>OU026073.1:1075000-11075000 GCA_907269065.1 Crocallis elinguaria
GGCCAAATTTTAAAATGGTAAAAACGCGAATTGCAAGCAAACCCGAATACATAGACATATGCTATCGCGGACTTTTTTGTAAATCATTTCAAGATGAACGTTTCTTCCATACATTGTTTTCGTATAGCTCTTACCATATGGCCACATAACGCCTCGGAAACTGTAAAACGGGAAGATTTTTTCCGATTTTTCATCAAAATGGTACTTTATGTTCGCAAAAGAAACAAAACACGAACAGCGCACCGTAGGGCCTTACTCTGAAAATTGAAAGTCCGAAGCTTCGGCTGAGGGATCGACATTTTCGGATCATGTAAGACAAAATGTCAAGTTTGAACGTTGGATCCGAAACACTTTCATAGTGGAAAACTGCGATCCGTCAGCCGAAGCTTCGACGTTCGATTTTCGGAGTAAGGCTCCTGGGCGCCGCCATTGCCTAAACGGGACCGGAGGATTTTGAGTAAAGCGGTGGTACCTATCTCATACAGAAGATCTTTACAAAAACTTTTTTTTTTTTTTTACTTTACTTAGCAAAACCAACTCTCAATGGGGGTTGAACGCAAATTTCAACACGCGGGCAGCTTGCTGCCCGCGCAAACCTCGCGGGCTGCTTGCAGCCCGCGCAGGAAGAAGACCCCTTCAGGGCGTCCGGAATTAGTGGCCCTAATGGGGGCCGAACGCAAAACCAATACCCAATGGGGGTTGAACGCAAAATTTAACACGCGGGCAGCTTGCTGCCCGCGCACACCTCGCGGGCTGCTTGCAGCCCGCGCAGGAAGAAGTCCCCTTCAGGGCGTCCGGAATCAGTGGCCCTAATGGGGGCCGAACGCAAAACCAATACCCAATGGGGGTTAAACGCAAAATCCAACACGCGGGCAGCTTGCTGCCCGCGCCCACCTCGCGGGCTGCTTGCAGCCCGCGCAGGAACAGAGTCCTTTCGGAGCGTCCGGAATTAGTGGTCACAATGGGGGTTGAACGCAAAATTCAACACGCGGGCAGCTTGCTGCCCGCGCACACCTCGCGGGCTGCTTGCAGCCCGCGCAGGAAGAAGACCCCTTCAGGGCGTCCGGAATCAGTGGCCACAATGGGGTAGCAAAGTAGGGGTCAAACGCAAAAAAGTAAAGTTGCTCCGATCGGGTTCAAATTTAAAAGTAAGAGACAAATCCACCTCGCGGGCCGCTTGCGGCCCGCGCAGGATCAAAAAAGCCTCGCGGCGGCCATATATAGTGGCAACACCGACGGCCAAAAACAAACGTGCTCGAAAATTTTGATTTCAAATTCCGAGGTCTTGGGGATTGCTGATAACGATAACCAAACCTCTTTAGGGTTGCCCACTGTTATGCCCAAATTCCTCGCGGGCCGCTTGCGGCCCGCGCAGGCCCACTACAGCTCGCGGCGGCCAAATTGCGGCCAGAATTAAAGTTTCTTCTATCGAGTTCAAAATTAGAATTAGGATTCCTGACCCCGAAACGGACACAACAACAGCCGAACGCAAAACAATACCCAATAGGGGTTAAACGCAAAATTCAACACGCGGGCAGCTTGCTGCCCGCGCCCACCTCGCGGGCTGCTTGCAGCCCGCGCAGGAACAGAGTCCTTTCGGGGCGTCCGGAATCAGTGGCCGCAATGGGGGTTGAACGCAAAATTCAACACGCGGGCAGCTTGCTGCCCGCGCCCTCCTCGCGGGCTGCTTGCAGTCCGCGCAGGAACAATACCCTTTCGGGGCGTTCGGAATCAGTGGCCATAATGGGGTAGCAACGTAGGGGTCAAACGCAAAAAACTAAAGTTGCTCCGATTGGGTTCAAATTCAAAACTAAGAGCCAAATCCACCTCGCGGGCCGCTTGCGGCCCGCGCAAGGTCAAAAAAGCCTCACGGCGGCCATATATAGTGGCAACACCGGCGGCCAAAAACAAACTTGCTCCAAAATTTTGATTTTAAATTCAGAGGCATTGAGGATTTTTTATTACGATAACCAAATCTATTTAGGGTTGGCCACTATTATGGTAAAACTCCTCGCGGGCCGCTTGCGGCCCGCGCAGGCCCACTACAGCTCGCGGCGGCCAAATTGCGGCCAGAATTAAAGTTTCTTCTATCGAGTTCAAAATTAGAATTAGGATTCCTGACCCCAAAACGGTCACAACAACAGCCGAACGCAAAACAATACCTAATAGGGGTTAAACGCAAAATTCAACACGCGGGCAGCTTGCTGTCCGCGCCCACCTCGCGGGCTGCTTGCAGCCCGCGCAGGAGCAAAGTCCTTTCGGGGCGTCCGGAATCAGTGGTCGCAATGGGGGTTGAACGCAAAATTCAACACGCGGGCAGCTTGCTGCCCGCGCCTCCTCGCGGGCTGCTTGCAGCCCGCGCAGGAACAATACCTTTTCGGGGCGTCCGGAATAAGTGGCCACAATGGGGTAGCAAAGTAGGGGTCAAACGCAAAAAAGTAAAGTTGCTCCGATCGGGTTCAAATTTAAAAGTAAGAGATAAACCCACCTCGTGGGCCGCTTGCGGCCCGCGCAGGATCAACAAAGCCTCGCGGCGGCCATATATAGTGGCAACACCGACGGCCAAAAACAAACTTGCTCCAAAATTTTGATTTTAAATTCAGAGGCCTTGAGGATTTTTTATTACGATAACAGAACCTATTTAGGGTTGGCCATGTCTTTCGAAAACTCCTCGCGGGCCGCTTGCGGCCCGCGCAGGCCCACTACAGCTCGCGGCGGCCAAATTGCGGACAGAAAATAAGTTTCCCCAATAGAGTTCAAAATTAGAATTAGGATTCCTGACCCCGAAACGGACACAACCACAGCACGCGGGCTGCTTTAGCAGCCCGCGCACCGCGCGAAATACTAGTTTGTTTATATGATTGTACAACCGCGCTGACTGTTTTCCATATTGCTTTCCAGCAAAACATGTCTTAGAGGCTTTTACCGATACAACTGAATGCTTCCTTCTTTTGTTTTTAAATACATTTGGGTTATAAACTAGATTTTTGTGAACCTTTAATACTGACTGTATTATATACAGCTTTCGTACAGTTAATAACTTGCTCAAAGAATACAACATGTCAGTAGGAAATCTATATGGTTTAAAATACATGATTTTTATCAAGGCTCGCTGTGATCTTTCAATGTCTATAAATTTGGTCTTTGCAGCTCCTCCCCAAATTGGCACACAGTAACTTAAAACAGACTGGGCTAAGATGATATATATTTTATTAAGCAACTCCTGTGACGCTACGTGTCGTAAATTTTTAAAGATCCAAATTAATTTTCTTGTTCTAGCACTAAGTACGTCAATTTGGGGAAACCATGAAAGCCTTTGGTCAATTGTAACTCCTAAATATTTTATTTTATTTACTTTAGTTAAATTAATGTTGTTTGTTGCGTCGGAGTGGATTAATTTAACATTAAAATCATTTCCTGGTTGGGTTCTGTTATAAATAGTATAGCACATATAATTTGTTTTCTGAGCGTTAAGTGTTAACAAATTTGACTTCAACCACTGAGCAACAATATTAAGACCTGATTCAGCTTCAATGCGGACTTTTTCCCAAGTAATGTTAGAAAAAACAACGGCCGTGTCGTCAGCATATGAGAATATTTTAGCGTTATTTAATTTGAGGTCACACAGATTATTAATATAAATTAAAAATAATGTAGGTCCTAAAACGCTCCCTTGAGGGACTCCAAAAACAACGTTTGAGTCGTTACTGATGTACGAATCTATTTTAACCTTCTGCGTTCTATCACTCAGATAATCTCTGAGAAGAGCCAATGGTGTATCCCTTATTCCAATGTTCTCTAATTTTTGAATAAGTATGGGGACACAGACTGTGTCAAAAGCTTTCTTTAGGTCCAAATATAAAGCTACGCATTTAAACCCCTGGTCCAATTGTTCAATTATAAACGTAGTTAAGGCAGTCACTGCATCTTCCGTAGACCTCCCATTGCGAAAACCGTATTGAGAATCCGATAAAAGTTTGTATTTGGTAAGGTAATTAATGAGTCTTCTATTTAAAAGCTTCTCTAATATTTTTGAGATTGATGGTAAGACCGATATTGGTCTGTAATTGTTAATGTCATATGTATCACCACTCTTAAATACCGGGGTTACAATCGATTTTTTAAGTTGTTTTGGAAAAACACCATGATTAAAACAAAGATTAGCTAAGTGACAGATAATAGGTACAACTTCTTTATGAGCTAGCTTTAGGAATCTTGTTGGTATGTTATCCCATCCAGGGGCACTATCTGACTTAAGAGTAAAAAGGACATCATGTACTTCTTTACAATCAGTTTCTAATAATACAAAAGAGTTTAGTTGAGTTATCTTCGCATGACTAGGTAATAGATTAAATAGATAGATATGTAAATAAATAGATAGATTATATAGATATGTAGAGCCTTATGGGCACCTCAGACGGGTAGACTTCGGGTAGACGAATGTTGCAGAGGCCCGCTGTTAGAGTCATTTTAACTTTCATAAGTGCTCCTTTGGGGCCTATTTGAATAAAGACTTTTGAATTTGAATTTTGAATTTGATCTGTAGGCCTACAATGCTCTTCTATCCGATTTCTCTCTAACACAACCGTTTTCGTACAAGAACCTAATTTCTGTGCAAATTTGTGGTCGAACATATAACTCGCCTATTAATACTATAGATAAGTACATAAATGTCACAGCGTGTATTATAGACGATCCTAATTTCGATCTAAATAATATATTATTTCGGGTCTCGTATGCCAAATGGCACCTCATTTAAAATTCGTTCGAGTCCTGGATTACCCGTTGGCTCGTGTTTCGGGAATAAACGATACGATAACAGTATGGGCACTTGAGCAGTATGTAGAAATAGCTATTTTTGTCCCTCACATCAAAAATTAATCTACTTCCAAAAATAATAAAGCTTCTAGATGCATGAAGCATATCAAGAGTATCAACTCTGTTCATACAACGATAGATAATTCACAATGCGAGTAGTTTTTGATTTTTCTCGGCAGATTAGCGTTTGAACATCGATGTCCGCCATGACAGGTTTTTAATACGCTTGACATCAAGGCTCTAATGCCAATACCATAGAGAGAGCCAATACCACCAATTACCATCCACCAATTTTTTTTTATAACTGGGCGAGCTCTTCATTTGCCTGATGATAAGCATAACGCCGGCCAATAACAATTGCAGTGCCACCCAAAACTTTGAAACACAACGGCCTGCGTGGTACTGCAGAGCGCTCGTTACCCTGAGACATTAGGTATTAAGTCTCAAGCCCAGTAATTTCACTGGCTACTCTGCTCATCAAACCGGAACACAGTAATCCTTGCACTCCACTGCTTGGCGGTGACTTCACTCACAAAGCGGTGGTAACAACCCAGACGCACACTCGCAGATGAATTAGTCCTACCACTAATAGTATATATTTGTTTAAAACTCCTAGATTTATATATTTATATCAACTCCTGTACTCAGCACAGTAAAGTGTTTCAGTTTTCTCCTTTTATATAAAAAAGCTTACCATAATCAAAGTATCCATACTGTTTATCGTCTCCCAGTTCAAATAAGAGTAGCATTAAGCATTCCGCCGGCGTGCCGCGGTCATTGTGTCGCATTTCGTACATTTTCATATCTTTTAAAGCTTGTATTTTAAGGCCGAGGGTAAACGAATCCACTGGGAGCTAATGGAGTATGATTTATTCAACTCCAGATGAATCGGCACGAACAATCTGTACGAGGCTGACTATAAAGCTTCCACACGTTGGTCCCAACGTCATTCCCAATATTCATCCAACGTGTGGATGTTGGAAATAGCACTTGGAGCGCTCGTGCCAACGTTGGAGCTAATGATATTTCAACGTGGATATCTGGCCTAAACCAATATATATTTCGTATATTATGTATCAGTATTTGTATGGTTCATGAGTAGGCTGAATACGAAATGAAGAGTCGGTTATTCAATTTCCTACATCTAGATTTTATTTAGGCTCTTTTTGAAGGCCAACGCACGGTCGAGAAAATAAGCTCGGTGGTAGACATAAACGAAGAATTTTTTATCTATCTACAAAGGCCGAAGAACGAAGTTGATGGACGATATATCACGGCCTATATAGATAGATTTCATATCACAATATAATTTCATATCAGGTGACCAACGAGCTGGCGCTTACCTCGGTCAACGTATTAGTTTAGCTATTCAGCGAGGTAATGTCGCCAGCTTTTTGGGCACCCTACCTGCAGAAGGCGACCTTAATGCTGTTTTTTATTTATAAGGTTTTGTTTAATTTTGTTTTTAATTGATAAATTCTTAGTTTTTTAATTATCTTCTTCTTTAAGAAAAAAGTCAATCTGTTGTGTTTTTAATAAAAATGTTTATTATCACAATAATTACTCTTTTATAAAAGCAGAAAACCGATTCCTGTCGCAATTACTTTGGGAGTCCGTGGAATCCTTCTTGTCTTCACCTTTATAGTAGTCCTGTAGGGCTAAGATGCGCACCGTGACAAAATTTTGTCGATGCTTATGTCGTGCATTTGTCTCATGTTCGCGAGAGAAAGAGCGAGACAAAACAGACAAAATTTTGTCGTGGCGCGCATGTTAGCCCTGCTGGACCCATATTAGATAATACGTTTTCTATTCAAGTCTTACTAGAGACCTCCTCTTTTGGAAATCATAAGCGTGCACAAACTGCAGGTGACAATAATATGCACGTGACGTCAGATACGCGGGCGTCGACTACGCAATTTTGTATCCAGTCCATTGCACTTCCAATTGACCCAGCCGCTTCCTTCATGTGCATTTATGACACATAGCGCGTGTGACGAGCGCGGTGGGTTAGAGCCTTGCTATAGTCAAAGTATAATATCTCAGACTGCTAAGACTGCGTCGTCCTTGTGAGGCGTGTTCGCACGCACACATATAAACCGCTCACATAACATACTTTATTGACTACTGTGCTATAGATCTGTGATAGTATTTGTTAGAAAACGGCAATCCAGGAAGAACGTCAATGACGTCTTAGTGATAGTAAGCTCTCCTGGCAATCGGGGGTCAGTTGCTTCTATGAGTTGGAGCTTTCGTTTAAAGGAAACATTGTGATACAATATAGCAGGTGAGACAAGCATTTCAAAGCCATAACCAAAAAAACAACAAAATGCCAAACAACATGGTAGTTTGTTGTTCAATCTAACTTTCAACTTCAAGCTGATCATTTGTTGTCAAACACCTATTGAAGTGTTCCGGCAGTCACAGTCAAAGCCAGCCATTATAAGTGGTTCTTAAGGGGCACCGCAGACGCTCAAGCAAACGTACGTTTGTTTGTCAGAATAACAACGCTTTTGTGTCAAGCGCGGAATTCGTGATACTCGAAATGCGTGCTTGACGCAAAAGCGTTGTTACATGTCTACCAATCTTGACCATATCACACCAAGAACGCTCCTATAATATCCGAGGCATCCTCTCATTTGACTTAAAAATCATAGAAACGTTTCAAAATAAAGTGTTGACAACTCATCGCTTTAGCTCTGTTAGATATTATTTGACCGACCTCATATGTTTGATGAAAATTATTAATGAATTCGCAAAAAATAAATTGCTAATTTGGTTGTTTATAGAACTGGTCGACACTGTTATTAAGATTTGCAATTTACGAAAGTTAGGCATCTGAACAAATATTTGTATAAATGATGTATCTTATATATGATCTTCGTTTCCATTCAGCTTAACAATACCTGCAACTTTTTAGTTAAATGAGATTATTTAACCGTAGATTCTTTACTTTGCCTATATCGTCACTATCTTTTGAGAGACAACGAGTCGAATTTTTGATGTACTCATGACTAAAATATGTTACTTCACATCACTCATTGGTCTACATCAGCAAACTAGGAATAATTTTGCCGGTCTATCATCTATAATCCAGTACCCACATTGACGGACACTCAAAGAAGAGCTATAGTCCTACCACCTGGCGTTTTCTTCTCAAGAAGATGTTGAAAAGAGAGAATTGAAAAGAGAACACACCAAAAAGGTGCCCCATTTAGAAATTCCTGCTTCCAATTATGAAATCGGTGATGTTTTGATCCCAAATCCATATCACGACAGCAACAATCCGTTATAAAGTAACTACTGGCCTAACACTAAATCGGTAACCTAATTGCCCCCCATAAGGAAGCGCGTCTTCCGCCGCTCCAGCCGACGCCGAACGTGAATCATCGAGGAGTCGCAGGGCTTCGTGTTTAGGACGCAGATCGAGTGTCAGTGGTGTAACTTTACTTTTTTAAAAGATGATGGATTAATGGCATCAGCAGCCTTTCTGTAGATCGAGGGTTCGAACCTTTGGGGCTTGAGCATTCGGTTAACGAAAGCAACGTGATGCAACCACAACTTGGTGGTGAAGCATTTTCTAGTGAACCTAGAACAGAACTGTCTCTCAAGTGCAGCTGGCAGAACACATCGATAGGTGGCCGGTAACAGATATTTAACTTGAGGTTGGTGACGAACCAGGCGTGCTCTGGAAGAGCCCTCACCATGCATGTCTAACGTGTTAATTAAATTGTGTCAATAAATGAATTTGAATTTGGTTTTAACTGACTTCCAAAAAAGGAGGCGGTTATCAATTCGGTGTGTATTTTTTTTATGTTTGTTACCTTACGTCTCCGTCATTTAGAAACCGATTTGGAAAATTCTTTTTTTATTTGAAAGGATATACTTTCAGATTGGTCCCATAGAAATTTTTATCAAAATCGGTTCAGTAGTTTGTCACTGAAGTCGGTTCGTCGCTTTTTTAAATCAAATCAAATCAAATCAAATAATTTATTTGCCAAAATACATGAAAATTAGGATAAAGCAATTTTATGTCTACGACATCATCATTTAACATAATGTAAAATCAATTTGAGGGTGATATAGCTACTGTTGGTGATCGTTTGTTCGAAGAAAAGAACGCGTTTAGCGGGAAGATATATTTATAAAATAAGCAAAAAAATACTGGAAATTACAATGGAATACCTACTCATATCGAATCAAGATCGGTGGCCGACGTCACTACCCTGCGCCATCGCAGCTTCAAAATGAAATCTCAATCTATTTCCACGACTAAAACCATAGAAAATTGTCACTAGAAACGGGATATTTACCATGTATATTATTTGATTTGAGTTTCCGATATTTCGGCGCTGTTGCAAACGCCATGATCACGGGAGAACTGAAGTACAGCGGGTAGATGGTGTTTATGGGCAGACGTAGCGATCTACCCTCTTCCTCACTCGTTTATTACGCGTGCCACTACTATTGTCCTCACTACTATCTCGAACTGTATTCCGACACACAATACTGTACAGCACAATACTGTCAGCCCGGGCTGACACGGACAGTATTGTGTGTCGGAATCAAATAATATACATGGTAAATATCCCGTTTCTAGTGACAATTTTCAAAGTGTTGATGACCATGATAGTTTAAAAACCTATAAAACCATAGAATCTGATTAAGTTATAATTCATCCTATTAACCGCGCTGTTCATCAATCAACCACGTACATTCATTCACCGTAAATCAGTATTTCCTCACCGTTTCCATTGTTCATCCACATCCGGTGCCCGTTCGGCAACTTGACGTACGGTAACACGTCATGTTGTCCGAAAATGACCTTGACCTTCTCACCTTCACCTTTCTATCGTTATGTCTTCGTAAGTCGGCTTAATAAGTTTTATGTTAGAACAGGTTGTAGCGCGGCGTAGATTTTCTGATAAGTGATTTTATGGGATTATGGGTAATTTGAACTATTATACTTGATCGACCTTCTATTTTTAGAACGACTGTTGTAAGAAAATAACGAAATTGTGAAAAGTGGATTATCTTTTGATATGGTATTTTGTAAATCACCATTCAGAAATACATAATATCTGAAAATTGGGATTTGTTGACTACGAAAACTGTAAGTGAAACTCTTTTGTTTATTTTTATTCTCTTAATAAATGTTTGAAACGCTTTTGGTAGTTTACGTTAGTTTTTGTTTTGCATATTTTCTGATTTAATTCAGTCGCGCTTCTTTCTGAAATTCTCGACAAATACACGCACATTCAACCAAAAAAGATTTAGCCTTGACTTATATATATCATCAAGAGCAATAAATCAATGTCATCTTGCATGTTTTGTTAGGAATATAACCGATGCAAGTTGATTTGTAGTTTCCCGTGAGACAAAGCGCCCGCGCGGTCGTCTGATGGCGGCCGGTGCGCCGGCATGCGACGCACTAATTATAGACTTGCATCTTGCATACTTTCCTTTTGCCGTCTCGGTGGATGCTAAGTTAGGACAACGTGCACTGCACATGAGTACTTACTTGCTAATCTTATCACAACGTAATCATCCTTTGTTCCTTTGGAAATAAGGTAGCCTTGCCGTATCGGTTTAAAGAATCTTCATTGTCTTAAGAAATCGCAAAAATGTTTGATTTTTATTTTATTCTACATGGAAAACAAACAGCTGTCATTAAATACAATAGTTACAAGGTAATCCGTCCGTACTAAATTGTGACTTTTATCCCGAGAAAATGCATGGTTCCTATGGGAACGCAGGATAAACCGCGGCTAGAAGCTAGTAGTTAATAAAAAGACTACAAAAGTTTTCGCAAAACTGTAATAAATACTTACCGCAAATAAAAGCAGATAAATCTTACCGTGTTAACTGTTATGAGAATAAATATATAAAGCATTGTTATTCAAGTTGGCAACACTGCCAGTATTTTAGGAATGTTGCCTACAGGAAGATTAAAGTTGTAAATATGTATGTATAATGTATAGTTATTTAAGAGTATTTTAATGAATTTGTTTAGTTGGTTTATGATGTGAAAGAATCAATCAATGTAAAATTCGGTTTTATATTTAGGTTTTATTAATGCCAATATGACACCCCTTTTTTAGAGGCGTCATTACATTTAAACTATGTTCAAATTGGTATTCTTAGACATACTAAATACTTTAAGTACGTAGGACAAGTTTGATTTCTACAAAAGCTTCAAAACACTAACGTGCTATGTGTTTAGTCAAATTGTATATTGACTACGAAGTTAAAACTGAACTTATATTTGAAGTCAAATGTTTTCTTACGTGCTCAAGCGTCGGTCAAATCTTGACACACTCTTCAAGGTTTCGCAAATTTTGCAAACTGTCAATATTTTGATTCTAGGATTTGTTTGTTTGGTAAATGTTACAAAATGTACAAACTGCATCATCGTATTGAAATCACAAGCGAAGTTATTGTAGAATTTGTTTTCTTTTGCACAATTTACTTGAATGTTATGGCTTCATCCTCAATGGCTGGAAGACGTCCATTGCTGAATATAGGCCACTGATAAATATTCGCTGAAAAGCAATTGTCGAATAAATCAGCATATTTCCAACACGCATCAACTGAATCAAGGATTCAACCAGGGGCGTATTTACCCTAGGGCCAAAAAGGCCATGGCCCGGGCGACAGGCTGCGAGGGGCGGTGCAAGCAGAAGAAATTTAAAAAAATCCTACTTTGCTTAGGCTCTTATTAATAAACAGTGTTAAAGGGTTGAGAATGCTTAGCTAGTAACTGTTTTGTCTCTTTAGATTTAGTTTCAAATTGTCAAAGAACAACAAAGACAAAGCATAATTTAATTAAACCACTATTTATTAATAAGAGCCTAAATCTCGTAAGGTGGTCGTGAGGGCTCGTGGGTGTAAGTTTGATAGACATCAAGACGCGGGGCTATCGTATATACTGATGGGGGCGGTGACAGTACGCGGCAGGGCGCCGGGGCCTGCCAGCCCACGGCGCTGAATCCTAAAATACGCCACTGGATTCAACACAAACAATACCCGTTGTCTCATCGCTTGAATCACTCCATTATCAGTTATGTAATCTTCTTGCGATGCTGGATTGTTTCATAATTGCCGTAGATTGGCGCTACAATACCTACTCTATATAGGTACTTGTTCTTCTAGCTAACTTAATTTCAACGCCTTCGTGAAGTCTTCAGTTCTATATTTGTATTTATTTTTAAACCTTAATTTGGTTACAATATTAAGAAGTGCAGTAACGTTTGGTTTAAAAGAAATGAATTCCACCATTTTTGTTTACACATTATTTATTATTTAGGTATTTATTTCTTACATACATACAATTAATACAATGGAGTAGGTACCTACTTTTGTATAAATCTATGCACCCTGTTAGGGCGTAGCAAACAGGGTGCATTTTTCCCCGTGCGCTGATACGCTGAGCGCTGATACATATTATAGTTATAGCAAAATCAATCAAATCAAATCATACATTTATTTGCAAGAATACATAATACTACATATTATTCCAGATGTTCCAAAAATAAAGTCACAGTATTATTAATGTCATAGTCATAGTCATAGTAGTAAATAGTCATATTAATGTTATGTCACTTAAAGTTTAACCTACATTGTTGTGAGATCGGATGGTACAGGTTTTCATCTCTCGGGGTTAGTATCTAAGTGGTGTACTATGACAAAATATCCCTTCATGAGCCGATGTTCAACAGTGGACGTGGATCCAATCCAATTGTTAGCTCGGCCGTTATTCAATAACAACTTCAATCTCAAAAGAAAGTAAAATCCTAAATATTTCTTCCGCTGACGTAAGCCGCGTGTTACAAATTTTACTGTTTTAGAACTTCCGATGAGTCTTAAAGATAAAATAGTTTTCGCGCATTTTGATGCTCGTTTTACATGCAAAACAAATATTCGTGATCGGAAATGAAGTCTTAGTATTTTTTAACTACAAGCTCAAGTTTATTCATTACTGTATAATAATTGGCTAACGTCAGTTAACATCTTTCGACATTTTATTGTTACATACTATTAGAATGTTTTTATTTCCAATTCATTTATTTTAACCATAAAATATTAATTGCGTCATAAGCAACCCAAAGTGTTTAAAGTGTATTGTTGTGTATATACAAAATATATTTCAATTGAATTATGACTTCGTTATGGGCTACCAGAATTGGACTGTTTCTACATTAGCAATCATTGAGCTAAATGAAACTAATATCCCAGTTCTATTCCTTATTCGTAATTAATAACGAACACCGAAAGAGGTTTAATGATCTCTTGCGAATATATCGATGACTACCGAGTTACCGACTCTTTTCTATTTTGTACTGCAGAAGTATCTGGTTAGTTTTTTTTTTCATTTTAATGTTTTTGTATAACGCTGGCCGTTTATCAAACACTGGCCGTTTAGAATAATTATTTGAATAGGTAAAATGTGAGAAATGTCAAGTAACTCTTTGTTGAGTAAGCATTATTTGAATATACCATTTTAATTGTTTATTTAATTATCACTTCTAATAGTGACACTTTCGGAAACGAGCATAATTTATTTCCGTATTAAGATCTAAGGTAGATATATCTATTTTCCGGATATGTACGTCATTAACTACAAAGTGCATTGACTTTTAGGCATTACAATTTACCGCGTCTTAAAAATCAATTCAATTTCTTCAGCGGAAGGAATAAAACACCAACTTTACTCAGAGAAACCCGAGTACATAAAACCTTATCCCTACTTCGAGCCCCGTAATCCGCGACCGCATTATCCGCCAAATGTTAGAAATGCGCCGCCGCAATGTATCACAGAGGATAGCCTGATATTCCGAATTTAGCCGTTTAACCGTTTATTCTTCCGCCGGCTCAGAAGTGAGTAATCTCATATTATTACCCCATCCCTATCTTACCCACGACCAACATCCGTCGGCTGACCTCTCCTCTCTAGGGCTTTTCATTTCTGCAGATTAATAATCGTTTCCGGTGTAATTGTGAAAAGAGGAATTTGACGTTTATTAATTTGATTCAATCGTTTGCAGAAACATTAAATCGAATTTGTTAACTTCAGCTTGATTTGTATTCAGCGTCGAATAGATGTTTTCATTCCATTTTCGAATTGAAATTGGCTGAATGGGACGAAAGCTTTGATAAAAAGATGTATTAATGCTCTACTTTAATCATTTGAAATTGGAACAACACAAAACGTGTCTGGCCAAAAGAAAAAATCTAGTATTTATTCCTTTTTAGATTTTGAAAGTTGTCATTACTCCAAAAAGTTTTTATAGCTTTAGTTTAAGGTTGATGTAACATACTCTCGTCACGAAAGTAAGAAGTCAGGAAAAATCAATAGACGTCTCGTTCCAAATGAATTCGTTCCTCGGTTCCAAGACAATTTAACGACATTCTAACCTTTATTGCCGTCGGAGCATGGTAGGGTTTGTGGAATAAGTGCTTTCGAATATTTACATCCCTATCTGATATAGTTTTATGTATTGTGACGTACCTAACAGTGCTATTGATTCTTGATTTTCGATTCCAACGTGACTCTTTTACTTTTGTGACGCAAATAACTATGAAATTAGTACTTTTATATATTTAATTATATTACTGGCAAATAATCCATTTTTACTACGGTTTTTCTTTTTAAACGCAGTTTTTTGTATCGTAGTTTCGTTACGGTCAGTTTCGTTTGAAATGGTTTTTTTGTCTTGCGTAACATCTATATTTTTGTGAAATAAAAAATGAAGTAATCAGAATTGCTTCTGTTCAGAACCCCGTGGAACCGATTATGTTTTTCTTATGTCATATTCATATTATGACGCTGTTTCTGTTTATTTTGATTGTTTGAACACATGAAGCGCTCCGTTGGTAGATTTCAGAGTCCACAATTATTAATATACTTGCAATTAAAACGGTAAAGTTTCTTTTACAAGGAATACATAAAAGTGTTAAATCCTTAGAAGCTAAACCAGCTTAGCATAATTTAATCTAGACAAGTAAAATTACTTAGCGTAAAATAACTTGACACAAAAAGTGTCAAGCGCCACCGCTGCGGCTACGTTGAATCATTCAATCAGCGTAATGGTGTTAGCTGGCTCACGTCACCGGTGATGTAACAGGAAAACAGACAGAGCCGCCGGCACCCACTATAGCCACCCAAAACACTGCGACACTTATGTAAGACACTTTTTGCTGCGAGAAAAAACAACAACAAAACGCTCTCAATCGCGGAATCAATGGAGAAAGTGCGTGTAGTGATGCCGATAAAACGTCGTTTCTAATTCCGCGGCAGGCACGCCGGCCGGCGAATTTCTCTGTCATCTGACAGGTGTCAAACAGTCAGGCTTACCTTTAATCAGGCGCTGCAGAATGATCTCCTTGTGTTCGCTGGTGTGCGGCTCCCCGATAACCGCGAGCAGATAGCATCCTGTGAGCGGGCTCGGCGGGGGCACGGAGGCGGACACCTCGGTCCCGAGGGACAAGGACCGCTCCTCGTCGTGGTCCATCACCGACGGCGGCGCCGGCGCGACTGCCGACGGTTCGCCCAGTGCGTTACTTCAGAACCGACCGCTCGGCACGAGAACTCCGATCGGAATGGCTCTAGTGGCTCAGCGCGGCACGGACGGCGCGCGCACTCCCGCATCGACCGCCGCGCCCGGCACGCAGACGCCACGTCGGCCGCTGCTACCCTGCTATCTCTTCATCCCTCTCCTTTATCCGCTTCCCTGTAAGTTGAAACGGGACGGAAGCACATAGGGCGTATACAGAAGGCTCTGTAAGTTTTTCAGCGCACACGTGATCTGCATTGCGTCTAAACAACCCGGCTGAATAACCTCGGACCGGTTCCTCAGCTGTTTAACAGAATGCCACGGTTGTACAATCGATAGCGGCATAACGGGGGTGACTTGACGTTTGCAGGTGAACTCAGCTGGATTCCCAATGACTCTATCACGATTTTCTGGCTATAAATAGAAATAGGATTGATTTTAAATTCAAAAGTACTCGGATGTCTTTTGAGTTGCAAATTGGCTTCTTGAACTGGGACAATTCCATATTTAAACATCTTTGTCTTTTCTACAATTTTAGCATCTGTAGAAGTATGTCAAAGAGCTGTCGTCCAATAGCGGTCGTGAAGCCTAGATATTAGGGCTTATTGGCTCGTTCTCAGCCAACCGCGGAGGGTTGAGGATTGGAGCCACAAAAACTCTTGAAACTCTCTGGAGTGAAGTATCTCCAGCTCTTGTAAGATTTACTTTCCTGACCTCTCATTAATCGTCAGAACTCTCATATCTTATCTTCCTTGTTTTGACAGATAGTTATCTTTCCAATCTTGGAGGGTTAATGTAAGAAGGTATAATTATCGTATAGGTTATCAGTTAGTCCAGCTAAACTTTTCTAACAATTTTTTCTTGCATAATGTATTCCTACCACTACATGATCTACTTAAAAACTCATCAGCGTCATGTCACTTCTAAAGTCACGTAATACTTTAGGTATTTTGTACGTTTATGCTAATTTCAGCTCATTATAATAACGCTTCAAAAATACACATGCATCATGTATTTTTATCAAATTGTTTGTCACAGATAAGATTAATAATGCAATTCCCAATATAAACAGTCATCCGAGCGATAAATAATTTTACCTTAGTTTTATCCTATGACAACACTTTTTATTTTTTTAAATGCTCATGTTACCCTATTCTAAGTGACAAAGTGGTCAAGGAGGGTCACGCGCTAAGTCCTTAAATAGAAAATATATTCTAAAGCAAAAAGGAAGCTGTCGGTCAAGAATAAGAGTAAGAAACTCGTCTGAATTCTTTTTAAAATAGTTTTTACAATGTTACCATGTTTAAAATTTAAGTCTAAGTATTACAGTAGTCGCCAGGAGGCTCCTGAGCTGTTTGCCTCCATGCATCTTTGTCATCTACATAATCTTTAACTTTATAAGTAGGTAATAATACGATTTTATAATTAATACATTCTTAACTATACGTAAACTTTCTTTGTGGTAATTGAGTTATTGTTTTATTGTAGAATCTGACACCATTAGCCAAGAACGATTTATTAGTTTTACTTAATCTGAACCCGGATACTACAATTTTATGTTTATTTCTAGTATTTAAATCATGTACATCACTTTTTAAATATTTTTCCGTACCTACATACATTATACTTTCTACCAACTTTTTTTTTAAAATGTCTCTAATAATTTCGCGTGGACCGTGGATCCATACCATAAGATGGCGCGTACTGCTCTCTTTTTTGATATGAAAACAGTATCTATGTCAACAGCAGATCCCCAAAGTAGGACACCTTAAGACATTAAACAATGAAAATATGCAAAGTACACAAACTTTGCCGTCGCCACATCGCTCGTATAATTTTACTAGCATTCAGTAGTAGATTATTGACAGCAAATCATTCTGATATTTTGTCAAGGGTTTCATTTGATTCCTATGGTTTACTATATTTCCTATGAGTTCAAAATTGGAATTCTTTGCCTGAGTCGCCATTTCTCGATTGGTACAAATTGGGCGGCATCAAGGCGCGAATAAGTACCTATCTTTTTTTTTATACAAGATAGGCTTGCGTTTGACCGCAATCTCATCTGATGGTAAGCGACGATGCGGTCGACGATGTAGCACGCTTGCCTAGAAGATACCTGTTCACTCTTGACTTGAAGACTCCCAAATTGTAGGGAACTGTCTATCTTCTAGGGAACTGTTTTTTTTTTCTATTGGTTAACGAGACAAGCGAGTCGTTTGCCTGATTATAAGCATAACGCTGGCCCATAACATTTGCAGTGCCACTCAGAATTTTGAAACGCAAAGGCTGGCGCGGCACTTCACTGCGCTCGTTACCTTGTGATATTAGATATTAAGTATCATAAGCCCAGTAATTCATTGATTATACTCTTATGAAATTGGCTACCACATCGTCCGTTCTCGCGCAGTGTTCAAATGTTAGCCTATTTTGCATAACAAATGGTTTCTTATACAAAGTAAACCTTCATAACGTCGTGGTTAAATATACCGTCATAACTCTAATGCCACATGAGGGTTACGAAAGTAATCTCTTGTGTCTCTTGTAAAAAATGTTTGTGCATTGAATAAAAAGTACAACGATTTCTACCCCTAGATTCCTTAGATACAAATAACCATAGAATCTTAGTTGACGTCAGGATCTACGTGAAATATATTTGTCCCAGATGGAGCGCATTTTCTAATTCAATTCACTTGCTCTTACTAGCTCTGTAAAGTTAAAATCGGTTGCCAAGTCTCTACCCACACTTGAGACGCTGTTCTAGCTTAGACCACAAAACTAAGTCAGATACGCTTGTACTTATACACTAGGATTGCCTGTGCAGCAGGTGACGTGGACGCACAAATACACAAACAAACATCCAAGACCCGAGAACAAGCTTTATTCTCATTGCACAAATTTTGCCCTAGCCGGCAATCGAAACCGGGGCTACTCGCTTTGCCGAAAGGGTTTACTACCAACTCAGTCACGGAGATAAATAAATAGTAGTTGGGTCTAATTTGTTTATTAACTAGCAGCGTGCGGCAGCTTCACCCGCGTGGAGGTTCGCGCAGAAATTTTTCTTTTTTCTGGGATAAAAAGAGTCTATGTCCATACTCTGGTCTATTGGTCTACCTCTATACAAATAATGCACACTAAGAGCACACACGACAAGAGAACACAGCCACACAAATAAACTTATTAATAGTACACAGGCAAAAAAATGGGACAGCAAACCCGTCTGCAAAGTGATATGGATTAAATGTGTCTGGCCTTTTTTGGGCCGGATGCGTTGGCACCCGCTACGTACGCCTTACCACATCTCTTTGTTTCTTTGATCTGTTGTTGCTATATTCCTGTGTAAGAAGGCCAAACCATCACTTTCCTACTTTAATAACAAAGAAAGGTTTTTGATTTTTACGATGTGATGGTTAATTTGCATCTGGCGCTATAATTTCCTAGTTACACTAAGTGCTAATCCCACATTGTTGATCTAAGTTCACAAACTGTTAGTTGGAGTTAGTTGTTAGTGGGAGGACTAACTCTTCTGCGAGTGTCCGTCTGGGTTGTTACCACCGCTTTGTGAGTGAAGTCTGCCGCCAAGCAGTAGTGTACAAGCATTACTGTGTTCCGGTTTGATGAGCAGAGTATCCAGGGAAATTACTGGGCTTATGAGACTTAATACCTAATGTCTCAGGGTAACGAGCGCACTGCAGTGCCGCACAGGCCTTTGTGTTTCAAAGTTCTGGGTGGCACTGCAAATGTTATGGGCCGGCGTTATGCGTACCATCAGGCAAACGACCAGCTTGTCTCGTTACCAAATAACATAAAAAAAAAAACAAACAAACAAACACTGCAGAGTAAGTCCAGTTCTGCAGTAAGAATTAGTATTCGTGCCCCGCTCAGCTGGGCTAGTAAAGCCTGAGTTGCCCGCAGCAAGGGTAGTTGGCGAAAGGTCATACAAGGTCGTTGGCGCGTTGACATCGTGCTGCAATACTATGCAATGCAATTTGTTGGATTTACTTTTATCGGTTAGTGTATTTTCTTTTTTATTGGGTAGTGTATTTTATTCTTTTTATTTTTATCTTTTGTAAGTAGCCTGTTGGGTACAAAGACGTCGGTTTAAACGGTTTAAAATTTTGCCAATGTAAACTTTTGGCAAACATACACGACTGCACAAAATAGGAGTGTAATGTTTTTTTGTATGTGAGTTTCTTTATTTCACAATCACTTGTAAAATGCCTGAACAGATTTGGATGTATGGGGTAGACGATACCGTCAAATGCGTAAATCCTACTAATATTATAAATGCGGAAGTGTGTTTGTTGGTTTGTCCTTCTTTCACGCAGTAACGGAAGAACGGATCGACGTGATTTTTGGTATATATATAATTTATGGACCGAAAAGTAACATAGACTACTTTTTATCCCGGAAAATTGCATGGTTCCTGTGGAAACGTGGCTGAAAACCACGTGCAGAAGCTAGTTAGTATATGTTCCATTACATTTTATATTTTTTTTTATTATATATGGTCTATATATGACACTCCTCGATTATTATTATTGTTTTAAATTTTTATCGTATTTTTGTTCTTGTTATATTGTGATTTTATTCGATTTTTATTGTATTTGAAAATTATTTCATTTTGGTTTTATGAGTTTGCTGTAAGCTCAGAAAAGTAAGCGAGCTCACTTTTTTTTTACAAATGGACTAACGTGTCACTTTACATGTTAAATAATTATGTAGTATACATAGCAATAAAATTGGTGGTTTCAATAGTTACATACTAATGCACGAAATAGCGTCAGACGCGTGCCACTGCGTCATATTGTCTCATCCCTGTAAAACCTAGAAACCAACCTATTACATTCGACTTTACGCAACGTACCGAGCCTAGAATAAAACTAATGTAAGTTACAGGCCCAAGGTCGAAAGCTAAATAGCTCGATAAAAACTAACCCAGCGGCTCTGTCCGGAACTAAAAAAGCTGTTCGTAACTTAGTACTTAAATATCTGGGTGACCGAGCTTGCCTCGGTGTTTTTGAAGAAACTGTTTTTTGTATAAAATTGCGTTTTTACATATAAATGAAATGGAAATCTGGATGACAGGTGAAGTGAGATCACACCACCTATATTACGTAGAAATACGGACATATATGTAGTACCTAAAGGTTTTTAAACTGTCCTCGTTATCAACACTACGAACAACCGTTAATTGTAAATTTACCAATGATATCCATGGTAAATATCTCGTTAATTCGTGTAGGTATGGTTAGTTTAGTATATGACAACAATTTTACCTATGTAACTATATGGTAAAGGTGGTACTTAATACGCCAACCCAAGAACCAGAACTGCCTCTCAGGACCGGCTGCCAGAATATTTAGATGATAATGAGGCGTGTAGTCCTGGCTGAGAATCTATACAACCCGATGTCTTTCCGTGGGGGGTACTAGAGCTGGCTAAGGTAATATCTAAGGAAGGGTTAGCAGCATACTCTTCAGTCAACTTTATAATCCACTGTGATCACCAAAAAGCTTCCACGCCTGGTCCTTTCATGGGGAAAATCCCTCCTTCATACGGGAAGCCGATGTTCAGCTGTGGACTTTTATCTGATGATGACTTAAGTAGGTATTGTAACGGGAAATTTACCGTTATTCTTATTGAGAGATGAGCTCTCGATATAATTTCTCTTTAATTGTAAGTTCGTATATGCAGTAAAGATTCGTAAACTAGAAACTTAAAATTGTGAATATAAATTGATCGAGTTCACTACCACTCAACCATAACCGCTTCTTAACTCTAGAACCGGCCTTTAGTTACGTACATTAATAAAAAAGTTTTTATCCAAGGTCATCAACAAAAACTAGAGCGTCTATTCCTAATCCTGCCATTACAGGTAGCCTAAAAGTGAAGGTTCTCGCGGCTGAATATTTTAGACACGCACTCTGCCAGGGCCCTATTTAATAAAGCTGAAAATTCGACATATATGTCAAAAAATGACATAATTGTAGAATTGTCGCGCTTAGGCTGTTTAATAAAAGTGACAAATGTGTCAAAAATCGACCGGTGAAATCTTGACATATTTGTCATCTAAAAACGCGTTTAATAAAACTCGACATATGTCAAAAAACCACAGTCTTTAATCTGACAATAAGAAAATTGTCGTGACAAATTTGTCAATTTTCCACCATGACAATTTTGTCGCCTGTAAGTTTTATTAAACAGAAAAACTGTCGAATTGTCACTTATTGACATATGTCAGACTTGTCGGATTGTCAGCTTTATTAAATAGGGCCCTGGTGACTTTAGTTCTATTTGACAGCTCCGTGGCAAGTTGGTAATAACCCTGCCTACAAAGTGAGGTGTCACGGCTTCAGTGGTAGACACGTCCGCCACCCATCGTGTTAGTGGTAGGACTAACTCTTCTGCGAGTGTCCGTCTGGGTTGTTACCACAGGTTTGCTCGTGAAGTCTGCCGCCAAGCAATAATGTGCAAGCATTGCGTGTTCCGGTTTGATGAGCAGAGTAGCCAGTGAAATTACTGGGCTTATGAGACTTAATGTTTCAGGATAACGAGCGCACTGCGCGCAAGGCTTTTTGTTTCAAAGTTCTAAGTGGCACTGCAATTGTTATGGTCCAGTGTTATGCTTACCATCAGACAACAACCGGCTCGTCTCGTTAACGAATAGTATGAAAAATAAAAAAAACTCCATCGTCGTTCAGGATGCTGAGCTGCATCAGACGAGACAATCACACCTACTAATCCAAACATAAACTTTTCAATTAATTTTTTTTTGTAACTAGACGAGCTGGTCGTTTGCCTGATGGTAAGCATAACGGCGGCCCATAATAATTGCAGTGCCACCCAGAACTTTGTAACACAAAGGCCTGCGCGGCACTGCAGTGCGCTAGTTACCCTGAGACATTAGGTATTACGTCTCATAATCCCAGTAATTTCACTGGATACTCTGCTCATCAAACCGGAACACAGTAATGCTTGCACACTACTGCTTGGCGGCAGACTTCACGAGCAAAACGGTGGTAACAACCCAGACGGACACTCGCAGAAGAGTTAGTCCTCCCACTAACAAAACAACAATAGAAATAATGACCTCTTTTTGTACTGTAAAATTATACAATGTATAAATATCATTTTCAAGCACAAAAAGACTTTTGTTTATTGCATTATAAGTAGGTAAATAGCAACTCATTTAGTCAAATATTACCTAAAATTTTTGCTCTACATTCTGCGTACATTTTCATCCATGCATATCGTTATCACTTGTACAAACAAACACACTGCATAATGTGTGATAACAAATCGACTGACGTCAGACCAAACACGGCTTCTCCATCTCTGTATTATGATGCAAAAACTGTTTGCTGACCTTGAGGCCGTGAAAGAGATCCTTACCTACAACGAGTGTTATAAATACAAAAGCGTGTTTGTTGGTTTGTCTTTCTTTCACGCAGCAACGGAGCAACGGATCGACGTGATTTTTTGCATTGAGATAATGTATGAGCCGGAAAGTAGCATAAGGTACTTTTTATCCCGGAATTTGCATGGTTTCTGTGGGAATCTTTACGCGGGTAAACCCGCGGGCAGCCCCTAGTATACATATAAATCTATATAATGTAATAAATTACTTTCGAAAATTAGTACCACACTATGGTTGCGTAACGGTTTTTCATTCACCGAAACCTTGAAGCTCATTTCAAATCCGAACCATCGTCATCCATATCCATACTAATATTATAAATGCGAAAGTGTGTTTGTTGATTTGTTGGTTTGTTGGTTTGTCCTTCTTTCACGCAGTAACGAAGCAACAGATCGACGTGATTTTTGGCATAGATATAGTTTATGGACCGGAGAGTAACATAGGCTACTTTTTATCCTGGAAAAATGCACGGTTCCTGTGGGAACGCGGGTGAAAACCGCGGGCAGAAGTTAGTGTGACATAAAATTGACATTAAAATTTTGTCAATTTATTGACAGCTGTCAATAAAGTTTTATAATGTTGACAGGTTGATTTAATTGATTGATTGACAAGTTGATTTAAAGATCGGTTTGACGGTTCCTGTGGGAACGCGGGTGAAAACCGCGGGCAGAAGCTAGTCATTAATATATTTCTAATACAATTTTTATTTTCGCATTGATGGAAAGCATGACGCATAACAATTTATCATAACTTTGTAACAAACGCCTGTGCGGCACTGCATTGCACTCGTTAGACATTAGGTATTAAGTCTCATAAGCCCAGTAATTTCACTGACTACTTTGCTCATCAAACCGTAACACAGTAATGCTTGCACATTACTGCTTGGCGGCAGACTTCACGAGCAAAGCGGTGGTAATAACCCAAACGGACACTCGCAGAACCTACCATACCACCAGGCAGGTAAGTAAACCTAGTAAGTACAAAAAAAAGTCATTCAGCTTAAGTATTCAGCCGACTTCCACCAAAATACTCTTTTATAGCCTACAATATAGTCCTATGATGCAGATTCTTAACATTTTACGCAACTATTTAATTTTTTCGGAAAAACTTGGCAAGCTTCCTTTTCCGGGATATTGCTTTGATTAAATTCCTAGGGGCGTAGGTTTCATTTCCCGCTGTAAAAGTAAGGGTAAGTTATGGTTAGTACTTGGCCATTAAATGAGGGTAGTTAACCCCAGCTCAAACACTGTGGATACACTATTACGTTAGAGGTATAACTTAATGCAGGTAAAACGTAACATGATAAAAAGTCTGTTATAGTTATAGTTTTCACAAACTTTTGTTGAGCTCGCAATGTTTGTATACAGGGTGTGGCGTAGAGTTGATAACTCTTAACTAGGAAGTGGGCGATATTATGACTGTCCAGAAAATTAAACATTGTGTTTAGTAAAAGTCGCATGGATTTCGAGTTTTTTCCACAGGATATTCCGCTACTGGCTCGGTGATAATGCTGTCGGTCACCGTTCTGTAAGGTCAGAATTTGAACCATCGACCGGCAGTCAACCCCATTGACCCATTTCCACTATGCCATTATCTCTTCAACAACACTATCCTATCTATACCTACTGGATTTCTCGCTTCTCACCACCTCCCACTTTCCAAAACCGTATCTCAAGAGACTTTGCCGGCCTGTAGTATCAGATTATTTCCTCCACAGACTCATAAATCCAGCTACTTAATTTAGCTACACAACTCACTCCATCAGCAGTTCATTTTGGCTCATTTCCAATCAACACTGACCTACAAAGAGCCTGCTCGGCCACTCAGAATCACTTATCGGTTGATCACTTCGATGAGTTCGGCCGTTTTATTGGAAACACTCATAATTAATGAATTTTATTTCTGTGTTTTTGGTGTGGATTGAATGAGGGATTTAGTTTTTTTTATTGCCTACTGCTTAAACACAGGCATTTGATATTCAAATTCAAATCTCTTTACAACTTTGAAGAACAGAGGACTGTATATGACTCGTATAGTATAACTTGTCATACAGTTCCCCAGGAGGCTATTTTTTACTTACCTACCGTTTTTAACCGACTTTACAAAAAGGAAGAGATTCCCAATTCGTTTGTATTTTTTTACGTGGCGATGCTACTCGATTGCCACCCTAATTAAATGATTATTTTTTCATGAGTAGGGTTATAAATTGGCCTGTAATAAATTTAAATGGCAAATGGGTGATAACCTTTTCCTTCAATAGTCTATTCTATTTTGGCACATCAAAAGGAAAATAGCTTATTTTGAACCTTTTTTTGGAGTCGTTTTTAAGGATTCAATCCTCGCTTCAAAGCTGGTTAAAAATGTATTTTGAAGTCTTTTGTTAACTTTAATTGTACGACGGAAATTATAATTGCTCTTTAAAAAAGTTTACCTAAAGGTGTCTTCGGTTTACATCGTTAGATTTTGATCAAGTTTAATTGGACCACCTTGAAACTAAACCCTTTAACAAAACAGTAAAGTTATATATACCTAGTTAAATGTTAGTTTTTTTTTTGTTATTTTGTAACCAGACGAGCCCGTGGTTTGCCTGATGGTAAGCATAACGCCGGCCCATAACAATTGCAGGGCCATTTAGAACTTTGAAACACAAAGGCCTGCACGGCACTGCAGTGCGCTCGTTACCCTGAGACATTAGGTATTAAATCTCATAAGCCCAGTAATTTCACTGGCTACTCTGCTCATCAAACCGGAACACAGTAATGCTTGCACATTACTGCTTGGCGGCAGACTTCACGAACAAAGCTGTGGTGTAAACCCAGACGGGCACTCGCAGAAGAGTTTGTCCTACCTCTATATATTAATATAGATTACATTATAGATTAACACTATAGATTAATTTATATTTTTATTATTTACATCACTTTAGTTTTAGTTTAAGTTATATTTAAATAAATGTAATATTATTTTATAAATCTAGAGTATTAAAAGAATGAATGATGAATTAAATTTGATTCATTTTGTTGTCTTGTTAGTTAGTTAATGTCGGTCGCCCCAAAGCCCCTAAGTAAATAAAATGTAGTAAAATCTTTCGTACTGTGATAGTAAGGTCAGTGCACTGAACTTGGAACATGGCCATAATCTACAGTATTATAAATATCAAAAGTTTAGACTCTTTCTGCTGAATTTTATGAGTTTGGATTATTTATTATATCAAATCAAATCATTTATTTAGACACAAAAGTTTTACACATAGATATGTTGAATCCATAGCCTCCCGAACTAGTATACACTGTGTTTCAGGAGTCAGTGGCTTCTCTTATTAAACAGCTAGTCTTATGTCATACATAAATAAATGAAAGAATTACAATTTTATATATAATTGCATGGTATATAGGTGTGCGTACCTATGTGTGTTATGTTATTGTGAGTTGTGTATGTGAGTGTCGTGTATGTGAGTGGCATGTATGTGTGTGTGGTGAATGTATGTGTGTAATGTGTGTTTGTCGTGTTCAAATAATGTATCTTTGTCAAAAATATAAATTTGCCAACATATTTTCGATTCCCTCATAGTCGTAAGTTTTAAGCCATGTAATATATTCTTTATGTATTTATAATATAGGTTCAATTACGAACAGCATGTTTAAAACGTCGCTTGTATTAAGCGTTACTGAATTTAAATCTGTTGTCGTATCAACTGCACCTCGGGGGCCTGAGATTAGGACAATACGTTGACTTTATATCCTGCGAGTGTCCGTCTGGGTTGGTACCACCGCTTTGCTCGTGAAGTCAGCCGCCAAGCAGTAATGTGCAAACGCATTACTGTGTTCCTGTTTGATGAGCAAAGTAGCCAGTGAAATTACTGGGCTTATGAGACTTAATACCTAATGTCTCAGGGTAACGAGCGCACTGCAGTGCCGCGCAGGCCTTTGTGTTTCAAAGTTCTGGGTGGCACTTCAATTGTTATGGGCCGGCGTTATGCTTACCATCAGGCAAACGACCAGGTCGTCTCGTTACCAAATAGTTTATAAATCTACTCGTTTACACATTTACCCAATACATCCATATATCTGTAAAAGTGTGTTATAGCGGTAAGACCGCCGAATTTTATGCCGTAATTTGTTGGATTGTTCCTATTTTTAGGTTGTACTATCCTAACTATCTTGTCTTTTTGGTATGCAATAAGTAGTAGTAGTTTTGTCGATCCCAACAATCTGTGAGTAACCAATTAGCACCGGTCCAAATTAATTCCAGCTGACCTAATTTCTAGACTATAAAGGGTAGGTATCCTGAGCCTGTCTGGGACCTAGACATGATGAAATACCGACGAGCCTTCAAACCCGTCGCCGACATGTTGTGCGACAAAAAATATTATTCACGAAGGAACGATTTACTACGGTAACTCACGAAAATGTCACTGGTTTAGACTTATCACTTAGTTTGAGGTCTGTAGCAGCGTAATTCTGTAGCTCATTGTCAGAATCGAACTCTCGACCTCACTACCACAGAGTCATCTACAGCAATTTGGTGATCATGACCATATATGCAGTCGTACTGCGATCGACGATCTAGGTATTTTTAACCGACGTTGAAAATGGAGGAGGTTCTATGTTCGGCTATATGTAATTTTTATGAAAATTCCTTTTGTTTGAAAGGGAATAATCTCGAGGTGGTCTCATATAATTTTAATGTGAGAATACCAGCTAAGCTTCAGTTTCATAGGTCAAGTAGTAATCTCTTATATACTAATTGACTAGCTTATGTCCGCGGCTTCACATATGTAGAATAAAATTTACTTTATAGCATTCAGATATTATGTAGCTTCTATAAATTAGTGAAACATTTTTTACAATCAAGATTTTTAGATTCCAGAGATTACGGTAACAAATAAAAAAACGACCTAAATCGTGAATTAAAGCTTCATAGTAATTCAGTAAATGGTCATAAAGAGATATTTTATAGGTCGTCGATGGTAATGACAAGGCATTGACTTGCCTTGGGCCGTGAATGAGCGCTTTGAACTATTCACAATAATTATATGTAGTTTAAAGAAACCAAAAACACGCTTCCACCTCCTGGCTCCATCATCAGAACCTCGGCAGCAAGTGCAATCTATTGGACTCGTCAAAATGTGTCATATGAGCCCAAACTGGAAGAGTTTACTTGTAGCCACTGACGAGTTCCAGTATCATCGTCTTAAGATCTACTAATCTACTAATCTAAGATAGGTACTAGGTAAGTTATTGTAATCTTACAATGATTTCAGCTAAACTTAACGACGAAGTCCATCGCAGCATTGTATCATACCGTCACCCTGAGATATCATGAGCTCTCATGTCTCACACGCCCTGGAAATTCACTGAAGACTTTACCTTTCAAACTGGAACACAGCACCTTAATACTTCTGCACACTCTTGTACTTTCGGATACAATTAGTTTTCTCAGCAAATATTTAGGTTCAATTTGAATTGTTCTTTAACAGTAATAATTCAGTTTAAAGAATCTTTATTTCTCATTTAAGACTAAGTGTCACTTACATGAGAAAACAATTAATATTAGGAAGTACAATATTATCGTCGTCCATAACAGGTGCGATGTCGCTTGGCGCTAAATCCAGTCGAGCGTTAGTGTGGTACATCCACAGATCTCTTAGGTACATCTTACTATTGAGTACGTAGTATGTACTTAGCTAATCCCGACTTGAATAATTATGTAACAGTAATTATAATAAACAGTAATAATTATGTGCGAGTGCCTTATCTGCGTTCCATTCCACGCTATTTCTTCCATAATCTTTCCTCCACATTCCACTCCATAAACGACTACACGTATAATTGGTAATCTCCGTATATTTTGTAGCCACGTATGTATGAACACGTCCGTAACGTTAATTTTTTACTTAGTGTTCCCAGAATCTAGACGGTAAGTTTATGTTTTTGCATTTTTTCTTTTTCACTAGAAATATACTTACACGGTGAAAACGTTTTTAGAAACATCACTTCTAAGAGATCTGTGATCGCTTCCCTCTCAAATCTTGACCAAATTAATAATAAAAAAAAAATGTCTTTATTTCAGGCATGAAACCCATAAAAAATTAAAAATCCTACACATATCAATTTACAATTAGAAGTTAGAAATAGGCGATATCATTATAAAATAAAATTAAGTAAGTAAATAGGTAAATATAAAATAAAAATAAAATAATTTGTGATAAAAATATCACAGTCATGTTCATATGGGGTTAGTATTTTTTTTGTGTTAGCGATCATTGCAACTTAAAATCAACAACTTTTAACGGTTAATTCTAATTCACTAATTAAATTAATGTATGACTTATGTTCTGACAGTGTTCTGAGTAGCTTGTCTCCTCTCTATTATCGTGTAATTTCATCGGATAGCATTTTGTACAGAGAGTGTGCAGAGCTAATTGAATGCCTACACTCGCCGCGCCTCACTGAGCTATGCAAATACCTCGTGTACATTAAAGTAGGTACATTGTCTTAGTAATTTGAATTTATTGCTAAGTGACTAAGGAGAAATATCGGTGCGCAGTGCGGTTTTCATTAATATAATTTAATAGGGTATGTAAATTGGAAAAAGTACGGTAGTAGGCATAGGCCACGCCATCAGTTATTGTATTTTTGGTGACTCTCACTTTTCTTTATTCTAAAAAGCTGGATTGTGACTCTCAAGTGTAATTGCTGGAACAAACCGATAGGGGCTTGGTAACTGACGTTTAACTTGAAGCAGCTGGCCGAACCAGCACTAGAAAATGCCCTACAGCCTTGCTATGAACTTTGAAACACAAAGGCCTGCGCGGCACTGCACTGCGCTCGTTACCCTAAGGCCACAAGCCCAGTAATTTCACTGACTACGTTGCTTATGTAACCGGAACGCATATAACAATTGCTGTGCCACTCAGAACTTTGAAACGCAAAGCCCTATGCGGCACTGCAGTGTGCAGGTATTAAGTCTCATAAGCCCAGTATTTTATTGGTATAATTTCAAGTTGGTAGTAGCCCTGCCTGCAAAGTGAGGGGGGAGTTCGTTCCCCAACCGTCGCGTTCGTGGTCAAATGCTAAATCAAGTATAAGAAAAAAAAATTGGTAACCCGACCACTTGCAAGAGGTTAGCGCCTACTCAGCGGTCGGGCGGGAGTGCGTGCTCGCGGCAGCGGCCGGTATCGATCGACGTCGCATTGCGGTGGCACGCGATTTCAGGAACAGGTGATTTGGGGCGGATTGATAAGGAGGTTCGGTGATGCAGTCCGGTAGCACCAACTTTGTCTATGGTGCAGGAATCCAGTGTGGCAGCGGCGCTGCGCGTTCTCTGCCTCATTTGTACCTGCAACGCTCATGCGTCGCTTGTACCTAACATCCGTCCCAACACCAATGTACCAAAAATGTTCTAACATTAGCAAAGGAATTAACAAAGTTTTTACTGAGTTTTTAACCGACTTCCAAAAAAGGAGAAGGTTATCAATTCGGTGGGTATTTTTTTAATATTTGTTACCTCAGATCTCTGTCATTTATAAACCGATTTGGAATATTATTTTTTTGTTTGAAAGGATAATCTTTCCGATTGGTCCTATAGAAATTTCATCAAAATCGGTTCAGTAGTTTGCCAATGAAGTCGGTTCGTTGCTTTTTTAAAGCAATTTTTTCCATAATATTCAAGTTAAAACATCTAGAATCTTGGAACGTTTTCGGACATATGAATTACTGGAGTAAAATGTCGCGAATTCAACTGCCAAATTTTTTAGTCGTGTCGCCATGATTTCGTCAATTTCAGTTTCAAGGTTCACTGCATATGTTATGGGCCGGCGTTATGCTTACCATCAGGCAAACGACCAGCTCGTCTCGTTACCAAATAACATAAAAAAAAAAACTAGGGTATGTCCTCTTTAGAATATAAAATTTTTTCTTACTACGGACTCTAAAACGAGTGTATTGCTTTTAGGATTACTTTTTATGTATATGTATTATACGTGTGTGTTTTATTCCACCATAACTTTTACAGATTTTGATGTATGGGGTATCGTTAGAATCCTTACATCATCCTGAGTGACACTGGCTAGGGCAGCTGTGTTTTGTTATGTAACTTTTGTTACACCGACTTGTATTACTAAACTAACGACGTCGGCGCGAATTTAGATATCCATCGATATATCGTGCGTACTTACCGCTAAGTAATGAAACTCCTTGCCTTTGACGGCTCCGTAGCTAAGTTGGTAGTAACCCTGCCTGCAAAGCGAGGGGTCCTGGGTTCGATTCCCGGCCGGGGCAGATTTTGTGTAAGCATAAAGTTTGTTCTCGGGTCTTGGATGTTTGTGATGTGTATCTGTGTCCATGCCACCTGCGACAAAGGTAATCCTAGTGCGGGGTATGAGTGTAAGCGACTTATTTAAGAGCAAAGCGCATAGGTATCTTCTATAGGCAAGCGTGCTTCATTGTCACTTACCAGCAAGTGAGATAGCACTAACACGTAAGCCTCTATATAAAAAGTCGCTGGTACACTAAAATGCAATTCCTCAAAGTGACTATTCCGACCTCAGGTGTCGCTCCGTTTCAGCCGATTTAATTTTACGGTCGCATTTTAACGACGACGTTTTTTTCAGCTTTGAGCGTCCTTTCACATCCGTCGACGGTATCGATGGCATTTCGGGCCCTAAGCCCTCGGGAATTTACCTTTTTGTCGCCAAAGTTATAATTTAGGGATTATTTTTAAGGTTTTTTGTTATTGGTATTTTATTTGAGGCCTTTTTAAAGAACCTTTTGATATTATTATAGGTACATTCGTAGGTAGACGCGGTATTCGTACTGCCATTGAGTTAAAACCACGTATGTGACTACGTTTTGAGAATAAAAGGAAAGCTCACGATACTCTCAGACAGAAAGTGTTTAAAAGAAAACGTATAAGAAAATTTGAGGAGTTCTATTACCTTTAATAATCAAGTGAGTTCAATTTACATTTAACCTTTTGGTAATAATGTAAAGATATCCAGCCTTATATTCTATAGTAATATCAGAAAGAGGTAAAATTTGTTTGTTTGTTAATCTCTAAAATCACTCGTTCTATTCTAAAAATCTTTCACTAATAGGAAACTACATTATCCTTGCGTGCTATTTTATATCCTGATTGCAGGCGAGGGAAGCCACGAACAGAAGCTAGTAACTTATAGCCCAATTGCTCTATAACTTCATTAGGATAGTTAATTTTAATAAGTGCTTTATTGTACTTTGTATTTGACTTTGGAGGCTGTTTAATTTACCTACTATTATTGACATTACGATTATTTTGACATTTTTATTCATGTAATATTATTTATATGACATATTGAAACTATTTGTTTGTATATTTTTTGTTAATTATTGAAATTGATTTAAATTTAGATCACTATAATTATTTAATTAATGGACATAGTTACTTAGACTATGTTAACAGCCAATTTCTTACCTAATTTTTGTGATTGTGTGTAATTTTTGTTTTTTGTAAATTACTCAAACTATTTATCAATTATGACTTGTAATAAGTATTACCAATAAATTGATTATGATTATGATTATGATTAATACGCGATATCAAACGCATATTCTAATACCACTTATGTACGTAACGTCAACAACTAGAAGCAGTATCGCCAACTCAACTATTTTCAATTTTTCCTATATCCATACCAAATTCAACCCTTAGTTTTACCCCTGGAGACTTTCTTCCCTTCCCTTTTCCTTTCTATTATTTTTATCCACTGACCACTTAATTTCGCTTCGTTTGCTGTTCCCGGGTCTCCCAGGAGTGTCCTTGGTCGCGTTCCCTTCTATAACCAAATCCTCTCTCATATTAAAGCGGTAGTCATTATTTGTTTGCGCCTTTGATGTATTAAAAAGGAAGACACATTTGCTAAGAGCTCTGGGGCTGACTGTGTGTAATCTCTAAGTCGAAACGATTGATGCCTCTATATGTATTTAACCGGATTCACTTACGTGGTACAGCCGAGCTTCGCGACGATTGCTCGACCGGTTTCGAGGTATTCAGTACCTCTTCATCACGGAGAGCAATCGTCGCGAAGCTCGGCTGTACCACGTAAGTGAATCCGGTTAAATACATATAAAGATGAGTAATACTTACGAAAGTTTGATTGATGCCTCATTTGAAAGTTCATTTATTATTGTTATCACATCATGTTCATCACATCAACAACTTCATTTGTAATTCAAATGACTAAAAACAAAATGCTATAACATGTCTTCCAATATGACTTTATCACAGATTTGTTCCCATTGGATTATAATAAATGTCGTTATATTTTTTAGACCCTGTGATTTGTGTCGTGAGCTATTGAAGAGTGAAGTTAGGTAACATTTAGGTAACAATTTTACCTAATCTTTTTAGGTTGCGTTATTTACGAGTAGGAAAATTAGTTTACCATTTGCATAATAATCGTGTAATAATATTAATTTAATCATAACCACCTCTTCCTAATGTAACTTCATATTATTAAAACGAAGTTACATTTTGGAAAGGGAAAGTGCTAACTTAAGGTGGAATTTAGTAGGTGGTAGGGCTAACTCTCCTCCGAATGTCCGTCTGGGTTGGTACCACCACTTTGCTCGTGAAGTCTGACGCCAAGCAGTAATGCGCAACCATTACATGGTTCCGGTTTGATGAGCAAATTAGTCAGTGATATTACTGCATGGGCTTCTGAGACTTAACACCCAAATCTCAGCGCAATGTAGTGCCGCGCAGGTCTTTGTGTTTTAAAGTTCTGAGCGGCACTGCAAATGTTACGGGCCGGCGTTATACTTACCGTCAGGCAAACGACTAGCTCGTCTCGTTATAAAATATATTAAAAAAAATCACATCTAAAGGCCGTTCAACACCCCGTTTCACACGAAGTAAATTAATCTTAATTAAGGTTTGAATTCTTTGTTCTATCTCTTCAACGCGCCATAAACAAATCCAACAAAAACTTTAAAAAGTCGCTACTTTTACCGCCACCGTCAAAAAAAACCGAGACCACTCCTCGAACAATCAGTCAATACTGAGACCTTGAACTTGTAACCTACGAAGTTAGACAGTCGACACGAAAAACTGTACTGTAATGCGTAGGTATACCTAAAATATACCAACATAAAACAGACGTTTCCAAACTCCATAGCTTGTGAAGTTTATATGTGCTTCAGTAGAAGATCGAGAAGTTAGTGGGAGGACTAACTCTTCTGCGAGTGTCCGTCTGGGTTAGTACCACCGCTTTGCTCGTGAAGTCTGCCGCCAAGCAGTAATGTGCAAGCATTACTGTGTTCCGGTTTGATGAGCAAAGTAACCAGTGAAATTACTGGGCTTATGAGGCTTAATACCTAATGTCTCAGGGTAACGAGCGCACTGCAGTGCTGCGCAGGCCTTTGTTTAAGTTGGACTGCAATTGTTATGGGCCGGCGTTATGCTTACCATCAGGCAAACGACCAGCTCGTCTCGTTACCAATAACATAAAAAAAAACATCACACCAAAAACAAATACGACGTTCTAAAACATTAAACTTGATGAGTCTTCCCAAATCATTCAATATCAAAGTAAAAATTTGAGGTAATAATATAATATCAAAGTAAAAAACACAATCTCAACGCACTTCAACCGAACGTCCTAAATAAATACCTGAAGATTCTCCTAAAGATTTAACCGGCAGGGTTTTAGGGGCCGCAAAAAATATCCGCTCCAGATGATAATTAACCACGCCAACCCTTTTAATTCGACGACGTTTCCCTTTGAGAATTACTTGGGTTTACTTGCTCCCGTAAGCGTGGTCTAAGTTAAGACCTAGAACTACTGAGTTGGCTAAACGAAGACAAATCGTTTCTTACCATTGCTGACCGGACATATAATTGGAACGGGGAACTGAGGGTCTAGAACTCTTGACAAATGGCAATTGCTACGGAGCTATCCTAATTCTGTAGGAAGAGGAATATCTAGGCTCTAGGGAATGTGCAGCAATATGCTGTCAGAATCCACACCATGCATGATGTACGAGTATTACAGCAAACACAAAAATAAGTTCAATTCCCATGAGAAAACTGAAATAATTTTTAACATTCAACTTTTTAATTTTACTACTTTTTTAACTGAAGTTGCAATCAAATATGTATTTGAATTTTTATATTAATATCTATTTTAAATCTATACTCTATACGAATAAATAAAATTGAAGTGTCTGTTTGCAATATCAAAATAACAGCTTTTTACTAAATGCATATGAAAGTATATACGGTACATATAACAAAACAACCATTTTTTAAATTTTGCCTGTCTGTCTGTCTGTCTGTTTGTTCCTGGTAATCTCCGAAACGGCTGGACCGATTTTGACGGGACTTTCACTGGCAGATAGCTGATGTTACAAGGAGTAACTTAAGCTACTTTAATATTAGAAAAAGAATTAGGGTTGCGCGCAAAAAAATAAAAACCATGTAATCCAATATCTCCACGCGGGTGAAACCGCGGGGCAGCAGCTAGTAGCTACATAAATATTACTGCTAATTACATACATCTAATTTACTATACAAAAACAATTGGGTCATTTTGAGGTCATTTCTGGTGTAATTTTATAGATAATCCAAATCTTCGAGCCCTCCATCGCAATGTTGACCTCTTGAACTGTTTCCCCTCGGAATGGGCATATATCGCGTTAGCGTATCCATATAGCCGGTAACATGCCGGCTATATGGCTATATGATACTATGTTGATTCGATGAGCCAGAAAAGTATTACCATTTTCGTTATTTATGTACAAGATCCTCTTCTCCACAGTGACAAGTTACACTTACACATTACAACCAAACTTCAACAGCTGAAAGCCCGTAACTTGAGCCGTATCGTTCTGCCCGAGGAGAATTTAGCACTCAGTCGTTCGTGTACTGCCGGCAAACACGACTATTATGTTAAATATTAATATATCCTTGTAGGTCCGGGGACACCCTCCATTTTTCCCGGAAAACGGTACAAGTGTTACTATGTATCTGTGCTAGTACTAGCTAGTTTTACGAATTAACTATTACCTAAACTGTGGATCGGTTGTGGCTTGATTTGGCATAAGATACAAGCACGCTTTTTCTTTATAAAAAATGGTTTTTAAACTCATTTACTTTGCTTTTTAACCCCTAATGCAAAAAAGGAGAGGTATTATAAGTTTGTGTATCTGTGTGTCTGCGTATCTGGGTGTATGAGTACATCAGAAAGATTCACAGATATGTATCTGAGAATCTTTCTGTGGCATCGTAGCTCCTAAACGAATGGACCCATTTTGATTTAGTTTTTATTTTACTTGATCGAGAGTATTCTTAGCTATGTATTAAAAAAATATGTTCGTTTGAAAGTAATCCGCTAATTTAGTCGGAGGTTTTTACATAAGCATTCCTATTTAGATTAAGAAAATTACAACGAGGTGGTCGTTACTGAATATCACTTCTTCCTATCGTCACACAAAGTCACAAATAAATAGAGAAGACTGACGTAGCCGACCTGTTCTATGGTCGGCTACGTAGACTTGGCTCCCCTGGTCAGTCTTCTTGGCTCCCCTGGTCTCCCTTGGGGGAGACAAGGAGGTTCTGGTAGTGGCAGTATTATTATATATTCTGTGGTAGTGGCCTTAGCTTCCCCGAGCAGGGAGACAAAGTACCATTCTCTTGTGACGTCGACATGAACAAAGTCTATGATTGTAGTGAATTAATTAGTGGGTCTGATTAAATATCTAAAACGCTATGACAGCATTGTTCGTGTCTCCGAGTTTATCGAATTCTATTGTAGGAGATAGATATATTGACACATACAAGAATTACTCCCACAGTAACTTACTACGTATCTAACACTCAGTTCCTTTGCTCAGTGATTAGAAAAAGACCAATTTAATACGCTTTCCTTATGAAAAATTAAACCCTCCGCAGCATGACAAGTATTTAAACAACTTCTTATAATGGATTTGGCTTCGAGCGCCACTCAATATTATGTTACGGGAAGCTCCAAGTATACTTAAGCCACTTAACTTAGATAAGGGATACGTTTAGGGACTTTAAGGTGCCTGTTTACTGTAAATGATTACTTAGTCATCGTTTTAAAAGATTCGTAAGAAGTACTTTTGTTCATGAATGTTTGTAGCTGCTCGGGCTGAGAGTAGTGCGGGATTTAGTGGTGTTTACGTGGTGTCTTTTATTGTATAACCTTGCAAGTAAGCAAGCAAGTACTGCTTTATTTATTTTTATACCTAATATTAGTTAACTAGAGTAGAACAAGAAGTGGCGATGTAATAAATAGGTAATCTATACATACAAATAAATAAAATTGAAGTGTCTGTTTGTAATGGCAAAATCACAGCTTTTTACTATATGCATATGAATGTATATACGGTAACTACAACAAAACAACCATTTTTAAAATTTTTGTCTTTCTGTTTGTTCCGTGTAAGCTCCGAAACGGCTAGACTGATTTAATCGGGACTTTCACTGGCAGATAGCTGATGTTACAAGAAGTAACTTAGGCTACTTTTATTTTAGAAAAAGAATTAGGGTTCCACGCAAAAAAATAAAACCCATGTAATCCAATATCTCCGCGAATGTGTAACCGCGGGCAGCAACTACTAGTTAAATAATAAGTAATTAAAACTAGGATGATAATTGGACCTCAAGAGCGGCTGCTGGAGTACACAGGCCTGTGCTTGGCAACAGAGTTCACCTAGAGGGTGGCGGTGACTAGGCGATCAAGCACTACAAAATACCCTAACACTATGGTACGATTCAAATTCAAATTGCTTTATTCATATAGACCCCAACGGAGCACTTATGAAGGTTTAAATAAATGAGTCTAACAGCGGGCCTCTGTAACGTTCGTCTACCCGAATCATAGGCTAAAACTAATGCTGTCTCTATCAGAACTTAATATATAACAAAGACATCAACAGACCCAATCTGTGCTCAAAGTCAACGAACTTTCCAGAAACCCACCGTGCCCGTTTTAAATTGGTATAGGCCGAGCAAGAAGAAGAGCAAGAAACTCGTCTCGGCATACCATTCGGTGGTATCACCATTCGAACTTTTGAACAACAGTGTGACTGGCGACATCACTATCCATATCTATCTATCATCATCACTTTTAGAAAACTGTTTCCTTTACATCTGCTGTCGGTACTAGTTTGCGGCAAGCGTCAACACTTGTTAGCATAACAAGGCTCTAAAATTGTACATTTTAACCTCTTTCCTGGGACGACAGCGCGCCCTGGCGACGGATTCTTGTCAATTTTGCGTAACAGCTCTAAACCTTAGTGGAACGTGATGAAATTACTGAAAAGTATCAGATTCCGCCACAAATATCGCGAAGTGTTCTCTCAAATTTCGGCTGGCGGGTCGTATTTCTTTTTATTCTTCGTGGAGCGTTAAATCTTTACTTTGGTTAGACCTAAGTGTCCGTGGTGCGGAAATTGTCCGTGTCTTTTATATATTTCTGATATTTATGACCCATGTTTGGCCTGGTGTATCTAGAATATCTTTGTATGCAGCTATGCCGGAACGTAGCGTGTTTGGTGACAGCTTTGTAAGGTGGTAAGTAGCCACGGGAGCATCATAAAATGTCCTACTACACAAAAAATTCCTTAATTTGTGATCAGATCACCGAGAAGAGTGAGCAAAGATATTTTTTTTCAAACTTACAAAATGTCCGAAATCTCGAAAACCATGCGACTTTTACTAAAAACTATTTTTAATTTTGTAGACGGTCATGATGTAATGTGCATTGAGCTTGTTACCCGGAGGTCTTATAACTTCTGCACAAATCACTTGTTTCAGTTTTGAATCGCTTCGTAGCGAATGCCATTTGTATGTCCAAGCCTTATGATCTAATAACAAGTCACACGATCTCATCTCGAGTACTTACCTAATGTCCCCCTGTGTATATTTAACAATAACCTTTAACCTACCACTTATCAGGGAACAACCGTAAACAACACAAGCATTTTCCGAACTAGCTCAGTTTCTCCTCCCAGTGGTGAGGGTCTACATAAATCTTTGGAATGGGCGTCCGATAGCCGATCCGTCATTCACTGGTTCGCCACATGCAACGATAATTTTGATAGGTACTATATTAAGTGGTAGATGACAACGAAAAAATACGAAGAAGTGAAGGAAGTAGTAGGGATGTTGCATTGAAACGCAAAATACATAAATAATGTCGTTATACAGGACATAAAAATGAAATTCACAAAAAATATACATTTCAACAAAGATACTTCAGTTCGAACTATTCCTATTCAACGATATTTTTATCATCTAATAATAATTAAATCTTATTCTGTAGGTATTACAACTATGTATGTACTTAAATGCTGTTTTTCATGACAAAACGAATGAAATGTTTGTTTTAGTACAACTTTACAGCCCGCGTTGAAAATGTGACGTCACGCGTTCAACCCAATTTGTATTTATTATAATTTTTATTTTATTATTATTTATTATAATTTGCGTTTTAGCGCGCAGTAGATAATCCCAACTTTGATTCTCATTTTCTAGCGTTCGATTTCCAGTTTTTCGATATAGAAATTTAATTCTCATGAGACAACAACGGCTTGACATCATAACAAAAATGGAGTCAACATCCCTATTCCGGTCGTGTTGGAGTACGTACTCATCTTTGAGATGACTCGACCCAGTACTGGCGCGAAGTGATGGACTCCACTAAAAAAACGAGCCGAGAAGGTCAATAGAAATGATCCGCTAGTTGCGCTAAGGTTGCAAAGCCTTGAGCGTATGTAGAATTGCTTGTGTTTCCCGCTATATTGCGGGCGTCTTCTAGACACGTGTGAAAGATAATTATGTGAAAAGTCGTCTAAAAACAGGTGAGACAGTGAGTAGTAAAACGAAATCTTGAGCTCTTGAAGAGTTCTTAATGCATTAAAAGCTAATTAATCAAGATTGAAGCCTATAAGCTCAAGCTCATCAAGCTCGTCATTTAACCATAGCACGGTGTTAGGGCCGTCTAGTGCTCGCCTTGCTGCTACCACACAAGTTAAATATCTGTCGTCAAGCACCTACCAGTGTGTTCCGCCGCTCGTACTTGAGTGCCAGTCATAATCTAGGTCTAGCATATTCGCCAACTTCGGCCACATCGTCTCTTAAGATCGAGATAAAAGTCAAAAGCTAACCTCTCAAGTATAAAAAATAGAAAAAAATATAATAAGTTTTTAAACTGTCATGGTCATCAACACTTTGAAAATTATTACTAGAAAATCCAGGAATCCAGTTCGAGATAGTGAGGACAATAGTAGTGGCACGCGTAATAAACGAGTGAGGAAGAGGGTAGATCGCTACGTCTGCCCATAAACACCATCTACCCGCAATACTTCAGTTCTCCCGTGATCATGGCGTTTGCAACAGCGCCGAAATATCGGAAACTCAAATCAAATAATATACATGGTAAATATCCCGTTTCTAGTAATAATTTTCAAAATATAATAACACCAAGCGACATCATCAACGGCATGGACACGATACCATTGCATTCAGTCACATCATTTTTCAAAGCGACGAGCGAAGTATCTATTTATCATTCCACTATCTCGTTCTGTTATGCCACTGTATTTGATTACACCCTGTAAACTCAATTATCCTGCTAATCCCGTAAACATGGCATCTTTTATGTACCAACGCGAAACAATAACAAGGCCCAAACAGCGGTGGGAACGGCCACGTGCTGATATTCGAGCTCCGATAAATACATTACGGGCGCAAACTTGCCGAGGAAAATAGTTTCCGTATAACAATGTGCTCTGTGGAAAATAGTGAGCGCTCTCAGTTGACATCCACTATAATGATAGCCAGTCTAGCTAGTCACTATACTTTAGATATGATATCTAAAGAAGTGCTGTTTATGGTTAAATGTTTACCATACAAACTTTGCATGGCCGTTTTACGTTTTTTGCTGTGATTTGTAGCTCATCATGACTTAACAGAGCCCTAATTTAGGCTTCTATAGCCGCAAAATCAACAATATTATGATTCTATTGCCTGGAAGTAATTTTTTTTTTGTTATTTGTTTACGAGACGAGCTGTTCGTTTGCCTGACGATAAGCATAACGCTGGCCCATAACAATCGCAGTGCCACCCAGAACTTTGAAACACAAAGACCTGCGCGGCACTGCAGTGCGCTCGTTACCCTGAGACATTGGGTATTAAGTCTCATAAGCCCAGTAATTTCACTGGCTACTCTGCTCATCATACCGGAACACAGTAACGCTTGCACAGTACTGCTTGGCGGCAGACTTCACTTACAAAGCGGTGGTGCCAACCCAGACGGACACTCGCAGAAGAGTTAGTCCTACCAATAATAAATTATTTTAGCCGAATAATTCGACAAATTTTACGTTCGTAGAGGTACTGTACTAAATAGTTGGCGGTTCGATTTTCATAGTTATGTATTTTTCCATATATGGGCTAAGAGAGTATAAGTTTACAATGAAAGGATTGTTGTTTGAGTTTTACATTGGTCTTTATTTGCGGTAAATCATATTTAGTTGAAGTAAACAGTGGTTTTATAACGAAAATAACATTATTTATTTAAGTATGGACTAAAATTTCAATCTTATTTTCGCTCATATACCATGTCCCCAGACAGACCCAGTATTGTGAGTAGTGGGCTAGAACATTCGGATTATCTATAGGCCTACTAGGGCTTGTAGATTGTCCAACTGTTTTTGTAGCTAGCTAGGTTAGATGTAGTGTTTATTTATGTATGAGCTAGTTAATAAAGGCATTTCAACCGTCTAAAAAAAAAAAAAGTATTGTGAGACATGATTTTCGTAGTTCCAGATATTCTGAACACTGAGAATGCTAGTTGTAGATCAAAGTATATTAATCATTACGAGTTATTAAAATAATTGCAGTGCCACCTGCATGCTTAGATGACTGAACCACGCTCTTCACCATGAAAGAATTGTATTAATAAATCAATTCTTAAAAACAAGTACAATTAAAAAAAACACGACTGCCTTAGCCAGTCTCACACAAAATGACGTTCAGGCATTTAAAAGTTATGGGGGAAAAAAGAAACTCACATACATATAACCCTAAAACCATTACACTCCTTTTTTGGGCAGTCGTGTAATTAGACACACTATCCAAACCAAACTATCAAAACGAAAATACAACAGAAAACTATCAAAACATTCAATACCCTCTTTACAAAGTAAAGTAGAAAGGGCACCAACCTAGAATTTCCAATAACAATAGGAACATTCCATCATCCCCCTCCACGCGCAGCCTCGTTCAAAGGACCGTTAGCCGGACGGCGATCGGACGGGTAACGGAAACGCGCAGTGTAGTGATATGAAATTCTTGTAATATTAATAAATATTGGTTCGCCCGTATTGAGAAAATATAAAGCGAATCACACACAGTGAGAAAGACTTTAATGATTAAACGAACTTACCTGTAAGTTAAGTTCTATCATAATTATGTGAAGTAGTGAGTTTGAAGAGATTTTATATATACACTTGTAGTAGCACGCATAATGTCGCCTTGTCTATGCACTAAGTTCAGAGAGAAAAAAAAAATATGTAGGTAGACCGCACAATTTCATTATTTCGTGCGTTCGGCTGGTTCTTCATTTAGTTCAGAGCTTATCAGTTCAAGTAGATATTTCACTATTCGGGACCTATGAAATAGGTAATCTGGGTGGGCGGGATGCTATCTCTTCAAACTCACTACTTCACATAATTATGATAGAACTTAACTTACAGGTAAGTTCGTTTAATCATTAAATTATGTTACAGTATTGAGTTTGAAGAGATTTTATATATACACTTGTAGATGTTGAGAGAAGTTGTGAAATATCTATTTCAGTTGAAAGTATTACAGAAGTAAATATATTTAATATTTCTTCAATAATTGACATAATAAATGTACTTAATCACTCAATTAAAAGGTAATGTTTCTTAAATAAACTATTAACATAATAGCTACAGTAAATTTTAGCATAAATCAATCAATTTTACTTCTAGCAAAACAATGATTTGATTCTGTATATGCTGTCTGTTATATGCCTGTTATAAAACTTGGAAAATATTGTAGAGCCGCCGGACCAACCGGCAGTCTTCCTGATAACATCCAAATTCACACCGAGCTTATGAGCTTTTGAGGTGTCTAGTACTATGTGCAGAGTACTGTGTGATATCTATTCCACAGACTCACAACGTATACTCTTTATCCATCTGCTAAGTGTTTGGGGAGAAACTTTATTATATGGTTTTTTATAGAAATAAAAATAGAGGTGTGATGATCATGTAATGCCGCTACATTACTTTTAGATAATCCGTTAATAATTAAGCCGGACCTATGTCAGGTCTGTCTCGAAAAATTGGCAGCATCAGCGTTGGCTGAGTTGCGTTTACACTTGACGTTTTTATTAAGTCAGGGATCCTAATGGAAATATCATTCCGCCAATTTTGAAAATTTCGGATATCTATTTTTGAAATAGTTTGTACTCTATGCGCTGTTACCAGCGCCAGCAGGGTAACTAGCTTCTTTAGTGATTTTTTCTAAAGAATGAGATTAATTAGGAATCCAAGTGGCTAGAGTTTCAATTACTAATGTAGTATCCCAGTGGATTCATACTTAGGTAAGGGAGGGCGAAGCCTAAATATACCCTTAAAACACAGTCGTCTGTGCTTATCTGACTTCCTAATACTAAGGAAGGTGTAGATCTAAACCCATTTAGAGTGCCGTATAGCGCTCCCGATTGAAATAACTCTGTTAAAACATGAATAATAACTGGAATGTGTAAGTATCATATTACTTAATTTAATTATCTGACAGAGACACTATTAATGTGTCTAAAGACCCGGGAGGGAGTTTTCTTATTAGAGACTCCCGCACAATACTCCGGCATCCAGGCTAATCTGCCGCTGGATCTGGCAGAAACTGGAATGAGAGATTATTAGGTCCTCAGAAGTTTGAAAAAACCAGTGGTTTAGTTTGTAAAAAACTGGTTAAATAGGGGATACCAAGGTTCAGCTGGCCATGTTGGCCCGACCAGTATGCACTTAGCTTTGTCGCTAATAATTTTTATCAATGTTTTTTTTTTAAATTATTGAGAAGGAAGGGAACCCGTAAAAACGGGTTCCTGGTTCATGGTATTTTTATACAATTTTGACCAATTCACAGAGAAAGCGTCAAGCATCAGGGTCTTTGTGCCATGATATGTATACAGGACATTTTTTATTTATTCAACTAGCAATCATGTCAATCTCTGGTAGCCCGAAATTGTTAATGATTTGCTGAAAGGCAAGATCAGATAGTTCCCATTCAATATCCGGGTGAATACACCTTGATTCAGTATCTGCTATAGTATTTTCTGTAGATGGAATGTATAGCGCTGTTATAAATAGAATTCGCGCTTCACACCATTGTCGTATATCTTTGGTCAGTTTGTGAGATGGGGGAATTGGATTCCTCCCATACGATTAATGTAAAAAATCGCAGTTGTATTATCTATTCGCAAGATAATATGACAATTGGATAGACCTCTAGACAAATTTTTAATCTTATGAATGTGAAGTTTTCTTCCTTCCCGACTTCAGCTACCGCTTGCCGTTTTTCCCGCACAGGCTATCCCCCAACCCCCCATAGTCGAAGCATCTGAATTCGTCAAATTTAATTTGATTTTTTGGATTTTCGATAGATTTAATCCACCAATCGAAATCTGACTGTAAACTTACAGGCAAATTCATGTACTTTTCATTTTTGTAATGTTATCCATACATTCGCTATAGCTATGTGATATTAGACAGGTATCGTTAAGATATATTGTCGATAATAATCAGCACAGCGTGGCATTCTGACCACCGTTTTCATTATTTTTGTGAAGACAAAAGGTGCCGTATTGACACCAAACGGTAGGGCATTAAATTCATACAAGTTACCGTTCAAACTAAATCTTGAATATTTTTTAGAGTTCTCATGAACTTTCACTTAATAATATGCATCTTTGAGATCAATAGTTGACCTGAGACAACATCTTGAGATTAGTTTGATCATTATTCTAAAATCTTCTAATTCAAATGAACATGTTGAATGAACTCGTTTAGCTTTTTCAAATTTAAGATAAAGCATGCTTTTCCGTTCGGTTTGGGTAAAAAGATATTGGATATCCTCACAGGGCTCACAGTGAGGTATAGCACCTATAGAAATTAAATTATGTATAGCTTGATCAAATTCAAGTTTTTCTGAGTGTGCATAATTTCGGGGTTGAGGTATACAATGCTGATATGGAGTTTCAGTGAACGGAATTTCATAACCACGTATCCACGATAAAATTATTTTATCTGCGGTTATTTATGACCATTGGTTGTAAAAAACAGATAGTCTACCGGCGTAATTTACCGTATTGTCTAGCGGCGGCCGCGACTGAAGTTCGGTCGCGATGTCCTCGATGATGGCGAGTGCTGTTGCCTCTGAGGTGCAGACTCCTTCATCTTTGAGGGCGCCGACGGCTGCTGTCTGTGGTTTTGAACCGGAGCCTTCCCGTTTCAATTTCTGTTAACGACTTGATGCTTTGGTTTTGTAGCAATAGTCTTGTTAGAGGTGGAAGCTTTGAGATCCACACCTGTTTTATTGATCGCTTTTGCGGTCTTTAAAGTTTCGGCTAGTTCTTGGCTACAAGAAAACTATCTATTATCGTGAGCAGCATCTGATCTTTCAAGTCCTTCTTTAGTACAGCCAATATGAAATTTCGCCTCGTTATTGACTCACTGAGTTGTGTGTCACAGATGATGCGCCCAGCATCAATCAGCAGCTTTAGAACAGTTGGATCTTTATTATCCTTACTAAGAAGAGTCTTATAGGCTCGTCAAGACAAGCAATACCGCTGCTAATTTTGCCTTAGCTTGGTTCTGTTCGTGGAACATCTTCACTGCTGGAAGCACCTTTAATCACTGGTGGTGGAGATACATCCTCCAGTATTGTCACGTTGGCTATATCCAGCGAACGATCGGAACTCGCGTGTAACGTGCTAGTCGACGGTCTTGGTTCGCGTAGCTCTTGATTTTCGTTTTCAACATTAACAGCAAATTGCAAATTTGTGTCTAATATACGTAATTATACGTATACCTTCATATTATTATCATAGGATAACCTCAACAAGTTGCTATATGCATGGCGTATTAGGTACGCATAGGTATACAGCGAGTAAGATGAACTCGTGGCGTTGCATCGTGAACTCGAGTAAAAAATAGGTTAAGTAACAACTCGAATCGTTGGAACGTGAAACCTCGTATATATTATTATCGGTAAGTGGCAACTCGAATTGTTGAAACGTCAACATTAGAACTTAACTTATATAGTTAAAATGTTACCTTCCGGTTCGTTTCATATTATTATTATAGGACAACCTCAACAGGTTGCTACATGCATGGCGTATTAGGTACGCATAGGTATACAGCGAGTAAGATGAACTCGAGTAAAAAATAGGTTAAGTAACAACTTGAACCGTTGGAACGTTAAACATCGTATGTATTTAAGTGACAACTCAAACGTGAACCGAAGAAATTGCAAATTACTTAAATAGTTAAAATGTTACCTTTCGGGTCGTTTCATCTTTTTATTATTATAGATAACCTCAACAGGTTGCTATATGAATGGCGTATTAGGTACGCATAGTTATACCGCGAGTAAAATGAACTCGAGTAAGAAGTAGGTTAAGTAACAACTTGAATCGTTGGAACGTTAAACCTCGTATGCATTATTATCGTTAAGTGACAACTCCAATCGTTGAAACGTGAACATTAGAACTTAACTTAAATAGTTAAAATGTTACCTTTCGGGTCGTTTCATATTATTATTATGGAATAACCTCAACAGGTTGCTATATGCATGGCGTATTAGGTACGCATAGGTATACAGCGAGTAAGATGAACTCGAGTAAAAAGTAGGTTAAGTAACAACTCGAATCGTTGGAACGTTAAACCTCGTATGCATTATTTTCAGTAAGTGACAACTCAAACGTGGACCGAACAAATTGCAAATTACTTAATTAGTTCGAATGTTACCTTTCGGGTCGTTTCATATTATTATTATAGGATAACCTCAACAGGTTGCTATATGGATGGCGTATTAAGTACGCATAGGTATACAGCGAGTAAGATGAACTCGTGGCGTTGCATCGTGAACTCGAGTAAAAAAGTAGGTTAAGTAAGAACTCGAATCGTTGGAACGTGAAACCTCATATGCAATCGATAGTTATCGGTAAATGTGCAAATTACTTACAAATACTCCCACTCGTCGTTATGTATCCTCTTCGGCATCTTGATTTTGACGAAAAAACTTGTTAACACGGAGAAACTTAGAAAAACCAACTTTGTAGTGCGACGCGGCGGAGCACTGCAACGTGAATGAAGAACCAGCCGAACGCACGAAATAATGAAATTGTGCGGTCTACCTACATATTTTTTTTTTCTCTCTGAACTTAGTGCATAGACAAGGCGACATTATGCGTGCTACTACAAGTGTATATATAAAATCTCTTCAAACTCAATACTGTAACATAATTAACCTCTCTTGTGCCCTCTCCTTCTCGTAGTCTCGTTTTTTATATCGTTAGAGGTAGGACTAACTCTTCTGCGAGTGTCCGTCTGGGTTGGTACCACCGCTTTGTGAGTGAAGTCTGCCGCCAAGCAGTAGTGTGCAAGCATTACTGTGTTCCGGTTTGATGAGCAGAGTAGCCAGTGAAATTACTGGGCTTATGAGACTTAACACCTAATCTCTCAGGGTAACGAGCGCACTGTAGTGCCGCGCAGGCCTTTGTGTTTCAAAGTTCTGGGTGGCACTGCAATTGTTATAGGCCGGCGTTATGCTTACCATCAGGCAAACGACCAGCTCGACTCGTTACCATAAAAATTAAAAAAAAATCTATGTGTGAGATATCTATATGACACATAGATTAGGTACTAGTTTTATATGTATAGAGATTGTATATATAGCGTAAGTAGAGTATAGCCAATAAGACGGCTCCCTTTTGAGCAGAGCATAAAAGGGCAAAGGTTAGGGAACTTGACGAAGAGAGACATCTCATTAGGAACTTAGTATAGACTTAATGAGATTTGGTGAAGCTGCAGGTTAACTTAATTAACGGCTACGTTCTACCTAACGATTCTTATACATACTTGTTCAATGTAGTTGGTTTCTAGAAAATAATTGAAGTGGTAGTGACCTCAGCCACCGATCTGTATGGTCCGCATCGGTGCGTCCTACAATTATCTGTTGGTGAACGAAAACATCAAGATGTTACCTACACGCCTGGCTAGCTACCACTCTAGATAAAGATAAAAGATAAAGATATGTTTATTTGTGAAACATGTGTGGCGTACAGGTATTCATTGAATTACAATACAGTTGCAACATGTTTTGCCCAGCTGGCGTACAAATATCGTGAGGTGACAGTCGCTTTCACATTCTAAAAAAAATGTAATTATACATAATTAAAATTATGATTTAGTTGCTCTATTTGGACAATTATCGCCTAGCATCTTTTATGACCTTGGCCGTGGGGTACCGGCTAAGAATAGTACCTCTCCTTCTTTTCCCGTGGGTGCCGTAAGACGCGGCTAAGGGAATATCCAGGGAATGGGCAGCAGCATTCTCTTCGGTCACAATCATAATCAACTGCGATCACCCAGACGCGTGCCAAGCATGGTGCATCATGGCAATCCCCCCCTATGATAATGACAAGCACTAATTTACGGCCCCCAGTTCCCGGCAGCTCCGCTATCCATGGCCATGGTAGCGGCCACTGTAACGGCGGAGCAGGGGGTGCTAAGAATCTCCGGCAGAGATCCGGCTGCAAGAGGCGAGTAGTCGATCCAAGTGGCGTTCTATGGGGGAGGCCTATGTTCAGCAGTGGACGTCTTCCGGCTGATGATGATGATCTTTTATGAGAAGATACAGTTTTACAATTGGAACAGTTGCTGGTGGTAAAACAATTTCTAAGGATCGCTACCACTCTTAAGATACACATCTGACGCCAAACATTGAACTGAACTGTATGTTCCTGCAGCCAAATCAGTTCTCAGTCTACAATAGGTCAAATTAAATTAAATCAAATAATTTATTTGCCAAAATACATGACAATTAGGATCTTAAAATAAGGAGATTTAACGTGTTCCATGTTCAACCGCATCATTACTTTAGATCAGCAAAGATAATGGTATAACAGCACCAGCTTGCCGAGAAGAAAAAGAAATGAACAGGGCCCCCGACACTTTTACGAGTGACCTCATAAAGTTTTTGAATAAAAGGTTTTGAATTTAAAAAGGCAAATACTAATTTGGCGACCGACCAGTTCTTTCCGAAGATATAATCAAATCTCACCATCTACCGGTAGGTACGTAGGTATGTAGTTGCATAACCCAGACAGACGAGACTGGCTGGCGGGGCAGTGAGCCAACTACGACCCTCGTGTTGGAGGCAGACTGGGAAAATAGGTAGAGACTATTATTGGCTAAAAACAATTAGAAATTCATTGATTTAATTTAATTTAAAGTTGCGTGTGTCATTTACATACAAAAACTAAAGTGTCTTTATAGTGTAGTAGGTACGGTACTTTAAAGGTTTGTGGAGTATGATTTGTCGTGTCAGTATAGCTTGTATATATATATATATAATATAGCAGTCGTCTTTTTTTAAGAAATTATCTCTAAGAATGTATTTAATACTAGCTGCTGCCCCGCGGTTTCACCCGTGCGGAGATATTGGATTTCATGGTTTTTATTTTTTTTTCGCGGAACCCTAATTCTTTTTTAAAATAAAAAGTAGCCTAAGTTACTCCTTGTAACATCAGCTATCTGCCAGTGAAAGTCCCGTCAAAATCTGCCCTACCGTTTCGGAGATTACCCGGAACAAACAAACAGACAGACAGACAGAAATTTCAAAAATTGTTGTTTTATATTACATCTTATAATACTTATACGTACTTACTAATACTTATAAATACTATCATATGCATTTGGTAAAAAGCTGTTATTTGGATATTACAAACAGACACTTCAATTTTATTTATTTGTATGTATAGATAGATTTCTAATATTAATAATAAAAAACGTATTTTTTTTCTTTAGTTCATTCAGCTACAGCTGCATCTGACTAAGCAGCCAACGCAAATAATTTTAAATACAAACAAAAAAAACAACAATTGTTAAACCTTAACAGTAGCATCAGTTTTTAGTACACGGGCTGATTTCCTAAAAACTACATTTAGAAAGCAGCTTTCAGCCGATATTTTCGTCCCATATTTATACATTTTTGCTTCATAATGTGTGTTAAACTGTACAAATTTTAACAAATAACATGTTACTTATTTGAGGAGGAAACTGGCATATGGCCCAGTTAAAGGTGGTCACCGCATTTTAGAACAACTGCATTGCCTACTTTAGCGAAGTTATTTCCTGCCTACGTTATTTAGTAAACGGTTTCCGTTTTATGGTGACCAATACACAAAAGCGGTGCACATTTGCTGAAGAAATGCAATGCATCAGAGAAATGCGTTTTAAAGTTTTGAGTGGTGGTGCAATTGTTATAGGCCGGTATTATTATTACCATCAGGCAAACGACCAGCTCGTCTCATAATCAAATAGGAAAAGAAATATATTATTTAATAATCTTTTAAAGTCAGTGGACTCACGGGACTTTTTATTTCAAAGTTTTAGGTAACTATAGCATTTTTGATAAGTGCGCGACATTACACTTCGCTTACAAAAAAACGTTGTCGCACATAACAAAACATATCTAATTACTTACAAATGGTTATACGCGATCTAGTGCACTTTTAACTTATATAACTTGTCCTATGACAACACAATACGAACACGTAACTCAAAAAGATTCTAAATGTAGGTTATACAAACTTGTTCGAGCTAAGAAAGGAAATCTATGGAATTCTACACCACCACACTCTTAATTGTAACAATATTTCGATGACCTTATTATAATTACAAGAAGATAGACCTACATTATTTCTAAGTATCACTCGAATAACTCCTTAGGTCTGGTGAATGTCACAGATAATTTTATCACGCAGGCTCTAAAGATAATAGGCCAGCTTGACCGTACCTTACGGGACAGGGACCTAGAAAAGGTCTGAGAAATATTATATCTATTTATAAAAGGCACTTTCTAGTCGCTCAGAAACTCGTTTACCCAGAAACAGGTCAGTTTTGAAAGTAATATTAATATGGATTGTCTATTTGTCTTTTAAATTCACTAGGAGTAAAGCCGTACAATGATAAATACGAAAGTGTGTTTGTTCATTTGTTTGTTTGTCATTCTTTCACGCAGCAACAGAGCAACAGATCGACGTGATTTTTGGCATAGATATAGTTTATGGAGATAGTAACAAAGGCTACTTTTTATCACGGAAAAATACACAGTCCTTGTGGAAACGTGGATGAAACCGCGACCAGAAGCTAAATATAAATATTGAAATAAGATTTTTTCATTTATGTATAATGCGCTAAGGTTAAGTAGGTACCTATTTTTATTCATTTTTATTTTATTTGTAACTAGACGAGCTGGTCATTTGCCTGATGGTAAGCATAACGCCAGCCCATAACAATAGCAGTGCCACCCAGAACTTTGAAACACAAAGGCGTGCGCGGCACTGCAGTGCGCTCGTTACCCTGAGACATTAGGTATTAAGTCTCATAAGCCCAGTAATCTCACTGGATACTCTGCTCATCAAACCGGAACACAGTAATGCATGCACACTACTGCTTGGCGGCAGACTTCACTAGCAAAGCGTTGGTAACAACCCAGGCGGACACTCGCAGAAGAGTTAGTCCACGCACTAACAAATAGACAATATGACAATGCAGTCTAAAATGCTGAAACCTAGAATGAAAATTGCCTCTCAAGTGCATCTAGCCGGAATACGATGTACTCTGCTGAACCGTCTAGAAAGAATGGGATTAATTTAATAATACAACTGCAACAAAAACAGAAAAAAAGTAAAAAAGAAGGCAATTTCAAGGTCTTCGTATTGTACTATTTGTATGGCTAAATAAGTTTTTTGTGGGAAAATATATTTTTCCAGACAAGCTTTTATAAAATGTATTATTGGTATTGTAATATTGTAACCACAATTTTTTTTTTAACTCTTACACTCATTCCCCCGCACTAGGATTCCCTGTATCGCAGGTGGCATGGACACACACAGATACACATCACAAACATCCAAGACCCGAGAACAAATTTTATGTTTACACAAAATCTGCCCCGGCCGGGAATCGAACCCGGGACCCCTCGCTTTGCAGGCAGGGTTACTACCAACTTAGCTACGGAGCCGTCAATTTGTTGTGTTGAAGAGGTTGTGACTCGAGGCGTCACCGTCGTACCTTTGGGATTCGGCGTTGGTTATTGAGAACAAGTGTAGGTAAGTGATTTCTCACCAGAATAGAAAAAAGTGATATTCCATTATGACAAACTCAAATTTATAAACCTGTGAATTGTTGAGCATTTTATTAAAACACACATTCACTTTAGGAGCTGGAAGTTTTAATATATTAGAAAGTGCAATGCTTTTACAGTTTTAAAAACTCTTTTAAAACAAAAAAAAACATCGCTAACGGCGGAAAATGTTCTCAATAATAATTTAAAACGGTAATGGAACCGTCCGTAGGTTGCAAAGGCGATGAGAACTTTTAGCACAAACATTAAAACTTGCTGTTTAAAGGTGCAGTAAAATTTTGTATGTTGGGCTAGTATAGGTACTTGGAACAAAGTACTGTTTAAAATGTGGAAAACTGACTTCTATGGTCTTATCGTTGAAGTGCCTGTCATGACTAAACTTATATGGTCATGACGATTGTTTATGTATAAGTTGATAAGCCATTCATCGTTATACTGGGATCTATTTTTAACTAATAAACTATAATCTAGTTGTGCTACATAAATACAGAAATAGATTTTTACAAAAATACAGTCGACCGATTCAAAATCGCATAAATCTAGTAATAATCTTTCGCAAAAGAGCGAGTCGTGTTATTTATCAGCTGTGTCCGGTGAAGGCCTTAGGAAAAAATATTTAAGACATATGTTGACGCACCACCTACTGAATGTGTCCCTATGATTCATTAACGAACGCCCTATTCGATATTATTTGATAAAAAATGTAGCACGCTCTACGACGTAGAGATTCCGTAGCCGTCCCTTTCGTAGTTCACCCTTCTACGGCTACAGGCTACGTCGTAGCAGTCTACAATTTATTTACAACTGTATTTTTTCCTTGCCTTGCTTATATAACTTAATTAGTACGACACTATCATGCACTTTTTAGTTTAATTAAAATACGAGTTTTATCATAAAGTGGGCTAGTTCATATTCTGGAAGAGGGGAATGTAGTTGATATAATAATCGTTATGCTTTTTTCCCACTGCTGGGATCCAGGCTAAAGTTTATGAATTCAGCTCATTGCTACCATAACAATAAACAACAGGCGAATGTAAACAGCTCGGATCTCAAGAGATTCGTACAACGTGACCGATGAGACCACGCTGCGACGTTCACACGCTTTTTTTGGTCAATATCCCTCAATCTCCACATGTTACAGAAGTTAAGTCCTATCAACCTATCATTTGGCTGTAAAAATGACAGGTATCTTGAAACTTCGATCTATATAGGAAAACCTACGGATTCTTATACTATGCGTGGCATGACATGTGCTATTTTTTATTCATATTCATTTTTATTCATAAAAGCTCAATAAGATAATCTATGTTTTAAACTCCTCTGTCAACTTCTCGTTGATGGAAGCCGTTATTTGTGAAAACGAGACAAAACACTTTCTGGTAATTAAGTAAGTTACGGAACGTTTATGATTAAGGGGGTAAATAATAGACGCCTTGACTTAGCTCGTCACAGCCTAAACTAAACAGTAAAACTGTACATTTTATTATTCTCTGCATACCTCAGCATTTTGCTGACCTGTCGTGGTGGTCCTTCCGGTGCCTAAATATACAGCCTCCGTGGTTCGAATACGGAGACATCTGTTTTATTTTTAAATTTGGGGTCGATTGCTATAGATGACAATCTCGAGCGTATTGTAGATAAGATGGGTCAACTACTACGTCATGTAAGACTGGGAATGTAGACTTATTAGGAAACCTTTGCATATATAAGTATTTAGAGATTGGGTACGGTATTGGAAACCGCTTGAGATCGTTCTAAATAATACTGCTTTGTCGTTGCAACTAAGCGACATTTTTTTTAAACTTCTGTCTATGATAATTATTCAAAAATAAGTAATTAGAGCGAGTGTGGCCGAGCGGACACTTGTGCGACTTTCAATCAAACGCACCATAGTTCGAATCTCGACTCGGCCCACACCAATGACTTATATCAAGTTATGTGCGGATTATTCACACTCGCTCTAAAACAGTGAAGGAAAACATCGTGAGGAAACCGGCATGTTCAAGAACCAAATTCGAGGACTTCCACAAAGACGCACTGGGCGCGCGTGGTGGATTATGGCCCATACCTCTATCTCTGAGAGAAGGCCGGTATCCCAGCAGTGAGAGCGTAAAAGGAATTGCACGATAAGGAAAACTACGATCAGTCAGCCAAAGCTTCGACGTTCGATTTTCCGAGTAAGGCCACGGGTGAGATATTCATCAAGTGCAAGCATAAAAAACAGTCTGTCGACTGCACATGCCAGTAAACCAGTAGGTTTAATAGTCTGTGGTCGACCGGGACAATTCGCTGTGTCGCACCACGAGTTGGTATCGGTACAAGCGCCTAAGCTCTGAGAGAGCGACAACGGCTAATGCGGCCTATCTCGGCCCGGTCACGTCTTGTGTTCGGACTATCGAGCTGGCAGAAATAGCCGCAGGCTGTTGTTCCATTAAATGATTTACTATTGGGGAAAATTCACAAAACAACTGAAGATTTTCCTTTGTATTCTTTTGCCTCGTATATAAACGGTAAAAGGTGGAATACCGATACAATGTTATAAACAGAATCGAACTCAGAACCGAGTCTCAGAAACGAGCAACGCTTGAGAAGTTGCATAAAGTCTTATCAAAAACTTCTTTAAAGCGTGAAGAATACATTTTATAATAGAATAGGATACTAGAACCTACGTAATGTTTAAAACCATGTACTGAAGAACTGTAGATCGTAGTGAGCGAACGACAGACCAAGACGCTTGCCACGCATAGTGTATTTAGTTACTAGCTGTGCCCCACGGCTTCGTCCACGTAGCCTAAGTTACTCCTTGTAATATCAGCTATCTGCCAGTCTCAGGGTAACGAGCGCACTGCAGTGCCGCGCAGGCCTTTGTATTTCAAAGTTCTGAGTGGCACTGCAATTGCTATGGGCTGGCGTTATGCTTCACCATCAGGCAAATGACCAGCTCGTCTCGTTACCAAATAGCATAAAAAAATGGATAAATATTATGTTGCGTCATATTGACCACCGAGTGCTATATATTTGGACTCATTTCTATGACTAGTCTGCGGTTACCCGTTATCCCCCGGGAACAAGGCACGTGTCTGGGATGACAGTGCCCCGTGATAATCAATACTATTGTCAGACTTTGAGCCAAATTCGTTCCGTACTTTTTGGCGTTATTACGTAACGTATTAGCAAACTTTCGCATTCAATCCTGCTAATCCTACCAATATTATAGTTTGTATGAATTTTTGTTACCACGTATCTCCGTAACTGCTATACGTAAATAAATCGTTTGATCGATGAAATTTGGAATGTACACCACGGTGGCTTAATAAAGTAGATTTAGGAAGATAAATAATAAATAATATCTAATAATAATAAATAAACGCTTACAATCATACCCCCGCACTAGGATTCCCTGTGTCGCAGGTGGCATGGACACACACAGTTACACATCACAAACATCCAAGACCCGAGAACAAACTTTATACTTAAATATAACTTTATACTTAAAATCTGCCCCGGCCGGGAATCGAACCCGGGACCCCTCGCTTGGCAGGCAGGGTTACTACCAACTTAGCTACGGAGTCGTCACACTATGATATGACAGTTACACCGCCATAATATAATATTTGTCACTACTGGCTAAACTTTACGTAAAGCGTTTAGATGAAGCATGTTTAAAAAGATATAATAATTTCCTACTAAACAAACGTACACTCTCTTCATAATTCCACAACCATATCGCTTCCAATTATTTCTCGCTCGTTCAACTCTACAGAAATAACCTGTAAAATAACAAAGAAAATACGCAATAACAATTCCATATAAATTAACTCCAGTGCTTCCATCACCCTCCCCCTCTACCTCTCGCAGACGCCCACGTAATGGAACGTAAACAAGCTAGATACCCACTCTACGAAGAGGTACTCTATGTACGTATAGCTTAGACTCTATTGAACAGTCTGTCTCTATTAGACCGGGCTTCAAGCTGGATACAATACAACAATGTTTTATTGAACCAATATAACAATACTAATAATAAAAATGTGAAAGCAATCAACTGCTGAAAACGAAAACGTTCAATGCTGATAGAACTCTACATACGGGGGATTTGCAAACCACGTTTTTTTTTGAAAGTGATTGAAGCAGGATGGGAAAACGGCTAACGATATACACGTAATTCCCATCCTTGCTGAAAATGAAAGTGATGGAAATGGGTTTAAATGGGTGTGAAGCAATTTCTATTGCCATCCCCCCATAAGAAGATAGAGTTTAAGGAGAATATATAAATACATATGTAATAATGTATTTATATATTCTTCTTAAAGTCTAAGGAATAACAGCAGCATTCTTCTGGGTCAACATCATAATCTACTGCGATTACCAAAACGCTTGTTAGGCAAGCATTTTGGTAATCGCAGTAGATTATGATATTGACCAATGAGAATGCTGCTGTTATTATTCCTTACATATTCCCTTAGCGGGCTCTTCTGTCACCCACGGGATTGAGTGGTCCTATCGTCGAGGAACTAACCTCTAGAGGTGCAGTGACGTTTGGTTTGCACGAAATAAATTCCACCATTTTTGCCTAGACATAATGCGCTCTGATTGGATAAGCCGCCGCGTCGCGCCGATTCCTCGTGCGCTTTGCCTTTCGGTGAAAAAAGAATATCAGCTAACCCTAGATAGGCTTAGCTGTGTGACCGGTTGTGTGACCGGCTGTGTGACCGGCTGTGTGACCGTCTGTGTGACCGGCTGTGTGACCGGCTGTGTGACCGGCTGTGTGTCACACTAGAGAGTCAGCTCGAAATAAGAAAATAAAAAATGGAAAATAGTCTAACCTTTGCAGAGGAAAACTCTAAGCTGTCACTTACTAGATTACAATATTCTATTTATATTATACAAGTTATCACTGTTATGAGCAAAAAAGCTCTCACCATCATACCATTTATAACATTGATCTTTTTTTTTTTTTAATTTTGTTACATTACACTCTATGGACACGTAGTCCATACTCTTATAAGATTAGGTCATATATTAATAGAAATAAACGATATAAAAAAACATCACGACGGGAACTATGGTCTTAAACTAAATTAGCATTAACATTGATCATTTGTAACTATTCTATTGATTAATAGGTATCTATAGTTTATACTACTTTATAAATTTTATATGCAAATGACCATGCCAAACGCACTTCACAATATTAAGCTACAACCGCATTATATAATCCTAATCAAGTACCTACTGTAAATCCCCCTCATGTTAATGCTAATTCTGAAACAATACCTGTATGCCGCTCTGTTAAGCTCTATCTAATCCATGTAACAATTTGTGGATCGCGTCTCTATTATGTATCGCGGGTAGGTTGCTATTATTGCCACAGATGTAGTCATGAAATTACTGTTTGTGAGATTCCATACCTCATGTCTCAGGGTAGCAATCACGCTGCGGTGCCGTGCAGGCCTTTGTGCTTCAAAGTCCTAAGTGGCAATACAATTGTTATGGGCTAGCACTATGATTACCAACAGACAAACGACCCGCTAATCTCGTTATTAAAAAGGAAAAAGATGTCGAATCGATAAAAATGTATAATGAGTTTTCTATCACTAGTTATGCAATGCCTAAAATGTCACACTTGCGCTGAGTATGTTACCATTTTTCGAGCATATAGTAAAGTTTTATTGTTTTTGTTTTGATCGTGCTGTTTGTATAGTGACCTGTGCAGCGTCACCGAACAGGGGAAAAGCGCAGCAGGTACTTGGCCTTAAAAAATAGTGGGGGATGACATTAGGATGCCGGTTAAAGAAGTCCCTAATCTAGCTATGCTGGTGCAGTGGTGCTCCACAAGGACCCGGTGTGGGCGCTTGTAGAATTTGTAGGCTTTGAACGAGGCCACTCTAAAGTCGCCTCGTTCCAAACCAAATTCTTTGCCTTCCTTTTTAAAGCCTACACACACTAGAAGTAATCAAGGAAGTTATACACCAGAGGCGTGGGATTATGCATAATTATATCCTTTATTTCTGTGGGTAATACGCTGATCCATACACGTAAAATAATAAATAATGACGTGCGCGTAACTTTAGGCTTAACATTACCAAAGCTCAACTTATTGGGAAGCCTCTATTAATACCTATAATTAACATAAAGCAGGTCCCAGACGGTGCGGGAAATTTATCGCTTTTTGGGACGCGGACGTAGGTCAGAGTTCGCGGACGGCTTGTGGCCTATTTCAGGCCTGGGCGACGATAAAGGGCCATCAGTTAAGCGGGAAAGTAAATAAATGATTTAGGAAGACTCGCCAATTGTCACGTGGCCTGCCTATGCCATCCAAATCGAAATGTGACGAAACCAATCGAGCAGAAGTCCCCGAACCTTCTTATCAAAACCCAATTAACTACGGGGGCATATTCTTCTGCGAGATTCCGAGAAACTTATAATAACGCAAGCCAGAAGACGCAGGTTCGAATCCTGTTGGAAGCGAACTTTTTGTGATGTATATATTAGTGTGAACATCCGCTAGTGTCGGTTAACACTATAAAATATATTTCATAAAACCTATAATAAATCAAAAACAGCCTACAGTTGTCTCGTACAAAGGTCTCAGTCGTTCCAAACTTGCTCTGAGAAGTCATGTCGCATACATTATCGACTAAATGATTATCTGTTGTTTCAGGTTAGCTGGTATAGGTACCCGGTGGTAGGACTAACTCTTCAGCGAATGTCCATCTGGGTGGGTACCACCGCTTTCTTCGTGTAGTCTCCCGCAAATTAGCAATGTGCAAGCATTACTGTGTTCCGGTTTGATGAGCAAAGTGGTCAGTGAAATTACTGGACTTAATGTCTCAGGGTAACGAGCGAGCTGCAAGGCCGCACAGACTTTTGTGTTTTAAAGTTCTAGGTGGCCCTGCAATTGTTATTCACTGGCAGTATGCATACCATACCTCCAGCTCATCTCATTCACACACTCACACACACACACACACACACAGAGAGACACACACACACAGTATCCCAATTGGCAGAGGTGGCGCGAGACAGACCGAAGTGGCGGCTCTTATCATTCCTATGATACTATGGCCTCCTGGCCAATATTCATTTTGGGTCATTGAGCCCTCCTAGTTAGTTAAAACGCTGATTGTTGCTATAACTAATAACGCTATAACTAAGGCCCGCTAGGACGTTAGATCCGATACGCGGCCACATCACGCGAGCGGCGAGTAAACGCGACTTGGCGATATATTTGGGTTATTGGGTGTCATAGTCGCGCCTCCACCTGACTACATTTGCCAAATTATTGTTTGCTATTGCTTAGTTTCATGGTAAATATCGGTTTTTGTTTTCAGGGAGTTTTGTGAACGGTTACGTACGCTGCGTCGAACCATAGTTCGGGGCTGTGCACGTGATAACGGCTTATCCATACTAATCCATACTATCCATATCCATACTAATATTATAAATGGGAAAGTGTGTTTGTTGGTTTGTTGGTTTGTCCTTCTTTCACGCAGTAACGAAGCAACGGATCGACGTGATTTTTGGCATAGATATAGTTTATGGACCGGAGAGTAACATAGGCTACTTTTTATCCCGGGAAAATACACGGTTCCTGTGGGAACGCGGGTGAAAACCGCGGGCAGATGCTAGTCATACATAAAAACTAATTAACGCATTGAATTAAAATAAACGCGTCTTATGCCGTGTACAGCGCAAGCGAACAACAGCGAGCGAAGGATAAAACATGGGACTCTGCACTTTGGTTCAATTATTATGTATGGACAGCCAGCAAAGCACGTTTGAAGATAAATGAATGCCCTCGTTTATTGTTTGCTTTCACCGTAACGTAAAGACCACTCTAGTTCGTTTGTTTCTTCATTCGCCGGCGCTCGCTCTCATTCGATTGCTCTGTACTCGACATTAGAGGTTCGCATTGCGTACATAATATTAGTAGCAATAATATTCCACACAAACTGAACACGTAAATGAATTTGAATACAAATCCTTCAATCACAGTAGAGCGATTATGAAAGAAGAATGACTAAAATGCGTGCTAAAAAAATAAGTAGCTAAAATGAGCAATATATATATATATATAGTCACAGCCACATAGTTTTGCCACATATATCATTATCATCATCTACACGTTATGCCTACCATCAGTCAAACCAAGTCAAACAAGACCAGCTCGTCTCGTTATCCAATACTATAGAAAAAATATTCAAATTCAAATTCAAATTCAAAAGTCTTTATTCAAATAGGCCCCAAAGGAGCACTTATGAAAGTTAAAATGACTCTAACAGCCGGCCTCTGCAACATTCATCTACCCGAATCACAGACTAAAACTAATGCTGTCTTTATCAGAACATAATAAATGACAAAGACACCAACAGACCCAATCCGTGCTCAAAGTCAACGAACCTTCCAGAAACCCACCGTGCCCGTTCCAAATTGGTATAGGCCGAGCAAGAAGAAGGGCAAGAAACTCGTCACGGCATTCTTTTTTAAAAAAAAAAGTAGTTTATTACAATGATTCTAATGCTAACAACTAACAATTTAAAGTTTAGTAGTCGCCAGGAGGCTCCTGAGCTGTTTGCCTCCATGCATCCTTGTCATCCACATAATCCTTAATTTTATAATACGCTTTTTTAATTAATACACTCTTGACTATACGTTTAAACTTTCCTTGTGGTAATTCAGTTAATACTTTAGGAATTTTGTTGTAGAATCTGACACCATTTGCCAGGAACGATTTGTTAGTTTTACTTAATCTGAACCCGGGTACAACAATTTTATGTTTACTTCTAGTATTTAACTCATGTACATCACTTTTTAAGTTAAATTTAGTAATATTCTTCCGTACATACATTATATTTTCCAAAATGTATAGCGAAGGCAGGGTTAGAATACCTATTTCTTTAAAAAAGTCTCTTAGAGATTCGCGTGGACCCATGTCATAGATGGCGCGTACTGCTCTCTTTTGTAATATGAAGATGGTATCTATATCGGCAGCAGATCCCCAAAGTAGGACGCCATAAGACATCAAACTATGAAAATATGCAAAATATACCAACCTTGCCGTCGCCACATCAGTCAGCTGCCTAATTTTACGTACTGCAAATGCAGCGGAACTCAAACGACCCGATAGGGCATTGATGTGAGGACCCCACTGCATTTTGGAGTCAATAGTTAATCCTAAGAATACAGTGTTATTCACCAGGTCAAGTTTGCTGCCTTCCAATTCCACTTTAGATTCCACGTGTGGTACGTTGGGAAGTGAAAATTTAATACATTTAGTTTTACTAGCGTTAAGTAGTAGATTATTAGCAGCAAACCATTCTGAGATTTTGTCAAGGTTATCATTTAATTCCTTTAGTTCACTGTCTTTCCTATCAGTTTTAAAAATGAGTGAAGTATCATCAGCAAACAAAACTATGTCCAATGCTATATGGTCTGTCATAAAGGGTAAGTCATTTATATATACTAGAAAGAGAAAGGGGCCCAGTATTGATCCCTGCGGTACGCCTATCTTCACTGAAGAACCACAAGATGTTACTCTATCGATGCCAACCTTCTGCTGTCTACCCGTCAAGTAAGAATTTACAAGATCAAGAGCTGTCCCACGCACGCCGTAATGATGCATTTTTTTAATAAGCGTTCTGTGGTCCACACAATCAAATGCTTTGGAGAGGTCACAGAATACTCCAATAGCATCCTGTGAACCCTCCCAAGCTTCAAAGATGTGGGACATCAGTTTAGCTCCGGCATCGACTGTTGATCTGCCTTTCGTGAAACCAAACTGGTGACCATGCAATATTCTATACTCGTTGAAATGTGAAAGTAACTGTTCTAAAATAATTTTTTCAAAGATTTTGCTAAGAGCTGGAAGTACAGAAACTGGTCTATAGTTAGAGGGGGTGTCCTTACAACCAGATTTAAAAATAGGGGTGACTTTACTGTGTTTCATTAGATCAGGAAAGACACCCTGATCTATCTTATTGGACTATTATCTATATCTTTATCTATATTTATCTATATAGTTAGAGGGGGTGTCCTTACAACCAGATTTAAAAATAGGGGTGACTTTACTGTGTTTCATTAGATCAGGAAAGACACCCTGATCTATCTTATTGGACTATTATCTATATCTTTATCTATATTTATCTATATCTTATTGGACAAAGGCCTCTCCTTTGTTACACCACTGTAAAACACATAAATTATGAACATACGATGTAATAAACAATCGAGAACTAGGTTAATACCTTTTTTCTTATTACAAACATAAAGCACACCGCTTACATACAAACTTTTCAAAGCAAAAATCTATTCCATTAAAACCTATTTTCTTATTACAAACATAAAGCACACCGCTTACATACAAACTTTTCAAAGCAAAAATCTATTCCATTAAAACCTATTGAAGCAAAGTTTGACGGTATCGCATAATTTACCGTTTATTTTCCCCAATCGGAAAGCAATTTTCGCCCTAAATATCGTCATCGCGCCATTAAAACCGCCAATACGGCGGTTCTTAACGAATTATCGCCTTATTCGCCATTCTGTACTATGACAGCGAATTCTTAGCCATCCATTTTCGTAATGGCACTAGGGCTCCACAGAAAAGGTTGTAAACCTTCTGCCCTTGGCATTTAGCGAGCTTCGGAGTCGCGTTGTCTCTACTTACGAGTAACTACAGCGCCAAGGGCTTGGTAGTTGAATAACGACTTTATTTATTATTTATACTATTGAACGAGGCGAGCGGATCGTTTGTCTGATGGTGAGCGTAACACCGGCCCATAACTATTGCAGTGCAACTCAGAACTTGATACGCTCGTTACCCTAAGGGGCAAGTGGGATTTCGTGATACTCGAAATGCGCGCTTGACGCAAAAGCGTTGTTATTCTGACAAGCAAACGTACGTTTGCATAAGCGTCTACGCTGCCCCTAAGACATTAGGTATTAAGTCTCATAAGCCCAGAAATGACATAGATACAAAATAATTCGTAAGCGTTTCGCTTCTACATTCATTATGCGTACCCCTAAGGAGTGTAACTCCTTGGCTGAGTCTGTTTTTTTATATTAAATGGTAACGAGACGAGCTGGTCGTTTGCCTGATGGTAAGCATAACGCCGGCCCATAACAATTCCAGTGCCACCCAGAACTTTGAAACACAAAGGCCTGCGCGGCACTGCAGTGCGCTCGTTACCCTGAGACATTAGGTATTAAGTCTCATAAGCCCAGTAATTTCACTGGATACTCTGCTCATCAAACCGGAACACAGTAATGCTTGCACACTACTGCTTGGCGGCAGACTTCACGATCAAAGCGGTGGTAACAACCCAGACGGACACTCGCAGAAGAGTTAGTCCTCCCAATAACAAGTCTGTTTCTCGATCGCTGTAATCTGAGATTCTTCAAGTCACGAGTGAATAGGTATCTACTAGGTAAGAGTGCTCCATCCGCCTCGTCACTTACCAGTACGTGACAGTGTTCAAACGCAAGCCTATTTTTAACACACTTTTGTTAGCTTCACTTCTAACTAATTACGCTTACGCTTACACACTCATACCCCCGCACTAGGATTCCCTGTGTCGCAGGTGGCATGGACATACACAGATACACATCACAAACATCCAAGACCCGAGAACAAACTTTATGCTTACACAAAATCTGCCCCGGCCGGGAATCGAACCCGGGACCCCTCGCCTTGCAGGCAGGGTTACTACCAACTTAGCTACGGAGCCGTCAATTAACAAACAATGTAAATCTTTGAAGTCAATTTTAACCTGCTACGAACTATCGTGCCGAAATGAAACTTTGTATAAGTAGTTCGGATGGCAAAACTATAATTTGGTATTATGAAGCTGATCTGATGCTGGAGCCAGGAGGCGGATAGTGAAACTCTTCAGTGGCTACAAGTAGACCCTTCTAGTTTGGGCTCACATGATTCGTTTTGACAAGTCCAATAAATTGCAATTGGTGTCGAGATTTTGATGATGAAGAGTTAGTCCTACCACTAACGAAACCCTAGCATTCGTACTTATTATAAATCCGTAAGTGTGTTAGTTTGTCCCTTCACGCAGCATTTATAATTTAAAAGCCTGAAAGTAACTTAAGATACTTTTCATCCCGGAAAAATGCATGGTTCCTGTAGAAATCTACACGCGGGTGAATCCGCGGGCAGCAGCAAGTCCATCATAAAAATCACAACATCATAATATTATGTTATCGTAGGCCAAGACAGGTGGAAGTGTGTTTTTTTGTTTCTTTAAACTAATTATGTATAAAAAAATGTAACAGATACCATTATTAATTTGTACAGATACCATTATTAATTTGTACAGATACCATTATTAATTTGTACAGATACCATTATTAATTTGTACAGATGCCATTATTAATTTGTACAGATACCATTATTAATTTGTACAGATACCATTATTAATTTGTACAGATACCATTATCTGTACGTAAATAATTACGTCAATCCGTTGCTGCGTGAAAGAAGGACAAAGCAACAAACGAAATTTTTTATTATAAGTACAATATGAAATTTTTTATTTGTATTCATAATCGGCCCATGCCGGCGATTCGTGCTATTTTCTGTCTTAAAAAAATATTAAGTAAGGTTAGAAGCCATTATACAATAAATTATGAAAATAAATTCATGACGGCTTTGTCGCCACTGCACTATCCTCAAAAATAGGTAAATATTTTACATAGAGGCCATTACATAGGTCACTAGCTATTTACCTTTCCTATTTATTGTCCTTGCTTCACGGTACCTAAACCTTCCGATAAATCTTACCCAGGATCGTATTCAGACTCAACACCCGATAGCCAAAGGGCTAATTTCACCGACACCAGATTTATGTGGCCACCGGGACTCGGAAAGGACCGAATAACCTATAAAATTTGGGGCTTACAAAGAGTATGATGTCGTAACTTTTAATTGATATCGGGAAAGATACATTTAACTGTTTACAGAATCATCTCTTCTTCTTCTTCTTATTTCTCAATTGTCATTTATACCAAAATACGTAGATACATCCAAAATAATAAAAAAGCCAAATGGGGCATGTCTACGTTGAATGATGAGGAAGTAGATCACAAATAGACGTACTCCCATCAAGTTTCTTGTTTATAGCTGTTATGTGCAATAAAGCTCAAAGACGTCAACATAGCGGTTTACATAACATACCGCTAAATCTCTTGCTATGTTCAAATATTCAGCCCTTGGTTCCCAATGAACCGACACGGATAAAGCCCTTTATAGGGACAGGAAACGGATTCGCTGATTGCTTTGTCGACGCCATTTATTCTGTTCGAATCGTAAACAATCAAGGTCCGTGTTGCTTAATTGTTGGTTGATTGAAATTTGTTGTTGTTGATATTCAAATGTGTTAGGAGGGATGCTCTAGATCAGTTTTTTCAAACTGTAGGTCACGACCACCTGGAGGGTCATTTTCGTAAGCCAGGTAAAAATAAAAAGCAAGTCAAGTTTCCACACTTCAAAACAAATAGGTACATAATTTTCTAGATTATTCGAGCAATCTCAATAGAAAGAAAAAGCTAGGTCTCTAGCTTTCAAAGATGAAATTCCAACGATTTGTGTTATGTCAGTACATATTGTTAAGTCCAGAAATGAGACACTCGGTTTGAATAATTGACACGTGTATAATTATTATTATCGCTCGTAATTCAATGAGGACTGCTGTCCTTCCCCGCGACTTCCACTTGCGTAGCGCTGGGATGACTACGGCGTAGCACTGACTTGCTGACGTCATAGCGTATCACCACAGCACCACACCTACCTTTATTCTTACAATATATACGATGTGGCGTAAAGAGCGGATAATCCTTAACCAGCGAGTGAGGGACATCATGAATGTCCAGGAAATTGAAAATTGTGTTCAGAAAAAGTCGCATGGTTTTGAAGACTGGGCATTTTCTAAATTTAAAAAAATTTAATCCTTTCCTCACTGTTTTCAATATCCTGATTGATCACTAATTAAGGATTTTTTCATTCTGTTTCTGTTGTATTATTGGATAAACGTGCTATCATTTTGCTTCTATGTTGTGCCGCATGTTTAGTTTTTCTTTAGTGATGTAAACTTGTACTTTAATGTGTAAAAAATTTTAGGGTGACCTGGATGACCAACTACAGAATAACTTGCCTATTTCATCGAGATTCTAAAATGGTACACCACGTGCTTGTTTACCTGATAGTAAGCATCACAATTGCAATATATATCACTCAGAACTTCAGAAATACAAAGGTCTGCGCGACACTGCATTGCTCTCGTTACCGGAAACAGTTGGTATTAAGTCTCGTTCGCGCTAATACCGTTAAATTTAAACAAACATGAAAATCTCGTCTCCAAGTAATAAACCCTCAGTTTAAGATATTAAGTCTAGAAGGCTGTGAAAATACTTAAGTGCCCCCAACTTCATAATAAAGTGCGGAGATACTTGGAGACTTCCCTCACTGGTATTTGCCTAATAAAGTTGGAGAACTTTCGAGAATGCATATAATTTATATCTGGCGCGCCTTCAAGACTCGAGTATGTTGCTAACTTGCCTAAGGATCTTACTCTAATGAGTGTGAAACCTGAAATACTTCTCTAACCACATATAGACATCATTTTTGGGGGACACGGTTTGCTCTTGTTTTTCTTTTAGATAAGTTAGAGTTTGAGTTAAAGTGTTTGATCACTATCTCACCTGATCTTAAGTGGCAACGTGGTTGAAGGTGGTAAATATGCTAAACCTAAGGAATGGATCTGGATCACAAGAGTGGATCTGATCCCACCGAAAGCTGGTTTGAGACAGACAAAATACTGCACCTAATCAAACTCTCCCTTCGAGGCATTTGAGGAGAACGATGATCGATTAAAGTGGGTGTTAGTGTAAGTACTCATGTCCAACCTTTTTGATCATTCTCCTCTTGGAATGCTTCTACATTATTGGCTGTTTTAATTTTACCTTTTTAATTGTTTTTATTTCCTATTATTATGTATACTAACAAAACTTGTTTCATATGTGTATACTAACAAAATGGACCTCAGTTATCTAGCAATAAATAAATATTTGAATTTTGAATTTGAATAATCAAGCAGTCATGCCTGAGTTGAAAATGAACTACGGATCTTTAAATCAAGTTTTTATACAGTATACATGGTACAGAGCATCAGGGAAATAAACTGCTCCTAGTCAACAATGTTACAAAAAACCTAAAGGTACGTCCTGATACCACGTTTGCATTGCTAACATTTGATTTTCCCAAAAGCCCGAGCGAAGAAGCACTAAAATATTCATAAAAAATACATTCATTTTGTCGCAGACTAGCGAAAAATTTTCCACGCCGCTCATATTTCACAAAGATACAAGAAGTTACTTCCACGCCCCAAAAGAAAAGACAAACAAAAACATTATTATATAGGTCAGGAGACTCAAGAGCGCGAGCCAAAACATTATAATCTCTGCAATCCTTTGACATCTCGCCCCCAAACTCTGCCATAAATACCGGAATACCTTACAAACACCTTGCTACCCTTCATTACACCCTTCACTTCACTAAGCCCTTTAGGGCAAGTGACGTATTCTGTGGCCTTTAAGGCTTTTGCCAGTCCTGCCCACGCTTCGCCTCGTGATTTTGTTTGCGATTGAATAGGGAAAGATTTGGTAAGATGAAGGATGGAATCTTTAGATTTGTTTAATAATTATAGACAAACTAAGAAATGCAGTTTTTTTTATGTTATTTGGTAACGAGACGAGCTGGTCGTTTGCCTGATGGTAAGCATAACGCCGGCCCATAACAATTGCAGTGCCACCCAGAACTTTGAAACACAAAGGCTTGCGCGGCACTGCAGTGCGCTCGTTACCCTGAGACATTAGGTATTAAGTCGCATAAGCCAGGTAATTTCACTGGATACTCTGCTCATCAAACCGGAACACAGCAATGCTTGCACACTACTGCTTGGCGGCAGACTTCACGAGCAAAGCGGTGGTAACAACCCAGACGGACACTCGCAGAAGAGTTAGTCCTCCCACTAACAATTAAGATTATTCTTGAAACAAATTAAGTAGTATACAAATATAGTAGGTGTACATAAATCAATATTCTCATTGGGATACTATCATGAACTATCATATGTCCAAAACTTCGGTTTTTTTAAACCTATGTTTTTTTTTTAAGTTGTGTTGTGTACCATCGAAAAATTTAAAAATTATTCAAAGTCGATAGATCACATGGCGTAGATGTTAATTTGTGAAATCGTGTAGTGAGTACAAGTTTGCTACACAGTGGCAAAAAGTGCAAGTACATATTTGTTTCATATCTGAAAGTCATTGCCCCGTAGATTCTAATTTCTTAGAATTCTGAAATAGTATAATTTTCCTAGCTCATCTAGGATCTACGTTATAGGCGTTATATAGATGCTTCGCACATAAAAATGGCTTGTTTGTGCAACGACTTACTTTATACTTCTAGTTATAATATTACTACTTACTAGCTTTTGCCCACGGGTTCACCCTCGTATATAGCGACTCCCACAGGAACACTGCATTTTACCACGATAAAAAGTAGCCTATGTTACTTTTCGATCACTAAACTATATATTCCAGTTTTCCCCCCTTAATGGGGATTATCAGCGGGATTCTAGACTTTTTTTAAGCTCTACTTTTCTCCCCTATGGGGGATTTCAGGTGACACTTAACTTTAACACTATAAAATATATTTCATAAGGTTTCAAGTGATTTGTGGAATGAAACATATTTTAATTTTAGTAAATAAAAAAATTGTAATTTGACGCCCGACAAGTCGTTCTATTGTCGCGCCTTATTTAATTCATCTTTTAAATTAAGTTCAGACGTTAAATGATTCAAGTATTTAATATAAAATAGTTCAAATGTTGAATAATTATATTTCGATTAAGTAGGTACTAAAAACAGCGGTAAATTTCTATAATATTCATCAGGGCATACAATTACCCAGCAGGTAGTATTATTTGATTATTCATTCCCCATTATAATCGTTTATGGAGCCTATTTATTTTTATTATATTGCTGTTCACAAGCCTATACTTACACATTGTGTGCCGAACTAACTAAATATCACAAACAGAATTAATTTACGTCCGGACCCACAACGGATAATAAGCAAACCTCAAGATAACACAAACACATTATAAGAAAGATAATCATCAACAACGTTACGTAATCTCCATACCAACTGCTACTTCATCTGCGTGCAATGGGGCCGCCCTACACCCATGCCCTTAGGGAGGCGGCTCTGCGACCCACTTCCTGTGGTCAGTGACCCCGCAAGGTCGTCAGCTGATCGATTACATCACGCCCCCCGCCCCTCGCCCCGCAGCGATGAGGGCCCATTTGGAAGGTAATGGAACATTCGAGCGTATATTGGTGATTTTTGTGATTACCTAGTAGCTATATTAGAATATTTGAACACACAGCCTCTACACACAAGAAGAACCCGTTCATTATACGAATATTTATTTCCTGATAAACTCTCCATGTATTCCTATTGAAGACTTTACCGTCTAATAACATCGTGACTAATTCGCCTCGGTACTTGGGAGGCTGGCACGGCGCCAGATGGCATCCCTGTCTCCTTGATACACAGTTTACTATGCGTCAAACTTTTTTTTTATTAGTTTCAATTATGCTCTGTAAGCTCCAGGTCTCGCACCCTTTGTTTGTTAGTTAAATTATTTTATACAATTGCGTCAAACTTCAATATGCCTTGAGTAAAACTCGTATATATGAATTGTAGAAATTATAATTATAACTGCGTGGAAATATACTTAAATGCTGTTCTACGATATTGCTACTTGAGAGAGTTTTGCCAGGTGGACTTATTCTTCTGCGATTTTCCGTCCGGGTAGGTATACCTATGGTTTTAAGGGTAACGAGCGCATTGCAGTGCCGCGCATGCCTTTGTGTTTAAAAGTTCCGAGTGCCACTGTTATGGGCTGGCGTTATGATTACCAGCAGACAAACGACCCGCTTATCTAGTTACCCTATAGTATTATAGTAAAAAGTAAAATTATTATTATTAATTAAAAGAAAAAAATCCAGAAAATTCCGCGAACTTCCGGCTTGATCCGATTTTTCTGTTCTTTTGGTAGTAATGATTGACGTTTTTCCAAGAGAGGTTCTCACAACTGGTCTTCAACCACGGTCCTAATCATCCCCGTCAGGGTTAACATACAGACTCACCCTGTATATGGTAAAAGGCTAAAGCTAGTGTTCAGTATATCCGACGGTTCCCTGGTTTTCTTGCTTCGCAGAACGAAAGCGTGTCCTCTTGGCCGCACGCCAGCCCCGCCGCGCTGGATCCTGTAATTCTGCGAGTGTCGTGCTAGAATATGTAAAAAGGATGTAGCGGTAATTGCGTTCGACTAATATTTACAGGGTAAATGTTTGTGTGTCTATAGTGTTACGTTATTTACTTTAGAACTATTAAATACTAGCTTCTGCCCGCGGTGTTCACCCGCGTTCCCACAGGAACCGTGCCATTTCCGGAATAAAAAGTAGCCTATGTACTATCCGTTCCATAAACTATATCTATGCCAAAATTCACGTCAATCCGTGGCTCCGTTACTGTGTGAAAAATGGACAAACCAACAAACACACTTTCGCATTTATAATATTAGTAAGATTACATTATTTGTAGGTAGGAGTCCGAAAAGGAACTGCGGCTCATCTGGACATCGTCTAAGATCAAAGAACTGTGTAAAAAGGTCAAGCTCGATGGCGTTACGTACCTACGTTGTTTCGTTACAGAGTTCATGTGGCTGCCTTCCGGCTCCATCATCAGACCAGCTCTGTGACATCATTATATTGCTTTATAATCCGATTTAGATAGCGTATGTAAAATTTAGGTTCAATCGTACACCGGGAAATGGGACAAATGAAGCTTGCAAGATTTTAAAAATGCAATTATAGTGCAAATTAGGTATTTAAATGCAATTAATTGCAAGTTGGTCTATTACGAGTATAGTAAATATACAAGGAGGCCTGGACAGAGTCACTTTCTACAATCGTCATCGATAGCAGAAAAGTTACGTAGGTATAGAATATACAAACGAATCTATAAGTCACATGGTAACCTAACGAAGCCTTATATCAGTTGCTCATTCTGCCTCTTTCTACTAACGGCACAGAACATATAATAATACCTAACGGTTGCGATTGTACAAAGTTTGTCACCTAAACCACATTTTGTGCGATTAAATAAAGATTCATTTGTTTTTCCATAATGACATGAGATCTTGACAGTTCTATTTGTAGACTTTACTTTACAGATAAGTTGGTAGAGCCAAATACTAAATGAGTTCCTTAGTTAGAACTTTACCTACTTCGAGGAACCACTTACATGGGAACAATAATTGTTGTACAAGTACTATTCGTTTGTATAACAGGGTGTCCGAAATACCCCTGCCCTTCCACTTGACCTTAACGGTAACACTATACAAAAAACCGGTAACTACCGATAATCCGTGTGGAGTGCAGACAGCGCGAGCGTGAAACCTTACTTTAGGCCTATCAGCAGTATTAGAGCCATTGACGACAAAACTAATGGACGGGTCATGTCGCAGTTTTTAATCGTGGTATCTTAAGGCAGTTCGTTATAATCGCGCGGTCAAGTTGCAAATTTTTAACTAGCACCTATTAATACGTTTCTGTAGCCACATTTAAGAGACCGTTGAGTTGTTAATCACTTAAGGTTAAGTGTGAATTAGTAGTTAAACTCTATCAGTCTTACCACAAAAAAATTAAACAAACTAAATACATGTTAAACACCGTCTAACCCTTAAATATGTCTCAGTCGCGTGTTTAAACATTATCAACCCAAAAACCTCGATTGAAGTAGTGTCTAACCGTTGTCTAACTCCAATCTGTTGTGTCATTTCTAATCATTTATCTTTAGATATTATCTAGATAAATATGCGTCTAAAAGTTGTTTTTTTGTGGTAACACGCCGCGGTAAGGCGTTCAACAGACGTACAACTTGGGTTTAGGTAAATTTATAAACTTTTGAAATCCATTTTCATCAGTCAGTCAATGATAAGTAGAACTAAAATGACGCTTCGCTGTGGGAGACGGAAGGGTGAAGTCGCGGTAATCAGCAACTTAGCACAACTGGTTGACAGTTGTACTAGTTGCGCCATTTTGGAATTGATTTTGCCACCGATTGCAGCAGCCGAAAATTTTGCAAACACTAAAACTTGCAACCAGAGATGCTACGTCTGCGCAGTTTCTCTAAATTATATGAAAATAATAAAAACAGCTAGTTGACAGTTGCTGGTTGACTGGTTGTCACAACTGGGAGCTCGAAGTTGCTACGAATACAGCTGTAAACTAGGATTAAAAAACTGTCAATAACATTTACTTATTTCGTACATTTGGAAGTTTCGTGATGGAAAGCCGTTACACACTGCATGAATAGACATCCACTTGACCTGTTTTTTTTAAATAAAACATACATATACCTAAGTTTTATATATTTTATCACTTTCAGGTTTTTTTATATCTTACGTTAGACCACAATCTCACCTGCAGTGTTGTCATTGAAAATTGCGTCGAACACTGTGAGATGCGGGGTCCATTACCCGTCTCTAGTCTAGTGATGCTCGTAGGCTGGCTATCGTCCAATGCCGATGACTCGGGGTTGAGGGTGCAGCGGCTGCCAACGACTCTGCAGCCGTAACTAAGTGGAAACTTTTAGATTTATGGAAAATTATGGACTAATATGATAATAGTGCAGTCTATAGTGAGTAGCGGTCATTAACCTATATAGTATAACTAGCTTCCACCCGTGGCTTCGCCCGCGTTGTATACATCATCATAGCCTATGTGTTATTTCAGAGCCTAAACTATCTATAACCCAAATTTCATTAATACTTTTACCAAATTTCTCCGTAAGTACAAGTCTTGTAGTTACGAACATACGTGGTAACAAACATACACACATACAAACTTTGGCATTTATAATATTAGTAGGAAGTAGGATAGGATGTGACTATGTGACTGTATGTGACACAAATAATGAAACATAATCATTCAGAGCGATATTCACGCTCTGTGTACGCTGTACCCTAATCACCATAGAGTAGTAAGTACTATATTTTTTTTAAGGAGTTTCTATTTTCTTACCAAATAGGTTGTCACATTGGTACTCATAATGATAGGAAAGTTGATAGTTTTATTTTATTTTGAGTTTGTGAAAATTGTGAACTATATGGTACGTGCAATAGTAAATTATTTTTTTCAAATTCGCCGTACGTTGATTATTTTCAGTAAGTAAATAGGTAGGTGGTAAATAAGTTTTATAAATGCTCGCAGGCCACAACCAATCATTATCTTGTCATTATAACTAGCATGGAATAACAGAGATCCATGTTGAAGCAAAATACTAACGACTTTCCCTATAATCAAAAGGTAATCGAGCGGCCTTCCCAGTATTTTCAGCTCTAGTTTGGTGCAAACAACGCTACATGTGGCGCCATCTGTGATGGAGATTTGCAACTGAATAATAGATTCTAGAATTACTAAAACATGTTTTAGTATTAACAAGTCGATGTAACAAAAGTTACACGAAAAAAAAACACGTCTGCCCTAGCCAGTGTCACTCGGGATGATTTAAGGATTCTAACGATACCCCATACATCGAAATCTGTTCAGGCATTTAAAAGTTATGGTGGAATAGGAATAAGAAAGTCACATACATATATGAACCCTAAAAACAATACACTCCTTTTTTGTGCAGCCGTGTAAAAACTTTAAATAAAATAGGGACATGGGCTGTCTATCATTTTATTATTGCAAAGGAATCGAGGCTCGTAGCTCGTAGGGCACTTTAGGTAAGTCCTCAGGTATACGAGTAGCATTATTCATCAAAGGCTTAATTTTAAGCAAAGTCTAATAAAATAAAAAATTAAGTTAAGTGACAGTTTCACAGACAGAAACAAAGAAAGGAGTTTTGGCGGGAATGCGAAAATGTGTTGTTGTTGATTTTGTGTTATTTACTAAAACCTATGTTTTATCGAGTGTTAATGTGTAATAATAGTCGATTATTAACCATTAAGTGTTCGTAAACGTGCATGAGTGAAAGGCAAATGGTACAAAGACGAAAAACGTGTATTTTCGTATTCTATCCAAAACTCCATAGAAGCTTCAGTAAAGTATCCACCGCTTTACTGAAGCATCACTTCGACTTGACCGCGCTTAGACTAAACTTTAACGTGACTTTGACGACTTTCATGCACCAAAACTAGAGACTTATTACATATTATTATTATTTATATAACTTGACACTGGCTAAATACGCTAATAGCGTGGAGCCAAAAAAAAAAAAACAAAGAAACCTTCATTCATAAAATACAGAGGCTTTAAACTTGAAATTGGCAAAATACACAAACCGTGTCTGGCCACGAAAGAAGAAAATAAATACAGAGACTAGATACAGTTTTTTGCGTGGCACCATAAAGGTTTTATTTAAAAAGTAGAGTGCACGAAACATTATTCTACTCGTAATTTAAATCCCGGTGTATAATGACGAGACTTTTTATGGATATGATTAGCATATTTAGGTATTGAAATATATAAAAACATAAATAATTACATAACAATGAAAACAAAACGACATACTACTGAGAATAAGAAAATACACAGGAAAAATATACTTTTCTGTGTATCGTGCCAACGTATTCTCTGGCCGTGTCGCGAAAAATCCAATAGAAAGAAATAAATACCTATCTGGTGAAGGGCCGATAGGGGTGCTGTATTTTGAAGCTAGGATTCATTTTATCTCTATTAGATCTAGAAAAATTGAATTATTAGTTTTAATTTTTAGTTTAGAAATAAAATAACAGTAACTACAGTTTTTGTGACACAACTTTTACCGACTGTCTAAAGAAAGGATGTTAATGTTTTTCGAGTGGATGAATGTCTCTATTTCTTTCCTAAACGGTTTTTGACAAATTTTAACATAATACGAGGTGTCATGTGACATAATGTATAAGTAATGTCGTTAGTGAATCTCATTACCTCGCATAATCTAAACACGTGTATTTTTACTTTATATTTTTGTTTTATGAAAATGCCTCGATTAAATAGTGAACCGAGCGTAATTAGAAGTTATGAGGGAACAGATAAGAGAGAGATAAGAGGGGAGACATACATACATACATACATACATACCTACATACCGGTCGAAATCATAACCCTCCTTTTTGCTTCACTGTAGTCGAGTAAAAAGTATCATACATCCAAATCTGTTCAGGCATTTAAAAGTTATGGTGGAATAAAGAAACTCACATACATACATGAATCCTGAAACACTCCTTTTTTGGACAGTCGTGTAAAAATATCATAAATCATAGACGCTGTTTTTTTAGGAAACGTATTCTTTAGTTCCGATATTTGTCGATATCGATATATTTTATGGAGTCCACAGATTATGTAACGAATATTACTCAAGTTGATTTTTCAATGAAAAAATTTGCCTAGTTTTTATAAGTATATATAGGTATTTGGATTGGCGAAATTTGAATTCTATGAAAAACCTAGTCTCGACTGAAAGCCCTGAGTCTAGAACGTTTCTTATTGACTGGTCGTATTGCGCAGGTCTTACCGCGATCGGCAGCACTCAATGTTTCCTTCGACTTATCCGTAACCCGGGGGGATTTACGCGAATTTGCGGATTTTTTTAGGTCTAGGGATCAGAAGTGTTTTAGAAATACTAGTGTCTATTTTTTATCGTACTAGCTGTAGAATTGTCGCTTTATTAAGCGACAATTCTACAATTCTTTTATTCTATTTTTAATTTATTAAGTGGCGGATAAGTAGGTAGCATACGTCAATGCGCTAACATTGATGCACGATTTTGAGCAGTCTATTTTTTTTTTATTTTTACAAGATATGTATCATAAAATTGGAAGGCTCAATAAGTACAATGCATAGAACATTCCCATTTCAATTTCAGGATGTACAAAAATCCTGGCGCAATTTCAACAAAAAATGAGAAATCGACCAGCTATCCGCATAGCAGCACTGAGTCAATGAACTCACGAAAATACCTACGTAGCACCTAACTACGTAGCACCTACGTAGCAACCACAGACTTACTAGAGATGCTAATGTAGCAGCGCAGTAGGGTACCTGGGTTACCTACGTACTGTTAGATAACCGCCTGGAAGTACTTGCCGATTTTACACATGTACCTATGACAATTGTACATTATCATTATCAGTCTCTTATGCAGACCGTAGACGCTTATGCAAACGTGCGCTTGTTTGTCAGAATAACACCGCTTTTGCATCAAGCGCGGATTTTGAGTATCTCGTAACCGACGCTTGATGCAAAAGCGTTGTTATTTTGACAAGCAAACGCACGTTTGCACAAGCGTCTACGGTCTGCATTACGCCCCGATTGCTGGAATAAGAGATCTGTGGCTGGAATACAGCACTTCTCTCAGAAAGAGAGAGTGTATGGGCCAGGACCTACCACTCGGGCCCAGTGCGGCTTAGTGGCTTACAACATGTCCTCGAGTGGGAGGACTAACTCTTCTGCGAGTGTCCGTCTGGGTTGTTACCACCGCTTTGTGAGTGAAGTCTGCCGCCAAGCAGTAGTGTGCAAGCATTACTGTGTTCCGGTTTGATGAGCAGAGTATCCAGTGCAATTACTGGGCTTATGAGACTTAACACCTAATGTCTCAGGGTAACGAGCGCACTGTAGTGCCGCGCAGGCCTTTGTGTTTCAAAGTTCTGGGTGGCACTGCAATTGTTATGGGCTGGCGTTATGCTTACCATCAGGCAAACGACCAGCTCGTCTCGTTACCAAATAAAATAAAATAAAAATAAAAAAAACTGTAAGTAATTAATTTTGTGAAGTTAACATTCATGATTCAACACAACTTTGGCACCTAATTCCAAATCACTGGCTAAAGAGGGCTAGGGCTTCACGAAGTATTCCGTTCAAAAATATCCTTTTTACTACTTTTTTTATGTATGTAAAGAAAATGTATTTCTTTAATTTTGAATTTGAATATTGCCGCACTCCGCGCCGTCGGCAAAACAGACTCTAATGTAATACTGTGTCGATAAAGCACTCCGCGCCGTCGGCAAAACAGACTCTAATATAATACTGTGTCGATAAAACAGAGCTATATTTAGAAAAGAAACAATATGGAGTACAGTGAAGATAATTATTATTGTGTGTGATACAAAATCTATTGAAAGTTTAAATAAGCGTAATTTGAAAGGAATTGACGTTTGAAAGAATAAACTTTAAATGTCGTTTCTTTGTTTACAGGTAGGAGTTTTGGTAAATTGTGTAATATTTGGATGTACTCGTAGTTTGGTATGTCATAGAACTAACAACGGAAACTAATAAAATAAAATACTTTGTTTACAGAGCAACACATCATAGTTTAATTCATTTGTCAGTCCTTGTACAAAAAAAAATAGAAGATAAACACATTATAAAACGACATTTTTGTTTCTGAAAGTCAGTTGAAAATGGAGAAACTACGTTTTGAATTTACACTATTGGCTGGAAGTGATGGAAAATCAAATATTTTTTCTATAACCTCGATAGCAACAAGTGATAATAAAGTGTATGCAATACCGGAAGAGCTACAATCAGTGAGTCTTCATAAAGAAATATTGAAAACAATTGCGTATATAAAAGTAAAAAATAGTATAAAAAAAAGGTACCAGACAAGAAGAGTTTGGATAACAATGACAGAAGAACTAAAATCAACGTACATAGACGAGGATGGCAATTTACAATTTAATGATCAATACCTAGAAGAAATCAATCAAGAAAAACTTGCTGTTTCCCATCAAACAGAAGCAGGTACATTGGAAAAATTATTTGAAAAGTTAGTAGAAAATACGCAGGCAAGTAAACAACAAAACTTAAAACATATTGCAGACATGTTTGTGATTGACAAGTTTACAAGCAAGAACACCAATGCAAACCAGTGGATTGATATTTTTGAAAAAGAATGCATACGTTTTGATGTGACAACAGATGAGAAAAAAATTGAAATACTCAGATTGTTTATGGATAAGAGTTGTGTTGATTGGTATAGTTCGATGATCATAAAATTAACCATGAACTCAGAATGGTCAACATGGAAAAATAAATTCTGTGAATCGTTTGCAAACAGGGGATGGAATCCAGTCACATATGCACTGTTGTTTAAATATAAAGAAGGTTCATTGTTAGATTATGCCATGCGAAAAGAAAAACTTTTATTGGATATGAGAAGAACGATTGACATAGGTACGTTGATAGATCTTATTGCAGCTGGTTTACCAGAATTCATACTTAATAAGATTGATAGAGAAGGATTAGCAGATACTGTGGATTTGTTCAATGAAGTGAGCAAGTATGAACACATGGTAAATAAAAAAAGTTTTTTGGCTAAGAGAAGATATGGAAATCAAAGAATTAATGGAAAAAATGAAGATAAAACTCCATGTAAGATTTGTGAAAAATTAAATAAAGGTACTCGGTACCACCCTGAAACTACATGCTGGTTTAAACCAAAAGAGGACGATAAGGTAATGAAAAATACTATCAAACATGTAAATAATTCAGTAATAGAAGCTGAATTAAATGAAAGTGATCAAAAAAACGAATAGTAACACCATTAATAAATGTCAAACTACTATTGAATGATAAATTACAAATATATGGAGTTTATGATTCTGGTTCAAATGTTTCACTTATTAATTCTAAGTTATTGAAACTAACAGGAAAAGGAAACACTTTGAATGAAGCAAATCTAGTAACAATTAATGGTGTTAAAAAAACAAGCGGTTTGACGACTTTAAAAATAAAAATCTTTGAATTGGAGAAAAGTGTTGATGTATACATTATTGATGAACAAAACTTTAAATATGATTTTTTGATTGGATTAGACTTGATAAAGGAGTTTAAACTGATTCAAAATGAAGACTTAAAAATAACGCAGAAACAGTGCTTTAATAACGAAGAAGAAAAAATAGAAGAAATTTCAACAATTCTAAAAGCAAATACTGAATTTAAAATGATAGAAAATAACAATAACACTACAAAAGAATACAAGATAAATTTTAATGAACATGTAAAGGAGGAAGATTTTGAATTAGAAATAAATCATTTAAATCAGTATCAAAAATCAAAAATAAATAAACTGATTTGCAAATACAAATCGGTTTTTGCAAAAGATAAATACGACGTTGGCACTGTTAATGGTTATGAAGCGAGGGTAGATTTATTAGTGGATAAATATTGTAGTAAGAGGCCTTACAGATGCACTATCGAGGATAAAAAAGAGATAGAAAAACAAATAGCAAAATTACTGGATAATAAGCTTATAGAAGAATCCTATAGTCCATTTGCTGCACCTGTCACATTGGCATTTAAGAAGGAGGAGAACAAAAGATCCAGGCTATGTATAGACTTTAGAGACTTGAATAAAATAGTAGTACCTCAAGCTCAGCCATTTCCATTAATTGAAGACTTAGTGGTAAAGACTAGGAATTGCAAATTTTTTTCAACATTAGATATAAACTCAGCATTTTGGTCTATTCCCTTAAGAATTGAAGATAGGAAAAAGACAGGTTTTGTAACACAGGAAGGACATTTTCAGTGGACTTGCCTACCATTTGGGCTTAAGACCTCACCGGCAATTTTTCAAAGGATATTAAGTAATATATTGAGAAAGTATAATCTTACTGGTTTCACAGTTAATTTCATAGATGATATACTTATCTTTTCTGAATCGTTTGATGAACACATCAGTCATCTGACACAGTTGCTAGAAGCGATCAAAACAGAAGGTTTCAGATTAAAATTCACCAAATGCACATTTGCATCAGATTCTGTCAAATATCTGGGTCATATAATTCAAAATAATTCTATCAAACCTGTAAAGGATAATTTGATTTCAATAAAGAATTTTCCTGTTCCAAAAACACAGAAGAATGTAAGACAATTTCTGGGAAAAATAAACTTTTACCATGAGTACATACCAAAGAGTGCAATAATACTCGATCCATTGCATAATTTACTCAGGAAAAATCAACAATTCATTTGGTCGGATAAATGCCAAAAAGCATTTGAGATGATAAAAAGCTTGCTATGCTCACAGCCCGTTCTAGAGATATTTGATAAAGATTTGCCAATCAATATTTATACCGATGCTTCTTTAGAAGGTGTTGGGGCCATTATGAAACAGACACAGCCTGATGGAAAAGAAAAACCAGTGGCATACTTTTCAAAAAAACTAAATGGAGCTCAGAAGAAAAAAAAGGCAATATACTTAGAATGTTTAGCTATCAAGGAAGCGGTGAGATACTGGCAATATTGGTTGATAGGTAAATCATTTACAGTTTATTCGGATCACAAACCGCTAGAAAACATGAATTTAAAATCTAGAACCGACGAAGAGCTGGGTGATTTAGCATATTATCTATCGCAATATGAATTTAAAATAAAATATTCTCCAGGAAAACAGAATTTGGAAGCAGACTGTCTAAGCAGGAATCCAGTATTAGAATCGGATGAAAATACAGATGAACAATTAAAAGTCGTAAACTTGGTTAAACTTGAAGATATTTTAAGAGATCAGAATAACAATGAAGAAATACAAAACAAAAAAAGTAAATTGATTGAAAGACACAATGTATACTTAAAAAGGTCCAAGAAAAAAGAGAAAATAATTTTATCTGAACACTTTAGCATCAAACTCTTAAAAGACATACATGAAAACCTATGCCATATTGGAATTGGACAAATGCAGAGGACGATTAGTCCATACTACTCAGCCAAAAATTTGACAAAGAACATCAAAAAGATTTGCAGAAATTGTGAAATTTGTATTAAAAATAAATCAAGAGGACACGACAAATTCGGATTTATGTCTCATCTTGGTCCGGCTATGAAGCCTTTCGAAATAGTCTCTATAGACACAATTGGAGGTTTTGGAGGTTCAAGATCAACAAAAAAATATCTACATCTCTTAGTAGATCACTTTACAAGATATGCATTTATAGTAACCTCGAAAACTCAGAGTGCAAATGATTTCGTGAAACTGGTCAGCAATATAACGGAAACGGAAAATATTGGTATGCTTCTCACCGATCAATACCCAGGAATCAATTCAAAAGAATTCAAGAAATTCTTGAATGACAAGAGGATACCAATGGTCTTCACAGCAGTAAATGCACCATTCTCAAATGGCTTAAATGAAAGACTAAATCAAACATTAGTAAACAAAATACGATGTAAAATAAACGAAAAAGAAGAAAAGAGAGCATGGACAACAATAGCACATGAATGTGTAAATAAATATAATAATACTAATCACTCAGTCACTGGCTTTACACCAAGTTATCTTTTATATGGTACAGATGACACTATCTTACCGCACGAATTAAAGCAAGGAAAGTCCAATAGTGATTGGATTAGAGACAGAAAAACAGCACTGGAAAATACAATAAAATCACATAGCTACAACAAAACACAATTTGACAAAAATCGAAAATACTGTGAATTTAATGTAGGAGACATGGTGTACGTGGAAAATGGAAATAAGCTAAACAGAAAGAAATTAGATGAGCTTAAAATTGGACCATATGAGATTGTTGAAAAAATTTCAAACTCAATATACAGAGTTGATACAGGACACAAAAAAACAGAATCAAACCTTTTCCATATCACAAAACTTGTTCCAGTTTCAATATTGGAAGAAGAATATCGGAAGTCGTTGGGAGAAAATTTTACTGTTAATTTTCTTCCCCAAGGGGGGGAGATGTAAAGAAAATGTATTTCTTTAATTTTGAATTTGAATATTGCCGCACTCCGCGCCGTCGGCAAAACAGACTCTAATGTAATACTGTGTCGATAAAGCACTCCGCGCCGTCGGCAAAACAGACTCTAATATAATACTGTGTCGATAAAACAGAGCTATATTTAGAAAAGAAACAATATGGAGTACAGTGAAGATAATTATTATTGTGTGTGATACAAAATCTATTGAAAGTTTAAATAAGCGTAATTTGAAAGGAATTGACGTTTGAAAGAATAAACTTTAAATGTCGTTTCTTTGTTTACAGGTAGGAGTTTTGGTAAATTGTGTAATATTTGGATGTACTCGTAGTTTGGTATGTCATAGAACTAACAACGGAAACTAATAAAATAAAATACTTTGTTTATAGAGCAACACATCATAGTTTAATTCATTTGTCAGTCCTTGTACAAAAAAAAATAGAAGATAAACACTTTATATGTATATAAATTTTACAGAAAGTATTAGGGTGACGACAGTAATTGAGGTCATGCTTTATGGTCGAATTGGTCATAAAATTAATGCGTGCTTTGGAGAAAAGCCAAGACGCTAGAATAACCTTGAACTTCACATAAACTTATTAAAATTGATTTTTTCTTCCTCAGCCGGCAGCCCCACATGTTTTATTCACCGTGAAAGAATCTATCAAGTATTATTTTGTCATATAGTAGATAGGTAAATAACCTAAGTCCTAGACCTTAGTCTAGAATTGTCTGCGAAATAATGGAGACCCAGATTGGATCATTATTGGAATTGGGACTATCGAAGTTAATGAAAGACAAGACAAGTAACGAATTAACGTCGTTTGACAAACATCTTGGGCTACCTACTATATCGTTATCTGAAACAAAAAAAATACTCATTCTGAGATTATTTTCTGAACTAGGTACATACGTAGAGATCTGTGAATACGTACGACTGAGCTATAGGTCTTGTAGGTACCTATACTTAATTTTGGTTTTAATTGATAAATTCTTAGTTTTTTATTGAAATGTAAATAATCCTATGTATAGACGTATATTGTTGTATATTAAACTATATTACCTATACATTATAATCCTAGCAAAACTATGACATTTTAAAAAGAAGTTTCTATTATTATATATATAGGTATAACAATCATGGTGCCAAACAAATCCCCTTTTTAACAGACTTCTAAAAAACGAGGTTCTCAATTATTCATCTGTATTTTACAAGATTTTATCTTGCAATGTTTATATGAATGTATGTATGTTTGTTTGTTTGTTTAGGTTAAATCTTGCAAGCTACTTTGACCTACTTCCCGGTGTTCGATTGAGCCGATATTTGCCTACATATGTAAATCGGATGACATAATGCAATATAATACTTAATGCCCCACAGTTAGGGCCTAACCGTCTAAAAATCTCGTGTTCGTTTTGTATTTTGCACAGTATTTTGCGTAGTTTGCTAAAATGGGGTAACTTAATAATTGATTTTTTCGAGTAGATAGATAGATCATATAAAAACAGTAGGTAAATCTCCTTTTTCATAAAAATCGATAAATTTCGAATACTTACTACTAGCAACACTTACACTGTAGGAGTTTTGGCGGGAATGCGAAAATGTGCTGTTGTTGATTTTGTGTTATTTACTAAAACCTATGTTTCTTCGAGTGTTAATGTGTAATAATGGTGGATTATTAACCATTAAGTGTTCGTAAACGTGCATGAGTGAAAGGCAAATAGTACAAAGGCGAAAAACGTGTATATTCGTATTCTATCCAAAACTCCATAGAAACTTCAGTAAAGTATCCACTGCTTTACTGAAGCGTCACTTCGACTCGAAAATTGTTTCTAATATTGCGATTTAAGGACTATGTATCCAGGTCAAGAAATCAATTTAAAAAAAAATGTGCCATCCATGCCATGACAATTGACAGCATCATTGCCAATGCCAATAAATGGTAATTTTGATTGCTGTCATTTGCCTTCAGCTTATTCTATTTTCCAAAAAAATATTTTGTTTGATCATTATAATATAAGCAAAGAATTCAAAAACCAATTGCGTTTTGTAATCCTTTTACATTCACATAATTATTGAGACACTATTTGTGATATGTGCAGTGTGAATGTCTTGCGGCGGGGACTACAAACGTGTTAAATGCGGGGACTCCGTGGCCGTGTTGAAAGATGTCGCATTTTGGGTCTGCTTACAACAGAACAAAACGAAAGTGACTAGCAGTTGACCGAGCGATTATTTCGTGGTCAATTTGATTGGAACAATCAGCTTTTTAGTGTAAAATGGCGCAGACAGTGAGACGTGCCATCGAGGGGCGCTACCCCTCGTGTTATATACCTTCTAGGATAAAAGACCGAAGGGCCAAAGCGAGACAGTTAAGGTAAACACCACGTTAATTATCACTATTAACTTCTGCTACGCTTAAACTCATTAATCTCACGTATCTATTTACTTGACCCCTTTGTTTACATCATTTGATTTTTGTAGTTGCACAAATGGTTAATGTGTGGTAAACATTGTTTTGTGTACATACACGAGGCATGAGCATGAACCTTGTTTATTTTTCACCAAATTAAGGAGTAATTAGTTATATTGTAATAGTGTACAATGTATTATTTGCCTGATAGTAAGATATTTTGTATGCATTTTTAATTACTTAGTGTCATCTACATAAAGAAGTAGATAACTGTATTAAGTGGCTAACAGATAAAAAGCACTAAAAAGCCATTTTAAAAACTAGACATTCAAGTTGTTGATGTAGGTCATCCACAACAAGTTGAGGTGGCAACCATGTCAACAATGGTCATTGCCCATTTTTCAAGTGTCTGGACAGAGGATACAAAGACTGATGCCTATAGGTATCTTATTTAAATTTACAGTTAGCTTAAATTAAAATGCTCATTATCATTCAATAGTGAGTCATAAAATCAGACTATAGGTGATTTATTTACTATTTTATTCTCAAATTACATCCACTACAAAGGTAATAAATCTTAAAGTACTTGCATGTATGCAAACTTATATGATATCTAAATGTGCCCCCTTAAAACTGCTGAGTCAGCGTATCGGCAATATCTCAAACCCTTATGAGTTAACCTCAAGTTTGGTGATACAATTTTTTTTTAATCTATTGAATATTACGATGAACAGGTCCTTTGCTGGATGGTAAGCATGATGCCAACCCAGTGACTATAAGAAATTTGCAACACAAAGACATGTGGAGCACTGCATTGCACTCATCACCTTGAGACATTAGATATTAAGTCTCATTGAAGATCAAACCAAACTAATAGATTTGTGCAAACTGTGACCACAAATAAAGAGTTAACTTAAAACATTAAAATATAATGTAGCTCAATTTATATTATTACAGATTAGAACAACAAAGAAAACAAGAGAAACCCGAGGACTTTGTGTGCTACTCAGACAGTGATAGTGAAGAGGAGACCCCAACTCAGCAGCACAAGATCCTGTCCACCTCATATAACTTTGTAGACTATGTCCGTTCTAGGGAAATACAAGCACCAGAGGTAACCCACATTACTATTACATTGTTATCCTATACTACACTATTAAGGAGGTCGCTCTTGTCTAACTATAGTAGTAGACCTCGCAAGCATAAACTTTTTGTAACAACTCTGTTCAGTCTGTGTGTCATGTTTTGTATAATTCATTTATATCATCGTAATTCCATCTTCAGGCGGTGACTGCTTGGGAACTCTGACAGTAAATATAGTATAAGTAGCTAATTTTTGCATGTTAGTTAAATGTGTCAGGTCCTTTTACTTTTATTAACATATTGTAACTCACATTTGCCACAAATAAATATTTCTATTCTATAAACTAATAAATCATTCCAGGCTAGATCAGTCGATGAGTCATACGCAACACGACACATGCTCACACATGATATGTTCCGAGAGACACCTATCAACCTGGGGAATATGAACAAGGTGTTCTGCTCGCAGTGGCTCTCTGACCGACAGGTCGTCTTCGGCACCAAGTGTAACAAGGTGAGGGCTCACCTCAATACGAGAAACTAACCCAACACTTTTTGATGGAATGTGGTAATAATGAATCTATTATCTCTATGTAATGCATGCAAAACCTTTTGTCTCTAACGGGATTTGAACCCGTGTCTTCTGCCCATTAGATAGACATGGTGCCAATGGGGAGATAACAACGCACCACTTTCTTATATCTAAAGTAATACACAACTGGAACAGTTTACCTGGAGATGTAGCATCTGCAACCTCAACAAACTTTTTAAAACAAACTTGACATTGTGTTATGAATCAACAATATTTCTTTGCAAATGAACAAGTGACTTTCAACATTGTATGAAGTAGACTTATGAGCGTAACCTGCTTGTCTATGATAAAGAATTTCTGTAGTTCTAAAAATCGTCACCAGGTGACAGATTTCTACCTTCAACAGTGCCACCAAGCAGGATAAATGGCGAGAATTCTCCCGATTGAGGTAAAGGGGGAAAAATAAGAGGTATAGAGACTTGAATCATTACCTACCTACATCAAGTACAGGTATTTTACATTGTCATAAAGTCAAGCACATTACACCCATAATGGGCATTGCAATTATTGCGAGATGACTTTCATATTTTTGGGTAATAACAGTGATATGTTACAATAGCAATCCAACAAGACATGTAAAAGTATTTGCTTAATGTTATCTACGGCACGCCAAATGACTCTTGCCCACTGTCGCCGCTGGCTCCTCTATCTCCGTGCATGTACCGACAGCCTCTGTCCACAGTTGATGGTGTACGACGTGCGCACGCGCGCTCTGGACTCGATCCCGACGTTGCGCGCGCGCGCCGCCTGGCCCGCCGACCACCACCAGACCGGCATACACGCGCTGCAGATCAACCCCTCCAGGTAGGCTCACCGCACATGGGATACGCGACGTCAGACACTCCAGGCGGAGCGTCAGACACTTCGGGGCGAGGCATCAGACACTCCAGGCGACAAAACATTCCTCGCAAGGGACCTCTTTACTCTGACCGTTCCAAAGGATACGCTCGGATGTTCATTTAGTTTTCATTTTCACTTAAATCAGACTCGCGACTCGTTTGATTATTTTTTATTATTTGCTGTGGTTTTTAGATTTATCTCAAGAACACATTACGTATGTATGTTGAATTGTTGATGTGTAAAATAATAATGTATATTTATGCTACCTTTCAGAACGTTACTAGCAACGGGCGCACGGAACTCGTGCGAGCTTGCAATATACAGCCTCCCCACCCTGGACCCCGTGTGCGTCGGAGAGGCGCATAAAGACTGGGTAACTACATTCAAACTAGTCAATGGGAAGGGCTCGAGTAATTTTAATCCATACACTTTTGTCATTAAATCTAATGCTAATCTATAGAACAATCTAATTTCTCCATAGATCCTGGACATGTGCTGGCTGGACGACGAGTTCCTAGTGACGGGGTCCCGTGACTCCAAGCTGGCGTTGTGGCGCGCGCCGCAGGGGGCGCCCGCCGCCGCGCCCTCGCACGACTACGTGGCGCCCGTGGCCATCAAGGAGTGCCGCTCGGGTGAGTCGACACTCCAAGCTGCGCTGTGGCGCCGCCGCGCCCTCGCTCGACTACGTGGCGCCCGTGGCCATCAAGGAGTGCCGCTCGGGTGAGTCGACACTCCAACTGCACTGTGGCGCCGCCGCGCCCTCGCACGACTACGTGGCGCCCGTGGCCATCAAGGAGTGCCGCTCGGGTGAGTCGACACTCCAACTGCACTGTGGCGCCGCCGCGCCCTCGCTCGACTACGTGGCGCCCGTGGCCATCAAGGAGTGCCGCTCGGGTGAGTCGACACTCCAAGCTGCGCTGTGGCGCCGCCGCGCCCTCGCTCGACTACGTGGCGCCCGTGGCCATCAAGGAGTGCCGCTCGGGTGAGTCGACACTCCAACTGCACTGTGGCGCCGCCGCGCCCTCGCACGACTACGTGGCGCCCGTGGCCATCAAGGAGTGCTGCTCGGGTGAGTCGACACTCCAACTGCACTGTGGCGCCGCCGCGCCCTCGCACGACTACGTGGCGCCCGTGGCCATCAAGGAGTGCCGCTCGGGTGAGTCGACACTCCAACTGCACTGTGGCGCCGCCGCGCCCTCGCTCGACTACGTGGCGCCCGTGGCCATCAAGGAGTGCCGCTCGGGTGAGTCGACACTCCAAGCTGCGCTGTGGCCCCGCCGCGCCCTCGCTCGACTACGTGGCGCTCGTGGCCATCAAGGAGTGCCGCTCGGGTGAGGCGACACTCCAAGCTGCGCTGTGGCGCCAGTGGTCGTCAAGTTCATCAGTTATAAAAGTAAGCAATATAAGAAAAGATAATTAACGACAACTCTTTGTCCCCAGGATTAAAAGTCCGCGCGCTAACCTTTAACTCCAAATGGCGCGAGATCGCGGCTCTGACTCTCAACGGCTACATCCACGTGTTCAACGCGGAGACGTTCCGCCAGACCCTGAGCCGCAAGCTGCCCTCCTGCCAGGACCTCGTGTGCCTCGCCACGCAGGTGAGCGGGCCGCCGACCGACGGCAAACTGATACGGAACATCGTCATTCAAAATTCCGAAGCGCATGTCTTCGCCGGAAATTTTAATCGACGTAAAACATAACACGCTTTTTTTCAGGAGAGTTAAACAAGCGAATGCGAGCGCTCTCGAGAGACCGTAACCGTTTATCGACGATATGTTATCTCGTTAGTGTTAGCGCAACTCGGTAATGAATTTTTATTTATTTTTAACCGACTTCCAAAAAAGGAGAACGTTGTCAATGCGGTGGGTATTGTTTTTTTCATTTGTTACCTCCGATCTCCGTCATTTATAAACCGATTTGGAAAAATATTTCTTTATTTGAAAGTATATACCTACTTTCAGAATGGTCCCATAGAAATTTCACCAAAATCGTTTCAGTAGACTGTCATTAAAGTCGGTTCGTCGTCTTTCGCAATATTTTTAATAATTTTCGTGATATCGCCCAGGAAAGTCCACCAAAATGAGCCGTACCGTTCTTGTTCGTTGTTGTTCGTACAGGAGAGCGGCGTGTACGCCATCGGCTGCAAGTCGTACACGCTGCTGCTGGACGTGCGCACGCTGCAGTCGGTGCGCAAGGTGACCTCGCGGTACAACGGCTGCGGCATCCGCTCCGCCTCCTTCCAGGGGGACATGCTCACCATCGGCACCGGCCTCGGTATATACTTACTCTTATTTTAGGTGGGGGCGTCCCACTTGGGGTGTATTGTGCGTTCCTCCCGCTTGGGGTGTATTGTGCGTCCCTCCTGCTTGGGGTGTATTGTGCGTTCCTCCCGCTTGGGGTGCATTGTCCGTCCCTCCCGCTTGGGGTGTATTGTGCGTTCCTCCCGCTTGGGGTGCATTGTGCGTCCCTCCCGCTTGGGGTGCATTATGCGTCTCTCCCGCTTGGGCTGTATTGTGCGTCCCTCCCGCTTGGGCTGTATTATGCGTCCCTCCCGACTGGGGAGTATTGCGCGTCACTCCCGCTTGGGATGTATTGTGCGTCGCTTCTGCCAGCGTTTACCCAAGCCAACCCAAGCTTTATGTGGCGGAGTGCGGCCTTGACTCGCTGGCAAAGCTGATCCAGTAGCGTAGTTGTTTTTTTTATATTGTTACTTTATGTTTATTTTTATATTGTTTGTTATTCTTTTTTTCTTTCTTTCAGGATTACTGATGTTCTACGACCTACGAGCGGGCAAATATCTTGAAAGCAACATCCACTCGTCTAAAACGGTCACGCTCAAGGCTTCTAAAGGCTATGTGGTGAGTATGTACTTCGTGCCCATACAGAAAGCTGAGAATGTAAACCTCAACGCCTAAAAACATATTTATAAAGTTAAAATATGGACCGGTCCTTCTTCTTTTGAAAGATAAAAGTAAAAAATCACATGAACCTTGTAGCCCAGTAATTTCACTGGCTACTCTGCTCATGAAACCGGAACACAGTAATGCTCGCACACTACTGCTTGGCGGCTGAATTCACAAGCACAGCGGTGGTACCAACCCGGACGGACACTCAGCAGAAGAGTTAGTCCTACCATCTAGTACGAGCAAAGCTGAGAGATGTGACCCTATTCCAACGATTATGTAAGGCCTTCACTTGTGAGCGTTTCCATCGCATCTTCATTTGTGTCCCTTGTCCTTGTCCGCAGTTCCCGGACGAGGAGGCGGAGGGGTTCAACCACGTGAAGCACGTTCCCGCGATTTACACGCACTGTTACGACGCGTCCGGAACGCGCGTTTTCACGGCGGGCGGCCCGCTGCCCGCTCCACTCATAGGGAACTACGCCGGCCTTTGGCAGTGAGCGGGCGGCACGCCGGTACTATTTTATGAGCAAAATAGTACCCACGCGAGCCTTATATATGTATGCAACATATAAATATAAATTGAAAAGGAAAATAACTATATTTGTATTATATAATTTCTTACACTGTTTTTGTGCTGGCCTGGCTAGTTATCATCGTCCCCATCCACGTTGTATTTCAGCTGGCGCAGTTTGAGAGTCAGTATTTTAAACTTAAAACCGGATAAGTTAAAGATGTAATTGCCTTTGACAGTATGGTGTATGGTGTTGAGGTGGTTTTAAGAACTGACTCCTTGCAGTTTTTTACTAAAGCGGTGGCTGAAAAAGATATATCTCTTTAGCATTTCTCTAATCAGGTGAGCGCCATCTAGCGGAAAGATATGGCAAGCATTTCTGATTTTGTTATGTACTATTGTTGTTTGTAATAAAATAATTATTTTAACTTGATCTTTAAGTTAGTAAAAATTTAAAAATAAATATACTGTTTGACTGTACAAAGCTTACAACGCCTACAGAGACAGAAAATAGTAGGAACATCAATTTTGTCGTCAGTAGCGACATCAAAGATATGCATGATAATTATAGCCAATTTTTGTAGAGGAAATGTGAAAAGTTAGACATAATATTCATAGTATAGTATTGTTATTTTTAACTAGCGGTTTCACCCGCGTGGAGATTTTGGATTACATGATTTTTATTTTTTTGCGCGTGACCCTAATTATTTTTCTAAAATTAAAGTAGCCTATGTTACTCCTTGTAAAATCAGCTATCTGCCAGTGAAAGTCCCGTCAAAATCGGTCCAGCCGTTTCGGATATTACCCGGAACAAACAGACAGACACAAAAATTTTAAAAATGGTTATTTTGTTACAGGTACCGTATATAATTTCATATGCATTTAGTAAAAAGGTGTTATTTTGATATTACAAACAGACACTTCAATTTTATTTATCTGTATGGATTGGCTTTCGTTCAATAGTAATAGTGTCGAACAACGGGAATGGGCACTTTTATTATTTACTATCAAAGGGCACGTCGGCATGACATTACAAAGCGTTTCAATTATTTCCTGAAAACCGTAAAATCTTTCCGTGACATAAAACGGTAAATTATATCAACTATAAGAGACCATTAAGACCTCTTTCGTCAGCTAAATTTATGTAACTTTTTTTATTCTATTTGTTATAACGAGACGAGCTTGTCGTTTGCCTGATGGTAAGCATAACGCTGGCCCATAACAATTGCAGTGCCATTCAGAACTTTGAAACACCATGGCCTGCGCGGCACTGCACTGCACTCGTTACTCTGAGACATTAGGTACTAAGTCTAATAAGCCCAGTAATTTCACTGGGTTTCATTAGGTACTATTGCTTATCAGAAATGTGTTGGAATGTTGCATGAACAGTTAATAGGGGTATAACACTAATTTACTTTTGTATATAATATTTTAGAAATTCATACACCTGAAGCAATAAAGCCGATCTCTGTATAAGTGAATGTAAATAAACATAATTGCTCGTCTTACTTTATAATAATAAAATGGGTTGATTTTTGTGGTCAGATTATCTGGTTTTATTTATATTTATAGAATTAATAGTTACTATGAACCATATAAAAAACTTATAAAAAAAGCCCGAACTTCAGTAGGATATATAATTAATCACAACAATAATGATAAGTTTTAATCCTTGACTATGACAGGCCCAAACTCAGAATACACAAACACTAAAATTATATATGTTGGTATGTATATATAAATTACAAAATAAGACTCAATTTGAAAATTTGTTTCATTTAGCATTCCACAGGAAATATTCAGAATTGAAGGGTCACAATGAAAATATATTTGCTGTGTAAATGTTTTTATTCAAAGCTATTATGAATGAATGCTCTTTGAAATCACTATAAAAGCGCATATACTGTCTCGTTCATACAAATAGATCTATTTAGCAACACTTTTTCAAACATACCAAAAAATCATAATACAAACACTTATTTACCCATTGTTACAAATCAGTATAATTATTAAAAATAGCATTAAAATATCAATTAATAAAGCAAAGTTAAAATACTACATAACTGATGTTATTTTAAATCAAGAAAATGCCATGTCCGGTATAAGTTATTTCTTGAAAGTAAAAGCAACTTTCATCAAGAGTTTGAACAATTTTCGTTTTTAGTTAAGTTGCTAGCTAATACACAAAAAAGATCGTAAAGTAGTGGGACCATGGTCCTCATCATGTCATGATCAAGGAATCTGGAAATTGTGGACCACATAATTCAAACCTTATTATGCTGTACTTGCACATTTTCTAATAAAGGTACTAAACAGGTTCCTTAATCATATTATGTCAGTTTCAGGATACCGAGTCTTCCATTATTCATGTCTTTTCTTATTTTCAGTCTGTCCGTTTGTGATCACTGCCGTCACATTGTGTTACACAGCTGTATGATGCGCTATAGTAGTCGGAGGCACCCAGCCAATTGGTATAGGTGAGCCTTCGCTGTTCAGATACTGGTCCCATTGAGATCTGAAAACCATTTAAACAATATAATATGTTATTATTAATTTTATCTGATGACGAAAATATTTTTTTATTCAATTTGGTAACTAGACCAGTGGTTCATTTGCCTGATGCTAAGCAATGCCAGCCAATAACAATTGCAGTGCTATTCAAAATTTGTAAAACAAAGGCCTGTGCAGCACTGCGGAACATTTCATTTGTTACCCTGAGACATTAGGGTTTTTAGTCTCATAAGCTCAGTAATTTCACTACTTTGCTCATCAAAGCCAGTCAGGCAGGCACTAGATGACTAGAGGATGACCAATACCATGCTATGGTTGCCATAACAATGTTTTCTCTTGCCAACAGCTCAAGCTTTGATTTTAGATTTCATCTATGAAACAGCAGAAGACTATTAAATACCAAGAGCAATCATTGCTTAAACCGGCACTGTATCTCATTTTTTGGTATAAGATCAAGTGATAATTAATTTATAAGATATCCAAAAGCATCTGAAAATTCTAATTAATAAACATGTTATAGATACCAACCTGATGGCAAGAAAACTGCTAATGTTCCCAGCAAAGTCTACTTGAGGCAGGTTACCACCAAACAATACTTCTTTCCACTTCTCCAAGTTCTCGGTTACTTCAATTGCTGTTTTGTTTGCCTTTGTGTCTGCCTCTTCAGAATCTTGAACTAATTGTGCAAGTATTTTTGTTTCCTCTTCCTTGTATGTAGCTAATCGGTTTGACCATATGGTCTTTAATTTCTCTGTATAAAAAAGTATTATGTGAATAAGAATGACAGAAAAAAGAGAAAGTATTATGTGAAGAATATGTGAATAAGAGTGACAGAAGTTGAGCGAGATTCTAATTCAATTCTAAGTATTGACTGGCTTTGAATTTGAATTTTGTAGAATAGAGCTAGCTGTATGTGGATGTGGATTTTGACAGACATTATAGGAGTTAAAGTTCAGTTTTAGTTTTGGATTTTTTATACTGACCAACCAAAGGTTTTATAGCTATTTATAGGTAAGGTACAAAGCTTGTTTAATAACAATTGTTGTTTAATAATATAACTTAATAACTTGTTTAATAACAGGAATTCTATAATGAATTCCTGATAAATATAGATGATTCCAAGGTCCATAACCTGTTATAAACTTACCAATATTATTTTCAAACACCTCCATCTCTTTCTCAGACACATTCACACCTCTTCCTTTCGCAGTGTTCTGTCTTGCTTTACGCAGCTTTATCAAAGCATCCAGTTTCACAATGTACTTCTTTGCATCTTGTTTCTTACGTATTGTGTCTCTAAGTACAGCATCAGCTTTTAGTTTGGCTTCTTCCTCCTGTAAGGTAGTTTTAGAAGTGTTAAGGATAGGCAGTGTATTTCATAACTAATTTAATTGTAGATACCCAGAACTGCAGAAGATTAAGTCTTATGTAGCAATGAACTGCAGTAATTTGTATGATGGTAAGGCGCTTTCTAGTCTGGCATGCTACCGCTTTCAAGTTGTAAATCTGTCATGGCCTATTCATGTGTTCATGTGATGAAAGTCAGCCCCAGTTCCAGAAATTATAATAATACAATGCTGTTTAAAATAGGTCAAATCTATACAAATAAAAAGAAAATTGTAGTGTGTTTGTAATATCAAAATGACAGCTTTTCAGAAAATGCATATGAAAGTATATACAGTACCTATAACAAAAAAAAACAATTTTTAAATATTTTTCTCTGTTTGTTCCGGGTAATCTCCGAAACATCTGGACCGATTTTGAAGGGATTTTCACTGGCAGATAGCTGATGATATAAGGAGTAACTTAGGAAATGTGGGCGAAGCCACGGGGCACAGCTAGCCACAAATAAAAAGAAACTTGCTGCATGGAAATGACAAAGAAACATGATAAATTGTGTTGATGTTTGTAATCTCAATGAAATTTATGGACTTAGGCTCTTATTAATACACAGTGTTAAACAGTTGAATATTTAAATTATGTTTTGTCTCTTCGATTCACTTTAAAATTATCAAAGAACAACAAAGACAAAACATTGTTTAACCAAACCACGGTTTAACGCTATTTATTAATAATAAAGTTAAAAGACTAAATTAAATTATTATCATTTTCATATACCTGTTTAGCTTTATTGATGTCATCCTGAAATTTCTTCACATATTCATCAATTTTCCGAGACTTTTCTTTGTTCTGTTTAATACTTTCCTCTTTTTCCTTTTTCTTCTCAATGCGTTGCCGCTTCTGCCTAGCTCTTTTTGCTGATCTCTTGGCTAACAACTTTCTTAGCACTTCTGTGTTCAAATCATTGATGTTTGAAAGGATTTGAGAAATAACAGCTTTGTTTCCTTCTACCTCCTTTAAATTTGCACTCCACTCTTCATCAGAAAGGTCATTTATCTTTTCCGATAAGATCTTTTCTTTCAATTTGATTTCATTCAAAGCTAGGACTAAGTTACGAATTTCATCGTGAACTTTGGATATTGATATTGAAGGTTGTATTTTTTTAGGCTGCATAATTGTTAATTTTGATTCAAATTGTTTAACAATAGCTTTTTCCGAAATCTCTTGAGCCAATTGTTGAACAGGAGGGATAAAATACTCTGGTGGTGGAGGAGGTGGTGGCATATACGTTGGTTTACTTTGGAATGTAGATTTTCCACGACATTTACGATGATATATGTTATGCTTGAAATCCATGATTGTGTTATAAAAAAACTAGAATTAATATTAATAAGGTAAAGAAAACTGCTAGTATTATGTAGCTACAGATTCAGAGAGTTGGGTTTGAGCATCCGCGAGTGCCTTCTCTGCTGCAGTGTATTCCTCAGTTTCCTTCAGATCTTGTTCAGTTTCCAAAACACTTTTGAGGTCCGCGAATGCCTTTTGTAGCCTGTGTAACAAACGAAAAATAATACATAAAGTTGTTTGAGCAATAGTTCTGAGTAGCGCTGAAATTGTTATGAGCCAGCATTATGCTTACTATCAGGCAAACGACCAGGTCGTCTCGTTAAATCAAATAGTATAAAAACAGTTTTGAGTAGATAAACTCTAATGAAACCACAATACAAAAAATGTTATAAACTAAACTCAAAAAATAAGTATAATAAGAGGATTTCAACTTTATTTATGTTAGTAACTAGCTTCTGCCCGCGGTTACACCCACGTTTCCACAGGAACCATGCACGGAGCATCACATGTTGCTCCGTGAAAGAAGATGAGATTATTTCTTTGATGAGGTTATTTCTACAACTGCTTTGTAAAACTTGGTCAAATTCATAAAGCAAAAAAGCCGCAAAATTTAACCTATCACACCTGCGAATCACATCAACATTTGTGATTAAAATACAGCAAGTAAGTATCTGCAATCTCAGTAAATTTATTTCTATCACTAAAAATAATATAACGCGATGGCAGCTCACCGTCTCTGGCAGTCAGGGACCATCATCAGTGCCTCTTGAAGGACCTCCTCCTGTTTTCGAATGTTGTGTTCGTCTTGGCCTTCGTCTTTTATCTTCTGTATTCTATTCTTCTGCTGCTCAGCCTCCTTCTCATACACGACTTTTTCTTTAGCAATGCGCTTTATAACGCCGGTCTTTATTTTAATTTGACGAATTCTAGGATCTGCCATTGTTGTAGATTCACAAACTTCACACAAACTTGAAATGAAACCACAAATCACAATGAAACTAGTAGAGTAGAACTGTAGCAAATCGTATGTATTCGTTACCGAGTAACGAGTACATCGATAGATTCGAAGTAACAAAACGTGACTTACAAATTCACTTCATTACTCGTACGTTTCGTATGATGCCAATTCGATTCGTTATCCGAACGAATACAACGCATGATGCGTGAACTGTCTGAACTATCCAGCGATAGAATGTATCCGAGTTCTCACTCGACTTTCTCACTCAACCACGATGGTTATCTCTCGATAAGTATCATTCGTGGTTTCGTATTGTTCATATTTTTATCCAACGTCAAAACATGGAGGAGAAGACTTCTCTATTCGCCTGTATTTTTTTTAGTGGCGATGTTACTCGATATCTCCGCCATTTGTTGATCGATTTGAATGATTATTTTTTCATAAATTTTATGAAAGAATACATTATACCTTACTTAAAAAAAGAATACGTTAAAACAATACCTTATTTAAGAGTGAAAAAATGGGTGATAATATTTCATATGTCACGAAATTTTCATCAGTCGGTTTCAGCTTATTTATATAATATATATAATTTTTATATAATATTATGATCCCGGGATTGCTTTCCTTAATATTAGTTTAATAAGGATTTTTCATGGTGTTTCTTTGTGCTAATAATGTCATTCACTATATCTAAATGTATAACAAGACGTGAATAGTTCATAAATTATACAATACATACATTTACATATTAGTTATTTTACGAAGTCAGGTAAACGTAAGTTCTGTACGCGATGCGACTCGATAAGATACTTCATGCCAATTCTCAATTGTATCAGAAGTAACGAGTAATATAACGATACAAAAATACTTCATGTCCGTACGGCACGGTGTACTCATTTGTATCAGAAGTAACAAGTAGTGATACGAAAGTAACGAATACATACGAGTAGACCAAAGAGTACAATAACTATACTAAAAGGAAAAGAGAGCCGTCTTTCAGAATAATTTGATGTCTCAGCTCAGTTTGAATAGTGGCGACTGGCGAGTGTACAACCAGACTCGGTTGATCACTAGAAATCTAAAAGTTAGCGAATAAGGGGGCTGATGATGATCCATAAATTCCGTTTAAAGTACATATTATCTTTCAATATGTACTTTGTTTAATTTTATTATTTATATGGGGGACGGCGCGTACGCAGTCCCCACTACCAAAAATAACGCGTCCGAGTTATCCACATTAGGGATAATCGCAGAGGTCAACCCGTCCGCAGTGCAATGGACAGGCCTCGCTCTGGGGGAACCGCCTTCTTGATCACGGTGTCCCCTACGCCAGGTAAGTATGAGTTCACCAGCTAGCTGCGAACTACATTACGTCAAACCGGAGAATCTTGTCACCGCGATTCAGAAAACGCTGGCTCACGGTGAGGCGCCTCGTAGTAGTAGCGTGTGGTACTAAGTATGTGGGTTGATTTAACAATGGCAAGATAACTAAAGGAGCAATCAGCAGATGGCGTTCATATAGTTTTTTTAGGAAGTAGGAAGTACATTATTTATGTAGATTTTACTACCTTACACATGCCTTACACAATATTTTTCAAAATTTGTGCTTTAGTTTCAAAAACATATTAATTTATAGGAGACAAACCAATCCATAAGTCTGACGTGCCCCTGCAGTTCCAATTTTGCCCACAGGGTCAAATAAATTAAAGTAAGTTGTGGCACAGAATAGGTAGATAATTTGAGGATAATTTGTGTTGTGCACAAACTACTAAGTACTAAGGGATGTTGTGGTGGAATTCAGAGCTGCGTTCACTGCCTACACACCAAGTGCAACCGAACGCTCTAACTGATCCTCTGGTAAACAATGTTAATCGGTGATTTATTTAAAATATGATTTAAATTAGTTGCTCTTGAAAAATTTATAATTGATCCAAAGAAACAAGGCATACTTTAACTATTCAACCGTTTAAAAAGAGCGTTACAGCGTACGGTTGCATCCGGTATGTAGGCAGTGAACGCGGCCCAGTCCTTACTCCGATTTCGTTTTGAAACTCAAATACTACGATATAAACTAGATGGCGTTAGTGGAAAAATTAGCTCGCGCAAGCGTTTCGTTCACGACGGATAAGGAATTGCGTCGCGTATTTTGTAACGTCGTTATGGGTAGCGAATTTATGCTTACCAATTAGGTAAACTGTTTTTGATAAGTCGCTTGTGCTATTAGTACAAGTGCTTATAAGTCCTAAATTGTTGATCCGTAGTGATCGTATCAAAATAATCTTAATCAAATATCAGTCGATATAAAGTGTAATACTGTCTTAGAGGATAAACGTAGAAAATATAAAATGTAAATAATAATAATAAAATGATAAATGTACCTAATTTTCCTCTAAGAATCCTGTAGTCACACTAACAGATAACTCAAAGCACAGAATATACACTATAGCGTTATATTCTGTTTCATTTGTTCTTGATGATAATGTTAAAAATTATTATAATATAGGTAGGTACATATATTTTATATATTATCTTAATTTTTAATAAATATATAAAGAAAAAATTATTAATTTTTTTATCCAATAAAAAGTTTCGTTGACATTATTATACGTTATACGTCATTTTTCCTCCATTTTGATAGTTCTGAATGGGAATGAATGAACTATAGTTGATTCATTAGTTCAGCGGTTCTCAAACTTTTTTGATGACTGAACCCTTTTGGAAAGCGAAATACATGACGGAACCCTACAATAAAACAATAGTTTTTATTATTTATTAATAAGCATAATGAAAATACCCTGATTTTTTTTCAAAATTCTTGCGGAACCCCCACAGCGGTATCGCGGAACCCTAGGGTTCCGCGGAACACACTTTGAGTATCGCTGCATTAGTTGATTTAAGGCACAGAGTAGTTTTCTGAGTGACGTGTTTTCAGTTTTCTATATACCAAAGATGAATCGTAGAAAAGTATATGTACTATAAATACTGAAAAAAATTTGTCGCCAAAGCCAAAGAGAATATAACCACCATGAAACATCGCATCGAGTCTTCTCAACTTAATCCCATATCAACATTACTTATTAATCCATTAGAGTTCTCAATAAATTAAATCGTATAAAAATGCTGTTACTCCCATACAAATAAATCCTCGTATATCATGATGTAAAACTTGTATACTGGCAGTAGTATTTATACCGTGGCACCGAGTCGTTCCACGAGCTACGGTTGAAGCGAAGTCTTTATTTATTTATTTAATTATTTATTTCTTGCATACATACATTTAATACAATGGAGTAGGTACCTACTTTTGTATAAATCTATGCACCCTTTTAGGGCGTAGCGTGTTCCGGTTTGATGAGCAGAGTAGCCAGTGAAATTACTCCTAATGTCTCGGGGTAACGATAGCGCACTGTAGTGCCGCGTACGCCTTTACCTATGTGTTTCAAAGCTTTGAGTGGCACTGCAATTGTTATGGGCCGGCGTTATGCTTACCATCAGGCAAACGACCAGCTCGTCTCGTTACCAAATAGAAAAAATTGCTTTAAAAAAGCGAAGAACCGACTTCAGTGACAAACTACTGAACCTATTTTGATGAAATTTCTATGGGACCAATCTGAAAGTATACCCTTTTAAATAAAAAAAGAATTTTCCAATTCGGTTTATAAATGACCGAGATCTGAGGTAACAAACATAAAAAAAAAAAATACCCGACGAATTGATAACCTCCTCCTTTTTTGGAAGTCGGTCAATAAAAAAGGGTTTATATTATATCTTTAAAAAAATATCTCGAGGAGTAGAGATGTCATCTCAATCAATCTTACCAAATATTTAACGTGATGGTTAATTTCATGAGAGGCTTTGGGTATGAATTGTTTAACTCATGCTGGTTAGTTAAACCCCTATTACCTATAGTTCAGTATAACACTACAACAAACAAACTACTCGATGTAAGGTATCTTATCTACCTCCAAGATAGATACCGTTTAGGATATAGGTAGCCAAACTCAACCGTAACTGATAATCCACTCAAAGCACGACCACAAAATACCTCTCTGTTTTGTGGCACGATTGAGAGCGATTACATAATGGGATGAAAATACTATTTCACAAATATACAGGTTGATAAAAACTACATAAATTGTTGTATATAAATACGATGCTACTCGGCCGGTATGTTTGTGTGTAAACCTTTGTTGTAGTCGCAAATGTAGGTACACAAATAGTGCCTCGATTTTTCCAATCGCATTAGCTCACGCCAAGAAATAACAGTACAATAATTTGAAGCCACTGCAGCCAAGTTTACCACATGTAATAAAATTTTATTCTATTAACAGTAAAATAGCTGTGATATTAGAGAAAAGTGCTTTTTATCCGCTAGAGTGGAAGCGGTAGCCGCACAAAATCTTTCCTCGAGGTGAAAAACTGTGTTTCGCTAGGCATCAAATTGCGTCTCGTACCTTTGAAACTCTCGCTACGCACAGATTCTATTATTAATATTAGGCTCCTTCGCTTCCTCGGGTTTCAATATTAGTACCTATCTACTTATAGCGCCCCCAGTTACCCAGCAAATTGTCCAAGTTGTATAAGGTAAAATGGTAGGAGCATTTAGTACCTACTAGACATAAGCCCAGATTTATAATCCATTGTAATACTGTGACAGGTCTTATAACCGATATAGACTAGCTCAAATAGTATAATATTATGTAAGACCAGGGGCCTGTTTCATAAAAAATATTAGTCTAATATTATGAGTATTAGCGTCATATTTTATATGGAAAAAAGAAAAAAAAAAGCTCATAATATTAGACTAATATTTTTTATGAAACAGGCCCCAGGGTCAACCATCCAAATTTGGTAGAGCTTTCATTTGGCACTTTGAAAGCAGGCGATGAATGAAGATGGCGGCTACCCACTTTTTAATTTTAATGAATTGTCTCCTTAGAACACCCTGTAAATTATGACTTTCGAAACTCTAGGGGATTTGAATGAGACATTTATCTGACACATACAGAAAGAGATAAGCGTTGATGTAAAGCGAAATAATAAATAGTAAGTCCAGCAGGGGACATCTCCAGTACGAGTGAGGTCCGTGATGAAGTGGCTAGTAATATTGGCAGGTAGGCTTTCTGCACTTACTTGCGTGACATTTGAATATTCAAAGCGTTTCAAAACCCAGTGACCCCTGTGACGAATCGAAGAGTTAATTTGATAAGGCTTGATTTGTATTTATGGCGATTTTGCTTTACTAGTTATCGTCAATTCATAATTTTGTTCAGCTATACATCTTTTCATCAAGCCGATTAGCACTGCTCATTTATTTATTAATTTAATAAAAAAAAATATTCGAAAGAAATAGCGGTCCCACCCGTAATTTCTTATTATCTCTTAATTACCTAATTATGTTATAATCATAATTTTAATTGTGTTAAGGCGTAGGTATGTATTGAATTATTAATGAAAATACCACCCGTAATCTTTTAGTAAAATTTAAACACTGTGTGTCTTACCACAAAAAATTAAACATCCGTTAAACCTGTGTTAAACATTGTTTAATGCCTAAACATGCCTTAGTCGTGCGACAACCCCACTAACCGTTGTCTATCACAATTCTGTTGTGACATTTCTAATCATTTTAGACGTTTATCTTAGACGCTGTCTAGCTAAACAGGCGACTAAAGATGATTTTTTTGTGGTAACACTATGTGTGTTTATAAAATTTTCAGCGTGGGTACCTACCCATATTGCTTGGCTAAAATCAAATAATTTGCAGGTGTGTCTGTCGCGCTGTGCGCGGTGCCGAGGGCGCCAGAGAAGCGTGACTTCCTGGTGGACTCACACGAAGATGGAGGGTTTCTGCTATCTGTCGTCGGACGTAAGTGTCACTACGCATCTTAAACTTTAAAATAACCAGCCTTTTGCCGCTAACTAAACATTGCTCAAGGAAAATCCTCGGCACGGTTCAGGCGAGGCGCCGGAACACGAGCGCATCACCTCCGCCTCGGTAGGATCGTACCTATGACAGGTGTGGCATGCCCCTGCTACAGCGCCCCTGATCTTCCCAGTAGAGACGAGAAGCGATGTTACCTCGCTCCCGTCTCTCCGAAGAGGGAGAGAGAGTTTCCCTCTCCTCCTCCGCTCGGCCTCCCTTTGCAAAACAACGGCTTCGCAAAAGGAGACCACCGCCTCCCAGACGCTCTCGTTGTCGCCCATTTTTCGTAAGATGGTCGGCAGATGGTTTATGGGTAAATTTTGCTTTAACATTCAACTCTCCATATATAGGTATATATACTATAAAGCAAATGGGCTTGCATTTGTCCGCTATCACACCGCTATATTATGTTAACAGCTTCCGGTCCTGAGATCCTGGGCCACATCGGGCGCCAGGTCTCCTCGGAAGACATCCGGGAGGACGTCACCTTCGAGATGAGCTCCTCGTATGATGACGCCAGCGGCGGGTACAAGCTCACTATCAGCTGGGACGGACCTGCTGATAAGATATTTGAGGACTGCTTTGACTTTGGTTTGTAGATGTGAATAATATACGTTTGTTGTGGTCGGTAGGTACCTACTCGGTTTTGTCTGGAGATGTTCAGTAAGAAAATGTTTTACGAATTTCACAGAGACAATAGAGAACCATTTTCTTTATGTCAAAAGTATCTGTCTGATATTTTTATATTTTCATCATCGTCATTAATCTTTACTCTCTCGGAAAACACTTTCTATCTCCGAATTCCTGGGTGTCTTATTTTCTGTACCTGGTCTATTGTTAACCTATAAAAAAAATGTCTTATTTTATTGCATCGGTCTTCGGCTATTTATTTGATGAATAGATAAACACACGACGTCGAGATAAAAACAAAGTTTATTTATGTCCTATATGTTCGATGAAAGTGTTCCGAGTTATGACGTTGAAGAGTGTCAAGCCATATAACGACACAAAACTATCAGGTGATTATACAGCTAAAGCTTTCCTAACTTTTGTTTGCAGGCAATAAACAATGGTACGGAGGCCCAGAACAGAAGAAGCAATATTGGCCTATCCAGAACGGCAATCTAAACAAATACTCCATCATCTCCAAGGAAGATGACAACTCTGCTGTCTCAGAACGCTACTGGCTTAACTCCGCTGGGCAATACATCTACATTCAGCCCGAAGCACCCCTGTTCGTCGACCATCACAACATCTTACCTAACCATATTTGCTTCATCGCCGAAGTGGCAGACCCATACTCAAAGAGGCGTACTCACAACGTCTTGAAATACGATATCTGGTTTTTTGAAAACGCTAAAGTTGCTCAGCAGCATGCCGTCGACACATATCTCGGGAAGCCTTCCGGTCTTCCGGATTACAGAATGATCCAATACCCGGTCTGGTCTACTTGGGCGAGATACTCCCGTGAAATTGATCAGGAGAGCCTGTGGGCTTTTGCTAATGAAATTAAGGATAGTGGCTTCCCCAACGCGCAATTCGAAATTGATGATCTCTGGGAGATCTGCTATGGCTCGTTGACTGTTGACGAGAGGAAACTCCCCGACTTCAAGCAGCTGATCCAAGATATCAAGGGTCTTGGCTTCAGGGTCGCCATTTGGGTGCATCCCTTCATCAACAAGGATTGCAATCCGTGGTATTCAGATGCTTTAGAAAAAGGGTAAGCCTAAAATAATTTATTTTACGAATCACATGTCTCTGATGTCTTGACACTGATGTATCCTCCAATTTAGACATTTTTCTATATTTCTTTACGCTTTGATGTAAAGAAATATATACGATTTCATGCAACGCATAGAATCTTTGTTTACATTTTGTCTATTGCAGCTACCTGGTCCTCAATGAAGAAGGCAATCCAGATTCCACCTGGTGGAACAACAACGGCTCTCTCCCAGGCTACATCGATTTCACTAACCCTGAAGCGTCGGCCTGGTATACCGACAGAGTCAGGAACCTCATCGAGACTTACGACATTGACAGCGTGAAGTTCGACGCAGGAGAGTCTAGCTGGTCTCCTCAGGTACGTTGTTCCTTGTGTACTTACAATTAAGTGACGATCTACGCATAACTGTTACTTAATCAAAACATGTAAGCAGTCCAGAGTTAAGTATAAATTACAAAATCATACGCAACTGCACTGTAGATACTTGCCTCAATGGTCTGTTTTGTTTTAGATTCCTGTTCAAAATGGCGACATCGACTTGCACCCAGGACACATCGTCCAAACTTACGTGAGGGCAGTCGCCCAGTTCGGACCCATGATTGAAGTTCGATCTGGAATGAGGTATACTACACATCTTACGTACTTCATCATCATCATTTGACTGATGATATTTCAACTTTTTTATCAAAAGAGAGTTGGTAGGTCTATCTTAACACAAAAAAAAACACAGCACACCTGTTTCAGAACCCAAGATCTTCCCGTGTTCATCCGCATGGTGGACAAGGACACGCTGTGGGACTTCGACAACGGGCTGGCCACGCTGGTGACCACGCTGCTGCAGATGAACCTGCAGGGCTACACGCTGGTGCTGCCCGACATGATCGGCGGCAACGGGTACAACGAGGCGCCCAGCAAGGAGCTGTTCGTGCGCTGGCTGCAGGCCAACGTCTTCATGCCCACGCTGCAGTACTCCTTCGTCCCGTGGGACCATGACGATGAGGTATATTGGCAGCTTCTGTTCTCGATGTACCCGCTGGTGGATCATTGTCACCGTGACATCTTGAATTGTGTAGTTCGTACACCGTACCAGATACAATGTTAACCGTTTTCAGCGAAGCAAATCAGTATCGCTTCGATGTTTTGAAAGCTTTAATGAGGTCGTAATCAGCTACAGGTTACTGTTCAGCAATCGTCAGTTGTTATCCCCAGTTTAAAATCACCACTAGTGTTCCTGGCTCCTCATAAAAATGATACTGTTTATTTATGTCTCCACTGCTGATGGCAAATTGATATCTAACCGAGTGCTGGACATATCACATGCTCATTGTAGTTATTGGTCATGTGAAATCATCATCCATATTACATCCTGTTTCTCACTAGCGCGCTAATTATGAGATTCTATTCCTCTAACGTCATTATCCTCGGCGCAGGCGGTGGAGATCTGCCGCCATTACACGCAGCTGCACGCGGACTACGCCGACGAGATAGTGGCGGCCATGCAGGCGTCCGTGACGCGCGGCGCGCCCGTCAACCCGCCCATCTGGTGGCTCGACCCGGAAGACCAAGTCGCGCTAGCCGTTTGGGATGGTTAGCATTCAACTTTTATGTAGTGCAGACTGCACATTGCTAAAAGGTCATTGTATAGAAAATTGTAAGTTCTTAGGAGTTTTGATAATTTGTTAGTGAAAGAATAAATCCATCGAGAAAAATCATGCATAAAGTTCTTAGCTTCTTCAGGTTATCGAATCATAGGGTTTCTATAGCCTGACAAGTTATATGGCGATATGCCTGTAGTATCAGTCCAACGCAAACGAGTTTCATCCAAGCTGAAATTATGCTTCGTACCTATACCTAGACAATATTTAATACACACCTATTTATACAATTTAGTTCATACTCCAAGAAAATAAAACATCTTTTTGGCTAACCTGTACTCACTCGTCCTCGTCTTCCAATACCAACCGCATAGACAGGATACTTATCGCGAATGAAGATGACGAACAGGCAGATGCGGGGCCAGTACCAATTAATAACCTATTTATTATGGTGTAGAAAAACAACAGACTGTCGAGCTAACACAACGTTGCATCTCATTCCAGAGTTCCTTCTGGGCGAAAAGATTCTCGTCGCTCCAATCTTAGAACAAGGTGCCGTCTCCCGCGACATCTACCTGCCGAAGGGATCGTGGGTGGACGCCGCCGGCCATGCCCACGCCGGTCCCGTGTGGCTGCGAGACTACCCGGCGCCTCTGGACACGCTGCCTTACTTCACTCTGCAAGAATAAACCAAAAAATAGTTCCCTTGATGAGGGTTGGGAACCCATGAATGTGTGTTGTGTAATTTATTGGAGTGTAAATAAATGATAATAATTATTAAAAAAAAAGTTTAACTTACCTAATCCCAAGTAGTATAACAGCGGGTACTACTACCATCCAGTAGGTACCTGTAGGTCTATTCGCGCACAAATAAAAACAAAATATAATGTTGACTAACCTCGACGTTTCGATCACGTTGCATTGATCGTGGTCAAGAGAAGACTGAAGAAAGCGGCTGTCTGCGTTTTGAATGGCGGGCGTTGTCATCATCTAAAATATCACATTCACTCTCTGCTTACTTATTTTCATTCTGGAAGTGTGGCTAGGAGATTATCCAACGGGGTCCTTGACCTTTGCTGCTCACTCAACCTTTTATTTCCATACAAAGATTGTTGGTACCTAATTCCCTAGGATTTCTGGATTTTTAGAACTTTATCAAGTTTCGCTTGTTTGTCTGTTGTTCTGTTAACATTGAACTTCAACGTTCATTGAACAGTTGGCTGTGTAGGTAATTAGCGATGAGCTTGATGAAAGTAATAATTGAACAACGTTAAACGGCATTGTAGTATTTACGATATATTCAAATTTATACAAAACATTCGTCTACCTGAATCACAGACTAATACTGTCTTTATCAGAACATAATAAATGACAAAGACACGAACAGACCCAATCCGTGCTCAAAGTCGACGAACCTTCCAGAAACCCACCGTTCCCGTTGAATACCTATACGAATTATACTATATAGTCAAAAATTGTTTAGTCAATTGAATTAAATTAATATTGGAAAATATTGGAAAATAAAGTAGTTCTTAATTTACAAATTAATCATAACTAGGAAGTATAAACCAACAACAAACAACAACTACAGTTCTCTAATGATATAATTAAGAATAGGGGTAGTTGATTAGAAAATGATACAATATACCTACAGCTACAATCTACAAACGTGGTGACGAAAATCGAAGCCTTTGATAAATCAATTACCTATACGAGTAGCAGCACTAGCAGCGACTAATAAATTATTTAGGAATATAAATATCTCAAGCCAATAGAAATAAATTACATTACACATTCATTATTATCAGTCATATGCGTAAACAATTAGGTTACTCACAATCACACCACCGCCACAGCTATATATATCACTTCAGACCTCAGGTAATAATGGTAGTTCAAGAATTAGTCAAAACTGCATGCCGTCGCTTGTAGGTAGCTTAGGTAGGTACCTATCCGTTAAATTGCACTTTGTTTTAGCTTTTAGAAAGTTCCAAATTTCTCACGCCTGCAAAATAGTACATTATTATTTTCAAGCTCAAATGTACCTATACTTGCGCCAGGTGATTGGTGACATTGTAGATTATAAATTAGAGGATGATACCTAACCTACGCTTATAGTCATCATCAGCCGCAAGACTTCCACTTCTGAACATAGAACGCCACTTGGAGCGGCTACTCGCCTCTCGCATCCAAAGCTATGCCACATAGCAATGCTTTACCACTATGTTAGATAGGATTTCATATTGTAATGCCATGCATAGTTTTTGTTCATTTATTGAAGGATTGTAATTTGGAAACCTCGATATATATATTTAAAATTATAATAAATAAATAATAAAATCAATTTATTTCAGGTTTCCATGTACCCATAATTAAATACATTTGTGTCTGTATCTGGATATTTTTGGAATGCTGTCAACATAGTTAGGTACTTATCTGAAAATAGACCGAATAATAGGGACTATTACCAGAACCTATAGATGTATGTGATTTGGGATGGGTAGGCGTTTTTTATTGAAGAGGTATAGTTAGATAAAAAATTATAATAAAAGTCATTTTATGAAAATCAGATAATTTTGACATCCGTATCTAACTTATATCTAACCAAATTTCAACATCAGTATTTGTTGACTCATGAGTTGTTACCTACCGTCAAAAAGTACTTTATCCAACATACCTGATATTGAGACTCAAGATCAGCCGATAAGCTGAGAAGATATGAAGTACCTTTATCTCGGCTCGATGCAATCGACAACGGTCGAATCTTGAGGTTGACAGTGTGTGGTCATATTTTTAGAGTGATGGCGGCACTCAGGACATTTGTGGGTAAGTTACGTAAGATCTATAGTTTGTCAACTTCGAACGCGATACGGTAAGAAACTCATAGCAAATGATAAAAGCTACCTCTCTTTTCTATCTCGCTCTGCAACTATCAGTCCCAGTGCTTCGCTCGGACGGATTTAAATTAGGTCAAACGGAAACTTGTAGGCAATAAAAAAGGCTTCCTCACTGATGTCTTCATACCGCAAACGCAGCGTGTACGCTTCTGCTAAGTAGTCATTCTTATTTTCCAGCGCTCCTTACGCTGGCTGCGCGAGCGCATCCGGCGAGTATGTCACTGCGCGCCGACGACGTCACGCTCAACCTGGAGCCCCAGCTCACTGGCGGTTTTCAGGTGGTTCTAATTCAAGGTAACCTTTGGTCCCCTTTAAAATACCTTTCATCATTCTTCTAAACACAAGTTTTTTGTGGAAAAACATAATTTTCCAGACAAGCTTTCATAAAATACTTAATTGGTGTGCACCTTGTGGCCACCTTCCGGTTCCATCATCAGGTCCCTGGACATCATCTAGGATGAGAGTGCTTGTAAAGACAAATCAAATAAGCCCAATCTCGACGGGGTTATTACGTTTCGTTAAAGAGTTCCTGTGGCCAGCTTCCGTCGCCATCATCAGACCAGTTCTGTGACATCACTATATTGCATTATCATCCGATATAGGTATATATGTACGTTGGGAAGGGTTCAAATTTAAAGGAAGTGGTTTAAATTTAGCTTGCAAGATTTGACCTAAACATACAAATATACATACAAACATTGCAAGTTAAATAAAAGTTTGTAAATTGTAAATAAAAAAAGAAAGTACGCAGACAAAAACATTACAAAAACATCCAATACAAATAAATTTAGGTCTTATCAATGGCCTTGAAAAACGCCTCTAGCTATCTATTATACTCGTATTACCATTTTAATACTGAATCCTCAACTAGGTATACGAAAACAAAACGCACTCTTTTATTTTTGGCAGACGACGAGCGCATCGTTTTCGGCCAAATTGGTCGTACCCTCGTGACCACCTACACTATGGAGGAAGTTGAAGGCGGGATGGAAGTCCAAATGGGAGTGGCTAACCTAACCCTCTTCACTTTATACGATGAAGCGAAAAGTGCGAGAGGAATCAAGGTCAAGTGGAACGCTGGTCCATATCAAAGGCTGGAGGATTGCATTGATTTTGGTAAGCTATTTAAAGACTACATTGCAACGCAAAATGAACTGATCGCTTAAAAAGTCAAACTAGAATTATTGTTATTATTTTAATTTTGTTTTCAGGCTCCAAGCATTGGTATGGAGGTCCGATGCAAGTCGACCAAATTTACCCAATAGAAAAGGCTGAACAGCGTTACGCTCCATACTACTCGAAGGAATACGATAACGGAGCCATAGTAGAGCGATACTGGCTGAACTCTGCCGGAGAATACATCTATGTCCACCCCCAAGTACCATTGTTCTTGGACTACAACAATTTGTTGGCCAACCACATCTGTTTCGGAGCACAAATCGCTGATCCTTACTCTTCAAGAAGGAACCACACTGAATTGTCTTACGACATTTGGTTTTTGCCTGATGTAAAACAAGCTCACAAACACGCTGTTGATAACTATTTAGGCAAGCCTTCTGGAGTGCCTGACTACCGTATGGTAAAGCATCCAATTTGGTCGACTTGGGCTCAATACTCCAGAGATATCAATGAGACCAACCTTTTAGACTTCGCACAGCAGATTAGGGACCATAATTTTAAAGATTCCCAGTTTGAAATCGACGACCTTTGGGAAGTCTGCTATGGGTCTCTAACGGTGGATGAGCAGAAGTTTCCTAACTTTACAAGGACGATCCAGGATATCAAAGCATTGGGGTACAGAGTGTCAATTTGGGTGCATCCTTTCATAAACAACGACTGTGAGCCTTGGTATTCGGAAGCTTTGCAAAGTGGGTGAGTTCTTATAGTGACTTCTTATTACTCTAACTATAAACCCACAACGCCCTTCTCAGAAGCAAAACATTTGAGACCGTTTTTCCAAACGTCTTTCCAGTTTCCAGATCAAATTCGTATTGTAAATTCCATGAACGTTATTCCTTAGATACTTGGTATTAACTGAGAGCGGTAGTCCGGACACGACTTGGTGGAACAATAACGGCTCCGTGCCAGGATACATCGACTTCACCAACCCCAGCGCTGCCGAGTGGTTCTACCAGAGGGTCAAGAACCTGGTTGACACCTATGACATTGACAGCTTGAAGTTCGACGCTGGAGAGAGTAGTTTCACACCACAGGTACATGATTATTCCATTAGTGCTATGATGCGCACCGTAAGATAATGTCTTCACGAGTAACTTCTTGCGCAAAAGTGTTCCAAATTCAAAATAAAATAGGTATCTATAGTTGACATAAATCTCTATATCTATAGTTGAAATAGTTGACATAAAGAGAAGAGTTTTTGCGCTGCATGTTAGCACCAGTAGACATAAAGAGATATATCTCTATATCGACAAGACAACAGGCGCGCATCATAGCCCTATAGGTATCTTTCTTTAGCTTTAGAAAGTAGAATTACTTCAGCGCCAGTGTACTATTATAGTTAGGATTAACGTTTTTACCACATTCGACCACTCCGCCTCTGAGTTAGTGGTCAATCGCTTTTACCTATCAAGGATAAAAAAAACTCAATCGGTGATCTAAGTCTGACTATTAGACTTGTACTGTTATCTATTCTGAGCTATTAGCATAGAGCTCATCGCCTCATATGACACGTTTTATCACATAATAATACAAAGTACATAGTCTCCCTTAAAAATGTAATATTAAAGTCTTCATCATCTCCAAGGATATGGTTACTAATTTTCAGATTGCAGTCCAAGCCGGCGACATCGACTACCAGCCCCACCACGTCGTGGAGAGCTACGTGCGTACTTGCGCCAGGTTTGGCGATATGATCGAAGTGCGAGCAGCCTTCAGGTAAGGGCTTCGGCAATATGGCGTCGAGGTGGAACACCGTCGGTTTTTAGTTGGTAGTCGGCCTTATTAGCCGGAGTCCTACATAACCACCACGCTGCCCCCCAGCGGGTGGGCATCCATGAGGATTTTTAACGATGGGAAAAAGGCGCTTCGATTGTCATCAGTTGTGGATTTACGCTTCGTATCTCTCTTTCATAATAAATAAAAATCCTATTTCTGTATTTTAGGACCCAAGATCTTCCAGTTTTCGTCCGCATGGTAGACCGTGATTCTATATGGGGCTTAAACAACGGCCTTCCCACCATCGTCACGACCACCATCCAAATGAACCTGAACGGATACACCCTGGTCCTACCCGACATGATTGGAGGCAACGGGTACAACTTGGACCATGACCAGGCTGACCTGCCGACCAAGGAACTGTTCATCAGATGGGTGCAGGCCAATACCTTTTTGCCGGCGATGCAGTTTTCTTTTGCGCCATGGAACTTTGATAATGAGGTAAATATGGGTCACTTAGTTTTTACTTTATAGGTTAGGCATTGTAGGAATAATATTCATGAGGCGAGATAAGAATTATCCAAAGACTGATCGAAAACAAAGCTTTTAACTTCGTCTGTTTGGGGAATGTGCCAACAAAAAACACAGGGCGCATTTGTTTGTGCCTTGTCATATGTCTGTGTCTATTATTGTTGTGATTTTAGCAAAAGTTTGTTCGATAAAGTACCTACAATTTGTTTACAGTTCGTTAAAGCTTAAAATACGATTACTTATATGAATGTATTCTGTAAATACTATTTACGATTAATCAAGTAGGTAGGTTAGATACGCTTGTGAGAATAAGAATTTGCATTATTGATTAGTTTGATTGAATAATAATCTATTCAGTAGGTGCGTTTAGTTTTTGTACATTTACAAACAATCATTAAATAGTTACGAATGCACATTGCGCAATCAACTATGCTCGATTACATTGACAAACGGTAGACTGGTCAGCATACCATTCAATATTTTTTTGTGCTCGATAGGTAGATTAGCATTTGAATTGTCACATCGTGGTTTCCTCTGAAAACATCGTTACGCAACCTTAGTAAAGTATTCTGTGGCTATCATCCTCAAACAGAAAATCATCACAAACGTAGGCGCCAATTGAGAGACAAACCTCCTTCAAGGCTTGAGTTACCAACATAAACCATACCGTAACTGAAGATCAAGCGATGACCTACCAAAAATATCAAGTAGTATCACAACGTTCAATTTGTCGCCGTGACGCGTGACAAGTCGTACAATCGCGTGCGAAGACTGTGCAGCCCCTACGAAGTAAGGACCAGTAATGAAGCGTTGTTTGTATTTTCAGACTGTAGAAATAAGCAAGAAGTACACCGACTTGCACGCGGCCTACGCCGATGAGATCTATGCCGCGATGGAGGCATCAGTCAGCGACGGTACCCCAGTCAACGCGCCGCTCTGGTGGCTGGATCCCCATGATGAAGAAGCGCTGGTTATCTGGGACGGTAACAATATTTATCCATCTATTCAAACATTGTAGAACTGAGCGGTGTCAGGGCAATAAGATACTTTATAAATAATAAGGAACTGTACCTTTAATATGTCAAGTAGGTGCAGCGTCTATCAACAATACATAAATTATCATCATTTACGGTCCCACTGATGGGATGCCGGCCTTCTCAGTATCGGCCACAAATCCATAATCCACTGCGCGGGCCCAGTGCGGCTTGGTTTCGATGCCACATAAATAAAAAAAGTGATTTTATACTTCAGAAAGATATAGAGCTTCTAAAAGACAGTACAATACCATACCAATGTATTTTTTTTATACTATTGGATAATGAAACGAGCGGGCCGTTTGCCTGATGGTAAACAAAACGCCAGCCCTTAACAAATTCTGTACCACCCAGAACTTTGAAACACAAAGTCCTGTGTGGCACTGCATTGCGCTCGATACTGTGGGGCATCCAGGTATAAGCCCAGTAATTTTACTGACTACTTTGCTAAGGTGGCCAGAGGAAACGACGTAACCTCATCGAGTTTGGTCTTGTTTGATTTGTCTTTACAAGTACTCTGATCCTAGATGATTTCCAGGGTCTTGACTCCTGATGATGGAGTCCTGATCCTGAAAAGTGATTTACAAGTATGAATCTTTTTTTCAATAAATCCGAATGAAAGACAAATAAAATAGATAATCCACAAAAATCATCAATCGTAAATTGCCATTTCAAAGACAGGGTTACCATCAAGTAACCAGCACGTGTCGTCATTTATTGAATTAGAAAAATCACCTTTCAGAATACCTTCTCGGGGAGAACATACTTGTAGCGCCAGTCTTTGAAGAAGGCGCAGTATCCCGTGACGTGTACCTGCCAGAAGGTACATGGCTCGAAGAGGACGACCCTGAGAGGCCCCACACCGGCCCCACGTGGCTCCGCAACCACCCCGCACCACTAGACGTGCTGCCTTACTTTGTGAGAGAGAAGCAAGCCGTCCCCGACGCGGCGCCAGCTCCTGGCTTTGCTGCGTCACTGGTACTTTGCGGGCTGATAGTCAGCTTATTGAATGCTTAATAAAGTTGTAGCTTTGTAAATTATTATTGTAATTATGATTAAAGACTGCAAAAAGATTAAGTGTTTAATTAGCTATAAGAATCTCGCACTTAAGTAAATGATAAGGAGAATAAATTAAAGTAGAGCTAGAATCTAGAGTCCTCGGTACTTACCTAGCATATCTTTCGATCAAACGTTTTGCTAACGAATCGCACAAAAACTACTTCAAGATCCGCTCGCTGATGGATGTGTAGGGATATTAATGATGCTTTGTTATCATCTGCTAATACCTAGAGACTTAGGGACATACTGGACTCGCACAGACACCTATTTAAGTATTTAGTACATACACAAATAAAATTTAATCAATATATAATACAGATATAAATAAGGTGTTGTATTTTTTATAAAATCAAAATGATCGCTAGGTACCTAAGATATTAAAAAAATTAAACAATGATAGCTGATTGGCTAAACCTCGTCGTCCACCAATTGTAAGCACTAAGTAGAGGGTTTGAATTCTACAAAGAGCTTGCCGAGCTCTCGATTGAGGTAATCATCCTGATTATGCAGCCTTCAGTTGGTGGTAGGTACGTAACAGGCATAATGCAGGGATTCCTAGTTAGGGTAAAGCAGGGTAAAAATAGGGATTCCTAGATAGGGCACAGAATAGATAATAGTTGGTTAGGTTAAATATATAGGGATTCCTAGTTATGGGCCAGGGGACCGTGACCACCCTAGTCATGGGTCCCACCCCCCAGCCACGACACAAATATAAGTACCTACCAACGGGACTCGAACCCATTTCTCTCCGGACTAGACTCACTCCAAACTGAGCTATAGGAAAGAACCTGATGTTACCGACGTGACGAAAATCTTGAAATACACACTTGGGCGGTCCCGCGTAGCTCTATTACGCGCGCCTTCTTACTTACCAGACTAACATGTACATTGTGCACCATGACTAAATTTTGTCTACTGTTTTGTCTAGCTCTTTCTCCTGGGAATGCGAGAGAAATGCACGATATAAGCATCGACAAAATTTTGGCGCGGCGCGCATGTTAGCTCGGCTGGTCTCGCCTCCAATCAGACATAACAATGCGCTAGTAAGTGGCGTGCACTATACACTTGAGGCGCCGTACAAGTTGTTTACAAGCCCTAGGCCAGACGTAACTGGTACCTACCTCAGGCTAGATTGCCGGACACCTTTTTTATCTTCTATTGTTGTGTGATTACTCTACTTGTCGTGACGTGGATAGGTGTCTTTTACACTGGATTTCGATAGAAACTATTTTTTTATCACAGCAGAGTAGCGATTGCAGTAGTACGCCACCTGCCATTCTGAGAATCGGGCCACCTATGCGGGCCACCAGACTTGAGGGGGCGGACACGGTACTCACACTTCGAGCCTTCAAGTCGTAGGATAGTTATAAAATCTTAAATGTAGTTTTATGTAAATTAATCATGTGCTTTTCAAGTTTGGTTTTTTAAGTCCTTCGACTACGTCCAACGTAATTGCGCTATTGGATGTTTATGTAGAGTATCTGTGTGTCCTATGCCACTGGCACACACTGAATCTTAGTATTGTACTATTCGGTGCAGGTATAAATGCGTTTTGCTAGATAAATAGTTTACATTTTACAGATCTACGTAACGTACGTAATTCGTAATAGTGTGCAGGCCTCTTTACAGTGCAATTATAACATGATACAATTAATACGACAGCCTCAGTTCTTAGACGAAGAGTCTCGCGGAGAAGACCAATCGCTCCAGAACTCGAGACGGGATGGCCGTCTTACTGCGTGAGTACAATTACAAGTATTAATTAGAAGCTTTTATTGAACTTGCAATATTTGTTTAGGTCTAATCTTACAAGCTAAATTTGACCCACTTCCCCTTGTTCGATTGAGCCGAAATTTTACGTATGTGTAAATGGGATGAGAATGCAATACATATAACGATGTCACAGAGCTGGGGCTTTAACCTTGAACCGGCGAAAATTGTAGACTATTCCTTGCAGCTGAAGACCTAGCGACCGCTGGTCTTAATCAGCTGCCTTATCAGCTTACAATCTCGTGTTCGTTTTCAATACCAGACTGATTAAAACCAGCGGTCACTAGTCTTCGTGTGGAAGGAATAGTCTAGAATTTTCGCTGGATATTAAAGAAATAAGCTCTTACAAAACGAAAAGAAGCGAAAACTATTGACAACTCCTTCCACACGAAGACTAGTGACCGCTGGTTTTAATCGGTCTGGTATTGAAAACGAACACGAGATTGTTAGCTGATAAGGCAGCGGGTTGGAGTCGAAAACGAACACGAGATTGTTAGCCGGTAAGGCCCCCGGTCTGATGATGGTGCCAGAAAGTGTCCACAAGATTACAATAGACAATTACGTATTTTATAAAAGCTTGTCTGGAAAAATATATTTTGCCACAAAAAAATTATTTATTTATTAACTTACTAATAATAACTATTTTTTCTCTAGCTAGATTAGCGTCTGACTACTACTACTTATATTTTATTTTAAGTGACGATTTAGTTAGAGGTGGCAATTCAAATTAAAATTCAAAATGCTCTATTCATATAGGCCCCAAGGGACCACTCGTGAAAGTTAAAATAAATGACTCTAACGGTAAATATACTAAAGCTAGAATGAGACTTCATAACTTGATCTCTAAGTGCAGCTGATAGATATATGACGAGGTATTGAGCTTCAGGGTGGACCGATTAGGAACTTGAAAATATTAGCAGATGAGTACTAGAAAATTCCCTAGCACCATTATGGCCGTTATGAGTCGTTATGGGGCAATGGAGGGCTTCAATGAAAGCTCAAGTATTGTAGGTAATTAGCTCGAATCGATCAATCGACCTTCGGATCAGTGGCCGACCTCACTACCCCTCTCAGCTTTTGTATTACCTATACTGAGCCTGTTAGTTTCCCACTGCAGGGCCAATTCCTTTAAATTTAGCGATTTTTTCGAACTTATTTTCGCAAATGTTCTTTAATTATAGCCTATAACCTTCTCAGATAATCCCTCTTTCAATTGGTGAAAACCGTATGAAAATCTGTATAGTAGTTTCTGAGATCACCACGAACAAACACAAACTCAGCGCGGCGGAGGACTTTTGAATCTCCTATACTACAAATATAAATAAACAATACTATAAATAAAATTGAAGTGTCTGTTTGTATTGTCAAAATAACTTTCTAATCATCATTTTCAAAATAGCTTTCTACTAAATACTTACGAAAGTATATACGGTACGTATAACAAAAAACTATTTTTTAATTTTTTTTATGTCTGTCTGTCTGTTTGTTCCGGGTAATCTCCGAAACTATTTTTAGTATGTAGGTAGGTGCCTAAGTATAAATCCTTCTTTTACATAAACTTACAAATAAGAATAAAATAAAAATGATCTGGCTTTCGTGAAAAACGTTAAACCAATAACAAGGCTGATCTATTTTGTAAAACCGACACGAACGTCGTAAATAATTATGTGCAATGCCGTAATTATGTAGGTGCATCCTATATTAATAAATACATTAATAATGTAGTTATCTGCAGTCTGCCCTTACCATGTAATTAAATTGATGAACATAAGCCATTATAGGACAATGGTAAAAAAAGTTAAGCGTCACAGATTATAAATGAAAAGAACACGCTTAGATGTTTTCAGGTACCTATTCATAATAATTGATGCATTGTTTTGTTTAAATCGATTGTAAATTTCCTACGACGTACGATATTGATGAGTATATTCTAGGTCGTAGATATACCGTCTGGGTTGTTACCACCGCTTTGCTCGTGAAGTCTGCCGCCAAGCAGTAGTGTGCAAGCATTACTGTGTTCCGGTTTGATGAGCAGAGTATCCAGAGAAATTACTGGGCTTATGAGACTTAATACCTAATGTCTCAGGGTAACGAGCGCACTGCAGTGCCGCGCAGGCCTTTGTTTATCAAAGTTCTGGGTGGCACTGCAAATGTTATGGGCCGGCGTTGTGCTTACCATCAGGCAAACGACCAGATCGTCTCGTTACCAAATAAAATAAAAAAAAAAAAAAAAAATATCTCTTCGTTAGTTTGCACCTACCTGTGTATATATCGTACGATACGTCAAATAGTAAGGCTGGATTTCGTGAACTAGGTATGTAGTTTTGGATCAAGAATATAAATAATATTGCACTAACAGTAATAAAGAATACATTCTGTATGTACCTATTCCATTGTTTTATTTCTTGAATAACTACTGCGAACACACCACAAAATAATGTAGAACCAGATTTGGTAGAAAATAATATACAATATTTTATAATAAAGAAAATGGTGCGTACCGTTAGTTAAAATACGCAGTGGTGTATGGGTGAATTTTATGTGAGGTTTTATTAACTTTTTACTGCCACTTGTAAGTAAAGTTAGTTTCTTTACCTACTTACCTAAGTACTTTGTTTTTTTAATAATATGTATTTTGCAGTGCTATCGGCAACACTGGTTGCTACCACACTAGCTGCAGACATCAAAATCCTGGACACAAACAATGTGAAGATGCGACTAGAGGACAACCCTAACGGGGGGCTCAACATTAGGCTGGAGAGACGTAAGTCATAAACTCCCTTTCCGATTATGTATGTATGAACACTTAATAATGTATGTAGGTACCTACTCTATTGAATACAATTTTTTTCAGTCGTGGTAGTTTTGTGTGTGAATAGTGACGATGAGATCTAAGGTGGTGAACACGCAAATAGATATACCTACTATAGTAGGTTCAGCTCATCGCAATAATAAATTCGAAACCTGGTGAATGTCAGAGATGATATCCCCGACTCAAGCAAAGGCCTCCAGATGCCATTGCTGGTTTTCAATTTACCAAAAAATAGCAACACAAACATGATAAAAAAGATTAAACTTTCCTTTCAAAAACTATCTCTAGTCTTTTTTTATTTTCTTTCATAAATTTAAAATTAACTTCTTTAGATTATATTTCTCTAGATTATTCTACGTACAAATAGTATTACTATCGCGCAACTAAAAGAAGTAGTGGAGACCATAGCAAAGTTGACGCCTCCAGTAGTACCGTCTGGTAATATATTTTTTCTGCCTTTCCCAGGCGACCTCTCCGGAGTGGTCTCAGTGATTGGCCGCCGCACGACCGCCATCAAGGACGTGGTGCAAGATGGAGACACCGTGATCCAGTTCACAAACGACACGACTGTGAGGATCAATGTGGAGGAAGTGGAGGGGGTGAGGAGCGGGGTGGTCATCACAGTGACCTGGGAGGCACCTAAAAACCAGAGGCTGGAGGATTGTATCAATTTGGGTATGTACTGAACATTTGATTAATAATTGCCAAAGAAAACGGAACGTAGATGTAGGATATAAAGCTTGTACAGATGAGTGCAGGATGTTTTGACAGGGAGACAGAATAGTAGACTGGTGCTCTATATACCTACTATCACGATTTGATATTCGAATCTGCTCTTATCCAACAGTGGACATGAATCACAAACCTCTATGGTGTTATTTAACGTCCCAAGGCGCCTTGTACCAGTTTAGATGGATCTCTCTCTCATAGATGTCGGAGTCCAAGCAGTAGTACATTTAAGTAGGTACTAACATAAGACATGTTATTATTTTTACAGGCTCCGGTCATTGGTACGGAGGCCCTCAGCAGAAGCGACAATACTGGCCGATCGAAAAGCTAGTCCTCCCCAACTACTCCTACATCACCAAGGAGGCTGACAACTGTGCAATCGCTGAACCCTACTGGCTGAGCTCTGAAGGAGTCTTCTACTACTTTGACAAGAAAGTACCTCTCTTCGTCGACCAGAACGACCTTGAGAAAAGTGCCGCTTGCTTCATCGCGCAAGTCAAACCTCCATATTCCAGCAAAAGGACTAAAAACGAATTAATCTACGCTATTGGAATCTTTGATGATGTGAGAAAAGCACACGAATATGCTGTCGAAAGGTACCTGCTTAAGCCAACGGGCTACCCTGATGAACGAATGATGACGCATCCTATCTGGTCCACTTGGGCTCGGTACAAGACAGACGTAAACCATGATGTGGTCCTAGAATTCGCCGATGAAATCCTCAAATATGGTTTCCAGAACAGCCAGTTGGAAATCGATGATCTTTGGGAGATCTGCTACGGCTCACAGACGGTGGACGTAAGGCGTTTTCCAGATATGAGAGATACAGTTAATAAGTTGAAAGAGAAAGGTTTTAGAGTGACGATTTGGACGCATCCCTTTATAAACAAAGGTTGTGAGCCGTGGTATTCAGAAGCTAAAGAGAAAGGGTAAGTAACGTAGGTCTAATCATGATTTGCTGTAAGGTTATTGCGATCATAACTTCCAAATGTTCCAATTTTGGACTGTCAGTATCAACTTTTTTTAGATACCTAGTCGAATCAGAATCCGGGTCAGTAGAGTCGAGCTGGTGGAATGATAATGGTACGACCACAGCGTACATCGACTACACGAAGCCAGCAGCCAGGAAGTGGTACACGGACCGGGTGCAGAAGTTGAAAGATGATTATGGAATCGATAGCTTCAAGTTCGACGGAGGTGAATCCAGCTGGTCCCCTCAGGTATGAATTTTAGTCAGCGAAAACTTGTCCAGCGCCTCGTCTCACAGTTTTTTTCTTAGGGATGTTACCGAATTAGTTATTTAATTTTAAACAGGGATTTCTTAATTCAACCTCTTTTATTTCATAATTTTCATATGATAAGTATTAACATTAGAAAGAATGAGATTGATCCAACTGTTGTATTTCTCATCAGATCCCAGTGTACCAAGGAGACGTCAGGGACCAGCCGGGAGTCATCACGGCCGACTACATCCGATCAGTGGCCACGTTCGGGCCCATGACTGAAGTCAGAGCTGGATACAGGTCAAATACAATGGCACTTTGTATAGATCAGTTTTGGTCGGTTCATAAAACGAAATTGGATTCTGATTAGACAATAAATTTGATCGATCAATCAGTGTTAGATAAAAAAGAAGTTGAAAGTCTCTGTCAGGGTCATCAAAATGATGAAATGATTTTACTAAAGGAACAAAGGCAAGCTACTATATTTCTTTTCTTCCAGAACCCAAGACCTCCCGGTCTTCGTCCGCATGATCGACAAGGACACATACTGGACGTTCGAAAACGGCCTCCCGACCCTCATCACCACCCTTCTGCAGATGAACATGAACGGCTACCCTCTGGTCCTCCCCGACATGATCGGCGGGAACGGGTACAACGAGCCCCCTAGCAAGGAGCTGTTCATCAGGTGGATGCAGGCCAATGTCTTCATGCCTAGCATGCAGTTCTCATATGTGCCGTGGGACTTTGATAATGAGGTGAGACTTCATACCTAACGTGTCATGGTAACGAGCGCATTCGGGAGTTCTAGGTGATACTGCAATTTCTTTTTTTTATTTGCAACTCAGGCTGCTTACCATCAGGCAAACAACTCGTCTCATTACGAAAAGTACAAAAGAATAAACGCGGTGTTGGTGCAATTCTTACGGGCCACAGTCAGTATTTTTGAATTATAAGTTTTTAAACTTTCATGGTCACTAACACAAGAATTAACTTTAGTAACGGGTATAAACTTCTTATTTTTGAATTGGTTGGCAGTTATGATGCATCTTCGTAAAGTTGCTAGTTTATCGGTAGTCTATAGGAGACATTTCGAAGAGTGCGATGGAATTGCACCACGTAATAGGCGTAAGGTCAGTTTTCTCTCAAGCTCTACGTACCCCTAGAGGATCTCACTGCCGCTTCAGATAAGACGGGCTGGGTCTGGCTGGCCACATATCTAAATGTTACGAATTGACTCGAAAAGAAGCATCAAAATAATTGTCTAGACTCTAGACATTAATTAAACAACTCTCGCCTTTCAGACAATAGCAATAAGCAAGAAGTTCGTCGAGCTGCACGCGCAGTACGCGCCGCACATCGTGTCGGCGTGCCGGCGCGCCGTGTCGGCGGGCGCGCCGGTCAACGCGCCGGTGTGGTGGGTCGCGCCCAATGACACCGCGGCGTATGACATTTGGGATGGTGAGTGTAAGAGTATCTGATACGTTATTTTTCTTTTTTTTATCTCCACGCTATTTGCGTATTTAGCCAGTGTCAAGTTAAAATAAATCTCTAGTTTTGGTGCATGAAAGTCGTTAAAGTTTAGTCTGAGCGCGGTCGAGTCAAAGTGACGCTTCAGTAAAGCGGTGGATACTTTACTGAATGCTTCTATGGAGTTTTGGATAAAATACGAAATTACACGTTTTTCGTCTTTGTACTATTTGCCTTTCACTCATGCACGTTTACGAACACTTAATGGTTAATAATCCACAATTATTACACGTTAACACTCGATAAAACATAGGTTTAACACATAACACAAAATCAACAACAGCACATTTACGTATTCCCGCCAAAACTCGATCTGTTACGTTTGTATTTCAAAATTATATAATATATAATTAAGGGGCAGACTACGGCGCGCCGCTACCTCGCTCGCGCATCTTAAAATTTTTGTAGATAAATAATCACTTAATGTAAATATGAAAAATCCCACTCAGTGACGTTGCTGGCAATCACATTACAAAGGTACGGCAAAAGTATCATTTTGATCCGATCAAGTTTTCATACATGAAAATGGGCAAAACATAAAATCCCATTGTTAGGTTTGAAAACTTGAATGGATCAAAATGAAATTTTTGTTTAACCTATGTAATGTTATTGTCAGCAATTTCACCGAATGCGGTCCCAGAGATTAGCGGTAACAAAACTAGATGCCAAATTAAATTAGACTAGATTAATTTAAATTAAAACTATTCTTTTTCGAGCGAAAGTGGCGGAGCGGAAACTTGTGCGAGAGCAAGAGTGGCCGAGCGGAAACGTGTGCGAATTTCAATCCGACGCACCATAGTTCGAATCTCAACTCGGCCCGCACCAATGACTTATATCAAGTTATGTGCGGATTATTCACACTCGCTCTAAAACAGTGAAGGAAAACATCGTGAGGAAACCCGCATGTTCAAGAACCACAAAATTCGACGACATTGTGTCATCCACCAAGCCGCCCTGGACCCGCGTGGTGGATTATGGCGCATACCTCTTCTCTAAGAGAGAAGGCCAGTATCCCAGCAGTGGGATCGTCAGAGTCTGATAATGATAATGAAACTGATATTCTTTTTCAGAATATCTTCTCGGCGAGACAATTTTAGTAGCTCCCGTGTTAGAGAGGGCGGCTCGAACCCGCGACGTGTACCTGCCCGCCGGGACGTGGCTGGCGGGGGGGGACGCGGCGCGCCCCGTGCAGGGCGGGGAGTGGCTCAGGAACTACCCCGCGCCCTTGGACGAACTACCCTTCTTCGTCAAAGCTTAGAGCTTGCGAATAAAATTGATATTATATTTAATTTGATCTAATTTGGAGTTTTTCTTCATAAATAATCATACTTCATGAATGTACAGTCGGTTGAACAAAATTTATACACTTTCAAATATAACTAAAGGGCCTCTCAAAAATTTATTGTTACTCTTATTCGGTGTTGAAGCGTTTTGTCTATTACGTGTCTTAAAAGCAGAGGTTAATTTTTTTTCTTAGCGTTATCACAATGATTATTTATGAGAACCGCATTTTCAATCACTTTTCACATTTAAATGAAATTAAAAACTCTTTATCAACGTATTTACATTTATTTTATGTTTGACAATGTATCATTATCATATAGTGTAAATAACAGGTGACACTTAACAAAAATCTATTACATTATTATCATGAATCGTAACTACAAACATAGGTAATGATCTTATTTTTTATTGATAATAACTTTGGTGAAATTTAGCCGTACAGTTAATAGTGACACTCCTGTTACTTTGACACTACGTGTTAGCAGCGATAATAAGTGCTATCAGTGGCACTACGTGTTACCAGTAACACTACGTGTTAACAGTGATATTAAGTGTTACCAGTGATAATAAGTGTTACCAGTGACACTACACTTTATCAGCGACAATAAGTTTTACCAGTGACACTACGTATTACCAGTGACACTACGTGTTAACAGTGATAATAAGTGTTACCAGTAATACTACACTTTATAAGCGACAATAAGTTTTACCAGTGACACTACGTGTTACAAGTGACTCTACATGTTACCAGTGACACTAAGTGTAAACAGTGATAATAAGTGTTACCAGTATCACTACACTTTATCGGCGACAATAAGTTTTCCCAGTGACACTTCGTGTTACCAGTGAAACTACGTGTTAACAGTGACAATAAGTGCTATAAGTAACAATACACTTTATCAGCGACTGTAAGTTTTTCCAGTGACACTATATGTTACCAGTGACACCACGTGTTAACAGTGATAATAAGTGTTACCAGTATCACTACACTTTATTAGCGACAATAGGTTTTTCCAGTGACACTACGTGTTACCAGTGACGCTACGTATTAACAGTGATTGTGCTCACTAGTCCTTCACCCATTATCCTGAAGTCCTCGACGAGTGCCGCAGTGTTCACTTTGTACTTGGTCTCGCCATCGACTGTCACTGGCGTTAGAGCGTTCGCAGCAAGTACCTATAAACAAAATATGCATAGACCAGTTAATTAAGTGAATAAGCTTAAAAAACTCTTATGTTTATGACCTTACCGACACCAGACACCAGTAACATTTAATTTTTACTAGTAGGTTAGCTAAGTACTTACTGAGTTACTATAGTAAAATTGTTAATCACAAATTCCAAAAATAGGTACATAACAAAAGGACAGTAATATAACTTATTAATTACAGGAACGTAAAAGTACTTATTATTATCATTTTTATCCGTTACCTTTCATTTTTAGTTACTTTATGTTCTGGACGTCGCGCATCAGTCACGCTGTCATGGTGAAACAATCTTTTGAACATTTTTGTCTGTCTGTCTGTTGTTCCGGGTAATCTCCAAAACGGCTGGACCGATTTTGACGGGACTTTCACTGGCAGATAGCTGATGTTACAAGGGGTGACTTAGGCTACGTGGGCGAAGCCGCGGGGCACAGCTAGTAGATAATATATTGGTTGTTACCTGGAACTCTCTGTATTCTCCTATATCGGGCTTCCAAAGCACTGCAATGGTCTCGCCTCCGAACTCATCGTGGAAGAACAAAGCATAGTCACTGTACGCGTGCTGAAACAAGAAAACATTAACATAATAGGTCTTCCCACAAAAAATTAAACACACCCTAAACATGTGTTCAACGGCGTTTAATTCCTAAACTTGCCTTAGTTGGGTGTTTAAATATGAGCAACCACAAATCTTGATTTACGTAGTGTCTAACCATTGTTCAACTCCATTCTGTTATGACATTTCTAATCATTTTAGGCGTTTGTCTTTAGACACTGTTAGGCGTCTAAAATTTATATTTTGTGGGAACACGGAATATGTTTAATATTTCTTTTACATGGATTTGGTAATTTTAGAAATAGCCTAGTTAGTGGTTATTCTAGAAGACAAGGACACGCAAGATATTGTAGACAAAGAGATAAACACTATAACCCTTTCACCTACTACTCGTATAATAAATGTGGAAGTGTATTTGTAGATTTGTAGTGTTGCTTGTTGATTTGTTTGTTTGTTGGTTTGTCCTTTTTTCACACAGTAACGGATCGACGTGATTTTTGGCATAGATATAGTTAATGAACCGGAGAGTAACATGAGCTACTTTTTATCCCGGAAACTGCACTGTTCCTGTGGGAATCGCCACGCGGATGAAGCCGCGGGCAGAAGCTATAGTTAGAGTATAAATTCAAATCATAGAATGGGCGTAGGGCATTTTGTATAGTGGTTTGCTACTAAAACGTTGTAGATCTGTCACCGAGCTGTTGGTGTCTTCAGCCCACATTCAGACATACAAAATCTAATAACCACATGATAAATAATTGTTATAAAGAAAGAAGAAAGAAAGAAATTTATTTATTCGCAGCATCAAGTATATCTACTAACTACAAAATTAATTACATAATTGTTACACATTTTGAATCTCACTTACCCTCAACTCTTCCAGATATTTCATGACCGGGTTGAATTCTACAACAGGGATAATTTCGTCCGCTTGTGTATCGGGCAGGGGGCGCAGCTCCGGGGCCTTGTCCACCCTCTCCGCGAGGTGCGGCACCAGCCGCGCGCGCAGCTGCAGCAGCACGTCGTAGCCGCGCAGGGAGGGGAGGAACGCGCCCTGGGGGGGACAACTCGGGTACTCGTGGGCGAGTGGCGGGCGGGGGCGGGGAGTGCCCCGTGGAGCACGGAAACGGGGTTGTGACATCTATTGCTGTCTCCTTCGGAAGGGCCTGGGGCATCGGATGCGGGGGCATTTGGCACCCTACATAACACCTGTCATAGTTAACTAAGGTCCTCCCGAGGTGGCAGCGATGCGCTTGAATTTAAGAGCATCGCCTGAGCTGTGCGGGAGAGTTTCCCCGCGAGGCGGGGACGGGACCCCATCCCACACATAAGCCCAGTGATTTTTAATAGGTAGGACGCTGTGCAGTGGTTAGGCGGAGAGTCCCACTCTTCCCGTTAGAACCTCCCCCCACCCTCAGACGCGAAGGTCGGGAAGGTTCGTTGACTTTGAACACGGATTGAGTCTGTTAATGTCTTTGTAATTCATTATGTTCTGATAAAGACTGCGTTAGTTTTAGTCTGTGATTCGGGTAGACGAACGTTACAGAGACCCGCTGTTGGAGTCATTTAATCTTCATGAGTGCTCCCTTGGGGCCATACGAAAAATAATTTTGATTTGAAATTTGAGGGATCAATACGCAAAGGTATTTTCCCTGGGTGACAAAAAGGGTAGGTACGAAAACTAAACGACACAGTCATATCGTTCATCAATTTTGAGAAGAGGCTCCCAGTTCTTATCTGGTGCACAAGTCCACTCACCAGCAAATTGTCATTCATATTTTCCATGAGCTCTCTCTGCATGTATTTGAGCGTGGTGTGGGCGAGCACGCGCGCCCGCGCCAGCGCCGCGGCGGCCGGGGCTCCGCGGGTCCAGCGCGCGGGCTGCGCCCCGTCGTACGGAGTCACTATGCACATCGGGGGCCGTGTCGGACTGTTTGCTAGTTGCTGTTCGATTGCTGTTATTTCTTCGCCTGGAAATCAATTTTAAGTTAGGGGGGTGGACCCCTTTTGGTTCTTTTTGGACCCCTTAGTGGACACCATTTCGTGAGATTTGGCTCGATCCACCCTAATCTCACGTGATTCAATATGCGTGTTTTTAGGGCAAATACGTTAATCTGCGATTCATTGCCGTACGCCGCAGCGTTGGTCTATTTTTGTAGAATTTAGCCATATTTTAGTGGAGAAACATATTTTACTTAGTTTAAAATTTTTCTTGTAGTTTTATACTGAAAAAAAAATTACGTGATATTTGCTAAGACCCCCCCCCCCCCCTTCCTCCACGTGAGATTTGGTGAGATTCGGCTCGACCCCTACCCCCCCAAACAACTCACGTAATTTATGGACTACCGTTTAGTTAATATGTTACAATTTTGACCCTTCTGTATACCGCACCGGTTCACTTTTGCAGTCTGTCGTCAAGAAGTAGTTTGCATGCATAACTGTAGTGTTCGAGTTCGATGAGCAAAATTGGTCAATGAAATTATAGGCTAAATGAACTAAATGCAGACCTTTGATAGCACAGCAACTGTTACGAACAGTCGTTATGCAATGCTTATCATCAGGCGAATAACTTTCTTGTCTCTTTACCTTGTAATTAAATAAGATTCTCAGAGCGTCTTTCCATATCTGAAGAGGAATTTTCAGCTTGACTGAAGCGAAGCTAGCGAGGGGAGTAGAATAAAATGCACTACCACCCAACTATACAACCTTTTCCTCCACCAAAAACGAAATTTTATGATAGCATCCAAGCCTACGTGATCGGCAATTAATTTCGCTTCCAGTTGCTATTAAGCCAAACTTGCTTGTATTTTTCCTCTAGATAAGTAATTAGCGTTTGACCACACACAGCACAGCACAGCAAAACAAAATCATCGACTCACGCGACATATCATCATTGAAGTCCAGCACCAGCACCTCGGACCCCCAGTCCGTGTGAGCCAGCCGCTCCAGCGCCCGCAGCAGCCCCCCGGTAGGCACGGCGGGCGGGGGGGCCGGCGAGCCGAGCACGAACACGGCGGCGCACAGCAGTTCTGCCACCGCGGGGGGCACGTGCGGGGGGGATAGCAGGTGGGCCGACAGCCAGCGCTTGAACAGGCACACTGTGGGCCCGAATGCGGGGTACTTTGTGTGCAGCCTGGAATAAAGTAAAGTCGTGATAGAGATAGGAGGCTATATAGCTTAAGTTTAAATTGATATGTTATCCCAAAAGGGAATCAATGTATGTACGTGGAGGTATGAAATTTGTATTGCGAGTTTTTGAAATTCGGAATTTTTCACTGAAGAAATGGCACTTTTTTATGTTATTTGATAGAGACGAGCTTGTCGTTTGTATGATGATAAGCATAACGCCGGCCCATAACAATTGCAGTGCCACTCAGAACTTTGAAACACAAAGCCCTGCATGGCACTGCAGTGCACCCGCTACTCTGAGATATAGTTTTTACTTATATGAAAGTATATACGGTACCTATGACAAAACAACCATTTTTAAAATGTTTGTCTTGTCTGTCTGTTTGTTCCGGGTAGTCTCCGAAACGGCTGAACCGATTTTGACGGGACTTTCACTGGCAGATAGCTGATGTTACAATGAGTAACCTATACTTTAATTTTGGACAAATAATTTGGGTTCCGCCCAAAAAAAGTAAAACCCATGAAAGCCAATATGAAACCGCGGGCACCAGCTAGTCACAAATAAGTGTTTTCTTTCTTTCTATAAATAGCTAGTAAAAAAAACCAAGTCTGACCCGTGCAGCGCTCCCCTGAGCCGCGGCTGCAGCACCGTGTCCCGCTGCAGCCGCTCGCTCTCCGCCGTGTCCCGGTGCTTGACGACTCCATTCTCCGTCTCCCTCCTGGCTAGCGTGATCTCTTTCGCGTGCGCGACGGCGAGCCGGAACACCCGTCCTTGACACAGCACGTCGACGTGCGCGGGCGCAGCGCACGCGGCGCGGCCGCACTGCGCGGCGAGGCGCGCCGCTATCTGCAGGTGGAAGGCCGCTTTGAGGCAGCGGAACGCTTCCAAGTCGCCCGGCCACTTGCCGCTGTGAGCTGGGGAGAGGTTATACGTTGGTACGTAGTTCCTTTTTATTGTATTTCTTAGGGGGCGTCCCTTAATTAAGTGAGGTGATTTCGGCGATTTGTCGACTCCCCCTTCCCCCTTGGTGAGATATCGTCAGATATTGCTTGACCAACTCCCCCTCCGTCATTTTATGTATATTTATTTGGCACGCTCTGTAGCCTAAACGGTTCGACGGATTTTAACAGTTGAGGTGTCATTAAATTCGTTTTAATTGGGATGTTGACTGTATTCAAATAAAAATATAATTTCGCCGCGAAACGGTAGTTTTTGTGACAGAAATCCTATAAAACACAATATTTTTGTTTATTTTTAAGGAATATAATTTTAATTTTATAATCTAAATGTAATCACATCACTCCGAAGTCACGTGACATAAAACGCGCGTGACGTCACTTTCTCTATCGAAATGAGTATATTGCTCTTTCTACCTAGTATTTTAGAGTGACATCTGTGAATATAGTTATCTGTGCCAGGAATCGTGACGTCACATCGACCACGTGACCAGTATTGGCGTTTTGGAGCGAAACTTGAAATGGCATTTAAAATACATGAAAATTAAAGTATTAGCTGTATTCAAAAAGTAAATTTAAATATTTTGGGTTATATTAGGCCCATTCGCATCGTTTTAAACACTTTCCCAAAATCAGTCAACATCCCAATTGTGAGTGGCACAGGATGTAATTTCATTTCAATTTTTATCAAGCAGGCGTGTTTATTGCGTTTTTTTAAATTGACTGTTAGAACAACATTCATTATCTTCCTACATCTCACCCAGTTCCACCACCGCCTCGCAGACGGGCGTGTAGTCCGGCGCGGCGACAGATCCCAAGTCCTTCAGTAGACACGCGGAGCCGCGGCGGCGGGGGCGCGGGGGCGCGGGGAGGGGCAAGGGCGGCAGGGGCGCGCAGTAGCTGAACACGGGGGATACGCCTGGGGAGATAAACATTTTTAATGGCTTAGTGTTTGATTGTAAGGCGGCTGTGGTCCGGTGCAGTGCTGCCTAATGGACTACGAGCTTTGTACTGTGTCCCTAAGACGAGTAATGTAATGTGTCTCACCATATACAGCGCTGATGTCCAGCGGCAGCTGCGTCAGCTGGCGCAGGTCGCGGCGCAGCGCGTCGAACGCTTGCAGCGCTTCAAGCGAACTTTCTTCAACGTACAGCGGGCCGTCCTTGCTGTACTGCTTGCGGGCTGTCAGGCTGTCCAGCTGACAGCCGATGTGGAACAGCTCGGACGAAGGGATACCTGCACAGAGAGAGATAGACTACTACTGTACTAAAGCTAATCTCAGAGGGCGCCATCATCGCTGGTGCTTGTCATTGTTTTTTTTTATGTTTTTTTTTTAATGTTATTTGGTAAGGAGACGAGCTGGTCGTTTGCCTGATGGTAAGCATAACGCCGGCCCATAGCAATTGCAGTGCCACCCAGAAATTTGAAACACAAAGGCCTGCGCGGCACTGCAATGCGCTCGTTACCCTGAGACGTTAGGTATTAAGTCTCATAAGCCCAGTAACTTCACTGGCTACTCTGCTCATCAAACCGGAACACAGTAATGCTTGCACACTACTGCTTGGCGGCAGACTTCACGAGCAAAGCGGTGGTAACAACCCAGACGGACACTCGCAGAAGAGTTAGTCCTACCACTAACAACAACTTGATGTTTACTTTGAGAGTTAATGAATTAAACTATAATCAGTGAACATGCTCATCTTAAAAATCGTTAGATTTGAAATGGTCAACCGTCAATGGTCACTACATAACCTCGAAGAATAATTGGTTTACAATAATATTTGATGAGCAATGCTTTGATCCATAGTTTCCGTTTTTTCTTGTCAGAACAGAAACGTGTGTACTTTTACGCTGCCCTTTACAAAGGCATACATTATTGTAGACAATTTATTGTTTACTTACGAAAATTTCTAATAAAGTTTCATAGTGACAACCAGCGACCTATACTGCCCTCCTAAGCATAAACAGCGCAAGTGCATAGCGGTAAGTTTCGAGAAAAACGCACTTAAAGTTTTGTTGCGTATTTTCATTGTAACACAAAATATTATTGAAATATTATAAAAAAAATATTTTCTGCTATACCTATTGGTGCATAATATTCGTCAGTATTCATCGCATGTCCTTCGCAAGTAGTGAACCGTAGGCTACCATACGCTGTTAATCCTTAGGAAAAATATATAAATATGTCACTTACGTTTTTATGCTTAACATTACATATTTCCTTTTCTATCAAATAAATGAAAAAACGGGTAATTGATCCGAATAGATCTCATTACGTAGATTCCGAATATGTATATAACTCATTTTGGCCAAAACTGTCGATTGCGCTGTTTATGGTTAGGAGGGCAGTATACGCCACCTAGCAGTAAGTAAGCAGCGATCTAAAAGTCTGCATGCAACAGTTGCTTTTCATCCGCCAACGTGGAAAAATAACATTTGTGCCCAGATTTTGAATGATAAACAAGACGTTTTCGAGCTTGTGAGGTGATAATGAGTATCGAATTGTTACCGAATTTGAGTTCCAAGAGGTAGTCGATGATCTGCCTTGTGATGGTGCGGCGCTCGGCCGCGGAGCCCCCGCGCCACACGCAGGCCTCCGTGATGGCCCCGTCCTGGAAGCGCCGGAGCTCCGACTTGTCGCCCCAGAACGCTCTGCAAACATACAACGTTTACATTTTATTTGATAGCGAGACGAGCTTTTCGTTTGCCTGATGGTAAGCATAACGCCGGCCCACAACAATTGCAGTGCCACTCAGAACTTTGAAACACAAAGCCCTGCGCGGCACTGCAGTGCGCCCGCTACTCTGAAAATTAGGTATTGAGTCTCATAAGCCCAGTAATTTCATTGGCTACTCTGCTCATCAAACCGGAACACAGTAATGATTGCACATTACTGCTTGGCGGCAGGGGTTAACCTAAAGGGGTTAAACAGGGTGCGACACATCAATTTTTAGGCAGGCGAAGTTGCGAGCGCAGCTAGTAAATATTTATATGGCAGTAGCCACCCCACCTCGAGAGATGGGGTGGGTCGCCGCCGTCGCCTTACCGGTGCCTTAAGGGCTGAATTCATAGGATGCGGTGCCGGTTAATTCAGCACTGTACTGTTATTAGATGTTTATTTATTCTCTAATATATTATAGAGAAAATCTATTTTTACTCTCTAGAGAAAAGGTAATCATTATTTTACTTACCTAAACTGTTCTGCCTCAGGCAAATTAGCAGGCGGTCCTCTGTCCACAATACTCATAGCATTGTCGGGGTTCAGTATCAGACCAAAAGACAGCTTTTCTTCAAATCTGTAAAGTACAACGACAAATAAATGGATGCTGCCCCTGCTGCTGACATTGCGGCTGATTAAGCAAGATATGAGTATCTTGCTTATAACTACTTTAACTGTAAGTTTAACTATAAATATATATAAACTCATTTAACTGTAAGTTTTTTTGTAACGGGCTATATGCCTTTATTAACTAGCTAATACATAAATAAACACTACATCTAACCTAGCTAGGTACAAAAACAGTTGGAGAATCTACAAGCCCTAGTAGGCCTATAGATAATCCCAATGTTCTAGCCCACTACCAGTTGGAAGCGTACCCATCATGCTGGCGGCATTGCCTCTGTAAGATATATTTTGTGCTAGGTGTTACTGAACATTGGGTCATTTTACAGTTCGCCCAGCTCAAGCGTTCAACATAATATTAATTTTATGAAATATATTTTATAGTGTTAACCGACACTAGCGGATGTTCACATAAATATATACATCACAAAAATTTCGCTTCCAACAGGATTCGAACCTGCGTCTTCTGGCTTGCCGGGCCAGACGCCTTAACCACTAGGCCATGGGAACAATCACTATTGACTGCGAAATTCTTGATATGATGTATTTCTTTTTCGGCTTACAAGCCGAAATTTTTGTGATGTATATATTTATGTGAACATCCGCTAGTGTCGGTTAACACTATAAAATATATTTCATAAAGTTTAAATAATGCAAAAATCTCTCGCCATTTAATTGGTACTGTAACGTATCACAATGGAGTAGGCATCGCTATAAAGCGGGTCTGCTAGATGGAGCTACGGCTTGTAAGCCGAAAAAGAAATACATCATATCAAGAATTTCGCTGTCAATAGTGATTGCTCCCATGGCCTAGTGGTTAAGGCGTCTGGCCCGGCAAGCCAGAGGACGCAGGTTCGAATCCTGTTGGAAGCGACATTTTTGTGATGTATATATTTATGTAGATAATATTAATTGATAATACAATGACAGGTGGGTACTTTTACAATTATGTCAATCAAAAAATTTAATTATTAGTAAATAAATTAAGCGAGTGGCCGAACGGGAACTTGTGCAACTTTCAATACGACGCACCATAGTTCAAGTCTCAACTCGGCCGCACCAATGACTTATATCAAGTTATGTGCGGATTATTGACACTCGCTCTAAAACAGTGAAGAAAAACATCATGAGGAAACCTGCATGTTCAAGAACCACAAAATTCGAGGACATGTGACATCCACCAAGCCGCACTGGGCCCACATAGTAGAATATGGCCCATACCTCACTCTCTGAGAGAAGGCCGATATCCCAGCAGTGGGAGTGTAAGAGGCAGATAATGTAAATAAAAGAAATGATACGTGCGACAGCGACGCTGCACTTTACTAGGTTTAAATGACTGTAATCAATGTGCTCATATACAGTCTAGACTGGGACCTAGGCCTCAAATACTTAGTTCCTAGTAAAGTGACCAGACTTACCCCTCATTCTTAGCTTTTTCCGGTCTCTTATTAATGAACCAAGAGAAGTCTGCCTCCACCATCTGTAATATCAGATGCACCCTGGCTCCAAGAGCCTTAGCCAGGAGGGAGTGCAGGTTGTCCGTGACCAAGGCTAGTTGGTCCACACCATAGTTTACTTTTGACTCTTTTGAGGCTTTCGATAGGATGGTCTCTTTGATAGATTTGAGATTTTTGAATCTGAAAAGTCAAATTTATATCAATTAGATTTTGCTGTAATTGGTAAACTTTATACGAAAATCTATCTACATTGAGTAACATTAATCACAAAGTTTAAATTTGCTTAAGTCATTATTTTTGTTTTTTAACATTGTTTATTTGAACCCCTGTAAATAAAGAATTTTGAATTTGAATAATCTCACCTCAGTATATGATCAAACTGCATCAAAGGCTTAACTGGAGTCATGAATAGGGGTATGAAACTGTTAATCTTCCCATTATCCAACATCTCCACAGCCAACGCTGACTCTCTCCGCAAAGCATCATATGTACCCTTGCACATCTGCCAGCACAAGTTGTAGTAGCCAGTGTGGTCCAAGAATACCACCGGGAAGTGTTGATGGAACTCTTCTAAAGAAGGAGCTCCTTGGCCCTTGTAGAGGGAGATGCCTTTTGTGTCAAATTCCGATGTTTCTATAAGTACATTACAGGGTAAAATTTCAATATCACACAGAGGTTTACACTGCTCCAGGTGGACCATTTTTTAGGTAAAAAATAGTCTATAATCATTATATAGGTTTGGTGTACAATGGATAATGCTGTCAAGGCATTTGAAACGAAAACAAACATTAGCACTATCACAAACATTCGCCCATGTAGGGGAGTTGCCATTTTTTTTTTTTTTTTGCCATCGGTGGCAAGCGGGCAGACGGCCCGCCTGATGGTAAGCAGCTACCGTCGCCTATGGATATCATCTTGGCAGGCATCTTAGAGATTACAATAGATTATGTTTTTGACCGAGGAGAATGCTGCAGCGCATTCTTTGAATATATACTCTTAGCCGGTTCTGAAGGCACTCTGGAAAGAGATGGGGTGGTACTATTCTTAGCTGGGACAACACACAACAAGCACAGTACACAGGAGTTCAAGTACTTGTAATTTTTAGGTTTAGAAATCAGGAACAATGTATCCAACAAATACTTACTCAATGCAATCCAAATATTCCTCACAATCTGATAACTGCTCATAATATTATTGATCCTTTTTAGTTGAACATAATACACCACCAGAGAACTGACTATGTGCCCTGACACCTGGAGATTCCTCTGACGAAGCCAGATCTTTAGTAAAACAATTGCTTGCTTTAAATTCTCGCTTTTTGATAAAATTCCACTTAACAACTCCCCATTTGTTGAAGCTGTTAAGTCATTTAACACCACACTGTTATAATATGGAGTTGGCGGTCCCACATCTGCACTATTTTCTATCTCAGAAGATAGCAGCCATGACTCTCTTAGATTATTTCTAGTAGGGCTAAATCTATGAAGTTTAAACGCTTCAGGCTCACAAACTAGCAAGATTCGGACAGAGATATGGTTGCCCAATTTTCCAACAGGTTTTAGATCAAGTACAGGTGTAGCTTCACTTCCATGTAACCAAGAATATTTTAAGTCGTACACTGAGTCACTTTTGTTTATATGAGAAGCTATGCATGCTAAATAGGCAGCGCGTTTTTTGTGATATTTATAGTTTACAGAGTCATTTTTTGTATATGTTTCAGCTGGTACAGTAATCTGTATGTCTACTTTCAGTCGGGAGTTCATTGGACATCCTAAAGCATATGAACCAACAATATCAACATCTTTAAACTTGTGAAACTTAAACATGCATTTTGTCTTCTTCAGTTCAGTGCCGACAGGTAGTTTTACTTTTAGCCGCTTAAACAAGGTGTTTTCCGTCAGATCATACTCGTTATCATCTTCAGGTATTGCTAGTAAATGTGTTTTAAAGCTGGAAAACCATTCTGTAAACTTTTTCTCAGTTTTCTCTCTCACTTTCACTTCTTGTAGTATTTCGTCGACTTGTAATCGGAATAAATTAGAGTTGAATAAGCTTTCCGTTTCCTGAAGTCTGTTCAACTCCTGCGCAGTGGGCTGGCGGTACAAGCCGAAAGTTTTCGGTTTCTTCGGACCCTCTTTCTCGACTTCTGAAGCACGTTTACCATTTTCATTAAACAGCTGGGGCTCCCCATTCACCGCTTTCATGGACGACTTTAGTTCCTAAAATAGTATGAATTAGGAAATGAAAAAGTACTGATTTACTAACAGGTTGAGAAGGTATTTACAAAATTAAGTTTTATCCTACACAAATAATTAAGCATTATATAAAACTTACCCGCTTCACCATCATTCACATCATACACGAAACAGTAGAATTCAAAGAGTATGTAAGTAGTAAAATTAAATTTGTTTTTATAATTTTTAGGGTTAGAAAAATAAAAACAACGTGCGGATGGCTAAGGTTGTTTGATAGTTTTTTTTTTTAATTTATTTCTGGACCTGGAATTGTTTGATAGCCGAAGGCAGTGCTGCCAGTGCCAACTCCCAAAAGTCACCACAATATTATAATTATAGAAAAACCTCTAAATGAATAAAAGTAACTTATGCTTTGTAAATCCTTTATCCACTAACTTTAAATCTAGAGTTAGAAAGCGCGAAACCTAGTTAATTCAGTTAGAAAAAAACATAGCTAATATCACTCAAGGATAGTGTAGCTTTCTATCAGTGTTGGAAGCGTACCCAGCATGCTGGCGGCATTGCCTCGTTGAACCACAATGTTGATTCGTTGAGCCAAATAAGTACCACCATTTTAGGTACGCGTCGCAACAATCAAAAGTTCACAAAAAAACATTTGAAAATATTATGAGCTTCTGGCCCCCACGGACACCGCACGCAATGTTTCAACACCAAACGGCTCAAACATGTAACCGCTCCCGAGGTTAGTATACTAGATAAATATAAGATCAGAGAAGTTGGGATTATAAAATACATAATTAATAATATCCCTACCCACATATTTTCTCCCTAAATTTAGGGGACAACCCTGGCCTAACGATAGCAAATTGAAGAGTTTTGGCGGGAATGCGAAAATGTGCTGTTGTTGATTTTGTGTTATTTGCTAAAACCTATGTTTCTTCGAGTGTTAATGTGTAATAATGGTGGATTATTAACCATTAAGTGTTCGTAAACGTGCATGAGTGAAAGGCAAATAGTACAAAGACGAAAAACGTGTATTTTCGTATTCTATCCAAAACTCCATAGAAGCTTCAGTAAAGTATCCACCGCTTTACTGAAGCATCACTTCGACTTGACTGCGCCTAGACTAAACTTTAACGTGACTTTGACGACTTTCATGCACCAAAACTAGAGAATTATGATATATTATTATTTATATAACTTGACACTGGCTAAATACGCTAATCGCGTGGAGCCAGAAACAAAACAAAAAAAAAATATTGCGACTTAAGGACTATGGATCCAGGACAAGAAATAAATAAAAAAAAAACGATAGCAAATTGACATTGAAAAATGACTAAGACATCTGGCAGTACCAAGAGTTGAAGTTGACACCTGACAGTAACAACTAAAATGTCATCGATCTTTTTTTTTTTGTCTTACTTTTCAATGTGTACGTACAATAAGGTTTTAAATGTACGGCATACGTCATCGTGCTTGTTTCTAATAATATATAATTATTATGGACTATGTACCCAGCTCAAGAACGAAATAAAAAAAGAAAATAATTACATTACCGTCGGTGTCGGTATATCGGTAGTACAATCAAAAGAGAATATATAATAGTCTTTGGGTAGATAGCGGAGGCCGGGGTGAGAAGTCAGATAACCTCCCCGTGGTGACAGGTAGCAAATTAAGACGAGGCGGGCCCCTCCACGTGCGTCTGAATGGGTCAGTAGAGGGCTCAGCAGACGAGGCGCAAGGGCTGAGCGGGGCCCGAAGGCCGCGGGGAAGGTGTGCCTGGGCGCTGCAAATCGGTCGCAACTGGAGGAGTTACTTAAACCTCGCCCTGACCATCGCGTCTCTTGGGGTGGGATGGGGGTTAACGAGGTGGGGCGCGCTGTCACCCAGCGCGCCAATCAACAACCGGACGTGACACAGAAGGAGAAATAGGGAATTAGAAATCAAACAAACTTGTAATACTTTTAATTTTATTATAAAGTCAATGGGCAACAGCTCTTGATGTTTTTATATATATTTTATGTATAAATAAATATTAAAAAATTACGCAACATGTGTTGTTATATTAAATATAACAATAACAATACCTATTCTAATACAGAGAAAACATTTTGAGAACAAAATGTAACGAAGATTAAAATCTCAATCTTGAGACAGAATACTCCTCCCTTTATTGCCTATCAATACTGTAACTTTAATTTTGCAGCGGTTCTAAACCTTAATTCTCATCTAAAGCTTTGGTTGGCGCTAAGGAACGCACGGTATCCTAAATCCAATGCATTACGTTTCTCCGCACGTGAATGCTTTTGCAGTCGTTTTTTTTTATTCGAAGATTGCGGCTGGCTTCTACCCTCTTATAGCTTCGAAATGATGGCGTTGGTGTACTCGCTGCACTTGCCGCTGCCGCCGAGGTCCCCCGTGAGACTCTTCCCCTCCCGCAGCACAGTGTAGCAGGCATTCTGCACGCGGTCGGCGTGCTCCGTGAGCTGCAGGTGCCGCAGCATCATGATGGCGGACAGCAGCAGCGCGGTGGGGTTCGCCAGGTCCTTGCCGGCGAGGTCGGGGGCGGTGCCGTGGACCTGACGGTATAAGATGCAGTTGTTGCTATTAGGACTAAGAAGTGGAACCAGCAGCTGCCTTATCAGCTAACAATCTCGTGTTCGTTTTCAATTCCAAACCGATTAAAACCAGCGGTCACTAGTCTTCGTGTGGAAGGAATAGAATTTTCAATGGTTATTAAAGAAATAAGCTCTTACAAAACGAAAAGAAGCGAAAACTATTGACAACTACTTCCACACGAATACTAATGACCGCTGGTTTTAATCGGTCTAGTATTGAAAACGAACACGAGATTGTTAGCCGGTAAGGCCATTGTCCCAAAGTATGTCATGCTTACGGTACAAAACTTAGATGCAAACAGGCAGCAAGAAAATAGTAGACCACACACTTATGATATACACAAATTCCATAATAATACCATCTCTAGGGGCTCTATTCTCTTTACAATACGTTTGATGTGGCAGCAACGTGATCAGAGACAAAAAATGAGATATAGAATACGAATTTATTTCTTTTCAATCAAATCTTTAACCAATCTTATGTAGTTAAAATTTCTAAAAAAGTTACAAGTTAAAATATCTAAAACAGTTACAGACCTTCAGCTATTAATCCAGTACATGATAGTTCTAAAGCCAATAACAATAACACAATTTCCAATATCGCACGTCATTTATTACTCAAAATTATTATACGTCAGAACTAAAACATCTATTAGGTGTACTTGCAGAACAATATTTTTAAGTGTAAATTTGTATCAGTGAACAAAACCTTCAATATTTATATTATATGAATTAAATGATGCAAATGCAACGTTGAAGAAACTAAAATTGACAACTAGCTTAGAGGATGCTAGGTCGTGGTGAGGTTGAATGTTACTAATTACACGACTGCATAAAAAAGGAATGTGACGTTTTTAGGGCTCATGTGGTTTCTCCTCTCCGCCATAACTTTTAAATGCCAGAACAGATTTGGATGCATGAGATATCGTTAGAACTTTTACATCATCCCGAGTGAAACAAGCTATTGTTAGTGGGAGGACTAACTCTTTTGCGAGTGTCCGTCTGGGTTGTTACCACCGCTTTGCTCGTGAAGTCTGCCGCCAAGCAGTAGTGTGCAAGCATTACTGTGTTCCGGTTTGATGAGCAGAGTATCCAGTGAAATTACTGGGCTTATGAGACTTAATACCTAATGTCTCAGGGTAACGAGCGCACTGCAGTGCCGCGCAGGCCTTTGTGTTTCAAAGTTCTGGGTGGCACTGCAAATGTTATGGGCCGGCGTTATGCTTACCATCAGGCAAACGACCAGCTCGTCTCGTTACCAAATAGCATAAAAAAAAAAAAAAGCTAGGGCAGTCGTGTTTTTTATTTATGTAACTTGCAACATCAACTTGTTTATTATGTTACATTAAACATGATTTAACATCGAGTGGGTATTGTGCAGCTATCGGTATATACATTGGTAGATAAATATATAGGTAGCAGATTCAACTTGGTGGGGTGGTAACTAGAAAGGCGAGTTTTAAAAATTCGAATGGTAACATGATGTGTTAAATAAGGTATATTATAATGTGGGTAATTTATAGATTTAATACCGCGATAAAGAGTGTCTAATGGCCAAGTTTGATCTATCTATACTGAATTTAACCAAACGTAACGCGCGACGCTGGACAACGAAACCTGAGTTAGTTTGTTATAAAATAACAAACCATTTTGAGCTCGCAATGATGGACTATAAAACCAACAAATTACACACATTATATCTTACGCAAAGTAACGCCTGATCCACCAAATACCACCATGTTATTTATACATACATTTTGGTGTATTATTCAATAGTTTTAATAAATCTAGTAGGTACTCATAACATAAGCACTATTTTAGCTTTAAAATTCACAAAACCAAAGCACAATAATGTAATTAAATAGTTGTTTTGCCGATTTTTAACTACTTAATCCTAGGTAGTCCAATGGCGGTAACTAATTGGGATCACATTATAAATTCACTTTCTTGCTAACGGTGATTTGTGATGTTGTTTGAATATACGACACTGTTAAAAATACTGAATATCATAATCACAAACGAACTATTAAATAAATTCACAATTACTTATGCTTATATAATACTTTGTAAAATAAAATCAAAATACTGATACATGAAGAATGTAGCTGATGGAAATTCTCACGTTTTTGTAATGCGTTTACAACACTTCATATTATTAATACATCTAATATCATTTACAGAGCAACAGAATTAAGTTTTTTGAACTCTTCTTAAGTTAGTGTGTAACCACCTCATCTGAAGGTTTATTTTAATTCACTCGGAATGATATCCGTGTCGGAAGCGACAGTCTTGATGAGATATATGCAAACTGCATATCTGTATACCTACCTGTATGTACCAACTATATTAGTTAGCTGGCGCGCGGGTAGCGACGCCACTAATAAACGAGCCTTCATAGAAGCAGTGGTTTTCTTTACGTCTCTCAATATATATCGCACTCTTAGTAAAATACTGACCTAATCCAAAATCACTAACTTTTGGCGATTGAAGTGTAACTAGCATTTTTTTTTTTAAATTACTGTAGAGTTACAACTAAATATCCTTATAATAATAAAATACCTTATTTTCAAATTAGGGTTGTTTTTTTATTAGACTAGGTTATCGGACTTGCTTTTTAGGTCGCTATTTCACTATAACTCATTTTGGTCAAATTTTGAGTTCGGTCGATGTTTTACTAAGGGTGCGTTATCACTTGATCGTTTACATTTCGAATTAGCATCCCGTCAGAGAAATTACGTTTAGATTTGATAACTCAGCTGCACATAATCTCGACAATATTTCTATGTCGGGATGCGTTTCAGAAATATAAATGATCAAGACAGTCGCTTCCGACACGGATATCGTTCCGAGTGAATTAAAATAGTCCTGCTGGTCCCCAATTCTACTAAACAAATGACAGTAATTTCTTCGCTAAATGATGACTTTGAAGAAGAGCACATAATATGACAATTAACAATGGTTTATTGAAGACCGCCATTGTCATAGGCGTCTATAGAAAAGCGATTGTGTAAACAAATACCGGGCGTCAAAACAGATTATTTTCGTAACTACATATTGTCATTTTTAAACCATTTGTTTAGATATAATTGGGGTCCTGAGGGGCTAAGTGTGAGTTTTGCAACAAGTTAACGCGTTCTACATTGACCGCGTTTACGAAGATTTCGTATGAAAAAAATGTACAGCGCCCCTAGCGCCGCATTTACGAACTATCGCCGAGCATTTTTTTAGTATGGTTTTTAACTTTTTACTCGACAAACGCGGTCGTTCTAGTAAACGGATTTTAACTGCGAAACTCGCACTCAGCACACTGGTGACGTTAAAACTTAAAAGGGAAACTGGCTGTCAAGTGCGCCTGCCGAAACACACCGCACTTGTTAACAGATATTCATCTTGAGTGTGATAACTAGCCAGACGAGCAATAAATAATCAAAACTTTGTCAAGATTTATTTACGCCGAGTGGAAATTCCACCCACATTAGCTGAGAATTTTTAGTACATTTAATCTTACACAAAGTAAATTAAACTAAAATGGTAACTAATATGGTAAAATAAATAAATTAACTAACTAATGAAAAGCTTATTTCGAACTATTACGGCTTCTTGTGTCATAGATTGTAAATACTGTATAGATACGTCACATGATTGCTCGTGCGTTATCAGTTCATATTTGCTCGTGTAATAAACTTTACCGAATGTAAATTTACACGAGCAATAGCTTAAACAACACCTTTAATCATTTACTATTAATGTATTTGTATATTTTTAGATACATACCTACAGACATACATCGAATCGCGAAAAATAGAGAGGGAGTCTTCGTCATACTGCGGGATAGTCACAGCTGCTGTCTTGAAAACTGCGGCGCGAGTACGGATCTTTTCGATAAATAAAATTCGATAAAATTGGCAGTTAAAATCGATAAAGTGGGTTTTATGCGATAAAATTGACAGTTAAATCGATAAAGTGGGTTTTATCGATTTTAACTGTCAATTTTATCGAACTTTATTTATCGAAAAAATCCGTACTCGCGCCGCTGGTCAAGAAATCGATTTTCTTTCAACGTCTTTGGGACACCGAGCTTTGGGGTACTTTTTCATAGTTCAAATTTAATCATTTAAAAAATTTATAAAACTGTAAAGTAACGAAGGAGAAGTTTAACATCAGAAATCTGAATCTAATTAAATTAGGAAAACTATCTTGGTCCATGGGATCAATGTTGTTAATATTTGTAATCCATTGGCTAGATAGAATGGAAATTTATTTGAAATCGAATCACTAAGACGGAAGACCCTTCTCTTGCTATATGGATTTCCTTGTTTTAGCCTACTAAAACAAGGAAATATGTGTTTATCCGCCAAATTGCCTTTTCTAAAATCGGTACATTTAGTGGTCCATTTAGACACAAGTGGTGCTCAAAAACGCTTTGTTCAGTGTATCATAATTCGACACCGTAGTTGAATGTAAATAAACAAAATGCTCCACTTCAAACTAAACATAAAAAACATAACACGTGTTAGTGTAACAATAACAACTTTAGGCACAATGACTGTTTTTGTGTAACCCGAGACGGGTGGCGCGGCGCGGCGGCAGTTATAAAAAACGTCGGGCCCGTTCAAGTGGTGAGTCACGTGACCAAATGAGCAATCAAGCGGATAGTAGCCAAGTCATAGTAAAGAGACGTATCTACATTTATCTATTTCGGTTCTAATGGCAGATCTATGCATCTAAAATAATGGCAAATAAATACACGTACGTCAACACTTCTTTGGCGGTCGACCACTGTTCTTAAACACAATGAACATCTCGAATTTAATTCGAGATTCCAATAGTTAAGCTTTCAATTGGTTAACACTAAGTAAATGCTTAGTTACTAAATTGTTTATAGTCAACTATTTGAACTACAATATAATTTTAATTGAACTAATTTTGTAGAAGTTTTTAAGGGTTTTGGTCACTACTAAATAGATATTAATACAAATACTGGCCCCGATTATATTGCTCACAAAATTAAATAAATTAACAGACACTTGCTTGTAACCAATATGAATTTAGCAGCCATGGAGACTACTTTCCCGTTAGAAAAAGAAAAATACTGGACCGGTTTAAAATATCTGCTTTATCATGTTGTCAATTGGAAAGAGATCTAATTAAATTTAAGTTATGGGCAATAGAAATCGGAGCCATTACCTAATTATTACAATTATTGTAATATTAGTTTGAGAATATTGTCTTTATCGGCCAACCTCATCATTCAGTCTCTGAACAACATCCAATCGACCAACGGTATCAATCCCAATCTATCGATGTTTGCAATCCAAAGATTGTTCAATTACCTCTTGGAGGAAGAACCTTCATGAGTATGTTCAGCCCCTATAATCTGTCTGTTTGTAATATCAAAATAACAGCTTTTTACTAAATGCATATGAAAGTATATACGGAACCTATAACAAAACCACAATTTTTAAAATTTTTGTCTGTCTGTCTTCCACCATCCTTTCCCACTTTTTATGTTTTCCTTTAGCCTTTGGGTTGTCTGGAAGAGATCGCTATGAGCGATAAGATTTTATCTATCTATCTATCTGTTTGTTCCGGGTAATCTCCGAAACGGCTGGACCGATTTTGATAGGACTTTCACTGGCAGATAGCTGATGTTATAAGGAGTAACTTAGGCTACTTTCATTTTAGAAAAACAATTAGGGTTACGCGCAAAAAAATAAAACCCATCAAATCCAATATCTCCGCGCGGGTGAAACCGGGGGCAGCAGCTAGCCCTTAAAATGAGGTCTCATCGGCTACAAAGTAACCACCAGTTCCCTAACACTGACCAAAACCCTTCCCTGCACGTCTTACTGCAAATTCTTGATAATCTCATCGGTGTACTGAGTGCAGGTGCTCCTGCCGCCCAGGTCTTCTGTGAGCAGCTGGCCTTCCTTCAGCACCTTGAAGCAGGCGCCCTCTATGTTGTCAGCGTGCGTCTTCAGCCCCAGGTACCGCAGCATCATGACTCCTGACAGCAGCAGCGCCGTGGGGTTGGCCTTGTCCTGCCCCGCGATGGCGGGCGCCGTGCCGTGCACCTGCAACGGAGGGTGGACCTCAGTCAGGGTTGCAGGTGAAGGCATGCAATCCACACTGCAGCGCAAGTACGGATCTTTTCGATCGATAAAATTGACAGCTCAAATCGATAAAATAGATTTTAATCGATTTTCTATATATTTTATCGAGCGTTGATAAACCGACAAAAGTTATCGAATAGCTAGGTCGAATCCAAAGAGAATATAAAGACTTCAGTACTCGCAACATTCGATAGATTTATCAGTTTTTTCGATTCGATAAATTTATCGTTTGGATTTCCGTACTTGCGCCTCTGGTTAGGTTTGGATGCGATGGCGTTAGATAACCAATGATGCACAGATAGGTTTAATTTGTGGCTTCATGCGGTTGATATTTGTTCGAGTTATGGCACATTGAAAGGTTATATTTTTTAAAAAATAATGTCAAAATTTTTTGATTGATTGTTGTAGTGGGAATATCTTGACCAAAGACCCTATTGTTTGATACATGCTTTTTTTTCATAAACTATGAAATCAAAATGCATTACTTAAAACCAAATCGAATGTTAAGTTTCCAATTTAAGTTTCAATGTAGTTTCAATACAATTTAGGAAATATTTTAAAATGTTGGTATAAAAAATGTCTTTCATAATCCTTAGAAAGGCATACAATAATTTCAATGGCAAATGGTAAAATGATGCCACCACCAGCCTATCGACATCGACTGTTATCTTTCAACAGTTTGTTTTATATAATAAATAAGAATTCTTAAGCTTGTTGGTGTCACAATTAATAAGTTATAGTATTTAAGTACATACCATGTGCCAATATTGTGTTGTGCCACTGTTTGTTTAAAGGAAAAAAAGACGTCCACTGTTGAACATATGCCACCCCCATATACGTTAACAGTACAAATTTTTAAGGAGGTGAAAATAGAGGTGACATACGACACGAATTAATCGAAAAAAAAAATTTTTTGACCTTTGTAGTCATTAAAATATCCTTAATTATTACAAAGCAGAGTCACCAAGTCTGCCGCAGGCATGACGCGCGGGCGCGAGGCGTGCGGGAGGTATAGACAGCTGGATCGCGTGTCATTGACCGACTACCGTTAGGGCGTCCATGTTCTCTCGCAATTACCTTGCAAAGTCTAATGACATGTTGTTTATTGATATGGATTTATAATTACTTCCTACATTTTTTAAGGTCCCAATACGACATTGTGTTCGAATATTGAGCCCTTTTACATATACATCTTGTATATTTTATCATAATACAGCACGCTTGGCGTCTACAGGCATCTCGGTGGTCGCATTACATTTTGATATTAACCGAGGAGAATCCTGCTGCCTATTTCTCCGGATATTCCCTTAACCGGCTTCTACGGCACCCACGGGACGATATGGTGATTTTACATCACCCTCATATATAATGTTAATTCATTAAATTCATGATGTATTAATTCATGATATTTTAAACACAATTTATAAAACAACATTCAAGACAACACAAGTATATTAGTATGTATATTCATACACATCCACAAAATGAATTTGTTCAATCCATGCACCTCATCCATTGTTATAATTTCATATGGATTTGTTAAGTGTATGATAGAACCCACACCTGCGAACCTAGCAAGATCAAGGGATATGATAAAAGCTATTGTTAAGGGGCACAATACGGCGCACCGCTATATCGCTCGCGCATCTTACCATTTCTAAAGATAAATAATCACTTAATCTAATTATGAAGATTGAAGAAGGTGAAGATGCTGGCAATAACATTACAAAAGTACGGCAAAAACATAACTTTGATCCGATCAAGTTTTCATACATGAAAATGGAATAAACATAAAATCCCATTTCTAGGTTTGAAAACTTGAATGATCAAAATGAAATCTTTGTTTAACCTTTATAATGTTATTGTCAGCAATTTCACCGAATGCGATTTTTCATAATTGTATTAAGTGATTGTTTATCTTCAAAAGTGTTGAGATGCGCGAGCGAGATCCCGGCGGCGCGTCGAATTCTGGCCCTTAACAGCTTACTATACTAATCACAGGTCAACTATGCTTGTGATTAACAACCCAGTATATAAATTCAAATTGGTAAGAGCACTTGCCAAGATGAAGGATTTGTCGTCATTATAGCGATTCTACATCAACAGCACGCCAACCAGGTCCTAATTAGTACAATTTCAGTTGGCATGCGGCAGCCTAGAACATATCCCATTGTTCATGCACGCTTCGCTGTTAGTCAAACTTAGAGATTCTTGATAATAGACTTACATATCTCTTTGTAAAAAGGGCCGATAAACGGCCTAGTTGCGGAAAAGAGCCCGCGCACCAAGTACCAAGTATCTCTTTGTAAAGATACTCTTTCACTGTGTCACTAATTTTGTAATACATACAAGACGTGTATGATCAAAACTCGCGAAGTGTTGCTTTGCCCGTGGATACTGTGTCACTTTGTTCCTCATATCTTTAATAATAGTAACGTGTTCTGCGTTCTATATATTTTGATTTGTGGATATTATTGCTAATTTCCAGCTAAGTTGATCACTACTGTAAACATCAGGCCATGATATAATACGAAAACAGACGTTTAAAAGAACAAAGACGAAGGCGAAAGGAACACCTTTTTGGGGTAAGAGTTATAGTGCAGTACAATCTAGTCTTAGCTTTTGAGTAAAAAATTAAATTGTTCCGATGTTCATTGAAGCAAGACACACGGCTCGCCACTCTTTGTATTTTTCGAAAAAAAAACAACCACTTTTCGTTATAAATGTCGTTGCGGAAAACTTTCTGCTAAGTACTACAGTTATATTGGAGAAATATGCATTTGTTGCAGCTGCTTTTAAATTTAACAAGTTGACAGTTATTTTAGTCTGAGAAATCAAGGCAATAAGGTTCTGTCTGATCGAAAACCTCATCAGATTCTCTCGTCAAATGCAGTACCATCGAGAATGTTCAAAGGTTCCGGTTTTGGTTTATGCACTGCGTTGATATGAGGCTACTTGTGCTACTTCCATAATTCAACATGACTTAAATATCTTAAATAAACAACGGATAACGAAATCATTATTAAAAATAAGAAGGATCAGAAACGATAACGTGTACGTCAATTTTTACGACATTTATTGAGATAAAGGTTGTAAAAATTGACGCACACACTAAATTCGGTGAAATGGGGCATTAGTTGAGACTAATGCCCCATTGTATTGATTTTTTCTTTCAAAGTTACTAGTACAATAGGGCTTCCGTATCGTCAGTCATCAGTCATTTTCAGCGATACTTACGGACTCGAAGAGCGCCCCGTTTTTGCCGATGTTCCCCGAGGGCGTGAGGCCCAGCCCGCCCACCAGCCCCGAGCACATGTCAGACATTATGTCTCCGTACAGGTTGGGCATCACCTGCAATGGTGGACACATTTATGTATATTGGACACTGACGTAAGTACGAAATTAAACACTGAAATAGGTATGCGTTTATTGGTAAAGCAGTTTACGATTCATTGACGAGAGTGAAAGATACAAAAAAACTCAAATCAGTTCAGATTTCTTTGGCGAAAAACAAATATCGATAAGTACAAAATTATGTAATAAATAAATAAAAATAAATAAAATACATTTATTTCAGGCAAAACCCATATAGACAGACAAGATAATGGTTCTAGATTACATATTTAAATTTTATAAAAAATTGACAAATGACAAGTAAAAGCCAAAACATCAACTGATAATTTTAATACTATATACCTAGTATATATTTGATTTGCATAAAACGTTTGTTAATGTTAACTATCAATGATGACGAATTGACGATGAAAGTAAAATACCTATTTATAACCGTCAGGATTGAATGAAGTATGTAATAAAATAGCATTCCATCATCTCTGTCCAAGTAGACAGACGTTCCTCGTCTTCTGTCTATAAAAGTGCTTCTGCCTCGACACAAGGACACATTCCTGTATAGTATACGTACCAGCACGTCGAACTTGGAGGGGTCCTGCACCATGTTGAGGCAGACCGTGTCCAGGTAGCGCTCCTCGAACTTGATGTCGGGGTACTTGGTGGCCAGGTCGCGGCAGCAGCGCAGGAACAGCCCGTCCGACATGCGCCTGCAACACGGCACGTGCTGGACTCAGTCTCTGTGCCCAGTCTTAAGGGGCAGAATTCGGCGCGCCGCTATCTCGCTCGCGCATCTCAACATTTTTGAAGATAAACTATCACTTAATATAATTATGAAAAATAGCATTCGGTGAAGTTGCTGGCAATAAAATTACAAAGGTACGGCGTATGTAATGAAAGTAGTTGATAACAGGGTCACTGGTACGCTGTGTACTGCACGATATTTATTGAATAATTAAGACTTATGAAGACGTAACATGATAAGATATATTTGTATCTTTGCGACCTACATATTTCAAGGATGTTGCATTTGCACACATCTGTAGTTATATTTATGCAAAGAGCGTATCTGGTAATACGAGCTTTTCCTCATAAATAAGGAGGATAAAGCGCATCAAAGTGTTCAGTGTAGTGTGTATGTGTACCTTAGTGAATTGCACTTTATACTGGATAACCTGCGGCGCAAGTACGGATCTATTCGGGTCGATAAAATTCGATAAAATTGACAGTTCAAATCGATAAAACCACTGTCACCGACTGTCAATTTTATCGAATATTATCGAATTTTATCGACCTTCGATAATATTCGATAAAACCCACTTTATCGATTTGAACTGTCAATTTTATCGACCGAAAAGATCCGTACTTGCGCCGCTGATCCGAGAAACCGTTGAGTCTATCCCGACATCTATTGTTACAAACGTGAAACGATAAACACATTACAGTAAGATACTTTTACCATATTTTCCCTGGTAGATGGGCCCCATTTTGACTATTGTATCTATTCAAAATTTGATTTGATTCAGTACACTGTACCAGCACACAACAATAATAATTGTAACGTCATCCAACAACTTTTTAGCTCTGAGAAAGCGACAGAAGCATCTAATTCAAAAGTATTAGGACGTCCAATACTACTCAACATTCTATCAAACAATCAATCTGCGCGTGAAAAGGATTTCTTCAAACATATACAACCCGAACATTTCGCTTCCAACAGGATTCGACCCTGCGTCTTCTGGTTATCTAGACCAGACGCCTTAACCACTAGGCTATGGGAGCAATCGATGTTGACTGCGAAATTCGTGATATGATGTTTTCTTTCCAGCTTACAAGCCGTAGCTCCATCTAGGAGACCTCGCTTTGTAACGATTGCCTACTCCATTGTGATACGTTACAGGACCAATCAAATGGCGAGAGATTTTGCTTTATTCAAAGTTTATGAAATATATTTTTTTGGATGTATAAATTTATGTGAACATCCGCTAGTGTCGGTAAAACATTATAAAATTTCTGCAGCCTACGGTGGCGCCACCTAGTTGAACATCGCACTCACATGATGTTGGCCTTGTGCACGGCGGTGACCTTCTTCCGCTTGTTCTCCCTCGCGAACTGGAAGGCGAACTCCGCGACTCGCTTGGACGCCTCCTCCGTGATGAGCTTGATGGACTGCACCACGCCGTCCACGATCTCGTGCTCAATGCCGGAGTACTCTCCTTCAGTGTTCTCTCGGATTGTTACCACGTCTACGTTGTCGTACAGTGTTTTGATGCTGGGGACAATAGAGAGAGAGTTATTAGAAAGTATATAACGTTAGAGGGAAGAGTGTACTTCAATGTGCCGGATAGTACTTGTTGGTAGACAGCGGATACTTTTTTTTTTTTTTTTTTTTTTTTATTAGGTTCATCAAACTGGTTATTACACCTATGTCATACTATTAACAAATAAAGTAATAAAATTTTAACAGGAAAGTGCACAACCTTTTCGAGATGAACACAACATGCAACAAAATAATAAATACGCGTTAAAAATTTACTACGCTAAATAAAAATTACATACGTTGAAGAAATACCAAAATAAAAAAAATATATATAAGAACCTAAGACTTTAAATTTTGAAAAAAATATTTTTTTGTACTTGTAGTAGAAACTGAGAAAATATCGATATCGTGACTAATTTTATTGTAAGCCGAACACATTCGGTACAGAGGAGAGTGTTGAGTAAAATTAGTGCGACATGAAGGAAGAAAGAATGTTTTCCTGTTTTGGAGACGGCTGCATGAACGAGGCACCGATAGTTCAAATCTACTACTAATCTACTTGGCTATTAGTTATTTAGAGGAGTATCGGATTTTGAAGCTGGCTCTTATAAAGGGTGGGTACTCGCTATCTTAGACGGCTCCGTAGCTAAGTTGGTAGTAACCCTGCCTGCAAAGCGAGGGGTCCCTCCCGGGTCCGATTCCCGGCCGGGGCAGATTTTGTGTAAGCATAAAGTTTGTTCTCGGGTCTTGGATGTTTGTGATGTGTATCTGTGTGTTTCAATGCCACCTGCGACACATGGAATCCTAGTGCGGGGGTATGAGTGTAAGCGTTTATTATTATTATTATATTATCTGTTTAACAAATCCCGGTACTTTCGTTATAGTTGGAAAATACTGCGAATATTTGTAGTCGCAGAAGGCTAAAAACATTTCTATGATTTATGCACAGTGTGGCGATGAGTACTGTAAAAGAATAGCAGTCGGGTACAAATAAAAAAATTAGCAACCAGATCTTTAACCAATTCTAGACCAAATTGCAAGTTAATGTTTACATGTTGACGATGATGATACGCCTTAACGGATTAAAAAAGATACAACGTGAAGGTTTAATGTAGTTAACTAATTAGTCACAGAATTTAGAAAAACAATTAGTATAGGTAAATCACCTAAAATACTGATAAGATACTGCTGTCAAGGTCAGACTAAGAATGTCCGGGTTTTGTAACTCAATCAATGATTTTTTAACTTCATCATGAATTTCTGTAAAGTGTTTTACTCATCTACCACAAGAAGCAACACACCAACTTTTTTTATAAAGCATCTGACTTATCAAGTTATCATGGATTCTATGATCTTGACGTAGAAAATCGTATCATTAACCTTGTCTGCAGTTTAGATGATAAGTGTTCTAAACACGTTTCAGTACCTACGAGCATGTCCGATTCTAAATCATACTAATTTGAAAGGTGACACTAGTAGTTAGTTATTTGAACATACAACCATAGTATTAGATTTGTTATGTCACAATGCATCGTTATACACGTGAAAATGTGCCTAGGAGCTAAACAACCTTTACCTTTGTCCCCTTTCCACCTGAACACTACAAAACGAGTCTTTCATCATTCGGACTGCTAAGGAATAGCACTTATAGCTTCTATGTTTTCAGGGAAACACAAATAGTCCAAAGGGTGTGCCCAGACTGTCCAGCCTTAAGACTATTCTTAGCTATAGCTAAGGTACAGACGCCACTCGTGTTTGAAAACTCGTTTTATGTATTTTATTATGTATTATACTTCAGACGAGACGTCATATGCGAGACTAATACAATTAAAAAAAAATTATCATTCTATTCATTCTTGAAAATTCTCGGCCACTGGAAATATGAAGTGTGAGCTGAAACCACGAGTAAGAAGTGGGCGCTATTACATACATCCTGATAACAAGAATAGGTACTCGAGAAGCGTGATTACACTGTTCTGATAACTCAGATTCCTTGTACAGAGTCATTGACATTGGCACTCACGCCAGGGTTATCAGCTATCGGAAACAAATTGAAATGATAGGATCGCGCAACTGCCTATGTAGAGATAAAAGAACAGGCGCCTAACTATCGTAAGGCCTTGAAGTCAGACGGAATAAATTTATTGATGTCAATCAGGAAGGTGTTGTTTCATCGATGTCATATCCCCGATCTTTATCTACAGAATTGCAAGTTTTCTTAATGAAATTAAGATATCATAATAGGTGTTCTTTAAAAAAGCAGAAAGCTGAGTTTGTGCGCTTTTATCATCGGTCTCTATGACAAACATAAGTTTAGCCAAAAATAGTATGAAGCGATGATGGCTATGCGGTCACTACGACCTCACTAGGTCGTCTCTGATCGGTAGGTCCAGGCCTCGAATCTCACAATGGTTAAGAAAACATGAAACAACCGTAGCATGATCGTAAGACATTTTATAATGCTTGACTGGCTAGTAGAAGTAGAAAATCTATCTCCACCGCCATCTATTAGCATGTTCCGAGACATGTTTCTGCAAATGACAGCTATAGTTTTAAATTCCGGGTGTTTATCATCATCAACTAACTCAAGACCAGATGAGTCATGAGACAGAGGTCCAACGCTAACCTAATCAAGAATGAAAGAAAACAATGCATGCGGAAGTGAAAAAACTTAACGCCTGATGTCTCAGGGTAACGAATACAATGTAGTGCTACACAAGCCTTTGTGAGAGAAATTAGTTAAGAATATATATTTATTCTATAGTTTTTATTTATAGCTTAGGTGAAAATACCAGGGCGGCATATTCGCAATTGGCGAAAAAGCCCTTTATTTCTGATTAAAAAAAAAAGCCTTTGTGTCACAAAATTTTGGGTGGCACTGTAACTGCTATGGAAAAACGTTATTCTTACCATCAAGCAAACGACCTGAGTGTCTCATTATCTAACAGAGCAGTGTAAAAATCTAATATAAAATACAGAGAAAACGCGTCGCACAGTGATTTAGCAACCCTATCAGATGTAAATCTAGCGTTATTGGTATAAGTGGTTGCGAATGGTTAGATATACAGTATCAATTAGCGAGTGAGTGTTGACTTACTATCGATATCGTAGTAATAAGGTCTTAGGTTACTACAGATTGCCGAGAACGAGGCAACGAGGTGATGTCGCCTGTGTACATACTTGTTATCAAAGCTTAATTAGATCTGTTAATTAAACTGCATAGCATTGAGTTAGCTGAATCTCTATTGAACATTGCAACAGAGATTCAAATACAGAAAGCGACTTCAATTTCGCCTTTATCTTTTGAATACTTTCACAAGAGAATCTCGGTAAGATCTTGATTAAATGTATCCAACCACCGTTAGATTGGACACTTCTAGAGGAAAAAATTATATTCGGGAAGAATCAACTTTTGAAATACGAAAGGGTTACTTACAACTTTAATACATACTTAAAATTGTAAGCCTTCTCCTTTTTGTCAGGTAATGCCAAGGTTGTGCACAGGCTCAACATTGCTACAGTTAACTAGATTGAAGCAATTTAGGCCTCCAGACATAGTCTAGACTGTTGATGATGACAAATGTTTATCAGTTGTAGTTATTTTTATTTGATAGTGAGACGAGCTGGTCGTTTGCCTGATGGTAAGCATAACGCCGGCCCATAACAATTGCAGTGCCACCCAGAACTTTGAAACACAAAGTCCTGCGCGGCACTGCAGTACACCCGCTACCCTGAGACATTACATATTAAGTCTCATAAGCCCAGTAATTTCACTGGCTACTGAGCTGATCAAACCGGAACACAGTAATGCTCACACATTCCTGAGTGGCAGCTGACTTCATGACCAAAGCGGTGGTGCCAACCCGGACGGACACTCGCAGAAGAGTTAGTCCTACCAGCTAGTAAAAGTTGACCTATTTGTTTTTATATTGTATTGTAATATGATTATAATAGAACTGGCAAGCAAACAAAACTACTTACTAATTTAATACAACTAAGCAGGAAAGTGTACAGTTGATATAAAAACAGAATGTAGAATTGATAATTGTTTTTTTTCTGGTTTCATTGTCTATTGAGATTTTTTCTCAGATATGGTTGCCGAGAAATACATTGAGTTTGTATATTACCTATTAAAAATTACAAGTTTCTAACACAAAGTTGTAAAAAGATAAGGTTGAAAACCGGCCATAATAATGCATTTAGCAGTTCTTATACATATTCTAAAAAGTACTTTTAACAAGTCTTCATAATAATCAATGTACATTATAATTAAGATGTAATTAAATTATAATAATTTAACGTTTTGAATTTAAAAGTACATAACATAATAAATAAATTAATATAAAGTCAAACTTACCCATCCAAGCTCTTGCAAGGCCTGACGTTGGCATAAAGATCAAACTCCTTACGCAGGGCTAAGTTGAGGGAGCGATAGCCCTTGCCAACTGGGGTCATCAGAGGACCCTTAAGGCCAATCTTGTTCTCATTTACAGAGTCAATTGCTTTTTGTGGGATGCCAAATTTGCCATCTGGACCCTAAAAGTAAAAATGTTTTATTGTAATTTTTTTTTGTCACAGCAAGCCACTGTCAAGGAAAATCCCAAGTTTTTCCTGCTAGATTCCAATAAGAATTCTGCAGTTTTAATACTTAGTATCATCTCATTAAAGTGCATATTATTCTAACAAGAACTTAATATTTAAATAATCCAGGCTTACCTAAAAGACAGATGTCGCAAACGCACTATTAGTCATGCTATTGGGAACCAGCTTTTACAGTTCAACTGTGACATTTTGTATGCACACACAAAGACCTATTTTGCGTTGTCAAAAGGACCGCAATGATGACTAAGCTTCACGAAATATGTAAGTTTCAATTTAATTTATGAGGCTTACCCTAACAGCTGTGACGTCTACTTCGTCCCATTCAATGGGCACTTTAGCTGCCTCGAAGATTTTCTGCACGGCAACGGTGATCTCCGGGCCGATTCCATGTCCAGGGATTAGCGTCACCCTCCGCACTCCAGTGCTGTACTGCGCAGCCCCACTCCGAGCCACAGGAACCTGCCATCAACCAGAAAAATCCGATCACTTAACCTCCAAAAGTTGAACGAAAAAAAATCACAAAATAAAACACCCTAACCTCATTTTTGCCACCCTTTGCTGCCCCAGCACTATCACTCACACTAGGCTCCAACAACTTCAACAGCGGTCTGAACACTTTACTCTCACGAAAAGGCTCTAAAAGCACTTTTATGTAATTCCTCGACATAGCTATACTACGTCTATTTTTGGACAGTAGGAATAAAACTGAGAAAGACCTCCGGAGGTGTAAATTATAAGGGTAGCATGCAACAACACGCAATGCAATTTATAACAAAACCTTTGCCTACGAACTTACAATTTTCCTGATCATTCTTGAAGCCATTTCAATAATTTTGCAAATTCGACGACGAGATCACTCCGCGGTGAAGGGCGGAGGGGGAGGGAGGAAGTTGCAAGCCTGGTAACTACGCATGACCGGAAATGGATTTCAAGGTCGAAGAAATATATGAAATAACTAGAATTTATATTATTTTCCTAATCTATTTTATAACGAATAAAATTCCATTTCAGAAAAACATAAGTTTGATTTCTAATATGGGCCGTAGTATAAAGATATTGAAATAAAATTACAAGACCGGAAGCTACACTAGTGTGGCAACTACAAGCAAAATGTCAAATTTTGCTGTCAATGTCAAAAACTTTCCAAAAGGCCAAAAACAGCTGTTGTTGTTTTGTTATTTTGTATGTGAATTTTCTAAAAAATAACTGAAAATTGTGTTGTGTTGTTATGTTCTGATGATTAAATTAAAACCACCTACAAACATATATTTAACATGGATCACCAGCCACTACCATTGAAGTTGGCTTCGATGAGCTTGATATCTCAATGCAAGTTGGAGAGCATTCTATCGCAATGCGGGGAGAAAAAGGACCTCATTATTGATCCTTCTCTCATTAAACCTTTGGAGAGGATCTGTGGAGTAAGCTGGTTAAGGTAATGGAGTAGTTATAGAGACCCTGCCTCTTATTTTATTTATTTATTTATTTATTTATTAAGACACAATTATAACATCATACCATTATAACATATAACATTATGGTTTACCCAGATGGTCTGTACTGTACCATCACTGCATCCATCTATGTGGAATAATAAATAATCCATAACTAAGTAGTTAGCTTTAAAGGCAATGCCTGTAACTGTAAAATAGCGGCATAAATGAGGCGGTTGTTTAATGAGTACATACCTATTTATGTTGTGAGTAACAACATGTATGGCACAGACCCATGCCACAAGTTAGTTACTGCTTTTCTCATTGTCTTATACATATCAAAGAAATACTTATCTTACAACTTACCTCTGTTTCTGTTGTAGGCAATATGGCATCGACAAAATATACAAAATGGATCCACAACTTGGCCCAACAGCTAACACAAACAGGGTTTACTTTATCCCAGCTTGTATAAACAAATACAAGTGTGTGCTTGATCAGATTGCTTCTGTCATCAGTCAAAATGCTGCCTTCGCTGATCTCAAATGCTTCCACATTATTATTGTGCCCAAAGTACTGAATTACTATGATTCAATTCTGGAAAGTAGAGGGTTGTATGGAATTGTTCAATTACACACATTAGCTTGGGAACTAATGGCATTAGATGAACAACTGCTAAGTTTAGAGCTACCATTTTTATACAAGCAATTATTTGTTGAACAAAATCATTCCTTGTTGTCAAGTGTAGCTATGTCATTATGGAGTTTATTTCATGTAACTGGAAAACCCAGAGCTGTGTTTTCACTGGGAAAGTTGTCTACCAGTGTGTTAGACATGATGGAGATATATAATGAAACCTATGCAAGAGGCTTTGTAGATACAAATGCATCACAAGAAATTGGAGCCCTGATCTTGATTGACAGAAACCAGGATTATGCATCTAGTCTACTCACTCCGGCTACATATAGTGGTCTTCTAAGTGAGATATTTAATATAAATTGTGGTCATTTAGATTTAAATGTAAAAGAGACAAAATTGAAAAAGACAAAACTAGATTTTGGTTTGGTAGAAGAAACTGCACCAAGTAAAAACACAATCATGATGTTAGATAGCTCTATAGACAGCTTATATGGAGAAATAAAGCACAGGCACTTCTCAGAAGTTCTGAGCGTACTTAGTTCAAAAGCAAAACTGTTAAAGAGTGAAGATATCAAGGCTCTTGGTATAAAAGAAATAAAGCATTATGTTGAGACAAAATTGCAAAAAGTTGCACTTTTTAAACAGAATCTAGTCAATCATGTCCTGGCTTGTGAAACAATCATCTCAGAAATGAGCAACAAGTTTGAAAATCTCAAAGAGACTGAAACAGAAATGTTGAATAATAAAAATAAAAAGTCAAACTTTGCTTTTGTCGATGAGAACTTTGGCACAGACATTCATATGTATAACAGTTTACGTCTTATGTGCTTACTGAGCCTAACCCAAGGATTATCTTATGAAGAATATAATTCTTTAGTAAGCAAATATTTATTAGCTTTCGGATATAAGTTTTTGTACATCTTTCAAAATTTAGTCAACGCAGGACTACTGGTTCAGCCATCAAGTTTGAAACTATCGTTGAACATGTCTACGTTGGGTAACCTTAGTGACCGGTTACCGAAATGGCAAAATGAGTTCCAAAGTATGGCCAATAAGTTGAAGCAATTGCCATCTCAGCCTGAGAAAGTTGGCAAGTCATCTCCTGGATATGTCTTCAATGGAGGCTACATCCCTCTAGTTGCAGTCCTTTGTAATGCAATCCTGGCATCTGATACACTGGCGGAAGTTTTATCCAAACTTTCAGCACTACCTGACTTGAAAGTTGGCGGTAAGATAATGGACAAACTCAAAGATGGAATGGAAACGCTGAATGAAAAGCTGTCTAATTTAAAACTGCAGACTGACTTAGAATTTGGTTGTAAAGATGCAAAAAGTTTATCAAAGTTGGTCAAGGCAGAACCTAATTTAGGTAATTTGTTTCCCCTGAAACCTAAAACAGTGTTGGTATACATAATAGGTGGTGTGAACTATGCAGAAATAGCGGCTTGCGATGTTGTACAGACCACAACAGGAAGTAAGATCTTTGTGGCCAGTGACTGCATCGCCAGTGGAAGTGATCTGATGTCTGCCAATATTTAAAAATACTGTCAGCAATTAATCCTCTTTACTGTTTGTCATTATGGCACCAGTTTTCGCTGATACTTCAGAAGCCACCAGCTTGTATGTAATTTTAGTAAAAGTGCGACTGAAATTGTATTGATTATTTAATAACTTTTTTATATAACAACTTATCTGTTAAGTTCCAACATTTTTAAAACCATGTTTATGTGTTGTACAGATGTTAATGTAAGAAATTATAATTTAGCATATTACAAATTATGATTATGAGCCTAGACAGAACAGTACTTAGTTAGATTATAAGCAATTGGATTATATTCTATAACAATACCCACAACCTGTTTGCACACGCGGAATACCTACAATTCTCTGTTGTGTTCGGCACCTAAGTACACTTTTTAGTTCTCGTTTGGCTAGCTACCATCCCAAGTTGAAAATCTGTAACCAAACACAAATTGGTGTTCTAGCAGCTGAATTTGAGAGCCATCCTAGAATACTCTAAGGCTAAGATTTAGAGACTATTCTAAGCGTAGACTTTGGGTTCCATATGTCAAAACTGTATAGAATTTTGACGTATGGAAGCGTGAGTCCACGCTTAGATTCATCTCTGAATCTCAGCCCTAGGTTTAGCATGTTTACCCTCCCACCGTATCATTACTTAAGATCAGGTGAGATAGTGGTCAAACGCTAACGGCTTGTTGATTTATACCTGCCAAATATTGTACTCTAGCGATCCGCCCCGTCTTCGCACGGGTTTAAGACTTTCATATAAACTTACGATAGCCCTTAGACCCCGTTAATTCGGCCCTGCCGCAGTCCGTTCTTAACTAACGTCTCCTACCTATAAACTACCTACCTGCCAAAGGGGTAGTAACATTTTTGTATAAAGCCTGGCCGCTGCCATCTTTATTTTATTTTACTACGCAGCCACCATTCAAAACTAAAAAAGAACTAAATTAAACTTTTTAAAAAACCCACGACACGACAGATGTAAAAGTTGTAATTGAAAAATAATTAAATAATTTTCTTGAAAAACCCCCGACAAAACGGAGAGTAACGAAAGATAAGTAACAAGAAAATCCGCCGGGGGCTGCCTAAGGATTGGATATTTATAAAATAATTTATTTTTATTTTCAACCATATAACAAGAAAATGTGACACTACGGGATTTCTTTACATAACATTTGTTGTTTGTATTGATGTCCTCTATATATTTGCAAAGGTCTGGCAGGTGGCCGTGGAACTAAAAAAAATCAAAATGGCTGCTGATCGCTATGCCAAAATGTTAGTACCCCTTTCACCTTCATAGGCCAGGTAGTTTTCCAGATTTCATATTTAGTCAGTGAGTCAGTAACTATTCGATTTTATAAATATAGATAGATATAGGCAACACTGCTAGATTTTTTGAAATAAAATTACTTTTCGGTACATTGTAAAATATTTTTATTTTTTCAATACAAACTTTCAACATATCACAGTATAAATTGAATTTATTGAATTATATATTCAGAAAAACTGGTTCATTTTATCATGCAGGAGTAAAAAAGCTACAATTTACAATTGTTTAGAAATAAGTACAATACCTGTTTAGTTTTTTTAATTGCTCTAATATTATGTTCAGAGTAATTAAAGTGTAATGCATATCTACATATTAATTTAAAAAATCAATATTAAAATAGTTCTTTTGGAAATGTGTTTAAATTTAATTTCATACAAATTAAAAAAAATCATGTAACAAATCATTCCGGACCCAAGGCACCCCTGGAGGACACCCTTGGAGGTGCCACGGGAACTTATTATAAAAATACAAAAAAGACTGCAATTAAACTTAACTCAACATCAACAACGAATTTTATTTGGCCCATTCGCAGGGTTCGAATCCCGCCGCGAGCCAAAGATTTCCTTTCATAACATTAACTTCACTATGCAGTCGTTACTGCAAATACAAAAACAGGTATTTACGTCTAATTAATTACCTATCGCTATAATAATTTCTGTCTTTTTCTGTTTACACTTCAAGCCGGGTGTTTACCAACAATATTGGAAGTCCTGGACAAGGCAAAAATGCAGTGTTGCAAAAACGAGCGACGAACTATAGTAACTTTTGCCAAACAATGAACCCGGCTTTAGAAATACGTTCAGACTTGTGTCCTAGCTGACAATAGTTCCACAGCTAAATTAGTTCACAAATATAAACACAGATGTCGCTAGGCGCGTTTGCCCTCTTCTATCCATCATTTGCGCCAGTACTGCGCGAATTTATGGAAGTGCTCGACAAGGACTGCCATGACGGCTGTCACTGACATGTCGAGGAGGTTCTGGAGGTAGTGGACAGCTTCCTCGTCTCCGAGATCCAATCTGGAAGGGGAAAACGTTTAGGTTTAGTGTAGGTACTTAAGTAATTGGCAGAAAAGTATTGCTAGCTGAAGTAGGTGGTATAACTCTTCTGCGAGTGTCCGTCTGGGTTGTTACCACCGCTTTGCTCGTAAAGTCAGCCGCCAAGTAGTAGTGTGCGAGCATTACTATGTTCCGTTTGATGAGCAGAGCAGCCAGTGAAATTATTGGGCTTATGAGACTTAATATCTAATGTCTCCAGGTAGCGGGAGTACTGCAGTGCCGCGCAGGACTTTGTGTTTCAAAGTTCAGAACTAGTATAACAATTGTTATGGCCCGGCGTTATACTCACCATCAGGCAAAAGACCGGTTCGTCTCTACCAAATAACATAAAAAAACATAGATTTAAAAAGGCCCCTGTGAAGCTAGCTAGCGCGCTCACCTCAGTTTGTCCTGCACCTTCTTGACGGCCTTGTCGGGCTCCAGCGCGATGTCGGGCACCGACGCGTCCACCATCAGAGCGAACAGGTTCAGCATCAGGTTGGCGTGTCTGCCGACCGCAACTTTACGTTCACAACTAACAACACAAGCTGTATCGCAGCCATAGACAACATGACAGTAGTTGCGAGCTGACATAAAGTAACTGTTCGACCTAAACTCATCGTCATCAGCTAGAAGACATCCACTGCTGACCATAGACCTCCCATCTCCCATATGGAACGCCACTAAAAATAAAACTTAAACATCCTGAATGTAGATGAATGAGACGTATAGTGTGGATCCCAACGGAGACCTGTCGGATTGAGTAGTGAACATGCCTGCTGGTCGTCAGTCCATCTAAAATCATCATTGCGTTCTATGTTCCGCAAAAAAGCTCATCCGGATAATATTAAGTCGTAGAAATCTCACACACCTTGATAGATTGAATACCTATTGTAGTGAATGCTGAAGGGTTCTAGTTTATTAAGGTCGTCCCTGATGTTATAACATACAATGAAATAAAGCCTATAAAGCTAGAATAATAGATCCTGAGTGCAGCTGTCAGGACTGGCAGATGATAGGTGAAACATGAGGGTAACGTGCGTACAACTATGCAAACGATGATCGAAGACGTCCCCACACCTCAAACCATTCCACCTCAGATCACCCTCAATCCTCATAGCTTCCATTACCTGATAGTTGACTTCAAGCCATGAATAAGAAGATTTCTTTTTTGCAGCGTGCAAGAATGGCAGCTCTATTATAAACTAGTGAAATGAGTGGAAGCGTTGTGTACCTCCTGAGGTGCAGGAAGGCCGTGTAGCACTGCTTGCGGAACTGGTGGTAGAGGTCGGCGTGCACGCCGCCCATGGCCTCCACCATCTCCTTGCTGAGCTTCATGGGCGGCGGCAGCGGCTTGGGGTCGCGGCCCAGGATGTACCCGAAGTCGATGTGGAACAGCGCGCCGCCCTTCGTCAGCAGCAGGTTGTCCAGGTGGCGGTCGCCTACGCCTACGTGCAGGTAGGGACTAATTAAAGGTCTTGTACGGGCTCACCCGTAACATCATATTATTTAAGTTTTAGTATCAATAAAGCATTCGACCGGAAAGCACGTATCATTTCCGCACCTGCCCGGTCCCGTTGGTACTCAATCAAACAATCAAGTTTATGTAGGAGTCTAGCACAAGACCCTACATAATGGTCCTTCGAGCCGGATATGAACCAGCGACCTATGGATCGCAGAATCTCTTATCGTAACTCTTAGATCTGAGGAGGACTGAAATTGTTATGGGCTGGCGTTACGCTTACCATCAGGCAAACTACCCGCTCGTTTCGTTATCCAAGAGTAGAAAAAAATGTAGGTCTTCCTGAGTCTTCACCGTGTGAAGAATGCTAAATAGATCATGTCACCTGCACCGCTTCGACGCTTAACATCAGGTTCGTATCTGAACTGTGCCTCAGTTGAGATTGCGATCGAACGCAAGCCTATTCGCAATAAAAAAGATCCTGATCCCTAATTAGGGTTCTCTCTAACAACTAGGAATTACGAGGATATTAGTTTTACAGGACCCAGGCACGAAGGAAAAGGATAAAAAGGGTCCAAATTTAGTCAAGATCAAGGTCTGATAATGAAGAATATTTTGGAGTGTGCGTCACTTGAGTCCCGCATCTCCATTTTTTACCATATGAGGCGACCGGATTACAAGCGTTTTGCTTTATCGTTCATTATACGGACGGCTAAGCTAATTTTTTGCCAGGCTCTTTATTTCCACATAGCTTTAAACTGGGAGTTTTAAAGACGAGAGTAAATAAGATTTCCTATAGGGAGACGTGCTACATCGTCGACCGCATCATCGTTTAACATCAGGAGATCGCGGCGAAATGTAACCCAATTTAAAATAAATAAAAATAAAATGTTTCTCAATCCACTTACCAAGCAAGTAAGTAATGACGCAGTACCCCGCACAGCTCCTGATATAGGTATCCATTGTCTCCGGCTTTATCCCGTAGGGGGCGCCCTCGCACGGGTTATACTTCCTGAAGAAGTTCTGTATGCTGCCCTCGGTGGCCAGCGCCTCCGCCACCGTCACGGACTCTATGAACTGGAGGAACCCGTGCTTGGAACTGGTCGCCAGCACTTTATACGGAGTCAGCTTTAAATCTAAATTCTCCCTTCGCAATAACTTGTCCATTAGAGTAATCATTTGCAATATCAGCTGATCCTGCCGCAAATCATCGCCGTGTTTGAACATGGCTTCGTATTCCACGCCTTCCGTCGTGAGGAATGTTAGTTTTGAAGGCATTAACGCGGATTTGAAGAGGCTAGCTTTCTTGGCGACGATGCCTTTGATGGTTACGTTCGGGTCTAAAGGGAATGGCATCGGCTCGAAGTTGGTGAAGTTGAATTTGAACGCGTCCGGGTCGGCTAGCAACTGTTGAAGGCGCTCCGCCTTTTTATTTCGGTTGCCGCTCTCTCTGGTCACTGTTTTGACTAATTTCACTAGTTTGTCTATGAATACTTGCTGGCGGGCGAGGAAGGAACGAGTGCGTTGGTGATCGCTGTTGCCTGTGGGGATAATAATTGTTTAGTTTGTTTTTATTATTGATGTTCTGATGCCTGGGAACGTAACGTGATGATTAATTAGGAAAACGCTTCCATCAAATAGGTAGGACGGCGAGGTACATGGCGCCCCGCCCGCCGGCACAGTACAGTACTCACCGCTCGCGAGGCGGTGCGAGAAGCTCCGCATGACGGCGAGGTACATGGCGCGCGCGGCGGCGTCCCGGGCGCCGTCCTGGTCCTCGCACTCTATGAGCAGGTACCAGTACAGGTAGTTGGCGAGCACGCGGTTGGCGCACGCGCGGGATATCAGGAACGACGCCAGGCTGAGCCGGTCCGACGAGGACTCCGCGCTCTCTCTGGAAACAACATCCGTCCTATGTTATACGCGTAAGTGTGTATGTTTGTTTATCGTTTTTTTCACGCAGCAATGGATTGACGTGATTATCTGCATATATTTAATTTATCGACCGGAGAACGACATAAGCTACATTTTATCCTGGAAAAATGTACGGTTCCCGTGGGTATCTCAACGCGGTTCACCCGCGGGAAGACGCTACACGCGCTGGTCCTACTCTTACTAATATTATAAATGCGAAAGTTTGTTTATTACCACATGTCTCCGTAACAACTAAATCGATTTTGATGACATTTGGAATGTAGATAGTTTGTTATGATATATACAACGCGGGAGAAACCGCGGGTAAAAGTTAGTCTTAAATAAATGCTGTAGAATCCAACCCTCTTTTCAGGACGCTAGGATTCGGGAGATGCTATACCCTGTTCCAAAATATTAGATATTTTATGTAAACAAAAGGGTTGACAGAAAGAAAAAATGAATAGAAAACTGTGCAATCCATAATTTGATGATAGACATTATTACTAATTGATTTTAAATTATAACATGATAAACTTGAATTATTTAAAAATGGTAAATGGATCGTTTTTGCATGATTGTTATTTTAAATAAAACTATATATTTGACGGCTCCGTAGCTAAGTTGGTAGTAACCCAGCCTGCAAGGCGAGGGGTCCCGGGTTCGATTCCCGGCCGGGGCAGATTTTGTGTAAACATAAAGTTTGTTCTCGGGTCTTGGGTGTTTGTGATGTGTATATGTGTATGTCCATGCCACCTGCGACACAGGGAATCCTAGTGCGGGGGTATGAGTGTGTAAGCGTTTATGTTTATGTTTATAATAAAAAGAAGATTTTTTCGTGCAGTTATTTTTCTTAGACTGGGAACACGCCAGAGATTTGAACCATTTTGTGCAATCGCCGCCATTTTCTTTTTCTGTCCGTTGATCTGTTCCAATCTCCAAACTCGAATGTGTATCTTGCTGTGTATGTGTTGTTGTTAAAGATCTTGTTATTTTGTAGGGGATTTGTTTAAGTTTTTGTTGTTGGTTCTTGTTATTTGTTTCGTGTTACGTTATAATTGTGCCGCGCAAGAGCAAAGCCGGGGGAAATAGAAACAATAATATTTTTCACAAGTGAAAAATATTTTGGGCAACTGACATGTCACTTTGACAGTGACTTTTCGTGACATTTCTTTGTTTACAAAAAATGTCTAGAATTATGGAACACTTCATTCGTGCCTCATCGATAATTCTCGTCTATCCTCTCGTACCCTTCGCGCCCCTGCCCGAGTGAGTGAAATGAAATATGTTTATCTATAACTGTGCAGTTTTTACAATGTCAGTGGTCATTTAGCCGTAAAGGTGCACTTAAGGCACTTATACAGGGCGATTGGAACTACGATACATTCCTTGCAAGAGGCCCACATAGCCTAAGAAATCAAACAAACAATCCAATTTTATTTATTTTTATGTATATGTATGTATAGTTAGGCCGACTTTTAAAACGGACAAGTTTGTCTATTTAATCAGTTGTTTTTGGTATCGTAGTCCATAACGGATATGTCCGACAGTCGTAGACCTCTTTTTTAATCAGAACGAATGATAATCTTAAAGTGATCCTATACGTATAAATTTGTTCAAAATCAATTGATGCTTCAATTGATTTTTAATAACATATTATTGTTGGCCTATTATGGGTTTGTATTAGAACTAGAAGTCACTTATCTGAGCAACCAAATAAATTTCCTAAGCTTTTATAGCTAAATTTAATAATCGAAAGTAGAGAATAATAGAAATTGCTGGCGATCACCGAAAAACTGTACAAAACTGTGTACACCAATGAAGTAAGCCATTGCCAACCGCATCATCGCTTTACATCACGACAGAAAAAAACCCATAAAAATTCGAGAAAATTTTTTGAAGCTGTCTGTCTGATTAATTTACCACCCAACCCCGAAACAAAAAGAGGGTTCCATAAAAGGCCAAAAATATGCTCCAGGTGAGGCTCGAACTCACAACCCCGGCATTGCTCACGACTACTGCCTTATAAGTACCGTGCGCTAACCAATTGCGCCACTGGAGCCACGGCCGATCCGCCAAAATTTCCCACCAGTTAGCTGAGTCACGGCTTATCGCATGACGTCACTCTAACGATTAGTTATGCTCGTTAGGTACATGACTGCAAAGTGTTTTGTTTGCGGCATTATTATAGTTCACTTTAATCAATTTTTTGATACAATAGTTAAGTACTACATTTCATAATTTCTTCATTTAATTCTACCTACTATAATCAAGTCATGTTGCTTTGGGGCAGACAGGATATATCGATTCAATCTAGGTATCTTTTTTTGTACTATTGGATAAAGTGTCGAGCGTTTCATTTCCCTGATGGCAACGCCAATGATGATAACGCCGTCTCATGTGCAACTCATATCTTTAAAATACAACCAGCCTGCGCGGCACTGCATTACACTCGTTACCCTGAGACATTAGCATTAGGTTTTTGTACTATTATATATCTGTCTTTATAACTGAAATAATGTGCAAAATTTAAACATGATTGAACAGTAAGTGGTCGAAAGATTGATTGCTAAATTTGTCCCTGACAAACAGGGATTGAGGTTAAATAAAAGTTGGTAAGAATGACCATCGTCGGGAAGTTTTTCTAGTAGCTCAAGGCACATTAGGTACATATTAAGTGTCATAAGCCCAGTAATTTCCCCGACTATACTCTTTTTCAAATAGCAAGTCACCTGGGACAGGTTCATAGAACGTAAAATACTACGTAAACATTTCCTGTGACGTCACACCAATAGCCGAATATATTTTCTATTTAGCAGTGAAAACATTAAGCAAACTTGCAAGAAAAACTACTAAAATAAATGGCAAAAGACACAAGATTTTGGAAGTGTCCCAGGTGACTTGCTATTTAAAAAAGACTATAGTCAGCGCATCACCTCAGAAAGCAGTAATGCTTGCACATTACTGCTTGGCGGCAGATTACACGAGCAAACCGGTGGCCACCCAGACGGACACTCGCAGAAGAGTTAGTCCTATAAATTGGCGATCTGCATATTTTTTTTGCTTCATCAATCTTTTCATGCATCTTTTTAATTAATAATTAATTTATAATATCAAATTTCCAATTCAAACGACTCAAAAGATCAATTTGTATTCACCATTTTTATTCAAATTATCTTTTTAAAATGGTACCGTTGACCTCGGAAGTAACCGTCGCTATGTGACCTTGCTAGATAACAGGCCCAATTCATTATTTTGCTTGAAGTCTTTGTGAATGACAAATGTAATTAGAATTATATATAATGTTTTTATACAATAAGGTAATAAGACGAGCAAGTCATTTGCCTGATAGTAAGTGTAATGCCTGGTAACAGTGCAGAAAATGTTCAAAAAATGATTAATAAAGAAATGAAATTTTAATACTTGTCAGTGATTTCATAAAGAAAAATTTTAATTAATATTTTAGTTTTGAATTATTTACCTTTACATTTTTGTTTGACTGTCATTAACACTTGACATTTTTTTAGATTAATTTAGAACCAACTTATTACATTTTTTTACATTTTTATATTTGACTATTTTTTTTTATATTTTATTGCGATTTTGATTGACTTAAAATATTGTATTTAACATGCCATCTCTACGATTTGTACGCTATTCAAAACATGTTTGTATCTTCAATTTTTAAGGCGCTCTTCAAACATAACATTTTTTGTATGTAAATAAGGTTGAAAATGGCGATGCGTTTGCTTTAAGTTGAAGGTTATTTCGTAGTTTTTATTCAATTAAGGAAACGGGACACCATAAAATTTAAATATTTTTACATGTCTTTAGATGATCAAATTTTCTATTTTTTGGGCAAAAAAAAATATGATACTTTATCACTCAAAACATTGAACATTTAGAGACAAATGAAATATTTCGAGGTTTTTTTGCGATGCTTTTTACAAGATTCTGGGCCATTTCTATATACTATTTATAGATAAGCGTTTTTTATAAATTCTTGGCTACACTTTGATATTTTTGAAATCAGAGATTTATGCGTTTAAAAACAGGACTCTTTCGGACGTTTTGCTTTAGCCCCGCCTTAACAGCAATGCACGTACTTAGATGGCGTCGTATATTACAGTACTAAGGTTTAATTTCGAAGCCAAACTAAGACATCAAAAGTAGCCTAACTATTTGTTATTTACGCAAATTACAAAATATTCGCAAAATGTTTATCCTAAGTGGGTAAAAATTATAAAAGAACATATTTTTTTCAACCCGCCACGTCACGAACGATCCACCTTTAATATCACCGACCTACCACCGTATTCATTCAGAAACACGAAAATTGCCGAAGCGCGTATCTTGAATCGTACTTCGTAGTGTACGCACGTTTTAGCAAATAAAATGTATTCATCTTTACCGACGCGTGCGAAACCACAAACAAAAGCTACCAATGCTATAAAAAGCGGGAACCGGCTTCAATGACCAACCACATAGCTAATTACATTATTTTAATATAATCACTCAATGTATCAACCTGTTGGCAAACCTAAAACAAAAAAAAAGAACCACCGAATCGACTTTGAAGAAATTGCTACGGGACCAATCTGAAAGTATATCCTTTCCAACAATTTTCCAAATCGGCGTATAAACGATGGAGATCTGAAGGAACACACATAAAAAATACAAACAAATTGACGAACCTCCTCCTTTTTTGGTAGGTAAAATTGAAAGTTAGTTAAAAGTGTCTCACTCGTCATTGTCTGCCGGCGGCGGCGGGGGGGCGGCGTCGCCGGCGTCCTCCGAGCGGCGGGACGCGCTGGACGCGGTCAGCTCACCGGCCGCGGGCACTGCGCGACAACACAACTACAATATCAAATCATATCATACATTTATTTGCAAAAATACATAATATTACATAATATGTCAGATGTTCCAAAAAAAAGTCACAGTATTCAGCCTGCAAGCAGGCGTGCAGTTATTAAAATAGTCATATTAATGTAATGTCACTTAAAGTTTAAATATTCAGCGATGCTATAGAAACAGTTCTGTAATAGCCACTTGCACAGTTTTGTGTTAAATTGATTGCCATTTAATCTTTTGATGTCTTCCGGTCATTACATACTTTATGACATATATTGTACACATTTCTTTTGTAAATATCTTTATGACAAGGAGGCTGATACAAAAGGTTTTGGATACTGGCTGACTGTTTAACATAAGTCACGCTAGTGTTGGTAAACATTTTAAAGACATATTCAATAACTAGCTGTGCCTCGCGGCTTCGCCCACGTAGCCTAAGTTACTCCTTGTAGCATCAGTTATCTGCCAGTATAAGTCCCTAAAAAATCGGTCCAGCCGTATCACAGATTACCCGGAAAAAACAACCAGACAAAAATTTAAAAAATTGTGTTTTTGCTATAGGAACCGTATACACTTTCATAAACATTTAGTGAAAAGCTGTTTTTTTTATATTATAAACGGACACTTCTATTGTATTTATTTGTATAGATAATATTTACCCGAGGCCGACAGCAGGCTGGCCTGGCTGCCTCTGTGTGAACTCTGCACCAGTTTCCCATCTGAATCTGAGAACATCGCTACCTCTTTGCCGCACGTCCTCGCGTATTCTGGAAATAAACTTCCGCTGTTAGAGTCATTTTAATTTTCAGAAGAGCTCCTTTGGGGCCTATTTGAATAAAGACTTTTGAATTTGAATTTGAAAAACAATTATTATTACAATGCAAGGTCGTTTTTCTTTTTGCTCAAGCGTTTTATACCTACATACACCCTGAGCTTGGGACCTAGTTAGCGAAAGGCGTCTGGTCTAGATAAATTTTACCTTGACTTTGGCCGTTCACAATATTCTTATAAACGTAAAAGTAAACAAAACACTTCCATAAGATCCTTGGAGATGTAATGGAGATTCTAAATAAAAAAAATTTTTTTCACAAACTTGTAAGGCATTTTCAAAAGCGCGTATTTCCTGGAACAAGTTTTAGGAAATTATCACGCAATAATTGTCTTTAGAAATTTTCTTTGGAAATTTATTTTAAAATTTTTAGAATGAGAACCGAAGGCTCTGGCGTTGTCTCTCTTTTTCCGTAGTGGCTGTTTTTTTTTTTTTGATGAACCAACAACCCTTTATGCCATTTTTGCGTTCAACTTAGGCGGGCCGGGAAGGGGCACCTTAAAGTAAGTTATTTGTTATTGCGTGTATTATGATCGCGTGTACCGTGACTGACCGTCGTGTATCTCTGCGTAGTCCTCGTACTTGAGCGCCTGCACCAGCTGCAGCAGGTACAGCAGCAGGTCCTCGTCCGGCGCCTGCTGCAGCCGCGAGATGGCGTACCTGCCGCCGGGCGCACGTTGGAAATGGAACGGAACTCATCGGGTGGTGGACACGCCACGCCAGAAGGGACCTGGAGGCCTACCACCATCTCGTAGACCAGTATTTAACATAGTACAATTTTCAATGTAAGGACATTGAAAATTGTAGTACGAAATTTTTCATTGTAAGGTTAAAGTACGGTCATGTTGGATATCTTTGAATTTCCTTCTAACTTTAAATACAACGGGTTTGAAGATTTTATTTTTTTCTCAAAATACTTTTCATCAGAAACATTGATAGTTGCGTAAAATGGAAAGACCAAATATTCTGAGTGTTAATTGTGACATAAAATTGACAGCTGTCAATGAGGTTTTATAATGTTGACAAGTTAATTTTTATTTGACATTTGGATTATCTATAGGCCTACTTGGTCTTGTAGATTATCCAACTGTTTTTGTAGCTAGCTAGGTTAGATGTAGTGTTTATTTATGTATTAGCTAGTTAATAAAGGTATTTACCCCGTAAAAAAATTTGACAGATCTATGTTATTTTCTGAGTTCCATCTTACCCCAGTCAGTTAAATTGACGATAAAAAGAGTTTACGCTGTCCAAAATATCTAAATTCAAAGATACCTAATAGTGATGGTAACATTGAACGGCCAACAAAACGTAATTTTATTCCATTTTTTTTTAAATTCAACATTTTACTAAAATATTCTAAATTTGGCTATGAAAGAACACGCATTAATCAATAAGACATACCTGGTTAGACTGATACATTTTTATTTTGATATCCGTAAAAATCTGAGAACAGTATTAAAAGTTACCCAACTTGACTGTAATACTGGTCTAAGAGATGATGGTAGGCCTCCTGGTGGCTTACTTTTGAATTCAATTTCAATATATGTTCGGCAGGTGGTAGGACTAGCTCTACTGTGAGTGTATATCTTGGTGGGTGATATTGTTTTGCTCGTGTAGTTTGTCGCTGAGCAATAACGTGCAAGCATTACTGTGCTCCCGTTTGATGAACCACTGTGAAAGTGCTGGGCTTTTGGGACTTGATTTCTATCGTCTTGGGGTAACGAGCGCAATGCAGTGCCACGCAGGTCTGTATTACAAAGTTCTGAGTGGCACTGCAATGGTTACGGGCCAGCGTTATGCTTACAGGCAAACAAAAAAAGTATAATAAAAAAAATAAACACCATTGTCAAAATCGCGTCAGCAGTAGCAAAATAGCAATAATTTTATTATGTGCCAAAAAATCCACTGAAATCGTTTCCAATCGTGCGCTAGTGTCGCGTTCAAGAGTACCAAACTCCACGAATTCAACCAATCCAAATTTACAATCGGTATTGAGATTAATTATGTACCGATTGGAGTTATTTTCTAGATTCGTAGGTATCTAGAAAATGACTCCAATCGGTACATTTCATTATGTAGGGCAAAACGTGGATAGGAGGGATATCAACCATAAATAGTTGACGCAATGCTGAGAGTTCTGGTTGTCTGACGACAGAAGGGAGATGAGTGTACAGTGTACAGTGTACAGTGTACAGTGAGCACGCGCCAGTGGACTTACTTCCTCACGGCGGGGTGCGTGAACTTGGGCGTGAGCAGCTCGAGCGCGTCCTCCACGTCCATGGGCGCCCAGCGCGCCATCATCAGCAGCGCCTGCCGCACCTCCGCGCCGCGCTGCCAGTTCACGCACTCCAGGAACTTGGCCAGCGCGCGCTTGTTGGACGACAGGTAGAACCTGCGGCACACGGCACGGTGTGAGACAAACAACCGCGGCGCTAAGGCATTTGTTATCTCAAGATGTAACGGGGGACCAGACTGACCGGTACTTCCACAGCAGGTCCTGGTCGGGCGCGGGCGCGGCGGGCGCGGCGGGCGGCGCGGCCAGCGCGGCGGCCAGCTGGTCCCGCTCGGGCGCGCTGGGCTTGGCGTCCCGGCCGCGCAGCGGGGACCGCAGCGAGCGCGCCAGCCGGTGCTGCTTGCTCTCCACCAGGTTCTCCTGCAACCGAGAGAGCAGAAGCGTTCTCCAAATATGCTATAATATGCTGCAGAAACCGCAGGAAGCGTCCCTGATGTTTGAAACGAAAATTATTCCTGTTCAACGACTTTGTAAAAATTGTAAATTCTTTATTGTGAAATTATTATATCGACCGTTCCTTGCATATTCCATGAACTGGCTTTTACAGCACCTAAGGAAAAGATCGGGTTGTCCTATACTTACGCCGACACTACAGGTCTTCTATTCCGTACTTTTCTATAAATATAGAAGAATACAATAAATAAATATTATATTGAAATTGAAAAATGACTTACTTGTAATATTTCATAGTCGGGCACGGTGACTATCTCCGCTTGAGCTTTGAACTGATACATCTCATCACCATCTTGCTCGTAGTACACGACTGCATGCTACAACAAAATAGATAGATGGATAACCCTAAAGACATATCTATCTATAAATTGTATTGTTGATACACCAACTATAAATTGGAAAATGTTGATACACCAACTATAAATTGTAAAATGTTGATACACCAACAATACAATTTATAGATTACCCATCAAGAATAAACTGTACACAAGTACAAAAGTGAAGATAACTAAATAAAGTATAGTAAGTATCGCAATGGGCGGTTATATAGCTTAATAGCGATCTCTTCCAGACAACGTTTGCGTGGAGAGGAACATAGTGTATTCATCAAGAATAGAAATGAAATCGAAACGTAATTTAGTTGAGAGGTGTCAAGTGTCTAATAACTTTAAATAAACAATTCTTGCATTAAGCCGTGACAATTCTTAACCTTGACGAGCAGGGGTGCCCGGGTAAGTGGAATCTACAAGTTTAATGGTCTGTGGGCGTGAAGCAACTATAAGCATCACAGTATGCGGAGCGCTCATACTAAATGTACTAAAACTGCAGTCCGCAGCTCGATGGATGGCAGCGTTTTGTGACTAGCTCGTGTGCGAGTAGTGTTACGCATACTTACATCGATCCCTTCGATCTGGACGGTCGGGAACTCAATCATCAGGTACATGTAGTCGGAGCTCCGCTTTTCCTTCTCGTTGATCATTTCGATCTCTCTGAACGTCAGTCTGTCTAACCAGTCCACCTGCGGTATTAAAATATGCGACATTGAACAAACAGTTTTTCGACAAGCTTGCGACAAGAGAAAAAGTGTGTTTTTTTTTTGTTATTTGGTAACGAGACGAGCTCGTCGTTTGCCTGATGGTAAGCATAACGCCGGCCCATAACAATTGCAGTGCCACCCAGAACTTTGAAACACAAAGGCCTGCGCGGCACTGCAGTGCGCTCGTTACCCTGGGACATTAGGTATTAAGTCTCATAAGCCCAGTAATTTCACTGGATACTCTGCTCATCAAATCGGAACACAATAATGCTTGCACACTACTGCTTGGCGGCAGACTTCACGAGCAAAGCGGTGGTAACAACCCAGACGGACACTCGCAGAAGAGTTAGTCCTCCCACTAACAAGTGTGATGTTGATATTTCTATGCATACCTTAGGCATATGTCCATTCCGGTGTTTCTTAGCGAGCTTCGCCAGTCTCTGCATCTGTTCCTTCCCTCGGTCGGGCGCCTTCCCCGGAGTCCTCTCGCTGCCCTCCACACCAGGCCACACTCGCAGGTCGAACATGCCCTTTTTAGGATGAAACAGCCTCTTTAGTCTCTGCAGCACTGTGACGTAGCACCTACGGCACCCGCGTAATGTACTGCCCCGTACCCCCATTATTCAACCGACTTCTTTTATCACGAGAATTCCATATTAGAATTTAAAAAGATTCGAATACTACAAACTTTGTATGCAGTTTTAAAAAAGCTTTGCGATTTGACACTGGCCAATTTTACAGCCAAATAAAAAAAAATGAATATTAACACTTCTCATTCGAATTAACACGTTAATCCCTCAAATGTCGGCCGGAACCACGTAGGTCCGGCGGCAAAAAAAAAACAGTTAGACCTTATTCAGTTGTGATAAGGTTCAAAATAGATTAACCATGTGTGTAACTGTGCTTTGACGATGCCGATTTAGAATGCCAATGAGAAAACAAATGATAAACGTTATAGCTTTTGAAATTTACACATTTTTAGAACACCTTGATTTGGTACTGGCAATAATTAGAATGCCATTTAAAACGGTCGGTGTTAGAGTTTACAGCAAGGCATGGACATAAAGTATAAAGGTATGCAAGATTGAGGCGAACGGGCACACATGATATGTCTCATGTGAGCGCACTGGACTGAATGCCAGTTCAAGTTATGTGCCTTCGATAAATAGCTTCTCCGGTAAGTGATATCTATATCTGTTTCAACGTCAGTACGTTATAATGTGCGATGTATAAGTAACATTCACTATTACAAATAGAGTAAAGTTCCATTCGTAAACAGAATACATTAGACGTATAGAAATGCTCGTGGCTTTCTACAGAGTTCCGTATTAGAACTGTCATTAATGTATCCCTTACTAGATGCTGCTCGCGTTTTTATCAGCGTGGAGCCAAAAGAACCATGTATTTCTTCGGGGAACATTTGCCTATGTTGGTCTTGGCCCACAAACTATATCAATACCAAAAATCACAGCGATCCGTTGCTACTTGAAAATAGACAACAATACATCACAAAAAAATATCGCTTCCAACAGGATTCGAACCTGCGTCTTCTGGCAAGTCGGGCCAGACGCCTTAACCAACTAGGCTATGGGTGCAATCGATGTTGATGATGGTCCCTACTAATATTATAAATGCGAAAGTGTGTTTGTTGATTTGTTGGTTTGTCCTTCTTTCACGCAGCAACGGAGCAACGGATCGACGTGATTTTTGGCATAGATATAGTTTATGGATCGGAGAGTAACATAGGCCACTTTTTACCCCGGAAAAATGCACGGTTCCTGTGGGAACGCGGGTGAAAACCGCGGGTAGAAGCTAGTCTATAATATTAGTAGGATTAGGGATTACAAAGCTGTCTGATTTATATACTATATTTTTTTTATTATACATATAATGAAATGAGGTGACGAGTCTACAAGTCGTACGCCTGGAAGTCGTTGCTTACGGTCGGAAAAGAATCCTTCTATGTAACATAAGTGAAGAAATTTTTAAAACTTGAATATTGTCTAGTCTTAATCTATTATCGAGCAAAGCTAATTAATTATGAGGAAGAAAATATTTTAGTAGCTTAAAAATAAACAGCTTTATTGACGCTCCGTCTAAAACAAAACGAGGTCTTCCTGATATGTCTGGTAGCCGGTACATTCTGCTTAGAGTTAGTAGCAAATAGAAGGGTCGTCGGCCGTTGATAAATTATTGAGACACTATATCCAAGTCGATGTTACAAAAGTTACATTAATAAAAACACGACTGCCGTAGCCAGTGTCACCCGGAATGATGTAAGGATTCTAACGATACCCCATACATCCAAATCTGTTGAGGCATTTGAAAGTTATGGTGGAATAAAGAAACTCACATACATACTATATGTATGCAGTGCATACATGCACCCTAAAAACCTCTTTTTTGTGCAGACGTGTAAATATCAATAATGATAATAAGTAAAAAAGAGACATACTTTCTTAAGTCTTAACCTCTGAGGTAAGTACATTAATTTCTTTAAAAAACATTACCTAAGCAACTAATAGGACTTTTCAAATAAGAGCAACATCTCTGTTTAGAGAACACTAAATAAAATGTTAAAAATTAAACTCAAGTAAATCAACAATAAATCCATTGTATAATCCATACTTAATATTATAAATGCGAAAGTGTTTGTTGATTTGTTGGTTTGTCCTTCTTTCATCGCAGTAGCGGAGCAACGGATCGACGTGATTTTTGGCATAGATATAGTTTATGGACCGGAGAGTAACATAGGCTACTTTTTATCTAGGAAAAATGCACGGTTCCTGTGGGAACGCGGGTGAAAACCGCGGGCAGAAGCTAGTATTATATATATATGTATATAAAAAGAAAATAAATCGCACGCTCTAGTGAGATAATGACCGTAAACAAAGATAAAGAGCTCAACGCATGAGGCGATAGGACAAGACAGGGGGAGGGGCAACATACATACATGATACCAATATATCATACAACTACATACTAATCATAATTATTATAATTATGTTTATTGAAAGCGGGGGGCAATCGATGTATGAGTAATGCGACCTGACCCGCTATAAGAGAGCGCATTGGTTCCTGCGTGGTAGTTAGGGTTTGTTTACCTTTGGACTAATGAGTGCCTAATGTGACGTCAAAGCATCCCACTATATAATTTCTTCCACAATTTCATAGAAGAAATTATATAATGAGACAGTAAATATATATATTGTATAATTCATTCAATAAATTTGTTATTATGGGACACGCTTTGAAGTTACGTCAGAGAAAAGTGCAGAAGTGGTAGACACTGGTGTCGATTCTGTCGTTCCATATCTAAGTAATCTTAATTTTAGTTTCGTAGTTTGTTATGGACAGAGGTCTTTCCAATACATAACAAGAGAAAGAGATGGAAGATGTTTGACAGATCTAAATTTAGTCTAGGGCTGACAAATATCTTCCATCCTTGATCAAATTAGGCGTCACTAAATTCATTGCCGTTAAATTTTCACTAGACAGAAGCCAGTGGATTAATTTGACAGGTCTAAAATATATTCCATATCTTTCTCGGGTTCTCTCCATGAGAGAGATTGAAACTAAAATTAGGTTTAGGAACGAGATGTCAGAATCGACACCAATGTCTAACCTCCAGTGGTTCCAGCTTAGATATAGTCAACAATTTCTCCTGGTGAGATCTGCTTGATAGAAAGCTAATATCGTGTCGGGTGTCCTGTCGCGTGCCCTGTCCACCTGCCTCACGTAACTCCAGCAAGCGCTCCGCTGCGGGCGTAATGGATGAGGCATATAGACTTAGCTGGGCATTGAAGAACCGCAGGGAGTCAGGGACCGGACGGAAATTGGAACGCAAGTGGTTAATTTTGAAGTAAATATATACATTTATAAAAAAATTAGACCGCTAAAGAATCTAACCATAGTAATAGTAGATTGACCAACCGTCCAACACACAGTTCTCTCCAACCTTGGCATTCGATGTTTACACGATTCGAGATACAATCTAGCAATGACATCAAGTGTTTTCCAATTAAACAACTTTTTCACAAGATTAATAAAATATTTGTTTCCTGATTAATTAATTTGTTAACATACCTATATAATTAAGTATTTTACACATTTTTTGCTATGTGTTCATTAATTATTAATTAGATACTTTTATCATTTCAACTGCTCTTTTTTAGAAAATAGAAAAATAGTGCGCTGAATGTCATGGATAAGATCAAATTGGTATTCATTTAATCAATTGATTATGTATCTCATTAGTTTACTTTTAAGAAATTGGGTTTGTGGGGCCCGGGAATTTATCTTATTAAAATCAAAATATTGGTCTCAAATAGGTATTGGCAAAGCCACCACATCATAGAGTAGTACTATAATAAAAGGAATAGAGTGCGCTCTCTCGTCGATTCCACGATGTATCGCGATCAGCGCCACCTACAAAAGGCCGGTGAAACTACTTTACTATATTATATGTGTGCGTTCTGTATTTTACACAAACATTCATAGTTTTCTATCTATGTGTGCATCCTGTATTTCATACATGCACTCATGCTTGTCTATCTATGTGTGTATTCTATATTTCACACACACATTCACACTATTTCCTTGGTTCCTGCGCAAGTAAATGTATCTACTTATATGGAAAATAAAAAATTGCAGCCTTTCCCATGTTTGTGCCTAGGAGTAGGAACAAAATATACAGTACCAAACGTAATATGTAGATGAAGAGCAGCAAAAAGGAAATAACAAAAGCGAACACATAATAATTGAAACCCTTTATATTTAAAACAACAAGAAAAACAATGCATAATTAGACTGAAAACACAAAAACTGAACGCTTCAGAGTAACAAATACATAACTAGAACACAACAATTACTTAAACCACTAATTTATATCACTTAAACCGCAAAAAATATCAAGAAATCACAATGTTGTTTTTCGAAACAGAAAATATTTTATTTTATTTGTTATCGGTTTCCATGGTAACCATTTTAACAAATAAAATAGTTTCTGTTTCGAAAAATAACATTGTGATTTTTTGATATTTAAATTAGTGGTTTAAGTAATTGTTGTGTTCTAGTTATGTATTTGTTACTTTTAATTGTTCAGTTTTAGTGTTTTCCGTCTAATTATGCATTGTTTTTCTTGTTGTTTTAAATATAAAGAGTTTCAATTATTATGTGTTCGCTTTTGTTATTTCCTTTTTGCTGCTCTACATCTACATATTACGCTTGGTACTGTATATTTTGATCCTACTCCTAGGCACAAACATGGGAAAGGCTGCAATTTTCCATATAAGTAGATATATTTACTTGCGCAGGTACCATAGAAATAGTGTGAATGTGTGTGTGAAATATAGAATGCACACATAGATAGACAAGTATGAGTGGGTGTATAAAACACATAACTCACACATAGATAGTAAAGTATGAATGTGTGTGTAAAATACAGAACGCACACATAGATAGTAAAGTAGTTTCACCGCCCATTTGTAGGTGGCGTTGATCGCGATACATCGTGAATTAGACAAGAGAGCGCACTCTATTCCTTTTATTATAGTACTACTCTATGGGTAGTGGGCTAAAACCATAGAGTAGTACAATAATAGCTAAAACTTTTGGATTAACCATAGACCTGCGACAGTATGTAGATGATCCAACCTTTTTGCAGATTAGATAGATGTATGCCTATTAGTTAATAATGACATTTTGACCGCTAGAACAAAAAATATTCTATCAACTACAAACTTTTTGACATCATTTACACTTATTTGGCTTTTTAATGTATAAATTAAATATTCAGAAAATTCATCAATTATTTTTATCTGAACCTCTTTTACAAGATTAAAGATAAGCTTCAGATATAAATTTCATTATATACGATGAACTTGTTAACATATAGAATTTAATATTTCCCACGTTTTAAGGCTTATAATAGGTCAATTAAATAAAACTGTACGAGGATTGAAAATACTAAATGTCTTTTGAATAAATTAGTAAGCTAGGTGTCTAACTAGGCTGGAAAATCGCACGCGTGTTTTCACTTTTGAAGTTTTTTTTTTTATGTTATTTGGTAACGAGACGAGCTGGTCGTTTGCCTGATGGTAAGCATAACGCTGGCCCATAACATTTGCAGAGCCACCCAGAACTTTGAAACACAAAGGCCTGCGCGGCACTGCAGTGCGCTCGTTACCCTGAGACATTAGGTATTAAGTCTCATAAGCCCAGTAATTTCACTGGATACTCTGCTCATCAAACCGGAACACAGTAATGCTTGCACACTACTTCTTGGCGGTAGACTTCACTCACAAAGCGGTGGTAACAACCCAAACGGACACTCGCAGAAGAGTTAGTCCTCCCACTAACAAGTTTTGTTTCTCGTTCAGCATCCCTATAGTGCAGTCATATTATTATAGCCCACAGATTTGTAATATGTCTGTGTTAGAGCCTATCGAATATAAAAAAATTACTGAAGCAGTGATGAGATTCACTACTGTGGCTAGTTCACTATTAGTATACTAGTAGTGTGTATTCAAAAAATGATGTAACTTCGGCACCTGTTAATTTCGTCTCATGTCAAAACATTTAGGTAGGTGCTGACTCTAATATATCCGTACTAATATTATAAATGCGAAGGTGTGTTTGTTGGTTTTTTCACGAAGTAACGGAGCAACGGATGGACGTGAATTTTGGCATTGATATAGTTTATGGACCGGAGAGTAACATAGGCTACTTTTTAAACCGGAAAAAATGCACGGTTCCCGTGGGAACGCGGGTGAAAACCGCGGGCAGAAGCTAGTAGGACTATAATTAAATAGCCTTGCCTTGCATTTCTTTTTTTTTTCTTTTTTACGCTTACACACTCCTACCCCCGCACTAGGATTCCCTGTGTCGCGGTGGCACGGACACACACAGATACACATCACAAACATCCAAGACCCGAGAACAAACTTTATGCTTACACAAAATCTGCCCCGGCCGGGAATCGAACCCGGGACCCCTCGCTTTGCAGGCAGGGTTACTACCAACTTAGCTACGGAGCCGTATTGTATGTGTTGATGGCTTAAAGGTGTTGAGAGATGTGCTCCAGTTTCACTAAGGCCCAACTCCCGCGGCGTGACGACTCCCCAAACTGGCCCAAACCTCCACCCCAGTTTAGAGGTGATAGGATCTTGGATTTTTTTTACTATTGGATAACGAGACGTTTTATTCTCATAAGCACAGTAATATCACTGACTACTTTGCTCATCAAAGAGGAACCCAATGATTCTTGCACGTTGGTTCTTGGCGGCAGACTACTCGAGAAAAATGGTGATTCCCACCCAGACGTACACGCCGTCCTACCACCTGGTGAAATCTTAATTCTTTTGGTCTTTAGACAGACTGTAGTTAAGGAAACGCCGGTGATCATTTAGCCGGATGCAGTCAGAGTCCAGGGGGCGCCACTCACCAGCAGTTAGCTCGCGATGACGAGCCCCTTCATTATTATTAAAATATGACGAAATTAGTATAACAACATCATAAATTAGCAATAACTTGAACTTTACACGTTTAATATTTTTTTAAGAGCCCAATAAATCTAATTTTAACTGCTTTATTCAAATACTAGCTTCTGCCCGCAACTTCGCCTGCGTGATATATATCTTTATAGCCTGTGTGTTATTCCAGAACCTAAGGGGCACCTTAGACGCTCAAGCAAACGTACGTTTGCTTGTCAGAATAACAACGCTTTTGCGTCAAGCGTGGATTTCGTGATACTCGAAATGCGCGCTTGACACAAAAGCGTTGTTATTCTGACAAGCAAACGTACGTTTACTTGAGCGTCTAAGGTGCCCCTTACCTATCTACTTTCCAAATTTCATCAAAAATGTCGTTACAGAGAAACGTGGTAACAAACATTACATACATACACGTACATACATACACAGACAAACACAAACTTTCGCACTTATAATATTAGTAGGATTTCAAAGTTCATGTGTACCGAGTTTTGAGTGAATCGAACCGAGGAATACAATTTTCACTACAAAGTTTAGAACTCTGTTGCAAACCCCCTAAAGGGTAGTTTTGGAAAATAAAAAATACGCGTTTTATTATTTACTAGCTGCTGCCCCGCGGTTTTACCCGCGCGGAGATATTGGATTTCTTGGTTTTTATTTTTTTGCGCGGAACCCTAATTCTTTTTCCAAAATAAAAGTAGCCTATGTTACTCCTTGTAATATCAGCTATCTGTCAGTGAAAGTTCGGTCAAAAGCGAACCACCCGTTTCGGAGATTACCAGACAGACAGACAAAAATTTTAATAGTAGCTGTTTAGAGTATAGATTGGCGCTATCCAAATGCAATACGAGTAGAAGCCAGCCCCCCATTCCAAGACTTAGTTTTATACCATTTTAGATTAGATCACACCGTCACATAATATAAATGGATATAATAGTGGTTAAACTCTTCTCTACTAGATATTGGTGTCCATTCTATCATTTCATACCTATCCTAATTTTAGTTTCGCTCTCTCTCTTTCCAATGCATAACATGAGAAAGAGATGGAATATATTTTAGACTTGTCAAATTAATCCACATGCTTGAGTGTAGTGTAAATGGCAATGAATTCAGTGGCATCTAATTTATCAAGATCGTAAGATGTTTGACAGCTCTAAAACAAAATTTAGATCTGTCAGACATCTTCCGTCTCTTTCTCATGTTATGCATTGGAAAGAGAGAGAGCGAAACTAAAATTAGTTTAGTTATGAAATGATAGAATTGACACCATTATAAATCGTTATTTTAGTCTCGTCTCAATAGGTCAGTACGCGATCCTGATCTCTATCTCACATAATCTTTAGCACCGCGCTGATGTAAACGAAGACAAATCGGCTACATCTATAATAGAACTGTCTTACTAACTAATGCAGCAGCTGGAACACACCGGGAGGTGCTTGGCAACCCTCAACTTTAAAATCGGTCGCCAAGCCAGGCGAGCACTGAAAAAATATTCCACCACCAACCTCTTTCATACCAGCGCCACCTCAGCAAGGATGCGACTGAGCAGAGATTTCTTTTTGGCGCAACATTAGCGCCCGTTTAATAACGGTTGATAAGTATGAACGTGTTGTGTTGAAAATATGAAATAATTGGGATTTTTAAATTTTTATTTGACATTTATTTACAATTTGTGTTTGATGTGTATTAATTGTTTTTATTATTTTTATTGGTTTGACCTAATTTTTTGACATTTGTATAGTTTCATAATGATGACATTAATTTGGTTCTAAAATGATGTTTACTATTTTATTGATTGATGTAATTGGGTTGTCCGTGTCAATTGAAATAAATAAATAAATAAATAAGTTTTGTGACTGTCGGACTACTATTACAATTTTCTACACCACTGTTATAAATTAGTTTTCACCTTGTATTTTTCTCTGTTACTATTCGTGAGAACCTATAATTGGCTTTCTAATGTTATGTTAGTTTTATAAGTTATTGTAATACAGCTGTTGGTTTTCATTAAAAATAAATAAATAAACACTTCTCTTGACGAAAATCTCGAAGCATCGACTTTCAAATCACCGCTCAATGTCTACTACAATCTCTAACTTTTTTTTTTTTTTTTATTCTTCATTACTTTTTTTTTGTACATAGAAATTTGCATGTTGTACCATAGAAACCAGAGATGGTTTGTCCTGGTACTCACATTCACGCTCTAGGTATACACAAACATAAAAATAAAAATACAAACAAACAAAAATTAATCTTAATCCAACTACTTAGCACTAAAAACTAGGTAGGTACATGAACTTCGCGTTATATAAAAATCTTTGTTCAACGTGACATTTTGAATAAGGTACTACGGTACTTAATTTATTTATTTTAACCCAAAAAGAAATAGGCACTCATCTCAATAATAAATCTAAAGTACCCAATATACTGAGTCAGTAGTCTATATTCACCTGTCTCAGCATGCCGTGCTTCCCGAACAGCGATATAGTGGTCCCGCCGACCACCAGCACCTTCCCCGGGCCGGCGCAGTCGTAGATTGTCATCGCCAGCGTGGCGTTGCGCGGCAGGTCGCTGAAGAACAGCGGCAGCGTCACCCACTCGTTCCAGCTGGAATCGCGGACACAGGTGGTAAAGACTTTTCTATACAAATAAATAAAATTGAAGTGTCTGTTTGTCTCATTAAATTTAATGTTGGTAATAAATCCAACAAGTTTAAAGAAACTAAACAACATACTTCCACTTCCTGGCACCACCATCTACAACCTCGACAACCAGTGCAATCTACTGAACTCATCAAAACGAATCATATGAGGCCAAAGTCGAAGGGTTTACTTGTACCCCCTGAAGAGAACCACTATTACTTCCTGGCTCCATCATCAGATCAGTCTCATGTTATCAAATTATTGTATAGTCATCGACACTAGAGGAATTCAATTCCTTTCAAAAAATCCAATGTTTTTGGAATCAATTGCGTGCAAAAGCGCTAGTGTTGCATATTTTCCCCGTACTGCACGGAATAAAACAATTAGATTAAATAGATATGTACCTATATTCATTATTGTATACGATTTAACAATAAATTACATAGTAAAATTAAGGAAACACGTCATTCCATCATTCATTGCGTACACGTGTAATAACTAATAACCATTTACGTAAGTGGTTTTAAAAAAATTGTTTTTATATAATTTAAATTAGTATCTTATTTTAATTAAATAAATTCCACGGCCACAGCAAATTAAAATATAAATAACCTAACTAACTGCGTATAGCCCAACCCAAACGATGTAGAAAAAACTACATAAAGGTTACTAACTACTAACTGTAGTACCAGTTTTGTTATAATTAGTCTTAACCGGAAACAAACATTAACAGGTCTATATAAAAAATTATTATTTCAAAAGTTTTGCATTGCAAATTTTATTCATATTAAAAAACTTTGCTACATCGTTTTACTTTATTATTAAACTAGCTGTGCCTTGCAGCTTCGCCCTTTTACTCCTTATAACATCAGCTATCTGCCATTGAAAGTCGTGTCAAAATCGGTCCAGCAATTTCGGAGATTACCCGCAACAAACAGACAGACAGATAAGCAAAATTTTAAAAATTGTGTTTTTGTTATAGGTACCGTACATACTTTCTTATGCATTTAGTGAAATGCTGTTATTTTGTCATTATAATAATAATATAGTTTATTTCTCAAAATCACAAATTACAAGATGCTCAAAATTTACAACGGGCCCCAAACTAGGCGAAGCCTGTATCTTGGATGCCCAAGTTCCAGCAGTTTGCAAAGATATTGATATTGCTGCGCTAGGTTGCACATATTTTGCATCTTGAAATATTATCAAATATTGAGTGGCAGAGGATTAAATTAATTAATTAAATGAACAAAGTTGAACAAAATTTCAAAATTAGAAACAGACACTTTTTTATTTATTTGTATCATCAATGTACATAATTTATTTGTATAGATATTTCCTCTAAGTATAACTTTAAGTACTCGTAAAACAAATATTTTTGACCTCCAGGGCCCTATTTAATAAAGCTGACAATTCGAAATATATGTCAAAAATGACATAATTGTATAATTGTCGCGCTTAGGCTGTTTAATAAAAGTGACAAATTGTCAAAAATCGACCGGTGAAATCTTGACATATTTGTCATCTAAAAACGCGTTTAATAAAACTCGACATATGTCAAAAAACCACAGTCAAATTTAATCTGACAATAAGAAAATTGTCGTGACAAATTTGTCAATTTTCCACCATGATAATTTTGTCGCCTGTAAGTTTTATTAAACAGAAAAACTGTCGAATTGTCAGTTATTGACATATGTCGGACTTGTCAGATTGTCAGCTTTATTAAATAGGGCCCTGGAATCAACTGATTGACCCACTTTCTGGATAACATACCAATTAAGACTCAAGTTTTAAATTGCAATTGCATTGCCATCCGATGTACATAACGTAATGTACGTAAAAGTTAGATCCATACCGTGGAAGATCTTTAGCTTGCAAGATTTGACCTAAACAAACATATTACCTATATTACATATAAATAACTAAATAAATAAATAAACGCTTACACTCATACCCCCCGCACTAGGATTCCCTGTGTCGCAGGTGGCATGGACACACACAGATTACACATCACAAACATCCAAGACCCGAGAACAAACTTTATGTTTACACAAAATCTGCCCCGGCCGGGAATCGAACCCGGGACCCCTCGCTTTGCAGGCAGGGTTACTACCAACTTAGCTACCGAGCCGTCAAATACATATAAAAATGGCAAGTTAAATAAAAGCTTGTAAGAATACAGACTTTCGCTTGTTATTATTTAAGTCAGTTTACACATGGTCATTTTTTAGAACCGGTGGGCATGGCCAAGGCAAACTACTCCTTTTGCAAATTTAAAAAAGTAATTATGAAATAAACAAACTACACAGAGATGTCGAATGCCTTGGCCGTCCATTACGACTGTCAATGACAACCAGCGCTGCAAGTATTATTACCAGTGTTTAAATTAATATACCTATCTACGTAATTTTTAAGATTCCGTAGTTACGTACCTCAAAAGGAAAAAGGAATCGGTCTGCCTGTCTGCCAAGATCGGGAATCAAAACCTATACGGTAACTGCTGTTGACCTATAGAATCATGAAATTTGGCAAGAAGCTATGTCTTAGGGGCAGCTTAGACGCTCAAGCAAACGTACGTTTGCTTGTCGGAATAACAACGCTTTTGCGTCAAGCGCGGATTTCGTGACACTCGAAAGCGTCTAAGCTGCCCCCTATAGCACAAGTAAAGGGGAAAATCCTCAAGTGAAATTAATAGGCTTTTATCTAATGTCTCAGAGTAACGAGCGCACTGCAGTGCCGCGCAGGCCGTTGTGTTTCAAAGTTCCGAGTGGCACTGCAATAATTGTTATGGGTGCTTACTATCAGCAAACGACCCGCTCGTCTCGTTATCCAATGGTATAAAAAAGCACCTATCATTTCCGGCAGCCACACTTGACTCCTTCCTTTTCTATTATCGTATTTACCACCTTTGACCAGATAAACCTCAAATCGGTTGAGATGGTGATCAAACGTTATCAAGAGATAAAAATATATACAGAAACTAAACTTTATATATTAAACAAATATATATTTCTAATATTTGTATTTTAATAAAAAAGATAATAAATAAAGATATACACTCCGAAATTGAATTTAACAAAAATTTAGAGGTACATAAAATAAATACTAGAAATGCATAATTATAACATATACTTACCATTCCCTAGGACAAACTATGGCAAGAATACTATTATGTATGAAGGAGCACAGCTATACAATAAACTACCGAAAACTATAAAAGAAACAAAATCACAAAACAAATTTAAAAAACTACTTAAAGACCACATTCTAAGTGACCTTTCATTACTTCTGTGAACTTCATACTCTTTGACTAGTTTGTGCGTAACTTGTTTTTTTTTTTTGTTTTTTTTTTTACCTACCTACAATCTACATACTAATTTTTTATTTGTGATAAAATTCGCCTGCATGCTCAAAGGCAAACATTTATCTTAGTTAATAAGTTAATTCTCTTATAAGTGAACTATGTATGTTCTTTAGAGAAATAAATAATCTTAAACCAGATATATGGACATTGCACAATGTCAACATTTCATCGAAGGCTTTAGGAATACGTTAGGATCGCTCAAGGCCTAAGCAATTCAAATCTGCGGTGTCTTACCAGTTAACTACCATGAATATTACAATGAAATTTATTATATTCTGATAAAGACAGCATTAGTTTTAGTCTATGTTTCGGGTAGACGAACGTTACAGAGGCCCGCTGTTAGAGTTATTTATTTAACTTTCATAAGTGCTCCGTTGGGGCCTATTTGAATAAAAGCAATTTGAATTTAAACCTATAGCTTCTCTTATCCAAATAAGAAAAATTAGCATTTTGTCACCCATCAACATTATTTTTCGTAGATTTATCATAAGTCACGTGTTTTATATTCGCCTACATGTATTGGCCTTGAATTTTAAACAGCAAAATACAACCTGCTGACACACTATCTATAGGAATTTTAATTTTTTTATTAAAAAGAAAAGTTAAAATTGAATACCTACCTATACTTTGTTGCTAGGCGAGAATGTAGGTATGTAATTTTTTTTTAATATGCGGGCTTTTCTATTGAACTTGAACCCACGCGGACACATCCCGTAGAACCGGTCCGTCGGGCGTTGCTCTACCCAGTATAAACCCACCCATGTCCTACGTCACGTGCGGAGGCCCTAAATATGCGTGAGTGAGTAATATTGTACAATAATAATGGGTTGTCAAGTAGGTGACAGACGCAAAATCGCGATTCTCAAGTCCGAAAACTGGCTCTAGTCGACCCGAGTGACTCACTTTTTTTGTACTATTTGGTAACGAGACGAGCTGGTCGTTTGCCTGATGGTAATCATAACGCCGGCCCATAACAATTGCAGTGCCACTCAGAACTTTGAAACACAAAGGCCTGCGCGGCACTGCAGTGGGCTCGTTACCCTGAGACATTAGGTATTATGTCTAGGCCCAGTAATTTTACTGACTACTCTGCTCATCAAACCGGAACACAGTAATGCTTGTACATTACTGCTTGGCGGCAGACTTCACGAGCAAAGCGGTGGTAACAACCCACACGGACACTCACAGAAAAGTTGGTCCTACCACTAACAAAGTGCAGTTTACTCACTTCCATCGATTAGTAAATGCTTTGTACGAAGTAGTGACTGGCAGGGCTAGGGGCACTCCATCACTGAGGATCTGGCAGGTCACATACAGGTCCGAGCAGCCCTCCTGGTAAAGGCCGGAGAACTTGAGCATTGGGTCGGAGAGCAATTTGTCATACTCAGGCTTGGTCCGTTTACCTTCTAATGTGCCACTGGAAGAAATAAAATAATACATCCATATTATAAAAACAAGAGTGTATTAATTGGTTTGTTATTCAGCAGCAAAGGAGCAATGGATTGGCATATTTTTTGTATAGGAATAGTTTATGTCCCGGAGAGTAACATAGGCTACTTTTTATCCCTGAAAAATGCATGGTTTCTTTGTTAATCTCCATATGGTTATGCATTTGATTTCTTACAAACAAAATTCAAATTCAAAATATTTATTTGCTGTACATGGTAATTTATAAATTGAATACATATAAAATTATGGTCAAATATAATAAAGATTGTATTTATAATCTTAGCAAACAGAAATAAATATTTGCAGCTGTGCGAGTGACCCAGGAATATACTCCATTATGTAAAGAAGTTGGGATGGCTTGCGTAGATACTGACAGGGGGAAATGCACAAAACACCCCAAGCGGGATGTCAGTGCAGGCCTTACCACCCCCACATAGAATAAGAATGACTATTCTTATTATACAAATATAATAATAAAATAATAATATTTTGTTTTGTCTCTTCAGTTACTATATGTGTAGTATGGCCTCATTTGTATAAAGTAGGCATTTTAAGCAGTGTCTAACTTAAACTGGCAAAAGTAAAATATAAGAAATTGAAAGGTTCGAAAGAAACTTTCACTGGTTGTTATATAAGCCAACAGAAAAAAAGCAAGCTCATCCACATCTTGTGTACTTGTATCTAGTAACCAAACTACTATTATTACTGCAACAGATAACAGATAATATCATAATGTCATAAGTTAGAACAAGTTTATTTCAAGTGGGCACTCAAGCTATCCATACCTACCTAACATAATTTTACAAAATAAAAAAATCTATTTTCCACATTTACATTTTAGGTACCAATATTTTAACATGTTTATGTAGCATGCGGGTTGTAAGGGAGCATGTGAACTCAGTTAATATGTCTATTTTCCATATTTACATTATAGGTATGAACATGTTTATGTAGTATGTTAATGCTGTTTTTTATTTATAAGGTTTTGTTTAATTTTGTTTTTAATTGATAAATTCTTAGTTTTTTACTGAAATGTAAATAAAATGTAGTATGCATGTAGGTAGAAAAGGAATTTATTTATATTGTTTACCACAGGTGTCAGGGCCAGAGGCATTGAGCTAAATGTGGCTAATAACGAGACCTTGCAGCAACAATACAAAAAACAAACAAAATGCTTATTGCACATTGAGTTAACTCTGAAAGCATGAGAAACTGGGCCTTGCGCAACTAGGTACTTATTGCAATTACGAAAGTGTAACGAAGAAATAAGTCAGTACTTTGAGCTAACAAAGAAATATATTTTAAAAATATATACCTAGTACTTACATTTTTATTTCCACTTTGTGATCTAACGAGGAACTATATACATAGTAAAATTTATCGTCAATCTCATTCATTGTTAATCACAATTGTTTTTCATGGATTTTTGCAAAGAATTACAATACAATTACACCAATTCACATTCACAAATCACAACACAACTGTCGACCAAATACCAATCCACACAGCTGTTTTTGATTGCCGTCAAAATTGACGTTTTGAATAGCACATAAACACTGACTTATATAATTATATGGACTAGAAATACCTACAAAAAAGGTGCAAACCTACAACTCATATTGTCGAACAAAATGGCTGCCATTGCTAGGGTTGTGCCAATTAAAAAACATAAGTATTAAATACTATAACGAGTATCGATATTAGATACAAGCCTCTGAGAGATATCTGTTTCACATGAATCACATCTAATCGGGAAAACTTACTTCTTACTGTAGAAAACAGAAATGATATAGCTGAGAAAACGCATGCATTCCATTCGTAAGATTGCTAGGTCTGAACCCCAATTGTGCTCTAAATCTTATTTTCAATCACATTTGGATTCTAATTTAAGTATTTTTATTGATAAATCGTTTTGGTTATAGCTGCTAATATGAAACTAAAAGTCCAGTCAAAATAGGTTCAGCCGTTTCGGAAATTACCCGGAACAAACAGACAGAGCTTTTCTTTAACTTGCAATATTTGTATGTATTTTGTTTAGATCAAATCTTGCAAGCTAATGACCCACTTCCCGATATCCAGGCACCTGATGATGGAACCGGAAGGTGACAACCGGAACTCTGTAATGCAACGATGTAGCCCCATCGAGTTTAGGCGTGTTTGATTTGTCTTTAAAAGTACTCTGATTTTAGATGTTGTTCAGTGATCTTACGAATGGAAGGCATGCGTTTTCTCAGCTATATCGTTTCTGTTTTCTACATTAACTTTTTCCGATTAGATGATTTAGCTGTTTCTGTGAAACACATATCTTTTAGGCTCGTAACTATTATCGATACTCTTTATAGTAACACCTATGTTTCTTGATTGGCATTACGCTAGCAAAGGCAGCCATTTTATTCAACAATATGAGACATGAGTTGTAGCTATGCACCTTTTTTTTGCCGGTTTTTCCAGTCAATATAGATATAAAAGTCAGTGGATTTTACCAAGAATTCCAAGGTTTCAAAATTTTACACAGGAGCCAGGAAATAAAGAGGAGTTTTGGCGGGAATGCGAAAATGTGCTGTTGCTGATTTTGTGTTATTTACTAAAACCTATGTTTCTTCGAGTGTTAATGTGTAATAATTATTTATATAACTTGACACTGGCTAAATACGCAAATCACGTGGAGCCAAAAACAAGACAAAAAAAAGAAATAAAGTGTTGATTAGGTGAAGTTGAAGTTACACTAATCTTTACATTGACATTTGACAATACAAAAAAAACTAAATTCATCTCTTTGACTAAATTGTTGTGGAATAGAAATACTATTGCCGAATTGCTGAATATTGCCGATTGCCGAATATAATATTATTACAGTATATGTACTGAGTACACACGTTTTGTCCAAAAAGTCTTTGTTATTAAATTGTCTACCATAACCTTAGGTACCATAATATAGGTAGGTAAATCATAATTCAGACAATAAACAAACAACTACGAAGATGCCATTTCTAATGAAACAACAAATTTTTTCAGAGCCATGACGAAGTTATTGGAGTGGATTTCAGCGCTGTCGGCCTTATTCGCCGTCTGGTACTCGCTGATCGGTGGCTACGTGAAGCACCCGGCTATAGAAAACAACATGAATCTGATCTTGGTATCTCCAATCCTCTTTGTCCTATTATTCGGCTTGTACGCGGCAACAGTGGTCCTGTACCGTGTGTTCACCTTCAACAACTGCGAGGAAGCGGCTAGAGAGCTTCAAGCTGAAATTCTCGAGGCTAAAAAAGACCTACACGACCGGGGATTGAGATACAACTGATGGTAAACTGCATTCTTTCTAAAAAGTTTTAAAATCCTGTTTTTATTTCTTATATTATGGTAAAATATACCTAACTATTGGTTAATTGACAATGTTTGAATTTATTCCTACAATTCGGAAACAGACAGACTGTCCAATTAGGCAAGTCCAACTTTGACAAAGAGATCACACGAAGAATCCAGCTTGGCTGGGCAGCGTTTGGGAAGCTACAATCTATCTGGTCATCTACAATACCGCAGAGCCTGAAAGCAAAGGTTTTCAACCAGTGTGTTTTGCCAGTGATGACTTATGGTACTGAGATGTGTTCTTTTACTGTTGGCCTTATTAGCAGTCATATCTCATACAGTTCCTTACATTACAATGCAATGGTGTGTGCATGTCTATATATTCTCATCCGGGCTCTTAAGGGAAATAAAAACAAAATACTTTATTAGGGTTTATTAGGCTAATTAAAAGGTATTTGCAATTAATATGTACAATTAAATTGACACAAATCAATCATATTATATGTACAATCATATTTTAAATATGGTATTTCACATTTCTTTGGTCAGCATGCATTAAAATTTTTTTAAATTTTGTAACCTTTTTTTTAATTCTTTTATAGTTTAGTAAATACTTGTATAGCAAAAATGTATTTTTAATTAAAAATTGAAGCAAATCAAGTCTTAATAAATACTTATTAGGTCACCATAACATATAAACAGTATGGATGCATGCTTCAGTAACTGAGCCAATGCTCATTCTTATTCACAAATTTTAATTATGATCTTAAACTATTCAATAGTGTTGCCAATCAAAAGGGTGTACATAATTTAATAATTATAAACAAAATATTTCTGCTCACTTAATATTGAATTCAAATAACTTAATTCTAATTTAAAGCTGCTTTTCTTAGTTCATAAATTGCGTAATATTGTTACAACCAGCAAAAGTATCACATACCATATTATATTAATTTAATTTTATATTATTAGTAAGGTGACATAATAAAAAGGAGGTGCCAAGTTGAAAAGTAAGCTTTTTAGAAGGCTTTTTTGAGATATATAAATAGTTCTTTGGGACTCTCCTATAAAAGATGAAACAATCAGTATACATAATGACTTCTTTCACTTTTTAAGAATTTATTATTCTTATATAAATTCATTTTCATCTTTTATGGTAAAGCTAGTAAAATAGTAAAACATTTTAATTTTTTATTCATAAATAGTTTAAATATTACTGTAACTCTGAAGTTAAAGTCTTATGTTTTGGCCAAACTGTCTTAAATATTAATAATAATTAAGTGCACATGGGTAATATATTCATTGTATTAATAATCACAATATTATATATCCCGTTATTTGAATTCTTATATTTTTATAAGGAATATTTAAACTAGACTAGAAATCAATAAATAAATTAGTTGAATTTCAAGAGAATCTAGTTAAATCTATGTATATTGTCTAAAGTTTACAGTATCTATAGTTGGAGCTAAAGGAAACTGGGTGATTTCTATTCTGTACATTTTGAATCTTAGAAGATCTTTTGTATTTACTGTTTATTTTTGTATTGAGTACAATAAACAATGATATTAGAAATCACCAAGTTATTTTAGTGCATAATCCAGATAGACCTTTCGGATTGAGCTAGATAGTCTACATGTCCTAATTCTGTTCCCGCTTTCTGTACTATAGTTGTACCAGAAGTATATATTACATACAAGATGAGAACTATAATAATTATGAGTTAATAGTTCTATGAGTCGCTTTTTATTCCTAAATAGTTGTGGAGTTATATTTTATTGTCAATATGCACATACATAGTTGACTAATTCTTGTAGACTGGATTCTTTGTAAGACACCTTGCAAGATATAATACATCATGAAGAAATGGAAGAAAAATAGGAGAATTGCGTTCAACCTAGAACATTTACTGGACATTTTTTAAATCGATTGTAAAAACTTCTTTACTAATAAATGTCTCTGATGTCTAATGTTCTAATGTCTCTATGAAGATACATTAGAAGTATAGATTGAGTTAGGATGTTAAAAAAACTACTTATGGCATTTTATTTAAAGCGTGACTTCACAAAATCGATATTTCTACATAACTATATAGGTAGTGTGTTGATATCGACTAAATCGCAGAGCAAAATTGTAAAACAGTCCTTTAAAAATAATCCTGTTTGTGAACATGTATGAAATTGGTTGATGTTCGAGGTTTGGCTTCTCGAACGGTAGCAACTGCAAATAGGTCTCCTTGAGTTCTCATGGTCCCATTAATGGGACAGAACCCTGGGACCACTAAAAAACATCGGAATTCAGGATATACCTACTAAAAGGTCAACATCACAACTATTTATAAATATTTTGTTTTGCTATTAGGGGCAACCTTGATTCTCTCATTCTTTTAACGTCACGGTATTTCTTTACATTTTATATAATGGATTCCGAAATTTTGAACCATTGGAGCACAATAGTTTTGGTAGTTGTCTTAGGTTTTGTAATACAATATGTAGAGTCCGCGCCACGACTGAAGTCCTGCGGACTACAGAGGAACTAAAATCGCTCTATTTTCGCATTTTTAATATATCTTGAGACTACTTCTATAACATTTGGAATACTTTAATTCGTGGAAGGGAAAATGAGAAATATCGTTGGCCTCATATTTCTGAGCTACTACAGCGCCGCGCCTATAGATAGATAACACTTTATTGCACGATAAGGAAAAAAATTACAAAAGCTCTTACAAATGAGTACAATCGGCGGCCTTATCACTAAGCAGCGATCTCTTCCAGGCAACCGTAGGATTTTTAGAGACGTGTGTTTTTAAAAAATCCTATCGGACTTCAGTAGTGACGCGAGCTCTACATCGCTAAATGATCGCAGTATGCTGCCCCAGATATTATCTACTAACACACTGTCTTATTTGACTCTAAATAGCCGATGATATGATAAGTTAAAGCTACAATTCGAAATGTATCTATCTACGTGAAGATAATACTTACCTAGAAGTGAAGAAATATGCCTTTAATCTTAGTTATTCATAGAATTGCTAAATATAGAATCCTTCTATCGGAAACCTATCTACTTTTTTGTTTTTCCTAGAACGTCGGTGTACGGTTTACATTTAATCAATTTTTAAGACATTTTAATAAGTTGGTTTCGGCCCAAATTAAAATCTCAAGTCTTAAAAATTGATTATGATCATCTACATAATTATTATGTGTATATTTTTCAGTTCTAAGTCTACTTAACTCTAGATTCCTAGAGTGATTCCTAAGAAACTCATGCTCAACGGTGCGGAACTGAATTCCTTAGTATTTTAGGACTTACGTCGAGTAACGAGTGGATATTCAATAGTTACAGTCTTAGAAGAAGGAGACATGACCTTCGCACACGTAATGATATTTCTTCAGAATCACTCATGAAAAAGTTTAAATAAAAGTTACGCCTGTTTCACCACTCTGGCACTGTTATTTTTTAATTTAGCTTTTTTATTACTAAAGTACGAGATTATTCAAATAAATTTCAAATTTAGTGGCGAAGAACTAAAAGAAAGTAATCAACATAGAGGATCCTATTTACGTGTATAGTTGTTCGTCTTTTCCAAATGTGGTTACCACAGTGGTGAAGCAGGGGTTATTCACATTTGGCCGTCAACTCAAAAATAAACTTACGTCACAAACAACATCAAAAGTAACGAAAAACGACTCTAAAGTTACTCAAAATTGGTCCAAAATGTTACTCAATTCATTGTGTGAATAAATCTCCGTAAAATAAGGCGAGTGACGACAAAAGAGGGTGGCACATATTAATGGCCTGGCCCAAACTTTGCTAACATGCTCCATACATAAAACATTGTTTTGACAATAGCTTTTGTTTGATGAAGCTTGCCGTTTGATAGTCATGACAAACGAGCTTACTTTGTCGTAATCATTTCATATTTTGTCCGGAACGAGAACTGGAAAATTGTTAGAAATATTTAAGGCTGTTATCACTTTGTGGGACAGCTTTAAAAGTCTAAGACTTAGAAGGGAAACCCTGGACGTTTTGATACCAAGGACTTAAGCTTGATTAATTCGAAGACGTTTGTTATCTGGACGATATCACAGTAAGGGACGCAAGCAATGTTACAGGAAAAATAATGTAATGCATTAACAATTCGAGTATTTGAAAGAAAAAGGGTAGGCTTCGGTGTCTACTTCCTTTTTTTTTGTATAGAATCAAGTTTAGAATCACTACTTCGAACAGTAATCCTGAAATGTGCATCAAATCATGGTATCAAAGAACGACGAAGAATATAAGTAGCTGAAAAGATAAAGTTGAATGCTTTTGCGCTCTCCCATTGTTTGGTTATACTTTAAAATTCGAAAGACCTCAGGCTCCATAAATAAGACGTCATTTAGAGGAAAGACACAAATGCCTGTTTTCACTAACAACGAATAAGGTGACGCCTAACTAAAGTAACTTCTGATGTAAGCAAAGTCCTACATATATACTTCAAGAACTACTCGTATAGTAATAGAACACTCCTAAAGACTCGTGAAATGATTTTTTGCCCTAGGTAACTACTAAATATTTAGGCATCCGATTTAGGCGTTTCCTAGGGTCGGTGAGAACGGGCATTCAACTCAACAAAGGGCAGGTTGCCGGTTCATCTTTTGACTTCAAAGCTACTATGATCAAACTGTGACTAAAAAGCCATGGATCACAAAATATGATGTGACACGATTAGGTATTCGACGTCAGGGTAAAGCGGTATAGCGCTGTAACTAAACATTAGATTCGAATCAGTTCACTGGTATTTCATGCTAGCATGCGATACATGCTAACGACCCGGTTCAGAACCTCTATAGACCTTTGTTATTCTATGCAAATGCAGTTCATTTATTGCTGGTGCATACGCATTTATGTACGAATAAATGTTTTCTTTCTTTTTTTCAACAAAATCTGCCGTGGCCGGACTCGAACCCAAGCTCCTCGCTTTGTGGCACGACAGGGTTTCTACCAACTCAGCTACGGACCCGTCAAAGCCATCATTGTATAAATTTGTAATACAGGGCTACTCAGTTATAGTTCTGTATAAATGCTAGTAGGTACGCGCTGAATATTGTAGCTACAAATGTATAGATATAGATATACCTTTTGTATACAAAGAAAACGAGCTACCTAATACATAACGACCAAGAGCTTTATAAATTCTCTTTGTTACTGGCTGATAAATGTTCGTTTAGTTTAGGGATAGTGTAACGTAACGTTACCTCACGTTTATTTATATATAATTATAGCACTCTTATTACATAATTTAAAACTTAAAATATTACACAAATTATGCTTATATATTATCATAAAAAATATTTACTAAATTAAATTCGTTATAAAAATATTAAAAAAAACCTTCAACGTACACAAAGACGGAGCGATAGTTTCATACAGGTAGAAATTCTCAGCTGACAAGTCTTTTGTTTTCGCGCTCGGTCAATGACCGGCCGCGGCCGCCCCTCCGCCGCGCCGGCAGCGGGCTCAGACCTCAATGAGCTTGAAAGCGAGCGCACGTCTGTTTGTTGCGCCAGCGCTTATGAATTTTAAAGATTTTACGAGTACTATACTACCTATATTTCATTATCCAAGAACTGAAGGATATTATTTAAGTGTTTCGTGTTCCCAAACTGGGTAAGTTGTGCATTAATCTCTCGATATTTTTGTAGCATGTAACCGTTACAGTTTGAACGGTGACGGACAGTTTTTAAACCAACTTATGGTAATTTAGCAATGTTAGTATGTACTTTACTATGTCAATTGATTATCTCGTAATCTAGTAGTTATTATTATAAATGTTTGTAGATTTGTTTTGTAGTTGGTTTCTAATTTCTATCTAGCCTAGCATCTGTTACCGTTTCTGCTTTCTCGACCTTTCCTGACCGCCCTGATATCTTTCTGCCTCGCAAAAGTAATGTAGTAGGTAATAGTCTGGTTTACTTTACGCTCTTCCAGCGTCTCCCTGTACGGCGTGTATCCTAGCAGCGTCCTAATGCGGCTTTGTATTACGCGTTCCAGGAACACCTTATAGAATAAAAACCGAAGAAGCTAATAGAACCCCTGTGCCACTGTCGACCGCAGCGGTTCCGAGTGCACCCAGCTGATATATATAATACCTGACTAGAAGAACTAGAACCCGGGACTACATGCAGGAAGATCGCCAGGAGAGTGCGGTATTCTAGACCAAATTAAAGTGCGCGTGAACCCTAGGCCGACCTCACGACCCTCTTCTATTAAATTGCTTTGCTATTTTATTTATTTCTTTTCTTTTCTTTCTTTTTTTTGTTCCCGCTCTTCCAGCGGTGACAATAGATTATATTATGTGCCTACATAATTCCGTAGACTTAAAACAAGGTTATTGGATGGAAACTATTTAAAATGTATTCATTATCGGGTTTTGCGATCATAGTCCAACTAGGTTATACAAAGTTCCATGCGTGAAAGTTTCCTGACATAACTATTGTAGAGCGAACATTTAGGGCTCGTAATTCTGAAAGTTTTGCCTTGGTTTTGCTGAAGAAAATTTAGTTACCTATTCAATGGAATTATTTATGGTGATATCCGTAGGAAGCAGACTCAACGCGTCAGCGCGTCAGACTTGACAAAACCACAGTTTTACATATGGATTGTAACAAAACTGTAATCACCTACAAACCAATATTCAAATAAGATGAAAGTTAGTGGTAGGACTAACTCTTCTGCGAGTGTTTGTCTGGGTTGTTACCACCACTTTGTGAGTGAAGTCGTCTCTGCCGCCAAGCAGTAATGTGTTCCGGTTTGATGAGTAGAATAGCCAGTGAAATTACTGAACTTATGAGACTTAATACCTAATGGATCAGGGTAACGAGCGCACTGCAGTGCCGCGCAGGCTTTTGTGTTTCAAAGTTATGGGTGGCACTGCTATTGTTATGGGCCGGCGTTATGCTTACCATCAGGCAAACGACCAGCTCGTCTCGTTACCAAATAACAAAAAAAATATATCTTATGGGAATAAATATTCATGCGTTCAGGTACCTATTTGTTTTAAGCTGCATTCAGAATTTCGAATCATCTTCAAACCAAGTAAAAAAGATGATTATTAGATAGTCATCAATATTTGGTCCTAGTCTTATCTATTCTACCTGATTCTCGGTATCCACTATCCAGTATCCACCGCGTAATAATTAACCATGTAGGCATATTCAGCAAGTTGTCAATCCTACAGAGGAGGTCGACTAACAACGTTTCCCCACAAACTAGTTATTTATTAGTAAACCGTTTATTTGCGGGGATATTTGTGCCAGCCGTAACGTACGAGGCGGCGAGATTCGAGAGGGTTCTTACGAAATTCTGTTTATGTGTGGCGTGAGGTCGTCGCCGGCGATGTGTGACGTTACGCTGGTGTACTAATAATATTTTACTAGTAAACTAGCCGCTGCCCGCGGTTTCACCCGCGCGGTGATATTGGTTTTCATGGTTTTTATTTTTTTGCGTGGAACCCTAATTTTTTTCTAAAATAAAAGTAGCCTAAGTTTCTCCTTGTAACATCAGCTACCTGCCAGTGAAAGTCCCGTCAAAATTGTCCCAGCCGTTTCGGAGATTACCCGGAACCAACAGACAGACGGATAAAAATTAAAAAAAATGGTTGTTTTGTTATAGGTACCGTATACATTTTCATATGCATTTGGTAAAAAGCTGTTATTTTGACATTACAAACAGACACTTCAATTTTATTTAATTGTATATATTAGTAAGTACCAATGTTTTTTAATAAGTGAGGATATAACCGTTGTTGTAATATATCTGTTATTATTATAAGCGCTTATATTCTATCGATTAATCATTCTTAGAATTCAGCTGTTCGTTGACTATTTATCTTACATCCCTATTTTTATTTTTATTCCCGCGGAAAATCTGCTACTCTTTCATTCCATATTTTCTATGTACCTACCTAATTATCGTAGCCTCTGACGTTACTTTGCGAAGTTTTTTGACATTTTGGCTTTAGTAGAGTATGAAATGTCAATGCTTTCGTTCCTCTGTTAATTATAAAGTGCTCTAGATATAGAACTGTATAAATAACGTAGGGCACCTATTCGGTTTGGATTGGCGTCAAATCTGTAGGTACCTATATTTCAAATATTACTGCGCTATTTTGTCAATGGTCTGCGTGTTTGGCATCGTCTCAAGTTAACGAACTAGTGCCGGTTAATACCTGAGTGCACTCGACTAGCGCAAAGATTGGCTTCAAAAGTTCACTTATATAAAGTCTTTATCCTTGCGCTAAGCTCAGCGAGTTCCCGGACGTGAGAGAAAATAACTTCAGCTTATGGAACGGTAAATCAATGTGAAATAAACTTAAACAACGTTTCTGGTATCCAGTCACGATAGCTTCACAAGAGTTTTCTGGCATAAAGGCTGGTGTAGCGGCTCTGATGTGACGTCATCAACGCATCTGGTCATAAGAACTGTATAGTTGATACACATACCGTATAGAATAATTTGAAAGTTCATCGAGTTACAATTACACTTCAGGTTTCACTTGGCCACATAGTCCAGGTTTTAGACGAATCTCGCGACAGCTACGGCTAGGAGCGAGATTCCAGCCTTGAGCTCGACGGAAGGTCCAATGTGTGTTGCGGAGGAGTTGCCTGCGAGGATCAGGGCCCGCAGCCGCTGCCGCTCGCGGTACCTGGTGTCTTCTCCCGGGGGATCGAGGCATTCGAACTCGCAGCATCGCTCGCCCACTCGGAAGTTTTTGCAGAACTGTGGATGGAAAATTATGGGGTTGATTACACAGAACTTAAAGTGGGAAAAACAAATACAGAACACGATACACGATTTGAATCTGCGACTACGTTCGAATATTTTATGACGCATGCCATTTTTTTATGACGCGTCTGATTTCAGCTGACGCGAAAACACGGCCGACGGAGCACACTAAAGTGGTATGGACTCATGTTAATTCGCGTTTTGAAGACTTAGGTAGGTACTTTACTACTTTTCTCATTCTTTAGCGTTCATGAATACTTATTTATTAATTTTCGACATCGTATTTGTCTTTAAAAAAATAACACATTTGTCATTTATTTATACGGACTTAGGGCCTTCATGATTGTCACTAAATGCTACCGCACGTTGCGCCACCGAACGCGGCCACTAAAGCGAACACAACCTGTGAAGAAGATTTTTCATACATTTTATATGGTATCGGCGCACACTGAGCGTTTGCCACACACACCGAGCCACAAGCTGAGACGGTAGCCGCGTTTGTGGCTCGCTTCCCGCGCACACTCGACCACAAACGCCGCGCCGCGCCGCCCGCAAAGAATAGAGAGATAACAGAAGAGGCGCTTGGGCTCTTACGCCGCCCGTCAAAAAGCGCCTGAGCACCCCTTCTGTTCTCTCTATTTTGCGGCTCCCAGTGGCTGGAGGCCGCACCCTACCACTACTGGCTATTTCTAATAATGGCTGCGTCTAGTGGCCGTGTTCGGTGACCCAATATGCGGCTAATCTAAAAGGTCTTTGTAATCCCCGACACGTATATTAAAACTAAGTAAATTAATCAAGATTATTAATTTGTGTTATTACCATGATTTTCAAAGATTGCATCGAGGGCCGAGTGCTGGCATATCGATAAAACTTCCTTAGCAAAAAAAATTCTCAGTTGAAAATGCCATAAGCAGCCACCAATGGCAAAGAGTCATAATTGCGGGTACTTACATAGGGTGGATCGCAATATATTGCCTTGCACCACATGGGGTTTGAGTGGTAGCACACGCATATCGAGCAGACACCCGGGCCCGGCACGTACAGAAGACCGTGGGTGACGTTCTTCCCCTCCCAGTCTATACAGTCTTCTTGTATGCACGCTGCAACAAAAAATTTAGCTATTATCGAGAGTAGAAAGACATCTCTGGTAAATACGTACAAACTGCATCGAAATCGGCTTATTTGATGATTATTATAAGTCCACGTACAAAAATGCCTATAAACGTAGAGATTAAACAGCTATTGAGGAGGCAACGACCCGCTTGCGCTTTGTCCAGTTACTTCGGTTAGGTACTTCATTGCTCATCAAATTGTGACACAGTAATGCGTGCACACAACTGCTTTGTGGCTTCCTATACAACTCGCAAACAAATTGAAACTCATTTCACTCACTGCTGACTAATTTATGTTTACCTACTGCGCTATCTATCGTATAAGTCTGTGAGTAGTAAGTAGGTACTATGAAACAGAATATACCTCTATATTCATAATTTACGACATACTAGATGTCATTGTACTACCGACCCGAACACAACACAGAAATTTACGACCAATTTTTCAATGCCGATGAACTATCGCTTTTAGGGATCAGTAGGTAAAACTCTTAGAATTTCTTATACCTATTTTCTTGTTTCTTTAATGTTTAATAATGAGGTAGTAATAAAGTAAGTTCAGAATATGGACTCGCACTTTGTGCAGTTCTAGGAACAGGTGCGCTAGGCTTCGTAGAATACGCTACATACGTACTGTTACATATACCATATGCACATCTTTGTATTATACCTTAAACACTACCATTACAACTAAATATTTGTGTTCGTGTCCTCGATGTAAAATGTAAACAATTCAGGTTCACATTAGCGCCTATTAAAATCACAATTAGGTACGACCAGAAAACGCTTATTTAGGAACCATATAGGTACATAGGCTCCTCAACACAAATCAATAATATTATTTATAGGCAAGGTTTATAGCGATGCTAAAGTTGTACCACGTGATTTTTTTTCCTTACAAAAAGCTCAAGCTAAAATCATTCGGACACGAAAGCTCGCTCGAGCAACAACGTTTCTCTCTTTTCGAACGCTTGTACTATTGAAATAAAGCACAATAAGTAAAGGCTGCCTCAAGAGAAGCTATGAGAAAACGTAAATTAAATTGCTCAGTGTTTTTGCAACTCTTTTGACGAAGGATTCAGAAATACTTTGACGTGCCTACATAGAGCAAGATCTACACAGAGCGAGTTTGTTAACGGCACTTACCACTATACCTCAGTTGGGAATTTCTACCATGGAAAGTCGAAACACACAGGGACACCTTAGACGCTCAAGCAAACGTACGTTTGCTTGAGCGTCTAGGGTGCCCCTTAGGCTCAAGTCGCGTTGGTAGTAAACATTTTTGAGGTGTTTAATGTTTGCAAAATCACTCTTATATTTGTTTGAACTACGGAACCCAATGGCTACACGCGTCCGTCACGCGTTAGGCTATTTTATTATAATTATACGACTTTCCAAAATAACTTCAACGAATAAAATACTGGACAGCTGTTTTGTTTTCGTTGTGAATTATAGTAATAGAAGTGAAGGGAAATTTTCAAAATTGTTTATGAACTCGGACAAACGTACCAACTAAATAATTCCTTTATTTCACATTCCTGTTTTCTTCCTCGGCAATACAACGATTTCTAGACCCTTAGAAACTACAATCTATAATGAATTGGATTCGTTGAGTTTGTAGAGTTCCCAAACCGAAAGTTGTGTTTGGGCGTTCCCAGTGGGTTCACTCAAAGCATGGCTTGGTGTTGCTCGGCTTCTAGTCTTTCCAATGTAAGTAAACCTAGAATGTAGGTTGGTCGTGGGGGCCTGAGTATTTATTTAGAACGTGAGTCAGAGAGCCGGGTCAACATTTTGTCTAGCTCTCGCTGGATTTGCTGGGCCCTATTTAATAAAGCTGACAATTCGACAAATATGTCAAAAACTGACATAATTGTCGAATTTTCTTAGGCTTAATTCTACAATTATGTCATTTTTTGACATATTTGTCGAATTGTCAGCTTTATTAAACAGGGCCCTGGACGTTTCTATTCAGTGGTCGATTTCTTGTGAATCCCGCCAAAAATCATTTTGGCTCTTGGTTTATTTGTACGCCTCACTATATTATTGTTGTACGTGACACGTCAAGGTTTTACTGGGTAAATGTATCATTCCGTATAAGCACAGAGATCCTTTTCTCGCAATTTTTTTCATATACCTATGTAAACAACATCAAAGAGAACTTGTATAAAAGTGGACTTTGCCAAGCAAGTTCTTATGCGTGTTTGACTTTTTGAGTGTTTGACTTTATGCGTACCTTATTTATTACTGTACGAAGGGGTAAGGTTCACCTTGCACTTGGCCGAGTTTTCTCAACTATGTCTGCAGGGCACTGGGACGTCAAATATACGTTAATCATTTATAATGGCGCTTGGCACAGACATACGAGTCTCTTCTGGATATTAAAAATAATACACAAACTCTTATCTAATAGCTCAATGACGCAGTTGGCGATATTAAAAATAATATGACATTTTTCATAGTGTTTTAATTTTTTATAGCGTCTCTCGTCTATACATACTCATTTGGCTCAAAGAATCACCATTTGTAATTTCCACAGACTTATATCTGTGGTAATTTCAACGGGACAACAAAGTACCAAAGAGAATAAAACTACGCTAGACACAATATGCTGAGTAGGTACCTATCTGCGCTGCCAACAGGTAGTGGGCTAGGATATTTGAATTATCTACATATAGGCCTTCACCGGCATGTAGTTGGTCCATTTAAGTTCATTGTACATTTGAGTACATTTAATATAACATAAACGCTTAAACATTCTCACCCCTGCATCAGGTTTCCCTGTGTCGCAGGTGGCACGGACACACGACAAGATTAGACCCGAGAACAAACTTTATGTTCACCACAAAAATTCTGCTTGGCCGGGAATCGAACCCGGGGTATCGTTTTGAAGCCAAGGTTACTACCAACTTACCCTTTGAGCCGATTACAAATATAGCAGGAGTGCAGATATGCAGGTAGTTATGTAATATTCTGCTCATACTCTTTATCTATATTAGAAGTAGAATAGTTTTGTTTGCACAACCAAGTCGCAGTTTTTGCACCTCTTTGCAGACTCCGTAGTGTATCTATGTTTTAACTGAACACATATTAGCAAGCTGCTCGTTACCACTACCAGAAACTCCTTGTCTCCCCAAGAGAGACATGAAGGAAGCCAAGTCCACGTAGCTTTATTTAATCTCCTCCAAGCCGGTGAACATGTAATCAAGTGCGCCCAAATTATAAGTACTTACGTATTAGTACTCTACTCAGGTATTTTTTACTGTGGGTATTATAGTTTTTTGTGTGTTATTTTTTTTAGAACGCGATACCATTAATCGGTAGTATATTTAAAATATTGTACAGTGTTATTTTTCGCTCTAGATCAGGTGACATTGTTCAAGTTAACTTGTTGAGAGAAAAAACGGGGAAAAGTCTCCGACGAAAATACCTTGGTATTGAACTTTCATCCCCCATTTGTCCATCCATGTGGTGGTATCCTTTAATAAAATTTTTAAAAGGCCCATCCTTGACGTATACCTTAAAAATACACATGAATTGAACACCTCCTTTTTGGAAAGTCGGTTAAAAAAGTAGGTATCATCGATTAATCTCATATTACAGTCGAAATCCGATGCACACCGTAAGTCTGTACTTACTCCCTGTGGGAGAGAAAGCGAATTTATGTTTAAAAGCACTACTGAAACGAAGCCAAAGCGTAACGCCCTTTGGGAACAGCCTAGATCTATTCTGGGATAACCAGGTCGCCAGTTCGGGGCCAAACTAAGGTTATCAAAAATGGCACCGCACTCCTGTCTGGCAGGCATACCGTCCACCTGTCAGTCAGTCTGTCGAGTATTAGGGCAAGGAGCAGTGAAAAGCCACTATAGTGTTGAAGTTACATGAAATTGTCGGCATGTTTTAAACTCTACTTTCGTTTTTCACGATTTTCACTAAAAGTAATGAACCCTAATCCGGCTTAACTGTCTTAAATGTCAAACGGTTTAGATATTGAGGTAGTACATGTAAAGTGTAAGCGTCTGGTTAATTGGATTATTTTTTATTGGACGATTATTTTTATTATAAATGTGAAAGTGTGTTTTTAGTTGTCCTACGTAAGTAGCAACGTAGCAAGAATCGACGTGTTTTTTTTGCGTAGAGACAGTTTGTGGATCGGAGAGTGGCATAATGAAATAATGATATAAGCTTTTTTACTTCGAGTAGATCTCTCCTTTCGCACAACCTCAAGGCCGGTACCGGTGCTAGAAGCCAATAATGTATGAATGTCCAGAAAGTAAATACGTAAATCACTTTGCATTACATGAAACCGTGAAGCCAGCACGCACGCCGTTATTACAGCAAGTAACTCGAACTTAGTAATTGTTAGTGTACGCAATAAAAAGCATCGATCGGAGCTACCGAAAGTACCACCTCAAGGCCAGCCTGAAGTCTCAGTAAATATTTTAAGAGTTTGGCACGCAGGTACCGCCTTACGAACGTATGCCGGCTATCGTTTGGGAGTCACACGAACGTGAACTTTTGTTTGGTAATGTTTCCAAGCTAATATTTTAGTAGATGACTCTACCCTTTGGGTAAAAAGTTATTTTGATGTTGTTTTTTTATCCTTTAACTAGCTTCTGGCCGCGGTTTCACACGCGTTCACACAGGAACCGGGATAAAAATAGCATATGTTACTTTCCGCGTCTAGTGGCCGATTTTAGTGGCCGCGTCTAGTGACCACGTTCGGTGGCCCAATGTGCAGCAACACTTCGTATACCTAATGTCTCAGGGACTACTTGGAGACGAGAATTAATACATGATGCACAAAGCGACTTAATCGAAGTCATTTGGCGGTACTCTGTAAGGTCACATAGTGTGACCTTACAGAGATTGCGACAAAATAGCGAATGTGACAAATGGTAAGAAAATAAAGAAAAGAATAACAGATTTAGAATCACTTCTTAAGGAGACAACTTAAGGATTACCATCCTTATCCTTATCCTAGCTACCGCTAGCCAGACGTGAACAGATAATGGGCTGGCGCCTGGCCTACAACCACGCAACTTTTGCATCACATTTTAGGTCACCAAAACTACTTCGCCCAACATCCCCCTTCGTCTTTCGAACCATCCACTCTATAAACGGCTACGGGTGACCTGATTACCACATAATAAACGCATACACACTAGGATTCCCTGTGGAGCAGGTGGCATGGATACTAACAGATGACACAGATACACAACACAAACATCTAAGACCCGAAAACAAGCGTCATGTACACCACACAAAATCTGCCGTAGCAGGGACTCGAACCTTTGCAGGTAGATCCGCAGGTTACTTACTATACAAACTTAGCTACGAACCCGTCAAAGCCATTATCGTTACAATTCGTAAATACAGAGCGACTCTTATAGTTCTGTATAATAGCTAGTAGGTACGCGCTGAAGATAAACGAATTTTCAAGTACTAGTGTGGCCTTTGGGGAAAAACCGCATTGCTGTATTTCGCAGTTTCCTAAGTTACTTTTTAACGGCTCGGCGCGGATATTGTACTCAGAGCGGCTTTACTTCTATTACAATAGGTATAATAATTACACAATATATAAATGTTAAGCGATGATATTGATGACTCAGTTGTGTGAGGTTGCCCGCCGATCCGTAGACCGATAGTGAGTCCTACATTGAGATAATGGTCAAAAAACATCCTAATGCAATCATAGTGTGGTGATAAGACTTTTTTAGAGTATCGTCTCTGTTTTAAAGTGCGTATCGTGAATGAACGATGAAATCGATAAAGTCCAGTTTCGCAGGAAGTCTGGTTTTTTAACTTATCTAATAATGCGAACAAATATGGCGGATTCCAACCAGTGACATTCGTAATGAGATTTCTATCTATGTGTATATCTATCTATATATGTATTTCTATCTATGGCTGGAGATTCGCCATATTTGTTAACATTATTAGTCACCATAAAAAAACACGGACCAATCGTTTTAAGGTTTCGTATTTATCATGAATTAGTGTCCAATTGTCCATGTAGTAGCAATTCGTAGCACGCCTTGCTACGAGTAGCTACGACATTCAATGAGAGTTAGCGTAGGTTGTACTATTATTTTTTCTGTGGCGTAGGTCAACCAAAAGCGCTCCAAACGCGACTTCCAAAAAAAGGAGGAGGTTTTCAACGCATCTGTATTTTTTTACACATCTGCCTTTAAAAGGGGTGTAACGTTTTCAGCGTTTATGTATGTGAGTTTCTTTACTCCACCATAACTTTTTAACTTTATAACTAGCTAAGCAAGCAATGTTAAATCCCATACCAGCTTCACAACAACAACCCTAGTTTTTCTAAATGTAAAACGTCAAATACAAAGGTTAACCTTTTAGTGCTCAACAAAAATTAAAATTTATACCACGCTTTTCTACTTTTTCGTTTAACATTAAAATGAAAGGCAAACACTGGCCCGCGGCCCGAGGGAGGTCCTTCGCTAAGGTTTTCAATTAAATCATAATCTTGATCAATCATTAGAACGGTTCGCCCCCGTTAGTTTTGTCAGAATATTCTAATGTTTATTTCAAAGGCTGCGAAGAGATTTGAGGCCACGCTGGGCTTCATAACGGCGGTATAAATTTATGTTCCTGAACTTTACTTTCTTCTGACATTACCATTAGTGACTTACACTGGGCCATCATGGTTTGTTACTTACTATAGCTTGAGTTTTTTTAGCCAATGATGGCTCAACGGTAGTACAATGGCCGCTGATTTGTAGGTTGATGGTTCGAATCCTACAATGAATTCTTGAGCTGCCGGTGAAGGAAAACTTCGTGACGCAACCCTAACTTGGTGGTAGGGCATTTTCGTGTTTCCGTCTGGCTAGCTACCGCTCTCGAGTTGAAAATCTGTCGCTAAGCACATATCAGCGTGCTCCGGTAGTTGTACTCGAGAAACAGTTTTAACTTCTAACTTAGTTTTAAACAAAACATGACAAGCGTAGCCGTAAGCGAAAGCAAGTAACACAATCAAAAAACTTATTTCATTATGACTATTAATTAGTTATAGCTTAACACTATCACTGAAAAAATTCAGATTTGATTCCAGAGATTACCGCCAAATATACAAACAAAAAATAATAAAACAAAAAAATAAACAACTTTACATCTATGTTATACTAGTTTCCGCCCGCGGTTTCTATCCGCGTTCCCACAGGGACCGTGCATTTTCCCGGGATAAAAGTAACCTAGGTTAATCTCCAGTCCTTAAACTATATCTATACCAAAAATCACGTCGATGCGTTGCTCCGTTACTGCGTGAAAGAAGGACAAACCAACAAACACACTTTCACATTTATAATTTAAAATTACCTATAGGCCTACTAGGGCTTGTAGATTATCCAACTGTTTTTGTAGCTAGCTAGGTTAGATGTAGTGTTTATTTATGTATTACCTAGTTAATAAAGGCAATTAGCCATGTAAACAAAAAAAATATATATAAGTAGGAAGTAGGATGTTATGTACAGAATCTACATCTTCTTTATAAATTAGATTTTGTTGGTATCGCTAATTTCTGGAACCACTGGTTAGATTCCAAACATTCATTCTCTAATATAGGAAGCTACATTGTTTTTGAGCGTTGTAGACTATGTCTTATTTCTTAGTATATAAGGTACTTAGTATAGACCAGTCAGTCACTATAACAGGCCCATCGTTCGTTTCCGAGACCGATTCCAACGTTAAAATAACGATATGTGTAGCATTGGTAGCAATAACGTTTCGTGTTCAAATAGCAGCTATTATAAATCGGTAAATCACATTAATCGTCAAAGTGTCAAATGTTACGATTTATCGTTACACTCGACGCTGGAAAAACAATTTGTTTTTTAAATTTATTGCGTTTACATTTACAAAACTGGGAACATTTAATAAAAAATAATTTATACAAGGTGAGTTGAATTGGTATGTGATCCTGGAAGGGGGTGCTGGAGAACATGCAAAAAAAAAAGAATTTAAAATTGCCTGAACAGATTTGGATGTATGGGATATGGTTAGACTCCTTGACACTGGCTAGGGCAGTCGTGTTTTTTATTTGTGTAACTTTTGTTACGTCGACTTGTTTACTTCAGCATTTATAAACCGACTAGCTTCTGCCCGCTGTTTTTACCCGCGTTCCCACAGGAACCGTGCATTTTTCCGGGATAAAAATTAGCCTATATTACTCTGCGGTCCATAAACTATATCTATGCCAAAAATCACGTCGATCCGTTGCTCCGTTACGGCGTGAAAAGAGGACAAATCAACAAACACACTTTCGCATTTAAAATATTAGTATGGAGTATGGTATTATGTAGTATGGATAGTATGGATATACCTAGTAGGATTTATTCATTTGTTATTTAGAAAGGTTCTAGATGTAACCCCAAGGAAAACAGATGCACTCCGTAAGAAAGGCGAGCAAAACTGTGTGTTCTTACAGCCGTACCTACTTGAGATCCAGTTCTGCGTGGTGCCACCTCCGATTGTTATAGGGCTCACTGTTGAAATTAAGATATATAATTAAGTTATCGTGGTAATGACGTTTTTGACCTGTCTACTATATAGATATCGCTTCAAAGTGAATGCCACTGTCCGTTTGTCTAAAGTAGCTTTTCAATAGCCAAATAATTAGATCTCCATACTTCCATACTTATAAATGCGAAAGTGTGTTTGTTGGTTTGTCCTTCTTTTACGCAATAACGAAGCAACGAATCGACGTGATTTTTGGCATAGATATAGTTTATGAACCGGAGAGTAACATAGGCTACTTTTTATCCTGGAAAAATGCACGGTTCCTGTGGGAACGCGGGTAAAAACCGCGGGCAGAAGCTAGTAGGTATATAATTTGAAATTTCTTCTTTGTTTTTCGATGGTGCGTCAGCACGGGCTACGAACCCTACGGGCTCATCTCGGTCCACCCAAGCGAGACCATGCTCTCGACAGCTCGTTTAACTGCAGTGTTTCACGCTTGACGACGACGGAAAATTGTTCTCATTTGCAAATTTTCACTCCTGGAACACGCTGCGGCGTTTCGTTCCAGGCGTGTATGTTCAAAAGGCAATAAACGGTGCATAATAGATTCGCTGTTGGATGGTGCGCTCGTTGGGGAGGACAAACACAAATCAGTTTAAAACAGTCGTTATAGGTACTAGTCGCATATTATACAAGGTGAGATTGGTATGTTATACTGGAAGGGGGAGATCGGGACCATGGTGGTCCATGTAGCTAGACATAGCACTGCGTACCAAGCAGTAGAAATATTTAATAAGTTGCCAAGGGAAATCAAAGAAATTGTTTATAAGCCTCGTTTGTTTAAAAGGAAAGTCATTGCATTTCTTTTGGAAAATAGTTTTTATAGTTTGGATGATTACTTTGCCAAAACATTTGTATACTTGTAATTCTATTTGTTATTATCACTATATTGACTTAATTTAATTCTGGACATACTACGTAATTAGATTTTAACATTAGTTCTATAAATTATTAGGCATTATTTTAGATTTTTTTACTAACAATTCAAACACAATGTATGTTGTTACTGAATAAATACAATACAATACAATACAAGTTGTGAGAACCTCTTGGAAGTACGTCATTCCAAATTTTTATAAAAAAAATAAACTTAACTTCAAACGTGCAGTGCGCGGCGTTTTCTGGATTTGTTTCTGTCTCTTCTAATCATCATCATCGTTTGACAAAGTTCAACATAGTTCAAGTGAATCAGCTGATCTAGGGCTGCCCGGAAAATTTTGACGTAAACTTTAAATGCCATTACTTCAATGAACTATTCCGAATTTTAAAAACTTGTAAAACAAATGTTGTTGACCTCCAGTAGATTGACGTGCTTTCGTGATAACATACCAATTCAAACTTAGGTTGTATTCTACTCTGAATGAAAAAATAACTTTGAATGAAAAATGTACACTATACTCGTCGTCTTCGATTTTAATAAATCCTTTCCATCCAAAGGTTGCCTGGAACAGATCGCTTTTAGCGATAAGGCCGCCCATTATAGCACTTAGTATAAAATGTTTATGTTCCTTGTTTATTTTTCTTTGGTGTGTACAATAAAGCGTTTATCTATCTATACGGATATATCACTGTAATTACTACAGTGATATATCCGTATAGATAACAAACTAATGAAACATATATTTATGATTGTTTTTAACTATTGTTTTAAATGTTACTTCGCGTCTGTACTCATGAATACAGAAACCAATTACTTACACAATTAAACAATAACTTGTTCAATAAGTGTAGTTTTCAATACGTAACTAATCCCTCACGCCAGCGACGCGGCGACCCAGCGCTTCAGCCGCCTCGGGACATCAATCAAAATCATAATTAATTTCCTTTCACTCACTATACTGAATCCACTTTGAGCTGAAAAGCTGAAAAACACATTTGGTTCAAGATGGATGACAGGGCCGGATTAGCTTCGAGGTTGGCGAGATGTCGCTGCCTCAGATTAAAATACTTACGCCTAGAAACCTATTATGTGCATATTAGGTTTCTACGCATATTTTAATTTATGCGTAAAAGTGAGTCCGACAATACTTTCATCATTATCAGCCCTCCCTTATCACTGCTGGGATACCGGCCTTCTCTCAGAGAGAGAGGTACGGGCCATAATCCACCACGCGAGCCCGGTTAGTCCTACCACCTTGTAAAGTGAAGAGTCTCCGTTAGCTGTAATCGGTAGAAATTATTTTTGCGTTTCTCAGTAAATATGCCACTTATTACTATTATAATGTTGCGAAGACGAAGTGTTCAGACTCACCTTCAAAAACTGAAAAAACAATGTATATACAAGGTCAAGAACTCATAAAGTGAGTGTGAGAGAATAACTGAATACTTGTTTGAAATAAAATTAGATATCAAATCAAATCAAATCATTTATTTGCTAGAATACATGTTAGCGTAAGGTCTTATACAATATTTTTGATCAATGTATTCAACCTGCAGGCAGGTGTGCAAATATTGTTATACATTTTAAGTCCAGTGCATGTCATAATCAGTTATTAAAATTAAGTTATTGATTAGTTATTAAAATAAAATTATTGTCAAACATTATTTAAAGTTAAGGTATTCCTTTACACTATAGAAACAATTTTGCATTAACCACTTATGTAGGTGTAACTTAAATTTATTACCCTGCAACAATTTAATATATGATATTCAATTTAATTTCATAAAATATGAAGTTAGTTTCTTTATGAGATTTTTTACAGTATTTGTACTCTACTGGTGTTACAGCACAATATTTCAGAGTAGCAACAGCACACTGCAGCTCCATGTAGACCATTTTTTTTTTTACATTTCTAAGTTCTGTTTTATACTGCAATTTTTATATAAATGCATTTTCACATCGGTCCATAAATTCCGGAAACATCTGTTCCAGTCATGGTAAGAATACCTTCGTCAGTTTCCAAATTCTTTCCTTTATCACGTAAGGACACTTGGTACCTTTTGATCTTACGGCAATCAGCAGACTACTTTGTATAGAATACTATTTCTTACTGCGACTATGCATAAAAAAGTATCCGAAGAGAGCCTTTTCCTTTTTGAAAATAATTTGAAAAGACAAGCAACAACCTAGAATGCACCTAGTTAAAACTTTTCACCACATACCTGCATAAGTCCTGCACATAATACTCAAAGTGGGGTCATTTCCGGCACGGATTGATTCGCTGTTGACCTGTTTCTCTCACTATCATTTATTATCTATGGTTCAAATGATTGTATGCGCTTCAGCTTTCAGTAATAGACAAGCACTTAATATGATTAGTCCGTCTGACCCACGACAATGTGATTTGAGTAATCAATAAATAATACCTAACTCACTGGCTCCATGTCGTGTCACTGGCCCGGGTCTGAAAACAAAGGACCAACTGCTACCATAATATTTGAATATGCTACTACTCAACAGTGCCATAGCCTAATAGAAAATGTAGACGGTGCGCCACTCTGGAAGCTATTTGTATTCAAATACAAATTTATTCATACATTGCTTCAAAGCAATTATTTATCGGTCACCAGTCACTATTATTCACCAAGCACCTATCGGTATGTTTCAGAAGGTGCGCTTGAGAAAAAGTTAAATTTCCTCAGTTCACAGTAGTTCAATTAATCATTGCAGTTATGTCGTTATATTTTAATGTATTTCCAATTCCTCTTCTTCAATTTCTATTTCCAAACAAGCGTACTATGAGGAAAATATATTCCTCGTAGTCAAATCAGTTTGGCAACCTAGTCAGGCCAGGAGGGAACACCCCTTTACCTGGCTTCACTAACGAATTGACTCTACATTTCGTTTTAGAACTGCTACGGTAGGTAGTTCCCCCATTACATTTGTTATTCTACCGCTTATTACAAAATTATATACTTATCATTCCGATAGCGGCATGACAATGAAACCTTGATGATACCTATCACGCAACCTATACAACTGCCTATATAAATTTATAATAATGGAATCACATTTCCAAGCTGAAATGCTTTGAAATATAAAAATGAATATACAGCCCTGTGACATCATTATATTGTTATTCGATTTACATATGCATGTAAAATCCAACACCTGACGGAAAGTGGGTCAAATATAGCTTGAAAGATTATACCCATACTAACTTAAGGCAAGTGATAACACAACGTGCTGCAACCTTAGCATCGTGGTTAGTGGTAGAACATGTCTTAACAGGCACCTGGCGAGCTATCATTCTCAAATTAAAATCTTACCACCAAACAACTATAAGCTGCGCTTGAAAGCTATTCCTATTCTAGGGGTTTTGACCAATCGGAGACTGAGATTTCATATGCTACAGATATGCTATAGATAGAGAACCTTTATAGTAGTATCTAAGAAATATCAGGTTATTTAAATGAATCCGTAAGACTTGGTATTTACTATCCCCATTTACACTTGGTTGGTTAGAATCATGTATCATTTAAGAGTCATCTATAATGCCTATCTAGAACTATAAAACCCAAACCAATATTTTTTCTTTCTTTCAAATATTGAAAATAAGCAGTTGGATAATCTACAAGCCCAATTAGGCCTATAGATAATCCAAATGTTCTAGCCCACTACCAGTCGGACGCGTACCCAACATGCTGGCGGCATTGCCTCGTTGAACCGCAATGCTGATCCGTTGAGCCTAATAAGTACCAGCATTTTGGTTGCGCGTCGCATCCATACATTTGGATTATCTATAGGTCTACTTGGGCTTGTAGACTATCCAACTGTTTTTGTAGCTAGCTAGGTTAGATGTAGTGTTTATTTATGTATTAGGTAGTTAATAAACGGATTTTATAGCAATGGATATGAATTAAATTTCCCTGCTTGGAAGCCAACAAGTCTAACTTTTAACTAGATACGTACAATATAGGAATAAATTAGTGCCGTAACACTAAACTTGGCAGGCGAAGCTACGCGATACTTTATAGAAACCTAGCGGGGCTTTAAAATCTAGCTGTTTATCGATAGATATAAATTTGAAACTCGATCTAACTAAAGGAAATTCACTGCAGCAACAACCGTCTCAAATTTCTATTAAACCACAAAACTTATGAAGCCACTCAAGTTTTATTTAATTTTGGCGTGTGTTAAAATAAAATAATATAAATAGAAAAAAAAATTGTGTTGTTACTAAATTAAATTAGATTCAAAACAGCTAAAAATTTATTTTTACGAGTACTTACCTATCTTTTACTAAAAAAAATATAAAGGATTACTATAATAAAGGGTTGCGAAAAATAGAGTTTCATATTTTCTAGCATAATTTCCCAAAGACCACGTTACTGCTTACCGCAACAAGCCTACAGGCATAGGGTTGACACCCCCGACTAAAGGGTAAACCTCGAATTTAGATGTGGTAATGACAATGTCGATTGTGAATACTAGTTTTTTATCCTTGATAGGTCGTTTGCCTGATGGTAAGCATAAGCCGTCAGCCCACAGCAATTGCAATGTCACTCACAACTTTGAAACACAAAGGCCTGCGTGGCATTGAAATGCGGTACCTATGCAGTGCCATAAACCCAGTAATTTAACTGCCTACTTTGCTCACCAAACCGGAATACAGTAGTATTTGCACATTATTGCTTGGCAGCAGAATATACGATCAAAACGGTTGTATCCACCCAGACGAACACTCGCAGAAGAGTTAGTCCAACCAACCAGTAATCTATTTCTAAAGAAAGATTGCTTAGCAACCCTACACACTATGAATATTTTCAAGGCGCAATATCACGACTTCCACGACAAAGGAGCGTGTTCTGTAGGAGATAGCTAATTCAATTTTACAAAGTCTTTTTATTGAATTATTTACACACAAACAAACAGGCTGTCTTCCGTCAACATCGTTCAAGATTCGCTCGTACCGTAAGCGTATCTATTATCTACTGCAAGCAAATCAATTTGACGCGCTTTCAGTAGAATGTAGAGGTAATAAAATCTTAAAAGTTGTTCATCAAACAAATAAGGTTAGTTTACGAAGGGTTCTGCTAAGTGATAAGACCATCCAATTAGCTTTAGTAGCGTTTTACTGTCTTTATGTTGTTTGTTTGTTTATTTCTTCCCTCGTGCAATTAAATTTATAACTTGTTGCGCTTTGCAGTTTAACCTGCCTTATCTATACAAATATATAAAATTTAAGCGTCTGTTTGTAATGTCAAAAAAACAACTTTTCACTAAATGCATATGAAAGAATATATAGTAGGTTTTTTTTATGTTATTTGGTAACGAGACGAGGTGGTCGTTTGCCTGATGGTAAGCATAACGCCGACCCATAACAATTGTAGTGCCACCCAGAACTTTGAAACACAAAGGCCTGCGCGGCACTGCAGATCGCTCGTTACCCTGAGACATTAGGTATTAAGTCTCATAAGACCAGTAATTTCACTGGATACTCTGCTCATCAAACCGGAACACAGTAATGCTTGCACACTACTGCTTGGCGGCAGACTTCACAAGCAAAACGGTGGTAACAACCCAGAAAAAGAGTTAGTCCTCCCACTAACACAAATACCTATAGATAATAAAAACTTTTATTGTCTCTCTTTTTGTTACGGCTAATCTCCGAAATGGCTGGACCGAGTTTGACGGGACTTTCACTGACACATATCTGATGTTATAAGGAGTAACTTAGGCTATGTGGGCGAAGTCACGGAGCACAGCTAGTCAAGTATAATTGCTGAGCCATCGCTTTCCCTTATATATTAATTTTATAAATGTGAAACCCCTCCTTCAATTACGCAGCAACAGAGCAACAGATCGACGTGATTTTTCGCACATAGATATAGTTAATGGGTCGGAGAGTGGACATAGAATACTTATTTTACCGCAAAAATGCACGGTTCGTGAAGGAATCTCCCGGAATAGCGGCCGCAGCTATTTCATATCTCAACAAATACATGCTTTTGCAATTCAACGAACATAATATTAAATAATCCATTCTATTCATTGATTAAGGAAGTATTTTTCCTCTAAGATTCTATTGTACTACAATGGGCAGTTCCAGGACTTTGGATTATATTGATTTTTATTGCTTGACAACTACCATTTCTCAGTCTTTATGCGGATCAATACGTGACCTGTGACATTTGTCGCTGGTGTGAGAAACACTTGCAGTTGTCATTGTGAAAAGTGTGTCTTATAATTATCATTATCATAGTTTCCTTCCCTTGGGAGAAAGGGGCAAATAAAAAACTAAGAGTAGCAAGTTTACTTCAGTATGTGTCGTGTGTAACTTCTGATTGATAATCAGATTTCGCGGGCTTTCGAACTTTTTTATTACCATAAAGTTAAAAGCCTTTTTGGTTCGTAGCTGTAGACACACTCTATTAAATAAAGACCGACAGAGGGACTAGGTGATCTTAGGGCCGTCAAAGGTTCAAGTTTTAAAGGTTCTTTTATGAAATTCTATTGAAAAGAATGACAGTAAGGCATGCTAAAATATCAGACACGCTACAAAAGCGCCGCTGCTGGTTTAGCTAGCTTGTTGGAAATTTGAAATGTTAGATTTCGGAAAAATTGGACGGCTATTACTTTTCTGTCTTTCATTCAATGAAAAGAATATTATTTATATAAAATAACGTAACTGTTTTAATTCTGAAAGTAGAGACAAAAAAAATACGGATTCGAAACCCTATTTATGTAATTGTAGAGCTCTTGTCAAAAAACGCGCTAATATGAAAAAAATTAGGAAAACATATTTAAATTTGCGTACAATATCAATAAATATGCTAATTTAGTTTGAATTTAGCATGTATGTGATCTGAATGTACACTGATTATTTCTAGATCGATTACACTGACTTTGTAAAACTATTAAACGTGTACACTAAAAAAACTATAAAAACGGAAAAACGCAATATAGTATACGTAGTATACATGCGTAAATAGCGCGCATTTAGTAAGTAATATGTTCGCGTATATAGTATAGGGCCGAGCGGGAACTTGTACGACTTTCAATCCCACGCACCATAGTTCGAATCTTGACTCGGCCCGCACCAATGACTTATATCAAGTTATGTGCGGATTATTCACATTCGCTCTAAAAACGGCGAAGAAAAACATCGTGAGGAAACCCGCATGTTCAAGAACCATAAAATTCGAGGACATGTGTCATGCCACGCACTGAGCCCCCCGCGTGGTGGATTATGCCCATACCTCTATCTTAGAGAAGACCCAGCGGTGGGAGCGTAAGAGGCTAATAATAATAATATAGTATATATTTACAAACAGCACGTAGAGCTCTCGCTATACAAACTTATATAAAGGCGCTCCGTTAGGCATCTTTAGATGATTAAATTTCCTTTTTTTTGGTAACAAAAAATACTATAATGGTCGCTCAAAATATTGAGCATTTCGGGACAAAATAAATTTTTCAGGGTCGTTTTTGTGATTTTTTTACAAGATTCTGGGCGACATCTATGTAGTAGATTTTTGATAAGTCTTTTCTATAAACATTTGGCTACACTACTGTATTTTTTCTTGCTTATAATATCTATGAAAACGCGGAGATTTATGCGACAAAAAACGGGATTTTTTTCGGACGTTTTGATTTAGCCGCGCTTTAAATTGGACGCAAGTAATTCCTACTATAATGTTAATAAATGTGAAAGAGAGTTTGGTGGTTTGTCCTTCTTTCCCACAGGAACGGACCAACGGATCGACGTGATTTTTTTCATAAAGTTAGTTTCTGGGCTGGAGAGGGACTACTTTGTTCCCGGAAAATTCACGGTTCCTGTAGTTATCTTCACGCTGGTAAATCCGCAGGCAACAGCTTGTATACAATATTCGTGGAACGTAGATAACTGTAATTGGAGAGCTCTTAAAATACGCGCTACAAAAACATTGTTATAAATGTAGAGACGACTACACTGAACTGTAGAGCTTTTGTTTAAGAGGTGCTCTACAATAAAGGTAAAAAGATTCTAGAATATAACAAATTGTAGAGCTGAGTTGAGCTCTTATCTAAAATCAATATGCTAAAAATATCTATATAACTGGGGCCACACAGATAATTAATAAATAATAATTAACGCACAACAACCACATCCATAGCCACAGATCCATAATTATAAATGTCTGTGTATAAGTAACTTGCACCATGGTCCCAGACACGAAAAAGATTTTTTAATGCACACATATTAGGTCCATTGAGAGAATCGAACATTACGCGCTACAGAAACTATGGGTCTTACCACAAAAAACAATGTTTAACTCCTAAACATGCTTTATTCGTGCGTTTAAATATGAGCCACCACAAATCCTGATTAAAGTAGTGTCTAACCGTTGTCTAACTCAATTCTGTTGTGACGTTTCTAATCATTTTACCTTTAGACGCTGTCTAGCTAAACAGGCATCTAAAAGTATTTTTTTTTGGTATCACAGGTAGGTATATGTTTATCCGCAACAACTGAAGGCTATAACTGTACGTACAACAACGTACCTGTACGTATGTCATAGAAATGGTAAACGTTATAGCCTTTATCCGAAATACGAACTCCAGTGGTAAAACAACTATTGTAATAACTTATACAGTACTTTTATGTAGAGTAGGTCGTAGGTTGTAGGTTAGACAAAAGTCGAGAGGAGAAGTGGCTGTCTCGCTTCGCTTTTATACAAACGATGTTCGATGACCTATTTTCTTGTCGACATAAAATAAATCTTGTAATGTTAATGACACATTGTTGTTTTTATAGTGGGTAGAAAGCAGGTAGTATTCCTCGTGTTATGGTAGGTAATAAATGATTGATTAATTTTTCTTCAAAGGAGAATTTAGATTTTACTGTAAAAAATTTGCTGTAACGGAAATTCTCATTAAATAAAAACGTGCTGAAATTATAAAAGACAGCCATACTATAAAAAAAATTTTGATCGATATCTTTTTCATGAATTATATCAATTAATTAAGTAATTCAATAATTAGCGTTATTTCATGAATGCAATAACGAGAACCCATTTTGAGTACTCAATATAATTAAAGTTTAAATTTTTTACCACTTTTATCTACATAACAGTATGCCAATCTCAACAAGGTAGGTACTTAACAACAACAAAGAATAAAAAACGAGCGCTCCAACACTAATAATTAACATCAAAACAAAAACAGTTCAAATAAGAAAACATAAAAAAAATTTGAAGTGTTTTTCCGCAAAAAAAAACGCTGCTCCAAAATAACAAGTAATACAGCAAAAAAAAATTTTATTCTACACGCCTTTCAGTAAAATTATGTCTGGTTTTTTCAATTACGAAAAATACTTTAAATGTAAAAGTGCATCGACTTACAGACGAGTGCGATGAGTAGAGCGAGCGCGGCGGCGAGCAGCGCAGCCGGCGCGGCGGCGGCGCGGGGCATGACTGCCGGAGCGAGCGGAGCGCGCCGCATGCCCCCGCACCCCCGAATGCGGCACTGCGCTCTATGCGAACTCACTCACACGACTTGAGAAAGAACTAACTTACTGATAACGGGATTTGTCTTGACGCGCGGATTTTCCTTTTCGTAGCATGCTACGAAAACATTTCAGAATTTTTAGTTGCCTGAAAGACGCGCGAGTTTAGGCTTTCAGTCGCTATTTCTGTGTGGCTCCCTGTTATAAGACAAAACGAACATGAAAATGTGACAAAAGATCTATTCATCTTATTTGTAGGCTAATTTCATGGTGGTAGATCCCCACCCTTGTATTCTTTTCAATAATGTGGCAACGTCTGAATGCTCTTAGAGCAATTATAACGTCAATTGGCAACACCAAAATTTCAGTAAATATTTTTAGTATATATCAGTAACGAGTTTTGTCTATAATGTGTTTATTTAACGTATTTGTATGTATGTTTATCTATCTTAAATAGAAAAATAGTTGCGCTATATAGATACCCAACACAAAAGCCCTTTTTACTTAATACAAGCATAAGTTTGATTACGGTAGAGAGAAAAGGAAAACTGATTATTTTTAGAAATTTTCCTGTTGATTCGTGTTCTAAGAATAGCAGTTACAATTATTGTGTGTTCAGTATCCGCTCTTCAGATAATTAAGCTAAGAGAAAATAGCACAAATATGTATTAATTCAAAATAAGGACTAGTTTCGCAATGGTAGAGTTGACAAGGGATCCATTTCCATTGTAGCCTAGTTGTATCATGCATGGTACACTCCTATAATTTTGATAAACATTAATGTAGGTACGCACAAATCGAAGCGAATCGATGATTCATTTACCTAAATAAAAAGAAAGTGCTCTTCAAGATTTTTATTATTTGTTAAACCTTTAGATATCATTTTCCACGGGCCGTGGCTCAGTTGGTATACGAGTAGCAACGAACAAAGGGGTCCGGGATCGATCCCGACTGGAGCAATCTTTGTGTGGTTAATATAACAGTTAGTTCTCCGGTCTTGGATGCTTTTTTTGTGTACCTGTATGTGTTCATACCACCTACAACACAGATAATCCTATTGCATTTGTTATCGTTATTTACAAGTTTACAACACACCTTATTTCTTAGAATAAGGTAAATAAGAAAGGAGAACAAAGTATCTAGTCGTTGCAATTATAGCCTAGTTAATAAAAATAATGTCTCTTAATATTGACTACGCAGCTATGTTAGACGTCCATAATGTCTATCAAAGGAATGGTCTACGTTAAACAATAGAACTAATATAATACTTCAAGTATATTGTAGGTTGTTTAAAAGGAGGTCGAATCTAGGTGTGACCACAAAAAACGTTAAACATGTGTTAATCACTGTTTAACGCCTAAACATGCCTTAGGCGCGCGATTAAATATGAGCAACCACAAATCCTGATTTAAGTAGTGTCTAACCATTGTCTAACTCAATTCTGTTGTGACATTTCTAATAATTTTTGACGTTTATCGTTAGACGCTATCTAGCTAAACAGGTGACTAAAAATGATTTTTTTGTGGTAACCCTATAGATGTTTTCTGGCAGTCTGTTAAAAACTAGGATAATATTTGAATAATATAGCGATCAAGTTTCCGCAGCATCGTGCTGCAGTAAAGCCTCGATAAATACGTTACATATTGACAGTATTTCAATCTCCGATGCGATAAGAGGTGTTGTTCTCTTTGTAGTATCGTAGCACCGTAGCTCCGTAGCGCTCGTAGTGCTCGTAGCGTAGCTCGCCGATCGGCGACGTTTGCTACGGACTGCAGTCTTGATGTCCGTTTTGAGATCATGACAGATTTACAACTGATAAAATATCATCGGCTAAAATAATGTGCTAGCTAGATAAACTATTTGTTCATGGAGTGAAAAGATGGAAAAAATGCTGCTAGAGTATCGTCCACCTAAACACGATTTAAACTGTTTGTCAGTGTCGTTTATTACGTACTTATACAAATTATTTATTCTGTCCATGGTGATGGTATTTTGAAGTAGGTATGTGTGGGGAGGTTTTGGCGGGAACACGAAAATTTGCAAGATGATTCTGCACGTAGATGGTTCTACGTGATTTCCTTGTTTATCTCACACTCATAAACTACGACAAAAAGCGATTCATGATTAGATCCAAGTATTTTTTTTATTTCTAGCCTACCTGTAACCGTAGCTGCGCACTACCTTAAACTCAAATTTAGCTACGCCCTTGCTGCAGTTGTAGTAGTAACCTATGTCTGAAGCCTTCGAACGGTTTAAAATTGGCTTAAGATTTATAAGTCAATCCTACTTCCTACTTCATATTATAAACGCGAAAGTTTGTGAGGATGGATGATTGTTAGTCTTTCTCGCAAAAAAACTACTGAACGGATTTTGATGAAACTTTACGGTAATATAGCTTATACATTAGAACAACAGAAAGACTACAATTTATAAAGATATATACCAAGCGAGCGAAGCCGCGGGCTGTAGCTGCTGAAATATATAGCTGTCCTTAAAAATACATAAATAATACACATGTTTTAAAAATACATAAATAATACCAAATTGATAACAGCTTTAAATTGCGCTCACGCTCGAAAACTATAGACGAGGTTTTTTGTATACTGCGACGAGCTGATCGTTTACCTGATGGTAAGTGTAACGCCAGGGCATAACAACTGCAGTACCATCCAGAACTTTGAAACAAAAAGGCCTGCGCGGCACTGCATAGTCCCCGTTACTCTGAGACACAGGTATTACCTAAGTCTCATAAGCCCAGTAATTTTACTATCATCAAACCGGAACATTAGTATTGCTTGCACATTACTGCTTGTTGAAGACTTTGCGAGCAAAGAGGTCATATCCACCCTGACAGCCACATACTAGTATATCTACGGTTCTAGCGCCGTAAAACCTTTCACATGGGTGTCCGGGGTTGATACGGCGCTAAAGCAGCGTTCCTGGTACTTCTACACAGATTATATCCTCTTTAGTGTTGCCATCATGTTACTTCTGGGTATTATACCCTTTTGATTATGTCCATTAGCGCAGGGCGATCACGCCGTTAATTTGGTGTCTGCTATAAGTTGGAATTAAGAATTAGTGTTTTTAGGATGTTTTGGATTTATATAACTTATGTTAGTGGGAGGACTAACTTTTCTGCGAGTGTCCGTCTGGGTTGTTACCACCGCTTTGCTCGTGAAGTCTGCCGCCAAGCAGTAGTGTGCAAGCATTACTGTGTTCCAGTTTGATGAGCAGAGTATCCAGTGAAATTACTGGGCTTATGAGACTTAATACCTAGTGTCTCAGGGTAACGAGCGCACTGCACTGCCGCACAGGCCTTTGTGTTTCAAAGTTATGAGTGGCACTGAAATTGTTACGCGCCGGCTTTATGCTTACCATCAGGCAAACGACCAGCTCGTCTCGTCACCTAATAAAAAAAAAAAAAACTTGGTTACATCTGCCATAAAACAGTTGTTACGTAAACTAAGTAGTAATAATTATCTGTGGGCGTATATTAACTGTATGAGATTGAGATAAATAGTTTTCTTGGATTATTTCCCTACATTTTTCATGTGTACTAAGTATAGACAGCAACAATCGCTTCGAAGCGACTGTAATTTTTTTTCTATTTAATACCGAGACGAGCTGGTCTTTTAATAAATAAATAAAAAATAAAATAAAATACATTTATTTCAGGCTAAATCCCATAGACACAACACAAATGGAGAAAAACAAATAACAGTGATACAGACATTATGACACTTTTGTCTCATGGTAAACATAACGCCCCCCCCATAACAAAGGTAGTGCCACATGGAACTTTGAAACACAAAGGTGATGCTTGCACATTACTGCTTGGCGGCAGACTTCACAAGCAAAGCGGTACCAATCGAGAAGGACTCTCGCAGAAGTCCTACCACCTAGTAAACCCTTGGTCCGTACAACGGGCATAATCTATTTACATATCATACCACTTACGAAAAACCATTTTTATTCAGAAAATGAATGGAGAGATTGATGCGAGAGCGCCGTCGAGTAGAGAGGCCATTTACATTTCTCCTCTTAGCCCTAAGGGGAAAGGGGGGAGGGGGGGGGTAGTGTTTACTGTTTACAAACAGTTTTAGTGGGTCATCGCTTAGAAGATAGATGTTCTCAAGTATTTATTTGCTTTCGCGAAAGATTCGTGGAGGGCTTCTTTTTCACTGAAGTACGAAGCTTCATGTTAGTTTTCATGCAATTTCGATACTAAGTACAATAATAATCAATATCGTAATCCGAGCTTACATTACGCAGTTCGTAATTTAATAACGCAGTAAATACAAATAACGGCCAAAACCTAGAAATTCCGATCCAGTGGACGCGTAGCTTTCTTGGTTTATAAATGGGAGACATTGCTGATGGCTTTGGTGGACTGTATTAAAATTGAAAACGGTTCATTAGCCGTTTTCCATTAAACCGCGCCGAATAATAAAAATGTATCTCAGCGCTGAAGCTGCAGGTTGGTCCGGGTGCGTGACAAAAATTGGCTACTTAGCCCTATACAAAAATTGGCTACTTAGCCTTATAGTAGATTGTTATACAAGGGGCTAATAAATAGAAACCGTTATAATGGGGCTTTAGCGCAGTGTTACTACTTTTAACTACGATTGCGAGAAAATAAAATAATCCAATATTATAAAAAATAAATAACTTTTTCCCCTAGAAGAAAATATACTATTTTATACCCGCTCTGGTACGCTACAATGACGAGCTTTTTGAGCAAGGGGAGTGAAACGACTATTCTAAAGACTACAATTATAGGTACGCCTCAAACGGGGAGTAGGTATACAGCAATGACGTTCAAACAGCCAGAAAAAAACGTAAAAAAAGAAAACAAAAAAAAGCCAGAAAAATGTTTTATTCGTCATTGATAGAGTCGAGTAGCACTGAGTCGAGGTTCGCTGGGCTTTCATTCATGGATACGAAGGTACACACCAGTGGAGCAAATAGTGTTTACTCGATAACTAAACATACGGATAAGATCGACATTCGACCTTTTTCGAGGGTGACGTGTCACCTAGCAACTCCGAAACAACCCCTGGCAACGGGGTGACACCTGACACCTATCAATTAGTGATAAGGTCGCAAGTGTTTCTTTTGATAATTTTATTATATTGTGTTGTGAGGACATGGCCTGTGTGAAGAAACCTATGAGTCAATTGAAGAAGATTGAGACGGTGAGATGATAGTAATCTGTGGTGAGATGTCTGGTCAACGTTCAAGAACTAAAAATTTTATATTGACATATTTTTGTATGTTATGGAGACTATTTATTTATTTACATTATGTAAAATATTTCCCAAGTTTCTTTATATTAGTAGTTATACAAAGTAAAATCATAATGCATACAATGTCTTTCTGTTACATGTTCTTGTTTAAACTACTAAAAACAGAGATAATATAATTATATTGTATTGTTATCCGATTTACATATGTATGTAAGGGCTCAATCGAGCACCGGAAAGTTGGTCAAATTGAGCTTGCAAGATTTGACCCAACTAACAAGGCAAATTAAATTAAAGCTTGTAAAAACAGATTGCTTTTCCTTTTTATAGAGCCAAAATTGTTTCCAGAAAGAGGCCGTGTTCCGGTCTCGGAAGCGCATCCTCAAGTACCTGGTGCTGGGCTACTTGCGCCAGGAGGGGTACCAGCACGCCGCCGAGACCTTCGCCGGCGAGGCCGCCGTCACGCACGACTACGAGCTCTGCGACAACATCGACCTGGATATTATATTGCTGGTAAATTTTCACAAGCTCGGAAAGGTCACAAAGATCTTGTTTATCATTTGAAATCTGCGCGCAAAAGTGCTTTATATCCGATAGCGTGGAAAATATAGTCGCACCCGTGCCACTGCCTGACTTTCCACACTAGCGTGGAAAAAGCACTTTCACGCAGAAATTCGATTGATAAACAATATATTTCCTCACGAGTGAAGTGAAAAATTGTGTTATTCGCTCAGCAGCAAAGTTGAAAATTTTACCCTCGCTACGCTCAGGATTCTGTTTTTGAATCTTAGATTCCTTCGTTTCCTCGTGTTTCAATACAAGTGGTCGCGCTAAACACAACTACTACAACATTGCGGCCTTGCATAACATAAAACATAACATAAACATAAACGCTTACACACTCATACCCCCGCACTAGGATTCCCTGTGTCGCAGGTGGCATGGACATACACAGATACACATCACAAACATCCAAGACCCGAGAACAAACTTTATGCTTACACAAAATCTGCCCCGGCCCGGAATCGAACTTGGGACCCCTCGCCTTGCAGGCAGGGTTACTACCAACTTAGCTACGGAGCCGTCAAATAACAGATAACTATTTTATTCATACTCGATAGGTTACCCCGGTTAAGATCACCCCATCTCTTCCCCTATGGGTGCCGTAAGATGCACCTAAGAGAATATCCAGGAAACGCGCAACAGCATTCACGTCGTAATCTACTGCGATCACCAGAATGAGACGCCCGCAAAGGACACTATAGGACAATATGCCTATATACACTACGTGAATAACTCCACGTTATAAACGTTCGTGGAGAACGCGAGTACAACAGATACCAGTTCCATTTCCCAGACACAATGGCAGGTCCAGAGCATGTTTACGAGCGAGCCGAACCGAAACATCTCCGATACCTATCGTAAAGGTTTTGTAATACAAACATACATTTGCCTGTGTGCATAGGACGAGTACAGTCCAGCCGTTTTAACTGTGGCGTTTACTTTTACTTTCGTTTCTTTACTTCGTAACATATAATCAATAGTGTATTAGGTAATGCTTACGTTCAGAAGAAAACAAGTGGGTAGGAATAGAAGGAAAGTCGGTGATGTTACGTACTTGCCGTGTAACATCTCCAATAGTAGCCGTTCTCTGCTTCTCAACCTACACCGTATTAATATTTGGTATTATGATGGTCATACTCATAAATCATGTGGAAATTCATAAAATGACCATTGATGCCAAGACAAGCCATTATAGCGTTATCTATTGAATGCTTTCTAATTTACTGAATAGTGTATTTTTTATCAATGTCAATATACAAGGTTATTACTATGTTCAGTAGCGTACCTCGCACATTGGTGAAGCGGTTGCACTTTGCCCGTGTTCAGTTTCGTCCCCGAGGTATTGCGCAGCTTTACGAATAGGGCTGTGATGTCTCTATCTATAAACTACGGACCCCAAAAATTACGATAACACCCCAGACATCGTTACCGTCCTTAGGAGATCGGCCAACTTAATTTCCTCCTAACTGTACTTTACTAAATACGATATCAATACTACAGCGTTATGGTTCAGTGGATATGACGTCGGCGGCCGATCTGTAGGTCAATGTTTCGAATGAGAACGAGTTTGAGTTTTCGCAGCTTAGGGCCTAGCCTTTTTTCGCCATCAAATTACTAGCTTGTACTCTACTTTCAGGCTCTATACAAATCAGTTAAGCATGAAGGGGTTCCAAATAGGCAAACATCGTTATACGTTTTGGTATATAAAAGTATACCTATGGATATATCTATCTATATAATATTAGGTATATCTGTCAGGAGGGGTCATTGAAGAAGTCTGAAACTACTTCAAGAAAGATGCATATAAAACTTCGAGGCGCGAGACCGCTCGGACCGCGAGCTCGCGACCACAGGCTTCTGGCGTTCTGTCGGCTTGTTACAAAAGTTGGTGTTATTATTGTCAATGCAAATGCAAATTGAGATACTCAATAACTATCTCACTTGCTATTAATTCATAATGTGGTCAAAGACCTCTCAAGTGCAGCTGTTGGAGCACAGTGCTAGGGGTTTTTAAACTGAGTAACTAGACGTGGAAGCCGCTTGCCTGATGGTAAGCAAAAGTCTGCCCTAACAATGGCACAGCCAACAATGGTGTCAATTCTATCATTACATACCTAAACTAATTTTAGTTTCGCTCTCTCTCTTTCCAATGCATAACATGAGAAAGAGACGAAAGATGTCTGATAGATCTAAATTTTGTTTTAGAGCTGTCAAATGTCTTTCGATCTTGATAAATTAGATGCCACTGAATTCATTGCCATTAAATTTACACTAGACACAAGCAAGTGGATTAATTTGACAGGTCTAAAATATATTCCATCTCTTTCTCATGTTATGCATTGGAAAGAGAGAGAGCGAAACTAAAATTAGTTTAGTTATGAAATGATAGAATTGACACCAATAGCGTTCACCGAAAAATCAAATTCAAAATAAATTATCGCCGACTATAAAAGCTGAAATATCTTCCTTCTTTCACTCACCGCAGATCTCTTCGTATTCATGTTTAAGTAGGTAATATCGTGGTCCAGATCAGCTGCACTTGATTTATTCTTTGGTCCATCGCCGGGGGGTGCAGACGTTTCGGCGCCCTTTCTCGGGCAGACAGGGCGGCGCCGTGACGACATAGAGGACTGTCAGTTATTAAATAGGTCATAATTGCAATAGGTACTATACAGAGAGGTGCTTGACGACAGATTTTTCACTTGCTTGGGCGTTAGCAAGCCAGGAGTGACCACCAAGCTATTATATGGTTGCATCACTATGTTTTCCTTCGCCCAAGCTATTGTAGGACTCGAACCACCGACCTACGGATCACCGAAGTCACTACCACTTTTCTATCATCTGTATGTATCAGTTGCCGCCGCGGCTTCACCCGTGTGTTATACGGCATATCTTTATAAATTGTACTCTGAGTTATTCTGACATATAAGCTATAGATATACTTATTATTACCGTAGTTTCATAAAAAATCGTTCAGTAGTTTTTGCATGAAAGAGTAAGAATCCATCTATCCATCCTCACAAACTTTTGCGTTCGTAATAGTAGGTATATTATAAAAATAGGATGTAGTCAAGCCGTATCGTCACACGACAAGTCAATATCGTGTGGGAAGCGCTTTACCTACTTACTACCTAAGTATATTTTACCTGATTTCTGTTTTCTGCTGGTAAACTAAAAATGGTACGGTATGTTTAGCAACCTCTGGGTAAAATCTTCCCAGGACTACTGCAGCTACTACCTGGCCCGGTTCAACAAGCAGCCGCAGTTCTGCCGGGCGGTGGCGGAGCCCGCGCCGCCGCCGCGCCGCCCGCCCCCCCGGAGAGTGCCCCCTGAGGAGCCGGTGGCAGTCGGCGAGGAGCCTGACTTGCTGGCCGCGGTAGCTGTTACTAAGATGATGTCGGTGAGATATCAAAAAACATATCGATGTTTTCAGGTCTCATTTGTTTTTAAATTGTTGATAGATTAGTATTTGACCACTATCTTATTTTTTTTTTCACACTCATACCCCGTACTAGGATTCCGTGTCGCAGATGGCATGGACACACACAGATACACGACACAAATATCCAAGGCCCGAGAACAAACTTTATGCTTACACAAAATCTGCCCAGGCCGGGAATCGAACTCGGGACCCCTCGCTTTGCAGGCAGGGTTACTACCAACTTAGCCACGGTGCCGTCAGCTGCAGGTCGGCCGTGGTGAATATAGTAAACCCAGAATAGGACTCTGGCTGTGAATCGCGCTGAACACACAACGGTGTGGTTGCTGCAGAAATCTGTCGCCAAAAGCGCACATAGAATTTCAACTTGAGGGTGTTTGCTAGAGAGTTGACTAAAAAAAGGTGGACCGTCGAACTCAAAAGGATCAAAACCGCGAGGAACCGTTTTGGATGCGCGCGGCGAGTAGCCGATCCAAGTGGCGTCCTATGGGGGAGGCCTATGTTCAGCAGTGGACGTCTTCCAGATGATGATGACACCAAAACTTGGCTTTCAGATGGATCCCTCGGCCCTCGAGAACTCTATTCCTGCTATCGAAAGGAAGCCTCTCGCTGGTTTCCTGGCCAAAGCCTCCGAAGAGAAGAGGCAGATGGTGGAACTGCTGTACCAGGACATCATCAGGCCGTCGGGCGTGTCGTGGGATGATATCAAGGGCTTACCTGAAGCCAAGAGTTTGCTGATGGAGTCTGTCGTTTATCCTGTAAAGTACGTAAGAAATATACTAAGCATGGAAGTGATTTAAAGTAGATTAAGTTGTTTAGAAAAATAATTATAAACATAATGGTCTAACTAAAATAGGTAGGTAGATTTTTTGGGTGTACTTATTTAAGATAATAATGGAGCGATTGTCCCCGAGCGGGAACTTGTGCGACTTTCAATCCGACGCACCATAGTTCGAATCTCGCCTGGACCAATAATTATATCAAGTTATCTTGATCATGTCAAAGGTCTACGTTATATATATTATTTCCTCAGGTACCCCAACGTGTTCACTGGGCTCCTGGAGCCGTGGCGGGGGGTGCTGCTGCACGGGCCCCCCGGGACCGGCAAGACGATGCTGGCGCGCGCCGTGGCCGACGAGAGTCGCTGCACCTTCTTCAACGTGTCCTGCGGCACTGTCGTCAACAAGTGGCGCGGGGAGTCCGAGAAGATCGTTAAGGTTGATACTTCGTCGAACTTATAGTTTCCACTAGGTTTATCTAGCGAATTCGAGTCGACCGCATTGTCGCTTAACATCAGGTGAGAAAATTTCAGCGTGTCGTCTGCCGTGTCCAATAAAAATCTTAGATACAATAAAAAGTAATCTTCAGCATTGCTGATGCGCGGATTCACTGTGCCCATGCCAACGCCGACACTGAGAATCCTATAGCTCCCGTCAGATTACTGTGTCGGGGTGTGACGTGGCGCGACAGAAATATCGAATTCATACAAAGGAAAAAGATATGATATAACTCGCCCCGACGCAACACAAAACTTTAGTGTGAATCTGACCATACTAAATGTATGAATTTGATATTATTCTGTCGCGCCACGACACACTCCGTCGTGTTTAATCTAAACCCGGGTTATTGCAGGGTATGAGTGTGTAAGCGTTTATGTTTAACGTCCAAAGGTTCTCTTCGAGATGGCATCTTACTACGCCCCGTCAGTAATCTTCATCGACGAGGTAGAGACGCTGGCGTGCGAGCGCTCGGCGCCGGGCGAGCACGAGGCCTCCAGGCGGCTGAAGTCACAGCTGCTCACGGAGCTGGACGGGATCGGGACACGAGAGGGCATCGTCTTCTTGCTGGCTAACTCTAATATGCCTTGGTAAGATTTGTGTGCTTAGTACTTTTATGCAATCTAAACTCTTCAGATTTTCACATTTTTATTCTCAACTGGCGTCTCCCCATGCGTGTAATGCGTGTAATCAAAAATGCCTATACCACTCAAGGATAATGTAGCTTCCTATTATTGTAAGAGTTTTTAGAATCGGACCAGAAGTTCCAGAGATTAGCGGTGACAAACAAAAACAAAACTGTACTGCCATATAATATTAGTATAGATAGGCTAGTGTTAGACTTCTTTATGCGTAAATCTATGCTGATCATATGTGTATATTTGGCTGAAGGTAATAAACCAGTAAGAGAATTTCCACATACTACGTAAAAAGTGAAAGGAATCGCGTGAGTGCGGGAAACTTATGCTTAGTAGGTATAAGTATACCTACTTCATATTATCTGGATCTCGGTATAAGCCGGCAGTTTATTAATTATTCAACCACTTTTTAGAAAGAACTTGTGACGGCATTAAATTTTACAAACTTTTCGCAAAATTTTTCGCATTTTTGTCCCCGATATGGCACGAGTTTTCCTGAACGCAGAAATTGGAACATATCACTTTATAAAAAATCTTCTTTTTTTTTTCAGGGAAATAGACCCAGCGATGCTTCGAAGATTAGAAAAGCGCATTTCTATACCCCTACCCGACTTGAAGACCAGAACGGAGCTGTTCGAGAAGTTTCTGAATACGAAGACCGTAGATTTGTACCCCAAAGTGGATTTCAAGGAGTTGGCTGCGAAGACAGAGGGGTACTCGGGCAGCGATATCAAACTAGTCTGTAAGGAAGCGCTGATGTGCACAGTGAGGAAGATACTACCTAATATGATGGGGAAAGGTAAGTCTGAATATTTAATCTTATCTAAACTCACCATCCATATAATACTAGCATACCTACAATATCAATAAATAGTTACTTACTTAAATATTACCTAGGTACTAGCTGTAGCCCTCGGTTTCACCCGCGTGGAGATTTTGGATTTCATGGGTCTTCTTTTTTGCGCAAAACCTTAATTCTTTTTCTAAAATTAAAGCAGCCTAAGTTACTCCTTGTAACATCAGCTATATGCCAGTGAAGTCTCGTCGAAATCGGTCCAGCCGTTTCGGAGATTACCCGGAACAAACAAACAGAAAATTTAAAAAAAAAATGGTTGTTTTGTTATAGGTACCGTATATACTTTCATATGCATTTAGTAAAAAGCTGTTATTTTGATATTACAAACAGACACTTCAATTTTATTTATTTGTATAGATAACGCTCAAGAAGCATACATTCACATGACCCTTTTTTTTTTTTTTTTTTTTTTTGGTTCCCCAGGGAAAAACTCCTTTGCGAGCTTACCCCTCCGCGCCCCGGGGGGGGCTACGGAGAGAGTGTGGGACTCACGCTCGCCCACTGCGCAGACGTCCTACCCACTAAAAAACCCTGGGACGTTTTACGGCTCAGCTTCTGGACGGGGTCGCGGTTCCGCTTTCGCACTCCGCACAGGACCCCGTCAGCCGTCGTCCGCCCCCCAGGGCGGACCCGCCTCGCGGGGAGAGAACCTCTCCCCCGCACAGCCAGGCGATGCGCCCAACGTAAGCGCATCGCCTCCGCCTCGGGAGGACCCTACCTATAAGCAGGTGCGGGACGCCGAATGCCCCCGCATCCGACGCCCCAGGTCCTCCCGGAGGAGACGGAGGGGTTCGACCGCGCCTCCGTCTCCGTGCTCGACTGAGCACCTCGCCCCACACCCACCACGCCACCCAAAGGGCGGCGCTTAGGGCGGGGTCATCATAAAAGCGCGCGGGCGCAGACCACGGCCGCGCGCTCCCCCTCGTCTCTATCCGGTAATGTTGCCCCCACCCCGAGTATGGCGAATCAGAGTGGGGGCTTTCCTCCTCCTGTGTCACGTCCGATAATTTGGCGCGCTGCCAGCGGGAGCAGGGGAGCTCCTTACCCTAAGGGGTATCCCTCTGGTCCCACGCTGGTGGCCAGCGCGCCCCTCCTCGTCAGGCCCCCCAATAAGAGGGGCCGTCCAGTGTCCCGTCCGGTCATTGGCGCGCTGCCAGCGGGAGCAGGGTGCTTTTCTCAACCTGGTCCCACGCTGGAAGACAGCGCGCCCCTCCTCGTTGACCCCGCCCCAAGCGACAGCTAGGGCACGCCGGTCAGGGCAGGGGTCCATCTCCCGGTCCCGTCTATTATTGGCGCGCTGAAAACAGCGCGGCCCTCCTCACTGTCACGTCCCTGCGGCCTTCGGGCCCCGCTCAGCCCCTTTGCCCCGTCCGCTGTGCCCTCTGCTGACCCCTTCAGAGGGACACGCGGAGAGGCCCACCTCGCCGGGTTATCAGCTACCCGTCAGCAACCCCTCCGGGACCGAAAGGTCAACCAGGAGATGTTGCTGACGGGTACCCAGGGTGCACCACGTGGAGGTTCCCCGGCATAGCACCCCACATTCACATGACCCTGATCTAACCTCTAACATTCTAGAGGTCCATTAGGTTACAAACTATGCATTAGTTAACGTAGAACCAAAAACTCGTATCTACTTTAAACTACTAACTTGTAATTATACATGCGGAATATTCTCAGGTACGAACCCTAACCGACGGGACCGGCTGGACCTCACGGACATCCTGACGGCAATAGAGAAGACGAAGCCTGTCTCCAAGAATCTCGCCAAGAGGCACGAAGACTGGCAGAACCAGATGGGGTGCTCGTAACATTTGAAAAGAACGGAACCATGTTAACTGGAGATGATGAAACATCGGAATTTTAGTCTTTCTTGTTTCAAAATAGGTTCACAGAACATGTACTAGTCACGATGACATTTAGGTAGGTATTTATTGACACCTATCACTGACGAAGTAGTTATATACACTGCTGATATTTATTTCCTTAGCTGAAATGCAATTTCAGAGATGTCATTGGTGGTTTTCATTGAATTGGACAACTTGAGTATAGTCATATTAAATGTAATGAGTTTACCATAATAAATTATAACTACCTATATGATAATCGGAGTTAAATAAACTTACATTTATTTATTCGTAAGTATGTATTGGGATACACCGCCGACCTCTCTCACTCCATTATTTATCTCCATCCAAAAGTTGACTGGAAGAGATCGCTTTTAGCGATAAGTCCGCCCATTTTACTTTAGTGTTGCTTAATATTTCCGTGCTGTTTAATTTTTAAGTCTGGTGTAAAATAAAGTATTTTGTATCGTATTGTATGTACCCTACATAACCTACATTATTTTATTTTATTTTTTTATTTTTATTTATTTACTAACAACATGCTTTTGGTGAGCATTACAGTCTCCCAATTCGCTCACCAAAAACTCAAATTATAAAATTATTTATAACGAAAATGCATGAATTTCTACTTACCTAGTATTTTTAAGTAAATACTATGTTAGGCAATTTGCAAAGTGAATAAAAATGAAACAACAATATCCATTGAAGTTATATAATCAAGTGACATCTAAACAAACATCGTTCCTCTATACAAACATTACAATACACATAATAAAATATTACTTAGCAATAACGCACACATTCAATTCCTACGAAATACTCTGGTTGCCTTCAATTTTCCTGGAGTTCTTAGGGAGTAATTATTAAACCATTCAAGTTACGCATGTGATGTGTATATTTACTGTACCCGGCAAGATATGTGTGGCACGTTGAAAAATCTGTCTTAAAATATTTTTGAGTTTTTATGTGATTCGATTAAATTCTTCACCTGACAAAACAATTCGACGCTAATTATATCAAAGAACTATTGTAAATAGAAAATAAATTAATGAAATTGGTGGAATACCTACAAGAATAACATGCCATCATACCTTGCGCGGTGCTACAAATTTAATTTACATTCGCCTTTATACCTACCTCTTGTTATGTCTGTTCATTAGTAATGCTAGCTTTCCTGATTGTTTTCAGGATACTTTGAGCAAGATGAATCAAAATGGAGGCTAAAGAACAATTGACGATTGAATAGACGTAAAGTGATTCAACAATTTGACTAGAAATAACCAAATTTACCAAATTCAATTTAAACTAAAAAAATATTTATTTTCTTTTTGTGCATTTTACGTTTTTATATACAAACATTTTGCGATAATTTAATTATGACAATTGAAAATCTGATTTCATCTTTAAACAAAATATATTTTCGCAAATTTTTTGGCACCATTTCTATTTTTATGCAAACAGATTTTTGTGTTACGTTACAAAAACTAATGATAATAAATAAGGCAGACTTATACTATGAAAGCTCTATTATTGCAGATTCACGGTGAATTGAAAATACTACAAAAATATTTATGTAATCGAATTCTATCACCCCGTTTAGATTATATCGCAGCATTGACGCGAGTTTTTACAAGCTGCCAGAAGGCATCAGCGCGAGGCAGCGGCAGTGGCAATGCAGCGGCAGCAGCTATGGCATTGCCAGTATCGTTTTTACATACTCGTGCTACTTCCCTGCTAAGTTCTGCTACATGTAAACGCAGCTCTAAAATTTCGAAACTATGGGCTAAGTGAAAGTCAGACACACGAACTTGATTACAATCTAATAGAAAATGAATTAAACGCAGATTAAATAATAGAGATACACGAGTGTACAGTCTTTCGAATGTTTTAATAAATGTGCTGTTTTTTTTTAGCCCGCTGTGTATTTTTCAATTTTGTAATAGCGGGCGCTTTCAATTGGCCCATAATTCATTGACAGCAAGGAGGTCTAAAAGAATATTCCACATTAAAACAATTGAGATAACTATACGAGTACAAAGCTCTCCTCCCTCGCGCTGCGCCTATTACCTTCAACAATGGAATACTTCAATCTTCCAATTCCTATCGACTAGCTACAATTGTCGAACTATACGATCTATTCCAAACTTCACATACCTAGAAACCTATCACAGATATATCTATGTTAAACAAAACTAAGATCCTTTCGCGCGAGCTCGCACATGATTGCGTATATGATGTGTACAATGCAATTATAATTCTGGAGCTGGTATGGTGCTAGTATAGAGTTATTCAGCTGAGTAAGCCTAATTAACTGCATAAACGTATAAACTATACATTTGCACAGCAAATGAGGTTCTGTATTTGCGCTTAATTTAAATTTTAAGTTTATTTATACTAAACCAGCTCAGTGAATATTTTGCTATGTAATTACACCCACGATTTGCCAGGACTAATGCCCATATTTTCACCAGTGGCACCTAAACAATCCCCTAACTACGGAACCCTTAGCGTAAGGCATCACCTAACTCTATCTTTAACTTCATTTTCATTTTAACCGTGCATTCTTCGCGACTGTCACCTACATAAGTGTCCCTTAACAACCTGTCACTTAGCACGGTGAAAATTTAGGTGACATCTTACGCTAAGGGATCCGTAGTTAGGGGATTGTTTAGGTGCCACTGGTGATAATGGGCATAAGATTTGTGCAAGTATGCAGTTAGTTAGGTCACGGTCTGTTTCATCACCGATATTGTATTTTCTACCTATTTCGACTCCAAAACCCTTCAATTTTAGGTACAGTTTTTAATATCATATGAGCTCATCTCCTGCATTCATATACAGCCTCTTTGATAAAAAATATCTAAACACTACCAATCTAGTACAATCACACTCATTCTCCAATATGTTACGTACAGTGCGTGGCCTGCGTGGAAAACATGGCACGCCGTAAAGCAGAGATGCACAGACCGCGGCCCGCGGGCCGCATGCGGCCCGCCGGTCGTATACTGGTGGCCCGCCGACAGCAAAAATAATACTATCGTACATTCGAAAAATATTGAATTCTATTCCAGAATAAAACCAAAAAAAATATGTTCGAAAAGTAATTTGAATCTCGCGCGCGCGCTCTTAAGTGCGCTTATCGGTGCGCCGTGCATGCGTCGGTAAATAAATTCTTTTTCAATTTTAATACATAATTATCAATTCTTTATTGTCTATAATTACCTATACTTCTGGCGGCCCGCCATTAGTTCAAAATTTGCCCGAGTGGCCCCTAGTCTTAATAAGTCTGTGCATCCCTGCCGTAAAGTATACAAAAGTGCCATATTTACGCCGCGTACTGTTCAGATGAAAATTAAAGCAATCTACAATCAGCAAGTACATCGTTGTATAGGTGGGGTTTATAGGTTGTATGGGATGCAACTGCACAACCATGTTGCGAAATAACGTGGTCGATGCGTCACCAAAATACTGGTACTGCGGCGCAAGTACGGATCTCTTCGATCGATAAAATTCGATAAAATTGACAGTTCAAATCGATAAAGTGGGTTTTATCGACATTTTATATTATTTTATCGAGCCTCGATACAATCGACAAAACTTATCGAAAAGCTAGGTCGAATCCAAAGAGAATACAGAGCTATACTACAATACTTTACGATCAGACTTCGGTACTCGCAACATTCGATAAATTTATCGAGTTTTTCGATTCGACAAGTTTATCGAACCTACTTCCGTACTTGCGCCGCTGGTCCAATATAAAAAGAGATTACAGGTGGATTTTTAGGGCAAGTAAAAGTACCTCAGGTACCTCACCCGTTATCTATAGGACTACGTTTTTAGTAGACTGACCTTAGCTTTAGAGAAGTTGTAAGCCACATAGATCACATGACTAATTCTAATACGATCGTCCCCAACAATACTCTTCATTTAGGACAATCGCGCATTACGTGGTCTGGTCGCAACGGCCACTGACATCTACACGAATAGGCGAGCAAGCGGCATCAAGCGACCAACTACTTGAAACAAACGCGGCGCCCGCGACAACTTGATAATTTCGTAAAAGTTGCTACTGACTTTACGAGAAGTACTGTTCTATGCTTGTTTTTTCTATGGTAAATAAACTGTGGCTTCAGGCCACATCAAAGTTGTTAATGACGGCTCCGTAGCTAAGTTGGTAGTAACCCTGCCTGCAAAGCGAGGGGCCCCGGGTTCGATTCCCGGCCGGGGCAGATTTTGTGTAAACATAAAGTTTGTTCTCGGGTCTTGGATGTTTGTGATGTGTATCTGTGTGTGTCCATGCCACCTGCGACACAGGGAATCCTAGTGCGGGGGTATGAGTGTAAGCGTTTATTTATTTATTTATTTTATTTTAATAGAAATAAATCGAAAAGCATTCTGCGATAGTCAGTATCGACAATGTTGTAGAATCATCTAGTTTGTCGCGATGGGCTCTAAGAGACTAATTTTGAATTGCCAAATGTTTTTTAGGCTATCATTCATGCCGGAGAATGATGAAACCTATTGGCTTACATTTATAATCTAACCAAAGATTTTTATTTTTTGATTATATTCTGGTTGTTTTATTTCGGCCGCTAGCCAATTGCTGAAAAATATCGGCCACCGCAACCGCACCTTCGAACGCGTGTTAGCACTTGATCTTATTTCACAAAATCATTTTTGGATTTATTTATGTAGACTATGTTTCAAATCATGATACATTTTAATTGCATATCAACTATAAATGATAATAGACAAAACCATGGCACATCGCGAAATAGCACACCGACTGCAAAATAAGATCTCTTTTTTTTAGCATCCCACCATCACAGATTTTCGTTGGACTTTTGGGCCCGAAAAACTCGTGACATGAGCACGTTATCCAATTTTTTTAAAAGAATAACAAACAACATTTTCATTGTTAAATTTAAGCTATTGATATGTCTTTATACTAATAATTGTAAACCTACCTCAGATTAGAGTTCATGACAATACTAAAGTGAAACATATAAAATGTGCACGCGGTAGTGATTGCACAGCGACATTGAGGTCGACAATGTCTAGGAGTTGGCCGCGTAAGTACCTAGCGCCAAACACCAAGTTGAAAATTAGAATAAATTAATGGTCACCGCGACCTCACCATCACCTGAAATGCGCGACTGCCCTAGTCATATAATTAGGAGTTGACTTTTTGGATTTAGAACAAAATATATAGTGTATGGACTTAAAAGTTGCGTAAAATCCAAAAGGTACCAATCTTTACCAAACACCTTTAATTTGTAATCAGACTTCACCGTTTACAAATTGAGATTTTTAGAGTAATCAAGGAACCTTTGCTGTCGAATAGTAACTAAAAATAGGGACAAATACATATCAATCATTGGTTTAGAGGACGTGAACAAACACAACATAAGTAAAATTATCGTTTACGAGTAGTTTTATCGGCAAAATGGGGATGTTGACTGCATTTTTTTATGTCAAGCCATTTGTTTTCTCATGAGAATAAAATGTCAATATCGAAAAAACTGGAAATCGAACGCTCAATCGATCGTCAAAAATGAGTGTCTAAATCAGGCGCATCTAATGAGAGCCAAACAAATTGGGCTAAACGCGTGATGTCACATGTTCAACGCGGGCCGTAAAGTTGTACTAACAGGCATTTTCTAGATTTTGGCCGTGAAAAACTGCGTTTAAATACATACGGCCTTATTACAAAACGAGTTTTAACGCTAAACTGGAGTTTAAACCGTAGTTTTGTCAAATTTCTTATTACAAAACGCAGATTAGCACTTAGGTCTTGGTTGACTATGGTGTCAAAGTTAGTCTTGCCGGGCACCTAGTTTAGCGAAGGTTTAATCATTTATTTCAATGGCGGCCACGTATTCTACTTGTGAAATCGTAAAAACATTCATATATTTTGTATTAAAGTAAGAAGGGGTGGTGAGGTATATTAGGAAGCGTGGATGAGTAGAATAATAGCTTTTAGCAAAATATATAGGAAATACATAATTATAATATCGAAAGTATACATAGTAAAAACAGAATATATTACAAGAATTGACAGTATACACAATCAACAAAACATGTTGCTATGGTTACTTAGCCATAGTGTGCCATTGTATAGGTTGGATATACAAGGAGTATCTCCTTAACATTTTTTTCATATACGTAAATACCTAATTAGGATGTTTTGAATTACTCTCAATGATCAAAAGTCATTTAAAAATTACCTACAATATTTTTCGATATTAGAAAATAGTATTGTGTGACAAAATAGCTACTTATATTCCAAAATAAAAATTGGTACATTGTGTCACGGAATGTTAAGATCGAACGATATTCAATATTTCGTGTATCCGTAACATAAAGACATTTATTATCTGTGGAAATAATTTATACCATAGCTACAGTTTGGTAATAAGTTGTCTTGGCTTTATTCTGCTTTTGTAATAAGGTTTGGTTTATAGGTCGACTCTAAAGATAGTTGAAGACAAATTGGTTCTCGACCAAAGTCGAGTTTAACGAGTTTTTTGTAATAAGGCCGATAGTGACAGCTACGACGTAGTTTAGTTGACAATAAAAAAAGAAATCGCTTTACGACCAACCGACTTCAGTGACCAACTACAGAACCGCTTTTGATGAAATTTCTATGGAAACAATCTAAAAGTAATATCATTTCAAATAAAAAAATCCAAATCTGTTTATAAATGACGGAAATCTGAGGTAACAAAAATGAAAAAAATACAACCGAATTGAGAACCTCCTCCTTTTTTGAAAGTCGGTTATACAGAATTGTTATACGAACGTGTTAATTGTTATAGTAAATGTATCGTGACGATCATCCCCCTTATTCATAAATGCTCAATAAGATAATCTATGATATAAACTGATCTGTCAACTTCCCGTTGACGGAAGGTGTTACGCGAGAAAACGAGACAAAACCCTTTCTAGTAATAGTAGGGTTACTGAACGTTTATGAATAAGGGGTTAATCGTGATATAGGTTTTGAAACTGTCATGGTCATCAATACTACGAACAAAGTCAGAAATGAACGGGATATTTACCTTGTAAATACAACCGCACAAACGGGAACTATCGGGATACTTACCTAGTAAATACAACCGAACTAACAGGAATTAACGGGATATTTACCCAGTAAATACAACCGAACTAACGGGAATTAACGGGATATTTACCTAGTAAATACAACCGAACTAACGGGAACTATCGGGATATTTACCTAGTAAATACAACCGAACTAACAGGAATTAACGGGATATTTACCCAGTAAATACAACCGAACTAACGGGAATTAACGGGATATTTACCTAGTAAATACAACCGAACTAATGGGAATTAACGGGATATTTACCCAGTAAATACAACCAAACTAACGGGAATTAACGGGATATTTACCCAGTAAATACAACCAAACTAACGGGAATTAACGGGATATTTACCTAGTAAATACAACCGAACTAACGAGATATTTACCTTTAGTTCGGTTGTATTTACTAGGTAAATATCCCGTTAGTTCGGTTGTATTTACTGACTTTGTTCTTAGTACGTTATAGTTTTATCGAGTAGGCCCCCAGTACTGTAAGCGGTCGGTTCATATGTAGAATATAATGGCGGGTATCTGTCCGTCCTCGACGGAGGTCCCGTTGTTGTTCCCGGCGGCGTACGAGAACTGGAACACGACCTTCTCGCCGTTGTTGCAGTCCACTGTGACGCGGCGCAGGCCCTTCGTGCCGTAGTACGAGTCTGTGCCCTGGAACAAGTCAATTGATACTGTGAATAAATTAAAATACCGTTTCAAACTTTCCAAATGCTCTTTGATAACGAGACGAGCTGGTCGTTTTCCTGATGGTAAGCATGACGCCGGTCCATAACAATTGCAGTGCCATTCAGAACTTTAAAACACAAAGGCCTGCGCAGCACTGCAGTGCGCTCGTTACTCTAAGACATTAAATCTCATAAGCTCAGTAATTTCACTGGCTACTCTGCTCATCGAACCGGAACGCAGTAACGTTTGCACATTACTGCTTGGCGGTTGATTTCACGAGCAAAGCGGTGTTACCAACCCAGACGTACTCTCGCAGAAGAGTTAGGCCTACCGCCTAATATTAGTAAGTAAAGAAAAACAATCGATACGTTTACCTTAAGCTTAGCACTAGCGATGTAAGAAGTGCTGGGCAGGATCTCGACGGGCTCCTTGAACATGGCGCGGAACGTGTCGTCGGTGCCGTCGCAGCAGAACGTCGTGGTGTTGGAGCCGCACACCTTCTTGGTAGCCAGGTGGATGATCTGCGGAGTATGGACTTATGCCATATGTCACCGTGCGATACCACCCAATTACCAGTCACCAGTTTCCCCCAAGAACAACGGGGAGCCACGCTGCTTACTTATCCCGCTAGGTGGCGCGTTTTCACTGGTGTTGTTTCACTATGAAACTTCATTATAATTATTTTTTTCCAGACAAGCTTATATAATAGTATATATATAAGATACGTAATTGGTGCTGTAATCTAGCGACGACCTTGCGGATCCATCATCAGGACCCTGGACATTATCTAGGATCAAAGTACTAATAAATACAAATCAAACAGGCTCAAACTCAATGGGGCTATGCCATTTTATTACATAGTTCCTATGACCACCTTCCGGGTCCTTCATCAGACCAGCTCTGTGATATCATTATATTGCATTGTCATCTGATTTACATATTATGTATGTGAAATTTCGGCTCAATCCAAAACTGGGAAGTATGTCTTAAGGACTAACTAGTCGTTCATTTCTCCATACAACCGTACTTGGGTGATTACTCCACTACTTGACGTTTTAAGTCCAAAATTAAGAATAATATTGATTTATCTCTTCGTTATCTAGGTCAGCCTGCTAATTATACAGAAAAAAAATAAGTGGCTTAAAAGTAATTAGCCTTCAAACATCTGTATTTTAGCACGTATTTTAACGCAAGTTTGGACGTAAATAAATTACAAAAGGATTACAAAAACTCGAAAATAAGGTACATACTAACAGGCTTTAGTTTATTGACATTTCAAATAACTTTGGTCTGACTAAATACATTCAGTAGTTTTGTCGTAAAACCCCAAGCACCAGAAGCCAATTCGTACATTTTTGCGCGCCGGTTTTCGACTTTTCGGTTTTCGTCGCGACTTTACGAGAGTGTGTAATTGTGTATGTGCGAGCATTAGCCTCATACTACTCATCGCTGCAGAGTCTTACCTTGTCCCTGTCCCACGAATGTTAGATGAAATAGCATGCTCTTTAGCCGCGCCCACCGATGAGTTCGCTCCATGGACTAGTAGGCTCTTAAGCTTGCAATATTTGATCCAAACAAACAAACATACATACATTGCAAGTTAAATTTTTTTTTAATGTTTTTTTTTTATGTTATTTGGTAACGAGACGAGCTGGTCGTTTGCCTGATGGTAAGCATAACGCCGGCCCATAACAATTGCAGTGCCACCCAGAACTTTGAGAACTTTGAAACACAAAGGCCTGCGCGGCACTGCAGTGCGCTCGTTACCCTGAGACATTAGGTATTAAGTCTCATAAGCCCAGTAATTTCACTGGATACTCTGCTCATCAAACCGGAACACAGTAATGCTTGCACACTACTGCTTGGCGGCAGACTTCACGAGCAAAGCGATGGTAACAACCCAGACGGACACTCGTAGAAGAGCTAGTCCTACCACTAACAAAAAGCTTGTAAAAATAAACAGCTTCCACAGAGAAACAAGCAAAGTGCAAGTGGTTTAACCTGCTGTTTACTTATTTTACTTTCATAATAACTTACACAATATCTATATCAAACACTTGATCAAAACCTAGTTTAAGTCAGCAACTTCTTTGAAAGACTGACCTGCAAATGAACTTCATACTCTGTTGGTCCGAAATATGATCCATACAATCCAAAACCAACAACAAAGATCCTCTGATCCACTGTAAACCTGATCCTATCTGTGGTTCCACTGTACCCCCATCTGGACTCTGTCTGGGGAAACCTGTTCACGGTCAACTCTTTACCGGTCATGCAACACCTCGGTGTATCGAGGAAGCCTACATTAGGTTTCGGATTTACAGTAAAATATAGGAACAGTTGGACTATTTCTCTGTCATCTAGCAGCCCACTCTGCGCTGGGCCCATTGCAAACTCTTCAACGGACATCAGAGGAAAGCGTATAGCGTTGAATGCTCGGCCTAGGACCATGCGTTGATTGGTGGGAGTGACAGGCAGCTGACGGCGTATGCACTCAGCTTCGGACCAGCGTAATACTGCAGCGAAAATTTTTGCTTCTCTTATTCGGAGTGTGTCTCTGGAATGTAGATGTTTTAATGTTGCAGATCTTTGTTATTGATTTCATTAATATTTTAGAATTTGAGATTTGACTATTGGTATCATACATTGGTGGACAAATAAAATATAATATAATAAAATTAGTAGTATGAAGCCAATACTATGTTTTCACCATAATTTTAGTGCACTATTTGTTTCTAAACATATTCTGATAGTGTTTTAGAATATTCTTGTGACTGATCTGTATCATTAGTGTAGGTAATAATCTTGTCAAAATTATGTACCTTTTTGTTTTCTATCTATTAAATCATTGGAACTCATAAAGTTGCCGGAATACTGGCTGGACAAATAATTAAGAACGAAAATATTTTGTTCTTTTTTCATAATTTTCAGAATGGAAAGCGATATTCTTCATTACTAATTTAGTGTTGGGGCGACTAAAAAGGAAAGTACCCATGTTGACACCACTCCATAGAGAGGCCCGACTAGCGTTTGCAAGTATCAACACTGGGCAGAGCAGTAGTGGAAGAATTTACTTTTTTCGATAAAACCAAAATAAATAGAATATGCTCTGATGGCAAGTAGTACATAAGTCAGCCCATGAATAAGGCAATCAATCCTAAATACATCCACGAAGAATGGAATGAAATAATAGGATGTTAAACTCATTAAAACCTTTGTCATTTGAATTTATTATTGGCTAATTTCAAAATTGTGTTAAAATCATCATCTTAGAAGTGTTAACTGTTATTTTATGTTAGACTAGCTGTGCCCTGCGGCTTTGCCCATATATCCTAAGTTACTCCTTATAATATCAGCTATCTGCCAGATAAAGTCCCGTAAAACAGACAGACGGACAACAATTTTAAAAATTGTGTTTTTGTTGTAGGTACCATATATATATACTTTCATATGCATTTAGTAAAACGCGTTATTTAGATATTACAAACAGACAATTTAATTTTAGTTACTTGTATAGATCATAATAACAGTGAAAATACATGATGATATATATAATTATGTATCTTATAGGGGAGGTGTTATGTGTATTATAAATAAATGTAGATAGTTTGAGATTAGGATAGTTAAACACCCTACAAGTTAGGAAAATCAGTTGGTCAATTGAGACTCATGAATAAATCCAGGTCTGCTGATTATTAGTGCTTTTAATTACTAAATCCACATAAAGACATAATAAAAAGTATGTATTAACTTAAACATGCATGAAACTATGTAAAAGTAAACCTCACCTCTCTAAAACAGCATTCAAAGTATCCTGATCAATGTCAGTAAATCCCTCCGCATTGAGTGCATCAGCCGTATTCTTATCTATCATTTCTAAACACAAGGCAGCTAACTGAGGCTCATCAAATAGCCTAGCCTGTGTTAAAAGTAAGAATGCATTGTCTGTACCTAAGTTGCTTTTCAGAAAATCTACACAGTGCTCCTCTAAAGCAGCCACTGCATATTTCTTAGCTGTGTAAAGTGTAGTCATAACACTCTCCGGCCCAATTCGAACTTCATCCGAGTATAGGAACTTTAGTAAGTGCAAGAAAGCAGCCGGTTCTACATCAGGTAACTCTATTTCATCAGACTTAGTGGCTAGAACTCCATTAAACATAGCATCAAATACCGCACTTCCAACAGACAACACGAACTTGTGAGCGGGTATGACTTGCTGGTTTGCATCCTTGCCAACTATAAAACGAACATCACAGAGAATTTCGTTGTTAAAGAGAAAAGATAGGCGTTCTTTGACTGTGGTTTTGGTGGCTTGCCAGTTATGGAGGCGGCCGCCTGTGTTAGTAAGCTGGAGGTTTTCTATAGCGGATGATGATGCGATTGCGTCGTTTTGATGGGTGATCTCTTCGTCTTGGCCGTGGCCTTGTCTGGAGTGCTGGTTGGAAGGGAGCATGTTCTGTGGCGGCTGCTCATCGCCGCCACCACCCGCCTCCAGCCGCACATTCAACAACCTATTAACTATATCATTCTTGGATCCAGAAGCCATAATCGCACGTTCACTACTGAGACATCACAAAATACGCCGGTAGAAACAAAAACACACGGACGAATGTTTGTTGAAAAGCTGAACTTTGTCTTAGTATATAATTAGAGTGGAATTTATTCCGTTTAGTTTATTTATTATATTACTTTAACCTCGTTTTGTTGATATTGCGAAAATAAAATTGTTTGGATTTTCGATTTAAGATTTTTTATTTTTGACGTGTGACAACCTGACAAGTGACAACCACAGAAAATTATTACGTGACAACTGACGTGACAAGGAGGGACGCAAACGATACATCGATGTTTGCTAACATCCTTGTATCGTCAATAAACATCGATGTTTATATGTTAAATCGATGTTTTGATGAAGGATACATCGACCGTAGAAGTGTCAAACGTCGATATTGTCCATTCTTACCTAAGTTTAAATTGGTATGTTGTGGGTCAGTATATACTCCTGTAACAACATTTGTTTTACGAGTTTTTGAAATTCATAATTTTTCATCGAAGAAAAGGCATTTAAAGTTTACATCAAATTCTAATATTTCACTTGAAATATATTGAACTTTGTTAGATAATAATGTAGATTAGAAGTAACTTAAAAAAATCCGAAAGATGCCGCGTACTTCCTGTTTGTTTTTTTTTTTTTTGATATTTTGAATGGCTTTTTTCCAAGGGAGATTCTCACAACCTGTCGACAACCATGGTCGTAATTACCCCCTTTCGGGATAACACATCAATTCAAACTCACTCTGTATGTTTCATATTTATTAATGATGTCTTTTAGCATCAATGTTTGTCGTGGGAACATCATGTTTCCTCACATCGATGTTTTTAAGAATGATGTTGCATCCCTATGACAAGTGACGACTGAACTGACTGACAGTCTTTTTTTAAAGGAACTTGAGAATATTTTCTATAAACAATCTTCTTCTTCTTCGGATTATGGCTTTAACAATTTAAGATCGAGTCGAAGCGTGAAAAAGATTTGTGTTAACAATTTACAACATCGTCGACATTTCTTGTACAAACGCTTCGGAACTTTCGTGCGAAGGTAAAATACAACCGAATACCCGCACCTAAAGGCAGTGAACGCAGCCCAGTTTAAAATACTGTGCGCACAACGCATATGAGTATAATAAACATAGGGGACAACGAATGAGGGACGGAATGAGTGAACTAAGCGACTGCCCTCATCAAGTTCGATTCACTTTTTCATTCCGACGCTCGGAGAATCTCATGCCGTCAGCTTCGACGATGCATGTGAGCAGGCAGATGTAGGTAGGTACGACCGGAGAGGTCCCGAGCTATTGCCGCGGAAACTACGTTACATTGCGCACGTGCGGGCTGTAGATCTACAAATATGAGCAGTAAATTGCTTTCATTTTAACTTAACAAAAAATGCATAAATTATTTGTGTATGTACATTTTATCTCAAAACGGATCTGCTTATGTATACGTAAGCTAATAAAATTTACACATTTCAATTGCAACCTAGGTCCTCGTCTAAAACACGAGGTGGTCAAGTGGTCATATCTAGATGGCAGAAAAAAAACTGAACTTATTGACAGGCTAATGGTACCTGTGGGTCTGTGGTATAGGTATATATTGGTAGCTGCATTTCAACTACCAATCTATCCAGCGTCAGACTATAGTACCACAAATTACCTACATAGTAGATTTTTTTAAATGTTAGTCCCCAAATACCGCAAATTTTTGTTTTGGTTTATATAAATCTAGCTTCTGCCCGCGGTTTTCACTCGCGTTCCCGTAGGAACCGTGCATTTTTCCGATATAAAAAGTAGCCTATGTTACTCTCCGGTCCATAAACTATATCTATGCCAAAAATCACGTCGATCCGTTGATCCATTACTGCGTGAAAGAAGGACAAACCGACAAACCAACAAACCAAAGAATCAACAAACCAACAAACACACTTTCGCAATTATAATATTAGTAGGACTAGCTTCTGCCCGCGGTTTCATCCGCGTTCCTACAGGAATCATGCATTTTCCGGAATAAAAAGTAGTCTTAGTTCTACGTTGCTCTGTTGCTGCGTAAAAGAAGGACAAACCAAACCAACAAACGTATAAACACACTTTCGCTTGCAACGGGACTCGAACAAGCTTCTTTTGGCATTCCGGGTCTAGCGTAGCTTTATATTTCCTTTGAATCCGGGCCATGTTATTTTAGCTGAGCAACCATTGAGCGTAGATCGTAGTTATGGCACAGAATAGATAATAGTACATCCTTAGGTAACAAGATTTATAAGTACGATTCGTAATATTAGATTGTGAAAGTAACGTTACAAACCCGTTTCGAAGTAATGATAATAATTCCGATAAATAGTGTTTAAAATAATCTTGCCGTGTCTAATACCTTCCCTGGTCTATCAAGTTACCTTGTACGTCACAAGGGCACGCACGCGCGTCTTGGTCGATCCAGCTCCAGCGCTACAGGTGCTGCCGACTGCTGCTGCCCGGCAGTGTACCCGCGGCCTTGCGGCACAACACCGCGACATCTCAAACATCCCCGGCTAAAAACGCAATCCAACTTATTATAGGCCCGCGCGCAATTACACTAATAAAATCCCCTACGCTCCCAAGCGCCGCATTAAAACGGGAGAGCAAAAATCATGCGCGTAAAAATTCAACAGGCGTTCTATGTGCTTATGAAGTAAATAATCTTTGAGTCTGAATTAACAGTTATCTCTTGTCTACGCTATTGTTAGTTATTCTACAGTGTTGTCTGTTCTATTGACTTTTTAATGTCTATCTTTTATATCCTGAAATGTTTCTATTGTTCGTTGAATGGATGTTGTTATAGTGTGAGATACGTGAACATTTTAGATTGTTGTTAGAATGAAGTAAAAGTAAGTAACTGTATATACTTTTTCTACTTTTTATAAAATAAGTAAACCAACGAGATTCATGCCCTTCTACTTGATCGGCGTATAGTAATTTGGAACGGGCACTAGTCGTTTCATGAGTGCTCCTTAGGGCCCATATGAATAAAGAATTTTGAATTTTGTGTTAAAAATAAGCATAATATTAATAACTTAGCATCTCTAGTATATGTCTGTGGTAACAGCATGTAAAAAAACAGAAAATAGAAATGGAAAATTGTATTGGATAACGAGACGAGCTGGTCGTTTGCCTGATGGTAACGTCAGCCCATAATTAAGGAAGGACGTGACGTAGTTTAATCATCAAAATACTATATTGAAAATACTAGCTGTGTCCCGCGGCTTCGCCCACGTAGCCTAAGTTACTCCTTGTAGCATCTGCCGGTGAAAGTCTCGTCAAAATCGGTCCATCCGTTTCGGAGATTACCCGGAACAAACAGACAGACAGACAAAAATGCTAAAAATGGTTGTTTTGTTATATCTACCGTATATACTTTCAAATGCATGTGGTTAAAATCTGTTATTTTGATATTACAAACAGACACTTCAATTTACTTATTTGTATAGATGTATTATTTTTTTATTCTATTTTATTGTAATGTTTTATCACCATAAACTATCAAACTCAATTTTTTTGTTATGTTTTTTAAAATTTTTTACTGAGGTCCCATATATGACAATCGTAAAATTAAAAATTGTCACGACTGTAACGGCGTTAGTGAAACTATTATAGGTAGTAAATTTATAATTAATGACATGTAGGTACTTACCCTGAAATTACCTTTCATTTTATTTATTTAATTTACCACATTATAACATACTTAGTACGTTATATAAGGCATGTCATAAAATAAATAAAATAAATTAAGTAAAATAAAATAAGTATGTAATAAATATAAATAAGTTTAAATATAACAATAATCAAATTACGTTGTTCACATCATGACTACAGGAGAGTGCTCCTGAAAGTTAAATTACTCTAGCTTTCCATTCCATTTAAAAAGGTATCTAACCTTTCGAGAAAGAATCTGTCTGAATTCATTTGTTTTTCCAATAATGTTTTTACGAGTAACTTCCTGCGCGATTTGCCTCCCCGTTGTAATTGATATGATAATTAATTTAGTTTTTTAAATATTTGGCATAAAGATAAATCCAGCCGTTTAGCTAATGATAAGTGTCACTGTCACGCCCAACCACACTATAAGTGCACGGTCACCCACAATTTTAAGTGCTAAGTTCTACGCGGTGCCATATTCCGCTTGTCATGCAAAAACATTAATTGGTATCACAGATCTCTATGGTAGGTATATATACCAGTTTCATATGCCCAGTAAAGTCACTGACTAATTTACTCTTTCAATTACCCTTCCCTTTCTACTTTATTTGACCTGTTATCTCTTTAATTTGCATGTTTTTTAACGATGGGTAACGAGACGAGCTGGTTGTCTGCCTGACGGTTATCATAGCGCCAGCTATATATAGCATAACAATTGCAACTCAGAACTTTGATATACAAAGGTCTCGACGGCACTGCAAACTGCAATGCACTCGTTACCATGATTTATTTTAGTACCAAATGCTTGCATGTTACTGCTTGGTGGCAGACTACACGAGCAAAGCGGTGGTAGCCACTTATGTCCTAGACGGATTCTCGCCGAAGAGTTAGTCCTATCACCTATCAGTGGTAATTATAGTAGGTAGTAGTAGGTCACGACCTGTACCTACCTATACCTAGATGCCAGTGTGGGCATAAATATCCGGAACACCAATGTAAATAAGCAAAGTCAATATATCGCATGTTTTAAAAAATAAAATGACCTTTATCTAACTTGGTTTATTGTTTCAGAAGACTCAACCATGATGCTGAGTCCCAAGATCCAGCGGTCCGTCCGCGTCAACGATGGCCAGCTGGTAACACTCTCTGAGAGGGCGCAGTATGACCACTCACAGGTAACTCGTCATAAAATTACAATAATAAAAAGGCCCCAACTCAGTCCTCTGTTTAAAACCTTATTTTATATCACGTATATTTAAAATATCCAAGGTTTCCTAAAATTTTGTAAAATTAAATTCATACAATGCGATATAAGTACCTAAACAGAAAGTTGTTTAATTCTTATATATTATATGTTCTGTGTTATGGGGTCTGCATGCGTCCCATGCATTACACCACATTAACCTTCCTTGCCAATTTTGAAAGTACAGGCCATATTCGACCACGAGGGGCCCAGTGCGGCTTGGTAGATGTCACACGTCCTCGAATTTTGTGATTCTTGAACACGCGAGCTTCCCCAAGATATTCCTTCACCTTTTTAGAGCAAGTGCCCGTAAATCCACACATAACCAGGATTCGAGCTCTGGTGCGTCAAATTGAAAATCGCACAAGTTCCAGCCCGGCCACACATGCTCGCCTTAGATTTATCTCTTCTCATTTTAAAATAGGTTTTGGCCACTAGTATAAAGTTAATGCTATAGCCTAATTACACCAAAAGTTACACCGATATACTTACTTAGACCTCACGCTTTTATAAACCACGTGTCTAACCAACACTGCGTGTTGCAGGCGGGCTACCTTCATAAGCGAAGCTCGGACAACACCAAGTGGCAGCTGCGGTGGTTCGTCCTCTATCAGGTAATATATCATCACGTCTGATACTTAGTACCTGGATACTAAATAATTTACGAGGTGGTATGACTAACTCAGATCTTCTGCGAGTAGGTACCTGTCGGGGTGGGTAAGCTGGCATCGGTTATTTAAAACTGCTGGATATTTCGAGTTGGGTTCCAACGCCCAAACAAATATAGACACCGGCTGAGGTCGATTAATTTTTATCGACTTGAAGGTTATTAATACTTAATAGGCAGTTTGTCGTGCCTATTACTTAATCAAGTATTTTTAGAGAAGAGGCTTTTAGCACTTAGGCTAATATTCAGAAACGATTCTAAGCGTAGACTTTGGCTTCCATATGTCAAAACTGTATAGAATTTTGACGTATGGAAGCGTGAGTCCACGCTTAGATTCGTCTCTGAATCTCAGCCTTACTGTCGCTAAATCCAAGCTAAATCGTGCTATGCTAAATCGTCAAATCGTCTCTGCAGCGCTGTCCCATTCAGGTCTTTGTGTTTCAAAGTTCTGAGTGGCACTGCAATTGTTATGAGCTGCTTTTATGCTTATGCCATATGGCAAACGACTCGCTCGTCTCTTTATCAAAAGGTATTAAAAAAAACTAGAATAGGTTATAGGACTGCTTCTCAAATGCTCTCAAACACTGTGCAATCATCGGCCTATCGGCGGCCGACGTCACTACCACTCATCATAATCATCGCTCCTAGAATCTTTATTTTTCCCACCACAAAGTGCCGCGAATGATATAGTTTATCAAATTACTAATGAATTTGAAGCAAAGTAGTTATAAAGTTTTGAGACGCGATTAATAATCACCACCGGGTGAAATGTACCTCATCTGTCTCCATGGACTGGCGAGAATCTTAATTAACGTGAGATATGGGGTAAATAAGTTTTTGCGAGTTCGTCTAATTACTGGAGTGGAGGATGTATAACCAGCGTATTTTACTGTTAAAGGTTTCGCGCTGGATGTAATGTCGAGTTACTTGCCCTTCCCGATCGGTTTTATTACTTGGAACGGGCACCTTTTCTTTCACGTTATAGTGGATAACACAAAGACATCATTATAAAATCAAATTAATGGTATTTAAGAATTTATATGTAAATCCATACTTCCATACTAATATTATAAATGCGAAAGTGTGTTTGTTGGTTTGTCCTTCTTTCACGCAGTAACGATGTCTACGTAGTATTATTTCCTCTGTGGAAGCAACGGATCGACGTGATTTTTGGCATAGATATAGTTTAATGGACCAGAGAGTAATATAGGCTACTTTTTATCCCGGAAAAATGCACGGTTCCTGTGGTAAACGCGGGTAAAGACCGCGGGCAGAAGCTAGTCAGAATATAAGTAAGTCATATAATAAAATTAGGTCAAGCAGTTAAAAAATAATTAGGACAATATAAAACATAAGAAAATGTCAAATTTTACACTGTTAAAAAAAATTTTCAATTTTTCAAATACAGCACTTTCACACGTTCCCCTCACAACTGTTCTTCTATGTAAGAACGCTTTCTCAGCAGAAACTTATGCATGTAATATCTTCGCAGAATATACTGTTCTACTATGAATCAGAGAACAACACCAAGCCCACCGGAGTGCTGCTCCTGGAGGGGTCTTACTGTGAGAGACTGAGCAAGGCACCCATGGAAAGAAACGCATCGGTAAGTTGCTCTAATGTTTTCTTTTGAATCTTTTCATGTAATTTTCATCGTCTATCAGGTTAAAAGAAATCTGTATATACCTACCCTACTCGCTCGATCTCTAGCCTCATGCCGCACCTGTATACCTAAAACGTATCGTTGGTGAACTTGACGTTGAAATAGGTAGTAAAGTAGCTACTTGTCTAACAATTTAAACAAACTTGGTGGATGCCACCTATACCAATATATAGTGATCCGATAGCCTATACTGACATTATGACATGATGATGTCTTTACCAAGTGGTAGGACCATAGTAAATGGAGACTATGGTAGGACTAACTCCTTATCGTCTGGATGGCCTGGTTGCCTGCGGTATTTGTCTATGAGAGTTTATTGAAGCCACCTTATTACCTATTCGAGTATTTGCTACTATTGGCCACCTATCAAATAATTGGGGAATATGTATATTTTTGGTCAGGTCGGTGATCCGGCGAGTTTGTTAACATTATTGGACAAGTATAAAAACACAGACCATATGTACTTTGCAGAGTACCTAGTTTCATCAATATCAGTTCATACATTTCGGAGATATTCGACACGAAAATTTGTATGACGCTCTCAATAATCATGAACATTTTATTGTAGGAGCTAGGTAAGCTGCCTATAGCCACAGAATAGATAATAGTGCAAAGGTAATGATGTTGTTCAGAATATCCTTGGTAGCCTGACATTATCCATGCTACCCTTGACCTAGACTGTGACGCTTCGACGCTAATCAATACCGATATAAAAACTGCATGTAAGCAATGGGCACATTGCAGGCATGGACGTCTAGAACAAAGTTTGGATAGCAAACCGAGGCGGATTTCACAGTGGACATGTTTGCGATCACGACGGAAAATTGCACGATATTTACAACCATATGTTTTGACGTTTTGCAATCAGTTGCAAACTAAAACGTCAGTAGAATTACATCTGTAGTGAATATCGGACCTTAAATTAATCAAAATAAAGCAATTGTTTATCTGTCTTAGCCATCTCTAACAGTCTTTGGATAACTAAGGATTATTGATTTACAATCAAAACGATTACTAAAAAAAAATTGGTTTTAAAAAAGCAGGAACCGACTTCTATGAAAATATCGCGATATTTGAACTTCCATCCCCCTTTTTTCCATCCTTAGGGGTGGTATTCTTCTATAAAATTCTCACAACTTGTAAACAACCATGGTCCTATTCACCCCCTTCCGGGATAACCGTCAATTCAAACTCATCCTGTATTATGATAAAATATTCATTCGCCTCTCCTACTTTAAAGAGAAAAAACCTACCTACAATATACACAAATAATATAATTTATATCTATGTACAAGTATAACTTTTAACTCAGACTTCTTTATCGTAGTGTCGTACACTGGTCATGATTGCCAACATAATAAAACTTTATACTTTTATGTTTTCACCGAGTGTTGAAAAGGGACGGAAGCTTTGAACCGTACATTTTTGCACTTGCCGTACTTCTTCCACCTCGACGAACGCTTCCGTCTTGCGCTGTAGATGTGTTCAGATATACTTACAAGTCACTTAGAGCTTTTATGTAGGTATTGAGCCAGCGAGTGGAACAAGACTCGAGGGAAATCTCAATCTGTTCTCGAATTAAGCTCAAAGAGAACAATGCAGTGGAATTAAATGTATCATTTTTCAGTTTTTATTTCATTTTTTTTACAGGTTTAAATTTTTGATTGTGTAGGAAATAGGAATCAGAAGGGATACTTATTAAGGGATATTTAGGTACATTATGCGGCGTTATGCTTACCATCAGGCTAAAGACTTGCTCATCTCGTTATCCAATAGAACAAAAAAAATGTACTCTGAAAAATAAGCGCACTTACTTGTACTATTATCTATTCTGTGGCGCACTCCATTGCAAATACATAATCTAAAAAATATATATTTTATATGTACACTATTCTAACGCCAAAAAATATGTCGTCAAAAAATCACAGGATGGAATTGACACAAGGAATCTGTAAGTCACAAGTGACTGGTAACTTAACGGATTCTCATATTATATCAATATACATTTCAACTTTCTTACTATCGTTCTATACATAATGGGTTCAGAAAGTGACCTTTTCGAGTCCCACAGGTGAGATAGTGCTGAAACGCTAAAGTACCCATCGAAAGTAAAAGAAAGAGTGTTTCCTCGTGAGTCGTGACCAAACTGGGTTGTCAATAGTAACAGTAGGTCAACTTCAACCTCTCGTGAAGCACGACAAGTACCTGTCATCATAGTACTCGTGTGCTAACCTTAGGCACAGCATATATAGTACGAGTACAGCCTTAGGTATAGAATAAGTAATAGTAGGTGCATACGACCTTATGACCCTGACCCTAGCTGTGTCACGTTTTTTATCGAATCTAAATCCGGAAAAGGACTTTTCCTTTCACTCACAATCTGGCGCACCTTGGCACCTAGAGCACCCTAGAGCGACCGCTTCTCTGTTCTACACTAGGGCCGGCGCTGCCTTAGTAGAGCATTCAATTGAAAAATAATTTGGTCCACAGTTCTGCTTCACGATATCATACCGGCGGGAGAGTCAGCGGCAGTACGAGCTGCGCGCGGCCTCGGAGGTGGACTGCGTGCACTGGGTCGACGCCATCCGGGAGGCGAGGTTAGTGCAACACTCTAAGGCTGATATTCAGAGACGACAGCTTAAAACGATCTAAGAATTGTCTTAGCCAAGCATCGGCTAAGCCGCTCAATCGAATTCGTATTCAGAAACAAAGTTCGTGCACGGTCTAAGCTAAGATCACACTCTCGTTATCTATGGCTGTTAAGTTTTTAATTTTTTCACCGGAACGTTTACCGGTTTTATCATTTATGTATGAATAGCAATACAACAAAGATAGCGATATACAAAATGTCACTGGAGTGAGTGAAACAACAATATTAATGCTATAAATCTATTTTGATATTATAATAAATGAAACATGTTAGTTTTGAAGTTTGACATTTCAATGTTTGGTTATTATGGTTTCTACCGTTATCATTTGGTGGCGCCACTTCTGTTTTGAGAGCGGCTAAAGTAGTCGATATTGCCTACTCAGGCTTTGCTTAGCATACGCTAAGTTTAAGTAGTGTTCCAAATGTCTCTGAATACAAATTAGAGCGTAAGCACTACTTTTTGACATAAGGAAGACAAAGTCCACGCTTAGACTCGTCTCTGAATATCAGCCTAAGAGCCCCCAATCCCCATACACGAGTTCTCCAATCCACAACATTCCACGCCAATTCCAAAAACCGTTTGTGGGGAATCTCAGATGGATTACGCGGAGTGAGAGGAAAATTGGATATCCAAACTTTCCAAATCCAACGTTCCAACTCATCGTGTTTGGTCGATACAATGATCCATGTCGCGCTCGGCAGTATTCGAGCCGTAGAATGACTGAAAAATGGAGTGATGCATGCGTGGGCTAAAATTGGGACCATAATCCACGACGCCCGGAGCGATGGATTTGGAACGATCGTGATTGGTGGCCGTATGATTACTAGGTTTTACGGCCGGTGTATGAGTATTGAGTATCCAGATGCTCCGCTATGTCTTCTTTTGGTCACAAAACACACACACACACACACACACAGAGAGAGAGAGAGAGAGAGCAGAAACTACTAAACTTGGCGCGATAGACGGTTTCAAAGTAAGACTTAAAATCAACGGTTTCAAAGTAAGACTTTTTTATATAAAATCAAAGGAAATATCTGAACCCGTCTGATCGTTTGATATTTATGATTATGATCGTCTGATGTGTATGTGACTAGTTCAAGTTTAAATAAAGTTCCAGTTTTGTTTTAGTTATCAAGTCAAAGTCACTGTCCAATCAAAGTAAGTATGCTGCAGTAAAGCGACGGATGTTTCATTGAAACCTTCTATTAAGTTTTGGAAAATACACGTTTTCCGTCGGCTTTACCTTTTTTTCCAGCCGATTCTTAATACATTTCATTATTTCATTTCATTGAAGGAATTGGCTAGGAAGACGTTTCAAGAATCTCACATTAACTTTGTGATTCATAAGTGAATTTGAAGAGAGCAACGTACTTATGTAGGAATTTTCGGAATTTTTAAAAGCCTCATTAACTAATATATTAACCATTCTTTCGCACACAGGTAGGTACAAATAGATAGATTTTAATGAAATATTTATACTCTAATGCTTGAACTCGACTACACTTCAGTATTCATTATTACTTTATGATTAAGACTGTAAAGATAAAGATAAATTTATTTGTCAAAAACATGTGAGGTTTCACACATATCCGTGCATGCATGCAGATCTTTTTTGTACTAATTTGAATATTAACAATACATGTTAAGCTGTGTGTTATTATACTGCAATGCCTGAAACATTTTGTCTATACGTCTGATCTCTGATACCGAAATACTAAAACTAAATTCACCTGAGGCAAATCACCGTCAAAATATACCACCGACACACCCCGAAAAATCTTCCCTATAATATCACATCATACCCCAATCCACATTTACCATATCATACCCTAAAATGGGGCTAGCGTGTGACGGTTACCGAGCGACAAATTCAACTCGTTCCGCGCGCTAATAAAATTCTCTCCCGAGTACAATAAAAACCGGAAATGTACGCGGAAAATATAAAATGTGAGCATGTTTTCCACTGACAAGCCCTTTTTATTATCAACCTTAAGTAAAGGGGAAAAGGTTCAAAAAGGCTAACTGTCAAACAACATGTGCTGCGTAAATAAATACATAGAGGAAACCAAGCGCCAGCGTTATGGAAGCGATGGTACGCGATGACGCAACACACATACTTAATTATCAAAATGACATCTTTAGGGTGGTGCACTATTTGTTTACTGTTTATTTTGTTAGATAGGTATTGTATTTTTAGCAAATTGTGAAATGAACTCCCACCTGCTTCCGACAAGCTACAACATGGGGCTCTTCAAAGCTGCAAGCATGGGCTTCTTCAGGTCGGCAACGTAGCAGTAAATACCCGGTGTGTTGCAGACATCCATAGGCGCCGGTAGCTGCTTGCCGTCAGACGGGCCGTCTGCTTATTAGCCAACGATGACAAATAAAAATCCTTTGATAATGATCACTCATGTATTTTGTATATACACCGACTATCATAAGCGTATAGGTACATACTTTGTAAGTTTGTACCATTTTGTACTCTTATTACATAATATAAATGAATTAAACTGAATTCAATAAACAGACGAAAAATTAGACTTTTTCTGATGCCTAACCACCGAGAAATTAATACGCGTAACCGAACTGCTGGTATACTTACCTATCTGGCTCAATGGATCAGTATTGCAATCCAACGAGGCAATCCCAAATCCGCAACAACGCTGGGTACGTTACCAACAGGTACAGAACAGGGTAGAACATTTAGGTTTTTTTTTTTTTTTTTACATCGGACTGGTAAAGCGTTTGACCACAATCTCACCTGATGTGAAGTGACGATGTGGTCGAAGATGTAGCACGCTTTCCCAGTAAATACCTATTCACTCTATTCTTAAACACATCCGGATGATAACGTTCAGGGAACACAGACGACGGCAAAGCATTCCACTCCTTAGCAGTTCTCAAGGTTATATGTATATAGGCGCCTACATTGGCTTGCATGCATCAATGTATGCGTTAGATTATATGATACTTCAGACTTCGCTTAATTATATAAGCATAATAACACATAATACCGATTCCATGAAACGAGACAAATTCGTAGTAGCATAGAGGTAGGAAGTAAATTTCCCAATTTCTTCTCATTTCTTCTCAGCTATAAACACGTCTCAGTGGAAACGATAACGCAAAGGAAGCTGACAATTTCCTGTTACTCTCCGGTGGCGGTTGGCGCTCACAATCAGCTTGTTTCATGGAATCTTTGAATTTTCCGGAATAAAAAGACAAAGTTATTACCTATCAAGACTATATAAATAACGCCAAATCAACGTAATTAAATACGTCGGGAATATCGGGATCTCAATTCTCAACAAGGTTTTATTCCAGTCCAATGAATTCATTTCCCCAATAGACTTCCGGCGAGGATGGGATTCACCCATTCAACCCATTGAAGGTGGGAAGCGCCCGTCCCTCGGAGTACTCTGAAAATCCTGAAATTCATCGTAGGCACATAAAAGGTAGGAATAAATATCATACGAGCGTTCGAAGCAAAGTGCAGAATATTTTTTGAGGTGGTATTAGTTACAAACATAATTAATTAAAATCCCGCAAGGAATGTTGTAAACTTTCACGGTTATTTACTAATTCGTACAATATAACTGGATATTTACCGTGATTTATATCATTGAGTAATGAGCACCCGATATTTTGGCGCTGTTGCAAGCGTCATGTTCACGGGAATAAATATTCATATTCGGGAAAATAGGAAATGAAGTATCCTAGTTACTTACTCTCCGGCTTTGCATATACCTATATTTACACGAAAAATCACGTGACGTCGCGTCGATCCGTTGCTCCACACCTCTAACACAAACTAACACTCCAACAACCCAATAACACGGGTATTAATTTTATTTGGTTGTTGTTACAAATAAATATGTTTCCTTCCTTTCTTTCCCTGGATTGGTATTTGAATTACCCAGGCGCTTGATGTAAAGCGGTAGCTGCCACCGCTTCTTAGCGGAAGAAGTTACTTTGGTCTACCCGACCAAACTTCGACTTCGGCCGCGCCCAATCGCAGCTTCCCTTTGTTTTAACCGATATACAATCGGTTCCGGTATACCGATACAGAAGTGGATTGGGGTCATCGCGACCCTGACCCACTGGAGCGGAGGCTGCGCTTCCCAGCCTGGAAATAACAGGAATGAGATGTAGGTATTCATCGATTTGATTAGCTTACTACCTTCTGCATGTAGTTCAAATCGCGTGAAGATTCCCGCAGGAGTTGTGTATTATTCCGGGGTAAAAAGTAGCCTATGTTATTCTCTGGTCCACAAACTATATAAATGCAAAAAATCACATTAATCCGGTGCTCCGTTGCTACGTTAAAGAAGGACAAACGAACAATCCAACAAATACACATTCACATATTTTTTAATACTATTTTGATAACGAGATGAACTGGTCGTTTGCCTGATAGTAAGCAACGCAGGCCCATAAAAATTTCAGTGCCATCCAGAACTTTGAAACACAAAGGCCTGCCCGAAAAAGTACCTACGTACCTAACAGTAAACGAAAAGTACGGATATCCGTTTTGCATTACATGATGCACATCTACATCAGTAAAGAAAACATCGTAATGAAACCACGTTCTCTTTGGGGTAGTTAAATAGGTCGATCAATTTAGCTTCTACATTTAAAACTAAATAGCACCCAAAATTCAACTTTATCTCAATCAGAATTAATTTTTTCAATGTTGAAACAACTGGCATTACTCACAGTCGAGCAGTCTGAGAAAAAACTTGGTTCTCGCACTAAGACGTTTTGCACAAAATAATAACTCGTCCTGCCTTGGCGACATGATATATCTTCTCTTTGACATGAACAACGGCCTTGTCTATGGTTACTGAAAGAAACAAAGAAAGTACATGCAACATGCAACAAAGAAAGAAAATTGTTTACAAGGTACATGATATGAGGTAGGATAATAGGTAGAACTAAATCTTCAAGTAAGTAACTCGCGAGTATCCGCCTGGATGGCGGTATATAATATTCTGCAAGCATTGCTGAGCCCCTAGGTGGTAAGACTTAACTCTTCTGCGAGTGTCCGTCTGGGTTGGTACTACCACTTTGCTCGTGAACTCTGCCGCCAAGCAGTAATATGCAAACATCACTGTGTTCCTATTTGATGAGCAAAGTAGACAGTGAAATTACTGGGCTTTTCTCGCTCGTTAACTCTGATACACAAAGCCTTGCGCGGCACTCCGCGCAGGGCTTTGTGTTTCAGAGTTCTGGCACCATCAGGCAAACGACCGGCTCGTATCGTTATCAAATAGAACAAAAAAGACAACCTTTGATGGTAGTGACGTTGGCTATTGCAATTTCAGAAATATTCAGAATTGCGTGAACGTGTGCGTGGGTCCCTACGTAATTAAATAAAAACCCGGCAAGGACCGTCTGTTTGGAGCTCTGTGTCGAGTCGTTTGACTCCCTGATGGATTTGTTATGAAACCGTCCGTCACACTCACGACTCACGAGAGATCGCCGAAACTGATTGCCGTTTAATCACTCTGATGGAGACATGCCTCACTCTTCAACTCGTTTGTCAATGACTGAAGTACGACGTCACTAGCTTAGGGAAGTACTACTTTATGGGGGAGTATAAGCACGAGGTGCGGGCAAATGAAGAACAATATTATTATTCATTAGTCTGCGCGCGTCGTGTCAGTTGAACGCAGTAATAAAAACCATATTATATAAATGCAAAAATGTGAATGTTGGTTGGTCTTTCACGCAGCAGCTGATCCACTGTGTGTGTAAATCCCACCTGCGACACACGCAATCGTAGTTCAGGGATAGGTATGTGTTTATAAGCGTTTATGTCAATGTTTAAATCTCAGAATACAGAAATTACTTCTTCTGTATTCTGAGTTTTAAATGAAAGAAAATAAAACTAAATTTATCATACATGCGGACTTATAACGTAGGTAGGTATTTAAATTTGCGACCTCACAAAAGAGCTCTACCTATATAGCTTATTAATTTTCCACGCTTTCGGCCTCAATCAGTAAATTATTAAGAAGACCTATAGGTACTAGTCTGATACTTTGACATGGTTATAATATAAATGTTATTCATTCTGTGAAGGCCATTTTAAATGTTGCTAAAATTTAGGGGCGGTAACTTTAGACCGTTATCTTAGAGCTCTACAACCATCGACATGAATCATAATCAAACTTCCCAGTAAGATAGGGTTTCCGCTTTCCACTCTGTATAGTCACCCGTAACGGGTTGGGTTTCAAGAAAGGGTGCTTATTTGATTCTTTATGATAAGATATTCGACAAAACTAACGACCGTCGTCTACTATTTCCACGACTTTACCCTCTAAAGAGGCGGTTTCAGAGACCCATTTTCCGTATCAAATCATAAACGTGCTTTGAATATTGTTACAAAAAATTGTCAGACGCAAGTTTTTTTTTCCTAAAAGGAATTTGCGAACACTTTGAAAAGCTTAGCAGCAATGGCTGTAGATATAGTGTTTGAGGAAACCCTCAAGAATCATAAACAAAGTGAACGTGTGACATCCACCAAGCCGCATTGGGCCCGCGTAGACGCGTAGGGCGTACACTGGAACGAATACAATGTTTTCTTTCACCGACCACACTCCCTCAGACATTGCTTCAAAAGGTAACAATAAAGAGTTATGTTTCTATCACTGTCAAAAGAATCGGATATCACGCAGACACCGCTCTGTGATGTCACGCTCCGCACCGTAGGCAAATGTCACGTCCTCGACCCCGTTGCCATGGCGGCGGGTTCTCATTGCACGGCTAGTGATCGGTACCATGATGACCGATGAGGAGTGATGATGTGGATGAATTTATGATAGGCTTCATCACAAGAAAGGGTTGTCATGCGTCTTGATGACTTGAATGCAGTACACATTTTGAAGTGATTACTGGCTTTTTAGTAGTGACCTAGCCGCTGATCTGTATGGCCACAGATCAGTAAATCTATTGTGGTTACGGCTATTATTGTAGGTACTTGAGCGCCAGTCCTCATCTAGGTCAATTCGCCAAAATCGACCACATGATCAGCGAGATAGTGGTCAAGTATTACCTATATCGACTTTAAAAAAATTCACCTGCTTCATGAGTACCTAGGTACCTAATGTGCGTATATGTGTAGACAGTTTTCTCACTTACGACCCAACTAGCTTTTCTCAAATTCAACTAAGCTTTTGCGTTGCGAGTGTCCGTCTGAGTGTCACAGTGTCGCACAGGCCTTTGTGTTTCAAAGTGCTGATTGGCACAATGTGGCACTGCAATTGCTATAGGCTGGCGTTACGAATGCTTACTATCAAACTAGAGTGCCGCTCGTCTCGTTATCTAATAGTATAGTCAAAGTATCCTACTGTTACTGTAACAGAGACGTACACAACCTCCTCAAAGTGCCATAAATAATAATTTGTATGTTCTGGAAGTTATGGTGTGCGTGCGAGCTTAGATTCAACAAGTTGTTTAATACGTTTGTTAATTCATCGACATTCCTACAAGCACTTGTTTTCCATAATTCTAGAGCATAAATATATACATTTTTATAATTATCAGCCTCTTACGCTCCCACTACCATCCAGCCATGGTAACGAGTGCACTGCAGTGCCGCGCAGGCCTTTGTGTTTCAAAGTTCTGAGATGGCGTTATGCTTACCATCAGGCAAACGACCAGCTCGTTTAATTATCCAATAGTATAAATATACTTTCAACGGTTTAGTCTAGTCTAAGTCATCACTTGACTACGAACACTGCAAAGGGTTTGAAACTTCAGGAAATAAAATAATGTTAATTATTAACAGTTATTATAACTTCTGCCCGCGGTTTCACCCGAGTTCACACAGGAATCTTGTATTTTTCCGGTATTAAAAGTAGCCGTAAGGGGCAGCGTAGACGCTTATGCAAACGTACGTTTGCTTTTGAGTCAAACGCGGATTTCGTGATACTCGCAATGCGCGTTTGACGCTAAAGCGTTGTTATTCTGACAAGCAAACGTACGTTTGCATAAGCGTCTACGCTGCCCCTATCATATGCTACTTTTTATCCATATCTAGGTAGGTATATCTGAGGAGTAGGCGAACAAAACGTTACTTTTCCACTTTTAATTTTTTTACAGAAACTAATAAAGTATTTTGAAGGAGTAGTTGTGTTTTGAAGTCGATTTTCTACCATAAAAAAGCTTTTTGTCGAGATTTTAAAGCATGAAACGATGTGTCTCAGGGTTGCCAACACGAATCAATCAAAAAAAATAAAAATGTTAAAAAATGGAAAAGTGACGTTTTGTTCGCCTACTCCTCATCTATGCTAAAATCGCGTCCGGTCGATTTAAAGAAGGACAATTATTAAGACATTTATTATAATACTATACGCGATATAAACAGTTTGCAATTTGTAATCTAACCTAAGCACTTCGAAAGGTTACTGTAAGATGAGCTAAGGCTATTTATATGAAGTGGTAGAAGGCTGCGTTTGTACGATTTCCTGGCTTTTATACATTGTTAAGTACTTCATCTTACACATGCATTAGCACTGAAATGGCGATGGGCAGGTCATATCTCACGGTTCACAGATAATAGATGGACAATAGAAACAACACGTTGGAAAGGACCAGTAGGGAAAAGAAATGTTGGCAGACCAAATAGACGGTGGGCTGACGACACTGTGGAAATAGCTGGGAACGATTGGGAAAACCTGGCTACTGATAGAGAGTCGTGGAAGAAGTTGGAGGAGGCCTTCACCCGCAGAGGGGTCCGTATCTCTGAACCAATAGACAGCTAACCATACTAAAACTAGTTTTAAGGAAATATACTACTAACATTACTAACTTAAAATGTTTAATTATTATTTAAGAGACATGGAAATAAAGCGCTTTATTGTTATTATTATTATTAAGTACTTCATCGTATCTATTATGTATTCCGTGATCGTATGTAGGTATTTTATCGCATACATGGCTTCTTTATAAAATACATGCTCTACTGCATGTGGAGGATGCATAATGCCATCCTCATCATTAGGGGAAGTAAAATAGAAAAAGTCGCCCGGAAAATTAGAAAATTTGGGAAAAACTGAAAGTGCTACTTGTAAAGAACTGTTGCTGCAGGGAAGGTACCATTCTTTGTAGGTATACTTATAAACAAAAACGATAAAGTGCGAGCGCAGTGCCAACTGTTCTCATTCTAGACGCGCCTCCACAGAGCTTAAATAAATAATGAGTATCTCGGGCAAGGCAAGGCCTGCGTGAATATTATCCCGCCTAAATTATACGCTGACTTGAATACGTAATGGGAGCGTTGCGGCGAATGCTAACTCCGCCCTAAGTACCTACTTAGATACAGCTTGTTGCTTACTTTGGCGGGTCTTGTGTGTAACTTGAAAGGAGTTTTAAACGGTTTTTGGGTGTGTGTGGTTTATTTTCAGGATGTGGGATGGTAAGCGATGTGAGCGCTTTGATTTTGATGATTATCGGTAATGTGTTGGAAGGAAGTAGGTAGCTTCTGTTTTGTGGAAGTAGGTAGGTACCTAACTACTTATGTGTTTTGGTAGCAAATTGAAACTTTAAAGGAGCTATTCTGATGTTAAAAAATGAAAAGTAATAAAATATCAATGTATATTTTATGTTTGTGTTTATTACCTATATGTATACCTACGTATATCGCAGCTATTCTGATGGTTAAAAATGAAAAGGGATGGAATCCCTATTTAAGTTCACTCTCTCTCTGTTTTTTTAATAAGACCATGAGAAAGGGAAGGAATAAATTATATCCATGTCAGCCAGACAATCCAAATACCTTAGCCAACTACCTGTTAGTAGGTAGGTATAACGTTGGTCAACATGATTAAGCTATGTATTGATTATACTATTATTTAGTCTGTGGTATTTTCTAGAAATAAATAATGAAAGCGGCATTGAAATAATTATTATTTAATTTTTATTCAGGTAGTTTTAAAGATTAGACAGAAAGTCACTGCCGAAAAACATAGAAAGTAAGTAGGTAGGTACCTACTTTTGGTGACAAATTGTCTACTTGATAGTAAGCCAGGAGAGCACCAGGACATGCCGCACCACCACGATTCCACCATGCACCATAATTGCGCCACTATGATGCATCACCTTCTTTTCTTTCACCGGAAGCTCATCCTCTTTCCGACCATATTTATATTTATTTAACCGGATTCACTTACGTGGTTCAGTTCAGCCGAGCTTCGCGACGATTGCTCGACCGGTTTCGAGGTATTTGGTACCTCTTCATCAATCTCTTTCCGATCATCGCTCTATACTGATCCTAGGACGACATCAATTCATTGCCGTCGTCGCTTCATCTCAATACCCTATGGTATGTCTTATATGATCGAACTAGCGATATAGAGGGTATATAGAACTCAAAGAGCTCTCGACGCCTTTGTTCCCCGCTCCCGCTCGGCGCTCACAGAATTTAGGTCAAGGGTGAAGCCTTCAGGTAGAGACAGATCCCGCCCGTCGGCGTTCTGTTTGATCATAAAATCATAACGTAATAATTATATCAATAAGCTTGCAAAATAGGGATGGATGAGGGCTAAGGGCTGAGATTCATAATTGTCCAATACTGTAGGTATCTAACTAACGCGGTGGATCACCATGGAACCAATGACACACGAATTCGAATCATGTTACCAATAACATGATTCGAATTGAATTGATCCGGTCAACAACCAATTGTTGACCGGATCATTATACTGATGTCATTAATTAGAGGTAATTAAAGTATGTAAATACCTAGATTTATAAGTTATTATTCAAAATCAGATCGTAAAAAAATCTGGAACAAAAAAAGAAAAATATACCCTAATGTCACTCGCACAAATACAAATCTAAGGTATAGGGCACCATTCGTCGACGTCACCTCATAAAATGTTAAAATCCGTAGGTTACAGAGCGTGCCAAAGATATTGACAGGCATACATACATACGCAAAAAAATTACCCACCTTTCTTTCAGGAGTCGAGTAAAAAGAAATTGAGTGCAATAAAGTCAATTAGGTACTTTTGGCGCGTAGCCAACCGAGATCAGTCTAGGAACAGTGATGACGTACGATCTGTATTTCTGAATATTTGTACATAATGCTAAATTGGCAAACGCAGGAGTCGCTATTAATATAGACCGGTTATTTAAAGGCATCAATAATTATTACAATCATCATCGTCGTCAGCTGGAAGACGTCCACTGATGAACATATAGGTTTTCACCATTGAACGCTACTTGAACCGCAGTTTTGACAAGGTCTTCGGTCAACCTACGTCTCATTTTTTTTTATAATCTTTGGTAACAAGACGAGCTAGTCGTTTGGCTGATGGTAAGCATTTATGCTTACCATCAGCCAAACGACTAGCTTGTCTTTAGTCTCGACTTTAGCCGGCCCATAACAATTGCAGTGCCACTCAGAACTTTGAAACACAAATGCCTTCGCGGCACTGCAGTGCGCTCGTTACCCTAAGACATTAGGTATTAAGTATTTGAATACAGGGTGAGATTGAATTGGTTTGTTATCCCGGAAGAGGGCGATTAGGACCATGGTTGACGACAAGTTGTGATCACCTCCCTTGGAAGTCCGTCATTCAAAATTTGCATACAAAAAAATAAATTCCCTTCGAACATGAAGTGTATGGCATTTTCTGGAATTGTTTCTGTCTTCTAATCAACATCATCATTTAACAAAGTTCACACAGTTTTTTTATTTTTTTTTATTTTATTCTTAATAGGCTTACGTTTGACCACTATCTCACCTGCTGGTAAGCGACGATGCGGTCGACGGTGAAGCACGCTTGCCTAGAAAATACCTATTCACTCGCGCCTTGAAGCAGCCCAAGTTATAGTTATCGGGAAACACATACTCTGGCAGAGAGTTCCACTCCTTAGCGGTACGCATAATAAATGATGAAGCAAAACGCTTCGTGCGTAAAGGTGGAATATCCACCATGTATCGATGGCGCTTGGCCGAAAGTCTGGTCGTCCGATGATGGAAGGGGGATGGTGGAATTAGATCGTGTAATTCCAAAGCACACTCACCGAAATGTATCCGATAAAAAACCGATAAGCTAGCAACTTTACGGCGATGTTCAAGGGTCTGTAGCCTCGCTAACGATTCATCACCAATGAGTCTCTTGGCTCGTCTCTTAATTGACTCTTCAAGTAAATCAGCTGATCTAGGGCTGCCCGGAAGTTCTGTAATAGTAGAATTTTGAGTTTTTTTTTTGTTTTAATCTGTCAAATCGTTTCGGCTACGAAGCGTGCCAAAGACAAATACATATCGTTCGAAAAACATTACTTTACTATCTTCGGCAATCGGGTAAAAAGTCGTATAATAACAGGTACTTTTAAGGACTTAAATCTTAGTTAGGTACATTCATCCAATTCTAAATGGGACGTTTTCACTACAGCTTTAACAAACTCCTGCTTCAAAAAGAGGAGCTGGAACAGAAGCAATTGCACCTACTGCAGGTGGTGGAGAGCGAGAGAACCTCGCGGTGGCAGTACGCGCAGCAGTGTGACGAGCTCAGCAACGAGGTCAAGAAGCTCCGCACGGAGGTGAGGGACTGAGAGGTCATGGTGGAGAGGAAGTAGCACTGGGAGCGAAACTATACCGCGGCGACTATACTCGCAACTCTTGACAAGTTCTGCAATGAGGTTTAGAACAGAGAGCAGACAACTACGAAATAGTACCTAACCGTCAGTAGTTAGGTACTATTTCGTAGTTGTCTTGTAAACAGCTAAATATAACTTATATCGTTAATTATAACGAGAAGTTGTTATACGAAGTACCTAAGTAGAGGAGAGCGATTGATCTTAATTAATCGATAAAATTTATCAAATTGAAACACCCCGACATCACACGCGTGACTTTTTTAAAACCCGGCCAGAAGTCTCTTCTCTTACGTAGTATTTGTATTCTCTTTGGTCTTGATTGGGGGCGTTCATCTGACACGGAATATACTTTCAGCTATGCACATACAAAAAGGAACATGAACCGTCAATGAGAGAGGCTTCAGAAACTAGTTCTTCACCAAGTCACTCGCCTGAAGTCGACCCTGCTGAACTGAAGAAGATCAAGAAAGTTCAGGTAAGTCCCAAGCTGTTGAAAACTGTAAAGACCTTTTTGCTCGACAAATACTTGATTATCTCTTTCATTGGCGCTTTAAATGCATTAACTTGAAAAATAAAAGATTTTGCAATCGGTTTCGTTGACTTTAATAATTATGTGCTTTATTTTGTTCAGAGTTTCTTCCGAGGCTGGTTGTGCAGACGAAGGTGGAAGCAAATTGTGGAGCAATACATCAAGAGTCCTCACGCTGAAAGCATGAGGAAGCGAAACAGGTTCCTTACTAAATTGAATACAAATGCAAAAATAATAAATATTCAATCCAAATTTTAGAAACTGACGCGATAGGACTTCTTACAATGATTAAATAATTACGGATTTCAAGCAAACACAATACCTTGTCCAAAATAAAGCTATCCAATCAATAGAAAAACATATATTCAGCACATATACGAGTAATGAAACATTGACAAACTATAGAACTTATTTATGATTTTATAAATAAAAATACATAGAAAAACGTAAGTACACAAGAAGAAAATCCTAGAAATTTAGACCAAATGACAGGATATTTAAAAATTAAGAACTAGGAAGATATAGTAGTTATAGAGGATATCACAGATGTCCATTATAACAGTGTTTCTATTTTCATGTTAAACATAACAAATCAACAACACATTCGCCTAACAAAAACGGCCAATAGACATTAGATTAAACCATTTTGAAGGACTCCATAACACAGACAGCCGTAAACTATGGCAACTAAAACTGATCCCTTTTTGTTCGTTTTTTGTTACAGCCTTGTCTTCAAAATGGTGGAAGCTGAAGAAGAATATCTGGAGCAGATGGAAATATTGGTAAGAACCGATTTAAGGAGAGCTTTTAAGCTGGGTAATATTCTTTTGTGTACTTGCTCATACGTTTCCTAAACCTTGTTTATATGGTGTTAGATCAAATGAGGTTTGCTTAGTCACTGCGTCTTTCATAATGAATAACCCATCATTGATTCCCAAAGGTGACTTGTTTCCTTCGGCCGTTTAAAATGGCTGCCAGCTCGAAGAAACCCCCCTGCACTCACGAGGATGTCAACTCCATCTTCTTGAACAGTGAAACGGTACTGTTCCTGCACCAGATCTTCTTCAAAGGTCTCACTTCCAGAATGGAGTCGTGGCCTACTCTTGTACTAGGTAAGTGTTTTATGTGGACACAACGCAAGTGCAAGGAGTTCGTTTTTTTTATTAGAGAAGACCGAAGGCAATGTTCTGTGCCTAAGGTATCCGAAACGGTTAGTCTTAGTAAATATTTTGTGATGTGAATCCAAAACTCGACATGTATCTAGCTGTCAATAAGTCAGTGTTTGACGGCTATCTCACTTGATGTGACGGTCAAATGTGGTGCCGGAACACACCGATAATTTACAACAGGTAGGTAATCAAAATGTTCAGCCTTCTCGTCCACATTGTCGGTAGAACTAATTCACTGGAGACTGGTCTAACTTTACTAGCTCTGTGTTGAGATTTTACACATTAGAACAACAGATTCTTAACATATACTTGTATATCTTAGATTAAAAAAACCAAATACACATTATATATATCTATACAAACAAACACAAAGACAGAGATGATAAAAATAGTCAAATCTTCTTAAGTTCTTACGTGGGCTTCTGAGAAAATATCTATGTTAATATTAACAATGTCTGTCTGTTACCCACCTCTAACCTCTTCACGGCTAAAGTGAATGAATTTAGTTTAAATTATTAGTAGAGGTAGCTTCTAAGCTTAGTACCCACGCAAAGATGTAGGGTGATTCTTTTTTTTTTTTTCGATAATTTCACTACTTCGTACCTGCGGCGCGAGTACGGATCTTTTCGATAAATAAAATTCGATAAAATTGACAGTTAAAATCTATAAAGTGGGTTTTATTCGATAAAATTGACATTTAAAATCGATAAAGTGGGTTTTATCGAATTTTATTTATCGAAAAGATCCGTACTCGCGCCGCTGAGAAGATAAAATTGACGTAGTAATTTATAAGACCACAGTTTTAAAGTATGTACTAATATTGAACTCCTTGCACTTGTGTATTTTTTAAACAAACTGCCAACACTAAACTTGCCTGAAATGCCTGAATTTAAAAGAAAAACTAAATAATACCTATCTATTTTCAATGTTTGAGCACGGAAAATTAAATTACTAACACTTGTCGCATGAAAACCTGAAGCTGAATGAACTTTAACTGAATCGTCGATCACAGCAACGCAACGATGAGGTTAGAGCTTCTGATGTGATACATTTTCTATCTCATTGTTTCAAGTTCGTCGCTACCAACAAATGCATCAATCAAAACCATCAACTTTTTCACCAGATTCATCACTTTATTCAACCTTTTGAAGCACTCAACCGTTTTAATGTTCTCACTCGAGTCTTGAAAGTCGCACACTCGCACATTTCCACACTGTCACACAACCACCTTTCTCTCTGCTTGTTACCTAAAACAGAAAAATGTAAAAACTTAGTAAAGCTCTGCATACAGGAGACCTATTCGACATGCTGCTGCCGATGCTGACGATATACCAGGAGTACGTGCGGAACCACCACTACTCGCTGCAGGTGCTCACGGAGTGCAAGCAGACGCAGCCGTTTGCGCAGCTGCTGGCCCGGCTTGAGAGCAAGCCGGCGTGCCAGACGCGCTCTTTGGAGACTTTTTTGACGTATCCGATGCATCAGGTAACGTACTGCTTTCGTTTTGTAGTGAACATTTGCTGTTTCGATTTCTGAAGAAAAAAGGACAACGATTTGCAATAAACGTAGGTAATTAGATCGGCTGTCATAGTAAATCAAAATCTACCTGCTGCTACTCTCATTCTTTTTTGGGGTATGTTTTGTGTTCGATAATCATCCCAAAAAGCTCCTTTATCTTTGTAATACAACATTAATAGGTGGGACTAGCTCTTCTGCGAGGGTCCGTCTGGGTTGGTACAACAATTTTGCTCGTGAAGTCTGCCGCCAAGCGGTGATGTGCAAGCGTTACTGTGTTACGGTTTGACGAGCAGAGTAGCCAGTGAAATTACTAGGATTGTGAGACTTAATACCTAATGTCTCAGGGCAACGAGCACACTGCAGTGCCGCGCAGGCCTTTGTGCTTCACTGTTTTGAGTGGCACTGCAATCGTTACGGGTCGGCGTTATGCTTACCATCAGGCAAACGAGCAGCTCGTCTCGTCGACAAGTGACCTATGTGTGGTGTAACAATGCGCCCTGCTGCAAGGCCCGCCCCCCGCAGATCCCGCGCTACATCATCACGCTGCACGAGCTGCTGGCGCACACGCCGCACGACCACGTGGAGCGGCGCTCGCTGCAGCACGCGCGCGCGCAGCTCGAGGAGCTGTCGCGCCAGATGCACGACGAGGTCAGGCACTCCACGCACTCTGTGCCAGAACTAACACGACCACTCACTTCCTTTGCCGGTGGAAAACATGACCGTACCTATTCAAATCAAATCAAATCATTTATTTAGACACAAAAATTTTACACATAGATATGTTGAATCCATAGCCTCCCGAACTAGTATTCACTGTGTTTCAGGAGTCAGTGGCTTCTCTTATTAACCTGCTAGTCTTATGTCATACATAAATAAATGAAAGAATTACAATTTTATATATAATTGCATGCTATATAGGTGTGCGTATGTGTGTTATGTTATTGTGAGTTGTGTATGTGAGTGGCATGTATGTGTGTGTGGTGAATGTATGTGTGTAATGTGTGTTTGTGGTGTTCAAATAATGTATCTTTGTCAAAAATATAAATTTGCCAACACATTTTCGATTCCCTCATAGTCGTAAGTTTTAAGCCATGTAATAATATTCTTTTTAAATTCATTGTTATTCAATTTTTTAATATTATGATCTAATTTAAGTGTTTTTGTTAATTTGTTATAAATCTGTGGAACCATTGTTAAGAGCAAATCTTGTTAATTATAATAGACTAATAGAAAGTAACGGGTAAGTCTCCTAATGTAGAGACGTGAGATACAAATCTGTGGCTCGCTAAGCTGTAACTCTGTCTAGCGCTCTCTGAAGGTTTGCAGTCAACAACGATCTGTTAAACGTGCAGCTTCCGGAATATAACTATAGATGGCAACAGATTTTCAAGTTAGTTCTCAAAGACGCGCGGGTTCGACATGAGCTAGGACAGTTCAAGCTGTTTGCCAGAATTATTATGAAGACTCGTGTACTTTATGTAAGATTAAAATAAATGCCTAGATAGAATTATACGAATCCTATACTTGCCTACTGTTTAGCGGTTTGCTTTATTAGGTACCTACTCTGAACCGTCACGGCTTTAATTCTTCAGAGTTTGAATACGACGCCATTTTATACTGTGAGCACTAATTTATTAAATAATTCAAATATCGTGGGAAAACCACAGACATGGAAATGAAAATACTGAAAGCGATTGTTATTTTACATTCACGGTTCAAACGGACTGATGAAATAACAACAGCAAGCGATTGGACGTACACCATCCAACAAATAAATAATTCTGAAGATGATTAGCAATTGGATCGTAATTATGTTGATCTGTACCTACTTAGAACATTAATAGTGTTTTCATTTTTCTGTGGTTTTTTATAACAGGTGAGCGAGACTGAAAACCTTAGGAAGAATCTTGCTGTGGAACGTATGATCATCGAAGGTTGCGACATACTACTCGATGTCAACCAAATCTTCATTCGCCAAGGTAATACCAGTAGCAACTGTTTACTACAATAGTATTTAATTTTATTATGGGAAATTAGACTTAAATATATTAATGTTAAAGTAACGTCGACAATGAAGTCATTGTAAAGATGAGTACCTAGGAGTACATATAGTGTCTGCAAAGCGAGAGGACGTTGGAGGGATATTTTGAAATCAGCTAACTAAACTGTGATGTCAATAGTTGATTAACCGTTGCAGAGTGTTTTTTCCACACCAACTGACTACATTATGTAAGCATCAAGAGTCAGTTCTCGGCGCCCTACTAGTGTCAGTAACTGACTCGTTGTAAACCTGGCTTTGTGATTGTCCCCTCAGGTACAATATCGCAGGTGGTGGGCAAGGGGCGGCGCGCCAACATGCAGGCGCGGCAGGCGTTCCTGTTCAGCAACTACCTGCTGCTGACGACGCGCGCGCACGGCGGCCGCCTGCACCTGCCGCCCGCCGGCCGCCTGCCGCTGCACGACGCGCTGCTCGTGGAGGACCCCTCCAACCACGACGACGACGGTACGACTGCTACTGGAATTCTCACTAAGTAACGAAACAAACACGAGCGAGTGTGGCCGAGCGGGAATTTGCGCGACTTTCAATCCCACGCAAGTTCGAATCTCGACTCAGCCGCACCAATGACTTATATCAAGTTATGTGCGGATTATTTACACTCGCTCTAAAACGGTGAAGGAAAACATCGTGAGGAAACCGCATGTTCAAGAACCACAAAATTTGAGGACTTGTGACGTGCAGCAAGCCGCACTGGGCCCGCGTGGTGGATTATGGCCTTACCTCTCTTTCTTAGAGAAGGCCGGTATCCCAGAAGTGGGAGCGTAAGTGGCTGATAATGTAATATAAAGAAATAAATGTTTAAATCGTTTTGCCATAGTACAACAAGCTGTCAGAAAAAAGGGGATGATTGGAAGAGTCTTGGTCATAGCAGTAGATTTTCATGTTGATCGAGGAAAATGCAGCTGTTCATTCCCTAAATTTAAATCCCTTAGCCGGCTCTTCACACACGATGGAGATCGAAGTTAAATAAAAGTTTGTAAAGAGTTACAAATGCACAACGAAGGATTCCATCTAAATGAACCATACGACGTGTCGGACGCACAACGTGTGCGTCTTCAAGAAGCGCCCGAGAATGTAGCGCGCGCACCTGTGACTCTCTCTTATCTTTGGTTGATTCATAAGCTCCAATGCTACCAACTGTCATATTATTGCAATGTTAATCCAGATTTATTAAGATCAGGGTACCTATATGGTGTTCAAATGGCAACCTATCTATTGTAAAATCGATATAAAAAGTGGTCTCATGAAGAGTGTACTTATTTTAGATTCTACTTCAGTGTGCTCCTCACCGGGCGGGGACACCTACCAGGGGAAAGACTTCAAGATCCTAGTCGAGGTGAAAGGCGAGCAGATATGCGCGCACTTGGGTGAGGGATTAAATATCACTTTCAGGACCCCACTACAGGCACTCGATTGGTAAATATAGATCTTGGCGATATTTGGATGTAGTCTTTAGTTTAGCATAGTTTTTAAGTTTGAAAATTTGAAGATTCTTATGGGTTTGGTGTTAATACTAATAAAAGAATACATAGTTCGCTATGTTCTAATTTTTACTTCTGATTATCTAGGACAGTAGGACTTATTGGCTGAGTTCACTCCAGTCCTGTTATAGCATACCTGCTATACATTTTGGAGAGTAATATGATATTATATGACGGAGTGCCCCCATCCTTTCGGACGTCCAGAATGCGGCATTTTTTCGTTGACATACCTTCTACCTGCACTGCACTAAGCGACTTGCTTCGACTTTCATCATATTACCTATGAACAGCTAAAAAATGGAATACTTGGCTGGCTTCCATTCACCAAATACTATTATCTATTTACTACAGAATTACGTGACAACCTATTCTTTTACAGAAGTCTATTTAAATTTAAAACGCTTTATTCATATAGGCCCCAAAAGAGCTCTAACAGCGGGTCTCTGAAACGTTCTTCTACCCGAATCACAGACTAAAACTAATGCTGTCTTTATCAGAACATAAAAAATGACAAAGACATCAACATACCCGATCCGTACTCAAAGTCAACGACCCTTCCAGACACCCACCGTGCCCGTCATTAAAAGACTCGAATCTATGACTCCACACGAGGACTGTAACATCAAATGTATTCGGCGCAGTGTGCGCGACGGTGGAGGAGAAGGCGGCGTGGACGAGCGAGGTGGCGCAGTGCATGGAGTCCGCGGCGCTGTCGGCGCTGCTGCGCGCGTGCGGCGCGTGCGGCGCGGCGTCGGCCAGCCTGCCCACGTGCCGCAACGACCGCGCGCTCTTCACCGACGACGTGGACATCCGCTTCAGCCGCACCCTGAACTCGTGCAAGGTGCCGCAGATACGATCGGCCACGCCGGCCCGCCTGCTGCAGCGGCTCACCGGTGAGATCTATTATTCAAAAAACCCGACTTCGAAAAATCAGCTATGAAAAAGTGCACTAAAAAGCATGTTTACTTGGATGACATAATCATTTTCAGTTATTTTTATTTAAAAACCAAACTACTGAACCGATTTTGATAAAATTTCTATGGAACCGATCTGAAAGTAAGATCCTTTCCGAAAAAGTAAATATAACCGATTTGAAAAATTCTTTTTTTATTTGAAAAGATATACTTACTTTCAGATTGGTCCCGTAGAAATTTAATCAAAATCGGTTCAGTACTTTGTCACTGAAGTGGGTTTATCGTTTTTTTAAAGCAATTTCACTTGTCATCCATTCTTTTGATCCATTGGAGACTCTTTTCCCGGGGGAGTTCTCATAAATACTAAATGACTCTAGGTGCCCGTTCCAATTATACGACTGACTGAAAACTATAATGTACATAGAACACTCACATCGCTAATTGTTAATACCTACTCTAAACAAGAATACATCTAACAATGGGAAATTTGGAACGACGAGATTCTTGGTTCCACAATCCTCAGATACGATACAAATATTTATCTCTTATAAAAACTCACACCAATTGCAGTTCCTCTGGTGTTCCTTCCAGACCTGCGCTTCCTGTCGGTGGACTTCCTGAACACGTTCCTGCTGACGTACCGCGTGTTCACGGACGGCGTCACGGTGCTGGAGGCGCTGCAGCAGGTGTTCTACGAGCAGTCGCAGCAGGAGATGGAGCTGGCGCCGCCGCCGGACACCGCGAGGAAGACCAGCGCTGCTAGCACTGTTTCCGGTAAGAACTATTTTTTTAAGGTAGATTCTGAGCAGTATCTCTTTTATTCTAGACAATGAGCGTTTGGCCACTATCTGGCCTGATCTTAACTGACTATGTGGTTGAAGATTTCAAATACACAGTTACATAATGTAGATTCTTTTTGGCTTAAGGATAAGTAATATGAAATTTGTTATATAGTACTAAGTAAAGCTGTGAATCTGAGATAAATAAATAAATAAATACGCTGCTACACCTAGATTAAGATTAAGCCTTAGATTCAGAGACAAGTCTAAGCGTAAACTTTTGCTCGCATATGTCAAAACTGTATAGAATTTTGACATTTGGAAGAATGAGTCCACGCTTCTGAATCTTAGCCTATCTTACTTATCTTAATCTGAAGAGGTAGGCTAAGATTCGTTTCTGAATCTTAGCCTACCTCTCTCGCGGCCGGCACACAGCGATAGGTGCTTGGCAACTGAATTTAAACTTAAGGGTGGCAGTTATGCCAGGCGAGCACTAGAAGTGCTCTACCACTACACTATAATGTTATCGGATTCAATCTATCGACCTAAGTACAGGTTGGTGGCTGAGTCTCTTATCACGGAGCCATCATCGCTTCAAACCTCAATTATCTTAACTGATCTTAAGTCATTATGTGCTTGCGTAGTTGAAGGTATTTCATTTAAACTAAATACGTTACTAAAAATATTAGGTCTACAAGCCTTTTAACTGTCTGTCCTATAATTCACGTTGATTTCTGGTATTCTGTTACAGGATACGGCAGCGAGTACAGCGACCGCGACTGGCAGTCGCGATTCTGGAAGGGTTCTAAAAGAAGTAAGTTCATGTAAAATTGCAACAAGCATATATTTTTATTCTAAATGAATAAAAAATACTTTGAATTATTTGTTTTGTAGGCGAGGAAGATGATAAGCTCTCTCCTTATTTAATGGCACCATCCAGGCGAACTTCCTCAACTAGCAAAGTGAGTATATATTGACAGGCAAAACTTTATTCAATAGAAATATATGTTCACTGTATTTGTTACAAACATTCCTATGCACATGCTAACGTAAGGCCGAAGAAGACAGCAGCCATTTGACAATTCCAAAAATAATGGCCACCTCATCCAGCAATGAGACTCTGAAAGGTAACTTCTTATTCTTTCTAAACTTATGTTATATCTCAAACATATTGTTTTTTTTGTAATATCCGTTTACTTGATCATCATGCCCACACAAATTTACTGCTGCCACAAAAATGGTACCTACGTAAATCTTATGGCCTCCCTGACACAATTGATCTCGTCAGTCTATTGGACAAATTTAATGTTGTACTTAAGCTCCAACCTACGTCTACCATTCATCGTTTGTCGTCTTCTCGTCCAGCCAAGTTACTAATCTTATATCAACTTTACGAGTGCTTAATCTTAAAGTTAATTAGCATCCTATCCAGAGTACACTTAAAATATTTCTTCTAATGAAGGAACCTCGCCATCATCACCCGGCGCTATTAGCTCGGTAACACTAGTGGGCGGTAGTCCGAAGAAGTCGACCAGCCCAGTGGACCCGTCGAAGATAGACAATAAATCTGTGAGTAAGGATAACGATGCTGCAGCTAGAAGCCTCATGAAGGAAGAAAGCATCGAGCTCGTTGACCAGAGCGATGAAGATATAAAATATAAAGAGGAAGAGCCGGAAAAAGTTAAGAAGGACAAGAAAGATGATAAGTTTAAAATGTCGCAGAAGTTTACAGAAGTAAGTCACTTTAGAATGTTTTATCTCTCCCAGTTGTGGTTGCGTTGACCATTGTCGCGCCCAAGTTTTGACTTTAATACTGTAACCATATGTGTGATCCGTTTTGTACTCATCAATTGTTTGAAAAGCATGGCACTAATCTTGTTATTTGATGTTTTAAGAGCAGCGCAGCAGCGCCGTAAAGCGGCTCGATTCAACACAATCTTCAATTAAATTTTCGGTTCGGTTTTTTTCGGTTTCAGCAACTGCATCTCAATTTCCTTCGAATGTCGAACCAGCAGCTTTCTAATAAGATCAACCTACACGTGTCTTCCGTGGTGCAGCGCGTGCACAAGATCACGGAGAGCCCGCGGCGCCTGCAGCCGCCGCAGGGCGCCGCCGGCGCCGCCGCCGCCGCCGCCGCGGAGGCGCGCCGCCTGTCGGACGGCGCCCGCGGCGCGCCGGCGCCCGCCGCCGCCGCCGCCGAGCCGCGGCGCGCCTCCGACTCTGCCGCCAGGTTTGCACCGCGGCGATCTGTCAGGTGAGCCTACGAAATGGAGATGCACGGAAGCTTTAGAACTATCGCTTTCATCGCTTTGCATCTTTGCTTTTTGTTAGTGATAGGACTAACTCTTCTGCGAGTGTCCGTCTGCGTTGTTACCACTGCTTTGTGAGTGAAGTCTGCTGCCTACCTGAATACCTAATACGGATTAGGTACGAGCATCGCTTTCCCACAGTGTTCAAATATCTGAATGAAAGTTTGCTCTGCTTTAACAATTCCTACGAAGTCTCGAATATTCCAGATTAATAGAGTCTTGGCTAGAATGCAGTGTCATTCAGCCATCTCGGGGTATATTGGACTGGAATTAACGCTTTCATCGATTAGCATCAGCCACGAATAAGGTCTTCATCTTTTCAAGAGTGTCATTATTGAGCTTAGCTGCTAGGTTTTGGCTGAGACGATTCGTTAGAGCGTATATCATTAACTGTTTAACATGGAGATGGCGATAAATTAGGAAACATCCTAATTTATCTGACTGACAAGTCAGCAGCCTACTCACACTTTTAACTAAGTTTTTAAAAGTCAAAACTAACACGACAGAGCAGACTCAATTTGAATCTCCAATGTTGTCCAAATTTAAAAAGAATATTGAGCTAAGAGCAAATCTTCTCTAAACGTTTGCGGCCCAGAACTTTGCCACATCGACTGCGTTGCTTGTAGCGACCATAAGGTCAAATGAGCATCATAAAGCAGTGACGGAAAGTCATTCGTACGTTTTTCATATTTCCTGATGATCGTGAACTCCGCACAGACTGCACAAGTGTACACGAATTGCGTTCTGATCGGCAGCGAGCGGCGCTACACCAACTCGTCCATCAACAGCGAGCGCCGCCGGTACTGGGGTGGCTCCGAGCCGCGCTCCTCCGTTACTTCTCAAATCTCCAATGTACAGGTTTATAGCAAAACATTTCTTGTTATCCATCTAATATGATGTAGGTATAAAAATACGTATTCTTTATTAAATCTTTTCTGGTACATGGTAGAAATTTTAAATTAGCAACGTCTGTGTGTATTACCTTTTCATAACTAAAACACTTTACAGGCTTAGTTTAAATTTGGCAGACATAGGAGCTCAAGGAAAGACATATGCTAAACAGCTAATCTGTTACTATCACAAAACCTTGAAATAAACTAATCATCACATGATCCTACTAATAATCCTACAAATACATATTATAAATCCTACTAATATGCGAATGTGTATTTGTTGGTTTGTCCTTCTTTCACGCCGTAACGAAGCAACGGACCGACGTGATTTTTTGCATAGATATATTTTATGGACCGGAGAGTAACATAGGCTACTTTCTATCCCAGAAAAATGCACGGTTCCTATGGGAACGCCGGTGAAAACCGAGGGCAGAAGCTAGTTTGTAATAAAACTAATAAAATATTTATGTCACATGATGAATGGCATTCTAAAATTTAATTGGTTTCTTGTTTGGCCTTCCTTAGGAACATCTAGATCAACTTTTAATTTTTTATTTAGAATTATCGCCGCGAGACGAGCCAGCCTAAAGCAGGGGTGGTCATCACGTCGTTTAGGCAGTCGCATCGGAGGTAAAATGATCTTCATGACGCCCTTCTTACTATTCTTTACTATTCATCCTTTTCTACGTGTCATCGTTTCTAACAATAAATTACTTTTTGCAGTTTAGCACAATATTGGGCTGGAACTCTCAATGTTGTAGCATGTAAATCACGTTTATTTTAAATTTTAAATATTTCATGTCTTTAACGAAGCCAAGTTGAAGTTGACACGACGAAAATCTCTTGTATAGTGTCTAATACCTTTTACCTCTACACAGATCTCTTTAACTATATCTTTATCATCCTCATCTGTAGACGATATAAACTTGGTACCTTCCTCTTCAAATAGTCATAACTCGTCGTGTTAACTTTGGCATTTGTTATTATCAAAGTTTATATAAAGCTTTGCACGAAAGTCTATCGATGTCAATATCTTAATGCAATACGAGCGCTTGATCTAGCATATGATTAAGTGCTAACATCTGTGTCACTGTAATAATTCGAATTCATTCAACAGCTTTGGGAAAGACCTGTTGTGGTGAGTGATTGGCGGAGGCAAAATGAAATTAGAGGTCAGGAAATGTAGCAAAGTAGAGGAAATTTTTGGAATTTTTGCTTCACCTAGCAAAGTGTGGTTTTGTCCCCTTTTTTCAAAAGTTTTCGTACATTTTGGACGTAGTTAATGGTTTCCCAATAACATGACACCACAAGTCCACAACAACGACAACACTTACAAAATTAAATATTCGGTTCGGTTTGTCCAAAGATAAGGTGAAGCACTTATACACGACACTGATAGATTGGTTTCCAGCAATCTCATCAACGCAGCATTTTCTGGTTATTTTTTCTGCAGACCTAACATTATCAACTTCATTCACATATGAACCACTTTTCCATGACTCATTATTTTCACTAAATATTAGACATATTATACAAAAGCTACTTTTTCTTGATTTTTATACTTATCTTTATTTTTGACTCAAAATTAGTTTGACAAGCTTTCTAGTTTCTTAAGCGTAAGGTATATTTTAATTGAAACTGCACGTTTACGTGTATCTTTTCGTGTCGATTTTGACTAAACAGCAATTTTAATTAAAGAGTTAAGATTAAAAATTCCAGAGAGAACTGGTACCAGATCAATGTGATTAAATTTAAAGACAACAATCAAATGTCTACTCTCTTTGCATGTTTGCGATCTGGTTCATATTTTTCCTTTACTATTTCCAAGATCCGCTTGTTACTTGTTCAATAGTAGGATTAGATTGCAATTCTTTTTACTATAGTCTCCGCACATTGACTTGCTTCAATTTTCTCAGCTTCTTTTCACTATCCCATCCCATACCCTTCCCGATGACTACAATTTGATACTTCAAGGTCTCACTTCTTGCGAACTCCGTTATTGCCCTACCCTTGAACTGCTGCAGCTATCTCGTCTATTGGTCTAACATGGCCGGTGGTATCTAGGAGCAGTACTTCGACCGCGGCTGTAGCGTTTGCGGTTGCGACATCGGCGTCATCCAACCCCCGCTCTCCACCGCCGACGTCGCCGCCGGCTGCTAGGAGGGACTCTGTTATCTCTACTGCGGCCACAATGAGAGTTCTCAATGTTTTAAGGTATTTAATTTTGTCTTTAATTTCATCACGAAATACTTACTTACACTCTAAAAATATTCCATATTTTAATCATTGAAAATCCCAAAGACCGTGAAGAACCCGAATGAGGCTCAGTGTAACACTATGTTGAAGTGGCTACACGTGTTAAAAAACTGATGGTACTATTATTGGATAGCCAACTGTTTACTTATCGATACCTACATACCTATGTACATATTTTGTCGAGACAGCAGGCTAGACAGGCTGACATTAGCCTTCTCCTTCACTATGAACATCAATAAAACCGCAAGCAATCTTCCCAGACACTGGATATCCAAGCACTCGTCGGACTTCTGGTCGGACGAGCGTCTGCGTGGGCTGACGATGGACTTCCTCAAGGAGATTGAGAGCAGCCCTGGACTGCTGCCCGCCGAGCACAAGGCGGCGGCACAACTGCTGCGTCTGCTTGAGCGAGCGCCCGACCGGAATGTAGACCTGCAAACGCTATTTGCGCCACCAAGGGTAACTAGGAAAAGAGGGTGAAGAGATCGGGCCTTACTTTCATTTTATTTGATTTTGGACGAGGCTTCATCCGGTGACAGCTAGTCTCTTCGGCTCTCATTTTCAACATAGCAAGCAATAACTTAGCTAAGTTCAACATAGTTCAATTGAATCAGCTGATCTAGAGCTGCCTGAAATTTCTGTAGTAGAATTTAGACGTGAGCTTTAAATGCCATTCCTTCAATGAACAAATTCCGAATTTCAAAAACTTGTAAAACAAATGACTACCAGGAGTAGATTTACCCCCTTTCGGGATAAAGTACCAATTCAAACTGAGGTTTGTATATTTGAACTTGTATATTTCGTCTTCCAGGTGCCAACAAATGAAAGCGTCGAAACACTATCAGCTCTTGAAATAGCCGAACAGATGACGTATTTGGATTACCAGATCTTCAGCGCCATCCACAGCGAGTAAGTTTTCTTATCCATTACTTTAGTGCGGCTAATAAATAGGCGTGTTATAGTATAGTCTGTTGTCGTCTTAACGTCAAACAGCTGTATATAATCCTTCATTTTCAGGGAGTTCTTGGGACAGGCGTGGACGAAAGCTGATAAAGCCGACAGGGCTCCTCACATCCTGCTGATGACGGGACACTTCAACCACATCTCCAACCTCGTTGTGTCGGAGATCTTGAAGAAATACACCTTGGCTGGTAAGAGTTTAGATGACATTTTGTTGCGTATACGCCTGACTAAATATAAGTAGATTACAAAAATATTGTTTTTAAAAAAGTAGTTACTCTTTAAAAGCCTAGGAATAGCTGGATACATTCAAGTTTATTCAACCATAGGCGCTGAGAAGGTAGTAAGAAATTTGGTACGGTGATACTTACTTCAGATTACGACTACTTACTGGTAGACTATTAAAGTCTGTTTCTAACTTTTGTCGCACACTGATGGCCTCGCGCTACAGCTACAAAACGAAACCTGTGCGTTTTGTGGTCGGTATCGGCTACACGAAGTGAGAAGCAGCGTTTCTGGAAGTGACCACAGGCGTCATCGTGGTGCGGCGAGCTCATACAACAAGTATAGGCTCGTGAGCGAGCCGGGTAAGACAGGCAGATAAACGGATCATCATCATCAGCCGGAAGACGTCCACTGTTGAACATAGGCCTCCCCTATAGAACGCCACTTTGATCGGCTACTCGCCTCTTGTATCCAACGGTTTCCCGCGGTTTTGACCAGGTCATCGGTCCACCTAGTGGGGGGGCGGCCTACACTACGTCTTCCGGTTCGTGGTCGCCATTGGAGAACCTTTCTTCCCCATCGGTTATCGGTTCTGCGAGCGATGTGGCCTGCCCATTGCCATTTCAACTTACTGACTTTGAGAGCTATGTCGGCGACTTTTGTTCTCCTGCGATAAACGGATAACAACATACAATCACGTTGCTAGCATCGTCGGCAAGTAATCCTCAATTAATTTTACTAGGCGGTAGGACTAACTCTTCTGCGAGTGTCCGTCTAGATTGGTACCACCGCTTCGCTCATGAAGTCAGCCGCCAAGCAGTAATTTGCGAGCATCACTATGTTCCGGTTTGATGAGCAGAGTAGCCAGTGAAATTACTGGGCTTATGAGACTTAATACCTAATGTCTCAGTGTAGCGGGCGCACTGCAGTGCCGCGCAGGACTTTGTGTTTAAAAATTTTGAGTGGCACTGCAATTGTTACGGGCCGGCGTTACGCTTACCATCAGTCAAACGACAGGCTCGTCTCGCAATCGAATAAAATAAAAGAATGTAAACATTCCGCTTGTGTGGCAGGGCGCGCGGCCGCCATCGAGAAGTGGGCGGCGGTGGGCGACATCGCGCGCTGCCTGCACAACTTCAACGGCGTGCTGCAGGTGTGCGCCGCGCTCGCCAACACGTCCGTCTACCGCCTCAAGAACACCTGGGAGAAGGTCTCCAAGACCGTGAGTCGCCCTACCCGGCCCACCTGGGGCCCGACCACCATGCTCCTAAAACTTAGATATTTTAAGTAAACAAAAGGGTTGACTGAACGAAAAAATTGATAGAAAACTGTGCAATCCATAATTTGATAATAGATTATTGATTGATTTTTTTTTATATACTGATGGATTTTGATTTTGATTGATTTTAAATTGTAACATGATAAACTTGTCATATTTCTATAGGCATAAACAAAGTCGCTCTCTATAAGCGTTATCGATAGTAGAGAAGTTAAAAATGGATGGGAAACTTTGTCTTGGCCTGCTGTTGTAAAATTAGTTTAAAATGTGTAGGTAGGTATTATTATTTTCGTCATAAATTATGTTTTTTTTAATGTTTCAGAGTAAACAAACGATAGAGAAGATGCAGACTTTAATTTCATCTGAATGCAGGTTCAGAGTTTTGAGGGACGCGCTACACAGGCAAGTATCATTATGTATAACCTTAATAATATAAAAACTTTATAAAAGATCCTCGACTCCTCGCTGCCCGCCGCCATTGGACCTACTTTGGGGCTGCGTTCACTGCCTATACACCGTACCGGGTACAACCGAACGCTCAGTCGTTCAGGCTTAATTAGAGCGTTTTGTTTGAATTGAAGCCAAATATATCTTGTAAGATTTGTATTATGTTAATTATGCTTTTAACTACGAAACTTGAGAATATTTTCAATATTTATTTCGTGTTCACCTTATTGGGCAATATTTAAGAAAACAATTAAAACCCGATTGGTGGGAAACAGACTTCTGTCAAATATGACAACATCGTTGACATTTCTTGTACACGCTCTAAGTCGTTCGGAACTTTCTTGTGAAGGTAAAATACAACCCACGCCTAAAGACAGTGAACGCAGCCCAGTCACGACAAATACATACAGTAGTTATAATACAGTTGATAGGTACCTATTATCGTGTCTATTTTAAATTTAACTCACATCGCAAGCACGTACACATCCCGATTTTCTCTTTATAATTGTTGGTCGCAGAATGAAATACTTTTTATTTGTTTTATTTTCTATATTCTATTGATCAAGGAATGTAGGCTCTATCTGAAGAATATGTTAACTTGTTATGGCATAAAATACAAAAGCGCGCACGTTTTCTCTAAATCATAGTAGTCTTAGCTCCGAATGACTCTATAGCTGTATTCACAGTAGTACTGTAAAAAAGGAACCTAAACTATATTATTTTAACTACATACCTACTGCACTATCTTTTCGTCTTGCAAAATGCTTTGGAACAAACATAAGCGACTTTTTAATGTCATAAAATATTTTTACAGATGAATGGCATTTTGTGATCCATCCAATCAAAAAATATTACTATACTCTTTTTCAAAAAGCAAGTCACCTGGGACAGGTACATAGAACGTAAAATACTAGGTAAACATTTCCTGTGACGTCACACCAATAGCCGAATATATTTTCTATTTAGCAGTGAAAACATTAAGCAAACTTACAAGAAAAACTACTAATATAAATGGCAAAAGACACAAGATATTGGAAATGTCTCAGGTGACTTGCTATTTGAAAAAGACTATAAGCGATTGAATACATTGACCTCAGATGAGAACGTTAGGTGCTATGTCAAAAGAAAGGAAGCATTTAAATGTAGGTAATGCGGTGTATCCGGTAGGCAACTGATTCGTTGAATGGGTGATGAGGACCTCCGTCCTACTATAATTTGTACAATGCGGTGGGTATACTCACAAGTTTATATGACGACATTCACAAAGGAATAGGTACGTTATGTTTTGAATGTAACTAAATCCTGTAAAAGAAAATATTTGACAAATGGAAGTTCGAACGTTATTGGGCAAGGGATACCTACCACCTGGTGGCAGGATTTCTGCGATCTGTCTAAGTAGGTACTAGCCTCGGTTTGCGTTTAATTTGCCGCCAAGCACTAGTGTGTAACTAGTGTTGTCGAGTGGTACCTATAGCATGGGTAATTGACACTGTGTTTCGGTTTGAAAGACATATCAATATTTGATATAGATCGCTGTAATCACGGCCGTTCTACGCAGGACTTAGATCTGGGTGGCACTAGATTGGGTAACACGTGTAAGTCTTGACGGTCATCAGGCGAACGACCGGCTTGTCTTATCAAAAATTAGAATTATATTCCCATTGTTTTAATTGAGTGCGTCTACGTTTTCTTTTCCAGGTGTGATCCGCCTTGTATTCCTTATCTGGGAATGTACTTGTCCGATTTATCTTTCATCGAAGAAGGAACGACGAACTACACTCCAGATGGCCTCCTGAACTTTTCTAAAATGAGAATGGTAAGGCATTAACTTTAATAAACAATACTTCCAGCACCGACCTACACAGTGTGTACATGGCTGGTTCAGTCGGCGGGCATAGACTTGATCTCTTGATCTCTCAGGAAGCGCAGTGCACTACCATTTGCCATTACACTTTGCACTTCATTGATATAAAATAGCTTTTTCATGCATCTTGTTCAAAAAGTTCGTCACTATAGCGTACCAGAGCGAGGATAAAATAGCATATTTTCCTCTAGGGTAAAAAGTATATATTTTTTTATTTGTTGTCTGTTACCAACGAGACCCACGTGGGTTCCACGTGGGGACCCACTTCCACGTTTACCCCAAAGACATCTGAACATTCATCTTCCATCCTTCGCTCAAGCTCGGGAGTAAAACTACCTTGTATGTATATAATGGGTCATTTTAGCCCCTTGTATAATAATCTACTATTGCCCTCGTGTAGGTAAGAAGGAAAATATGGACCTGAAAATCTAAATTCATAGCTTAGCGATAACAAACTTTATCTCTTTATAATATTAGTTTAGATTTAAGCAGGACTACCAATATTTCGGCGCTTACTATCTACTCTAACCTACTCACTAAATTGCTCGTCTTGCGTAAGTAATTTTAAATTTGTACGACTTTTAACAATATCTTTCAGATAGCGCACGTGATCCGAGAGATCAGAAACTTTCAACAAACCCCGTACAAAATCGATCACATACCAAAGGTTAGTGTGAATATTTTTTTTGTTTTTCTGTGGACACTTAGAGTGTATAGAGACTTCTAGGATAGTTGAGACTTGCTTATGATTACGTTATCTAAGTATATACAAGCTGTGGTTTTAAACAGGTGTCAAAGTAACAGATCGTGCTGCTTTTTCTAAACACAAATTAACAAAAATATATTAATAATCAAAAAATTGCAAATTTTTATTTAACATATTTGGTAAACAAAATATACCATTAGTGTCGATAAAGTAACAGAGCGCCACCGTACGCTCGTGTTATGTGTCTATTATGTAAAGTGCGGTCAAATTATGTTTTCTTCATAGATTTAGTATATTGTTTTTTATCAACTGTTTATAGCTAGTACTTGGCACTTTGGAAATTTGAAACCTGTATAAAACCACAGCTTGTATAATAGCTAAATATGAGAATTTTCTAAACATTTTAATTTTTTTATTATCGATATAGTAGGTAGGTACAGGTACCTAGGTATATGACTTATAAGGAAAGATTCTTTTTTAACAAGACGCGACGGTGTGAAAATTTCTAGATAGGGACCGGTAGCCTATACCAATTATAACGTGAAAATTTTAATTTTGTTTAATGGCTTTATGAAGTAAACGGAAGTGGTCCTTGAGAGTTCACACGACTCTCACTCACAAGTTCTCACAACTTGTCGACAACCATGGTCCTAATCACCCCCTTCCGGGAGTACATACCAATTCAAACACTTTACATTATATATACTTACATTATACACTTTATATTATACAGTATACAGGTCATCCTGTATAATATAATCTCTAAAATAAATCACTCTCCTTTTTCAATTTGTTCTACGATCACAAATAGGATGTGGCGTAAAAAGGGGATAACCATCAGTGGGCGGGCATTGTGACTGTTCAGAAAATAAAAAAAATGTGTTCAGTTCAAAACTCCATAGAAGCATTCAGTAAAGTAGGTATCCACCGTTTACTAAAGCATCACTTTGACTCGGCCGCACCTAGACTAAACTTTAACGTGACTTTGACGACTTTCATGCACCAAAACTAGAAATTTAAACATAAAAAAACATAGAAAACATAGAATTACATTATAACTTGACACTGGCTAAATACCCAAATCGCGTGGTGCAAAAAACAAAACAAAAAAGAAAGATCGGTACCTACTTGTACTACAGGTGTGCGATTTCCTGCTGGAGCGCGCGCTGATCATCCCGGAGGAGCGCCAGTACACGCTGTCTCTGGAGCTGGAGCCGCGCGCGGCGCGGGGCTCCGGCGCCGGCCTGCCGCCCGCGCCGCCCTCGCCCGCCTCCTAGCGCCGGCGCCGCGCGTCCCGCGCCGCGCTCGACCCGCTGCGCAACTAGGACGCGCGTCACAAGCGACACCGACACAGCCCGCGCCGCCGCCGACCCGCACAACACCCGAGCTTTTTAGACTCTTCTTTATGTGTTGTGATAGATTTTGTTTGCGTCATCTTCTGAAGACGCTGTGAATGTGTTCAGTGCTTAATGCTGGCCTTTCGGTCCGGTCCGGTTCTGAGTATGAATCAGGCTGCCTGCAGTATGGCAGAAGCTACATACAAAATGTAGCTGATCACCATTGACACGCCCGGCCCGGCTCCGTCAGCACGCCTGGCCAGCTAGCTACCAGGCTACGTTTGGTTGTAGATATTTCAGATTTCTTCGTGCGAGACAATCTTTACTGTCCGCCTCATCGACAAAGCCTACGACTGAGTAAGGGGCAGCTTAGACGCTCAAGCGAACGTAGGTACGTTTGCTTGTCAGAATAACAACGCTTTTGCGCCAAGCGCGGTTTTCGTGATACTCGAAATGCGCGCTTGACGCAAAAGCGTTGTTATTCTGACAAGCAAACGTTTGCTTGAGCGTCTAAGCTGCCCGAAAAGAATATGACATCGTCCCCGAACAGCTTTTGAATTACAGGGTGTCCAAAGATGTCCAATGTATTTGTGTACCTATCCAATTAATTATGCTATTACGCTTGTGTCCTATTCAGACTGTAGGAGGTCCTTTGTGTTATTTTCTGTTATGTTAGGTCAGCTCTTGAAGCTGTGGTCTTTTATACCATTATACACCGTCCTTTTCATGTTTTAAAAATGGAATGAAAATGCCCTCTAGCGAATGAATGTATTTTTTTTCTTCTTTCGTGGCCAGACACGGTTTGTGTATTTTGCCAAGAATGAATGTATTATACCTATTTAACACATTTGATATAAATGGAATGATTCTTATATATACCTACGTAGGTTCTTTAGACACAAATACGTATCAGCAAATCAGCAATAGTTTAAGTTTTAGTAAAATATCTATAAACATGCCTAAATTCATACTAATTCTAGGTAACCATTTTACATACCACATTATATCTACTATATTATAGGTAGGTACTTCAGAATACTATATTATACTAACTGAAAAGAAACAAATTAAAATTGTTGATAAATAAGTGTGACCTAACAGACATTTAATTTATAAAGTCTCGTTTGCATTATGTAATGTTTTATGAAAAATTAATATTACCGATTTAATAGAAAATAATTAAAAATGTAGTACAAAATACGAATTTGCAGAGCTCTTAAATATATTTTATGGATGATTAGATATATACTATAATTGAAATTTATGGTCAAAAATTTCGTATGTGTTTAATATGAATATCAAATAGACTAAATTAAGTATATTAAATTTATACTTCGTACTTTCGTAGGTACTGTAAATAGATGTAAAAAAAAACCACAGCGCTTTAAAAAAACAGTACCTAATAATTTTTGACAATTTCAGATGGTCCTTCAAAGAATGCTATTCGTAAAATTTATTTTTGTACGTAAGTACTGTAATTAAAATATATGTTTTAGTGAAAATTATGACTATTTAATTAATGTCTTATAAAAATAGCAATAAAAATGTTGTGAAGATGAGGTTGAAATAAACACTGGTTAGCGCCAATCGGTGTTTATAAATTCGCACGCACATAAGCTACTTTAAAAAAAAGCAAATCGAATACTCTATTTTTGTATGCTAACCTCCTTATTTATAAAAAATATAACAACTCTCAAACCTCCAAGAACCAAATAGTTTTATCTCGTTTTCGCGTATCATAGTCAGCGAAAAAAACCAAATTAGGTAGGTACGTCGTTCTTTAAATGGGATTTGCAGGGTTGACACCAGTTCGCCAATGTCGCATAGATAGAATTGAAATAAACGTTCGGAGGTTGTTCCAAACACAAACACATTTCAACTTCTGGAGGATTGTGTAGCGTTTTATTTTATTATAGGTAAGAGAGTAAATCTTTTGTCAATTAGTTAAGTATTGTAAAAAAAGTTATTTAAACATATCACTCAGAATGAAACATTACTCTGCTTATATCTAAAAGAGCTTTTGTAAATAGTTTTAAATGAAACTAGAAAATAATATTAGTTAGTGATGAAAGAAATTTAATGCCGAGGTCGGTGTGTAGGCATATTTAATTACAGTTATAATAATGAAGACGTTGTCTGTTGCCTTTAAAATATCATATTGTGTATTTTAAAGTGCTGGAGCTTTGTAATTTTACTAATATTCTTGATTTCTTGCATAACCATGTTTTTACATGGTAACCGTAAGTTCCTCTTTCACTAATGTTGCCAGTTGCCACATCAAAGAAGGTAAAAAAAAATATTAATTAAACTATTTGATCAAAGTAACTTGGACTTTGGCATCAGCCTTTTTGTAAATATTTTGTGAACATTTTTTCATAAATTTGATAAAATGGTTTTCCTGTCACAGTATGAAAGTGGTTGTTGTGGTATTAGTACCTATATAATTATACCAATTTAATGATTGTTGTCATTTCGACTACTTATACAATCGTCTTTGATATTTCACTGTTATAATATATTCTATCTTGCTTGTTACTTAGATTAATGTTGTAAGTGGAAAAGTCTCCACAGGAAGCGTAGGATAGGGGAAGACGTGTTGGAAATACTATGTTAAAGCCGATTTTTATAATTGGGTAAAATGTTTAGTTAGATTGGTGGTGAACAGTTCAATGTTAAATTCATTATAGGTACTTAGTATTTAGGATCCTTCTCGATCGTGGTTTTATGACGTCTGATGTAACCTAACGTGATTTCAAGTGAGAATATATTCGCCTATTAAGTCTTTTCTACGTCCTTTTCTATGGAATTTAATGTTAACGTTGTACTAGATTCGGATTTTATGAACACAATTCTCAAGTAAGTTAGTATTTTTTATTGTAACTACATTGTTATCATCGCTGTAACTATTATATAAGTAAATTAAAATATGATAATTATATTTCATATACTTATCAAAAAATGAATCATGTTACAATAAATAAAAAAATAGTACTTAAACATAAATGATTTAAATTTACTTTAATACTGTTACATACTTGATTATTGTGTTTTTTTAGAAAATATAAATTATACCTATTTATTAAACCTTGTGGTAAAAAATAGTAGTATAATAATTATACAGGCTGTAATTAGGATATAAATAAAATAATTCTTTAATAATTATGTAAGTCAAATTCTTTAAGATATTTTGGTGAATCCCCACTTACCTTTTTATGCACAATTTTAAAAGTATTATTAACAACTTCAAAAGGCTGTTTCATAATTATTTCCATGAATAAAATTTTATATATAAATGTGTATTACTCGTAATACTATTGTGTATGGTGTACCTACATACGTTTAAGAATAGCAGAGTATTAATTTTGTTGTTATATTAATCTTCACATATTTTATATCTGTTATATTCTTCGAAATAAAAAAAAATATTTATGAATAATATTGTGAATTATATGAACTGTTGTGATGATATTATATTATAGGTATTCAATCGTCATCAGAATCTTATGATGCTACTACGCTTTGATTTTTAAATCTCTTATGAATAACCAGTGAGATTTTGAATACATAATAAATATTTCCAAAGCTACCTCTTCGGAGAAATATTGTAGATATACGTCTCGAATATACCTATCTATTATACTACTAAATGTTGTAATTTTTATTACTGAGATTCAAGTTATTATCGTACCTACAAAAAATAATAATGAAATGTGATGTACAAATTATTCCCTATTTTCCGTGTCGTTTACTATGCCAACTCGCTGTACCTACTTATAAATCCTTCAACATCACTTGTTATATGTGTGTCACCTAATTTAATGTGATGTGTCTAAGGTTCGATGATATATTTTATCTATTATTATTTCCTATTAATTTGGTAATAAAATTGTTATCGTAGGTTGAAAAAAATGTGTTTTCTTCTTTTCACTAAATATTTATAAATATTATTAAATGACAAATAGGTACGTATAACGTATCTACTTCTTAAAAATACCCTCAATAGGCATATTCCTCTATGCGGAATGCGGTAGCAATACCTATTCATTTGTTCACAAAGTGTGTGTAGTAAGTATCTACGTGTATTGTAACAATAAGAATTTTATAAAATACTAACTACTGCCCGCGCGGAGATATTGGATTTCATTGGTTTTATTTTTTTGCGCGGAACCCTAATTCTTTTTCTAAAATTTAAGTAGCCTAAGTTACTCCTTGTAACATCAGCTAGCTGCCAGTGAAAGTCCCGCCAAAATCGGTCCAGCCGTTTCAAGATTACCCGGAACAAACAAACAAGACAAAAATTTTAAAAATGGTTGTTTTGTTATAGGTAGCGTATATATACTTTCATATGCATTTGGTAAAAAGCTGTTATTTTAATATTACAAACGCACACTTCAATTTTAGTTATTTGTATAGATGTTGCCGGTTATTAGGTACTTATTGCTGATAATACTGACCCAGGATTTATTTTAACCACAACATTGCAACATTGATTACAGCTTCTGCCCGCGGTTTCCGTACAAACACACTTCGCGTACGGATTAAGGCAAGGATACATTTTCCTGTTTACTGTATTTATTATAGGACACTTATTAGCAGTGGCGTATTTTAGGATTCAGCGCCCTGGGCCTGCAATCCCCGCCGCCCTGCCGCACACCCACGACCACCTTACTAGATTTAGGCTGTTATTAATAAACAGTGTTAAACGGTGGTTTAGTTAAACTATGTTATGTCTTTATTGGTATTGGCAATTTTAAACTGAATCGAAAGAGACAAAACACATTTTAACTAAGTATTCAACCGTTTAACACTGTTTATTGATAAGAGCCCTACTGTTTATTAATAAGAGCTTTAAGAGTTAGGTAGGGTTTTATAAATTCTTCTGCTTGCGCCGCCCCTCGCAGCCTGCCGCCCCGGGCCATGGTCCTTTTGGCCCTAGGGTAAATACGCCCCTGCTTATTAGTATAGGATATTAGAAAAATAAACTTTACGACGCTTACGCTTACTAAGACCCTGACAATAGGCGAAGCGCTGTCACTGGCAGTTTGCATAGGAATGAAAAAGAAGCAACTATTGCGTGTTGCGTCATAGAGGGTTCGAGCGTGAAAAACCTTGAAAAACAATTGTTTACTTAAAACAATGAAGCCTGTAGTATGATATAAGTATTCTTCTTAATTTTAGCAACACACGTTGTTAAATACCAGACTTACCTATAGATCGCAAACTAGGAGGTTAAACTTTAGGATTTTTTTCCATACAGTAAATTTTGTGATAACGTGTTTTGGAAACAATACGGTTTTCAGAAAATATGATTAACATTCACAATAAAATAATTATGGCAAAGTTTCATAAGGATATTTTATTTTTGTAGCCCTGTGTTTGTGAGAGCAAAAATTACTCTTGCATGATAACCTAGAGTAGGTAGGAACTAGCTCTCAAGTGTGGCTTCTGGAATATACTGGTTGAAGCTTATATAGTGATATACATTTTAATCTGAGCCAAGCACGTGCTTGGCTCAGATTAAAATGTAAAAGTACGTACTTATCGGCGATCACACTGATACGTGGTTGGCGAGAGATTTTCTTCTTATGGGTATAGCTATAGCCACGAGATATTACAATGTCTCACAATCATGTTGCAGTATTACAATAACTGTGACCATGACTAATCTTTCGCAAACCACGGCACCAGGATAGAGACACGTGCCTCTTTAGGTACCAAAGTACCTACTCAGGTTATTTTTAAATTCTGTATACGCTTACTTACCACCTGTTTGATTTTTGCAGTCGGGTACCGTAGCAAAAAAATATCGCTAAGCAAACATGGGCGCAAAATTTATAAGCAATAAATTAACTGAACGTTTTCGGACACGCATGTTGTGTAGGTATTTAGCCAATAAATTAAGCATGAGGTGCTTATCATGGTCGGTGGTAACAGTTTATTTGCTATACGAATTATGATGGATTATAACGTGTCTGCGCCCAGAGCTCTACCGAATCAAGTATCGAGATCAGCCAGATGGCCGCAATTGTATCTAAAATAGCTTCCACTTTAAAATTGTATTGTTACAATAGCGACGCGACGTTGCGCACATGATCAATTACCGTAACAATTACATTATTTTTGAGGGACATACGGGTAATAGTCGAGCCACCGCTGTGCGGATGTTTTCTTGACTTTTTTTATAGTTCTTAGTTTAGTAGTTTAGGGACAGCTTAGACGCTCAAGCAAACGTACGTTTGCTTACGTTACTTAGAGCGTTCGATCATTCACCCAGGGGCCTAGATAATTACCTTTCGTATCGAAGACGCATAATTATGCCGTGACGAGTTTCTTGCCCTTCTTCTTGCTCGGCCTATACCAATTTAGAACGGGAACGGTGGGTTTCTGGAAGGTTCGTTGACTTTGAGCACGGATTGGGTCTGTTGGTGTCTTTGTCATTTATTATGTTCTGATAAAGACAGCATTAGTTTTAGTCTGTGATTCGGGGAGATGAATGTTGCAGAGGCCCGCTGTTAGAGTCATTTTAACTTTCATAAGTGCTCTTTTGGGGCCTATTTGAATATAGACTTTTGAATTTGAATTTGAAGCGGTTCTAATGCTACAGCCGACGGTATCGCTTACTTAAAGTTTGTATAAAATTGAGATAGGTACTTTATTCAGCCTACCAACACTACTCCACGCGCACATAAATGCTCCACTCGGTAGTCGGAATAAGACTGTTCGATACAGCTCGAGTCACTCAAGAGCTCAAGAGGGTCGCCGGATAATGTCAAATACACTGCCATGGTCGCATAAGTCAATTCTATTCTCTATTTCTTTTCTACTATTTATTTATTTATTTATTAGATAGTTGCATCAACAATGTGAACACCAATAGACTTCAAATAATGATCTTAGCTTAAAAAACACACAATGCCAAGTGTCACCTCAATTACAGATGCAAACCGCAAATGCAATGTAGACAACAGCTTATACCTACTTTATAAATTATGAATGAATAAACTACGAAGTTAAATTTAGTATGTAGGTACATAAGGTACTATCGATAGCGATTGTAGAAAGTCACTTTGTATAGGTCTTCTGATGAGTAACGAGTAAATACGCTAAATTTAAATCCTGGCTCTCAAGAGCGGCTGTTGAAAGCCGGAACACACCGGCAGTTTCACAATCCTTATACTGTGACACCGGTACTACTACGCTACTTTTTTATGTAACTGGTCGAAGATTCCAATTGACGCCTGTCCTTGTACCTACTGCTATCATTGTTGTTATTATTCTAATTTTGAAAAACTGAGCTTAGCGGTGATCTATACACATAAATAAAATTGAAGTGACTGTTTGTAATATCAAAATAACAGCTTTTTACTAAATACATATGAAAGTAGGTATATACGGTAAACATAACAAAACATCAATTTTTGTTCCGGGTAATCTCCGAAACGGCTGGGCCGAATTTGACGAGACTCACTGGCACATAGCTGATGTTACAAGGAGTACCTAACTAAGGCTACTTTAATTTTAGAAAAAGAATTAGGGTTCTGCGCATGAAAATAAAAACCATGTAATCCAAAATCTCCACGCGGGTGAAACCGCGGGCAGCAGCTAGTTAAAAATAAAACTACGAGTAATACCTTTTATTTTTTTATTTAACCTATTGTATCCCACAGCTGTCCAAAGTACTCCCTTATCCATCCAGCAGTATCTGTCCCTACTCCATAGACGTCTCCATCCAATCTCGATTGGAGACATCGAAGTCGTCCCTCTACCGCATCATTCCATTCTACCCCACCAACAATGGCACAGCTTGGTGGACAAAGTGGAATTACCTACTCCGCCGACCGGTACTTAGACCGCATCGTCGCTTACCATCAGGCGAGATTGCGGTCAAACGTGACCCTATCGAATATAAAAAAAAAATATATATTTGTGTGAAACTGTGAACATAGCACTTGGCGAAATGTCGAGTAGGTAGGTACTTTACTAATAACGAATAAAACACCTATATATGTTTCTAATAATCGCTTATGTTTGAAATACATTTAAAGGCAAATTAATATAAAATCTGAAAGGAAACCACAGAAACAGTTTTTAAGCCACATTCATTAAAACTTATAAAATATAACAATTTCTGCTCCACTCGATTTCACATGGGCACTTACTGGATGCGATACGATAAAACTAATAATAAAACTGAAATAGTGCTATCCCTTTCAAATCTTTATGAATTTTTATGAGTAAACGGGATAGCGCTATCTAAATTTCGATGGCACGCGAGAATAGCACCGTTTACACAATTATTTTACTTATAGTGCAATAAATATTTTTTTGCATATATTTACATTTTTCAATATAAAATAATTAAAAATTTCTAAAATTAAAAATGCATTTATCAAATATTGTAATAAAAAACGTAAAATAAACATTGAAAATTCAATCACACGCTTGAAACAAGTCTGTGATTCGGGTAGACGAACTTTACAGAGACCCGCTGTTAGTCATTTGTTTTAACCTTCATGAGTGCTCGCTTGGGCCTATAGGCCCCAAGGGAGCACTCCTACTCAATGCTTTATTCATATATGAATAAAGCATTTTGAATTCTCTTAAAAATTTGAAAATCTATACATTGACGGCAGTTTCATTGTTCATGGCTTCTTCAGCCTCTTTCAGCAAAGGTGAGGTACCGCACAGACGAACATCTTTCGTGTACGCTATGACCCCCACACACAGACCGGAGATGACCAGCCAAACGCCGCCCATGTAGAATGTCAGGTCCCATGACTGGGTCACGTCGAACAGCATCCCTGGAACACGAGATCGGTCGGAGTTAGTCAAGCAAATGAAATAGAAAAATATACTTTTTAATAGAAGAAGATATTTGCGACAATAAGGATGTAGACTCCATTTTTTTTATGATGTCAATCAATTAGTTTTCTCTTGAGAATCAAATTTCAATATCGATGAAACTGGAAATCGAACGCTTGAATCATCAAAAACGAGAGTCAAAGTCGGGCGTATCTACTCAGCGCTAAAACGCCCCATACCAATTGGGCAGAACATCTGACGTCACTTGTTCCACGCGGGCCGTAAAGCTGTACTTTAACATGCATTTTGTTGATTTGGCCGTGAAAAACTGCGTTTAAGTACATAGTTGTGATACATTATTTTTATTCATTAAAATGTAAAGAAACTGATGGTATGAATTAAATTAATAATGGATGATAAAAAAAATTGACTTCGGGAAACTTTTAGATGCAGTAGGTATCTTTGTGGAAATTATATATTTTTTGTGAATTTCATTTTTATTTCTTAAAACTGTTTATTGACAGAAATTACGTATTTTGTGTTTCATGCAAAATCCCAATTGGCTTAGTGCCAGCTTGTCGGAAGTCAATCGCACGACGAGTTTGACTTTTGATCCGAAGGTCGAAGACTCGAATCTTGCTATAAGCTTGATGTTTCAGTGGATGTCAACCACGTAAATGAAAATAACGTGAAATAATGATGGCTCTGTGGTAGTGACGTCGGTAGCCGATCTGTAGGTCGGTGGTTCGAACCTTACAATGAACTTGAGCTTGCGATGAAGGAAAACCGCGCGATGCTACTATAGCATGGTGGTAGGGCGTTTTCTAGTGCTCGCGTGATTTTTTTTTATACTATTTGATAACGAGACGAGCTGGTCGTTTGCCTGATGGTAAGCATAACGCCGGCCAACATGCCACTCAGAACTTTGAAACACAAAGGCCTGCACACCAATACAAAAAAATATCGAGAGTAGTGTTTTATGATCAATCTTACAACTACAAGGGCTGGCAAATCTTAATTCCCACTTTATTATAAATGCCAAAGTGTTTGTACGTTTGTTGGTTTGTCCTTGTTTCACGCAGCAACGGAGCAACGGATCGACGCGATTTTTGGGATAGATATAGTCCCAAAAATCGCGTCGATCCATAGTTTGTGGATCGCAAAGTAACATAGGCTATTTATCCCCGAAAAATTCATGTGGGAACGCGGGTGAAACCCCGATCAGAAGTTCTGCTATAAGTTTCTCACCTCCAATAGGCGGCCCGACGAGATGCCCGATGCCCTGACTCAGCAATATCAGTCCATACGCCACCGTGAACCGATCAATCGGCATTAGCTCCATCAGTATGGCCGGAGTATACGAGTAGGAGCTGGCGAAGGAGAGGCCGAAGACTGCGGAGATCACCGCCAGCATCCAGTAGTTGGTGATGAAGAAGGGGTACGCGGCCACGGACGCGCCGCAGATGATGAGGCAGATGGCGTAAGTTTTGATCACATTGATCCAGGGCTGGTCTCCTGCCCAGCCTAAAGCCACCTAGAAAGGTAAAGGTACTGAACACAAATAGAATTAGAAATAAGCTAGAGAATATCCAAGATGTAGACGTGTCAATTCTATCATTTCATACCTACACTAATTTTAGTTTCGTTCTCTCTCTTTCCAATACATAACGTGAGAAAGAGATGGAAGATGTCAGACAGATCTAAATTTAGTTTTAGAGCTGTCAAATATCTTTCAATCTAGATAAATTAGATGCCACTGAATTCATTGCCATTAAATTTACACTAGACACAAGCAAGTGGATTAATTTGACAGGTCTAAAATATATTCCATCTCTTTCTCCTGTTATGTATTGGAAAGAGAGAGAACGAAACTAAAATTAGTTTAGGTATGAAATGATAGAATTGACCAGTTCGGTAAACGAGCGAGGATAAGACGATGGTCCACCTAGATCGTAAAGTCTGCTGACAAGTATGCATCTTCTTCTTCTTTCTTTATTTCCTGGCTTCTGTGGAATGTTAACCACAATTTCGCCATCAAGTATGCATTCATTCGTTTCAGGTTGACGAACAAAATAGTCAGTGAAATTACTATAATAGACATATGAGATTCAATACCTGATGCCTCATCGTATGAAGATGAACTATGAACAATGCCGTAAATTCAAATTAGTGTCCTATTAGGAGAATACTATGCTATTATGTATCAAAATGATTATAGAAATACATAGACTTTCTAATAATTGTAAAAAATCCACAGCTTCGAATGTTTTGAGGGGTGGTTTTGCGAGATTTCCAGGACAATGCGTCCCCTTGGACTTTCTAGTCTAGCGACAAGTGTTTATACGAGTAAGTACCACATAGTAAAAACTTACAAAAGATCAGAGTTAACAGAGGTAACTTACGATGCCGATGCTGCTTGCAACTCCAATAATACTAATCATCGTAGCACCTCCATCGATATTCATGGCGGTCATGTAAGATTTGAGGAAGAAGTAGGGCACGATGAACCAGATGGACAGGATCAGGGAAGAGAGGTTGAACATAAGGAAGTGGAACTCTGTGAACATCTTGAAATCGAAGGTGTTTTTGAGGGTACCCCACAGGCGGTTGTACCATTTCTGTGAACGAAAGATTATTGTGGTTATGTTTATTAGTCATATTTAAGTTTAATTGAGGTTTATGTAACATTTCAAACATTTCGTTGACATTGAGATTTGAATCCGTGTCTTCTAGGCTAACCTTTTTTTTATGCTTTGTTAAATTAAATAAATAAATAAATAAAAACCTGACCAGACTATATATTTTCACCAACTAATGAACTGAACTGTAAGCCCAAGATTCTGAGACGATTCTAAGCGTAGACTTTGGCTTCCTTATGTCAAAACTGTATAGAATTTTGACGTATGGAAGCGCGAGTCCACGCTTAGATTCGTCTCTGAATCTCGGCCTAAGAACGAAACATATTAGCAAAGAAATTCTTAAGTACGTTCTCCTACTTTCTGTCTTACTTTTTGACTAAGAACTTTTTGAAATCGCGCACTCTAAAATCTATAACCAAAAAAATATTTTATTTTATTTATGTAGTTTTTTATCTTGATAATCGTAACTTAATATCGTTTACTTTGACGACTCAATTTGTTGATTTAGGATAGATAAGCAGCTTTACGTCTTCAAATTCACTATATCGGTTAAATACATAGAACAGTGATAAAGTCATACCAAAAATTATCGGACAGTAGTGTTTACCCATTCGTCGTCGGAATCCGAGTCGAGCGACCATGACGAGTTTCTATACATGTCAGGAAGCGACGAGGCCCTCAGTTTGTACCGAGTTATACTCAACATAGCACCTCTATGCATCATAGTATTTTTGTATAACGGCATGTCTTTCAAATAATGGTGGTCTGTAGTTGATATCTGTCTGAGCCACCCAGGCTGAGGAGGTGGAGCCTTAGACGGCGCCTGTTTTTGTTTATGTTTTTGATCTGCGTTCACTTTAGGATTAGATTTTCTAGTCTCATTATTCTTGGCATCTCCTGAATCTTTTGCCTCGTTAGCTATCTTTGATTGATTCTGCTCAGACTCAGATGTTGTTTTCGTTTTCTTCGCTTTGATTTCAACAGGCATTTGTGCAGGCTGTGTTATGCCGTCAGCTGCAGGAGCGTCGACGTTGAGATTAACATCAGATTTTGTTCTCGCTATTACGTCCGGATAGTTTTGTAAAATTATATTGTAGAGACGTTTATTTGCCATCAATTTTTCGATTACTTCAGCTGGCACCTGAAATTATAATGGCTATAAATAATCACACCAAGAGAAGAGAAAAAGTTGATTACTATTATACAATTCTACAGGTTGTTAGTGGGAGGACTAACTCTTCTGCGAGTGTCCGTCTGGGTTGTTACCACCGCTTTGCTCGTGAAGTCTGCCGCCAAGCAGTAGTGTGCAAGCATTACTGTGTTCCGGTTTGATGAGCAGAGTATCCAGTGAAATTACTGGGCTTATGAGACTTAATACCTAATGTCTCAGGGTAACGAGCGATCTGCAGTGCCGCGCAGGCCTTTGTGTTTCAAAGTTCTGGGTGGCACTGCAATTGTTATGGGCCGGCGTTATGCTTACCATCAGGCAAACGACCAGCTCGTCTCGTTACCAAATAACATAAAAAAAGGTTACCTTTTCATTTTGTTGGATGAAAGTAGGTAGATGAATAGCTGAATGCATACGTTTGTACGGTTGATCGGCGTTCGCTTGAGTTGTAGCTTCAAGTTTTTCAGCTTCCTCTATGTTTGATGCTAAGGTGGCCAAAATATACTCAGGGCTCTGTCCACTTTCTAGCAGAGTCTTTAACTCTTCGGCGTCTAAGAATGCTGATTCATCACCAATTGACCTCGACGACACGGAACCAGCGCTCGACGATTTTCTTGATCTTGTTTTGGATAACTTTCTCTCTCTTTTCTGCTTAATTTGTAACCATTCCGGATCTCTCATTAGCGCACCACAGACGCACATGTTTAACAGTGAACCCGCAAGTAATACTACGGTATTTCTCCAGTCGTAAACTAACAAAAAATAGTTCGTCATAGGCGAGTATAACAAAGTCCCAAATCCAATCCCGCACGAAGCTAATGATACTGCCAAATTTCTTCTCTTATCGAACCAAAAAGCTACAGATACAACTGCTGTTACGTAAAGGATTCCCATCGCCAGACCGCTCAGAAATCCAAATGTCAAGCACAGCATTCCTACTGAATTACTAATCGAAGCTAGCAAAAACCCGATAGTGGATAAGAATCCAGCTAACATGGTCATAGTTCTACAGCCGAATCGATCAACTAAGGCGCTCATTATAGGACCAGCTAGCAGTGGTGTTGCTATAAAAAGGCTTCCAATAAGAGATGTTTTTGATTGAGTCGATTCGAAATATGACGTGAACTCTTCATGTAACAATCCGAAAGAGAAAGCTAAACCATCCGCACATGCTGATACTAGAAACGCTGCTACGACAACCACCCAACCCCAACCTCCATCGGGAATAGGAGGCAATTCCTTCTCATCATCGTCAGAATCTATGCTATCTTTATCATCGAATCCTTCGAATTTGACTCGTTCTATCGGTGAATCTGCTTCCTTAGTGTAGTGGGCTACTATTTCATTGTTTGCTTCTGATTTTAACGAGTTGATTGTGTTTATATCAGCGTTTGTGTGTGTGTTTACGTTCTCATTATCTGGAGCTCCTTCGTCACGCTTATCAGTTTCGTTTGTTTCAACCATCTTGTGATAAGTATCTTAAGACATATAATTACATAACGTAGACTAGACCTTGTTGCCTGTAAATTGAGAAACAAGTTAATTTTTAGCTAACGTCAACCTGTCTTCCGCAAACGACGCGAACAGGCGTGGACAAGAGTGTGGCTGACTTTGCTCCTATTCACCGGACTATTCCAGTTCGTGTTTGAGGTCTGTTTTACAATTAGAGTCGGGTTTTGTTCCGCAATAAAGGGGACGCGGCTTATTCGCAAGACGAAAGCGTGAAGGTATCCACATTCAGACAGTGAGGTGATATAGGAAAACACCCCTTACTTCTCGGTGTCAAAAATATACCCGATATAAAAGTTAATCCAAATTTTAATTAAGTATAAAATCAAAATCAAATAAGCCATTTCATCAATGTTATTACGTCATTTAGTAGCGCTTTTTCTAGGGCTCGCCTTGCTAGCTACCACCCTTATGTTGCAAATCAGAAAATTCGCAGGTTACAGGTCCACCTGAAAGCCAGTGGATAAATTAGTGTTTTTTTTTTTGTATGGACAGTTGCTCGGCGACAGATCACGCGATTTGTGCGAGTAAAGCGGTGGATACTTTACTGAATGCTTCTATGGAATTTTGGATAGAATACTAAAATACACGTTTTTCGTCTTTGTACTATTTGCCTTTCACTCATGCACGATTACGAACTCTTAATGGTTAATAATCCACAATTATTACACATTAACACTCGATAAAACATAGGTTTTAGTAAATAACACAAAATCAACAACAGCACATTTTCGCATTCCGTCAAAACTCTAAGCGAAACTTTAAAATAGGTTAATTTCTAATTTCCCGCCAAAAAACGAGCAAAGCACCAGGTTCAAACCACAGAGGTTTTACATAGTTGTTAACTTCATTTCACATAGTAAAGTTTCTGACACGGTACGGATCTACATGGTCGAAGAAACGAAAAAAGTTTAATGGTATTTTTTTACATTGGGACTGGTTCGATTTTTAAATTACCTTACCTAGGGAGGCAAAGTGATAGTTTCCGCCCGCATTTTGAATCAACAAGGACCCACTTACAGAGCGCTAGTGACGAAATAGATACAAATAAATCACACAACAAATGAAAAAATGGGGAATTTAATTCGAGGGGCTAAGTTGGGTCCCGAGAGCAACCAAAGATTCTAGAGTAGAATCAGATTATAGAGCAGAGCGGAATACAAAAACAGAGATGAATTTTTTTTTCACAAGTTTACTTATTAGGTATTACTTTTTAACATTGACTGCGAGAAACGAAATAGTAGTATAGTATTTATATTGATCAAATTAAAGCTCAATGTAATAGCTCCATTCAGCCAACCAGTACTGAACATTCAGTAGGTACGTTTTATTTATATTTTATACATAATTCAATTAATTCGTGCTTGTTTCAAATTAAAAATGTTTTATTATCTTGTGAGTAAAAGTGAGTTTTATTCACTGTTATCGATGAATCAACCGCCTTTTAGCGAGTGGCAATGGTAATTTTTTTTTTAAACTTGGTAATAATTATATTAGTACAGATAGTTCATTTTAAAATGTATGTCTCCTTCTTTCTTCTTAGGTCCTAACATGTTTTTGCTCTCGTGGCATGTAAATTTTTGTATTATTTTCGCTAGATATTCAACTGTTACTACCCAACATGTTTTCAAACATCCTGAAATAGTGTCTACCGCTAACCGAGAATAATAAATAAATTGCAAAACAGAATCAACATAACTCTGGCTAAGTATTTGCACGTGATTACCTACTGTATTACTCATTCTGTTTTTAACAATGGGACTATTTATTTTTTACTAAATGAGGAGATATAATGTATTGTTATCTGTATCTGTACACCAGAGGCATAGCCAGGGTTTATGTTTGAATACCGATCATATTATAAAGTAATATTCACCTACACATTTTCCCTTTTGCTGTAATCTTCGCATATTTCCTAGGTACTAATATTATGAACGCGAGTGTGTTTGATGGTTTGTCCTTCTTCCACGCAGCTACGGAGCAAAGGTCAACGTGATTTTTGCATAGAATACAGTGACATGGCTACAGTTATCCCGGAACAAAGCACGCTTCCTGTTGGAATATCCACGCGGAAGACACCGGGGACAGAATCATGTAGCTACTTAAATTCTAAAGTACTACCTAGTAGGAAACAATTTTACGATTTTACCACAAAAAAATTAAACATGCGTATGTATGTTTAATTTTACTAGCTAACAGCTTTACTAGGTAGTAGGACTAACTCTACTGCGAATGTCCGTCTGGGTTGGTACCAGTTACCACCGCTTTCATTGTGACGTCTTCCACCAAGCAGTAATGTGCAAGCATTATACTGTGTTCCGGTTTGATGAGCAGAGTATCCAGTGAAATTACTGGGCTTATGAGACTTAATACCTAATGTATCAGGGTAGCGGGCGCACTGCAGTGCCGCGCAGACCTTTATGTTTCAAAGTTATGAGTGGCACTGAAATTGTTACGCGCCGGCTTACCATCAGGCAAACGACCAGCTCGGCTCGTCATCAAAAAGCATAAAAAATATATGTTAAACAGCTTGCTATGTGTAACTTATAAACATGCCTTAAAAGCGTGTGTAAATTATATTAGCAACCAAAATTCTTGATTTAAGTAGTGTCTAATTGTTGTCTAACTCCATTCTGTTTTGACATTTCTAATCATTAGTGTAGAGGCGAAACACGTGTCGAAGGTCGGCTTGAGTTCGGTTCATGCTGAGGAACGTCGCGTCACTAACCATACTGAAAAGCGATATTGCAGTTCGGCGTCGCGAGTAAGTAACCATTGTCCATACATACAGATAAATAAAATTGAAGTGTCTGTTTGTAATATCAAAATAACAGCTTTTTACTAAATGCATATGAAAGTATATACGGTACCTACTACAAAACAACCATTTTTTAAATTTTTGTCTGTCTGTTTGTTCCGGGTAATCTCCGAAACGGCTGGACCGATTTTGACGGGACTTTCACTGGCAGATAGCTGATGTTACTGATGTTACAAGGAGTAATATAGGCTACTTTAATTTTAGAAAAATAATTAGGGTTCCGCGCAAAAAAATAAAAACCATGCAATCCAAAATCTCCACGCGGGTGAAACCGCGGGGCAGCAGCTAGTTTACTAATAAATTGATTAACTTTTTGAGTTCTGCGTTGTGAGTTGCAGCCGAAACGGAAGCGGTTCACATATTCCAGCCAAGGGTTATAATAATTGCTGGTTTTACAGTCCGTCAAAAAGGTTTTTTTTTTTTATAACAAACTAACCCAGGTTTCATTGTCCAGCGTCGCGCGTTACGTTTGGTTAAATTCAGTATATTCTAATGCAATGGCCTAAGATCTATTAGATCGAACATAGTCCATTACATATTCTCTATCGCGGAATTAAAACTAATAATTCCGCACTTTATAGGTATTTATATCTCTTATTTCTAATACCAATTTGGAACGGGCACGGTGGGTTTCTGGAAGGTTCGTTGACTTTAGGCACGGATTGGGTCTGTTGATGTTTTTGTCATTTATTATGTTCTGATAAAGACAGCTATAGTTTTAGTCTGTGATTTGGGTAGACCACAGAGTAGACGAACGTTACAGAGACCTGCTGTTAGAGTAATTTATTTTAACCTTCAGGGGTGCTCCTTTGGGGCCTATATGAATAAAACAGTTTGAATTTGAATCATTTGATACGTTTATTGTTAGACACTGTTACGTAGACGCTTCCATCCAATCTTGGTTGAAGGTTGAAGGGCAGTTATAATTAGCCAAATAATAATAAGTACCTAATAACGAAATGGGCATTCAAGGTGTGCTCCGTCTTGTTTGTACAATAAATTCAAGTATTTTATTTACCTAAATCTTCTAGAAGTACCGCAGTCACCACAAAATCCGTAAAAAATCGTTTTGCGTAAGTGTTGTGTGTGAAACTTCAAAATATATATTGTACGTTTGTTTAAGTTTTTAGTGTCTCTAGTATTTATGGTATTTCAAAAATTATTCGTCGACTGATCATAATTTTCAATAATAATAATAAATTTTCTATTAACAAGCCATCGAAAATGGGCGTTTCATCTTCTATACAAATATATAAAACTGTCAATAGCATAAAATAATAGATTTTTACTAAATACATATGAAAGTATATTATATATTACAGTTCCTATATCAAAACAACCATTTTTAAAGATTTTGTTGTGTCTGTTTGTTCCGGGTAAACTCCGAAACGGCTGGACCTATTTTGACGGAACTTTCACTGGCAGATAGCTGTTATTATAAGGAGTAACTTAGACTAAATTTATTACGTAGGCGAAGCTACGGCGCACAGCTAGTATTTATTATTAATATACACTTTATTTATTTCTAATCTTAAATCTAAGTTTTTTACAATATTTCTATAAAAATACAAAATATTATAAAAAACCTAAACCTAGAGTGCCGCCAGCAGCGGGGCAGGGCCCAAGCTGCAGAGTGATTATTATTATTGTTACATAATTTAAAATTATCGATTCCCTAAAGACGAGTTTTACAATGGATTGTGCTATTACCATAATATCTATTGTTCTCGAGAATACACGTTTTGACACGCGATCGAAATTTTTCATAGAAAATGCGGACTATTTAAATCACTTAGATATCACTTTTCCGAGAATAGAGCCCGCGCTACCGATGTAAATGCGGCCTAATCACAGACAAATCTGTGGGCATAATCCTAAATAGTCAAAATAGCTACCTATAATCTCGTGACCTTCCGCTTCAAAGGTAATTGAACTTTTGACGGCAAAATTAATTTTGAAAAATGGCGAAAAATACTTTTCTTAGGTTAAATAAATCAAAATAAAATAGGTAGCTGCAACTAGACCACTCTTACAATAAATAACCTTTACGCCCGGTTTCCTCAGGAACATTAGTTAACTGATTAACTACTAGGTACCTATGTATTTGAAGTGCCTAGCTATTTACCGATATGTAGGTACTGTTAACAATTCTGTGCCTCTTAGTAGGTGGGTACAATAACATTGAATTAAAATAAGAAAAAAGCTGGACGAAGTTAACAAACGTTGCAGAATTAATGCAATTGTTTAAATAATTGCATAGGTTATATTTTACGTAATAAGTTCATAAATTATATCAGTAGACCCAAATGTCATGCGGTCTAACCTAACCAAAATGCATCGCATTCGTTCTAGTTCCTACAACACTAATTAATATCCCAATTAAAACTTACAATTAACTCGTGTACGCAAATATTTCTGTCGATGATATAATCCAGTGGGATCGACGACAATACCGATAAAGCGCCGGAAGTTTCAGCTATAAAATACTATACATAAGTGACAAGACACTATTGTATATCTCTAGTTAGTCTGTGATGATCAAGAAAGTTTTATTGGGTATAAATACCTTGGTGATGATATAAAGTTATTATATCGACAAAATGTAAAAGGCGCGTTTCTAATTAGAACTTTATGTAAAAGCAATGCCAAACCTTGAATCCCAGAGTAAAAAATACCGTTACGTTACAAAATAACAGATAAACAAACCTGAATTTAAAGCTGTAAGTATCCTCAAAAATCAGTTCATAGAACACAGAATAACTAAACTAAAAACTTGTGAAGTTTGTGATCGCAAAATGTAAACACGATAGAATAGAATGCGCACAAACAACCCACCCGCCTCAGGAAAGGCGCCGGCCACACTGACAGTGCTGCCAACTCCCAAAAATATTTCCCCCTAAGCTATGCTCAAAACTCAAAACCCCCGAAAATCACCACAATTTCATAGAAAACCCCTAAATAAATAAATGTTTTCTTTGTAATTCCTTTATTCATAAACTAGCTTTCAATCTAAGTTAATTAGAGCTTCTAGTATTTACTTTCTAGCTTAGAATTAGCATAAAAATTCGTGTCACTACGACGCCAACTAGCCTAGGTATATTTAGATACCTACTTACCTATGTAACAAAATTCCCCCAAAATCCGTTTAGTAATTACGAATTAAATTTATGATAAACGCTCTGAATTCAAGATGTAAGAAGTTTTTTTTTTATAAAGGGTGAAATCATACCCTGGCAAACACTCAAAAATGTTCAATAACTTAGATGGCAAAATTACAACAAAAGGTTTCCTTCAGTAAAAACACAAACTCAGTGTATATATTATATCAAACTATGGATCAGCAGGCGACTTTGAGCCCAAATTGCGTAATCAACTGCTGTCTGTAGCCATCGGTCAAGATTAATAATTGTATTTTAATGTCTTGTTGCGATAAGTAATGTCAGGAACATCTCTAATTAGGTAATTAGAGATGTTCCTGACATTACCACGCAGCAGACCGTAGACGGAATGTCCTGTCTACGCAGCAGACACATATATGAAATACAAAAATATTAAAAATACTCAAATCAATGTTTTTCATTTGGTTAGGTAGGTACCTATCTGACGAGGTAAACCCCCAGGTGGTCCCTAATAAAGAAGAGTTTTGGATTCATTTCAGGCGATTGAATACGGTTTTGTTTTCATTACAACTAAAGTAGTATCTACTCAAGATGTCTCTTTATCATTTAAATGTCATAATGGTATATTTCGTACTGCATTCATTTTATTGTAGTTAAGTTAATTTGAAGCTCATAACGCTTAGACTTTAGATACCTTTTATCTAACTATAATCCTCTATCCCGATTCACAATACGTCTGAATAAGACTACGATTTTATTAGTACGAATTGTGTGTCCTATTTTCTTCTTCTTTCTTTATTTCCTTGTGTCCTATTTTTATTTTGTGAACTGGTACTAAGACAGTAACTGTCTGGAGTCTAGTCTACGTGGCGCCACACATTTAATGACTATTATGAGTAATCCATTGACGTCACCTTTTCCTGCGTGTATGAAGTTAGTAATATTATGTAATCAAGAAAGTACCTATTAATTTCAGATATCTATGACTTATCTATGTTTCCTCCATATGATGTAGGACTGTAGGCAGGTACCTACTTATAATTACCTAATTATTTAAAATTTATTTAAATTATTAGGTACCTACCTTACACGTAAATAATACGGAATATACCTATTTAAAAATAATTGAAACCCGAGTGAATGACTTCTTCCAGTCTTCTGTCCCACCACCCAACCCTATATCTGAAATAATAATATCTAATAAATATTTGTGTTTAAAAATATTTTTGGAGAGGTTACAAAAAAAATATTTGAGAATTCAATATTACATATGGCAGCATCGATAATAAACGTCAAATTACGTCAGATTGTCAAAGCAAAAACCAAGCTGTGCTGCTGCGTTTCTTTTACGCGAAACTAAACTAAAATTACAAGGAAAATGGCTGAAAAGCCGCCCGAGGAGGGCTACATATCCGTGGTAGACGAGGATCCCGAGATTTTCGAGCTTCTCAAATGGGACAACTCTCACACGCAGAAGCAGGATCCGCCGCCTGTAGAGAAAACAAAAACTGCGGACAAAAGATCAAAACCGCAGGAAATTGACCCCTTTGATTTGAGCGAACCATCATTTATCGAGACTTACCGTCTGTCGAAGGATTTGGTGCGAAACCTGTGTGAGGAGCTAAGGCCTGTGATGCCGGATTCTACGAAGTCCATTGAGTTTTCAATCGAGAGTAAAGTAAGTTTACCGTTTGTTATTGATACAGCTGCTTTTGTTCTTTGAAAGCCTTGCATGGAATACGGTTAGATCAATATAAATAGCGGTATTTGAAGATGCCTTTATAGCTCTCCATTTAAAAGAAGTAAATCTTTTTGTAAAGTCTCTGTCATCTATATTTTATAACTTTATAATTTCATGATGGTTTTGATTTTCAATTTATAACCACCTCCTCACACTAATGTAGTGTAATATTGTCATGGTTTCCAGATTAGTTTTTAAAAATTTCCCCATTTCAGACAATTTTTTCCCCAAAATGATACTATTTTCATTACTTTTCTCCAAATGTTTTGGTAATACCTTTCTGTAGTAATGACACTAATTATTAGGATTAACATTGTTTTTATAATATTATTTGATAATGAGACAATTGTTTGCCTGATGGTAAGCATAATGCCGGCCCATAACAATTGCAGTGCCACTCAGATCTTTGAGAAAGAAAGGCCTGCCGTCACTGGCTACTTTGCTCATCAAACTGGAACACAAAAATGCTTGCATATTACTGCTTGGCAGCATTGTATGGAGGTATTGTAATGAACCAATAGGATACATAACTAGTTTAAATATGTTTAATCAGAAAATAATGCAGTAAAAGCTTCGAATACTTTATTTTAATTTTTATATACATCATCTGATTTGAATGTTTTAAGTAATTTAGTTGCTCGAATTTAGAGCAATATTATTAAGATTATATAGATTATTTCTGTGACTTGGGGCTAATACCTATATTGTTTAAAAAATATATTAATTACTTAAACTAGTCAATATATTCTTAAAATTTTTGTATCTTGCCAGGTGCTAGCTACACTATCATTTTATGCCACGGGAAAGTACCAGAAGTCGATTGGTGGTAAATCTGACCCTAACATCACCCAGTACTTTGTGTCGGTAGCAGTGATGCAAGTGACGGAAGCTATGAACCACCCGAGCATTGTGAAAAAGTACATCCATTTCCCACATTTGAGGGACGAGAGGGATATTGTGAAGGCTAAGTAAGTTAAAAATTTTGTATCCATTAAATTCAATGTTTCTTTTAAGTTTGTTCCATAAGTAAGATTTGCTAGCCTTGATAACATACATGTGCTAACACAGTACACTTGAGACATGTTTATTGGAGTGCTGTTGCCTACGGTTTCATCTATTTTATTTGTAAATCCTTACAGGAAGTATAAACTATTCTGGGTAAAATAATTTAAAGTACTAATTTAATTTTACGTATTGTATTTTACGTATGTATTTGACTCTCCGGCCTGTAAACTATTTTTATGCATGTTGATTAGTCTCTATTGCTACATGAAAGAAGAACAAAAAAATACACTTTCGTTTTATGCAATTACCTTTTGTATTTGAACATACGATTTCTTTTATTCTACAGAGACATAATCAATATAGCAGGCCAAACTTGCTGATCAACAATGCAAATAGCTTGTCAGATAATACAATGTTATTTAAGCTTGTAGTTCCCTGATGTAGGGGTACCAAATACCTCTAAACTGGTCAAGCGAGCCATCATCGTGAAACTCACTTACCAGCACCGTTTCAATATAAATAGAACTATTATTTAATTCCAGGTTTTACATGAAGTATGGCATCCCCAATGTGATAGGCTGTGTTGATTGCACGCATGTGCCAATACCTCGGCCTGATGAAGATCAGAAAGTACACTTCAATAAGTCATATCATTCTAAAAAAGTTCAAATTGTAAGTACTCTATCTAGAAGAAATATTTATTCAGCTACATTAATCTAGTTTCTTCAACCTCTACCATTGTTTGTTTCAACAATATGAATAATACCATAGTAACTTTCTTGTGCTCTTCTTCTTTCACCGTTGTATAATTATGTAATTATGACCACCTTGCACCTTGGTAAGTGATCTTAAAACATAATTACACTCCTGAGGAAGTCTTCGAGTCCAGTTGAAGACAGAATTTCTAATTGCAGGTGTGCGACAGCGATCTAAATATTACCAGCGTGTATGCGGTTCCAGGCGGCTCGTACACACACGATGCCATCCTCAACCGTCACGGCGTGCGTGTGGACCTCGTCAGCCTCAACCAGACAGGCGAGCAGTGCTGGATTATTGGTGAGTGTTGACAAAGCAGGGCCACCCTTAGCATTGAATAACTAAAACACCACAACTATTAATGACGATGGAAAGTCATTATTTTGTTACTTAGTAATACTACAAGAATGATTATGCTTTTGTGTCTTGCTTAGTTGTTGATTATAAACTCTTTGTTATCAGGTGGTGCACACTACACACAAATGGCATACATAATGACGCCTATTCCGAAAATCACAAAAAAATCCCCGGTCTCACCAGAGAAGAACTACTCCAATATGCATGCGCAGACTCACACTGCTGTAACAGACACCATCAAACATCTGAAGAGCCGCTGGAAAGTGTTGCAAGCAACATGCAACAAACAGTACGACCCCCCAGCTGTCGCCATGATCATTATCGCGTGCTGCGTGCTCCACAATATCTGTAACAAACGAGGCTTACCCATAGTTCCTATGACGCAGGCGGAAGAACGACTCGAAGCGATGAAACAGAAGGTAGCTAACGGCCCCGTGCCGAGGAAGCAAGTAGAAGACATTAGCGGTATCCAAACTAGAGCCAGACTGGTGGAGAGGCTATGGAACGAGCGGCAATTGGCGCCGGATTGCTCCGCGCCGAAGAAACGTACGAAAAAAGATAGGATATTGGAGAATCATCACAGCCAGCCACAGCAGCAGCAACAACAACAACAGCAGCAGCAACAACAACAGCACCAGCAACATCAGCAACAACAACAACAGCATATTCAGCTCAGTCACCAACAACAGCAAAGCCAGCCAATGAGTTTGCAGCCTACACATCAGTTGCACCAGCAGAGTCATCATGAAGACTTGAGTAAGAGGCCACGGATCATGACACTTAATACTCCCACTTACAGTTTGAACGTCCCTCCGGGGCCTGTTTGGTCTCATCACTATCCTCAACATTGAGGCTCAGTATGTGGAATACTGTTCGAGCTTCGGAGACAATGAGCACAACATGCAGAAATGTACATTTTTTACTGCACTTGTGCCATCCGTAATTATGATATTATGGGCCATAATGTAGTGGACCAAGTAGGCCATTATAGTTAATTTAAACATTTATGGCCCAATATTAAGAAGGCTCAGATTGAAATCTGAGATAAAATTTGCCTTATTGAGATTTGTTAAGGCCGAGATCAATAGATGTTACTAAGCCAAAGTATGATGAGTGTGCATGTTAATGATTCATATATAAAGTGTTACTTTGTCTAATAAATGAATCATGCAAAAAACGAAGCGATAATTGCATTAGTAACATTGTTATTTCGGCTCTAATGTCTAGGAGTTGCCTTCACCTCACATATGAGTATTGTTAACCAAGCAATAATAGTGACACCAACGATTGTCATTGCCAGCTATTAGTTATAAGTTAGAAGTAACTATGAGTAGATATAGAATAGTAATATGTCCGACTCTGAGAGTTCCTTTAGACTTTTACGTTTTACAACTAGAAGTTTACGAGTAATGCTTGGATTACTTTGGTCCAGTTTTGCTTACCATACTTTTTTATACTATTGGATAACGAGACGAGTTAATTTGTCAGATGGTAAGCATGAACCGGGGTTGCAATGCCAGTAAGAACTGAAACACAAAGGCTGCGCGGCACTGCATTGCGGTCGTTACCCTGAGACATTAGGTATAATTCTCATAACCCCAGTAATTTTACTGACTACTTTGCTTTAGCATACTTTTGAATATGTCACCTTAAACTAAATGTAAACTGGACAGGGCACTAACGCGATTTATATGTAAGCGTTTGAAAGAATACCACCACCAACGAGGCTGTTTATATGTATTATATTCGGCATTTTCTGTGTGAGGGCGACATCGAGATACAAGAGTGCATAGCTAAACCACCCTTTAAACAACCATTTAGGCAGTTTTTATTAATAAGAGCCTGTATCTGTAAATTTAATTTCATTTATGTACAACCCACAACATGTGTTGGCATTATTGTTTAAGGTTAGTTATTGAACATACTGCTAGATGGCGTTGACAACTTTAAACCGACGGGTAGTTTCGTTTTCAGCCACTGGCACAGGCGATTATATCGTTTGTCGTAGACTTGGCTGTATTGCTACTTATATTTTAAGTATTTCGTTTGGTTATGTGATATGCGGCGCGAATCTCTGTACGTTTTGACTGGATGTTTGTCGAATAGTAAACTTTTTCTATTTTCAAATGTTCAGCAAGTGAAGAGGCTTTATATGAAAAGTTGCGTAAGTACTATAATAGAAGTTTGAGCAGAAATACACTGTGGTCTGTAGTTACTAGAATGGCGCCTCTCGACTACCGGGCGTCTTTTGTACGGACTAAACACTTAGCTACATTTAGCTTTTTAAAGTATTCGTTAAAATATTCGGGGTTTCATTTTACGCGACATACCTACGTAAAAAAATAGACCAAGTGCGTGCGGGACATGCTTAGTACGTTCCGTAATTTTTCGTCCATAGCTCCAAAATTTACCATTACACTTCGTTGCTAGACAACAATTTTCAATTTGGCCCGTTACTAAATATAGCTGACAAGTTTCTATCAAATGATTTACAATTATATTGTATATGTGGATGTCACATTATTCGATAAACCTATATACATAAGCATATATTATTATATCCTTAGCAAGATAGCATTATTTTTATCTAATGCAATTTCTGTCATCGGATAATGTTATTTTGTAGTGATTTTTAGTTCGTAGTCTTTTTTGAAATATTTATTAAGAAGCAGTTTTACAAATATCGCCAGGATGGCAATTGTGAATTTGGCGATGTCAAAGTTAATGACTGTAAAATGTTTTTTTTTATATACAGGCTTGTGTTTGACCGCAATCTCACCTGCGCTGTGGCGCGAGTACGGATCTGTTCGATAAATAAAATGCGATAAAATTGACAGTTAAAATCGATAAAACCCACTATCGATTTTAACTGTCAATTTTATCGAATAAAACCCACTTTATCGATTTTAACTGTCAATTTTATCGAATGTTATTTATCGAAAAGATCCGTACTCGCGCCGCTGATACAGTAAGATTCATTCATACCTGACGTAGTTCAAAGGCTCCCAACGCAGGTGTTGTCGCGAACGCATCTGTGTGCCTTATTGTCTCTGCTCGTGGTCCAATCTAATTACAATTTGTCGTTACAATTTAGTGCAAGCAATTTTTTTTTCTATTAATTAGTCTTACATGACAAAAAGGAGGAATGTTGTGTACATTGTCACATTGTAATGGGGAGGCACAGACTAAGCTAATCTAATGGCGCCACCATCGCCGGTGCTTGTCATTGATGTTTACTTTGAGGGTTAATGAATTAAACTATAACCAGTGAACATGCTCGAGTCTTATAAATCATTAGATTTGAAATAGTCACTATATAACCTAGTTTCCAATAATTTTTGATGAGCAATGCTTTAATCCACAATTTCCGTTTTTACTTGTCAGAAGTGAAACGTGTGTACCTTAATTTTAAACTGAATTAGACTTTACAGAGGCATACTTTATTGCAAAGACGATTTTTTGTTTAGTTACTAAAATTTTATAGTGTAACAACACCAGCGATAATGCGCCGCCTAGCGGGATAAGTAAGCAGTGTGGGCCCTCCCCATTTGTTGGCTCGCAGTACTTTTTAACGCCAAAATGGTGAGGAGAGACTAACCTTTCGCATGCAGGGACTCCAGACACAATAGAAAATCTATTTATTGTATCGCGCGTATCCACGCTCCTGGCATACGTAAGGTGAACCGATGTAGTTTTTATTGTTCTACGGAACTGTTAATCGACAATCATAATGTAATTATTAATGTACAGAAATCACATACAAGCTTATAAATTGATTTAATTTACAAATATGTATTAGCTGATATTTTAGGACCGAGAAATGAAATTATAGCATGTAAGTAATATATTTTATTATGATATTCCACTGAACAATGAACATGATATATTTATATCGTAAATACAGTCTTCTTACATAACAATATAATATGTTTAATTTTTTTTATAATCATTGCACTGGAAAGCGAGATAGTAAGTCTCAGGTCAGAAATAAATCAAAATCATTTTAAAAAATCAGTTGGCAGTTGGGTGAAAATAAAACACCTACAACTAATCTCCAAAGAAAATTTGTTAAGATTATTTTTTCCTACAAGACATTACTTCTGAGTGGCGCTCTCTGATACCAAATTGGTAACTTTTGCCAGAATGTACATCTAAAAGTAAAGTAAGTCTAAGATTCAGAGACGAGTCTTGAAAACTATAGAATTTTGACATATGGAAGCATGATTCCATAAGACACAGCGTAAGATTGGTGCAACGCTTGTACCTCCTAGAGAAATAAGTGTCAATTTAGGCGCTGTCAAACTAGTGCAGACGGACATTACTGTCACTAGTAGGGTTAGGTTCGTTATATCAATACCTCGCCTAATCTTAACAGAAGATGTCGAAGGTATAAAGGTAAATATAGAATATGTCTGACTTCCAAGTGCAACAGCTGGAAAACGTCGATAGATGCTCGACAACAGTTTTTTTAATGCTATTTGGTAACGAGACGAGCTGGTCGTTTGCCTGATGGTAAGCATAACGCCGGCCCATAACAATTGCAGTGCCACTCAGAACTTTGAAACACAAAGACCTGCGCGGCACTGCTGTGCGCTCGTTACCCTGAGACATTAGGTATTAAGTCTCATAAGCCCAGTCATTTCACTGGCTACTCTGCTCATCAAACCGGAACACAGTAATGCTTGCACACTACTGCTTGGCGGCAGACTTCACTTACAAAGCGGTGGTAACAACTCAGACGGACACTCGCAGAAGAGTTAGTGCTACCACTAACAAAATATAGGCACAGAAAATTGGAAATAAACTACATACGTATTACAATAAGCTTAGTCATTAGTTTTAAGATCTAGCGAAGGCTTGCGCCACGTCGTTGGCCAGCATGGACGCGATGGCCATGTTGGCACAGTTGGCGGTGACGCGAGTGCCCTCCGCTTCTACCCTCACCGACAGGAGCACTAAGTCTTGGGACGACATCAATCTACCCGCAAATCTGGAAATTTTTTAATAGTAACTTAAACTTTGCCGCGCGTCTTTGTGGATTTGGGAGATCGCAGCAATTTTTTTCATTTGCCAAAAGAGGCTCGCATTAAAAAAAATTTTAAAAACATTCAATTAAACCATCATAGCTCAAAAAATGTTACCTGAGGTAATCTCCCGTTGATGTGATCGCGGCAAGGTTGGCCGTTTCGAATACTCTCTTGCAGATGGCTGCTTCGTCTTCTAACTTGGCAGCTTTTTTATCGCACTGGAAACATTGCAATTATAACTTATAATGTTTTGTAGCTATGAAAACTTTGAGATATAACCAATAGGCAATAATCTATCTTTGTAAGTATACATTTTATGCATAGCGCAAAGGCCACAAACCTATTTTTTATTTTTTTGGTATTCTAAACTGGCCGTTACACAAATATTTATGGTAAATGAAGAAAGAAAAAATAGGTCACAGAACATTATAATAATACAGTGTACAACCTTCTGGAACCTATCATAAAAGTTAATAACAGCCTCCAACAACCAATCGCGTGGAGCAGCTCGCCCCCCGGGGGCGTCAGTCATGTGTCCACTGACCTCCGTCATCCCCCGCAGGCGCCGCTGCTCGCGGTCCCAGCGCGCCGCCGACATCACTACCGCGCGGAGCAGCTCGCCACCCGGGGGCGTCAGTCGTGTGTCCACTTACCTCCGTCATCCTCCGCAGGCGCCGCTGCTCGCGGTCCCAGCGCGCCGCCGACATCACTACCGCGCGGAGCAGCTCGCCACCCGGGGGCGTCAGTCGTGTGTCCACTTACCTCCGTCATCCTCCGCAGGCGCCGCTGCTCGCGGTCCCAGCGCGCCGCCGACATCACTACCGCGCGGAGCAGCTCGCCCCCCGGGGGCGTCAGTCGTGTGTCCACTTACCTCCGTCATCCTCCGCAGGCGCCGCTGCTCGCGGTCCCAGCGCGCCGCCGACATCACTACCGCGCGGAGCAGCTCGCCCCCCGGGGGCGTCAGTCGTGTGTCCACTTACCTCCGTCATCCTCCGCAGGCGCCGCTGCTCGCGGTCCCAGCGCGCCGCCGACATCACAACCACGCGGAGCAGCTCGCCCCCCGGGGGCGTCAGTCGTGTGTACACACCTCCGTCATCCCCCGCAGGCGCCGCTGCTCACGGTCCCAGCGCGCCACCGACATCACAACCACGCGGAGCAGCTCGCCCCCCGGGGGCGTCAGTCGTGTGTGCACTGACCTCCGTCATCCCCCGCAGGCGCCGCTGCTCACGGTCCCAGCGCGCCGCCGACATCACAACCACGCGGAGCAGCTCGCCCCCCGGGGGCGTCAGTCGTGTGTGCACTGACCTCCGTCATCCCCCGCAGGCGCCGCTGCTCGCGGTCCCAGCGCGCCGCCGACATCAGTACCGCGCGGAGCAGCTCGCCCCCCGGGGGCGTCAGTCGTGTGTCCACTTACCTCCGTCATCCTCCGCAGGCGCTGCTGCTCGCGGTCCCAGCGCGCCGCCGACATCACAACCACGCGGAGCAGCTCGCCCCCCGGGGGCGTCAGTCATGTGTGCACTGACCTCCGTCATCCCCCGCAGGCGCCGCTGCTCACGGTCCCAGCGCGCCGCCGACATCACTACCGCGCGGAGCAGCTCGCCTACTGGCGGCGTCAGCGACACCGACACCTCGCCTACACACGCACACACACGCAAAATATACAAATAGCCGATCGATCGAATTAAAAAAAATGTTTCAAAAATGTTACAATTTTTCTAATGCAATTAGGTATATCAAAAATTCAAATCTAAGGTCCACTTGCACCAAAAGCCAAATTAACTAACCCGGATTAAGGAGTCTAGGTTTACTGGGGTGTGGTCTCACCTATGGAGCTCGTAATAGTGAACTCGATGGGTTGTATGGTGTCCGCAAAGTCCACACCCAGAGTGACGCGCGCCGCCGCGCCGGCCGCCAGCGCCGCCACCGCGGGGAACTCGTGCACGGAGCGCCGCCCTGTCAGGGTCTGCGGACCACAGGTATATAATATGGTACCAGTGCCGCAAGTACGGAACTTGGCGATCCATAGCGATCGATCAATTGACAGTTCGATAGTTAATATTAGAAATGGGTAGATTGTTCTTGGTTTTTTTCGAAAAACGAAACACGATCTATTTACCGAGAACGAAAACTAATCTCCGAAACTAGTTTTGCGACGACGACAAGTTTTACTTGTAATCTGTTATCGATTGCATTTCCTACAAAATGAAGTTCAATTTTACCTTACGTACGGTACGTACCTTTACCCTAATCGTTGTAGCCACAGGAAAACTTAGAACTTTGAGACACTAAGGCCTGCGCGGCACTGCAGTGCGCTCGTTACCTGAGACATTAGGTATTAAGTCTCATAAGCCCAGTAATTTCACTGACTATAACTCTGCTCGTCAAACCGGCAGACTTCACTCACAAAGCGGTTGTGATAACCTATACGGACACTCGAAGAAGAGCTAGTACTAGATGCATGAATAAACCCCCAATCTAACATAGCTACCTCTGCAATATTGATATGAATAATCTCACCTTCTTGTTAACCCTGATGTTGTTGACCTCGTGTGCGCTGTGGTTGGTGAAGGTGAGTTCCACCGCACACATGTGCTCGGAGTAGAGGTGCGGCGCGCGGGTCCAGCGCCGCGCCGCCGCCACTCCGCTCCACATCACGCGGGAGACCAGCTCCACGCCCACAGGTGACACGAACGACGGGCCCACCGGGGTTATGGCGTCCACTGAAAAATACAGCATTTTTTTATGTTATCTGATAGCGAGACGAGCTGGTCCTTTGCCTGATGGTAAGCATAACGCCGGTTAAACTATTGCAGTGCCACTCAGAACTTATAAACAGAAAGTCCTGCGCGGCACTGCAGTGCGCTGTTTACCCTGAGGCATTAGGTATTAAGTCTCTAAAGGCGCTGCATGAAGGTAAACGTACTGTTTTACGTCGCACAAATGTCAGATTACAAACATATTACCAGCAAAAAAAATACAGTAGCATAGCCAAGAGTTTCTAGAAAAGACTTAGGTATCTATAAGATATGTTATAGAAATGGCCCGAGTCATGAAAATAAAAATGAAGTGAGACCCCGAAAACTTTACTTTATCAGGAAATGTTCAATATTTTGAGCGATTATAATCATAATTTTTTTTATAAATTACAATCGACTAAAAGAAGGGAAATTTAATCATCTAAAGACACGTGTAAAAATATTTAAAACACAGGTCTCTTTTTCTTAATATAATGAAAAAGAGAAATAAATAAATAAATAAAACTACGAAATAACGTTCAACTTAAAGAAAACGCATCGCACGTTTCAACCTATTTCTTTACAAAAGGATTATACCTAAAGATGACTTATCAGAGGCCCATAAGTCTCAAATTCCCAGTAAATTCACTGACTACTTTGCTAATCAAAATGGAGCACAGTAATGCTTGCACACGCACAGTACTACATGGCTGCTGAATGTACGTTTTTCGATATGGACTTTTGGTTCTCATGAGAAAGCGAATAAATTGACATCATAAAAAGAATGGAGTCAACATCTCTATTACTTTTACTGTAGTCTAGTCTAGTAAGTTGCAGGAAACATAAACCACGTAAAAAAGAAGTGAAGAAAGAAATAAAGAAAAGAAAGAAAGTGATAAGATTTATTTTATTTTTTAAATTATGTACCTACAAAAATAAAAAGTAACACAGGAAAATTGATAATTAAAGTATAGTACAATGGGGTACAATCTTATCAGTAACAAGCAATCTCTTCCATAACCTTTTTATAAGAGGAAGATTTATGTTTCACCACTATAATTTTATAATTTATTGTCTGGTTTTCTATACTTACTTGTTTTTTTTTTTTATGTTATTATGTAACGAGACGAGCTGGTCGTTTGCCTGATGGTAAGCATAACGCCGGCCCATAACGATTGCAGTGCCACCCAGAACTTTGAAACACAAAGGCCTGCGCGGCACTGCAGTGCGCTCGTTACCCTGAGACATTAGGTATTAAGTCTCATAAGCCCTGTAATTTCACTGGATAGTCTGCTCATCAAACCGGAACGCAGTAATGCTTGCACACTACTGCTTGGCGGCAGACTTCACTCACGGCGCGGTGGTAACAACCCAGACGGACACTCGCAGAAGAGTTAGTCCTCCCACTAACAACTTGTCCAATAATGTAATCAAACACGGCGGATGCTAAAACCCATGACATCAATATTAGTGATCCTAATGAGATGCTTCAAATTTGAATGAATGTCATTGGTTGGTGAACCGTCAAGTTTGTTTACATTATTGGACAACTAAGAAAGTCTCTACCATATATACTTCAATAGTAACGACATTAACAATTTGAAAGATAGAATTAATTTGTTAGTTTATTTTTTATCATGGAAGTAAACAAGTAAATTGTCTAGTAAACATACATAATTAATATAAAATAAGAAAAAAATATATTAATACATAAGTACATGCATGCAAAATAAAATATATGTCGTAATCGAGTCCAGTATTCGTCATTCGGAACACCAGTGCCCTATATCGGCACTCGATGGAGTCGAACGATTTCACCTGCCGGCGGCGCGCTCGTCACTTGTTCTACGGACGGCGGCGCGAGCGGTAGTCGGCTGGCGTTTGAATATTGTTCGATACCGTCTCGCGTTCCAACCTGTCACGACTAGTTGATACCTGTATACCTACCTGCTAAAAGTTACTGTGTTTCTAGCTACTGCACTAACTACCCACGTCGCCCACTGAAGTTAGCGCTATGGACCCTACTATGGGAGGTGATGACCTTCCCCCCTCGTGATGGAGTGCTGGGATATGCTGGGCGAGAGGCGCGTGGAGCGCTGCGTACTGCGTGTTCGGTGTGGTTGTGGAAGAGACGAGGCGACGAGGGTGTCGCTGCTAAGTATAGCCTTTCATTTACTTTCAGTTGTTGACCAAGCCCATTGTGCGAGGTTTGTGGTGGCTTGGGCAGGACTATAAGGGGTGTTGGGAGGTCCTGTGGGCGAGTGCCCAAAAACTTGTTAAGTAGCGATTGATTGCGATTGAGTGATTGAGTACACGAACGAAGCTAAGAGTAGACTACTAAGTAATGAAAGTACACTTTGGTTGTAACCGACATCTCCCACAGTTACGCCCACGTGATGTTAAATTGCTTGGCCATGTCTGATAATAATGGGTAAACTGTATCTACCCACGTCTTCTTGTTAATTATTGTTTTATGCAGGTTTGAGGTCCCCCCGATGTGTGTGTGTGTATGTGTGTGTCTCTATTCTCCGACATATACATAATTATATTCATAAAATAAATTAATAATAAGTAAATAATAATAATGAACAATAGTTCAAAAATTCTTTATTAACAGTAGCCCCAGAAGAGAGCTCATGAAACTTACATGACCCTAGGTGCTCGAATCAAATACCCAACCGATCGATAAGGGCAAGAAACTCGTCAAATGTTTACATAAGTACCTATATGTATAAATATCTAAACAAATTGTAAAGTGAAAGTTAACTTTCAAGTATATCGATAAAATTCGACAAAATTAACATTTAAAATCGAGAAAATGGGTTTTATCGACTTTTTATATAATTTTTCGAACCTCGATACAATCGACAAAAGTTATCGAATAGCTAGGTCGAATCTAAAGAGAATATATAGCTACTACAATACTTTACCATCAGAGTTCGGTACTCGCAACATTCGATAAATTTATCAATTTTATCGATTCGACAAATTTATCAAACCGACTTCCGTACTTGCGCCGAAGGTGTGTTTATATCTTTGGCACGCTCTAGATAGTCTTTACTCTATAGCCTAAACAGCTTTTGATTGTGATTTCTGCTTGTCTATGTATTTTTAGCTTGCCCACCTTCTTCAAAGCCGGTGTTGGGACCAGCGGTGGGCGGCGACAGGAAGCCCCCACAGGTGGGCGTCATGGTGGGCAGCGTGCTGGCTACCTCGTCAAGCTCCAGCAGCAGTTCCAGGTTAGATTTATCGATCTTCCTCTGCCCTTCCGTTTTCTCTTCTGGCTGCTGACTTGGCTGTGAGAGGGAAATAAAATAATATTTAAAAATAATCATGAAAAATTATTATGCAACAAATGACTTACTAACATGAAATTGCGCGTTTTGCTCCTTCAAATTCGACTCGTAGAATGAGAGGATTTTGCATCTGGACCAGCTTAATCTTAATAATAGTACAGTATCTCACCTTGTTGTCGTTTTACTAGGACGGTATCTCACCTTGTCGCTTTTGCTAGGACGGTATCTCACCTTGCTGTCACTTTTACTAGGACGGTAACTCACCTTGTCCCTTTTGCTAGGACGGCATCTCACCTTGCTGTCACTTTTACTAGGACGGCATCTCACTTTGTCCCTTTTGCTAGGACGGCATCTCACCTTGCTGTCACTTTTACTAGGACGGTATCTCACTTTGTCGTTTTTACTAGTACGGTATCTCACCTTGTTGTCGCATTTGATGGTTATCTTCTTAGGCGAGTTTTCGCTGGACTCGTCGTCACCCGACTCACTCTCGGAGGACGACGACGACGATGAGTCGCTGTCAGAGTCGCTGCCCGAAGTGTCGGAATTTGATAACGTGGACCTGGAGAAAACATTTGTGGTATATATAGTTAATAGGTTGATAATATTAATAACTAGCTATGGCCCGCGGCTTCGCCCACGTAGCCTAAGTTACTCTTTATTACATCAGCTATTTGCCAGTGAAAGTCAAAATAGGTCCAGCCGTTTCGGAGATTACCCGAAACAAACAGAAAGACAAAAATTAAAAAAAAATGTGTTTTTGTTTAAGGTTACGTGTAAACTTTCATATGCATTTAGTAACTGTGGGTTCGGTTCCCACCACTGGACAAAAACGGATAAACCAATTTTGTTTTTGAACTGAGTTTTTATGAGAACTGATACCTGTGATTATTAGTTTCCTTCGTCGGTTTTTCTGGCTTCTTATCTTCAGTGGTGCTCTCCTCTCTGAAATATACATAAGTATTAAAGTTTTGATGGATCTGGTAGTAAAGTAGGCCACTGATCTGCACAGACCATTAAACCTATAGACTCCACTTAGCCGGGCACCCTTGCTCGTCAAGGTTAAGCATTATCACTGCTTAACGCCGTCCAGCCGAACCAATCACAACACGACATCTTCACTAGTCTGATGTATGAGTTTTAAACTGACCAATCACAACACGCCGTCTTCCCTCGTCCCCCACCTACATTTGACGATTGTGTTCTCATGCAAAGCTTGGATTATGTGGCGTCTAGGTATAGTGATCTGTGGTAGACTGTAAGTCCGTTGTTCGGATCACACAAAGAGCTGAAGCTTTTGAGGTGAATTATCGTGATGGTCTAAATGGGGGTACCATTTAAAGAAAATCTATCGCCACCCACCTCTCAGTGTGTTCCGTTAGTGCCCATTATACATTTAGAGTGTTAACTATCTTCAATCATACTGTTAGTTAAAGTCAAGTGAAATAGTGCTCTATAGTGGAGAGTTAGCTACTAAAAGTAAATAACAAAATGGGTTTACTCGTCAGAAGACTCGTCCTCGCTGGAGTCGGCGCCTGATGAAGTAGACCCGGAGCCACTGCTCTCCGGCTCCGAGTAGAACGTCTTGTTCTTCTGGAAAGTTAAAAACATGTTAGATTTTGCCTCTTTATCAACTATACGAGTAAAATACTTTAATTGAGGCCAGTTAGATTATATTAAAATGAATAGGATTTTGTTTAGTTTTCTTTTTTATGTAACTTCGACTCTTCATTGTCCGTTAATCTTTTCTTTTCCTTGGGATTAATAATGTAAATAAATTGATTTGAAATTTATATATACCGCTAAGGTCTGTTGTACACTTGTACATTTAACACATATTTTTTTTCCCAGACATCTTTGATGATTTGTAAAAGTACTTGTTCATTGCACAAGTGTTAAAATCTGTCCGTAATGACGTCAACTGTTCTGTGCCGGGAGCGTTACATACAGGCGCGCGGCGCGGCGGGCAGCGCGCGGTAGCCGCCCGCCGCCGCGCCGACGTACTGCGACAGTTACATACCGGCGCGTCGGCGTGCGGCGCGGGCGCGTCGGCCGCCAGCTGGTCCCTGAGCGCGGCGTGCAGCGCGGCGCGCGGCGCGGCGGGCAGCGCGCGGTAGCCGCCCGCCGCCGCGCCGACGTACTGCGACAGTTACATACCGGCGCGTCGGCGTGCGGCGCGGGCGCGTCGGCCGCCAGCTGGTCCCTGAGCGCGGCGTGCAGCGCGGCGCGCGGCGCGGCGGGCAGCGCGCGGTAGCCGCCCGCCGCCGCGCCGACGTACTGCGACAGTTACATACCGGCGCGTCGGCGTGCGGCGCGGGCGCGTCGGCCGCCAGCTGGTCCCTGAGCGCGGCGTGCAGCGCGGCGCGCGGCGCGGCGGGCAGCGCGCGGTAGCCGCCCGCCGCCGCGCCGACGTACTGCGACAGTTACATACCGGCGCGTCGGCGTGCGGCGCGGGCGCGTCGGCCGCCAGCTGGTCCCTGAGCGCGGCGTGCAGCGCGGCGCGCGGCGCGGCGGGCAGCGCGCGGTAGCCGCCCGCCGCCGCGCCGACGTACTGCGACAGTTACATACCGGCGCGTCGGCGTGCGGCGCGGGCGCGTCGGCCGCCAGCTGGTCCCTGAGCGCGGCGTGCAGCGCGGCGCGCGGCGCGGCGGGCAGCGCGCGGTAGCCGCCCGCCGCCGCGCCGACGTACTGCGACAGTTACATACCGGCGCGTCGGCGTGCGGCGCGGGCGCGTCGGCCGCCAGCTGGTCCCTGAGCGCGGCGTGCAGCGCGGCGCGCGGCGCGGCGGGCAGCGCGCGGTAGCCGCCCGCCGCCGCGCCGACGTACTGCGACAGTTACATACCGGCGCGTCGGCGTGCGGCGCGGGCGCGTCGGCCGCCAGCTGGTCCCTGAGCGCGGCGTGCAGCGCGGCGCGCGGCGCGGCGGGCAGCGCGCGGTAGCCGCCCGCCGCCGCGCCGATGTACTGCGACAGCGAGCCCACCGTGAACTGTTGCCGGTCTGCACGAATACACAACAACACAATTATCATAATACTAACTAATGTACCTACTACTAACCCATTTATAAACGATTCTCTTTAGTTGTTGACAGTTTTAAGATCAAAGTTTTTTTAACTCGCAGTAAACTAACCTTTGAAGCTGCTCTCGACCGTCGGCTTCGGCTCGTCGGGCCTGAATATCTCTGCGGCGTAGAGCGCCAGCTGGCTGCCCGCGACGGGGTCTACGAACCTCCGTAGCAGGCGCGCGCGGTCGCGCACGTCGTAGCTGGCGTCGTAGCGCGCCAGAGACATGACGTAGCGGCACACGGGCAGCGTGGCCGGCTGCGTCACCGACAGCTTCACCGCCAGGGACAGGAGCTGCAGCTTCACGAGCTCGTCCTGTGACGAAACACATTTGTAACACCCGACGAAAAAATTAGGGGTGTTATTTTTTATGCTATTTGGTTACGAGACGAGCTGGTCGCTTGCCTGATGGTAAGACAAAGGGCTGCGCAGCACTGCAGTGCGCCGTATAACAAAAATAAATATAATTGATTTCTTGTTGATTGTTATTACAATTCTGAAAAGAAATGTTTTGGGAAAGTCCTGCCTTCACGGGGGAGGCCGATGGCCAGCAGTGGACCTTTCCCGGCCGCTGCTGATGATGAGAGTTTATAAACTAACCTGGTCTGCAAAGTTAGCAGCCATGTGCGCCAACACGGCGGCGGCACGCGGGAGCTTCGCCCCGTGCTCTGCAACCAGCCACTCTGCGGCGGCGCGTGCGTTGGGCGCCAGCCTGCCACAATGGACCTCTTAAGGGGCATAGGTATTATGATGCGCCGCTATCTCACTCGCGCATCACAATATTTTTGAAAATATTTGGTTTTGTGGCATTTGGTAACGAGACGAGGTGGTCGTTTGCCTGATGGTAAGCATAAAGCATAGTGCCACTCAGAACTTTTGTTTAAATTAACAATCTTGCAAAACGATCCATTCACGATTTTTCAATAATTCAAATTTATCATGTTAAAATTTAAAATCCATTAATAAGAATGTCTATCATCAAATTATGGATTGCGCAGTTTTCTATCAATTTTTTCGTTTTGTCAACCCCTTTGTATACATAAAGTATCTAAAATTTTGTAAAGGGTATAACAAAAAATTAATCAATTTTGAATCATGAGCAAAGCGAACGGTCCAAGCTCCCACCACCACTAACCTGTCTGTGAGCAGTAGTTTGGCGGCGCGCATCACGGCAGCTTTGGCGGAGACGCTCCCACCACCCACCACTCTTTTCACCACCACCACCGCTTCACACACCACCCATTCTGAAAGCAAGTTTTAAGCTAACTAAGATTGTCAATCGGATGCAGGGAACAACTCAATTGCAGCACATACAACGGTTAAGGAAATCCACAATCATCCTCGACACCGTGAAGCCATCCACTGCTAACAATAGGTAAGCCTCCCACAAATAGGTAGTGGGGGGAGAGGGACTGCCAATCTGTGTCACACGGGATGCTGTAAGGATTCTAACGATACCACATACAGCCAAATCTGTTCAGGCATTTAAAGTTATGGTGGAGTAAAGAAACTCACATACAACACGATTTTGTTAGCCGATAAGGTCCATTTCTGTTTCTGCGTGAAATAAGGACAAAACAACAAACCAACACATCAACAAACACACTTTCACATTTATAATAACAGGGATTACTGCGGTCTTACTCCGAAAATTTAACGTCTGACGGATCGCAATTTTCCAACTATGAAAGTGTTTCGGATCGTCGTTCGAATCATGTAATTTGATATTTTGATATCGAATCTGGCGTACCAAAGGTAAAAGTAATTGCTCTCTTTCTAAAAAATACCATGAGAAAGAGATCGAAGATATTCGATAGGTCTAAGTTTAAGTTTAGAGCTGCCAAATATCTTCCATCCTTGATCAATTAGACGCAACTAAATTTATCTTCCAACTTCTTTGTGTGGCTTTTGCGGGGTTGCCACAATTTTGCCAATGTCGCGTTATGTAGAAAGCAGTTGCCTTATCAGCTAACAATCTCGTCTTCGTTTTCAATACCAGACCGATTAAAACCAGCGGTCACTAGTCTTCGTGTGGAAGAAATAGTTTAGAATTTTCGCTGGTTATAATTTTCGAACGAACGTTATTAAAGAAATAAGCTCTTACAAAACGAAAAGAAGCAAAAACTATTGACAACTCCTTCCACACGAAGACTAGTGACCGCTGGTTTTAATCGGTCTGGTATTGACAACGAACACGAGATTGTTAGCTGATAAGGCAGCAGAACAAGAGATGGAGATTGTAGGAATAGTAATGTACTGTGCGATATTTGGCAACTAAATTCATGGCCTCTAAATTTACACTACATACAAGTAAAAGGGTTAAATTACATTCTATCATATTAAACAGGTCTAAAATACACTCTATCCCTCTCTAATCTTTTTATACATATTTAAGAAAGAAAGAGCTGAAACTAATGTTTAAGACGCCAGAATCGACCCCTTTGTGTGAGAAAACTGCGATCCGAAACTTCGACGTTCGATTTTCAGAGTAAAACCCCACGCAACGAGCGAACCAAAAGCCACACCATCACCGCTCACCATCTTTACTGGACAGCAGCCGCAGCAGCCCGTTGAGGCAGGTCTCTGTCTCCGCCGCGATGGCCACGGCGAGCCGGCCAATGGCCTGGATGGTATGCGCAGCAAACGTCTTATCACTTGCAGTCACGTACGTCTGTAACTCCCGCAGCACCACGCCCGCGCTGGCCTCCGTCGCCAGGTTCGTCAGGATCGATAGCTTCAGCAGCTTTATGTGCGTCGGGTCCGACGTGCGGACGAAGAACGACTTGAGGAACGGCTCGAACAACGACTGGAACGAGGACAGGGACTGAACTTCACTGGAACAGCTGTGCCAGCAACACAAAGCCGTACTCCATTATTCAAAGGAGTTGGGATGGCTTGGGTAGATACTGGCAGAGGGAAATGCACAATACACCCCAAGCGGGACGTCAGTGCAGGCCTTATCGCCCCCACTTGAATAAGAATAAGAGGACAAGTCATCGTCGCTGGCTTAGTTCCCTCTTCCCTGGACGAACGGCAATGGGGAGGCACAAAGCTAATCTCAGATGGCGCCACCATCGCTGGTGCTTGTCATTAATGTTTATTTTGAGGGCCAATGAATTAAACTATAGCCAGTAAACCTGCTCGCGTCTTAAAAATAGTTAGATTTGAAATGGTCACTACATAAACTAGAAGATTAATTGGTTACCAATAATTTTTGATGAGAGCTTTGATCCACAATTTCCGTTTTTTCTCGTCAGAAGTTAATCGTGTCTACCTTAATTTTACACTGAATTGCACTTTACAGAGGCATACTTTATTGCAAAGATGATTTTTTGTTTAGTTACTAAAATTTCATAGTGAAACAACACCAGCGATAATGCGCCATCTAGCGGGATAAGTAAGCAGTGTGGCTCCCCATTCGACACCCGCTTTTGGTTGATATTCCTTCGATCCGTATTAAGCGTTTTGCTTCGATTTTCATCATGCGGATATAGATAAGAAGTGGAACTCATTGCCACGGCATGTTTTACTAAACGCTACAATCTGAGAGTCTACAAGTCTAGAAGATTATTGAAGTAAAAAAAAAAAAAGTCAAGAGACGATTTTATAGATATCTTCTGGGCAACCGTGCTATATCGTCGACCGCACCGTCGCTTGACATCAGGTGAGATCGCGCTGAAACGCAAGGCTATTTTGTTATAAAAAAACTGGAAAATATCCACTGCTGATCATCGGACTCCTCCATGAATGCTCATGATGGGGGGACTTTGCTACGATAACAGACCATTAAACCTATATAGTGTTACCACAAAAAACCATTTTTAGTCGCCTGTTTAGTTAGACAGCGTCTAAAGATAAACGTCGAAAATGATTAGAAATGTCACAACAGAATTGTGTTATATAGACACTATTTAAATCAGGATTTGTGGTTGCTCATATTTAATCACGCGACTAAGGCATGTTTAGGCGTTAAACAGTGTTTAACACAGGTTTAACGCGTGTTTAATTTTTTTGTGGTAAGACCCATAGAATCCGCATAGCCGGGCACCCCTCGTCAAGATTAAGCATTATCACTGCTTAACGCCGTCCAGCCGGACCAATCACAACACGCCGTCTTCCTTCGTCCCCCGTCAGCATTTGACGATCGTGTTCTCATGCAAAGCTTGAATTAAGCGGCGTCTAGGTTTAGTGGTCTGCGGCTATAACACATGGACATCCCAAGTGTTGTGATGTAGAGCTGCTTGTGAGTTGTGACTGACCCTCCTGTCGGCCGTGAGCGCCGCGACGGAGGTGAGCACCACGCTCTGCACCTCCGGCGGCGCCCGCAGCAGCCGGATCATGGCCTTCGCCACCGGGTGCAGCTCTTGAGCTGGAATAACAGCTTATTTATTAACAGACTTCAAAAAAGCGGCTTGTCAATAGGGATGTTAACTCCATTTTTTTATTATGTCAATCGATTCCTTTTATCATGAGAATCAAATGGGTACATCGAAAAAACTGGAAATCGAACGCTAGAAACGTCAGAAATAAGAGTCAATGCGCGGGCGATCGCTGAAACGCTCATACAAATTAAACAGAACATATGACGTCACTTGTTCTAAGCGGGCCGTAAATCATATGATAATCTATTAAGGGAAAACGAGTCGTTCATTTCTCCATACAATCGTATTTGGGTTATTACTCCACTACTTGACGTTTTAAGTCCAAAATTAAGAATAATATCGATTTATCTCTTCATTATCTAGGTTGATCTGCTAATTATACAGAAAAAAAATAAGTGGCTTAAAAGTAATGAGCCTTCAAACATCTGTATTTTAGCACATATTTTAACGCAAGTTTGGACGTAAATAAATTACAAAAGAACTAAGAAAACTCAAAAATAAAGAACATAGTAACAAGCTTTAGTTTGTCGACATTTCAAATAACTTTGGTTTGACTAAATACATTTAGTAGTTTTGCCGTAACACCCCAAGTACCAGAAGCCAATTCGTACATTTTTGCGCGCCGATTTTCGAGTCGAACCATCGCGCGTCTCACGGAAATTTTACCACCCTGGCGGGGAGAGGAGGGAAGTGTCTCACGCACACTACAGTGCCCGCTGTGTGCTGCTGTGCCATTTCAAAGTCACGAAACACCGCGATGTTTGTGACAAAGTACTGTCTCGCGCCAGACGCGGTCGACCGGCCGGTGCGTGCGGCGGCATCCTATATAATTTGTAGGCGGCATTACGAACAAGCAAAGGTCAAGGTGATCGACCGAAGACGTAAAACGATTTACGATATGCGTATTATCATAATTGTGTTCTATGATAATGCCACCGCCCGCTATATTGGATTCAGATTTCTTTGCCTAAATTGGATGTTTACCTATGCTTGTGAATTTGGACTTTGCTGCGTTAGAGAAGTGTTCTGTGTTTATTTTTGACTTCAGTACAACAATGGCTAAATCGTATTTTTGTAATAATATTACCTACCTATATCTTTTTCAAATACTAATAAATAGAAATCTATTAATAGAATTTAAGTAAATAGATACTTATCTATTTACGTAGAAACCTACCTATTATTATTCGATTTGTTATTATTACATATTGTGTTAGCACAAAACCAACTTTTAGACTCATGTTTAGCTAGACAGTGTCTAAATAAAAACGTCTATAAAATGATCTATACAAATAAATAAAATTGAAGTGTCTGTTTGTAATATCAAAAATATAGCTTTTTTTACTAAATGCATTTGAAAGTATACACGGTACCTACCAACAAAAACACAATTTTAAATATTTTTGTCTGTCTGTCTGTTTGTTTGTTCCGGGTAATATCCGAAACGACTGGACCGATTTTGACGGGACTTTCACTGGCAGATAGCTGATGTTATAAGGTACTCCTACTTTATTTTGGAAAAACAACTAGGGTTCCGCGCAAAAAAAACCCATGAACCCAAAAAGTCCGCGCGGGTGAAACCGCGGGCAGCAGCTAGTTATGATATAAAATGATTGTGGTTGCTCATATTTAAACACGTGAGTAAGCCATGATTGGGAGTTAGACGCTGTTTAACACATGTTTAGGGTGTGTTTTTAGTAAGACTAAGACCGATATACGGTGTTATGTTGTAAGTACTTAGGTAGGTACTTATGTACTTACTGATAACTGAGTAGGTACGTACCTACTTATAACCACAGAATAGATAATAGCACAAGTCTATAACCTACCTAGTAAGTACATACGTACCTACTTGAACTAAAACCGCGTTACCACAAAAACTATTTTTAGACGCTGTTTAGCTAAACAGGCGTCTAAAAATAGTTTTTGGTGGTTTTGTCTAGCTAGACAGTGTCTAAAAGTTAAACAACGCTACACAACTTTCACGAGCAAAATGATTAGAAATAATTCACCCGCGTGGATATATTGGATTTTCTTGGTTTTTATTTTTTTGCACGGAACCCCAATTATTTTTCTAAAATAAAAGTAGCCTAAGTTACTCCTTATAACATCAGATATCTGCCAGTGAAAGTCCCGTCAAAATCGGCCCAACCGTTTCGGAGATTACCCAGAACAAACAGACAGACAAAAATTTTAAAAATGGTTGTTTTGTTATAATAGGTACCGTATATATATACTCTCATATGCATTTGGTAAAAAGCTGTTATTTTGATATAACAAATTTTTTTTCTGAAGAGATAGGGTGATCTTATCCGTGTTACCCGCACGGCCACACGGCCCTTCCTGTGATGATGATGGTGATGAATAATAAAAATGAATGAAATGAATAATATAACTCTGTAGGTAGGTCGATACGAGTAGGTATCTATCTACTAAAATTCAATACAGCAAATTATTTGAATTTACTAGCTGCGTCACGTGATAGAACAGAATAGGTAACAGTTAGTACTACGGCGCGCTGAATTCGTGTTTGTTTTTGTGTTTGTTTTCTCGGAAACTACTGCATGATTTTCATAGCATTTTCACGAAATGGAAGAGAGATCATCCGAGAATGTGATAGGCTATAATCTAGAATTTTTAATTAGCTTTAAAAGCCGTCTGGCGCTCATGTTTTGTGTTTGTTCGGGGTAATCTATAATAATTCAGAAAAAATCGTCCCGTTGTATAGTTTCCGATGCTTGCGCTGGCCATATATTTATAGCTATAGGTATGAAAATTATGTATGGAAGAAATGCCTACAATATCTAACTTGGTGTTTCAAAAAAGAGTTTAGGTAGGTACCTTTATTATATTTAATTACTCATTTATCGGTCGCTCTGGCAATTGAATTACAGTAGGTATGAACCTAGGTCTTCTATAGCTAGGTATAAGAAGTAGGTGAGTATGATAAAATACGTACTAAGCAATCAGTAAAACACAAAGGTGAAAGCATAGGTAAGCAAAGCATAAGTAGGTAAGGCTTTAGGCTACCCACCGATCTTTCTAGAACATTTTCTGTGAGAGTCCATTTGGATGAGTACCTAGGTACCTATTTTACCTCCGCTTTACTTGAAATCCTCCGGCGACGACGGCGGCGCCCGGCTGCGCGGCGCCACAGAATAGGTAAGAGTTAGTACTTGGGCCCGCTGAATTCTACTTATTATAGTTATACCTTATCACCTATATTTACTACTCATTTATTGGTCAGTACAGTGGCATGTAGGTATGTACACTACCTATGTCTCGTATACTAAAATACCAGCCATAGTCAGTCAACTTTTTCAAAAATGTAAAATAAAAAGCATGACCGACTGAGATATTCTTCTTAGAAGATATTCTGCGAGAATTCGTCTGGATGGGTGTAGGTATACGGTCTATTATAATAGGTACATAGGTACCTCCGGCCCGCAGCGCAAGTACGGATCTTGTCGATCGATAAAATTGTCAATTCAAATCGATAAATTGGGTTTAATCAACTTTTTATATAATTTATCGAGCCTCGATACAATCGACAAAAGTTATCGAATAGCTAGGTCGAATCCAAACGAAATATAAAGCTACTACAATACTTTACGATAATACTTCGGTACTCGCAACATTCGATAAATTTATCAGTTGTTACGATTCGACAAATTTATCGAACCGACTTCCACACTTGCGCCACTGCACCGCCCGGACTCCGGTTCGGCGCGCGGCCGGCGGTAGTCCGGCAACGCCGCGCGCCGGCGCGCGCCTGGCATGCAACGCCGCGCGCCGGCGGGCGGTAACGCCGGTAACCCGGCATGCAACGCCGCGCGCCGGCGGCGGTGGCCCGGCTACCTAACCTTTGCTTTGATTATAATTCTATGCGGCGGCGCCCCGATTAGGTAACAGTTAGTACTGCGGCGCGCTGGCTGTTGTGATGATATTTGTCAAAAATTCTCCCCATCATTTCTGTTGTCATCAGTTTCTGAGACGTGAGCTGACCATAATTATAGTTAGAGCTATACGAAAACAATGTATGGAAGAAATATTTCCGTTGAAGAGATCTATAAAAAAGTCCGAGATAGCATAAGTATGTCTATCTTTTCGGGTTGGCTCGCAATTCGCGTTTTTATGATTTTGAAATTTAGCAAAAAATGGTGCTTCGTTTGCAGCCGTGTTTCCACCTACACGATATTCATCCTTATCTAAATAAATGCGTTTATCATCGAGAATGTTTCATCGTGACCAATATAGCCGTTGACCTCGTTCGATTTGAATGAATATCTTCAGAGATATCGGGAAATGAAAATAAAGCGGCGACGCGGGAATTTTTTATTGGTCGAAATTTTTTATCGCCTTTTTAATTATTTTTTTACTTTTTGGAAAGTTTCGCGGTCCTCTACAACGTTGGTTCAAACACCCCCCACCTAACTGCTACCGTTTACGAGATATTCGCTTCTACTTTTTGTATGGCGGCCATGTTTCGTTGTTCGGGACCCATATTTTACAACCCTCAACAACCCTCGCCTACCTCTTACCGGATTTTTTACCAGGTGGTAGAACTAAACGGCTCATCCACACACCGACGAATCGTTATTATTTCTGGATTTATTTTTTCAGTGGCACATTTTCTTCTAGAATTATATATCCGTATTCAAAGAATTCAGCATAGTATCTATTCATGTGCGCGCTCACGAATGGTGAAAAATCACGGCTCATTCATTACGTACGTGCAAAAAATACGAAGCCGTCAATGTTGATTTGTTTGAATTATTGCGCCAGCTCGTCTGTGTAAAAGCATGAAACTACTCTCTGTTTTGTCATAATCATCATCATCATCAGCCAGAAGACATCCACTGCTGAACATAGGCCTCTCCCATAGGCAGACCCCAGGCACACGTGTGCAAACGTACGTTTGCTTGACGAAATAACAACGCTTGCGGCCCATGGAAAACCAAAAACCATGGAAAAACCACGATCCCCGCTTGACGCATATCGTATCGTCTGGTGTCGTTGTAGTTTTGGCTGGATGGAACTCTAGTCGGCGACGGTTGCTTCGCACGGCACCCGCTTGTACGACCTCCATTCGAAACAATTGTTACACAACCACTGCGTGCTCAGTGCAGACGCCACGGTAAATAAGAGGTGGTGTGCAAGTGATGTATGTAGCGTAAAGCGGAGCAGTCGTCGCTTTGAGCCAAGGCAGGTCTTCGAGACAATATTGCCGTTCTTGTATATTTCGTGGTTTTGCGTATGCAAAACCATCAAAAAACCACGAGCCGCGCTTACACGTGTAGTATCTCGTAATTCGCGCTTGATGAAAAAGCATGGATATTCTGACAAGCAAACGTACGTTTGCATACATGTGTCTGAGGTCTCCCATAGGACGTCACTTGGACCGGCTAGCTGCTACTCGCCTCGCGCATCCAACGGTTTCCCGCGCTTTTGACAAGGTCATCGGTCCACCTAGTGGGGCCGGCCTTTGTGCTTAGAAGTTTGAGTAGGTACTGCAATCGTTATGGGCGGGCGTTATTCTATCAGAGTAATATAATTATATGTGTTATACCATCAAGAAAATGACCAGCTCGTCTCGTTATTCAATAGTATAAAAAATATGGTCGGTTACATAATACAGTGTACGTGATAATAAATATATACCAGCTACTGAGTACGTTTCTATCCTACTAATATTATAAACTCGAAAATTTTTGAGGATGTTTGGATGGATGTTCATTACTCTTTCACGCAAAAATTACTGAACGGATTTTGATGAAACTACAGTACGTAATATAGAGGTTATACATCAGAATAACACAGACTATAATTTATAAAGATATTGTATTTGTACCTAAGCCAGGCGGGCGAAGCCACGGCCGGAAGCCAAGTAGGCTATATAACGTACTTACTAGAACTATAAATGTTGAAAAGTACCTTTATGTAAACAAGTCCATGTAACAAAAGTTACATCGATCATGAAAAAAACCACGACAGTCCTAGCTAGTGTCGCTCGGGATTATGTAAGGATTCTAGCGATACCACATACATCGAAATCTCACCGAATCACGTATGTACTGTTAGTCTGTGGCTACCAAAATAAGCTGTGGTTATAGAAATAAAAAAGTCACTCTGTGCATACTGCAAACGTGGTTGGTTTTATTATAGGTTATGGGCCCAGCACGCTTCCACTGCGCCAAAATTATATACACCAATATTATATATACCAAAATTATATAGAACAGTTGTTGTCTAGATTTGAAATGTCTGACTGTAAGCCAGTGAGCACTCCTATTGAATGTAAATTGAATTTAACTAAAAATCCTGAGAATTGTGATAGTAACATTCCTTATCAACAGCTGATAGGAAGCCTAATGTACTTAGCTGTTTTGACTAGGCCTGACATTGCATACTCAGTTAGCTGTTTAAGTCAATTTAATAACTGTCATAATGTAGAGCACTTCAATTATGCAAAGAGAATTTTAAAATATTTGCAAAAAACAAAACATTTTTGCTTACAATACAGAAAGAATAATGTTGAACTAAAAGGCTTTACTGACTCAGACTGGGCTGCTTGTGAAATGGACAGAAAGTCATATAGTGGATATTGTTTTACCATGTCTGGTTCGGTAATCTCTTGGCAAAGTAGGAAACAACAGACTGTGTCATTATCCAGCACCGAGGCTGAATATGTAGCACTCTCGGAAGCCTCCAGAGAGGCAGTGTATTTAAGGAATTTATTGTATGAACTAATAGGAACTCCATGCATAATTGAAATTTTTTGTGACAATCAAAGTGCCATAAAAATTGCAAAAAGTCAACAGTCATTAAATAGAACAAAACATATTGATGTACGATTTCACTATGTAAGAGATGTCATTAAAAGTAATTTCATCAAGGTTTCTTATATTTCAACTGATGAAATGCCCGCTGACTTATTGACAAAAGGCCTACCTGTTGTGAAACATTATAAGTTTATGAGGATGTTGGGTATTATAGAATAATAAGCAGTTTTTGTAAAATGTTTACTTTATTTTGATAAGTGGGAGTGTTAGTCTGTGGCTACCAAAATAAGCTGTGGTTATAGAAATAAAAAAGTCACTCTGTGCATACTGCAAACGTGGTTGGTTTTATTATATGTACGTGAGTTTCTTTATTCCACCAAAACTTTTGTGCAGTTTTTTGTGTTATGTTTTTAGGGTTCACGTATGTTTGTATGTATGTATATACAATCACACTCATTACATTACTCATCACACTCATTACTCATTACACTCCTTTTTGTGCAGTCGTGTAATTAAATACCTACTTATCTAAACGAAAGGTCATCCTGGCAGGAGTATGGGTGAGACATTTTTTGTGTAGAAATGAGTGATGAGATGTAGGTACCAATGTGTGTGGGGTCGCTGACCCGCGCATTATATATTATAATGACTTGGAGGACTGTTATAATACTCGTAGGAATCACCTAAAATTATTAAGTTATGTAGGTACTTAGGTAGGTAGGTAGGTAGTTACCTACCTTACAAATATACCGCCTGACGTAGGTAACTACTCCCGCGCTGGCAGTTTTCATTCGGAAGTTATCGTCGAACACACATACTGTCTGTTACCTATAATATACAAACTTGTTATTGTCTATAGTGTACAAGTTTGATTGTTGAGAATAAAACATGAAGAACTATTAGATATTACTACCCCTGTACAGTACAGTTACTATACCCCGCGGTTTCGCTCACGTAGCCTAAGTTACTCCTTGTAACGTCAGCTATCTGCCAGTGAAAGTCCTGTCAAAATAGGTTCAGCCATTTCGGAGATTACACGGAACAAAGAGACTAAATTTTTAAAAATGGTTTTGTTTTATGTACCGTATATACTTTCATATGCATTTAGTAAAAAGCTGTTATTTTGATAATACAAACAGACACTTTATTTATTTGCATACTTAGATAAATTTGTTTCCGAAAATAACTTCTGCAGATTTCTACGCTGTCCAAATGCACGATTATTTTATTATGTGATGATGAGGTTGAAAATTACACTGCTTTCTTTCTCAGACTTCAAACTATTTCCACACCAAATTTCTATAAAATCCGTTCAAATGATTGACAATGATGAAAAGTATCCTGTGTTCTTTCACAGGCTTCAAGCTATCTCGAAACCAAATTTCTTCCGTTCTATAGATCGACAATTATGAAAAGTGATGATGTTGTTGAAAAGTACCCTGTGTGTTTTCTCGCGCTTCTAGCTATTTTCACACCAAATTTCATTGGAATCTATACACATACATACATATATATACATAAATCCTGTCCTACTCTTCCTACTTCCTATCCTACTAATATTATAAATGCGAAAGTTTGTGAGGATGGATGGATGGATATATGGATAGATGTTTGTCACGCAAAATCTACTGAGTGGATTTTGATGAAACTTTATTTACTTACAGTAGATAATATAGCTTATTACTATGTTTGCAGCGGACTGTAGGCAAACCAAACAATTTACAATTTATACTCAAAGAAGCAAACAATGAAAAATGGCGCGCGCGGCGCGATGACCAAACGAGAGCTCAGAATAGATAATAGTACAAGTAACAAAAGCGAGCGCCATCACACGAATATTCACGAAATTTCTTTGAATGAAGAATCGCCATTCATAAGATCACGCATGTGTGCGTAGAAGCGGCAGGTCGCGACTTTACGAGAGTGTGTAACTGTGTATGCGCGAGCATTAGCTTCGTACTACTCATAGCTGCAGAGCCTTACCTTGTCCCACGAATGTTAGACGAAATAGCATGCATTTTAGCCGCGCCCACCGATGAGTTGGAGGGTTGGGCTCGTAGGCTCTTAAGGTGTTTCTTTCTAAATACTTTATATTATTTATTTGTTAGTGGGAGGACTAACTCTTCTGCGAGTGTCCGTCTGGGTTGTTACCTCCGCTTTGCTCGTGAAGTCTGCCGCCAAGCAGTAGTGTGCAAGCATTACTGTGTTCCGGTTTGATGAGCAGTTTCCAGTGAAATTACTGGGCTTATGACTGGGATTATGGACTTAATACCTAATGTCTCAGGGTAACGAGCGCACTGCAGTGCCGCGCAGGCCTTTGTGTTTCAAAGTTCTGGGTGGCACTGCAATTGTTATGGGCCGGCGTTATGCTTACCATCAGGCAAACGACCAGCTCGTCTCGTTACCAACTAACATAAAAAAATAAATTAAAAAAAATTGTGTAATTCTGTTTTGGCCATGTTTTAAGACTCTTTGTAGTATTATTATTGTAATATGATATATTATTATTGTAATACGCTGTTAGATAGCCTGAATAAATAAAAATAAAAAATCACCAGGTCCGCAGTGGTAGAACAGCTGCGCCACGGCCATCACGACTCCGGAGTTGCGACTCTGCAGCAGAGGCTTGGCCGCCCGCAGCAGCAGGCGGTGGTCGCCGTCCAGCGTGGGCGGGGAGTGCGCGCGCGGCGACCCACTGTCCGCGTCGGACTCGCTGCCACTGTCGGATGAGTACGTCTGGAACAGGACGAGGCATCAGGGAACTGCTTGGGCAGGCGGACTCTCGGAGAAGAGTTAGTCCTACCAATTGGTAAAGAAATATTAATCAAATGCGAATATTCCGAGTGTAGAAAAAGTAACCAAATTACCTACGTCCTACGGACTGCGTGCCTATACTCGTCCAATAATGTAAACAAACTCGGCGGCCCATCGATGACCCGCCGAGTTTGCTTACATATTGGTCTCGATTCTGTCATCTCATTCCTAAACCTAATTTTAGTTTCAATCTCTCTTTCTAAGTCCTGAGAAAGAGATGGAACATATTTTAGATCTGTCAAATTAATCCACTGGTCTGTTTCTAGTGTAAATTTAACGGCAATGAATTTAGTGACGCCTAGTCCTTATCAAGGATAGAAGACATTTAGCAGCTCTAGACTAAATTTAGATTTGTCAAACGTCTTCCAACTCTTTCTCATGTTATGTATTGGAAAAAGAGAGAGAGAAACTAAAATTAGCTTTAGATATGAAACGACAGAATCGACACAATTGGCCAACTAAAAATATCTCTATCATAGTTAGTATTAATTTTATTTTATATGTTATTTTGATCTTAATGTATATTGATATATTTTAAATAGTTAATTATTAATGTGTTTCGATTTTATATATTATTTTATTATATTGTTTCTTTATTTTGTAACCCTTGCTTTTATTATCTGTGGTATTTTTGTTCAACTTCAACTTCTTCTTTGAATGGCTTCTGCAGGGTTGCCGCAATTTCGCCAATGTCGCGTGGATAGATCGGGGGATAAACGAAGGAGGTTGATCGGTGGAAGAGAAGATAAAAAAAAAAAAGATATTTTATTGTTAATATATGGACCTATCTTGCATCTGAGTATATGTGTTTACTGTTTACCTGAAACAAATACAGACTTTCACGAGACATCACAAATATTAATACATACTTAATTAAAAATATTGTAATAAGTATATAGATAATAATAATACGTGTTTAAGAATAAAAACTACAACTACAATTTAATCTTATTAATTATAATACATTTATATAGGACATGCACAAATGGGGTAAATACAAGAGACAGTAAATAACTAAGGTTAGTAGGGAAGGGTATATCGGGAGGTAACATATCGTACAAAGAGCAGCGGAGCGTCGAACAACTGAAAAAGATGTGATCAGCGGTACCCTCTTCGAGACCACATTCACAGATTGAGTGATTACGTATTCTTAGTTTAGCTAAGAAGACCGGTGTGCAGGAATGACCCAGGCGCAAGCGACATATAATGGATGTAGCAATTTTATTTATTTTCTTAAATTTAAAAAACCAAGGCTTTGGAGGGATGGTCGGTTGTAATTGGCCATAATGTTTTCCCTTGCTGGTTCTAGATCTTTGCCAGAGTTTATCCCATTCAAGAAACATTTGAGTCTGGCAAGAGGAAGAGAGATCATGTGAATAAATTTTATAATAGTCTCTATTTCCATGTTGGGCAGCATTCTTAGCACACGAGTCAGCAGTTTCGTTTCCTGGAATGCCAACGTGTCCTGGGATCCAGGCCAACATTACCTGTAAGCCATGTAGGTGGCAATTATGAAGTGCTTCTTTAATTTTTAAAATAATAGGGAATTTTGACCTTGACTTGAATTGGTTAGACAAAATAGCCTGCAGGCAACTTATTGAATCAGTAAAAATAATTGATTGAGGTATGTTATGAGAGGTTACAAATAAAATAGCTTCTAAAACTGCTATGGATTCTCCTGTGAAAACAGAAGTAATGTAAGGGCATCTATTGCTCAGAATAATTCTATATTTCGGTATCCAAACAGCAGCTCCCACATCACTGTCATTGCTCAATTTGGATGCGTCAGTATATATTGTGAGCCAATCTCTCCAACTGGTATCAATTTTGTCAGCGAATATTTTACTGGGTTCTAAAGAGTCTTTGTTTATACCGAAGTTAAGCATAATTGAGGGTTGGAAAATTAAAGACTGGTAACTTATACAATAAAGAGGGTTAATTTGGTATTGATCAATAGGGCAAGGAAGTTTACAATATTTAATGAAGCTACGGATGATACAAGGTAATTTTTCCTGAGACCTGCAACCTTGAGCATTAAAAAGATTGTAGAGTGTTTCAATTTTATGTAAGATAGGGTGAGTAGAGTTTTGCACAAGTTTGAACAGAAATCTGTCTGATAAAAATTGTCTACGGAGGTGAAGGGGAGGTTCGACACATTCTACCTGCATGGCATTAATTGGAGACGATTTCATAGCTCCTAGAATAATGCGGAGACACTTTGACTGAATTTTATTTAATTTGTCCAAAGCAGCTTTGTTACCCATATTCAACAAAAACGAACCATTATCTAAATGACTGCGTACAATTGCATTATATAATAATTTTTGGGAATACGGATGGGAACCCCACCAAACCCCAGATAGGGCACGGAGGATATTAATATTTTTCTCACATTTTGCAATTATGTGATTGAAGTGGGGGACTCCTGTCAATTTTGTGTCCAACCAAACTCCTAGGAATTTGACTGAAGTTTTTTGAGGAATGGTTTGACTATCATAGATTAAATTTATATCTGGGATGTTCCTCTTCTTCGAAAAGACTACAACATTACTTTTTCCAGTTGATATGGTTAGTCCGTGCTCAAATAGCCAATCTCTCAAATATCCCAGGGCAGAGTTAAGTTTATTTTCTGCTTCCAATATAGACTTAACTGGCAAATACAGAGTCAGATCATCAGCATATTGTAAAACATGACAGAAAGAGTTTACGGATAGTTCCAAGTCTCGGGTATAAAGGTTATACAGAAGCGGACTAAGGACAGAGCCTTGAGGGAGGCCCTTCCACACAGTCCTAGGTGATAGATATGAATTTTGGGTTCTAATTAAGATATTTCTTTGTGTTAGGAAACAACATATAAAACGGGTCATCTTCTCAGAGATACTCAGCTGTAACAATTTGTTTCTGAGTTCTGGAAGGAGAACATTGTCATATGCAGATGCCACATCAAGAAATACCCCTACAAGGTACTCTTTTTTTAAAAAAGTGTGTTGGATTTCAGTTGTGAGGATGCCGAGACTGTCAATGGTACTCATTCCCTTTCTGAAGCCAAATTGGGATTTTGCAAGCAGATCTTTACTTTCTACAAACCATTCTAATCTATTCTTGATGAGGTGTTCAGAAATTTTGGCTAAAACACTAGATAAAGCTATGGGTCTACGGGAGTTAGGGTCAGATGGATTTTTGCCCGGCTTTAGTAATGGAATAATGATTTGTGTATTCCAAGACTCTGGGATGAAACCTTGATCGTAAAAAGTATTGATAAGACCTAATAGGAAGCGTTTAGTTTTTTCTGAGGATTTTATAATGAATGAGTAAGGGATTCCATCCAAACCAGGGGAAGAATCTACCAAACCACTTAAGACCAGCTGTAGCTCATCAAAGGAAAATGGGGTATCAAAATTACTAGAAGAGGGGAGTGAAGAGCTAGGGATATTAAAGGGTATAGTCATATGGACAAATGGAGGAGCAAGCTTGTTTGCAAACTCTTCTAACCAAGACATGGGATCGTTAGATGTTACATTAGAATAGTTGCAATAGCCTCTATACCTGCGAATCAGTTTCCATACTATACTTGGAGGAGTTGTTGGGGATAAACATTCACAAAACTTTATCCATCCTGATCTTTTCTTTGAAATGAGCAGTTTCCTAGTTTTAGCCGCAGTTCTCTGATAGTCTATGTAATTGTCTTCAGTCATAGCGGAGTTATAATTGAGTTCAGCTTGATTTCGACTTTTAGCTGTTCTCGAACATTCAGGATCCCACCAAGGGGGGGAAGACCAGTTAGGCCTAGGATTTTTAGGGGGGATATGCTCATCAGCAGAGGAGATTATGGATTCTATAAGTTTTGTGTAGGATGAAAGGGGAGTCATGTTAGAGTTAGAGATAGAATCTAGTTTACTATCTAGAGTGCATGAGAATGACTCCCAGTTAGCTCCTGATAGTCTATATTTAAGAAGAGGATCTGGGGAACATTGAGAGGGAATTCTTTGGGGGAGTTTAATGATAATGGGGAAATGGTCGCTACCATAGGAAAGAGGAAGTACTTCCCAAGATATAATAGAAGAAAGGGATGGGGAGCAAGCGGTAATGTCAACAGCACTTCTTGGGTTTTGTGATGGGGGAACTCTACGTGTTGGAGAACCATCATTCACAACACACAAATTTGCCTCATCAAAAATGTCCAACAGGGTATATCCAAAAAGGTCACTATTAGCAGAACCCCAAGAGGAGTGGTGTGCATTAAAGTCACCCATTATCATAACAGGAGGAGGAACAGATGTAATAACTAGGAGGATATCTGGAATCAAATAAGAATGAGGATGAGGGACATAGAATGATAGGAAAGTAGTATTAAAAGCTCGAACAGCTACAACATTAAATTCTGAGCTGTGAGCAGGCAAGATTACCTGAGAAAAGGTTAAGCTACGCTTAACAAGCAGGGCACTCCCTGCATACCCGTCCTGACGATCATCCCGAAGACAGGAGTAACCGGATACTCTGAAATGAGATCCGGGCACCAACCAGGTCTCCGAGATGGCCACCAGGACGGGATCATATTTTCTAATAAGGTAGTTTAATTCATGTGCCTTTGGACGAAGGCTCTTGCAGTTCCATTGAATGATTAGGGACTGATCCATATTGGTTATTGTTTAAAGATGTGAGTTGGGAAATCAAGTGGGCAACGTTGGGCGGTAGATTAATTGCGCTTTGGGAAATGATGTTAATTAACATCGTCAAAAGTTGAACAAGCAGCTGATGCTGCGGTTCTTCATGGGAAAGTGAGGGGGAGGATTGGGATGTTTGTAAGGAATACCCGTTGGGTAGAGATGATGGGACATCGGATACAATGGCTTGATGAGCCACTCTATCATAGGACTTTCCTAATGGTGCTTTAGGGCGGGGGTTTCTAAACTCTGTTTTGCGGTAGGATTGTGTGTGAGCTTGAACTGGAGGGTCAGACGGTGTGGGAATGTGCTGGGGACCACCAGTTGGTGTCTCCCTTGCAACTTCAATAAAACTCCTGCCTAATTTAGCAAATTGGTTTGATGCTTCTTGATAGGAGATTCCATCACGGGTCATGACCATTTTTATGGATTTTTGTCTGTCATGTTCAGGGCAGGACCTATTGATTGAGAAATGATGTGCTGAGCAATTTAAACAGGTTGAATCCTGTTCCTGTACTTGGCAATTGTCTCCATTATGGGGTTGAGCGCAACGGTAACAGCGTGGTTGGGAGCGGCATTGAGCCTTGATGTGTCCGAATCGGCAGCAGTTATTGCACTGGATTGTAGGGTAGTTGTAAGTTTCGACTAGCATTGATGAGTAGTATGAAAATACTCTTTGTGGGAGTTGTTGACCTCTGAAAGTAATAACTACAGTTTGGGTAGGTTCCCAAGTCACAGTACCATCAATTTTGTTTTTGCGATTCAATCTCCTAGCTTTTAGAACCTTTGTGCAGTAACCAGGAATTTGTAAAGATTCTACAAACTCATCCATAGACCAGTCTACGGGAACACCGCGTACTAGTCCCATCCTAGTAACATTGTAAGTAGGGATGAAAGCTTCATATTTATACAATTTAAGCATTGGGTTATCGAGGAACTTATTAGCCCCCAATGCAGATTTGAATTGGATAGAAATTTTATTTCTTCCTACTTTCTTTACTCCATCTTGGCAGATATTATCTATCTTGTTAACAAACAAAAATTGTCCAAATTTGATGGGTCGAATACTTGTGCCTGCAGATGGATCCGGCTCCACGCGAGACACATGAACAATGTAAGGTCCTGAGTCAGACACCTCGTACGATCTTATACCAAGGATAGTCATGGATGGATGAGTATAAGTTGTTTGAATGGACGCTGACGCTGCTTCTTTGTTGACAATTGTTTTTTTGTTAGTAAGATTATCATCATCTTCTACCAAATGCCGTTTTTTAGATGAGGAATTAGGTTGGGGAGCCAATGCAGGAGTAGCAGATGGATCCGGAGGGTCCGGATCCATCGGCGTCACAGGGGAAATGGCCTCCATTTCCCCTGCTTAGCGACAAAAACTACTACTAACACTTACCACCACCTAACAGTATATATAGTAGCACTCAGGGTAAGAAATCAGGTCGAAACAATAGTTAAATCACTTTTAAACTATATCAGCCTCACTAACACGTGTATCTCCTATCACACCGAGTTGAGCGACCGGTATTTTTGTTATTATAGGAGAATGTTAGCTTTTTTTATTTTGAAACGTCGTATTCATACGTCAGCGTCAATTGTCACATTGACATTTTCTTCAAAATTGACTTTGACAGATCTCCTCAGTGTGGCCTGCATAGTTCTTTGACCCTGAGATACGGGAATTATTAAACAAATTACGTGTTATTTTCTTGTGGATACTCAGGAAACATTACTTAATTGGTGAAACCTTCGGTAGAAAATGCCGGAGAAATAGTGCCTGTTCGTTTCCCTCGGTCTCCGAGATCTTACGGCCCGTGGTTCGGGTCGTACGAACAGTCGTGTTGTTAAGTTTTTTTACCTCCTCAATGAGGATATTTGTGTTGAGAAAGTGGCCATCGGAACCGGCACAGCTTAATTCCAATCTCGACTTGACCGGCTTTCCATTTCGCTGCGGGGTCAGGAGCGGTCGTTCGGGGCGTCGGCCTCCGGACGACCGTTCCCTCCACCACGCCATGTTGGCACCTGTCCCCGAGATGACCCAGGCAACTACGAAAAGCGAACCATCCCCGGCCACCATCGGATCGCCACCCGGTCGCCGTCTGGCCACCCACTGTCTTCACCTGTGCGGTTGAGAGACCCTCCGCCACGTGTTTGGAAATCCCCTACGGGGTTTTTTTAAGATACGGTATCGGCTCGCCTCTTCAGCGAGGTCCGGGCGCATCGGCGCGCAGTAGGCTCCGCCTATCAACCATCTGGAGGTCGATGGGATTCGACCCGTCTCTACAGCCGGGCCACTTAGTCCCGACCTACCAGCCCTCACCTTACTAGCGGCGGCGCTCCTCTCTGCCTTCGGGGCGAGCTCCCGCTCTGCCGAGTCTCTGCGCTGACCGGCCTCAACCTATACTACACATCACTATACAAGCGGTACCACATGACCTGACCGGGCCATGTGCTTTACTTACTTTTGTACCGTCCTAACTAACTTAACTTAATTTAATTTAATATACTGTAAAACAATATCTAGTAGACTTTGGTCGCAAGGCAGCATTTTGGATGGTGTTCAGGCAGAATCCGCCACCACCCCCTGAGATTGTAAACCTTTAATCTTATCTGTAACTTGTAACTATAGAGAGCATTCATAATATAACAACTTAAGATAACCTTCTTCAACATACATGATTTATAACCAGAAATAAACGTTTGAACTCTGATTGGTGTCTCAATGTGCTCTCCTACACCCTACCTGTAGTTTTAAAAACGTTACAATTTATTTTTTTATTTATTTAAATTAATATTTTAATTATTGCGTGATTGTAATTTTTTAACTATGGGTGCTAAAGACCTGAAATAAATGAATTTGAATAGTTGTCATTACCTTGTTGGGGTCCGGGAAGCAAGTCTTAGCATAAACGGTGAGTACATTGAGCAGCGCCAACTGCCCCCATTCGTCCACGTCAGCCAGCAAAGAGCACAACTTCCTGAAATTAACCAAATTCTTTTTAATCTCTATTTGCATAATGATGGTGAGGAAACAAATAAATATAATAGTCTATGTAATATAAACAAATAAGACAGACTACAACCAAAATATAATAGTGAACGCCAACCAATGACATGTAATGGTATTTCTATATCATAGGTTGGTGATCCACCATATTTGTTTATCTTATTAGACAAGTTAAAAAATATGGATCTTAATTAGATCCTAACTTGGACCCCTAACTAGAATTCCCCATAAATAGAATTAGGAAGTATGAGGTCTATGGTACAACAGATTCTCATTTTATGGACAGAAACAACTCGCTTTTTTTTGGACACAAAAAAAATTTGTTTTCTTGCAGGAAATGAACCCTTTGCATGCTACAGAAATGAGTCTATCGATATACCATTGACGGTTCCATAGCTAAGCTGGCTATGCGTTTAATAGGGGAAATTTTGTGTGATGTTTGGTGAGCATAGTTTATTTATGGGCCATGGATGTCTCTGTTGTATCTATGCCACTTTATGCCACCAGCAACACTGAGAAACCTATTGCAAGTGTTTGAGGGTTTTGTTGCATCCATTATACCAAAGGGCAAGGCAATAATTTACGCAAAATACACATGAAATAAACACAGAATTGTATGTATATACACATACTGACATGACATGACATTGATTGTTACCTGTAGCTTTTATGTATGAGACTCATCCGGTCAGGACAGACCTCGGTGAAGGCCATGGCAGCGGAGCCCACCACCAGAGGGGCCTTGTCTGACAGCAACTTGTCTATTATCGCCACCAGCTCTTCCTTCTGCTCGGGGTCCAAGCTGGAAGGAAAACGGGAAGGGGTTGAAATCTCATCTCATCCTATACAGTCTGTAGGATAACTTTATCCATCACCTTTTACATATTTTATGCTAGCATCAGTTTTAAATAGTGAACATATTTAAATATGTTTTTAAATATTTTTAAAAATCTTACCTTTCACATTCAATTTTGGAAAGGTGGCGAGATTGAAGCTGGTAAACTGCCTAACTGAGGGCTATCTTGAGATTTTGGTGAAGAAAATATTGTGATGCAAAGATAGCATGGTAGTAAGGCACTTTTATAGCGTGAGCCTGACAAACTTACCACCTTGAAGTTAAAAATTTTCACTATATCATCAGTTATGATTATTCTTGATAGACTATCTAGTTTATCAAGAATAAAAACAAACTTTCTATCAGTGAAAAAACATTCACAATCAGATCAGCAATTCTAGAGATGTCAATATTTACATTATAATATTACAGCAGTTTATAATATTAGTTTAGGGGTGTTGAAAAAGTACAGACTACCATGATCATAATTAAGACATACAAGTATAGTAACAGGAGTACCTATAAAGTTTAGGAATGGCATGGGCAGCTGTCTTTCTGACATAAGGACTCATGTCACTGGCCGAGTCTCGTATCGCAAGCATCACTATTGGCACAATCATGGTCACGCGGATGGAAGACAGCACTCGGAGTGCACTGGCTCGGATCAGCTGGTTTGGGTCCTGGAAAGCCATATGATTATAGTAATGATACAATATAGGGATGTTGCATGCACAAAATACATAATTACTGTCAGTATATAATTTTAAGAACATCACATTAACACAATAAAAACGAAATTTTCGAGTTACATCCATCTTAAAACTTTACTTTACATCAAAAGTTTTTCCCCGAATCAACAATTTTTTTATCATCCAATAGTAATTTAAATAAAACTATCAGATTCTTTACATTTTAATAAATAAAAAAATGTATGGCAACTATGTACCAAACAGTTTTTATGACCAAAATCAACAAAATGTATGTTTTTAATAGTTTTTTTATACTGCTGGTTAACAAGATGTGCAGGTTGTTTGCCTAATGGTAAGCATAACTCCAGCGCAATATTACCCAGAACTTTGGAACACAAAGTCCTATATTGCGCTCCTAACACCAGGTAGGACAGATAATGGTCCATGCTAAATCGTGGAGTATGAAAAAATAACAGAGGTGTTAAAGTACTTTTAGAGCTCTCTGAAATGTGCTGATGGACAAGAGAGCGAGGTCCTGCTGCTCCTCTGCATACCGCACCAGGTATACATAAACCAGTTTTTTTACTTCTATGTTTTTTGAGACAACATTCTTCACAACTGCTGGAAATCTGGAAAATAAAATATGTTCTGAAATCGGATTTCAAAATATATTTCAATCAATTTTAGCTAAGTTTGTTAAAACGTAACATGTCAATGTTTGATGAACTTTTGCACAATCTTTTAACATACTGATTTAGTATATTATATATTAATTATTTATTATCATTAAAGCTATCATATGAGCTGCACATTATAAAATAGGCATCCAAGGTGGGAAGTATTAGTAGTTTTAAAGTACTTGTAAAGAGTAAGTACTTAAGATAACAATAATACTGTCGGTTCAAAGTAAACCAACTAAAAGATTATTTAACTTACAAATCAGAAGCATCTCTTCCCTTGGCTATCATTCCAATGATCCTCTTCATAGCTTCCAACTTCAAGGAGTCTTTAGACCCATCCAGCATAAGTTTGAGGTCTTCATTTCTGTATAAAAATAATCAGTTTAATCCATATCCAGCCATACTTAAATACTTACAATAAAAAAAATGTGAAAGTGTGTTTGTAAGTTTGTCCTTTTTTCACACAGCAACAGGGCCACAAATCAACATGATCTTTGGCATATACATATATACTTTATAGACCGGAGAGTAACTAGGCTACTTTTTATCCTCGACAAATGCATGGTTCATGTGGGAACACTGGTGAAATCACAGGCAGAAGCTAGTATATTATTATAAAAGTAAAAGTAGATTTGTCCTTCTTTTATGCAGCAATGGAAAAATAGATTACGGATTATAAAAATAAAATAAAAAGTGAGAATGGGACCCGACACAGAATTCGCTTTTACCAGCTGATAAAATACTAGCCAGTCGTTCAAGTTTGAACAAAATTTATGGCAGTACTGAGATTTTTTTTATTATTATAGTACATTACACTCTACACACACATAGTCGATGTGCTTATAAGATTAGGTCATATATTAAAAGAAATAAACTATAATAACAAAATAAAAAAATATCAATATGGAAACTTTACTATGGTCTTAAAAATAAATAAAAATTAAAGTTGGAACTACATTAAAAGTTGACAGAAGGATTACAACTGGAGTTGACCAGACACCACAAGCGGCAGCCGTTCACGAGTATGACCCATGTGCCAAACATCGCTCTCCTCAACCATTGCTGAGGGAACAAAGCGACCCGCCTCACGATGCCACCGCGAGCAGAACCTTTTTCGTGAGCATGACAACTCCAGATAACGAGAATATTTCAATATTATGTTATTATCAACAGAAACGACAAGCATTGTGTAGTAATTAATTCTCTCAACATAAACACTTAGGGAGTAAGAATTATTTAAATTAGAAATAGAATAAGAAACGGTTTCGTACTTTTTATAGTCGGGTTGGAAGAAAGCCCCCGAAGCAGGATCATTTGCCGGATACTCCACCTCGCCGGCCACCACTTCATTGTTGATAAACGACGTAGAACTTGTCATTTTGTACAAAATATCTTATTTTAAGCAGTATTTATTAAAATTAGCAATTTTTTAATAGAAATCGCATTTTCTTTGCGAATTATGCGATCGAAAGCTTGTTGATTGTGTTGACGTTGATACGTCAATGTCAGCACTCAGCACTGACCACTTCCTAGCAGTGACACTGACAACTGACAACAGTCAGTCAGTTACCAATACCATAGAGTAGTACTGTAAGGTAAATTACCTTTACGTGGTTATATTCTCTTTGAATGCTATGCTGGCGAATGTCGTACAGTAGGTAGGTACCGATTACCGATGTCATCTGTCATAATAGGTACACTGCCGTGCCGTGTGAGTGTTCTAATAGGTAGGTAGGTATCTTCTAATGGGGGGATGGCAATAGAAATTGCTTCACACCCCCCATAACACCCATTTAAATTCATTTCTTTCACCTTCACTTTCAGCAAGGATGGGAATTATGTGTATACCATTAGCCGTTTTCCCATCATGCTTCAATCATATTCTAAAAAAAAAAATAGGTAGGTAGGTACACAGATTACTATATAACGACGGTGGAAAACAATAAGGGCGTATCCCGTTAAAAGGTCGTAACTAGACTAAGTATAAGGTAGTAATCAGTTTTTTTTTCTGCATCGATTGGTCTGGGTCTCATTTCTCTACGACGACATGAAATTGAAAAATCGGGCATATTTTTGAAAAATGTGCTTAATTTTTTTGGCGTAACTGCCCAAAAAACGGTGAATTTAAACTTTTTAGAGATACAACGAGTAGAAGTTTGTTGGTTTAATAAAACTTTAGCTACGCTGTTCCGGTTTATATGCACCATACCTGTTACGACATTCTTGCGGGATGCATTTTTTATACTTAACTGCTTACGACATTTTCACGTATCGTAATTTTTTAGGGACAACGTTTAACCACTGAGATACAACAGTTTTGTGGGTGGCTGAAATCAACCAAAACCATGTTAAAGCAATATTACCAGACTCAATATTTTGTACTTTAGGTAGTTAAGACGAATCATAGGTCCCGTCATTTCTAACGGACGCCGCAATGCAAGGTTGTATCCGTTTTGCCTCAGTGAAATAATGTTGTGAAAACTTAAAAGGTTTATAATATCTCTAAATCAAGGTATGTAAAGTCTTAATTACCTACTGATCAGAAAATAGATGGATGATTTTAAAGTAAAAAATGACGTGAAACCCGAATTAAGAAGATTAATGTTTTTAGTGAACAAATTTACTTAGATGGGAAACTGGTTAAGGAAACTAAGATTAAAGAAGAAAACTACGACAGTACTATCACGATTCGAATTCCCAACATTTTAATTCTAAGGATAGTGAATGGCTTCCCTATTTGCTTGCCATTCACACCTGACCTGAGAAAACGTAACGACATTACTCAATCCAATCTCCAATATTATGGAAACAAAGAAAGTAGGTACCTACTAAAAAAAGTTGACATCCCACAACTTGGCTGACGCGCCTAACCAAATAGAAGATTTGGGTAAGAATGAAATTGCACATGAATTTAGTAGCATCAACTACAACAAGTTAATTGATTTTATATTAATGCCAAAATGTTAATGACAATAATTAATCTTTCTTAATCAGTGTTTCTGTTGATCACTTATCGGAAAATAGTTCTCAAGATCACCAAAGCACATTTGATAGCGTATCCCGAACTCCATCTCCTCGACGTGAAACAAGCGACGAACCAGTAACTTGCCGAGCTGTCAGCGTGCCCCGAACTCCTATCTCCTCGACCTGAAACAAGAGTCAAACCAGTTACTTACCTAGCTTTCAGCGTACCCCAAACTCCATCTTGTCGACCTGAAACAAGCGACAAACCAGTTACTTGCCAAGCTGCCAGTTTAGTCCAAACTCCATTTCCTTGACCTGAAACAAGCGACGAACTAGTTACTTACAGAGTTGGCAGCGTACCCGGAGCTCCATTTAGGTCGTGGAGATCCACGACCTGGAACAATCGATTAACCATTTACTTATCGAATTGCCAGCGATTTCCTCGACCTGGAAGAACCAGTGATGAAATATTTACTTACCGAGCTGCCAGTGTAACCCGAACCCCATCATCTCGATATGCAAAAAGCAATGAACTAGTTACTCACCGAGCTATCAAGTGCCAGCGAACCCCGTACTCATCTCCTCGACGTGGAACAAGCTACGAAGAACCTCGCGATGTCCCCCGTAGTCCGCAAGATTATCCTTTATAACAAAATGTTCAAAGCAAAAAACGCCAACCCAAACTAAAGGTTAAGGAGACTACAGTACAAAACTATTGCTTGAATCTTATACGGCCTTTGTATTTGATAAAGTAGACCGTGATACTCTATTACTAAATGAAGCTTTTTCTTCAGAAGAGTCCGATAGCTGGAATGATTCTGCATCAGATGAGTAAGATGAAAAACCCAAGAAAAGAATAAAAGTAAACAACATAAAAATTACATAGGTGCTGACAAAAAGAAACCAAAAAGATAGTAAAATTTTGTCAAAGGTTATACACATAACAAGCGTATCAGTCATAGCTTATTTAGACATTTCTGGAAACTCGAAAGCATGCAAATGCGAAGGGATTGGATTTGGCACAAATCTCAGTTATTCAGATAACTGAAAAGATTTGTGTCAAATCCAGGACTGTTAATGAGCCTGAAGTGCATCGAGATGCAAAGTTAGTTATCGATACATATTTCATAAGCTATATCCCGGAAAAAAGCATGGTTCTGGGGGAACGCGGGTGAAACCGCGGGCAGAAGGTAGTTTAACATAATCACATACCACTATAATTGATGTGGGTAACTGCTAGTGCCAAAGTAGAGTAATTTGTTAAGATGTTTGATTACATTGATTATTATTTTTATAAAAGTATTTAATGTTTAGCTTTTTAATGTGTACATACCTATTGAAGTCCATTTTCAACTAATTGTGTCATAGGTATTGCCGAATTAAAATACGATTTACCACATACAATTTTTGAAAAGTTCTACCTATTGAAGTCCATTTTCAACTAATTGTGTCATAGGTATTGCCGAATTAAAATACGATTTACCACATACAATTTTTGAAAAGTTCAATAAATTTACGTTCATTAAAGCTTACGACATTTTATTAAGATCATTGAGTTTCTAGAGGTTTACTTTACGACCCATTTTCTTGCCATTGTACTTATTATGAACGTGTTTACACCACGTTCCTGACAGCAAATTAAAACAAAACAGTAGTTACGACCTTTTTGAGGTCACCAAATTTGCTATAATTTTCTGATTTAGTACAAACGTTATGTCAAGATACGACAGTTTTGAGGTCTGTAATTTTTGTGTGCAATGGTCGTAACTCGAAAAAAACGTATTTCTAGCAATAGGAAACTATTGATTTGTAGACCATTTAATTTAGATTTGTATTTTATAGTTATGGTCAAAAAATTACGTTCATACGACTTACCGTTAAAAGGATATTAATTTTTTTCCCAATTTTTTTCTGTTTTTTGGCTCTGGTGTAAAGTTGGGTTTGCCAGGGTTACGCCCTTATTGTTTTCCGTCGTCGATATGTAGCTAGGTAGGTATAATTTCGTGGTATTAGTTGGTTCTAACGACTTCCAACTTCGTCAAAATTGTCCCCGGTGGACCCCAGGCCAATTGACTTAATAAGTATGTTGGGCGCATAGAATTACGTAAGGTTTATAATCAAAGGTTGGGCGGCTATTATATTCCGCGACAAGTAGCTTCATTTGCCCCTAATATGTGTATGTAGGGAGGTAGGTAGTAGATACCTACCTATAGTAATGTAGATAATTTCGTATAGCGCAAATTAGTGAGTAACATTCCAAAACTTTTTTATTCAAAATAGTACCAAAAATGGTAACTTTTTGTTACCTACTATTCACCTCTAGCTGCACTGAATCTCAAAGTAATCAAGTCTAAATTGTACCTACCTGTTTCTCGCGTTAAGCACACTGCAGAGCGTTATTAAGTAGGTAGGTATTTGTTAAGTATTTACTTATACCTACCTATATCTTTGTTTTTTCCACTTGCTTTCCACCAAAGAGACCGGACTATTATTACAAGTCTGTGACAAAGAGCATATATATTTATTATATACTCTTTGATATCAAGGCATAATAATTATTGATCACCATTCACTACGTTTTGTTTTCCACTTTTTTTTTTCAGAGACAGAAACATAGTATTAAACACTTGACCGTTATTTGAGGCTTACTAGATTGAGAGAGGCGCTCGTTGCTTTCCGCCTTATTACCCTTCTCTTTCACTCTTACGGACGGAAATGTATACCTATCTCTTTCGCACATCCGATTTCCCACGAGGTTCCCCGATCGAAGTTTTGTTCGGTTTCGGTCGGTCTTCTATAATTATTGTTCATAATATTAATTAAATCTTGAATATGATTTAAAATATTTTCAGCTACCCTCTTTTTCTCTTTTTTACCGTGTTAGTGATTTCAACACTGAAAAATAATAGTTTTGGATTCGTATTAAAATTTTCGTTTCTTAGGATGGATAAATCAAGCGATATCGCCTATGCCGACGCGCCGGAGCCAGTTCCGGGGCCGTCAGGTCTGCAAACTAAGAGGCCCACAGCGGCAGCGCATCGTGAACCACGGACAAGAACCAGCTCATCTTCCAGTGAAGGTAGTAGTAGCTCTAATTCCTCAAATTCTTCAAATGCTGGGTCTTCTCGTAAAAAGAAACGCCACCGTCGTCGCTATCATAAAAAACGGGGGGGCAAACGTAGTCGCAAGGATGATTTGCTGCACAAATTATCCTTCGAAATAAGTGAACTTCGCAAACGTTTTTACGATGGCGGTACAAAGTACCCAGGTGCGCAGGCCGCAATTACACCCAGCGGGTCAGTAATGCAGATCGTAGATGATGACGAAATTTCTTTATTAGGAAGTCAGGATTGTAGGTCATTGTATGATTACGAAGAGGATGGAGAAAAATTAAAAGATGCACATCCATTCAAATTTGATATTGAAGTTAAGTTAAAGGAACCATCTGTGCCTAAGACCCCCGAAAATTACCTTAGGGTATTGCAAAATATACAGCACTTTGACAAAAGTGAGTGGTGTGAGGTTAGGTACTCGGAAGTACAAAAATTATACAACCATAGCCCGGGGTTTACAGATCTAGAGGTTAACGATGAAATAAAACCTTACGATGGACAACGGCACTTGGCGTATGCGGACAAAGCATATGGTGCCTTGACATTTTGCGTACTTAAGCAACGGGAGGTATTACAAAGTGCTTTGACTGATCTTATAAACTGGGCTAATGAAATAGGTAGTCTAACACCTGAACAGCTGCATGAAAAGGTTGTAGGCCTATTTTCGGAAGGAGAATATCATAAGGTGTCATCTGATTTGCTACAGCTAATCTGTGGCCATCGTGCCGAGACAGTTCAAATGCGTAGAGACGGAATAACAAATTTTACTCGCGATCCTCTTGTCAAATCGGCCTTACGAAAAATCCCGCCTTCGAACCAACACATCTTCAATGCGGAGCTGTTGACATCAGCCTTAGAAAAAACTGGAGGTATAAAAAAGGCGTTTTTACCCCCGAATAAAGCCAGTAGCTATAAAACTGCTTCGCAAGCAGCAGGTAAGAAAGTTCCTCGCTACCCCCCGCAGGGGTCAGCTAATTTTGCCGTACCCTCGCAGGGTGCTCAGCAAACACATGGCACTTTACCATGCACTGTCCAGTCCTCACAGAACTGTGAACATAAATGTCCCGCCACGCAGAGCTATGGACATAACCGTCTCTCGCAGGGACTTAACTTTAACAATAATGGAGCACGTGGGTCCAACCATAACACGCGTGGATCCTTTCGTCCGCGTGGAGGGAGCCGAGGCAATAGACAAGAGCCGGTTGGAAGCCATAGAAAGCGTAATACAGTAACCCACGAGTACCGAGCAGGGGGTAAAAGAGGAAAGTACTGACTATTTCCGAGCGGGCCAGTTAATACATTATGCCGATCAGTGGAGGAAACTGGGAGCACCAAATATTCTGCGCCGCATAATAAAGGGGTATCGCATACCATTTCACAAAAAACCTCCTCTTTTACTACCCAACGCGCGGAGTCCATTCGAAACCAGGGTATCCAAGGAGATGTCGATTGTAATTTCACAAATGGTTACTCAACGGGTTTTGGAGGTAGTACCACGCTCCCCAAGCTTCCTATCGACAATATTTCTGGTCCCCAAGGGCGACGGCACCAGTCGGCCCATTATCAATTTAAAAAATCTAAATCAATTTGTTCTCGCAGAACCATTCAGGCTAATAAATATGTTTCGTGTTCCGGATTTTCTCCAACCAGGCGACTGGCTCTGCAAAATAGACCTTTCTCAGGCCTATTTCAACCTGCCAATTTCCCCGTCACACAGACGATTTTTACGACTGATTTATCAAGGGAAGTTGCTGCAAATGACATGCCTACCATTTGGTCTCAGCACGGCACCCAAGGTTTTTGCAATGCTGACCAACTGGGTGGCACAAACACTAAGAAAGGAGGGCATCCGAATACTAGTGTACTTAGACGATTTTTTAATTGTCCATCAAGACTATCTGATGCTCCAAATCCACATGAAAAAGGTACTAGATCGCCTATACTACTTAGGGTGGCGGGTGAACCTCCAAAAATCAGTTACGTCACCATGCAAGAATCTCGTGTTTCTGGGTGTTTTATGGAATCCGTGGACAAACGAGAGATCACTGCCAAACGAAAAAGTTTTGAATTTAAAAGAAAAACTAATCGACCTTCTAAACAAGGGCACAACGACCTTAAAAACTCTGCAAAGTCTAGTGGGCACCTTAAACTTTGCCAGTTTTGCTGTACCCAAAGGTCGACTCCATTTTCGAGACACTCTGATGTTTCTAAACAAGATTTTGACAGAAGATTCAGTAAGCACATATGTGCTACCAAAAAAGATAAAGGAGAACTTGAAATGGTGGCTGCTAAATTGTCATCGGGCGTCCCCGATTCACTATCCAGCACCGTCACATTTTCTGACCACAGACGCCTCAGACATCGCATGGGGGGCTCAGGTCGATGGTTGCACACTGTCAGGAACGTGGACAACACAAGAACAACTCCTCCATTGCAATCAAAAGGAGATGCTCGCAATACTGAAGGCCGTGGAAGCGCAAGGCTCACACCTATACAAATCGACGGTCTTAGTACAGTGCGACAACAAGACTGTTGTAGCATACTTGCGAAACGAAGGGGGAACCAGATCGGCACGCTTACTGCAGCTAACAAAAAAGGTTTTTTATCTCCTAGACAAGTACAAGATAAACCTAAAAATACAACATATTCCGGGAAAATACAACAGCCATGCAGATCACGTATCCCGTCATCGACGTCCACCAGAGTGGCATCTCCTACCTCAATGTACAATGAAAATATTCAAAAAGTTCGGAGTGCCAATGATAGACCTGTTCGCATCAGAACGAGCAAAGGTCGTAACGAATTATGTTTCACTGGACCAAAACGATACCAACGCGTTATACCACGATGCCTTCTCCCGCACCTGGAATTACCCACGTGCTTGGATATTTCCACCACCTTACCTGATCCCCAAGGTATTGCAGCACCTCAACTCGGCGTCCGGTGTATTCCTCCTAGTAGTTCCGAGATGGGAGCGAGTGTTTTGGAGACCAGACCTAAAACGCCGTGCGTTAGCATCCCCATTCATAGTCAAGAACCTTCAGTTACATCTGATAGACACAGCGACCGGCCTCCCACCCCCGAAAGTGCAGGAGATGACAATAGAAGTATGGAAATGTGGGGGTGGTCACAAAACTTAACAGATTGGAATGATGATCATTTACAACTACTAAAATCTTCTTGGCGTCCATCTACCAAAAAGACATACAACGCAGCTTGGAACAGATGGCTTAAATGGACAAAGACTCATAAAATAAATCCTTTGCAACCAACAGGCCCAATCTTAGCTCGCTTTCTAGCAGACTTACATATCATAGATGGTCTGTCTTATAATACTATTTTGTTGCACAAGTCTGTTGTGTCTACCCTGAGCAATTTCAATAACGCTAGTAATTTAAGTTCTCACGTGTTAGTCAGTCATATCCTAAAATCTATTGCATTGCAAAAGCCAGTACCCCAAAAACCAGCAGTCTGGAATATAGATAAACTAGCCTCATTTTTAAGTAGTTACTATATAGACGAAAATAGTGCCTTTGCAACTTGTAGGCACACTGCAACGCTCTTACTCCTTTGTTCTGGAAGAAGAGTGCACGATTTGACCCTGCTAGCTGTAGACTCCAAACATATGTCTGAAAAAGATGACTGTGTGTTTTTATGGCCGATTTTTGGGTCAAAAACTGATACTGCCACTTATAGACAGTCGGGTTGGAAATTATCTTCTAACCCTGCCAGCAAAAACTTGGATCCGGTCTTCTGGGTGAAACGTACTATATCCCTATTAGAAGAAAGACGTACATTGGGATCTTGTTCCAATCTTTTTCTTAATATCAGGAGAAACCTAAAGGCTGCCTCGCGAACAGTAATCGCAGGTTGGATCAAATCCTTGTTATTAGAGACAGGAGTAGTAGCTTCACCTGGTAGTCTACGATCTGCCGTAGCTTCCAAAAATTGGTCCGATAATTACCCTTTAGATGAGATCCTGTCCAGGGGTAATTGGAGATCACAGAATACCTTTACACGTTACTACTGTAGAGAAGTGATGCCAACTAATACTACCTGTGGTGTTACTAGAATGTTTAATCCAACAAATTAATCAATTGTAATTTCGTGATTTATTATAAAAAAATAATAATAATAATAATTGTGATTTATTGTTAAAGAAATGTAATCCCAGATTATTTTAACATTAATTCTGGTCGTAAGTAACGTGACATGTATTAATTATCCACAACATATGATAATAATTATTCTTGGTAAGGCACCTATTAAGTGTTTAATATGCCTATAACAAAATAAATACATTGTTCTCTAGCACATCTACTGTTTTAATTACTATCTACACCTTAGATTTACTTAATTAGTAGTTTAAAGAGGCATTTATTACATTCACATTGGCGTCCTTTCCCACCAGGCGATAACAGACACGTCTCAATCTAGTAAGCCTCAAATAACGGTCAAGTGTTTAATAGCAGTGTTTTACCTGAAAATAAAACACATATTAAATACTTACCTTATTTGAGGCTTACAATTTAATTTCTGCCTGGTAGATTTTCGACTCAATGATTATAGAAGACCGACCGAAACCGAACAAAACTTCGATCGGGGAACCTCGTGGGAAATCGGATGTGCGAAAGAGATAGGTATACATTTCCGTCCGTAAGAGTGAAAGAGAAGGGTAATAAGGCGGAAAGCAACGAGCGCCTCTCTCAATCTAGTAAGCCTCAAATAAGGTAAGTATTTAATATGTGTTTTATTTTCAGGTAAAACACTGCTATTGTGATTATATTCTCTTTGAATTTGTGGACAGAAATAAGATAAGTAGGTAAGTCAAAAGATTTTTACAGATTTTATTTTACCCTATATAATTTGTGATTTTATTCTAGATCACATTTCACCTACTTGACATTGGCGAAATTGTGGCTAACATTCCACAGAAGCCAGGAAATAAAGAAAGAAGAAGAGATCACATTTGCTGAAATACATAAATTTGCTGAAATACATAATCTTGAAATACATAAAGGAACAATGTCTGGTGATAAAAGTACAGACGGTGAGGCTATACCAGAAGACTTGGAAGAAGCCGGTGTGTTAGAAGCTGATGTTGGGGCCAGATTGTAAGATTATTTACTCGGTTTTTATTACGTTTTCCTACTTAGGTAATGAAAGTACATATCAACAACAAATTCAGCGCAACATGAAGCCCGACGAACAAAAGTTTGCTACTGCTAATTTCCATACTAATTCACGTTAGTTACGTACGCCGCCACTACAATACAGCAGCATTACGACATACCTACCAATACGACATACCTATCAATACGTGGTCGGTTGTGTGTCGCGCAGACTTACGTGATCAGCATGCACTTGTGCGCCATCAGAAGGTTGTTATTGGAAATGTTTAGTAGGTACAGTGCTAACTACCAACATGGAGAGTGCACCATAGGAGTTCTTACCTAATACTTTAAAAAATTGTGAACAGAGTATGTGTCAGTTATTGCGGCTCATGCCTGATAGGACTCGACGTCGTTCTTAATGTTTTAATGGGTAATACCTTCATATTCTAGCGTTAACCTTTAAATTTCACTACCTATAGGTACCTACACGAGCGTTCCAAATGGTATGACAAAGCAATATAATGATGTCACAGACCTGCGGCGCAAGTACGGATCTTTTCGGTCGATAAAATTCGATAAAATTGACAGTTCAAATCGATAAAGTGGGATTTATCGAGCCTCGAAACAATCGACAAAAGTTATCGAAAAGCTAGGTCGAATCCAAAGAGAATATAGAGCTACTACAATACTTTACGATCAGACTTTGGTACTCGCAACATTCGATAAATTTGTCGAGTTTTTCGGTTCGACAAATTTATCGAACCGACTTCCGTACTTGCGCCGCTGGTCTGATGATGACGAGGACAAAAGGCGGCCACAGGAACTCTGTACCGAAACAAGTAACCCCATCGAGTTTGGGGGCGTTTGATTTTTTTTTATAAGTATATACTCTTATCCTAGATGATGTCCAGCACATGTCCAGGGTCCTCATGATGGGGCTGGAAGCTGTCCACTAGATTACAGTACCAATTACGTATTTTATAAAAGCTTGTCTGGAAAAATATATATTGCCACAAACAACTTATTTAACTCGCAGCGATCAGCAACTATCTGGGATAGACCCGAAACTTAAGATCGATATGGACCCGTTAGCGCACCGGGACCTGCGCCCCGAGATGATGTTCATTCGCGAGGAGCTTCGTCAGGCGAAATGGCAGACTTTGGCTGTGAGTCATTAGCACTTACTTAACCATTTATGGTGAAAATAGTTTGTAATCGGAACTTTTAGTCAGGCTCGAATTGCTCCGATCTATTTGGTGTGACGTCAGGACAGTCGTATACTTACGGACTATTTAAAATACTTCAATGTTATTTTTATTATAATGAATCCTCGGCTTCTTTTAAGTATGACGATTTGATAAATTGACTACTTTGTAAATAAAGTCGATAAGAAAGCGAACCAGCGGCGCAAGTACGGATCTTTTTAATCGATAAAATTGGCAGTTCTAATCGATAAAGTCTGTTTTAACGGCTTTTTATATAATTTATCGAACCTCGATACTTTCGACAAAAGTTATCGAATAGCTAGGTCTAATCCAAAGAGAATATAGATCTACTACAATACTTTACGATCAGGCTTCGGTACTCGCAACATTCGATAAATTTATCGAGTTTTTCGGTTCGACAAATTTATCGAACCGACTTCCGTACTTGCGCCGCATCTTCGTGGCTCTATATTTAGCAGTAGAATAACACCGAGTATTTATGTTTTCCTACGTACTTAATATACAGTTCAATAGTAGATCTTTCTTTTATCCAGGTCCGTAGAACAGCTCTTAAAAAGTTGCTGATAAAAGACTTCATGGTGGAAGACTGCGAACTTAGGAACATCGGACTGGCCTACTCTCCTAATGAATGTTAAAAAGAAATGATCCTTAGATAGGTTTTTTTTCTTCTTTCTTGGCCAGACATTAGATAGGTTACCTATTAATCGTAGGTATAGCATAGTGCACAAAATATAGTGTTGAATCTTCGAACAGATATTCAAAATTAAAGAAATTAATGCTAATTTATCAGCGCAATAAAAATAGTCTTGATGCGTATCTACGCGTGCGTTTTGGAACGTTTGTTACATATAGCCTAACTACTTAAAAAAAGGAAGTATAGAACTTCAAAATTCTGCCTTAGATTTTGTTAACAACTGTAATTTTTTGGGGTTACAACAATATAACTGTTTTATTAACCTAGCTGGCAATACTTTGGATCTCATTTTTTGTAATTTCTATGTTAAAGTAAAGATATGCAGTAATCCACTTGTACCAGAAGATAGTCATCACGTAACCTTAAGCATTGATGCATCAGATATAACAGTCGCCCCCTTGGTTAAAATTCCTCATAGAAAATTTCTTTATAGAAAAGCTAATTATAATGATATTAACGAAGCCTTATCTAATGTGGACTGGTCTGATCTGCAACTAGGAACAGTAGATGACGCGCTTTCCGCTTTTTATGGGAAGCTAAAGGGCGTCATAAACACATTTGTACCACAGATTATGGTTGACGGATCACAACAATATCCGGTCTGGTACTCTAAAGCTCTTATCAATATAAATAGAGAGAAAAACAGAGTCCATTCATATTGGAAGCTATATAAAAATCCTCTCGACTATGACGAGTTTTCTTACCTTAGATCTAGGTTCAAACGAGTCGAAGCAATTTGTTATAAAAATTATGTATCGCGATCACAAGAAGCAATCAAATCTAATCCGAAACTGCTCTGGAGCTACATCAAGGCCAAAAGAAAGTCTACCACAGGATATCCTAGTTCCATGAGCTATGAAGGCACCAAATTAACTAACACTAGCGACATAGTTCAAACATTTAACTCATTTTTTCAGAAAATGTTTATGCAACCAGCCAACTATTACGAAGCAAGTTCTTCAACTACCATAAATTCATGCTCTCAAGTCATTAATTATATTACTGTATCTGAAAAACAGGTGTTAAAGTTACTCCAAAGCCTGGATTGTAACAAGGGCCCAGGTAGTGATGAAATACCTCCATTTTTTATTGCCAAATGTGCAGAATCCATTTATAAACAAGTAGCTTACTTGTTTGGTCGTTCGATTCGTGAAGGCGTATTTCCATCTCTTTGGAAAGAAGCGCATATTGTACCTCTTCATAAAAAAGGATCTAAGACTTGCATTGAACATTACAGACCAATATCGATACTTAATGTGTTTAGTAAATGTTTAGAGAAGATTGTCTATGATTCGATTTACCCGATAATCGCTCAAAGTATACCAAAACAACAACATGGTTGTGCAAGAGGTCGCTCAACTACAACAAATCTAGCTGTTTTCATTAGTGACGTATTGAATGGAATGGAGTCGGGCGCACAGGTTGACGTGGTCTACACCGATTTTGAAAAAGCTTTCGATCGTGTGGACCACGTTATCCTGCTGCGCAAGTTGCAGGAGCTGGGAATACAGGGAGACCTCCTCAGATGGGTTCAATCATATATTGACAAAAGGAGACAAGCAGTAGTAATAGGTGGAGCCCGTTCGGACTTCATTACTATACCATCTGGGGTCCCACAGGGATCACTGCTTGGTCCTCTTTTTTATTCAGCCTACCTTTACGACATTGGATATTGCATTAGGAATTCAAGCTTCTTACTTTTTGCTGATGACAAGAAAGTGTATTATAAAATTCACAACGCTGAAGACTGTTTAAGGCTTCAAGAAGACCTGGACCGATTATCACACTACTACGAGCAAAATCGAATAGGAGTGAATGTATCCAAATGTTTGTCAATTACTTTTACGCGAAGTAATTTCCCCATTTCTTATTTTTATAAACTTAACAACGCAATTATACAGAAGGAACACATTGTTAGAGATTTAGGGATTCATTTGGACAGTAAACTTACATTTTCCTCGCACGTAGATCACATTGTCGATAAAGCATATAAAAACCTGGGTTTTGTACTACGTGTCACTAAACCATTTACTAGTATAGTTTGTCTTAAGGTCCTGTATTTTGCGTATGTCCGCACGGTACTTGAATACTGTAGCCCGATATGGAACCCGCAATACATTATATATGAACACGCGATAGAAGCGATACAAAGAAAATTCGTTAAACATTTAGAATATCGGAGTAAGTCGAATTACGATAATTATGTTACTTCTTGCCAAAAGCACGGGCTAGTTTCATTGCGTAATCGACGTGTTATAAGCGACATGTCGCTGTTACACGATATTTGCTCCGGCTCACTCGACTGTTCTGATCTGATATCTAAGGTGTTGACTTTACGAGCCCCGAAGTCAAGAACAAGGAATACACAACTTTTTTACGTACCTACCCACCGTACAAATTATTCAGCCAACAGTCTGACCAGTAGAATGCCTAATACTTACAATAAACTTTTTAGCGAAATAGATCCCTTTAACACATCCAAACTAGTTTTTAAATCTAAATTATATGAATCTCTGTCTTAACAGCGCCATGTAAGCCTTCCTTCATGTTAATATTACTAACCTGCCACAAACATCACACTCTGTGATCACACTGCACACCAAACTCACGCATAAATAATACACCCACACACCCCACATACACAGCCACACCACGAGACATGCGACAGTATACCTGTAACGTTGTTGTTGTAAGCTGCGGCGCTGCCGTGTGTGCGCGGACGCAGCGAGTTTGTAGTTTGTAAGTACCTATCAAGCGGCTGCGGCTACCGCTGCTTGCGATTTGTTAATTTTACTATATCGGATAAGTTACATAATGTAGATTCTTTTTGGCTTAAGGATAAGTAATATGAAATTTGTTATATAGTACTAAGTAAAGCTGTGAATCTGAGATAAATAAATAAATAAATAAATAAATAAATATACATACTGATCTATATCTATACAAATAAATAAAATTGAAGTGTCTGTTTGTAATATCAAAATAACAGCTTTTTACCAAATGCATATGAAGGTATATACGGTACCTATAACAAAACAACCATTTTTTACATTTTTGTATGTCTGTCTGTCTGTTGGTTCCGGCTAATCTCCGAAACGGCTGGACCGATTTTGACGGGACTTTCACTGGCAGATAGCTGATGTTACAAGGAGTAACTTAGGCTACATTAATTTTAGAAAAATAATTAGGGTTCCGCGCATAAAAATAAAAACCATGAAATCCAATACCTCCGCGCGGGTTAAACCGCGGGAAGCAGCTAGTAGGTAGTATAATCGCTCCCCAAACTTCGTGTCTCACTGCTGAGTATAGAGGTGTCATCCTTAAACTTAATTGAATTAAGCTATTTTATGAATATTTTGTAAAATTTTGCAACGTCATGTCACTCTCGTTTATGTACCTATTATATATTATATATGTATGTTATTAAATTTAATATTTAATTGTTATATATTTATAATGAAAAATGTGGCCTTAAATATTTATCGTGCTAAATACGTTAGCGGCAGCCTCAGGATTGAAAAAAAACCGAAATAGTTTTATAAAAATTTAATAAAAGAGAGGAATATAAAAAATACTTAATTTCTAACTACAAGTACTATTCGAATCGAAGTATGATTATTGAATGCCTAACTTAATACAGAAATAATATGAGCCGTCGACGTAAATGCTGCATCGGCGAAACGGCGTTGTCACTAGGCGGTGGTGCAACTGCAGCGTCGGCAATCTTCATACGGCAGCTCGATGTAATTTCTCCACCCTGAGAACGGCGACTATTTTAAAACGTTTAGTGAAAATGTTGCCGGAACATTCCCGGGGTCAACATTTTGTCCCAGGGTGATTTCTGGAGTTTTCGTATTCTTGTTGCCTCTGCTTATGTACCGCCAGATTATCAGGATGATAGCGAGTACACCTGCACTCAACAATACCGTGTAGAATGGTATTGTGGTATGATAAAAGGTGTCTGGCTGCACGTTGTCTACTTGCAGCGGAGTCTGGACCATAATCGTATCTTGGATGCTGTGTAGCCCTTGGAGATCGATGGAGTTTAGGTTGATATGGGTTGAAGCTGTAGCTTGTTTCTCAGCGTCGTAGGGAATCTTGGTTAGCTTGATAGGCTGGCCCTTGATTTCATCATTGTCGTTTGCGATAGTGAACTCTTCTGATCTTAGGCGACATCCGACAGGGATCGTGGTGAGATAACTTCCTTGAAGTGAAGTGTAGTCCTTTCGTTCGCAGACAAGTTATACCTTCGTCTGGTGGGGGAAGGAAAGAACATAATGTTGGTCATCTAGTTTCTCCATGGCTTCTTTCATCAGGGTGACCGTGGTGAACTGGCAGGATTCCTGCAGGACTTGATTGATGATCAGCTCTTGGATGCAGTCAGATTTGGTGTGAATCTGATGGGTGATTCCTTTCTCACAGAGATACCGGTTGTTTAACTTCGGGCATTCTGCCTCTATGTACACGAATGACATCTCGTTAGTTGCAATGAAAGGAAAGGACGGGATAAGAGCCTGGTTTTATAATATCATAGTATTATATGTGACTGTTAATTTCGGATACTATTTTATTCTGATTAGTTGTCAGGGTTCGAATTGCCTCATTATACTTTAACGCATGTGTGTGGTCCAAGTTTCCACTTATGCTTTTAATAATCGAACCTAGTCCGTCTACAAGACCTCTTTTTACTCTGTTGGGTTCTAAAGATTTTAGTTGATCCAGGACTTTGCCAAGCTTATTAGTAAGATAATCTAACTGAACTTCGTATAGTGTGTAAGTGTCATTAGTCATTTGGAGAATCATTATTAGCGGGATTCTGTAACAAATTAGCCGTTTTAGGAACACGCTTTAGTCTTGACTTTGCTACGGGGCCTCGTTTCCTAGAAGTGTAGATGTGGATTGGCAGGTCAGCTAAGACCGTGTCTTTTGTATAACGTGGAGCTGTCTTTTGGCGGCTCGCGAAAGGGTTTCGAACAAAAACTTGTTGGTCTGGTGCATATTCTATCTCTGGTTCACGAGTCTTGTTTCTATTCTCAATTAAAGCAGTACGATTAGCTAGAGATGTACTGTTAATGATGTCATAGACTTTCTTCATCCGTTCTCTATGAGTTTGTACGTAGTGTTGTAACGACTGCTGTATAACGTCAATGTCAAGAAAGTCTCTGGGGTCAAAGTGTCCAGTTAGTAAGTCGAAGGGTCTGCATCTAGTAAAGCTATGTATAGAACTGTTATAAGCTATAATAGCGTAAGGCATAAGATTAACTATGGGTTCATCTTTATGTTGAAGTTTTAAGATTCTGAGGTGCTCAAGAATAGTAGAGTGAAACCGTTCGATATTACCGTTGTCGTTAGGTGAGTGGGCTAGTATCTTATGGTGGTTAATCTTATGAAGCCGGGTAAATTCCATGAACAGCTGATTAGTGAATTCTGTCCCATTATCAGTTACAATAGTTCCTGGTATGCCATGGTGGGTACAGTAATGCAAAAGGGCTTGTAGTATACTAACTGCTGTTCCGTCACGCAAATGGTAAGCTTGACCGTACTTTGTGAAAACGTCGATAAAGGTTATATACTTTTCGCTTTGTGCCGTGAATAAATCCATATGAATAATTTCGAAAGGTTTTGTAGCTGGAGGTACAATATTGAATTGAGGTCTAACCGGGTTTCTATCATATTTGGCTTGTCCGCAGATGGTGCACTCATTTATAAATTTTGTTATTTGATCTTTCATCTTAGGCCAATAGTATTTACGCGATAGAGCTAAGTGGCACTCGTTTATGCCACGATGGTTAGTTTTCCCATCATGGTAGTGGCGAATAATCTCCTGCTGTCTGAGATATTCTCTAACGTTCTCTAATTCAGACTTAGCTAGAACGAGGTTCATTGATGAACTTCTGAACTTGTCCTGTAGAATCGGAATAATCTTGTACATAGCTAAAGGTGGGGTTATTAACAAGGCTGTTTTAACTTTTGGGTTTACAAACTCTTTTACGGCATTTACTACGTCATCTTCTAAGTTGGATTCTGATAACTGTATACTAGTGCGTGTGTGAGTCTCAAATGGTTTAGTCACTGTGGGTCTCTTTTTAATGTCGGTAACCAAAGTAAAATGTATCTGTCGGTTAAACTTGTTCAGGGGTTCGTCTGTTATTGGAATCTCTAGAATTGGGTTCTCATTGCTGGTATGTGCTGTTTCAGTAGAAGAGTTAGCTCCGTCATGTCTTATGTCAGTCGAGGAGTTTACTGGAGCAAGTACCGTCTCGGATGGGTTTCCCATCAAGGAATTTAGTTCGTCGATTTCCTCTATTAGTGATATAGCTTCTCCTGTGTGGATTTCTATCCGAGAAAGAGCATCTACATTCGTATTGAGTTTGCCCTTTTTATAGATGACGGTGAAGTCATACTCGCTCAGTCTAAGTCGCCATCTCGTGAGACGTGAATTGGGTTCTTTTAAATTCATCATCCACTGCAATGGTTTATGGTCAGTCAAGATCTTAAATTTGCGTCCGAAAAGGTAGGGCCGGAAGTATTTTGTGGCCCAGACTATAGCAAGAAGTTCCTTTTCGATAGTGCTGTAGTTCATCTCGCTATCGTTTAAAGTTCGAGATGCATAGCAGACTGGTTTGTCAGATCCTATTGGGCCTTGTGAGAGTATAGCTCCAATGGCTACATTGGAGGCGTCAGTTGTCAAGTTAAAGTCTCTATTAAAGTCCGGGTACTGTAAAATAGGGTCGTTAGTCAATAGAGTTCGGCATTTTTCAAAACAGCTGACGTACTCAGTGTCGAGAGTAATCTTTTTACCTTTCTTCAGACACTGGGTGAGAGGTTTGGTGATACGTGCAAAATCGGGGATAAACTTTCGGTAGTAACCGAGAAGACCTAAGAACTGTTTGATCTCCTTAGGAGTCTTAGGAATGGGATATTTTTTGACGGCCGAAATCTTGTCGGGATTCGGTTTTATACCGTCTTGGCTAATGATATGGCCAAGATAAGCTGTCTCTAGCTTCAGAAACTCAGATTTATCCATCTGTATCTTAAAGTTGGACTCACGAAGTCTCTGAAACACCTTTTCGAGATTAACCATGTGCTCCTGGAGAGAAGTACTGAAGACTATAATGTCGTCCAGATACACTAGGCAAACCTCGTTTTGAAGTCCTCTGAGGACATTATCCATAACACGTTGAAACGTGGATGGAGAATTCTTAAGTCCCATGGGCATTCGAAGGAATTCGAAGTGCCCGTGTTCGACGTTGAAGGCGGTCTTCTCAATGTCGTGTGGGTCCATCTCAACCTGATAAAACCCACTTGCCAAATCGAGGGTCGTAAAGTATTGGCACTTTCCTAACTTGTCAAGTACGTCAGTAATATTTGGAATGGGATATTTATCGTCTAATGTCTTTTCATTAACCTTACGAAAATCAACCACGAGACGCCACTTCTGCTTTCCTGAGGCGTCTGCCTTTTTGGGCACAACCCAAATGGGTGAGCTCCAAGCTGATTCAGATGGCTGTATGATTCCCTGTTCCAACATCTTTCCTATCTGATCTTTAACCTCCTGGCGGTGCACAAACGGATACCTATAGCTCTTAGTGTGCACTGGCACTTCGTCGGTAGTCCTAATTCGATGTTTAATTTTATTAGTAAATGTAAGTGCTTCGCCTTCAATATAGAACACGTCCGAGTAACGAGAACAAAGGGCTACAAGGTTAGCCTTTTCTTCTTCGTTTAAATGATCCGTACGTAGTCGCGATACTACGTCTTGTGCGCGTGTAGGCGTTACTTGTTGAGTGCGCGTGCACTCAGTATTGAATACCTCCGCGTGCGCGGGTCGGTCGAGCGAGAATATTACGTCGTTCGGTGTGGGATTCTCGACTTCTAAATAGCCACGGCTGTTAGTAACGGTGGTAACACACTCGTGCACTATGCAATTACACAGTACTTGTTCTGTAATAAACGCGTCTCCGTCTAAAGCGTCAACGGGAATACGGATGAGTTTGGAGGTTCCCGCTGGAATAATATCCTCATAAAGGTTTACGTTACGCGAGTTATACATCCTGATAGGGTTCGTCGCGCATCGGGTCAACAGTTGACCCTCTCTTAAGTCAATACGGGCTTCCCAACTACTCAATAGATCTAAACCTATGAGCCCGTCGAAATAGTCGTGAAACTTATATACGAATAGTTTCATGCTGTCGGCGTCATTAAATTCGGTAAAACACGGCAGTGTGATTGAATAGTCATTCCTACTAGTTGCATGAATGTTAGTCACCTCAAACGGATCGAAGTTGAGGGGATAGTCATAGAAGTATTTCTCAACAGCCTCGGGGCTTATAAAAGACTGGTTAGCACCCGTGTCTATGAGAAGTTTTAATGGCGGGTCTGCAATTTGAATATAAGGCAATTGCCTTTGCGTCTGTACATTTACTTCTATTTTGGTTTTGGTGACGTCGACTCCTCGCGAAAATCCTGTTCAGCATAGTTAGCATGGCTAGCATGGCTAGCATGGCCGGCCTGTGGTTGACAGTCGTCAGGCAATTGGTACTCGTCAGTCATTCCGTAATAATATGTCGAGTCGTAGGCGAAACCGGGGGCAAAACCACTACCATAGTCGGTACCGTCTGTGTAGTAATTGTACTCCGGTTCCTGATAATTATCGTAATACGAGTCGTCATACGCCGTACATTCATTCATATTGGTCTCGCGCGTTTTAAAATAATTTGTTGGCGGCGGGTTACCAAATTTGTTCCAGTCATGGCCCGTAATCATTTTGGTATGCGGTAAGGGCTTAGCAGTAAAACGTTGTATTCCGCTCATGGGCTGAGGGCCCTGGTGTTGAGGTGGAGTGTTTCGTGGTGGTAAACGAAATACGTTACTTCGCGGGTTGTAATTAGGTGGTGGTGCACCGAACATTCTTTGGGTATTTGTCGGCATGCGATGCTGGTGTTGAAAATCGTTGAATTTAAATGGTTGCGGGGGCGGCCTCATGGGGCGCTGTCCCATAGGAACAGGCCAGTTAGGCATCGGTGCCTGAAAGTTGTAAGGTCGCGGCGGAACAAACGCGGGTGGTTGTGTGGTGGTGACCTTAAGGGTCTGCTGACTTTTTGATGAATCACCACGCTGTTGTAAGTACATGATATTTAGTTCCTCCTGTACGTATTCTAGCGCTTTCTCTATAGTGGTAGGCCGCATGCAACGTATACGGGGCCCTAAGGGCTCCTTTAAGCCGCGAACGTATGCCTGCATAGTAACTTTCTTATACAGCTCACGTTTCGCTTCGATAGTACTAGGTATGGCCTCGTGTAGCGTCACATAAGTCATCATCGTACTAAATAAAGTTTGGCAGTGATCGTAAAATTCCTGAGGTGTCTTATTACCCTGTGAGGCTAAAGAGAGGTCATTGTACAGCGCTGTCTCATCACGCTGGTCTGAGAAGTTGTTAATTAAGGCAGTTCGAATGCCTAACCAACTTTCTGGTATACCGTTGGAGTTGATGGTACAAGCAGCGGTTCCAGTTATTTTATTTAAAATACCATTCAATAAACACAAATTAGAGAACTCGCTACCTGGCGCAGAGCTTAAATATTGCGCGGCAAGTTGGTCACATATTTTAATAAATCTAGTAAGAACATTAGGGTTACCATCAAATTCCGGGACAAGGCGGAGAGCCTTAAAGATCGTGTCCGGGTCATGAGCCATATCTAACTTAAATAAGTGGTCTAGCACAAAATTAAAATCTAATTCTATATCTCTATTGCTATCTGCTAATCTTCTGCGGGCCTGCTGAGATTCAGGCTCCCGCGAATTATAGGCTCTAGGATGGTAAATCTTGAAGTTTAAGATTGACTTAGGATAGATAAAGGAAGCAACACGAGAATTATTCTAGTGTACTTACATAGATTTCATTTCCGGTTTCTCTCCGTGAATCAAGGTTTGGATTCTCCTTATGGCTGCTGCAGGACCGTAGATTCTTGGATATCTAGTTACGGAGCTTGATAGCCACCCGGGCGACTCGCGACGCGATTTTCGATAGTGAAAGTCCCGAATTTCACGAACCGACCCGTAGATATCCTACCGACTGCGCCAAATACGTTAGCGGCAGCCTCAGGATTGAAAAAAAACCGAAATAGTTTTATAAAAATTTAATAAAAGAGAGGAATATAAAAAATACTTAATTTCTAACTACAAGTACTATTCGAATCGAAGTATGATTATTGAATGCCTAACTTAATACAGAAATAATATGAGCCGTCGACGTAAATGCTGCATCGGCGAAACGGCGTTGTCACTAGGCGGTGGTGCAACTGCAGCGTCGGCAATCTTCATACGGCAGCTCGATGTAATTTGCTTAAAACAGTGTTTGTTTGTTACTCGTGTTTAGTTCTTTATTAAACAGCTATTGTGAGTATTGTCCTTGTTTGTTTGGCTTTGATCGTATTTTAATTAGGCGTTCTTTGCTGTAATAAAAACATATTATTTTTGGTTAAGGAAAATGTGTAGACAAGGGGCCTTCTTTTAGAATGAATATCTCTTACCTACTTATTAAAATCTACGTAACTAATCAAAATTTAAAAATAACGCAATAGTTAAGAAAATTGTCTTTGATTTAAAAAAGCGGTTATTTTTTATGTGTCAAAAATAATTAAAGCAAGAGTCAGGTGCAACTGCACCTGCTGGCAAGGGGTGCTGAACTCATCACCCCTTGTTTTAATAATATATGTTTTCTATATCTTTACAGCTATACAAATAACTAAAATTTTTACGCAGTAATTAAAAATAACAACCTATAAAATAACGTAGGTACCCTTAATATAAAAGCAAAACTTTATAGCCTTGTACGTGCTAGTTTATTATCTGACAGGCACAAAATTACACTGAGCGCCATTCCAAGGCATCTCCTACCTACTCTGATCAAAGTAGGTACCTACTGCTGGGAAACCTATCGCGTCACTCATAAAACACCCTGTATTGTACATAAAACAAAAAACCATCCCACGTTAGTAATATTGGATATCTTCTCATCTAGTTTTTACTAACTTGCAAAATTGATGAATAGGTACCTAAGTATATTCTGTTAATGTTCCTGGGGTGAAATTTTGAGATCGAATTTTCACTTCTGGGTAATGAATTGAGTTTTGCAGAAGTTCCGAAAATTACAGAATATTTACCTACTCGCTAGCGGCGAAGATCGTCAGTGGAGCATTGAAGTACCCTACTATAGCGCTATGGTTGCATCACGTTTATTCATCAATTCAATAATTTGGTGTTATTTGACGATAAAATGAAGGTTTTATTAGAATCTAGATACCTTCTACTTACTATGTTACTGGCTTACTGAAAGCGAGCTTACAAATTAATCTGAGGATTCAGAGTTAAAGGTCGGTCCATACCATGATCGTAGCCGTATTAACAAATGTAAAAAACTAGTTTGTATGAATTAGCGTTAGCATAGACTAACTATATGTATACTTAGTAGACTATGCCCACGCGACCGTTCCGTCATTGATCAAGACTAGCGTCCCATGGTCGTAACGGCAGCGAATTCCCGACGAGAATATTTTGCACAGGAACGGTTCACTGGCTGTAACGAACCACTGTACGCGCTTTACACTGGTAGTATTATAACACGGTTACGAAGAGAATTGGATAAGGGTATGAATATACTGTTAAGTCCAGAAATGAGACACTCCATTTGAATAATCGACACGTGTATTATAAGCTCTTAGTTCAATGAGGACTGCTGTCCTTCGCCGCGTCTTCCTCTTGCGTAGCGCTGGGACGACTACGACGTAGCACTGACTTGCTGACGTCAAAGCGTAGCACCACAGCACCACACCATGTTCTATCTTACAATACGTTCTACAGTGGGCAGAGTAGGGCCGTGTCGGGCTTTTTCTTGCCTGATACATTCATAGCAAAGTCTAGTCTATGGTATAGTGCGCAGCAGTGGGTACCGACCTTTGAGGACTGCTGTCCTTCGCCGCGTCTTCCTCTTGCGTAGCGCTGGGACGACTACGACGTAGCACTGACTTGCTGACGTCAAAGCGTAGCACCACAGCACCACACCATGTTCTATCTTACAATACGTTCTACAGTGGGCAGAGTAGGGCCGTGTCGGGCTTTTTCTTGCCTGATACATTCATAGCAAAGTCTAGTCTATGGTATAGTGCGCAGCAGTGGGTACCGACCTTAAAGCCTCTTGGGAATCGGGTAAATCAGAATCAGGTACATTATTTCTTGAGCTGAATATCTATTGATGTAATCTATTGACTGGTCTGAATGGCCGAGTGGCCTAAGGGACTATTCTGAGCGTCTATACGCTTATTCTAATTATACAAATAAAAAATCCAATTTATATAACATAACAGCATTGAAAACCGGCAAACGTAATTGTAATTTTTTGTCAGTGCATTTCTCTTTTTTTACGCAAAGCATGTCACCGACTTGCGTAATGATCCCAATGTTTTTTTTGTCCAGGCTCTTTTGTCCTGTCCCGCGAATATCCCTGTCGCTGTCGCTATTATTATTGCCGTACTTTACAAAAAGTCGATGTAACACAAGTTACATAAAATAAATCAACTGCCCTAGCCAGTGCCACTCGGGATAATGTAAGGCTTGTAACGATGCCTCATACATCCAAATCGGTTCAGTCATTTAAAAGTTATGGTGGATTAAAGAAACATACATACATACATGGACCCTAAAACATTATAAGTACTCCTTTTTTGTGCAGTCGTGTATAAAAAAAGTAATGTCAGCGTGATGTCTGTCTTGGCCGCCAAGATACCGACAAACAAAAATGAAAAAATTACAGTTTTGGCTTCAGTATAGATTTCAGAAGTAATTATCTTCTACCCTAATACCCTACACTTTATCTAATTTACATATTTTACTGGGAGTCGAGACGCAACGTTTGTGTATTTACGTAACACATCAACTCTTCTATGATTAAAAATAAATTTACGACGAATTTTATGAAGCTGCTTGAAGCAGTAGATGAACCTCTGAATCTGAAAAAAAAACTTTTAAAATTAGATTCAGTTTTCTCCGAAGTTTAATTTAAGCTAATGCGACCGAAGATATATAAATAAAACCTCTGCTGAATCTGACATATTGTTACTACCTGTGGAGAAATAACGTTTTGATTAAATCGAATAAATAAATAATAAATAATAAATAACCTTTAAGATTACATTCATTTTTCTCCGAAGCTGTTATAGAAAAATTTTTAGTAACGGTGGATAAATTAGCGATAAATTATTGACCTCTAGTCTATAGCCAACCTCTAGTCTAGTCAATAGTTTAAACTCTAAGGATGTTTTCGTCTAATATTCAAAATATTTAAAGCAGAAGGACGTCTACTAACTTTCCATATTTCTTGGATTCGATCCATTGATTAGAAGTTTAATTGTCTTACTATAATTATATTACCGGTGTATAGTTCTCTAAAAACCAATTATCCTAGAAGCGTGTACCTACTTATGCGGCATTACCTACTCGTAGTATACATGGCGTATGTTTTGGTAGGGGCTGTGAGGATATTTTTGAAGACAATTTGATCTGCATTCACACATTTTAGAAATATACAAATATACAGTCCGCAAGAATATTAAAAAAAAACCGCGATAAAAAGTTCTAACGATTTTCAAGCGGCTTTTCTTAAATCATAGCTAAGACAATTTTCGTTCAAGCAATGCACGTTTCAAACAAAAAATCAAAAGATATACATAAAACATAAACGCTTACACACTCATACCCCCGCACTAGGATTCCCTGTGTCGCAGGTGGCATCCTGGACATACACAGATACACATCACAAACATCCAAGACCCGAGAACAAACTTTATGCTTCCACAAAATCTGCCCCGGCCGGGAATCGAACCCGGGACCCCTCGCCTTGCAGGCAGGGTTACTACCAACTTAGCTACGGAGCCGTCTAAATACATATTACTTATAACACCTCTCTGTTCGCGGGATTAAATAATAAAGCTATCTCAAATACATAACTCCTAATACTGCACGACAGATGACATTAAAGTTTTGCTTTTACGTAATAAAAGTTGACACTAAGTTGAGTAAGCATCTTAGTAAACAAGTACTCTACCTAGTTGTACATCTAGATGTATAATAAATAATAAATATATAGTTTATTTCTGCAGGGCGAAAACATAGGTAGGTGTTTACTTTGTTTAGATTGTGAACTTGAACAAATGTCCAAGACTTACGTATGCACTAACAATACTTGCCTCAGTAAAGCTCAAGCATGCGAAGTAAGCAATTCATTCCAGACGAAGACTTGCGACCGCTTGTTTTGATCGGATTGAAGTCGCAAACGGAAACGATTTTATTAGCTGGTATAAGGTAGAGGTCAGAGAGTGGTCAAACCTTATGTGAAGCCTAAAACAAAACCACTTTGCCCTTGCGAGATATTTAAAATTAAATAGGGATAGTTAAAAAAAGGTGATGGATTTATGCTTTTTTGCACAAGCACAGGAAAAGGTAAATTATCACCTTATTGCGAACCCGCCTATGGAACCTATTTACGCAAATTGTTCTACGAAAATTGTATTGAAAATAAAAAAGAAAATCCTACATTTCTCTACATTTCAGCGTGAAAAACCTTATACTTGTTAAATCTTCACCTACTTCAAGATTTTCGTGCTTCAAAGGTAAAAAGGTTCTGTCGGTACGTAATAAACATATCTCTCAGAAGTTTGAGTAATTCTGTTCAATAGCAAATAGGTAATTGATGTATTAAGTTAAATTCCCATCGACCCCGCTAATTTACATAGAGGGTACGCTAGGAATCAACGTCCCCGCCTTTGGGGATGTTAGTGGGAAAGTTGGGAAAATCCAAATCCCAAAATGATAAATAGTTACTATTGTGAAATGGTAAATGAAAGCACTCAAATAAAGCTGATTACTATTGTCCAGAACTAAGTGCTGGAAAGCTGTAATGTCAGAGCAAAAAATAAATAGCTAAACACAGACATTTGTATACTTACTTACAGTAACGATGAAACGTATTGCGAGTATGAGCGTGTCCTATGAGCAGATCAGAGTGCTCCCGGGGCGGTGAGGCAAGGAGAATCGGTTGAATTCGGACATAAAATTTGATTTTGCGTTATATAAAGCGCAAGTTCAGCCGCATATGGAAGGTGATGCCACCAGCAACAACAATTTGTCTTATTATAGAAAAGAGCCGAAGACTTTAAATATATATTTTTAGGCTTCGGTTCCTTTTAAGGAAAAAAGGAACGCTTATAGAATCATATTAATATTAATTTGTGGCATGAAACGTTCACATGCGTTATCATCTGTGGCAAGCTCATACAAAATGTGTGAAAACTGCAGTCTGCAACTCGGTAGCAGCGTTTTTTGGCGGTAGCGCGAGCCTCGTGCGATATTAGAGGTACTTATAGTTTTCTATGCAGGCAGTAAAAGGTACCTGCAAGGTTGTTACATTTGACAATAAATCAAGAAATTATCTACTTAATTATATTATAATATAGTCTAGTTAATGATGGTGTACTAGACTTATTCCAGATCCAATTTCAGGCTTTAAATCATAGCGTTCCAATTATTGTACCGACTTATTTTACTTTTACCCTCAAAATATTTCTATTTTGGCAAAGAAGCTACAAATTTGTCCGTTTTAACGTAATCTGCAAGGATAATAATATTTTGGGGTGTATTTTCCTTGTAGCGAAATAACAAATTCCTGGAGCTGTTCTCACCTTAAAATAGCCAATTTCATTTGAAATCATGTGGGACAGTGATGTGGGAAGGCTCACAATAAAAACAGAGTTTAAGAGAAAGGACAATTTCGACTGCAATTATGTATAGCAACTGTATTCGACGAAATTCTACACGCAAGGTGGTGTTATAAAATTGTCTCAAGTCATTTTTCAGCCCAGACTTCTGTAATAATTAAATTTCAGACACCGCAAATAAATTGTGACGTCTAGCTCTAATGTACTATACTTGTGGGGAACTGCCAAGGGTAAGTTCACAAGCGTATAAGTGTGTAGGGTAGAGTTGTTTAATTACCTACGAATAAGGGCGAGATAATAAGGCATATTACGTTCTGAAGAGTTTTATTTAACGCAATTAACACGATAACGATTTTGACTACGGTCTAATACTCTCTATCTCTCTCTGAGAGAAGGTTGTGTCACAGGCGTGGGAACGTAATGAGTTGATGATAATGACGCCGAGGTTATCTGATGAGAGTAATTCTCTATGACGTTATTTTGATGCTCTATAGCATTATATTCGCCCACAATTTTGTTTCCGCAATAAAGATTTCTAATTCCACAAACACTCCTGTCAGTTGCAACCTAGCCGAATTTATCTAGCCGGTTAGACCCGTCAGTGAACGAGTGGTTGCCAGGGCGTTAACAACAATTATTCCGTGTTTCCGAGAATGCTTTAGGCACCTGTCCCACTACGAACGAGGAAGCGATTAGCGATCGTATTTTCTTGCTCAAGAAACGTACAATAGATGTGGGATGCATAATCATCTCTTTAAATAATCCTAGTTGGTGGTCCGGTGTCAGTAAAAGAGATACAAACCTACTTACCTACTTGAAATAATCACTCTTGCGTAAGTCAGCCAGACTTACACAAGAATGATTATTTTAAGTATAGTCTAATAATTGAAACCACACCCAAATGTAGTATGTATGACTGTAGTATTTAGTGTAGAAATCTCTTTCTCCAAGAGCCAATCTATATACTAATATTCATCAAAATTTATTCAGCAGTTTTGGGGTAGGTTGGTAACGTAACAAACAGTGTTACATTCACATTTATAATCTTAGTCGTTGACTGTTCACACTGCCGACGAGAACTCTCCATTTTTTTCTATTTTATACTATTTAATGACGAGTCGAGCGGATCGTTTGCCTGATGGTAAGCTTAGCACCAGCCCATAACAATTGCAGTGCCACCCAGAACTTTGAAAAATAAAAGCAGTGCGCTAGTTACCCTGACACATTAGGTATTAAATCTCATAAGCAGACGGTAATTGCACTGACTGCTTTGCTTATCAAACTGGGACACATTAATGCTTGCCTATTACTGTTTGGCGACTACACGAGTAAAGCGGTGGTACCCACCCAGACGGGACGCTTGCAGAAGAGGTAGTCCTACCCTACCATCTCTTTCCCACTAGTTTGTCACAGCAAAACAAAAAAGAAAAAACCCGCTCAGCGACGCTCACTGGGCGGCACTTGCTTGGCACATAGCATAGGTACGCATACCAGCAAGTGAGTGGTGCGAGTAATTGCCCGTCGTATAATCGCGCATTCACTTCTGCGACAAAACAATCGCAAATATGCTCGCTGCTCAACAAGAAGTTTCTGACTAGAAACGAGTAGAGCGAGCGACTGCTCGCTCTACTCGTACCTAGCTAATCTTCGGCAGTGGGACAGGTGCCTCGTTAGTTACGGATGTTGTGCGCAGTTGTGAATTAGTATCGAAAGGTTTTAACGATCCATCGTTGTCGTAGCTGATGAATTGTATCGGCAGATGGTTCTAATTTCAGAATCAGCTTGAGCTTTTCCTGAAAGCTCGCATTTGCTGAAATTTGCTACATTATTCATGTAGGTATTGGTGGAACTGTCTTTTTTATTAATTTTGTGTAATAGAAAGTATTTTAATATATTAAGTAATTGGGAAAAATCTAGTTGGTAGGTGGTCTCTTTTACACGTGTCCTTTGGGGGCATAGTCTACCGCCAAGCAGTAAAATGCAAACATCGTGTCCTGCGTGTATCACATCCTGTGGTCTTCACGGCGTTTTACGCTGTAAACAATCTCTATACACTTCTGTAAGTGAAACGAATAGAAATATCTAATATAAGTATCGGGTTTCATTTAACGCGTTAGGTGACCACACACATGGTGATGGCGCCCTTGTGCCTTGTGTATTGTGCCCGCCGCTGCTCGTGCGTAAAAAGATGTATATACCTATGTTTCAAAGGGTCTTACCAAAAAAACTTAAACACACGTTAAACCTGTATTAAACAATGGTGTTAGTCGCGCGATTAAATATGAGCACCCACAAATCCTAATTTAAGTGTCTAACCGTTGTCTAACACAATTCTGTTGTGACATTTCTAATCATTTTAGACGCTGTCTAGCTAAACAGGCGACTAAAAATGTTTTTTTTGTGGTAACACTAAAATAGTTTAATCTTTTACGTGCCTATAGGTAGTATTTCAAATTAAGCAACATAACATTATGTAACCTACCTATGTAGATCAAACAATCTTATATCTTAAAAAAAATGTAGGAACCCATAGTAGGCATTTCAAATTCGTCAATGAGGGCAGCTTTTATGTTTTGCGCTATAGTAAGTATAATAATATGCCTTCACTCAGTAGCATATCATAAAAAAATGAAAAGGAAAAGCCATTTATTTGAACAAAGTAAACCACGTTGTTCTGTATTCATGCAAAACATCGTAAGTTTTCCGAAATAAGTATAGTGAACACTACGAATGACGTATGCGCTTACGCCGAATGAACTTCCGTTTCCTAAATGACTTGTCGCTTCGAACTTTCCCGGCCATCATGGCGGTCTAAGCTATTTCTCGTTTTCGTTTTAAATTCCTATCGTTATCGTGTTCCTATTGTTCCTATTGTTATACCCAATTTGTCGAGGGCTTCAAACTAAAGAAAGTTATCGTAATTCATCATCAAATTATTAAACTATAAATCGTGCAAATCTCCACGCCATCCGCCGGTCAGGTAATCCCTGAGGTAAGTCGATGAGCCAAGGTAAAGGAAGTGCCTCGTATCGGCTAAATCCACCCCAAGGGAGCTATCGGCGAGTGCTGCACAACATAATTTAATCGGCGTTAATTTCTTTTCACCTTTCTTATTTTTCGTTATCGTCATCAAATATGTACAGTCCAATCAATCTTTCTCGGTGTAGAACATCTAATACACAACACACGTATTAAAACATCAAAGATGGATCATCTTACTGTTAAGGATAATGAGACACAAATGCCTAAAATATAGAACCTACTTCGGCGTGGAACTTACAAGTATTCATATTTTATATTATTCCTACTCTTCCTAATTTTTCTTGTACCTATTATTATTCCGGCCTTTTCATACAAAAACACTCTAATCTTCAGGTAAATCCCCGCGGGTGATGTTAGGGATGAGAATTTAAATTAAAATACACAAATACATTTGTACAGTTTCGAGATGAAATATAAATCAAATACGTTACCTAAACACGTAAAGTGTAGATAAAAAAACGGTTATACTAGAAGTATACAAACTATATATGCCTACTTTATACATTGTAACGGGATATTTACCGTGATTATTCTAAGCTGGTGAGCTCCCGATATTTCCCGTGAACATGATGCTTGCAACAGCGTCGAAATATCGGGAGCTCACCAGCTTAGAATAATCACGGTAAATATCCCTTTACAATGTATAAAGTAGTGGATAACCGTGAAAGTCTAAAACAGTGTTATATATGCCTACCTGAAGTTACTGTAGGAATGAAATTTAAAATAAATTTTATTTATTTAATCTCCCGCTCTTAGTTTTAGTGATCACTAAATGATATGAACGGTCTGTTATCATCGGTTTTTTTAGCACGGTGAAGGAAACCCTGCTGCCTAATTTAAGATTCTCACTGCATTGACAAGAGCTTCAATTTCGTAACAAACAAGAAAAGTTAGTTTTCCTTGCATCAATAATTTATTATTATACTAAACAAAAAAAGTTAGCCAACATCAAATTCTAACAAACCAGTACCTCGTCATTTTACCACAGATATAATTATACTATACTCATTTTATGTAGTAGGTGTCTTCTGCGAGTGCCGTCTCGATGGGTACTACGGCTTTGCTCGTGTAGTCTACCGCCACGCAGTAGTGTGCATGCATGGGTTGTGATTACAATGAAACCACTCGAGCGCGGGACAACAACTGACTTTATTCACAGTGAACTCCAACTACCCCCAAGTACAATAATTACCTTAATTATTAACTATCACAACTGTGTTCCAGTTTGATGAGAAAATTAGTCCGTGGAATTGGGATGTTGACTGTATTAAAATAAAAATATAATTTTGCCGCGAAACGGTAATTTTTGTGACAGAAATCCTATAAAACACAACATTTTTGTTTATTTTTAAGGAATATAATTTTAATTTAATAAGTAATCAAAATTTAATCACATCACTCCGAAGTCACGTGACATAAAACGCGCGTGACGTCACTTTCTCAATCGGAATGAGTATATTGCTCTTTCTGCCTAGTATTTTAGAGTGATTTCTGTGAATATAGTTATCTGTGCCAGTAATCGTGACGTCACATCGACCACGTGACCAGTATTGGCGTTTTGGAGCGAAACTTGAAATGGCATTTAAAATACATGAAAATTAAAGTATTAGCTGTATTCAAAAAGTAATTTTAAATATTTTGGGTCCATTCGCATCGTTTTAAACACTTTCCCAAAATCAGTCAACATCCCATTTGTTGTCCATAGAAGACTTTATACCTGATGTCTCAAGGTAACGAGCGCACTGCACTGCCACGCAGGCCTTTGTGGTTCAAAGTTCTGGGTGGCACTGCACTGCAGTTGCACTGACGTTGTGATGTGTGACGTGTGACGTGTGACGTTATATAATATAAAAAAACCCCGACCTTCAAATACGAAAGCAACGAAAACAAAGGTACTTAACCTGAGATCCCGTCAAACCAAAGACTATAAATCCTAATAATCTGTGCGTCAAACACACGAGACAATATGTCACGAAATTGGATGAAGCCAATATGATTGATCGAGTGTAATCGAGCAATAGCAGGTTTTTATAGCAAGACTTTGGAAGGTCTGTTCACGGAAATATATTTTTTGTTCTCAAATAGAAAAAAAACTCTTCAGTATAGCTTTTCAAGTGTCAAGGACGGGTTCGATAATCTAGACTCAGTCTGATAATAGAAATCGAGAAAAACACTTCTATGAATTTGTTCGGATAAGTAGTTTTGTGGTGGGGTGTAGGGGGGGCGTGTTTTAAATATCTGTTGTTGGTTGAGACAATAGATTTTATTCGAAACTTGTCCAAGGAGTGTTAAAATTTTGATGTAAGGTAAGATGTCAGGTTTTTGCTCTGGTGTACGTGGCTTGGGACGGTATCTGTGACGCAGTCTTGCGGAAAGTGTGCATTGAGCGTCGAGCATAAAATTTTGTAACACAAAGTTCTTAATGACACTCCAATATATGCGCATCTGACGTTATGCTTGCCATTAGGCGAAAAATCTGTTCACCTAGTTTCCTTGAGTTAGTATAAAAAATTTACTTTTATTCCCGGAAAAATGCACGGTTCCTGCTAGAATCCACACGCGGGCGAAACCAGGTGATAGGAATAAACTCCTCTGCGCGTGTCCGTCTGGGTGGGTACCACCGCTTTGTTCATGAAGTCTGCCGCCAAGCAGTAGTGTGCAAGTAATACAGTGTTCCGGTTTCATGTGCAAAGTAATAGTTAGAGAAATTACTAGGCGTATACTGACTTAATAACTGTTGTCTTAGGCTAATGAGCGCACTGCAGTGCCGCGCAGGGCTTTGTGTTTTAAAGTTCTTGGTGGCACTGCAATTGTTATGGGCTGGCATTATGTTTACCACCAAGCAAACAAGCCGCTCGTCTCCTTATCTAATAGTACAAAAATAATCGCGGGAGCAGCTAGTAGTCAACAAATAAAGCGTAATAAACAAGTCCTTAACAAATATTTACGCAGACGTCGTTACATTTCTCTGCGTATTCCTAGGCTTTGAACTACTTGTTGTTATCCTTCACTAATGAGCTACTTCGAGAAAGCTGGTGGGTAGAGGCCCAGACTAAGTATCAAATTATCCGCCAAGTATTTATATACTTATTTTTTTATACATCAATGTAGGTAGATCATTACGAGCAGGACTTTTGGCTGATGGTAAGCGTAACAGCTGCCCATAACAATTGCAGAACCGTCCGGAACATTTTAGAGATTGGTGGCAGATTCGACTACACGAGCACAGTGGTGTTACTATCATCTATTCTATGCTATAACCCAGAGGGATGTAGTACTTGCTTACTTACATACCTACTTACAAATATTATAAACTAGCTACTGCCCCGCGCTTTCACCCGCGTGGAGATTTTGGATTTCATGGTTTTTATTTTTCTGCGCGGATCCCTAATTCGTTTTTAGTTATAACATCAGCTATCGGCCAGTGAAAGTCCCGTCAAAATCGGTCCAGCCGTTTCGGAGATTACCCGGAGCAAACAGACAGACAGACAAACAGACAAAAATTTTATAAATTGTTGTTTTGTTATAGGTTATACCGTATATACTTTCATATGCATTTAGTAAAAAGCTGTTATTTTGCTATTGCAAACAGACAGTTCAATTTTATTTATGTGTTTGTTGGTTTGTCCTTCGTTCACGCAGCTACGACGCTACGCCTCCTGCGGGAATCTCCACTTAATTAATTCATTTAAATTAATTAAATAAATTAAATTTTGTCTATGTACCGACCTTTTAAATAATAATCTGGTAAATTTATAAACAAAGATAATCTGCTACACGGGATGATTAGGAGGTTGTATTCAGATTGTGACTGGGTTAAACCCATTGGTGTATTGATACATTGTGACCGAACCTGGAAACGTCTCTTTGTAGACATCCAGAGCTCATTTTATACTATATAGCCAGTGAATATACACGTAGGCACCTTTTGTTACAATGTAGACGGATTGTTGGTGCTTATTGTAAAGCAGGGTACTCAGAGGTTTCGCACGTATACGTACTGTATCAAGTGAGTGCGTAGGCACGATACAGTAATGTAGAGTGCGTATATAGGGTACAATCTATACAAATAAATAAAATTGAAGTGTCTGTTTGTAATATCAAAATGACAGCTTTTTACTAAATACATATGAAAGTATATACGGTACCTATAACAAAACAACCATTTTTAATCTATCTGTCTGCTTGTTCCGGGTAGTCCGGCTGGACCGATTTTTACGGGACTCACTGGCAGATAGCTGATGTTACAAGGAGTAACTTAGGCTACGTGGGCGAAGCACAGCTTGTATCAAGTGCTACACCTCTAAGTGAGTACCCAGCTTAACAACCTCCTAGCTTTTCCTCGAGCCAGTTGTTACTACAATTTTGTAGCTGTTTCTCTTGGGTATTACCTATTTATTCATTATTGTACCTTAACTCAAGATTTTAGTAAATATTTTAGCGTAATTTCTAGTAGGTAGTGAAGTACCTAAACATTTTTTTAGCAAAATATCTAAGTAACGGCTTTTAATCGTATTTTTTTTTGCTTTGTCGTTTTATATTAGATCAGTAGGGTATTAAATAAATTTTACTTGTAAGTAGTATGATTTGAGTAAAGTCTAAATAAACATCGTGAGGAAACCCGCATGTTCACACACAATTGTCCACAAAATTCGAGGACATGTGACATCCACCAAGCCGCCCTGAGCCCGCGTGGTAGATTACAGACCATACCACTCTCTGTGAGAGAAGGCCGGTATCCCAGCAGTGGGAGCGTAAGAGGCTGATAATTTAAAAGTCCAAATTAGTTATTAATCATTATTATGATCATCAGCTGGAAGCCCACTGTTGAAGAAAAACATTCCTCATAAATGGGAGTCATAAGAGATCTTGGCTATCATAAGGAATTTTGGCGATCCCATTAGGTTATGATATTGACCAAGGTGAATGTTCACTTAGCCGGCTCGTATCCCTGGAAGAGATGGGGTCCTTCTTGTGGCTTCTGGTATCATACTGCACATATTTTTGTTATAAGCAATTAACAAGTCATTGTAACAAAAGTTACGTAAAAACTACGTAAATACTGCCCTAGCCAGTGTCACTCGGGATGATGTAAGGATTCTAACGATACCCCATACCTCCAAATCTGTTCAGGCATTTAAAAGTTATGGTGGAATAAAGAAACTCACATACATACATACATACATGAACTCTAAACACATATACTCTCCTTTTTATGTAAGGATTCTAACGATACCCCATACCTCCAAATCTATTCAGGCATTTAAAAGTTATGGTGGAATAAAGACATACATACATACATACATGAACTCTAAACACATATACTCTCCTTTTTTGTGCAGTCGTGTAAAAAAGAAAAAATCAGTGCTATAATTTTAATATCGGAAATAACAGTGAGGAAAGATCAAAAGGCAGAACAAAAAGGGAATTTTCACATCATTGAAAATACGTCAAATACTTGCCGAAGAATTTTTGTGGTCGCAAAACCCGCAAACATTATTCCCGCTCGGCCACGTACTCGCGGAACTACCTACTAATAACAAGTGTTCACCTAGCTTTGGGTCACCTAAGGGTCCTTCAACTCCTTCATCAAAATTCTCTGACATGTAATAAAAGTCGTTTCATACTAGGAAAATATTTGCTGTAGCGAAACGTAGCGAATGTAAATACATGAATACTCTACCATGTTGTAATTTTCTTTTGTTTTGTTTTTGGCTCCACGCGATTAGCGTATTTAGCCAGTGTCGAGTTATATTAATAATAATATATGATAAATCTCAAGTTCTGGTGCATGAAAGTCGTCAAAGTCACGTTAAAGTTTAGTGTAGGCGTGGTCGAGTCGAAGCGACGCTTCAGTAAAGCGGTGGATACTTTACTGAATGCTTCTATGGAGTTTTGGATAGAATGAGAAAATACACGTTTTTCGTCTTTGTACTATTTGCCTTTCACTCATGCACGTTTACGAACACTTAATGGTTAATAATCCACCATTATTACACATTAACACTCAATAAAACATAGGTTTTAGTAAATAACACAAACTTAACAACAGCACATTTTCGCATTCCCGCCAAAACTCCTTATCGACCAACAATTGTAATACTAGAAATGCAACTTTTAGATTACTATGCGAATAATAAAAAATAATAATTTAAAATAACAACAGGACTGACAGACAAAAAATTTAAAAATTGTGTTTTTGTTATAGGTACCGTATATTCATATGAATTTAGTAAAAAGCTGTTATTTTGATATTACAAACAAACACTTCCATTTTATTTATTTATATGATATTATGATATAGATGGTGAGGCGGGCAACCTTTTTCAGATAATTAAAACGTACTAAACTAAGAACAAACTCTAGCCTTGAAACTGAACGTCGTCGGGAGGAGCGTTTAGTTCTGTAATTAAAGCCTTTATTAATTATTTGTAATCTACTGAATTTTATGATTATGAAGCAGGTTTTATTATAGGATACTAATAAAGTATTATTACATTTTATTATTACCTTTGATGTACTTTTAACACTTTGATGACGGTAACGAATAAACAAAGACATCGGTTTACTTGTGTAAGAACAACTGTTCATGACATAGCATACAGAACCCATTTATTGCGCAATTTGAACATTAGCATCAATTACATAAACTATGAATACATTTAGATTATAGTACAATTAATAGCGACTCGAGCCAAAACTAATAATTATTATTTCAATGAATTTTTGTCATTCACAATATTCTTCTTACTATTACCCACATTATACGATATCTTATTTAAAATTGACTTCCGCAAAGTAACGCCTGATTCCATCAAATAACATATTACACACTTTTCTAGTCCCAAACTAGGATACCCTGTACGATGTACGTGCCCTGTACTATGGATACTAGACAACGATATACATAATTTATTTCGTCAGTTTATATTTGAAATATTAATTAGAATAGAACGCAATCATAAGTTTATCTATGATCAAAGCTGAGAAATAGTTGTTTTTTGGTGCACCGGGTACTTTCAAAAATACGTCTTGCAAATTAGTGATTTCAAAGTCATAGGTAGGTGAGAATTTTCTCACCGGTCGCGGTGGTTTCGAAATCCTTCGTAAAATTTAATAATCGAGCCCCAAACCTTAGGTACTAACGTATCCCATAAAAAAAATGATAGAAAAAAACCCATTCATAATATTCTTAAAGTTTGAATTGGAACTGGAAGTAGGTCGCCAGTTCGCGCTACGACGCCACGTAGAGCACCCGCTACGAACCGCTACGCGCTTACTACGATCTCGTAGATTCGCGTAATCTGAAACTTTGAATTCTGTGACATCTAACAAAATTAGTTGGCGTTTGTGTGAGAATTTTTTTTGTAAATAAATGTGTCAAAATAGGTCTGAGCCGAATTAAAAATACAAAAAAAATTTAGAAATATGTACAGTCATGGTAAGAATACCTTCGCCAGTTTTCAAATTATTTCCTTTATCACTTAAGGACACCTTTTGATCTTGCGGCAGTTAGCAGACTACTTTATAGAATACTAGTATTTAATGCAGTGATAACAAATGTTAAAATAACATTCACCCAGAGACAAATAGGACTGTGCCAGCGGTACAGGGTGCAGACCTTGGAGGGGTGCGGAAATTATCAAACCTGGGTTATATTACAACATTAGGGCGCAATTATAGTAGCTCCCACCGGGCGCAACTAATGCCATTAGGGCGCAGTTATAGAAGTTCGCACCGGGCGCACAAAATGCAAGTAACTGCCCTGCATTCATCTTTGACCAACGTCTTGTTTACATCAACATAAAACCTTCATAATAGCCTGCCTATTGAGAAAAAGAAATCTAACTTGTTTTATTTAACTGTCAAAGCCAGTCCCCATTAATTTTCTCTTTGTTCATAAATCTTAATAATACAGAATCGTTGTTACGGTAACGTATAGCATAGTATGGCATAGAGGCATAGACTAGACAAATAGGTTTAAGCAAGGAGTCTTAACACAAAACAACTACTGCGCAAAAAAGATAGACCTTAAGGTGACACACATTTTTTTACTGTGACTGTACCTAAATGAAAAGTTTTAGAAAAAATTAAATTGATTTCTCAAATTGGTGTGATAAATTAAGAGTTTTAAAAACTATTTGAATAGACCACAAAATGTAAGAAACAACAAACAAAAATGATTATTACCAGTGACTACGATACAAACCGACTGGAAGTGCTGTCATCAGAAATCGATGAAAATTTTTGGGATTACTTCGACGTGGCAACTTCGACTGCACCTAACGCGTCATGTTGTCCAGAAGCTGTTCTGAGAGATCAAGGCTCTGTTCTGGCCACATACGGTGTCCTTTTGTTCATCGGAGGAGTTGGGAATATGGCCGTGCTGGTGGCCTTGGCCAGATTAAGAAGGAGGCGGTCAAGAGTTGACCTCTTGATGACACATCTAGCACTGGCTGACGTCTGTGTGACTTGTGGAGTTATCCCTTTAGAGGTAAGTTGTAATTAGTTGAAATTGAAATTAAATCCGGACCTCTTGCAATCGCGAGAAAGCTCATCCACATATTGTTGATTCGTGCACATCCCATACAACTCGTTTGACACGAACGGTTCTGCCACGTAGGTACGAAAGATCAACAATCAAATTGATTAATGATTGTCAAAGACAAACTGGCCTATTTAATGAGGAGGGTGAAGACATCCCTCTCTGAAAAGGGTACGCCAACGCATTGATACCTAATGCAGACGTTCATAGGCGGCAGTGACCACTTAGAATCGGGTGGGCCGAAAGCTTGTTTGTCACTCTAAATTATAACGAAATAGAAATTATTCAGTTTTACCAAACATCGGTTTCTAGTTTATATAAAATCAATATCCACTTTCACAGTATAAATCTTGTTCATCCCAAGGCTACTAAGTAAAGATCGCTTGTTACGATGAAGCCATGAAATTAATGACTCATTTTTAGCATTGATTCCCTTTTTGACAAAAATAACACATAACAGTATTTATTTTTGCGATAATTATACTTAGATTAAGATAAACAATTGCAACGCTTTTTATAAACATCAAACATTATTAGGCATTGTTTTGTGAAAATCCAGAGATTTATAAAAAGAAATATAACATAGTGATATTTTGTGCTAGAACATTAATTTGAATTATCTATAGGCCTACATTGGCTTGTAGATTATCCAACTGTTTTTGTAGCTAGGTTAGATATAGAGTTTAAGTAATAGCTCGTTAATAAAGGCTTTAAGGCCGTTGAAAAGAAAAATTTATATCTTGCTTGTTATCAAACTTCGGGCAAAATGCCCATTTAACTATAAGCTATTACATAAATACTTCTGCTAATTGCATCTACGAGTAACATATCCACAAAAATTTTACTGGGCAAGGCTTGTAGACGGTCCAAATGTCTTTAGCCCACTACCAGTAGACAGCCTTCCTAGCAAATTTAATATTATTTTGATTCTTGACTTTTTCAATACTTAGCGGTGACCAGATTTCGGGAAGGTTGTATTTGTATTACACGATAACCTTGAAAATATTGGTACCCAAATTGGGAGAGCGGTTTTGTGGCTTTGCAATCTCCTTCATTGAACCAAGCCTAACATTACCTACACAATCTTAAGGGAGTACTCTCGATATTTAAGGGTTTTTCCACAAAGATGCTAAAAAAAAGTAAAAGTAAAAAAATCATTTATTGACATAACTTTTTGTACAAATGCTGGGTCAACCACATACGTGATCAACTTGAAACTAACATGTATGTTTTATGTTATATTAAAACTCTTTACGAATCATCAGAGGAGAAAGAAACAGGGAAGTTCTTTTAATGAACCACATTTGAAAGGGCTCGTCTGGCTATCTCCACCAGTCGTTGTTGGTTCATATTAGCATCGAACTTTGTTTACCACTGTAAACAGTTCGTGCGTCACTACGCAGAATTGGCGTACTGAAAAGGGTGAGAGGTTAAATCGCCCTAAAGTTTTCTGATTTATGAGATTTGATGTAGCGAGATCGAGTATGAAACCTGATGTAATTAAAATACCGCATGTGGATTTTATTCTACTTGCTGGCTTTGTTTATTATTCTGTACTAGCTGCGGCTCGCGGGTTCTCCCGCGTGAAGATATTGGATTTCATGGGTTTTATTTTTTGCGTGGAGCCCTAATTATTTTTCTAAAATTATAGTAGCCAATTAGTAGCAGTAAATTAAAGTTACTCCTTGTAACATCAGCTAGCTGCCAGTGAAAGTCGTCAAAATCGGTCCAGCCGTTTCGGAGATTACCTGGAACAAACAGACAGACAGACAGACACACAGACAAAAAATTTAAAAATGGTTGTTTTGTTAGGTACAGTATATACTTTCCTATGCATTTGGTAAAAAGCTGTTATTTTGATATTACAAACAGACATTTCAGTTATATTTATTTGTATGTATATGTTTGATTTTTTTTTACTGTCAATCGTCGGATCCAAATCAATCTTGTGGTAGGAAACACTTCAGCCAAATTCGTAGTTCGAGTTTCGTAGTCAGTGAAATGTGTAATTAATTATTCCGCATGAGTTATTCATGCGGAAAGCATACGAATATAAGTGCGCCATTTGCAATAAACAATTATCATGAAACAATATTGAAGTCAGAGAAACCCCAAAGAAGTGCCCCATTCATTATTACCAGGGGAAAATAACTGCTCAAACAGTAAAAGAAAAACCAATGGAAGGAATTTTAGATTACCTTTGAAGTAAACGTTTGGATTACGTATAACATACTTCGAAGTTTCGAAGGAATTACCCTCAAGTCTGTGAAGTGTTTCTTTTTAATATAATTTCTAATAGTAGGTACTTTATATTTGAAGTTACGGATTGGTGACAGCGAAATATTTTTTTTATGAATAAATAAATAAAAAATTAAATAAAAATTGATTGCCAATCTAGGTCACATAACTTCATAGCCATGAAAAAGGCTTGTCTTCGCTGTAAGTACATTTGTACATAACTTCATGACCATGCATGTGAATAATAACCGTTTGGAAAATAATTAACACAGAAACTGGTAAAAAGCAATTGAGATTTTGTGCAAGCATAAGAAAAAAGCATATGACAAATATACAGGAAGGCAAAACAGCTAAAACCAATCTACAGGTTGACACAAATAAGAACTCGGACAAACTTCGGGTTCTCTTTGACAACCGCGGTCTGACCACTGTTGTGTGTTCACCCTTACTGCCCCGTCTAAAAATACACCCTGTACATTATATATATATACGCATATACTTTCACATTTATAATATTAGTAAGTATGATATTATCCATAAAATTAATAATTATTACATAAAGTAGGGAAAGCTCTCCACTCTAATACATATTCAAAACTTAAACGTGACTGTTAGCTTTAGAAATATTGTAGACTATTTTTAAAAAGATCGCCGATGAGTTTCTTGTCCTTCTTCTTGAACGGTCTATATCAATTTGAAACGGGCACTTAGAGTCATTTATTTTAGCTTTCATGAGTACTCCCTTGGGTTCATGGTGAATTATGAAATTTAATTTTCTGGCTCTGTAGTTCTATTTTCCATTTTGTAACCAACATTTTATGCATAAACACACACACATAGATAAAATCTCTACCTTTGTGTTTTGTAGAAGTTCTTGCCACGGAACGTCGTTTTCTATCAGAACACTTCGCTAGCTCAGCCAGTGAACAAAACGAAACAAATATATTTATTGCAGTAAATCTTTCTTTCGAGAGCTATTTTGTTTTTCTGCACAGCGGGCCGCACCATAGGTATTTGAATTTCTTAGAAAGTTTGGTATGCATGATGCCGACAGTCGAGTTAATTACAGGCTAGCGGCTAAGATAATAAAGCGACAAAAGAACGTACACAGCTGTGCAGTTGTCACTAATTTCGGCAACCTAAAGGTACTTTTTATAACTTAATTGTAGTCGTTATTGAGAGTGCTGTTGGTGGGCCGCAGAAAATATATGGGCGGGCCGCAAGCGGCCCGCGGGTTGAAGACCCTTGCTCTAAGCTCTGGAGCCTGCAAAATCAAATAATCAATTGTATTTTATAAAAGTTGCAGTTCTATTTTATTAGCAGCGTGTTACCACGGTCCGTATGATTGCTTCGTTCCGAATCGATTCAGTCATCACGGAACTCCGACCTTCAGCAAACAAAACCGCTTTCAATATCGGTTTGGTACCGCCCGATGTTTTTATAAACGAATTGTATATTCTTTGAAGCGAGGCTGAGTGTAGTACTAGTGAGGCTGTGGTCGATATTGATCCTTAAATCGATGGTTCAAATCCTACAACGAGTTCTGTATGTTATACAGTGGTAGGCATTGAGAACTGGTACCAGGGATTACCCTGACACCAGTTCTCGATGCCCCCCTGTTACGCGATACCTGCCTGTAATTTACTAATTATATTAAATTTCGTCTGGCTAGCTTCTACATTAAAGATAATTGATTTATTATAATTAACAGAAAAAGTAAACAACATAAACTAAAATAAAATACACACTAATTTATTTACAATCTTAATCTAATATTCCGCTACCAGTAGGCAACGTTACCAAAATGCTGGCAGCATTGCCACGTTGAATGGCAATGCTTAATCTTTGACCTAAGTAGAGGCCAGCATTTTGGTCACGTGTGGTCGACCAGACGCCCTGAAAGTTCTTTAAAAATTCGATGAGCTCCAGGTCCCCACGGTCCAAGTGTCTCAACCCCAAAAGGCTCAAATATGTAACTGCTATCAAGACAGTCAATTCATTCAAGCGTCTACATTCAAGTTGAAAATCTGTTTTTAGTGGAAGGTAGTTTTTTAGTTTATTTTGTTAGTTGTAGGACTAACTCATCTGCGAGTGTCCATCTGGGTTGTTACCACCGCTTTGCTCGTGAATTGTGCCGCGAAGCAGTAATGTGCAAGCATTACTGTGTTCCGGTTTGATGAGCAGAGTAGCCAGTGAAATTACTAGGCTTATGAGACTTAATACCTAATGTCTCAGGGTAACGAGCGCACTGCAGTGCCGCGCAGGCCTTTGTGTTTCAAAATTCTGGGTGGCACTACAATTGTTATGAGCCGGCGTTATGCTTACCATCAGGCAAACGACCAGCTCGTCTCGTTACCAAATAACATATAAAAACAGACTACAATATAAACAACAAAACAAACTGGAACAGTTTTCTAGAAAACCGCAATATGAATACTTAAGTAGGATCCGTAGCCTTTGAAAGCGAGGTTATGATATAACGTAATACAAAACCATATTTACTGAATAAGCTTTCAGTAAAGCAATAGTTTATAATGAGATTTTATGTTTACGGAAAAGAACGGCAGAGTGTTAGAAAACTAATGTTATCATTATATTTTTGCGCAATTTTCCGATTGTGATACATTTGTGTTGTATGCAGCAATATTTGCAAAGCAAGTATCTCTGTTTATAAATAAGTGTTATCGTTATACTGTTACTTTTTAACCGACTTCCAAAAAAGGAGAAGGTTATCAATTCAGTGGGTATTTTTTTTTATGTTCGTTACCTCAGATCTCCGTCATTTTTAAACCTACAACCAACCAACCTCTCACTCTGAACGCATTTAGGTACCGTCTCCGTTCCGTCACTGGTAAAAATCGGTGGTTTCAATATTAATTTTCTTACTGAACGTTCATTACGAACTATTTTAGCGAGTAGCCTCTTAAGATCTTTTAACTGAATTACGGACAACATCGCATGGTCTCTCCTTGTTCCAGATCGGTTGGAAGTACACGAACGAGTGGCTCGTGGGAAACGCTCTCTGCAAACTGCTGCAGGTGATGAGAGCGTTCGGACTCTACCTCTCATCCAACGTGCTGGTCTGCATTTCTGTTGACAGGTAAAGATATTCAAGTAACTATTGTACGTTTCAAAAGTTACTCTGCTTTAATATTCGTACCCGCAAAGCCAAGCATTCGTAGCCAAACGCTGAAAAGAGATATCTGCTAGACGGTTGGTAAGCTAAAAGATGTCATCTTCTCATGAATTTTGGGTGCTAGCATCGACCGCTCCCATAGCTTAGTTGGTTAAAGCATCTGGTCTAGATGATAGTCCAGAAGATGTATTATGGGTTCGAAATATTGACAGCGAAATTTTTGAGATGTACCTAATAGGTATAACGTTAAACGAGAAATTCTTGTATATAAATGTATTTCGGCTATCTCGGAAACGGCTCTAACGATTTGGATGGTATTTTGTATTTAGTTAGGTATTAAACTTTATAAAATTAATATACTTTTTGAATACATGTTTTAATGTGTTAACCCACACTAGGCAGGATGTTCAAATAAATATTCAGAATATTTAGGTGATCGAGCTTCGCTTGGTGTTTTTTAACAAACTTTTTTTGTGCAAAATTGCCTTTTAAGTTTACAGGTACTTACACTTAAAAAGCAAGGTAGTTAAGTATTTCTTGTAAAAATGATATTTTACACAAAATAAAAAGTTTTTGCTCTCGTTTGTTTTTACACCGAGCGAAGCTCGGTCATCCATATAATTAATTTCGGGTATCTGTAAAAGGCAATTTCGCACCAAAAGGAAGTTTGTTAAAAAACACCAAGCGAAGTTCCATTACCCAGATTTATTTGAACTTCCCTCCTAGTGCGGGCTAGCACATTAAAATATATCTACATATAGAAAATGTACATTAATTTTATAGGTAGGTACCTATATCCAGAATATTCCTTTTCACTCAGCATTCTAAACCGATCGGTAAAGTTGATCAACGTCCGCTGTGGTCCGTATTTGAATGGGTGACCATTATTGACTTTTACAAATTGGCGCTCCCGTGCTTCAATTTGCACGGCAAACCGTTGACAGGTTGTTATTCTATAGCAATAGTTGTTAAGGCATGCGAATATCTTTCAGAATGGCTTAAAATTTCAGTCAAGTTGCCATTGTCGTGCGTGGGCGTTTGAATGCTCAGTCTTCAATAATTGAAACTTTTACTCTCAATTGTATATTAAATGTACACCTATATTTACTATAAGATTAAAAAATGAAAACGAAATAAGTTTCAATTTTCATTATCAGAAGATTGTTCATTAAACTTTCAGTTTCAGATTACTTATAATTAAATTTGAATATTCATACAAAATCATAGACAAATTACTCTCTAAATGATCTAAGTACAAACTTAAAATACAAAGAGCGAGATAATGAAGTTTGTTGTTCGTATTATTTGTATTATCGTGCAGTCTGCACCAAAACAGTAACGAGCGCCAAATGCGCTCCGGTTTGATGAGCAAAATGGTCAGTAAAATCACTGGGCTTGGAGCGCTAACATGGCTAACATGGGCATATATGTTTCCGTTGTATTGTTCCGAAGCTGGTTTGGTTCGAAGCGGCCAGTGCCGATCGGTAGTTCATCCGGCACAATTAGGTTTTCGTTCAGGTATTTTCCCAAGTGACAGAGTGGTTGGTAGCGTAGTACTGACCGACTGGCGTAAGCTGCGCGGCCTTTTCCCCGACCATTCAATGATGTTACCACGTGGCTGTGCCGATTTAAACCATCCGCTGTAGTCCGACTGTTTATGTGCGGCTAAGCTGGGCGGCCTCAATATTCATCTACATAATTATATTAAATTGATGTTGATGATACTTAGTATCATCAACGTCAATTTAATATAACAACCATACTACTGGAGCAGCTTTGCCAGCGACCCAGGGGCATCCTCAGCTACATAAAGGAGCTGGGTTGGCTTAGGTAGACGCAAGCAGGGAGAAATGCACAATACACCCCAAGCGGGACGTCAATGCAGGTCTAACGCCCCCATTTTGAATAAGAAGAATAAGAATATATTCAAATTTTCCCCGGCATTGCTGATAGGTAAATGCGGCCCGCGTGTGTATATCTAACTCCTTGATATCTAAGATCTCGAATGCAATGCCGCGTAGGCACTTCATTAGTGTTTCAGTTCTGAGTGACACTGCAATTGTAACGGTAATTGTATGTACTTACAAGCAAACGAACCGCTCCATAATATCCAATAGTATAAAAAAGTAGATAGTGGTCAACTGCATATCAAGACTAATAAAGGTTTCTTCCCCGCCGAAACCAAAAATAAGTGCCACTGTGCTTCAGCCTATTTAACGTGGCCGTACCCTTAACTGGATGCTTTCACTATTGAGCTTATTAGTACGACCTTACCTTAACTGGATGCTTTCACGTAACGGGTACAGCAAAGCTTTCACGCCACAAAGTAACAATTCCTGTTCCCATCCGTTAACGTCGTATTAAATAAGAACTAAAAAAGAACATTTCGTTCTTGTTAACAGTATTAGCATCTTTAAGTTTTTGTTTTCCTGTAAGGTTTTAGGAGAGGTTATATTTTTTTTACCTTTCTCGGCTTTCCTGCAAGGTTTTAGGAGAGGTTATATTTTTTTTACCTTTCTCAATATTGTAATCGAACGAGGCAATGCTGCAGTATTTTTGGGTTCTGCCAACTGGAGTAATGGACTAGAACATTTGGATTATTTATAGGCCTACCTAGGACTAGCTGGGGCTGGTCTAGGTTGGTACCACCGCTTTCCTCATGTATCTGCCGCTAAGCAGTAATATGCAAGCATTTCTGTGTTCTGTCAAAGCATGTTAGGGGCCAGCGTTATTCTTTCCATCAGGCAAACGACCAGGTTTGTTATCCAAAAGAATTAAAAAACAGTCGTACTTGATCTTAAAAATGAAGAGGAATTAGAAATGAATTGGACCACTTGTGATCAAAAGCCGACACATACTCGAGCTAGTAGAGACAGACAATATCTATACTCTATAAGTATATAATTATTCTTCGGTTTAGAAACATTAGTGAGTTTCTTCGTTTGTCATTTGTTATTTCTAAAAAAATGAAAGGAATAAATATATACACTATATACTAGGTAACTATATGGCTAAAGTGCTTTAACAACACACTCAATTGCTAAAATGTGACAACCAATATTCCTAACGCCAATATGTGTACACGTGTCAAGATGAAACACGACGACGTGTCAAGACTCAAGTCCTAATTTAATAACCGTGTCCAACCTACAGCAGTAAATGTACGTGGGTCCAACCCATGTCTATTGTTTCCTTTTTTTCGATTTCCACGACGCTTAGGCGAGGAATTTGATATAATTCACACATTATAACAGGATATTTACCGTGATTATTATTGAACGATGAGCACCCGATATTTCGACGCTGTTGCAAGCATCATGTTCACGGGAATACATATTCCCGTTGGTAAATATCCCGTTATAATGTGTGAATTAGTTAATAACCGTGAAAGTCTAAAACGGAATTTGATATGTAATACTGTACGGAATTAGCGGTCATTAGACATAATGAGTATCTATTTTTTTACATTATTTTAAACAATAACAATAGTTCTTAAGAGGAACCAACCCGCCATACTTTCCATACAAACGCTCGTACGTGATTAGGTATAGTGGTTGCGTTCTTTACGCGGGCTGGGAAGGGCCACCTTAAAGCTTTAGACATTACGGCTCTTATTAATAAAGAGAGTTAAACAGTGTTATAGTAAGTTAAACTATATTTTGTCTTTGTTGTTCAGACAAAACATAGTATAACTATTCAACCGTTTAACTCTGTTTATTAATAAGACCGATATATAATAACACAAGATATGTTACGTGGTTAGCTGGTGCAATGAGCTCCCGATTTTTCGACGCTTTCGCAAGCGATATGTTCACAGGAATACTGGCGAAACTGCACTGTGGAACTGCTGGACGAGCAGACAAATTGCAACAGCGTAGAAATATCAGGAGGTCACCAACTAATAATAACCAAAGTAAATAAATATCCCATTGTAATGAAAAAAGTAGTGAATAAGTGAGAGCTGACGATGATGACTCAAGATAATGCGCCTGCTAATCTGTAGGTGTGGGTTCAAATTCTCCCGCCAACGCAAAAACTCAATAAACGGAACTAAGCCTTCTGGCTTTGTTGATAGGTACTGCTATTTGGGGCTGTAGACGATATTTATTTAGTACGCAATAGTTATTTCAATCTAATATCTCCTCAATCAGTATTCGGGATGAGTCAAACGCAGTTATTTAATACACACCGATTGGTGCATGGCTTCTGATTTTCAACTTGAGGGTGACAAGCCAGGTCACCGGAAAAGGCCCTTATGATGCGAACCTGAAGTGAAGCCTTACTCTAGTGTATTTCTTATGCTATTGGATAAAGAAACGAGCGACTGATTTGATTGGACTCATGGTGGTAAGCACAACATCCTGCCCAAAACAAACTGCAGTGCAACTCCGAACTTTGAAACACAAAGACCAGACTCAGCGGCACTGTTTTGCGTTCGTTATCCTGATCCATTAGGTATTAAGTCTTGCAATTAGTAATTTCACTGACTACTTTGCTCATCAAACCGGAATATAATAATGCTTGGAATAATAATGAAAATACCGATTTGGAACGGGCACGGTGGGTTTCTGGAAGGTTCGTTGACTTTGAGCACGGATTGGGTCTGTTGGTGTCTTTGTCATTTATTATGTTCTGATAAAGACAGCATTAGTTTTAGTCTGTGATTCGGGTAGATGAATGTTGCAGAGGCCGGCTGTTAGAGTCATTTTAACTTTCATAAGTGCTCCTTTGGGGCCTATTTGAATAAAGACATTTGAATTTGAACTTGCACACAACTGCTTGGTGGCAGACTTCACGAGTAAATCTGTGTTACCCGCTCAGACGGACACTCGCAGAAGAGTTAGTCCTGGCGTTTGGTGAATGTTTTTGTGTTTCAGGTTTTTTGCCGTAATATACCCGCTGCGGCTGGCGGTGGCACGCCGGAGGAGTAAGCAGATGCTATACTGTGCCTGGGCAGTCGCACTCGCTTGCAGCTTACCACAGGTCAGTCTCTCACAATACAAGATGACAAATCGAACCGACCCGTCCCATAACATATAGAAAATGTTTATTTAGTATTCAAAAAATCGTTTAGGCGAAAATACATTTATTAGGTAATTAGATTTTTTTATTGCAAATACGTAAATATTATGTACTAGCTTTTGCCCGCGGTTTTCACCCTCGTTCCCACAGGAATCGTGAATTTTCCGGGATAAAAAGTAGCCTTTGTTACTCTCCGGTTCATAAACTATATCTGTGCCAAAAATCACGTCGATCCGTTGCTCCGTTACTGCGTGAAAGAAGGACAAACCAACAAACACACTTTCGCATTTATAATATTAGTAGGAAGTAGGAAGTAGGATGTAATGTGTCTTTTTCTTTTTCTTTAATTGTACAACGAAATAGGCGTGGGTCGCTTCGTGACTTTCGTGCAACGTAACATAGATAGTTTGTTGCACTGTGGAATGTGGATTGTTTCATATCTCGTGTTATTCAGTAGGAATTTAATTTGAAAAACTCGCATCAGATTTTTATTTGCAAAATTTGTTTTGTTCTTTTTCCTTATTTGTACGTTCAGCAGTACGGAAGCTTCAGATAATTATACAGTGCAAATAATAAAATTGAAGTGTCTGTTTTTAATGTCAAAAGCTTTTTGCCAAATGCATATGAAAATATATTATGTACGGTATGTACGTATACAAAAAAACAATTTTTGAAATTTTTGTATCTCTCACATTCAAATACATAATGCTTTATTGATATGATGTATTTGAAAGGTGTTGCTAAATATACCCATTTGTTGTTGGAAAATAAAAAATTAAGACTGCTAGGTAAATACATTGCCGTTAAATTTACACTAGACACAAGCACGTGGATTAATTTGACAGACTAAAAATGTATTCTATCTCTTTCTCATGTTCTTATTTAGAAAGAGAGATTGAAACTAAAATTAAGTTTAAGCCTGCGATGACAGAATTAACATCATTATATACAAATAGATAATTAAATGAAGCTGTCTTCACCAGAGCTTAGTGTTCCGCGTGATGCGGCACCCACACATCGCCGGCTTCGAGCAGTGCGTCGCCTTCAACGCGTTCAGCTCCGAGCGGCTGGAGGTGGCCTACAACGTGTTCTGCGCGTGCGCCATGTACTTCCTCCCGCTGGTCATCATCACCGTCTGCTACGTGTGCATCTTCTGCCAGATCCGGCGCAGCAGTGAGGAGCTGGATGGTGGGTTTATTTCCAGAGGTTTCTTTTTTACCCACGGAAACGAAGGTAATGTTTTTCGATAGTTATTTTTTTTGTGCTCTTTGGTGACGAGACGAGCTGGTCGTTTGCCTGATGGTAAGCATAACGCCGGTCCATAACAATTGCAGTGGCACCTAGAACTTACCTAATTGACATAGTAATACTTGCATATTACTGCTTAGCGGCAGACATCATAAGCAAAGCGGTGGTATCAACCCAGACGAACACTCGCAGAACAGTTAGTCTTACCACCTAGTAGTTAGTCCTACCACGTATCCTATAAACTTAGAATAACGGCTATTATCCTTATTAGCGTTTTGCAACTCTCTCGGCTGATCATTCATCATTGTCCCAGTGACAATGTGGTCAAAGATGGCGACCGGATTCACTAAAACTAAATTAAGACTGGTGCTCAAGCGTAGCTGACACAACACACCGATAGGTACTTTAAAAAACTATTTTTAGCCGATCAGTCAAATGAAAATCATCATGCGTTGAGCGTTAAAAAATTAATTCGATTTTTGATTAATTTTCGATTAATTCCTTTGTTGAATGAGCCTTCTAAGTGAGCTCATAAAGAAAAACTCGTATACATAATAAAATTAACACTTTTTGTCTAGAGAAATGTGTGCAACAGAACGGGGACAGCAACCACGTGCGCCTGCGCCGCTCCGGCCGCAGCGTGCTGGAGCGCGCGCGCCGCCGCACGCTGCGCATGACCGTGGTCATCGTCGCCGTGTTCGCGCTCTGCTGGCTGCCGTACGCGACCATGGCCATGTGGTAACTTAGAGCCAATTCACTTTATACTATTGCTTCTAACTTTCACCTACATATACATCACCTCTTGGCGTGCGGAGAGAGGGGCAATCCAGGTGTTAGACTTCGAAGCGTAGCACTCTTCATGGACGACTGCACTGAGAGACTCGGCATAAGCTTCTGCAATGCGGGGGTACGGAAACATGTTGCAATATCACCAGGCTTAGCCTCTCTGCTGAACGGAAGCACCACCCGAATGAGCATGAAACGTAAAACATATAACGCATTACCTGTAACGGAAATAGGAGACCACCGATGTCGATTAGTGCGATTCAGAAACAAGACGATCGCACTATTCGAATGGGGTGAGAAGACTCCTTTTGCTCAGGCAAGCTCAGTGCTCACAAAACTCGGAGAGGCTGAACCAGGTACTGTCAACACACCCCGCAAATTGAGCGTAGACGCAATGATAGTCGAGTATGAAAAAGGCGAAGTCGCTGACCACATCTGCTGCATTAAAGCCTCTGCAAATCATGAGGTGGTCGTGTACGAGAACAGAGGGGAAGACTTGAGCTTCCTCAAAGTACCGAAACACGACACAGCGGCGATGAACTCGACTACTCAGAGTGGCTCAGAACGCTTACAACAGAAAGTAGCAGTTGAGAAAGCCTCAGAACAGCAAAGAGGCATTCATGAAGAGAGGAACCGGGAAAGGAGATTCAGGGGTTTTCTGAACGTAATCAGCATAGCGACACAGGGAACGAGATCACGAAATATTCAACCACTGGAAAGACAGGCAGCCGCTTTGGTTGAGTTTTTGAGGAATCCCTCCTCTGGTCCTAAACAGCCCCAAGACACCCGGACGAGAGCTGACATGGGAGAGGTCAGTCCACCCAATCTCAGACCAGCGTCGACGCCCTTAGACCACGCAATCAACGCTTTTCTTGAGTTTCAGGCTATCATAAGAGCAACCAAGGAGGTTAATCTTATCACCTGCCGGAACATCATGAAGTCCTTCCAGCAGAAGGACTGCATGTTGAAGACTAGACTCGAGGAGGCGGAAGCGGCCATATACAATAATGACACTTCCCAGCTCATAATGGGAACAATGACAGGACAGTATATGGCTGGATACAATGCAACAAGTGGCTTTGTGGCTCTGGACGAGGTAGAGCTGAAACGGACAGGACGACTACGCTTTAACGTCCATTCAAATGATCCAATAGTAGTTACAGCCCGGTGTACGAAGATAATGCTGGATGACAAGATCTTGAAGATGGCCGATGTCATCTCAAAGACGCTTGATTCTGCACCAGCATTGGAAAACTGGGCAGTACCGGAAATCAATTGGGTAAATGGGGTTCCTGGATGCGGCAAAACAACATGGCTGGTTGGGAACTTCGACGTAGACAATGATGTAATAGTCACCACTACAACTGAGGCAGCTAAAGATCTAAGAGAGAAGCTCGCACACCGCATTGGAGACGCTGTAAAAACCAAGGTGCGGACTATGGCCTCAATTTTAGTAAATGGGTTTAAGGAGCCGGACAAATGCAACCGTTTAATGGTTGATGAGGCTCTTATGAACCACTTTGGGGCCATAGTCATGGCGACTCGACTGTCAGGTGCTAATAAAGTTGTCCTCGTCGGAGATCTCAACCAATTGCCTTATATCGACAGAGAAAACCTGTTCGAGCTAAGGTACAATCGCCCAAGCCTGGTTGCAACCATCAGCCAGGAGTTGTTGTGCACACATCGGAATCCAATGGATGTAGCGTACGCCCTTAGTGAGATATACTCCGGTATATACTCCTCAAGACCTCAGGTGCGCTCCCTGAAGCTAAATATGTATAAGGATGCCCAAATACCCATCTCTCTTCCAAACACCCTGTTTCTGGTTAACACCCAGGAAGAAAAGGAATCCCTGACCAGCAAGGGATACGGAAGTGGTGAAGGGTCACGCATTCTAACTATACACGAAGCTCAGGGACTTACTTACGAGTCGGTTATCGTCCTTCAAACAAGATCGAAAAAGTTACAGCTTCACGATAGCGTTCCACACGCAGTAGTAGCAGTATCACGACACACTGTCAGCTGTGTTTATTACACCGATGACAGTGATGACGCGATAGGCAGATTTGTGAAGCGGGCTATGATTGCGACACCACAGATGATCGTGGACTACAACCTCCGAAAAGCCATACAACACCGTAATGAAGAAGTGGTTGAAGCGCTTATGAGGTTAGGAAATGCGGGATCCACGGCCGATAATCCCCAGTCACCGATCACCCTGCAATCCCCTAGTATATAGGTACCTATGTATATAAAACTATGTTCATTTATGTAAGCAACTGGAGTTGTCATGCTCACGAAAAGGATTCTGCTCGCGGCGGCATCGTGTGGCGGGTCGCCCTCTTCCCTCGGTAATGGTTGAGGAGAGCGATGGCTGGCACATGGGTCATACTCGTGAACGGGTGCCGCTTGTGGTGTCTGGTCAACTCCAATTGTAATCCTTCTGTTGTCTTGTAATTTAGTTCTATTTTAATTTAGTTTAAGACCATAGTTCCCGTCGTGATGTTTTTTCTTTATATCGTTTATTTCTATTAATATATGACCTAATCTTATAAGGGTATGGACCACGTGTCCATAGAGTGTAATGTACTAAAATAAAAAAAAAAAATAAAAAAAAAAAAAAAAAAACTTTCACCTAGAATATGAATAAGAGGGCCTAGACCAATTCTCTTCGAAGCTATTCTAATTTTATAGTAGTTAAATAAACAAGCATAGTAAGAAATTGAGATACATAGTAACCATAGTACGTAACGTACCTACACCTATGTACCATGGTAGCCTGGTAACCATGGTACATAGTTACCATGGTAACCATGGTGACATAAAACAATTCCAAATTTTTACTTTTGTACTAGGTATTTATAGCGAATAATCACTTCGAAGTGAATGACTTTTGTTTAACATGGCTATTGGTATGATAATGTAATCAAAAATGGCAATACAAAGCCTACAAATTATTTATTAAACTAAAATCTGTCAGAGCAGTTTCCAGTCGATGTTTTCAGGCAGACTTTTGCAGGTAGCAACTCAAAGTTGTAACCTTTGATAAATAATACTATTTATCAAAGTTTGTAGCATCTGCCTACCGCTAATCAAACCCGTAAGTTTAATAAAGTTCTTCTTCGTTTGACGTTATTTAACTAATATTATATCTGACAAGGCACCGCGTCTTGTCAGGTGGAGATAATATTACTACAACTAACCACAACAATACGTTAATTGAGTGAAGTTACACAAACTATTTCAGACTGTTATTAAAGTTTCTTAGTTCAAACATGACAAAACTTTGGTATTAGAAGGAGAACGGAAGGAGGGATGGATCCGATTACAGTAAGAATGGGTGATAGGACTAAACCAAGCTTTACTTTTGAACACTTTCAAAAAATGAGGTTCTCAATTATTGGTCTGTTTATTTACCTGTGTATATTTTTTTGTATATGTTACTCGATTTCTATTCCAACCTTTTTTAATGAGTAGAGCATAACTTAGGTCTTTTTGTAAATTTTATGAAAGAATGCTACCTCTAAGGGTGGGTTCAAATATCGAAATATTTTCGTCGAAGTTGGTGTCGGAGCCATAGAATTAAAATTTTATAATCAAAGGTCGGAGCTAAGCTTTAGGAAATGCTCTGGAAAAGGAGGTTGCATCACAAAGTTTTCCTTTACCAAAACTCGAGCTCGATCTAAAGTTATTGCCATTTCTCAAGCCTCTTTTTCCCATGGTATGTTTATATCAGTAATACTGCGACGAAGATCAGAAGTATCAATATCATACCATACCTAATATGTCATCAAAATTAACAAATTTCTTCGGTGTTTATTTTACTTATTACATATCTTGACCCGGCGAAGCAGATTAGGCACATTTTGCCGCGAGCTGCTTCCCGCAACAACTGCTTGTTCGGTGCAGAAGCACGGTAAATAAGCGCTGGTGCGCAAGTGATGTATGTAGCGTAAAGCGGAGCAGACGTCGCATCGACAAGAAGGGCTTCGAGGGAGTGAAAGAGAGTAACCGGCTCTATTGCTGTTCTTGTCTGTTTCATGGATTTTTGAGCGTGTAATGCTTCGTAATCCGCGCGTGTTGCAAAACTATGTTTATTTTGACAGTAAAATGAAAATATGAAAGACCGTGTAATAGCACTTAAGTCAATACTGTTGGGGTTCCTTCAAATTCAAATTCAAATTAATTTATTTGCATAAATATGGGTTAGTAGGTTAATAAATTATCATATGATCGCCATATTCACCGTCAGGTGTGCAAATATTTAGTCATTATTCACTATATTATTCACATTTCAAATGGTTAATTTCTGTTTAGTAAAAGTAATGTCAAGTAATATTAATTATTAATAAGTAAACAGTTTTTTATTTCACAATGCATATGTATAAAATCGACATGAACACTTCTGCAAAAATTCATCCACAGTATAAAAATTCTCGTTCACTAACCACTTCTTAAGTGCTGAGCAAAAACGCGGAAAAGGCAGGTCTACCAATTGCTGAGGAAGAGAGTTGAAAATAAGAGGTGCCATATATATACAGCTCTTGCGAAATGTCTCGAGAGAGGGAGCAGGCATCTTCAGTCGGGCTCGCGTTGTGGCTCTTTTATTTACGTTGTCGTATAGCTCGAACACTGACGGATTAGTCATTACGAATTTAGCCATCTCATATATTATGTAAATGCAAGGCACCGTAAGAAGATTATTTGATTTGAAAACAGGCTTGCAAGATTCAGTCCATCCCATGCAATACATAGCTCGAATGCATTTTTTTTGTACTCTAAATATTCTTAAAATATCTGTGGAATTTCCCCAAATTACAATCCCATACCGCAGTATGGAGCAGACATAGGCGTGATAAACTGTTAGAACAGTTTCGGGGGAACTACACTGTCTAATTCTTTTTAAAGCAAATACGAATTGGTTCAATCTAGTGCAAATAGAGTCAATGTGGTCTTTCCAAGCCAAGTGTGAATCAATGTGAATACCTAGAAATTTAGTACTGTTACCTTGTTCAATGATAGAATTATTAAATGTTATATGTAAGGGCTCAAATCTGCGTTTGTAAGTTTTAAATTGTATTAATTTAGTTTTAGATAAGTTTATTTTCAATTTATTACAATTTAGCCAGTCGATAATATCAGACAAACACTTATTTATAACCATTTCGTACTCATTTATATTGCTTGATTTAATTACTATGGTTGTGTCGTCCGCAAAAAGTAAGCTGCTGTGGCTAAGAGCTAGAGGAAGATCATTAACGTATAATAGAAATAATAAGGGACCAAGAATACTCCCTTGCGGGACACCACAGTGATTGATTTTTTGTTCAGAATCATAATTTTGTAAGCAAGATTCACCTTTTTGTAGCATAGAAATTCTAGTTATTTGCCTTCTGTTTGTTAAGTAGGATCTAAACCAGTCCTCAGCATTACCTCTTACACCATACGAACTAAGCTTATTCAAAAGAATTTGATGATCGACAAAATCAAACGCTTTGCTGAGATCCAAAAACAAAGCACACGTGGGTATTTTACTATTTAGATTAGCCATAATCAATTGAACCAATTTGTAGGTTGCTAAAGTGGTCGATTTGGATTTCCTGAAACCAAATTGCTCCTTGGCAAGGATGTTAAAAGTATCCAAATAAGAAATCAACCTCCTAAACATCACTTTTTCCAGAATTTTAGACAGAACGGGCACAAGGGCTATCGGCCTATAGTTATCAACAGCTACTCTAGAGCCTTTTTTAAGAAGAGGTTTTATAACAGAAATTTTAAGCCTATCTGGAAAACAGCCTTGCTCAATCGACAAATTAATTAAGTAGGCCAGTGGTTCAGCTATATAACGACCAACTAGCTTAATAACATTTGTGGTGATATTATCGTAACCTGCAGACTGAGTGTTTTTTAAAGACATTATAATTTTGTTTACTTCGTCAGGTGTCGCAGGCTCTAGATATATGCTGTCACGGGATGACTCGATGTTAAGTAAAGGATTCTTTAGAGGAAGTGATGAAGTTAAATTGGAATTTGTAACGTTAACAAAGTAATCATTAAAAATATTTGTAATGTGAGGCCCTGAAGTAATATCCAATCCATTATGATTAATCTTTTCAAAAAACTGTTTTGGTTTAGTCTTGCCTAACTCCTCATTTACCACGTTCCACGTGGCTTTGCAGCAATTTTTAGAACTAGCAATAAACTTGGCGTTTGTCATCTGTCTACACTTACTCACACACTTTTGCAAAAGCTTTGAATATGCTTTAAATGCATTTTTAGAATCTATGTTTTTGTTTTTATAATATTTATATCTCAAAATCCTTTTAGTTTTACAACTTATTTTCAGACCCTTCGAAATTGATTTAGACCGATTAGATTTGACAGTATTCTTTACTTTAATAACAGGAAAGCAGAGACCATGAAAAAGCATGAGATAGTCGTGAAATTTATTAAAAGCGTCTTGCAGTAAATTAATCTCAAAAACTTCTGAAAACGACAAATTACGAATGGCATCAACGAACTTAACAATGTTTTCCTTACATGCATCGTGTACAAATTTAAAATAGTGACCAGTAGAGGTCTTGATGTTCAAATCGCCAAAAATAGCTAACTGAGCTGTATTATGGTCAGACAAGCAACAATTCAACGTTTTGCCAGTCACATTAGAAACATTACTGAATATGTTATCAATGCACTTATCAAGTCGTGTCGGTTCAGTGATGTGAAATTCCATACCATAATTCATTAATAGTTCTCGAAATTGCTCACTTGCCTTATCTTTGATGAAAATATTTATATTAAAATCCCCGCATACTATGACTCTTTGATATTTCCTCGCAAGATCTGTCAATATTTGATGTAAATTTTCAAAAAATAGGGTTAGATTTGAACTAGGAATTCTGTAAATACACAAAACGCACAACTTCAAGCCTTTAATCTCGATGCCGCAAACTTCAAAATGCCTGTCAACTCCGATTTGTGAAAAATCAAGCTCATTACATTGGACATCATCTCTACAAATGATGCAAGTGCCACCTCGTCTTTGAAGCGCTCGTGAATAAATTGCCTTTAACGAGTAATTCTTAATATTAAGGAAATGTTCCTCACCTTTGGCAATAAAATGTTCGCTAAGACATACAATAGTAGCAGATTGATTAGAAGTATTTAATTCGTCCAATACAACTTCGAGCTCATGCGTCTTACTCAGCAGGCCAGCTATGTTTTGATGCAACACCGCAAAATGTGGAAGTCTTGTCATTGGCCTCGAAAAAACACTTTGGCTTTGCTATCAGGTGACACTGAAGAGTTTCCGGATGTAACATTTACTTTACCTACAGAAGGAAAATATTCCGTAACAAAACTTTGCCGCAAACCTTTCGAGGCCGTAGAGCAAGGCTTATTAGCTAATTCGTGAAAATAAAACGGAATGGTGCCCTTTTTAGGGTAATTTACAGCTGATGAAATTCTCAGATCCGTTGACGTAGGTAGCGTTACATTCTCTTTGGATGTTGGCTTTGCAAACAGACTGACAGAGCCAGCAAGTGCTCTACCTTTCGGCCTGGTAAAGTTCAAAAATGTGTTACTATACTGAACAGAATTTACACTGTGAATGATTCTACGAGAAATGTTCTGGATACCCGGCCTAGTCTTTACAAAAACACAGTTGTCGAAATCGGCAGTGAGAAGGCTCAACTGTTTGTTAAGTTTACTTTCTTTAAGGAAAGCGTTGTAAATAACATTCACTACAAAGACGTTACATTTTCGCAAAAGCTCAAGAGCGGCTCTAATCTCTGACAGTAGCTTAGAAAAATTAGTATCATTACTGCCGGTCATAATTACAATGCTATCGTCTTTGGTCACAGTTCTTGATAGTTTTTTACAGTAAGATAATACTTCCACTGACAGAGCATCCGGTTTAGTAAGCCCAAAAACACTATAGTCCTTGATGATAAGATCATTTCTATTCCGCAATATTGATTCTGTAATCCCTTCACCTTGATTATCCGCCAGTACAATTATACGCCCTTTCGTGGCAGCCCTCTTTTTACATTCGGCAACAAAGCTCCGCTTCGGGGACGGCAACTGGATATTATCGAGGGTAACGTTAGGTTTAGACGTCTTCAATAATGGCTCGTTCTTCAATTTATCACTCACTAGGTTCTCAGAAATGCTCTTGGGTTTTAGAGATTCCAAATTGGAATCAAAAGAACGAGCAACATTCTGTGATCTGTTCCCCACTGCTTCCAAGTTAAGTTTCGACTGAGAAGCGGGCTTATCGATGTTCACATGCCGGCAACTGTAATCTGATGAAATCCGAGAAGATGCAGTCTGTGTTGCTAAAGAATCAAATGAATTTCTTATCTGGCCGATTGAAGACTTTGGCGTACAGCATTCGGTTTCCAGATTTAGTTTGCGCCCAGATATATTTACTTGATTCGACTTAAGTAACATCTTAGCTGTCTTGGCGCTTCCAGTGCATTCACCTCTTTTTATGCTCATACTTGTTATATACATTCTTCTTAACTGCTCGCTTCGCTTCTGTTCTTCTTCAAAATTCTTTTTAAGAGACGAAATTTCCAAACTCAACGTATCTAATTCGGCATTTGTACTTAACAACTTCTGTCGCAATTCATCGTTCTCCATCTGTAGCTGTAGCAATTCATCACTTTTATAGTTGGTAGATAAATCCATCATGCTCCTAGAACTTAAATTATTCGATTCCAGAGTATCATCTGATTCCAATGATAGAGAACGTTGTATAGGCATTGAAGTAGTGACAGGCCTTTTCCGTCTTGTAACATTATCGATTCCATCCATTATGAAACTCATTTTTATTTTTATTTATTTTACTACCAAAAACAGGGAGGATTTGTAGAGTGGCAACCCTTTCGATCAAATCTCCTTCAAATGTCATATGCCAAAATCATAATTGTCAACTTTCATCTGTCATTTGAATTTGGCAGATTAATATAATTGACAAAGTGGGTAATTTACGTAGTTTGGATTAATGATTAATTATGTCGGTAGATTTTCGCTAATGTTTCACGATTATTTAACTATTATTTCTTCAGAATCAGTTCAAATTACTCACAGATAACAGTAGGTCGTGATTTCCGAGGTATAAACAGCACTTTGAAATACTATATGACATAATTTTAATCGTTTTTTATAATATTTTCTAAAATTGATTGAGGAACCGGTACACATAGTGCCGGTGTTGCCACCCCTTTCCTTAAAAATTTAACAAACTATTCAAATAACCTATCCAACTTTCCCAGGTACATGATTGACCGCAATTCAGCGTCGCACGTGTCCCCCCGGATACAGGACCTACTGTTCGCGATGGCAGTCTCCAACTCCTGCATGAACCCGCTGGTCTACGGCTCCTATACCCTGGACTTTAGGGGGGTGGTGAGGAGGTTCATCAAAAACGCTTGCTGCCGATCTTCCGCTGGCTCTGACACTATAGGTAATTAAAATAGAAAGAAAGATAGAAATAAAATACCTACCTACATTTGATTCCCGACAACACAACAGTAGGTACAATAACAAGACACGGAATATAACAATAATAACCATAATAGAAACGTTTAATCAGACATCATAACATAACATAATACATCATTCAGAACATATGAAAAGAAAAATATATAAAAATAACACGAGGTAAATAACAGGTGTACACAAAATGAGAAGTAAACCAAACCTGAACATGAATTATTTATATTCCTTGGTGGTAAAACTAACTCTTCTGTGAGTGTCCGTCTTGATTGGTACCACCAATTTGCTCGTGAAGTCTGTCGCCAAGCAGTAATGTGCAAGCATTAATGTATTCTGGTTTGATCAGCAGAGTAGCCAGTGAAATTACTGGGCTTATAAGACTTAATACCTAATATCTCAGGGTAACGAGTGCATTGCAGTGCCGCACAGGCCCTTGTGTTTAAAAGTTCTTAGTGGCACTGCAATTTTTATGGGCCGGTGTTATGCTTACCCTCACGTAGACGACCAGCTCGCCTCGTTATCTCATAGCATAAAAAATATGGCACCTTTTTATATCGTCATGTTAACAACGTAACTGAAGATATGTTCTGCTTTTCACAGGTAATTCTGGCTCAAGTTCAACGAAAAAGCAAAATATGAATCTTGAGGCACCATTGTTCCCTAAAGTAAGATTTGGTTTTTCATTGAATGGTTATTTTATTATTCATATATCTATATAAAGTTTATAAAGCCTTTCCGGGCAGCCCTAGATCAGCTGACCTCCTCTCCCTATTTATTTATAGATTACAATTCTGAAGCGGTTGTGTCTAAGACCGAATATGTCCATAATATCGTTATTAACTTCAGTGTGAGTCTTTATGACGAGCGAATTTACTTGCTTTAGACACACTTATTCGTCTTTGGTGAAACTGAAAACATTTTTTCTGCAAACAAAAATATTTTATTATTTTACCTGCTTCAAAACATTGTAAGCCTTGTGCGTGGGTTTGTTGTCATAAATAGTAAGTATTCATTTATGAATATAGCTTTAGAAAATCATTGCTCATAGAATAAAATTATATTGCTTGTGCCGCACGTACCTTTTTTCTTTCACGACCTGGAAGACTGGTAGATAATGCTATTTAGCATTAAGTCATTCCATGTACACATATTTGTGCAGAACTATTAAATAAATAAATAAATATTTAGCACAATCCTTTTTGCTTTTCAAAACGATAAGACTTAGGTACCTATTCAAGATATTCAATAGTTCTAGGTAAACTCGTCTTTTCTCTGGTATTGTAAGTTTATAATGTAAATTATTTGTGTAATGTACCTATAACATTACTTTGGGTGAATAAAAAAATCTTTAACGTTATTCATAGACCCATTTGAATGTATTACTTATGTATTAAAATTTATTCGCGAAAATCTTAAAAAAATACCCTGATAAATTGGTTCGTACAAGAGTTAAACCAGGGATTCGGTTAGGAAAAAAATATCAACTGAACAACCAAGTTGTCGTTCAAGAAAAAAAGATACTAAGCACGCGTGGTTAGTCGGTAGATATCAGACGGATGTTTTTTATAAAATCTAATCAAGTTTTGTTCTTTTGTTAAAAGTAGGTACCTATACTGTAGGTTTCTGCCATTTGTGTTGTACGACACAAAAGCAATGATAAGTTATTTGTTCGTTTTTGTACTTAATAATATTATCAGAATAAAAGTAGGATTATATTGGATTTTATAACGATTGATTATGTTTGTCCCTTATTTCGTTGTTGCCTATGGTTTTTTTGTGAAAGGTACCTACCTATTGAAATATTATTTATATGTTTGTTATTACTGAACTTATAAAAAGCCCTATTATTATCTCAGGGTAAGGACTGCAATGCAGTGCCGCGCAGGCCTTTGTGTTTCGAAGTTCTGAGTGGCACTGCAAATGTTATGGGCTGTGACGTTATACAATAACAATACAAATAATATACATGTTCTGTTAATTCTGATTTTGTTCGTAGTTATGTTAACCATCAAACACGAACGTCTCGTAAACCAATACAATAAAAATATCTGAATTCTTCAAATGTCTAGGTACTAAAATTTGTTTTAAACACATTTATGTTCCCTCTTTCACACAGAGTAGCCGTCCTCGCCTTGCGGTGAGATTCGCGGAGACATCGCTCACGATACCGGACCGACTGGAGGTACCCCGGATGCCCCGGGTGCCCCGCGTGGCGCGCGGCCCCGCCTGACACCCGCCCGCGCGCCTCCTCTGTGCCCAGCACGAACGCTGCCGAGTGCTGCACGAGTTCCACCGAGAACGGGTCGCACCTGCCGATATGTAGATCGGGAGTAGTGCCTTAACGCACAGACAAGGCCTACTTGCTGCAGGGGCCCCATTTACCACGAGAACCCCAAGTACCTTGGATGCCCCCGTATGCGCTAGATGCCCGTGGCGGCATCTACGTTCCACACTTTATTTGTAAACAAAGGATAATGTATGTCGTAGACAGCCATATTTAGATAGTCTGTGGTAGTAGTTGGTTGTCTATTAATTTAATGAAATGGCAACTCAGTGACATTAGAGAGTAAATGTCATGTTAGCTAGCTGTCAGAAGCGATCTGTTATGTTTACAAGCTGTCTTAGTTGCGAGGTATATAGTCGGTGGCGTTATGGTGTCGAGCTCTTGGCACTCGGTTCTCAAGCTGAGCGGACCTCTCCTACAACTGCTCTTAGCACTCGGCTCTCAAGCCGAACAGACCTCTCATATATCTGGAGGTATTTGGTAATATTGTGTTGTCTTGAGTTGGCTCTTTAGTGCAACGGACGTCTCCTGCTGTGCTGGCCGCTATGCTGCGCGGTTAGTCCCCCGTGATGGAGTGCTGGGATCTGCTGGGCGAGAGGCGCGTGGAGCGCCGCGAGCTGCGTGTTCGCTGTTCGGTGTGGTGGTGGAAGAGACGAGGCGACGAGGGTGTCGCTGCTAAGTATAACCTTTCATTTACTTTCAGCTGTTGACCAAGCCCATTAGGCGAGGTATGTGGAGGCTTGGGCAGGACTATAAGGGGAGTTGGGAGGTCCTGTGGGCGAGTGCCCAAAAACCTGTAGTGGCGATGGATTGTGATTGAGTGATTGCGTACACGAACGAAGCTAAGAGTAGACTACTAAGTAATGAAAGTACACTTTGGTTGTAACCGACATTTCCCATGGTAACGCCCACGTGGAATTGCTTGGCTATGTCTGATGATAATGGATAAAATGAATCTACCCACTTCTTGTTAATTATTGTTTTATGCAGGTTTGAGGTACCCCCGACGTGTGTGTGTGTGTCTATCTCCGACATCAGAAGTGGGATCGATGTTGGTTCAACCATGAAGTAATGACATCGGTGTTACTTCAGCCATGAAGTGATGACATCGGTGTTGGTTCAATCATGTAGTGATGACATCGGTCCTAGTTCTACCATGCGAAGACCTTGAAAGTGTTTTGTGACGATGCCAAGGTTGAATTTGTGGTGACAATGCCTGCGAGGCAAAGTGTTCGGGTTCGATCTCGGTCGGGTAAAGCTTTGTGTGGTAAGCGTGAAGTTTGATTTGTCTGGTTTAAGTTGAACTTTGATGTTTGTGTTGGGAAACCATTACCGTTTTTCCTGTGTATCTAGTGTGTATGCTAGTTACTTAGTAAACTACGCTTACTAACGCATTTTATTATGGTTCCATGTGACTGCTGACTGCGAGAAAAATGCTGGTGCTGTACATGTGATGGTGACACATGGCTTCTTCGGTCATCAAGTGAGTGGACCCATCGGCTAATCGGCAGCCAGTAAACCTGTGCTTCAGAGCTACGCGAGGACTGTTACAGATAAGTGGTATTCGGTTAATGATTCGGGGTCCAAATTGTAAAGCAGTGCTATTGTGATTTATTGAAGCGTGCGTTTCATGAACAAGTGAGTGTAAAGGGGGTAGTTCCTAAAAAAAAAAAAGTTATCTGTTGGTTGTGACTACTGTGTAAGGCATTTACTATGTTAGCTACGGATTCACTAGTCCGTCCAGAATAAAGGTTATGTAGTCGATCCTGGCGGGCGGAGCGTCGTCCGGGCCACACCCGCAAGGGCTGGTTGAAGGGATGCACTCCTCACCCGGACCAGATGGAATGTAGCGTCTGTAGTCGATCCTGGCGGGCGGAGCGTCGTCCGGGCCACACCCGCAAGGGCTGGTTGAAGGGATGCACTCCTCACCCGGACCAGATAGAATGTAGCGTATGTAGTCGATCCTGGCGGGCGGAGCGTCGTCCGGGCCACACCCGCAAGGGCTGGTTGAAGGGATGCACTCCTCACCCGGACCAGATGGAATGTAGCGTCTGTAGTCGATCCTGGCGGGCGGAGCGTCGTCCGGGCCACACCCGCAAGGGCTGGTTGAAGGGATGCACTCCTCACCCGGACCAGATGGAATGTAGCGTATGTAGTCGATCCTGGCGGGCGGAGCGTCGTCCGGGCCACACCCGCAAGGGCTGGTTGAAGGGACGCACTCCTCACCCGGACCAGATGTGTTTGTTTCGGTTGACTGGTCGAAAGGACAGTGTCGTCCGGGCCTGCCCCGTGCGGTGTGGTTGAAGGGATGCACTCGTCCGGTCCAAGTCATTTCTTTAGTAAGATTGTTGGTAAGGCGTCCGTTGACTGGTCGAAAAGGACAGTGTCGTCCGTGGTTTGGTTGTAGGGACGCACGCTCGTCTGATCCATGTCACTATGGTAGTTTTGGTTAAATTATGATATTCTTGATGATGATGATGATGCGTTTTGAATAATAGTGATAGTCAGGTATTCGATGAAATTATTAAAGCGTGTTTACAAGTAGGCATGTTCACAAGTTAGTGAAGATAATGCTAAATAGTGGGGTTCCGATTGAGTAGTAGTTGGTACTGCGCGCATTTAACAAAATCTGATCGCAGCAGTTGTAATTGGTTGATGAGTTTACCCTTGTTTACGTTAGTGCGAAAACGAAATGAAGCCGTTGGTGCTGTGCTAGTCGATATTGTTTTAACTGACGTGTGAATTTTGTAATAGTGTTCTCTCGTTTTCATTGCTGTAAAAAAAAAATATGAGACAAACTATTTTTGTGACGATAATTGATATTGTTTTAACCGTGTGGTATCAATGTTCAAGTTTACTGTAATTTTGTAGTTGGCGTCTTCTTGCTTTTACAAAACGAAGAATGCAATTAGACCAAATTGTATCCAAAATATAGAGGGTCATTTAAAGTGATCGAGGTTCTTGATGATCGTTACTTGTTAAGGGCCTTAGACTCTAAGCGAACCTACAAATACACTCATGATCGCTTACGAAAAATGCTTGAAGGTTAAGTTGTGGTAGAACAATTTAATGATAACGTGGTAGACGATGCTTTTGAGTTTAGGGAGTCAATACGTTGCTTAGTATGCTCGATGGAGACAAGCGTTTGGTGACTGTTTTGATGTTGCAAAATAGACCTTCAGCCATTTTTGAACTTGTGAACTGTTAGTGTTGTAATAGATTGTCACTAGTAGTAGAGTGACTACTGTTAGTTACCGTTAGGGTCAGTCGGTAGATTAACTCGATAGAGTTGGTAGCTATAACGAGAGTCAAATTTTAGAAAACATTCTAGTTGTTAGATCAGTGGCGAGCGATTCTGTAGTAGCTTCATGATCAACTAGTTGTAATTAGACTATGTGGAGTATGTAGGATCTCCGATAGTGACGATTGTGTTACAGTAGCCTTCCCTTTGTGGCTAGTTAGTGCTAAATGATTTAGTGGTTAAGTGGTAGTTGCAGAGTGCTTGTTAAGCACTATAGTGTTCGTTTGTAATTCATAGTGGCAATTTTGTGTGGTATGGTAGAGCCAATATAAGAGTGTACCTAGATAGAGAAATCGTGTACTTAGAGACAAATGATTTGATTTTCAGCCAAAAGTTTTAGGAAACATTTTAGATGTTAAATCATTTGGTGAGCGTTATGCTTAAGGGCGTATCAAGTACCTATCGACGATGTTAATGAAAATAAATCTGTGATTGATGAAGTTGAAGCGTAAATTGTGGCGGAAAACTCGAGTAAGGGGACTCTAGTGGTCAAAGTTGTGTGCGACTGAAGTAGTGGTTGTTTCGTAGTCGTAGCCCGGTAGAAATCGGTGTCTCTTGAGGTAACTCAAGTAGTCCGTGGGTGCGTGGTGTGCGTTCAACTCTAGTGGAGGTCGGGGTCTGTAGAGACCATTCGTGTAGATACCAGGGGGTGACTGACACGGGAGATCCAAGAGGGATCTGATCCATGCGCTGGATGAGTTTGTGAGAGCAATGCGATTGCTGGTCGGCTTGGATAGCCGGGACGCTAGATGTCTTACTCGAGAGTTTCTAGAGTTTTGATTTGACTAACGTTGCTTTGATGTGAGAATATTTGGTTTTCTGAAAATAATCGTTCGATGGTACTTGGACTCTGAGCTTTTTAGTTTGATGCGCGGTACCTTCCAGTACTTGGACCGTGAAGTTTTTAGTTTGACGCGTGGTACTTTGCAGTACTTGAACTCTGAGGTTTTTAGTCTGACGTGTGGTATCTTGTGATACAGTCGAATCTTTGCGTTCCTGTAGGGAAGCGCGTGTGTAGCAATTGTATTTGCTGTAGCTATAGCAATAGCTGTTGAAGACGAATGATGTAGCTGGGGTTTTGTTTAACTACAATAATTTTATGTGAAACTTATTTTGTTCTTTAAAGATAATCAATGGTACTTGAGTTCGGAAGTTTTTAGTTTCATATGTGATATGGTAGCACAGCTGCTGCTGTAACTGAGGTAGTTTATACTCTGTTTTCCACGTTGTGGTGCAATTGGATCTTATAGCTAAGACCATAGTCAGGTTTAGCCGAGCGGAAACTGTGCTGTGTTTTCATGTTTTTCATATTAACACACGAGGACGTGTGTCATCGCAGGATGGCCGTGTCGTAGACAGCCATATTTAGATAGTCTGTGGTAGTAGTTGGTTGTCTATTAATTTAATGAAATGGCAACTCAGTGACATTAGAGAGTAAATGTCATGTTAGCTAGCTGTCAGAAGCGATCTGTTATGTTTACAAGCTGTCTTAGTTGCGAGGTATATAGTCGGTGGCGTTATGGTGTCGAGCTCTTGGCACTCGGTTCTCAAGCTGAGCGGACCTCTCCTACAACTGCTCTTAGCACTCGGCTCTCAAGCCGAACAGACCTCTCATATATCTGGAGGTATTTGGTAATATTGTGTTGTCTTGAGTTGGCTCTTTAGTGCAACGGACGTCTCCTGCTGTGCTGGCCGCTATGCTGCGCGGTTAGTCCCCCGTGATGGAGTGCTGGGATCTGCTGGGCGAGAGGCGCGTGGAGCGCCGCGAGCTGCGTGTTCGCTGTTCGGTGTGGTGGTGGAAGAGACGAGGCGACGAGGGTGTCGCTGCTAAGTATAACCTTTCATTTACTTTCAGCTGTTGACCAAGCCCATTAGGCGAGGTATGTGGAGGCTTGGGCAGGACTATAAGGGGAGTTGGGAGGTCCTGTGGGCGAGTGCCCAAAAACCTGTAGTGGCGATGGATTGTGATTGAGTGATTGCGTACACGAACGAAGCTAAGAGTAGACTACTAAGTAATGAAAGTACACTTTGGTTGTAACCGACATTTCCCATGGTAACGCCCACGTGGAATTGCTTGGCTATGTCTGATGATAATGGATAAAATGAATCTACCCACTTCTTGTTAATTATTGTTTTATGCAGGTTTGAGGTACCCCCGACGTGTGTGTGTGTGTCTATCTCCGACATGTATAATACTAATAAAAAACAATAACCTTTTCAAACAAGTGACAAAAACGAACAATTATTTTTAAGCTCAGAACTATCCACTATTCTCAGAATGAATAAAAAAGGAGCAGTACGATGTGAATAGTAAAAGTGAGAACGATACGAGAACGAGTTTAATGTTTAAAACGAGAACAACAGTGTAGTGATGAAGGTAAAAGCGAAGTGTTCATAACGTATACTGAATAGTATTAGTATGTATTTATTGTACATATCGACAAAAAACTGTTTTTATATTCATTTCTCTGGATTTGACTTTCAAAAATATCACATTTTTTTGTCTCATCAATTGGCAGCAAATCCCGCATCGACATAATACCTACACAATTTTAACACTAATGCAATGCAATAGAAAAGTAATACAAAATTAAACTGTTCTGTTACTATTTTAAAATAGTAATTTACTAAAAAGGGCCACTTTAATATTAATTTAAGGCGCGTGGAGCTGAGTAAGCTTCTGATAAAATTAACTTGCATTGTAGACTAATTTGATTTGAAAACGTTCGCAATTAAAATATCAGTTAATTAAGTTGAAATCCATGCACGTATTATCATCATCGACTGATGAACATAGACCAAAATAACGGGAGGGCATATGCCATTTTACTTCATGCTTGGTAGGCGGCTTGCATGGTGATCGCAGAAGATTATGAAATAGTCCGAGGAGAAATTCTGCTGCCCATTCCTTGCATATTGCTAGTGGTAGGACTAACTCTTCAGCGAGTGTCCGTCTGGGTTGTAACCACCGCTTTGTGAGTGAAGTCTGCCGCCAAGCAGTAGTGTGCGAGCATTACTGTGTTCCGGTTTGATGACCAGAGTATCCAGTGAAATTACTGGGCTTATGAGACTTCATACCTAATGTCTCAGGGTAACGAGCGCACTGCAGTGCCGCGCAGGCCTTTGTGTTTCAAAGTTCTGAATGGCACTGCAATTGTTATGGGCCGGCGTTATGCTTACCATCAGGCAATCGACCAGCTCGTCTCGTTATCAAATAGCATTTAAAAAAATCACTTTGCCGGCTCTTATGGCACCTGCTTGAAGAGATTGGGTGGTAGAGTACTTTTTATGCCCCGGGAACCCACGGTTATACATTTTAATTAAATATACAATTATTAAGCGAAGTGCTATTAACGTGGTGCTTTAATTTGCCTAGGATGTATGATTTTTTAATAAGTCAATGTAAATAAATTAAGAAAATTTAAGTTAAATAATTGTGATAAACTATTTGACTTCCCCTTCGTCCGTCAACATTGTGAAACACTTGCCCGGGTTTAGACATGTCTCATAATTATGTTTCATCGCCATTAATAATTTGTAAATGTGCGTGTCTTTGGCAGTGTATAATTAATTAATTAATTATATTGAATAAATTAAACCATTTGAAATTTATCAAAATTGTGAACGTTTAATTTACTCGTAAGCGAGGGTGTACACTTAGATATACCTAATACTTATTATAATGTACATCATGTACATATTTTAAGCTTTAATTATTAATACCAACCGTCTAGCCAGATTTGTGGCCAGACTGTTAGAAATTCTATATAAACATTTCAAAGTAGGTATTAAATATTGGAATATAACCATTAAAATTTTAATGTGTGTTTACGTACGTATTATATACATAAACAAGCTCAACATATAAGTTACATACTTAAGGTTACTTAATACGGTATTTGGAGTTGAAAAATACAAACTTTTTCGAAAGAAGGAAAAGCCCTGTATCTACGCAGTTTTGTATTCTCTTTTCTATCTATGGAATCAGGACCATTACTTACACACAGATTGACTTGATTTGTTTTTGTAAGCTTTTATCGCCAACGTAAATCGAATCGATTGTACTAAAAGATATTTTATTCACTCTTCTAGCTCTAATAGTTCGTCATTGTAGCGTGCCAGAACGGGGATAAAATAGCATATTTTCCTCTATTGTGAAAAAGTATTTTTTCTTAATCTTTGTCTATAACCAACGAGACTTATTTATTACGTGTATCTGCCGCGTTTACCCCACAGACAACATTTATCTTCACCATAGAGATAATATAATCTTCACAGCCGACTGAAATTAAGTTGCTGGGAAAAAACATCTCGTTAAATTGTTGACGGCTCCGTAGCTAAGTTGGTAGTAACCCTGCCTGCAAAGCGAGGGGTCCCGGGTTCGATTCCCGGCCGGGGCAGATTTTGTGTAAAACATAAAAATTTGTTCTCGGGTCTTGGATGTTTGTGACGTGTATCTGTGTGTGTCCATGCCACCTGCGACACAGGGAATCCTAGTGCGGGGGTATGAGTGTAAGCGTTTATTATTTTATTTATTTATTATTTATTTAAATGTCCAGAATTGTATAAATTGTACATTTAATCTTTAACATTAAATATTTAATATTGTATTGGATTATTTAATTTTCCGCGATCATAGTGAAAAGTAGAATGTAACACACGGCGCTCGGCGCTAAAAACCCATTATAACTCGGTTTCTATTTACTCCCTCGTATATAATGGGTCATTTTAGCCCCTTGTATAATAATCAAGTATTTAACGAAGAACTGAACGGATTTCCAGTTTTCTTACTTTCACGGCTATTTACAAATTTTAGGACAAAGGAGTTTTTTTTTTTTTGGCTCCACGTGATTTGCGTATTTAGCCAGTGTCAAGTTATATGAAATATATTAATATGTAATAAATCTCTAGTTTAGGTGTGTAAAAGTCGTCAAAGTCACGCTAAAGTTTAGTTTAGGCGCAGTCGAGTCGAAGTGACGCTTCAGTAAAGCGGTGGATACTTTACTGAAGCTTCTATGGAGTTTTGGATAGAATACGAAAATACATGTTTTTCGTCTTTGTACTATTTGCCTTTCACTTATGCACGTTTACGAACACTTAATGGTTAATAATCCACCATTATTACACATTAACACTCGATAAAACACAGGTTTTAGTAAATAACAACAACAGCACATTTTCGCATTCCCGCCAAAACTCTCGACAAAGGAGTTCTTGAACCATTTTGAACCGACCATAGAGTAATACTGTAGTCTGTAATGAACCGACAAGGAGGTCTGTGATAACGGGATATGCGGCGCAAGTACGGATCTATTCGGGTCGATAATATTCGATAAAATTGACAGTTCAAATCGATAAATTGGGTATTATCGATTTGAACTGTGAATTTTATCTAATTTTATCGACCGTTAAGATCCGTACTTGCGCCGATGATATAGGTACCAATCGTCCTACGTAGTATTATTTCCTCGGTGCCAATCGTGGTACCATATTATGTACCTACAAAGTTTCTCTATTAAATTTTTTTTTCATTTCATTTACCGCTGGAACTTTAGCATAAGGAAAAGTTTGTTTAGGAGCATCTGCGGCGCAAGTACGGATCTTTTCGATAAATAAAGTGGGTTTTATCGATTTTAACTGTTAATTTCATCGAATAAAACCCACTTTATCGATTTTAACTGTCAATTTTATCGAATTTTATTCATCGAAAAGATCCCTACTTGCGCCGCTGATCGTTATATATATATAGCATTAAAATATATGTAGACTTTGTTGTACTATTATACTTATTCTGTGACGCCGGCATCGGTTGTTGTCGTAAGACAAGAGTTACGTCATGTTAGAAGCCTTTGGGCAATTTGAAAGTTCTGTCACCAGGGGGCTTACTCTCGATACTCGATTCCAAACGGAAATCGGGATTAGGATCGAATTCTTGCAGAGCCTAGGCAGTTAGGGACCTACTCTTGAACGCAAATTAGCACACGATTGGAACCGATTTCCGAACTAAATTAAATTGTCACTATTTCACTAACTTTTACGCAATTTTGACATTGACGTGTGTTAAAATTGGAATTGAAATTAGATTGTAATTGAAACTGAAATCAAGAGTAAGGCAACTGGTCTGACCACATGCCTAACGAGAAGGAAATAATGTATATGTCTGTGACAGCAATGTCTTCGGCGGAGGGTCCAAGATGTATAAATAGCATTTGTAATAAAAGTGTAAAAATATTTGAAATGACGAATTGACTGAAGTTAATATTTGTGTAATGGTATTGATATCGAAACTTTTTCGATTTATCTATAGTCTAAGTGTGGCATTAGACGGTAAAGCATGATTGATGGTTATGCATCAAGTACGGACCACGCGCAAAATGCATGGAAAAACACGATCAACGACTTGTACTAAAAAAAAGTGTCACAACCACCGCGTGTTCAGCGTGTAAGATTTTCTTCTTGAGAAAAATGTTCATCTGTCGACTAGTTTACACTTTGCGACCGCGCTTTTTATTAACAGCAGTGACGACTTCCTTAGTACTTGTTGCTGAGTCACGCGCCGCTAAGATTCCCTGTAATATACCTATTTACTAAGTGTTGTGTATTCGATGTACCTAATTATGTCAAAGCACGTAAAACAATAATTTAATTTATGTACTTTGTTACGTCTGAAATAAACAATGTGGGAAATCTTGTACTTTGTATTTTTATTATATGTACTAGCTACTGCCCCGTGGATTCACCCGCGTTTAGATTTTGGATTTCATCGGTTTTTTTTTACGCGGAACCCTAATTCTATTTCTAAAATGAAAGTAGCCTATGTTAGTCCTTGTAACATCAGCTATCTGCCAGTGATAGTCCCGTCAAAATCGGTCCAGCTGTTTGAGAGATTACCCGGTACAAACAGACACAAAATTTAAAAAATGGTTGTTTTGTTATAGGTACCATATAATAGGTACTTTCCATATGCATTTGGTAAAAAACTGTTATTTTGATATTAAAAACAGACACTTCAATTGTATTTATTTTAATAGATATAGATAATTTATATTCTAATTATACCATACAATATTTCAACGGACCGGGATGTGACGGGACCCATCATCCAGCTGATTTTATAAATGAGAGCGGCGCAGTACGTCTCTACAAACATACTGCTTTAGATGTTTGCATTTTTGATAATAACCTTTGGTATTTAATTACATTAATAAAAATAGGGATGTATCATGTATCGAGATTTGATTGAGCGGGAACTTGTGCGACTATCAATCCGACGTACCATGGTTCGAATCTTGGCTCAAGTTATGTGAGGATCATTAATAAAAATAGGGATGTATCATGTATCGAGATTTGATTGAGCGGGAACTTGTGCGACTATCAATCCGACGTACCATGGTTCGAATCTTGGCTCAAGTTATGTGAGGATCATTAATAAAAATAGGGATGTATCATGTATCGAGATTTGATTGAGCGGGAACTTGTGCGACTATCAATCCGACGTACCATGGTTCGAATCTTGGCTCAAGTTATGTGAGGATCATTAATAAAAATAGTGATGTATCATGTATCGAGATTTGATTGAGCGGGAACTTGTGCGACTATCAATCCGACGTACCATGGTTCGAATCTTGGCCCAAGTTATGTGAGGATCTAGATACCACTCTTTCTTAGACCGTAAAATAATGTTTATTTACTGATTGTGAACACCACATACAAGAAACAATAATTATTATTATTCTACGTAGATGTAGCTACATAATCAGCCAATAATAAATAAAATTTAAATTACACCACTAAATAAAAAAATATAAGTACAGGAATTTACACCAATATTGGTACTTTGTTTCACCTTAAACATAATACCTAAAGCTTTTTATTCGGGCGCGCGTAGACCTTTCCAAACTAGGCTCGAACTCGACCTTGAGACTCGACTGATAAGGGTAAGTACATAATAATGTACAAAACCATCTAAACGGTTTCTAGATATTTCTTATTTCTCGCTTTGTTTTGCGATGCGGCTTCGTAACTGTGGTTTGGAGGAATAATAAGCCCTGTATTATTGTTTTTCAAGGAAATTAACTAACAACCTACTTAATTAAAATGGGCGTAGGTACAATTATATACATACTAGCCGCTGCCCCGCGGTTTCACCCGCGTGGAGATTTTGTATTTCATGGTTTTTTTTTTTGCGCGGTACCCTAATAGAATTTGCAATAAAATAATATTGCGGCTATAAATTGAGATGTAAGCTATCCTATCTTTTAAGTTAGATCAAACTGCACACGGTGTGCCAATTTGATTAAAATCGGTTAAGTAGTTTAGGAGTCCATCGCGGACAAACAACGTGACGCGTAATTTATATATTTTTAATGTTAGCTTCGTGTGTCGAACACCTATGTAGTAGGTAACACGTTTTCCCGGAAAATTATAAATAATCAAGTTCATTACCATTGTTACAAAAAAAACGAGCAATAAAACGTCATTTCTGAAAGTTAAAACGCTCTTGAGCATTGATCTTCAAATTAAGCTCTTATTCAGTCAAGCCAATACGATCTTGAAACTTGTGCGAAATTTCAGTCCGAGTTCCAATAAAATATAGGTACTTACTATGTAGGTATGTGCAAAGCTGCGTCAAGCCATTTCGAAATAACGAATCATTCGTAAACCATCCGCTTTTACGAGTACGACGTAGTTACACTTAACGACATACTGAATGAAGTAAGAGCCCTAAAAGATGTTTTTAATGTTATTGTCTGCTGAGTAATCAAAATTATACCCAACCCATATCCTTATTAGATCTACTAAAGTAATTTTCACATGAACATTAAAACAATGTAATGTTCATGTTTTTGTAGCTAGCTAGGTTAGATGTAGTGTTTATTTATGTATTAGCTAGTTAATAAAGGCATTAAAAAAAAAAAAAAAAATGTAATGTTCTCACTTCAATGCTGGTGCGGCGGCTGAATCAGCAGATCAGCAGGGTTGTTATAATTTACTCAGAATTATCCGTGTCGGAAGCGATTGTCTTGTTCGTTTATATTTCGGAATCGCATAAAAATACTTAGACTACTTATGTCATAGACGTGGGTTCCGACTGAAAATCAGTTATTAAGGTCCTTGGACCTTAATTACATGCTGAGTCGGAACCCTTATCATGGCATAGCGCAACATTGTTTTTTTTTTTATTTATTTACTTGTCTGTCCCTTATTTTCATTTTTTTTAATTTATGTGTAAAACTGTAATGTTGTGTGATGTCCTGAAATAAATGTATTTTCTTTCTTTACTTCGTTACGACAAATCGTTTGTTGCCAACGACAGTGGTCAAAATAACCTACCTATTGAAGTACAAAAACCCTGCAAATAAATTAGGCCAAAGTGGAAAAGGGTGTGTAATCGTCATTGAGCGGGTTCGTCTTAGCAAACATAATTCGTTTCGATTAGAATCCTTTGCTCTACGAATAGATTGACCAGATCCAATTTCTTATTTTATTGGGACATCAGCCTTCAAAATATGGGGGCATAAATGATCCAAATAAGGGATAACCATTTACAATAAAGACATTGGGACATTTTTAATATTTTTTATTGAAAATCACGAAGAAAAAATCTTCAGTGATTGAATAAAATTGTTTTATTTTGTATGTGTACGTGTGTGGTTCCACCGGTTTTTTTCCTAATTCGTTTTTTTTCCAGATTTTTATTTTTGAAAACTTTTTTCTTTATTGAAACAGAGTATCGATTCTTAATTTCCCGTGAACATGATGCTTGCAACAGCATAGAAATATCGGGGGTTCGTCGCTCAATAATAATCACGGTAAATATCTCGTTACGATGTACCTACGGATTTACAAATTCTTATTTTTCCGAATTATAGATTGTACGAACTTTTCTTTTTTCAAACATGTACAGTTTCATACATAAGTTAAAACAAATAAATTGAGATAAAATATAAATTATAAAAACCTTATTTCTCCTGTAAAATATAACATCCCGGCCAAAGGCAAATCCATCACATATAAAAAAAAATTTTCGTGTCGAAGTATTATTGCCATCAAGTTGCCATTTTTTCAAAAGCTACTTAGTGAGTAAGTATCATTTGATTTTATTTCCTTCTATGTTCTTCTTCAATGTGTTTTCTATGTACATAATTCTGTTTCATGGTGTAATAAATATTTTTCTATTCTGTTTTTTCTACATTTTAAAAAGTTTCACTGGACCTAACTTGAAATTGTAATTTCAGACTCATTAATTATTTTGCACCCTCTTTGGTACCTTTTCATTAAGCGTTAAAAGCTTTGCTATCGAGGATTAAGTGGATTAGACTTATTTGAAAATGTATTAGATCATGTTGTAGGATTTTGTAAAAGGTAAGTAAATCCTACTTAATAGTATAAATGCGAAAGTGTGTTTGTTGGTTTGTCCATATTTCACGCCACAACGGAGCATGGGATCGACGTGATTTTTGGCATAGATATAGTTAATGGACCGGAGAGTAACATAGGCTACTTTTTATCACGAAAAATGTACGGTTCCTGTGGGAACGCGGGTTAAACCGTGGGCAGATGCTAGTGCTACAATATTTATATCTGAAAATAAAATTATTTGCTACACCTAAATACTACGTGATACAATATTATTTATAAGTCTTTGTAATCTATTGTATACTAACGTTTTGTGATAAATTAATAATAATTCATTGCCATGTAACCCCTTAAAGCATTTTTATAAAATCTTGATTTATTATTGTTTGATCAAGTTACATATTACGGTTTGAAGATTATAACAAATGGAACAACATGTCTTTTATTTTAAATTGATTTCTATACCTTTTTTTTAAAAAACTAAGAATTTATCAATTAAAAACAAAATTAAACAAAACCTTATAAATAAAAAACCGCATTAAGGTCGCCTTCTGCAGGTAGGGTGCCCAAAAAGCTGGCGACATTACCTCGCTGAATAGCTAAACTAATACGTTGACCGAGGTAAGCGCCAGCTCGTTGGTCACCTGTCACTTCTATACCTTACAATAGTATTTTTTTAAGTTGGGCTACATTTTTTGATTCGTCGTCGAGCTGTGGTTCGAAGTGGTCGCTGCACGCGAATCTTGTCTAATTTTGTTATCTACCCCCGTAAAAATAATATAAAATGTCGAAATGTGATAATTGTGATAAAAACATTACTAAGAAGTGCCCCGGTCTAGAGTGTAGGCAATGCGGAAAGATGATTCACGCCAGCCCAATATGTTCTGGCTTGACTGGAAAGCAGCTGTCAGCGATTCGCAATTCCGAAAGCCTCGACTGGATTTGTCAGGAGTGTAACCGCGATTCACCGAGGAGGAAGTCGTCTTTTATAATCCCTGAAGAGGATGATGAAGAGGAAGATAAAATTTGCGATATTGGCGGAAGTGTGGATTTGGAAACGATAATACAAAATATTACTAAAGAAGTAAAAAAGACGATCCGAGCTGAACTTGTACCGATGGAATTATCTGTGAAAAATTTTGGACAAAAAATAGATGAAATATTTAAACAAATGAGAAAATTTGAAGGTAAATTGCAAGACTTGGAACGGAAAAACACCCAATTGATGAATAAAAACACAAATTTAGAAATTAAAATAAGTTCATTAGAAGAACTTATACAGAAAATGGAACAAAATTACATCGAAAACAAAATAGAAATAACCGGAATTCCTAAAATCAATGATAACGAAAATGTAAAGGAGATGTCTCTTAAAATTGCAAAATTACTAAATGTGGATCATCATAGCATAAAAACGGTGAAGCGTTCAACTGGACGAAACGATTCGAGCGGTCCTCTGCAGGTGGAACTGACGGACGGCGCGCAGGCGGTGTCGTGGGTTCGAGCAGCCAAGAAAACAAATATCGTGGTCGAAAATATCATACCTGGCATTCAAAAAGCAGCAGCAGCTAAATCGAAGGTGATCGTACGCCACGCCTTAACGAAGGCTAACAAAGCACTCTTATGGAATTCACAACAGAAATTACGGCCCGCATTTAAATTTGTCTGGTACCAGAATGGGAACGTTCTGACACGAAAAGATGATAATGACAAACCTATTGCGATAGGTAGACAGGAAGATATTGCTAAAATATTATCGTTAGCTTAGGTGGCCTAATGTAGGTACTTATTAATCTTTTTAACTTTTGTTTTATTTTTTCCTCTCTATGATAGTTACTGGTGGGTAGGTTTTTAATCTATTTATCTAAGTACTTGCTGCTTGATTGTATCATAGTTAGGTGATTACTTATTTGTTATTTTTGTTAACATTTACACTACCACATAACAACACTTAATTTATATTACACAGTACTAATTTCAAAATTGTATTAAATAATAAAAACAAGCAGACAATAAACCATTGGATATGTAGGATAGGTACCTTCCTATTCATGTCTTCATAGGATAATTAATTAAGAATCTCTAATAGTGTAACTAGTTACAATTATGTATTTAAATAGGTACCTATTGTTAGTTTTTATATACCTACTTGCCCTCGTGCAATGAATCGTATTATTTGCTGTTGTGTAATTTTCTTGTTGGAAGTTGTAACTGGTAGTGAGACGCCTATATAAATATATAGCTGAGCGAGCAAATTACTCTGTTTGGGGCAAGATCCCCTGGATTTTACTTAACTATGTTTTTATCTATACCCTCTTAATACCTTCAGTTTTTATTAATTGTAGCTTACTTTATAAGTTTATATTAACCCAATTCGAACCTAAGAATGTAATATTATTTAAACACACATAATAAAACAGCGCACGACAATGTGAACACCAACACAAACCTTACCAGGTTTATATGGTGTTATATTAACTGTAACCTGTATTGTACTTTTAATAAAATAAAGAAAAAAAAAAAAAAAATTTAAAATAAGTAAGAATGCAACTAGTTGCAATAAGTAATTCGCGGTAAATGCAAATGGTGCATTTTATACCTATATATAGTCTAGCGATCTTCTCATGCAGGACTTTTAATTTTTAATTTCGTCTAGGTCAAAGTCGGTAACGAGTCATGGACCTCGAATTTAAATTCTTTTGAATTTCTGGACAAAGAAAAGGGGGCAAATCTAAAATTGTTAACATACAATTTTCCTTATACAAAGAAGAATTAACATAGAAAGGATTCATTGACCTAAACAGCTACATTTAATTTTCTGTGGTAAGGTTATTTCTGATCTGAACTATTATATACAAATAAATAAAATTGAACTGACTGTTTGTAATATCAAAAGAACAGTTTTTTACTAAATACATATACATGAAACTATAATATAAAAACGGTACAACAATAATGTATGTTATAACAATAACACATTTTTTTAAATATTTTTCTTGTAATCTCCTAAACGGCAGGACCGATTTTGTCGGGACTTTCACTGGCAGATAGCTGATGTTATAAAGAGTAACTTGGGCTACTTTTATTGCGTGAGCGAAGCCGCGTGGCACAGCTAGTCGTTCATAAAGCTATGAATATATATCGATAGTTTCCATTGGAGGTCATCAACAGGACAATCAACCTTTCATTTAAATCCATCGTTTGGCATAGGTCAAACGTGGTGGTACACGTGTTACGCCCACTTGGCGGCTCCCTGACTAAGTTAGGGACTACTAACTAACCCGCCAAGTGGGTGACTAACTAGTAACCCTGCCTGCAAAGCGAGACGTGTACCATTTATTCTGTATTTATTATAGTTGGACATACAACCACCTCCTCACAAATTCACCCAGCATTCGAAGGAAGTATACTGAAGTCGCAGCGAATACATAGTTAGTTTGTTCAGCGCAGATTGAGGAGCTATTAAAATATATCTTCACAAATCAAAAAGATATAAATCTCTGTCACATCGCATTTTAGCCTAAACATGGATTTTCCACGTGGTACCGAAAAGAACAAAAGGACCCTTAAACCGGATATTAGATATTAGATATGCAAGGAATGCTACGCACCACGACATCTGTGAATATCCGGTCTATGATAGTTTGCTGAATGATTATAATTACCCATCTCCGGCCCAGACGTGTGCCGAATTAATCAAGATGAATGTAGGTACCTACCTACCAACTTTACAAATCCAAATTAAAAGAAAATATTCTTATGGATCCCACGAGAGCGCTTACGAATGTTAGGTGAATCTAGGTCCCCTTATTAAATATATAACCGGTCGAGAAGACGGCAAGAAACTCGCCAGCTGTCTTTTTCAAAAACATTTTCACAATAATATTTGTTCAGGCCTGTTCAGACGTAAGCATTATTTGCTATCGCCTACGCGTGAGGTAGAGAAAACCGGCTGGGCACGAAACTTCATACAAATAAGGGCGATATTAGTGCTCAATATTTACCTCTACGCATCACAGCGATAGGGCATTCTGTCCTAAGCTGTAATTTGCCTCTTGCCTCTTTGTCATAGCAACCAGGTCGAGGCAGTGAAAGAGAGTATCCGGCCCTATTGCTGTACTTCTCTGTTTCATGAATTTTTGATGGATTTACTTCAAGCCGCACTTGATCGTGTAGTACTTCGTAATCCGCGCTTGTTGCATAACCATGGTTATATTTTCAAAGCAAAACGCAAACATGCATGAGCGTGTAACGGGCGCTTTACGGTGTTCATGTACGGGTAGAGATAGAGTGGTCCTGTCACTGGGATCACACGGCCAAGTACTTAGTTAGTACTTAACCGATTTTCAATTTGTGTGGTAATTTATTTTGTTAGTGGTAGGACTAACTCTTATGCGAGTGTCCGTCTGGGTTGTTACCACCGCTTTGCTCGTGAAGTCTGCCGCCAAGCAGTAGTGTGCAAGCATTACTGTGTTCCGGTTTGATGAGCAGAGTAGCCAGTGAAATTACTGGGCTTATGAGACTTAATACCTAAAGTCTCAGGATAACGAGCGCAGTGCAGTGCCGCGCAGGCCTTTGTGTTTCAAAGTACTGGGTGGCACTGCAATTGTTATGGGCCGGCGTTATGCTTACCATCAGGCAAACGACCAGCTCGTCTCGTTACCAAATAACATAAAAAAAAATGGTAGCCAGACGAGTATAAAAGGGCTGGCTTCTTTTTTTAAATTCTCTCCTCACAACACCTATATTATCTTTAGTTTATTATTTATCGCCACAAATGGTCTGCAGAAGTTATCTTTTGACACTTAACTACTCTCTCTAATGAGTCCTCATTATTATGGAGCATTGCACTTTATCACAAATAATAACTATATTGTACTAGGTTCATAAGCTAGCGGCATATAATAATATAATTAGAAATGACTTAATAATATTTTTTTGTTCATTCGGTTAGCGTTTGATTACTATCTCACCTGAGCGCAGACAAAATCACTTTCTGCAATCGTTATCGATAGTAGAAAATTTAAAAATTGTCACATTACATAAGGATTCCTTTTAAGTTGCATCGTAGGTAACATAAAACGCAAGAAACACAAATGTGTTAACACAGTAAAAATTAAATTCATAAAAAACATATAATAAATAAATAATAAATAAATAACGCTTACACACTCATACCCCCGCACTAGGATTCCCTGTGTCGCAGGTGGCATGGACACACACAGATACACATCACAAACATCCAAGACCCGAGAACAAATTTTATGTTTACACAAAATCTGCCCCGGCCGGGAATCGAACCCGGGACCCCTCGCTTTGCAGGCAGGGTTACTACCAACTTAGCTACGGAGACGTCAATATAGGTAAAATATAGGTAATTTCCATAAAGATCTAAAGTGGATTCAACGATTTTTGTTTCCAATAGTAATTGAAATGTATGCTAACTAGCTAAAATTAACAAAATGCAAACTAGGTAAAATTGTTGGTTTGTCCTTCTTTCACGCAGTAACGGATCGACGTGATTTTTGGCATATATATAGTCTATGGACCGGAGAGTAATATAGGCTACTTTATATCTCGGAAAAAATGCACGATTTCTGTGGGAACGCGGGTAAAACCGCGGGCAGAAGCTAGTAGTTAATAAAGCAACAAATATAAAAAACTCGTCTTTGCGTATAACTTTAGAAGGGACATAATAAATGCGAGCCCAAAAAAGGACAAGTTCAGTTTATTTATAAAAGAGGTTTCGCAACTTGGCGTACAATCAAAGTGACTCTGATAATGTTACTGAATAGTCTTACTCGTATATAAAGTGCAAAGTCAAAGCTAATGCGGATAAAACTTCGTGCAAGCTAATGTTAATTTATTTCTAGAGTTATTGTGATGGAATTGGTTTATATGTGATAATTTTGGATATAAAAACTTCACCATTATTTTAGGTACGTATCGTTAATATTTTTTGCCGTTCAGCCGATCTTTATAATTTTATACAAACAACGTCCTTATTAAAGGATCAGGTAAAATTACCCAATTATTATTTGAAACACAAACCGTGTCTGGCCAGAAAAGAAGAAAAACAATTGAATATACTTCTTGTATTTCCTACACAAAAAAGGTGGTTTGCAAATAAATCCGTGCGCCCGATAACGAAATGTCGTGCGCGATGGAGTTCAGTAGGTATGTTTTGGGGTTCCATACTTCAAATGGAATAACGGAAAATGGAACCATTAACAATACATCCTAAGTTTAAATTGGTATCTTATCCCAAAAGGGTGTACTCCTGGATGTCAACAACATTTCGAGTTTTTGAAGTTCGGGATTTTTCACTGAAGCTATATCATTTAAAGTTTACGTCGAAACTCTTAATTTATTTTATAAACAAATGATATCCTTATTAGAATTATTAAGTAAAAAATACAATTCAGCTAATGTAATTATAGGCGGTGACTTTAACTTGAATACTTTAGAAAAAAATCCACAATCTAATCAATTATTGAATCTGATGTTAGAATATAATTTTTATCAATACGTAAGTGAACCAACTCGTGTAACAAAATCAACATCTACCTGTCTAGACCTCATATTTGCAAATTTTGATAAAACTAATTTAAATGTCAGTGTTCATGATTACGGTTTTTCAGATCATAAAGGAGTGATTTTAAAAATAAAAAACCATATCTCACTTACAAACTAAACCTACTATTTGGAAAATTAAAAAAAGGCTTTTTAATAAACTAAACATTGATTTATTCAAAAATGAGTTGAAAACTGTAGACTGGGATACTATATTAAGTTCAAATAAATCGATAAATGAAAATTATAACGCATTTAACAAAAAAATAATAGAAATCTTGAATAAATGTATACCTAAAAAATTAATAAAACTTAGAACGACCAAAAAGTGTGCTTGGCTAACAAGAGGTATCAAGACCTCATGTAGAAATAAAAGACTTCTTAAACCATTTGTAACATACTATAAAAATCCTATCCTTACTAAACATTATAAACAATATGTCAAATTATTAAAAAAAACGGTTATCAAATCAAAAAGAATTCAGCACATATACGAAATGAAAAACTCTGAAAATAGAACAAAATCGATGTGGAAAATAATCAAAGAACGAACTAATAAAAATATAAAAAAACCTAAATACAATATTAAATTAAAGATCCATGATAAGATAACGTCCGAACCAAATCAAGTGGCGAACATATTCAACGAGTTCTTCGCCGCGGTAGGCGGCGCGTGCAGTGGATGCGCGACGGCGACCGCGCGCGGACGAGCTGTGCTCCAGCGCACTAGCAATACGATGTTTCTTAGCCCGGTCGAACCTCGCGAGGTATACTTAATAATTAAACATTTAAAAAGTAAATTTAGCCACGGCGTAGATGAGCTACCGCCTATTTTAATAAAAAAATGTGCCGAAGAGCTGACTTTACCGTTCTACTTGCTAATTAATTATTCTTTTCTTGAAGGTGCATTCCCAGACTTACTAAAAGTCTCAGTAATTAAACCGGTGCATAAAAAAGCATCTAAACTTGACCCTAATAATTATAGACCGATAGCTCTTTTACCTACTGCGTCTAAAATATTTGAGAAGGTTATGCAGAAGCGCCTCAATTCCTTTTGTGAAAAATATAATATATTCGATGACTCACAAAACGGCTTCCGGAAAAGTCGTTCGACGATATTAGCAGTATATAAATACATACAAGAAGTGCTTAATATTATCAATGACAAAAGTTACGCAATTGGTATTTTATTGGACATGAGTAAAGCCTATGACAAAGTGCAATACAATATTTTATTAGATAAACTGTACGGAATAGGGATACGTGGAATATCACATAAGTGGTTCAGTTCTTATTTGCAAAATCGCAAACAGTTTGTTGAAATCGAAAATTTTGAGTCTGCAACTGGTATAATAAACACAGTAAGATCTAAAACCATACAAATCAATAACTCGATTCCTCAAGGAAGCGTCCTAGGATGTATCCTTTTTTTGTTATATATTAATGACCTTCCAAAAATAATTGATGAACATTGTGTACTCTTTGCGGACGATATCTCTCTATTGACATCTTGCAAAAATAATCTAAACATTAATGAAAATCTCACTGACATTTTTAATAAAATAATGAATTGGATGACTGACCATAATCTTGACATAAATTTTAATAAAACTAAACTAATACAATTTCGACCGTATCAAAAATTACCGCTTGACATTGATTTTCATTACGATAATACCCAATTGCAATTCACTGACGCGTGTACATTATTAGGCTTAGAAATAGATTCAAACGTTAACTGGAAAAGTCACATCCAAAAGATTAGAGCTAAACTCTCGAGCTTTACATACGCACTAAGAGAACTTAGAAAATCCACCGATCTAAATACTTCCATAAGTGCATATTATGCGTACGCGTATTCGTGGCTGCGGTACGGCATTATACTTTGGGGAAACAGCGTTGACGTCCAAGATCTTTTCATTTCCCAAAAGAAGTGTATCCGCATACTGGCCAATATAAAACAACGTACCAGTTGTAACCCCTATTTTAAAAAATATAAAATATTAACTCTTACATGTATTTATATATTGGAAGTATGTAAGTTCGTAAGGCAGTATCCGCAGTTTTTTACAAAACAAATTGACCAACCTCGACGATATGCGACTAGGTATAAACAGAAACTAGTTCTACCGAGCTCAAAATTAAAAATGCATAGTCTAGGTCCTAATGTAATGTCGGTAAAAATATATAATAAAATTCCGGAAACAATACTAGCACAAGAAAAAGAAACAACCTTTTTAAAAAAATTAAAGGACTTTTTAAATGACAAATGTTATTATAGCTTGACGGATTTTTTTAATGACCCACAATTAAATAGTAACAACTCATAAAGAAAATTTTGCTACTATGCTTGTAAAATGGACCGGCCCGCTCGTCACCTATGTTGCTATACCCTAACTAGGGTCATATGTAAGCTCACCTACTATTATAAGACCTTTCTGTAATGTACATATGATGCAATAAATGATTGAATATGAATATTGAACTCTACTAGGTACCGAATTTCCGGGCAGCCCTAGATCAGCTAATTCACTTGAATCAAGTTAAATGATAATGTTAGAAAAGACAGATGATTAAAAAAGATATCGAAACAAGTTTAGAAAATGCCGCGCAGTTCACCTTTGATGTGAATTTATTTTTTTGTATGGCAATTTGGAATGACGTAGGTATTTGCAAGGTTCTGACAACTTGTGGACAATCATGGTCCTAATCACCCCCTTGCGGGATAACATACCAATTCTAAGTGACTATTTTTGTTCAGACTTTTTTGATGTGGGATAGAATCATATTGGTACGAAACAACAAAAATCCTGAACTTAACCCCTAATCAGCCACGTTATAACGTTGCCAGCAACCGTGGACACCTTTCAAATCGATATCAGTCACACATCAGTAATAAATGGAAGGATGCCGAATTCTCTGAGACGTTGGGTTCGATGCGTTTGAAGTAGTGTGACTTCTGATAAATGTCATTCGCATTTAAACAACCAAATTAGATGCACGCGTACATTTTTGCGTGCGGCGGCGCGAAGCCTACGGCGAACGAGTGCGCGATTACCATAAAACTTAATACATTATCTAAAATTCGCGAAAATTTAAGAAGCATTAATATTTGCAACCGTTGTTATTAATTTCGCTTAAATTGTCTTTTATCCACTATATTCGATTATCAATTAACGAGGTTACAATAATTAATTCTGCCGATAAGAAGCTTATTATTATCTCAGATTATTTAATTCCACAGATATTTTCAAACAGAGAACATTAAGTAATATTACATAAACAAAGATGTTAGTGCCGTTGGTGCTGTTCGCGATTTTCGCTGTTATTGTTTGGAAGTTGTTTGTGAATAATGAGGAGAATCCTATGGATGTGCTGCCAGGACCTCCAGGATTGCCTGTTATTGGCAATATTTTGATGTTGATGAATGTTAAACCGAGTAAGTATTTTTTGATTATTGTTTCTCATCGAATGTTCGCATTTTTTTAATTGTTCTAGTAAAATAAGGTAGTCCACTCTTCTGAGAGTGTCCGTCTGTTTAGTCTGCCTCCAAGCAGTAGTGTGTGTTCCGGACACAGAATATATAATAATGCTAGTTCCGGTTTGATGGGCAAAGTTAGTGAAATAATTGGGCTTATGAGACGTATTACCTAATGTCTCAGGATAACGAGGGCACTTTTTATAGGACAGCGTTATGTTTACCATCAGGCAAACGACCAGCTCGTCTCGTTAACAAACATTATAAAAAACACCTGGTGATTGGTTGCCGTGAATAGGCAGATTCTTAGATCGCATTTTTTTAATCGCACCCTGATTGTTTTTTACCCGACTGCCTAAGGAAAGGGGGTGATGTGTTTCGAGCAGTTTCGAGCGTGTATACATATATATGTCTATTTCTTTGGTACGCAATGTTGACATACACACAAAAAAAATGTATACAGGTTATAGTCTATGGGTCTTACTAATAAACAGTCTATAACGGTTGTATATTGTGTCTGCACAATATTTTGTCTCTTTCAATTAAATTTGAAATTGTCAAAGAATAACAAAGACCAACCATTGTGTAGGTATCTACACAACCGTTATAGTACCTTTATTAGTATATAAGGGCACTACGAATGAATAAAATACCAACAGTGAGCAGGATTAGACAAGTAGAACTGTTTATAAAAGAGTTATGTTTCTGTTTTCAGGTGATCTGTTCACGTCTATGTTGGGATTCACCAAGCAGTACGGGGAGCGATACGTGTTCAAAGTGGGCTACATGAGGGTGTTGCACATCAACAACCCCGCTGATGTAGAGGTATGTATTAACATAATACATGGTAACGAGACAGGACGTTAGCCTGATGATAAGCATAATGCTAGCCCATAACTTATAATATATGAATATACCCCGTGAATGCAAACGTGAATCACGAATTTAAAAAAAAAAACCTGCTCGGCCGTTCTAAAGCTCGTTGCCCTGAGCAACGTTGCCTTGAGGCAGTAACGCCCAGTCATTTTACAGACAAATGTGTAGGTATAATAGAACTAAATAAAAACTTTTTTGTAAAACAAAATCATTTTTTTGTTTTTGCCACTATCTAAAGTTTTGTCCATTCAGATACTTCTGTAACTATCATTGAACTTTACAAACACCATCCCAAATTATGTTTGCAAGTATATACATCCCAAAAATGTCGCTTCGAATTCGAACCTGCGTCTTCTGGTTATCTAGATCAGACGCCTTTACCGTACGAACACACCAGCTATAGCTGGTAATTTCGAAAGAAACCAGAAATGTAAAGTTTAAAAACTAACGGCAATTTATTTCCCCAGGTTGTTCTGTCGCACTCGAGAAATATCACTAAGAGTCTTCCCTACAAGTTTCTCGAGTCCTGGCTTGGTACTGGTTTGCTGCTCAGCACTGGTAAGGATATTTTTAATACTACCAATTTGGAACCTACTATAATATACTACTACTATAATACTACCAATTTTAATACCAATTTGGAACGGGCACGGTGGGTTTCTGGAAGGTTCGTTGACTTTGAGCAAGGATTGGGTCTGTTGGTGTCTTTGTCATTTATTATGTTCTGATAAAGACAGCATTAGTTTTAGTCTGTGATTCGGGTAGATGAATGTTGCAGAGGCCCGCTGTTAGAGTCATTTTAACTTTCATAAGTGCTCCTTTGGGGCCTATTTGAATAAAGACTTTTGAATTTGAATTTGAATTTGAACTATTGGGATTTGGGTGGCTTGGTGGTAGACTACACGAGCAAGGTGGTGACACAACTCAGACAAAACGCTCGTAGAAGAACCTGTTGAGACGACCTAGGGATATCAGAGTATCAGATATGGCAATATTGGGTAATGGCAGATGGACAAGCCCTAGTAAAGTACAAGTTTTTGAAGGTTTTGTTTTTAATGATTGACCATTTTCTCGCCTGATCTAAAGCAAGAACGTGGTCGAAACCGAAAAAGATTTTCAATTTGAGGGTGGCAGCTAGCCGACGAGCACTAGAAAAAGCCCAAGCTTTGTTTGCACGATTTTCTCTTCTCGAAAACTCAAGATCAGGTTGGATTCGGAATTATCTCTTATCGTATTACTTCTAATCGAGTTTGAAAATCGAGCCATGCAAGCAAGGTTAGCCATAAACAAGGATATATTTTTAGATTTCAGCGCAAACTTCTGACATTCACAGATAAATACATTTTGATCCATCTATTGGTAGGAAATAAGTTTATAGAGAAGTAAAACTGTTGACGCGGCGGATGTGTTATGTTGTGGTGAGAGTTCCAACTATACAACCTACACTTAAAGTAAAAGACCTTCAATAGTATTAATTAATTCTAATGCACAAAAAATGTATCCCATAAAAAACAGGTAAACATGTACTAGAACCCAATGCTAAAAATAGCATCACACATTTCCTTGCTCGATATTTTGTAATGGGAAAAAAGGGTTTCCTTCCTTATGGCGACCTAATTCACCTTTCGCTCTAACAGCCCGTAATTCGATCCACCTGATATAAATGAGGGCCCGGAATCTAAACTCTGTTTCCTATTAGTTCAATTATAATTGGTTCCATTGACAGTACTAATTGAGACTTTGTGACACGTTGCTTTAATTAATGGCGGATAATTATTGTAATCGGTACATTCAAACGTAGAAAGCGTGTTAAAACACTTTTTAATTTTACACTGATCACTTTTTCGTAACTTTATTAGAGCACTTCAATTAGTATTAGCCTAACATAGTATAGTAAAACTTATTAGTTCATAATTCATAATTTATTTTGCATAAATGTACATTGGTGGACAGATAAAATAGTCAAGTAAGTACGTACATTATACCCAGTTCGGGCGTCGCAAATAGTCTTTAATGTAACTACATACTAGCACATTTTTCTTTTCTACAATATTAAGGTCATAAACAATTTTCAATTTTCTCGTGTCCGTCTTCAAAAATCAACTTTGGATTGTGCATATTCCTGTGACGAAGTGCGCACTCGACCTCTTTTAATCTCATTGCTGGATGGGTTTTCGTAAACGGAATACTATATAGGTAGAGTGAAATAAGATCTAATGCGCTGATATCTTAGTAGTATAGTGGAATCTTTATAGGTATAATAATAATCTTTTATATAATCAGTGATGAAGTGAAATTAGTCTGATGAGACTTATTAGGTGGTAGGAATAACTCTTCTGCGAGTGTCCGTCTGGGTTGGTACCAACCAATACCAAGCTGTAATGTGCAATCATTACTATGTTCCGGTTTGCTGAGCAAAGTAACCAGGGGCAAAGTAACCATTACTGGGCTTATGAGTCTTAACACCTATGGTATCTGGGTAACAAGCGCACTGCAGTGCCGCGCAGGCCTTTGTTTCAGTTCTGAGTGGCTCGACAATTGTGATGGACTGCCGTTATGCTTACCATCAGGCAAATAACCTGCTAGTCCCGTATTTTTTGTCGCAGGAAGCAAATGGCACAAACGGCGCAAGATCCTTACTCCCACTTTCCACTTCAATATCCTGAAGAACTTCGCAACTGTGATGGAAGAGAAGAGCAGGGACCTCGTACAGAAACTAAAGGCGCTCAATGGAGCTGACGTAGACCTGCTGCCAGTAGTCAGTGATTTTACGCTGTTCACTATTTGTGGTGCGTATCGAAAATGTATATACCTATACCTAAGATAAGTGTATATACCTAAGATGTATTTTAAAATGTTGGGAAACTATTTCTCCAAATATTAGATCCTGTGATAAAAACTGTATCACTTTCCATTACAGGCCTTGTGGCAAAGCTTGTGCTTAGTTCGGGCACTATTACTTATATTGTGGTTTGGGGCTTGCCATCAAATGTGTTACAGATGTGTTCAGGTTTGATGAGCAAAGTAACCAGTGAAATTACTGGGCTTATCTCAGGATAACGAGCGCACTGCAGTGCCGCGCAGGCGAACCAGCTCGTCTCGTTATCAAATAGCATAAAAAAGATAAATAATTTTAATTTGATAATAGTAACATGAGATCATTTTCATCTGTTTGTTCTTTGGCAATGAAAGTATTTTATTGTTAGACTGTTTTTCTATCTGTATATGATCAAATGGCACGCTAACATCCACTAACTATACAACATGTTTACAACACCTACTTGATAATGTAATAAAGGTATATTTAAAACGGCTGATTTGAATCAGTCACTGAAATGGCTTTTTGTCACCAGAAACCGCAATGGGCACCCAGCTAGACTTAGACAAATCAACCGCTGCGATAGAATACAAAAAAGCAGTTCTAGAAATCGGACACGTCCTCCTCGACCGCCTCACCAAGTTCTGGCTGCACAACGAGTTTATCTTCAGAAGCCTACCATCTGGTAGGAAGTACGAGAAATATTTAGACACAGTCCATTCCTTTGCCAACAATGTTATATTAGACAAGAAGAAGAAGAGGACAGTTAATGATAATAACGAAGTGACTGCAGTATTGGTGGGAGAAGATATTGGAACTAAGAAGAGGCTTGCATTGTTAGATTTGCTGCTAGAAGCTGAGAACAAAGGAGAAATAGATGTTGAAGGGATCAGAGAAGAAGTAAACACGTTTATGTTTGAGGTATGATCACAAATATAGAAAAGTACATTTGTTTATGTTCAATTGTGATATTTACCGTTAGCAATAGATTTGTAATGGAAATCTACATAGGAAAATCCTAATTCTGATGTATTTTGCAGGGACATGACACTACAGCGATGGCGATTACATTCTGCCTTATGCTTTTGGCTGACCACGATGATGTGCAAGTAAGTTAGAAACATCGAGATACTAACCCCGAGAGATGAAACACTGTACTATCCAATCTCACAACAATGTTTTGAAATTGCTAATAATATCAGCGTATCAGCGCACAGGGCTCGGTGTGAGGCGGTGGCTCAGCCAATCAGAGCCCATTATGTCTAGGCAATAATGGTGGAATTGATTTCGTGCAAACCAAACGTCACTGCACCTCTCGAGGTTAGTATCTCGATGCTTAGAAATTATATGATTTTGGTATTTGAGTTTTGGTAACATTTTATACATTTCGTAAAGCGATGACTAGCAAAATACATAGCTACTTGTCTATCTTTTTCATACCCTTGGTTTTACCAATCATGCTTTGGATAGTAGCTAGCCAGATAATCACTGGAAAAAGCCCTACCACCAAGCAATATCCCTTTTGGAAAAAAGAGCAAGCATCATTGTATCATTGCTCTCCTCTTTAGCTTTTAAAACGATCGATACGATCATTCATAAATCTTGGGCTTCGACATCCTAGAAATTTTGTGTTATTCATTATGGTTTGGGATTTTCTTATGATCATGATATGTGTAAGAATCCTTGAGATTATTGGTAACAAAGGTTGTAACGGCTTATCTTCTCCACTAGGACAGAGTACTCGAAGAGTGTAACCAGATCCTCGGTGACTCAGACCGCACCCCGAACACGTCCGACCTGGCTGAGATGAAGTATCTGGACGCCGTGATCAAGGAGACCCTTAGGCTGTACCCCAGCGTGCCTTTCATCGGAAGGGACATCACTGAAGACTTCATGATGGGTGAGTCAGTACTCACAGTTGTAGTCAACAGTTTCGTGTATATAGCAACGGGGCTAGAATTTAAAATAGCTGCATGAGAGGTAGATCCTGCTACCCAAGGACAATATTCAACGTGATAATACTGCCAATATGCATATCTTTAATTTATTTTTAAGATCCGGCAAGAGTGTATATTACATAAAATCCATACTAATATTATAAATGCGAAAGTGTGTCTGTTGGTTTGTCCTTCTTTCACGCAGTAACGGAGCAACGGATCGACGAGATTTTTGGCATAGATATAGTTTATGGACCGGAGAGTAACATAGGCTACTTTTTATCCCGGAAAAATGCACGGTTCCTGTGGGAAAGCGGGTGAAAACCGCGGGCAAAAGCTAGTTACTAAATAAATTCAATAATGTGAACGCAGTTATAGTCCAAGGTCTGGTATGTAAGGTAAATCTTTTACAGAGGGCGAAAGCTAGTTATTAAATAAAATAAAAAATAGAGTATACACACACATCCAATTTACATCGAGAACGTACCTCGTCCAAGTTGATATTTGGATAACTTTAACTACTAACTTAGTTTGTTACGGCGAAGCTAGCGTACCTACTGCGTAATTGGCTTTTGCTTACTTCGACAAATACGCTTTAACTTTTGTGATATTGGTGGAAGGACTCGCCTACACGATGTATACCTACCTATAGGTAGTGGGATATGATATTATAATATTGGCTCTAACGCCTCTAAGTCTGCAGGCCACAAACTCTAATATCACCAAGTCATTATCAGCCATATTACGCTCCCATGCTGGGAAACCAGCCTTCTCCCGGAGAGACTATGGGCCTGCATAATCCACCACGCGGACACAGTGCGGCTTGGTGGATGTGACATGTCCTCGCATTTTGTGGTTCTTGAACGTGCGGGTTTTCACTATGTTTTGCTTCACCGTTTTAGAGCGAGTGCGATAAATCCGCACATAACTTGATATAAGTCATTGGTACGGCACCGAGTCGAACTATGGTGCGTCGACATTTTGGCGCGTCTGCGTCTAATTTGAGATTTCGAACTCCGGTATCGGGGCAAAGCATATGTGATGAGCATATTTTTTTTCTCGGATCTTAGATATTTGTGATGTGTATCTGTGTGTACATCGAACCTGCGATACTGGGAATTCTGGGTTATTTATCTATTTAACCTATCTAATATCTTCCGTCATTTTTTCTCCAGCGAAAAATAAGCGCCATTATGTAGGACTGTAAAGGTCTTACCACAAAAAAATTAAACGCACGTTAAACCCGTGTTAATCACTGTTTAACGCTTAAACATGCCTTAGTCGCGTGATTAAATATGAGCAATCACAAATCCTGATTTAACTAGTGTCTAACCATTGTCTAACATAATTCTGTTGTGACATTTCTAATCATTTTTGACGTTTATTTTTAAACGCTGTCTAGCTAAACAGGCGACAAAAATGTATTTTTTGTGGTAACACTATAGGTACCTAATTTCATGGCTACCAAATTAAAATTGTACAAGCATTAAATTGACAGCTCTAAAACTTCTCCATTCTGTTTCATGATCCTCTTAATAGAATCTGGCATATTATCATAGTGATTGCTTGGGGCCATATCTATTCTTTTCATATATATTCTTGGTACAAAACTTACTTTAACGACCTTTTGGCCGGATTGCCTGTCAACTACACTTGCCTAAATAAACCGAAAAAGTGGAAAAATAATCTCATTTACCTTTCGTCATATAAAACTGTACCAAATTAGATCTCATTACGAGATGACGCGAATGCTTTCACGAATTCATCATATGAATAATAGTACCATTTTCTAGAACTAATTTGTCAAACAAAGTGTAATGTTTTCAGGGTTCATATATACGTATGTATGTGAGTTTCTTTATTTTACCATGACTTTTAAATGCCCGAACAGATGTGGATGTGTGGGGTATTGTTAGAATTGTCATGTGCATGTCATCACTCTGGATGATGTACAGTCAAGGTAAAAATACCTTCGTCAATTATACTTTTTATTATAACTAAACTGAATTTATAATTGCTATGAGCCGGTGTTATAATTACCATCAGGCAAACGACCAGCTCATCTCGTTATCAAATAGTATAAAAACACTGTTTCTGTGGATTTTTATTAGTTACTATAAAGGCATTTTTTACAAGAATTACAATAGTTACCTACAAACCAAAATTTTACGACTTTTACAAATTTTTGTCTCTTTCTTCCCACAGGCGATATTCTTGTAAAGAAAGGGACGGAGGTATCGGTGCACATCTACGACATCCACCATCGCGAGGACTTGTATCCTGATCCGGAGGCCTTCAAACCGGATCGGTTCCTAAAAGGAGAGACCAGACATCCGTATGCATACGTGCCGTTTAGTGCTGGACCGAGGAATTGTATAGGTAGGTACCTATCTATACAAATAAATAAAATTAAAGTGTCTGTTTGTAATTTCAAAATAACAGCTTTTTAACAAATGCATATGAAAGTATATATAAGTATATAGCGTACCTATAACAAAACAACCATTTTTAAATTTTTTGTCTTTCTGTCTGTCTGTTTGGTCCGGGTAATCTCCGAAACGGCTGAGCCGATTTTGATGGGACTTTCACTGGCAGATAGTTGATGTTATAAGGAATAACTAAAGCTACTTTTATTTTAAAAAAAACAATTAAGGTTCCGCGCAAAAAAATAAAAACTATGAAAGCCAATATCTCCGCGCGGGTGAAACCGCGGGCAGCAGCTAGTAATAAATAAACAACGCCTACACAAGTACACACTCATACCACAGTGGGATTCTCTGTGGCGCAGGTGCCATAGACATACCTACTACAGATATACAACACAAACATCCAAGACCCGTTAAAAAACTAACTGTAGACACTATTTAACTCCTAAACATGACTTTTTCGCGTGTTTAAATATGAGCAACCACAAATCCTGATTTAAGTAGTGTCTAACCGTTGTCTAACTCAATTCTGTTGTGACATTTCATCATATCTATCATCATCACTAATCATTTTAGACATTTATTTTCACACACACTTGTGGTAAGGTATGTAGGTAGGTGGCGTAAGACCTGTACCTACGCGAGTACCAACATCCGGTCAGATGAAAGCAAACTTGACTATTGTTGCAGAGACTTCGCTCGCTTCGCTCGCTCGGTAAATAAATCAAGTTATAAGCCGTAGGGGAGACCGTGAGTGTTATCGGTTATAAGCCATACTCGTTATACCGGATATGAAGTATCGATCGCTACGGGAAACTTCGTTACCCCTGAGCCATAATCACTTTAACTCACCGGCGCTTTGAAGCGATTACTTTTTTATTATAATAGGTACTACAAGGTGGCCCTCTAGACTAAAGCCACACGCTTCTTTTTCCGCTAATGCTAACGCCAAAACCATAGAGTAAAAAGCCAATTCGACCAATTACCGTCCACCTATTTAAAAACAGTCAAGTGACATCTCACAAGCCAAAGTCATTCCCGTGCATTTTTTCTTTTGTGTAAGCGTAAACGCCTAAAAAAAGAAAAATCTTCAAACCGGAAGTGCGCGGAATTTTTTGGTCGAAGTCTCTTCTAATCAACATTATCATTTGACAAAGATTTTTTCTTCTTTCTTGGCCAGACACGGTTTGTGTATTTTGCCAATTTCAAGTTGAAATTTGACAAAGTTCAACATAGTTCAAGTGAATCAGCTGATCTATGTAATGGCTGCCTGGAAGTTCTGCAGTAGAATTTGACGTAAACTTTAAATGCCTTTTCTTCTATGAAGTATTCTGAATTTCAAAAAATAGTAAAACTAGTGTTGTTGTCCTCCAGGAGTACATTGACCCCCTTTCGCGATAATAGTCATACCAATTTAAACTCAGGTTGTATAGGCACATAGCTAGAGGTGTCCGAATCATTAAACTTCCCGAAGGCTTCCAACGTGGCTCAACTTAGTACCCACTTTACTGTACAGTTTAACTCTATGGTACCCATGCGGACAGGCATTCGCAAAAGAGCTAAACCTATCTGTAAGCTAAGACTTTTTAAAACTTTAACTAGCTTCAAAACTGGGTTGTAAGTTATAAAGTACCTTGCGGAAGTTGCTTTTGCTTATAAGGTGTGTCTGAAAATGGAGTACAAGCAGTGACGCGATGTACACAAGCGTGCGAAACTTTTAAGTGGATTTCAAGCGACTCCGGAAACTGACTCAAAACATGTTAACTTATATTTGAAGTTAGTGATTTTAGCTTTTGAAGATTTACACGTGCCCAGCAGGGAACAGGACGACTACCTACCTTAATTCGCTGAAGTACCAATTATTTCGTGTTAATTGTTATCAATAATCTAATTAAGCGAATTCAGAAGTTTCGTTACGCGGTTCGTACTTTGACAACGGAGTATGCCTTGCTCTTAACTTCATAAAACAATATTATATTAGGCTCACCGTTTCACCCGATTTAAGATCCCAAAAAGACCCGAAAGTCATGCATTTTCTGGAATGAAAAGTAACCCATGTCACTCAGAGTTGCTGGGTTATCAGTTTTTTATCGGCTTCATTTCGGTGAGAGTGCCTCGGAATTACATAGCTTAATTCCCCCCTCCCCTTTCGATCATTGGACAACTAGGCAAACAGTAAAGCGGCATAGATTCTGGTGGATATTCCTCCATTACGCACGAAGCGTTTCGCTTCTATATTAATTAATTGAACCCCTAGGAGTGGAACTCCTTGCCTGAGTCTGTGTTTGCCTATCGCTATAATCTGAGAGTCTTCAAGTCACAAGTGAATAGGTATCTTAGTAGATACCTACGATCACACCGTCATTTACCATCAGGTAAGATAGTGGTCAAAGTAAGCCCCTACTTTGTATAAAAATAACTCTCTGACTCAAAAAATGTTTTACGAAAAACGTCTATATTTGGCTGCTCGGCAACGTGAAATAAGGACAAACAGCAAACTAACGAACATACTTTCGCCTTATAATAGTAGGGATTGTAACCTCATAACCTTAACCCGTTTTTGAGAGACGTTGCAAACTGAGCAAAGACAGCATTAGTTTTAGTCTGTGACTCGGGTAGACGAACGTTGCAGAGCGCCCGCTGCTACAGTCATTTTTTTTAACTTTCATAAGTGCTATTTGAATAAAGCATTTAAAATTTAAATTGATGGAGAAACAAATGGACGGACAACACATTACTTCCTAAAACAACATCGTTATTGTTTAGCTTTACATGTAGTTAAATAAAACAAATCTTATGTCGCGTCTTCCATCTTACTATTATTGTTCATCTGTGCCAACGGGAAACATCTGGCATGACGATGAATAAGTACCCTTAGAAACGTACTCTATATATAAATCGCTTGTTTCCGAATGAAATAGTAATAAATTAGACAATCTCTTGAAAACGTGGCTGGTTCGTTTAAGTGGTCCTTCTGTGAATTAATTCTATTAACAGATGGAGCTTTATCAAAATTACGACTGGTTATTAACTCTGTTACCAACTAAGTACACAGTTGAAGCATGGTCATGATCATCAACAAGCATGATCAGCATTATCATCAAAGTCGTTGTCAGTAATTCACAATTGGGGGTTCCTGGCAACAGATTTCAATTTGAAGATGGTAGAGTGGCAAGCACTAGAAAAAGCCCTAACACCACTAAAGTTCTACCATGCAACTAGGAGCATGTCTTTTTGGATTGTTAACACGTTATACAATAAACGACCTTATCTCGTCCCCAGGCCAGCGGTTCGCCATGCAGGAGATGAAGTGCGTGGTGTCCGAGGTCTGCCGCCACTTCCGGCTGGTGCCGCGGCGGCGCGGCGCCCGGCCCGCGCTCGTCTGCGACATGGTGCTGCGCCCAGCTGAACCGATCTACGTCAAATTTGTATCTAGGTCGAAATAAAGTGCCTTAATGTTTAAAAAATGTGGACTTTCAATCATTTCCGTACTTACCCACTTTTTTGTATTATATTCTCTCAGTATCTACGAATAATTAGGTACCTACTGAAACCTACAGCTGTGTATAATATACGTTTATATTGTATTACAAATATGTAGTCAATATACTTAGAACTTATAACAATAGAAAGCTATTGAAGGTTCTCAAGAATCTATATATCTATACTACAATCTATATTTAATATTATATAAAGAGGTAAAGTTTGTTGTAAGTTTGTTTGTTTATTACCGCTAATCCTATCCCTGTGACATGGATATTGTTTCCAGTTTTTTTCGATATAGACATTCGAATATCATGAGGATGAAACAATCGAGGATAAAAAAACTGTGCAAAATTACAAATATTACCTATACAATAATAAATAAAATACCTATCCATTTTCTGATGCAATATATTACCTTATAAATTTTACTCTCGATTAGTAATCAATTAACCACTACTGGACTGAAATACGTTTTCATAATATTAGAAAATAAATATTACAATCATGGTTGTGATGTTTCATCAGCTAATAATAAATTACCCCGAGTAAATCATTATTCGAAATAGAAGGAAGATCAGAATTATTATACCTTTATTAATATAAAAAACATTCAAAAGCCGTTGAATCAGATAGATGGTAATTGCGTAAGACCGGACTTTGGACCCGCCTGCCCACTTTAAAGTTGCTTTGGAATCCGGTCTAAAAAAGTTTTAGACGTACGCGCATTCGCGCGAGATTAATTATGCATAGTCGTTTAGATGTTTTTTTCAATAGGCCAAGGACTAAAACAGACTGTGATATTAAGACCTGAACTTGCAAGCAGTAATGTGCAAGCATTACTGTGTTCCGGTTTGATGAGCAGAGTAGCCAGTGAAATTACTGGGCTAATATCTCAGGGTAACGAGCGTACTGCAGTGTCGCGCAGGCCTTCGTGTTTCAAAGTTCTAGGTGGCACTGCAATTGTTATGGGCCGGCGTTATGCTTACCATCAGGCAAACGACCGGTTCGCCCGTTATTAAACAGTCATTTATAAAAGACGTTATCAAAAAAAAGTTTTAATGAAAATTGAAAAATATGAGAAATCACTGTTTACGTGACAGTCTTTCTTAACTCGGTTTTCCTTGTCTAACATTAGATGAAGAACAACACCGAAACATCTTCAATATAATATTACATACAATTAAAAATTACTTAATAGGTACATAAATTATACTGTACAACTATGACTTTGGCAATAATTAACAAATTACACTAAAACAACCGATGGTCTTATCGCTACATCCTTAATAATATTTTTCGTTACTATATTATTTTGCAAGTAGTCAGAATTGTTTTCCCGATCGCTAAATTTAAACAATTCCATCAGTCTAAATATAGGAGAAAGAAAACAACGGCAAACAGTCAGGGGCGTATTTACCCTAGGGCCAAAAGGGCCATGGCCCGGGGCGGCAGGCTGCGAGGGGCGGCGCAAGCAGAAGAATTTATAAAACCCTACCTAACTCTTAAGGCTCTTATTAATAAACAGTAGGGCTCTTATCAATAAAAAGTGTTAAACGGTTGAATACTTAGTTAAAATGTGTTTTGTCTCTTTCGATTCAGTTTAAAATTGTCAAATACCAATAAAGACAAAACATAGTTTAACTAAACCACCTTTTAACGCTGTTTATTAATAACAGCCTAAATCTAGTAAGGTGGTCGTGGACGTGCGGCAGGGCGGCGGGGCTTGCAGGCCCAGGGCGCTGAATCCTAAAATACGCCACTGGGCAAACTTGTTAGTTAGTAAGTTTAGTCTGGGTTTTCAATGGCACGCACTAATGTATTTAAAAAAATACAGAAATGTCAAAGCATTTCAACCAAAAAAAATGTATCTCTTTTCTGTTGTCGAAGAATTTCACCGCACGAAAGAGCGTGCGTGTAGGCCGTACATGGTGACCAAGTTGAAGTTGCCAAACCTGTTAACGACACGTTTTCGCACAAATGGACAAAACGACCTTTGAGCTGGACTTTTAACACGATGACTACATCCACTTAAACTTTGCCCGGATTTCTTCATTCGGATTTCATTTCTGCGAAATCAGATGCTACATACTCACGGTGACTTGCGTTTTCGACAACCGGTCTAAGATTGATGTCTTATGTTACAATGTCTAAAATACATGTTTTGGGAATAATATTCTTATCCCCGCCTAGTCATTATTAATAGGTAATTCATTTTTTCATTCATCATCATTACGTACCAAAAAACATAATTACTAGGTATGAAACTAAGTAGGTAGTACCTACCTTAATCTTATTTTTGCTAGATCTAGACACACTTCCGTACTCACATTAATCACATGTTATGGTTACAGTAAGATCATCTTGGAGCTCTACTGTTCACAAAAGTGTTCAAAGTTTTAAAGTCAATCGACTGGAAACACTGGACAAAAAGCGCCAATTAAAAAAAGCAAGACTCTACTGCACAACGTGTGACCGGATGTGTAAAACCAAGTTCAGTTTAGTGAGTCAGCATGCAGGCAGCAAAGTAGTCAGGGAAATGACTGGGCTTATGAGACTTAATACCTAATGTCTCAGGGTAACGAGCGCACTGCAGTGCCGCGCAGGCCTTTGTGTTTCAAAGTTCTGGGTGGCACTGCAAATGTTATGGGCCAGCGTTATGTTTACCATCAGGCAAACGACGAGTTCGTCTCGTCACCAAATAACATAAAAAAGGTAGATATTCACATTCGAATTGAAAATCTCTTTGAGAGAATTCGGTAGACGTACGAAGCACTTTCTCGTACATCTATAACTATATCTATAGATAAAACGATCCCGGCTCACATATTTACCCAAAAATTCACTTGCAATAGTCTAAGATCCGGCCGAATGATTACAACGTTCATCTGTTCAACAAAAAGAAAGGCAATTTTTAAATTGATCATCTGCTAGAAGACGTCCGCTGCAGAACCTATAGGTTATAATGGGAGGCGGGTTGCCATAGTACACCACGCTTGGAAGGCGTCATAGAGCCCACATACATAAGCACTTCAATCCACAACATTCCAAACACCACCCGCGTGTGGGGAATCTCAGATTACGATGCGTTCGGATTTCAAACTATAACAAAAAAAACATTTTTGTGTAGGTGATTTTCTGTAAGTAGGTACATACGTAAAGGTCTAAAGGGTACTAACCCTAGTCGAGTGTTGTACTATTATCTATTCTGTGATCGAGTATATATCTCATCATAGCATTATTTTATTGTGAATAGATAGCAAGAGATAAGATTACTACTTAGATATATTGCTTTCTATCGTCTTGTTTATTGAATTGTGAAACGTAATAGGTATTCACGATAATGTATAAACATACCTACAAGCCCACAGCTATTATAGCCCCCAGCGAATATTGAATTAGTATCTCACCCAGGTACCACAGTTTCACATTTCAGGAAAAACTTTTCCAAGAAAATTGTAGAAAATGAAATGGTCAGTTCAATGATATTGACGTCCGTGATTTATTGCAATAGTTATAGTTGTTTTAGAGTAGTCTTTATGAATTTTTTTCTGTCTCTTCTAATCAACATCATCATTTAAGAAAGTTCAACATAGCAAGTGAATCACCTGATCTAGGGCTGCGCGGAAGTTCTGTAGTAGAATTTTGACGTATTACTTTAAATGCCTTCCTGCAGTAATTGAACTAGGGGTGCCACGGGTCCGGAATGCTTTCTTTAATGACAAATTCTGAATTTCAATAACTGTTAAAACAAATGTTGTTGACCTCCAGGAGTATGTTGACCCCCTTTCATTTGTCTAGTTATTTGTTCCAGGATCTATTTTAATTAAGTATATTTGTTTCTGTGATAGAAATATCTCACTTACTATGCAATGCTGTATTCATTGCGTGCTATTTCATATTTAGTTATTGACAGAAGCCTCGTGGCTCTGTTCTTCCCTGCCGGTAATGTCTTGCCTGTTCATCATGTTCATGATACGTATTCAATCTCTTCAGATATAATGTGAATTTATACTGTTGTATACTGCTTAATATTTACTGTTGTTAAGTTAAACAGATATACAATCATAATGAGAAAACTGGAAGTGACATCAAAACAACGACTTTTTAAAATTAAAAAAAACATTAAAAAATCAAAGCAAAGCGCAACAAAAAAAGCAAACCACAACAAAAAAGCAAAATGCAACCGCAGCCGCACAAACAAAAAAGGTTGTATAGATTGATCAGTATCAACACCGATCGTTATCTCCGATGCAGCAAGATACCATATTGATCATAATCGAGAACAATAAGTTGGCAACTATTTATACTGGCCCTCCAGAAACTTATAGTTAGTTCTATTTTCATAAAAATAAGTATAATACGTAGATACCAATATTTACATCTGTAAAATTTTAAGCAACATTTTGCGTTAAAAATGGATACAAATTTCCGAGACGGTCCAAACTATCCTAAGCTAATGGACCAATATGACAAGCTTGGTCACCTCAGGGAGCGCTTTTATGTCCCAAAAGGAACAATCTACATGTGCGGGAACTGCATAGGACTCTGCTCAAAAGACGCCGAAGTGTCTGTACTGAAAGTTTTAAATCAATGGAAAAAAGAAGGATCATCATTCTGGAATATCGATAACAATAAATACTCCTTGTATTCAAAGAATCTCGCTCAACTCATGGCGCCTTTAATAAACGCAGACTCCGACGAAGTTGTTGTCACTGGCTCTACCACAACCAACATCCACCAGGCTATCAGCACGTTCTACAAACCACACGACTACAGATACAAAATTTTAGTCGACAACATTAACTTTCCTTCAGACAGATATGCCGTTGATAGTCAAGTCCGGCTCAAAGGCTACGATCCCAAAGATGCTGTCAAAGTCGCCAAATCTCGAGATGGGAAAACCATTACTGAAGATGATATAATCCGCGCCATGACCAAAGATGTCATCTTGGTTATGCTTTCTGCGGTAATGTACAAGAGCGCTCAATTACTCGACATGGAGAAAATCAGTCGCGTGGCGAGAGAAAGAGACATCACCATCGGATGGGATCTATGCCACGCTATAGGAGCCGTGGAAATAGACTTCAAAACCGTCGAAGTAGATTTTGCAGTCTGGTGCACTTACAAATACCTAAACGGAGGGCCGGGAGCCACTGGCGGGATGTACATCAATAGAAAGCACTTCCAGAAGCTTCCAGGGTTGACAGGTTGGTTCGGAAACAAGAATGAATCTAGACTCGACTTTAACCAGCAATTTGACCACCAACAAGACGCCAGTGGTTGGCAGATTGGCTCTCCAAACATCCTGTCGATGTCGACTCTGGAAGGTTCTTTAAAAATCTTGTTAGAGGCCGGTATAAGTAACGTAAGACAGAAGTCTTTGCTAATGACGGGATATTTGATGTATTTAATTGAATGTCGACTAAGTGATTTCGGGTTTACCATCGGCAACTTGAAGGAAGATGGTAAAAGAGGAGGCCACGTTTGTGTAGAACATGGTGAAGCGTATAGAATTACTTTAGCGCTAAGATCACGTGGTGTGGAAGTCGATTTCAAACATCCGAATATAATTAGAATAACGCCTGTAGCGGTGTACAACACCTATGGGGATGTCTATAACTTGGTGGTTATTTTACTTGATGTAATGAAGATTAAAAGTTACAAGCAATATTCTGTTAAGAATGGTTAGGTTAGTGCTATCATTAAGATAATCTTAGTAAATAGTTTTTGCAACGAACTAGAATTATTTAGTACATAGATAAATGGACAGTTAACCTTTATTTTTCTTTACTCTCGTGTGATCATCATCTCACCTAATTTAGAATAATTGCATCATCGTGTTCTTACAAGAAATAACTTGGATGATAAAAAAAAAATGAAAATCATTTGTAATTTAAATAATAAAACTAGAATTTGCATGTTATTTTAGGTCAAAACCATGTAGGTACGGAGACGGAGTACGGACCATACCTACCGTCTCGCCTCCTCTACCATGCAATGACCTTCATTTAAATAACCTCGACTCTACCACTTCACACTCATACACAACTATTTTTATACTAGCTCTGTCTTTCAATCATATACTTTATCATCAATGTATCAAAACGTTGGGATTAGTTAGTTGTAACAGTATACATTACTTCCTTCACGCCAGCATTAGCTGTGTAAAGAGAAACAATAACATCAATGTATGTGTGAGTTGATATGTTCTCGCTTTTGTTTAAAATTACTTATGATGTTACCATATATATAACAATCTTGTTTGATAGAGCAGGAGCACGAGTTGCGTCTGAGCATCAGTTCGCGTTGAACGTGTTTGTGTATTATTTGTTTATTGCCGGTTGACTAAATATTCGAGCGAAGATAACTCAAAGATAAGCAAGTGTATTTGAAGTTTGGTTATTGAATTTTGACTTGTGAGTGTTAAACATAAGTTGTTATTGACAAGATCAGTAAAAAAATTATTCACATTTATAATATATGTAGGAGTAGGATTGTAGGAAGCAGGACAGGATAAAATATTGCAACGTTCCCGATATCACGTTCTAAAATTATTTTATTGTGTGTATCTGTATAACGTGGTGGTCTAACTATAGTGAGCTGTTTGTTGATATACATTTACCACGATCTATACTGCCTCAACTCGCATTTCCATACTCCCATACTTTCCATACAAACGCTCGTTCTCGTACGTCATTAAAGTGTTGTAGGTATCAATTTTTGTCTTTGGGTTTTTTGAACAAAAACGTATCTCGTGTATTATATCTAGGATTTTATGGAACCAAAAATTTAATATTTTGACAATCCAATTCAATAAAAGTCTAAAAACACAGCCTTTTTAAACAAATTTTACCTTGACTTTGGCCGTTCACAATATTCTCATAAATGTAAAAGTAAACAAAACACTTGCCTAGGATCCTTGGACATGTAATGGAGATTCTAAAAAACAAACATTTTTTTCACAAACTTGTAAGGCATTTTCAAAAACACGTATTTCCTGGAACAAATTTTAGGAAATTACTACGCACTAATTGTCTTCGGAAATTTTCTTTGGAAATTTATTTCATAATTTTCAGAATGCCAACCGAAGGCTCTGGCGTTGTCTTTCTTTTTCCGTAGTGCCTGTTTGTCTTCGATGAACCAACAAGCCTTTAGGCCATTTTTGCGTTCTACTTAGGCCGCAGTCTACATTACCTGAATACATCTGACCAATAGTCATTCTTTTACTAAGACTAAAAAACTTGTAAATAACTGCCATTCAAAGTATCTTTTTTGTGTCAGAAACAAGATGGATCTTTGTAATTATAGCTTCAATAAAATTATTGGAGGTCTATTTTGTTAACACCTATAGGTCTCCTCCATATAATAAATAGTAATAAAACTGGAAAACATCGCGAGGAAATCGGAATGCTCAAAAATTATACAATTTGAATGTATCTATTATCCGCATAAAATGTATATCTATAAAGTGTTTGTATGTTTGGTTCTTTGTCCTTCATTCACGAAGCAACGTGACTTTTTATCCCGGAAAAATGCACGGTTCCTGTGGGAACGCGGGTGAAAACCGCAGGCAGAAGCTAATCTTTCATACATGTTCACCAGTTTGAAATGAGTACTGCGATGTGTTGAAAGATAATTTTGATTTCAGATTGCAAAGAAGAGAAAAAAATTGAGCTGAAATGCTTTGGCTTATCCTGTTCGGCGTTTTAGTCGGGATAGTCGTTTGGAAGCTCCTCCATGATGAAGAGGATCCCCTGGACCAGCTCCCGGGACCAGACCGGAAGCCCATCGTAGGGAGTGCCTTCACATTTATGCGTGTGGACACACGTAAGTTCTAATAACAAGCAGCTACTATGGCGATAGCTACGGTAATCCGCTGACCCGTCGGTCGATTGGTGATGATTATTATTATTTGCTCGTGAAGTCTGCCGCCAAGCAGTAATGTGCAAGCATTACTGTGTTCCGGTTTGATGAGCAGAGTAGCCAGTAAAACTACTGGGCTTATGAGACTTAATACCTAATGTCTCAGGGTAACGAGCGCACTGCAATGCCGCGCAGGCCTTTGTGTTTCAAAATTCTGAGTGGCACTGCAATTGTTATGGGCCGGCGTTATGCTTACCATCACGCAAACGACCAGCTCGTCTCGTTATCAAATAGCATAAAAAATGTAGGTATTCTAAAACGGCTGTCAAATTGTTAGTAAAAGTGAAGAATTGTGGATTTTAGGTTTTACTTCTAGATTTTATTAGCTACCATTCCCGTGACAAATAACAATGGGAAAAGAAATATGTTTGTAGATATTATATGGTCCTATAAGTATCAACACATCGGCAAATAAGCAGAGATAGATGTGGTTTTTTTAAATGAAAGATTATTCATATATAATGCGTTTCTATAAAAAGAAAAAAGTCAACGGTTGCTTAAATAACTGTTACACACGCACTTATACCCCTGCGCTAATTGAATTATTTCAATTTTATATTTCAGGTGAGATGTTCATCCTACTTCGAAAGTTTTTCAAAGAGCACGGCGATCGATTCCTGATAAAGATATTCAAAAGGCGAGTCCTGCACATCAATCACCCGAAAGATGTTGAGGTAAGCCACTAAGCTCTACCTGCTGCCTTATCAGCTAACAATCTCGTGTTCGTTTTCAATACCAGACCGATTAAAACCAGCGGTCACTAGTCTTCGTGTGGAAGGAATAGTCTAGAATTTTCGCTGGTTATTAAAGAAATAAGCTCTTACAAAACGAAAAGAAGCGAAAACTATTGACAACTCCTTCCACACGAAGACTAGTGACCGCTGGTTTTAATCGGTCTGGTATTGAAAACGAACACGAGATTGTTAGCTGATAAGACAGCTGGTAGTTATGTGGGTACCACAGAATAGTCTTTGGTGGGTACAGATCAACGGGGTCACTCCCATCTGTATGTCATAGAACTAGCTGTCTAGTGCAGCTCCCGGAACAAATCTTCCTCTTGTACTATTATTCAAAAGTTTGTAAGTCACTATCTAGTTGATAATTACTTAGTTTATAATCTTCTCCGTTCAGAGATTTCCTGGAAGAGATTGCTGGTCTGGGAATACTTTATGTGGTTAGCATAAAAATCTGTTTTTTTTTGTTTTAACTATTTTGTATTGAAAGTGTTTGTTATAAGTCCTTATTGTTCTAGGTCGTGCTAGCTCATTCGAAGAACATCTCCAAGAGTATGCCATACTCCTTCCTGAAGCCCTGGCTTGGAGGCGGATTGCTGCTCAGCACAGGTAGGTGCAGGTTTTTAAATAGTGTTTAATTAGATTTATTTTTTAAGTAGATTATAGTATATTCATGATACTGACTGGACTTTTGTCCGCCTGCAGACCATGAAGATTGAGATGGTGGAGTTATATTCGTGAAATTCTGAAAACCAAGTTCACACTGAGATATTACGGTCCAATACGAATCTTATTTCGTGTGTGAGCTCAAACTATTATTACATCTAAAACTGTGGAATTTTGGTGTCGTGTTCTTGTTAGGCCAGCCATACACGCTTATGTATAATTACGTTTTGCTGTCAAATAACCATGATTTTGCAACAAGTGCGGATTACGAGATAACACACGCACGCGCAAGCGCGTATTGATGTCATCGCAATCCAGGAAATAGACAAAAACAATACAGCCGAATAGTGCTGTCTCTTTCACTCCCTGCCTGGGCTCAAAGTGACGACTGCTTCGGATTTCAGGATCAAAATGGCACCAGCGCCGCAAGATCCTCACTCCGACCTTCCACTTCAACATTCTGAAGAATTTCTCCGTCATCATGGAAGAGAAGAGCAAAAACCTGATTGCAAAACTGAAGCAGACCAACGGTGCTGACGTGGACGTAATGTCGGAGATCAGTGACTTCACTCTCTTTACTATTTGTGGTGAGTAGCAATAATGGTCCAATTACTACCTAGACTACCTCAAAACGTCTAATTAGCAATTAACTTATATGTAAAGCGCCCAATTAACAATACGTATAATTCGCGAAACAACGCATTACTACTAATTAGGAAAGATCTCATCAGTATTCTTGCCTATCTTCTACATTTTTGTATATGTTGTTGTACTCCGTTACCGTATTTATACAACACACAGTTGCTAAGTTATGTCAGAAGCCTTCGGGCGCTTTAAAGTTCTGGTAGGTACCCCGCTTATGCTGGGTATATGCAGACCGTAGACGCTTAAGCAAACGTGCGTTTGCTTGTCCAATAACAACGCTTTTGCATCAATCGCAGATTACGAGTATCGCGTTTTCGACGCTTGATGCAAAAACGTTGTTATTTTGACAAGCGAACGCACGTATGCATAAGCGTCTACGGTCTGCAATACGAGATGGATGGAAATGATTTCCGCTTCGGCAGAACACACTTACAGCCTCCTAACTCAACGCTTGTCCACAAACGATAGGAGCTTAAAATTGTATGTGTATAAATTTATAGGATACAAAGGGAGGCAAACAGCTCTAAAAACACTCTATAAATAATGAGACGATAAGAAACTTGTTAAACATTTTCGTAAAAACAATACCGACTTCAACATTGCTTCAAAGCGATAATGCCTGTTTGTTAGTAATTATTATCAAGTAATTTCTCGGTAAGCTTCCATAACTATACTTATATCTACCTACCAAGAGATCCGGGAGAATGGCAGAATCAATGGGAAGTCTATAGGTACTCAACAGTGGGTTATAATGGGCACATGATGATGATGATGATTTAAGATCTGGTGAGATAGCTACGATAAGTTCCGTACTTCCTAAGTGTTTCAAATACCATGTTCCTCTGATTGCTAGTTAGAGATCTGGGTCATGTTACGTGATCATCGCATCGCCTATAAAGCGATCATCTCGTTTAAACGAACGAGAAGTCGGCAATCGTCTACGCTTGAATGCGTCAACGAATGAGCGCGTTTTCTCTCCACTGCACTGGTTGTGTTCTCCTTAGCCTTAGGGAATTGATATGCTTAGCAGAAGCGCTCGGCGGGTATGTTTCGTTACCTATATAGAGAGCAATACATTACGTCTCACGAACACGCACCGGCACGCCCTGAACGTCTGCTATATCATTGCCCTTAGTTAAGGTTATTGAAGTAGTAAAAATACAATTGCCTTCAGAGATGAACCTACCGAGCTCATCTGTTGCTAAATAAGTTGCCTCGTTTATTTCTAAAATAAATATTTGGTTATAGTCAAATCAAAAACCAATCCTGGGTAATAAAATCAAATTTTTGAGCATTTCAAACGCAATAAATTTTATTGATATCTAATGTCTAAGGCTGTCAATAATCTGTCAATAACCTCTACAATGATTTTATGCGATGGTATAGGTAAATTGAGTTAAAAAAATTATTTGAATATCTATTGATATCTGTGTAAAAGATCATTTGTATGATAAAAACTATAATGGAACATAATAATGAAAAATATTTATTTCGGTAACATTCGTTCGTAACGTTGGTAACATTAAACTTTTATGAAGATATTTTTTTTACTTTTGATAGATTACCGTTCGGTTTGACACATAGTTGACCACTAAGTATGGACGATCCGGTTGATGGTGGTAAATCACAGACCATTACACCTATAGACTCCGCTTAGCGGGACACTACCCAAGGCCAAAGTTATGCATTATCACTGCGTATCGCATACTTAGTAAGTCAATCACATAGCACGCCGTCTTCACTCGTCCCCCGCCAACATTTTATGACTGAGTTCTCATGCAAAACTTGGATTATACGAAGTCTAGGTTTACTGCGGTGCAAGTACGGACGGCGGTTCGATAAATTTGTCGAAACGATAAAAATGATACATTTTTTCGAATGTTGCGAATACAGAAGTCTGATCGTAAATATTCTCTTTGGATTCGACGTAGCTATTCGATAACTTTTTTCGGTTGTATCGAGGCTCGATAAATTATATAATCAGTCGATAAAACGCATTTTATCGATTTGAACTGTCAATTTATCGGATTTTATCGATCGAAAAGATTTTTGTGTCATTTACGTAAGTGATATAGTTATCTTCATCATGTTTGTCTAGAATGAGAACTTATATTGTCTAGACAAACCTAACATAGGTTTTAAGACAATAAGAACCAAATTTGTATATTTCTTTGTATTAATAATAAATAAATAATAATAATAATAATAAACTTGCGCTGCCGGTCTGTGTGGTAAATACACTTAAATTAAAACTGGCTCTCAAGGTGCCAGAACACACCTACACGAACATGTCGTTTCGCTAATTATTTTAATATCCGGCACGGCAAAGGTGTGGAAGTCGCACCCGTCGTCGGCTTTTCCGTCGTCGTTTATAATTTAATTGTTTTCAAGTAATGGTAAATTAGTACAATAAGTAAGCGTACATTAAAAAAAATTGCTTTAAAAAAGCGACGAACCGACTTCAGTGACAAACTACTGAACCGATTTTGATGAAATTTCTATGGTAACAATTTGAAAGTATACCCTTTCAAATAAAAATAGAATTTTCCAAATCGGTTTATAAATGACCGAGACATGAGGTAACAAACATAAGAAAAAAAATGCCCGACGAATTGATAACCTCCTCCTTTTTTGGAAGTCGGTTAAAAATGTTTTCTTCTGGGTGATCGTGTTCACTTTCCACCCCATTCTTTTTTTCCATCAAGTGAGATGAGGCCAAACGCAGACCCATCAAATATTAAAAAAATCTTAATTATATTCTTGGCACTATAATCTAAATATCTTTACAGAAACGGCCATGGGCTGCCAATTGGACAAAGACCAGTCATCGAAGACAAAAGAATATAAAGGTGCTATCCAAGAAATTGGTAATCTGATGCTGAAGCGGCTGACCTCTGTGTGGCTCCACAACGACGTCATCTTTAGCATGTCTGCTCTGGGGAAGCAGTTCCAGGAGTGTTTGAAGAAGGTACTTTTGCTACTTATATTTATACTTACTTATGTTTGCTACTTGACCTCTGATTATTTTAAAAGTTTTTGCTGCTGGATCCTTGTTTTATAATCAATGAACTATTTTGATGATGTTCAAAGATACTTATTTTTGAAAAAGGAACTAGAAGAATATACCATTCTCTCTCATCTCTAAACTCGTTATACATCATTTGGGTTGGGGCTGTTATTTCCAACGTCCCCACCATTGCAGGGTGAGGAAGTTCTTGGGAAAATTAGAAATGTAGTCATAATTTATTGGTACGTTCATAACTACAGTATAGATACCTAGTTATTCCAAGTTTGTCAGTTATGTTTTTATACTTAGTTGTAATAATTGGTCCAAGACACAAATTTACATTAAGATATTAACTGATATATCATAATATAGGTGGTACATTAATTATTATAATCAAGTTTAATTAAAAAATCACACAAATAGGTACATTCATTACGTTTTCATTATGTTCAGTATATCTTAATTATGACTTCAATTGGGACAGGCCTATGTAACACGGATTGATACAGGCTGATGTTATGATTCCGTCAATTACAGATCCACGATTTTGCGGACAACGTTATAATGGAGAGGATGAAGCGTAGAGGTACAAACGATTTTTCAGCGGCTTTAGAGAGTGAAGATGGGATCCTTAAGAAGCGGCTAGCAATGCTGGACCTCCTGCTGGAAGCAGAGAATAAAGGAGAAATTGATTTGGCAGGCATCAGGGAAGAGGTCAATACATTCATGTTTGAGGTAAATATACTATATTACTAATATGACGACTCCGTAGCTAAGTTGGTAGTAACCCTGCCTGCACGTCTATAGGGGTCCCGGGTTCGATTCCAGGCAGGCGCAGATTTTGTGTAAGCATAAAGTTTGTTCTCGGGTCTTGGATGTTTGTGATGTGAATCTGTGTGTGTCCATGCCACCTGCAATACAGAGAATCCTAGTGGGGGTATGAGTGTAAGCGTTTATTTATATTAATATTTATTTTAAAATAATAAGTTGGTACTAGTAGTGGTTACTAGGTGGTAGGACTAACTCTTCTGCGAATGTCCGTCCGGGTGGGCAGTAATATGCAAGCATTACTGTGTTCCGGTTTAAGAGCAGTCAGTGACATTACTGGGCTTAAGAGACTTACCTAATGTCTCAGCGTAACGAGTGCAGTGGCGCACAGGCTTTTGTGTTTTAGAGTACTTAGTAGCACTGCAATTATTATGGGCCGGTGTTATGCTTACTATCAGGCAAACTACTTTCTCGTCTCGTTACCCAATAGTATAAAAAAATGCCGCTATGCAATAGTACCTGAATATTATTATACTAGCTTCTGCCCGCGGTTTTGACCCGCGTTCCACAGGAACCGTGCATTTTTCCGGGATAAAATGTAGCCTATGCTACTCTCCGGTCCATAAACTATATCTATGCCAAATATCACGTCGATCCGTTGCTACCGTTATTGCGTGAAAATAGGACAAACCAACACACTTTCGCATTTATAATATTAGTATGGATTTTCAGGGATACGACACGACGGCAATGGCTCTGACGTTCGGTCTCATGCTGCTCGCTGACCACGAAGATGTGCAAGTGAGACATGTTTTTTTATTACTTTTTTAGTTAGACACTAGCTTCTGCCCGCGGTTTCACCCGCGTGGAGATATTGGATATCATGGGTTTTGTTTTTTTGCGCGGAACCTTAATTCTTTTTCTAAAGTTAAAGTAGCCTAGTTACTTGTAACATCAGCTATCTGCCAGTGACAATTCCGTTAAAATCGGTCCAGCCAATTTGGAGATTACCCGGAACAAACAGACAGACAGACAAAAATTTTAAAAATGGTAGATTTGGTATAGGTACCGTATATACTTTTATATACATTTAATAAAAAGCTGTTATTTTGATATTACAAAACAGACACTTCAATTTTATTTATTTGTATAAATAATAAAAAATCATTTATTTATTTCTTTATGGCATACAGAGAAGAAATTATTTTTTTTACAAAACATACATTGTTACAGCAAGGTGTGTTTTTTACATATTACTTATATGAATTTAAATTTAATATCACGCGGCTAGATACTAGGTTTAAATCGCATTTGGATATTGGGTCAGAGTAAAGGAACTCAACATCTAACAACAGCCTCTTTTAACCCAGAACCGGATCTACGAGGAGTGTCACGGTATATTAGGAGACACGCAGCGGCCGCCCACCATGTCGGACTGGTCCGAGATGAAGTACCTGGACGCTGTGATTAAAGAGATCTTGAGGCTGTACCCCAGCGTGCCCTTCATCGCGAGGCAGATCACTGAAGACTTTATGCTAGGTAAGTTTTGTAAAGGTTTATTTTATACTAGCTCCGCCCCATGGCTTCGCCCACGTAGCCCAAATTACTCTCTGTAACGTCAGGTATCTGCCTGAACAGAAAGAAAGACAAAAATTAAAAAAAAAATGTTTTATCTTAGGTACCATATATACTTTTAGTAAAAAGCTGTTATTTTGACATTACAAACAAACGCTTCAATTTTATTTATTTGTATAGATTCCATACTACGAGTACCAATTCAAACAAGAAACACAAATAGAGTTACATATTCTCGGCAAAACCTTGTTATCTTTGATTTACCCACGCAAATGTCTCATCTTATTTCTTACATTTCCACCGATAAAAATCTCCTCGTAGAAGATCAAACTTGTTCAATATTTTCCTTCCTGTTTTCTCCATCGGGTAAATAGACGTTAGGTACCTACTAAAATAAACGTCACATACGTTACAGGCAAATGGATTAATTTGACAGGTAAAAAGAGACATATTTTTGGTTCTGATCTTAGTGTAGGTAACTTTTATTAGCTGCCTAGTTGTGTTCAAACGGATTGACTTACATCACCTACAGCCATCCTACAGCTGAGTTTCGCAAAGATTGCACGATCGGTTTCTTTGTATTCGGTACCTCTTTATCACGGAACTATACGCTACGCACGCGGTCCGGCTGGTCACCGCGCGTGCTCTGCCGGACGCGGCCGCTACATAGTGTGTGATCAGGGTCAATGTACGATTTTCGATGTATCTGTGAGGCACACCAACTTTTTATCAGATGGCAGAACTAAGGGGCACCTTAGACGCTCAAGCAAACGTACGTTTGTTATTCTGACAAGCGAACGTACGTTTGCTTGAGCGTCTAAGGTGCCCCTAACTATTCTGCGAGTATCCGCCTGGATAGATACCACCACTTCGCTCGTATAGTCTGCTGCCAAGCAGTAATGTGCAAGCATTACTGTGTTCCGCTTTGATGAGCAAAGTAGTCAGTGAAATTACTGAGCTTCAATGTATGAAAATAAGTCAGGATAATATTACAATACTTAATGGACAAATATGACTAAATAATGTTATATTAACTAAATTATACTAAATTATTGTAATAATAAACATTGGGTGTTGATAACTCCATCGAAATGCAAGGAAATAAAGTTCTGGTATTAAATCTGGTATTCAAATGGCATTACCAAAATGATGTGTGATTTAATGGACGCACAGTCAAGTACATATAAAACATGTGAATACAATATTGTTTGGTCTCCGTAACAAGGTTACAGGAGAAAATTCACGGAAACATTTTTATTTCATTTTCACTCACAAAGCGTTTTCAGCAGGCTGAAACATTATAAATTGTTAAAAAACCGGCTATAACTCACGTCATTTGTCGATATTGTCGACCTAGGTTTAACAATTTATAATGTGTGATACTCACGAAAATTTTAATAGTAAAATAGGCTGAAACATTTTCAGGCCGTTTCAAAAGGGTTGCCTGATTTGGGCGGACTGCTCGTTTTGGGCTTACCTAGGAGCTATTTATGTAAATTATGGAAAATCTTATCGTACGCCGCACCCGTTGAGTTTCTTGCACTTCTCGATTGTGTGCTAGGTAGGGTTTGTAGTGAGGCAATTAGTCTGTATACATTTTCCATGAGTGCCCACGTCGCACCTACTTTTTTATACTATTTGCTAACGAGACGAGCTGGTCGTTTGCCTGATGGTAAGCATAACGCCGGCCCATAACAATTGCAGTGCCACCCAGAACTTTGAAACACAAAGGCCTACGCGGCACTGCATTGCGCTCGTTACCCTGAGACATTAGGTATTAAGTCTCATAAGCCCAGTAATTTACTGGCTACTCTGCTCATCAAACCGGAACACAGTAATGCTTGCACACTACTGCAGAAGTTTCATCGACCTAATAGTCGGAGTGGGCCTCGAGGTTGCTCCTCCTTGCCCTGGCTGGAGCTCAGGGGGGACTACAACCCCCCGGTTTATATATAGCTACACAGGCTACACTTGGTGATGGCCGCTCTGTGTGGCTTCTGGCTGTTGCTGGGTTTGGCTGTTGTTCAGAATGCACACTACTGCTTGGCGGCAGACTTACGAGCAAAGCGGTGGTAACAACCCCGACGGACACTCGCAGGAGAGATACTTACTATAGAATATATGAAGTAGTTTTACTTACTTACTTTTTGATAGTAGGTTACTTGTCATGCTGTGGTAGTATACGAGAACAAGGTTCATTGTTATAAATAAATGTTTTTCGTTTCATTTTATATCTTTAGCTAGATTAAGGATGCAGTTGCATTCGCACGCTTGGCGCTATTGTTCCTGACCGTATTATTCAGGCGATGGCCCAAGCCGAGGTTCTACTTGATACACTTACTTACACACGTAGCACAATTTTTAGTGCAGACTGGTGCAGAGGGCATTCCCCTCCCACCATTCGATAACAAACTCATAATAAATTTCATTGAATCCGGTATTGAATATTGCGTACATACACTGAACAACCACCACATTGTGAAAATTCCTTCCAACGAATGACCAAATTATCATAAATTACAATATCGGTGTTGATTCGACTACGTTATGCCTACTTTTTCATAACGAACCCAGCAAAATATTGTGATTTCATGTATTTACCTAAATACATTATTGAGCCACGGAATAAATAACATAGAAATATTAAAATATTACCTATTACAATCCTTACTAATCCCTAATTTCTTACTAATCCCTGCTAATATTATAAATGAGGAAGTGTGTTTGTTGGTTTGTCCTTCTTTCACGCAGTAACGGAGCAACGGATCGACGTGATTTTTGGCATAGATATAGTTTAGGGACCAGAGAGTAACATAGGCTACTTTTTATCCCGGAAAAATGCACGGTTCCTGTGGGAAAGCGGGTGAAAACCGCGGGCAGAAGCTAGTCGAGATATAAGTTAGTACCATGGTAATCGTGATGGTCATAATCGCTTTGAAGCGAATGCCGTTTGTGTAGGCTGGTACTTACCTTCTAGTCAAACGTTCTACATCGCCGTTAACCGCATCGTTGATTACCATTACGGGAGATTTGGGTAAAAGAAACCCCATTTTTCAATATAAGTAATAAAATACCTACTAAAAAAACATTCATTGAATGAACGAATGTTTTCGCTTAACAGAAAAGAAAGCTGAAAAAACATAAAGACAAGTGCCTGAATAAACAATGTTACGTTATATTATTGTGCCTACAGAAGTTTTATCTCAGCGTACCATACCGGGTGCAAATAATAAAACACCCGGCGTTGGATTACAGTTAAACCTTAGGGGCAGCTTAGACGCTCAGACAAACGTACGTTTGCTTGTCAAAATAACAACGCTTTTACGTCAAGCGCGCATTTCGAGTATCACGAAATCCGCGCTTGACGCAAAAGCGTTGTTATTCCGACAAGCAAACGTACGTTTGCATGAGCGTCTAAGCTGTCCCTAAGGCCACGTTCTCGACGAAAGCAAATAATCAAAAATATCTAAAATACTTATTACACCACGTGATACTCAGACTGAGAACTGAGGGTGAATGAACTCACCCCCCAGACCTCAGGAGCCGAAGGAGTAGAGACCCCTTCTCCGATCCGCGTGTTCATCACGACCACTGGTGATGTGCCATGCGAGGAATCCTCAGGTTATTATCACGATCCCCATCAAAATTTGCTATGCAGGTGCAAATATCTATCTTCAAAAATTAGGGACAGTCTTCTAAGAACGTTTTCCTTTAGCTTCAACGTGAAGGTAGCTAATCTGTACCCTTCCTGCCCGGCCTCAAAAATACACCCTGTATTGCGGATCCAGGGTCAACATCAATACCTATACAAAAAAAGCTTTACTTTTAAATATTCTTTTTATTTCATTTACAGAAGGTTTAAGAGTGAAGAAAGGATCAGAAGTAGCTGTCCATATCTACGACCTGCACCGGCGGCCGGACCTGTACCCAGACCCTGAGGCTTTCAAGCCTGACCGATTCCTGACCAAAGAAACCAGACATCCATACGCTTACGTGCCATTTAGCGCTGGGCTTAGAAATTGCATAGGTAAATTAAAGAATAAAAAAATTATTTGATCTCACTGACCATCGGATCTTCCTCCCTTTACTACACACGGTACTGTCCACCGGAGAGGTCTACCTGTGCAACACTAGAGTAGATATAGACGCAAGTAGACCTGAGCGCGTATTGGAACAGATCTGTACATAGGTCTAACCCAATACACGGTCCGATTTACCTATGCAGGAAAAACTGCACTGGTAGACCTATCAGTTGACCGTAGCGTGTATGGTCAGCTTAATGGGCTGATGATAACAATCGGCAGTCTGTCCCTATAAAAAATATCTTACAGACAACCTTTTGTGGGTTTCATATAAAATATGTGCATAAAAACAACAATTTTTTTCATAATGTTTTAGGTCAAAAATTCGCCATGCTGGAGATGAAATGCGTCCTCAGTGAAATATGCCGCTCCTTCAAGATCCAGCCGAAGATAAAAGGCGCCAGGCCGGAGCTGACTGCAGAAATGATAATGAGACCTCTCAGCCCGATCTACGTTAAATTTGTTTGCCGATAAAACTTTGTTGTTTAGATTTCACCAGGTTGATAACACTCTGGGTCTTCTATACCTACAGTAAATTTGTTTACCTGACTGCGGCAAAGCCAACAGGAAGGTTTGTGTTTTACGCGCAGTCTATTTGACACTGGAACCCCCCTCTTTAACTGTCTATGAATGTTGTTATATTTACCATGAAGGTTGTGATATTTACCTACATTTACAAAAAAACAATCAATTTGACGGATGTTGCCTACACCGAAAAAAGTTAATGTCTCTGAGTTTTTTTTTACCGGGATAAAATAGCTTCCTAATAGTAAAAAACAATTTAGAGTCGGAACAGTGATTGCATTGATTAGCGGTTACAAATAATCAAACAAACTTGGTCTCGTTGTGATATTAAATAGTATATAGATATGGTTTTGTGTAGTATGTAACGTATTTATACCTATAAATATAATATCTACTAGGTTAAGTTACGTTTATTCATTATCATTATACATTCAAAACTAATAAAATATTTTTACAAAGATTAAATGTATTGTGATTTTGTGATCTTTTGCATGATTGTCTATTTCTTTCTATAGGTTAGCGTTTGACCAGTATAACAAGAATGAAGGCCGACTTTCAATTCGCGTTGCCGGCATACCTATCCAATAAATGTTGGACGACAGATTTTCATAGACTTTATTACACGACTTTATTACCTAAAAAAGGAGTGGTACCTATGTGCTAAAAAGGGTTTTTGTATGTACCTATGTGATTCTTTATTCAACCAACATTGAAATAACTGCTCAGATTTTGATACCGTTAGAATCCATTACATATCTGTGTAGAATCCTTACATCATCCCGAGTGACACTAGCTAAGTTGGTCGTGTTTTTTTTTAATTAGACTTGCTGCAGGTGATATTGCGGTCATTTGTAAACTATTTCTAATTTTAAAAAAACGTCGATTGCGATAACCGCTTCGAAGCGAACGCCGTTTATAGACTCACATATAGTTGTGAAATTCAGATGGTATTAGGGTACAAAGCAAGTCTCATAGTTTTCCCTTTTTACTACTAGACTTATAAATAACTATCTTTTAAGGATGATGAAAAAAACTGAAAAGTCCAGCTACCTATAGCATAATATTATTATGGAGCCCGAAAGGGGCCCGAGATGTACATTGCCTAGGGGCCCCGACATGGTTAATCCGCCCCTGCACCTGGATTAAAGGTATTTTCTTTCTTTCTTTAGTATATTTATTATATAGACACTTAATTTCCTGTGCTACACTACAGCTAGAACTTTTTTTAATTAATTTAATTATTAGTTATTAATTTCAGTTATGCTCTGCAAGCTCCAGGGCTTGCACCCTCTGTTTGTTAATTAAATTATTTTATACATAACAATTCCTAACTAAAGTGACGTTCATACATACATATAGTTTACAGCTAGAGCTTACATACCTACCTGTATTTCTACTTCCCTATCTACGCTCTACAACAAAATAACACTAGGTAGGTATCTACCTACCTACTAGATAAATTGGTATAGGTATCCATTAGCGTCAAAATCCCGGACCGGAGTATTTGCGAAACTGTGATTGGAAGCCACAACCGATAGGACCCAAACAAAATACGGTTTAATTCGGACGCTCGCTTCGATAGGTATTGCAGGAATCTTTCAAATTCCAATTAATAGGAGCTGGATTTAATTCGTTTACCGAAGTGAGTTTGTCAAACAAACTAACAGAAATGCCTTAATTTATGAGCACTACCACATATTGTTAGGTAAGTAGGTACAGTACCTAATTTTAAATATTAACATAATATAACATAGCGACTTTCAAATATATCACAATAGAAAATACAAGAAACGAGTCCGATGTTCGAAAATTACGGACACACAAAATATGTAAATCGTGGAACGTGGTGGGCACAGAACATTATTACTCAAGGGTGGTGGATGCCTCTTTACTGTTGTATTTTGAGGGTACTTATAAAATATATGCTCCCGTTTTTCTAAATGGGTTATTTCAAATTAAACGATCTTGCAAACACTGCCATCTATTGCAACGACATGGTACTTTGGCAAGCGCGCTGCGTGAAGTTAGTAATAGTAAATGAAGCCGCTTGTGGATTGGCTGATTGTGACAATGACATAACATTGAATCGATTCAAGAAGTTGCGTTTTGAAACACAAAACCTTAGATTACAAAAATAATTGCGTTATCAATGTATGTAGATACATATTGTAAATTATATATTAATTCAAGTTCCTTTCTTTCAAAGAAACGAACTTTCCAAAGAGAACTCAAATGCCACGTAACTCTTTCTTTGTGTTTATTGGATCCATGAATCGATTCAAGAAGTTGCGTTTTGAAACCCAATACTTAATTTAAAAAAAATTGCATTAGCAATTGATAAATAATATATTTTTAGTTCTATTCTTTGTGATTTTCTATTTAAAAATAAACAGAAACATATTCTTTGTTTAATTCTTTACATACTTTAAAAATTCCGTATAAACTAATAGCATGACTCATCGAGTCATTGAACATGTTTTTGAACGCACTCTTACTCCGGTAAAAGGGTGAGTGAACCGCCTCATTGTTATTTATTGCATTCGCCTCTAATAATACATTAATTAGCCGTAATACGGGTACCGCGAGTGCAATAACATAGGTCGCGATAGCCATGCCGTTCTGAGTAATCCCCGAGGTGTGGCACGGCACCGGGCATTCTTACATATTGTGCGTGAGTTTTGTGACACTGTTGTGTAGAACAATAATCTGCATATCTCGCAAGATGACCGAGTACAAACTGGTGGTAGTCGGCGCTGGAGGCGTCGGGAAGTCGGCATTGACTATACAGCTAATACAAAACCACTTCGTGGACGAATACGATCCTACGATAGAGGACTCGTATCGTAAGCAAGTAGTGATAGACGGAGAGACTTGTCTGTTGGATATTTTGGATACTGCGGGGCAAGAAGAGTATTCCGCGATGAGGGATCAGTATATGCGGACGGGGGAGGGGTTCTTGCTAGTGTTCGCAGTGAATAGTGCCAAGAGTTTCGAAGATATAGGGTCGTATCGGGAGCAAATCAAGCGAGTGAAGGACGCCGAGGAGGTGCCGATGGTGCTGGTTGGCAATAAGTGCGACCTGCAAGCGTGGGCCGTGGACATGGCTCAAGCGCGCGAGGTCAGTATTTGTTTACATAATAGTAGAAATAGATGCATGCAGCTGCCATTATGTCAATCAGATTCATTATTGCTCCCGAGCATTAACACAAAGAATCAAACTTGAAGCTATTGTCGTGATCACAAACAGAATAATGCTTTGAATCAATCTACATAACTTGAGGATTATGTAGCTCTTTTCATTAATTTCCCAAAGCATAGTTGTTTTCAGATCCAACCATTTCTTTATTGTGTCATTTACTCCCACCGCTTCACCAGTAGTTGGAAATGTCACAATCAATTAAATTTTGTTAGTGGGAGGACTAACTCTTCTGCGAGTGTCCGTCTGGGTTGTTACCACCGCTTTGCTCGTGAAGTCTGCCGCCAAGCAGTAGTGTGCAAGCATTACTGTGTTCCGGTTTGATGAGCAGAGTATCCAGTGAAATTACTGGGCTTAAGAGACTTAATACCTAATGTCTCAGGGTAACGAGCGCACTGCAGTGCCACGCAGGCCTTTGTGTTTCAAAGTTCTGGGTGGCACTGCAATTGTTATGGGCCGGCGTTATGCTTACCATCAGGCAAACGACGAGCTCGTCTCGTTACCAAATAACATAAAAAAAAAAGCAATATTATCGCAATATTGATAATTACTGTTAAAATTCCTAGTTGTCAGAAGCATAAAATCTAATGTTATTATTGCATCTACTTCAACGTTTCTTGGTCAATAGTCTGTTATAATGATTGTTGGTGTAAACAAGCATTATATTATTGTGTATTATAAAAGTGTGAAATGTTGAAATGGAAACTCATGTACAAAGGTTTGTAAGAATACAGTTCAATGGTTTTATTTTAATTTTGAATCGGAACAAAGAAAGCAAATTTTAAAAATGCCTGACATTTTATAATGCCATTATATTGATTTTTGTTAAAAGAGGTACAAATAAAATATCTAAATGAGGACTGTATTTTTCTAGTATGACTGCCATAGCACACCAATATTTCTTGTTAATATGTTTAATATGTTTTTTACAATTACAATTTTTTTTTGTTGACTGAGATTCCTAGGCGATTGTGATAACAATTAAAATTTGTGAAAGAAAGAAAATGTGTTTAGTTGTAGCTAACTTATCTATGCTTAAAGCATGTATATATATTTACACATGTTATAGATTTTAATTATTGTAATAACATTACAATAAAAATAAGGGATTTACAAAAAAGAGATAACATGGGTAGTGCAAAAAGGATACAGCTCACCATAATAGCTTCAATGTCCTGTAATAATAGTTGTAATTTAATTTAAAATAAATAAAATATTTTTCAGAAAAAGTAGTTACATTAACTCTTACACAAAGTTTGCCCTGGCAGGGGATCAAACCCAAGGCCCCTCGGCAGGCGTGGTAACTGCCAACTTAGCCATGTAGCCCCCCAGAACATGCATATAATATATATAATAATGTGTGTAAATGTTTTAAAATATAATCCTTCCTTTATTCCCCATAATTATCAAATAAAATAATACTTGCCCATAAGAGGACATTATTTACAGCTAAAATTGTAGATTTCCATAACAAAACAATACAATGTTTTAAACTTTTGGATAAAACATTGGGTACCTACTAAGTAGTAATAAGATTAGTCACTAGTGTAATCATTCCAATTGTAGCATACAGCATTAAGTACCTACATATACATAATTATTTCAAGTACATAATTAATTAAATTAAATTCTTAATTTAAGTACTAAATTGAGCACTATATTATAGGTAAATTTAAGAAACCCTGGTACAAAATAATTTTATTTATATGTAAGCCAATCGATGTGGTTTGCGTGGACTGTATTTATAACAGAGAACCACCAAAATACGGGAGTCTTCCTTATTTACTTACAAAATTATAACTGTATGCACTGTACTGTGAACAGTGACTGAAGGTAGGTTGCGATTTCAGTACCGTAAGTGCAAAGGGGGTGTCCATTAATTGTGTGCTCACGTAATTAATCGACACTCCCTAAGGATCTATGACATCGTGAAGCTACCTACAAGCTATACTTTACTATCTCTGTCAGCTGTCTCAGCAGTATGGTCGTGTTAGAGCTTGCAATTCGACAGACCTAGATCCATTGTGCATACTGCTCCTAGCTGGTCGCAAACAGGCGAAGTTACCCTACTGTTGATTTCCATGTAGTGGTCAACAAAATGTAATGTATTTAAGTGTTTATGCTTTTTGTCCCAAACATAAAATGTACTAATTCTTAGGTTTTGTGCATATTATTCTGTTTATTTACTAGGATATGTCATCGGCAAAGATAGGATGTTGCGTAAGTACCTATGATTATTAATAGTAGTTTTCACATTCAATTAGATAAATTGGCATCTATTGTCCTTCTTTTTTATCTATGTAATTAATATGTATATATTAGTGTCCTCATTGTTGTTATGGCGCTCACAGTTGTGGACAAATTCTATAGGGAAATAAAAAGATTAGGTAGTTTGTAAAAAGTGTGTAGGTAATCTGTAAACAAAAACATGCTGTTACTGCTGTTAGTCATCGAATAATAATAATTATTGTATAACAAAACTGGGTGCAAGCCACAAAATTTTGCTAACTTTGTCAGTCTTCTTTTTGAGACGATGGTTTCTGGCCAGATGGGTGGCCAGTTGTTTCGATATCGCATGTAGCATTCATTCAGTTTCATACAAGATATCATTAACTGATTTCTTTCAGAAGTTCTGAGAACATACTTAAAAATCTAAAATGTTGATATAGTTACAACCCTTTCAATTTCTCCTTTCTAGAAAACTATTTCAAATGTGGAACCAGAAGTTTACCTTTAGCAGTTTTTAACAAAAAGAAATAGTGTAGAAACATTCACTGCTTTTCTTTAACAAGAATGACTCTACAGATCAAGGATCTGTTCGAGAGAGTATAAGCTCAATTGGTGACAATTATTATTCAGTCACCAAAAATGCAGCTGCATCTGCCGCATCTTTTGAATTAGTCATGATTCACGAATGAGGGATTAAAATCATGTGACGTACTATCGTACTTTAACATTTTTTTGTATCCATCTTCGTAATATTTGTACACTAGCTTCTGCTCGCGGCTTCAACTGCGTTCCTACAGAAACCGTGCATTTTTCTGGGATAAAAAGTAATCTATATTACTATCCGGTCTATAAAATTTATAATATACGCCAAAAATCACGTCGATCCGTTGCTCCGTTGCTGCGTGAAAGAAGGACAAACCAATAAACGGACAAACATACTTTCTCTTTTCACAATGGATGTATGAGGATAATTATGTATGTTATGCCGAACAAAGTCTCCCTTACAGTATTAAAGGTCAATACCTGCTTAGACTTACACACAGAATCTCCAAGGAGCATTAGGCTGGACAAAAGAAGAATTCCACTTTCTACACCGACTTGTCCCACTGGTGGGAAAGAGTGGAATGTTTAAAATTAAACTCTAAAGTTACAGAGAGAGAAAAAGGTCACTGGATCATAACTCCACGGAGCGTTTGCATTCATCATCAGCCTCTTACGCTCCCACTGCTGGGATACCGGCCTTCTCTCAGAGAGGGAGGTATGGGCCATAATCCACCACTCGGGCCCATTGCGGCTTGGTGGATGACACAATGTCGTCGAATTTTGTGGTTCTTGAACATGCCGGTTTCCTCACGATGTTTTCCTTCACTGTTTTAGAGCTAGTGTGAATAATCCGCATATAACTTGATATAAGTCATTGGTGCGGGCCGAGTCGAGATTCGAACTATGGTGCATCGGATTGAAAGTCGCACAAGTTCCCGCTCGGCCACTCGCTCTTCGCGTTTGCATTACTTATAATTTATAATCTTCTAGTGTACACTGGAGACCAAAACTTTGTATAATAAGCCATTAATGAGTGGGAAACAGAGATCACACCAATGACGTGACTACAATCACAACCTATCGTGTTATAGGAAATTAAAGCCAGTATATTGTATGTATTAAAAAGAAACTTTTTCAATTTCAGGTAGCGCGGAGTTACGGTGTCCCCTTCGTCGAAACGTCAGCGAAGACGCGTATGGGAGTCGACGACGCGTTCTACACGCTCGTCCGCGAGATCCGCAAGGACAAAGAGAGCCGAGGCAAGAAGTACCGGCGGGGTAACAAACTGGGCTCAGGCAGGAAATTCAAGTGCACCTTCCTGTAGATCGTCTTAGGTGGGTGTTTGTCTCGTAGACTTTGGTTTTGAATGCTCTGGGTGTGATCTGAACGCGAGAGAGCTATTGTGAAACCGCCGGTGTAGACAACATGACTTTCTGGAACATATAACGAGAGCAGAAAATTTATAATAGGGATGTTGACTGATTTTGGGAAAGTGTTTAAAACGATGCGTATGGGCCTAATATAACCCAAAATATTTAAATTTACTTTTTAAAACAACTAATATTTTAATTATCATGTATTTAAAATGCCGTTTTAAATTTTGCTCCAAAACGGCAGTGACGTCACGTGTTCAATTACCACAGAGTAATTTTCTATAACACTGTAAAGTGACAAGCAAAGAGAATATAACCACTACTACCTAGTCTGTGCTACGTTTAGTGACAAGTTGATTCGATGCTTTCTTTGTAGGTATGTATTGTTATGTATTAAAATATAAGTTCTAAGTTTTTTGAGCTTATTGATTTATATATATGCTTTGGTTAATTAATACACTTTGGATCTTAGAACCTACGATTACTGTTATATATTCATTGTTGGTTATAGAAATAATGATTTTTGGTATAATAAGTAGGTACTTACACGGAGGTCTTCACATTTCTAAATTCAGCAGAGCAGAAATTATCGTTTGTCGAGAAGAAATTGGCCACCGTAAAACAATCAATTCTCGGCAAATTGGAATTATTTGCCTTTATGAAGCCACTTTCCATCATGGGAGAATATTCAAGAGTCGAAATAAATTTAGAAAAATAGGCGCGGAATTCACAGCACAGATAAATAATCACAGAAATCACTCTAAAATACTAAGCAGTTAAGCGCAACGAGCTATATACTCATTGGAGTTTTGGCGGGAATGCGAAAATGTGCTGTTGTTGATTTTGTATTATTTACTAAAACCTTTGTTTTATAGAGTGTTAATGTGTAATAATAGTGAATTATTAACCATTAAGTGTTCATAAAGTTGCATGAGTGAAAGGCAAATAGTACAAAGACGAAAAACGTGTATTTTCGTATTCTATCCAAAACTCCATAGAAGCTTCAGTAAACTATCCACCAATTTATTGAAGCGTCACTTCGACTCGACCGCGCCTAGACCACAGATATGTAATATAGGCCTAGACTAAACTTTAACGTGACTTTGACGACTTTCATGCACCAAAACTAGAGATTTATTATATATTATTACTTATATAACTTGACACTATAGTTAAATGCGCAAATCACGTGGAGCCAAAAACAAAACAAAAAAAAATATATACACATCCGATTGAAACAGTGACGTCACGGGCGTTTTAGGTCACGTGACTTCGGATTGATGTGATTACATTTTGATTATTTAATTTAAATTAAATTCCTTAAAAATAAACAAAAATATTGTGTTTAATAGGATTTCTGTCACAAAAACTACCGTTTCGCGGCAAAATTATATTTTTATTTGAATACAGTCAACAACCCAATTGTATGTAATTGACATAGAATTCTTTAAATTTTAACGAGTTCTTCAGAAAGTCGTTTTGTCTAGATCTGATAGTAATTTATTGTAATCTTTATTGATCTGCGCTTTTATCGTACGAGGAAACACAGCTTAAGAAAGAATAGAATAGCCTGTACTCTATCCCACTTCGTATTCGACATGTGAATAAGTCTAGGCAAAAAAAAATAGAATAGCCTGTACTCTATTCCACTTCGTATTCGACATGTGAATAAGTCTAGGCAAAAAAAATAGAATAGCCTGTACTCTATTCCACTTCGTATTCGACATGTGAATAAGTGTAGGCAAAAAAGAATAGAATAGCCTGTACTCTATTCCACTTCGTATTCGACATGTGAATAAGTCTAGGCAAAAAAGAATAGAATAGCCTGTACTCTATTCCACTTCGTATTCGACATGTGAATAAGTCTAGGCAAAAAAGAATAGAATAGCCTGTACTCTATTCAACTTCGTATTCGACATGTGAATAAGTCTAGGCAAAAAGTATAACGGGATACATCATATCTTTTCTGCTCTTATATGACTGTGTGTGTCGTATCAAATAGATTTTTTACGCAGCTATGACAAATTCAAAGCTATTTTATATCATAGCAGTTGAATTAATTAATAGCCTTACCAACTACCATAACTGTGATCCCTTTTAAACCCTGAAAATATGTAATTTGTACATTAATATAGGATAAAAATACGATATCGCTTACAAACAGCTTCGAAATAATATAAACATGTATTGCAACAAAACGTAAGTTTTAAAATCTTTATTTTCTATAAGACAAACACCCTTAGTGTATCTTGTATCAAGGCAGATAAGCGACTTTTTTTCAGCTGAGTCTTAAGGGTTCTGTACATAATTACTCTCTGTATGATAGAAATGTTACCATGCGATGGGTAAGCTCGAATCAATTTGGGGTTGTTTAAACATAACTTGTTTGAAGGAGCAGTTATCACTAGGTGCTTAGTCTATTATAACCTATTGCTCTTCATGACTTTTTTTGCTCTTTTAACTTTTTGCCTTTCAGCTACAGATATTAGTTTCTGATTCTCATTTAAATTTATGAAAGTAGTCTAAACCAGCTTGGCGAATAAATTTTTTTAATCTCCGTACCCCATAGGTTCCAAATATCCCATTTTACGGTACCTGCGTAATACAGCTGCTGAAAATAGAAGACTGGTTAGGTGGGATTCAAATACCTAAGCACACTATCTGTTGTTTGGTGAAAATGTGCTAGGTCTTGAGTATAAAGTAAAGAATAGTGCTTTTTCTGAGTCCTACTCAGGCTTAGGTTCAAAAACTCTGAGGTAAACTGAAAATTGTCTTCTACATAGAGGTTTCTAAATGACTCATACTTGGGCCATTCCTAAAAGATACAGGCAGTGGCCAACTTTCGGTATCTCTCTAATGTTAAGGTGCAGAACCCGGCGCGCCGCTATCTCGCTCGCGCATCCTAACATTTTTGAAGATAAATAATCACTTAATATAATAATGAAAAATCGCATTCGGTGAAATTGCTGGCAATGACATTGCAAAGGTACGGCAAAAGTATCATTTTGATCCGATCAAGATTTCATACATGAAAATGGGCAAAACATAGAATCCCATTTTTAGGTTTGAAAACTTGAATGGATCAAAATGAAAATTTTGTATAACCTTTGTAATGTTATTGTCAGCAATTTCACCGAATGCGATTTTTCATAATTATAGTAAGTGATTGTTTATCTTCAAAAATGTTGAGATGCGCGAGCGAGATAGCGGCGCGCTGAATTCTGCCCCTTAAGCATAAACACAAAGTAGTTTTATTTAAAAAAGTATGACATCATGATGACCTCCATTACATTATCTGTCACTTGTACTATTAAAATAGAGGATATGAGTTAATTACATTAATGAATCATAATAATAATGATTGTTGGTATTTGAATCTAAGCCTATAATTTCCTTGATATACAAATTATGTGTTTATGCTTACCATTTCTTTTAGAAAACATTAATTAGGTAATGCCTAATCGTGCTTTGAAGATATTGTATAAACTAAAACTCGACATAGACAATCAAATCAACAGACTAATGTTACAATTTGTGACTGTATCAAAAACAGTAATAAAGTTTGTGGTTAATATTTAAACTTTTTACTGACTAAATAATTAAGCCACAAAGTAAAAACATCTTAATTATAAGAGATATACTTTTAGTTAGTATATAATAATATTATGTTAATAAGTTATTAGTACAAAATGTTTCTGGCTTACATTTATTTGCCCACTTTATAAATTGAGTCATTTAATTGTTAATTGTACCAAGTAGTGCGAGTTGAAAACAAAAATATGTATATCGTTTTCAATAACACAACCCTTGTGTTGTTGTACAGGTGTAGGTCACATTAAATGAAGACATGTTTCTGAACAGACTGGATTTCTACATTAGAAACATTTCCTAGACTGTATAAAAGTCTCTGATTTTCTCTAGAAAAATTATGGTGTACTGTGTGTATGTGTAGAGTACTAAATACTAGCAACCCTTAACACATGTCTTCATTTAATTAAAAATTTCGTAGGCAAACAATAAAATTACTCTTTCAAAAAAAAATGACAATATTTTAGTTGTTCAAATGTTTCAAAAAAATACACACGAATAAGGTCTAATATTAAAATTAATGAAATTAAATATTTAAATCAATTCTATCATAATCTTATGAAAATAATGTTATTCTCAAGGTGCTATTGTGTTACATAGTACTCTTGCAGTAGATGCCACTTTTATAGATTTTTGAAAACTAATATTAGGTACTAAGCTTACAAAATAGTCATAACTTTTGCTGTATTTTTTGTTAAATTTTGCTGCCCTATAACAGAAGACAACATAAAAATAAGTTCTCTTGAAAAACCTTTATATGCTATTTAATAAAATTCAATAGGATACTAACCAAGAACTTATTTTTATAATATATTACTATCGCACGTCGGCAAAGGAACCACAACTTAAACAGTTTCGATAACTTATTATGAACTAGCTGCTGCCCCGCGGTTTCACCCGCGTGGAGATTTTGGATTTTATTTGTTTGCGCGGAACCCTAATTCTTTTTCTAAAATTAAAGTAGCCCATGTTACTCCTTGTAACATCAGCTATCTGCCAGTGAAAGTCCCGTCAAAATCGGTCCAGCCGTTTCGGAGATTACCCGGAACAAACAGACAGACAAAAATTTTAAAAATGGTTGTTTTGCTATAGGTTCCGTATATACTTTCATATGCATTTAGTAAAAAGCTGTTATTTTGATATTACAAACAGACACTTCAATTTTATTTATCTGTATGGATAAGACGGAGGATATTTTCTTTTAATTAGGTACTTACTACCTAAACCAATAAGAAAATACAATAATTGTTTGTGGTTTCTTATTATATCGAAGGCCAATATTCACATCTTTAGCTTTTGTATACTGTTGTATATCAATACATACGAAGTGTATCATAAAAAGTATTTTACACTACCTATGTATAGTAATTATATCACGGTATAACTTCCGGAAGATAGATAAATGTATTATTGTCTATGGTACATGAAATGTCTTATTAATTCTACTGTTGTGCACTTGATTGAACAATTTTCACAACCATAATTGGTTTGTAAATCTGCTTGTTAGTTAGTGCACATTTATTCTAGCATCTTAAAATGTTATACTGCAAAGCTTGTATACTAAAAATAACAATAAACTCATTACAATTTACAATTACAATTTATATATCTTTTACGATCAGACTTTTCTGAAAATATTTTCAAAGTTATCAAAATAAATTTACTATACATTAACAAGTTAAAATAGTATATCAAATGGTGATATAAATTTTCGCTTGGCGCATTACCGTAAATTTATTTTTGTTTGCTAAAATTCTGATATTTTCTAATATTAGTCTATTTAAAACTTAACATGTGTAACAAAGTGTGCCAGGCAATCAATTACTGACCTATATAATTGTTGTACCTAGTTATATACTTATGAATTGTTAAATCTTTTCTACTGTAGAAAAAGCGACTATTCGTCTTTTACTAGACTACGATCATAGAGAATAGAAAAATCGGCTGCTTCTTTGAGCGAATCTAACGTTTTTTTACACTGTGTAAATGTATGGTTTTGAAAACCTGCAAGTTTTACATAACTATACATTACCTATCTACATTTAGTGAATGATCTGAATTGGGAAAAATAAAATTGTAGAATAGCAATTTTCCAATTTCGATAACTTGATATACCTATTGCATAACTACTTATTAAACCTGTTTATGACTAAAATGTACAATGAATTACGCAAACGAATTTTTAAATCAATAAAATATTTCATTTACTTCAATTTATGTATGTACTTTATAAGTTAGAATTATTTTATTCTTAGCTAGTTCAGGTACATTATTTTGTAATTGAAAATACACTGAATGCAGTGGAGAGAGATCTTAGCAATTTGTTCGCTCATATCCAAAAATTTATCTAGTGTCATAAAAAAAACTTTAACGATCATTTTGTTGGACTGTACGTATCGAATACATACTCAAAGCTTTGAGTGTATTTTTGAGCACGAAGTAATAACGAAGCGGCCATGAATTCTGTCACCAGCCAGTCATATTTTTTTTTAAATATTGTTTTCTAATTTCTACCGTGTTAACATTTCCTTTCATTAGCTTTAACATAGATCGGAAAACTACGATAATATTTTTTACAGTTACATACTATTAATTTGTTATGAATAATTGGCATTATGTAGGTACCTACATGATTGCTGTAACGAATACTTTTTTATGTATTTTAGAACGAATTTCAAAGCTAGTGCACAATTCTGTCAGAATAAGTTGTTATTTTATATGTATACATATTTTTATTCTGTAACAACATAGCACAAGACTGTGTGCTACTTGAAATAAAAATAATTAAAATCTATAAGGAAAAACCTGATTTTGTTATTATTAAAATAGTCAAATTGCAGCATGGGGTAAATACATAAGTTAGGAGTAGGCGAACAAAACGTTACTTTTCCACTTTTAATTTTTTTACAAAAACTAAAAAAGTATTTTGAAGGGGTAGTTGTGTTTTGAAGTCGATTTTCTACCATAAAAAAAGCTTTTTGTCGAGATTTTAACGCATGAAACGATGTGTCTCAGGGTTGCCAACACGAGACAATCAAAAAAATAAAAACGTTAAAAAATGGAAAAGTGACGTTTTGTTCGCCTACTCCTCAAGTATAAGTTTGAAAATGTTCGTACTTACTCAATCCCTACTAATATTAGTTAGTTTGCTTAATTTTAGGATTGAACACCATAACTGCAAAATAGGTAGTTTAATAAACTACGCGAATAATCCTACTATATAATTTTTATTTATTTATTTCTATGTACTTAAGTATTATAAATGCGAAAGTGTGTTTGTTGGTTTGTCCTTCTTTCACGCAGTAACAGAGCAACGAATTGATATGATTTTTGGGATAGATATAGTTTATGGACCGGCGAGTAACATAGGCTACTTTTTATCCCGGAAAAAATGCACGTGGGAACGCGGGTAAAAACCGCGGGCAGAATCTAGTAGGAAATAGGCGAAGGATACTAAAATAGAATCCTGAGCGTAGCGGGGCTTTCAAGGGTACTAGACGCAAAATAACTGCTGCGGAGCGATTACCTACACAATTTTTCATCTCACTGCAGCGAGGAAAGATTTTGTTTGTTTTATCATTCGAAATCTGCGTGCAAAAGTGCTTTTCCGCGCTAGCGTGGTAAAGGCAGTGGCAGTCGCGGCCTTATGATAAACAAGGTCTTTCCGAGCTCGTGAGATTAAAATAACTTAAAAGCTACTGAACTAAATAAGTATAGGTGGTTATCTAGCCAAAGTGGTTCAAAAGAATTGCTTATGGAATTTGCACTTTTTACTTTTACTCGTTATGTTGCAGACCACTATCCTATCTCGCCTGATCTTAGCAACAATGGCGATGTGGTCAAGATGGTGAATGTGCTAAACCTAGATTAGAACTAGTTCTCAATTGCAGTTGCTGGAACACCGATAGGTGACGACTTGATCTTGGCGACAGATTTTCCACTTGAGGGTGATAGCTAGCCATCTGGCTATCTATCCACATATTACTATATATGTAGCTAGGTTATCTATCACCCTCAAGTAATATCTATGTTTTTTGTTGTTTGGCGGGAATGCGAAAATGTGCTGTTGTTGTGTTTGTGTTATTTACTAAAACCTGTGTTTTATCGAGTGTTAATGTGTAATAATGATGGATTATTGACCATTAAGTGTTCGTAAACGTGCATGAGTGAAAGGCAAATAATACAGAGACGAAAAACGTGTATTTTCGTATTCTATCCAAAACTCCATAGAAGCTTCAGTAAAGTATCCACCGCTTTACTGAAGCGTCACTTCGACTCGACCGCACCTAGACTAAACTTTATCGTGACTGACGACTTTCATGCACCAAAACTAGAGATTTATTAAATATTATTATTTATATAACTTGACACTGGCTAAATACGCAAATCACGTGGCGCTATAAACAAAAAAAAAGATTCCAATTTTTACTCTACTATGACAGTTGACAGCTAGATTTCTTTGATGTGTTATGTCTTTTTTCCGTTTGAAGTTTGACTGATTGAGTATTGACATTACATGTCATCAGATTTTGATAAATCGTAAACGTAAACTCAGCCATAATCTGAAGAAGAAGAAACGTAAACTCAAAATACTAAATAGTTCTAAGCTAATTGAATTGAGCACTTTAAACTAAATTATGGATGCAAAAGACGTTTGCATCGAAGTAGAAAATGACGAGTTTTACAACAAGTTTCTTAACGACCCGGTGAAACCTCTTGTCGGCGAAAATTTATCGGTAACAGAACAAGTGACTAAACTCGCTCAAGGAATAGAAAAACTGGGAAAAAGCTTGGAAAAGCAGGTGCTTGCGAAACACAATGATCTCCTCACTCAAGCAAGTCATATTACTGACTTAGAAGTAAGTTTAGGATCCGTTCAGACGCAAGTACAAAGCCTACTGCGTGGCGCCGAAAAACTTAAAGAACGGGTTCACACTCCTTACTACGCTTTAGAAAACCAAACGTTAATGCTTGAAAGAGTCCAAACGACATGCAACTTGCTGAGACACACATCTAAAATTTTGACATTGTGGAACAAACTGAAGAACATAAAGGACAACCCATCAAAAGAAGCTATGATTCTCTTCGAACTGAACGAACTCATTAGCGATTATGATTTTGAAGGAATAACACTATTGGATGATGTCTTGATAGAAGTGGAACATAGGAGAAAGCAGCTTCTGAGTAACTCTACAGATTTATTACAATCCAGCTTACTGAGTAAAGACAAAGTTAAGTTACTTCAGTGTTTCAAAGTATTCCATAACTTACAATGCACTGATGAACAAATAAAGAGCACTGTCTCTATCATACTAAATGATTTGCGGAAGGAAATTAATAATGCATTAAATGTACAAATTGTATCCATTGAAATCAAGAAGTCTAGCTCAGGTAGAGCAGCACCGGGCAAAGCCAATATCATGAACTCACAAGATTTCAAAATAAAACTGTGGGACAACATAGACAAACTTTTCAAAGTAGACAAATACAACAGCTGCACCAAAGTCATAATGTTGCAAAATGTGATAAACGAGCTTCATGCTATTGGAGACTTCAAGAACATTTCAAAAAATTTTTGGTCAGAATTGTCCGTCATATTTGGCACTGAGCTTGATAAAAGCCCTGCTATGGTGAACCAGTCGATTGAGATTGATTACCCAAAACTCCTGAAATGTTTTAATGATTTACTAGCCCGTCTGAAATGCAAAGATCTAGATATGAACCGCTCTACTCTTACTAAATGGGAGAATGCATTCTTATCAAAATCTTTGGGTAAATTGTTGGAGCCTGTAAGGAGTATGTGGCATTTGAGCCAAGTACCCACTATGGATCAGATAGACAATGCTGTTAGAGTTATAGCTGAAGCTTTGAGCATCTCTCTGGGAGACAAACAGTTAAGTATAAGTTTGGCCAACAGTGTAGCCAAATCCATCAAACAAATGAATGTAGAAGCTGAACAGAGGCTATCATTAGACAGTGATGTGGCGCAAATTATAGAATCCCCTACCAGCTCACAGCAAAAGAATGCAGAACTCTGCAATGCTCTGTACTACTTCTCAGCTCAAATCAAGCGAGTACTGGTCAATATGAATTCCATGTTGCCGCAGGAAAGCATTCAAGTTGTGCAAAATAGCCTGAAAGACATCTCGAGCATGCCTGTACTACAACTATTTGCAGAATCAATTAAAAACTCTCTGTACATCATTTTGATGACAATGCATGATGAGCCAGACCTGATAAGAGCTGATGAGCCAAAAGGAAAGTCCCTATCTTGCTCACCATATATGAAAGAGTTACAGCAATTTGTGTCTAGATGCAAGGACATCTATCTGTCCATGTTTGGAGAAAAGCCTGCCCTGAATGAATGCTGTTTGAACATAGCTAAAGCTTGTATCGAGAGGTTTATTCATCACATCAGTAATGTCAGGCCTTTGAGTAAATTTGGCAGAGTGAAACTTCAAATAGATTGCAGGCATTTGGAAGTAGCTTTATCACCTTTGATTAGCGACATGAATGAGTTGGGAGATCAATACAGGCAGCTGAAGGCCCTACATTCCTTGTTAGAGAAGTCTCCACAAGAAATAGCGAAGAGCCAGTCTGAGGGTGCATGCTTACCATATTCTTTAGTTATGATGTTCCTCTTTTCGTATGGTGGTCATCAGTTGTTAGCTCCCCATACTTGCGCCGGTTGGAACATCCAGAAACTTATGCAGTGGTTAGATTCACATAAAAATGAACGAGAGAGGCTCGAATTTGTTGGTGGTGCTTTGCAGAGATACCAGAACCATATAAGGCAGAACCAAATTGCTACATATGATGAGGTTTACCCAGTTTTGTTGCAATTACTTGAAGACGGAAGAAAAGCCATCAGAAAATAATTACTGTCATGAATAACTATAATATGGTTAAATAGAAAAAATGACAAAAACGAAACTAAAGAAATAACTAAACTTTGACAACCATTTGTTTATGTTGCATCATTCCTCATTCTAAGATTGCCTAAAAGAAATTACTCTTGAGTGTTAAGATTGCCCATTCTTACACTTTATTATTTGTATTATTAATTAATTTAAGGTGTACAATAAATAAATAATCAATCTATTTATCCAGCAAGATGAATATAACAAAATATAGACATAATAGTATAAACTACTATGAAATAAAACCATTCTTGTATTAAAATTAATATATTTATTTAAATAAATGCTGAAAACCAAATCTTATTTTATTTTCTTTATCCACTTTCAGTGTCCATCATTCACATTGTTCATCTTTCAGGCTGCAGTACCATTTTCTTCACAGTCAACAATCTGGCGAATTAAATCTTTTGTAAGTATTTTTACTGTGATGTCATGTTTGACTGAGATTTCCCCATAAAGACAAAAAGGCTAAGAGACACTGTATTATCACTAAAAACTTCTTTTAGGTGCCTGTTTAGCTAGACAGTGGTGTCAATTCTATCATTTCATAACTAAACTAATTTTAGTTTTGCTCTCTCTCTCTCTTTCCAATGCATAACATGAGAAAGAGATGGAATATATTTTAGACCTGTCAAATTAATCCACTTGCTTGTGTCTAGTGTAAATTTAATGGCAATGAATTCAGTGGCATCTAATTTATCAAGATCGAAAGATATTTGACAGCTCTAAAACCAAATTTAGATCTGTCAGACATCTTCCGTCTCTTTCTCATGTTATGCATTGGAAAGAGAGAGCGAAACTAAAATTGGTTTAGGTATGTAATGATAGAATTGACACCAGTGTCTAAAGGTAGACATTGGTGCCAATTCTGTTGGCACAATTTAAACTAAACTAGACTAAAATTTAGTTTAGTTATGTCAAACGTGGTTTGCTATTCAGGAAAGACAAGATTAAACTAAAATTTAGTTTGACAACACTATAATTATTTTAGTTACTTAATTTAGTCTAAGTGGTCATTTATCTATTCTGTTGTACCAAATTTACGTCTAAAATTAGAGACGTGAAACTAAAATCCGACTAAGTTAGTTGGCATGAAAATGAACGCGGACTAAAATTTATTTAGTTATTTCACCGCTATTCATACGAAATTTTCGAGTAGTTTTATCGTCATACGTGTTTGTGTTGCCTTGGAACAAGTAATTTTATATATTTTGTAATAAGTACCTACTCTACTACACATAATGGAGGAGTTTATGATGGTTGTTGGTGGCTCTTGTAGATTCATCGGAAAGATAAACTTTCTTTTATATCTTCACTTCAACTCTTCAAGCGAAAAATTCCTTACCAGGTTGGTAGTTACAGATTATAATATGTACAACAAAATATTTTACTGAAAAGCAATTGTAGATATTAAAAATACCGGAACTTACTCTTCATAGAAACTATCAAGAACGAATTCGAATGGAAGGTTTGCAGGTTTGAGTTCGGAAGTATACCAATCGAGTTGTGTTCAAATTTTTTTTCACAGGTAGGTCTTTTTATAAGAAGTCTTTAGGCGAAGTTTCAAATTGCGAAAACAGATAGTTTTGGAGAAATAATTTTTCAAAAGTTGAAGTTAAAAAATTTATTTTATCTATGGACACAACCCTTCCGTTTTACCTGCTATAATAACACTCGTAAAAAATTCGTATATCGTAAAAAACAACAAACGAGTACCGACGAGTATACTATGTTAATTAATTTGTGGTAGGTTTTAATAAAAGTAATGCTAAGATTTATTATTGAATCTGCCAATCCTGAATTAGGTTAATTACAGTCACATATTATATACACGAACGCTAAAAAAATTACACTCCTTTTTCGTTAAATCGTGTAAAAATGATCGGTCCGTCAAATCCATCAATTATAATGTATAGGTATTAATTAATATTCGACACGCTGGCAACTCTAACAATTCAATTTAGGGCCAATCTTTCAATTGCAGCGTTAGTGGGCTGATTGCTAGTGAACCGATAAACTTTATTGATCCGTTACCTGCTTGTCATTTTTTTTCGGGTCTTTCAATACGAATTTAACGGACTGTTAGCTAGCTAAGGTTTATTTCTTTAGAATGGCAACAATTTATTTAAGTCTGCCTTCACCACAAAGTTAGTATAGCTCTGATGATTCAGAAAATTTACGAAAAGTTTTTTTCTTGGCATTATATTGTTGGCATCCTTTTCTTATTTGCAATAAATACATATAGCCATCCTGTAGTCAAGCGAGCGAGGCAGCCCGGAACATATCTGGTTAAACGTCGTTTTTATGTCACTTCTACGTGTTGTTATTTGCATAGCGACCGCTTCTCCTTGGTTACTTGTTGTTTTTTTGAGTTTTTTCATTGGATTTAAAATATCGCTTTTTCTGTGGCGAACATACCACAGAAGCCAGGAAATAAAGAAAGAAGAATATCGCTTTTACCGTGAGATTCAAAATGAGTGAAAAACTGAACGCAAAATTACCAAAACGAAAAGAAAAGGGCTGTAAATTTCCTCAATGAACAAAATAAGTTTCGTCCCATTTGCATTCTTCCCAATGATCAGTGCGATTCCGAACAATATATTATGGGGGCATGCGTTGCTGGTTGATATTTTGCAAGCGAGGCAAAACGTGCACTTGGCGCCAGTCACATCACTTCAGCTTCCACATATTATTTATAATGTTAGATTTTTATAAGTTTACAGTGTTTTGTATATAATTATATTTATACTTTTTTACAATTGTGTTTCTGTAAAACTTTTTTTCAAAATGAGGAGTGTTGATGTGGGGTCAGGCGTTGCAGGTTGATATTTAGCAAGCGAGGCAAAACGCGCTCTTGGCGCCAGTCGCACCACCACCCTGCAACCGCGTGCCCGGCAGCCCTCGCTTTTATGTTTACGTGTGTCGTAATAAATGAGCATTAATTAATGTGACTTCGGGCTTATGATTTCCTATCTAGTAGAGTGAGCACATACCTATAGGGACACATATCACCTAGCACCTACAACTAAAATATTCTAACCAGTGATCATCCTATTCCTCAATTATTATCCATTTAACTTCTATAGAAACTGTTATAACCTTACTAGCTTCTGCCAGCGGTTTTCACCCGCGTTCCCACAGGAACCGAGTATTATCCGGGATAAAAAATAGCCTATGTTACTCTCCGGTCCATAAACTATATATAAGTTTGTCAAAAATCACCTCGATCCGTTGCTTCGTTGCTGCATGAAAGAAGGACAAACAAACAAGCCAACAAATTAACAAACAGACAAACACACTAGGATAAGGTAGTTTGGCTTTGACATGACGAGTTAGCGAGAGAATAACAACCTTATCTGGCCATAAAACAGTCCGATAAAGTTATACCTCCGCTACGTGTTTTATTCCTCCGTTAACTCGCAACTGTCACTTGAAAGATTCAAATTTCTTCTATCAGAGCAATAAGTCTTAGTTGATTCTTTAACGCTAGACTAAGGACGTTATCTCACTCTTGAAAGATCCGCCCTTAGTGTAAATTTGGTGCTGTCAATACGGTGACTAAATTTAATCAGACCGTTCATCAGAATAGCTTTTAGAACTCTCTAAACTAAATTAAGAAATTTTATAGTTTAGTTTAGTTTAGTCAGGTGAACAAGAGAATTGGCACCATTGGCGGACTAACCACAAAAAAATTAAACACACTTTAAACCTGTGTTTAACTCTTAACCATGCCTTATTCGCGTGTTTAAATATGAGCCACCACAAATCCTGATTTAAGTAGTGTCTGTATACTCAATTCTGTTGTGATATTTCTAATCATTTTAGACACTGTCTAGCTAAACAGGCATCTAAAAGTGTATTTTGTGGTAACATTAAACCTGTGTTAAAAAATGTTTAACTCCTAAACATGCCTTAGTCGCGTATTTATATATGAGCAACCACAAATCTGCTACTGATTGACGGCAGGTTACTCAGACTGACTTCTTGGAGAACACTAACTCCAACCAGTTAAATGTGTGCCTAATGTCTATTCAAAGCTTTACTAGTTATTTGTCGGTTAAATTACTTAATGGGTAAACTGAACTAAAGTATAAAATCTATAATTATAAAAAAAAATATTTATTGAAATAATATAACAGCATCGCATTGATTACAACTAATTATAAATACAACAACTAACTATAAATAATTATTTTTACAACCAACATCTCAAACAAACATTCTTTTAGCCATCTTCTAGATTTTTACTTTAATATTGCATACCTTTAATTTAATAGTAGCTACATTTCTTAAATTTAAGTCTTGAAGTTATGCTTGGATGTTGTATGGGACATAATACCAAGCAGTAACAGTTTGATGAAAGTTATTTTCCGATTTCTTAAGGTTTTCTCTATACATTGAATTAAAACAACATTTAACGGTTTGGTGTCGATTCTGTCATCCGTATGTAAACCTGATTTTAGTTTCAATCTCTCTTTCTAATTGAGTGCATGAGAAAGAGATGGAATATATTTTAAATTCATCAAATTAATCCACTTGTTTGTATCTATTGAAAATGGAACGGCTATAAATATAGTGTCGTCTAATTTATCAAGGATGGAAGATATTTGACAGGTATAGAACTAAATTTAGGTCTGTCAAACATATTCCATCCCTTTCTCATGTTATGTATTGGAAAGAGAGAGCGAAAGTAAAATTTAGGGTTAGATATGAAACAACAGAATCGACACCTATATCACGTATATTTACATTATTTTAATTCCCAGCGTTTGGAACCCATTGCAGAGTTTGTGCATGGTCACAAGGCAGATTCTCTCCATCTATACCTTATAAAATGGGTAAATAAGCCTTTCTGTCACGGAGGATGTGAAACTGAGTTGAACGCCATCTATTTATCATATACATGAATTTTTTTAGTGGTTTTTTATGTGTAATGCGTGTGGTTCTTGGACAATATGTATGGTGGAAGCACGCTTATGAAATGAATTTTTGTTTATATTTACACCGCAAATAGTTCGATCCAGAAAAATGGTTTGCTCATTAAAATTGTTGTCATAAACAATAACATCGATATTTTTAATATTTTTTTATGAATAGTATTTCAAGATTAAAACGCCCCTTGTTTATGTAATAGTAATAAATAGCTCTCTACAATAGTTACGAAAAGCCGGCCCAGAAAGACAACAAACCAGAATGATTATTTATTTTCTGTGCTTAAAAAATCGTGACTAACTCAATTAGGTTTTCATTACCTACACATTGAATTAGGAAACTTTATTTTATTACTCTTATTGTAGCAATCGAGCTGTCCCTAGCTCCCTAGCAATCTGGCAGTGAACCAAAATACTGACCTACAATACATCTACCACTAACCATTACATGGAAACTACAACAATCAATCTTACAGCTACTGTATAAAGTCCAAATTGCTACAAATATTAGTCGAAGTTACACCTGTTCATCCTCAAACGCTATCTTGAAGACGTCTTCGTATTGTGAGACGAAGTGGACGTCCATGCCTTCTTTGATGAAACCGGGGAGATCGTCGAAGTCTCGTCGATTCTCTTCTGGGAGTATCACAGTTTTTACGCCAACGCGTTTCGCCTGTAAAGTTAATTTACGGTTTTTTATTTATATATTAGAACTAGCTGTGCCCCGCGGCTTCGCTCACGTAACTCCTTGTAACTTCAGCTATCTGCCAGTGAAAGTCCCATCAAAATCGATTTCGGAGATTACCCAGAACAAACAGCCAGACAGACAAAAATTCTAAACATCGTTGTTTTGTTATAGGTACCGTATATACTCATATGCATTTAGTAAAAAGCTGTTACTTTGATATTACAAACAGACACTTCAATTTTATTTATTTGTATAGATAAATTTTTAGAGAAATAAAAAATTGCCTTTATAAGCGCGGGAACCGACTCCAACGACAAACTACTGAATTGCATTTCGATGAAATTTCAGGACCGGAGATGTCGTAGGTAACTTTTTATCTCGGAAATATGCACGATATCTGTGGTAATAATCTATACGCGGGTGAAACCACGGGCAACAGCTAGTACCTATTAGTAGTGAGAAGAAATAGGGTGTTGCACGAAACAAAAATACATAATTAATGTCGCTATATAAGATTAAGAATATAAAAAATGGAGTCAACATTGAGCGTTGAAACCACAACCAACCGTTGTGACCAAGTTGGTCACAACGACCATCGAGATACTAACTCCGAGAGATGAAATGCTGTACTATCCGATCTCACAACAATGCTATAACTACACACACACAATTTTGCTATAACTTATATCAGTGCAAGAGGCGAGTAGTCGATCTAAGTGGGTTCTATGGGGGAGGCCTATGTTCAGCAGTGGACGTCTTCCGGCTGATGATGATGAATATCAGCGCTCAGCGTATCAGCGCACTGGAAATCGGCGCGAGGCGGTGGTATTGCCAAAAAAAATGTTGTAATTTATTTCGTGCAAACCAATCATCACTGCATCTCTATAGGGGGGGTATTAACCCCTAGGAATTATCCTCGATGGTTGTAACTGACCGCTATGATCTTCTCCTTGATCCCGCCGACGGGCAGCACGCGGCCCGTGAGCGAGATCTCCCCCGTCATGGCGAGGTCGCGGATGCGCCGGCGCAGCGCCAGCGACACCAGCGCCGTGGCCACGGTGGCGCCCGCCGACGGACCGTCCTTGGGGGTGGCGCCCTCCGGCACGTGCAGGTGCAGGTGGCTGCCGACAGATGGCGCTCTTAACTAATTCCACTCATCGAAGATCTTTGTCCGAATTCCATGTCCCTTATAATTGCTGAGTCACGGTCTTTACAGCACTACTTTGTTTTTTGGTTGTATGTGTAGTGTCTTAAATCCTACTAATATTATAAATGCTAGTGTGTTTGTTGGTTTGTCGTTCTTTCGCGCAGTAACGGAGCAAGGGATCGACGTGATTTCTGGCATAGATATAGTTTATGGACCGCAGAGTAACATAGGCTACTTTTTATTCTGGAAAAATGCACGGTTCCTGTGGGAACGCGGGTGAAAACCGCGGGCAGAAGCTAGTAGGGTTATTTATAACAGTGCGCGTACTCAGATATATCATAAAGTTCGTTAGTAACCTGGTGTTCAGGAAGGTATTCTCCGGCTGGTATGTCCTGAGGAAGTTCCTGGCGACAGTGAGCGCGATCCTGGCTGACTCCTTCATCACGTCCCCGAGGTGGCCCGTCAGCTCCAGCGAGCCCATTGGTGACTTGTCATCTGATGAAACGTTGCGGAGAGCTGTTTCTATGTACAGAGTGCTGCCACCTGTTGGGGAACGGGATAATCATTCCTTTTTTATTCTTGCGATAAGATGGTGGTCGATCGCTAAACTTCAGCGTTTAAGGGCAGGATACTCCGCGCCGCTTTCTCGCTCGCGCTTCTCAACATTATTGAAGATAGACAATCACTTAATATAAATACGAAAAATCACATTCGGTGAATTTGCTGACAATAACATAACAAAAAAAACCAATGGGGGAAGCCCATTGTTTTTTTTGGATAGTGTTCCTAACCCATAGCGGTCCAGGCAAGGCCCATGACTACTCCCGGCGGCGTGACGTCATACATCCGGTCGTGCTTGAAGGTAGGCTTGCCCACGAGGTCCGACAGGTTATCTTCTGTCACTGTCATATTCTCGCTTTCTTGCTTCACGATTTTGTAGGCGACTTTCCGGGCGATCTGACAAATAAAACATGCTGACTTTATTTTTCTAATGTAAATTATCTTTGGAAAAATTCCATTATTTAAGCGGGAGTGAAGCTTGAGGTTCTGGCTAAATTTGTATGGTATCCTGGAATTAGGTTTAATCTGCCTACTTTGGCTTTCAATGGCCAGCCGTGGCCCTCTAAACACAATCTACATGCTTCTTTTTCCACTCCCGCTAACGCCAATGGGTCTTTTTACTCTATGGTATTATACCATAGAGTAAAAAGCCAATACGATCAATTACCATCTGTCAACATAGAAACATTCACGTGACATCTCACAAGCAAATGTCATTCCCATTGTATTGGCTTTAGCGTGTGGAGAAAAAGAAGCGTGTTGATTTTGCCAGGAGACTGACCGGTGTCTGAATTTTTTAAAGCATCCGAAGGCTCCTGACGTGACTTAGGCCGATATTATAACGACCACGTCGAAAGTGGCTTAGCTTTACCGATCGGTTTAAAACGGTAACTCGGACTACGCACAAGCTCTTTGAAAAATTTAGTTAGTGTAATCGGTGACTAGACAAAATTGAAAACAGCGCCATCTACCGAGAAGAACTAAACTAATGATTACCAATAAGTTTACAGAACCATAAAACAGAAAGAGAGAGAGTGCAGTAGAGACAATACTGGAGGCAAGGAGGTGGCTGCAAAACTCAGATTCGAATTGACGTTTTATCGTCACTTCTGTTCTCTCTCTGATTTGTTGTTCCTTACCACCTTACCTTTTCAATATGCTTCTGCAGGTTCCTAACTCCTGACTCCCTGCAGTAGGACCTGATGAGGGAGTGCAGTGACTCCGGCGTGAGGTCCAGCTGTTCCTTGGACAGACCGCAGTTGGTGCGAGCCGTGGGGACCAAGTACTGCTGGGCGATGGCCAGCTTTTCTTCTGCTACGTAACCTTGGAGACAAAAATATGTTGGTACTAACTCCTGCCCGCGTTTTCCACCCGCGTTCCCGTAGGAACCGTGCATTTTTCCGGGATAAAAAGTAGCCTATGTTACTCTCCGGTCCATTAACTATTTCTACGCCAAAAATCACGTCGATCCTTTGGTCCGTTACTGCGTGAAAGAAGGACAAACCAACAAACAGACAAACATACTTTCGCATTTATAATATTGTTACGGAGATGGGTTAAAGGAGAACTCGCAGAAACATTTTTTTAATTTTCCACCTCTTCTAAGCGTTTTCAGCAGGCTGAAACAGGTTTTCGGGCCGTTTCGGAGGAAGGCCTAACACATATCAGTTAATCAAAAATTACTCCTAGTTAACGCCGTTTTCAGCAGACTGAAACATGTTTTCAGTCCGTTTCAGGACACAAGCAATTACATGGCACCATTTCCTGAAAACCCATTTTCAGGCCGTTTCAGGCCAAGTTACACCCCTCCGGTCCGCGGAACATTCTCGAAGGTGTGTGAGAGGGACAGCCTATCGTGTGAAAGAGAGAGACGATTAGCCTCGATCATGTCTCTCAAAACTTCCAGAAGAAAGTGTGAGCAGGATGGCTATAGGCGCAAAAGAGAGGAACAATTGTACCTATTACCTAACCGAATGTTCTAGAATAATGCGAGAGAGAGATAGCTACACGCATGATAGAACGAGATGGACATAATCTACTACCATCTGGAAAGTCCTCGATGTGTGTACAAGGGACGGTTGTATGCGTAAGAGAGAGATGTCCATATTTGACCTTGAACTAGATCATTCGGGAACTTGGTAGCACAATTTGCGGCGCATATATAAGCGGGTCGAGACGCGGCCAGGGATAGTTTCGATTGAGATACCAAGCGATACACATCGGAGTGAGTTCAAAGCGACTAGTAGTGATTGTGATATCTGTGACTCGGTGAAATACTAGTGATTGTGATATCTGTGACAAAGTGATATACTAGTGATTTTTGTAGTGAATAGTGTTGCAAGTGATTCCTTTTGAATTCAATAAAGTAACTGTTTGTTTCACGGCTTCTTTCTATCAAACGTTACCCTATAGCTCGTAACATTTTGGTGTCAGAAGCGGGATAGAAAGATGCCTGTAACACCGAGGGACGATCAAGAGGAGTCTGGAGGAGAAACACCAGGGATACAGACGCGTGCACAAGCAGCTCGTGACGCAGCTCGTCGTCAAAGTTTTGATGCCAACCGGACCATGAGTGAAAATCAGGATCCTTCCAACCTATTACTGACGTTGCAACGCATGATGGAGGAGCAAGGTCGCCGCCAAGAGGAGCAGACTCGTCGCCAAGAAGAACAGACTCGTAGCCTTTTGGAGGAACAGACTCGTAGTCTCTTGGAGGAACAAGCCCGCCGTCAAGATGAGCAGGCTCGCCGCCAAGAAGAACAGACTCGTAGTCTAATGAATGAACAAGCTCATCGTATCGAAGAACGTTTGGAGGTAATAGGCGTGCAATTCAAAGAAAAAATAGAGAAGTTAAAATTAGAAGTCGAGGACCACGATGACAGACTTTCTAAGTACGAGAAACAAATGCTGGGAATAGAAAAGGAGGTAAAATCTTTGAAAATTAATGGAGTAGTGACATCTAGTGCTCCAGCAGGTAAACTAAAAGCACCTCCATTCGACGGTACTTCCTCCTGGGGGGCTTACAAGCTTCAGTTTGAGACCGTGTCAAAGGCCAACGGTTGGAACAGTGAACAGGCAGTAACAGCCCTTATGTTAGGGCTGCGGGATCAAGCCTTGACCGTATTAGACACCATGTCAGGAGAGGTGACACTAGAGCGACTCAAGGATGCCCTAGAATCGCGTTATGGTGACTCACACCTGGAACATGTCTACAGGGCTCAATTAAAGGACAGAATGCAGCTAGCTAGTGAGAGCCTGCAACAGTGGTGCCTAGAAATTGAAAAACTGGTTAGAAAGCCTTACTTATCTTCACCATCTCTGGTTGACAGCATGTTAGTGCAAGCATTTATAGATGGGATTAGAGATCGAGAAGTCAAGACAACCGTTAGCCTCGGTCATCACAAGATCCTAAAGGATGCTCTAGCCCACGCGTTGGAAGTAGAGGCAGTTCGCAGAGATCCTCGGTCTTACCGCGTCCGAGCGGTGACAGACAAAGTAAAATCTAGAGGCGGACCCACATGTTACGCGTGTGGTGAAATAGGGCATATGAGATTTTCATGCCCTAAGCGAGATTCAAGGAATAATGTGGAGATTCGGCGCCGAGAATCGGAAGCAACAGATGTTGTAACGGGCGCTGCCGCAGAACAGCGGCAGGGAAACGAGTAAACGCCAGGACCGCGGGGCGGGTGCTGGCCGATAATGTGAGGAAGGCCCCAAAAGTCATGATCTCTCAGACTCAAGACGGGAATACCTTAGTCATTGACGGGGAAGTCAATGGGACTAAATGTGAGTTAACTTTGGACACTGGAGCTTCGCGCACGGTAATCAGGTACCAGCTTCTGAAGGATTTTGATGAGAGATATTCACCCTCACGTGGCCATATTCAGCTCCTGACAGCTACTGGCCAGCACATAACCGTCCGGGGAGAGGGTGTCGTTGAGTTCAAAGTTGGTGAAAGTTCCTATCGGCATAAAGTTGTTATTGCAGATATAGTAGATGACTGCATCATCGGCTTGGACTTCATGAAGAACCATAACTGCAAAATTGATTTAGAAAGCGGCATCTTCATATGTGGCGTAGAGAAAGTCTTTCTTAAAGGTAGTTTGCCCAGAGGTGTTTACGATTTCGACAGAAGAGTTGTTTCAGGAAGCTCACAGACACAAGACAGTAGCAAAGAGCAAGTGGTAGAGAAAGTGGACAACTCCAAACCTTGGATTTTAACCCAAGCAGTACTCGATGGATGTAAAGAGACCTTATCTACAGAAGAGTTGTCAAAGGCAAAGAAATTGTTACGACAATTTTCAAGCATCTTCGCCACAAAAGATGAAGACCTAGGGAGAACTGGCATAGTTAAACATAAAATTGAGACTGGTACAGAAACGCCGATACGCCTGCGACCACGCAGAGTTCCTGTGGCGTACGAAGGTGAAATAGAGAAAATGGTCTCGGAAATGGAAAGTAATAATGTGATTGAACCGTCATCCAGCCCTTGGTGCTCTCCTGTTGTTTTAGTAAAGAAAAAGGATGGCAGTCTGAGGTTTTGTGTTGACTACCGCCGTCTAAACGACGTTACAAAAAAGGACAGCTACCCACTGCCAAGGATCGACGATACTTTGGATACACTAAGTGGAGCAAAATGGTTTACCACGTTAGATTTAAAAAGTGGTTACTGGCAGGTGGAAATAGATCCTAGCCACAAAGAGAAGACGGCATTTTCCACGGGTAAAGGACTTTGGCAGTTTAAAGTTATGCCATTTGGACTTTGTAACGCGCCTGCCACTTTCGAAAGGTTAATGGAAAGAGTGCTGTCAGGACTAATTGGAGAAGCCTGTCTAGTGTATCTGGACGACGTGGTCATTATTGGAAGGGATTTTGATGATCATATCCGGAATCTGCAACGGGTGCTTACTAGATTGCGTACGGCTAATCTCAAACTAAGTCCAAAGAAATGTTCGTTCTTCAAGAAGGAAGTTAATTACTTAGGCCACCTTATATCTGAAAATGGAGTTCGAACTGATCCGGAGAAGATAGTTGCTGTTAAAGATTGGCCAGTACCTAATGATAAAAGCCAAGTACGCGCCTTCTTAGGATTATGCTCCTATTACCGAAGGTTTGTGAAAAACTTTGCTGATATTGCGAAACCTTTGCACCGACTTACCGAAGAGAAAAGGCAGTTCATGTGGGACGAAGATTGTGAAGCTGCATTTAAAGAGCTTAAGAACCGCCTATGTGAAACTCCGATACTTGGTTACCCTGACCAAGAGTGCGAGTTCATAGTCGATACAGATGCCAGTGGAACTGGCATTGGAGGAGTGCTATCCCAAATTAAAGGTGAACGTGAGGAAGTAATAGCCTACTTCAGTAAGTCGTTATCGAAACCGGAACGGAACTACTGTGTCACTAGAAGGGAACTACTAGCTGTTGTAAAGACGCTACAACACTTTAGCAAATATCTGCTTGGACGTAAGTTCCGTCTCAGAACTGATCACGTTGCACTGAAGTGGTTACTTCAGTTCAAAAACCCGGAAGGACAAGTGGCTCGATGGATTGAACAACTGCAAGAGTACGACTTTACAATTGAACATCGCAAGGGCAGATCCCATGGAAACGCAGACGCTTTATCCAGAAGACCGTGTCCTGCCGACTGCAAATATTGCGTGAGGCACGAAGGAAAGGAACTTGCTCACGTTAGGCTACTTAGGACAGACACCATAAGTCCAGATTGGTGTGGGGAAGCGATTCAAGAAGCACAACAACAAGATAGTGACATCAAGCCCATTTTGGATTGGATGAAATCTTCTGATACTAAGCCACGATGGAGTGAAATCGCTTCCACAAGCACCACAACTAAGAGTTATTGGGCTCAATGGGATAGTTTAGTTCTGCACAATGACGTGCTATGTCGAAAATGGGAAAATGCGCGTGGTGACGTATCCCATTTACAGCTAGTTGTACCAAGATCCAAGATCCACGATGTATTGGAAATGTTTCACGATGGTTCATCGGGTGGACATTTGGGAATAAAAAGAACCCTAATGAAAATCAAAGAAAGATTTTACTGGATACACTGTCGTGAGGATGTAGAAGACTGGTGCCGGAAATGTACAGCTTGTGCAGCTGTGAAAGGACCGCAAACCAGGAGTAGAGCTGGAATGAAGCAATATAACGTCGGAGCTCCGTGGGAAAGAATTGCAGTTGATATAGCTGGACCTTTTCCATTAACAGAAAAAGGAAATAAGTACATAATGGTGGTGATGGACTATTTTACAAAGTGGCCTGAAGTATTCGCCATTCCTAATCAGGAAGCAATTACGGTAGCGGAAGTACTAGTGAACGAGGTATTCTGTAGAGTTGGGGTGCCCCTAGAGATACATAGTGATCAAGGAAGAAATTTTGAATCCCAACTATTTCAAGAAATGTGTCAAATAATGGGAACCCACAAAACTAGAACTACGCCTTACCACCCACAGTCAGATGGAATGGTTGAACGGTTTAATCAAACTTTGGAAAGACACCTGGCTAAATTAGTGGATAGTCATCAAAAGGACTGGGACAAGTATATCCCATTATTTCTATTGTCGTATCGATCTGCGGTTCACGAGAGCTCGAATGTAACACCTGCCCTTGCCATGTTCGGTAGGCAGCTTCGTTTGCCTGCAGATATCATCACTGGTCGGCCCCCAGATACACCAGTGAGTATAACAGAATATGCCGCAGAATTAAGGGAAAAAATGCATGAGATCCACGAACATGTTAGAACATCTGAAAATAAAATGAGTGAAAGAACGAAAACTCGATATGACAGGAAGATGCACCATGTAGACTTTAAAGAAGGTTCACTAGTCTGGCTTCATAATCCAGTAAGACGTAAAGGAAAATCTCCGAAACTTCAAGCTGATTGGGATGGTCCTTACACAGTGATTACGAAGATTAATGACGTAACATATCGCATAAAGAAGATGGGTAGTGCCAGGAACCAGCCTAAAATTGTGCATGTGAATCGATTGGCACGTTACAATGGATCTAATGATGCTCGGGACGAGCATGTCTAAGGAGGGGGCAGTGTTACGGAGATGGGTTAAAGGAGAACTCGCAGAAACATTTTTTTAATTTTCCACCTCTTCTAAGCGTTTTCAGCAGGCTGAAACAGGTTTTCGGGCCGTTTCGGAGGAAGGCCTAACACATATCAGTTAATCAAAAATTACTCCTAGTTAACGCCGTTTTCAGCAGACTGAAACATGTTTTCAGTCCGTTTCAGGACACAAGCAATTACATGGCACCATTTCCTGAAAACCCATTTTCAGGCCGTTTCAGGCCAAGTTACACCCCTCCGGTCCGCGGAACATTCTCGAAGGTGTGTGAGAGGGACAGCCTATCGTGTGAAAGAGAGAGACGATTAGCCTCGATCATGTCTCTCAAAACTTCCAGAAGAAAGTGTGAGCAGGATGGCTATAGGCGCAAAAGAGAGGAACAATTGTACCTATTACCTAACCGAATGTTCTAGAATAATGCGAGAGAGAGATAGCTACACGCATGATAGAACGAGATGGACATAATCTACTACCATCTGGAAAGTCCTCGATGTGTGTACAAGGGACGGTTGTATGCGTAAGAGAGAGATGTCCATATTTGACCTTGAACTAGATCATTCGGGAACTTGGTAGCACAATTTGCGGCGCATATATAAGCGGATCGAGACGCGGCCAGGGATAGTTTCGATTGAGATACCAAGCGATACACATCGGAGTGAGTTCAAAGCGACTAGTAGTGATTGTGATATCTGTGACTCGGTGAAATACTAGTGATTGTGATATCTGTGACAAAGTGATATACTAGTGATTTTTGTAGTGAATAGTGTTGCAAGTGATTCCTTTTGAATTCAATAAAGTAACTGTTTGTTTCACGGCTTCTTTCTATCAAACGTTACCCTATAGCTCGTAACAATATTATTTGGATTAGTTGGATGACGGCTAACAGTGGTTTAAAATAGCGCTCTATTGCAAAATAAACAAATAAATAAAATTGAAGTGTCTGTTTGTAATATCAAAATAACAGCTTTTTACTAAATGTATATGAAAGTATATACGGTACTTATAACAAAAACATCATTTTTAAAATTATTTTTGTCTGTCTGTTTGTTCCGGTTAATTTCCAAAACGGTTGGACCGATTTTGACGGGACTGCCACTTTTTTTTAATACTAATTGATAATGAGACGCGCCTGCCGTTTGCCTGATGGTAAGCACAACGCCGGTCCATAACAGTTGATGTGCTACTCAGAACTTAGAAACACAAAGGCCTGCGGCGGCACTGCATATGCGCTCGTTACCATGAGACATTATAGATATTAAGTCTCATAAAGCCCAGCAATTTCACTGGGTACTTTGCTTGTCAAACCGGAACACAGTAATGCTCGCACATTACTGCTTGGCGGTAGACTTCATTCACAAAGCCGTGGTACCAACCTAGATGGGCACTCGCAGAAGAGCTGGCAGATAGCTGATATTATACAGGAGGGGGCTATGTGAGTGAAGCCGCGGAGCACAGCTAGTATATAGTACCTGACATATCGATCAGCTCCATCCGATCCCTGAGCGGCTCCGGGATGTGTTCCACGACGTTGGCGGTGCAGATGAAGAGCACCCGGGACAGGTCTACCGCCACGTCCAGGTAGTGGTCGAGGAAGTTGGCATTCTGCTCCGGGTCCAGGAGTTCCAGGAGAGCTGATGATGGGTCACCGTGGACGCCTCTGTCCAAACAAACATAGGGATTAAGTGAGTAATCACTACACTCTGTTCCAAAACCTTAGATATTTTATGTAAACAAAGGGGTTGACAGAACGAAAAAATTGATAGAAAACTGTGCAATCCATAATTTGATGATAGACATTATTATTAATTGATTTTAACCCATCCAGTGTCGAGGGTCCCAAAGGAGCTGGCGCGGGGGAAAAATACCTGTTTCCCTCACCTTAGCAATTTTAATAGTAATTTTATTATTTTATTATAGGTCAAGCTATTTTGAACCTCATCACCACTGAATAAGGTCTAACTGTTTTTTTTTATCGCCGGACCTACGTGGTACCGGCCGACATTAAGCGTCATTAAATTGTAACATGATAAACTTGAATTATTGACAAAATTTGATTTTTTCGTTTTTGCGAGATTGTCATTTTAAACAAAACTATAGTAAAAGGAAGTTTTTTCGTGCAATTATTTTTCTTAGACTGGTAACACAGCAGACATTTGAAACATTTTGTGCGATCGCCGCCATTTTCTTTTTCTGTCTATTGATCTGTTCCAATACTTCCAATCTCCGAACTCGAGTGTGTATTTTGCTGTATGTGTTGTCGTTAAAGATCTTGTTATTTTGTAGTGATTTCGTTTAGTTTTTGTTGTTGGTTCTTGTTATTTTTTTCTTGTAACGTGATAATAGTGCCGCGCGAGAGCAAAGCCGGGGGAAATAGAAACAAAAATATTTTTCACAAGTGATAAATGTTTTGGGCAACTGGCATGTCACTTTGACAGTGACTTTTTGTGACATTTCTTTGTTTACATAAAATATCTAAGATTATGGAACACGGTATACATGCTTCATTTTCCACTCACGCTAACGCCAATGGGTCTTTTTACTATATGGTTAATACCATCTAGTATTGTTCCTATTGGATTTTTACTCTATGGTATAATTACCATAGAGTAAAAAGCCAATAGGAACAATTACCTTCTGCATCTCCATCTGCATATCTAAGATTATAGAACAGGGTATAGGAATTAAGATTCCATAGATTATATAAGCCCCATTTTTTTTTCTTACTCCACACGTAAAGTACTCACTTGCCAATCTTATCAACCTCATCTATGAGCACAAGTGGGTTCTCTGTGGCAGTTTTCTTCAAGCACTGCACTATTTTCCCGGGCATGGCTCCCACGTACGTCCGCCGGTGTCCTTTGATTTCTGCGACGTCTGTCATGCCGCCCACAGAGAACCGGAAGTACTGCCGGTTGAGAGCGCGGGCTATCGAGCGAGCTGGGAATAAAATTATTTGGTATAATTATGCGTTTTTCTTCATCTTTTTTGTGTTGTTAGACACCGATATCGCTAATGCCCTCAACAAACAATTCATCATATCAAGAATTTCGCAGTCGACATCGATTGCTCCCATAGCCTAGTTGGTTAGGGCGTCTGGTCTAGATAACCAGAAGACGCAAGTTCGAATCCTGTTTGAAGCGAAATTTTTGTGATGTATATATTTGCGTGAACATCCGCTACTGTAGGTAAACACTATATAATATATTTCATATGGTGTTTTCAGTATTCGATTTTGTAGAATTCTCAGTACCTATACTAGTCTTCCCCACTCCGGGTGGTCCGTGGAAGCAGAGTATCTTCCCCTGGGTGCTGCCTTTCAGCTGCGACACTGCTATGAACTCGAGGATCCTTTTCTTGATGTCTTCCATCCCGTAGTGGTCCTCATCGAGGATGACCTGAGCATCCTCGAGCTTGAGATTCTCCTCAGAAGTGACACCCCACGGCAAGGAGGTCAGCCAGTCCAGGTAGCACCGGGTCACACTGTGTATGGAAACCGGAGTTAATTAATAATATACCTGCGCACACAATTTTATTGCCAATAGCTTTTTTTTAATTATTTTTGGTAACGAAATGAGCTGGTCGTTTGCCTGATGGTGAGCATAACGCCGGCCAATAACAATTGCAGTGCCACTCAGAACTTTGAAACAGAGGCTTGCGCAGCACTGCATTGCCCTCGTTACCCTGAGACATTAGGTATTAAAGTCTCATAAGTCAAGTAATTTAACTGACTATTTTGGTCATCAAACCGGAACACAGTAATGCTTGTACATTACTGCTTGGTGGCAGACTTCACGAGCAAAGCGGTGGTAACCACCTATTTTAACATATGTATTGGGACTGATAAATGCGAAAGTGTGTTAGTATGTTTGTTGGTTTGTCCTTCTTTCAAGCAGCAACGGAGCAACGGATCGACGTTATATTTGGAATATTGCTTGGAGAGTAACACAGGCTACTTTTTATTCCAGAAAAATACACGGCTCCTAAAGGAACCGTGTATTTATCCTAAAGGAACGCGGATGAAACCGCGGGTAGCAGCTAGTATTATCTATATTTTGGACATTATTATTGCCAATATAATACAACACTTATGATCACGCAAAATAGCATTTATTTATACAAATAAATAAAAATGAAGTGTCTGTTTGTAATATCAAAATAACAGCTTTTTACTACATGTATATGAAACTATATATATGGTACATATATAACCATTTTTATAATTGTTGTCTGTCTGTTTGTTCCGGGTAATCTCCGAAACGGCTGGACCGATTTTGGCGGGACTTTCACTGGTAGATAGCTGATGCTTAAAGGAGTAACTAAGGCTATGTGGGCACAGTTAGTATGAAGCATAAAAAAACTGTTTATTTATTTTACTGACTTGAACTCGGAGCTGTGACTCTCCAAGAAATTGAGTTTGTTGAGTTCCTCATCGATGACTGTCTGCACAGCCTGGGGAACCTTCTTGTCTGCAAGCCGCTCTCGGAACTTGTCCCCTATAGCATCCTTGTCATCTTTCTCCAGGCCTAGCTCCTTCTTTATCACCTGGAATGTACAGCACATTAGTCGAGTGTGGTTTGATAACCAGAGCAACAATAGACGGCTCAACAGAGACTGTTAACTGATGTGGTTGTGCATAATAGTGTGTACTGACCAGGCAGTTATATGTAGAGTGTAGACTGTACACAATTAAATAATAATTTGTGACTTATAATAAAAAGATATATCCTAACAGATCTATTTAGTGTGTATATCCTATCCTACTATTATAAATGCGAAAGTGTGTTTGAACGTTTGGTGGTTTGTCCTTCTTTCACGCAGTAACGGAGCAACTGATCGACGTGATTTTTGGCATAGATATATTCCATGGACCGGAGAGTAACATAAGCTACTTTTTATCCCGGAAAAATCCAGGGTTCCTGTGGGAACGCGGGTGAAAACTGCGGGCAGATGCTAGTAATATATATGCGTAGCCTAAACCTCAAAACTCAGACCTAAGTCTTCATTATTAATCTGGTAATTAATCCTAATCTTAGCAACGAGGAAAGTTTATGTTCCAGTCACGCCTTTAATCTCGTTATTGTGTACTTGCTGAGGCACGCGGTTTCACCCGCGTACCCGTGCCCCCAAAGGAACCATATCTTATTCTGAGCTAAAAAGATAGTTTATGCTGGGTGATAGTATATACGACAAACAAACAAACACACTTTCGCTTTTATAAGATATGTAAGAAAATGACCAGTAAGGGTAACACACCGCGTGATATAAGTACGAAGACATCTACTGCACATCTATTTTACGTTCTTTCTGACAAATTCACGATTTAATTAATGTGTGCGGTTATAAAATCTAACCTTGAGCTGTTCATGTAGTATGTACTTTCTGTGCTGCTGTTTGACTTTCTCTTCTACTTCTTTCCCGATCTTCTGCTGCAACTTTGATAATTCATACTCTTTCTTCAGAAGAGAGAGCGACATCATCAATCGTTTAGGAATCTGAAAAGCGTACAAGTCAAATTTCAGATTTTCAAATTGTTACTTTTTGCATTTCTGTTGTTCACCTGGCTAGCTACACTGTCAAGGAAATCTGATTCCTATCGATGTTTTTTTGTTAAATAGTCATCTCAAAAGTTTCGTTGCAAACGGGACTTGGACACATCATCCATGCTCTCCGGGCACAAGTCCCAACTGAGCTATGGTAGCAAATGACCTTGGCATATATATTTTAAATAATTTCGGGCACTTTGCTGTTCACAATATAATTAAATAGCCCTCCTGTGACATTACCATTGTTGCAATATCTTAGCGATAAACTCTTTAGAAGTTAAATTCAATAAAAGAGCTAATTTTATTTATTTATTTTTAATTTATGCTTTAAAAACTCGGGAACTGACTTCCACGAAAACGTCACGACACATGAGTTTTCAACCCCCATTTTGCCACCCTTCGGGAGTTTTACCTCACTTGTGATGTACAATAAAAAAATAATCATCAATTAAATCAATCGACAATTGGCGCACAAATAAAAAAAATACAGGCAAATTGAGAATCCACATACTCCCGTGAACATGATGCTTGCAACAGCGTCGAAATATCGGGTGCTCACCGCTCAATAATAATCACGGTAAATATACCGTTACAATGTGTGAATTAGTAAATAACCGTGAAAGTTTAAATCAGTAAATTGAGAATCTCTTCCTTTTTTTGTAGTCAAACTAAATAAACTGTCCACTTACATCCATCTCCTCCAGTATAGCCTGCAGGTCGGCCGGGTCCGAGCCAGTGAGCGCCGCCCCCAAGTCGCTCAGGTACACCGGGTTGTCCACCACTCTCTGACCTTGAGCCAGCATGTGGTGGAGAGACTCTCTGCAACAGAATATATTATAATATTCAGGATTGAAGCAATGATGGCTTAGTGGTGGTGACGTCGGCTGTGCTGATGATACGATAGATGATTCATCATACTTCAACCACATTGTTGCTTTAGATCAGACGAGTATGGTCAACGCTAACCTATACAATATAAAAACGTAGATTTTTTACTCTCAATAAATGAAATCCTAATCATTATACCTACAGACTTGGAACGAGTGTAGCCGAGGGCGAACTTGTGCGACTTTCAATCCGACGCAGCATAGTTCGAATCTCGACTCGGCCCGCACCAATGACTTATATCAAGTTATGTGCGGATTATTCACTCGCTCTAAAACGGCGAAGGAAAACATCGTGAGGCAACCGGCATGTTCAAGAACCACATAATTCGAGGACAATGTGACATCCACCAAGCCGCACTGGGCCGCCTGGTGGATTATCGCCCATACCTCTCTCTCTGAGAGAAGGCCGGTATCCCAGCAGTGGGAGCGTAAGAGGCTGATAGTGAATTAGATTTTAGAAAGTCGTTAATGGAGGAAGTCCTCAAATAAAAGGTACTTTGTTTTAACAGAAGGTATGGAATAAAGGGTGTATATCTGTTTGCCTCGTGGGCGGTATCATCTCGCTTTACAGCACTATATTCGTTAGCTCATTGCTTCCCCGATGTTTTCTGTAACTAAATGTTGGAGTACGTAAAGAAATTTTGGTGTCTACAGCGCAGCTCGTAGTCGTCATTATAACATAGTGATCGAAACTGTAGGAATTTTAAAAATGTACATTAGATTCTTTCAATGCCACTCGTAACGTGTAGGAGCTGCATTCAGAGTAGAGTTGCATCTCAACGCTGGTGCAACCGCTGGCAGCAGCTAGTCTAAAATAATAATAACTACTTGTTGAACTACCCACCTGTACAAAGGGTTGAGATTGATGATATCCCGAATAGTCTTTATCACTTCCTGCGTCAGAGCCTTAACCTCTTCCGTCTGGGTGAACTTCTCATGCATTAAATTCTCCACCTTGGCCATGAGAACATGATTGGGCAACGATTCCTTTGCTCCTTTCTCTTCAGCAGTGGTTTTTTTTTCATCAACGTCTTCCTGCTCTTCTTTGGGTTCGGTTTTCTGTTCAGTTTTCTGTTCAGCTTTCTGTTTCCTGGTGTTGCGGTACTTCCGTCTGCGCCTCTCTGCATCTGTCTCTTCACGGGTGACGTCAAGCTCCACGTTAAACAGTGGAAATTTCAACTTCATTTCTGAAATGTATCATCATTTCGGAAATGGAGTTGAAATCGATTTCAGTTCTGATTGTTATTTGTTAATAAGCAAATTTCATGAGTGTGAAAATTTAAACTGCATTTAGTTATTAGATTTATTTGTAGCAGGTTTACATGTATGTGTGTGTGTGTGTAACTATAAACACAGTTTATGAAGTTGTCTTTCTGATAATCCACAGATTTTGACGAAACTTGTGAAATAAGCTCTTTATTACCCTATCCTTCAAAAGTTATTGGCCCTGATGTGCGCTGTAAATATTTTTTGTTGTGTTTCATATGGACGTCGAAAGGCGCTAAACCAGCAGTGTGCGAGCATGCTCCGACTATTCGAAACGCAATTGGTTTTATAACGATAACTTCGCCAATTTTAAAGATATTTCAATTTTTCAAAAATTATGTTGTACATGTAATTTCAATGGCCATGGCTCATTGGATGGTGACCTTTTTCAAAATTAGTTTTCGAGATTTTTAAGTTGCAAGGGCTCAGCGAAAGACTCTCTGGTACTTACTTACAGCAAACTTCAATTGGATAAATCCCAACTAATTTAATTATTATGTAAAAAATACTGTAATTTTGTAGAGTAGTTTTCTAGAGTTTACTGTTATTTCAAACCCTTTTTTGTTGTTCTTTGATTCTTGTGGTTATTTTAATTGCAAAAATTCAAAGACCAAGAATGGGTGGCATCACAGGTGGCATCCACTCCCCTAGGTACATTGGGGCTATAGATACATATAACTGTTTTTTTTTATTTATTCTAAAAATAGTTCAAAGACAAATATATAAAAAGTTGTTGAGTCACTGTCAAAGAAATTCATGCCATCTCATTTTTTTATTTTTACATGTATCAGCAATTTTTACAGCCACTGATAAAATATAAACTATCTCCTCAGCAAGACTATTGCACCATATCATGTACAAATTTAATCATTCTCAATTTTCCAAATATTTTGTGTTTAATGTTTTCAATTTCATTTTAAAATACATATGTACCTATATTGTATCTGTACTCTCAATAAATAGGTGAGCGTCTGACCACTAACCAGCAAAGTAGTGAAAATATTGGGCTTAATACCTGATGTCTCAGGGTAACATTAGCACTGCAATTCTGCGCAGGCCTTTATGATTAAAACATTCTGAGTGGCACTGCAATTGTTATGGACTGGCATTATGCTTACAAACAGGCAAACAACCTGCCCAATCCAATAGTATATAAAAAACTATCTATCGACAAACTCACCTTTAGCAAAAGTTTGCAACTATCAAAAAGGTAAATAAGCTTGTATGCATACTTTCCCATACAACACTCATTCTTGAGATAAAATAAATTAAAAAAGAGCCAATTTATCTTCAAACAGCTCAACAGATTTTTAGAATTTTATCTAAGAACACTCTCAATAAGTCACCTTTAAAACAAAACAAACTATATCAAAATAGTTACATCCGTTTAGGAACCTACAAATTACAATGCCACACACAGATACACATGTAAAACTTTTAACACGCCCCCTTTTTTGCATCGAGGGTTAAAAATGAAATTTTTATGTAATCCATAATCAATTAGTAATTTTGATTACTGATTTCTGTTTGAAGGTATTTTTAGGACTTTTTATTAAAGTGAAAAAGGTATAGTAGTTATCAGAGACTATAGGGAATACAGAAGGTATACCTACATAACTTAAATAATACATAAATATTGTTTAGCTATAATATTTTACATACCCGCTGGGCCAGTCTCAATTTCATCTTCAACAAACTGCCCAGTGATCTTAATTCGTCTGTGTGCCATAACAACAAGCCGCAACTTATAATCCATATCCTGCATCTCGTGTATTTGAGCAAACACACCAACTTTGTGGACGTCGTCCAGGTTGGAGACAACATCAGATTTGTCATCTTCCTTCTTGCGAAGGAATATGCCAACATACGGCTGGTTGAGTTTAACTTTACGGCGGATTAGGTCTATCAGGGCTGGATTTGAGATCTGTTGATAATTAATATTTTATAAGAGTACTGCTATTTTCAACCACTTTCTCATCTGATGTTAAGTACTATGTGGTTGATAACAGCATACTAAGCATAGAATTGAGGTATAGGGCCAGCAGATTGAGATATAAATGGTGCTAAATACTTCAAATAACATAAAACGGTTTAAGATATGTTATCTATTATACCTCAATCAACTTGATGAATCTTGGGAAAACAGGATTTCTGTTGATGGCAATAACTGGAACTTGAGGCCAGACCTCAGGCACAGCCACTGTCGCTGGCAGATGGTTACTAAAAATCGGAGCATCATCCTTCCCTGCATCAGATTCTTCTTCAGGAGGATCGTTTTTGTTACCCGTAGAAAACAACCTCGTCGATCCGACCTGCAGTCTCGATGGACCACACACACTGGTATAGGCACATATTCGAGCATTTCTAGAACTGTTAACACTATACCACGATCTTTGCACCGGTTTATATGATGCAACTTTGGTTACAGTTCGCAAAACACGGGTGGATGTATTCAACTGCGAGTGGAGAAGCCCATTTCGCAATAATAGGTTTGCGGTGTGCATATTGATTTTCTTGTGTCCGTATTACAGATATAAATCGAGTTTTTCATTTAAAAATTAAAATTTCTAGAAAAGAAAACTATATTAGGTTATTTTTCCAGATTCTTCAAATATGACACTAACTACTAAGAGTAAAGAGATAAGAGATACTAACAAAGAGAATATAATCCAAAAGTAAAATATGAACCTATCAAACTACTGACTTACTGATATGACTAATGACACTGACAGTACATTGAAAAGTAGTCTATGACACTGATAATCGTAACATTAGGGTGACATTCCACTCGTCCAATATTTCTTAGTATAATAGGTATAACTTGCACAGGCTCTTATTATTAACAAGTAAACGGTGGTGGTTAACGGTTATGCAAGATGATCTAAAATCGAGTAGTTCTTTCGTGATCTACAGGAATATAATATTGGGTACAATGTTTATCTAATTGAGAGAAGTAATTTAATATATATAGGACAATGAATATCATAATAATTATAATATAATATATGGTCTTATGATATTATCCTATAGGGAAAACGACAACATTGGACAGCTGACCCATCGAGCTAGGAAATAGTCAGTGATTTGACCGGATGAGCGAAGCGTACGAAGATGCCAACGCCAATGTCAATTTTTGACGTCTAAAACGTGTGATTGTGTTGGGTTGGTGTTTGTTTACATTTTCTGTGAAATTATTTAATTTTTATTTAATTAGAACAGTTTCTTTTACTTTTTATGTTGCTACGAAAAGTTTACATTGCGTTAAGACCATCGTTATCACAGGTATTTTATCATCAACTGAATGGTGATAACCTTACCAACATGTTACCGTTCAATAACACTCTTTGAATATTCGCAACTATTTTCTTCAGCTTATAATGAAGATGGAGACTTCAACAGATCAGAAATCTATTAAAGAAGGCAAAGCGGAGATCTGCCTTACAACAGAGAAAGTATTTTACAACCCAGTGCAAGAGTTTAACAGAGATCTCAGTATTGCAGTACTAAGCGTTTTTACTCACGAATATAAAGCGGAAAAGCTCGCTGAAGCTGTCAAAAAGGCCACCAAGAAGGAGAAATTGGCAGAAGATGTGACAGGAAATGGAGATAACTCTGAGGTCTGTTAAATGTTTTGTTCCATTTTATTTTCACAAAAAGTTAACTTTATTTCATTTAATCACAACCTAGAAATGATTAAAGTTATTACACAATTACCATTGCTTTCAGATTCCGGTGACTATATTAGAAGCTTTATCAGCTACAGGGCTACGTAGCATCCGTTACGCTAAAGAAGTGCCTAATATAACTAAGATTTTTGCAAATGACCTTTCAAAGCAGGCTGTGGAGACGATAAAGGCTAACATTGTGCACAACCAAGTGGAAAATCTTGTAGAAACAAGCCATGATGATGCTTGGTAACAATTTTTAAATGTAACAATTTTTTAAATTTGTCTATTTTACTATTATGAGTACACATTCGATTTAGCATTAGTAAAAAGTGTACATGATTGCTAGAACAGCATAATACTGAAACACACTACAATGGTCTCTCTGTAATAAGTGCTGAACCATTAGCATGAATAAATTTGATTTTATTTTTAGGGTATCTGTTTTACGGTTTCATTTTGAGATCCACAAAAAAATTAAACACTCTTGACATATGTTAAACAGCTGCCTTATAAGCTAACAATCTCGTGTTCGTTTTCAATACCAGACCAATTAAAACCAGCGGTCACTAGTCTTCGTGTGGAAGGAGTTGTCAATAGTTTTCGCTTCTTTTCGTTTTATAAGAGCTTATTTCTTTAATAACCAGCGAAAATTCTTGACTATTCCTTCAACACAAAGACTAGTGACCGCTGGTTTTAATCCGTCTGGTATTGAAAACGAACACGAGAGTGTTAGCTGATAAGGCAGCAGAATCTAACTCCTAAACATGCCTCAGCAGTGTGTTTAAATATTAACAACCACTAATCTTGACTTAAGTAGTGTCTAATCATTGTCTAACTCCATTCTGTGATTGTGATATTTCTAACCAAATTTTAGATATTTATCTTTACACACTAGACAGTGTCTAAAACTAAAATAATGGGTTTTACCACAAAAAAATTAAACACTTGTTAAACTAGTGTTAAACATGCCTTAGTCGCTGATTTAATCTAATTATTTTTAATGTTTGTCATTAGATGCTGTCTAGCTATACAGGCGACTAAAAATGTTTTTTTTGTGGTAAATGTTTTTTTTGTTAGTGGGAAGACTAACTCTTCTGCGAGTGTCCATCTGGGTTATTACCACCGGTTTGATCGTGAAATCTGCCGCCAAGCAGTAGTGTGCAAGCATTACTGTGTTCCGGTTTGATGAGCAGAGTATCCAGTGAAATTACTGGGCTTATGAGACTTAATACCTAATGTCTCAGGGTAACGAGCGCACTGCAGTGCCGCCCTGGTCTTTGTGTTTCAAAGTTCTGGGTGGCACTGCAATTGTTATGGGCCGGCGTTATGCTTACTATCAGGCAAACGACCAGCTCGTCTCGTTACCAAATAACATAAAAAAAAAACACAGAATGTGTTTAGATAAAAACTAAGAGCTACATAACTCTTTCTAGCATGGTAATGTACAAGCACAAATTCGAGCGTTTCTCCGCCATTGACCTGGACCCATATGGTTGTCCATCCATATTCCTGGATTCCGCTGTGCAGAGCATCAGTGATGGAGGTCTCCTGTTAATAACTGCGACGGACATGGCCGTATTAGCCGGGAATGTACCAGAGACTTGTTACTCGAAATATGGAGCTATCAGTTTGAAGACAAAATGTTGTCATGAGATGGTGAGCCTTTAATTTCTCAATTCCTGAGAGTTTTTTCATTTCGAGGTATAGAACCGTTAAAAACCTTGCTTTGCGTTTATATTTCAGGCTCTGAGGATTCTGCTGCAGTGTATAGAATCGCACGCGAATCGTTACAGCCGGTATATAGTGCCGCTACTCAGCATTTCAGCTGACTTCTACATACGAGTATTTGTCCGAGTGTACACTGGTGCCAAGCAATGCAAACTAACTACAAGGTAAAGAAAATCTCTTCATCGCTCCATAGAGTACTTGCCTGGGCGACACATCCGAGCAGACCATGCGTGTAGCAATGACGTCACCAACCTAGTGGTCGTGTGTAGCGTGTTCGTATGTTGCAGACTGCATTGGACGTTTTTTTTGTACATACAAACAAGATGGGGACCTTCTTTTAAGTATGAAAATACTTGTGCCTGAGGGCCCCGCTCTTCCATATCCATTACAGAATATTACAATTGATAAGGTAGGTTAAACAGTCTATTACAGAATATAAAACAAACAAAAAAAAGTGTGTGTGTGTGTGGGTGAGTGTGGATGTGGGTTCCCTTCCTTTCCCTTATCACATACACTTCCATATCAAAATCAAATCATACATTTATTTGCATGAATACAAAACATACGAAGCTAAGTTAACGTGCGTAGCGTGACCATGTGGAACAAGCATGTAGGAGTCTTAAAATTCCTGGGGCCTATATGAAAAAAGAATTTTGAATTTGAAAGCAAAAAAAGCACTTTTTAGAAAATAGAACTTTAAAATGTTGGACCTCGTAAGTATGCCTTAATTTTCCAATGTTTCCAGCAAGCTGTCAATGGTGTACCAATGTACCGGCTGCGATACCTTAACGCTGCAGCCCCTCGGTGGGGTCAAACCCAACCCCACGGAGAAGAACCCGCACCAGACCAAGGGCTACCTACCCGCCGTGCCGCCGGTCGGGGAGTACTGCGTACATTGCAATCAGAGGCACCATGTTAGTACGATTTTATGTGATTACTAGCAGAGTCCCTCGGCTCTGCCCGCTTTAATTGAGATGAAATTTAGCCTATGTGTTATTCCAGGTTAAGGTCTAGTTAAAGTCTCGTTATTTTATTGTAAACTAAAGAGGCATATAAGGTTATTGATACACAAACCACCGATTAGGACTAAGGTTTAAGGCCTATGTGTATTGGGAATCCGCGAGACGTATGTAGCGCTGTTAGCGTGGACTGCCACAAATAATACGAATAGCAACATTAGCAGCTATTCTAGATCATACCTGTTAATCGGTATAGTGAAAATGCTTCCAATTACAGCTAGGGGGCCCGATTTGGTCCGCCCCCATCCACGACGAGTCGTTCGTCTCCCGAGTGCTCACCCACGTGCAGAATAACCCTGAGCTCTTCGGAACAGCTAAGAGAATAGAGGGCGTGTTGTCTATGGTCCGCGAGGAGCTGTACGACGTGCCGCTCTATTATACCATGGACAAGCTGTTTGGGAGGGTGCATTTGGAGCCTATGAGGATGTTGATTATGAGGTGAATTATTTTCCCTAATTTTTTAGTCTAAGCACTTCAGCAATCAGATGGATACGAAACAAATCGGTCAGCGTTTTTCAGTTCAATAATTACTTTAATATCTGCTTCGTTTAAATGGTATGGTATCCACCCGCGTAGCGATTCCCACAGGAACAGTGCATTCTTTAGGATAAAGAGTAGCCTATGTTACTCTGCGGTCCAAAAACTATATATAGCTATGCAACCGTTGCTGCGTGAAAAAAGGGCAAACCAAAACACCAACAAACCTACAAACACACTCGCGTTTATTAGGTATTAGTATGGATTTCTAGTGACTAAGAATCTCATTCCTTTGTGGGCGTCCATTAATTACGTGAGGTGATTATGGCAATTTTTGGAACCCCTCACCCCCCTTGGTGAGATTTGGCTCGACCCCCTCCCCCCCATAATCTCACGTGAGATTTCTCAAAATACGTGTTTTAGTGCAAATACGTTAATCTGCGATTCATTGCCGTACGCTGCGCCGCAGCGTTCGTCCAGTATTTTAGTGGAGAAACATATTTTACTTAATTTAATACACTTTACTTGGAGTTTTACCCTGAAAAAAAAATACGTGATATTAGCTGAGAACCCCCTCTCCCCCACGTGAGATTTAGTGAGATTCGGCTTGACCCCCTCCCCCTCCCGCCTAAACAGCTCACGTAATTAATGGATGACCCCTTTACTCGTCAGGTCGGCTATCCTGAACGCGGGCTACAAGGTGTCGTTCTCGCACGCAGCCAAGCTGTCAATAAAGACGTCGGCGCCGCCGCGTCTGTTGTGGGACATTCTCAGGACCTGGGAGAAGCAGCATCCCGTCAGAGCCGCTAAGTATGCAATTATTTCAACTAGCATTCGCCCGTGGAATCACGATAAGATGTAGCCTATAGCAATCAGGGGTAATGGGTAAATGTTTGCCTGTTATTGGGCTGGTACATATATCTTTACAAAGCAATTTCATTATTTTTATATAGTCACTTAATGTATCAACCTGTTGGTAAACCTAATAAAAAAAAAAAAGAAAAATGTGGCTACTCATTATTGAAATAATTTTTAGAATCGGGCCAGCTGTTCCTGAGATTAGCGGTGACAGACAAATAACTAACTTTACTTTTATAATATTAGTATATAATATAGTTAATGGTGTCGATTCTTTTGTTTCATGCCTTAACCTAATTTTAGTTTCGCTCTCTCTCTCTTTTCAATACATAACATGAGAAAGAGATGAAAGACGTTTGACAGATACATTTACTAGAGCTGTCAAATACCTTCCATTCTAGATAAATGAAACGCCATTAAACTCATGACCATTAAATTTACGCTAAGCACAAGCAAGTGGATTAATTTGATGGGTCCAAAATATATTTCATCTCTTCCTCATGCTCCCATTTAGAAAGAGAGATTGAAATTAAAATTAGGTTCACTAGGTGGTAGGACTAACTCTTCTGTGAGTACCCGTCCAGACGGGTACCAATCCAGATTGGTACCGCCGTTTTGTGATTGAAGTTTGCCGCCAAGCAATAGTGTGCAAGCATTACTGTGTTCCGGTTTGATGAGCAGAGTAGCCAGTGAAATTACTGGGCTAATGAGACTTAATGTCTCAGGGTAACGAGCTCACTGCAGTGCCGCGCAGGCCTTTACGTTTCAAAGTTCTGCGTGGCACTGCAATTGTTATGGGCTTATTGTGCTTATCATCAGGCGAACGACCGGTTCGTCTCGTTATCAAATAGCATAGAAAAAGATCTGAGATAACAGAATGGACACCGATATTTCTCTTAGATTGGAATCCGATCAAGTGGCCAAGTACATCCTGAGCCAAGAGATCTCAAGTCAAGTGGATCTCACGGAGCGCCTCGACGCGAACCCGCTGAGTCGCCGCGACGGCTGCCTGCGCTTCCAGGACAACCCCACGGCCTACTGGGGGCCCGGCTCCAGATCCAACGTCAAGTAACTAACATACACATAAACACACTCATACCCCTGCACTAGGCTTCCCTGTGTCGCAGGTGGCATGGACACACAACACAGACATCCAATACTCGAGAATGAACTATATGTTCAGGACAACTCCACGGCCTACGGGGACCCGGCTCCAGATCCAACGTCAAGTAACTAACATACAAAACGCTTACATTCATACCGCTGCACTGGGATTCCCTGTGTCGCAGGCGGCATGGACACACGACACAGACATCCAAGACTCTAGAACAAATTTTTTGTTCAGCACACAAAGGCTGCCCCGGCTGTGAATCAAAGCCTTGTTTTACGCCTGTAAACCAAGGGTTTGATTCACAGCTGTTGTTAGTTGATAGTAACTATGCCTCGATGGTTGTGTTCTCACTAAAATTGTTCCTACACAGATCTCTTCAGTCACACTGTGATGGTTTTAAACTGGAAATATGACCGGATGATGTTCAGCAAGTATAAATTGGTTTATCTGGCGCTACTGAGCAAAATTTCTGTGTTGTCAGTTTGTAATTGAACACAAAATTTTGGAAAAGGGTTAGACACTACTTAAATCAAGATTTATGGTTGCTCATACTTATTGGTTTTTGTTTATTTCAGTGTGGGGAAAGAACAGATGAGCAAATCATTACGAAATCAGAATAAGAATGCCCACAAGAGAAATGCTAAAAGACAACATTCGCAGAGTGAAGATCAACAATGCAAGAAATCAAATAAAGATGTTAAGGCTGAAGATGTTTAAATGTTAAAATAAAGAATCATTTATTTTTTTATATAATATAGTACCTATATGAAATGAAACTCTTTTATCATGCCAAAACTAAAACTAAATTCATGGATGTTACAATCAAGTTTTTTTTTTATGTTATTTGGTAACGAGACGAGCTGGTCGTTTGCCTGATGGTAAGGCATAACGCCGGCCCATAACATTTGCAGTGCCACCCAGAACATTGAAACACAAAGGCCTGCGCGGCACTGCAGTGCGCTCGTTACCCTGAAACATTAGGTATTAAGTCTCATAAGCCCAGTAATTTCACTGGATACTTTGCTGATCAAACCGGAACACAGTAATGCTTGCGCACTACTGCTTGGCGGCAGACTTCACGAGCAAAGCGGTGGTAACAACCCAGACGGACACTCGCAGAAGAGTGAGTCCTCCCACTAACAAGTGGCTTAGTTTGACGTAAATATTTTTAGTTTTTTTTTTATATTTGATAACGAGACAAGCTGGTCGCTTGTCTGATGGTAAACATAACGCCGGCCCATAACAATTGCAGTGCTACTCAGATCTTTTAAACACAAAGGCGTGCGTGGCACTCGATCTAGTGAGCGCTAAAACGCCCCATACTAATTGGCCTTAACGCGTGACGTCACATGATCAACGCGGCCCGTTAAAGTTATACTAAAACACACATTTTGGCCGTGAAAAACTGCGTTTAAGCTCATAGTTGTCATACATTTGTTATTCATTAAAATGTAAAGAATCTGCGGCGCAAGTACGGATCTCTTTGGTCGCTAAAATTGACAGTTCAAATCGATAAAGTGGGTTTATCGACTTTTTATATAATTTATCGAACCTCGATACAATCGACAAAAGTTATCGAATAGCTATGTCGAATATAGAGCTACTGCAATACTTTACGATCAGACTTCGGTACTCGCAACATTCGATAAGTTTATTGGGTTTTTCGATTCGACAAATTTATCGAACCGACTTCCATACTTGCGCCGCTGATGTATAGTTTGATGATAAAAAAAATCGTTGAATTCTGGAAAGTTTTAGATCCAGTATTTTTGTGAATTTCATTTTTATTGTGTTAATGTGATGTTCTTAAACCTGTATAAACAGTATTTATGTGTTTTGTGTTTCATGCAACTACCCAATTCGACAAACCGAATATTTTGTATTCCCGCTAATAAGACGTCCAAAACCCCAAGCAAAGAGAATATAATCCCGGTACCCCAAGTAAAACAAGTGCCAGAATTCACGGATATTATTTTTCTCTATGATTCACGGCATAGCGGGCATAGTGAGCGTTCAGCGCGTAGACAGAGTTTCTGTCAAAGAGTATAATAAACATAGGGGGTCTCTGTCTACGATATACGATAGAAAGTATGTTCATAAAATCATTTTTAACCTTTTGGAACGGAATTATAAAATATACCTAGCTGTCATGCGTGCAATGATGTTTTTAGTGACAATGACATTGACAGTTCATGTTATCAAGCGAAATGCTGATATTATACGCCTAAATTAAAATAATACGCCATGTTTTGAAACACAATAATGTTTTTTCTTTTACTCTCAAAGAAAAGTCTACAAGCTATCTCACTTACGTCACTGTAAGTGAAGTTGAAGTGGTCATTATACCTTTGCCGCCTTTGAAATCATGCAAATTGAAGAGGAAATTGTATGTTTGTGAATTGTATCGATTAGTGAAAGCAAATTATTTCGTAATTAATTATTTCTTATCGCTCGAGGATTTGTTGTCGACTTCAGGGACCGATGTGCACGTGCGGAGCTTTTATCTTTTGTTTACAGTTTTAACGACACTTTCAATAACATTTTAAGATTTATTGTTTTGTGTAAAAATGTTTCCTTGTTCGATAAAAATGAAAGTGCAGACTTTATTGTTATTAATTGTGCTGACCTTTGTTAATGGACAGGATAGACAGGTGAGATTGCGAGATTTTGACTGTGTGGCTAAATCCACCCACTTTTTTGTTGGTGGAAGTGTCAAATATCAGCTGATTCAGAATTTGTGACGTCTTTGTTTGAAAATATATACGCCTTTTTTTTCAAAATATATACCTGCCTATTGTACTCACTTCGGGATAAAGTTCTGGCTCCGAACTGGATTGTGAATATATACCAGTTCTGGAACTCTTGTCCCAAAAAAGAAACTTAAATGAAATACTTTATTTCAGATTGTTTCAAAACTCAACCCAGGCTGTGAAAACTGTGACTCAACCAGAAGACCCCTCATATACATCCGAGCAGAGGGTTCCAATGACACCATCCACCAATTATGGGACTTCACAGATCACATCCCTGCCATGGTCTATGCTATAGGGAGCCCAAATTCGACACTGAAAGTATTGTGGTCAAATGTATATCCTGACAAGTTTGTGTTCTCCGAGAGCCAGTTAATGTCATACAGTTTTGCTGCAGCAATTGACAGTGTAAGTATCCCTGGTATATTGGTATATTTATGGGTATCCTAAATCTAGATTAGGATTGGCTTTTTAGTGCAGCTGCCGGAACACCAATAGGTTCTTGGCAACAGATTTTCAACTTGAGGGTGGTAGCTAATGAGGCAAACACTAGATGCCCTTCCACTACGCAACAATTTGCTATTTAATTATACTGTTGGCAATATATGAGGAGTAGGCGAACAAAACGTCACTTTTCCACTTTTAATTTTTTTACAGAAACTAAAAATGTATTTTGAAGGAGTAGTTGTGTTTTGAAGGAGTAGTTGTGTTTTGAAGTCGATTTTCTACCATAAAAAAGCTATTTGTCGAGATTTTAACGCATGAAACGATGTGTCTCAGGGTTGCCAACACAAATCAATCAAAAAAATAAAAACGTTATAAAATGGAAAAGTGACGTTTTGTTCGCCTACTCCTCATATAGAGGATAATCAATATTATTTCGCATCAACAAAATAGGTACCTAATTGACAAATTATGAGTAATGGTTTCAAATTACATACAGCAAGTGCACAACACTAAACAAGAACGAAAATATGAGTTGATTTGTGTTTATTTCTCACTCATTTTGCTTAGCCTAAACTTGCGTTGTTTTGCTGTCTGTATAAAAACATTGATTATTTGGGTTTACTTAATAAAAAGTGGTCAAATGTTTCATAACAAATTATTACATAAAAAAAGTTTCATAACAAATTATTATATTTTTTTTTTCATCAGCGGCCATGGCCAGCGCTGGTTTTGGAATTATTTAGGCTGCCTATCTAACATGAGTGGTGAATATTTGTACAGTGTGCACAATGGATCTAGATATATGAAGTAAGCAGTAGGCGGTTTCTATCTTTGTCACTGGTCAGCATGTAATAGTTAGCTTACTCTGTTGAACAGTCAGAGTCGGTTAGGCATGTGAAGCTACGAGATGTAGGGACACAACCATTAAAAGAGTGGACAAGAAACACACTGCTTTATTAGCGAGGCAGAGAGTGGGTGCAGCCGCGCCAACTTACATAGCTAAATACATAACATAATCCGAAATGGCAGTACAGACAATTGTGCTCCTACTCTCTTTTATAATAAGTTTGCTACGTGTTCATTCTGTGATTTAACCTATCGCTGATTCAATATTAATACAAGTATGTATGTATTAAAACAAGTATGGTTTATCACACATCCCAAAGTTCATGTGCCCGACTCATTATTATTATTTGCTATCAGACATTTGATACATCATTTGGCCTAGATCTATTTACTATTTAGTATGTTTTTAGGTATAAGAACAATCTATAATGCTATAGAATACTTAACTCTTCCTTCTCTTTCCCATTGTACTTGGTATTGGTATACATATTATAAAAAAACTAGGTTGTGGTACATTTTCGATAGGCGTCTTATTTTGAAGTAAGTAATTACTCTTATTTTGGATTTTTACTCCATTTTAGTGGCCCGCGCGTTCTTCCTTCTTTTTTACACCAACGCAAACCGACAGTGCAAAGAGGACAGAATGATGAACGTCATTCACTTGGGGTACCGCCTTAAAATATAAATACAATGAAATAATAATAAAAGATTTTGTTGTAAATGTGTATTACATAAAAAAAAAATTTTTAAGGGCTTTAATTGTTTTATCATTCTGAGCTAGAAAGTTGAATTTTGTGCACTTAGAGCTTTAACTTTGGGCTTTAGTAATTAATATCATATTAATTTTATTACTTTATATAGTCTGATGCTTTCAGTATTTTTGAAATAATGAACCTTGGCCCTTGGCAGATAGTAATAACATACTTAGATTACTTAGTGATAAAAAAAACAAGGGGTTGTAAGGGTACCTTTTTTTATGTACAACAAAGCATTAAAAATGTCACCCACCGAGACCTAGAATAGGTACCCATTACTTACCTAAAGTAGGACTAAATAAGTAAAAATCAAACAAAGAAAACTCAACACCCAACTTCCAAGCGCAATTGCAATCAATCATTGATTTATGCTCCAGGCGATCCAGACCGGGAGGCTGTCTGCCTCCCGGTCCCCAGAGGCGGCTGCCCCCGCCCTAATAAATTTATAGACTGTGGTTCGGACGCAGCACGCCATAAGCGGAGCGGGCAGCGTTTACCTTAAATGGTACCAGCCAAAAGTTATTTAATAAATTTTGCGTTTTTACCATCTTCGAACATATCACTTAAGATTAGATTAAAATAGTGCTCGAACCTATGAAAAATTAAAAAAGAACCGTAAGTAATATTTAATCTAAACAGTTATATCACATCCCTGGAGTAAAAAATAAACAAAAGTTTTATAATTACGTACAGACGTAAACTCATCTGCAATATAATGCTGGCCTCTTGATCTCCTAAATTTCACCTATACATCATTGTTTTACAAAAATCATAATTTCTTTGAAAACGCAATTCCGCCGTCTATGTCAATGAACAGAGCCTTTATCTTACCTATACTCGTCTAACGACATGATATATTCCCATCTCGCTCCCACCTTTTTCATCCTAGATGAGACTTCCCTATAACCTAGATGTATGCATGTCAGGAATCAATAAAGCCTGCGCAGATTTCTGCGCCATGCACTTGGTATAAATAGGAAATTGCTGACCCCCCTATCCATCAGTGCAATGATGGATGGCCTAGAGAGTAGACAGAGAGATAACACGCTCCTTTATGGAGATTTTTTGAATACATTAGTGTCTTGAAGTGGATAGGTTGGCGGTTGGTGGGAGACTGGAGGAATGCAACTGGTAAGTTTCAGCTTTAGGCGACTTCAGTTTCAGCAATGGCTTGCGTTGCGACTTTGTAGGTTGATGTTCTTAGGAAGACAAATAAATCCCAGAAAAAGATTGCTTTCATTTTTGTAATACACCTATAATATATAGCCGTTCCTGTTATTTTTTGCTCTACTTTAATCTTTATATTCTACTAATATACGAGTAATTATATATTAGTGGAATATTGCGATTAAATTTTATTTATGTTATTTTATTTGTATATTTTATGTATTCCTACAATTGCATAACATCGTGCTAGCCGCAAAAATGTATTGCTCGTAAGTGTCAATAATCACATGTTATGACCTGAATTGCGAATTTACGAGTTTGCGGCCACCACAAAATGGCGGCCTGATCTTAGATATTCAAAATGGTGGCTGGAAGTTGCAAAAAGGGTGCACGATTTTAGTTTTAGTGCATGATTTTTAACCGCCATTTTGTTATTGTGTTCTTTTAGGGTAAGACCTTAAGATACAAAAAGAGTTCCAAACCGTGCTTGCAAAACAAATGAATCTGTTTAAAAACGCTTATTCATTATCTTAACGTTAAATATTTATGAAATAAAAAGGAGTCGATTATAATATGGTATTTCGTTCAAGTGGCGATACTAATAGTTTGGTAAAAGTGAACAAAACGAAATGGCTCCCGTCCCGCTCAAAGAAACCTCGATCGTAACTCGTACGATGGCGTCTCTCTTGTGCATCTTATGGTCGTGGAGACAGTAATTTACGCAATTGTGTTTCAGTTTTATTTGTAATTATTAACATTTAACATTTTATATGACAATTTTACATGAGTGTACTAATAATAAACAAGGTTTCTTGTTTTATTAGTGTGTTAGATACCTAGACTATCAAATACGCTTCAAAAGAAGAGCCTGGCCACAACTCAGATATATACTAAAAACATATATTGCATTTTTTACCTATTTTTAAGTTAAAGGTATCGAGACGACGAAACAACGTCTTATCCTTTTTGTTTCTGTAATTATAATTTTTTTTTGTTAGCTTACATACGTTTATGTAGTTATATTCTGTCTTTTCAGATCATCGAATACAATGACCTCAAAGACAACGGACACTTCGACCCCAACTGTACGAAAAAGATCTGGCCTCTAGACCATCTATCATGGCGACTCACCGACAGCATACTGACCGATAAGGAAGCTATGGTGAGGCTGCAGGGAGAAGAAGGCGTGAGAGGGGGGATACTTGAGATGAAGGTAAGAAACTCAGCATTATAGGCATCATCAAAACTTCTGTCCGGTCTGAGGACGTGCAAGTTCCGCCCTTCTTATTCCCTATGCCCATGCTGGGCCTTCGATTAGCTAATGCGCAAGGGCAGGAATAGTACTTACCGATATTTACACCGGGTAAAAAGTTTGTATGTACACCCATGGTTGGTTAGTTTTTATCTACCAATCAGGAGCCAACTATTGCATCTCGTCAAACTAGCTGAGGCAGACAAGGAACCTATGTTAGATGTGAGGAACACTTACAATTATTTATCTGTGCGCTCCCCTGCTGCCTTCTGATTTGTTAAGACTTATTAACAAACCAGTTGGACTGTTTATTCTTGTACCTTCATTCATATTCACATGGGCAGCATCTTCTTAACAAACCAGTTGGACTGTTTATTCTTGTACCTTCATTCATATTCACATGGGCAGCATCTTCTTAACAAACCAGTTGGACTGTTTATTCTTGTACCTTCATTCATACTCACATGGGCAGCATAAGAAGATAATAAATGTCCTAAGGTCGTGTTTTCCTTCACCGTTATAGAGCGAGTGTGACAAATCCACACATTACTTGTTATAAGTCATTGGTGCGACTCGCAAATTTAAAATAGAGCATACTGGACAGCGTTCATTACGCCTCTTGGACGGCGTGTCCGTCATGTAGATTTTGTCTCACGAAATCTTCAAATATGTCGCAAGGTCCCGACAATTGACAGATTGCCTCCGAAAGAATAAGCTAATTGTCAATTTTTGGGACCTTTGGTAACATCTGATAAAAGGGGTTACTGTGCTTATCCTATTGCTTATAATATTTCTTTGTAACTGAAAATAATAAAGACATCAATTTTTTTGGTCTAAGGTCTACGTCAGATCAGATTCTAAATAAATAGCTGAATATAGACTGGCATTGGCAATGGTAACTCCTCGTTAATGTCCGTCGGAAACGGAATAATGTCTAACTTTTCCGTATTAATAGAAGCAAATATAATCAGCAACTTATAAACCTCACTTGTTTGAGGTAATAAATTGTTATCAAATTATTACTCAAGTGAGGCCAAAGGCCCTCCTTGACACGTATTATAATGCATGCAGCTGATTCAACTGTTTACCTAACCTTGACTCGAGGTGATTAATCACAACATGGTCAATATGTTGCTCTTATTGTCGGTAAAAAACTTCCCTGTACCGATAGTAAGAATCGTCTATCGGGAATTCGGTACAGATAAGTTTTTAAAGATACAGATAAATGGAGAACCTCCTCTTTTTTTGGAATTCGGTATAAAATATGTTGACTAGGTATCATCAGATCCTAGCCATGCTCTAACCTCAAAAGTCTCTCGTCAGCCATTTTGTTAATAATCCCATCCGCCATCTTGTGCTCGTCATTTTGACACAAAACCTTTCTTATAGACTTGTGTTGCTTCGTACTTGGAATTATAAATAAATTATTATAACTATAATACTATAAACGTTATAACCGTTCCAACAGCTGGACCTACTACCGTACAAAGATTACGCGACAGACTTGCCCCACCTCATTCACACCGCGAACTCGACGCTGGTAGACATCCGGGTGGTCAACCAGACGCAGTACCACAAGTTCAACTCGTCGCGGTTCGCGCTACACTTCGTACTGATCAGCGCGGACCCGGCCAATGACACGTGGAATATGCACATGAGGAAGAGCTTGGACGACGAGCACACACCTGGAGTTTTTGAGGTGAGGGCTTAGACTTGGGTACTATTTTTCACAGAAGAATCCAATCAAATTTAATCATTCTGCTAGTAACAATACTTGTCTATTACCTCTTAACGGTTAAACTACCTACTAAACCGATTGAGTTTTGGCACATATGTTGCTTAAGGCCTAGGAACGGCTTTGGGTACCTAACAGCTCTGCTGGGGCCCAAGCACATCAAACCACAATGATCAAAATAGTAATGGTTTGTGATCATTGTGACGACAACTGACATTTTTGGTAACGCACTATAGCCATAATGGTGTCCGGCCATCACCATTGTGGCTAGTGCGGTACCAAAAGTATCAGCGGCGCAAGTACGGATCTTTTCGGTCGAGAATATTCGATAAAATTGACAGTTCAAATCGATAAAGTGGGATTTATCGAGCCTCGAAACAATCGACAAAAGTTATCGAAAAGCTAGGTCGAATCCAAAGAGAATATAGAGCTACTACAATACTTTACGACCAAACTTCGGTACTCGCAACATTCGATAAATTTGTCGAGTTTTTCGGTTCGACAAATTTATCGAACCGAGTTCCGTACTCGCGCCGCTGTTGTCGTCAAAATTGGCAGTTTGGTACATAATTATGATATCTATTTCCCTCCGGCAGTAACAACATAGTTGACAGACATGACATTACCGACTTTTGGCACTATTGCCAGTTGTGATGGATAATGGCACTGCCATCACAATTTCAGTTGTTTATCTTGCTTGCCCTCCTGTACTGTTGTGATAAATGTCGTATTTCAATAAAATAGCTTCACATAACACCGATGTCTATTGCGAACAGATCATCGAGATCAGGAGTCCAAGATCGGCTAGGAGTGGCAACGGTGGTTTCATGCAGTTCCGACCGGTGGCGTACACGGAGCCAGAGCGCAGTGTGTCGTCCTCTACCAATGCGTATACTTCGAACTTTAACAGGTAAGACTTAGGCTGAGATTCAGAGACGAATCTAAGCGTGGACTCACGCTTCCATACGTCAAAATTCTATACAGTTTTGACATATGGCAGCCAAAGTCTACGCTTAGAATCGTCTCTGAATCTTAGCCTTAGAATTAGTCTTTGTCAGCTTGATAATATGTATGTTCTTTCTGTTAGGACACATGCCTCTTCTCAAAAAGAAAGCACGGGTCACAATCCGCGGCGCTATTCCAGCGCACCCTCAGTGGAGCAATGGATTATGGAGTTAATAATAATAATAATCGTTTATTTACCAAACACATGCATCATAATTAACTTAGGTACAAGCTATACAGTCATGTTACAGATAATAACAACCTCGAAATAACAGTGGGCCCCAAACTAGTCTAGGCCTGTATCTTGGTAGCCCTGACTTAGCAGTTGACAATTAGAAATGCGCGCGGCGGAGTGAAGATCCTGAATAGGCTATAAAGGCCTGACCTCTTTCTTTCGTTGAGCTTAGGAACTTGATATTGAACTTTATGAAATATATTTTATAGTGTTAACCGAAACTAGCGGATGTTCACATAAATATATACCTACATCACAAAAATTTTGGCCCGGCAAGCCAGAAGACGCAGGTTCGTATCCTGTTGGAAGCGAAAATTTTTGTGATGTATATATTTGTTGATATTGAACAACAGTAACAAGCTGTGGCTCTTATACGAAATTCAGCTTGATTCCCCAACAAGTTTTAAGATCAAGCTAACAACAAAGTGATCTTATAAAGGTTACGACATTTTTATTTATTACGTTACGTTAGATGTCGGGGAATCGGAAATTATATCTTCAGAATGTTGGAGTGAAATCAGCGGGAGAAACTGATCGGGAGTAGGTGGTTTGTTAAAGAAGAGGTCTCTGCTGAAATGGTTATAATAATTCATAAGTTATTATAATAATAACTTAGGTCAACATTCCACATTGTTGATGGTTGATAAGTGTAAAGTTTGCCACAAATTAATTAAAATTCGTTTTGTGGCGGGACTCCAACTGTGAATTGGCCAACCCGGGTGATTTTTTTTTCAGTCTTATGTACTCCATTGCTCATTAATATACCTCCTGTCTTCATGGTGTGAATCCGGCAGGATATATATGCTATAAACACATATATACAGAAATAAATACAGCTGCGTCCGTCGTAGGTGTTGCAGGTCGCACTAGATTAATTATTTCTCTGCTACTTCTTTGTCGGTCTCACGCTAATTCTATAATTTTCCACTGCAATTGATAGGGCTCAATGCACATTCGTGATTGCACGTCCGCGGAGTCCCGCAGTCAGGATGCCGCCAATCTGTGTTCAATTGTCAATTACGTCCGATTGGCGATGAAACGCATTCAATTGAAATATGAAGTGAATAAACGAATCTTAAAATTTTAAAACTGGTTTATGGAACAAAAATGTATAAATGGTTTCATCGTCATTCGCAACGGTTCCTTTGCGAATTAGTTATTCGGTGACAATGTAATGAAAATTGAACATCATTGTGTAGGAAATGCAAACGATAGAAAGTAAAACTTGTCGTTGTCGCAAAACTAGTTTCGGAAATTAGTTTTCGTTGTCGCGAAGAAGGTTGTGTTACGTTTTCGAAAAAATCAACAACTTTACCTACTTCTAATTTTAACTTATCGAGCCGTCAATTTTATCGATCGCTGTGTAACGATGTGGTCTAAGATAGTAAATATGCTGAATTTAAAACGAGAACAGTCTCACTCTCAAGGATATATTCTCATCTGCCCCGTTAACGTCCCCAACAATGGGACAGATGGGAAATTGAATTCCACCTGATCCGTTGACATGAGTAATGGGGCAGATGGGAATTTAAATTCTCATCTGCCCCATTATGAGGACGATAACGGGGCAAATGGGAATATATCTTCTCAAGTGCGGCTGCCAGAACACACCTGTCGCCAAGTACCTCGGTGGTTTAGATTAATCTTGACGGCCAGTTTGGAAAATTCGATGTCATTTTTGGACTTCATTTAGTTATTTATTGTCGTCTAGGACCGGCTACCCCCGCTACAGCATCCTGAGATCATTCTACCGCGACTACTTCTTGTCCACGTCTCACGACGACATGCTGGGTAAAGCCGTCATCCAGGACATGGTCGTCTCGTTCGGGCTCGCCGGCGATGGTTTCTACAAGCAGCACAATTTTACTGGCTGGTAAGTCAACTATATATACTAGTACTTCTCTATTTAGGAAGACGTCCAATGTTGACCAGAAGCCGGTGGCCGACGTCACAATGACCAAGCTATCATCGCTTCAAAAAACTTGTGGCATCAAAATTAATACAATTTAATCGTTTTCTATTTTGTCGTAATGCTTAAAGAAATGTACACGATCCGACAATCGTGTCGGATCATCGAAAGTGCTCTCTAACTGTCTTGACTGACTTTAAATATTGTCATATCTATGTGTCTTCAACAGCTACAAACTATTAACTCCACTAGGTGGTAGGACTAACTCTCCTGCGAGTGTCCCTCTGGGTTGGTACTACCACTTTGCTCGTGAAGTCTGCCGCCAAGCAGTAATGTGCGAGTATTACTGTGTTCCGGTTTGATGAGCAAGGTAGCCAGAGAAATTACTGGCCTTATGAGACTTAATACCTAATGTCTCAAGGTAGCGGGCGCACTGCAGTGCCGCGTAGATCTTTGTGTTTCAAAGTTATGGGTGGCACTGCAATTGGTATGGGCCGGCGTTATGCTTACCATCAGGCAAACTAACAGCTCGTCTCGATATCAAATAACATAAAAAAAAGCTCTCAACTATCCATGCAATACCATCTTTTTCAGTTTGAAAGGGTTGAGTGAGCCAAAATCTATCTCCACAGGTCATTCACCCTCGGGTACGGAACACCCCCGATCGAAGGTTTCTCTCTATTCGTGCTGATCATCATATCCATCGGGCTCGGAGTGCCCATACTCCTCGCGGTATCAGGGGTGGTCTACGTGCTGTCACGGCGCTGCAAGCATAGGAACCCACCCACCAGATTCACTAACGATGAATGAAGGAACCTGATGAGCGGAATGAATGATAATTTGACTTATGAGATATAGAGACTAACGATAGATTTAGTAGTGAATGAAAAAATTAAATGGGAATGACGAATGACTAAATACTCGACACTAAATTGCGAATAAAAATGACTAAACATATGACATTACTGGGCTTATGGGACTTACTACCGAATGTCTCAGAGTAACGAGCGCAATGCAGTGCCGCGCAGGCCTTTGTGTTTCAAAGTTCTGAGTAGCACTGCAATTGTTATGGGCCGGCGTTATGCTTACCATCAGGCAAACGACCAGCTCTTCGTAACTAGTATTTTTTATGCTATTTAGCATTAAAAAAAACACACATGAACGATACGAAAAATGACTAAAATAGACAGACTAAAGACATGTTCAAAGTAAGAAGCCAAAGTACAGGTCGACCATGACCATGATAAAGTTATGAGAAACACGAATGACTCTTGACAAACGTTAAATTAACGGATGACTAATTTAGTCATTCGTCAATTTAGTGGCGAATGACTAAATGAATATTTATGAATGAACGAATTAAATAGATATTAATCATTAAGTTACGGTTACAGTAATGAATTTGAAACATTGATTATGAAGAATGTAGATAATTGTTGCGTATGAAAATAAACTTACTGAAGAAATGTAACTCCTAAAAGTTTATACGATTGTAAATCTATTACCGCTTATGAATAAGGAATAAATTCCAAAGTACTGTAATTATTAAGAGCTGACGTGACGTATGTTTCTTGTGATCAAGTGATAGGACGGCACAATGTAAGTCATAGACTACAGAATTGCGATCTGAACAATGTTCTACGTGAGTGGTAGCGAGCTAAAAGTCAACCCCTGTTGTGTACTTGATTTGTTGATAAGACATCTATAGCTTAGTGCGTGCGGGTTTAATTCCCGCAACGGGACAATAGTTATTTGTTATGCAAGGCTGCAAAGTTGTTATTTGGCGGGACTGCGGGAGTACTTGTATTGAAACTCGAGGAAGGATTCTAAGAAAATAGATATCCTAAGCGCAGCGAGGTAGGTACGAGGCACAAAATAACTTTACTGTCGAGCGAAACACAATTTTTCACCTCACTATTCATAGGAACACTATAGGAAAGGAGATTTTGTTATTCTGCTTATTCATTCGAAATCTGCGCGCAAAAGTGCTTTTTATCCGCTAGCGTGGAAACGGTACCTTTGTTATCAGGTATATTTATTTGTTGTGTTCCGTATCTGAGTGCTGTGATGTTTCCTTGTTGTTTTTGATTCCTTGCATACTGGGAATCATTTTCAGAGTTTAATGTACAGTAAAAATTACACTAAGTAAGAAAAAGAAAATATATGGACTAATTAAATATCAGAGACGAAAGATTTTCACATCCACAAAAACGAAACAGCAGTATCAATAAAGTGATAATAATAAGTGAAACGAGACAGAAAATAGATCAGTAGGGCTAACATGCGCACCGTGACAAAATTTTCTCGATGCTTATGTCGTGCATTTGTCTCATGTTCGCGAGAGAAAGAGCGAGACAAAACAGTAGACAAAATTTTGTCGTGGCGCGCATGTTAGCCCTACAGGATAAGTTGTTACAGCTATTAAGTATAGTTATACTAAAAATAAAGAAAACATGACATTGCCTTTGGACATCAAATCACAAACAATCACAACAGACATACAGTCAAGTAAAGACAACCTATAAGCTGTGCTTTAGGTATAGATTGTGATGCAAAAAAGCCATGTTTCTATATACATTTTTCAATGTCGATGTCGTCTAAATTATTAAATAATAAATAATGGAAAACATGTTTTGAAAAAAAAAACCGAATAGAATGCAAGATGCAAAAATATTTATTTATTTATTTATAATAATATGAACGCAATTGCAATTATACATATTACTTACATAATTATACATTATTAATTAAAAGATTTTGTTAGTGGGAGGACTAACTCTTCTGCGAGTGTCCGTCTGGGTTGTTACCACCGCTTTGCTCGTGAAGTCTGCCGCCAAGCAGTAGTGTGCAAGCATTACTGTGTTCCGGTTTGATGAGCAGAGTATCCAGTGAAATTACTGGGCTTATGAGACTTCATACCTAATGTCTCAGGGTAACGAGCGCATTGCAGTGCCGCGCAGGCCTTTGTGTTTCAAAGTTCTGGGTGGCACTGCAATTGTTATGGGCCGGCGTTATGCTTACCATCAGGCAAACGATCAGCTCGTCTCGTTACCTAATAACATTAAAAAAAAAAACTTAAAAGAAAAATTCATCATGTCATTACCAAATATATGACGCAGCTTGCAATCGCTCACATAGGACACGGACCTAGTATTAATGTATGTAATTATATTTAATATTATATTATTAATTATTATTACACGTTATAGTAGTCCATTTCATATGCAGAACATTTTACCTGCATATATATCTTTTTTGTGATAAACACTGTTTTAAACTTTCACGGTTATTTACTAGTTTCACACATTGTAACGAGATAAACTGTTATTGATGCTCCAAGTCTCATGACATTTAAGAATAAATTAAAGATGTGGCTGATAACACATGCATTTTATAGTTACAAGGAGTTCTTGGACATAAAGAATTGACATGTCAATTTATACAAATAAGACATAGTACTATAGATAATATTACAAATTTTGTATTATTTGAAATTACTCATAATTTTACTATGATATTTTTTTTGTATATCTGTGTGACGTGTAATGAATATTATCAATAAATATATGAATATGAATATTTACCGTGATTATTATTGAGCGATGAGCACCAGATATTTCGACGCTGTTGCAAGCATCATGTTCACGGGAATACTCCCGTGAACATGGTATAGTCACGGTAAATATGCTGTTACAATGTATGAAATAAAAATCTTTCTGAAATACTTTTTATAATGAAATAGTTTTGACAGAACTGTATCTTTGTGAGGTAATCCCGTGTACAACACGTAATTTTAAAACACACACATGTACACACCATGTTAAAAGATAAAATTAAAATTCGATTGTTTTGGAGATGGTTGAAACGAGGCACCTAATCTTTATAGTTTATAGCTCTAATATTTTAAAATTAGACGGACAAGCGGCGCGAGTACGGAAGTCGGTTCGATAAATTTGTCGAACCGAAAAACTCGACAAATTTATCGAATTTTGCGAGTACCGAAGTCTGATCGTAAAGTATTGTAGTAGCTCTATATTCTCTTTGGATTCGACCTAGCTTTTCGATAACTTTTGTCGATTGTTTCGAGGCTCGATAAATCCCACTTTATCGATTTGAACTGTCATTTTTATCGAATTTTGTCGAATATTATCGACCCGAATAGATCCGTACTTGCGCCGCTGGTTGTTTTAAATGAATTGAACAAAACCCTTTTCTTTAAAACTTTGCAAAAATAGTTAGAATTTGTTCATGCAAAACTCAATTACAATTTTAACATATATGAAAAGTGAGAAACATTCCTTATATAGACTTTTTTAATTTAAACAAACGTCTTAAAATAACGTTTTAGATGGTTTGACAGCGATTTTCTGACTTCTGTAGTATGTATGTATTTCATTGTTGAATGAATTTGCAAGGCGTGAAGGCGAGAACAGAATTCCAAAAGTGATCACCCGAAGAGGAAACCGCCTTGTAAAATCGTACATCTACGTTGTGTGATAACGTGTAGCTCTTGTACTCATACATTTACTGCTGAAAATTGGTAACAATATCGCCTTACCAATAGCTGTTACAATTGGGATGTTGACTGATTTTGGGAAAGTGTTTAAAACGATGCGAATGGGCCTAATATAACCCAAAATATTTAAAATTACTTTTTAAATACAGCTAATACTTTAATTTTCATGTATTTTAAATGCCATTTCAAGTTTCGCTCCAAAACGCCAATACTGTAGTCTTGGGTACACAGCACGTGTGGTAGCACGTTTGTATCTACTCACTTCCACACAAAGAGTCACTGCCTCGTTTTATTTCAACGTGCTACCACAGCACACTCCACAGTTACCACACCACACTCCACAGCTACCACAGTCCACACCACAATTAGACCACAGATTCAAAGAACACCACACATCAGTGTGCCGAGTGAGTGAATGAGTCTCTGAGTAGTTGATTTGAAATTTGAATGAATGAAATCGAAAAGGTGAGTACAAGCCGTGGACCGCGGGGCGTTTGCGATACGTGCTAGGAGTAGTTATCTAACTGAATATGAAAACTTCAATAGTGTCTAAAAAATCATTATATTTTCGAAAAGAAAGGCAAGGGATTAAAAAATATCGCATAATTTTTATTTTAATATTTATAGAATTTTAAATTATAATGATGCGAGTTAAGTTCTAAGTGTCTTTTACTACGTTTGATTTCATCCGATCCGACACACAACACACATACACGTCTAGCAGGCGTGTGGCGATGTGGTGGTGAGTCACGTGTGTACGTGTGCGCCTCGATTGGCTCCTACTCAGCTCGCCTCACTGTGGTAGCAAGATCGAGGCGAGGCGAGGCGTCGTCGCCTCGCCTCAATCGTGCTATCACAGCGTACTACCACAATTTTAAAAAAGAGTAGCTCGCACGATACTCGTTTTATATGTGTGTGCTACCCATGATTACAATACTGGTCACGTGGTCGATGTGACGTCACGATTCCTGGCACAGATAACTATATTCACAGAAATCACTCTAAAATACTAGGCAAAAAGAGCAATATACTCATTCAGATTGAGAAAGTGACGTCACGCGCGTTTTATGTCACGTGACTTCGAAGTGATGTAATTACATTTTGATTATTAAATTAAAATTATATTCCTAAAAAATAGACAAAAATATTGTGTATTATAGAATTTCTGTCACAGAAACTACCCTTTCGCGGCAAAATTATATTTTTATTTTAATACAGTCAACATCCCAGTTTGGCGTTACAATCTAGTGCGGCATAAGGGGGTATCTCCAAGGAGATCTGGAAAGGAGGTCTGAAGTTTTGTATGTGTCGGTGTGCGTGTGAATGTTTGTTACCACGTACCTCCGTAAATACTAAACCGATTTTGACGAAATTTGGTAGATAGTAGCGATAAAGAATTATAAAACGCGGGCGAAAGCAAGTGTAGCCATAAAGTTAGCCCTCGAGTCTTAGATGTTTATGTCGTGTATCTCATTGTGTCCATGCCACATGTGACACAGGTAATCCTAGTGCAGTATGAGTGTGTAAGCGTGGTGTAACTTGTAGTCAAATTAATTTAAGCATTGCTTAAATATATGGGTACAATTATTGTTAAAGTGAAATATTACATTGTTCGATCTTTCGGTATGCAACGCTGTACAATATAAAAAAAAAATAGAATAAGTTCTGTGTCAGCACAATAGTTCTGTACAGTGGTAAGTAAAGTAATGTAACATTTAAAAACATCTTAATTCATAAGAAGCAAAGAGTTCTGTGGCCTCTGAGCCTGTTAATAAATTATAATAATTGCACATCCCGAGTTGTTGAGATGAACTGTTCAATAGTTAGTTAAAAAAAAATAGTAAGATATCCTGTACACTAAACTAAATAAGCGCATGATGATATTCTGTAGGTGTTAAAATAAGTAAAATAGCGTAAGAAAACGCTTTAGAAGTATAGTGTACTTTTATAACCGACAAAATATTTCGGCTTTATTACATTTAAATTAATGTTTTTATTTACAAAATTTATGTTCAAAATTAAGAGACAAAATCACATCTGGCAGACGAAACTTGAGTTTCTGTGAAAAACAAACGAGCTAATTCTAAATTTTAAACAATAGATAAAAATAATCGGTGTTGTAGCATGTCGGCCGCCGATCTGTGTGTCGATGGGTCGCGAGGGAAACGAGATGCAAGCATACCATGGTGGTACAGCTAGAGCATCTTGTAGTGTTCGCCTGGCAACAGTCGTCTCAGATTAATAACTATAGGTTTAGTAAAAATGTACATTCTAAATAATTAGCCGTAAAAATATGCTTAAATAAGTAAAGAAGTGTAAAGATGACAAAGTCAAAGTATTTTATTTGCCACAACGCAGGTATACAGAGTATGATAGTGAACAATATAAAAAGACGCAAATACGTTCTACCACTACAAATGGTTTGCAAATGTTGAAAATTACAAACAGAATAATTGTAAACAATATTAAATCCAATTTTATTTTTAATTTATGTACAACAATAGTTGTCTTAGATTTATAACTAGGGTTAATAAACTGTACCTACGTTATACATTTGCCGCAGAGAAAATATGAGCTTAAAATTGAAGGCATAAACGACATAAAAGACGGTTATGTTGAGTATGAGAATATAAGTTTTTGTTATAAAGAAAAAATAGTTTGGGTAATAGGTACTTAACTACTCTTTCTTTTTGCTAGATAATATTTCTTCCATACGAGTATGCAGAAGATTTACCTATTTCGGTCCGAAAATTGTGATTGTTTCAATTTAAGTTTTATTTGTCCTAGAATAATAACTAGATTATAATAAACTGTACATTTTTCAGCTAAAAAATGGGCTTAAACAAGTAGTTAAAGCAGTAAGATGACAACAATAGTTGTCTTAGAATTATAACTAGATTGTAGTAAACTGTATATTTTTCGAAAGTACATTAGCTCAAATGAGTAATTAAGGTAAAATTGTCTTATTTAAGATATTAATTAGATATATTCTTATATATGTGACGTACCTATAGTAATAATAAATTTTAATTTGCGGGAAAATGAGCTCATGTAGTTAAGGAAACGATGACAACAACAGTTGTCTTAGAATAATAGTACTTATGCTTATTCTAATGTAAGTAATTTTATGTTTGATTTAATTACATTCGCAAACTATTTTTTTAAACAGCATTTTAAAGTTCTCATACACGTTTTTTCCAACATAGGCCTGGTTTACCTCGTTTCAATCTATTTCTGCATTTCCATTCGAAGATCCATAATCCATATGTTAACTAATACTGAAAAGTACTACAATAATATTGAAAGTGATATTGATATTTTTTACTACTAATTGAACCTATTCAAAAATAAATAAGTGAAATGAATGGTGGCAACTGGCAACTAAATGTATAATGTTGTTTTAATTGTAATAAATTACTATTTTAGTTTAAATGGCATTATAAAAACTGTAATATGTGTGTTATATAACTATTTGGGTCTTGCCACAAAGAAACTAAACACGCCTAATGTGTTACAGCGTCTAATTCTTAAACATGTCTTAGTGGCGTGTTGAAACGGTATCTCCCAAATGGGCTGATGAATGTTGTGAAGTCTTTACTGTCTTCCGATAGTTCCACTTGGAAATAACTTTTTACTGAATCAATTTTGGAGAATACCTCTGATCCACCGAGCTGTGCTAGGCATTCTTCTGCAGTTGGTAGGGGATGGTATTCTCGCATGACATTTTTATTTAACTCTGTATAGTCTACTGTGATTCGTACAGTGTTAGACTTACTTTTGTCCGGTACTGGTACCATTGGAGCACACCATTGTGAGTTCTATAACTACCATGTTTTGAAAATTCTGCAGGGCTTTCTCTACCTTTGGTCTTATTGGAATTGAAATGTGTCGAGGAGCAGTCACTGCATGGGGTGTGGCATTTCCCTTGAGTATTATATGGTATTTTCCTTCCATTATAACTAAGCCCTTAAACATTTCTTGATATTCCTCTTCAGGGTAAGTATTGTCCGAGATATGTACTTGCATTATTTGTGCTTCCTCGTGCCACTGCACTATTCCAAAGGCGTCACATTCAGGTAGTCTTAGTAGTGATGTGTGTTGGTTTTCTAAGACAAAAATATCAGTTATTTTGGTGTTAGCTTGCCAAGTCATTTTAACGTCTTTACATACTCCTCTTCCAGGTAGTATTATGCCACAGGGTCCTAATAGTTTTTCTTTGATTTGTATTGGTTAGGGTAACTTCAATTTAAGTCTTAATTCTGGACTTATTACATTTTCGGATGCTCCAGTGTCTATTTTGAATTTACTTTTTGTCCATTTACTGCTATTTTTGCAGACTTTGCTTTCGAGCGAACTATCTTTGGTGTTATAATAGAATCTATGATTTTCTCTCTTTCAATACATCCAAAAAAGAAATCTTCTGCAACTTCATTCACACTCTTAGACTCTTATTTCTCCTCTTTCTTTTTCTTGCACACTGCTTACCATTGGCCTTTTAATGTACAACCTTTACAATTGGATTTTGTTGCCTCGCACTCTGAAAACTTGTGTTTAGGTGAGCGGCCACATTTTCTGCGACTTTCTTGCGATGTTGCTCCTTGTTTTATTTGGTCTTTTTTATTATACTTTTTGTTTACAACATTAATTTCCAAGGATGCTTGCGAGGGGCTTAATCTTGAAATATTTGCCTCTACCATTACAGCATGCCAGACTCGGTATATTACAGTCTCCAATTTTGGTTCTTCTTCCAGGTTTTGAAGCGCCTTGGATAATTACATGTTTTTCATACCTGCGATGATTCTGTCCCTGATGAGCTCATCTTCCAGAGGACCGAATTCACATTTTTTGCAAGGTTGTGCAAGTCTGTGGTGAAATCATCGACGCTTTCGTTGCCGTTTTGAATCCGTTGATTAAAACGCGCTCTTGAATACATTTTCGTTTTTCTCGCCGTATAGTATGAATCGAATTTTGTTTTGACGATCTCATACGACTTCATGTCTGTGGGGCTGTTTCATTCAGGTTAGCATATTGTTTGCTTGGCCTCCCATAGTATAGAGAAATGAGTTGACTTGCGTTTCACTTGGCAGTAGTTGAAGTCTTGTGGTCTCCCTATATTGTTCAAAACTTGTAATCCAGTTTTGCCAATCAGCAGCTTTAAATGTAAATTGCTGTGGCGGCGGCGTGGTCATGCCGGGCAGAAAGTTGGCGCCTTCAATCAAACTTGGGGCTGATTGCGACTGACTCAGTAGTAGCTGAGACTGTAGTTGCTGAATTAGTGTCATTTGAGCGTCCAATTGGCTTCGAAGATCTTCCATGATTATAAATTCGTAGTTTTATAGAATTTTCAGAAAGAAACCGCCATGTCACCATGTTTGTTGATCCATAGATAATATTTATTAATGAAATCCTGGGTGTTGCCACCCTAAAATGCTAACTACACAGTTGGTATTTCGAAATAAATAAATAAATAAAATACAAAAGTAATACTGAAAATATATTATGAATATTATAACTTGTGAGTATAAGTGTAGTGTGTGTGTAATATTGTAATAATACGATGACATGAATGGAGACTTAAGTATAGTAAGAAGTCAATAACATATATTTTATTAGTACAAAAAAATATTGCAGAAAACAAGCAGGATAAATTCTTTTTCTCTTTGTATTAATTAAATAAAAAAATGATATTTTACCACGCCGGCGTTAACTGAAATAGACCAAGGAATAAACGGTCGATGTTCGTGTGCATTAGCTCAGACTCAAAATGTATGCCTTTCTACACTGTAGTTTTCTAAGTAATATATTTTTAAAAGAAATTATGAAATCAGTCGTTTTTAAGTTTATTTTATAAAATTATGAAGATTTTATTCTTTGATGTGATATTAATTTGATGCATAAATGTGTCTGTGCTTATTAAACTATCTAAGTGTCATTTAGTCTTTTATTACAAATATACCTATAACTTCAGAAGCGTACCCGTGAAGTCTAGTCTAGTCTTACAGGTAGGTACTTCATAAGAAACGGAACCAGCTAATTTAGTCCTTACCCGCTAATAAAATCGTCTTCATTTTGCAGCCGATTAATACAGCGATCACTAATCTTCGTTTATATTCATTTTTCTAAATAGCCAGGCCATGAAGGTTTAATGTTGATGTAAACTAGACATTGGTCAAAGGTGAATGCTATTTTAACCTTTGTTAATACTACACTATACAAATAAATTAAATTGAAGTGTCGACTTGTAATGTAAAAATAATAGCTTTTTACCAAATGCATATGAAAGTAATACCTACGGTACCGGTAGGGTTGTCTGTCTGTCTGTCTGTTTGTTCCGGGTGATCTCAGAAATGGCTGGACCGATTTTGACGGGACTTTCACTGGCAGATAGCTGATATTATAAGGAGTAACTTAGGCTACTTTTAGAAAAAGAATTAAAGTTCCATACAAAAAAATAAAACCTATGATATCCAATATCACCGCGCGAGTAAAACCGCGGACAGCAGCTAGAATTCTACAAAGTAGTCTGCTACTGCCGTAAGATTAAAAGTGTAACGTGATAAAGGAAATATATTTGAAAACTGACGAAGGTATTCTTACCATGACTGTACTTACTTAAAAACTTTCTGGACGCCGCCGCTCCGCTGCAAGGAAATCTTTTAAAACGGCTTCATCTTTCTCACGACCATACCCTTTATAGTTAACAACATGATGGATTTCCAAGTCGTTTCCTCTTATTACATCTGAATCGTACTTGTTCAGCCTGTTTTATAACAGGACTAGCTTCTGCCCGTGGTTTTCACCCGCGTTCCCACAGAAACCGTGCAATTTTCCGGGATAAAAAGTAGCGTAAGTATGTTACTCTCCGGTCCATAAACTATATCTATGCCAAAAATCACGTCGATCTGTTGCTTCGTTACTGCGTGAAAGAAGGACAAGCCAACAAACACACTTTCGCATTTATAATATGAGTAGGGATATTATTATCAAACTTGGCTATAATCTAGGTACACCTACGTGCATGTCAGGCGATCAATAAAGCCTAAGTTGCGCAGACTGATGCGCCATGCACTTGGGTGTACCTAAGTAGAAAATTGCTGACCCCTCATTCAGTGCAACGATAGATGGCCTAGAGATAACACGCTTTCTATGGATTTGTTTTGAATAAATTAGCGTGTTGAGGTGAGAGTGAACGCCGGGCGGTTCCTGGGAGACTCGGGGGATTGCAACTGGTTTGTTTTATAGCTGGCATAATTAAGGTATATTTAAGTTAGGGAGGCTGCAGTTTCTTCAATTGCTTGATTACGAGTATGGATTGATCTCGGGTTTTTCCATTGCCCACATACATATATATGCCTACACCTACAAAGGGTGTATCGCTATATCTTCATAAATATACAGCGTGAGTTTAAATTGGTATGACCCGAAACAGGGTCAATGTACTCCTGGAGATCAACAACATTTGTTTTACAAGTTTTTGAAATTCGGAATTTTCATTGTAGAAAAGGCATTTAAAACGTCAAAATTTTTCTACAGAACTTCGGGGAACCCACAGTTGAGATTTTCACAACTTGTCGATAACCATGGTCCTATAACCACCCCGTTCCAGGATAACATTACAATTAAAACTCGCCCTGTATAAATACAAGGTGTATACGTAAAGGGTATCAATTTTTAAGGAGGTGAATATACAGGTGATATACGACACGATAAACTAGAAGAAAATTTTTTTTCACCTTTTGTATCATAAAAATAGCCAATTTCAAAGCAGACTCACCACGTCGCGGCGCGAGGTGCGCGGGAGGTATAGACAGCTGGCTGTCGATGTCGGTCGTGACCGACATCGTATCATTTTCAATAAACACTGTAAAAGCTTACTCCTTATAGTTTTAGCTGACCATGCACGCCTTGTTGTGGGCGGTCAATTGTAGCGCTTAAATAACTCAAATATATTATTTGTCTGATTCCGATATTGTGATACCTAGGTACCTATTGGATCACTCAGTATCGGCAATGTAATATCATTTCAAAATTCGCGTTCCAAGATTCATGCCCTAGATAGGATGTCGGAATCTGGCGGGATTCAAAGGAGAGGGATTGCGTACTTCGTGACTACGAAATGGCGGCCGGAAGTAGCAAAAAGAGATGCGCGCGTCACTTCCGGCCACCATTCGGCGTTGCGCACTTGTTTGGGATAGGATACCCGAATCGATAGCGGGATGAAAGGGATCGCGCAGCTGTATATAATATATGCCACCCACGCGCCGTCTATATATATAATCATTCTACTCAGCACCCTAGTTAGAATCGGAAAGTCATTAACACAGCTAAAAGGTAATTAGTAGCTATATTGACCTGCTGGTGCTATCTGAATCTTTTTCATCATAATTTCGACAAAATGACCAGTTTAGTAAACTTTAGTATCGAGAAAACTTGATAGTCTGTTCAGAAAGAGACCCGTCATGGGATTTGAGGGCGCTGCGCTGGTGTCTTTTATTTAGCGGGCAATACAACGGCGCGTATGTTCTGTTTGAATCCTATTACAACTGTAACTCTTTGTTTACTTTATGATTTAAAATGGCAACGGAAAGAAACCAGCTCCTAATTATTGTTGAAATATGTATGGGAACGTTAGTTCACAATTTAGCCACAACGGCTCTCTTTCTGAACAGATTCTACAAAGCTGTTTACTTAGTAATTTAATTTCTAGTTTTTTTTCAGAATAGAAGACTTTGTTTTGAGACAATCCATCATCACGACTCATTGACAGAGAGCTGATAATATAAAAGGAAATTTAGGTAGGTACCTATATATCTACTTACCTATACTAATATTATAAAGAATTGGTACCTACCTAATTAATGTTCCTAATTTGTTGTAATTATGTTTGTACCCTCATCTCTGGAACCAATTGGGATGTTGTCTCCATTTTTTTATGATGTCAGTCAATTCGTGTTCTCATGAGAATCAAATGTCTATATCGAATAAACTGGATAGGTAACGAACGCAAGAAACTTCAAAAATGAAAGTCGGGCGTATCCACTGAGCGCATATAAATTGGGCACAACATCTGACGTCACTTGATCTACGCGGGCCGTAAAGCGGTACTAAAAATATGCATTTTGTTGCTGTGACCGTGAAAAACTGCGTTTTTTTTTTTTTTTTTTTTAATTTTAGTACATTACACTCTATGGACACGTGGTCCATACTCTTATAAGATTAGGTCATATATTAATAGAAATAAACGATATAAAGAAAAAACATCACGACGGGAACTATAGTCTTAAACTAAATTAAAATAGAACTAAATTACAGAAGGATTAGGGTGATCGGTGACTGGGGATTATCGGCCGTGGATCCCGCATTTCCTAACCTCATAAGCGCTTCAACCACTTCTTCATTACGGTGTTGTATGGCTTTTCGGAGGTTGTAGTCCACGATCATCTGTGGTGTCGCAATCATAGCCCGCTTCACAAATCTGCCTATCGCGTCATCACTGTCATCGGTGTAATAAACACAGCTGACAGTGTGTCGTGATACTGCTACTACTGCGTGTGGAACGCTATCGTGAAGCTGTAACTTTTTCGATCTTGTTTGAAGGACGATAACCGACTCGTAAGTAAGTCCCTGAGCTTCGTGTATAGTTAGAATGCGTGACCCTTCACCACTTCCGTATCCCTTGCTGGTCAGGGATTCCTTTTCTTCCTGGGTGTTAACCAGAAACAGGGTGTTTGGAAGAGAGATGGGTATTTGGGCATCCTTATACATATTTAGCTTCAGGGAGCGCACCTGAGGTCTTGAGGAGTATATACCGGAGTATATCTCACTAAGGGCGTACGCTACATCCATTGGATTCCGATGTGTGCACAACAACTCCTGGCTGATGGTTGCAACCAGGCTTGGGCGATTGTACCTTAGCTCGAACAGGTTTTCTCTGTCGATATAAGGCAATTGGTTGAGATCTCCGACGAGGACAACTTTATTAGCACCTGACAGTCGAGTCGCCATGACTATGGCCCCAAAGTGGTTCATAAGAGCCTCATCAACCATTAAACGGTTGCATTTGTCCGGCTCCTTAAACCCATTTACTAAAATTGAGGCCATAGTCCGCACCTTGGTTTTTACAGCGTCTCCAATGCGGTGTGCGAGCTTCTCTCTTAGATCTTTAGCTGCCTCAGTTGTAGTGGTGACTATTACATCATTGTCTACGTCGAAGTTCCCAACCAGCCATGTTGTTTTGCCACATCCAGGAACCCCATTTACCCAATTGATTTCCGGTACTGCCCAGTTTTCCAATGCTGGTCCAGAATCAAGCGTCTTTGAGATGACATCGGCCATCTTCAAGATCTTGTCATCCAGCATTATCCTCGTACACCGGGCTGTAACTACTATGGGATCATTTGAATGGACGTTAAAGCGTAGTCGTCCTGTCCGTTTCAGCTCTACCTCGTCCAGAGCCACAAAGCCACTTGTTGCATTGTATCCAGCCATATACTGTCCTGTCATTGTTCCCATTATGAGCTGGGAAGTGTCATTATTGTATATGGCCGCTTCCGCCTCCTCGAGTCTAGTCTTCAACATGCAGTCCTTCTGCTGGAAGGACTTCATGATGTTCCGGCAGGTGATAAGATTAACCTCCTTGGTTGCTCTTATGATAGCCTGAAACTCAAGAAAAGCGTTGATTGCGTGGTCTAAGGGCGTCGACGCTGGTCTGAGATTGGGTGGACTGACCTCTCCCATGTCAGCTCTCGTCCGGGTGTCTTGGGGCTGTTTAGGACCAGAGGAGGGATTCCTCAAAAACTCAACCAAAGCGGCTGCCTGTCTTTCCAGTGGTTGAATATTTCGTGATCTCGTTCCCTGTGTCGCTATGCTGATTACGTTCAGAAAACTCCTGAATCTCCTTTCCCGGTTCCTCTCTTCATGAATGCCTCTTTGCTGTTCTGAGGCTTTCTCAACTGCTACTTTCTGTTGTAAGCGTTCTGAGCCACTCTGAGTAGTCGAGTTCATCGCCGCTGTGTCGTGTTTCGGTACTTTGAGGAAGCTCAAGTCTTCCCCTCTGTTCTCGTACACGACCACCTCATGATTTGCAGAGGCTTTAATGCAGCAGATGTGGTCAGCGACTTCGCCTTTTTCATACTCGACTATCATTGCGTCTACGCTCAATTTGCGGGGTGTGTTGACCGTACCTGGTTCAGCCTCTCCGAGTTTTGTGAGCACTGAGCTTGCCTGAGCAAAAGGAGTCTTCTCACCCCATTCGAATAGTGCGATCGTCTTGTTTCTGAATCGCACTAATCGACATCGGTGGTCTCCTATTTCCGTTACAGGTAATGCGTTATATGTTTTACGTTTCATGCTCATTCGGGTGGTGCTTCCGTTCAGCAGAGAGGCTAAGCCTGGTGATATTGCAACATGTTTCCGTACCCCCGCATTGCAGAAGCTTATGCCGAGTCTCTCAGTGCAGTCGTCCATGAAGAGTGCTACGCTTCGAAGTCTAACACCTGGATTGCCCCTCTCTCCGCACGCCAAGAGGTGATGTATCGCGCTGCGACGCGGGGCGAGTATTTGTTGGGTCAGCTGTTGTGTTGCGCTTGTTAATGGTTGGGTTGGGGGTAAAGTAGAGGGATTGGGTGGGTGTTGTGGGTCAGCAAGAGTACTGTTTCTCCGAGTTGCTATGCGGAAGATGTTCTCCACGTAGCTCAGGAAAAAAGGTCTACTCTCAGTGTCAGCAAGGATTTTATTGAGATTGGTCAGTTCTAGGTTCTGGTCAATTTTCGTTTCTAGGTCATTTCGAGCTGCCAGGAAGCGCGGACATTCGAGGATTATATGCCAAACCGTTTCACTGACATCGGCATCACATTCGCATCCGGGGCTGTCTTTGAGTTTAAATCTATACAGATACTCGGCTATTCCTCCGTGTCCTGTCAAAGCTTGCACCACAAGCGGCGAAAACTTAGTTGCCCTCACTGTCCGGTATGCCTTGTCGACATCCGGGAGGAGCTTTCTTGTTATTGCGCCAGTGCTGGAAGTATCGTATCGGTCCTGCCATTTGCGGACCGATTCCTCTCTGATCTTTCTTTTGACATAAGACAGGGGGATCTTGTCATAGTCGTGGGCAATGTTGCTGAGTGCTGCCGCTTTCGCGAGCTCATCCGCTCGCTCATTCCCGGCTGTACCCACGTGTGCCCTCAACCAGAACAGCCGAACCTCCCTCCCTTCTGCTCGAATCTCTCCAATATTTTCCTTAATGGCTTTTGCTAAGGGATGGCTTACTCTGGGTTTTTTTAGCAAATCGAGCGAGGATCTAGAGTCGCTCAGTATGTTAACTACTTGTTCCCTGCTAGATTTCACCATTTGAGTGGCCCTGTAAAGCGCATAAAGTTCTGACTGGAAGACCGTGCACGAGGGATGAAGACTAAAGGTGGAGTAATTAGACTCTTTACCTCCCTCCCACCAAGTTGCGGCAGCACCTACTTTGTCCTCTATTTTGCTGCCGTCCGTATATATTTGGGGACCGGTGACTTGGTGGGAGTCTAGAGTTGCAGGATCTGCGTTCTCCAGGAGCTCGTATCCCATCGCAACAGATGTGGATGGGTGAGGCTGGTCGAGGTATCTCACATTGTTCTCGAGTTCCTTTTCTGCTGGAAGGTAGTCTTCGGAGAGGTTTTTTTTAGCTCTGTACAGACTGGCCGTCTCCTGTATTCTCAGATCGAGTGGGAGGGTTCCAGATAGTACAAGTGCGGAGGTCAGCGAAACAGTGCGGTATGCCTTACAGATCTTTTGTGCGAATCCTCTTTGGAGCGTGTTCAGCTGCTTTTGATTTATTTGCAGCTCTACCGCTTGGGACCATGCACACGAGGCGTACGTCATGATAGGCTCCACTACTGCGACGTATATAGTTCTTATGATCTCACCGTTCAGACCCCATGTCACCTTTGCTGCTCGCGCCAGTTGTTTGTATATGTCCGCAGCTTTTTTGCATGAGGCGGATACGTGCGATTTGAAGGTGAGTTTGTGGTCTATCACCAGGCCTAAGAGCTTCATTTCTTCGACAAGGTTTAGTCTCATACCCGACATATGGAGATTGGGGACATCGTATTTACGCTTCCTTGTCAGCAGCATCGCATTTGTCTTGTGCGGGGCGAAGTTAAGCTTGTTACAATTTCCCCAATCCACCACCATGTCGAGTGTGGTGTTCACTTTTTGCTCTAAGTAAACGGTGGACTGGTCTGAAAACACAAGAACTACATCGTCAGCGAAAGCTTGGCAGTAGACCTCTTCTCTTGCCAGTTTATGCAACAGCGAGTCTAGAATGACGTTCCAAAAGGTTGGTCCTCCGATGGATCCTTGAACGCAACCCTTTGTTGTCTCCTTCTCATATGTTGCCCTGGCATAGTTGACCTGGATCTTCCGATCGCTGAGGTATGAGTCTACTAGCAAGAAAAGGTTTTTCGGACACCTTTTCGCCTTCAATTGATGCTTAAGAGCGGGCCACCACGCGTTGTCGAAGGCCCCCTCTATATCCAGGGAGATTACAAGGACGATCTTCTTCTTCTTCATTTCGTCTCTTATATAATCTACCAAGTCATAGAGAGCGTCTTCAGTGCCTCGTTGTGGCATGAAGCCATATTGTCTACTATTAAGGGTGGGGAAGAGGTGCCATTGGAGTCGGCTAACCATAAGCTTTTCGACGATTTTCCCAAGAACTGAGAGGAGGCCTATCGGACGGTAAGACTTGGGATGGCTATAGTCTCCCTTACCGGGCTTGCGGATTATGACCACGTGGGCAATTTTCCATTGCTTAGGGAAATGTGTCAGCAATAAGCATTTGTTTGCAATTGCCATAAACACTTCCATGTTGCTCCGGATAGCCACGCTGCATATATCGGCAGTGAGCCCATCGGGCCCGGGGGCCTTTTTTGGGTTCAGTGACTCGAGCACTGATTCCAATTCCACCGTCGTGAAAGGTGGGTCATCTTCTGGTAGATTCGTCGATAGGGTCTCCATTGTTAGTTCTCGGAGTCTCGCATGGCATGGCTGGTCGGTTGCCAACGCGTCGTCGGGATAGAAGGTTTTGGCTAGGAGTTCTGCTGACTGTTGTGGGGTAAGGGTTCTGCCTTCAGTATTTCTCAGGAGCATATCGTCTTGCCGGCTGGCTACATTCCTGATCACCCTATAGATCTTATCCCACAAGCTTTCCTTGTCTTGTGTCGAGCAGTTCTTCCGCCAGTCCTCTGTTTGCGCTATCTCGGCTTTGGCTGCGTAGTCCATTTTTGCTAGGACGTATTCGTTAATGACAAACTCTTTTCGAGACGGGGCTGCGTTCTTTATCCTTCTTTTTTTTTTCAAAACTTCGCTCTTAAGATCTGCAAGCTCTTTCGTCCACCACGGGGGCTTTGCGTTGCCTGTCTCCGGTCTTTTAAGAGGAATGGTCGACTTACAAGCTTCGTGGATTGCTTCTGTGTAGGCCATGAGCAAAGCTTCGAGAACCTCTGATGTTGCTGATTCCTTTATGGAGTCTGGTGTCACTCCTCTTTTTACTAAGAACTCATTGAAGAGTGAGACGAAGTCCGACCATTTTGCCTTTTTAGTGTTGTACCGTCTTGTGGTTATGGGGAGTAGGGCTTTCAATGCCTTTCCTAGACGTAAACTAAATACTATAGCATTGTGGTCTGATGTTATGAGACTTCTGTCCACTCTCCACCCCTCGATTTTACTCAGAAGTGGCTCGCTACAAGCAGTGACATCAACTATGCTTGTGCATTCAGTACCTCTTCTGAATACCTCGAAGGTCGGTGTGTCTCCAGTGTTAAGAATATGCAACCCAGTTTCGTTAAGAAACGCATTGTATTCAGCCCCTCTTATGTCTTCTGACTTGCTTCCCCACCAGTAACTCCAAGCATTCACATCTCCAGCTACGATAAGATCTTTTGTCCCGAGCTTTTCACATACTGCTTTGGTTCTATTTAGGTACGGCTCTATGTCCTGGTCCCCTTCAAAGTAGACAGACACCACTCCCAGCCTTAAGCTCTCTCCAATTAAGACAACGGCAGCCTCAGTTTCAGTTACCAGCTGGGGATCGTGTATTACCTCCAGTTGGTTGCCAAAAATGATGATTGCAGCTTTTACCGGTTTTTGTCTGTTCAAGGTGCACTGTATGATCTTTGTTCCAGGGTACTGTTTTAAGACACCGGTATTACCTACATATGGCTCTTGTACTAAGGCAACCGAGATTTTCTGGTCCTGTGCTACCTGGAGTAGTTCGGCTGTTGCGAGCTTAGACCGGTGTAGGTTTATCTGGATGAAATGTAAACCTGCAGTGCCCAACTTTTGGGGGACTGATCCGTGATCCGTCTGGGTGCCCTTAGCAGTATGAAACTCTTGATCGCGCTATTGCGTCCCATTTCTGTTTTTCTTTGCACACAACACTGAAGGCATTGTGTGACACATCAGAGCCCTCCCCGTAAGCTGCAAGGCAGTTTTTACATTTCGGCGGATGCCCCTCTATTCTGCTTTTGCACTTCTCCCAAGAGTGGACCTTTCCGCAGTGACTGCAGAGGTCGTCCTTTTCCTGGCAGATTGCCTTTGTGTGGCCGAAGCCCAGGCATCTAGTGCATTGCATTACTTAAAAACTGCGTTTAAATCCATACTTAATTTACATTTTTTTTATTCATTGAAATGTAAACAATCTGATGGTATCGTTTATTGGATGATAAAAAAAAATTGCTTTAAAAAAGCTACGAACCGACTTCAGTGACAAACTACTGAATCGATTTTGATGAAATTTCTATGGGACCAATCTGAAAATATACACTTTCAAATAAAAAAATTTTTTTCCAAATTGGTTTATAAATGACCAAGATCTGAGGTAACAAACATAAAAAAAAAATACCAGACGAATTGATAACCTCCTCCTTTTTTGGAAGTCGGTTAAAAAATCGTTGAATTCGGTAGTTTTAAATGCAGTATCTTTGTGGGAATTATACAATATTTAGTGTGAATTACATTTTTATAGTGTTAATGTGATGGTTTTAAACCCGTATAGTAACAGTAATTATGTATTTTAATTTTCATGCAACATCTCTATTCTAAAAATTCTTTCACTAATAAAGTAAGATAATCCCTGAGTGCTATAATAGGTAACTCTAAATTTGATTCTGAAGCCACGCGTGTGAAGCCGCGGAAAGTAAGTCTAAGTACATCCTATATCTACCCAGACTTACTTTCCGCGGCTTGCTAGTGCAGGTCGAATTGGGTTTGAATATAGCATCGGAACCTCGGACATCGGACCTACTATCGATGTAAAGTTACACACATTAGCAAAGCTTGGATAATAATTAATTAAATCGTGATGATTAGTAAACATTATCATTGTTGTGCTTCATTTATTTATTTCCTCTCTTATACTTTTATCCAGGAAGGATCCTGCTCTCAGCATCTTAAAAGCGACTAGCTAATACCGCGACTGATTCGAGCCAAATCGAGAAGACCAAACATGATCATTCTCTTCGCAGCCAACTATTTCTACAACCATTACTTACTTCCCTGGATCGTAAGTACTTACCTACTACTAATGTGCAAGCATTACTGTGTTTCGGTTTGATGAGCAAGGTTAGTCAGTGAAATTAGAGTTTATGAGACTTAATAGGTTACCTAATGTCTCATAACATACATACATAACATACATAAACGCTTACACACTCATACCCCCGCACTAGGATTCCCTGTGTCGCAGGTGGCATGGACATACACAGATACACATCACAAACATCCAAGACCCGAGAACAAACTTTATGCTTACACAAAATCTGCCCCGGCCGGGAATCGAACCCGGGACCCCTCGCCTTGCAGGCAGGGTTACTACCAACTTAGCTACGGAGCCGTCAGGGTAAATAGCGCACTGCATTGCGGCGCAGACTTGCGCTTAAAAGTTCTGATCGGCACTGCGATTGTGATGGACTGGCGCTAGGATTACCATCATGCAAGGGACTCGTTGGACTCGTTACCCAATAGTATTAAAAAACCGTACCTCTTTAAAATTTGTTAAAGGAGGATAAGACAAGTCGCCCCGTCGACTGCGAAGACGTCTCATTTTTCTTGGTGATCATCATGGCCACCGCCATCGTAGTGCCGATACTCCTCTCTGTCGCAGGCACCGTCTACTACATGCTATCACGGCGGTACAAACAGACGAACCAACTCGCCAAGTATACTAAAGGTAAATGAGAGCAATCATAAATCAAGACCAGCAGGGTGATTTTAATTCACTCGGAATGATTCCGTGTCGGAAGCGACTATTTCTGATCGTTTGTATTTCGGAATCGCATCCCGATAGAGAAATATTGTCGGAATGCGATTCTGCGGCGCGAGTACGGATCTTTTCGATAAATAAAATTCGATAATATTGACAGTTAAAATCGATAAAACCCACTTTATCGATTTTAAATGTCAATTTTATCGAATAAAATCCACTTTATCGATTTTAACTGTAATTTTATCAAATATTATCGAATTTTATCGACGCGAATAAATCCGTACTTGTGCCGCTGCTCGTCAAGTCGTACTGCAAGCTTTTCCATGCAAAAAAGTTGTTTTTTTTCATTTAGATACTCACGGTGGACAGCACAAAGAAAGAGAGACTTTTACAAAACGTGAACTGAAACGTGACTACATGGAAAACGAAAATTACGAGCTAAACTACGACTACAAACTTACTAGCGATGATAAAGCATACTACGACGCTCTCTCTGCGTATAATACTAAAATATCTGGGAGAACGAGCTTCGCTCATTATTAATTTTTTTTAATCTAATGTAGGCTTAGAAACTAAACCAAATTTAAATATTGGTACATTTTTACAACTTGTGACCGGTACGGTGTGGCAGTTGTGTAAGTTTATATTTATTATTTAGATATTATGAACTATTATTGCTAGTCGGTAGATATTAGATACTACAATAATAAAGAACTTATGCACATGAATGCGTACTAAAAAGGTAGTAACAGCCTAACAAAAATACATTTCAATAAAATACACTCACGCCCTCTGTTGAAATTTCTACTAGGTAGTACGGGACCTACCTCTACCAATCGATTGATTGTACTTCCCGAGAAGAACCGGCCAGAAATAGTTTTTCTGCATTTAGTTCAAACTTAGAATACCTTTCTACACTGATATTTTCTATGTAATGTAGGTATTTACACCTATTATTGTTTTATAAATGTGAAATAACAAAGTAGTTTTAAGTTATTTTATAAAATCCAAGGATATGAATTTTCTAATGTGACATTAATTTGAATCATAAATGTGTTTTTGTTTATTAAAATAAACTATCTAAATGTGTTTTTGTCTTTTATTACAATAATATCTACTAGCAGATGAGGCGTAGGCATTAGCCAATAGCAAAGTCTAGAGTTACACTACTTCCTAAAAACTAAAGTCATGATTTTTCCCACTGTACCGTGCGCAGCGATACGCGAATAACGCAGCGCTACGCGTCTATGTAACTTGGCTCTACCGCGTAGCGCTACGTGAATAACGCAGCGCTACGCGTCCATGTAACTTGGCTCTACCGCGTAGCGCTACGTAAATAACGCAGCGCTACGCGTCCATGTAACTTGGTTCTACCGCGTAGCGCTACGTGAATAACGCAGCGCTACGCGTCCATGTAACTTGGTTCTACCGCGTAGCGCTACGTGTCCATGTAACTTGGTTCTACCGCGTAGCGCTACGTGAATAACGCAGTGCTACGCGTCCATGTAACTTGGCTCTACTGCGTAGCGCTACGGGAGTAACGCGGCGCCAGGCATGTATCCAAACTTTTGGTTCGGGGAGGGGGGGGGATGACGACAAACATTGAAACAACCATGTGAACTTTCGTACTTCAGACTGGTTATGATCCCGTTTATTGTATATAACGGCAGTTTTCGGGGGGGATAAATCCCGACTATCCCCTCCTCTGTATACGTGCCAGCGCGGCGCTACGCGTTTCACGAAACATTCAGAAGTAAATAATTCGAAGTATGTATAATAAAATAATCTCGGTTAAAAATGGCTGGTGAACTCCAACCTTATTAGCCATTTCAAAACAGACAACCTACCGATTTGTAAAGCTGATATTATAGAAAAATAGACAATAGAAGGTACGAGTGGGTGTTTACGTAAAATAAAACGACAGTATTCCTCTATTTGTAATGTTTAATTACAAGAAGAAACCAGTCTAAATTCACAGGATTCCTACTGCGATCAGCGACAAGCAACGCTTTCAAGTGAGGCAGTCGTCGAGTATCGCACGCCAGTCAAACTTAAAGTTAGCCCAAGACGGGGCTACAAACTTAAAGAAACCTTCGTCATCCTGAGCTTCCACATTTGGGCTGGCTTCCTTCTGTATCGGAGACAAGTTGTTCGTGTGAGTATTTTGAGGCGTGAACAACTGCCTCTTAGCCATCTTCCTTTCCTTTCGATTCCCGTTCTGATTACCGTTGGCAGTTTTGGAAGAACTCCCATTGTGAGCACCATTGGTGTTTCCGTTCACATTTTTAGCAGCGCTACCATTGCTTTGATGGTGATTGGCATTGCCGTTGTTATGGTGATTGTTCTTATATTTCATGGCCAAAGCTTGCTGTTCCTGGTTATTAAGCTGCTGATATTCCGTTATTTCATTCTGCAGCCCTTGCGAGATGGTCTTCTTATTTTTGGTCGTGGTGGCTTCAATATCTCCCATAGATTTGTGACGTGTTCTTCGAGCGCTGTTCGTGAATATTTTAGGGTTCCTCTCGGAGACCCATCGCCGCATTCTCTTCACGAACGGTAGCACCATGAAAAAGGCATTTGGGCTGACACCCATCTTGAGCTTTGGGGTCATATCTTTTTTGTTCGAAGGCAGATCGAAGAGAGGGAACCATTCGCAGGCTTTAATCTCGTTCCTGGTACGAGGCTGGAACTTGGTGTCCCGGGGAATGTAGCCGATGATATAAAGGCGGACGATTTGTTCATGAATTATGGCTTCTATGTAGTCATTCTTGTTAATCAGCTTACTGATATCGAAACCGGTTTCTTCTAAAACCTGGAAGTTAAGATTAGCACATTGAAATACCTCAATAGACCACGGTTCATCTCGAGAGCGAGTGCTTTGGTCGCCTGCTATAAACGATCAAAACAAGAAGCAGGAGACACGCTGACGATAGATTGCAGCGTCTTATCAGGGCTGACAAAAAGGTACGCTAACATAGGTAAGAGCAAATAAAACTTTTTTTAATAGCAAATGAACCTGCTTTTGGCCTCTATCTCACCTAATGTTAAGCAACGATGCGGTCGACGATATAGCAGGCGTGCTAAGATAACTGTTCATGCGTCTCTTGAAGACCCAGATTATACGAGTAGTATTCAGGAAAAACAGATGCCGGCAATGAGTTACTTTATAACTGTCCGCATGATGAAGTTCGAAGCAAAACGCTTAGTATGGGTAGGAATGTCAACTATAAGCGGATAACAAATTGCCGTACATCTGGTCGTCCGATGATGGAAAGGGGAAGAGGGAATCAAGTCACGCAGTGCGTTCTCCAAAATGTATCCTGTAGAAGACAAAAACACTAGCAACCTTGCGTCGATACTTAAGGCTCTAGAGCCTTCATCAACAAGCATATCGCCAATGAGTCTTTTGGCTCGTCTTTCATTGGTCTCTAAGGCCTCAAGCAAGAAGGAATATCAGGTACAAACAAGAAGCATCAAACATCTAGTACACAAAAATGTATCAAACAAGTATGAAGTGTTGTCTGCTGCTTGTCGATAACGTGCAGTTATGCCGCGTCTCGCGAGTCACCCTCATGCACTAACGTAGTCATCGTGCATAATCATAGCAGTACTCCCTGCCAGGACTGTTGCGTTCGAGCTTGCACCCTTTCGGAACCAGCTAGAATGTTATCATTATTTTGGATTAGTTCTGGAACTCAAGGAAGGAAGTACCTTATCAAGCTGTTTTTTGATGCTTTTCGGAAAACCCTGAAATGGAAATTGGACCAGGCGAAGACAAGGAAAAGTGTTATCTTCACGTCTTGTCACTGAAGTACCTACGCTTTTAGTCACCTCGGCATCCTAGTTAGTACTAATTAGTTGTATTAGTATGAGACAAAAAAGTGCAAAACAACATTTAAGTACCTACATCCCACTTTATTTTCTGTACAGATGAAGTTCCGCAGTCCGCTGACATCAAACGTACCTCTCTAACAGCGCACTTCCAAGGCTCCTCGTCCTCGTTGACCTTCCCCTTGGGGAAGCCCCAGGAGGCCTTGGTCCAGTAGGACTGCACGAGCAGCACGTGCGTGAGGTCTGTGTCGAGCAGGATGGCTCCGTACGTGGGCACCGTCTGCTTGTACTCGCGCCAGTTGTCCAGCACTACGTCGAGGCTGCTCACGTGCTCGCGGAGTTGTGGGACGTGCTGGAATTTTTTTTACACACCATTGGCGAAAGAGATGAGCTAATCGTTTACCTGATGGTAAGCATAACGCCGGCCCATAACTTGGAAATACAAAGGTCTGCGCGGCACTGCATTGCGCTTGATACTCTGAGACATTAGGTATTAAGTCTCATAAGCACAGTAATTTCACTGGCTTGTACAATAATTTCTAATCTTTAGTTGAAAAGCAACACTAACCAAGCGTAAGTCTTTGTTGTTTAGTTTGAGTCTTATTCGCAAAAAGTATTGATTCACCCTTTACAACGCAATGCACATTGCTAAGGAGTGGAATTTTTTGCAAGCATGTTTTCTAATTACTATAATAAACATTAAAGAGTTCATGGGTATGAAACAAGTACCTTCTATTCTAGGCAAAGATATGGTTCAACCGTATTGGCCTGTTTAGATAACGGGGTCCCGGCATATCTTGAAGCCAAGCTTACCAGGTGGTAGGACTAACTCTTCAGTGAGTGTCATTCTGGGTTGGATCCACCCCTTTGCTTGTTAAGTCTGCCGCCAAGCAGTAATGTGCAAAGTGAGTATCCAGTGAAATTACTGGGCTTTATAATTCTTTAAAGCAAATTCGTAGATCGTAGCTTCATAAGATTCTGCTATACTTGATGCTTAATTAATTCCTATTTTGTGAACCATTTTACGAATTTTTACAGAAAACTGTGAAATAGATCAATTATTGAAATGATTCGGCGTGGAGTCACATTATGAATTCCCTCTGGGTGACCACTAGACTATGGATCAAAATATGACGATATTATGATGCTGTCAAAGTGGCCTTGTAGCTCCACAGGTAGAAAGCAGTCTACTGCTAACATATTGTAGTAGTATACCATGTATTGTAGTTGTGTTAATAATGATTGTTACTTTTTATTAGTCTTTAAAGATCAAAATACAACTAAAGTTCTGTTGAAAAAATACAGGATTACATACTCTGATTCAACTTACTTGAAAAATATGTGCCGCAAACTCCCTAATACCGCATGGGTTAAGTCTATTGCTCTCATCTGTTACGTAATAGTCCAAGTAGAACCAATGAGCTAGCTCAATCTGGAAGCAGATCCGGACCAGGTTCCCTCTGTCCTCAGCCGGCAGGTTTATAATAAAACGACTGGAACAAACAAGTTTTCTTGATAAGAAAAACAGAAATTTAGCTTTTTCTGACTGCTGATTAGCTGCGTTTTTATAATACGAAATTACCAGGCAGTTCAATTTATACTATTATATTACTAGCTTCTGCCCGCAGTTTCACCTGCGTTCCCGTAGGAACCGTGCATTTTTCCGTGATAAGAAGTAGCCTATGTTACTCTCTGGTTTATAAACTACATGTACATGCCAAAAATCATGTTGCTCCATTGCTGCGTTGATGAGTGAAAGAAGGACAAACCAACAAACAAAGAAACACACTTTCACATTTATTATTGTAAATAATAATAATCATATATCCTGTATCCTACTAATATTATAAATGGTGTGTAATGTGAGGTATAATGGGTTATTTGAGTGATGTTGTGTGTTGGATATTCCTAAGTCCTCTATGTAATTGAGGATTAGTGTTGCGATTGTACATGTTTCTGTAGGTACCTAAGCAAAACGTAAATCTAAGTATAGTAATTAACTAGCTGCTGCCCGCGGTTACACCCGCGCGGAGTTATTGGTTTTCATGGTTTTTATTTTTTTGTGCGGAACCCTAATTCTTTTTCCTATAATTAAAGTAGCCTAAGTTACTCCTAATAACATCACCTATAGGTCAGTGAAAGTCCGGTCAAAATCGGCACAGCAGTTTTGGAGATTACCCGGAACAAACAGCCACACAGTCAAACAAAAATGTCAAAAATGGTTGTTTTGTTATAGGTTCCGTAAATACTTTCATATGCATTTGGTAAACAGTTGTTATTTTGACATTACAAACAGACACTTCAATTTTATTTATTTGTATAGATAACATCAGTGTCAATAAGCTTCTTGGATATGTGGACAATAATTTTTTCACATGGTCACAGAACATATAATAATAAGGTGACAACTAACAACCTTAGACAACATGCACGCAATTGTATGGTGATGAGTGATGATTTATTTAAATGAGGTATGTTGGCTTAGGCAGACCTCCGAAGGGAGTACACAATATACCCCTAGCCAAATGTCCATTCAGGGCCCCAATTCTAATAAACAAATGTTATTTTTATTTGTTGAAGAGCATATGAAAATTAGCAATTGTTTATTGATGACCACCATTGTCATAAGCAACCATAGAACAATGATTGTGCTATAAAATACTGAAAGTCCCTAAAGTGATCATTTTGCAAAGAAACCATTGTCATTTCTAAATTATTTATCAAGTTGAATTGGGGCTCAAACCACCGCAATCATAAATAGAAATAAGCAAAGTGCACAGATTTATTCTACATCAGGATGCTGTTGGAACTACAATTCTCATAATTTCTGGTTCTCTAAGTCTATTCTGAGTCAAATTTATTAATATTAAATAAATTTTTGATTTATTGTTCTATTAACTTGCTTAATCATTATCGTTGAAAGATTGTGCTTGAGTGACTGATAATTGTAATTTCAATATAGCACCCCAATAAATAATATATAATCATGTGATTATGAATTATAGTGTTTGGTGTTATGAAGTTTAACTGTGCGGTAACTCAACAAGTTTGAAATAACGAGTCTTTTCCATAAAGAAACCATAAAAAACCGGTCTAACAGTAATTCAGAAAAAGTAATACCTATTTGTTTACTTTTATGTACTTCTATTACCTTTTATTAGAAATAGACAGCTAACTTACCAAACACAAACTGATATCATGATCAGGTTAGTCTGAGGAAGCCCTAGTAGGTCTGTTTGTACAGAACGTAGTACAAACTACACCTGCGACTTACAAAGAAACCAGACAAAAATATAGCAAAATTTTACCGATCTACAAAGTAAAAAAGTAACGAACCTGCAAAGGTCGTCCAAAATATCAATTGGTATAGAATGTCTGTTGTGGTGAGAGTTGCCACCTGTTGATCCCATATTTCTAATTAGATTTTGCACTAACACAACGACAAATTCAGCTTAATTTAAGAATAAAAGCAATTTTTTTAAAAAATACGCAATTTCGTTTTTTGTTTGTGCACAAAAATCCATCACAGAGAACAATCAACAAATGAGATCAGTCATCAGAACCAAAGAGTTGTGCCAAAGAGTATATCAGAAGATCAGAACCAAAGAGCATTTGACGTGCGTTTTTTTTAATCAGAACAAATCAGACGCAGTACAACCACAGAACAGACAAGATATTAGTGGTTTTACCACAAAAAAATTAAACACACTTAAACTAACTAACTAACTTAAACCTGTGTTAAACAGTGTTTAACTTCTAAACATGCCTTAATCGCGTGTTGAAATATGAGCAACCACAAATCCTGATTTAAGTAGCGTCTAAAAGTTATCTAACACAATTCTCTTGTGACATTTCTGTTCATTTTTTACGTTTGTTTTTAGACACAGTCTAGCTAAACAGGTGTCTAAAAATGTTTTTTGTGGTTACACGGTTAGTATTTATATTCTTCGATCCTTGCTCAGAGCATGCATTATACTATTCTATGGTTATTCTGTATCTGTATCTCTTCAAGGCTCCAGTCCTCAGTACTCTCCAAGGAACTTATATTGCAGTGCTCTCCAATGATAAAAGAAAAAACCTCATTGGTATGTCTCTCAGCACAGAATAGTTTTTCGTCGAGTATTATTCGTCACGACTGCTGACGCCACAAAACACTTTTGTTCCAAAATTTCATTTTTATTATCTGTGGCTTTAATTGATTTTATTTATTATGTCAACTATCATTGCACTATATGTCAACTTTTTGCGGTGAGTCAATGTCAAGTGTGGCATTTCAGAGAAATCCAAGGCGATTTCAGATTTTCAGAATTCAGATTTCAGAATAACAGATTCCGAAATCGAAGAAAAACAGCTGTGTCGAAATTTTTGCTCCGATATTTTCATAATTTCTATGTTTTTTAGGGTTAAAAATGGACATAACACCATTATTCAAGGCATGTATCAAGACGGTGAAAACCCGCAACAAGGCCTTTGGCATACAAAGTCCCGTAAGCGAAGACAAGCAGCGAATACTGAGGACAAAAACCAAAAGTGGGTTTACGGCTACGGCTAAGGACATAACGTCCCAAATAACTCGATTGCGAGACTTTCTGCTCGAGCATAGAGAGAGGTATTTAAGTTTTTTCAATATTGGAGGCGGTGGAGATGAGATGAGCGAGGTGGAACGCGATCAGATCGACACAGGCGCACAACGAATCATCAACACTTGTTCTCACTTGCTAAAAGAATTTAGAAACGATAATCGTAAGGTAGTTGTGTCCACACAAATGCGAGAATACATGGACGCTGTTATAGATCTCATAGACATGTATCTCAAAGCTGTGTGTAAGATACACAGTGAACTGAAAGCATTAAGAGTGAAAAGAGCTTTGGACATCCGTAAACTATCACGTTTGGAGTTGCCACAAACAAAATCTAACATTCCCAATCCATTTATAACTGAAAACCAGACGGACGAGAAAGAGGTGGAAGAGGAACTAGACCCATTGGCTAATGAAGAAGAATCTGATGCTATGGATAATGTGAAAACGAAGATGGATTTGTCAGAAAATGAAGTAGCAGTTTTATCAGATGCAGGAGAGCTTAGTGCGGAGGAGTTACAAATGTTTGAGTCTGAAAATTTGCAGCTTCTTAATGACCTGAACAGTATGACTGAGGAGGTCAAACAAATTGAGAGCAAAGTCTTACACATTGCTGAACTGCAAGAAATATTTACAGAAAAGGTAAAATAGTTCATAAAATACATAGTTGTCAGTTTTATTTCCTAATTTGTTAAACTGCCATACTAAAAAGGCTGTATTGAGCAATTCCTCTAATTTTCAGCTCAGAGTTAAAATTGTCAAGTGAATGTAATTCAGATTATGAATTTTATTTAAGTGACTATTCCACAATTTCTAATATCATTAATAATAGGTTCATAATGTAGTATGATTCAGCCAAAGTGGTCTTTTTAGGGCCACTGGTTGATTCAAAAATACATCACTACTATGTTTTACGAAATACTGATTATTGTTTCTATTTACAGATTTTATAATCGCTATTAAAACAGTCCAAACTGTTTGCATTTAGTTTTATTCAGCTCATCAATAAATATATGACTAATATGAGTATACATAAAACTAATCTTATTTCCTTTTTCAGGTTTTACAACAGGAACAAGACATAGACCGAATATCTTACACTGTTGTTGGAGCAACAGAAAATGTAAAAGATGCCAATGAACAAATTAAGCAAGCAATCCAAAGGAATGCAAGCCTACGAGTCTATGTACTTTTCTTTTTGCTAGTCTTATCATTCAGTCTGCTTTTCCTAGACTGGTATAATGATTAAAATGAACTTATAGTTATATTTTTTATGTGTATAAAATGTTATTTGGTTTGTGAGAGATGAAATATATGTCTTTCTTCTTCTTCTTCAGATTATGGCTTTTAAACACTGCTTGACATTTTTCTGCCTGTTTCAAAGTGAGGCCAGTGTATGGTTATAAGAGAATTATTGCCCGGTTAGGAGAACATTGATATATATGTCTTTAAAAAAGATTTAAAGTCATAAACATTTATTTACAAAAGCATATTATTAGACTTAATAAATTAACATGGAATATATACAAATGGAGTAAAGAGTAAGGACATAAATGAGAGAAGACATTTAAATAGGGAAAACGATAACTTAGGAGAGCAAAAGAAAATATGGTCTAAGGTTCCATCTTCTAGACCACACTCGCAGCGAGAATGTTTGGTCCTGTAAGTTTATTTCTTACTTTTCATTTTATAGTGTAACTTTAATTATATAGTCCCTCATGCACGTCAATGTGAGTGTCTAATTATCCCGTAAAACTAGCCAAAGCTTATGACGAGCTGTAAATTGGCAAAATACATACCTAAAACACATTATTGACCCTAAACTAATATATTTTGATACTACCATTGGAATTTGTGAACGCATCTGCCCAGTTTTTATTTATTTGGAACGAATTTTTCAACTGTCACTGTCATCAGGTCACACCGACCACTGACATATAGATATACTTACAAAAAAAGGGTGCATACCTACAACTCATATTGACGAATAAAATGGCTGCCATTGCTAGGGTTGTGCCAATCAAGAAGCATATATGTTACTATAACGAGTATCGATATTTATGAGCCTAAAAGATATCTGTTTCACAAGAATCACATCTAATCGGACAAACTTACTGTAGAAACAAACGATATAGCTGAGAAAATGCATGCCTTCCATTCGTAAGATTGCTAGATATGAACCCCTATATAATCTAAATCCTATTTTCAATCACATTTGGATCATAATTCAAGTATTTTTATCAATAAAGCGTTTTGGTTATAGCTGCTACTATGGAACTATAAAAAGCTGCTGACGTTACTCCTTGTAACATCTGCTATCTGCCAGTGAAAGTCCCGGCAAAATCGGTCCAGCCGTTTCAGAGATTACCCGGAACGAACAGACAGAAAAAATTTTTAAAAACGGTTTTTTTGTTATAGATTCCATATATACTTTCATATGCATTTGCAATGCAAACAGACGCTTCTATTTTATTTATTTGTATAGATAAAACTGTGGGACGGTATATCGATACTGTGAACCACGGGCCGGACATAGTCACTCGGATCGATTAGAACACGCATAATGATTTATGTTAACATCGCAGATTATATCGTTTCAGCGGAGGAACTAACTTTCGGAACCTATTACGGTAATGGTACAACACAATGTTTTGTCTATTAAAATGGCTGATATGGCACTTACCTACAACTGTCACTACATATAGAATAGAATAACACGGCACCTCCATGTATTTCCTACCTCCATGTTTGGGAATCAGAAGTTGTTCAGAGTTCAGACTGTTCAGAGAGTATTTTTGTAATACACTACTAAATATTCACGAAATTCCAGATTCATGTAATTGTCTTTCGGAGTTTTCATGTTACGCAAATTGCTAGGTTCATTTCGAAGTAATCGCTCACCAGTTTCAAGTCAACAATTGCAAGTTTCTGGTCGTTTATTCTGTGAAATTAACGATATAACCATGGACGCTGTTAAAACTATGAAGAAACTCGGATATACTTTCAATTCTGGTAAGCTAAACTTATATTAAAAGTGCCAATACATAGAAAAGTACTCTGTGGTGCCAGTACATATTACAAGTACACATTAATACCCTGCCGCTTGAGCTCATTGCCGGCACAGTACATACTACATTGTATGTTTGCCGGTATTCATTGTGAAGGCCACAAGGTTGCAATACTATAAATAAATAAACCTATATATATATACAAAATTTAAATTCTTGAACTTCAGTTCCTCCTACTACCTAAGATGTATATTTCAAAAGCGGAACATGTGTATTCTATCACATTTGTTAACTATTGTTTACATTTCATGTTGATTACTGAAATACATCTGGAGCAATGCATTCCAGAGGAAAATTTCTATCATGTTTACAATATAATTATGAAAGGAACTAATAACCATTTGTTTTATAAAACAGATGGCCAGCTACGGAAAATAAATACAGATGGGCAGCCGGGAGATGAGCCATTTCAATTCAATGTCAGTGATCAACACCAGGAATGTCAGGCACATTACGAGGAGCTCGGAGCAGCTGTCACAGATTATGTCTACCATCTTTTGGAAACAGAAACCAAGTTAACAAGGCTCCCTGTACCAAAAGAAACTAAAAATGGCACCTTCATATTTGCATCTAAGGATTATGATAAGAAAAACACATTGATTGTACTGATACATGGATCTGGAGCTGTCAGGGCTGGCCAGTGGGCTAGATCGTAAGTGGTGCTGGTGCACATGGCACATTTAATAAAATTATTTTAGTAAATTAATCAGTTAAAAATCCATTGCCCTGTAAGCAGAAACCAATAATAATTTAATTATTTGATTTTCTCAGGTTAATCATTAATGAAAATTTAGATATGGGGACACAAATCCCTTATATCACAAAAGCCATAGCCAAAGATTATGGTGTTATTGTACTCAACACAAATGACAACTGTTTGCCAGATGGGAAGAAGATCAAACACAGTGCATCAGCAGAGGAACATGCACATTATGTATGGGACACATACATCTCAAATGCCAAAGCACTGAATATTGTAATAGTAGCACACAGTTATGGAGGAGTTGTTACAGTTTATCTAGCAGATCAATTGAAAAAAGAGTTTGAGACAAGGGTCAAAGCAATAGCTTTTACAGATTCAGTGCATGGATATTCTAATATAAAGCTTACTGATTATATGAAACAGGTGTATATGAATTCAGACTAATTTCTTTTTTATCATTGACTGATTTATATTAAGGCTGATTATCTTAAAACACATCAGTTGTGATATTGTTGCCTAATCCATTTGATGATTTGATTAATTTTCATGATCATTACAAATTGTTACTTATTTACTGAATAACATGTTTTGCTACTTGCTTGGAGAATTAATTTAACACTACATTTACAGGTGGCCAAAAATTGGATATCAAGTTCAGCTCCTTTAGATGCACCAATGAAAACACCAGAGTTCGATATTGTAAGGGTTTCTGCTGGTAAGTGGTCGTATAATACTGCCATGGATTATTTATCATCATAATATATCAACCAACTGGGTGATTGATTCCATTTAAGATGAGTGGGCCCATAACTTTCTAGTTTGCCTTTTATTTTAATCATAGAGCAATCAAAACTTACAAATTGGCAGCAGAGGTAGCCTGCATAGACTTGAATGTTTATATAAATAACCAAAATCTATTGACTAAGTTGCATTATAGGGTACAGAGAAAAGTCACATTCTTGATATTGATGATAGAAAAGTTAAAAATGTATGGAATTAATATAATTTTACACAATGCTATCAATAACTACTGTATAAAGTGAGTTTGGCCCCCAGATATGGAGTGATACAATTCTAACTTATCATGAATTAGTGCGAGTCTTGAAAATGTAATCATGTAGGAATGTTATTTTACTTTCCATGTTTAGTAAGAATCATGCTGTTACAAATATTTTTTATTTTGTTTGATATACTTCCTTGTATGATGCTAAATAAATTGGTATGTTACAGGTAATCAGAAGCATGAAATGACATCCCATTCCTGCATTGAATCTGTCTTCAAGTATATAGAAGAAAAAATCCTAAAAAAGTAGACCTAAAATGCTAATGGTTATTTGTTTTAACATAAATGTAAAAAAAGCATTTAAACATATCATATTGAATATATATGTAAAACCTTTAATAATAAGAAAATAAACATATTTTAAATAATAATCATTACTATTTCTTTCCCTTTGAGAAATTTTTCATCCAATATTTTATGTCTTGTTTATTAGCTCTTACTCCTAAAACTGCAGACTTAGAGTTGACATCTTTCATGACAAAAGGTGAGAAGCCAGCGTCATAATCAGGATCCAAAGGATTTGTTTTGTTTCTTGCCTGTTTAGTAGCAAATCTTTTGTGAATGTGCTGGTCTTCGGATAAAATTGGATACTGGAAGTGCTGGCCACCCCTTGGTGTTGGTAAACTAAAACGTTTGCCTCTAGCTGTCAAAGGTTTCCGTCCATTTATGTGTATGTGCTGGTTCCCTTCATCATCTATACTGACTGCAACTTTCTTGAGCGTAGAATGACCGCACTTGGGGCAGAAAAGTTTTGTCATAACACTGGTAGTTTTAAAGCATGTTGTGCAACGAAAAATAAATGTTCTCAGCTGTCTTATAATTCTGCCATCAATGGATGTTACATGCAAGCCGATTTGCTTCATTACATTCTGCATTGCAAAATCTGAAGTGATGCAGGCTACTTCAACTATTTTCTCTTCAAATTCTCCAAGTTCTAGCTCCTTCTTTTTAGCTGCTAAGTTTCCTGGTGTGATCCATTCTCCACCATCACTATCATCACTCTCTGATTCATCTGATTCAGAATACTCTTCATCAGATACTTTGACAATGACATTTTCTATTTCTTTTTCATCTTCCAAGTTCAGGTTTTTTATATGCTCTGATATTTCTTTAGCAAACTTGTCATCATCATTCTGACTACCATTATTGTAACCCACATTGTCACCTGGCTCAATCATGTTAACAGTTCCAGAAGGTTGGTTATCTGTCTCTTCAGCAATTTGTGGTTTTGGCACAGCTTCGTTTAAAGCTTCTCCTGTTTCAGAATTGATTTCATTCTTCACAGTTTCACCTGTTTCTTGGTTTACATTTTCTGTAGCAATTGCTTCATTTGATTTAGGTTCAGGATGCAAGTTAAAGCCAGATAAACCAGTTACCTTCACAGTTTTCTGCATGGTAGGCTCTGTTTTTAAATGTTCAGTACCCACATTTTCCTTCTCAAGCTGGTAGGTTAGAGCCATAACCTTAATATCTGTCGCAGAAAGGCTTGTGTAATCTCCTGTCTTCTTGGAAAATTCCGTAATGAATGTAATGTTTTCTTTGAACACATTTTTAACGATGAGATCGTAAGGGAGCACCACAAGCTTCTTTCTCTGCCTGTCGTTGGTAATCTCATCAATGACCTCTTGGATAGTATACACTTTTTCCGCGATATCCTGTATGTTACCCGACTTAATAAAAGCAGTGGTGTCTACAACCAAATGCTTTACATTTTTCGACATTTTTACAAGTGTTCGTACTCTAGCAGTTTTTAATAGTTTTGTCAAGTAATAAACACGTAAATTGCGACCCCTCACGTTTGCCTCACGAGCACAGATTACCAAAGATTACTATATAATTATGTAGGTATGTAGCTAGCTACTCACGAGTCACGTCAAAATCAAAAGCAAAGCAAAAGCAAGTCGCAAGAGAGCACATTCTACTTAATAGTTAACTAAGAGGTACTACGCACAGACTACTGAGTATCGTACTACGTAGACTCTTTGCTACGTAGTCCGCAGAGTGGTAGTACCTACATACAAAAGTCTTGGGTACACAGCACTTGTGGTAGCACAAGTATTATTTCCTCTGTGGGCGGTATGGTTTTATGACTTTAGCCTGCCCAAAAAGGGAGAACAAAAAAAAAACAAGTGCGTGAAAGTCAGGTCAAGAAAAAAAATTAAAAAAAGAGAACTAGTCTGTGACTCTGTGAGTTAAATTTTTTTTGGTTGCAGTCCTTAGTATTATTCAGTAGTCTGTGGTATTATTTCCTCTGTGGTTGCAGTCTTGCATGCAATTTTATATTTTTGGAAATAAAGAAAGAAGAAGAAAAACAAATAATTGTAACTGATGTGCTGTTTATGTGTTTGTGTATTGTGATTTAGATTAAGATTTCGTAAAGAACATGAGTTCTAAAAAAGGAAAACGGCATAATGCCAATAAGCATTTTCCAATAGCGGAATCTGTCAGCATCGCGCTGAAAATTCAGTTGGATAAATTTATGAGCGATGAAAATGAGACAGAGCTCAAGTTCCCGACATTTCTATCGGCACAAGAACGAGGGTTCATACACGAAACAGTGGCCAAGCTGGGGCTGAACTCGAAATCGCGCGGGAAAGGTACGACGCAAAATGCTAGTCGCTACTCATAATATTATTTTCACACCAACTGCTCGACAATGACCAATTTTATATCACGTAGTATCAACGTAAAGCAAGCTACTGTCTCCCTAGGGAGAGAAAGTTGTATGAAAATACCAAGGGAATTTCCAAGCAAGGAGGTTGAAATTGGAACGAAAACCCAGCCGGGCATTGTAGTAAGAGTTTATTTGTGGCCACCACACGCTCAACAAATAAAAAAACGAATGCAGCTGCATGAAATTTAAAACTATAAATTATTTATTTAGCCCTGGCTTTTTATTGTCTTGCAGAAGATGTGAAAAGTAGAGTATTCACCTCTATGATAAAGCCTGTCTTCGTCTCGGGCAGCTTGAATTCCTCACTTCACTCAGGGCTACATAACTCCCGAGCACACAATAAGCCGCAGTGACATAATACACTGCTTTATCCTCTTAGTGCATAATCTACTATTGACTTCAAAACACAATTTATGAAATCAAATAAAATTTATATGATACCTATGTGTTCAATATAATATCCACTTAGATGGACAAAAACATTTATTTTCTAGTGGTTTCATTGTTAATTTTTGTAATATTGTAGAATAGTAGTACTACTCGATTTACACTAAAATAATATTGTGTTATGTGTAACATCACAACTATAATATTACATACTACAATAATAGTTATTATTGGCAACCATGAACCAAGTGGTTTTTCTTCATCATTCATATTATTGTATATACTGGCTGTACCACGCGGCTTCGCCGGCATAATTTTCTATAGTAAAAGTAGCCTAAAACACTCCATAGAAGACCAGCTGCCTGCTAGTGAAAATCCTGTCAAAATTGGTCCAGCCGTTTAAAAGATTAGCCAGAACAAACAGACAAATATTTTTAAAATTGTTTTATTTTCTTACTATCTACCATATACATATATACTTTCATATGCATTTAATAAAAAGCTTTTGCTTTAGTCATAAGAAGTGTTTTATATGTTCTAAATTACCTAAAATAACAGATCTGAACTATCACTGTATTTTTACTTGCTTGAATTAAAAGTTATGTCATTAATATATTTCACAATGTTATGTTTCAGGGGTGAATCGCTATTTGACAATATATAAACGCATAGGTTCAACAATTATCCAGAATGATGCTAAGCTTATACTAGACTCAAATATGCGGTGCAGCATAACTGAGCTGATCAATGCATTTCCAATCACTACAAAGGAAAAGGATGACCTTACCAGCTGTCCAGAGAAGGAACGGAGTCCACAGCTAGCGCATAAGTCATTAGGCCAGTTGAACAATGGTGTTGCTCAGGTATGACAGATTCGTAGCTTATTCACTTAATTAGTCTATAAACAATTTACATCTCTCATATCCACAGCAGATGCAAAAATATAGCAAAAAAAAGTACCATAAGAATAAGACTTTGTCATGGTGAAAAACCAACAATAGCTTAGTTTCAATATTAATTGGTATTTCCATAGTAGAATATTCTGCCTTACCAGCTAACATCAATCGTCTTCATTTCGAAAAACAAAGATGATTTGTTAACCCGTAGGCCGTAAGGCACCTGGACTATATTCATATTTCTCTTAAAATTTTTACTTTAATTTTCATAATACATACTTAATACTTTCTTTTGGAAAATACTCTCAGGCTTATAATATTACATCAGCAAATAATTTACTCATCAAGATTGATTGCAGATATGTCAGACAATATTACAAAGGAAAAGTCTGTGTCAGTTTTGTAAAATTGATTGCAGTTTATAATGAATGTAACATTTCTTGATTTGATTCACAAATTCATGATCATGATTCATGATGATCATTCTTTATAATTAAATATCTCAGTATTCTGATATATCAATGCAACAACATTTTTTAAAAATTTGGAATCTAATCTGTATAACTCTAGGCTACCTAAAAACCTACAAATGCTTTAAGGAGTTTCAGCTAACTAACTGACAAACAAAAATGGAAACAGTATGTAATATTTCTAATAAAACACCAAATTTGTAATTTGTGTATTGGGCTAAGTAGCATAGACATATAAGTGACAAATCAACAAGAGTAGGGTAGGAATGTTAATTAAGAAATATGGACGAGGGTAAGCTAAATTGATCCAATCAAATGCAAACTTATAACTAGCATGTATGTATATACAACACAGTGTATACCAGGCAAATGACTCAATCGTCTTGTTATCCAGTAATATAAAAGTCCAACACTATCTCCGCAACAGGGGTGATGTGGAGATGTGCATAAAGGCATTCCACCGAGCAACCACTTGCTTGTCTTTCTAAGTATTATTGTTACTACAGCAAAAGTATTTCAAGTTTGATCTACCAAATCACTGGAACATGTAAAACTGCAATGTTTTTATATTGCCCTTATCCCAATTCATTTGGGGTTGGTGCAGTAAGTCTTTTTCTGCCACCCTCCCCTGTCAGCCGTCAGCGTTTCTTGCACTTTTAATTCATTCGGCTTTTCACAGGTATTTCTCTGCCATCTCTCAACATTAATATTCTTCACTCTCTTAGTATTATGCGTTTCATCCCCATGTACCTAGTCAAATGATTTCCTTTCAACTTCTCAGTCACTGATGCTATTAAAAGACTTCCTCGAATATACTAATTTCTTATTTTATCCATTCTTGTTACCCCCCATATCCATCTTGACATTCTCATCTCTGCTACATGTAAGCCTCTATCATCCGTCTTCTTCGAAGCCCATCATCTTCTGCTTTTCTGAAGGTATCTGTATTACCTGAATATGAAAATATGAGAGTTTTCAAAACAAAAGTTAACTTCCAGGCAAGAGTGCTACAACGTCAACTGCATTGTTGCTTAACATCAGGTGTGATTGCAGTCGATTGCAAGCCAATTCAATATAAAAAAAATACAAATTAATATTATCATGTAATCTTTCCTGATTTCAAGCCTGACATGTTTGTTTGGAAAATAAATGTAAGTCTCATTGATTTAAGTTTCTGAAATATTATAATAAATTACAAAACCAGCATAGTTTAACAAGATAATAATAATATGAGAAAAAAACTTAATCCCATACAGTTTTCCTAAAGGTGCTACTAGAAAATGTTTTCTTTTTGGTTACATAACACAGTTAACATAATATATTAGAAACTGTGGTGGCTGGCTACGAGGGACAGTAACACCTGCAACAATGTCTGCTATTTCTTAATGTTGCTTTATTTATACCTGCAAACCTGCTTAGGGCAATGTGGCAAACTGTGGCTTACATTAATGCCTATATACAGACTTATTGAAAGCCCATTGCACTGCATTAAGGTTGGTAAAGGCTGATAATAAACAGAACTTCCAATAACATTGCTTTGAGTCGACACCTAATCTGGGGCTTTGATAGTCAAATGTCTGGTTCCTGTGGCCCAACAGTGTAGTGACAACAAAATTGTCTAAAATGTTGCAGGTCCCCAATACCTCGTATAATCCAGACCTGGTGAAGTTCAGAGAAAAGTTGCCGGTGTATGAACAAAGACAAGATCTCATCAATGCAATCACACACAATCAGGTATAGTTAAAACATAAATAACACTCAACTATTAGACATAATATAGATCCTTGATATGAGATATTCACTGATTCTGAAACTAGGAATTATAGATCAGCAATTTTAAAATATCTTTTTATTTGCTGCTAATTTTGTCTATTCAATCAAGACTGGCTCTCTTCTCTTAGAAATCGTCCAAAGAAAGTTTGATTACAAATAGTTCAAGTTCCTATTTTATAGTTATAACATTGGTTATAGCTCTTGCAGACAAACCAGTGGTCTGCAATATGATATGCAAAGATTTAAAATTTCAAACTGTTAGTCATTTTAAATGTTATTATTATTATCATCTCTCCTTAATGGAGACACGATAGAGAGTAGGTAAGTACATACTTAGTTGTTTTTCTTATTATAATAGTACTGAGTCAATGTATGGCACTAGACTTTTAACAAATACTTATGTTAACAATTTAGATTACATACATTTTATTCCAGCTTATTTTCCTTTTGTGGTCCCTGCTAACATCAAAGAAATCAAAGTGGTCCCTGGACACAAAAAGGTTAGGAACCACTGATTTATGAGATAGGTACACCAACAGTGTATGTACATTACAAAATTTTGCTGAATATCTAAAATATTTATTCTAGTTTAAGAACTAGTAAAACACAAATTATTTGTCAAATGTTTTGTTGAGCAGATATACCTGGTATAATTAACAATATAATATAACTGTCCACATTATCAAATTATTGACAGCTATAAATATCATATATGTAAGCTGATGATATGGTGGAGCCATTTAAAGTAAAAAAACTCGGTTTCTATTGTGGGAGATTTGCTTTTGATCAAGAGGTTCTTTTTTCAGCAAACAATGATGAGGTATCTGTTAAAAGGTGACAAAGTAACGAACACATGGATTAATAACAGATTAAACTCTCCACAATCTCCAGGTGATAATAGTAGCGGGTGCGACCGGATGCGGCAAGACGACCCAGCTGCCGCAGCTGGTGCTGGACTACTGCCAGGAACACAAGCAGCCCGCGCGGATATACTGCACGCAGCCGCGCAGGATATCCGCCGTCTCCGTCGCCGAGCGGGTCAGTGTTTGTGTGCAACTATGTCGCCACGGTTAGTGCTGGACACCTGGACAACTGTCCAGCACTAACCGTGGACCAAAAGAAAAAGAGTCCAGCGCATTACATGTGCTCAAAAGTGCTAATATAACAAGCATACAATACAAATCTTCTTCTTTGTCGTTTTCTTCATTACTGAAGGTCGTGCCTGCTCTGGAAGGCCTTGGTCGAGGAGCTGACTAGCTGCTTCCACACCACTCTGTCTTCGGCTTGTCTGAGAGCACACACTACAAATACAAATTATTTATTTTGACATAAAAGTATTATAAATAGTTATGCTGAATCTATAGCCTCCGGAACTAGTATACACTGTGTTTCAGGAGCCAGTGGCTTCTCTTATTTAATAGCTAGATACTAAAGTTTTATGTCATACATCATTTATTACAATCGATTTTATTATTCAGTGTAAGTATGCAGGGTATTAGGATGCGCAAAACGCACACGCTCCTCTGTGTGGGTGGTGTTCGGGCATGGATTGATGATCTGTGGCTCCGCCCGCCGAGCGTGTGTCTACAGCAACAAAAAAAAGTAGCTCTTACTTTTTTCCCTTGTGATTTTTCGTTTCCATATTCTGATGTCATTCTGATTAAACAGCAGCACGAAATCAATGATTTTTATTTCATCTCGCGGAGACCAGCGCAAAAACTACAAATATACATGGTCCTTCGAGCCGGATCACCGAGGATGATGGATTACCGCGGATGAAATGAGATGGAAAAATATGGAGCTCACCAAGATAATGGCGTTCATGAGTTTAGGTGGAATTGTGTTTTCAACCCAGAACTCGGGTCAGGTAGTATATAATGTAATGTAAAATCAAAAAGGTTAGTCAATGTTTTAATCAATATTCTATGTTTAATGTCATTTCAAGATGTTATAATTACAAAGTTAACCTAACATCCAACATGTTCATGTGTCATATGTAATTGTAATTTTCTAGGCAGAAACACAGGCTTGCATATCTGTATGAGTTATGTATGTCAATTGCAAGACCTTTTGTGATGAAGTTTCCTTAGATTTTGTTCGACATTTGGTAGTTTGGTTAACCTATTAGGTATTTCTTGCATTTCATTGTAATTGTAACTTTCTAAGCAGAAACATAGGTTTGCACTCTGTATGAGTTATTTATGTCAATTGCAAGACCTTTTGTGATGAAGTTTCCTTAGATTTTGTTTGACATTTGGTAGTTTGGTTAACCTACTAGGTATTTCTTGCATTTCGTTGTAATTGTAACTTTCTAAGCAGAAACATAGGTTTGCACTCTGTGTGAGTTATTTATGTCAATTGCAAATCCCTTTGTGATGTAGTTTCCTTAGAGTTATTGTTAGTAACATCTAGAATTATCCATAGAAACCTCAGTGTATTAAGTAAAGTGAATCTTCAAACAGTTGTCAAACTTGAGGTTATGTAAAGAACCATTTACTGTAAGATCTGTTATTTACTTCACTAGTTATAGACAAAGTAATTTTGAGCATTTTTAGTTTGTATTGCACCTACATTTATTGAGATTTACCCTATGCCTGTACAACAACTAGGTACATGTTGGAATTGTTTGTTTAAACAAATATTTAAGTTTGAAATTGTACATTCCAGGTAAAGGCAGCCTCCCACATACCTACCAAACATGACGGAGAAGGAAGAGAAGGATTTAATTAAACGGCGTGCAAGCTATAAGGGCCGCCTTACAGCATTCTCTAATTTCCTGAATGATTTGGACGATGAGTTAAACCCACTTCAGGTAAACGAGTTGCAGCTGCGGTTAGGTAAAATTGAAACTTTATATCAACAATATGATGAAGTGCAATTAAAATTAGAATGTCTGGTCAGTGATGTAGACCTGCAAATAGCTGAACGCAATGAATTTGAGTCAGTATATTACAAGACTCTATCTAAAGCTCAAATTTTACTTCAGAATAACAGTAACAAATCTGTGGATGTTACATTAGGTACTGAGCATAGTTCACCAAAAAATAGACAACATGTTAAGTTACCTGTTATTCAGTTACCTAGATTTTCAGGATCTTATGACAACTGGCTTGAATTTCGTGACACATTCACGAGTCTTATACATTCGAACGAGGATATAGAAAATGTAAATAAGTTTCACTATTTGCGAGCCTCTCTTGAGGGCACAGCGGCTGTAGTTATTCAGTCAATTGAGTTTTCTGCTATGAATTATTCTGTGGCTTGGGCATTATTATGTGAGCGTTTTAACAATAATCGCCTATTAGTACAAAATCATGTTACTGCCTTGTTTAACTTAGATTCTATCAAGACTGAATCGTCTGCTTGTCTTAAGCGACTAATTGACCAAGTTAATAAAAATATGCGTGCTTTAGAAACACTTGGTGAACCTGTTTCTCAGTGGGACACGCTTCTCATCCACATTGTCACTCTGAAGCTTGATCAGAAATCATTTCGTGAATGGGAAGAGTGTAAAGGTAGGTTTGATAAGAATCAGCGGATAACACTTAGTTATTTTCTAGAATTTTTGAGGAACCGAGCTAACCTATTAGAGACTTTAGAGATGTCCCGTGGCACTAAATGTAGTCAAAATGTTAATTCTAATGTGAAGCTTAAGACCATGGTTTCAATGTCGGACTCTCAGTCAGGATCTGAAGTCAAGAAGCAGCAGGGTTTTAAACCTTGTCCGAAGTGTAATGGTGCACACCCACTTTACCATTGTTCTCAATTTCTCAGTCTTAGTGTTGAAAAGAGAAGAGAGTTGTTACCACAGTACAAAGTGTGTTTCAATTGTTTTCGCACCGGTCACTATGCTAACCGCTGTAATGCAAATGGCTGTAGGATTTGTAAATGTAAGCACAACACTTTGATTCATCTTGCGGAAAACAAAAAATCGATGACTTGTCACTCATCAATGACAGATGATGGCAGTAAGATTTCTCCTGAATTATCCTCTTCGAGTTCAGCACCCAGTAACGTGACGCTGACCACATGCATGAATACGCCTTTAGAATGTGAACAGGACGTATTACTTTCAACTGCTTTAGTCAGGGTACTAGACAGGCATGGTCAAGCTCACATTGTTCGTGTACTACTGGATTGTGCGAGTTCTTCATGTATTATGACAGAGAAACTTAGCCAATTGTTGGATTTACCTTTTGTTCGTGTTGACAAGTCAATACATGGTATAAATAATACAAAGACAAATACGTCAGGCATATGCTGTGTCAACATGCAGTCATTAAATGAAAATTACTCGCGGACTATACAATGTTATGTTTTGCCGGCAATCAGTGATAGGATTCCCTGCCGTCGAGTAAATATTAATAAGTTGAACATACCTAATGACCTTAAGTTAGCAGATCCCAATTTTCACATGCCGTCTGACGTTGATGTAGTGATAGGAAGTAATGTATTTTGGGACCTTTTAGGTCCACGAAAAATTGAACTCGGAGAAAACAAACCGGTACTCTGGGAAACTAGGCTAGGTTGGCTAGTTTCCGGTCCTGTTAGGTAGTGGCCAAGTACGGTCTCCGGTATTATGCAATTTCACAAAGGTTGAATCAACTCAGATGATTTTCTAATTGACAACAGTCAATATCTTTTAACTCACTTCTGCCAAAATGAAGAAGTGTCTCGAAAATCATCATTTTTTAAAGAGGAACAACTTTGTGAAGAAATCTTTGTGTAAAACACAACTCGTTTGTGTAACGGTAGTTTTTGTGTTAGATTACCGTTGAAGCAATCACCTGAAGTGTTAGGTGACTCATTAGCGCGAGCTAAGCATTGTCTCATGTTAGATTACCGTTGAAGCAATCACCTGAAGTGTTAGGTGACTCATTAGCGCGAGCTAAACATTGTCTCATTTCGTTGGAGCGTAAGTTTAAACTCCAACTAGAGTTTTATAAAAGATATACTGATTTCATGACGGAGTACATGACTATGGGTCACATGTCAAAGTGCCCAATCGATATCGTATTTCATACCTCATCATGGCGTTCTCCGTGAAAGTAGCTTAACTACAAAATTGCGTGTAGTTTTTAATGCAAGTCAACCCAGTACATCTCAAATATCATGCAATCAGATCCAGATGGTGGGACCGACAGTGCAAGATGACCTTTTGTCGATCCTCATTAGATTTAGGCAACATAAGTAGGGCTGAGATTGTAAAGTGCTTGCCAAACTTGAATGACGTATGCATTCCCCGTTATGTTTTGTGCGACTCGTGTAGGGGAAATAATAGAGCAGACTAGTAACTGTAATTGGCGACCCGTGCCCACTAAACAAAATCCCGCTGATCTGATTTCTCGTGGTGTTGACATGAGTGACATACAGTCACTAAATTTATTGTGGTTAGGCCCACCTTATCTTAGCCAAGACATTTCTCAGTGGCCAACACATCCTGGCACGTCAGAATTAGACCCGCTGCCAGAAGTGCGCACTGAAGTTACTTTGCATGTTACTCTAGATACAGGTTTCATAGAATTTGAGCGTTTTTCAAATTTATTAAGACTCAACCGTACTATGGCTTATGTGTTACGGTTTATTAACAGTTGTAAGAAGAAGCCAATCGAATGCAGTTTCCTTACTAATGATGAACTACAGAATGCTTTGATATTAATTATTAGGCTTTCTCAAAGGGAATGTTTTCCTGAATATGAAATGTTATGTAAAAGTCAACCTATTCCAAAAAGAAGTAGGTTATGTAAGTTTAATATTTTCTTAGACGACAACAAATTAATACGAGTTGGAGGTCGTCTCAGCAATTCAATGTTTTCTTATGATAAGAAATATCCAATACTTATACAGTCCACTCATCGTTTTGCAAAATTATTGTTTCAATATGAGCATATGAAGTTAATGCATGCAGGCCCACAGTTGTTATTAGCCACGGTTAGAGATACTTACTGGCCAATAGGAGGTCGTAACTTAGCGAAACTTACCTACCATAAATGTGTTCTCTGTACTCGGATGAAAGGGAAGGTTTTAGAACCTCCGATGGGAAATTTGCCACAGTCCCGATTGACATCTGGTGGCTACCCGTTCGAATGTGTAGGTGTGGACTATGCTGGTCCTATCTCGTGTGCAAGTCGCCAAGGACGTGGTTGTAGGATGCTTAAAGTCTATATTGCAATATTCGTTTGTTTCACAACCAAGGCGATTCATACTGAACTTGTGGGTGACTTAACAAGCAATAATTTTTTGTCAGCTTTACGCAGGTTTATATCTCGCAGGGGCAAACCCCGAGACTTGTATTCCGACAACGGCACTTCGTTTGTCGGTGCTTATCATGAATTGGGAAAGTTCTTAAAGAACAGCTGCAACTCGTTGTCTGAAAGCGTAGCCAACGAAGGAATTAATTTTCACTTCATTCCTCCTTACTCTCCGCATTTTGGTGGTCTGTGGGAAGCCGGGGTTAAGGCAATTAAATTTCATTTATTTCGAGTTCTGGGAAATTGTAATTTAACATATGAAGAGTTGAACACTGTACTAGTTCAAATTGAAGCCATTCTCAACTCGCGCCCGCTCTCTTCGTTATCCACGGATCCGAACGATTACCTGCCGCTTACGCCCGGCCATTTTTTGATTGGAAGACCGTTAGTCTCCCTTCCTGCACCAAACTTTCAAGACTCCAACATGAGTCATCTATCGCGGTACCAGAGACTGGAACAGCTTCGACAGCATTTTTGGTCCAGATGGAGTAAGGAATATATTGGAGAGTTGCAACAACGCACCAAGTGGCGATTAAACCAGGACACCCTCAAGATTGATGCTCTTGTCGTTGTCAAGGAGGACAACTTGCCGCCTCTCAAGTGGAGACTGGGCCGAATTGTTGCCATTCACCCAGGAACTGATGGAATAAGTCGAGTTGCAGATATCAGAACTTCAAATGGCGTCGTGAGAAGATCTTTTAGCAAGATTTGCCCTCTGAATGATGAGTCTGGTTGAAAGACTAGCTTCCAACGCCCGGGGGCATGTTCGGGCATGGATTGATGATCTGTGGCTCCGCCCGCCGAGCGTGTGTCTACAGCAACAAAAAAAAGTAGCTCTTACTTTTTTCCCTTGTGATTTTTCGTTTCCATATTCTGATGTCATTCTGATTAAACAGCAGCAAGAAATCAATGATTTTTATTTCATCTCGCGGAGACCAGCGCAAAAACTACAAATATACAGGTGGGTATGTGTACATAGTGTATGTAAGTGTCATGTATGTGATATATTGTTGTGTATATACACAACAGAATGTACAATACGAATTCACTCTCAAATGCAAGTGCTGGACGACACCGCTAGGTGATTGCCAGCAGATTTTCGACGGCTAGCCATTTCAAAATGTCGTAAAGCCGCGACCTATATTTCGATGGGCGACCTTGTTACCTCCTAACCATTTTCACTTGATTTTCCACATACATCCTCCATTCCAGGTGGCCTATGAGCGCATGGAGAAGATAGGTCAGTCCATCGGGTACCAGATAAGGCTCGAGTCGCGCGTCAGTCCGCGTACCGTGCTCACATACTGCACGAACGGAGTGCTCCTGAGGACACTCATGGCTGGAGACAGCTCGCTTACTGGTGAGTATGAAACGGACTAGTTTTGTGACTGGCAGCCAACGAATAGATGAAGATATATTCATGAATGTTTCCAGGAGTGAGCCACATCTTCGTGGACGAGGTGCACGAGCGCGACAAGTTCAGCGACTTCCTGTTAGTAGCACTCCGCGACGCGCTGCCGCGCTGCAAGGAGCTGCGGCTCGTGCTCATGTCGGCCACCTGCGATACGCAGATATTCTCCAGGTTAGTGTCTAGCGATGCCAGCGAGTAGCTAGAGGCCAGCGAGCGGCTAGGGAGGCCAGCGAGTGGCTAGGGAGGCCAGCGAGAGGGTAGGGAGGCCAGCGAGTGGGTAGGGAGGCCAGCTAGTGGCTAGGGAGGCCAGCGAGTGGCGAGAGAGGCCAGCGAGTGGCGAGAGAGGCCAGCGAGTGGCTAGGGAGGCCAGCGAGTGGCTAGGGAGGCCAGCGAGTGGCGAGGGAGGCCAGCGAGTGGCTAGGGAGGCCAGCGAGTGGCTAGGGAGGCCAGCGAGTGGCTAGGGAGGCCAGCGAGTGGCGAGGGAGGCCAGCGAGTGGCTAGGGAGGCCAGCGAGTGGCTAGGGAGGCCAGCGAGTGGCGAGAGAGGCCAGCGAGTGGCTAGGGAGGCCAGCGAGTGGCGAGGGAGGCCAGCGAGTGGCTAGGGAGGCCAGCGAGTGGCTAGGGAGGCCAGCGAGTGGCTAGGGAGACCAGCGAGTGGCGAGGGAGGCCAGCGAGTGGCTAGGGAGGCCAGCGAGTGGCTAGGGAGGCCAACGAGTGGCGAGAGAGGCCAGCGAGTGGCTAGGGAGGCCAAGTAGGCCAGCGAGCAGACAGCGTCGCGCATGGTTCTCATTTTAGACGTACATGTTACTACATCTTCACAAATCAAAAGCTCAAGTATTGTCGCTTACCACTCAAAGGTACTTCAACAACTGTCCCGTGGTGACCATCCCCGGGCGCCTGCACGAGGTCCAGCGCTACTTCCTAGAGGACATCCTCAAGATCACACAGTACACCAACCGCAAGATGGCGCAGGTGGAGCGCGAGCTCAAGGCCAAACTCAAGAGCGGACAAAGCTACTGGTCACATCTCGAAGGTAAACTATTTTTATTAATATACATTTATGAAAGATGAAGATTTGTTACTGTCGTTAATGTGTTTGTTTCTTTCTACTATCCGGTTCCAGTTTTTGTGGGTTAATAGGTAAAAAAAAAAAAAAAAAAAAAGCGGGTAGCCGCCGCACGGTACGCATCTCTCTGCGTATTTTTTGCCGATTTTAACTAATTTTATTGCAATAATCACTATAAAAGTGTGTGAAATCCGCTTATACGTGCTCATATACATCATTAATTAGTAAATTTTAGTTAAATAAAGCGTTTTACTTGCTAATAACAATGTCAAAGTGCAGCGCCTGCAATGGACCGCTTGAAGAGAAGGGCAAAGTGAAGTGTTCCACTAAAGACTGTGATCAGCAGTATCATTTCCAGTGTGTCAACCTCTCAAGTGCAAAATTCGATGAAAAGGCAACATGGATCTGTCCACAGTGCAAGGCCAAACAAAAAAGAAGAGGGGACAATAGTGAAACACCCGTAAGACAGAACCCCGCTGCCGTGGACTTAAATGACTCCGATCTAAGTTTTGTCACTTATCGTCCTCAACAACCAGCCTGCAGTGCTGAATTCTTAGCCAGCCTATGTGATGACATCTTAATTTCTGTAAGAAAGGAGCTACCCAAAATTATAGGTGATACCTTGGACAAGAAGTTCAATGAGCTATCAGGCAGGGTTCAGAGTATGGAGGACTCGATTAAAGTAGTAAGTGAAAGCTATGATGACATTAAAAAATCAATTGGCACGCAGAATGCTATATACAAAAAACTACAATCAGAAAATAAACAGTTGAAAGATAGTGTCAAAGAACTTCAAGCAAGGCTGTCCTGTATGGAGGACTCGGCGGCGAAGCAGGAGCAGTGGGCGAAGCAGCAGAATATTGAAATTGTCGGAGCTCCTGAGGCTGACGCGGAGTCGCTTCCAGCGCTGGTCGTCAAGGTGGCTGAATTCGCGGGACTGAGGCTACGCGCGGAAGACGTGGAGTTTGCTCATCGAGTTCGTGCTAAACGCCCCGTCAACGGGAAACCTCGTTCAATCATAGCTCGTTTCCGGGAACGTAGTACAAAGGACGCTTTCCTATCTTATATAAGAAAGAAGCACGGTTTTACCTGCAAAGATGTGGGAATGGATGGCGATACCAAGATATACGTAAATGAACACCTCACTATCAAAAACAAGCAGTTATTGAGTCAGACTAAAGCTAAGGCTAAAGAGTTACAATATAGGTATGTCTGGACAAAAAACTGTCGCATATATGTACGAAAAAACGATACATCGCCGTACATTCTCATATCTACAGCAATGGATCTAAAAAAACTTGTCTAAACGTTAAATTTCATAAACCTACTCTTCTTAAATGGTTATTTACTATAAATGCACTGTCTAAATCGCATGTCTCATACTTACAATTTTTGCTTCAACATCACACTCACTACTCACACTACACTCACTACACTCACACTAGTTTATCGCCCTACTACTCAAACTTCATTATAAATATACATTATAAAATATGTTATAGGTCAATACATAAGCATCACCTGTGGCTGTTGTTGTTTACTTATATAATGTTCTATATCTTTTATTGGTCACTATATCAGAATGGTCTACCCAAGTGCATTAATAATGGCTAATACAAAATTAAGTTTCATTTATCAAAATGTACGGGGTTTGAGGTCTAAAACACTGGATTTTAGTAGCAATTTGCTTTCTATAGAAAAAGATATCATACTTATAACTGAGACCTGGCTAAATAACAGTGTTTTAGACTCCGAGCTTGTAAACGGCGGGTATAGCGTTTTTAGACGAGATCGCGGAACTCACGGAGGCGGAGTTATGATTTTATGTTCCGAGCGACTAAGCGCACGCGCACGGCCAGACTGGCAGCGGGATCACCTGGACGTCGAGTGCTTGTGGATCACAGTAGAGGGGCGAACAATAAACTCTGATAAGGACTTGCACATAGCGTTGGCTTACATGCCGCCAGGTGAAATGCTCGCTCCGCGGATAAATAAACTAACAGAATGGATTACTGAAATTATTTCTTTGACTCCTGATGACTATTTTATGTTGGCTGGCGATTTTAACTTACCCTGTGTGCAATGGCAAAAGAATGGGCCTAACTACTTAAAAAAAGGAAGTATAGAACTTCAAAATTCTGCCTTAGATTTTGTTAACAACTGTAATTTTTTGGGGTTACAACAATATAACTCTTTTATTAACCCAGCTGGCAATACTTTGGATCTCATTTTTTGTAATTTCTATGTTAAAGTAAAGATATGCAGTAATCCACTTGTACCAGAAGATAGTCATCACGTAACCTTAAGCATTGATGCATCAGATATAACAGTCGCCCCCTTGGTTAAAATTCCTCATAGAAAATTTCTTTATAGAAAAGCTAATTATAATGATATTAACGAAGCCTTATCTAATGTGGACTGGTCTGATCTGCAACTAGGAACAGTAGATGACGCGCTTTCCGCTTTTTATGGGAAGCTAAAGGGCGTCATAAACACATTTGTACCACAGATTATGGTTGACGGATCACAACAATATCCGGTCTGGTACACTAAAGCTCTTATCAATATAAATAGAGAGAAAAACAGAGTCCATTCATATTGGAAGCTATATAAAAATCCTCTCGACTATGACGAGTTTTCTTACCTTAGATCTAGGTTCAAACGAGTCGAAGCAATTTGTTATAAAAATTATGTATTGCGATCACAAGAAGCAATCAAATCTAATCCGAAATTGCTCTGGAGCTACATCAAGGCCAAAAGAAAGTCTGCCACAGGATATCCTAGTTCCATGAGCTATGAAGGCACCAAATTAACTAACACTAGCGACATAGTTCAAACATTTAACTTATTTTTTCAGAAAATGTTTATGCAACCAGCCAACTATTACGAAGCAAGTTCTTCTACTACCATAAATTCATGCTCTCAAGTCATTAACTATATTACTGTATCTGAAAAACAGGTGTTAAAGTTACTCCAAAGCCTGGATTGTAACAAGGGCCCAGGTAGTGATGAAATACCTCCATTTTTTATTGCCAAATGTGCAGAATCCATTTATAAACAAGTAGCTTACTTGTTTGGTCGTTCGATTCGTGAAGGCGTATTTCCATCTCTATGGAAAGAAGCGCATATTGTACCTCTTCATAAAAAAGGATCTAAGACTTGCATTGAACATTACAGACCAATATCGATACTTAATGTGTTTAGTAAATGTTTAGAGAAGATTGTCTATGATTCGATTTACCCGATAATCGCTCAAAGTATACCAAAACAACAACATGGTTTTGCAAGAGGTCGCTCAACTACAACAAATCTAGCTGTTTTCATTAGTGACGTATTGAAGGGAATGGAGTCGCGCGCACAGGTTGACGTGGTCTACACCGATTTTGAAAAAGCTTTCGATCGTGTGGACCACGTTATCCTGCTGCGCAAGTTGCAGGAGCTGGGAATACAGGGAGACCTCCTCAGATGGGTTCAATCATATATTGACAAAAGGAGACAAGCAGTAGTAATAGGTGGAGCCCGTTCGGACTTCATTACTATACCATCTGGGGTCCCACAGGGATCACTGCTTGGTCCTCTTTTTTATTCAGCCTACCTTTACGACATTGGATATTGCATTAGGAATTCAAGTTTCTTACTTTTTGCCGATGACAAGAAAGTGTACTATAAAATTCACAACGCTGAAGACTGTTTAAGGCTTCAAGAAGACCTGGACCGATTATCACACTACTACGAGCAAAATCGAATAGGAGTGAATGTATCAAAATGTTTGTCAATTACTTTTACGCGAAGTAATTTCCCCATTTCTTATTTTTATAAACTTAACAACGCAATTATACAGAAGGAACACATTGTTAGAGATTTAGGGATTCATTTGGACAGTAAACTTACATTTTCCTCGCACGTAGATCACATTGTCGATAAAGCATATAAAAACCTGGGTTTTGTACTACGTGTGACTAAACCATTTACTAGTATAGCTTGTCTTAAGGTCCTGTATTTTGCGTATGTCCGCACGGTACTTGAATACTGTAGCCCGATATGGAGCCCGCAATACATTATATATGAACACGCGATAGAAGCGATACAAAGAAAATTCGTTAAACATTTAGAATATCGGAGTAAGTCGAATTACGATAATTATGTTACTTCTTGCCAAAAGCACGGGCTGGTTTCATTGCGTAATCGACGTGTTATAAGCGACATGTCGCTGTTACACGATATTTGCTCCGGCGCACTCGACTGTTCTGATCTGATATCTAAGGTGTTGACTTTACGAGCCCCGAAGTCAAGAACAAGGAATACACAACTTTTTTACGTACCTACCCACCGTACAAATTATTCAGCCAACAGTCTGACCAGTAGAATGCCTAATACTTACAATAAACTTTTTAGCGAAATAGATCCCTTTAACACATCCAAACTAGTTTTTAAATCTAAATTATATGAATATCTGTCTTAACAGCGCCATGTAAGCCTTTCTTCATGTTAATATTACTAACCTGCCACAAACATCACACTCTGTGATCACACTGCACACCAAACTCACACATAAATAATACACCCACACACCCCACACACACAGCCACACCACGAGACATGCGACAGTATACCTGTAACGTTGTTGTTGTAAGCTGCGGCGCTGCCGTGTGTGCGCGGACGCAGCGAGTTTGTAGTTTGTAAGTACCTATCAAGCGGCTGCGGCTACCGCTGCTTGCGATTTGTTAATTTTACTATATCGGATAAGTTACATAATGTAGATTCTTTTTGGCTTAAGGATAAGTAATATGAAATTTGTTATATAGTACTAAGTAAAGCTGTGAATCTGAGATAAATAAATAAATAAATAAATAAATAAATAATTGAAAAATTTGGTTGTCAAATTAAAAGATTGCTCGTAGTATTTCTGGTACAAAGAATTCCATCATAGGCGCATTCATTTCTGTGTCCACTTTATTTTATGAAAACCTTCAGTAGAAAGACATCAGTGACCACTGATGCTGAAGGAAAACTAATTGCAAAATGACATTAAACTCTGTATGTACATAGTCCTGCTAGTATGTCCGTACTGGCATAACCGATTGTTATCAATATGACACAATTATATATGCACAATTGCATGTATTAAACACTATTTCAAAATAAATTCTTGACACTTGCTAAATGTATGTTACAATTCTCATAAGCAACACAAAAAAATCCAGGACAGAAAACAGTTCCTGCGGTGGTGGAAGAGAGTGCCAGTAAAGATATCAAGGATGACACCCCCGGAACCCTGGAGCCGGCTCTGCAGGCTGACATGGACGAGTTCCTTGACCAGTGCTTCAATGAAGGCAGTCTGGTGAGCAATTAAACAACAGAATATGGATTATTGTACACCAGGGGCCTTACCGGCTAACAATCTCGTGTTCGTTTTCGACTCCAACCGGCTGCCTTATCAGCTAACAATCTCGTGTTCGTTTTCAATACCAGACCGATTAAAACCAGCGGTCACTAGTCTTCGTGTGGAAGGAGTTGTCAATAGTTTTCGTTTCTTTTCGTTTTGTAAGAGCTTATTTCTTTAATAACCAGCGAAAATTCTAGACTATTCCTTCCACACGAAGACTAGTGACCGCTGGTTTTAATCAGTCTGGTATTGAAAACGAACACGAGATTGTTAGCTGATAAGGTAGCTGATTAAGACAAGCGGTCGCTAGGTCTTCGGCTGCAAGGAATAGTCTAGAATTTTCGCTGGTTATCATTTTAGAACGAACGGTTTTAAGGAAACAAGTTCTAACAAAACGAAAAGAAGCGAAAACTCCAGACAACTCCTTCCACACGAAGACTAGTGACCGCTGGCTTTAATCGGTTTTAGAATCAAAAACGAAGGCGAGATTGTTAGCCGGTAAGGCCCCATATTTACGTTACCGTCTGGACGTCTGGTTGCCTGTAGCGTTTGTCGGTGAGAGAATTGATTACTTAATTTTTTATAAGGTTTTGGTGTCAATTCTGTCGTTTCGTACCTAAACAAGATTTTCTATCCCTCTTTTAATTCTTTACCTCTCTTTCCAATACATAACATGAGAAAGCGATATAGGATGTTTGACAGATCAAAATTTAGTTTTAGAGATGTCAAGAGAGAGTGTATTTTGATTCAAAACACAAGATTTTTTCCTTGTCTACGACAGGTCCAAACTGCTCAGGCGGCTCGCCGATCTCCCTTGACCCACTTCCCGGTGTTGGATTGAGACGAAATTTTAGATACATAATTATGTAAATCGGATGACAATTTTATATAATGATGTAACAGAGGTGGTCTGATGATGGAGCCGGGAGGTGGCCACAAGAACTCTAACGAAACGACGTAATCCACTCGAGTTTGGGGTCGATTGATTTGTCTTTACAGGTACTCTGATCCTAGGTGATGTCCATTGTCCAGGTTTCTGATGATGGAGCCGAAAGAAGGCCACAAGATTACAGTACCGATCACGGATTTTTTAAAAGCTTTTCTGGAAAAATATAATTGTGCACTAAACCTTAATTAAACCATATATCAATTGTTGTCAAATATAGTTTCCCGTTCCAGGACTCGTTCTGTCAGATCCTGTACATGTACCTGTCGGAGGGCGTGGCGGTGCAGTGCGCGCAGTCAGGCACGGGACGCACCGGCCTCATGGCCGCCGCGGCGCGCGGGCTCACGGAGACTGCGGCGCAGTTACTGCAGATAGGTACGTGCACCCGAGGCACGGGACGCACCGGCCTCATGGCCGCCGCGGCGCGCGGGCTCACGGAGACTGCGGCGCAGTTACTGCAGATAGGTACGTGCACCCGAGGCACCGGACGCACCGGCCTCATGGCCGCCGCGGCGCGCGGCCTCACGGAGACTGCGGCGCAGTTACTGCAGATAGGTACGTGCACCCGAGGCACGGGACGCACCGGCCTCATGGCCGCCGCGGCGCGCGGCCTCACGGAGACTGCGGCGCAGTTACTGCAGATAGGTACGTGCACCCGAGGCACGGGACGCACCGGCCTCATGGCCGCCGCGGCGCGCGGGCTCACGGAGACTGCGGCGCAGTTACTGCAGATAGGTACGTGCACCCGAGGCACCGGACGCACCGGCCTCATGGCCGCCGCGGCGCGCGGGCTCACGGAGACTGCGGCGCAGTTACTGCAGATAGGTACGTGCACCCGAGGCACGGGACGCACCGGCCTCATGGCCGCCGCGGCGCGCGGCCTCACGGAGACTGCGGCGCAGTTACTGCAGATAGGTACGTGCACCCGAGGCACGGGACGCACCGGCCTCATGGCCGCCGCGGCGCGCGGGCTCACGGAGACTGCGGCGCAGTTACTGCAGATAGGTACGTGCACCCGAGGCACCGGACGCACCGGCCTCATGGCCGCCGCGGCGCGCGGGCTCACGGAGACTGCGGCGCAGTTACTGCAGATAGGTACGTGCACCCGAGGCACCGGACGCACCGGCCTCATGGCCGCCGCGGCGCGCGGCCTCACGGAGACTGCGGCGCAGTTACTGCAGATAGGTACGTGCACCCGATGCACCGGACGCACCGGCCTCATGGCCGCCGCGGCGCGCGGCCTCACGGAGACTGCGGCGCAGTTACTGCAGATAGGTACGTGCACCCGAGGCACGGGACGCACCGGCCTCATGGCCGCCGCGGCGCGCGGCCTCACGGAGACTGCGGCGCAGTTACTGCAGATAGGTACGTGCACCCGAGGCACCGGACGCACCGGCCTCATGGCCGCCGCGGCGCGCGGCCTCACGGAGACTGCGGCGCAGTTACTGCAGATAGGTACGTGCACCCGAGGCACGGGACGCACCGGCCTCATGGCCGCCGCGGCGCGCGGGCTCACGGAGACTGCGGCGCAGTTACTGCAGATAGGTACGTGCACCCGAGGCACGGGACGCACCGGCCTCATGGCCGCCGCGGCGCGCGGGCTCACGGAGACTGCGGCGCAGTTACTGCAGATAGGTACGTGCACCCGAGGCACGGGACGCACCGGCCTCATGGCCGCCGCGGCGCGCGGCCTCACGGAGACTGCGGCGCAGTTACTGCAGATAGGTACGTGCACCCGAGGCACGGGACGCACCGGCCTCATGGCCGCCGCGGCGCGCGGCCTCACGGAGACTGCGGCGCAGTTACTGCAGATAGGTACGTGCACCCGAGGCACGGGACGCACCGGCCTCATGGCCGCCGCGGCGCGCGGCCTCACGGAGACTGCGGCGCAGTTACTGCAGATAGGTACGTGCACCCGAGGCACGGGACGCACCGGCCTCATGGCCGCCGCGGCGCGCGGGCTCACGGAGTACCAACCACGTGCCGGTCAATTGATGGCACTGTGATATTAAATAATCGTAAAGTATCTATCTACACGTACAGATTTCGTATTGGTCATAACATTTTTCGTTTCCACCCAGGCGCGGATCCTTCAGCGAAAGATAACGATGGGAAAACGGCGTACGACCACGCCGTAGACAACGGACACACGGAGTGCGCCAAACTGCTCTCAACACTCAACTACACCGAAGAAACTAAAGAGAACAACGATGAAGACCAAGTCGAAAACTTCCTACTAGATGTCTACCACCACACGTCGTCCGAAGAACTTATCGACCATGATCTAATGCTGGCACTCGTCAAGCATATACACGTTAACCTACCTAAAGGAAGCATTCTGATCTTCCTTCCAGGCTACGACGATATAGTGACATTGAGGGACATGATACAATCCTGTACGGAGATGAACGTGATCAAATACCAGATTTTCACTCTGCACAGTAACATGCAAACGCTCGATCAGAAGAAAGTGTTCAACCCGCTGCCTAACGCGAGAAAGATAATCATATCGACGAATATAGCGGAGACGTCGATAACGATAGACGACGTAGTGTACGTGGTGGATTCGTGTAAAGTGAAAGAGAAGTACTACGAGTCTAACGGGGGAGTGTGTTCGTTGCAGTGCGTGTGGACATCGCGGGCCTGCTGCCAGCAGAGGGCGGGCCGCGCCGGGCGCACCAAGCCCGGGCACTGCTTCCACATGTGTTCCAAACGACGGTTTAAGACTCTACCCCTAAACTCTGTGCCGGAGATCTTAAGGGTCCCTCTGCAGGAACTGTGTCTGCATACAAAGCTCTTAGCCTCCGGTAACACGCCTATAGCAGACTTCCTGTCGAAAGCACTGGAACCGCCCTCGTTTTTAGCCGTCAGAAACGCTGTTACGCTACTCAAAACGATAGGAGCGCTGACCCCCATGGAAGATCTGACGGAGATCGGCCAGCACTTGTTAGACTTGACGGTGGAACCGAAACTGGGCAAGATGTTGCTGTATGCCTGCGTGATGAAGTGCCTCGATCCGATACTCACGATCGTGTGCAGTTTAGCTAACAAGGAGCCGTTTCAGATATCAATGAACCCGGAGAATAGAAAGCGAGGGAGCGCGGCGAGGAAGGAATTCGCTTCGGACAGTTTTTCGGATCACATGTCGTTGTTGAGAGCTTTTCAAGTGTGGCAGGCCGCGCGAGCGAACGGGAGCGAACGCGCCTTCTGTTCCAAAAACCTGATCTGCGGCGCTACGATGGAAATGATCGTCGGGTACCGGTCGCAACTACTGGCCCAGCTACGAGCTCTCTGCCTAGTCAAAGCTCGGGGCTCCGGAGACATAAAAGACGTGAATCTGAACTCGGAGAAGTGGCATGTCGTGAAGGCCGTCTTAGTAGCGGGGCTGTACCCATCGATAGCTCGTGTCGACCGGGAATCCTCCACTTTGCGGACGTCGAAAGAGGTCAAAGTCGCTTTCCACCCCAGCTCGACGTTACACCGAGGCGGCGGCGTCAGTGGGTCCCAAAAATCAGTGCAGACCTTGCCGACAGATTGGGTTGCGTTTGAAGAGATTTCGAGAGCGGGGCGGTTTTGTTTTATCCGATGCAACACGCTGGTGACACCGTTGACTGTGTCCTTGTTCGGTGGACCGTTGAGGCTACCTCCTGGTGCTTTAACGCAGCGTGCGAATCCCCCAGGTCTCTCCAGCGACTCTGACAGCGAAGCTGATGAGAACAACTCCTCGCCTGACACGGCGGTGCTGACGCTCGACGACTGGATGGCGTTTACAGCCGACGCTTCCGATGCCATCAGCGTATACAATCTTCGCCAGAAATTGTGCGCTCTAGTCATCCGACGCATGTCCAACCCGGCCAAACCCATGTCTCCGTTAGACGAGCAGATTTTAAATACAGTGGTTCACGTTTTGGGTGCAGAAGAGAAGAACGTGGGATTGAATCAGCCGAGCGGCATCGGCCAGCGACCTAAACCTCTAACGATCGACTCCCCGAATTGGAGAATGAGGGTAGACGAAGAACAGTACAGACACTACCCGTATCAGCAACAACAGAACGATTTTGCGTCTAACTTCTACCAAAACCAAAATGCCAACGCGTTTGGATACACTCAGAACAGAAATGGACAGGGTAGTCAGGGTCGGTCCGCGTGGCCGGGGGCGGGGCCGCAGGGCTTCTCTCCGCAGCCGTACAACGGTGCCCCGAAGAGCCCCATGTCCCCCAATGGGAAGACTCTGCTGGCCAACATTGAGAAGTACGCGGAGACTCGTGACAACATGCGGTATTTTGTGGTGAAGGCTGACGACGCGCACGCGGTGGACCTGGCGCAGACTACGGGCACCTATCCGTTTACGCAGAATACTGCGAAGAAGATACAGAAGATTGCGCAGGTTAGATTTTTTTAGTTATTTATCTTGTATTTAAAGGCTTTTTTCATCTCGCATAACGTTTCACAATTTTTAAGGTGCTTATAACGGTTTTCGTCTGTAAATATTCTGGTTTGCTTTTTGTAGTTAATCTATACTAATATTATAAGGCAGTAAAGTTTGTGAGTTTGTTTATTTGTTACCGCGAATATCTGGAACCGTTCGTCCGATTCTAAAAATTCTTTCAGTAATAGGAAGCTACTATTAGATGAGTGGTATGGGCATATTATATATGCTCCAGCATACATTGTATTCTGATCCACGCGTGCGAAGCCGCGGGCAGATACTAGTCCTCAATAGACATTGGAGAGTTCCAAAACATAATAGTACGTTTCTTTCATAACATTATACAATATATTCACGGTCCGTCCTAAGTGCTTCTTATTTAAATTAAAACTGCAAATTTGCGCGTTTTGTCTGTGGGTTCAGTGGTCAACCAATAACAAGGCTCGCGTGAATCCCGAACATACGTACCTTTTTCGTCTCTGATTGGCTCCGGCAGGTTTTGCTTGAGCGTTGCAAGAGGGGTAACATCTCTTGTGAATTCGAATCCCATATCAAGTGCACAATTCGTCTATATTAGCCAAAATTACAAATTTGTAGAAATCTCCAAATATCTTAGCTAGTAGTGAAACGTACCCCAAATCGAAGAAGAAAAAAGACTTCGTGAAAGCTCTGGAAACACGTTTGGAGTCTGGATAGGTAATGTGTTGTACTCGTATGTACTTGTATTTGGGTATTTAGACCACTGGACCACAATCATAACTATTTAGGAGTTTTCACTTCGGCAGGGCCGTTTCGTCACACAGGATGTACAATGTACATAAAAAATATCGAGTAAACCTGGGTATCGTTCCAGGAGGGGCACCGCGTGACGCTGGTGTTCTCCTGCGCGGCCGCGTGCAAGTTCTTGGGCGCGGCGGCGCTGGACGCGGCCGGCGCGTTAGACTGGCTCGCCGCCGCCCACGTGCCCTTCCACACGGTGCGGTGAGTGCAGAGAGACGTTGCCAGAATCATAATGGGGAGGCACAGGCAAAGCTAATCTCAGATGGCGCCGCCATCGCTGGTGCTTGTCATTAATGTTGACTTGGAGGGTTAATGAATTAAACTATAACCAGTAAACATGCTCGCGTCTTAAAAATAGTTAGATTTGAAGTGGTCACTACATAACCTAGAAGAATAATTGGACTCCAATAATTTTTGATGAGCAATGGTTTGTTGATCCTTAATTTCCGTTTTTCTCGTCAAAAGGGAAACGTGTGTACCTAAATTTTACACTGAATTGTACTTTACAGAGGCATACTTTATTGCAGACGATTTTTTGTTTACTAACTAAAATTTTATAATGAAGTTTCATAGTGAAACAACACCAGCGATAATGCGCCACCTAGCGGGATAAGTACGCAGTGTGGCTCCCCATTAGATCATATAATGTTTTAACCATTTCATAAATCGTAAAATGATCACTTTCGTAGATGAGTAACTTCATAAGATTCTGCTATATTCGACGCTTAATTGGTTCCTATTTTGTGAATGTTCCCAGTCTAAGAAAAATAACTGCACGAAAAACAACTTCCTTTTACTATAGTTTTGTTTAAAATAACAACTTTGCAAAAACGATCCATTCAAATCGTTTCAATAATTGAAGTTTATGATGTTATAATTTAAAATCAATTAATAATAATGTCTATAATCAAATTATGGATTGCACAGTTTTCTATCAATTTGTTCGTTCTGCCAACCCCTTTGATTACATTTTTGATCTTTATGAATCCGGGTATAGTATCTCGATGTGTTGTGTTGAGATGTGTTCCGTCGCAGGCACATCTCCAACGGGCTGGCGGGCGGCGCGCGCGCGTGCGGCGCCCGGGACGGCACGGAGCTGTGCGCGGCGTCCGGGCGCGCGCTCGTGGCCGCGCTGGCCCGCCGCCGCGCGCCGCCGCACCCGCGCGCCATACAGAAGCACAGCGACCAATAACGCGACTTACAGAAGCACAGCGACCAATAGCGCGACTTACAGAAGCACAGCGACCAATAGCGCGACTTACAGAAGCACAGCGACCAATAGCGAGACTTCCAGAAGCACAGCGACCAATAGCGCGACTTCCAGAAGCACAGCGACCAATAGCGCGACATACAGAAGCACAGTGACCAATAGCGCAACATACAGAAGCACAGCGACCAATAGCGCGACTTACAGAAGCACAGCGACCAATAGCGCGACTTACAGAAGCACAGCGACCAATAGCGAGACTTCCAGAAGCACAGCGACCAATAGCGCGACTTCCAGAAGCACAGCGACCAATAGCGCGACATACAGAAGCACAGTGACCAATAGCGCGACATACAGAAGCACAGCGACCAATAGCTTTAAAAGCAATCTTATTTATGAAGTCTATAGTCACAAAATTGATAATCGTTCTCCTATCTGAACAGTTTTTGACTACCACTGATGGATGCAATGACGTCCCATCGTGAAGACCGACTCTCATTATTCGATCGCATATTCTATAGATTCTTCTCTCATTGATACAATACAATACAGAAACACGAGTCAATTCAAATTCAAATTTCTTTAATCAAATAGGCTCCAAAGGAGCACTTATGAGAGTTAAAATAAATGACTCTAACAGCGGGCCTCTGCAACATTCGTCTACCCGAATCACAGACTAAAACTAATGCTGTCTTTATCAGAACAAGTCTTTTAAAAGTCGGCCATTTTACTTACGCATATATTATAGAACAGAGCAGACAAATGCGTCTTGTATATTTTAACAGGTGGACAAATGTATTTTTTACATTGTATGCAGGAGCGAAAGGAGTGCAACTGTGTTTTATTTTTATTCTACATGGCGATCCGCTCAAAACTCTTGATTAGTTAGCTACCTTGGCTCTTTTCTTCTTCTACCTTCTTTTGAGCTTGTATAATGCAGCCTTTCTATTTGGCAAATACTGTAAAAATACATCCAACCTGTACCACATTATGAGGCAGAATTCGGCGCTATCTCGCTCGCGCATCTAAACATTTTTGAAAATAAACAATCACTTATATAATTATGAGAAATCGCATTCGGTGAAATTGCTGACAATGACATTACAAAGGTTAAACAAAAATTTCATTTTGATCCATTCAAGTTTTCAAACCTAAAAATGGGATTTTATATTTTGCTCATTTTCATGTATGAAAACTTGAACGGATCAAAATGATACTTTTACCGTACCTTTGTACTGTTAATGCCAGCAACTTCACCGAATGCGATTTATCATAATTATATTAAGTGATTATTTATCTTCAATAATGTTAAGATGCGCGAGTGAGATAGCTGCGCGTCGTATTCTGCCCCTTAAGTGAAGACAAATCTCGTATAGTGTTCTGATACATTTCGCATTGTGCAGATACTGATCTGTATACTGTGAGGATACATGTCACATACTGTAAAGGTACACATCACATACATACCCGATAGGCTATATGTATGTTAAGAGAAAACGGAAACAATTGGAAGTTGACTTCCAATTCGCGTTCATATTCGTATTCGCGTTCTGTTGGGTTTGAACCCAACAGAACGCGAATACGTCGTGAGACTTAGTGCGTGACGAAACGCTCGGCGCAAATTGAAGATGCTGTGTATTTGAATCTTTGGATTGCAAGCAAGGAATAAACACGTCATTGGTCGATTGATTCTCATCGGAGTGATTGATGAACAATTGTTATTTATACAAAGATTGATTTGGTTTCGGTCGAAAATGAACTCGGGTGAATTTGGATCTCTATTAAAAGTAGTCGAAATTGAATGTTTTGTAAATTATTTATAATCTTATGAACGCGCTTTAAACTATAGTACATAATATAAAATAATGCGGCGCGACCTTAATATATTTATTATGTAATATATAAGGTATGTAAGTAATGCGAAAGAGGAATGTATGACCGAATGCTTCGTGCGAGCCTGTCCATGTTACTTGAACCTAATTCTAAACGTATTTTGTATACAGGACCAAAAAGTATTCATTACATCCACGTATAGTGCAGGTTAATTTTTTTTAAGTTACTACTAATTTAGTAGTACTGGTTTGTTTTTTTTGAGGTACTAATTAGTCTTATTCACTAGATGTAGCAAAATAATAGTAATAAAATATGTTGACCGTGTTAACACAAAATAACAATTTTAGACGACTGTTTAGCTCTGGCTAGGAACTCACTCGGCCGGCGATCCTTTAGCAGTATTTACAAAGTTTACAAATGTTTTTGTTGAAACATGTGTAAATGTACTTTTCCTTTTTTTAAGTGTACATTTTTTAAATAAGAATATTTTTTTTAATATGTATTTATTTACATTTATACTATTATCAATTTTATTGTCAAAGTAAATACATTGGACGTAGACTTTGTTTGACTTAAAAAATATGGCGCGACGCTATTTCGTTTGTCTTTCAAAATTTTTGGAGATAAACAATCGCTTAATATAATTATGAAAAATCGCGGTGGCGACGATGCGATGAAGTTTCTGGCAATAACATTACAAAAGTTAAACAAATATTTCATTTTGATCCATTCAGGTTTTCAAACCTAAAAATGGTATTTTATGTTTTTCCCAGTTTCATATATGACAACTTGATCGGATCAAAATGATACTTGTGCCGTACCTTTGTAATGTTATTGCCAGCAACTTCACCAAATGCGATTTTACATGATTATATTAAGTGATTGTTTATCTTCAAAACTGTTAGATGCGCGAGCGAGACAGCGGCGCGCCGTATTCTGCCCCTTAACAGAATTAAAACTGCGTTTAAATTTAGATTCTACAACTGATTATCCTATGACTTGAAGGCTCAAAGTGTGAACCTTAAGTGAGGAAAGTATGATGGCCCACCTGGGAGGCCCGGTTCTCGCAATAGGAAATAAGTTGCAATTGTTGCTGGAATACATCGAATGTCATGTACCATGTTGCTTCGATGCAGTTCCCGGGAATATGGTCAATGTAACTAAGTTTAGAACGCTTGTTTTTACAATCGGCGTGGGTACAGAGAAAAAAATGTATTGATTTTGTTCCTATACAACCTGAGTTTAAATTGGCATGTTATCCCATAAGGGGGTCACAATCAACTACTGCAGGCCGACATCATTTGCCTTAAGAGTTTTTGAAATTCGGAAATTTTCATTGAAAAGGTATTTAAAGTTTACATCGAAATTTTACTACAGAACTTCCGGGCAGCCCTATAGATCAGCTGATTCACTTGTACTAGCTTGAACTTTTTTAAATGATAATCTTGATTAGAAGAGATTTAGAAAAAATCCAGAAAATGCCGCGCACTAAGTTTGAAATTTTTTTATTTTCGAAATTTTGCATTCCTTTTTTCCAAGGGAGGTTTTCACAACTTGTCGACAACCTATGGTCCTAACCACTTCCTTCCGGGATGACATACCAATTCAAACTCACGCTGTATAACGCCGTAAAAATCGAGTACCTATGTAATTACTTATAGATTGATTTTATTGCTCTGAAAACACCTGAATGTTTTTAATTATTTTGGTGTTATAGTTATGTCCATAACTCTACCATTAGTACGGGCGTTTCTAAAGGCAGAATTAAGAGTATATCGTAGTAATATAATTGTAAGTAAGGTGCTCACTATTTCTTAATTATTTTTTCCTGAACCGATGCTGTAATTACTCGGCATTTATGCTGTCTAAGAAAAAAAAGATTATAAATAGTGCACAATAATTGTAATTTAGAGCAGCATCTGGAATGCGTTTAGAATAAAATTTATTTCTTCAAAAATCGATTTTGTAGTTAAATTTTAAACAAAGCTGAGAATCAGTTAATGGACTTTTTAAAATTTTATATTCATACATTATTATCAAATGCTATTATTATAAGAATACAAAGATGCTTTCTCAGCGACTAGTTTTGATCTTTATTGGTGTCGATTCATACCTAACCTAATTTTGTTTTTGCTCTTTTTCTTATACATAACATGAGAAAGATGGAAGATGTTTGACAGATCTAAATTTAGTTTTATAGCTGTCAAATATCTTCCTCCCTTGATAAATTAGACGACACTAAATTCGATGCCGTTAATTTTATACTAGACACTAGCAAGTGGATTAATTTGACAGGTCTAAAATATATTCAATCTCTTTCTCATGTTCTCATTTAGAAAGAGAGATTGAAACTAAAATTAGATTGACATAGCAGAATCGACACCATTGTGTAACATACCAATAAAATGTTGCAATAATCATTACTAGTACATGGCTGGTTTTTTAGTTGTACTAAGTCCTTGTTGATTCGCAAGCAATATAGATTGTAATGTAAACAGGACTGTTGGTTTATCTTCTAGGACTACCGTTTTTTCAAATCACGGATAGTGCAATTTTGGATTACATTTTATGAGTTAAAAATGCGTTTCTTTTCTACGCAAATGATGATTTTAACTATGACTTGAAACCTCGTGCCTCAATCTTGTGCGAAAAATGTGTTTCAGATTTTGTGTGAAGACATCAGTTGTAAGACCAGTTTAGTAAGATTTTTTCTATGCTCGATTATTTCCACTATGACGTGCAGCTTATTTAGTAGTTACTAACTAATCGGTAGCTCCCTTTTCAATTTAAAGTTTGTTGTTTTAAAGTTAGTGCTAAGGCCTAATTACCTGCTTTCTGTTGAGCAACATTTCAAAAGCTTGTTAATAACACTACCACTCTTGGCTTTGTCTATGGTTGTGATAATTTGTGCCTAACCCCACAAGTAACATAAATATATTAGAAAATTTCATGTAGTCGCAAAATAGATGTAATTTGACGTGTCACTTTAAATAAATGCCTAAACAAAATTAAATGGCATTCACTTCGAAGCGATCCGAAATCGACATTCGTTAACTTTGATATTGAGATATAAGTTACCATGGTTACATAAGTCGATTCCCTACATTATCGATAGCGATAATAGCTTCGAAGCAAAATGCCCTTTGTCTATGCCCTGTTAGTGAGAACGAACAGACGCTAACCTAACGAAAGTAAAAGAAAAAGATGGCAGGACCGTGTCTAAACCATAGTTTTATCTTTATTAAAAGTAAGTCATATATCCTTAATTAACTTAAAATGAATTGCTGCTCAACAAAAAGTATTTGGTCATAGTTCTGACGTCAGTTTTTAGACGTAACTTCTTCGTTCGGTGTGTATTTAATACGCAGTAAGATAAGTACAAGCAACTAATGATACCTTAGCATGCAAACATGTTTTTGCACCGTTATCGACTCTTAAATATTTATTTATTGTTTCTACAAGCCCAATTGTAGTTTGTAAATTGTGTAAGACAGCGCGTGAAGGTTAAGTTTGGTTGTGTTGTATGTAAAATAAATGAAGAAGTTTTAGCATTTATCTTTGTTTTATTACTCGGGATCAAGTGAAAGAAATAGTGTTTGCAAAAAGTTTACTTTGCAATATTGAAATCTTATAAATAAAACTGTGTACAAAATGAATCACGGAATCTCCGGGAACCTGATTAACAAGACATCGGTCGGCTGGATAGTCATCAACTTTTGTTCACAGTTTCCACTAGAAATATTTATTTCATTGATATTCTGCTCTTTATCTCTTGAGTCAAAAGATTCCAGGCATACCCGGCTTTATTGTACGTGAATATTAAGGCTCATGTAGGCATGTAGCGTGACAACACGCATAATGCATGTACAGGCAACATTGCCTATCTAGGCAGCCACCATAGACAATGACTGCGTAACATTTCGTCTCTCGTAAACTGTGTTCAGCATAGAGTGGTACTTCAGACTTTCCTGGTGTAGACTAGTTCAGCCTCACGTTCTACTTCTGTATGACCTGTTTCTCGATCTTGTCCTGTTGCTCCTGCGACTGCAGCTGCTGCAGCGTCAGGAGCGACACTCCGAGCTGGTCTTCTCGGGTGAAGGGCTGTGCCATCTGCCGCAGCCAGCGCTTGCAGATCTGCGGATTAGAACAATATTTGTAAAAAGGCTTTCAAGTGCCGTTGCTGAAACAGCTATGCACTTTGCGACAGAAAAAAACAGCGAGCATATGAGCCATTTGGCTCGCCTTTTAAAGCCAAAAGCTGATAATTGGCTGAACCATCCCACAGGTGAGAACAGCAGATTTATTTTAATTCACTCGGAATGACATCCGTGTCGGAACCCACTTTCTTGATCGTTTATATCTAGGTTTATCCGACAGAGAAATAATGTCGGGATTATATCTGTCTTTATGCAGCTGAGTTGTCGTATCTAAACGGGAAATTTCTCTGACGGGATGCGATTCTGAAATATTAACGATTAAGACTTCCGACACGGATATCATTCCGAGTGAATAAAAATAACCCCGCTGATCTTGATACAGCGACGGATCTTTTCGGTCGATAAAATTGACCGTTAAAATCGATAAAACCCACTTTATCGATTTGCTGTCAATTTTATCGAATTTTATCGACCCGAATAGATCCGTACTTGCGCCGCAGATTAATAAACTGTTCCGGTGTGAAGTACTGCCTCACCTTCGCCAATCCAATCGGACACGGCCTTTAGTGTCGAGATCATTCGATCAACTATGACCTCTCTGAAAGACTGAATCTACCATTGTTATGAAGTGGGTACCTGCACGGCCTCCTCGGTGCTGAGGTTGCAGAGCGAGTCCTTGAGGTGCTCCTGTATCCAGCGCGGCAGCTTGGTGCGCTTGTCGGCGCGGCTGAAGCGCTTGTCGGCGAAGATCATGATGCCGTAGTCGGTCTTACCGCTGGAACGGACGGAGACAGGCTTTAGTGCTGGTTTTGAAAGGATCTGTTGTAATAAGATTATATAAAGTGAGTAATTTTTAGTTTGAATTCCGCGATAAAGAATGTCTAATGGCGTAAGTTTGATCTATACTGAATTTACTTACTGATGGCTTTGTCATATACTCTTACTGGTTATTCCCAGTTACTGATGGCTTTGCCATATACTAGTACAAAATGTTACTTACTCGAGACGCTGAACTGCAGTATCCTTGTCAATATGTGTAGTGACGCGACGCTCAGCATGAACCGAACTCAACTCGACCCGACCTTCGACACGTGTTTCTCTCTCGTCCCAGCGTTCGGCGAGTCAACATCCTGAGGATGCCTCGTGTAGAGGCGAAACACGTGTCGAAGGTCGGGTCGAGTTGAGTTCGGTTCATGCCGAGCGTCGCGTCACTACACATATTGACAAGGATACTGCAGTTCAGCGTCACGAGTAAGTAACATTTTGTACAGTATATGGCAAAGCCATCAGTAACAGGGAATAACCAGTAAGGGTTGGAAAAGCCATCAGTAACTGAGAATAACCAGTAAGAGTTGGCAAAGCCATCTGTAACTGGGAATAACCAATAAGGGTTGGCAAAGCCATCAGTAACTGGGACTAACCAGTAAGAGTATATGACAAAGCCATCAGTAAGTAAATTCAGTATAGATCGAACTTAGGCCATTAGACATTCTTTATCGCGGAATTGAAACTATAAATTACTCACTTTATATAATCTTATTTAAAATTGATTTCCGCAAAGTAACGCCTGATTCCATCAAAGGATCTTGTGTTTGATATCAAATGTGGATGGCTTGGCCACATGACTGCGAATATGGATGATCATTTAATTTTTTCCTGCTTTCAAACGTGACAAGCAGGGGTAAGCATAAGGACTGGAAAATTTTAACATTATTCTGGGAACATAAAAGCTAGATTTTTTCTATATCTTCACAACAAATTGAATGTACTCACCGGAGAGCTCGGCCCACACACTGCGCCGCGTGCCTCATAGCGTCGAACGTCAAAAAGTCGTTCTCGCGAATCTAAACACGAGTAAATAATTATTTTCTTGCAGCTAATTATAGTTTCTTTGTTTCAACACAACAACGGTCTCTTGATGTCTTTGTTGCTTGTTATGTTCTGATAGACAGTATTAGTTTTAGTCTGTGGTTCGGATAGACGAACGTTACAGAGGCCCGCTGTTAGAGTCATTTATTTTAACCTTCATAAGTGCTCCGTTGGGGCCTATATTAATAAAACATTTTGAATTTGAACAATTATGTGTTTTTCTGTTTGTTGAATTGTCTTTCTTTCACGCAGCAACGGAGCTACGGATCGAGATGATTTTTGGCATAGATATAGTTTACGGATCGGAGAGCATCATAGGCTACTTTTTATCACGAAAAAATGCACGGTTCCTGCGGGTGAAAACCGCAAGCAGAAGCTAGTATTATAATAATCCTAACAAAATGTTCATTATTTTTATGTGAGCAACGTATTATTAATAGACATTTGATTATAGTTAGTGAGGGTGTGTGTGTTCCCGGTGCGTCGGCCCACCTGGAACTGGTCCCGCAGGTAGTCGAGGCGCGCCTTGAGGATGCGGCTCTGCGTGAACACGTAGGGGATGCCGAACATGAGCACGGCGCGGCCCAGGTGGTGCTCGAAGTCCACGCCCTCCGACACCTTGCCGCGCGCCACCGACAGCAGCACGGCGCCGCGCCCGCTCTCGCACGCCTTACAATATTTTTCACAGGTGAAAAATGTTTTTGGCAACTGGCATGTCACTTTGACAGTGACTTTTCGTGACATTTCTTTGTTTTTTTTTTAAAATATTATTTCGTAACGAGACGAGCTGGTCGTTTGCCTGATGGTAATCACAACGCCGGCCCATAACATTTGCAGTGCCACCCAGAACTTTGAAACACAAAGGCCTGCGTGGCACTGCTGTGCGCTCGTTACCCTGAGACATTAGGTATTAAGTCTCATAAGCCCAGTAATTTCACTGGATACTCTGCTCATCAAACCGGAACACAGTAATGCTTGCACACTACTGCTTGGCGGCAGACTTCACTCACAAAGCGGTGGTAACAACCCAGACGGACACTCGCAGAAGGGTTAGTCCTCCCAGGGTTCATGTTTGTTTATAAAAAATAACTAAGATTATGGAACAGGAGCCCAATTCTCGCGCAAATGACATCATGTCGGCGGCGCGAGTACGGATCTTTTCGATAAATAAAATTCGATAAAATTGACAGTTAAAATCGATAAAGTGGGTTTTATTCGATAAAATTGACAGTTAAAAATCGATAAAGTGAGTTTTATCGATTTTAACTGTCAATTTTATTGAATTTTATTTATCGAAAAGATCCGTACTCGCGCCGCCGACATGATGTCATTTGCGCGAGAATTGGGCTCCAGGGTATATGTGACTTCACTACTTCAACAAGTCGATGTAACAAGTTACATAAAAAACACGACAGTTCTAGTCAATGTCACACGGGATGAAGTAAGGATTCTAACGATACTCCATACATCCATTTGGATATTGTACGTTCAGGCATTTAAAAGTTGCGATGGGATAAAGAGTCATATACAGACATACACACAAACATGAACCCTAAAACTCTCCTTTTTTGTGAAGTAGTGTAAAAACTGTAACTAAGATTCTCCTTAAGGTGAGTAGACGCTTCTTGTTATAAAACAAATAAGTGGCGCCCAACACGGGATGAGTTTATTGGACTACGTTTGAAGTAGGTGCAAAACAATTCTATAATAACAAGAAACAAAATTTATACCCCTTGATAAGGTATACACAAATTTAAATCTCAGCAATTTCAAAACGTAAAATAGAATAGAATTCCTTATATCGAAAGATCATTTCAAGGACAAAAATTTAAAGTGCAATGTGCTTATTCTTTGTATTTAGATAACTTATAACAAAATAATAGGTTACTATCGTCACATCATCCTTATGTAATTTTACCTTTATGTAATTGATCAGAGCAAAACTGGTTTCTGCCGAATCTTGCGTCTCGATAAATAACAACTTATGCCTCTGCAAGCTGGCTACCACACCTGCAAGATAAAACCTAATAGTATTATGCAGAAACACGAGGCGAAACACGTGTCAAAGGTCGGGTCGGCTTGAGTTCGGTTCATGCTGAGCGTCGCGTCGCGTCACTACACATATTGACAAGGATACTGCCGTTCAGCGTCACGAGTAAGTAACATCTTGTACTAGTATATGGCAAAGCCATCAGTAACTGGGTATAACCAGTAAGAGTATATGGCAAAGCCAACCGTAACTGGGACTAACCAGTAAGAGTATATGGCAAAGCCATCAGTAACTGGGACTAACCAGTAAGAATATATGGCAAAGCCATCAGTAACTGGGACCAACCAGTATAGTATATGGCAAAGCCATCAGTAAGTAAATGAGTATATGGCAAAGCCAGCAGTAAGTGAATTCAGTATAGATCGAACTTAGGCCATTAGACATTCTTTATCGCGGAATTGAAACTATAAGTAACGCCTGATTCCATCAAATAGTATTATGCAGCTTGGTACACCGATTTAAGGTAGACAGATAGATAGTCTTTATTGAAACAGCAATGTTAAAAAAATGCTAAATACTAAAAAAAAGTACTTGGGCAGTCTTATCGGTAATAACAAACTCTTCTTTGTTTAACACATTAACACAGTATAAATGAAATTCACAAAAAATACATAATTTCCACAAAGATACTGTATCCAAAATTTTCCCGAGTTCAACATTTTTTTTATCGTCCATTAGTAATTTAAATGATACCATCAGTTTCTTTACAATTTAATGAATAAAGAAATGTATGACAACTAAACGCAGTTTTTCACGGCCAAATCAACAAAATGCATGTTTTTATACAGCTTTACGACTCGCGTAGAGCAAGTGACGTCAGATGTTCTGTCCAATTTGTATGGGGCATTTTAGCGCTCTCAGTAGATAGGTACGCCTGACATTGGCTCTCCTTTTTTACGTTTCAAGCGTTCGTTTTCCAGTTTATTCGATATATACATTTGATTCTCATGAGAAAATTGATTGTCATCTTAAAAAAAATGGAGTCAACATCCCAATTATATTTATTGTTATACCTTGGTCGTACCAGGCCCCGACCACACTCTCCAAATACATATACGACGTGAAGAAACACACCACGCCGTCCGGCACACACGCAGCTATCTACAATCAAAAATAAATGCATTCTACATACATACATACATAAACCTATACTATTTATTCGGTCAATGCAATGATAATTGAACTTCATTTTGTAGGAAATGCAATCGATAACAGATTACAAGTAAAACTTGTCTTCGTCGCAAAACTAGTTTCGAAGATTAGTTTTCGTTCTCGGTAAAAAGGTTGTGTTACGTTTTCGACAAGAATCAACAACGTCCTACCTATTTCTAATTTTATCTCATCGAACTGTCAATTTATCGATCGATATGGATCGTAAAGTTCCGTACTTGAGCCAAAGGTTAGATAATGGTCAAATACTAGATTTTTTCCATTGAAAAAAATAAATAAATGTAATAATTACTTCTACTCACTTCAACTAATAACTGTCCGTAATTTCTTATAACCGCCACGTCTTCTCTGGATTCATACTTAGACGATATCGCGACTTGGTCGCTGCCCTTTGAAACTATCTGAAAAAATGATACTTTTTATTATGGTAAATCTTTGTTAGTGGGAGGACTAACTCTTCTGCGAGTGTCCGTCTGGGTTGTTACCACTGCTTTGCTCGTGAAGTCTGCCGCCAAGCAGTAGTGTGCAAGCATTACTGTGTTCCGGTTTGATGAGCAGAGTATCCAGTGAAATTACTGGGCTTATGAGACTTAATACCTAACGTCTCAGGGTAACGAGCGCACTGCAGTGCCGCGCAGGCCTTTGTGTTTCAATGTTCTGGGTGGCACTGCAAATGTTATGGGCCGGCGTTATGCTTACCATCAGGCTAACGCTAACGACCAGCTCGTCTCGTTACCAAATAACATTAAAAAAAAAAAAAGTCAGTGAGTCATGCGTCAGTGCGTCATACGTCAGGCTCATACTCACCATAGGTAATATACACGGTCTAGCTAGAGTCATTGTGAAAGAGCTCATTATCACAGGGTTGAAGTCGAGAATCTTTGGATACATGTCTAATGGAGATAGCGTTCCTGAGAAACAATTAAAAATTATTAAAACCTATTCTGAAAATATAAAAATGCGTTAATTTGAAGAAACTTTAAAACGTTTAACTAGTACGAACAATAACATAAGAGACAATACAGAATATTATTATTAAGGTACCTATGTATACAAATAAATAAAATTGAAGTGTCTGTGTGTATTATCAAAATAACAGCTTTTTACTAAATGCATATAAAAGTATATACGTTACCTAAAACAAAAACACAATTTTTTAAATTTTTGTCTGTCTGTTTGTTCCGGGTAATCTCCGAAACGGCTGAACCGATTTTGACGGGACTTTCACTGGCAGATAGCTGATAATATAAAGAGTAACTTAGGCTACTTTTATTTTAGAAAAAGAATTAGGGTTCCGTGCAAAAAAATAAAACCCATGAAATCCAATATGTCCGAGCGGGTATAACCGCGGGCAGCAGCTAGCATCACATATTAGACTTTAGTCGCCTAGCCCATAATAATATGGTATACCATATGGTATTATATCATAAAAGACGAACATAAATTTTTTTTTATTGTTTTTTTTTATTTGTTTACCTGAAGTAATTATCACAGTTTGGAACCTAGCGAATACCGGCCTCATTGCTATTGAAGAGTCCATGCAACTGAAACACAAAACAACATTTAGTCGCTTGGGCGGTCTCTCTTTGCGTAAATAGAATAGAAATATCTATTTGTGTGAGTTACTATAGATGTTAACAAAAATAAAAATACATTTTGCTTATTATAAAATTTAACATGCATCATAAAACAATATTGTGCAAACTATGGTGGTATTATGAAATATATTTTATAGTGTTAACCAACACTAGCGGATGTTCACACAAATATATACATTTTTGTATGGTGGTATTGTACGAACTATAGTACTACCATTTATTTTATTTGATATATATTGGTTTATTTCGATACTGGTGTCGATTCTGTCATCTCATACCTAAACGTTATTTGAGTTTCAATCTCTTTTTTAAATGAGAACATGAGAAAGAGATGGAATATATTTTAGACCTGTCAAATTAATCCACTCCCTTGTGTCTAGTGTAAATTTAACGGCAATGAATATAGTGGCGTCTAGTTTATCAAGGATGGAAGATATTTGACATACACATGCCCCGCACACAAACAAACACCCCCCGACACACACACTTTTCAAATTGGAGTTGGAACACAGCTTTCACTTTATGTAAGCATTTATGCTTTGTTATTGTAAACCTATATTGGCCATATTATAAGATTATTTTTTGTACCTATGTTTAATGTTGATGCTGTTGGATTATGGAAATAAATAAAAAATTTAAACTCACGAAAAGTGCAAGATGGGGTTGGAGACCGTCGGTGTCCTGTCGTCGAACGGTTCTATAATGATGGTGAACCCCTTGGTGTAGGTGGCCACCAGCGTGGCCAAGTGCGTGACGAGCGTGAGCGCGGCCAGGTGGCTGGGGTCCGGCACCTCCAGCGTGCGCAGCAGCGAGGACAGGCGGCTGGCGCAGAACCGCAGCGGTTTGCGCTCGATACACACGCGATTCGACACGTCCTTGAGGAAACCTAAGGGAGTCAAACCACACACATTGAATGGAAGAGAGACGTTGCATGAAACACAAAACTACATATGTTTTGTGTGTTATTTGTTAGTGGGAGGACTAACTCTTCTGCGAGTGTCCGTCTGGGTTGTTACCACCGCTTTGTGAGTGAAGTATGCCGCCAAGCAGCAATGTGCAAGCATTACTGTGTTCCGGTTTGATGAGCAAAGTAGCCAGTGAAATTACTGGGCTTATGAGACTTAATACCTAATGTCTCAGGGTAACGAGCGCACTGCAGTGCCGCGCCGGCCTTTGAGTTTCAAAGTTCTGAGGGGCACTGCAATTGTTATGGGCCGGCGTTATGCTTATCATCAGTCAAACGACCAGCCCGTCTCGTTACCAATAACATTTAAAAAAAAGGACCACATGGGCCCCCCAGCACTACACCCTCCCTGACATATTATATAGGTATCTACGATGTTTAAGTCGTGTACTACGCGATGATGTTATATGTGGAATAAAGAAACTGACATAGATACTAGTCTGTGATTCGGGTAGACAAACGTAACACAGACCCGCTGTTAGAGTAATTTATTTTAACCTTCATAAGTGTGCTCCCTTGGAGCCTATATGAATAAAGCATTTTGAATTTGAATTGAACACTAAAAACATTTCACTGTTTTTTTGTGCAGTTGTGTCATCAAATTAATATGTTAATGTTACCTGCAGGTGATTCTTGCACAACATGTTGTATCCTTAACCTAGTCTTAATGTACTCTATGAAACGCTTCAGGAAACTCAGGAAATGTTCCGCATTCCTGATATTACCAGGAACCACCTCTGAAAGAGAAAAAGTATCCGTTTAAAATCTTTCTGCTTTGTCTGGCTGCTAGTCTAACATCTTATTTTACACATTATAGACTCTAGTTTCAGTATCAAGCACCGTCTTACCATTCAAGACCTCGTCGGGCAGGATGGGGTTCCCGAGGATCAAGTCGGAGTCCCGCTGCTGCGCCGCCTCGCGCAGCCCCTCCACCATCACCTCGTACTCCGCCGTCAGCCGCGCCGCATCTTGCTCCCGGATTCTGAAACATTCAATATACGAGTCATGCCACCTTTCGATTCAACACCTTTAACATAGTTATAATAGTATGAGTTTAAAAGTAAACTAAACATCATTCACTGAAATAACTTTTTGTACAATCGTTCAAGTTAAAACTTGTGAAAACGGTTTCAGCAACCAGTGGCTTCTCCCATCAGTAGCCGCTATTTTAGTTTTTGACTATTTGAATCCTATTAAAGAAAACTTTGGATGGATATAGTACTAATTACTATAATTACAAATTATATAGGACTATAATATAATAATAATTACTCCACATAGACATAGAAATCAATCATTTTAGGACTTTTTCCTTTACTTCTGGACTTCCTATGTGCCAAATTTCAAAATTGTAGGTCAATGAAAAGTTTATACGACTGTAACCTCATTGGTTTGAAGTGAGACTTTTTAGTAAAAATGAGATTGTAAATTCGTAAAACAGACCAATGCATGACAATGTCATCCTAAAGAGTTTTTATTTTAGGTATAGAAGCTGTAAAAAATCATTTACAGCAACAATAGTGTTGCTGCAAAACTATTTACTCACTGTGCCACAGTCTTCTCCAGTTGCTGCAGCGCCTGGCTGCTCTTGTCTATGATCCTTCTCGTGATCTTCACACTCAGGGAGTCAATGCACACATTGTCTATGTTATGTGCCTCGTCGAACACCACAACAGCCTCTTTGTGCAGCTCCTTGGACACCACCTCAGCGATCTTCGGGTCTAGCAAGTAGTGGTAGGAGTATACTACAATCTCCGCATGGACTATCTGAAAATATTTCAAGTTAATTTACATACTAGCTGAATACAGTCACTATAGTAACATAAATACCAACAATAATATTCATATGAAAGTACGTAAAAATAAAATTGAAAAATAACCATTATAAAACCAAAATTACCATTCTGAACCTCCATCCTACTAGCCTATCCTAATTTCTTTGTAATATTAAAAATGCGAAAGTTTGTGTGTGAGCGTCAATGTATGTTACCACTTATCTCCATAGCTAAAAACGTAAAAAAGGTTGTTATTTTGGGAACCTTTTCTTTAATGCATATTTAAATAACAAAAAAAAATGAAATTTTTTATATAGTACTAGGCACATTGTTTACTTACTCTAGTTCCTTTTAAAAATATTTTTTATTAGTGTCAACTTACAGCAAACCTGGCCAAGAAGTAGGGGCACCAGTTCCTATCAGCTCCATATTGTTTCAGATCATCCATTGTGTACACACCATACGGCAGCATAGACTCCTTTCCTTCTCGGTTGAATCCTTCATAAAACTGACCTGAATGAATGAAATGACTAAATAAATAAAAAAATACACAATGAAGCATTCTGTAATTTTCCCTCATAGTTCTTTTTCAATAATTATATGTATAAAATTCCCAAAATTCACTTACACGTAGCTACCGAACTATCTGTCTCATGCTTCTCTCGGATATAACTTGCAGTTAATGCATGGCATTTACCATCTACCAGCTTGCCTTCTCTTTCTTTGGACACCTGAAATATTAACGAGAATGAAAATGTTACAATGAGTATTTGTAGAATGAGGTTGAATACTAAAAATACCACTATTTTATCAATCAAATATCAAGTTAATTTTAACTGAACTTGAAGAATTATAAAGTATTTTACTTTGAATCTGGTAAATCTTGAATATACAATAGACAATTTGGATAGAGGGGAGAGTCAAATCATTCGTTGATGTATCAGTCTTCATGATGAATAACAGACCATGGAATGAACATATTTACAATCATAAACAGGGTTATCCTAAGAATTATAATATTGTCAATGAAAAAGAATGCAAAATTACTGTAGAAAAATTATTAGTAGTTAAACAGGTTGTTCAGATGAAAGTAAACCATAAGTAGTTATAACATTTTGGTTTTGAGCACTTTGCTATGTAAAACACTACACATACCTACTAACTAAACTAAAACTAACTTAAAAAAGTGTGTTCAAATGAGAAATGCAGTGGTGTCAAAAGAATACAAAAATTTCACATTACCTCAGGGTGTATGCACAAGTTCTTCCTGGAGCTCAGCACGAGTCCCGTCAGGTTAGGTCTTTCACCCTGACATGTCTCATAATAATTTATCAGATTCTTCAATTCCTCCAAAACCTTCTCAATCTCCGGAAGAGTACGTGAACAGTAAATTAACTTCCTGGAATATTAACTTTATGGTCAAAAACAAATGATTGTTTTTTTTATATTCACTTTACGAATTTTTTTAAAGATTTAGAAGAATTAGTATACCTGATATGGTGTGGATTATGTATCATATAAGCAACGATGAGAGACAGCAGAGAAATAGTTTTTCCTGTACCCGAAGGCATTTCCAGCAAGCCATGTCCCTGAAAATATTGTTTGTTTCCATCCCAATCAAAACATAACCTATAAACTTTAAAATATGTTTTAGTAGGAATACGTTGTGACACATCAGTGTGAACTTACTTTAGCGTCTAAGGCTCGCTTTAACTCCAACATGTAAGCATATTGCTCCGGGTAAATGTAATCGTAAGGGAAATAAACAACTAAACCGTCGACGGTTAACCTGAAACATTTTTATAAATAAATACACTTTTTCAACAATGATTTCATAACTACAGATATAGAAATGGTGCTGAAGATAAGCTTAGGGTAACATACTTCATGATTTTATATACCAATTTTCTGAAAACAAATTAAGTTCCTGAGCGTCTCAACAAACAGAAAATAACAGAATCGTGACAGAATCCAACGGCAACAACAGTGACACTTGACAGTGAAAACTGAACAGTCAACAGCTTTTTTTCGTTCGCCCTTGTTGGGCAGGCTTATGTCATAAAAAGTCAACCGCTCCCTTGACGCGTTTTGACATTTGACGTGTTTTTTGTTTGCGCGCGCAAATTCAAAATGTTTTATATCTATTGAATTCTATTGGTATTTGGTCTAATGCGGCCTTATTACAAAACGAGTTTTAACGCTAAACTGGAGTTTAAACCGTAGTTTTGTCAAATTTCTTATTACAAAAAGCAGATTAGCACTTAGGTCTTGGTTGACTATGGTGTCAAAGTTAGTCTTGCCGGGCACCTAGTTTAGCGACGGTTTAAGCATTTATTTTAATGGCGGCCACGTATTCTACTTGTCAAATCGTAAAAAATTTATATATTTTGTATTAAAGGAAGAAGGGGTGGTGACTGGTGAGGTATTAGGAAGCGTGGATGAGTAGAATAATAGCTTTTAGCAAAATATATAGGAAATACTTAAAATATCGAAAGTATACATAGTAAAAACAGATAAAATTACAAGAATTGACAGTACACACAATCAACAAAACATGTTGCTATGGTTACTTAGCCATAGTGTGCCAGTGTATAGGTGGGATATATAAGGAGTATCTCCTTAACATTTTTTTCATATACGTAAATACCTAATTAGGATGTTTTGAATTACTCGCAATGATCAAAAGTCATTTAAAAATTACCTACAATATTTTTCAATATTAGAAAATAGTATTGTGTGACAAAATAGCTACTTATATTCCAAAATAAAAATTAGTACATTGTGTCAATTCTACATTTCGTGTATCCGTAGCATAAAGACATTTATTATCTGTGGAAATAATTTCTACCATAGCTACAGTTTGGTATTAAGTTGTCTTGGCTTTATTCATCTTTTGTAATAAGGTTTGGTTTATAGGTCGACTCTAAAGATAGTTGAAGACAAATTGGTTGTCGACCAAAGTCGAGTTTAACGAGTTTTTTGTAATAAGGCCAATTGTATTTAACGATCGAGTATAAGTTTAGTACTATTTTTTTCACCTTAGGATCAAATTGGGACACTTCCAAAAAGGGTGTAAAGTATTACAAAAATTAGGGTTACTACCCTATTTAGTTTTGAGGACCTTAATTTTTCAAACACTTTTATACTCGTTTTCACCAAAGGAGGAGAGGCCTAAATATTTAGGAGTTGCCTAAGGCAAAAAAACGTTTCACCAACCTTTAGGGAGTATCTAACAGTTTATATTTAGGAGTTTGCTTACATCAGGAGTTAATTAGATAGGCGTCGCCTTAGTGGTCGTTGGTGAAAACGGGCATTAGTTACTTTTGTCCTCATCTTAATTTTACAAAAAAAAATTAAAAAAAAAAAATTCTAACATTACCTACCACCAGGATATATGCCTTCTTATATTTTAATCCTCGCTTTGTAAATTTCAACGGGATTTTATTTTGAGTTACTTGCTAATGACGTTCTATAAGTTTTATCTTTTCAAGCTCTCTTTTTCTACACTCTTATTTTTCTTCAGTAGATATCTAGGTAGGTAACTAAACTGTAGAAAAGGTCCGTAGAATTCCTTGAATGTACCTATAACGTCCAAAATAACACAAAAACTAATCATGCGAGTATCATGCGAGCATCATCAAGTATCCTATGTACTTATTATCTCAAGAAGGGTGACGCTTAAATACCATTTATTTATATTCATAGCATTATCGAACATAAACGACAGTAGAGAGTATTGTATGGTCGATAATATTGCAATTATATTAATAATATTAACTTATGAACCCGCGATAAGATACAGAAACAAATAAGGCAACTGGGGCTCTAGTTCCTAACGTACAGTCTTAACTGTGCCTAGCGTTTGTAAAAATGGTGGTAAAAATAGCTGTGCTCGGTGCAGGAGTAATAGGTCTAGCGTCTGCTGTTAAAATTAAGGAAAAGTATAATAATTCAGAAGTGAGTTTACTTTTTATAAATCTTAACAAGTATTTGATTAATCAATATAATGTAATCGTGAAAGTAGCTATTTTAGAAGTTTGCAGGTCGTTGTCAGGGACTGACTTGTAGTCCTTGTAGGTAACGGACTAACGTTGGCAATAACCCTGTCTTTGACTCATTGTATGTTGTTCAAGGTGGTTCTGATTTCGAGTGAATTTTCCCCGAACACAACTGGCGATGGATCGGGGGGGCTCTGGTACCCGTATCTGTGTGGAGACACTCCTGGAAGTCTTCTATCGTAAGTTTCTTGCACACAAAATACAAATAGCAAATACTCGCTGTGTGCCGTTTATAGCAGCAGATGGTCAACTTGCAGATCGCGATCATTGTTTCGCTTATACAGATGATATAATAATGCAATTTTTATTATTTGAGTGTTGTTGTAGTGTAACTTGACCCGCAGCGCAAGTACGGAAGTCGGTTCATAAATTTGTCGAATCGAAAAAGCTGATAAATTTATCGAATGTTGCGAGTAGGTACCGAAGTCTGATCGTAAAGTATTGTAGAACTACTACAATACTAAACATATACTACAATAATATTCTCTTTGGATTCGACCTAGCTATTCGATAACTTTTGTCAAAAGTATCGAGGTTCGATAAATTATACAAAAAGTCGATAAAACCCACTTTATCGATTTGAACTGTCAATTTTATCGATCAAAAAGATCCGTACTTCCGCCGCAGATTCCTTTTATGTAGGTATTAGCACTGAATAGATAGGGATGGAATAAGTGTATTAGGCAGGCTAGGTAGCATGCGCAGGCTAAGACACGAGTGGCAGAACTTTCTATGGTTATCACATAGATCTAATCTATGGGTTATCACTAATCATTGAGACTTGAGTACCTATAGTAAATTACCATTTTATATGACTTCAGGCGATGGGGAGGCGAATCCTACGAGTTCCTACACAAATTGTGGCTCGAAGGAGGGTACGGTATCTGCCTTATGCCGATATTCAACTTGTACAGAGACAAGAACTGCTCGTCTGAACCCTACTGGTCTGATAGAGTGTTTGGATACCATAAGCTGGAAGAAAGGGAATTGGCTTACGTGAATGCAATGTTTTCTGGCGGTTTTGCGTAAGTAATTTTCATTTTATTTATTTCAAATTCAATTACGAATATTAATACAGGACATTCACAATGCAATAGTGTAAGTTATAAAATTATAATATACTTACCTATTTAGAAGAAAAAAAATCACAAAATATTAAGATTCACTATACACGAAAGTTACGTACTATTTCTTGAATTCCGTAACGGCGGAGATAAACATTTCAATAAAATTTTTTTTTTAGTGCTGGGCACACATTTTCCACCTTTGTCTACTCGCCCCCGCCTTTCTTGAGCTACCTTTACCAACGGTTCAAGCGTGCGAACGGGGCCACTCTGCAGGCGAAAGTGAATTCGCTTCAAGATCCCTTGTTGAAAGGGTTTGATGTGGTGGTGAATTGCACGGGGTTGAATGCCAAGTATTTGGTGCCTGATGATAAAGTTTTCCCATACAGAGGACACGTGATCAAGGTCAATTAACTGTATCTACCTACCTACAGTGCGATTAAAATAAGAATAAGAGGTGCTCTCGGTTAACTTCACTTCAATATCAGTTCAATGTTCTTCTTCTAGCGTGGCGTTATATTTGGTTTTTCTGTGTTTAATGTACTATTTTGTTGTACTTTGAATTGACATTGAAGTTAGCCGAGCCCGTCCTATTCTTATTTTAATCGCATTGTAGGTACTTTATTGAATATAATAGTATTCAGGTATGTTAGTGGGAGGACTAACTCTTCTGCGAGTGTCCGTCCGGGTTAGTACCACCGCTTTGCTCGTGAAGTCTGCCGCCAAGCAGTAATGTGCAAGCATTACTGTGTTCCGGTTTGATGAGCAAAGTAGCCAGTGAAATTACTGGGCTTATGAGACTTAATACCTAATGTCTCAGGGTAACGAGCGCACTGCAGTGCCGCGAAGGGTTTTGTGTTTCAAAGTTCTGAGTGGCACTGCAATTGTTATGGGCCGGCGTTATGCTTAGCATCAGGCAAACGACCAGCTCGTCTCGTTACCAAATAACATAAAAAAAAAAATTAAGGTTTCCGTTTAAAATTTTCAGGTGGTAGCACCATGGGTAAACCACACTGTGATGGACGAAGACGGGGGCAATTATATTATTCCAAAGTAAGTTTATCTTCCTAATCTTTTTGCAGTGTCACCCAAAACAGTCCTATGAAGTCCTAGGTACCAGCTGGTGTTTTCCATGTTTTCAGTGCCAAAACTTGCGTGTTGGGAGGAACTCATCAGAAGGACGACTACAATACCAATGTGTACAGCGAGGATACCGACTTCATCCTCGATGGATGCAGAAAACTCATTCCTTCACTCCAAGTATTAAATATTTATTCATATTTATTTTTGAACTTTGAATAATAAGTACCTATGTACTATAAATGTATTGCAGCGATCGATACACTAACCCCGAGAGATGAAATACTGTACTATCCGATCTCACAACAATGTATAGATTTTGCTATAACTAATATCCGCACTCAGCGTATCAGCGCACGGACAATCGGCGCGAGGCGGTGGCTCAGCCAATCAGAGCGCATTATGTGTAGGCAAATAATGCTAGAATTTATTTCGTGCAAAACAAACGTCACTGCACCTCTTGAGGTTAGTATCTCGATGATTGCAGCCGTCGTCGTGATTTACTTGATAGGTCGATGGATTAAACTTTTCGGGTTCGATTTATTCGCAAGGACAAATAAATGAAATCACACGATCATGAAAAAGTAATTTCTAAAGATACTCCAACTATTATTGTAGATTAGTTTGGTGTAATTTTTTAATGCCCCACGCATAGAAGTAAAATTATTAATCATAGGTTTCATCTTTATGTAGATAGTAAAGTAGGTAGCTACTTAGAAAAGCATGGAGAAAATGTATCTTTAACTTAGAATGAGTCTTGAATAATAATGAAAAAAATAATCGAATTATTTCTAACATTTTTTTATAGAAGGCTGAAGTATACCAGCACTGGGTTGGTCTAAGGCCAGGCAGGCATACAGTAAGATTGGAGGCTGAACAAAAAAATGGAAAACTAATCATACACAACTATGGGCACGGTAAGTTTATGGTAGACCCTGCAGTTTTTTTTTTGTTTTTATGTTATTTGGTAACGAGACGAGCTGGCCGTTTGCCTGATGGTAAGCACAACGCCGGCCCATAACAATTGCAGTGCCACCCAGAACTTTGAAACACAAAGGTCTGCGCGGCACTGCAGAGCGCTCGTTACCTTGAGACATTAGGTATTAAGTCTCAAAAAGCCCAGTAATTTCACTGATACTCTGCTCATCAAACCGGAACACAGTAATGCTTGCACACTACTGCTTGGCGGCAGACTTCACGAGCAAAGCGGTGGTAACAACCCAGACGGACACTCGCAGAAGAGTTAGTCCTCCCACTAACAGGCTTACAACATAATGCATCAATCCTGTATAATGGCCACACGTTGGGCACCAACGCAGGTTAAAAATTGCCAAACTTGAAACTGCCTACTTTGAAATTTTCCCGAACGTTATTGATGATAAATGGTTAGTTTAAACCCGATATTTCTGGGTATGCAGAGAGCGTCTCTGACAGAAGCCATGGTTGACCGAATGAACTTGGGGCAATGCCAATCTTGTCAAGTTTAATGCTTCGAAAACCCAGGCACGTCTATTGTCTGCTAAGCAGAGTCCATTCCTTCCAACTCCCACTCTCCAATATTTATTTCCTTGCCGATTACGACGCTTTTAGGCGTTACCTACACTCAAATACAATCTAGAATCTAGTGAGTGAACTAACCAGTAAACACAGAGTACATTAGTATATAGGAGGTATAGGCCAGTAAACTTATAAAAATCATTAAGATTTGAACTGGTCACTATATAACCTAGAAGAATTTGGTTTCCAATCATTTTTGATGCGCAATGCTTTGATCCACAGTTTCTGTTTCTTCTAGTCAGAAAGGAAACGTGTTCACCTTTATTTTTAAACTGAAATGCACTTAACAGAGGCATACTTTATTGCAGAAACAGTTTTTTTTCCTTACTAAAATTTTATAATGAAGTTTGACAGTGAAACAACACCAGCGTCAATGCGCCACCTAGCAGAATAAATAAGCATAAGGGTGTCTGCCCATTGATTTTTTTTTTTTTAGGTGGTTGTGGCCTCACGTTATTTTGGGGATGCGCGACTGATGTTTTAGAACTATTGGACAAGCACATGGGCAAGGAACTGAAAGACAAATGTAAACTATAAAACTGCACTGATTTTAAATGCAATTAATATTATTTATGTATAAAAATAAAATTATTGTTTACACTTTACTCTAAATAAAAATTAGAAAGCTACTTTGTAGTTTATGAAATATATTTTATAGTGTTAACCGACACTAGCGGATGTTCACATAAACATCACAAAAATTTCGCTTCCAACAGGATTCGAACCTGCGTCTTCTGGCTTGCCGGGCCAGACGCCTTAACCACTAGGCCATGGGAGCAATTACTGTTGACTGCGAAATTCTTGATATGATGTATTTCTTTGTAAGCCGAAAAGAAATACATCATATCAAGAATTTCGCAGTCAACAGTGATTGCTCCCATGGCCTAGTGGTTAAGGCGTCTGGCCCGGCAAGCCAGAAGACGCAGGTTCGAATCCTGTTGGAAGCGAAATTTTTGTGATGCATATATTTATGTGAACAGCTACTTTGTAGTGTTCCATTTTAACCTTGATAAGCAAATACCTTGTTTTACTCCACCCTGAAAACGCATCGTTGTACAATAACTGGCATACATAATTGGCTTACCGCTTACGGCTGATCTGTATACCAAAAAGTAATAAGAACTACTTACTACCTGCAGTTTACGCGTTTTCGTAATTGCATGTTCCGGCAAGAAAAGTACACTGGTTTATATGATACATTTTTCGACTAAATTCGTTAGTCACCTTCGGCGTAATAAAGCAAGCAGCAGACGAATTCAAACTGTCTAATAGGGACTTAGGGACCATTCCATGCCTTATTAAATATGTACTCAGTTTGATTCAATTAAATGTCTGTCTAAAGACATTGTTATTTCAGTGAGTCGCTACTCTAATTTAAATATAGATTTTGCTATACTTACTCCAACCAACCATTTAATTAACTTTGGAAGATATACTTAGCGATATGCGTTATCGATTTTATTCAAATTCAAAAGTCTTTATTCAAATAGGCCCCAAAGGAGCACTTATGAAAGCTAAAATGACTCTAACAGCGGGCCTCTGCCACATTCATCTACCCGAATCACAGACTACAACTAATGCTGTCTTTATCAAAACAACAAATGACAAAGACACGATGAAGAAATGAAGAAATTATAACACGTCTTCGCGAAAGAATCCGACGATTCATTACAATAAAACAAAATTGAAGTACCTACGTCCTACCTATTTTAAAATTTTTAACGAAATAGAAAATTCGTCAATGGCTTATAAAAAAACTTGAATAAAATTCACTAACAAATGAGGACTCAATAAATATCGATATCGACAAATATAGGAAACAAGGAGCACGTCGCCTCCCTAAAAAAAATAGCGTTCTTTGTTTGAGTATTGCATTTTAGTGTATACGGTTGCCTGCCTATAATTCCACCAATTTCACCAAATAAACATTTTTTCTTTTTAATTTTTTAATTATGAAACTTCATAGGCGTGCTTATGTCAAAAGTTAAATATCTGGTTGGACGGATTATATGTATTGCCAACTTGACCAATCTAAAAAAGGTAAGGTTAGGTTAGGTTATCAAAAACAAATGTGAACTGTAATAATATAATATTACCTCAAAAAGCCCAACAAAAATATTGTATAAATATAAAACATTACAACATAAACGATAGTAGCTTTTCCATTTGAAGCCAGCCTACATTCATTTGCCTTAAAATATAAATTAAAAAGGGGCAGCATTCGTTTCAGTTTTTTAAACTTTGCTGGAATGTTTTACCTTTTTTATATAAAAGGTAAGCTCATTAACTCTCTTATATTCTTATTAACTTCTTCGTGAATCAAAGTATTGGAAATTTATTGTCACTGGCAAGACCAAACCAAAAGACTACATGGTCTTAAAAATATGTTACAACAAAACATTGGATTCTATCCGAAATAAGTTACTTTATTTGAGTTCTGTTAAAAGGTTACTTCGCTATATATTTTGAAGGCACCCATGCTCAATTTCTCTTAAATAAATAAATAACAGTGTAATCAAGTAATCATTCTCTGGTCCACATAACATATTTCTGATACCTTTTGGTAACGTTTACACGTTACTTTTACAAGCACCTAATTATCGGACAGCAATCAAAGATGTCAATGTCAATTGTCTAACGTCAACTAGATTCCCATTGTCTACGGTCCTTGCTCTTTAACATTGCTCTCCACTCATGCGCATCGCTGCGAATGGCTGTATTTTTTGAGAAAAAGTTAATAAACTAATTTTTCGCCATATTTCATGGTTTTCCTTATGTTAACACGAACACCTTTTAACATGGTTATATTACTTTACACCTATTTCATTGCTTTAACATACTATAATATGACTTCTTACTAGGTATTTTATTTCTTAGATTTGTCTATGGTGTCGTACACATCAGTCCTCCTCTGACTCCTAATTGGTATTTGGCTGCGAACTTCCTCTACCGCCTGGAAATCTGCAAAATTAAAAATGGTATATTTTATGGTACTAATGTGGTTCCGGCCGATGGACTACTTCCACAAATTATATAGGTATGCTTTACCACCAAACTCGCCAGAGGAAATAAGTTCGTTTACTAACGTGATGACGTCATGTCGGAATTCATCACGGCGGTTAAATTCAAATTCAAAAGTCTTTATTCAAATAGGCCCCAAAGGAGCACTTATGAAAGTTAAAATGACTCTGAAACAGCCGGCCTCTGCAACATTCATCTACCCGAATCAGAAATCAAAAAAATCTTTAAAATGAATTATAAAAGTGTTGTTCCGGTTTGGTACTAAAATTGAACCAGGCTGAGTTGGTTTTTTTAAATGAGCTCTCAAAATCTAGATATGTATTCTGAAATGAAATCACAATTTTATAGCCCTGAGATTTCCTGAAAATACATAGTTTTTTTTTAGTACGTAATGTGAAACGGAACGCAATTTCTCAAAACGGAAACGTTTTTTCAGGTTCTTATTGGCTAAAAAACATGATAAAGTGCATAGACAATAAAAAAATTACAGAACAGATGACAACACAGCCATAATTTTAGCCATACTTTTATAATGTTGCTGCTTTTTTATATTTTTAGGTACGCAGTGTTGCTGTTAATTAATATTGCATTTCTACTACTTACGCTTTTTTTAAAAAACTAGTTTTAAAAAATACGCAGTCCTAAATTTTTTTATTGTTGTTCTTTGTTTCTGGCACATATCTAGAAAAAAATTTGAGGCTAGTTAATTTTTTCTGGGAATAAAGTACCAAGCTCCATACAAATTTGGTACAAGCCTTTTATTTTATAGTTTTATAAACGGAAACTAACATTTTTCGAGTACTTATTAATAGTACTATCTTATTTATACACTTTTAGATTTTTTCTCACATACAGTAATATAACCTATTGCATACAAATTATTAACCCTAGGGCCTGACCAAATGCCGAGCACAGAGTAGAAAGTACAAGTAGTTATCAACCAAGGTATGACTTACCGATGTCTGCCAGCAGCGTCCCCGGCGTCTCATCCAGCTGGCCGGCGAGCTGCCCCCAGGGGTCGAGCAGGGCGGAGTGCCCCCAGGCCACGTAGGACGCGGCGGCGTCCCTCGCGGGGCTGACCAGCGCCACCCACAGCTGCTGGTCCGCGGCGCGCGCGCGCCCGAGCAGCTCCCAGTGCTTCGGGCCCGTCGTCATGTTGAACGCGCCGGGGTAGATGAGCAGGGAACAACCTGGGTGGATAGGGATGTTGACTCCATGTCAAATTCAATTTCATTTTACGTACATATATAAATCGGATGATGCAATATAATGTCACAGAGCTGGTCTGATGATGAAGCCGGACGGCGGCCATAGGAACTCTGTACGAAACGACGGAACCCCATCGAGTTTGGTCTCGTTTGATTTGTATTTGCAAGTACCTACTCTGATCCTAAATGATGACCAGGGTCCTGATGATGGAACCGGAAGGTGGCCACTGGCCACAAGTTTAAATATACTTTTCCACAAACAACTGTTTTTTATGCTATTTGGTAACGGGAAGAACTGGTCGCTTGCCTGATGGTAAGCATAACGCCAGCCCATAACAATTGTGCAGTGCTACCCAGAACTTTGAAACACAAAGTCCTGCGCGGCACTGCAGTGCGCTCGTTGCCCTGAGACATTATGTATTAAGTCTCATAAGCCCAGTAATGTCACTGGCTACTCTCTGCTCATCAAACCGGAACAATGCTCGCACATTACTGCTGGCAGCTCAGACCCAGACGGACACTCGCAGAAGAGTTAGTCCTACCACTAACAAAATGCTTTGATCATATAGGCCCCCAAAAGAGTGCTTATGAAGATTAAAATAAATGATTCTAAAAGCGAAAAACTCATTAGTCAATCTCAGAATCTCAGGATCTGTATGGACTGTAAAAACAGATAAGTTTGCAGTCAGCACTCACCCTGCTTAGCCATGATATGAGCCATCTCAGGGAAGCGCAGGTCGTAGCAGATGCCCAGGCCGACCCTGACACCAAGATAGTCGAAGGTCGTGAGCTGGTCTCCAGCTGACAGCACATCGGACTCGCGGAACGTTATCTTGCCTGGAATATCGATGTCGAATAGATGCATCTGTGTATAAAAAAAATCATTTATAAAATCTTTTTACTAGGTGGTAGGACTAACTCTTCTGCGAGTGTCCGTATTGGTACCACCGATTTGCTCGTGATGTCTGCCGTCAAGCAGTAATGTGCGAGCGTTAATGGGTTCCGGTTTGATGAGCAGAAAAGCCAGCGAAATTACTGGGCTTATGAGACTTAATACCTCAAATGTTAGGTAACAAGCGCACTGTAGCACCTGCGTAGGGCTGTTTCAAATTTGTGACTGGAATTGTTATGAGCAAATAATCTACTCATCTTGTTACCTTGTATACTATAATAATTAATATAAAATTATAGAGACAAAGTCTCACTGCGGCTGGTATGCTCTGGTTTTATATACTTGTTTAATACATAATGTAAACAAACTCTGCTGATTGAACCAATGACAGCAATTATAATAGTGATCCGATGACATGATTCGAATTTGCATTTCTATCTATGTCATTGGTTAGTAAGCTCTAAGTTAGTTTACAGTATTGGACTCGTAAGAAAATCTCCACTATAGGGGGCCTTATTTCAATAATAATAAAATTATCGATAAAAGCGTTGTAACATGGGTACACGTTGCCATTAGACCTATGAGTGCGAGGGAGCGCGCCATATTGTACTCCACTGTGGTCACACGTTGTATTGCAGAGCGTCCAGCGAAATTTTTTCCGGACTATTAGACAATAAACATAAACAAACATACCTTTCTGTGCCGAGCTAGCAGCTTCCCGCGGTCGTCCCATACAGTGCAAGTGTTGTAGAGCTTTTTTCCGCAACGCTCGGGCAACGTGCCTCCAACTACGCACACTCCTGCTTCTGCAGCAGCTTTGGATAGAGCCTGGCATGTCTCGCCTGAAGGCACCTCTTCCGCATACTCCGCAAAATAGCCTGTAATAATTTTGCTGTAAATGCCTATGTGTTGGCTTACAAAACTGCACAATTAAATAACTAGCTTTAACATAATGACCAGCGAAATTACAACATCTGTGCTAGGACAAAAGCCGTTCTCAAAGAGTGGGCTATGTTCCACTTGGATTATGATCCAACATTAATTATTATTGTATAGGCCAGACATACTCAAAGTGGAGCCCACTATGAGTATGTTTTTTTTTTTTTTTTTTTTTATGTTATTTGATAACGAGACGAGCTGGTCGTTTGCCTGATGATAAGCATAACGACGGCTCATAACAATTGCAGTGCCACCCAGAACTTTGCAACACAAAGGCCTGCGCGGCACTGCAATCCGCTCGTTACCCTGAGACATTAGGTATTAAGTCTCATAAGCCCAGTAATTTCACTGGAAACTCTGCTCATCAAACCGGAACACAGTAATGCTTGCACACTACTGCTTGGCGGCAGACTTCACGAGCAAAGCGGTGGTAACAACCCAGACGGACACTCGCAGAAGAGTTAGTCCTCCCACTAACAAAAGTCTTGAGTATTGTCTAGCCAATACTCAAGACCTGCTGGTATTATTACTTTATTTAATTTGACATTTATTGCTGTTGAGTACAATAATTATATAATTATATTATAGTATTGATATAATTTATTTATTTATTTTATTTATTTAATTATAGACGAGCAGCACATGTGCTGATATGTCTATATTACACAGTGTTGAAAGTCACGATTGTTCACTTTTGTAGTAAGGACGTATTGTTTGTTCGTAACCAGTTGTCAAGTTTATTCTTAAAGCTGGTTATATTTATTGTTGTTCTGTAAAATTGTTATTATAATTTTATTTCAAATTATTTCTTTAGGTATTTGTTTACAAATATGCATCTAAACAATGTGTAAATTAATTATTATTATTCTTTATAAATAATTAATAAATAAATAATTTTTGATTATTGACTATTCTTACCAGTCCCATATGGTGAATTAAAGCACTCCGGCAAAGCTACTAGTTGAGCACCTTTTTCCTTTGCCTGACATATTTGTTTCACAGCCTCCGCAATATTCTTCCCTTTGTCTGCACCTACAGATAGCTGGACTAGGGCTATTTTAAGACCTAAAAATTATGAAAAGTTAGAATAAGTCATATTAATACTACCCAATCCTTTCCCGTGAATGCTATAAGAGCCAGCTAAGGGAATATCCGGGAAATGAGCGGCAGCATTCACCTCGGTCAACATCAAAATCTACAATGATCACCAAGATGTCTTCCAAGTGTGGTGTATTACGGCAACCCGCACCCCTTTATGCGGGACTAGATTCTGCAATGGAGACTTGAAAAGCAGGGTGTAGTCTATACACATCAGACACATTCCCTGTGCCTCACCTGCGGAGCTGTGCACAGCAGCGGTTATAGTAAAAACCACATTACACTGGATCATGTTGTGAGTGCAGTGATCATGTACAGGCTATAGCAATGGACTAACGTATCAAAGCGAAAAAACTCAGCAGAATGAAAAAAAAAGGTTAGACTATGACTTGTTATATTGATTAAACACAAGATGATGAGTTACTACAAGTATAATTAGAATGGTGGTGGGTTAGGTGGTGTTATAGCCTATAGGCAGATTAACCATGTGCATTATAACCATGTGTTATAGACAGGGATCAGAATAGGTACTTTTTAAGTACTAAATAATGTCAAATTACCTCTCGAGGATTAATAGGATCTTTTTTACCTACAAATTCAGTATCTACCTTGTTAAGCTACATTTACCTCTTGTGACATCCTATTTCCTACTAATCCTACATCTTATCCTACTAATTATTATAAATGCGAAAGTGTGTTTGTTGGTTTGTTCTTTTTTCACTCAGTAACGGAGCAACAGATTGACATGATTTTTGGCATACATATAGTTTATGGACAGGAGAGTAACATAGGCTACTTTTTATCTCGGAAAAAGGCACGGTTCCTGTGGGAATGAGGGTGAAAACTGCAGGCAGAAGCTAGTTACAAAATAAGTACAAATTATGACCTTGAACCTTCTTGATTATAAATCAAAATATTACAATAGAAACAACTTCATTAGCTCTTGAAATTCCAAACCAGTCGCTATCACAGCAACAGTTTTTAAAATATAAGTACATACCCATTGTCAATTTAATTATCTCTCCTGATTATCACTTTCCGAATACTTTTAGAAAGACAATGTATTTCAGTACAGAAATTCACATAGCTGTGAAAAAAGTAAATAAGCAACGACGAAAAGCTGTTATCACTTGATTTGTTTGACCTTTTTCGTAATGTCGAAAATTGAGCTTTATATCCAAGCCGTAAAGTCTAATTTCTAATGTCAAACCGACCGCTTAGGTTATCAGCTAACTTCAATAACTAAAACCACTGTACATATCATTCAAGATTTGTATTATTAGTAGAGAGGTTAATTTAAATATAGGAGTTAACATAATTACTATACCCCGATACTGAATCAGCGGTTTACAAGAAAACCGCGCGTGCACCGAATCAGGCATCACGTCTTCAGATTGTTCCGAATCACACATTTTGTAGCAAACACAGAGGAAGCCAAACGAACTCAATGAGCAAATTACCTTTTTTTAACATTACTTGTGGTAATAACAATTCAATTCTTAATAATAATAAAGCCGCCTTTGCAAAGAGACTAAAAATCAAAACAGAAAATAAAGGGGCACACCACAGATTACTATATATGTAGCTAGGGCACACTTTATGTCATTTCCATTGAGATAAATAATATCAAACACAAAAACTAACGCCATCTGTTTATAGGCTTGGAACTATTTTCACGTTATTTAAAAAATTACGAATACAAACTTATAAAATGCCCAAACGAAGATATACACAAAATAGCCGATTATTTCACTCTACAGGTTTTATAGAATTTACAGCCGAAAACAATTCCAAAGAGAATATAATCCCGGTAAACAATTCACCATTTTGGCACAATCATGACTTCGTTAAATGTAGCACGTTTTGGCTCTAAAATCGTTGTAATTTTTTTTTTTTATGCCTTAGGTGGCAAGCTGGCAGACGGCCCGCCTGATGGTAAGCAGCTACCGTCGCTTATGGATATCTGCAACACTCGGGGTATTACTGATACGTTGCCGACCTTTGAAGACTGTTCATCCTTCTTTTGAAGAGCCCCATATTGTATCTTGTTGGAAAAACCGCAGGTGAGCTCATTCCACAATCTGCATGTCCTCGGCAGAAAAGATCGCGAGAATCGCACCGTGTGAGATTTCCACGTTTCAATTAGATGTGAATGAGCTTTCAACCGTTGGCGGCTAGTACGGTGATAAAACCGTGACGCCGGCATCAGGTCAAAAAGCTCTTCAGAACACTCCCCGTGACATATGCGATAAAAGATACATAGAGACGCGACGTCTCTACGCAAACTTAGTGGCTCAAGGTGTTCGGTGAGCTTGGGGTCGTCGACAATTCTAACAGCTCTAAATATATTCAGCTCTAATTCTAAAAGTAAATCACAGATCAGTAACTAGGATCAGTAGCTAGGTGTAAAAACGGTCATGATACCAGGGACAACGTTAACATAAATTATGACGTCTCGTTGTCCCCGTCACGGGGGATGCGGGCCGGGCCTACGGGGACAACGGGAACACACCCAATAATTGTACATATTTACAAAAGATACATCATTTATTACTTACAAAATACGTGATATCATTCTAACATGCTGTATCATACAGCCTGAGTTTGATTTGGTTTGTTATCCCGAAAGGTGACAATCTACTCCTGGCGGTTGAAAACATTTGTTTTTTTTTATTCGCAATTTTTCATTGAAGAAATGCCATTTAAAATTTAAGTCAAAATCCTACTACAGAATTTTCGGGCAGCCCTAGTTCAGCTGGTTCACTTGAACTACGATGACCTTTGTTAAATGACGATGTTGATTAGAAGAGAGTTAGAAATAATTCCAGAAAATGCCACACGCTTTACGTTTGAAGTTGAATTTATTTTTTTGCATGGAAATTTGGAATGACATGCTCTGGGAATTTGAGATACGGATGGCGGTAGGTGCGCGTTACCGCAGCGGAAATGTATCGAATTTCATGATGCGTCATGCGACTAAGTGGATCAAAATGAAAATTATGTTAAACTTTTGTAATGTTATTGCCAGCAAATTCACCGAATCCAATTTTTCATAATTATATTAAGTGATTGTTTATCTTCAAAAATGTTGAGATGAGCGAGCGAGAAAGCGGCGCGAGTATCCTGCCCTTAAATAGAAATTTGTGCGTCGTAAGACTCCGAACACGTTTGGCTGAAGTCTAGGTATCCTAAACGGTAGATAGACGCTAGTGGGTCAGTAAGAGAACTGGTAGTCCGTGGGGGGCTCCTTGGGCTCCAGTTTCCGTTTGTCGGCGCGGGCGCGCGGCAGGTAGGGCGCCGGCTGCTTGAGGTGCACCGTGCGCACGTGCAGCTTGCGGCTGTTGGACTGGCCGAATGCTTTGCCGCACACCTCGCATTCGTACGGCTTCACTCCGGTGTGGCTCTGTCACAATACAATAGGGGTGTCGCATGAAACAAAAAATACATTTTTACTGTCGTTTATATGTACAGTACATTAACACAATAACAATGAAAATATTTTTTTATATGTTATTTGTTACCGAGACGAGCTGGTCCATTTGCCTGATGGTAAGCATAACGCCGGCCTATAACAACTGCAGTGCCACTCAGAACTTTGAAACAGGCCTGCGCGGCACTGCAATGCGCTCGATACCCTGATACATTAGGTATTAAGTCTCAGAAGCCCAGTAATTTCACTGGCTACTTTCACTATCAAACTGGAACACAGTAAAGCTCGTACTGCCTGGCGGCTCACTTCACTCACAAAGCGGTGGTTACGAGACGGACACTCGCAGAAGAGTTAGTCCTACCACCTAGTAAATTCACTCGGAATGAGATCCGAAACGGATACCATTCCTTGTGAATCAAAATGAGCGTGCGGGGCGGCGCTGCTCGTGAGCCGTGGCTCACCCGGTAGTGGCGGTCGAGCGCGCCCTTGCACTTGAAGGCCTTGCAGCACACGTCGCAGGCGTGCGGCCGCGCGTCCGAGTGCGTGCGCAGGTGCATGTTGAGGTTGGTGCGGTTGTAGAAGGCCTTCCCGCACGTCGCGCAAGCGTACAGGCGCTCGGCGCTGTGCGTGCGCTTGTGGTACGTTAGGAACGCGTTACCCTGCGTAGTAACGATTCGGTTACAGTAAAGTTACCCACTTTGAATACTTTTCTCAAACTTTTATGAATATCAAAATAAAAAGTAACCGTCTGTCTTATTGATTAATAAGTGTTCTTTCATAAGCAAATTTAGAATATGTTATTTAATTAAAATGTCGAAATTAAAAAAAATTTGGAGAAATTACGTTTTATTGGAAGTTCAAAGTTACCATCACTATCAATTGGGTATCTTTGAACTTAGATATTTTGGACAGCGAAAACTTTTTTATCGGCAACTTTAATTGACTGGGGTAAGATTTAACTTATATTTTTAGTAAAAAAAAACATAGATAGCTGTCAAATTAAATCAACTTGTTCAATTATTATAAAAGTTCATTGACAGCTGTCAATTTTATATCACATTCAACACTCAGAATATTTAGTCTTTCCGTTTCACGCAATTATCAAAGTTTTTGATGAAAAGTATTTTGAGAAAAAAAATAAAGAATCTTCGGTAAATTAGCCGGCCGGGCGGCGCGACGCGTTTCCACGTGATTACGTTAACCAACTGGCACGGTGCATGAGTGTTACATACGGGTGTCCGTGTATAGGATGTGTTGTGCGAAATGTATGTATATGGGTGCACCCCACAGTATAAAACAAAGAAAATATTCCTGAATTCACATTTTTTCAAGGCTACAACGCAGTTGGAATTTAAAAACGCAAGATTTACTTAAATATGCGCATAACGTGCTTGCTTACACAACTTAACTTATGTTATCAAAATTATCTTAGTGTCACATAATGGGACAAGCTGCTGGCTCCTGAAACACAGTTGCTACTAGTTCGGGAGCCTTTGGATTCATTAATTATTGTAATATTTATTTATGTCAATAAATAACTTTTTACTTCTCTTTTACTTACGACTTCCGCAAACTTTGTGACCTAGGCAAAATGGACTCACTCGGAAGCTTTTTCCACAGACGTCGCACACGTAGTTCTTCTGTATTGGGTAGGCTTTGTCAGGATGCGCGCGCCGGAAGTGCGTCCATTGCTCGCGAGCATTCTCAATCATGTCGCCGCACTGGAAGTGTACACAGGTGATGGGAAACCGCTGCCTTACCGGCTAACGACTATCATCTTCGTTTTCGACTCCAAACCGATTAAAACCAGCGATCACGAGTCTTCGGCTAGAAGGAATCATCTAGAATTTTCGCTATTTTGCGTTTTGTAACAGCTTGTTTCCTAAGTAACGTTTGTCCTAAAATGAAAACCAGCGAAAATTCTAGACAATTCCTTCCAACCGAAGCCGGACAACGAAGTGAGACTATAAGGGTTTCTTTTTTCCTTACGGCTTTTAAGCGGGGACCTTTACTATATAGTAGACTAGACTAAGGCTAAGATTCAGAGACGATTCTAAGCGTAGACGTTGGCTTCCATATGTCAAAACTGTGTAGAATTTTGACGTATGGAAGCGTGAGACCACGCTTAGATTCGTCTCTGAATCTCAGCCTAAGTGAGTTCCACTGACATGCACACAGCTGGCGGGCCAGTTCTCGTTGGATTTCTTCTTGCCGTAGTTCTTGGGGCGCGCGCGCGCGTGCTCGCGGCGGTGGTGCAGGCGCAGCTCCTCGGGGCTGCTGAACGTGGCGCCGCAAGCGCGGCAACCCTTGCTGCAATAGTAACAAAGAGACCAAGTGTCAATATTTTTTTTCACCTCGCAAGCTCGGTTAGGTTTTGTTTATCTTACGTCAACGGTCAAAAGTGATTTTTCCACGATAGCGTGGAAAATACAGACCTGAAGTTGTTCCCCTGCGCGTGCTTGACTGAGGTGACCATGTGCCGATTGTAGGCCTCCGCTGACGTGAACTTGACGTCGCAGTCGGCGCAGTAGGGGCCGGCCGCCGGCGAGGGGGACTCGCTCGATTTCTCCTGAAAGTTTACAACTTGTATATTACTTATTTGCATAGAACAATAAATACAGGTTCATATACTTAGTAAAGTTTAGGTATAACAAGGTACGATGGAGTATTTACCGTGATTACTATTCAGCGATAAGATTCTACTTGCAACCGTACCTGTACAGTGGCAGTTGCAGATATAATATAGTATAGTAATTAACTAGTTATATTACTATACATACTCACTATATATCGCTGTACAGATATGTACTTATGAGTTATGTACACTGTCAAAAACTGATTGGTAGGGGACCAGGGACGAGTAGAAAAATCATTTTAATTCTAAAAATTAAAACTGAAGTCTGTGTTGTTGACTGTACTAATATTTCTTGAAGGTCGTTTAGAATTAAGTACTGTACGAAGTAGTCGAGGTGACGGGAGCCAGGCTGAGCTGGTCAAGTGTCCGGCCCATCACTCACACCCAACACTCACATCGAGACCTCGCCCCGTGTCTTCTTCGCCTGGCTTAAGGTGCCCCTTCCCGGCCTGCCTAAGTAGAGCGCAAAAGTGGCCAGACAAGCTGGTCGTTTGCCTGATGGTAAACATAGCGCTGGCCCATAACAATTGCAGTGCCACTCAGAACTTTAAAACACAAAGTCCTGCGCGGTACTGCAGTGCGGCCGCTACCCTGAGACATTAGGTATTAAGTCTCATAAGCCTGTAATTTCACTGGCTACTCTGATCATCAAACCGGAACACAGTAATGCTCGCACATTGCTTGGCGGCTGCCTTCGCGAGCAAAGCGGTGGTACCAATTTAGACGGACACTTTTTAAAAGGCAAAATTTTATCCAATCTTAATTCATAATGTAAAGGACTTTTCTTTTCAATCACAATCTGTAGCCTCCAGTCAGTAGCCATCTTAGAGCGACAGCTTCTCTCGTTTTACCGACAGGTCCAGCGATGAGGCGAACCATTCGTCTCGTCTCTTTGTTAGTGGGAGGACTAACTCTGCTGCGAGTGTCCATCTGGGTTGGTACCACCACTTTGTGCGTGAAGTCTGCCGCCAAGCAGTAATGTGCAAGCATTACTGTGTTCCGGTTTGAGGAGCAAAGTAGCCAGTGAAATTACTGGGCTTATGAGAATAAATACCTAATGTCTCAGGGCAACGAGCGCAGTGCAGTGCCGCGCAGGCATTTGTGTTTCAAAGTTCTGAGTGGCACTGCAATTGTTACGGGCCGGCGTTATGCTTACCATCAGGCAAACGACCAGCTCGTCTCATAAACAATAACAAAAAAAAAAAGTTAAACTATTCGTGTAAGTAATGGTCGTTGTGCGCCGACCTTGTCCTTGTGCATCATGGTGCGGTGCATGGCGAGCCCGAGGCGGCTCACGAAGGAGTACCCGCACGCGCCGCAGATGTGCTGCGACGGGTGCTTGATGCGCACGTGCGACAGGTACGACGTCCACTTGCTGCAACGGAAAGTGCTCGCTACCAACATCGAGTCGACTACTCGACTCTTAATAAATACGTCCTTATAGTCCCGGATTCAACAGACGTTCAATTAAACGACCGTCTAAAAAAAAGTTAAAGGGTCCTATTACGATGTTGCAGTTGTGTTTGTGACTCGAAACTTAGAGGTGGAAAATAAAGTTAAATTCGGTAAATTCGGTTAAAAAACGGGTTTTCTTACGATGTTTTCCTTCACCGTTTTAGAGCGAGTGTTGAAAATCCGCGCATAACTTAAAATTATTGGTCCAAAGCCAAGCTGGGATTAGAACTGGCAAATCGGATTGAAATCTCGCCGGAGTAACAAAAATGTCCACTTACGTGGAGACCTCGTCGCAGTATTCACAAGTATATGTAACTCCTTTGTGCCACCTCTGATGTTGCTTCGCTTGGGTTCTGCGGACCGTAAAAGAAAAACATATCATCGTTAGCTGGAGTATATCCAGATTCAAATTAAAAATGCTTCATTCATATAGGCCCCAACGGAGCACTTATGAAGGTTAAAATAAATGATTCAACAGCGGGTTTCTGTAACGCTTGTCTACCCGAATCACAGACTAAAACTAATGCTGTCTATCAACTATAGAACCTAGGCCTCCACCATAGCGGGAGGCCTAGGTTAGAGAGACGTCTTGGTGATCGCAGTAGATTATGATGACAAAGAGAATGCTGCTGCCCATTGCATGGATATTACCTTAGCCGGCTCTTATAGCAACCACGGGAAGAGACAGGGATTGGGTCTCGTTCATACGCCGGTGAAAAATCAGGTGGTACCTGGGTTGGTACCACCGATTTGCTCGTGAAGTATACCGCCAAGCAGTAATGTGCAAGCATTACTGTGTTCCGGCTTGACGAGCAAAGTAGTCAGTGAAATTACTGAGCTAATTATGGCCAAATATGAGTTTAATCATACCGCCCCGTAAGTTAATTTGACGATAAAAACAGTTTTCGCGGTCCAAAATATCTAAGTTCAAAGATACCCAATAGTGATGGTAGGTAACTTTGAACGGCCAATAAAACGTAATTTTCTTCAACTTTTTTTTAAAATTAGACCTTTTAACTAAATTATTCTCTAAGTTTGGTTATGAAAGAATACTCAATAATAAATAAGACATAGTTACTGATAGATTTTTATTTTGTTATTCGTAAAATTCTGAGAAAAGTATTCAAAGTTACCCAACTTGACTGTATTTTTTACTTACTACTTTTTGTTATACTTTTGTTTCAATTTTTGTTCTGTATTGCCTAACTTAATTTATGATACTAACGCCCTTATTCATAGAAGCTCAATAAGATAATCTATGCTTTAAACTGCTCTGTCAACTTGTCGTTGACGGAAGTTGTTACGCGTGAAAACGAGACAAAACACTTTCTAGCAATTAAGTAAGTTACGGAACGGTTCTGAATAAGGGTGTTAGTCAGTAGCACTCACGTGGTCTTAGAGACGTAGGCGCAGGACTTGCAGGCGTATTTCTTCTCGTGGTTGACCGCGTGCTTCTGCAGCGCGCGCCGCGTCGGGAAACGGAACTGACACACGGCGCAGCACACGGCACCTGCGCTCTACACACAACACGGATGCTGATCCCATTTTTTTATGATAGAAAAAGACACTTCAATTTTATTTATTTGTATAGATAGTTGGTCATTTATATTGTTACCACAAAAAAATCGTTTCTAGTCGCCTGTTTAGCTAGACAGCGTCTAAAGATAAACATCAAAAATGATTAGAAATGTCACAACAGAATTGAGTTAGACAATGGTTAGACACTACTTAAATCAGAATTTGTGGTTGCTCCTATTTAATCGCGCAACTAAGGCATGTTTAGGCTTTAAACAGTGATAAACACAGGTTTAACGTGTGTTTAATTTTTTTGTGGTAAGACCCTATTTGTTTATCACGCATACCCAAGCTATTGGGGTAACTTGTGCCTATATTATATTTCATAAAGTTTAAATAATGCAAAATCTCTCGCCATTTGATTGGTACTGTAACGTATCACAATGGAGTAGGCAATCGCTACAAAGTGAAGTCTGCTAGATGGAGCTACGGCTTGTAAGCCGGAAAGAAAACATCATATTAAGAATTTCGCAGTCAACATCGCTTGCTCCCATAGCCTAGTTGGTTAAGGCCTAGATAACCAGAAGACGCAGGTTCGCACCCTGTTGGAAGCGAAATTTTTGTGATGTATGTATATATTTGTGTGTAAATTATATTTTTTAATTTTTTTCTGTAATGTACCTATTTGCTACAAATAAAAAAATTCTTTCTTTCTTTTATTGTTCACGGCCTATAGTCAAGGTTAGAGTCTCACCGGATCGTGTTTCCCAACATGGTGCTTCCACGCGTTAGAATCTATGAACCCCTTAAAGCACAGATCACACTGGAACGAAGCGTTGAGATAGTTGCTCGACAGTTTCCTCTTGTTTATCTCTTCCAATTGCTCTTCTAACTGTGGAAGAAAGAAGAACGATTGACGAAATAAATTCCACCATTATTGCCTAGACATAATGCGCTCTGATTGGCTAAGCACGCCACCACCGCCTCGCGCCAATTCCCCGTGCGCTGATACGCTGAGCGCTGATATTATTATAGCAAAATCAATACATTGTTGTGAGATAGGATAGTACAGTATTTTCATCTCTCGGGGTTAGTATCTCGATGACTTCCACCAACCGTTAATGTAACAATGGTGACGTATTCCTCCAAGTGGACATCGTCTGCGTCAACGCCGCCCGTGTTCCGCGTGCGGCGCGGCACCGGAGCGGGCTGGCGCGGCACCGGCGCCGCTGCCTTGCGAGGGCGACCCTTCTTACGAGGCGGCGGCTCGACGGGTGTTTCGGATGGGTTTTGTTGGATCTGCTGATATTAAGAAAGCTGAGCTGAACACAAAGGCCTGCGCGGCACTGCACGTTACCCTTGAGACATTAGGTATTAAGTCTCATAAGCATAGTAATTTTAACTCTGCTCATCAAACCGGAACACAGTAATGCTTGCACATTACTGCTTGGCGGCAGACTTCACGAGCAAAGCGGTGGTAACTCAGACGGACACTCGCAGAAGAGTTAGTCCTCCCACTAACTGGAGTTACTTAAGATCAGGTGAGATAGTTGGGCAAAGGTTACCAAATGTAATGAAATAATCTGTGCTACACACAACACACAGTCTGTGTAACAGGTACATAAACTGTGCGCATGTTTAGTACCGAAACCCACAGAAGATAGTTAATTTTTAAAACGTACATTATCTTCTTCAATGGGCAGGCTGTCTGCCAAAAGTGAAGTTTCCTTCTTCTTTCTTCCTCTTTTCTTTACTTTCTTTTTCTCATTATCAGTTCTATGTACAGAGAGAGGTTCGTCATCACTTGAAGGTTGGATGTCGGCTAGAGCAAAGTCAATATCGTCTTCTTCCTTTATAGGGCCAATGTCGAGTGAAACTTCTAAGTCTGTGGAGACAATTAAATTTTATTTTATAATTTAGTACCCAATTGTAAGTCCCAAAGGAACACAGGATGTACATGAGTGAAGAGGTGCAAAGCAGGGCACAAGCCTTTTTACACTACAAGGTAACAACACAAGCAGTTATATGTCCCATAGTGAGTAGGACTAACTCTTCTGCGAGTGTCCATCTGGGTTGGTACCACCTCTTTGCTCGAGAATTCTGCCACCAAGCAGTAGTGTGCTAGCATTACTGTGTTCCAGTTTGATGAGCAAAGTAGTCAATGAAATTACTGGGTTTATGAGACTTAATACATAATGTATCAGGGTAACGAGTGCACTGCAGTGCTGCGCAGGCCTTTGTGTTTCTAATTTCTGAGTGGCATATTGTTACGGGCTAGCGTTATGCTTACCATCACGGAAATTACCAGCTTGCCTCGTTATTAAATAGTATAAAAATCATAACAATTGCAGTGCTATATGCCACAAAGAACTGCAGTGTCGTTGTTACTCAGAGACATGTACTAAGCCTCATGTGAAGTAATTCTCATCAAACCAGAATGCACAGTAATGCATGCACATTACTGCTTGGCGACAGACTACACTTGGACCAAATAATATAATATTTGCTCCATAAAAAAGTTGTCGATCTAATTTACCATTTCTATGTTGAGTCTCAGGTTCGTCCTTGATTTTCTGGACATCAGCATCCCTGTCAACAAGCTCATACTCTGTGAGAATATTGCTGATAGCTAAGCTTGAACTGATGTGCAATTTCTTTCTGTCCACCAGTTTTATGTCTCGCTTGGTAATCTGAAATGAAAATTAAATTAAATTAATTTTATAGGCAGTTTTTTCTCTTAATTGTTTCCTCAATAGACCTGCCTGTAATGAGGCTAAACTTATAAAAAGGAGTAAATATTTTTTATTATTAACTACATGGTGTTACTTTGTTGATCGAGTGAAGCAATTGAATGTCAACGGTCACTGTTTCATATGCAGTATTTTTTAAAACTCTTTCATTGGATTAATGATCAATCATTATTTTCAAAAATATTTTTTTTATTTTCTTGACATGTTAGCTTTTGACTACTAACTTGCCTGATCCCATGTAACATAGGAACCCACTTTAATACATATGAAATATGGCTTCTGGAATGTCTCAATCAGAGCTTAGCAACAGTTCATCTTGAGAGTGGTAACTAACCAGCCTAGCACTAGAAAATGCCTTACCACCATGGGACAAATTTTTTGCTTCAACAAAAGCATAAGCTTATAAAGGATTTGAAGGTCTTCAACCTATATTTTGGTGTCATCATGACCTCTTAAATAATAAATCTTACCTTTCCAGTGTTTTGTAAGATGCCATACAAAGTGGCCTGGCCCTTAAGACAGCGCTCCTTGAAGAACGAAAACTTTTTCACCAAGCTGGCACACTCAAAGCAGAGGAATGGAGGCAAGTCCATGGTGCTGATCACCTGAAATAGTTGAGATAAAAATAAAAAGTTGAGCTCTTGTGCACTTTTTAATGATAATCACTTCTAAATGTTTATAATACTGTGTGGGATTTTAAAAATGTACCTATATTTTTACAAATATAAGTAGTTTATAAATGGACCTATATTCACCATAGGTGTTACTCAAAGGGATATAATTATTGCCTACCTCATTCTATATTTTCTTAAGTCTATGTCATAGGATTAAATTCTTAGTTTGGTCAATATCTTGGTTACATTGTATAGACTACAATAATAGCTTCTGAAGCTGTAGAGAATAAAAATAGTAGAGGAGAATTATAATTTAGTTACTTTATTAAAAATACGCAGGTAATTTTACTTACCGGAATCCCAATAACAGCATCAAAGTATGTTTCCAAAGGATATGTCTGCAGATCATGCATCTTCACATCCATTATTAGACAAACCCTACATAATTTTATGTGTTCATTACTTTGTTGTGTTTCGAAAAACTCCATTTTTAACGTTCAACTAACTTATAATTAAAATCAGTTTTCATAGTTTCGCGGCATGATAGAGTTATAAAATATTAGAACTCCAATTTCAGTGCGACACTTCTATTTTGTATTACCGCTGAACAGTTCGAGTAGTAGCACAATGGAAGCACTACTTTAAAATATATAAATTAGAACAGAATGATATTTTTACAGCTTTCTGCCAAAGTTTTTATGTTATTGTCGCAATTAAATCTTGAAGAATGTCTATTTTCAAGCGAAGCCAACAAATTGCCATAGGCAATAGGCTGCCATTTTCTAAAAACGTTTCGTTGTTCCACAATTAGCTTTCTTTCACTTTTAATTGATCAATACAAAAGAAGTACAAAACAATACGGAATAACCAAACTAAATATTTTTTGTGTTATCTAATATCTTATTTCACAGTGTTTTCACTTGTACAAGACTTGGCTTTTGCAATTTTTTATTTGATTGGGCTTTATTGTAAGTTGTGATTTGTGGTGACTTGCGTTTCGTTTAACATAGAGTACCTAGTAGTTAGAATGTAGGGGTAAGTATAAGGCCGGCTTCACACGTAGGCCCCAACGTCGTAGATTTTGAAAATAGTTGGCGTGACCATTCGCAGTTGGCCAGAGCTTGTCTCTTTTATCACTGCACCAACGTTTGCGGTCAGTCCACACGTTGGCTGCTTGTTCATGTTGAATCTTGACTCTAGTTGCGACGCGCGTACATATATCAAGTCAAATGTCCTCGTCTATGTTGTCCGAATACAGAAAAAAAAGTATTTCTTTATTTTACTAAAACAAATTTAATAAAATCAAGTCTATAGCCTATCTTTAAGTAAAACTAGTAGCTACTGAACTAGTACTGATGCATTTGTTCATAGATTAGTAAATTTTCTTGCCAAACCTGAACTTAATACTATCTATTTGTTATCCTTACCGTTTAAATTATCATCCGTACTCAAAGTTCGTAACGGAGCAACGGGTCGACGTGATTTTTGCTATGGATATAATGTATGGACTGAAAAGTAACATCGGCTATTTATCCCGGAAAAATGCACGGTTCCTGAGAGAACGCGGGTGAAAACGCGGGGAGAAGCTACAACTGCGGCGCGAGTACGGATCTTTTAGATAAATAAAATTCGATAAAATTGACAGTTAAAATCGATAAAACCCACTTTATCGATTTTAACTGTCAATTTTATCGAATTTTATTTATCTAAAAGATCCGTACTCGCGCCGTTGATGGAAGAAGAAACGACCAATGTGCGACACCGGCAGCTATTTACATTTTTCCTACTATTAAGGCCTACTATTCTATTCAAGAATTTATTAGCGACAAAGATGCATGGCAAAATGTTGATGAATTTGGTTTAGAGCAAGTTAAGTTTATATGACTACGTTATTCCATTTATATTTATTGTTAATATTGGATATTTTATATTATTGTAATTTTTTTTTTTTTTTTTAATTCTTCATTTAGTTTAGGGACTTTTACCATACAATGGCATGCCAGTCCCATCGTAGCCTAAACAATATTAATCTCTTAATTACTTTAATCCCTCAACATTCTGTAGATCAGCTTTGCAGCTTCACACGTTGGGTCCGCTAAAATATGAGTAAAAACCCCAACATCCAATACGTTTAAATTGATGGATTGTATCAATGCTTCTCTTTGATTTTTGTTCCTGACACATTCCATGAGGAAGTGGTGTACATCATCTAAAGTTCCGCACAGCTCACAATTTGGGGAATCTACCTTTTTCATTAAGTAACCGAACTTCCTTGATGGAAATTATTGTAATTGACGTTCAAAAGTGTACTTTGTATGTACCTACTTGAATAAATGCATATTGAATTGAATTGAATTGACCGAGACCGGCCTGGCACGACATACCTTTATAAGGCAGCCCGTAAACTCAAATATAAAAATGAGATAGGTATTTATATTTTTTTTTTATAAACTTAGTGTAACGATGTCATATTTAGAGGCCATAATGAAAATACGTAGTTCTTCTGCACGTGCCAAGTGCATTTTCAATAATTAGAGCCAAAGGGGTGAGAATGAGGGGTCATACTGCGTGGGATGTGCGTGTACTGCACGCACGTTCGCACGCCCACATGGAAGCTAGCTTGTGTAAGTACAACCCACATATATAAAAGATGCATTGCTGTTCAAATGTTATTAAAACCGTATATTTGTACATTTTAATGTAATTTGTACATCTAATAATTTTCAACATTTTAATGTTGAATTAAGTACATCGGAAAACACAGAGTACATTCTCATAGATAAAACATAATGTATCTTGTTGTGACTGTAGGTGTCGTCCATGACAGTGACAGACACTGTGCTCTGTCAAGTCACATAGAACATTGCAATCCCGACAGTGGGAGACTTGATGCCGAGTGACGACATGTCGTTGAGACATGAGACAGCGTGTAGTACAATTTCATAGAATTATGTGTCCACTGATATCATTGTCGTTGTCGTGAAACGCCCATTGTTGGTACTGGAGTTGGGGTCCAATGTGTGGAGCCGGCGTAAAGTGATTGCTTACAACAAGCATTTTTAATTTGGCGTTGACAGCAGCTGACACGTGACAGCTCACAGCTGCCAGTATTTCAGGGTCAGACATGGGCTGGTGTGCTCATGTTTCGTTCAGAATCGTGTAATTATTACCATAATACCATAATATAATTATTCCAGGGTGAATTTTTGTCAGTTAATTCCTGTGGCTAATCCTAATGAACTGTCATACTGTACTTATAATATAGGTAATAATAATAATATTGTACTATAACTACTAGCTAGACACTTCTAATAGTCTCTGATTAAAAATTAACGAGATCGTTATCGAACGGGATGGATGATAGAAGGCAAATAGAATTACTACATAATATTATAGGCAATTGAGAGATGACAATTGGGGTCGATTCGGTCGTTACATACCTAAACCTAATTTTAGTTTCGCTCTCTCTTTCTAAAACATAACATGAGAAAGAGATGGAAGTGTTTGACACGTAGACGGAGCTTCTGTCTACGGTTTGACAGATCTTAATTTAGTTTTAGAGCTGTCACCTGTCGTGACGTCACTAAATTCATCAACATTTTTACACTAATTTGACTGGTCTAAAATACGAGTACGGGACGGACCGCTTCCAAAAACCGGATGGCACCGTCCCCCCTACTCCGTGCAGGCCCCGTGAAAAACCGAACCCACCACGACGTCAGGGCCGCTTTTCTCATCATATATCTAGTTATCTACACCGCACCACCATTTTTACTATTTTATTAATGTATTTCTAATGTTAATTTTATTATGACATTCATTGATAATGTGCTAGTGCTCTGAGGTGCTAGTAAAAAGTAAAACATATAGCTAGTGACCATAATCACTAAATTTCCACAGATTCAGAGACTAGCATGTTGTCTGATAAGTGCTGGGTATCCAAAAACTTCACCTTCAGCAGCTCTAGACATAATCCTGGGTCTGACGCCTTTGCATCTGCTCCCACAACAGGAAGCAATGGCGTCTGCTCTAAGGATCAGAGCCATAAATCAGCGAACAACCTTCGGGAGAGCGGCACTCCGAGAGGCTTTTGAACCCAGGATGCGCCACGTGTAGGTTACCCGGCCTAGTAGCCCTTCTAAGTTATAACCTCAGTTAGTCCCGTACAATCGTCTCGTTACCAAATAACATAAAAAAAAACTTTTGACCATAAAAGTTATAAGAAACAAGCTGATTTTTTTTTATGCTATTTGGTAACGAGACTTGCTGGTCGTTTGCCTGATGGTAAGCATAACGCCGGCCCATAACAATTGCAGTGCCACTCAGAACTTTGAAACACAAAGGCCTGCGCGGCACTGCAGTGCGCTCGTTACCCTGAGACATTAGTGTAGTGTTACCACAAAAAAAACATTTTTAGTCGCCTGTTTAGCTAGTCAGCGTCTAAAGATAAACGTCAAAAATTATTAGAAATGTCATTACAGTACAGAATGGTGTTAGACACTACTTAAATCAGGATTTGTGGTTGCTCATATTTAATAGCGTGACTAAGGCATGTTTTGGCGTTAAACAGTCATTAACACGGGTTTAACGTGCGTTTAATTTTTTGTGGTAAGATCTTAGGTATTATTAAGTCTCATAAGCCCAGTAATTTCACTGGCTACTCTGCTCGTCGAACCGGAACACAGCAATGCTTGCACATTACTGCTTGGCGGCAGACTTCACGAGCAAAGCGGTAGTAACAACCCAGACGGACGCTCGCAGAAGAGTTAATCCTACCACTAACGAAAGATAATTGGGATCAGACAAAGTTTATATGTAAATTACTCATTTTCTTGCTGACTAAATATATACTTACACTTTTTTTTAAATCTGTGAATGCAGGTGAAAATTTCATCAAAAATTAAGGATAGGTAGTCTCAAATCCTCCTTCAATGTGCCTACCTATGCACCGCATAAAATCATAACATCCCGCCGGGGAAGATAATGCCCTCTATAGTACCTACCTATTTTTATGCAATAAAGATGGGTTTACATGTACAGGATTACAGGATGTACCTATTCCTACATACGTAGGCATCGTTAGTCATTACACACGTTAAAAACGACCTAGGTAAAGGAAAAGTTTGGTATCAACTCCAGACACCTAGATGAAGAACAACAGGTTTAATCTAAATTCTGGTTTATATTAGGAACGTAAAGTCATATTTATTACTAGTCAGTAGCTTGTTATTACTACTAGAATTCATAAATTACTATGGAATGCAGGCATTAATTCAAACAATAAGTCAAGTGGGTTTTGATAACGTAAAAATGGTTCCGTACTGTTTGATTGCGATTGCTCACATTATTCACCTAGGCCCTAGACGCTTTCATAAACCATCATATTGTACTTCCTCCTAATACTATAATAAATGCGAAAGTGTGTCTGAAAGTTTGTTACCACGTATATCCGTAACTACTAACCCGATTTTGACGAAATTTGGAATGTAGATAGGTAGTTTAGATTATGGAATAACACAAAAGATACAAGGAAAAAAAAATTCTTTATGTTGCTCGCTACGGGTGTCGTGACGTCTCACGAGGATGGTATCATTAGCAACACTACATTATCTATGGTAAACTTATAAGACTATTTGACATATGGCAACACACTGTATCTTATTCCGTTTCCTGTTAGTGAAAGTTTATGACTATTCTAAGTTTGCTGTGCTTGAGAAATGGCGGGGACGCTTAGGAGAAGTTCATCAATTATGAAAGCTAAGTAGCTAGCTAATACGGTAACTAGTAATAACATACTCACCAATTGTTTGTGTCATTAATAATGTGTATAATTCTATAGCAGACTAGGAAATAGGTCTGAGCTGTGTTTAGTGATCTGGCGCCGCCTTGGTGTAATGGCGGCAATGCTATGATATTTGAGGATGGTAAATACCTCTGGATTTCGGTGAGTACATGAAGGTAATTGCTTGTGCTTGGAATATGGATACTGATTGAATGGCGGCGTCGTAAGAGCCGGTCCAGTTCAGACTGATGCTTCCACGCTGTTGGAATATGGATATTGGTTGAATGGCGGCGTCGTAAGAGCCGGCCAGTTCAGACTGAAGCTTACATGTTGTTGGGACTGACGCGAATCATAACATTTCTCATAACTCGTTGGGCTTATGCACTGTCTAGTTGACCACTCAATGCTGACGATGATTCGCACTATTTCTGTTTGTGCATGGGATTGACTAGACTAAACTAAACTAAACTAAACTGAATGCCTCGGCGGTTGCACGCGCCACAGACCCAGTTTTTTCTGAGCACACACAGGCGTGGGCCAGGGGCGCTCGCACTGGTCCAGCCTAGTCCCGAGGCCTTGGGCATAGATGCTGCTGTTGCGGCCCAGATGAGAGTCTCAGCTGGGGTCTGGTGGTTGAGGATTCAGTAATTTGTGAAGTGATGATTCACACTATTTATGATTGTACATGGGATTGGCATAGTTAAAATCAGTCTTACTTAACTGCTGACACAATTATGGGTTGTGTATGGTGTCAGCAGCTGAATGCCTCGGCGACTAGTTCGCGCCACAGAACCAGGTTATAATTCAGGTTATTTCTGAGCACTAAGAGAGGTGTGGGCCAGGGGCGCGTGCACTGGTCCAACCTATAGTCCCGAGGCCTCGGGCATTAGCTGCTGCGGCAGCCCAGAGTCTCAGCTGGTGTCTGGTGGTTGAGGATTCAGTAATTTGTGATGTGAAGTAACAAGAGCTATTACTCACTATGTGTGTTGAATTATTTACTGTTGTAACCGAAGTTGATCAGTCAGTCCGCATCAGTCTAATTACATGGATGAAGGTTGTTTGTCAGCACATCAGATGAATCTAATTACATTATATGTTGAATTGTTTCAGTATAGCTGAAGGTTGATCTGCCAGTCCCGCATAATATATACTCAGAGTGCCTATACATAATAACATAGTGTGGTGAACTATGTACTGATGTGTTCTAAGACCTATCCATAATAACTTAATGTGTTGAACTATATACTGATGTATTCTAAGACCTATATATAATAATGTAGGGTGTTGAACTATGTGCTATGTGTTATAAGAAGGGTGAAGTTTATGTGGGGTCATCTTATTATATTAATAGGTAGGAACCTTTATTATTAGGTATGAGTAGGAAATGGGGTCTGACCCATATATTAGTAGCAGATAGGATAGGTAGGGTCCTGGCAGTTGATTAGTCCGGTGAACACCGGCTAAACCATGGTTCCACATTACATGTGGAATCATGGTGCCAAACTATAATTACAGGTGGTGGCAATTTGAAGTGAGACGCAGACGTGTCAACTAAAGCGAAGCAGATGGAAATAGAGGTATACAAGGAAGGTACTTAAACAAGGAGTCCTTGAAGAACTCAGGTATGAAAGTCATACTTAATTATGATTTATCATTATCGTTGCGCCACGTTAAGATTTGTTTTTTGCCACTACCATTCTCATATACATGATTATCAACCCTATCAGGGCGTTAACGTGGGCGCGGCGACATGGTGGAGATGCTGGGATTCCGAATATCTATTCGGAATTATGAACATTCAGCAGAGAAAAGGATTATTACTAGAAACATTTTAATTAAGAATTGGTGCCTGGTAGCGGCATCTGTTGTGGAGTAGCGATACCAACGCGAAATCTTCGATCTTTGAAGTCAATGCATTATCATGTTTGATTAAACATTTTGTGTATGAATATCGATAAAACGTACTTAATTAAATTTTAAAATGTTGATGTATTTATGAATGTGTTGAAAAACATTCATTTATGAGTTTTGTGACCAATATTTGAAAACCTGACTTAAAAGTGGCGCCACTATACTTGACTGTTGACTTCGACCTCAAATGACTTGTATTTCAAACAAAAGAAAATCTTTTAAATTGTATTTGTTTACAATTGTGGTTACAACAACTATTTGTAGCTAAAATTTTATTTACGAATTTTTATTTGAGCAATGTTATAATATACTGAAGTTAAACAGAGTCAGAAGAAGAGAAGTTACGATTTTACTTCGGGAACGAAAGTAAACAAACAATGATACGTTTTATCTACTTATGTGGTTCTAAATATTTTTTCTTATATTGTATTTGTCGTATTTAATTACGTCTTTATTTTACGAATTACAATATATTGGAAAGTTTACAATAAGATTCAATTAGCGACTACGAGGTATTGGTGACATTTAAAATAGGCAGCCATATTTGTTGTTTTGGAAATTATGCTGTACAATAACAAACAAAGAAATAATTAAAAGGAGATTTAATAACAGTATGTTTCTCCGCTTTCTCATAAAAATGTACGTTACGCAAAAGGTAAAGTTATATTTATAGAAACAAAATGATCATGCCAACCAATTTTTCGAGCGGGCACCGGCTACACTGGGCACAGGTTATAGTGAAATGAAAATATGAGAGAAGTAAGAAACAGGTTGGGAACATGGTGTTACGCCAGCTTGGTGTTTTCCTAAATGGTGCATGCCTGCATGGGCTATATTTATTGGCTTAAGCTGCGTGATTTGCCACCTTTGGCTAGAGATTGTAGGTTGCCACTAGCAGTGCTGGTTAGCTGGATGCTTCCAGTTATATTTTCAATTACTAACTTTGTTCAGTGTGTGCTAATTAACCTTATTGCATATTGCATTGACACAACAAACTCTATGAAGATAGTTTTACAGGCAATTTTCCTTGAAGCTTAGCTTACCTGACTGCAGCTTCTCATGCGTGGAGTCAGGAAAGAAGTGGCTCATAGCACACAGGTATAATGTTGCTTCCCATTGGTGAAATAATTGTTACTGAGATTAGCGGTGACAAACAAAGAAACATGGTTATATAGATAATTCAAGATTATTTAGTCATGTGGGTCCTGGGTAAGCGCTCATGACAGCTAAGATAAATAAATGGTACTATTAAGTTTATCAATAAAACAACAATTATTTAATATATAATATTTAATGGAACGTTATGTCATAAGATTGTCAATGTCAAGTTAAGTCTATAGTCTGTGATGACGGAGTTGCCTCTGCCTGTTTCTAATCGGTGCCACGGTCTGTAATACTTTTTTTGATGTGCTCGCTCTCAGAAATAAATACTACTACAATAAGACTCCGGTGTTCTCAATATCCGCAGCAATCCTGTAGATCCCCAACGATACCTCCATTAGGTTATGGGCCCAGAAACGCTCGAGACCTACGGAAAAAGTGTGGGATCTATTTAGTGCGGAAAATAGCGGTGAAGCAAAAAAACCACGCCATTACGTTGTGTCGAGAAACGTGTGGTGAGGCCGGTAAAGGTCGTGCAACAGGAGTCAAAAGGCCGGTAAAGGGCATTATTAAGCGTAGAAGAGCAGCATCGAAGCCAAAGGATGGAATTTCTTGGTACAGCCGGGTCAAACGGCAACATGTTATTAGAAAATGCCGATGGCTGGACAGCATGGCAATATAAAATGAAAGTGATCCTCCGGGCGGCGGATCTTTTCAGCACTGTAGACGGCTCGTGTAAGTCAGACGGAGAAAAAAAGACAGACTGGATAACAAAAGACGCTAAAGCGCAGGGTTTACTGGTGATGAGGATAGGAGAAAAAATCATCCCACAGATTGCAAGCTGTACAACAGCACAAGAAATATGGAACAAATTACATCTGATTTTTGAACAAAAAGGTGAACTTTCAGTGCAAATATTACAGCAACAATTTTTCACACTTAAATACAAAGACGGTGAAACAATGTCAGAGTTCCTGAGCAGGATAGAAGTGTTACTATGCAAACTAAAAAATCAGAAAGCTGAAATTAGCGAAAGTATGACACTAACAAAGATAACAACTTCACTACCACAAAAATATAGTCACTTTGTGTCAGCGTGGGAGTCCGTTCCAGCTGAGAAGAGGACCTTAGACGAGTTGCAGGCAAGATTAATGGTTGAGGAGCAGCGTTTCAACTCCAATCATGAGGCGGAGGCATCAGCTCTAGCAACTGCGAAGTCAAGGAAGTGTTTCAAGTGTGGCAAGGAAGGACACTATAAAAAAGACTGTAAGTCAGGTAAAACAAATAATATAAATAAAAATAAATATTGTACTATATGTAAAAAATCAAATCATGAAACTAAATATTGTTGGTATAATAAGGATAAAGATTGTAAAGATACTAAAAATAATTATTGCAGGTCTAGTAATGCATTCCCGGTGTCTGTGTCTTTACTGCCATCAGCCTTATGTATACAGTCAAACAACAATGAATGGGTAATGGATTCTGGTGCAACCGAGCATATGTGCTTTGATGAAACTTTATTTTCGAATTACACACAGTTAGGTACACCTAAGCCCATTATAGTAGGCAATGGCAAAGTTATTCATGCAGTAGGTATAGGTACTGTACTAGTGGAGGCATTTACAGGTAAGGAATGGCTTCATACAAGTTTAAGTGATGTGTTACATGTCCCTGAATTAAAATTGAATTTATTTTCAGCAAGTAAAGTTGCAGATAAAGGTTATAATGTGACAATAAATAAAGATTGTTGTATTTTCAGGAAAAATAATCAAAAAGCTGTTTGTGCTTTTGCTTATAGGAGAGATAATCTATTTATAATGAAATTTAGGTACTTAAATACTAAAAGTGCATGTGTTGGTAAGTCACATGACAGTTTATTTGAGTGGCATGAAAAAATGTGTCACCAGGATATTGAGCAGGTAAAATGCATGTTAAAAAAATGTAATGTCAAATATGATATTGACAGTGATCATCAGGAATCAACTTGTGAGTCATGTCTTAAAGGAAAGTTACATAAACAACCTTTTGGGTTAAGTCAATCAAGGGCTGAAAAGCCAGGTCAAGTTTTGCATATGGATTTATGTGGGCCTATGGAGGCAACATCCTTAGGTGGTGCTAAATATTATTTACTAATAAAAGATGACTATACAAAATATAAAACAGTATACTTCTTAAGAAATAAAAGTGAAACTTTTGGTAAAATAAAAACCTTTTTGTACTATGTGATTAAAAATCTAGAACATAAAGTTGAGGTTATACGGTCAGATTGCGGCTTGGAATTTACAAATAATGCAATGCAGGGTTTGTTAAATAGCCTAGGCATAGTTCATCAAACTAGTGTGCCATACACACCTGAACAAAATGGGTGCATAGAAAGAGAAATTCGTACAGTAACTGAGGCTGCTAGGAGCATATTGTTAGCTAGCAATTTAGACAAGAGCTTGTGGGCAGAAGCAGTAAATACTGCAACATTTGTTATCAACAGAACAGGTAAAAGTAGAACTCAAAATATAACTCCTTATGAGTTATGGTTTAATAAAAGTGCATATGACATAAATAATTTAAAAGTTTTTGGTTCAAAAGTTGCTATTCACATTCCAGATCAAAAACGTTTAAAATGGGATAGTAAAGCAGAAATAGGATATTTTGTAGGTTATTCTGAAACAACCAAGGGTTATAGGATATATATACCCCATAAAAATGATGTTTTTGTTAGAAGGGAAGTAACTTTTTTAAAGGGAAATAATTGTAGGTTAGAAACTACAGTAGATAAAAGTGTAGAAAAGGAATATCAAAGAAAACAGGTGCCCAGTCCTATTGAGTTCTCAAATTGGAGAGATGTTGGTACCGAGAAGGACATAAGAGAAGAAGAAGAGTATCATAGCTTCATAGAAGAAGAACAAGAGCAGGAAATCATACCCGAGTTAGAAAATACAGAAATGTCTCCCTTGTGTCAAGAAAAAGAAACTTTACATCTACAAGAAGAAAAACAGTCGACAGAAGATGAGTTTAAAGAAGAGTCATTGGGAAAAACAGTAAACGATAGAGAGTTAAGTAAGTATACTACAACTAAATCAGGAAGAAGAACTAAGGAGCCATCTTGGCTAAAAGATTATGACCAAAGTCTTTTAACTGTTGAGGCGGAACCAATTACCTTGGAAGAAGCAATGAGAAGTGATAAGAAAGAAGACTGGCAGAAGGCCATAAAAGTGGAATTGGATACTTTAGAAGAAAACAATACATGGACTATAGTGAAAAACATTCCAGAAGGGCATAAAGTAATATCTACAAAATGGGTTTTCAGAATGAAATATGTAGGTGATAAACTGTCATTTAAAGCTAGGTTAGTGGCTAGAGGGTTTGAACAGTCAGACTGTGACCTAGAAGTTTATTCACCAGTAGCTAGGTTGCCAACATTTAGGGTATTTATGGCTATAGCGAACAAATTACAACTCCCCGTGCATCAAATGGATGTTATAGGTGCATTTTTAAATGGTGATATTGAGGAAACAGTGTATATTAAATTACCTAGTGGCGAGATAGGAAAGCTCAATAAATCGTTATATGGGTTAAAAAAATCCCCAAAATATTGGAATAGGAAGTTTAATGATTTTATGATTAAAGAAGGGTTTACTAAGTCTAAAAATGATCATTGCTTATATTTTAGGAAACAAAATGAATGTAGGACTTATGTACTGTTATTTGTAGACGATATCTTAATGTTCAGTTCACAAACCCAAGAATTAAATAAATTTAAAAGTGAGCTGTGTAAAACTTTCAAAATGAAAGATTTAGGCTTGGCAAAAAGTTATTTAGGTATTGATATTGAACAAACTGCAGGTAAAACAGTAATTAGTCAGAAAAACTACTTATGTAAGGTATTAGAACGATATAAAATGTCAGATTGTAAAGCTGTGAGCACACCAATAGATCAGAATTTTAAGTTTGAATTATTAAAAAGAGAAAAATCTGAAAGTCAAGAATTAGAAAAGCTATGCAGACAATTAATAGGAAGCTTAATGTATGTAGTCTGTGGTACTAGGCCAGATTTGTGTGTATCAGTGTTTTTTCTAAGCAGGTATCAGCATTGTGCAAGTGTTATGTTGTACAAGTCCCTAAAACATATTTTACGGTACATAAAAGGAACATTAGACTATGCATTGGTATACAACAGTAAAGACACAGACTCTAGTTTGCAATGCTATGTTGATGCAGATTGGTCAGGAGACATTTTAGATAGAAAGTCAACAACAGGTTTTATTGTTATTTTGTTTAATTGTGTGGTGACTTGGTGTTGTAAAAAACAATTAAGTGTATCTCTATCATCTGCTGAATCTGAATATATTGCATTAAGTGTAGCAATAACTGAAATGTGTTGGTTAGAAAATCTATTGTCAGATTTTGATGTGCCCGCTAATGAAATGATAATTCATGAAGATAATCAGTCGGTAATTAAATTGGCTTTTAATAATGAAAATAACAAGAGGTTAAAACATTTAGATACAAGGTATCATTTCATTGTGGACAAAGTTGGAGAAAGATCTATATCTCTCAAGTATATCAAAACAGAAGATAACATTGCAGATATACTAACGAAACCTTTAGGCAAGAATTTGTATGAGAAATTTACTAACCAAGTGTTTATAAAAGTGTAATGGCTGGTCATACAATGTGTGTGTACTTATCTCGAGTGGATCTTGTTATGTTAAAATTAAAATTAGATTGTGTGACCAACTAACCTTAGAGTTTAAGATAAACTTGATTAAGTGTGTTAAGTTTATGGTAATAGGTTAGTATAGTTATTAATTAATATTAAGAGTTAAAGGTAAATAAGTTGTATAAGGTTTCGCATTTCGGTATTGTAAAATTTTCTGGAAATAATTGTTGAGGGGGGGTATTAAGTTTATCAATAAAACAACAATTATTTAATATATAATATTTAATGGAACGTTATGTCATAAGATTGTCAATGTCAAGTTAAGTCTATAGTCTGTGATGACGGAGTTGCCTCTGCCTGTTTCTAATCGGTGCCACGGTCTGTAATACTTTTTTTGATGTGCTCGCTCTCAGAAATAAATACTACTACAATAAGACTCCGGTGTTCTCAATATCCGCAGCAATCCTGTAGATCCCCAACGATACCTCCATTAGGTACCCTTTCAGGTAGAAATGGGCAGACGGAGTGTAGGAGTTCTTTTCATGGGGGTTTTTTGTAATGTTTTAATGCTGGTACTGTTATTAGTACTTTATTACTAGTACTTTATTTACTGCTAATAATGTCCTGGGCTGTTTGCCTCTATGCATCTTTGTCATTTACATAATCCTTCATTTTTTAATAAAACTAGCTTTGGCCTGGGGTTACACTTGTGTGGAGTTTCCCACAGGAGCCGTGCAATTTCCCAGAATGAAGGATAGCCTATGTTACTCTCCGGTCCTACTAAATAAAATCTATGAAAAAACAAAAGGGGGGAGTATCACATCAGTTCATTGAGACAATACTGCAAGAAAGAAGGACAAACCTACAAACACACTTTATTATAGTACTGGTTAAATCAAATAAGCCAGTATATTGCTGTTCTTACATTATATAACATTATAACAATTAAAGTTATGCTAATCTTAAATGAAGGCATTATATAACAATTTTACTATACACTCATTTTAACCGACTTGAATAAAGAAGGGGGTTCTCAATGAATGTACTTCTAGGTGTTTAAACTTGTGATAACTATCTCAGTTATTCTTTTGAGAATTTTACTATAGATTCTAACACTGTCAGCCCACAAACTATTTATTAGTTTTACATAATCTAAACCTGGGTACTACAAATTTGAATTTATTTCTCTTATGTCTAGTATAGGTACCTACTTATACTTAATAATGAGACAATGAGTCTACATCTTTCTATAATATCTCAATTGTATCTACTTCAGGCTCAAAGCTGACGGGGGCTGGACACTGTTGTATGGAATGTATCAACAACAACTTTATCTGGCATAAGGAGTCTATGATGCAAAGGACAATCTAACTTGATAATGGATTTCCAAGAATGACAACTCAACATGGATATGATTTACACAACTGTCTGTTTTCTGAACAAATAACACAAACAGAAAAGGCTCTCACTTTCTATAAAATGCGAGAGAACTACAATTAAAAGGAGAGGAAAACTGTACCAACTGTAACAATCACAAGCGATAACAATAATTCTACTCAATTACCTTCCCGGCTCTTTAAATTAGACTTACTACTTACTGGTGGCTTACTGGTGTTATACTTGAATGGTATTAAATATTGGATCAAATCAACTTGAATACAGATCAACGGAACCTACATGATGTTGATAAATTATTGTATTTGAAGGCATCTTTAAAAGGACAAGTTAATACAGTAGTGATAAATGGATTATAGAGACCACTAATAAAATTCATCAAATTGCTGTTTCAATACTAAAGGATGGATATATAAGAGAATTGCAGATAATCAATGCTCATTATGCAACTTAAGCTCTCGAGAAGACACAAATATGAAGTTTCCAGAAGGATTAAATTTAATGTTGTAGTGTGGTGAAGAATGGAAAGACAACCTTCTTGTATGAAGTCAATTTAATCTCTATTTAAACATAACACTTTCAAAATAGAAGTAAACTAAAACTACAAGTTAGCACTTTATATAAGGGAGTGTACCTACTTAATAATATAAAGATGCTTACATACTATGTAGGCACACTACAAAATAAATAAAATTAAAATGACCTCTGAATGGTTAGTAATGGTACTGATATGAGAAAACTACTGGGAATTATAATGGAATGGATGAGAAGAGGTGAATTTACAATACATAAAATAATTTATTATGATAAAACAGCAATCTTTACTATATACATTTTACATATCATTGATGAACAAACATAAAGGCAAGGACATAAATAATGAGATAATTACTAGAGATTCAAGACAAATTATACAACATTTAAAAGGGGATGGCCAACCTTTTAGGAGGAGTTATGAAACTCATTGAGATACATTTATTTTCAGTTATAGTCAGAGATGTTCAAAGAGAAAATTAAAGTTAATGGATTGATGTTACAATGGTTACGGAAATGTTCATTTAACCATTATTGGATACAAGAGAAAAGGCGACTAACTTGTATACATTACACAACAGAGCTCTATGTTCAAAATGATTGGTCATGAAAATAATACAGATTCATTATGATTGTGTAAAAGGAAAATCATCAATTGTTTCACAACGGCCATAGTTGAAATTAAAGAATATAAATGTAGATTGCATTAAATGCAGAGTTTATTAAATTTGGAATTCAAAGAAGTAACGTCACAGAGAAGATTGCTGAAGCCTGCAGTTTACTAACTGAGGAGGAAACTTATCTAACTGTGTTTACATTTGGATATAAAATATGGAACTGGAACAGGATAGCCAACTAGTTAAATTGATAATGAGAACTCATAATAACTAAAGTAAGGTACTATTTGCTTATGTTTAACTAGTAGTGTTCCATATTCGGAATGAATACTGAACATTTGGAATAACAAAGGCGACAACTTTGTTGAGGACAGCTCACACTATCAGACCGTGTAAATATATGGATTGAAAATGGCTACAACCATTCACTTTATTGATGGGAAGGATACAAATTGGAGATAACCGGTTTTTTAGTATAATCTGTCTGTTGAGACAATCAATCATTGAGTGTGACCAAGTTGAATGAACCTGATTCACCCTTGGACAAAGGGACCTGCAGATTTATGAGACTTACATTACAGATTCTCCAGTAGAAATGGAGGTAGTTAAATGGTTCAATGAAAATACAAATAACAGATATTGTACAATCTACATGTATATAAGTTCATTGTACTTACAAGCTTTGGTTTGAATACTTTTAAATTTTATTAGGATTAGCCTATGAACATTCAGTTCTTTATTTAAATGGATGGATTCCAAGACTTTATTTTGTACGATGACAAGTTAAAGGAACACCTATGAACGGGTATTATAGAGACGATTAGAAAGAATGGTAAATTACCTTTTTCATTACATATTTTCATTATGGAGTCATAATAATTGGATAGCCAATTTATACTGTTTATGATGTATCAATGAAGATATAGGGTAATAAAATCCTGGATCAATTTCTTTAATGTGGACCAATGATGTTGGAAGATTTAATATAATTACTCATTAACTTAAGATGCCAACTAATTGGTATATTTATCAGCTAATGTATAGAAAGCAATTAGTACTGCAAGAATAAAACTAAGATGTAACTATAATTGTATGACTCCAGGATACTACAAAGGCAATCATATAACATCATCTATTTCATTCAAAGGGGACAAGCGTTGGAAACCTAGTTCACGACATATTATATGAATATATATTATGTAGACTGAGTTAAACTCAAAAGGCAATGTCTGTGTATGAAAATTCAAAGGAGGCCTTTCAAGAGAGAATAGTCTTCAAATTCAAAGGGCTTCAAATGACATGTGTGAATAAAGTAATGCAAATATTTGGACATTTGGAAGAGGATACACTTCATTTAAGAATAAAATATTCAAATAATGCAAACGTTAAACTACTCTTCATATTGAAAACAGTTTCCATTTATGATCTATGCGGGGTTGCAGTGCACTAACTGGTACCTGCTAAAATGTTACTACAAGCTTATGGAAGATGAAATCATGAAAACAAAATGCGATGCACCATTTGATGGCTCCATAGCTAAGTTGGTAGTAACCCTGCCTGCAAAGCGAAGGGTCCCGGGTTCGATTCCCGGCCGGGGCAGATTTTGAGTAAATATAAAGTTTGTTCTCGGGTCTTGGATGTTTGTGATGTGTATGTGTGTGTGCCATGCCACCTGCAACACAGGGAATCCTAGTGCGGGGTATGAGTGTCAGATATTATTTATTTATTGTCCAAGGAGGAGACTGAGAAATGGAAAACAATTAATTTTACCAAATAACTTAGAAGAAATCAAAGGAATAACTTGCCAGTTTAGTTGTAAAAGTAAAACAGTAGAAGGGATGTCAAGTTCATTATTTTTCCAATTCGTTAAAATTAAATTATGTAGCTGTTGTCTAGACACAGTTGTAGAGAATAACTAGCGTTTGCAATTGTAAAATCATGCCTGGTATGTAGAGTACCTATGACGTATCCATCTACTTATAAAGGCTAAAGCTAAAAGGCTCTAATATAAATTCAAATACATACAGTATGTATATTCATGTAATAATTAAATATGACTCATTAAATTCAGTAGAAATATCTTTAGATTGTTATTGAGTGTTACAATTCCAATAAATTACTTAACCTGTTTGTATCAGGAGGAATTGGAGAGATAAAAACTTGACTGTACATTAAGTTCCATCAGAACTGAAATAAGCAACCAAATCTATCTTTGCCAAAGAACTAGAAAAGTGGTTCATCTGATCCGACTTCATATTGAAATAACTAGCGAATGTTGGCTACTAGTATATCGAGTGTCATTTTTTCTTTCGGTTGGCGAAGGTCTCTCGAATATAGTAAGTAACAAGAACAAGAGATATCAGACATGGAGCTTTAGCAGCCTACTAATAGTTGAGAACTGAAAAGAGAAGAAATCTAGGATTATTCAAGAATTATTGATGGCATACTGAGAGGTGTAAGGATTGTTAATTTACTAGAAAATTATTACAGATATACATGGAAGAAATTATTACATGGGAGTCAATCAAACAGAATAATTTGTCCATCATACTGGATACCACAAGGTGTGGAATACTCCATACCTGTCTGGTCAGGACTGAAAATGAAACAAGAAAGAGAAGGATTTGTCTTTTCACAGGTACAGATGTCAGACCAATTTACATTTGGAAATGGTTTAAGATTTAACAGCTGAAGAAGCTGTACTGGCTCTAAAAGGAGTGATAGCAACCAGAGAAACACCAGTTCTTATCTTATCAAGCAATGCATAAACTTCAAACTTAGTAGAAGTCTTATCAAAACCATACTGTGTGGAAACTAACATTCAAAGTAATTTGATACCAGAGCTATGGTAAAATATTGCACGGATTCACCGATAAGTATTTATCATAGAAAATACAATAGATTGGAAGCAAGAAATAAGGTGATAATTATTAGGTCATTGGAAGGAAATCGAAAAGCAAATGACAATGGAGTAGGGAGTACAGTTTTGAAAAATGAAAACAAAGAAAATGAGAGCTAAACAGAGATGACAGAAGAACAGTTGAACAAGATAAACAAAGCTGATAAAAGCGTTATAGCATAGATTAGTCTGAGCCCTAGATGTGAACACTTCGATAAGTTATTACCTACTAATATTAACATGCTTTAATTTTCCTTGTCGGGTGTGTCGTGACGTCTCACGAAGACGGGCCCTATTTGGAAATGGATACCTAATAACTTACTAACATGTTTTAATTTTCCTTGTCGGGTGTGTCGTGACGTCTCACGAGGATGGTATCATTAGCAACACTACATTATCTATGGTAAACTTATAAGACTATTTGACATATGGCAACACACTGTATCTTATTCCGTTTCCTGTTAGTGAAAGTTTATGACTATTCTAAGTTTGCTGTGCTTGAGAAATGGCGGGGACGCTTAGGAGAAGTTCATCAATTATGAAAGCTAAGTAGCTAGCTAATACGGTAACTAGTAATAACATACTCACCAATTGTTTGTGTCATTAATAATGTGTATAATTCTATAGCAGACTAGGAAATAGGTCTGAGCTGTGTTTAGTGATCTGGCGCCGCCTTGGTGTAATGGCGGCAATGCTATGATATTTGAGGATGGTAAATACCTCTGGATTTCGGTGAGTACATGAAGGTAATTGCTTGTGCTTGGAATATGGATACTGATTGAATGGCGGCGTCGTAAGAGCCGGTCCAGTTCAGACTGATGCTTCCACGCTGTTGGAATATGGATATTGGTTGAATGGCGGCGTCGTAAGAGCCGGCCAGTTCAGACTGAAGCTTACATGTTGTTGGGACTGACGCGAATCATAACATTTCTCATAACTCGTTGGGCTTATGCACTGTCTAGTTGACCACTCAATGCTGACGATGATTCGCACTATTTCTGTTTGTGCATGGGATTGACTAGACTAAACTAAACTAAACTAAACTGAATGCCTCGGCGGTTGCACGCGCCACAGACCCAGTTTTTTCTGAGCACACACAGGCGTGGGCCAGGGGCGCTCGCACTGGTCCAGCCTAGTCCCGAGGCCTTGGGCATAGATGCTGCTGTTGCGGCCCAGATGAGAGTCTCAGCTGGGGTCTGGTGGTTGAGGATTCAGTAATTTGTGAAGTGATGATTCACACTATTTATGATTGTACATGGGATTGGCATAGTTAAAATCAGTCTTACTTAACTGCTGACACAATTATGGGTTGTGTATGGTGTCAGCAGCTGAATGCCTCGGCGACTAGTTCGCGCCACAGAACCAGGTTATAATTCAGGTTATTTCTGAGCACTAAGAGAGGTGTGGGCCAGGGGCGCGTGCACTGGTCCAACCTATAGTCCCGAGGCCTCGGGCATTAGCTGCTGCGGCAGCCCAGAGTCTCAGCTGGTGTCTGGTGGTTGAGGATTCAGTAATTTGTGATGTGAAGTAACAAGAGCTATTACTCACTATGTGTGTTGAATTATTTACTGTTGTAACCGAAGTTGATCAGTCAGTCCGCATCAGTCTAATTACATGGATGAAGGTTGTTTGTCAGCACATCAGATGAATCTAATTACATTATATGTTGAATTGTTTCAGTATAGCTGAAGGTTGATCTGCCAGTCCCGCATAATATATACTCAGAGTGCCTATACATAATAACATAGTGTGGTGACTATGTACTGATGTGTTCTAAGACCTATCCATAATAACTTAATGTGTTGAACTATATACTGATGTATTCTAAGACCTATATATAATAATGTAGGGTGTTGAACTATGTGCTATGTGTTATAAGAAGGGTGAAGTTTATGTGGGGTCATCTTATTATATTAATAGGTAGGAACCTTTATTATTAGGTATGAGTAGGAAATGGGGTCTGACCCATATATTAGTAGCAGATAGGATAGGTAGGGTCCTGGCAGTTGATTAGTCCGGTGAACACCGGCTAAACCATGGTTCCACATTACATGTGGAATCATGGTGCCAAACTATAATTACAGGTGGTGGCAATTTGAAGTGAGACGCAGACGTGTCAACTAAAGCGAAGCAGATGGAAATAGAGGTATACAAGGAAGGTACTTAAACAAGGAGTCCTTGAAGAACTCAGGTATGAAAGTCATACTTAATTATGATTTATCATTATCGTTGCGCCACGTTAAGATTTGTTTTTTGCCACTACCATTCTCATATACATGATTATCAACCCTATCAGGGCGTTAACGTGGGCGCGGCGACAACGGGGATGCTTTGCGAATCCATCAAGAAATGAGGTCAATCAGTGACCCCATTTCAAGTATAGCGTTGATAAGCCAATTTTTTTTTCCACTGGAGCTGTTATGTACTTGTTCCCCTTTTTTTTACTGTGGCCAGGTGCGTATTATTAATAACTTTTAAACGCCTGAACAGATTTTGATATATTATGGTGTACCATCGCTAGAAACCTTTACAGCATCCCGAGTGACACCAGCTAGGGCAGTCGTGTTGTTTATGTAACTTTTTTTACATCGTTTTACACTCTAGGGGTAAACAGACAAGACCACGTAGAATCGGGGTGGGCCACGGGTGGGCAGATTTGGTTCTGTGGTTGTATGCGTAATCTATCCAATTCGGGGTTACGAAATTCGGTTCTGAAATGTCGTGAAATACTATTACCATAGAGTAGGTAAATGGAGTTGTAAAACGGATATGGTGCCGTTTTTTGCTAACAAAAAAAGGCAAAATTGCGCTAGTTTGTATGAACTTTAATAATTGGGTTGTTGACTGTATTCAAATAAAAATATAATTTTGCCGCGAAACGGTAGTTTTTGTGACAGAAATCCTATTAAACACAATATTTTTGTTTATTTTTAAGGAATTTAATTTAAATTAAATAATCAAAATGTAATCACATCAATCCGAAGTCACGTGACCTAAAACGCCCGTGACGTCACTGTTTCAATCGGATGTGTATATATTTTTTTTTGTTTTGTTTTTGGCTCCACGTGATTTGCGCATTTAACTAGTGTCAAGTTATATAAGTAATAATATATAATAAATCTCTAGTTTTGGTGCATGAAAGTCGTCAAAGTCACGTTAAAGTTTAGTCTAGGCCTATATTACATATCTGTGGTCTAGGCGCGGTCGAGTCGAAGTGACGCTTCAGTAAATTGGTGGATAGTTTACTGAAGCTTCTATGGAGTTTTGGATAGAATACGAAAATACACGTTTTTCGTCTTTGTACTATTTGCCTTTCACTCATGCAACTTTATGAACACTTAATGGTTAATAATCCACTATTATTACACATTAACACTCTATAAAACAAAGGTTTTAGTAAATAATACAAAATCAACAACAGCACATTTTCGCATTCCCGCCAAAACTCCAATGAGTATATAGCTCGTTGCGCTTAACTGCTTAGTATTTTAGAGTGATTTCTGTGATTATTTATCTGTGCTGTGAATTCCGCGCCTATTTTTCGAAATTTATTTCGACTCTTGAATATTCTCCCATGATGGAAAGTGGCTTCATAAAGGCAAATAATTCCAATTTGCCGAGAATTGATTGTTTTACGGTGGCCAATTTCTTCTCGACAAACGATAATTTCTGCTCTGCTGAATTTAGAAATGTGAAGACCTCCGTGTAAGTACCTACTTATTATACCAAAAATCATTATTTCTATAACCAACAATGAATATATAACAGTAATCGTAGGTTCTAAGATCCAAAGTGTATTAATTAACCAAAGCATATATATAAATCAATAAGCTCAAAAAACTTAGAACTTATATTTTAATACATAACAATACATACAGAGAAAGCATCGAATCAACTTGTCACTAAACGTAGCACAGACTAGGTAGTAGTGGTTATATTCTCTTTGCTTGTCACTTTACAGTGTTATAGAAAATTACTCTGTGGTAATTGAACACGTGACGTCACTGCCGTTTTGGAGCAAAATTTAAAACGGCATTTTAAATACATGATAATTAAAATATTAGTTGTTTTAAAAAGTAAATTTAAATATTTTGGGTTATATTAGGCCCATACGCATCGTTTTAAACACTTTCCCAAAATCAGTCAACATCCCTATTATTTCCTCAAAAACTATTAATTTCCGCGCTTTGTGCTTTTGGAATTTGATTATGTTTAAGGCTATTCGTGAAAAAAACTGAATGCGCAAGATTACAGGGAAAATACTAAAGCTGAGCTACAAACTAAAAAAAAACTGTGATGGAGCCGTCAATAGCTACCTATAAGTCATAGGTAGTAAGTACCTACCTATCTTTTTCTAAACTTATTTTAATGGGCCGGCGGCGCCGGCGCGGGCGCAGCGTTGTGCTTATCATTAGGCAAACGACCAGCTCGTCTCGTTATCAAACAGAAAAAAGGGCTTTGTTGCTGAGAGACCACTAACGCCCAGCTAGTGGTGTAGGTAAGGAGAATGATAATGATTCGTCCTTCTATCTTCTTTGAATGATTCCAATTTTTTTCCTTGAGACGTTGCGGAACCCCAATTACGTAGGTCGTACTACTTAATCTAAAAGTAAACTAGAGAGACCAAATAGGTATTATTTACTAAAACTTGAAAGCTAAGTATACCTACCGTAGCGTACATAGGTATAATAATCTATTTAGCAATCTAATAGTTAGGTATAGTGGATAGTGGGTAAACCTGTGGGTAAATAACCTACTTAGTACTTACTCACTTAGTATTATACTTACAGATTATTTCGCCTGGATTTTTAGTCTTTGCATGTACTATTATCTATTCTGTGATAAGTATTACTCTTAATTCTAATTACTTATATTTTTAATAAAAGCAGCGTTCATTTTCTACCTCTATCGTACCTACCACTGAATTATAGATATTACTAAGTCTTTTCAAAAGGAATGATAAGTCCATGAGAAACATTGATTGACCTCGGAAGCGGAAACGCGGCATGAGCATCCACCTGACCCTAATGACCAGTCAGGCAGTCATAAAATTAACAAATTTACAAATAAACCGTTTGTTAAACTTTGTTAACGACACCAACTCCCTTCAAAGTAGGTTATAAGTGCTTACTTGCTTACATAAATGCTTGTAAATTGCATTACCTACTTACGTTTACGTTCATAGTAAAATACCTAAACATTTGACATCTACTTAATTCTACTTTACATTTTACTTTAGCGCTGTCTCGTTCACTCATGCACAAGATTATTGTTCAAGGAATGCGCGCGTCGGCTAGTCTCGCTACCGATATTAAATAAGGTTTAGATTATTGCCACGTGTTAAAGCTTTCAATCTTATTTCAACGTACTAAAGTCGAGATTCGCTGTGACATTCAAATGGGAACTTCCAAGCAACAGGAAAACCGCGTCACGAGACTACCGACAGTGACTACTTTGTGCAGAGTACATTCATAAATTAGTTTTACGTATTGATGAAATTGTTTTTTCTAGAGAAAAAGAAAATGAATGAAAATTACATCATCAAAATGAATTGAGGAACACATTTGGGTAGGTTTGTTAAAGCTTTTGCTAAAAATAGACGTCTTCAAACTGGAACAAAATGAAAAGTCCTTGAGAAGTAGTCTCGTGGGGAGTGCTTCTACGTCATCGTCGGGTAGGTATGACCGCTACCAATGGCCCGATTGGCCAACAAAGCCTTGTTGTCGGCCATTTTGTTCGGTGCTGACTCACCAAAAGGTTAAAAATGTACACGAGATGTGAACTCCCCACGAGACTATACAACGGTATTGGGCATTTCACAAAATTTGGGTTTCATGTTCCCTACCTAGACCTACCACAGCGTGGAAAATAATTTAAAAAAATAGTATTTTTCAGGGAAATCAGTTTAAAACCGGTTAAAAAGTGAAATACGGCAATACGGAAATTGCCGCGAAAATTGTTTTGAAAAGTTAGCTGCCAGAGGACTGCGGAAACTTTATTTCCAGTGTGGAGCCGTCGACCCTCGTCACATGGACTCTGATCATTTGTGGAAGTTATAGTGCAGTGTGTGCCAGTGATTAAAATATTTTTTGTTATCGCACCTAACGCAACAGTGACCTGTCAAAATAGAAAGAGTTATCATCTCGAACGCGCATCGTCCAGTGCGATTGTTTACTTGTTTTTGACTGAAACTTGTGGGTGCGGATGTGCAGGATGTAGCCTAGGATTGGCACTTGCCAAAAAACTTTGAAAAACCAAAGTTTGTAAGGTCAGTTTACAAAAAATTAAAGTGAAACCGCGAAAATGACAGATCCGACGGTCAAGGTGAAAACCGAGAGGCCCGACGAGGCCGAGATCAGGGAGCTGGCCGCGAAGATGGTGGAGGCCAACAAGGCGAAAGCGTTGGCAGCTTCAGCGGCGGCGGCGCGGCCCCCGCCCGGTTCGATGGTGGGCACGGCGCCACCCGGTTCTGGCGGTCAGATGGGCATTCTTAACTTCCTCACACGGAAGCCTGGCGCCAACACTCCTACAGACCCACCGCGGCCGCCGGTCGACGCGGAGAAAAAGACTCCGGCACCTGACGAAGCCAGTTGGAAAGGCCACTTTGGCTGGGACATGCTCGGGAAATGCCACATACCTTACATCTACCGTTCATCAGAGAAGTATGTTGCAGTGCGGATGGTAGAAATCAAACTGTTAAACAAGTACCTGAACTATCTTCATGCTGACATTTACTCTTGTACCTGCATACGAAGCTACTACATCACAGAAATTGAAGCTCGGCTCCTGAATGAGATCAACAATAGGCACTGCGATGGACAATTTGGCCGCGAGCCCTTTACTCAGAAAGACTTAGTTGTTAGATTATCAGATGCCTATGAGTTCTATAATTTCTTAGATGTGTGTTACAATAAGTTATTAAGAGGCTCCACAAACAATAAGGACAAATGTGGTTTTATAAGAATAAACAAGGAATCGGTTGTGCCATACACAGTACGGGACGGACAGAAGTTTGTACCTTTGTTTTACTTTGAAGGCGAGACTGACAATCTCAAGTTAAAAGCGGACCAGTTAAAGGGTTGGGACCTTTCATATCTCAAGTTCTGTTGTAAAGTGCAGGGGATCCGGAATGAATTGTTTGCGAGTGAGACATGTTCTGTGATCAGTTTATCGGACATTAAGAGTTACTTCCCACCCGGGACAGACTTTGAAGAGTACTGGCCCAACAAAGTTATGGACACTCAGCTCCTTATATCGGCCAAAGGTGAGGCAAAGCTTTAGGTTATAGTTATTTTTCCTTTTCAGTATCATTAAATTCCATTACTCGTGGGAAACTTCCAGATGAAATGTTTTCATTTTGGCTGGCTGCATGAACACTTGAATTAAGTTTAGTAAATAATAAGAAAATTTAGCGGTTTAACATGTCTGACCAAACCTGGGAATCCTAGTTAATAGTGTTAGATTATACTTTTCCATAACAACTCACCCTGTTTATCTCAAGATAAGTATTTGTTTTGGTCTATACTTAGATGGCACTATTAAAAAGAAAAAAATAGTAAAAAAAACTTGTTTATTTTGTCACACTAAATTCCCAATACAAAATATTACAAAAAAAAATACCTTCAAAAATGAATACTTGTTTTTGACTGTGTCACTATAATCTTAAATGTCTCTATTATTATATGTTCTGTGCTATGGGTTAGTATTTAAAGACTATCTCAGCTGATCTTAAAGGGTGTAAGTGAGTGAGCATGCTAAACCTATAAAAGACCTCGAGTAAAGATACCAGGGGCCTGTTTCATAAAAAATATTAGTCTAATATTATGAGTCTTTTTTTTTCTTTTTTTTTCATACATAATGTGACACTAATACTCATAATATTAGACTTATATTTTTTATGAAACAGGCCCCTGAACTCAACAAAAAGTACTTTGTGATACATTTTTAAAAGTGCTAGCCAGCCAAGTGACCAATAGAAATACCCTTCGCAAGCAGATGCTCAGATTTATTATTTGTAGCCCGAATATCCTATTCATTCAAAATACAGTACCTACCTATCAATTTTTAAATTTCTAAATTGTCACATCTCTCGCACACGGTGTCCTTTTCAAAATACATCCAGGAGTTCCAGGATATTAAAGTTTAATTATCTAAATACCTTGTTTAGATAATTACCTAAAATTTACTAAGCCACTTATCCCTATAAAACACAGGACAAAAAGGTAAAATTAGGTGTATGTAGTTGCCAAATATATATACACAGTGATTACACTAGACTTTTTGATAAAATTATATTAAGCATTTGAATATTACAAAATATTAGGAACATATAAATAGCTTGTGCTAGACTAGCACAGTTTTATGCAAGTCAAATTGCTTTAAAAAAAGCGGCAAACCAACTCAGTGACAAACTGCTGAATTATATTATTACTATATTTTATATGAAATTTCTATGAGACCAATCTGAAAGAATTTCAGATTCAAAATCCAATCTGATTTTCCAATCTGAATATTTTTTTTCAAATATTAAAAATCAATTGTAACAAACATAAAAAAACACCTACAAACCGAATTGAGATCCTCCTCGTTTTTTGGAAATTGGTTAAAAAAGGAAAGGTTTAAAAAACTATAACCCAACTAGGAAAACCTTCACAGCCCCTACCTGTTTGCATGTTACATCTAAAATGTGTCTTAGAGGTTCTACGGACCATAATAAATTAAAAACATATCAATTGACACCTCATTCATCAAAATTGGATGAATGAATAGTTTAGGCACTATGATGAAATACATACATTTACATACATTAGTGCTAAAATAGAACCCTTTTGGTGTTGCAATACTCAGGTAGAACACTAAAAACAACAGCAGTATTTAATACATAGATACACAAAGTTTAAATTACTTTATGAATACAGCTTTCTTAAGCATAGGATAGAAGGTCAGACCTTCAAAAGAAACCTTGACATGTAAAATTAATTTGCATGACTGCTGTTTGTGTAGAATAATAAGCAGAATTGTTATCACTACAGCCGAAAAGATGTGATATTGTATTCATGTTAAAGATTACTTAAAACACTATTAATTACAAATATGTTTCCTAGGAAATACTAGTACAATTTTTTTAAATAAACAATAATTTTCATTAATATTTTAGATAACATAATTAATTATGTCTTCTTTTGTAGAAATAAATACGTACTTAGACCTATATATTATATACTAGCTGCTGCCCGCGGTTTCACCCGCGCGGAGATATTGGATTTCATGGTTTTTTTTTTCGCGGAACCCTAATACTTTTTCTAAAATAAAAGTAGCCTAAATTAGTCCTTATAGCATCAGCTATCTGCTATTGAAAGTCCCGTTAAAATCGGCCTAGCCGTTTCGGAGATTACCCGGACAAAGAGAAAGACAATTTTTTTTAAAATGGTTGTTTTTATATGTACCGTATATACTTTTATATGCGTTTGGTATAAAGCTGTTATTTTGATATTACAAACAGACACTATTTATTTGTATAGATTGTGTTATTGTGGAAAAAAAGTAACATTCACTTATTACTCTGACACAACAATTCGTGCGCTAATTCTTTAAAAGATGGGTACATAGGTACTTAAAGTTCTTTTTTTTCTGATATGAAAGTCCTGCGGCGCGAGTACGGATCTTTTCGATAAAAAAAATTCGATTTAATTGACAGTTATAATCGATAAAACCCACTTTATCGATTTTAACTGTCAATTTAATCGTTTTTTTTTATCGAAAAGATCCGTACTCGCGCCGCTGATCTGTTACTAGGCACCTACATAACATTTTCTTGTACTTTGTTGATTAGAAAAAGTACCTAGCGCAAGGCTAGCAACTTTTCGTTTCCTGCCGTACAGTGCCGATGCCGTGGGGTACCGGTTAAGAATAGTCCCTCCCCTCTCTTCCCGTGGGTGCCGTTAGAAGCGGCTATGGGAATATCCAAGGAATGAGCAGCAGCTTTCTCCTCGGTTAAGATCGTAATCTACTGCGATCACCAAGATGCCAAGCGTGGTATATTAAGGCAATCCACCTATGAAACTGACAAACACATAAAATATGTACCACCCCCGGCTGGCAGCTCTGCGAGCCATGGCCATGGTAGCTGCCACTGTAACGGCAGATCAGGGGGCGCTAAGAATCTCCAGAAGAGATCAGGGTACCAATCTCACAAACGACCCCTTGCCCTGGCAACATATTTTAAACACGCACGCTTAGGGCTGACGAAGAGATGGCCGAACTGGAAGAAGAGACGGACAAGTTACGCTGGGATGTTATTAAATTAAATTTGTTTATTGTGATAAAAACGATAATAACCAATTACATTTATCACATTAGGAAATAGTAGTTAATACACAGTTACAGATTACAATAATGGTTATGGGATTATCAGAAGTCCAAAGACAGGATGCGATAATTTTAAATTCCAGTAACTGTCCTTCCATCGGGAGCGGCCTTGAGATAAACAATCCATAAACGATCCATATATCTTCCTATTAATATTAATACACTAGCAGCGTTAAGCTGATCCGTGTATATCATTAATGAGCACCTAAAAGTGAAAAAATGGGAGTTGAATGTCATATATCGCGGCATTTTCATCGCAGTTGGTTCCCGCTTTTTTAAAAGCATTCCTACTTATCTTCTCACGGAGTTGGTCTTATTTATCGCGTATAGTGACGCGGAAACCACACCGCCTCGATGCTTAATTATTTAAAAATAGATCATAAATGGGCCCCGATTAAAGTAGAATAATAGAAGAGTATTTTATGTTGCAGCAATCACTGTTGCATGTGTGATATACCTGGTGAATCAACTAAAATGACCTAGTCACCTTCAAGATAATTTATAAAGGGATTAAAAAACACTGAACAAAAATTCATTTTTTATCCAAAAGTCGAGTTAATGCTTGTCATGACGATATACTTGTCGCATATTCTTGATCGTCATACATAGGCACGTACTATATGGTTTTTAAATGAATAAAAATGACGGTATCTAATCAAACGAATCACGTCGGCATGTGTAGGTAAAAAATGTAAATTAATGCGATGTCATTATCAACCAGCCTTCATTGAGAAAACCTTTGGTAGGATCGGTATTGAATCAATGTTAACTAGTTTCTTTTGAGTAGTTCCTTAGCTGGATAAGTATCAATTTAAGGTTTAATCGAGAAATCCCTCGGCAGGATCAGTGTCAGGCGGTGGGCAGTGGACGCGCGCGCCTCCCGCGCCGCCGCCGGGGGTGGTGGGCGGCGTGGGCGTCGGCGGCGCGGCGGGGATGAACTTCAACGCTGTGAACAACAACTCCAACCGCGGGCGGCGCGCCACCGCCCAGCGGCACGCGCCCGCGGCCGCCGCCATGCAGATGCCGCACGCCGGCATCTCCGCCGCGACGGTGCAGGCGCTGGCCAACGGGTGGAACATCCCCGGCGCGCTCACGCAAGCACAAACGCAGCAAGTGCTGAGGTTGGCGCAGGTGCGTGGCATATCATCGATGTTCTGGGCCCTATTTAATAAAGCTGACAATCCGACAAGTCCGACATATGTCAATAAGTGACAATTCGACAGTTTTTCTGTTTAATAAAACTTACAGGCGACAAAATTGTCACGGTGGAAAAATGACAAATTTGTCACGACAATTTTCTTATTGTCAGATTAAAGACTGTGGTTTTTTGACATATATATGTCGAGTTTTATTAAACGCGTTTTTAGATGACAAATATGTCAAGATTTCACCGGTCGGTTTTTGACATATTTGTCACTTTTATTAAACAGCCTAAGCGCGACAATTCTACAATTATGTCATTTTTTGACATATATGTCGAATTGTAAGCTTTATTAAATAGGGCCCTGGTACCACCGCTTTTTGTTAGCGGTAGGACTAACTCTTCTGCGAGTGTCCGTCTGGGTTGCTACCACTGCTTTGTGAGTGAAGTTTTCCGCCAAGCAGTAGTGTGCGAGCATCACTGTGTTCCGGTTTGATGAGCAGAGTAGCCAGTGAAATTACAGGTCTTATGAGACTAAATACCTAATGTCTCAGGGTGACGAGCGCACTGCAGTGCCGCGCAGGTCTTTATGTTTCAAAATTCTGAGTGGCACTGCAATTGGTATGGGCCGGCGTTATGCTTACCATCAGGCAAACGACCAGCTCGTCTCGTTACCAAATAGCATACAAAAAAAAGTAGATCTTCCAACTCGACAAGGCATTTGCCACTCGCACGACATATTTCTATAGTACTTGTCCAGAAATGTAAACAAACTTGACAGCTCACCAACCAATGACAGATATAAATTCAAGTTCCAATCATGTTATGAGTTAGCCATCGGATTACTATTACTGTCATTGGTTGGCATCCATAGAGTTTGTTTACATTATTGGACAAAAAAATAGTCGTATAGTCGTAAAGTTTGTAAATCACTTCCCTGCCCTATTCATGCTTGCCATCCGATGACTGCTTATAAGTTTCTTTGGTTACGAGTTCCTATGAAAAATGAAATGAAACTGCTAGAGCAGTAGGTTAGCTGCCTCGATTAATCTGTCTTCACGTGGAACAGGAATATGTTAAAGGATGTTCTAGCCTTTAATCAACTATCTAAATTCTAATCTAATCATGGGTGATGACGTGGTTGGAAACTGAGAGCTCGATAAATCTACGTATCTACGTAATCTTGTAGAATAGCTCTCAAGTACAGCTGCCGGAGCAATCCGATAGATGGTTGGTGGCTGATTTTCAGATTGATAAGCTAGATAAAAATTGCTTTAAAAAAGCGACGAGCCGACTTCAGTGACAAACTACTGAACCGATTTTTATGAAATTGAGACCAGTCTGAAAGTATATCCTTTCAAATAAAAAGATAATTTTACAAATCGGTTTATAAATGACAGAGATCTGAGGTAAAAAACATTTAAAAAAATACACCTTCTCCGTTTTTGGAAGTCGGTTAAAAATGCCTTACCACCATACAATATAATGTTGATTGTTTTAAAATCTGAATCAATTCATATGTCATATCAGTGATTCAATTCAGTGAATCGTTCACTTGACGTTACTCAATATCGATGACTAAACTTAGTTAAAGGATCGCTGTTATTGAAAGGGGGAAAACAGGGCCGCATACATTTATTACCAACCGTATGCGACCAATTCGTAGGAAGGGGAGATACGTAATAGTAACAGACGTTCCGATTTGTCAGTGGTCGGGTGGACTAAATAACCAGACGCGTCTGCAAGCTGACACATCACACAGTGGTCAGAATCCTTGATATCTGCACATTTGTTGTTACAATTATTCCTAGTGCAAGAATAATTTTAGTTTTTTTTTATTTGGTAACGAGACGAGCTGGTCGTTTGCCTGATGGTAAGCCATAACGCCGGCTCATAACAATTGCAGTGCCGCCCAGAACATTGAAACAAAGGCCTGCGCGGCACTGCAGTGCACTCGTTACCCTGAGACATTAGGTATTAAGTCTCATAAGCCCAGTTATTTCGCTGGCTACTCTGCTCATCAAACTGGAACATAGTAATGCTCGCATACTACTGCTTGGTGGCAGAACTCACAAAGCGGTGGTAACAACCCAGACGGACACTCGCAGAAGAATTAGTCTTAACACTAACGAAAACGAATAGTTTTAGTTTAGTAAATGTACGGTCCTACGTACGGTTGAAAGTTCTGTCGTTAATGAAACTAATTAATTTAACTAATTTATATATTTAACTGATTTATGCTATATGATTTCTGATATATGATTTTTGATATAATATGATGAGCACGAGCGATCGAAGGCGCGATTACGAACGAACTCAACTGTCAATCCGCGGGTCGCGGACGCGATCGGTATGAAAATGCTGATGATGTACAAAGTATAAAATAGCCAATATTACAAAAATGTACGATGGCTCGTACAGTAAATAATGGGATAAACCCGTACCTACCTCTGTTATCGTTTATCGCAGCTTATCTGGCCATACTGAGACGTAGTCAGCAGTTTACGTCAGCAGGCTGTAAAAACAACTAATTGTAATGACTAGTTTTGAAGTTCATTCATGATTCGTTAAAAAGGAGTGAGGGCAGGAAATGAAAAATTTGGGTGAATTGCAGAACAATAGAGCCGTGCGGTAACAAAGTTTAATACAATGCACTTTAAACTTGTAATCCTAATTCCTACTTAATATTATAAATGCGATAGTGTGTTTGTTGGTTTGTCCTTCTTTCACGCAGTAACGGAGCAACGGATCGATGTGATTTTTGGCGTAGATATAGTTTATGGACCGGAGAGTAACATAGGCTACTTTTTATCCCGGAAAATGCACGGTTCCTGTGGGATTGCGGGTGAAATCGCGGGCAGAAGCTAGTATTATAAATGCGAAAGTTTGTTTGTTGGTTTGTCCTTCTTTCACGCAGTAACGGAGCAACGGATCGACGTGATTTTTGGCGTAGATATAGTTTATAGACCGGACAGTAACATATGCTACTTTTTATCCCGGAGAAATGCTCGGTTCCTTTGGGATTGCGGGTGAAATCGCGGGCAGAAGCTAGTATTATAAATGCGAAAGTGTGTTTGTTGGTTTGTCCTTCTTTCACGCACTAACGGAGCGACGGCTCGACGTGATTTTTGGCGTAGATATAGTTTATAGACCGGAGAGTTACATAGGCTACTTTTTATCTCGGAAAACGCACGGTTCCTGTTGGATTGCGGGTGAAATCGCGGGCAGAAGCTAGTTTGTAGATAATTCTTTAAATTTTCTCGGTCTTTGCTCGCGTTTAATGTTGAGCAACAATACAGTTTTATGAAACGAGATGACATTAAGAAAAACAATGACAATTTAAAAAAAATTCAATTAAACGTGGTATTTCAAGTGTTGCTTTGATTGTGGTAGTATAATATACCTAACAGTATTCGTATCTCGTAATAAAATAAACACAAAAGGAGGTCTTAAGCTATGTTAATTTCTGCCAGTCATCCACTCATGGTACAAAAACGTGTGTAGGCGTGCATAAAGAATTCGTGGTAAAAAATAATATCGGTAATGTAGTTACCAAAACTATTTAGAACAGCAAATAACAGTAATACATTAAAATATGTGAACCAAGTCGAACCATCAGATACTTCAACGAATAAAAAAAAATGTACTTAAACGCAGTTTTAAATGCATTTTTTTAGTACAGTTTTACGATCCGCGTTGAACAAGTGACGTCAGATGTTCTGCCCAATTTGTATGGGGCGTTTTAGCGCTCAGTAGATACACCCGACTTTGATTCTCATTTTTGATCTTCCTATCGTTCGATTTCAAATTTCTCAATATTTCCCATTTGATTCTCATGAGAAAACGAATTGATCCACATCTTAAAAAAATTGAGTCAACATCCCTATTAGACATCCTTTATATATTGTACGAGTGTGTATTGAGTTGGTCGTGGACTGGCGTCGCAGGCGCAGGTGGCGGCGCAGGCGCAGGCCGCGGCGCGGTACAACATCGCGGCCGCCGCCGCCTCCATGCCGCAGCACCGCTCGCAGCACCAGCGGAACGTGCAGGTAAACCAGCGCTAGACGAGTCGGCCGCAAGCACGCGGGTGCAAGCTTACTGTATACATAACTAGCTGTGCGCCGCGGCTTCGCCCACGTAGCCTAAGTTACTCATTGTGACACCAGCTATCTGCCAGTGAAAGTCCCGTCAAAATCGGTTCAGCCGTTTCGGAGATTACCCGGAACGAATAGACAGACAAAAAATTTAAAAATGGTTAATTTGTTATAGGTTACCGGTACTTTCATATGCATTTAGTAAAAAACTATTATTTTGATATTACAAAAAGACACTTCAATTTTATTTATTCAAATTCAAAATGCTTTATTCAAATAGGCTTCAAAGGAGCAATTATGAAAGTTAAAATAAATGACTAACAGCGGACCTCTGCAACATCCGTACAGATTTATATAGATGTCTCAGGGTAAAGAGCGCACTGTAGTACCGCGCAGGCCTTTGTGTTGCACTGCAGTTGTTATGGGCTGGCGTTATACTTACCATCAAGCAAATGGCCCGCTCGTCTCGTTACCCAGTAGTATAAAAAACCATCGCGCCGCGCGCCGGTCCGATACCGTTACAAGTTACAACTGTTGTTCTTGCGGCGTATCAAGCGGATTGTGGTAACGTTAAATACGGTACCTAGTCGTTTCCAGTCAGACTTTATACAATTTTCACGTATTACTTTTAGTTGCGATTTTTGTTTTTTTTATTTTTTGCAACGTCAAAAAACAACACTATATCTATCTACCACATAATAATTTGAGAAGTACATCAAACTACTTGACTAAAGTGCAGTCTACAACGATGTTTATAGACAGTAAAATTGTTATGTATTTAAAATTTCGGCCAGAAGATCAATATTTAAAAAAAAAGATATACTGAGGAGACTTCTTTCCTATTCTTTTCTGAGTAGGTATAGTGAGTTAAAGGACCTTAATTTTTTAGGTGTCTATAATACTGTCCATATTTTATTATTGTACGTAATTTAGTTCTATCAAAAACTAGCTTTTGCCCGTGGTTTCGCGCACTTGCTAAAATGTAGCTTTATACACCGCCCAGGAATAACACAGTTTCCTTTGAAACAAACTACCTCTTTATAATGTAATAAGTATGTAGGTACAGTGCAAAAATGGACTTCACTGCAGTGCTTTTGACATCATTTTTTTAAGAGTTCCTTTGTTGTTTGAAGGTGATTCTTCGTAGATTTCCCATTTACATAATTATATATGTATTACAAGAATCGTTGTAAAAAACCATTGGAAACGAGTCATAACATTACTTCCTTTCTATATTCTTAGTAAAATTACTAAGAACTAGTTAGGTAAGTGCAGGAAAATAGCTTTATTAATTGCTTCTAAGAAACTCCAGTTCAGTAATTATTATTGCACATAATAATTATTACTACTGAAAATAAAGCAAGTTAAAAACTGTTGTATGTGATAACACAATTATACTGCTTTTAATTATGCGCGAAAAGTTTTTGTCTAAAAAGTAATACAAAAGTTAATTAGGTAATCACGCTTCTGGCACATAAAAAGAACTGTCTGAAAAAAAAATGCAGTCTATCGAAAAGCCTCGTCATGGGCTTTACTACCGGACCCCCAAGTTTTTGATGGTTTTGCATCCAGCCGCGCTTGAGCGTGTATTATCTCGTAATTCGCGCTTGATGCAATCGCATGGTTATTTTGATAACAAAACGCATATTTGCATAAGCGTCTACGGTCTGCATTAGTGTTTCAAACTTACGTGTTGCGTTACGTTTATCACTAGGCAAACGACACTCTTATCGCTATCCAATAGTATAAAAAAATTGCTTTAAAAAAGCTACGAACCGACTTCAGTGACAAACTACTGAACCGATTATGATGAAATTTCTATGGGACCAATCTGAAAGTATATCCTTTCAAATAAAAAAAGAATTTTTCAAATCGGTTTATAAATGAGCGAGATATGAGGTAACAAACAAAAAAATATATATATATATATACCCGACGAATTGATAACCTCCTCCTTTTTTGGAAGTCGGTTAAAAATACTAAAAAAAGATATTTTTGTTCCTTTAGCTGGAAATTAGTCTTGATTCTTGACTCTTCATGTTCTACGTGTTGTTAAACAAATGCTGAGTGCTACTTAAAATACCCATGCATGTTTTATCGTTTATTTCAGTTTCCGAACAGTGCAATTACAATGGCGATGAGCCAGCAGGCACCCCCGCCCTTAGTGAGGAGTTCGGCCAACACAACGAATATGAAGTGAGCATTTATTGAAGTAATTCTTTCGATGTTGTATTGGAACAGCCGTGATGTACCATAAATTACACTTCTCTTGTCTATAGCTAACTTTCGAGGGAGTTCAATACCAGTCCAATTTCTCAAGCTTCGGTTAAACATTGATCGAAATATTTTGCTGAATCGATAAGTTAATGTTGCTGCAGCGCAAGTACGGATCTTTTCGAACGATAAAATTCGGTCAAACTGATAGTTCAATTCGTTAAAATGGGTTTTTGTCGACATTTTATATAATTTATCGAGCCTCTACAACCGACAAAAGTTATCGAATAGCTAGGTCGAATCCAAACAGAATATAGAGCTACTACAATACTTTACAATCAGACTTCGGTACTTGCAACATTCGATAAATTTATCAATTTTATCTATTCGACAAATTTATCGAACAGACTTCCGTACATGCACCGCTGTAGAGTTGTGTCTTCCGCGGTTTACCTGCGTGGAGAGTTCCACAAAACACTAACATAGGACAGTAACATAGGTCGCTATTTATCCCGGAAAATGAGGGTTATTTTCCGGGATAATTAGCGACCTATTGTTACTCTACGGTCCATAAAGTACCTCACGAAGTTTGATCAGTCAATAAGGTAGATACAATTTTGCATGTGGTAGAGCATTTTCTAGTGCTGACATCTGCAGGCTAAGTGAGATTGCATAAAAAATGTTGATCCGCCGATGAACTGTTATTTTATTACGGTACACCAGCCTTTATTACTTGGGTTAATAATGTCGTGTTGTCATGTCCTCAAATTAGATATAAGTATTAAACCGAAAAAAACGAGTGTTGGTCTCTTTTCCGGCCCAAATTTCAACGAATATTTTGAGATTTTGTAGGGTTTTAGGCACCTTGAAGCTCTTTCTTGTTTATAGTAAGAGACTCCTTTTTATAAAGAAAAGACTGATTTATGTTACACAGGCTGTTCTTATTCTATTTAAGTATGGGGTGGTTCTAACAATCGCCATTGTCTTTTCACTGTGTTCATGCTTTTTATGTTTGTTTTATTTTCGATTTACAAATTCGAATAATATAGGTAGGCATGGTACGAGTCTCCTATCGTTTTCAGTCGCCAAGGCGTTTATTGGCGTAAATAAAAGCATCACAATAACTATGCTGCTAATGGGATTTGAATGCGCGTTCTTATTCATCTTACCAGATGGTTTCAGTTGAGCTATGGTAGCTAGTAATATTATAATTCAACTGGTAGTCTTAACAGTTTTCGTCGCTGCCTCTATAACTTGAGTGTTTTGTTTCCAGTGTGCCCCCTCAAGTGACTGGGTCAATGAATGGCCTATCAACCTCTCACTCCGTGGACAATCGCAAAAGGCTTACCCAAATTCCCGACATCAGTATAACTGGAAACCATACGCCGTATAAGGTAAACAAATTATTACTGTATTGGTATATATTTACGGTCGTTATCAACGGCACGGTCCTTAAAAAAATAATGGACAGTGACTGTGTAGTGGTAGATAGCATAAATTAATTATAAATTGTTAAAAAACCGGCTATAACTCACGTCATTTGTCGATATTGTCGACCTAGGTTTCGAACGTGTCCGACGCACTTCCTCAGGGAGTGCACGCGGCGAGATCGCAACGACCACTCTCTCGCCGCGTGCACTCCCTGAGGAAGAGCGTCGGACACGCTCGAAACCTAGGTCGACAAATGACGTGAGTTATAGCCGGTTTTTTAACAATTTATAATGTGTGATACTCACGAAAATTTTAATAGTAAAATAGCATAAATTAAGTTAGTAATAAACGCGCATCTATCCGGGACGGTCGTTTCTATCTAATGCCCGGCCACACCTCAATTGGGATGTTGCATGAAACATTAAAAACATAATTTCTGTCGTTATACAGTTTTAAAAATATCACGTTAACACAATAAAAATGAAATTCACAAAAAATATAGTAGGTATTTCCACAAAGATACTGCAGCTAAAAGTTTCCCAAAATGAATTTTTTTTTATCATCCATTATTATTAGTATTTTAAATGATACTAGCTATGTACTTAAACGCAATTTTTCACGGCCAAATCAACAAAACGCACGTTTTTAGTACAGCTTTACGGCCCGCGTAGTACAAGTGACGCCAGATGTTCTGTTTTGTATGGGGCGTTTTACCGCTCAGTAGATACGACCGACTTTGACTCTCGTTTTTGTTTATATAGACATTTGATTCTCATGAGAGAACGAATTGATTGACAATTGACATCATAAAATAAATGAAGTTAACGATTCCTATTGTTGCTGTCGCCTGCAGGTGCAGAAGGCGCTGGTGGAGAATACAATGGTGCCGTGCATCAACGCCAAGCCGTACCAGTACACGGAGCTGCTCATGACCCTGCCGGACCTGGCCTCGCACTTCTTCCCGCGCGTGCAGCTCGGCACGTGCCGCGCCATGCTGGACGTGCTCAACATCACGCTATTCAGACCAAACTCGTTAGTACACCGCTTATTTTAATTTAATAAAGGTGTTCAGTCTAAGAAAAATAACTGCACGAAAACTTCCTTTTATTGTAGTTTTGTTTGATATAACAATCTTCCAAAATCGATCCATTCAAAATTATTCAATAATTCAGGTTTATCATGTTATAATTTAAAATCAATAATAATGACATGACTATCATCAAATTATGGATTGCACAGTTTTCTATCAATTTTTTCGTTCTGTCAAACCCTTTGTTAAGATAAAATATCTAAGAATTTAGAACAGGGTATAAACTTAATTAGCCGTCTTACGGATGAAAACTATTCAACTCTCCCGATCTATTTCAGAACCCAGCTGCAAGTGCTCCGCAACTCGGGCAAGTGCAAGTCGCTGGCGGCCGGCGAGAACGGCATGGCGCTGGTGCAGATCCGCGACGTCATGCAGCATATGCCGCAGCTCAAGTACATGCAGCGCTCGGGGCTGCCGGCGGAGCCCGAGCCCGGCCTGTCGGTGGCGCCGCACGCCGCGCCGCTGGCGCCGCCCCCACACGCGGTGCCGCGCGCCGCGCACAGCGTGCCGCCGCACGCCAAGCGCGCGCGCGCCAACTGAGACGAGCCCGCGTCCTGGCAAGCCGCACAGGCCAGTGCGCTGTGGTACAATCAGTTCTCTTCCAACTGATTGCGTTATGTGCTCCCTTGACTGCAGTGAACAGTGATCAAGTGTAGTGATGCCGCGGATTTTCGTGATGCCGTTTCGACTCGGACGCGATGCAATATTGGACTAGAATTATATACATAGAGGCTTGTGGACCAGATGTCCGAAATCTTAGTAACCGGTCTGGAGTCTTAGTGTTCATGTAGTTATAAAGCGGTTGTATATAGTGTCTGTGTGACTTCTCGGGATGTCACGAGCGTGACGTTGATAGTCCGAACAATTTCGTGTTAACATCGTGTAAATAAAGGATTTTTCTGGTAACGGTGAGGCAGCTCACTTTTAGTAAATTGTGTAACATTTGTGAGAGGACACTCATTAGGCGTCAATTTTCCATATAATGTGTACAAATGTATAATACCATATTGTAAATCTGAGAGGATCTAATCTATATTGACCTATGGAACTATTTAATAGAAGACTGAAATTTATTTTTTAATTATTTCGCTATGAACAAAAATCTATTGACTAGTTAGGTGAGTTTTGAGCTTTGTTTTCTATTAAAGAGTGTTGGTTTTTGAGTTGCATGTTTAAGTTTATTATCTGTAAGATAGGTTGTACATAGTAGTTGGTAAGTCTGCATTTATGTGGAGTTGTCTTGTTATGCTTGGTCGTGAAAATGCAATGAGGACACGCATATTTACACTATAAAAATAGAAGGGACACAAATTGTATTAATTACTTATATGCATCAAACTGCACCATTTCAAGAGTGGTTCTCTGAACATAAAATATTGCCGGTTTCTGTTTTTTAAGAGCAACTGTTTTTAATTGCGTTGTTGTTATTAAAATGTCTCTTCTGTTTGTATTGTAACAGACTTAATATGCTTGCGACTATGCTCTTGCTTGCCACATGTTAAGCCCCAATGATCATCTTTCTTGCAATAATTTATAAACATTATAAAAATTGAATTAACAATTAGTATACCACTGAGTATAGATGTTTTTTTATTATTAATCGGAAGTATTGCTTCAATTTCATATTAAAACCTCTTATATTACATATATAAATAACATCACAATATATTATTATTTAAAATGTGATTTCACAAAATGTTGGTCACACAATTCTTATAAGGCCATTTTAAAATTGTTCTGTAAAATATTAAGATAACCATATCTGAAACAGTTATAAAAGGGGCTGCACAGTTATCACAAATCTTCCTCAAAATTGTGTGGCTTCCTTTAGACTATGCATAATGATTTTCTTCCATGTTTTATAATATTTTGTGAATCATACACATGTCATCAATTTTAGATGATATTCTAACAGAAGACTTCAAAAGCAATAATAGAACTTAAAATAGTAGATTATAATTTCAAGACTTCATAACAAACCCAGTGATATAAAAAGGTGTACTATTCTTGGATTAATTTTAAAACACAGTTTTAATTTAGTAAGTTTGGGAATAAAGCAGACATATTAATGTCATAATATTTACACATATTTAAAGTGTCAAATATTATTAATTTATTTTTGAATTTTGTTATTATTTATCACTTCATCCTCAAACTTATAAATAGGAAATAGGTGCTGCAAGTTTGTGAAACTATAAAAACGAAAAGTAGTACAAAATGTAGTACTAAAATCATTTTTGAGTTATGAAATGTAATGCACATTCTGAAGTGAGCTGTTAGGAACTGTGCTAGTTTGTTTATGTATGCAGTACCCATGTGACAGACAGCTTACATCATCTAATTCCTCATAATCAGTGGATCAGCCTTCATAAATATCATTCCATTTATGGAATGGTTGTTTTATAGATCCAGAATGGTTGTTCCAATAGATTCATGGTGGTTCCTATAAGTCGTTTTTTTGTATATTTTGAGGTTTCATGTAATGTGACTTCTGTAAATTCTGATTGTTCTACATTAATTTGAATTTATGTATATTTTCCAGTTCTAAACTTATTTAAATTACATAATATGCTATAGCTTAAATCATCATCATCAGCCGGAAGACGTCCACTGCTGAACATAGCTTAAATAATGATCATTTAATCAAGTTGTAATCAATTCAATTTTTGATATAAACTAAATTTTGGAAAGAAATTAAAATTACGCTAAATCATTCAAGTATCTAAAAAAATTAAGTCCTTTATAATAGAACATCTTCAAATATCAAACATCTTCAACAATACATGTGAAGTGTAATAAATAAGCACAGGAGCAAAATTTTAATTTAATGTCAGTTTTGTATAATATTTAGTTGGAGGAGCTCTGTATATAATGTATGCTAAATTATTTATGATGTAGTTTTAACTTAAAACCTACAGTATGATCCATTCGGAATACCTAGAAATGTTTTAAAACTCATTCAAACAATGAATAGCTTTTCACAGTACAGTGTTGTTTGTGGAGAGATGTGATTCTGTAATAAAAAATAAAACATAATTTATAAATATCTACAGTAACTCTTTTATTTTGTCAAACATTACAACACCATAAAGTAATTATACCCCGTTTCAGAATCTTAGATCTTTTTTGTAAACAAAGATACGTCACGAAAAGTCACTGTCAGAGTGACATGCCAGTTGCCGAAAACATTTTTCACTTTTGAAAAATATTTTTTTTATTAATTATATTATTGTAAATTATAACAAGTTAAATAAAACTTTTTATTAAAACAAATATGATTGCCGTGCCGTAATGATTTAAATTATTGTCTTAGATGCCAATTCCATAGATAGATATGTCATATAATTCTATAGAATACTCCTTTTTTGGGGAGACATGTTAATTGTGGACTTTCTTGCTATTTTATTCTATGTCTTTAAGAGTTACAACATTACTGATTAACAAACAAACATTCAAACTTTTGGATACATAATATTAGTATATGAAGTAGGATTTTTCAATTCCAAAATTACGAAATTCTAAGAGTAAGATAGTAATTAGGAAGATGTAACAATAACCAACAAGTCTAACAACAAAGCACAATTGCACAAACACAGAGAAAATCATTAAGCATATTTGAGTTCGAGTAAACAAAACCGAATGAAAGGTGAAATGACGGCGGCAGAAAGCCTTAGACCAGCAAGATACACCCTCGAGTTTGAAGATTGGAACAAATCAACAAACAGAACAAGAAAATGGCGACCAGTGCACCAAATGTTTCAAATCTCTGCTGTGTTCCCAGCACAGATCAATAACCAAGATCCCAGTCTAAGAAAAATAACTACACGAAAAAAAAATCCTTTTATTATAGTTTTGTTTAAAATAACAATCTTGCAAAAACGATTCATTCAAAATGTTTCAATAAATCAAGTTTATCATGTTATAATTTAAAATCAATTAATAGTGATGTTTTACCTACAAATAAAACATTTATTAAACATACTTACCTTATTCGAAACCTAATTAATACATGAGAGTAGCGTACTTCATTATCGTTCCGTACTAGCCGTGCTGTGATTGGCCCTGCTCGTATCCGTCGTCCCGCCGTCCAATCAGCGTCGACTTCCGCTCTCTCTTAGCGCCTCTCCCCACCATCACCACCGCGGCAGTGCGCTGCGCGCAACTTAGCTTCATTGGTTTTCTCATGTTATGGCCACCAGGCAGAAATTTAAAGTATTAGGTTTCGAATAAGGTAAGTATGTTTAATAAATGTTTTATTTGTAGGTAAAACATCACTATTAAACTACTGTACCGTTATTCGAAACCTAATTAATACATGAGAGATGTGTTTGTTATCGCCTGGTGGTGATGGTGACGCCAATGTGATTTTATTTTACTAGTGTATATAATATTGATAGAAACGAAACTTTCAAGTAATTTATCGTTTCTTATAGTACTAAATCAAAGTATCATTTGATAAAGTTACAATTAGGTTTTAGCTAATAGGCTCAAAGCATGTCGCGATTGATTTGAGTTTACATTAGAGGGCAAGATTTCCCTGCGATAAAACTTTTTGAAAGTATTGGGTGATTCCCAATTTCCTCTTGCCAATATGTCGTTGAATTTGATGTTTTCTATCCAGTTTATTGATGCGACTGCTGATCGAAGGCTGCCAGGCATGGCTTCAGTGTATGCTTCTTTAAGGAGGCTTTTCACCCAGCCAGCGATCACGGCTCGTGTAGCTGGTTTTGGTTTGTCGTAAGTGGTAATAAATAGATAGTTTGAATTAATAGCTTTCGCCTTTCCATTGATTATTGTATCTAGAGACCCAGTATAGACTGGATCTAAATTTCGACTATTTTCGTTTTGTAAAAGTTTCCAACCCGATTGTTGTTGTTTGGAGGTGTCGGTTTTTGATCTATATGTAGGCCAAAGAACTATGCTATTTTGGGATATTTGGCAATGCTCCGCGAGTCGACGACTCTAAGGAGAGTCAAGTCGTGTATTCTTCGTCCTGAGCATAGGAGGAGGATAGCAGCTGTGTGCCCTGAAGTTGCATACAAGCTCATTTTCTCGGTGGAGTTCTGGCTGAGATGATGTAACAAAGTATCGATGTTCCAAAACGGGCGATTGTGCTGTTTCGGTTTGGCTAGTGAAATGATTTGATATCTTATTGATAGTGATTTAAAAACTTGTTTTACAAGCGCATGCGAACTAAGCCGACTAATGTCATTTGGGTCAGAGAAAGTCGATACCACTGGTTTGTGAACTAGTATTGTACTTAAAGACAGTTTTTCTTTTTGATGTAAATCAACCAAAAATCTAGCCAGTTGTGATCCGTCAGGTTTCCGTGGACTAACAGAGTTCTTATCGCACCATGAGAGCCACCTTTTCCAGACTGGCTTGTATGTGTTTAAGGTGGACTGTCTCCAAGCAGAAGATAGAAATTATTTCTGTTGTTCATTCCAGTCGGTTAAGCTCTGATCTCAACCCCACATATCCAGACTTCCCGTGTCATTTCTTTTACTCTCGGTGGAGGTTGGCCGGTGGTTACGTTTATTAGGACAAAGGATAGATCCTTGATCGTAAGGGGGGCGGGGGGCTCAGTGCTTTGTTTTTCAAGTCTGGTCTCCAATACACTTTTTCTCATCATGGAACGACTATTAGTTAAACTCCTGTAGAGTTGTTCAAGTGGTGTGTCGTGACAAGCCCAGACTTTTATAACGCCAAATGTGGGTAGTTGGTAACAACACTCACATTTTATTGATGCTGACACCCGTATTCTCCAGTTTTCTCGTGACCCCGATCAATGCAACTTGATCGAAACGTCGAGGTAAATATAAACCTGTGTTTTTATCACGAATCGCGATTAAGTCCCGTTCTTAAAAATAAACAATGTATTCGAATCGCGAAAGTTTAAAAGTTACTATTGTTCAAGTGGTTCAACACTTTTGGTATTAGGTATGGTGGCGGGAACATCCAAGCTAGTTTGCAGTTCCGGGTCATTCCAAAGACATCGTAACATTGAGCTTGAGAATCCCATCTATCGATCGTGCAATATTTGACAACCACGTGGGCTTTGCGGGACGCGAAAAGGTCTATTTCCGGTTCGTTCCATTTCTCGAATATCGCATTCGTTACCTTTGGAAGAAGTTGCCAATCTGGGCGAGGTTTTTTTGGCGAGACATGTGATCTGCATCAGCTGTGTTGCAATTGCTTGGTAGGTGATAAATTGTCATGTGAATATTGTATTGGTTAAAGATCGAGAATACCTTTTTGGCTATAAGATTCACCATTGCTTGTGACTTCGTACCGCCTTCGTTGCGAAGATATGACAGTACCGTCCTGATGTCGCATTGAATTAGTAGTGCACTCGATTGGAGGTAGTGACATTGATCTTGTAGGATTCTTATTATTGCAATCATTTCTTTCTGATTGCAATGAAGATTTGGTTCGGTCTGCAACCAAGCTCGTGAAAGTCTTGGTTGTTAAATTTGCCGCCCCATCCTATGTCGCTCACCTCTGTAGTTAGGTAATGTGATGGCTGAGGATGGTGTATGCAAGAACTGGTTGTGTAGTTTTCCACCCACCATTGACTGCAATGGTGGATACAGGAACTGTCCTGTAATGCCTTCGGGTTCAATATAGCAGCAAGTGCTCGGGACTTTATTAGTGTGTTCGCTTGTAAAGCGTTCGATAGTTTAGTCGTCCTCTTGGAACGACAAAAATCGCAAACTTGTCAGTTTTTGAAATTCTTTCAGGTTTGTTGTTTTCGATTTTATCCTTGCCGACAGTTCGTTTTTGAGTCTGTTTAGTGACCTTTCCGGTAATGATTTTTCTTTGTTTATCTTCCAACCCAGGTGTTCGAAAAAGCTAGTGGCAGTTGCCACGTGGCTCTGTAGTGTATGTGGGTTCTGATGGGCTAGAAATATCGCCGAGATACACTAATATTCGCAAGCCTTGTTCTCGAAGCTTTTGAGCTATCCAATTGCTTACAGAGGCAAATGTTCTTGGAGCCGAGCTGAGCTCGAATGGTATGCATGTCATCGTAAATTATGTCGTCGTAAATGAACCGAAGGAAGCATTGATGATTCGACGACATTGGAATATGAAAGTAGGCCTGATGAAGGTATATTTTGGCCGTCCAGTCTTCTTTTTGAAGGAAGTCTGGCACACGGTGAATCATCACCTGAAACCTGAGATTGTCGGTGGCGACATATTTGTTCAGGTTTTTCAAGTTGAAAATTGGTCTCATCGTACCGTCGCTTTGTAGTCTGAGAAACATCGACGATACAAAGCTTGGAGATTGTTTTGCAACTTTTATGACACCTTGAGTGTGCAACTGTGCATATTGTGAATAACCCGCGTCATTTCTAGAGAATGAGGTATTTGGGTAGTGTGGTTGTTCGGCACGTTTGAAAGGTATGCGGTTGCCGCTTATTATGTTGAGAATGTAAGGCGGGGCCTCGAGCATTCTCCCAAAGAGTATAACATTTTTGTGGCTGACCGGCGTGGAATGGCTTCGAGTCAGAACTTCTGGTTATTTTCTCTCCTATCCCGGTGGGATAAAGGGGAATTACGTCATCTGTAGGGTTGATCGTTATGTCGTCTCTGTTGTCTGCCCCCTCTTCCCCGAAAGTTGTCGTTCGAGGCAAATTGTTTAGGCACGTTCTGTTTCGTGGAAGCTTACCTTGGTATTTTCTGGGTCGATTATATGTTGGCTTTGATGAGCTCGGAACGTTCTGAGGATCAGAATGGCATTCCTTGGGAGCAGTATGCTGCCAGAAAACATTTTTCGGCCCTCCAGCCTTTTAGAGAACTAAGCTAAGTTTTTTGCTTTGGAATAGACTATCGCAAGAAGGCGGAAGCTTTCCGAGTGTATTCTTGAACAATGGGTCTTTTACTGCAGAAAGTATCGATTCAAGTCTGTTTTGAATACGTTTAGCCCTGTGTCCACATACCATCTGGAAAATATCGCCTGTAACCTTTGCAAACTTAGTACCATTTGAAGAAGTTTCATTTAGTTTTGCACTAATTTCAGAGGCGTTCGCACTTGCCTGTTGTACGTTCTTTGAGAATCTGTTCAAATCTGCTTGAAGGGCTTCTTATTGTTGGAGTAAAGCATAATATGTCAATCCTGCAAACACGTTTTCCATGCGAGCTGAGAACTTAAAGTTATCATAACGTTTGAACTCGTTTGAGTAAAAACTTGTGAACCCGAGGGAATGAAGGTAGTAAATAAATAAACTCTTGCACTCATACCCCCCGCACTAGGATTCCCTGTATTGCAGGTGTTATGGACACACACAGATACACATCACGAACATCCAAGACCCGAGAACAAACTTTATGCTTACACGAAATCTGCCCCGGCCGGGAATCGAACCCGGGACCCCTCGCTTTGCATGCAGGGTTACTACCGACTTAGCTACGGAGCCGTAGTGTTTTTGAGTTTAAGAATAGCACACACTATTCCAATCCGGCTGTCCAAAACGTTGTAGCTCTTTCAGTAAATGAGCCGACGTTGTGTTAGGGATAGCAGGTTCCTTTGTTTTTGTCTTTATAAAAAATGCCACTTGTGTTTGGTGCACAAAGGCTCAGGTAGTTATCATTGTAATTTGACTCATGGTGATGATTACCTTGATTGGTATCATTCAAACGGGATTTTATTTCAACTATTTCGGTAAATAATTTGTCTAACTTACGGTTTTTCTTCTTCTTGCGCTTGTTCCTCCTGCGTCTTCCGGAATTGTCCGATGACGAACTAGAGGTTGTTGAAGAGTCAGAACTGGATTCTGAGCTCGATTACTCACGTAACTTATACTTCCTCCTTGGCTGTTGTCGTCTTTGATCTTCCGTCACTTCCCTCGTTGGAGCTGGGCCGCTATTATCATCCATTTAAAAAACAAAACTAAAACAGTTCAAAAAATTGGTAATGAAAGCCGAACGGTAACACCGTTAATTACTAACTTACCGATTGCTTCAAATATATTTATATAGTTATATATAAATATATAAGCAAGTAAAAGATATTTTTCAATATCAATAGCACGACTGGGTTCGTAAACTATTAGTTTTTAATATTTACGACCGCTCTGGACGAAAATCCAAACGCCAATGAAGCTAAGTTGCGCGCAGCGCACTGCCGCGGTGGTGATGGTGGGGAGAGGCGCTAAGAGAGAGCGGAAGTCGACGCTGATTGGACGGCGGGACGACGGATACGAGCAGGGCCAATCACAGCACGGCTACTACGGAACGATAATGAAGTACGCTACTCTCATGTATTAATTAGGTTTCGAATAACGGTACAGTAGTTTAATAATAATGTCTATCATCAAATTATGGATTGCATAGTTTTCTATCAATTTTTTCGTTCTGTCAACACCTTTGTTTACATAAATGATCTAAGATTCTGGAACAGGGTATAGTCAAATATCCAGGGAATGGGCAGAGCCAGGCAGAGCAGCATTCTCCTTAGAGGGTGCCAACGGCAGCAAAAATATCTTCATTTCTTCGCGCCCTTTCTGCCTCTCGCATAGCATGCGATCGTGGAACGGGCTACTCCACCTGCGGCGCAACTACGGAAGTCGGTTCGATAAATTTGTCGAATCGAAAAAACTGATAAAGGAGTTGTATCAAAGGTCATGTACCAAATTTATATGGAGCTTGGTACTTTATTCCCAGAAAAAATGAACTAGCTTCAAATTTTTTTCTAGATTTGTGCCTGAAATAATGAACCTAACTGAGGCCTGCGTTTTTTTTTATAACTAGTTTTAAATAAAGCGTATGTAGTAGAAATGCAAAATTAATTAACACCAACACTGTGTTCCTAAAAATATCCAACACAGCAACATTATGAAAGTATGGCATCATCGGGAGTTTTGGCGGGAATGCGTAAATGTGCTGTTGTTGATTTTGTGTTTTACTAAAACCTATGTTTCTTCGAGTTGAGTGTTAATGTGTAATAATGGTGGATTATTAACCATTACGTGTTTGTAAACGTGCATGAGTGAAAGGCAAATAGTACAAAGGCGAAAAACGTGTATTTTCGTATTCTATCCAAAACTCCATAGAAGCTTCAGTAAAGTATCCACCGCTTTACTGAAGCGTCACTTCGACTCGAAAATTGTAATATTGCGACTTAAGGACTATGTATCCAGGTCAAGAAATAAATTATAAAAAAAAAAAAATGGTATCATTGTCACGTCATTATTGATAGTTTTGTTCTGTCAAATTGTCTATGCTCTTTATCACATACAACCAAAAAGATGCTGAAAAAGCCGTTCCGTTTCGAGAAATTGCGTTCCGTTTTACGTTACGTATTAAAAGAAATATGTATTTTTAGGAAATCGCAGGCCTATAAAATTGTGATTTCATTTCAGAATATCTAGATTTTGAGAGCTCATTCCAAAAAACCAACTGATAGCCTGGTTCAATTTTAGTACCAAAACGGAACAACTTTTTCATCGAACCGACTTCTACTTGCGCCGCAGTTGAAATAGCCCGAAAAAACGATAATCGATATGCTTGGAGTTCAGGGATTATAAATGTAGTAAGTGTCAAAAGCGTTTTTTGGGTATAGCTAAATAACTAACGATATTTTCACAAAATCCCTAGTAAAATAACTGGTGGGTTCTCAACGAGTCACAATGTTTTTTTATTCAAACTCCCTAATATACGACTTTATTACGGACACTATTATTTTATTTTGACATCTATAGTGACAGACCTAGAGCGTTCAGAAACTATAGAGCGTTATATTCAAAGGTTATATTATTCTCTTTGATCGGTTTTTTTTTGGCGGGAATGCGAAAATGTGCTTTTGTTAATTTTGTGTTATTTACTAAAACCTATGTTTCTTCGAGTGTTAATGTGTAATAATGGTGGATTATTAACCATTAAGTGTTCGTAAACGTGCATGAGTGAAAGGCAAATAGTACAAAGGCGAAAAACGTGTATTTTCGTATTCTATCCAAAACTCCATAGAAGCTTCAGTAAAGTATCCACCGCTTTACTAAAGCGTAACTTCGACTCGAAAATTGTTTCTAATATTGCGACTTAAGGACTATGTATCCAGGTCAAGAAATAAATTATAAGAAAAAAAATCTCTTTGTTGATCATTTACTAAACTTCAGAAAATTCAAAATGGAGAAATAGAAAGCGGCTTCAACTTTATATTTACTTTAATTCTTTGAGAATTTATGAAAATTGCTCGAATTTTTGTCCAGTTCCGAATTCCGATTGACTCAAATTGACTTTCCAGCTCAAGAATTTTGACACAGCCGTGACTATGGGAGCAGTTGCTGGACATTGTTTTGGTCATTTCATAATATTATGAATTCAAACATTTTTCGTTTTGTTGCATTTCATTTTGTATTATTAATATAGGTGTAGGATAATCGTAATTTAACTTTAGGTATCATTTCATTGATTTCGTTACTTCATTTTCATATTCATTTAATATCATAAAGTTAAGTTAGGGTTCAGCAATGAACATCCAAGTATGCAGGGATACGTCAGACGCTGTGGCGCTATACCTGCCTCAACGTTTGTATCTAAAGTCTTTCGCAAAGCTAAATATTTCTGTCCAGCTTCCCCCACACAAGGTCCACGGCAAGTCGCTTTCCAACTGGGAGCTTATGGAGAAAATAAGAAAAATGGTCCAACCTGAAAGTTTCTCCGTGTTAAAAGTGTTGAAGCATAGTACGGAAGTGATAAGATTTGATGCGGAGTTGGAAAATCGAGACAAACTCGATCGCGTAATGCTTCGTCTCAATGACAGGGTAGTGAATTTAACAAACTACCCGGATGCTCTAAAGCTAAAGGTAATGGAAGCTAAGTTAGATTTCCCCAGTCGACATTCGTGGGATTCGTTCTTCCGTGATGCCACAGATATGGATGAAATGAAGCCAGGTGAACGTCCTGATACTGTGCATATAACTAACTTACCAATTCGTTGGTTTGTTCATGATCGTGACCGAGATGAAGAGGCACCGCCATCAGAAAGTATTGTCAAGAAGGTATTCGAGAAATTTGGTTCCATTCGACAAGTTGATGTACCAATTGCGGATCCATTTAGAATGCAAATGAAAGGTGCAATACGAGGAATAACAACTTCACCGCAGGATTCAGCTTTATACTTTGAAGTTTACATACAGTTCAGTGAATATGTGGGATTTGTCCGTTGCATGGATGCTCTGAGAGGCTCTAAGTTGTTACGGAAGAAAGATGATGTGGCTGAATGGTGTGGCATTCGAGTAGACTTTGATAAAACCAAGCATATGACTGATGCAGCAATAAAACGTCGAGCCATCGTCAGAGAAAGGCTCATGACCAGGCAGAGAGCTAAAGAGGAGGAAGAGAAACAAGAAAAAGAGAAGATTTCTCGGACAGAAGCTAGAGAAAGGTACCTTTATTTTAAATAAGTAAATATCAGTTAATTTAATGCTATTGTGAAATTAGCTGGAAACTACTGATAACTACTTACAAAAAAAAAGCTTATGCAGTACAAAATAAAATTACCAATAAGAATTTTAATAAATAATTTGAACAGTAATTTTATTTAAAACAAAATTGAAGCATGCACTTCTTACTTGTTACAAGAGTTTTCCCATAACAAGGCAGTCTAGGTACATTTACCATCCTGTTTGCAGTAGATGAGCCATCTGGATGATTTGTAGAGCAAACTGACTAGTAATAAAAACCCTCCATTATCTTGGAACAGCTGAACAGATTTTTTTTAAATCATAGTTAAGAACACTCTTGACAAGTCCCCTTTCAAACAAAAAAAAAAACAAAATCAAAACTGGTCCATTTGTTTAGGAGCTATGATACCACAAACAGATACACTTGTTAAACTTATAACAACCACTACTTTTATGTGGCGGCAGTTAATCAAATCATAGCATGCCCTTTAAATATTTTCAATAGGGCTGCCCCCCATTTCCAGAAATAAGGAAGCATGCTCACGTATAATCTTTCACTCTTTAAGACAAAAGTATGAGCGAGTGGAACGAGAGAAACTTGAAAAGATGAGGGAACGGGAGGAGAGAAGGAAGAAGAAGCAGCTCGCTAAGCTGATGAAAAATGATGACACGGATCTGAACAGCAAGGTTGCTGAAGAACAGAAGAAGTTGTTGAAGGTCCAAAAGAAGTTGCAGGCTATTAGACTGGTTGAGGAACTTTTTAAAAGGATTGAGGTAATTAAAGTGGCGTTGTAAATTGTAAAACATCTTACATAATCCCATTGTGATTTGCGAGGCTCAGAAACTTGAAAAGATGAACCATCAAATCTTGGATTTAAAAAGTTGTTACACAACAATAACGCAAGAGTTAACTGTCATTATAAAAGGTAAAGAAATTATTATCCACCTTTATTTTGTCATATTATAATATTTCATGGGATGATTTGATCCACCATAGATCTATCAAATGGTGGAATAATGTAATAATCAGATATAGGAATATATTATATAACACTGTTCTTGTATAGGTTTTTAAACTGTCATGGGCATCAACACTTTGAAAATTATCACTAGAAACGGGATATTTACCATTGATCATGGCGTTTGCAACAGCGCCGAAATATCGGAAACTCAAATCAAATAATACACTGTTCTTATGTATAGGTACATATATTTTATACATCTTACAATCGTACATAGTGTACATACATATCATGTACATATCATACAGCAGTGCTGGACCAGTTAGCTACCACCTATATATTATATGGAAGATGTTTTTAGATTTTCTGCTTTTTGAAAGAGGGAATGGTTACTGTCATATTATATTTGTTCTGCAGCAAAATAAACGAGAAATATTAATATGTACCTATCTCAAATATTCTCATATTTTTATTTGTTATGGGACTGTTAAGCCTCTACTGATATCCCACTTGAGGTGCATTTTTTTTTATACTGAATAGGTTTGCATTTGACCGCTATTTCACCTGATGGTAAGCGACCATGCGGTCCACGATGTAGCATGCTTGCCTAGAAGATACCAGTTCACTCTTGTCTTGTAGACACCAAAATTGTAGTATGCAGGAAATACAGATGCCAGCAAAGAATTCCATTCTTTCGCTGACCATACAGTTTGTGGCGATAATCATTATAAATCAATGGTTGGGCTTCTGAACTAATTGCTTGTGGAATCCGTCAGCGACTCTTACTTCCTCTACCTCAATATGGCGTGTTCCTTAATAGGCTCTTCCTTTCGAATACTCTCTCTAGTTTCGATGCTAATTTAGATTAGAGAACTTTAGAGTTTTCATTCCGATTCCAGCTAAGGCCGGAGCTCCAGCAGAATGGCGAGCGGTCAGGGCGGTACTACGCGGCCGGCGAGCGCTCGGCGCGGCAACGCGTCGTGGACCGCGTCAAGAGGCAGCAGGAGGCTGCGCTGGAGGACCAGCGGAACCAACTCAAATGTGCACTAGACGGTGGGTGAACTAGAGAATGATAGAAGAAAATAGGGTGTGGATATGTTTTTCAATTGGGATGTTGCTTGAAACACAAAATACATAATTTTTGTCGTTATACAGTTTTAAAATGATATTAACACAATAAAAATTAAATTCACAGTAAATATATAATTTCCACAAAGAAACTGCATCTAAAGTTTCCCAAACTCAATTTTTTTTATCTTCCATTAGTAATTTAAATGTTACCAACAGATTCTTTACTATTAATATTATTAAATGAAGGTATAAAAAGTATCAGGGGAGTCTGTTCAAACTAAAAAAAGAACCCAGTACCTCAAGTTGTCTTTGAGATAGAGGGCTGTGACAGACAGACAGGCGGACGAACGCAAGGAATTACAAGTAATCCTATAAAATATAAAGCTTATGTTCTGCATTTCAAGATGTGAGACCTAAAAAACATAACAAAACCATACTTTACAACAAACATTTTATTTTTATTCCAGGCCGCATAGTGATCCGCTCAGCTTTAGAAACGAAGAAGAATCACCACAACTCTTCGATAAGCTCAGTGTCTTCAGAGGAAGATAGGAACCGCAAGAGAATCAAACATGAAAGACTCACTACCCCCGAGAGGGAGATGGAGTTTAACAAGGTTGCTAATGCCGCTGGTAAGACCTCTAATCAATATTTACTGTAGTAAATTTTATAGTGTAATTTCGCAAAGAAATTTTTTTATAATGAAATCTTACTCAAAGGTCTGCGCTAGGATTCTCTGTGTAGCAAATGGAGATACACAACATAAACATCCAAGACCCAAGAACAAACTTTGCTCTGACTACACAAAGTTTGCCACTGCCGGGGATTGCACCCAGGGTGTCTCCCTTTGTAGGCTTTTGTTGAATTTACTATATGAACTTAGCCACCCGCAGTTGATCTCTTCCTCTTAATGTGAATATATCTATAAAAAATTATTTAAAAACGACAATGGTCCGTCGCAAAATGATTTGATGAAGAGCATAATGAAAATTAACAATGGTTTTTTACCTCATTAGGTACTCCGTCATTTATAAACCGATTTTGAAAATTCTTTCTTTATTGGAAAGGATATGCTTTCAGATTGGTCCCATAGATATTTTATCAAAATTGGTTCATTAGTTTGGTTTTTAAATCAAAATAACTGAAAAAAATTATGTCATCCAAGTAAACAAAGTTGCTTTTTTACTTTTTAGTGCATTTTTTTCATAGCTGATTTTTCGAAGTCTGTTTTTTTATGTAACTTTTGTTACATCGACTTGTTGACGTTTCTATACTGTCTGTGTAGCGTTCGATTTCCATTTTTTCGACATTTGATTCTCATGAGAAAACGAATTGAATAAAATCATAAAAAAATAGAGTCAACATCCCTATTTTCTATGTATGTATGTATGTGCCATGTACTTATGTGTTGTTCCAGGGATGTACGGCATGCCTGGTCCGTACGGTTTCGGCTACCCATTCGCCACCGTGCCGCCGCCTGCCTTCTACCACCCGCCGCAAAGTATGAGTATCAAATCTAAACATGCGTTTCTAACCTCGCTAGGCTGCTACTAACATCCAGCTAAGTCCGTTTCGGGGTAGGCAGCGAGTATTTTCCGCTGCACGAATGTTTTAGAAGGATCTTTTCCTGAAAAGATCCTGGGAAGAAAAAAAAAACCACTTCTGAGTAGTTTTTTTTTTTTTACGAAATTTGGGAAAGTATTGTAGTTTCATTTTGTGTTGGAATAAAGTATGAAATACTTTGGATGAAAACAGGCTTTTTGAGAATTTATTTAATGTTACGATTTGCAAATATTGTTGTAGAATTCAATGTTACCAGCATACTAAAAAATACCTGTTAGTGTAAATTAATGTTGCTTTTAATCGTTATACCACAGTCTATAAATTCATACAGTCGTTCAACGAGGTACCAAGCTGCTTAAAAGTTACATTGCGGGGTATAATGCAGTTTGGTACCTCGTTGAACGACTGTGTGGTTTTATAGACTGTGGTCAAGGCTTGACAACCGGTTAAAATTTTAAATTAGCAGGTAATGCGATTTGTTCTACCTCTAACCGCTATTGAATGATTTTAAACAAGCATTAGTTGTCAAATGGTTTCGTTTTATATACCGGTTTTTAACGGTTTTCGCTAGTGACGTCAGTGTCTGATGGCCAACGGCCAAATGTCGGGTGTCTCGGAATAAACTGCTACTTTACCGGCTATAACAATCGTCTTTGTTTTCCATTCCAACCCGATTAAAACCAGCGGTCGCTTGTCTTTGGCTGGAAGGAATTGTCTAGAGTGTTCGTTTTGTAACTACTTGTTCCATAAATATCGTTCGTTCTAAACCGTAAATTAGCGAGAATTCTAGACGATTCCTTCCAGATGAAGGCTAGCGACCGTTGCTTTTAATCAGGTTTATGTTGAAAACGAAGGCGATTGTTATTAGCCGGTAAGACTGCGGCCGTGCTAGCATGCGCGCCGTGACAAAATTTTGTCGATTTTTATATCGTGCATTTATCTCGTATTCGCACGAGAAAGAGCGAGACAAAACAGTAGACAAACTTTTGTCGTGGTGCGCATGCTAGCCTGGCTGGTCTATTAAACTTTTCAATGGCGCACATTAAACGCTTGCGGTCCGAACGAAATAATCTTTAAAACCGTTACAAACCGTTATGAAACGGTATTTAAGTTTATTAAGCAAGCTTTGAGTCTGCGGAAGCACTGTAGTAACGCTAAACGCTGTCGTTGCAGCGTCGATGTACTTCCCACCCCGCGCGTACTACCCGCCGGCGGAGTACGTGCGGCGCGGGCGGGGGCGGGGGCGGGGGCGCGGGGGGCGCCCGCGCATGCCGCACTTCGACGGGCCCGACGCCAGCCACCAGTACTACAAGTGAGGGCTAATAACATCTTATTCAACTTTTACTTTGTCCCATTCAACTTCTACTTTGTCGCATTTAACTGTTACTTTGTCTCATTCAACTGTTACTTTGTCTCATTCAACTGTTACTTTGTCTTATTCAACGTTTACTTTATTTCATTCAACTTCAACGATGTCTCGTTCAACTTCTACATTTTCTTATTCAACTTCTATTTTGTCTCATTCAACTGTTACTTTGTCTTATTCAACGTTTACTTTATTTCATTCAACTTCAACGATGTCTCGTTCAACTTCTACATTTTCTTATTCAACTTCTATTTTGTCTCATTCAACTCTCAGCAAATTCACCGAATGCGATTTTTCATATTCAAAAATGTGTGAGATGAACGAGCGAAAAAGCGCCGCGCCGCGCCGTATCCTGCTCTTAAGGCCTTTTCAGATTTAAGGCCCCGAATATCGCCTATTTGTTGCGACTTCACCACATTTATCCATATTGATCAATCATGCAGCATGCATGTCTTTGCAGCATAAAAAAAATTGGCTTTTGATTTCAAACGCTCTACATCTCTCATACAGGTACTTCAAGAAACTAACAGAGACAGAGTTTCGTAACGAACACGACGACCGTTCGCGTTCTCGTTCGCGCCGCCGTTCGTATACGCGCTCTCGCTCGCGCTCGCGGCGGCGCTCATATTCGCGCTCTCGCTCGCGCGGCAGACGCTCGCGGAGCAGGAGGTCTCGGAGCAGGAGCCGCCGGTCCAGGTCCAGGTCCAGGAGTCGAAGGTCAGAAGGGTTAAGATGTGTTTTTGGGGTGTATTATAGGTCATCAGCTTCTTACGCTCCCACTGCTGGGATACCGGCCTTCTCGTATTATGTAGATACATACAGGCCAAAGCCGACGATAACCTGGCAACAGGAGCAAGACCGACTTTTTTTAATGTTATATCATTGCGAAACGAGCTGGTCGTTTGCCTGATCGTAAGAATAACGCCGGCCCATAACAATTTCAGTGCCATTCAGAACTTTAAAACAAAGTCCTGCGCGGCACTGCAGTGCACCCGCTACCCTGAGCTAATGTCTCAGGGTAGCGGATGCACTGCAGTGACAGTATTAAGTCTCATAAGCCCAGTAATTTCACTGGCTACTCTGCTCATCAAACCGGAACACAGTAATACTCGCACATTACTGCTTGGCGGCAGACTTCACGAGCAAAGCGGTGGTACCAACCCAGACGGACACTCGCAGAAGAGTAATTAGTCCTGCCACCTAGAACAGAACAAGCTCTCAAGGGGCGCCATTGGAACACGACAGTAGGGATTTAGCGATTGATTTACAATTTGGAGGTTGGTAGCTAGCTAGATGAGGACTAGAAAATACCCTACCAACACGCAGAACGTAGTTGTGTGATTTGCTTGATTTATATTTAGTGCTGCATATTGTACGGTAGTAGGTACATATTCTATAGTTTATCACAAGTGAGATATCTGTTACGTTATCGTAGGCTAATTGTTTTTTAAATCAGGAGTGCTGCTTTAATCCTTACCGTATTTTAAATTTCAGATACCCATTTTAATCACTTGTTAATCACAATTAATTGTAAAGTAGGTACATTCCTTAGTTTTTATTTGTAAGTAGTTGAAGCCCTCACTACCTCTCACTCTATCTCTCACATGGACTTCTCTATTTAGGATATTAATAATTATGGCTAACACCATGCTGGGTTCCGGTAAAACATGAAAACTAGATTCATCATCCACAGGAACCGTTCCTTTTTCCGACACAAAAATTAGTCTATGTTACTCTCCGGTTCATAAACTATATGTAAGCATGTTGATGCGTGAAAGAACGACAAACCAACAAACAGCCGCATGCATTTTGTACTAGATTCTAATAAAACCATCAAAATTCATATCAATTTCGAGCGTGTTGTGAGACCATTCGCAAAGTGGGCTTAGAATCTGGAGCGAATCTCCGAGCTCGTCCGGAAAATCATTTTTCTGACAGAAATTCCCTACAATTTGCGACCGGCCTTTAGGCATTTCTGATTTGCATTTGACTATATTCTGTTAAACCTTTTAAAAACTGATTTTACCAAGAAAACATCTTTCTGAATCTAACGGTATCTATATTTTCATTCCAGGTCTCACCACAGCCGTTCGCGCTCCCGTTCGAGGTCCCGCCGTCGGTCCAAGTCTCGCAGCCGCCACTCCAGGTCTAGACCCCGCCACACTCCCTCTCCGAAACAAAACGACGTTCCTAAAGAAACCACACCCAGCCAGCCGCAACCCCGGGAGCGGTCGAAGAGCTGGTCGCTACCTAAGGACGGCGAGGTCAGGAAGTCCTGGTCGAAAAGTCCGCAGAAATGAATAATTAAATGCATATTTTATATACCAACATTTGTTGTTTCATTCGCTGCGATATTCAGGCTCTTACCGAAGGGATTCAGTTGATATCATGCTCTTACCGAAGGGATTCAGTCGATATCATGCTCTTACCGAGGGGATTCAGTCGATATCATGCTTTTACCGAAGAGATACAGTCGATATCATGCTCTTACCGAAGGGATTTAGTCGATATCATGCTCTTACCGAATCCAAAGAGAAAGCTACTAGGTACAATACTTTACGATCAGACTTCGGTCTACTCGCAACATTCGATAAAAATACCAGTTTTATCGATTCGACTAATTTATCGAACCGACATCCGTACTTGCGCCGCAGGTAATTTTATCATCGATAAAACTTAGAGGATTCAATTTACTTGATCACCCTTTTGTGAAAACCGTCGATCTGGCAGGCCGCCCCTGGTAGATTCAGGTGTTATGAGGTGAGAAAAAATATTTATTTAAAAGTATCAATCATCATTCGTTTTTGATACAAACTGTAGGCTTCCAAATAGACCCAAAAAAATGAGCCATATGGTCTTTTTTAAATGCTATAGGCTTGCGTTTGACCACAATCTCACCTGGTGGTAAGACCTGGTGGCGTGACCTGGTGGTCACGGTTAGTGGAAAGGTATCGCCATAACGCCAGCCTTAATCATAGGTAATTGAAAAAAAAAGATTTACATAAACTACCTAGACTACCTACTTTATCACGGAACAATGCACTATTCCTATGGGAATCGGCACGCGAGTGAATCCGCGGGCAGAAGTTAGCACTTCCATAATGTCAAAATTCTAAAAGTTGATTTTTAGGTGTTGTGGGTCGTAGTTTTCTCAGTTCCTACTAGGTATAGGTAGGTACTAGTAGGTACTACTAATTTAAGGGTCACCGCGCGAGTACGGATCTTTTCGATAAATAAAATTCGATAAAATTGACAGTTAAAATCGATAAAGTGGGTTTTATTCGATAAAATTGACAGTTAAGATCGATAAAGTGGGTTTTATCGATTTTAACTGTCAATTTTATCGAAAAGATCCGTACTCGCGCCGCAGGTTCTGCGATAAGTTGGGTATTGGATAAAACATAAATGAAGTGCCTTCAAACTAGAAACTAAGTAATTAGATTACGCAACAAAAAAACCCAAGAACCAGTCAAGCTTATTATCTCATTGTATCTCTGGATTAGAAGAACCAATCTCAGATCTAAATATTAATCGGCTGCGTATCAGCAGATTACGATATAAGGTGACGCTACATAATCGCAGATAGCGCTAATTATTAGAAGTGAATTAATTAGCGGTGTATTAGTGTTCGAACGCTGCAAGATGAAGGTCCTCGCTATTCTGTTGTTGTGCGCTTTTGCTGCTGTCCAGGTCAGTCTCCATCTCAAGTAAAACCTTATTACCACAAAAAAGTGTTTGCCAGGTGGTAGAACTAATAATTCTGTACCTATAATAATTCGAATATTTATTTCAAATTGGAAGATTAGGTACGTACACTTTATATGAAAATTCTACATAGGACAATTATTATAATTGATTAAAAACAAAATAAGATTATTATAAAAAAATGACGAAAAAGTCAGAAATAAATTAAATTTAATACAAAATTATACATCTCTCAGGTCATAACTCATAGTCGGTACATTGCCAATATTGATATTCTGCTAGAAACAGTTATGTTAGTTTCTGTCTAGGAGGGAACCACCGTTTTGCTCGTGAAGCCTGCCGCCAAGCAGTCATGTGCAAGCATAATGTTGCAAATACAGTATTTGATATAATTACTAGAACTGATACATATTATAAGAGCAGTTCAATAGAACCAACATTTCCGCTATTACCTCAGACATTATCGGTAAAGTGTCTTTTGTAATTATAGTAGTTGGCTAATTACAAAAGATATAGGTAGGTACCTACCTGATCCTGATTGATATCTAATCTCGCGTACAATACCTCACATTAATGCTACCTCCTTAACTATTGATACCGTGGCTAATTGAACGTTCTACTGTATAAGTAGGTATTTACCTATAGGTACTTGTATTATAATCGAATCTCTGCCTATACTTACCAAAGTGAAACTTCTGAAATTGGTTGTAACTTGTACCTATGTTAGCTTGGAACATGATATTTTAGAACGTTTTTTTTATAGACATGTATACATATTTAGTTTTGACTGATGCGATGTAGCACGAAAAATGATATTTTAGAACTTTTTTTTCTATACTTAGTTTCGACCGAAGTGATCAGAGGTGGCAAAGTAAGCTTGCCTCTCAAGTGAGACATTGGTAAGGTACTGATAGGTGCCTCAGGTGCTTGGCGCTAGGTTTTCCACTAGAGGTATAATAGAAAAAATCCTCGAAGCGAACATGGCGACAGATCAATTTCTAACGCTAGCCTACAGTTACTGAATTATCATACAGTTAGGATTATTATAATCAGGATTATTATAATCAGTTAGGATTATAATAATTATTATAATCCTAACTGTATGATAATTCAGTAACTGTAGGCTAGCGTTAGAAATTGATCTGCCGCCATGTTCGCTTCGAGGATTTTTTCTTCATCAAAAGCTTATGTATTATGATGAATCCAAACCATTGAACTAATTAAACGATTTGTATGTACTTACCTGCATAATAAACACCATCGTCTGGAATGATTGATCTAATAGGTGTTCATGAAGGCGACCGCTCCGCATTTAGCTATTTAGTCGACGTTTTTTTTTTTGCACATGCATGTCCATGGCAGCATATAGCTATAGCTCGCAGTAAGTGGTGGCGAATTATAAGTAGACTAGCTTCTGCCCGCGGTTTCATCCGCGTTTCCACAGGTATCGTGTATTTTTCCGGGATAAAAAGTAGCCTACGTTACTCTCCAGTCCATAAACTATGCCAAAAATCACGTCGATCCTTTGCTGCGTGATTTAAGGACAAACCAACAAACATATAAACACATTTTCGCATTTATTATATACTACGGATAATAACAAACATTTTTTTTCTAGGGTCGCAGCGCTGGAGGTCAAGGTGAGTCATTTTATCAATAATAGATGGAATTAAAACATTTTCATAGACGTAGAAAAAGGGAAAGAAGTACCCTACTTATAACGCAGTTAGTAAACTTTACTAACTAATTTTAACCGGAAGTGCTTGAATAGGTAGGTACCTACTACTGTACAAGCAATTCGAACAACAAGAAAATTGAAATTGAATTAAGCTTATGAAAGATTAAGGAATCAACTAAAGGCGTACCTGTAGTGTACCTATAACATAGTTCACATGCCAAATTAATCCAAATTGCTTATCCAAGATTATGGCATTAAGTAAAACTATATTACTTTTTTTAATACTGCACTGGTAAAATTATTTATTTATGCGTCTCATTTCTCGTCCAGAGTCCAGAGCCGTCGCCGCCCTCGGTGAGAACCCCTGGGTGGTCCACCTCCGCATCGCCGTCTCCACCAGCGGGCTCCTGAACTCCTGCGTCGGCTCCCTGATCGGCTCCGGCTGGGTGCTCACTGCTGCCAGCTGCGTTAGCGAGTAAGACTCAGCTTAAAGCTTAAAATCCCATGGATGGAGCCAGGTTTCGAAGCCGAAAGAAGTCATCTTCTCCAGAATGACGTCGTTATCATTGATCGCTTCTATAGTTAAAGCGTCTGATATAGATAACCGGAAGACGCGCGGTCGAATTCCGTTGGCAGCGAACATTTTTGAGATTATATCATTTACGTAGGTAAATGTAGCGCCATTCAAATAGTTGCTGCTATTAATTAGATCAGAGTCAGATCATAGCAACAAGACTGTTGTAAAACGTGATAGATTAGAGTTTGCGTCAGTTAATACGCGAAAATCAGATAGGCTTAGGATTATTAGACAGGATTTATTAGACGGATCGCAGCTCTAACGAAGTATTTGCGCCGAGTTTTGTACTAGGTAATCCCTACAAATAAACCTGATGGTAGATTATTGTTGTGGATCTATCCTCCTAGGTTGTACATGGAATCATACTTCACTATGTACCGTTGATAGTACTTACCTACTAATGATACAAAGTTGTGTCACTTGTATCATCAGTGGTAGTAGTCAATGGGTATTAATGGACCGTCAGCTAACTAAGGTTTATGTCTTTGGAATGGCATAAAATTTATTTACGTCTGATAATAATAATAATAATATTTTTATTGCAGACAAAAGAGTCCTTAGCGGTATTAGTAACAAAATAACTTAGAAACTATGTTAGTAACACGAGAAAAAAAGAAAAAACAGAATAATACAATTAAAAAATAATAGAAAAGATATTACTGCGACACCATGCAGGCAACTGGCTTATGACGCGCCAAGAATTGCCGCATAATGTCACAGCAGTAATCCTCCGCAACAATGGTCAACATGTACTGTTGATGTCTTCACCACAGACTTAGATAATTCAGGGAATTATCTAACAGGACGTTATCTGACTATTGAAAGATCGGCTTTAAGTATAAAAAAAGCTTATAAGTCCGTTTTCAGTGCTCGCTTCATCTGGACGCGCTACGGAGCCGTGAACGTGATCAACCCCGAGCTGGTGACTGAGAGCAGCGCCACCCGCATCAACGGTCAAATGGCGCTCCTCCCCATCGGCAGACCCGTGGAGTCCTCTGGTACGTATCTCTTCCTGCTGACTGCTCCAACTGTTCTCAATCAACAATTTGGACCGGATTCGTGGGACGTCTGCAGAATAGATATTCGACGATAGAAGTCCATGACGTTTATTACAGAACTAGCTTCTGCCCGCTGTTTTCACCTGCGTTCCCACAGGAACGCTGCATTTTTTGGGATAAAAAGTAGCCTATGTTACTCTCCGGTCCATAAACTATATCTATGCCAAAAATCACGTCGATCCGCGTTGCTCCATTACTGCGTGAAAGAAGGACAAACCAACAAATCAACAAACCAACAAACACACTTTCGCATTTATAATATTATATAATATATATAGTAGGGATAATAAGGGTAGACGGTATGTATATAGATTTAGCATATTCACCATCTTCAAACACTTAAGATCACACGAGATAGTGGTCAAATGATTATCTGCGTCATCTTTCTTGCTCCGTCATCATCTCTTTCTTGCCCCATTTTACATGAAGTCGGCTACGTCTTTACAAACATACGACGCGATGTTTAGTCTTGGTAAATGTTAATCTGTGGTCATACATTATCAAATCATGAAACTGCCCATTTGATTAAAAAATTAATACAGTAACGAAACATATCAAAACTATAGATCATATTATGTAACTAGCTGCTGCGCGCGGTTTCACCCGCGCGGAGATGTTAAATTTCATGGTTTTTATTTTTATGCGCGGAACCCTAATTCTTTTTCAAAAATAAGAGTAGCCTACGTTACTCCTTGTAACATCAACGATCTGCCAGTGAAAGTCCTATCAAAATCGGCCCAGTCGTTTCGGAGATTACCCAGAACAAACAGACTGACAGACAAAAATTTCAAAAATAGTTGTTTTGTTATTATAGTTACCGTATATACTTTCATATGCATTTGGTAAAAAGCTATTATTTTGATATTACAAACAGACACTTCAATTTTATTTATTTGTATAGACAATTTTAACATTTTCAACAAAACCTTTATCCTAACCTGTCTTAAAATGTCTTCTTTTAATTATTTTGGCACCGCAACCAAATATAAATGGTATTAAATCTGAAATCCGAGAGTCTGACAATCCATCCAGCCTACTTGATTAATTAAGTGCTGTTAGAGTTGGCAGGTCAGTGGTTAGTGCAATCGTCTCAGATTGTCTCGGTTCCACTCTGTTAAAACTTTACGCGGATCGATTTGCCCAAAGAGTAGAATTATCTGTTTCAGTTTACAATTCAAATAGTGCCTAACCTTTTTTTTATTTATTTTTGGTTACGAGACGAACTGGTCGTTTGCCTGATGGTAAGCATAACGCCAGCCCATAACAATTGCAGTGCCACCCAGAACTTTGAAACACAAAGGCCTGCGCGGCACTGCAGTGCGCTCGTTACCCTGAGACATTAGGTATTAAGTCTCATAAGCCCAGTAATTTCACTAGCTACTGAAATTTTAAATAAGTAATCTATACAATAAGTTATAATTTTAACTATCTGACATTAATTTTATAATTAAAATTCTTGTGAGACCGAGTTTCGTTTGTTTATCCAACTTTTTCTGAGATTCACAAGCTTTTTCTATTCCTGTTTGTTTGTCAGGGACAAATCTGGTGTTCCATGTCTTGAAGACTTCCTTATTTATATGTAGTTATGCTGAAATTTTACACAGACTATTGGTTTTTAAGTTAAGACAGTATGAAGATTGAATAAAAAACAAATTAAGATAAATTATTCCCTTTAAATAAAACCCTTCAATTATATTTTTCTAGGCTCCCACATGTTTTAATATGTAATTTTTATAGATATCGTTTTCGGCAAACGAATTAGGAATATAGAAAGTATTATTTAAACAAAATTGGCCGTTTTTTTTAGTTATTTTAGTAGTTAATTTGCAAATGAATAATCCCACGTTGGGCGCCAGTTTTTGCCCTAGTATAACAATAATTGTTTGATGCATAATATTTACGTGGACGTATTTTATGTATGACGCTTACGACATCCGAGTCTAAGAATTAAAATGAATAAGACTAGGTAGGTACTCAAAATGGCGCTTGCTAAAAGGTAAATATAACGCTCACTCAATACGTTTTACAATCAAAAGGTTGAAGCGAACTTATGAGCCCTCCAAAGTTTGGCAGCTTCAAGCCCCGTGGAGGCCAGCTTTTGATAACGACAGTAATAAATAATGTCTGGTAAAAAAGGATAGTTTGACTTGCACTTGTTTTAATTTAAAGGTTTCTTAATGCTTTTGTTTTAATTTTTTCGGGTAGGTAATGTAATGCGATATGCGACGAGCAGATAGTTTGCCTCATGGTAAGCATAACGCTCAGAACATTTAAACAAAGGTTATTTTTTTGCAGTTAACATTTCGCCCGTGTCCTTGGTGTCCAGCGAGAAGGTGGCTGGATCCGCTCGCTTCTGCGGCTTCGGAGGAGAAAACGGTGGTAAGGAATTTGCACCCTCCTTATAAATTTTTAACGGCTTTCCAAAACAAATCTGAATTCGATATAAATTTTCAAATTTTTTTTTATACTCAAATGGCTATCTCTAAAATGAGTCAAAATCAGATAACATACTTAGAAAAATTGGAAGCCTTGGAGACCATTGAAAGACAAGATAAAATACTCATTGCCATGCTCCAGAATCTAGAATTATGATGCAAGGTTGCCAGTCTTAGATACATTTTGGACAGTGTGCAATTGTACCCACAGAGGAAATAATACATTGTACCTACTGCAGTTCCCTCATCTCCATCAGGCAAACGAAATGGCTCGTCTCGTTATCAAATAGTATTAATAAGAGGTTCTAAACGCAAGTCCATTTCCTATAAAAAAAGAAGAAAAAAGATTTTATGCTAAACAGGATTTCACAGAGCAAAGTGAAAAGAAAATATCTCTTTAAAATTTTTGTTGACGTCATAATAATTGGGTTGACGTAGCATTCTATAAAACGATACTTTAAACATACGTTATTATTAATTACATTTTCATTTAACAGTCGCTGGTGAACAACTAAGCTGCTTCGATGTGACCACTGAGGAAGACGGTTCTGTCACCGCTTCCAACGACGATGGAGTACTCACTGAGGTAAACAAAATTTTTTTTTAGTGAATGGGATACGGATTTAAAAATATTTTTTATTGAGATACGGAACTAATATGGAAGGAAGCTTTTAAATTCAGTCGCGGCACTGTTGGCTGCTCGTCACTTGTCAGCTTGTCACCTGAGCCTAAAATCAGGTTTCAAAAGTCTCTCAGGTCCTAATCACACAGTTGTTAGTGGGAGGACTAACTCTTCTGCGAGTGTCCGCCTGGGTTGGTACCACCGCTTTGTGAGTGAAGTCTGCCGCCAAGCAGTAGTGTGCAAGCATTACTGTGTTGCGGTTTGATGAGCAGAGTAGCCAGCGAAATTACTGACCTTATGAGACTTAATACCTAATGTATCAGGGTAACGAGCGCATCTGCAGTGTCGCGCAGGCCTTTGCAGGCTTTCAAAGTTCTGAGTGGCACTGCAATTGTTATGGGCCGGCGTTATGCTTACCATCAGGCAAACGACCAGCTCGTCTCGTTAGCAAATAGCATATTAAAAAAAAGCTAGCCAGGCGAGCTCTAATGTCCTATCATCTAAGCAATTTTTTTCTCTGTTTCAGTTCGACCTTGGAGCTCCTCTTGTGAGCGAGGGCGTGCAGATTGGAGTCTTGGTCGCCGCCGACGGAAGCAGCGCTGGTAGTAAGTACTTCTACATGTTTCTATCGCTTCTTATGTTTTTGTGATGAGGCGAGGTGATGATGAGCATTCTACATTCTGAGTTTAAAAGGAAAGGGGGTCAATGTATTCCTGGAGGTCAACAACATTTGTTTTACGAGTTTTTGAAATTCGGAATTTTTCAATGAAGAAAAGGAATTAAAGTTTACGTCAAAATTCTACTACAGAACTTCCGGGCAGCCCTAAGATCAGCTGATTCACTTGAACTATGTTGAACTTTTTTAAATGATAGTGTTGATTAGAAGAGACAGAAACAATCTGGAAAATGCCGCGCACGTCACGTTTGAAGTTTTTTCTTTTTTGTTTGTAAATGTTGAATGACTTTTTCCAAAGGAGGTTCTTTGGAGGTGAATTCCAAAAGTGACTACTTTAAAAATCACGAAGTATCTAAGCGCTTAGAGCGACTGCTCCTCTCGCTCTACCTCAGTCTCACTCTACCTCAGATATAAATAAATAATATTGAAGTGTGTTTGTAATGTCAAAATAACAGCTTTTTACTACATAATTATATGAAAATATATACGGTACTAATAACCAAAAACAATGTTTAAAATTTTTGTCTGTTTGTTGGTTCCGGCTAAAATCTCCGAAACAGCTGGACCGCTTTTGATGGGACTTCCTTTGGCAGGTAGCTGATGTTATTTAAAGTAACAAATAATTAAGTTAATATGTATGCATAACGGTGTATTACTAGCTTCTGCCCGCGGTTTTCACCCGCGTTCCCACAGGAACCGTGCATTTTTCCGGGATAAAAAGTAGCCTATGTTACTCTCCGGTCCATAAACTATATCTATGCCAATAATCACGTCAATGCGTTGCTTCGTTACTGCGTGAAAGAAGTACAAACCAACAAACACACTTTCGCATTTATAATATTACTAGGATTAAGTACGATTAGTAGGGTAGGTAGGGTAGGGTAGGGTAGGGTACGAGTAGTAGTATTATATAATTGTGCCTCTTCCAGCCTTCCTGCCTGTCGCTGACTACATCGACTGGATCGAAGGCGAGACCAACTTGTCCTTCAGCCGCGCCGCCGCCGCCCCCGCCGCCGCGCCCGAGGACGACGCCCTCCGCGTCAAGTTCGTCAACTAACAAGCTTAAATGTCTAAGTCGCGGTTTGAACATATGTTTTGTATATAAAGAACACTTAATCGCGATATATGCTTTTCATTTACCTTGACGTTTTATTTCCCTTAGCCCATAAATCAGTTTTCAACCTCCACAGGGGATAGCGAAGTATCGCTCAGGGATCATGATCGCAGGCATAGAACATAATATTACAATCGAAGGCTGTGATTGCGAATGCTGTGATTGATTGGCATCCACCGAGTATGTTTCACGTTATTGGACAAGTATAGAAAATTGTCGATCTATATCGTTTATCTATTCATTTTTTCGGACAGTAATTATATACTATTTGGCAGTGTTTGTATACCTACACCGGAAACGGTAAAATATTTGCTACCTAACTTTCAGAATTAAGACCAGTAGGTACCTACCGACCTAATTTGCGTCTAAATTAATTTTGAATTTTATTTGTATAAACAGGGGTTTTTAAACTTCTAGGCAAAGATCTCTTCCAATTTTTAACTATAACGGCGTAAGGGTAATTTACGTTTCATGCAGGTCCAAAATTCAACCGTCTTTTCGACCTGGCACTTTAAACAGACTTAACGTTCAGAATCATTCAATTCATATCATTGCGAAGTGCGTACTTATAAGGAGTGGCACTCCTTCTTCGCTTCCTTTCCGATAAGGCTCTATAAAATTGGTTGCTACAAGTCGAGAGTAAATGCGTGCTTCATCGTTGACCACATTGTTACACCTGGCAGTAAAAACACAAAGGTAAGCCTATCCGGAGCAAAAAAAAAAACAGCAATGGTCACGCGTCATATCAATCAAGCGCTCTCTACCTGACCATTAAAAAAAAGTGGAACAAGAACTTCTTTATCCACTATTTATAGAAAATATTTTGTAAGTTCATGTCCATTACCTACTATCCAACGATCTTAGAGAAAACCATAATAGCGAAACAAAGAAACATAAAAAACCTAATTTATATTATAAGAAAGATCTTTCGGCAAGGGAATACAGAATCTTTCCCTTTTCTTATAGAGTCTTATCTTGCTTAGCAAAAAGTGTTACAGTTAGTATAGGAATGTGCTCTCTCGGCGTAATTTCATATAATGAATTCATTATGTACCTATATACACGTACGATTATTATATAAGTTTCGCAACAGCCGCCGCGGTCGACATTTTCGACCTAAAAAGTGAATTCGGTGGCCACACTTGCAGCGATTACCTTCTGCCAGTAACATTAATCAGGATGACACATCCGTTATCCATAATTTTGGCTAGCTAATGTAGTGCCTGCCTAAAGTACCTAGTGGAAGAATGAATATTGTTGTTACGCTCTTTACCTCTTCGTCCATTCTTTATCTTATATCATGCAAACGCTTAAAGGATGGAATTACTTAGTACAAATACTTTCTCGAAAGTTATATAGTAAATAACTACATATTATGTACATAGTTATATAGTGTCCAACCATCAACTACACAGACCCCGATCCCTACCTATAGGATTCTCTGTATCAAGAGAACATGAACTACACATCTTATAATTTCATCATCTAATAATTTGTAATGTAATTGTAATTTAATTTTGTTAATTATTCATTGTACTGACATATCCTTTTGACATTGTAATTTCGTTTATTGCTTTGAGTCATTGTGTTGTAATTATTATTGTTATTTTTTCTCCACCTTTTCTAATGTGACTGACTAATTTATTCATTGTGCTGACTTGGAAATTGTAACATATGAAATGATATGGAACTGTGTAATAGGTGTAATTGGTTTTGCCGTTCCTGTTGCAATAAATAAATAATCTTATAATACACAGAGACGAAACAAAATATACTTACGCTACTTTTTAAGCACACAAATAATTATTGTCTCATTACAGAAATCGAACTCACAGCCCAAAAACGCTACTGTACGTCCATCGACCTATCAACTACGCTACAAGAGCTGATAGTTTCTGAATTGTAAGAATTCGCTGCAATAATTATTAACGTTAATGTTTAACTATTGATGTATAATTATCGAAGTGTTAACATTGAATTTTGCGTTAATTAATTTCCTCTATTTCACACGAAAGACTATTTTACAAGATAAGTATTACAATACAAACTACTTATAAACAAAGTAAATCTAAGCTAAAAAATCACTACCAGTAGGCAACGTTCCCAAAACACTGACAGCTTGCAAAGAAAATATTTATATTCCAGTGTAGTCCCCGCTTGTAGTGAGACCGCACCTCATAGCGCTCGATCCGCTACTATCCGTAATGACTTACGCACAAGTTTCATTAATACTTATAAACTAGCAATTCCATTATTTCATCACAAACACAGTTGCTACAACTCTATGGATACTTTAAAACTATGAAATGTGGACTATTTCACAGCAAGCCCCAGTTTACTACTCGTATTGTCATATTTTGGCACGGCATAGGAGATACCAGCTTGACCAGTGTAAGCTGCCCTTAAAATATTGTTTGTGCATCACACGAAATTAAGCTGCCCTTGACCATTTCGTTGCAAAGTATTTTACATAAATGATGCAACAAATAGATTGCCTTAGCACAAGTTATTATCTATGTGTGTGTTAACACTCTACATTGAGACATTTTGGTAAAATCTTTTAAGTTGGGTAACACTTCGGAGTGTTCTTAGACCTGCAAGCTCAGCTGATCAGCTTACGGTCGAGGTAACGTCAATGAAAAACGCACACAAGTTAGTAAACATACCTATTAGATACAGCTTCTGTGATGTGGGCGGTGACAGGATCGTCTTCATTTTTTTTTATGTTATTTGGTATCGAGACGAGCTGGTCGTTTGCCTGATGGTAAGCATCAGGGGGGGTCAACTCTTCTCTCACTGGTTGGCGTAGTAGGTGGGTTTGATATAGAGTGCCCAGTACAAAAAAAAAATGTTATAAAAATATTATTTTAATATGGCAGCACTGAAGTTATTGATGTCAAATTTGTCAAAGAATGAAATATTAACACTATTACTCCGCTAGGAGTAATAGTGTTCTGTGGTAAGCATAACGCCGGCCCATAACAATTGCAGTGCCACCCAGAACTTTGAAACACAGGCCTGCGCGGCACTGTAGTGCGCTTGTTACCCTGAGACATTAGGTATTAAGTCTCATAAGCCTAGACTGGCTACTCTGCTCATCAAACCGGTACCTACACAGTAATGCTTGCACACTACTGCTTGGCGGAAGACTTCACGAGCAAAGCGGCGGTAATAACCCAGAAGGACACTCGCAGAAGAGTTAGTCCTACCACTAACAATTTCAGGAGTAAGCAGTGTTTGCGGATTCGGTTCCCGCAAGTGGGGAACTCTTCGCTGTCATCGATTTTTTACCGATATCTGGGAGTCTCATAGACTAGTAAACATAGACGCCGCATAATCCAAGTTTTGTATCAGAACAAAATTGTCAAATGTTGGCGGGGACGTGGGAAGACGGCGTGTTGTGATCGGTTCGAAATTCCTCGAATTTTGAATACATCCTTTTAACGATGTTTTTATAATTGTTATATAAAATAAGGGATTGGTTTTGAACGCACGGTTTGCCTTGCAGCGTAAGCGTCATCCGAAGGTCAGTGAGCGTAGAAGGCGCTCAGCGCCGACCTTTTACCGTTGGCGAAATTTTTAAATAATTAGTAGAATATTCGGTAATTGAAATATAGGTTGGGGAAAAAGTCTTTTCGCATTATAGTATGTATGAACTTGTAATAAAATCTCTTTGGCTATAGTATTTGTATCTGGCTGGTTTTGGTATCATATGAAAGTTTAAATTTTAAAGAACATAATTCCAAATTCAAATTAGGAAAATGTGTGATATTCATTTGTTTTTCGTACTGTCAAAATGAGTGAATCTAATGAAGAAATTCGATACATTTTAAAATTTTACTACAAAAAAGGTAAAAATGCAACGCAAGCCGCGAAAAAAATTTGCGATGTTTATGGACCTAGTGCAGTGTCTCTGAGAGTAGCACAAATTTGGTTTAAGCGTTTTCAATCCGGAAATTTTGATTTCAAAGATGCACGTCGCTCTGGTCGCCCTATTACGGATAAAATGGATGCCATTTTTGAAAAAGTGGAACAAGATCGGCAGATCAGTAGTTACGACGTAGCTGAAGAACTGGGAATTGACCACAAAAGAGTTTTGGCGCATTTGAAAAAAACTGGGTACACAAAAAAGCTCGATATTTGGGTACCTCACGAGCTCACTGAAAGAAACCTAATGAATTGCTAATGAACCGTGTACTCATTTGTGATTCTTTACTACGACATAATGAAACCGAACCATTTTTAAAGAAGCTGATAACTGGTGATGAAAAGTGAATCACGTACGACAAGAACGTGCGAAAAAGGTCGTGGTCAAAGACCGGTCAGGCTTCACAGACTGTGGCGAAACCCGGGTTAACTCGCAACAAGGCGATGCTGTGTGTGTGGTGGGATTGGAAGGGCATTATTCATTATGAGCTGTTACCACCAGGCAGGACCATCGATTCTGAACTCTACTGCGAACAACTGATGAGATTAAAGCAAGAAGTTGAGAGAAAGTGGCCGGAATTAATCAACAGAAGGGATGTGGTTTTTCATCATGATAACGCTAGACCTCACACATCTTTAGCCACTCAGAAAAAATTAAGAGAGTTTGGCTGGGAGGTGTTAATGCATCCGCCGTATAGTCCTGACCTTGCACCTTCAGATTTCCACCTGTTTCGGTCTCTTCAGAATTCTTTAGGCAGTGTCAGGTTAACATCACGAGAGGACTGCCAAAACCACTTGTCGCGGTATTTTGATCAGAAGTCCCAAAATTTATATAGCAATGGGATCATGTCCCTACCTACAAGATGGCAAAAAGTTATCGAACAAAATGGTACCTACATACTTTAGTTAAATGTAAATAAACTATATTAAAAAATGTTTTGAATTTTCTTAAAAAATGCGAACGAACTTTTTCCCCGACCTATTATATCTCCCAGTGGGCGATACTATGGCTAATTACGTTTAAATAATAATACGGTAAACAAGTCAACATATACCTTACCTATTAACTAAATTGGTATAGATGTATTTACCAGTCTGAATTTCGAAAACAGTCTTTGACCTCAAAAATTTAGATGTTAGGTAAGTAGGTATACTCGTATATTAAAATGTAGAATTTTTAGAATATTCGCGATTGTGCAGAAAATTGTGTAACGTTTGCTTTTTACGAGCTATCTATCAAGAATCCTTACTTACAAACATTCAATTCAAATTTCTTTGTTCATATGACCCCCCCCCCCCAGAGAGCACTCATGAAAGTTAAAGTAAATGATTGTAAGTGCCCGTTCCAAATTGGTATAGGCGAATCAAGAAGGGCAAGAAACTCGTCGGCTTTGGATGTAATATAATGCGAAATTGTGTTTGTCGGTTTCTACCTAAGGTTTGTCTTTTTTTACAGAGCAACGGATTTACGTGATTTTTTGCATAGATAATAATGATTAGCAGGGTTGAAAAAAAACAGTTTTTTTAATTTTGTAAAACAAAATATTTTAAACGGGTTTTTTACGTTTTTTTATTATTTATAAATATTTCAATCAAATGGCCTCTATTAAAATATGATACCAACTCTGGTCAATAGATATAGTTTAGGTATTAGGCCGGAGAGTGACACACTTTTCCCCCAGAAAAATGCACGGTAGGTACCTGTGGCTTGATAGCCACACCCTCACCCTCACCCTCGGGGTGATCCCCGAGGGTGAAACCGCGTGTAGCAGCTAGTTAAATAATGCTCCTAGTTATTCTTGGAATTAACTAAATCCCCATACTTTGGCGAAATCAGTCATTAGTAGATTAAACAGAATGTGTGTTAAGATGACCGGACCTCCGAGGACAATTGTGCAATGTAATGCGGTCCCTAGAAGACGCAGGGGCGGACTCAGACTGGTGACCCCTGAGGGTCACCAGGTTTTATGAATGAACCGCGTGTACGGTCGGCCACAGTATGAACTGAGTGTCGGCCAGGGAAGTCGTCCGCCAGTTTTGACAGTTTTGGAAGAGTGAATGACTGCAACATAATGCTGACTAATCTTTATCTACCTGTAGTAATTTTAGTGTTTAAATATTACGGGAAATGGAAACTTAATAATTAAGAATTTTTTGTATTTTTGTAATGAATAAAGAATAAGTAATAAAGATAATATAGTTATGTACTAGAGAATATTCATTAATAAAATTATGGAAACTGTTGTAATAATTAGAGATCTGTCTATGATTTAATGGATAGGTATATCTACGATATAACATTTCATTTGAAAGCATCTTCGGCTGCTTAGAATAATTTTTTTTACTTTAGTCATACCTCAATCACATTCAATTGCTTCGCTATGAAACAAACTAATTTAATTGCAAGACTGAGTAAACATTTTTGCTCTCATAACAACCGGTACGTTCAAGCAGCCGGACTTGAGAGCCTGAATCTATTAGGTTTAGCCTACCTTCGACCACCTAGTCACTTCACATCAGATGAGATATTCGTCAATGAAGAAAAATCTCGACGTGAACAAACGAAGAGCAATTGAGCAAGCGGTCACCTTGCCACAGATATAATAGACATCCCATCTCGCGGTCGGTCTCGCCGGCCCTGCCATAACTTTCTCTCTTACAGCATCGCGGATTGCGCATGCGTCTTGTTAACGCATTTGCGCGCGCACGCCGTGGACGCTATGACGCGGACGATTTAAATTTCGAACGCTTCATTCGAAAAATGTTTTATAACTTTTGTTGTTAGAAAATGTTCAAGTGCGCCCCTGCGTGATTGTGCTTGTGTCGGATTGCAGTTTTGTGTTTAACGTGCGTAAGCTTTTGAAAATTAAGCGTCTACTGAAATTTTACGTGTAACTTTAATTTTTACTTTTCCTGATATTTTGTGGACGCACTAACCTCTAATTTCTGTAAACAGAGGTTAACTTAGAGAAAAGATCGGGTTAAGTAAAAGTTTTAGTGGGAGAGAAGTTTTAAAATTGTTAGTTGGAGGACTAACTCTTCTGCGAGTGTCCGTCTGGATTGTTACCACCGTTTTGCTCGTGAAGTCTGCCGCCAAGCAGTAGGATGCAAGCATTACAGTGTTCCGGTTTGATGAGCAGAGTAGCCAGTGAAATTACTGGGCTTATGAGACTTAATGCCTAATGTCTCAGGGTAACAAGCGCACTGCAGTGCCGCGCAGGCCTTTGTGTTTCAAAGTTCTGAGTGGCACTGCAATTGTTATGGGCCGGCGTTAGGCTTACCATCAGGCAAACGACCAGCTCGTCTTGTTACCAAATAATATATAAATAAAAAAAAAGGTAAAAAAACTGAGACGGGCGTGATTTGTGACGGGCGTGACCAAAATATTTTGCGCAGCATCACCAATCGGTAGCATAAAAATTTACAAAAGTTATTCGCACACATTCCTTTCCGACATGTCCTTACTTTCGTAAGCTTTATTACAACGTGCAAGTGATTTGGACTCTTTGATGAGAACTTTTCTATGTATTTTGTGACGGGCGTGACATGCATACTTGCCTTGCTAAAATTAGTAAAATATTATGTAATTATCTGAGAAACACCAAAAATTGTTCCAACACAAGCTGATATCTTGAGCACTCTGTTGACAGTCAAAATAGTGCGGAATAAGCCATAGAAAACGCAAATCAGTGCTGCCAACACACATGTGTTTTTCCTACCATGGAAATTCCTTGGCAAGATGAAACTTCAAATAAAATTTGATTGAGTGAATGCTAGAATTTTGTTTTTTTTACATCACTAGGTGAAAATTAAACATATAATTACTATTAATAATTAATGTTAAAGTGCTTGTAACATAACATTTATTTTTATCTCATCTGGTATCGATTACCGTGGAATGGCCCGGCCCATCTGTTGTAACATTATGGAATACAACAAATAATTTAATTTAGTTATTAGGTAACTTTGATTGTCTTGTCATTGACCTTCAGTGAAGTCATATTGTTAGTGTGTCTTGTAATTTCCCCTAATTGTACTGGAGTAGGTTTCAGCCGCATTTTTGTCAATTCCATACAAAATGGAAGAGTCTCTTAGAGTATCCATACACGAGCTTTCCAAAACCATCGCTCCGCGTGTCGTGAATTGAGTGGAACGATCATCAAATTTCGAGCACACGGACGACTCCATTCCGTGCGCGCCATCGCTCCTTTTTTCTATCATTCTGCGTCTCGAGTACTGCCAACTAAGCGCGAAATGGATCCTCGTATCGATAACTAACTGAGTTGGAACGTTGGATTTGGAACGTTTGGTTTTCTAATATTTATATCACTCCACGTAATCCATCTGAGATTCCGCACTCGGGCGGTTTTTGGAACGTTGGATTGGAATGTTGTGGATTGGAGTGCTCGTGTATGTGAGCTCTTAGTGTAGAGTGTAGATAAAATTACGTAAACAGTCGGTGGCCAGGTATCCGCCTAAAGAAAGTGGGATCGTGGCGATGCAGTCACAGAAGTATGCGACCTTGGCCGCAAAGCCAATGGTCCATGTATCTGCCGTATGTGTTGCCAAATGCATCTTCATAGGAACCAGTGTCTTCTTTCTTTTATTGATGCTAACGTAGTCTTGCATTCGCTTAACGTATGTCTACACGACCCACTATAACAATACAATTATTTACGTTTATTTGTTGAACAGTGAAACCATGCTGAGCTGACCACCAAAATGCTGGGGTTCAAACGGTCCATGATCCAATCCATGATCATCCTAGCATGGGCTCTGCAGTACTACACATTTGGAAACCTCATAATCTGGTGGAACCTGTCAATTCTTCTGTCAGCTGTGACATTCCTGACTCTAACCACATACGACCATGACTACTGGACTTCAAGGGGGGTGTTTTCCCCGCCAGCGTGGCCTATTGTGGGCCATATACTGTCAGTGGTGACATTCAAGGAGCAAGGCGGCATGTGCTTCAAGAGGATTTACGAAACTTATAGAAATGAAAGGTTTTTAGGTGAGTTCACCTTGATTTGTTGCCTAATATTTATTGCGCTTTTTATGTGTAGACGATAGAGTATTTCGTCTCACGCTAACTTACGGTTTTGCAAGCATGTGATCAATCAACTTTAGTATATTTTCATCCGATTTGTTCCAAATAATTCATTTTACCATCGCAGTTCATATGTTGAATCTGTGAACCATTTCTGTGTAACTCGAGCAGTCCGGCACGGGATACATTTCTAGCTAGACGCTTTTTTTGCGAACCATGAAATACATATTTAGTCGCGATATCCCATGCGCAACCCTTATGCAGGTCTAACGAGCTATCGATTACACAGCAGTGGCTGTCAAATAAATGCGTATCTCTATGTAATTACTTGGTTTCCACACTGGTTTACGTATGTAAACAAATGACGCGAAATAAATAGTGTACCCAAACAACAAACTGACAGCGCCGCCTTCTTTATCCACACGTGCATTAAAGTAATGCATAAAACCGACCCAAATACCTCAAAACAATGCCAACAGTAGCAGAAGACACACCCCGCTAAAACCGTTACTACCCAGCCCCTTTTAACCACAGCGCGATGAGGCATAACTTCAAGTCTGAACGGATGACGTACCTGTAGTTCACCAAAAATCCATGAAAATCTGTTCAGTGGTTCTCGGTTTATAGGCAAACAGAGGGACTTGTTAAAAGGATAATTCTTGAATTGTGCTTGTTGCGAAATGCAACCGGAATAATTTGGACCGTGACGGAGTCACCGCGAATTCTTTCGATCGGGTTATTTGATTAGGTAATGGTCTAGTCACAGTGCTGTCTGAAAATCATGTGCGTGGATATTACACGGCTTTGGTTGCAGCCATTGAAAAGATGGTGGTTCACGTTTGAGCAGGATTGAAATCTCTTTGGTCTAATAAGCCATGGTAATACGTAATTACCGTGATTACTACCTACCTACCTACATAGCAAAAAACTTTCAGAATAGTTACTTACGAAAACCACGTTGGAGAAAAACAAATCAAAATTTTCTATTGTATACCAGTCTTTAGTAATTATAATCACAGTAGCAAATCTTAAATTAACCTGCAATGGATGACTTATCGCTAAAAGCGGCCTCTTCCAGTCAACCTTTGGATGGAAAACAGTGATTCGGAAGTGTCTCGACGGATGGAAAGAGAATAAATGAAGGTGATGGTGCGACCAATCATATAAAATTAAAATTCTTTGATTAGCCTTAGCAGAGTGCTCATGAAGGATAAACGACTATGCGGAAGCCAACAGAAGCGCACACGGTGTTTCTGCGAACATTGCTGCACAGTGCAGCGTGTTTCAGCGCAGAAAATAGAAAAGCTCGCTTTTCTAAATTTAACTTTTTATCTTTTTTTTTTTTTTTTTTTTTTAATTTATTGAATTAGAAAAATATCAGTAACATTTGGTTAGAATGTCTTAAAAACCTAGGTTAGGTTTGTCGAAGACAATAAGTTCTCAACAGTTTGTTTACTAAACCATTATTAAAGTGTAACAATATTTAACTTTATACGGGTAGGCCGCGTTAGTTCCAATTCCAATAGAACATTGTATCGCACTCAGATACCGTTGTAATGTGACTGCATGCTTGGCTCAAATGTTTGACCCAGACTGCTGGAATAACTAACGGTTAAAGTTGAAACAGTTCTGTTATTCAAAACCTTTTCTACCAATTCCAGGCACCCACCAGTTCTACCAGCGCACGCTGGTGGTGCGCGACCCCGCGCTCATCAAGCGCGTGTGCGTGGTCGACTTCCAGTACTTCGTGGACCGCGGGTTCTTCTTTAACAAGGTATGTTTACAAGACTGTGCTTAGTTTATTAAATAAGCGACGAATTAGTCGTTTCGCACACGATAACGGCATGTCGCGTGTAAGGACGACTTGACCTATATGTATACCGTTTAGTGTACTCGTATTAGGTTTTCTTTCTAATTTCTATACAAATCGCTAATGTTTATATCGCGTATCAGGTGGTAGAGCTCTTCTGCGAGTGTTCTTCTGGGTGGGTACCACCGCTTTACTCGTGCGTCATTTGCCGCCAAGCAGTAGTGTGCAAGCATTACTGTGTTCCGCTTTGATGAGCTGTCAGTGAAATTACTGGGACTTATGAGATAGAATGTCTCAGGATATTGAGCGCACTGCGGTTTTGCGCAGGCCTTTGTTTCATAGTTCTGAGTGACACTGCAATTGTTATGGGCTGGCTTTATGCTTACCATCAGATAAATGACCAGACCGTCTCGTTAACCACAAAGAATAAAAAATAATCGAAAACGAATTACTTTCAGTCACTAATATTTTTTTTAAATAATGCCTAACGATCACTAAAATAGCCAGTTATAGCAGACGTAGTAGACCAAAAACTCGCGCTGTATTGTTCATCGCGGGAATCGAACCTGCATCCTTGACGCTACATAAGTTAAGTTCATCGACTCCATGAGGCTTACCTATATTATTTCATGACATTTCCTTTTGATTTAAGGACGTCGACCCGCTGGCGGGGTCCGTGCTGTTCCTCAGAGGGAACGAGTGGCGGAGGCTGCGCGCCAAGATATCGCCTATATTCTCGTGAGTACCCTTCTCAACACTGAGGAAGTAAAAAGTTTATTTACTTACTTACTAGCTGGAGATCGAATGAAACCGATATAGAAAGTACCTGCCTCTATTCGGCCCATAAACTCCCTGATTGTTTGATGCGTGAAAGATCGACAAACCAAGATGAACGCACACACAGTCATACCGCTGCACTAGGCTTTCCTTTGTCGTAGGCACACACATACACAACACAAACATCCAAAACCTAAAAACAATCTTTATTCCATGCTCACCATACAAAGTTTTCCCTGGCCGGAAATCGAACCCGGAGCTTCTCGCTTTGCAGTTACTACCAACATCGCCAAGAAGCCGTCCAACAAATACACTTTCGCATTTTACTGAAGTTGTTATCCCAGAAAAGACAAGGTAGCTTTGGGTTCCATAAAGTTCCAAGGTTCCAAATCTCCTCGCGAGTGTATCCTTGGGTCGCAGTAAGTCCATAAATAAACATAATTCTACTAATATTATAAACGCTAAAGTTTGTGAGGTTGGATGGATGGATTGTTTGTCTTTCACGCAAAATATACTGAATGGATTTTGATATAGCTTATACATCAGAATACCACATAGACAACAATTTATATAGTAGGTATTTAGGCGAAGCCGCGGATGGAAGCTAGTCCGAAATGCGAAAGTGTATTTGTAGGTTTGTTGGTGTATGGCTTGTTGGTTTGTCCTTATTTCAAGCAGCAATGGCGCAACGGATCGACGTGATTTTTGGCATAGATATAGTTTATGGACTGGCGAGTAACATAGGGTACTTTTTATACAGCAAAAATACATTGTTCCTGTGGGAATCACCACGTGTGAAACCGCAGGCAGAAAGTAGTATATATTAAAATTATAAAATTACTATGGAGCTGATATTGTTGTAAATATTCTAGACCAGATAAGGGATCAAAGGTAAGCGTATATAAAGTAAAAAAAAGTGAACTTGTGCGATCAATACAGTAGACATAACATTTGATTCCACCGAACACGTCGATAACCCGCCAAAGAATACGACCTAAATAAAAATTCAACGAACTTTGAAAGCTTCCTAAATATTTTTTGTTTTCTTTCCCTCTGTTGGCCGCACCCCGCGTGTTTGCCGTTCTCATTCGTTCCAACTTTTGAAAACTCTAAAGCCGATTTTATGCCAATGTCTCTGGAAGAACCATACTTATAAAGCTTTAGGTTTTGGTAACAATTTTCGGGATTAAAAGGGATTTTCACTTTACAAAGTTTTTGCATGGTCGTACGTAGAGTATTTTCTAGTACTCGCCTGGCTAGTTATTGGAGTATTCCGGCAGCCTTTCTTGAGGCCCGTTCACAATCTAGTTTTCGCTTTTTATTTACCACGTTTACATCACATTACTGCTTAAGATTATTTGAGATCGTTTCTGATCAATCAAAGCCTTAATACAGTTTTTGATTTCTATGGTTTTCTGGTTTTTGTTTGTTAATTTAGTACGTTTAAGTAGGTTCTACTAACCTAAGGTAAACAGTTTTAATTAATTTTGCAAGGTTTCGTTTTTCTTTAGATTATTATGTTTATATTGAGAATATTTAAGTATAGGTATATATCGTTCAAAAATCATATACGAGTATTCCTGACGTCTAATTAGGATCCCTGTGTCTTGGGAATCTTGAACAACGAGAAGTCTGTTCCACAACGTCAAGACACAACACAAATATTGTCGCTTTCACTTATCCTTTTGCCCAAATATTTGTGTTGTTGTCGGGACCAAAACCCTGCGCGCGATAAGAGACGTTATACGTTTAAGATTGACGATTTTCACAAGGGCTGTCATTGGTTATAGGTATCAGTTAGTAATAACTAGACACTAACACTAACTAGTCAGAAACATCAGAGAACTAGTAATAGTTCTCTGATGTTTCTTAAAAAGAAAAACCACAAAACATAGAGAAAGAGCCAAAGGGACACTTAATTATTATACTTGGTGCGTAAGCATACGTCTCCGGGCATTTAGACATCCTATCCGCCTAAAGGAAATATGAATTTGAAACCGTCTGGTATTTTCTTTAGGCAGTAGTAGTAGGTACCTACAGGATTTTAACCACGCGTAGTATATCTTTATCTACCCGAAGTAACCGGGGTTTCTGTAATATTAATTAACTTTAAGCACAGATTAGGTCTATTGACGTCTTTGTCATTTAGTATGTTCTAGATAAGGACAGCATTAGTTTTAAGGAAACAAACGTTACAGAAACCCGCCTATAGTAACATATTAGACGGACAGTTGTTCACATTTACTTGGAACATTAATTTATTATAGGTATGCAATAGTCAAGTAGGTTAATTGGAAGTAAATATCTTAATAACTCAAGTATTATTACTGCTAGTATAATGTTGCAAAATGTGGGTTATGTAATCCTATATACGTTCTACCATTTCTATCATTTTACACAATTTACATTAGGTATCTCTCCGTTACAAAGGGTTTGTTAGGAAATTGTAACTTTCGGAAATTACCTAAGACCTTTGCTTGGATGTATAGTAAGTACTTAATTAGTTACATTTGTAATATTGTAGCAATGCTACGAATTAATGTTTTTAATTTCAGAACTAGATGTAGCAATAGAATATGGGTGTAGAATTTATTTCTACTCTTGATTTAGCAATACCTTCGACCACATCGCATTTTATCCCTTGAGATAGTTGTCAACTAGACCTAACTAACCTAGAGTCAACAATATAATAAATCTATAATGTCTAATCTATAAAAACTTTATAATTTCAGGCCCAACAAACTAAGAGGAATGTTTCCCCTCATCGACAGCACAGCTCATGATTTCGTCGTCCGAGTGAGAGATCTGCTAACCAAAGCAACAGCTGAGGCAAATACCAAAAATAATATTAAAAATAATGCAGAAGACCAAAATAGAGATAAAGAAGGTAACTCAGCTGTGGTCGCTGACGAACAAAATGATAGTAAAGAGCAAACATATAATAAAGACGGTGTTAAAGAAAATGGTGTCAAAGGAAATGACGTCAAAGAAAATGGTGTCAAACAAAATGGTATCAAAGAAAACGGTATTACACAGAATGGAAATACAATTAATGAGAAAAGTACAGAAAATTATAAAAATGAAAGAGAAGAGATTGCATCTGTGGTAGATTCAGAGAAGCTGGTGGGTGGCTACACAGCAGACGCCATAGTGCCGTGCGCGTTTGGATTGAAGAGTGGCGTCATGTATGACGAGAGAGATCCTTTCGCTGTGGCTCTTCAAGCATTCTATGAGATGTCTGTGTTTAATATTTTTGAAAAGTGAGTATTTTTCTTTATCTCTTGTTAGTGGGAGGACGTGGGGAGGACTAACTCTTTTGCGAGTGTCCGTCTGGGTTGTTACCACCGCTTTGCTCGTGAAGTCTGCTGCCAAGCAGTAGTGTGTAAGCATTACTGTGTTCCGGTTTGATGAGCAGAGTATCCAGTGAAATTACTGGGCTTATGAGACTTAATACCTAATTGTAAGATTATATAAAATATTTGCACGCCTACACCGGCAAAGTACGGCTAAGTATCAATTTCTTTGTAAACACCTTTTGTACCTGTATTTTATGCAAATAAATATCTTGAATCTTGAATGTCTCAGGGTAACGAGCGCACTGCAGTGCCGCGCAGGCCTTTGTGTTTCAAAGTTCTGGGTGGCACTGCAATTTTTATGGGCTGGCGTTATGCTTACCATCAGGCAAACGACCAGCTCGTCTCGTTACCAAACAACATAAAAAAAAAACTGTACATGCTATTAGGTACAGCTTACGAAGAAATTGCCTGATCTTAAGTTACAATGTGGGACATACTCGTACTATAATAACAAATGCATTGTCCACATAAGATCAGGGCCCTATTTAATAAAGCTGACAATCCGACAAGTCCGACATATGTCAATAAGTGACAATTCGACAGTTTTTCTGTTTAATAAAACTTACAGGCGACAAAATTCTCACGGTGGAAAATTGACAAATTTGTCACGACAATTTTCTTATTGTCAGATTAAAGACTGTGGTTTTTTGACATATGTCGAGTTTTATTAAACGCGTTTTTAGATGACAAATATGTCAAGATTTCACCGGTCGATTTTTGACATATTTGTCACTTTTATTAAACAGCCTAAGCGCGACAATTCTACAATTATGTCATTTTGTGACATATATGTCGAATTGTCAGCTTTATTAAATAGGGCCCTGGGGATATAGTTATCAAACGCTAACCTATATCAAGAGTAAAAAGAAACTTTCCTGAAAACTGCAATCTTAGAGAGCTGTTCCCCAATTGTACTAAAAGAATGTTTAGAAATGACAATGATTTCGTTGCAAAATGATCGCTTCAGGCACTTTCGGTAAAAACACAATCGTTTTTCTACGATCGCCTATGACAATGGCGGTCATTAATAAACCATCGTCATGCTCGTATGATCTCCATCAAAGTGATCATTTTGTGATGAAATCATAGTCATTTTGAAGAATCAGGGGCCAGGGGACCGATTTTTGAAAGTCAGGAGTGATTTCGAAATCACCGATGACAAAATTCTCAGCGATGACTTTGATATACTGATAGATTTGATATACTTTTGCAAATTACTGAATTTGCAAAAGTCGTATTTTTGATAGTCATACCCTGTATACCAACATGCAACTATATCTCAGCTTTGATCATAGATAAACTTATGATTGTGTTCTATTTAATTTTATTTTTTAAGTTGGAAATTGTATTCAAGTCAAAATTGGCACTAAATACTCGTATCTGTGATATCATTTACGAGTGGGGGTACCCATTCGTAAACGATATCATAGGTATGAGAAGTTTAGTCACCCGCTGGGATTCAAAAATACGACTTTGTTAATCGGTGACTATCGGTCATATCGCTGATATTTAGTCACTCGGTGACATTCAAAAATTGCACCCCTGGGGACCGATTTTTGAATGTCACCGAGTGACTAAATATCAGCGATATGACCGATAGTCATCGATTTACAAAGTCGTATTTTTGAATCTCAGCGGGTGACTAAAATTGTCATACCTATGATATCGTTTACGAGTGGGGGTACCCATTCGTAAACAATATCATAGATATGAGTAGGTAAATTAGTGCCAATTTTGGCTTAAAACAGGTTCCAACTTAAAAAATAAAATTGAATAGAACACAATCATAAGTTTGTCTATGATTAAAGCTGAGAAATAGTTGAATGTTGGTAAACAGGGTATGACTTTCAAAAATACGACTTTTGCAAATTAGTGATTTCAAAGTTATCGCTGAGAATTTTGTCACCGCTGATATCGAAATCACTCGTGACTTTCAAAAATCGGTCCCCTGGTAATGACAATCATGTCACACCGTCGACCGCAATGAGTTTGTGGTCGAATGCAAGGATGTTTACAATAAAAACGAAAACTATATCGTGCGTAGTAAAGTAAATTGATTAACCATAAAACTTATTTATTGGACAAGTTTTGGTCGAACGGAAGGCCCCGAGGGAATAAATAGACTCGCATTAATTTTGTGCGGCCTCGACGTAATAATGGTTGTCTAATTTTGTGAAATACAAACATTAATGAAACTTCTATTGTGTGAGACATTTGCGAGTAATAATTGTATATCGATGATGGCTCACTGGTAGTTACGTCGGACGTTGATTTTGTATGTCGATGGTTCGAATCTAGCTTGCCTAATCTTTGATTATGGCCTATACCTCTCCCTCTGAGAGAAGGTCGTTATCCCAGCAGTGGGAGCGTAAGAGGCTGATAATGATATATCCAGCGAAGACCCCCACATACTGACCGTGCTCCCCCGGGCCCGGTGGGAACAATAGTCGGATTTCTTACGGGCCAAAAAAAATGTTACGGAGTGAAAATGTAGCCCTTTGAAAAAAATGCTATTTTTACAATTTGTAAATGCACACGTTAAAATAAATTAATTATTTAAAATTTTTATTTTTTTCTGTTTACAGGACAATGCGTCAGTTCTGGCCCACCTTTGTATTGTTCTTCAGGATGAGAATAATACCGAAGAAAACTCATGATTTTTTCTACAATATCGTAACTAGCGTGTTGAGGGCTAGAGAAAAAGGTACGTAGGCTTTTAACAAACATAGTTGGTTTGTTGGTCAGTTCCAAACACATTTTCGCATTTTTTTCGCATGAAAATGTCCTCTTTCGTGATAAATATTTGTTGTTTATGTTGGTTTTTACGTTTATTAAAGTTGTTAGTGATATAAACACCGTGTCTTGCAGGCGAACAAGAGAAGCGCGGCGACTTCATCGACATGATGATGTCGCTGCGCAGCGACGACAACAACAACAACAACAACAACAACGGCAAGAGGGACGCCGATGACGTCGAGATCAGTAAGTTATTTCAAATTCAAATGAAAATACAAAGTACCCAGGATAGCCTTCATGCACTAAAGGCCGTCCAACTGGCGTTCTTCGCGCGTTGACGTCTGCGCAGCATTTTTGGCAATAGTGTGTTGCTTTTTTTTTATGTTATTTGGTAACGAGACGAGCTGGTCGTTTGCCTGATGGTAAGCATAACGCCGGCCCATAACAATTGCAGTGCCACCCAGAACTTTGAAACACAAAGGCCTGCGCGGCACTGTAGTGCGCTCGTTACCCTGAGACATTAGGTATTAAGTCTCATAAGCCCAGTAATTTCACTGGATACTCTGCTTATCAAACCGGAACACAGTAATGCTTGCACACTACTGCGTGGCGGCAGAGTTCACTTACAAAGCGGTGGTAACAACCCAGACGGACACTCGCAGAAGAGTTAGTCCTCCCACTAACTGTTGCTAATCGCGGAGTGAACATTGCGTTCAGCGGACGACAGATACGCCACTGAGATAGGGCGACGGCATCAACGAGGCTAAAAAGGCCACATTGCCCTAATCATAATATTCAGATCATACATTATGATCCAATTAATCTAGGTATATTTATTATGTTATTTTATATTGAAAAGAACTGGTCGTTTGCGTGATGGTAAGCATGACGCCGGCCAATGACAATTGCAGTGCCACTCAGAACTTTTAACAGAGGCACGTAAACCGAATGTCCCATACAAACGAACTTCCCTGTTCATTTGAAAATTACAGGTCAGATTTAAATGAAATTTTGCATGTATAAGCGGATAAGCAGTATCTAGGGGCAAAACGCTTTCGTTTTGGTTCAAACACAACTAAAATCAAATTAGAGCGAAGTGAATTTTCAATATTTCCACCACTAAAACGACTCGTTTTGAACTGATTATTTTCATATAATAAACTCGTTTAATCAAAAAACTGTTGCACCTTACCCCTCGGTAATATAGTCAACTTTGAAAATAATACATAATAATTGAATTAGATTATGTACATTCAAAATGAAAAAGGAACTTCGAAAAGTTATCAAAAAAATGTAAAATATTGTCGACATTTTGCAACCGCTTCGTCACACGCGGGGTGAGGTAACGGGGAGACGCAGTGAGGCTACGGAAACTCCCGAGTCCCGACAATTGCCGATCTAGCCCTGACAGTCTTCGAACCGTCGACGGACTATTTCTCTGTCTACGCTTCGAACACAATAATTCACAACTCAAATTGTACGCGGCATGTTCGTTTATTCTGTCGAATTTCGTAGAGTGTATCTATTGATGAAGTTATCAACTCGTATTCTGTAACTGAGACACAGATTAGGTAATATTTATAACGTTATAGAGACGTATTTGACAGTTGATTTGGTAGGTATTTAGGAACCTATTGATTCGTATCAGTAAGTTATATTTTCAACCTTTAGGTACTTTCTCGGACTTCGGAGGTATGAAAAATGGATGATTCAACGCGAAAGTATCTATGACTAGTTGGAGAGTAGAAACCTACCTACGGTCTTACCACAAAAAAATATTGTTATTACATTAAACCTGTGATAAACACTGTTTAACTCCTAAACATGCCTTAGTCACGTGTTTAAATATGAGCAACCACAAATCCTGATTTATGTAGTATCTAACCGTTGTCTAACTTAATTCTGTTGTGACATTTCTAATCATTTTAGATGTTTATCTTTAGACACTGTCTAAAAATATCGTGATGATTAAATTCCATTCTAAGGAGTATTCTTTCATAAAATTTATTAAACCACCCATGATATAAACCCTAATATAAAAACAGACGAATTGTGAACCTCCTCCTTTTTTAATTCGGTTAAAACAGAACACAAATAATAATATGAGGCAAGCGATAACTGCTCACGAGAGACTGTGCGCTACAGTTCGTTTCCACTGCGATGTTATGGAAAAAATAAATTATTTTATTTTGAACCAACTTCAAAACAAAAGAGGATCTCAATTCGGTTGTATTTTTTAATGTATATTCCGCTATTTATAAACTGATTTGTAAAATTCATTTTTTTTGTCTGAAAGGATACACTTTCAGATTTATTCCATAGACTAGCTGCTGCCCCGCGGTTTCACCCTCGTGGAGATTTTGGATTTCATGGTTTTTATTTTTTTGCGCGGAACCCTAATTCTTTTTCTAAAATTAAAGTAGCCTATGTTACTCCTTGTAACATCAACTATCTGCCTGTGAAAGTCCCGTCAAAATCGGTCCAGCCGTTTCGGAGATTACCCGGAACAAACAAACAGACAGGCAGACAGAAAGACAGACAGACAAAAATTTAAAGAATGGTTGATTTGATATAGGTACCCTATATGCTTTCATATGCATTTAGTGAAAAACCAGTTATTTTGATATTACAAACAGTGTGCTCGTGTATGGGTACGCTATAATATACGATTGATAAGTGTATAATGTGTGAGACATTACAGGGAGCAGTAACAAATTTGAATCCTGACCCAGATAAATAGCTATTTTTGCATAGCTATTTTATGTGATAAACTAGATAATCAAAGGCTGTACAATATCAACTAGCTTCTGCCCGCGGTTTCACCCGCGTTCCCACAGGCACCGTTCATTTTCCGGGATTAAAAGTAGCCTATATTACTCTCCGGTCCATAAACTATTTCTATGCCAAAAATCACGTAAATCCGTTGCACTTTTACTATGTGAAAGAAGGACAAACCAAGAAATCAACAAACACTTTCGCATTTATAATACTAGCTTCTGCCCGCGGATTTCACCCGCGTTCCCACTGCAACCGTGCATTATCCGGGATAAAAATTAGCCTAAGTTACTCTCCGGTCCATATATAAACTATATATATGCCAAAAATCGTCCAAAAATCAATACGTTGCTTCGTTGCTGAAGGACAAACCAAAAAACAGACAAACACACTTTCGTATTTATAAGGAAGTAGGATTGGTTGGATTAGAATGAATTTAGCTTCAATATTTTTAATGCGTTATATACTAGCTTTTTCCCCGCGGCTTTACTCATGTGAAATCAGGATAAAACTACTACATCTATTCTACTCGTATTTTGATAACAAAATTTCATTATTCCGTTTATTATGCTGAGCGTACCAAACATAACGCAAGCACAGCACGGGTGCTGCAGCTGACTAGTCCGCGCTATCATAATGCAGACCGTTGACACTTATGCAAGTATGCGTTTTGGTATCAAAATAACCATGCTTTTGCATCCAGCGCAGATTACGAGATAATACACGAGCAAGCGCGACTGGATGTAAAACCATCAAAAAACCACTAAATAGACAAGAACTTCAATATTCAAAATTCAAGTCTTTATTCAAATAGGCCCCAAAGGAGCACTTAAGAAAGTTAAAATGACTCTAACAGCGAACGTCTAACAAGAACGTCTGTCTCGAAGCTCTGCCTGGGATGAAAGCAACGACTGCTCCGCTTTACGCTACATACATATCAAGCGCACTACCGCTTATTTACCGCGGCGTCTGCACTGAGCAAGCAGTGGTTGTGAAACCATTTTTTTTAAATAGAGGTCGTAGAGGCTTAGGTGAATAGGTAGAAGCGGGTACCGTGCTCGGAATAGATCATTCCATCAAGCCCCAACCACAACCACATTAGACGATACGATATGCGTCAAACGGGGATCGTGGTTTTTTCATGGTGTTCTCGTGATCCGCGATTGATGCTTATCTATCAATCATGAATTAGGTGTAAGGGCTGCCTTAGGCCACCGCCGCGTCTTCATTTCACATTATCCCCTAAAGTATAATTATGCAAGAATAGCTTATTTGAAGTGATTAATTTAACTTTATTAAATAAGACTGATGATAAAATAGTTTATTTTTTTATATTACACAAATATTGTGTTGTTTATATGTACATTGTACATAAAAACATTGTAAGTCGATAAAAATTCTAAAACTGCAAAAACTTGCGGCTTGGATCCTCGCAGCTGAATGCGAAGCAATATGCTTTTGCTCCGCGTGAGTGATTACGTAGGTACTGCTAACGTGCGACCCGGCCGCACGGCAACACGCTGAATTCGTCCCGACAGTACGAGCCCGCGCGCCGCGTACTTGTAGCTTTATACCTAAACTGCGGAGTGCATCTGGAATGGTAGCCAGGTGGAATTTCTTTCACAAACAAACAAATTTTATCTCTTTATCCTAGTAATCCTACTATATATCCTAGTAATATTATAAATGCGAAAGTGTGTTTGTTGGTTTGTCCTTCTTTCACGCAGTAACAGAACAACGGATCGACGTGATTTTCGGTATAGATATAGTTTATGGACAGGAGAGTAACATAGGCTACTTTTTATCCCGAAAAAATGCACGGTTCCTGTGGGAACGCGGGTGAAAACCGCGGGCAGAAGCTAGTATTGATATAGATGTGATAAGTGTCAAGTCAGTCAGGTGAAGAAAACAACAAATATTCACGATCAAAAAAGTCAACGTTATTTCTGTAAAAAGGTTTTATTTTATTTTCTTTATAGCGTAATAATAATTGACAAGTTGGACTTTATCTTTCAGTTTCCCTCATCGGAAAAGTTTTGAATGATCTTACAGCCAATTTGTTAATCTAACACGTCCATAATGAAGGTCAAAATCGGTCAGAAGCAATCCGAAGCCTATCCTATAATTCCTATACTTCGATAATTGATATATGAAAAAAATCGAATAGGTGGGTCATGATTCAACTTTGTCGAATGTAGTTGCATGAATTATAGGTATAGTACCATCAACTTATATTCTTGTCGATTGCTGAACGAAGGCAAATTATTCAAGATCACGCCACTGAGCTGGGGCTTCAGCTTTCGAGTCCTGTTTCCAGCAACTGTAGTTCCCAGGTCACGGACATGAACATGATTTTTTCAAAAATCTATATAGGTACTTACTAATTTTAAAATTTTATTAAAAGCAATGTGTCATTGTATCTCCATGGTGGACAACGGATAGGTAGAATCCAATAAGTAGAGTATTAATATACCTACAATATATGACTAACCATTATTTCAGTAGGTAACCATTATTTCAAATTATAATAATGTCGTCATCGTCATAGGCGTAGGTTATTTATTACTCTATGGCCTGTCTGTCAAATTCGCATCTGCGCTTCACCAACTTCTTGATCTTTGACTAGACGTGCTGTCTTGCTCTTTTCCGCGCCCCGTCTTGCTCGTGGTGAAACAGGAACAATATTTACCGCTCGGCGCTAGGCCCATCACGGAGTTGGGCGAGTTATACTTCGGGTTCTTAAGGACGTTATACGGGCCAAGGACCTTGCTCGAATGGGTGGAGTCAAGCGCACTTCACCCGCGCGGTCCACACTACGTCTTTCAAGAACATCGCAAAACCTAACGTCATAGAACACGCGGATGAACCGCTACGAAGCGGTACCCGCACGCGCGCACGGCATCTTTGCCTATAATTCTTTGAATTCATTTAGTGGAAAGTTCTTCATTGAAATGAAGTGTTGAAGTGATCATCATTATTCGTAAATAAACGGTACGGACGCACATGAGATTATCCAACGTTGAGATTGATCTCAAAATATCGCTCTGGACTAAAATAAAAGTACACACAGCCAATTTGTTCCGTAAAGTTGAAATTTGTTAAGTACACATTTTGACCCAAAAATTAACGTGTACGTAAATAAATGATTTTCGGGTTGTTTTTATTTTTACTTTTGTAGTCGTGTTTTTTATTTTGGTGTCATTTACGAGGTACCGAGTCATCTGCGAGTGTCCGTCTGGGTTTCCACTTTGTTCATGAAGCCTAATCATAATAATTTATTTGCTAAAAATGTTGGTGACAACAATAGCGTCGGGTCACAGGTATAGAAAATATAAAGTATCATAAACATTTTACCACATTGTGGCATGCAAATATTAGAATAATTAACTATCATTGAATTTAAAATATTACAAAAAACTAATGACACAATAATCGTAATACAATTCATATTTCATTTCCTATAGGTACTTATTTATATTATCAAATGTTATTATTTTTCTTATTAATTATACTAAAGTGTCAAAAAATAAAACCAATAATTTAAATAGAATTCTAGAAATTCAGTGGTCAAATAAATTACTTTAAAACTTCAGCTATAGTATAGTAATATTTTTCATGCAACCAACATTTCAATTTTTGCCAAAACCGTGTCCAAGGTAGGTCCTTGATTTCTCCCGGAACAGCATTATATGCTTGCCGGCAGATGTGCAAGCATTACTATGTTCCGGTTTGATGAGCAAAGTAGCCAGCGAAATTACTGAGCTTATGAGACTTAGTTACGAGTACAGAGCAATGCCGCGCAGGCCTTTGTGTTTCAAAGTTCTGTGAAGCATTGCAATTGTTATGGGCCAGCATTATGATGAGCACACTGCGGTGCCCTGCAGGCCTTTGTGTTTCAAAGTTGTGAATGGCACTGCAATTACAACATATTTACAGTTTTCGGATAATGCCGGCCCATAACAATTGCAGTGCCAATCAATACTTTAAAACAAAAATATGCAGCACTGCATTGTGCTCGTTAACCTGAGACATTAGGTATTAAGTCTTATAAGGCCAGTAATTTTACTTTTCAATTTCATTTCCAGTATTTTCTAAAACGGTTCTCAACCTCCCGATATTCCTTTGTTAACCAATACATATATTTGCCACTCGTAAAAATGATGTACGTAAACAAGAAATTGTAATCAGAAATGTAACCCACTCAATATGTATGCGAGGAGTGTCCACGCGCAAATCACGGAATGAATCAGATTTCACCGCTCTAGACGCTACTCTTTGAGCAAGCTTCAAACCCACACGAAAACAAATACTTGTATTGTATATCATTCACGCACACAAATATGTAACGTCGGCGGACAGCGTGAGCAGAGCAACGAGCGACACAACCTCCCCGTCTGAATGCCAGTGCATGACTGCCGCGCGCGCCCGCGCAGAGCACCTCTGAGACTTGTACATTTGGAATTCAGTTTTTTGATAATTTCTTTGCGAAATATTGCTCTATGCACAAATTTAATCAATACGATGTATAGAAAATTTTCTTCCTTATTTTTTGGTGTAAAATTAATCCCAAACGTCTAAGTCATTTAGAAGTTTTAGGGAAAATAGTTTTAAAATAGCATGCTGTTAAATATTTTTTCAAGCCATAAGTAATGGTAATACAAAAAAATCAATCATTACAAATTAATGCCCTTGAATTGATCATTCAGGTAGTATTTTTTTCAAGTCGTTAAACCAAGCCGTGTGGGAGTTTTAGGAGCAGAAAGTAGTCGTTTTTGGGTAACCTAGCCCCTTAAACACAAAGACCTGCGCGGCAGAGCCGTGCGCTCCTTACTCTGAGAAATTATGTATTAAGTTCAGCAATTTCACTGACACACCTTGTGATAATATACACCTACGAAGTACTTAAGTTACCTAGATTACTATAAAAAATGGAGCTGTAAAACTAATTCCAACTTTTATGAGCTTTATAGAGATAACAGAATTAAAAGCTGAAAACCAAGTTTAAAACTGGTTCTAGTTATTTTACTTTTGAATTTTAAGCGCAGGTTTTTAAGTTGTAAAGTTGTCAGCTTAATTTGATTTCACTGATTACAAAAATCTTCGCCACTTTCAAATATTATGTATACTTATAGAAAAAAAGACAATTAGATCTTTGACTAGACCCTTCCAGACATAATATGCACGTACCGATTTGTTTTCTTATCTGAATGAAGTACTCTCAATATCAAAAAACAAAACAAAAAAGTATGATGGAGGTTTTCTTAGTTGTCGATTGATTTAAACAAAAGCTTGGCATCGGCCGAGTTTGTATACATTGTTGGACAAGTATAGACAACTAGACCATACATAACTCTTCAATTCACAGCTGACATGGTGATCTCAGCAAACGCGTTCATCATATTCCTGGGAGGGTTTGAAACCACCTCCTCTACACTGGCTTTCCTCTGTCTGGAGCTGGCAGCACACCCTCACGTCCAGCGCAAGATGAGGGAGGAAATCCGGGAGGTGCTGGAGCGGCGCGGGGGGAAGATCAGCTACGAGGTGCTCCAGGAACTGACGTATATGGAGATGGTTATACACGGTTAGTTATCAATGGCATTTGTTGTCAAGTTCTGTCAGCAACCATTCATACTTTTTCTCTAGAAAAAATCTCGAAAATAAGTTAAAACTCAGTTTTAAAAGGAAATCGATAATTTTTTTTTCATTCACTTCATGTTTATCTCTGTTTTTGATAAATTTTAATTATGTATGTCAGTGCACTATAACTAATAATTATGTAAAATAAGTTTTGTAAACCATAAAATATATTTATTCTTCGTTGCGTTGAGCTAGAACCAAATTTATCTGCAGCTAGAATCTTGAATGCAGTACAGCAGAGGCTGCGGTTCTTGGTATACTTTATTAATTTATACTTGTTATTATTATACCTAAAGCCATTCTAAAGATTAAATACCTTTATAGTCCTGAACAGAAAGACAGACGAATAGACAGACAAAAAAAGTGCAAAATTCAAAATAATTTTAGTCAGTCGCACGTCTTTACCAGCTTATTTTTGAGCCAGTGACACCAAACATGCCGTACCCTGTTTGAGCCTTAAGCATTTTTTTTAAAAGAGAAGTTATACTTTTAGTTGCGTAAGAAAACTGAAGATAAAACGAAGTTTTGAACATATTTTTCTAAAATTTCAGAAACGCTGCGGCTGTACCCTCCTTTCCCCAGCATACAACGGTTATGCACCAAGGACTACACCATACCTGACACCAGCATAGTGGTGGAGAAAGGCACCATCGTACTTTTTCCCACGCTGGGCATCCAGAGGGATGAACAGGTGAGGAATGCTATATTATACCAATAAAGGTTTTAGGTATATAGACAGTAGAACGGAAGTCTGATGATAGGCATGCCTGCCTATAGCAATTGCAGCCTTAAGAACTTTGAAACACGAAGGCCTGCGCGGCACTGTAATGCGGTCGTTGCCCTGAAACGTCAGATCAAGTTTCGTAAATGTCCAGTAATTACACTGGACACACTAAAACATAACATGAGAAAGAGATGGAAAATGTTTGCCGATCTAAATTTATTATTAGAGCTGTCAAACATCTTCCATCCTTGATAAATTAGACGACACTAAATTTATTGCTGTTAAATTTACTCTAGACACAAGCAAATGGATTAATTTGACAGGTCTAAAATATATTCTATCTCTTTCTCATGTTTTCATTTAGAAAGAGAGATTGAAACCAAAATTAGGATTGGTTATGACTAGGTTGGTTATAACTTTCGCGATTCGAGAACGTTGTTTACTTTAAAGAACGGGACTTAATCGAGATAAAAACACAGGTTTCTATTTACTTCGACGTTTCGATCAAGTTGCATTGATCGTGGTCACGAGAAGACTGAAGAATGCGGGTGTCAGCGTCAATAAAATGTGAGTGTTGTCACCAACTACCCACATTTGGCGTCATATAAGTCTAGGATGTCACGGCACACCACACTAACTATATCCACTGGCTTTTCCTTGTATGAACCGCGACGTAGTTATGAGATGACAGAATCGCCACCTTTGTTTGCAATAACAGCTATAGTTGAACGACCTCGCAATAAACTACGCAGCGACAATATTATCATCATTGACATTGTAAGCAAACACATTACGCACATAATTATTTAAATCCAGCGTTTTTAAATTCAAATACAGCGTCGTAGCCTTGAAAAATTGTGAATGTCGAAGTATTTTCGTTGTTGTTGTAGTACTTCGAGCACGCTGACCGCTTCGTCCCCGAGCGCTGGTCGGGGACGCGGCCGCCGCCGCCGCCCGGCGTGTTCATGCCGTTCGGGGACGGGCCGCGGTACTGCATCGGTGAGTGCGCGAGTGGACTGGGATTCAATCTTTGAATGTCACCGAGTGATTAAATATCAGCGATATGACCGATGGTCACCGAAATACAAAGTCGTATTTCTGAATCTCAGTGGGTGACTAAAATGATCATACCTATGATATCGTTAACGAGTGGTGGTTTAAGAGTGGGTACCCTTAGGTATTTGTGCCAATTTTGACTTAAAAACAATTTCCAACTTAAAAAATAAAATTGATAAGAACACAATCATAAGTCTGTCTATGATCAAAGCTGAGAAATAGTTGCATGTTGGTAAACAGGGGATGTGTATAGGTATCAGCTGAATGCTGATACCTATGTGCGTGTCACATTTCACGAAGATTTCAATTGGTGTAGTTCACAATAAAGTGTAACGTAGGCACTTATGTGTTCCGCGTATTCCCTGTCGCTATGATCACACTTGAAACATGAAACATAATTACCTATGTATTTTGTGATTGACATGGTGGAAGCATTTTGACTTTTACACAATCATTAGATATGCTTATTGTAACACCTTGATGCCTGTGAGTTCATATCTTACGATCGCAAAAACTTCTAAAGTCCATTTTTTCAAAGTGTAATAATGTACACACAAATCAGGTATGGGCAACCTTTGGAAAGTTCCGGGCTAAACTTTAGGATGTTAATGAAGTCGCGGGCCGTAGATAGTTGTGAAAAAGATACGGTTTATTTCATACATTTATAAAGTGTAATACTGAAGTCACCTCAATCAGTGGAACTTAATAAGAAGCTTGAGCTTGAACCTGAGAAACTAGATAATCGATCTTGGGATCAATTCTACTAAACACAAGCGCCAAATATTTTCATCTGTATAATCCTGGTTTTAAAAATCTAGCCCGAATAATGCTACTCTCATTCCGTTGTGGCCGGATCAAAAGAGGGTGCGGGCCGCATTCGGCCTGCGGGCCGCGCTTTGGGTAAATAAAATAGTGATTGAACCGCCAACCAATGGCATAAATAGTGATTGAACTGCCAACCAATGGCATAAATAAATGGCATAAATGGCATGTGCTGCGTGCACATGAAAATGTGTACGCAGCACACGCTGAATCTACTCCCATTGCCCTACACATACATATATGTATATATATTTTTATGTAAATTGTAAAGAATATTGTAAGGAGCAATAAATGATTTGATTTGATTTTTGATTTGATAAATAGTGATTGAACTGCCAACCAATTGGATAAATAGTGTTAGACATGAATCATGATTGGATTTCGATCTATAGATATCATTGGTTGATGATCCGTCACGTTTGCTTACGTTTGCATACCTTAAAAAGCACGGCCCTAAGGTATTTTCAAGTCGCGAGTAAAACTACATCTTCAAAGCAAGCATGCTCCATCATCGTCCGCATCTTCACTTACCAACAAGCTTTAAATATAGCTTGTTAAAAACAAATTTATAATTAACAGCCTTGACCTCCCAGTCGAGTCGTAATTAAACTTAATTAGATAACACCAATGATCAATACTAATTATTGTTCATACCCTTACGCAATGTGGAATGCATAGCTTTTTTCAATGCGTAGTATATCTAGTACTAACATGCAATCACGAAAGTAGCTGACCTTTTACTATCATACTTGATATGTTTGGAACACTATGTAACCTAACCTTACCTAAGTCACAGAATAGATAATAGTACTAGGAATAATTTATATAAATCCTACTAATATTATAAATGTGAAAGTGTGTTTCTCTGTTTGTTCGTTGGTCCTTCTTTCACGCTGCAACGGAGCAACAGATCGACGTGATTTTTGGTATAGATATAGTTTATGGACCGGAGAGTAACATAGGCTAACTTTGTATCCCGGAAAAATGCACGGTTCCTTTGGGAACGCGGGTGAAAACCGCGGACAGAAGCTAGTAAGATATAACTATGTATATAAATCCATACAAATAAATAAAATTGAAGTGTCTGTTTGTAATATCAAAATAACAGCTTTTTAATAAATGCATATGAAAGTATATACATACGGTACCTATAACAAACCAACCATTTTTAAAATTTTTGTCTGTCTGTCTGTCTGTCTGTCTGTTTGTTCCGGGTAATCTCTGAAACGGCTGGACCGATTTTGACGGGACTTTCACTGGCAGATAGCTGATGTTACAAGGAGTAACATAGGCTACTTTAATTTTAGAAAAATAATTAGGGTTCCGCGCAAAAAAATAAAAACCATGTAATCCAAAATCTCCACGCGGGTGAAACCGCGGGGCAGCAGCTAGTATTGAAATAATAGTACAATAATTATTTTTGTCTTTAAACTTGGTAATAACTCAGAAATAAATTGATAATTAGTATGTTCGTAATACTACTAATGTTGTTGACCTGCCAGAATAGGTACATTGACCCCGTTTCGGGATGACATACCAATTTAAACTAAGGCTGTATAGGAAGTTCACAAAGCTAGGTATTTAGGGTTTTACAGGCTTTAAGCGATTATGGGTCTATTACTAGGAAATAACTTATATGATTCCCAAATACGGAACGATGTTCCTGAGTACACAATTAGCATATTTTATATCTATTTTTCCTGCAGGATTTTCCCTGACCGTATATAAGTAACAAGTAACTGGTACTGGTGATACTAAAATGAGTCATCAATAGATGTTTAGTGAGCGAGTGTGTCCGAGCGGGAACTTGTGCGATTTTCAATAAGACGCACCATAGTTCGAATCTTGACTCGGCCGCACCAATGACTTATATCAAGTCATGTTTTTTTTTATGTTATTTGGTAACGAGACGAGCTGGTCGTTTGCCTGATGGTAAGCATAACGCCGGCCCATAACATTTGCAGTGTCACCCAAAACTTTGAAACACAAAGGCCTGCGCGGCACTGCAGTGCGCTCGTTACCCTGAGACATTAGGTATTAAGTCTCATAAGCCCAGTAATTTCACTGGATACTCTGCTTATCAAACCAGAACACAGTAATGCTTGCACACTACTGCTTGGCGGCAGACTTCACGAGCAAAGCGGTGGTAACAACCCAGACGGACACTCGCAAAAGAGTTAGTCCTCCCACTAACAAAATGTGTGGATTATTCACACTCGCTCTAAAACGGTGAAAGAAAACATCGTGAGGAAACCGGCATGTTCAAGGACCACAAAATTCGAGGACATGTGACATCCACCAAGCCGCACTGGCCCGCGTGGTGGATTATGGCCCATACCTCTCTCTGAGAGAAGGTCCCAGCAGTGGGAGCGTAAAAGGCTCATAATGATAATAATAATGAAGATGTTTAGTAAAGTTCATAAAATGTTTTGAGCATTGGTTTGAAGTTTGAATACGTTTTCAGTTATGACTATTCGACTATTATTAGAACTAAGTATAATAATATGTGGCGCTTATGTTTATAAGTACCTACTCGCAGTACTGGGTACGGAAAATCCTGTCCTGTTTTACGTGTTCTTGAAATTCGGAATTTTTCATTGAAGAAGGGCATTTTTAATTGTTACGTCATAATTCTACTTGAATAGTGTTGCATTTCAAAATCTATATCGGCAAGCACATATCGAAGTGTTACGGCAATGATACTTGAGATACAGTCCTATTTTAAACCGACTTCTAAAAAAGGAGGAGGTTATCAATTCGTCGGGTATTTTTTTTTTTATGTTTGTTACCTCACATCTCGGTCATTTATAAACCGATTTGGAAAATTCTTTTTTTATTTGAAAGGGTATACTTTCAGATTGGTCCCATAGAAATTTCATCAACATCGGTTCAGTAGTTTGTCACTGAAGTCGGTTTGTCGCTTTTTTAAAAGCAATTTTTTATGTCCAACGTGTTCACTATTTTCCACCACATCATCATTGAAGATTAGGTCAGATAGTAGTCAAACGCTAACCAATAGAGAACAAAAAAAACTGAATTCTCACGTTTCTTTTCAGGTAAAAGGTTCGCCATGATTCAAATGAAGTGCTGCCTCGTTCGTCTCCTGCAGCACGTCAGCATAAGTCCGGCGAGCGCGAGCATGCTCGCCGAGCGGCTCGCCGAGCCGTTCGCCGCCGATCCGCGCTCGCCGCTCACGCTGCACCCCGCTGACTCTCTTGTCAAACTCACCTTGTTATGACAAAAAGAAAACAAATAGTTATACAAATCATTGCAATTTTAAACCCATCTACAAATTCTATTCTTAGTATGCGACATAACATGCTAAATATTTTAAATTAAAGCATGGTGTTAGAGAGCTTTCTTAATGCTCGCCAGAAACGCCTGCCTAGTGGCTAGCTTCCAGCCTCAAGTTATAAATCTATCACCAATCACCATGCACCTGAGTGTGCTCCAGCAGCTACACTAGCTTGTCAAGCAGTGCTGCCGCACATTGGGCCACCGAACGCAGCCACTAAACGCGGACACTAAGCGCAGCCACTCAACGCAGCCACTAAACGCAGCCACTAGACGCAACCACTAGACGCAGCCACTAGACGCAGCCACTAGACACAGCCACTAGACACAGCCACTAGACGCAGCCACGAACCTCAGCCACTAAACGCGGCTCCTCTAGTGGCTGGGTGCGGCCTCCAGTCGCAGCCACTCGTGGCCATAAAATGGAGAGAACAGAAAAGACGCTCAAACAGAAAAAGCGTAATTATAATCAGTTCTTGGTACTTATTAGTAATTGTGTAAATTGAGTATGTTTAACGAAAATATTAAGTAATTGAATACAATATAGATTATAAATATTGTTCATCGTAGGTAGGTACCTACCAATATATACCTACATGAAACGTTCATTTACCTACTCGTATTGGTAGGCAATAAAGAGTGTTTGTATTATATTGTTAGTTTTAACAATTTAGCGCTTTGCACATGATAACGACTGTCTATGTGACACGATCACGACGAATCTCTTAGCACTTGTTGTGGTCGAACGCTAAATAGTAGCGTCAAGCCGTTATTGAGTGCAAAACGCGTTACCGCAGGCGGATTGTATGAATGTTAAAATATAAAACAAAATTGTATTATGTATTTAAATAAGGTACAAATACGTTGGGACTTTGCCCATTTAGATCCCACAGCTGGAACTAGGAGTTCTCTGAGGGAGAAAAAATGTGGGCTACCCTCTTGGAGGTCTCTCTCAATTTGATAGTTTGAGGACACGCCAGTTTCATCACGTATATTCACTATTTAAATGATTTTGCAAAAATGGTTGTACTGACTTAGCGTTTCTCCATTACTTACCTATCTATTTTATTTCACAAAAACATAATTTAGCCTATAATATTCGCGTAGAATCAAATAGGATAAGAAAGAATGGATGTAAGTATATAACATAGCTATTATTATGAGAAGTTATTGTGTTAATAAATATTTTAATAACCTACACTTAATCTTTTATTACTACGTGATTCAAACGATACCATCTTTTTAAATCCGGCGGGCCGGCGTTATGCTTACCATCAGGGAAACGACCAGCACATCTCGTTATCAAATAGCATAAAAAAAAAATCACCACGTGGGCCCATTGCTGCTCGGTGGATGTCACATGTCCTCGATTTTGCGTTAGTTGTTTACAATAAATGTCTCACAGAGTCTAGTCTTATCTATAGGTATACCTACGTAAAAGCTCGCTGCTGCGTCCGCGCGCACACTGACACGACTGCTCCGTACTTGTATAATTGGTGTCTGTTCATGTGTGGGTCAGTGCGGTGCGCCGCGCCGTGTGATGATTGTGTATCTTGATTTGCTGAGGCATAATGTAGCTTCTTCGGCTGAACATTGTGGCTGATCGGCTCAAGCAGCGCAATTATGCTAACATCGTTAGTAGGTACATATTTTTTATTGTGTTCTTGAAGCTTTGCTTGCGTGGCGGCGAGCTTATATTTATTTACAATTTTTTTTAAAGATCGTGGATGAAGTGACCTCTGAAAAAAATGCTAGTAATTTTCTGTCTCAACAAATCATGATTACAATTCAATGGTAGATGCGCCAACATGCTGGGTGCGCTGCTCACTGGTAGTGCTAGTGGCTGTTGGTTTACAATTTTACATAAATTTAAATATAACTTAAGTAAAAAAAAAGAATGGTAAGAAAAGAAAAAAAAAGTATTGATGATATCTGCGCAATAGATAATGAAAGCTAGTTCCATGCTTAGGTTGTTAGGAGAATTCCTCCCATTGAGAGGTTATTTATTATTACACCGTTCTAGGCGAGTATAATAATATCCGGTCGTAGTTATTGGTGTACTATAAAAAGATTTGGTATTGTAATGTAAATTGAAAATTTAGAAAATTCTGCTCTTTTACTTCTGCATCATACCAGACGCCCAAATTTTTTTCTGTTATTTATATCGGTCATTTCAAGGCCGCGGGTCCAATGGGGAGCCACACTGCTTACTTATCCCGCTAGGTGGCGCATTATCGCTGGTGCTGTTTCACTATGAAACTTCATTATAATATTTAGTAAATCAACAAAAAATCGTCTTTGCAATAAAGTATGCCTCTGTAAAGTGCAATTCAGTGTAAAATTAAGGTACACACGTTTCTCTTCTGACTAGAAAAAACGGAAATTGTGGATCCAAAGCATTGCTCACCAAAAATGATTGGAAACCAATTATTCTTCTAGGATATGTAGTGACCATTTCAAATGTAATGATTTCTAAGACGCGAGCATGTTTACTGGTTATAGTTTAATTCATTAACCCTCAAAGTAACCATCAATGACAAGCACCAGCGGAGGTGGCGCCATCTGAGATTAGCTTTGCCTGTGCCTCCCCATTGACTCATTGAGTAATGAAGCCACGCGCCGTCGCGTCGACTCAATTACCATAATGTTGAATTGTCCGTTGTGCTCGGTCACTTACATACACAATAACATTTATATATATATATATATAATAATAATAATGATAAGCAAAATTTTGACGGTATTTGCCCTATTGAAACAAAAATATTCGTAATGTAGTTAGTAATCGTATATATATATATATATATATATATACGATTACTAACTACATTACGAATATTTTTGTTTCAATAGGGCAAATACCGTCAAAATTTTGCTTATCATTATTCCTTCACTTCTGGGTTCGCGTGTTCATGTGAATAATAATATTATGTTATGCGAGTTCGCCATTGGATATATTTTTAGGAAGTGGTTTACGGATTTAGATACTGCAGGATTAGACCTAACGGAATTAGTTGGGAATTTCCACCAAAAAACCCACGCACATGGGAATTGGGATGGGTGGAAATCCCACACATCCCATTTTATACGTGTACACTTGATGCGTACCTACATACATTATTTTACTAGTATTTTTTATTATACAGTTCTTAGAACTTTAATTTGAGTTTTCAGGCAGTTATGTAACGACACAGGTTCGCAGTTTCAGATACAGCGGAGTGGTGACAGCATTTTTCTGACTCCATGTGTCCAAGTTCGTCGACAAAATTATTAAGAAATTTGCAGAAGCTCACCAACAGAGACTTCATCACCATGTGAACGTCGAAGCAATCCAGCTGCTCGACCACACGGATATAGTGAGAAGACTAAAAAGAACTAAACCATTTGAATTAGTGTAGTGTAGTGTGTGTGAAACGTTAGAGTAAAGTAGCACAAGTGCTATCTATAAAGATTACATGAACAGAGTGTCTTCGCCTTAATAGAGACTGTAAGAAAAGTGTTATTGGACACTTTCTTTAATATCGATCTAGAAGTTTAAGTTAAATGTAGGGGAGACCAGGGACGAACGTAACAATTTTCATATTCCTCGTAATATCTCACAAAGCTTTTTGAATATCAAAATTCTAATCCGTACACATGATAGATTGGTCTTTTAACTATCTTTTAACACCAGCTTAAATGTAACCTATATTACAGATTTTGAGAAATACGACCAAACAAAAAAAGTGGAAATTGTTACAACTATCCCTACCCCTAGGGTTGGTTGTAACAGTGTAAGGGGATGGTTGTAACATTGTAAATAAAACCAAAGTTTTTTTATTAATTAGCTAATACATAAATAAACACTACATCTAAACTAGCTAGCTACAAAAACAGTTGGATAATCTACAAGCCCTAGTAGGCCTATAGATAATCCAAATGTTCTAGCCCACTACCAGTAGGAAGCGTACCCAGCATGCTGGCGGCATTGCCACGTTGAACCGCAATGCTGATCCGTTGAGCCAAATAGTTACCAGCATTTTGGTTACGCGTCGCATCAATCAAACGCCCTGACAAAATTTTGAAAATATTATGAGCTCCCGGCCCCCACGGACCCAATGTTTCAACACCAAACGGCTCAAATATGTAACCGCTCCCGAGGTTAGCATATTTGCGCCGCTTGGTTAAAACCAAAGTTACTTTCATATTCAACATATTAATTTCTAATCAGCCTTTTAGATTTTACATTAGAATCACAACAATTAAAAAAAAACTAGGAAACATAACAATCTTCTTCATTTATAAAAATAATCAACATTATTTAAAAATTAGATCTCAATCTGGTAAACAATTAAGGCGTAGGTAACTTATTTCGTTATTAGCACAATCTACTTGAGCCCACAGCTGATAGTTTCATAGACTATCAGCTGTGGGCATTCTCATGATTGAGATCTCATTTTTAAATAATGTTGATTACTTAAAAATAAAGAAGATTGTTGTTTCCTAGATTTTTTATTGTTCTTATTCTAAGGTAAAATCTAAAACGCTGATTAGAAATTAATATATGTTGAATATAAAAGCAGGTAGCCACAATGCTTAGTATCGTTAACTAAGCATTGTGCCTACCTACTTTTCATTTAACCTACTGTTAGAAAAGGATTTCATACAAATTAACCAGAAGCAATCTTCGCTGTCTGAATGATCACTATTCTTAGTTATTTTAGTACATATTTATTTATTCTTTTTTAGTCTTTTATTTCAATTTTTCACTAGTTTTATTATCAACTGCAGCCCTCGGCTTTTTTGTCTGTTTAGCAGTTTGTAAAATAGGTTTCTTAACTTCTTTGGCTCTACGCTTTCTTTCTTCTTGTTCTTGAATTTCAAGCTTGTTTGGAGTCAAATTAAGCTGTTAATTATCAAACAATGTCTATTTCTGAAATAATTTTCAATGGCAAAGCCATTACTGGTGGCAAAGTTAATTCAGGAGGGGTTCTTGGCAGTAATAGTGAAGCTACCGAAGCCGGTGAAGCTACTAATGGTGGTTTTACTTATGGCTGATATGAATTCACATCGTCTCAAAATGATACATTTCTATAAAGTACTTCTGTAGCCAAATCCATTATTTCTGCAGTAACTAAACCTCTGCTAGTCGTTCGTTTATATATGTTAGGTATTCAGGAGAAAGAAAATAAATCTGTATTACTTTGAAATATAAAAAAACACAATAAAATCGTTTCGACATATCACGATCATAATCGGGATGAAAGTAACAAGTTGTTACTTTCATCCCTAACTATAAATTTTCCCTCAATTTGCCAAATACATGCCTATAACCTAAATAAACTATTGTTTTGAACGCCAAAATAGAAAGAGGAATACTTATGCTACTTTACTGTCACTAGACACGCAAGCAAGAAACCTCCCATAATAAAAAAAAACACCGTTGAAAAAACGGTCAAACCTTACTTTGGGGGTACTTTTGCAGCACCAGCTTGCTACCTCCACAACCTGACGGCACAGTGCCAAGAGGGCAACTGAGGTAATAGGTGGTTCAAATTGGAACATATCGGTGGTACCACCCATCAATGTAGCTAACATAGTTTGTTCAGAAACTCATTTGTTACGTTCATCCCGCGTTACTTTCATCCCTGGTCTCCCCTAAATTGCTTATTAGCCTAATTCTTTGGCTAGATTGTAATATAAATAGGGTTAATTAAATAATTAGCCCGAAGGAAGGAAAAAAAAAAAAATGTGTCCAAATGGAACCGCTGACCCGCTTTAGGCTAGAGTTGTCTTCATGTGCACAGTAAGATTCAGCCTTGAATGTCTAATCATAAATTATGCAAGTAGCGCCTTACTAAAACACCTATAGCCAACCACACCAACGTTGCAGCTTAAATCGCTGATAATGGCAGCCCTTGGAGCTCGTTTAGTAGGCAGTTAAATAATGTTTTACGTATGGTTAAATGAGCAGGTGCTGTATACGGGTAACTGCTTCGTGGGTGGGATCTAAGTGTGTTCCTTTGGAAGTGCGTGGTGGTGGAGACAACACTAACCCTTGAAACGTACAGGTACCACAAGCTGTCTACTATTTCGACCCTCGTTTATTAGGAGAACACAAATATAAATATAGAAAATATATATGTATAAAAGCGAAAATAAACTTTCACGGTTCACGCTCTCGACCGCTCACCCGCTGATCGCCCCGCGCTTCAAGCATTTTCACTCAGACTGTCCATTTACAGAGAACATCTTCAGATCACTCAAACACGAAACACTCGACAATAGTTTATTTTCAGTTCATAAAACTAGAAAAGATCGTAGGTACTCAATTAACAAACGAGAATTGCTTTTCTCCTCTTTTTAATCTGTCAAAAAGAAATGTACAAATAATAACAATATTAGGAAATATGAATTTCAAGAAAAATAATTAGGTATCTTTGCTGCGTTGTTTTGGACATGTCGACAAGTTCCTCTCGCGAGAACAGTGATTAATAAAAAGGAGTAGATTACTTAATTTTAGATTAAATTATTTTTACATAGGAAACAAAAACAACAACATTCTAACTGCACAGAAATAACTCGGAGCGTCGACGTGAACCGCAAATTAGTGCAAACAACACGTAGAAAGAAACGCCACGTCATTTCATTTCGCGACGGCGACCGCGACCTTTGGACCGCGCCACTGGCTCTGACCGATACCCGACACTATCCGATTGTCTGTAATCAAACCCAATCGCATTGTATATTGCATAATTGTATTTAAAATAAAGCTCGGTCACTGCACCGATCTGTATGATCATTTGCATTGTGTAACCTACAATTACATCGTGCAAAAGATCTATCATGTCAATATACTCGCTTCGTCGTAGGGCACTTTCTAGTGATCACTAGAATCACGTTCTTAAGCCACTAGCATCTCCTAGTGGCTTAGGACCATGGTAACGAGCACATACAGTGCCACGCAGGCCTATGTGTTTCAAAGTTCTGAGTGGCATTGCAAATGTTATAGGCCGGCGTTAGGGGCAGCTTAGACGCTCAAGCAAACGTACGTTTGCTTGTCAGAATAACAACGCTTTTGCGTCAAGTGCGGATTTCGTGATACTCGAAATGCGAAGATACGTTTACTTGAGCGTCTAAGGTGCCCCTTATGCTTACCATCAGACAAATGACTAGCTCGTCTCGTTATCAAATTGTATAAAAAAGTGTATTTAGGTACGATAGGAATGAAATAATAATCATAGATTAGTAACAGTTAGTGTACTGTTAAGTAGGTATTTAATAAAGGTTATTCCTATAATAAACCGCATACTTAGTAAAAATCGTTAACCCAGCCTCGATCAAAAATTCGATGGGCATAAATCATAATAATATAGGTAGATACAAAAGCTGTGCTGCATCAGCGGCGCAAGTACGGATCTATTCGGGTCGATAAAATTCGATAATATTCGATAAAATTGACAGTTCAAATCGATAAGGTGGGATTTATCGAGCCTCGAAACAATCGACAAAAGTTATCGAAAAGCTAGGTCGAATCCAAAGAGAATATAGAGCTACTACAATACTTTACGATCAGACTTCGGTACTCGCAACATTCGATAAATTTGTCGAGTTTTTCGGTTCGACAAATTTATCGAACCGACTTCCGTACTCGCGCCGCCGATCCGTTAGCAATGACACAGAATATAATAGGCAATGATCCATGGAGTCTTCACAGACTGCATTATACAGTTAGAATAATGTTTATGATAGTGTTATTGGACAGAAAGGGCACTCGTCTGGAGCATCTCACGTCGCGCGTCCTTCGGGTGAATAAATTGATGCAACACTTTTAATTTTTTATGAAGTTGTTCAACGCGGACACTTAGGTATATCTCACCATATCGTACTCTACTATTATTTATGCTAATTATATTAAAAGTTTGTGGCACTTGAGAGCCAGTCTCATCTAGTTTTACCTGACTCAGCATCTTTCAAACGATAATCAACTTATGGAGTATAAAAATAATGGTTTTTCTATTGGTATAATTTTCTCGACGTTGAAACGTTGCGGTCCGATTGTTGTGTTTTTTATACTACTGGACATCGACACGAGCACAACACAAGTTCACTTGCCTAATAAAAGGCAAGCATAACGCCAGACCATAACAATTGCAGTGCCACTTAGAACTTAGAAACACAAAGGCCCGCGCGGCACTGTATTGAGCTCGTTACCCTGAGATTTCCATTTCACTGGTGTCCGTATCAAAATGCGAAGCTTGACTTTTAGCGTCAAACAATTAGCTAAATACGTATCCCATTACTTATAGCCCTACCTACTTCCATTTAGTAATTATACAAACAGCAAGAGATGGTGATTGATACAGCAAAAATAGTGACGACGACCCGATGGCTGACGCTTTTATTATGTCTGAGTTCTGACCTTTATGTCCTACGAGTAGATATTAGTTTATGCAATAATAGGTAACGCACACCGAAACAATAAATGTTATCGTATGATCATAAGTGACGACACTGAAGAGTGAAGACAACACTCCCTCTTCAAGTCTTCAATGAGTGACGAACTGATCGAAGATTTCAATATGATGTACCTAAGAAATCCGGTTCTCAAGAGCCTCTAGGTACGGGAACACTCCTATAGGTGATTGGCGGCAGATTGTGGTAGATAGCCATCTAAATACTAGGAAATGCTCTACTACCACGCTACTCAAAATATTCTAGCGGAAAAATACTTTTTCAATTGAATTTATTAAGTTTTCATCAACATTTACATATGTACATAAACATTTATATCAATTACTTTCAGAACTTCTGAAACTGCTCTTGCGCTGTTAAACAAATATTAAGTAGCTAGGAACAGATAATAAAATAAACTCATGACATATTCCTGGAAGCCAAACCAAACTCGCCTCCGAACTCCGTCCCGATAACGTAATGTAAAATGATATGAACGACTCATTGTTTTAAACAATCCGATAACTTCATTGCAAGCCATTCCAGTGGCCAGTGTCAAAAAGTACGTGGAACACACGAGTGGATAAGTAGTGGTAGCTTCTATTTTTGGGAGCACACACATTATATAGATTTATGGTGACGTCAATATAGTCCCGCCTATGTTTTTGTTGTTCAACTTCAGTTCAGTATTAGTGTTCGCTTTGTCGTGAAAGAAACTGGGAATAATTGGCGCTATTTTGTTTCTCTAGTGAAGTTGAAGTGAAACGGAGATATGTTTGTACAGTGATTAAGCGTCTAGAGGTTAAGGTGAGTTAAAAATACGCGAGTTGATTTTAAATCGGGATGTTTATTGAATTTTAATTTGTTTTTGTGTGCCGGTGATCGTCGTTTGTGATTATAATTATTGTAACAACATGATAGTGTGTTTCATAAAAATGATGATTTATCAGAAACTCGCTCGTAACATTTAACTGCGGAATATGGAATTAATAATAGGTTTCAGCGAGTGTTATTTTTGTTTGTTTATTGTATTAAGTAGGTTAATTGGTAGGTAAGTAGTATTAATTAGTTATTTTGATTAAATTAACCTGATAAAATATTGAAATGTTCACGTCATTTTTTACACGAATCTTTTGTTGGGATTAAATAAATAAACATTTTGTCTTAAAATAAAAAATAAATTTTAATTTTTTTTTTCAATTTAGGTTAGATCTGCCTCTAATTTATTTAGTGTTTTTTACATAATTTACATGCGGCCAAATGATATGCGCCCTGAAATTGTCACGTGTTTTTCAATAAAATTTGTTTAATGTTAATGCACTTTTTATACAAATAATAATTTTTCGGATAATATTTTTTAAAATTCATCCATTCACGGTTGGTAAACAACTTATATAACTTTATTTTTAAATAAGTAAGCAATTGAAAATGTTTAGTTTTAAAGTAGGTACTTATCTAATTTATGTCTATTAGGTACCTACTTGTGTTTCATTGTTATATAGTGCTGAATAAAAATGTTCTTCTCTATTTATTTTTCACTGGGCTAAAAACTGTAAATACATCATGTAACTTAACGGTTGGATAATCTACAAGTCATCGTGTAGATAATTCAAAGGCAGCGTACTCAAAAATGCTGCCGACATTTTTGCCTCGTTCGATCGCAATGCTGATCCGTTGACCCAGACAAGTCAGTCAGTCTACATATCTGTGTTTTATATTTATTACATTATATTTAATACATAGAGCACTGTTCGTCATAATTTTTAGTATAATAATATATAACTATAGTGAACAAGGTACGATTTTATGCAGAGACCTAATAAATATTAACGTTATCAACAAAAATGGACTTCCGCAAAGTAACGCCTGCTTCCATCAAATAACGTTATCAACCTAAACAAAACTCGGCCTAATGTCAGTTAAAAATTAAAAAAGGAACAACAACCTCAGTGATTGCCCTGCCCCCTCAGAAAAGAGGACGTAAAACATAAAGAGGTTTTTTACAGTACCCTCTTTTCATGCCTTCCTTTCATGTCACTTGCAAGAGACATTTGCTATCATAATTGCGATCTGACGGCGTGAATGGGCATGTTTAAAGATAGGATGGTGGTATGTTTCAGTCATCGTTTTTTTATTGTCTTTTCGACTACATTTCACCTGAAGATAAGTGGCGATGTGGTTGAGGACAGTAAACGGTAATTAGTGGTGGAAACTAAACTAAGCTCAAGAAGATTTTGCAGTCAGTGAAATCACTGAGCGTTTGAAGACTTAATACTTGATGAATTAGGGCAGGTATGGTCAGGACAACTTAAGAAGTTACATTTATATACAGGGTGAGTGTGAATTGAAATGTTATTCCGGAAGGGGGTGATTATGACCATGGTTGTTGACAAGTTGTGAGCTGCCTTGGAAATACGTCATTCAAAATTTCCATAGAAAAAAAAAATTCATTTCCAACGTGAAGTATGCTAATTTTCTGGATTTTTTGAAGTCTCTTCTAATCAACATCATCATTTAAGAAAGTTCAACACAGTCCAAGTGAATCAGCTGATCTAGGACTGCCCGTAAGTTCTGTAGTAGAATGTTGACGGAAACTTTAAATATCTTTTCTTTAATGAAAAATTCTGAATTTCAAAAACTCGTAAAACAAATGTTGTTCACCTCCAGGAGTAGATTGAATCTCTTTCGAGATAACATACGAAGTCAAACTCAGGGTGTATAATTGTATATGCATTATAAAATGTAAAGTACCTATTAATTCATATTTTGTTTGCCAGCTTGAGCCTGGATTTGTGAAACTAGAACACTATTACACAATCGCAAAGTGTTTTCCAGATTTTAATCCGAAATTGAAGCATCAAATCAAGCTTTGATTCGATAAACATACTTTCTACTATCAAAGATTTTATAATTTTCAGCTGCGGACCGGAAAAAATACGGTCCGCGGTTTCGCGTAGAGATTCCTGCGGCCACGGCATTCCGTTCAACGTACATTTTTGCGGGATACAAAGTATCTTTCCTGCGTGAAAGAAAGATAAATCAGCAAATAATCAGTTTATTTTTATTATTATGTATACAATTTTTATTTATTTATTTTTAGCCAATATAGTTATTTCGTATCTTCGTACGTGGCTCACTAGCAGGTCAGGGCTGAAAATCAGCGCTGTGGTTGTGTCCACGGCATTTAGCTGAGCTCAGACCATTTCCGGGACTGCACACGACAGCTGCATACAGCATGATTAAAAAATATATATTACTGTTTTTAATATTGTCTAGTTTTTAGTTATGATAAATGTATTCTGTCTATCTACTCCTATCCTATCCAAAGGACTACGCGGCACTGCAGTGCGTTCGCTGCCCTGAAACATCGTCATCAAACAGAGACACAGTAATGCTTGCTCATTACTGCTTGGTGGCAGACTGACACTCGCAGAAGAGTTAGTCCTACCACTGAAGTAGGTATAGACATATTTTGTTATTGCGGCCGGCTTGATATAGGTACTTAGGTACAGTCGCAGCAAAACGCGTATACAGATATCAACCATACATTTTTATGAATGACGCATAGTCTAGTCATCCGGTGAATAATAAATAAGTAGAATGGAAATTATGGAATGAAATTTGTTTTTTATGGAATATAATGATATTTATATGCTAGAGAAAGCTTAGGATAGATAGACTGTGTTTCTCTAACATCAAGATTTTTTTTTAATTTTTTTTATGTTATTTGGTAACGAGAGGAGCTGGTCGTTTGCCTGATGGTAAGCATAACGCCGGCCCATAACAATTGCAGTGCCACCCAGTACTTTGCAACACAAAGGCCTGCGCGGCACTGCAGTGCGCTCGTTACCCTGATACATTAAGTATTAAGTCTCATAAGCCCAGTAATTTCACTGGCTATTCTGCTCATCAAACCGGAACACAGTATTGCTTGCACATTAATGCTTGGCGGCAGACTTCACTCACAAAGTGATGGTAACAACCCAGACGGACACTCGCAGAAGAGTTAGTCCTACCACTAACAAAAAGTATAATAAACTATAAATGTAAACACTGTTAAACCGTTGGATACTTACACACTGTTTCGTCTCTTTCGATTCAGTTTCAAATTGTCAAAGAACAACAAAGACAAAACATTGTGTAACTATAAGTACCACCGTTATACACCGTTTATTAGTAAGACCACAGTTTGTGAGTAATTAATTAATTATTGTTATTATTATTGTTCTTCTTTAATTGTATTTGGAATTTTGTTGTAAATTTTTATCGCCATTGAATTTGGCCCAGAGCTATGCATTTTTAATTTTGAGCTTGGTTGAACTAGTTTATGTCTGTATATCTTGTTTCATATCGTCTTGGTTGGTCGACTATTTTCTTGAAGAACTCGGGGTATTTCCTAACAAATATGCAAACTTCCATTTTTTTATTTTTTATTTTTTATGTTATTAGGTAACGAGACGAGCTGGTCGTTTGCCTGATGGTAAGCATAACGCCGGCCCATAACAATTGCAGTGCCACCCAGAACTTTGAAACACAAAGGCCTGCGCGGCACTGCAATGCGCTCGTTACCCTGAGACATTAGGTATTAAGTCTCATAAGCCCAGTAATTTCACTGGATACTCTGCTCATCAAACCGGAACACAGTAATGCTTGCACAGTACTGCTTGGCGGCAGACTTCACGAGCAAAGCGGTGGTAACAACCCAGACGGACACTCGCAGAAGAGTTAGTCCTCCCACTAACAAAATTATGTATACATATAGAAATTATAGTTAAACTTAATTATTATAATTATTATGTAAAGCTTTGACCGCATATTTGCTTATCATGCCGGTACGATAAGGCAGGCAACCAATAAGTCATCAGACCCGACCCTGTTGCTGGTTGCTTACAATAAATCTTTTTTAGTTTTTGCGAACGATTCTGGATAGTGTCTCTTATCACTTGTTTGTGTTATTTGGAATTAATAACTTGCATCAGACTCTTCCTCTTTCAATTTATGATATCATTGCAAGTGTTTTAATAATTATAGTAGCCTCATAGACATTCACTTTGTTTCTCTGAATAGTTATCGTAAACAGTTGTTCTTATCGAGTAAATGATCAGAAATCTTCTAATATAAGTTCATTCACGGGTCAGGCCCGTGTGGTGGATTATGGCTCATATTCTCTTTGAGAGAAGGCCGGTTTTCAATCAGTACAGGAAGCGTAATAAGGCTGATGATGAAGAACTTAAGACTTAAATGACTCGATAACGAATTATTTTGTTTATAATTTCATGGACGAAAATCATACTTGTTACAGGTTTCAACAGCCTCCTCAAGCGCGGTGAACGGTGGCGGCGGAACAGTGGGAAGTGACTGACACTCAGTGACTGGAGCCCGTGGTCACTGGTCACTGCAACGTGACGTGACACGGGCACAGCACCCGTGTCATGCCACGATGGTGGCAGCAGCCTGATACTCACCCTAGCGGTAACATTATTTATTTTTGCTGTTGATACCTACCTACTTAGCGTTTGACCACTAACTTACTTGATCAGGGGGCGAATTAATTTTCCTTTTATTATACGCGATAGAGAGCACAGAGAAAATAGAGTCGACGCCGCCGGTAAGACGTATTTTGCGCCACACTCTGCGGTCTATGGACCGCAACAGCGGCGCGAGTACGGATCTTTTCGATAAATAAAATTCGATAAAATTGACAGTTAAAATCGATAAAGTGGGTTTTATCGATTTTAACTGTCATTTTTATCGAATAAAACCCACTTTATCGATTTTAACTGTCAATTTTATCGAATTTTATTTATCGAAAAGATCCGTACTCGCGCCGCAGCTATCCCAGTCCTTCCTTGAACAAAACGCGCCGTGAATTTAGAGACTATAAAGTATTGAATAGTTTGTACCACATAAAAATTTCAGATGAGAAATCTTTCTTGTTTCATACTTTTTATATTTTTTCTGCCTTGGTTAGAGCGTCTATCTATCTCGGTTAGTTAGAGCACGTGGGTTCAAATCTTGTAAGCAGCGACTATTTTGAGATGATTACATGATGATGATATTTACAAAATTAAATTTTATAGATTTATGTTTCAACGTAGTACGTTTCTATTTTTTGCAGATACAACCTCGATAGTAATTGATTTAACCGACGAAGAAGAAAAAATTGCATCAATGCAGAACTACAAGTCACCACAAATCGCAGGTTCACCATTTTTTTAAATATAAATATTAAATATAATGTTTATATTGACAGGATTTGATTCAGAAGTTTGAGTCTTACCACGACAAACGTTCAAATTATTATTGATCAATTGAAATCACAATAATAAAGTTTTGAGACGCAGAACAGTTCGTTACTATCTTCTGGTATAAAAGTGCGTCCTAGAGCTTGGGCGCGGCACTGCACCGTGCCAATTTGTTTCCTGTGGAGAAGCTTTGGGAGTCTAGAGAGTAGAAAGGAAAGTGCACGGTTTACGCACATATTTGGTTTTCCCATGTGGTGCGCACGGTCACCTTCTGAATCATTAGGTACATCATTAACAGTAACATAAAGCAATAAATTAGAGACAATTTAGCAAGTATCTTTAACTTGTACGCCTCGTAAAAACCCTCCTTTTTAAACAATAAGTTCTAGGCAAGAGTGCTACACCATAAAAAATACAGTTGCCTCTATATGACACAATTAAAATAATAATTTGTTCATCAGGTAAAATTGACATTACCATCAAAGAAAATGGAAGTGTGACGCTGACCACCACTAGCCAGAAGCCAGTACCATTTTCAACTGATCCAACCGGGCAGACAACAGAAATGACATCAAACTATTTTAAGCAACCGCAAGCATTTTCTTCAGAAAAAACATCATCGACTTGGGAACTGTCACCAACATCTTTAGCAGATAAAACAGTACTGAACATAAAATCATCACCAGCGCTACCTTCAGTCAGGGTAGTCGACTGTGCTAAATATCCATTAACTTATAAGAAGAATGTTAGTAAAACTTTCAAAGAAAAAAATTTCAATGACCCCAACCAGTTAGCACTTCATATTTTACAAAGTGTAACTGAAGATAAAAGTGGTAGTGGTTCAGTCAAAAACATTATAAGTTTTAACGCAGACCAACTGTTGAATAATGCGGAAACATACAGAAGAATTAATAAAACACCACAAGATACTTCAAGAAGAACGACCAAATATGAAAATTTTATGAAAACTGCATGTAAAAATTCCGATTCAAAAAATAACAAAAGCTTTGTAGGTATTAAAATGAAAAAAACATGGAAAACTATAACAACACCAGAACGAAAAAGCACTGCATCAATAACAAAAGCACATTTAAACAAGACTGAAAGTTTGATAGACATGAAAAAACAACAAAAAACAGAACGAGAGAACAATACTCAAACCAATAAAAGGTTAAAACATAATAAATATGATAAAAATCCAAATTCAAAACAAATCAGTGAATTGGGTGTTAGCTTAAATGCTAATTCAATGCGAGATGAAGACTGTAACGAAAGAAATGAAGAACAAACGAAAAATCTGGTATTATCTGACAAGCAAAAAAATAATGTAGAAATCGATAAAAATATTGGCATGGGTATTGATTTTAAAATGAATAAAGGTTTCATAGGTATGAAAATACAAAATCCATTGAGTACTGACATTGATTTTAAAAGGCACAAAAGTTTAAAAGGCATTAAAAAACAAAGAAAAAATTTGAGAAAGAACAATACTAAAACCAATAGAAGGACAATTCATGTAAATGAATACCAAATAAATGATAAAAAAACAAAACCAGAACAAATAAACACTATAAATTTGAAATCCAAAGAAGTTGAAGGATTAAAGGCAAGCGACTCAATTACAATGCAAGATGAAGTCTGTCAAGAGGCAAAAGAGGAGCTAAAATTGTCTAGTAAAATAGAAAGGGATATAGAAATTGAAAATAAAACAGTCATGGATTATAAAATGAACAAAAACTTGATAGGATTGAAAATACATAAAGAAAAAAATAATGATGAAAAGAAAATAATAGCAGATAGTGTTAAATTAAAATGTAAACCAAACACTGAAAAAAATACGGAAGCACCTATAAATATGGATGTTATATATAAAGAATTAGACAGATATAATACTATGATTGAACCAGTTTTTATAAATAATGTTTCAAATAACGACAAAAACAAGATAAATGACAATCTTTCGATAGAGTCTGAAATATTAAAAGCTCCCTCCTCACATATATTACCAAGTGTGTCTATTTCTATTACAAGCGGTACTAAGCAATCAACGAAAAACGATTTTACAGTTAATAATCCTATAATGGAAAGTAGTAAAACCTCTAATCTAAATAATATAAATATAGATAATAGTCTGGAAAAAATCGTCACTGTAACAGAAAATACGCATAACGAAGCAAAAAGTTCAATGAGTAAACATTTACCTAAAATGCCGGTTATTCCACATTCAGCTCCCACACATAAACAAAGTGATGCATTTACAAAGACTCTTTCCAAGAAGCTGTTAATTTCATCAAATGAGCAACAAAAAACAGCAGCACAACCGAAAATTAAACAAAACAAAGTTAATAAAACTGTCACATCAAAAGTTCCAAAAGAACATAAACGTAACTATCAACAAAGAGTACCACCAAATCAGCTACCATTTAGCGATATAAACGAACAAAATGCACAAATGCGTAACTTCTTAGAAGCGTTGCGAAACCCAAACCAGATTGTTAATTGGATGCGATTCGGTAATTATATGCAACCTTATTATAACAATATATTGGGCAATTACTGGCCACCGCCACAAGTTCCACAATTATCAGTAAAACCTACGGTGGCAAAAAACCCGAACAATAATCAGAAAAAGCCTTATAATTTAGGTGAGATAGTAAGTTCTCTAAATTCTAATTTAGAAAAAAGTAAAAAAGTACTGAGCAATGAACAGTGCCCTAATTTATCAAATGTTATTGGAGGCCAAATGATGATTGATGCAAACACAAAATACAGCCAAGCACCACTTACTGGTTTAATAACACACAGAAATAACACGAACCAAGACACTAACAAAAATCTCATGTTTAATGGCACTGTTAATAATATTGAAACAAGTTCAAATGAAACTCAAAATTTACCTAAAATACCATTCACAGTAAATGGAGGTTACATTCCAAAGTCTCCAATAACTAAACAAAGTGATGTCTTTACGAAGCCTTATACGCAGCCACTGCCAAGTTCGTTAAACACGCCACACAAGACAGCAACAGAGTTACATCAAAAGAGAACGGGCCCCCCAGAAGCTCATACAGGTGTCAGTTTGCCTATAAGGAACGTGTCACCGAAAATAATAGCCAACCATTCACCTCTACGACTTCCAATATCTCATCCACAACAATCCGTTTCTTCTTCAAGTGCTAGCACGACGGTGATTGATTACTCAGCGCACACTAGTTTAAAAAGACCATTCCCAAATAAAACGTGCCTAGATGAAACAGTACAAAGTAAACAAAGTCCTTGCTTGGAAGAAATTTTAAAAAGTAATACCTCAATACGACCAAGGGGCAATGGTTCCCAAGGCTTAAATATGCAGTTACTGGATGGAGATACAGAAAAATTGCTGCATCAAATAGATAGTTTTTTCGATTCCGAATTGTAGTAGGTACTTTAGCAGTAGCTCTTACCTAAATAATTACATATTTTATGATAACTACTTAGTACGATAAGAACCTACTAATATAAATAATATAATAAATAATAACAATAAAAACACAATGAACAGAATAGGTATTTACCATATAATATATCATTTAAATATTTAATATGTATTTGTGATTTTGTTTCTAGTGTTGATGAACTGTTTAAAAACCACAACTGCCTCGTCTTTAGACAACTAACCTATAGGTACATGTTTTTTCTAATTTGTTAATATTTAATCTTTAAACAATATTAATAAATTTAATATTATAATCATAATCTTTATAGGATAACAATAAAGCCAATATGTTAATGTTTGGATATATGTGCCTTATAATAATGTCAGTGCGGATTCTGGCTTCATCAGATCAGCGGGGCTAAAAAGGCCACTTTGGCCAAATCATATTATGATTCATTTCGTGAATTGCTAAAACTTGTCACCGAAATGCAATTCATAAAGTGATTCACTTGCCGAATCATTGCAAGAATTCATCTATTTGACAGTTGTCTATGAAAAATCGTAAAATGGCTCACGAAATACGAATTGCTTAAACGTCAAATAGCAGAATCATATGAAATTATTAGCCAGGGTGAAAAATATTATGATTCATTTTTCATAAATCGTAGTAAGGAGGCAATTCATAATGTGATTCACATGCCGAATTATACTAAGAATTGCTATATTTGACAGTTTTCTATGAAATAGCTCGCAAAATAGGCAGCGATAAACGTCAAATAGGAGAATCGTAAGAAGTTACTCGAGAGGAACTTTTTTCAATTCATTTCGTCCATGTTGTTGAAACAAATAATAAATCATGGCAGTTATAAGACTATGATTTTTTTTTTAAAATGAATTTACTTGTTTGTTACACAAAGCGTTTTATATCGCAAACAAAGCGTAGCTCTTCGAAAAATGGAATTAGCTTTCGAAATCTCCGACTCTGAATTTGTTGGGTTATACAGACTCAACAAAGTGCTTGTAAATATGTTATATTAAAGCTGGAGCTTTATTTAACCACTCGTCGTCAAAATGGAATCGGTTTTATATCCATGGTGAGTGAATAATAAGACATATTATCTATATTAGCTTCTGCCCGCTGTTTCACACGCGTTCCCACAGGAACCGTGCATTTTTTTGGGATGAAAAGGCATATAAATATATGTTACTCTCCGGGTCTACAAACTATATCTATATGAAAAATCACATCGATCCGTGAAAGAAGAACAAACCAACAAACATACACATACACATTTATTAATGTATATCCTCCAATCGAATTCGATTCCCAGTGGTTACAATTAATGTTCTAAGTTCCATCTATCTTCACTGTTCCTCTCAATAACAAAACTAATAAATTAACTACCTAGATATTATATTTATACATAATTAAAATAACATATATTTTCGTTTTAGGTATTAATTACACTGGGCTTTTATGACTCAGGTTCGTACCAGAGATAAATTGGAGTCATTGCACTTAACAAGATGCACCAAGTGTATCCAACTGACTTTATGAGGGCCATGATGCAAGCTCTAAATAATGACCACTTAATAATGTCACCGGGACCAAAAATGCTCAAACAAGGGATGTTGCTGGCGCAGCTACCCAGTGTAATACCTGAGAAATTGCAAAGACAGTAATAAAACAAAGAGAAAAATAAAAAACATGTTATGCTATTACTAAAATTATAATAACTATGCACTATTTTTTTACAATAATTAAAACATAAAATAATACTAGCAAATTTACAGTAGAATTTTTGTATAGACATATGCAACATAGATCTCAATATTTTGAGCAAGTGATGCTTGTCAACCGTGATTCCGGGCACTCCCTCAAGCACCACCTTGAACACCAGCCTGAAAATGAAGCAATATGGTTTTTAGGTTCAGTATCATATTACCTACGATTAACATGAGGATATTCAGAAGAAGCAATGACAGTTAAGCTGTTGAAGAAGCAGCAAGCCCTAAAGGCTATGATAGATCATTGACTTGCTGACCAAAGCTGATCTAACATAGCTTTAATTTATTTACTTTATTATGTAGTTAATTGTGTAAATATTTTGTATGTAATATAATATTAAAGATGATGCATGTGTACTCTATATTAATTTTATTAAGAACTAGCTATGCCCGCCGCTTTGCCCACATTAAAAGTAGCCTAAGTTACTCCTTATAACAAAATCTCCCAGGAAGTAAAACCCCCTAAAAAAAATTTTTGTATTAAATTATTGCAATTACTACTTTCTTTTATTTTATTTGATAATGAAACAAGCTGGTTATTTGCCTGATGGTAAGCATAACGCCAGCCCATAATAATTGCAGTGCTACTCAGAGCTTTGAAACCTAATGGCTTTGCAGCACTGCAGTGCGCTCATTACTCTGCGACATTAGGTACCAAGTTCCAAAAGCCCAGTAATTTCACTGGTTACTCTGCTCATCAAACCGGAACACATTAATGCTTGGCGGCAGACTTCATGAGCAAAGCGGCGGTACCAACCCAGGATGGTCACTCGTGGGAGAGTTAGTCCTACCACCTAGTAAATTAGTAGTATGACTAGTAAATGATAATGATTCAAATGGAAGATAATTAAATATCTAGATAATTATTATCTTCACTATTTTATCATCTCAATCAAGACTTGTTTTGTTGCAATTAGTCATATTTCTCATGTTGTTAGGAATTAAATTGTACTAAGTTGTGGAGGTAGTGGTACTAAAATTATGGAGGTCTAGGAAGAAGCAGTATTTCAGATGTTAGTGTATGGAGTTTTTATTAGTTGGCCAAAAATATAAACAAACTTGATGGCTCACCTACCAATGACATTTTTAGTATCGGAATGAATTTTATTGCATCTTTTTACATATGCAGAAATTCAAATTCGATTAATGTTAACAATTGGATCATTATTGGCTTTCAACTATAAGCTATTGTGTGGAACATGCATGTTATACCACTTAGGTATGTTATGTTATCAAATTATAGTTTGGTCACCTGTATATATGCAAAGTTAAATTTCGATATAAAAATTAGAAGTAGGCTAACTTATAAGATTTTGTTACATTGTTTTGTCTACAACTACAGTACAAGTGAAGCTTGTGTAAAACGTGCCATATAATATTTTTGTACGAATTTTTGAAACGTAGGTACATACTACGTCGGATTGGTACCTACGCTGCATGATTGTCCAATTTTAATTAAATTGGTACTTTCAAAATTGTATGACATGTTTTACAAAAAAACCTGGGATATTCAAAATGACTAGGTAGCTCGAAATATCATTTCGAAGATTCATATTTCATATATCAATATCATATTTGAGACTGTTTTTGCTTTTTTTTATATTTATCTCTATAATATTTACCTCTCTCATTTAAATATAAGTTTAGTGGTGTTTTTAATAATATACTAATAATTTTAGTACATATATACCATGTATTATTTACTATTTTATTACTTTATACACTTTAACGGAACAGCGGCGCAAGTACGGATCTTTTCGGTCGATAATATTCGATAAAATTGGCAGTTCAAATCGATAAAACCCACTTTATCGATTTGTACTGTCAATTTTATCGAATATTATCGACCCGGATAGATCCGCACTTGCGTCGCAGTTATTGTCCATGTTTATTATTAACTGATAACTGAAATAAGTACAGTATTCCCGTGAAATTTACTTGCAACAGTATCGAAATACCAGCTGATCAGTAAATAATAACCAGGGTAAATATCCCGTTATAATAGGTAAACGAAGTTGTTATTATCCGCGCTAGTTTAAAACAGTTTATAATAATAGGTATTTAAGAATATTTCAGCTAGTTCCTTTTAATTTAGCTTTAACGTTGTCTTACTAGGTAGGTTTAAGAGATGTTTCCTTAACTAATTTAGGACACGATAATCGATACATAAGATAAGAGCTAGTACCTAGTTTAGAAAACTAGATTATATAAGTACATTTTTGTATATTTTTAAATAAACGTAGATTGCTTTTGATTGTGTTTTAATTCATTGGTCAACCTAAATCAAATCAAATCAAATCATACATTTATTTGCAAGAATACATAACATTGCATATTTCAGATGTTCCAAAAAAAAGTCTCAGTATTCAGCCTGCAAGCAGGCGTGCAAATATTAAAATAGTCATATTAATGTAATGTCACTTAAAGTTTAAATATTCAGCTATGCTATAGAAACAGTTTTGTAATAATAATGTAGGTAATGTAGGTTGCATTTGTATTTTCACTTACTAATAAAAAACCTTTGATGAAATTATACACTGTTTATTCCCAAAAATAGTAAAAGTGTGCATTAAGCTTTATATATTATAATCAAATCAAATCCAATATAAATACGTTGTCAAAAAGAATTTTATTTGAAAAAGTTTTGTAAAATTTTGTATTTAGTCTGTGCAAAAAAAGAAACGTCGCGCGTCGTGGCGTTTTTTTTTTGTTTTGTTTTTGGCTCACGTGATTTGCGTATTTAGCCAGTGTCAAGTTATATAAATAATAATCCATACAGATAAATAAAATTGAAGTAACTTCGAAAACATTGTTTACTTTTAAGAACGGGACTTAATCGCGATAAAAACACAGGTTTATATTTACCTCGACGTTTCGATCAAGTTGCATTGATCGTGGTCACGAGAAGACTCAATGCAACTTGATCGAAACGTCGAGGTAAATATAAACCTGTGTTTTTATCGCGATTAAGTCCCGTTCTTAAAAGTAAACAATAAAATTGAAGTGTCTGTTTGTAATATCAAAATAACAGATTTTTACTGTCTGTAACTGTAAGTATTTCATATACTTTCCCGTATATGAAAGTATATACGGGACCTACACCAAAACAGCCATTTTTAAAATTTTGTCTGTCTGTCTGTCGTGTTTGTTCCGGGTAATCTCCGAAACGGCAGGGCCGATTTTGACCGGACTTTCACTGGCAGATAGCTGATGTTACAAGGAGATACATAGGCTACTTTTATTTTAGAAAAAGAATTAGGGTTCCGCGCAAAAAAATAAAAACCTTTAAATCCAAAAACTCCACGCGGGTGAAACCGCGGGGCAGCAGCTAGTATATAATAAATCTCTAGTTTTGGTGCATGAAAGTCGTTCAAAGTCACGTTAAAGTTTAGTCTAGGCGTGGTCGAGTCGAAGTGACGCTTCAGTAAAGCGGTGGATACTTTACTGAAGCTTGTATGGAGTTTTGGATAGAATACGAAAATACACGTTTTTCGTCTTTGTACTATTTGCACGTTTACGAACACTTAATGGTTAATAATCCACCATTATTACACATTAACACTCGATAACAACACAAAACACAAAATCAACAACAGCACATTTTCGCATTCCCGCCAAAACTCCGTCGTGGCGTTAGAAAGCAATGTTGTCAACGCAACATAAGCAGGCGCGTCCTCAATTCCTATGACGCTTCTTTTTTTGCACGGACTCTAGTATTCTAGTTTATTTATATATTATAAAGAGGTAAATATGTTTGTTTGCTTATTACCGAGAATCTCTGGAATAGGTAACAATAATAGAATAAATAATAGAAGTTTTATCCTGATCTCACGCGGGCGAAGTATTATAGGTATGTATTTAATTAGAGTGTATAGTCACTAATCATGGCTCGCTGAGTGAACTTAGCCACAAATGGCTAAAATTTATCTCTTTAGTCTTTTTACTAGTGTTAGGGTGATATAGAACGCATGTGTTATGTACTACAGAATAAATAAGGAAATTGAGTCTCAAATATTTATTAACATCTCAATTTATTTGTTTTAACTTGTGTAGTCTGAAACTGTACTTGCCTGAAAAGGAAAAGTTCGTACAACCTATATTTCGGAAAATTCAGAATTCAGGAAAATAAGAATTTGGAAAATTAAGCACTTGAAAAAATAAGAATTTAAAAAAATAAGAATTTACAAAAACGAATTATGAAAAACGTTGACACCTCGAAAACAACATACTTTTTTATATTCCCGCCAAAACTCACGGCTTAGCAAATGTATCCGTTAAAAACGTTAATTTTGACATATTTGATAATCCGACACTATAATTATTGTAATTATTGACTATTTTGTAATTTCCCATTAATAATTTCAACTGCAAGTCCATTGTTGGAATATATTTTTATGTCCAAAGCACGTCGCGTTCTGGCTCTTTGTATTACATTTTTCCATCTTCATTATAACCACCAGTTTAGGCAAATAAAAAAGATAAAAAAAAAACAAACTGAGAGCCAGTGACAATGACACGGACAGAGCTGTCATTCTGTCATTTGTGTTTTTATGTTGTGATTCATAGAATTCAGAAATAAAATATAAACTTCGAAGTTTGGGAGTAAAAGTTAATCGGAGGTATGTACTACCTAGTCTGTGGAGGTATGTTATGTCCATTTAAAATGTAACCAAAGTGATGTTCCGTGTTATTCTTGTTTAATAAATGTAAATATCACATCTAGCCGGTAGCAACTAATAAGTGGAAGGATATTCCTGTAAAGAATAAACTACTTCGGGTTTGTAGTTCACCTATACGAAGTATCGCTTTGAATTTGTGGTTCGTCGCCGGGCCGTTTTGGTAGACTTTGACTTGCCGGGTTTGTTTACCGCTCAATTTCGCTATAAAGTCTCCATTTGCTAGATGACGATGAGATTTCAAAGGCAGTATGGCGGGAACGAGATCTGTCAACTATAGAACCGAAATAAAGCCTTGTCTCGTCCAATAATTCGATAAGCCGCTTACGGGCATAAACACCATGGTGGGCCTGAGGTATTCAAATATAACCTCTACTCAAATGATTACAGGACCTGAGCCATTTTAGAATGACTGGTAGCCCATATTATTAGATCTAAATTTATAGCTATTTAATATCTTCCATCCTTAATAAATTAGACACCACTAAATTCATTGCTGTTAAAAGAGTTGTTCCGTTTTGGTACTAAAATTGTACCAGGCTATCAGTTGGTTTTTTGGAATGAGCTCTAAAAATCTAGATATTCTGAAATGAAATCACAATTTTATAGGCCTGCGATTTCCTGAAAATACATAAAGTTTCTTTTTAGTATGTAACGTGAAACAGAAAGCAATTTTTTGAAACGGAACAGTTTTTTCAGCTTGAATAAAAATTGTTTTATGGTTGTAGGTACCATATATATATACTTCCATATGCATTTAGTAAAAAGCTGTTATTTTGACATTACAAAGAGACACTTCGATTTTATTTAATTGTATAATTATGTATAATGTATATAGAAGATACTTCAATAGCCTGGTACTTCTAGTACAGTTTTGGTTTTGTTTGTGTTACTAAGTTCTGAACGGCACTGCAATTGTTATGAGCTGGTGTTATGCTTACCATCAGGCAAACAACTCGCTCATCCTACATAATATTCGTATTATGAAAGCCAGAGAGAGAGAAATGGCAACTTCTTGAGGAGGCCTACATCTTGATTGGGAAACTGGTCAGTGTTGGTTCTAGTGAGATAAGAAAATAACTATAATAATTATTGTTGATTATAGTCTATGTTTATTTTATAAGTTGTTAGTATTTTCTTAGGTTTTCATCCACATGTGACAGCAAATGAACAGACATCAAAAAGTATTTGAAATATCAAGTAGTAGTAAAATAATATAATAATAATATTTTGTTCGCTGAAGGTGTCTCATGTAATTAATTGAATTAGGTTATGTAGAGTATATAGTGATTTGTAGAGGAGTGCATCTACATTAGTGCAGCTTTGCCTCCTCACTAATAATTATTATCCAAATGTAAATGTGGAGCAAAAAATGGTTGATGATTACTTTGAAGATTAAGAGAGCAAATGCACTGATGTCATTAATTTATTGACTGACATAAGGTTTTCTTTATCAGATAAAATTATCCACGAGGGAACTGAAAAATTACGCTGGCTTGAAGTCACTCCTGACATTTTATATTGGACCAAATGTGACTTAATCAACAGAAGAAGCATCAAGCAATCTCCAAAGCTTTCAACAGAAAAAAACGTTGCAGAACTTGAAAGCACCATCAACACAAGATATCAAACATAAATGACCTTAAAATCATGTCTAACACAATCAAAATGGTCAATTGTGTTCCATTAAAGTGTTAAAAATATGAAAAAGAAGTGTTAGAAAAGCTATCTAGTTAAAATTAGACTAAGCATATCACACCCAGTACAGTGTCAAAACAAATAAATGGATATTGTAGAAGAATTATGACAACTTAAATGATTTTACAAAGGTGAACATAACTGTGAAAACAGACATGAATATTACTTCAAACAAAATCAAAATATTGAATGACGAGATTACCACATTATGTGTCCAAGTACACAGAAGATCAGCTACTAAAATTTCACTAGATATTAAAAAAAACAGATCAATAATAATTAACGTTAATGCTTCTGAAAATTTAGGTAAAGATATAAATGTTGATCCTGCTGTGAAAGTAGATGAAGTGACTTCAAATGCTGCCAAGATGGATGACGAGATTACTGCGTTATGCGTTCGCGTTCACAGAAGCCCTAATGAAAGGCGCGAAAAGATTAAAAGAAAAAGTAGTAAATATGAAAAGTTTATGAAAACAACGAAAACCCCAAGATATATGAACTTTAAAACTATCAAGGATTATACACAGAAACAAGCAGAAAATGCAATAATTAGATCAAGCCAACATAGTAACATCTCCCATGTCTCTCATCAGGAAAAAGACTTTGGAAATGTATCAGAAAGTTCAAATTCCAAATATTCCAACATCAGAAATTTTATTAAATTAAAAAGAAATTCAGTAATTAAGAACAACACTTTAACAGATTATAATAAAATTAAAACAAAGACAGAACTTCAACATAAAGTGCAAAACAAAATAATTGACCAGAATCCAGATAAAAATTCTGAAAAATTTAAAGCAAGCTCGCCAATCTTAAAATCTATTCTTAAAAATAATATACATAGCAACGGCAACCAAAAATCTGTAACTAAGAAACATGTTCACTTTGCAGAGAACATGAATGTTGTTTATGGAAGTCAAGAGGATGAAAATTTTAGTACAGAGCAAAAAGAGCAATCAGAAGTTAACAATACTAACAACAAAAATGTACACGTGCAAAAACCCATGTCAACATTTTCAAAAGATATATCAGTCTTTATAGAGCTTACTAGTAAATTGAATAGTGATGATTCAACAAATATTCAGCCTAAAAAAACTATTATTAAAAGTAATGTTAAACATTGCGGTACTGCAAAGGAAATTATAATAAACCCTAAAATGAAAGAAAATCTGCAGAGCAACACTCATTCTAATGGTGAGATTGTAAGTTCTAAAACAGCTACATTAGAAAATACTAAAAATCTATCGACAAATTATCAAGAGCCTAATCCATCAACTGTAAGCCAAGATCAAATCTCTGATGCAAACATAAAATACAGTGAAACGTCTCTAGCGGATTTGATTGAACACAACAGTAGCTACAATCAAGAAATAATCGTAAATCCTGGTTTAAAAAGACGATGTTCATTAGAAACGTACGTAGATCAAGAAGAGCAAAGGAACAACAAATTTAAACCAGGACCTTGCTTAGACAAAAATGAAAATGTCTCAACACTACCTGATGAAACGTTTGTAACTAATTTGCTTGGACACAACAGTAGCTCCAATGAAGTAATTAACATAAATCCTGATTTAAATAGACAATTTCCACTAGAAACAGAAGATCAAGAAGAGCAAAGTGGCAACAAATTAAAACCAGGACCTTGCTTAGACAAAAATCAACATGAAAATGTCTCAACACAACCTGATGAAACGTTTGTAACTAATTTGCTTGGACACAACAGTAGCTCCAATGAAGTAATTAACATAAATCCTGATTTAAATAGACAATTTCCACTAGAAACAGAAGATCAAGAAGAGCAAAGTGGCAACAAAGTAAAACCAGGACCTTGCTTAGACAAAAATCAACATGAAAATGTCTCAACACAACCTGATGAAATGTTTGTAACTAATTTGCTTGGACACAACAGTAGCTCCAATGAAGAAATTAACATAAATCCTGATTTAAATAGACAATTTCCACTAGAAACAGAAGATCAAGAAGAGCAAAGTGGCAACAAATTAAAACCAGGACCTTGCTTAGACAAAAATCAACATGAAAATGTCTCAACACAACCTGATGAAATGTTTGTAACTAATTTGCTTGGACACAACAGTAGCTCCAATGAAGAAATTAACATAAATCCTGATTTAAATAGACAATTTCCACTAGAAACAGAAGATCAAGAAGAGCAAAGTGGCAACAAATTAAAACCAGGACCTTGCTTAGACAAAAATCAACATGAAAATGTCTCAACACAACCTGATGAAACGTTTGTAACTAATTTGCTTGGACACAACAGTAGCTCCAATGAAGAAATTAACATAAATCCTGATTTAAATAGACAATTTCCACTAGAAACAGAAGATCAAGAAGAGCAAAGTGGCAACAAATTAAAACCAGGACCTTGCTTAGACAAAAATCAACATGAAAATGTCTCAACACAACCTGATGAAACGTTTGTAACTAATTTGCTTGGACACAACAGTAGCTCCAATGAAGTAATTAACATAAATCCTGATTTAAATAGACAATTTCCACTAGAAACAGAAGATCAAGAAGAGCAAAGTGGCAACAAAGTAAAACCAGGGCCTTGCTTAGACGAAAATCAACATGAAAATGTCTCAACACAACCTGATGAAATGTTTGTAACTAATTTGCTTGGACACAACAGTAGCTCCAATGAAGTAATTAACATAAATAACATAAATCCTGATTTAAATAGACAATTTCCACTAGAAACAGAAGATCAAGAAGAGCAAAGTGGCAACAAATCAAAACCAGGACCTCACTTAAACAAAATTCAAAATGTAATTGTCATAACACAACCTAATGAATCGTTTCGAACTGATTTGCTTGGACACAACGATAGCTCCAAACAAGACATAAACGTAATTCCGGGTTTAAAAAGGGGATTTCAATTATTAGAAACGTGCGTAGATCAAGACGAGCGAAGTGGCAAAAAATTTAAACCAGGACCTTGCTTGGACAAAATACAAAATGAAAGTGTCTCAACACAACCTGGTGATACTGTTGAAGGTGTCAATGTAGAGTTATTCGACAATGAAACATTGTCCTTACTAGAGTTAATAGATAGCATTACGGAATTTTAGTATTGTATTAAGAAGAGTATAGCATTCTAACTTTTCTCGCGGTTTTACCAGCGTGGATTCCCACAGGAGCCTTGCATTTTTCCGGGACCAAAAGTAGCCTTCATCACTCGCTCACTCATAAACTATCTTTAGCAGAAAATCACATCGGTTCGTTGCTGCGTTACGACGTGAAAGAAGGGCAAACTAACAAACACATTTAAGTATTTACTATATTAAATTATTGGTATCTTAAGTTTCAACTCTACAACTTCAACTCTAACCACCTCGAATAAGATGGGGCACGGGGAGGAAAATGATGATGATTATGGGTTAAACGGTGAACGATGAAAGAGATTGCATTTTTGCTAAGCATAATTCTGAGCGCTGTATGTATTTCTGTAGCATGTTTTTTATATCAAACTAGCTGCTGCCCCGCGGTTTCACCCGCGCGGAGATATTGGATTTCATGGTTTTTATTTTTTGCGCGAACCCTAATTCTTTTTCCAAAATAAAAGTAGCTTTTGTTACTCCTCGTAACATCAGCTATCTGCCAGTGAAAGTCCGGTCAGAATCGGCCTAGCCGTTTCGGAGATTACCCGGAACAAACAGAGAGACAGACAAACATTTTAAAAATTGGTGTAGGTCCCGTATATACTTTCATATGCATTTAGTAAAAAACTGTTACTTTGATATTACAAACAGACACTTCAATTTTATTTAGCTGTATAGATAACTAAGTGTATGTACAAAGGTCTTATTCTACTTCTATGAGATCTTATGACTTAGTTGATATCCAGAGAAACGGCAAGTGCTTGTATATTTAAGTAGAGTTAGCTAAAATTGATAATTTTAGTGGCTTGATTATATTTATCCTTACAAAAAAAATACTATTTAGTATTTATGTTGGTTTAAGCTCTCTAAGAGCTTAAAATAATCTTGTTATTGCATTTGAATGTTTTATAAAAGTCCAGAGTTTGCGTTAATGATAAATGTTTTTAAAATATGAATGTTTTGTATGGAAGAAAAATTAATTTAATTAAATATAACTGAAATATGCATAAAATTTTGTTTGTAAGCAAAAAGAAAAGTCATCATCTCAAGAATTTCGTAGCTAACAACGGTGTCATAGTTTGCAAGTGACTATATATCTAGAAGAGGCGGGTTCGAATCCCGTTGGCAGATACATTTTTGAGATGTTATATTATATTACTTATATGTTTTTTTTTTTTAATTTTTATACATAATTTTATGGATAGGTACTTGTTAATAATGTGTGATATTCTCGACTTAATATTGTTTTATCAATAATTTTAATTTAATATAAAAAAACTAAATAAGGCAGAAATGTGATGTGCTTCTAATAGTATAGGAATAAGGTAACACTTGCACATTTTTTTATGCAAATAAATAGATAGATAGATAACTCTTTATTGTACACCAACATAATACAAAACTGAACATAACTAAATAAGGTATATTAAGTACAATGGGCGTTCTTATCGCTAAATAGCGATCTCTTCCAGACAACAAAAAAATCAACTAAATACCTACTTATATAAAATTTGTCTATGAATGATAGGGTTTTTAATAACAATTTTTCATTCATTTACTTATACTTTATTTACTTGTATTATTTATTTATGAGTGTTTTACTCGTCAAATTTTATTTGATACTCTTTCAATGGAGTGTTATGCAACTGTCACTGTATGCTGAGATAAATGCTTTCTGGCATCCTAATGTAGCATCTTTTAGGCACTTGTCCTTAATAAATTGCCTTTCAAAAGTCATACCACTCTCTCCATGTTGTCTGGAAGAAACCGCGATAAGGCCGCCCTTTGTACTGTTAGACTAATATAAAGTAAGTACAACTAAAAGTTAAATGTATATTTAAATTTTTGAATGTTCATTTTAGTGTGCATGTGAAGAGTAGGTATAATTATTTTTTCTAGGTATGTATTCAAATGTTGGAAGTAAATTTTAACCGACTTCCAATTGTATCGAAATGAAACTGTATGTACAAGTTGTGTGTATAAAATTATGTAGTTTGTACAATACAATAATTTGTAATCAAGGAGCTGATTTGATGATAGAACCAGGAGGTGAATAGTGGGACTCTTCAGTGGCTATCAGTAAAGCCCTCAAGTTTGGGCTCGAATGTTCCATTTGATGAGTGAGTCTGATGATGGAGCCAGAAAGAGAACTGAGCTGTTTAGTTTTTTTAAACTACAGGTTCCTATTATGATTATTTTACTGATTGCAATTTTTCTCGTTCTGATTTCCATGTCAAATAATTGTTGTTTTCGATTTTTATGTACCTTGAGGTATGCTTTGTAGATTTTAATTATTTTAATTTAGGTAAGAATAAGAATAAAAAACAATTGTCAAAGATTCACTATTAAAAATAATATTAATTTAAATATGTAAGCATATTGGCAAAAGGGGTAAAGTCGGTTCTGTGCTGATTAGACTTGGTCTGTACAGAGACTGGCTTATTTTAGAATTGTGTTGTAAAATTGTGAATGTATTATTTTAAATAAAGATATAATTGTAACAATTTTTTTTTATTTTAGACGTTAATTATTCATAGAGTTTATGAGCTGATTACCCAAACTGCCCGGTAATTTTATCATTGATAAAACTCTACCTGATAACCGTCGACCTGGCACGCCGCACCAGCAGCACAAGTACGGAACTCTTCGATCGATAAAATTGACAGTTCAAATCGATTTTATTTGAATTTTATCGATTATATTTATATAAATTTTATCAATTAATTTTTATAATTAATGTATATAAGTTTTATCGATTTTTTATATAATTTTTCGAGCCTTGATATAACCGACAAAAGTTATCGAATAGCCAGGTCGAATCCAAAGATAACATAAATCTACTACAATACTTTATCAGACTTCGGTACTCGCAACATTCAATAACAGTTTTGTCGATTCGACAAATTTATCGTGTGGACTTCCGTACTTGCGCCGTTGGTTGATTCAGGACAATTCGGGTGTAATAGAGTGGAAAAAAAGACACACACGTTACCCTTCCTTTTTTGAGTCGGAGGTTAAAAATGTATCCTTTCGTACGTGTTATGTTTATAATGTAGTTTCAGTAGGTACTTAGGGCCTTACCACAAATACATTAAACACACGTTAAACCTGTCTTAATCACTGTTTAACGTTTAATCATGCCTTAGTCGCACGATTAAATATGAGCAACCACAAAACCTGATTTAAGTAGTGTGTAACCATTGTTTAACACAAGTCTGTTGTGACATTTCTAATCATTTTTGACATTTATCTTTAGACGCTGTCTAGCTAAATAGGCGACTAAAATGGTTATTTTGTGGTAAAACTATTACTGTTTAGGTCATTATATGAGCAGTGCCAGAAGTGATTTCTTCATTGCCATAAATCTGAGGGATTACCCACGCTTCCCTCTCCGTGTGTTGACTGAGGGGCTGTTTGCACGTGAGTTATCTTCGAGGAAGATTAAGGATATAGCACACATTTTGACGTGATAGAGAAATGAGACAACTTAGGAGAATTTAGAAGCCAATTGGAACAACATTCGGGTCGTTCCTTTCTATTGTACCTAAGTAGGAAAATAATATCCAACTAACTTCTGTCCGCGGCTTGGCATGCGATAAAATGTAGCCTTAGAGATAATTTAGCTTCCTATTAGTTGATTTTTAGAATCGGATCAATGCTGCAGTGGTGCCAGAGATTAGCCATAACAAACTTTAAGTATAATAATCTTTTAGTATAATAATCTCCGAAAAGGCTGGACCGATTTCGACGGGACTTTCACTGGCAGATAACTGATGTTACTTGGATGTTACAAGGAATAACTTAGGCTACGTGGGCGAAGCCACGGGGCACAGCTATATATAAATATTAATACATTTATTTGCGTAATAGTATACAGAATCGACAACACTGATTAAATTACGTTTCTGATACCTAGTAGGTACCTTAGGCACCTACATATTGCCAATTACAACATCTTACTATGTAAAACGGTAACTAAGTATAAGTAGTAAGTACCTATTTTGCATATTTATAGAAGCTTTATAATTTTTTGTGCTACTTGGGCATTGCAGATTTTAAAATTCATAGACATTTAAACCTAGACACTTCAATTTACATCGTATCCGAGGCCGGGAAGTATGAAGCGGACCGAACGGTTCGTTACATACATACTTTACCTACTTAATCTAAGTGGATAATAAACTTGTCACAAATCGTGAGTAGCTCTACACATCTTGACGTTTTTTTTACAATTTATGAAGATAAGTATACACCACGCGAGCCAAGTCGCAGGCGGAAGCTACTAGGAAGAAAAGCTACTAGGAAGTACCTAATAAAATAATTAAATGTCTAGTCTGCACATACTTGCATTGTTTGCAGTATGCTTAGTATAATAACGAATAGAAGGTTGTTCTTCCCTCGCCTCGGTGGAGTGTCCGTCTGGGTGGGTACACGCGTTTCACCGCGTCTCGTTTCCCAGTAGTACAAAAAAAAACAATTCCACTTGAGGCCGACACTGGGAAAATGGCCACAGTTTCGTCATAGTAAAAGATTTCTAATTAGTTATAAGCTACGGTACCTACTTACATTTTGTGGAGAAAAATCTTAATGCTTTTATACTAAGCCGCGAGTGTGAAAAGGTCAAAGTGATTTTACACGACTGCCCAAAAAAGGATTGTGATGATGTTTTCAGGGTTCATGTAAGTATGTGAGTATGATGATAGAGCCAGAAGGCGGCCATAGGAACGCTGTAACGAAATGAACGTAACCCCATCGAGTTTGGGCTCGTTTGATTAGTCTTTACAAGTACTCTGATCCTAGATGACGTCCAGAGCCCTGATGATGGACCCAGAAGGTGGCCACAAGATTACAATACCAATTACGTATTTGATAAAAGCTTGTCTGGTAAAAATATTTTTCCGCAATAAACTTGTTTAATTATTTTAATTACTTGAAAAACCATTTGATTAGTAGATTTGGGGGCCTGATCATAAGATGGTAACGACGAGAACAAATAAAAGAATGGTGTCTGCCAGAACACACCTCGAGGATGGTTGCATTACGAATCACGATGTTTTTCTTTTTTATCAAGCTCATTACACTTCAGAGCCATCGACATTCAAGATCGGCGAGTAACCTCACTAGAGCATCGAAGCACACGTATCCTTCTATGCGTATCTCTTTTAAGGTTGCAGGTGCAATTGGACATCACAACATGTGATGTCCAATGCAATCCAAGTTGGACAGTGGTGTATCAGGTTACGCGGAGGTTGATTCATGCATTCCTAAGTCATGTAGATTCGTTTGTAACTTGGCAACGATATTATAAATTATAACAATAGATATGTAAAATGTAGGTAATAATCGAGGCAATACAAACAAGGGTTGAGTCCGACGCTGATGCCACCACCGTGGCACGGGTAAGTACTGTGGCCGAGTCACGTCACGTTGCTTCTCTCTAGTTACTGAGTGTCAGTCATTTTCTACTGCACCGCCCGCGCCACCGCCCGCCACCGTCCGCCACCGTTCGCTGCGGTTGAGGAGGCTGGTGAAACCTTTAACAAGTAGGTTAGGTATGATAGATAGATAACTCTTTATTGTACACCAACACAATACAAAACTGAACATGGTAAAGTAAGTACAATGGGCGGTCTTATCGCTAAATAGCGGTCCCTTCCAGACAGATTTGTCATAAAATTATAAAGCAAAAATTCGACCCCATTTAGAGCAACTTTTTTATACTATTGGATCTATCCAATAGTATTAAAAAGGTGTCTCTAGACGAGCGGGTCGTTTCCGTGATGGTAAGTATATCGCCAGCCCATATATAACAATTGCAGTGCCACTCATAACTTTGAAAGACGAACTGAAAGAAGACGGCATAGATACGATGTATTTATTAAAATTTTGGTGTTGCAATTTCGAGTATTTATGATGCATATTTTAAGTTGCATATAAATCGGCCTCTATAATCATAAATTGTTTAAAACAATCGGACGTGCAATTTAGGTAGAGCAGCTGACAAATCTCGATCCTTCATCCTAACGGTTCCTCGTGTTCCACAAGAAGGTATGTACTTGTAAAACCTACCACGGTGAAAATCATTAACCAACGTGCCGATAATGGCCTCTTGTAAAACGTCCTCCCACCATGCTGTGGTTGCGTCGAGATGTTTTCTTCCACTGAAACACAAAACCGCTCTTTAGGACTGAAAACTCAAGATCTTTGCTGCTTACTATCAAGTAGGTAAACTCATTAGATAAGACTTAGTTAAATAAGGTAGTTAGTTAATTAGTCACATTATCTCTGGAAAGTTCTATTCGCTAATTAGATTGTTATTGTATTGTAATTTGTAAATAAACATCTCTCCTTTATCCTCTTCACTGATGTTTTGTGATTTTGTAATAACTACCTACCTGTTGTTTAGGTACATTTTATTTCTCATCATCATAATCAGTCCACTGCTGGACATACTCTCCCAAGGTGCGCCGCAGCCGGATCTTCAGCTCTTCTCCAGTCGCTGCCAGCAACCCTGCGTAATTAGTACCTACAACTATCTATTAAGTGATTATGCTTACATTGATCATAAACATATCTTATGAGCCTCAATTGGTTCAACATAAACTTAAAACAATACCTACTCGATTTTGAATCTTATCATATTGTAATAAGGATGACACGTTCCATGCAATGTCGCCATGTTTTTGCCGATCTAAGTGGCTTTTTTTAACGGGGTAAGTATAAATAGTGCGCTTTGTAAACTTTAGGGCACACAGTCCGGTGACGCTGTAAAGGTCGCAAGACAACGAGCACGATCCTTCAAAAAAAAAAACCTTAGGGCAGTTTTAGTTGTAAAGTTGGCTATGGTGTGAACTGTGACTGGACGCCAAAGCAACAGCACGACTTTTAAAAAATAAAAACTTTTGGGCAGTTTTAGTTTAAAGTCGTGAGTGCCAACGTGGCAAAAAAAGATTTGTTTGTTACTTCAAAAATTGTAACTTTATATAGGTACCTACATGAAGAGTGCCTGAAGAATTTGTGAAGAACTTGGCTGTCAAAGAAAATTTAAGGTGAGTTTAGATGTATATTTAACTCAAAATTGGGGCACTTATTTGGTTTAATTCTTTTTATTAGAAGTGTCTTATTTTTCCTCTCTCATCTTATTTTTTCATCATTTATAGGCTCTGTAGTGTATCTCTGTACTTAAACCACCAATTAACAATTACAGTGGAGTACATGAACAGGTGGATCGAAAAGTACCTATAGCTTGATTTTTGTACCTACTTATGTGCTTACTAGGTATAGGCACTACAAAAAAAAAATTGTTTTTATAGAACTACTATATTATACTATATTCTTGGACTAGGGTTATGGCCTTCATTGTATTAGCCAAGTCCACATGACCTCGACTTCGTGGCAATGCTTTTTTAAAATGCTGGTACATACGCACGAACTAGCAGTAATAAATTGTTCTAAGGAGAATAATGTTAAATGAGCTCTTTTGCGAGTGTCCGTCTGGGTTGTTACCTGCACCGCTTTGCTCGTGAAGTCTGCCGCCAAGCAGTAGTGTGCAAGCATTACTGTGTTCCGGTTTGATGAGGAGAGTATCCAGTGAGATTACTGGGCTTATGAGACTTAATACCTAATGTCTCAGGGTAACGAGCGCACTGCAGTGCCGCGCAGGCCTTTGTGTTTCAAAGTTCTGAGTGGCACTGCAATTGTTATGGGCTGGCGTTATGCTTACCATCAGGCAAACGACCAGCACGTCTCGTTACCAAAGAACATTAAAAAAAAGGGTAAATTTCAATGGTTACCAAAAGTCTACAAAATTATACCCACTTGTACAATATAGCTGATGGAAAACACTTAAGACACTACCCTTATACAACTTACCACCACATGGGTATAGTTAAGGATGAATAAATTGCCCCAAACTCCGAAATTTACAAGTGGCCTTAATTTTTTATTATATTAGTATAATTAGTAGAGTCTATTTAGAAAGAGACACGTAGTGGAATTTGAGGGCGCTGCCTTTTTTGTTCAGCGGGCATTAGGTACAATAGCGCGTCTGTTCCGTTTTAATCCTTCTAAAACAGTAACTATTTCTTTAGTTTTGGATTTAAAATGCCGACAGGAAAGAAACTGGCTCCTAATTTTTGTTGTAATATGCATGGAGACGTTAGTACACAATATGGCCGCGACGCGCGACGGCACTCTTTCTGAACAAACTCCTATTATTACCTACATATAAATAAATCTAAGTTTAAATCTATGTAGGTATCATTCTCAAATATAGGTATATATTCAAAGAAGGTCGCAATATAATATTTAAACTCCTTTCAATAAAACCTACATGGTAATGCAATATCAGATGTCATTTATTATCAACAAAGAAAAGAAGGGATCATTTTTCATTAATCAGCGTTCTAAAAAGTTCGCCACATTGAGTACCTACTTACTGCATTGCTTTCTTAACGTTTTACTAAAAAGAACCTTATGGTAAATGCAGATAAGAACTACATTCAATAGTTGGTATGCTACAAATAGGCTGTTACTAAAAGAGGCCGAATGTGAAAACTGCAGATTCGAAATTTAAATATGGAACGTGGATTTGGATTTCGTAAATAGAATTTAAATTTTATTGTCAAGCCTGCGCTTTCTATTCAAGAGAAAAATGTCATTTGTTCTGAACTCCTACCATATTATAATTTGTGACTCCTACAACAAAAATGCTGAATGATGGTGATTGTGTAAAAAATAATAAATGTTGTAATTTAATAAAATATTTAGGAATCCGGTTACGCTGTATGGTAAGTTTATTGATACTGATCCACTGATATAAGTTTATTATCACTGATTTTAATAAAAGACATGATAATTTTCAAGATCTATGTGGATAATAATTTACTGTAGGTACATTATACTGGGGACATTATGTACTCAGATTGATAATGAGCAATGAACCAATGATTTATATCAAGTTATACCTATGCTGATTATTCACACTCGCTCTAAAACGGTGAAGGAAAACATCGTGAGGAAACCGGCATGTTCAAGATCTACAAAATTCGAGGACATGTGACATCCACCAAGTCGCTAGCCGCACTGGGCCCGCGTGGTGGATTATGGCCCACTCCTCTTTATCTGAGAGAAGGCCCCAGCAGTGGGAGCGTAAGAGGCTGATAACGACTGATAGAAACCGCCGTCGGGTATAATCATAACAAAAAGCAAATCTGAACGTTTTCACCTCGTTTATTACCTATTCCACCAAAACACACGCGAGTGGATAAGTTCACAAATTAGTGATCGCAACCCAACAGCGATCCTATAATCTGTAATGTTAGTTGTAAATTGTAAAATTTCCAGTAGATAAAAAAAAGTTTTTGCGAACTAGTGTCCAATTTCTTATTTGCGCCATGTGATAGAACATCTTGGCAATAAATCGATTGTCATGTTTAAAGAATGGTGCCGACTAACTCAAAACAATGTACTTCTAAACACGTGCAAATAGTAAATCCTAGAAAACTATTTAAAATGCACTTTTATGACCCTTCGACGTAATTAAGATGGTAAAAAAATCTTTTCCTTTCAAATGTTGGTTGAGGCAGAACAAATAAGTTCAAAGAAAAACGATCCGTTAGTCTGTTATATTATTACTCCATTGTATTAAATGTATGTATGCAAGAAATAAATAAATAAATATCTAACAGATGTTGACGCTATGTTCTCATTTAGTTGAAGACCACATTCATCTTCGTATTTCAATACGTACTTATCCTTTGTTGGAGATCCTATCAGAACTTTGAATCACAAAGGCTTGCGCTGTACTGCATCTAGTTATCATGAGACATTACCTATAGGTAGTGTTAAGTCTCACTAGCCCAGTAATTTCAAACTGGAACACAGCATCATTACTGCTTGCCGGCAGATTTCAGCATAACGGTGGTACGAACCCAGACGGACACTCGTAGAAGAGTCAGTCCTACCATCTAGTAACTATTTAAAAATAAAGCAATACAAATTAAAAGCAAAATTAAATTAATTTATCTACCACTGCGAGTGACCTCTCGTTCACTGCAGTGGCGCATGTTAAGGGGCAGTCAAACCGCCCTGCAATTATTACAACCACGGTGCTGGAGCTGTGGCGCAAGTACGGAATTTTGCGATCTATCGTTAAATTGACAGTTCGATAAGTTAAAATTAGAAATAGGTAGGACGTTGTTGTTTTTTGCCCGAAAACGAAAACTAATCTCCGAAACTAGTTTTGCGACGACGCGACAAGCTTTACTTGTAATCTGTTATCGATTGCATTTCCTACACAATGAAGTTCAATTTTCATTGCATTGACCGAATAACTAATTTCGCGAAGTGATTTTCGTGTAAAACCGTCGCGAACGACGATAAAACCGATGCGAATATTCTCTTCATATTGAAGAAAACAGATTCGGCTTAGTTTCGTTTTCGAAAAAATCAAGAACTACTTACTTACCTATCTCTAATTTAAATTTTTAACCATTCGAACTGTCAATTTTATTTATCGAAAATATCGGTACTTTCGCACTGCTAGCCCGCACTTGCGCACCAGGGAGGTATACTTTTCACTTTTATAATGCATGAAAGATTTTAGACGTGAAACTTATACTTACTAGATTTTTTTAGCGAGTGTGGCTGAGCGGGATGTTTTGCGACTTTCGATCCGACGCACCGTAGTTCGAATCTCGACTCGGCCGCAGCAATGACTTATATCAAGTTATATGCGGATTATTCACACTCGCTCTAAAACGGTGAAGGAAAACGTCTTGTTGAAACCCACATGTTTAAGATCCACAAAATTCGAGAACATGTGAGATCCACCAAGCCGCACTGGGCCGGCGTGGTAGATTATAGCCCATACCTCTCTCTTTGAGAGAAGGCCGGTATCCCAGCAGTGGGAGCGTAAGAGGCTGATAATGATCTAGATTTTATACTTTTCTCAATATTATAATGCAGTCTTGCACCACATCGTTTTTAAAACATTCAGCTCCGCAGTCTATCTTAAATTATGTTTCAATAACAACTAGCTTTTTGTTTAAAGGTAAGGTACCTAGTTGAAGTTAATTTTCTGTTTTAAATTTTTAAGGACCGTTAGGTAGATATATAGGCACGTTAAGATATAGCGTCGCGGGCGCACGTCTTGGCCAATGAACGGCCTTCTTTTGAAACGAGGGAGGTGTCATTTGCTCGTTCAACCAATCATAAAGTCCTCCATCAATTTCTCGTGTCTGTAGGCCAGAATAAGGAGTACTCGATTACTCGAAAATTGAAGTCAATCCGTTTCGGAAAGTGGAGTGTTAGCTTGTTCTTTAAAATTTGTGCTAAAGCCAGTTAAAAGTACTTAGACAGTAAAAATAAGTGATTAGTGAAAGGTGAACAGGTTTCTTCTAGGCAAGAGTGCTAAACCGTCGACAGCATCGTCGCCTGAGGAACATCAGGTTATATTGCGGTCAAACGCATGTTTAGTACCTACTATTTAGTACTTTAAGTGATACCTACTATTTACTATTAATATTATAAACTAGCTGCTGCCCGCGGTTTCACCCGCGTTGATATTGGATTTCATGGGTTTTATTTTTTTGCGCAGAACACGAATTCTTTTTCTAAAATAAAAGTAGCCTAAGTTTGTCCTTATAACATCAGCTATCTGCCAGTGAAAGTCTCATCAAAATCGGTCCAGCCGTTTCGGAGATTACCCGGAACAAACAAACAGACAGACAGAAATTTAAAAAATGGTTGTTATGTTATAGGTACCGTATATACTTTCATATGCATTTGGTGAAAAGCTGTTATTTTGATATTACAAACAGACACTTCAATTTTATTTATTTGTATAGATGCGAAAGTGTGTTTGAACGTTTATTGGTTTATTGTTTTGTTCTTTCACGTAGCAACAACGCAACATATTGACGTGATTTTTGGCATATTGATATACTCGTAGTCTGTAGACCGGAGAGTAGCATATGACATTTTTTTATTCTGGAAAATGCACGGCTCCTTTGGGATGGGGTTGAAAACCGTGGGCATACGCTAGTTTAGAATAAAAATAAATAAACATTACGGTACATAATGGGTCCGTACTAAATAAAGTGAATTCTTCGGATGCTGTTTCGAGTAAGTATTAGGTAGATATTATATTTATCTGTCTGAGCAAAAATTTGATCCAGGCACCACCTGCTGCTATTGTGAGAACCGGACCACGCAGCAGCGCAAGTACGGATCTTTTCGATCGATAAACTTGACAGTACAAATCGATAAAGTGGGTTTTATCGATTTTTTTATATAATTTATCGAGCCTTTATACAACTGACAAAAGTTATCGAATAGCTAGGTCGAATCCAAAGAGAATATAAAGCTGCTACAATACTTTACGATCAGACTTCAGTACTCGCAACATTCGATTAATTTATCAGTTTTTTCGATTCGACAAATTTATCGTTTGGACTTCCGTACTTGCGCCGCTGGCGCAACGGGCCACCAGACTTGAGGAGACGAACGCGGTAGGTACTGTCCTCACTAAAAGTTCACAACTTCGAGCCTAGCAAGTCGTAGGATAATTAGTTATAAAATCAAAATTATAATGTAGTTTTATTTAAATGAAACATGTACTTTCTGCGGCGCAAGAACGGCAGTCGGTTCGATAAATTTGTCGATTCGAAAAAAAAAATGATAAATTTATCGAATGTTGCGAGTACCGATGTTTGATCGTAAAGTATTGTAGTAGCTCTATATTGTTTGTGGATTCGACCTAGCTATTCGATAATTTTTGTCGATTGTATCAAGACTCGATAAATTAAATAAAAATTCGATAAAATCCAATTTATCGATTTGGACTGTCAATTTTATCGGTCGAAAAGATCCGTACTTGCGCCGCTGGTTTGGGTTTTTTAAGTCCTTCAACAACGTCTAACGTAGGTAATTAGTCTTACTGGTAGTACCTAGTTATGTATACCCCTAATCTCTAACCTAGGTACTTTACAAGGACTCGTTACATACTATCGGACTTCCAATGTATAGGCTTTGTACAATGCAATGTTATTTTTTAAACAATGTTTGTTAATGGGAGTTACAAAGTATGTTTCGGAAAGAAATATTAATCTTAACAAACGTAAGAAATCACATGTCACGTAAAACTCATAAAGTTGTGTTTTATAGCTGTTCTTATTGACCAGGGCTCAATATTACGTTTCATTTTCTGAATCATTTGTTTCTTGTTAACACTAAGTAGTGACTCTTTTTGATTCGTATATAAACTGGAGCTTCGGTCCAGTGCCGCATTCGGTTCTCCATTCTACTTCTGTGTAGTCACTAGTAATAATTTGCTAAATATATTATTTTAAAAGTTGCAAGTGCAGTATAATTTTTCAGTAAACCTCTACAAGTGAAAGTACGCTGAAACCGTCAAATCGTCAGTGCAATAATAGTTTCGGGTCACGCATAATATATCGAATCTGGTTACCACGGGGTGTAAACCAAATTTACCTACCTACCCACGAGCAATTATTATTTTTGCCCGTGAAAATATTTTTAAATGACATCGACAGGTCTAGAAATATGTGCTTTTGCGAAGCATTGCTACTAGGCGAGCATAAACGTGGAAGAGGTAAGTGTTAGTAGAAAATCGGAGACGTACCTATTTCTTTATTCTATGATAGCCTGATACTTCTGCGGCGCAAGTACTTACGGAAGTTCAAACGATAAATTTGTCGAATCCAAAAAACTGATAAATGTATCGAATGTTGCGAGTACCGAAGTCTGATCGTAAAGTATTGAGTAGCTTTTTATTCTCTTTGGATTCAACCTAGCTATTCGATAACTTTTGTCGGTTGTATCAAGGCTCTATAAATTATATAAAAATCGATAAATCCCACTTTATCGATTTGATCTGTCAATTTTATCGATCGAAAAGATCCGTACTTGCGCTGCTGATACAGGTGTTACCTATAGGCACAGTTACCGTGGTTTTCATAGAAATTTCTCATGGATGTATTGTAATAATATTAAAAAATTTAGAAGCCAGTGCAAATTTTTGATTGCCGTCTCTGACCTTCTGGTCTCTTGGTACTATTACTTATTTTTTTACTTATATTTTAAAAACATACTATACGGAGTGGATAACCCTTTATAAGCGGGTGGAGGACATCATTATTCATTATGAAATATATTTTATAGTGTTAACCGACACTAGCGGATGTTCACAAAAATATATACATCACAAAAATTTCGCTTCCAACAGACAACAAATATATTTCATAAAGTTTAAATAATGCAAAATCTCTCGCCTTTTGAATGGTACTGTAACGTATCACAATGGAGTAGGCAATCGCTTCAAAGCGGGTCTGCTAGATGGCACTACGGCTTATAAGCCGAAAAGAAATACATCATATCAAGAATTTCGTAGCCAACATTGATTGATCCCATAGCCTAGTGGTTAAGGCGTTTGGCCCGGCAAGCCAGAAGACGCAGGTTCGAATCCTGTTGGAAGCGAAATTTTTGTGATGTATATATTTATGTGAACATCCGCTAGTGTCGGTTAACACTATAAAATATATTTCACAAAAAAAAATATATTTAAAAATAAAAAGTGGTCATACTCGATTATCTGGATAATCTGTCCAATAGTGGCATTTGGTAAGCAGTTATTTGTAATGCCTTGCTTAAGATAGTTGCTAAGTATCATGCCCAACCATGTATAAATAAAGTAAGTACAGACCTAGGTCTGTACTCAGTCTGCTGGCGACTATCAGACCGATTATCCAGAGATAGTATAGAAGTTCCCACTTCAAGCTCTTGTGTCAGGCCAATAGAACCATTATCGCTGGGTAGCGTAGCTGGGTAGCATCACCTATTTTAGATTTAGTTTAATACCCAAATACTTAAAAATTCATGACATATGTATTTCTTTGTTATAGATTTGAGTAACATGGCGAGTAAAAGTCGTGATAGTCATGGGGATAAGTATCTGAATGATCCCATAATTCTGAGTGATTCTGAAGAAAGCCAAGATCGCGTTTTTGAAGATTTTCAAGCCATTGGTAAGAATTAACTAATAAAAAACCATTAACATGAAGTATGCCCAACTTTTAATTCGGTGCAGTACTGACATTGACGAACCAAATGTCAAATTGTGAAATAATGATACCACAGTCATCATACCAGAAAAGTAATGGGGATTTACACTAGGTCGATTTTTGACGTGCCCCATTTTTTTTTTTTTTTTTTTTTATACAAGATAGGCTCGCGTTTGACCGCAATCTCACCTGATGGTAAGCGACGATGCGGTCGACGATGTGGCACGCTTGCCTAGAAGATACCTGTTCACTCTTGACTTGAAGACTCCCAAATTGTAGTAATCAGGAAATATAGATGCCGGCAATGAGTTCCATTCTTTCGCTGTCTGCATAATGAACGTTGAAGCGAAACGCTTGGTGCGGATAGATGGTATGTCAACCATAAATGGGTGACGAAACTCCGTGCGTCTTGTCGTCCGATGGTGGAATGGGGATGGTGGAATTAAATCGTGTAATGCCATAGCACACTCTCCAAAATGTATCCTGTAGAATACGGATAGACTGGCAACCCTGCGTCGATGCTCTAGACACAAGCTCTTTACACAAGTAGATAAAAATAGTAGGTGACTAGTTCATTTTGCATCAAAATGTCGATTAGAACAGTCAACAACATACCATCATCGCCTGTGACAGAACATTTTCACAACACTTTTACAAACATTACTGCTTGGCGGCAGACTTCACGAGCAAAGCGGTGGTAACAATCCAGACGGACACTCGCAGAAGAGTTAGTCCTACCACTAACAACACTATTACGTAAAGTAGGGGAGACCAGGGATGAAAGTAACGCGGGATGAACGTAACAAATGAGTTTCTGAACAAACTATGTTAGCTACATTGATGGGTGGTACCACCGATATGTTCCAATTTGAATCACCCCTTACCTCAATTGCCCTCTTGGCACTGTGCCGTCAGGTTGTGGAGGTAGCAAGCTGGTGCTGCAAAAGTACCCCCAAAGTAAGGTTTGACCGTTTTTTCAACGGTGTTTTTTTATTATGGGAGGTTTCTTGCTTGCGTGTCTAGTGACAGTAAAGTAGCATAAGTATTCGTCTTTCTATTTTGGCGTTCAAAACGATAGTTTATTTAGGTTATAGGCATGTATTTGGCAAATTGAGGGAAAATTTATAGTTAGGGATGAAAGTAACAACTTGTTACTTTCATCCCGATTATGATCGTGATATCTCGAAACGATTTTATTATGTTTTTTTATAACTCAAAGTAATACAGATTTATTTTCTTTCTCCTGAATACCTAACATATATAAACGAACGACTAGCAGAGGTTTAGTTACTGCAGAAATAATGGATTTGCCTACAGAAGTACTTTATAGAAATGTATCATTTTGAGACGATGTGAATTCATATCAGCCATAAGTAAAACCAACATTGGTAGCTTCACCGGCTTCGGTAGCTTCACTATAACTGCCAAGAACCCCTCCTGAATTAACTGTGCCACCAGTAATGGCTTTGCCATTGAAAATGATTTCAGAAATAGACATTGTTTGATAATTAACAGCTTAATTTGACTCCAAACAAGCTTGAAATTCAAGAACAAGAAGAAAGAAAGCGTAGAGCCAAAGAAGTTAAGAAACCTATTTTACAAACTGCTAAACAGACAAAAAGCCGAGGGCTGCAGTTGATAAGAAAACTAGTAAAAAATGGAACTAAAAGACTAAAAAAGAATAAATAAATACTAAAATAACTAAGAATAGTGATAATTCAGACAGCGAAGATTGCTTCTGGTTAATTTGTATGAAATCCTTTTTTAACAGTAGGTTAAATGAAAATTAGGTAGGCACAATTCTTAGTTAACGATACTAAGCATTGTGGCTACCTGCTTTTATATTCAACATATATTAATTTCTAATCAGCGTTTTAGATTTTACCTTAGAACAATAAAAAATCTAGGAAACAACAATCTTCTTTATTTTTAAGTAATCAACATTATTTAAAAATGAGATCTCAATCATGAGAATGCCCACAGCTGATAGTCTATGAAACTATCAGCTGTGGGCTCAAGTAGATTGTGCTAATAACGAAATAAGTTACCTACGCCTTAACTGTTTACCAGATTGAGATCTAATTTTTAAATAATGTTGATTATTTAAAAATGAAGAAGATTGTTATGTTTCCTAGTTTTTTTTTATTGTTGTGATTCTAATGTAAAATCTAAAAGCCTGATTAGAAATTAATATGTTGAATATAAAAGTAACTTTGGTTTTATTTACAATGTTACAACCATCCCCTTACACTGTTACAACCAGCCCTAGGGGTAGGGATAGTTGTAACAATTTCCACTTTTTTTGTTTGGTCGTATTTCTCAAAATCTGTAATATAGGTTACATTTAAACTGGTGTTAAAAGATAGTTAAAAGACCAATCTATCATGTGTACGGATTAGAATTTTGATATTCAAAAAGCTTTGTGAGATATTACGAGAAATTTGAAAATTGTTACGTTCGTCCCTGGTCTCCCCTAGTGAAACAAAAGCGTCGATTCACAATTTGTGGTAGAATTTATGGGTGTTTATATACTCTGATACATGATACAATAGCAATTGTAGTAAGAGCGTTTTGAAATCATTTCTTCAGATAAATAACGCTGAAGAAGCCTAAATAAACATCGGTTGCGTGCAGCACTCGAGACTGGCTTCGTTTGAGAAAATTTGATATTTCCTAGACGCGGGTGACGCTCGTTCACGTCACCGGTAACACCGGTGGTAACGGTTACCGTGCAAAATATGAAGCGTCCTTTCTGTACTCTCTCTGTTTTGTGACCGTACATACTTTTATGGTTTATATTGATAGTAAGTTTTTGTCTCCAGTACCTGGATAACAACTGGTGCCATATTTGATTTACATTAATAAATTTACAGAATCATCAGAAATATCAAATGTAATAGGTGGTTTTTTAGGCTTTTATAGAATATGTAGTGTTTGATTACTTAATTTTCTAAAACGTGTATCTTGAAAAACTCAAGACAAACGAATTTTACTGTTTTTTTGCAGATTTGGAAATAATTGACGATGGAATTTCTGAAGACGAATGTGAACAAATTTTGGAGACTTCGAAAGTACAATTAGAAGTACAAGAAACACAACCCGGAGTGACAACTTCGAATCCATTAAATAATATAAAAGATAAATGTGTGTGTATCAAAGTGGTCGACTGTGACAAATATCCGTGGTATTATGCTAAGTATAAAAAACAAATACAACAGAGAAAATTATTGAAATATGTGGAATATATTTTAAAGTGTCATATATTGGATATATCTAAACCTATGGTACATAAATTAAAGAAAATTACCGATCCATTAGAGAATAACATAAGAGAAGAGAGTACCGTAACAGAAGGTAAGAGAAAACTTATTTTAAACAAGCAATCGAATTCAAATTTTAGCAACAAATGTGTTATATCAAACAACACCATAACAACAATCAATCACAACACTAATATGACGAAAAAAACGGACACCAAGTGTAAAGAAGACTTGGGGAGACATAAAACAAAAAGCGATAAAAAATCAACAAGGATCGATTTTAAAAAGAATCAAGGATTGATAGGCTTAAAAATAAAAAACAATATAGGGAATGACATAGCAATAGAATGTAAAACGACAAAATGCAAAGAATATAGTTCAAAGACAGAAAATAAACATCTTAGTAAATCATATGTAAAAGCAGTAAATAAAACATTAGATTATTTTGGAACAATAATTACACCAATTTCTGACGAAACTCAAACAAACATATGTGAAACAAAGAAAGACCAAACTATACAAGATGATAAAAACTCGAATCCGTCACAAGTATTAAAAGAGTATTATAGCAAAAAAGTTACTAAATACAAACCTATGCCAAAATCAAAACGAATTGAAATGGAAAAACAAAAAACTACAATTAGCAAGAAAATTCAAAATATTGTGAAACATCCAAATGTGGAGATGGAAAAGCGAAAGATGAGCTCAGAGAACTATATACAAGATGATGATAAAAACTCGAATCCGTCACAAGTATTAAAAGAGTGTTATAGCAAAAAAGTTACTAGATACATACCTATGCCAAAATCAAAACGAATTGAAATGGAAAAACAAAAAATGACAATGAGCAAGAAAATTCCAAATATTGGGAAACATCCAAATGTGGAGATGGAAAAGCAAAAGATGAGCTCAGGGAACTATATACAAGATGATGATGTAAACTTGAATTCGTCACAAGTATTAAAAGAGTACTATAGTAAAAAAGTTACTAAATGCAAACCTATGCCAAAATCAAGACGAATTGAAATGGAAAAACAAAAAAGTACAATTAGCAAGAAAATTCAAAATATTGAGAAAGATCCAAATGTAGAGATGGAAAAGCCAAAGATGAGCTCAGGGAACTCTATATCTAGCAGTAAAAATATTATGAATAATGATAATAAGGCAAAGGCAGCAACGTCTCCGACACCCAAAAGCAGGGATTTATCAAATAAATTATATAAGGGTCCAAATAACCATGAAATGGGTAGTAAAATCTCAGTCAAAGAAGTTATCACAAAAAGTCTAATTACTTCAAATGTGTTTGCAAAGTCAAAATTCGTTGATCGATCAAATATAAACAAAGTAAATCCTGCATCAAAACCTTGTGTGTCCTTGGAAACAGATGAACATAATATTGTGAATTTAAATTGTAATAAGAATGGACCTTCTGAAGAAAAAACTGTTAAAAATAAAAAAAGTTCAGTGGTATCTAACACGAAGGAGCGTTACGTAATAAATAAGAATGAATATAAAAAAATACCTCCTGATTATGAAGCAAATGTTTCAAAGGTATTCAGGAACCAAAATATTGATAAGTCTTCCAATTGCAATGAGAATCCTTCCTTAAAAAGCACAAGCAGCTACAACTTTGCTAGTTTAGATAAACCCACCAATGAAAATCAGAAAACCAGTAAATTGACAATTTCATCTAGTGGCATTGTTCCAAATAATTCAACAGTTACAAGTAAAAAATTACGTGAAGTGCGAAAGGCTTCTTCTGATCAAGAAAAAGTGGCAGCATCACAGTCGATTAATTCAAAAAGGAAACAGTTCGTCAATATATTGTCTGTAAAAAATATTGGTAATATGGACGCTTATATGAGACTAACTGGATTTACTAAAGCATCGGTTCCATCAAATCTGCATCCACAGTTTGTATCAACAGATATGCAACAAGGTCATTTTCAGAGCTTTGGGAATAATGCAAACAGTGTGAAAGTAACTCAAAATAATAAAAAGAAAGATCCACCAATAGGTTTATCACAACAACCAATATCTAAGCCCCAACAAGCACATTTACCAATACCAAATGTAAATAGCAGAAATCAAAACACGCAAATATCTACAGTTGCAATGAGACCTGTCCAAACGCCATATAATAATATGAGTAATGTGCCAAGATATATGGCTGGGGTTACACACCCTAGATATATAAACAGACCAGATTTTATGGCAAACGTGCCACTAATTCACCAGCCATTGCAAAGTATAAGACAAAATATGCCTTTGAAGCAGGTACGTCCTATAAGAAACAACGTGTATCAGCAGCCAAATTATGGTCTTCCATTAACACTTGGAAGAAATCAACAAATGCCTAAGACTAATGGTAATATGTACGATAAAGAAAGAAAATACATGGATGGCAATAATTATTATACCCCACATGCTGTTTATACATCAGAGATTTGTCAAAGAATGATAAGTAACCCAAATAGACCTCCAGGAATATGCGATGTTCACCCTAACAATGTTAGCTATCCTTATCCGTATTCATTACCACCGTGTCCACTAGCATCACCGCTACCGCCTTTTCAAGATTCCTTTAGTCGTTTTGGTAACTCAATAAATGGCAAACGAACTAATGAATTCATTAAGAACATTAACATTGTCACACCTTCAATAGCCAATGAAATTATTGGTAAAGAAGAAATACTAAGAAATGACAATGCTGCAGACAATACTGCACCAGTTTTATCGAAAACAGAAATGATGGAAGTGCTTAATAAATCATTGGCATTTGTGAGTCCAGTGAAAGCAGATTTAAAACGACCATTACCAAATGAACCGATTGAAGTCAAGGCAAATCATTGTAGCAGTATTGGGACTAGTTCTAAATCAAAGAAATTAAAATTAAATGACGTCACAGTCGCCAAACCGCCCAGAACTGGATATTCGCCTCCTGTCCTGCCGATACCAACTTATGAGAGCATTTTTTCCGAGGTACAAACACCTACACATGATATACCAACATACAAACCTCCACAACTCAATCACATCTCGAAAGAGTTTAATGTGTTTAACAATAGTCCAATAAAATATGGCAAAAAGATCAAAACTTCTGAACAGGGTAAAGAACGTAAATCGAAAAAGATATCGCTAGACGAATATAAAATAGCAAAAAATCTTAAAGGAAAAGATGATAAAAATAAGTTTATACTAGGACATTTTACAAATAAAAATAGTTGTATAGCAAATCTAAATGGAGATTCTAAGAAAAGTTTTAATTCTCTAAATAAAAATATGGATACGGATCTTGGATATGATTCTGACAGCTGCAGCATAGTTAAACTTTAAAATATTTTATTTGCTTAGAATGAAATTAAACTAGCTAATAAACATCAACATAATGTATGCGGCAAGAAATTCCGAAAGGGTAAGAGATCAGAGAGCGTGAAGTATCTAGCTAAAATGTAAGCAGTTTTTAAAAGCTTTGTCATTATATTTTGTGATGGACTCATTTTTAAGCGTTCCAATGATTTTTTACATGTTTCAGACTATAAACCGAATAATACTTCTATATTGTTTAATTAACTAGTTTTTGGTTCACGCGGAATAGTCACGTTTGATTCCTTATGATAAAAATGTGGGAGGTCAAGGTACCCACCAGATCTAATTATATGACGATACTTCCCGTTGTCTCCCACCCTTTTGTCCACCACTGGTTGACAGTGACACATTCTTGAAAAAGTCGTGTTACTGTCCACTGTCCACTGGGGGGAGGGTCTGTGACACGCCTTTTTATACATTAATCTCGTTGTTATTAAGCCATCTATTATTAAAACAACGATGATTAAAATATGTAATTAATTTAATGAGTAATTAGTTTAATTGCTACACAATTTATGACTAGTTCTATGTCAGAATTGATTCAATAAGCAATAATAATGTGTTATCATATTTAAATATACTATTTTACATTCATATTACATGCCCTGTGATTCTAGCATTAATTTGTAATTAATTTTAGTAACATGAGACATCCACCTCAATGATTTATTAGACTAAATATAATACGGTTTATTTTTAATATGTAAGTGAAATTTAAGTTTAGTATTTTATTTCCTTGTAAATATTCTCCCTTATTCATAAAAGCTTAATAAGATAATCTATGCTTTAAACTTCTCTGTCAACTTCTCGTTGACGGAAGCTGATGCGCGTGAAAACGAGACAAAACACTTTCTAGTAATTAAGTTACGGAACGTTTATGAATAAGGGGGATTATGTTTTATGAAGTGTTTATGATATCGTAAGCTTCATTTTCTTTTTAAAATAAAAACTGTCGTTTTAAAAGAAGCGTTCATTCTTATTTGGCTACTAGCTGTGCCCCGTGGCTTCGCCCACGTAGCCTAAGTTATTCCTTATAAGTTATTTATTACATCAGCTTTAAGAGAGCCAAGTGGACGGAGAGATCTGCCAGTGAAAGTCTCGTCAAAATAGGTCCAGCCTTTTCGGAGATTAGCCGGAACAAACAAACAAACAGATAGAAAGACATACAGACAAAAAAATATTAAATTGTTGTTTTGGTATAGGATACCTACTTTCATAAGCTGTTATTATATTTTTAATATTGGCTGTTTGCTGATTTTGTTCGCGCCTTTGCTTTCACCTGCGCGTGCATCGTTGGCGCGGCACGCGGAAAAAAACTGCGGCGCGCAATTTTCCGTAAAAGTAAATAACAATACCATTCTGTTTATTTTTTCGCAAGTGTGTTGAAAAATGTCGCATGAAACGCGTGTGCTATGTTGGTCTTTATACACTCGGCTTCCTTGTTGCGTTCGCCTTCGGCTCGCGCGAATAAAGACACCTCGTGTGTAATGACCAACATAGCACACTTGTATCATAATGTACTATTAATAACGTGCATGGCCACCTGGACTTAATTTTGATAGAGGAATGTCTATGCGTCGATGCCTATACGTCTCCCATCCGTGGTAAAATCATAGAGGGCGATGTAATAAGTGAATAATATTTTTTACAGCGCCCCCTGGTGAATTTATGCCATAACATGTATCTAAGAACCATTGCCGATGAATCAAACCCTATGCAGAAAACCTCAGACCATCCTGGAGATAAATGGGAACATTCAAATCAAATCAAATCAAATCATTTATTGCTCCTTACAATATTCTTTATAATTTACATAAAAATATGTAAGTATACATATATGTATGTGTAGGGCAATGGGAGTAGATGCACATGAATGTTCCCATTTATCTAACAAACAATCAAACAACGTCTCGCCCTAAGCCCATATATATAGGTTAGGTACCTACCTTCTCTGTGCCGTCGTCGGTAAAAATAGGTCTACACACAGAATGTTCAATACTAACGGGGTTTTTTTACTCGTGGTCCTACTTTTTTGTCCTACTAGTAGGACCACGAGGGTATGCTATTCCTGGTGGTCCTACTGCAATTTTTTCACGGTAGTCCCCGAACAAAACTAAGAATAATTATAAACCAAATAAAAATATACAACTTTGTCATCCTGTGTATAGTAGGTACATTTGATCTGGCGAATTACCAATTTGACCAATATCAACCTGTTATAAACTTTTTACACCAAAACTAACTAACTAACTAACTAGGAGGGCGCAGTGACCCAAAATGAGTATTGGCCTTTGATAATAAGAGCCGCCACTTCGGTCTGTCTTGCGCCACCTCCTCTGCCTATTCGCAACTTGAAGTTCGCGCAAGTCCTTGTCGACCTCATCACTCCAGCGGTACCTAGGAAACCCAAAACTACATCAAATTAATTACGGTGCCAATATATCACCACACGCAGCGGAGGGTCTTATCGCCTAGCTATCTCAGCCAGTTTGTCTTGCACAACAATGCGTTCTTTACGCTGACCCACAGTTTAATTATTTGATAACGGCCAAGGTTTTTGTGTCGGGAAAATATGGTTTTAGCTAGTTCATGGAATCAATATATGAGTGTAGAGGTAAGGCGGTCGCGAGAGTCTTTCCAGTTGTATATTTATGCTGTTGTTACTAGGTTGACATCTTTGTAAGTATAACAAAAACAATTACGATCTTAGCACAAAAAAAATTAACCACACTCTAAGTACGTGTTATACAGCGTCTGGCTGTGGTTGTGTATGGCGTTTGTCTGTGAGAGTTTACTAAAGAAAGCTCTTTCCAAAAAACTAACTGATAACCTGGTTAAATTTTACATTTATTTTAGTACCAAAACGGAACAACTCTTTAACTATAGCTATGTTTCCTTATCGAACTGTTATAAGACTCTAGGCTGGAGCCTTTTTTAAAAAAGAATTATAAAATAAAAACATAAATGAATTTTGAGACAACCGTCGGATTTGGAAGTTGGATGAAGACTGGAGGGAAAGATGGTTAAATCAGACTCTATTGCAATAAATGATGACTTGGCTAGAAAATGTAATTAGTAGACAATAAGGAGTGCATAAAATGTGTATTACAGAACGTACGTACGAAGCTAAAACAAGTTACAAGTTCCACAATCCATGTGTTTATAAAGTGTAGTTTTGAGGGGACAATATTCTCAATCCGAGCGATGCTCGCACACCGCAAACGTAGGAGGAAACCACGGACGCGGTGTAGACTACGCAGCGAATAGAGGTTTTAAAATATTCATAACCATGCACTGTTAGCATTTGAATTGACAACGGCAGGCGGGAGGGAAGATTTGAAATGTATGTAAATACTCCACTCATTCACTCTGGGACGGAATAGTGGAAAAATAATCCACATTTATCTGCCAGGTGGGATGGGATGGCTGGGTCGATAAGTGAAGTAGCTGATTCCAATCATCCACCCTGGGGAGGAACAGTGGGAAAAACCACCTTTTCGTCCTAGGTGGTATGGCTACGTGGATAAGTGGAGCAACAGATGCCAGTAATACGTCCTATTAGTGGAATGAAAAATCCACTTTTTCCCCATAGGTAGGGTGGCTGGGTGGAATAATTATTCCAGTTGGAATAGCGGTTTTTTTTTATTCTGTTGAATAACGAGACGAGTGCGTCGTTTACTTGATGGTACACCTAACGCCATCCCATAAGAATTGCAGTGCCACTCAGAACTTAGAAACATAAATGCCTGCGCGGAACTTAGAAACATATAGGCATCCTACTCCTCTATTTTTCCCCGAGAGTTTTATGATTTCTCTGTCTCTATCTACTCTGAGCTCGTGGTGAGAAGTGGCGAGTATGCGACGTCGCTGTTGGAATAGATAAGCGAGCGCGGCCTGCAACTTGCTGCGAATTGAGGGACCGCATGCGGCAACACTATTTTGCATGTGACTTCTGTAAACTACCATAAACTCTTTCTACTTTAGTAAAGTCAATAATTTTGGGTCAAATTTTTTTTATACATCACATTAACGACACGAGCAAAAAGCTACGTTTGCTGAATGGTAAGCGTATAGGTAATGATTTTGGATTGAAAAAGCCTATACAATGCCCTGTTTTGTAAGTATATGAGGTGATACCTATAACGAACTCTTCTGTGAGTATTATCAGCGGTGGGTACCATCGCTTTGCTTATACTATAGTCTGTCACCAAGCAGTAGTGTGCATAACCGTGTTTCGTGTGAGACTTAATACCTGATGAGTTGATGACACAGGGTTAAAATTCAACGCATTGCAGTGCCAGCCTTTGTATTTCAAGTTCTAGGTGGCACAGAAAATGTAATGGCAGACGTAGTCTTAGGTACTTTCAGGCAAATGACCTGGCAGATCAAAATATATCACTCACAGGGTAATAAACGCTGTTAATTTAACTCTAATGTAAAGAATAATCGTCTTTACATTGTTTAAAAAGAAAACCGACATTAAAGTAATCCAAGTAACTGTAGCTAATTCAAAATTTAATAACAGAGTAGAAACAAAAGAAGTCGCCAGTAAAAAAAGTTACAGCCGCCCACGAAATTGCTAAAAGCCTAAACTTTACTAAGTTAATAAATAAATTGAGTCCATAGTTAATTCTACCAAAGCTTAACCGAACCGTTTATCGCATTAACGGAATAACGAAATTCGTTATTGGATTCAGTTACGAAGTTTAAAAGCTACCAAGTTCTATTATAACTTTCCAAAACGCAATTGGGCAGGCTTGTAATTTGACTAATTTTACAGTAGGGCAGGGGAGTGTTACCAGATATCGTATAGGTATTCCTTTTTAAACTATTTTTTTAGCTATTGGGATATTTTTAAATCCATACTAATCAATACTTCCCAAGTCAGTTATACTTCGATACTCATGTTCAAAAGGGGTAAAGGTATTCAGAGACGCGTCTAAGCGTAGATTTTTTCTGACATTTGTCAGAATTGTATAGAATTTTGACACATAAGTCCGTGCTTAGACTCGTCTCTGCTGTGTCTTAGCCTTAGGCTAAGATTCAATTTTATAATTATGGCTTAAATAAATGTGACTGTGAATTAGTAGAAATAAAAAGTCTTTGGAACTTGGCTTATTCTCGAGTCATATCTTTTAACAATCTACCTTTAATTTTGGGTACAGAACATATAGCTAACATTACTTTTTGGGCGTGATTCTATAATTAGAGGAAAAGTAAAAAGTTGTGTATGGCAATTACAATTTTTTTAATGGGAGTTTATAACAAATTCAGAGGAGTTAATTGATAGCCTCGATCGCAACATTGAGTCGGATGTCATTTTAGAGTCAAGACTTTACAAAGATGGATCTCACAGAAAAGGGAAACAATCCCCAAAAAGATTACTTAAAAATGATATGCAAAATAATATACTACTTAGGCATGGGAGACTGCTGGTATGAAGAGAATCCTCGGACTCGCCTCCACCAGTTCTCATACAAAATCTGGACGGCATTATCAAACTTCTACGCCTTCTCATTCGTCATCAATGAATACTTGGCTCATTTACGGTCTGACCTCAATGAGAAGGAGCAAAACGACCTACTCCAGTTCACGTTGGCTCATAGCTCGATCTCTGCTAAAATTGTCGTCGCTTACTTGGAGAAAGAGCGCATTTCGAAGTTCCTGGAGAGGCTTCTAGAAGGTACCAGGTCCGTGTTCGTGTCTAAGGAGTTAGACAAGGCCTGTGTTAAGAAGTCGTTCAGGCTGTGTCTGGCTGTTGGATTTGTTGTGTATATGGCTCTGCTGACTTCTACTTTCGATGCGATTAGGGCCCATTTTAGTGAAGGTTGGTCTAAATTCCTTTCATTACTTCAGCAAATTTTTTGGGTAACACAGTCCTTTCAAGTTGTAGTGCCACTCAGAACTTCGAAACACAAAGGCCTGCGTGGCACTCCACTGCGCTTGTTACCCTGAGACATTAGCTATTAAGTTTCATAAGCCCAGTAATTTTACTGGCTACTCCGCTCATCAAACCAGAACACAGTAATGCTTGTACATTCGCGGCAAATTTCACGAGCAAATTGGTGGTACCAACCCTGACAGACAGTCGCAGAAGAGTCAGTTTGGGTCTTGGTCCACATAGTCACAGATCCAGCGAATAATGGTCAGCATGCTGATTCAATATCATTGTATTTTTACTTCTCCAGATGCGGAAGCTACAAAGCGAATGAGTATAAATGTTTTAGAGATGTTGTTTAAACTTTTTGGCTGGTACGAATATTCACACAATTATATACATCACAAAAATTTCGCTTCCAACAGGTTTCGAACCTCTTCTGGCAAACCGGCCAGACGCCAGGCTATGGGAGCAATCGAAGTTGACTGCGAAATTCTTGAAAATGAATATATTTGTGTGAACATCCGCTAGTGTCGGTTAACACTATAGGTAAAATATATTTCATAAGGTGCGAATATTGTTGCGCATCCTGCACAGTACATACCACAAATGGTTCACCGCGCTGGACCAACGGGACTGTACAAGAGTGTGATTGGAGCTGTGTGCGCGGCGCTTACTGAGACCAGCCATATATATTGTAGTAGCGTGTAGTAGCTATATTTAAAACTTTTACCACTTCTCAGGTATTTTAATCCGCACGGAAGTAACCTTCTACCCACCATCATCAGCCTCCGGTCTACTCGTGGAACTGCTCCGATTCCTTGTTCAGTTCCACTGGTGGTTCATCGTCACCAGTATGTTGGTCATTGACAGTCTCTGCATTTCTTCATTGGTCATCGTGGGGTACAAATTTAAGGTTTGTAAATGTTAGAGTAGTAAAGTAATTTATTTTCACAAAATAATCCGCACCATTTGTCAAGGAAGTTAAGGCAACCACGCAGCATGTGCGCTCCTTACATTTTGACGTATCAGGTTTCACGTCTCATAAGTCCAGTATTTGCTGTTAGTGTACTCAAACTGTGTGTAGACATTTTCGAAATAAATCATGTCGTTCTTTCTTTCTTTAATTGAAGCGGATACAACTTAGTGGTACTGAAGTGACCCACAGGTCTGTGGGTTGATTTGTCTCAATTTCTGCATCATTTTCTGTGTACCCAACATTCTATCAGCTCGTTAGAGCTAGCTCTAATTTAAAATTAGCGTGTGGTAGGTAACACGCTACTTCTTCAACCAAATCGTCAAGTAACATCAGGTGACTAAGAGTATCCAAACAGATTTACATGTTTTCTTTGCATATATTCTTTGCATATATATAATAATTATGTTGACGTGTTCTAGCTCGTGCAGGCGTATTTCAGCAGCTTGAGAATAAAAGTCTTTGATAATTTCAAAAGCAAAGACAGGAGAGCTTTGGAAGAGGAGTTTACAAAAGACTTTGTGGTGGGAATCACGCTGCACGATGACGCTTTATGGTAAGACGCGACCTATGAGACCACTAGGGGCCGGTGCGTATGCAAACTCTTCTATTATGTTCTCATAGCCCAGGCTCTTCTCTCTACGCCCCAGTGGCGTATTATAGGATTCAGCGCCCTGGGCCTGCAAGCCCCGCCGCCCTGCCGCACACCCACGACCACCTTACTAAATTTAGGCTGTTATTAATAAACAGTGTTAAACGATGGTTTAGTTAAACTATGTTTTGTCTTTATTGGTATTTGACAATTTTAAACTGATTCGAAAGAGACAAAACACATTTTATCCAAGTATTCAACCGTTTAACATTGTTTATTGATAAGAGCCCTACTGTTTATTAATAAGAGCCTTAAGAGTTAGGTAGGGTTTTATAAATTCTTCAGCTTGCGCCGCCCCTCGCAGCCTGCCGCCCCGGGCCATGGCCCTTTTGGCCCTAGGGTAAATACGCCCCTGCTACGCCCAGATGGCTCAGGAATCAGATCTGGACTTTTTTTAATTTTATTGTTTTTGTAACAATTTTTTTTAATCACCTATATTTAAAGTTTTCTATTAATTTTGCAGCTGTGCAAAGAATATTCAAGATGCATTGGGGCTTCTTTATGGTGTGCAAGTGTTCGAGAGCGTTGTCCTTCTGGTGATGTGCCTTATCAAGCTTGTTGTATGTATATTTTCACACATTATGATAATCATCGATATAAACGAATTGATTGATAACAAAAAAATTGAGTCAACATCCCTATATGCACACATTTTCCATTTTTCTACAATCGAATACTATTATATTAGGTTACCTTGTCTAGGCCTCTGTTGTCCAGGGCAAATAATATTCCATCATCATCATCAGTGAACACCCACTGATGAACATCGGTAATATACCACGCTTGGCAGGCGTCTTGGTGATCTCAGTAGATTATAATGTTCACCAAGGGGAATGGCGCTACCCATTCCCTGAATGGAACCTCCAAATAATCAATATTCTGGATAATCCTATTTATAATCGCTCTTATTCCTTTTATGTCACTGTTTAGTCAAGCTAACAACTCATGGGAAACATATGTCTTTTTCAGAAAGTTGAGCACAACCTAATGTTCCTGCTGGCCAACTTCGCTTACGTCTCTTGCTTGATCATGCTCACCGGCGCGTACATGATGCCAGCTGGAGATATCACTTATGAAGTATGTTTGTTTCTACAACCTGAGTTTGAATTGGTATGCTATCCTGAAAGCGAGTCTACTCTTGGAAGTCAGTAAAAACAGGAGAACAACGTTTTGCGACTTTTTAAAATTCGTGTATTTTGATTGAAGAAATGGCATTTAATGTTTACGACAAAAATTTTACTACAGAATTTCCGGGCAGCCCTAGATCAGCTGAACTTTATTAAATGATGATGTTGATTAGAAGAAACTTAGGAACAACATCAACAACTACTTACCAGCTCACGCGCCCCTACACACCTGCATATATTTATTTCATAATAAAACAACTTGCCAAATGACTCATACAATTGCCCAAGTGGTAGGACTGATTCTTCTGCGAGCGTCCGTCTGGATGGGTGTTTACCACGCTTTACAGTACTTAATACCTAATTTCTCATGGTAATGGGTGCGATGAAGTGCCGCACATGCCTTTGTGTTTTTATATACCATTTGATAACAAGAAGGTGTGGCCGTTGCCTGATGGTAAGCATAACGCTAACCTGCTACTAGAACTAACTTACTACCTTAGCTAAACCACTTTTACTAGGTAGTTTACTGGTAGGACTCTTCTGCGAGTGTCCGTCTGGGTTGGTACCACCGCTTTGCTCTTGAAGTCTGCCGCTCAGTCATGTGCAAGCATTAACTGTGTTCCGGTGCAATGAGCAGAGTAGCCAGTGAAATTACTGGGCTTATGAGACTTAATACCTAATATCTCAGGGTAACGAGCGCACTGGAGTGCAGCGCAGGCATTTGTGTTCCAAATTTCTCAGTGGCACTGCAATTGTTATGGGTCGGCGTTATGCCTACAAGCAAACGACCGGCTCGAATAAAATTACTTGTTTATATTTTTGTCACCATTCTATCTAAACCCAGGCTTCATTAGTATCGACGACTATATTCCACTCCGGCTGGGAGCTGGTGCCGTCCCGAGACCTGCGCGTGCTGATGGTGCTGGCACTGCAGCGGAGCCAGGTGCCAGTCTCCATGTGCGCATTCGGGATCTTCACGCTTTCCTACACCAGCTTTATATCTGTAAGTAATTTATTTTCTGGAGAATTTGCTGTTTTACACTTCAGAAAAACACTGCAGAAAATACTCTGTTATAGATACTCTGTATCTGCGTGTCTGTGTCTGTGTGTAATATTCTGTAGAAATGGACATCTCGTCTGATTTTAAGGCCGACTATACACGCTTATTCTAACCATGGTACTAATGATTTTCATCGAAGTAGGTTCCCGCTTTTTTAAAGGAATTTTACTTTTATACTCATAGTATGGGTAAAAAGTGAGTTAAAAGTATTACTTAACGGTAAATTGAAAGTGCCGTTGTATCACAGTGTATTATTTTTTCTTTTATCTTATATACACCTTTACACATTTAGGGCACTTATACTTGAGTAACACAATAAGAGCTCTGAAGTAAATTCTCACACAAGAGCTGCTTACTCTAGTAGGTATTCGTATTAGTACTGAGTCTTGTCACATCTTCCAGTTAGAAAAAGAAAGATTATTTTTCCATATCTCTACATAATCCTGTATTCATTTCAAATTCTTTATTTTTCAGGTAATCCGGTCCTCGTATTCCTTCTTCGCTGTGATGTATTAGAACGAATAATATAGTACGATAACGAGATATAGAGTGCATATTTAGACGTCAACATTATTCGTGATACGGTTGCAAAATGAACCGTCGCTACAAGCCCTTTGGAGATTAGAAGTGCCTAGCAGTGAACGGTAGCAAGTCATCATCCTACCACCGTCCTTATAGGTACCACACAAATAAAGTAAGCAATTTGTTTGAAAATATGATGAGCTTAAAATGTAATTGAAAGGACAATTTCATCCGAGCAATTTGAACGCTTTCCTAAGCAGCTTTGTTATAATTAATTTTCCAATATTTGAGAGCTTGTTATGAATAAGGGATATTGGTGACAGTTGGTATACAGTGGCAGGAGTATTTATGTGTTCGTGGTGTTTCTAAAATGACTCACTATACTAATGGTAGATAAATTGACAGTTGTAAAGGCCTGTTCAGACAGCGTTATTCGTTACCGACTTACGATGAAACTTCATACAAATACGGGCGATAGATGTAGTTGTAGGTAACTATGTTTTTGTATAAGTAATTAAGATTTGTGTTAGTTCTAAATAATTAATGTAATAAAATATCCTACATTATACTATATTCACATCTACTATCATGTAGCTAATAGTAGTTAGGTACCTAAGAGATGAGAAATAGGTACCTATGATTTGCAAATAAACTTATTTGTATTTTGTATTGAAGAGGCCTTTTTTACGCAATATTCGCAATCAGCATACTTAGTATATTTAAGTTTTTATTATCTACAACATCCTTGAATTTACTGATACAATAAAGTTTGAAGCTCAATGCTCTAAGTTTACCTTATTTTTTCCAACACGATTAAGACCAGCGGTCGCTAGGTCTTCGTCAGGAAGGAAGTATCGAGTAGGTAGTAGTAGAGTTATCGCTAGTTTTCGTTTTGTAACAACTTGTTTCCGTTCTAATATGAAAACCAGCGAAAATTCTAGACAATTCCTTTCAGACGAAGACCTAGTGACCGCTGGTCTTAATCGGGTTGGAGTCGAAAACGAACACGATTTATTAGCTGGTAAGACCCCGGGCCGCATTTCGTGTGGTAATTTTTTATATTATTGGCATATGTTCTGTGCTATTGGATAACGATAAAGTTTGTTCTCGTGTCTTTGATGTTTGTGTAGTAATCTGTATGTCTCCATACCACGGGCGGGCTGTAGTGTGTAAGCGTCTATGTTCATTGTTACCCTGGATCGATTGTTACTTTTTATTTATTAATTTGTTTGACCTTTCTTTGACATTTCCTAAATTATTTGGAAACAACTCTAATCCCCATCAACGTGTAATAATCGGGGGCTCTCGTTACCCAATATTTTATTTATTATTTAAATAACTTGCTTTTAACATTGGCCCCTTTTGACAATAAAAGGTCGAAGTGCAGTAACGTACTAAGGCTAACCCAGCTGTAAGTTAATAACTTTTATTAATTAAAAAACCTATCTTGGGCAGTTGAGTTTATGCCCCAGAACAGTTGATTTTAGGTACATGTCCTATATAAACTAACTCTTCTGCAAGTATATTCATCTTGGTGGGTACGATTTCTTTGCCCGTGTAGCCTGCTGTCAAGCAGTAATGGAAGTATTACTGTATTCTGGTGTGATGAGTAATGTAGTCAGTGTAATTATGGGGCTTATTAGACTTAATAACTAATGACTCATGGTAACGAGTACAATGCAATGCTAGGCAGGTCTTTGTGGTTCAAAGTCCTGGGTGGCACTGCAATTGTTATGGGCTGGCGTTATACTTACCTAAACGACCCACTCGTCTCGTTACCCAACAGTATATAAGAGCGTTTACGCCTCACAGCTTTTCATACAAATTTTCAGATCCAAAATCGTCAAAATTATTGAATGAAATTATGTTTTCCACAAAAAACTATATTATTTACGTTTGATAGAACAGCGTTTGAGCACGGGACAATGTTGTCAAAGGTAAATACACTAAATCAAATATTTTACTCTGCCCCAGCAGTGGGACATGTTGCCGGGGTAATGAGGAATTACTTTTTTTTATGCTATTTGGTAACGAGACGACCTGGTCGTATTGGTCGTTTGCCTGATGGTAAGCATAACGCCGGCCCATAACAATTGCAGTGCCACTCAGAACTTTGAAACACAAAGGCCTGCGTGGCACTGCAGTGCACTCGTTACCCTGAGACATTAGGTATTAAGTCTCATAAGCCCAGTAATTTCACTGGCTACTCTGCTCATCAATCCGGAACATAGTAATGCTTGCGCATTACTGCTTGGCGGCAGACTTCACGAGCAAAGCGGTGGTAACAACTCAGACGGACACTCGCAGAAGAGTTAGTCCTACCACTAATCTACTCAAATCTAGCGCTTGGAAGGGCTCTAGTTAAAGTTCCAAAACAATTACTTTTATTTCCAAATCCTGCCCTGTCCGGGGAATTATCGCGGGTATCTTTTGAATTTTAAAGGTTCAGATATGATTTACAAGGGTCAAAAGGACTGCGGGTAGATATTGATCAGAGAGCTTTGAATTCGAAGAAATTGTTATAATTTGTGATTGCCTTGATTGCTCGATGTTTGTTACGTATCTGAAATTTGTTACAACTATATTATTTGTTGAGAATTAGGATAACATTTTTGCTTTTGAACGCAGGTTATTCAAGTTTGGTTTTGGGATTTTTAGGGATGTGAAATAAGTATCTTACGTAGATAAATACGGGTAGCATATTACGGAGTAATATTATGAGATAGCGGTATCTATTGAAAATGGAAATGTAAAATAAATTTATTTGCAACGGTTATGTATATACGAGTACATTAGCAAAAAGAAGCGACATACAGAATTAAACAAATGAATGACATGATATTATATGAATAATTTAAACGAAACAATGATGGCTAGTAGTACATAGAGCAACTAGTAGGTAGTAGATAGAGCTAGTAGTAAGTAGTAGATAGAGCTAGTAGTAAGTAGTAGATAGAGCTAGTAGTAAGTAGTAGATAGAGCTAGTAGTCGGTAGTAGGTAGTAAATAGAGCTAGTAGTCGGTAGTAGATAGAGCTAGTAGTCGGTAGTACATAGTAGATAGAGCTAGTAGTCGGTAGTAGATAGTAGATAGAGCTAGTAGTCGGTAGTAGGTAGTAGATAGAGCTAGTAGTCGGTAGTAGATAGTAGATAGAGCTAGTAGTCGGTAGTAGATAGAGCTAGTAGTAGGTAGTGCGTATTGATACTAATTCGAAGGTCGGTGGATTGAGTTCTATTATGCGCTTTAGTCGGTGAAGCGAGATAGTAGAGCATTTCCTGAATTAAGTTGTGAAAGATTAGACAATCCATCAGCAATATCTCAGGAGTTGCTGCTAGTGTCAAATAGATGGCGGTGATCGCTTTACATCAGACTAACCTTTGCTAGATGCTTGACTCGTGGAATCAGGCTAAAATGGAGCCTATACCATTCAGAGATAATTAGGTTCCAATTAGTGAAAGAATTTTTGGGATCGGGTCTGTGTTCCCAGATATTAACGGTAACTAAGACACAAACTACCTGTATATGATCTGGACACATCAGAAAATCTTTTATAATTTTTCAAAGAAAAATATTCTGATCCCAATTCAAGACAAAACTAAATATAAAACCGGAGAGCAATTTGCGACACTTTTGCATTTGCTTAAACCTTGCATTTCCTTAGATATTTGGCATCGCTATGCGTTCTACTTGGAATGACTCCAAAAAAGACTGGGGTGTATTGGACAATCTAATAACTTATACAGTTCTTGAAAATGTGAAATAGGATTTCTTTAAATGGGGGCTTGAAAGATGGGATCGAAAAGGAATTGTGGAAACTAAATCTTGATAAGTGCTGTAGAACTTGGAATCGGTCCACCGAACGCGGCAACTAGACGAAGCCACTAAACGTGGCCAAAACTTGCGACCGCGACTGAACGTACATCTGTCTGCTCGCTTGCACCACTAAAGCACCACTGAACGATTTTCATCAACTGTACTGGACAGACTTAATACGTACCTGATGTCACCGAGTGTCAAGCGCACGGCACTGTTACGCAGGATTTCTGGTTCTTCTAAAATTTTGGGTTCTGATTTTTACATACATATGTAGATCTGATGACAGTGCAATATAATGATGTCACCAAGCTGGTCTGATGATGGAGCCGGTTAGTGGCCATGGGAACTCTGTAACGAAACGAGATAACCCCACCCGGTAAGTGCCTGTTCGATTCCTCTTTACAAGTACTCTAATCTTAGATGATATCCAGGGTCCTGATGATGGAGCCTGAAGGTGGCCACGAGATTACAGTACCAATTTGCGGTCCGCAGCCCGTCTCGGACTTGTACTTATTGTGGTGTCTCAATACAGAGTTTATATATCTAACTAGCTGCTGCCCCGCGGTTTCACGCGCGTGGAGATTTTGGATTACATGGTTTTTATTTTTTTGCGCGGAACCCTAATTCTTTTCCAAAATAAAAGTAGCCTATGTTACTCCTTGTAACATCAGCTATCTGCCAGTGAAAGTCCCGTCAAAATCGGTCCAGCCGTTTCGGAGATTACCCGGAACAAACAGACAGACAGACAGACAGACAGACGGACAAAAATTTTAAAAATGGCTGTTTTGGTGTAGGTCCCGTATATACTTTCATATGCATTTAGTAAAAAGCTGTTATTTTGATGATATTACAAACAGACACTTCAATTTTATTTATCTGTATGGATTATAGATTTAGATTTGTGAAAGTAAAGTTGTACAGTAAACAGACAGTCCCGAGGCCCCCAGTCTAAAACGGTTCGTACCTCGGAGTGATACAAATTTCTGCGTCGTGTACAAACTTTGAAATTGAAAGATGTATGGGGCTGCTCCCTGATATAGGTAATGCTGGAGGTGGCTTGCCAAGAAATGTTTCAGATCTGAAAAATCTGGTCTTGGCGGATGGGATGTTCTGTAAGTTTTATGGTGGAAAAAGTAACAAACAATTTTCTTTAAGCTAAAGATTTCTTGCGAATTTATTGCGGAGTTAAAACCATAAATTACCCATATTATATAGTCTCTACCACTGAACTATCTTTGCTTAACTTAGAAGTCTTACAGTAGACCGAACCTGACCTGGACGACAATGTATGGTATGGTGAGAAAAGAAAGGGACAATTCCCACCAAACCACAAAACAAGCTAAACCCCACATTTTCTCACACCCCATATTTTTCCTCTCAAGTTCCAGCTATCTTATTGACTTCCCTTATTTGCGCAGCTCTCGTCTCGGCGCCGAATCCTTTCTCAGCAAACAACGCTTGTTTGTCTTCCACAGGTGCGCACTAATTTATATTGAACTCTTCAATGGAGTGGCTTGGAGATACTACGCGTCGTATTTGTACTATTATCTATTCTGTGGCGTTGATAACGAGCTGCCCACAAACTATAATAAGAAGTGGAAGGACGTGGCGAAATAATGACCAAATATAACAAGTGACGTGTCTGTAGTATATAACCTTGTATAAAGTATAGTAAAGCATAAAAAAAATCTTTTAAAAAATGTCGCGTACTTTTATCATCTAGACTCCATTTTCAATATGTTACAGCACTATTCTAAAAGTTATGTTTTTTTCGAGCTCTCATATTTCCCACATCGTGCCGCCATAAATTACTAGCAGAAATATCAAAACAATGGAATCACGAAGCGAAATGTCACGCTGCACTGACGTTCAACAAAAAGGTTTTTTTTTAATTTTTGGCGGGAAACACCGCAATATTTTTAAAGCCACGCGAAGCTTGCTTCACATGTGTCAAAGTGTAAAGATCTACACTACTGGCCAAAAAAAGTGTTTTCGTGTTTTTTATTTATTTATTTCCTTACATACGTCAATGGTAATGTAATATTAATTAGGTTAACAAAATAGTCATAGAATATGGTCACGTTAATATAATAAATAAAATAGTGAAAGCTGTATTGTAAATTTTGACAAAATGTAAATGCTGTAGTTGTATATATAGGTACCTACCTCATTTACCTATGACGTGTAATTTTAGTTAATATTTATTGTTCTTAAAATAATAAGTATATGATTGCTTCAGAACAAAAAGAGCCCCAAGTAATTTTTTCGCTTGAATTTGATTTTTCGGGACCATGGTTTATATTAAATGTTTTTAAGAACCTGGCGTAAGGTTTTAGTAACTTCCACTATTTTTTCGACTGACCCTTTCGCTTTAGGGCCTATGCGGTCCAAACACCAAAGTAAGGGTTGAGTTATTATATTTGTCCAATAATGTAAAGAAACTCGGCGGATGCCAACCAGTGATATCAATAGTGATCCGATCGCCAATCGATGATATGATTCGAATTCAGGTTCGGATTTCTATCTATGTCAGTTGATCCACCACGTTTATTTGTTTTGTTGGACAAGTATAGAAATACGGACCATAGAATAATCAACTTTTAAATAGAACCTCCACAACTAATGTTCTCAATTGTACGTTCTACTACTAGTGTAGGTATATAAAATCTCTTCAAACTCACTAACCTCACATAATTATGATAGAACTTCACTGACTGGTAAGTAATAGTTCGTTTAATCATCAAAAATACGGACCATAGAATAATCATCTTTTAAATAGAACCTCCACAATTAATGTTAATTTAGTTAGTGGGAGGACTAACTCTTCTGCGAGTGTCCGTCTGGGTTGTTACCACCGCTTTGCTCGTGAAGTCTGCCGCCAAGCATTAGTGTGCAAGCATTACTGTGTTCCGGTTTGATGAGCAGAGTTTCCAGTGAAATTACTGGGCTTATGAGACTTAATATCTAATGTCTCAGGGTAACGAGCGCACTGCAGTGCCGCGCAGGCCTTTGTGTTTCAAAGTTCTGGGTGGCACTGCAATCGTTATGGGCCGGCGTTATGCTTACCATCAGGCAAACGACCAGATCGTCTCGTTACCTAATAACATAAAAAAAGAATAAAAAAAAATGTCCTCAATTGTACAGGAAAGGAGTAGCTAGTCGTGGCGTCGAGAACGTAGAATGTCCGACGTCTCTGTCCGGAACGTCTAACTTGCACCACACTTGCACTGAGTGCTTTCTGATAGTTAATAATGAAATGGATTCATTTTAAAACGACCATTGCAAGGGAGTAGCGGTCGCTTTTTGTTCCACACGCTTTTAATGATTTAATTTTACTCTTTAACTGGCAGCAAAAATATCCTATTTCGCTGATAACTAAACACTAATACGGCTTATAAATTGTTAAAAACCGGCTATATCTCACGTCATTTCTCAATGTTTTGGACAAATGACGTGAATTATAGCCGGTTTTTATCAATTTATAATTTGTGATGCTCACGAAAATTTTAATACTAATACAGCTTCCCCTAGGTGTGTCTATTCTCTCAGCACCCGTTGTTTTTTTTTGGGAATATAAATAACTTAGCCTAGTATGCTACTCTCGACCATAGGCCATAAACTAATCGTATATCTATGCAAAAACCCATGTCGAGCCGTGACGTCACGTCACTCTGTTTGTTGCTTGATACAATGACAAACTAACAAACATATTTTCACGTTTATAATATTCAAGTATTTATTTATTTATTTATATAGGTACAGTTACAGATAATAGGTTGAATAGTACACTTAATAACACTTATTTATGATATAACACTGTAAACCCAAGATCCAATTACAACTATACACAACTTACTTGTGAATTGTAGACACAAAAAAAAATAAACAAAGAAATCAGAGTAGTTGTACTTAAATAATAACTTGGTTGACTGAACGTTTAAACGACTGGAGACTACACGAGAAAATATCTATAGCAACACATTTGGTGTTGTAAGTGTGACACATCCTAATTAGAGGATTATTCCGAGTAACATTGTTATTGGTAGGTGGAATGCTAAATAGCTGTGGACTACGTACTGAGCGAGTAGGTATCTTAAAATTAAGTTTTTCTAACAATTCACTCCCAAACATACCGTTTGCAATTCTGTGCAAAATGCAAAGGTCTGCCGAGCACCTTCGGTTTAAAAGGCTCTTCATTTTAAATTTACTTAGTCTGTCTGAATATTCCTTCAGCTTGCGTCTCAAACCAAGCCTGCTACTAATTGTTGAATTAGTATTGATTTGCTCAACTGTGGTACAGCAAAGAAATCTCTAAAGATCTAACTCTGAGATTAAGGCCTTTCATAAGTGCACCTTTGGGGCCTATTTGAACAAAGAAATTTGAATTTGAATTTTTCTTGAGCTCTGACCATTTTGGGCTCCATCAACATTTAACAACAGGTATTTTTTTATTCTATTATATAATTATATTGAGACGTGTCTGTCGTTAGCCTACGCCCCAATTCTACTAAACAAATGGATTAAAAATTACAATGGTTTTATCGCAAAATGATCACTTTGATGAAGAGCATACGAAACCATTGTCATTTTGAAATAATATGTAGTAGCATTGGGATACTGATGGTAAGCATATCGCCTGCCTTATAATAATTGCAGTGCCATCTCAGAATTTTGAAACACAAGGGACTGCGCGAGATAACATGAAGCACACTGGTGTGCTCGTTGTCCTAGACACAGTGGCGTATTTTAGAATTCAGCGCCCCGGGCCTGCAGGCCCCGCCGCCCGGCCCTGCCGGTCACCGTGCGCCTTACAATATATACTTACGATAGCCCCTCGTCTTGATGTGTATCAAACTTACAGCCACGAGCCCTCACGACCACCTTACGATATTTAGGCTCTTATTAATAAACAGTGTTAAACGATGGTTTAGTTAAACTATGTTTTGACTTTGTTGTTCTTTGACAATTTTAAACTGAATCGAAAAAGACAAAACACAGTTGAACTAAGTATTCCACAGAGAGCCTTAGATAGGCTTTTTTAAATTTCTTCTGCTTGTGCCGCCCCTCGCAGCCTGCCGCCCCGGGCCATGACCCTTTTGGCCCTAGGGTAAATATGCCCCTGCCTAGACATCATGGTACGCACAGTAATTTCACTTTACATTTTAATAAAAGTCTAATGTTACCCAAAGAGAAACAAAAAAATATAACTCAGTTTACATAATTAACTTAACATAAACTAACCTAACTGAAACATTTTAATAACACGTTTCTCAGTAACTAAGTTAAAATTAAAACTTTTGTTACTTAAAACCTCTTTCAATAAATAGATGACGTTTTATTTCAAAGCTCTAGATTAATTTGTCTCTAGTTTCAAAGTGAGGTACAAAGTCAAAGAAAACTCATTTATTCTTTGTAGAATTACAACATCGACATATTAATACTTTTATAAGAACCCTTCCAAATATTTGATTTCAATTTTAAATCTAGGACTGTAGGAGATGTGATGAAATTTTTTTTAGATCAATCGCGTCGTCTTTGTATCAGATGAGATAGCAGTCAAACGCCAAGCCCTTTTACTATTGAATTAAACAACCTTTAACAAATTATATTCGCGTTTTTTTATTATTTTAATATTTTTTTTGTATTTTTTTTACAATTAGATAAGGAGACGAGCTGGTCGTTTGCCTGACGAGGTGGGTTGTCATTGAGCTCACCTCATCGCCAGCCCATTAGCAGTTGCAGTGCTACGCAGAACTTTTAAAATGAAAGGCTGCGTGGCACTGCATTGCGCTCGTTACCCTGAGACATCAGGTATTAAGTCTCACACGCCCAGTAATTTCACTGATTACTTTGCTCAGAAGTCACGTAAGATAATTAGGTAACGAGAATGTCCATAAAAAGACTTTTCCAGCTTCTTCTCCTTTGTTTTCTAGCGTAGTTGTTCTGCTTGCAAAACCTCGGAAGCACATGTAAGTTTGGCGAAAGCATTACCTATTTCTAAAGTATTCCAATTTCCCCATCCCGTACAAAAGTACCGTACCATCAGGTGTACAGTTAACGACACAAGCCATCGCATAAAAACAGTTTTAGGTTGAACTCTGCAATTCCCGCGGGAAACAGGACAGCGGTGGTTAAAAATCCCGGAGTATGCAGCTACAATATAATTGTCTGACAGTATTGCAGATTCCTTGATTTGTACATGCGTGGTTACGTAAAGTTATTGCGTTATATATGTTTTACATGATAAGTATGAAGTATACAGTGAAGTAACAGTCACAATACACAGCTCTGAAACACAAACAATTCCATTTTAAAATAGCTATCATTCTTGGTCCAAAATTCAAGCACATGCGTGGCGATCAGTCGGAGCGCGCGCGTGGTTCTGTTCCTCATGACTGGTACCGAATACCTCGAAACCAGCCGAGAGTACAATCATCACGAAATTCAGCAGAACGGCATATACGGGGCGGCACTATCACGCTTACGCATCTCAACATTTGTGTAGATAAACAATCTCTTAATATAATTATGAAAAATCGCATTCGGTGAAGTTGCGGACAATAAGATTAGAAAAGTTGAATAAAAATTTCATATCATCATATCACTCAAGTTTTCAAACCTAAAAATGGAATTTTATGTTTTGCCCATTTTCATGTATGAAAACCTGATCGGATCAAAATGATACTTTTACCGTACATTTGTTATGTTATTGCCAGCAACTTCACCGAATGCGATTTTTCATAATTATATTAAGTTATTGTTTATCTTCAAAAATGTTGAGATGGCCGAGCGAGAAAGCGGCGCACCGTTTTCTGCCCTTAATCAACTTATCTTTCTTTTTAATCTTTATCTTAGTACGTAGTTGAAGTACATACTGCACGTTTTATTCTGTATAGTGCCCTGGTTGTAAAATCCCGCGGTCCAGCGTGGCTGTAAATTCGGCTGCATGCCACTAGAGAGCTGTATCGCTGTATCGGAGCTGGAACACGTAGCTTCTGTACGTTATTTGAGACTTAAGTGATTCCATTTTGAAAGCAGTTCCTATCATTCATCAGTTATGAATTATTGAAATCTGCTTACTACAGCTAATTTTTAACCGACTTCCAAAAAAGGAGAAGGTTATCAATTCGGTGGGTATTTTTTTTTCTTTTTGTATGTTTGTTATCTCAGAACTCTGTTGAACCGATTTGGAAAATTCTTTTTTTATTTGAAAGGATATACTTTTAGATTGGTCCTATAGAAATTTAATCAAAATAGGTTCAGTAGTTTGTCAATGAAGTCGGTCCGTCGCTTTTTTAAAGCAATTTAGTAACTTTTAATATTTAATAACATTAAATTTGCCAGATACTAAAAAATACAATTATTTAATGAAAAAAAAACCGACAACTTTTATTTTTGTGTTGTATGGTAGAGATTTCTATGAGCGAAAGAGATCCTATTAAGGCACTTAATTTAAAAACAGTTTTCAACAGTTCTTGTATTGTGGTGTTTCCATAAAGACCGTTTTCCATAAAGTTTCAGGCCAAACAACAGAACAAACGCAGCATAAAACTCTATTCCAAGGCACAGTTTCTGTTCATCTGATAATGGTGAATCACGATTGCGGCCGTAGATAGAGACAACAATGGACTTTAGGGCTCTCCCGCCACCTGTTTATAGCTCTACAATACGTAGAGCTCGCATAAAATTGTGTCTTATCTCTCAATTGTCACGTATTGGTACAGTCGAGAGTAAAAGTCCAAAAGTGTTCAATATATTCGCGAGTTTATAAGTATCACAGCGTTTCGACCACTATTTTGTCGATTTACAATGGTAATGCAATTGAAGGAGTACCTACTCTAAATCTTAATTATGACTGGCTGACTTAGGTGACTGTTTTTTAACTTAAGGGTGGCAGGCGAGCATTGATAAAGTCATGCCGCCGAAATGTTAGTCTAGCCCTCATTCTCGACACCACGAGACGTTTCCAACTTTTTCGTAGAAGGTTTCGCTCGTGAAGATTACTGCATTGCTAACATCAGATAAGAAAGTGATTAAACAAGAATAGTCATAATATTCAACATGTAACTGTTAGGCACTCTAGTACCCGCGAAGCAAGCGACGCCTGATACTACAGTGTCCAGATCAAGAGGATAACCGGCCAACAATAAAAAAGTAAATAAATAGTTTTTGCAGCGTCTGTACCGCGTGTATTTGTTTTGGAATTGGAGCTATACATTGTTTATTTTGTAGCTTTTTATTAACGTTGTATATTACTTTCTTGCACTTTACGAAATTTACGATTTACGTGACATCTGTATTTTCAGTTACATGTTATCTTATGGCTTCTTTGGCAACTGTCAGCTTGATATAGATATACTTTGTGCACCTTTTTTGAGGTTTATTAACTAACGCTTATTAATAATGCCATAAAATAATGAATTAAGAAAACAAATTATAATGAAAAAATAAAATAAAATAATTTCATATATTTTTTTTATCGAGAAACGCACACGATCTCTGTAATTATTTACTCTCAAAAGGTTATCTGTTGACCCACAATCTTACTCGATTTTAAACAACTAGCAACTGTATGGTCGAAAGAGGCAAGTACACCTTAAACTTAGAATTATAATAAATATTGTTCTAAAATAATATGAATACTAGCCTAAGCTAAGCCTTCTGACAAACATGAACCTATATAAATATATAATAATATTAAAAATGATTAATTAAATAGGTGCTAATTTCCTGAGCCAGTTCCACAACTGAGCGAATGATTCGTTCCGCGCATCATACATCCGGCTGGCTCCGTGTTTATCCGGCACAGTGGCAATCTCCCGGATATTCACTTTACGCACCGCAGCCTGAGTCAATCCGATGCTTAAAATTAGCTTGGGTTTTGGCATGCGGAATGTTTGTGAATGTGACTGTTTAAATAGAGAATAACCTAAGGCCTGATTCCATTCATCAAGTTCACTAATTTTTGTAACACTTTTCGTTTAAAACACTAGGAAATATATTAAACCTATCCAATATCTTACATTATTGATTCTTCAACGCAAAAATACACGACTGCACTAATTGATAAATTTATGACATCTTTTTCTCATGTTCTTAATTGAAAAGAGACACAGGTACATCCCGATTCACGCTACCCAGAAGCTCTAAAGAGTAAAGACTATTATATCTTTAACTTGAACTTGAAGTGAACTTCAGCTTGAAGTGAAACGTGTAAGTCTGTTGACACGGTTAATTCCTACTACTTAATAGTAGGTATATCAGAGTCCGTCAACAGATTCTGACTGTAAAGACTAGGTTCTGAATGAAATTTATAGTACTGAACCCTATTAATATTATTATTAAGGGGTTTTCGGGTTCTTGCAACGCGGCGAATCACAGAGAGAGGCTCGAACAAGAACGGTCTCCAGAAAATTTTCGCCACCTACAACTTCACTGGAACACCTGTGACAGCAACCCAAAGCAGTACTCCGTTATGTAAAGGAGTTGGGATGGCTTGCATACTGGCAGAGGGAAATGCACAATACACCCCAAGCGGGAAGTCAGTGCACGCCTTATCGCCCCCACTTGAATAAGAATAAGAAAGGGTTTTTCGGGTATGCTACAGTAAAAACTTTCCAAAAACATCTATTGAGTATTCTAGAGAAAAGTACGAAAACATACAAAACGCGCGGCCCGACACACACTTGACGAGTTTTATTTAATACTGGCTTGAATAACGGCACAGTGTCCGGGCAAAATGTCTGTTTATTTAAGCTAGGTATTTGCATTATTCCAGCTATTTGCATTTCAAAACATTAATGAAAACATGAGACCTTTGCAACGCTTTACTGTAATGACGACGCGGGGCTAGGTCTCACACGAGTTTCATATTACGTTTTCTGTACTGAGGTACATTTTTAACACACTTTTATAAGGTCAACATGTGACCTAAATAGTGATTTAACTCAATTTTCACTCGCTTACAAACCTTGTTCCACATATATGAAGAATCGTAGATAATGGGTACGCACTACGCTGCGAACTGGTACTCGTATTGGGCCTAGATTCTAGAACATATAGATTATCTATAGGCTTACAATGGCTTGTAGATTGTTCAACTGTTATTGTAGCTATGTTATAAGTAATGTTTGTGTAGGTATATAGATTTTTTTTATTTTTTTATTTTATTTGGTAACGAGACGAGCTGGTCGTTTGCCTGATTGATGGTAAGCATAACGCCGGCCCATAACAATTGCAGTGCCACCCAGAACTTTGAAACACAAAGGCCTGCGCGGCACTGCAGTGCGCTCGTTACCCTGAGACATTAGGTATTAAGTCTCAAAAGCCCAGTAACTTCACTGGATACTCTACTCATCAAACCGGAACACAGTAATGCTTGCACACTACTGCTTGGCGGCAGACTTCACTACAACTTGGGCTGCTTCTAGGCGCGAGTGAATAGGTATCTTCTAGGCAAGCGTGCTTCATCGTCGACCGCATCGTCACTTACCAGCACGTGAGATAGCGGTCAAACGTACTAAGCCTAAAAATAATTAAAAAAGTAAATAAATGCTAACTTATTGAGTAATATAAACACCAGTTTCCGAAGTTTCACCATTCACCGTTCTTCCGCTACCGCGATCATAATATGTCAATCAAATGTCGCATCGCTGGTTGATTGACGGATATTCTGCTGCGCCGATATTTTTCAGGACATTTTCAGTACACGAGTGACGTCACGAAGTGGAAATTAAATCGGCGGAAGTGATATAAATCGACATCCTAGACCAGGAGCTAACTGTCATTTTCACAAGAGTAGGATTACTTTAATTTACTTTATTTTTAGTTGGGTGTAAGAGGGTCTGAACCTTTTATATGCTACTTTCATAATGTTTTAGGTTTTCAAATTGATCTCTTCTATACTAATGTTATCATAATGAGGTAAAGTTTGTAATTAATTAATTTAATTCAAATATGTACACTTGTACAGTACACTGTTGGAGTATCTCATAAATGAACAAATAAATAAAGACGACGTACAGAAAGGTTATGATGGTGTTTTTTAAATTAATATTTATCTATATAAAATAGGTATGAGCTTTTTTAACGTAAAAATAAATAAACACTACATCTAACCTAGCCTACCTAACCTACAAAAACCGTTGGATATAATCTACAAGCCCCGGAAGGCCACCAGGTAGATAATCCAAATGTTCTAGCCCACTACCAGTTGGGAGCGTACCCAGCATGCTGGCGGCATTGCCTCGTTGATCTACAATGCTGATCCGTTGTGCCAAATAAGTAACAGCATTTTGGTTACGCGTCGCATCAATCAAACGCTCTGACAAATATTTATCTATATCAAAGATGAGCTTTAGTAATCAAAATATAAAAATTGAATGTGAAGTTCTAAAAAGTAGGTAGGTACACCTTTTTAATGTGAGAATAGGGGGATAGTTAAGTAATTAAAATTTAAAACTTTATACATCATCACCAGCCTGTATCAATCAACAACTAAAGATATAGGCGCAACAAAAACAAACATAACAAAACAAAAATGTAACGAAAGTTTGCTTGGTTAAACTATACTAAAGCTGTTTTCATGAACATCTAGCTCCTACTCTACGACACTTCGGTCGCAAACGGAGTTCCGTCGTAATTAATGGAGCATCGGAACTCCTTCGACAAATGAAGCGCCGGACGTCCATCTAAAGATGGCCCCGGTTAAAGGAACCCGATGACATATTGAAATTTTAAGTTAACTATTGACTTGGAGTTTTGGCGGGAATGTGCAAATGTGTTGTTGTTAATTTTGTGTTCTTTAATAAAACCTATGTTTTATCGAATGTTAATGTGTAATAATGGTCGAGTGTTAATGTGTATTAACCATTAAGTGTTCGTAAATGTGCATGAGTGAAAGGCAAATAGTACAAAGACGAAAAACATGTATTTTCGTATTCTATATCCAAAACTCCATAGAAGCATTCAGTAAAGTATCCACCGCTTTTCTGAAGCGTCACTTCGACTCGACCGCGCCTATGACTTTCATGCACCAAAACTAGAGATTTATTATAACTTGACACTGGCTAAATACGTAAAAAGCGTGGAGCCAAAAACAAAAAAAAAACAAAAAACTATAGACTCTGGAAACCACAGATTAGGATTTATAGTCTTTGCTGGAAACCGATTTGGGCGCAATGAAGGATTTGAGCGACCTATTATCTAGCTACATATATAGTAATCTGTGCCTATTATGCAAATGAGGAGTTCATCATCATCATCAAACGCAGAACGACCACTGCTGAATATAGGTCTCCCCATGAAGCAGTTTGTTTCATAGTGTTGTATAACGAAACGAGCTGGTCGACTGTCTGTTGGTAAGCATAACGCCGGCCCATAACAGTGTCACTCAGACTTTTGAAACACAAAGGCCTACGCGGCTACTTCTCAATTACTACTTTGATCACAGTAATGCTTGCACATTACTGCTTGGCGGCAGACTTCACGAGCAAAGCGGTGGTACCAACCCAGACGGACACTCGCAGAAGAATTAGTCCTATCACTTAGTAAATTTTGGCATAGTAAAACGCTTGGTAGGGATCTTGATGATCTCAGTAGATTATGATGTTGACCGAGGAGCTGCCCATTCCCTGGATATTCCCTTAGCCGGCTCTCACTGGCATCCAAGAAGAGATGCGGTGGTACTATTCATAGCCGGGACACAGACAGGTTTACAACAAACCAGTTTCATAATAATGTTTTTTTTTTTTTTTTTTTTTTTTTTTTTTTTTTAAATATTTACATTTCAATTAAAAACAAAATTAAACAAAACCTTATAAATAAAAAACAGCATTAAGGTCGCCTTCTGCAGGTAGGGTGCCCAAAAAGCTGGCGACATTACCTCGCTGAATAGCTAAACTAATACGTTGACCGAGGTAAGCGCCAGCTCGTTGGTCACCTGTCACTTCTACTAAGCGTCGGGACAACTCCTTAAAAAACAGCTTCGCGTCTGGTCCCCAGGGGCCCATTGTCTCGACCCCAAAAGGAAGAAATATGTATCCGTCACCAAGGGATGCATATTTCCTCCGTTTAAGGATTTCCGCTGCTTCTGCTGCCGAACCCGCCGCCCTAGATGACAATTGGACGTGAGAAGGCGCTAGCGTGTCGACACAAGTTGCGTCCCACACCAGTGGCCTCCCACGACTCCAAGGAATTAATGTCATACCATCAGGCCTCTTACCATAATGTTTGAAATTTAAATTCAAAAGGCCTCCAGCAGAGCATGAAGAGTTCATGAATGTTAAAAATAATTCTAGGTGCCTGTTTCCAGTAAGTATGTAAATAATCGAGAAGTTGGGTTATGAAATTCTATCTTCAGTGGTGGTGCGTTTATAGATCAGTCGGGACGTTTGTTTATTATCCGACTGCCGAAAGAAGAGGGGGTAATGTTTTTCAAGCATCCGTGTGTATGGAAGTCTATTTCTTTGGCATGCTCTGTAGCAACAGTTAGACGGATTTTAATATATGAAGTGTCTTTAGATTCGTTATGATAAAATTGTGGAAGTGACATATGGTAAGTATTTTTCTTCATTTCAGTTTTTATTAAACAGGAAACCCGCATGGTTTCCTGTTTTTTTTTGTATACACATATAAAAAATATAGAAGCAAAACCATTATACTGTTTTTGTAGCTAGCTAGGTTAGATGTAGTGTTTATTTATGTATTAGCTAGTTAATAAAGGCAACTAGCCCGTTTATAAAGATATCAAGATCAGTATTAAGATTGCTGGCATTTTTTAAAGATGGTAACATTAAAGATCTTCAATTTTAACCTAAATAGTGTGATTTTTAAATGATTAAATCTCAGAGAAAACAAACTATGTACCTAAGAAAATTAAATTATACTTCTGTGGTTCATAAAAATGTATGAATATTTATTTAGATTCTGTTTCATGGTGTTTGCAGCGGAAGCATGAAATTCTAATTTGGATACGCGGTTTGCAAGCGACGGAAAAGAGGCTGATGTCGAGGTTAGGCCTTTCCATTAGGCCGGGGTATTTAGTTGAATTATTTCGGCCTAAGATTGCTTTTAAAAGATAGTAGGATTTTTTTTCTATTTTGATATGCAAACCGTTCTCTTGTCTTTAAAATATTTTCCATCGTCATTATTTTACTTGGAATAGATTGAAGATTTTAAACGAATAATTAAGATATTAAATATTGGGTCCGTGGGGGCCCGGGAGCTCATAATATTTTCAAAATTTTATCAGCGATCATTGATGCGACGCGTACCCAAAATGCTGGTACTTATTTGGCTCAACGGATCAGCATTGCGGTTCAACGACGCAATGCCGCCAGCATGCTGGGTACGCTTCCAGCTGGTAGTGGGCTAGAACATTTGGACTATCTATAGGCCTACTTGGGCTTGTAGATTATCCAACTGTTTTTGTAGCTAGCTAAGTTAGATGTAGAGTTTATTTATGTACGAGTATAAAGGTATTTAGCCCGTTATTAAAAGAGATAAAAAGTGTGTACCTACCCAGTACCCACCTATAGATATTTTGTTCACTTACTATACACTCACTCTAACTTCAATAGAGTATTATAAATGTTAACTGACAGCAAAACATAAAAATAAACTCATGATGTTTTCCCTCCTTTTTCATGGTTAATTTAATATGTGCCCCGCAGTGTCACCTTTTCGTGAATACGATTGCGAGTCTGATGTATGAATGCAAGAGAATGTGCAAGATAAATGCAAGAGAAACTAGTGTGAATGTATTGTAATGAAAGGGAGGTTATATGATTAGGTTTTATAATGTACCAATAAATAAATAATTAAATATACCACACTAATAACGATAATGATGAATGACATAAAATTGTATAATTTAAATAAGTATGGTAATTGTTCTGTAAACAAACTAATAATTATTGTAGCATTGCCTGAATAAGGTTTATTATATCTTTGACATGTTTGTAATGCCTTGGTATCCACTGTTATATTACAAATGAAGTGAATAAATGAATTGAATTGAATATCTATAAATGAAATCCCTGAAGAACGTATGATTAAAACAGGAATCCGTCCATTAACACTCGCTCCACCCATGGGCACACTGGGTGCCACTCCCCAGGAATGTGCGTTGCGAGAACATAATTACCACCGCGTCTGGATTGTGTTCTGGTATCACAATTCAATTAAGGAGGGACAAATTATTTCCCCTGGCCTATGTCACACTGTGCCGGGACTATGTCACACTATGTCGGGGTTTGGTCAGCGGAAACATTATTTAACGTGTCGGTTGGAGGTTTAATGTTATTTTTAACCGACTACAAAAAATGTTCTCAATTCTTCTGTTTTTTGTGTATGCTCTATTTGTCAACCAAATTTAATGAATCTTTCATTATCAGCCTCTTACGCTCCCACTGCTGGGATACCGGTCTTCTCTCAGAGAGCAAAGTGTGGCCCATAATCCACCACGCGGGCCCAGTGCGGCTTGGTGGATGTCACATGTCCTCGAATTTTCTGGTGAACATGCCGGTTGCCGCACGATGTTTTCCTTCACCGTTTTAGAGCGAGTGTAAATAATCCGCACATACCTTGATGCTATAAGTCATTGGTGCGGGCCGAGTCGAGATTCGAACTATGGTGCGTCGGATTGAAAGTTTTTTTTTCTTTCTTTCTTCTTTATGACGTAGAGCTGGTTTGATACGAATGGCTCTAGAACGTAACGACGTAACCCCACCGAGTTTGGGTTCGTTTGATTTGTCTTTACAAGTACTCCGATTCTAGATGATGTCCAGGGTCCTGATGATGGAGCCGAAAGGTGGCCACAAGATTACAGTACCAATCAGATATTTTATATAAGCATTAAGCATGTCTCGGAAAAATATACCTATTTTTAACAAAAAACTTATTTACCGTTACCTAATTTATCTATATAGGTTCCTATTATTCCAGGCGCCTAATATAGCGCTAGGCTATCAGCCCAAACTTAAAACAAGCTTTCAGGTAAATTGAATCCGGCTAATAGTTAATTTCTCCTGAAGGTATTCAAAATAATTTCAGCTGTCAATCATAAAGCCGTTCCATTTTAATAAGAAAAGCAGCGATGAACAAAACCGAGACCCGAGACAAATGGAAAATGCTTCGAATTCCAACAGAGATTTAAGATAGCCAATTACCTAATATAGAGGTACGCTAATCCGGACACTTAATAGCCGGACTACCTGAAAAGAAAAAGTTATTTATAGTTTTTGGGAACCTGAAGTGGGCCGAGAATCCGGGAATCGAATCCGCGGGCGCATGCTTTGCAAGCAGGGTTATTAGCAACTCAGCCGTGAAGCCGGCAGCAATCCGCATCCTATAAATTGGCTTCTTCCTTCGACCACTAAAAGCATTCGCGAAAAATTAATTTTCATACCTTAATTTATATTTATTTAACCGTGGTTCAGCTTCGCGACGATTGCTCGACCGGTTTCGAAGTATTTGGTACCTCTTCATCAATGGAGCTACACGCAACTGCTCCGACTGGATGCTGTGCGCGTACTGGCGTACTTTAATTCCTCGGACCTTCTAGAAAACTTCAATTAAAATATTGATATCATCGTTCATGCGGGAGTTTTGATGTATGGCCAGAAACTACATAGTATTCTCATAATGGAACCGGCCAGTGGAACTAGTCATTCAAATTTCCGGCCAGATCAGTACTTACCTCATCCCTACTTAATACGACGTTATTTGCACAATTTTAATTATATTTTGAAATGCTTCGAATATTTTCCATTGTGTTGAAAGCGGGGAGTCGTTAAGACTGAAGGTCTGTGTTATAATAATTGTCATTGTTGAGATTCTTTGAAGTGAAATGACTTCTAATCATAGTTCAGTAGTATAATAAATTCCATGTGCACTATAGATTATGGGCTCAGCTAATATTAAGAATAATTAAATCCGATTAAGTTTTTAATAGAAATTGTTTTAGTTATTTATTTTCTAATAAATTTAAGACGTGCTCCATTGATTTCAATTTTTTACGGTTCCTTACCTCAGAAGAACAAAGGAAACCTATAGTCTCACTTCGTTGTCCGTCTGTCTCTCTGTCTGTCTGTCAAGACCCTTATTCTCAGGAACACGTGGAGATATCAAGTTGAAATTAATATCAAATAGTCAAGTCTGCAATCCCTAGAAGCTGTGAAAAAAATCGAACTTCTAAATTAACGCAATCAAAAGGTATGGTCGGTTGTGCTGCATATTTTGATACTCGCTAGGGAATCAAAGCCTATACTTCAATTACAAACAACTAAACTGATTTTGATGAAATTTCTATGGGACCTATCTGAATATCCTTCAAATAAAGAAATCATTTTCCAAATCGGTTTATAAATTACGGGAGTATATAAATTAAAGTAACAAACTAAAATACTAACTATAACTAAAATTTTTGGAAGTCGGTTAAAATACATTATAATATCTCCCCTTATCTAAAATTTCATATGAAACTAAATTCAAAGCAATGTGTTGGTTCTCTGTTAGAAAAGGTAGAGGTTTAATATCTCTATGGGTTTAACAATAGCTAGAGATAAGAACTATAGCGCTGTATAAACAGTAAGAGGAGTTTTGGCGGGAATGCGAAAATGTGCTGTTGTTGTGTTTGTGTTATTTACTAAAACCTGTGTTTTACCGAGTGTTAGTGTGTAATAATGGTGGATTATTAACCATTAAGTGTTCGTAAACGTGCATGAGTGAAAGGCAAATAGTACAAAGACGAAAAACGTGTATTTTCGTATTATCCAAAACTCCATAGAAGTTTCAGTAAAGTATCCACCGCTTTACTGAAGCATTACTTCGATTTGACCGCGCCTAGACTAAACTTTAACGTGACTTTGACGACTTTCATGCACGAAAACTAGAGATTTATTATACTATATTATTATCCATATAACTCGACACTGGCTAAATACGCTAATCGCGTGGGGCCAAAAACAAAACAAAAAAAAAACATTAAGAGATTTACTGTTGTTAGTTTTATACATGTCTAAAAGTTAGTTACACAATGTATGATGTAAATAATATGTCTATACACCTCTTTAAAATTTTGCTGTCAACGGTATTCGAACCTGCGTCTTCTGGATTCTCTGGGGCAAACGCTTAAACCAACTATAAGCTATAGTCACTGCTGAGGGCTGAGCCGAGATTTAAGCTATAGTGCGTTGGATTGAAAGTCGCACAAGTTTCAGCTCAGCCACGCTCACTCTTGATTTTGCTTTATTTAGTTTAATTGTAACGTTAATATACTTATTTTAATATAATATATTAACGTGATTTGCTATGTTTTACACCATAATAAGTCGGTATTTATGAGGTTGGAAGAGTGTCTCTTAACGAAAAATGCTGGTTCAGGTCTAGTTGGCATCGAAATTTTTAAATATTTGATAATTAAAGGCAGTTTAAACAAGAAGTACTGGGCAACAGCCTGGTTTAAAACATTACTTAGGACAGTGCGCTAGTCATCAGCTTCAAGCGAACAATGTCCTTACTGACAGTAGTTATAATACGAGGTACATTTGCATAAAAAGTAATGGCACCGAGACTGCAATGGCCCGGCGGCGAAAGTTCGAGATACTTAATGCAAACTTGATGGAATTTGAAGACGGTTTCACATTTTTTTCGTAGTTTAGTATTTGTTTAGACGGGGTTAAGAAAGACGTTAACCTGGGGCACGCTAAAGAACTGAAATTGCGATAGCAGTGGTGTCATTATCTATCACAACTGCAATAGGGATGTTGACTCAGTTTTTATTATGATGTAATTCCATTCGTTTTCTCATGAGCGCTGTCATTGCGTAGCGCTGGGACGACTACGGCGTAGCACTGACTTGCTGACGTCGTAGCGTAGCACCACAGCACTACACTATGTTCTACCTTTATTCTTACAGTAGGTAACCGTAATATAATTGCATTGTAACAAGGCGAGCGGTCGGACAGCTCGTCCTACTATACCTACAGCTCTGCAAATGAGCCGAGCTGTTTACTCGGACAACATGCATCAGCGCTCGGACAGACACGATTCCACTCATTTCCAGCAATTCCACCCGTGTGTGTGAATAGCACAAGCTACTTAGGGGTAGTGTAAACGCTTATGCAAACGTACGTTTGCTTGTCAGAATAACAACGCTTTTACGTCAAGCGCGCATTTGGAGTATCACGAAATCCGCGCTTGACGTAAAACGGTCTACATTAGAGATATATCTCTAAGTACATGGTTATAGTCGGAATATTGATTACAGATGGTAAAAAACAGTTACCGTAAGTGCATGATTATTGCGTGTGCTGTACGTATCGAGCCTTGAGATAAAAAGAAAATAAATAACTTAACTAGCTAGATATCTAATTTATCTACAAAAACAATTGGACAATCTACAGGCTGTTATCCTGCTTCCTACTAATGTTATAAATGCGACTGTGTTTGTTGGTTTGTTGATTTGTTGATTTGTCCTTCTTTCACGCAGTAACGAAGCAACGGATCGACGTGATTTTTGGCATAGATATAGTTTATGGACCGGACATAGGCTACTTTTTAACCCGGAAAAATGCACTTTTCCTGTGGGAACGCGGGTGAAAACCGCTGGCAGAAGCTAGTTAAAATATAATTGCATAACGTTCCAGTGAAAGCTTAATATCATCGTAATTGGCCAATAAATCGAACCGGTGAGTATTTGAAATCTTATACTAGCAATATAGCTAAAGGAATGTTTAATTAGTACATCCTAAGAGCTAGTACAATCTGCTCGGTAAACCAGTGCCCACTGAGTGCAATTAGAATGACTCTCTCTCCTAGCACTCGGACACCTTTTCGGATTAAACCGTGTTGGATACCGGAGTAGCCTTTGGTGTGGAGCAGTCTGCGTGAGGGCGGTTAGCGGTGTGACTTCCCAACCAGTCACACCAACGAGACACATTGTGACCGATCTGAACGAATCGTCTTACGTCAATTGCATAAATAAATAAACGCTTACACTCATTCCCCCGCACTAGGATTCCCTGTGTTGCAGGTGGCATGGTCGAATCCGGGACCTCTCGCTTTGCAGGGAGGGTTACTACCAACTTAGCTACGGAGCCCCCTATTTTAACATATTTTAACAATTCTCCTATCTTTAACGATTGTAGAAAGTGCCTTTGTCTAGATCCTCTGATGTGGACAAAAGTTTCCAATTAAGGCTTTAAACGATGAAAATCAATTAATACTTTAATTTATTAATTTTCATCGTTGCATTTTCTCTTTTACAAAACACGTTTAAAAGTTAATTTCAACAAAATTTAATGTGGAAGCAGTAAATCTCCGTTATAAACACAAACAGCGCAAGCGAACTGTTCTGAACATAATGTTATTACATTTAAAGCAACGACTTTTCGCCTTAAATCATCAAGACTAGGCCTTATTTAATTTTATACGTTCCACTTTACTGTGAGAGTGGTGCTAGTTAAAAGAGACCGTGGTTGAAGTATCAACCGCGGTCTCTTTTAACTAGCACCACAACAGTCTTAACAGTCAACAGTCTTAACAGTCAACAGTCTTAACAGTCAACAGTTTTAACAGTCGTTCTATTCAGTAGAATAGAACGACTTTTTTACGGTTAATGTTTGGCCACTGTTTTACCAGATCATCTATACAAATAAAAATAAGTTGAAGTGTCTGTTTGTTATTTCAAAATAACAGCTTTTTACTAAATGCATATGAAAGTATATACGGCACCTATAACAAAACAACCATTATTAAAATTTTTGTCTGTCTGTCGGTTTGTTCCGGGTAATCTCCGAAACGGCTGGGCTGATTTTGACGGGACTTTCACTGGCAGATAGCTGTTGTTATAAGGAGTAACTTAGGCTACTTTTATTTTAGAAAAAGAATTAGGGTTTTGCTTAAAAAAATAAAAACCATGAAATCCAATATCTCCGTGCGGGTGACACCGTGGGCAGCAGCTAGTAAGATATGTAAATCTAGACTTGGAACTGTAAGTCAAGAGTTGCTGCTGAAACACACTAATAGGTGATTGGTACAGATTGCTTGAAGGTAGTTGTTATAGCCATAACGAGTGCTAGGAAATGCCTTTCTACCACAGAATAGGGAATTGTTAAAAGTGCCTTGTAGTAGGACCAAGCGCGCCAAATAATTAGCAGATGCTCATACTTCGCAAAAACGTCTGTGAGGGTGTGAGGGTCTGTGTGGACCAATCATAGTGCCCCGTGGACCAAACCAAGCGACCCGTTTCATGCTGCGTGTTTTTGCGTAAGCTGCATGAGTGGAGGTAGGGAAGAATGGGGTTCGGGGCCGGCAACATCGGTTCTCGTACAAACGATGTATGATCGCCTTTCTAACTACCTATTCCCTATTCTGTGCTTTCTACCATGCGATCCTATGACAGAATAATAATTGTTGAAAAAAGCTGATACCCGGTCTGAGCCGGACTAATGGATAATTCCTGTAAAATATCTGTGCACCTAGTGCCGATAACGTCATAATATCGGCGACGACAAGTACGTATGTCCAAAAAACAAAACAAGTGATAACACGAAGATATGACTAAATAGTGACAAAAACAACGATAAACATTTAAGCTACATATCGCTTCTGCTTCTGTCTTGGACCCCACTAATTAACTGTTTTTATTTTTCTCTGCTCAGTGCCGTAATAACGAGACAGTCTGTAAGTTAAATTACAATTACACTTATTTAGTAAGTGATGGTTCCATAACTTGGCATTACCGCTGAGAAACGATGTTTGTTGTCCAGAGAACAGTCACTAAGTTAAAAGCCAGACTTTTTTAACTACGTCCAATAATTAGGTTTACATTTAGTATAAAACAACACTAGCTGCTAACCGCTGTTCTTAACAGCTGCTAAACGGTGTGCTAACAACAGATCTTATTCCAAACTAGCTGCTGCTCGCGGTTTCACCCGCGCGGAGATATTGGATGTCATGGGTTTTATTTTTTTGCGCGGAATCCTAATTCTTTTTCTAAAATAAAAGTAGCCTAAGCTACTCCTTGGAACATCAGCTATCTGCCAGTGAAAGTTCCGTCAAAATCGGTCAAGCCGTTTAGGAGATTGATTAGGAGATGAATAGAAAAACATTCATTCAGCACATACAATGTAAACATAGAAAAACATACATGAGAAGAATATACACGTATAATTTAAGACATTACACAAAGTGTGTTTGTTGGTTTGTCCTTCTGTCACGCAGTAACGGAGGAACGGATCGACGTGATTTTTGTCGTAGATATAGTTTATAGACCGGAGAGTAACATAGGCTTTTTAGCCCGGAAAAAGCATGATTCCTAGAGTACGCGGATGAAAACCGTGGGCAGAAGCTAGTCATAATATAATATTGACGATATAAGGCGAAGGCACATTGTAGGAAAATTCTGCTCGTGACCTAAATCGCGCCAATCAAATTGGAAAGCGTGGCTTCAATCCGATTCCCCTCTGTATTTTTCCTTTCTAAACTCTCACCTAACGTACGTTTATAACATATTACATCTCATTTCGTCGCTATCTGAAACTAGTACGTGTACCCTCTGCCGTTTTGAGCTCGTTACACATTCATGAGACGTCGCCGCCTTTCCAATCAGGGATAATTCCGCCGCTGTCTCGCTTGCCACTTGTGAACTAGCAAATAGAGGAACAGAATGGAGACATGTGCTTGGGTACTCTTTAAATCTTTTGGCTCAGAAAAAAAAATGTAGACTCAAATAAATAATGTAAGTGTAAGTGTGTATGTGTATGTGTGTATGTGGAGGGAATGTAAGTGTAGATTTGGGGCAACCGAATGGCCGACGGCCTGTTGTGCGTCCCAAGTATCACTGGACCGATTTACTGGAAAACGACCTACGCGAAGTCAAATCTGTTCCGTGGCAAGAACTGGTGGAGAAAAAACAGCAGTGGCGTCATCTAGTATCGGAGGCTAAGACTCACTTTAGGTCGCTTGCTCCAATCTAGTAAGTAAGATATGGAGGGTGTGAAAAAAATAACTGATTGCGCAGTGATTAGGAAGTAACTGATGCTGGGAACAAAAGTACAAAAAGCATCAGCAGTAGAATAATTTCACACAAATCACACCCGTTGTTTTATCGATACTATGCAAAGTCGACTTGACATTTATTGTTATTCAGTGCACGATTCTTGTTGAGTTCCATGCTGCATGTTGCATGAGTGTAACTATAGTACAGGGGACCGATTTTTGAATGTCGCCGAGTGACTAAATATCAGCGATATGACCGATAGTCATTGATTTACATAGTCGTATTTTTGAATCTCAGCGGGTGACTAGAATTGTCATACCTATGATATCGTTAACGAGTGGGGGTACCCATTCGTAAACAATATCATAGATATGAGTAGGTATTTAGTGCCAATTTTGGCTTAAAACAATTTCCAACTTAAAAAATAAAATTGAATGGAACACAATCATAAGTTTGTCTATGATTAAAGCTGAGAAATAGTTGCATGTTGGTAAACAGGCTATGACTTTCAAAAATACGACTTTTGCAAATTAGTGATTTCAAAGTTATCGCTGAGAATTTTGTCACCGCTGATATCGAAATCACTCGTGACTTTCAAAAATCGGTCCCCAGAACGCAAACTGTGGCCAATGATTCGAGCGAGTAGTCCTCGAGTCCGACGCAGGGTAACGAGCGCATTGTAGCCCAATATTATAAAAAAAATAGCTATACCCCGCAGCTTCACTCACGTAGCATAAATTACTCCTTTTAACATCAGCTATCTGCCAGTGAAATTCCCGACTAAATCGGTCCAGCCCTTTCTAAGATTAACCGGAACAAACAGACTGCCATAAATTATAAAAAAGTTTTTGTTCTAAGTACCGTACGTTTCCAATTCAAACTCCCCCGTTTAACATTATGCGTTTAATAAAAAACTGCTGTTTTGACATTACAAACAGGCATTTCAATTTTATTTTTTTGTATAATGTATACTCGTAGATGTAATGTAGTGATGTGTAATGTAATGTCTAATAAAAGAAGAGAAGAATAGAAGAAGAGTCGAAGAAAAGTGGGATATCACACTTCTGTCATCAACCATTCTCGCGAATCACGGACTCTGCATTTTGTCTATACCTCAAAGACACACCAACGCGACGCAATATTGCAACTACTGCACAGTTGAATTGCGAACTGCGGCCTTACTCGAATGAGTAGTCATTGACGGTAGATACTGTTTTTTTTTTTATTTTGTTTTTGGCTCCACGTGATTAGCGTATTTAGCCAGTGTCGAGTTATATGAATAATAATATTATATAATAAAACTCTAGTTTTGGTGCATGAAAGTCGTCAGTCACGTTTAAGATTAGTCGAGGCGCGGTCAAGTCGAAGTAATGCTTCAATAAAGCGGTGGATACTTTACTGAAGCTTCTATGGAGTTTTGGATAGAATACGAAAATACACGTTTTTCGTCTTTGTACTATTTGCCTTTCACTCATGCACGTTTACGAACACTTAATGGTTAATAATCCACCATTATTACACATTAACACTCGATAAAACACAAGTTTTAGTAAATAACACAAAATCAACAACAGCACATTTTCGCATTCCCGCCAAAACACGTAGTGATTATATTCTCTTTGGCCAAAACTCTAGATACTACTGTTGGAAACATTAATTTACTTATTAATTTCTATCTGTGTGATGCTATGCATAAGTTTTTATTTTGTTATTTAATCTGTGGTTTCTCTCTTCTCTCTCAATACATGGACGGTGCGGACGTGTTTTGTTTCATTTTCAATAACGACCAAGTTCCTAATAATTTTCCTTTCTCGTTCAGACACATACCAACGCGATGCGATATCGCGACGCAATACGATGCTGGAAATGGGATACCACCCTTTTACCAGCCATTGCAGCGTAGAATGGGTCTCTATTGTAGTAGTTATTGCGGCTGGGCTATTTGTTATCACGAAAGTTCACGAAGCGCCGTAGTTGCAAATTTCATATATTTTTCTAACGCTGATAAGGTGTTTATTTATCTCTCCTGAAAAATCCTATTGAATTTAAAAGACGTTGTTAACAAAGGACACCTATTCGTCAACCCTCAAAGAGTTGTAGTAGGTAACACGCAGGCGGGTTATCTCCGTGAAATACGACCTAACATTTGTTCGTTGCAGGCCCGTATTTAGGGATAAGGAAGGGGGGTAATTTTCGTGATCTATTGATATGACTTTGTACAATAGAAATTTCAAATTGTGTGTTTACATAGTATTTTTCTGTTCTATTTCCTATATTTAGGAAATTTTTACTCTATTTTTAGGTACAATTGCCTAGAAAATACCTGTTTACTCTTACAAATATATACATCACAAAAATTTCGCTTCCGACAGGATTCGAACCTGTTTACTCTTGTTTTGAAAACTCTCAGATTATTTGGTTGCTATTTATTACTATAGAAATAAATAGTTTTATTTTCTTTCATGTGTTAATTTTTAATATTTTTAAAAGTGTAACTATTGATATGATGAAACACAAAATACGAAAATGGGAAACTTGCGTCTCATCACGCTTTGTTGCGTTATTCTTGCTGTGTTTTAAATGTTCAATTTTAGTTTTGGGAATAGGTATTAAAATAAAATAAAATATAGTAAAAATAGTTACGTAAAATCTAAACGGTATCATTCTAAAGTTATTATAATTTCAATTGTTTGATGAGTGCCTTTATTACATTTTCTTACTTTCAATATTAGGTTTCTTACTGTATTTTTTGAGGTAATTCGCCCCCCAACGAGTCCTTATTACGTCCTTGATCTAAGAAAATTTCGTATTTACGTAAGACCGGGGTAAGACGGCTTAGTGCCTTTATTGATCTTCTGCCAGCAGTGTGGGAAGGATTTTACATCAATCTTGGTTAGCCGTCACTTTTCAGAGTTACGAGTTTAGAATTGAGTTATTTGAGCTGCTTTTTCTAGAGCAATTTTTGATGATGGATACTTGCAACCACAGAATAAAAAACGTACTTTCACAAAGCATATTTGAATATTTATGAAATTACTCAATTTTTTATGGGGTAAATTTTAATGCTATTTGGCAACGAGACGAACTTGTCGTTTGCCTGATAGTAAGCATAACGCCAGCCCATAACAATTGCAGTGCCACTCAGAACTTTGAAATACAAAGGCCTGCGCGGCACTGCAGTGCGCTCGTTACCCTGAGACATTACGTATTAAGTCTCATAAGCCCAGTAATTTCACTGGCTACTCTGCTAATCAAACTGGAACACAGTAATACTGCTTGGTGGCAGACTTAACGAGCAAAGCGGCGGTAACAACCCAGACTGACACTTGCAGAAGAGTTATTCCTACTACTTACCTCGTAAAACAAGCGTGGGTCAAAATTTGCAAAATAATTTACAAAGTGTGGACTGGAGCGTTTGGGCGTATAAAGATATATTATTCATCATATCACTAATGTGATCAGAAAAAGTTTTTACCACATTTACTCGATCAAAAAAAGACAAAAAATGACCTCTTAAACCAAGTTTGCAATTAAATATCTCTGCGGAGTCTGTGTTTCTGATCAAATACAAGAGTGAATAGGTATCTACTGAGCAAACTTGCTGCAGCTTCGACCGCACCTTCACTTCCCATCAAGTGAGATCGTGGTCAAACCTTGTCAGAGAGTAAAAAAGCACCGTCAAGCACTTATATCGGTGTGTTCCGTCAGCACCCGAGCCCCAGTGCCCACTCGAGTTATTACGTCAAGCACTTCCAATTTAGCAACGAGAAAACACTTACAGACTTTAATACAAACAGACAACACATTTAATTATTAATGTTTTGTTTTAACGCAGATGAAAACTTGGCGCTGTTTGCTTCTCCGGTTCCGAACTTGGTAACAAATAATTGTTTGAGACGCCGAATTAATATTCAAAACAAACTTAGGAGAACTTCCCTTATGACTGGAGAATGGATGGCGGCAATTAATAAGATGGGTGATTCGAAAACGCAAAAAAATGATGCAAAAAGATCAAAAATCAATCATAAATATACATCTAAAAAATCGCTGTCTATAGGACACGAACCCTCGCCTTCTGGTTGTCTAGACCAGACGCATTTATGAACTAGGCTATGGGAAATTCTTCAAATTATTCTTTCGGCTTACAAGCCGTGGATCCTAGACCCAGACATGGCTTTTAAAAAAAAAGCCTACTCCATGGTGATACTTTGCAGTATCAATATCAATATTTACTGCCCCGGTCTGATATTTTTGAGATACCCTGTAGGTATTTATTTACTTGCACATCTCGCCACAGTATCTGTTACCATTTATATATTGGTAAGCGAATTGTCTAGTGTATAGTGTCTTAAAACCGTGTAGATATTATAATTATAGACATAATACATTCACCACGCGGGCCCAGTACGGCTTGGTGGATGTCACATGTCCTCGAATTTTATTTTTCACCGTCTTTAGAGCGAGTATGTACCGTGTGTGTGTAACTTGATATAAGTCATTGGTGCGGGCCGAGTCGAGATTCGAACTATGGTGCGTCGGATTGAAAGTCGCACAAGTTCCCGCTCGGACACACTCGCTCCGGACATAATACATATTAGGTAGTTATTATAATGGTTTAGTGCAAGTTCTTTTTCAAGTCAAATATTATGTATTTATTTTTAAAAATAACACAGATTAATAGTGTTAGTAATATTTAGTATAATATAATTAAGACACATTTAAAAATTACACCCTATATAAACACCATTAAAACAATAATTACTTATGACAGCCGGTGAGTCAATGTTTATATTTTATTCTATCTGCAGAATCACCCGCAATATGTAGATGACAAGGATGCATGGAGGCAAACAGCTCAGGAGCCTCCTGGCGCCTACTAAACTTTAAATTGTTAGTTGTTAGCATTAGAATCATTGTAAAAAACTATTTTTTGAAAAATAATGTCGTGACGAGTTTCTTGCCCTTCTTCTTGCTCGGCCTATACCAATTTGGAACGGGCACGGTGGGTTTCTGGAAGGTTCGTTGACTTTGAGCATGGATTGGGTCTGTTGGTGTCTTTGTCATTTATTATGTTCTGATAAAGACAGCATTAGTTTTAGTCTGTGATTCGGGTAGACGAATGTTGCAGAGGCCCGCTGTTAGAGTAATTTATTTTAACTTTCATAAGTGCTCCTTTGGGGCCTATTTGAATACAGAATTTTGAATATCTTGTTAGAGAATGTCGTAAACTTCACGCGTTTATTAAATAGTTATAAGTTATACAATGTTACAATTAATTGATAAGTTGTCATGTCTTCTGAAGTCGACGCGCGACGATTTAATTAGGTTACTTTTATAAGGGCCGATCTTTCAATTGCACGTTAACGAACTTATTGTTATTAAATCAATAAATTTTCGTGTTTTTACTGTGTTTTTCGGGTGTTTAATTTAGAAATTAATGGACCGTTAGCTAACTAAGGTATATTTCTTTAGAAAGCCATAAAATTTATATACATCTGTCTTAATCACAGACTTAGATGATTCATGGAAATAACTATCAGGACGTTATCTGACTATTGAAAGATCAGCCCTAAGTGTAGTAGGCATGTGCTTGAGAACTAGCTTACTATTTTAGAAATTAAATATAATTAGAAAACTGAATACCCTATTCAAGAATTAAAGGTTGCAGTTCACCAAATGTGAAATAAACTAAGTTCACGTGTTCGACGTCCAAATTCCCAAAACTAGATTGACTTTAAACTGAAGTTACAATGTTTGCGGTTCACCGCTACAATTCGATCAAAACGACAGTTCGCGAACCGCTCAAAGCCATGAAAGCATTTATTTATTTTTATCAAACAATCAATTGCAAACTTACAGATACATCAGCCAAAACATTCAAAAAGCCAAAGCATTATGTTCAGAGCTCGCTTTGACAGACAAAGCTTGTTTAAAATAATCCAAAGTTTAAGCCAAACAAACCTCGGTTCTAGAGTTAAACCTAGTTCATAGTTAAATAACGATTCAAAACGGTTGGTGAATTCTGACATTAGTGCAATTTAGTCCCTGTAGTGGAATTTAATAGCAATAAAATTCCGTATTTTAAAGTAAACAAAATTCATAAAGAACTCTGAATTTGAATATTAAATTTGTTAGTGGGAGGACTAACTCTTCTGCGAGTGTCCGTCTGGGTTGTTACCACCGCTTTGCTCGTGAAGTCTGCCGCCAAGCAGTAGTGTGCAAGCATTACTGTGTTCCGGTTTGATGAGCAGAGTATCCAGTGAAATTACTGGGCTTATGAGACTTAATACCTAATGTCTCAGGGTAACGAGCACACTGCAGTGCCGCGCAGGCCTTTGTATTTCAAAGTTCTGGGTGGCACTGCAATTGTTATGGGCCGGCGTTATGCTTACCATCAGGCGAACGACCAGCTCGTCTCGTTACCTAATAACATAAAAAAAAAAAAAACCCTACTAATACCATCTAAAACGAGCCACGATTACGGGTCTTCCAAGGAAACCCAATTTATTTCAACTACAAACAATAATTGTCCGAAAGGCGATACTTCGAATTACACTAATTGGTCCACAGGGGTTTCAGAGGCTCAACCCCAAACCTCTCTTAAAACTTGGAGGTACTTCTAAAGTATCGTGTTCTATTATATTAATTTTGATGTTTATTAAGACGCCTAATTGGTGTACTTTGGGTATAGGATGTGTTTTGATTGAAGTTTGAACCTTAATATTGGGACTGCCGTGGCGTACCAAAATGGAAAAATACTCTATAAATTCTGTTTTTTTAGACTATTAGATATGGAGACGGGCGGGCCGTTTGCCTGATGGTAAGCATAAGGCCGGCCCTTTAACAATTGCAGTGCCGCGCAGTACTTTTAAACACAAAGGCCTGCGCGGCACTGCAGTGCGCTCGTTACACTGAGACATTACGTATTAAGTCTCATAAGCCCAGTAATTTCACTGCCTACTCTGCCCATCATATCAGAACAGAGTAATGCTTGCACACTACTGCTTGGCGGCAGACTTCACGAGCAAAGCGGTGGTAACAGCCCAGATGGACACTCGCAGAAGAGTTAGTCCTACCACTAACGTAATATTCACCTCAAAAGTAGATGAAAAACCTGCCCCATCTACGTAAGAAGCATAGAATTAAAATTAGGTAAGAAGTTTAAAACTGCGTTTTTAGTACGAAAATATTCGCGTGTGAGCATCACGCTCTGGTGTCTCTTCTATAGTGACCTGGAGATATAAACTAAGATTACTGTCTAACAAAAGAGATCATGCACGAAGTCTTATCTTGAGATTGAATCCGTGGGAACAATACGGGCGGATCAATGCGCAAAGTTGCATTGAATTCTATAACACTGCATGCATCTCACCTTTATACGCCAAATATAAAATACTATCTTCAGTCCTTTCAACCGCATGGAAATTCTCACAGGAACCGTGCATTACTCTCCGGTTCATAAAGTACATTATTATATTTATGCAAAAATATCACTTCGATCCTTTGCTCCATAGCTGTGTAAAAGAATACAAACGAAAATGAGTTCTAATAACATTGCCTCATGATAACGACCGCACAGTGCCTCGTATAAGGCATATGGTTTTAAAGTTCTGCGTGGCAGTGGGCAGACACTTGTATAACAATCAGGCAAACGACCCGGTCGTCTTGTTACCTATCAGATTACACACATTAGCCACCATTCGCGGCCACTAGACGGAGACACTGTCTCAGCCACCAGTGGCTGGGTGCGGCCTCCAGTTGCAGTAATTCCGCGCAGATCTTTGTGTTCCAAAGTTTTCAATGTCATTGCAATAATGTTATGGGCAGGCGTTATGCTTACCATCAGTTACCTTACCATCAGTTAAATTACCTGCTCGTCTAGCTTAGTATTTAAAAAAAATAAGGCATAGTTGTTTCTAAAACTTCTTTTTTATTATTTTAATAACTAAAATCTTCCGACAAGGATGAAAAATATCTGCAACTGTTTTCTAACAAGATGTTGTCTTCTGTGATCATAAAATATTCTCAGTGCGCAGTATGCACAGGATGTTTATTTTTAATAGTGGTGGTGCACGGGACGTCTCTTGGGAAATGTGCACAGTAGCGCTGTGTAATATTATCGGAGATTACATTGTCACGTATGAATGGGGTTAAATCGCACGCACGCACGCTTTTAAATGGATGTTGAAATAAAATGATGCTTTTTTAACTTGCAAAGTGATATCTGATTTCAGGTGCTTTTGTGTTATTTGTATATAACTATACAAGAGGGCGTAGACACAAAACAGAGAAAGCAGTAGTGACATTTAAATCTATACATATATCTATAGATACATGCATACAAATAAATAAAATTAAAGTGTCTGTTTGCAATATCAAAATAACAGTTTTTTACTAAATGCATACGAAAGCATATACGGTAATTGTAACAAAACAACCAATTTTAATATTTTTGTCTGTCTTTCTGTTTGTTCCGGGTAATCTCCGTAATGGCTGGACCGAATTTGATGGGAATTTCACTGGCAGATAGCTGACGTTACAAGAAGTAAATTAAGCAACTTAAATTTTTGAAAAAAAAATAGGGTACGACGCCAAAAAATTAAAACCCTTGAAATCCAATATTTACGCGCGGGTGAAACCACAGCACGGTCACCTGAGCCTACATCTCCCGCGCCAAGCATATATCAAACGATTTCAAAGGGAGAGTCTCCTGAAACCATAGCTTATCAATTTTGACACTAAATCGGGTCACATACACTCCCATAATCGGAGTTGTTAGGGTTCGCCGTTGGCAGACACGTAAAAGAGGTTATCAACATCATTCTCATCGTAATTATGAGATGGAAGTAAGGCTGTCTTGCGGTAACCATTTTGGTCAAACATTTGACTTTTATAAGGTCTATCTTCAAAACCAGGATATATTACAACATAAAATCCTCTCTATTTCAACCTCAAGCTTAAAAAATGGCACGAACACGTGTTGTGATCGTAACCGCACGCCGTAAACCACAAATGGGATATATATCGTAAACCCGAGGCGAACGGTTTCTATCAAAACTTATCGCCGCTGTCCGGTTATGGTATGCATAACTGGGTATGTGCTTTCGTGTGGCCACGAAACGCGTTGGACGTACTACCCAAAATCTCTGATCGGCTCAATTTCCTGCCAGTGCCCGGTGCAGCCCTTTCAAATTGGAAAAAACTAATTGACTGTGCAATTGAAGGAGTTGGATTTAAAATATTGAGATGAGACTTATGTAACGATACTTTCAAATTAACGGTAATTTTACCGTTACTTTGAAATGGGTAAAGCTGTGTCACCACGCACGGACTGGCAACAACGCAATTTTTATTGATTTTGTTAAAATTAACATTACTACCTAACGTTAAAGACTGTTAAGTTACTTATTAACGTTAAATATTTTTAACGTTAATAAGTAACATAACGGTAACGCTTTGATAATTTCGGTTAATTAACGATATTTTTTATGGTATTTGGTACTGTTAACAAGCTCCGGGGTTACGTATCTTATGCGCTGTGTCGTCCCGACTAAGAAAAGTACCACCCCGTCCTTCTTTTGGTTTCTGTGAGAGCCGGCTCAGGGAATATCCAGGGAATAGGCAGTAGCATTTCTCCTCGGTCACCATCAAAATCTACCAAACCGCCTGTCAAGTGTAGTGTGTTATAGCAAGGCAAATGCATGACATTATAAGAATAAGAATAAAAACATTTATTGCCAAAAATAACGTACCTACACAATTTTGAACACAGTTAAGATTATTTAGTATTTGTATTGGCAATAGGGAGGGGTCTGCTGCGTAGACTAAGAATCAGAAGAAGGCCTATATGGATCTGAAGTGCATGTCTTCTGGCTGTTGATGCTTAGCATCACGTAAACACGGCAAAGCGACATCGATACATAGTTGATATTCCTCCCTTTCGCACGAAGCGTTATGCTTCTACGTTTATTTGGCGAACCGCTAAGGAGTGGAACTCTTTGCCCGAGTCTGTGTTTCCTGATCGTTATAACCTGGGTTTCTTCAAGTCACAAGTGAATAGGTATCTTCTAGGTAAGCGTGCAACATCGTCGACCGCATCGTCACTTACCACCAGGTGAGATTGAGGTCAAACGCAAGCCAATAATAAAAAAAATAAAAAAACTATCTGCTAATCTCGTAACCTTATAAGAAACATTCTTTGACTGTTCACAACGCTGATTCCCTGGCCACACAGAGTATCTCAGTACAACGTTACAAGATCGTTGACTGTCTGCGCCGGATGTAAGTCTCGGGGTTCGGTACACATCTGTATAATAAAACAAACATTTGCACTAAACGCTGGTTATAACTTCGGCTCGAGATACCGGTGCACTTTAGGTTTGTTGACTATTTTTAAAAGTATTTTGAGAGAAATTGAAATTGTACGGACTTTTGAAACATAGGACCGTTTGAAACTAGTACTTTTAAAATATTCAAATTCAAATTCAATTTATTTGTCAGATTATTGTGTTAGTGATCTTAAATAATAATAATTACAAATATTCTACCGTTTCCGGTGTACAAATGCTTTCTTACTCAAAAAAAATCATTACAGTATTACATAAGAAAAATTATAAACTAAAATAAATTTCAATGATAAGTTTTAGCAAAACAGTCAAAATTAAAAAGTTGTTAATGTCAAAAATAGAATAATGATAGGTAATGTCAAGAGTAAATAAAGAATAGTCATATAAATTTGTCATCCAAAAACTCACTCAAAGAGCATTTGTCAATTAATAATTTGAATAATATATATCTTCACCATTGAAAGTGTTACTTGGCCTGCCGAGCGTGCTGTATTATGGAAAATCCAACCTTTAGGATGGAGGTCAATGTTCAGCAGCGGACCTTTGCCTGCTGATCATGGACCAGGTAAGCACTAAAGATGCCATAGTAAAGTAAGTGAGAATTTCCGCAAAGCTCGCTTCATTTTCCTTACTAACTTCCAAGAACTTTACCCGGTTATCCATTCACAGCTAAACCCAAATATAAGGTGCAGCACCAACTTCTGATTTATTACGACCTGTTTTAATTATTCGTACACTCAAAGCTTTAATATAAGGCTACAACAATGACTCGGAGGCGCCTACCGTAATTCCTGGTACCGGAGAACAAAAGGTAGTGTAGGGTTGGTGCCGTTGTTCCCTTTAGCTTTTTTGGGCGTCGGAAAATTTCTGCTGGGGTGCTAATCATAAATGTAGAAAAAACGGTATCTTTGAATTGTTTGGGGATATCTGGATTTGCAAATTTTTAACCATACAAGTGGGTGCTTTCCTACATACACAGTCACATACGTCAAGACAATGCACGTCGATCCGTTGTTCAGTTGCTGCGTGAAAGAAGGACAAACCAACAAGCAGACAAAAACACTCACATTTATAATATTAGTAGGATATAGCAAGAAGTAGGCTTGTAATTTTTTGGGTTTGTGACATACATTTAATGGAGTCTATAATGCACTCGAAATTTATAAAGATTTAGCGGAGCGACTTGTAGAATCAACGCGTGACCAAAATGCTGGCTTCTATCTCGCTCAAAGGATCAGTCTTGCCAGCCAGCCGGGCAACGCGGCCAGCATTTTGGGAACGCTGCCTGACATTAAAGATCGTTTGAACTATTTATAGACCATTTTGTTGTCTGATACTTCAGACGATTTTTTAATTATATTCTTAAGTTTTTTTTATTGATATTAGGAGTTGAGTTCTGTTTTAGTTTTTCATTTTTATTCTGTATATATTTAGTAGTTATTAAAAGTGCTTCCTTCTTATGGAGTCTACTGTTTATCTGATTATTTTAAATATCCGCTTTGCTAATATAACTGGCAAGTAGCTAGGAACCTCTGAGAGTTCTAACTTCCACACGAGAATCAGATAAAACTGGATTTATGGAAACACTTAAGAAGGACATGTCACATAAAAGTAAGTAAAAATAACTAGGTCTAGCCCCGCGAGTATTCCCAAGATTTGTGCGCTACAACAAGTGTCCTGTTTCGGTGCTATATTTTCCAAAATGTATGAAGCAACCGTAGTAGAAATAGAAAAGTATGTTATCTTCATACAAACATACGCGGCTTGAAGTACGTGTAATGCAGGACGCAAGCACAAGGACCATATTCACGTTGCAGTATATTGGTAGCACAGACTAGTTAGTACCTACGGTAATTGGTAGTTCGAGATTTGTGCCTGTGGTGCGAGGATACGTCGCCATTTTGCCAAACTTGGTAGGTTAGCAATATTGACAAAAATATACGACTTTGTAGTCGGGCTACTTTAATTCACTCGGAATAATATCCGTGACGGAAGCGACGGTCTTGATCGTTTATATTTCGGAAAATCATCCCTATAGAGAAATATAATTGTCGGGATTATATCCGTGTATGCAGCTGAGTTGTCGAAACCGAACGGGAAATTTCTCTAACGGGATGCAATTCCGAAATATAAACAATCAAGACTGTCGCTTCCGAGACGGATATCATTCCGAGTGAATTGAAGTCACCCTGCTGGATTTTCGAATCCAATTCTTTGACAATTCTTTGTCTCTAAAATGCAGCTGCCGGAGCACACCTAAGCTTGGAAACAGATTTTCTACTTGAGGTTAGTTAGCTAGCCAGGAAAGCACTAGAACATGTCCTACCTCTATGCTCACATCTATACATGCTGCGTTCGGTACCGCTTGATAAACATAATATACTTTTCTCTTTTAACTGTGAAGCAGCCCTGTTGAGTCGCACTCACAAACTCTTTTATTTGACTCTGGGGAAGGTGGTTGGATGAAACCGGATTTATCCAGTGCCATATTTCGTTTGGGTTTTGTTCTGGAATGGCGCGGCCTAACTTGGCGAGCATTGTTTTTTGTACAATGTTTTTCCAATACTTTGTAATGGAATATAGAACAGTACGTTTAAGATATTTTTCTTTTGTAGATCTGTATAGTACTTGACCGTGGCGACATTATAAACTAATTTTATAGGTTGTAGTACTTACTCTTCTGCGAGTGTCCGTCTGGGTACCACCATATGCTCATGAAGTCAGCCGCCTAGAAGTAATGTGCGAGCATTACTGTCTTCCAGTTTGATGAGCAAAGTAGCCAGTGAAATTACTGGGCTTATGAGACTTATTATCTAATATCTCAGGGTAACGGTTGCAATGCAGTACCGCGCAGACCTGGCATTTGAACTTTCTGAGTTGCACTGCAATTGTTATGAGCTGGCATTATGCTTACCATCAGGCCTGCTCTTCTCGTTATTCATGTATAAAAAAGACGATACCAGATGGCCTAGACAAATGGGAAACTTCGAAGCGATTCCAATACTATCGGTATTCATTGTTAAAAATTGAGATGAGTAATCATGGTAGCCATTTTTGAAATCGCTATCGATGGAAAGGTCTATTTCTCTTCCCGAATGTTGCAGGGGCCCGTTGTTAGAGTCGTTTATTTTAACTTTCATAAGGGCTCTTTTGGGGCCTATTTGATAAAGCATTTTGAATTTGAATAAGACTAAAATTAGTTTGCAACATCAATTTCAAATTAACTTTGACCATATTTTTCAAAAATAAGTGGCTTGATATTAATAATTATAAGTAGTTTAAAGACACTAAAAGACACAATTCCATCTCCTGGCTCCATCATCAGAACCTCGACGTCAAGTTCAACCTATTGGACTCGGCAATACGAATCATATGAGCCCAAACTCCAATAGTTTACTACTGAAGAGTTCCACTATCCATCTCCTGTCTCCATTATCAGATCAGATCCTTGATACCAAATTATTTGGATAACATACGTACAAAGTTTCATTTCAATACGACAATTAGAAGTATGTTAAAATTGACTTCTAAGATTTTATTACATTGTTTGTTAGTTAGTTACTAGTGAAGCTAATAAAAGTGCTAACATCCGCTAGTGCCGGTTAACACTATAAAATATATTTCATAAAGTTTAAATAATCCAAAATATCTCGCCATTTGATTGGTACCTACTGTAACGTATCACAATGGAGTAGGCAATCACTATAAAGCGGGTCTGCTAGATGGAGCTACGGCTTGTAAGCTGAAAAGAAATACATCACATCAAGAATTTCGCAGTCAACATCGATTGCTCTCATAGCCTGGTGGTTAAGGCGTCTGGCCCGGCAAGCCAGAAGACGCTGGTTCGAATTCTGTTGGAAGCGAAATTTTTGTGATGTATATAATAATATTTGTGTGAACATCCGCTAGTGTCGGTTAACACTATAAAATATATCTAATAAAAGTGTGCTAAAAAGCAGTTTTGACAGCCACGCTCACAAACTGATGAGTTGCGTATCTCTTTCTATGATAAAAGCAGCGATGCGAAAAATAACTCTATATCGAGTCACTGTAGCATGTGCCAGCTTAACGCAAGACAATCTCGAACGAATAGCAGCCCTGAGGAATTCTCGTAATTTCCGTCTCACAAGTCGACGGAAGAGATTAAACATTTCAGTTCTCTGTCATACAAGACATTGTACGACGCTGCAGTTTCTCCAGCCAGCCCCCACAGTGCAGTCGGAAATTCAATGCATTTAACTCAATTGCATTTGACTTAACGTACTACGCATTTTTGTTCGTTAAGGCACAGAAATGTGCCACCCATATTGTATCGTTCCTGCTTTAGTATTGATATTTTAATACGCTATACTCAAGGATATAAATGACTAATCAACCGGTTTAAAAACACGAAAAAAAAGTCTCTATGAAAAAAAATGTCATACGCAACCCTGAAAATTAAGTAATTCCTTTGTATATTCTAAACACGAAAGTGTATTCATCTTATATTTGAAAGTACCTACTACTACTTTTACTTACTTTTACTTACTTAAAAGTAAGTAAAAGTAATTTTGGGCTCTTTTCAGAGTCAGTCTATCTATTACTATTTTATGGCTATAGTAAACATAATGTGACGTAAAAGTACTGAAACCCAAATAAAGATGAGATTAAAAAAGTAACGGAGAACCTCAAACAGAAATGAAAAGAAAAAAAAAACACTATTCCTATTTCAAAAATCAACAGAAAAGATCAAACATTTTAGTTCCACCGCACTTTAAATCGCACATCGTCAACATTTCCTCATAACCATGCGTCGTAATGCGGGCATTTTTCTCGTGCGCTGCTGGAGCTAACTTTGCAGCTTTTCCCGACAAATACTGTTTGGAAACTGGGTTTATGTTTGGGTAAAGGATAGGTATGATGTCTTTAGGTTTTATTCTATGCGAGTTTTTTAGTCGGTGCTTTTTAGTCTGTGTGTATAACAAGTAGGTAACATTAAACTTGAAATTCAGTTTTGGCGGGAATCTGAAAATGTGCTGTTGTTGATTTTGTGTTATTTGCTAAAACCTATGTTGTATCGAGTGTTAATGTGTAATAATGGTGGATTATTAACCATTGAGTGTTCGTAAACGTGCATGAGTGAAAGGCAAATAGTACGGAGACGAAAAACGTGTATTTTCGTATTCTATCCAAAACTCCATAGAAGCATTCAGTAAAGTATCCACCGCTTTACTGAAGCGTCACTTCGACTCGACCACGCCTAGACTAAACTTTAACGTGACTTTGATGACTTTTACACACCAAAACTAGAGATTTATTACATATTACTTGACACTGGCTAAATACGCAAATCGCGTGGAGCCAAAAACAAAAAAAATAATAAAATCCTAGGCCTATTCGTATATGCTATACTCTGCTGTATTTACCCATTTTTGAGATAGAGATAGTTTTTGTTTTGGAGAGTGACATTTTGTGAATATATTGTGTTTTCCCACGAAAACACATGGTTCCTTTGGGAATATTGACGCGGGTGAACCCGCGCCGCAACTAGTAACGTAATAAGTGACTCTTAATTCAAGTATTCTCAGGGCTTTAAGAGTTTAATCTTACGATCAAGGGGATTGAAGTTTCATTCAAATTTGATTATAACATTTCATCAAAGTAAAACTATTCAGCTGGGTTTAGACTATGACTCTTATATAAACTGCACACTAAGTAAGTCAAGCGTCTAAGTATGTGTGGACACGGGTGTCTCTAGTCTATACAAATAAATAAAATTGAAGTGTCTATTTGTAATGTCAAAATAACAGCTTTTTACCAAATGCATATTAATGTATATACGGTACCTATTACAAAACAACCATTTTTTAAATTTTTATCTGTCTGTCTGTATGTTCTGGGTAATCTCCGAAACGACTGGACCGATTTTGACGGGACTTTTACTGGTAGATAGCTGATGTTACAAGGAGTAACTTAGGCTACTTTCATTTTAGAAAAAGAATTATGATTCCGCGCGACAAATAAAACCCATGAAATCCAATATGTCCGCGCGGGTGAAACCGCGGGCAACAGCTAATTTATTAGTAAGTATGTAATGTTTGTCCCACTATAGTTCCATTGGCACTAACGGTGGTGTCCGAAATAAGCGTGTTAAAAAGAATACGTATCTAATTCGTCGACGCCCGCTGCTTGCATAGAACAATGTGCTCTTCCGTCCCGTCGAGGACCTCGCTCATAACTTCGCGATATTAAAAACTGTCATGTACGGATTTAGACTTTTCTGGAAGTAGCATTTGTTTTATATTTTTCATACTTAGATTACGGTTTATTTAAATGTGTGAAGGCTGATTCGCACATGTCAGTGACCGGTTCAGGGGCCTGTTCCGGCATAATACCGTCACCAAGTTTATTATTATTTCATATATTATCTAGGAACGCATCCACACTTATCAGTGTCAGAGCCCACACGGTGCTCTCAGAGAATGTATGAAATAATATTACCACGGTGACAATGCTGGATCAGTGACTTCAATAAAATGTGGGAACGTAGAAGATTGAGCATTTAGTGAAGCAACTAGCAATAACCTGCAAGCGTTACTGTGTTCCGGTTTGATGAGCAGTCAATGAAATTACTGGGCTTATGAGACTTAATACCTAATGTCTCAGGGTAACGAGCGCACTGCGATGCCACGCAAGCTTTTATGCTTCAACCATTTCTTTCAGAAAAGCTCAAGCTAATTGTAGTATGCGAATACGGGTGTAACTGTAATCATCATTTCAAACCTTATAATGGTCTTTTCCAGAGTCAGTCCTATCTCGTTGTCGGCCGTACTTAAGCCATTTTTCAAGCCATTCACTAAAAGCATTCTTTGTTTCACGCGGACTGTGGAGGTTAAATGTAATGTTCCCTCATTTCATTTAAGTTTTTCATCGAGGTTTTATGATAGTGCGAGTTGTTTCAGGGAGACTGGAAAGATTTTTCTCTGTTCTAAATTGAAGTTTAGATTTGTTTGTAACAATTTTTGCGCGGTTCGTTGACATTATATTTTTCTTTATTCTTGTGAAATTCAAATACATTTATTGCCGTAGCCATGGTACAGTTTTGGATCTTAAATTTTTTTAAATCGATCAGCGTTCATCACTGTTTTATCTGATGGTGGCAGTGTAGTCTAACTTTACTGTCGTGCATGATTCGATCACTCATAACATTTTATTTATTTATTTATTTTATTTGGTAAAGAGACGAGCCGGTCGTTTGCCTGATAGTAAGCATAACGCCAGCCCATAAAAATTGCAGTGCCACCCAGAACTTTGAAACACAAAGGCTTGCTCGGCACTGCAGTAGGCTCGTTACCCTGAGACATTAGGTATTCATTCATTCATAAAATATTCATTCATTCATAGTATTCATTTATAAAATTATTGCCAACTTTAAATAAAAAAGATACACTGGAGCCGCAACTTCCTTCCAACGCGGATCTTAAAACCCAGGGCTGCCTCCGGACATAATGCATCGACCCCATTTTCCCTATCTAAACAACCTTGAATTCCTGACAATATACGCGCATACAAGTGTGTAGCGTATAATACGTACAATAACCAGGGAATAGCGCCCTATCTTTAGGTGGTTCCCATCCGGTGCGGACAGCCCTATTCATGTTAGAGCGCAGGAAGCCGCGAATATAGTAGTCGGATGTTTTTAAAGGCGTTGACTTATTTTTGTTGTGGATATGGAACTACTTTACATCGGTTAGAGACTTATACGGCTTTAAGGACGGAGTTGCAGACTAGAGTTCAATTCCCAATTCACAGCTGACTTTGACAGCAAAAGTCAAAATGCTCGTTTAAAATACTCCGAAGTTGAAGTTGAAGCTATATGAACCTCGGTTCATGAGTTGTACCTAGGTCCTAGCTGAATTTTGGTTCAAAATGTTTAGTGAACTCCGACTCTAGCTGAGTTTATGACAGAAGCCAAAACGCGTTTTTGCTTGCATACTACCCCGTCTAACCCTGCGGGATGTCGTAAAGAGATATAGTTAGGAAAAATCCAGCTAATGGTTTCCAGTTTTTCGGTCAAACAAACATTAAAATCTACTGCGATCATCAAGACACCTACCAAGCGTGGTCTGACAATAAAGCGAAAAATAACCAGTTTTTATAACAAAGCTCATTTACTTAAGAAAGTTGCGGAAAAACGTGAAACAATTAGCAAAATGCTCCAGAGCCCGCGGATAGATAGTAGAGAAAGTTCGTCTGTCCAGTTCACAGATGTCGAGCAAGATAGAATTGCCGTAGATATACAAGGTAACGACATGAGTAAGCCTTGACGCACACGAGCTACGCGCTACAGCTACAAAACGCCACTACGTGAAGCTAGAAGCGGATGCTAAATTGCGAAAGCGCGTGACAGCTGTTTGTGGTCCGTGGTCGACACAAATATCTGACTATGAATAACTAACCATTAACTGAGGTAAAGTGAGAGAGGTGCGGGGTATCGCGTGAGTGGAGAGTTTCAACGTTTTGTGGTTGGTGTCGGCTACACAACACGAGAAACGGCGCGGCGTCTCGTGGCGTGTAGCGACCACTCTGGCGTCAACCGTGTGCAGAGAGTACGTAATTATAAAACGTATATACAAAAACTGCAGTTCGCAGCTCAATGGCGCCGTTTTGTGGTTCTATTCTAGGGGTTTGACCACAAAAAAATTAAACACACGTTAAACCTGTGTTAATCACTGTTTAACGCCTAAGCATGCCTTAGTCGCACGATTAAATATGAGCAACCACAAATCCTGATTTAAGTAGTGTCTATCCGTTGTCTAACACAATTCTGTTGTGACATTTCAAATCATTTTTGACGTTTATATCTTTAGACTCTGTCTAGCTAAACAAGTGACTAAAATGTTTTCTTTTTGTGGTAACACTATAGGTGTTTATCACCTTTGATCATATCATCACATAAGTGATATGTGGGCTCGTGGCGAGCGCAATGGCATAGAGTATTATTATGTTATGGGCCGGCGTTATGCTTACCATCAGGCAAACGACCAGCTCGTCTCGTTACCTAACAACATAAAAAAAAAGTTGATAATTGGCCATGGTACTGTTTCCCGAAGATTCAGGCACGTAGAGTGCATCAGTTTAAACTAGGAACTTCACATCTCCGGTATTTCTTTCAAAGAAAATCCGGTAGTTCTACTCCACCTCTGTACTTTGCCGCCTGCAGTTTCCTGATTGCAGTGCTACCAACTTTGCGGTAATGAGCGTTGGTTGTGCAATGGTGTGCGTAGTTTGGTCAGAAAAAAATAATGGTGATTATATCGAAGATAAAAGCTATAACCGACAATTGTTTTTTCAATTTACTTAAGGTGGTACCCCGAGTCAATGACATTTATGGTTCTGTCCTCTTCTGTCACTGTCGGTTTGCGTTGATGTAAAAGAGATGGAAGACCGCACGGGCCACTAAAATCCAAAAAAAGAGTAATTGCTTCAAAATTATGCCTAATCGAAAATGTATTTCCGATGTATTTTCAATATGATGAATAAATGTATTTTCAATTATCTGTAATATGATGAATAATGACATAGTATATTTTTTCTAGTGCCAGAAGCTCATCTGATTTAGCTGGATTTAGCAGTGATTAGCAGTACAATTACGTGTACTAGTTTTTTTTTCTATGACCTAATCTTGAGTACGGACCACGTATCTGTACACTTACAGGATTATGTTTTATAATAAAAAAAAAAACATCAGTACCGATTACACATTAAAAAGCTATTTTTTGAAATGATGGCTCTGTGTGGTTACGTCAATCTGTCAAATGTCAATCAATACTCAATGGTTAGAATCAGCTTTAGCTTTTGGTGACGCAAAAGATCGTGATGCAAGCATTGTGGTGGAGCACTTCTGGTGCTCGCCTGGCTAGTTACCACCCTCCAATCGAAAATCTGGTGCCAAGCACCTGTTGTTCCGGTCCTAGGTTTTAGGTAACGTATCCACTACGTTCCATCACATCTGAGATGATGGCGAAACAACCATTTGTAAACAGTAAAAAAATGGAGTTTTGGCGGGAATGCGAAAATGTGCTGTTGTTCATTTTGTGTTATTTACTAAAACCTATGTTCTAACGAGTGTTAATGTGTAATAATGGTGGATTATTAACTATTAAGTGTTCGTAAACGTGCATGAGTGAAAGGCAAATAGTACAAAGACGAAAAACGTGTATTTTCGTATTCTATCCAAAACTCCATAGAAGCGTTCAGTAAAGTATCCACCGCTTTACTGAAACATCACTTCGACTCGACCACGCCTACACTAAACTTTAACGTGACTTTGACGTCTTATATAGAGATTTATTATAACGTGACACTGGCTAAATACGCAAATCGCGTGGAGCCAAAAACAAAACAAAAAAAACAGTAAAAAAACAAAAACAAAAAACATCAAACTCGCGCTTAAAAAAAGACCATCGCAACGCTTCGTATACTTACGAGTACACAGTCATTATAAAATAATTGTATAACATCAAAGCCTCTCTTTTGTTCGAAAGTACGCCAAAAGTTTAATAAGAGCCATTGATTAGCTTTCTACCGGCGCATGTAGAGCTCGCGGCGTACATGGGGTACAACTCGGGTAGTGCAGATGTTTGTGGCTAGGGATGAGATTACTTTTGTATCGATAAATACAAAACTTTCTGATCGATTTAGAAGAAAAAAAAATGCTGTGATCAGAAAATTAAAATAGAGTAGATATACTCTATTTTAATTTACTCTTTTAGAATCTTGTAAGTAGGTACCTGTACGGTGTCCTCAAAAATCCGAAATAAAACCAGATCTCGGGTAGTAAGAAAAAATTCTTTTATTGAAATAATGTGTCAACTGACATTGTCACTGGCGAACGAAGCGCTTGCGCGAGGCAAAAACAATCAACGCCACCTAGTTACGAAAAGTGAACTAAACTTATATTAACATTACAAATTATGTTTTATTTAACTTAGGGTCTAAACATCCCGCCCACCATGGACAGACTGTCCATTTAACAAACAAATAATGAAAACAAACTTAACTCTGATACAAAACAATGCTTGTCTAAGTGTGGGTACGGTAAACAAAAATATTTAGTGACAATAAAATGAACAAACGGCAAAATGTTTATAAAATCCTATGTTAAAGGACTTGAGAAAAATTATCAGTTGACCAGTTACATTACAAAATTACTAAACAAAATAGTGGACTGTATACATAATACTTTAGAAAATGTTATCTAATAAAATAGAATCATTTAAGTTACAGGTAACACAATTAATTTTGATAAAGGTCGCTTTATGACATTAGTTTTACATTTTACGCTGACTACGCGCGTAAGCTTGTCCGAACCAGCATGTTTCTCTGTGATAATACCGAACAGCCATTTAGCTGGTGGAAGATCATCCTCCCTGATCAAAACTACATCACCTACTTTAGGCTCAGATACTTGATCTTTCCATTTGTATCGATGCTGCAGTTGAGTGAGATACTCGTGAGACCACTTGCGCCAGAAATTCTGGAGCATCCTTTGTGTTAGGTGCCATCTACTCAAAGAAGAAATATTAGTATCTTCATAATTTCTATCAGGGACTACAACCAATGGTTCACCTACTAGGAAGTGACCAGGTGTTAGAGGACATGGGTCGTCTGGGTAAGTTTGAAGTTGGGAAATCGGCCTTGAATTAAGACACGCCTCAATTTGTGACAACAGAGTTGTCATTTCCTCAAAGGTGAGAGTGCTATTTCCTAAAATTCTTCGAACATGGTGCTTAGTTGATTTAACTCCGGCCTCCCACAATCCTCCAAAATTAGGAGAATGTGGAGGTATGAAATGCCAACTAGTACCATTTGTTGCGAGCCAGTCAGCAATTTCAGGGTCTAGACCTGACCTTTCTGCATTGAACAACGCTTTCAATTCCTTAGCACTGCCTACAAACGTCGTTCCATTATCACTCCACATATCTGCTACATGTCCTCGCCTGGCCACGAAACGCTTGAATGCAGCTAAAAAGCTTTGAGCTGTCATATCACTAACTACTTCGAGATGAATGGCTTTCGTGGCCATGCAGACAAACAAGCATATGTAGCCCTTTGTTGAGTGATAGCCACGACCCTTTGAAAGACGAATACTTATAGGACCTGCGTAATCTACACCACTCTGAAGGAAAGGTCGGCTAGCCGTTACTCTTGCTTTGGGTAATTGGCCCATCATTTGCTGTTGAGACTTAGCCGAGTGACGAACACAAACTACACACTTCCTAACATGTTGCCGAACAAGACTCTTAGCATTTAAAATCCAAAATTTGGTCCTCAAATAATTCATCATTAATTGAGGTCCTCCATGCAACGTTCTCTGATGAGCATCAGCTATCAATAATTTTGTAAAGTTTGACGTTGGTGGTATCAAAATAGGATGCTTCATGCCATCCTCCAGTTGCGCTTTCTGCAAACGCCCACCAACCTTCAACATATCATCAGCATCAAGAAACGGACTCAATGAGGTAAGTTTACTCTTCTTATTAACATTTCCTGTCTTCTTCACACTATCTATCTCTTCTTGTAAATAATACCTTTGGCATATCTTTATACACGTATCTAACGCTTTTTTCAATTCTTCAGCAGTTAAGACACCGGTGATTTTAGGAGCCAGAAATCTTCTACAGTACGCGATGACTCTGGTAAGTCGATGTAAGGACGAGAATTTCGCTAGAATGCTATCTTCCACGTCTGGACAGGTAACTGTATGACTTTTTATTTTCTTTTCTTCTATAGTAGTATCCATTTCTTCCCTTTTATAATATATCTTTTTATGTTTCAGCCATTCCGGACCTTGCTGCCATAGCTGAAGCTGAGTGCATTCCGACGGTTTTACACCTCTGGATGCGCAGTCTGCGGGATTTTGCTTAGATGACACGTGCGCCCATTGATCACCATCCAAGACGGTAAGTATATCTGCCACTCTATTGGCAATGAACGTTTTCCATCTACTAGGGTGGCTCTGTAACCAAGCCAAAACGACGGAGGAGTCAGTCCAAGCATGCAAGTGCTGCTTCGGTATATCTAAAACATTTGAAACTTCCAGAAGCAGTTTTGCAAGCAACACTGCCCCGCACAACTCAAGTCTGGGAATTGACACTTGCTTGATTGGAGAGACTTTCGTTTTAGCTGTGACCAAATTTACGTGGATGGAACCACTTTTGTCAATGATGCGAGCATACACTACAGCAGCATATGCAACATTCGACGCGTCGGCAAATCCGTGTAACTCAACGCACTGATCATCAATAGAGGAATGAATCCAGCGTGGGATACGAAAATTGGTAAGTTGACTCAAGTCATTTCTGTAAGTAAGCCAATCCTTTAGCAACAACGGTGGCAGTTCCTGATCCCAGTCGATCCCTGAGAGCCAAATCTTTTGGATGAAGACCTTCGCTGTGATTATGGCGGGAGATATCCATCCGAGGGGATCGAACAACCTTGCGATATCAGATATCGCCTTTCGTTTTGTTACAGGTACTGCGAGTGGAGGAAGCTGAACCGTATATTCAAACTCATCGGATCCCTTATTCCAGGTAAGTCCTAGTATTTTAGTTAATGTGTCTGTTTTTAGTTTCAGGTTTTCTTCGGTGACGTGTGTATCTTCCTTGATATGTTCCAGCAAATCACTACTATTGGTGGACCATTTTTGAAGCTGGAAACCTCCGCGACCAAGCAGCTCCTTCATCTGATGATAAACTTGAACTCCTTCTGCGTCAGTCTGGCATCCAGTCATCAAATCGTCAATATAGAAGTCCCTCAATACTCGACTCGACGCGGCTGGGAAATCTACTCCTTCATCGTGTGCTATTTGCTGTAACGACTTAACAGCCAAGTAAGGGGCGGCCGATGTACCAAAAGTGACTCGTACGAGCCGAAGATGCTGAAGTTCATCTTCTGGATTTTCTCGCCACAGAAGACGTTGAAAATCTACATCGGGTTCAGCCACCTTCACTTGTCTATACATCTTGACGACATCAGCGACAAGACATATTGGGAAGCAACGCCACCGCAACAAGATATGGCGCAACTCTGGTTGTAGAGTTGGCCCCACTAATAGATCCTGGTTTAAAGAAACTCCATTTGTTCCAGAACATGACGCATCAAAAACAACTCTTACCTTTGTCGTAAGTTTGTCAGTTCTTACGACCGCATGATGTGGCAAATAAACAGCATCTGATTTAGTTTTATCCGCGACCACCTCCATGTGGCCGAGGTTCAAGTATTCGTTGATAACATTAACATAATCCTTCTTCAAATCTGGATCCTTCAACAGACGTTTCTCTAACAAAAGAAATCTTTTGCAGGCGATTTGCTGCGAATCACCATACTTACACTGAGGATCCTTTGTGCGAAAGGGCAACCTAACTACGTAACGACCTGATTCGTCTCTTTGAGTCGTTTCCGAATACAATCTTTCGCACTGCTGCTCTTCTTCAGTTAAATGCTTCGTTGCAGTAAAATAATGCTCTGACTCAATCTCCCAAAAGTTCTTCAGAAAATCGTTGTCATCCGAATGAGTTGCGTGCATGCTAACTACATTGTGATACATACTACGTGTGTCCTTGTTACTACCCTCGCTTACTTCACCTGATAATATCCAACCAAGCTTCGTATTTTGCGCAGTAGGAGAACCTGGAGGACCTTTGATCAAGCCATGCAACAATATTTGGCTGTATACTTCTGCACCTAAGAGTAAGTCGATCTTATTTGGCGTCCCAAATAATGGATCAGCTAATTCTAAAGACGCGAACGAGGGTAACCCTTGTACGACAACTTTCCTTTCAGGAAGGAACGTCGTTAATTTATTCATAACATAAGCTTTGACCGGGATGACAAGACTGGGATCTTGACGGGATTGAATTCTGATGGAAACCATCGACCTACAAGCCAAAGATGCTTGGGGATCACCGCCTAGACCTGATACATAAGTTTTAATTGAATTTTTCCTTAACCCCAATAACTGGACTGAGGACTCCGTGATAAACGAAGCCTGAGAACCTTGATCTAACAAGGATCTTAAACAAACAGAAGTTCCAGTTATTGACTCAACGTTAACCAAAGCTGTGGCTAATAATACTTGACTACTAGCCTTTGCTAGACATGTCATGGATTTGGTCGACTCACTTGGACAGGATGCTGCTTCTGAAGCAACGACATTCGGTCCAACATATTGATCTGGTTTGGCCTCATCATCTGACTTCGGAATATTTTTGGGATGGAGAAGTGAATGATGTTTCCTTTGACATAAACGACACCTTGAAGTTTGGCGACAAGAGTATACTGTATGGTTTGGATTCAAGCAGTTAAAACAAACCCTGCTAGTTTGGGCAAACTTACGACGTTTGTCAACATCCTCTTTAGCGAACCCTTTGCAGTTACATAATTTGTGTCCCTTATCAGAACAAAAAGGACAGCTTGTGTCTGGAGTGGTTACGTGTAATACCGTAGCACTTTTATTTTTATAGCTATTTTGCTTATTCATACTCTGCGAACCTATGCATTCCAACGCTCTGAACCTATTTTCTAAAAATGCTCTAAATTCACAAAGTTTAGGCAATTCCGTAGTAGAATCACTATTTTTCGTTTCCCATAATTTTCTGGACTCTGGATCTAGTTTTTGGCTCACAATAAAAATCACTAAAATATCCCAAGAAGTAATGTCAATTCCTAAATTTTGAAGCGCGTGCAAACATTCATTAGTTACATCCAACAACTCTTTAATTGCAGTAGACGATTCAGTAGTTATACATTTTTGGTTCATGAATCGTTTTAAGATACAATTCGCAAGAAACTTTTTATTATCGTATCTCTTCTCTAATTGAGACCAACATGTAACATAATTATCGGCCGTAATTGGAATGTGCCTTAATAGTTGTTCCGCTTCTCCCTGTAGGTGACCTTTTAAGTAATGAAGTTTTTGGACATCATCCAAACCTTTATTATTATGGACAAGTGACATAAACAAATCCCTAAAACTAGTCCATTCTACATATTTGCCAGAAAACGTTGGTATACAAATCTTTGGTAGTTTAACACTCAGACTGCTGTCTTCGCTACGTGAAGATTCATTAGTTGACGTAAGTGACGCCTTTAACCTTGACAAACATTCCATTAATTTCGACTTATATTCCACATAAATTTCTTCTAACAGTTCGAAAAAATCATTTTTATAATAATCCGATGCTTCTAATTCGCTCGGCTCGACTTCAAAAACAATTCTTTCGTGATTAGTATTAAAAGATTTCCAATACTGATCCAAATTCTCTAAGCGAGTTTCTAAGTAGGATACTGTAATTTTATCCTTAGATTGTTTACCAAAATTAATTTTAGCCTTTACAATTCTGTCTTTAAGATTTACTTGTAATCTCAATAATTTATCCATCTTGAAATAAATCACAAGTCCAACTCGATACGAAACGACTAAGTCCAAAAGACTTGTAAAATTCTACAAAACTAAATTGAAATTTTCTCAAATAAATCACAAGTTCAAATCGATGCAAAATTACTAAGTCAAAAAGACTTGTAAAATTTTACGAAACTAAATCAAAATTTTTCTAAGTGTTTCAACAATCAAATTCGCTATAAAATCGGGCATAGGTTCCCCGTCGGATCATATTTTCTTAAATTATTCTAAGTCCATGCACAAATATTACAAACTACCTTCAAAGTAAACTAATAGAATAATGTTAAAGTCTCTAAGGAATATCTTCAAACATTGCACTCGAAATAATACGAAAAATGAAAGTTTATCACTGCTAAGTTATAATGTTCAAAATGTACTCACGGTTTTATCCACTTGTATACGTAACTCACTCACACATTGACACTGGTAGCTTCACTGCCAGGGTATCCGAAAGGGTGCTCCCCTCACTGCTGGGATGTGCCACTCCTTGGCACAACTCGAAGAATCCACACGTACTTCTTGATCAGGCTGGACTAGGCTTGACTAGGCCTAGCTCCTTGCTCCACTGGGTCCGATGATGACGGTGGTCAGTGCGGCCTATCCGCACTAACTATTACACCTTCTGTGGCATTTGCCGCCACCGAAGATGGACTTGTCCACAAGGACCGAAGCTGCTAGCACGATATTACACGAACTAACGGCTGCCGATTCTGTGGCAAGCTGCCGCGTCTTCAAGAAGGGCGGACCCGTACACGTGCGGCCAACTTCACTACGGTGCTATCAATCCGGCTCCGAAGGAACATGTACGGTGTCCTCAAAAATCCGAAATAAAACCAGATCTCGGGTAGTAAGAAAAAATTCTTTTATTGAAATAATGTGTCAACTGACATTGTCACTGGCGAACGAAGCGCTTGCGCGAGGCAAAAACAATCAACGCCACCTAGTTACGAAAAGTGAACTAAACTTATATTAACATTACAAATTATGTTTTATTTAACTTAGGGTCTAAACAGTACCGATTAACTAAATTTTCGTACATAACTATTATAATGCAACCATTTCGTAGTCTTATAAAGACTACTTTGGCTCGGTGTCGGTAGGTTTATTAGTCGAGCGTGCGGTATGAAGCTACTATGTGGTGTTTCTGTGATGACTGTGGACGCTGCCCAAACGTTTTATCAATATAGGGGCAGCGTAGATGCTTATGCAAACATACGTTCGCTTCTCAGAATAACAACGCTTTTGCGTCAAGCGCGGATTTCGTGATACTCGAAATGCGCGCATGACGTACGTTTGCATAAGCGTCTACGCTGCCCCATACCACAACGTTTTTCGTCGACCGCATTGTCGCTTAACCCCAGATGAGATTTCAACCAAACACAATGCCGTAAAAAATCGATAAGTTTTCCCTTAACCCCATCACTATCGAACAACAAGAACGATGCAACAAGAAAACGAGAGTCTAAAGTTTCCCGCGAAAGTAAACAGTTCAGTTCCCAACTCGGTGATTTACACAACCAGGTTTTCAGCTCGTAAAATAGACTGAAAATCTGTTCGCTTCTACTCAGTAATAGTGGCGAATGTCTAGACAATGGGTATTCTGGCGTGCGATCTATACAAATAAATAAAATTGAAGTGTCTGTTTGTAATATCAAAATAGCAGCTTTTATAACAAAAACACATTTTTATATTTTTGGCGGTCTGTCTGTCTGTTTGTTCCGGGTAATCTCCAAAACGGCTGGACCGATTTTGACGGGACTTCCACTGGCAGATAGCTGATGTCACAAGGAGTAACTTAGGCTACTTTAATCTTAGAAAAAATATTAGGGATCCGCGCAAAAAATACAAACCATGTAATCTGCTTGTCCCACCTTCTCGCTCCACAGTCTCCGGCAGTAACTCTCCAATTCCTAGATTGTGTAGAATATTAAATGAATGGTTCGGTACCGGGCCAATGGATATTTTCTCTGTTAAATTAAATCATTTTCGCGAGCATTTGCTCAAGAAAATCCCAAACTAAATATTTCAAAATTTTGTAACTATTATACAACAAGTACCTATTTTAGATGTTACTCTTTTTTTTTTAATTTAAATTTGCACGCTGTGTTTACCTTTAATTGGTTGTGCATTTAGCAATATGTACTATAACTATGTTATAAATTATGTTACGTTTAATTAAGAAACAATGTAACAATCGTTGGTGAACCAAATAAATAAATAAATCCAAAATGTGCACGCGGGCGAAACCGCGGCGCAGCAGCTAGTTTGAAACTACAACTAGAATTTTGTGATGGCCAATCTTGTGTGCCATTGCACTCGCAATGCTACTGTTGGGTAGTGCGTAGATATATCAGGCGTTAAAGCTTTTGTACGCGTTTCTCTTAGTTATGTGTTAAGTTATGTGCGGATTATTCACACTAAAAAACGGTGAAAGAAAACATCGTAAGGAAATGTTCAAGAACCATGTTCAAGAACCACAAAATTCGAGGACATGTGACACCCACCAAGCCGCACTGGGTCCGCATGGTGGTTTATGGCCCATACTCTCTCTTTCAGAGAGAAGGCCGGTATCCCAGCAGTGGGAGCGTAAGAGGCCGATGATGATATATGCAGTCTAGTTTTTTGACTGCATATTCTGCACACGGTAGAATCTAATGATAAGTAAACATTTTGTCAATGTATTGATACCCGTGGACGAGTGATTTCGTTAATCTGTTTTGAGACTGCACTAGTGGAGATCGATTTTTTTATTTTGACTGTACCACATCAAAGGGTGGAGGATCATCATTGAAGAAACCTTTATTTCAGCCTCACACTTATAGTGAGATTACTAAAGCCCATCGTAGTCTTTAATAGTTTCCTTCACTGTCATGAAAATTTTAAAACTATTTGACCTAGAAACTTGCAGTAGTATTTATAGGTAAACATATTTTTATGGCCAGGGGCCTATTTCATAAAAAATATTAGTCTAATATTATGAGTACTAGCCTCATATTTTATATGAAAACAAAAGAAAAAAAGCTCATAATATTAGACTAATATTTTTTATGAAACAGGCCCCAGAACAAATTATTCAATAGGTATCCTCACAGAAACAACTACAAAAACCTCTGCTGAATTATTACGAGACATAGATGGATACCGTACGGTGATTGTACCTACGATGCCCTGGGGACTCATTTCAGATGCAAAGTATCGTACATTATGATATTTTATGTGATTTTTACTGCTTTTAAGAACGCTCAACTTTGCCGTTCGGGAGAAGTGTTCGAAGACTTATTTATTTTGGCTGGCGTCCCAAGTTTTATATATACACAATGCATCAATTCTTTAGTATTTTCTCAGTTTGAAACGGGAGCTTATATACTGAAAACTAGCTGCGGCCCGCGGTGTCACCAGCGCGGAGATATTGGATTTCATGGGTTTAATTTTTTGCGCGGAACCCTAATAATATTTCTAAAATTAAAGTAGCCCAAGTTACATTAGCTATCTGCCAGTGAAAGTCCCGTCAAAATCTCGTCACAAACCACCAGATGAGATAGATGTTGAAACATAAGCCTATATCCCGAAATGAAACAGATTTAAACTGCAAAATCGAAACTTCATTTTAAACTAAATGTCTGAAGAAAAAATGTAGATAGATAACAGATTATACCTTCAGTTTCCGCTTATTTAAATGGGCCTGTTCTGTTAATTAATGAAACCCTGTAGCTCTTAAAGGGCCGCCCTCACAAAACGTTCAGAATTAGCTTCGTCAGACCTTTGACACGCCTTGCCTCCTTCTGTCTTGGGGCTGGGTATCCGATGTGATTGAGTTAGTTTTTAATTAGGAAACTACAGGTGTCAAAGCGAATGTAGCTTTGTTATTAGAGCTGTGTTAAATGAAGTGATCTTGGTGAAGTTGTAGACCGATCAGTAGCTCGACGGTGTGAATCCTGCAAACTTGGGTTTCAGTGAAGGCAAACATTGCTACCTTAGCAAGGTGGTAGGACATTTTCTAGTGTTAGTTAAGCTAGCTACCAGGCTCAAGTTAAAATCCTATCGCCAAAAACATATCGGTGTGTTCCGGCAACTGCACTTGAGACGTAGTCCAAGGTCTAGCAAAGATCTTGCGACATAGTGGAAAAAGGCTAACTAGCTATATTTTTGCTTGTTGATGTAGCTATTTTGTTTATAAACGTTAACGTTTATAAAAAAAAATAGCAAGAAAATAGCTTTTTGCCCTTGATTTAATGGAAAAAAAATTAATCTTTTTTATATTGGTACCTACTGTATAACGAGACGAGCAGCTGAGACGAGATGGTCGTTTACCTGAGGGTAGCGAAGTAATAAATGCAGTGCCACCCAGAACTTTGTAACACAAAGACCTGCGCGGTATTGCATTGTGCTCGTTAGTCTGAGACATCAAATATTAAGCCCAGTAATTTCACTGATTACTTTGCTCATCAAACCGGAACACAATAATTCTTGCACATTACTGCTTAGTGGAAGACTTCACGAGCAAAGTAGTGTTTCTCACCCAGACGGACGGACACTCGCGGAACAGTTAATCCTACCACCGGACAATCCCTTTTACTTACTCTAAGGCTGAGTTTCAGAGACGAATCTAAGCGTGGACTCACGCTTCCATACGTCAAAATTCTATACAGTTTTGACATATTATGGAAGCCAAAGTCTACGCACGCTTAGAATCGTCTCTGAATCTTAGCCTTAATCATAGAGATATCAGTATTAATTGTGTGTTTTCCTTAAAACGACATCTACTATGTGCACAAGATTGTAAACACTTGTGCAATTAAGTAGTAATAATTTCCGAGAAATTGTCGATGGATAACAAGTCAGTATCATACAGGCAGATTGTATCTTTTCCATGTAAACAAATCCTGTTTTCGGATTGTAAGGATACTTTTACAATAATTTGTACATCCTGCATTAAATAAATTGGAAAATGTACAGTATAAAGTTATCATAATATCTGGGGGCACGCAGCGCGCCCGCCAAATTGAGCAAAAACAAATGAAAAACAAAGGCACCTTACACTGGTAAGGTGCCTTTGTTTTTCATTTGTTTTGTGACTGACTGACTTTTGTGAATGACTTCAGGAAAGGGATAGCAACTGTGCTATCCCTTTCCTGAAGTCATTCAGGACATTTTCGACCCCCCTGTAACTTAGTTGTGGTACAGTGTTTCCAGGCATCAACTCGTGATAATTTAAATACCTACATAAAAATATGTTCGGCGGGGCGGTTTGTAGAATCGACGCGTGACCAAAATGCTGGCTTTAATCTCGCTCAAAGGATCAGCCTTGTCATCCATTGGGAACACGGCCATTTTGGGAACTCTGCCTAACATTAAGGATCGTTTCAACTTTATTTAGAACATTTTGTTGTCTGATAGTTCAAACGATTTTTAATTATATTCTTAGTTTTTTATTGAAAGTTCTGTTTTAGTTTCTAATTTCTTATTTTGTATATATTATATGAGTTGATAAATATCAAATGTCAATATGTCCACTATGGACAAAAAACTGTTTTATTATACTAACATATAGTAAAATAAAAACTAATCATTCTGGAATTTTAAAATTACACATATGTCCACTTATTTGCTGTGAAAACCGCGAGTGAAAACCTCGGTTTGTTTCAAAATACATTAAGTCCATAAAGGCATTCGTAACAGAAACCAATATGTCCCAACCGTCCAATCAAATCAATCCGTTTGGCTATGATGGCGGGAATTAGTGTTTGCATTAATGGCTAACTCGGCGTAGCTCTGTGATTTAAATTAATTTAAATTAGTTTATATTAGTGAAAATGGACTCAAATGTTAAAAGTCTTGACCCTGATAAAGCCAGGAAAAGAAGTAATATAAAGACGCAGCAAAAGAAAGCAGAGGAAAAGCGAAAATTATAAATCAAATTGTTATTACTTTAGCTAAAGTTAAACTAGTCGCAGGGCTGCCACCAGCCCACCACAATGGCATTTTGATATCCTCACTAAGTAAACTACTATAAATTTTGAATACATAACTATCTTTATTGTATTATTTACAAGCTTTGATTTAATTTGTATGTTACATACGTATGTATGTAAACATTTTTTTGTTTGTTTAGGACAAATCTTGCAAGCTAAATTTGACCCACTTCTCGGTGTTTGATTGAGCTGAAATTTTACATATATTTGTGAATCGGATAACAATGCAATATAATGATGGCACAGAGCTGGTTTGATGATAGAGCCGGAAGGCAGTCATAGGAACTATGTAATGAAACAGACATAACCCCATCGAGTTTGGGCTCGTTTGATTTGTCTTTACAAGACTCTGATCTTAGATGATATCCAGGGTCCTGATATTGGAGCCGGAAGTTGGCCACAAGATTACAGTACCATTACTTACATATTTTATAAAAGCTTGTCTGGTAGACGAGCGTTAGATAGGCCCGCTGTTAGAGTAATTTATTTGAACCTTCATAAGTGCTCACTTGGGGCTTTTATAATAAAGCATTTTGAATTTGAATTTATCTTTGAGATTTTAGCCATTTAAATAATTAAACCTATGACAAAATAGTTTTTATTTTATTATTTAATACCTAACTGTAGTAGTTTAAATCCCCAGTATGTCTTCGGTGGCAACCCTTAGCCGTGGCGCCATTATTTCGTCACAGTGTTTTTAATCAAATTCTGTTATGTCCGGTCATCACTTTTTTTCAAAAACAAATATGTCCATTGATTTAGTTTAAAATCCAATATGTCCAACCAGTTTTAAGGATTTTGAGGATCTTTGAACGTAATTCGTTATATTTCTAGGTAGTCGGGGATAAAGATTGTCAAAATAAGCTAAATTAAACGTTAAAATCGCCGAAACAATGTCGTTTGCATCTGCAAACAATTATATTGGTCTATCTTCTTTTCACTTATCAAGGACATATTGACGTTTGATATTTATCAACTCATATTCAATCCTATAAGAAATTAAAAAAAATGTATGTCATAAAACCTCATGCAACAAAGGGTAAAACACTAAATCCTCATTAATGGTGGCAATTTTGATTTTTCCTGCGACAGTCAAAGTTTGGGTGCTATCAGCATAAAATTCGAGGCATCGGGATTAAATGTGGCACCAATGAATAATGTAGCTTCGTATTCCTGGGGAAGTTTTTAGGACCTGAGGTTTTAGAGATTAGGAGTAACAAACAAATAAACTTTACCTCTTAATAATAAATTAAAAACATGTATCAATTGGCCCTTTATTTATTTTTAAACATTTTTAATTTTTTAATAGGTAAGTTACAATCATATGTCATTGTTTCCCTCTATAATTTGGGAACCCCGTTTTTGTCGCAGTGAGACAAACACTTAGTTCGAGACTAACATTTAGTTCAGACTCGCACTAAAACTTAGTTTAATAAATATTTTTGGCCTGATTCCTCACTAAAGGGAAAAACGTCTCTATATTGTTGTTTACTTATTTGTTTTTTGTGAAAAGTACTTTTATAGAAAACTTTATTTCAGTCTGAAATAAACATTTTAGTACTATTATAGATTTAATTTTGTGTTCAGTTGTTCTATTTATTTTGGATTCATTTGTTATTTCAAGTGTAAATACGCCACAATTATATCAATAATACTAATTAAATATATAAAAATATAAATATAATAAAGATCCTAACTAAGATAAGATAAGATTATACGGATTAATTTTACGTACGTGTTTGATTTGTGTTGGATTTTTTGATAAGGAGATATCAAGAGCAGATTGAAAGTTTTAGTATAGGCGATAAATTTTTTGTCCACCTGTCCGTTTTTCTACTATCTTTATCTCAAAAATCGATTGAGGCTCGTAGGGCATTATCTAGTGTTGGTCTGGCTAGCTATCTCCCTCTAGTTGAAAATCTGTCGCCAAGTACCTATAAGTGTTACAGCAGCTGTAGTTGAGAGTCAGTTCTCATCTGGGTTTAACGTATTTGACATCTTTTTGCCTAGTTAGTGTTCAAAAGCTAACCTATAGTTACCAATCAGCTAACAATCTCGTGTTCGTTTTCAATACCAGACCGATTAAAACCTATTAAAATATACCCGATTAAAATATAGTCTAGGATTTTCGCTGGTTATTAAAGAAATAAGCTCTTACGAAACGAAAAGAAGCGAAAACTATTGACAACTCCTTCCACACGAAGACTAGTGACCGCTGGTTTTAATCGGTCAGGTATTGAAAACGAACACGAGATTGTTAGCTGATAAGGCAGCAGGTTGATATGAACATCGTATACTTAGATCCACAACTAAAACTGGTGATACTGTATAGCTTTTTAATACTTATAAATCTTTTTTTGATACAAACGACTCTACAATTGATAATGATTTCAAAATGGTAAAACCGTAGAGTTTTCGATGATTTTGATTCTGAATGGCACTGCAATTGTTATCCCATAACATAAGCATAAGCTTACCATCAGGCAAACGATCCGCTTGTCTCATTTTTTTATGTTATTGGTTACGAGATGATCTGGTCGTTTGCCTGATGGTAAGCATAACGCCGGCCCATAACAATTGCAGTGCCACCCAGAACTTTGAAACACAAAGGCCTGCGCGGCACAGCTGTGCGCTCGTTACCCTGAGACATTAGGTAATAAGTCTCATAAGCCCAGTAATTTCACTGGATACTTTGCTCAACAAACCGGAACACAGTAATGCTGGCACACTACTGTTTGGCGGCAGACTTCACGAGCAAAGCGGTGGTAACAACCCAGACGGACACTCGCAGAAGAGTTAGTCCTCTCTCTAACAAAACCAAATACAGGGCGAGGTTGAATTGATATGTTATCCCGGGAGGTGATTATGACCATGGTTGTCGACAAGTTGTGAGAACCTCCCTTGGAAATACGTCAATCCAAATATCCATAGAAAAAAGAACAACTGCAAACGTCAAGTACACGTATTATTTCTAAGTCTCTTCTAATCAACATCATCATTTAACAAAGTTCAACATAGTTCAAGTGAATCAGCTGATCTAGGGCTGCCCGAAATTCTGTAGTAGAATTTTGACGTAAACATTAAATGCTATTTCTTCAATGAAAAATTCCGAATTTCAAAAACTCGTAAAACAAATGTTGTTGACCTCCAGGAGTAGATTGACCTTCTTTCAGGATAACATACCAATTCAAACTCAGGCTGTATACACAATTAGAGTCGGTTCATAGTTAATGCCATTTTTAAACGTCTCTTATGGCCAGACTGATATGATGACAGAATGACCAAAAACATCCAGCTCTGGTCTGCAACCAAAATCCTTACACCTCATGAAACCCTGATTAAGAAACGGAGACTAAGGCTCAGATTCAGAGACGAATCTAAGCGAGGATTCGTGCTTCCATATCATGTCAAATTCTATACAGTTTTGACATATGGAAGCAAAAGTCCACGCTTAGACTTATCTCTGAATCTTAGCCTAAGTCTCAAGTCAAGCTACTAAACCACACCAATATGCGCTTGGAGATAGATGTAATCAAAATAGCAATGTCGTTAACACCAGTAAAGTATATAGATAAGCGATAAGTAGCCACATATAAATTAGATCAATATCATACTGATGTCACAGATAAAGCTGACATTCAGCGTTTCTGTTGTTTACACCACACTCAATCAAAATGCACTCTACAAGCGTGTTGGTATTCTTTTCTCTTCTAGTACTATCTAGGAGCGCGAGTTTGGAACCTAGAAACGGTAGCAATAAAGCTGGAAGCTTCAGTTACGAACCTGGGAATGCTGGATCTTCTAGAAGTGATGAAGTAGCCCCGTACGGATACCACATGAAGGTTGGAGTGCCCAGGGCGTTAGAGCTGTTAAAATCTGAAGGTGGACAGTCAAGGATCGTTGGTGGGAGCCAGGTTGCCAGTGCTTCGGTTATTCCTTATCAGGTACGAGTGTTTTTTATATTAAAATGTAAAATATAAGAAGTGAAGTATAAGAGTGAAAGTATATTGGGGAATGTGGTCTGAGATGGCATAGTGGCTGAGATGGCATAGTAGCAACATCTCCACCATTTGTAATCCAAGGAACGTAAACGTGCCACGACGCCACCTAACGGTTCCAACGGAAGATCAGCGCTAGTTTTATAGCAGCATTACGCTGAGTTGGGACCATTTTGTGACACTTTTTCTTTTGTTTTATTTTCTTATTTATTTGTTGTTCTAGGTTTAATTGGTCACGAATAAATATGGTTTCTTTCTTTCTTTAAATAATGTCTCAGGGTAATGAGCGCACTGCAGTGCCGCGCAGGCCTTTGTGTTTCAAGGTTCTGGGTGGGACTGCAGTTGTTATGGGTCGGCGTTATGCTTACCATCAGGCAAAGGACCAGCTCGTCTCGTTACCAAATAACATAAAAAAGTATATTATGTAGGTTATATATTAGGTAGGTAATATATTATAGGATGATGGATCGCATAAAGTCAAACACGCATGCATAAAGTAAAAAATGCATAAAGACAAATACCATAAATGTAACCTCAAAGAAACGCTTAGGCATATAGCTAAATCAGTAATGTGTCTTACTTAGATACTTCAGGTCTGTTTGACGATTACCTGAGTATGTAAACAAAACTAAGACGTTACCTACATTTCCTAAGATGTCATCCCATATCATCTTGTTTATTCTGGTCTGAACCATTATTCTCATCCTTTGTGTGTAGAGCAGGTATGATTTAGACGGCAGGATGACATCTTACTAAATAATGTCTAGTTGAAATGCCATGAGACTCAATTAGACGCTTTTAGACGGTATAAACTGTCTAACGCCCAACGACCACAATTTAAACATCTAAAAACTTTACAGTCATCACAAAAAGTTTGCCCCGGTCGGAGACCAGACCCGGAACCCTTTTGCAGTTAAATAATTCTGAGTTAACTTTTAAAATGAGAATAATTTAATCAGTGTTTAATTTAATTAAATTATGTAATCAAATCCTTGATGTTAATTTAATTTTGTATAACAATATAATTATTTGAACATGATTTAATACAATTCAACAGCCTTATGACATTGTTATATTGGTATATGTAATTAAGTTTACTGGTTTAATATAACGTATTTGCAGATAACATATTGAATAACTTGAAAAAGTAGCTGTTACCACCACGTGGAGATTTTATACTATTTAATAAAGAGATGGGCTGGTCGTTTGCCTGATGGTATGGACGACGGTCCATAACAATTGCAAAACCACTCAAGCTTTGAAACAAATAGGCCTGCGCCGCATTGCATTGAGCTCCCTAGTCTCATAAGCACAGTAATTTCACTGACAAAGTAATCAGTAAAATACAATAAATAATAATAAATAAATAAAAGATTTATTCACAAAAAAAAGGTATTACAACAATTTATACAGTCCTAGTCCCCACACTAGGATATCCTGTGTTGTGGGTGACTAGTTCCTTCCTTTGGGTTCTAATAATAGATAAGAACTGAGAACAATGCTAGGTTGAGAAAGAAAATAAGCACAAACAATAGGACACATAATAGACTAGACAATAGAACAAATCGGCACGATACATTTCTGACTCGAATTCAATATACTTACTTATAGTATAAAAGAGAAAAAAAAAAGAAAAGAACAAAAATAAAAATGTAACATTCAAATAAGTACCAATTTCTAAACTCAAGGAATGTTACTTGTTAGTTAATTTAAAAATACTAAGTTGTGGGTAGTTTGCAAATACTAATAATAAACACAGTAACTTTTGCAAATTACTGCTTGGCGGCAGACTACACGAGCAAAACGTTGTTAACCATCCCTGACAGACACCCACTGAAGATCCTACCACCTGGTTGATTTCTTCAAGAATCGTAATATTTTTGGGGAAAAAGTTGCCTAATGTATCTCTCCAGCCGGCCGGAGAGATACATGTGGGCCGCGGCCCACAAACTTTATGCTAAAAAACATTTAGGTGCATTTCTCCGTTGCTGCGTGAAAGAAGGATAATCCTCCTGTCATGTATGGCAAGCTTTAGAGGGGGTATTCTGAGATTTTGTCTATTATGAGTAAGTCCGATGAATGTTAGAAATCTGTGTATTTGTTTGGCGGGCAAACACGCGGAAAGTAGCACGTTGTGTGGCCTCGCTCCAACGTGCGTTAAAAAAAACTCTGCGAATATTTGAAGTTTCTGGCACTTACCGATCAGCAGGGACACTATTTAGTATGCAAAATTCTTCGAATAGTTCCATTCATGACGTGAAGTTTTGACTTTTGTCGCCAAGAATGCAAGTTGCCGATGTATGCCATTAGATTAGAAAACACAGACTTCAAGCTTATAGTAGTTTCGTTCCCAACCTCGTCACTAATACATACATACTAATATATCTCGATATAGGGTGATGTGATAAAACACTTTAAGTTAAACGTGTTCTTTATTCGAAACTATTTAAATGTAGCCAAAATACACAGATTTCCAACATTGATCGGACATACTCATAATTAGACAAAATCTCAGAGTACCACAGTTCATATTCTTGACATTTTGTTGGTATTTGTCAATTTAAGTGGTTGTTCTTATGTAAGCGTTTGATGAAATCGAATAAACAATAAATAAATAAATAAAGATTCCCATACACGACACCACCAAGCACGGATTCATATATTTTGTAACAGTATGGACAATTGGACATATAAAAAAATATATTTTTTGTTACAGGCTGGCATAGTAGCGCGCCTCACGACAGGATGGCAGTCTATCTGCGGCGGGTCTCTGATCTCCAACACTCGGGTCCTGACTGCAGCTCACTGCTGGTGGGATGGGCAGAGCCAGGCCAATCTCTTCACCATAGGTATCATCATCAGCCTAATCAAATACTACTGCTGAAATAATATTGCTTAACCAGTGCACCCTCTTAAAGGAGTTTTCTTATGGAGGAGCTCTCTTATGCGGATATGGATGTAGGTGCGGATTTCCGCATGCAATTGGTCCGTAATCCTTTTTCTTCGGTACATTTTTATGTCGGACATGGCACACCCGGATGCGGAGTGCCTGTCGTTGCAGTTTCGCATGCAAAACACACACACACATTCCGCACCCACATAAGACAAAAAATGCCCTTACACCACTAGTTGATAACTAACTAACTAACTCCACCATCACCTTACCACACTTATCTTAGGTTTTATTTTAGTAATTGAACCTATTTTTATTACAAACCAGCCATTAATATGGCTAATAAATAATTTAAACTTCTACTTACTATCTAAAGGTCAACTAACTAAGAAATGGTCCACACTTTTCTTATTAAGAAAGAATGGAAGACACTTTGTTCTTGTGTTGTTTAGTGATAATACACAAAAACACATGAATACTAATTCTTACAACGTAATTTTTTGTCAGTGTTGGGCTCTCTTACCATCTTCACTGGAGGGACAAGGATAGAAACTGCGGCCGTGACGGTCCACCCCAGCTGGAACACAAAGGATGTTACCAATGATCTCGCCATGGTCAGAATTACCAGTGTTACGTATAACAGTGAGTATTTCAATATACATAAAAGTTAAAAGTAGTTGCAAAGTTACATACATCGATTTCCAAAACGATTTCCGATTTCTCAACGTTCTCCGATGGCTCAACCAGCTGTCTTATCAGCTAACAATCTCGTGTTTGTTTTCAATACCACACCGATTAAAACCAGCGGTCACTAGTCTTCGTGTGGATGGAATAGTCTAGAATTTTCGCTGGTTATTAAAGAAATAAGCTCTTACAAAACGAAAAGAAGCGAAAACTATTGACAACTCCTTCCACACGAAGACTAGTGACCGCTGGTTTTAATCGGTCTGGTATTGAAAACGAACACGAGATTGTTAGCTGATAAGGCAGCAGTTTGGATGGTTGCATCCTGAGGTAGTCCCATTTATTCTTTGTCTAAATCAGAAGTACTCTCTCACTCGGAAGTACAAATAAAAACTATACCGGCTTTTTTAAAAGCAATTATATTTTTTGTCAAGGGGAAATTTTTTAAAGCGGATAAAGCTAAGTGAAATGCCTTTCACATTATCGAATGCGATGTTTTGTTACTCGTCAAAATACGCGACAAAGCTACGATTCCATCATGGCAATGATTATTTTCTCATTGGTGTTGCTAATAAATTATTTTACACCCGGTGACATTACCCACATTTTTCCACTAAGCCCGCGGGGACCATGCATTTTTAAGGGATGTATAGTTTCAATAAGCCAGTTTTTGTTATTATATAATATATACCTGACGATTTTCCTCACAAGTACAATTTGGATTAGAAAAGATATCTCTCAGAGAAGGGTAAGCAACGCGTTGACAGTGCCTCTGGTATTGCAGACGTTCATAGGCAGCGGGGTGACCCATGATTGTTTTTCATAACTGTAAGAAACCTAATTCTTAGCAGGTTAGTGGGAGGACTAACTCTTCTGCGAGTGTCCGTCTGGGTTGTTACCACCGCTTTGCTCGTGAAGTCTGCCGCCAATCAGTAGTGTGCAAGCATTACTGTGTTCTGGTTTGATGAGCAGATTATCCAGTGAAATTACTGTGCTTATGAGACTTAATACCTAATGTCTCAGAGTAACGAGCGCACTGCAGTGCCGCGCAGGCCTTTGTGTGTCAAACCTCTGGGTGGTACTGCAAATGTTATGGGCCGGCGTTATGCTTACCATCAGGCAAACGACCAGCTCGTCTCGTTACCAAATAACATAAAAAAAGGTTCCGAATTTCTATTAAATCATTCAACCGTTATAGTGGAATTGTACGAAGCATCACACATAGAATCAAGTCATCAAAAAACTGATACGGTCTGGTATATTTCAAGTTAGAGCTAGGTGCTCTAACAATTCTTCAATATCGCTTGTAAAAGTGTTGTTAGAAGTTGGGATTGAAAATAAAACAACGCTAACAAGGAATTTCTACGGAATAAGGGCTTTCACCTTATTTGAAATTTAAATAAGTTTTTAATTTAATTTTTTTTTGTTTTTTTTTTCTTTGCAGATAACATTCAAGCGATTCCATTACCGGCCCAAACTGATGTAAACTTGAATTTCGCTGGTACGACCGCTGTTGTTTCCGGCTTTGGGAAGACAAGTGACTGTAAGTAATGGACAGTAAACTTCAATCGTATGCTTAGTTTTCTCCTCGTGCTGCGGTAACCTGGGGCCTTACTCCGTAAAACGAACGTCGAAGCTTCGGCTGACGAATCGGCATTTTCCTACTATGAAAGACAAAATGTCAAGAGCGAACATCGAATTGAACGTTGGATCCGAAACACTTTCATAGTAGGAAAACTGCGATCCGTCAACCGAAGCTCCGACGTTCGATTTACGGAGTAAGGCCCCAGTTTCTAAATATCATATAATTATTCATTAACAATTTTTACACTGTGTCTGAAATAGGCACTTAAATGTATAATCAAATTTGGTACATAAAATTCAAAACAAAAATCAAATTGCAATCAAATTAAACTAAATCAAATCAAAGTCAAAATAAAAAATTATAAGAATGACGATGTCTTAATAAATTAATTAAATTTAATAATAGACATTGATTTGTGGTTCATAAATTCTCGGACTGAACAGAAATACACAAATTACTACGATGGCAAAAAAGAGTTTGATGATCTGCAGCCATATTTGCAGCTTAATCCGACTAGTTTCCGTTCGCATACACATTATCCGTCTCAGTCATCTACATTCAGGATGACAGAGACAAAGAATGGATTCAAACAGAAGCCTGTCGGAATGAGTTGAGAGAGTTTTTGGCGGGAATGCGAAAATGTGCTGTTGTTGTGTTTGTGTTATTTACTAAAACCTGTGTTTTATCGAGTTTTAATGTGTAATAATGGTGGATTATTAACCATTAAGTGTTCGTAAACGTGCATGAGTGAAAGGCAAATAGTACAAAGACGAAAAACGTGTATTTTCGTATTCTATCCAAAACTCCATAGAAGCTTCAGTAAAGTATCCACCGCTTTACTTAAGCGTCACTTCGACTCGACCGCGCCTAGACTAAACTTTAACGTGACTTTGATGGATTTTACACACCAAAACTAGAGATTTATTACATATTAATATATTTCATATAACTTGACAGTGGCTAAATACGCAAATCGCGTGGAGCCAAAAACAAAACAAAAAAAAAATGAGTTGAGAATAAGTAGCTTTCTGCCATCTCTCTTTAGCGTCTGCTAAGTTTTCCAAGTGACGATTTTATCATTTATTACCATCGAGATATTACTTTTCCTAATCAATGTTTGTTACTTTTATGTTTATCATCAAAATGGGTTTTCCTTAGTTCATCATATCACCTTTCTGATACACACTAATTATTATGTGTATAAAAATATAGGAACATTTATAATTATAATTTATATGATAACTAGCTTCTGCCTTTATTATATTATTAAGTATAATATTTTATACAAGGAAGGATTTATTTTTAAAAGTATTTTCTTGTTGCTTCTAATTAAAATTTGTACCTTACATACTGTATGGTTTCTGTTAAATAAATTATGCCTTCAATTTAACAGAAAAATACCCCAGGGAGTTGAATAAATAAATAGGAAACGTTTACCAAGGGAAGAGAAACAAAGGAAATTCAGGCCCTAAGGTCCTATTTCGGTGCTATTATATTAATTAACTTAATATTTCTAAGGGCTTTCAAAAATTGTACCACAGCGCCTCTGGGTAAGGCTTCATTGTTATCTATTCAATTTATTTAGGTATTTCGTGCTTTTAAAGATCTTCTCTGTAATATTTGAAACGCGAGGGGAATTTCCGAGAGTTTTGTGTGGGAACAGATTAAAATGTTATCTACATTTTGGTGCAAAAGGTTTTCCTTTTCTGATTAGTTAGATACTGCAAAAATTAAATTACGTATTATCCTACTAATATTATAAATGCGAAAGTGTGTTTGTTGGTTTGTTGATTTGTTAGTTTGTTGGTTTGTCCTTCTTTCACGTAGTAACGGAGCAACGGATCGACGTAATTTTTGGCATAGATATAGTTTATGGACCGGAGAGTAACATAGTCTACTTTTTATCCCGGAAAAAGGCACGGTTCCTGTGGGAACGCGGGTGAAAATCGCGGGCAGAAGCTAGTATTATAAGTGCGAAAGTGTGTTTGTTGGTTTGTCCTTCTTTCACGCAGTAACGGAGCAAGGGATCGACGTGATTTTTGGCATAGATATAGTTTATGAACAGGAGAGTTATGAACATAGGCTGTTTTTTATCCCGGTAAAATATACGGTTCCTGTGGGAACGCGGGTGAAAACCGCGGGCAAAAGCTAGTGTTTATATATTTCTTGCTTGCTTTTTTTTCTCGTTTTCCTGTTCCATGATTTGAATTTCAAATGATAATGAGATAATGAATTTGCGTTAATGTAATTTGATGAAATAAATAGATTAGACGTAAAATATATTTGTGTTTTGCAAATTATATTTTACAAGAAATAATGCTAATAACAAACTCAAAATAATTTAATATCATCTTGTTGTAATAGAAATGACTATTCACTTAGTAAAATATGCTTTAGTCACATATCGTATTGACCAATCAAATTGTTTATCATTCAAATTATCGCATTGTTCTATTTCTGCCCGCGGCTTCACCCGCGTTATATACATATTTATATTTAAAATGGTACTTTATGCATTATTTTGTTACATAAGGTATATTATTGTAAAGGACTAACTCTTCTGCGAGTGTCCGTCTGGATTGGTACTACTGCTTTGCTCGTGAAGTCTGCCAGCAAGCATTACTGTGTTCCGGTTTGATGAGCGTAGTCAGTGAAATTACTGGGCTTATGAGACTTAATAACTGTTTCAGGGTAGCGGCGCACTGCTGTGTCACGCAGGCCTTTATGTTTCAAAGTTCTGAGTGGCACTGCATTTGTTATGGGCCGGCGTTATGCTTATCATCAGGCAAACGACCCTGGTCGTCTAGCTATCAAACACATAAAAAAAAGTTTCATCCATATCCGTTTAGGAATTTTTGCGTGAAAGAGTATCAAACATCCATCCATCCTCACAAACTTTTGTTTATAACATTACTAGGATGTTTCCTCAGCCCAAATAATAAAGCTAATTATTTCAGCTCAAACCAGCACCCCTTTGACCACGTCTCTCTACCAAGTGTCAGTGAACATCATAACGAACGCCGTCTGCCAGAACACCATCACCAGCGTTAAACTTCAAGGAAGTCACATGTGCACCAGTGGAGTTGGCAAGGTGGGGAGCTGCGATGGAGACTCTGGAGGTCCTCTAACTACTATGCACAACAATAAGAGAATTTTGGTGAGTTCAAATGAATTATATTATAGAAAATACTGTTTTGTGTCAAATAGATTTGTATCACTATCGTATTTTTCTCCGAGATGCTCAGAAACCACTTCATTATATAAAAAAAAGAATACGGCAATCGGCTCTATTCGGTCCACAACGAAGTTATTTTTTAATACTATTTAGTAACAAGACGAGCTAGTCGTTTGCCTGATGGTAAGCATGACACCGGCCCATAACAATTGCAGTGCCACTCAGAACTTTGAAACACAAAGCCTTGCGTGGTACTGCAGTGCACTCGTTACCCTGAGACATTAGGTATTAAGTCTCATAAGCCCAGTAATTTCACTGGCTATTCTGCTTATCAAACCGGAACATTGTAATGCTTGCACATTACTGCTTGGCGGTAGACTCCATGAGCAAAGCGGTGGTACTAACCCAGACGGACATTTGCAGAGGTAGTCTTACCACTAACAAAAGTCCGGCAATGTAAAAAACGGCAATGAAAGTTTGAAACAGTTCCAATTATTACTTATTCTTTGACTGTGCTGTGAATGTTTTGTTGGATTAATTTGATTGTTTCCTCGCAAATAAGAGAAAAGTACTAAACAAGTCCCGGATGAAACAGCAATTAATGGCCTCGTTTAAAAAGGATTCAGTTAGCGCCTCGTCCTTTTAAAATCGCTTCGAAATGACACAGCTTTGTCTCGTACTTCCAATATTACTCGGCGGTCCATTGCTTTATTTCCGGCCTCGACAGTAATCTACGCATCTCTATCTTTCTTACGCAAATCTATCTTATGTTCGTAACGCTCATAGCAAGTCACCCTTTTCAATCTATAGGTAAACTTAAGCAACGTTTCTTGAGGTTTGCACTTGGATGAATGACCGCTGTAAGTGAAAGCTACCATGCTTTGGTACGCAGTGGCGTATTTAAGGATTCAGCGCCCTGGGCCTGCAAGCCCCGCCGCCCTGCCGCACACCCACGACCACCTTACTAGATTTAGGTTGTTATTAATAAACAGTGTTAAACGGTGGTTAAGTTAAACTATGTTTTGTCTTTATTGGTATTTGACAATTTTAAACTGAATCGAAAGAGACAAAACACATTTTAACTAAGTATTCAACCGTTTAACACTGTTTATTGATAAGAGCTCTAGGTAGGTACTGTTTATTAATAAGAGCCTTAAGAGTTAGATAGGGTTTTATAAATTCTTCTGTTTGCGCCGCCCCTCACAGCCTGTCGCCCCGGGCCATGGCCCTTTTGGCCCTAGGGTAAATACGCCCCTGTTGGTACGTACTTATGGCTGTCGACTTCGGTTGTTGTAGGATGTAACAGTCGTTAAGTCAGAAGTCTAGGAAGAAACAGAAGGGCTTAAACACTTACTGACACCAGAGCTAGCCACATGACAGTAGGAAAAGAAGAAGGAGACTTGATGTTGCGATAGTGCAATTAAAACTACCATGTTCAAGATTAAGTTGATACTGGCCTTCAGCGGCAGCGACCATAAAAACTGATGTTTGGTGAAAAATTTCCAATTTGTGAGAGGGTTTATCAAGGCGACTAAAAATGTCCACCTTTTGCAAAGTCTTTTCGCTTAATAATACACGAACTAGGTCATCTAGATTTCTAGAACATTATGTATAATAACACTAGTCATTATGACTGGGTTATTAGGACTAAAACAAATGTATAACAAGCAATTTGGTTTCACAAAGTATGACTTGTTTACACAAAACAACTTGCATAAATAAAAAATTTGGACTAGGTCCCGTTACACACATTTCAACCAAGACAAGATTGCTTTGGCAAGTATCCTAGTTTTAGAAGGCTGTTCCATATTTTATTATCTAGTTATGTAGGAAATGTTTTTGTAGAGTATGGAAAGAAGCAAAAAGATGATAACAAACAAAGTATTGCTGCTAATTAAAATAAATAAAATGTTAGTGGGAGGACTAACTCTTCTGCGAGTGTCCGTCTGGGTTGTTACCACCGCTTTGTGAGTGAAGTCTGCCGCCAAGCAGTAGTGTGCAAGCATTACTGTGTTCCGGTTTGATGAGCAGAGTATCCAGTGAAATTACTGGGCTTATGAGACTTAATACCTAATGTCTCAGGGTAACGAGCGCACTGCAGTGCCGCGCAGGCCTTTGTGTTTCAAAGTTCTGGGTGGCACTGCAATTGGTATGGGCTGGCGTTATGCTTACCATCACGCAAACCCAGCTCGTCTCGTTACCAAATAACATAAGTAAAAAAAAAGAGAAAAATAAAAAATTGTGTGCACTTCTAGTGCTCGCCTCACTAGCTGCTACCCTTAAGTTTAAAATCTGCACGGCCATGTTTTTGGTGTGATCCGACAGCTGTACTCGAGAACCAGTCCTAATACAGGCCTATCGTATTCGCCATAGAGATGGAGGTCAAACGCTAATCGAGTACAATAATCTGCAAAAGAAAAGTCTGATACGAAATTTTAACCGGATATTTTTTTCCAGGTCGGTGTGGTGTCGTTTGGGCTGAGCGAGGGCTGCCAGTTCGGCAACCCGTCTGTCTACACCAGGGTCACATCATTCCTCACTTGGATCCAAGCAAATATGAATTAAACTGGAATACCTGAATTCTTATAAATATTTGTCTTATTCATCAAAAATACTAGTTACTGCCGATTCTGCAGCATGCAGCACATCATTCCCTAAGGGGCAGCGTAGACGCTTATGCAAACGTACATTTGCTTGTCAGAATAACAACGCTTTTGCGTCAAGCGCGGATTTCGTGATACTCGAAATGCGCGCTTGACGCAAAAGCGTTGTTATCACGAAATCCGCGCTTGACGCAAAAGCGTTGTTATTCTGACAAGCAAACGTACGTTTGCATAAGCGTCTACGCTGCCCCTAACAAAATGCACGCACACTGCTTGTTTCTAAACTACATGAGCAAAGCAGTGATATCCACTCAGACGGACTCACATAAGTTAGGGGCACCTCAGACGCTCAAGCAAACGTACGTTTGCTTGTCAGAATAACAACGCTTTTGCGTCAAGCGTGGATTTCGTTTGCATAAGCATCTACGCTGCCCCTTACAGTTTGATGAGCATAGATAGATAGATAGAAAATTCTTTATTGCACAATCATAGTTGAAGGTACATAGGCGAACTTAATGCTATAAAGCATTATCTTCCAGTTAACCTCGGTGTAATGTGGTGATTTTACAAGGTAGTGCAGATCATAGTTATTGGATAAGTAAAATTTGTATGGAGAAATAACATATGTGTACATACAAAAATACAAATATAAGAAAACACGAACCAATCTAATAGCATAAATACATATATACATACATATCAAATAAAATATAGGTACCCTAGGTAAAGTAATCTAGTGATTTGCTCAGTTTGTGGTTTTGTTTTGGAGAGCAAGATAGTGGTTATACACTTTGGACTTGAAAGCACCAATCGATAATGCCTGGCGGATATCCGGCGGAAGATCGTTCCAGAGACGTATTGCGGTGACAGTGAAGGAATCTGAGCATAATGCCGTTCTATGTTGTGGAACCATTAGTTGAAAAACTTGAGATGTGCGCTGTGGTCGGCCAAGAGAAGAGAGAAATATGAATCGGTCCTTAAGATAGTTTGGAGAGTGGGAATTAAAAAGGATATTATAAAGGAGACAGACAGTGTGTGCATTCCGCCGAAAACGGATGTTTAGCCATTTTAATTGGAAGCGGAACTGAGACACATGATCGTACTTGCGCAGGCCATAAATATAGCGAATGCACAAGTTGAGAAGGCGTTCCAGTTTATTTAGTTGCTCTTCAGTGGCGTCTGGGTAGCATACATCTGCGTAGTCAAGCATAGGTAATAATAAAGAAGTGACAAGGGTTACTCTAGCGTGTTGAGGTAGAAAATTTTTAAGTCGCTTCATGCTGTGCAAAGAGCCATAAATCCTTTTACTGGTCTCAGTGATATGGTTGTCCCAGGAAAGATTATTACTAATGTAAAGACCAAGATTTTTTACTACTTTACAGTATTCAAGTGATATGCCATTATACTTGACTGCTGGTATTGTCTGAAAATCTATTTTAGCTAAAAGACCTCTAGATCCAGCAATCATGACCTGTGTTTTATTTGTATTAATAAGAAGCCCAAATGTTTGTGTCCAAGCAAACACAGCATCTAGATCTTCGGTTAACTGGTTAACAGCGGTAGTGATGTTATCAGGACTGAAGGAAAGATAAAGTTGAACATCGTCAGCATAAAAATGATAGGATGAGAAACGAAATTGGGAAACTAAAGTGTTGATAAAGATAGAGAAGAGAAGAGGAGATAGTACACCTCCCTGTGGTACGCCAGCATCTAAATCATTCCAATCCGAGAAAGCATCGTCAATCTGTATACGTTGCTGACGCCCACAGAGATACGTAAGAAACCAGTCAGAAGCAGATTGTGATAAATTTTGAGAGCGCAATATAGCCAAAAGAATTTCGTGGTCAACACAGTTAAAGGCGTTGCTAAAATCTAGAAGTGTGAGTAAAGTGAGTTTACGTTCATCTATGTTGAATCTAATATCATCAGTTATCTTTGTAAGAGCTGTGCAGGTACTATGAGCTGAGCGGAATCCTGACTGAAATGGACTTAAAAGATTATTAGATTGGAGGTAGAGAGAAAGCTGACGATGCACAACCCGTTCCAACACCTTAGAGAGAAAAGGGAGGATCGAGATAGGACGGTAGTCCTTAAAATCAGAGACGATGGACTTTTTAGGGATTGGGATTATGTGAGCATACTTCCATGCGTTAGGGAAACAATTAGAGGTAATGGAGAAGTTGATAACATGAGTGATAAAAGGTAAAATAATGTGTAGGATAGGAGTTATCAATTCACGACCTATACCATCGTTACCCACCGCTTTGCTAGAAATATTTTTAATTATAGCTAGCACTTCACTTTCATCTACCGGTTTAAAGCAGAGACTCTGTGCGCTTACACACGGGGTCATATTAAGTTGACCAATAATATTAGCCTTGACGCTCGAACTGACACGACATGGCACTGATGTAAAATGACAGTTCAAGGCATTTATATCGACTGTAGGGGTCACAATAGTTTTACTCTTCCCAAAACCTAGTTCGCGAAGAATTTTCCAAATATCATTTGGTTTGCTATCATTAATGGCACTAAAAACATATCGTCGTTTAGCATTTCGTACAGCCTGGTTGCAACGGTTTCTAGCCCTCTTGTAGTTTGTCAGATTATCATCAGTTCTATCCCTCCTGTACCTCCTATAAAGATAATCACGCCTTGCCATTAACCTTCTAAGCTCATCTGTGAGCCATGGAGCGGGAGGTCTTTTCATGCGCACAGGTTTCTTAGGCGCATGAGTATCATAGAGATTGGTAAGGAAAGTATTTAGGATGCGGACTTTCTCATTGATATCTGAGGCATCAATTAGGAGATCCCAATCAAGCATACGAGCATCAGAACACAGCTTTTCAATATTCATGGCAGCCAGGTTTCGCTGTAATATGATTTTAGGCTTTATTTTAGGTTCTTTCACTTTGTAGGATGCATAGATAAGGTCATGGTGTGAAAAACCCGGAGCTGGAAATTGGCCATGGGTAGAGACACGGTCTGGGTCCCGTGTAAGAATAAGGTCGAGTTTAGTGTGACTGTCATTTAAATGGTAGGTAGGTTCAAGGTCCAGCAGCGCAAGGTCAAAGGAAGAAACAATGTTGATCAGTTTTTTAGACCTTCTATCATTACGCAATAAACAGGTGTTAAAATCGCCCATGACCACGAAATTATCATAAATTGGCAGATGTAAGTCGAGGAGTGGTTCCAATGTGTCAAAGTAATCAACAGTGGGGGGAGAGTAGATAACACCGAGTAGAAATTTAGCAGTTGACTTTAAGGTAATTTCAATAAATAGATGCTCCATAGAGCAAGAATAGAGAGAAGGTGATTTTGAAATTACCTTGTGCTTAAACTCAGAGCGAAGATACATCGCTACACCCCCACCGCCCTTGCCAACACGGTCGTTTCGGATTAGCACAAAACCAGGGAGACTATATAATCGAGAGGGGAGCGTAGATTTAAGAAAACTTTCAGAAATAAGACAGGCATGAATGTTGTTGCTAGTGAAGGTAGCTAGGAGTTCAGAATAATGTGCTGGTAAACTTTGGGCATTTATGTGACATATATTCAGATTCCTCCTATAACCAGCAAATGATTGGTGTAAAAGATCATTTAAAGGGATATCAACAATGCTATCATCGATGGCATCTGAAAAGGCATCAGAATCCAAAGACACAAACAAATCCGACGAAATTGAGCTATCCATATTTATATTATGTGGGTACTAAAAATTATATATAAATCAGATTTAAATATATATACTAATTTATATAGGTGGGTACCTATATAAAAACAAAATAAATAAAAATAAAATATTAACACAAATATAAATTACACTGCTTCTTAATCTTGTTCACGAAACAGCCACAAACACCACCGATTAATTTGGACGGATAGATGCTTTCAGGTTACAAAAATAGTAATAGTAACATTGTGACATAAATACAAAAAAAAGGAAAAAATATAAAATAAAAACTAAAATAAAACACAAAGTAAGAATAAGGAGGCAAACAATCCCTTCAGAGAGCATATTTTGTATAAATACTAGTGGGATGTTATAACACTACTAATTTTAAAGTTTTGATCAAAAGTACTACATACTACCTATATAATACAAAGGAAACAATTCAGTAAATGGTACACAGGCTTGTATTGTTCCTAAACCTAAAATGCACAGTTAGCAAGGTGCCGTGCCGGTTGAATAAATTTTTAATCAACGTTATACATTTGCATGATGCTGAGTTTGACGAAATTACTGAGCAAATAATACCATCAGGCAAACGACAAGCTCGTCGCGTCCAACGCAAGCGTAGTTACGATCAAAATCCTTTAGGAACGTCCAGCTCGAATAAACTGATGCGTCAAATAAAATCAGTGTTTAGTCAACCTTCATCAACTCAAATGACGTATCACATATCACATGGAGTGTGTATGATTTATGCCTCAGTTGTTCTGACAATGAAGTGACGTATGACGCGAGCATTTTCACGGCTTTGTCCTGACTTCAATCCGTTCATTAAAGGGTTGATTAATTATGATTGAACACGACGGACTGTCCGTGTTTGTATGTGCCTTTACGATACAAAACGGGAACAGGCGAAGCAATGCGTCATGCGTCTTTTTATTACAGTGCATGACCACCTGCACCACCAATCATCCACAGCTCCCACAAGCCCTAAGATCCGTTTTAGTCGCCTTTTATAATCAGCAAGGGATACCTAATTAATCAGCGTCCGCGGTGCGTAGTAACGCAGTACAATCGGCCGCCAAGAATCAGCGACTACGCATATAGGCTCTTATTAATAAACAGTGTTAATCCATGGTTTAGTTAAACTATGTTTTGTCTTTGTTGTTCTTTGACAATTTTAAACTGAATTGAGAGAGACAAAACATAGTTTAACTAAACCATGGATTAACACTGTTTATTAATAAGAGCCATAGCGTATAAGAGCGTATTGTCGGTTTGGTGTAAACGAAAAGGTGAAAGTGAAGGTGAAGGAAAGGTGAAAGAAAAGTAGTAAACTGCGAAGAACTCGCTTGCAGTCGGTGGCTGACTATACGTTTAATACCTAATAATAATAAAAATATGTTTATTTACCAAAAATACATTACAAAGGAAACTAAGAGTAAAATCAACGAGAAACAGTAGTTAAAATTTTCCAATAATCAGATACAGCGGCCCCACACTAGGCTACATTGTACTACATTAGACATAATACAAGAAATTAGAGGTTAGTTTGGACGCTTGTTAGTTACAAGTAAAGTTAATGCAAGTGAAGTTAAAAATAATAATTAAGCACAATGAATGTTGGATGGCAATAAATAACAGACTATCCTTAATTGGACGATATGTATTTTCGATTATTTTGTTTTATATTGGAAGTGGAATTCATAGCTTGGTTTATTCATTTGATTGAGTGCGATAGAGCGGTTTGGTCTGCTGATATTTGTCTCATGAAAGCAATGCCGTGGGAAATACAATTTTGCCGCTTATCGAAATGGGTGCTTCTATCTTCAATAACGGCTATAATAGTGGACAAGTTTAAATTTTAGATATATAAATAAATAAACACTTACACTCATACCCCCGCACTAGGATTCCCTATGTCGCAGGTGGCATGGATACACACAGATACACATCACAAACATCCAAGACCCGAGAACAAACTTTATGCTTACACAAAATCTGCCCCGGCCGAGAATCGAGCCCGGGACCCCTAGCTTTGCAAGCAGGGTTACTACCAACTTAGCTACGTTCTATCAAGTAATGTTCTATGGCACACCGTCGTTTTTGCAATCTCAGTGCAGTCAAAAGTGTGGACACTGAAACAAAAAACAATTGAAACACTCCGCGATAAAATCTAGTCGAAATTGTTTTCACAAACAGCTATTAGTGTCTCCTTTCGTAATATATACAGCATCAAGACTCTCTATTGTCGGACAAACCCATTAGAATTAAATATTTATGTTGTTACCCAAATCATTAATTCCGGAAGGGTTCTCGTGACAGACACGCTCTCGAGTAGGTAAAGCATGGCCACATTTTTCCTGCACGTACAAGATATGTGGTGGCGAATGCTTGTATTTTATATTTAGGTACCTAGTATAGACTTATTTTTTGACCGAGAATCATTCGACTAGACCGTCGAATGTGTCTCGGTCAAAAACGCCTGCCTATATAAAGATCTATTCACCAATTTTGTGAACTCCCAAATTATAGTTATTAAACATAAACATAAACGCTTACACACTCATACACCCGCACTAGGATTCCCTGTGTCGCAGGTGGTATGGACACACACAGATACACATCACAAACATCCAAGACCCGAGAACAAACTTTATGCTTACACAAAATCTGCCCCGGCCGGGAATCGAACCCGGGACCCCTCGCTTTGCAGGCAGGGTTACTACCAACTTAGCCACGGAGCCGTCAAAAAATTAAATTACTGGGCTTATGAGACTTAATACCTGATGTCTCAGGGTAACGAGCGCACTGCAGTGCCGCGCAGGCCTTTGTGTTTCAAAGTTCTGAGTGTCACTGCAATTGTTATGGGCCGGCGTTATGCTTACCATCAGGCAAACGACAAGCTCGTCTCGTTACCAGTAACATTAAAAAAAAAATTATAGTTACAGGGCAACACAGAAGCTTTTTGTGCTAAAGACAAATAATGACAGCTTTTAGGACGACTAAATTCCGTTTCACATCATTTATTACAGCCCATTAGTTTGTACAAGTTCTAAACCCACGTTAGATTTTATATAGTGGGCCACATTTGGGATGTTATAAATATATTATATTCTTATCTAGGATTAAGAGTTAATATTACATTATATATTAAGTATTCCAGTAAGGATGGATTGCCAGAAATCAAGACTAGATTGATTATATTCAAATCAAAATGGTATTTTAATAAGTAAATTCTTAATCAAATTGTATGTATTTTTATTGACTTGTGTATTATTAGTGCGCCTACGCAGGCAGAATTTCACTGATGCTTTAACATCTATAAACAATGTATATTATATAGTACTTACTCAAAAGTCTCTCAAATAAATGATTTAATTTCAATTATTATGAGAAGGCGTGCAACGGGCGTGATACTTGTAAATACGTAAATCAGTTGAATGACCGGCTCGTATCTATTTCAATACTGCCTCTTGTCCATGACAAGAGACAATTTGCGTTGTCGTTTGTGCTTGTACGAAGTTTCCCTACTGTATGCGTACTGTGTCTATCTCGCACTAAATCGATGTAAATCAGGCATAATGTAGCAAATAAAGGTAATTAACGTTGGCGAAGCAGCGCGCGTAATAGGTTAATGAATCATATCACATAATTACTGGGCTCGGACGTGTGTTCACATGCTACTGTTTTGGGTAAAATGTATACGCTAGACCTTAGTATCTTTTCGCGGTGACGCGTTTTTTTTTATACTACTCGATAACGAGACGTACTGGTCGCTTGCCTGATAGTAAACAAACCCATAACAATTGCAGTGCCACTCCGAACTTTGAAACACAAAGCCTGCGCGGCACTGCAGTGCGCTCGTTACGCTGAGACGTTCGGTAGTAAGTCTAATAAGCCCAGTAATTTCACTATCTTCTCTGCTCATCAAACCGGAACACAGTAATGCTAGCACATTACTGCTTGTGCATTGACATTTGTGATGCTCCTTGTTGATATTAGATACATTGTTGTATGTAAATTCCAAAAAGATGATTTGAGCACGCGGCCTTCAGTTTAGTATTGGATGCTAATAAAAAAATTATAATAACCAACTAAGCTATGTTTAAATAGGCCATATTCGTGTAAAAATTAATAGTAAAATCTTTTGGTATCTTCACTTATGTAGGAACTTACATAGTTGAAGAGACTCAGCAGTCTGAGTTTCTTCAGGAGAGAGAGTTTCTTGTGGAAGTCCAGTGACTTCCACACTCTGTCAGACTTTCCTAGAAGAACCTATAAAACAATTGAATAGCGTTGAGGCAATGTGTTTAAATTTTATTGACATTAATCATAGAACTCTCGCCCAACACAACCTAGCTGAAATTGAAATGAAGACCGGTATCGAGTTGATAGACCGCATGACGGCTCCGTAGCTAAGTTGGTAGTAACCCTGCCTACAAAGCGAGGGGTTCCGGGTTCGATTCCCGGCCAGGGCAGATTTTGTGTAAGCATAAAATTTGTTCTCGGGTCTTGGATGTTTGTGATGTGTATCTGTGTGTGTCCATGCCACCTGCGACACAGGGAATCCTAGTGCAGGGGTATGAGTGTAAGCGTTTATTTATTTATTTATTTATATGTTGCACGCAGTTTTAGCGCATACAAATAACGCCTACTTCAGGATAATTCGTACGTGCGTAATTGCCCTTATGTTTATGTGGCCAGACACAGAATATACAAGTATATGTTGTCTATTAGGAGAGTTGTTTTCTACAAAATTATTATGTAGGATAATATTATGTTTATGTCATTAGGTACTAAGGTTAGCCAAATTTAAATTATGACGTAATTTTGACGGCTCCGTAGCTAAGTTAGTATATAGTAACCCTGCCTGCAAAGCGAGGGGTCCCGGGTTCGATTCCCGGCCGGGCAGATTTTGTGTAAGCATATATAAAGTTTGTTCTCGGGTCTTGGATGTTTGTGGGGTGTATCTGTGTGTGTCCATGCCACCTGCGATACAGGGAATCCTAGTGCGGGGGTATGAGTGTAAAAGCGTTTGTTTAAAGCGTTTATTTATTTATTTAGCTAATTTCTTATCAAATAGTTATTATAGCACATTAAGGGCGGATCTTTCAAGAGTGAGATAACGTCCTTAGTCTACCGTTAAAGAATCAGCTAAGACTTATTGCTCTGATAGAAGAAATTTGAATCTTTCAAGTGACAGTTACGAGTTAACGGAGGACTAAAATACGTATCGGAGGTATAACTTTATCGGACTGTTTTATGGCCAGATAAGGTTGTTAGTCTCTCGTTAACTCGTCATGTCAAAGCCAAACTACCTTATCCTAAGTGTGTTTGTCTGTTTGTTAATTTGTTGGCTTGTTTGTTTGTCCTTTTTTCATGCAGCAACGAAGCAAAATATCGAGGTGATTTTTTACATAGTTTATGGACCGGAGAGTAACATAGGCTACTTTTTATCCCGGATAATACTCGGTTCCTGTGGGAACGCGGGTGAAAACCGCTGGCAGAAGCTAGTAAGGTTATAACAGTTTCTATAGAAGTTAAATGGTTAATAATTGAGGAATAGGATGATTACTGATTAGAATATTTTAGTTGTAGGTGCTAGGTGGTATGTGTCCCTATAGGTATGTGCTCACTCTACTAGATAGGAAATCATAAGCCCGAAGTCACATTAATTAATGCTCATTTATTAAGACACACGTAAACATAAAAGCGAGGGCTGCCGGGCACGCGGTTGCAGGGTGGTGGTGCGACTGGCGCCAAGAGCGCGTTTTGCCTCGCTTGCCAAATATCAACCTGCAACGCCTGACCCCACATCAACACTCCTCATTTTGAAAAAAAGTTTTACAGAAACACAATTGTAAAAAAAAGTATAAATATAATTATATACAAAACACTGTAAACTTATAAAAATCTAACATTATAAATAATATGTGGAAGCTGAAGTGATGGGACTGGCGCCAAGTGCGCGTTTTGCCTCGCTTGCAAAGTATCAACCAGCAACGCATGCCCCCATAATATATTGTTCGGAATCGCACTGATCATTGGGAAGAATGCAAATGGGACGAAACTTATTTTGTTCATTGAGGAAATTTACAGCCCTTTTCTTTTCGTTTTGGTAATTTTGCGTTCAGTTTTTCACTCATTTTGAATCTCACGGTAAAAGCGATATTCTTCTTTCTTTATTTCCTGGCTTCTGTGGTATGTTCGCCACAGAAAAAGCGATATTTTAAATCCAATGAAAAAACTCAAAAAAACAACAAGTAACCAAGGAGAAGCGGTCGCTATGCAAATAACAACACGTAGAAGTGACATAAAAACGACGTTTAACCAGATATGTTCCGGGCTGCCTCGCTCGCTTGACTACAGGATGGCTATATGTATTTATTGCAAATAAGAAAAGGATGCCAACAATATAATGCCAAGAAAAAAACTTTTCGTAAATTCTCTGAATCATCAGAGCTATAGTAACTTTTTGGTGAAGGCAGACGTAAATAAATTGTTGCCATTCTAAAGAAATAAACCTTAGGTAGCTAACGGTCCATTAAATTCGTATTGAAAGACCCGAAAAAAAATGACAAGCAGGTAACGGATCAATAAAATTTATCGGTTCACTAGCAATCAGTCCACTAACGCTGCAATTGAAAGATTGGCCCTGAGTCTATCTAAATAGCAAATAATTTTAAAAAAGTCCTAAAAAAATTCTTTGAAAACCATTCGTTTTATTCTATTATAGACATGCGTCTCACTGAATCTTCATTCCTGTATGAATAAGAATTGATATTGTATGATTATGCTTATTTTGTTTTGTATAAGAAGTTATTACTGGTTTTTTTTGTTTAGTGGTTATTTTCTGTCTTGACATAATTTTAATTGAATTGTTTGGAACAATAGCTGAATTAGAATGATATTGTGATAGCTTTATAAATATACTAAACTATTTTGATGTAATGAATTGACTTGCCCAGTGTAACACACATTGTTATAAGGCCAATAAATAATTCTATTCTATTCTAAATTCAGAACAGATTCCAATAAATGGAATCACAACAGAGATTAGCCTGTCGACAGGGGAGAGGAAGACGTTTGATGATGCTAATCTGTGTATCTCCAGAGTAATCCACGATTCGATAGATGATGAAGCTGTCGATCTTGAGAAGGCTATTAATATGCTGTATTATGACTCGTTTACTAAAGCGCTCAGCACACGAAGCAACTTAAGTTCCGGCAACTATCAACTTTTTACAAGTTTTTATTCAAGGTTGCAAATTACTAGGTGGTAGGACTAACTCTTCTGCGAGTGTCGTCTGGGTTGGTACCACCGCTTTGCTTGTGAAATCTATCGTCAACCAGTAATGTACAAGAATTACTGTCCGGGTACTTCCGGTTTGATTAGTAGATTAGCCAGTGATCACTGGTCTTATGACACTTAGTACCTAATATTTCAGTGTATATTTTAAGCTATCAAGCGTACTGCAGTGCCGCGCAGGCCTTTGTGTTTCAAAGTTCAGAGGGGTGCTGTAATGGTTATGGGCCGGTGTTATGCTTACCATCAGGCAAACCAGCTCACCTCGTCAGCTCAGAGATGCTGAATATATATAATAATATATGCTAACCTTAGATTAAGCCAGGCTTTCAAGATGTGCAATACCCCGAAGAAAAAGCAGAGGTAGATGATGAGAACCCAACCAATAAGATCAATTAAAACTGCTATTCAAAATAGTAAACTATCCAACGAATATACCGAAGATCTAAGTTAACCTTAAACTTACTTGTTTAATCTTCGGGCCTTGGAGGAATGAATTGCAAGCAAATAGGTAGGTGGAGTTCATTCCTTTCTGTTTACTCTGAAAAAAATTGCCTTGGTTATAATACTTTTTATAAGGTGAGGCGACAACCAGCCCTGGAGTATACAAAGAGTTGACCAACTTCACAACTTTCCCGCTTCATAGACTAATCCAACAACTTTCTTAGCATTTTTAACTAACAATCCCATTAGGGCTGCCTCACCGTCCCAAATCTCATCATCTCAGCTTATTTCGAGCGTCATTTTACTAATCCAGCCCAATAAAGTCGCCTCGCTTACTTGACGTGCAATATTAATTAATTCTTGGCTTAATAATTCACCAACAATAAGGGAGAGTTTGCTCGTGATTAATAGATCGCGCCACCCCTGACTAGCGTCAGATTAAATTCTTGGCTTTGCACTAATTGCGTTGTAAATCTTGAGCTTGGGGCGTCGAAGGGTTAATTTCCGATAAGGTTTGGGATAGATGATTGCGGTGGCTGGTTCTACGATTCAGTAAACTTTTTGGACTGGTCACTCATACGCGGCTTAGGTCGCTGCTCTCTTGCTCTCTACCGCTCGTATCTGCCCTACTGTCTTACCTTTCGATTGCGTTCCGATAACATAAATCGCGTCATTATCTTTTTTGTAGTCGTAGGATGACTACAATACGAACTTCTTCAAGTAAGTGCTATTCTTCCCTCACTCTTCTTCGTCTTTCGGAAACACAATCATAGAACGAACGACCTGACTATAACGGCACAGCCAAAAAGTAAGGGATATATTTTTAGCAGACTATGGATGACTGTAAGATTGTATTAGGAGTGGGTACAATAACATGTTTATTTACTAACTAATACAATTAATTTAAGTATGCACCTAATTAGTAAATAAGCTTCAACCTTAGTAAATAAGCTTCAACCTTCGTTATACGAACGGCTAAGGATAGGAAATCTTTGTCAGCCTCTGTGTTTCGTAATAGCTATAATTTGGGAGTTTTAAAGATGAGAGTGAATAGGTTTCTTCTAGGCAAGCTTGCTAGATCGTCGACCGCATCGTCGTTTAACACCAGGAGAGATCGCGCTAAAACGTAAGCGCAATAAAAAAAAAACTTAATAAGGACATATGCTTATGAGCACACGTATTCTAACTAGTACTATTTTAAAACACAACATAACAATTAAATACCAGCTATTTCTATTGTATTTTCACTCCGGCCACCTCAGAATGAAGAGCTCGTAATAAAAATACGCTATATATCCTTTTTAAAATCCGAGATTAAGTGCCACTTAAAAAGAGTTATTTCATGGAGTATAAGACTACCTCATTAAATCTCATAAAGCTATTTGCAGGCACACAATGCTTTCATTCTAAAGGATGCAGGACTTTGTAGATTCGTGCAAAGAACTGCTAGTTTGTAAAGTAAAATGGTTTCTTAGCGAGCGCGATTTTATGTATTATGATTATCATTTTTCTTAAATGGCTAGAACGTTTTGTATTTTTTTTATTACAATTTGACAACTAGAGGAGCAGGTCACTTGCCTTGTGGTAAGTTTTTTTTTAGTTATTGGTAACGAGACGAGCCGGTCGTTTGCCTGATGGTAAGCATAACGCCGGCCCATAAAAATTGCAGTGCCACTCAGAACTTTGAAACACAAAGGCCTGCGCGGCATTGCAGTGCTCTCGTTACCCTGAGACATTAGGTATTAACTCTCATAAGCCCAGTAATTTCACTGGCTACTCTGCTCATCAAACCGGAACACAGTAATGCTTGCACACTACTGCTTGGCGGCAGCCTTCACGAGCAAAACCGTGGTACTAACCCAGACGGACACTCGCAGAAGAGTTAGTCCTCCCACTAACAAAAAATTGCCTGAAGCCTAATAATATTTGCTGCACCACAAATTTTGAATGATGGTGAATAGTGCAGGCCTTTGTATTTCAAAGTTGAAACACAACCTGTACATAACTGCATTGCGCTTTTTACCTCGAGACATCCTAATTGTTGGGGGTAATTATATTAAGTGTTATAAGCCCAGTAATTTCCCTGACTACTACACAAGGAAAGCGGTGATACCCACCTAGATGGAGAACCTCCTTACTTATCCGGGAGCACAAGGCAAATGACAGCAAATAACAGCAACAGAACTTTACAGCACTGAGTGGTGCGAAAGTGATTCCAGTTCTACTGTATTTTGTGTACTGTGGCTCCGAGAACCAGTTGGCTATATCCCTAAAGCTTTTCTACAAACACAGAACTAGCTTGGACGAAGGTAATTTATTAGACTTTCAAACGAGGTGAACGGAATGGTGCTACCGTTTCTAGCTTGAAAACATTTGTTGCATTTTAATTGTATTTTGGTGGTTTGTAATTGGTGAATTCAATTAATTACGGTAAGTTGTTCATTTATGTGTTATTTTACTGCCCGCTGCGTGTTCTTTTGTAGATACTGCGTTGCTTTATTTTATTGATATCTGTGTTAGATAAGTACTTGGATACGTCTTTTTTTATTTTTTTATGTTATTTGGTAACGAGACGACCTGGTCGTTTTGGTCGTTTGCCTGATGGTAAGCATAACGCCGACTCATAACAATTGCAGTGCCCCCCAGAATTTTGAAACTCAAAGGCCTGCGTGGCACTGCAGTGCGCTCGTTACCCTGAGACATTAGCCAGTAATTTCACTGGATACTCTGCTCATCAAACCAGAACACAGTAATGCTTGCACACTACTGCTTGGCGGCAGACTCCACGAGCAAAGCGGTGGTAACAACCCAGACGGACGGACACTCGCAGAAGAGTTAGTCCTCCCACTAACAAACGTGGATAAAACACGACAAAACAGAGATTAAAATGGTCTTATTTAATTTAATTCTCAGCTCTTGTTATGCTCAGGAGTGTCAGGCCAGACTTAGCCGACAATTAGGACCCCTTTTTAGGCTAACATCATCATTAGCCGGAAGACGTCCATTGCTGAATATAGGCCTCTCCCATAGAACGACACTTGGATCGGGTACTCGCCTCTTCATCCGACGATTCCACACTGTTTTGACCAGGTCCGTGTTATTATAACAATATAACCTTATATATTGTGTTCCAGGAATGTGTCCCCAGACCGGCAAGGTTATTTAAATTCAATCGGAAAGATTCCGTGTAGGAAGGGACTGTTTCTGATCGTTTATATTTCGGAATCGCCTTCTGTCAGATCTGTGAATTTTGTAAAAGAGTGTCAGGCAGTCAAGTGAGGGCTAGAAAATGGCCTAACACCATGGTACACCATACTAAGCGTGTATCTTGATGAAAGCTGTTTATTATGGGTTTCGAATCATTAAGCTACAGGCAATTATAGAGCACTGATTATAGAGTCATCGCTTTTATGGTCTTATGTTCGGATCATTAAGGTACATTTGAGTGTGAGAAGCCAATATTAGATCTGGCAATACTATAAAAATGAATAAGTTAAGATTCCGTTCTAGGAATTTACTCTAAAGCTTGGAGTACTAAAAAATAAGTTTGGCATGTTCACCACCTGCAACCACCTGCGTCACGTACCTATAATAGTAAAAAGAACAATACTCATAAAAAAAGAGTAATTTTAAATTCCGCTTCCACACGGCACAGCATATAACATTAATTACTTAAAATTAGCTACATATGTGAACTGGTTTAACAGAACAATGCAGTGGGAATGCGACACAATTAGCGGAATGATACTCCAGGTGTAATGTAAAGCAGTGACTGAACTTTCGACTTTTCTTCACCTTTTCGTATCAATAATTCAGTTATTTAATATATGTGAAAACTTTTAATTAGCCTTAATTAGTTACTTAATTTAATATTTTTAAGCACCTAGCTGTTAGTTTTCCGAAGAAAATAAAACAAAACAAAACAAAACAAAACAAAACAAAACAAAACAAAACAAAACAAAACAAAACAAAACAAAACAAAACAAAACAAAACAAAACAAAACAAAACAAAACAAAACAAAACAAAACAAAACAAAACAAAACAAAACAAAACAAAACAAAACAAAACAAAACAAAACAAAACAAAACAAAACAAAACAAAACAAAACAAAACAAAACAAAACAAAACAAAACAAAACAAAACAAAACAAAACAAAACAAAACAAAACAAAACAAAACAAAACAAAACAAAACAAAACAAAACAAAACAAAACAAAACAAAACAAAACAAAACAAAACAAAACAAAACAAAACAAAACAAAACAAAACAAAACAAAACAAAACAAAACAAAACAAAACAAAACAAAACAAAACAAAACAAAACAAAACAAAACAAAACAAAACAAAACAAAACAAAACAAAACAAAACAAAACAAAACAAAACAAAACAAAACAAAACAAAACAAAACAAAACAAAACAAAACAAAACAAAACAAAACAAAACAAAACAAAACAAAACAAAACAAAACAAAACAAAACAAAACAAAACAAAACAAAACAAAACAAAACAAAACAAAACAAAACAAAACAAAACAAAACAAAACAAAACAAAACAAAACAAAACAAAACAAAACAAAACAAAACAAAACAAAACAAAACAAAACAAAACAAAACAAAACAAAACAAAACAAAACAAAACAAAACAAAACAAAACAAAACAAAACAAAACAAAACAAAACAAAACAAAACAAAACAAAACAAAACAAAACAAAACAAAACAAAACAAAACAAAACAAAACAAAACAAAACAAAACAAAACAAAACAAAACAAAACAAAACAAAACAAAACAAAACAAAACAAAACAAAACAAAACAAAACAAAACAAAACAAAACAAAACAAAACAAAACAAAACAAAACAAAACAAAACAAAACAAAACAAAACAAAACAAAACAAAACAAAACAAAACAAAACAAAACAAAACAAAACAAAACAAAACAAAACAAAACAAAACAAAACAAAACAAAACAAAACAAAACAAAACAAAACAAAACAAAACAAAACAAAACAAAACAAAACAAAACAAAACAAAACAAAACAAAACAAAACAAAACAAAACTCTAACTGATTCAGCGATTTTGGTCCATTGATAGGAATGTATTTGACTGATGTTTATTTCAATTCTGTCAAACAGTACTATATTGGCCTTGTTTAACTAATTTTAACACTTTGTCCCCAAGAACTTAAGGACGGAACATAATTAAAACCTGTCAAATTAACGCACTTATCTTTAGCTAACGTCAATCTAACGGCCATGAATTTAGTAGCATCTATTTTCTCGTTCAAGAGAAAAGGATGAAAAATGTTGGGTGGTTTATTTACATTCCATCCTTATCACATGTTCACCAACACGGAGTATGTATGCCACAATGCGGAGAAATATTTATATTTGATGTACTTATTTCTAAAATAACAAAATGCAAAATGTATGTAAAACATACAAGAAAAGCGTAGTAAGTAAATAAAATATAGCATAGATTCAAAGGTGGCCTTTTATCTTATAGATATAATCGTTATAAATAATAACTTTATAAAAAATCATTTAGCAATTAGGTTTTTAAAAGCGCTACTTTATGTTCTGTTTGCATAAATACTGTGTTACGACGTTCGCACTCCTCTGCGTGCGCTCGCTTGTGTCGAATACACTGCTGAAATATTTGACAACAGTGGAAAGTGGAAATACAAAAGGGGTCGAGGCGACAGATTGACAAACACTGAGTCGGCTTCATTTTAGCCAAGACTTTGATTGAGATGTTTGAGACAGTTTTTGTCTCGTCCTTGTTCAGTTTTCAAATGATATTGTAAGCAAAAATAATATGATGGTAGGACTAACTCTTCTGCGAGCGTGCGTCACGGTGGGTACCACCGTTTTGCTCGTAAAGTCTACCGTCAAGCGTCACTGGTGTATCCAATCGTAGAGGGTGGACTAGGTCGTGTTATGCTTAGATTTCATATTAATTAGATTTAATGTAATTTACAGTTAATGTAGAGTTCATGAAGTCTATTTTTGTTCAAATTCGTCACAGATATTTGTTTGAAAGAATAAGTCAACAAAGCTCGTCTACTTGTTTAAATATAATGTCATGTTCAAGTAAAACTACTGGCAGCAATAAAATTAAACTCAAAAGTTCCAACAGGGGGTCACCTGTGTTGGAAACTAAACTACACTGAACTCCAAAACTATTTTGTGAGCGAGGCAAAGACCAACATACTAATGTCAGGACTTTACGCGTCCATTAACAGAGAGGCATACATTTTTATCTCTCTTATTTATGCCAAGTATCCAACGCCTTTATAAAGTGCTGTCTTGGTTCCAAATGTTAGTAGATTTTCTACGCAAAAGAATTTTTTGAGCAAGATTTCAACGCCTTAATTTTGACTTCTTTTCTCATTGGGCTATTTAACTTCTACCTCATTTGATGTTAAGTCCGATTTTAAGATAGTAACAAGCTAATCGCCAAATAGGGACTAGCTGTAAAGAGCAGCTTGAATACCAATAAGTGCTTGCGTAGAAATTGTGAAGCTAGCAATCTATCTACCTATCTAATCTAGCTACCTAGCGCAACACATAACAAAATACTGTTTTAGACTTTCACGGTTATTAACTAATTCACACATTATAACGGGATATTTTTTTGTCTACAAACCACCCGCAGTCTCGCCAGTATTCCCGTGAACATGATGCTTGCAACAGCGTCAAAATATCGGGTGCTCATCGCTAAATAATAATCACGGTAAATATCCCGTTATAATGTGTGAATTACATAACAAAATGCTGCATCATTTGCCTTAATTATGCTCTATCAGCTTAAAAATGGGATATTTTCAGATTCTTTGTTCCCAGAAAACTACTACCCATCTGGAAGTGATATATCATATCTTTTATCGTTGGATCAAGACGGCATTTTACCAAAATCTCATCAGGACCCTTATTCGCTATGAGGTTCCTTGCCAATAACACGTGACGTCATAATGTTCTAAACATAAACGCGCCACGACGAAGAATTAATTAATTGTATTCTATATGTTATGTTGCACGATAATTGAGGAGCATCAGTTCAAAAGGTTACATTTACACTTCTTAAAACTTTTCAGATATTGAAAAAAACGGATATAATTAAAGATATAGAGGCCGAATAAATAAACAAATATTTTAATTTAGGTAAATGTAACCTTTTGAACAGACGCTCCTCAGTTTGTCTATGCCCAGCACCATTTAGCGTTATTTTGACAATCCATAACATGCGCAACAACGAGCCTTGTTCTTAAACTTGAAATTGTCAAAATACACAAACCGAGTCTGGCCAAAAAGAAGAAAAAAAAAACGAGTCTTGCATTTGTCAAATTTAACAATGGCCTTAGAATAGCATTACACCATAGAGTAGTACTATAATTAAAGGAACATTACACAACCATTCCACGAAGACATCGTAACGCGTCACGGTGTGGGAAAAAGTGCCCTGAAGTTGTAACGTTTTTAAGACTACAGGTATGGTTGGGAGAGCACATTGAGACACCAATCAGAGTTCAAACATTTATTTCTGGTTATAAATCCGGTATGTTGAAGAAGGTTATCTTAAGTTGTTATATTATGAATGCTCTCTATAGTTACAAGTTACAGATAAGATTAAAGGTATACAATCTCAGGGAGTGGTGGCGGATTCTGCCTGAACACCATCCAAAATGCTGCCTTGCGACCAAAGTCTACTAGATGTTGATTTACCGTATATTAAATTAAGTTAAGTTAGTTTGGACGGTACAAAAGTAAGTAAAGCACACGACCCGGTCAGGTCATGTGGTACCGCTTGTATAGTGATGTGTAGTATAGGTTGAGGCCGGTCAGCGCAGAGACTCGGCAGAGCGGGAGCTCGCCCCGAAGGCAGGGAGGAGCGCCGCCGCTAGTAAGGTGAGGGCTGGTAGGTCGGGACTAAGTGGCCCGGCTGTAGAGACGGGTTGAGTCCCATCGACCTCCAGATGGTTGATAGGCGGAGCCTACTGCGCGCCGATGCGCCCGGACCTCGCTGAAGAGGCGAGCCGATACCGTATCTTAAAAAAACCCTGTCGAAGGACAGTTCTAGGTTAGCAAAAGAACACTTGCGTGAGCCACGTCTTCCTAACCTTCAACTAGACTAAAGTTCAACTCACCCGTAGGGGGTTTCCAAACACGTGGCGGAGATTCTCTCAACCGCACAGGTGAAGACAGTGGGTGGCCAGACGGCGACCGGGTGGCGATCCGATGGTGGCCGGGGATGGTTCGCTTTTCGTAGGCGCCTGGGTCATCTCGGAGACAGGTGCCAACATGGCGTGGTGGAGGGAACGGTCGTCCGGAGGCAGACGCCCCGAACGACCGCTCCTGACCCCGCAGCGAAATGAAAAGGCCAGTGAAGTCCGGATTCAAATTCGGCTTCCTCGGTTCCGATGGCCACTTTTTCAACACGAATATCCTCATTGAGGAGGTAAAAAAACTTAACAACACGACTGTTCGTACGACCCGAACCACGGGCCGTAAGATCTCGGAGACCGAGGGAAACGAAGAGTAACTATTTCTCCGGCATTTTCTACAATACATTTTCACCAATTTAGTAATGTTTCCTGAGTGTCCACAAGAAAATAACACGTAATTTGTTTAATAATTCCCGTATCTCAGGGTCAAAGAACTATGCAGGCCACACTGAGGAGATCTGTCAAAGTCAATTTTGAAGTAAATGTCAATGTGACAATTGACGCTGACGTATGTATACGACGTTTCAAAATAAAAAAAGCTAACATTCTCCTATGATAACAAAAATACCACAGATAATAAAAACAAGGGTTACAAAGTGATGAACTCAAAGATGTAGCTCGCTTAAACACACCCAGGTTATATCGTACACAGGCAAACGCAAAACGTCCCACTCCTCTGCAGTTCTAATGATAAAAGAGGAACCAAAAGTCTTTAGTTGCGAATAGGTGGTATCGATTTCTGTCTTGCCAGTGTGCTCCTTGATCTCAAGAGATTACAATCTAATGCAAGCCTATTAGCAAAACACAAACCACGCAAATACCTTTTAAACTTTTGTTAGTGGGAGGACTAACTCTTCTGCGAGTGTCCGTCTGGGTTGTTACCATCGCTTTGCTCGTTGAAGTCTGCCGCTAAGCAGTAGTGTGCAAGTATTACTGTGTTCCGGTTTGATGAGCAGAGTATCCAGTGAAATTACTGGGCTTATGAGACTTAATACCTAATGTCTCAGGGTAACGAGCGCATTGCAGTGCCGCGCAGGCCTTTGTGTTTCAAAGTTCTGGGTGGCACTGCAATTGTTATGGGCCGGCGTTATGCTTACCATCAGGCAAACGACCAGCTCGTCTCGTTACCAAATAACATAAAAAAAAAAATACGCTTTGCACTCATGTCGTAGTGTGTCGCGCGGTAAGCGAGTATTTCTCTCAATTAATTCCAAAACTTACTTACGTTTTCAGTTAGTTAGTTATCGAATTAATTTACTACCTGCGTAATGTAGCGTGGCTGTTACCCATCATTAGTCAAAAGAGTAACTGCCCTAATGCGCTAGTTTCTTGTTTTCGCTTTGGGTTAAATTAATCCGGCACTTTTGGGGACCCTACGGGGATAATTTGTGGGAGATATAGGTACAAGTTTGATATAAATTAGTGTTTAAATTCATTTGCTAGATAAAACTGGTACAAAGTTATTTTCATATAACCATTTGACGGCTCCGTAGCTAAGTTAGTAGTAACCCTGCCTGCAAGGCGAGGGGTCCCGGGTTCGATTCCCGGCCGGCGCAGATTTTGTGTAAGCATAAAGTTTGTTCTCGGGTCTTGGATGTTTGTGATGTGTATCTGTGTATGTCCGTGCCACCTGCGACACAGGGAATCCTAGTGCGGGGGTATGAGTGTGTAAGCGTTTATGTTTATGTTTATGTTTATGTTTATTTTATTAGGAGAAACAGTAGTATTTCTCTACTAGTTACTGTTAAGAAAGCGACATATCGCGCATAATTTATAGAGCATTTGATTTATTGCCACGGCTTTACCCGTGTTAAAAATTGAAGCACCATTTAACATGTGTGTATATTCCACCCTATAACAGTTGTATTTTTCCAAAAGAATTCCAGGGTAAAAAAAATCGAATTCGAAATAATTTATTGCTAAGAGCATGGATACAAAAAAGATGGTAATTAATAATGTGTTCCATAAATTCTCTCTCTCTTAATCTCTTTTAGAATTGTGCAACATTTATGTTTACAATTCAAAAACAAAATACTAATTATAAATACCTTATACAATCCTTTTTTTTGTTGGGGAATTGCTTTAACGCACATCTCCCCACCCGAGGGGGTGCGGAGATAGAGTGGGGCTCGCCACCTTCCCACTGCACAACGTCCTACCCACTAAAACCACCGGGGTGTTTCCTGGCGGCTCAGCCCTCGGACATTCACGGGCCCGTTAACTTCAAAAATGTTGAGATGCGCGAGCAAGATAGCGGCACGCATTTTTTGTGATACCGGCCAAACGGTACCTTCATGAACAGCCGAAAGAAATGTCCATTGCTGAACATAGGCATCTCCCACATAACACCACTTGGATCGGCTACTCATCTCTTGCATCCAACGGTCCCCCGCGATTTTGACCGGCTGACCAATCACGCTAAACAACGAAATATTTTTTTTAATAATTTATTTCTTGACCTGGATACATAGTCCTTAAGTCGCAATATTAGAAACAATTTTCGAGCCGAAGTGACGCTTCAGTAAAGCGGTGGATACTTTACTGAAGCTTCTGTGGAGTTTTGGATAGAATACGAAAATACACGTTTTTCGCCTTTGTACTATTTGCCTTTCACTCATGCATGTTTACGAACACTTAATGGTTAATAATCCACCATTATTACACATTAACACTCGAAGAAACATAGGTTTTAGTAAATAACACAAAATCAACAACAGCACATTTTCGCATTCCCGCCAAAACTACACAACTAAAACTGCGATGGCAGTGGTGCCATTATCTATCACAACTGGCAATTGTGTCAAAAGTCGCTAATGTCATCTGTCAACTATGTTATTGATATTGATAACGATTTACCAAACTGCCAAATTGGCGTAGGTAATGGTGATGGCCGGACACCATTGTAACTAGCGCGCTACCAATAAGTGTCAGTTGTGGTCACAATGATCGCAAACCATTACTATTTTGACCAATGTGGTTTAGTGTGCTTGGGTCCCTGGGGGAAAGTCAGTCCACCTGTGGGAAGCCTACATTACACCTTCCAGTTCGCGATCGCCACTCGAGAACCTTTGAAAATGGTACCCTATTACGTCTACAATATTCAGCGTATCTCAAGATGATTCTTATTAAAATTGATGTCTTCGTATCAGCGTAGACACTAACTTGTATTAACGTCTTTATGTCAATGTAAATTTTAGGCTTTCAAATTGCGTGTCTGGAATAAACTCTCTTGAAAATTAAATGTTGAAATGTGTTATTTGTCTCGCATTTTAAGTGCGTTAAGATTTAACAAAGACAACATTATAACTTTAATAAACTGGTTTATGTGCGCCGAGAATTGAGTTGTAAGAACATTATACGAGAGTGTATTTTGATGACTTTTTTTATTTTATTTCGTAACGGGACGAGCTGGTCGTTTGGCTGATGGTAAGCATAACGCCGGCTCATAACAATTGCAGTGCCACCCAGAACTTTTAAACACATAGGCCTGCGCGGCACTGCAGTGCGCTCGTTATATTCATATATTCATTTATTCAAATATTTTGACATATAAAATGTACTTAGACTGGTCAAAACAAACAGGTTAATACATGTTAAATTACGTGAAGCGTACATCATAAGTCATAATTCCGATGTCTAATCAATAATTTCATAAAATAGAGAAATCAAAACCAATAGTACCCTGAGACATTAGGTATTAAGTCTCATAAGCCCAGTAATTTCACTGGATACTCTGCTCATCAAACCGGAACACAGTAATGCTTGCACTACTAAAAGGACTACTTGTATGGTGAAAAAACCTAGCCGAATAAAACTTAATAAAATAAAGATCCGCAGAACCCTGAACTACTTTATCTTGACATTGGTCTATTTTCCTCTATAAGAAATCTATTTACTCGTAACTGGACCCATGGCCGAGCCTAAAACTATTAGGTTTGGTGGAATGTGTCCACAATAACTTCCTACCATTGGCAGTGTACTCATGAACAGTACGAGAAAGCACGCAAAATAATAATCCCTGCATTTTTGCACATCATTATAAACGCGAACACGTGGTTGTTGACTTGTCCTTCTTGCAACAAATGAGCAAAATCTATACAAACAAATAAAATTGTACTATCTGTTTGTAATATCAAAATAACAGCTTTTTACTAAATGCATATGAAAGTATATACGGTACCTGTAACAAACAAACAAACAACCATTTTAAAATTTTTTGTCTGTCTGTCTGTTTGTTCCGGGTAATCTCCAAAACGGCTGGACCGATTTTGACGGGACTTTTACTGGCAGATAGCTGATGTTACAAGGTCTAACTTAGGCTACTTTTATTTTAGAAGAAGAATTAGGGTTCCGCGCAAAAAAATAAAAACCATGAAACACAATATGTCCGCGCGGGTGAAATCGCGGGCAGCAGCTAGAAATTAATAAGAATTAATTATAATTAATGAATAGTCACCGGTCGACGTGATTTTTTGCATAGAGATTATTTATGCGCCGGAGAATAAAGTAGGCTAAGGGGCAGCGTAGACGCTTACGCAAACGTACGTTTTCTTGTCAGAATAACAACGCTCTTGCGTCAAGCGCGGATTTCGTGATACTCGAAATGCGCGTTTGATGCAAAAGCGTTGTTTGCCCCTAAGATCACTTATTTCGAAAAAATGCACGATTCCTGTTGGAATTTCCACGCGGGGCAAACCAAGGTTTACATACAGGATGCTACTCTAATTCAATGAAATAGAAACGTGTTTCATTTCGTACAATCAAAAATAGAACAAATCTAATTTTTCTATGATGTTCGCAACTTGTAAATGCGAATAGGTTAATTTTTAATTTTCAACAACTTTTCAAGGATTTAAGATGCCTTTGTTTTTTTTTATCACAAACCAGTCCAAACATCCATCACAATCCAAAATCTGATAAAAAAAACTCTAAATGTAAATCGAACAACGCGGTTTTCTGATTTTAATCTGATCTCTGAAAAAAGGTCATAAAAAGCTTTTAAAATAGGAAACAAGCATTTTTCCTTTTGGTGTGTAAGTAAGCGTACTTGAAGTTAAGCTTACATTCAAGTCTACAAATCCTCGACCACTTCGTCAAATAATGAAGTTACGTAGTAGTCCACACAAACGTAAAAAAATTGTATTTCCATTCGACTCATATTCCGGTCCGAAACTAAGTAAATTTTTATGATTATATGCGAATCAGGCTGTAGTTTACTCTCTGTTCTTTATGTATATTGCACCATCAGAGCCCCATAAGACAGGGTTGCCATAAGCACATAGAGCGAATAGAAAAGTCAACAAAAAAGCTATTGAGCTATAAAGTTAGCACATTATTATGAGGAAAAAAAATAAAAATACAACTTTTTCCAGAGTTCGTTGTTGTTATCCTCAGAATTGTTAAAATGAAACGCAAAAAAACGTATTTTAATCGAACAACAAAGTTGCGCTTAGTCATGTTTAAACTTTCGTTACTTAATTTTTTTTTTTATATATGAAACTGTTTATTGGATAAAATAGACTATAATTATACAGAATAAAAATTGAAACAAAAGTATAACATACAGAAGAAGATAATTAAAAAACTAAGAATTTATCAATTAAAAACAAAATTAAACAAAACCTTATAAATAAATTTTAACTTAATTTTTAATATTAATTTGTGGAATATTTTTAAGAAGAAAGTTCTAAATTTAAATCTAAAGTTTTTTCACTTTTGTCTTATTTTTCAGTCTCAATAAGTGTCTCATTAGTTGAAGTTCAAAGGATTGGATTGGTGCTCAAATTTGGCTACCAGTACGCATGTGCTTTCTGACCGATTTTCAAATAGAAGATAGTAGGTATCATGACGGGCTCGTCACGTTGACTAAGAAGTCAAAGTAGACAGTTAGTTTGTCAATTTAAACTAGATGATAATCAACGATACCACCATTTTAATACTGTTAAAAAAAGACCGTGTTATGGTTGTTATTGGTTATTACAAAATTCGAACCTTTGACATGTGTGTCAAAGGTTGGAATCAAGTCATCCAGTAGCATGACTTGATTCCCCTCCCATTTCCATCCATTGCACAATCTACAAAATATATCCTTTAGAAGACAGAAAGACTAACAACCTTGCGTTGATACTCAAGGCTCTGGAGCCTGGCATTAACCAGCGTATGATCCAATGAGCCTTTTGGCTCGTCTTTCAATGGTCTCCAAGGCATTAAGCTGGTATTTTTCTGACTCATCGCATAAGTGAGAGCAGTGGCCTTACTCCGAAATTCGAACGTCGAAGCTTCAGCTGACGGATCGCAGTTTTCCTACTGTGAAAGTGTCTTGTCTTTCATGGTAGGAAAATGCCGATCCGTCCACTGAAGCTTCGACGTTCGATTTTCAGAGTAAGGCCCCAGTACTCCATACACGAAAGGGCTTGAGCTGTTCGTAACTTGACTTTTGTCTATCATTCAAAATACGATCCATTAGTCGAAGCTTCGACGTTCGATTTTCGAAGTAAGACCCCTGGTAAGTAGGTACTCGACTACAGTTATCTATTTCAAGTGTTCAATTTGACAGCAGATGCCGTTTATTGAACTGCCCGGCTTGGTATGGCTTTACAACACAGTCCGTGTAGTATAAGAGCCCATGACAAGGTAGATAACGAGTCTAGATTAAACTTATGATATTGTTTTGTTTCACTCTCATTCGGTGCGCGCCGATCGTTTGTCTTCGAAGTCTTTTCTGTATAAATAAGTTTTTTCCGTAGAGACACGATGATTTGTGGGCTAATTGTAATTGTAGACTAGCTACTGCCCCCGGTTTCACCCGCGCGGAGATATTGCATTTTATGGATTTTATTTTTTTGCGCGGAACCCTAATTCTATTTCTAAAATAAAAGTAGCCTAAGTTACTCCTTGTAATATCATAATCTGCCAGTGAAAGTCCCGTCAAAATCGGCCCAGCCGTTTCGGAGATTACCCAGAACAAACAGACGGACAGACAACAATTTAAAAAATGGTTGTTTTGTTGTAGGTACCGTATATACTTTCATATGCATTTAGTAAAAAGCTGTTATTTTGATATTACAAAGAGACACTTCAATTTTATTTATTTGTATAGATGTAACGCACTAAAAAACATAACTTTTTCAAATTGGGTTTAAACTGATACTCATTCACGACTATTCTATCATTGATGTAGTACTAGTAATATCTATAGTACCTAACTATACCATCGTGATTGCGATCGTGAAATAAAAATAAGTCACCAAACTCTTTTTATAAGGTTATAATATAAGATACGATATAACTATACGTTGAATATATATCAGGCCGTCGTTTTTTTAAGTTTCTTCAGTAATTAATATGTTCAAGGGCTCCCTTAGGAGTGCCACACGTATTGCATGTTCCGCTGCCAAAAGCTGTTTGCGGGGTGCGAGCGCGTCAAACTTTTCGACTACCATTAAAATTCGCAACTTTGGCGCCTGTTTTGTTTTCCGGTATGTACAGATATTAAAAGGGTTATTTACACATTTTGTTTTAAACAATGCAAATTGTACAACATTTTTGCTTTTGCTTTTATTAAACAAATACAATTTGTAGCACATTAAATAACATTTCGCATACTTTCCGACCAGTATCAAAATCTACTGCGAGTACCAGTTCGTCTGCCATGCGTGGTCTAATATAGCTGCTAGATCTTATTACGGGGTAGGACATGGTCCTAGGTTCTGCAGCGGAAGACTTTCGGCTGACGATGCCTTGGCCATTAAATTCATTCCAAAGTCTAGACTCTAGAGAATCTAAACGTTGAGCCTATGCGTAGGCCCACCCCCAATTTTTCTACGTGATCACCGAGAACGGTCTAATTCGTCATCGGGCAAGGAATTTTTATGAAGCGATGAATCCGAGTAATGGTAAAATTCATCCGCGAGAGCCTATCATCTCAGTGGGTACCAAGTTTCAACTACCAACGCTTATATCGGAAACTCAAATCAAATAATATACATGGTAAATATCCCGTTTCTAATAATAATTTTCAAAGTGTTGATGACCATGAAAGTTTTGATCTACTGTTCAAAATTTAACCTAATTAAGCATGCCTGGGATGATTTCTTACGTAGCGTGACCTAAAACAGGCCCATCTAATTGAGGAATAGGGAAATATTCCTCAGCGTCGACTTAGAAACCTCGTCTTCGTCATGCCAAACTGTACACAAGCTGTACTTGAAGCTAACGGTGGCAATATCAGTTAATAATTGGAATATTTGCACATTTTTCAGATTGTCAAGGTCATCTATTTTTGTTTTTCAGTCGAGTTTCGTATTGTCGATTTATGTATAGATTTTACAGTCGGTTTTTATCAGGTTATACGCCCATAGTAGGTATATATAGAACCTTCAAAAAGCCTCACAATATGGCGATTTCAATTAACCTTTGAAAGTCTAAGTCCAAATTACAATATTTCCATAGCTCTAGTCTCAATAAGTTCGTCACCAGATTTCTGGAGTATTGGATTACGGCTGATTGGCGAAAAACAAAGGAACGAAGGCGTCAAAGAGCCCTCATGAATGTATAACGAATTGTGCGGTCCTAGGAGGATTTTTCACTAAAACTCTGATTTGAGACACTGCTATTGCTTTTCCATGAGCCGTTTGCTCTCTTTTGCGCGTTTTAGCTTGTAATATAATCTGGGATTCGATCAATTACAACTTATACAAATATACATGCCTACCATAAACATACCTGTATCATGATACCAAAAATACTTTTACCTCTTTAAATTTGTTTGTTTTCAATTTGCAGCTACCAGAACACATATATTGTAATTAGTACTTATAATAATTTGTTGATACATTTTTTTAATGAAACCTCACATAATTTTGCATAAAGTATAAAAATAACAATCTACGGTGCCTGAGAAAACTTTTCCTGCAAAATGGATGGTCACATAAATAGAAAAAAAGAAACGATAAAATCCGTCTAATTCCTGACAATACAACATTACACTACAGTACAATAACACAACACAACTAATTAACAATAAGCAATGTAATGTGATTTCAGGAATAGGTAAATATTTTATGAAATATATTTTATAGTGTTAACCGACACTAGCGGATGTTCACATAAATATACATCACAAAAACTTGAAAAACTTCGGCTTGTAAGCCGAAAAGAAATACATCATATCAAGAATTTCGCAGTCAACATTGATTGCTCCCATAGCGTAGTGGTTAAGGCGTCTGGCCCGGCAAGCCAGAAGACGCAGGTTCGAATCCTGTTGGAAGCGAAATTTTTGTGATGTATATATTTATAGGTAAATATTGTTTAATCGATCACTAAAATTTGTGCTATAATTTTGGTGAACATGACCTTATAAGAAAGCATATCAGCATTGTTGTATGACATATCGCACCCGACAGCGGAGAAATCTCATAAATGCGACAATTCGAGATATTGTCTAGACCAATTGATGACCGAGTATATAACATTGAGAACGATTGCCAACTATCAGTTGGGGAAGAAATGAATCGGGTTGTAATGGAGATAAGATTATTGAAACGTTGTTTGCAGAGGACATTTGTTAGTGGGAGGACTAACTCTTCTGCGAGTGTCCGTCTGGGTTGTTACCACCGCTTTGCTCGTGAAGTCTACCGCCCAGCAGTAATGTGTTCCGGTTTGATGAGCAGAGTAGCCAGTGAAATTACTGGGCTTATGAGACTTAATACCTAATGTCTCAGGGTAACGAGCGCACTGCAGTGCCGCGCAGGCCTTTGTGTTTCAAAGTTCTGGGTGGCACTGCAATTGTTATGGGCCGGCGTTATGCTTACCATCAGGCAAACGACAAGCTCGTCTCGTTACCAAATAACATAAAAAAAAGAAAGAAAAACATCATAGAATGAACGGGTAAAGTGCAGCAAGAGTCAAAGGGATTATTAGTAGTCACTAAAATTACAAACACTGATTATAGAAAGAAAGAAATAATACACTTATTAAAAACACTGGAAGAACTCATCTTTGACGCCTCGGTCAGACAGTGAATACGGTGTTAAAAAGTCTCGTAATTATTTTTAAAAATTAACCATCTAAAAGTGATATATTTGCATAAAGGTTTATGTTGGCATACTCCATAACAATCAAGTGATAAGATTTCTTATATATTGGGCGAAAACAGTGCGGAAATTAAGCAAAAACAACAAAAACATTATTTCGACGAAATTTATTAATTTCTGTGTGGGTAAAGTGTTACCACTATAGTGCAGACCATCATCGCGGTTACGCACTGTACATAACCGCGAGAGTTGCGTGCACCGCGATCGCAGTGAGTGCGGACCGGCTCGGTGACGTTCTCGCCAAAGATTAACACGGCAGAATAGTCGAGTGCCCAAAAGTGTTCTAGTGTTGTCTCTGTGAGGCAATCGCAATAATTAATTGAATATTGTAATTATAATAATATTTTCAAGATGAAGTGTGCTGGTTGCATGAAGTCCGTGAAGGATCTGGTCTGTGCTAGTTGCACGTCTTCTGGCTGTGAAAACATATTTTGTTCGCTATGCGTAAATGTTTCTGGCCTATCCGCTGAACGAAAGAAGGTCTGGAAGTGCCCCCTCTGCTGTGCTTTGCAAAAAAAAGGTGGGGACAATAGTCTAACGCCGGTTCGTGCTAGCCCTGAGAATGTCACCATTCGTAAGAAGACGCCGGACCCTACGGGAACCGAGTCAATCCAGTTCCCTGATAATGCTTCTTCCCAACAGAAGTCAGACTCTAAGGGCTCGGAACTAAGTAAACTCACTGAACAGCTACGCTTGTTCACTAATGAATTCTCTTCCATCAAGACGAGATTGGAGGATGTGACTCAGTCTCTTTCTTACAATAATGCGAGACTGGATGACATGATGCTCAAATGGATAGCTACAGAGGAGCGGCTGAAATGCTTAGAAAAACGCGACTATGAGGTGGAGTCCCTTAAAGCCACTGTGTCGCACCTTCAGAAAGAATTGCACTCACAAGCACAATATAACCTAAGAAACGAGATTGAAATAGTTGGTATTCCGGAAAACGGCGGTGAAAATCTACATCATACGGTCCTGGTGGCAGCTAGGAAGGTAGGGATAGAGCTGGAGGATAGAGATCTGGATTGGGTCACTCGTGTCGGACAGCGCCGCGCGCCAGTAGCCACTGCCCTTCCTGAAGATGGAGCCGTATTGCCGCGTCCAGTGGTGGTCCGGCTTCTACGTCGCACCAAGCGGGACCAATTCCTAAAGGCTGCCAAACTCAGGAAAACTATCAGCAGTTCGGATCTGGATGTAGTCGGTGTTTCCCGCAGAGTCTTCTTTAATGAAAGACTGACAAAAGAAAACAGGGTGTTATTTCGGGACACCAGATCTAGAGCCAAACAGCATGGATACGCTTTCTGCTGGTGTACTCAAGGCGCTATCTACGTCAGACAACGTGAAGGAAAATCAGCCTTACTCGTTCAGTCACACAAAGAGCTGGATCGTCTGTTTCCGCCTGCTCCTGTGGCTGCTGGTAATTCATAGGTATTTTTCACGATACACCTATGATGACATGTTACGTTCTATAGTGTTTATTGCTTCTGGATTTGGTTACATGAAACATGGTGTGCTATCAGTGTATGTATTCTTCCTGAATTTTTATATGATTTTATTATATGTTTTGGGCTCTGTCTCTTTTAAAAGTAATTTGTATTTTTATGTAGCATTGACGCTATCGTGCAGCTTCTACTCATGTTTATTATTGTTCAATTTGTTGAATGCGTACCCGAATTCAAAACTGCTTTCTGTTACTGTAGATTCAATAATATGTGTCATAAACTCACAGTTTATAGAATATAAACAATTGTATATTAAATATTATTTAAAGTATATTAACAATTTTAATAATCTAGACAATGCATGTAAGGCTTTTGTTATCAATCTTTTTATTATACTTGGCTCTGTCTTCAAAATTATGTTAAATGATGAACTCTTGTTCCTGATGTCTAAGGATAAACGCGTAGGAAATACGGTGTATCCAAACATCTTCTCTTGTATAAACCTCCGAAACAAAAATGGCGTTCAATAATGATCTAGAATTAGAATTAGACTCAATCAGAATAAATTGCATGGTTGTAAGTGACTCGGCTGTTGTAAAGCAAACTTTTACACAGGAGCATAATTTTAAACTCTTGTCATTGAATATACGGAGCATACAGAAAAATTTTGATACTCTCTTAGTCGCACTCAGGCGTCTAGAAGTTCCGTTTGATGTCTTGGTATTAACTGAGTGCTGGCTGCATGATTCCATAATCATACCAGAAATATTAGGCTATAACTCATTCAAAACTGAAAAGCTCTCTAATCAAAATAGTGGAGTCGTAGCATACGTTAGAAATATTTGGAGCCCTTCAGTCTCAGAACCCCCTATAGATGATGCCGATTGTTTAGCAATTTGTATTCCTAAACTCATTAACATTCTGGGTGTTTATCGCTCTCCATCCGTAAGAAATTTAGAAAAATTTCTGTGTTCTTTAGAAATTTACATTAATGAACTCAACGGACTGCCATTTGTGCTTGCCGGTGACACTAATGTGAATATTATAGATACCTTTAATAACACACAGAGTCTTGAATACCAGTGTTTTATGGCTGAACACGGACTTCTTCCTGCCATTACCCAACCCACCAGGGAATCATCATGCATTGATCACATTTATATCACAAAAATGGTCAATTGCAACACTGCAGTCGGAATTGTCTGTCAATTTGATATAACGGATCATTATCCAATTATTTTTGGAGTGAACCTCCATAAACCCAAACCAATTCGCCCGAATCGCTATACAACGAAACGAGACTTTGACGCTATTAAGACAGATCTTGCAAATTTTGATTGGTCAATCGTCAGCAGTATTAATGATGTAAATAAAGCTAATGAAATTTTCACATCACTACTGTCAGGCATAATTAGCAAACATTCACAACAAATCAGGATAAGCAGGACTACATATAATCTAAAGCCCTGGATAACCCCAGGTCTAATGCGATGTATGCGGCATCGCGATCGCTTACACTTACGCGCTAGGGAAGATCCTGAAAATAAAAACCTTAAAATCACATATACACGATACCATAACTTTTTTGTAGATCTGTTGCGTAAACTTAAATCAGAGTACGAGGAAGGAGAGCTTAGGGCAAACAAAAATAACCCAAAAAAGCTATGGCGATCTATAAAGGATATTTGTAACATAACCCACTATAATAGAGATCCGATTGAATTGCTATCTATACATGGTTGCCAGAATGCGCAACATTCCGCCGATTTTACTAATAATCACTTCTCTACAGTTGGACAAAAATTAGCAGCTCAAATTCTCACAAACATTAAAAAGAGTGAATATGAACTTGCTAACGCGGTCAGGGTTAGCAATTCCCCTGCTTCATCGTTTTTCATGACTCCTACGGATTATGGAGAAGTTGAAAAACTTATAATAAACTTACAAAGTGATAAAGCTCCAGGAATTGACGGTTTTAGTAACTCACTAATTAAACATATTAAAAATGAAATAGTTGTACCTTTGACGTATTTATTAAACTTGAGTATATCTAGTGGCACTTTTCCACATGATTGGAAAGTGGCCTCTGTGTGCCCAATCCACAAAAATGGATCGAGAAACTTCGTTGATAACTACAGACCAATTTCGCTTTTAGGTACGTTTTCCAAACTGCTCGAAAAGATAGTTAATAAACGCCTCGTTGGTTTTTTGGAGTCTCATAACCTGACATCTCCCAAACAATTCGGATTTCGTAAAGGAAAGTGCACAGAAGATGCGGTCACGTTACTTATAAATACAGTGGCTTCGCATTTAGACAATAATGAACATTGTATTGGCGTCTTCTTAGATCTGGCCAAGGCCTTCGACACTGTCTCTGTTCCTATATTATTTAGTAAGCTGGAAGGTTTGGGAATACGTGGAATCACCTTAGACTGGTTTAGAAGCTACCTGACGGACCGAAGACAGTGTGTGAGGATTGGTGGGATCACCAGCAGTGAACAGTCTATTCGTTTTGGCGTACCACAGGGTAGTATTCTCGGGCCCACATTATTTCTTTTATATATCAATGATATTCACGATGTCCCTCTTGCAAACGCTGATGTTTTATGTTATGCCGATGACACTGCACTAATATTCCATGGGCCTACTTGGCCCACTGTGTTTTCCACTGCTGAACGAGGAATGGCGCAAATATCTCAATGGTTACAACAAAATCTCCTAACGTTGAACACTAAAAAAAACGATGTATTTGTGTTTTCATAAGACAGCTGCGACAGCTCCAGCCTCAGCTTTCAAAATCAAAATTCACAAAAATATGTGTCTCAATCAAACCTGTTCTTGTGAACACATAACACGTTGTGATGTTATCAAATATCTGGGAGTCCACATAGACGAAAACCTAACTTTTAGGAAGCACATTGCTGCTCTTTCGGCAAGAATAAGAAAGGTTATACATGTGATGCGTAACCTGCGATATGTGGCCTGCATAGACACGCTTAAATCCGTTTACTACGCACTGTGTCAGTCTTTAATAAGCTACTGTATAACATGCTGGGGCAGTGCTGCTAAAACCTATCTTATCCAAGCTGAAAGAGCGCAACGATCGGTACTGAAAGTGATGCTAAGAAAGCCTTATAGATATCCTACCACCGACCTGTATAAAGGTGCTGGTGTACTTAGTGTGCGCCAACTCTATATACTCAAAACTTCTCTTACTATGCATAAATCTATAATATCTTCAGACTACGACTTAATAACCAGTCATAGAGTATACAGATTGACTACTCCATTTATCAAATCGAAATTTGCACAACGTCTTGGTGTTTTTGTAAAAATCTATGTGTATAATAAGGTTGCCAAGTACTGTAACATAAAAGACAAAAAGGTTTCGGAAGCAAAAACTATAATATACAAATGGCTACTTTCATTGACATACGATAAAACAGAAGAAATAATCCATATTGTTAACTAGAAGATTGAAAAGTTGGTTCAAATGGTAAAATATCTTTTGGATATTTTTCTGTAGATATCTATTTACACACACAACACATTCACACACACCACCTAAACACTCGCACCTCTTATGCTTCGTCAGTCTCTTAAGAGACTATTACTGGCAGAAGAGGCGTACAAACACATGCATATACCACACACAATGAAACACACTTCACGCACGCTCACACAACACAAACCATAAGTACCCTATTTTCTTTCTTGTATTTTTTTCTTCTCTCTTTTTATCAGAACAATAGTTGTATACCTACCTACTGTCTGCTGAGGAATTTTCGAAACTGTTTTTATCGGAATCAGGCTCTCTCGATACAGGCTTGCCTAGTGAGAGAACCGACGGGTATTTATATTTTATAATAATCTGTCTACAAAAATATATATGATCCAATTGTTTTTAGATATTAATGTTAGAGTAAGTCGTCTGTATTTATTTTTGTTGTAATTAAAAGTATTTTCATTTTCATTTTCATTTTCATTTTTCAACAGCATAATACAAAAAAGAACACAGTCAAAAAAATAGTTAAGAATGACGCAAGCACAAATAATACAACGTAAGAAGTAAACGAAAAAGGGCTCTACTAGGTACTAAAACACCAAAAAGAATAAGTATAATGTACAATCTTATCTTTATAGATGCAGAGATCTCTTCCGGACAAACAGAGAGGAATTAAAAAGCAGCAATATGTATTAATGGCGATCCGTTGCTCCAAGAAGTCAACTTGTTCTATTTGGAGTTCAGTTCATGATTGGCAATTTTAAAATTCTTTTGCAAAGAAAATTAAACAAAAATCACTATACTATTTCTAACATAAAAATAAAAAACGCGCTACACAGAAATGTAAATAACAATTTACAAGATAGTATCGCGACTGATTTATCTCTGACCATTCCCATATCTTGCCATAAACTAGCATTATGGAAAAATATGGACGAATCTCTAAAGGGGAGTGACACACGGGCGAACAGTTTCGCGAGCTTAGTCTTTTAATTTTTTTTTTGAAGGACCGTACTGTTTGTCTTTCGACCTTTACAGCGTTATCAAACGGAAGGAGAGCGCAGCGCTCAGCCCTAGCAAAGTGGTGAGTCTTTTAATAATTCGTATGCCAGAGTGTGGATCCACGCGACACTCAATAGATGTTCTAATATTAAAATATGGTACATTTATTTAATGTTATTGGATGACTATATGAGCGGGTCGGTTACCTGATGGTAAACATAACGCAAGATCGTAACAATGAAGTGTCACTCAGAACTTTGTAAAACAAAGGCCTGCGCGGCACTGCGGTGCGCTCGTTACCCTGCGAGACATTAATTGTTAAGGACCGATCTTTCATGGTACCAACCGCTTCTACTTTTTGAACAGTTATATTTTATACTAATTTATATCGATCTTGGAACGTCAGAAAATAGAGATCAGAGAAGAGAGAATCAGAGGTAATTTTTTGTAATCAAATTGATAAGTTACAAATAATAGTGTTGGTACCTATACTTTGCTTGTAATCATAGACGCCACATCACCGAGCAAGTACGTCGTACATGCTCGCGATTTCAAAATACACCCGTCTGTCTCCCATAAATATTGTTTCTAACCCGTTCCCGCAGAGAAATAAAGCAGCAATCTATTTAGGAGTTCTCGGACATTGTGTTAACATAGAGATTGCGTTTTGCTCTGCAAATATAACATCAAAGACTTTCTCTTCTAACTTTATTTTCTACGCCAAGTTTAAATGGGAAAACGGGAAGGATATTTTCATAACAAATAGTTTGTTAAGAATAGTGACGATATTTTTTCATATAGACGGGGTTTTTTTTTTTTATGTTTTTAGGTAACGAGACGAGCTGGTCGTTTGCCTGATGGTAAGCATAACGCCGGCCCATAACGATTGCAGTGCCACCCAGAACTTTGAAACACAAAGGCCTGCGCGGCACTGCAGTGCGCTCGTTACCCTGAGACATTAGGTATTAAGTCTCATAAGCCCAGTAATTTCACTGGATAATCTGCTCATCAAACCGGAACACAGTAATGCTCGCACACTACTGCTTGGCGGCAGACTTCACGAGCAAAGCGGTATATAAATATAAATATACGGATATAATACTGAAAAATTTGAAACCAAATTATAGAACAAGTACCTGAACTATAACTCAAAGTAACTACCCCGTCTACCCCACAGCGTTTGTGATGATGAGATAAATTTGGGATAGACGGCACCTACCTCTTGATGACACATTAAATCTCGGGAAATGTACGCCATATAAACAGTTAAATATTGTTTAATTCAATGTGTAATAATTGCGAATCTATACAAATAAATAAAATTGAAGTGACTGTTTGTAATATCGAAATAACAGCTTTTTACCAAATGCATATGAAAGTATATACGGTACCTACCTATAACAAAAACGGAATTTTTAAAATTTTTGTCTGTCTGTCTGTTTGTTCCTGGTAATCTCCGAAACGGCTGGACCGATTTTGACAGGACTTTCACTGGCCAATAGCTGATGTTATAAGGAGTAACTTAGGCTACTTTTATTTTAGAAAAATGGGTCCGCGCTAAAAAATAAAACCCATGAAAGCCAATATCTCCACGCGGGTGAAACCGTGAGCAGCAGCTAGTACCTAATATATTTTAATTTAATCTTCCTAGCTTGACAGAAGTTGCCAAGAGCCTTTTTGGTGGGTTTCAGTGGCTGCAATTGATAGCTAACTTATCGAAACACAAATGTTTATACCTGTTTCCGTGTCCGTTTTACAGAAGTAAAAGAAATCTTATATTTCCTTTGTCGTTTGACCACCCTCACACATGTAGTTATTACGTACACGTAGTCGTAACGAGATTAGCGTGGAACCTGAGGGTCCACATAGTCCACAATGTACCACTGTTAGGGTGGTGACCTAACAAAAGGGTTGCTTTCCGAAAATTCATCAAACTATCTGAGTAAATAAGCTTTAAGGAAAATTTTGTTATGAGTTTTTCTAGCAATCTTCCGGTACGATAGAAAGAAGAAAGAAAGAAAGAAAATACATTTATTTCCGGATAACACAACATTACATTAGATTACAAATGACAACAGAATTTAAAACTAACAATAAACAATGTAATGTTGTTGTAGGGTCCAAGGACCATTAGATGTAGGTCCAAGTTAGAACCCTGGTAGTAGTAAGTAATATATAGTTAAAGTTTGAAGTAATATTTTATTGACACGATTTGTTCGATTCTCACTCGTCCGCGTGCGTCTGTCGCGGCGTGTCAAAGTGCACTCGTTTGTGTGAATAATTAAATAAATATGCGGAGTTGCAAAATCGTAATGTACTCCGTACATATTACCGACCCTAAAGAAAGGGATGCGAGCGGAAGAGCGAGAACCGTCTGTACAAAGTTAGAACTAAACAAAGTTTCAAATAGTTGCATAAAGTAAAAAATAAGTAAGTAGATGTATAGTAAACAAAGTTTCAAACAAGTAGTTAAAAAATTACAAAAGGTAAAATAAAAGTAAGTATAAAAACACAAGTTACAAAAAGTAAAAAATAAGTAAGTAGTAAAGTAAAAATGCTTAGTAAAAATTCAATTACAAGTTCAAGTACATTAATCAAAACAAAATTTGACGTCATTGTTGCGTGGCTGGGCCCGCTCGCTCCGGTCTGCTGCCGGCGGCACGGGTGACTCCAGGGGCCGAGGGCGCGGGCGCGGGCGCCCCGCTAGCGAAAATGACCTTCCGAGTTGCTGCGTTTTCTTAGTTATGATAGAGTTACGGGTCTGCAGTTCCAACGCTGCAGTTTTCGGAGGTTCTGCCGTCGTGGCATAAGTAGCTGTTCTGTTACACAAGCCTCGCTTCTTCATAGCCCACACCAAAGTTGCAATAATAGCGAATGTCAATAGTGTATAGCAGACGGTATATTGATGAATGTCATGAGTAGTTATATTCGCCGGGAGATGTAGTTCATTTGTCCTTTGCTGCTCCAGCAGTTTTTCCACCTTTTCTAGGTTTTCCTGTTCCAATGGTAGTTGTAGCGGAAGTGTACGTTGCGAGTTGACGATATTGTTTATCGATTTTTCTAGTTTCGGCGGTTTTGCCGCGTACAAGTTGAGTCTCGCATCACTGTGATAGAGATTATGAGCGTAGATGCTCAAATCCTTGTTTTGCATCACACATCCTTGCTTCAAAGTAATGAGTCCGGAAGTGTTAATCTGATGGGATGTGACGTCACCCCCACATATTGTTCGTAGTAGGCACGAGTCGCAGCACACCGCTAGCCAGGTGTTCGATGAATGTAATTCGATCCAGGAGGCTTTGCATTCAGCCTTCTTAACAATGCACGGCGAGGTCTTTTTATGTCCTAAAAGTTTGGCCTCACATGGTGCGTCTTCACTTTCCATTGTTCTTATAGGTAGGTGTAGGCTGCACACAAAGTTGTTACTGCTTCGTTGAATGCATTGCTTCAATCCATCGTTGTTTAGGCTGATGTATGAGTTTTTCCTAAAATTGATGGCGATATACTCGGCCGATAAAAGTACATACTTCGTAGTTTCATTTTCAGTTCTCAGAGGCAGAGGGATGACTCGATAAAGAGTAAAGTCTTCGTCACTCGTCAATGGTACGTGAATCTCGAACATAAAGAACTCGTTTGTAACTCGAGCTTTTACGTAAAGTAGTTTATAAACATCTTTTATCTCTGCTTGAATATTTTCCACTGGAAAAGTTAAAGTTTTCGGCAGGTTTGCCGATATCTCGCTCAATTGCTTGATCAAGTTGACTGGAGTAAGTAGATGCACATCGATATGGCCTTTGTAGACGTCAATGAGTGCGTTAAACAGCATCTCCTGAACATCCTTCAAGTTAGTCAGTAGTAAGTGCGCAGTAAGCGATGCTGAGCTGAAGTAGCTAGTAGCCATGACAGTTCCAATGTTCGACTCAAGTTTGGATAGTCTCACATCGGTGTCATTCATGAACATGTTCATGCGGGCAAATTGCTGGCGAATATTCTCTTCGTTTCTCTTTAGAATATCATTTTCAAGTTCGATGATACTAGTTTGATTTTTAATAAGTTCGAGTAAGTATTTCTCGTTGGTCTGTATAGCTTGAATGTCTTGTTGGTATTTCTCGGCGAAGTGTTGATCCAAGACTCCAAACAAACTGTTCGCTAAGTAGCCCACACCATCAATCAGAGAGCGTTTTCTACGGTTAGATAAATGTTTGTGCGGGTCCAGTAGTATGCTATTGTAGTAGTTCAATTGTTCCATTTCATGCCACAGTTGTAGCATCGTGCTTTCACAATATCTTTGGTCTAGTTTTAGACACAGTTTTTGCACATTTTCTAAGTAGTGCTCGATTTCTTGAGTAGCTTGCCAGTAAGTAGTTAAGTTGTAGTATGTAAGCAGGATCCATTCATCGTGAATTAGTTGTATTTTTCCAATTGTATCGTAATAAATCGGGCGCTCACGTCCAAGTTCCGTAATCTGAGCGCTCGATGACGTGCCTTCAGTGACGTCATTAGTTACACAGTGCGATCCCGTTATCAGTGCTAATGTTAGAAATGAAATAATAATCATTGTGAAGAAACTTTTCTTTCCATTACGTTTGCACTTGATATTTTTGATAGTCGCTTGATCACGACTCCCGCAATGCCTGAAGCGCGTGCTCTCGTAGTTGTAGTCTTGTAGTTGTAGAAGCCTTCTGGGTCTTGAGTGAGTAGTCGTAGAAGTTATTTAGTAGTGTGGCGAATAACTATATCACCAATTTATTGCATTAAGTATGCATTAAGTAGCTTGCTAGTTGTCAAGTAGGTAGATAGCAGGCTACCGGCACGAGCGGTCTCAAGTTTCGCCGCTGTTGGTCGGGCCTTTGTAATAAAGACAATGCGCTTAGCCCGTGATAGTGAACTCTATATATATTTTATTTATCAAATCGGTAACGAAGTTTTCTTTACTCGATTCTTGTAGGGTTGTCACTTTCTTCTTCTGATCAATGTTAGTCGTAAATAGACAGTTTATGGTTTCTTGTTATAATATTCCTCTGGTAGTTTTTAGTTGAGCGTTTTCGTAGGACGCCCTGGTGATGTAAGTAGCATTCTGGAGTACCACTCGAAGATGTTACTTGAGACGATGGCTTTATGTGCTCCAGTACGGAGTACTCGTTTATAAAGTTTTTGTACATAGTTGATAGTTTTTCGTGTTTTGTTTGTCGTTTTTCTAGTTGTAAATAGTGTGCTATCGCCGTAGGCCTTGACTTTCCGAGTTCGGATCTTCGCGTCATTGGCATATCTACGTTTTTAGTTTGCAGCTTTCCGCATAGAATCCAGCCCAGTTTAGTTTGTTGTGCGACCGGAGAGTGCTGGTCTCCTTTTAGGACGCCGTCCATGAGAATTTGCGCGTAGACATCAGCTGAGAAGATTAGATCAATGGAGCCGCTTATATTGTAGTCTGGGTCTCCAAGTTTTAAGTTTTCTAGGTGCGGCCAGTTAGCCTTTTCAAAAGTTGAGTTAGGTAAGTTGTTCGTTAGCTTCTTCAGTATCAGAGCTTGAGTGTTGAAAGTGTAGTCGCTGTGTATCGACTGGCAAGTTAGTTGGACACGACCCTTGCAGTATCCAGATACGGATCCCACACCAGACACCGTGGCGTTGTGCTTAGCACGTCGAAGCCGTAGTAGTTGCGCAGCGTGTTCAGTAATCAAGTTTACTTGCGAGCCTTGGTCAAGTAGAGCTCGAAGTGTCACAAAGGTGCCATCGGTAGCTTGCACCTTTACTGTGACAGTAGTTAGTAGTACTTCCGTATTCATGGTATTTAGGTGATGAGAGCTTTGCTGTTTGGAAGTTGAGGGTTGAGGGCGAGAGTTAGTTTTAGTCTCAGTTTTAGTAGATTCATGTCCCTTTGTTACCAAGTGAAGTAGCGTGTGGTGTCTCATATTACATTCTTTGCAAGTCTTTATTGAGTTACAACCGGCGTTTCCGTGACTGTGTAAACAGTTTTTGCAGAGTTTCAATTTCGTAACAGTGTGGATTCGCTGTGGAATGCCCATGTCGACAAATTGTTCACACTGCATGAGTACATGTTCGCCGCCACATAAAGGACATTTGCCGTATGCGGTGTAATATGAATTTGAGTAGTCTTTATTGTCTTTGTATAAAATTGGCTTCTTGGTAAAGTTATGCTTGTCGTTGAAGTTTTTGTAGTTGTAAGTATGACGAAACTTGTTTGTCGGTTTATCGAAGCTCGAGTTACCGCTTTGTTGCTGGAAACGGTTAGCGTCGTTTTTGCGATTCTTGACAGTTTCGAAGGCTATGAATTTACTTTCCAGGAAAGATAGAAATTCGGTTAGATCGGGCAGCCCTCTATTATTCTGAATCTCTTTCGTGTAGTCGCTGAAAGTTACGGAGTCCAATTTCTGCGACATGTAGTACACGATGATTGGGCCCCAGTTGGTTGCATCCACTCCCATGTTAGTGAGTCCGTTCAGACTTTCAGTGATGACGTCATGTATCTTTTTGAGATTTTCAGCATCAGGGTATCGAATGATGGGTAGTTGTTGCATCGCGTTCATGAAAGATGTAAATTGAAGGCGGCGGTTGTCATACCGATGTGTTAGTATTTCCCAGCATGAGTCATAATTTTCGGCACTAACGGGGAGGTGTTGCACCAGGCGTTCAGCTTCACCTTTTAGTTTTGTTTTAAGGTGTTGCATTTTCTGCGATTTGGGTATAGTTGGGTTCTTGTGTACAGCTTCCAAAAAGAGATCCTTAAACGAAATCCAGTTTATGTAGTCACCAAAAAACTCGGGTATTTCGATTCTCGGAGCTGATTGTTGATAGTGAATGTTTGACCATAGTTTGTTGTTAAGTTGCTTCCTCAAGTTGTCGTATTTAAGTTCAATGCTCTCAAATTGGGCAGAGTAGTCAGCGTTCAAGTTAGAACCTTTTAGAGCATCTTCTAGTTGCCAGTGGAGCTTGTCGATAGGTTGCCACTTGACCTTCAAAGTTGAAAGATGATCTTCGATTTCCCATTTATCACTTAAAAGTTCAATGTCGATTTTTGACATAGCTCTCTCTAACGCATTGAAGTTGCATTTCTGGCGATTGATCTGTATTTTCATTTGATCGTCAGGAAGTACAGTTATATCATGAGGTTCATCCTCAAAAATTCCAGACAAGTCGAAGTCGATGCTAGTTAGCAGCTTCTCCTCTTCATACTTCTTTTGTTTTTGGCGATGAGAAATCAATAGTTCCATTATGTTCTCCTTAGTGGATTCGTAAAGTTCTTTAGTCTTGCCGTATACATTTAAAGTGAAGTAGCTGAGTTCGCTCTTCTCTTCAATATTTTGTACGACAGTTTCATGTCTTTCGTGGAACTCTACCCACAGTCTCTCTAGTTTCGAAAGACGTGAGTCTAAGTACTCGACAGTTTTTCTAGTTGCACTGTCTTTCTTGTAGTTGGTGCACAAAGTTTTAATGCCCTCAAAAACACTTACTTGTTCTGTAAGTAATTCCATTTTGCCTTGAAGTTGAAGTTGTTGTTAGTTAAGTAGTTGATAGCCAGTTAGCCAGTGAGTAGGTATAGGAGTGCCGAGTGAGTCTCGATGATGAAGAGATGTATTTAGTTCCAGTAGGTGTTGATTCAGGACACGAAGACCCGGGAGTAGTTTCCGTGGACTTCTTCTTCAAGCGTATTTCTTCGTTCTCCGCAGTTTACGATAGAACTCCGTTGACTCTTGAAGGTCACTTGTGCATCAGCACGTCCTGCGGCCCGCCGCTACGAAATTATGCGCATTCTCAATAGCCTGGTGAGACCCGCTTGTGGGAGGCCAGGTACCGATTCGCTTTCGCAACTTGAGGTCACAAAACACACTAAATGCAATAACTCGAAGGACCATTAGATATAGGGTCCAAGGACCATTAGATGTAGGTCCAAGTTAGAACCCTGGTAGTAGTAAGTAATATATAGTTAAAGTTTGAAGTAATATTTTATTGACACGATTTGTTCGATTCTCACTCGTCCGCGTGCGTCTGTCGCGGCGTGTCAAAGTGCACTCGTTTGTGTGAATAATTAAATAAATATGCGGAGTTGCAAAATCGTAATGTACTCCGTACAGTTGTGATGCCAGGAAAAGGTCCCGACTCAGCACACAACTAAGGTCAACGACCCTAGTCACGATAGACGCTGAAAAGCACAATATATAAATATTCATACTCATGATCATAAGCCGGAAGTTGTCCACTGTTGAACATAGTCCTCCCCCAAAGAACGCCACTCGGATGCCTTCCCAATAAAACGCCATCAAGTTTAACGTATCGCCATCTTCGAACACATTGTCGCTTAAGGCTGCCCTCACAATCTAATTCATGATTGATGGATAAGCTCAATCGCGGACTACGAGACTACCATGGAAAAACCACGATCCCAGCTCGACGCATACCGTATCGTCTATTGTGGTTGTGGTTGGGGCTTGATGGAAATCTAGTCCGAGCACGTTGCCAATATATGCTTTTACGACCTCTATTAAAAAAAATTGTTTCACAACCACTGCGTGCTCAGTGCAAACGCCGCGATAAATAAGCGTTGGTGCGCAAGTGATGTATGAGCGTAAAGCGGAGCAGTCGTCGTTTTGAGCACAGGCGGGGCTTCGTGACAGCACTATCTGGCCGTATTGCCGTTCTTGTCTTTTCCGTGGTTTTTTGATAGTTCTGCATCAAGCCACGCTTGCGCGTGTATTATCTCGTAATTAGCCCTTGATGCAAAAGCTTGGTTATTTTGACAACAATACGCATACTTGCATAAGCGTCTACGGTCTGCATAAGATCAGCCGAAACAGTGGTATTATGCTACGTAGTTACATCCGTTTAGCCATCGCACTATATATTTTTCCGGATGTAACTTAATGCATAGGTAATTATGGTCAGTTCGTTCCATTATAAGTAATCTCAGTGTCTTACATTGTTTTGCAAATGGAAAACCAACAGATCCTGGCAAGATAATAAGAACATTATAAGTAAAATCTGTGTAATTACTCTCAAGAAATCTTGACGGAAGCGTTTTGAGTCCTTTGATATTATAGCATCGTATTGCTACAAAATGGAGGGTCGATCTTAAAAACTCGAGTGTATCCACAATGTATAGTATTAGGGGTCTTTCAGTTCCCAAGGATTCTGACCACGTGCCCTCCTATTCATTAGGAAGTATTGTGGTACCAACTTATACGCATACGTCTTCTGAACCCTTTTTAAGGATCATACTTCGGTAACAAATGGGAGGAAACAGAGTAAACATGGATTTAATGGTGAAGGGCTGGGAGACGTGGCATTTGTAGTTAATTTCGTAACTTCTAGAAACAAAACACAACTTTTAAATGACACTGCTATGAAAACCATCTTACAGTTACGTTTCTTTATATCAACATTAGACTTTCGAACTTAGTCATTTAAATTTCATAAGTGCTTCTCATCAGTCAGTAAATAATTTAGAATTTTATTTGTAACTAGCTGCTGCCTGCGGTTTCACCCTTTCAGATATTGGATTTCATGGGTTTTATTTTTTTGCGTGGACCCCTAATTCTTTTTGTAAAATAAAAGTAGCCTAAGTAGTAACTTAGGCTACATTTATTTACTTTTATGGCAGATATCTGATGTTATAAGGAGTACCTTATAACATCAGATATCTGCCAGTGAAAGTCCCGTCAAAATCGGTCCAGCCGTTTCGGAGATTAACTCCCGGAACAAACATACAGACAGCTAAAATTTTAAAAATGTTTGTTGTGTTATAGGTACCATATATACTTTCATATGTGCATTTTTTTAAAAGTTGTTATTTTGATATTACAAAGAGACACTTTAATTTCATTTATTTGTATAGATTTGAAACAGGATTCCATAGATACGAAATTATTTGCATATTATATGTACGAATATTTGTTTCCTTGCGAGGATTTTCTGAATCTCAACTCATAACTATTGTTAATATGACAACAACCTTGCCACGACCACAAAATAGAGAGAGAAATATTTTGTACCCAGCAACAACACCGCAAAACCTATTCTGTTATAAGACATAAACAAATCGATGTCTACGGAGGCCATAATATTAGAGTACGTATCTGAGAGAAGTAATAGTTATTATTTTTCAAAGCTTTTATTGGCATATTTTAGTTTTCTGTTATCGTAATGGTAAAATTAATAGTAAAATGATAGAAAACTGCAGCTGGCAGCGTGGTTTACATGTGGTTTCTTTGAAATGTGCTAGGTTTTGTTAGTGGTAGGACTAACTCTTCTGCAAGTGTCCGTCTGGGTTGTTACCACCGCTTTGCTCGTGAAGTCTGCCGCCAAGCAGTAGTGTGCAAGCATTACTGTGTTTCTGTTTGATGAGCAGAGTAGCCCGTGAAATTACTGGGCTTATGACCTTAATGTCTCAGGGTAACGAACGCACTGCAGTGCCGCGCAGGCCTTTGTGTTTCAAAGTACTGAGTGGCACTGCAATTGTTACGGGCCGGCGTTATGCTTAGCATCAGGCAAACGACCAGCTCGTCTCGTTACCAATTATTATAAAAAAAAGGTACAAGAAAACGTCACTTTAAATGGATTTTTCAATCTGGAACTTCAATACCAATGTCATATCAGAAATGGTGTCGACGAATCATATTCCTAAAACCTCCAATTCAATACAAAATCTTCAAACAACTTCCAAGTAAACTACGCCACAACTACGACTACAATTTATTTTTAGCACAATAGCCAATATACAACGAACAACAAAGGGTTCCTTCCACTCACGATGTTAAAAAGTAAATCCGCTTATCTTACCTCCTTTTCCACCATGTGAACCATGACGAGCATTTTCCCCTAATACTTATTTACGGGGTCAGATCTTGTTGGATTTTCTCCCCTCTCGCTGGTCACGTCTTGCTAATGTTTTATGTATGGAGTGGAAATCAAATTCTGCAGCTAGCCCAGTGATGCATTAGATATTTACATAGTTGGACGGTGGACGCAGTTGTAATTCTATTATTAGTTCGTCTTAGTGCTGAATTTCTGCTACCGGGTCAGATGCAGCTTTGAGAATAATCTTTCCTATTTCTATGAGATGCAGTTTGTATGTAGAAACATATTTTGGGCCTTATTTGCATAACAACTTTTTTTTTTTAAATAGGCTTACGTTTGACCACGATCTCACCTGATGTTAAGCGACGATGCGGTCGACGATGGAGCACGCTTGCCTAGAAGAAACCTATTGAGATAGATAATGGCACCACCGCCATTGCAATTTCAGTTGTTTAGCGTGCTCGGCCCCCAGCTCATACGTGAAAACAAACGACTGTTACTTTTTTATACAACCAATGAAAAGAAGAGAAATTGTTTCTCATTAATTCACACTTTACCTGTACGATACAAATCCCACACAAACCACCCACAAGAAATACTAGCAAATACTCTTATAACGATTTTGTCCACGATATAACGTGGAGAGAGGCATTTTTTGGACAAAGTGACGCATTTATAACGCCCTCATATTCGGACTTCAAGGTACGATCGTACATTGTACGAACAGTAAGGGGTGAAGAGAGTGATGAAAAAATTACGCAAAAAATGCCCGAAAATGTAGTGGCTGAAGACGAGGTACTCGTAAAGTAACGAGTAGCTAAAGGTAATCCGCCAAAGAAAATATACCTGAAGAAATTGGCGAATGCTTATAAACCGAAGTGAGGGTATGAAACAGAAAGTTTGGCGAGTATAGGCATAGAAGTAGCTCATAACTCAAAGGCAACATGTACTGATACGAATATGAATATTCCATGAGCGTATTAGAAAAAAATTGTAGTGTGGCCTTGACCCAAATATGACTAAAAATAGTTGTTCCGATTTGGACGTATGTACATAAACAATAAGTGATCCAAAAAACGTATCTTAGGGTTACTTTAAATAAATAATTCAGTAAAATAATGCTGTAATTCTGTGTCGATTATGAATAGCCAAGGACGAATAGCAAATGAATAGACTTGTTCTTACAGTAGTTTGTTTGGGTCATGCTTATCATGATTAAATAAACGGATCCGATGGGTAATCGTGTTGGCAAATCTTCAACAAGTATTGAATGGTTCAAGCGTTATTTAACCCTATCGATCTCTTTGATTCGATTTTCCTACGAGCGTTGTATGCATACCGTGGCATATTGTTGTGTGAGATTGCAATTAGATCCTTATTCCATTACCCTTACTGTTTACACTGTGTTCCAAGTATCATTGTACAGCCATGAAAAATAGATACGATACATCACACACTGAGGAAAATGCGCACTTTCAAAAGAAAATATAAATAAGTTATGTCGTTATTCTTGATACTTTATAAAACTGGTGTTTGATGGGGGATTCTGTAGCTATTTTTATTTTGGGGTTGTGCATTCATGTCTTTGTGATGCGGTTTATCTTATCGAGTGAATAATGTAAAGTGTGTTACAGTTATTATTTTGTCAAAAAGAAAGGCTTTGAACTTCAAAAGTATCATTCTCAAATTACCGCTAGGTATAGGTGGAACATGACAAAGACAGATAAGACATTATTGCAACCACGTGATTCATTTCGGTTCTTTTTTAAGTTACTGCCTATACTGAAAGTAGTTTAAGAAGCTTTTTTTTATACTATTTTGCTCTGCAAGCTCCAGGGCTCGCACCCTTTGTTTGGTAATTAAATTTTTGCATAACGAAAAATTCCTTACTTATCATCAATTTAATAAAATAGTTTAAGAAGCTTTGGAGTTTGCGCATTTGATGGTTTTTCTAACACAAACTTAGACTTATCCATGTGATCCTGGCTAGTAATAATACCATCCCATCTCTTCCCGTGGGTACCGTAAGAGTCTGTTAAAGCAATATCCAGGGAATATCCACCAGCAGCCTTGATCTATATCATAATCTACCGCGATCACCAAGACGCCTGCCAAGCGTGCTGTATTATGGCAAAATCCCCCCTTAATGGGAGAGGCTGATGTTCAGCAGTGGACATTTTTCGGCTGATGATGATGATGATGATGATGAAAGTTAAACTTACAACCTAAATTTTATCCCGTCAACAAAATTAAATTTTAGTATCAAAAGTTCTGTGTCCACCCGATCCTAATACCAAACGACTTTACATCTGTGCTTAATGGGAAGAGTATCTTCTTAATCGTTCCGTAAATCACGACCCTTCAAACTCTTCCACACATTAACACTAGCCTGTACTGCTTTACATTGGTAGAGTAGCCGGTAGAGTAGACAGTAGAGTAGATGGTGTAGAGCAGATAGTCTATCGCTCATGAGATAAGGACGCATTACACAGCACGCAAAAATGCGGGCGACACTTTTGCCTGCTATGTAATGTGTAACAAATATATTTTAATTTTGCAGTCTTAAATTTATAAAGTCAATAAATTTAACATTCGAACCATGGACTTACTGATGGGCAGTCTGCGTCACAGCCACTAGACTTAAGAAACTTAAAAGCTACAGGGAAATGAGGGCGTGACGATGGAATGCCGCTCCAGACATAGGGATTAAGGTCCAAAGTTTTTGGTAGCATTGCAACTCTTATAATCAGGCTTTAGGATAACAATAATATAGTGTGTATGTCTGTAGTGTAGTTGTGTAGATTGTAGAGTAGATGAAAGAGAAGTTTTATCAACTGAATTGTAAAAAGAAAGAGATTGTCAATTTAACTCGTATGTATTTTTATGTTCGCACAATACACACATAAAAATGCACACTATTTTATGCTATTGGATAAATAAACTAGCAGTTCTTTTGCTTGGTGGTAAGCATAACGCCAGCTCATAACAATTGCAGTGCCACTTATAACTTTGAAACATAAAGAATTGCGCAGCACTGCAGTGCACTTGTTACCCTGATAAGTCTCATAACCCCAGTAATTTCACTGATTACTCTGCTCATAAAATCGGAAAACAGTAATGCACCTTAATGCTTATCGGCAAACTGCAAGCAAGTGAGATGTCCTTGAATGTAGTGATTCTTGAACAGGTAGTTTTCCTCTCGATGTTTAACTTAATTTAAGTCATTGAAGTGGGGCCGAGCTTCGAAAGGTCTTAAAAAAATTTTGTTAATTTATTTAATAAATAAATAATAAATACCGACTCTACCAATTACTCTACCAATGTAAATTGAGCTTCAAACAAAACGGTCAGATTAACCCTTCACTGCAACCCTTAGTCATGAGTCATTAACGTGACTTTAGGGGACGTGTCGGACGTGACCGTGACCAGATGGTTAAGGGTTGGGGTTAAAACTATTGTAAATTCGAGTGTTGTTGGTTTGCGTTTGCAGAAGTGACCTAATTTAAATTTATTTGCTGATTTGAATATTTGTAATTATTGCACGTACTTACCTATTTCTTAATGGAGGGATAACATTTTTATCGACAGTGTACAATCCAGGGTCAGGTTAAATTTTAGTTTTAAAGGTTTTTTTATGTAGCCAAACAACTTTTTTTTAACACAAACTTATTCGAGATTTCCAAGTGCTTATCGAAAATTTGTAAAGTAAATGTTTAATGCAAGTACTTAAATGAATAATCATTAACGATGGAAATGCAATGCCACGAAGATCTTTGTGTTTGAGAGCTTGTTCTGAGTGGCATTGCAATTGTTATGAGCTGACGTTACGCTTACTATTAGGCAAACGACTGGCTCGTATTGTTATTAAACAATATTGAAAATAATCTTCTCATTTTAGAATATCAATGATCTACTTACAGATTGGCGACGCCAACTGACTCTTCATAGCCCAAAAAGACAGTTACAATTTTAATTCTCCTTTTGCTCATGGTTAAAAATTGCAAGTAAACAATTTTACTTGTTTAACGACACACTAACAAAATGTCATAGAAAATTAACCTTCAATTGCAACGTAGCAACCAACACGTGGCCCGCGGGCCCTCATTACCGTTACCTTATGGGATACGTGCCCACGTGACTTGCCATTTAAGTGGACCAAGATCTGAAGCCGGCCCTTTTTTCAATACAAGGGTTTTTCAATTCCCTTGTCACTAATATTATTGTACCCTTTCTTTTGTGTTTACAAACAGTTTTGGTGCTAAAAATAGCCTCAAAAAGACCGGAAAAATTCTCTTTGCTAATGACTTTGACAGTCGAGGCTGTGGTTGGATCGGTGGATTTAACACATTTGAGGAGTTGCTAGCTTCAATTCTTGCTATATAATTGATATTTGTTGCGTATTCAAATATTGACCTCAAAAGATTAAGCATTGCCATTCAACGTGGGAATGCTGCCAGTATTTTGAGAACGTAGCCTACTGGTAGTGGATTATTAGATTAAGATTATAAATAGGCATGTTATTTTAGTTTATATTTATGCAGACAATAGCAGAATAATGCAATATGTGAAACGAGATACTCTAGTTTTCTAAGACACATGTACTTATTCCTAGATTTATTTCTTAAGTTGTGGTTTATGTGACATTAGGGTAAACATTTTAAAATTATAGGTCGATTAATTCGAATTATTATAATTATAGGCAAAAATTAAAAAAAAACTTTTTGAAAATATAATTTGTAGGCTATATTCTATTTGTTGCACTAAGCCACAAACTATAGTATTATATAGCACTATGAAACTTTACATCTTAACTCGTTTTTAGGTGAAGAGCTTTAACAACGAGTGCTGCCGCACATTGAGCCACTAGAACAGCCACTAACGTGACCACAAGTTGCGGACAAGATTTTTCATACATTTTGTATGGAATCGGCGCAAACTGAGAGTTCGAGTGGCCGCTACATGGCGGTGGCCACGTTAACGAGGGCACTGAAGTGTCAAACTGCCCTTTCAGCCAAATGCCCTGCACGTCTCGTTATCCAATACATACAAATAAATAATATTGAATCGTCTGTTTCTAATATTAAAATAACAGCTTTTTACTAAATGCATGTGAAAGTACATACGGTACCTATAACAAAACAACCATTTTATAAATATTTGTCTGTCTGTCTGTTTGGACCGATTTTGACGGGACTTTCACTGGCAGATAGCTGATGTTACAAGGAGTAACTTAGGCTACTTTAATTTTAGAAAAAGGATTAGGGTTCCGCGCAAAAAATGAAAACCCATGAATTCCAATATCTCCGCGCGGGTGAAACCGTGGGCAGAAGCTAGTAGTATAAATAAAAAAACTCAACCTTACCTATATAAGCGCAAAAGTTTCTGGGCCGTAGTCCTTTTAATCCATGATATTGTAGGTAGCCCTCGCCAAATGTCAGAGCCTATCTACGTGAACGGTAAACTTAATTTAATTGGAATTTAAATGACATTTACGTTCCAACTTCGTTGTTTACGTTCCAATCTTAATCTAATACTAAGACGTGTTCAGATATGATTAGAAATCAATAGTAAATAACAAGATCATGATAGTTTGAACCCCTTATGAGTCAAGTGGGGTACAGGCCACAGGGTCCCGCTTGCCCACGACTGAGGTCACGATAATGGCTGACCCGTGACGTATTGGCCATTGTTGTTCACTGGTTAATTTATTTATTTATTTATTTATTTATTTATTTTATTTATTTATTTAGTTAAGATCACTTTTGATTTTATTCTCTTGCTTCATTTGTTAAATTGGCTTACAAGTTTTATTTTTGAAAGATTAATCGATCTGGGTTATGTATGTCACTTTTTATGTAGGTTTGAATGTTGTTATATAAATACACCGATTGGTATGTTATTTCTTCTAAACGTTATCTCCAAGGACAGTAAGCAATGAAGGCTTTAGTAAAGAAAGGTGTACCAAATTCGAATAAGGTATAAAAACACGCCGAACATACTTGCATATTTTTTTTAAATGCACAAATATTTCCATTGCAGAAATCGAACCCATAACCCTTAGGTGCTACCGAAGTTGATTCCATCGACCTCCCAACTAAACCACTGGGTTGTCAACAGCATGCAACAACAACAATTCTCGCTAGCTTTCTCAAAGCTGACCTCTCCGATCAATCTCATATCTGTTTATTTCTTCTCAATTTCGTTTCTGAGGAAGTAGGTACCTACGAAGCACTTAGATGTAATAGAGGAAATGTGCCGACTGCCGATGTAATAGTAAATCCATGTCGGTCTAGATGGAAGCCCATGACCTGAGGCTTACAGGCTCACTGTTAACATGCCACATCTACAGTACATTGCAGTATTGCAGGTGTAAAAACGAGGTTGCTTTTTCACTCTTCACGACGACATTTCGCGTCTTACCACAATAAAATTTAAACACATGTTAAACGTGTATTAATCACTGTTTAACGCCTAAACATGGTTTAGTCCCGCGATCAAATATGAGCAACCACAAATCGTGATTTAAGTAGTGTCTAACCATTGTCTAACACAATTCTGTTGAGACATTTCTAATCATTTTTGACGTTTATCTTTAGACGCTGCCTAGCTAAAAAGGCGACTAAAAATGTATTTTTTTTGTGGTAACACTATTCGTGTCGTATTTTACAAGGAGTTTTCATCGATTAGTTAATATTAGATAAACAAAACAAGCATCACATAGTGCTGTTTAGAAAATGTATAGAAAAAGGTAGCCCATGTCATCGTACCTGCAAGAAGTTGTTAACGTGCGCGAAGCTGCACGTATGGCACCTCCCCGAGCCAAGGGCATTCAGCCTTGTTTCACACACTGTTGGTTTGCGTTATTGTAAAAGAGAAAGGAGACCGCTCGCGCCACTGAGATTGAATAAAAAAACAAAAAAGCTTCAATTACTTCAAAATTAGATGCATAATCGAAAATATGCCATAATCAAGTTTTTTATCGTTGTAAAATACGTGAGTCTTGTAAATTTTATCAATATACTCGTACATTCATAGACAACAATGATATTTCATTACAAACTTATTTTTAGAGGTAAATGTGTTATTTTTGTTGTTCAAGTAAATTTTGCAAAATCGTGTTTCGATCACATCAAGATGATGATGATATAATGAATAATGACGTACATATTTCTCAGTGCCAGAAGCTAAAAAACCTTTAAAGTGAAGCTATTTTGCTGCTGTATACGCCTTAATATAAATTAAATACCTATGCATAAAAGCTTAAGTACTGACTTTATCAGTACTGTATCGATGTAGCACACACGGAACGCGAATAAATCAATCTTGGGTTAGCGCACCGAAAGTCGGGGAAAGATGTCAAGTAGGCACATCGCTCTATTTGAGACATGGAAAATAATATTCTTTATGTCCTTGATGATATAACCAAACATGGATTTTCCTGGAGCAAATGAATTAAAATAACATTTAAAATAGGTACTCATATTATATAAAAATAACGGAATAATTTCATTTTGTTATTTATTTTGAAATTCTTATTTGACCACTATTTTATTTACGTACCGATATAAACAATGAGTACTGAATATAGAATAAAACTAAACCACATTTTTTTATACTGTTAGATAATGAGACGAGCCTGTCGTTTTCCTGATGGTAAGCATAACGCCAGCTCATAACAATTGCAGTGCCACTCAGAACTTTGAAACACAAAGGCCTACTCGGCACTGCAATGCGCTCGTTACCCTGAGACATTAGGTATTAAGTCTCATAAGCCCACTAATTTCACTGGCTACTCTGCTCATCGAACCGGAACACAGTAATGTTTGCACAATACTGCTTGGCGGCAGACTACACGAGCAAAGCGGATCCACCCAGACGGATATTCGCAGAACAGTTAGTCTTAGTAGCTGCTTGGGGCGAAATATAAATTAAACAAGTTTTGTAATGCGATTACCCGTTTAAGATTGTCTTACCTTCCCGTCGGGGGCAAAAATAAACAAGTAAATTTCTACAATCATCTATCAAATTGAACATCGACTTAGCCTCTCGACGCCTATGAACATTACACTGGCGCGGTTAAACGCTGCGTTCACGGACGATAAACGCTCGAATTTAGGTCAAACTGCTCCAATCCTTTTAAAGGAAAACGCAGCCCCGAGAATTTTATACTAGTGCAGAATAAAAGCTGTTAGGTAAAAACAATAATTTGTAATATTTTACTTGAAGCTAATTCACTTTAAAGCCAAACTGTTAGCTAAATTATTTGGAAGTAGGAATGTAAATTAATCTTAAAATATGAACGATCTTACTATTCAATTTTGTTTTGTTTGAACTCAATTTTGTTGTGTCATTTCTAAACATAATCCACAGATTTTTAGTTACTAGTAACATTTAATAACGTTCTTTTTTTGCTAGTGGTTTGCCAAAAGAATACTTATTTTCAGAATTTTATTGTGTAATGCAACAACAAGAATCGGAATAACATAATATTGTGAGGTTAGAAACATTGTTAATAAATATCTTTTTGAAAATAATGCCGTTGAGTTTCCTGCTCCTCTTAATCGATCTATACTCTTTTTTATACTTTTGGATAACGAGATAAGCTGGTCATTTGCCTGATGGCAAGCACAATGCCAGCCCATAACAACACTCATTTTGAATTTGAATGAATGATATGAATCAGTTTCAGTAGAGTTTCTCCAGCACCAGTGCTAAAACTAAAATATTCAAATTTTCGGCGCAATCTTTTAGGTAATAAGCTGTATAGCGCGCACTAACTCCACGTTTAATGGGAAAAGTTAAACAATTTGCGAGTTGTGAAGTGTGTTAATGGTCTTGACATTTTAATTTCCCCGCCGTCGCGCGAAATATGCCGCCTTTTGGGTTACCCTTGTAATCGGGACGCGGGAGTTTTACGCGAATTTATGGCAACGGGAAATCTATGGGTTAAATACAACAAACGATTGCTGGACGTCGTGAAAGAACAGAATAGAGAGAGAGACATTTTTTAAACAAGTACCTAACTAACGGAAACATCTTACTTTCTACTTTATAAATGTGACAGTGTCTTTGTACGTGTGTTGGTTTGTCCTTCTTTCACGCAGCAACGGAGCAACGGATCGACGTGATTTTTGGCATAGATATAGTTTATGGACCGGCGAGTAACATAGGCTAGTTTTTATCCCGGAAAAAATGCACGGTTTCTGTGGGAACGTGGAATGAGGAGATCCACAGGAGAACGAAAGTCGCCGACATAGTTCTCAAAATTGACGACCTGGTCAAAACCACTGGGAACCGTCGGATGCAAGAGGCGAGTGTCTTTTTGTCCAAGTGGCTTTTTGTGGAGGAGGCCTATGTTCAGCGTGGCTGATGAAGATAATTCGAAAGAGAGATCGCTTTCCGATCTGTAAAGTTATCTTCAGAGGCTTCAGATCGCTTTCAGATATTTTAGGGTGTCTTCAGATCGGAGAGCGATCTCACTACTGCCCATCATCCCTTTAAAATCTAACGTGCCTATCGAAACCAATCATTTTATTAAAGCCGTAACCACAAGCACTTCATTTCCCGGTAAATGATTTCGAATTTGAATAATCAGGCCGTTTGATTTCCGTCCAAAAAACTTAGCCAAAAATGGTTACCAATCGAAGCGTCTCAATAGCTTCACCTTGGCTCCATACAGTGTTATGAGCTGCCAAATTGTTCTACCTCAGGATTCAGCTTCGGTTTAAAATCGATAGGTACAAGTTCCGCAGCAAAAGGTCAAATGTGAAAGGTCGAAGTTGATTTGGACTCGATACCTCTCAATGCATACGATATTATACGGCGAACAGTAGGCAGGTAAACATAAAACAAAAGCACCTAGTGCTTTAGTGGTCTATAATGCACTCTACATTTGGACGTTATAGATTTTACCATTCTCAATGCGTGGCCATACATAAAAAATATATAAGTAGGTACTTATTAAAACAAAAAAAAACATACGGGATGTTTTGAGAACATTTTCCGCCAGTTTCGTATGTTAAAAATGAAGTATAGTTAACGATTTTCCTTTTCACACATCCTTTTAAAAGTACACTAGTTGGCGGAAGTTCTAACACAATTTCCTTTTACCAGACTAGCATTGGACAAGCGGTTTTTTATTAGAGATAACAAACAGTTGCACACTTAAATAATAATAAAAGGTATATCATATCTAAATATATCAATGCACAACCAACCACATTATTCACGTATTACAAAAAAGAGTAGATATTTGATTTAGAGATCTCAAGCGAGATCTCAATTCAAACTGTTTCCCAATCAATCACTCATTAACCTAAGGGAAAAGAGAAGTCTGTGGTGGAATATTCACGAGTTCCTATTCATTATCTCCTTAGTGATCGTAGCTCGATTCACCGTTCTTAACCGATAGGCGAATTAAAGCAACGTTTTCTGTGTTTTTTGAAGGACTGATGGTGTGGTAGTGACTTCAGCCGTCGATGGTAGCTTTTGGTGAAAGAAACAACACATCGTAATGCAACCATAGTATATTGTTAGGCTATTTTCTAATGCTTGCTTGGCTACCAGCCTCAAGAAAAACTGTCGTCAAGCATTTATCAATGTGTACCGGCAGTTATACTCGAGAGCCAGTTTTAATCTAGATTGTTTGTTGGTTGACCGAGGTTTGTTAGTGGTAGGACTAACTCTTCTGCGAGTGTCCATCTGGGTTGTTACCACCGCTTTGTGAGTGAAGTCTGCCGCCAAGCAGTAGTGTGCAAGCATTACTGTGTTCCGGTTTGATGAAGAGACTAGCCAGTGAAATTACTGAGCTTATGACACTTAATACCTAATGTCTCAGGGTAACAAGCCAACTGCAGTGCCGCGCAGGCCTTTGTGTTTCTATCTTCTGGGTGGCACTGCAACTGCTATGGGCCAGCGTTATGCTTACCATCAGGCAAACGTCAAGCTTGTCTCGTTACCAAATAACATATAAAAAACATCGACCATTATAAAAAATATTTAAAACTTCTTGCTCTTAAATTACCATTAATATTCACGCCATCCGACCAATAAAAAAGATTCATTTAAACTTCAACAGATCTACGACAAATTCTTGCATCCCATTTGCGATTCTGACTGCAAATAGTTCGCAAGGCAAAAATGCAGTCGACTCTTTACGGGCACGTCGTTGCGTCGACGTAACCGTTCGCATCTGGGCGAAATTCACTCCGCACTGAGGTTATGCATCATGACAATGTAAGACAGTGACTAAAGGTGGAACAAATTGATGCTTATTTATAACTAGCTGCTGCCCGCGGTCTCACCCGCGCGGAGATGTTGGATATCATGGTTTTTATTTTTTTGCGCGGAACCCTAATTCTTTATCAAAAATAAAAGTAGCCTAAGTTACTCCTTGCAACATCAGCTATCTGTCAGTGAAAGTCCCGTCAAAATAAGCCCAGCCGTTTCGGAGATTACCTGGAACACACAGACAGACGGACAGACAGACAAAAATTTAAAAAATAGTTGTTTTGTTTTAGTTGCCGTATATTCTTTCATATGCATTTGGTAAAAAGCTGTTATTTTTATGTTACAAACAGACACTTCAATTTTATTTATTTGTATAGTTATAAAATGTCTTTATTGCATACATGAAAATTAAATGAAGTAACAAAGGAATAATTTAAAAAAAATGAATAGGTTTCTTCTAGGTATAGGTGAGCGTGCTCCATCATCCAAGGCGATGAGTACTCGTATGCTAAATCTAGTATGTAACAACAGTTCTGAATAAAGCTGGTTTACTATCCAAACGACTAAGCTTAGATACTGACTAAATAAATACTTTGTGAACAAACCACAAGCGTTTAGAGATGACTTAGTAACTCTCAGGTCTTTCTTTGTTACAATTTAACATCTAAGACATTGTAATAGAATCCAGATTTGATAAGTGCGGGTTTTAAAAATTTAATTTATAAAGTTTTTCACATGCAGTTGCAGATATGTATGCAAGTTTCCTTTGGATGTTATTTATCATACGAGAAAGAATAAATTGATTTTTTAAATGCCAAAGTGGAAATATTTAGGTTCTTATCTATTAATAAACAGTGTTAAACGGTGATTTAGTTAAACTATGTATTGTCTTTTTTCTTCTTTGACAATTTTAAACTTGATTGAAAAAGCCAGATCAAACTTTTAGATAGCTAAGTTGGTAGTAACCCTGCCAGCAAAGGCCGGGTTCGATTCCCGGCCGGGGCAGATTTTGTGTAAGCATAAAGTTTGTTCTCGGGTCTTGGATGTTTGTGATGTGTATCTGTGTGTGTCCATGCCACCTGCGACATAGGGAATCCTAGTGCGGGGGTATGAGTGTGTAACCGTTTATTTATTTTATTTATTTATTTAGGTACAACATCTTTGTGGAAATGATATATTTTTTTGTAAATTTCATTTTTATTGTGTCAATGTGATGTTCTTGAACTTGTATAACGACAGTAATTATGTATTAATTTTGTGTTCCGTGCAACATCCCTATACACATGGTTTAATAAGAGCCTTATTTTGTTGTCTCGAACTATCGCTCCTAAAACAAAATTCTGTGTTCCCGATAGTTTGCTTCGTCCTCTAATAAGTCCGAGCATATTTATTGCGATACATAGAAGCCTGATTTACCGAGCAAGCATTGCCAAGTCGTCGAAGATACGGTGTCGCCATGTCGGGAGATATCTCTAGAGTAACTATGAGAGAGCGATAAATGCGGCGCCCGATGTTTCGGGTTGTCATGAGATATGTTACTTTTGAAGACAAGAAATGTATAAGTATATATTCTGGTTATATTCTGGGTGTGCGGAAATTTGACAAACAAAGGTATTTTTTTAAATTACTGAATTGAGACGAGCGGTTCATTTCCCTTATAGTAAGCCTAAGCCTAATTCCAATACTTAATGATTACAGTGCGAAATTGTAGAAGCTTACGTAATTCACATATACGATAATAATATTTCAGGCGTCACAACTACGTACAACAATTTGACTGGTCCCAGTTGTTTTCGTAAGGCAACATTCACTAAACGTACATGTTCAATACTAGCACAAACGAATGCCCCTAATGAGCATTTGCGACTTAGTAGGATATGTGCGGAAACATTACTAGTAATGAGCATGCTTATTTCAAGCACGCTCAAAAATCAACAGTCATTTGTTTTTCGAGTATCAGCTGAGGCGCGGGTGGAGGGGACGTGCTTCGCAGATCAGCTTATGAAAATGCTAGTATTAGTGTCTAGTATCGAACTATAGCTTGCTTATTGCTAGCGAATGTGAACAGCTGCAGCAGCGCAAAACTCTCTGTATGTAGAGTATGCGAGTTTTGATGAGCATTAATCTGCTAGTGCTAAATGCCCATAATGACCCTATAAGATTTGAGGTATTTTTTACTGAGCAGGCTTGCGTTTGATCGCAATCACACCTGATGGTAAGCGATGATGCGTTCGACAATGTAACACGCTTGCCTAGAAGATACCTGTTCACTAGTCTTGAAGACTCCGAAATTGTAGTAATCAGGAAATACATATGCAAAGAATTCCATTCCTTCGCGGTCCGCATGATGAAAATTGAAGCAAAATGCTTGGTGCGGATAGAAGGTATGTCAATCATGAATGGGTGACGAAACGACGTGCGTCTTGTCGTCCGATGGTGGAATGGGGATGGGTGGAATTAAATTGTGTAATGCCCTTTTTTACTTTTCTTTGCCAGAATGAAACGATCGATTTACCTCACCGACCTCGGAATACAATTGTCAGAGCGCATTTAAATCGTTTGAAAACAAACTTGGAACGCGTTTTATAGATTTTATAATCGGTCAGTTCTGGATTCACTCCAAGCGGGACGATTTTTTCGGGTCGTCTCAAGTTATGGAAGACAATTACAAAAGAAATATTTGACTTATAAACGCAATAAGTACCTCTATATCAAAGTCCATTGCGAGCTGAATTTCATATACGATTTTCTATACCTAAATCGAATGAAAATCTTGGTGGATGCGTTAATCACTCCCAAATGAAAAACAGCGACTAACATATTTTTAAAGAAGAAAGAAAGAAAGAAGCAGCAGTTGACCACTATCTTTAAAATAAGGTATCTTTAGTATCGATTATTATAAATGTTCTATGGTATCAACGTGGTCGAAGGAGAACTAGCTAAAATAACATTGACTAAAGTGTCTTGTTCCGGCGCTTCAGAGACCGGCTTGCTGACACCATGTTGCGTCATACGATCAACTCTTCTCTGAGTGTCCAGTTTGGATAGAAGAGTTAGTTCTACCATCTACTGGAATGAAAACGCTCGTAGGTATGGCTAAAGGCGCAAAGGAATCATATCTCTCATGTCTTCTACCGCTCCTATTTCACCGCTCGCAGTTGCCAAGTGGCTGCAAACCCTGGCAAACCCCCGGAGGTCCCGTTTTATTTCGTTTCTCGTGTTTTTATGTGATTCGAATTTAATTCCCGCTATATTCAAGTTAACGACTTTTTTATAGTGCCCCGATATTTTACCATTGGGGATAATTGCCCGTTTAGAAAATGCAATTAGCAAGTCATCGTAAGACTTGTAGTTCATTAGCGCTCGTTGAAATTGGTGAGTCTATTTGAGTACTTTAATTGAGCGTGATAATTTCTGCCCTCCTAACCATAAACAACGCAAGTGCATGGCGGTAAGTTTCGAGAAAAACGCGCTTAAAGTTTTTTTCCGTCTTTTCATTGTAACACAAAAGATTATTAAAATATTATAAAAAAATATATTTTCTGCTATACCTATTGGTGCATACGTCAATATCATGCAACGTAGAAACGTTTATAGTAAGTATTTTATTAATTACAAACCAAAAATTATTTATGGCTAGGACACGTAAAATAACTTTTTCAATTTTACTAGGCATAAACAACGCAAGTGCAGCAGTTGCGTTTCTTATGCCTAGGAAAATGGGTAATTGCGTTGTTTATAACTAGCACAAGTGATAATATGATGCTTATCGTTAGTAATATGCTGGCATTCAGGTAATACTTATATGTAATTGTTCTATTTTTATTGGTTGTCTCTAATCTTTTTAGCACTGGTTTTGCATCATTCAAACATTTAATAAAGAGGATTCTTGCTTCATAACTCAAATTTGCATATTTATCATGTACTTATTTATTTTCTTTGATTGTCAGTTTTCTCATGGTGCAGTTTTTTTTACATATTGCATAGATTTTTTAGCGAAATTTTTTCTTGTTCTTTTCTTCACTTGTCTATCTTTCAAACTTTCTTCAAATTTTCTTCTTTTACTAGGATTTACAGATTTAGTTAAACCTAGAGCCACAGAACTCTTGTTGGTATTTGTTGTTTAAACAATTCCACTGTCTAATATTAAATCATTATGTCCTCCTATCGAATAATTTTCTTTGGCTCTGGCTAAGTCGTTATTATGTTTACTTGTTAGCTCGTTTTTTTATATCTTTAGATAAGTCAGGGTTCTGTTGATCTCTTTAAAGGATATTTTCTGTTTCCCTTGGTAAATGTACTTTTTTCTGTTGCTTGTTTTTTCTTTTTCCCTCTGTTATTTAATATTATGTATTCTTGAAATGTCGTTTTTTCCTTCCTTCGGTAAGTCAGTGGCTTATTCTCTTATTAACTCTTTCCTTTTTGTCATCTTTAAATCAGTGTTCTGTTTCTTTATCTGTTTTTTTCCTGCAGCATTATGTCATTAGTCTGTTCTTTAGATTTTTTCCTTCCTTTAGGATTGTTGAATGTTAGGTTAATTTTTGTTTGGTCTTTTGTAATGTTGTAGGTTTTTTTTCTACTTTCACCGTAGTGTATGTTCTGTTCTTTTTGTAGCTTGTATCCTAGTTTTCCATAAACTATACTAGTATCGTTCTCTAAAATTTCCTCTTTTAAGATACTGCCTTCATAAGAATCCTCCTGGATTCCTATGAAGGCAGAAATTTTTTTCAAATTACCCGTGATAAATATTTTAGGTGGCTAATTTTACACGCATACTTGATAAGTTATTTGAGTTCAATCAAATTATCCTAGCGATAAACATCGCATCTGCGCACTTACGTTGTTTATGACTAGTATTCATCGCATGTCCTTCGCAAGTAATGAACCGTAGGCTACCATACGCTGTTTATCCTTAGGAAAAATATAAAAATATGTCACTTACGTTCTTTATGCTTAACATTATTTCCTTTTCTATCAAATATACGAAAAAACGGGTAATTGATCCAAATAGATCTCGTTACGTAGATTCCGAATATGTATATAACTCATTTTGGCCAAAACTGTCGATTGCGCTGTTTATGGTTAGGAGGGCAGATTTAGTGAGGCTGCATGATGTTAGCACTAATTTCAATTTGATGTTGCATTCGTGTTGCTCCGTTTCTCGTCTAAGTAAGAGCTGAGGCGCTGATGGGTCAGTGGTAGTACGGTCAGTCACTGATCCGTATCATGATGCGAGGCCATTTTCTAGCGATCGCCTGGCTAGCTACCGCCGTCAAAACGAAAATAGGTCACAGCACAGTAATCGGTGTATTGCGGCAGCTGCATTTTTGCCAATTTTAATCTAATCATCGCTGTCTATCACATCATCCTTTAATATCAGATAACCATTGTGGTAAACCACTATTTCAGTCAGGGTTTATCTCTGACCATGTTTTACCATGGCCTCACCTGAAGTATCTATCATAAAAAAATGTTGTTAGTGGTAGGACTAACTATTAGTGGTACTTAGGACTAACTTCTGCGAGTGTCCGTCTGGGTTGTTACCACCACTTTGCTCGTGAAATCAGCCGCCAAACAGTAATGTGTAAGAATTACTGTGTTCCGGTTTGATGAGCAGAGTATCCAGTGAAATTACTGGGCTTATGAGACTTAATACCTAATGTCTCAGGGTAACGAGCGCACTGCCGTGCCGCGCAGGTCTTTGTGTTTCAAAGTTCTGGGTGGAACTGCAATTGTTATGGGCCGGCGTTATGCTTACCATCCGGCAAACGACCAGCTCGTCTCGTTACCAAATAGCATAAAAAACAGTCTCATTTCAACAAAAATATATGCTGCGTCCAAAAGCGATCACAAACAGTAACACAGTTATCTGTGACGTCAGGCATCAGCCGTGCAAGTAATTCCGCAGCAGCAAACTTCAAACAATCACTAACAAGACCGTCGTATCAAGTTAATAACATCAACGAAAGCACAGAGGCGAAATACTGTGCACCATATTGCACGCTCATAACTACTTTATACTACTCTATTTTGCATCACACCAGCTTGTTACACAGTTTCAATACCAGGCGGTAGTAGGGGAGGTAAATACTGCTTTCATGTGCTCGAACCGAGTCGTAATGTGATACTGTGCATAATATATAGCTTAGTACTTTAACTGTGTACGGCTTTTGGTGTGTATCAGTGAGGCAATATGGGTTTGTGTTCGTTGTTCAATCATTTGCTAGGCGAAGTGATTATCGGCTTCAAAGAGTTTTATGATTGTACCTTTTGCATAGTTTGGCTGGACAAGATCAAAGTAGAGACTAGGGCAGAAATTGCAATAAAAATGTCTAGGTACTGTTCACATGGGATACTTGGTCACAATGTTCGCACAACTGCTCACTGCTGTGTATCATATTACAATACAAGTCACAATTAGGGGCAGCGTAGACGCTTATGCAAACGTACGTTTGCTTGTCAAGCGCGGATTTCGTGATAGGGACTCGAAATGCGCGCTTAACGCAAAAACGTTGTTATTCTGACAAGCAAACGTACGTTTGCATAAGCGTCTACGCTGCCCCTTAGAAACATCCGTGTGCACACATAGACACTCGGTGTATACATTGAATGTACGGTGTATAATATTTGATGTTCATTTTTTTCAACCATGCTGATTGTACATAAGTATGTTTGGGTTGCAGAATCGCTCGAATTTCTAACTCATGATTATTGCTATATTTTTTTTTAAATCTGCTATGTGCACAAGGTGGTACAAGGTGTACCAAGAAATGTTGCTTTCTGTATCGAAACTTCTTTATGAAGTTGACACGTGATAATGAGCACTAGGTCCTGGTGATAGGACCAACTCTTCGACGAGTATCCAATTGGAACCACCGCTTTGCTCGTGTAATCTGCCGCCAAGCAGTAATGTGCAAGCATTACTGTGTTCCAGTTTGATGATCAAAGTAGTCAGTGAAATTACTGGGCTTATGACGCGCAGGCCTTTGTTTCAAAGTTCTGGGAATAAGTACAACTATTATGGTCCATAATAGTTGTAGTGATACCCTGCCCATAATTTATGGGCAGGTGTTTTAATTATAATACAATCAGGCAAATAACCTGTTCGTCTCTTTACCAAGTAGTAAAAAAAATTGCAAATTTAACTAAGTAGGTAAGTACTGGCTAACATATTTGATGGAATCAGGCGTTACTTTGCGGAAATCCATTTGAAATAAGATTATATAAAGTGAGTAATTTATAGTTTCAATTCCGCGATAAAGAGCTTAATCACGGAATTGAAACTATATAATCTTATTTACTAGCTAACACACCGAACTATCAGGCCAGCTCAACTTGATTAAAAATTTACAAATTTTTATTCCACTCCACATTATTATACAAAAAGTAACAAAACAACTTTCATATTCAGGTCATGAAATTAGTTTCCCATGCATGAGTGGCTATCCTAAAGCACATAGCCATTTGTCTCGCGAAAGAGCTCCGAAACTTTTTATATACCAATTTGCATAAAAGCTCTTTGCGTCCAAAAGTATGCTAAATCTACTTTTTCATCAGGCACTGTACCTGACAGTTTTATAGGTTTTTTAGGCTTTTGATGCCTCGTTATGTAATGACGGCAGTGTAGTTAAGTTGGTAGTAACTCCGCCTGGTAAGCGAGGGACCTGGGTTCGATCCCGCGGGCCAAACTTTGTGTAGTAAGCACAATGTTGGTTCCCGGGTCCTTAAATGTTTGTGTTGTGTATTTGCCTCCATGCCTACTGCGAAAAAAACTCTATGTCGCAGAAGCTTCGTCTAGTCTCTGTGTCGTAACGTCTTAGCGTAGGTTTTTTAGTGGTAGGCCTAACTCTACTGCGAGTGTCCGTCTAGGTTGTTACCACCGCTTTGCTCGTGAAGTCTGCCGCCAAGCAGTAGTGTGCAAGCATTACTGTGTTCCGGTTTGATGAGCAGAGTAGCCAGTGAAATTACTGGGCTTATGAGACTTAATAATGTCTCAGGGTAACGAGCGCACTGCAGTGCTGCGCAGGCCTTTATGTTTCAAAGTTTTGAGTGGCACTGCAATTGTTGTGGGCTGGCGTTCTGCTTACCATGAAGAAAACGACCCGCTCGACTCGTTATCAAACTGTATAAAAAAATCTTCAGTGAAGTCTTTTCACGCTTCTTTAAAAGCACTTTTTGTAGTGATTTATTTTTATTATGTTCTGAAAATATATACAATTTACTTAATTAAATAAGAGCGTGGCAAGCGTTGTGTTCACGAAGTCTGCCCTCAGCCGAGGCGCACCATTAAGCAAAGAGAAAATGTTTTTAAGAAAAGAAACACATCAAGTTCAGTCGTTAGTAAGTGTGTACTCATTACATTTTATATCGAGTTGATAGGTTTTTGTTATGAAAAAATAAAGTTTATTTTCTGGCAAATAGAGTAAATTGGTTGTATCTCTATTTTAGTGAGAGAGAACGCCCGCATTGGTCCAAAGTTTCAAAATTCGTCGAAGTTCTTTTGTTTTACTTTTGCCTCCAGTGTCGATTTTCGTATAGTTGTGTAGCAAAGTTAGATTCCACCTAATAATTAAGTCGATTAGGTTTCTTTCAAAACTTTGGGCGGATTCATCCGTGCAGGAACTGTGCAGCCTATATCTATGGAAAAAATCACATCAAAAGGACAGTATGTCTTTACACAGCAACACACAAACACACTTTCGCAATTATTTAGATATAGTTATAGGAAGTTCCATATTGCACAACAAAAATATGTACTGTTAGGTCCAGAAGTGAGACAACTCGGTTTGAATAATCGACACACGTGTATTTTCCCTCGTAGTTCAATGAGGACTGCCGTCCTTCCCCGCGTCTTCCCCTTGCGTAGCGCTGGGGCGACTACGGCGTAGCACTGACTTGCTGACGTCATAGCGTAGCACTACAGCATGTTGTTCTACCATGTTGCTCTACCTTTATTCTTACAGTACGTATACATGGGCATAGTTGATGCTATAGAGATAGAGCATTATCAATAATTAACTTTGACTTGAAACGATATTTCAAACAATATTGGATTAGCGATATTTGGATTAGCTTTTTCCATCTAATAATGAAACTATATTAGCTCTAAGAGCTATCTTAAGTGCATCATAGCTATACATACAGTAAAGCAATTTAAGTCGGTAGACAATCTTATATGTATCAATCCTACACACTTCACAATCCCTTAGGATATGTAAAACCCTAGGGGGGTTTTAAAACTATATTCATCTGTGTAAGCAACTGGAGCTGTCATGCTCACGAAAAAGGTTCTGCTCGCGGCGGCATCGTGTGGTGGGTCGCCCTCTTCCCTCAGTAATGGTTGAGGAGAGCGATGGCTGGCACATGGGTCATACTCGTGAACGGGTGCCGCTTGTGATGTCTGGTCTATTCCAGTTGTAATCCTTCTGTCGACTTGTAATTTAGTTCTCACGTTTATTTTTATTTAGTTTTAAGACCATAGTTCGAGTCTTGATGTTTTGTTATTTTATAATTTAATTTCTATTCATATAACCTAATCTTATAAGAGTATGGATCACGTGTCCGTAGAGCGTAACGTACCAAAATTAAAAATACTACACTTCACAGGATCAAATTCAATTCCTGGTTTATCCCGATTTTACGCAGCAACGGAGCATCGCATCAACGTGTTTTAACACACTTTTACTAGCTTTAATTGTAAGTTGTAACTATTGAAAATTTTGAAATTTGTCTATTACCTTAACATTGTAGAAATGAAAAATGTGACTGGTTGCGACACCCGAACTGGGTATAATGTACGTACTTACTTGACTATTATATCTGTCCACCAATGTACATTTATGCAAAATAAATTATGAATTATCACAATGTACTGGAATCTTGGACGTTAATTTTAACCTACTTCTAATTGTCGTATCGAAATGAAACTTTGTATGTATATGTAGTTTGGATGCCAATAAAATAATTTGGTATCATGGAGCTGATCTGATGATAGAGCGAAGGATAGGGACCTCTTTAGTAGCTACAAGTAAATCTTTCGAGCTTGGGCTGATAGGATTCGTTTTGACGAGTCAAATAGATTGCACTTGATGGAACCAGGAGGTGAAAGTGTGTTTTTTGTTTCTTTAAACTATTGATAACTATTTTGCATAACCACGTGTATTTCATGGAGTGGAGAGTAATATAAGCTACTTTTTATCTCGGAAAAACCCCAATTCCTGTGGGGAATGTCGACGCGGGTGAAACAGCAGGCAGGAGCTAGTCTGATACATAAAAAGAAAACACAACGATTGTCTTTTCTTCAAGTTGTTCTCAGCTTGTCTACTAAATAATACAGCACACAGCGCGTGTATATCGGTAGTTTTATAAATATTTGAAGGTGTTTGTGCAAAAATATTCAACTTTTGCGAGCTCTGCGATATTGTTGTTAATTTTTAAGCTATACATTTTGTTTACTGGTCCAGATCAAGTGTCATAGAAATATAACTTTCAGTCTTCTACGTCCAGTGTAATTCATCAGCCGGTATACATCCATTGCGGAAGGCATCCCTGCTAATTACCATGAAAATAATGCTATGGCCATAATGCACCACCATTGGCAGGCGTCTTGGTGATATTATTTGGTTGTGATGTTGGCAGAGGTGAAGTTGCTGACAATAACATTACCGTAGTGAATATTTACGGTAAATATTTTTTTATGCTATTTGTTACGAGACGAGCCGGTCGTTTGTCTGGTGGTAAGCATAACGCCGGCCCATAACAATTGCAGTGCCACTCAGAACTTTGAAACACAAAGGCCTGCGCTGCACTGCAGTGCACTCGTTACCCTGAGACATTTGGTATGAAGTCTCATAAGCCCAGTAATTTCACTGGCTACTCTGCTCATCAAACCGGAACACAGTTATGCTTGCACATTACTGCTGGGCGGTAGACTTCACGAGCAAAGCGGTGATAACAACCCAGACGGACACTCGCAGAAGAGTTAGTCCTACCACTACACAATACTACAAAGTATGTAATGATCACAATGTAAAAAATGCAAGGTTATTTATTCATTATATATATTTCATTTTCATTTACCTCTACAGTTAATTCTGAATAGGTAACGTAATAAAAGGTTCCAGTGCGTGTACTCTCGTCGGCACTTCTTGTCTACTCCAGTTTGGGTTGGACGAAGGACACAGTGTAAATAAATGTTATTTTCATTGTCAGTGGGTACGCTTTCGACCACTGTCTCACTCGGGCCCCAATTCTACTAAATAAATGGTTAAAATGACAATGTTTTGGTCGCAAAATGATCACTGGCTCTGTAATGCAATGATGTAGTCGAACTCGATGGATTTTTATTTATAACTAACTGCCGCCCTAGGTTTCACCCACGTGGAGAGTCACAGTGAATTTAGTCACGCTGTATAACTAGTTGGATATTTTTACAATGAATTTCTTCCATACCTACATCGATCGAGTCACACTCGATGTGTGAAAAAAAAATTAAAAATATTGTTGAAAAATACTTTTAGTTAGATTTCAGGGACGCAAATGCGACTTTATTACCAACTCCGGAAAATTAATTAATTTAAACACACATACTACATTTAATTAAGCCATTAATGATCATTACTTTTAAATATGATGCGCATTGATAGTGCTATTTTAAATGATATTAAATTATTCAAATATTTTGTTACTATGTCAATGGATATGTTATGAAGTTACCTATTTATTTATTTATTCAATTGACCACACTATAACATAGTACGTTATATTAGGCATGTCCTAATTTTTTTTTTTTTTAAAGAGACACTTAAATTTTATTAATTTGTATATAGGATTATTTACATTTCAATAAAAAACTAAGAATTTATCAATTAAAACCAAAATAAACAAAATCTTATAAATAAAAAACAGCATTAAGGTCGCCTTCTGCAGGTAGGGTGCCCAAAAAGCTGGCGACATTACCTCGCTGAATAGTTAGATGGGATTAAAAATAAACTTCTTGAAAACAAAACCGACTTCTAGAAAGGATAGGGGCCTTTACAATAATGTATTTTTTTTAATCAGTGCAAAGGATTTTTACTCTGTGGCTTTACGGTATTGAATCCAGAGACGTTAGACATTCATCTCGATTCTTCCCTCTAACCTTTTCTCTGTTCGTGTTTGGCCGTGTCAGCTTTACGTGGTTTGACCATGTGAACTGACTGTATAATCCTTAATTCGTACTTCCTTATTATACTCGTATACCTACTATAATAAATGCGAAAGTGTGTTTCTATGTTTGTTGGTTTGTCCTACTTTTACGCATCAACGGAGCAATAGATCGACATGATTTTTGGCACAAATATAGTTTATAGACCGGAAAGTAATATAGGCTTCTTTTTACCCCGCAAAATGTATGGTGCCTGTGGGAACGCGGGTGAAACCCCGGGTAGAAGCAAATTCAAATTCAAATTCAAAAGTCTTTATTCAAATAGGCCCCAAAGGAGCACTTATGAAAGTTAAAATGACTCTAACAGCGGGCCTCTGCAGCATTCATCTACCCGAATCACAGACGTAGCTATAGACGAAGCTATAGTATATCTACAAAAAAAAAATAGTAAAACTAGTCGGATTACGAAATAATCGATTCAAAATCGATTCTTTGCTGAATATAAATCCGATTGACATCTCTACGATAGACGCAGTAATATCTCTTGCCAAAAATCTTACGATTTGGCTTTATCCTTCATATACAAACAATTACATTAAGAGTTTGGCTTTGTTCCAATAGCGATACGAATTCTTTTGTAGAGAACTCCCTAAGGATAATTTCATGTGCTTAATTAAAAGTAAGAGTCCCTAACGGCAACGTTGTGCTTTTACTTTTACATCTAGACTAGCGGATAAGTTCTTGAGAACTATCATTAGTGTTAAACAGCTTAGCGTGTTGGGTTGAATAATTATTATAATATAACTAGATTCGGCCGGTGGTGATTAATCGCGGTGAATCCCACTGGCGTGTTTTTTGGGATAAAAAGTGGCCTATGTTATTCTACGTTCCATTGCTCCGTTACCTACTGCTTGAAAGAAGAACAAACCAACAAACACTCTTTAGCATTTTTATAGTATAATTAGGTTCCGCCCGCGGCTTCACCAGCATGGTTTTTATATCTACGTAAATTGTAGTTTATGTATTCTGATGTGTAAGCTATACTGTAAAGTTTCATCAAAATGCGTTCAGTAGTTTTTGCGTGAAAGAGTAACAAATATGCATCCTTACAAACTTTCACATTTATAATAATATGCAACCAACCAAGGATGTAATCATCCAGGGTGTTCATCCATAAAAGAAATATGACGGATGATTTATAAAAAAATGGGGTCTCTGAAATTTCATGTTTCTTTCGTTACAGATTTTTAAACCATTTCTTGTTATATCTAGAACGCATAGCAGGAAGATGAATGAAGATGATATTAGAAGTCAGCGATTAAAGGCTTTACCTACTTAGAAAATGTAGAGGTTAACTTCAAAGGGTTACTTGCATGAATATGTTCGTTAGTCTGTCCATATCATGCCGTTTTGAATTGAGTGTTAGAGGAATACATGTGGTCTCCTGAATTTGTTTTTATTGTAAAAGACGCAAGCGTGTCTAATGTGAAGCAGTAATCATCGTATTGGCATAGTAAATTGTAATGAACATTATACTTACCATCAGGCAAACGACCCTCTCGTCTCGTTATCCAATAAAGAAAGAAAGAAAGAAAAATAATTTATTTGACGCACAAAGATTAAAGTCATATTGGAACAAAACATTCATTCATTTGTAAATTGTACGGCGCCAAAAGGGATTTATCTCAGCACATGAATAGTATATTTAATGCCAAATGTGGCGAAGTCGATGGGATTCAGTCAAAACGTATACCCACTAACCCAATAGTTACACGTGAAAGTTTCCCCTTTTGCTTCGCAGCTGAAAATTGGCAGGCTTGTTTCAGTCGTTCCTACCACTTTCACCCGGCCGCTTCCGCCAGAACTTCTCACGGCCACCTTACTCCATTACATACTTTGAACAACTATTTTCGCTGAGCGCTGTTCCAAAGTTGGCGGATTAGCTTGAACTACACGCCGGTATTTAGTTTTGAATATCATTGAAAGGGTTCCATCACTTCTATCTGTAGGATAGAAAACATTATTTTTTAATCGACTTAAAAGAAAGAAGGTTATCCATTCGACACGTATGTATGTAATATTATTTCTATATTCTTTGAAATTAATCACTAGAAACATTCTTTGATTTAAGTATCCGATATTGCAATTTTTTTCAATCAACATATGTTTGCAATATATTCACATAAAATAATATAATAATCTATTAGGGCTTCCGAACAAGTATACAAAATTTTATAGGTTTTTTTAAATGTTATTTGGTAACGAGACGAGCTGGTCGTGTGCCTGATGGTAAGCATAACGCCGGCCCATAACATTTGCAGTGCCACCGAGAACTTTGAAATACGAAGGCCTGCGCGGCACTGCAGTGCGCTCGTTACCCTGAGACATTAGGTATTAAGTCTCATAAGCCCAGTAATTTCACTGGATACTCTGCTCATCAAACCGGAACACAGTAATGCTTGCACACTACTGCTTGGCGGCAGACTTCACGAGCAAAGCGGTGGTAACAACCCAGACGGACCCTCGCAGAAGAGTTAGTCCTCCCACTAACAAATGTATGTATGTTTGTCCATGCATTTCTCCGAAACAAACGGATTGTGGCTATTATTTCTTGATTGGCTTAAATTTACTTCAATGTTGGGTAAGTTTCATACAAATCGGTTTAGTAGTTTAAAAGACAAGGTCAAAATGTTATATGAAGACGGTTTATATTAATGTAACTTTTGTTAAATCGATTTGTTTAATTTTTTTAGATCGTACACGAACGAATTTGTGCTCCTTAGCTGATGCTTTGCTAAGACTTTTCTTAGATCGTTTTATGTTGTTGTATCTTTTATATTGTTGAATCTTACCCTTAGTCCTAAAACCCAGTAAATAGTAGTATTTATAAAACCATTTAAAATTCGTAGAGAATAGCACGAAGGCCATCTTAGGGAATGTCAACCAAGCTAAATTAAAAATGTTACTGTTGTCGCAAAAAGGTAGCGTCTCAAAAACCTTGCCCGAGTTGGCAAAGGCTGCCTTGAAATGCATTGTTTGGTTTGCCAGCATTGCAATCGTTTATTTGATAGATTATTTTGTGTGGCTATAAAATGTTTCCAACAATAAGTATCATGCCAAAATTAACAACAAAAACTTATTTTTTTATTGGTACCTACAGCAAGTTGCAAATTAAGTAGTTGTTGACCCTGGCGAGGTACTTCGTAACGAGCGCTCTAGCAAAAATTATAATAAAATTGTGTACTGCATTGGTACTGTAAAATAAATCACTATTAAGATTTTAGAGTTGCTAGCTTATCGGTTTTTTGTCGGATACATTTTCATATTCAATCATTTATTGCATCATATGTACATTACAGAAAGGTCTTAGATTAGTAGGTGAGCTTACATATGACCCTAGTTAGGGTATAGCAACATAGGTGACGAGCGGGCCGGTCCATTTTACAAGCATAGTAGCAGAATTATTTTCTTTATGAGTTGTTACTATTTAATTGTGGGTCATTAAAAAAATCCGTCAAGCTATAATAATATTTGTCATTTAAAAAGTCCTTTAATTTTTTTAAAAAGATTGTTTCTTTTTCTTGTGCTAGTATTGTTTCCGGAATTTTATTATATATTTTTACCGACATTACATTAGGACCTAGACTATGCATTTTCGGTGAGTGTTCTTTGGAATTACACAACATCGGATGACGAGATTTTTGGCCAAGCACCTTATATTTACTGGTGGATATTGTATCTCAACCCACGAGGCGTTTTGCTTCTACGTTTATAATGGGTACCGCAAAAGAATGAAACTCCTTACCTGATACTGTGTTTCCCATTAGCTATAACTTGGGCTGCTTCTAGGCGTGAGTGCATGGATCTTCTAGGTAAGTGGTATCAACGTCGACGACATCGTTACTTACCAACATGCGAGATAGTGCTCAAACGTAAGCCTATTCCGTAAAAAAAAAAAAATTATCAAAAAAATTAACGATTTTGTTGTATAACATGCCTCGGTGCGATCATGCTCTCCGGTCACACCGATACTCATAAGTACTTTTTGACTAATTTTCAACTTGAAGGTTAGCTAACGAAGCAAGATTCCTCGCCTTTCTTCACCAAATGTTCGAGTATCAAATAGGTAGATACGCTCTTAGCATGTTTTAGGCTATTCTAAAAACTTTTCCTTGTCTCCTTGAACTAAAAACAAAACTGCTTAAAGTAAGCAATTTGTTCCCGTTAGAGACTAGGTAGTTAGGCGTCTGAAACTTTTTAAATTCGGTAGAATCTCTCGCTGGAAAAAACTTATAAACACAAGAGGACGGATGTTACAAAGTTTTTGAAATCACTCAATTTGAGATAGAGGTCTAGAATGCCTAGCTTGTAGAGTATAGAAAAATCTATACAAATAAATAAAATTGAAGTTGACGGCTCCATAGCTAAGTTGGTAATAACCCTGCCTGCAAAGCGAGGTGTCCCGGGTTCGATTCCCGGCCGGGGGCAGATTTTGTGTAAGCATAATGTTCTCGGGTCTTGGATGTTTGTGATGTTTATCTGTGTGTCCACCTGCGACACAGGGAATCCTAGTGTGGGGGTAAGAGTGGTAAGTGTTAAAAAAAAAGTGTCACGTTAAAGTTTAGTCTAAGTTCGGTCGAGTCAAAGTGACGCTTCAGTAAAGCGGTGGATACTTTACTGAATGCTTCTATGGAGTCTTGGATAGAATACGAAAATATACGTTTTTTGTCTCTGTACTATTTGCCTTTCACTCACCCACCATTATTACACATTAACACTCGATAAAACATATGTTTTAGTAAATAACACAAAATCAACAACAACACATTTTCGCATTCCCGCCAAAACTCCATTCTTCCTTTCTCTCAAATTCTGACGGTTTGTATGTCATCCAGAAACGCCCCGAGGCGCCAAACAAGGCGAAGCCTCAATCCGCTGTCGCACTCAAATTTCATAAGGCATTATGCCTACACAACAATAATTTGGTGGCGTTTACTTTTATGCTCCATTTCGTTCCTATATTTTTATGGCCGAGTGGAATCACTTAGGCAAACACCCTACAAATGCAAAATATTTCATATGGTTACAACAGTGGTACTCAATTAATTTTTCTTGACAGAACTTCAAGACAGAACTCTCGCTAGCATATAACCGGAAGTCGGTTCGATAAATTTGTCGAACCGAAAAACTCGATAAATTTATCGAATGTTGCGAGTACCGAAGTCTGATCGTAAAGTATTGTAGTAGCTCTATATTCTCTTTGGATTCGACCTAGCTTTTCGATAACTTTTGTCGATTGTTTCGAGGCTCAATAAAACCCACTTTATCGATTTGGACTGTCAATTTTATCGAATTTTATCGACCGAAAAGATCCGTACTTGCGCCGCAGCTGACACTAAAATTGAAAATGAAATCACTTTATCGACATTTATCAACTTAATTATGAAAAACACAGCACACGTAGTTATTTATACATTTAATGAGGCAAGTGTGTGTTAGGTTTTACTTTGCACAACAATTTGCTTTTAATGAGCATGACGATGTATATACATAAAGATAAAAAAATATGAGAATTGATACTTATCACTTTTTATACTTTTTTTAGACATATCAATTTGTTGAAAAACTTGAGGAATGAGGCAAACAGAGCAAAAAGTTTGTATTATATAATAGAAGTATTTTTATAAAAATAAGCGAAATTATTACGAGTGTAACTTAACTATCCTATCATTCGTTTATATTTTTCTATTAAGATATACGAGTGTATTAGAATAAACTTTTTTTATGTTTTACTATTAAAATTTTCGTGAGTATCACACATTATAAATTGTGAAAAAAAAGTGGTCGTTGCGATCTCGCCGCGTGCACTCCCTGAGGAAGAGCGTCGGATACGCTCGAAACCTAGGTCGACAATATCGACAAATGACGTGAGTTATAGCCGGTTTTTTTTTTAACAATTTTTTATGTTTATTTATTTATTACACAATCGAATCTATTACTATCGAATCTAATCGAAACTAGTGAATGGATTTAGCTAAAATTAAGTAGACAGAATACACACAAAGTACACAATGAAAGTACACAAATTCTCCAAAAAAGATTTAGCCTGATTGTCTCGCAGAAAATAATTTTAGGAATTTAAGAAAAAAGATATCTCAAAAAATGTCTGCAATAAAAACAAATAGCTAGAGCAAAGTGCTCCAATATCCATTCCTTCGTGCAAAGTTTCCGACATTTTACACATTATTTGCTACTCTTTACGAGGACAATGAGGTGATTCATGTGGCTTTTAGGCCAAAATTTTACGTTCGCCTCAAGACCACTTTCCTTAGTCCGATAACTGAGATTCTCTTACAAATTCTGCCTAGTAATGACCCACTGCGTAAAGTTAATGTCGGCGATATTCCAGTATTTTCCGGTTCCAACCGGTTTGGTGCGGTTACGCACCGGCTTTGTCTAGTTTTCTGAATGTGCCGTTAAAATGAGAAGGATGGAGATAATAGCTCATAAATCTGTTTTATTACAAACACGACGCAATAATGTACTTTGATTACATGAGCTTGTGGCTTTGGAGCGGCTTTGGGGATTCAGAATTCAGGACTTTCATAAATCAATAGTTCTGTAGCTATAATAATACAGCTCTTCTTCTGTAAAATTATAATTTATTTATTAATTTATTTATTCATAAAAACCACAGCTCTTAAAATAATCTTAACATTACTTATATATGTTACCTAAAGCCAATAATGGTTTTACATTTTTCAAGTTACTGCAAATAAAATTAAAAGATGTATGACCGACTATCAATTATTAAGTATATAATTATCTAAGTACTTATTACAATAAACTGCACTAAGAACTTAATTTTACAAAATATTACTAGTACAAATATTGTGTGTGGGTAGATGTGGTTGTAAATAAATATTATTATTATTATATAATCAATACATCCATCTATTACTAATATTATAAAGCAGTCACTCTGGAACCGCTAGACCGATTTTAAAAATTGACAGTCTTAACACAAGGCCATAGAATAAATCGGTTGAACTGATATAAACAAGCTGAAAATTGTAAGCACTTGAAAGCTCTTACAGGGTCGTTCGTTTTTGTTTATGATACCATTTTAGCCTAACAAAAACACTAAGGTGAGATTTAGTAGGACGCGGCAGACGACACCGACAGATAGCGATGGCATGTGCCGCGACGGCAGATAGCATTACTTTGCTGTTTGTAGTACCGATTCGGACATAGCGGCACATACACGCAATGCTTGCTCCACCGTTTTTCCACTAGACACAAGCAAGTGGATTAATTTGACAGGTCTAAAATATATTCAATCTCTTTCTCATGTTTGAGTTAGACAGATAGATTAAAAAATTTTTTTTAATTCAAATTCAAATTAATTTATTTGCACAAATATGGGTTAGTAGGTTGACAAATTATCATATGACCGCCATATTCACCGTTAGGTGTGCAAATATTTAGTCGTTATAGATTAAATTATTATATTATTCACATTTAAAATTGTTAATTACTGATTAATAAAAGTAATGTCAAAGTAATACCTATTAATTATTAATAACTAAACAGTAAGTAGTAGTCTTCTATTGTTTAATTGTAGTGAGCACTAAGCAGTCACTGAAGCAAATTTGTGGTCGGTTCAAATGTTAAATTCCAGGGTGTATTTTAACAAGGTGCTGGAGCCTGTAATGAAAAAAAAAATCGAATGGCAACTTCGCCGTGATTGTTCGATATTTTCTAGTGTGTCTTGTCTTTATAGTCTGTCTTGCTTAGCTAAGTAGAAAATCTATTCTATCTTAGACCTTTCGGTGCGTGAAGCAATCACTACTTTGGTGCGGTTCTTGACACTCCCTTGATGATTGATTGATATAGTGACTAAGCGTTAGTTAGTTAATTAGATAAAAATAAATGCTAACAAAAACCTAGAAAGACAAAATTATTTATTAATTCAACCAAAAGCAGTCCACGTTCCTAAGTAAATTGGGTTACAACCTCTTTTTATAACATTGCCTTTACTTTCGTCGACTGTACCAATAGTTTTATAATTAAAACATCTCGTCTCTTAGTTATATTTTTTTGCGGTTTGGAGCAAACTGCGTAATAATTTTCAAGGAAAACTTTTAGAGAAAAGGCTAGCCCCAAATGAGAAAAAACATCAGTGGGATAGTGAAAATTATCATTTACCAAAATGAGATACACTATTATAGTGGAAATAACAATTGGAATAAGGTTTTATGTGGCTCTTGCGGCTAGGCCTTAGGGTCGAAGAGTACTTGGATACTAGATAGGCAGCTACGATGTTTGCTAATGGTGGTTTCTGATGGACTTTTGATCTGGGTTCAAATTCATCTAAAGAAATAATGTCCACAATACTTTAGGTAATGGCAATAGTTTCATCGCACAATGATCACTTTGATGAAGAGCATACGAATTTAACAATGGTTTATTGATGACCACCATTGTCATAGACGACCATAGAAAGACGATTGTCCTGTAAAATATTGAAAGTGCGTAAAGTTATCATGTTGCGATAAAACCATTGTCATTTTTAAACCATTTGTTTGGATTTGGTCCTGGATGTCACAAAATGACCTAGACAAATGGCATTTGCTTCGATGATTCTAATTCTACATATACGTTAGCATAACTCGAGAAAAACAACGGTTTTGCATCAAGCGATTTCGAGTATCTCGTAATCGACGCTTGATGCAAAAGCGTTGTTATCTTGACAAGCAAACGCACGTTTGCATAAGCGTCTACGGTCTGCATTAGGACATCTCTCGAAAGTTATCCACATCCAAGCTAGTTTTTCCAAATCCTTGTTTATAGCATTGCTTTGCTCGCTTCAGTGGAACTCATTCTTACCGTCCAGTGGCTTGAGTCGATAACATCCACAGTTTTATTTCAACATATTTCACTTAGCTTACAAGTTCCTTGATATTTTAAAAGAGCCGCAGCATTTCGTTTCATTTTGTTTGGAGAGCAGTTTTGTTTTAAGCTTTGACTACGTACACGATTGATACGACTGTGGCGATGAAACGTAGCGGGAACAGAAATGATTGTGTATTGTGTGTGTATATGTACTCGTATACCAATTAGGAACGGGCACGGTGGGTTTCTGGAAAGTTCATTGACCTTGTGCATGGATTGGGTTTGCTGACGTCTTTGTCATTTATTATGTTCTAGATTAGTTTTAGTCTGTGATTGGGGTAAGCGAACGTTACAGCAAGCAGTCATTTATTTTAACTTTCATTAGTGCTCCCTAGTGGCGTATACGAATAAAGCATTTTGTATTTGAATTTGTGCGTAGGCAGAATACACCTACAGGATGAACATCAATTTTCGACGGGTCCCGTAATGGAATTGATCAATTTGATTTCCACTAAGGACATACATTCAATTTGAGGTGAAGCTGTTCTGAGTGAAGTACAGTCACGGTAAGAACCCTTCATCAGTTTCAAAATTCTTTCCTTTAGCACGTAAGGACATTTAGTACCTTTTGATACAGCAATTACCAGACTACTGTTATGTATATAGAATACTATTATTTAATGCAGTTATCACAAAGGTTAAAATAGCATTCAACTTGAACAATGTCTAGTTTACTTAAACTTAAAACCTTCTTAATGGACTGCTTATTTAGAAAAGTAAATCAAATTTGTTTTATTTAATTGTCAAAGTTTGTCAGTAATTTTCTCTATGTTCATTAATCTTATTATAAAAGAATCGTTGTCACGGTAACACTAGCATAGACTAGACAAATACGTTTAAGGAAGGAGTCTTAATACAAAACAACTACTGCGCAAACAAAAATAGACCTTAAGGTGATGAAACTTTTCTTACTGCGACTATACCTAAAATAGATGCCACGATACAAACGACCAAAGAGTATGCAAACGACTAAAAGTTTACACAAATATATAATATGATATAATAGATCTTCTAGCTCGCAGTCGCCCCGGTGGAGAAGGTATATTTTTGATATTCCCTGGGGCTTGGAGCAAAAATATTTCCCGTGTAACAAGAAGTATTGCTTGTGATTTCGTGGGATTTTGTATCGTCGAGCACAAAATGTAACCGCAGTTTGTTTTACGAAATGGACACGGCTATTCTGCAGATCGCTGTCTTTGTTTCGAAGATTTTGCTGGATATTTTTAACCTACTTTTTTTTTTTTTTAATGACAATTGAATTTTTTTTTACGGGCTAAGTGCCTTTATTAACTAGCTAATACATAATAAACACTACAAACACTTTAATATAAACACTACATCTAACCTAGCTAGCTACAAAAACAGTTGGATAATCTACAAGCCCTAGTAGGCCTATAGATAATCCAAATGTTCTAGCCCACTACCAGTAGGAAGCGTACCCAGCATGCTGGCGGCATTGCCTCGTTGAACCGCAATGCTGATCCGTTGAGCCAAATAGTTACCAGCATTTTGGTTACGCGTCGCATCAATCAAATCAAAAATCATTCAACCTACTTTCTAGGTTGAAAATGGGTTACATACTATATATTATTCAAATATTGTATAACCACACAAGAAAACGTCCAGCGATTACGTTGTCGGTTTTCTTTGTAATATTTTTCCTCAAATTATCGCTTTGTTCAAAGATTTAGCGTGGACTGCTAGATGGCATTAAAAATAATTGATATCGATACTATACTATACAAGGACGTGAGACACCATATTTGTTTATATTAAGTGTCCGCAAACATCAAATCAGGAATAGAGACATCAAATACTTCTTAATAATAATTACGAGTATAAAAAAATGTAAGCCTATATGCTCTGTTTCATCATTTCACGTTATCTGGTTTTCAATAATTAATGCATCACATTTTTGTATAATCTGATGTAATGAAAAAAGTACTCGCAAGACCTTGTGAGATTTGATCAAGTTTTTGAATTATTTTCTTGGCTCATTGAAATTGTCATCTAATTACTTCGATTTATGATTTCGCTATAATTCGGTTGAAAATAGATGATTATAAAACAGAAATGATTATGAAATATATTTAAATTGGAACGCAAAATTTGTGTCATGAAAGGACGCTGATCAATTTTGTGAAGAAAATTAAGCAAATATTTTCTACTCTCCGTGATTTGAACGGCGCCACAGTGTAAAATAGAAAAGCAGATATGATTTGTTTATTTTATAACCTGACCCATTACAAGGTCTTCGGTTTGATTTTATTTTTAACGGGCTGCTTTTACTATCTAACTATTATATAAACACAACAAATAACGTAGCTACAAAAACATTTAGATATTTCACAAGCCTTTGTATGCCTACAGATAACGCAAATTTTGTAGCCTACCTACTCCCGCTTTTTCGGAAGCGGCATTGCCTTGTTGGATCGCAATGCTGATTCAAGATTCAAACAAGCATATTTATTTACCCATAAAGCAGTTGAAATCGCAGTAAACTAGTAACATGAATGATAGAAAGCATTTTGACATAATTATGGTACGGTAATACAGCACGCTTGTTCAAATTTCCTTTGTCCTCGTGTTTTTCATTCGAACAGTAAAGATAAAAATCCAGTTTGCGATCCAAACTCAAAACGTTTTTATAAGGTCCTGGTACCTATTCAAAATGCAAAAGCCTAGCTTTTAATAATTCCGACTCGGTGCAATAAATGGTCATACGTCTGTAAGAGACTAAAAACAAAAAAGTCCCTAACTTCACTTTCTCATAACATATTTTTCTGTGGTTGGCTCCTAATCGAACGAAGGCAGTTAATGTTTGCCATGATTAAAGGTGCCTTAGAGATCTTTTTGAATGTAAAACGAAGTGATTTGTTTACTCGCTTTGCGCGTTTAGCCAGGTACATAAAACACCGCTCATGTACTCTACCGCGTACCAATAGTACATTACTGCGTTCTAAGCAAAGTAGTAAAATTATGTGGTTTTTGAGACTGAATACCAAATGTCTCAGGGTAACGAGTGCACTGCAGTGCCGCGCAGGTCTTTGTGCTTCAAAGTTCTGAGTAGCACTGCGATTGTTATGGGCCAGTGTTATTCTTACTATCAGGTAAATGGCCGGCTCGTCTCGATAACATATAGTATAAAAAAAGTCATTGGTGCAGGGCTGAACTGGAATTTGCACTATGGTGCGTCGGATCGAAAACGGACAAGTTCCCGCTCGGCCTCACCCGCTCTACCGCTAAGTACCCTTTCATTTTTATCTAAGCTTTTACTGTACATCGCTTAGTAGCAACACTTTTCCACTGATTTATATTTCAGTCCCTAAAACTAAAGTGCCTAAAGCACTAAGTGAGATTACACCAATTGACCTAGTTCCTAAGTTCTGCTAACGGCGATATAATAGGCTAGCCTAAAGTGTACTATTAATTATATATTGTGCTCTAATAGAATAAAACCCTTTTTTAACCGACGAGAAAACGGAGGAAGTTCTCAATTCGTTTGTATTTTTTTATTATTACAAGCTTTTATTTAACTTGCAATGTTTGTATGTATGTTTGTTTGTTTTGGTCAAATCTTGCAAGCTAAATTTGACCCACATCCCGATGTTCGATTGAACTGAAATTTTACATACATAATTACGTAAATCTGATGACAATGCCATATAATGATGTCACAGAGCTGGTCTGATGGTCGAGCGAGAAGACGGCCATAGGAAGTCTATAACGAAACAACGAAACCCTATCGTGTTTGGGATCGTTTGATTTGTCTTTACAAGTACTCTGATCCTAGATGATGTTCAAGGACCTGATGGCGGAGCCGCGCAGAAGGAGAACATAGGAACTCTGTAACGAAACGGCCTACCCCATCGAGTTTGGGTTAGTTTGATTCGTCCTTACAAGTGCTTTGACCCTAGATGATATCCAGGGCCATGATGATGAAGCAGGAAGATGGCCACAATATTACAGCATTAATTGCGTAGGTATTTTATAAAAGCTTATCTGGAAAATATATTTTTATCAAAAAAAAAAGTTGTGTACTTACACACAAACAATTATTTTTTACTCTATTTCTTTGCCAAAAGTCTCAAGCTCATTGTTAGATTCGAACCTTAAAACTAATATTGACGGTAAAATCACTTCCAAGCAATCATCGCTGCAAAAATTATATTTCAACAATTCGATTCCATTTCACTAAACATATCAAATAGACTTGCATTGCTCAACTTTGGTCATAATATAAAACAGCTATAATCGTTGACATTAATTAGCTATGAGATACTTCATAGTCCATCGTCTTGGAAACTTCACACATTTTGGTATAACTTCCTCCCGCCTGATGACGGAAACTCTGAAACTTCAGTATCTGTAAAAGCGAAGATATCTTGAGTTTATAATGAGGTATGGAAAATAGGTGAGGTTGAAAAATAGGGAAGTTTTGAGTTAGGTGAAATACGCCTCTAGAATGGTTCTGGACCAGTTTTCAGGTGGTAGAACTAAACAGTTTTGCTCGTGTATTCTGCCACCAAGTAGTAGAATGCATGAATTATTGTCTTCCGGTTTGATGAGCAAAGTAATCAGTGGGCATAGGTACTCTGAAGCAAAACGTTCTGTTTTTCATCGCTCAAATGTCCGTTTCCATACATATTACCAGCAAAATTATATTAACCGATGTCGTACAAACAAACAACGTTTAAACATGTGGTACATGTTACCTCAACAACAAATCTAGGGAGACTCACTGGACACTACAATAACTGAATAATAATTATGTTCCTCGGATACTGCCTACTAGCGTGTGAATTATTCAATGAATATGAAGTGGAGGCTACGAGCAGACCTACTCGTACACTGCAGGATATAATATAGACGGTGCGTTGAAATACGCTAGTGGAGAGAGTAAGCACACTTATTTGTATGGTGTTGGGGCCAGTGTTCGTTTGGCTAGATAACATTCAAATTGAAAATATGTCGCTTAGTACTGTTGTGACGCTGTACTTGAGAACCAGTCATTTTCTACGTTTAGTGTATTTACCATCTTTGACCACATCGGCACTAAATATCAGGTGAGATAGTTGTCAAACGCTAACTTATGAATTTATATAAAACATTCGGCTAAACGCAGTGATGAGTTGACAACCTCGACTATCGCCCGCCACCCTCGTCAATACTCTTGCCTCGCTTCCGTTTCAGAATAAGAAGGACTATTAGCATAATTTACTAGCTTAGAGTAGGCGCATATTGGGGCACCAAACGCGGCCATTAGGCGCAGCCACCCGTGGCTGTGTGCGGCTTCCAGTGGCAGGCACTGGTAGCCACAAAATAAAGAGAAGAAAATACTAGCTTCACTTCACTGGAGTTTCAAGAGCGCCGACTTTGGCTACTTGTGTACGTTTTGAGAAACCTATCCGTCAAGTAACTGATATGGCTTGGTTAGGGAGTGTATTGCTGGGATAATAACCCGAACATGGTGAAGCCAAGATTATTAATTCAATAAATATCGCCATATAATATTCGACGCCCAACGGTTACATGAGCCCTAAATAATAGTACCTGCGAAAGCGCCGATCGATCCTTAGCTCGAGTGTAATAATAGATACCTAGGTACATACTAAGTATTCTATTTTTTAATAATATAGCTTATGAGAATAAACACCAATTTCATCTGCTGATTGCGAAGCTCCATACAACTGAAGTTTTGTAAGTATTGAATGAAATGAACGAAAGTGTGACACATATATATATATATGTATCACTCTGTGGATTAGTTGATTTTAACACTGAAAACCGAAATTGCGCAAGCAACAACTTCGAATAATTGACAATGACAGTTTTATTTGACTCTGTCACTTGTTAAGCGCCTGCTTAGCATTAGGATTTGCAAAATCGGTGTCGCACAGTTAGGTATTTAAGACACTGCCTAAGATTGGTGCAACGCATTTGCATTTCTATATAGGTACCTCCTTGAGAGATAAGTGTCGCTTAAGCGCTGTCAAACATCAGTGCATATGGCCAAAAGTATTTTTTGGGAAGATCGACGAACTCAAAAGCAAAACAACATTTTGCCTTCATAAAAGTTTGCCACTACGTTTTTATCCCGAAAAAACATGAAGCCCTAATTAAAGAACATTAACAATAAATCTCTAATGAGCACACTGTCGGTTAGTCCCACCACTTAGTCTCCATTCAAGCTAAAACTATGATTTACGAATCCATTAGCGAATGCAGGACGCCGCCCTGTCTTGCGTGTTTGAAATTCCCTTCGTAATATTTTTTTTATGGATAGGTTTGTCCACTATCTCAATGTTTTATTTATACTATTGGATAAGGAGACGAGCTGGTCGTCAGCCTGATGGTAAGCATAACGCCGGCCTATAACTATTTCAATGCCACTCAGAACTTTGAAACACAAAGGCCTGCGTGGCACTGCATTGCGCTGTTTACCCTAAGACAGGTATTACGTCTCCTAAGCCCATCTCAGCCAACTCAGTAACGCTTGCACATTACTGCTTGGTGGCAGACTACACAAGCAAAGTGATGGACCCATCCAGATGGACACTCGCATAAAAGCTAGTCCTATCACCTGGTGTTTCCTAGTAAGTAAGGTTATTAACACCTACAATAAACAGTATCTTAATACATAAGCTTGCCAGAATATAGCAGTTGGCGGCAGAGGAACTTCAACGCCCATATTTCGGTGTCGATTTTTGAAAATACCTTTTGACATAAAGGCAGCAGTTTAGCCGTTTTTCAAAAAAAGGTGAAGGTCTTATATTTGACGCGTGTCTATGTTTTTCATGTATGTTTTGGCTTAGCCGATTTAGATAAGATAGGTCTCGAGGCGGTCCTACATATTTTTTCATGATGGTACACTTCAAGTAGGTAAAACAATGAAAGGAGTTAGTATTAGAATGCCTAGAAGTCTGTCTTCGCTTTTTATAAGCCCTTATCTATTCTATATTCTATTACATACAACTAACTAAAATTGAAGTGATTTGAAAATAGAATAACAAAAACCAGTTCATTTCCAAATTAAACAAACCAATCTTTATAATTACAGTAAAATTCCATTACCTTATTAATCTGTTAAATATTTAAATCCACTGAAACATTTTAGTGGAATAATAAATCATTTCCCGCGGGCGTATAAATGAAATCCAGCTTTATCTTTTAATGAAATTACTTGTTAACAGTGTCACTGCAGTCCTATCTAGTTACTTCTACATGGAACCTTAAAAAAAAATTCTAATTTATCTGCAGTTATTGTCAGCAATTTCACCGAATGCTATTTTTCATAATTAGGGATTGTTTATTTTAAAAATTGTTGAGATGCGCGAGCGAGATAGTGGCGCGCCGAATTCTGCCCCCTAAGTCTGTACATTATTTTGGTCGGATAGCTGTCAATTCGGCCAAAACGAGTAACTGTCACATCTCTATACCAGAACTAGGGGCTCCTTTTATTTAACTTTAGTAAATTTGTGCGTGGGACTTTTCTAAATATTAATTTTGGGACTTTCATAGTCAGAAAAAGCTTCTGGCGATATTTCCCGCAAGTTTGCTACCTATACCATTAGAGTAATGTAAAGGGAATTCCGCATTTTTTTAATTAAGAAGATTACTTTTAAAGTTAAGCCCCTTTGAGGTATTAGGGTCAAATCCCCCAAAAGGAATTAGAAAAGAGAAAATACTTACTTTTACGGTATTTTTGTATACAGTAAGTATTGTTAGCTGTTTCTTTCCGATGTTCTCCTTTTGACTTTAGACGTGTTACTACATGACTATTTAGCTATCAGTGTCTAACGGTAAACGTGAAAATGGTTACAAATGTCAGAACAGAATAGAGTTAGAAACGGTTAGGCACTACTAAAATAAAAAATTGTGGTTGTGTTGGAGCACAGACGGCTTGGCAGCGGCGGCGCGGACGCGGCGCGAGCGCGGCAGCGGGGCACGGGGGTGCGCCCGGGCCACTTCTCCTCTCGCCACCGAGGACACCAAGAGGACACCACTCGCGCACCAAAGTGACATTTACTGCTCTTTGCGTTGGTTTATTATATTATCAGTTTACAGTCCATTGAGTTTAATTATAAGTGTCCACCATAAGTAGGACCCTAAACATTGGTCCTTCGAACCGGATCAATGTTTAGGGTCCTACTTATGGTGGACACTTATAATTAAACTCAGTGGACTGTAAACTGATAATATAATAAACCAACTCCGGAACAATTTTTTCTCAAAAATAATGATTCTTAAGTCTTAACATTATCTTGTGAAGGTCCTCAAGCTCGTATTAATAATTCCCTTGATTTTGTAGTTAGAATTAAAATTCCTCATTTAGGAAATTGTGATGAGGAAGTAGAAAGCGTACTTCAAAAGTTTTCATTAAGGAAGTTGCTAAGAGGGAAAGAAAAATGGGTGACATGTCATTATTAATTCAGTGTCTTTGACACATAGCTTAATTATATAAAGTAGGTTATTTTACATTTCCAAAAAAATACTTACCTTTTTACATTAAAAAACTCGATTAATTAATAATTAGCCATGATGCCTCAGTGGTGGTGACCTCAGCCGCTGATCTGTAGGTTGATGGTTCGAATCCTCAAAGGAAGTATAAGCTTGAAGATAAGCAGTTGGAATGATTCCGTGTGGGAAGCGACTGTTTCTGATCCCTTAAGAGCCTACTAGTCCATGGAGCGAACTCATCGGTGGGCGCGGCTAAAATGCATGCTATTTCATCTAACATTCGTGGGACAAGGTAAGACTCTGCAGCGATGAGTAGTATGAGGCTAATGCTCGCACATACACAATTACACACTCTCGTAAAGTCGCGACGAAAACCGAAAAGTCGAAAACCGGCGCGCAAAAATGTACGAGTTGGCTTCTGGTGCTTGGGGTTTTACGACAAAACTACTGAATATATTTAGTCAGACCAAAGTTATTTGAAATGTCAATAAACTAAAGCTTGTTAGTATGTACCTTATTTTCGAGTTTTCGTAATCCTTTTGTAATTTATTTACGTCCAAACTTGCGTTAAAATACGTGCTAAAATACAGATGTTTGAAGGCTCATTACTTTTAAGCCACTTATTTTTTTTCTGTATAATTAGCAGGCTGACCTAGATAACGAAAAGATAAATCGATATTATTCTTAATTTTGGACTTAAAACGTCAAGTAGTGGAGTAATCACCCAAGTACGTATGTATGGAGAAATGAACGACTAGTTCGTCCTTAAGAGAATTATTTTATTTAGTTTTATTTAACAAAATCCACAGGTCTTAGAAAAAAAAAACTTAATTAAACACAACTTATAAGACCCAATTACGGAACGGATTTACTTTATATAGATAGTAATATTAAGAGCAGGTGTACGTGTGGGTATACGTGTGTGTATGTGTGCGTATTGTCGGGATTATATCCGTGTTTGTGCAGCTGAGTGCGATTCCGAAATATAAACGATCAAGACAGTCGCTTCCGACACGGATATCATTCCGAGTGAATAGCCCTGCTGCTCTCAAGTATACAGCTGCTGGAACACACCGATAGATGCTTGGCGACAGATATTCATCTTTAAATTGTTTCTACTAGCCAGACGAGTACAGAAAATGTATTAGAAAATTTTCAATTCCTATAACTGTTAAGCGGGGGACGTCATTAACACTGAGCTATCATGACTTCAAATAAATGTATAATTCAATAGTAGGGCCCCGCGACTTTGCCCACGTAAAAAAATTAGCCTAAGTTACTCCTTATAACATCAGATATCTGCCAGTGAAAATCCCGTGAAAATCGGACCAGCCGTTTCGGAGATTAGCCGGAACAAAAAGACAGACAGACAAAACATTTCTAGGGTTTTTTGTTACTTGTAAGTACCGTATATACTTTTATATGGATTTAGTAAAAATCTGTTATTTTGATATTACAAACAGACACTGCAATTTTATAGAATTGTTGTATATTTATAGAAGATGAAGATTTTAACATTTAACTCCGTATATTTTAGTGGTTAGTTTAAATAGCTCTTCTGGCCTTTTCCACACTGTAACCCCGCTCTTCCAGATTTTAATTAACGCTGGACACTTAAGACCTACTTAATAGTAAGATTTTTACAACTTCTGTAATAGCTGTCATCCTGACTAGTACCGGTTATTTATACTACTGTACTTACTGAGGAGTGTCCGTCCGTAAGTACTTTACTCTACTGAATACTTGTACTTAGTAGGTACTTATTTTTATCTCAAGACTCTTAAAAATAGATTATTTTAATGAAGATAATGCTGTTTTATTTTATGTAGGTTTGTAGGTTTAGGGTTTGGGGTTTATAATTTTTACTGCTTCAGTTTTTTATGTTATTTGGTAACGAGAAGAGCTGGTCGTTTGCCTGATGGTAAGCATAACGCCGGCCCATAACAATTGCAGTGCCATCCAGAATTTTGAAACACAAAGGCCTGCGCGACACTGCAGTGCGGTCGTTACCCTGAGACATTAGGTATTAAGTCCCATAATTTCAGTGGATACTCTGCTCATGAAACCGGAACATAGTAATGCTTGCACTTGCAATTACTGCTTGGTGGCTGACTTCACAAGCAAAGCGATGGCAACAACCCAGACGGACACTCGCAGAAGAGTTAGTCCTCCCACTAACAAAACAACTGCTTCAGTCAAAACAGGCATTCGTTCCGTTGACAAAATAAAATGGCCAGCATAGTTTTTTTTTGTTTATTGGCTTACGTTTGACCGCTATCTCTTCTGATTGTAAGCGAGGACGCGGTCGACGGTTAAATGAATTGAATTTTGAATGTTTTATTATTAACTTAGGGATGTATTTTAATCGAATTTGTTTTTCCTGTTGTAAGCATATTACTAAGCGCACCAAAGAGGAAAACGGATACTATCTACTCCTATTTTTGTTAAATAATTATAAGTAATATTTACAATGTAGATATAATAAATCCAGATGATTAATAATAATATAAATAACACTGAACTTTGAAACACAAAGGCCTGCGTGGCACTGCATTGCGCTCGTTACCCTAGGTATTAAGCAGGGCCGAATTAAACATGTCGGGGCCCCTACGCAATGCACGTTCCGGGCCCCATTTTCTAACCGTAATAATATTATTCTATAATAAATTGAAATGTGTTCTGAAATTTACTGAAATGTGACGATATAACATAAAAACAGCGCAATGTTAATAATATTTCCATTGAGGGTTTGTACATACAAATCTTCAAATTTAATTTTCACTCGAAGAAACATTTTCAATTTTTTTCCCGGCGTGCGGGGCCCCTTGTCGGTTCTGGGCCCCTAGGCAGTTGCCTACTTTGCCTTATGGATAATCCGGCCCTGGTATTAAGTCTCATAAGTCCAGTAATTTCACTGAGTCTATGATGCTTCAAGTTCCGAGTGCATAGATATCTCCTAGGTAAGCGTGCATCGTCGTCGACCGCAGCGCCAGGACGCCGTTTTGCCCGTAAACAAAAACAAAATTATGCATAACCTAAGCTTACGTCATTTCATACCAGTTTTCCAGTTAGTAAACAGTTGTTAAATAAAGCTCAACGAGGTATAAAATCAGGTGCCTCCGGTGTAACAAGATCTCCCAGTAAATCCACAGAATTTGAATAAACTTTTTACAAGACAGCTGTCGTTTTATGAGACAGTAAAACCACTAACGACGCGGTGTGTTTCGGCCATTACGATTTTTACGCGGGACCTTAACTCCAACCAGTAATGCAGAGGTTTGGGTAATTTGACATTTTATTTCCACTGTCTCGAAGGTTAGGTTGGGCAATAAGAGAAAAGCGCAATGAAGTGATGTGCGCTTTTAGAACTAAATTTGGAAATGTTAAAGTTTCCTCCTTAGGTAATTTTGTTAGTGGGAGGACTAACTCTTCTGCGAGTGTCCGTCTGGGTTGTTACCACCGCTTTGCTCGTGAAGTCTGCCGCCAAGCAGTAGTGTGCAAGCATTACTGTGTTCCGGTTTGATGAGCAGAGTATCTAGTGAAATTACTGGGCTTATGAGACTTAATACCTAATGTCTCAGGGTAACGAGCGCACTGCAGTGCCGCGCAGGCCTTTGTGTTTCAAAGTTCTGGGTGGCACTGCAATTGTTATGGGCCGGCGTTATGCTTACCATCAGGCAAACGACCAGCTCGTCTCGTTACCAAATAACATAAAAAAAAAAAAAAAAAAAAAATTATATTGTAATACTCGTGTCACGTTTAATTTGTGAATCGTACAAAAAAGTGTCAAGAATTTGTTTTGTGCCCTGTTATTTGTTTTGTAATTATATAAGTTTTTATTTTATTTCGGATAACGAGACCAGAATGTTGCGTGATGGTAAGCAATACGCCGACCCACAACAATTCCAGTGCCATTCAGAACTTCGAAATATAAAGGCCTGTGCGGCACTGCAGTGTGCTCGTTGCTCTTAGGTAGGTATTAAGTCTCATAAGCCCAAAATTTTCATTGACTAATTTGTTCATCAAACCAGAACACAGTAATGCTTGCACATTACTGCTTGGCTGTAGACCACTCGAGCAAAGCGGTGGTACCAACCCAGACGGAAACTGCACTCGCTGAAAAGTAAGTCACCTTGTCAGTATTCGAAGCGGTAGACTTCACGAGCAAAGCAGCTGTGTACCAGCCATCAAACGGACATGCAGAGAAGAGTTAGTTCTACCACATCGTAAGTAGTCCATAAAAGTTATAATGAAAAAAGGTATTATGCCCCTTTATGTTATAGGCCTGAATTGAATTGTAGATTATCCAACTGTTTGTGTAACTAGGTTAATAATAATAATAATTCTTTATTCAAAAGAAACCAAGCACACATGTTAGATTTATTAAAATAATCACAATATTATTAACACTTGTAGGCTTGAATTACACAAATCAATATGGTACAGAACCTACACTAAGCAAAGCTCGTGTTGTAGTTTCTGATTATCCCTTCAGAGTACAATTTAGCATAAAATAGATTACTATTTTATTAAATACACATTCATATTGACGTTCATATTCACATTTGACGGCTCCGTAGCTAAGTTGGTAGTAACCCTGCCTGCAAAGCGAGGGGTCCCGGGTTCGATTCCCGGCCGGGGCAGATTTTGTGTAAACATAAAATTTGTTCTCGGGTCTTGGATGTTTGTGATGTGTATCTGTGTGTGTCCATGCCACCTGTGACACAGGGAATCCTAGTGCGGGGGTATGAGTGTAAAAAAAAAAAAAAATTTGCTTGGTAAAGATTGGTAAAAATTGTGAGTGTGTGTGTTAGTTAATCTTTATGCAGCAGCTAGTTAATAAAGGCTTTTAGCTCTCTGGGGTGCTATGCCGGGGAACCTCCACGTGGTGCACCCTGGGTACCCGTCAGCAACATCTCCTGGTTGACCTTTCGGTCCCGGAGGGGTTGCTGACGGGTAGCTGATAACCCGGCGAGGTGGGCCCCTCCGCGTGTCCCTCTGAAGGGGTCAGCAGAGGGAACAGCGGATGGGGTGTATGGGCGGAGCGGAGCCCGAAGGCCGCAGTGAGGGACAGGCGTGTCGGGGTGCCGCGAGGCTCCCGACACGCAACACCGGACGTGACGAGATAGGGGCGCGCTGTCTTCCAGCGTGGGACCAGGGTGTGTTTAGACCCTGCTCCCGCTGGCAGCGCGCGGAACTGGACGAGGACAGGAGATGGACAGCCCCTCTTATTGGGGGGGCTGACGAGGTGGGGCGCGCTGGCCACCAGCGTGGGACCAAGGCCATATCCCCTATAGGGATTTGAGCACTGCTCCCGCTGGCAGCGCGCCAAATGAGGACGCGACGTAGGAGGAGCAAGCCCCACTCTGATTCCCTCTCCATTTGGGGTGGGGCTTGATTGTAGAGATTGTGGGAGATGGATTCCCCGGACCGATGGTCCTCTCCCTGGAGTCCGGGGATCGGCGCGCGGTCGTTGACCGTGCGTCGAGAGGTGGACCCCCGCCCTAAGCGCCGCCCTTGCGGGTGCCGTGGCAGGCGAGGGGCACAGCGGTGCTCAGTCGAGCACGGAGACGGGGGTGCGGTCGAACCCCTCCGTCTCCTCCGGGAGGGCCTGGGGCGTCGGATGCGGGGGCATTCGGCGTCCCGCACCTTCTTATAGGTAGGGTCCTCCCGAGGCGGAGGCGATGCGCTTGCGTTGGGCGCATCGCCTGGCTGTGCGGGGGAGAGGTTCTCTCCCCGCGAGGCGGGTCCGCCCTGGAGGGCGGACGACGGCTGACGGGGTTCCGCGTGTAGTGCGAAAGTGGCACCGCAACCCCGTCCAGAAGCTGAGCCGTATAACGCCCCGGTGGTTTTTTGGTGGGTAGTCCGCTGCGCAGTGGGCGAGCGGGAAGCCCACACTCTCTCCGTGACCTCCCCCGAGGCACGGAGGGGTAAGCTCATAAAGGAGTTTTTCCACCGGGAACAAAAAAAAAAAAAAAAAAAGGCTTTTAGCTCTCTGCCAATACTAAAAAAACTATGTCATTTCAAACCACACAAAAGTTCGCTCAGCTATTGATAACCGTGAAAAACAGTAGAATACAACGACACAGACGATACCTAATTCCTGTACTCCAGTCACGAGTCACAGAGGGCGTTGTTCGCATCAATTCACTGGGAGCCCTAAACTTTGGTGTCATAAAAACTCGATTTAAACTTATTTCTCGCGAGCCTAGTTGCGATAACCATCTGGTGGATTGCAAACTATTAACTGTTCCAGTTTCGCTATACTTGGGGGATTTATTTGAAGTTACGAAAATGTTAGTGCTTCATGTAAGTCATGGTTTATTTTAATCAACATGTGCTTCAGTCTTGATCTATTTTAATCAACATCTTCTATACATCTATATCTATATCTATACAAATAAATAAAATTGAAGTGTCTGTTTGTAATATCAAAAGAACAACTTTTTACTAAATGCATATGAAAGTATACACGGTACCTATAACAAAACAACCAATTTTACAATTTTTGTGTGTCTGTTTGTATGTCTGTCGGTCTATCTGTCTGTCTGTTTGTTCCGGGTAATCTCTGAAACGGTTGAACCAATTTTGACGGGACTTTCACAGGCAGATAGCTGATGTTACAGGGAGTAACATAGGCTACGTGGGTGAAGCCGCGGGGCACAGCTAGTTAGTAATATTTTCATAGCAGCTCTGTAAACTATTTTCGTTAAGTGCTGACATAGATATAGCAGAGTCTTATGAATTGGCTTTGTTACAAATGGTTTTGTACAATAGGGGACATTTTTAAATTCATTCTAATTTTATAAAATCACGTGTAATTTATTTTTATTGTAATTGTAATTATGAGTTTTGCATTGTAATTTATATTTAAATAGTATTGTAATTGTATTTGTTATTAAGTTATTTTTATTGTATTATATTGTAAAGTCGATTGTTATAAGAAATCGAATCGAAACGGTAACCCTTAGTGATGCCCTAACGCACCGCAATCACTAAACCGAACTGTCAAAAGTAAAATTAATTGGATGGAGTAGGTATAGATGGATGAAAACACTAATCCAAGCAACTTGATGATCGAAGTAGACATGATGTGGAGTGAAAAGAATGCTGCTGCCCATTCCATGGATATTCCATTAGCCAGCTCTTACAATAACTATGTACCTTCTACAATAGTAGATATTTCTTTTCAAGGCTCGCTCTAATCTTCAGCTTCCGACATAAAAATGCCTGAATGACTCCTCAATAGAAAATATTCATTGAAAATCCCGTTCATTCAAAGAATAGACATTAGACGAGAGAAGTTAATCTTAGGTTTGAGGTACACCGAGAATTCCTATGCATACTATTAAAAAAAAAAATTGATTTTAAGTAGGAAATATTTACAATGTTTATATAATATTTACATTAATAAATGAAGCAATGGATTGACGATAGTGACGTCGCCGTCAGAATCCTCGTAATTCCTGACTACCTAAGTCTAGCGTAGCTGTATGTTCTCTCTGTACCAAATTGACTATACAACAGGGATCAGGGTTCTTATCAGGGATCATATGTGCATGATTTGTCAGAGATATTTATTTTAAAAAACAAGTGAATGGAAAGAAGAGGTTTTTTTTTTTTTTTTTTTTTGTTTTTGGCTCCACGCGATTAGCGTATTTAGCCAGTGTCAAGTTATATAATTAATAATAATATGTAATAAGTCTCTAGTTTTGGTGCATGAAAGTCGTCAAAGTCACGTTAAAGTTTAGTCTAAGCGCGGTCAAGTCGAAGTGATGCTTCAGTAAAGCGGTGGATACTTTACTGAAGCTTCTATGGAGTTTTGGATAGAATACGAAAATACACGTTTTTCGTCTTTGTACCATTTGCCTTTCACTCATGCACGTTTACGAACACTTAATGGTTAATAATCCACCATTATTACACATTAACACTCGATAAAACACAGGTTTTAGTAAATAACACAAAATCAACAACAGCACATTTTCGCATTCCCGCCAAAACTCCGCGTAGCCGTTCTCTTGATTGTGAGATACTAGCACAGACTATAGTATAGTTACTAGAAGCAGTCGCGAGTTTTGCTGTTCGAAATTCAAAGACACGTGACTCAACTCGCGCATAAAATGCCTCACATGGACCAGCTCTAAACTCGTACGAAATTGGTACGAGTACTCAATAAGTCTTAAACTTTTCCGAGAATAGTTCAATGCGGCGATAACAATGCCTCTGGAAGTAGCCGGCCAGTATCGCAGCCATCTCGTGATGAGAAAGAGACGGTAAGCATAACGCCGGCCCATAAAAATTGCAGTACTGCTCAGAATTTTAAAAAAACAAAGACCTGCGTGGCTCTGCAGTGCGCTCGTTACCCTGAGACATTAGGTATTTAGTCTCATAAGCCCAGTAATTTCACTGGCTACTCTGCTCATCAAACCGGAACACAGTAATGCTACTTGGCAGCAGGCTTTACGAGCAAAGTGGTGGTAACAACCCAGATGAACACTCGCAGAAGAGTTAGTATTACTTGAGTAGACTGTCTCATTAGACATCGTCAAAATACTGAGCATATTGATTTGGTTTTTGTATTTGTCTCGGTTTTCCTCGTTCAGTTAAATTTGCAGATGTTCCTTTCGACGAAATGGAAACAGACTGATTGTGAAAAAATCATGTAAGTAATATTTTTTTGTATGCAAATGATTTCCGGGATAAGTCTGTGAGAAATTTTTATGATAAGGCTTTTCGAATAACCAAACAAAATCTCGTACAAGAAAACAGGTAGGAATCTTTTGTTCTTTTATCAAAGTTAGATAAAGTGTTTTTTTCTTGATAGTTTTTCCTGGTGAATATAATTATGGTAGCTATTATTCTCTCTCTGTTCTCTCTCTGGTTCGGCACTGCGTTCGTTGTTCTGGGATAGAATGGTTCTTACTTATCCGAAAACTTGCACTCCTAGCTTTACGTACATTTTGTTAGTGGGAGGACTAACTCTTCTGCGAGTGTCCGTCTGGGTTGTTACCACCGCTTTGCTCGTGACGTCTGCCGCCAAGCAGTAGTGTGTAAGCATTACTGTGTTCCGGTTTGATGAGCAGAGAAGCCAGTGAAATTACTGGGCTTATGAGACTTAATACCTAATGTCTCAGGGTAACGAGCGCACTGCAGAGCCACGCAGGTCTTTGTGTTTCAAAGTTCTGGGTGGCACTGCAATTGTTATGGGCCGGCGTTATGCTTACCATCAGGCAAACGACCAGCTCGTACCGTTAATAATAAAAAAAAAGTACCAGTGACCTCTTACAGAAAATACATTGGTAAGCTTACCTAATCTCCACTATATTAGTATAGTTATTTTGTTCACGATTTAAAGTTCTAAATTGTATAATATTATAGTCTGCTCATCTTTAGAATCATAATCCTCTTGCTCACAAAATTCTACAAAGCTCACCCCTTACGCATACAAAGTATTATTAGTTTGCCCCCCTAATGCCACTCTACCTCAACGCGGGCTTGCATTTTGCGAATTCCATTAAATGCTACATGCATTCTAATGGGATTGTTTTGAAACTCAATTTGGTATTTCATACACGCAGGCTCTAATGAAAACTTGATGTTGGCCGTCCTCCTTTGAAATTGTGAATGTGTAGTTAGGAGTAACGTTTTAGTTTAATTCTTTTAGGGTAGTTTTGTTTGTGTGTCTAAACTTGCTACCGAGCAAAGGTTTATTTGTTGGCTAAATATTTGCAAGAGTACACAATTTAGAATGGTCTGAATGCATTTGTTAACCAGTTACTACAGAAATGCTACTGCTAAGTAAGTAATTAAATAAAAGCAATCCACACAAACAAATTCGGAACCAACAGACACAAAGACAGTTTTTTTCAATGTTCTTATATATTGTTTTAGTAAAGAGCTGTTATTTTGACATTAAAAACAGACACGTTATATTATTAATTTGTATAGATATCAGCCAATTATAGGTGTCTAACGTTTATACAGCTTACACGCACAAAATAATCACAAAATTTGAGAACAAATGACATCCACCAAGCCGCAATGGGACGCTTGGTTTATGGCCCATACTCTCAGAATTCCCGTGGAAGGATCAGAAAGGCGTATAGACGATTGTTTGTGAAGACGTATAGACGATATTTCACCGACCCCATATGAAATGAGACAAGGGCAGGAAGGCGTTGGAGGACCCTTTATCGGCTACTCTCTTCTCCTTATCCCTATGACCTATCCCTACTTCGTGCTATTTACAAATCTGAAAGTGTGTTGGTTTTTCCATTTTTCAAATATGTGTGTCAAACTTGAAACTAGTCTAGAGCTGATTCTTTATTATGGGCAGAGAGTGACGTAAGTTACTTCTTATCTCGACAAAATGCATGGTCCTATAATAATCACCGCGGGATGAAACCGAAGCCCCAAGCTATTAAAATAGGTACCAAAGTAAATTATTGCTATCTCTCATTTTATTAAGCGTAGTTTATAACATATTATTATGATAGTAACCAGAATATGTATTTTATATCTCTGAGAAAAAGGATAATACAGAAGACCATTATTTCCATTATTCATTTTTAATAGCAAATAACTTGCATGCAAATGATCGTTTAAATACATGTTATTATAAACAGAGATAAAAATTATGCGTTTGTGAGTATAAACCCGTCTTTTTTCAAGCGATCGATTTTTATGCTATTTGGTAACGAGACAAGCCGGTCGTTTGCCTGATGGTAAGCATAACGCCGGCCCACAACAATTGCAATGCCACTGTTCAGTCTATAATCTAAAATATAAAAATAAAATTTCTTCCAGTGGATGTCTTCCAACCGAACTTGGTGAAGAATCCGCCTAGTCCTACTTTATTAAAAAGACCTTTAAACGCATTGTTGATCCAAATATTTACCTCCCTAAAATTGTTGTAAGAACCTCTATAAAATGCCCAATGTTTATTTCCTTCCCAAAGGTAGGCTGTATCACAAAAACGTTTATGACGGTTTGTAACATACCTCTGGTTTATGGGAATCTCATCGTTTGATGTTATCCTTACAGCGAAGAGAAGGACTGATATTTGATTGCGTAACTAGGTCTTTTGTCTATGGAATTCAGTTTTTTTACACTTTTACACTATTAGATAATGAGACGAGCCGGTCGTTAACCTGCTGGTTAGCATTACGCTGGGCCACAACAATTGCAGTGCCACTCAGAACTTTAAACCACAAGGGCCTGCAATACTTTGTGCACGTATCCCTGAGACATTTATGTCTATTAAGGGTAAACCCAGTATTTAGTAGGTGGTCACTAGAAAATATCCTTCCATCTATAACTGTCTCCAGAAACTACACCGAAATTTGAACGTCCAGCTCGTCTCGTTATCCAATAGTATGAATAAAGAAACCCTACTACTACTACTCATCAAAAATCTATTTTTGGAATCAAAACGATTTTCGGTAAAATATCAGAAATAGTTTACGAAATAGTCCATAATGTGAAAATTAGTATAAAGTATTACATAGCATGATAATCTTCACATCACGCACAAGCGTTAAGTTAAAATAACTGACCTAAAATTAACAAACCACCGTTCAGGGTACAAGTAATGAGTCATGTACACTACGTGTGCAGTTTTCTAAGATAAGACGCGGCGCCATAAAAACGGCGGGACCGGCGCAAATCAAGTTTATAGCGCATAAAAATTCATACATAAATCATGAAACGGTGCACGTCTTGGCGTGAGATGTTGTACGTTTTATTGCTATAGGCTAGTCTGTCTTGTATCACAAAACAAAAAAAAACCGCAGAGGTGTCGCTTAGTACTTGGCGCGCTTAACCACTAAACAGAGTCCCGGTCACTAGTGAAAATTAGCGGTGTCTACGTCACCGTAGGCGAGTGTGGTCGAGCGGGAACTTGTGCGACTTTCGATCCGACGCACCATAGTTCGAATCTCGACTTGGCCCGCACCAATGACTTTTATCAAATTATGTGCGCATTATTCACACTCGCTCTAAAATAGTGAAGGAAAACATCGTGAGGAAACCGGCATGTTCAAGAACCTCAAAATTCCAGGACATGTGACGTCAACCAAGCCGCACTGGGCCCGCGTGGTGGATTATGGCCTATAACTCTGTCGAGAAGGCCGGTATCCCAGCAGTGGGAGCGTAAGAGGCTGGTAATGACGTCACCCGTATCAAGTAAATATCAGACCGTTTCAAAAGAGTCGTGACTCGCGATTGAACTCTTTAGAAACCGTCTGATATCTCTGTCGTGGGTGAAGTATAGTGCTGCCACCACATATATACTTTGGACCACCGAACGTGGTCACTATACGAAGCCACTAGATGCGACCACTGGACTGTAATGGCACTGCCCTGGGCACTGATAGCCACAAAATAGACAGAACAGAAGCGACGCTCTGGCGCTTAAGCCGTCATTACGCGCCCAATCACCATTTCTCTTCTCTCTATTTTGTGCGGGCGCGGAGATATCAGCGCTTGTGGTCGAGTCTACGCAGGAGGCGAGCCACTTACGTGGCCTCCGCCTTAGCTTGTGTCCAATGTGCGACTGTACTTAGCACGCCAAGTACTAAACGTCCCTTCTGTCTATTTTGTGCTTGTATTGTGAAGTGTGGAACGAAGTTCAAGTGATAAAGTTTTTAGGAGCTGATGTAATCAGGAAAATAGGCGCGTAAACATAAGACAGAATGAAATAAAGTGGGTCTGTGTGGGTGTGACATGTGCGTGTTATAGGTCGTATTCTTTCCGTGTGGACTGTCGCGATGATGATTCAGTAGTATTGGGGTCATTCTCCGATTTGCAGGTCACGGGTTTGCTTTTAAAATGAGGTTAAGGATAAGAAAAAGTACTAAGGTTTTAGTACTGAGTGTTCTTGCACAAACAACATTTTTTTCAGTATACTACTGCAGTCGGCACTTGGTAAGGTGTTTCCGTACCAAGTTTCATGAAATCAGTTCAACAGTTTTGACGTGCTTGAGTAATAATTATCCAATCTTTCGCATTCATTAATAATAATAAACATAATTATAATTATAGTTATGGAAACATCGCTGATTTTATAGCTCCTGCCGCAGCTCCCTCAAGAGTGTAACTAATTGCCGTGAACTGCTTAAGAGCTCACCGCTTTCTCGTGATATTACCACATAGATATTAGTCTCTAGTTCACGTACCTACCTAGTTCAGTACCTCAAACACGAAAAAAAAACATCTTGCTATCTTAAGATAGTTTTCGACTGCCCAAGTCTTTCAACCCTTCTCACATAGAATTTTACCTCTATATTGTGCGGATATAATGGAGCAATCTGTTGACTGCTGGCGCCTGGTAGCCTTCACGAGATGAATACTGATGCTTCACGCTCGGGGTTGGGTCATCTACATACGATGTAGATGTAATGTCACATCTTTAGGATTATTTTAGAGTTTTTCTTAACCGCTAACGATTTAGTAAGTTTTTTTTTTAAATTGTATTAGGTAACGAGACGAGCTGGTCGTTTGCCTGATGGTAAGCATAACGGCGGCCCATAACGATTGCAGTGCCACCCAGAACTTTGAAACACAAAGGCCTGCGCGGCACTGCAGTGCGCTCTTTACCCTGAGACATTAGGTCTCATAAGCCCAGTAATTTCTCTGGATACTCTGCTCATCAAACCGGAACACAGTAATGCTTGCACACTACTGCTTGGCGGCAGACTTCACGCGCAAGTATTGTATAACTAGCTTCTGCCCGCGGTTTTCACTCGCGTTCCCACAGGAACCGAGCATTTTTCCGGGATTACAAATTGCAAAATCATGGTTATTTTAACAGCATAACGAAAATATGCACAAGCTTGTAGGCTATGTTACTCTCCGGTCGATAGATAATATCTATGCCAAAAACCACGTCGATCCATTGCTCCATTACTGCATGATAGAAGGACAAACCAACAAACACATTTTCGCATTTATAATATTAAGTATGGATTATATTTCACTGTCACTACTAATATTATAAATGCGAAAGTGCGTTTGTTGGTCAATTGGTTTGTCTTTCTTTCACGCAGCAACGAAACAACGGATCGACGTTATTTTTAACATGGGTATAGATTATTGACCGGAGAGTAACATATGCTTCTTTTTATACCGGAAAAATGCTCCTGTGGGAACGCAGGTGGAACATAATATATTTGGGTAACATAGGTACATACCTAACAGGTTGGATAGGCACAAATTTTAAGACACATCTGGTGCTTATTTTACTCCTGATAAGTTACTTTAAACAGTATGTCAACATGCAGTAGGTAAGGTACCTACAACAATAATTATAACGGGAATTGGCTTCATTTTTAAAAAGCGTTTTATAATCAAATCTACACAACCAAACGAAATTCGATTTAATAACCGTTAACGGCTTTCTCAGACACTTTTATCCGTAAATATGCCGAGATTCTGGCTTCGGCCATTTGTTTCGTATCAAATTACCGGAGATCTGAATTGTTTTGATGTAATAAAAAGTCTGCGGAATTTTCCGGTTTTTATGTGGTATTTAAATTTAAATCCGTTACGGTTGTTAGGGTCAGGTAGCAAATTGAGCTTGTTAAAGGAAATAAAACCTCTGTTCGATTTAGTATACAGTTGTTATCTGAGTAAATAGTGGTTGTAACCCACATGTTCAAGATTCAGAAAATTCGAGGACATGTAAGTAAGAAAGAAAGTAACTAAGAAAACATATTTATTTCTGACAACTTAAACCTAGGTTTACACAACAACTAATAAATAAGTAAATAAAAGAAAATGTGTCACAAAACCACCGCTGATCTTCCGTTGGTGGCGTCACGGCACGCGTACAGCATGACAAATAAAAAATTAGAAAAAAAAATCTAAACCACATTGCCACCACCAAACCGCACTGAGCACGCGTGGTGGACTGTGACCCATCTCTGAGATCTCTATCTCTGAGAATCTTCTACGTTCCCACATTTTATTGAAGTCACTGATCCAGCATTGTCACCGTGCTAATATTTTTTCATACATTCTCTGAGAGCACTGTGTGGGCTCTGACACTGATAAGTGTGGATGCGTTCCTAGGTAATATATGAAATAATAATAAACTTGGTGACGGTATTATGCCGGAACAGTATCCCGTAGTGGGAGCGTAGGCTGATGATGATGACTGGCAGCCGTTCCAACAGAAGCTTTCCCACTGGAAACCAAGCAGTAGGATTAAATTACTATATGTGAAAACTTTTAATTAGCCTTAATTAGTTACTTAATTTAATATTTTTAAGCACCTAGCTGTTAGTTTTCCGAAGAAAATAAAATAAAATAAATAAAATAAATAAATCCGCGTGTCCGTTTGGATGGGTACCACCGTTTTGCTTGTGTAGTCTGCCACCAAGAACACACAAATGCTTGCACAGCTTGTTCCGGTTTGATGAGCAAAGTGGCCAGTGGAATTACCTAACTACGAGAATTAATATCTACGCCCTTATTCATAAAAGCTTAATAAGATAATCTGTGCTTAAAACTGCTCTGTCAACTTCTCGTTGACGGAAACTGTTACGCGTGAAAAGGAGACAAAACACTTTCTAGTAATTAAGAAAGTTACGGAACGTTTATGAATAAGGGGGCTAACGTGTTAGAGTTACGAGCGCAATGCAGTTCCGCGTAGGTTTTTGTATTTTTAAGTTCTAAGTGGCACTGCAATTGTTATGGGCTGGCGTTATGCTTACCATCAGGCAAACGGCTTGCTTTTCTCGTTATCCATTAGTAAAAAAGTCTGTTTTGTGTCAATCAAAACAAGATTCACTTTGTATCTAATAGAAAAAAAGTTCAAGGTTTAAGTTAAAGGTCAATGTTAGGCCGTTGATAATAAATGATTTAGAAAATTAGTTTTTCACACCATAAAATAGACAAGTTTATTAATAAATATGAAAATAAAATGATACAAATTCAAATTTGTAGTAAGGTTTATAAGAAATAAATCAGCTGTATATCAATAATCTCCTCGAACAGGATAATTAAAGTCGATAAATGTTAATAAAGTTGCCGCCATTACCTTTTCAACATTTCCTCAATAAGCGTGATATTGATTGACTTTCCCGACCTTTCCTTTGAATTAAGAAAAACGCCATCAAGAGGTCGAAATCGTTTACGTTATACATAAAAGGGCCGCCAATTCACCGTCAATGGCGGGCGGGAGTGCTTTCGCACCAAAACACAGCTAATTTTTTGCATGGCTTGGTAGCAGACGGAAAAAATTCCTCAATCCGATTTTCAGATGCCTTAATTGGGCTGTTTAGAAATATGGCAACAAATTCAGACCTTCGTGGTGATGTTCGCAGGGTTTTGCGATGTTTGATGTGTTAGTGATCTTTGGCCCCTGGCCCTGTACAAATTTATGTAGGTAAATAGTGGCTTCCGCCCGCGGTTTTCACCCGTGTTCCCAAAGAAACCGTGCATTTTTTCGGGATAAAAAGTAATCTATGTTACTCTCCGGTCCATAAACTATATCTATGCCAAAAATCACGTCGATCCGTTGCTCCGTTACTGCGTGAATGAAGGACAAACCAACAAACACACTTTCGCTTTTATAATATTAAGTAGGATAGTAGGACTAGTAGGATTCTACAGTTCAGTTTTGCGTTTGAAAATAATTTGTTCGTTTGGAAAAATAAACAAAATCAATCTATACAAATAAATAAAATTGAAGTGTCTGTTTGTAATATCAAAATAAAATTTTTCGACCAAATGCATATGAAAGTATATACGGTACATATAACAAAACAACCATTTTTAAAATTTTTGTCTGTGAGTCTGTGTGTTTTTTCCGGGTAATCTCCAAAAGGGCTGGGCTGATTTTGACGGGACTTTCACTGGCTGATAGTTGATGTTACAAGGAGTAACTTAGGGTACTTTTATTTTAGAAAAAGAATTAGGGTTCCGCGCAAAAAAACCATGTATTCCAATATCTCCGCGCGGGTGAAACCGCGAGCAGCAGCTAGTTCATTGTAAATGTTCTGTTCAAATCGGACTGACCAGCCCGAACCAGATTGCAAACTTTGACAACTGTTCGCGAGTTTAAATTTGTTCAGTTCAAGTTTGGGAGCTTGGACACACGCCAGCGATGGATTTACGAATGAGATTGAAACTTGTAAACGCAGACGTTTTGGTCCAAGCTCTCTGTTTCTACTTAGATTAAATCTGTATGAAATATATATCATAGTGTTAACCGACACTAGAGGATGTTCACACAAATATATACATCACAAAAATTTCTCTTCCAACAGGATTCGAACCTGCGTCTTCTGGCTATCCGGGCCAGACGCCTTAACCAACTAGGCTATGGGAGCAATCGATGTTGACTGAGAAATTCTTGATAATGATGTATTTCTTTCCGGCTTAAAAGCCGTAGCTCCATCTAGCAGACCTCGCTTTGTAGCGATTGTTTAAATCGTGTGGTTATGTTTTAGAAAGATTAAATCCGTCAGGTACCTACTATTATAAATGCGGAAGTGTGTTTGTATGCTTGTTGGTTTGTCGATTTATAAGCTGTCTTTCTTTCACGCAGTAACGGAGCAATAGATCGACGTGGCTTTTTAACCGACATGGAAAAATGAGGAGGTTATATGTATAGACTGTAAACATAGATAGAATAGACTGTATGTATTTTTTTATGTATGTTAACCTAGTTCTCCGTCAATTGTTTGACCGTTTTTGAAAACTATTTTTTTGTTTGAAAGTGTTTGCTCTCAAGGAGGTGTTGTATAAATTTAATGAAAGTATACCACCCCTATAGAGCTGGAAAAATGGGGATGAATTTTTATATACCGCGATATTTTCATTGAAGTCGGTAAAAGCTTTTTTAAAAGCAATTTTATTGCATAGAGATACTTTATGGACCGAGAAACGGTAATTGTTGCAAGTCACAAAAAAAATATAGTTACCAGACCATTTTCTCTTTTCATCTATTCGTAGTTGTATTTAGGTTCTAGGTCTAGGTTCTGTTAGGTCTAGGAAGAGATTGCTTTTGATGACTACCGATTGTTTTAGCGTAATTTTTAATTATTCCCGAGTTCTCTCTACCTGTATGTGTAAGGTAAGTATTTTTCTTCCACTCTGCCCATTAAGGATCAATAAAGAGTTTATGTGTTGTAAATTGTAATGTAGGTCCTCAGTTCTGAGCCAACATTTCAACAATGACAAAACCCTTTCATTACGAATTTCAATATTAGATATCCTTCCGATCCCTCTTTATTTAACCATCTGGAACCCACAGCAGCATCAGTATCAAGGAAATCTAGCTCGTATTTTAGGCTTGATGTAGGTTTTATGTTCTGATCCGATACGAGAGGGATAGGCGTATCCGTCGTAAGAACATACACTGTAAAACAGTAGGTTAGTTAGTTGGTCAACTTGGAACGTATGGTGTTGGATAAGACAATAAGAAGCGCTGATGACTCAGTGGTTTTTTGGCTGTTTGGTATTGAGATGAGCTGGTCGTTTGCCTGATGGTAAGCATAACGCCGGCCCATACCAATTGGAGTGCCACTCAGAACATAGAAACCCAAAGGCCTGCGCGGTACTCAAGTGTATTAAGTCTCATAAGCCCAGTAATGCACTGGCTAGTTTTCTCATCAAACCGGAAATCAGTAATGCTTGCACACCAGTGGTAGCAGGGTGGTAGGGCATTTTACGGTACTCCCCTGGCTAGCTACCATATTCGAGTTGGAAATCTGTCGAGCAGCGATCGGCAGCTGCACTTGCTGCAGTCGTAATCAAGGTTTAGCCTAATACGCCATCTTCTACCTCTGGTCAAATGCTATCGAGCATTAAAAAAAACAGAACAAAAGTGCTTACGTGCGTTTTTCATGTGTTAGGTATATACAAGTATCATGTATGTACTTAAACAATTTATTATATACTCCTCAACTAATTTTAATTAAATTTTATAGCTTTGTAGTACCTTTGTAGTTTGGTATTACTGTAGTCTTTTTTTTTTAAATTGCTGTGGTATGGAGTATGATATTCAAATTAATAATATCTTCAATTTAGGTTTCCTCCATTCTCTGAATATGACCAACCTGTCTTTTTTATTTTTTTTATTTAAAGGACCGTGCTGTTTGTCTTACGACCTTTACAACGTCACCGAACGGGGACCAACCTGTTTTTGGTCTCTCCAATTATGCTGGGCTCATCGGCCAACTCGTCTAGCCTCTTTATACTATATATATTTACTAAAGTAATTTATCATATCGCTCGTAAGTCACCAAACAAACCTTTCCAAACCACGCGATCTTCAGTACTGGCCACCCTAAAGCACATAGTCCCGTCATTGATCCAGTGTTCTCATACGTGACAAGACTGTCAAGTTGGAGGTCGTAAAGTAACGTCATTTGTTGGGATGTGTTACGGTATTATTTATTGTTATGGAGACCTTAGCGTTGGGTAATGTTCTGGTGTTGCAGTTGTAAACTGCTTTGTGATGTAAGAGATGTGAGGAGGAAATGTGCCTTTCCTTATTCAAAGACGAATGGTTATAATATTTTGCAACAGTGTTTTTGGTGAAACAAGTGCTATAACCTCTCAAGCAAGTTTTTGTTGGCATTGCCCTGTTGTGCAACGCCTGCATTAGGTCAAATTAATATGGCATTCACAACTTCACGAGTCGCAAATGTAGAACCTAAGAGAGTGTGAGTAACTTTGAAACTTTCGCGATTCGAGAACATTGGGATTATGCTAGTTTGTAACGAGACGAGCTGGTCGTTTGCCTAATAGTAAGCAAAACACCGGCCCATAACAATTGCTGTGCCATTGAGAACTTTGAAACACAAAGGCCTGCGTGGCACTGCAGTGCGCTCGTTACCCTGAGACATTAGGTATTAAGTCTCATAAGCCCAGTAATTTCACGGGATACTCTGCTCATCAAACGCTTGCACATTACTGCTTGGCGGCAGACTTCACGAGCAAAGCGGTGGTAACAACCCAGACGGACGAACGCAGAAGAGTTAGTCCTCCCACTAACGATTTTTTTAACGTGCTAAATGCCTTTATTAACTAGCTAATTAAACTAGATAAATAAACACTACATCTAACCTGGCTCGCTACAAAAACACTTGGATAATCTAATAATAATAATTACGAATTGGATGGCACTGTAAATGTTATGGGCAGGCGTTATGTTTACCATCAGGCAAACGACCAGCTCGTATCGTTACCAAATAACATAAAAAAAAAATAACCATCAGGCAAAGGATCGCTCATCTCAATGCAAAATACTTAGTACCTACCTATAAAATGCAAGAAAAAAGATAGTGATGAAACCGTTATTTTAACTGAGCACATCACAGTTTTCTTAACCGAGTAAAAAGAGAGCGATGTACTTGCAGTCGTGATAAACTTTAAAACTACCCTGTCTGGACACGGAGACGCCAAAAACTTCATACGACTTTCAATGTAATGAATGACAGGAAACCATACCATTGGTCCCTGTGGATTTTCAACGTTCCTTTAGATGGGGTATGAATCTAATGAAACTCTGAACTTTTCTCCTTATGCTTCTACATACCATAGTTATTACGTATAGATTAATATTTCGATTTTTATAACAATGGTTAATAATACTGTATTTCAGAAAGTAACAATGCGTATTGTTACCTACTCACGGCTAAACTACAAAGGCATTCTGGTTAGGCTATCTACCGTAATCAAAGTAAAAATATGTGTAAATTACGGTGAGCAACAATATAAAAATACAATTATAGTCACATTTAAAACTTACAGTTTTTTTTATTTATTTTTTATTTTTTATTTTTATTATTTAATTATTATACTCTGCAAGCTCCAGGGCTCGCACCCTTTTTTTGCTGTATAAGTTATTTTTACATTATAATTTCTTAATATATTATTACTTAACAAAAGTATACCTACTCTGAAGGCCTAACCAAAGTGTCACATATTATACATACATATTATTAAATTAACATACTATTATTATTATTACATTATACATACTACATACTATTATTAACTACACACACACACACTAACTTACAGTTAAATCTCACCGTATTTAATTAAACTGGATTGTATTCTATTAGACGGATCAAAACTATTGAATTAAATAATAGCATTGTTTCATAAGCCTCTATTTTAATGAACAAAGTGTTTAGAAATAAAAATAAAGTAGAAGTTATTCAACTACTCCGAAAATATTTATTCTGCCCTTTTTTGATCCTAAGAGATAACTTGGCGCTATTCAGTCTATCCACGACCTAACAAAGGTAGTGCGTAAATTTATATCTTACTACGAACAAAACACAAAAACCTTCCCTCAGACTTTCATCCCAAAAATCCGATTCTTTTTATCATTCCTACCTTTTAGTAATATTTTACCAAATTCTTAACCTTCAAAGAGATAACTTCCTTAAGCGTTAGATCAAAACCGAACTTTGAAAAGGAATCGGCAACCAAACATTGTTTGGTCCAAAACTGACTTCCTTTGAGTCCCTTTTAATTAGAAATGCTCAAATGCTTGGATGCTCAATAAGCAAATGAGGAAGTAAGCAATGAATAAAACTATCAGCGTTAAAACTTTTGTTACGATGTTTGGGTTATTTGTAGAGGATGTTTTAGACCACGCGATACGACATCCTTACTCTTATAGTATGAAAGTGTGTATGTTGCTTTGTCCTTCCTCCACGCCACAACGGAGCTACTGATCGACATGATTTTTGGCATAGATATAGTCTATGGATCGGAGAGTAACATAATCTACTTTTTATTACGCAATCATGAAATATTCCTGTGGAAATCTCCAGGTGGATTAAAACGGGAGCAGAAGCAGGTACTAAATAATTTTCTTAGCTTCTTCTATTGACAGATTATATAAAAATAAAATGTTACGCTATTAGACAAACGTAAGTACATGTTATAGTTAAACTTCTAAAAGTGTCTGAACGAATAGAATATTCTAGGTAGGATTAACGTAAGTACCGTTCGGTGAAGGTGTAAAGTTCGCTAGACAAACAGAATGACCGTAAAAGTATCAGTATCAGTATCACTGATATTCCTAAACGTTTTAAAAAAGTAAGCTTACAAAGGTGCACATACATCTAGATGTATGTGCACCTTTGTAAGCTTCCCTAAAGACAGTCCCTAGGACTGTCTTTTAATTTATCATCTGCACATAACTAAGGCCAGACATACAAAGCTTGCATAAGCTTTGTATGTCTGGCCTTACGATTTTATTGGGTCTGAAAACATGCATATGTTTTCAGACCCAATAAAATCGTATTCGGTTTCACATCGTATTGTATAAAAAGGCTTTAGCCCAATGTTTGGGTGTGTATCAATAAGTGGTAAAGTTGGATCAGTGCCAGTTTTGATAATGCGTTCGAGTTAATGTTGTTAGATTGATTAATTGCTTTTGTTGGGTTTATCTCTTTTGTGATTGTTATCCGTAACTTTGATTTTGAATTAAGTTGTATCGATAAGTATCATAACTCTTCTCAGAATATTAAAATTTCTGCCAATATCAATTCAAATTATTCGACAACTTTTGTCGAAATGTTTATTCAAACTGAAATCTTTATTGACACCAAGCCGGGGTCTGATTTTGTTTTACTTCACTTTTTTTTGTTTTGTTTGTTTCTTCTGCATCAAAATAAAAATTTTCGTACCGACACTGTTACTTTTACGGTTATTCACTATTTCATACATTGTAACGAGATACTTTCCGTAATTATTACTAAGCGATCAGCTCCCAATATTTCGATATTTCTTTCTTACCGAATATCATCTTAATTTTTTAGTTCTTACAAATGAATAGCCGTACATTTTTGTTCAAGGCGTTTTTCTCTAATCTCTCTCAAAGCACTCGACTATTAACTGAAGTCGACCTTGTCTAAGTGCTAGTCACCTTAGAAACTAAGCAGTCAGGTTGTAATTTCTACTAAGTTATTCTTATAAAATGTGAGGGTACTTATTAACGTCTGTTTCTTTAACTATATAAAAAAATTAAAGTTTAAAAATAAACGCGAACACAAAAGTTTGTTCAGGACAACTCGGGAAGGCCATTATAGGGAATTATAAGTAGCAGCTGCCCGCGGTTCCACCCGCGCGGAGATGTTGGATTTCATGGTTTTTATATTTTTGCGCGGAACCATAATTGTTTTTCTAAAATAAAAGAGTTACTCCTTGTAACATCAGCTATCTGCCAGTGAAAGTCCCGTCAAAATCGGCCCAGCCGTTTTGGAGATAACCCGTTACAAACAGACAGACAGACAAAAATTTAAGAAATGGTTGTTTTGTTATAGGTACCGTATATACTTTCATATGCATTTGGTAAAAAGCTGTTATTTTGATATTACAAACAGACACTTCAATTTAATTCATTTGTATAGATTATATTTAACCGGATTCACTTACGTGGTACAGCCGAGCTTCGCGACCGATTGTATACATGCGCTGCAACCAGTCGGAGCACCTGCGTGTAGCTCCGTTGATGAAGAGGTACTGAATACTTCGAAACCGGTCGGGCAATCGTCCCGAAACTCGGCTTTACCACGTAAGTGAATCCGGTTGAATATATATATATATAAATATGAGTCATACTTACTATAGTTTTAATCAGGAACAACCTAATCCACCTAAAGAAAACCCGGGGTTAAGTATCAGCGTTTTAATTAGCCTCCTAATCAATTTAGCAATATATTTTATTATACAATTACCCAATCAGAGGCTTTGTACATCAGGCGGGACTCGTAAAACCATCTCCGTAGCAAATTAATTCAACCAGACTGTTCTCTACTTAACAAAAGTTATAACTCTCCGAAACGGAAACTTGCTTCCTTAACCCTGGTTTGACCCTGTGCGAAGAGTAAAAATTAGAAAACTTTTTTGTCATTATTCAAAAAGTACTTCGGATTCGGCCCTTTGCGCCATTTCGGCAAGCGCCGTCGGCAAAATTAGATTTTTCTTTTATCTCTGTGAGTTTAGATGTTTTAGAGGTAGATATTTAGAATTATATGTCTAGAGAACTAAGCCGCATGATAACGACGTGTCATGCAATGTTTTCTTTCCTAGCGATCAATATAAAATACCGTAGAGCGGTCACCCATCCAAGTATAACTGACCGCCGACAACGATGCTTCACTTTGCCCATCATACGAGGAAGCTTCTGTCTTCCTAATGATTAGTGGTAGGTACTGTTTTTTTACTTTCGATAGAATAGGATATGTAAAGTCGTTATAACCTACACGGGAAGACCATTCGTCAGAAAAACCCCTGAAAAATAAGTAAAACAAAAACTGGTCAAGTGTGAGTCGGACTCGCACACCGAGGGTTCCATACAAGCTTGTAGGAATGTAAAGATCAATTGACGTAATAGCCGAATTTGCATGGCTAAGCACAATTTAAACTTCAGTTTAAACCAGGTTTAGAAATTTTACCGCCGATTACGTAAACTTCGTTTATTTCAAATTTGTTGAACTGCGACCCTAGTCCATCATTACTCAGGTTCAGCGACTCGCTTGCCTTAACTACCTCACCGTTGATAGCAGTTCCCGCCAGCAGACTAATAACAATACTAATCAACGAACAACAATAGAATCCACCCAATATGCACTAACAGCCAACATAAAAGCTCGAGAATCCGTCATCTGCCAGTCACTACCGCTCGCAATTCGTAAAAGTACGAAAGCTCCTCACTATAATCAATGGTTCATATTTTACGAGACCAATTCATTCGTTCATACAGAGAAGTATATTTGGCCGAGTAACTGGTACAAGTAATCGCTTCAGCCGATCGATGGAGTAGCCATACGGAATATTAATGAGCTGATCAAGTAATAAATAGGGTATAAAACATTTTAGGATCTTGCATCAAGACAAACATGTAAGACTTTGTTTATCAGCATTCGGTAGATATGAGGAATCTTATTAGTTTGGTTTCCTGTATCGTCATCAATATTTGGTTGCGACCTTAGTAATGGATATAGGGAAAACGTCAAAATCATCTCTAGGCGGTTTAAGTTGCTTCCATATTTGTGACTAGGAAAGGATTTGTCACAAAAAGAAAACTTATTACAATGGACGCGATGTTTAATTCAAATATTGTGATAAGAGCTAGGTACGAACTAGATAGTTCGTAGACGATACGATTCCCAAGTCAGCGAGTACAAGTTTTATGCATTTGTTTTGATTATGATGTAAGCACTTTTTGATCAAGGCTTTGCAGGTAAATTTAAAGTAAGTAAGTAGTTTTTTATCTATATCTATACATACAAATGAATGAAATTGAAGTGTCTGTTTGTAATATCAAAATAATAGTTTTTTACCAAATGCATATGAAAGTATATACAGCAGCTATAACAAACAACTATTTTTAAAATTTTTGTCGTCTGTCTGTCTTTGATATTACAAACAGACACTTCAATTTTATTTAGATGTATGTATATGTATATTGTATGTATGTATAGACATATATTCAATATCATAACATTTATACACCTCTACTTGGTTTTAAACCCACGTAATTAAACCCAAAGCATAATTATTTTCGTAACAATTTTCCTCAAAATAAACTTGGTAGACGGAACAGACCATCAAGTTATTGTTATTACCATAAAGTAATTTTGCAAAAACAAAATGACTACTACCCAATAACACTTTGTACAAATTGAGTCGTTACTGACAAGAAAACGGTCTAGGCTCAAATCAGGCACTTTCACATCCAAGAAAATATCTCGCAAACACTCAGCATCTTCCCGACACTCTAGCCATATTCGAAGCTTTAAAACCCAATGACGCTATTTTCAATCCCATTTTTTTTGCGTTGGAAACCATTGGCATGTAAATTCCTTTTAAGGGACTGGAGTCACTGTGCGGCTTGGCCTTACGAGACAAGATGCCGTTGTAAATTATTGTGCACAGTAACTAAACTTGATACAAAATGCAAGACACATCTAAGGTGCCGATATCATAAGCACACAAGCGTCATTGCTTTGTAGAATGTTTTCAGTTGATTGTCCATTACAGAGACAGTACAGAGAGTACTTGGATGTTTGAGATAAATTAATCATAAAAGAAAAATGAATGATGAGACGAACAAATTTCATCATCTTTTTCAGCCAGTATCAACCCACTGATAGGTTTAAGCCTGCTTCTTGTGCCATTGAACTCTGATCTGCGCCAATCACAGAGGTCTTTAAACTGGTAGTTGACAAAAAACACATAATGTCAAGTAACGTAAACTGACATCCCAAGGATACATTGTATAGGTCTGTGAAATAATTTTCTGCCGGTTGTACTCGTATTACAAAAATGAACATTCAAAAATTACCAGACTTTATTAATTATGCCAGCTTAAATAATATTTCATTAATTCTGATATATTTTAATAATTAGTGGCTTAATGAATCACAATTTAATTTTCAATATTTAATCCAGCTTCCAATAAACTAGCGTTAAATAAGCGGGTTTTATTTAAATTGCGGTAACACGGATGAAATTGAGTTACTGCTTATATTTGTTTGGGGAGAACTATATCATTGGCGGGCGGTGTGCTGTATGTAAAATCTTTTTATGATCGGTCACGGCTGATATACGAATATTTTATATTCTTAATGGTTTTTTTTGCGATAGTGAGTGTTAGTGGGAGGACTAACTCTTCTGCGAGTGTCCGTCTGGGTTGTTACCACCGCTTTGCTCGTGACGTCTGCCGCCAAGCAGTAATGTGCACACATTACTGTGTTCCGGTTTGATGAGCAGAGTATCCAGTGAAATTACTGGGCTTATGAGACTTAATACCTAATGTCTCAGGGTAACGAGCGCACTGCAGTGCAACGCAGGCCTTTGTGTTTCAAAGTTCTGGGTGGCACTGCAATTGTTATGGGCCGGCGTTATGCTTACCATCAGGCAAACGACCAGCTCGTCTCGTTACCAAAACACATTAAAAAAAAATCATAACAGACGGTTTTGCGCTTTTTCACATTTATTTTACCAAGAAAATATAAATGAAATTAACTACAAGTATATGACGATCTAATAATAGATTTTTTTAATAAATATCTTATGTCGTCTTTTTTATGTCTATATCTCCTATCCCCCATCTCTCGGATATAAAGAAAAACTTTCATCGGATATATTTAGCCCTGATCAAATTTTACTGAATATAGGCCGCCTCACAGAACGCCACTTCGTACTGACACTATTACTGTGATTCGTTGGGAATTCTTTTAAAAACAATGTTGCAACCAGTAAGTGTGAAAAAATTCCCAAATAGTCACAGTAGGACTCGTTTTGTGTGACTGGTTGGGATTCCACCTCACTTTGAATGAGTAGGTACCTGCCTTTTGTATCCAATGGCTTCCCTTATTTTGACCTGCCGTGCTAACATGCGCGTCGTGACAAAATTTTGTCGATGCTTATATCGTGGATTTATAAACAAATAAAGTAATGAAAGTATTATTAAAATCTAGTTAGATATTATTAAAAAAAAAGATTAGCCACGGATACATTATTCTAATCCAACTAACAGGTATTACGCGTTTTAAAAAACTTATAATCCAAAAGCTTTTTAGAACCTCGCCACCTTCCATGTAAAACAAAATGTTAACGCCCAACATTAGTAACGGAACACGTACACCCGTTGCCACAAATAATTTCACAAGCATCAGATAAGTGTGCCTTTTCACCTCAGATGCATAAACGTAGATTGCAAAAGAGGCCGAGCCCAAAGTCAGAGGCGTTTTGCGTATAAGCTCTGCTTGACAACCATATACGAACTCGCTGCGTTTTGTATCAAGCCAAATCTATAAATCTGGAAAAGTTCAGAAAAAAATAAACGAAAGTACCATTGGTTCATTTTTATTGCAGTATTCCATTATAATTCTCCCATAGCCCTTCTGTCATCAGACGACGAAATTTGCGCCTAAGCATTGATATGCAGATACTTCTTCATTACACAAGTGTTTTGCTTCAACATTGAATACGTGTACTGCTATGAAGTGGCATTCCATGTCTGAGTTTGAGTTTTCCGTTTGCTATAACCTTGGCTACTACGAGTATATAAAGCAACGAATGAAAAAGCACTTTCTAGGCAAGCGTCAACTAAGTTTAGTCAAGTAAGTACTGTTGACATGATGAGATGGTGGTCAACTGGTCATACGTAAGCCTTCAGTGTAAATATCACAGGTTCAACACAAGATCCGTCTGCACAAAGTAGAACAAACTAACAGTAACTACTACTACCTTAGTCGTTTTATGCAATGTCTGGGTTCCATGAAAGACACATCCGCAGATGACTGTACTGCCAATGCGCTATCCACGTCCACTTCCTGTTCAGCAGGCTGATTTTAATTCACTCGGAATGATCCCGTGTAGGAAGCGACTGTTTCCGAACGTTTTTATCTCGGAATCGCATACCAACAGAGAAATATTGTCGGGATTATATCCGTTTTTAAGCAGCTGAGTTGTCGAATCTAAACGGGAAACTTCTCTGAAATATAAACGACCAAGGCAGCCGCTTTCGACACGGATATGTTTCCGACTGAATTAAAATTACCCAGCAGGCGTGTGTTGATTATAGGTGGTCTAGAGCAGCTGTTATTCTTTCTGGATCTGTTCTCAACAGCTTTCCTGAAACAAATGCTGCTCTACCATTCCTAAGTATTTCATGCTCTGTGCTTATCCTTTACAGGTTAGCGTTACGATAACGCTTCGTCAGACGCGCACGCAATTTTATACGCAGTTATTTTTTATGTACGCAAATAGAGATAAGAAAACCAATTTCTTCCTAAAATGAGAAATAATACAGTAATATATGGTAAGTAAATCAGTAAGGCTTAGCTTTGGTCTCTAAAAATAATAACTAACGTTCGAAAAATACTCCTAGCTGTTAACACCAATTACGTTCTTAGCAGTAAAATGTAGGTTTAGCTTGCGAGTGTCCGTCTAAGAGGGTACCACCACTTTATTCGTGTAATCTGCCACCAAGCAATAATATTTAAGCATTACTGTGTTCCGGTTTGATGAGCAAAATAGTCTGTGAAATTACTGGGTTTATGAGACTTAATACTTACTGTCTAAGGTAACGAACCCAATGCTGTGCCACGCAAGCCTTTGTATTTTAAAGTCCTGTGTAGCACTGTTATTGTTATGGCCGACATTAAGTTTACCATCAAGCAAAAGACACGCTTATCTCCTTGTATAGTAGTATAAAAAATATACTATACCATTGAAAAAGGACTAAAAACAAAATGAATCGTTAGACCTAGTATATCAGACGGAAAACCTGACTTTCAATTATTCATATGAAACGTATGGGGCACTTTAGACGCTCAAGCAAACGTACGTTTGCTTGTCAGAATAACAACGCTTTTGCATCAAGCACGGATTTCGTGATACTCGAAATGCGCGCTTGACGCAAAAGCGTTGTTATTCTGACAAGCAAACGTACGTTTGCTTGAGCGTCCTAGGTGCCCCTATGTATTTCATCTTCCAGCTGTTGATTAGGGATAGCAGAACAGAAGCCATTACAAATAATTGCAGAATCTAATCTCGATACTGACTAACAAAATCGCCATAAAAATGAAACTGTAAATGGGAGAACTCTATTATTTTATTACAAACTATATGGCAAAGTTCCCATTCCGTAGAAATTGTAATTTATGTATGAGCATTGTCCAGGATCTCTGGAAGCGTGCCAGTGCCCGGTAAAAGTGAAGCATCAGTGAATAGAATTCATTTTGTCGGGTTGCTGTAGTTAATCTGTAAAGTCTTTAATTTGTGAAGCCATGAATCACAAACAACCTTTACAGACTTTTTGTTTTTTGTTTTTTATTAATACAAATCTAAGTTAGGCCATCAACTCACCTGATGGCAAGCGTGCTGAAGATTGAGTACATGGATCTAGAAGAGACGTTCTAGCCTTGAAGACACCCAGGTCGTAGCCATCAGGAAACAACGTTCCAATTTTTTGCAGTACGCTCAATCAAATCAGAGGCAAAATTCATTATGCTCATCACCGTTCTAAAATATATTTTTATATAATGTGCACATTTGTGGTACAAAAATGGAGACCTCTAAAATCTAGAATGGCTAGCCTACAAGATACTATATTATATTTTGTATTGGTTGACTAGCTTCTGCCCGCGGTTTTCACCCGCGTTCCCACAGGAACCGTGCATTTTTCCTGGATATATTCAAATTCAAATTCAAAAGTCTTTATTCAAATAGGCCCCAAAGGAGCACTTATGAAAGTTAAAATGACTCTAACAGCGGGCCTCTGCAACATTCATCTACCCGAATCACAGACTAAAACTAATGCTGTATTTATCAGAACATAATAAATGACAAAGACACCAACAGACCCAATCCGTGCTCAAAGTCAACGAACCTTCCAGAAACCCACCGTGTCCGTTCCAAATTGGTATAATATTTAAATTTATTTATTTATTTATTTATTTATTTATTAGGTGCACATTACAGATTACAGAAAAAACATTTAGATAAAATCATGACTTAAAAATTCGGCCGATTCTGCAACCCAAACATATATGCACATTTGTATAATATATTAAAAAGTAGCCTATGTTACTCTCCGGTCCATAAACTATATCTATGCCAAAAATCATGTCGATCCGTTGCTCCGTTACTGCGTGAAAGAAGGACAAAACAACAAACCAACAAACACACTGTCGCATTTATAATATTAAGTAGGAAGCAGGATTGTGACGTCGTTTTCTTTACCAAAAGCTAAAACTGTTTAAAACCCTTGACTGCGAATTTGCAAATAACCTCACTTACTGAGGTTTCGAAACAATTAAATACGATTCTAAGTAACACTTCCTCATTTTCAATCCCCTTGTTGACTCTTCAGCGGTTACAAATCTCAGCTAAATAGCATATTTGAAGACATTATTCTTTTAAACGGTAATCAAAAGGAAATGCAAGAGAACGGAAGAAATAAACAGCTTCCTTATTCAAATAAATCTCGCTCTTTGTGATGGTGGTTTTTGTGAAAATCCACGAAATGGCGAAAAGTAGCCAGCGTTTATGCCGAGCTGTAAATATATGTCCACATGGGGAGAGTTACTGGCGCGAGTACTGAAGTTTTTTTTTTAATGTTATTTGGTAACGAGACGAGCTGGTCGTTTGCCTGATGGTAAGCATAACGCCAGCCCATAACAATTGCAGTGCCACCCAGAACTTTGAAACACAAAGGCCTGCGCGGCACTGTAGTGCGCTCGTTACCCTGAGACATTAGGTATTAAGTCTCATAAGCCCAGTAATTTCACTGGAAACTCTGCTCATCAAACCGGAACACAGTAATGCTTGCACACTACTGCTTGGCGGCAGACTTCACGAGCAAAGCGGTGGTAACAACCCAGACGGACACTCGCAGAAGAGTTAGTCCTCCCACTAACAAAGTTAATGGCTAAATTAAAAATATACATTATGAGTTCATGTAGATAGCTGATAGGGCGCTGAATCTCTAATAAATAATTATATTTATACCTAATTTAGCCTTTTCTTTCTTTAGTGATGTTACTCCTCTATCAACTTGAATGAAAGGGAGAAAGTATGTCGCAAGTAAAAGAAAATTAAATTTCTCATGTCTCATTGTTTTGATACTTATTTCACGCTGACTTGGATGTAAACAATAATTCAATTGTAAAAGTATATTTAATTTTTAATTATTAAGTAAGAGAGACACAGAGATATTAACAAAATAGTTTTAAAACAGTTAATTTGTCATTTCTAATAACATTTTTATAATTTAATTCTAGTAAAATAGAGCTTAAAAGAACACGTTGCTTTTCTATACAGATATTTGCATTTTTTCGTATTAAACTGACTTATAAAAATATACATGAAGTCCAACTAAGAGCTAGCTTGACAATGGACTAACTTCTGCTACTTGCTCAATGTGAACATGCGTGCCAGCTCAAATCCGCAAAGGACGCGCGAGATGCAAAGGAAAAAGGTAAGCGTGGAAATATTGTTGTGCCCTATATCTACAAGATAAATTATTTAGAAATTTGTGTAATGAGATGGGATGAAAACGATATTTTGTTTACAGCCAGAATACCTCATATTTAGTAATAATATTATTATAATTATATATATAATATAATATAATATAATTATCAAATACTTATTATGGATTAAGGCACGGTCAAAAAGCACATTAGGCCACCAGACCTCACCACAGCAAAGCTACCGAAGGTCAAGGCACAAACTGAGTATAATAAAATGTATGAATCGGGGTAACATATAGGCTACTTTGTTCCTGTGGGAATTGAATTGGGTGAAACCGGGGACAAACCAACAAACCTACAAACACACCTTCGCATTTAATGTAGTACGGATTCGAAGTAGACGACGTCGTGCTGAAAACTTACCAAGGCGGTAAAGCCGCAGGGCTAGTTAGCCTGAGTTAGTTTGACAAAAAGATTAACAATAACAGCACCACTGGTGATATAGAGGCAATGCTACTTATCCGTAATCCTACTGGTTGAACCACTGACAAAAAATGCCGATCAAACGGTTAACCTACCGAGAAATTTTTATATTCTACTAATATTATAAATGCGAAAGTGTGTTTGTTGGTTTGTCCTTCTTTCACGGAGTAACGGAGCAACGTATCGACGTGATTTTTGGCATAGACATAGTTTATGGACCAGAGAGTAACATAAGCTACTTTTTATCCCGGAAAATGCACGGTTCCTGTGGGAACGCGGGTGAAAACCGCGAGCAGAAGCTAGTATATTATAAATGCGAAAGTGTGTTTGTTGATTTGTCCTTCTTTCACGCAGTAACAACGGAGCGACGTGATTTTTGGCATAGACATAGTTTATGGACCAGAGAGTAACATAAGCTACTTTTTATCCCGGAAAATGCACGGTTCCTGTGGGAACGCGGGTGAAAACCGCGGGCAGAAGCTAGTATATTATAAATGCGAAAGTGTGTTTGTTGATTTGTCCTTCTTTCACGCAGTAACAACGGAGCGACGTGATTTTTGGCATAAACATAGTTTATGGACCAGAGAGTAACATAAGCTACTTTTTATCCCGGAAAATGCACGGTTCCTGTGGGAACGCGGGTAAAAAACCGCGGGCAGAAGCTAGTATATTATAAATGCGAAAGTGTGTTTGTTGATTTGTCCTTCTTTCACGCAGTAACAACGGAGCGACGTGATTTTTGGCATAGACATAGTTTATGGACCAGAGAGTAACATAAGCTACTTTTTATCCTGGAAAATGCACGATTCCTGTGGCAACGCTAGCTTTTTCTATAGCAGTTTAATCGCTTTCAACTAAAACTATTCGTGAAACTTCACTCGATCTTGTAACAATTTCGTTTTCCACGTCCGGTTTACAAGTCCAAATGCAATTCACAAATCCACCTTTGTACAGAATACAGCGAATGCAGGAGATTGGTACGGAAATTGGATCTGGGGAATCGACAAGACACGTAGGAGTGTAAGAGACATATTTTTCATAGAGGCATAACTTCGTTGACGATATGCTTATGATCTCAAGACAGAGAAAAAGAGAAGTGAAGTAATGAATCCATACTTCCTCATACTACTTAATATCCTACTTCCTACTAATATTATAAATGCGAAAGTCTGTTTGTTGGTTTGTCCTTCTTTCACGCAGCAACAGAGCAACGGATCGACGTGATTTTTGACATAGTGATAGTTTATGAACCGGAGAGTAATATCCGGTTTTCAACCGCGTTCTCACAGGAACCGTGAATTTTCCAGGATAAAAAGTAGTCTATGTTACTCTTCGGTTCATAAACTATATCTATGCCTAAAATCACGTCGATCCGTTGCTCCGTTACTGCGTGAAAGAAGGACAAACCAACAAACACACTTTCGCATTTTCATTAAATGCTTGTAAAGTGTACTAGTTCTTGACGTGATGGTGTAAGCTAGCTAGAACGAAAGGGCACTATCTGGCTGTGTTTCTGTTCTTGTCTGTTTCTTGAATTTTTGATGGTTTTATATTTCAAACAGCGCTTGCTACAAAACCACGGTTATTTTGACAGCAAAACGACAATAACTATATCTTACCGGATAAAAAATGTTAAGACCTAGAAGTTCTAAACCTTTTCACCCAGCGCCACTACACAAACGTGTGCCAAGTTAAACCTTGTTGTTATTTCGAGTTACTTTCTACACAAAATTAGAAAAGTTTTCTTGCTCATTTTTAGGCGCAACACGCCGCGATTAAGCAACAAGTATTAAAATATTTAAGTTGGTTTATTAACGCTGTACCTTATTTGTGAAGTCTTGGATGCTTTCTTGGTAGAATGGAATATTCAATGCCATTACAAGATTGGGGAATTTTCGAGGAAACCCTTGGATTAATGATAAAGGAGGTGTAATTGGTGTGCTGGTTTGTCCTTCTTTCACGCAGTAACGGAGCAACGGATCGACGTGATTTTTGACATAGATATAGTTTATGGACCGCAGAGTAACAAAGGCTACTTTTTATCCCGGAAAAATACACGGGTCCTGTGGAAACGCGGGTGACAACCGCGGGCAGAAGCTAGTATACTACATAAATACATGAATGTAAAAGTACTAATTACTCAAAATCTTGTACACGTGGCTCAAGAGTGAGCTATGGGGTCTGTAATTTTTCAATAAGGTTTATCGTATTTGAAGGAAAGCATCACCATGCTCTTATGTGTCGTGCTTCTGACGTTGTATCTTCAAGGACAACAGAACTGATAAGTTCTGGAAGACTACGAGTACTGATCTACCACCCACTCTCAGAAATAATACATTTCAAAATTGTTTTTTTTAATCGGTGGGTTGATGATTAATCCATTATTTCACTTTGCTTTGGTGTTTGTATTGTTCATATAAATATGAACTACTCTAAAAGAACCTAATTCCCACATACGGTTAACTAGACTTAAACAGTAACACGAGAGAATTCTAATGAAGCGTAATTCCTAACTAGCAGAGTTTATACGCTTGAATCTAAGCGGATTTCCATATCATAAAGGATGACTGAACAGACTGCCTTATTAAACATAGTCTATCCTAGGAATTTAGAACAATCTTCTGTATGATTTTGACAGCCACAATGTACGTAAGGGTCATGGTTTTAATCCCAGGACAGATACTTGTGGATTAAAAATAAACGTGTCTATATTCCGTAATTGGGTGTTAGTTTTATAAGCTGTGTTTTAGTAAGTTATTTTTCTTTAAGATCTGTGGATTTTGTTAAATAAAATAAACAAAATAAATAAAATAAATAAAATAAATAAAATAAATAAAATAAATAAAACAAATAAAATAAATAAACAAATATTCTGTGTTGTGTATGGTTGTGGGTTTTATTAAATCATATCATAATATAGCGCGTAATTGGGTATAATAATTATTTATATGGTCCACTAGCTTCTGCCCACTGTAAGTAGCCCTTCACTCACTTGTGTTACTATGTATTTGTATGCAAAAATTGATTTAAAAAAGCCTACGAACCGAATTCACTGACAAACTACTGAACCGATTTTGATGAAATTTCTATGGGACCAATCTCAAAGAATAACCTTTCATATAAAATAAGAGTTTTCCAAATCGGTTTATAAATGACAGAGATTTGAGGTAAAATACATAACAAAATAAAACCCACCGAATTGATAACATTCTCATTTTTTGGAAGTCGGAAAAAAAAAATCACGCCATTCACCGGATTGACGTGATTTTTTTGCCACTCCATTGTTGCGTGAAAGAAGGACAAAACCAATAAACTAACAAACACACTTGCGCATTTATAACATTACAGTTTAATAATCGTGGACGCCAAATTCCTTTATATCAATATCAATATTGCTACTTTGTCATCATATATTCTGAGCCTCGATATTGGTTATAACTCGTAAATAATAATAGTAATTATTGGTTTCTTTTGTGAAGAAGGTACTCTTCTCTCTTTCTTTAAATAACATATATTTATTGGTGTATTTTCATACAAAAATATTTGTTTGCTACACAATCAAATGATGAATATATTTATTTTTGTCAGTACTACGAGTATGTATATACAAAATTAAGGATTCTCCTTTCAATATTAATGTCGATGTATGGTGATTCAGAATCAATTCTAAACCTTTTTTATTCTATTGGATAATGGGACAAGCGGTTTGTTTGCCAGATGGTAAGCGTAATACCAGACGATATTTTTTTTTATGTTATTTGGTAACGAGACGAGCTGGTCGTTTGCCTGATGGTAAGCATAACGCAGGCCCATAACAATTGCAGTGCCACTCAGAACTTTGAAACAAAAAAGGCTGCGTGGCACTGCAGTGCGCTCGTTACCCTGAGACATTACGAGTAGGTATTAAATCCCATAAGTCCATAAATTTCACTGGCCACTTTGCTTTACTTGTATTGATTCTGTAGGTATTCATTAAGGGTAGTAATAAGAGTATATCTCAAAAGTGTTTTTTTAGTAAATTTCCTGAAATAATACCATTCCTAAGTCTGGAAAAATAGGGGATGAAATTTCGTATACCGCAATATCTTCCACGAAGTCGGTTTCCGCTTTTTAAAAGCATTTTTAATAAAACCTGATTTAATATTAATCCCGACAGTATAATAATCCAAAATTAAAATAATTACCAAATAAAGCCTCGGTAATGACATATAAAATTCGCTATAAACTGTAATAATTCAAGATTACGGACACTGAATCCAGCGGAAGACCGCAATGAATATGAAACAGAGATACGGTAATTTATGCTATCGTAAACAATTTATTCATGGAACATCTTTGTCTTTTACACCACCGCGGTGAAGTGCTTGAAAAGTTTAACTTTACGTACAAGCGTTGAGGGTTTAAAAATTAAAGTTCTAGCGGTAAGAATTCAGTGGCTAAATCGGGAGCTCAAATTGTGAGGCTATTTGTATATTTTGTATCATCATTTATGAATACTGTCAGTTCTTTAGTTAAATTGCCATACATTTTAAGTAATTTGTTAGTGGTAGGACTAACTCTTTTGCGAGTGTCCGTCTGGGTTGTTATCACCGATTTGCTCGCGAAGTCTGCCGCCAAGCAGTAATGCGCAAGCATTACTGTGTTCCGGTTTGATTAGCAGAGTATCCAGTGAAATTACTGGGCTTAAGAGACTTAATAATAATAATAATAATCATTTATTTCGACCAACATGGATCATATTAGTTAGTAATAATAAAATAAAATTTAGGCTAAGTTGTTAGTATACATTTAGTGTCGGTTCAATCAAATGTCAGTAAAAATGAAATTAATAAAAATAAAATAAAAATAAACTAAAATCATTACAATACTAATCAAAAATAATAATTATTACCTGTCATTTAATTGAACAAAATTGGACTTATATGAATCACTTAACATTAAATTTGGCCACAGGAAGGTGGACAGCATTCCAGTGTTGCACTACCGGGCAATTAATAACTAATGTCTCAGGGTATAAACGAGCAAACTGCAGTGCCGCGCAGGTCTTTGTGTTTCAAAGTTCTGAGTGGCACTGCAGTTGTTGTGGGTCGGCGTTATGCTTACCATCAGGCAAAGGACCGGCTAGTATCGTTACCAAATAACATAAAAACAAATTAACATGCTTTTATTAGGTTCACTTGTAACTAACTACAAAACAATGTAATCAAATTTTGGGAATAAATTGTAATCTACTTGTAATTGTAGTATCAGAATGAATCTTGTATATGTAGGCTTCTGAGTCTTAAGCATCGACGTAAAGTTGCAAGTCTCTCAGTGTTCTACAGGATACATTTTGGACAGAGTTGCACAACTTGATTCCAGCATCTCCATTTTACCAGCGGACGTCTAGAGGCACGGCACTGCGTCACCCATATATGGTTGATATCCCTCTTGTCCGTACCTACCAAGCGTTTCAACCTTCACTATACGGACTGCTAAAGAGTGGAATTCTTTGCCAGTCTCTGTGTTTCTCAATAGCTATAATTTGGGGGTTTTCAAGACTAGAGTGAATAGGTTTCTTCTAGGCAAGCGTGATACATCGTCGACCGCACCGTCGCTCAACATCAGATGAGATCATGGTCAAACGAAAGCCTATCCCAGAAAAAAAATATATGTAGTTTGGATATCATGGAGCTGATCTGATGATGGAATCGAGGTGGATAATGGAACTCTTCAGAGGCTACAAGTAAACCCCTTCGAGTTTGGGCTCACACGACTCGTTTTGATGAGTCCAATAGATGGCGCTTGATCTCGAGTGTCTGATGACGGAGCCGCGAAGAGACGAGGAAGCGTGTTTTTTAGTTTTTTTTTAAACTAGGCACACATAATTATTACGGGGTAGAATTGATGCCTTTTTTTTGAACATTTTGAATCTCCTTTTTCCAAGAGAGTTCTCACAACTTTTTGACAACCATGGTCAACCCCTTTCCGGGATAAAATAACGATTCAAACTCATACAGGGTGAGTTTAACATGTACAAAAGACATTATCTCTATTTCCAAGGTCAAATTCAAATTCAAAAGTCTTTATTCAAATAGGCCCCAAAGGAGCACTTATGAAAGTTAAAATGACTCTAACAGCGGGCCTCTGCAACATTCGTCTACCCGAATCACAGACTAAAAACTAATGCTGTCTTTATCAGAACATAGTAAATGACAAAGACGCCAACAGACCCAATCCGTGCTCAAAGCCAACGAACCTTCCAGAAACCCACCGTGCCCGTTCCAAATTGGTATAGGCCGAGCAAGAAGAAGGGCAAGAAACTCGTCACGGCATTCTTTTTTTAAAAAATAGTTTCATTCAATAGGTCATAAGCAAAGCATGACTATATGCAGGGTTATAAAACCTATAAACAAGGCAACTTATTATAATGTATATTTACAAATAGCTGTGAATAGAGTTAGTGGTTTTAAAAACCGCAGTAAATTCGTCTTTTTATTTTTCTTTGTCTAAGGTTTACTATACGAGAAATGTTTTGTACATTTCTGATTTCATGCACTGTCTAGCATTTTAGATGTTGTATTTCAACTCTCCTCGATGTAATATCAAAATTTATGTTAGAAATCTGAGTCTGTCTGGGTTAGCATAGTAACACCAGGAATCTAATTTCGTAAATTAACATTCTAGAATGTTTACTGAATAGGTACTATAAAGTATAAAGGATCAATAAACTTTGGAGAGAAGAAAATATTGGGATGTGTTACAAAAACCAATGGCATGGTATTGAGATATTACCTTGTGGATCCCACCTATACCACCTTAAAAATGAAAAATCTGTCGACAATCATTTAAAGGTCTGTTCCTGCAGCCGCTCCTTACATTCCATCTCTTACTGTAGGACTATGGGCCATACGAAGCGTATTTGCTTCCTTTAACCCCATTGTCACAAGATCAGATGAGACAGTGGAAAACAATCGTGTTTTAACCTTTAAAACTCGAGACGTAAACGCGCCGAAACAATTTTTTTAATTATTTACCTCGACGTGTCGATTAAGTTTCATTAAAAGTTGTTACGAAACGACCGGAGAAATGAGTGTCAGCGTCAAAAATGGGGTATGGTTTCCAACTACCCGCATTTAGAGTTGTAATAGTCTTGTTGAAAGATTTTTTTCAAACGGTTATCGCATAAAATTGCCTGTAAATGTGGTATATTCTATATTGATAAAATATACGGACTATAAAAAAAAATTCCAGGTGCGCTACTCCGAAAATCGGCCGTCGAAGCTTCGGTTGTCAGATCGGAGTAAGGTCCCAGGAACATAGAAATGATGAAAACGTCAAGACATATAAAACTATATTTTTAATGCGATTAAATTCCGTTAAATTTTCATTATTACTTTAAAGCAAAGATTTCCGTTAATAGTTTCAAATTAACTGATCGATAACCAATAAAGAATACTAATTCGAGATTTGACTCAAGAAACTTAAACACTTCAAAACAAAATTGGACATCTTCTTGTCACGAGGCATGTTCAAAGAACGCTGATAATAACTGAAAATTAGATTTAAATTAAATTTTCCGTCTCAATCTATCGCCGAACAAGTACAGTGAGCAGAAAAATTAAAATCGCTGGCAAATTGTATCAAATTTGTTGATACTATTTAATTATTTTTCGTTCCAATTGCTCGGAATATAAAAAGAATATAGAAATAAAGAAAGAAGAAAGAAAATACATTTATTTCCGGACAACACAACATCACATCAGATAACAAATAACACAACAGAGTTTAACACTAACAATAAACAATGTAATGTTGTGATGCCAGGAAAAGGTCCCGACTCAGCACCTAACTAAGGTCAAAGACCCTAGTCACTGATTTTCAGTCGGAACCCACCATGACATCACGAACGTTAGGACGACGAAAAAAAAATTAAAACAGTATAAAAATAACAACAATCAAATACATAACTAAAATAATACAATTAATAATAAAAAAAAAACAGTAAAAATAAATTTTCAATCAAGTCTTTTTGATACGCAACGGAATAACATGCCAACAAATTCCAACACGACAATACAATGAGAAATTAGTGTACACTTTATATATGTATTGTATATTATATATTGTATAGATTTTACTACTCATTTTGTTTTTTAAATGATTTTGCTGGGTTTATAAAGGCGTATATGTATAGCAATTAAATACCTTCACTTAAAAGGTTTTTTTAGCAACATCAGTTGAGCGTCGAAGACTGGAAAAAATATGTCATTATTAATCATATTACTGATAATTTTGTTGTAATCAAAACAAGCTTCTCACAAATTTACTCGATACTTAAAAATGACAAAGTTACCTCTAAAATTTTTTTCAAATGAAATTTCTCTTGTTTATAAAATGTAAATCGAAAAAATTAACAAGACTTACGTACCTATTATATAATGACAAAAAACTTAGTTGTGGTACATTTTCAATTAGGCATTTAATTTTGAAGTTATCAGACTTTTTTGGATGTATACTCAATTTTAACGCGCGCTTTATTTTTTTCTCTTTTACATCAATGCAAACCGACAGTATATGTGTAAAGAGGACAGAATGATAAATTTCATTTACTCGGGATAGCGCCTTAAGTCGAAAACCCCATTTCATTACTTTATAACCGGTGAGTTCGTAAAAAATTTAAATACTGTTGTTTATTTTGTTAAAACAGATGATTTTTGCCAGCTGTACCGTCAGTATTGTAATTTTAAAAGCGTTAGCACCGTCTGTTTCCCAACGTCGTTTTTCATTTTGCCGCCTGATTATTTTACTCTCCGAAATAGCTTTTTTAAAAGGGTTTGTTACCCCTTGAGATTATGGATTCATTGTAAGAACGGGTATCGGTTACTAAGTATTTGTTTATAATAAAGTTATATTTTTTTTTAATAGCTTACACTCATACCCCCGCACTAGGATTCCCTGTGTCGCAGGTGGCATGGACACACACAGATACATATCACAAACATCCAAGACCCGAGAACAAATTTTATGTTTACACAAAATCTGCCCCGGCCGGGAATCGAACCCGGGACCCCTCGCTTTGCAGGCAGGGTTACTACCAACTTAGCTACGGAGCCGTCGTTTAAATTTATTCAAAGTTTGCTGTAGTCTCAAAGATGTAATTGTATAATTATTGGTGATGGGTCAGTGACGGCGAGGTCGTCCGCCAATCCGTAATTGAGTTTTAAAACATTGTGATGCCAATCATCGTCATTATGGACCTGAACATTGGCCTTCCTCACGAAGAGTTTTGTTAGTGGGAGGACTAACTCTTCTGCGAGTGTCCGTCTGGGTTGTTACCACCGCTTTGCTCGTGAAGTCTGCCGCCAAGCAGTCGTGTGCAAACATTACTGTGTTCCGGTTTGACGAGCAGAGTATCCAGTGAAATTACTGGGCTTATGAGACTTACTACCTAATGTCTCAGGGTAACGAGCGCATTGCAGTGCCGCGCAGGCCTTTGTGTTTCAAAGTTCTGGGTGGCACTGCAATTGTTATGGGCCGGCGTTATGCTTACCATCAGGCAAACGACCAGCTCGTCTCGTTACCAAATAACAAAAAATGTACGTGGAAGGGATCGTGTTATTCTCTGGGACCACACGGCCAAAATCTCAAAACATCAAACTAAGCATACTAAAAAATCATACTATCCTACTTATATACATTATAATATTATAAATGCGAAAGTGTGTTTGTTGGTTTGTCCTTATTTCACGCTCCAAAGGAACAACTGATCGACGTGATTTTTGGCATAGATATAGTTTAGGGACCGGAGAGTAACATAAGCTACTTTTTATCCCGGAAAAATGCACGGTTCCTGTGGGAACGCGGGTAAAAACCCCGGGCAGAAGCTAGTTTATTCATAAACTTAGTTTATACATAGATAAACTTATTAGAACTGCTCGTACTGTATAAGCAGCAGATAGCCTGTGAAAGGTTGAATTCTTTAAATATAGAAAGGACCTTAAGCCTTTGAAACATAAACACAAGGGAAAAAGTCAAACACGGAACTTGGCAGCATTCGTGAAAGTTTACATTTTCATTTTTCCTTCGCAAAGTTTTAGCCTGATTAATGTACAGTTTTGTTTCAGTCTCGGTAGGTTTAATTTAATATTTCATGTCGGCAAGGTCTCTTGGGTTGTTTTTTATGAGATCATAAGGCTCTATCTCCACGACTCTTGTTATTTTGGACACATGCATTCTGTCTCAATTGTAATTCCCTAAATATAGAGATTGGTAAGCAGTAATGTGCAATCATTACTGTGTTCCGGTAGCCAGTGATATGACTGGGCTTATTAGACTTAATACCTAATGTCTCAGAGTAACGAGCGCACTGCAGTGCCGCGCAGGCCATTGTGTTTCAAAGTTCTGAGTGGCACTGCAATTGTTACAGGCCAGCGTTATACTTAACATCAGGCAAATGATTCAGGTCTCATTACCAAATAGAATAAAAAAAGTAAGAAGTACCTAACTAGAAAGACACTGAATGCTTAGATCCAGGTCAGTATAGGTGTGGATATACCTTACCCCTGTACCTAATTGTGGGGTTACAAGGGGTTACAAGGGGTGCAGCCACAGGCTCATTTCGGCTTTCTGCTTGTTTTTCAGAGCGTGTTGTTGTTGAGCCGGATTGCGGACGTGATATTAAGTTTGAAAGCGAAGCGTTTCATACTGTAATGTGTTGGAATTAAACACTAAGGTGTATAGAGTTGTATAGCTTTGAAGTACGTGTTTCAAAGCTCTGAGGTTGCTTTTGTATGTAATGTATGTATTTAGCAGAATGTGATTTGATTTTAAATCTTATATTATTCTTTCTCATACAAGATAACGAGACGAGTAAATCCTTTACCCAAAGGTAAGGATTACGCCTGCGGAGCCACCCAGAACTTTGAAACAAAAAGGGCCTTGTGGTATATCAAGCATCTTGCGGCTGCTATGCTCAGTTGTTTCACTGTGTATTTTACTACGTTTCGAAGGCAGCAATGTTGCTTGTGTAGAACATCCGCTAATGTCAGTAAACACTTAGTAGAACAGTTTTACAACAGTCGTTGTAAAATGTCGGTGTGGCCTGATAATTATAACAAGACCACTTAAGAAATAAGTTTATGTATGTAAGAAAAGTTACATAAATAAAAATAACCAGCCCTACCCAGTGTCACTCGGGATAATGTAAAGATTCTAACGATATCGTGAATGGGTATTATCTATACAAATAAATAAAATTGAAGTGTCTGTTTGTAATATCAAAACAACAGCTTTTTACTAAATGCATATGAAAGTATATACGGTACCTATAGCAAAACAACCATTTTAAAAATTTTTGTCTGTCTGTCTGTTTGTTTCGGGTAATCTCCGAAACGGCTGGACCGATTTCGACGGGACTTTCACTGGCAGATAGCTGATGTTACAAGGAGTAACTTAGGCTGCGTGGGGTGGCTGCGGGGCACAGCTAGTCTGAAATAAATATTTCGTATTAATTAAAAATTATGGTGGTAACAAACTGACATACATACACGAACCCTAAAAACAGTACTTACACTCCTACTTGTGCAGTCGTGTAAAAAGAAAGAGAATAACATAATTTTGGACAACCAATCCCACACCGCAACTAAACTACAACAAGCTTACAAACTACGGTCTTGAACGACCGCACTATTATTATTTACCCTAAGATAGTAATAAGTACTATGTAGTCCATCCAAGACCCTTTAAGGTAATATCGACGGACGTTTACTCCGATGCCGGTACCCTTACACCGCTAACGATCTGAAGAGGATGCTCCACTGGTACACAACTCATGAATAATTGAGAGGCGGCAAGCTCGCGTAAGTCTCGGATTGAACCGAAAGGATGCGTCAATATTTTTGGATTCGGGTGTATCTCACGTGTTTTAAATGTCAAGGCCTGGCTGACTTTGATGTATGAGAGATAATGGCTTATTTACCTTTCTTGGAAAGTTTTGGGAATATGTAATTGGAATAGAGGGAATATGTAAATAGTCTATATATAGGTAATAATATGGGTACAGTTACAACACAATTTAGGCTTACGTTTGACCACGATTTTAGCGCGTTACGTCGACGCTATATTATTATAATAATATACGAACATTATTATAATATTTTTTTTTGTTTCTAAAGAGATATGCCAGCTTAAATTTTTGCTATATTATTTATTCTACGCCAGACTGAAAAATAAACACAATACAGGAAAAATAAAATCGCTAAAGAATAATGGACAGACTTATCGCTAAAATCTCATTAACTAACTTACGTAGGTTTTTATGGAATACCTTTCGGTATAGTTGTTAAAAGGCCGAGTCCCATGAAGTCGAGGAGCACTGAGGCAAATAATGTTAGAGTTTGCACTAAAGATTCGAAGGTAAGATTAGGTTAGTTTGTACAATCTTTATAAAATTAAGGCTATAATAGCTTAACTTAAAAGGATTTTAGCAAAATCAGATGAGCTTCTGGAACTGGAAAAAATATGTCATTCATCATATCACCGATAATCTTGTTGTGATCAAAACCAAAATTACCAAATTTACGAAATTGTCGAAAATATCGACAAATGACGTGAGTTATAGCCGGTATTTTAACAATTTATAATGTGCGATACCTATTCACGAAAATTTTAATAGTAAAATAGCAATGATATGCGTAATCATTATTTAATTTTCATTTTCCTTGTGTTTTTGGGCAATGTTTCTTCAAGCCACAGATTCGAACATCTATGACTACCGTATCAGTATTCTCTGCTCGCGATAGCCGTCTATCTGTACTAGCACTAGAGCATTGGTTATGCACACTTGTCTTACATCAAAATCGCAGTGTCCTCAATACACAATGCAATGCTATTTTAAAATGCACATCAATATTTACGTGACTACTTTGCAATCTAGTATTTTTACAAGCTAATATTTAACTTTATGTTTAGGTGCAATCTTGTAACCTTCTCGGAAAATATGACAAAGAATATCAATTTCACGTAAAACGGATGGGTATGGGTAGTCTACAATTCATGCAGTAGGCCTATCTATACAAATAAATAAAATTGTAGTGTCTGTTTGTAATATCAAAATAACAGCTTTTTACCAAATGCATATGGTAACGTATACACGGTACCTATAACAAAACAACCATTTTTAAAATTTGTCTGTCTGTCTGTCTGTTTGTTTCGGGTGATGTCCGAAACGGCTGTGCCGATTTTGAAGGGACTTTCACTGGCAGATAGCTGATGTTACAAGGAGTAACTCAGGCTACTTTTATTTTGGAAAAAGAATTAGGGTTCCGTGCAAAAAAATAAAAACCATGAAATGCAATATCTCCGCGCGGGTGAAACCGCGGGCAGCAGCTACTTAATAATAAGTGTGTTAGCACCTTAGCGTTCAAACGCGTACCTTTACAAATTGAGAAAATGTCCCAACTGCTATCTGTTCGGATCCAGTTATAGGTACTAATATTCGAACATAACTCGCCATTCATTTTGATAATATATGAAAATTTGATGCAATAAAATCGGCGGCCGCAGCGGCTGTAAACAAGCCTCGAACGTGGTTTAACCGTTTCACTCGACAGTACCGGAAGGTGTACAGAGTGAGGAAGATACATAGATATTCTACATATAATATATAGTATGAGCTTCAAGTGAACAGAGTAAATATCAGTTGAGAAAGTTGTCTTTCTCGACGGAAGTAATAATTCTGTAAATGTAAATAATAAAAGTTTTTTGTTGAAAAATATGTTTTTTCAGTTAAGCGTTTTTTTAATGTTATTTGTTAACGAGATGAGCTGGGCGTTTGCCTGATGTTAAGCATAACGCCGGCCAACTTAACAATTGCAGTGCCACTCAGAACTTAGAAAAACAAAGGCCTGCGCGGCACTGCAGTGCGCTCGTTACCCTGAGACATTAGGTATTAATTCTCATAAGCTCAGTAATTTCACAGGATACTCTGCTCATAAAACCGAAACACAGCTGTAATGCTTACACACTACTGCTTGGCGGCAGACTTCACGAACGTGTGGTGTTCACACGTGGTAACAACCCAGACGGACACTCGCAGAAGAGTTAGTCCTACCACTTACACACTATATCAACAAATAAGCCGAAATAAATACGGTTTCTCTCGAGTGATACACCAATTATTACTTATACACCAATTACTATACCACTTCTATATCACTGGTGTATCGTAAAAGTAATTAGGTCCTTCATCAGGCGGTAGACGTCCCACTGCTGCACATATTAGAGGCCTCCATCGTAGAGATAGATTGGTTACGCGCCTCTTGCATCCAACGGTTCCCAATGGTTTTGACCAGGCCGTCAGTCCACCCTGTTAATCAGGTCCTTAATCAACTTAATTAATTACATCCAGTTTGAAAAATAAAGCTAGTTTTAAATATACCGTATCAACTTTTTTCTCAAGTCTGGTACAACTTACCCCCGCAAAGCCGCTAGGCCGAGGTAACTACGTCACTTCCGGCTATTATTGCACGGACCACAATTCGCCTTTAATAAATCAGGGTACCATAGCACCCGGTACCCTATTGTTTATATGATATTTATTGTGACGTTGTTTTTATACGTTCCAAGCAGGACACGCATTTTAATTAAGTTAAAATACGTATAAATATAAATATTTTGATTATTAAGTGTAAGTGGTAGGACTAACTCTTCTGCGAGTATCTGTCTGGGTTAGTGCCACTGCTTTGCTCGTGAAGTCTGCCACCAAGCAATAATGTGCAAGCATAACTGTATTCCGGTTTCATGAGCAGAGTAGCCAATGAAATTACTGAACTAATGTCTCAGGGTAACGAGTACACTGCAGTATCGCGCAGGCCTTTGTGTTTCAAACTTCTCAGTGGCACTGCAATTGTTATGGGCCGGCGTTATGCTTACCATCAGGCAAACGACCAGCTCGTCTCGTTACCAAATACCATAAAAACATGTAATTAAGTCTTAATTCTAGTCTGTGCCACAATGTATTCGTTATATAGGCAGACGTGTCAATATTTTATATTATTTTATAACTAAGTACTAATTTTACGTTAAAATTACACCTACCTACATGATATTTTATGTTAGTATAGTAAATATTATTATGTTATAGTAATACTTAACTACGCAATTTAGAAATTAAGTCTACGCCCACATTTAAATCCACATAACAAAATGTAATCTAACAATTAAGCTCGTGGAAAATTAGTTTTGATATTTTAATATTATTTGAAAGTAAGTGAGATTTATGCTAATTATAGGCGTGTAATTATTATTCCACCACATATGGAAAACAAGTTTCTTATTTAACCGACTTCCAAAAAATGAGAAGGTTCTCAATTCGGTGTGTATTTATTTTTTATTTTTGTTGTTACCTCAGATCTCCGTCATTTAGAAATCGATTTGGAAAATTCTCATCTCTATAAAAATACAGGACGGTCTTATCCAAACCAAAACGCATGGCTAGTCTACTAATACCGGTATAGTATAATATCTTGGCATCTCGGTAGTGTATAATTGACACCATTCCTGAAAGGAATCGCGATAGAGTCGATTCCAAACCCTTTTCAAAAGGGCTGATTGATCCGTTTTCTTGTCTATCCTAGTTAATTAGAAATTCGAGTTGGTTTTGCTTCTCCGATTCCCAATTATGAATAGTAGGTTTAAACTTACCTATTATTTAGAACCGATAATTATAGTAATAACTATTGCCTCTATATAGAAATCGATGTATGAAATTGGAATGTTATGGTTTTGCGAAATATATAGAGATTCCGAGATAAGATTTTCATTTAACACTGTTTTAGAGCGTGCTCATCGCTCAATAATAATCACGGTAAATATCCCGTTATAATGTGTGAATTAGATTTTCATTTGTTTTTTTTGATAGGTTAGCGAGCCACTACTATTTCACGTATGACCTTAAGTATCAGTGGAATCGATCGGTAGTAGATACGATAAACTAGCAATAAAAAGTGGCTGCCACAAAACGCTGCTAGGCAATTGTCTTGATTTGAATTTGAGGGTGGTAGCACACCAAAAAATATCGTATTTCAACGTTTGTTATTAATAGCTTTCGTTGAAAATACAATTGCCTCGCATAACTTGCATTCCTTGAGTCTATAACAGACCTCATCTCTTTAGATGGAAACTCATCTATGATTAGTCATAGACGCTAGTGTTAGCACTAGAGCCTTTACTCTAGAGTCTTGTATCGTTATCGTTATGAATAAGCCCTTCTATAACAGAGTCTAGACTCACACAAGTAACATACAGGCTGCTTCATTGGTAGGTGCTTACTAAACACAAAATTACCCTTGCCCGGCCGCCGACGCAGCAGGTTGGGGTCAAAACGTCGATATTAAAACACCTGCCCCCACCTTTGCCTGGAAATGAATCGTGGAGAACCAAGTTTCTAGAGGTCACAAGTCACGTATGCTTATAAGCTCATGAGAGGAAATGAGTTTGAAAGTAACGTCTTTTAATCGAGCAAGTGTGTTTTTCTACAATTATTTTTAATATTATGGTTTTATATTATGTACATAAGTTTTTCTTCAATAATTATATTATCAATTGTGAACTTTCAAATCGAGCTTTAACAAAGTTAAAGGTATATGTGAAGATTGAACTTTCGATTTATATTTGAATGAATGAATCTATAGATAATTGAAATAATGAATTATGACGTTATCGGAATATAAACTAGATAATCGTGGGTGTAGAATGTGTGTGCAGAGATGTTCAAAATTGTTTTTTACGTGTTTTTGTACACTTAATTTCCAATTGCTTTTTAGTACATAGAAAGAATTAATTTTGAAGCTATAAAAAATATGTAATGGTTTTTTACAACATACATTGAAACTACTTAACCATTTTGACATTAATTGTAAAACATTACAATCACAACACATATGTGAAACATTCATATCTTAATGCTGAAAGCATTAATAGTCAAAAATATACATTCCAAATTATTTCAGCATGTCTAACGGCTATGTCGTCCATGACCAAACTAGCTCATCTCAGCCGTTATAGCTATACCCTTCGTGTATAGGAGTAGTCATACCTTCCTTGTAAAGCCGTAGGTATCAGCAGTTCCCTCAAGTCTAGATAAAACAATTTTGGAGGCTCCTGTTTCCATTATATACGATCTGATGAGAAAATTAGGCTAACAATGTTGTTTAGGAATTATAGAGAATTTCGTAAAATTTAAAAGCTAAACGTGTTATAACAAAAAGCCACTTTTAGATGCCTGTTTAGTTAAACAATGTCTAAAAATAAACGTCGAAAATTATTAGAAACGTTATTTACGAAACAACAGAGTTATGTTAGACAACGGTTAGACACTACTTAAATCAGGATTTGTGGTTGCTCATATTTAAACACGCGACTAAGGCATGTTTAGGAGTTCAACACTGTTTAACACAGGTTTAAAGTGTGTTAACTTTTTTGTGGTAAGACCGTACCTAATTGTTTATATTATTATTCAACTGACTCCATCCGCTTTTCTGTAAATCTGCTAGTCTGCTATATTAAAAACATAAAACATAACATAAACATAAACGCTTACACACTCATACCCCCGCACTAGGATTCCCTGTGTCGCAGGTGGCATGGACATACACAGATACACATCACAAACACCCAAGACCCGAGAACAAACTTTATGTTTACACAAAATCTGCCCCGGCCGGGAATCGAACCCGGGACCCCTCGCCTTGCAGGCAGGGTTACTACCAACTTAGCTACGGAGCCGTCAAACCAATCGTTATACCAAACAAAGAGATTTCAGGCAACAATAAACAATCTAGTTAACAATAACACAATAATAAACAATGGACAGTTTGTAAACGGAACATGATCATAGCCAAGTTTTATGAAAATTACTAGGAGACCTGATGCCTTAAGGCAGCTAGCGGATTTCAGTGCAGGGTTGTGTATTTCTGGGCAAGCTTCTGCTTCGACCTGAAACGACCTGCTCGTCTCGGTATGTAGTAGTCTTAAAAAATACAGAGGCTTAATTCTGGTAGTACACCGAGAAAAAAATTGTAGTGCACTTATGGCGTCTAAGCTAAAGTACATCCTGTAAACAAACACGAGCTCACAAAAATAATCCCCCTTGACAATCCATCATCCTAACTAAGAAATCTCCGAGTAAACAAGACGGACAAATTCCGTGGCATCGCTGCTGCTGGCTTTTTACGCCGCGTCGGAAATAAAGCGACGAGCACATCCGTGACATTAGTGGTCCAAGTTTGAGGATACAGCGATTAATTAGTCCAAAATAAAAATTAACTCAGAAAGAATTATTATTAATTACCTGCCGATCTATTTATAAGTTGAAAAATCCCGACAAACATAGTCTAAGTATGTAGTTTATTCGAGGTTGATCTTTCAGCTTCAGGCCTTTAAAGCTATTGGACGACGAGCCATGAGACTTATTGGCAATGATACGCTTGTTGACGCCAGAGCCTAGAACATCGACGCATGGTTGCCAATCAATCGGTCTTCTACAGGATACATTTTGAAGATTATCCTATATACATTGCACGATTTAATTCCACCATACCCCGCCATCATCGGGCGACAAAACGCACGGCGATCATGGATTTATGGTTGGCATACCTTTTACCCGCATCACACGTTTTGCTTCAACATTCACCCGTGCTCAACCCTGTTCAACATTGTTCACCGTTGTTTTTATTTTTTTTAGTTGTAATTTACATTTTACTCATATCATTTAAAACTAATTGATAGGCGCTCTTTTACCGCTAGCTACATTTTTTACTTACTAAGTCACAACTCTCATAACTTGCACCATCGCTAAGTCACAGCACTATTATCGTCAGAATGACAAGACACTTTTGGTGGGAAGATTACTGGTTTGAACAAAGCGTTCTCGAAGCTTTATACCTAAGTGTAGCCTAAACCTAGGTCATTGACCTTTTGTGTTTTGATGGCTTGAGAGTCGCATTCAGTGGTAGATAAGTTTAAGTGTACGAATTAAGCATTGGACTTTGTGGTTAATGACCACTGAGTTAATCTTATAAGGCTTTGACTAAAGTCTGCTTACGTTTTACAATGTCAACGTTTTTGGTCTTGTTTCATTGGTACTATATTCAATTATTTAGTCGCCACGATAGCTTATTAGGGGTGAAATTTTCTGCTGACGAAATAATTAAGATGTTAATAATATTTTTCTGTCGAAAAACATCGCGTCTGTAAATTGTTTTTTCGTATTAAAATGGCAAACATTCTCTTTTCAAAAACTACTAACCGTCATAAGTTTAGAACAAAGGCAAAGTTAGCCTCGAACACGTAATAATGCGACTGGACGTCAGATCTTAGGGCACGCGTTGGGGGAAATATCAAGTGTTAATATCGCCCGTATTTGTATGAAATTTTGTGCCCAGTCGGTTTCTCTATTACATAGGCGGTAGTGAATAACGCTTAGGAAGAAAGTACTCGCACGTCCAACTATTAGCAACGTCTATTAAATCATATTATATTTATTTATACTTGATTTTGCTACTAGTAAGATAGCGTCACGCATTTTAGTAACAACCGGCGGTGCGCATTCGATCCGCCTTATTTTAAAAAGAGCGAGTGTGGCCGAGTGGGAACTTGTGCGACTTTCAATCCGATGCACCATAGTTCGAATCTCGACTCGGCCCACACCAATGACTAACATCATGTTATGTGCGGATTATTCACTCTCGCTCTATAACGGTGAAGGAAAACATCGTGAGGAAATCCGCATGTTCAAGAACCAGAGAGTTCAAGGGCATGTGATATCCACCAAGCCGTACTGAGCCGCGTGGTGGATTATGGCTCATACCTCTGAGAGAGGGCCGGTATCCCAGCAGTGGGAGCGTAAGAGGCTGATCATAATAACATTTTTTTTAAAAAGGTAACTTCACATGTACCTACTTTTCAATATAGCTCCGAAAAAACCATTCCACGCGTATACGTCTATAATGCTAAACGTCCGTCCATCAGTCTTGTGCGTATCTCAGGCACGTAGGGCTGACCCTGACATTGCGTGCCGCATGTAGCGTTCGTGTAGGGTTGCCATTGTATTGTTATTTGTTGGACAGAGTTGTTCAAATTTTGCTAACAGATATTAAATAGAAGTAAATATGAAGAAATATTTAACAGAACTCTTGATTGTAACAACATAATACAGGATATTAAAAACTAAACAACTATGTGTCCCAGTGGGCAGTCTTATAGCTATCTTTTCCAGCGACTCAAAGCAAAGTCATTGCTTTGTTTTTGGGTTGTCTCTGGAAGAGTTTGGGTTTTACTTAAAAATATGATATGAACGATGACTTCAGTTATTGATTAAAACAAACTTGTTTAGATAAAAGGTACTTAGACATTATAAGTTTATCAAAAAGTAAATTCATGGCTACGACACTACGCTGTAGACGTCTTAGTACATGTTTAAAGCGTAGACGCTCTACGCTTGTGTTTCGTGATTACTGAATTCTTCTCTCTTTCTATTATAACTTATTTTGTATTATACTAATAGTCCGTGTAATTTCAACTGTAATAGTTCCTGTAGAATTGTAACAGTTAAAATTACACGGATCCAATATTTATACATTTTTACTTGAACTTCAAAAAATAATTTACACATTTTACTAAAAACCAATGTGAATTATTAAAACTACGTAAATATAAATAAAGTTGGCTTCAGTTTCAAATATAATAGAAACAGAAAATAGAAACTATTATTGTAGTATATTATTATAGTTGATGGAATTTCGTTTTATTTGCATGAGTTCATACGATAGGACAATGAAACTTACTATATTAATTATAGGCCAATTTATTAATTAATGTAAGTGTACTTAATTAAAAATAATTAAGTACACTTTATATTTAGTATAAAATTTTATGATTAAACAATATTATCAGGATAGAAAATTCTGCTAATGAGCTGTCATAATATAACACCGGAATCTAATATAAAAATTCAACATTTATAATATTTGTCGTTAAAATTCCCTTTTATCACTATCTCACTTTCTCAAATGGTAAAAATACTTAGCTGAAAATAAGCTCTCAATTCTGTCTTGCTTAGCACGCTGACAGGTAACTGTAGTTGCACCATAAAATTATCTACGACCACACCATATTCTTATTCTAGATGGGGGCGATAAGGCCTGCACTGACGTCCCGCTTGGGGTGTATTGACCACACCATAGATGAAACACGTTTTCTTTCCCGAAACTCAAACTTCTTATAGAATTCGAACCTTCTAACCATGGATACTACGGAGTCAGTATCGTTTCAAAAATGATCGGATACCTACCCTGTTATCCGAAAGAAAGATTCGTGAAACCCTGTTATCCGAAAGAAAGATTCGCTAATCGATTGTCTAGTCATGTCATATGATAAGAAATGGAGTAAATTCCAAGTACAACTCAAACGCTTGGACGCCCTATCCCTTATTTCTCCTCTGGGATAGTTTTATTTATGCCTTGCCAAGCTATAAAATATAGGATTAAATTGCCTACACATATATACAGTGATTTTGTGTCTCTTGATGTATTATCTTATGTCCCTACCCAATTACCTTGGGGTCGGATGTCAGTTCCGAAAGGGTTTGACATGATGAGTCGGTGGGTAATGATCTTAATGGCATTATTTGAGGTAAAAGCCCACCAAAACAAAAGACGTGTGACGATGAAAAATGCTGGGTTTTTTCACTTTGTTCCTACTAATTGTTCTCTCCTTTGTTTGGGGCTCTTCTTCGCTTCTCACAAAAATAAGCACATTTGATATTTGTAGGGCTCAAGACCTTTGAAAAGGAAGCGATGACGACTCGGTGATAGAGATGCTGGCGATCTGTGTGTTTTGTTCACAATTGTATCGTGTTGAAACTAGATGGCGCCACTAGAAAAATTATCACGCGCAAGCGGTTTGTTACAAGCAAGTGTTGACTTAAATTGTTATGAATGAATATACAACCAGCTCAGAATACGTTCACAAGGTGTTTCATTGACTTAGCCTTTACGTTATTTGTAATATGAACCAATCGAATCTATCGAATCCTACAGTAAGATTAAACTTTCGGTGAAGGATAACGTCGTAATGCAACTCTAGGCTCTTAATATAGATAGAGGTGGTCTTTATTACAAGAATAGATTACGTAATGCATTATTCTTACGAAACGTATAACACCTGCACACACGTAAGCACCTGGCATCTAGTTAAACTGTTGTCCATTATCCTGTTGTCTGATAATCTGCTACTTGCTCATTGCTATCGTACGATTCGTACGTAGCGCGAGCGTCGACGTTCGTCGTCACACTCCGTGCGAACAAGTAAATTGCAATATGTGTGCAAGAGAAATAGCACTATTCGAATAACTTCACGCGACGCGTACGATTATGATCCTTCAATGCACAACATAAAGTTCACTTTAATTTTAATGTTGTATAGGTACTATTATATTGCCACATATTTTAAACTACGATTTTGTGATCTATGCAATTGGAATAATGTTGATTTTAATATTTGATCTCGACAGGTAGTTACTATCAGTTGATTAAAGTGTTGCATGCCAAACAACACAATAACAGGATAATTGACAGCAGTTTATGTTAACTGTTGTTGACCTATAACATAACAGTATAATTCATTATTGACATGTAGCCGTTATTGCCACCTCTAAATATAGGTTTAGTGTAATCGACCACATGGTCACTTAAGATTAGCTATTCACTTTGAACTTTCGGACTAACATAAACAAGCAATCGGTGGTCACTTGCAAAATGAATAGTTTACGTCATGTGGCAAGCACAGTGGTTGTCAGCCTTTAATCGGTGTCTTGCCCGTGATTGCTATGTCATCAGGCGAATGACGTTAACAGCGATTTCGAAGAAAAGGTTAATGGTGTAAACAAACTAACAGGCTGTTTATTTTAGAAAATGACGGCGAACGTTCGGGACAAGCGGCCTGAATTGAAACAACATAAACATTATACCAATGTACGTCAACTCCGTTCGTTATACTGCTTGTGATTTTTGCCTGTGTGTGTAAACGTAGTGTCTAGAGATGGAGAAACATAAGTTACTAGCATTCTATACTATATATACTAGCTCTAGGTTGTCTATTCTTTTTTTATACTACTTTATAACAAAGCAAGTGGGGCATTTGTCTGATGGTAAGTTTCAGGTTGTCTATTATTTTTTACACTACTGGATTACGAAACAAGTGGGGCATTTGGTACCTAAGCTCCAGTCCAAAACTTACTACGTAGTGCTCAGAACTTTCTAACGCGAAGACCTGCGTGGCACTGGTTTGTGCTCGATACCTTGCGACGTTAAATTCAATAAATTCTTAACCTTTAGACCGACTGCGGCGGATTTAAAAAAAATCAACAATGACCAACCTACTTCTAATTTTATCCCATCGACCTATCAATTTTATCGATCGCAGTCGATCGCAAAGTTCCTTACATGCAGGGTGATCATATAAAACCTGGATATAAAATGAATAAAGTAGTTAATAAATCCAGTATCAATCGCTGTGTCAGTGCTTGAACTTCATCAAAACCACTCGAGATGAAAATGCCAGTATACCTATTACACGTTTCATACTTGTAGCTGTTTGTTATATTACGTTTGTCTATAGTTTCCATGTTCTGCTAGTAGTTACTTTATATAGTAATATTAATCTTTTATTATTGAGTCGTAGTAATAATTAATAATTAACTTTCAATTAATTTTTTTCAGTCAGTGATGAAAAATTTTCAAGTTACGGTCTATGGAACTGATAAGCACTTGGCACGATTTATATTTTGTACTTTGTAACTGTCCTTCGGACGCACATACATATAATACATCTATGAAATAGCCTTGAGTAAGTTATAGACGCAGAAGTTTTAGGTAAATTTTAAACTACGCATACTTACTCGACCCGCTGCAGCAAAAAAGATATAAGTGCTAAAACACCCCTTGTTAATTCAATTGCTTCAACCCACATCTTTCGAATTTATCACCCTTTCACGATAAGACACGTAATAAACGTAGCTCCAACCCTTTGTGTCTCGCCTGCAATTATGATTTTATACACCCTTTCGACATAACGTCGTGGCGTAAATAATTATAGCGTCATAAAATTGTGACGGCAAACCATGAATGGTTTGTGGGCTGGAAACTTCATTATCAAGGCTTTTGATACATTTGAAAGATACGTTATTAACAAAAACGTGGGGTCAACCAACAAGTCAACGGGATCATTGATCGGGCATTACAGTGTTTCAGTTTGATGAGCAAAGTAGTCAGTGAAATCTCTGAGCTTACGAAACCTAATACTTAATGTCTCATGGTAATGTCTACACTGCAGTGCCACACAGGCCTTTCAAAGTTCTGAGCGGCACTAGAGTTATTATGGGCCGGCAATATGCTCACCATCAAGTGAACGCTGACACAAGGAACAAAAGTCAAAATCGATCTTCGAAGAATGTTTTCCTGTAGTTCCAATGGTCAGGGCACCTACCTATACTCTAACTGCCCCATCTACAATTAATAAATATAAATATATATATTATGTACTAACTGCTTCCCGCGGTTTTACCCGCGCGGAGATATTGGATTTCATGGGTTTTATTTTTTGCGCGGAACCCTAATTCTTTTTCAAAAATAAACCTAAGTTACTCCTTATAGCATCAGCTATCTGCGAGTGAAAGTCCCTTCAATATCGGTCCAGCCGTTTCGGAGATTACCCGGAACAAACAGACAGACAGACCAAAATTTATAAAATGGTGTTTTTGTTATAGGTACCGTATATACTTTCATATGCATTGAGTAAAAAGCTGTTATTTAGATATTACAAAAAGACACTTCAATTTTATTTATTTGTATAGATTTTGTGTCTTACAATAATACTTAAATATTGTAAAAGATTATATTTTTACTGGCATAACGTATCTCATTCTCACTGAAAGGTGTTGACGAGCAGCTGTTCACAGTGTGGCGTATCTAATCTTTTGTTTTCATCAATGGCCAAAGCTGGAATTTAAATTACTCGTCAGATTTTAGGCTGTCGTATTTTGTCACGCGACGTTAAAAAAACATAACGCGTAAAGTTGATGAATTTGTAAAAAGGGTCATTTTTGTTGCGTGAATTTTTGGTAGTAATTATTAGTGAAGGCTAAGTTTAACGGTTTGGAAGCATAATGTAAACAATGACACGGTTTAGGAATTCGACGGATTTTATGTCTAAATTGCGGACCGTGGTTGTAAAATTTGTGGACAATTTAATCTGTTATCGTTAATAAAGTGTCAAGTAATCTATGTTCAGTAGTGTCTTTCAGCTGAAGTTAGATAGATTCACTCACCAAAAAAAATACACAACAAACGTATACATTATTACAATAAGTACTACAATGGCTGGGTCTTATGATCGAGATTAAGAACGTGATCTCTACCAGGTAACCATTGCATAGAAAAGATTGATTGAAATCATAAAGGATATAATGACGAACCGTCATTTGTGGGAATCATGAACAAACTAGGCAAGGATACAGGATATAACAATAATAATAAACATTCCTGATGCACTGCGATACCGCTTCAGGCCCATCAGGTACCTAAAAATGTTGTTAATATGCGTTTAAAATTTTAAATGTAACGTCTCAAATTGGCGCGTGGAGTGTAGAGGACATTGTATAATTTGACTTTCTGGGAATACCTAGCAATGAATTAATTTTGCATTGCACATTGATCACTAGGCCAACGATTCATTAGTCTGAACACTGGTATGCCTTCCTACAGACTTCCATTTCTACTACCCAATAATCTCTACTGATTCCTACTGACAATGGACATTCAAGCTTTGTTGAGATATCATAATAGGGAGATATTTGGAGAGTTGTGTTAAATTGATCACCTTCTAACTAAATAGACACGACGTAGCGATGACACATCGTGATGATCTAATTAACCAAAGCTTTTGGTAAAAGAAAATACTGTACCAAATGATCCCATCATTTGGTACAGTATCGTGGTGGTGAGAAATTCTTGTGCTCGCTTGAGTAGTTCAAATTGACCACTAAGACTACACAAATTCGGTGAATTCGTGCAGAAAAGTAAATCCTGCTACTAATGGGTGAACTCATCGACTCTTATAAATTGCTTGTCTGATGAATATTTTTTCCTATACTACGAGTATTAAACGAAGTATTAAACCTCTGGAAAAAAGAAATACATTTTTCCTGAAACACAAGACGTGTTTGTCTTGTGTTTCAGGAAAAATGTATGTAAGTGTAATGTCTGTTTTTGATTACAAAATGTGGATTGTTTTGAAACCGCAATGATTGTCTCACCACATCTCACGATCCAAAATTCCCATCACTCAAATTCACACCCAGCAATAATCAGCCAATAGACAACAAATACCAGCAGGTACTCACAATGGCCACTCAGCATTGTGAAGCATCTCAATAGCGGGTCGTTCGGCGAGGGCCAATAAATCTTGCTCCAGATAAAGGGTTCTCTAAAGCCTTAGAAATGACAGGTCGAGGTTTTGCCGCGTTGCGAGGGCGGACGTTTGATGCGGAAATCGCAACAGAATTTTTCTTATCGAATAGTTGGAACGAGAAATGAATACAGAAATATCTCAAAGCGATGATGGCCAACCTTCGTATTCGCAACATAACTTGACTGAGTGCTACTCGAGTCTGTGGGTTTTGATTTTTTATTAACTTTCGAGACTTCGCAGGATACCTATGCCGCCAATTTTCAAAGCTTTGAATGCTCTAAATTCTAACATTAAAAAGTTTTTTAGTATAATTATTAAAGATATTAATAAAAACACGACTGCCCCAGTCTGTATCACTCTGGATAATTTAAGGAATATAACGATATCCCACACATCCGCTTAGGCATTTAAAAGACATGGTGGAATAAATAAATTCACATACATACACGAACCCTGAAACCATTACACTCCTTTTTTTCCTGCAGCCGTATAATAAAAACAATATTTTCTCTCCATAATATTGCATTGTGACACAAATAAACCTGCCACCACCACTAGGTTTAGGAATACAAAATTTCAGCCTATTGGAGTCACGACAACTGGTTCAACATTCAGTAAAGTACAAAATGTAAACCACACGTTTTAACATAATACCTATGAACTAACTAGTGAAGAAAAATAAAAGCATGTAATAATAGCAGAAGATGGATAAGAAAAATACTTTAGACTCGAGTACTTGAGTCGAGTTATGTTGGAGTTTACTTTTAACTATACGAAGGGTATTGGTAGGTCGGCCACTGATCTGAAGTTTTCAAGTGTTGTTTGATGTGTGCTTGAGCTTTTGGTAAAAGAAAACATTGTGAAAATGTAATTTGTAATGTAATGTGTGTGTCTATGTAATTTCTAGGGCATTTACTAGTGCTTATCTAGCTAGTTACGTACAATCAAGAAAGAAAAGAAATAAAAAAAAGAAGAAAATAAATAAATAAATAATAACTTGTCAACGGACTGAAAAGCCTTTAAACTACTACATCTATCCTAGCTACAGAAACGGAGTCAGGTGAGATCGCGGTGAAACGTAAGCCTTTTTCAAATAAAAAATCTACAAGCCAATGTAGGCCTAGATAATCCATATGTTCTAGCTCACTACCAGTGGGCAGAGTACCCAGCATGCTGCAGGCATTGCCTCACTGAATCGCAATGCTGATCCTTTGAGCCAGATAAGCTTATACCAGCATTTTGGTTACGCGCCGTATCAACTAAACCCCTGAAAAACTTAAACAGAGATAAATTGTTTTTTACAATAATATAGATTACTATAATATGCTGCCCATGGTTTGATCCACGTGGATTCCCGCGCGAGATTTTCCGCCCAAAACTTTTTTCCAATACTTGTGCTAAGCGACTTACGTGTTAACTTTTAAGGAATTTCCTACCAGTTATAACTAAAGATAAATACGTTGACGTTTATTACACTGCAACGGGTTTGTGATTGTGATTTCATACTGGGCTACGGAACTCTAAAACAATCACTCTAGTCCTGATTGAATGAGATACGAGTACGCTTCCAATCACTGTGTTCCAAAACTTGTCCATATTACATACGGTGTTTCCTACGAGTGCAAGCAAAAACTGTTACTTGATCTTGACAAATACTACTCATGAGTACTCAGAAGTCGCAAATCGCTGTCAGTATAGGAAAAGAGTCAGTGGTCATTTTGTATGTGTTTCGTTGGCGTTGTTCACACTGTGCCATTGTTCAGAGTTTGCCTGGACAGTGATACAGACGCTTCGAGACAAGCTGGGATTACATAGACATTGTACAAGCTCCACTGTACCAGTTATTAATAATAATAATCAGATTTCAATTAGCACACAGTCTTGCAATCTTATTATCACATCACACAATAGCATTTTCAAGGCAAATATATTATACGGTTTGTGCTCGTGTTTCAAGATCGAGATGAGCATGTAATACTTCAATAAGGTTTTATCACATTTTATGAAGAAATGCACCACTACGGTTTTGTGCCACACTTCTGGCACTGTACTTTCAAGTCAACGGAATATAATAACTTCTGGACATAGAATATAATTCTATGCCTCTGGATGACTTCTAGTACTGGTGGCTTTCAGAAGTTCGTGATTCCATCCTCTCCCGGCACCTTGTTGTTTTTGAGCTGTTTGATTCGAGGCTGATGTCTGGGATGTCTTCGGTATAGTGACGGACTAACATGCCTCTGGTGTTTTGAGCTGTGTTAGTAACGGGATTGCGTGTCGAGGTGTATAACTGTAGAAGTTCTCGATCTCTCTCAGATTCTTAGGCTTGGATGAAATGATATTGCCATTTTCTTACTGTCTTCATTTTGGTGCCTTGAACGAAGCACCTACTTCAGTTAGCCAGTTAGCTCCTGGCACAAAACCAAGATGTTTGTTTTTACTGAAATTGGATGTCTGCCTAATTCTATTAGTTTGCAAAACTATTCTCAAAATGTATGGAAGCGATCGGGACATGGTTTCGCTTCCTTACTGCTTCCGCTGATACAAAACTCGTTGCAAAGATCGGAATAAACGGTAATGTATCCCAGTGATATATGTATATGTGTGTATGTAAATTATGTGAATGTTTTTTCTTTGTTTTAGGATATTAAAGTAGAGCGTTCGGGCTATAGACGGATGTGAAGTGAAGTGAAGTAGTGTTTAGACGAAGACAAAATATTTAAAACAAGCTGTGCCCCATGGCATTGCCAACATAGCCTAAGTTACTCCTTAAAAATAACATCTCCTATAAGCCAATGAAAGTCCCGTCAAAATCGGTCCAGTCGTTTCGGAGATTACCCGGAACAAACAGACATGCAGACAAAAATTACAAAATTGAGTTTTTGTTATAGGTACCGTATATACTTTCATATGCATTTGGTAAAAAGCTGTTATTTTGATATTACAAAGAGACACTTCAATTTTATTTATTTGTATGTATAGATTATGTGATAGTGCTCGGCTTTAGCATACGGTATTAATTAAACCTTGTGTTTCAAACCATTTTTGAGACAAAAGATCAAAAAAATGGACAAAGTAAAGCTTGAAGGATTTTTTGAACCCTGAACCCTGAACTGAACTGAACCCTAGAACGATAAGAAAAACAATAAATTATTTTGAATTGAAAAGATACGAAGGCAATGACCAGCAAAGAGCTTTAAATATTTTATTGTTAGTGACTCAGCACTTAAATTGAATTTAGTGATTCAACGAAAAAAATAATGTAAATACAAATTTCTAAAGTTATATTCCACATGTCCTTTAGAACTAACTCGTATGACATCAACATAATATGAAGTAGGTATTAAAGTAACAATGGCTGTGCTAGTGAGTTCACACTCCATAGGTCTACCACCTTCAATTTTAAAACGGGTGTACAAATACTTATCAGTAATCCTGCTTGAGAGTCACTTATATTCACAGTATAATATATTCACCATTACCCAACACATCGGCATTTATTAAGGTAAGATAGTGCTTTATAAGCGAGAATATAAAACATATAATATACAAAAATAAATATTTTCAGATAACCAAGTCACATATAGAATTGAAATCTAATAATAAAATCAAAACTGTTTGGAAAATTATTAACACAGAAACTGGTAAAAATAAAAACAGAGATTGTGAATTTAAACTAAAAATTAACGATAAAGTAGTTACTGATCAACTCGATATAGCCAATGAGTTTAATAAGTTTTTTACAAACATACCATTGGAGGCTACTAAATCACTAGACTCTTCTCCAGCAAAAGCAGAAATGCTTTTGCAAAACAGCTTTTCTAAATTAATTCCGGATTTTAGTTTTCGTTACATAACAACCACTAGTATCAAAAAAGCGTTTAAATCTATCAATATGAAAAACACCGAAGACTTGTGGGGTATATCGGTAAAAGTAATAGGATCCTTAATTGATACAATTGCGCCCTATCTAGTTATTATTTTTAATCTTTCTATAGATCAGGGTGTCTTTCCTGATCTAATGAAACACAGTAAAGTCACCCCTATTTTTAAATCTGGTTGTAAGGACACCCCCTCTAACTATAGACCAGTTTATGTACTGCCAGCTCTTAGCAAAATCTTTGAAAAAATTATATTAGAACAGTTACTTTCACATTTCAACGAGTATAGAATATTGCACGGTCACCAGTTTGGTTTCACGAAAGGCAGATCAACAGTCGATGCCGGAGCTAAACTGATGTCCCACATCTTTGAAGCTTGGGAGAGTTCACAGGATGCTATTGGAGTATTCTGTGACCTCTCCAAAGCATTTGATTGTGTGGACCACAGAACGCTTATTAAAAAAATGCATCATTACGGCGTGCGTGGGACAGCTCTTGATCTTGTAAATTCTTACTTGACGGGTAGACAGCAGAAGGTTGGCATCGATAGAGTAACATCTTGTGGTTCTTCAGTGAAGATAGGCGTGCCGCAGGGATCAATACTGGGCCCCTTTCTCTTTCTAGTATATATAAATGACTTACCCTTTATGACAGACCATATAGCATTGGACATAGTTTTGTTTGCTGATGATACTTCACTCATTTTTAAAACTGATAGGAAAGACAGTGAACTAAAGGAATTAAATGATAACCTTGACAAAATCTCAGAATGGTTTGCTGCTAATAATCTACTACTTAACGCTAGTAAAACTAAATGTATTAAATTTTCACTTCCCAACGTACCACACGTGGAATCTAAAGTGGAATTGGAAGGCAGCAAACTTGACCTGGTGAATAACACTGTATTCTTAGGATTAACTATTGACTCCAAAATGCAGTGGGGTCCTCACATCAATGCCCTATCGGGTCGTTTGAGTTCCGCTGCATTTGCAGTACGTAAAATTAGGCAGCTGACTGATGTGGCGACGGCAAGGTTGGTATATTTTGCATATTTTCATAGTTTGATGTCTTATGGCGTCCTACTTTGGGGATCTGCTGCCGATATAGATACCATTTTCATATTACAAAAGAGAGCAGTACGCGCCATCTATGACATGGGTCCACGCGAATCTCTAAGAGACTTTTTTAAAGAAATAGGTATTCTAACCCTGCCTTCGCTATACATTTTGGAAAATATAATGTATGTACGGAAGAATATTACTAAATTTAACTTAAAAAGTGATGTACATGAGTTAAATACTAGAAGTAAACATAAAATTGTTGTACCCGGGTTCAGATTAAGTAAAACTAACAAATCGTTCCTGGCAAATGGTGTCAGATTCTACAACAAAATTCCTAAAGTATTAACTGAATTACCACAAGGAAAGTTTAAACGTATAGTCAAGAGTGTATTAATTAAAAAAGCGTATTATAAAATTAAGGATTATGTAGATGACAAGGATGCATGGAGGCAAACAGCTCAGGAGCCTCCTGGCGACTACTAAACTTTAAATTGTTAGTTGTTAGCATTAGAATCATTGTAAAAAACTACTTTTTTTAAAAAGAATGCCGTGACGAGTTTCTTGCCCTTCTTCTTGCTCGGCCTATACCAATTTGGAACGGGCACGGTGGGTTTCTGGAAGATTCGTTGACTTTGAGCACGGATTGGGTCTGTTGGTGTCTTTGTCATTTATTATGTTCTGATAAAGACAGCATTAGTTTTAGTCTGTGATTCGGGTAGATGAATGTTGCAGAGGCCGGCTGTTAGAGTCATTTTAACTTTCATAAGTGCTCCTTTGGGGCCTATTTGAATAAAGACTTTTGAATTTGAATTTGAATTTGAATTGGTTTATTCAATTGAACGCGTTTAAAATTCGTTTACTAAAACGAACTGCGAACGAAGCCTGGAAAATGTAAGACCTAAATAAATAATGTTGATTTAAATATCATGTTTTGAATGAATTGGTTTATGCAAAACGTGGCGTTGTGGTTCAAAAACGAATTAAACAGTGGATTTGTAGAATTATTTAGTATGTACTTAAAGGAATGTTTGTTTTACAGAAAGATAGGCTTGCATTTGACCATTAGATAACTTTTTTAATCTATGTGACTATGTGGTCAAAAGTGCTGAAAACGCTTAACCTAGAGGGCTAGCTCTCGAGTACAAAAACTAACTACTAAACTAACTAAGGTATTAGTGCGGCAGTAGACATTAATGCATGTTTGCGTTTTGCTGTCAAAATAACCATGGTTTTGCAACAAGCGAGGATTACGAGGTATTACACGCTCATGCGCAGCTTGAAATAAAACGATCAAAAATCCATGAAACAGAGAAGAACATCAATATCCGGATAGCGCTGTCTTTTTCACTCGAAGCCCTGCCTGCGGCAAGGCGACGACTGCTCCGATACATCACTTGCACACCACCATGTATTTACCGCGCCTTCTGCGCTGAATACGCAGTGATTATATTTTTTTGAGTAAATGTGGTAGAAGCGGCTGTGATCGTGGTTCTTCCGTTGTTTGCGCGTGGTTCTTCATTGATGCATTTTTTTTATGTAATTTGGTAACAAGACGAGCTGGTCGTTTGCCTGATGGTAAGCATAACGCCAGCCCATAACATTTGCAGTGCCACCCAGAACTTTGAAACACAAAGGCCTGCGCGGCACTGCAGTGCGCTCGTTATCCTGAGACATTAGGTATTAAGTCTCATAAGCCCAGTAATTTCACTGGATACTCTGCTCATCAAACCGTAATACAGTAATGCTTGCACATTACTGCTTGGCGGCAGACTTCACGAGCAAAGCGGTGGTAACAACCCAGATGGACACTCACAGAAGAGTTAGTCCTCCCACTAACATAAGAATCAATCACGCATTAGCGTCTAATATGCCCCTTAGGCGACAGATTTCAACTTGAAGATGGCAACTAGCTGAAACCAGCCATAAAACAAAAGAAACTAATTAACACATGGTTCATTTTACAGCTACAATAATGACCGAGACCGAAAAGACCGAAAAGACTGAAAATTGGCTCGTTTAACACCCATCTTTTGCTGGGAATTAAAAATATAACGAATTTAAAAATACGATGCAATGAACGTGAATGGATGTTCAATTCAGGAGCGAATAGGTATTACTGAGCGAGCGTGCTACACGTTCAACTACATCGTTGCTTTTCATCAGGTGAGATAGCGGTTGAAAGGTGCTTTAGGCCGGAATAAAAAAGTCTATTTCATGCACAAATGTATATCAGTAAAAAATAAAATTGAAGTATCAGTTCTACGCAAATATTTTTTTTATGCTATTTCGTTTCGAGACGAGCTCGTCATTTGCCTCATGGTAAACATAGCGCCGGGACCATTACACTTGCAGTGCCACTCAGAACTTTGAAACAAAAAGGCCGGCGCGGCACTGCAGTGCGATCGTTACCCTGAGACGTTACATTTTAAGTCTCATAAATTTTGAGTTGTTTTGAGACATTAGGTATTAAGTCTCATAAGCCCAGTAATTTCACTGGCTACTCTCTCATCAAACCGGAATACAGTAATGCTTCCACGTTACTGCTTGGCGGCAGACTTCACGAGCAAAGTGGTGGTACCAACCCAGACGGACACTCGCAGAAGAGTTAGTCCTACAACCTAGTGAAATGTATATTTGTAACGTCAAAATATATTTTTTCACTAGATGCGTATGAAATGATATACGGTAATTATAACTAAAAATATTTTTTTTAAGATGTTTGTTTGTTTCGGCTAATCTCCGAACGGCTGAACCGATTTTGACGGGACTTGCCGAGAGCTGATATTATGGGGAGTACCGTAAGCTACGTGGGCGAAGCGGGGTGAAATATTTATTAACAACTAACTGTGCCCCACGGCTTCGTCCACGTTATGAAAGTAACGAGCGTCAAAGTTCCTCCTCATAACATCAGCTAACTGCCATTGAAAGTCCCATCAAAATCGGTCTAGCTCTTTCGGCGATTAGCCAGAACAAATAGACATAAATTTAAAATTGTTTTTCGTTATAAGTTACGTATACTTTCATAATTATGCATTTAGTGAAAAGCTGCTTTGACATTACAAACAGAAACTTCAATTTTATTTATTTGTAAAGAAAACTATGCAAAACTGAAGCAATGCTAACGACCTCACAAAAGCTATATAACTTTAAATGAAAATATCTTCATTTTTTAAATAAAGGTTCTTTTGATCAAACCTAGCCAATAAAAGTTTAAAAAAACATAGATGGTCAGTTCAAATATACGAAACTGAGCTCGATTTTCGATTGTTTTCATCCAATCGCTCGCAGCTGTCATTTGCAATTCGATTCTACATCCGACTGGTATGTATTCTTTGACATATTTTTGGCGTTTATTTAAACTTCAGTTAGTGACGTCGGCCGCTGGCCATTTTAGAAAAAGAATTAGGGTTCCGCGCAAAAATTAAAACCATGAAATCCAATATCACCACGGGGCAGGAGCTAGTATTGAATATGAACATGGTTCTTGGTTTTACCAATCTATTCAAATATATTTACTATGAGTTACTATACAGTATAACTAATAAAATATTTTAAAGGAAATTAACTTTTTTAAAAGTTGGTGAAGGTCTTCTGAAATAAAAAATGAATGGCGTAAGAAGAGGATTATTTGCTCACAATTAGCGTAGAAAAATTGAAATTGAAGAGGAATTTTCAACGCACTTTTTGTACTGTTTTACTTTAATCAGATGATTAGTAGAGGCCATTACCAAAATCCACTGAACGTATAACAATAGCGTACAAATAACTCATTATCATTCATAGTATAATCGACTATTAACTGCTAAACGAATGATAATCTATCGGCTTAGCTTTAAATTCAAAATACGAAAATAGTCTATAAATAACATTTAGTTCCCTCGTGTTATTTTAGGACCCTTTTGGATCGTTCCGAACTTAAACCAAACAAGACATAATAAAATCGTGTCAAACTGTACACCAAAACGGAACCCAGAAATTTATGTGCGATATCAATCGTAAAGTGAAACTTTATGTTAACCACACCCGTTGATATACCAATTCGTGTGAAATGTTTCATAAAACTTTTTCTTGCTATTTACAAGATTAGCTTGCGTGTAGACCTGGCCTTAGCCAGAGTTGCGCCGTCGTAGACTCCGCGTAGCCGTAGCATCAGTCGTGCTACGCCAGCCGTTACGGTCGCTACGCCTCGTAGCCGTTATGCCGCGCGATTCGGATCACTAACCAACTAGTCAAACTTTCGTCTAGTACCAAACTACTCAAGTGCATGTGTCAAACTATGTTGAAAGTGTAATTAAGTGCTCCATAGTGTTCTTAAAGTGGAAGTGTGGTCTGGGGCTTAATTATTATGATTGTTGGCCGGCTCAGTCCAATTTGCAGAAACAACAAGCGATGACCTTTTCATTTTACAGGTTAGTTGTATTTTTAATTAACACGAGATGAGTAAGCATTTTTATACGTGTCAGACACAGTTTTATGAAGATTAAAAGTAAGCAACGTTGTGAAAGCGCTGTCGATTTTTCAAGCGAAACTTTTCAAGCGTATTCTTTAACGTTTATAATAAAAACGATTATTTTATTATTAGCATGAAACACGAAAGATAAAATTTAAGTTTATTTACTCTTTAGTACTTTGATGTAAATTATATATGCAGGCAGCATTCAAGTGCCCAAACGTAAAATTAAATTTGACCCTCACGTCTCCTAACAAAATATAATAAGAGCAAAGTGTAGTGCTCAGCCAATTTAATTTCGTACCTTCGCAAGGATCCTGGATTAAATTTTAATAAAAAAAATATTACTCAAAACACGGTGGGAACGAATGAAATCGTGTGGCTACGAGGTCGGTGCTTAATAATTAATTAAACCAGGTTTCTTTTCAGGGATGAGGATGTCCAATTCTCGTTTTGTATTTTTAGAAACGTTTTGCTACGTTAAAAGTAAATGAATATAATATTTGGTCGTTCTTTTTGGGAATATTCGTCGTTTGAATTGTTGTTTTTTAATAGTCTTCGAAAAAGGAAGAAGAGGTTATGTATTCCACAATATATGTAGTTTTTATGTATTTTCACCGATCTCTCCGTCGTTTGTGGACCGAATTTGAAAATTGTTTTTTGTTCGAAAGGTAAATAAAATAAAGATATAAATTTTATGAACGCACTAAAGGTGAAAAAACGGAAGTTATATTTTCATATACCACGTTGAATTTTCGTCGAAGTCGATTCTCGCTTTATTACACGACTGTACAAAAAAGGAGTGTATATGAGTGGTGTGTTTAGGGTTCTTGTATGCACCACACATCAAAAACTGTGTAGGCATTTAAAGGTTATGGTGGAGAAACTCATGTACAGACATACAAACATACATACATGAACCCTAAACACATTACGCTTCTTTTTTGTGCAGTCATGTAAAATAAGATAGAGATAAGACTTTTATCTAAATTCATTCATAAAGCTATTTGAAAATAACATGCTTTTAAAGTTAATTCAAAAAGGATCACATTTACTTTACATTTACTTATATTATATTTACTATTATATTTACCTTACTATTGTAAGTTTAATGTGTTTGAATATACTAATTATATTTTAATTTGCAATCTAAAATGGGAAGCATTTTAATAAATTATATCAGGCATAAAATAATCGTCATTATTATTATCAACCGGAAAACTTTCACTGCTAAACATAGGCCTCCATAGGAGGAGGCATTATACGATGTGCTTTGCGGGCGTCTTGGAGGTTGCAGTTAAGATGTTGAAGGAGGCGAATGCTTCTGCCCATTCCCTCCATATTCTCTTTTGCGGCACCAACGAGCTGAGATAGAATTAAAACATAAATTGTAACAATAAAATCTAGTCAAAGATACAATACAGTTTTTTTTTTCGTGAGGATATATATAAATCTTTAAATAGAAATCAAACGCAAGAAGCGTTTTGCTTCTACAAAATTCCACAAAGCTCTACGAAACTTTCAATACGAAAGGAACTGTATCCAATATGTTGCAATATAGAATTGTAGATACACATTATATGCAATTTATACAATACACGTGGATTTTGTAAAGCAAAAGGCTTCGGTGTAGTCCACCTGCTACCATGAGTCAGCTCCAACCCCTTTTGCTATGTAATATGCAAATTTAACAATACAATACAAGCTTAACTTTGAGGAGGAAAATTTTAAATTATGTACAATACAATACAAGTTTTGAGTTAGTGGAGTAAGGGACTTAGGAAAGTGTTTTAGATGTATATGTATTTAATTTAATATATTCGGATTTTGCTTTTGTCTTCCATCAAGCCTTTAACAAAATATTTAGCAGAGAGGCTACTTAAGAGCGCAAGACTTAAAGAATTAAGAAAAAAACTCGGTCTCGTAATGTATAAAATATTTGAGGATTATAGTTTTAATTTAATTAAATCTTAAGTGTCCGAAGAAATTACAAAGTAGGTATCATATTTAAGACAGCTTAAATTAGATTATAGCTTAAATAATTAAGAACGTAAATAGTATGATAACCATACATATCATACCACTTCTAGTCGTCTGATAATGAAATGATTATAAATACAATTGCACACGCCCTCAATTACACATTATATGACCGAGAGAATAGCAACTTTAAGTTGATGCTCTGAATTCTTGAACCTATCGTCAACTAGCATCGTCACCATTTAGGCATTTTTATGTGATTTTTTTCCGGGGTTAAAAAGTAATAATGTATTATATAGTTCTTACATAAAAAACGTAGCTTTTTGAGAATCCGCTGAACATTAACCGCGGGGAATAAGACTAGATCAAAAGAAAAGTTACTGAAGATAATCAAAGAAATCTAGCGAAATTTTGAGTTGTTGGTTATGGGTCCGAGGGAAAATAAAATGTTTTTGTAGCTGGTGCTTAGTTTCTTTTAGATATTACCACAGAATAGGTAGCATAATTCTGTTTTGGCAATGGATTTAGCTAGAGCAAGTTCACTACGATATGAGCTACAGCGTGGAGAGTGGGACTGAGAGGTTGAGGAAACGTATTGGCTGTCACTCATCTAGCGTTCGCAGTTCAGTCAAAGAATAAAAACTAGTTTTTAATACTTTTTGATGACAAGAAGAGCGGGACGTTTGCCTTATGGTAAGCATTACGCCGGTCCATAACCATTAGAGCTGTAAAAGTAACGAGAAATCGAGTACTCGTATGTATTCGTTATTGAAATCATCAATACTCGTTACTTTCGTATCGTTACTTTTCTCGTTACTTTTGATACAATCGAGTACTAGCATGAAACATCGCATCGCTCACTGTTGGTTGGTATCATTGTATTCATTGGTATGATTTCGTTCGTATTAAGTACTTTCGTCTTGTTATATGTATATCGTACACGTATATCGTAAAGTATTGAAGTAGCTCTATATTCTCTTTGGATTCGACCTAGCTATTCGATAACGTTTGTCGATTGTTTTGAGGTTCGATAAATTATAAAATAAGTCGATAAAACCCCACTTTATCGATTTGAACTGTCAATTTTATCATATTTTATCGATCAAAAAGATCCGTACTTGCGCCGCAGTTCACGCATCATGCGTTGTATTCGTACGTGTAATGAATCAAACTTACATCATACGAAACATACGAGTAACGAATTGAATTTGTAAGTAACGATTCGTTACTTCGAATCTGGCGATGTACTCGTTACTCGGTAACGAATACATATGATTTCTTACAGCTCTAGTCTGGTGTAGTTCTGTGCAAGTTCTGTGTCTGATAACCATTGCTGCGCCACTTAGAACTTTGAAACACAAAGTTCACTACGGCATTGCGTTGCGCTCGTTACCAAGAGACATTCATTGCTTTGCTCATCAAACCGGAAAACAGTAAACATTACTGTTATTACACATATTAACGCTTAGCGGCAGACTACATGAGGCAAGGCGATGGTACCCACCCAGATGGACGCTAGCAGAAGAGTTACCACCTGGTAAAATTTGCTCATAATTTACTTTAAACAATTAAATTTAAAAGTAGCTCACAGTGTATCTTATATTATGGTATACACTTTTATGGTACAGTTCAAGGAATTATGTCAACACATCAGACAGAAGACGTGTCCTGCTGAAGATGTTCAGCAGTGGACGGATTGCTTCTCAATATGGGATGGTTTGCTATAATATAGTGGTCGCGTAGCAAGTGTCTTGATGGCAGTTGATTAAATAAGTTAATCTAGGAGAATGCTAAGGAAATATCTATTCTTTTTGTGAAAGAATTGATACTTCATAATTTACCCTAAGAAAAATAGCATACCTTCTTCGTATTTTCACCTAGCACTTTTTAAGACCTGCGGGTCGTTATTTTTATCCCTTTTGTGCCTACGTCAGTGTCTTCTTACTAATTCAGTCATTCAGCATTAAAAGATCTCCTTTGTATTAAATTTCTAGTCTTGAATTTGAAGCGATAGCAGCAAATCGAATATTTTTCATCAATTTTCTTTTAACTTTTGAATCTTAATTGCTATTAAGATATAATTGTTAAGAAGAACTATAATTGCGGTCCATAGCTAATTCTACAGATGACGCTTTTCTGAAGTTGTATTTTTTTGGGTAAAGATGTTCATGGTTATTGGTTATTCCTTTCATGTCTCGCTAAAATGTGATTAGATACATACGCGCATTACCTTTCAAGACTGTTCATTCGACACTAGTTTTGATATTATCGACGTGTTTATAAACGCAGTACTTTCCTTCTTGATGTTATTGTCGATAATTATTATCGACAAAGAAGGATCAATTAGTATCAATTATTGGAGTAAGTACATAAGACACGGAAAGAGAGATTTCAAATTTGACGGCCCACTTTTTTTTTCACCAAACCTTGTAGACGTAGACTCTGAACACAATTCCCTAACTAAATTAAAAATATAATGATCCCGTCCTACAACCCCCAGACATGGTTTAAATACTTAAATCTACTTTAGAACTTAGAGAGTGGACAAATTGGGCAACTGTAAAGTCCACCAGTATCTATGTTTCCCACCGTACAACAAACGCGAATATTTGTTTGTTGTTTTGTCGTTCTTTGCCTATTAATCGACATGATTTTTTGCCTAGTTAGAGTTCATAGACCGGAGAGTAACGTAGGCTACTTTTATATCGCAAACATATGTACGGTTCCTATGAGAATTTTCATGTGGGTGAAACTGCGGGCAGAAGCAAGTATATTAATAAACAAACATTTGTCCCGTTGTTGAATTGAACCCGCAACTCCTTCGCGCTACAGAACTCCATCGATCTATTTACTACACCACGGAAGCTGCTACTGAAGAATCATCAAAGTACTGCTTTATTATTACGTAAAGATTCTGTTATAGATAACTTATACCAGAAACCTATTATTCCAACGCTTCATTTTATCAAAGAAGGGATTCGCCCTGTCTTTCTTTCAACGAAAGTAATCTTATTCCTCCCTTGATGTTGATAGCCCCGGATCAAAAGCACCTAATTTGTGTTTGAAGTGAAAGTACATTGTTGAATCAAAGACTTTGTTTCTGGTTATTTTTTCGGTGTATATTTACTTTAATAATGTCACAAATGAAAGCCAGAAAAGTGATTGCGCACTACTGTAATTAAATTTAGACGTTTGCTTTAGAGGGGGCCTTATTTTAATACATTTTTTTTACTGTTTTGAGTGTTTGATATTTCACCACCATTTAAATACCTAGTATACCGTATAGCATCTGGAGTAGATTCTGGCCTCAAAAACTTAATCCTAATTTTAGTTTCACTCTCTCTTTCCAGCAAAAAACAAGAGAAAGTAATTGAAGATGTTTGACAGGTCTTGATTTCTGTCAAATACATTCAAGCATTTTTTTTTGGTATCCCGGGGAAATACCTTTACGCACAACTCCGCACCCGGGGGAGTGCGGAGATAGTGTGGGACTCGCCGCCTGCCCACTGCACAACGTCCTACCCACTAAAACCACCAGGGATTTTTCCTTTCGGCTCAGCTACGGACGAGGTCACGGGAAATACATTCAACCCTTGACTAATTATACGCAACTTAATTCATGGTCTTAAAATTTATACTAGACACAAGCAAATGATTTCATTTCACAGGTTTAAAATATGTTATATCCCTTTCTCTTGTTCATTGTTAGAAAGAGAGACTGAAACAAGGATTAAGTTTTGTTGTGAGATATCATTATTACAGGATTTCGAGTGGAAAATAGCTATTTATTTATTTCTGCACATCATAGCTCAGAAATATTATACATTAATACGAGGAAAGGTGTGCACAGTTATCCCACAGAGTAATAACGCAAATTGTGCGTGCGGTTATTACAGTTTTTATTTCAGCCAATATTCGAGGCCATAAAAAGGCTATTCGACATCAATCGTACGAGTATAACGCTCTAGCCACAGGAAGCTATAGTATAGACAGTAGGTAAACTCATGACGTGTAACATTTCAATGTTTTCTTCGGAGTTAAAAAAAACCAACGTCCTTTGTTATAAGTGATTTGAACACAAAAATGATTGGATATAAATCAAGTTTCAGAAAATCTTTTTAATAGATAATAATTATTAATCAAAATAATCGTACATTACAAAACTCATCAGCTACTATATTTAAGTACAGTTTTTACACAACTGCCCAAAAAAGAAAGTAATATTTTCAGGGTTAATGTATGTATGTGAGATTCTTTATTCCACCACAACTTTTAAATTCCTGAACAGATTTGGGGTATCGTTAGCATCACCCCTAGTGACACCGGCTAAAGCTGTTGTGTTTTTTTTTACAGTGTACTTATTTACATGTAAATGAATACGGTTGCAAGCGATAAAGAAAATTCAAATGCAACCCCGATTTTTAAGTCTGGTTACTACGCGTTTTTATATCCTTATATTACTTACCAATAGAAAACTGGCAATGTCCGCTTAGGAAAATTTATACACCCAAAAATTATCTAGGATTATTAAACTAATATAGTAGAAAAGTAACATAAAAATAAAGATAAGAAAAAATAATTCGTTTACAAGTTTGCTATTTCCTATTTCCAATGTATTTAAAATTTGTGCTTATTACTATAAAATGACTGAACTTCTCTTACTGCATTTTTTTGTATAGCCATCACGCACGGGTCGTTAGGCAATCGGCTCAGGTAACGCGAAACTTATTATTGTTATTGCTCGGTATTACCGTAATCTGTAGGGATGAAGGAACATGGTAGTTTAATAGTACCGGGAAAGAACGCGATACGAGATTGATTAGTTTTGTTTAGATGGTAAAGTGATTGAATAGGCGTGAGAGACAAGCTTAGGGGGAAAATATTTGATTATCGAAAGAAGTGAAGAGTTTTAATATAATGCTAATGTTGATTTATTGCCAATTCTACTTGATATATGATAGTTTGGAACTTTGTTTTTTTGTTTCATAATCATATCAAAAACTTGAACTGATTTAATAAATATTTGGTGAACGGGTTTGAAAGCATTCTGTTGTAGATTTTAGTGTTATACATTACTAGTAATCAATTTGTCTAGGTTGAATTATCCGTGGTAGGACTAACTCTTCCTTGAGTGACAGTTTCGGAGATTACCCGGAACAAACAGACAGACACACAAACAAAACATTTAAAAATGGTTGGTTTGTTATAATAGGTCCCGTATATACTTTCATATGTCTGTTTATAATGTCAAAAATAACAGCTTTTTACATTTTGTACCAAGTTTGGTACAAATTTGGTTTTACATTTACATTTGGTAAAAAGCTGTTATTTTGACATTATAAACAGACACTTTTTTAATAATAATAATAAACGCTTACACTCATACCCCCGCACTAGGATTCCCTGTGTCGCAGGTGGCATGGACACACACACATACACATCACAAACATCCAAGACCCGAGAACAAACTTTATGTTTACACAACATCTGCCCCGGCCGGGAATCGAACCCGGGACCCCTCGCTTTGCAGGCAGGGTTACTACCAACTTAGCTACTTCAATTTTATTTATTTGTATAGAAGTCATTTGGTTGTTTTCGACCAAATGAAATACCCCATATTAGAGCCCAATACTAAACTTCTCAGACAGGTACGTTATATTGATGTAATGGTACGTCTGATACTCGAGTCGTAACGTTAGTGGTGGCTCCTAACAATCATCAAACTCCCCACGCGTAAATACTTCACGAGCAACCTTTGACCTTCCTACGTAGTGATTGAGAGCTTGAAGTTTTAAAGTTAAGCGTTCCCGGTTTCGAGTCCATCGCACAACATGATTAATGTTCCTGCTTTAAGTTAGGCAGGGGCCATTTGACCCCCTTCACTTTAAAATGTATTGAAATTACCGGGAATCCATGCTCATTTTTCGAGCGAGTATGGCCGAGCCGGAACCACACTTGGCCCGCGTGGTGGATTATGGCCCATACCGCTCTCTGAGAGAAGGCCGGTATCCCAGCAGTGGGAGCGTAAGAGGCTGATAATGATGCTCATTTGTCGAGGCGTAGTACGCTACGTCGTAGGTGTCGTAGGTGTCGTAGGTGTCGTCGTAGGCGTAGTCGTAGGTGCGTCGGATTGAATCTCGCGCAAGTTCCCCGGCCACACTCAATCTTAAAGTTTCTTATCAAGCTCCAGCAGTGCACATTAACAGCTGCAATGGAGCCTCATCATAAGCATAGCATATTACCACTACTTCGATTACTATCTATTCCTAACATAAGAAGAGTAACTACTTATGCTCTAGTCCTCTCTCTCTCTCTCTTCCTGGCTATATAGCCCACGTGGTTGTGGGGTCAGCTCTCCGTATATTATTCCCCACTTCGCTTTCTCCTTGACATCTTGATTGTACTGGCATTCACTCATATCCTTTTGCACTACCACTTTCCTTAAATGGTATTGGGTTTGCCTCTGAATCTCCAAGCGGGGATAGAAGTTCTACACTAGTCAAAAGTAAAAATTGCTATTTACTAAAGTAAAATACATGTTTTAGTACAACTTTATGGCCCGCGTTGAACATGTGACGTCACGCGATCAACCCAATTTGTATGGGGCGTGCTACAGCTCAGTAGATTCGCCCGACTTTGACGTTTCTAGCGTTCGTGAAGATATTTGATTATCATAAGAAAACGAATCGAATGTCATCATAAAAAAATCCAACATCCCTATCCTTTTTTGTCTTTTTTATAATCGGTTCTTCAGAGAGATTTTCCCCCTGTTCAGGATCCTGGTTACATCCACGCCATTTCATCAAACGCAAACTTCTTAGCATTTCATTAAGTACGTGGTCGTTAAAACTTGATACTGATTTAAGTGCCGATGATTTATGTCCATAATTAATACTGCTTCACGAGCAGTTGAGCTGAGAAGACAGAAGTTGTCAACAACTTAATTTATGAAATATCAATGAAAAAACTAGTTTTTTTATGATACTCCTTTTTTAACAGACTTCGATAAAAGGATGAGATGTTCGATTTTTTTTATGCTATTTGGTAACGAGACGAGCTGGTCGTTTGATGGTAAGCGTAACGCCGGCCCATACAAATTTCAGTGCTACTTAGAACTTTGAAACAAAACGGCCTGCGCGGCACTGCATAGTGCGCTCGTTACTCTGAGGCATTAGGTATTAAGTCTCATAAGCCCAGTAATTTCACTGGCTACTCTGCTCATCAAACCTGAACACAGTAATGCTTGCACATTACTGCTTGGTGGCAAAGTTCACGAGCAAAACGGTTGTAACAACCCAGACGGACACTCGCAGAAGAGTTAGTCCTACCACTAACAAAAGTCTAACAGTCATTTCAAGTTGCATCCTGTTAATATCGTTTAACTAGTTAATAATTTGTACGATAGTTGCACAGTTCTGTAACAGAGATGTCACTACAAGCACCCAGTCGTGGCGGCAATACGTTACTCAGGAACTATGCTTAAGTGGCTTAGCCGAGATTCGAGAAGCTTAAGTTAAGATACGACCAAGTTATATAGCCAGCGGTTATTACCCGCTGTACTTGTGACCGATGGACTTTATCACTTTCTCGGTAAAGGGCGTGATTTCACTTTGTAACCTAATGTAAGAAACAAACTGAGATGTGTGTTACATCTCAGTTTGTTTTGAAAGTGTGACTTAAAAGTGACTTCAAAGTGATTGAAAGCCGAAAATGTTACCTGACGAATAAAAAGGAAGCAGAAGTTAAAGTCTTTTTAGGTTCCCATAATTACGATGCTAATGGTTTCGATTCGAACGTTTCATACCTAAACCTAATTTTAGTTTCGCTCTCTCTGTTTTCAGAGCTATTAGACGCTTCTAAACTAATTGCCGTTAAATATCCACGTGTTGTACACGCGCGGTAACCAGTCGGAGCGGCTGCGTGTAGCTCCATTTGCGTACACACACTCATACCGCCGCACTAGGATTCCCTGTGTCGCAAGTGGCATGGACACACACAGATACACATCACAAACATCCAAGACCCGAGAACAAACTTTATGCTTACACAAAATCTGCCCCGGCCGGGAATCGAACCCGGGACCCCTCGCTTTGTAGGCAGGGTTACTACCAACTTAGCTACGGAGCCGTCTTTCATAAAGAGTACCAAATATCTCGATACCGGTCGGGCAATCGACGCGAAGCTCAGCTGTACTACGTGAATCCGGTCAAAGATACATAATTATAGTCGTACTCACGAACGAATTAACACCTTCCCATATTTTTACTTTGTAATCTGTAAACACAAAAGCTAAAAGCTTAAAAACACTCATTTTGCGCGCTTAATAATGCTGAGCGTTTGTACAAACAGCATTTTTGTAGCTTCCAACGATTTGGCACAAGCAAGCGCCACGCTGCAGCATAAAGGCTGACTCGTCAGGAATGCATTACCAGCATTAATATACACTAACGATGCGCTGTGTGAAACACAATACATTCACGGTCTGAATGTTATTGAGTTGGCGGAAGAGATGAGTAGGTTAATTTTTATACGTAAACTTTAACTGTGTTACCACAAAAAAAAAACCTTTTCAACATCTATTTAACATATTTGTTATCAACTGATATAATTTTTTATTTATTTTGTTTTGACGATGCTTTTGCTGATAAATATTAATTTTGAATGATTTATTTATAATTTTAATACTGTTTTTAATATGCAATTATTACTATCGGATATTCTAATTTAATAATAGTTATATTGCAGATGTATTTAATGTATTCTGTATATTTTATTTTATTAAAGTATTATTGTTTAAACATTGTATTTAAAACTGTTATGTAATTGTAATTTAAGAATATGAATAATTATGATGTAAAATATGACCGGTCTAAGCACATAATATTTGTCAAAAGATTGAAATAAATGAATTGAATTGAATTGAACTAGACTGTGTCTAAAGATAAACGTCTAAAATTATTCGAAATGTCACAACAGAATGGAATTGGACAACGGATAGACATTACTTAAATCAAGATTTGTGGTTGCTCACGCGACTAAGGCATGTTTAAACCTAAGCGAGTTCAATACGTGTGTTTAATTTTTTGTGTGTGAAGGCCGTGTATTTTAAAGTTTCTACTTTTTTTATTAGATAACGAGACTATAAAATATACACTTAATAAAATAATTCTGCAAATTCGAAAAAGCACCAAAACATGTTATATTTTATCATAACACTTATATTATTAGTGCGTCCATTAAGGTGAAAGCAAACATAATTTAACATGACTGACATGTTTATTGCTCTGACATTTGACAAGGTATTATTACAGCTCCCCGTTAATTATTGGTGTTAACGGCTGTCAGTCGTATATAATGAGGGTTTACGTCTTACAGCTTTTCATAAAAACTTTCAAATCAAAACTCTTTTTTAAAAATTTTATTTAAGTAACCCACAAGGTTAATATGATCCCACAATACGTAGGCGCGAAAAAAATACTTGTGCTTTTTTAACTTTTACTAGTTTCACTTTTAACTGAGTTTGTAATATTGGGAGTCAATTTTAACCTACTTCTATTGTCACGAAATGAAACTTTGTATGTGATATAGTTTGGATATCAATTTCATTCAATCAATTGGTATCATGAAGCTGATCTGAAAAATAAAAACTTTATTTACGTCGTGCTCTAGGAGAGCACTTAACGACTCTAAGTATGTATACCCGTTCCAAGTATACAACCAATCAAAAGGGCAAAAAACTTGTTGGCATTATTTCTTTTAACTGTTTGCTGTAGAATTACTTAGAAATTAAATACATCGTACCACCTACAACACTAGGTATAAATGTCTTAATGTAAATGTAAGCATTACAAAAGCTAGCTACCACTGCAAACAAGAACTAAACAACATCAAATCAAGTTACAAACTAAAAGTTAAACTCGGCTTTTCAACGTTGAAACTTAGAATAAATACGTATAGAAACCTAATTCGTGAACAATAGAACAGAAACTGCTTGACCAAATTGTTAAAGTTTGTCTCTGAACAGCCTCATTTGGTAGTCTACAATCGTACAATTGCATGGCTAAGCTTTAAACCTTATTTGATAGGAACTGTATAAATTGTATGAAATGTATAAATTGAATTTTAATTTGAGTAAAAGTCATCTCTTAGTATGAAAAGTCACAAAATTCAATTACTATTAAATATCGCGTGTTGTTAAATCCGATTACAGCATAATACTAATATCGCTTAATTAATATCTATAAATGTTACTTGTGTATCACGAATATACGTAATAAAATAAATTTAAATTTATTATTAATTTAAAGTTAGTGGTAGGACTAACTCTTTTGCGAGTGTCCGTCTGGGTTGTTATCACCGCTTTGCTCGTGAAGTCTGCCACCAAGCAGTAGTGTGCAAGCATTACTGTGTTCCGGTTTGATGAGCAGAGTAGCCAATGAAATTACAGGGCTTATGAGACTTAATACCTAATGTCTCAGGGTAACAAGTGCACTGCAGTGCCACGCAGGCCTTTTTGTTTCAAAGTTCTGGATCGCACTGCCGGGATGGCAGTTATGGGCCGGCGTTATGCTTACCATCAGGCAAACGACCAGCTCGTCTCGTTACGAAACATGATAAAAATTAAATGAAAACTCCAACGACTTAGCGAGACAATAAACCCATGACCATAGAAATATCATTCGCTTCGCAAATTTGTTTATTTCATTTTGTTTTTTTTTTAATCACCGTAACTAGACGGTTATGGTAAGCCTGTCCATAACAATTGCAGTGAACTTTGTGACACAAAAGTTGTGGGAAAAATTTTAACCATCGATTTACATATCGACTTTAGTTACTGTTTACTATAATTGCTATAATGTTTTTTGCATGTAGTAAGCACGTTTTAGTTTAATAAATAAACATAACGTCACCGCAACGTACCACGACATTTGAAAAACAAATGTCATTTGATAAGTGACATTTAGTTAGTCGATTAGTATAGATTAGTTAGTTAAAACGGTATTTAATCGTCGCAGTTTTGGATTCTGCTGTATGTTCATACTTTACATTCCAAAAATATAGGTAACTAAGTTTCTCGAAGCTACAGCAAAACAATAAAATAGCCACACTATAACACAAATCGTTTCAAACAGTTTTTCTAATGGTATCTTTTCTAAGCAACAACAAACAACCTAATCACGTCCCCATAACTTTCAAAGCGTGTCCCTAGTTTATGGGTGAAGTTAAAAAAATCAGGTTACATTATTAACTAAGCTAACTCCCCGTCTGTTGATGGCTCGTTAAATATTTAACCCCTGAATGTTTTATGAGCTGTGGAGCAAGTCGATGACGTCAGTGGTGGGTGAAGAACGTGTAGGCCGTCGTTTTATTCCGAAGTTACGTTTATTTTTAGGCAATTGGTGTGCTAGCGGAATTAAGTCATTTGAAGTTTGCTTTGGGTCAGAGTTCACCAAACATTTCATCACAAAGCGAAGTTTAACTATGCAATTTTGTTTAACTCATGAACCGAGGTTTATGTAAACTTCGGATTATTTTAAATGAGCTCGACAACCTGGTTTAACCGTCACGTACATTTTTACATCTGCTGTCAAAGCTTGAATGGTTCGTGAATAGCCGATTTGAAAATCTTATTAGATCGAATTTGCGCTTCGAATATTTAAACTTCACTTACTAGGTTTTGAAATTTGACTGCCGATCACGGGAATTTCGTTTAATTCACATTTTGTGAACTACGACCTTAATTGTTTAGGATTGCGTAGGGTTTGCGCAACAAAAACAAAACAAAAATCAAAAAATACTATAGATACTACGTTCACAGACATAGACTCATTAGGCTTTTTTTTTGGTTAAAAGTTTATAGTAAAATATTCAGCAATGCGTTATTGACTAAAGCTTTCATTAGTTTGATTCATATTTTACGGTTCCGTAACTAAGTAGGCAACCCTGTAAGTAACCCTGCCTGCAAAGCATGGAGCCCCAGGTTCAAAGCAGACTTTTTGTGGTGGACATATAAAGCTTGTTCTCGGGTCTTGGGTATTTGTGTCATGTATCTGTGTGTGTCCATGTCATCGGCAACACAGGGAATTCTAGTTTTTATTTATGTTTGAAAACGAATGGACTTACATCGTATAACTGAGCTGAGCCGTTGAAGATGATTACTCTTACCTCTCACATCAACATTTTTTTAAGGCGAATACTTATAAAATTTTACAGAAGTTTACTTTTAAAAGTTGGCTGCTTTAAAACGTGGTTTAGTTACACTACGCTGACGAACTGTCAACAAAACACATTGAGATAAAACCAAAAACATTTTTCTAAAATTACCATCCTCATTCAACGCTTCATAATCGAATCAACCTCAAAAAATGCTAACAATTTCAAGTGTAAATTGCGTTTCTTCCCCAAGGCTCAATTTGCCCTGAGGCCGCACGTACTCTCCTAATATCATTTGATAGGATATCTGACACCGACATCAACGCTTTTGACCCGAAAACGTTATGCGATATCCTACCGTCGGGGAATGTCAAATATGCTATACATAACTTAGCACATACGCCCTGTGTACAGATAAGTTTTACTCCAATGAGTTTGCTGATGTAAAGTATGTATAGGTTCCTGATGACTAGTGTTATTAATTGCGTGAGTATATTTCTGGGGTAAATTGTAAGCTATGTAGAGGCGTGCCAGCGCTAAGTTAAAGGGACCGAATTGTGTTAAATTGTACTGTAACTTAGTTACTTCTTAGTTTATATCTGCCATCCTCATGTGTTACGGTTCTGGCCAATTACGGTAGACTCCTGAGTCAGCAAAAGTTGGAATTGGTAGTTCTAATAACAAGCCAAGCTCGTCCCATCATTGAGCAAGTAAAATAGGAGCGATCCTCTTGTTTTTAGAAATAAAATCATACGAATAAAAAAATAACATAAACACTTACACATTCATACACATTAGGGGTGGGGCTTGAGTCGCAGATAACATGGACATACTCAGATACACAAGACAGACATCCAAAACCCGAGAACAAGCTTTATGCTCGCCACACGAAATAGGCTGGGAATAGCACGCTCGCTTTGCAGGCAGGGTCACTACCAACTTAGCAACGGAACCGCGAAAATATCAAAATTAAAAAAGTATTATTATGATATTTGTTATATTATTAATATGGAAACGTCCAGTGAGAGATAAGTCAACACTAGCCTACATATTTTTAAATGCGTCAAAATTACAATAATATTTTTAATATGGTATTATAATATCATTTTATAAAGATTTGGCGGGACAGCTTGTACAATCGACGCGTGACCAAAATGCTGGCTTTTATCTCGCTCAAAGGATCAGCCTTGCCACCCAGCGTGGCAACGTGGCCAGCATGTTGGGATCTCTGCCTGATATTAAGGATCGTATGAACTATCTTTATACCATTTTGTTGTCTGATAGTTCAAGCGATCTTTAATTATTTTCTTCGTTTTTTATTGATAGGAGTTTAAATAATGCGTACACATTTATCAATAGATTAAAACGACCTATTTCATTTTTGACATAATTAAAAAAAAACCAAGAAAATATCATATTATACTATATACAAGAAAAAAATAAGAAAAGAAACTCTAAACAAATTGATCGTAAGTGGATAAAATTAAAATTGTGTAGATAAATCTGTAGGATTTCTTTTTTGTTAAAAGCCTTTTGAATGTAGTCGATGCTTGATTCTAAATACTTAATCCAATGTTGAAGTTTGTATTATATATTGTATATATAATTCTCTGTTATGTTTTCGATTCCAAAGACCGCCATACCCCATTAAATAACCCCATTAAAGTTCGTTAATTGATATCAGCTATACACAAACTAAATGTACACCATTCGATCATAACCTAAATAATAATAATCAATTATTCCCGTAATAATCAATAGTTACCACTATAATTATTGGTTACTGGTTGTAATCAAATACGAACATTCCCTATAACGGTAATGACGTCATGTTCTCGGTTTTGCCAACGTTAATTTAAGTTTATACAACGTCTTTGATAGTCATTAGACAACGTGTCTGGCTTCGCTTTCATCTCTGGTTGTCTGATTATTAAACTTTTGGCAGTAATTATTATAATTAATAAGCAATTCAAGAGAAGTGTTTGAAGAAGTCAATTTTGTAGAGATCTGAGTGTTTTTTTAATAGATTTTAAATTTTTCTTGATTAGATTTTGTTATTTTTCTATATTTTGTTAAAACATGTTAAAAGCTCCGTCGCTGTATATGGATTAATAAAATAGAACTAATTGCTGATATTTTATGTAAATTATGAATATTACAAAGAGAAAAAAATCATTTGATATTTTTTTTATATATAGTTTTTGGTAACGAGACGAGCTGATCGTTGCCTGATGGTAAGCATAACGCCGGCCCATAACAATTGCAGTGTCACTCAGAACTTTAAAACACAAAAGCCTGCGCGGCCCTGCAGTGCGCTCGTTACCCTGAGACGTTAGGTATTAAGTCTCATAGGCCCAGTCAATTCACTGGCTACTCAGCTCATCAAACCGGAACACAGTAATGCTTGCACGCTACTGCTTGGCGGCAGACTTCACGAGCAAAGCGGTGGTAACAACCCAGACGGACACGTGCTGAAGAGTTAGTCCTACCAATAACAAAAGCAATCTCACCTGATGTTAAGCAACGGTGCGGTCGAAGATGTAGCACGCTTGCCCAGAAGATACCAGATAAACGACTTTAAAATATGTTTATTAATCTACCTCTTACTAGCAATGCTCTCCAATACAAAACTAGGCTTTGTACAGGCTATGCTTTGTATGCTTTTGTACAGGCAGAGGCTGTACAAAAACTTAACGAATCAAAATCAACGTAAAATGAACGCAATAGCGACAACAAAAACGGATTCTTCAACTCGTCATTCTTACTGCGGTCAAACATGCAATCCATAAAAAGTTTTTATCCCAACGTGATAGGTCCCTGTGTGAATGGATACCGAAACGCAACGTAAACGAAAAAGTTTACGCCCCATGAGCTTTCAAATAAACGCATAGAAATGCCAAGGGTTAGCCGAGTTAGGAAGTATTTTGAATTGAAAATCGAGTAACCTTTTGTGGTAAAGTGATAAACTGGAAACTCCTTGTTTGTGCAAAAGAATGTTCCAGTGGTAGAGTTTGAATTACGCGCTTCGCTACTTGAATTTAATAGTAAAATATCAAAATTATATATATAATATATATATATATATATACTATATACATACAGCCTACTAGGTAATAGGACTCACTCTATAAAATTTTGTATATTTGTTTGGAAGCCCTAATATAATGTAAATATATTGCATTTCCAATAATATTACATACACACGTGTCGCATTGATAACCTCTTTCTTTGAAGTCGGATAAGAAAATGTCAGGAGAAATTTCGTACGAATGTAAAACATGTCTGGCAGTAGAATAGCCATAGTAAATGGGTTGACTTGACGAAATACTCTCACCAAAAAACCTTAACCTTATATTGGAAAATCTAGTAAGCCAAGCTAGTTATAAATCTTTCCTAGAAAGATTCCGTCCAATAATCTTGTAACAAAAGGTCAGTGTGGGATTTATTACGCGTAGACACAAAGTAGGACACGTATTGAAGGCAGTAGTTTTATTAAGTTTTACGAATTAGTTCAATCATCTAGTGGTAAAATCTACATCTATATACAAATAAATAAAATTGAAGTGTCTGTTTGTAATGTCAAAATAACAGATTTTTACCAAATGCATATGAAAGTATATACGGTACATATAACAAAACTACCATTTTTATATTTTTTGTCTGTCTGTCTGTTTGTTCCGGGTAGTTTCCAAAACAGCTGGGCCGATTTTGCCGGAGCTTACACTGGCAGAAAGCTTATGTTATAAGGAGTAACTTAGGCTACTTTTATTTTAGAAAAAGAATTAGGGTCCTGCGCAAAAAAATAAAAACCATGAATTCCAATAACTCCGCGCGGGTAAAACCGCGGGCAGCAGCTAGTCTGACTATATTAAAGGCATGTTTAGACATTATTGCTTGTGGCTGGTGTTTTTCGATAACCACGCTTAATATTTTTCCCAGAGCTCGTCAAGCACGCGACAGATTAATAATAATGTCCTGCCCTACCCCGCCAGTTGGCATTTTTTTCACCAACATCAGCTGTGATTTACATTGCAGAACACAGTGCCGTATTTATATGCAATACAAGTCGATGTAACAAAAGTTACATAAAAACTCGATTGCCCTATCTGTTCAGGCTTAAAGTCGTGTAATAAATATACAAAAAAAAATAACTAAATAAAATACACACTAATTTATTTACAATCTTAGTATTAATTATTTATTAATCTTAGGCGTCTGGTCGAAGCCACACGTGACCAAAATGCTGGCCTCTACTTAGGTCAAATGTTAAGCATTGCCATTCAACGTGGCAATGCTGCCAGCATTTTGGGAACGTTGCCTACTGGTAGCGGATTATTAGATTAAGATTGTAAATAAATTAGTGTGTGTTTTATTTAGTTATTTTAGTTTATGTTGTTTACTTTTTCTGTTATTATAATAAAGACACTTATTTATTTGATTAAAAAAAAGCATTGTAATTCCTCCTTTCCTATTTGTTCTCGTTTGAAATTGGTATTTTTAAACTTGCACAACGATACATTATCTTTTTTTGAGACACACATTCTTGACTCACTTTTCGGTCACTTTCATTCTGACGGCGCAAATAATCGATTATCTTACTATTTCAACCAACTCTATTCAACTTTCTTTAATTATCTCTCGCTAAAAGAGCTCCAAAAATCGCCAACCTTTCGAACGGCGTGAGCTACGCAGCGCCGTTCGGAAACCGCCGCGTCAGTTAACAGTTATAACGGAATTTAACGAAGTCGTTAACGCTGCGTTGACGGGTTCCTAACAGTTATTTTCATAGATATTGTTACACCACGGCTGAAGTTAATGGTTTATTAGTTTTGATGACGCGTGTGTGCTGGATTAAGACGTTGTCGTTAGGTGCTATGGGAAGAATTGAGTAGAAAACGTGATACAGGTACACATTTTATTGTTTGTTTACATTGTTAAACTTTTGAGCATGTGTATAAGCAATAGCTATAGCAAGCCAGAGGTAGGTAGTAAATAAATAAAAGCACTCCATATCGGAACGCCGATTTAGCTAAATGACGAACTTTAGAGAACGTCTCAATTTTAAAATGCCGGAAGAACACCGCAGAAGTGAAACGGCTTGATAGAACAAGTATAACGTTGATATGTAGGGTTAAATCCGGGACGAAAAAAAAAATAGGATTGGTTTTTATGGTTTTATACCTCGAAATAAAATGAGAATCCTTATAATATTTCTATACTGTCAACAACGCCCGTGGCCCAGTTGATCAGTTAATAGACCTTTATAATACGTAAAAGTCGATTTCCGAAGAAGGACAAACAATATTCACGAGCTTCAAAAACAATTCAAAAAACGATCTTATTTTCCGTCAACAATAAAAATACAATTATTTTTATTTATTTTACTCTTCTCAACGTAATCTGTTAGGATGATTACGTTCGTAATGTGTTTTTAATATAGTTAAAAGCGTTTTAAGAAAATGTGTGATCAATCACGTGTTCACGTATTAGAATCACAATTTACTCTCATCACTTTTAGAACCACAAAAGATGAGGCAAGGTCCATTGCTCGTACACATCTTGGTATCACAGATTCCCTTTACAAGGAGGTAATGGAGCGTATTAGAAAAGAGTACGCATGACCACACTTCTAAATATATTTTCTTTTCAAATAAATCGATAGCCAAATATTAGGTACTTACTTGAAGACAAAAAGCACATTATGCAATGACGAGTCTAGCTTAGAGACGCCAGTGAAAAGAGAGTGCGTAAACCAGGTTCGAACTACTAATGTGCGATGATTGTGTAAGCGAGGGAAGGATTGATGCTTCGAAGAATTATTCTGCGAAAGATTATAATGCAACGTTAGTGGGAGGACTAACTCTTCTGCGAGTGTCCACCTGGGTTGTTACCACCGCTTTGCTCGTGAAGTCTGCCGCCAAGCAGTAATGTGCAAGCATTACTATGTTCCGGTTTGATGAGCAGAGTATCCAGTGAAATTAGTGGGTTTATGAGACTTAATACCTAATGTCTCATGGTAACGAGCGATCTGCAGTGCCGCGCAGGTCTTTGTGTTTCAAAGTTCTGGGTGGCACTGCAATTGTTATGGGCTGGCGTTATGCTTACCATTAGGCAAACGACCAGCTCGTCTCGTTACCAAATAACATTAAAAAATAAGTGTGAAAGCGTGCGAAATCTAGGTAATTATGGAGTACCTGCTACATTACGAGGCATAGTACTAGGCGAGCATAAACTTGAAATAGAAAAAAAAACTCTTCTGGTTTTGAAATGCACCAAGAAACCAGAAGTTTATAGATTAACACGGTGGACATAGACTGTTGACTCGTGAAGAGATTCTTTTATAATCATGTTGTCGGCTCAAGTACTTTAATAATCAAATATTAATTAAAACAAGAAGACATTCTTGTAAATGTCTCTGTAGTTCTGTTTTAGAGCGTAACAACTCAGCCCGGCGAGCAGAGACGCGGGTATAAAACCGTATTTAATTTTTTTTTAATGTAATATGGTAACGAGACGAGCTGGTCGTTTGCCTGATGGTAAGCATAACGCCGGCCCGTAACGATTGCAGTGCCATCCAGAACTTTGAAACACAAAGGCCAGCGCGGCACTGCAGTGCGCTCGTTACCCTGAGACATTAGGTATTAAGTCTCATAAGCCCAGTGATTTCACTGAATGTTCGTACAAGTATCGATTCAGTTCCATTTTTTAATATATTTAATTATTTAGCGCATTTCTTGCATAGGTAGGTACTCGTAGAAGAATACAGTTTTTTTATTTTTTTATGGAGATTTAGGAAATATTGCAAAATAGCAGACGGAGAAAGTTTATGAATGATGGTATATTAAATTTTATGTACCAGTCCAAGTTTTCATACGATATTGGAATATAGATTTAATAAATCAAGTCCTCTTATATCAAAGGTGACAGTCACATAATCACCTTTTTTAGAAATAAGTACTATAAATAATGGTAGTTACCTTACTGCCCTTAAATGTATAGTGGCACATCTTAATGCGAATTGTTGTTATAGAAAAAACAAAACCAATTGTTCTTTGTTTTTGCAAGATCTTTTACTCTTCGGGAATTTCGGAATCGAATAATGTGGTCTTTGGATCGTGAAAACTGGTGCAAAGAGGTGGAGGAAAGTTTTGGCTTATGGAAATGCGGTCGGCTGGAGCTTTTACCATCAAGGTTGGAATGTATTGTGGATTGTCTTTAACTAATAAAACACCCCAAATGTTGGTAAAATGTGGATTTCTGATCAGATTTTTTAAGGGTAACGAAAGACTTAAATACATACTGATATATTGGATGTAAGATTACTAGTAAGTAAGTAGCGAAAAACGGGATGATGCTGATAGAGATACTTGGAAAACGAAAATATGTATCGATTCCTCATAATTGGATAAAATAAAAAAATACATCAATATTTTTTGTTGAAACAACACAATAGTACTTCAAAGAATATTACAATCTAAAATCTTATAAACTAACTGTCAAAATAGGCGTAGCTAACAAGAGATCATAATAAAAAGTATAGTGGTTTCCACTGCCTTATTTTGGAATGCAATGATGATGCACTCATAATATACTGACCTAATATATCTGAAACCACCAGAAGCTGTATCGTTTCTTATGAATCACAAACCAGCCAGCTAACCAAGACAAGTATCTAAAAACAATGAATCAAGTTTAAAAACTTCTTCCTCCACGAATAAAATTATCCAGATTTAATTCAGTCCATTATAATTGGGATGTTGACTGATCAAAATCAGTCAGTTTCTCAAAAGAAAGTGTTTAAAACGATGCGAATGGGCCTATTAGGGTGTTGGGTTATAACCCAAAATATTTAAAATTTCTTTTTGAATACAGCTAATACTTTAATTTTCATGTATTTTAAATGCCATTTCAAGTTTCGCTCCAAAACGCCAATACTGGTCACGTGGTCGATGTGACGTCACGATTCCTGGCACAGATAACTATATTCACAGAAATCACTCTAAAATACTAGGCAGAAAGAGCAACAATATACTCATTCCGATTGAGAAAGTGACGTCACGCGCGTTTTATGTCACGTGACTTCGGAGTGATGACAATACATTTTGATTATTAAATTAATATTATATTCCTTAAAAATAAACAAAAATATTGTGTTTTATAGGATTTCTGTCACAAAAACGACCGTTTCGCGGCAAAATTACATTTTTATTTTAATACAGTTAACATTCCAATTCTTTCAAAACATACCGTTTAATTATACACATACCTTCGTGCTCTCGCTTAATTAAGGAGTTGGCGTTTAAAATGAATCTTCTTTCCCGAACTCTATCAGGGCCTCATCACTCCCACCGCTGTACCACAAGGCTTCACCAACAAACATTTGCTAACTTACTCCGCTCATTATACTAACGAGGGTAGCCTGCCAGTGATAGTTTACAAACGCACATTTTACTGAAGTCACAGTAGTAGAGGTTTGACTTGTAAAGCTTTATGGTAATTTTGAGCGAGTGTGGCCGAGCGGGAACTTGTGCGGCTTTCAATCCGACGCACCATAGTTCGAATCTCGACTCGGCCCGCACCAATGACTTATATGAAGTCACATGTGCGGATTATTCACACTCGCTCTAAAACGGTGAAAGAAAACGTCGTGAGGAATTATGGGGGTGAGGAATATTAGTATGGATTTATTTTAATAAAAAAAAATATGAAACAAAATTTATTGACTTTTAAACTTTCTCGATTCAAAAACATTGTTTAATTTTAAGAACAATCGCGATAAAAACAAGATTTTATCGCGATTAAGTCCCGTTCTTAAAAGTAAACGAAATATATTGAATACATTAAAATCGACCTACGTTTTGCGTTCTCAACACCAACACGTAATTCAAAACAAATAGTTTTGTTTCTATAACAACCTATTTGATGTATTTTTTTATGACCAAAGTTTTAATACTTTCCCTCCATACAACGCGGGGTTTATTCAAACTTTAATAAAAACTTTTAAAGCCTCATTAAAAAGGGTTTAAGAATCAATCTTGTCGCTTTGAAAGCAATCATACTTAGCCTAATCACCAAAAAACGTCAAAGTTTCGGTACTGTCTGTATTGTTTAGTGGTTCCTTAAAATGTAGTCTTGTAAAAGGGAACGAGCATGACGGATATCGTGAACCCTTGAAACTACTGATTTTGAAACCAGGACTTATACTGTACTTACACTTGGGATACAAACCTTCCAATCTGGGCCTTATTTCAACCATATTCGGGAAAATTTTATATATAAGTATCATTGCCGAAATTATATATTTTTTGTGAATTTAATTTTTGTTGTGTTAACGTGATGTCGATAACGACAGTCATTATGTATTTTGTGTTTCATGTTACATTAGAATATAACGAGACAAGCAGGTCGTCTAGCTGATGTTAAGCATAAAGTCAGCCATAGCAATTGCTGTGTCACCCAGAACTTTGAAACACAAAGACCTGCGCGGCACTGCAGTGCGCTCGTTACCCTTAGACATTAAGTCCTAAGCCTCAATTGTGGCGAGCAACTACTATTTTTGTGAAAACCATATTCATTATAATTTACATTCTTTCAGTACATAAATGACAGCGTCGAATTAAGGGCGCAGACAGAAGACGCGTTACAACTACAAAACGCGGGTTTCTTAATTAATATACAAGTTATAAAATGAATATAAAGTCCTGATGCACGACTCGCTGTGTGAGTAGCTCTTATTTTGAACCGCATGTTATGTTTACCACCGTAGTTGTGTTACCTTGTTTTCTTATTTTAGAAAAGTTTGCTCTTTAATAAGATACATGCTTCTGATGCGGGCGTAGTCTGAGGAAAATAAGGTATATTCAGAAACGTGTAAAAAGTTGGGTAAAATTTTCGCTTCTAAAAATGTTGTTTATGAAACTTGTATAAGCACTCTTTAGCATTCAACTGCAATTCTAGTATACAGTCTTTGGCTTGTACTACATACTGATCACGTGAATTCTTTCTTGCGGTAGGCATATCAAATGGAACGTCTCTTCACTCCTTGCACACTTCTTCCGCTCCTTCTTTTCATACATCTCGCTGATTACCTTTACATAAGGGTAATTAAGGGTAAGGGTAGCCCGATTATTGTCTTTACTTTAGCATCCTTTTTCACATTCCTTTTTTAATTTGGTCGTCGTAGGTAAGCCTAATACCTCGGTTTCTTCTTCCAAATACTGCCATAGAGTTTATATTTTTAGTAATTCTTTCATCACTGGACCAATTTTCATCTCCTGTCATTCATCAAATGACTTGATTGATGATTGATCTGTATATACAAGTATTCTTTTTACAATCTATTATCACATTACGCAATATGGTGGCCGTCAATCAATCCTTAAACCATGGCAAAATGACGTCTCTATAAGCGTGCAAGTGATGCCGCACAATACGACATTGAACGCGGCCACTAGACGCAGGCGCAAGATGCGGCTAGTGGCTGGGTGTGGACTCAAGTCAAAGCAATTGGTAACCACAAAATAGAGAGAACAGGCGCTCGAGCGTTTACACAGTCCTCACGCGCCCAAACTCCTGTTCTCCATTTTGTGCGGGGCGGAAAGAAGCCGGAGTTTGTGGTCGTGTATACGCGGGAGGCTAGCTAGCCAGAAACGCGGCCTCCGCCTCAGCTTGTGGCTCGCGATCACTGGAACTCTCTTTTTGCGCCAACGCCATACAAAATGTATGAAAAATCATTCCCGCAGCTTTTTAGCGGCCGCGTTCTATGTACGGATGTACTACTCACTAATGTTCATACAGAAAATCTAACCTACCTAAATCTTACTGAAATATTTCATAGAATTGAATCATTAGTTCTAGCAACTACCTCTAAGAAACAAATACTCTGACTAATTTTTTCTTTATATTATTATAAGAAGTAGATACAGATTTACTACATATATGAGTGTGTCTACTACTTACATCGTAAGCAAAATAATGAGGCACAGATATCTTGTGTAGTAATAATTATACTATTATTGGATATTTACCTACTTCCAGACTAGCACAATTATATTATTATTATAACGTTAGACATATAGCGTAACGAAGATAGAAGTAAGACGACATTATCTATACATACAAATAAATAAAATTGAAGTGTCTATTTGTAATATCAAAATAACAGCTTTTTATCAAATGCATATGAAAGTGTATACAGGGTAACTATAACAAAACAACCATTCTTAAAATTTTTGTCGGTCTGTCTGTCTGTTTGTTCCGAGTAATCTCCGAAACGGCTGGGCCGATTTTGACGGGACTTTCACTGGCAGATAGCTGATGTTAAAAGGAGTAACTTATGCTCCTTAATATTAGAAAAATAATTAGGGTTCCGCTCCAAAAAATAGAAATCATGAAAACCAATATCTCCGCGCGGGTGTAACCGCGGGCAGCAGCTAGTGCTATCATAAGAACGTGATCTTTATTTTGTATGATAATGATAGGTGAAAGGTCAATGAATTGTGTTTGACCTGCAATAGAGATTGTCTTTATTAGAAGCTTTTTTACCTTCACACAAGCGACGCAGATTTGTAGATTCGAAAACCTATCGAAAATAAAACAAAGACTCTCTGTCTCATTTCAATGTTCAAAACCACCTAAAAATTAGAAACGAGTATTTGAAAGTGCGCTGTTCTCTTTAAAATTCCTTCAAACTGGCTTGAACAAGTACCAGCAAAAGCCAAAGTTATTCCGACCCTTCAAAATACGCTCCATGTTACTCCAAACTGCCTACTTCTGTCTACATGTCACTTACTTACAAGTGTGTACATACTGAATACTGTATTTGCATTGAGCGTTGATTACAGTAGCTCATCTCGTGACAACTTTTACTGGGTGGTAGGAACAACTCTTCTGAAAGTGTCCGTCTGGGTTGGTACCACCGCTTTGCTCGTAAAGTCAGCCGCCAAGCAGTAACGTGCATTACTGTATATCGGTTTGATGAGCTGAGTAGCCAGTGAAGTTACTGGGCTCATGAGACGTAATACCTAATGTTTCAGTAGCGGGCGCACTGCAGTACCGCGCAGGCCTTCGTGTTTCAAAGTTCTGTGGCACAGCAATTGTTATGAGCCGGCGTTATGCTTACCATCAGGCAAACGACCAGCTCTTTTCGTAATCAAATAGTTTTTGTTTGTTTAAAAGGTATGGTGGAATAAAGAAACTCACATACATTCGTACATGGACCCTAAACACAACACTCCTTTTTTGGGCATTCGTGTAAAAAACGTTACATCTGTGTGCGTAAGCCAAATTAGTGTTACCTTGTTCACTGTCTCCAGCGTAGTTCTTGTCATGTAGGCGTATGTAGATTCTCTCTGCTCACCACTTGAAGGTCGGCAAACTTTGACACTATAACTAAATTTGACAAACACGCATACTTAACAGTTGTTGTTAATTGCTTGGTAACTTGGTTAAATGTTTGTTTGTAAGTAAGCTCGCTTATCATAATTCCCTTTCCTTTGAACTGGTTACAAAGACAATATTGAAACGAAAATTGTAATGTCTCATTATTACAATCTTCATTCCAATATTGTGTCAGTTGATCGTTGTTTATCTCGCCTGTAATTGGGGTAGGAGTTAAATTGATTAAACTAAGTTGCTAGTGATGGAAAATTACTTTGAGGCAGTAAATTCGTGATTATTCTGTGTAGGCTGTTTAAATTCTTAACATTACTTACGAATTATTGGTATCCGCCATATTATCCGCCTATAATAATAGGCGCAAAATATGGCAGTTACTTACTGATTTATTTATTTATTTATTTATTTATTTATTTCTTGCATACATACATTTAATACAATGGAGTAGGTACCTACTTTATTTATATATTTAATTTAATATTCTATAATTGTTTGCATTAATTAATTATGAGTATCTTTTACTTCCCACGCACATTATTATGTAGTAGCTTCAGCCTGCGGCTTTGCCCGCGTGGTATATATTTTTATTCTGACGTGTCAGCTATATTACTGTATAGTTTCATCAAAATGTTAGCAGTGTTTGCGTGAAATAGTAACAAATATCCACATATATCCTTATAAACTTACGCGTTTATAATGTTAGTAGGAAGTAGGAAAGCATTTTTTGAAAAGTTCATTTGTTCAAGCAAAAAATCTAGTAAATGGAATTCCATTCAATGTTTCATGCAAAAAAAAAAAAATATTTATTTTAAGACTTTATTTGCTCGTCGTGTCACTAGACTTTATACTTGGTTTATCATAGTGCATGAATGAAGCCGGCTTTGATCATATTTGTTTATTTTGTTTTCAGGAACCACTAATAGAAGACATATCTGAGAATGTAAATTCATATTATTATTATTTTTGTTAAGAAATTAGATATACGTTTAGTTTTTCAAGATCAAAGGCAGTGTATTGAGTTTAAAAAAAATATTGCTACAAAGCTTCGAGGTCTGCTAGATCGAGGTACGGCTTGTAAGCCGGAAAGAAATACATCATATCAAGAATTTCGCAATCAACATCGATTGTTCCCATAGCCTAGTTGGTTAAGGCGTCTGGTCTAGATAACCAGAAGACGCAGGTTCGAATCCTGTTGGAAGCGAAATTATTGTGATGTATATATTTTTGTGTTAACATCCGCTAGACACGGTTAACACTATAAAATATATTTCATAAACAAATACTTTAATAACTCAATCTTTGTATAAAAATATTACTCTAAAACTTTTTAAATCACAAAGCCGGCACTGTGTACTAGTGTATACCTACTTCAAAACCTTTTATATCCCATCAATATACTCGCAGACAGTCGATACAATCCCTTTATATGTATCTACGTTTGTTTCTTCCAGGCTTCGCTTATACCCTGATATAGCAGTCATAAATAAATTATTGAATGAATCCTCTTTGCCACATCGATCGCCACTTCTATGTTATATAACACACAGCCCACACAATGGCTTCTTCGCATGGACAGTCTAAGGCTTAGATTCAAAGACGATTCTTAACGCGGATTCACGCTTCCTTATGTCAAAATTGTATAGAAATTTGACACATGGAAGCAGGAATCCGCGCTTAGACGCGTCTCTGAATATTAGCTAACTGTTTGTAACGTCAAATAATAGGTTTTTACTAACTGGACATGAAAGTATATACAGTACTTATAACAAAAAAGCAATTTTGATCTATCTATTATGTATGTCTGTTTGTTCCGGCTAATCTCCGAAACCACTGGACTGATTTTAACAGGACTTTCACTAGCAGGTAACTGATGTTATAAGGAGGAACTAAAGATACTTTTAGCAACTTAGGATACTTTTGTTTAGAAAAAAAATTTGGGATCCGCGCAAAAAAATTAAAGCCCTTGAAATGCAATATCTCTGCGCGGGTGAAACTGCGGGCAGCTAGAGCACAAGTAATCATTCTGATTTAAGATTCAGTATTTGAACAAAATGTCTTCCTGCCAGGACGTGTTTGGAATTGTGTAGTCTGGTTGCTTTCAAGAGCTCGTATATAGAGACGTAGTGATATATGCAGCGACCCTGAGTTGGTACCTGTGGCATGATCCCCATAAATACGCGATATGCATTCTTATTTATGAAGACGAAGAGTCCAAAGCTGCGATGCCCTCCACGTGCTCTGCATCGAGCAACCACATCGTCATTTCAGGTTTGACATGTAACATTTCTTTTATTATCGATATTTTTGAACAGCATCCCGCCTGATCTTAAAGATGTCTTCAATGATGCTGAAAATCGTAAACCTTGATTAGAACTGTCTGGAAGTGCAAATATCAGAACACACCGATAGGTTTTTTATACTGTTTGATAACGAGACGAGCTTGTCGTTTGCCTGATGGTAAGCATAACGCTGGCCCATAACAATTGCAGTGCCACTCAGGTCTTTGAAATAGAAAGGCCTGCGCGGCCTGCGCTCGCTATCCTGAGACATTTAAACTCAGTAATTTCACTGGCTCTGCTAATCAAACCAGAACACAGTAATAGTTGCACATTACTGCTTGGAAATAGACTATGCGAGCAAAGTGGTGGTACTAACCCAGACGGACACTCGCAGAAGAGTTAGTACTACTACTAGGTACTTCAATTTTTTTTAGTACAAAGCCAAAATGCTAGGTTTTTTTACCGACTTGTGTTTATTTTTTAGCGTACCGCAGAGGAAATAAAATCCAAGCAATGTTATCACGCCTACACGCCTTAACGACTCTCCTATTCAAGGGCCACGACAAAATATATAAGCAGTATGAGCATTTTGACGATGGGCGCGTGTGGGTTGAAAGCTCAGATAATTACTTAAGAGGGTTTTTCTTAGGTTTCACTGTATGACGTAGTAACCAATCCAGATTAGATTAATATTTATTTGACATTCCATTAACAATTATATGACCAGGTCGTCTCGTTATCAAACAATATAAAATTCTTTTTACATAAAAAGAAACGTTATACGTAAAAGAAAAACTCCCGCAAACCTGACTAATTAACGGAAAAAACGTACGTGACTGGAAAGTCACGAAATGCTAAAAAACTATAATATGTTATTTCATCACGTATATTTAACATTATACAGCTAACATCATACGTTTTAAACTCTTTTCAGACTTAGATACCTACGCTGCATAGAGAAACGTAGTCTAATATTACTAACTACCCATACTGTCACTACCGTATCTTTACATGTCTCACCAGATTAATTCCGCTGAAAAGGACCATGAATAGTCGAGGCTTTTTCCTTTCCCGTTAATTTATCACATTGATTAGTGGGGGAGAAGTTTTTGTTTCCACGCAATGTGTGCTGGTAATCTTGTATGAATGGGATTGGAGTGGAAGAAATGGATTTGTACGAGTGGGGTGTACCATTGAGCCGGTGAATAAGTCTTCAAGTCGAGATAATTTGTGCGAAATTACTTCGAAGTTCCGGCATTTGTTTGACTATATTTGGTCACGATTGGTTTTTTATATAATCGCTGTACTTGGTTACAATGTTTCTTATTTGTATTTCTTCAATGAATATGTTAACTGGAATAGATTTCTTTTCGTGATAAGTCTGTCTTCTTACACGCACAGAAGAATTAGTTGAACCGCAACATGGCAAATTGAGTAAACATAGAAATGGTCTATTATTTTAATTCCTTCCTTCAAGCCCTTCAAAATAATAAAAAGCAATGTTACATGTTCATAGTTATGGCGTTCAAAACAATAAAACAGATATATAGTAAAATGCGTAGCTGCAAAATAAGCTTCTAAATGTGACCATACACCAAGAAGATATCTGCGCGGTTTCCTGACTTACTGTAGAGACGTATACCATTCGGAGAGGGTTCAGCGAAGAGAGCTTATGTTTGTCTATGACGTCGTGAACTTTGCTTAAGATTTTCTCCCAGATGAGTAAAATAACATAAAAAGCTGTATAGTGTCGTACAATTGACGACAATGAATGAATAAAAAACAAATGACTGTAAAGTTTTATTACTGAGTTTTATCGCTGAGAGCAACTTCTTTCAAACAAACAAATTCCCCATCCCCCTTCCATGATCAGACGACCAGACTTTCAGCTAAGCGGATACATAATGGATATTCTAGCTTTACGAACGAAGCGTTTTGCTTCAATACGTAACGATTTGTACCAACAACGTCTAGCTTTGCACAACCAGACGCTCCAATAATATGATTAGTTATCGAAAGCTTAATTGTAATTAAAAATAAATATGCGGAGGAGTACACCGAAGCAATGGCACTCCATGAAACATAAAACCGTATAAAAATGCTCCTCTTATAGTACCTATTATCATGAAGATAGATAAACACACACATAATGGAAGTAGCATGAATGGCAGAGTCAATTTCCTCTCACATTTAGACATGATTCAGCGATTCCACAACAAAAAATGCCTCGACTGAACACGTTCAAAATAGAGTGCCTCTTAGAACGTTTTCCCTCCAGCAAATATATTTACATCTATGTCTTCAGTTAGTTGAAGGTACTAAACAAACACAAAACCCTGTCCATCTTCTAACTAGTTTTGTCTGTTTCAAAGGAGATTGTGTAAACTAAAGGATTATAATATTAAACAAACAGACAGATGTGGAAACGAATATATTATTATACTAATCCTTACGTCTTAATGTTAAACGTTAATGTCTAATCTTAACTAAGTAATTTAAATACTAGTTAGTAAATAATAGTAAGTATATTCAGGGAGTGATTAGAGCGAGTATGGCCGAGCGGGAACTTGTTCGACTTTCAATCCAACGCAATAGTTGGAATCTCGACTCGACCCGCACCAATGACTTATATCAAGTTGCAAGCGGCCCATAACAATTGGAGTGCCACTCAGAACTTTGAAACAAAAAATGCCTGCGCGGCACTGCAGTGCGCTCGTTACCCTGAGACATTAGGTATTAAATCTCATAAGCCCAGTAATTTCACTGGATACTCTGCTCATCAAACCGGAACACAGTAATGCTTGCACATTATTGCTTGGCGGCAGACTTCACGAGCAAAGCGGTGGTAACAACCCAGACGGACACTCGCAGAAGAGCTAATCCTGCCACTAACAAAATAATATCACACAATAACAATATCTCAAATGAAAGGAAAACTATAAAATTAAAAAAAAATTCACTTTAGCTAGTGTGTGTTATTACTTTGGGCCAAAACGTTGCGTTACTTTCATTAACATCAATAAAACTAAACCTGTCATGTGATTGTACAACTTTCGCCATCCGCTTTCAACAAAGGTTAATTTTTCAGTTGCTTATCTGTAATCGATAAATTTAAATTGAAGACTATTTAAAACTTTTTTGATAACTTTATAGACAGGGGCGAGTCGAAAAGTTCGAGCAGCTTTATATTATGAGAATGAGACAGATACCATCTCCTCACATCCAATTAATTATTACCTACTATTTCTTTGGTGTCCTAAAAGTTTACTCAATTAAGTACAATCAATACTTTTTCTTTCGAATTCTTTTCTCAACTTAATAAAAGTTTTTCATTTGACTTATATGTTACCAAAGTTATAGTACATTGAAAAAGTATTGCGGTCAATACATTCGATTAGAGAGATGAGACTTTAGAGGTAATATGGCCAGATTTTTTTATACTCTACTTGCAGAATAATGGTCAAACGTAAGCTTACCTTACCGATCTTTAGTTTATCAACATAATAGAAAAGTGAAGGTAACTAAATAATGTAAAGTAAGTGTAATGGACAGTCTTATCGCTAAAAAGCGATATCTTCCAGACAACGTCAACAATAAAAAGTGGCCTAAATAAACATTGCTAAAACTTTTTTCAATACGCAAGAGTTCCGAAAATCCTATTTACAGTAATAAGATTATATTATAAAATTTATAGCGTTAGGTTATTTTTAATAAGAAACTTAAAAAAAATTGCTTTGAAAAAGCGACAAACCGACTTCAGTGACAAACTACTGAACCGATTTTGATTAAATTTCTATGGGACCAATCTGAAAGTATATCCTTTCAAATAAAGAAATAATTTAATAAATGAGAGAGACCTGAATTAACTCCTTCTCTTTCGTGAGGTTCTCCATTTTTGGAAGTCGGTTAAAAAAAGGCTAAAATTATAACGAAACTTTCATTCGGTAGTCGTAAAGGTCGTCAGATGTTGGGTATCCAATGTTAAACCTTATTTTCTAAATTTCTACGGTATTATTATGACAACTGTCTGCAATGTAAAACCCATTTTGTATCGTAGTAAGACCGGACCTTAATAGAAAGTAATTTTAGGTGACCACGGCTATTTTCAAAATGATACGGTCAGAGATAGTTATTTATTCTGGAATAGTCGGCGAACCTTCCGAATTTATAAATATGTTAGGTATTTTAGTCACCGCTCGATACGACCACTGCAAAATTAGGGAAGTGTCGATATTTTAGCGAAAGCAACGAAGTTTCTCATGGAAACTGTGTATTTTTCTGAGAGAGAAATTATCTAAAGTACGTAAGACCAGCGACAACGCTACGCGCACGCGCGCGTAGCTTTGGCGCTACGGCAAACGTTAGGGATACGCCAACTCTTGAAAATGCTCAGTGGGATAGCACCCTAAAATCACATCGAATTTCTGGGTGAAAGAAAGACAAAACAACAAGTACATTCTGCGTATAATGTGTTAGTATTGATTACGTTAGAGGTGATTTTGGTGTGAATATCTGAACGGCTCAGAGGTGTGCTACAAATTATTTTTGCACCATTTCTGGCTCTTTACCTTTAGCTCTACCACATTTGGAGCTAAGAATTTTAGGTCTTATGCTCTCTGCCTTCAGATAGGTAATTTAGACAAGCCAAAGGTCAGGCGTCTTAATCAGCCCATGAGAATCACAAAAGGTATATGTGGTCGCTTCTCAACGATGAATTGTCATGACAACAGCGAGAAATTGAATAATGAGTTTTATTTGTTATAAGGGTTAGGCTAGAAGCATAGTTTCCAAACGAGATGTAGAATAAAATCAATATTAACCCTTTTTCACAACACATAAATTATAGGTTATGTATTTAAACACGTTTAGTTTTTATTGTTTGTTATTTATTTAATTAATTTTTTTACTTTTAGTCTTGTTTTTAACCGACTTCCAAAAAAGGAGGAGGTTATCAATTCGTCGGGTATTTTTTTTTATGTTTGTTACCTATGATCTCGGTCATTTATTAACCGATTTGGAAAATTCTTTTTTTATTTGAAAGGATATACTTTCAGATTGGTCCCATAGAAATTTCATCAAAATCGGTTCAGTAGTTTGTCGCTGAAGTTGGTTCGTCGCTTTTTTAAAGCAATTTTTGTTTTATATAAACACTTTTCTTGATTTCTTTTTTATCACTCCGTTAAGATATCTGTAAGAATAGGTCGGAAATGTCGTGTGTAATATTGTTTCATGTGGACTAAACTCTAAATTTAAGATATCAAAAACGGTACGATCTGTTATGGTAGCACTAGTTACTTGTTATCTTTAACGATTCTTATAATAAGATGTGAAAAAAGGTACGGGCATTTTTTTTCCTATAAAATATACTGATTATTAGGCAATATTTACACATTTTCTTTTAATTTTGTTATGTAGCCGTTGAAGCTAGTTATTTCAAATTCTCATCATTTTAACAGTTGAGGTTAAGATCACAGGGAAATACGAACTTCGCTAATAACTATTTCAACTCTTTGATGTTGATAGTTAAAATACAGAAAGTTAAATATTGGATTCAATCTCAAAACTAATTCCGAGAGTGTTATGAAGAACACACATAGCGAAGGTATATACTAGATTACGTTGAAGAAGATTTATTAATAATCAGGTATATCATTTTGGTTTGTGTTCTGGTTTGTATGACAAAGTATTAAGTGTAATGTTGGGTGAATGAGATAGGATAGCGAAGGGATAAGTCTAGATTGTACGGTCAAAATACCGAAAATAATTAATAAGTTTGGTATAAAAATACATCGTTTTAAAATAAAAAGCTCTCTAACAATAACAATATTTTTCTCGTTTGTTCAAGTATCACCTTTTTTGCGATACTGTCGTTCTCGAAAAAAAGGTTGTTTTTGCATTAATACCTTTTTTTAGGACTAATTAGACTTGGGTCTTGCAACTTGTAATAAAAAAAATTGTTTATAAAAATGAAGCACTTTTCATTATGGCGATTGTTTATTAACTCACAATTTAAAAGTAACACAAAAAAAGGAGAATTTTGATTTAAAAAAGAATTCCAAAAAGTCTTAAAATCTTAGTAAGCAGGTTGCCAACAGTTTTTAACTTCAGGCTATCCAATTACTACCCTAGTTCTCTATGTTCTACCATAAAATATTTCTAACAAACTATTTTAACCAACCACTAAACAAAATAAAATCACATTTTCAATTATGGCCCCAACAAACGCCCCTGGGGCACGCCAAGCTTAATTATTGTAACAAAAATGTATTTCTGCTCATTGTTACCGCAAATAAAATAGAAACGAGAAAAATGTTTGAACAGTATAAAGTACACGTCCAAAGGTACCCTTTTTGTATTCTTAAGGAACAATGGCAAAGGTGCTTACAGCGTGGAAGGCCTAACTTTGTTCAGAGTTACCCAGTTAGATAATTACTTTGCTTAACACTTTCGGACATAGTTTTGATCAAAATGTGAATTGTTTGTAAGGAGCAAGTTCAAGGGTTTTGGGTAAGTACGTTTCTTCCTACCACTTGATGAATTTTCACGGAAGGTATTTTCGTAACGGAAACAACGAAGGTGTTTAAATAACTCTTTACCGTTTCATTCCTTTACCAATACCATGACATGATGGTCCCGGTGGCATATGAAAGGGATAACCATATTATCTCCTCAAAGGAACTGGCTATGGGAATATCCAAAAAAATATACGATACAAGCGGGTCATTTGTTTTTTTTTATGTTATTTGGTTACGAGACGAGCTGGTCGTTTGCCTGATGGTAAGCATAACGCCGGCCCATAACAATTGCAGTGCCACCCAGAACTTTGAAGCACAAAGGCCTGCGCGGCACTGCAGTGCGCTCGTTACCCTGAGACATTAGGTATTAAGTCTCATAAGCCCAGTAATTTCACTGGAAACTCTGCTCACCAAACCGGAACACAGTAATGCTTGCACACTACTGCTTGGCGGCAGACTTCACGAGCAAAGCGGTAGGTAACAACCCAGACGAACACTCGCAGCATAACGCCAGTCTATAAGAATTGCTGTGCTACTCAGAAACACAAAAGCCTTCGCAGCACTGCGGTGCGCTGGTTATCCATAGACATTAGTCAGTAATTTAAAAAATACCAGAAACACAAATGTTTTTTGTAAATAGACACGACTATGTCGTTTATGTAGCAAAAACACAAAACATAAAAATATATAGGTACTTTACAAGCGTTTATTGTACACTTTGCAATACCAAAGAATAAAGGTAATTTGAACACGAGAGGCTAGTAGTTTCATTTTCTTTTTTAGTTTGGCGTGTTAATGTCAAATGTCAGATACATTTTGCGTTTGCAAGTTTTTCTGGTCGTCCATTGGGGACGTTTAATAATAGTCATACTAGAACATAATATTATATTGTTGTGGTATGACAAGCGAGTTTTGATGCAGGTTTTCAACTTCAATTTTATTCTTAAAATTACTTTAACGAAGGCCGATTTCTTTTTTCTTTTTGCTCTCAATAGCTTAGCGTTATCTCGCCTAGATGTCTGCTTGCAATCGAAAATGCTTATATATATCTTGCTAACTTTGTATCACGAGGTCTTATGATCAAAAGCTCAAGATCAATTCAGGATTCGAAGTAATATAGCAAGACGCCTCGTGGTCTATTTTGGCAAACTTCCTCGTTTATGAGAGAAGCCTATGTCACAAAACACCAAAAAAAAAGATTGTAAAAAATTGAACACACTTTAAACCTGTGTTTAACTGCTAAACATGACTTAGTCACGAGTTTAAATATCAAATTCAAATTCAAATTCAAAAGTCTTTATTCAAATAGGCCCCAAAGGAGCACTTATGAAAGTTAAAATGACTCTAACAGCCGGCCTCTGCAACATTCATCTACCCGAATCACAGACTAAAACTAATGCTGTCTTTATCAGAACATAATAAATGACAAAGACACCAACAGACCCAATCCGTGCTCAAAGTCAACGAACCTTCCAGAAACCCACCATGCCCGTTCCAAATTGGTCAGCAAACACAAATGTATGTGGTGTCTAACCTTTGTCTAACCCCATTCTGTTGTGACATTCCTAATCATTTTAGACGTTTATCTTTAGATGCTGCCTAGCTGAACAGGCGTCTGAAAGTGTTTTTTGTGGTAAAATCACGGTTGTTTTGTGGCTACGTTCAGCATTGCCGTTGACGTCTTGCGCTGATCATAAATACAAAATAATAATTCAATTCTATGTCAAATAAAATATATTGGGATTGTAAAAATAAATTGCTATATTATTATCTTAGTTCAATCTCTTTCCATTAATCAGTTCCCAGAGGGCACAAGTCAAAAGTTTATGATCTAGGCGTATCCAATCACTGTTAAGAGAAATTATTATTTTAGATATTACTGAGATTTAATTAGACCAATATCATTTTGAGTTCTGCTTAGATAATTGACGATTGGAGACGCAGAATTAAGGCTTCTATTTAATAATAGAATTATTAGGAGTTTATCTATTTTTAAAGTATTTTGTTTGTGTTTGCCGCTGGTCCGATTCTGAAAAATATTTCACTATAATAGTATGTACTACATTATCCCTGAGTGCTATTAGGCTACATTCTGATTCCACGCGTGTGAAGCCGCGGGCAGACGCTATAGTTATTAACCGTTAAATTTTAAAGCTTACGGCCAAACAAAAAACTGCTTTTTAATATATACTCGTAGTATAGATAGTAAAACAAAAAGTACAGAAAGAGTGTAATTGGGATGTTGACTGTATTCAAATAAAAATATAATTTTGCCGCGAAACGGTAGTTTTTGTGACAGAAATCCTATAAAACACAATATTTTTGTTTATTTTTAAGGAATATAATTTTAATTTAATAATCAAAATGTAATCACATCACTCCGAAGTCACGTGACATAAAACGCGCGTGACGTCACTTTCTCAATCGGAATGAGTATATTGCTCTTTCTGCCTAGTATTTTAGAGTGATTTCTGTGAATTTAGTTATCTGTGCCAGGAATCGTGACGTCACATCGATCACGTGACCAGTATTGGCGTTTTGGAGCGAAATTTAAAACAGCATTTAAAATACGTGATAATTAAAATATTAGTGATTTTAAAAATTAAATTTAAATATTTTGGCTTATATTAGGCCCATACGCATCGTTTTAGACACTTTCCCAAAATCAGTCAACATCCCAATTATACCTCTTTATAAACTTTTTAGCGTTTAGAATTATTAATGTGAAAATCAATCACTAAAAGGAGTAAAATAGAAAATAAAAAAAATGACAAGATCATAAGCTGATGTGTAGATATCAGAGTAGCCACTGGCTTGCATCGCGGCGAATCACGGAGAGAGGCTCGACCAAGATTGGACTCCAGAAAAATTTCATCACCTACGACTTCACTGGAACAGCTGTGCCAGCAACTCAACGCCGTGCTCCCTTATGTAAAGGAGTTGGGATGGCTTGGGTAGATACTGGCAGGGGGAAATGCACAATACACCTCAAGCGGGACGTCAGTGTAGGCCTTATCGCCACCACTTGAATAAGAATAAGAAGAAGCAGGTGTTTTATCAGGTGGTAGGACTTACTCATCCGCGAGCTTACATCAGGGACGAACTACCACTACCACCGCTTTGCTCGCGTTGCCGTCAAGCAGTAATGTGCATTTACTGTTTTCTAGTTTGATCTCTCGTTCATTTCGTTATCCAACACTATAAAAAAAAATGCGAGCATTACGTCAATTTCTTTACCTTTATTTTTAACATAGCGCATTACTTTAAGGCACTCCCAGTGGATTAAAGCTATCTTTGTACAAAGAGGCAAAGCAATTCAGATCGGATCATTAATATTTCAACAGCAACTTTGATCAACGTCAAACTTGTGTTGCTTTCAGTTTGTCCTGAATTATTATTGAGCCTATCATTTTGATTGTGTTTGAGAATTGATACATACTTTAATTTCTATTCAAACATCAAGATACAACGTTATAGATTAATAATTAATTATTTTAATGTTAGTGGGAGGACTAACTCTTCAGCGAGTGTCCTACTGGGTTGTTACCGCCGCTTTGCTCGTGAAGTCTGCCGCCAAGCAGTAGTGTGCAAGCATTACTGTGTTCCGGTTTGATGAGCAGAGTATCCAGTGAAATTACTGGGCTTATGAGACTTAATACCTAATGTCTCAGGGTAACGAGCGCACTGCATTGCCGCGCAGGCCTTTGTGTTTCAAAGTTCTGGGTGACACTGCAATTGTTATGGGCCGGCGTTATGCTTACCATCAGGCAAACGACCAGCTCGTCTCGTTACCAAATGAGATAAAAAAAAATGAAAATTATCTATAAACTACATCAGTACAAAATAAATGATTTTAGAAACAAAGAAACAAATTCAGATAAAATAAGTGTATGTATGTATGTATAATTCACCGCATCGTCACTTTTCATTTAGCGAGAAAAGCTTTTAAAACAACATTGTAACGAAAGCGTAGCTATCAAATATTTGTAACCTAATCCAGAGCAAATTGCAAGCGAGCGCTCCAAGAGAATCCACTATAAAGCAATTGTCACGCCCTCATGAGATAAAGGTAATGATATGTTATGTAGACGTGTATAAAGTTACGTATTTTTTTCTAGAAGTAAACGAGGCGAGACGGTCGTTTGTCTTACGGAAAGCAAAATACTTGCCCGTAACTATTGCAGTTACACCCGGAACTTCGACTACAATTAAAAAACACGACTGCCTTAGCCAATATTAGTACTCGGGACGATGTAAAGATTCTACCGATACCCCATACATCCAAATCTGCTCAGGCATATAAACTTTATTATATTTATTTTATTTTATTGTTTTATTTTAGTTATGGTGGATTAATGACTCACATGTACATAAATCCTGGAAACATTAAACTCCTTTTTTGAGCAGTTGTGTAAAAAACGGACCCCATTTTTAGACTTAATGTCGTGTATTATACAATATTAATTTGATACTTCAATCCATTTTTAAATAAAGGATTTTGGCAGATAAACAACTAATAATAACTATACTAGAGTTATCTAACTTCTAGGTCCTTTTTTGGAACGAGTCATTCATTTTAACTTTTATAAATGCTTCTATGATGTCTCATGTGAATTAAGAATTGTACATTTGAATTTGTAGATCAATGGTGCTGTAAAAAAAGTTCCCTAGCCATTCAACATCAAAAGCAGGCCTACTAATGCTTTGTAAAATCTTATTGGCCCTTGAATGGAACCAACTTCAAACCCTATTGAATGAAAAAACAATCGTCAAAATCGGATTACTCTAAAAAGCTATGCGTGTTCATACATAAAATATAAGAGTTGAGAACCTTCTCTATTTTGTCGTCGGTTAAAAAATATTAAGATTGCTTTTGGCTTCGACAGCTGAAGAACAATTTATCAGCTTCAAGATATACTAAATTTACGACTAAAATAGCAAGTCATCATACTTCGTCTCGCCACAAATTTGCACATGTCAAGCAATTGCCCACAGATAAGGCACACCTTCATATTCATAATGTAACATAACCTCATGTGTAACATATATGTACAGCGTAACATTTAACATTCGTGACATTCAGGTAATGACACCGACGATGACGCATGGAGCTCGAACTCCATTCAGGAACATTCGCCGACTCATGGCAGATAAGCGAATGAGAACGGTTGGGGCATGGGATCGGGTATAGGCGAATGAAAAGACATGGGGTATCGTAGAATCTAGGGCTGCCAACTGTGATGTGACCGATTTGGAACGGGCACGGTGAGATTCATGAAGGTTCGTTGACTTTGAGCACGAATTGGGTCTGCTGATGTCTTTGTCATTCATATTCTGATAAAGACAGCATTAGTTTTGGCCTATGATTCGGGTAGATGAACGTCACAGAGACCCGCTGTTAGAGAGATTTTAACCTTCATAAGTGCTCTCTTGGGGCCTATATGAATAAAGCATTTTGAATTTGAATTTGTATATTCTCTATACAGTATTAGCTGTTAGACCTTTTATACCAAACGCTATGATGGTAGTATGATTTGTCCGTGAAAAACTGCGTTTAAGTACATAGTTGTCATACATTTCTTTATTCATTGCAATGTAAAGAATCTGATGGTATCCCTTAAATTAGTGAAATGATAAAAAAAATCGTTGAACTCGGGAAATTTTTTGATTCTTTTTGTGGAAATTATATATTTTTTGTGAATATCATTTTTACTGTCTTAACGTGATTTTCTTAAACCTGTATAATGACAGAAAATCGCTATAAGCTATAAGACCGCCCAATGTTCTGCCATTTTAAGTTATTGTTTTCTTTTTATTATTGTCCTGTTAATGTTTTGGTGTGCAATAAAGTATTATTGTATTGTAATTGTGTATTTCGTGTTTAATCAACATCCCTATTACGTTTGCAATCTAAACACCGTTTAATTTTATGGTGTGAGATTAACTTTAAAACGCTAGAAGCTTGTCGTGTGTCCATCAAACAACATTATAAAGTAAAAGCAGAACGGTGAATGCAAATGGCTATAGAGCGGGTGTAATTGCGTATGCCATTGTGGGTAAAAGTTTTTTTTTTTTCTGTAACGCGCTGGGGATGGCAAAGATACTCGTAGCCCCATTCAAGTCTGACTGTTTTTTGTTCAAAATGAGTTGCGGAATAAACTGCTATTTCACTCGCAAAGCGGTCGAGCGTTAAAACGAATTCAAAATCGGAGTATCTCTATTCGTACTTTTTAAACGCGAATTGAATTTTTAGTGTTCAGACAAAAACAGGTCTGTACGCGGTGAAATTAGTATCAAAACAATTTTGATTAAGCTTGAAGCGTGTTAAATTAATTATAAATAAATCCTACTAATCCTATCCTAAATGCGAAAGTGTGTTGTTGGTTTGTCCTTCTTTCGCGCAGTAACGGAGCAACGGATCGACGTGATTTTTGGCATAAATATAGTTTATGGACCGGAGAGTAACATAGGCTACTTTTTATCCCGGAAAAATGCATGGTCCCTGTAGGAACGCGGGTGAAAACCGCGGGCAGAAGCTAGTACATCGTGGTTATTGGACGTGTGTTGTCCCATTTAAGAATAGCGTACGACCCCATCTCTTCCCGTGAAAGCCATAAGAGCCGGCTAAAGGAATTTCTAGGGAATGAGCAGCATAGCATTCTCCTCGATGAAGATCATAATCTACTGCAATAACCAAGACGCCTGCAAAGCATGGTCAGTTATGGAAAAATCAACCCTTTATACGGGAGGCAGATATTCAGCAGCGGACGTTTTCTGCCTGACGATCATGGTTTGGCTGTCAGCATCTTGAGTGGCCGTTCTTGTCACTAATTCAATTTGATCGAAAGGTTAGGTCAGTAAAATTGTTTGATATTTTAGTGCGCGATTAGGCACGTTTTTGTTTTGTTACTATATCTCTATTCGTATGTATGTTCTAACACCAGTATAACGGCTTTATCGTCTCTTACGAACTTTAGGCAACTTTGAACCGACTTCCAAAAAAGGAGAAGGTTTTCAATTCGGTGAGAATTTTTTTTTACGTTTGTTACCTCAGGTGTCTGTTATTTATAAACCGATTTGGAAAACTATTTTTTATTTGAAAGGATATAGGGACTTTCAGATTGGTCCCATAGAAATTTAATCAAAATCGGTTCAGTAATTTATCACTGAAGTCGCAAAGCAATTTTTCGAAGGATGTAAATGTACAGTTTCCGGAACTGTTTTCTGTAGTAAACTTAAAATTTTTTTTTTTCTAATTATTTTAACAGGAATATTCGTAATTACATAATTGTAATCAATTATTATTTAACAGCTGTGTACCCCTTGGATAATATTACCCTACGTGGCCTTGTGAACCGTCGTCATAGAGGGTCATTAATAAAATTACACCTAATCCGTCCCTGTGCCACTCTGACAGGGTTGACAAGGAAGTGTCATGCTTCATCTTCGCAATTATAGTTTGAGGTAATAATTTGGTAGGTTTGAGGTAATAATTTATTTCAAAATTGGGTTGATTGGGCTGGGCTATTATGGAAAGTAAGGAGTTCCATGTAATTTGTCTTTTTTTTATGTTATTTGGTAACGAGACGAGCTGGTCGTTTGCCTGATGGTAAGCATAACGCCGGCCCATAACAATTGCAGTACCACCCAGAACTTTGAAAAACAAAGGCCTGCGCGGCACTGCAGTGCGCTCGTTACCCTGAGACATTAGGTATTAAGTCTCATAAGCCCAGTAATTTCACTGGATACTCTGCTCATCAAACCGGAACACAGTAATGCTTGCACACTACTGCTTGGCGGCAGACTTCACTCACAAAGCGGTGGTAACAACCCAGACGGACACTCGCAGAAGAGTTAGTCCTCCCACTAACAAAAAAAGATTCTCAAGTTTTTATGTAGATTTTGAAGCGATGTTCAGATTTGAGGAATAATTTACATCCAAAAAGGGTTTTAAACCCACAGCGTAGTGGAAGTGCATTTTTAGTCATCGGTGGCTAGCTACTACTATCAAGTTGTATCCGTGTGTGGTCAAACGCTAAACTACCTAGGATAAAAAAAATATTTTAGTGTTTTTTTTTATAGTTAATGGGTTTGATATGAATGCTATAGTTTTCTAAGACGGCTCCGTAGCTAAGTTGGTAGTAGCCCTGCCTGCAAGGCGAGGGGTCCCGGGTTGGATTTCCGGCCGGGGCAGAATGTTTGTGATGTGTATCTGTGTATGTCCATGCCACCTGCGACACAGGGAATCCTAGTGCGGGGGTATGAGTGTGTAAGTGTTTATGTTTTAGTGTTTTGGGTGAGATAGCAGTCAAACGACTGCTATGTGGCCTGATGTTCAGTGACGACGCGGTCGACGTTGCAGCACGCTTGCCCAGAACATAGATAGATAACACTTTATTGCACAATAAGGAAAAAAAATTACTAAAGCTCTTAAGCAGTAGATACCTGTTCACTCGTGTCTTTAAGACTCCCAGATTGTAGCGTTCAGGAAAAATAGATGAACAATGAGTTCCACTCGTTAGCTGTTCGCATGGTGAAGGAAAACGCTTACGTAATTCAATAAAGAATTAACCTTTAAATCTAGGACGCTACAAATAATATCCAAAATTGATATTTGGAAGTTTTCCTTATAATTTGAATATAATAGTATTTCTCACACACAAATCCCAGTAGAAAGTTCCAAAGTCCATTACCGGACATTAGTGTTCCTAGTAATACCGGACGCTCTGTAATCAGCCGAAAGCTCTGGTGTGTCAAATAGATCCCTTTTGGGAATTTTGGTCCATGTTACACGTGCAAATGTGTAGTAGGCTTTTGACGTAAGCATTTACTTTGGGTAATAGGGATGTTGACTCCATTATTTTATGATGTCAATTAATTAGTTTTCTCATGAGAATCAAATATGTCTATTCCGAAAAAAACTAGAAATCGAACGCTAGAATCGTCAAAAATAACGAGTCCAAGTCGGGCATATAATATAGGTACTGAGAGCTAACACGCCCTATACAAATTGGACAGAACATTTGACGTATCATGTCCTACGCGGCCGGCGCGACCCTAATTCTTTTTCTAAAATAAAAATAGCCTAAGTTACTCCTTATAACCTCAGATATCTGCCAGTGAAAGTTCTGTCAATATCGGCCCAGCCGTTTCGGAGATTATCCGGAACAAACAGACAGACCGACAAAAAATTTAAAAATGGTTGTTTTGTTATAGGTAGGTACCGTATATACTTTCATATGCATTTGGTAAAAAGCTGTTATTTTGACATTACAAACAGGCACTTCAATTTTATTTAGTTGTATAGATGTGTAGATTAGTATTGTAGGTAAGGTTTTGTGTTACCTCTTTTTGCTACTCAGATACAAGGAATCATGGATTAACTACGTAATATCGACTAACTTTTGACTAAATCAAATGCCGATTGCTTTAATGGTAAATCGAATTAATTCATGGTCCGTGAGATCGACTAATCACGCCCGTGATCGCTTATCGAAATTTCAAAGAGCTCGACGTTGCTCAACTTAATCTTGAAGCGTTATTTCCCGGAAGATCATTTAATGGAATAAGTATGAATAACGTTGTAGTTACGTATCCAAGAATATAAATAAAAGTGTTTGTGTAACAATTTTCATTAAATCTCTGGAGTCTATTTAAACTTCAAAAGCTAATTTTATCTGTGTGTGACATCGTGGTTCCAGAATATATTGTTATCCACTAGCTATATAGACTGTAGCTTAAGAGCGTTTAAACTAAGGCTTTTCGTAATATTTCTTGTTACTATTATTAATATTTATTCACAACATAAACTAACGTTAAACCAATCCTATAAAATAATTAAACAACACATTAAAATAAAATAATTAAACATTATGATGTAATAATCCGCTACCAGTTGACACCGTTCCCAAAATATGACACGTTAATATATTGCAATGATTGAGCTAAGTAGAGGCCACCATTTTGGTGGGGTGCTATGCCGGGGAACCTCCACGCGGTGCACCCTGGGTACCCGTCAGCAACATCTCCTGGTTGACCTTTCGGTCCCGGAGGGGTTGCTGACGGGTAGCTGATGCCCCGGCGAGGTGGGCCCCTCCGCGTGTCCCTCTGATTGGGTCAGCAGAGGGCACAGCAGATGGGGCAGAGGGGTTGAGCGGGACCCGAAGGCCGCAGGGAGGGACAAGCGTGCTGGTGACGCTATACCGGACGAAACGAGATAGGGGCGCGCTGTCTTCCAGCGTGGGACAAGGGTGTGTTTAGACCCTGCTCCCGCTGGCAGCGCGCGGAACTGGACGAGTAACAGGAGGCGGACAGCCCCTCTTATTGGGGGGGCTGACGAGGTGGGGCGCGCTGGCCACCAGCGTGGGACCAAGGCCATATCCCCTATAGGGATTTGAGCACTGCTCCCGCTGGCAGCGCGCCAAATGAGGACGCGACGTAGGAGGAGCAAGCCTCACTCTGATTCCCTCTCCATTTGGGGTGGGGCTTGATTGGAGAGATTGAGGGAGTTGGATTCCCCGGATCGATGGTCCGCTCCCTGGAGTCCGGGGATCGGCGCGCGGTCGTTGACCGTGCGTCGAGAGGTGGACCCCCGCCCTAAGCGCCGCCCTTGCGGGTGTCGTGGCAGGCGAGGGGCACAGCGGTGCTCAGTCGAGCACGGAGACGGGGGTGCGGTCGAACCCCTCCGTCTCCTCCGGGAGGGCCTGGGGCGTCGGATGCGGGGGCATTCGGCGTCCCGCACCTTCTTATAGGTAGGGTCCTCCCGAGGCGGAGGCGATGCGCTTGCGTTGGGCGCATCGCCTGGCTGTGCGGGGGAGAGGTTCTCTCCCCGCGAGGCGGGTCCGCCCTGGGGGGCGGACGACGGCTGACGGGGTTCCGCGTGTAGTGCGAAAGTGGCACCGCAACCCCGTCCAGAAGCTGAGCCGTATAACGCCCCGGTGGTTTTTTGGTGGGTAGTTCGCTGCGCAGTGGGCGAGCGGGAAGCCCACACTCTCTCCGTGACCTCCCCCGAGGCACGGAGAGGTAAGCTCATAAAGGAGTTTTTCCACCGGGAACCAAAAAAAAAAAAAAAAGGCCACCATTTTGGTCACTTGTGGCTTCGACCAGACGCCCTGATAGTTCTTTAAAAAATAGAATTAATTATTGTTAAAAGCTGTCAGTCGTATCTAAGGTTAATATTACGCCTCACCCTTTCTCGTGTATTCTGCCGTCAAGCAGTTATGTGCAAGCATTACTGTGTTCGTATTTGACGACGTAGTAAGTGAAATTACTGATACTTATTAGATTTATTACCTAATATCTCAGGGTAACAAGGACAATGCAGGGCCGCACAGACCTTTGTATTTCAAAGTTCTGAGTATCACTGCAATTATTATGGGCTGGCGTTACACTTAACATCAGGCGAACGACCTGCTCATCTCGATATCAAATAGTATAAAAAAATCTGTATCGGTCGCTTGAAATACAAAATACTGGTTGAAGCATTTCGGGTTTAATAATCCACCTCAAATTTCCTCACAATCGTGTACCACTGCCCTAACCCTGAAACGAGCTAAGTTGAGGGTTCAGTCAACGACTCTCCATTTGTACAGGCGCTATCATAACTCATCCTCATTGATGGAACAAGGCTTTAGCGACTTTAGTAAGGGTCTAACGCGTCCATAGTTTATGGGAACACCCCTCCTATGTTATATCGGACCGTAATTCAGAATGGAGCAACCGCATAATTGGTACCGCACCATGGATACTTAAATCTGAACGGATGACGCAGACGCCCACGATTCTGTGCTTTTATATAGATAGTTAAATTTTTATTGAATGCTTTAACTTAAATTAATTAGTAAGTTGCATTTAAGTGGGTATATTGGTCAGTACGCTGGGTATGCTAGATCATTTGGATTTTATTTGGAACTAGCTGCTGCCCCGCGGTTTCACCCGCGTGGAGATTTTGGATTACATGGTTTTTATTATTTTGCGCGGAACCCTAATTATTTTTCTAAAATTAAATTAGGCTAAGTTACTCCTTGTAACATCAGCTATCTGCCAGTGAAAGTCCCGTCAAAATCGGTCCAGCTGTTTCGGAGATTACCCGGAACAAACAGACAGACAGACAGACAAAAATTTTAAAAATGGTTGTATTGTTATAGGTGCCATATAAACATTCATATGTATTTGGTAAAAAGCTGTTATTTTGATATTACAAACAGACACTTCAATTTTATTTATTTGTATAGACATAGATGTATAGATGATTCCGTGTATAGATACTGTCGAGATCTTATGCGTGTTTTTGCAGCTGAGTTGTTGAATATAAACGGGAAATTTCTCTGACGGGATGCGATTCCGTAATATAAACGATCAGAAATAGTCACTTTCTATACGGAATCGTTCCGAGTGAGTTAGAATTAATCTGCAAGTCTAGTATAAGGTTATCGGCCAAACCCTATCTAACAGACCAAAAAAAATGTACCTAGTGTTAGGTCCAGAAATGAGACAACTCGGTTTGAATAATCGACACACGTGTATTTTCACTCGTTGTTCAATGAGGACTGGTGTCCGTTGCCGCTTCTTCCCCTTGCGTAGCGCTGGGACGACTACGGCGTAGCACTGACTTCATGACGTCATAGCGTAGCACCATACCATGCTCTACCTTTATTCTTACATTAGGTATCAGTTTGATAAAAAAAATACTCTCCGTTCGTAAAATCGTTTTATCAGAAACCGATTCAGCAATCAATCAGGCATGTATTAAAAATGACAGACGATGAAAACGTTTTACCCCAGCACCCCCGGGCGCGTGAAAAATCCGAAAATCACGAAATATCGAGAACCCTGCCCTGCTGACGCGACTGCCGGCTCGTCTCCATTAGGAGTGACATTTTGGGGTCAGTGGCAATGGGATTGGGTGCAAGGTGGAATGTTTTTAGTTTGTGTGTTTTTCTATACTTACTATCTACATTTTTTTTCTATTTAATAACGAAACGAGCCTGTCGTTTGCCTGCATAACGCGGGCTCATAACAATTGCAGTGCCACCCTGAACTTTGAAACACAAAGGCCTGCGCGGCACTGCAGTGCGATTTAAATAAGAATAGGATCGTCCTAGCGCCATGTTGTAAGGTCACAACTGGTTCTTGCTTGGTATAATTGTGCAAAAAAATATGTTAAAGAAGTATTTTAATGCCTATTTATTCCATTTCGTAAAATCACATAATTTATATAAGTAAACAAATTATCGTAAGTACAAAATTGTAGACCAAACACAGAAAAAACATTGAACTTTGAACTGACATTCAAGTGAATTTAGCTAAGAGCCCATTTTATTCCTCTTTTAATCACATTGAAATTATGTATATATCGTTAAATGAATATGTACATTTATTATGTAATTTCAATACCAAAACCTATTGCAGTGTTTGGAAAAATATACTGCGCCGACCCCAAATGGGATAAGGGCAAGGAAAATACCGCCGATCTATTGCTTCGTTCCTACGTGAAAGAAAGACAAAACCAACAAACACTTCACATTTCTAATATTAGTATGGAAACAGGGATAATAATTTACTAAAATAAAACAAAACACTAACGAGCGTGTGTGAGTTTTGTTTCCTAAAGAAATAAATTATGGACCATTAATATTTTGCGCGTGAAAAAACCTTTCATAACAGTAGATAACCGTTCTCTGTTGTTTCATTATCTACGATCAAGCCTGTCAAAATCTATGTGAACTAAATAAAAGGACAGAAGATTTATTGCTCCAAAAAAGGTCGTGCGTAATTGAGTTCTCGCCTTAAAAATACACTCAAAACTCATCAGGAAAAAAAACTTTTACTTTGAAGTTGCTTCCGTATTTGTAACGAAAATTGTTTTCGTTATTTGTCAAAAGTAAGTTCAGGTAGGAAACATTGAAAAGTCGAAGTTCAACTGAAGATTTTACAGCGAATCCAGGGCGGATTCAGAACTTCGTTCTCTGTTCGGCGGACAAACTTATTCCTTGTTCGTGTCGTGTAAATTAAAGCTGCCAAATTTTTAAGTCGAGTTTTATATTTTTGTTACGACTTATCTTAACTCTTTAATGATAAAGAATGGAATTGAATAAAATAATTTTTATTTCTTTTTTGTTCTCAGTACTTCAGATTAGTTCTACTTAGTTTGTATTAATGCTTGTAGTAATGGTAGTATCGATATTTATTTATCGAAAAGATCCGTACTCGCGCCGCAGATGCCTTAACCAACTAGGCTATGGGAGAAATCGAGGTTGACAGCGAAATTTTTGAGATGATGTTTTTGTGCTGTATAAATATACTTTCGTGAACATCCGCTAGTGTCGGTAAACACTATAAAATATATTTCATAAAGTTTTCACAAATATAAAAAGTTGTCTACTATATCTACTATGATCACGCCCAGACTTTTGTTTGTCTAATTAAAGACGAGGGAACAGCTTTTCACGTGAAAACAACACACAAAACATGAAAACATGTTTTCATTTATTTTATAAACATCGAACGAATATGTGCACTATTTTTATAAACATTCTTCAAAAACACTACTTCGACGATGTTTTTGTTTGATCGGCGCAATCTTTACAACGCGAAGGCAGTAACCGAGTTCTTCCAGAAATCCTTTCACATTTGCAGATATTAGTCCATCCAATTATCATTGCCATACGTAATAACCATATTGTTCAAGTAAGGGAACTACCATAATTTTCATCCATCATTCCGGGGTAATCTCCCGCTATGTTCGCATTTAGGCCTCTCCGAACTTAGTCCATTATCTTCTCTTCCTATTGTTCGTATAACTTATCACCTACTCGATGTTACGTCTTTTTTACTGGTTTTCAAGGCATGACCTCACTAGAGCAATTGTGTAGAGAGGAGATACTATTATAGAATGTTCTAGATTCAAGGTACACGTAGCTGAGAGTCGTAGAGTTAACATCTTGGGAACTGTTAGTTGAGGACAAGCCCTTATGTACACAATTTCTTTCAACATTTTCTAAAATAAACCGATGAATATTATTGTTCAGTATTTTTAGGTCTAGAAATTCTGCCTCATCATTTATTTTCAGAAAAAATAACAATTTCTCGATTATTGTTTGATCGAGTATACTTACTAAAGTTTTATATTTTTGTTTCAGGTAAATTTGTAACGTATACTGATTCAGCGTGGGTGATTGAGTAAGTGTATTATAATTATTACTAGCTGCTGCCCCGCGGTTTCACCCGCGTGGAGATTTTGGATTACATGGTTTTTATTTTTTTTCGCGGAACACTAATTATTTTTCTAAAATTAAAGTAGCTTAAGTTACTCCTTGTAACATCAGCTATCTGCCAGTGAAAGTCCCGTCAAAATCGGTCCAGCTGTTTCGGAGATTACCCGTAACAAACAGACAGACAGAGAGACAGCCGTATAACATTTTTAAAAATGGTTGTTTTGTTATAGGTACCGTATATACTTTCATATACATTTAGTAAAAATCTGTTATTTTGATATTACAAACAGACACTTCAATTTTATTATCTGTATGGATGTATGGATATGGATTTACAAAAAATATAAGCAGTAGCAATACTGATCAGTGGAACTGCATCGATTCAACAAAATGCTTTCAGAACTTGCATATTTGAACTTGCACCGTAATGGTGCATGTTGAATGAATATTCTAGTCTATACTTAGATCTATACTTAGATGACAGGTTACGGGTTCGTTACCTTACTAATCGATATAATGGGGGTTCATTGTTCTATAGTCTGTACTTTGCAGTAGAGACTACAGACATCGTACTGCGACTGCATTACATTTACGGGTCAGCATTGCGGTAAACGAGATAATGCCGCCAGCCAATTATTATTTAAAGCAACTAACCTTTTTTAAATATTTTTTGCATGTAATTCAACACAGAGACGTTAACATGACATATTATTATTTTACATTTCTTATTTTTGTATTTTTTTTGTAAATATTCTAAAGTATAGTTAGTTCTGTGTGTACTATTGAAATTTGAAAATAGTTTATTTGATGTAAATATAATATGCATCGAAAAAAAATTCTCTGCCCATCCTTGGAACCCGCTTCCTTCGGGTTATCTAAACACAGAATCTTTAAACATCTAAGCTATGGGAGAGATGTTAGCCCCGAAATTCTTGAAATGCTATTATATTATATAGCGTGGATTAACATTTTTAAATATATACTTTACAATTTTCTTTAAAAAATATTAATTATTTATCGCGTAATTAAAACTATAACTTACATTATATAATCTTATTTAAAATATTAATTAAGAAAACAAAAACACGATTTATTACTTTCCAACAAAATTATAACATGTATGTATTTCGTCTGCAAAATTCACCACAACTGTTTTTCAAGCCTATTACATAACAACGTCAAAAAGGAACAAAGCTTCTGTATGATAAATTGCCACGTATCCGGCCAACATCAAAGTTTAATTTTAAATGTTAATTATCTCAACATATGAGCTCGTAATTGAACCTTGTTCGCTACACTGAGTTTCATCTTTTCAAAGCACTTGCGGTAACTAGGTTTTGCTCGTGGCTTGGCTTTAGAAACCGAAATTGGCTAAAGTAATTTTGGGTGGAGCCTTTAGTGAATTTTATTTTATTAGTGTGATTATTATACAATTAATTAATTTTAAAAAGGGTGTGTACGGGCTTTAATGAATTGTCTTCGAGCGATGAAGACAGTATTGTGAATGCACCGGAGCGAGCAGTAGCGCGTTTGGATTGCGCCGCCCTGCTGCCACGCGCAGCAACCAGTCGGAGCGACTGCGTGCAGCTCCGTTGATGAAGAGGTACCGAGTACCTCGAAAAGTTACCTTACTAAAGTTTTAATCAACAAATCTAAAAAGCAGTATCTTCATACATACGTCACTGACCTCGCGTAGATTGTGATTATGATGGATTTATTAGTATCATTTTATTAGTACTCGAGAGTAGCTATACCAAGTTACTGTTTAATGAAGATTTAATATTGAGTTGAATTAGAGCAATTATTTATTAAAATAGTAGAAGACAAGACGAATTAAATATTGCTTTGTATGAAAGAACCACAGATATTATGTATCAGAAATCAAATTGATGAACTTACCACTAGAGTTCATTTTATCCCTATAGTAGAAATACGAACTTATACCTAAAATTAATATTTTTTTTATTAAAATACATCATTTTAGGTAAAGAGAGAAACTTTTTACAATTTTTTACAAGTAAAAATTATTCCAAATATATTGTAAAAAACAAGCTTTCCCCCTTAATAAATGCATTATCAACAGATTTACACATGAATTAAAAATTTCAGCCTATTTGGGGCACGAAAATTCTTTCAAAATAAAAGACTTTTGTTTTCTTTATGCTATTTGATAGCGAGACGAGCTGGTCATTTGCTTGATGGTAAGCATAACGTTGGCCCATAACAATTGCAGTGCCACTCAGAAATTTTAAACGCAAAGTCCTGCGCGGCACTGCAGTGCGCCCGCTACCCTGAGACGTTAGGTATTAAGTCTCATGAGCCCAGTAATTTCACTGGCTACTCTGCTCAACAAACCGGAACACAGTAATGCTTGCACACTACTGCTTAGTGGCAGACTTCACGAGCAAAGCGGTGGTACCAACCCAGACGGACACTCGCAGAAGAGTTAGTCCTACCACCTAGTAAAAGTATATATAACATTCTCATCCATATAATAAATTTATTTAGCTTTTCCATACAAAAGTGTCGTCAAACTCTAAGTATTTATTATATTCGTGTTGCCACGCAATATTGATGGACATATTTTTTATTACTGTCGTTGATTGCGGACTCATTTTGATGGATCCTTTTTATGGCAGCCGACTAGTGTTCTGCCTACAATAAAAAATCTAGCTTTTTTATGTAGGTACATAACAGAGTTCTTGTCCAATACGTTCTTATGGGAAGTTGCAATGAAAAGTATACAATACACGCTACATTTTTTTAGTAAAATTGTTGTCGCCCCACCTAAAATTAGTAGAGCTTGTTTCTATCAAGAAAAAAATCGCAGAAAAGACCCATAAAATTTTCTTTTGTCTAGAAAAGCTAATTATTTAGAGCAACAACTGTCATATATTTTATAACCAAAAAAGGAAATTTAATTACCTAAAGACAGACGTAAAAATATTTAAACTTTATGGTGTCTCTTTTTCTTAATTAAATAAAAACTACCTTCAACTAAAAGCAAATGCATCGCCATTTTCAACCTTATTTCAAAGTAAAAGAATGATACATAAAGGAAGCACCTTAAAATAATAAAACCGTTCGAATTAGTGTAGCAGTGCTGCCATACAAACACACAAACAAAAAGTCTTGCCGTTATTAGAGATAATGCGAAGTGTTATTGGACACATATTTAATAAGTCGATCAAGAGATTTGTGTTTAAATTACTTAGTTTTAATTACTTATTAGCCTAATTAATTGCTAGATGGCAAGAAAAACTTTTAACAAAAAATTAAACAGACGTCCATTTTTTTTATTGAAACATAATTATTATAAAAAAATATATTGGGTTGACTTGAGAACCTCCTCTGTTTTTTCGTCGGTTAAAAGATAAGTTACATCACCAAGTTGAAACCTAGAATTCGAAAAAAAAATGTTTTAATTATAATATTGTTAAGGTGCGATACTTTAATGGAAGATAAAAAAAATTGCAAATTTTCGCTTTTATTTTCAAACAATCCCTTGTTTCATCAAAACATGCCAGCATTCAACGTATTTCTCGTTGACAACGTTCCCAAAGGAGTGTTCAGTTGTATAGCTCTTATCATCGAGTGTAACAATTCCCTTTGTATTTGTGCATTTTGCTACAGAACAGTAGCTTATTACGAGACATGTAGCTAAGACTTGTATGATAAACACGCTTGCTTATCTTGGAGAACGAGTATGTTCATTCTTTTGATAAAATGAGATGTAGTTTGGGTACCATGAACCCGTGTTGTTGTGTCGTTACTTTAATACACGTGGGTAATGTCAGTCCCACGTCGCGTCCGTTTATAATAATTGCAATGCTACTTAAAACGAATAAACTTTTACCACACTTGCTCTGAAAACAGCGATGGTAGGCATCGCGACGTACTCAAATGTTCAAGAACCATAAAAAAATCGTGAACATGTGACATCCACCAAGCCGCATTGGGTCCACGTGGTGGATTATGGTACTCTTAGAATTCCCAGGGAAGCTTGGAGTCAGGCAGGCGGCAGGCTGTAAAAAAAATCCAAAACCTAAAAGTACTATGTCTATAAAGACGTATACTGCGCCGACCCTATGTAAAATGTGACAAGGGCAGAAAGAAGGAGGAGCTACTTAAAACTAATGCAATACTGTAAAAGAAAGATTTTTTAGAGTACACATTATAATAATAATAATGGAATGATAATGATGGAATTACTGGTACAATTTTGCATCTCTAATACCATTAAAGAAAAGCAAAGACATCTTGCAAGCAAGAATAACCAAAACAATAAAAAATTCTAACAAATACAAGTTCCCAATCTCTGTTAAACAGCCCTATTTCCGCGATACTTACTCTCCGTCAATGAACCGGTATTTTACTACACATTTTTCCGGTTTTTTCCGGCAACACACGGCAAGTAACAATAAGTCATTGCTACCCTCCCCACGAATTTCGTGCGTAGTTCCCAATATGTACACGGAGATGTCACCAAAAAACCGTATCGAAAAATAGTCGTACATGGCCCCGTCTGGCACCGCCCTGTCTTGCGTTTACGATTGGCCGTAAATCATGTACCGTCTAACGTTTCGCCTTATGTCGAAACCGGGTTACCCTTATGGGTTATCGGGCATAACTACGTTTTTTCGTCTTTCCTGCTCGTCCGATGCTTATATGCTCCTAATAAAATGGGAGGGACGTTCTGTCAATGCTATATAAAAAAAACTTGACCTTTCGTGAATAGTTGATATAAAATGGGGCGCTTTTAGGAGGGTAAATATTTGGTGCGGTATAATAAAGCTATCGGTTGGGTAAATGGATGTCTATCAAGTTAAAAGAGTAAATATGCTTTGTTTTATTATTAACCATCTATCAAATATTGGATGCCTTTTCAAAGTCAGGGGTAGGTACGCGACCAGATTTTTAATATAGAAGATTTTGTAGATGTTTAACATATTTGTTGAAGTCTTACTTCCCTTGGCTTTTGAGTTTAATTCTATTTATTTTGTTTTTGGATTTCTTGTTCAGCGTTTGAGTAAATATATTTATAAAAATCTATTGTTTTGTTAAACAAAAGACATTTCCATTCAATAAACACGTTTGTCTACCGACTGGAGATTTGAAACGGGGCAGTGCGAATAGCTTTTAATTTTAACCATAAAATTACAGTACAGGAAAATCTCGAAAAACTCTGCCTTACTATCGTATTGTTATATTTTGCTACAGTGTATACAAATGTTATCATGTTTCTTATAACGGAACAAAACTATCAAGCCCAAAATTTTTATGGACGTCAAATAGTTTAGTTTATAGTATTCACACACGCCGTAAATATTTTGGTACGCCACATTCACCTAAAAGTTATTTTTACGTGTTTATTTTAGTTTTATTTTACCAAAGTTTTATTATTTTATCATCAGATATATTTCAATGCAAATAAATGGTAAACGTAGCACGCAGCATGTAGATCCTACCGAAATAACGCGAAGCTGTGTATCGGCGTAGCACGTAGCTGTGTAGCAGCGTAGCGCGTAGCTGTGTAGCAGCGTAGCGCGTAGCAGCGTAGCGCGTAGCGCCGTTATAGCATGTTGAAACATTCCCCTGTTACCATAAAAAAGTTTTAGATAGCTAGACTGTGTCTAACGATAAACGTCTAAAATAATTAGAAGTGTCACAATAGAATAGAGTTAAGCAACAGTCAGACACTAGTTAATTCAAGATTTATGGTTGCTTATAGTTAAACACGCGACTAAAGCATGTTTAAGGCATAGACGCTGTTAAAACATGTTTAGGCTGTGTTTAGTTATTTTTTTGTGGTATTACCCTAGATGTCTGAGAAGAGAAGACACTGTCTAAAATCATTAACGATAGCAGAATAGTTAAAAATGTATGAAACTTGTATAATTAAGTAATGGTTAATTTACTATTGTAAGTGTGCAGTAAAAGTGACACCTGTCCACAGAACTTTTGTCAATGTATTGGTCTATATTGGCCGCTTAATTATCCGGCAGGCTTATGTCCTCGTTCGAGTATTTCTTCGTTCTAATTTGAAGGGAAAAGAAGGGCAATTAAAAGATAAGGAGGATGATTGTCTCAGGGTGACGAACGTAGCAAAGTACTGTGTAGGAATATTTTAAATTGAATTATAGATGGCAATACCACGCTTATTGATTTGACATTTTCTAGTTCTCGTCTTGCTAGTTACCACCCTCAAGTTGAGAATCTCGCCAAGTGGCTATGGGTATATTACAGCAACTACATTTTTTTATGATATTTGGTTATGAGACGAACTGGTCGTTTGCCTGATGGTAAGCATAACGCCGGCCCATAACAATTGCAGTGCCACTCAGAACTTTGAAACACAAAAGCCTGCGCGGCACTGCAGTGCGCTCGTTACCCTGAGACATTGGGTATTAAGTCTGATAACCCCAGTAATTTCACTGGCTACTCTGCTCATCGAACCGGAACACAGTAATGCTTGCACGTTACTGCTTGGCGGCAGAATTCACGAGCAAAGCGGTGTTACCGACCCAGTTGGACACTCGCAGAAGAGTTAGTCCTACCACTAACATTTGAAAGTTAGTTCTAATATAATCCTAGGTGTAGCATATTCACCATTTTTTTTTTTTTTTTTTTTTGGTGCCCGGTGGAAAACTCATTTATGAGCTTACCCCCCCGTGCCTCGGGGGAGGTCACGGGGGGAGTGTGGGCTTCCCGCTCGCCCACTGCGCAGCGGACTACCCACCAAAAACCCCCGGGGCGTTTACGGCTCAGCTTCTGGACGGGGTTGCGGTGCCACTTTCGCACTACACGCGGAACCCCGTCAGCCGTCGTCCGCCCCCCCGGGGCGGACCCGCCTCGCGAGGAGCCTAGCTCCCCCGCTTGGCTCGGGCGGTGCGCCCACGCTAGACGCACTGCCCCCTAGCATAGCATATTCACCATCTTTAACCGCGATCAGCCGAGATAATGGTCAAATGTTAACATTTCGATTGTAATAAGGACCGTAGTAGTTTCCAAAATAATCGCTAAATACTTATGTCAAACTTTAGGCTCAGTTTCATAATACCACGACATATTCCATCCGACTTTAATCTCGGCTGAGTTCAGCTGTCACACGTACGTTATCAACAATTTTCCGCTCGGTCGGCCACCGCAGCGCTCATGTCTATCCGATAAGCGTGTCACGGGCACGCTTGAGCCACGCCCTTACACTTTGGTCTGAATATTTGAAAATCTTGTATTAAAAAGCTTTGCATGGAAATCAAATTTTGATTTTTGGCCCGCTTCGACTTCGAAAACCTTCAGCATTGACTAAATATCATTGACAGATCATATAGTTCCCCTTAATATCCAGTGCATCCTTCTTGCCTCCATGTACTCATTGCGTTCTTGCTTGAGCCCTCCATAAATAATAAATTAAATTGTGTTTCAACCTACGCCTGATATCATTAGCACAAATGGCATTTTTATAAAAAAGTCGGGCGGAAAACGTTCACTGTTGAACATAGCGGTCCTCATAAATGGTCCCATACACGCAGAGGCCAAACTGAACAGGCAATACTGTGTAATTTCAGCCTTATTGGATGCGTGCAGAACTGCACATACACGGAACAATTTCATCAGTTCAATTTGGTTTATTATGAGACGTGGTCGCGAATTATGGACCAAAGTGAACTATTTCTTCCGTCAGTTCGACCGTCAGTTCGGCCGCCTGTGGCGCGTCGGTCTTCAGGCCAAAATATACGTGATATTATTTTTCATCCGGTCATGTGTAACTGATGGTAGAACTGTTCGAGTATGTGGGCTTTATAACGGGGGGACTTCCAGAAGGCTTCTTGGTAAGCGTCTTTGTGATCGCAGCAAATTTTGATGTAGATAAAGAAAATGCTAATAGCCAGCTCTCACAACTTCCACGAGAGGGTATGTGGTCTTTCAAATAGTAAACAAAGTCAAAAAATATTGTATAAATAGCAATCCATAACCAAGAATTTCGCAGTCAACATCGATTGCTCCCATAGCCTAGTGTTTAAGGCGTCTGGCCCGGCAAGCCAGAAGACGCAGGTTCGAATCCTGTTGGAAGCAAAATTTTTGTGATGTATATATTTGTGGGAACATCCGCTAGTGTCGGTTAACACTATAAAATATATTTCATAAAATCCATAACTCATCATAAAAAAAAACCTTTGCTCGAAATTTTATCAAAATTCTGCTTGCATTGTGAATAGACAACACATTGTTGGCTGGCAATAACTTTCTGTAACCAGTATGTAATATAACTAGTTTCAACCCACTATATGAGTTTATTCCAAACCCGGTTTAATAAACCACGCTACAATCGTTACGCATAACCGTTATTCTGATTTAGTACTACAAAAATGTTAAAAGCACCTCTATTGCTGTCGTACTTCTTAGTGTTATCACCAATTTTCCACTTGGTCGGTCTCCATAGTGCGTTTACAGGATAAGAGCATCATAGGCTACGCTCAGAGTAAATGGTCCTTGCGGAATATTGCGCAAGTGGGTTAATAACAAGGTCTATTTAAAGCAAGAGTGATCCTTCTGTGCAGCGTTTAAAAATGAAAATGAATTAGAGTTGTTTAAAGACGAGTTCTTTTTTGTATAACAATTTGAAATTACGAAAATTCGTCATAAGAACATAACATCCACATCAATAAATAACATTATTAGCCGAAAAACATAAATACAGCTTTAAATTTCTGTGTGTCTGTCTTTTCGTTCCGGCTTCTTCGAAACGGCTGGACTAATTTTGACGGGACATTCATAGGCAGATAGCTGATGTTATAAGGAGTAACTTAGACATGGCCGGAGCCGCGGGGCACAGCTAGTTTTATATGAGTATATAGAAATTTATATTCGATTGGATTACAGATTTTGCGTGCTAGTTTGGAAAAATTAAAACAATCTACTGAATGTTTTTAAAGATAATTTTTAATACCAAAAACAATTCAAAATATAGTAGACAGTCCAATTCAAAGTAAATAAGTAATGGACCTAACTAAATACTAGGCTATCCTTTACAACCATAATTCCGCCAAACGGCCCGTTTAAAACCGACCGACTAAACCAATCCTTTATAACATCTGGAGCCCATAATAACCACAAAGCAAAACTTAATCACGGCCAGCATAATAGCTGTTTATCTTTTGTTAGTGCTTTTAGTCGCCCATTTCAGTCCACGCAGTAAATTCTAGTTATTCTTTGCTGTATGATAGAGGTGTCAGCTAGGGCCGTAATTAGGTTTGACGGTAGGGGGAGACTTTGCGTACAGAAGCAAAAGTTTTACTATGCAAAATTACACACTCTACTATTGTACTTTAGGATGGTAGAACGCTTTCTAGTTCGTACCTAGTTAGTTACTCACAAGTTAGCTCACAAGTTCAAAATCTATCATCAAACACCAATCGGTGTTAAGTTAGCGCACTTAAAACCCAGTTTCAATATAGAACTCTCTCTCTCTCTCTCTCTCTCTCTCTCTCACACACACACACACACACACACACGCACACACCCACAAACACACACAACCCCACACACACACAAATTTTAAAATTTATATTTTAACAAAAATATGGTAATTTGTCTAGGATGCCTCTGATATGTGCTTTGTACCTTGTATTTCGAATCATCCTAGGTCTCCACGACACGGGCCCAGAGCCTAGTGTGGGACCGCCGGTCAAATCAATGGAATAATGATTTACAGTAATACAATTTTGTTGTACTTAGTTATAAGCTTCCTTTGTATATCATTTAGTTAATAAATATATATTATTAGAATTATTAGAACATTTACCAATCATCTTCGACTTCACCTTCGCTTAAGATTAGGCGAGGATCACCATCCGCTTATGGTTGACATTCCTACTATCTATGCTAAGCGTTTTGCTTTGACCTTCATCATGCAGACAGCTAAAAATTGCAACTCATTGCCGGCACATGAGACGAGTGAACAGGTATGTTCTGGGGAAGCGTGCTACAACTTTGAATCGTCACTTAGCATCAGGTCAGACATAGCTGTCAAACGCAAGTCTATTTGCTGTAAAAAAAAAGACTCCTGTCAGCATTAGATAATACGAGTGAGTGTGGCTGAACGGCAACTTGTGTGACTTTGAGTCCGATGCGTCAAAGTTCGAAACTCTGCTCTACCAATGACTTAGGTATATCAAGAGTTATGTGCGGATTTACCACATTTACTCGGTGAAGGAAAACAATGAAGAAAACCCGCATCTTCAAGAACCACAAAATTCGAGGGCAAAATGAGAGGCCACTTTGCTCGTGTCGACTCCCGCCAAGCAGTAATGTGCTAAAATTACTGTGTACCGATTTGATAAGCAAAGTAGTCAGTGAAATTACTAGATTTATGAGAGGTAATGCCTAAAGCCTTAGGGTAACGAGCGCAATACAGCACCGCGCATGCCTTTGTATTTCTAAAGTTCTGAATGTCACACAATTGCTTACCACCAGGCAAACTGTATCAGCTCGTCACGTCTCTAAAGGCAGGCCTGTATTATGTAGGTATCCCTGCAGTGGAAGCGTAATAGGCTGATGATGATGATGATGATGATCAACTTAGTGTAATATACAAATGCTCTAAAATTTAAGTTACATACGATCTTAAATTTATTTTTAAGTTTAAATGTGATTGCACCCCCACATCTACCCTTGCTTACGACCACACCTTCATATAAGTTCATTAGGGTGTAACGGCTTTATAACGTGACATAAAAGAGAACTATTGTTTTAAAACCGTTAACTATTAAGGGGTTAGTTAAACGGTGAAATGGTGGGTAATGGTCGTGATACGGGGAGGGAAAAGGATATTCCAGCGTTTTATGGCTTCTTGTGTAATATCATTTTATGTCTTCGTTGCTCGCAAAAGCAGAAATGAAGCGATGAACTAGTATTTTAACTTTCTTTTTTCTATATCTTGGTAGTCTTTGGTGATTGCTGTGTATGTGAAATCAATTCTTTAAATGCCGAATCAGGTTATAAAGTCACAAGCTTGTGTTTTTAAATGATAGGAGAGGAAACACAAAATATGCGGTATGAACGGCCGTGTCTTTTAGTTGTGACTTAGAAGTTTGATTTTTTTCACAACTCCAAGGGGTTGCAGACTAAGAGGCCTAACACCATCTCTTAGAGCAGTATTACTTTCACTGTACAATTGTACATTGAAATTTTGTACTACAATTTTCAACTTCCGAGTGAAGCAAGTAAAGTATATTTTTCATGCGTGCTACGCACTTGAACGTGCACACAATAAAAGAAAGAAATCCATCGCATCACTTGTTTCTCACGAACAGTCACGTATCACTCCAAAAGGGTTCGAGATTCGCATCCTCTTCGGAGCGCCGGTGTCACTACATTGTTATTCGGTTTGATTTCCCCCGCCGCGAATGATTAATTCTGCGGGATCTATTGGGAAATTATTTATTGCTTTTGTTGCCTTTGTTGCCGCTAGCATAACGATTTTGAGAGAAAAGGCATCGGAATAGAATCGTGAGACAACAAGTTGCTTACGGCTCCGTTTATGATACATTTTATGTTTACACTAGGAGTTGATTGCAATAAATATATAAAAACAAAAATACCTTTTACGCCTTTTACCTTTTGCTTTTTCTATCTATACTACAAATAAATAAAATTGAAGTGTCTGTTTGTAATATCAAAATAACAGCTTTTTACCAAATGCATAAGTAAGTATATACGGCACCTATAATAAAACAATCAATTTAAAATTTTTGTCTGTCTGTCTGTTTGTTCCGGGTAATCTCCAAAACGGCTGGGCCGATTTTGACGGGAGTTTCACTGACAGATAGCTGATGTTACAAGGTGTAACTTAGGCTACTTTTAGTTTAGAAAACAAATCAGGGTTCCGCGCAAAAAAAATAAAAATCTTGAAATCAAATACCTCCGCGCAGGTGAAACCGCGGCCAGCAACTACTTTCGATTAAATTTAACATGCGTTGGAATTAAATAGCCTAATTCCCCCTACCCATTGCATTATACGACCTCTGCATTGAACCGTTTATTTTTGGTTGTATTAGAAATAACATTCTATAAAACAGGAGAGCCTATTTGAGAAGCGCTTTGCATTGACATAACTCCGAATGAATAATAAATAGTGCAGTCGTAAACTAGCATCTATATTTTCCAATTGAGTATAGCTTTTTTCCTGAGACATTAGGTATTAAGTCTCATAAGCCCAGTAATTTCAGTGGCTACTCTGCTCATCAAACCGGAACACAGTAATGCTTGCACACTACTGCTTGGCGACTAACTTCACGAGCAAAGCGGTGGTAACAACCCAGACACTCGCAGAAGAGTTAGGTCTACCACTAACACGTACGTGATCGTTGCATGTTTTATGTCACTACAGTTTATATTGATGAAAGCTTGTCACAATTTACATTCGTAATTTACTTCTCAGTTAAGTAAATTACTTTACATGTCACGGGATTTCAATAAATCCCTACGCCAAAAACTTTAATCCCACCTCTCAGCTACAAACTATCTCAAAATATAACTATATGTTCTGTTATTTCAACCGCGGGTGTCTCAATCTAAATTCCAGCCCAAGGCAACGGCGTAACTCGAAATGCCAAGACTTTGCCTATGCCCTTGTTTAGAATAAGGCATGTAGAGATGAACACATTCCTATAAGCGCTGAGATTATGTGGAACATACACGTATTGCATGGAATAGTAGGCAAAATTGGTGTGTACTTAATATACGTACAAATTATCAAAGCGTTTGATATCGCTCAAAGGATTGTTAAGGTAGCTAGGTTATTCTATCAAAGACTATTGGCTTGGTAATATTATTGTATACTATATTAATGTGTATATACCAGGAAATTACGTGTATCTATTGATACTGTATACAAAATTCGTACATTTACTATATATAAAGGACCTACATAAACGAACAATCATTATTACTAACTATTAAGACCATGTACACAAATTTGTACAGAGAATTAATAAATAAATAAACTTTATCGGTAATACAATACAAAAGGCCTTTGTTGCACACCAAAGGGATATATATACATTTACATCTACACTATCGTACTTTTTAAACTTTCGCGAATTGAATTCATTGTATTAAGACAAAAACGGGTCTTTTCGCGCACATGAATGAATTTGAATTATATTTTGATTTTATTTGTGCGCAAAAAGACTCGTTTTTGTCTTAATACAATCTACACTATCGCTTAAAAATTATTATGTGAAAGAAAAAGGAAAGAAATGTGATGCAATCAGGTGTTACTTTGCGGAAGTCCATTTTAAATAAGATATTTAAAATGGGTAATTTATAGTTTTAATTCCGCGATAATGAATGTCTAATGGCCTAAGTTCGATCTGTACTGAATTTAACCAAACGTAACGCGCGACGCTGGACAACGAAACATGGGTTAGTTTGTTTTAATTTAAAAACTTTCTTGAGCTCGCAACGATGGACTGTAGAACCTGTCTTGTACATGCGGGTTTCCTCGCAACGTTTTCCTTCACCGTTTTAGAGAGAGTGTGAAAAATCCGCACATAAATTGATATAAGTCATTGGTGCGGGGTGAGTCAAGTTCTTTTTGTATTAAGTATTATCTATTCTGTGCTCACAGCCCTTCCCTGAAAGCAGGGGTACTACGCACAATTAATGCATCTCTCCCTCTTAATCAAAGTCGTGTATGTTGAAACTTGACAGAATCTAGAAAGAATAACGTTCTATTTTCATTGTGTGCCGACGTTTCCGGCGCTTCCGGTAGTGTCCACACAAAACTACCCAGTGCTATGATATATTTTCCCGGTCCGGATAAAAACTGGCACTATGTCAGGTTTAGATAACTTAGAGACAAAGAGATTCGGGGGTCAATGGGAATATCAGCAAGTTTATACGACTTAGTTGGTGGTGGCGACTCTGCCTGCGAAGCGAAGGGCATCGGATTCGATTTCCGGCCGGGGTAGATTTTGTGTGGTTAGCGTAAGGTTTGTTCTCGGGTCTCGGATGTTTGGGTTTTGTATCTGTGTATCCATCCCACATGTGGCACAGGGAATCATAACTACATTTTATGTTAATGTTTTTAGCTGCTGTCCGCTGTTTCGTCCACGTGTAGTTTTCCCGGAGAACCATGCATGTTCGGTGATAAAAAGTAATTGTGATTCTCCAGCCCATAAACTATCTCTCTGCAAAAATGATGATGCATTATGGTTTTAATCAATCTGTTTTATCATGAGAATTAAATGTCTATATCGAAAAAACTGGAAATCGAACGCTAGAAATGTCAAAAATGAGAGTCAATGTCGGGCGTATCTACTGAGCGCTAAAACGCCCCATACAAATTTGACAGAACATCTGACGTCACTTATTCGACGTGGGCCGTAATGCTGTACTAAAAACATTCATTTTGAAGATTTGGCCGTGAAAACTCCATTTAAGTACATATAAATAGTTGCCATACATATTTTTATTCATTGAAATGTAAAGAATCTGATGGTACCATCTAAATTGTTATTGGGTGATAAAAAAATGGTTGAATTCGGGAAACTTTTAGATGCTCAATCTTTGAGGAAATTATATGTTTTTTGTGAATTTCATTGTTATTGTGTTAATATGATATTTTTAAATCTGTATAATGACAGTAATTATGTATTACGTGTTTCACGCAACATCCCTATTATTTATTTCGCTGCTGCTCATATCTACATGGAACAAACTCATCAGCTCATTTTGATTCTTTGCGAGTCATCATCATCATCATCATCATCATCATCAGCCGGAAGACGTCCACTGCTGAACATAGGCCTCCCCCATAGAACGCCACTTGGATCGGCTACTCGCCTCTTGCATCCAGCGGTTCCCCGCGGTTTTGACAAGGTCATCGGTCCACCTAGTGGGGGGCCGTCCTACACTACGTCTTCCGGTTCGTGGTCGCCACTCGAGAACCTTTCTTCCCCATCGGTTATCGGTTCTGCGAGCGATGTGGCCTGCCCACTGCCATTTCAACTTGCTAACTTTGAGAGCTATGTCGGTAACTTTCGTTCTTCTGCGGATCTCCTCGTTTCGGATTTTATCACGCAGGGAAACCCCGAGCATAGCTCTCTTCATAGCTCGTTGTGCAACTTTGAGCTTGCGAGTAGTAGGCACGAATTATGGACAAGAGTGAACTATCTCTTCAGTCCGACTAGCAGTGCATTTCTACCATTGGCGCGTCGGCCAAAGGTAGGTCGGTAGGCTGAAATTCTCATACACTATACGTTTTTTTCAGGCAAAACTGAAGGTCGTGTAACAATTATTCTTATAAGAAAGAATTTGATTAAACGATCAGTCACAATAACTTTTAGAAACATTTCGTATAAAATCTACTTGTGAGTACTGCTGTAGATAATTCAGATTACGCATTGAAAATAAATTGAAATTTACTAGAAATCTCTACGCAGAGTTAACAAGAAAGTGATTGGATTTAGGCTTGTATCTATATGGGTAATTGCCTTTGGTAATAAAGATTTATCTATCTATCTGATTCTAATATTATAAAGAGTTAAATTATAGATTGTTTATTTGTTACCCCTAATCACTGATCCGATTCTATAAATCCTTTTACTACTAGTAGTAAAAAGATTTATAGATTGTAGCTTTCTAGAAAGCTACATTATCATTGAGTGATACAGGCTATATATAGGTACACTTTGTTTGAAAAAGCTAGTTAGAAATAAATTTAAACACTGTCTCAGACATTTCTGCACAGGGTTAATAAGAAAGCTTTTGGCGAAGCAGACCGCTTTTTTCACGTTACCATCGTAATTAGCTATCAACGCAAGCTTGCTACTTAATTTCATATTATCCTCACAAACGTTCGTATAAGCCTAGAATAAGTACGCGTAGAAGTCCAATACAAACGCAAAGCGAAGTAGAAAATACTTTACCAAATTTGGTATGGACCTCAGCTGATGTAATCACTTTTAAACACTTAGTTGTTCATAAGTACATATCTGTTGCCCATTTCTTTGTTCTAATGGCATAGAAAAATATACAAAGATTAGGCTAATTAAAATATTTCACACTCGAAAAAGCTATTACATGCACCATCATTTTCAACAATATGACTACATTTTAATACTTAGTATTTTGAAACATCAGGTATAAAGTTTCGTTATGCTTCGCAATTTAATTGATTACTTAGCTTATCAGCCATGAACATAACCTATTATAAAGCATGCAAACTACTGCTTGGCGGCAAACTACACGAGCAAAGTGGTGATACCCAGCCAGACTGATACTCACAGTAGAGTTATATTGTGAATGTCCTACCACTTGGTATTGTGTTGTATTGTTCGTATCTACTTTGTGAAATAAATACTATGCGTAAGTTTAGTTATTCTAAGGCTGATCCACCCAGCCTTAATTTCGCTCCACGTTAGGTATTTCCAATAGGCGTCCATTGCAGACATCTGCTGTTTGTTTTTGGGTCACCATCTGTTCTAGCCAATGTTTTCGCCCTGCGTTTAGGATCAAAATTAGCACAATAGATTAAACCTGGTTGATTAATTACTAACCGCGTTAGTGTGCGCACTGATTCGTGACTAATCGGTTGAATGCACTAATGGTAGAGTGACTAATATTAGTATAATGATAAGCGGTTGTAATAGCAATAGGAGGTACAATAGTGGTTTTACTAAAGCAGTTAGATGATATTGATTGTATAATATGAGAAACCATGGAGTTCATTTGGAGATTCCAGTTTTTCAAAACTACTTTTTTTACTGGGTAGATTCTCTTACTTGCATTATACCTATAAGCCGTAAAAGGTAACTCGAGGAGATGTATGAGAGCCATCAAACCGCATTGAACCCGTGTGGTATATTATGGCCCATACTCACTCTCTCTCACTCTCTCCTCTCTCCCTGAGAGAAGACCGGTATCCTAGCAGTGGGAGAGTGACGATGACACTGACACTGACGATGAAAATCTAAGGTCGACAGGGTCACAGTGGTACTCTTTCACCTTAAACCTAAATCTAATTTTAGCTTCGCTCTCTTTTTCCAATATATTACATGAGAAAGAGACGGAGTCCCTTCCGAGGTCCTTAAGGGGGGACTCGGTCTCTTTCTCATGTAAGATATTTAATATGTATCTTACATGAGTTGATTTGATATGTAAGATATTTGACAGATCTAAATTTAAGTTTAGAGCTGTCAGATATCTTCTATCCTTGACAAATTAGTCGCCTCTCAATACATGACCGCTAAATTTATATTGATACGAGCAAGTGGATGAATTTAACAGGTCTAAAATACAATCATCCCTTTCGTATGCTCTTGTTTAAAAAGGAAGAATAAAACAAAAATTAGGTTTCAGTTTGAGACCGAATCAACTCCAATGCTGTTGTCCATAGTGGTTTTTTTTTCCGAGAAAAAAATACCTATCAGCGCTCTATAAAGCCCCATGTTAACTTAAATTTAAGCTCTCCGACCCGACACCTCGATTTAATACGAAGCTGGAACGTAAGCCTGCAAAATCCCAGATTAGGTTCAGCCTAGATAGAGCAAAGCCTAAAATACTAGCTAGAGAATAAGACAGTATTAAAGCTATGAAGTAGGCCTCTTTATCAATATTGAACTGACACATACAAATTTACGGTTAGTTAAACTGCTGTGTCAGCCTATAATGATATATGTAGTATGTATATTATTTTTTTATGTTATTTTGTAACGAGACGAGCTGATCTTTGGCCTGATGGTAAGCATAACGCCGGCCCATAACACAAAGGCCTGTGCGGCACTGCAGTGCGCTCGTTACCCTGAGACATTAGGTATTAAGTCTCATAAGCCCAGTAATTTCACTGGATACTCTGCTCATCAAACCGGAACACAGTAATGCTTGCACACTACTGCTTGGCGGCAGACTTCACGAGCAAAGCCGTGGTAACAAGCAAGACGGAAACTCGCAAAAGAGTTAGTCCTCCCACTAACAACATATGAATACATACATAAAATTCATATATGTCGGAAAATTGAGATCTACTAGATTTTTAAAAAGCGCAGAACCGCTGACCGCTGGTCATCGTTTCTGCTATCTTCGCTGTAATTAAGACTACATAGCTATAGTGATTTTAAATACTAATGGAATTTGTTGAAGTAAAACCATTTGCAAATCGTAATACAGAAAATAAGTGTGGTTTATTAATTTGAAAGAACAAAGGTTATGCTTACAATATTTTTCTTCAAAAATCACCAAAGAAGTGAGCTCTACTCTACTTCCTTGATGCGCACCAATCATTCGTTTTTTGCCATAGCATTTCTCAATACAAATCTTGAGAGATGGCGCTGCGAACGCTTGGAACTTTCAAGAAATTGAGCAGTAACTATTTACAGAAGCAACTGATAAATCAATATTTAATTATTAAACCTTATTTAAAAGCAATATAAACCAAAATAGTTTAAGCAATAATTTAAACTTACTTGAACTGATTATTAGGTTAGGCTTCGTATGAAGGCTTTTCTACGTTTGTTGGTCAAATCAACCAATAACATCAATAGAATGCTTATAGTTATTAACAAATCACTATCACTTCGTCTTAAATAAATTGCACAAGATTTATGAAAATACTTTAGAGACAAATAATCAGCGATAATAATAATTAAGACTTGTGATGTCGATAGACCGCCATATTTGAAACGGGTTGAAAGCCTTTTTATTTAGTTTGTCAAAATAAGCTTAAATTAAATTATAATGCTTATTCTCGCTTACAAATTACTTTCAAATTGTTTTAAATAAATTCACAAGATTTATGAGTAATCATTTTAAACACAAATAATCAATATTAATTAAATGGTGATTTTGATTCGAAGATTGAAGAAACCTCGCGGCGACATATACATACATGAACTAAAAAAACTCACAACACTCCATTTCTTGTGCAGTCGTGTAATGAGATTTAGATACAGACTCTGAGCTCTACTTTTTAATAAGAGATATGTTCGATTAGGTTCATGAATTGTAGCTTTCACAATTATTAAGCTTAGCAACTGCCTCGCCTCGACATTGCAGTGAAATCTCAGACAATTTAAAACCCACAAGCAAACCTAATAAACAGGGAAGCCCTTTAATATGTGGACCATAAAATTCGTGTTTTATCTGCCATCTTGACGGTTTCGAGGACGCACAAGCTTCAGCCGTCAGGTTTTTAAAGAGATTTACTTTTACCTAGTGATGGGAGTTTTGAGTGATTTTATAGGGAGCATAATTTATCGATAATTTTAACGAAAATTAAAACGTTCGATTGTAAAATTGGGTCTATAAATTGTTCACTGCCACTATATTGGCGCAAAGACCTATTTTGTCCTCCACTCCCTATGGAGAATGCTAGAATAGAGAGATACCTATGTATCTCTCTATTCTAGCATAACCCCTTTTGCTTCATCAACATTCATTTTTTTTTAATTTTCGATGGTTTCTTTACTTTGCTATCCCTGAATAGACATTTTCTTTGCTTTTTTCTTAGTTTCTGCTTCCAGGTAGAATTTTTTGTAAAATCTTTCAGCACACAAACTGGTGATATATTCTCAGTAGGTCAAATGTATACATTTACAAATAACTTAGTTACTAAAGTTTATCCAATCATTCTGGGTTCTCCTGTAAATTATGGCACAAAATTTCATAACTTACAGCCTTTGAAAATATTTTTGCCGTCCAACATTAGAAATAAATTTGTGTAATACTTAGTTTAGGTAATTTTAAAGAGGTAATTATATCAGTAAAGGTACTAATTTGTAACTCAGAATACAAATTACTCTGATTACTTTCATAGGTACCCTAAAATAATCAGGTTAGCGAAGTTTATTTCTCCTCCCTTTGGAATAACCAATTTAATTTTGACGTTCCATAAAATAAAACGAGAGATTAAATTTATCGATAGTTTGAAGTACCTCACTTATCGATATTTCAACATCGCCAAGAACGTACTTAGGGCAATGGTCCGTTAACCGAACATGAGTCCCAGGTTATACGAGGATAAAGTGTGACAGGAAGACGGCTTGTCGCTCATGTACAGTTAAATAAAAAGATGTTTTGTGCGGTTATTTAACCGATAATATTATAAAATCAGTTATATCGAAGATAAATAATAATTATACTGATCTTATCAAGCAATGGCGTTTACAGTAGTGTTTCACTCCATACAAAGTTAATCTAAATAGGTAGTGTCATTTGTTTTTTACTGGTTCTTTTTTATTCTAATTTGATAACGAGGCGACCAGGAGGCCTACCACCATCTCTTAGAGCAGTATTACTTTGACCTTACATTGAAAATTCGTACTTAACCATAACCCTTGGTTGGAATATGTGAACCGCCTCCGGTTTGGCCGCAACTCACACCGCAGAACTCAATAAGATAATCAGTTTGTCAGTAAACAATGTTTACTTACTAGCGACGCTGAACTGCAATATCGCTTGTCAGTATGTTCAGTGACGCGACGTTTCTCAGCGTAAACCGAACTCAAGCCGACCTTCCAAATTCAAACCTTCTAAATTTGTATAAGATTTCCTGCCGATTTTGTAGGTCGAGGCCTCGAAACCCTTGGAGAAATAAACATAATACTTATCCTCAATTATATAGTAATTTCAACAACCGTTGTCAAAATAATGAGAAACACGAAGGATATCATCACATATTATTATAATACCTTATACATAAATATATTGTTATTATAACATTGGATGTTCCTATTATACAATTATTCATTATACAATCCTCAGTACTGCGGACTGCCTGTACTACTCCACTGCCTTTGAATAATACCTCCACTTGGCAGACTCTCTAGCCTCCTTTGCCAATCGGGTCGACTGCACTTGCATCTTATGACGTCACTTCGATGAAATATATCCGTATTTTTAGGGTTCCATCACTACAAGAAACAAAATTATTTTTACTGAATGAGTTTCAGAAAGGGTCAAACTATTCTATTTCCAAAGATGACAAGCAAATTAAGTATTTTATGACATTTAAATATTAAGTCACAAAACCGGCCTCTTTCGATAAAATTAAGAACATTTTTAACTTAAAAAAAGAGTAGGTTCTATATAGTTTTTTTAATGTATTTTCACCCATTTCTACGTCAATAATAATTGTGAACCATATTTGAAAATTCTTGTTTGTTTTTAAATCTTACCTCGAAGTATTGTGCAATTATTGACGGATAAATCGGTAAACATACATACAGCTGAACATAGATCCTCTCAGCTCCGTAACTAGCCTTTTGTGCGCCCGGTGCGAGCTTCTATAACTGCACCCTAATGTTCCAATCTAACACGGGTTTGGTCATTTCTTTGCCCCTCCAGGGTCTACACCCTGTGCCTAACACCACTAGCACCGCCCTATTTACGGCACTGCATCCTCTTAATTCATTTTATGAAAGAATACTATTCTCAAGGGTAAGGTAAATGGGAGAGGAAAATTCATTCGTCACGATAATTCCATCGAAGTTGGTTCCTGCTTCTAAATTTTACACGTTTCTATTTACGGAACTTCTGTTTACGAATTCCGCTCGCACTTGACAGATCTATTTGAATTCAACCCCAATTCTAACTTAACCCCCCGCTCTTACTTCTGTACCGTTTTTGGCTCCAATTTGGTAACTAACAATTATTGCAACCGTAAAATGGCGAATCGGTAAAGTCCACACTGGTAACTTTAAGAATTGGTACCGTAAAATGGCAAACCGGTGAAGTGAGAAACTTAGTTTATGTCGTTTTGTAACTAGGAGAGTTGAATCGTAAAAGCTTTCGGTTCGACGGTTTCAACTTTTGGTCCGAAATGTACCGAAATAAAGGGAATAGGTAACTTGGGCGAACGCAAAGGGTTACGTTACTTTAGATTAGGTTCGGAAAATGAAAAAAGGAAGGTCTGTATGGAAACGTTACGTTTACGAAACGTTTTAGCATTTCGTTTGTTGAACATCGGTTTTTTCTAACCTAAACATACATATTATATGATACTAGCTGCTGCCCGCGGTTTCACCCGCGCGGAGATATTGGATTTCATAATTTTTATTTGTTTGCGCGGAACCCTAATTCTTTTTCTAAAATAAAAGTAATAAGGCCTTTGTGTTTCAAAGTTCTGGGTGGCACTGCAATTGTTATCGGCCAGCGTTATGCTTACCATCAAGCAAACTACCAGCTCGTCTCGTAACCAAAGAACATAAAAGACTTCACGAGCACAGCTGTTATAACCACCCAGATGGACGCTTGCAGAAGTACCATCAGGTGATAGGACTAACTCTAGGTAGTGTTATAAGTCCAGAAATGAGACACTCGGTTTGAATAATCGACACACGTGTATTTTCACTCGTAGTTCAAAGAGGACTGCTGTCCTTCCCCGCGTCTTCCCCTTGCGTAGCGCTGGGATGACTACGGCGTAGCACTAACTTCACGGTATAGCTGCCGACGTCATAGCGTAGCGCCAGCACCACACCATGTTCTACTTTTATTCTTACAGTAGATATTATCTTTCAAAGAATAAATCTACTAGCCTCAACAAATGGGTTCCTAAAAAACGGTCCCATCTTCGTCATCCAAAGTGTTCCACGCACGCGTCTTCCATTTATATCCCAGAGATAACGACAGTTTGTACGCACGAAGTTTCACAGTAACTTGGCCATTTTTCAAAGTGTCTTTAATAAGTTGCGGTGTAACAATGTGGTGGTAAAAAAGGACGGTGGGGGTATTTTTAAATTTTTACGTTAATGTTTGCGGAGGAATTTATGGCTGAGAGGTTTAGGTGTTACGCGAAGGGTAGTGCTATGATAAAAAAGTAGGTCAGCTACGCGATGGGTTCCGTTTTCATTTTAAACGTCACTTGTGATGGGACCCTAGCATGGGGGTAGTGTATTTTATAATGATTTGGCTGTCTAACACCATTATTGATTACCTTATTTCATTTAATTAATTTAATATAATCCTCTGCCACCTAATGTTTAGTAAATGTATAATAGACAATTATTTCAAGATACAGAATCTGTGCAATCTAGTGCAACAATATCTTTGGAAACTACTGGAACTCGGGCACCCAAGATACAGGCTACGCCTAGTTTGGGGCCTGTTGCAAATTTTGAGCACCTTGTAATTGTGATTTTGAGAATAAAAAAAATATTATAGTACCCGCACATTGGGCCCCGAACGCAGCTGCTTAACACGCGTTCAGAGTGCGCTTAAATGTTTGTGGTAACTCCGTTGTTGTTTAATTAATTGAATAAATAAATAAACTTGCCACAACCAAAAAGTTACCTATCCACAATAGTGAATCGTACTTACTTCCCCCATGGTCGTGATCATGATGGAGTGAAGCCGTCCGTCTTCCAATGTGGGCGGACGAGGACTGGCATGAATAACGTTAGACAACGTAATAAGTTGGAACAAAAAGGGGATCGGGAGTATTATGTCACATTTATGGGAGAAATATTGTTTATACTAAACGGCATCTTATGGTTAGTATTAGCGTAGGCTGAGAGGTTTCTATTAGCTTACTATTTCCAGCGTGTCTTCCCCTTAATAGAGACAATAGGAAAAGTGTTAATGGACACATTCTTAAACAGTTCATTTAGAAGTTAAGGTTAAATTTAAATTACTTATTAGCCTCATTTGTGGCTAGATTGTATTATAAGTAGGTTACGTTACAAAATGAAACCTAGACAAGAAAAAAAAAACTATTTCATGGGTTTTATTGTTTTTCGTGGAACCCTAACTATTTTTCTAAAATTAAAGTAGCCTAAGTTACTCCTTGTAACATCAGCTATCTGCCAGTGAAAGTCCCGTCAATATCGGTCCAGCCGTTACGGAGATTACCCGGAACAAACAGACAAACAGACCGACAAAAATTTTAAAAATGATTGTTTTGTTATAGGTACCGTATATACTTTCATATGCATTTAGTAAAAAGCTGTTATTTTTATATTACAAACAGACACTTCAATTTTATTTATTTGTATAGATGTATAGATAAACATACACGTACATTAAGTACTTCTATATACACTGCTGCTCCAATCACTTGCTCCATTTAACGAAGATGTCATCGCTGCAGACAGCGTTTACTCGCTTAGCGATCACGATTTTAAATTCTAAAGAGACACGCTGACAAGCTGTTTGGTATTCATTGATATTGCAGACAATCTCGAGCGGTGAGATGTCAGGTTAGATTTAAATTTATTGATTGTAGGGGGAGGAAATTGATGGGATTAGATGGGAGTTACGCTCATTCGCTTTATGCAAAGTGGGGGGATATTGGTACTCCTGGGAGATTTGTTTTAAAATTATTGCAGATTGCCTTTTTAACTAGCTGCTTCTCAAATACTTTACAATACACCAAACTAATCTTTTAAAACAGGTGGAGGCTACAGGCCCTTTCTATGCCTGTAGATAATTCATAATATGGTCTAGCCCACTACCAGTTTTTTTTTTTTTTACACAATTATATACCCTGCACTAGGATTCCCTGTGTCGCAGGTGGCATGGACACACACAGATACACATCACAAACGTCCAAGACCCGAGAACAAACTTTATGCTTACACAAAATCTGCCCCGGCCGGGAATCGAACCCGGGACCCCTCGCTTTGCAGGCAGGGTTACTACCAACTTAGCCACGGAGCCGACAAGTTGGCAGAGCACAACATTACACACATACATATCGAATTGCTAACCTCCTTTTTTGAAATGGATTATAAGCTAACTAATATTACAGTTTATTTGGTAGTTTTGAAACCATGATGGCTCTAAAAGCTAGCTCTTATGATGGTTAGCACGCACGTGCACGGTGGAAACACAGTATACGGTAGGTAAGCAAAAAAAATATTTACTTAACCAACTTTAAAGAAGGAGGTTAACAATTCGTCTGTATTTTTTTGTTTTCTTTTTTGTGGTGATGTTAATTGATTTCTCCAGCAATAATTGTTAACCGATTTAAATGATTTTTTTGTGAGTAGGGGGTCCTCATGCGGATGGTCCTTTAATAAATTTTATGAGCCTGCCCTCTAAGGGTGGAAAATCGGAGGATGAAATTTCATTTAACCCGATATTTTCGTCGAAAATCGTAAATTTTCTGTCATAGCTGTAAAACAACAAAAAAACCCACATCAAAGCTTGATAGTTACTACGCGCATTTGCAGCAAAACGCCAAAAAATGAGGAAGAGACAACTCAATTTAAGATATAAGAAGTCTTTCTTCTAACAAAAGAGACTTTTTTTTTACAAGCAGCGAGTAATTGACAAATTCGGTCGTTTCGTGACGTCATCTCCCAAACTAACGACGTCATCACGTGTTGTTACTCGGCCCTAATGGACGCGGTCGGGGATGTCGATTTACCCGCTTTCACGAATAGCGAATCAACTTAAGAGTAGTCATTTGACGCACGCAATATGACTACAGAACGTACGAAGACAGTGCTTCAGATACAGCTATTTTGATCAGCTGGGTTATTTTAATTCCCACGGAATGATATCCGACTCGGAAGCGACTGTCTTGATCGTTAAATATTTCGGAATCGCATTCCGTCAGAGCAATTTTCCGTTTAGATGCGACAACTCAGCTGCATAAACACGGATATAATCCCGACAATATTTCTCTGTCGGGATGCGTTTCCGAGATAGAAACAATCAAGAAAGTCGTTTCCGACACGGATATCACTCCGAGTGAATTAAAATCACCCTGCTCGTCTATTGTCGGTATATCGTCATCATGCCTGTATTGGAAATATCTTAAGCATGGAAACTTATGAACAATCTCTTTTTTACGGACTGCTCGTGATTCTTACCTATGCGATGCGATGAGGTTAGTCCAAATGAATTTTGATATTTATTTTTATTCAAATTTGTGGTTTTGTCTACAACATAACGTAAACATTTATTTAATTCATCAAAGTCGTCAATGTTTAAAAACCAAGTGTTCATTAGCTACTGCTTAAGTAGTTTTGTAAATGTTCTTTGCAAAAAGCGTCAGAGATGAGTCACTGTTTCAGTAGTATACTGTGCTACGTTTTCGATGATTAAGGAAAAAGTTCCGGAACGTAAACTTTGCGGTTAAGCTATCAACAGTGGCTTTAAAACATCGTTTTATTCTTTTGTAGTTTTATTTTGTAGTTTGCACATTATTATGGATGATGGTGATGTTAAATGGTACTTTTTTTGTTATTTGGTAACGAGACGAGCTGGTCGTTTGCCTGATGATAAGCATAACGCCGGCCCATAACAATTGCATCGCCACTCAGACCTTTGAAACACAAAGGCCTGCACGGCACTGCAGTGCGCTCGTTACCCTGAGACATTAGTTAGGTATTAAGTCTCATAAGCCCAGTAATTTCACTGGATACTCTGCTCATCAATCCGGAACACAGTAATGCTTGCACACTGCTGCTTGGCGGCAGACTTCACGGGCAAAGCGGTGGTAACAACCCAGACGGACACTTGCAGAAGAGTTAGTCCTACCACTAACATTGCGGCAATCAAGCAATGCGGACTAACTCTCAATTATAACCTCGACTATTCTAAGTCCTTGGCGATAGATTTCAATTGTTCCAATTCACTTTGTTTATAAAGCTTTTGGTATACAGTGTGTATATGTATACGGTGGACTCGCTTACATATATGATATTAGAATATAATGTCGTATTGTTTTCGTATCGATCAAAATATTGAGATGCGCGAGCGTGAAAGCGGTGCATCTACTTTCGAAGTAGATATTGAAAGTAGATGCGCCGCTTTCAGCACGCTCGCGCATCTCAACATTTTTTAAGGTAAACAATCACTTGATATAATTATGAAAAAACGCATCCGGTGAAGTTGCTGGCAATAACATTACAAAAGTTAAAGATTATTTTTATTTTGATCCATTCTAGATTTCACACCTAAAAATTTTACAAGATTCTAGTTATGATATTTTATAGATAGGTACTTAAGTTTTTTATATAAACACTAACCTATACTTCTGTATGTTTGGTTGTAATATCTATGAAAACAGAGATTTGTGCGACTAACAACAGGCCATTTTGTACAATTATAATCATGTTATAGCCTAGAACATAATTTTTATCATTATTAAGCATCAACTATTGTTTCAATTTTTACATATATCTCAGCAACACAATGCTAAGAACATACTTACCAAGCTACACAGCAAATCGTCAACTTACTAAGTAAGCTCTCAAGTTAAAAGCTTGCGGACATTCCTTGCACCTGCCGCTGCTCACTGACACGTATCGTGGCATTCGTGGCTGCGAAATGTACCTACTTCTAACTTTTAGCTCTACTTTTAGTAATACTTTTGCTCGTTTATGGTCTACTACTATGATACGAGTTGCTATAGGTTTTTAAACTGTCATGGTCATCAACACTTTGAAAATTATCATTAAAAACGGGATATTTACCATGTATATTATTTGATTTGAGTTTCCGATATTTCGGCGCTGTTGCAAACGCCATGATCACGGGAGAACTGAGTTAGTAAATATCCCGTTTTTAATGATAATTTTCAAAATACGAGTTGTTTCCGTTGTTTGTTGTGGCCCGAAAAAAAATTGAAAATGTTTCTTCGAGTGAAAATTAAATTTGAAGATTTGTATGTACGAGTAACAAACCCTCAATGACAATATTATTAATATTGCGTTGTTTTTTATATTATATATCGTCATATTTCAGTACATTTCAGAAAGCGTTTCAAATTATTATTGCGTAATGTTATATTATAGTTAGAAAAGAGGGCCCGACATGGTTAATCCGGCCCTGGTCACACAGCATGCAACCAAACTACTGGTACTCGCCTAAAAGTTTTTGTATTCATTGCAACCACTGAACCTAATTTAAAAACTTAAGTTCAACCCAACCCAATCAGTGCCGAACTAAAATTACCCGAGTGTCTCTAGACCAAGTATCGACTTCCCATTCGAACTAACAGAGTGGGCAAGAACCGACGTGAGTCGAATTTAGTAAGCTGGAAACTTTATTGGGCGCCTAGTTTCTATTAGCGGGGAATAAACATTTGGCATCGACTTGGTCAAGCGAGTTGTTTCAAAGTGCGTCGTAAAGATGACCCTGGTTTTGGTATTATTACATACGCATAAAGGACGATTCGCACTGGGAGCATTCGGCACACGAACGCTCTATTTGCTCACTTTTTTATATGCAACTAGATGTGCCCCGCGGCTTCGCCCGCGCGGAAATATTGGATTTCGTGGTTTTTAATTTTTTTGCACGGAACCCTAATTCTTTTTCTATAATAAAAATAGCCTAAGTTACTCCTTGTAACATTAGCTATCTGCCAGTGACAGTCCCGTCAAAATCGGTCTAGCCGTTTTGGAGATTACCCGGAACAAACAGACAGACAAGTGAAACTTTTTTTTTGCTTCTTTCGTGGCCAGACTCGGTTTGTGTATTTTGCCAATTTCAAGTTAAAAGGTGGAACTTATCAATCGGCTATTGAAACCTAAAGGAAAATGTATAATACGAGTTAGTTTCTAACACGCATCACAGTGAAGATTAAAAAGCGGCCTATGTTACTCTCCAGCCCTAACAATCTCTTTTTTTTTATTATTATTTACATTTACTCTCTGCAAGCTCCAGGGCTCGCACCCTTTTTTTGCTAATCAAACTAATAAACAAATTTCTTGCAATTTTCACATCACATCATTAAATTAACAAAAAGAATACTCCGAAGGCATAACTATGGTGATATACATACACACATAAAAATAACTTTATATAAATAGTTCTAAATTCGTCTGTGAAGAGTAGTTGAGGTATCCAACTATAAATATTACAATTAAGACTAGTTTATTTACAGTAGTTTATTAAGTACACAATCGGAGCGGACGAGATCCCACAAGCAGCACCCGTTCACGAGTGTGACGCATGTGCCAGCCATCGCTCTCCTCAACCATTTCAGAGGGAAGAGGGCGACCCGCCACACGACGCCACTGCAAGCAAGATCATTCCAGTGACCATGACCACTCCGGTTGTCCACCCAATTCACTTATCCTAACTATCTCTTTGTTGTTAATCACGTCGATCCGTTGTTCCATTGTTGCGTTAAATAATGACAAAGAAAGACACGCTTGCACATTTATAATAGTACGGATTGGCTTACGTTCGACCGCAATCTCATTTGGATGGTAAGTGACGATGCGGTCGACGGTTTATGAGCATGGTTTACGAGCAACGCTACTTGTCTAATGCTTGACAAGGTTAGGGGACTGCACGAAAAAAATCTTGATTTTTATAATAGGTATAATTTGATGTTTTCGAAACTTGTTGCCAAAAGTATTTATGCCCGTTTTCACCAACCCTAGGAGACGAATCGGATGCCTAAATATTTAGGAGCTACCTAGGTCAAAAATTCATTTCACCAACCTTTAGGAGTGTTCTAACGACTATAACGAAATATATGTGTATTTACTTAGCTTACATTAGGAGGTACTTAGTTAGGCGTCGCCTTATAGTATGTCAAAACGAGCAAACATAAAAAAATATGAGAGCAAAAAAATAATAACAAATGCACCAGATTTTAATACATGCCAAAGGTTTTACAGACATGACGCTCGGATTACGGACATTTGTTTTGAAAACAATTTCAGGAATTGCAAACCTTAGCCCTTTTATTTGTTAAAAGCTTTGTGTTGAAACGAATTTTTGTTTATTATTTGAATTTGATTAAAAACAGATGGCGGACTTTACAAATAGGATTTTTGGGTATTCACAAAATTTTTAATGTTTAAAATAGCTTCCATTATAAAACAAAATAGCTATAGGCAAGGAGTTAAAAATTGTCTTTCGGATTTTTCCTAAGTATTTTTTTAACTACAGCCTTTCATTTGTGGAGACTTAGTATAATTTAGAATCTGTCTCTGTAGGAGAAGCACTACTCTCTGGGATACTACCAGCAGTGGGAGCGTAGTCTGATGAATTAGAAATAAAAAAACTGATCTAAAATTTGTTCGGCTACTATGGTATCCATAAAATTGTGGTACCCATAAACCACAAAAGATTATCAATAGGGATGAAAACAATCGATTAACGTAATTTATAAAATTGGATCCCTTTTTGTTTAAAACTTCGTATCATTTTCCAATATGCAACGCTAATATATTTTTCATTTTATTCGCTCAAACCAATATCGAGAGCGTCAATAAAATCGCCTACCTGAACGCCCTTTCTAAACAGTCCCTTGTAATTTCATATCTCCAGCACCCGCAATTAACTGTACACCTCACCAAATGAGCGTTCGACGAGTCACCCGATCTCTATCTCTCATATGCAATTAGAGAGGAACAAAAACAAAATCACCTGGTACATATCGGAACTGGTAAATATCAGATAGTCTCGTAAAAGCGCCGCTTTTTAATTTCAACGTTATCGCTTAGGGAATAAAGTTCAAGTACGTTTGCGGAGTTTGCAGCTGACCGTACTTCAGAGGTAATAAAAGGTTTTATTTGATTCCCTTTATTGCTGTTCCTATCGGAATATGATATGGGGTTTTACGAGTAGATGAATGAGAGATGAATAGACAAATAGCTGAGTCATGATTGGAGATGAAAATATGAACGTGTTAATTTACTGAAGATACATCTTTGTTCATTGGTTTGGGGGAAAAAAGGTTACGCACCCGTGCCCGGTTCTATTACATTATATTAAGTGGTTAACGTTCTATAATAAGCCTATCTTCAGGTATAATTCTTTTATCTATACAAATAAATAAATTTAAAGTGTCTGTTTGTAATATCAAAATAACAGCTTTTTACTAAACGCATATGAAAGTATGTACGGTACCTATAACAAAACAACCATATTTAAAATGTTTGTCTGTCTGTCTGTTTGTTCCGTGTAATCTCCGAGACGGCTTGACCGATTTTGACGGGACTTTCACTGGCAGATAGCTGATGTTACAAGGAAGAAATTAGGCTACTTTTATTTTTGAAAAAGAATTAGGATTCCACGCAAAAAAATAAAAACCATGAAATCCCATACCTCCGGGTGAAACTGCGGACAGCAGCTAGTATTAAAATAAAGTTGAAAATGGCGATGCGTTTGCTTTTAGTTAAACGTTATTTCGTAGTTTTAATTTAATTAACTAATAGAGACACCATTAAGTTTAAATATTTTTACATTGTATCTGTTTAGATGATTTCAATTTTATTGTTCTGGTTACAAAAAATATGATAATTGTGTCTAGAAATATTGAGCATATTGAGACCAACATTTTTTTCATGTCTTTTTTGGTAAATTGTTTTTAAAGATTCTGGGCCATTTTCATAAAATACTAGCTTCCGTCTGCAGCTTCACCCGCGTATCTGCTATTCATTAAATGATAATAGGTTAAAAACAATAAAACATCAATGACGGTCGAACATAAATAATAAGAACCATACTGACGAAATACCTGCTAGTTACCAATAACAGCAATTGGATCATTTCATATATTTACCTACACAAAAATAAAAAAAACTCCAAATTTTAATGCAGACATTTCAAGCTGAAAACAAAAATAAACAACATAGTTTACAAAACAAAAATGAATGATTTATCCAATCTAAATGGTCGTAAAAAACAAAAGAAATTCAGAGTAAAAAATACAAACAATCCCGGATATTGAATAAACAGTATCTAAATCCGTAAGTTGCTACATTCACAAAACAACAAAACACTTCTAAACAAATATACCCCAAATGAAACGAACAAAGAGTTGGCAAACGACAAACGTATCGAATATATCAAAGCGATCGGAGACGAACGGCGAGAAAAGAAAATTGTAATGTACCGAAATTTACCAGATTGTAACGTACCAGATCATTTTGTACCGGTTTGTTTCCGAGCATGCGACCCGCTTGTTTGTGATGCTTAATGCATTACACGATAATTAGTGAGTTACTAGAAATGTTAGGTACACTCAGCTGCAATAAATATGTATACACTTTCAGACTTTAAAAGGTATGTAACTAAATGATTTAGTGAAAACAAGTGTACCTACAGAATTACGTTTTCATACAAAATACGTAATTAAATGTGAAAGTGGAACTACACCTATTTTCACAAAACATATAAATATAAACAAAAATATAATAAAAATAAAATAAAATAAAAATATAAACAAACATATAAATGTGAAAGTGTGTTTGTTGGTTTGACCGTTCTTGCACGCAACGTATTGATGTTTTTTTTCATTGATAGTTTATAGACCGAAGAGAAACATTATCTACTTTTCATCGCGGGAAAATTAACTGTTCCTGTAGGAATCGCCACGCGGGTGAAAACGCAGACGGAAGTGAATTGTAGATAATACGGTCAGATAATATATTTATTTGGTTGGTGTTTATTTACTGTTTATGAAGTTCAATTAAGAAAAGACACTCTTTAAACAGAAAAAGAAATAAACAAAATGAATGCAGGATAATAAATCAAACAGTATACTTTCCGTCGTTTTCGTTTCTTCAGCGCATTATGCCGTAAAATATGTCTTTTTACATGTAATACTTTGAACAAGATCGTTGAGTGTTTATTCCATTACGCGGACGTCTAAAGAACATGATGTGATTAAATAATTGTATAGTAACCTTCTGGACCGTATTCAAGTCCATATAATTTAAATTAGGTTTAAGAGATGTAAAGGGAGTCCGGCTAAAATTCTGTGACAAAGCTGGTCTATCCGGCAATCTTTTTGCCAGTTGACTTTGCTGACGAAAAAACAGTATGTGACATCTAGTGATAGATTTTTTTCGTCAAAAAAGTTGTAACATATAATAAGCACGTTTGTTCTCTGACGAAAATTGTCAATTATTATCATTTTAATTTATACTTACTACGTTTAATTGATCTTAGAGTTTAAAATCCCTTCAACTTTAGTGAACTAAACTACTCGAGTGACTTATTCTGAGCAAACATCCAAGTACTATTCTTGTATCTAGTTAATATAGTACATAGAGTTCATTAAATTTACACAAATGTGTTAAGGATGTGTTAGGTTTCGTAAATTTAAACGGTTTTATCGTTCCCGAATTCATAACTATGACAATATATAATAGATCACTTAACTAATATTTTGTAATAATTTGTACTTGTCCATGTCGGCATTATTAGCCAATCACAAGGCCGGATCATTTCTCAACATTTTTAGATGCGGTGCAAGTGTCAAATTGGGCTATGATTGGTTGATGATACTGGTGTCAATTCTATTATTTCATACCTAAACTAATTTTAGTTTCGCTCTCTCTCTTTCCAATGCATAACATGAGAAAGAGACGGAAGATGTCTGACAGATCTAAATTTTGTTTTAGAGCTGTCAAATATCTTTCTGTCTTGATAAATTAAATGCCACTGAATTCATTGCCATTAAATTTACACTATACACAAGCAAGTGGATTAATTTGACAGGTCTAAAATATATTCCATCTCTTTCTCATATTATGCATTGGAAAGAGAGAGAGCGAAACTAAAATTAGTTTAGGTATGAAATGATAGAATTGACACCACTGTCAGGTGATTGTTTCCCTTGGGTTAGAAAAGATGGTAGACTGGGGCTTTCGTAGTATTAATATTTCGGTAAAGTGTTCTAGACGTGTAATAAGTTCGCTACTAATGAAACATTGTATAAAGTTTTGAAAAGAATTTGGACGAGTTTCTTGCCTCTTCTTCTCGATCGGCCTCTACCTACTTGAAAGTGGCACCTAGAGTCAGAAACCGAGAAATAAAGTGAATATTCAATGTAAAATGGAGTTTTCCTAACAGATGGAAACCATGTATGAAGTTTTTGCACGATGCATTATAAGTAATGTTTCCACATCACTATACTAACTTAAAAAAATTGCTTTAAAAAGCTACGAACCGACTTCAGTGACAAACTACTGAACCGATTTTGATGAAATTTCTATGGGACCAATCTGAAAGTATAGCCTTTTAAATAAAAAAATAATTTTCCAAATCGGTTTATAAATGACCGAGATCTGAGGTAACAAACATAAAAAAAAAACCCGACGAATTGATAACCTCCTCCTTTTTTGGAAGTCGGTTAATAACAATCCAAAGGCGTTATGAACTATAATAATTCGAGAAGGATTTTACCAGGTGGTAGGACTAACTCTTCTGTAAGTGTCCGTCTGTGTTGGTACCACAGCTTTGTTCTGGTAGTCTGCCACCAAGCAGTGTGTAAGCTTTACTGTGTCCCGGTTTGACGGATAGTCAGTGAAACTACTGGCCTTACGAGACTTAATATCTTAGGGTACGATCGTAACGAGTGCACTGGAGTGCCGCGCTGGCCTTTGTGTTTCAAGCTTCTGAGTAACATTGCAATTTTTATGGGCTTGCGTTAAGCTTGCCTTCAGGCAAATGGCCCGCAACAAGTCTCGCAACCGAAAATATAAAAGTAAAGGACTGTAAATTTTAAGATAAAAAGTTCGGTATCTACTGCTTCCGGCTTACCGGCCAAAATGATCACAGCCTTCATTTCTAGTATCCTTATAACTTTCCGTGTAGGCTTAATGAATTCGAGAGTTATTCTAAACATTATTTTCTAGTGAAATGGTATTCGTCAGAAAATAACAACAGAAAATTCGTGAAATACGTTCCCAAATTGCTCGGAGTTTCGTTCAAAATATTCTGTTAGGGAATTCAGTGCTTCAGTGAACACTTTTACAGTTCGAAAGATTGTTTTACTTCAATAACATTTGATTTACAAACTTTGAGACTAAGTTGGCAATAATTTTGAAGGTGGCAATGACTAAGTTTAAAATTTTATTGAATACCTAATTTATTATTTGTATAGATAGGCATCATGTTATCAAAGTTACAATAACTGTTTAAATTTTGAAACAAAACTAGGCTGGAGGAAGTTTATCAACATCTTTAGTAGTACTAATATAATTTACTATTATTGTTTATAACTAGCTGCTGCCCGCGGTTTCACCCGCGCGGATATATTGGATTTCGTGGTTTTTATTTTTTGGATGTTATAAGGAGTAACTTAGGCTACTTTTATTTTAGACACAGAATTAGGGTTCCGCTCAAAAAATAAAAACCATGAAATCCAATATATCCGCGCGGGTGAAACCGCGGGCAGCAGATATCTGCCAGTGAAAGTCCCGTCAAAATCGGTCCAGTCGTTTCGAAGATTACCCGGAACAAACAGACAGACAGACAAATATTATAAAAAATGTTTGTTTTGTTATAGGTACTGTATATACTTTCATATACATTTGGTAAAAAGCTGTTATTTTGATATTACAAACAGACACTCAATTTTATTTATTTTTATAGATTGTTTTCTTATGGACCAAAAATCTTACTATTGTTAGTATACCAAATTATTATTTATATTTTAATATTACGTGGTGGTAAGAGTAACTCTTCTGCGAGTGTCCGTCTGGGTTGGGACCACCGCTTTGCTCGTGAAGTCTGCTGCCAAGTTGTAATGTACAATAATTACTGTGTTCTGGTTTGATGAGAAGAGTAGCCAGTGAAATTACTGGGCTTATGAGACTTAATATCTAATGAAAGAGCGCACTGGAGTACCCCAGGTCTTTGTGTTTCAAAGTTATGAGTGGCACTGCAACTGTTATGGGCCGGTGTTATGCTTACCATCGGGCAAACGGCCAGCACGTCTCTTTATCAAATAGAATAAACAAAATACAAGCTGATCACAAATGGAAAAACTGTTTTTATTTTTATAATAGATCGTGCACATGGAGAGTAAATCCATGTCAGAACTTCGGTAATATCGTAGGCGCCTACTATTGACATAAAAGGATCAAAATCCACCACATCACATTATTTCGATGACCTTATTTTATTGCATAATAAAGTATTAAGCATACTAGATGGCGCCAGGAGCAACTTTATTCGATGACCAAGTAAGGTTTGTGATTTTAAGGAATTTATTTCAAAGTGATTGCTACATTACTGAATTGAAAGTGAATTGAATTATTCCTATCTTAAGGCGGTACACCGAGTCAATGACCTTCATCATTCTGTTCTCTTTGCACACAATGTCAGCTTGCCGGAAGCCGTGAGGCATAGCTAGTCGTTCAATAATAATCACGGTAAATATCCCGTTACAATGTATGGATAATACAAAACACTGCGAAGCCATTTAAGACAGTATCGACTGTTGGAAGTAACCAAGTAACAATGCCCTTCTATGCCGTTGAGTCAAAACCCTAAAAATGAACTTTCCTGTTCATACAACGCCGAGTCCACTCATCTGTCTTTTTCATGATATTAATTGAGACCGATCGGGTACAGAGTTAGTTATTTCCTGCAGACGTACAACGATCGGTTACTATCGATCCTGTGTTTTGACAACTTTAACTTGGAGTAGGAGGCTGTTTAATACCAATTTTTTATACTATTTGATAACGAGATGATGGTAAGCATAACCGGCTCATAACCATTATTGCCACTTAGAACTTTGAAACACAAAGGCCTGCGTGGTTCTGCAGTGCGCTCGTTACTCTGACATTAGGTAAAGCACAGTAATTTCACTGACTACTTTATCATTAAACCAAAACACAGTAATGCTTGCACATTACTGCTTGGCGGCAGACTTCATGAGCAAAGTGGTGGTACCAACCCAGACAGAAAAAACCGTTGTAGTAAGTGTTGCATCATGGTATGGAATTTTCTTGTTCTCCTCTGGCCTAATATGACCATCAATATGAAAATCTGCCCCCAGAAGGGTATAAAAATACCCTGCAAATACACAGGTATTCAAGGAACTGCATTTGAAGGCTGCATTTGCAGTAGGTATATTTTGCGCTGTCATATATTGAGGTGAATAAATGAGCAAACGCAAAACTAATACAAAAAATGTGTTTTGTTATTACTACAGTTTTAATCCTTAGCTTTGTTCACAAAAAGAATGAAACCTTATTTATTTAACACTCATGATGAACACACATATCAATTATTTGTATTAAATTAATTTCGTTCCATGCTATTACTTAACTACTACATATTATTATTAAACAGCAAAGAAAATAAGAAAAGACGTTAAGAAAAGAAGTTACAAGACCGCGTCTCGGCTTTGTAATGATTGCCAAAGACTTTTAGCGCCGGTTTAACACATAGGGTCTGACCACAAAAAAATTAAAACCACGTTGAACCTGTGTTAATCACTGTTTAACGCCTAAACATGCCTTAGTCGCGCGATTAAATATGAGCAACCACAAATCCTGATTTAAGTAGTGTCTAACAGTTGTCTAAAACAATTCTGTTGTGACATTTCTAATCATTTTTGACGTTTATCTTTAGATGCTGTCTAGCTAAACAGGCGACTAAAAATGTTTTTTTTGTGGTCAGACCCCTGGTGTTTATTAATTTCGCGGTTTAAAACCAAGTTTGAGCTCTTAAGACGAAGTTTATCAAACCACTAAGTTGTGCATGTTGATTTAATTTTGATTTTGTTCAATTCCATGAGCATGATAAAAGTCAAATCCACAGATTAATTTATAGTCTTTGGTCAAATCGGAACGCTTAGTGGAAAGAGATGTCAAGTATGTATGTGACGCAACGCCGAGATTCAAATCTTGTGATGGAATGCCGAGATGGGGAATTAGATTTGTGCAATTCCGTCGCACATTCTCTGAAATGTATCCTCTAAACTATTGATAAACTGATTATTTTCCGAATTTCCGACGATACTTGAGACTATGATCAGTTAAGAAAATTTAGTTTTAAAATATTATTTTTTATTAAAAGGTGCCCAAAGATGTCTGACATCATCTATCTGCCAGTGAAAGTCTCGTCAAAATTTGGATTTCATGGGTTTTATTTTATTGCGCGGAACCCTAATTATTTTTCTAAAATTAAAGTAGCCTAAGTTACTCCATGTAACATCAGCTATCTGCCAGTGAAAGTATTATCGAAATCGGTCCAGGCGTTTCGGAGATTACCCGGAACAAACAGACAGACAAAAATTTTAAAAATGGTTGTTTTGTCTTAGGTACCGTATATACTTTCATATGCATTTAGTAAAAAGCTGTTATTTTGATATTACAAACAGACACTTCAATTTTATTTACTTGTATTTGTATAGAAGACTTTATGACGTTTCACAACGTGACTTTTATTAAATTAGGTGACGGCTGCAAAAATATGTTTACAAATTGCAAAACTGCTCTTGAAAATATATTTTAATATAAATAACGAACGACATTCACGGGATTCTTTAATGAATACTAATAAATACTATTGAATACTGACTTTAGGCAGGTTCTAATTTATTGTATATTTCGTTAGTGGGAGGACTAACTCTTCTGCGAGTGTCCGTCTGGGTTGTTACCACCGCTTTGCTCGTGAAGTCTGCCGCCAAGCAGTAGTGTGCAAGCATTACTGTGTTCCGGTTTGATGAGCAGAGTATCCAGTGAAATTACTGGGCTTATGAGACTTAACACCTATTGTCTCAGGGTAACGAGCGCACTGCAGTGCCGCGCAGGCCTTTGTGTTTCAAAGTTCTGGGTGGCACTGCAATCGTTATGGGCCGGCATTATGCTTACCATCAGGCAAACGACCAGATCGTCTCGTTACCTAATAATACAAAAAAAAAAAATATTCACTTGCAAATTCAAAGTGTATTTAATTGTGGCACAACACAAGACAGCGGTGAATGTTGAAACACAATCAAGCAATATGTGAATAAATTGGATATAATTGATTTAAATGATTTTAGAATTAGTACCTATTTAGTTCTGTACCAAGAACATGTCGATTTCGACCCAACGATCCCAGTAAACTTAAGCATTGTTAACATTGTAGACAATTAGTAAGAGTATGTGCTACGGCGAACGTAAATTCGTTTAGGTTAGTAAATTAGAAGCAGCTGAAACTGGGATAAACAATCTGTTGTGGGAGATTAGGAGACGTTGACGTGATGTATAGAGGTGACACGTTCAGGACGCGCTAGGTTTAGTGCTTCACTTTAGGATCAGGTTTTTTTTTATTATTTGATAACGAGACGAGCTGGTCGTTTGCCTGATGGTAAGCATAACGCCGGCCCATAACAATTGCAGTTCCACCCAGAACTTTGAAACACAAAGGCCTGCGCGGCACTGCAGTGCGCTCGTTACCCTTTTTTTTTTTTTTTTTTTTTTACGTCGCTAAAAATCCTCATGGATACCACCAGCCGCGAGGGCAGCGTGGTGGTTATGTTGGACTCCGGCTAATGAGGCCGACCTACCAACTAAAAAACCGACGTGTGTTCCTCCTCTGCGCCATAATGCCGGGCTGCGGGCCCATGTTAATAGCCAACCGCGGCCCGGCGACGCGCTGGTCCCAGTTGTGGGACCCCACCTCCGGCGACAACGTACTCCACGTACGCCATCGCCGTATCCACCTCACTAAGGGGCGCGCGGGAACACGCGCGCGACCCCTCGAGGCCCAAAAGCTGAGGGTGGGCTCCCTCGTGTCCACCCTCTGGGCCTCAAGAGCCGAAGAAGGAGTAGAGACCCCTTCTCCGACCCCACCCCGCATGCGCGTCACCACCACGGGTAATGTGCAGTACGGGGTCCCCTCCGGTTATTGTCCCGATCCCCACCCCAACGCTCCATGCGAGAGGGAAAGAGAACGGGACAAGTCGCCTCCAACCCCCAGCCACCACGGTGCCCACACACCGCTTAGGATGGGGTATCCCTGGTTCAGGGATCGTGCTTAGGGACACCAGTGGATTGCCCGTGGGTACAATAGGCAATCCACCTGTCCCTTTGCACATGCAAACGGCGGGGGGCCACCCCGCCAGCCGCAGCCTCCACGGGCCGCCAGCCCCCCCTCCCTCGCTTGCACGGCAGGCGGTGAGGTGTCACCCCTCCAGCCGGGGCCTCTGGACCCCGGCCTCCCTGCAGGGCCGGCAACACCACCAGTGCTCCGCCTGCCATCTCTCCTCCTTTTGTCTCGTCCTTTGTTGGCGCGCTGCACCAGAGGGAGCAGCGGGTTCCCCGTGGGAGCGTTCGGGGGCACGCATAACCCAGCGGTGGAACCCCTGGTTCCATGACGACAGCGCGCCCCACCTCGGCCTCGTCTTTGCCCGTCCAATGGCGCTAGAGCGCTCGTGTTACCCGCACGGCGCTCCAGCGCCCAAGTCTCTCACTGCGGCCTTCGGGCCCCGCTCAGCCCTTGCGCCCCGTCCGCTGTGCCCTCTGCTGACCCATTCAGAGGGACACGCGGAGGGGCCCACCTCGCCGGGTTATCAGCTACCTGTCAGCAACCTCTCCGGGACCGAAAAGTCAACCAGGAGATGTTGCTGACAGGTACCCAGGGTGCACCGCGTGGAGGTTACCCGGCATAGCACCCCGCGCTCGTTACCCTGAGACATTAGGTATTAAGTCTCATAAGCCCAGTAATTTCACTGGATACTCTGCTCATCAAACCGGAACACAGTAATGCTTGCACACTACTGCTTGGCGGCAGACTTCACGAGCAAAGCGGTGGTAACAACCCAGACGGACACTCGCAGAAGAGTTAGTCCTCCCACTAACAAGGTGAGATATTAATGAGTTTATATACAGGGCGAGTTTGAATTGTTATTGTTTTCTCGGCAGGGGGTGATTAGAAGCGTGGTTGTCCAGAAGCTGCGAAAACCTCCCTTGAAATCATCATTCCAAATTTCCATACAAATAAAAAATCAACTTCAAACGTGAAGTGCGCGGCATTTTTGGGAATTGTTTCTAAGTCTCTTCTAATCAAAATCATCATTTAACATAGTTTACATTTAGTTACATTTAACAAGTTCAATATAGTTCAAGTGAATCAGCAGGGCCCCGATCGTGAAATGACAGCGTACAGTTATGGTTTGGTTGTGGTTTTTATACCAACTGTTGTTTAGTTTCGGTTCAGGCGTGTGGAATTCGATATTGCCGTTCATTTGATAGCGTTAACTGTCAGTTGTTGTCGAGAAACGTCTCAACTTTTGGTAAAATTATTAGCGCGATACGAAACGGTCAAAAATCTGTTATGCGGTCGTGGTTTAGTAGCGGTTTGGTTGATAATTTTTAACGCGATTGCCCTCCTGATCTAGAGCTGCCTAGAAAATCTGTAGTAGAATTTTGACGTAAACTTTAATGCTATTTCTTCAATGAAAAATTCCGAATTTCAAAAAGTCGTAAAAGAAATGTTGTTGCCGTTCAAACTCAGGCTGTATAACAATGAAAAGTTATATAAAACGTAACAATTTTATTTTATAAGAACCTATCACACACGTATTGAATATAAAGGGAAAGCACTGCGAGCTATATTTATACTACACACCCCTTTTATAGGTACTAATAATGTGGTACCTAACCGCTTATCTATAGTAGAGCCATCCATAAAAAAAACTTTAGGTACCAAATCGCTTATCTAGAGTAAAAATATTGTATTTTATCATAAAAATGCATTACCATCAGGTAACGAGAAGCCAAAGAAAATTTGACTTAAAATAATAGGCGCAACTCTTTTTAAAACGACGAGGGATTGCAATTATTAAAACAAACACTTTTTAATACTTATTCCTTTCAAGTCTTCAGAATTAATTCCGCAGAGCCTATAAAACCGATATTCGGAGGTGAATAAAACGATAACTACGAATTTATGAGGTGACTTGACTTAAATACTTCTCGATACGCTATTTTTCCAGCGAAATTGCTCTGGAATTAATTTCCATTCCATCAACGTTCAAGAGAAATTGTCTGGAAAAAATTTTCTTTGTAAATATACATTGATAGTTTCTGTAAAAAATATTCGAAAGGTTTTCGTTTGGTATTTCTTCTAAAATGTTAAAGAATGTAGGGATAAGGTTTGATAATGTTGAGGGTGAACAATCCAGTCTTTGCTAGAAGGCATGCGATTTTCAACTCTTTTGTAGCTCATATTTGACCGCGAGCTTATCTAATGTCATCGAGATTGGATTACCTAGTATGTCAATGCCTGATAATAAACGACGATGCGGTCGCAAAAGTTACTTATTCTGTGTAGTTTTGAATGATTTAGGACTCCTAAGCATCTTCAGATCCTAAAAATTGTGCATTATAAATGTCAAAGGATAATCTTAGTGCGTAATGGAATATCTACATGGGTACATTATTTATGAATTATGCATCCTATTAGTGTTTGATCACCCGATGGTAATTTATGGATGGGAAAATCAAATTGTACATATTGCACATTCCCAAGATCTAACTTTTCAAAGATTAAAAAACTAGCAACTTTCCGACGATGCTTAGTAATCTGTTTTATTATATCAAAGTCTGTTTGGAGAGTCTTATTTCTAGTCTAGGTTAGTGTATATTTATCGACCTTCGAAATTTTGTCATTCGAATTTATTTGACCTTAATTTTTAAGATCAGCTGAGATAATGGTGAAATGTGATCAAGATTTAAAAATACAGTCCTAAAGCAAAACTTTTTGGTTATTGGTATTTTAAAATGTCCCGGTCAACAAATAATTGGTTTGCTTATAAACCAGTTGGTTTGTTATAAATGCGAAAGTGTGTTTGTTGGTTTGTTGATTCGTCATTCTTTCACGCAGTAACGGAGCAACGGATCCACGTTATTTTTGGCATAGATATAGCTTATGGATCTGAGAGTACCATAGGCTACTTTTTATCACGGAAAATGCGAGGTTCCTGTGGGAACGTGGGTGAAAACCGCGGGCAGAAGCTAGTATATGATAAATCAGATGACACCAAAATCAATGGCTGAAAGTTGATTGAATTTGCTATATTTGTTTACATACACGAAAAAATAATAATATAAGAATGTCAAAAAGAAAAGGAAGATAAACTTAATTATTTTCCTTGTCGCTCAGCTCTGTAACACAATTAACTCGGACGTACAATTATCACTAATAAGTAAAAGATTCGCCGTCAAATAGCAGATGGCTCATTAGAGGTACATTACTCGTGCGATGTTTGGCTTAGCTTTAGTGCTATTTCTTAATGTGATATATTAATACTCTTGAGTACTTAGTAAATATTACTGTATCTAAGAATAACTACCAGAAAACACCGATTGTTGCTTAGAGATAATTTTCGGTAAAGTTTTTGACACGCTTTTAGGCATACACTTTAATTTCGTTAATCATGCTTTTGTTAAGAGTTACTTTCCGTTTTCAAGATGCCTGCGAAGTGGACGTCTTCCGGCTGATAATGATGATGACTCAAAGACATACCTGTAATAATTATGCACAATGCATGCTAAAACAAAACTGAGTGAGCTAAAGATAGATTTAGTATATACGGGCGCTGCCGCACCCCAATCCCGCCAAATGGCCACTGAATGCGGCCACTAGCCGCAGCAACTAGTCGCGGCCACTAGTGGCTGGGTGTGGCCTCCAATCACAGCCACTGGCAGGCTAGAAAATAAAGAGAACAGAGTGGGGAGGCGGGCGCTTAGGCCGATCTTACGCGCCCAAGAACGTTTGTGGTTGAATTTGCGCGGGAGGCGACCACCGCCTCAGATTCCTTTCTGGGGCTCGATTGCGGCCACTCGAACGCTCAGTTTACGCTGATGCCATACAAAATGTATCAAACATCTTGTCTGCCGGTCGTATTAGACACCGCGTTCAGTGCCCCAATGCGTGGCAGCACTAAAACAAGATGGAAAAATGGGATAGATTCATAATGTACCCAATCTGTCAATCTTTGTCACAAACGACATCTAAACAACCAATATATTGGATATATTTCCAATCTATTTATCATAGCAATTCAAAGATTGTTCAATAATGGTAAGTGACAAACTTTCTTCTAGGTTATTTCATGCTCAAGAAAATAGTAATAGTTATCGGTGCGATGCTCGAATAGTCAAGGACTATTCTATACTAAATCTAGAAGATTAATATAGACAGCTATGAGCGCTATATTGTATTTCCTATGACAATTTCTTGATCTTGACCGTTATGGCAAGTAGCCAGATGGCATGGTTTTTATTTGTGACTACCAGTGAATGGTTTGGTATTAGTTTTTTTGGCAAATTCTTACAGAAAACCTGCCAACCACTGAAGGTGGTAAAATCTAAAGCGATATCATTTAATGGTGTGTGGTTTTCAGCGATAATGGCTCACTCACCTACCGATTGGTAGGTCGAGATTAGAGACATCGAATTCTACCATTGTAGATAAGATAAGATAGATAGATAAGATAATATTTATTACCAAAAAAGAACTGTACATTATTATTTTACTTAATAAAAGAAACAAACACTTAAATCTAACACAGGATTATCGGCGAGCCCGAAACTAAGCACTAGGCCTGTATCTTGGGGCTCGAGTACAATTGTACCAGATAGTTTGTGAGACTGACAAGTATTTGACTAATTACCTCAATTATAATGTATGGGCATGACAGGTTATACACAAAAAACAAATCGAAGTTAGATATATTTAAATATGTTGTATGATTGTGTGTGCGTGCGTGTGTTGTGTATGTGTGTGTATTCATGTGTATGTTTGTGTGTGTGTTCGTGTGTTTATGGTGTATGACTAAGCGAGGGTTTAAAAGATGGATAAGGTGGATTGAGAGTATTGAGATTGTACCTTACATTTACTTATTCTTCGGTAGAGGGAAACGCGACGCAACTACGCTTTGTTTACCTAAAGAATTGTGGTACGGCGTTTTCTAGTGCCCACCTAGCTACCACATTTAAGATGATACCATCCCTACTGTGGATATTCCGTCATGTCGTACAAAGCGATTCGGATCCACTTTCATTGTACGTACCGCCATGGAATGGAATTCTTTGCCGTGTTCCTTGTTTCCTTTGAAATACAACTTGGGTATCTTCAAGGCTAGAGTGAATAGGTATCTTCTAGAACTACGTGCTCCGTCTTCGGCCACATCTTCGCTTACCATCAGGCGAGTTGGTGGCCAAACGCAGATTTATGAACAACAAAAAATATAAAAATATCAGCAACGAAAAGTAAAAAAATATAAATTTCAGGTTTCGCCTTATGGTGAAAAGGGTCACCTTAATAGTGACGTGAAGACTACACAGTCCACAAAGGGTGAGAAAGTGGTGGAAATAACATCGAAGCTAAAGTTGACGAACGTGACAGCAAAAGTTGTGACCTTTTCTACTAAAGCTATGTAAATTTTATTACTATTACATATAGAGGTAATAATAGGTGTCAATTTACTTGTGAAATTTATTACATAACATGCATTTTAATTTGAACATCATATTCATTTTTTGAGCAAAGAAAGTCGGCCATCTTTTTTGGGGAGTGAGTTTATGGCATAATATAGGATTAGCATTGCGGTTCAACGAGGCAATGCCGCTAGCAAGTACTTTTTTTTTAATTTTTACATTACACTCTACGGACACCTGGTCCATACCTTTATAAGATTAGGTCATATATTAATAGAAATTAACGATATAATCATGATAAAAAAACATCAAGACGGGACCTATGGTTTTAAACTAAATTAAAATAACATAGTTTTATCTACATAGGTACCTATCCGCCACCAGCATGTTGGCTACGCTTCCAATTGGTAGTGGCTATAGAACAATTGTAATATCTATATAGACCTATACATTGGGTTGTACGAGTATAGGTTGTCCGTTTTTGTAGCTAGGTTAGACGTAGTTGAAAAAAAAAATAGAGAATCATTTTATTAGTCCTATTCAAACCATATTTGATTCTTAGCCTTGATATTTGTTATCAATCAGAACTAACGAAGAATAATAACAATATTTATACCCGCATCGGTAAACAAATACACAAAATTAAACAACCACTGAAGTTCTCAATCTCATTCGTAAATCTTTACGTTCAATATAACTACTTACCTAACTCATAGAATAATATTATTTGATCAGAAAGGTTTATTTATATTTTATTTGTACTGATATAAACTGTATAGGACCTTGAACCACTTTCGCCAAATTAATATCTGTAGCTTCGAGACAAATAATATCCCCATTGCTAGGAAATAAATGTACCTACCCCATGGGTAGCAATAAACTATGGTATGCCATAAACAAGCTTAAATGTCTTAGTTATAATATTCATAATATTTTGTCGTACTTTATGTTTTTTTTAGGATGGAATGTTCATAAGGACGTTGTCAACGGAATATTAAAAGTGGGTAGTACTTAATGAGTTTTATGGAGAAATATGAAAAAAGTTTTTGTTATTTTTTATTTTAGCGGGTAGATGGTAGATAATATTTTTGTTATTTAATATTAAAAGATGATCTTTATTTAGATATCTTCTAAAAATATTCGCAGCAAAGATGCTACTATTATTCCAGCTGATCAGTATCAGTACATTAGGTCCAACGTTTCAAATTATATAATGAGTTCAAAGGAAAATTTATCGTGATGCTAGGTATGTGACAGGAAATATTGTACTGTTTGATTGGTTAGCAAAGCTAGCTTCTATCGATATGTGTTTATCATTGGTTAAATTAATTGAAACGCTAATTTACATAAAATAAAAATTAATCTCTTTTTTAATTAATAATTAATAGTTTTTTCTCGATTTAGGAAAACCTAAAGAATTTGTCAAAATCATTCCAAATTTATCCATTGTACATTATCTTGTCCTATTCTACTTTCGTGTTAATCGGTTATGTGAGCCTAATAGTCTTTTGTTTTTATTTGTCTTTTATAGAATAAAATTCTTGAAACATTAAGATAATATGTTTACAGAATATTATTCTTATTTCGTAGACTATACGAATTAGGTTTTCGTGAAAAAAATATTTTTCTAGATCAGCTTTTATAAAATACATAATTGGTACTACTGCAATCTTGTGGCCATTTTCCGGCGCCATCATCAGGACCCTGGACATCGTCTAGGTCAGAGTACTTGTAAAGACAACTCAAACGAGCCCTAACTCGATGGGGCTAAACACTATACAAGATAAAACTATACTAGACAAAAATATCTTTAAAAAATCTTTGATTAAACTTTTTCATCTGTGAGCATATGCAAATCTAATCAAAGCGCTGTGCAGCGGCAATTCCCGCTGATTATTTTTTGCATTGTCCTCTTCGCGTTTGCATAAAACTAAAGCAGAATTGATCTACACTAAACCACTTTTGTTTCATTAGTACTTTCAAATGTACATACAACAGTATATACAAGCAGAAAATGGTTTACCTAAAATCTACGTCAGAAACTTTTCAGAAGCCTAGCTGAAAATGTTGAGTCAAAAAGACCGAATTACAAAACCCAGGGAACATTACAAGGTAACATTGGGGTGTACCTAAAAAGTTGGGTTCCTAGTTTGTTTGAGAAACGTCGGGCAAGAGTGGCGGGAAGTTCCGTTGACTTTGTGTCCCCTGATCAAATAGGAGCACGTGCTTTGAGAGATGCGGTGGTTCTCAAAGTGGATTTTGCTGCTGTTTGTGAGTGTGCTGAATGTGAAAGCTAATTGGAACGTTCTATTTTTTACGTTTTCGTTGTCAAATTTTCTGACTATGTTACATTTTTCGAGCGTTGTAGATTTTCTCATTGAATTTGCGTTTCTTTTCCGGTTTCCGGATAATTTGTGTAGAAAAAACGTGTATTGGAAAATTTGCCAAAAACTTTTGATGACAGGGTTCAGTGTCAGTTCATTATCTTTTTTTAATTCATTTTATAAAATACTACTACGTGCCCAACGTGCGTGACTGGAAATATGGTAGATAGTTATAGCTACTTAAATTAAGTTATTACATATACCTAGATTGATAGTATCTAAAAAAATATATTTCTTTTTTAATTTAATTATATTGGTACTTTTCTTATATCACAAAGAAATGGATCCAATTAAAAAGCAATATATCCAAAGCTATACAACAAAAATATTTCAAAGAAAAAACCTTAGTCCACAGAATACGTTCCCGTAACCGGTTTTAATTCCACCAAAGCCTTTTCACGGTTTTCAGTTACAGCACAGCAAACTCAATTGATTTCCCCCTACGGCTCAATTCTACCCGTACTTTCACCTGGAATACACGCCCCGCTTGAATTGGGGGCGTAAAGTTTGAGAGCCGCTGTGGACCCCGCTACGTTCGTACGTTCGCACATTTGTTACCTACAGTGCGTTTGAATTATTTAAACGCCCGACCATTTCACGCGGGGTGAGTTAAAATTAAGGTTTCCCCGGATTTTCATTTATTAAAGGAGTAATTTTTCGCTAATTGGAATACGGGCACCCATACCTAATCCTGGATTTTCAAGACGTACTAGATCGGAAACAAAAAACTAAAAATAAATTTTTGATTATTTAAAAAAATGGTGGTAAAAAAGCGAGAATTAATTTCGATGACGATAACGCGACATATGAATTTTCATCCCCCAGTTTAAAAAAAACCGACGAATCCAGAACTTCCTCCTTAGTTTTTGAAGTCGGTTAAAAGTAACGACTAGAAAAATTGGAATTATTTAGAAAAAATAATTAAAACCACTATTGCAAAGTTGAGAGTGCCGTTTCAGTCATGACCCAGCGTGTCTCCCTAAAAGATATTAAAACAACAGCAATTTTTATTCAAAGCACGCACATTGATTCCCTATTAACATTCAGCAAGCTTGTGCACGCATAACATTGGCTTGCCCGTTAACAGTTTGCAAGCTCGACTAAACTCAGTCAAGTATTTCAACCCGAATGTCGGCATTGCCGTTAATGATACCAAGTATTCCGTTGCGGCACCCAGACTGAGAACAAGCAAATATTCTATGATTTTTCTTACAATACAAAAACATTTTATTGACACCAAGAAAAACCAATACAAAACAAATATTTAAAATACAACGGGCGGTAAAAGCGATCTCTTCCAGAAAGTATATCACACATTAAGCAACGACGGTTGTGTGCTTACCATTAGGTGGGCCGTCTGCTTGTTTGTAGCAAAGGTCAAAAAAATCTACCACACAATCTCTATGTTCGATTCCCGGCCGCGACATAATATTTTGTTTGGTAAGCATAAAGTTTATTCGCGGGTCTTGGATGTTTGTGTTGTATATAGAAGTAGACACTGTATATTCTAAGTAAAGCTTCTCAGGTGAAAAAAGTGATTAAATTATTGCGAAGATTGAAGCTGGAAAAATTACACCCGAAATATATACCTTACACCGCCGAATTAATGGAGTAATTTTGTTCGCAATTACAAATGTTTCATATCTCTGTACATGGACTTACTGTAATTGAATTTGTGTTTAACTGTGAAGATAGGTTATATTGTTATGGTGGGCGACAGTTGATATTAGTAACGTAAGTTTAGGTAATTTATTTTGCAAAATTAGAATGCTTTGCTATTAAATTACTTGTTAGTCAAAATGTTAATATTTTCATATTAAGGCGGTATCCTCAGTCAATGACATTCATCATTCTGTCCTCTTTACACACACTGTCGGTTTGCGTTGGTGTAAACGAGAAGGAAGATCGCGCGGGCCACTAAAATTGAGTAAAATCGAAAAAAGCGTAATTATTCCAAAATTAGACGCCTAATCGGAAATGTACCACAACCAAGTTTTTTATTATTATATAATACGTAAGTCTTGTTAATTCTACCAATATACATTTATAAATAATAGAGATTTTTCATTGCATACTTATTTTTATAGGTAACTTTGTATTTTTTTTTGATCGAGTAAATTTAGTAAAAATATTTTTTTGGCTACAACAAGATTATGGGTTGTATATGATGAATAATGACATATATTTTTTTTTCCAGACATATATTTAAATAATCTCTATACCAAATTATGTTCATCAGAAGAGCTAGGAAATTCAAAAACACGATACGTGTTAATCTGAGAAATAGTGCTGTCTAAGAAGTAAATAGTCAAAATGTACTCAGCAGAGTCAATGTAGATATTTACCGCAGAATTTCTCTTTGTAAACGGGTTAAGTATTTAACAATACCCGTAGCAATTGGAGAAAAACAATCTAAGCGATGAAAATTAAGGACTCAAAGTAATAGTCACTTGAAGTATGTCGCTTTACAGCTGTCGTTACCAAACCTCGTAAAGAGTCGACGCTGCGAGCCAAATTAGATTTATATCCTTGCTATGTGCTTTAGAGTTAACTATTATAGCCTACCAGTACCTACCTATAAGAGCCAAATATACTTTTATTTTAGGCGAGGATACCGATACAGCGGCTCAAGTACGAAGTCGGATCGATAAATTTGTCGAATCGTTAAAATTGATAAATTTATCGAATGGTAAACTCTGATGGTAAAGTATTATAGTAGCTCTATATTCTCTTTGGATTCGACCAAGCTATACGACAACTTTTGTCGATAGTATCGAGGCTCGATAAATTATATAAAAAGTCGATAAAACCCACTTTATCGTGTAAAACTGTCAATTTTATCGAATTTTATCGATCGAAAAGATCCGTACTTGCGCTGCAGTACCGATTACAGTACTAATTAGTACCGATACAGTTGCAAAAATATCACGTAGCGACCCGTTAATAATATAGTTATTGTGTCTTGACGGTTAAAACTAACCATATAGTAAGTATTAACTTTTACAGCATTCCAAGAGGTCAAATTTTTTAAATTTCAATTTCAACCACTTTCGTATAGTTCAACAACTATTTGTATAGCAAAAAATTTGGGTCATTCGAGCCTATACACGTACACTTTACACAAAAATCCCCGGCAGCTGTATTACCAAACTAATTAGAAGCTCAACGATAAATTACCAAAAGAAAGTCGAGATTTTGTATCGCTAATTAGGACGCTTCCTATCTTGTTTATTTAAAAATTATGTTGTAAGCGGCAGAAAAGTTCACGAGATAAAAGACTTTTATCTGAATGTAGATTAATTAAGTATGCTTGCTGCAGTGAACTGCGGAAGTCCGTTAACTGGCTGGTTTACTAGAACATTGGTTTTTTTTTAAATTGCGATAGATTGGCCTTTGATTTGGTTTTGCGATGGCGCGTCGCAGTAGATGACAGATGGACGTCGGCTGATGACATATACCAAAATTTTTAATGCTCAATGAGGGGATAAGCGTGGAGGCGTATTCGTCGCATCCCCATCAGCTCCTACGGGGGTTGCAACTCCTCTAAAAATTCTTTAGTAGAATATGCTGCCCGGAAATTCTTTAGTAGAATTTTGACGTAAACTTTAAACGCCATTTCTTCAATGAATTCTAAATTTAAAAAACTAGTGAAACAAATGTTGTTGACCTCCTTTCACCAGTTAAAACTCAGACTGTAGAACGGAATCACACGGATGCATTGCGGTGCGTTGCTATGCCTGGCAGTGAGGCTGTGACGTCACTGCATCGTTTTATTCATTAAAATCAGAACGACATGCCTGCCACACGATGCAAGTGGCATATCGTTGTGATATAAATGTAAAACGACGAAATGTCACCGTTCAAGTTTGCAACGCATCCTTGTTATGGATGGGCCATTCGTAGTAGAGTGCGTAGAACCGGCAGTGATCGTGGTTTTTCCATAGATTGCACGTGGTCCGTGACTGATGATGTATTACCACTAATCATACATTAGCGTCTAAGGTAGGCTTGAGTCTAGTTATTTAGTAAAATAACTAATGTTCACCATCAACGGTGACGTTCCACTTTCCTCAAAAGAAAAGCATCGGAATTTATATACCAACTTGAGAATTCAAAGAAGCCGAGTTTTTGCAATTGCGGTTTGTTAATTCAAAGCTGCTATCTGAAAGAAAATCTGGTATTCAGTAAAGAAAGCCAGGAGAAATTATACAAGAACACTCCTCGGAATCTATTACTTATAATATGTAGGTAGGTATATAACAAGCTGGAAAGCATGAAAAACATAATGATTTTATCACAGGATTAACGGACCTTATTACCGTAACTTTAGTGAGTAATGGCTTTATAAAAAATCTGTAGATTAGTTAACTAAAATTGGAATATTTATGGTACTTTTTTATTACTTTGTTTTATAATACACGGCTATAAAATACCTATATGTTGTTACAATATTTTTTTGAATGACAACCGGATGTTATTTATTTTTAAAACAAATTTAATAGAAGCTCCAAAGTTTTATGTTTGTTCTTGTGTCGAAAATTGTAAAGTTTTACTTTCTATCGGTATATGTAATACTTCTTTTATTGCTAACTTCGTTACATATCTTAACAAATTTTCCACTTATAGGAACAGATTTTAGTCAAATTTCTTGATATACTGTTACGATTTTTATAAGCAGTAACATAAGCTACAAACTTAGTTGTACGTCCGTTTTTGATCCAACTGTCATGAACGAATTCCGAATTATGAATAAGATCTTCATCTGTTTTAACAACAACAAATATTTCATTTCGTTCATAATTCGTGCCAAAATATCCCAGAGGTATTTATCTCTATAGGTAGGTATTTCCGTGTGTCCAAAAATAAGCATTTAGTTCATTTTAATCAAAGTTCAACTGTAACAGGAAACGCCATCCTTTTTTAAGTGACGTATTCGTCACAGTTCATTGACCCGTATATTTTTCAAAGGGTTGGTCTGAACCGAGGTTTGTATCGCGGTCAATCATAAAAGTGGGTCTGAAAGGGTACAAAAGAAGAAATCGGAAAACGGTCACTATAGCAAATTTAATACTGGTTTCATTTACAGTGTCAATAAAAAGCAAGGTAAAAAATCTTTTTGTTTTATGTGACGAATGTGAATAAACAGTGGTTTTTATAAAAAGCATGAGCAACATTAACACAGATCGTCCAAAGAACGTTATCAAAAAAGCAATGTTTTTTTTTTTAATTTTTTTTAAATCCAACCTGATATACTTGATTGGTAATTTTTTATTACTACTTGGTAACAAGAGGAGCCTGTCGCCTGCTTGAAAGTAAGCATAATACTGGGCGCCGGCCCATAACAATTGCAGTGCCATTCAGAACTTTGAAACACAAAGACCTGCGCTGCTGCAGTGCGCTCGTTACCCTGAGACATTAGCTATTAAGTCTCGTAATAAGCCCAGATATTTCACTGGCTAGTATTAATAATAATAAGCAACTATTATGTATCCTAAGAATTATGGAAAAAACTATTGCCTTTATCGCTTTGATATGTTTCAACATAAATATGAATAAAATCGAATCACGGAAACCGGTTCGAAATTCAGTTGCAAAATTTGATCAACAACTTCTAACATTTTGAAATATATATAATTATATATATATCGGAGCAACGACGTCACAGGCGAGCTTCATGGACGGTGTAAAATGACAACAATCAAAACATGTTAACTTTGGTTTACTAATTAACGTTTAGAACCATAAATTACTCATTGGATTGTTAATAATTTAACTTAAACTTTGATTAACTAATTAATGTTTGTGAACCATTAATTACTCATTGAATTGTTAAAACTAGACAAATGATTGTAAAACTGAACAAATTCACTGTAAACACAATTTTTTAAAAGATTGCCGACAAGTTTCTTGCCCATTCTTCTTGTACGGCCTATTACTTGGAATGGGCGCCTAGAGTCATTTATTTTAACTATCATGAGTGCTCTCCTGGGCCCCATGTTAATAAAAAGTAATGAATTTCAATTGAAGATTAAAATCTAAAGTAGAATGACAAGATCTAACAAGTTTTATAAAGATTCTTTGTCACAATCTGTTTTGCTATAAATACGAGCGACCGACTGTTGGAAGAAGCAGTGTTGCGCCTACCGTCGGACCGTTCAGATCTCCCATATAACCTTGCCGAAATAAATGGTTGAGATAAAATGGAGCTACTTCGTGTTTTCTTTCTACGAGGGGTGAGCGGTCACCATGATGCTGAAGATGTTGACGTCACCGGTGGTGACTTCACCGTTTTTAAAAAAGACCCCTGGACTCGCCGCCCCGTCATATATAATAAATATATATATATATAATATTTTATAGTGTATAACGACACTAGCGGATGATCACGAAAAACGCTCGCGGATGTTACGGCTTGTAAGCCGGAAAGAAAACATCATCTCAAGAATTTCGCAATCAACATCGATTGCTCCCATAGCCTAGTTAGTTAAGGCTTCTGGTCTAGATAACTAAAAGACGCAGGTTCGAATCCTGTTGGAAGCGAAATTTTTGTGAACTTCTAACATATTAACTAGTGCAATTAAGGTACCTAAATAAAAGCATGTAAAAGTAAACTTTATAGAAAAAACTTTTCTCTATCGTTCAGTTTTATTTCGACTCTGAAACATTGACCAATAGGCTCTATTTGTTCCGCATACAGAAAACAACTAACCGAATCTCAAATTAGTATTCGAGCCTGTTTGATATGCACTGCAATAATTAATGCTCAATTTGGAAAACCACTCGCTGATTTTGTGTTGAATTAACAAACCAATGGCAGATTGTTAGGTTTGCTAATGAGTGTAGGATAAAAAAATTGCATAATTCAGAATTTATGTCCGTATTTCGATATTTAAACATAAATTAACGAACTTCAAATTGAGTAGTCGAAGTACTTACCTATACTAAAATAAAACTTCTACAAGTAGGTAGGGATTGTAATTGTCATATCAACTTCAACAACTATTTATCTTGGTTTTTTTTTGTGTTACAATACCTACCGATAAATTTGGATCTATTCCGGTCTGATCCACTGAAGAGATCCACTATTGGTTCAGATTTCTTAAATAATCTGCCCCACGGTTTCGCCCACGTAGCCTAAGGTACTAATACTACTACAGGTGGTATCAGTTAACTGCCCGTGAAATTCCCGTCATAATCGGTCCAACCGTTTCGGAGATTACACGGAACAAACAGACGGACAAAAATTTAGAAATTGTGTTTTTGTAATAGGTACCGTACATACCGTATGCATTTAGTGAAAAGCTGTTATTTTGATATTACAAACAGACACTTCAATTTTATTTATTTGCAGAGATACCGTTTTTATTCCGGTCTGATCCCTTTACTAATGGATCGTTACAAAATTGAAATATTAAATATTTGGATCGGATCCACTCTGACTTTTTAAGACTAGGAAATGTTTGCATAATAAATTATCTACGTTACATTGGTTACATTAATGACGATAAATGAAATAAGTAATAATGTTGATGCTAATGTACTGATAAAGATATTGCTGCATGATAAGGATTTTGATATAAATTCTTACGACATTTTTCTCTTGTTTCAGATTATGATCCCCTGTGTGGGGCGCGGCCTCGTCCTGGCGATATGTGGAGGGCGGGAGTATTCTTCCTCACACAGATAGTCATGTGTCAGTTTACTAGTGGTAAGTAGGTACAGCTAATTTTAATACTAAAAAATTTTAATACCATAATAACTGGTACAACAATATAAATCAGTAATAACAATTTGATAAAAAAAAATTTGTACGTTAGTAACTAAGAATGTTGAAATCTTCAATTCACAAGTGATTAGGTATTTTTAGGCAAGCGTGCTCCTTCGTCGTTTATGTGTGTGTGTGTGTATATTATATTATAACATGTGTGATGAATGATGAAACTGATTGGTCAAATGCAAGGTTATAAAAAGTAATACTATATTCATTCAAAAGTCCATTTCAAAAATAGCCGCGTCCAGTGGCTGCGTCTAGTGGTCACGTTACGTCACCCAATGTGCTAGGGTAGCACTTAGTCTGAAACAGTTTGAAAATGTTCAATGCTTCTTATTTATTGATGCCTATGTTCTGAATCAAGCAGACAAACAGATTCGATGCTTATCGAGTCCATGCCAAAACGAGTTCTTAGTTCGATCTCGCAGCATGTTCAGAAAATACCAGCTAAATTGGCAGAAAGCTGCACAAGAACTTTTGTAGCGTAGGTATTTGGATCGACTGACGTTCTTTTACATTCTTTGATAATTTGTTGTGAGCCTTGAAAGCAACGTGGATATTAAAGAGCTAGGCTAGCTACTTAAAGATATACACGAAACAAAATTCAAAACGAAAGCAAGACTGATAAGCAGTCAGTCAGAGAAATTACCGGGGTTATGAGTCTGCGCACTGCAGAGCCGCGCAGGCCTCTGTGTTTCAAAGTTCTGAGTGGTACTGCAATTGTGGACCGGCGTCATGCTTACCATCAGGCAAACGACCAGCTCGTCTCGTTATCAAATAGTATAAAAAGAATATATAAACAATATCGCACAGTTCGCGCAGTACCATTAGCAAAATTAAACTTGTGTCGTCATAATATTTTTTCTATCCTTAATTGATTAGTGTTTGAACACAATCATTTCTAATATTAGGTGATCACCAGGTCGAAAGTGGTGAACACGTTTAAATTAGCATAGGATTGTCCCTATAAGTGCAGTTACCGGAGCCAACTGATAGGTATAGTTGTTGATTTTTAAGAATTAATATCAAAGTATAAACTGGATACTGTATGATAGTTATAAATCTAAAGAAAGTGGCTTTAATTAACAACACATTCTTTTCCAGAGAACCCACCAGCCTCAACGACGGAAGAAGTCCAAACCGTGACGTCATTCTACGCTCTCAGCACCAACATCGTGCCAGCACCGATTATGCTCCGCCTGGGGAATTCCACCATCGACAGCACAAAGTCCTTCAAAGTTCCACAACCTTCCGAACCAAGTCACTCAAAGACCCAGGATCAGCCGAAAGTTGAAATGGTGCCTCATGTGATATCAGTCAAGAATACGTACTTTGACCATGATAGGAAGTACGGACCGACATTTGAGGACTCCTCGGGTGGGAATGTCACGAAGATTACGGTCCAGCTGGGTGAGGATGCCCATTTGAACTGTAGGATTAGTCTGCTGCAAGATAAGACGGTAAGTGATTGATAGAGTATTTTTATACTACTAAGTAACGAGACGAACGGGTCATTTTCCTGATGGTAATCACATAACAACTTCAGGGCTACCCAAAACTTTAAACACAAAGGCTTGAACGCTCGGAACCTAGTGGTTGTCTTGAGGCATCAGGTATTAAACTCGCGCGTGTCTAATAATTCTTCAGTAGTGTATATAAGTATAGGAACAACTGCGTGACGGCAAACTGCAAATCTTATTACCAAAAAATTTGGAAATGGTACAATTTAGTCGTTTAGTGAAAAATATGTAACACTTCACTCCCAAAACAAGCTTGTCTCCAAAAAGAAGTAAAAAGAAACAACCAGTTTAATCCCATCAAACAAAGACAATCCCTGATCTTAATGGCAAAACGAGAGTCGCTCTTGTTTTATCTATAGAATTGTCCTCGTAATGCTTTTAAATCTCATCACGTTTACATTATCTTTCTTTGAAAAAAGTTAGCCTCATAAGGGTCAGTTCAAGCCAAACGGAAAAATCCTTGCGTACTTTTTAATGTTAATGAATAAGTAACTGTATCAGGATTACTTTTAGGTATAAAATCCGATGCAAGCATCAAGCGCGACCTAGTCCGGCAATACTCGAAAATTGAGTTCTTTAAATTCAAAAACATTAAAAAAGATCGCCAGCATTTTTCCGTTACAGTAGTGCATCTAGTATGACTGTGATGTGGGGCGACTACTGAGTCACAAATGAAGTGGAATCCATAGTTACCTGTTCTTTACTGGAAACCCGTTCTATAGGCGTCATTTAACAACACGTGCCCTTCTTACACGACAGCGACTCGTCACGTCGACGAATTTTGGATTAAGATCAATTTGAGATTAATTTGAGATCCAGATGTTGAAGGCCACTCGGCTAATTGCTTGGACCTTCTGCTGACCAATGATCCAGACAGGTACTCCGTGTCAGTGTCCGCACCACTTGGTAGTTCTGACCACTGTCTGGTGAAGTCCGTGTCGTCATACTCGCCGCCCGATCCCAGCTCTAAAAGCTCCCGGCGGGTTTGGCGATACAAGTCAGCAGATTGGGACGAGATGCGCCACTTTTTTGCATCTTATCCTTGGCGGCAATTATGCTTCTCTACTGGTGATCCGACGGATTGCGCAAATGCCATTACGGAGGTGTTGAGCAAAGCAATGGAATACTTTATTCCATTCTCAGATGCTCCATCTTCTGGTAAAGCACGCCCTTGGTTTGATGCTGCATGTAACCGAGCTGAAGCGCTTAAACATGCCGCATTCTTAGCCTGGGCTGATGCTCGCAAGCGCAAAGCCTCGGATACACAGAAAAAGAAGAGAGCCTACAACAAAGCCGCCAAGACCAGCAAAAAGGCGATCCAGAGGGCTCGGTTCGACCACATTAGCAGTGTAGGGGCCAAGTTAGCCGCCTATCCGGCTGGCAGCAAAGCTTTCTGGTCCCTCGCTAAGTCGGTTGAGTCAAATTTCTGTCGCCCCTCACTCCCTCCATTATTGAAACCGGACGGATCGCTTGCTCACACCGCAGTGGAGAAGGCAAATTTATTTGCAACTCTCTTCGCCGAAAATTCACGTTTAAACACCTCAAACGAATCACCACCTAGCGTGCCTGGATGTGGTGTTGCTTTGCATGACATTCGCATCAACCAAAAAGAGGTACTCAAAACGTTACGTGCGTTGGACGTGAATAAGGCATGTGGTCCTGATGGTATACCGGCAATAGTGTTGAGGAACTGTGCACCTGAATTGTCTCCCATTTTGACACGCTTGTTCCGCCTTTCACTTGACACAGGCAAAGTTCCAAAGTGTTGGAAGCTTGCGAACATACAACCTGTTCCCAAAAAAGGTAGTCGTGCCGACCCGAACAACTATCGGCCTATTTCGATCACTTCCATTTTGTGTAAAACTATGGAACGTGTTCTTAATAGGAAGATATTGTCATACCTTGAAGACAACGACCTTCTCAGCGACCGACAATACGGGTTCCGACAGAATCGGTCAACTGGTGATCTCCTTGTGTATGCCACTCACATATTGGGCGAGGCTATTGAGAGATACGGCGAAGCCTTGGCAGTATCTCTTGATATCTCAAAGGCCTTCGATAGGGTTTGGCACGATAGCCTTATCAACAAGCTTCTTTCATACGGATTACCTGATGGCTTATGTTCCTGGATTGCAGACTTTTTGAGGGATCGATCGATTCGGGTGGTTGTTGATGGTTGCTCGTCCGATCTCTTGGCGATCAATGCCGGCGTTCCTCAAGGGTCCGTACTCTCCTCAACTCTATTTCTGCTGCACATCAACGACTTGCTCATACCTGGCATCATTGGGTACGCAGATGACAGCACAGTAGTGATGAAGTACACATCCGGTCCACGTGCTAGTAAGGCGGAAATTCAGGCGTTGAGAGAAGATTTGGTTGACCGCGTCAATCTGGCACTTAAATCCGTTTCCGATTGGGGAGATGCCAATCTAGTTACGTTTAATGCCAATAAAACGCAGGCTTGTGTTTTCTCCGCCAAAAAGTGTCAATTTTCCATTTCTCCTACTTTTCGTGACATTCCTATACCTCTAGCGGACCATCTTGAGCTATTGGGACTTACTCTTACTCCTACGCTGAATTTTGGATCCTTCCTTGACTCTAAGGCTAAATTAGCTGGTAAAAAGCTTGGCGTCCTGAGCAAGGTCAGAAGGTACTTCACTCCGAGGCAGATGCTTAATCTCTATCAAGCTCAAGTCCGGTCGTGTTTGGAGTACTGCTGTCATCTTTGGGATGCCTCAGCTAAGTATCGGCTCGAAGCCTTGGAGTCAGTGGATCGGCGAGCTTTGAGGCTTATCGGTGACGACCAACTTGTCGCTTCGAAACTACTAAGCCTCGAGCACCGTCGTAAAGTAGCGAGTCTGTCCATTTTTTATAGGATATGTTTCGGTGAGTGTGCGAAAGAACTACATGACCTAATCCCCCCTTCGCCATTTCATAATAGAACAAGCAGGCAATCGGCTCGATACCATCCCTTCACTGTGGATATTCCGTCATGTCGTACAAAGCGATTCGGATCCACCTTCATTGTACGTACCGCCAAGGAATGGAATTCTTTGCCATGTTCCTTGTTCCCTTCGAAATACAACTTGGGTATCTTCAAGGCTACAGTGAATAGGTATCTTCTAGATCTACGTGCTCCATCTTCGGCCACATCTTCGCTTACCATCAGGCGAGTTGGTGGCCAAACGTAGATTTATTAATTATAAAAAAAAAAAAAAAAAAAAAAAGAATTTCTTTATTATTATCTTGCGGGCCATTGATTAGAATATTTTATATTAGGGTTGAATGGGTTGCCAGAGTGACGGCGTCCCCGTTTGCATCTCTTAAGTTTTCCTTCGTCCAGGTGGTAGGGCTTTCCATTGTTTTATTATTTGTTGAACACAGAATCAACTGCACTTAGGTTAAATAAATTACAAATTAGCAAATCACAGAGTCTTTGTAAGCAGTTTGGTATTTCTCTCATATTGTCCTACTCGTATATCACACAAAAAAGTCCGCGCCACGTCGCTTCTCTTCGCTTCTCGCTGTAAGCTGACCCTTATAGGCTCTCAAGGCGAATAATAAGCCTCACAGCCAAAAAAGAGGTCAAGGTGGTAATGTCTTTGTATGATTTATTGCATTGGTCTTTTATGTTGCTTGGGTGCAAAAAGTAACAATATATTCAGTGAAAATACGTAAATTGGTGAAAGCGTCAAGTGAAATTGAATTAGCTTTTATTTTGCCTTCATACGTAGTTGTAATGTTGGACCATGAAATGTTAAATACCTTATGTAATTTAATTGTATAATTGTGTAATTTAATTTTATAATTGTGTAATTTAATTGTATAGTCGGTTAGCGATTATGATACGAATTTTTGACCCATGGAAAGGTGGCCCATCGTCGCCTAAAAAATTAACCTTCTTCACTTCTTAAATTAACTTAAGCACGACGACACCGTGAATACGTCACACGAACAAAAGCCACAAGACCGTGCATTTACTGATCTCTTTCGTGCCTTTGCTACTTCAATTTTCTTTCGTTTAGTCCTAGCCTTTGAATATCAGACGCGACAAATTCAACTTTATTTGTATCACCTTAAAGACTACTTTGTAGATTTTTTCCCACTTTACTTTCCCCTATATGGCACTAGTGTCTAGGTTTTCCGTCTCTTCTATTTTACTTCACTGGTTCAAAATTAGGTATGTTTCTTTGTTAGATGTAATTTAGGTTGAGATTAGTTGAAAAGCTTTAATTACATTGTATTTGATTCCGAGTAATGTCACTTTTGTTCTACTCGTATACGAGCCCCGATGCAAAATAGTTCGTCTAGTATGGAAAGTAGTGCAAAGCGTAAAATATAGAAAGTAAATATTGGTAAAATAATTAAGAACGTTTAATAAAAAGTAAACCACAATTTGAGGAACATTTTAAAGTTTATTTTAACATAACTGAAATTCTTTCATGACTTTACATAACATAAATTTTTTTAAAAATATTCGAAAAAACATAACGCAAAAGTATTCGTCTACCCTTGTCACTCACGCAAAATAGTTCGTCTATCACTTATTTGTGTCGCCTTTGCTCTCAATGACAGCTTTAATGCGAAGAGGCATGGTTGCAACCGACGCTGCACACTAGTGCACACTCCTCAGGCGTAATTGACTTCCAGACAGCCAAGAGTTTAGCCTTTAAGTCGCTCTTCGATCTTGATGGATTTTTACGGAGAATTTTTTTCATTTTCCACCATAGGGTTTCGATCGGGGACAAGTCCGGGCTGTTAGATGATAATTCGATTGTAGGGATGCTTTTCGCCAGTAGCCACGTCTTTGTTGTCCTTGCAGTATGGCAGGAAGCACCATCCTGTTGAAAAATGAAGGAATCTTGATGCTTAAGTGACGGAATAGAGGGCAGTAAATTCTCTTCCAAAAGGTTTGATACCTTGCAGCATTGATAGAACCATCCACAAACTGCATACCACCAACACCTTGTGCAGACATGCAGCCCCATATCATAAGAGACCCCGGAAACTTCACTTTGCGTTTGAGACAATCAGTATGAAATGCCTCATTTTTGTTCCGAAACACTTTTTTCTTTTCATCGCCGACTGTCACTTCAAATTTGGACTCGTCACTCCAAATGATACTACGCCACTGATCGGAAGTCCTATTTAAATGATCACGAGCAAACTTCAACCTCTTTTTCTTTTGTACAGTAGTCAACAGTGGTTTCTCCTTAGCAGTGTAAAATCCGTAACCCATTCTTTTTAGGACTCTTTTGCAAGTATCAACTGAGACGTCTTTGTGAATCATGTCCTTCCATTGCACCGTGAGTTCTCCAGCTCGAGCACGTCCATTATTTTTGATAATTTTCTTCAGGATTCTGTTTTCTAGTGCACTTGTGATGCGTGGTCGACCAGTTTTCTTCAAACAAGAAGTCGTTCTATTCTTTTTATAGTGCTGAATGATAGATTGGACTGTAGACCTGGGAAGTATCAAGTCTTTATATATTTGGTAACTTGATTTGCCAGCATCGATCCCACAAACTATTCGCTTTCGAAGCTCTTCACGCACGGGTTTGCCACGACCCATTGTTATATGAAAACTAATGAAAAAAACTGAAATTTTCAGAATTTATACTGTCTCACTTGACAAATGACACAGAATTACTTTTACAAATTTAAATTATGCAACATAATTGTACAAAGAAGGAATAATCTTATTTAACTCACCGATAGACGAACTATTATGCATCGATTAACAATTAGACGAACTATTTTGCTTATAACTTCTTCGAATTTAAAACAGGATATGTATAAATTTATAACGCTAAAATAGTTTATTGGTTCATAATTAAAAAATGGCATAAGTAACACGACATGTGATAGTAGAACAGCTTAATATTTTATATAGATATACAAAAATAATGAAGTTAGAAAAAAATCTCGCAGAGAAAATTTCACACTAGACGAACTATTTTGCATCGGGGCTCGTAATAAGAAATATAATAACTTTTTTGCGATGTGACTGCTTTGTAATAATTAAAGATATCTTGAAGGTACCAGAGGTAAAAAAAAATTTCTTTTCTTTTACGTAAGTTTACCTTGTATATAACTTCAATATTAATAGACAGACAATCTTCCAGGTGGCCTGGGTACGTCGAAGAGGTAAAGATGAGATGCCAGAGCTCCTTACGGTTGGAGCAGTCACCTACGCAGCAGACAACAGGGTGACGGTAGCCAGGAGGTACCCTGGTAACTGGAGGCTCCTCATCAGGGAGGTGAAGCCTGACGACGAGGGGGTGTACGAGTGCCAGATATCTACACATCCCCCTAGAGTCAGCAAGATATATCTACATGTGAATAGTGAGTTTTCTTTTTGTTATTGCGACACTAAACTATAAGATACTATTTTAGTACCCATACTTTAAGAACTATTATACCTATAACTATAACTATAACTGATATCCTAAACACAGGGTCACCTAGTTAGGAGTTAGAGCTCACCCATGTACTTAACCAAAGAGCAACCACGTATGTGCTAGGCCATAGAACCTTACGTAAGGGTCAAGTTATATTTCTTTGCAACCTACTGTCTACATGTACCAAACAAGTATAATTTAAACTACAAATTGCTATGCTTTGTTTATTTAAGGGGTACTCTTAGTTATTTAAGTACATGCAATGTTACTTTAGTCTTTTAGAGAGAAATAAATTATTATTATTTGTGAGCAGACCAATGTTTGCAAAAAGATAGAAGCTTGATGATAGATTGACATAGTCTGAAGAAAATGGACAGATCGTGGCTATATGTATTATAATTATGGCAATTATACGACCACTGTTACCCTGCTGTTAGTAAGCAAAAATATAGTCATTCCTAAAGCAAACTTCTCTAAAGATAAGGATTCACCCGTGACCTCAAAGAAACTATTAATCAGAAACGTATCAATCAATCTTGTTCTCAACTTCTCGCTACTAATATAATATAACGAAATAATAAAAATAAAAATTCTTCTGCCTCTGCTTCTGATTTAAAAATCTATGAATAAATATACTAGGAATCTCGCTAACTTTACTTGTTGTAAAAAATATAAAATTTCGAATGCGACGTCTCTATCCAGGAATAAATCAATATTGATCGACGAGGCGTCAAAGAATTCCATATATCTCGCTTTATCAGTGAACTTTATTAACATTTTATACGTAAAATCTGTCTAAAAGGTAAAGTAATATATATAGGAAGGCGTAAAAATTGACAAGGATTCCATTAATGGCGATAAAGACCTTTTACCGTTACCTTGAAAACGTTTCTTTCTGCGATATTATGAGTACTATAATTATTTGTGAGTGAAGTCTGCCGCCAAGCAGTATTGTGCAAGCATTACTGTGTTCCGGTTGGATGAGCAGAGTATCCAGTGAAATTACTGGGCTTATGAGACTTAATACCTAATGTCTCAGGGTAACGAGCGCACTGCAGTGCCGCACAGGCCTTTGTGTTTCAAATTTCTGGGTGGCCCTGCAATTGTTATGGGCCGACGTTATGCTTACCACCAGGCAAATGACCAGCTCGTCTCGTTACCAAATAACATAAAAAAAAAAACGTTAACCGTTTATACCTTAAAATGGTATCAAACAGAGACGGTAACAGTTATCACGCTAATCACGTTTCTGTGGTCTTTTTATCACACGAAAATACATTCTCATAAATAATGTATGAAACACAGAACCCTCCCGAGTATTTTTACCGAGAAAAGGCGCCAGTAATTTGTCACAACGGTCATCTGCGTCCCTTCCAAAGGATGATGGAACTGCTGATTTCTGCCTACTGAATATACAAAAAGGAAATGTGTTTCGGGACAATATCAGTAAAATAAATCACTTATCTTTGTATCAAGGGACGTGGAAAGAATTCTAATGTCTTCTTTCCCTAGGCGAGTCAATCGTGAAACCTTTTATGAACAGCTTTTCCAAGACTCGAATGGAGTAGTAAGGGTTAGAACTTAGTTTGAACGGACGTTTAGTCATTCGATAGTACTTTCACTTGTTTGAATATTTTCTTCCCTTCTCAGTCGGGTTTTCCGCAAGTTCTTTATGATGTTCTTTAGTTTATTAACATTTTCATAGAACTTGAAACTTTTATTCATCTAATCCTGTTACCCGATATCTTCTGAAAGCCACTAAATCGTCTACATCAAACAAGGATTAAAAAACCCTATTTGGTATAAAATATTATAGTAATGATTTATTTTACATATTTTATTACTTATTGCAAAATAGTTATAAGGTTTCCTTGGTTGTGTTAAATTCAATGGTTATTTATATCTATTGTCTAATATTTGGTCTTTTTTCCACCAGCTCCCCAAGTATGGGTGGTCGATGAAGCGGGCGCCCCACTACTGGAGAAGTATTACGAAGCGGAGTCAACCCTCGCGCTGGTCTGTCGAGCGCGGCACGTGGACACTCCCACTGTACTTACCTGGCTGCATGAAGGCCGAGCACTGAACGCTGATGTCACGAGAGGCGGCATTAGGTAATTCATCATTCAATTAAAAAGAGCTACGCTTCGGAATCATCCCTTGCGCTGGCCTGTCGTGTGTGCCACTAGGAGATTTCTACTGTGCTCAAATGGCTTCATGAAGGTCGAGCGCAGAACGCTGACGTCGCGAGAGGCGGCTTCAGGTACTTCATCATTGATTTAACAAAACATTAGGTATATTCAAGTTTTCAAATCTAAACTTGACTTGACTATGAAAACTTGATCGGATCAAAATGATACTTTTGCCGTACCTTTGTAATGTTATTTTATTGATTCGGCCTCTTAAACATCAGTTATTGAGCTTCATATATAATATCCAGATATTACATTGACTACCTGCTGCCTTACCGTCTAACAATCTCGTGTTCGTTTTCGATTCCAAACCGATTAAAACCAGCGGTCACTAGTCTTCGTGTGGAAGGAGTTGTCTGGAGTTTTCGCTTCTTTTCGTTTTGTAAGAACTTGTTTCCTTAATAACATTCGTTCTAAAATGATAACCAGCGAAAATTCTGGACTATCTTTCCAGCCGAAGACCACTTGTCTTAATCAGGTTGGAGTCGAAAACGAACACGAGATTGTTAGCCGGTAAGGCCCCTGCTCATCAACACATGCTTGGAATCTTGTAAGAAAAAATAAGGTCGCTTATTGACTATTATACAATATTTTTTTGAATCAACTTTTAATTACTTTTTGTTATTTAGGGTTCAGTAAAGAGTATTTGTATAATCTACAAATCGATAACCTCCGTATTTGCCTCGTGTTCCTACAGCTCCAATCAATTATTAAGAAACGTTCGTACCAGCACTGGTACGTAATAACGGGCTATTCTACATTCCTATTGAAATATTTCACGATTTTACTTTCCTATAGCCTCGTATAGGCAGAGAGCCGGGATTGCTTATAAATAAACAATGATACCTTCCGTTCTGTGCTTCCCTCGCAGGTACTTTAGCCAAAACTTTCGACTCCACTATACGTTTATGAAATTTTAAACAAGCTCTCAAAACACGGTAAGTTGACATTGAGTTAATGGAACCTGGGCCCGTAATTCTACTAAACAAATGGTTTTATAAGTAAAGAATTTTTTTACATAATAAATAATTGACTTGATTCGTAGGCAGGAAGCAGTGTCCGTTCTATACGTAGTATAATTATTTGTTCTGTGGTATAGTATAAAGTTCTGACCTATAAAGATGCAAGATTAAAATTGATAGGTTTGGGAAGGCTCGCTCTCAACTCAATAAGATAAGTGAACTGAAAAATGTTTGTCTATTACGTATTTTTGGTTAGTTTTTTTTAAATGAGGTATCAATCAAGCATAACTAGCACAGTTTTAAATTTCCTATTTAATTTTTATTGAAACAACATTCAACATACTTTGATGTTGTTTTTGAACCGGCTAATTGTCTTTATTCACTAATTACTAATCACATAAATACTTTACCAGCACAATATCATAAAGTCGATTGCAGTCGCCGTAGCAGAAACCAGCTTTTAGAAAAAAAAGTCTCTTTTTTACGTACCTACCTACCATAATATCCACAAAACAATATTGTTCCTCTTTAGGGTGCCAGTCAACCAAGCGAGCACTGTACTTTTTTTATGTTATTTGGTAATGAGACGAGCTGGTCGTTTGCCTGATGGTAAGCATAACGCCGGCCCATAACAATTGCAATGCCACCCAGAACTTTGAAACACAAAGGCCTGCGCGGCACTGCAGTGCGCTCGTTACCCTGAGACATTAGGTATTAAGTCTCATAAGCCCAGTAATTTCACTGGATACTCTGCTCATCAAACCGGAACACAGTAATGCTTGCACACTACTGCTTGGCAGCAGACTTCACGAGCAAAGCGGTGGTAACAACCCAGACGGACACTCGCAGAAGAGTTAGTCCTCCCACTAGCTGCCACAAACTGCAAACAAAACGAAAATATAATGTTAAAAAGGTTGGTAAAAACTAAAAATAGTAAACGACCCCTGGTCCACGGAGAGAGCGTAGCAAAAAACTAGCTCTGAATATTTTGTTCAAAGTACGGAAAAGCAAGATGGTTCAGGAAATTGAATTTTTACTGACGGGATTCAATATTCTTATGCATATTATTTTGTGCGTACTCGACTCGTGCCGTCTCGTTAAAATAAGAAAGAAACCAGTTTTTTTTTCGATTTCCAAGTTCTTTTATTCAGCCTGTGTGAAATAAAAATGATGGTGATTCTGTGTTCTTCAATCTGAACCTATAGTTAGATATTATTAGATCAAATCAAATCAAATCATTTATTTGCAGAAAAAACATGGTATTTTTACATACAGTCGTCAAATAGATGTTATACTCCATAATGTAGTGCACATGTCTTTTTGCTATAAAAGCATGCAAATGCTCAATATAACAATGATTGTATAACTAGTTTCTGCCCGCGGTTTTCACCCGCGTTCCCACAGGAACCGTGCCATTTTCCGGGATAAAATGTAGCCTATGTTACTCTCCGGTCCATAAACTATATCTATGTCAAAAATCACGTCAATCCGTTGCTCCGTTACTGCGTGAAAGAAGGGCAAACCAACAAATCAACAAACACACTTTCGCATTTATAATATTAGTAGGATGTACAGACTGACCACAATTGCTGTAAAAATGTTTGTGAAAGAAAACAAGAAAGAAAGAAATCGTATATATATTTGTGACCACTTAAACCTAGAAAATCAGCAAAAAAAAGAAAAGAATTAGTTTTACTTGTGCTAGTGACCGTTCGCTAAACTATTAGAGAAGTTTTGAATAGCTAAATTCAAAGCATAGATTCCAAGTATGTTTATGTTAGTCAGTTTACAAAGCAATTGAGCAAGGGTTCTAAAACCAACCCCTAATTTGTTCTCACCGCGCTTAGCGAAACAATAACGTACATGTATAACTCATGTTTACTGACAAATAATCTACGCGCTGATCCACTTACAAAGCGAAGCCGGGTACAGCCATAGTACAAATAGAGAAGTAGATGCAGTTTACAGAAAATACACTAACTGGCTACTACAGTTTATCAGGTCGTAGGACTAACTCTTCTGCAAGTGTCCATCTGTTGATACCACCGCTTGTGTCATCCGAACTACATAGTTATACAAAGTTTCATTTCGATACGACAATAATAAGTTGGTTAAAATTGGTTGGTTAGAATTGGTAGTTAATTAGTTAATTACAAGTGAAGCTAATAAAAGTGTGTTAAAAAACGTAAGCATTTATTTCTAATATTCCATTATGGGCATACCTCTCAGTTAAGTCTATTTTTCCTTGTGTGCTATAATTTTATGCTAAGTTCCGAGATTGTAGGTCAATGAAAAAAGCATTCATATGCAAGTGAGACTTGAATGAAAGTAGGCTTTATAAGGACGTATTTATTTATTTTGTTAAGCTAGAAACTTTAACCAACGTTCTGAGGTTATGGATCTTGATATTAAGTAGTTTTTGAGATAAAGACCTTCGTCTGAGAAACAGATGACGACAAAGTGATCCCATAAGTTTTTATTTGGATTCTCATCATCATAGACGAAGACCTACTCTGCTACGAGTAACATAAAAAAACAATTGTTTCCTAGCCATAGAATTTTGCCTGTAATTAAGTAGTTACTATCTTAAGAACAAATGCTGAACATGACTCACTCGCCTCATTTCACTATGGCAAAAGGTCCCATACGGAACTTACTTAAACATCTTAACATGCATTTTGTATAAGCCTGCATAATTTACCAATGGGACAGGAGCCGTCCTGTTTCATGGGTTAGTAGGTATGTAAACAGTAGATTTCATTCAAAATGTGATATCTGAGTTTTTTATGAAGTTACAATATTACAAAAGGGATTTCTGGGTCCCACACGAATCGTGAAACATAACTTTTTATGAAGACTCTTTGTGATGCTAACTGGTTTTATGAACTCATATTTTTAGATTCGGTAAGCAGAAAATTAGGGTATGCCCCACCAGCCACAACGGTTGCAGTAAACTGAAGGGTTGTGTGAGACAGGGTTTTTTTTTGGGAACCGCGCGAAGTGTTTGTCTAGCGACCTTTACAGCGTCACCGAATGGTGAAAGTGCACAAGACGTTTAGGCCCCTTCTGCACTTTCACCATTGCAAAAAAGCAAAGTGCTAACACTAAAAAAACAGCAAACACCACCTTAAGAATATTGTGTAGCGTGTACCACGCGTTAAGGCAATCCTTTAGGCTGAATGCACAAAAAAGGAGTGTAATCTTTTTGTATATTTTAAGTTTGTGACGCCAGGATTGACACTAGTGTGTAACGCAGACCGTAGACGCTTATGCAAACGTACGTTTGCTTGTCAGAATAACAACGCTTTTAAGTCAAGCGCGCTTTTAGAGTATCACGAAATCCGAGCTTGACGCAAAAGCGTTGTTATTCTGCCAAACAAACGTACGTTTGCATAAGCGTCTACACTGCGCCTAATAAATAAACGTATCCTAAGCTGTCATAGAAGCGCCACGCCATAGATAGAAGTTTCATTGCTCCAGAATAATAATATTTTATTTATTAGTTTTTTCATTTGTTTATTTTATTTATTTTATTTTATTTTCTTCGGAAAACTAACAGCTAGGTGCTTAAAAATAGTAAATTAAGTAACTAATTAAGGCTAATTAAAAGTTTTCACATATAGTACACTAAATGAAAATGATTATATCGTCGTATACACGACTGACGGACGCGTACAGAAATAACTAAAGATTAAAGTTAACACATAGAAAAAAAATCAAATCAAAGAATTATCCTACTGTGACTGAGAAAAAAAACAGACTTAATTCATTTGTTAAAGAAGCGATCATTTAACAGTCGCTTCATTTTAAATGCAGACGTATTGAAAAGATCTACATCAATTTCCTTAGCGATTGTATTAAAAGCTTTTAATACCAACAAACCCACTTTCGCATTTACAATATTAGTAGGATTGCTCTTAAAATATCTTTTTCTGAATATAAAACCCTATATTTAAATTAGATTTAACTCATTCTCTTGAGACAGTGAAGAGCGCAATGAGTAACGATAAAACTTTCTTAACAGATTTAAAGTTTTTCAAGTGGAGTTGTACAAAGATATTAAAGGCGATAGCGTAAAGATAACTGAACTAAAGAACGATACTTAGGGCAATTCAGCGTAATATTAAATGTTTCTATTTAATTTTGCACGTGCTGTGCTAAATTACATATTTAACGGCTGAATAATCCACATTAAACATTAATTTATTGTGTATTTTTTTTTTATTCACTTAATCTGTAACCAAAAGTTGTGAACATTTCAAGCTTACAAGTAAAATTACTTTTAAGAAAGCGGGACCGATTTTGATGAAACACACAACACAAAGTCTAAAATGTATACTTTTTACAGCGTGAAGACGGAACAAGTTCCGGGTGGTGCTGACAGCCTGCTGAGGCTAGCAAGAGTCAACAGTAGCGACGCTGGCAACTACACCTGCGCTGTCCGCGGCGCTAGGTCACACACCGTATCTGTTCATGTACTCAACGGTACGTTCGTATCCATAGGTCGACCTTAAACGCTAATGCATGTTTGAGTTTTGCTGCCAAAATAACCAATAGTTACGCAACATGCGCGGATTGTGAGATATGTCACGCTCACGCGCCTCTTGAAGTAAAACCTTGAAACAGACAAGTACAGTAATACGGCCAGATAGTTTGGTAGCAAAGAGGTATCTTTCACTCCCTCGAAGCCCTGCCTGGGCTCAAAGCGACGACTGCTCCGCTCTACACACTTTCTTTCTTTTTCTTTTTTCTTTTTTCTTACACACTCATACCCCCGCACTAGGATTCCCTGTGTCACAGGTGGCATGGACATACACAGATACACATCACAAACATCCAAGACCCGAGAACAAACTTTATGCTTACACAAAATCTGCCCCGGCCGGGAATCGAACCCGGGACCCCTCGCCTTGCAGGCAGGGTTACTACCAACTTAGCTACGGAGCCGTACACACACATTACACTTGCGCATCACCTCTTTCCGCGGCTTCTGCACTGATTTCTCCTTAGCGGTAGACTTCACGACCAAAGCGGTTGTAACAACCCAGACGGACACTCGCAGAAAGGTTATTCCTACCAACCTAATAAAGCTCTCAAATGCGGCCATTAAAAACGCTGATAGGTGTTTAGATACAGGATTCTTAGCATCATCATCATCAGCCGGAAGACGTCCATATGGACCTCACCATAGAATGCCACTTGGATAAGCTACTCGCCTTTTGCATCCAACAGTTCCCCGCGGTTTTGCTAGCAACATGAAGTAATCTGATACCGAAATCTCAAGCTTGATTAAAGGGCTAAGTAAATATCAAACCCGTGTCTTCTGGTTATCTTGACCTAAATCTACATACATATTGTTAGGTCTAAATAACCAGAAGACGCGGCTTCGAATCCCTGAGGCAGAAATTGGTAAAGAAATGAGAAATTTCAGACATTTTTAAGTTTAATTATATCTACGTAAACATCCCGCTAGTGTGAATTAAAACTTTAAAAATTGCTTTAAAAAAGCGACGAACCGACTTCAGTGACAAACTACAGAACCGATTTTGATGAAATTTCTATGGGACTAATCTGAAAGTATACCCTTTCAAATAGAAAAATAATTTTCGAAATCGGTTTATAAATGAATGAGACCTGAGGTAACAAACATTAAAAAAAAATATCCGACGAATTGATAACCTCCTCCTTTTTTGGAAGTCGGCTAAAAATATAATGTCGAATACAGTAATTATTGTAGGCTTCTAACCCAGGGATTGGCAGTTGACTTGAGTCCTCGCTAAAACTGTTACCATAATATTTTCAAAATTTGATGCGAATACAAATTTTAATCCTAAGTTACTGTAAATAATTAATTTAACCATTATTTGGCTATGTGATGCTTTCTTGCTGCCTACGAGTCACTTTTAATACCTAACTTAGTAATAACTTAAACAGTTTTAACTTACGCCTAGAGTGGATGATTAATTCAAAAGTTTTACACAAATATATGCTAATAAACAAGTTGAAATGAACGACTCAGACCAAATTAAAACAAACTCATGTTTTAATTAAGTTATAATGATAAATTTCAATTTAATTAAAAGTTCTCGAGTAATTGATTCGCCTTCGCGGGAATGGTATAATTTTAGCATAGGCGTAACTGACTGAAATTTCGCCACATGAATTGAATGGGTTACAATCAAACTAAAGTGCAATTATTTGGTTTGAAGCGAAGATCGTTCAGTTTTAGTGAGCTCAAATTCTAATTCATTTATTGACACAGTTTAAATTATACATAGTAACAGCAATATTTTAGACAAATATTATAAGAAACAAAATATGTAAATAATACTTAGTTTCTGAGCCTTAGATGCCTAAGCTATGCATATACCTGTGTTATAGGCATATGCGCTTCAGGTCGACTGGTGTAGGTCAATATTTCAAATTCTACAATGAGCTCACAGATAATAATAATTTACAGAATGATCTTTGGAATGCTTTTTGGAAAGAACAGACCGTTTTGCTGTATAGTAAGACTATAACACTTCTTTATAACACTTCTGCCTGTGTCAGTCTGGGTAGGTACCATTACTTTGCTCGTGAAGTCTGCCACTAATTGATTAGATTCAATCCGATTTGAAGAGCAAAGTAATGATATTCTATAGTTTTACGAGACTTAAATACCTGATGTCTCAGGGTAACGAGCGCAACGCAGTGCCGCGCAAGCCTTTGTGTTTCAAAGTTCTGAGTACAATTGATAATAATAATTGATGGTATACGACCCTCTTACCAAGGCAAACGCAGTCTTTATTCAATAGTATAAAACAATAAGGACGTATGATAGTATTCAAAAGTCAATGTATAGTGAATAAAAATATACTTTTTTTATGTTATTTGGTAACGAGACGAGCTGGTCGTTTGCCTGATGGTAAGCATAACGCCAGCCCATCACAATTGCAGTGCCACCCAGAACTTTAAAACACAAAGACCTGCGCAGTACTGCAGTGCGCTAGTTATCCTGAGACATTAGGTATTAAGTCTCATAAGCCCAGTAATTTCGCTGGCTACTCTGCTCGTCAAACCGGAACACAGTAATGCTTGGCGGCAGACTTCACGAGCAAAGCGGTGGTAACAACCCAGACGCTCACTCGCAGAAGACTTAGCCCTACCACTAACAAATAATAACTAGATAATCAAACTGAAACAAAATCACAACTCGAATGATATCTATATGACAAACAGTGATCACAATCTGTTACCTTTCCAAGTTCTCGGCTGTTATTCGGTTATAGTGCTAAAGCTGAACTAGTTTCAGGGCCGTCTAAGTTTTCAAGTTTAGAACAATCTGTTGCTTTTGTTTGTGTACAAATAGTGAAGCTGAATTAGGAATAGGAAACCAAACCGAACAGTTGACAGAACTTGATGTCGTGTGGAAGACCCCGATTATTTTGATTAGAAATGTAAGTGCTGTGACTTTTTGATTAAGAACATGGAAATACTTTATACATTGTAACGGGATATTTACCGTGATTATTATAAGCTGGTATACACAGTATTCCCGTGAACATGATGCTTGCAACAGCGTCGAAATATCGGGAGCTCACCAGCTTATAATAATCACGGTAAATATCCCGTTACAATGTATAAAGTAATGAATAACCGTGAAAGTCTAAAACAGTGCTTAACATGGAAATACTAACAAAACTAACAAAAAATATTAACATTTGAAGGAGCACAACTATATAATAAGATACCCTCACGCATAAAAAATGTAAACTCATTCAACGTATTTAAAAAACAACTTGCTCAACACCTAATAGCAGATCACAGTCTCATAAGGAAATGAATACCTACGTTGGGCGGGTAGGTATAATCTACTGGACGCGACGATGTTGTGATAATTTTATTAATGTTTGGAATTGTTCTCAAGCAAGTGATATGTAATGTCTTTTTTGAGAATAAATGTCTTTAAACCTAAACCTAAATACATTTTAGAAAGAACAAAATCCGAACCATTATTTTCTGCATCGGAATCTTAGGGGAGATTTAGGCGTCGTAAATTGTTCAGTGAGTTGAAGTAAAATTGGAACTGCTCTATACTTGGATGACCGTCGAGGAATTTACATCGTACTCTCATGCAGAAGATATAAGTTTAATATAGACGACATGCTCGCTCTTAGCTCTTTTTGCTGGAAGCTGTCGAACAAACCTAGGATGACCGTGGTACAATAGGACTTGTTCTGCTGTATAGCAGCTGGAAAACACGACTAGGAGCTTTGCTACATATTTTCTATGTTAAGGAGCTAGCCAAAAGATCATTAGAAATATGTTAGGGCTCGTCGTGGGCATTTGTCCGATGCTATTAGTTGTATCACCATTTTTTCTATGCCAAAAGCTGAAAGTTCATTCGAACCATTACTCTACAGATCAGCAGCTTACGTCATCACTAAATAAACTCGTTAGTGGCAGGACTGACTCTTCTGCGAATGTCCGTCTGGGTTGGTACCACCGCTTTGCTCGTGAAGCTCGTGTTTCTGCCGCCAAGCAGTAGTGTGCAAGCATTACTGTGTTCCGGTTTGATGAGCAGAGTAGCCAGTGAAATTACTGGGCGTATGAGACTTAATACCTAATATCTCAGGGTAACGAGCGCATTGCAGTGCCGCGCAGGCCTTTGTGTTTCAAAGTTCTGGGTGGCACTGCAATTGTTATGGGCCGGCGCTATGCTTACCATCAGGCAAACGACCAGATCGTCTCGTTACCAAATAACATAAAAAAAACTACTGATGATGACTCCATCATCAAGACTGATTATGTAATCGTTGATCGTAGATATTGAACGCTATTAATCCTTTAATAGAAACAAAAGTAGGTATTTTTAGCCTCTTTTATACTCTGATAAAGTTTTGATAGATGCATTAAGTGCTCATGTTCCACATAAACCTCGGCTTCTTTACTATTATGCCTCATTTTACTTTTACATGAAGTCTGAGGGCATGAGGCATAAAATTATTCTCATATATAAAACCTGATTTATGCTTAGGGTCTATAATTTCTGGTTGGAATACTTGCCTTACATTTTAGGCATTACTGTCAAGGACGGCAATTACCTTTCTAGAGAAATGTAGTTTATAAATGAGCGTTTATTATAGGCAATTTTAAATTCTAAAACCACTCGCATTTCGAAATATATTATTGTTGTGGTATTTTAAAATGAAAGCGCTGGTAAACCAAACTAAGAATGGGGACACCAATTAGAGACGTTTTAAAAAGTTAACAATTGGGATGTTGACTGATTTTGGGAAAGTGTTTAAAACGATGCGTATGGGCCTAATATAACCCAAAATATTTAAATTTACTTTTTAAAACAACTAATATTTTAATTATCATCTATTTAAAATGCCGTTTTAAATTTTGCTCCAAAACGGCAGTGACGTCACGTGTTCAATTACCACAGAGTAATTTTCTATAACACTGTAAAGTGACAAGCAAAGAGAATATAACCACTACTACCTAGTCTGTGCTACGTTTAGTGACAAATTCATTCGATGCTTGCTGTGTATGTATTGTTATGTATTAAAATATGAGTTCTAAGTTTTTTGAGCTTATTGATTTATATATATGCTTTGGTTTAATTAATACACTTTGGATCTTAGAATCTACGATTACTGTTATATATTCATTGTTGGTTATAGAAATAATGATTTTTGGTATAATAAGTAGGTACTTACACGGAGGTCTTCACATTTCTAAATTCAGCAGAGCAGAAATTATCGTTTGTCGAGAAGAAATTGGCCACCGTAAAACAATCAATTCTCGAAAAATTGGAATTATTTGCCTTTATGAAGCCACTTTCCATCATGGGAGAGTATTCAAGAGTCGAAATAAATTTAGAAAAATAGGCGCGGAATTCACAGCACAGATAAATAATCACAGAAATCACTCTAAAATACTGAGCAGTTAAGCGCAACGAGCTATATACTCATTGGAGTTTTGGCGGGAATGCGAAAATGTGCTGTTGTTGATTTTGTGTTATTTACTAAAACCTTTGTTTTATAGAGTGTTAATGTGTAATAATAGTGGATTATTAACCATTAAGTGTTCGTAAACTTGCATGAGTGAAAGGCAAATAGTACAAAGACGAAAAACGTGTATTTTCGTATTCTATCCAAAACTCCATAGAAGCTTCAGTAAACTATCCACCAATTTACTGAAGCGTCACTTTGACTTGACCGCGCCTAGACTAAACTTTAACGTGACTTTGACGACTTTCATGCACCAAAACTAGAGTTTTATTATATATTATTACTTATATAACTTGACACTAGTTAAATGCGCAAATCACGTGGAGCCAAAAACAAAACAAAAAAAATATATACTTATATCCATTCCGATTGAAACAGTGACGTCACGGGCGTTTTAGGTCACGTGACTTCGGATTGATGTGATTACATTTTGATTATTTAATTTAAATTAAATTCCTTAAAAATAAACAAAAATATTGTGTTTAATAGGATTTCTGTCACAAAAACTACCGTTTCGCGGCAAAATTATATTTTTATTTGAATACAGTCAACAACCCAATTATCTAACACATTCCCCTTTGTTCCAGAAGAAAGCCTCGCCGAGCTGCACGCAGCGGCAGCAACAGAGAAACCATCAGCGGTCACCGTGACATCGTTACTCGTAACGGTTGTTTTAATAACGGAGCAGTCACCGTTATTTTCAGCGGTGATTTTTTTCGCAGCCCTAGCTCAAACAATTCTGGCCCAAGGCCTAGTACATAACGACCGGTTTATCGTACTGCTGCCTACGTGATATAAGAATATAGATTGTACATAAATACGAGTTACGAATATAAAATTACGAATAGTTATTGGGAAATAAAATTTCATTGTATATTTTTGATGTTTCATTTAGTACCTGATCGTCTCAATAAATTTTTCAAACAAGGACATGGTCTTTAGGGGCGTAATCTTTTAAAGGTTGTCAACAAGCCAGTGAAAAATCATATACAAATATAAATAGACAATTTAACAGTTATATATTTTTATAGTAGTTGGTCTTGACTGAGTAGTAGCGATATAGGTTTTTAAACTGTCATGGTCATCACCCGTGATCATGGTGTTCGCAAAAGCGCCGAAATATCGGAAACTCAAATCAAATAATATACATGGTAAATATCCCGTTTTTAATGATAATTTTCAAAATGAGTAGTAGCGGTCTATGGGGAAGGCAGTATGTTCAGCAGTGAACGTCTTTCGGCTGATGATGATGTTGAGTTGAGCTTGCGTTTGACCTCTATCTGGTCTGTTGTCATATGACGATGTAGTCAAAGGTATATCAGCTTTGCCCAAAAGGAAGGTACTCACTTTTGTCTTGTAGACTCCCACATTATAGCTTTCAGAAAATACAGATTCAAATAAAAGAATTAATTCTAAACTTTCTTTTGAATGGATAAGAGGAAATGGTAATGTTACGGATAGGAGGTATGTCAACTGTAAACGGACGACGAATTGTTTTACGTCTGCGGTCTGTCAACCGATGAGGAGTTCCTTTGTTTCTTATTTTAATAATTTACTAATCAGTGCGCGTTGGTGTCCTTATAATAACATCCAATTATTATCAGATAAATCAAAACTTATACATATTCTCATCTGATGTCAAGTGAAACTTTTATTCAGAGTGGATACATTACCCACGAACGTCTCCCAATCGGTGGCAGACAGCAATACTTAGGCAGCAACGTAAGTAAAATGACGAAACTGGCTCAAGTGGAAAACATACTGGGTGGTTCGAGACAGATCTAAATTTGTTTTCTAGTGAGCTGTCGTCGATGGCTTCAATAAAAAGCTGATTTATTACCAAATCGTTTATTGATTCACTCACTCTTCCAGTCAATCTGTTGGCTTCTAGATGAGGGAAGTTTCTTGGAAGGCAAGTCAGGTTCGATTAATGGAGTACGGATACGTGAGGCTAAGGAAATTGTATATCTTAAATGTAGACGTAGTACAATCAGAAGAGTGTGTTATCTTGCGCCGCCGCATAAAGCTAGAAGCGGCTGACAATTGGCGGAAGCACGCTATAGCTACTTGTGGACAGTGGTCGACACAAGTAGATGACGGCCATTTTTTTTAATCCATTGCTTCCAGTGTTTTAATGGACTTCGATGAAGAAGGTATAGGGAGAGAGGGGCGAGTTATCGCGCAAATGGAGAGCGTTGGTGTTTTGTGTCAACGCTTTGTGGTTGGTATCGGCTTCGTGAAGCGAGAAGCGACTTCTCATGGCGAGTATACCGGTGTCAGCGTTTGAGGCGATCTCTTAGAAAATGTACGAAAACTGCCGTCCTCAGTTCGGTGGCGGAATTTTGTGGCCCCTGTGCGATCAGGCGACTGTCAAGATGGTGCCGTAATTTTATATAATTGCCTTTGTACTGCATCCGTACTGTCAAGTCGCGTACATACAAATTGCGTTCGGTAGTGCTTCAAAATATAACTCAGTGTTCTGTTTGTACTATGTCTTAGGTCACGTGTTATAAAGCAAATTAGTGATAACCTCTCACAAGTAATAATAACGACGTGTTTGCTGAGATTACTTGAGCACCTACACAGAGAACTTGAGTACACTCAAATTCTTCAAGCCTTTGGCATAAGATAGAAAACAGCCAATTAGTTAAACGAAGTGAGCTTTGCAGTAGGAAATAAATGAAGTAGGTATCTATAATAACCCCATGTAGATAGGTGATGAAACCATCAGGCCGACCAATGGGAACAATGAGTCGATATCAGAGGACACGCAGGTCAGGGCTGGATAGCCAAGGTGGAAGATCGCCTGTTATGGAAAGTTTTGTAGGAGGCCTATATCTAGAAATGGACCCAAAAAGGCTGAAGAAAGGAAAGATGATAACAGGATCTGCTTATGTCTGGCAGTAACAAAATCGAGAAAGATTATTGTAATTAAGAGTAATTATAAGAAATGAAGTTATTTTTGAGTGAGTCTGTTTATCAATAGGGATGTTGACTGATTTTGGGAAAGTGTTTAAAACGATGCGTATGGGCCTAATATAACCCAAAATATTTAAATTTACTTTTTAAAACAACTAATATTTTAATTATCATGTATTTAAAATGCCGTTTTAAATTTTGCTCCAAAACGGCAGTGACGTCACGTGTTCAATTACCACAGAGTAATTTTCTATAACACTGTAAAGTGACAAGCAAAGAGAATATAACCACTACTACCTAGTCTGTGCTACGTTTAGTGACAAGTTCATTCGATGCTTTCTGTGTATATATTGTTATGTATTAAAATATGAGTTCTAAGTTTTTTGAGCTTATTGATTTATATATATGCTTTGGTTAATTAATACACTTTGGATCTTAGAATCTACGATTACTGTTATATCTTCATTGTTGGTTATAGAAATAATGATTTTTGGTATAATAAGTAGGTACTTACACGGAGGTCTTCACATTTCTAAATTCAGCAGAGCAGAAATTATCGTTTGTCGAGAAGAAATTGGCCACCGTAAAACAATCAATTCTCGGCAAATTGGAATTATTTGCCTTTATGAAGCCACTTTCCATCATGGGAGAATATTCAAGAGTCGAAATAAATTTAGAAAAATAGGCGCGGAATTCACAGCACAGATAAATAATCACAGAAATCACTCTAAAATACTAAGCAGTTAAGCGCAACGAGCTATATACTCACAGATTATTTAGCCAGTCTTTGTATATACTCATGGAGTTTTGGCGGGAATGCGAAAATGTGCTGTTGTTGATTTTGTGTTATTTACTAAAGCCTTTGTTTTATAGAGTGTTAATGTGTAATAATAGTGGATTATTAACCATTAAGTGTTCGTAAACTTGCATGAGTGAAAGGCTTTGACGACTTTCATGCACCAAAACTAGAGATTTATTATATATTATTACATATATAACTTGACACTAGTTAAATGCGCAAATCACGTGGAGCCAAAAACAAAACAAAAAAAATATATATACCCATTCCGATTGAAACAGTGACGTCACGGGCGTTTTAGGTCACGTGACTTCGGATTGATGTGATTACATTTTGATTATTTAATTTAAATTAAATTCCTTAAAAATAAACAAAAATATTGTGTTTATTAGGATTTCTGTCACAAAAACTACCGTTTCGCGGCAAAATTATATTTTTATTTGAATACAGTCAACAACCCAATTCTGTAACAAATTAATAAATACTTTAAAAGTTAGGAAGACTCATAAACTACAAGTAAAGGCCTTCGTTCATCTTTGATTCCTAATCACTGTTAAGCAGTAGATCTTTTCGTATACCTAAAAGCTTTTTAGGTCAGAGGTCACCAACCATTTTGAAGTGAAGTTCAACTATGAACCATGTTTAATTCATGAACCGAGGTTCATACCTATAGCTTCAACTTTGGATTATTTAAGATGAGCATTTTGACATATGCTGTCTGAATTGGTAATTGAACTGGCGATCAGGGTAATTAAACATCGTTCATTACACCTTTGAAGACCTCTGAGAAATAAATCAAAATTTACTTTGTGACACCGTTATTACTTTACTGTGGTAACTAGCCATGCTTTTTCCAGAATGAGTTCAACCTCAATGCAAATCGCGTATCACAAAACACGTATTCCCTTGCAAAGTTTATGATACTCCCCGTGCGTCGCCTGTAAAATAATGTAGGTATATTGTTACATTATTTACACTCATAACGCACGCAATTCAATTTCGTCACGTCACTTCGTTTCTCTCTTCACAATATTGGATGCGATGGATAATGCTATCCTCAAGCGATATAAAAACTCTCGTCGAAAAGTCTACACACTTGCTACATTGCGTAGTTTAGGTTTTCAGTATCATTATTCAAATCTGAAAACAAGCTTGAGCGTTCAATGAAGATAAACTATCGTATTAACAAAACTCACACTGAAAATCTGTTGCCAAGGATGTGTACCTACTCGTACATATACACTCACACTATAGCGAGTTCTAATCTTAAAAGTAAGAAACAAGACCACGGAAAAATGTCACTCAATCAACCAAAAAGGGAGACGCCAATGGTCGACAGATGGTCAATGGTCAATGACAGAACGGAGACGACAAAATTAGACTAAGAAAAACAGAGGCCGACAAAGAATTCCACTCTTTAGCCGTCCGTGTAAATGAAGGTTGAAGCAAAACGCTTGGTTGGACAGGAGGGATGTCAGCCATATACGGGTGACGCAGTGCCGTGCCTCTACCTATGATAGTCGTACCTTGGTTTTTTTTTTTATGTTATTGGTAACGAGACGAGCTGGTCGTTTGCCTGATGGTAAGCATAACGCCGGCCCATAACAATTGCAGTGCCACTCAGAACTTAGAAACACAAAGACTTGCGCGGCACTGCAGTGCACTCGTTACCCTGAGACATTAGGTATATTAAGTCTCATAAGCCCAGTAATTTCACTGGCTACTTTGCTCATCAAACCGGAACACAGTAATGCTTGCACATTACTGTTAGGCGACAGACTTCACGAGCAAAGCGGTGGTACTAACCCAGACGGACACTCGCAGAAGAGTTAGTCCTCCCACTAACAAAAAAATGAAACAAAATGGAGACGCGGGAATCAAGTTTTGTAATTCCGTCGCACACTCACCGAAATGTATACTGTAAAATACTGAGAGACTTTCAACTTTGCGTCAATGTTCAAGACGCAGAAGCCTAGTCTCAAACAATCTATAGTTGTAGGAGCTGCTTTGTTGAGCTTCTTTGCTCGCCTTTCATCAATGGTCTCCAACGCCTCGAGCTGATATTCTCCGAAATGTAATCTAAATTTTAACTGAACTATAGATGTATTGTTTTGATCGTTGTCCTTGTACTTACTAGGTTCAAACAAAGCCGTAGTTATTAATGCCAATAAAAAAAGCCTTCGCTTTAGAAACGACACTTTATGACATCGTTCGGCATTTCGGCTGGTGTCATAAAATAAAGTAATTGGTATATGCTCGTAATATTTTTTACAATTCTATGTTACTTTAACTTGCTAACTCTTATGAACTATAAAATTTTACTGAAGTTTGACCTTTTTTATGATCTTGAGTAAGTGTGTAGTTTAAATTAGTTTTCACCTCAGCAGCTCGAACAGACGAGGAACCAGTGTACAAAGTCGCAATTATTAAACTTGAAATTGGCAAAATACACAAACCGTGTCTGGCCACGAAAGAATAAAAAAAAAAAATTAAGTCGCAATTGGAATTTGAATGTCAAATGTCACAAAACATCTTTTGGTACGTTCGGAAACGCATAGTACCCTAAATTCATAAACTAAACTAAAACTAAAATATTTGTTTGTTTAAATTTTAAACGCGATTTTTGTTTTTAAATTCTGTCAAGTTATTATATACCTAATTTAAATTGTTACCTCTAATATGTTCTCACTTCTGTGAGACCAAAATTATTTCCCTCTCGTGCCTTTGAATCCCACGCGCTACGCTCTGATTCTAACTTAGAATCACGAGCGTAGCGAGTAGCGACGGAGCAACGAATCGACGTCATTTTTGGTATAGTTTAGGTAACTTCTTTTATTATTCTTATTCTTTTTTGGAGCTGGCTAAAAAATACGTATAATTAGTACATGTTGGCTCTTGGGTTCATAAAACTGTTCAAAAGAGACGGCCAGTTTCTATTTGTAAAGATTTTTTTTCTGTCTTATCACGAGACAAGCTGATCGTTTGCCTGGTTTTAAGCATAACGCCAGCCCATAACAATTACAGTGTCACTCAGAACTTGATACACAAAGGCCTGCGCGGCACTGCAGTACGATCATTACCCTGAGACATTACGACCGTATTTAGTCTCATAAGCCCAGTTAATCCGGACCCTGCCCGTGGTCCACCCAAATAGTTCACCTGGGTTTATCTGGGGCATCTGTTTCTTCCCGTATTCCACCTGAAGATATCTAGGTGTACAAGGACTTTATATTTCACGAAATATGAAGTTCACCTATGAATTTATTAATCTAAGTAAGTTTATATTATACATTGTCAACCTTTATCCAAATACCTTTTAAAAAAATTCGTGTAGTAAAACGCCCACATAAATAAATATAGTCTGTAAATAAGTAATTGGCAGAGAAATATGGTTTTCTTCAGATATATAATATCAACACAGATATATATTTATTATTTATTACACACTTTGAATTTTCCACCTTAATTATTTACTCCAAAACTTGCCTATTAAAAACTCGTCGAATTTCCAACAAAATTGTTTTAAACCAACTTCAGACAGGCGAAAGAGGTTCTTAAAGTATGTTCTATTGTACGGTGTTAAAACATAATTTTGTAAGCCGAAGTTAGTTGGAAGTTTTAAACAGACGTGTTCATAAATGTTTCTTGTTTGATATTTTATTAATACTCGTGTCCTCGGCGCTGTGAAGGAAACTTTGGGAAGCCAACATCTGTGGTAGCAAGGATTTTATTATTCATCGGGTCTAGGCTTAAAATAGACGCTTTCGTGAAGAATAAAGACCCAAAATTTAAAATTATTTATTTTTCTTTCTAAAACTTACATATAAACAAATCAGGGTCCAATTCTAGTAAATAAACGGTTTAAAATGATAATGGTAATTTTATAACAATTTTGTTGTTGCATGAAATACAAAATACAAAATTACTGTCATTAGGTTTATAATAGACAATAAAAATGAAATCCACAAAAAGTCGTGAGTAGATTTTTTTCTCCACAACAATGCCGAAATCAGTACCCCGACACGCGCTTTCCGACTCTCCGAAATGTATAAAGTGCAATAGTCATAGTATATTATATTTTTTTAATTTGATTCTTAGAGGAAAAATACTAATCAATGATTTGATTAGAGAAAAAAAAAGTTTGAATAATCTCGCAATAAATAGGCTCGGAGAGCGAACACCAACAGCCTTATAGCGACTCATCTTAGTCTCGATTCTTTATTAGCATTTGACCACAATCCGATCCTTAGTGATGATGTTATTAAAGGTGATAAAAATAAGAATGTAATAAAACAAACTTAAGCCGCCTGTTGCTCACTTCGTGTTCGCTAGACTAATTGTGCATTCAAGAAGACAAATGTTATAAATTGGATGTAGTAACCTAGCTACGTTACCTACTGTTGGAGGTACATTGAATGCTTTGTAACTAGGTAAACAGTGGAACGAGCCAGTTTCGCGGGATATGTTGTGGTGCAAGTTTCTAAAGGAAGTGAATTGTCTTTCTAATCCTTCTATTTCTTATTATTTCAGACCTTAATTTTTTGATTCATTTCTCAACTCTTTCTTTACTTTTCTAGAACATTTCTAAGATTTTTTATTTTGTTTTAGTTAAAACTTTACATTGACACGTCTTGTGAGTAATTGTATTTTTAAACACTGTTTTAATCTTTCACGGTTATTCACTACTTTATACATTGTAACGGGATATTTAAAGCGCTTAAACGCTTACACACTCATACCCCCGCACTAGGATTCCCTGTGTCGCAGGCGGCATGGATACACACAGATACACATCACAAACATCCAAGACCCGAGAACAAACTTTATGCTTACACAAAATCTGCCCCGGCCGGGAATCGAACCCGGGACCCCTCGCTTTGCAGGCAGTGTTACTACCAACTTAGCTACGGAGCCGTCAAGTTTACCGTGATTATTATAAGCTGGTGAGCTCCCGATGTTTCGGCGCTGTTGCAAGCATCATGTTGTATTTTTTTATAAAAACCTGTCGTTCCTCATTCGTTGTTATGATTTTTGTGATAAATCCAAGCAAACATATAAGTAACAAGGTTTCACTTTTATAAAGTACTAAATTATATAGGAAGAAATCAATACAGCTAAATAAAATAGTTCGCTAAAATGACTAAAATATAAATAAACACTTGCTTTTACATTAGAACAAACTACAATGAAATCTATAGACAACCAAGTGACCAAATTTTAGTTCAATCTTTTCAAAGAAGTGATAGAGGAGTAGATTCATATCTTACACGCTCATAACTTACACCAACATAATTATTAGCTTACAGTTTAATATCTAGCAAATTTAAAGCTTACCACAAGTCTGGATATATTAGGATCACGTAGATAATAGGTATCACATAAATTGAGGGATCAGATCTGCCTGCGTTTCGGTTTATGTGAAATCAGTCATGGATACGTCTCATCTAGGTACAAAGGTATAATGTCTCGGATTAGATTAGACAATAGGTTAGGATTAGAGGTAATTTTAGATACTATAATGATCTTATCATCAATAGCATATATGTTCGCACTGCTGAGACACGGGCCTTCTTTCAGAAAGATGGCCATGATCCTCACTGGGTCATTGTAGCTTGGTGGATGTCACATCTTTTCAAGTTCTTTTCACCTTTTCTACGTTTATTTGGCGTACCGCTAAGGAGTGGAACTCTTTGCCCGAGTCTGTGTTTCCTGATCGTTATAATCTGGGTCTCTTCAAGTCACGAGTGAACAGCTATCTAGGTAAGCGTGATACATCGTCGACCGCATCGTCACTCACCACCAGGTGAGATAGCGGTCAAACGCAAGCCTATTCATATAAAAAAAAGTTTTGTGATTCTTGAACGTGTGGTCTTCCACATGATGGTTTCGATCAATGTTTTAGAGTGCAGGGCCTGGTAAATCCACACTTACTTGACGTTCGTTGTAATCATTGGATTCGAACTCTGGTGTGACAGATTCAATGTCACACAAGTTTCCGCTCGACCATACTCGCTCGTCGTTTTGTTTGCTTATTCTGGATTGGTTAAAATTTCACTAGTGCCTTCACTATCAAGATTTAAAACGTAAACCTATAAAGAGAATACGAGAAAGAAAACTGGAACTATGTCACACATAAACTTGGGCTCAGTTTATAATACGAGTAAATACCTAGGGAGTGACGGCAAACTTGCAGGTACGCTTTGACGTAAAATATGTTGTTATTACATCGCAAGGCTTTGTGCACACAAGAAGGCAATAAACGGCAAGGCAAGTAGCATTGTGTGCTACTTGCACCACACAACTTTGTGTATGTAGCCTTTTGGTGAAGAGCTATTTTGAGGTAGTTTAGTAAATGAAGGCCTTTTCATTGATGAAAAAGTCCTAAAAAGAATCTCACATAAAGCGTACTTGGAACGGGCACAGAATCATTTAACTTTCATGAGTCACTCACCCGAGGCTCGTGAAAGCCTTTTAAATATAATTACCTGGTCAAATAAAAATATTATAAAACAGTGAATTTATTTTATTTTTATTACTTTATAGGGAGGAGCCTACGTTACCTGATAAAACATGGAGATATTTTAGGCTAGCTTGGTAGGTTAGTTTTTTGTAATTTCATGTATAATTAGTATTATGATTAAGTAGCATCTATATTTAAGAATCTCACATGTGCAAACCCGTGAACTCAAGCTATTAATAGTTTGCCATAATATTGTTAAACTCAAAGTTTAACATCTTGTCGGGGAAATAACTTTTAACGTTGGAAATTGCGGGATCTTTATAATTAAATCTGTCATCTTCGGTTTCCGCCACTTTTCCATCGTAATAAGTTTTATCTAAAAATAAACTTTAACTTATTTTCCTTAAACAGCTTATTAATATTTGTAGCTAGCTAGGTTAGATGTAGTGTTTATTAATGTATTAGCTAATTAATAAAGACATTAAGCCCGTTAAAAAAAATAAAAAAAAAATATACGGCACTGTATAGCGTTCTATCCTTGTTATAGTAAACTGTAAATGGTGTTAAAGTAATGCTTTTGTAATCAATTTAATAGTGGTAAGACCAACCACTAATCCAGAAGATGTACCTGTACATGTCAGACCTTGGACTATTTTTTTATACTTTATCTCACCTGATGGTTAGTGACATGGTAAGTGAAGACGCGGTCGACGATATAGCATACTTACCTAGAAGGTACCATTCAGACGTGACTTGAAAATACCCAGGTTGTAACGATCAGCAAATACAGACTCGGACAATGAGTTCCACTCACAACACTTGTTTAACGTGTTCATACCTCCGACCATATTTTCATATTTATTTATTTTTTTATGTTATTTGGTAACGAGACGAGCTGGTCCTTTGCGTGATGGTAAGCATAACGCCGGCCCATAACAATTGCAGTGCCACCCAGAACTTTGAAACACAGGCCTGTGCGGCACTGCAGTGCGCTCGTTTCCCCTTAGACATTAGGTATTAAGTCTCATAAGCCCAGTAATATCACTGTCTACTCTGCTCATCAAACCGGAACACCGTAATGCTTGCACACTACTGCTTGGCGGCAGACGACACGAGCAAATCGGTGGTAACAACCCAGACGAACACTCGCAGAAGAGTTAGTCCTCCCACTAACTATCAAGTTCAATTCAATTCTTTATTAATAAGATAAATCGTACATGTCAATCTTATAAATAATAGCTATACTTATTTAAACAATTTAAGTGTGAATACATATTTTATTCATTCTTATTAAACTAAGTTTGGATCAGCGATCATTTTGTCCTTGAAGTATTCACTGACACTATAGTAAGCATTGCTGAGCATTAGTGTCTTAAGCCTACGCGTGAACGTGCTGTGATTAGGTGCGTCAGTTATCGTCTTAGGTAGGTTGTTATAGATTTTAGCACCTATGTAACCTACTTGTGTTTGAGACTTACGTAAACGTTTAGCCGGTAATTTGAGGCGAAGCCTTCCCCTTGTGCAGTGTTTATGACAGTGGTATGTTTATGATATCGTGATTAAACGATAATCTACCAACAGTGAAAAAAGATAATCCATTTCACTGCTTACTCAAGCGGAAAACCGCTCCGTCCACGTGTCGGAATCCAATCCAGATTCGATTGCCGTTTTTCACACTTCAGTAGCAAACGAGATCCGTGCGCCGTTTTTGGCCGAAGAAACAATATACGTAGGTAAAATGTATTACATACTAATGGATTGAGGAGATGGTTCGTTTTTGTTAATGCAGCTTGTTGAGCTGATGATGATCTCAATGATCTATATGCCTCACGGCTTTTCACACACACTTTCAAGTTCAATTTCTCTGAAATGAATTAAACTTTATTTGCATAAGGCTAATAAATAGCTCTAAATATTCAAGAAAACTTTCGAAAAAACGTGTTGAAGAATACCACTGCATTGCTCGTATAGTCTGCCGCCAAGAAATAATGCGGAAGCATTACTGTCGAGCAAAATAGTCTAGAAATTACTGGTCTTATGAGACGTCTCAGGGTATAACGTGCGCACTACAGTGCCGCGCAGACCTTTGTGTTTCAAAGTCCTGATCTCCTCAGTAAATTTAATTTATACGCGCCCACCAGATCGTACCGTAAAAGTCCTTTATTATTTGTTCCCTCTGTAGCGGCTAATTACCGTCAGAATAGTTTTATCCTCCATTCTTGTCAATTATTTAATCATCTATGCAATGATATGAACAAGGATCTCGATCTGTTTCATACTAGCTTACCAGTTCTTAGAAGGCAACTCAGTCGTAATTTCTTCAGAGAATTTACTCTGAGTGAAGATCAGTATTTGTAGATGATATTATTCATAGTTACTTTAGATTTAATGTACCACTTTAAATTATTCAGTTTGTTTCTAGCAGTGGAGACTTGTAAATGACTTTTGATTTTTACTCTGTGTCTACTTCAATATGTTATTAGTCGATAGTCTTCCTAATATGAATAAATAAAAAAAAAAAAAAAAAAGTTCTGAATGGTACTGCAATTGTTATGTACTGGCGTTATCCTCACCATCAGGCAAATAACCCGCTCGTCTCTTTATCCAATAGTATATAAAAAATTAAGATATTAGACTTTTATAAATAACAGCTTTAATCCATATTTTAACAGAAATACATATTATTGAAATATTTATTCTGTTCAAAGAAATTTTCATATTTTATTTAAGGAAAGGAAGCCGATTTGGTTTCATGTATGGGAAAACCATTGTGGTGGAATTTATCACAAAGATATTATGATCCTCTCTTTAAAAAGGTTCCATTACATATTTGTATGCCTCTCGAATAATCATGTATAGTAAGTGCCAAACTTACACGCGCCTCGATATTCCTTGATGTGAAATTGGATTGCTATTTTTAACACCTATCTAGATTTCAGTTTGGGACCTAAAAGTACAGTTAGTTGATAAAGTTATTATAAAGTATGCAGAAGCTTACACAACAGACTTCCTCAAATTGTGAACGTCGAAGCAATCCAACCGCTTTTAGTTTAGCTCCAGCATGGACCGTTGATCTACACTTTGTGAAACCAAACTGGTGATCGTGCAATACCTATTATATACCTACTCGTCGAAATGTGAAAGTAACTGTTTTTACTAATATTATTTTTTCAAAAATCTTGCTAAGAGCTGGAAGTACAGAAACTAGTCTATAGTTAGAGAGGGTGCCCTTACCACCAGATTTAAAAATAGTGATGACTTTACTATGTTTCATTAGATCTCTCTTTGAGAGAAGGCCGGTATCCCAGCAGTGGGAGCGTAAGATGCTGATAATGTAATGGTAACCTCACAGACTCTTTCCACAGAGCAAGCCACTATATACGTCATTTCGTTCTTTATATTTCAAATTATTTATCATAATATTGACTGAACTCCCACCTTCAGCAGACACTCTGTTGAACGTACTGGCGACTACATAGTTGTTCACATTAAATTGCGTTTTATTTCCTTTCCCTTTTCTATTCTAAAATAAAGTTTCTTGTCAAATATATATTACTTCAGAGGCTCCTTTAAGTTTGACACTTATCGAATTTACAATGAAGATTAATTTGTTCAGTAATACCTACGTCTGTCGAAGGCGTTTGATGAGATTATGCCACTTCAATAGACCTGGGTATTCGCGTGTGACACGCCGGGGTTTTTCTGAACAAGAAACACACGGGCCAATTTTTTGGCAAAACCGCTACTTCATAATACCCTGTGGTGTTGGCGTTGGTAGCAACCGTGCCTGTGAAGCTAGGGCCCAGGGTTGATCCCTAGCCGGACAACTTAGGTCTGTAGGTAATTGCAAGCTGAATATAAATGCAGCAATAAACGTTGAAGTTATCTACTTGACATAGATACACAGTTGTTTGTGAGCAACTAGGATTGAAGGTGAAGGATCATTATAGAGCGAGAGAGGATCATTTCACGCTGTGAGGGTTAGACAAACTACATGGCCGTTTAAAAAACCTTTAAATATAAATATTTATCCTAACGGGTGTCTTATAATCAGGTGTGCTTGGCTAAAAGCTAAACAATTTCAATGCATCGCTTAAGAATCAGGTGAGATAGCGAACACAAACAGTTTAACTTTACACTTTGGCGCCCAACGTGGGGCTATACTGTAGAGTTACAAAAGCGTTTTAGGAATAGGTAGGTGAAAGCTACCTTAATAACTAGAAAAGGTATACGCTTCTTTAAAAAAATAATAGAGTGTAACTCAACAAAACCTATCTTGAAAATTAGCATAAAGACCGATCTTTATAGCGAGCCCGTACGCAATATTGATCCGTATGTTCCAAACTAAGCGTATATGAACGGGACCCAGGTAAACTTTAGTATATTAAAGGCTTTAGGAAACTATACGCGTGACCAACCAAATAATTCACGATATTGTTGTACCGGAACATGAAAAGGAACTTACAAGTGGAAGTTTTGGCAGTAGTTATTACTACGTAGACGTCTAACGGATCAGTAAAGTTATGCAACTTTCACTAGAGTTATTACTTGGTGTTTACTGAGGTGTGAGCGCTATCGTGCTTCGGGCTATCTTACAATCGATGGTTCGTAACCTACAATGAGCTTTCATTAACCTTTCGTATAATAAAAAGGTTGTGATGCAACCAGATCATGATGGTAGGACATTTTAAGGCTCGCCTGCTTCTATCACCCTCACGTCGAAAATCTGTCGCATTGGTGTGTTCCGGCCACAGCGGTGGCCGGAACACACCAATGCGGTGGCGGTTTTAATGTCTCAGGGTAGCGGGCGCACTGCAATTGTTATGGGCCGGCGTTATGCTTACCATCAGGCAACGACCAGCTCGTTTCGTTATCAAGTAGTATTACAAAAAGAACATTACGTGCTACACCTCTAAGTGAGGAAGTGCTGCTTTTTCCATCGAAACAAATAAGAAAAACCTAACACAAAAACCTTTATCTACATAAAAGTCTATGTAAAAAGCGGGAACAACAAAACGTTTTTGTATCACCACATTTGCATGCAGCGACATAAATTGTGACCACTCATACATTACGATGATTTATGTTCGAATAAAAGAAATGTATATTCGGAATACATTACAACCACTTTTACCGCCTATGTTAGCAGCGAAAAATCTGAAAATGCGTTCTCAAAGTATACAAAAGTAGGATTCCGGAGACTGTATATGTATAATATTGGTTTATGAAATATGTTTTATAGTGTTAACCAACACTAGCGGATATTCACACAAATATATACATCACAATATTGGTTTACCTCTTGACTTTACATTTTAAAAGTATTTACTTACTTGGTACTTCGTGCGCGGGCTCTTTTCCGCGACTAGACCGTATATCGGCCCTTTTTGCGTGAGCGAGTGGGGCGCGTTAACGAGCTAACGCGCCTCCAGGAAGGTCAGCAGCTCTCTGACGCTGGAGCCTCACAGGCTTCCCGGAGTGTTCCCTTGCGTTTCCCGTACGAGGAACGTTGTTCCCTCCTTCCCACGCTCGTGCACAACGTTTTCCTATGGTAGTATATGACCATTGTTAATTTTCGTAAGTTCTTCATCAAAGCGATCATTTTGAGGCGAGACCATTGTCATTTTGAAACCGTTTGTTTTTAGAATTGGGGCTAGATTCGCTGCCATCTTCATCTTACGAAATGGTTGCCAGGTTCCAATCGGTGTATACAGGTATACCTACAGCTGTTTTAAGAGCTAGTCCTGTTAGATTAGACTTCATGTGGTTGCGATATTCGACAACATCGTCACTTAGGACCAGCGGCGCAAGTACGGAAGTCAGTTCGATAAATTTGTCGAATCGAAAAACCCGATAAAATTATCGAATGTTGCGAGTACCGAAGTCTGATAGTAAAGTATTGTAGTAGCTCTATATTCTTTTTCGATTCGACCTAGCTATTCGATAACTTTTGTCGATTGTATGAGGTAAGTTAAATTATATAATAAATCGATAAAACCCACTTTATCGATTTGAACTGTCAATTTTATCGATCAAATTGATCCGTACTTGCGCCGCAGGTGAAATAGTGGTCAAATATTAATCATGCATAAATAATACCAATGCTTGGTACTGTACACTTAAATTGCCATTTCCATTCCCAGTTCCAAAATCTCTCGTTAGAAACTTTATCACCGAAAAATTGCGTATATCTTAGAAATATACAAGTAAAATGGTATTTAAAAAAGCAAGTACTGACTTCCATGAAAGTATGGCGATATATGAAATTTCATCCCTCATTTTCTACATGTACGACGTACGTAGTATTCTTTCATAAAACTTATATGGAACCAACCCTTTCAAGCGAAAAAATAACTGTCAAAATCGGACCACAATTGATGGGGAAATCGTTGAACATCTCGTCACAGATGAATATGCGTAAAAAATACATCAGTTGAAAATAGAACCTCCTTTTTGATGTCGGTTAGTAAATGATGAAAAGCCACCAGACTTAAGTCGTAGATAAATAAAACTGGATAGAATAAAGATAACCGTCGATCACACGAGCAAATAAACATCCGATCAGCGTATTCCACTATATCTCATTGTCCCACACACCTGTGACTCACAAACAACTCGAATAAATATTATCGCTGGAAATAATAGTAGTTCTTAGTAGTTCGGCTGAGTTGCTTGTTGTTGTAATATATTCTGTGGCGTGGGGTGAATGTACTTATGGCTGTGCTCACATTTGTAGTTCTGAGGTTTTACCAGATGGTATGCCGGTATGAAAGTGTTAGAAGTTCCGGATTAATGTAGACTGAAACCGGCAAAACTTTTGGGCGTAATTAGACTTCTGAACTGATGTTTCTAGGCGACTTGCGTTTGCAGTAGTGTCCTGGGCATTATCTATTTGTTTATTTATTATTTATGTACATAAATATGAGTGGTAAACTTTACCATCAAGTATCAAAATTAAACGATTCCAACAAATACAACGAAAAAATAAACGATTTGCATATACAGGGTGAGTTTGAATTAGTATACTAATTCAAACTCACCTGTATATGCAGTTATGCACCCCTTTCTGGGATAATTCCCAGAAGGGGGTAATTAGGACCATGGTTGTCGACATGTTGTGAGAACCTCCCATGGAAACACGTAATTCAAAAGTTCCACCAAAAAATTAAATTCACTTCAAACGTGAAGTGCGCGGCGTTTTCTGGAATTGTTCTAAGGCTAAGATTCAGAGACGATTCTAAGCGTAGTCTTTGGCTTCCATGTGTCAAAACTGTATAGAATTTTGACGTATGAAAGCGTGAGTCCACACTTAGATTCGTCTCTGAATCTCAGCCTAAGTCTCTTATAATCAACATCGTCATTTAACAAAGTTCGACATAGTTGAAGTGAATCAGCTGATCTAGGGCTGCCCGGAAGTTCTATAGCAGAATTTTGACATAAACTTGAAATGCTTTTTTTTCAATGAATAATTCCTAATTTCAAAAACTCTTAAAACAAATGTTGTTGACCTCCAGGAGGACATTGACCCCCTAACGGGATAACATAACAATTAAGACTCAGACTGTACTGTATCTAATAGTTACAATCCGTTGTTACGAGTAGGTACATAGACATATAATCTAACTAAGTAGGTATTCTAGACTGCCACCAGTTGTCAGCCTACTCAACATCCTGATGGTAATGCCAATTTCCAAAGACTATAAAAATAATCTGTGCCAATTTCAATGCAGATTTGTCGAGCAAATCATGGTGCATTAATATACCAATCCTATCTGTTCAGTAAATTGAAAAACCGAGTTTCGGTTTGTGTAACTCACAAAACCAATTGAATTTTTGTCAAACATTTTCCAGTCTTCTCTTGACATGACCAGATGTAAATATATGCATAAATGCATACACCCATGGCACGGTATATTAAACGTGAGTGAATTATTCATGTTTTTTTGTATGTTTTCTATGCTGAATTTTCACTGACAACTGAAATTATTTCTAGTGAATACTCGCGGTTAAAATACAGTTTCCGCTAATTCGGCAGCCTATGGATTCACTAAAAATGTACAATAAATTAGGTCTATAAATTGACGCCAATCGTTCCTGTTTCCAATAAGGATCAAAAACTAGTGGTCATTGGTTTGGCTCCACAACTGCAGACAGTAATGGAACTTATCAAAGAGAACTTTTGTTATATTTTTTTTATTAATATGACTGAGTTTTGCTCTCAAAAGTGTTTCTAAATCTCGCCTCCATGTTATAAGAGACTCCTCCTTATCTTCATCATTAAGAATAAATGAGCGCATGTACTTGTAATACATCAAAGATCTCGGTTTTACCTCGAACCCTAGAGAAAACCTGATAAAGTATGCATAATAACAACTAAATCAAGCTTAAAACCCACTGAGTCGTGTTTCAAAGATAAAGATTCTAATGATGTTGTTAATAAAATATCAAAATATTTCGTGATAAAATCGTTTTTGTAAAATGTTTTTATGTTTGGTAATGTTTAGGAGCATTAGCGCTAGGTCTGCCAAGGTATCGCAAAAGATGACCAAAAATAGAACAGACCGCTACCGATCAATAACCATACAAATGTATAAAATCGTACGCTGGCCGTGTTCCTTAAGAGCCTACTAGTCCATGGAGCGAACTCATCGGTGGGAGCGGCTAAAATGCATGCTATTTCATCTAACATTCGTGGGACAAGGTAAGACTCTGCAGCGATGAGTAGTATGAGGCTAATGCTCGCACATACACAATTACAGACTCTCGTAAAGTCGCGACGAAAATCGAAAAGTCGAAAACCGGCGCGCAAAAATATACGAATTGGCTTCTGGTGCTTGGGGTTTTACGACAAAACTACTGAATGTATTTAGTCAGACCAAAGTTATTTGAAATGTCAATAAACTAAAGCTTGTTAGTATGTACCTTATTTTCGAGTTTTCGTAATCCTTTTGTAATTTATTTATGTCCAAACTTGCGTTAAAATACGTGCTAAAATACAGATGTTTGAAGGCTCATTACTTTTGAGCCACTTATTTTTTTCTGTATAATTAGCAGGCTGACCTAGATAACGAAGAGATAAATCGATATTATTCTTAATTTTGGACTTAAAACGTCAAGTAGTGGAGTAATCACCCAAGTACGGTTGTATGGAGAAATGAACGACTAGTTCGTCCTTAAGGAGCATAGCTGGATGGGGCAAGTTCAACGTCATGAAAAGTCGACATTTCGGCAATGCAACATTTTGGGATTAAACGCTGTGATGAATTCAACGTAATGAGTATAACATTTTGAGGGTTACATTTTCTGGGCCTGATGGTTAACTCAGTGGGTTCTGACCCTCATTCTAAGCACGAAACAAAAACCTTACAAAAACATCTTTCCTTAGCACGAAGTATAAAAAATAACTGACAAACGACATCTAACGAAACGTCAAGAATTTTTATCGTGTACTTTCTTTACTGGGAATTGAAAAATAATATTAGTTTAGACGTGACAAATTCAGTTCTCTCAGAACTTGTCCAATTAGTCCTTAGAGTTTGTAGAAGAGACCTTGAGTCACAAAATGTATAACATAGGCAGAGAAGTGTCACTCCGATGAGCGAACGAATATGCCAAAGAAAAGTCAGATACTCGCTTGGTTTGTTTTGAGCCTTGGTTTTGAGTATAATTTTACGTAGTTTTTAGTAATTTTTTAGTACGTGTAATTTTTGTTTGGAGATATTTTGTCTCTGCCTTGAGAGTGACGCTTCTGTGTTTTCTCTATTTCATGTTTGAGGCGTATATCATAGGTGTTACTTGTGTTGATGTAATTCCATTTAGACTTGTAACAAATTTACACGGAGCTGTATAAAAAGTAAGTAACATCGTGTTTAGAGTTAGCAAAATGTTTCCATTTCAATCTAATCTTTGAATTAAAATTAATTTTAAAGTGTTCTTCTTATTTCATAGAAGTTACCTTTCAATAAGTAGTGTAATAATAAAGGTAGAGCATGGTATGGTGCTGGGTGCTACGCTATGACGTCATGAAGTCTGTGCTACGCCGTAGTAGTCCCAGCGCTACGCAAGGGGAAGACGTGGCGAAGGACAGCAGTTCTCATTGAACTACGAGCGATAATACACGTGTCAATTATTCAAACCGAGAGTCTCATTTCTGGACCTAACAGTAGATACCTAACATTACAATTTCCACGAAGCGCTATCGGTATAATCTGTAGTTTGGAGTTTCTTCTGTTCATATCAAAGAGAAAAGGTTTAATTATTCACTTGGTGGTTTACTGCGTACATTGAAAGCCTTTTAAGCCTCGATACTGGCAACGTTAAGGTAAATCTTTTTTATTCTTTTTGATGATGAGATGAGCCGGTCGTTTTCCTGATGGTAAGCATAAACAACCGTAACAATTGCAGTGCCACTCAAAACTTTGAAACACAAGAGCCTGCGCGGCACTGCGATCGTTACCCTGAGACATTAGGTATTAAGTCTCATAAGCCCAGTAATTTTACTGGCTACTCTGCTCCTCAAACCGAAACACAGTAATGCTTGCACATTACTGCTTGGCGGCATATTTCACAAGCAAAGCGGTGGTAACAACCCAGACGGACACACGCAGAAGAGTTAACCCTACCACGTAGTGAGTATAGTACGTAGTAGGTATATATATATATATGCTTATCTCTAACTTATACTATTATGTACACCCTGATCATTATTCAAAATCCTCCTGTCTAGAGGCCTAATCTAAAGGCCTTGCCCTCAATAATCTATCCCTCCCCTGGGGATGACAGAGGTTTGACAAATTAACCTGCAATTAACACAATTTACGAGTCTTAAATGATAAACTATGAATACTGATTGATTTGTACGAAGACTAGTGACCGCTGGTTTTAATCGATTTAGAGTCGAAAACGAAGACAATTGTCGTTAGCTGGTAAGGCAGCTAGTCTCTTTTTGGCAAGCGCGCTACACCATGAACCGCATTGTGAGATAGTGCTCAAAAGCAAGCTCATATACTTAGTAAAAAAAAATATTTTCAATCCAAAAGGTTAAAAAATATTCAAATTAAACCACGATTTTACAACCAAACTTTAATCCTCTCTGATTTAAAAATGTCCGGTTCCAAATAAAAACAAATTGAAGCACCCTAAAAACTATTAAAGTCTCCACGTTTTACGACTGTAAAGTACAGTTTAACCCACATTTATGTAATGAAGATCCCAGGAAAGCAATTCAAGGGTAAACCTGATAGAAACATCCAATCAGACCCTGATTGATCGGGGCACCCTTCTGAAGGTCCTTTCAGATCTGACTCACTACAATATATTACCAGTAAGAGTAAATTCTTAATTATGGTTAGTAATGAAAAAATATTTGTAAATATTGATGTTATTGGATTATTGCAAAAACCGTAAGTTTTATAATAAAACACATAAAATTATAAACTATCGTTTTTCTAAAACGAGACGAGCTGGTCGTTTCCATGATGGTAGGCATAACGCCGGCCCATAACAATTGGAGTGCCACTCAAAACTTTGAAACACAAGGGCCTGCGCGGCAGTGCACAGGTTACCCTGAGACATTAGGTATTTAGTCTCTTTAGCCCAGTAATTTCACTGGCTACTCTGCTCATCAAACCGGAACACAGTAATGCTTGCACATTACTGCTTGGCGGCAGACTTCACTGACAAAGTGATGGTACCAACCCAGACGGACACTCGCAGAAGAATCAGTTCTAGTGAGTATATGTAGTATAGATATATATGCTTATCTCTAATCGGTATGTACGAATAATACCGATTACGGATAAGCAATGAAAGTAGCAAAAGCAAACAATGCGACATCCCTTACCGTTTTTATTAACAAAACAGTTCAGAGCTCTCTTAACGGCTGCGGTAACCTTTAAAGGTTCGATAAACAATTACAGATACGCTATTGAAGGCTTTATAGGTAGAAAAAGTGCCCGTCATTAATAAAGTGTCAAAGTGGCATTTATGTATTTTCTTTAAAAAGATAATTTAAGTTGCCTAACTTTTTCACTTCTATTATTTTAGCTTTTTTAAATACTTTATATTTCATACTTTATCAGTGAAATTATTGGGCTTATGTCTCAGGGTAACGAGCGCACTGCAGTGCTGCGCAGACCTTTGTCTTTCAAAGTTCTGGGTGGCACTGCTATTGTTATGGGCCGGCGTTATGCTTACCACCAGGCAAACGACCAGCTCGTCTCGTTACCAAATAAAATAAAATAAAAATTCTATTATGACTGAACAAATTGATATGTGTATTTTTCAATGGAAACTCTTTTATTGAATTTTAAAATAATAATGATAGTGCTTTGTTCATTCAAATAAGTGAGAGAGAATATCTAAGATTGTGAAAGATTTCTTGCATAACATATTCAATTCAATTTTCACTTTAGGATAAGAGAGCACTAGATAATTTTTTATGCCCTATGTCTGTATTTCTGTACCAAAACTTAAGCTAAGTGTTAATCCAATAAAGCCACCACATGCCAAGACACGTTTTTCAAATCTATCTTCAGTTAAGTTTAGACTAGTCCACTATATCTGGGCTTTTTGATTATTGTAAGATATTTATGACTAGCTGCTGCCCCGCGGTTTAACCCGCGTGGAGATTTTGGATTACATGGCTTTTATTTTTTTGCGCGGAACCCTAATTCTTTTTCCAAAATAAAAGTAGCCTACGTTACTTCTTGCAACATCAACTATCTGCCAGTGAAAGTCCCGTCAAATTTGGCCCAGCCGTTTTGGAGATTACCCGGAACAAACAGACAGTCAGACAGACAAATTTTTTTAAAATGGTTGCGTTGTTATAGTTTCAGTATATACTTTCATATGCATTTAGTATCAAGCTGTTATTTTGATATTACAAACAGATACATACTGCAATTTTATTTATTTGTAGGGATAAGTAATTGTTCTAAGTAATTTCTAAGGCCTGTTCTTAAAACAGTTAAACTAATGCAAAAAGTCTGGGTGGCTTTAAGATTATTATATGTTCTGTGCTTTAAGGAGTGAATTATATACGAGAGTGTCTCAACTTTGGTCATATTTTCGCTTACCATAAGGCAAATTGGTGATCAAATGTAGCTGTTTTGCCATAAAAAAATCCAGGATGACTGGTAATAAATGATATCTAGTATTAAGTCCTTCCTTGTACATATTTAATCTGTGTGCTAAAGAATAAATAAATAAATAAATGTTCGTCCGAAGTGAAAACACACATAAAACATATTTATAACAGAACATCTTTTTAACTTAGTCGGTGCTGCTTAGTTACTCAGTGCTGCTTGAGGTCATTGAAATTTGATGCAATTAGTAAAAGTAGTAAAAAGTTACGTTCCATAGATATTTTACCAAAGAGTAGGTTAATAAATACAGCGGTGTGCACAAAAGCCGCAATACCAGGGAGAGTGGGTTAATTGGACATCTGATTAGGGCTGCCACCCAGCCAATGAAAGTGGCGTCCAAATCGGTCCAGGTGTTTCGGAGATAAGCTGGAACAAACAGACAGATAGTCAGACAGATAAAAAAATTAAAAACCATTTTTTTATTATAGGTTCCGTATATACTTTCATATGCATTTAGTTAAAAGCTGTCATTTTGACATTACATACAGACACTTAAATTTTATTCATTATTATTACTTTGTAAAGAAATGCTTTTTCAATTTGGGTAAGTTTAAAGTATTTCTTCTTATAATAAAATTATCTTCTCTACTCTACTAGAGTTTGACCATTTTTAACTCACGACTCAAAAAAGGAGGGGTGTTATAAGTTTAACGAGTGTGTCTGTGTATCTGTCTGTAGCATCGTAGCTCCTAAACGGATGGACCGATTTTGGTTTAATTTTTTTCGTTTCAAGGTGACTTGATCGAGAGTTTTATTAGCTGTGATTCAAAACAAATCTGTTGATCCATTTGAAGATTTTGAATCGGCTCTTTCAGGCGGGTTTTTTTTTAATTTTATATTGTATTACCTGATGTATACCTAAACTAAAAGTGAGACAGAAACTAACTTTCAAGGGACGCTACCTGTTAAAATGTATCGGAACATTCCAATATATTTTCTAATTATCAATAAACTCTGACAACCCTACGCTCAATACCGGGTACTAATTGGTACCTTCTTTGCCACGTCTCCTCAATGCGCTTTATCTACCGGCTTCGTGTAATAATGAACGGTGGCAAAGCTTCGCCTGTGGTGTTAGAGGACTTTGGCACAAAAATCGATACTACACTTTATAGGGCACTTTTTTATACCATTGAATAACGAGACGTACCGGTCGTTTACCTGCTGGTAAACATAACACCGGCCCATGATAATTACAGTACCACCCAGAACTTTGAAACACAAAGGCCTGCGCGGCACTGCAGTGCGCTCGTTACCCTGGGACATTAGGTATTAAGTCTCATAAGCCCAGTAATTTCACTGGATACTCTGCTCATCAAACCGGAACACAGTAACGCTTGCACACTACTGCTTGGCGGCAACTTTGAAACAAACTGCAGTGCCTGTGCGGCACTGCAGTGCGTTTGTTACACTGAGACATTAGTCTCATAAGCCCAGTAATTTCACTGGCTCTCTTTAAAGAGAGGTGATTTTTAAAGATAATTCAGGTTAAATTTTCTGATAGGCTGGTAATTCAAACACGTTTAACTTAAAATGGACTGGCTTGCAAGAGTGAATGCTGACACACCAGAAATAGTATGGTGAGAGTTTCACAATTATGGGAGTGTAAAATACTGATCATTGAATTGACGGTTCCTGTATGGACAGTTCGTGCAGGTACCATCGGAGGTGCAGCTATTAATTAATATTATACGAAAATAGATAGAGCGAGTGTGGCTGAGCGGGAACTTGTGCGACTTTCAATCCGACGCACCATAGTTTGGATCTCGACTCGGCCCGCACCAATGACTTATATCAAGTTTTGTGCGGATTATTGACACTCGCTCTGAAACGGTGATGAAAACATCGTGAGGAAACCGGCATGTTCAAGAACCACAACATTCGAGGACATTTGATATCCACCAAGCCGCACTGGGCCCGCGTGGTGGATTATGGTCCATACCTATCTCTCTGAGAGAAGGCCGGTATCCCAGCAGTGGGAGCGTAAGAGGCTGATAATGATACGATAATAAAGACTATCTTACTTTATATCGACTTATAAGATCAAAGTAATAAATAAACTCGTAATCGTATTGATATCCACGTAACCACAATAACAGAGTACGGAAAATCCGGTCATCCGTTTGGACACGACCCGGATATCAAATCAGGGATTTTCCGGGTCCGGTCCAATCTGTAACCGATATTCCGATACTAATCCAGGTTAAAATTTAAACTTTTCCCGCGTTGAAAAATGGGTTTGCTAAAGAGGATGCTGTTTGTAAAACGTAGTAAGTTAGGTAAAACAAAATAATGCCCCTATATAAAAATTATTGGTAATTTTACACTTTATTCATATAATTTTTGATAACGAGACAAGCGGATCATGTTCCTGTTGGTAAGTATAATTGCAGTGTCATTCAGAACTTTGAAGCACAAAGGCTGCGCGGCACTAATATATTGCGCTCGTTGCCATTAGACATTAGGTATTGACCATTGTCTCATAAAGCCAATAATTACACTGACTAAATCCTTATACCAATGAAGTGGTCACTCAGACATGTACTTACATAATACCAAAATGTATATATTATTGTATAATCAACTTCCCTCAGAAGCATTCCCAGTTTACGCCGACATAAACTACCTACATAGAAAAAAAATAGAATTCATAAATGTATCTTAGCTAATACCAGGAAAAACTTACACGAATAAATATTTTGAACATTATAATGAGCTAAAGTTATTCCTCTTGGGAATTATTATTTTCAAGACGATGGGACGACCTTTTTCAATGATACATTACACTTTTACAAAAACATTAGGACAAACCTCTTTGAGTTTCTGTTCCGGCCTTGAGTAATCGACGTAAGTATAAAGTAAATAAGTTCGCTTACTATAAGTTAGTTATTATACTAAACGGGACTAAGGCTAAGCTTTACAAAATAACTATTTCTAGCGAATATTTTACAAAATAACAATTTCTAGGAAAAATAAGGACCTACTTCACTCACGTCATAATAGAGTTGCTGTGACTAGTGATTTAACCGAATATTCGGCCAGATCGTGTTCCATTTATTTATCTTTTTTTTTGCGAAAAAAATATTTTTAACACTTGAAGCCTAAGATTTTTTTCAAATGGCTCTGTCTTTGAATTAGACAAATAGATGGGCATTAAGCTATAGGTAATATTATAGTTTAGGTATAATAACTAATATTGGTTTTAAAATCAATCTTTAATGCAGTTCTTATCTTTATAAAAAAGGTTGGAAATTTGCCTAAATTAGGTTTTAAAATTATTATTTAATGCAGGTCTTATTTTTTAAAATGAAGGTTGGAAATTTACATAAATTATAAATACAAGGCGTGTTTATTCTCTCAAACTAAGGACAGCAGAATAATGATGCAGCTTTATTTCGTGTTAGACAACTGATAAATCTGCATTTGGCCAGACTTTGCACCACGATAAAAGATCGCTGAGAGAAAATCAAATCAATTTTAGTATTATTAACAATAACTAACAGATTCTCGTGGTTTCATCCGCATGGAGATTCTTGCAGAATCCGAGCATTTTAGTTAAAATCAAATCAAGTTGAATATTATTAACAACAACTAACAGCTTCTCGTGGTTTCATCCGCATGATGATTCCTACAGAATCCCATTTTTTCAGGGAAAAAAGGTAGCCTATGCCTTTCTCCGGTCCATAAACAATCTCAATGCAGAAAAAAAGACGACAATCCGTTCACATTTAAAATATTAGTAGCGGAATAGGATTAACTATCCGGTCAAAAACTGACCGGACTTATGTTGCATTTCTAAACATATGGTACGAAAAACACATGAAAAGGCATTTCTGAAATGTTCCAAAGGGTTCGTTTATTGGCTGCATTCTTTACTATATTGGACATGGAATTTCTTTGACGAAATCATTCATGTTATGAAATTTTGTTCATGTCCCTACTACAACTACTTTTTTATAAAAGTAAAAAAGAAATTGTTATGGGCTGGGGATTTTGTGTCTATCTCACCTCACGCCAATTTTATTTAGCCTCTATCTTCCAAAAAGGCCGTGCCGTAAATAATCTCCTTAAAAAACAAGGTTATTTTGTTTTATATTATAGTTTATGCCTGTTTTCACCAACCCTAGGAGACGCCTAAATCGAATGCTTAAATATTTAGGAGTTACCTAGAGCAAAAAATCGTTTCACCAACCGTTAGGAGTATTCTAACGACTATAATGAATTATATATTTAGGACTTTGCTTACATTAGGAGTTACTTAGGCGTTGCCTTATTCGTCGTTAGTGAAAACGGGAATTAGTTTATTAAGTTTAGTGTAGTTTTTGAAATAGTTAAGCGTGGTGTATTATTGCAAAATTTTCCCTTAAGGGAGACCGAGGTTCAACAGTGAACGTTTTCCAGCTGGTGAAGAACCATAAACTTGTTAAGGTGCTTCTTTAGGCATCATTCTTTTGTATAGAAATAAGGTTGATAATTGCGAAGCGTTTGCTTTTAGTTGAAGGTTGTTACGTTTATTTAATTAAGAAAAAGAGACACCATGAAGTTTAAATATTTTTACATACCTATATGTCTTTAGGTGAATCAATTTCCTTTTTTTTGTTATAAAAAATAAGATAGTTGTCGCTCAAAATATTGAGCAGTTCGCGACAAAGGAAATTTTTCGGGGTCCTATTTGCGATTTTTTTACAAGATTGTAAGCCATTTCTATATAATACTTTATACATAAGTCTTTTTTATAAACACTTTTCTATAACACTGTATTTTTTTCTTGCTTGTAGTATCTATGAAAACGGAGATTTGTGCGACGAAAAACAGGACTTATTTAACTTGCTGAGTATAATTTCTCACAAAAATGAAAATACTTTACGCAATATTTACGACGTTCTCTGAGCTTAATATGTTAGCAATTCAGTAAAACTCATGCCTCCAGTGAGTGAACCAGAAAATATTTAATATGTATTTACTTCTCATTATTGTCGCGTACGAAAATATCAATATGCTTACATTTTTTATAATTAGGTAGGTATGTTTATTTAGGGACGTCAAGGGCCGCCTCCTGTTGTGAAGGTTTAATATTAAAGCTAAATGTATCTAATTATTTTTTTAATGGTTTAATGTTTGTATTTTTAGGATGACTCAACTCATTATGTCTCACTATTAATTAAGTATTTTATTCTAATATGTACAATTAAAATTTAATATATTGATTACCGTATAGTCATAATTCATGACTAACATTATTTTTCTGTTATATTGCATGCCGAAAGGTTCTGTATTTTTTTCTTATAGCATCGTTAACAATTATTGTACCCATATTCGCAATGAATACATGAATTTGAATTCATTTTTTTTATGTTATATGGTAACGAGACGAGCTGGTCGTTTGCCTGATGGTAAGCATAACGCCGGCCCATAACAATTGCAGTGCCACCCAGAACTTTGAAACACAAAGGCCTGCGCGGCACTGCAGTGCGCTCGTTACCCTGAGACATTAGGTATTAAGTCTCATTAGCCCAGTAATTTCACTGGATAAATCATATGTTGAAATCTAATTTTTTTTCAGGGTTTAAATATTCAATCCACTCTGCCCTCCTCTGTGGCTTAGTTGGTACTGGTATTAAGTAGCCCTGCCTGCTAAGCGAAGGGCCTCTGGTTCGATTTCCGGCCGGGGCAGATTTTGTTTAGTGAGCATAATTTGTTCTGGGTCTTGGATGTTTATGTTGTGTATCCGTGTATGTCCATGGCATCTGCAATAAGGGAACCTTAGTGCAGGAGTGTGAGAGTGTGATAATATTTATATGTCTATAGGTGATTATGATGAATAAACCAGTTAACTTAAAGAAAAGTCTTAACATAATGTAAATGTAAACGATTCTGCCAAGTCTGTTATTTTGGTTACGATCTTGACTTGTTTCTTTTGCCACAGAATAAGTAATAGTACAAATTTTGCAACGAGTTCGATTATGCGAAAGTTAAAATATGTATTCGATAACGAACAACACAAACCGCAAGATTTACAAAAAATAATTTATTATCAAGCCAAGCTTTCTAAAATAAAATACTAGATTTTGATCAACACATCGCATTCGAAGCTCGATACATCATCTCGTAACTTTGAAATTGAGAGGCATCAAAATTGGCTCACACACATAAGCTCAGCATGAAATAGGCAACACACACACACAAGCACTCACACATAGGTACTTGTATCGTTACCATCCAATTACTATCACGTGCATGTTACTGTTGAAATGTCAAATCTGATAGAATGCGTACTTCCTAGAAACAATCCACAAAAGATTAATATATGCTTAAGATAGAGCAATAAATAAAATGTTAAACATGCCGAATAATTTCATTCCTAGAACGTACTAGGATCAATTGTGTCTGTATAATAAGTAACTCGTATTGATAATGAGAAAATAAAAAAACATTACAAAATTCGACCAAGTTCGAGACGTCTCTTCTGCTAGTGTCTGTATGGGTTAGTATCACCGCTTTGCTCGTGAAGTCCGAATGCGCCAAGCACTAATGTGCAAGCATTACTGTGTTCCATTGTCTCACCCTATATTCTGAGGTAAGGAGCGCACTGCCGCGCAGGCCTTTCTGTTTTAAATTTCTGAGTGGCCGGTTATGGGCCGGCGTTATGCTTAAAATCACGCAATCGACCAGCTAGTCTCGTTTATTGACATCAAATAGTAAAAAAAACTCTACCACAATTACATTTACACTTCATGAATACTTACAAAAAATGCTTTCAGAAAAGCGGGAACCAACTTCGGTAAAAATACTGTTTTAAACTTTCACGGTTAATTAAACATAAACATAAACATAAACGCTTACACACTCATACCCCCGCACTAGGATTCCCTGTGTCGCAGGTGGCATGGACATACACAGATACACATCACAAACATCCAAGACCCGAGAACAAACTTTATGCTTACACAAAATCTGCCCCGGCCGGGAATCGAACCCGGGACCCCTCGCCTTGCAGGCAGGGTTACTACCAACTTAGCTACGGAGCCGTCGTCAATTACTAGTTTATACATTATAACGGGATATTTACCGTGATTATTATTGAGCGATGAGCGCCCGATATTTCGACGCTGTTGCAAGCATCATGTTCACGGGAATACTACGGGAATAGCGTCGAAATATCGAGTGCCCATCGCTCACTAATAATCACGGTAAATGTCCCGTTACAATGTGTGAATTTGGCAAAAATATCGCGACATATGAATTTTCCTCCACATTTTTTTTGGCTACATTTTATCATGATTCCACGTTTGCGAAGCTATAGGCAAAAGCTAGTAATATACATTTCAAAACAGCTGCTACGTAAAATGGAAAATAAAAACCGGTGCCACGCAGCTCATAAAAAAAGCGCTAGTAAGAACGGGTTAGTACCCATAATAACGGAATTCATGTTTTACAGCAACATGCATAAAACCGATGTCATTGAGTTACTATTGTTTACGATACAAAACAGCCGACGGCTTCACTCGTATAATTGGCTTTCAAGAAAATAAACAAATTCCATATTTTATTAAGATTTTCGAATAACAAGCGACAAATGTTAACTTACTAAAAACATAAATTGTATTTCGTTATAAAGTAAATAGGGTCAACTAAAAGTTAAACCAAGTTTTAAGGGCAGCTGTTAGAATCGACGCGAAGTTTCAATTTTTTGTTTGCTGCCAGAAATTAATTTAAATGTCACGTAGAACGGAGTGGCAATAAATAATCGAGACGTTTTTGAAGAACGATGCATGTAGCTAGCACGTGAAGAATTTTACATGCAATTAAATATATTATTATTATAAGCGCAAAAGTGTGTGAGAATGGGTGGATGAATGTTTGTTACTCTTTCACACAAAAACTACTAAATAGTTTTTTTTTACTATTGGATTGAGAGACGAGCTGATTTGTCGGATGGTAAGTATAACGCCGACCCATGGCACAATTGCCTGCCAGCCTGAGTTCAAAATTGGTATGTTGTCCTGAAAGGGGGTCAATGTACTCCTGGAGGTCAACAACATTTGTTTTACGAGTTTTTGAAATTCGGAATTTTTCATTGATGAAAATGCATTTAAAGTTTACAACAAAACTCTACTACAGAACTTCCGGGCAGCCCTAGATCAGCTGATTCACTTGAACTTTGTTGAACTTTTTTCAAATGATAATGCTAATTAGAAGTTCAAACTTCAAGTTTGAAGATTTTTCTTTTGTTTGGAAATTTTTGATGACGTTTTTCCAAGGAAGGTTCTCACAACTTGTCGACAACCATGATCCTAATCCCCCTTCCGGGATCACGTACCAATTCAAACTCACCCTGTAGTATACAAATTTAAATGTTCAAATACAAAATTCATTTCATACAAAAAACCTAATCAAAGCACCCAAAACAATATGCAAATAAAATAATTGTAAGCACCCAGTCTGATTGTTTATACCAACTGAACCGTATCTGACATTTAGTAAACCACAAGCAAAGCTACTAACTTTGGGATGAAGCGTCTACACCGCAGTAGTATAATTTACATTTCGCATAAAGTCAAGGTTGTCGCATTCGATTCCAATATGCAATATACGGGCGTATGGCGCTCAACTGGGACATAAACCGGGATCCGGACGCGCCGCGGGATTCACGCTCATCCGCAGGCTCGAGCAACGGCCCGCTCAGTGCGAGACAATGTGGCGACGGTAAAGCTGCGGTTGTGTTCATAAGCGGCAGCGTTTTTATAATCATAAAGGTTTGTTCTCAATATCATCAGCTGGAAAAGGTCCTCTAATGAACATCAACCACCCTCATGAAGGGGTCCTTTGTAAAATTTACACAACTCTTGACAGGTGTTTTTGCGATCGCAGTAGTTTATGGTGTTGACCGAGGAGAAAGCTGCCCGTTCCGTGAATATTCCCTTAGCCGGCTCTTACGATACCCACAGAAAGAGATGGGTTTATATTACTCATACCCGGGACCAGCACACGGCTGGTTTGTTCTCAACCGGGACATAAACCGGGATCCGGATTCGCGCTCATTCGCAGGCCCAAATAATGGCCCCCATTTATTGAGACAATGAGAGGAGACTTTCTTTAATGTTATTCTAAGAGCTGGTACTTTAGCTGTACCTTAGGGTAACACCTAAGTATATAGTTATGCCAGACGCCAAAGTTCAATCTTAAGCGATGACGTAATCGAAAATGTAGTAAATCAAAATAAACGTATTTACTTACGCCAAATCTGAACAAGATGTGAGAACACAGTAACGTTCGCACATTACTGCTTGGCGGCTGACTTCACGAGCAAAGCGGTGGTAACAAACCAGACGGACACTCGCAGAAGGGTTAGTCCTCCCACTAACACGAGCATGGGCTGGAAACGCGATTTGTTAATAAGTCTAATAACAAAACTCAAAATTCTCTAGCACGTCATCGTTTCCACTCTAGAATCGTCTATCGCCATCGCTTATACCGTCCTCCAGCCTTATTCTAAGCTGGATTCACATAAATAAGGTTTGCGCGTCGATGCATGTCTTATTTGTCTATTGCACTATACTCTGCCAAACTCCGATTTTTACTTGGAAAATATTCATAAACCCTCTCGTAAAAATGGGAGTAAGAGTATTTCCCTTTCAAGAAGTCACATTCATACTTGTGTGACTGACGCGACTGCGGAGAAATAGTGACCTTCGGGTGACTGATGCTATGTATCCATTGCTTTCTACAAGGTTTTGAACAGGTTGACATAAAATGGTATCTGTCGCTACTACATTTTAAAAATTTTTCGTGCGTAAATATGTATGATATGTAGGTTCTAAAGACTTAAAAGGTACACTATACCTTAATGTATCTGATATGTTTGATTATTGATGACTAGCTGTGCAACGCGGCTTCGCCCACGTAGCCTAAGTTACTCCTTGTAACATCAGCTATCAGTGAAAATCCCATCAAAATTGATCCAGCCGTTTCGGAAATTACCCGGAACAAACAGACAGACAGACAAAAATGACAAAAATAGTTGTTTTGTTATATGTACCGTATATACGTTCATATGTATTTAGTAAAAAGATGTTATTTTGATATTACAAACAGACACTTAAATTTTATTTGTATTTATGTATGTATACATAGATCCTTGAACATAAAATATGAGTTTCAAGAGATCATCTCGAAACGTCTCGTCAATAAGCGATTTACGCTACACTCTTTCTACACTACATTTTGGGAGATAAAATACAATAAGTCTTTACATGCCATGCCATATTACTCTCAAAAATTGTTGAGAATTGTGTGTGGGCTTTGCTGTCACCTGTCACTCAGGTGTGATGTGTGTGAGGTCAATTTCACCCCCTACACCGTGTAGTCACATCACTCGTTCAGGTGTATATGGAGCTTTAATACAACCGTGTTTTCAACTGAGGTTTTCACTTGAATAAAACATTTTTTCAGTTCAACGACCATCTTTTGTTGTGTCTCATTTAAATTTCTAAGGCTTTGTAATTTATTTGTCGCGTAAAGCACTTTCTTGTTGGAGTAATTCAGTTAATTCCAAGTTGAGTATTGAGTTTCAAGTTCTCAAAATGAGAGTTGCCGTCTGTTTTGCGAAATTGGAGATGAAGGTAAGTAGTTAAGGTATTTTGGTATGAAATTACAAACGATAGATCTAATATTTCACTTTAACTAAATTTATGTATAAGCTTCATACCAATGCAGTATTTTTAAATGATTTTTAAGTGTTTTTAAAGATAACTTTTTCTTAATTATTTTTACTATACTGATAGGTAACGAGACAAGCCAGTCATTTGCCTGATGGTAAGCATAACACCAGTTGTAACAATTACAACAGATTTTATCAGCTTGTTCTCTTTCTTGACCTCTGACGTTATTTTAGAAGAAGTTATAGACATAATCCACCAAGCTGGAATTTTTAATTAAAAATTTTCGTTTTGATAGTTGAAGTGGTTGCAAACTCTCGGCTTAATTTAAACCAATCAGACTTTATAATGTTGCATACAATCAAGGTAAAGGTGAAATGGATGTCTTCTAGCTGATACATTCATATATATTTATTACTGTAATTGAAACGTCATTGCCTCGCCATAATGAACTAGCTAAGAAATGACAAACTTAACGCCGCTAACGCGCGCGGACCTTCTGTGAACTGCGCAATTACTTCTCGCGGGTTAGGTAAAATTATGTCGTCAACGAACTGTCAATCAACCATAAGCAAGATGATAGCTAGGAAGCACTGTGTACGAAAAACCTAAGTACGCATGACGCTTTCGGAGACAAAGGCATTGGAAGGCAGAGAATCCTTTATCATTTTGATTTGATTTGATCACTGACATTACCCAATGTCATTCCAATTTACCAGTTCTAAAATAATTAAAATAATAAATTCGTCAAGTCATCTCGTCGGTTCAGTTTGTGGTGAGATCAGTTCACGTAAGAGCCCTCTCTTTTCGCTCTATAATTCAATGAAATTACTGGGCTTATGAGACTTAATACCTAATGTCTCAGGGTAACGAGCGCACTGCAGTGCCGCGCAGGCCTTTGTGTTTCAAAGTTCTGGGTGTCACTGCAATTGTTATGGGCCGGCGTTATGCTTACCATCAGGCAAATGACCAGCTCGTCTCGTTATCAAATAAAATTTAAAAAAAAAAACTGTTATCGTAGCCATATTCCGAATGGACTATATGGACGTTAGCAATGATCATATAATTTCCTTAATAAAACATCCGTGTTAGTTTTGCTGATTGCATAAAGCTACCTGCATTACCTATGTAGATGACATCGGCATGTCCAACATTCATATTCATAAGCCGTCTGCCGGCGGTCTTACGAGGGTGCCAGCGCTGTCCCTCTATTGCCACATAGATTGGTGCAGGTTATTGGCAAACGTTGAATCTTGGACACGTCCCGATGTATTTATTGAGGACAGTGGTTTTGGGAATTAGGTCAGTGGAATTATTATTCTAGATCACAAAGTTTTGGTTTGCGCTTGCATTAAAGTTATAAAATGTTAATCAAAAAACTGGTTTAACAATTTATTTCTAAATAGAAAAGAAAATGCGGAAAATTTTCCAATTAAAAATTATTTTAAAAATACTTTAGAGAATCTTCAGCGTTTCAAAAGTTGCATAATTTATACAACACCTCATTGTTGCAACTTTGCTACCTATGCGGCACAGATTAAATTTGAGAATATCTTCTAAGAAAGTATATAGTAAGGTTAAAGCTAACTTAGTATTATGAAACGTACTCAAAGCCTTTAACAAGTTAAGTTTTTTTTAATGTTATTTGGTAACGAGCCGAGCTGGTCGTTTGCCTGATGGTAAGCATAACGCCGGCTCATACCAATTGCAGTATCACTCAGAACTTTGAAACACAAGGCCTGCGCGGCACTGCAGTGCGCTCGTTACCCTGAGACATTAGGTATTAAGTCTCATAAGCCCAGTAATTTCACTGGATACTCTGCTCATCAAACCAGAACACAGTAATGCTTGCACATTACTGCTTGGTGGCAGACTTCACGAGCAAAGCGGTGGTAACAACCCAGACGGACACTCGCAGAAGAGTTAGTCCTACCGCCTTTTAAAATTAAATTAACAGTTTTTAATTCTTGTTCTATGGCGCAACGTATTCTAAACGCACAGGCCTTTGTGTTTCAAAGTTCTGAGTGGCACTGCAATTTTTATGGCAAACGACCAGCTCGTTTCGCTATCAAATAGAATATAAAAAAAACATTTGAATGAATCATTTCGGATATCTTCCCTAATAGAGTGCAGCCTGTCACAGTGTTACCACAATCTCAAGAGCACGTCGAGCCAAGAACAAAGCTTGACTGGAACACCCCCAAGACATAATTTCAAGCTAAATGGGGGAACTTCCAAGTTACGCTGGTTGGAAGCTTAGACAGCACATTGTGTATGCATTACTCAAGTTATAAGTTTGACGGAGAGGTCAATTGAGATGTGATTAAGTGGTTTGGGAGAGCGCTTCCTGTTGTGTTAGCTTTAGGGGTTCACTTTGTTTTGGCCTGTCTGTATATTTGCATGTTTTATACAACATTATTTTATTGTTAGCTGAAGCTAATAAACAAGTGAACTTGTAAGAGTTTATTAAATTGTTGTAAGCGCTAAGTATTATTGCCTGTTTAGCTAGACAGCGCCTAAGGCTAACAATCTTCAATCAATGGAGCCAGGAGGTGGATAATCTCTCAGAGAGAGAGGTATGGGCCATAATCCACCAAGCATGCCCAGTGCGGCTTGTTGGATGTCACATGTCCTCGAATTTTGTGGTTCTTGAACATCTGCTTCACTGTTTTCTTCTTCACTGTCTCCTTCGCCATTTTAGAGCGAGTGTGAATACTCCACACATAACTTGATATAAGTCATTGGTGCGGGCCGAGTCAAGATTAGAACTATGATGCGTCGGATTGAAAGTTTCACAAGTTCCCGTTCGACCATACTCGCTCATTATCTAATAGTATAAAAATGTATGTCACCTACATATTTTCTTTGTGTAATCGGAAAGCTTGGTATCCATTATATTGAAATTGGCCCCCGTACAGGGGATATAATCCGGTAAAGTTTAACAAGAGATCACGAGCGCCCGGCCAATCTTCTCAAGGGACACGAGATGTGCTACTGTTTACATTTTCTTGTGCTGGGTACACATCAGGTTGAAAGAATTATATATTTTTTGGTCCTCCTGTTTTCCTTAACCTATACGTGGGGTCAGCGCAGTACCTAGTGTGTACCTAGTATGTACCTAGTGTGTACCTAGTGTGTACCTAGTGTGTACCTAGTGTGTACCTAGTGTGTACCTAGTGTGTACCTAGTGTGTACCTAGTGTGTACCTAGTGTGTACCTAGTGTGTACCTAGTGTGTACCTAGTGTGTACCTAGTGTGTACCTAGTGTGTACCTAGTGTGTACCTAGGGTGTACCTAGTGTGTACCTAGTGTGTACCTAGTGTGTACCTAGTGTGTACCTAGTGTGTACCTAGTGTGTACCTAGTGTGTACCTAGTGTGTACCTAGTGTGTACCTAGTGTGTACCTAGTGTGTACCTAGTGTGTACCTAGTGTGTACCTAGTATGTACTAGGTACTTTTGGCTTGTTTTATTTCGTTAATTTGTTCATTGTTGTAGATGATTATGGGTATTTTGGGCAGTAATTGCTTTTTATCGACTTACTAGCTGTGCCTATAAAGTATATAACTTTCATATGCATTTAGTAAAAGGCTGTTATTATAATATTACAAACAGAAACTTCAATTTTATTTATTTATTTGTATATAGATTAAAGGTCGAAGATTGTAAACTTGAAGATCTTATTTTTTAGCATAGTTGAGTTAACATAGAACTCGAAAATGAGATTAGAAAACTAATTGGACTTCTTATTTTATAGCTTATTCTCATATTTGTGTTCAATTAGCACAGAGCAAAAAATTAGAATCTTCGCTCAGTAATAAATCGATAAAAAAACAATCACTACAGAAATTCATGCAAAAGTATTTTTATCAGCAGTTGTTTTCTGAACGCAATACTTAGGTATTTCATTTGCATGAAATCCTTTTAGGCATCTATTATAAATTATATTTTCTGTGGTATCCAATTGTTAAAATATATTTGTAATGTTGGCAATGCTTTAACATGCTGAGTTTTCTATTACATTTTGTATAATAGCTGTTCGTGAGAATAATGTATTTAGAATTTAAATGTAATTTGACTGTAACAAAACGCTGATGTAAATGATAGTGTACTTAAAATTGTATAGGGCTAAGCTATTTATTTATAAATAAAAATTCACTCTCATATGAACCTAAATTGATATATACAGACGCGTTATTAATATCATTATCAGCCTCTTACGCTCCCACTGCTGGGATACCGGCCTTCTCTCTTAGAGAGGTATGGGCCATAATCCACCACGCGGGCCCAGTGCGGCTTGGTGGATGTAACATGTCCTCGAATTTGGTGGTTCTTGAACATGCCGGTTTCCGCACGATGTTTTCCTTCACCGTTTTAGAGCGAGTGAGAATAATCCGCACATAACTTGATATTATAAGTCATCGGTGCGGGCCGAGTCGAGATTCAAACTATGGTCCGTCGGATTGAAAGTTGCACAAGTTCCCGCTCGGCCACACTCGCTCTTGAAACCATAAATATCACTTGCATAATAAACTTTAACTAATGTGTACCCGGCTCAACCCAAGCTTGCATAGCCACGACTACCAATCTATTTGAAGTTGGCCCTTTTTGTCAACGCCTGTGTGTCTTACCTTTTACTTCGTTATTGGCAAAGAGTGGCAGTGTTTATTCTGAGATCCGAGAAAACTAATTGTTTTTTGCGAAAATCATATTTCTTCATAATATATGGACCGGCGTTATGCTTACCAAGAAAATCAATTTATTTATTTATTTAATTTAATAACTAACACGGTACAACCAGTTACATCAGTTATGCAAGTTTAAAAATTGTACAAACTTACAAAATTAATCTTTTATTAAGTACAAGGTTATTCTTAAAATTGTTTATTGGTTTATTTTATTTAAAATCTAAGCTATTCTTTCATATAAGTTTACCGGTACATAATTATTCTCAGTGAATTTGTCTTTCTTTTCCAAACAATTATATAACATATACATGTCTATTTAATTTGGGGGGGAAAAAGATTTAATGACCTTTTTTACACTTGTGTAGGTCAGCATTTAACCACCATTCCACCTAATTTTTAGAGACGAAGTGATCACAACCCACTGGTAACTATATAAAACCTAACTGGCTTTCAAAAGTGGCTGCCGTAACTGACCTCTAGATGCTTTTGACATAATCACACATCAGAATGATATAGCTAGCCAGATGAGAACTAAAAAAATCCCTCACACCCCAAAAGTAGCTATGCATTTCGATCACAGTTTTTTCTAGTCGTAATTTGCTGTATAGTTTTTCTATTGAGCTGTGGCGGATACGTTTTCTTATGTATTTTGTAGTAAACTGTAATGGTAAACTTCCCAAATAAAATAGCGTACGGTAATAATGGCTCTGGCACGATAGAATTCTTGAAAAAGAATTCTATCGAACATCTGTATTCTCGAATAGGAGACCATTAAGCCTTTTACATGCTAAATATCCTTTCGATTCCGTTCAGCGTTCGTTCCTCTTCAAAGAATTTATACGCTTTTCACAGCTTTATGGGTAGAAATGGTGTTCGATTTTTGAATTTAGTTTGTTTTTAAAAATGGCAACGTGAATAGTTAGCGTTGAATAGTTAAACTATGCTTCGTCTTTTTCGATTCAGTTTAAAATTGTCAAAGAGCAACAATAACAAAACATAGTTTAACTATTGTTTACTTTTAAGAACGTGGTAACGAAAACAGAAAAAAGACAGGTCTTCTCGTGACCACGTTCTATGCAACTTGATCGAAACGTCGAGGTAATTAAAAACCTGTCTTTAATGCACGATTAAGTCCCGTTTTTAAAAGTAAACAATATTTTTCAACCGCGAAAGTTTAAACGTTACTGTAGTTTAACTAAACCACCGCATAACACACTGTTTATGAATAAAAGCCCTTCAGTTTTAATTTTGTGAATTTAACTGTATAGTCGTGGCTGAAGATTAACGCCCTTATTCATAAAAGCTCAATAAGATAATCTATACTTTAAACTGCTCTGTCAACTTCTCGTTGATGGAAGCTGTTACGCGTGAAAACGAGACAAAACACTTTCTAGTAATTAAATAAGTTACAGAACGTTTATGAAAAAAGGCTTAAATGTAGCATTACAGGTCGCTACAAACACATCTTCAGTCTTAAAGTTGTATTTTCACAAGCTTGTATTAATTTCATTGGTAGAATATGGGAGTAAAATTTTGCAACTGGAACTACTTTCCATAACAAAAATAGTCAAGTAAAGTACCTGATTATTTAAAAAAAATTGCTTTAAAAAAGCTACGAACCGACTTCAGTGACCAACTACTGAACCAATTTTGATGAAATTTCTATGGGACCAATCTGAAAGAATAGCCTTTCAAAATAAAAAATAATTTTCCAAATCGGTTTATAAACGACGGAGACATGAGGCAACTAACATAAAAAAAACATTACCCACCGAATTGATAACCTCCTCCTTTTTAGGAAGTCGGTTAAAAAATAGCAAACTCCTTAGCGTAATGAGATGCGCCTGGAGCGTACACAATACCCTCTGTTGTGTGGCTTATAACGATATGATTATTCCACATTGTTAGAGGAAATATTTCCTTGTAAGGTAATTACACACATACGTGGCTTCGTTTTCCTGTTACGTTATTTCGTTTTTATTTTAGAATTTATACATGTCATCGTCTTTATATTATAATGTAACAAAATGTTTAATCTCGTGCAATGGACACGTTGTTAATGAACAGACGAAGGTAGTAAAATTATATTACGTTACGATAAATATAATTAAAGAAACTTTGTGTCCTGGGGCTGGAAGCTCATAATATTGTCAAAATTTTGTCAGAGCGTCTGGTTGATGCGACGCGTTACCAAAATGCTGGTACTTATCTGGCTCAACGGATCAGCATTGCAAAACAACTAAATTCTCGACACAACATTTTTTTATCAAAGAATTTTAATTGGAATTAAAATTAATTGACATTACGAATAATTAATAAAATAAAATTTAGGCTCTGTTTAGAAATTCATCAAATCAAACGTCAAGCACCTTATGAGACTTAATACCTAATGTCTCATTGTAACGAGCGCACTGCAGTGCCGCGCAAGCCTTTCTGTTTCAAAGTTCTGAGTGGCACTGATTGTTATGGGCCGGTGTTATGCTTACCATCAGGCAAACGACCCGCTCGTCTTGTTATCCAATAGTATAAAAACCTATAGGCGAGTTCCAGCAGCTGTGCTTCAGAGCCTAATCTTATTCTAGTGGACTCGCCCTCTTTACATAATTGATTAAACTATTGAGTATTAAAAAAGTCGATGTAACAAAAGTAACATTAAAAACACGAGTGCTAGGCAGTGTCACTCGGGATGATGTATTGTGATTGTTAGTGGTAGGACTAACTCTTCTGCGAGTGTCCGCTTGGGTTGTTACCACCGCTTTGTGAGTGCAGTCTGCCACCAAGCAGTAGTGTGCGAGCATTACTGTGTTCCGGTTTGATGAGCTGAGTAGCCAGTGAAATTACTGGGCTTATGAGACTTAATACCTAATGTCTCAGGGTAACGAGCGCCACTGCGGTGCCGCGCAGGCCTTTGTGTTTCAAAGTTCTGGGTGGCACTGCAATTGTTATGGGCCGGCGTTATTCTTACCATCAAAAAACATAAAAAAAGGATTCTAACGATACCCCATACATCCAAATCTGTTCAGACATATAAAAGTTATGGTAGAACAAAAGAAATCACATACAAACATACATGTACCCTAAAAACATTACTACACTCCTTTTTTGTAGAGTCGTGTAAAAATAGTCTAGGCATCTCGACTCACGGCAAGTCTTTACCTGGCCCATATCCGCAATAAAACTGTACCAAGTAACAATCTTAGCTTAAAATATCGGAGAGTTTCACGACACGTACTTTCACATTGCTCTATTTTCTTTAACCGACAGCCCCTAGTAAAGTACACTGCCACTAGATGGCTCCAGCGGTTAAAAGAACAACTACGAACAAAAGGTGAATTATAGGTTGCGACATTCATATATATTTTGGCAAAAAAAAATGCGTTTTTTGGCTCTTTTCTTATCTTCTGGCAGGCAGCGACGCGAGATTTTTCAGAAACTTTAATTTAAGCTTGTACTTTATTTTTTTTTAAAAGTAATGTGACGAGCTTAATTTATTCATAAAATAAATGCACATGCACATGTAATTATAGCAAGCACAAACAGACGTCGCTCTTTTTTATTTTACATAGATATATTTTTCTTTAATATCGATCGATCCCATAATTGTGAAGCGTCTATCCTAGATAACCAGAAGACGTGAAATAGCTTGAAATTTTTGAAATGTAAAATATATGTTTACGTAAAGAAGTAGTCGATAAAGTGCGTAAAGTAGTGGATGGCACTGGACAATTTGGACCGTGTAGCTTCTTCTCTAAAAACAAGCCAATGAGAACTTTGATATTTTATGAAGAGAAGTTTAAATTATTTTTAAAATAGTCGTGTCGCAGTCGTGTCGTACCTCCTAAACGGCTCATAATCGTTCCCGCAGGAAGCCACTCACGTAGGTAGGTTAAGTCAGTGCTGGCTCACAGTTATCAGCTCCGTAAAAGAAAGTTGTTTGACTTTATGCACGCCGAGATTCAAGCTTAGACCATCGTTATCGGACGGTGCTAGACTGCGTTGGTTGTTGGGTGGTTTACACAGATCATAGAAACAAGGAGATGTGGTAAGGCGTACGTAGCGGATGCGAACGCATCAGGTCCAAAAAAGGCCAGATACATTTATTCGAATTCACTTTGCAGACGGCTTTGCTGTCCCATTTTTTTGCCTGTGGACTGTTAATAAGTTTATTTGTGTGGTTATATATATTGTAAGTCTCTTAGTGTGCATAAAAAATGAGTAGGTGTGCCGTACTTACAGATTTTGCATTAAGCGGTTTAGCGGAATGGTTAAAAAAATGTATAAAAAACGGAGACATATTTTGAACGCGGACGGGCATATCTCCCTTGTTTTTATGATCTGAGGTGGTTTACCTCCTTTTGTTATGAAACTGTTTGGAAGTTTGTAGTTATACGAACATCGGTAGCTTGTAAGTTATGAAATAATGCTGTGGTAGCTAGGTTATTTAATAAGTTACTTAAGTATAGTTAAAGTCCGTTTTAGTTGCGCATAATACGATTTTAGAACATGTAAATTACATATTTATATGTATTTAACCGGATTCACTTACGTGGTACAGCCGAGCTTTGCGACGATTGCTCGGCCGGTTTCGAGGTATCCAGTACCTTTCTCGGGCTGCACCCAGTCGGAGCAGTCGCGTGTTGCTCCGTGATGAAGAGGTACTGAATACCTCGAAACCAGTCGAGCAATCGTCGCAAAGCTCGGCTGTACCACGTAAGTGAATCCGGTTAAATACATATAAATATGAGCAATACGAAAGTTTTAATCATGTAAATTACAGTGATCTGTGTAATAATTGTTTACTAGTGATTTGTCGGTGTGGTTTCACGCAGTAACGGAGCAATGGATCGACGTGATTTTTGGCATAGATATAGTTTATGGACCGGAGAGTAGCGTAGGCTACTTTTTATCCCGGAAAAATCCATGGTTCCTGTGGGATCGGTTCACGTTGCTCCGTTGCTGCGTGACAGAAGGGCAAACCAACAAACAGACAAACACACTATCGCATTTATAATATTAGTAGGAAGCAGGATTAGTAGGATTGCATGTTAAATTAATAAGTTCACTCAAGAAACATTTAAGTAATACCCATCGCCCTTTATAAAGCACAATATCATTCTCTTCACGTGTCGAATAAAGGGGCCTATTCACAAGATTGCGTTTCAATGCTCGATCCAGTTCTAGACCATAAATCAATGGATCTTGATAAATTATACAGTTATGCGAGTCGGACGCGGCCACTATTTCACTCGCCCGCAAAGAAATCGGACGGAAACCGTGGATATGTCATAAGAAATGCTGCGACGGCGTAGATATGGGAGTCTCATATATTGGGTATGAGGAGGAAAGTAACCGCCAGAAAACGTGGAAACAAAAATCTTTTTGAGGTTTTTAGCGAGAGAAAATTGTAAGTCATCGATTTAGTTTATTTTTTTAATGCTATGACTGGGTGTTATGCAGAACGTAGACGCTTATGCAAACGTACGTATGCTTGTCAGAATAACAACGCTTTTACGTCAAGCGCGCATTTCGAGTACCTATCACGGAATCCGCGCTTGACGCAAAAGACGTAAAAGACGCGGCAAACAAAGTGGTGGTAACAACCCAAACGGACACTCGCAGAAGAGTTAGTCCTACCACTAATAAAACAATGCTATAGATACGCGTTGTTTGGGAATAGCGGCGAGTCCGTGGCGTGAAATTTGCTCTCAGTGGGTGCGCGACGTCAACGTCGCATGCACGCAGCGTTGGTGATGATCAAACTTTCAAAAACCGCAAACACTCGAAAAACGCCCAGTGGGATAGCGGCCTTAAAGTGGCTTAAAAATTCTGACACCACGACTGGGCACATGCCTGTACGAGAAGAGGAAGAAATGCATCGTCATATTTATCGCCATAGGTAACCGATCGAACACTCTATCTACTGCTATCGTCATTCACGATAATCAATTATTGTTACTGACTTCTGAATCTCCAAGTACGTTATTACCGACTTCTGTAGACATCGAAGCAAGAAACAAAAACACAGCAAAAAAAATATCGTGTGCAAAGTCGACATTTATATTTAACAAAACACGTTTCCATTCTCAAAGCCAGGGGAGGCTCAATAACGTAACATGTGATTTTAATGATTATCCCACTGTTTTTCCTACTTCTCTACTTCAGCTATAAATTCAAAAGGTTTTTTGTTTGGCTGTCTTGTAAGTAACGAAACAATCTACTGACGTGATTCTTTATATACCTAGAGAGAGTTTAGGCGCGTGAAATAGGCTACTTTTATCCCGGCGAAAAGCGCGGCTACTGTGGCTATCTCCACGCAGATAAAACCGCGGGCAGGATCTAGCGGGCAGCTTCTTTTTAAGGCGCGGAGTTTATTTTAGTAGAATAAAATAATAAAGGTGCGTAACTTTTTTTTTCTATCGGGAACAAAATGAACTGTATTTGAAAACTCTTCCAAACTTCTGTGTGTAATGTCCGCGGCTGTGACAAAAATGATAGCGGAAAGAAAATTTGCATAATTACAATCTTTGAACACATCAATATTGAAGTTCATCACTCACGAATGCTCCACTCCACAGCAACGTTCCAAAGACCGTCCGTGTTTGAGGAATCTCAGATGGATTACGTGAAGTGATAGAGATATTGGAACATAAGGCTCTTGCCACAATGACACACACACACACACACACACACACACACACGCACACACGCACGCACGCACGCACGCACACACAACACACACGCACACACACACACACACACACACACACACAAAATGACAAATTATTGTCCGTCAGCACGATGGATTTACTACATGTAGAAAAGTTGATTGTTCTTTGGACTGAATTGGTTTTTAGTTTTTGCCGTGACGTGAATGCAAATCGCGACAGGTCCGCCAAAACACAAATACTGCCTGGCACTGCAACTGTTACGGGCGTTTTATCCTTATCATCAGGCAAAGGTCCTGCTCGTTTCGCATCTTATAAAAACAAACATTATTGGTATTATCAGGTAACTGAAAAAGGATTTTCTACCTCATCTAATATTACCAAAAAGAAAGTATTTACGTAAGTAAAAGGTATTAAAGGTACATCTCGATCTGGGTCTGCCATAAGAAATTCATTTGAGATAGATTTCGCAAACCTACTTAGGTCTACTAGTATCTGTATGTCACATCGCACACAGAATTCCGAGATATCTTTGCCCATCGCGGCCCTTTTGCGGAAAAGGCCCTCGCTATTCAAAAGTTCATCTCGGTTTATATTGAATGTATGGCCCGAATCAGTCGGCTATTCTCAAATGGCTGGGAGTTTCAAAGATTTTGAATAAAGAGATAAATGCGACATGTTTTGTTAGTGGTAGGACTAACTCTTCTGCGAGTGTCCGTCTGGGTTCTTACCACCGCTTTGTGAGTGAAGTCTGCCGCCAAGCAGTAATGTGCAAGCATTACTGTGTTCCGGTTTGATGAGCAGAGTTTCCAGTGAAATTACTGGGCTTATGAGACTTAATACCTAATGTCTCAGGGTAACGTGCGCACTGCAGTTCCGCGCAGGCCTTTGTGTTTAAAAGTTCTGAGGGCACTGCAATTGTTATGTGCCGGCGTTATGCTTACCATCAGGCAAACGACCAGCTCGTCTCGTTACCAAATAACATTAAAAAAAATGTTTTATAACCACATTTACCCAAGGCATAAATAGTAAAAGGAGCGTCGATGGCACAGTGGTAGTGAATTCTCCCGGTAAATCTGTAGGATTATGGTTCAAATCCTATAATGCGCTTGAGTTTCGGAGTATTATTATATGTTCTGTGGTTTTAGTGAGAGCAAACATTGTGATTCAACCATAACACAGTGGTAGTGCATTTTCTGGTGCTCGACTTGCTAGCTACCATTCTCATGTTAAAAATCTCTCGCAAAAATTCGATCAGTGTGTCCCGGTAGCAGTGAGGTGATTCCCATGTGACCGCGAAATCAGGTTTTTCCGGAAAATAGTAGTCTATGTATTTGGCTCATAAACTATATCCATACAAAAATCATGTCGAACCCTTGCTCCGTTGCTGCGTTAAAGAAGGACAAACAAACCAACACACATTCACAGTTATGTCCCTTACTTAGCTTCTGCACGCGGTTTTCACCCACATTCTCCTCACAGTATCCTTTGTTACTCTCCGGTCCATAACCTATGTATATCTATGCCAAAAATTACTGCATGATAGGAGAACAGACCAATAAATCAACAAATCAACAAACACATGTTCGCATTTACAATAATTATTAAGTAGGACTACACAAACGTACCTATATCAAATTATACAGAAGACCTAAGTCCTAACAGTTAGTGCCACGGCAACCGCAAGTGGCAAAATGAACACCGCGAAGTCCTAAACTCATGAACTACGTAAAGCGCTTGTGGTCAGGTCAAACTAGCAGGCGAGCTGTATTTGCTTACCTCTGTAAATTCATTAGGTGTTTTAGGTACGCCTTGGTCCTCGGTCTTGATTATGAGACCAAAGTTCTAGATCAAAGGTATTGTTAATATTTGTAACATACAAAGTTTGAAGTATAAAATATAGGCTTTTGTTATCAATGGTCAGGAAATAATAGGTGACGTCCCCCCTATAATTTCATAAGCGTTGAACTTAGAAAGTTGTAGTTGTTGTTGTTGCTAATGTGGTAAGTAAACTAAGTAACTAGATCCATAATAATAATTAGAAATTGTTATGGATGTCCAGTTAATAAAACTTTTACAATGACAACGTATAGCTTAAAACAATGCTTAGAACAATGTTTAAAAGCAAGGAATTTGCACTGAAGTTCTTTTATAACGAGGTGGAAACTCAAGAAAGGATTTTCGAAAATTTGCGCCCTAGCCAATGCTTGGTGCTAAACTAATAATGGTGGTACTGGTAAATTTGATAAGTTGTACTATGATATAAATGTTATGAGTAATGAAAGGAAAACTACGGAACACTTTAGTATTTTTTTGGGGACTTGGTTGACTGTCTGAGCTGTGTGTCGTGAGAGACGGTGCTCGGCCCTAAAAAGTGTTTAATAAACTATTTCCCGGCGCACAATCAATGCATCTATTTAGAGTGAACCCTAAGGATGTTTTCTGTCTTATGCGGATACGTATACGGGTGCGAGTGCGGATTTCCGCATTGGTCCGCAATCATTTTTCTTGAGTGCATTTTTACGTCGTGCGTGGCGTTCGGATGCGGAGCACCTGTTCCATGCAGCTCCGCATGCAGATGTAATCCGCACCCACATCCGTGTCCGCATAAGACAGAAAATGTCCTTATCCGGTCTGGTTATGTCTTTATCCGGGTGAAACTAATTCATAGCCGTACATGGAAGATAGTTACTCTAATTGCCTCATCATAAAGCCTACACCGTCAAGAAGAGAACAAAACTGGACAACATAATGTTTATTCTCTACATGGCCCACACGAAATGATTTTTAAGAGAAGCTTGTTAATGTGCCTAAAGCCTCAATCAAAGTCGAGGGCCAATCACAAAAGAGGCAGCCATTTTGATGACCAGCGAGACGCCACGACTGACGAGGGTTGAAGTAAGAAACGCGCAATTTGTAATATTACGTGTCATAATATGAAACCTTAACCTTTAGACAGGTTGCTTATATATGGATGGCATTATCTTTCGGGTAATTATTTTAAAGGGTTTTTTTTAAATCTGGATTTAATGCTTCTACTGTGTCGTGAAATACCTTTGAAACGGGGAACGGTTCAGTTTAATCCTGGCCGTGGTGTTGGCGATGATAAATTGTAACGGATATAAAAAATAAAGTAATTATGTTACCAGAGGACTACAAGTGTCACTTTTCAAAAGATATACAATTTTGTAGTTAAAATATAGTTGGTTGTTGGTTTATAAAAAATTCCGTTCTTTTAACCTTTCCGGTCATATTTTCAAAGTAATCATCATCATCAACATCATTACGGCGATCACCAAAAAATTACATAAACATTGAGCTAAAAAATCCACCAGTTGCGAATTCGTACTCTTGAGCTAGTTTAATTCTTGGTGGTATGTAACTATAATTATAATAACCATCCTTAAAATCAAGTTCATAATATTATTACCATCTTGACTTGTATTAGTTGAGCTCAGGTTTAAGGCGCATCAGCTCCAAAAAGGGTTTTTATAGATAAGCATTTGAACACAATCTCATATGTGTATACTTTAATAAAGACCTGTAAGATACTATAGTCCAATGCTAAAATGAAGAAATTAAAAAAAATATCTGCAAATTATCAATTTTATAGAAGAAGAATTCGTGTCTCACCAATATCGTACCAAACAAGTTTTTCTATTACAATACCATGATCATAAAACGTGTACATCTATCAGCTGTTTTAATCAGTCTTTTGCGCATCAGCGGCGCAAGTACGGATCTTTTTGGTCGATAAAATTCGATAAAATTGACAGTTCAAATCGATAAAGTGGGTATTATCGACTTTTATCGAACCTCCATACTTTCGACAAAAGTTATCGAATAGCTAGGTCGAATCCAAAGAGAATATAGAGCTACTACAATACTTTACGATCAGACTTCGGTACTCGCAACATTCGATAAATTTAAAGAGTTTTTCGGTTCGACAAATTTATCGAACCGACTTCCGTACTCGCGCCGCAGGTCACCCTACCTGTCGTCGTCCTGTTCGATAGCGCAGCGGTTAACTTTACCAGAAGTTAATTTAAGTTTGTCACATGCCTTACCTTTAAGTGGACTCTTACAGGGATAGCTGTTTGCATGTATTTACCCCCCGAATGGAAATTAGCTGGATCAGTTAAACGAGCTACTTTCACGGCTACCGTCCGCTGGGATAGCGCACCATATATAAAATGAGCAGTAAATCAACTTTATAGAGGTTTATTGAGTTTTTTTTTCTACTTCCAGGTGAATAGACAGATAAAACAATGATTGTAAGAGGTTCTTTTGACGCATGGAATGAAAAATATAATAATTTAGAGCGCAAGATTTCCCAGTGGTTTTATTTATAATCATAAAGTATATATTTATAATATTATATTTAGTATAATATATCTGTTAGTAATCACCACGTATTTCCACGGATAAGCAAATATAAAATGTACAGAAAACTCAAGACGATGGCAAAGAGTAGTAAGTATTCTTTATTTTTCCGTCACCTAAAATAAAAACTATTACGGTATAAAATCTTTGTTTAAGTGATGATTTAACCAAAGCTGGTAGGTATGGTTCAACTAAAATGGCTTCCAGATTTGTGCAGTGTTCCGGGAGCAGCACTTAAGAGCCGGAGCACACTTATAGGTAAAAAGCCACAGATTTTCAACTTAGAAGCGGTAGCTAGCCACTTGACCACTAGTGAATGCTCTACCACCATTTATGCACGTGGCTCGGAAAAAGTTTTAAATCAATTTTAATCAGAATATCGGTTCAGTAAAGTTGGGTTACTGACTATACAAATCAAGATAATTCCGTGTCTTGCGGTTATTACGTAGAGACTAGAGAGTTAGCTAGTATATGCTATTCTGGCAAGATCGTTAACGGTAACAGAAACATTGCACCGAAGAAACCGATGCAAGATTATAAATCCGTTCTGTTAATAACAACTAGCATTTACCTGCGGTTTCACAAGCAATATTAGAATAAATGTAACCAGGTTAAAATGTATCCTATAGGTTAAAATTTATACTATAGGTTAAAATGTATCCTATAGGATATAATGTATCTTATAGGTTCAACAGTGCTATAGCACTCAGGGATAATTCATCAAAATCTTCCTATTAGTGAAAGTAAATTATTAAGAATAATTGAAAATAATTCCCTATAAAACACAATTCCACAATCACTCTAAAATGGCGAAGAAAAACAGCGTAAGGAGGCGCATGCAGTTAAAGACCATTCAATTCGAGGACATGTGACATCCACCAAGCTGAGTTGGGTCCGCGTGGTGGATCTTTCTCTGAGAGAAAGTTACCCCAGCAGTGGGAATGTAATGGACTAATGGTGATCATGAATTCACTGTATTATTTTATGCATCAATCTTTTCATAGGTACTTCTCCGATCCCGTTTAATTTACCAACAAAATTGATATGTTTTATAATTTTTCAGATAACAGTATTTTAAGTTAAATCGAAATCCTCAGACCCTGACTAAAGAATAGAAAGCATTACGGGAATGCGACGACACTAAGCACATAAGAACATGAAAGTCGATTTTACGTCGCGCTCCGTGAAGGCTTTGAACAGGCAACGAACAACGTAGCGAGAGATAAGTTTGCTTAGAATGTACAATGTTCGAATATACAAGAATACATTTATTGAACGAGCTAAAATCCTTTATTATCCTCCTACTACATAAACACTATATCTAACTCAGGTACAAAAACAATTGGATGATTATATCCAACTCAATTATTGAAGGAAAGGTTGCAAAGATTCAGTTCAAAGCTTCAGTTCATTCTTCATACTCTTACTACTTTCAGTTAACCTTCTTCTGATCTTACTTTTATGTTTATATTTTTATTTTAGATTATATATTTATTCTTATTTAATATTTTTTCTAATGTACCTATTCTAAAAACGTGTTCAATATAATAATGCCAAGCAGTAATGTGTAAGCATTACTCTTCCAGTTTGATGAGCAAAGTAGTTAGTCAAATTACTGAGTGCCGCGCAGGCCTTTTGTATTTCAAAGTTTTGGCAAAACGACCTCGTCGCACACCCTAGCCTTTTTAGCGCGACCTGGAAAACTGGCTGATAATGTTACCCTAGCACAAAGCTATGCCATGTACACTATTTGTGCTAAATAATTAAATTTCCAGAGATGTTATTTCTTCTTTTTGTAAAGTCTTTTTACAAGTTGTCATCAAAACAACATCGAAAAAACTCTCAGAAGTACACAACACATAATAATATGAGGATTACATACGTATCTCCAGTTCGAATTCGGTGCTCATTTCCGGTAAAACCCCGTATTTACGGCGCTCACGTAATGGACTTTGCCCTTTTCGTAAAATACTATATTTTAGGGCTTGCTTTTGATAAAATTAAACTGGTCTTTTTCCTGGGGAGCAGGAAATAATATTTACTATACGTGGAATTAAATACATAAGGTTAAGTGTTTTTATCGTGTAAGTTTTACATTACTTATTTTAATTCCCGTCGTTTCTTTCCTTGTTGCTATGTCTAAAATTGTTCTTTCAAACTCAATTAATAAGCCTTGTTAACTATTTTAATTTTACGTAAGTGCTTTGTGTATTAGATATAGTTTATGGATCGGAGAGTAACATAGGTTACTTTTTATCCAGGAAAATGCACGGTTCCTGTGGGAACGAGGGTGAAACCACAGGCCGAAGCTAGTAGGCTATAATTAAATTACCGTCTATGTAAATATTTATATCATTAATTGACCACAATCTGTCTCTCATTAATTCACCCGCTTCGTTTGTGTATAGTCTGCCACCAAGCATAAAATGTGCAAGCATTACCGTGTTCCGGTTTGATGAGCAAAGTAGTCATTAGAATTACCGGGTTTATGAGACTTAATATCTAATGTCTCAGGGTAACGAGCGCACTGCAGTGCCGCGCAGGCCTTTGTGTTTCAAAGTTCTGGGTGGCACTGCAATAGTTATATGCTTAGGTGCCATCAGTCAGGCAAACGACCTGTCCGTCTCGTTACCCTAAGTATAAAAAAGAATAATTGCCAATAATCATTTTAATGGGAAACTATTAAATGCTTTTAAAATTACGTTTGAAAAAAACTAGTCCCGACAGTTATTGTACCTCCTGAAAAATTTCATTCAGTGTACTTATTTCCCTTCAAAACAACCGACCTAATTAGTAGACTTGTAATTATTTTCAATCGGAAAGCAATTTCAGTTAATAACGCAAACTTCAGTTTCTGTTGTAATAAAACATAACCAAAAGAACAACGGATCTTACGAAACTTTTCATGTAAACCTTTTATTTTAACGATCCCTTCGCCTCTTGATAAACTTCCCATAAAACCGTTTTTAAGTACACCGACGTCGCTTTTTTTGAAGGAACTTAACAACTACCTTTACAACGTTATCGACCGGTCGCAGAGCACACTATGCATTAATATAATTAAGAAAATTATTTTCAAAAACGCGACTGCCCTATCCAGTGTCACTCGGAATGATGTAAGGATTCTAACTATACCCATAAATCCAAATCTGTTCAGACATCTAAAAGTTATAGTGGAATAAAGAAACTTACATACATACATGAACCCAGAAAGCATTACATTCCGTTTGTTGGGTATTGTATAAATAGTGTTTGTTGTAACTTTATACAGTATGAACCTCGGTATGGGCTAAGTGGAATATAATGAAACCTTGCCTGGATTACCTACTTATAGCTTTAAGATACTATGTATTAGTATGCACCTCTGGGTGATTTAATCTTTTCCACGTTGTTGAGATATTTGTCCTTACCTAGAGTCAAGAAATGATGTCCAAAACTCTAAATCACGTGATATCATCATTATCAGATTCATTACGTTCCCATTACTGGGAGGGACTATGGGCCATAATTTAGAACGCGGGCCTAGTGCTGCTTGGGGTATGTCACATATCCCCGAATTTTCTGGGCCTATAGAACATGCGGGTTTCCTCACTATGTTTTCCTTCCGCCGTTTTAGAACGAGATCCCCTAACCATGAAATCCCGACGCTAACCGTAATAACTCTAGTCCTAAACTCCTTTGAACTCTATGTATTTCTAAAGCACACTAAACTTAATATCTGGTAGCTCGAAACTTCGTACCTAAAACATTAAATACGTTTTGGTCAGTCATTAGAGAAACTACCTTAGCTTTTAAAATTCAAGAAATAGAAAAATTAACAAAAAAAGACAACAAAATATCATTTAATGAGTGAGCTTTTAAAATAAAGTAAGTTAGTTTTAGAAAATACCTGAGAGATATTTTAACAATATTTATACAACCATCATTTAAACCATCGGAATAGTGTATAACCTCTCAGGTATTTATTAAAATAAAGTTATAACTTTATTTTTAAAAAGTCACTAATAAGTCATTACTTTATTTTAATAAATCACTGATCTAATAAGGTTAAGTTAAAAGAAGTGTTCAATTATAAGTTTCTAACAGCAAATCAAGTTTACCACAGTTAATCAAACTATCTATAACAAAACGCTCGTGGCAAGGAAGACAGTCAGTGGCTCGTGGCCTTCGCTTTGCGACTAAAAACTCCAACCGTAACTTCGAAGTCAGAACAGAACTTAGAATGTTCTGGAACGTTCGAAAATTCGAAACTTGCGAACTAATATACGCCCGTACTGTTGGAAGCCGTGGGCGGCACTTTATTCCATATCGCGATTGAGATATTCTGTTACAAAGTTGCTGGATGCATCCCGAGGGAAATACATTTACTACTACTGCTTAGAATAGTGGCAAAGTTCGGCTTGTCGACAATTGGTGACGAGACTGACGCGAATTTGTAACTCATATTTTGGGGATTTACAGTAGATAGATTTTCACCATGCGGCTTGTCGCTTACCAAATCGACACAAAAGCCGAATCACCACCTCATTTACAAAGGTCGAAAGAAATTGCAAGTGACTAGTTCGTTTTGCAACAAAATTTCGATCAGAACAGTCAATACTACTTTAGAAACTAGGGTGAGCAAATTGGGCAACTGGAAAGCCCACCTATAGGTACGTTCTTATAAATAAATCAATACAACAAACTTTCATGCGACGAGCGATCGCCAGCAACTGATAATTTTCACGGTCGATTTTAGTCACACAAAAATCGAAACCTACTCTACTTTGGAACTTACGATGTTAATCATGTGCGGCCTAGTCGAATTGACCTTTAATCGGTATAATATGCGAATTGCAATAAAGATGGCGCCTTAAATTGTAAGATTCCATTTTTAGAAATTCATCTTTTCATCTTCAAGTCCTAAGCCACTTCAGCATTTCATATATGCGCAGGTGTAAAGTGGTAAACATCTCACTGCATGCTATTGACTTAAGAACGACTTATGAACCGGTGCTCGAGGGAAAATACACTGAAAAAGCTTAGGTGGATGTGGTATTTAGAGGATTCTTTGGGCATTTCTTACACTCGATATGTTACTGTTTGTCCCTTGACCATTATTTCGCTGAATCTTCAGCAACGATGTAGGCGAAAACTCTAGAATAAATAAATCTAGGTTAATAGCTCTAAATCTAGATTAGAACTTCACTTGAGAGCCAATTCAATTTTAAGTTTAACGTACTAGAGTCTTTTATTTTGTTTACTATCTAATTTGCTGTACCTACTTACTGCTGTACTTATTTTCACATCTATACAATATATTCTAAGGTTGTCATAAGAATTTGTTTATGGCGACAACACCGCCGACTGTTTAGACATAATTTGTTAATTATTCCTATGTTCATTGTTATACATTGTTATAACATTTCATGTATTGGAATGCAATTGTACAAATACAATTAAACCGTTATTGTATTAAGTGGTACTCGTGGGACTGCTTTCTGGGTTTGACGTGTCATCGTATCATCAACTCCGATCGTGATCTTAAGCAACGCGATATAATGGTCAAAAACTTATAGGAACATCAAGAGTAAAAAAGTTACTTTCGTCCCGAAAATAATGTTCTGTTCCTGAATAAAACGAATAAACTTAAGAGGTGGTGTGGAATACGTAAAGTAATTACATAATCGTGAAGTTATTGAAGTATGAGAAAGTCGGTGATAGTCATCCAAAACTCGATCCATTACCCAAGAAAAATATTGTCAAAGCCACCTGTTGCGACCATCCATTCTCTTCCGGCGATAGATTCATTGCTCCTCGTTCCCAGCGACAACATATTGGTTTTTTGACAGGTCTTATCATGGATTACAGAGAGATATATGAGGGTTAGATTTTCCAGAAGATTCCTAGAGTTAGGAAATAGGTGTCTATGCAAACTTTGAGAACCCTTGCTTGAAATTGAAATAAATCTTTGGATTGCAAGCAGTTTTGAAATGTAGCCATGCTATGAATTATTTTCTTTTTTAATTAGGTAATTACTAGTTACTACAAGTACATTGTCTTTGAACATGCTAACATAAATGAAAAGATAAGCGTCAGATCCCTAAGCTAAGCAAAAGCTTGTATTACAAGGGTCTGCTATTGTGCTGTGTTATGGTATGTCTTTCGAACGGTAATTTTTTTAAATTATTATTTTAGAGCATTATTTGTGGCCCTACAGTGGTTTGTAGATTATGCAGCTTTTTTTTACCTAAGTTAGCCTAGAGAGCAGCAGTGTTTATACAGTAGCTTGTTTATAAAGGCACATAATTTAAGTAAGTATGAAATACTTAATGATTATTAGGTAATTTATATTCTCTTAAAAACTCGATAAAATAGTACTGTCCATGTTTTAGTTTAATTATTTTCGGTCTTACCACGAAATCTTTAAACACATCCTAAACAAGTGTTAAACTCTGGCTTAGTCGCTTGTTTAAAATAAACAACCACAAGTGCCTAACTACCGTTGCCTAACTCAATTCTGTTGTGACATTTCTAATCATTTTTGCGTTTATCTTTACAGGATGTCTAGTTAAATAGGCGTGTAAGTTGTTTTTTGTGGTAACAAGGTACATAATTTTTTTAATACTTTCGCTTTTGGTTTTCTTTGACCCACTCACTCACTTGATATTAAGCGACGATGCGGCGATGTAGCACGCTTGCCTAGAAGGTTGACTTCTATCTTGAAGATTCTTAAATTGTAGTATTCAGGAAATACAGAGGGCAAAGAATTTCATTCCAGCGCTGTCCGCTCGATGTATGTAAATAAAACAAACATACCACATCTTCCAATCTTCTCTGCTTATGGTTCACACTTTTGTCACAAGAATGTGTTATGAAGAGTGACATGACACCTCACGAAATTGCTGCTGTATATTTCATACACGCTCTTAGACGCCAGAACCCTTTTCTGGGCTTGATTAAAATTAAAATGATAATAATTTAAGGGGCTCTATTGTAGTAGAAGTTGGCTGGGAATTAATAAAGTAGTCAAGTCATTTCCTTACTAAAATGAAGGCTTAATAATTAATTATTAATGGTGTGATTTATGCTTGAAAAGTCTGCGTTGTAATTCTGCTATTGCTTACTTAGAAGTGGTGTGGTACTGTAAATTCCGCATGAATTTAGTTTTCACTGGCTTGTTTAGTAACGAGGGTACTTGAGGGTAGTCTCTCAAGTTGAAAAAGTGTCACCAACTACCATTTAATGTGTTCCCCGTGGTATCCACCACAGCTTGTACTAGCGATAACTATTTGTTACGTCATTATATAATAAAAAATTGTTTATAGAATAATTTAACATTATTATCGTAATCAGTTCGTAGGACTAACTCTTCTGCGAATGTCCGTCTGGGTTGGTACCACTATTTTGATCTTGAAGTCTTGAAAAATTTAAAACCTAATAACATAAACATTGCCTAACATAAGAGGATAAAAAAATAGTTTTAAAAAAGTAGTTATAATTGTGATACCTTTTTAATTGTGTTATTAAATAAAATAGGTAAATTTAAGCAATTTGAAATATTTTAATTGAATACGTTTAATTATTATTTTGTTTTTCTTTGGAAATTTGCGTTTCGATGAATCAAAATTCATCAACGCATTGAATGCGTATATTTACCCTCTTTAATTGCATTTACTTTTCCATTTAAAAATGCGAAAAAGGCAGTGTATTTTAAATGACATCAAGTCAGACCATTATACGCTATTTAAAATTAATGCTACATGAGAAATGAGAAATGTTCTCAAAAACATTGTAAGATATAACTTAGACGAGAATTTTGCGATCGAGTCAACATCTGGAACTTAAGTAAAAAACAGCAAATTCTCTCGTGCGTAACTCCATCGAAAGCTTTCATAATTCCAAAGTAACTTACGAAGAAAAAATAGCTACTAGCGACAGAAACTCACACACCCTTAGATATGAAACGGTGTAGCTAAAAACTTCGCACTCAAAACCTATTGTTTTGTTAAGAGGCTGCTTCATGCCATACTTTCCATACAAACGCTCGTACGCGATTATAGTGTCCTGATACATTTTTATTTAGATGTTATGGGCAAATAGGTATCATGTGCTCTATATCTAGGATCCCGTGGGAGCAAAAATGTAAAATTTTGAGATTCCAACTCAGTACAAGCCTTCAACAATCAGCTTTTTTGCACAAATTTTACCTTGACTTTGGCCGTTCACGGTGTCCTCATAAATGTAAAATTCAACAAAACATTTCCATATAATCCTTGGACATGTAATGGAGATTCTAAATAACAAACATTTTTTTCACAAACTTGTAAGGCATTTTCAAAAACACGTATTTCCTGGAACACGTTTTAGGAAATTACCACGCACTAATTGTCTTCGGAAATTTTCTTTGGATATTTATTTCAAAATTTTCAGAATGCCAACCGAAGGCTCTGGCGTTGTCTTTCTTTTTCCGTAATGCCTGTTTTTCTTCGATGAACAAAAAATCCTTTAGGCAATTTTTGCATTCTAGGATTTTTGCGTTAGGCGGGTCATGAAGCGGCGCCTTAAAGCGGGGAAATGTTACGAAGTGTTCTTTTATGGTTACTCTATTTACAGAGGAATCTCAACAAAGTCTGTGTTTCAGTGACTGTTTCTCAGCTTTTATTTCTTTCTAAATGTAAGCTACTTACGTTTGATTGGTATCACTTTTTGTTAACCTTCCAAAACATTACACTGCCTTGAGATAATTGTTTTGTATTTTGATATAGCTATTTGGGAAGGTGGACCGACGATCTGATCAAAACCGCGGTAACCAAGAGGTAGGTGGGATGCAAGAGGCGAGTAGCTGGTCCACGTAGCGTTCTATGGAAAGGCCTACGTTCAGCAGCGGACGTCTTCTGGCTGACGATAGTGACGAATGCTTGGCGGTAGTACACGAGCAAAGCGGTGGACCAGATGGACACTTTCAGGAGAGCTAGTCCTACCTGATAATATTTCTAAATTTTAAACATCAACCATTACAACTCGTAAAATTACTCTTGTTTATTTAATAATATAGTACTTTTACCTATTGAATAATAAATAAGACATGAAGGACCAATGTTCAGTGAGAAAACTTTCAACAAGTTTATTTGGATCAAGTGTTAGAAGTTTTCTCCACGTTTATCTAAACTCTTTTAAACCCGCATTTAGATGCCAAAGTTCTGTCGAATGTTTAAAGTTTATTCATGAACTATTTATGGAACACTGTTTAAAAATAAATTCCAGTTTAAAGGAAGATAAAAGCCGTTATTTAAGTTTTTACGATCACTAAAAAAATCACAAAGAACTTTTATGACGCTACTCTAAACGAATGGCGCCCGTTACCGGCGCCAAAGAGTTTTCATAGCAATGCCTAGATTAGAGTATTTTGTATTCGAATGTTTTTAAAGGAGATTTTTTGCAGTTTCATTATAATAACATAAAAATAACGCAAAAAAAGACCACGAAAAACCTTTTTTGTCTCAAAATGCTCAGTATCTTGACAACGACTATTAAAATTATTTTTTGTAACTAAAATTAGTAAATTTTAATCATGCAAAGACACGTGTAAAAACATTTAAACTTATTGTTGTCTCTTTTTCTTAATTAAATTAAAACTAGGAAATAACGTTCAACTAAAAGCAAACGCCTTTCCATTTTCAACTTTTTATTTCTTTACAAAAAGATCGGCTTACGGGTTCTTAAATCAACATCCAATATATCTTTTACTAGCTGCTGCCCCGTGGTTTTACCCGCGTGGATATTTTTGATTTGATGATTTTTATTTTTTTGCGTGGAACCCTAATTCTTTTTCTAAAATTAAAGTAGCCTAAATTACTCCTTGTAACATCAGCTATCTGCCAGTGAAAGTCCCGTCAAAATGGGTCCAGCCGTTTCGGAGATTACCCGGAACAAACAGACTGGCAGACAGACAGACAGACAAAATTTTTAACAATGGTTGTTTTGTAATGGGTACCCTATATTCTTTCATATGCATTTAGTAAAAAGCTGTTATTTTGATATTACAAACAGACACTTCAATTTTATTTATTTGTATAGATTAATAAACACTTACACTCAATGCAAGCAGGGTTACTACTAACTTACAGACGGGAATCTCAGTAAACCATAAACCTAAAGAAATACACAGTAAACTCTCCTATATAAGCTCTCCTAGACCGAGTTATGAGTAACGTCGAGCGCTCAAATAAAACCAAGTCGAATGTATCCGCGAGCTCGTTTTAAAATCCATGTCCTTAGCGTAGTCGTTATGCAGGTTCAACAGAGATGTGTATTATTGGACATACTCTAAATAAATGTCACGACTTCCATCTGCGTAAGACGTTACACACACGAAAACAACTACCGGTGCTTCACTGTGCTAATTAACAGATTCGTGTTTATTTCTTATTAGGATCTTATTCGTGTTTATTCTTATCTATAAAAGAAAACTTTTACTAAAGAGACGAACTGACTTCAGTGATAAACTACTGGACCAATTTTGATGAAATTTGATCAATCTGAAAGTAACAATTTTTATCGGTTTGTCGGTTTTTTCTAGGTGGTAGGACTAACTCTTCTGCAAGTGTCCGTCTGGGTTCATACCACCGCTTTGCTCGTGAAGTCTGCCGCCAAGCAGTAATGTGCGAGCATTACTGTGTTCCGGTTTGATGAGCAGATCAGCCAGCGAAATTACTGGGCTTATGAGATTTAATGTCTCAGGGTAGCGGGCGCACTGCAATTGTTATGGGCCGGCGTTATGCTTACCATCAGGCAAACGACCAGCTCATCTAGCTATCAAATAATTAAAAAAAGACGGATGTAACAAACATAAAAAATACAACCGAATTAAGAACCTCCTTTTTTGTAAGTCGGGTAAAAAATATTCGTCGCACTACATCCAAAGGGAAGCTTTAGCAATTTTTGCGCAATAGTGTTTACTCTGTATCTGTATATAATATAGTTTGTTAAATATTCTATGCTACAGGATATCTGCAGTGACGCTCGCTTCCGACGACGTAACGTTTGATGTCGGTATCTATATTGGCATTAGAACTGTTTGCTACGTGGAATAGCATTTTTTATACCACAGGGTAACGAGGCCGGCAGGTCGTTTACCTGTTAGTAAGTATAACGCCTGTCCTTAGCCATTGCAGTGCACCTCAGAGCACAAAGGTCTGCGTGGCACTGAACCGCTTGTTTGCTACACCTTGCGAATTTACACTCACATTTATATCATCAATTCATTTACAAGATTGGGTCCGTGGGGGCCGGGAGCTCATAATATTTTCAAAATTTTGTCAGAGCGTTTGATTGATGCGACGCGTAACCAAAATGCTGGTAACTATTTGGCTCAACGGATCAGCATTGCGGTTCAACGTGGCAATGCCGCCAGCATGCTGGGTACGCTTCCTACTGGTAGTGGGCTAGAACATTTGGATTATCTATAGGCCTACTAGGGCTTGTAGATTATCTAACTGTTTTTGTAGCTAGCTAGGTTAGATGTAGTGTTTATTTATGTATTAGCTAGTTAATAAAGGCATTTAGCCATAAAAAAATAATTTACAAGATACAAACGAGATATATAATAAAACCACAATAACTGTAGGTGTCTCATATGTAATACCTATCTATATATTTAAATAAATAAAATTTAAGTATATTTGTAATGTCAAATTAACAGCTTTATACTCAATGTACTCGTATATGAAAGTATATACGGTACCTACAGATAGCAAAAAATCAATTTTTAATTTTTTTTTAGTTTGTTTGTTCCGGCTAATCTCTGAAATAGCTGGTCCGATTTTGAAAAAATTTTCACTGGCAGATAGCTGATTTTATAAGGAGTAAATTAGGCTACTTTTATTACGTAACCGAGGCCACAGGGCACAGTTAGTTTACAATATTAATCTACTGAACCGTTGCCAGTATGCAACGTTCCTAAATTACTGGTACAACAAATCAGAGGGTTTCAAAATAATCACCGTGTTTTTTTTACGTTAGAGGCCCACGTTAACTCACTATTCCTAACAAAGGTTTTAATGAAAGCTCTTCACAGTAACCACATTAATTTCACCTCTTTCATAATTCTATTTACTCTTCAACGTTTATTACATTTGTTCAAACAAAGGAAACTTGCACGTGCACTCGTGTTCCTGTGGTTTTTAATTATAATGTGAAGTATGACAAAGACTTGTTTCGAGCAACTTGCAAGTTGGAGCTACGAGATTATAAGGAATCGTGCGATATAGCAACGTAGCGGCGCAGGCGTAACGGTTGTGACCTAGCTACGTCGCAAATTGTCATTAGTTGCCTTGGTTTGCATAGTATCAAGTTGCTACGGTGTAACAGGAGTTACGCTAAGCAGCTACGGTTTTAGCTCTACGAACGCAATACTACTATCCTTCCTATTAATATTATAAATGCGAAAGTGTGTTTGTTGGTTTGTCCTTCTTTCACGCAGCAACGGAACGACCGATCGACGTGATTTTTGGCATAGTTATAGTTTAGGGACCGGAGAGTAACATAGGCTACTTTTTATCCCGGAAAAATGCACGGTTCCTGTGGAACGTGGGTGAAAACCACGGGCAGGAGCTAGTCACAAATACTTTACAAAGATATAATACGAAAAATCCCGAATCATCGTTTAAAAAAAATTGTGTATCTTGTCTATATCAGGGCAAGTTATAATGCTCGCTTGGATAGCTATACCCCTCAAATTAAAAAATCTGTTGCCAAACTATGATTGGTGTGTTATAGTAACTAACTATAGTACATATTTACAACATAATTCAAAGCTAACAACGTATAAAGCAGCTACTTTCATAACTTCATTCAACTTCCGAAATTGAACTAAGTTTAGAACATAATTTACGTAAGTGGTCAATTGTACTGTATGACACAGAATTAAGGGTAAGTGCAGGTCAACAAATGCTGAGATTCACACATGCGTGTATTCCCAGAGGTTGTGCATTGAGGACATACCCGTTACGGACATGTATAATAGTAGACTGCTAAGTTCTGTTAAAGCATTGATGAAAAGTCACTTATGTATTTTTATGTTACTCACGCTGGTGGTCTTGGACCTTTAGTGCTGTAACCTGATGAACCATTACGTATTATTAAATGATTTTAAAGAAATGGTCTTTTTCTAAACTTTTGTTCTATAGACAAGTGACTAATGACTAGTGACTAATGACTAGTGACTAGTGACTAGTGACTAGTGACGAATGACTAGTGACTAATGACTAGTGGCTAATGACTAGTGACTAATGGCTAGTGACTAGCCCTTGTGTAGAATTTTTTAGACTGCTCTATTGATTACATTGATTATTTAACAATGTAAACCATGAATTGGGTGTATGCTTTCTTCACGGTTCAATAACTGTTGACTATGACATCAACCAAAACTAATGGCGTCAGGTGCTCTTCGAAGATGAAAAGTGATAATTTCTTCAAAACAAAACTTTGTTGTATAAATTGATAATTTAAACAACCGGTTCTGACCGAGCTTTACTCTTCAATTTTTTTGTGTAAAATTGCCTTTTTTAGATACCCGAAATGAATTATATGCGAACGAGTGAGAAACTTTTTTTTTGTATAAAATAGGGTTTACACAAGAAATATAATTAGATAACCTTAAAAAGCAATAGTTACCTAAATACAAAATTGCATCCAAATCGTTGTCACCATCATTTGTGATTACTTTCAAATATGCGAGCTAAGAGCAAAAGGCTTAAAAATTGTTACCTAATTTTTTTCTACATTACGACTCTAATGATCTGAGTCCTCGGCGCCCCAAAGTGGTCAGTCAGCCCCTGTGCAAACAAAGGAGTTAACAAAACGTTATTCGTGTTATATCTGTACTCGGTTGGTTGGAACAACGTACTGTACTTAATTTTTTTATATATATGTACATAAACGTATAAGTATATAGGACTGCGAACGAGTGCGAGGGACTGTACACATTTGAGTTTGTTTCGATAGCAACCTGTGCTAGGTGGCTATATTATAAATGTTTTCCTTCCCCGACAGGTCAAGATATATTTATAATTTGAAGCATTGACATTTGACACCTTTTTATTCTATTGGGTAACGAAACGAGCTGATCGTTTGCCTGATGGTAAGCATAACACTAGCCCATAACAACTGCAGCGTCACCAAGAATTTTGAAACAAATGCCTGCGCGGCGCCGCAATGCGCTCGTTACCCTAAAGCAGACCGTAGACGCTTATGCAAACGTGCGTTTGCTTGTGAAAATAACAACGCTTTTGCATCAAGCGCGATACTCTTAATCCGCGCTTGATGCAAAAGCGTTGTTATTTTCACAAGCAAACGCACGTTTGCATGAGCGTCTACGGTCTGCATTAGACATTAGGTATTAAGTCTCATAAGGCCACTGATTTCACGACCTATAGATTAGAAGAACTGCAACTGAACCGATCATCGCTTCACAACCTGATGATGGAAATACAGGAACCGAGCATGTTGCCAAACTTGCTTGCTAAATTTTCCATTCCTGCATCGCCGACATTGCGAGAGTGAGATTTCCCAGCGAGAATGTAGCTCAAAGTTGTAAGCCACGTTCAAATCTTGATTTGATGCTAAATAGAACGTGATATGTTACTTTGTCGGCTTCATTTGAATAATTTAGAGTGAAGACTGCTACCTATTTTAGGTAAACACTAGCGGTGGCCCGCGGTTTCACTCGCGTGGAGATGTTGGATTTCATGGGTTTTATTTTTTTGCGCGGAACCCTAATTATTTTTCTAAAATTAAAGTAGCCTAAGTTACTTCTTGTGACATCAGGTATCTACCAGTGAAAGTCCCGTTAAAATCAGTCCAGTCGTTTCGGAGATTACCGGGAACAAACAGACAGACAGACAAAAATTAAAAAAATGGTTGTTTTGTTATTGGTACCGTATATACATTCATATGCATTTAGTAAAAAGCTGTTATCTTGATATTACAAACAGACATTTTAATTTTATTTATTTGTATAGATTTTACTTTGAGCTTTAGTATTTGATACGAAATGGGGCAGTTTGCTTATTTTGGACATACAACGTAAGCTTTTAAGAAAACCTCAGTTCTATCTGTAAATAAGAAAGTGTTGTTGTTGGTTTGTTAGTTTGTCCTTGTTTCAAGCAGTAATGGAGCAACTGACCGAAGTGATTTCATGCATAGGTATAGTTTATGAACTGCATAGTAATGTAGGCTACTAATTATACAGGAAAGTTCCATGGTTTCTGTGGAAATCTCGACGCGGATAAAACTGCGGGTAGCAGCTAGTAATATGATAGTGATATGATATTGAAAAGATTGTGTGGTAGTGACGTTAGGGTCGCTGGTCAAATCCTATAATCAGATTTAGATGTAGCTGAAAAAAAATGTCCAAATTTAAGATAACAAATATATCACTGTACTAGTATACTATAAGTTTTCTAACCATCCATTAACTAAAACTATTGAGGGAAGGGAAGCCTGTCTAATAATCTACGCAATCTAAAGCAGAAGATTAAAATCTACCGAATTCTCTAAAATATTCGAAAATGTATTGAGAAAGTAATTATTTCTAACAGTGATTTTATGCTGAGAGAGTTACTTAATGAACCATTACTTTTTAATATTCGTGGTCAATAAATTGAGTTTTTAAAGAAAAAGGAAATGGAGCATTGAACATTTTATCTTTTGAGGCTTCTTTGGGGTCAATCTTTGGAGGCTTTATGTTAACGAGCAGTCAAATTGAGCTTGATTTACGCGTGTTTCGATACTGAGCGCTTTTAAATAAGCTTTAAGAAGCAAGTATTTCCACAGATAAGTTATTGAACTGTTTTGGCTAGCAATCAAATGTATATAGTAGTCCAATAAAGGTGCGAACTATCTGGCTGAGTAGATTTTCATATTTTACCATCAAGCAAACGCTCGTCTCGTTATCTACACAAATAAATAAAATTGAAGTGTCTGTTTGTAATATCAAAATAATAGCTTTTTACCAAATGCATATGAAAGTATATACGGCACCTATATAACAAACCAACCATTTTTAAAATGTTTGTCTGTCTGTCTGTTTGTTCCGGGTAATCTCTGAAACGGCTGGGCCGATTTTGACGGGACTCTCATTGCCAGATAGCTGATGTTACAAGGAGTAACTTAGGCTACTTTTATTGTAGAAAAAGAATTAGGGTTCCGCGCAAAAAAATAAAAAGCATGTAGTCCAATATCTCCGCGCGGGTGAAACCATGGGCAGCAGCTAGTTAAAATGTATAACAATAGCTATACGCAAGTTGATTAGTATTTGTCCAGTAAAGTGACATTCTGATAATGAGGGTTCGAACACAGAAATAGTTTTGACAAAGTCGTTAATGGTGACTGTTTCAACTGGATTTTCCAATGCAATTCCATGTCCCAATAGTTATTCAGTAATTGAGCTACTAGTCGTATTGTCATTAGAACAGCAATTGAGGCAGTACAATTCAATGGTTTAAACTAGTAGTATAAGGTAATAAACAAATCATGTTGAATAATTAAATATATACTGTTTTAAACTTTCACGGTTATTTACTAATTCACACATTGTAACGGGATATTTACCGTGATTATTATTGAGCGATGAGCACCCGATATTTCGACGCTGTTGCAAGCATCATGTTCACGGGAATACTCGGGTGCTCATCGCTCAATAATAATCACGGTAAATATCCCGTTATAATTTGTGAATTAATTAAATATATTCTCTATTTTGATTAACAACTACTCGTTATATTACCCAGATGTTATATGTGTAAGTTTTATAATTACAATACTTACACTGAGCTTACCGGCATTTATAATATATTTAAGTTACAAAAATGTTTTTCTCAGAAAGCGAATTTGTAAATTCTTATGAGAAATAAATTCTTTAACATGCTATAAAAAAGACAAAAAATATTTACCTAATTTAAAAACGAGAAACGTAATTTCTTCTTTTCTTGTAGAAACGGAACGTGAAGTGGTAAGCTAGGCAATAGGCGAGTAGCCGATTCAAGTGGCTTTCTAGGCCTATGTTCAGCAGTGGACGTCTTCCAGTTGATGATGATGATGAAATGTGAATAACACCAAATCGAGTTATAAATGACGGAGATCTGTAACAAACATAAAATTGCCACACCAAATTGAGAACCTCGTCCTTTTTTGGACCTCGGTTAGAATAGTACCGACTATTCTTAAAATATAAATAATAAAACATCTTTCAAATTCTTGTAGGTAAATAGTAATTTGGCAAGTGTAGTGGGAGACACATTACGAGCGCAGTGAAGCAAAAAAAAGTGTTTATTTACAACTCAAACGGTACCTACTGCTAGGCGGTTAATCCCAGTAGAGGTTGATAAATGTATCTCATTATATTGTATGTATTCTTTCCACTAGCACAGCGCAGTTGTTGTAAGTGAGCTCACTGTGACGCATTGTTACTGGTTAGGGCGTTGGTTCGTGATTGATGCATAGTAATTACTCATGCATTACCGTGTAGTAGGAGTTTTACAAAATATTATATAAAATGTGTAGTCCGATCCTTATAGATGACGACTAGACGTGTTCACGAGTAACCCATGTGCATGTGTACTTACATTGTTTGAAGAAAATAAGTACCTATCTTGTCATTTTAATACGACAATTTGATGTTACCTTATCGAGTACGTGGCAAACGGGTACTGAGCTGAACTATTTCTAAAAGGCAAGAACTACAATGAAATAGGTACGCAAAATTGCAACACAATGAAATTACCAGGCTCAAACTTAATACCTTGTGTCGCAATGCAGATTGCAGTGCCGCGCAGGCCTTTGTGTTTCAAAGTTGTGAGTGACACTGCAAATGTTATGGGCTGGCGTTATACATATCATAAGACCCGCTCATCCAAAAATATTAAAAAAAATTGAATTCTAACTCATTTTGGAATAATTCGTTCACCTGCGAATCAGCGGAAGGCAAGGCTATCAGTATCGCGCGCATCTTAATTGATTCCTTCCGTTACAAGATAAATTCCGGTTTCTGAATCTCCAATATCATGCCAGCCCTAATTGTTCACGGGACGGAGACAAATGACCACCCGGATTGTGACGCGGCCCATCCGGACTGAGATAGCATGAAAAATAGGCCTGGATGCCGAGAGACTGCCGATAACGAATCTGAATTTGTGAACGTATTATATAAAAGGATGTATTAGGAGTGGACATAGAAGAATTGGGTATGATTTTTTTTATTCTCGATAGCCAGCACCTGCGGCGCGAGTACGGATCTTTTCGATAAATAAAATTCGATAAAATTGACAATTCAAATCGATAAAGTGGGTTTTATTCGATAAAATTGACATATAAAATCGATAAAGTGGGTTTTATCGATTTTAATTGTCAATTTTATCGAATTTTATTTATCGAAAAGATCCGTACTCGCGCCGCTGGTAAGTTAACGCCAGGTAATTGTTTGTAGCAAGTGAGTGTGGCCGAGCGGTAACTCGTGCTACTTTCAATCCGACGCACTATAGTTCGAATCTCGACTCGGCCCGCACCAATGACTTATATCAATTTATGTGCGGATTATTCACACTCGCTCTAAAACAGTGAAGAAAAACATCGTGAGGAAACCGGCATGTTCAAGAATCACAAAAAAATTTCGAGGACAGGTGACATCCACCAAGCCGCACTGGGCCCGCGTGGTGGGTTATGGCCCATACCTCTCTCTCTCTCTCTCTCTGAGAGAAGGCCGGTATCCCAGCAGTGGGAGCGATAAAAATGGGCTGCTAATAATTTAAAAAAAATCCAACGATATCTTAATCTTTTTACTACATGCAGACCATTAACAATATATAGAGCTATTATAGTAGACCATCGCGACTTTAATCTAAAAAAGTAAGATGAAAAGAACCGTGAATTTTCCTTTCGTCTAACGACAAGAACCTTAGGGTGAAAACCTTTCAAGGCCAGCAATAAAGTCCTTGAGAGATACAGATAATTAATACAGAAGACGGTAGAACCTAAACCATCGTAAATTCAGAATATAGCTGGTAATTTTTTTTTCTCTAGCGAAACTGTGTTAATTATATGAAGCTAATTAATTAGTAAAGTAAGGCGTAATATTATTTCTAACTAGCTGTGCCCCGCGGCTTCGCTCACGTGGCCTAAGTTGCTCCTTGTAACAACAGCTATCTGCCAGTGAAAGTCCCGTCAAAATCGGGCCAGCCGTTTCGGAGATTACCCAGAACAGACAGTCAATAATTTTATAAATGGTTGTTTTGTTATAGTTATCGTACATACTTTCATATGCATATAGTAAAAAGCTGTTATTTTGATATTACAAACAGACACTTCAATTTGATTTATTTGTATAAATTCAGGGATATTTCGAGGCGTTTCAACCTCTACTCTGGTCTTCTTTTTGCTATGATAATTATAAAGAAAACAATTAATAAAATACTTTCGAGGTCTGTCAAAGTTGATTGACCCTTGGCAAAGTATCCGGTCGATAGACTCGTGGGTATATAGAGTTTAATGTATCTGTAATTACGAGACCATTATTTCTCTACCTATAATCCTTTTTACAAGCCTATATATTATGTAAGGACTAAGACATAGAGTGATAGAATACAATGGGAACAGTCAGGAGTGTAACTTGGATACTGCACCAGATATTTAAATTTCACGCGGATGTTGTACACGGAATCTTTTAAAAGCAGTGGTTGTACTTACGCAAAAGGGTCCTTGATTATTAAATATGTTGTACACCACCGTCTACTTATTTTCGCATGTATGCAATACATCCTAAGGTTGTTTCAAAGAGATTGCTAATAGCAATAAGACCGCTGAATTTGTTAATTATTCTTAATTTCTCAAACATAGTATGGCAATACAAGTATTAGTATGAAATAAAGAGTTTTTGTATTGTATTGTAGTGTATGGTATGTGAGTAGGTAATAGTTTGTCTCCACTAGTAGGTATGTTTCCACTGTGTCCAAAGGTCAGTAGAGTATTTACTAACATCATTTATCAAGTTTTTGCGTCCATTGGCTCGGAAAGTCAGGAAAGATGAGGACCCACAGCAAGACTCACTCGTAGTTAATGACATAAGCTGATACTTTTGACGGGTGATAGAGGTCTGAGATGACTAGATCTAGTGCTTTGTCATAAAAATAATGTCTGCTCGGACGACGTAATTTTTCTTTGTTCGTTGACAGCAAATTTATTACAAAGGCTTTTAATTTTGTTTAATGAAGTGTTGTGAGGTTTGCTAGTTTTGGCACAGTGACAAATGACATTTAATGGAATTGATGTTATATTTAGTTATTGTTTAACATTTATTTTATCGATCATGGAACGTGATCAAGCTAAATCTAGAAACATAAAATTATTGGGCTTATAAGACCTAATACCTAACGTCTGTGATAATGAACGCACTGCATTTTTAAATTTTATTGTAGGAATAATCTTCATCGTGTTGTTTTTATATTCGATAGGCTCACGTTTGACCGCAATCTCGTGTGATGGTAAGCGACGATGCGGTCGAAGGTGTAGCACGCTTGCCTAGACGGTATCTGTTTACTCTCGGGAAACGTAAACATAAGCTACGTTATGAGCGCTAATGAAATCAATTGCCTAAAAAAACCTTCATTTTTCCTCGTTACTGACGTTACGGAAGAAGAAAAGGACGGCTATAATATTAGTGACAACAAAAAATACACAACAATTATCCCATATCCAAAGAAAATTTTAAACAAATGTTTTTATAAGACTTATACAATTTTAACTTATTTTCAAACACCAACCCTTGTGTTTCGAACAAAATATGCTCTGCACAGCCGTTACGATGATAATCAAATTCTAACGTGGGTAATCTAAATTACCTACCCTTAATTACGTGTAACACCCCTTTTTGAATATTTAACCGTTCACATTTATGGCCTCATGCTTTGATACATTTAAAAAGCAGATACGTTACTGAACTACAAGAATAAACTGCCTCAAAAAAAAATGCGAATTATTAACAGATTAATATTAACAACGCGCAGTTTAAAATAGGCATCGCTTTTTAATCATCTGTTGTTCATCATCATATTATATCATATATTATAATATATCATTCAGATTAATTTTATATTTGTTTATTTTGTTTTACCTAATTAAGTAAAGCCTTTATTTTCATCGCAAATCAATTTGAAAAATATCTGATTATATCTACATTAAAAAGGTAAAGCGATTGAAGTCGGCTTTCCACGTATAAAAAACACTACTACAATTATGTACCTCTACTAAATACAGTCTTCTTCGGTAAAACAAAGAGAAAGCAATGGCAATAAAATTAACTTTTGTATGCACCTTTCACTAATATAAATTATATTAGCGAAATATGTGCATTTTCACGCTTTTTAACGGTTAAATTTTTTATACTAATGTATAATGAGCCGAGCGGGTTGTTTGCTTTTTGCTCAGCACAGTCTATAAAAATTATAGTGCAACCCAGAAATTTGAAACAAAGAACTGCGCGATTATGCAGTGCGCTCGTCTTCCTGAGACGTTAGGTATTAAGTCTCATATGCCCATTGTTTGAAACTCAACTATGCTTAAGTTGTAAATTCTTCTGTCTTACTTAGACTGTGGACCATAACAACTACTTACCCTTATAGTTTTATGTGTACCTATATTGTTATAGTCGTAAGCTAGACAAACGCTAAAGGAATTGTTTTCAAGGAATTATTTGGTATTATCAGAATAACACGACACAATTATAAGTACATACTAATAAATATTTACATTTCAATTAAAAACAAAATTAAACAAAACCTTATAAATAAAAAACAGCATTAAGGTCGCCTTCTGCAGGTAGGGTGCCCAAAAAGCTGGCGACATTACCTCGCTGAATAGCTAAACTAATACGTTGACCGAGGTAAGCGCCAGCTCGTTGGTCACCTGTCACTTCTACTAAGCGTCGGGACAACTCCTTAAAAAACAGCTTCGCGTCTGGTCCCCAGGGGCCCATTGTCTCGACCCCAAAAGGAAGAAATATGTATCCGTCACCAAGGGATGCATATTTCCTCCGTTTAAGGATTTCCGCTGCTTCTGCTGCCGAACCCGCCGCCCTAGATGACAATTGGACGTGAGAAGGCGCTAGCGTGTCGACACAAGTTGCGTCCCACACCAGTGGCCTCCCACGACTCCAAGGAATTAATGTCATACCATCAGGCCTCTTACCATCGTAACGTGAAATACCGTTCGGCTCTAAAGTAGCCGGCACGTTAACGGTGGTAAGGGCCCGACGTATGACATCATTCAAAGCGGCGTGACGCGAGAGACGCCCTGCACTGCGACGACAAGATAGACCGTGGTAGCCCAAATTGTCTACCTCGCCTCCACAGTGGCAGTGATGTGGCGTAGTCGTGGAGATGCCCAGACGCAAACCTACTGCAACAGTGAAACTAGTATTATCCAGTAGAGTTCCTATATTGGACGAGGGAATAGCCTGCAACCAGAAGCCCGACTCGCGTTCACTAGTAGCAAGGAGACGAGCCCGAACAAAAAGGTCATTACTACTATTTAGTAATGATTGTTGTACAATTTTGCAAAGTGGCTCGTCCCATTGCTTCTGCGAATGGAGGCTTTTTGGGAAACCCTCACTCGGACAGGCCAAGATCCAAGCATTTTTGGCTTCGTCCATGCATACTCACTGTATACCATCCAAACAAGGATTTATGATTTTCCTGTAAAGGCCGGAGGTACTGTGGACAGAAGACAAAAATGCTGGTAATGAAATACTCGTAATTTTACGGATACCTATGCCCCCAAAACGAACGGGAAGGGAAGCCTGACCCCATGAATTATCCGAAAGAGAACAATTTAAAATTTGTGTTAAAATATTTTTGATGGTATCGTCTAAACTAGTCAAAAGAGAAATATGATTCCAAAAAGGGCAGCAACGGAGTACATAAGTAAATTTAGGCACAAAAAGGCAAAACCGAATTATATGAAAAGCGACATGAGAGTGAATTTTTATCAAATTATCTGAAGTTGCTTCAAATTTTGTGCGTTGTTCGTCAATAAAATTTGGAAAAGAGTCTTCTAAAATTGGAGCACCAAGGAGGCGCAGCGACTCTTTATTTAAAATTTTCAAATTAGGGGCCAGTCTGTTGAATTTCAAAATAATTTCGTCTCTAGCGTTAGTAGGTACCATATCAGACAGGAATAATTCACATTTGGAAAAATTTAGATCTAAACCGATTGAATGAAATTTCTCTATCAATGTTTCTAGGTCACGAACCACTATGCTTGCATCGCCTCCTAAGGTTCCATCATCCAAATACCATAAGTTAAATTTAGAATTTAGAGTCGAAATAATTGGGTGGATGGCAAGGCTAAAAATGGCCGGTCCGAGTGGATCACCCTGTTGACAACCAGTACACGAATTAATTAAATGGTTTCTAAAGAGTAATTTAGATTCCAAACCATAACATTGCCAAAGGTAGTTGTATATTTCCGATATACTGTTTTGAATTTCAGATAAAAGTGTGGTTCTGTTAACCGAGTTGAAGGCATTTTTGACATCCACCTTTAAAAGCACTTCTCCTCCGTTGTGACTGATGAAAGTGCGGAGTGCATGTATGGCGGCTTCACACCCACTCTTACTTCCGAAACCCAACTGTAGAGGTTGAAATTTTTCTGTCAGTTTCGGAAGGATATGTTTGCAGCAGACTTTAGACGCTATCCTTCTATACGTGCAACCTACGGCAATCGGTCTGATACCACCATCTTTCTTTTTAAGTGCACATAGGTTTGCACCGTATAGAAGTGGAGCAATTTTATCGTTCACCTTGCCTAAAAGCATGAAATTGATGAGTGCGGTGATGTCCTGCAGAAGGACACGGCCGGCATCCCCAATGGTTCCAAATAAAAGATCTTTAATGTGTTGTGGGGTGAGACCATCGAGGCCGCCCGCAGAACCATTCTTAAAAGACATCACCGCCGCCTTGACATCTTTTTCTGTTACCTGTAAAGGCTCAACAGAAGGTTGAGATGACGAAGGCGGGAGGAGTGATGCTTGGGCGGGTGGATGCTTTTCAATAAGGGCTGATAACGTCTCTGGTGAGTCTAGAGCAATCACATCATTACTGAAAAGAAGTTGAGCTGCTCCCCTCACCTCACGACACTCTAGAACCCTAACTAATCTTTGATTATTTCTTTCAAAGGCCTCAGCGCAGATTATATTCGGCAAAACGGTATTAAAATTTTATTTTGTCGGTTTTGTCGTGTCTGGGTATTAACGGAAATAGAATTTTATGTAAAAATTGGTATTTGTTTGCATAAATTGCTAGTGAATATTAATGTTGCTTTATTGATTTCAAGGGAAGGTTCTTTCTTATTACGTATTCAAAACTGAAATTTGTGGAAGACCACAATTTTTAAACATAACGTTATGAATAAGCTTTTCTCTTTGCTGTACCTATGAACAATATTGAACCTGCTCTGAAGTGACAAAATTATTATTTTTTATTTTTTTTATAATTTATTTTATGTGCTGCTGCTAGATGATGTACGAGCGCGCTTTGCCCTATGTTTACGCTTATTTTTGAGTCTTTTGTCCATGAATTATGTTTACTTTATTTTTAAAGCGCAAGAAGACTTATGTTCTCTTCTGATGTTAGAACATTCCCTAGTACAGGTTATTTAAAAGATGTATTCAATATATGAACTCGCAAAATTTATATATGTTTAACTGGATTAACTTCCGTAACAATTATAGCCGGGGCTTGCAACGATTGCCCGACCGATTCCAAGGTATTCAGTACCTCTTCTTCACGAAGCTACTCGCGCGCGCACCGACTGGTCGCCGCGCATACACACTAACTCCGATAGTCATATAACAGTGAATCCGGTTAAACATGCATAAAATATGAGTCATATTTACGAAAGTTTTAAGCAAGGAATGTGTTTAAACGTAAAACGTAAATAGGACTGACTGGCTCTAAAGTAGATGCACCTGCTGGGACACACCGATACGGCGGAACACATCGCTGGCATAAAATTTTCTGCTTGAACTTGGTTTGGTTATGCGAGCAGTAGATACTACCCCGCCATCGTTCTATGATTGCATCACAGTATTTTTCTCATTCTTTCGGAGCCCTCAAGCCATATTAAAATATAAAAATTAAGCAATACAAAATACAACATGTCAAAAGTTGATTATTTGAATAAATTAATAGTTATTTGAAAAATTAAAAATTAGTACATTATAAGGTCTCCAAACATAAAAAAACAAATAAAATCCATTCAAATCATGTTCGTTAATTAAACCAGCAATAACTTGCGGTAACGGGTTGTGGTATCTCCAGCATAAAGGTAAATTTTATTCGAAAATGGCCCTTTTTATAAGTGAGCATAATGAAGAAACATTTTCAGACACGATAACAAATTAAGTAGGCACTTAGAACTAACATTATTTGACTTTTAAAACGTTTACGTTGCCTTTATCATTTGAATAGGCAATATACCTTTAGGTGATGTGAAAATGCTGATTTTGTAAACATTTACAAATGGCTCTGTACACAAATAAGTAATATAAATTATGAACTTGGTTTATTATAAACGTCGTCGTGCGTGATTTCTTGGTTTTCATTATGGATTTTCACATTTGATGGTGCTCACCGCACTTTACGATGACTATGAGAGCTAATATTCATTATTGTTTTCACTTCTGCCAGCTTCTGCTTAAGTGAATCTGACCATGTTTGTTTTGTTTCAAGTCTCCACCTGATTTACGTAGTTAGCCAGTGTCAAGTTTATAATAAATTTCAAGTTTCAGGGTATTGAAAACTAGTTGCTGCCCCGCGGTTTCACCAGCGTGGAAATTTTGGATTACATGGTTTTTATTTTTTGCGCGGAACCCTAACTTTTTTTTGTAAAATAAAAGTAGCTTAAGTTACTTGTTGTAACATCCGCTATCTGCCAGTGCAAGTCCCGTTAAAATCGGCCCAGCCTTTTCGGAGATTAACCGGAACCAAAGACTATAAATCCTGTTGACTAATGATACAACTTCCCCTCATGCGAAAACGAACTATTTAAATGCACTACTCGCCACTGCGAGTACGAGTGCAGACTTATAACTTATCGATATTCAATGTATACTTTACAATTAATATATATACTATTATTAATTATTTTGGAAAAATAATAACCTTTCGTTTGGATTTGTTAACCGACTTCGAAAAAAGAGGAGGAGGTTAAATGTTCGACTGTATGTATTTTTTTAAGTATTTTAACTGATTTCTCCGTCAATTGCGGACCGATTTTGAAAATTATTTTTGTTGTTTGAAAGTGTATCATCTCAAGATGGTCCCATATACATTTTATGGAAGAACATCTAAAGATGAAAAAATGGTACTTGAATTTTCATATATCGCGATATTTTCATCGAAGTAGGTTCCCGGTTTTTTTAAAGTATTTCTGCTTTTTGTTGTTAGATTTCCAGACATCCCAGAAATAAAGGAAAAATGGATAGAAGCGACTCAAAAAGAGAATTGGTTCCATACATCGCAAGTCATGGAATCCATTCAGTAGCTTCGACGTGATGCGTGGCCAAAATACAGACAGACAGACAAAAATAAAAATACAGTTTTGGCTTCAGTATAGATAGGAGTGCCATCCAAAAAAAATGTGACCTGGAGTTTTATTATAAGTAGTATTATAGATTAATTTATAAAGTAAGTATGTATTGTCTAGATTTTCCATATAATAATAATTTATTATTAATCGTATATGTCAGGGAATCAAGAATGCGATGCTAACTACCTATTCAATTTTATCGATATTATTCTGTTCAGTATTAGTCGTACCACATCACTAAATTACGTCATCCAAATGATCGGCCAATTGCAAGCATAGAATATTACCTCGCCCCCTGCCCGCGCCGGTGAGATATGTTTGTATGAGGAATTGTATTTATGAGCTATCAACAGGCTAAATAATCTGTGACCGGAACAAACAGACAGACAGACAATTTTTTTAAAAATGGTTGATTTTATATAAGTACTGTATAAACTTTCATGTGCATTAAGTAAAAACCTGTTATTTTGATATTACAAACAGACACTTCAATTTTATTTATTTGTATAGACTGAAATCGTCAATGTCGAGTCAAAGTCACGTCAGAGTCTAATCTTGTCAAATCACGCTTCAGTAAAGCGGCGGATATTTTACTAAAAGCTTCTGTGATGTTTTGGAGAAAATACGAAAACACGTTTTTCGTCACGTAAGTTAGTGAAGTGATTGAACGTGATAACGCGCTAAGCATAGGATATTTACTGTTGTAAAGTTGTCGTGATAAGTATTTTTTGTGTACAAAGAGCCAAAGTTTCGTTCTTTTTTTCCATCCCTCGCAAAAATATTAATATCTTTCACGCGAAGGTTTGCGTCGTGCTCAAGATTCAAGCCTGACTGTGTTTCTTTAATTATTAATCGTGATCAAGCGCATGAAAAAAAAAACGATATTTTAAATTTTTTAGCCAAATCCAAAGTTATTTTCTGAATAGGAAGAAAATATTACATACAAAATTATACTATGTACTGTAATTGTTTTTTGTTGATTTGTTGCGTCTTGCATTGTTGTATTATGTATGTGTAAGTACACATAATAACAGGTTTTTTTTTAGTTTCGGTATGTAAAAGGTTTTATTTTTATTTTATCAACGAAAATAATTGAAAATATATGTAACGTTTTACAATTTGATACATGGAATTAATAAAACCAGACATTTATTATTTTCGAATGTAAACAGTAAACAATGGTCTGCCTGCTAACAATAACATGATATGGTAGATATATTTCATCATACAAATTTTTCCTCATCACGCGAAAGTTACACAAAGCCAAGGGACGAAATTCTGGGCACAAATGACGTCATTAATTCCTATGTCACACGTGGTTCGAGCATATCTGAGAATTTATGTGTAGACTCAGCTTTCGTAAAAAGTAGGATGCCTGTACATTTTGTATCTGTTATGTAGGTAGGTTTCTTGATTTCGTTTTAAAATCACCAAAAATAAAATAATTCTACCTCAAAATGCCGGCAGAAGCCATAAACACTCCGTTATCCCTTGAAACGGAATAAGAAGGTCCCAAGTTCCAACAGTAAAGAGATAATTAACTAAATAAACGACTAAGTCCATACGTTTCTCTTTGTGAAGTTCTGAAGCGGTGCTTACAGACCTCGCTTTAGCAATCAAAGGCGGAAATTTAGCTGAAAAATACTGTTTTCTTCGTAAAACTTAGTTTTTACTCACTTTTTTAAGCGAACATGTTTGAATGGCCTTAATGTGGAATGCTTTTTAAACGATTTTCAAAAAGGGGGTTGTAGAGTAAATAACGTCCAACGATCACATTATAGATACTAAACCCTAAGTCCCCCCTTATGTCCCCCCATTATGTATGTGTGTTATGATCCCTTATGTCTAAGGGATTCTCTAGAAACTACAAGTGTCCCATAGACCCCAGAGACTCCAAGACCATAACGTTTTCCTTCATCGAAAAACAGGTGGTATGACTAACTCTTCTCTGAGTGTCCGTCTGTGAGGGTACTACCCACAGATCATCTTGGTACCACCACTTTGCTCGTGCATTCTGCCACCAAGCAATAATGCGCTTGATACTGTGTTTGATAAGCGAAGTAGTCAGTGAAATTACTGATGTCCCAGGGTAACAAGTGCACTTCAATGCCGCGCAGATCTTTGTTTCAAGGATCTGAGTAACACTGCAATTGTTATGGGCCGGCGTTATGCTTACCAACAGGCAAACGACCAGCTCGTCTCGCTATCAAATAAAAAAATAACAATTTTAATTTCATTTCATTCCCTAAATATTCCCGTAACCGGTTCTAACAGCGCCCACCTCTCTCAGGGAAATAAAATATGGTTCTAGGCAAAAATGCTTAAACTACAAAAACTCAGATATCGCACCAATCTCTCTATAATCCGAGGAGCTGCATCAGTGTACATTAAGCGGGCGACTCCATGCGCCGAGTTTGCACAAAACTCACGCTCGAATCAACGGACTTCCCGCAATCATACATTCAAAGTGCGGCCGCGCTGTTTGTGTTTCTAGGGACATTTTTATTCTTTGACTCTTTGTGCGAATGAAGTTTCGCATGAATATATAAATAGCGTCCATCTGGGTGTGTACCACTGTCTTGCTCGTAAAGTCTGCCACCAAGCAGTAATGTGCAAGCATTACTGTGTTCCGGTTTGATGAGCAGAGTATCCAGTGAAATTACTGAGACTGAATACCTAATGTCTCTAAGGGTAGCGAGCGCACTGCAGTGCCGCGCAGGCCTTTGTGTTTCAAAGTTCTGGGTGTCACTGCAATTGAAATGGGACGGCGTTATGTTATCAGGCAAATGACTAGCTCGTCTCGTTACCAAATTACATTAAAAAAAAACCTAGAAGTTTTTTTTATACTCACTAGGATTGGGTAGATTTCTGAATATATCTATTGCCTTATGGTTGTTTGAATAAATCCCGTAGCAATTGCAGTACCCAGAACTGACTAACACAAAGGTCTGCGCGGTACTGTGCAGTACGCTCGTTGCTGTGAGACATCAGGCTACAGGTATGAAGACTCATATGCCCAGTAATTTCACTGACTACTTTGTTCATCAAAACGCAAGACTATAATGCTTGCACCACACTTTGACGGCTTTAGTGCTTGGTGGCAGACTACACGAGCAAAGTGGTGGACCCACCCAGACGGACACTCGCAGAACCTACCCCTAATAAAACGATAAAACAGTCTCGCTTTCGAATGTCGAGAAGCGCTTGAATTAACATCCATACAGATAAATAAAATGTGTCTGTTTGTAATATCAAAATAGCAGCTTTTTACTAAATGCATATGAAAGTATATACGGTACCTATAACAAAACAACCATTTTTAAAATTTTTGTCTGTCTGTCTGTCTGTCTGTCTGTTTGTTCCGGTTAACCTCCGAAACGGCTGGTCCGATTTTGACGGGAATTTCACTGGCAGATAGCTGATGTTACAACGAGTAACATAGGCTACTTTAATTTTAGACAAATAATTAGGGTTCCGCGCAAAAAAATAAAAACCATGTAATCCAAAATCTCCACGTGGGTGAAACCGCGGGGCAGCAGCTAGTTATTAATGATTGCGGAAAAAAACTTAAATATTATACATATTATGACAGCCAATCAGTGATTAGGAAAAGTAACAGCCAACCCTTGGATTATTAATAATCAAAGAGCCAATCCTTTACGAAGATACTATCTCTCCTATTACATAAGTTTCCTTTACTTGTAAAATAGTCTTAAAAAGATCACCTTAGGGCTTGTTTTTGAATGTAGATTTTGGGTAAAGTTTGTAACATAGTCGAGTGTGTCACATGATAATGTCGAGCGCCCAAAGTAGCACAATAAAGTGCAGCATTTTGCTCAAGGCTTGTTAATGTAACTGTCGCCTTCCCTTGGCCAATATTTGGAGTCTAATTTAGTCGTATTGTCTCGGCTTCGCTTTGCAAGACATTTATCTGAGTGTAAAGATATTTTGTTGTATTGTTTCCATTTGGCACAATTGTCGGAATTGTTTCTTTGGAAGGTTAGGTCTGCAAATGATTGAACCACAGATCTACTAAAGGCGAAAGAAGGAGTAGTAGTATTTTTTGTGGTTTTAAAGACTTTTTTTGTAGCAGTGATAACTATGAGCATACGAATCATGTTGACCAAATAAGCCATTCCTAGTTTTATGTGTGCATTTATTTATTCTCGATAGGTAATATAATATGTTAACGTTTTGACGGGTATCTCACCAGCGGCGCAAGTACGGATCTTTTCGGTCGATAAAATTCGATAATATTCGATAAAATTCGATAAAACTGACAGTTCAAATCGATAAAACCCACTTAATCGATTTGAACTGTCAATTTTATCGAATATTATTCAATTTTATCGACCCGAATAGATCCGTACTTGCGCTGTAGATAGTGAAGATAGCAAAGGCCTAGAATGAACACTGTTTGAACACACCGATAGATGCGCGGCGATCGATTTATCATCTTTATTTTCACTTGTAAGGTGGTAGCTAGCCAACTGAAAGAAAGAAAGAAAGAAATGTGTTTATTCGCAGCATCAAGTATACCTACATCAAAGACTATAATCTATGACCTACATAATACAAAAATAATAACACAATAAAAGCGCATCTCTATCCCACTTTCCTTAAGCCCAATTAAGTTTAACGAAAATACCTTACCACCACGCTAAGGTTGCTTTATGAGGTTTTTCTACATTGAAAGATTATAATGATAGATGTTATCATTTCATTTAAATCTATCAATATTGTGCACAATTGTTTTTTTTTTATGTTATTTGGTAACGAGACGATCTGGTCGTTTGCCTGATGGTAAGCACAACGCCGGTCCATAACAATTGCAGTGCCACCCAGAACTTTGAAATACAAAGGCCTGCGCGGCACTGCAGTGCGCTCGTTACCCTGAGACATTAGGTATTAAGTCTCATAAGCCCAGTAATTTCACTGGATACTCTGCTCATCAAACCGGAACACAGTAATGCTTGCACACTACTGCTTGGCGGCTGACTTCACGAGCAAAGCGGTGGTAACAATCCAGACGGACACTCGCAGAAGAGTTAGCCCTCCCACTAACAAAATCCCACTATTACTAACAGTCTAAGCTTGAAACAGTTATATAACATAATATTGTTTATCAATACTTTAAAATGCCAAATCCATTGCCTTCATACAGAGTGACGTCTATGTTAGAGCTGTAATGTTTCGAACCACCCTGTATACCTATTTTCCTTTCATTAAAGCCCCGTTTCACAGCGATGGAAATTCATTGAAAACTTACCGGGTGAAATTCGCTGGGGAGGTGAGAGGAGGCTACATTTACTGAATAGAACGACAAGGACATGTCACCTGGCGCGAGAAAGCAAGATGGATGTGTTGGCAATAGAAGAAAAATGTTGTGGACACCTCATACTAAGTTACCTCGTCATCATTGCGTAGATGTGTAGGTATTACGTCTTTAACAACACACTTGCTCGTAAATTGGTTTGCGCTTTTTACTTCGCTATTATTCGTCGCGCTTTTTACTTTACATTACTGCACTAGTGTTTTATGAATATGTCCCGATTAAGTTAAGTTTGTACCTCACTGCAAGTTATATGTGTGATGACGAAGCATTCTTAATTTGCCGCGTAATACAGTTTACCACAGATAAAAGCAACTTTTTTTTTCTTCGCTCTTTTGTTCAGGCTGAAGTCGTGTAACTGTGGTGGGTCTTGTAATTCCTATTGTTTAGACATTTTTACGATAATCTTCTTGCTTTCTCCTACCGACAGCCGGTTTTAGAGTTTTTCAGCTACCCGTTGGCTTCAGATATGGATTGAAGATTTTACCGGGACCGTAAAAAATGTTTTTTCATATTGGAACTGCATTGGCAAGAAACAGACACACAGACAAAGACATCAAACATACTAACCTATTTTTTGTCAAGGTTTTTATACTTTGTGGAAGTGTAAAAAATCACACTAGGATTTCTTGTGTCGCATGTGCAAACAATACAACCTCCAAGACCGGATAACAAACTTAGCGCTCACCACACAAAATTTTCCCCCGCCGGGATCGAACATTGGACCCCTCGTTTTTCAAAAATGATTACTAACAACTTAGCTACAAAGCAGTTTAAATAGAGCACAGATAGAACGTATATAGAACTGGGATAAATCACCGGTTAATACTTCAGTCACATTCAAGGTGACACTCCAATAGCTTAGCAGACAATCGGCGTCTAGGGCGCAGTTATCTGTTGCCAAGTAGGCATTTGTATTCTACGATATTTGTTTCGAGCACTGGGAGCGATTTGATGCTATTAATATTTACCTACATTAATTGTTCGACATAAATGTTGTTGATATATTCTAAAGTGTTCACCCTCACTAGCGGGAATAATAAGCGTTAACTGTCACTGTTCGCGGAAATCCAATCTGAGTTTGAATTGGTATGCTATCCAGAAAGGGGGGCGATCTACTCCTGGAGGTCAACTTCATTTGTTTTAAGAGTTTTTTAAATTCGGAATTTTTCATTACAGAAATGGCGTTTAATATTTACGTAAAAATTCTACTACAACATTTCCGGGCAGCCCTAGATCAATTGATTCACTTGAACTATGTTGAACTTTGTCAAATGACGGTGTTGATTAGAATCCACTTAGAAACAATTCCAAAAAATGTCGCACGCTTCACATTTGAAATGAACTTATTTTTTGTACGAAAATTTGGAAAAACGAATATGTCATTCCAAAATTAAATTATTTCGTGGAAATATCCAATTTCTCGCTACTTGTGGACAACCATACCAATTCAAACTCCCTATGTATAGTATACCTATCTCAAATTTCACTGCCGACAGAATTCGAATCCACGTCTTCTGTCTTCTTCGTTATTTGTATGAAGACGCATTTTGCAGCACACGATTGACACATTGACACACGTCATCGACTTGCGAGGTTAGACGTATTGCAGCAGCAATACTTTGTCTGAATTCTGTCGAAAATTCTAGCTGATATTAAGTTACATTTCTGCTATCACCACTTGAAACCTTATTTATCAGAGCTTGAAACTGTAAAATCGGCTTTAAACCCCAAAATTTATCTGCTAAAACAATTAAGAGCAGTGGATCTCTTGAGGAACGCCGCCATCTTTGAAATTGCCTAACACTTAATTTGGAACACATTTTGTGTAATAGCTCAGCAAACGATTTCATTCCAAGCATATTGTGTAAGTTTACAGAACATTTTCGGCTAAAATAATTTTGTTATGTGGAAAATTTAAGGTATTTACCTTAATGATGACTTTAGTTAAAGTGAATAAGCTGAAGTCGCTGGAGATTATCTAGCCGGATTATATTTACAGATATGCGGCTTACCTCATCCCTTTTAGTTCTATATCTAGTTAAACTTCCAAGACAAAGCAAAACGACGCGATTTAATATTTTCGTAGGGATATAATTTTTCCAGAGAAATTACATTTATATTATACTTACGAATTTATCTGTGACTGGATGCATCTCATAAAATGGATCATAATTAAAGGTAAACTGGAAAATATAACGATGTTTGGTTTTGTTTGTTTGTATCTAATAATTAAATGAGACATTTCTTTCGTTCACTACATCTCCATGATTTTGACCATCACGTCTGTCCACAACAACCTGGACTTTAAATTTGCACTCTTACACAGCTGTATTTGTCATTATGAGGTCCAAATACTTGCGCAATATTTAAGCCAAGTATATCTATTATATTTATATAGTATACCTATATCACATCAAGCAGGCGCTCTGATAAAGTTTTCAAAATACGACGAACTCCCGGGAATCACGTAACCCAAATTACTGAATAAGGCAGTTCCCGGCGACTACTCTAAAACATACATAGATTTCTGTAGGTATTTCAAATGTTATAACATTCGAAGTGTCCAAATTGAATTGAAATTCTGATCTGGGAGCCATAGTATCAGCAATTAGGTCACACGCCACATCGATCAAGCGTCCCGCTTCCGACTCCCGATAGACCTTTTAAAATACGATGCGATCTCGGTCCCAATAGACCCGATGTTGTGCTTGCAAATAACATTTGCAACTCCTATTTTTTTACCTGGTTTCATCGAAACTCGATTATAATTTAAAAGGTTTCAACATGCAACTAGAAACTCTCACTAGATTACTCTCTGTGAAGTTCAGGTCATACAGTGAAAATCTAGTCTATGTTGACGTATAACAGAATTATTCAGGCGTAAGGGTCGTGAGAGGGCTCTAGCACACCAACTCGCTCCTGTTCCCTAGACCTCCTAACAGATTGTACCGACATTGATAACTCTATGCATATCCTCTATTAACGGCGGAATGCATGATATGGAGAATTAAAATAAAAAACAATTTGCAACTTCAGCTACATTTGCACTATTAATTTTTCATTATAAAACAGCTTTTTGGCACTTTTGAAGTTAGATTTTTTATACTATGCTGCCTCAAAAAGTCCCGTTGGCAGCGTATCATCAATGCTGGCAGCATTGCCTCCTTGGATCGCAATGCTGATCTATCATCGAGTGATCTATTGAACCAAATAAGTACCAAAATTTTGGTAACGTGTCACATCGACCAGGGCCCTATTTAATAAAGCTGACAATCCGACAAGTCCGACATATGTCAATAAGTGACAATTCGACAGTTTTTTTGTTTAATAAAACTTACAGGCGACAAAATTGTCACGGTGGAAAATTGACAAATTTGTCACGACAATTTTCTTATTGTCAGATTAAAGACTGTGGTTTTTTGACATATGTCGAGTTTTATTAAACGCGTTTTTAGATGACAAATATGTCAAGATTTCACCGGTCGATTTTTGACATATTTGTCACTTTTATTAAACAGCCTAAGCGCGACAATTCTACAATTATGTCATTTTTTGACATATATGTCGAATTGTCAGCTTTATTAAATAGGGCCCAGGCGTTCCGACAATATTTTGAAAATACTGTGAGCTTCCGGACTCTTTGATTCAACACAAAAGTGTGTTAAATTAATGTATTACTTTTTTATGAATTACTAGCGTCTGCCCACGACTTCGCACGCATGGAATCAGAATAAAATGTAGCCTATAGCACTCGGAGGTAATATAGCTTATTCCTAATGGTGAAAGAATCGGACCAGCGCTTCCAAAGATTAGTGGTTACAAACAAACAAGAAACTGACAAATTTTACTGTCTATATTAGTATAGACAAAAAATAAATTGAATTGAAAATTTATTGTTAGCGTAAAAATTTCACTCAAATTCGGGACCGAAACAGTATAAATGAATATCTCAAACACTTCTCAGCTCCTCAAGGCACGAGAAGAAAAATCAACAGAGAACGTAAATGTTTATTTATTCACGTGACGTAAATGAATAATGAGTGTTTGCCGATGAAAATACACCTACCTACATGATATTGAATTTTGACTTTAAAGGGAACGTAGCAAAATAGCCTTTCTCCGTAGCGTATCTAAGTTGGTCGTAAATGTGCTTGCAAAGTGAAGTTCGATTCCCGAGTTCGATTCCCGGCCTGGCAGATTTTTTGTGGTGTACTGTTCTCGGGACTTGGATATTTTTGTTGTGTATCTGTATGTGTCCATGCCACCTGCAATATAGGGAATCCTAGTGCAGAGTATGAATTGGAAGCTTTTACTTAATGAACATGAAGTCATTAGTATGTACTCTAAACTTTATTATTTACAACTAGATAATATTAATTATAGGCACATAACTGTATTTCCTACATTAAGCTATCTTTTTTTTTATCAATTTGTTTATTTGTGTAATTTAGGATCAGTAGTTCCATCACGAATAGTGTTTTATCGCTAGTACCATCAAAAGCCACAAATTTAGCCTCAGAGCCGTCGTGTTACGGGAAGTAAACAACATAAGATATTTCTTTTTCGAAACATAACTAAAACTATGTTTTTTTAATGTACTGGGTAACAAGACCGGTCGTTTGCCTGAACGTAAGTATAACGCCAGCCTAAAACAAATGCATTGCCACTCAGAACTTTGAAACAGAAAGGCCTCCGAGGCACTGCATTCAATTTTTGTAAACGTGTATGTCTCATACGCCTAGTCATTTCACTGACTATTTTCTCATCGAACCGTAACTATGAGCAAAGCGGTGGTACTCACCCAAACGGATTTTAACAGAACAGTTACTCCACCTATAAATACTACTAGTAAAATATGTATTGTCAAAATATACGAAATGTTTCCTTTTAGAAATTACCCATTTAGTTTTACTATGCTGTAGATTATATTAAAAACTGGACTAAATTAAGCAACTATTCCTCATCCATTTACAAAATAAACTCGTATTTAAAACAAGCTCCAACAACAAAACTTGTTCATAATTACACTTGTTCATGACTTACGGATAACGGAACAGCTCACTTGAAAACTTAAGGCTGTATTTTACGTCTGGCTTTGTTTCCGAGCAGTTTATTTATTGCGTTATTACTGCTGGGGATTTCGTTTGAGTTGTAATCATTATTGAACGTATGTTTTAGCGGTTGTTTAGACGGTTCCATAGCTTTAGTGTTACACTGCTGTCAATTCTATCATTTCATAACTAAACTAATTTCAGTTTCGCTCTCTCTCTTTCCAATGCATAACATGAGAAAGAGACGGAAGATGTCTGAAAGATCTAAATTTTGTTTTAGAGCTGTCAAATATCTTTCGATCTTGATAAATTAGATGCCACTGAATTCATTGTCATTAAATTTACACTACACTCAAGCAAGTAGATTAATTTGACAGGTCTAAAATATATTCCATCTCTTTCTCATGTTATGCATTGGAAAGAGAGAGAGCGAAACTACAATTAGTTTAGGTATGAAATGATAGAATTGACACCAATGTCTGCAAATCTAGTATTTTGAACACGATTTTATTGTTAGTCAGTTACAAGTGAAGCTTACTTGTAACTGACTACTGTTGTACTGGCTTCAAATTGGATTACAATGCATAACTCGCAATACGGATTAATAAAACATCGTTCTATAAAATAATTTGTCCGGTCCGCAGTCCAATGTTGTTGCAAAAATATCGAAATGTTTTCCAATACAGAAACTTTTGTTCGTAACTACAGCTTATTTTATTCCTTTCTCAAAGGCGTATCTCCATAGCGCATAGTGCCTCGAACATGATAACTTTATTATTCGATAACTTGTTGGCAATGGCAATATATTTTAGCTAACTTCGCGAGCTATGTTCCTATATTGTTATGAATTTTTATTCAGTGATATTGATTTTAAACCTTAGCTGCTTAGTTAAAAAGGTCTTTAACATACTACTTTGACCGCAATTTAAGCATTATTTAGCGGCTTCTTAACGCAAAGTAGCGTTTTATAAGTGAAAAAATTGCTAATCGATTTTTAGCAGTTGCTTAATACAGGTTTATAAGAAAGACTGTAAATATTTATCAGGTTGTAGGACTAACTCTTCTGCAGGTGTCCGTCTGGGTGGGTACCATAGCTTTGCTCGTGTAGTCTGCTATCAAGCAGTATTGTGCAAGCATTACTGTGTTCTGGTTTTATAAGTAAAGTAATCAGTGAAAGTACTAGGCTCTGTCTGCAAGCTTTTGTGGTTCAAAATTCTGGGTGGCTAATGCAATTGTTATACACTGGTGTAATGCTTACCATCAGCTAAACGACCCGATTGTCTCGTTACCTAATAGTATATAAAAAGAAATTCGTTGAGAAATTATCTCAGAGACTATTTTGTACAAAATTTTCCCTATATTTCTTAGTCAGGCTCAAGTTAGTGGCACTAAAAATTAACTAAAGTCAAAGCATTACCTACTCATGCTTCCAAAGTTACGTGTCAGTAGGAGATAAGTAGAATCCCTGGGAATCGCGGATTATCCCGTAATACAGGGTTCCTCGCCTGCAAAGGCTTAACGAGATGACTGAGAGCTGGCGGCTGTTTTATGAGAGATGTATTGAAGCGTTGTCGACTCAGTGTCTACTACTGTGCTATACATCTTGCTTATGTTCACCTTGTTTCTTGTTTAATATAAATATTACTTGTATTGTAGAAATATTAGTTGATATTATTATATTTTAAAGTCTTAGCCCACACTAGCGGGATGCGCTGCATAGCGATGTCCGCTAGATGGAGCCACGGCTTGTAATCTGAAAGAAGTCATCATCTCAATTTATCGCTTTTAGTCGTTCCCATTCTAGGACTAGCGTGTTTACCACCTCAAAATAAATGGTAATAAAGATGCTAAATTCGAAAAAACACAAAAAATTTAGCAATAAAAATGATAATCCTTACGTCCCTACTAATCCCCACTTATATCCCTCCATCACCAATAACATTGTAAATGCAAAAGTCTGCTTGTAGATTTGTCCTTCTTTCACGCGGAAACGTAACAGACCCGCGTGATTTTTTGTATAGGTAGAAATATTTATGAACCTGAGAGTGTTCCCACGAGTTTCCTCGAAGAAATGCACGGTTCCTGTGGAAATCTCCTGGCAAGTTTAAAACGGCAAGCAACAACTAGTAATGTCTAAACGATAAGGCCTTCCAAAAATTGTAAATAGACAAGGCAAACTTGAGTTAATTTGGCGTTGGCGTCACTATTTACAATTTACTTTTGAATTGGCTTTATTAGTTTACAATTTATAATTCACTTGTGACTCAAAATGGCCGGCAGCTCTACCTCTATAAGTTAACCCGTAAGATTACCGCAGCCGAGGTATAAATCACTGGCTGAATTTGGCTGATGTAACGCGCTGTGCGAACGTTAGGTGGCGTGGTCGTTAGCGAACAGAGTCTTGTAAGGTTGATCGATTTATGGATGTTCGTCAGCGTACTATATTGCCGCGCTCGCGAGGGTAATGTACCGCATATCTTATTGAACAGCCAACCAGTTGTATAGCTTTAACATAAAAAGCCAACATAATTTTAGAAAGCCAATTACAGGTTCTCTTCTCGAGTGATTGATATATTAAAATAATAATGGGATAAAACCTTTTAATGTTTAGATTTCATAAAGAATCATAATCTGCAACTTTGATTTGGAAAACGGCATCTTCAAATGATGGATATCAGAGTCTTTAGAGGAAGTCTTACTAAAAGGTAGTTTGCCCAAAGGTGTTTATTTCTACAGAACAGTTGTTTCAGGAAGCTGACAGACACATGACAATGGCAAATGGCAAGTGGTGGAAAAAGTGGTCAATTCCAAACCTTGGATTGTAACCCAAGCAGTAGGTACTCTAAGGATGTAAAGTAAATTTAAAAGTAAGATAAAAATTAGCGAATAACAGTCTTACGTGGGTACAAAATGCATATTTTAACTATAAGCGCAGACTCAGATAGTTCAGTAGTAATTGTGACAAAAAGGATCAACTCATATTGACGGCTCCTGAGCTACGTTGGTAACCTTGCCTGGAGAGCGAGGGCCGGGTTCGCTTCCCGGCCGAGACAGATTTTGACTAAATAATTATATACCGTACTGTTCCTAACATAGTTTAAAGAAAATTGTTATTAACCATGTGTCCCTTAAATATATAATGATACAAAGTAACTGGCAAAATTAATTGCTTTGCAAATGCAAATGATGCCTGCATGTCTGCATTCCTCTTTGAAATAATTTGGAACACATAAACAACACTATCCATTACCGAAAATACCGTACAAATTACTCTAAGAGTCAAAAAACACTGTTTTGCGAGGCCCTGTTTTGGGGCCCTACTACGAAAATCGAACCACGAAGTATTGGCTGACGTATTGCACGTTTTCCTACCACGACAGTATTTTGGATTCCAAACGTTCAATTCTATGTTACTAACTTGACATTTTGTCTTTCGTTGACCCTACTCCCAATTAATGTTATTTGACGTTTAGTACGTCGTTGTTTGGCAATACTTTGGTTGTAAATATAACCTCACTTCTCTAGCGGAAGCCGTAGTGTCGTTTAGAACTTAGAAGTTGAATACGAAAAGTATCCGAAATATTATGGTGGTAGGGTATCCTTGCTCTCACAAGGGCCTCGTGCTATAGCCACAAAACACCGCCACGGAGCTCTAAACGCCACCTCTACGGCTACCGCCAGAAGTGAGGTTATATTTACCATACTAGAGTATTGCGAAATGTCAAATAATATTAACTGGGTGAATAGGGATATATGTCCGATGTTCGGCATTGTTTCGTTTCGATCCGAAATTTCGACGTTCGATTTTCGTAGTGAGACCTCTGACGCATTACCGCGAGCATTTGCCAACGGTGCCTGCATTAGTGTCAGCGAATTTTCTCGGCGCTAGCTTTAAAACTCTTTAGCGGAGTAGTCAGATGTGCTAAGCGTTTTTGTCATGACAGTACGTTTTATGGACCTGTTTTCCATTCCTCAATACTATTGCAGATGCTTTAATATAATTCTATCAACATAGACTACTATCAAACTAGCTATTAATTATAGCAATATATTGTTGATTTGTTTCATTTGATTTGCAAAAATTAATCTGTCAACTCGATTACAGAATATCGATTTTAATATTATAAAGACAACCGCCATCTTAGTTTAGTCTCTGTCTGTCATTATCTGTGGTAGGAGTCGGTCGCATCACTTCCTAGTAACGAATTAAGGAGAATATACGTTTTCACATCTTACTTTATAAATCCTTAAACCACGTTCTTTTATTGCCCACAAAGCTCAATTTCCTATATATATTATCTTGGAAAACTTTTAAATCCATACAAGTAAATAAAATTGAAGCGTCTGTCTGTAACGTCAAAATAACAGCTTTTCACCAAATACATATATATGAAAGTATATACGGTACCTATAACAAAACAACCATTTTTTAAATTTTTGTCTGTCTGTCTGTCTGTCTGTTTGTTCCGAGTAATCTCCTAAACGGCTGGACCGATTTTGACGGGACTTTCACTGGCAGATAGCTGATGTTACAAGAAGTAACTTAGGCTACTTTAATTTTTGAAAAATAATTAGATATCCGCGCAAAACAAATAAAACCCATGAAATCCAATACCTCCACGTGGGTGAAACCGCGGGCAGCAGCTAGTTAGAATAAATTATTTTATTTAAATCCTATTTGGTGTCTCAAGTCTCAGCTGGGCAAAGATCTCTCCCTCCTTCCAACGGTCGCGACTTGCGAAGCCTCCCTCTGAAAATAATAAAAACAATTATTAAAATAACTGTGAGAAAAAACTCCGTGTAATTTTCAAACAAATTACAAAAATACCCAGAACTATATATAAATAAAGAAATGTCTTTGTGCTCAGTCGAAATTGAAAGAAAATAAAAATAAACCCTTTTTGCCGCTCACTTTGCTTCTGGCAACGAAACATGCAACTGAAAGCTTTGCTTTAAACGACTGCACTTTTTCTATGTAATGCGAAATTTAATGTTTTCACAACATTGAGGTGAAGTTTTGTGAAGAATCCGCACTATCGGTATCCTAATATAAATGCGAAAGTGTGTTTGTTTGTTGGTTTGTCCTTCTTTCACGCAGCAACAGAGCAAAGGATCGACGTGATTTTTATATAGAGGTAGTTTATGGGTCGGAGAGTAACATAGACTACTACTACTTTTTATCCCGATAAAATGCACGGTTCCCGTCGGAATCTGCGCGCGGGTGAAACCGCGGGCAGTAGCTAGTAATAAATAATCTAGTAAAAAAAACCATAGAAATTAACGGTTGAAGTTTAATACTCATTATACTCTAGGTATAATAATTATATTTTCACCTCACTAGGTCGGAATGGTCTTGTTTATTATTCGAAATCTGCGTGCAAAAAGTTTTTTATCTGTGGGCTTGGTACCTAAATGTGCCTTTTCCGCGCTGGTGTAGAAATAGCACTTTTGCACGCAGATTTTGAATAATAAACAAAATGTATCAAGATTCTATTTTTGTAAAATCTTATAGGATCCTTCGCTCCCTCGGGTTTCAATATATGTTTTAGCGTCAAATAACACCTTTGCAGCCTTGTATAACAAATAACTGTATTGTTATATCTAAACTGTGTTTGACTGCTATGTCATAAATTTATGCTTAAAACAGAATCTTAAACCAAAATTCGACTTTATCAAGTCGCTTCATAACATGTGTTGTAATACTTCCAGCCCGCAACACGCGCCGTGGAATTTTCGGTATCAAACAATTCTATCAACTATGCGGAACAGCCAACAATGCTGACACACATATTATATTATGTGCGGAATACTTCAAGCATTTCAAGGACGATTACCGATCGGCTGTTTCCGAGCGGCAATCGCTCAGCAACCGGATTTACGATACATGAACACAGGCACTGACCAAGGCGTATCTTCATACACAACGTGAGCTTTGTTTTTTCAGTGACACTCCAATTGTTACCTTATGCTCACCATCGGGAAAATGACGTACTCCTCTTCTTACCTAGTAAAATAAAAATGTACATACTAGTATGACAACCACAAAAGAACGAGGCGGATAAAAGCCGATTAGGCCCGGACTAGGACGGCCAATATTAGGGACAGCTTCAACACGAAATGACAAATGACGTTACCAAAAAACTACACTCGATAAAGTGTGCGTAGCATAGGGGCAGCGTACACGCTTATGCAAATGTACGTTTGCTTGTCAGAATAACAACGCTTTTGCGTCAAGCGCGGATTTCGTGATACTCAAAATGCGCTTGCGCATGTAACAACATTACCTAACGTAAGTATGTTTGTGTATTCGTTACTTATTTACGAGCAAACCACTGGACTGATTTTGATTAAACTTATGGCAAGAGAGGAACTATGAAAGAGTTAAGTACCATCTCGATTTAACATGTAATTTCCGATAAAACACTTTCAAATTACATATGGACGTAGTTGCGGGCAAAAACTAGTAAATTCAAATAAATTAAATTCTTAGCTCAGTAAAAGACGAGGCTGAGAAAGGGGCGGCTGGTACTTAGTTACTACATGGCCTATAGTGGCCAAGACTGCTAGTCCGCCTGTCGTGTATACACATGTTCTGTCTGTGTAGCAAAATATTTCAGCATTAGTTATTTGAAAACTTTCACAAGCAAAACCAGAAGAAAAAACTTGATGTATAATGTAGCCTTGTGCCAAATTGTTCGTGAAATAGATGTACGAACTACGTACATATATTTTTGTGAGCTTTGAAGAATTCGGAGTGAAAACGTCGATTTATCAGATGAGTGGCCACCGAGGATTTTTTCGCTGTTTAGTTTATCGTGACCCAGAAAAGAACTAAAGATAAAGAACATAAAGATTTTTGAAGCAATATATAAGATCAGTGCAGTCATCAATCCGTACGTCGATGCACGATAGTTCAAATCATTTTTTATGCTATTTGGTATGGAGACGATCTGGTCGTTTGCCTGATGGGAAGCATAACGCAGGCCCATAACAATTGCAGTGCCACCCAGAACTTTGAAACACAAAGGCCTGCGCGGCTCTGCACTGCGCTCATTACCCTGAAACATTAGGTATTAAGTCTCAAAAGCCCAGTAATTTTACTGGCTACTCTGCTCATTAAACCGGAACACAGCAACGCTTGCACATTACAGCTTGGCGGCAGACTTCACGAGCAAAGCGGTGGTAACAACCCAGACGGACACTAGCAGAAGAGTTAGTACTACCACTAGCAAACATACATAGCATACATAAATACAGAGCATACGTTGAAAGAAAATATCAGATATAGAAAGAAGCCTCAATCCAGCTAGCAGTAGCTATACCTAGTAGCTATACCTAGCTATACCACATAACTCGTCGGAATGAACCAAGGTACTGTGCCAAATGGTCTAGTTCTGCGTATAGAGATAAGTGATGATTGGTACAGACGGGCGTTATTGCTACTGGCCACGGTATTGCTGATCGTCTCGACAGCCCATGTTATATGAAATACTAAAGAATAGAGGTAAAGTTAAATAATTTGAACTTGTTACTTGTAATAAGCGTTTATTATAAACTAGCTCTAGCTGCTGCCCCGCGGTTTCACCCGCGTGGAGATCTTGGATTACATGGTTTTTATTTTTTTGCGCGGAACACTAATTATTTTTCTAAAATTAAAGCAGCCTATGTTACTCTTTGTAACATCAGCTATCTGCCAGTGAAAGTCCCATCAAAATCGGTCCAGCCGTTTCGGAGATTACCCGGAACACACAGACACACAGACAGACAGACAAACATTTTAAAAAAGGTTGTTTTGTTATAGGTACCGTATATACTTTCATATGCATTTAGTAAAAAGCTGTTATTTTGATATTACAAACAGACACTTCAATTTTATTTATCTGTATGGATGTTAAAAACCGGCTATAACTCACGTCATTTGTTGATATTTTCGACCTAGGTTTCGAGCGTGTCCGTGAGCGTGTGCGAGTGCACGCGGCGAGATCGCAACGACCAGTTATAGCCGGTTTTTAACAATTTATAATGTGTGATACTCACGAAAATTTTAATAGTAATAAAGCGTTTATTATCTTGTAATCGTAAGTTATTCGTATCAAAGAACAGGCTGATGGATTGTGCAAAGGCAAATATGAATGCGATGCAACGTTCACTCAAAGTTAAATGGAGATAGCGTTGACAGCGATTGTAGTGGTCTCTGAAAAATTATTAAAAAAGAACCTTTTTTTAGCGATCGCCTACAGCATCGCTTGTGAGTACATGAGCTTTCCTTGAAATTAATTATGAGTAAACCTAATTCTAAAAAATATATACTAACTTTTTCATTTAACGACATGTCTCCCAGAAAATACCAAGCACCGTCTATTTTCGGAAACATTCAATCACAACAACACTAACAAGCGAGGATTCCGCCTACCGTCTCGATAAATTCATGACCTCAAAATTTCTCATAGCTCAAATATTCGGTAACAGGAGTACAGTAGAATTAATAACCAAATACACGTGGCGATAAGTTTAGCAAATGAGAAACTACTTGCTGATGAGGACTTTTTAATAAGTTTATTTTATACTCAGGTGATGAGACGAAAGGGTCGTTTTTCGGAATCAAAAATCTGTGCGTGATTGGACCCTAACGGTTTGATCGAAGTTATTTGAAAAATTGTTGAAACATGTAAATAAATATCTACAAACGATTCATATTTACGTAATTAGTGATTGAAATCAGTTTTTCTTTCACGTTCTGCTCACAGTAATTAAGGCGAATATAGCAGCTAAATAGCTTTAATTTAAACAGCAAAATCAAATTAATTTCTGGCACTGGAAAAAATATGCCATATTCATCATATTACTGATAATAGTTGTGATCAAAACAAGTTACTATAAACTTTACTCGATCAAAAAAAATGACAGTTATCTCTAAAAATAACTTTGAAATGAAATATCTCTGTTATTTATGAATATTTATTAATCAAATTAATAAGACTCACGTATTATATCATAATAAAAAACTTCGTTGTGCTACATTTTCGACTAGGCATGTAATTTTGAAGTAAGTACGGTTTTTTGGATTCTTACTCAATTTTAGTGGCCCGCGTGATCTTCTTTCTCTTATACTCCAACGAAAAACGTCAGTGTGTGCAAAGAGGACAGAATGATGAATGTCATTAACTAGGGGTACCGACTTAATAAGCTTACAATTTCGCCGCGCCGTTTCTAATTCGCGCCAGACCGGCGGCAAGTTGAAAGGTAAATTTAATATCACAAGTTACGTTCCAGTTGGTTTTACTACTGCCTACACTATTGCTGGAGCAGGTGCCTGTTTAAATATTGTTTTACGAGTAACAAGTTTCTGCTTGATTTTACGATTCTTGAATAAAATCGCGAAACGGTAATTGAAGGCGCTTACGTTTCTTAAAATGTATACCCATTATGCTATGATGACCATTTAAGTCTTTCAAAACGTGGTGGAAAAATGGGGAATGAAACATCAAATAACGCGATATCTTCGCAGAAGTCGGCTCATGGCTTTTTCGTGTAGTATCCCACCAAGCAGAGTTGCAAATATTTCTGCAAGTATTACAGTTTTATGAGCAAAGTAGCCAATGAAATTACTGGGTTTATGAGGTTTAATACCTGATGTCTTAGGGTAATTAGCGCATTGCAGTTCCGCGCAGGCCTTTATGTTCCAAAGTTTAGTGTGGCACTGTTATGGGCACTGGCAATTGTTTTGGCTGGCGTTATGCTTCCTATCAGGCAAACGACCCGCTGGTTTCGTTTCCAAACAGCACAAAAAAAACTTCTTTATATTGAAATTCGTGAGTAAACAATTCCCGCTCCACGAAGGCTTACGTACGTCAAATGATTTCATTTCCCAATTCACACAACATAACCCAGGAAGCACAAGCATACGTATTACCATGTCGACGCACTTACTTTAATTAGAAATGCTGTGTACACTCGAAAGTACTTAAAAGCTCAGTCAACATGTAGCTAAATTAATACAATTTTAAGACGAAACATTCATACGGTTTTTAATTTCATCTCACAAGTGGTTTGCCCTGCTACAGCGCTCTCAGTGACAAGTACGTTGGAGTGTACTCAAGTTAGGGGTCTCAAGAGTGCTTACTGTTGTGTTGTGTTAAGTAAAAGAAGAAGTTAGTTAAGTACGTAATTATTTATTATAAACTAGATGCCCCGCGGCTTCGCCCGCGTAGCCTAAGTTACTCCTTATAACATCAGCTAACTGTCAATGAAAGTCCCGTGAAAATCGGTCCAGCCGTTTCGGAGATTACCCGGAACAAACAGAGAGACAGATACAATTTTTAAAAATGGTTGATTTGTTGTAGGTACCATATATAGTTTCATATGCATTTAGTAAATAGCTGTTATTTTGATATTACAAACAGTTTCTTCAATTTTATTTATTTGTATGGATAAAAGAAAAAATATAATATTTACAAACATCAACCAATCGTGATGTTTGGCACAAAGAATTTGATTTCCTAGCTTGTATTACCACATCAAAGAAAACATATATAATATTAATTTCCATTTTGATTAACAGACTGTACGTACCAAAACCAAGAGAAAATAACTCCTAATCTACATGTGGTACACGTGCCGACAAAGCTTGCTTTGCCGGACAAAGTGTGCCTTTGTCGGCGTTCCTCTACGCAGCCAGGCGTAAGCTACGTCTTTAATAACGGTACAAAAGACTTTTGTCCTTGATTACGTGTGTTGCTCGTGTGCGGAGAGGAAATTAGGTCTCAGCTGCCTGTTATGAAATGGCTGTCTCTATACATTTGGTCAGAATAGTAATACGTCACATGCAAATCTATAGAGTGTTAAAGAAACATTCTTTCGATTACGACCAAATCAACATTTATGATAAACTAGCCGTGCACTACGGCTTCGCCCACGTAGCGTTGGTTACTCATAACATTAGCTATCTGCCAGTGAAAGTCCCGTCAAAATCGGTCCAGCCGTTTCGGAATGAAAGATAAAAAAAATTTAAATTGGTTTTTTTAATTATCGTATATACTTTCATATGCGTTTAGTAAAAAGCTGTTATTTTGACATTACAAACAAACGCTTCAATTTTATTTATTTGTATAGACGCGTCAGAACCAAGTAAGTTAAATTAGTTAAATTAAATTAAACACCAACAAAACCACGGCAACAATGTGGTCCGGCCCCTACAGCTCCACCCGTAATTTACCCTAGCTTATAAATGCTAATCATAATGAACAATAGGTTATAATAATGACGTTATCTGCAACCCCTAAAAAGTTTCTGAACACCATTATTAAATTGATTCCATTAAAGTCGGTGACTAACTTCTGCCTTTACAAACCGTGGTTTTCATTAGAAGGGGATCTTACAGTTGTAAGTTAATTAAAATGTATCAAGGGGAGGCTTGCGATGGTACAGTCGCCTGCAAATATAAGTATACATTTCAAAATGCATATTTTTTGTAGTTTACAAGTGTCTGTAAAAATTGTTTCTTTTTGAACCGACTTCGAAAAAGGAAGGGGAGGACCTAACAATACATAAAAAATACAGTCGAACATTTATATGTTCGACTGTATTTTTTTATGTATTGTTATGTATTGTCCAGAAATGAGATAACTCGGTTTGAATAATCGACACACGTGTATTTTCACTCGTAGTTCAATGAGGCCCCGCGTCTTCTCCTTGCGTAGCGCTGGGACGACTACGGCGTAGCACTGACTTGCTGACGTCGTAGCGTAGCACCACAGCACCACACCATGTTCTACCTTTATTCTTACAGTATGTTCACCGATTTCTCCGTCAGTTGTGGACCGATTTTGAAAATACTTTTTTTTTTGTTTGTAAGGAGTATATGTACACTCCTATAAAGGTGAAAAAATGGGTTTTGTATTTTCATTCATCGCGGTACTTTCATCTAAGTTCGTTCCAGCTTTTTAATAAGCAATTCTACTTATTGGTTTTAATTTAATTAAAACTTACTTTAATTAATAATTGGATTTAGTTTAGGATCTTGTGTGGGTGAATTGGGAACTGCAATACCCACCCCAGGTAGTAAATGAATAAATAAATAAATAAATTTCTTTTTTTAAGTTGTTGTCACAGTATTTTTTTTTAATCTGGGACCGATAAAAAATAGATGAGAACAAGTAAAGGTTAATAAAAAGCTTTATGTAGGTACGTACTTATTAAAACATCAATACTTGGCAGCATATTTTCAACTTGAGTGGTAGTTAGCAAGGAAATCACTAGAAAGTACTCTACCACTTGTATGCACACTATGCCACTATGCATTTATTTGTAGTTAAAAAGTGTGACGTCACTCTGCACATTTGCGTTGCGGTGGGCATCGTAACTTTCTGCGATGGATGACGTCACCGATTTTAGCAATGCAGTATTGCATGGAGTTTTGGTCACAACGCTTACCTCAATGAACAAACGGAACAGATTGTAACAGACACAACCTGATAACAGAACTGTGTTTGCATATCGGAGACTATAATTTGAAACTCAAATTGGGCACGTTTGGAATTTAGTTGCCAGTATATCAGTAGTTCTAGTTTCATATTGTTGGTGATTGTGACTCTGATTCGATTAATTCTGCAAAATAAAACCCTATTTTTTTTAACTTTAATGAAAATATCGCGCGATATACGAAATTTCATCCCCCATTTTTCCACCTTAAGAATTGGTATCTTTCATAAGATGCTTGTGGGACCACCTCGAGAGTATACCTACCTCCTAGAATTTTTAAAATTGGTCCACAATTGATGGAGAAATCAGTGAACATACATAAAAAATACATACATTTCAACATAGAACTTCTTCCGTTTGTGAAGTCGGTTAAAAAGCATCTTGGTAGATCTAGTTTTTATAATAACTTTTAATAAATTTATTTATTAGTACCTAATCAAAAACAATATATTCAGTATATATTCACGACATAAACTAGGCAAAAACATAAAATTCTATTAATTAAAAATGCTTATCATAAATTACTAACCCACATAACCAAAACAACCATGAAAGTAAAAAAACCCTTAAAGATAAAAAACTGCATTGAAGTCGCCAAACCTTTTAATTAATCAGAGGCATTCCATTTGTACCAAGTGTACTTTTGTTACTGTTCCAAAACCACAGACGTACTAGCCACAGAACTAAAGCAGTGATGACGCCAATTAATTAAAAGTTCACAGTTAACATCGATCAATAGTAGAAGCCGCAAATTAACTGAAAGTTTGTCTTGCACTCCGATATTGGTGAGCATCAAAATGTCGATGGATAAAACGCTGTAACTTTCCATTTTCGATAAAACTACGATTGCCAAATTATTTCAACGAAAATTAAAACTAACTTAATTAGCTAATTTCAAACTTTCACGGTTATTTACTAGTTCACACATTGTAACGGGATATTTACCGTGATTATTATTGAGCGATGAGCACCCGATATTTCGACGCTGTTGCAAGCATCATGTTCACGGGAATACTAGTCTAGTTTTCCCGTGAATATAGCTTGCCTCACCTGATATTTCGACGGTGTTACAAGCATCATTACTTTGACTCGTAATTATGTTACAGTATTGAGTTTGAAGAGATTTTATATATACACTTGAAGAGATTTTATATATACACTTGTAGTAGCACGCATAATGTCGCCTTGTCTATGCACTAAGTTCAGAGAGAGAAAAAAAAAATATGTAGGTAGACCGCACAATTTCATTATTTCGTGCGGTCGGCTGGTTCTCCATTCACGTTGCAGTGCTCCGCCGCGTCGCACTACAAAGTTGGTTTTTCTAAGTTTCTCCGTGTTAACAAGTTTTTTCGTCAAAATCAAGATGCCGAAGAGGAAACATAACGACGAGTGGGAATATTTGTAAGTAATTTACACAATTACCGATAACTATCGATTGCATATGAGGTTTCACGTTCCAACGATTCGAGTTCTTACTTAACCCATTTTTTTACTCGAGTTCACGATGCAACGCCACGAGTTCATCTTACTCGCTGTATACCTATGCGTACTTAATACGCCATCCATATAGCAACCTGTTGAGGTTATCCTATAATAATAATATGAAACGACCCGAAAGGTAACATTTTAACTATTTAAGTTAAGTTCTAATGTTCACGTTTCAACGATTGGAGTTGTCACTTAACGATAATAATGCATACGAGGTTTAACGTTCCAACGATTCGAGTTGTTACTTAACCTACTTTTTACTCGAGTTCATCTTACTCGCTGTATACCTATGCGTACCTAATACGCCATGCATATAGCAACCTGTTGAGGTTATTCTATAATAATAATATGAAACGACCCGAAAGGTAACATTTTAACTATTTAAGTTAAGTTCTAATGTTCACGTTTCAACGATTGGAGTTGTCACTTAACGATAATAATGCATACGAGGTTTAACGTTCCAACGATTCAAGTTGTTACTTAACCTACTTCTTACTCGAGTTCATTTTACTCGCTGTATAACTATGCGTACCTAATACGCCATTCATATAGCAACCTGTTGAGGTTATCTATAATAATAAAAAGATGAAACGACCCGAAAGGTAACATTTTAACTATTTAAGTAATTTGCAATTTCTTCGGTTCACGTTTGAGTTGTCACTTAAATACATACGATCTTTAACGTTCCAACGGTTCAAGTTGTTACTTAACCTATTTTTTTACTCGAGTTCATCTTACTCGCTGTATACCTATGCGTACCTAATACGCCATGCATGTAGCAACCTGTTGAGGTTGTCCTATAATAATAATATGAAACGAACCGGAAGGTAACATTTTAACTATATAAGTTAAGTTCTAATGTTCACGTTTCAACAATTCGAGTTGCCACTTACCGATAATAATGTATACGAGGTTTCACGTTCCAACGATTCGAGTTGTTACTTAACCTATTTTTTACTCGAGTTCACGATGCAACGCCACGAGTTCATCTTACTCGCTGTATACCTATGCGTACCTAATACGCCATGCATATAGCAACTTGTTGAGGTTATCCTATGATAATAATATGAAGGTATACGTATAATTACGTATATTAGACACAAATTTGCAATTTGCTGTTAATGTTGAAAACGTAAATCAAGAGCTACGCGAACCAAGACCGTCGACTAGCGCGTTACACGCGAGTTCCGATCGTTCGCTGGATATAGCCAACGTGACAATACTGGAGGATGTATCTCCACCACCAGTGATTAAAGGTGCTTCCAGCAGTGAGGATGTTCCACGAACAGAACCAAGCTAAGGCAAAATTAGCAGCGGTATTGCTTGTCTTGACGAGCCTATAAGACTCTTCTTAGTAAGGATAATAAAGATCCAACTGTTCTAAAGCTGCTGATTGATGCTGGGCGCATCATCTGTGACACACAACTCAGTGAGTCAATAACGAGGCGAAATTTCATATTGGCTGTACTAAAGAAGGACTTGAAAGATCAGATGCTGCTCACGATAATAGATAGTTTTCTTGTAGCCAAGAACTAGCCGAAATTTTAAAGACCGCAAAAGCGATCAATAAAACAGGTGTGGATCTCAAAGCTTCCACCTCTAACAAGACTACTGCTACAAAACCAAAGCATCAAGTCGTTAACAGAAATTGAAACGGGAAGGCTCCGGTTCAAAACCACAGACAGCAGCCATCGGCGCCCTCAAAGATGAAGGAGTCTGCACCTCAGAGGCAACAGCACTCGCCATCATCGAGGACATCGCGACTGAACTTCAGTCGCGGCCGCCGCTAGACAATACGGTAAATTACGCCGGTAGACTATTTGTTTTTTACAACCAATGGTCACAAATAACCGCAGATAAAATAGTTTTATCGTGGATACGTGGTTATGAAATTCCGTTCACTGAAACTCCATATCAGCATTGTATACCTCAACCCCGAAATTATGCACACTCAGAAAAACTTGAGTTTGATCAAGCTATACATAATTTAATTTCTATAGGTGCTATACCTCACTGTGAGCCCTGTGAGGATATCCAATATCTTTTTACCCAAACCGAACGGAAAAGCACGCTTTATCCTAAATTTGAAAAAGCTAAACGAGTTCATTCAACATGTTCATTTGAATTAGAAGATTTTAAAATAATGATCAAACTAATCTCAAGATGTTGTCTCAAGTCAACTATTGATCTCAAAGACGCATATTATTAAGTGAAAGTTCATGATAACTCTAAAAAATATTCAAGATTTAGTTTGAACGGTAACTTGTATGAATTTAATGCCCTACCGTTTGGTGTCAATGCGACACCTTTTGTCTTCACAAAAATAATGAAAACGGTGGTCAGAATGCCACGCTGTGCTGATTATTTATCGACAATATATCTTAACGATACCTGTCTAATATCACATAGCTATAGCGAATGTATGGATAACATTACAAAAATGAAAAGTACATACATGAATTTGCCTGTAAGTTTACAATCAGATTTCGATTGGTGGATTAAATCTATCGAAAATCCAAAAAATCAAATTAAATTTGACGAATTCAGATGCTTCGACTATGGGGGGTTGGGGGATAGCCTGTGCGGGAAAAACGGCAAGCGGTAGCTGAAGTCGGGAAGAAAGAAAACTTCACATTCATAAGATTAAAAAGTTGTCTAGAGGATTTATCCAATTGTCATATTATCTTGCGAATAGATAATACAACTGCGATTTTTTACATTAATCGTATGGGAGGAATCCGATTCCCCCATCTCACAAACTGACCAAAGATATACGACAATGGTATGAAGCGCGAATTCTATTTATAACAGCGCTATACATTCCATCTACAGAAAATACTATAGCAGATACTGAATCAAGGTGTATTCACCCGGATATTGAATGGGAACTATCTGATCTTGCCTTTCAGCAAATAATTAACAATTTCTGGCTACCAGAGATTGACATGATTGCTAGTTGAATAAATAAAAAATGTCCTGTATACATATCATGGCACAAAGACCCTGATGCTTGACGCTTTCTCTGTGAATTGGTCAAAATTGTATAAAAATACCAAGAACCAGGAACCCGTAAAAACGGGTTCCCTTCCTTCTCAATAATTTTAAAAAAGCATTGATGAAAATTATTAGCGACAAAGCTAAGTGCATACTGGTCGGGCCAACATGGCCAGCTGAACCTTGGTATCCCCTATTTAACCAGTTTTTTACAAACTAAACCTCTGGTTTTTTCAAACTTCTGAGGACCTAATAATCTCTCATTCCAGTTTCTGCCAGATCCAGCGGCAGATTACCCTGGATGCCGGAGTATTGTGCGGGAGTCTCTAATAAGAAAACTCCCTCCCGGGTCTTTAGACACATTAATAGCGTCTCTGTCAGATAATTAAATTAAGTAATATGATACTTACACATTCCAGTTATTATTCATGTTTTAACAGAGTTATTTCAATCGGGAGCGCTATACGGCACTCTAAATGGGTTTAGATCTACACCTTCCTTAGTATTAGGAAGTCAGATAAGCACAGACGACTGTGTTTTAAGGGTATATTTAGGCTTCGCCCTCCCTTACCCAAGTATGAATCCACTGGGATACTACATTAGTAATTGAAACTCTAGCCACTTGGATTCCTAATTAATCTCATTCTTTAGAAAAAATCACTAAAGAAGCTAGTTACCCTGCTGGCGCTGGTAACAGCGCATAGAGTACAAACTATTTCAAAAATAGATATCCGAAATTTTCAAAATTGGCGGAATGATATTTCCATTAGGATCCCTGACTTAATAAAAACGTCAAGTGTAAACGCAACTCAGCCAACGCTGATGCTGCCAATTTTTCGAGACAGACCTGACATAGGTCCGGCTTAATTATTAACGGATTATCTAAAAGTAATGTAGCGGCATTACGTGATCATCACACCTCTATTTATATTTCTATAAAAAACCATATAATAAAGTTTCTCCCCAAACACTTAGCAGATGGATAAAGAGTATACGTTGTGGGTCTGTGGAATAGATATCACACAGTACTCTGCACATAGTACTAGACACCTCAAAAGCTCATAAGCTCGGTGTGAATTTGGATGTTATCAGGAAGACTGCCGGTTGGTCCGGCGGCTCTACAATATTTGCCAAGTTTTATAACAGGCATATAACAGACAGCATATACAGAATCAAATCATTGTTTTGCTAGAAGTAAAATTGATTGATTTATGCTAAAATTTACTGTAGCTATTATGTTAATAGTTTATTTAAGAAACATTACCTTTTAATTGAGTGATTAAGTACATTTATTATGTCATTTATTGAAGAAATATTAAATATATTTACTTCTGTAATACTTTCAACTGAAATAGATATTTCACAACTTCTCTCAACATCTACAAGTGTATATGACGGGGCGGCGAGTCCAGGGGTCTTTTTAAAAACGGTGACGTCACCACCGGTGACGTCAACATCTTCTGCATCATGGTGACCGCTCACCCCTCGTAGAAAGAAAACACGAAGTAGCTCGATTTATCTCAACCATTTATTGCGGCAAAGTTATATGGGAGATCTGAACGGTCCGACGGTAGGCGCAATACTGGATGTTTCCAACAGTCGGTCGCTCGTATTTATAGCAAAACAGATTGTGACAAAGAATCTTTATAAAACTTGTTAGATCTTGTCATTCTACTTTAGATTTTAATCTTCAATTGAAATTCATTACTTTTTATTAACATGGGGCCCAGGAGAGCTCTCATGATAGTTAAAATAAATGACTCTAGGCGCCCATTCCAAGTAATAGGCCGTACAAGAAGAACGGGCAAGAAACTTGTCGGCAATCTTTTAAAAAATTGTGTTTACAGTGAATTTGTTCAGTTTAACAATCATTTGTCTAGTTTTAACAATTCAATGAGTAATTAATGGTTCACAAACATTAATTAGTTAATCAAAGTTTAAGTGAAATTATTAACAATCCAATGAGTAATTTATGGTTCTAAACGCTAATTAGTAAACCAAAGTTAACATGTTTTGATTGTTGTCATTATACACCGTCCATGAAGCTCGCCTGTGACGTCATTGCTCCGATATATATATAAAATCTCTTCAAACTCAATACTGTAACATAATTTAATGATTAAACGAACTTACCTGTAAGTTAAGTTCTATCATAATTATGTGAAGTAGTGAGTTTGAAGAGATAGCATCCCGCCCACCCAGATTACCTATTTCATAGGTCCCGAATAGTGAAATATCTACTTGAACTGATAAGCTCTGAACTAAATGAAGAACCAGCCGACCGCACGAAATAATGAAATTGTGCGGTCTACCTACATATTTTTTTTTTCTCTCTCTGAACTTAGTGCATAGACAAGGCGACATTATGCGTGCTACTACAAGTGTATATATAAAATCTCTTCAAGTGTATATATAAAATCTCTTCAAACTCACTACTTCACATAATTATGATAGAACTTAACTTACAGGTAAGTTCGTTTAATCATTAAAATGTGTGCTTTTTATACTATTAGATAAAGATATAAGCGGGTCGTTTGCCTGATGGTATGCATGTCTATCATAAGTCTCATAGGCCCAGTAATTTCACAGACTACTTTAAATTTTCTCATCAAACCGGAACACATCAATACTTGTACATTTATGCTTGGTGGCAGACTAATGCGTTGTCCCAAGAGTTGTTTTGTCACAACAAGGGAAGGTCGCCCAATGCTGCGCATCGCTACATATCGTCGTTATGTATGATGAAGTAATCCGCAAATTAAATGCACGTACGAAACCGATCCAAAATGCAAACACGGAACACAGACCGTATTTTCCTTTCCCATTTCACCGCTGCTATAAACAATCCCATCACCATCAAGTTTTATGTCCGACGCGTGTCATTGGCATTTAAATAAATAATAAGTTTTACAAACAATCATTAAACGTAAATGTATTTGTAGGTTATAACGATACCATGGTAAACGAACGCACAGTTACGTGGTTTAAAATGTACGTTACTGAAAAAAAAAACTTTTTTTCATACTGTACTGGATAATGAGACGAGCGTGTCTTTTGCCTGATGGTATGCATAACGTAGGCCTATAATAATTGCATGCCGTATTTTATAAAGGTACAAAAAATAATCGTTTTCTTTTTCTTGAGCTAATACACTAACCTCTCTCTCTCTTCAGTCGGTCCCTCATTACTGAGGATCGTGGTCACTGGATCCCTTTAAACGAACAATCTGTCTCCATCGATTCCGGTCCAGAGTTGCCCTCACCACTTGGTAAAATCGGCTAGAGGAGGTGGCTTCCTTCACTTGGTCAGACCATCGTGTTGGCGACCGGCCTCGCGCTCTTTTCCCATCGGTATTGCCAACAATGACCAATTTCTCGAGGTTGTCGTCTCCCCTACGCATTATGTGGCCGAAATAAGTCAGTAAGCGTTGAAGGCATACAGTAGACAATCGAGTTTTTATTCCAAGTTGGGAAAGAATAGATACATTTGTGCGTTTGGCTGTCCATGGTATTCGGAGCATTCGCCTCCAGCACCACATTTCGAATGCATCTATTCTCTGTCTCTCTCTTGCTCGGATTGTCCATGTCTCCACTCCATAGAGGAAAATCGGAAATACAAGAGCTCTGACTAGCCGGGCTTTGGTTTTATAGCTTATGCCTCGGTTTTTCCAGATGTTTTGGAGTCGTGTCATTGCGTCTTTAGCCATGGCTATCCGTCGCTTTATCTCCGAGACACAGTCACCCTCACTATTGATACTGGAGCCCAAATAAATAAAGTTGTCCACAGTGTCAATGCCCTGTATATTTTGGACATCTGATAGCATTCCCGCACGATCTATCACCATTAATTTGGTTTTCTGCCTATTTATTTCTAGTCCTAGTTTATTGCTTTCTACTTCCAACCTGTGCAGTATCTCTTTCATATCGTTAATGGATGTAGCGACAAGAACAGTGTCATCAGCATATCGAAGATTGGAGATGCGTTTTCCTCCAACAGCAAAACCCTTATCCCAGTCTTCAAGAGTTTTACGGATTATATACTCTCCATAAATATTGAAGAGTAGAGGTGAGAGAACGCACCCCTGTCTAACGCCTTTCTTAATGCAAAACACATTTGAACAATCGGTGTCTAATTTGACAAAAGAACGATTGTTGACGTAGAGGCAACGGACCAGATCAATAAGATGTTGAGGCGCACCCATTTCTCCTAACACCACCCACAATTTATCCCACTGCACACAATCAAAGGCTTTGGTGTAGTCAATAAAGCACAGAAGGACAGGGCTATTGAACTCACGGCTTTTCTGAATTATTTGGCGAACGTTCAGAATTTGTTCCCTTGTGCCTTTACCTTTGACAAACCCTGCTTGTTCTTCTGGGATTTGTCGATCAAGGAAGTTCTTTAATCTGTTGTTGATTATGTACAGGAGTATTTTACTAATATGCGGAATGAGTGCTAAGGTTCTATAATTTCTGCAGTCTTTGTTAGAGCCTTTTTTAAACAGTGGAATAAACACGGATTCCGTCCATTCTACCGGCCATCTTCTGGTCTTCCAGACAGAATTACAGATGTTCAGTATTTGCCGCTCACCATTGGATCCTAAATTTTTTAGTAGTTCTGCGGGAATTCCATCTTTACCGGGAGATTTTCTATACTTCAGACATTTAATCGCATGTTCGACTTCCGACTGCAGTATTTCAGGTTCCTGCGGTGATATTTCTGGCCGTACGTCATTTACAAAAGGTTCGCCAGTGTCATACAGCTTTGAACAATACTGTTTCCAACGTTCCAGGACCTGTTCTTTTTCAGTAAGGATGTTACCAGCTTCATCTGCTATTGTACATGTTTTACATACACTACATGTAATACACTAACCTACAAAACCTACAAAAAAGTACTACTAGCAGTAGTTCACTTTGCTTGTGTTGCATGCATATTTTCAAATGGAACGCTGTTGAAATAAGTCCATCATTTTTACGCCCAACCCTAAACTGGTGACCTCACATAAACACAAACCACCTAAATTGCAAGCGATCCACTCACAAAATCGGCGATAAATACGTCTCTTTGCTTAATATAGCCACAATGTTCCCGTCGCTCGTCCATTCGTCTCAATAAACCTCGCACCTGAGAAGTGAGGTAACAAATGGCGGAGACGCGACAATCTGTACATACAGCGCCGAGATAACGCTACCGGGCAAATTTAGTTACGTTTTTTTTTTATGTTATTTGGTAACGAGACGAGCTGGTCGCTTGCCTGATGGTAAGCATAACGCCGGCCCATAACAATTGCAGTGCCACCCAGAAATTTGAAACACAAAGGCCTGCGGGGCACCGCAGTGCGCTCGTTACCCTGAGACATTAGGTATTAAGTCTCATAATCCCAGTAATTTCACTGGATACTCTGCTCATCATACCGGAACACAGTAATGCTTGCACACTACTGCTTGGCGGCAGACTTCACGAGCAAAGCGGTGGTAACAACACAGACGGACACTCGCAGAAGAGTTAGTCCTCCACGTGAGCGCATTTCTTTTGTTACAACCTGTTTGTTGTGGGCATCGAGATATTAACCTCAAGAGGTGCAGTGACGTTTGGTTTGCACGAAATAAATTCCATCATTTTTGCGCAGACACAATGCGCTCTGATTGTCTAAGCCACCACATCGCGCTTTTACGCTGAGCGATGAAATTAATTATAGCAAAATCAAATAATTGTTGTGAGATCGGGTAGTACAGTATTTCATCTCTCGGGGTTAGTATCTCGATGGTTGTGGGCCAGAGATTAGTATCTTTGATGAGCTCATTTCTTGTTACAAGTTTTTATATAGCATTGACTTCCGTTTATCTGAGACAGTCTAGCTATTAATATTTCGCAAAGTAACTATATATCGGTGTATTCCTGCAGTGTGCACTTGGGCTTCATGACTTGGTACTCCTATCCCCATTCCATCATCGGACGACCAGACATACTGCAATTCGTCATCCATTTATGGTTGACATCATTTATGCTTCGACCTTTATCATGCGGACGGCTAAAGAGTTAAACTATTTGCCGGCGTCTGTTTTTCCCGAAAGCTACAATCTGAGAGTCTTCACGACACGAGTGAACAGGTATCATCTGGGCACGCGTACTACATCGTCGACCGCATCAACACTTAACATCAGGTGAGATTGTCAAAAGCAAGCCCGTAAGTTATATATTAAAAAAAAGCTTCGCTTGAAAGATAGTTCTATTCGAGGTTTAGCATATTCACCATCTTTGATATCAGGCGTTTGAACACTAACTCAGTGTTCAAATGCTAACCAGTTTTGGATTTATTTTGTACTATGGACTAACGAGACGAGCTTGTCGTTTGCTTGATGATAATCCCTATCAATACACTTGCAGTGCCACTTAACACTTCAAAACACAAAGGCCTGCGCGACACTGCATTGCGCTTTACTCTGAGGCAGTCTTATAAGCCCAATAATTTATACATGACTAAAAAAGTAAAAATATCTTATGCGGTGCCATTTAAGTTTTATTCTTCAGCCTAACCTGATTACGAATAAGTCTGCTTAGGTATAGGTCTGTGACTAAGATCACAACACAAAAGTCCCATTAGTCCCATAGAGTTTGCTAAGAAAACCAAAAAGACATTAACTGCAAAGTCGGCTTTGCTTAGGCTTCGGTTGAAAAGGGTATAGACAGGGAAGGTCGCGGAAAATATCTCCGCTCTCAGGGATCCCGGGGTATTCGATTTCATAGACAAATATTATTATCAAAGCCAGCCCTGTTGGGAATCGACAATGGAATTCAACTTTTAAACAAGGCCATTTGACCTAGTCTTTCCTTAATCTAGGTTTCATTTTAAAAATTTATTTTGATGAGATTTTGATACTCGCGCTTTTGATCACTAAACATCAGCTTTCACAAAAACAATAAACGCCACAAAATACAGTTCAATTAAATCCTAGTTGGAAAATAATTATGGCCTCTATCATCTTTAATATCATAGACAAAGTAAACAATACTAATATTATAATGTGAATAAAATAAACACAAAACAGTAAATATAAAATCTATACACAAACTAGCTGCTGCCCGCGGTTTCACCCGCGCAGAGATATTGGATTTCATGGTTTTTATTTTTTTTCGCGGAACCCTAATTCTTTTTCTAAAATTAAAGTAGTCTAAGTTACTTCTTATAACATTAGCTATCTGCCAGTGAAAGTCCCGTAAAAATCGGCCCAGGCGTTTTGGAGATTACCCGGAACAAACAGACAGAGAGACAGACAGCCAGACGGTGCACAGGTTTAATGAAATGAAATGAAATGAAATGAAATGAAATAGTTTATTTCCAGATTTAAAAAAAAAAAAAAAAAAAAAATCCACATACCTACATACTAATAAATAAATATCTTGCCTACCGAATAATATATACTAATTCTATAAAATATATCACTCCATCAGGTGATGGGAGAGTGGTACGTCAGAATTTACCAAAATTCTTATGCTTCATATCCATCGCAATCTTGTCCATAACGATCTAGTCGTGATTTCGTTGGCAATACCTAAAAGCGCGTTTGAAGGAAGCACGATGTTGTTTTCGGTTCTCCGCCACGATCCCCGTGGTGGGGCAGCCTGCTTTGTGCCACAGTGCTAACGATTGCTGCGAGGCGGCATATTTATCCGCCACGTACTCGTTCCAACCCGGAACTCTATTTTTATTTTTAGTTTTACGTCTTGTTGTTTTAAAACAATGAGTAGCACAATTCTGCAATATTTTAACAAACGAGTTATACACATAGTCTATAGACATCGAGTCATTCACGTCCCCATATTCGGACATTAATAAATTTAACTGTTGTGTAACCGACGATCCGTAATCATTTAAGTAAAAAGATGAGTTTCTTTTCCAAGTCCAAGCAGGTTGTGCTGGTAATGTAACTTTATTACAGACAGTTAAATCCTTCAGCTGCAGTTTTAACACGATTGGCCTATGGTATGTCCAATCTGTTGTTAAGTCTATGGAGATATTTCGAATAGCTCTGTATGCATTCTCAGTGGCCAAGCAGTGGTCGAGCCAGCTTGTTGTGTTATGCGCGTTACTAACGTACGTGTATGTATGGTTCGGTAGTTTTACTTTGTCCACATATTTATAATTAAATTCTAAGCAAAATTGTTCCAACTCGGCACCAAAACGGTGTGTAGGGTCCGCGTTGAAGTCTCCCGTTATTAAACAATCTGCGACTTCTCTGTCTTCGACAATTGAGTGAATTTTACTAAGTATTTCGCAGTACTCCGGGAAGTTGTCAGTGTTAGCGGTTGGCATATATATACGTTTATAACTAGAAGAGTGTTCTTATCACTAGTGTGTATTTCAATCGCGCAGAGTCGAGAGTGGTTACATTCTATGGCCATGCACTTCAATGAGTTTTTATATAATATTGCCACTCCCCCGTACGGTCTTCCAGCTAATATACCACTAGAAATATCGACAGCTGACGTTCCGATACTGTTAAAACCATTATGGATAGTGTTAAGAAAGTGCAGGTCTGTAGGTAAAAGCCGTTTCTTGGAGTAATATTACGTCGTTTTTTGTACAACGGTCCTGGATAAATTTGGCTGACCTTCGTATAGATCTACAATTTATAGAAGTGATATTTAGATAACTTAAATCCATAATTAATTATTGGTATATTTGTTACCGCTACTACGAGCATTCTGTGGGTGATAACGACCAACAATAACGCCTGGTGGCCAGTTGTCTTTTTTGATAACGAAAGATAATCTGTCCCAAAGTATTGTGATTTTAAACTCCGTATACGTCACCTTGCTGTTACTCGGCAGCTTTTCTACTTTGATTGCAGTTTCGCCTATTTCTTGCATATAGTCAATTAGGTCTTGAATACTAACTGAGCTGTCTAGGTTCGCAATGTATACATATGCAGTGCGTGGTGCTGCCTTAATTTTACAGTTCCTAATGCTATTAGAATTTCCAACGATATTGCGGCTTTGACGACGACGCTTTTTGCAAGCCACTACTTGAAAACCATCATTATTTGAGTCTTTAGTTTCAATTATGTCTTGTTTTGACAACTGACCAACCGTGGGTGACATTTTAGACTCATTGTAGGTAGGCTTATTGATAGTTACTGGTACACCAACAATATTCTTTTCCGTTTTCGATAGTATTATAGGTCTGCTGTCCTTTAGAGGTGTCGCAAACTCGTCTACTACTATAGGGTCATTATCCTCCGCGATTTGAGCAGTATCAAGAACATTAGTCATAGTCACATTACAGGGTAGGTGCGGCTGCGCGCAAAGTGTTGTTACCTGTTTTTTGACGTCCTCCAGATCATCTTTAGTAGCCGAGTTGTATTGGAGATTAGCTACATCTGCTTTTAGGGCAATAATGTCTTTAAGTAGACGCGTTACATCAATATGATCCCAGGTAACTGGGGGTAGACGGCTTAGTTCGCGAGCCACGAAAACTGGAACTTCACTAGGGTCGGTGGTTTTGAGCAGTTGTATAATATCCTCCATATCCCGCTGTGACTTGCCTTCGTTCCTTCTTGTCTTCAAACGCTTGTCTGTGGGTACAACGTCGTATAACAGGACCTTGGCTGCTTGGATCTCAGGAGAATTGAAGCTGCGGCTGCAGATGAGCACTAAACTTTCGTCATCCATTATTTCAATTTTATTTTGAACAAACGACAGAAGTTCATTGATGATAACGTTGCACGATTTGCATTTTGTCATTTTTAAAAGGAAACGTTTTACGCGCGTCGGTACGTTCGCTCTAAGCGCGTGACGCGTACTAATAATAATTAAATACGTCGAAAATTTTCTAACCATTATTCTACTAAACACCTTGCGAGACGATCCTAATCTTTAGAACTACACGTCCTAGGTGAGTGCATTGAGCCTGTAAGCGGGGGATAAATCCCTTTTTGCTCAAGTTACCAGCAGGAATGGCTTTGCACTTTGAAGATAGAACAGCCTTCTGGAAAATGTGTTGAGAAATGCATGTGAAGCTAGAATATCTTGGAATCTTAGTTACAAGTCACAACTGCCTAAAATGTTTAGTTAAAATATAACAATATCTAGTGATAGTCGAGTAGCCGATCCAAGCGATTTTCTATGGGGAGGCCTATGTTCAGCAGTGGACGTCTTCCGGCCGAAGATGATGATGATGATTTGATGACAAACCTTGAAAATTTCGCGATATAATCCCGCGTCTTCTGCAGTTAGTGTGGATTAATACTTTAAATTTACAATTAAGTTTAAGTTTACAATTAGCTTTAGTAATCTACATTTAAGAAGACAAGACAAATATGTTTATGCAATTAGGTGACGAGACTAGCGTCTAGCGTCTAGGTCATTTGCTTATTGTTAAGCGTCATAACTGCCAATGACAACAGTGCCACCCATAGCAGCTAGTAATATATAAAGTGAAACTGGCAAAACACCCTATTATTTATTTGGCTACAGTTCTTGAGGTAGCCAAGCAAATAGACTTTCTTTCGTAAAGCTTGAGCCAAAAGGTTTTCTTCTGATATAAAATACAGAGGAAAGAAACTATCAACACCGCTGTCAATAACTTCGTAGACCTTTGACTTTCACGTAAACATTTTAATTGCGGCACGTAGCAGCGTAGCCCCACGTAGAGCCGCGTAGCACGTAGTCCTCATACAATTTTTATAGAGTACGTGAGTTATTACTATTCGATAAGTGAGGTTTCTCTAATCTGTATCTATAAATCATAGTAAGTGGCTGCGAGTCCGTACTTTAAATAAAGCTATTATAATAATTCACCGTAAGGGACTTACATGAGACAAACATAATATATTACGGCAATGAAAAGGTATCGCTACGTGTACATTGTCATTATATACAACTATAATGACAATGTAGGTACTATTTCTATTGTTATCACCAAGTCAAGTTGTTTCCGGAACTCATCGACATTCTTTTCGTTTGCTTTGATAATGGTGTGCCCTTCCTATTGCAGTGTTACCGCTGCACAGTTTACGCCGAGCCAACCTATCCATAGAAGTTGTGAATCATGGTTGATTCATTAATACGTCTCCAATTGTCCAATGTTTCATACGTCTTCAAACAATCTTAAAATCTTGGACTTGCCACTTGGCCATACGAGATGAACTATGATGGGTCAGTGGTAGGTACCTGATAACATGAAAATCTATCGTTCTAATCTATCGTTGTGTTCCTGGAGTTGAGTACAAGCTATCTTCAGATTTAGCATCCTTATTACCATCTACCATTGTCACAGATAAGATATAATAGTCAAGGCACTTACGTATCGAGTTAAAACAAAAAACCTTAATCTGTTCAGTGTTCATTAACAATAACAGTCTTTAACAACTTATTTAATATAGTCAGTCAGTTTACTCCTGTATTAACCTTTTCCCGCGAGAAACAAGAAATCTATAAACCAATTTACACAGCGCCGTGTAATGAGCATCCGACCCCAAGCGTACCCATTCCATTGATGAATCCAACGAAGTATTAAAACGAATACACTCAGGAATACCTCAAAGAAATTACAACATGATAATTGCCAAATCCAGGACTATCTCCTGTACCAACACGCAAACAACTTTAATCTTTACAACGAGGAAGCTAGATACCATTTTCGAGTGGCATTTCGGTTTCAAAAGGGTCTGGAACAATTTTCTACAGCGGCATTGTCTTTAACAGTGCCTTTGTAATTTTCAGTCGTGTTTTATCCGTTTAAGGTCAAGCTTCCTTTAAGGGGTGTAATTGAATTACTTAATGTTGAAGATTTTGAAACGTTTTACTCGGATGGATGTCGTTATGTTTCGTGCTTGTGAATGGAAGTGTCGTTGGGAGTTATCGTGGCGTATTTGGGGAAATGCTTGTTAGAGTGGGTCGAATGATGCGAAAACACATTTATTTTAATTGTAAGCTGCTCGTGCACTACATACTTAGAACTAAATACAGCCCACTCGCGTTAACCAAATGTTGAAGATACCATATAGCTCCATTTAGGCAAACGCTCGGACTGCGGAGAAATCAAGTAAGTTACCGGTCTACTAGACGTGCAAACCAACGTGTACACTAGAGAATTACGTAGTGCGCGATTAATCTTAATGCGCAAGCATTACATGGTCTGGTTGTAACCAACTTGTACTATTATATATTCTGTGGCCATACGAAAACTGCCATAAAAGTAGTTATAACACGTTCTTAACAAGTAGCAGAGAGTGGACTCAGATTCGGAGTGTCGCCGAACTCTTTCTTACTCAAGAAAATTACAAATGAAATTACATAATTTTAATTACGTAAATTAGATAATGAAGGAGACTATTACCAGTTTATCACTTTTCTATCCAAAGATTAAATGATTGATCCAGTTTGTGGACGTAAAATATTAATAGCGATGCGATAGTCTATTCCGAGACACCCGACTCCAAGCAAGATTCGGCCATCTCCATAAATATGGCATCTCACAAATGTCACTTTGCTGAGATAAACTGAGTCCATAAACACGTTTCTGCTTTTATATTATTAGACACGATACAATAAGATACAAATGGTATCTAGGAAAAGAGAGCTATAATAAGGAACGTGAAGTAATGAATGAAAAATAAGAAAATCCTACAGTAAGCTTAAGCTGTAAGTGACAGAAAACATCGATTTCCAGCCACATAAAGCTGGAAAAGCATTTTCGTCTCGTTATCCAAAACCATGTTATCTAAATAGCCAAGCTAGCAGCTAAACTCGTGTCGAAAATCTGTCGACAAGCTCCTATGGATGGTGTTAGGACATCCGCACTAATCCTCTCTAGGTTTAGTGTATCCGCCATCTTTAACCACAGATCAAGCGATTAGCTGTTAGTGGGAGGACTAACTCTTCTGCGAGTGTCCGTCTGGGTTGTTACCACCGCTTTGCTCGTTAAGTCTGCCGCCAAGCAGTAGTGTGCAAGCATTACTGTGTTCCGGTTTGATGAGCAGAGTATCCAGTGAAATTACTGGGCTTATGAGACTTAATATCTAATGTCTCAGGGTAGCGGGCGCACTGACGTGCCGCGCAGGACTTTGTGTTTCAAAGTTCTGGGTGGCATTGCAATTGTTATGGGCCGGCGTTATGCTTACCATCAGGCAAACGACCAGCTCGTCTCGTTACTAAAATAACATTAAAAAAAAATATCTCTTGCTTTTTGAGTACAAAAACTAAAGGGACAGTAACTATCAGCAGACTCATCACGAAATTGTCCAATAAAATGAGTAAGTAATAATAAAACTAAAACCTTTTCACTATGCTATTTTAAGTTTTAACAAAACAACTTGTGAACAATTTTCACACAAAAAAACTTGCGGTCTTAAAAAAGAAACCTTTTCTATTTTCTCTTTGTTCAAAAATGTATTACTGAAATAAATGTGTATTTATAAAATTCATTGTCCAACCTCGAACGACAAACACATTTGGACAAAAGCACAAAAAAATATACTTAGTCCTATTGTCAGTCCCCAAATTCACATTTACACCAAATTTAGTCTGTAAAATTTGGGTTAGTTCATATCTGACATTTCACACAAACAGACCACATATCACCAGGATAAATCCTGGTTATCATCGTTAGTGTTGACTATCATAAATCTTAGAACTAGCATCTACCCGCGGCTTCACACGCGTGGAATCAGCATAAAATGAAGCTACTAATGTAGCTACTTACTGTACTTTTTACAATTTGTCCTGAAATAAATGTATTTTCTTTCTTTCTTTCTTTCTTTCTTTCTTTCTTTCTTTCTTTCTTTCTTTCTTTCTTTCTTTCTTTCTTTCTTTCTTTCTTTCTTTCTTTCTTTCTTTCTTTCTTTCTTTCTTTCTTTCTTTCTTCATATTAGTGACGGAATTTTTAGAATTGAACCAGCGCAGCCATTGCAATTGCATTGCATTGCAACAAACAATGGTCTAATGTTCTATCGCATTTATTATAGTACTTTAGAGTAGTACAAAAAGCAACTTTTACTAAGTGGTCGCACTAACTCGTCTGTGAGTGTCTGGCTTGAGACCACCGCTTTGCACGTGAAGTCTGCCACCAAGCCGAAATGTGCAAGCATTACCGTGTTCTGATTTGAGAGAGTGTTCTGATTTGCAGAGTAGCCCGTGAAATTACTGGGCTTATGAGACATAACTAATGTCTCAGGGTAACGTGCGCGGTAAAGTACCGCGCAGGCCTTCGTGTTTCAAAATTCTGAGCGGCACTGTCATTATTATGGACCGGCGTGATGCTTACCATCAGGCAATCGACCGGCTCGTCTCATTATCAAATAGTATAAAACAACAACGCTCCGTGCTCTAAGGAGAAGTATAATGGACCTATAAGTCACAAAACAAGCCCAAATCGACAGACCGGCGGAAACAATAAAGGCGTCGATATCTTAATTCGCAAGCCATCTCAATCCATCTCTTGACCCACATCACGTAACCGAAGCTCGTTAGGCTGACCCTTTATTTGTTCTCCTTTTGTGACGGCAGTACTTCCGGTTCAAGTGTCCAGGAATTGTGGAGCGGAGTGTACCTTGCTCTTCGAACTTACAGGGTCAATCGATCTTTTTAACACGCTTTTTGAGGCTCGACCCCTTTTTTACCGCCGGCACAAAGGGGTGTTATAAGTATAACGTTTATGTCTTGGGAGTTCCAGTATCAGTTTAAATCTTTAAGTTCTTGCCCATCATTTTGCTACTTTTTTTGCGTTAAATAAATTTGTTACTATTTTAATTTTTAAAGTTTTGCTTATTCCGTTATCTTAGATTCTTCCTAGTAGATAGAGAGTAGGACATCATTGGAGCCCAACGTCAACTACTGGTGACTTACACCCCTCTCTAATATAAAGAGGGGGGTTAGAATGAAGTTATTAGTTAACCACCGAACCTAAGACACATTAAATCCCTTGGAGCAGAACAATTTCAAACAGCGCTGCATCGTAGCTCCCAAAAAGCTAAACCACTTTTGTTTTTTTTAAATGTGGTTTGATATTATTGAGAATTTTCTTAGATATGATATATGTTAAGGGGCAGAATCCGGCGCGCCGCTATCTCCCTCGCGCATCTCAACATTTTTGAAGATAAACAATCACTTAATATAATTATGAAAAATCGCATTCGGTGAAATTGCTGACAATGACATTACAAAGGTTACACAAAAATTTCATTTGGTTCCATTCAGGTTTTCAAACCTAAAAATGGGATTTTATGTTTTGCCCATTTTCATGTATGAAAACTTGATCGGATCAAAATGATACTTTTGCCGTACCTTTGTAATGTTAATGCCAGCAATTTCACCGAGTGCGATTTTTCATAATTATATTAAGTGATTATTTATCTTCAAAAATGCTAAGATGCGCGAGCGAGATAGCGGCGCGCCGGATTCTGCCCCTTAAGTATACCTGCTAGTTGGATATTAAAATAAAAAAATATATCTTTTCAAAAATGTAGGTAAAGCTAACATTTGTACCTATGTGCCAACTACACTGGTCTCTAGATTATTCAAGCGAGAAATGTGTTTTTAAAAAGAAGATGGCAATTCGTTAGCTGACGCAGCGATCATTTTAAATTCAAATTCAATTTTTTTTAATTACATGTTCTCTCATGGACAACTCATTAAATTGAAACTAAAAGACTCTAAGAGCCCGTTCCAAAGTGGTATAGACCGATCAAGAAGAGGGGCAAGAAATCATAAGCATTACTTCCAAAAAAAAGTTTACGTAATGTCTTATACCAACAATAAAGTATAAAATTTTAGTCTAAGTATTAGAGTCGCGAGGAGGTTCGTGTAATTTGTCCGAAAATTATTAAGTTGGAAAAAGTGGACTTGAAAATTTTAAACATTCCACTTTCCTCCACCAGTGGGTCAGCTTAGTGGGGGAAAATACATATATTATTATATACATTCTTAACTATACGTTTTACCTTTCCTTGTGGTAACCCTCTTATTAATTTAGGAATTCTACTGTAGAATCTGATACTGGTAGCCAATTTTAACGATGGTGAATAATTAAGATGCCACAAATTGTAAGAAAACCAATACCATGATGGAATCCCCAAAGTATATGACGGAACCAATAAAACTGTCGATATCTTAATTCGTAGTGAGCCGTCCCGATCCATCCGCAGACCCTCATCAACTCGATCCTTTGCTCGTCTCTTTAAATTGGCCCTTTATATTTGGCTCTCTTCGTGACGGCTGTGGCTGGTATTCAATTCAGGTGCCATTCAAAAGTATTTAGAATAGAATATTAGAATAAGCGAAATAATAATGGAATCGATTCTGGCTTAACAAATCTAAACTTTATTTTAGACTAGCTGTGCCCTGCGGCTTCGGCTACGTAGCCTAAGTTACTCCTTGTAGCATCAGCTATCTGTCAGTGAAAGTCCCGTCAAAATCGGACTAGCCGTTTCTGAGATTACCCGGAACAAACAGACAGACAGACATACCTACAAACAGATAGATAAATAAATACAATTGAAGTGTCTGTTTGTAACGTGAAAATAACAGCTTTTTACTAAACGCATACGAAAAACTATTCTTAAAATGTTTGTCTGTTTGTTCCAGGTAATCTCAGAAATGGCTGGATCGATTTTGACGGGACTTTCACTGGCAGATAGCTGATGTAAGGAGTAACTTTGGCTACATAGTAGACGGAGCCGGGGGACACCACAGCTAGTTTTCAATAGCTAGTACTCATTTTGCAAATATTTTTCTCAGTATTTCTCGAATTTTTTTAACTTGCCTTATTCTTAATACCAATACTAATTTTGCGCGCATACGTCAATTATAGATACCCTAAATATCCATATTAAAATCACCTTGGTACATGTACCATGCAACCGAGTCCCGATACATATGTTACAAACTGAGGCCCGCGTCAAAGACATCATTGTTCACCAGCGACCCGTAAAATTTTACCCACGACCCTCGACTGTCCAGACCTTTGATCCGTTTTTTGACGAAGGAAGTTCAACCTTTTTGGAATTGAAATAAGCTGGATGAATTCAAGTATTTGGGAACCGCGTCATGGCATTCTTTATGTTTAGCACTGATTTTTAGGTTAATGGAGCAATTGAGTTAACTAATCGTTACTATGTTTTGCATTGATATGGGATTCTTTTACTCGTGCATGTTAGTGGGAGGACTAACTCTTCTGCGAGTGTCCGTCTGGGTTGTTACCACCGCTTTGCTCGTGAAGTCTGCCGCTAAGCAGTAGTGTGCAAGCATTACTGTGTTCCGGTTTGATGAGCAGAGTATCCAGTGAAATTACTAGGCTTATGAGACTTAAAACCTAATGTCTCAGGGTAATGAGCGCACTGCAGTGCCGCGCAGGCCTTTGTGTTTCAAAGTTCTGGGTGGCACTGCAATCGTTATGGGCCGGCGTTATGCTTACCATCAGGCAAACGACCAGCTCATCTCGTTACCTAACAACATTAAAAAAAAACATTCGGAGTCAACTTTGTCTTCCTGCAAAGTAAAGCAATATATCTTACTGTTCATATTTTACAATTTCATTTCCGAACACTATTTGTCTGAACAATAAAACCTGGTTGCCACCAACAATATCGGAATCGTGGCGAGGACACCGTAATGAGGTGTCAGATACAATTGTTTTGTCTTATAGAAAATATTTTCGTTTAATTTAAAGTATTTCTTCAGCGACTTGTGATTAGATGTTTTACTAGCTTCTGCCCGCGATTTCGCCCGCGTACCCACATGAATCGTGCATTTTTCCGGGATAAAAAGTAGCCTATGTTACTCTCCGGTCCATAAACTATACCTATGCCAATAATCACGTCGATCCGTTGCTCCGTGAAAGAAGGACAAACCAACAAACCAACAAACGTACAAACACAGTTTTTCATTTATTATAGTACGGATTACTAGCTGCTGCCCGCGGTTAAACCCACGTGGTGCGTTTTTCGGGATAAAAATAGCCTATGTTAGGTTAGAATGTCCAACCCACAAACTATCTCTATGCAAAAAATCACGACGATCCGTTGCTCCGTGCTGCGACGAAATGGACAAACCGTTGAACCAGCAAAAATAATATTGCGTTAATAATAATTAACCTTCTGCATTTTATCAACCCAAAATCCGACATAGCCGAAATAATCCAGTTATACACTGAAATACTCGGTTACATTCTGAAAATCTTTCTCGGTCATCGTGATTTGGAATCTAGGGCACGCTCCAGATTCTAGATGTCTCTATTCCCAACTGAGCAAGTGACACAAAATACTTACGCATTCTAATACTTCCTCGGATGAAAAATGAGCTAGCTTGAGTTAGGACGTTTTTATACTTTAGCAAACGACCCGCGTGATGGAAAACGGTAACCTTGAGCATTTATAACATTTAGTACCGTTTCAACGATGTGTTGCTTACTCTTTAAGACATTCCACATCCGCCTTAGTGTAGAGGTGAAGTGAGTGAGTGGTGAGGTGAGGTGAATTTTTTATACTATTTGATAACGAGACGAGCTGTTCATTTGCCTGATGGTAAGCATAACACCAGGCCATAACAATTGCAGTGCCACTCAGAACTTTGAAATAGAAAGGCCTGCGAGGCACAGCAGTGCGCTCGTTAACCTGAGACACTAGGTATTAAGTCTCATAAGCCCATTAATTTCACTGGATACTTTGCTCATCAAACCGGAACACAGTAATGCTTGCACATTACTATGTGCACTTTGTGTTTCATATTTCTGAGTAGCACTGCAATTGTTATGGGCTGCCGTTTTGCTTATCATCAGGAAAAGAACTGGCTCGTCTCGTTACCCAATAGTATAACAAAAAAAGAAAGCCGCGGCCCACAGCTGCTATTACGCAATATTTGAACATCCAGTACGGGCTAGTTAATTGATAGTTGGACAATTACGGATTATCCCAAGCCATATTTCAAAAGGCACCGCCATAAAACCGCTCCGCGAAATTGCACAGAGATGAATAATGTAGTTAACCATGAAGATTTACTCATCGCGTATTACGTATTCATTCTACCCTCTTTAAAGTAAAGCTATAAATATGGCCGTGACTGCGATGCATTATCATAAAACAAACGAGGAAAAAATGGCGGACTTTAAACTTTGTTGGGAACTGGATTTGTACGTGTAGTGTTGATCCGGCCGTTTCAAGTTCGCCACGACACTGGTGATTTGTAAAACTAAATATGATAAATTTCAAATTTACTTCTTTACGTGAATAGTAAGAGCGAGTTTGGCTGAGCGGGAACTTGTGCGACTTTCAATCCGACGCAACATAGTTCGAATCTCGACTCGGCCCGCACCAATGACTTATAGCAAGTTATGTGCGGAATATTCACACTCGCTCTAACACGGTGAAGGAAAATATCGTGAGGAAACCCGCATGTTCAAGAATTACAAAATTCGAGGACATGTGACATCCACCAAGCCGCAATGGGCCCGCGTGGTGGATTATGGCCCACACTCTATACCTATAGACCACGCCTATACTCTCTCTCTCTCTCTCTCTCTCTCTGTCTCTCTGAGAGAAGGCCGGTATCCCAGAAATGGGAGCGTAAGAGGCTGATAATGATGTTAATAGTACAAGTTAACAGTATTTATTTATTTTTACATGTTGTTTATGCTATTGAGTAAAGAGATGAACGGGTCACTTGCTTGATGGTAAGCACAATACCCGCCCGCGACATGACGGCAGTGCCACTCAGAACTTTGAAACACAAAGGCCTGAGTTTGAATTGGTATGTTTTCCCGGAAGGAAGTCAATCTACTTCTGGAGGCCAACAACATTAGTTTTACGAGTTTTTGAAATTCGAAATTTTTCATTGAAGAATTAAAATTCTACTACAGGACTTCCGGGCAGCCCTAAAACAGCTGATTCACTTGAACTTTCAATGATGATGACAATTCCAGAAAATGCCCCGCACTTCACGTTTGGAAGTGATTTTTTATGGAAATTTCGTATGGCGTATTTACAAGGAAGGTTCTCAGAACTTGTGGACAACCATGGCCCTAATCACCCGTTTCCGGGATGACACACCAATTCAAACTAACCCTGTAGATATAGATGTTCCAGCACACTTAAGGACCAATTTCCATTATAAGCATAGCGGTAACTTAGGACATATCAACACTTGCCCTATTTGAAATTTTACAAACAAAATTTTGAACATGATCTATTTAAATTCCGACCGTGGTTAAACGTTAACGTTTGAAGATACGTGACACCATTCTCACAACAGCCAGAATTCGAACAAATAGGTATTTCCGTTTGTGTTATTTGGTATAACAACAGATTGTCTCTCAACCCTCAAGAGTTCCCACGCACTAGATGTAAAACAACCTTTGTAGGTCAGGAGTGGATGGTTATATAAAATAACATGTTTGAAAAAAATCACTGAGTCACTGAAACTGTTGTGTTGCTTTTCTAAGGTTAAAACTTTTTTATTTCAATTTAAGGGCGGTAATAATGTTGACATTATTGCCAATTGATGAATCGCTATCCTCAATTACTACAACGCAATCAAATATTTGTTCGGAAATTGCATCATTATTTAAAATAAACGATACGGCTCTTCGGTACGCAATGTTAACACCCAACAAAATCCAACTCAAAGGAAATTGCTAACCAGATTTTTTTTAAATTATTCTAGTAGAGTAAGTGATATTTTTATAGTACTTACAAGCTAATATATTTTTTGCATGTAAATGATATTTATTATTGGCCTAGTTTAGTTATAAGTTCTGTCAAAATCGGTCCAGCCGTTTCAGAGATTACCCGGGACAAACAGACAGACAGACCGACAAAAATTAAAAAACTGGTTTTTTGTTATAGGTGCCGTATATACTTTCATTAGCATTTTTAGTAAAAAGCTGCTATTTTGATATTACAAACAGACACTTTTATTTATTTGTATTTATTTAACGTTACTGAAAAACTAATTGTAGCTGGTTAAGTTATCGGGACTGTAAATTTTCATTTAATTCAGTGGAAGACAAGCCGCGGGACCAAGCATAGACTCGCGAGCCTTACAGAGTAGGTAATCAAATTAACCACGACCTCCCCGTTATATCCCACAAAAATAAATTCACAGCCACATTTCACCAACAAACAGGTAATATCGAAACAACGAGACATAAAAAACCGTGAAGCGTTAAATTGGGGACGAAATTAAAAAAAAAAGTTGTATGAAAAATGGTCAGGTTTTGTCGGTCTTATGTTTTAAACGTGATTTGCGTGATATTGCGCCGCGAGTTAGGTCATATTTTACGGCTTTCAGTTCTAAATGCGTTTTTTTTTTTACAAACGACTTTCAAAGTCGGGACTTTGTTTTACGTGACCTAGAGGGTTTATTGCCTTTTTGTCGTCTTATGCCAGGAGTAAAAATACTAACACTGCTTGGCCGCACTAAAAATAGGGTTATGATGTTGATTGATGTATAAGACGTAATGTTTTTGGAAGGTAGTTTTTTTGCGCGGAACCCTAATTCTTTTTCTAAAATAAAAGTTACTCCTTATAACATCAGCTATCTGCCACTGAAATTCCCGTCATAATCGGCCCAGCCGTTTCGGAGATTACCCGGAACAAATAGACAGAAAGACAAACAAAAATTTTAAAAATGGTTGTTTTGTTATAGGTACCGTATAGGTATAGGAACTTTCGTATGCATTTGGTAAAAGCTGTTATTTTGATATTACAAACAGACACTTCAATTTTATTTATTTGTATAGATAAAGGGTCATACGAGGCAATTTATACTATTAACTAGCCGTGGGTTTGCTGATGATAGTATATTTTTTGCTTTTACCTTTCAGGGGTTGATTTTTGATAAACGCTTTATATACATTATACACCATTAATGTACACACTCCCTTTTAATTTTCCTAATTCCAGTGTCCGCAGGGGCCGAGGATAAATACGAAAATTTACCCGTAGCTCCAGCAAGAGGCACTGAAGAGGGACACCGTCAGGTTCTTGGTTGATGTTTTGGCCTCTTTCCCCGGAGTCCAACATAACAACTCTGCTGCTCCTACGCCGAGTGGTTCCAAATACCTGCAATAAAAAATATAGGCTATGTAACAAGTATTATATTATTACTAGTTGCAACCTATGGTTACCTATAAAATAGATTGTGGAAAAATACTTGTTCAAAACAATCGGGGAAGGCCTGACGACACGTATACGACGTTGAACAACTGAATGGCACTGCAAATTTGTTTCGATCAGGCAAGACGTTTATTAACCTGCGTTATCTTCGCACGAATAACTGCACGCTAAGTCAATAAAAACACCTTCCATTTTAAACTCAGTGGCAGACATCCATAAGACTTTACTCACTTTGCGATAAGTTTTTAATTAATTCACTGACATTTTTATCTTGGAAACTAGAAGGATTCACACTTTTCAGTAATAATTATTCTTGAAGAACTGAGAAAAAGGAAATAATCTATTCATAAAGCTAACAAGGTCTTTCGACGAGGGAGGTGCTTCGGGATAAAATCCCCGAGATAATGATAACGTTGTCGATCGCTAAAAATAAAGTTGTTTCTTCTGTGATACTTCTCTATAATACTGTTTGCAACCAGTAACATTTTTAAAGCAAAGCTTTGGATATGTTGATACCGTATTTGTGGTTACCGAGCTAAATGCTTTAAATTTTAGCTCGTGACTTATGATTATGTGCAGTTTTCTGTAAGAGATCAATTAGAGCGAGAAGATCGCTGACTGTAATACTTTTAGCTAAGTTTTAGTTAAATTTATGCATTATGGTGTTTCAATAAAGAGTTTATTTTGTCCTTTTATCTATGGAAGTTCTATTAAATTTATTACGAAACCACACCGAGTTTTAACATTCAAACTGTGCATGGCTGTATTATTTTCTAAAGTGAACTGATATGAAATATTACCTACACACGAAACGAGTGCAAAAGTCGCTTCTGTTTTGTTATAACTAGGAGAGAGCATGTTACACCTTACCTTGTGCAAAGAGGCACAATTAATATGAAGACCGAATACCTTTTTTTACAAAATAAGCTAAACTGATATTAGAACTGATTTGCATGAAACTTGAGCTGAAATAACACATAGGCTACCTATTTCATCTCGATTGAGTAAAGCTACAAGGCAAAGCATTGGTGGTCTGACTCGAACTTGGTAATATTTTTACTTGTCGTATTTACAGGGTGAACGAACCCTCTTCAGGACGTATTAGTAATTAAAGTAATCAGTCATTCTAGACTGTTTTCTTAACAAACCTCTCGTAAACAAAGTTAATTAAAGTAAGTTTCTATTTGTATGCTTGTAGTTACTTTTTGTAGATAAAGCACCATCTCCTCTTTGCAATTTTTAACCGTCTTCAAAAAAGGGGAAAGTTCTCATTTCTTCTATTTTTTTTTTTTGCGATGTTACTCGATTACCGCTAGTATTCGTTTTTTCATGAGTAGGATATAAATAGAGGAATACGACCCCTGAGGGTGGAATAGTGGAGGATGAAATTTTATAAATCGCGATGTTTTCGTAAAAGCCGGGTCAAAGCCATTTTTTTTTTATTAATTTATGGCTAAGTACATAAAGTACATAGTAGTTAACTGAGTTTAAAAAATAAAATAAAAAATACGACACTCTCGAGACTAAGTTCAGTTGGAGTCGTCAAAACGAATCATATGAGCCCAAACTCAAAGGTTTACTTGTAGCCTCTGAAGAGTTCCACTACCCATCTCCTGGCTCCATCATCAGATCAGCTCCATGATACCAAATTATTGTATTGCCATCCAAACTACATATTATAATACAAAGTTTAATTTCCATACGATACTTCTTTTAATTTAATATTGTAAGATCTTTTGTAACCTGGACTTAATAAATTTGATTTGACCATCCTGCAGTATCGTACTCCACGAGCGAACAGTGAATGCGGGCTAGATTGCTCTCCGACCGCTGTGCCATTGCTTTATGAAGTTCAATTAAGAAGCGGCTTTCATGGCGGCTAAATCTCCGATGGACGGACAGGCTGTCTACATAAACAGATGTGCTTTTATAGGATGAATTCAAATTCAAATTCAAAAGTCTTTATTCAAATAGGCCCCAAAGGAGCACTTATGAAAGTTAAAATGTCTCTAACAGCGGGCCTCTGCAACATTCATCTACCCGAATCACAAACTAAAACTAATGCTGTCTTTATCACAACATAATAAAGGATGACAAAGACACCAACAGACCCAATCCGTGCTCAAAGTCAACGAACCTTCCAGAAACCCACCGTGCCCGTTCCAAATTGGTATAGGCTGAGCAAGAAGAAGGGCAAGAAACTCGTCACGGCATTCTTTTTAAAAAGAAGTAGTTTTTTTACAATGATTCTAATGCTAACAACTAACAATTTAAAGTTTAGTAGTCGCCAGGAGGCTCCTGAGCTGTTTGAATCTACTATTATGTTATCAGTCAACTTCTTCGCGATACCGTTCCAATATTATGTAGTGATTAATGATGATGGTGATATTGTTTGAATTGCATATTGTAATTTTGAATGCCTTATTACTACACTTTGTTAGTGGTAGACCGAACTCTTCTGCGAGTGTCCGTCTGGGTTGTTACCACCTCTTTGTGAGTGATGAGCAGAGTAGCCAGTGAAATTACTGGGCTTATGAGACTTAATACCTAATGTCTCAGGGTAACGAGCGCACTGCAGTGCCGTGCAGGCCTTTGTGTTTCAAAGTTCTAAATGGCACTGCAATTGTTATGGGCCGGCGTTATGCTTACCATCAGGCAAACGACCAGCTCGTCTCCTTACCAAATAACATAAAGAAAAACCTTTCTAGTAATCTATTTGTACATGCTCAAACGCTCCCCACTAAATTCCTTGTAAAATCTACCCCACAATTCTCACTACAAACAAAACTGGACTGTTCCATCGCCAGGGGCATTGTTTCTCGTACAGCGCGGGCGACCCCTAGGGGTATTGTTCAGAATACTACCTAGTGCAGTAGACATATATATTTACTGTGTTAGTGCGGAGCAATTCAATTTATTGCTACCATTTCCGCTTTGCAAAAAGTGGAGAGATGTAGACTGGTTGGTATAACTTGACGACGTTAATAAGAGCGCTTAGAGTTCCAACCGAACCGGTAATTACCAGATCGTGTTGTTCAATTTGAGTCGGTTGTTTCCGACTGTCTGATAGCGTTATAAGGCGAGGTAGTTATTTATCCTCATCACGACGGATTACGTGACCGGTTGTAATAAACTTTCTCTGCTCTGGAGTTTCAGTTGTTTTCTCCATGCGGTCCGTTACGATTAAAATTGTTACAAGTTACATCTATTGATATTTTGTATGAAATGGAGAAAGAATAAATTATAAAATAGATATCAGTTTGTATTACCTCTTTATCGATGTCGAAGTTGTGTAAAAATGTATATGTATAAGGTGTCAGTTGTGCAGTTATAATTGTGTTTGTGTTGGGGCTGCTGTAGCGACAAGCACTAAGTAGTCGACTTACACCCGGTTCTCGCGTCTTTCATCAAGTAGAGTACGCGATTACCGTGCAATAATTGGATTTTTAATTGTAATTGTGTATTCTTTTGCATTTAGGATTTAGTTTCAATTTCTTTAGATTGCGAAACGTAATTTATTTAATTTTATTGTTTTCTTTTGTATTTTTTTATCGGTCCCAGAGAAACCATGCATTTTTCTAGGATGAAAAGTAAACCTACGTCACTCTGAGACCCATAAATTACTTTGAATCGTTGCTAAGTGAAATAAATACAAACCCACACATTTTCTAATTTACCTGTCGTTTTGAAAAATAAAGTAAGTATAGGTATAACTTCGTACTTCCAATAGAAACTTAGCACGCCAGATACAACTGGTAAGTGGACTAGAAGAAGAACATTTGAATTATCTATATTCTTCGGACATGCCAACGTTCTCAAAATACTGGCAACTGGAATTGTCATGCTCACGAAAAAGGTTCTGCTCGCGGCGGCATCGTGTGGTGGGTCGCTTTCTTCCCTCAGTAATGGTTGAGGAGAGCGATGGCTGGCACATGGGTCATACTCGTGAACGGGTGCCGCTTGTGCTGGTCAACTCCAGTTGTAATCCTTCTGTCAACTTGTAATTTAGTTTTAACGTCTTTTTTTATTTAGTTTAAGCATCTTGTTAATATCGTTAATTTCCTTTAATATACGACCTACGTTTTATAAGAGTAAGGCCCACGTGTGCGTAGAGAGTAACGTACATACCCATACAAAAAAAATACTGCCAGCATTGCCACGTTAAATGGGCATGCTTAGTCGTACAGAACAGAACCCAGCGTTTGAAAAAAATATTTTTCTCCTGTTTTACGGAAAAACAAATGAAACTTTTTTAATAACGAAGAAACATGATACCTTAGCTCATTTAATAAATTTACTCGTGATTTATTTTTCAGACCTCTAAATAAATAAACCTAATTAGATAAAGCCGAAGACAGGGCAGAGCTAATTTTGCTGAACATTTAAATTAATTTCATTTAACTAATAGACTACGATAAATTTAACAGGATACCAAGGCTGTAGGATACACGAGATGCCGAAAAACACAGATATTTTAAAGTGACTCCAGTCACATGCGTTTGCCCTTGTCATCTTGTACTATCTGCCTTAATCTAACATTTGTATGTTTGTTGGTAATTTTTAGAGATACATCCTTCAAACTCCTCTTCCATCCTTGTTAACCTTTAACACGAAAATATGTTGAATTGTTAACTATTTCAATTAGCTCCCTTTACTTTTACCTACTATAGTAATTTACTAATACCTAACGACCGCACTAACTCCACTAACGTAATGCTAGTAACCGTTTAAATTATTAAACGGTTGCCCAAAAAAGGAGTGTAAAGTTTTCAGTGTTATGTGAGTTTCTTTAGTTCAACATAGCTTTTAAAGTAAACACACTGATCTTGACCTCTTTCATACCAGCGCCACCTCAGCAAGGATGCGACTGAGCAGAGATTTCTTTTTGGCGCAACATTAGCGCCCGTTTAATAACGGTTGATAAGTTTTGTGACTGTCGGACTACTATTACAATTTTCTACACCACTGTTATAAATTAGTTTTCACCTTATATTTTTCTCTGTTACTATTCGTGAGAACCTATAATTGGCTTTCTAATGTTATGTTAGTTTTATAAGTTATTGTAATACAGCTGTTGGTTTTCCTTAAAAATAAATAAATAAAAATAAAATGACTGAAAAGATTTGGATTGATTTTGACATTTGATGAATTAGAATCCTTACATCATCCAGAGTGACTCTGGGTAAAGCAGTCGTGTTTTGCGACCGAAAATCTCTCGCGAACCTAGACTAAGCTTAAACCTCCAGTCGTAATTTATACGCCGTTTTCAAAGCTAATTTATTTGACAACGGGAGCCAATATCAAGCAGAACTTCTCTCATAATTCCGGACGTTGTTTTATTTGTTTTACTTTTTAAATTCCTGGCAAAGTTGTGGGAAGTTGACAATTGTTCGCTTTTGTCAGGTACTGGCGCTTGTTTAAAATTTGACAGTATTATTAAAAGCTTTTGTTTGGTTTTAGTTGGTACTTTTCAATAACACCTGCAGTGTAAGCGACTTACAGGACTGATGCTCTGTTCCTGTGGGAATCTGCAAGTTGGTGGGGGAGCGGAGCAGAAGCCTCACCACAGTATAGGACTAAATCTTCTGCGAGTGTCTGTCTGTGCAGGTACCACCGCTTTGCTCGTGTAGTCTGGTTTTCACGAAATCCATATGAAAGTATACTGTACCTACAATAAAAACACAATATTTAAAATTTCTGTCTGCCTGTCTGTTTGATCCGGCTAATCTATGAAACAGCTGGATCTATTTTCACGGGATTGTCATTGGCAGATAGCTGGTATCCTAAAGAGTAACTTACGCTACGTGAATGAACACGCGGAGCACAGCTAGTGTAGAATAAATATAGTAATTAGAAAATGGCTTCTCAAAAAAAGTACAATGCCACCTTTACCATTTTCGATTTAAAGCTTATTTATTGGACAGACCTTTTCAGAGAGATAATTACACAGCAGCCAGTCAATCGCAAAAGTCAACAATTCCTTGGTTAAAAAGAACCCTTTTTAATAGATAAGACAGTCACCCCCGGCTTGACTTCCGGCGTCTGTGTACTTTTCATTTGAGCTTATTGTTATGGACTCTGTAAAGAATTATATCTACGATTTTTGTACCCTTTTAAAATTGTCCTCACTTCGTCTTCAATCATTTTTTTAACGATGATAACTATAGGAGGTTTTTGGTTTATGGATGGAAGGCAAAATAATATATTTTTATGACTATTTCTAATATATAATGCTTGTGTGGCTTTTACGATACTAGTAAAACTGAATAATTTCTTCAAATAGGACGCGGATGCCACATAAAGTAAATTGGTTTTTGTCATTTTTGCCCTATATGATCAAAAATCGACTGGGACAATAGGGATGTTGACTCCATTTTTTTATGATGCCAATCAATTCATTTTCTCATGAGAATCAAATATCTATATCGAAAAAACTAGTACCTGATTGAATGCTAGAAACGTCAAAAAAGAGAGTCAAAGTTGGGCGTATCTACTGAGCGCTAAAACGCCTCATACAAATTTGACAGAACATATGACGGCACTTGTTCAACGCGGGCCGTACCTACTAAAAACATGCATATTGTTGATTTGGCCGTGAAAAGCTGCGTTTAATTACATTGTTGTTTTTTTTTATTCATTGCAATGTAAAGGATCTGATGGTATCACTTACATTATTGAACGATCGATAAAAAAACGTTGAGTTCGAGAAATTTTTAGATGCAGTATCTTTGTGGATTTTATATATATTTTGTGAATTTAATTTTTATAATGTTAATGTCACGTTCTTAAACCTGTATGATGACAGTAATTATGTATTTTGTGTTTTATGCAACATCCCTATTGCTATCATCCTAGTAATCATTTTAAGAGTGTGCTAGTAGGTAATATAATTATAATATAGTCATTTGGGTATACATTTCAAAACGAGCGACAAGTATCGTATTTGTTTGGGGAAAAAAACCGCATCAAACCCGTTTTATATTTCCGGAAGAAAAAAGCTTTACTTTGTAAACCTTTTCAATGTAAAGTAAATAAAGTAAGACGTTGCGCAGTTTATTGTGTTTAGGTTCACAATAAATTTCTTAAGACATTTCAGCTTTTAGCGAAATTAAGTGATCTGAGTGTAATCCGATATCCGGCTTGAGGACATAAATTGAACTGCAGAAGAACCATTTTAAGTTGAACTATGTAAACTGAACGTAAAATCATTGAATTTTTTAATTACTCTCGCTATTATTATAAGTAGCTTCAATTGTAACTATTGAATCAAATCTTGGAAGTCAAAATGATTAATAATTAGAAGCAACCTGCTTCTAAATGTTCTATCGAAAAAAACAGGACTCGTCAATGGCTACAAGTAGATCCCTCGGGTTTGGGCAAGTATATTTAGAAAATACTGATGCTTGGCGACAGATTTTCAATTTGAGGGTGATAGCTAGCCACGGGAACATTAAAAGTTTCCCTAATACTGCGCTTTGGTGGGATCATGACATTACTCCATCACAGAAACTTGAAGCTCGTTGTATAGAATTTGATCTTCGACTTACGGATCGTCGGGCAACCAAACTACCATTATTGAAAGTAAGAAAAATATAACAACTAAAATATTTAACAGCTCTGATAAGGAAACAACGGAATACAGAATTGACAAGACACAAAATTTTAAACAAAATCCACAATTATGTGGTGCCGAAAAGGATTCACCTCAGCATAAATCCTGTGTGCTGCATAAAACAACTGACGCTGATTTAAAGGAAACCGTGCTGGTGATGATAGAGGGATACGGATGTTAATCAAAACACATACTCAAAATACATCATAAAGATTAAATGTAGTAAATATAAATACAAAAACATGTATAAACCAAAATAATATTAGAGTTAATATTTGATACGAGTATAGTAAAAATTAAGCTCTCGTCGTTTCAAAAAGTGAGATATGCACTAAATCGATTAGCACCAATAAATCCATGTCAATAAACAAATTGATTTACAATTGTTAGGCCAAAGATAGAGTAGTTGGGACAAAGACAGTATTGAGCTCGTCTGTGGGCCCGTTCGACTTCTGAGAAATAGGGCAAGCAAAAGGATACAAAAAAGGCTGCAAAGGAGATTAGGGCTAAGTGAACCAGTACACGGGTCAGGATTAACTTGGTAGATGAGGCGAGTAAGTTAGATGAATGACGGGAATGAAAAAGGTATGTTTATCCGCCACTTTTTCAGGGCTACTGGATACTCCGGCCTTATTTTGTTCGTGTTTTTTAAAGGGACTTGTTGTAGTGAAATATGAATTTTTTTATGAGATGTAGTGCCGTTTATTTTAACTGTGGATCAGTTTTAATCAATGAGTGTCCGAGTCGGGTTTATTGTAATCAAAAAAACATGTTTCATTTTCAGAGCTACCTTGAAAGCCCTATATTGTTTTTAGTTTGGCCTGTGCGACCTATATTCAAAACTAGCGTCAGTCCACGGCTTCGCGTGGAATCAGAATAAAATGTAGCCTTCAGGGATAATGTAGCTTCCTATTAGTGAAAGAATTTTTAGAATCGGACCGGTGCGGTGGTTCCAGATATTAGCGGTAACAAAAAAACTCACGAACTTTACTGCTTTATAATATTAGTAGAAATGAATATCACGTACCTATACTAGAAACATCAAGATACTAACCCCAAGAGATGAAATACTGTATTATCCGATCTCACAACAGTGTATTTATCTAGCTATAATTAGTATCAGCACTCAGCGTATCAGCGCACGTGGAATCGGCGCGAGGCGGTGGCTTAGCCAATCAGAGCGCATTATGTCTAGGCAAAAATGGTGGTATTTATTTCGTGCAAACCCAGTCAATGCACTTCTTGAGGTTAGTATATCGATGACTAGAAACTACTTCCAAAGTTTTCTGTTTTTTATTTGAGATTATCTTTAGATTATGATTACTATATATTACCAAGACGAGACATTTAATGTACGTACCAGTACAAAATCAAAATGAGGAACCTCATATAAATTCATGTCGGTGGGTTCCTCATAAGCTGGAAGTCGTTCACTGCTGAACATAGTCCTCCATCATGGAACGCCACTTTAAACAGTTGCCTCTCTAACGGTTCCCCGCGGATTTGACAAGGTCGTCGGTCCAATGTGGGCCAGCTTATAAGCTGTCTTCCGGTTCGTGATCGCAACTCAAGAACCTTTCTTCCGCACCGGTTGCCGGTTTTGCGAGCGATGTGGCGTACCCACACTGCCATTTCAACTTGCTCATATTATTATAGTCAGATTATGCATAGCTGGAGCTAAGGTAGGCGCGCTTACTAGGTATCGGCTAAGTGTTCCAGATCAGCGGCCACGCTCCGGTCGCTAATTACTGTACCCGTATGTGCTGGAGCGTGTGGAACGGATTTCAGCTGTTTATTAATGAAGTAAGTACATTTATTACTAGCTGCTTCCCGTGGATTTAATTGTGTGAAGATTCTTCTAGAATAAAAGGAAGCCTATATTATATATATATATATATATTACTCTGCGGTCCACAAACTATCTCTATGCACGTCGATCTGGATAGAATATCACACATCTTAGACCTTATCGACACATTAGATCAGATGAGATAGAGGTCAAAAGCAAACCTATATCAAAAATAAAAAAGCAAATCTAAACAAATAAATAAAATTAAAGTGTCTGTTTGTTATATCAAAATAACAGCTTTTCACTAAATGCATATGAAAGTATATATGGTACATATAACCAAAACACAATTTTTAAAATTTTTGTCTTTCTGTCTGTTTGTTCCGGGTAATCTCACTGGGACTTTCGCTGGCAGATAGCTGATGTTACAAGGAGTAACTTAGGCTACGTGAGCGAAGCCGTGGGGCACAGCTAGTATTAAAATAAAATTGCAAGTCACCATTTCATTTCTAAAACAACATACACAGCTACACACAGCTAGCGTTCATCTATTATCAGTAATTACGTAGGGTGTTAGGAGCTCGTGGGCGTTCCTATAGGTACAATTAGGCCCTGCGATTAATCTACAAAATGACATGTCATGTAATAAATTAAACCTGAATTCATATGGACTGAGCTGTTTTACAAATGTGATAAGCGATGTGAGATGTTGACAGGTTTTTATCTTGTCCAATTTTATGGCCCACGGTCATTTATATATTTTGCTACAGATATTTTTGACAACGTGTTGCTAAGTTGGCGGTAACCCTGCAAAATGAGGTTTTCTGCTGGCCGTCGACTGGGTTCGACGCCGGTCAGGGCAAACTTTGTTTGGTGAACATACATTTGTTCTCGTGTCTAGATGTTTGTATTGTATATCTGTGTGTGTATTGTATTGTATACCAGCTGCGACACAGTGAAATCCTAGTTGAAGGCATGAGTCTGAAAGTATTATCGATTAGACAATTAAACTACAGGGTATAATAATTACTGCCGCTATTCTGGTTAACATAAAGTTTGTTTTCGGGTCTTGGATGTTTGTGTGTGTTTATGTCCACACCATATGACACGGAATCCTTGTGCCTATGACGCCTAGGGGCACGAATGTGTGCGCGTTTATAGGTATGTAAAAAGATTCCCTGTTCAAAACCCAGTCTAAAACATGTAAAAGATTATCTATAAAATACGCCCAGAAAAAATTACAAATTACATATTCAGAGACAAAATCTCTAAATATGACAACACTGACATGTTTCATCAAGCTGTAATGTATTTAAGTCTTGATACATTGATCTATCCAATTTCCTAAAATGAAGATGCTGCGACTTTGCCGGCTTCAAGGAGACTTAGGCCAAGTTTAGACACTATTAGCGTAGACTTAAACTAAATACTTTATGCTTTGTCTGCGTATTTAAATAGGGAGGGATTCCTAGACTAATTTCAGTGAAGGAATTACGTCTCTTGCAAGAAATATCTGTAAATATCCGGAGAGAACAGACATCTCAAGAATTTCTTTACCTACCAACTTTCCTCGTTAGCATATTTATATTTTTCGTACGTACTATTGGATAATGAAACCAGTGTCATTTACATGATGGTAAGCATCATATCCATAGCAACTGCAGTGGCATTCAGTACTTTGACACATAAATGATAATGCAGCACAGTATATACGCTCGTTACATGACTGATTATTATTATCGAAATAAATAAAATTAAAATAAAATAAAATAAAAAATATACTGTTTTTTTATTATTTATCTCACCCACATGGTAATATAGTGTAATTTGTAGTTATAGTTTATTTTTCTTTTGTTTCAGATACACTAAATTCAAAATTCGATTTTTTTCTACTATTCCTCTTTTGACCTGACGCTGGCAAAAATGTGTTAAACAATTGACACACTTAAATTAAAATAAAATACGCTCGTTACCCGTGTAACTTAGTTGGAAAAAGTGCTGGGCATGGAAATCAATAGTCTATTAGAATATAAGTAACTAGTTAAGTTCGTAATGAGTCACATCCAATCATAGGTGCTTTAAAGTAAGAAGTAATTCCTTTTCTGGTTATCTGGTTTATGTTGTGATGGATTGTACTGGTTTAAGATTTTAAAAGAAGATAAAGTGGTGCAAAACTGTCAAATAAATTTCATTCATTGTCGTATGAAGAATGGCCACAGCTTGGTTTCAAGCAATCCTTAGTATCACAACTCCAATTCTTGCTTTACTCCCTCAATTCTTCGAAACAATAAACGCAAATATGGAACTGAGTGCGGAAACTTGATCTTAGCACTTAGCGATAAAACACAAAGCGCATAGATATCGATACATAATCAATAACATAATATATTCCTGCGTAGGGTTTCTCTTTGCAGTAGCGCATGTAGAGTAGTATATATAGAGGAAACAGTAGCGTTTGAAAACCACGCGAAGAAACACGAAGCTGAAGGCTACATTACATTAGGAAGCTACATTACATTAGCAAGCTACATTACATTAGCGAGCTACATTACATTATGCTGTTTCGATTTATTGTTATTGTTCTTAATGAAATCTTGAAAATGTCTAGTTCTGCACGAATCTAGTATAGATGATTGGAACTGCTATTTTATTTTCCACTGTTTTTGCTTTTGGCGCCTCGACGTAATGTATTAACTATCTGCTCTGATATCAAATCATGTAAGAGTTCGCTTCAAGAGAGAGATCTGATGCAGTTCATGCGCATCGAGCAACTTAGGCTCACTTGCGCCAAAAGCTGATCAATAAAATTTAAAAAAAAGAATCTAATGATGCAAGACAAAAGGGTAGTTATTCCTGTGTTTAGGCAACTAACTCGGGCTGGCGCAAGCGGGCCTTGCTACAACAGCACGTCTCACTCAGCAGTTTTCGACGCGTCTCAGGCCAAAAACAGCCTAATAACAAAGGACGTGCCGTGCTAAATATCAACACAATTCTTGATATTTCGGTCCCTTAACTATCAAAGATGAAAGGACTCTCAACTTTGGGCCGTAGTAGAAACAGAAGAGTATGTTATCTTCACAGCACCGAACGCGTCTTGTACCTATGAGTGCGGTCCAAAACGCACGCACAGCAAGGACGAACTTCCGACTGCGAAGACTTCGCCGGCGTAAACGTATATTGTATTTATGGTGCTGGCATTCTTGCTCGCGCTGTGTTCGGTTACTTTTCTATTTCTTCTATGTTTTGGGGCTCGTGTCAGCATTGTGGCGAGAGATAAAGCGTGTTTTGTGTTACAGTATTACCTACCCGTCTTGGCCGTCTTAGTGTTGACCCAATTCGATGAAATTGATAGAATTTCCATAATAATAATATGATACTTTATACATTGTAACGGGATATTTACCGTGATTATTATAATAATATGATGGCTGTGTTTTGGGTCTGCGTGTCACTGAGTGCTGAGTGTATCGAAAAATAACGGAAATTAGTTTTCCAACTAAACCGGAGATCGGTTTTAATGCTATAACGTATTCATTTTTATGTATCGACTAGCTGCTGCCCCGCGGTTTCACCCGCGTGGAGATTTTGGATTACATGGTTTTTATTTTTTTGCGCGGAACCCTAATTATTTTTCTAAAATTAAAGTAGCCTATGTTACTCCTTATAACATCAGCTATCTGCCAGTGAAAGTCCCGTCAAAATCGGTCCAGCCGTTTCGGAGATTACCCGGAACAAAGAGACAGACAGACAGACAAAAATTTAAAAAATGGTTGTTTCGTAGTAGGTACCGTATATACTTTCATATGCATTTAGTAAATACCTGTTATTTTGATATTACAAACAGACACTTCAATTTTATTTATCTGTATGGAGTATGGATAAATAAGACGCTTCGCACATGATTACATTGAGCGTCATCTTACTTGGCGTATATTATGTCTGCAAACATACTACTTTAGGTTTTAGCATTTTTTTACAGCCGACCTGCTGTCACCATCTCTCTTTGAATTTTTGGTGTCCTTGTATTGTTATTTAGATAAGTTTTTACGTCACTTATTTATACCGGCCTCTCTTTAGAAATCATCCGCCCTTCTCTACTTATAGGTAAAAAATGTAGTCTTTCTCGCCTCAAAAAACTTGAAACCGTTATTTATTTTTGAAGTTCAAATGAAAATGTTCACTGTATTTTATCTCCAGCACATCCGAGGCGAACTGATACAATTAACAGTTAGTGCCCGCGCGACAATCAAAAACGGAAAATATTCACCGTTTCAACCGAAAAATTCACCATTTTGTCGAAAAAAGACGCTGTTTTTGGAATAAATATTCTCGTAATTGAGATAACAGGCCGTCAGTTATTTGATGGAGTTGTTTTTTAAATAGTTTGGCAATGCAATACCTGCAGAACAAAATGATTAATAACAAGTCGATATAACAACAGTTACTTACATAAATAAATAACACGACTGCCCTAGCTTATGGCACTTGGGATGATGTAAGGATTGTAACGATACCCGGCAATTACAACTACGGCATTTAAAAGTTATGATGGAATAAAGAAACTCACATACACAAATACATAAAACCATAAAAATATTGAGTAATTAGAATCCCTTCAAACACTTTTTTCTATCTCCTCATGAAAATGTATTTTCTCCTTTAAGTGTTAAGGCGGTACCCCGATTCAATGACATTCATTATTCTGTCCTCTTTGCACACGCTGTCAGTTTGCGTTGGTATAAAGGGAAGGAAGACCGCGCGTTCCACTGAAATTGAGTAAAAATCCAAAAAATTACTTCAAAATTAGATGCCTAATCGAAAATGAACCACAATCAAGTTTTTTGTTATTACATAATACGTAAATCGTCGTAAACGTATTGTTAATTCTATCATTATACAAATAACAGAGATATTTCAATTCAAACTTATTTTTAGAGGTAACTTTGTAATTTTTTTTAATGGAGGTAATTTGGTAATAACTTATTTTAATCACAACAAGATTATCGGATTAATATGATGAATAATGATGTATATTTTTTTCCAGTGCCAGAAGCTCATCTGATTTTGCTAAAAAAAAACCTTTTAAGTGAAGCTATTTAGCTGCTATATACGCCTTAATTGGACGCACTTAATCCGATATCGGTTTGGAAACGTAATTGGTTATTTAAAAAGGGAACTAGGCACTGGAACGATGTCTTTTATTAGCTGTTGCGAATTCAATTCTATTAAGAATGGGTTCTTAAAGCTGCTCAAATTGATAAGGCTCTTAATGGATTCGTTCGTGAATTGTAGACGACGCCGGCGACTAGATACCTAAGGCTTGAATTACACGCGTCTAAACGGTAAAGCGGTGCAGTCGCCGTACTGCGAGATTACATGAGATCAAACACGGCGAAGTAGGCACAAAGCGTCGCGGTTGCTGGTAAGTTTACCCACTATGTTTATTGGTGGACGTAATGAGAATTCAAATTCCCAACGGCCCCTCACTGTCATTTTACGATATTTGAAGTAAGCCCAGTAAACATGCTTAAATGACAGCAGTATGCGCATTAAAAAATATAAAAGCAATAGCCAGTTAAATGTAGACTAGACTTCAATTTCATATACGCTAAAAATGGTTGAGGCATTAAAATTACTTTGGTACGGCACGCGTGGGGCGGTTTGTTACAAGTCACAACTAACCTAAAGCGCTCATTACACGCTCATGCATGTTTGCGTTTTACTGTCAAAATATAACCATGGTTTTGCAACAAGCCCGGATTATGAGGCATTACACGTAACTAAATCCATCAAAAATCCATGAAACTAACAAGAACAGCAATAAGGCCAGATATACTGTCTCTTTCTACTCGCTCGGACTAGATTTGCACCAAGCACCACATTCGACAGTAAGATATGCGTCAAGCGGTGACCGTGGTTTTTCCATGGTAGGATCATGCTGGACCATGTTATGAGGGCTGCCTAACGCTGGGCATTTAAAAATACCAACGTCCACACGTGCACTGGTCGGTATAGTCTTGCCGAATAAAACGCGCGGCCGCGCCGCTTCGTCTAACTATAGACTTTAAAACTTGTGTAGACATACCTAATTTGGACTTCGACTGTTCACTAAACCTTAACTCATTTCGTTTTTAGTATTCAATAAAGGAAATTGAGTTCTGTCGTCGTTTTTTAATCCAAACGAATGTTGAGATGGAATTTGAAAGGAGACGAATTAAGAGATGAGTCGAAGGTTTTTGTAGCCAGTGGCAAGCTCGGGACCTCTCGAAATGTTTTATTTGATTCCGAGCTGTGACCCCGGGAAACATTTTTGTCTGATTGGAAGATATGAAATTCAGCTGTCGTCCGTTACCTTCTAGTGTACGAAATGAAAAGTTTACGATTTCACGATTTTTTTCTTGTTCATTTTTATAAATTGTTATTTTATGTTAGTTCTACTCGAATTTTCGACGAAAAAAGAAAATAGATTCTTAAGTCGACCCGTAGGTATATAATAGGTCGGGGAAAAAGTTTCTTCGCATTTTTCAAGAAAATTCAAAACATTTTTTAATATAGTTTATTTACATTTAACTAAAGTATGTAGGTACCATTTTGTTCGATAACTTTTTGCCATCTTGTAGGTAGGGACATGATCCCATTGCTATAGAAATTTTGGGACTTCTGATCAAAATACCGCGACAAGTGGTTTTGGCAGTCCTCTCGTGATGTTAACCTGACACTGCCTAAAGAATTCTGAAGAGACCGAAACAGGTGGAAATCTGAAGGTGCAAGGTCAGGACTATACGGCGGATGCATTAACACCTCCCAGCCAAACTCTCTTAATTTTTTCTGAGTGGCTAAAGATGTGTGAGGTCTAGCGTTATCATGAAAAACCATGAAATGAAAACCACACCCCTTCTGTTGATTAATTCCGGCCGCTTTCTCTCAACTTCTTGCTTTAATCTCATCAGTTGTTCGCAGTAGAGTTCAGAATCGATGGTCCTGCCTGGTGGTAACAGCTCATAATGAATAATGCCCTTCCAATCCCACCACACACACAGCATCACCTTGTTGCGAGTTAACCCGGGTTTCGCCACAGTCTGTGAAGCCTGACCGGTCTTGGACCACGACCTTTTACGCACGTTCTTGTCGTACGTGATTCACTTTTCATCACCAGTTATCAGCTTCTTCAAAAATGGTTCGGTTTCATTACGTTGCAGTAAAGAATCACAAATGAGTACACGGTTCATTAGGTTTCTTTCAGTGAGCTCGTGAGGTACCCAAATATCGAGCTTTTTTGTGTACCCAGTTTTTTTCAAATGCGCCAAAACTGTTTTGTGGTCAATTCCCAGTTCTTCAGCTACGTCGTAACTACTGATATGCCGATCTTGTTCCACTTTTTCAAAAATGGCATCCATTTTATCCGTAATAGGGCGACCAGAGCGACGTGCTTCTTTGAAATCAAAATTTCCGGATTGAAAACGCTTAAACCAAATGTGTGCTACTCTCACAGACACTGCACTAGGTCCATAAACATCGCAAATTTTTTTCGCGGCTTGCATTGCATTTTTACCTTTTTTGTAGTAAAATTTTAAAATGTATCGAATTTCTTCATTAGATTCACTCATTTTGACAGTACGAAAAACAAATGAAAATCACACATTTTCCTAATTTGAATTTGGAATTATGTTCTTTAAAATTTAAACTTTCATATGATACCATAATCAGCCAGATACAAATAGTATAGCCAAAGAGATTTTATTACAAGTTCATACATACTATAATGCGAAAAGACTTTTTCCCCAACCTAATATTTTACATGTTAGGTACCTCTCCGGCTTTAAAGGGCCTGTAATAAGCCATCTTAAATTATAATCCTTTTGTAAAGAAATAAAATTGATAATAGCGATGCGTTTTCTTTTAGTTGAACATTATTTTTTTAGATTTTCTTCTGCCCCCGGTTTCACCCGCGCGGAGATATTAAATTTCATGGTTTTTATTATTTAGCGCGGTACCCTAATTCTTTTCCCAAAATAAAAGTAGCCTAATTTACTCCTTGTTGTTTTGTTATAGGTACCGTATATACTTTCATATATGCATTTTCATATGCAATAAGCTGTTATTTTGATATTACAAACAGACACTTCAATTTTATTTATTTGGTATAGAAGACAGTTTAATTATTTACACGACTGCACAAAAAAGGAGTGTAATGTTTTTAGAGTTCATGTATGTATGTATGTGAGTTTCTTAATTCCACCATAGCTTTTAAATGCCTGAACAGATTTGGAGGTATGGGGTATCGTCTAATCCGTAACCATTAGAATGCTTAGCGGAAAATCAGCCTATCTACAAATACGAGTCAAGTTTACATCCTTAATTTTTCCGTCAGCTCTACTTCACGGCGTGTAATTGGATTAAAATTGAGCACTTTTACACAGGCCGCTTCAGTCATTAGTTAGCTGTCCTCTGCACTGACATCGTAATTTATGTTAGGACCTTAAAAAGTGAAACTTGGTATTCATCAATCACAATAGGTGGAAGTTCTGAAGTCGGTTCAGGAAGCCAGGATCATCAGAGAGATTAGGCTTGCGAAAAAAGTTTGTATTGATTGCTATGTGGTTCAAGTTGATTGACAGCAAGAAAATCGTATCTTCAAAAAATCCAATAAATTAAGGGGATATACATTATAACATGCGTTATGCTTAATTTTATTTCACCTTTTGATTCCTACAGCTGGAGCCGTTCCTTCAATGCGACGCGGTCCCTTTGACACAGATTCGCGCGTCTTTACAAAATCGCGGGCGCCTAAAATGAGCAATAATAATAATAATAATAAATAAACGCTTATACTCATACCCCCGCACTAGGATTCCCTGTATTGCAGGTGGCATGGACACACACAGATACACATCACAAACATCCAAGACCCGAGAACAAATTTTATGCTTACACAAAATCTGTCCCGGCGGGGAATCGAACCCGGGACCCCTCGCTTTGCAGGCAGTGTTACTACCAACTTAGCTACGGAGCCGCCAACATAGTAGAAACTATACCTATATTTAAATAGAAACGAGGGTAACGAGCGCATTGCAGTGCCGCGCAGGCCTTTGTGTTGCAAAGTTCGGGGTGGCACTGCAATTGTTATGGGCCGGCATTATGCTTACCATCAGGCAAATGACCAGCTCGTCTCATTACCAAATAACATTAAAAAAAAAAAAAAAAAAAAAAAAAAACTATAAACAGAAACCATACCTATATTTTCCTTCTCAGAAAGTACCGACACATAAAACCTGACAACAAGTGAGCCAGATGAAAGACCAAGTGGCTACTAATGGAAACTTTCACGAAGTTAGGTAATGTGTAAAGTTTGTTGTCCACCTGTGCCGGTCCCGTGACCCGATCGGCATCGCGGGTCTTTAAATAAGTTATGTGTAGTATAGGACTTCTTTTTTGTTCTTAGTTTGCGTTTTCTAGGTTACCTTTTTTGGCGTGTTGACACACCAAAAAAGTTAATTAATAAATGTTAGAAACCAGTGTCGTAGTTAGGGGCCAGGTGGGCTGCCAGAGGGCCACCTTCAGGGGCGCGCACTTTGCAGCCAAAAGCCAGAAGTGTAAACTTTTAAGAGATTTTATAACGTGTAATTATTATAACAAACTCGTGTTGTTTTTTCCTTCCTACATACCTATAACAGTAAAAAAATATTTATGCTTAATTTAATTAACACTTTCAGTTATAATGACGATATTCTTGCTAGAAAATAAGGATTAGCGGGTGCAAAATTCAAATCTTGCTGGCGCTCGTGACCCTAACTACGACTGTTAGAAACACTACGGGACAAGTATGACGCGCAACATGAAGTCTACGTGGTGTTGCAATGTCCCCGACGTCCCTAGTGTTCGTATCTGACGTGGTACTGGGACATACCGCAAGTTCCCGCCCCAGAGCCAGAGAAAAGTCACTCGTCAGTTGTGCATTATTTTTGCTGAGTGTAGCATAATGTTCCACGACGTTGTCTCCGAGACAACTCACGAAGCGACGTGTTTTGTCGACCTGTGACTCGTAGCTCGTACCTAGATTGTGAAGAAATAAAGAAGGTACGGTTACGGTCTTACCACGAATAAATTAAACACACTTTAAAGACGGTTTAATGTTTAATCAAACGATCCTGTATGCAATAACCGCTCACGGTGTCCAAATACGCAAAATATGTTGTATAATTCCACGTCTTTATGCTTTTCCGTATTAAAAGATACCTCTTGCATTAATGCTACCTAACCATTGAATAACATATCATGTGGATAGAACCGTTCAAGTGTAAACTGTACCAGGAAGAAACAATACACTGCCATTAAACCGGTGAAGCATCCCGGAAGAACATCATATCAAAATTCAAGTACCTACTTCCGCTGAACGTGGATAAGAGTAAAACGTTATATACTTACTATAATAAATGCGAAAGTGTGTGTATGTTTGTCTTTCTTTCGCGCAGAAACGGAGCAACGGATCGACGTGATTGGCATAGATTGACCAATATAAGTTCATGGGCCGGAGAGTAACAAAGACAACTTTTATCCCGGAAGAATGCACGGTTCCTGTGGAAACGCAGGTAACACCGCAGGCAGAAGCTGGTTTTTTTATCTTGCTGTTATTAAGCAATTAGGTTCTGTCCAAGGCTTCACACGCGTGGAATCAGGATAAAAAATGGTCGATTATAAATAGTGCATGTAGGACATGTTAAGATCCTAATTAACTATGATGTAAATACTAACACTGGCTCATGGTCACACCAAGCCTTATACCATTATGTTTTCCTTGGAACTCACACAGAGTTCCGCATTACATTCGCCTTCCACCCGGCGTGTCCATCTACTCGACCACAGACTATACCAAGAAGGTACCACAATGTCTAGACCTCCCATCTGTCACTGTCAAGTATGGCCAACCGCTTGTGTGTGTGAGACAGTGTACTATATTTATTTAGATAGGTACAAAACTACAAACACTACAGTTAGTAGTAGTATTAGTAGTTAGTTTAAATACTCGTAGTAGATTTTACCTCGAGACTTGAGAGTAGGTAGTCTTGAGATGGCTAGACAAGCAAGCACTAGAAATTGTCCTATAACGCCACCGTGCTATGGCTGCACAACATTTTACTTTATCTTCACACTATTATGTGCATAAATCTATAGTACTATTGTTGCAATATGCGAATTGAGTGAAAGTACTTGGAAAGCGATTGGTAAACAATATTGTAATAAGAGTTTTGTGCCCTAGATACCTACAAATGACGGTAGAAATAGAGCATGATAACAACAACTATTTTTGTATTATGAGCTCCGTAAACGATGAATCGTGTTTATCCATCTTACATTACCTACATATAAGTTTCATTTATGGGAACATTTCACTAAAATAGCTATGAGATTTGATAATGTTTGAGCAAAGTAGTCAGTGAAATTACTGGGCTATGAGACTGACTAGTAAGTTGTTGGACTAACTCTTCTGCGAGTGTCCGTCTGGGTTGTTACCACCGCTTTGCTCGTGAAGTCTGCCGCCAAGCAGTAGTGTGCAAGCATTACTGTGTTCCAGTTTGATGAGCAGAGTAACCAGTGAAATTACTGGGCTTATGAGACTTAATACCTAATGTCTCAGGGTAATGAGCGCACTGCAGTGCAGCGCAGGACTTTGTGTTGCAAAGTTCTCGGTGTCATTGCAATTGTTATGGGCTTACGTTATTGCTTACCATCAGGCAAATGACCAGCTCGTCTCGTTACCAAATAATATAAAAAAACGATTCTGTACCCAAGTACCTATATGTGTTTATATGTGTAGATGAGAAAGCAAATCTCAAAGATGAAGAGAATTGTAACAGACGTACATCTCATTCTGGCTAACTTCCCGAAGTGGTCGCCAGCTGTAGTAAAGCGGGCGGCACTTGAACTCGAAGATTTGATCGCGGTGACGTCGTCCGTTGCCAACTTCGCCGGGCCTTCAGTGCGAGCACTTTGCACTTTAGAGAAATTAACTTGTGGAAATGCAGTTACCTACCAGTATGTTTTCATTAAAGATCTAGTTCGGATAAGGCCAAAGGAATTTTCTTTTACTATGATGAGTGAGAATACTTAGGTGTGGAAATTTAAGTAGTAATACTGTGTAGCAGTAGAGGTTAAGATCGAGTGTGGCCTAGCGGGAACTTGTGCAACTTTCAATCTGACGTAACTGAATTTGAATTCCGTTCGGCCAAAAACTTATATCAAGTTATGTGCAGATTTACAACACTCGCTTAAAAACTATGAGGAATTTTAATCCTTCGATGTTTACATCGTGAGAAAACCCGCATGTTCAACAACAACACAATTCGAGGACATGTGACGTCCACAAAACCGCGCTGGGCCCGCGTGGTGGAATATGGTCCATATTATTCCCTTTAGAAACAGAACAGGAAAACCATACATAATTATTTACCAAAGGAATGATTGAATGGCGTATTCCAAGAACTAGTTCCTTCCGGAAATATATTCTGCCCCAATTTTCCTTAAACTTTCCTGACAACCGCCTCCAAACTAAAATCACATTATCCCTAACTTTCCAACGCCAAAACTGAAAATATTATTAAATTATACTCACACCCTTCATATGTGGTCGGCCTAAATAAATTTCCCAATAAATTAGTTTCACAAAGTCGAGTATGAATATCCAAGCTGCAGAAATGAATAGTTATTTTTTTATAGTCCGTAGTCAGTATAAGCTTTTTTTTACGTTTACCATCTCACCTCTTGGTAATTGATTACCAAGTTTAATGATACGGTCAACGATGAAGCACGCTTGTAGGAGATACCAATTCATTCGTGCTTTGGAGCAAGCAGGTAGGTAGGCGAAGCTCAGTCAATAGCTAAGGGTGAGGTTCCCCATGTGCGTTATATTGTTTTTTTTTAACCCTTACTACTTTCATTTAGTAAGTGAGAATGCCAGTTTGTTACCTTTTCCCGCCACAACTATTCAAGGATGTTAAATTATACACAGATGTAGTTTACGAGCCCAAGGAAGGACATAGAGTATCAGCTAGTGTTCACTTAGCCTATAAACATGCCTTGTTTTTTTAGTCTTGCCTTTGTAAATTTTGCAGCGCCATCCTGGCTGGCCAAACCTGGAAGTAAGACTTTTTCCAATAGGTTAGCATTTGATCTCACCTGCAGGACTAAGGCTAAGATTCAAAAACGATTCTAAGCGTAGACTTTGGCTTCCATCTGTCAAAACTGTATATAATTTTGACGTATGGAAGCGTGAGTCCACGCTTAGATTCGTCTCTGAATCTCAGCCTAAGATACGTGTCACGACAAAATGTTGTCTACTGTTTTGTCTCGCTCTTTCTATTGCAAATTCGAGACAAATGCATGACATACCCGTCGACAAGGTCGGAGGCGGTGCGCACGCTAAACCTATATAGGAACTCTTAAGTGGCTCTTAAGTGCTGTTGGATCACACCTTATAGGTGTTTAGAAAATCACGAAGTTCACGAGACGAGCAGGTCGTTCTCTAAGGCACTGTAGTGCGGTACCCGTTAAGGAGGGTAATGTCACGAATTACTTTGCTTATCAAACCGGAATGCATAATGCAGTAGGTACACTACTGATTTGAGGCTTCACTAGCAAAGCCCCTGGACGGACACTAGGAAAAGAGTTGGTCCTTCCACCTGATTATGAAACAGTTTGCCCGGTTGCCCATACAAAGCGCCTGTACTTAATAAGTTCGTACTATCGCATCCAAACCGAGTTTATCAGAGTAATTGAGCCGATTCCGTTGATTGTTAGCAAGTTTGTTTCCGGGTCGTTAGCGCAGCCCCGATTTCAAGCTTCGGAAATATTCAACGGAGATTTAATCATCCACGGTACGGGAGAGACGGATCGCAGATGTAGATACCCCGTCTTAATCAAATTTAGAATGAAATGGTGTAGTGCGTGCCACTTAACTAGAACCGTGATTGATTGATAGATCTGATTGGGAGATGAGACATTGATGACCGTCGCCACAGAGACCAATAGTAAAGCTGCGACGGTTATCACGCAGGCATCCATTGTCGTTTAAGATCAGGCGAAATAGTTACTAACCGGTCGTCCGCATGAACAACTGGCCCGTAGTACTTAGATACTATGCGTAGAGGTATCTATGCTGACGTGAAGTTATCGAGAGGTGGCTTCTATGTCAGTCACTCATCACCAGGTTCGCGGTCACTTTTATCTCTTGAGCACGTAGAGAGTCTGTTTGTGACAGTGTAGATCTATCACATATACTGACTGTCTGTTTTAACACAAAATAGGTACGGTTTCTCTCTCTCTCTCGGTCTCTATTTGCTAGTTTTAAGCCTAGGAATTCCAAAATAAGTGTAAATATTAATACGAGTACTCAACAGCACACATAACAATTCATTCATTCTTGAAATCGGAAAAAATACACAAAAAAATTCTCTGTTGCCTATATGTAGAAAGTGTTTTTGTTGGTCGCTCTTCCGTAGTTTCCGGACCCTTATCCTACCAATAAAATATTTATCCGGACACTGACCTGAACCTTTCCAGGAAATGAGTGGTTAACATTGTTTACAGTCTATACTGTGGTAAAGGTCACGATTGCTCATAATTGGTTTATCGCAATAGTTCGTTACGACTTGTTACAAGTTACGATGAAAACAGTTAATTGGCAGACAAACGTGGTAAAGTTACAATGCTTTTGTAACTTTGATAACTTTTATAAAGCGATAAGATTTCTGAAAATTGGATGGTATATTTCAGACAAAGACCTGGGGGGTTAGGGTAGATTCGCAGCTATGGCGTAGATGCAGCTACGGCGTAGACGCAGCTACGGCGTAGACGAAGCTACGGCGGAGGTCAAGCACTAAACTATCAAGAGCAAAAAATCTCTCCATCACATTAAAAATTCAATCATTCAAGTAATTCAATTAATTCCAAATGAAACATTTTAATAAGTTTGGGAAGCGTCGAAACATCGTAATACTAAAGATGTTACCTCAATGCATCGGCAAATATTTTCTTCCGTATAAAGGGAACTTCACAACAAGCAGGCCCAAAAGAATTAATGAGGTCCCAATAAAACGGGAACTCGTTTTCCTTCACGATTATTTGTCATTGGAGTTCGAATGCCCCTACTACTTAGAGAAAAAATCCCTACTATGAGCAATAATGAGCATAAGTATTTTATTTAATAAAAAAACCGGTCATACAATTAACATCATCAGCCGGAAGACGTCCACCAGTGAACATAGGCCTTTTCTATCACGTCACTTGGATCGGCCACATGGCCTCTTGCATCCAACGTTCTCCATCTTGATCAAAACGTCGGTCCTAACTCTTAGTTGGGGGCCGGCCTACACGTCTTCCACTGATCCCCACTCGAGAACCTTTCTTCCCCACCGGTTATCAGTTCTGCGAGCGATGTGGCCTGCCCATTGCCGTTTCAATAGTTTACAAACTATAGTTGTCGAAGAATCGAATCCGTAACCCCTTACAGAAGTTCTTCGACCTTTAAACTAGCTCGGGTCCAATTCAAAGTAACTCAATATATTCATTTTAGATTCAACTAGTGAGTCCAAACACTATTCATTCGTTAGTATACTTTCAACCCTTGACACAGATATCTATACCCCACTGATAGTAAACTCAATCTGATTATCGAGTACGTGTCGCGTATTTGTCCCGGATGATGTAGGTAAATCATCCGGGACAAATAAATCTAATTGAATCGGCATTCGTCCGTTTGCACAAGGCTCCGGACGCGGGCGTGTTTTTAACGGACAACGCAGTGTAGATAGGATAACATACAAATAACCATTTGGAACGATTTCCGAGTAAGTATATCCATGCATTTTTGTTCAATCCGGAGTCCGTGCACGAATGTTCAATTATAGAGTTACCACAAAAAGAAACAATGTTTGTCGCCTGTTTAGCTAAATAGCGTCTAAAGATAAACGTCAGAAATGATTAGAAATGTCACAACAGAAATATGTTAGACAATGATAAGACACTACTTAGATCAGAATGTGTGATTGCTCATATTTAATCGCGCGACTAAGGCATGTTTAGTCGTTAATCAGTGATTAACACAGGTTGAACGTGTGTTTAAATTTTTTGTGATATTGAACTAGGTAGGCATGTTTATTAGTAAGAACACTAGTAACTAAAAGATAAAATTTGAAATTACGCGCTGGCCAAATGTTTTAATTTTCAAAACCTAAAATTCACATAGTTTTATTCTAAAAGCATTCCTATAATGACTACAGTTAAAGGAATCAAGGGGAGACAAGCCAACAAGCCAAATACTATACCTATAGTACACCTCCATATTTATAACTTGGCATATATTATATGCAAGCCACATAAAAGTAGACTCCATAACGCAGGTGGTCCTTTAGCAAGATAAGTAGTACGTATAACCGTTCCAGGAGTATTAACGTGATAAAAGAAAGTTGGACGTCGGACGCCGCCGCGTCGGTCGCTTTATTGAGACCGCGGTCGTGATACGGCGTAATTAAAAAGTTAACCGGGTGCAAAAAGCAATGCAAGTCGTGGAAACATTGTGGGTATTTTGTCCTAATAATAGGTTATCTAAGTAGCTACCCTATGTCTTTCCTTTGTCTTAGGAAAATCATAGATCACGCTACTTGTTAGCACGCTGTCATTCGTGAAGGCGACTTCATTCAATATAGCATGATAAAAGTAATTTATAGGCTCAGGAATTATACGATAAACCTTACGTTTTTTTTTTTTTATGTTATTTGGTAACGAGACGAGCTGGTCGTTTGCCTGATGGTAAGCATAACACCGGCCCATAACAATTGCAGTGCCACCCAGGACTTTGAAACAGAAAGGCCTGCGCGGCACTGCAGTGCGCTCGTTACCCTGAGACATTGGGTATTAAGTCTCATAAGCCCAGTAATTTCACTGGAAACTACTCATCAAACCGGAACACAGTAATGCTTGCACACTACTGCTTAGCGGCAGACTTCACGAGCAAAGCGGTGGTAACAACCCAGACGGACACTCGCAGAAGAGTTAGTCCTCCCACTAACAAACTTTTTTTTGGCATTTGAGACATTTTAGTGTTTCTTCGGGTCTTTCTTTTCGAAATTAATGGACCATTAGCTAATTACGGTTTATTTGTTTAGTATGACAACAATTGTTACGTGTCCTACCACAGACTTAGTATGGCTGTGTTGATTCTGGAATTTATCTTGGAAGATTTGCCCTGACAATTATTAATTTACGTGCACCTACTATCAACTAAGAATTTTAAATACATTCACATGACTTGCTGCACCCTTGTCTTGGTAAATTTACTCAATCTTGATTAGGACCATGCAATATATCCACTAATTTTTGCACCTGCGTAACTTACGCTAAATAAATGTAACTACATTTTTGCTTCCACATACTTAACTAAAACTTTTCATACACATTCGCCAGTTAAAGATACCCTAGAAAACGGCCGAATTATAAATACAGAAGAAACACTAGTAAGATAATTTAGTTTCTTTTCTATAAACGTTACAATGAAAAATTTACAATTCCCTTTTGAAATGAACAGAAAATCGTTATAAATTAATTCCCGTTACTCAGTAAGCAGACTCTCAAAATACCTATTAATACCCCAAATGAGATTTACCTCGGAAATCGTTGGAAAACAGTACAATGTCCCGGTAATGGTAGATTATGGAAATAACTCGATTCAGGGCTGGAGCGAGCTGAATAATCCCGGGGAGGAATTCAGCCGCCGGTCTTGGAGAGGGTTCCCATGAAAGACAGATTTTCGGGATAAAAGCCTGCGGCGCGAGTACGGAAGTCGGTCGAGTTTTTCGGTTCGACAAATTTATCGAATGTTGCGAGTACCGAAGTCTGATCGTAAAGTATTGTTAGCTCTATATTCTCATTGGATTCGACCTAGCTATTCGATAACTTTTGTCGATTGTTTCGAGGCTCGATAAAACCCACTTTATCGATTTGAGCTGTCAATTTTATCGAATATTATCGAATTTTATCGACCGAAAAGATCCGTACTTGCGCCGCTGTTCAGACTAAGCGTTATTCGCTAACGCCTGTGATAGAGATAACCGACTGGGTACAAAACTTCATACAAATACGGTCGATATAAACGCTCGATATTTCCCTTTACGCTTAGCGGTAGCGAATAACATTTATGATTTAGGTCTGAACACGGCTTAAATTGGAGGAGAATTTTGCCGAGGCAAAAGATGAAATAGAACCTGTGTGTGTTTTATTTTGGGTGAGTAAAAATCATTGTCATCAGCTAGAAGACGTCCACTGCTGAACATAGGCCTCCTCCATAGAATGCCATTAGCGTAATGCATCCTATATCGTGCACTTACCAGCTTTACAAAAGCAATAATAATAATTAAAGCTGTCCACTCCCGTTTATTGTTATCTACTACTAAATACGAATAATATTTCCGTGTTAGTGCATATCTAGGATGTATCTTACCCCTTAAGCCTTAAATCGTTTCCGTGAATTCCTGCAACGTTCAAATCTTCCGTTAGATGTTCGTTATCTTGGAACACTTGTATAAACTCCGTCTCTGATATGCTCGCTGTAGTAGCTTTTACAAAACTTAAGCTGGTAGGTTCCAGATCAAAAACTTGGCCGTGAAAAACTGCGTTTAAGTACATAGCTCTGTCATACATTTTTTTATTAGTTAAAATGTAAATAATCTGGTGATATAATTTAAATTAAGTACTTATAAATGATAAAAAAAAATTTGAATTTGGGAACTTTTAGATGCTGATCTTTGTGTAAATTATATATTTATTTTTAATTTCTTAAAACTGTAAAACGACAGAAAATATGTATTTTGTGTTTCATGCAACATCCCAATTATGATAGCAGATATGATGATGATGATGATCTCTAGAGACTCAACACTGTTCGTTGGTATCAACACTGTTATTTTTTAGTCCGAGAAAAATGCAACGTATGGCAACCTCCCTAAGCGGAACTATTAAAACCAAGTTAGGAGTAAAGCCGCAGGAATTACGTTCCGGCAGAAGCAGTAATACGTTTCGAGCCGATGAAAAAAGTTAGCGCACCTATTTGCGATGACCTACCCAGAAATTTTATAATTTGATTATTACTTTGCGGCCATTCGTAATTACAGTTGAAAAATTAAAAAATGGACCTAGATAAAGACTAGCAAAAGACTGCTAGAAACGTCCCCATGGACGGGAGTGCACCCTCCAACAGATTCGAAAGATCAAAACGTCTCAGTATGTAGATATTTTTTTACTATGGCGACATTCTTCTTACACGTGAGGTTGACCCGGAATATAGATTTAAAAAAAAAGATTAGAATGCCGCCATATTAAAAATACATCTAAATATATACCGAGCCGCTTCGAATGAGATTTCATGCGTATCTCATATTGCGTTGGAGCCCTACCCTCCACTGGGTCCATACAAAATCCCACATGTCCTTTCTTTTGCAACCTAAGTATTTTGAAGCTAACTAATATAAAAAATGTAATTTTGACGTTCTATTTTTGCTGACATCAAAAATACGGGCATGATTTGTGATGTACCTAAGAGAAGCTTCCAACCCAAGACAGGATGAGACAGGAATTTTTAACCTTTTCCTATGAAAGTTTTTAATTTATTTCTTGACCTGGATACATAGTCCTTAAGTCGCAATATTAGAAACAATTTTCGAGTCGAAGTGACGCTTCAGTAAAGCGGTGGATACTTTACTGAAGCTTCTATGGAGTTTTGGTTACGAAAATACACGTTTTTCGCCTTTGTACTATTTGCCTTTCACTCATGCACGTTTACGAACACTTAATGGTTAATAATCCACCATTATTACACATTAACACTCGAAGAAACATAGGTTTTAGTAAATAACACAAAATCAACAACAGCACATTTTCGCATTCCCGCCAAAACTCTTTTCCTATCAAATGAACGGCGATGTTGCCAGAAAGTAGATAAGTACCTGTATGTACCACATAACATTAATACTTACTGTACACTGTCACAAGATAAAATTTAGTGTTCTTTTTATCTTGATGGGTTAAGGTACAATTCAAACTGCAATAGCAATAGAAAGTGACACTTACGGTCTTACCATAAAAAAATTAAACACATCTTAAGCCTGTGTTATACAGCGGTTAACTCCTTAATCACGTGATTAAATGTTAGAAATCGCAAATATCGATTTACGTAGTGTTTAACCGTTGCCTAACTCCATTCTCTTGTGACATTTCTAATAATTTTATACGTTTATCTTTAGACACTGTCTAGCTAATAATAAAAGACAGAGTGGCAGAGTATCCAGTGAAATTACTGGGCTTATGAAACTTAATACCTAATGTCTCAGGGTAAGGAGCGCACAGCAGTGCCGCGCAGGCCTTTGTGTTTCAAAGTTCTGAGTGGCACTGCAATTGTTATGGGGCGGCGTTATGCTTACCATCAGGCAAACGACCAGCTCGTCTCGTTACCAAATAACATAAAAAAAAGAAAAATACACTGATGAAAGGCTTCTACTAAACCCGTTTCGGTCCACACTAAATGATTACTACTACCCAAGCTATTAGCAATCCGTCAATGCTGCGGCGCGAACAGTTTAATTGCAGGTAAACCGAGCCATTGATAGACATTGTCGACAAACACCTCAACTAACTGCGCTAGGGTCATCAAGGAAACTTCACAGAGGTGAAATGTGCGCAGGTTTGTTGATTTGGTTACAAACGAACTAGCTGATGAGATAAAATATCAGTTCATTTATTATTTTTTATACTGGATCTACTGTGAAATAGTCTTAAACCGTTCGTCTAAGTATAATGATTGACTATAAAAAAAAGAAATATCTAATATCTTGGCTTAAATATCAATTCAATTCTCGTTACCATACACTGCAACGAAGTCCATCTACCATTTTTTGCGTCTGCGAAGTACGGAAGAATTTTACATCAATTGTCTACTGAGAATTACTTGTAGAACATACATACTTTGAATAAAAAATGTACGAAGAATTTTTGTGTTACAGATGCTTTAGGTGTATTTATGTATTTATTGCATTGTACGAATGTATTTATAGCCTTAGTATCTTATGTATAATATATAGTAAGTGCTCGTGAAGTCTGCCGCCAAGCAGTAGTGTGCAAGCATTACTGTGTTCCTGTTCGATGAGCAGAGTATCCAGTGAAATTACTCAGGGTAACGAGCGCACTGCAGTTCCACGCAGGCCTTTGTGTTTCAAAGTTCTGGGTGGCACTGCAATTGTTATGGGCCGGCGTTATGCTTACCATCAGGCAAACGACCAGCTCATCTCGTTACCAAATAACATAAAAAAAACTACATTAGTGGTACATGTACCATGTATATTGATACTGATAAAGATATAGAGAAAGTAATAGAAGATGTTTTAAAAATTCTCCATTACTTTCTCATTGTTTATTGGAAAGAGAGAGCAAAACTAAAATCAGTTTGAGGTTTGTGACGCCATAATCGACACCCCTAATTATTTGCATGAGTGATTTTTCACTGATATGCTGTCAGACTAATACAACCCAATGTTACGCCTTTACGGGCTATTCTCCGATGGTCTAAGGTATTCAGCTTGCATTACGGCATTGTCCCACTAGATTACATTGCCTCTGGTCAACTGGAAACGTATTGGTATTAATGGTAACATGTGTTGTGGCCAGAAACTATGTGTAGGTTTAGATTGACAATCAAGATGTTTGTGTTACTATTATATATGACGCTACTAAACAAGACCTGCAGTAAGGGATATCGTTTCTATTCAGTACCGCATGTAATTTACTTTCTATACGTAAAGTAAGCTATAGGTATGATATAAAAGATAACAGGCACGATACTCCCCGATGCTGTCGCTGGCAGAAGTCAAAATTCTTTATCCACACGCTTGGATTGAATTATTTTACTAAACAGAGAACACTTCAAAGAATACCTACATTTTCATAAAAGGATTATCACTACACTTACATTCTCTTCTGCGAGTGTCCGTCTGGGTTGTTACCACCGCTTTGCTCGTGAAGTCTGCCGCCAAACAGTAGTGTGCAAGCATTACTGTGTTCCGGTTTGATGAGCAGAGTATCCAGTGAAATTACTGGGCTTATGAGACTTAATAACTAATGTCTCAGGGTAATGAGCGATCTGCAGTGCCGCACAGGCCTTTGTGTTTCAAAGTTCTGGCTGGCACTGCAATTGTTATGGGCCGGCGTTATACTTACCATCAGGCAAACGACCAGCTCGTCTCGTTACCAAATAACATAAAAAAAAAAACTCATGCCCCTGCGCTAGGATTCTCTGTATAGCAGGTGGAATTGACACATAAACAAGAACCGAAAACAAACTTACTACGCCACACAAAGTTATGTTGGAACGCTTACTTTATAATGAAGCCTTTAATTATCGGTGTCTATGATTTACTTCTAACACTCAAGTGCGACTTTTCAAGTCATTTTCTCTAAAATACTATGATTAAATTATTGAGAATAATTAAAATATGGCCAGTACGTATTTATTCTTGCTTATTAATCTATACATCTATACAACTAAATAAAATTGAAGTGTCTGTTTGTAATATCAAAATAACAGCTTTTTACTAAATGCATATGAAAGTATATACGGGACCTACACCAAAACAGGCTTTTTTTTTTTTGTCTGTGTGTTTGTTGCGGGTAATCTCCGTAACGGCTGGGCCGATTTCGACCGGACTTTCACTGGCAGATAGCTGACATTACAAGGAGTAATATAGGGTACTTTTATTTTAGAAAAAGAATTAGGGTTCCGCGCAAAAAAATAAAAATCTCACCGCTGGTGAAACCGCGGGGCAGCAGCTAGTCTATTCTAAGGTGGCTAAAAAGTATAACAAAAACACCAAAAGAATATTTCTTATAAGCTTTATTCGAAGGAATTCCACAACTAACTATATTACTAACTGCATTCCCTAACAAGCCCTTTTACCCTGAAAACGACAACATTTGCATCGGTAGCATATAAACGGAAAGTATAGTAAATTTAACCACGCCTTTGTTTGTTTAGCTATCATTAGTTGGTTGGATTCCCGGATCAACAAATGACAGTTATACAACCGGATCAACATATGACACGTTGGATAACCGGATGGAAAAATGCGGTTACATAACCTAAACTATCTATCCAGAGATCGTTTATTAGGATCGGCTGTGAACCGACCATTCTTAAAATTTATAACAGCTATTTATTTACAATACCTTTAATTTAAAATTTAACTAAATCTAGAAATCCTAAAATAAAAATGATGCATATCGGAGCAACGACGTCACAGGCGAGCTTCATGGACGGTGTAAAATGACAACAATCAAAACATGTTAACTTTGGTTTACTAATAAGCGTTTAGAACCATAAATTACTCATTGGATTGTTAATAATTTCACTTAAACTTTGATTAACTAATTAATGTTTGTGAACCAGTATTGCGCCTACCGTCGGACCGTTCAGATCTCCCATATAACCTTGCCGAAATAAATGGTTGAGATAAAATGGAGCTACTTCGTGTTTTCTTTCTACGAGGGGTGAGCGGTCACCATGATGTTGAAGATGTTGACGTCACCGGTGGTGACGTCACCGTTTTTAAAAAGACCCCTGGACTCGCCGCCCCGTCATCAGAAGTGGGATTGGAACGGAACAACCTAGCTTTCCAATCCTAGCCTTCTCACCCGCTTGTCACCTGAAGGACCAGCACAAATGGGCAATGCAGCCGAGCCCAGTCGCAGCAGAGGTCCCCACATCAGACACCAGCTCCTGAAGATTATGCTGACACACCACCGTATTGGCGAGAGATGACCCATCACTACCAGCTCCTGAAGATTATGCTGACACACCAGCCACGTCCGTGGTATCAACACGAACGGGCCAACACGTGCAACCAAACCAAGAAAAAGGCGATGGAGACATGACATCAGAATACAGGTGAATCGTAACTTTTTCTACCATATTTTAACTTTAGACTTGCATGCGCATAAACGCAACTTACAACTTACAAATAATCCAAGAGATTACTTCTAATTTCACGAGATTTCTTAGTTTCTTGAGTTTTATTTTTAAAAGTTTTTCACGAGATACCCACAAATACCAAAAATCTACGAGTTATCTGTGTGCTACCCACTATTTATCACGAGTTACCCGCGAGGTACCTACCTACGATCTTCTAAGCAAAATCGCTTCTTTTAATTGATTTTGATTATTGTGTTTGAAATTATTGCTCAAGGGTCTTGTGAATTTGTGAAAGTGAGTTGTAAGTGACAACAAGCATTCTAATTTAATTTAAACTTATTTTGACCAACTAAATAAAAGGGCCGCCAAATCATTTCAAGTATGGCAGTCTCTTTAATCGACATCACAACTCTTAATTCGGGTTAAGCTTTGTGTGGTGAGCGTGAAGTTTGATTTGTTTGGTTTAAGTTGAACTTCGATGTTTGTGTTGGGAAACTATTACCGTTTTTCCTGTGAATCTGTGTGTATGTTAGTTAATTCTAAAACGCGTTTGCCACTAGCGTTTGCGTTCATAATGTTACTACTATTCCGGTATACGTAAATGCGCGATGTGGTAGTTACAAAAATTCATTGAATATACTGAGCTTTCATTGTTTGATTGTTTCATAAATTCGCGGTGTTAGCAACAGCACGATGTGTTCATTTAGTACTGTGTGAGTCGGGAATTGATAAGTAAACTACGCCTACTAATCATTTTTATTATGGTTTCATGTGACTGCTGCATCTATCATCTGATGCCTAAGCAACAGCGCAAGGAGTGCGGTAAAAGGCTGGCGCTTTACATGTGATGGTGACACATGGCTTCTTCGGTCATCAAGAAAGTGGGCTCATCCACTAGTCATCAGCAAGTAAACCTGTGCTCCAAAACTGCGCGAGGAATGTTACAGATAAGTGATATTCGGTTAATGATTCGGGATCCGAATTGTTAAACCTGATAATTTTGAATCGTCTTTAAGACTGTACAAATCATTTTATTCCTTATATCCCCTCCATTTTTGTCATTTTCAGAGCCTCTGTGGACCACGGTCATTTAAAGGCCTAGACCACAGCATCGTCCTTTCCCATTTCCTTTAGAGCCCCTGTGGACCACGGCGTAGAAGATCGCCCAGACCACAGCATCGATTACTTGTGAGCTATTTATAATTACTATCGTAACATCGTGTTTGTTGTTCGTTATTGCTTTGTTATTTCAGAGCCTCTGTGGACCACGGTCATAATTTAAAGGCCTAGACCACAGCATCGTCCTTTCCCATTTCCTTTAGAGCCCCTGTGGACCACGGCGTACAAGACCGCCCAGACCACAGCATCAATTACCTGTGAGCTATTTATAATTACTATAACGTGTTTGTTGTTCGTTTTTCTTTTATTAATTTTTTCAGAGCCTCTGCGGACCACGGTCGTAACAATAAGGCCCAGACCGCAGCATCAACCTGTATCCCATTTCCTTTAGAGCCTCTGTGGACCACGGCGTACAAGACCGCCCAGACCACAGCATCAATTCCTAGATTTCAGAGCCTCTGTGGACCACGGCCATTTAAAGGCCTAGACCACAGCATCGTCCTTTCCCATTTCCCTTAGAGCCTCTGTGGACCACGGCGTACAAGACCGCCCAGACCACAGCAACATCCCTGTCTACGAGAATTTAAAAATAATGCAATGATGCGTGGAGCATTTGCATTGAACCTATAATAAATCTATTCATGCAATGATGCGTGGAGCATTTGCATTGAACCAATAATAAATCAAAGCCATAATGCGTGGAGCATTGGCAAACTACTGCTACTCACATTCCCTTGTACAGCAAATTTATTTAAGTTTAACTATGAATGTTTGCATGTGAACTGTTGTGTTTACAGAATATTATTAAGAAAGTACCTACTAAAAGTTGGCTGATAATTTTGTTACGTGAATATTGTTTCACTCTAACATAAAATTAAATCTTCGCAATTTGAAAAATAATCAATGCAGCTTAATTTATGCAGTGATGAGAAACAAAGTTAACAGCTAGTGTACCGGTGTACGGGTACCTACCTCAAAACCAAATTTCTAGTTTTAAGAAACACCGTGCCTGGTGCAGGGCGCGCACCACCTGTCAGAATGGCCGAGTCGGCGCGAAGCGGGCTACGTCCACGGTGTTGAGCAGGGCAATAGGAAACATAACATGTTTACCTACTTTGATTAACTAAATGTTTACCTACTTTGGTTAGCTAAATAGTTTGCTCATTAGATTGTCGAAACTAGATAACTTCACTGTAAAGATAATTGATCAAAGAAAAGAAAGCAAAAAGAAAGAAAAGGAAAAGAAAAGAAAAGACAAAAAAAAAAAAAAAAAAAAAATTTTTCGTTTCTCTTTAAAATGCAAACTATTACTCTTGCAAACTTAACTGCTAGCAACGGTGGTTGCTTACAGATACCAAACTCAGAAGGAAACGTCTCATTGTTTCAGAACATAACTGGACTGGTGCAGAGCACGCACCATCTATCAGAATGGCCGTATCGGAGCAACGACGTCACAGGCGAGCTTCATGGACGGTGTAAAATGACAACAATCAAAACATGTTAACTTTGGTTTACTAATAAGCGTTTAGAACCATAAATTACTCATTGGATTGTTAATAATTTCACTTAAACTTTGATTAACTAATTAATGTTTGTGAACCAGTATTGCGCCTACCGTCGGACCGTTCAGATCTCCCATATAACCTTGCCGAAATAAATGGTTGAGATAAAATGGAGCTACTTCGTGTTTTCTTTCTACGAGGGGTGAGCGGTCACCATGATGTTGAAGATGTTGACGTCACCGGTGGTGACGTCACCGTTTTTAAAAAGACCCCTGGACTCGCCGCCCCGTCATGCATATAAGATAATATTATAGTATTGGAAGGCCTCTCTCTATATGCAGAATTTTGTTGGAATTATCCTACTATATGTATAAAACACAATTGAAAATACTGTACCTAAAATTCTCACAAATAAACTAATTTCATTTCATAATTCATTGAATAAATTATTCACAGAATTTAGCGAGAAATGTGACATTAATCTGTTTCTAAATTAATTTTAAAAATAAATTCAATTTAAAATGACATACTTACTTAGTAACAGTCTAAAATGCAATCACTTATTACTAATTTTATTTTAACTAAGTACAGTAACAGCGTCGAATTGTAAAATAAAATAGAATTTATACACATTATTGTGTAAGTTTTTAATTCTTACTGTATGTACTTGTAATAAAGCGGTGTTTTAAAACTAACATAGAATTAAATTAAACTACTTAACTTAATCTTAGAACCAAGTTTAAGTTATTGATAAAGGTTTATTAATTCAAAACTTAATCGATGTTAAAAAAACTACAGATTAATTTTAAAATAATAGTTACATTATGGAGAGTTAACTTAATACTAACTTAAAATTTAAGTGTTATCATAAAATTATTATAATAAACCATTTAAAACTGTGCAAACATAATATGCTTATGTAATTTAATCTTCCCAACTTAAATTCAATGCTAGTTAAAATTCAAAGTACAATATTACTTATTCATGACTTGAAATTTGATTAGTTTGAGATTACTTTGGATAACATTTTTTAATGTCATATCAAAAGTCTAGCTCAATATGACCGAAGGCACTGTGCGCTTAACTTTTTGACAATGACCCTGTTTATATAACTTAAAATAACTTAAAAACTTAAAATATCATATCAATGTGCAATGCTCAATTATTATTGTTTACTTAAAACTAAAACAAGTACAGTATGTAGGTATTCGTCAATTTTAAACGCCCCTCGATTGCATTTATCTGCAATATTATTCTATTTTTTAAGTGGATTTGAAACGCTATTTTACTATAATAAATGTGCGAACGAGATGGCGAATACCCAGCGTACCTTTACGTTTAAAATCTTGTTCTAGGTTTGGTTAGTACTATCTTAAGTAAAAAATATCTGAAATGGTAATGTAGATGTACTTTGTTCAGCCTATTTTTGTAAATGACTTCTAACCTGCATAAATTAATAAGATTTTGTTAATATCAACTTAAAATAGAAGAACACATACACACAGGAAGAGGATAAAGTGACGTTTCTGTTTTATATTTTTACCTACTATATTGGTATACACAAGCAACTAGAACCTACCTACTTATTTTTTTTTTTATACTTTGCAGGATGTTGTACCTCGGGGACCAACTTGCACATTCTCCTTTGATTTTGTAGATTACAATGGGGAGCCACAATGCTTGCTTATCCCGCTAGGTGGCGCATTATCGCTGGTGTTGTTTCACTATGAAACTTCATTATAAAATTTTAGTGGGTAAACAAAAAGTCGTTTTTCGAATAAAGTATGCCTCTATAAAGTACAATACAGTGTAAAAATAAAGGTGCACACGTTTCCCTTCTGACGAGTAAAAACGGAAACTGTGGATCAAAGCATTGCTCATCAAAAATTATTAGAAACCATATGGAGACCAACAATTCTAAGTTACTTAGTTAACTATATGGAGACCATTTCAAACCTAATGATTCTTAAGACGCCAGCATGATTACTGGTTATAATTTAATGTCGGCCGGTACCACGTAGGTCCGGCGATAAAAAAAAACCAGTTAGACCTTATTCAGTGATGATAAGGTTCAAAATAGCTTGAACTATAATAAAATAATAAAATTACTATAAAAAATTGCTAAGGTGGGGGAAACAGGTATTTTTCCCCCGCGCCAGCTCCTTTGGGACCCTCGACATTGGATGGGTGAATTCGTTAGCCCTCAAATAAATAAAAAAAAAACATCAATGACAAGCACCAGCGATGGTGGCGCCATCTGAGATTAGCTTTGCCTGTGCCTCCCCATTGATAAACAATTTAGAGAATAAAATTATAACATATATAAGATTATATAAAGTGAGTAATTTATAGTTTCAATTCCGCGATAAAGAACTAAATTACTCACTTTATATAATCTTATTTAAAATGGATTTCCGCAAAGTAACGCCTGATTCCATCAAATATATAACATATATATTAATATGTGCACTTACCGTTATGTACATCCGTTCACTCACCAGTCCGTTCTCAGGTGTACTTTACATGAATCATGTAATTCTCAATGCATGCGTTGTTGTACGCCTCTGTGAAGTTAAAAGTTAAGGAAATTATTGAAATATTCAAATTTTTCAAATTCAAATATTTATTTATTTCTAGATATCTTAGATCCATTTTGTTAGTAAGTATACACATAAAACCAAGTTTTGTTAGTAGGTACATAAAATAAAAATAAAACAATTAAGCAGGTGAAATCAATATAGAAGCATTACAGGAGGAGGACTATTAAAATGGTTGGATCTGAATACTTATACTCATACTCTTAGCTATATTAGCTTCTGTCCGCGGTTTTCAGCCGCGTTCCCACAGGAACCGTGCATTTTCCGGGATAAAAAGTACCCTATGTTACTGTCCGGTCCATAAACTATATCTATGCCAAAAATCACGTCGTTCCGTTGCTCCGTTACTGCGTGAAAGTAGGATAAATCACCAAACCAGACCTTACCGTTTTCTATGTTCTAGGTTTTGCGTGTTCGTCACTTCCAATCACGCCGTCACTCAAGATCAGTCCAGATAACGTTAAAAAGCCTAACTTATCAATATACCTATCAAGTATAAAAAATTCAATGACTCTAAAAAACCAAATAGTGATATCGTGAGTGTGTTTTGTCGTGACTTTCGACTGAGTTCCGGTGGTGCGCGTAATAAACGACTGAGAAAGCGGGTAGACAGATTTGTCTGCTCGTAATTTTCGTCTACAAACCACCCGCAGTCTCGCCAGTATTCCCGTGAACATGATGCTTGCAACAGCGTCGAAATATCGGGTGCTCATCGTTCAATAATAGACGGGGTAATCACGGGAAATATCCCGTTACAATGTCTCAATAAGTATAAAAAATGTTTTCAAAAGGATACGGAAACACGTGTCGGCTTGCATGCGGTTTGCGAAGGTTACCACCGCGCACCCCGGAGTGGTCAGCTGAATAGACACCACCTGCCCGCAAGCTGCCATCTTTTCACATAGAATGGCGAATGTCGTCGACGGTGGTAGCTGGAAGAAACCAAAAAAATTTACATGAAAACATTAATTTAAAAAAAAAAATTACATGAAAACATTAATTTAAAAAAAAATTTACATGAAAACATTAATTTAAAAAAAAAAAATTATTTTGGCGCCGTACAATTTACAAATGAATGAATGTTTTGTTCCAATATGTCTTTAAATCTTTGTGCGTCAAATAAATTATTTTTCTTTCTTTCTTTCTTTCTTTCTTCTTTCTAATAATCTCTACTACTATTATAAATGCTATTTACCAGAAAATATTAAATTGTTGCAGGGTAATAAATTTAAGTTACACCTACATAAGTGGTTAATGCAAAATTGTTTTTATAGTGTAAAGGAATACCTTAACTTTAAATAATGTTTGACAATAATTTTATTTTAATAGCTAATTAATAACTTAATTTTTATAACTGATTATGACATGCACTGGAATTAAAATGTATGACAATGTTTGCACACCTGCCTGCAGGTTGAATACATTGGTCAAAAATATTGTTTAAGACCTTACACTAACATGTATTCTAGCAAATAAACGATTTGAATTGATTTGATATGATAAAGACAGCATTAGTTTTAGTCTGTGATTCAGGTACACGAACGTTATAGAGGCCCGCTGTTAGAGTCATTTGTTTAACTTTCATAAGTGCTCCATTGGGGCCTATTTGAATAAAGCATTTTAAATTTGAATTTGAGACATAAGGTTTTTTTTTTGTTATTTGATAGGGAGACGAACTGGTCGTTTGCCTGATGGTAAGCATAACGCGGGCCCATAACAACTGCAGTGGCACTCAGAACTTTGAAACACAAAGGCCTGCGCGGCACTGCAGTGCGATCGTTGCCCTGAGACATTAGGTATTAAGTCTCATTAGCCCCGTAAAGAAAGGCTAAAAAATATAACGTTTTAATAAGTTTATTGACCCTAGTAGTAATCATGATTTCCAAATTGGTACAAACATTTTCAATAAATCAATACGGAACCAAACAAGGTGAACGAATTTTCTAAAAAGTTTACAAAACTTTTGTATACTCACATTGCTTAAATGCAACTGCACTGGTTCATTTCCAGTAGGAAACATTTGCCCGGCCATTTGTCCCATCATAGGACCCGACATCAGTCCTGGCAACGATCCTGACATCGATCCTGGCATTGGTCCTGGCATCGGTCCTGGCATCGGTCCTGGCATCGGTCCTGGCCTCGGTCCTGACATCGGTCCTGGCATCGGTCCTGCCATCGGTCCTGGCATCGGTCCTGGCATCGGTCCAGGCATCGGCCTCGGTCCTCCCATCGGCCCCGGCATAGGACCGGACATCGGCCCCATCGGTCCCATCGGCCCCGGCCCGTTCCACCCCGGCCTAGGCCCCGGTCTCGGCACCGGTCCAAAAGGCCGTGCCGCCATCCTAGGATCGAAAGGTCTAGGACCGTACCCGAAGCCCGGAGGAAAACTTCTTTGCTGGAAATTCTGAGGTGAAAAAGCTTGATTTAACGGAGATTTGGCCGGAGGTGGCGTGGCTTTTTGTACTGGCGGCTGAGGTTTTGATTTTGTAGCGGTAGCTTTCAACGTCGGAGTTTTCACAGCTACCGGTTTAACAGCAGCTGGTTTGACAGCTGCCGGTTTAACAGCTACCGGTTGAACAGCTACCGGTTTAACTGAAACTTGCACCGGGCTGCCGGTTCCAGACGGTGTGACCTTAGCTGATGTGTTTTTCGCCGCAGCATCATTTGGTATGACATAATTGAAATCCTCAACGTTCTTAAATGTAAACGGCTCTTCCGCTTGCCCAGCACCGGTATAAGGATATTGATCAAGGTTCTTCGGGATTTCGAATGCATTCTGGTTGATGGAAGCGGTCTGGTTGGTCACAAATCTGTGGTAATGCTTCAGGATGCTCCTCTGCGGTCTGCCATTGGCTCCCAGCCCTGAACCGATGCCATAAAGTCCTTTCGGCAGCAGGATAGTGTTGAGTGGACTTCGATCCATGACAACTTTGAGCGCTTGCCCGTAGAACATTTGGTCGTTAAGCATTGATACTGCCTGTAATTTAATCGGATATAAATACAGGGTGATCCATCAGATTTCCTCCTGCTGACCGTAGGAGGAAATCTGAAACTATAGAGAAACCCCTCAATCCCCTTGGATCTACTGTATGGCTCCACCAGTGGATTGAATAGCACTCCGGGAGTTAGTTCCACTACTGTTCTCAGTGGAGCTTATGATATACCAATATCATTACTGTGTTCCAGTTTGAAGAGCAGAGCAGCCAGTGAAATTACTGCGCTTATGAGACTAAATACCTAATGTCTCAGGGTAACGAGCACACTGCAGTGCCACGCAGGCCTTTGTGTTTCAAAGTTCTGAGTGGCACTGCAATTGTTATGGGCCGACGTTATGCTTACCATCAGGCAAACGACCAGCTCGTCCCGTTACCAAATAACATAAAAAAATTATCTATTTTTTTTAAACGCTAGTTAAAATAACATGTTACATACCTGGACAGCTTCTAAAGGATGGTTATACATGACGTTGGCGTATTTCGGCTGTGTTGTGATTACTGTACACATGAGCACGGTCCCCGCCATTTCTAAAACATCTCTGAGTTCTGATTTGTCGCATCTAAACTGAAATTAAATCATTACATGCGTAAATTTAGGTACGGTCTGGTTTTCTGTACTTGTCTAATAATGTAAAACTCGGCGAATGCCAACCAATTCCATCAATAGTGATCCAATCGCTGACCAATGACATCGAATTTGAATTTCTATCTGTTATTGGTTGGTGAGCTGCCGACTTTATTTACATTGCTGGACAACTAAGAAACTCTCCACCATAGGTAATATTAGTTAGTAGTGCTTGTTTTTTTGTAGCCTTATTTAAACTTTACCATCTTGCAAATGTTTGATTTTTAATTTAAACCAAAAAGTTAATACTTACTTTACTTGAATCCTACTAATATTATAAATGCGAAAGTTTGTGTGAATGTTTGTTACCACGTATCTCTGTAACTACTAAACCGATTTTGATGAAATTTGGAATGAAGATAGTTTAGCTTAATAATAACTGGAATAATAACACATAGGCTACAAACATAAATGCCACGCGGGCGAAGCCCCGGGCGGAAGCCAGTATGTTTTGTTTTTTATTTCAAATTGTTTAAGTAAATACTTACGTTTGTGACATATACCCATTTATCAAGAGGCGGCGTAATGCCCAAACTTTTTAAGAAGGAAGGTTTCAGGCCGTACAACCCTTCAGGGTCCAATTCCCATACATCTAAGTCTGGCCTCCAAGGAACGCTGAAAAAATATACAATTTAATTACCTATGATTACCTACAGATGGTACGATTTATTATTATTATCTATTGATTGGTAATTTCCTAATAAACCAATAACTATATTGCTTGCCTTTCTCTGGCTGGTCACTTACGCGTTGGTGGGGGGTTCTGGTGCTATATGAATTTCAGGTGCTACTTCGGCTTCAGGTTGAGCTTCATTATCATCCGATAAATCTAAGCTCTCAACTGAAATGGAAAATATACATTTGTTTTATATTATCTATAGCCATGAGTTAACTCTAGTAAGCCTGTAAGCATCACACCAACCTATAATATGACTACCAATTTTTTTTTAAATATTTAGGAGTTGCCTAGGGCAAAAAACATTTCACCAACCTTTAGGACTGTTCTAACGGTTTATACATAGGACTTTACCTGCATTAGGGAGTTGCTTAGTTAGGCGTCGCTTTATTCATTGTTGGTGAAAACTGGCATTAATACCTAATGTCTCAGACACTGCTGTGTTGCACAGGCCTTTTTGTTTCAAAGTTCTGAGTGGTACTACAATTATTATGAGCTGGTGTTATGCTTACTGGTCTTAACCAGCTATCTAGTTGTCAAATAGAATTAAAAATTCCGTACCAGTCATACTAACGACAAGTTTAGTCCCTTCAATTTCCTTATCCATAAGTTTTGTCATTGCTATCTTGCAGTCATTTTCTGTTTGGTATGATAACCGAATGGCTCCAATACCAGTATTGTCATCTTTCAGCATCTCAATTTCATCTACTGGACCACACTGAAATAATATTTGAAAGAATATATATTTAAGTAGGTAAAACTTACTGGGGAGGATTTGAAATCATGTATGAAGGTTTCAAATCCTATCAAGTAACTTTTATTGATTCACAAGCTTTTGACACGGATCCTAGCTGATAAAAATTAGAAGAATATTGTGTCTGTAATTATTAATAGACAATATATTTAATCGTAAACATAATTATTTCTACTTATACTAGAAATGCAAACTTTTGGATGTCTACTTGTGACCCGGTCATGAATGAATTGGATGAATGAATTAATATTAATGACTATGAATTAATGACAATTAATTACTTAATGCTTTGGTTTTTATATGCTTCTTTTTATTTTGGAAAAAGAGAAGTTATATGGGAAAACAGAATATCTGAAAGTTAATCATGCTTATTATTTTACATGGTAAATGACAATGAGGAAATTTAGTATGAAAGATTACATACCTGTGTGTCAATATAATTTTTAATATCCATGAAACTCCAACTGTTCGGCAAATTTGTCACCGTAAGACAATACTCCACATCATCTTTACAAATCTCTTCTGGTGAACATATATTGATCATTGCTGTTGCCAAAGAAGCTTTTACGTTTTCTTCTTGTACCCGCTTCACAACTGCAAGTCTTACTCTTTTACTTGGTCTGGATCTCTTGTTACGTGAGCGCTTACGCTTCGTATCCTTTTGTTTCAGATCAGTGATTATGACATCTGCTTTTTCCACATCACCAGAAGTTATGTCACTTTCAGGTTTCACATTACTTGTCGCTAGTACTTCTTGCGAACCAGTTTCTGTTTCTGAATTTGCTTTTCCAGTGTCAGTTTCCATTTTAATTATTTCCTTGCTACGGTCCGTTTCATTGGGATCAAGGTTTTGACTATTATCTAATCCGGAATCTGGCGTGTCAGTGACCTTTTCTACTTTTTTTACATCACTACTTTCTATTTTAACCCCAACATCAACAATACTTTCTGATTTTATGTCAGCAATGATTGGTGATTCTTCTTTTATAATGATGTCGCTGCCAGGTGTTATTATAATATCTTCCATATTTGGTTTTTTGTCATTTTCATCCTTTTTACATTCAGGGCCCTTATTTTCTGTTTGATCAGATATGATCTCAGATTTTATATGTGCTATGTCAGAAGTACCCATTGCGTCTACAAAGATAAATTTTGTCAAAATAGAATAGTCTGTTTGTAATTTTTTTAGACTATGTCAAAGTATACCTATTTCACAAAGTAAGAACTGATTTTTCAACTAAAGAATATTGTTTTGTTTTCTATTTAGAATTAATAGTTATTAATGAAGTTTTATTACCTGACATAATTAATGATGTGGTAAATATGCTAAGCCAAGAACAGAACCAGATATTTATGTAGGATAGGTAGGTATTTAGGTAGGATAGCTAGACCAGACATGTATTTTAAAATGTCATAATCATCATTATCATCTGTCTTATTACCTTGCCAAAGTCTGGTATCCCAGACCCACTTCTGGGATACTGGTCTTCTCATATAGAGATGCTACCATGCAATTATTTTATTATTATTCAATACAATACAAGGTAATAAATTACCGAGTGTACAAGCCTTAATTCCCGATGTCTCAGAATAACATCACACTTCAAAGTTTTAGGTACTAGCTGCAATTATTAGGGGCAGTAGTTATTACTTACCATTAATTTGGTTATTTCATCTAGAGTCATCTATTAGAATATGTTTGCAAGTTTGAGTTAATGCTAATAATCTGAATGAACGAAAAAGCTAAAAATAGTTTGTTTTATGTAGTAAAAAGGCATACCTTTCATTATCAGTTGATGGTCAGATGTAAACACTAATCAGCGCGACGGCGAGCCCGGCGAGACGACTCGACTGACTCGACTCACGACTGTGCACTGTTCAGTTATTCAGTATACCGAATTACCCATATAGTCACAAATTAATGAAAGATACTACGTATATATAGTAGGATAATATAAGTAACGTACTTATTATTGTCTACTCTCTGAATATAAGGCACAAATTATAAAGAGATAGTATATACTACGTAATTATATATAAAGTACCGGCGCGGCAGTACCGGGCGGCCACAACCAAAGAGTATATTTGGAGTATATAACACAAATTATACGTGGTATATAATAGAAACTATATAATCATTAATCAGTACAGCCTACGCCGTAAACTATATTAGAAGAATACGAGAATATAGCAAGAAAGTTTTACCCAATATAAATTCCTTGCAATATAATTATACTACTTAGTCTATGATATACATCACAGACTACTGAATCTGAATACATCACAGATTACTATATTATAATTATGTAGCAGGGGGGGGGGCCACTTTGTGACAATTCCATAGTCAGCCCCGAGACACGGGAACTAACGCCATCTGTTAAAAGGCGTGGCACTATTTTGACGTTACTTAAAAATGTCAAAGTTAAAATGGTTACCATGGAAACCTATAACAAATAAAATAAAATAGTTTCGGTTTAGAAAAATAATATTGTGATTTATTTATATGTTTGGCGGTTTAAATGATATAAATTAGTGGTTTAAGTAATTGTTGTGTTCTAGTTATGTATTTGTTACTTTTAAGTGCTCAGTTTTAGTGTTTGCCGTCTAATTATGCATTGTTTTTCTTGTTGTTTTAAATATAAAGAGTTTCAATTTTTATGTGTTCGCTTTTGTTATTTCGTTTTTGTTGCTCTACATCTACATTATTACGTTTGGTACTGTATATTTTGTTCCTACTCCTAGGCACAAACATGGGAAAGGCTGCAATTTTTCATATAAGTAGTAAATGTATCTACATTTACTTGCGCAGGAACTAAGCAGGAACCATGGAAATAGTGTGAATGCTGTGTGAAATATAGAATGCACACATAGATAGACAAGTATGTGTGTGTGTGTGTATAAAATACAGAACGCACACATAGATAGTAAAGTAGTTTCACCGCCTTTTTGTAGGTGGCGTTGATCGCCATACATCGTGAATTAGACAAGAGAGCGCACTCTATTCCTTTTATTATAGTACTACTCTATGATATGTAGCTAGATATACATGTACCGGCGCGGCGGTATATGTACTCCACAGATTACTATACAACTCTGTGGTTGAAACTCGCAACGACCAAAGAGATTAAAAAATTACAAATACGAAATATTATGTACTACGTAAGAAAACACAACATGTTTCCCCGTTTTTAAATAAGAAAAAGTAAACCTACTTGAATATGAAGATTAAACTTGAAATTGGCAAAATACACAAACCGTGTCTGGCCACGAAAGAAGAAAAAAAAAAAAGAAAAAGAAAACACAAGACTCCATAGAGAAAAATAAAACTAAATGTCAAAAGTAAATCAACCTGACGAGTGACGACTGTAAATTGTAAAACCGGAAGTTCTAGTAACATAATAAACACAGACTACAAATCTGTGATAATAAATGAAATTGAAATAGAGATGTGCAGCCTAATATTTGAAATGTATCGATATCGATAAATGTTGAAAACAGAATACCCTTGTATACACCCTATTCATGGAAGTAATAATCATTTAAATCCGTTGACCATTGGTGGAGAAATCGCAACACAAAAAGAAATAATATACAGTCGAATAAGAAATAAACCTCCTCCTGCTTTGGATGACGGTTAAAAATTCTTATACTTGGCAGTACAGTAAAAAAGATTGAAAATAAATATAGTGGTAATCGTGGTAATGTATGGGTGTAAATTCCGTTAAAATAGTCGCGGCCTATGGAACGTAGACAAAGGACAAATATATCTACGATATAGTACTAGTCTACAAGTCTATGGTCGCTTTCAATGGCCATATAACCACAGACTATAACTATATATTGACTATACACTAAGTAGTCTGTGGCCATATAGTTTGTATACTCAGTAGTCTGTGGTTTGTATCTAGCTACATATATAGTAATCTGTGGTTTGTATAAATAATGTACAAAATTACAAATAACGTCCAAAGAGTATATAATCACTCCGTTTAAAACGTCTTTGAAAAACACTAAACAGTAAACACTACGTACGTTCTAGAATCTAGTATCTAGCAAAGAGTATATAAGGTATCTAGATCTCTGATCTACGCTCTTGCGTAGGGTAATCTGGGTAATATTCTCTGCAGTTTGCACTAGCTAGCTACATATATAGTAATCTGTGGTTTGCACTACGTGAGAAATTATCTGTCTCACTCAAACCAAACAAAATCTGAAATTGTGTTATGAGTAACCGGAGTGAACCGGAGTTACCAAAGGGAGTTACTTGACTTTGTAAAAGGTGTGAAATTCAGCGAATTTCGATTAAAAACGGACAAAACCAAGGCCTTAAAAATTTATTGAGTTTGTAGTGTTGATAACAACAGTAAACACTTTATTTTAAAATGGCTGAAGAGATGGAAGACCTTACTCTTTTTGTACGAGGAATGAATAGGGTAAGTTAAAAATGACTGAACTGAGTCGAGGGAGTAGCTTGATTTTTCTGTTTTTGTATTCAAAAATATGGACATCAAGGTATAAACCATGAATCATGTTGTCCATTTTTTTGAATTATTATTTCTCAATCTCTGCCGATAAAAATAAATATTACTCGAACGGAAGGTACATAAGGATGTATACAGGAATCAAATTGATGCTGCACTTGGACAAAGAAAGACCTTGTCACCAAACTTACAATAAATTTGACATTTTTATGATTAAGTTATACGACATTATTATTTCTGTGGAAACTTTAAATTATGTTGAACCTTATCATCACTGTGAATAAAGGCTAACTGTTCCCCCCCTCGCCGGCCCCCGTGGTACCTGGCGACATTTGAAGGATAAGTAAATATGGCCTTGCACAGTGGCCAATAGACTTGATTGAAATTGAATTCCAACCAAATCTCAACAACTGAAGTAGCAACAGTGGACAGTTATGCCAGTGAGCCAAGGCTGTGCTCTGTTGTTTTTTTATGTGTTGTTGGATTGGATGTGTTGGAGGAAGGTTGGTGCTACGATATACTGCTTCTCTCCTCCGTACTCCTCTATGTTAGGAATTAGGATGGCTTGGGCAGCTATTATAGTTTCTAGCAGGGAGAAATGCACAAAACACCCTAAGCGAGATATCAGTACAGGCTTTACCAAATAGAAAAAGATAAGGTGTCTAATTGCAAAACAATACATAAGGTTTATTCATAAACCAAAACACTTTTACACATATTTTTAAGACTAATATAAAAGTTTGGTAATAGTGATTAAAAAACAGGATCGTTAAAACTAAACTAATAGTGGAGATCACAAATCAAATAAAAACTGAGACTACTCATTGGTCCTGCGATAAGGGATGGTGGCCCCACATTATGATATCTAGTAGTTAAATGTAGCTATTTTTCTCTGTGCGATACACATTCCATACTTACAAGTTTATTTTGGAACTAACTGTGCCCCGCGGCCTTGCCTTGCGTAACATCAGCTATCTGACAGTGAAAGTCCTGTCAAAATTGGTCTGGCCGTTTCGGAGTTTACCCAAAACAAACAGACAGACAAAAATGTTAAAAATAGTTGTTATGTTATGCATAGGTACCGTACATATACTTTTATATGCATTTAGTAAAAAGCTGTTATTTTGATATTACAAGCAGACACTTCAATTTTATTTACTTGTATAGATAGCACAAAACATTCATTGTAGTTTCTTTCATTTCTAATCATTTGGTGTAGGGATTTGTTGAATATTCTGTTACCCTCAAAGCTTAGGAACTGCACTGCTCCACATCACAGTAGTTGTCAAAAAGTTATGTTTGTTTCTTATTTTCTAGCCATCAAAAGAAATCGAAGATGTGTGGGATGATACCATCATCAACAATGCGTATGACAGAGCATTAATGATGGCAAATGAGCAAGTGGCGAAGCGCATAGCTATGGAAACCAACTCAAAGAAAAAAGAAGACAGTAAACCAAATGCTGCCAAAGGTTATTTTCATTACACTGACTAGCTCCAAATGTTTATGAGTATGCAAATGTAATGTTTCAATCTTAGTTTTACCCATAATTATTTTATATGCAAAGTGCAACTAAGTTTATGTTCCTTACCTTAACTGAAAATTCATTCATCAAACCAAAAACAACTTTGTAGTTTTTTAAACAAAAAGTTAAATATATGACAAACAATATTGATATTTGAAGTAGAGGAAACATAATTAATATTATATTACTATATACAAGCCTAACCTCTCATTATTTTGTCAAACAAAATGTTATCATATCTCTACAGCTAAAGGAAAACCGAAAAAAAGCACCGTCTCACCATCAAAACCGACCTCATCAAAAAAGGCGACAGAATGGAAGCTAGGAATGCCTTGTAGGGCCATTTACGAGGAAGATGGGGCTGAGTATGAAGCTTATCTAGTCGAGATGATTGGTGATGAAGACTGTATTATTAAGTTCTTAGGTATGTATGTTATGGTTTGCTAACTCACTGTATCAAATCTGCAAATTATGAGAGACAACAATAATGAAGTAGTGGGCCAGTTGCATCTCATGTTTCAAAGTATATAGGCAATAATAGAGCGAGTGGCCGAGTCGAACCTTGTGCAATTTTCAATCTAAAGTACCATAGTTCAAATCTCGACTTGGCCCGCACCAATGACTTATATCAAGTTATGAACGGATTATTTACACTCACTCTAAAACGGTGAAGGAAAACATTGTGAGGAAACCTGCATGTTCAAGGACATGTGTAATCCACCAAGCCGCACTGGGTCCTTGTGGTGGATTATGGCCCATACCTCTCTCCCTGAGAGAAGGCCGATATCCCAGCAGTGGGAGTGTAAGAGGCTGATGATGAATATAAGCAATTACCAAATAGAGACCAAAAGCTAAACCATCTCAAAAAATTAAAGCTACATTTTTAATCTCATTTTAGGCTATGACAATTCAGAGAAAGTGAAAATCAGTAGTCTGAAGCCGACCTTGGGGGATGAGGAGCGCATGCGTCAACTACAAGATGCGCTGGGGGAGCGAGCTGACGATGGGTTTGAGAGCCAGCCGGCTTCAGACGAAGTTGAAGTCAGCGACAGTATTGCGAGTTCTGACCCTGCTGGTATGTACTAACAAGAGTAGGAAGTAAAACTACATGTCTATGGTGTAATTTTTTTTTTATGTTATTTGGTAACGAGACGAGCTGGTCGTTTGCCCGGTGGTAAGCATAACGCCGGCCCATAACAATTGCAGTGCCACCCAGAACTTTGAAACACAAAGGCCTGCGCGGCACTGTTATTGGCGGCAGACTTTAACGAGCAAAGCGGTGGTAACAAACCAGACGGACACTCGCAGAAGAGTTAGTCCTCGCACTAACGAAAATTATTATTATTTACTATTATATTATTATTTAATACTTTATTGCCAGTGAAATTACTGGGCTTATGAGACTTAATACCTAATGTCTCAGGGTAACGAGCGCACTACAGTGCCGCCATCGCATAAGGCTATGGCCTAAATTTGAAAAAGTGAAAACAATGTCAAACAATATTTCTGACTAACGAAAATGCCTAACATTTTCTGAGCAACTCATCAAAATTCATTTGAACATACAGGGTGTGTTGATAGCATTGAATGTTTGAAACGAGCCAGCTTTTTTATATACTTACAGAAAGGCGAACCAACAGAAAGAATAAGGGTGGCAAGAAGAAGAAAAACCGGATTCCCGATTTCGATTTTGGCGACCTTCCCGCTCCGCCGATGCCGTCCTTGAATATGTTTAGAAATGTAAGTATTTACACGACACAAGAAAGGAGTGTAATGTATGTATGAGTTTCTTTATTCTACCACTAGCTGCTGCTCGCGGTTTTACCCGAGCGGAGATATTGCATTTCATGGCTTTTATTTTTTTGCGCGGCACCCTAAATCTTTTTCTAAAATAAAAGTAGCCTAAGCTACTCCTTGTAATATGAGCTATCTGCCAGTGAAAGTCCCGTCAAAATGATGGTAAGCATAACGCCGGCCCATAACAATTGCAGTGCCACTGAGAACTTTGAAACACAAAGTCCTGCGCGGCACTGCAGTGCGCCCGCTACCCTGAGACATTAGGTATTAAGTCTCATAAGCCCAGTAATTTCACTGGTTAAAAATATAGTCTTGGATAGAGAATTCATTTTTTTTCTGTGTAGGAAGGATAAGGATTGTTCCTTAAAATTCGCTCCGTTCTTCCAGATGGGTTTCCCGGATATGCCGATGCCGCCGCCACCGCTCGCGTCCCTTGACCGGACAGACGCCGAGGAACAAGCCATATCCGATATGTTACTCAGCTGGTATATGACCGGATACTACACCGGACTCTACCACGGGATGAAGAGGTCTGTATGTCTGCTCACTAGTTTATATGTATACCCGTTCCATAAGCTTAGATATTTTTTTAATCTAAGAAATGTCACTAATTGTCGCTGTCAAAGTGACATGCCAGCTGTCACAAATATTTTTGTTTCTGTTTCCCCCGGCTTTGCTCTCGCGTGGCACAATTATAACGTAACAAGAAACAACAACAAAAACTTTAAACAAAATGACAAGATCTTTAACAACAACACATATGCAGCAAGATACACACTCGAGTTCGGATTTTGGAACAGATCAACAGACAGAAAAAGAAAATGGCGCGCCATTTTCTTTTTCTGTCTGTTGACGCCATGGCGGCGATTCCACAAAATGTTTCAATTTTTTTTTTTTATATAATGACCTGGGTACAAAATGTTTCAAATGTCTGCTGTGTTCCCAGTCTAAGATAAATAACTACACGAAAAATACTTCCTTTTATTAATGTTTTGTTTAAAATAACAATCTTGTAAAAACGATCCATTCAGAATTTATCAATAATTCAAGTTTCTCATGTTATAATTTAAAATCAATTAATAATAATATCTATCATCAAATTATGGATTTCACAGTTTTCTATAAATTTTTCGTTCTGTCAACCCCTTTGTTTACATAAAATATCTAAGACGTATTGACGTGTTTCTTGCCCTTCTCAACCCGTTGTATACTTCGAACGGGTAGGGTATTTATTTAACTTTTACTTATACAGGGTTATTGGTAACTCTACCTAAATCTGGTAGGAAGTGGGAGTGCACAAATATAATAAATCTCAGCACCTAATTGTATGGCCGAAAGTTAATAGTTTTTGAGATATTAGAAAATACTCAAATTTTGGGCCTTTGAGAGCAAATTTAAGAAAAGGGTGAATTGAATGTCATCTATTTTTTTTTTTTTATTAAGTGACTTTATGTTTGTGTGGCAAGGCTATATGAAAGCTTCGAAGTTGCGATAAATATAGTAAGTTATAGATAAGTTGCTAAAGAAAGAAAGAAAAGAAGAAAGAAAATACATTTATTTCCTGACATCACAACATTACATTGTTTATTGTTAGTCTTAATTTCTGTTGTGTCATTTATAATCTAGTGTAATGTTGTGTTGTCCGGAAATAAATGTATTTTCTTTCTTCTTTTCTTTCTTTCTTTCTAAAAGCTTACAAATTTCCAGTACATAACAAAGTTAATTTCTTTTTTTCAGGCAAAGGCAAAGCCGTCAGTACAACTAGAAACTAGAATAATTAATTTGAGTAAATAAAAATAATTATAAAACAACATCATACTTATAACACTTTTATTTTAGTCTCACATAAACTACCAATAAAAATAGAGAATTGCTGTTACAATAAAATAAAAAAAAAAATAAAAATTATGCCTCCTGATTTGTGTAAAAATCTATGTACAAAATATACATTTTGATACCTTATTGACTGTTTAATTTTATTTTGTATATTTAACGTAGCTGATTGGTGGGTATCTGATAAATAATTAAAATAAAACTTGTTAGTATTTTGTTTTCGTTACAGCATGTTTGTCTATAAGTTAGTTTTTAACAGTTTTGCTAAAATAAAGTTTTGTAAAAATGATTGTATGCAATGTCATTCTTATCTATAGATGGTGGAAATTTCAAACGGGAAGGACACTGTTGTGACACCTTCACTGATGTTATGGGTAGGCATTATGTATTACAGTAGTATAAAAAAATATGGTTGCAGAAAATTCGTGGTTTTTGCAACATAAGATTAATTTTTTTAGTATCTAAGTCGATCCCGAGTATTATGAAAAGATGTGCAACTTTTATTACATTTTATACTGTGATTTACTATCACCATCATTTGACGGCTCCTTAGCTAAGTTGGTAGTAACCCTGCCTGCAAGGCGAGGGGTCCCGGGTTCGATTCCCGGCACTTTGTGTAAACATAAAGTTTGTTCTCGGGTCTTGGGTGTTTGTGATGTGTATCTGTGTATGTCCATGCCACCTGCGACACAGGGAATCCTAGTGCGGGGGTATGAGTGTGTAAGCGTTTATGTATGTTATGTTATGTTACCATCGATATACTAACCTCAAGAAGTGCAGTGACGTGACGTTTGGTTTGCACGAAATAAATACCACCATTTTTGTCTAGACATAATGCGCTCTGATTGGCTAAGCCACCGCCTCGCGCCTAATCCCTGTGCGCTGATACGCCGAGCGCTGATATTATTATAGCAAAATCAATACATTGTTGTGAGATCGGATAGTACAGTATTTCATCTCTCGGGGTTAGTATCTCGATGACTATCACATACTTTCAATATGTATGAAAGTAATTAAGGCTATAAGTTAGGAAAGGTTTCTGAAGAACAAAGCCCTGACTCCTGACCGCCCCGTTTAAAATTTCCACCCTGTATACCACAAGTCCACTGCAGAACTGGTCTTGTACTACTTGAATTAAAAAAACGCGTGTTGTAATAAATTAAATTTTGTATATAAAGAAATACAATCAGAAATATAAACAAACATTTAAAAGTAGTGTTAACACGGAAAGGTTTATCTATGATAATGAGTAAAAATAAAGACTTAAAATTAATCAAACATGGCAAATTTGTTTCATTAAATAGAAACAGTAGACTAATAAACAATATTTACAGTACCATAATATACAAAGAGAAAAACCTTTTGTCTACCCTCAATAAAAAGATTGTGATAAATCTGAGGCTGATATTCAAAGACGTCTAATCTTCCGTACGCGTAAATGCAAACTCCAGTCTATCTCGACTCAGCTACTCGTGTCTATGGATTGGGTTTTTTAACTTTAGATTCTGTTTGTTTTTTAATCTTAGAGTAATCAAAACTTGCAAAATTATCGCAGACCAAAATCTATTGACTCAAGTAACACTGAGTCGAGGTAGGCAGGAGTTTGAATTTAATGGTACGGAGGTAAGCGTGGATTTTTGCTTCCGTATGGCGAAAATAATTTTTGTCATGTGGAAGCAGGTTTCCACACTTTGGCTCATCTCTGCAGCCTTACTGTGGATTTTCCACAAGACTTTATTTAGTATGCAGTAGCTCATATCGCCGGCCTTAGCTAGGGCTTCTGGATCAAGTCAACTAAACCTCACTAGTCTCAAAATCACATCTAGTTGTGGCCTTATATTTGCAAATAAAAGTAATATAAATATGCAGACCAATTTGGAAAAGGCACTTAGAGTTATTTATTTAAACCTTCATGAGAGCTCCTTTCCCTTCATGAAAGCATTTTGAATTTGAAATTCAGAAAATCGTCTTCAATTAATATTACTGCCGAGTATATTATCAGATTTTTAGTAAATTTGGGAATGTATCACTTCAAGAAATATACTTTTTTATTCGATCTATAAAAATTGAGAGGTTACAAATTTAAAATATTACACAAGGAGTGTATTGGGTTGTGGAAGCGAGTAAAAACAATTCCGATTTCAATTCTGAAGTGGTTTGGAAACTATTGGTTTAGCAGGCTCAAGCCTGGTGACAGCCGTGCACTCAGCCTGCCTCAAATCATGTCTTAAAATCTAATCAGATATCTTAAGACTACCCAGTCTTAAGGTGTCTGGTGCACGGAAATGAGTGACGGGTCCGTAATTCTGCTCAGATACTGAGGCCTCGATTACTCAAAAATCATTTGCAGAACTTGAAAATCCATGCAGAATTTATCTAGTATACGGCTAGACAGCCCTAATTCGTTCGTTCATTCTTCGGCATCTCCAATTGGTTCGTTCAAGGTTGACTGATCGCTGATGGTATCTGCTTAAACCAGCATGATAGCTGCTATATGCAGGGAATGGGTAACAGCATTCTTAAGTGGTCACAAGAATAGGGCCAGCCAATATCTTCCTGTAAAAGGGAATATGTACCAACATAATCATCGTAATCTTCTGCGATCGCCAAGACGCCTCTCTAGCGTGGTCCATTATGGCAAACCTCCCCACAATAAGGAAGGCTATGTTCAGTGGACGTCTTCCAGCTAATGGATGACATTGGCTATTAGGGGTAGCCCCACTAGCATTCAGTTGTTTTGTCACAACACGTCACGTGGTCAGACTAGCGTGCTGAGCTCATGTGTGTCGTGGCTCAGGTCTATGGTCGCCGCGGGGACTCCCGGAGTAGCCGCGCCTTCACCCGGCGGAGTGCTGGTTGGAGGCCTGCAGAAAAGAAAAGAATAACTTGGCGAGTAGGCCCAAATAAGTATACTTAGGTCCACGGCAGGATTAATACAACCATAGACTAATCTAAACAAATCAGTCTATTTTACTATTCAAATTTTCGTGAGTATCACACATTATAAATTGTTCAAAATCGGCTATAACTCAAGTCATTTTCGAGCGTGTCCGACGCTTTTCGTCAGGGAGTGGATATCGACAAATGACGTGAGTTACAGCCGGTTTTTATTAATTTATAAATTAGTCTATGGTACATCTTTATTTTTTTGACTGTAATGTTGTTTTGGTTGCGTATTGCGAGTGTGAAGACTACCTTAGGTAACCTTTAAGCGTTATTGCACTTTTGGCCGCATCGCTTACCATCTCGTGAGATTGCGGTCTAATGTACGCAAGACTATGCAAATTTAAAAAAAGGCGTGGACCTCATAAAAATTAAAAAGAAACGCAGGACCATTAACAATATCTTTGGTTGTATTGTAAATCTTATTCTGTGTTTGAATGTAGAACAATACATCGTATTGTTGCTACCACTGAACTGTATTCGCTTCAAAGGTCCAGTATACATTGATACTGCCCACTACTGCCATTATTTGGACGAAATTAAAATAACTCATGCCAAAACTCACCTTATGATATACGGCCCTCCTTGCTGCAGCAAAGTAATCGGATGGTTATACGGCGCCCCCTGCATGCTATGATAGCTCAAATTCCCTCCAACCCCCGTGTTGTTCAAGTGTCCGTTCATCAGCACACCGTTGCTTGCATTTAAAGGAGATGTCACGTTCAGATCTGTTCTTAAAGCTTTTACTAAGTTGGTCTTTTCTTTCTGCCACACGAACACGTTGTGGACCATCGCGCAGCCGCAGAATATGATGCCGACTCCGATGAAAACTGATGTTACGATGGCTGGGGTGGAGTGGAACTGGATGAACGTGTAAAGTATTATGCCTGAAAAGGGAGAGGAACAGGTATTAATTCATCAGGCGTTTTTAGTTTTGAAGATTGTATCCATTGTAGTGGACATGTCTACGGAGATCTTTGCCCAGCAGTGCGACAGGATAGGCACAGTTTGCACGGAATAATTTCCAAATGTTTGCCTAGGCATAATGCACTCTGATTGGTTATAAGCCACCGCCTCGCGCCGATTAACCGTGCGCTGATATAAGCTATAGCAAAATCAATACATTGTTGTGAGATCGGATAGTACAGTATTTCATCTCTCGGGGTTAGTATCTCGATGGCACATTTTTTCTGGCACAATTTTATACTTGTCTAATAATGTAAACAAACTTGACGGCTAACTAACCATCTAACCAAGCCATTAAAGAAGAAAAAAAAAACCATCTAACCAATGACATTACATAGAAATTCAAATTCGAATTATGCTTTTTTTTTCTTTAGTAGCCAGATCCGGGTTGTGTATTTTGCCAATTTCAAGTTTAATCGAATTATGTTATTGGTTAGCGAAGGTAGTGAAGCGAAAAGACCGGCTCGAAATTTTTCAGGCCACATCACGAGTCACGACTGGTGATTTCTCAAACTGTCTAAGTATTTCTTTCGCATTCTAATGAAGTGTTTCTCACCTGTCAAAAACACTGGTATTGATATGAAGAAGCCTCCAACGGCACACACTCTAGTTATTGCCGATTTCTGTAGATACTTGTTTGTTCTGAAACAAATAAGAAAAGAACATTTTAGTTTAGGAAAACACTCAGTAAATGGTTAGAAATGTCGGAAATGAAAAATATATACCTACAAGGGAAAAACCGTTCAAAGTTTATTTAAAAAATACATATGCTTTTAAAAATCGGAAATCGTTTTCTACTAAAATATCGCGGTGTTTGAAATTTCATCCCCCATTTTTTCACTCTTAGGGTTGATATTCTGTCATAATTTCTTAAATTTATGGATAGATAACCCTTGACATCCGATACACCCTACTTACAAAAAGATTTCAAAGCGGTTGACTAGTAACATCGCCTCAAACAAAAAAAAACGGACGAATTGAGAACTTCCTCCTTTTTTTGAAGTCGGTTAAAAATACTAGACTACTTTGTCACTTCACCACACCCACTGCTTATATAAGAAAGTATTTTACGTACCTACGTTTCGAACACTTCGTTATATAACATATTTAAATCTGTCGGGAATCAGAATCGAGCTAGTCGTAGACAGAGAAACAAGAGTTTCCCAGTCTCAGTCTCAGAAACTCTTGTTTCTCTGTCTACGGAGCTAGTGCTGCCTGTTGGATAATGTTCCACCAACTCATTTACAAAACGGTACAAAACAAACTTTCCAACTCCTGATCATAAATGAATGCAGTTCTGCAGTAAAAAAGTTCATAATGTTCATACTGAACGCTAAAATAAATATTTATAATCATTAACATAGTTGCACAGTTTTCTCTTTTACGATTGTCGGATAAGCTTCCAGCATGTCTTGTTGCAGACGTAACGTAATCCATACGTCCCAGATTTGATTAAAACGACTAATATACCACAACGCCAAAAATAACTCGATCTTGTTTCGATATTAAAAATAATTAATCGATATAAAGCCCGAAATCGAGTTGATTGCTTAATAGTGCCGAGAACATTAATCGATACGATTTTATAACTCGATATGAGAAACGAGTTTGTACAATGTAACGGCCTAACGGGTCCAACACCTGTTCATGAAAGTACTATAACCCTGACAAATATGAACATTCTAGTGTCTGCGAAGTTCTAACTAGCTAAGCGTGCTTTTGTATTTGTTTAAGTAATGCTGCATGCCAGTGACATTGACCTTTGTATGATCAATTGTTACAGCATCTACCTGTTATCAAATGATTGTTTAATTCGCTGCTACGTCCTAGTCTACCGTAAGAAACAAGGACAATAATGTTGGTGGTTTAATGACCTCATTGCAAATTATTCAATGAGCTTATTGTTTCTTTAGTAGGGTAGGTAGGCCTTGTAATAATAGCTAAGTGTAGGTAGAGCTATGAAAAAAAATCATATACTTAGGTAAACAAAAAACATGGATTTTGTCTCTGGATTTTTGGGATAAAACTGTTTAATGTTATCTAACGTTGGCAATGCGTTCCATAATCGCACAACTACTTTAAGCAAAGATTTTTCAAGCAAGCAAGCAAGGATTTTTCTCTAAAGTTTTTTATACCTACCTATGCTATTGGTTATCGTTTGAACACTATCTCAATAATGTGGTTGAAGGTAAACCTAGTGTAGTAGGACTGACTCTCAAGTGCGGCTGCGAGAGCACACCGATGGGGGTTTGACATATTTTTAACTTGAATGTGGTAATTGACGGCTTAAATTGACGGCGACGTAAATTGACGGCTCCGTAGCTAAGTTGGTAGCAACCCTGCCTGCAAGGCGAGGGGTCCCGGCTTCGATTCCCGGCCGGGGCAGATTTTGTGTAAGCATAAAGTTTGTTCTCGGGTCTTAGATGTTTGTGATGTGTATCTGTGTATGTCCATGCTACCTGCGACACAGGGAATCCTAGTGCGGGGGTATGAGTGTGTAAGCGTTTATGTTTATGTTTAATTACTGGTACTGGTGCATAATTAGGCAAACGCGCACTATCACCATGTAACATGCATTCTAAGACCTGTCTCAATGGGTGGTCCAAACTCAGTCGCATTCGCTGGTATATAATCGAGTACCGGTTAAGTGCACGTTGTATGCAAACGAGGCGTCGGCGGCAGCCCTGCACGGAAGCCAGATGCAAGTTACCAACGGTTTCCTCACGTGCCGCCAACGGCGCGTCACGCATCGCTGATTTCGAGGGAGACAAGGGCAGACTGCATGGGTCACCCCACAGACTCGATAACAGGTTGTGTTACACTTTGGCAAAGCCGTTACTACCTGTCATCAGGCCAAGTTCCCCAAGTGCCAAGTCAAGTGGTTGCCAAGTGGGTCAAGTGGAGGGAACAGCGCTTAATGAAGTGCTGCCGAAGCACACTCGCCGAAATGCAACCGATAAATTACCGCTAGACAAGCAACTCTACGAGGCAGTGTAGACGCTTATGCAAACGTACGTTTGCTTGTCAGAATAACAACGCTTTTGCGTCTAGCGCGGATTTCGTGATACCCGAAATGCGCGCTTGACGAAAAGCGTTGTTATTCTGACAAGCAAACGTACGTTTGCATAAGCGTCTACGGTCTGCATACGGTGATGCTCAAGGCTCTGCAGCCTGGCATCTACTAGCGAGCCATTGCGGATGAGCTTGGCTCGCCTCTCAATAGACTCCAACGCCTCAAGCTGGTACTTGGCCGAGCCATCCCAGAGATGAGAACAATATTCCATTGACCGAACTTGTGTTTGATATATAAGTTGATCAACATGTTACAGTGTGAAATAGGAACTGCCACACCTTTGCTAGGATATCCAGGTTTTTGGCAGCCAATTGAGCTTTGGACTCAAAATAGGATATGCCGAAATTCAAATTTGATGACTAAGTGACGCCAAGAAACTCAAGATGGACAGTTATCGGTACGGCAACATCTCAGAAAGTAGGAGGAAACTTTCCATAAGCCAAATCCGGAATAACTTTGTTTTTTAATGTACGCTCTAGTTATAGTCACGTTTACCTATTCTTTTCTAGCTTTGCCCCGCCTTCGAGCACGTAATAAAAGCTACTCCTTAAAGCTATCAGAGCTTAGCCAGTTAAAGTCCTGTCAAAAGCGGTCCAGCCGTTTCGGAGATTAGCCGGAACAAACAGACAATTTTAAAAATTGTGTTTTGACATATACTTGCGTCGTATACTTTCATATCCATTTAGTAAAAAGCTTTTAGTTTGACATTACAAACAGCCACTTCAATTTTATTTAGAAAAATTACTAGCTAATAAAGTGAATACAATAATCACATTAGGTACCTACCTACTTTATTTGCGTAGGTAAAATAATTGCCCACATGATTATTAGATCACCATAACAGACTAAAAATTAAGTCATCTCGAATCGATTATCCTCAAGTCTTACACGTTACGTGACAATCGCTGCCCCGATTATGCAAATTATTTGGGTCTGTAGAACACGAGCGTTGACCAAAAATGGCACGGTTGGCTTATGCAACCTTTATAAGGCTTTCGAAGTAGGCTTTGTAGTAACCCTGCCTGAATAGCGAGGGAAGGGTTCTGGTTCGAGCTCCGGGCGGGGTACCTAGTGCTTTATGTGGTGAGATACAGTTTGCTGAACAAAGTAGTCAGTGAAATTACTGGGCAGGTAAGTACTTGATAACTAATGTCTCAGGGTAACGAGCGCATTGTGTTTCAAAGTTTTGAGTGACACTGCAATTGTTAGTAGGTACCGGCTCGTCCCATTATCAAATAGTATAAAAAAAGAATATAAAGTTTATTCTCGGGTCTTTATGTTTATGTTGTGTATCTGAGTTTGTCTGAGGGAATCCTAGTCCCATGCACTAGAATTCTTAATTTCATTTATATGAGTACCTTTATTATAGGTATGGCTGTGTAAGCGTTACTTTTTTATATTATTCCTACTGCCGCTTATTGAAATGACCGAAGCAAAATACCTACCTACAGAAGATAATTTTAGCTTCCGTCTTTCCGTCTTTCAAAAGCTGAAAAACTACGTAGTGCCTGCGTCTGCGTTTCCCAATCGCTATAACCTGGATTTCTTCAAGTCCCCATAGGTATTTTCCGCATCTTCTAGCTAAGCCTGCATTATGGTCGATGCTGTATTATATTTTTGTACTATTCAACTTTTATTGGAACGAAAAGCTCGTTTAATAAGTTTCATAAAAAATGCATGAAAAATTATCTTCTAACGTGTCAAAATGAAAGCATTCCATAGATCATAGTCACCTGGATTACACGAGCTGTTAGTTCGGAAGCTTATCCCTAAATTGATATGTCTCCCGTCTCGGGTGTTGAATTGGGTCTCTTAGACAATATTTGAACAGGTGCTGCTAGAGATAACAAAATATATGGATTTTTACAAATATAAGAATGCCTCAATGAACCCTAAGGCGTATAGTAACTTGACTGACTAGAGCAGCAATTCCTGTCAGATTAATTCTCTTGCTTGTATCTAGTGTAAATACGGACATGAATTCAGTGACGCCTAATTTGTCAAAGATGGACGATATGTGACAGCTATAAAACTAAGTTCAGACCTGTCAAACACCTTCCATCCCTTTCTCGTGTTAGTTATTGGAAAGAGAGAGCGAAGCTAAAATTAGGTTTAGGAATGAGACGCCAGGATCGACACCATTGTCATTTATATGAGAATATAATTAATTAAATTTGTTTATTATTAAATCCCATCAACAACGCAGATACTACCTACTCAGAACGAGCTAAAAAAAGGTCAAGAATGCAGTAACGGGCAAACGCAGTGAGATTAGGTTATCTCAGCATTCGCGTCTCCAAACTTGCCGCCATTTTCTCAACGTCAGCTGACGCGACCGGTTCCCTTCTACAAATTCCAAGCAACAGGTATACACAGAACATACGCTAAGGCAATTGTGAACATTCCGAGCTGTGATATTTTACTTGGTTTTGAGCGCGCAATCAGTGCTGCCAGATGAATTAATTTGTTTCGACCCACGAACTTCATGCGTGAATTGCGGGATATAAACTACCTACTTATTATATTTTATGCTTAATTTAGAAATTATGACGTAAGGAAAGCTATTTTTTTTAAAGTCTAATAATGTATAACAATAGTATTACAAACACTATTTATGTCATTGGTTGGCGATGCGCCTTTGTTTACATATTATAAGTTGACACTTAAAAAATAGACCTTCCCTAAGTGACCGCAGCGAGCCTACGGTTTACATTACTCGAAAAAAAAATACACAGATACGTACCTATACCATCTCGATAATAAATAACTAGGCAATCAATTTGAATTGTACCTACTCGTAAAATATGTATCCATTTTTACGTAGAGAACGGGGCTGCAACTTCTATTAAAATCTTGAAATCTTTAATATATACCTAAGTTTACATGATTTAGGTGATAGGACAATAGAAATCTTGAAATATTAAAGATTTCTAGATAGACCACTGAAAAATTGAGGCGCATATTAAGACAGATCGAGCAATGACTAATTTTATGGAGAAACATCCAATATGGCAGCACTGGGAATTTTATTTTTTATTGGATTTGTTAAGCAATGTTATGGCGGCAAACTTAGAGGATAAAATTTTTCCTCTAAGGTGGCAAAGGTTTGGCGCCAACGCAATTGTTTTAAATTGTTCGAAAACCATGTTACTCTATCAACGCAAATGCCTTTATTTATCGTTATAAAGCCTTATCTTTCACCTAGTTTCTAGATCTACTTATTTGCTTTTCTCGTATAGTGTTGACTTTCAAGGTAATTGCAGATTGCGTTGCGGTAATTGGCTACAAAAATTACATAGTGCACTAGCCACTAAGTTATTACCACTTTACTGCGCACTAAACTAAAGAAATCATGAAGCCGGTTATATAAGCAAGATAATTAGCATGTTTGTGTTTTGCTTTCAAAATATGTAACCATGGTTTTGCAACAAGCGCCGATTACGAGGTAATACACGCGCAAGCGCGGCTTGATGCAAACCCATCAGAAATCCACGAAATAGACAAGAACAGCAATACAGCCAGCTGATGCTGTCTCTTTCACCTTCTGCCACGACGGCTCCGCTTCATACATCACTTGCGCGCCGCCGCGTATTTACCACGGCATCTGTACTGAACACGCAGTGGTTGTGAAACTATTTTTTGAGTAGATATGGTAGGAGCTGCTGCAATGCCTAACTGCAATACCTCTAACCGTGGTACGGTTAGCGCTCAGACTAGATTTCTACCAAGGTCCACCATAGACGGTACGATATGCGTCAAGCGGTGATCGTGGGTTTTTCATGATTTTCGCGTGGTCCGTGATTGATTTTTATCTTTCAATCATGCATTATACATGTAACGGGGTGCTATACAGTGTTATTGCGGGAAAATAACTATTAACCTCAGTACATTTCTGATAATTTTCTTAACAAGCTTTCTCTAAGAAAAAGTGGATTAGTAATTGCAAATATTGAAAATAACATTTTTAAACGACCATGTAAAATGTTATCAACGTAAACCGCTGAATCGATTCGTTGTGTATAATGAATCTTTTATTTCGCCACACACGGCTTGTGTATTGTGCCACTTCCAAGTAGGTACATACGTATAACGATTTTTTTGAAAGCCTTTCTTTTACTTTTTTTTTCTTTTGTGGCCAGGGGCCTGTTTCATAAAAAATATTAGTCTAATATTATGACCTTTTTTTTCCTTTTTCATATAAAATATGAGTCTAATACTCATAATATTAGACTAATCATTTTTATGAAACAGCCCCAGACATTTTGATTAGAGTATAGGGTATTTATGTAGTATATAAAGTAATTTAAAAATCGAATTAGCCCCATGTCAAATACCATTGAGCTATTTTTGTTTTCATTGACCACGTAGGTCCGTACCATTTCATAATTTTTGTAAGACCTCTGTTGTGTGAACGGTGAGCCTGCTGGTGCTAAAAATGTCTTTGATTCTTTCTTTGAAGCTTTTGAAGAAATGGACGGGTTAATTAGGTACAGCACAGAATAGGTACTACAAGCTGTAATCATGTCGCGCGTCGTCCGTATGGATTTACAGGACGATGGTTAGATTTATACAATGAGGTTAAGCTTTCAGTGAAATAAAACAATAGTAAAGCAACCACATCATGGTGATAAGGCATTTTCTAGCTGTCATCTGGCTAGTTACCACTACCACTCTTCTCCATTGATTCACTTGAGAGCCCTAGTTCCTATTCTTAGCCGTGACTACACGGCCGGAATCAGTTCTGCTCCAGTTCATAAATAAACAATAAAAACTCCATATAAAACATTACACTAGCAATTAGAATTTGGAGTATTTAAATCTGTGTATAAATATGCAAGAGGAAGTCATACAAACAACATTAAATGAATTAAGAACGCAAACATTACGAAACATATCATACCCGGGAGCAAAATTACACAACATGCATAATTTTTAAACTTTTTTTCATGAAATGGCCTCAGAATAAATACGAATAGAATCTTCGCGCGCTAAAGTGGAGGGCACGGATCACGTGGAATTTTGTTTTGTTTTTTAGCTGATGATATCATAGCTCACTAGGTGATAGGAGTTAGGACTAACTCTTCTGTGAGTGTCCGTCTGGGTTTGTACCACCACGTTGCCCGCCAAGCAGTAATCTGCAAGCATTACTGTGTTTCGGTTTGATGAGCAAAGTAGCCGGTGAAATTACTAGGCTTATGAGACGTAGTCTCAGAGTAACGAGCGCACTGCAGTGCCGTGCAGGTCTTTGTATTATAAGTTCTGAATGACACTGCAATTATTGTGGGTGGGTCCGCGTTATGCTTACCATTGCACTGCTATTGTTGCAGTGCCAATAGTGCCAATCAGAATTTTAAAACACAAAGCCTGCTAGGCACTGCAGTGCGCTTGTTACCCTGGAACCGTTAGACTGGTGTACCTACCTTTTTTACTCTATAACATTATACACTCTATGGACACGTGGTCCATACTCTTATAAGATTAGGTCATATATTAATGGAAATTAACCATGGTAACTAGGTAAAAAAAATCCTACCTAACTACCTTTAGACCGAAGATGTTACCTACGTCATGCATTCGCATGTAATTGCACACAACTACAATTAAATGGATTCATTATGAATGATCTTTCTATGCGTATCTATTCACAGTACACGAAACGGCGTGCATTATGCTACTGCATACAGCTTTTGTAAACATTCTCGATGACACAATTTTGAAACTGGACCATGTTCTTTCTCTTACGCGTGTATGAAGAAAGAAAGAGACGTTAAATACAGATTAAAATAGTTTTCGCTACCCGCGTACCAAAAAAGGGCAAAAGACTGCGGAATGTTATTGTATAGTTGTAGGTACCTATTGAGGGACGTAGAGATATTATTGTAAGGAATTTGCATCGCTGTTGAATGAACCATAAGAAGGTTTTCAATTTATTTGTATGGTTACTACATACTTTTACTTACTTAGGGCCGTTTTCACTAACCTCGGGAAAATACCTAAAAGGATATCTAATAAATAGGTAATTTAGATTCGTAACTACATTGATATCTCGCTAAGTACCTATAAACAGCAAGTGTTTAACGGTGGTTACACAATATTTTGTCTTTGTTGTTCTTCGACAATTTTAAACTGAGTCGAAAGAGACGAAACAGTGTGTAATTATTCAACCGCTATGCAGTGATTTTTAGTAAGGCTGGTAGTATATAGTACCTAATTGGCAACTTAAACACACACATATATCACATAGACACATATACATCACACACACACACACACACACACACACACACACACACATTCACGGATACATACATGCATGTTTTTATTTTATTTTTCGTTAAGTGTCTCTTTCAAAATGTTTAACTTAACAATAAAAAACACTATTATCAAGACCTATAATATTATTGGCTGTATTTCGAAACTTTATGTACTTTATATGTATTTATCATTTGTGCTGTTGGTCTTTTAATAAACAAATAAATAAACCTAGCTTGCAGTCCTTTCCTTTATATGGCCAATCAGCCATCGCCTAGCTTAATTAGTCCTTAAGCGGATAATTAATACCCTCGCACTGAAATTATGTTAATTAACTGTTGATATTGATTAACTGGATTTAATCTAACTGATTTGCATTGCTAAATAAACGTCGGACATTATTAAAAGCCTCGATGACATTGAATCGATAAGTATCTACATTTTGCTCAGGTCCATAACATTATCAAATAAGGTAATGATAATTTCCCGATTCCTAAACATTTTTTTCGGAGAGTAACACTTACTTGTCTAGTCTACCGCCTAGCAGTACTCACAGTACTTTTTAACCCGGAAAAATGCACGGTTACTGTGGGAACGCGGGTGAAACCGCGGGCAGAAGCTAGTGAGTAATACTCACACAAAGTTGCCTGTTATATATTAAAAAGGTAGGTTTGTAGCAAGTAAGAACTTGTAAGTCGTGTTTTGTTTTGAACTGGTAACTTTTGTAAATTCAAAAAGAAAATCTACCAAATAAAATATATCCCAACACGAAAGAATAAAACAATTACTTATTTTAATATTTAGGCATTAAAACAAACATCAATTGACTATACAACAAGTATTAAGCACTAAATAGTGCCTAACACGACCTCTGCTGTAACCAACTTAGCATTTGTAAGGTTTCCTTGCATCAAAGCCTGCACGTTACGTCTGTTACCTTCTGTAATGCTCTACTTTACAATCACTACAACAGGATTAATATAAAAAATACGATTTATAGATACCTAGATATCCATATAAATAGAGTTACTGGAAAAATGCAGCCTTCGACAGAGAGCGGCACGAAGGCATTCTCTGATAAACTGCTGAACACTAATCTACTGTCCAGCTATACCCACCTGATCGCGTCTTTTCTAGCCGAATGAAGGTTCTACGTGGTTGTAAAGAGCAGAGACTCAGCACACTATATACGAGTTCAAAGCTGGATTACCACAGGACAGATGCCTGTCCCCATAACTGTACGCATTGTATACCGACGAGATCCCTACACTCGAGGGAAACTCAGAGGGAGAGAGGCATGTCATCCTGGCACTTCTTGCGGACGACACCACGTACATTGCTTCCTCAGGCGACGTTAAATGCGCCAATAAGAAATTACAGGGACTTCTAAACATCCTTCCCCAATGGCTGGACCCCGATCGCGTTAATTTGAAATTACAGCGTACGGTTATGATTTAGTTGTGGTTTGATTCCAACTGTAGTTTAGTGTCGGTTCACCTGTGTAGAATTTTTTTCACCGTTCATTTGACAGCGTTAACTGTCAGTTGTTGTCGAGAAACGTCTCAACTTTTGGTAAAACTATTAGCGCGATACGAAACGGTCAAAAAGCTGTAATGCGGTTGTAGTTTAGCAGCGGTTTGGTTGATAATTTTTAACGCGATTGCCCTCCTGGATAGGTAGAGGATGACGGTAAACGTCGACAAAACCGCGGCCCTTCTGGTTAGCAAGAACCGCAAGACTGCGCTGCGCTTCTTGCTAAGTAATTTCACTGACTACTGTGCTCATAAACCTCTAACAGTGTAATGCTTGCTAGTACTGCTAAGCGGTAGACTAGACGAGGTAGTCGACCACCCAGACGGACACTCGCAGAAGAGTTAGTCCCACCACTGGTGAACATGTTTTTCCTGAGGCACTTTTTGATGTTTTCGGCACACATGAGAGCCAATCATAATAAATAAAAATAAATTAATAATAATTTAGGTTTAGTATATTCTCCATTCGCTTCAAGGAGATATAGTGATCAAACTAAATGATCAATCGATAGGTTACTATCGAGTATAAAAAAAGAAAAAGTAGTAAACCACACGTTTCCGACACTACGCCGGCTTTACTTCCGTAAGGCGGATTTCGAAGACATTTGATCACACTTTACAGGCTTCAGACGGAATGTGTGTATCAAATGTCTTACTTGAGGTATTTGTTGCAGGTTAGTGTTAAAAAATTATTATTATCCTATATAAACATATAAGTATAGTTACTAAGCTGCAGCCGACAGAACATTTTCGAGCCGAATGAAAATTGTAAAATTATAATGGTAATACCATAAGTAGTCAAAGTAAATAATGTAATTAAAATTAATATAGTAATTAGAAATCACTTGGATTATCTATAGGCCTACTAGGGCTTGTAGATTACCCAACTGTTTTTGTAGCTAGCTAGGTTAGATGTAGTGTTTATTTATGTATAAGCTAATAGGCATTTAGCCCGTTAAAAAAAATTATATTAATGTTGCTTTCGAGAAGTAAATACCTATATTTGCTAAAATTTTAGCTACATCTTTGAGCAGTTTAAATGAAGTGGCTCCAATTATTTGTGTAAGTGTTCCGTTCGAAATAATTCTTTGTAAATATTTTTCACTGTAAATATATAAGTACGTACTTTTGTACAGTATTGAGGCTTTTTATCACATCATTACTGTTTCTGTAAACAGACACTCTCATGTATGAAACGACATTGAATATTATTGTGTAAATTTGTCGATAAAATTTACGCATTCCAATTAGGGACAAGGTGAAGAGTTGAGACCCTTTACTTTTGAATGCTGTTCTGTAAATTCTTTATTGGTTGCCTACCTACCAATAAGAATTCGAATTAAATGTTTAATATGAGAGGTTAGTTATCTATAAGACTAGCGTCTGCTCACGGCTTCGCACGCATGGAATCTGAATAAAATGTAGTCTAAAGCACTCAGGGATAATGCAGCTTCCTAATAATTTTTTAAAATCGGTAAATTTACTTGATAATTTTTTCAATAATTTTTTAGATTCGGACCAGCTGTCCCGAGATTAGGGGTAACAAATAAACTAAAAACCTTAAAAAATTAACTGCTTTACTCGTATAATAGGTATAAGTATAGATTAGATGCTCTTATGTATTTAAAAAAATTAAGCGTAACTTAAAGCAATGATGGCGATAATTGACCATCATGTGTGCTCAAAATTGGACTATAATAGCGTTCATTATCGCACGGAGCGATGGTTTTGGAATGCTCGTGTATAGGGGGTCTCTAATAGCACGTTCCTAATCTATCCTAAGCTCACTTTTAAAACGATTGCTTTCGCTTTCCTCGTGAAGTCTGCCGCCAAGCAGTAGTGTGCAAGCGTTACTGTGTTCCGGTTTGATGAGCAGAGTAGCCAGTGAAATTACTGGGCTTATGAGACTTAATACCTAATTTCTCAGGGTAACGAGCGCACTGTAGTACCGCGCAGGCCTTTTTGTTACAAAGTTCTGGGTGGCACTGCAATTGTTATGGGCCGGCGTTATGCTTACCATCAGGCAAACGGCAAGCTCGTCTCGTTACCAAATAACACAAACAAAAACTCAATATAGGATGATTTTATCACACCGCTCCTCCCTGCGTAACCTAGGAATGTGAATTCAATACTAAGCCCAGACTACCTACTCGACGAGCAACAGCGTGGGAGATCTAGTTTATACGTTTGGCCCATGCGTGGCTCTTACCTTTTAGCTACGCTGACGGGTTGACCCCGAGTGCTTACGATGGCACCAAACCTCCCGGCTCTCACGGATTCGGTAAGTAACAATTTGAGTCCGGAACGTTTCAATTTTTGTATTACTATCTATACGTTGCTTTTAAAAAAAATCAACACGTTTATTCTCATAATTTGCTAGCTGCTGCCCACGGTTTCACGAGCGCGGAGATTCCCAAAGAAACTTGCACTTTTCCAGGATAAAACCAAAATAGCGGAAAATAGCAGCCTGTGTTATTTTCCGGCCTACTAACTATATCTATGCAAATTATCATTTTGATGCCTTGCTCTGAAGAAAGTCAAATTCACAAATATAGTTTATTCAGCCAGTTTTATTCCTGAGAAACAGAAATTATACTTTACTATTGTACCACCAGCGCAAGTACCTACGGATCTTTTCGATCGATATAATTAACAGGTCAAATGAATAAATTGGGTTTTATCGATTTTTTATATAATTTATCGAGCTTTGATACAATCGACTAAAGTTATCGAATAGCTAGGTCCAATCCAAAGAGAATATAGAGCTACTACAATACTTTACGATCAGACTTCGGTACTCGCAAGTCGCAACATTCGATTCATTAATCAGTTTTATTTATTCGGCAAATTTATCGACCCGACTTCCGTACTTGCGCCGCAGGTCCATGGAGAAAATCATAAACAATTAGAAAAAGCCTACGACGTAATATGTTAACGTTCTAATCGAAAAAGGATTAAATAAACTACCTATATTAAAAGGAATATAATATGATGTATGAAAAAGGATTACAAAAGCCCTCTGAAGCTCATTAAAGCTTCTTACCTCGTCAAGCTATCACATAACAAAAAACCGTTAACGGCTAATGTTTGCGATGCGTAAAACGTCACACCGTCGCCGTGGACCGTGACCAAGCGTGACATAGCTAGTGAAGATTCACTCCGGTCACCTACTCATTGTAGCCGGAGCTGGTGACAAACGAAGCGTGACAGTTGCAGGGACAATAAGAGGAAAGGCATGGGCTTAGACTTAGTTATGAGATTATTTTTAAGATCTTTAGTTTTAAACGACTCAGTGGTAGTTATTTAGGTAATAGATTCACCCTTCGAACCCTTAGTTACGAGCTTCAACTCTCGGTGAAGGAAAATATTGCGAGGTAACTGCGTTTAGTCCCTTTTAAAAATGGGCAATTTTTCAAATACACAACACGACGTGTTTCGCCACATCTTTAGAGGACAACTCATCAAACACTGTAACTAGTTCTCTGATGTTACAACGTTGGAATTTCTTTACGATGAAGTCCTGAACCATAATCAGATGGTAGCGAGATGTATTTTATATTACGTAAGGAAGCTCCCAGGCGCGGTCGCATTCAATGCAATTGGACCGCGACAGTGGTGACAATAGCACCCGTGCACTATCATATTTTATTCTACGACAGTGGAAACCGGTTGCGATTTATGTTGTATAGGTGCTGGCTCGCGGTGTCAAATAGCTTAGCGGGATTGCTTTATCCATTGTTTCTAAGATATAATGAAAAGAGTTTTCATAAAGTACTATTAGGATAACAGCGTTTTTGCCGTGTGCTCCTAATTTCTTTAATGTTTAATATAGCATAACGTTTGATCGCCATCTTTCGCCTAATCTTAACCGAACGCGACACTAAGGATTCAGATCGTTGGTGATAGATAGCTCAAAAACTATAAGTGATAGCAGAAATTGAAAAATGGATCCTTTAAGACGAGGAAATTTCCAATAATAAATCCTGACTCTCGGAAAACTACAGTAAGATGAATAAAAATTTGAGAGCATTACATTTTGAAAGTGAAATAATAAAAACGGTTTGAACACCCTTTGCCCGCGGTCTTGGTAGTCGAAGATGATGAAAACCTGTATTAGGACGTGCAGCTGCCGGGACACATCAACAATCATTTTCAACTTGAGGGTGAGAGCCACCCAAGCGAACACTAAAAATGCCTCTTACCATTAATGCAATGCACCATTTCAGAGGAGTAGAATAAGAGATGTTCTACACACATTTTGCGTACCTAGACACCTACACTATCCCTACTAATATTATAAATGCGAAAGTGTGTTTGTTGGTTTGTCCTACTTTCACGCAGTAACGGAGCAACGGATCGACGTGATTTTTAGCATAGATATCGTTTATGGACCGGAGAGTAACATAGGCTACTTTTTAACTCGGAAAAATGCACGGTTCCTTTGGGAACGCGGGTGAAAACCGCGGGCAGAAGCTAGTACTGCTATAATTTTGAACCAATACTATGCTGCTTTCTACATAGGACACTATAACTTCAGCAGCATATTAGGTTGTTCACCGACATATGACTTACGACCTCTGCCGAGCGATGCATTCACACGTGGCGAGTATTTATAAACTAAGTGCTAATGAATCATGCTACTGATGACTTCAGTGATGACTAAATGCGCCAGCTAGTTGAACAGTTAACTACAATACTTGAGATGGAATTTATAAGTACTTGACTACTTATTTTTATTTCTTTCTGCCTGTATTTTATCAGCGGCTTTGCCCGAGCGCGAGCAATTGATAAGTTACATAGGATTGTGTGTGCTGTAGTGATCGATGTTTTTGACAACCCTGGTGTAGTTGATAGGTCGGTCGATTTCAACTTTTATAGCGAGTAAAATCCTACCACTGTGCTATGGTTGCTTCACGATTCTTTTCACTAAACGCTCAACTTGATTGTAAGATTCGATCCACCGACCCTTGGATTAGCGGGTGCCGTCGTTGCCACGGCCATAATTGCTCCAAATCTGGAGCCTTACCGGCCAACAATCTAGTGTGCGTTCTCAACTCCAAACCGATTACGACCTGCGGTCGCTAGATCTTCGGCTGGAATGAATTGTCTAGAATTTTCGCTGGTTTAATTTTAGAACGAACGTTACTAAGGAAACAAGTTGTTACAAAACGAAAACTAGCGACAACTATAGACAATTACTTCCAGCCGACGACTAGTGACCGCTGGTTTTAATCGGTTTGGAATCGAAAACGAACACGAGATTATTAATCGGTAAGGCAGCAGTTCGTCTCATCAAAGTTTTTGGATCTGATATTCAAGTAAAGTAGCGTTATTAATGCTACTCTAGTAAAAATTTGCCAAATCACAATTCTCAGAAAACCACATCAAAACTTCCTCTTCAAATGAGGCAAAGAAATTAAACATTAAACATTCCAGCACGGAAAGAACGAATCGCCTATCTTTCTCAGAAGAGATTAAACTGTGACCGGATATGTACGGATGCCCCGGACCCCGCGGCCTTGCCCAAGGACTGGAATGCTTCGCTTCGCTTCGTTTTTTCTTTTTTCTTCGGTTCTATGAGTTACGAAGCTTACGCTCTCATTTATAAAAGTTTTACTTATTGAATGTTTAGTAAATTCAGGGTAACAAGCGCGTTGCAGTACCGTACTTTTGTGTTTAAAAGTTCTGGGTGGCATTGTAATATTTATAAGTAGGCATTTTGCTTATCATTAGGATAACGACCAATTACCTTTTACCATTACCATTATTTCTGAACCAATTACCAACTGAACTAAAATTATGTCTCGCGACTAAACGAATGATGCTACGTAATAGCTAAAGAAACTAAGGACGGAATAGGATGGAAAACAGCATTGTTTTATGTATATATTTTATCTATAGTAGAATAGTTTGGCTGGTCGGCTCGAGTTACTTCAATAAAATGAAGAGGGAAAAGAACAACTTGCACATCGAAATTGCGTGCAGCATATACCACATGTTTTACCGATCTGTTAAGCAATTACTCTCTACTAAAATATCTAAATGATCGTCTCCATAGACGGCAGGCATCTCATTCGGTATACACATGGGAACGGTCTTCGCGCGCCGCACCGTACTACGTTGAAACCAAAAAAGCCGCGCCTCGCACATTCAAAAACCAGTAATCAAGCGAGGCAGCCTTAAAAACTACAAATTAAAACAAAACACCACGCTAACTAAACACGACAATAAAACAAAACGTAAATTCTGGTATGCCAGTGAATAACACCTTATTTGCCACACAAAAAAGTTTGATCAATCAAATACCGATCATCGATTCCTGTTGAAAACTCACACAATCACAACACTTATCCTGCTGAAAATAAAAGTGAAATTTGAACATTTTTGAGGTACCAGTGAGGTGAAAAACCGGTCTTCGGATATTCGCCGGGTGACCTCGCGTCTTGTTGGTCATTCAAAAGCTCAGACACTCCCTGTTTATTTATAAGGTGCATACTATGAGGTGTTCCCATCTGATAACAGGGATAAATAATACTACATTGGGATTAATATGATGCGAAACAAACTTGATGTTAAACTGGTAGAGCCCGTTTCAACGCATTTTGCTGTGTACAGTCGAGTCACACGTCTACGTATTTACATATTTTATTTGGTTTTATCGCGTTGGTATTGGATAAATCTGGTATATATTTAAACCACATTTTTAGGTCACTAACGACGCCCACAGTTTTGATATTTAATTGCCAAGTGTGACGCTCCCTAGCGACACTACACTTCACATTTCAAAGTTTAGATAAGGCAGATCATTCAACTTTTGAGTTCATCTCAATGTAGCGAAAACCATCCAAACAGGATGATAATGATGAATCCAGTGAATTTTTTTTTTTTGTGGTTTTGTATAGGTAAGCATTGAGATGACGACACCAGATCCTCCAGAGCCACCCAAATTAGATTGAAAACGTCATACTTTTTTTTTTATGTTGTTTGGTAACGAGACGAGCTGGTCGTTTGCCTGATGGTAAGCATAACGCCGGCCCATAACAATTGCAGTGCCACCCAGAACTTTAAAACACAAAGGCCTGCGTGGCACTGCACTGCGCTCGTTACCCTGAGACATTAGGCATTAAGTCTCAAAGCCCAGTAATTTCACTGGATACTCTGCTCATCAAACCGGAACACAGTAATGCTTGCACACTACTGCTTGGCGGCAGACTTCACGAGCAAAGCGGTGGTAACAACCCAGACGGACACTCGCAGAAGAGTTAGTCCTACCACTAACAATCTAATATCTAATGCTTGCTGCTTACAGTTTTAGTTGTCTAGAAATTGGCCTATCGATTTTCTAAATAACTTCTAAAGTAATCGTACGAATCCCTGTAGGGCATATAGGCCATGTATATACTTGCAGACAACCTCAATAAGTAGGTACCGAAACCTTCACATGTTTTATTTTCCTGCACCATTTAATTGAAAGGCAGACATCAAGAGACCCATAAAGGTACGCAAGTGGGACATTACATTTCTCACGATCAAGGTCCCTTTCTTCGGAGTTGTTTGTTCTCAACAAAAGGTTTTGTTCTTTTTCGATTCCGAGTTCTCGTGTGAAAAAGTCTTGGGCTGATTTTTTACGACAGGTCCTGACGTTTTATATGTGCTTTATTAAATTAAAATTGCGATTAGGTATTGAATTTGAATAATACTGCGAAACCCTGGTATGTGTCTTAATTATAATTATATTAGTAAGTGTTGTGGAAAATGCAAAATAAACACACCAATTCCCGTCATTCCGTGCTATTACAAGTGCCAAAATATTTATTTGTTGGTTTGTGCTATTTTCATGCAGCAACGGATCGACAAGATTTTTGGTATGGGGATAGTTTATACAGTGGATACTAGAGTGGCATAGACTACTTTTGTCCCAGGAAAGTTAACGGTTCCTTTAGGAATTTCCACGCGGGTGGAACTGCGGGCAACAGCTAGTCCATCGGTACTAGAATAAACGCGAAAGTGCGTGTTTGTAGCGAGGTTTCCGTATAGAACCCTAAAAAGTATTTGTACACGCTTTTTTAATAAAACCCCAAGATTTAATTAACTACCCACAAACACCGAGAGTAAGCTATCAAACACTTTAACATGTCATGATTTCTCATGGCTTTCTTGGTTCTCATTCGCTCGATAAAGCCACAATGGAAGAGATGCTATAATAAACTGATCATTACTTTAAATGAACAAGCGAAGTTGTGTGGCGTAAGATTTATGACACACGGCACGTTGTTTTTCATACACGGTTTTCTACTGGAAAAGATCGCTTTAAATAAGATCGCCAATTGTAATTTTGGTTTTAGTTGTAAGGTTCTACATTTCGGTTGCTATTTTTTTATAGCTGTGCTTTCTAATAAAGCGATGAGCGGGTCATTTGCCTGATGGTAAACATAACGTCAGTTTACGCCAGCCCATAACAAAAAACCCCTTGGTCCGAAACGGTAAGAAATAAGTGTGGGGGTGCTCGACTAAATTCAATAGACGATCCGGAGGGCTTTCTAGAAAAAAGTGAAAAATATAAGTTGGCGCCAACAAAAAATTAAGTTGCTCTGATCCGGCTCAAAATCGATATCTGGAGGTTTTTGGGGTTGCAGATTCAGATTTTTTTAATTTGGGGTTTGAACGCCAAATTCAATACGCGGCCAACTTGCTGCTCGCGCCTACCTCGCGGGCTGCATAGGAACACAGTCCCTTTGCGGCTTCCAAAATCAGTGGCCACAACAGGGGGTTGAACGCAAAATTCAACACAAACTGCCCGCGCCCAGTTCACAGGCTGCTTGTAGCCCGCATAGGTATAAAGTCCCTTTGCGGCGCGCAGAATCAGTGGCCACAACCCACCTCGCGGGCTGCTTGCAGCTCGCACATGAACAGTGTCCCTTCCTGGCGTCCAAACTTGTGGCAACGTAGTCATACGCAAAAAATTAAACTTGCTCCGATCAGGTTCAAAAAGCAGGAGCCAAAACCACCACGCGGGCCGCTTGCGGCCCGCGCAATTATAAATAAGCCTCGCGGCGGCCATATATGGTGGCCACACCAGCGCGGCGCGGCGGCCAAACAAACTTACTCCGAAATTTTGATTTTAAATTCAGAGACCTTGAGATTGCTGATAACGATAACCAAATCATTTTGGAGTTGGCCATTAGGAAAAGCTCACTAGAGCACGCGGCGGCCAAATTGCGGCTAAAATTAAAGTTTCTTCAATCGGGTTCAAACTTAGAATTAGGATTGGTGATATCGGTTCGAACTATACAGCTTGTATGAATAAGTTCAAAACTAAACTTCGGTTTGAATACTAGTTCATAACTAAAGTTCGGTTCAAAATGGTTCTTTCCGTCTAAGACGGATCTGTAGATTGATTAAACCGTGCTAGGTACCTATATCAAACTTTTCATTGCTAACTGAGAAAAAACCATAGAATAAGTAATTCTGAAACTTATAATGTTCGACATAATTAGCAATAGCGTCTACTGATGGGAGAACACTCTACACTCTGTTCACTAGATACTGAAACTTTTCACTAGTTCGGAAATCGCTAAAAAACTGTACAAGAAGATATGTCAGTAAATTTTTATTTTAACTGACTTCCAAAAAAGGAGGTTCTTAATTCGGTGGGTACTTTTTTTTAATGTTTGTTACCTCAAATCTCCGTCATTTAAACCGATTTGGAAAATTCTGTAAAAGAAGAGAAAGGATATACTTTCAGATTGTTCCCATAGAAATTTCATCAAAATCGGTTCCGTAGTTTGTCACTAAAGTCGGGGTTCGATCAATTTTCACTTTCTTCCGTTTTAAGGATTTGTCTCAGACGACAAGCTATTTCAAATTGACTCTAACATAATCTAGAGCTCCAAAGCAGTGCATTTTACGACAGTTAGTCTACCACTCTACACTATCACATTACATTTTGTGCACGTCGGTCTGTTTACAAATTGTTATTTTCGTAGCCATCGCTCTCGCATTCAAAGCTGCATCGGCACTTGTGTGGGATCGTCATTACAACATTTCCATACGCTTAAATCTTTACTTATTATATTCTAGTCTTGTACGAGTTTAACAAACTTTGCTAAACATATGTCTAAACGTTTGTTAACATATATTGTAACTCACATTTCACGCAAATAAATATTTCTTTCTTTCTAAAGCAAAGTCAAAGTCTAAAGACTAGTCTATATTTTCTATGCTGTCCCCATGCTGGGCATAGCATATCAAGAATTTCGCAATCAACATCGATTGCTCCCATAGCACAGATTATTTAGCCTTCCCATAGCCTAGTCGTCTAGATAACCAGAAGACCCAGATTCGAATCGTGTTGGAAGCTAAATTTTTGTGGCGTATATATTTGTGTGGGCAGAGCATAGTTTTTCTTTAATATAATTTATAATGTTATTTAACTTAATTCATTCTAAATGTAATTTACTAACAATTTAATTAATGTAAATCTCATTTTACTAACACTATGGATATCTGAAATAAAACTTTTTGAATTTGAATTTGAATTATTATCCCGGAGCTATAGACTATGTATAACGATGCCACGATGTGTGAAGCCGCAGGCAAAAGCTAGTCTATACCTAATATTATAATAAAGAGGATCCGGTTTACCACAAACAACACTTTTAGACGCCTGTTTAACAAGACAGAGTCTAAAGATAGACATGATTAGAAATGTCACAACAGAATTGAGTTATACAACTGTTAGACACTACTTAAATCAGATTTGTGGTTGCTCATATTTAAACACGCGACTAAGGCATGTTTAGGAGTTACACACTGTTTAACACAGGTTTGAAGTGTGATTTTTATTCATCGCTGGTAACTTTGTCACCGGTGATTTCGAAATCACTCGTGAAATTCAAAAATCGGGCCCCAGATGTACTAGGCATCTTATTCATAATCAACTTATAAAGTCTTTTCAACTTGCATCAATTTACTGCATATTTTCTTAGACGTTACTTGCTTGGCTCTATCTGTAAACGATCTGTAGGGGAGACCAGGGATGAAAGTAACGCGGGATGAACGTAACAAATGAGTTTCTGAACAAACTATGTTAGCTACATTGATGGGTGGTACCACCGATATGTTCCAATTTGAACCACCTATTACCTCAGTTGCCCTCTTGGCACTGTGCCGTCAGGTTGTGGAGGTAGCAAGCTGGTGCTGCAAAAGTACCCCCAAAGTAAGGTTTGACCGTTTTTTCAACGGTGTTTTTTTTATTATGGGAGGTTTCTTGCTTGCGTGTCTAGTGACAGTAAAGTAGCATAAGTATTCGTCTTTCTATTTTGGCGTTCAAAACGATAGTTTATTTAGGTTATAGGCATGTATTTGGCAAATTGAGGGAACATTTATAGTTAGGGATGAAAGTAACAACTTGTTACTTTCATCCCGATTATGATCGTGATATCTCGAAACGATTTTATTGTGTTTTTTTATATTTCAAAGTAATACAGATTTATTTTCTTTCTCCTGAATACCTAACATATATAAACGAACGACTAGCAGAGGTTTAGTTACTGCAGAAATAATGGATTTGGCTTCAGAAGTACTTTATAGAAATGTATCATTTTGAGACGATGTGAATTCATATCAGCCATAAGTAAAACCACCATTGGTAGCTTCACCGGCTTCGGTAGCTTCACTATTACTGCCAAGAACCCCTCCTGAATTAACTTTGCCACCAGTAATGGCTTTGCCATTGAAAATTATTTCAGAAATAGACATTGTTTGATAATTAACAGCTTAATTTGACTCCAAACAAGCTTGAAATTCAAGAACAAGAAGAAAGAAAGCGTAGAGCCAAAGAAGTTAAGAAACCTATTTTACAAACTGCTAAACAGACAAAAAAGCCGAGGGCTGCAGTTGATAATAAAACTAGTGAAAAATTGAAATAAAAGACTAAAAAAGAATAAATAAATATGTACTAAAATAACTAAGAATAGTGATCATTCAGACAGCGAAGATTGCTTCTGGTTAATTTGTATGAAATCCTTTTCTAACAGTAGGTTAAATGAAAAGTAGGTAGGCACAATGCTTAGTTAACGATACTAAGCATTGTGGCTACCTGCTTTTATATTCAACATATATTAATTTCTAATCAGCGTTTTAGATTTTACCTTAGAATAAGAACAATAAAAAATCTAGGAAACAACAATCTTCTTTATTTTTAAGTGATCAACATTATTTAAAAATGAGATCTCAATCATGAGAATGCCCACAGCTGATAGTCTATGAAACTATCAGCTGTGGGCTCAAGTAGATTGTGCTAATAACGAAATAAGTTACCTACGCCTTAATTGTTTACCAGATTGAGATCAAATTTTTAAATAATGTTGATTATTTTTATAAATGAAGAAAATTGTTATGTTTCCTAGTTTTTTTTTAATTGTTGTGATTCTAATGTAAAATCTAAAAGGCTGATTAGAAATTAATATGTTGAATATGAAAGTAACTTTGGTTTTATTTACAATGTTACAACCATCCCCTTACACTGTTACAACCAACCCTAGGGGTAGGGATAGTTGTAACAATTTCCACTTTTTTTGTTTGGTCGTATTTCTCGAAATCTGTTATATAGGTTACATTTAAGCTGGTGTTAAAAGATAGTTAAAAGACCAATCTATCATGTGTACGGATTAGAATTTTGATATTCAAAAAGCTTTGTGAGATATTACGAGAAATATGAAAATTGTTACGTTCGTCCCTGGTCTCCCCTATTAGATAACAGGTTTAACCAATTAAACCTTTAGATGGTCTTGGGAAAATTATTTTAGTTATTTAGAAGCCGTAGCCTGCGGTCCAACGACATCTTTTTATGATGATAAACTAGTTTTGTGATCTTAGAATCTGAACTTAACCTTAAAAGGGATAGGATGTTTTGAGCCTGTTTGTAGAGCTTACTATTTACCCTCAATTATGAGTATGACTAAATGCTCTTTACTAGAGGTCGACGTCTGTTCGCTTTGTGTCCGCGGATCTTTGTGACGGCTCCGTAGCTAAGTTGGTAGTAACCCTGCCTGCAAAGCGAGGGGTCCCGGGTACGATTCCCGGCCGGGGCAGATTTTGTGTAAGCATTCAATAAAGCTTGTTCTCGGGTCTTGGATGTTTGTGATGTGTATCTGTGTGTGTCCATGCCACCTGCGACACAGGGAATACTAGTGCAGGGGTATGAGTGTAAGCGTTTATTTATTTATTTGTGTTTAGGGCACCCCTACTCTTGGTAGGCTAATATAACGAAGGTCGCATCCGTGCCGTTCAAGATGTTATGAACTTTACTGGCGTTGTAAGTAGGTTTAAATTCAAATGTTTGCTACTACAGAGTTATCTTTCTGTACACTTATTCTGTGAAATAGGCTAGATTCTATAATCTCTGCCAATCTCTAAATTCTGACGGCTCCGTAGCTAAATTGGTAGTAACCCTGCCTGCAAAGCGAGGGGTCCCGGGTTCGATCCCCGGCCGGGGCAGATTTTGTGTAAGCATAAAGTTTGTTCTCGGTATGTTTGTGATGTGTATCTGTGTGTGTCCATGCCACCTGCGACACAGGGAATGCTAGTGTGGGGGTATGAGTGTAAGCGTTTATTTTTTTATTTTTCGTCTACTTCTTGCTGTGTGGTCTCGGCGTAGGACCAAATATAATAGGATCGTCCTATCTCTTTCGGTGGATGTTCACCATTCACGTTCGCTCCAATTCCATTTCTCCACGCGTCGTGGATTGAGTGGAGACATGCGTGCGATACTGCAGTTTACGAGCCCACAGACGGTCACTCCATTCCGGGCTTAAATCCATTTTTCGGCCATTCTGCGTCTCGTTTACTGCCAACTGAGCGCGAAATGGATCGTTGTATCGGGCGCACACGATCAGTTGGAACGTTGTACTTGGAAGGTTAGGATATTCAATATTCCTATCACTCCTCGTAATCCATCTGAGATTACCCACACCGGGTGGTTTTTGGAATGTTTGCGTGGAATGTTGTGGAGTCGTGTATGGGGGCTATGGGAAAATCCAGAGAATCGGCAGCAGCATTCTATACGTACACAATAATTCACCATCCAAATTTACGGTGATCATCAAGACGTGCGACCCTCCATGCTTGTATTATGACACGTACCTATATGTATAATCTTCAATGTACTTTGGCCTAGATATAAAACCGTTTAAAATGACTTACCGAACCAATCCTATTATCATAATTTTACTATGCTATTATGGCGTCAAAATGTTAGTCACTTGACACTATATCGATCTTTTAATTATTAACACACTATACATTTTAGGTAGGTACTCCTTTTGTATGAATTTTATTAAATATCTCTGGCGTTATAGGAGTGATATAAAAAGGATATAAAGGATTCTTAAATGCGGTTTTACAACTTTTTCAAGTGCAATTATCAAAATTTGTACGTGTATATTTTGTCTCCGAAATGTCAGAAGTCTAGAAGACCATTAAGACCGGTCTATCTTACTCCTAATTTTCCAAACATTTTTTTAATCTCATTAGCTTACCAATATCGATAAATCTTTGAATATGTAATCGAATTGGTGTTTGGCGAATAGTGTCAGTTGGTGATTCTCACGATTCATATCTTTGTTCTAATTGGAGCGATGAGACAAATATTGAGGGAAACACAACACTCAAAACTAGAAATCGATACGTTATTTTTTTAAAATTTGTAAGCATTCCGATATTTGCAACCGCTACTGCTGCTTGTTTTTAACTCTTTTAATTTTGGCCAGTAATTTTACTGACTTATACAGTTTAAACATCACCCGGAACACATTAGGTAATGCTTGCGTGGCAGATAAATTGTGGTACCGACATAGACGGACTCTCACAGAAGAGTAAAGTCATAGGCACATTACCGAAATAATGGCTTTCCTTCTCGTTTAGAAAAGTGGCCGGATCTACAAGGGGATTTTAATTCACTCCTTCCTACTCGGAATGATTACGTGTAGAAAGCGGCTGTTTCGAATCGTTTATATCTCTGAATCGCATCCCGACAGAGAAATATTTTCGGGATTATATCAGAGTTTTGCAGCTGAGTTGTCGAATCTAACCGGGAAATTTCACTGACGGGATGCGATTCCGAAATATAAACGATCAAGACAGTAGCTACCGACACGGATATCATTCCGAGTAAATTAAAATAACCCTGTGTCGAAAAGTTGTAGGTCACCTGATTTGTTCAAGTGCTTAAAACATATCTTATCAGTACCCACAATTCGTCACATCTGCGTGCCGTAAATATAATTGCAAATGACACTAGCGAGCACTCATCTACGAAGCCGAAGGCACCACTTATAGAAGTCGCATACAACGTTATTATGATGTGTCAGATCTTTGCTCGCATAGTTGTAGAGCTGGACAACTGATCAGACTCCGTCCGAGTCTACTCTTAATTTATTCATTGTAAATTGTGAAGGAAAACAAAAAGTACAACAAATTGTCAAGTGATTGATCGTGATTCGTGAGTAGGGTCACGTAATACAAGCCGTCTAACATGTGAAATTCAAGTTTTCGATCGTAAGTTTTGTGAATTACAATCTGAGGAATACGACACTCGCATAATCTGCGTTTTGTGGAACGTAACGTTAGATTTCGTTTCATTTAGTACGCAACGAACTGTAATTCTGTGCTGTAAACTAGGGTAGTCCTCCTGAACGTTTGATATCCCCAATTTGCCACTCTAACTGAAGCATTACCTGCATATTCTGAGTTGTGATATGGCTGATGACTCTGGTAGAGAAGCTTTGGAATCAGTAAATGAAAGATTTCCTAAATGTATCATTTCATTCATGGAGTCAAAGTCAACTCAATTCTTGAAGTTTAGGGGTCTGGTAACCGGAACAGCAAGGTTTTGTCATTTGGGGCTTAGAATCCGACTCCATTTGGATTGCAAAGCCTTAAAATTTTAGTCCAACAACAGACCGAAACGTATTAGATACTTACCAATTGTACTTTAGCTTTCCAAAGTTTCCGACAATTACCTTATCTAGTTTAGTAATCTGTCAAGTGCATTTCGTTGCTGACCTATATATCGGTTAGCCCATTACAGACAGTTTAGTAACTTTCCTATAACAACTTCCCCGTAAATAAACACACATACAGTCAAAAGAGTGCAGCTCTTTGAACTGTTCTAGTGCACTCCGAAATATGCGGTCGCACGACGTTAATACGAGTTCCAGTATAGATGATAGTATATATCTTACTGGTCACAGAATGTATAATAGTTTGTATGTCTTACGAGTTACAGAATAGGTGATAGTCTGTACCTATGTCTTGCGGGTTCCAGAATTGGAGATACCTCTATACAGTATCCAATGCGGAAGAGAACGGTAGTTCCCCTGTACATAAAAGCAATCTTGTATGATGTGATCTTTTGTGATAAAAGTGTCAGATAGTGCCAATTCATTGAGAAAATACGCGGAGTTTTATGATTGGTGACAATAAAGGAAATCACAAGAGTCATGTAACGTGTGAACAAAACTTTCATTCAGAATTCTGATATTAAAAATAAAAAGTAGCTGATACCGAAAGTAACTTCCCTATTCATATGACTTACCGCACAACTCGCCAAAATTCTAAGCTACAAAAATCTATTTGTCCACGCAGCTATCAGGTTACGTTTGTAACATTAAAACTTCAATAAAAAAATCACACACCCATAAAACCAGACGAGTGGTTGGCCTCTAACGAATAGCTCCGCAAAGATCACCGTGTGGGCTACAAATTGAATATGAAACGAATCATAAAGAAATAAAGAAAGAAAAACTCAGCAGATAATTGGAACCTAACGGATCTAGGTAGAGTTATTATAACAGACGGTATTATGCTAATGACAATAGAAAAAGGTAATAATGCCAGTAATCAACGCGTGCGAGACTTTATCAACGGTTACGGAACATTTTTTATAGAGCCATTCACAATAACCGCCACTAGAGACCGTTAGCACCTGCCTACTAGTTATTTGAAAACAGCCGCAATATTTGATTTCGATTGACCACTTAAGCTAGCTGCGTTTTATAAAAGCATAGCATTGATCTTGAAGATGTCTGCAAGTTAAACAGTTATGAAGCTAATTATACGAAAAATAAACCCGATAGTCGAGTCGAAAAAATTTTCTTACAGTTATGCGTTGTGTAAGAGATAACCTGACGGAGATAAGTCTGTTTGGAGCTGCGGCTCGCGGCCGACATGTTGCTGCAAGTAATAACCTAAGATTACAATGTTTTTATAGGCATTCCTATCGGATAGCCATGAGCGCGGGTTTCAAGGCAATCCGTAACGGTTTTGTTTCCCTGATTGATGGACTCACCGTCCGTTCGGCGCCGACGGTGAGTGGACCAGCTTCACCGCGAACAGGAACTGTATTGCACACACGAGAAGACAGCACAGGTTCAGGGATAGCGTCAACGCACACAATGCTAACGTCACTTCGTACACTACCGCGAACTCCTCAGGAGCACTGGTCGCCGGCGCGGATATCTTCAACAAGAACAACAGCGCCAGCAAAGCTAGCAGCAAACTGACTAGGCACAGCAACGCTAAAGACGTCAACGCTTCTTCGGTGGCGGCTCGATTCGTCTTCGATCTCGAATTAGGCCTCGGCGCGGGCGCTCCCGTCGCGTTCCCGTTCGCAATTTTGGGTGGCGAAGCGACCGGGATAGGCGTGACGATCGAGACGGGAGCCGGCGGCGGCGGGTGCTGCGCCCCCGGGCTGACGCTCGCGGATGTGCCTCCGACGGAATGCTTGGAGGAATCCAGGGTGGAGACGTTGAGGGGCAGGTGGTGGTGCGGCCGCCGCGGCATGTTCTGGTACCGGTGGTCAGCATCGTTCGCCGCCGGCGGCCGCTGCGCATGCTTCAACATGGCGCCGCTAGCACGCCGAGGCTCGCCATCCCGCCGACTGGTTCTCCGGCATGGGGGCCGGTGTTGGAGCGTAAGGTGCGACGCGGCCGCTCGAGTGACGGGCGCGGTGCGACTGCCGCAGTGCCGGAGACTACCTGCGCCTGCGAGTAATTGTCTCCGAGCCCGCGCCGCGCCGGAGCGGTACAGGGCGCGCAATGCACGGTACAACCGCGCGGCTCTACTTCTACCCTTACAAAACAATACACTAGACGGACAATCGATCTAAACAAACTGCATGTTTAAATTATAAACACGCAGTCTGCATTCAGCTATGAATGGATGAAATACCACAAACCACAAATGTTTACGATAGTAGTAGGTGGTTGAAAAAGTATGGAATTGTTGGAAGTGCAATGTTTGCATTTAATCCTGAACTTATTGATTCATTATATCATTTCCATACATTTATGACTTTTCTACTATAGAAAACGCTTGTAGAAAATGACTACAGACCTACAGAAGTAATCTTTAAAAACTATTTCATAAATAAACAATGGTAGCTTCATTGATTGGCTATTGTAGAGTTAAACAAACATCGTTATTAAATCATCTGTTTTAATTCAAAGAATGCAACGTTTCATTTATTTATTCAATGGAAAATTAACTGTTGTTGCAATAAAACGTAATTGAGTTATTTGTAGCAATCCACGTTTCCTAGAATTCAAATTAAAATAATTTATTTGCAAATAAACTAAGGTTACAAAATTAGATGTTAAATTACAAATCAAGCGTGTAAAAAACGTTAGAAGACGTCTAGTAGAGTATAGAGATAGGTACATGGTAGAGTAGTTTAATGAAATATCAATAGTTTTAGATCGCTTTCATCTAAGCTTAAGCTTCTCATTTAGAGTTTTGGTCAGGTCGCGATTTACATTGAGTTTGACAGTTCTTTACTAAGCTACGCTCGAAGTAGGAAAGCCGTCAATTAGAAGGATATTTTACGACTAAAACTACCGATTTCCTTAAGTATGAAGAGTAAGGAATGAGGGTAGAGTGAAGGTAAGCAACGTTTTGTAAGTGATGAATATGAGCGTTAATTTCGAATGGAACTGGCTCACAAAAGTAGCTAGGCGTCTTTTTAAAATGAAATGAAACAGCACAAAAAGCAGTCTGTGTGGATTGAAAGTATTGGGTAGCTGTCTTCCTATATTTCAGTTAAATTCTTTCAGTAGTTTCGTTGTTTTTCGAATTCAAAACAAACTAAGCTTTTTAGTATGATTTGATCAGTTGTCGTAGCGCGTCCACAGCACGTGCTGTCCTTACTAGCTAGTAAGTACCAACTACCAAGATGTACACATGAGTATATTTGCACCTTGACTAATGATTAGAGGTTTTTTTTTTATGTTATTTGGTAACGAGACGAGCTGGTCGTTTGCCTGATGGTAAGCATAACGCCGGCCCATAACAATTGCAGTGCCACCCAGAACTTTAAAACACAAAGGCCTGCGCGGCACTGCAGTACGCTCGTTACCCTGAGACATTAGGTATTAAGTGTCATAAGCCCTGTAATTTCACTGGATACTCTGCTCATCAAACCGGAACACAGTAATGCGTGCACACTACTGCTTGGCGGCAGACTTCACGAGCAAAGCGGTGGTAACAACCCAGACGGACACTCGGAGAAGAGTTAGTCCTCCCACTACTAGGTAATCGCGTCACTTTGTACGGGCGCGGGATTACGCCGCTTCCTCGTCTGACAAGTTTGATTGATAAAGTCAAACGCCTGCTGAAAATTATATAGAAATATTACTTTGAAAGATATGTTATTGAAAACAATTTATAAATATAGATAGGTACTCTTTTATTAGAACGGTAGGAACTAAGTAACTTTCATGTATGTACCTACCTACCTGAGTCGTTATCTATCTTTAATTAGGTGTAATACAAACTTATCTTATTTACTTATTCTCAGTACTATCTAGGTATTTTATTCGGACTTCGGATTATTATTTTTCGGAGATGAAAAAAAATCTTTAGGAATCAACCAAATGACTCAATGAACTCAATCCAAATCAAGTACGGATCTTTTCGGTCGATAAAATTCAATGATATTCGATAATATTTGACAGTTAAAATCGATAAAGTGGGTTTTATCGAGCCTCGAAACAATATAGAGCTACCTACTACAATACTTTACGATCAGACTTCGGTACTCGCAACATTCGATAAATTTATCGAGTTTTTCGGTTCGACAAATTTATCGAACCGACTTCCGTACTTGCGCCGCTGATTATAGTAATTGCATTTAAAAATAGCGCATATATGTATATAGCGTGACCACCAGACATGCACCAAGCCTTTTTTTTTTAATGGCCGTGCTGTTGGTCTTTCGACCTTTACAGCGTCACCGAACGGAGATGCATCAAGCCTGCTAATAATACTGCCATGCTCTTTACACATCTACACATACAAATAAATAAAATTAAAGTGTCTGTTTGTAATATCAAAATAACAGCTTTTTTACTAAATGCATACGAAAGTATATACGGTACCAATAACAAAAACACAATTTTTAACATTTTTGTTTGCCTGTTTGTTCCAGGTAATCTCCGAAACGGCTGGACCGATGTTGACGGGATTTTCACTGGCAGATAGCTGATGTTATAAGGAGTAACTTAGGTGACGTGAACGAAGCCGCGGGGCACAGCTAGTTAACAAAATAAGAAAAACTAGGTAAACAATAAACAGCACGACATCGCAGCATAGGCCTGCTGCACCGATGCAATATGTAGGTAACCTAGTTTATTCTGCAGAGTAGTCAATTATTATTTAATTTTTTATCTTAATTCCCATCAATTATTTGTACATTCAAACTGTAATAGCTTGTTAGCAATAAAACATAATCACTTTAGTATTAGGTAGAGGCCGTAGAGCAGAAATAGATTGACATTTTGTTAATCTCATTTGCCTTGTTGACTGCTAACAATTTGCTTTAATTAGACTTTATTGTTGTAGTCAAGCAGGTGGTTGACCTAGGTTTAGATGTAGTTATTATGTCGACGAGTGACTTGCCCGTCTTCTCTATCGTTTCGTGCCTATTTGGAACTCATTATTACAAGATTTTACTGCAATGTTTGTAGGTGTATGTAAATGTATGTTTCTTAAGGTCAAATCTTGCAAGTCGACCCACATTTAACCCCAAATTTGACCTACTTCCCGATGTTCGATTGAACCAAAATTTCACTTAGGTACATAGTATGTAAATGGGATGAAAATGCAACAAACTGATGTCACATCATTTGAAATCATTTTGTCTCAATGGGCTGCATCATCAGCTGGACTTATGATGTACCCGGAAGGCGGCCACAGGAACTCTGTAATGAAACGACGTAACCCCGAGTCGAGTTTGGGTTTGTTTGATTTGTCTTTACAAGTATTCTGATCCAAGACGATTTCCAGGGTTCTGACGACGAAGCCGGAAGGTAGCCATAAGATTACAGTACCAGTTACGTATTTTATTAAAGCTGTTCTGAAAAATATATTTTCCCACAAAAAACTTTTCTTATTTTCATGAGTGCACTCTTTTATTAGCTTCACTTGTAACTAACTAACAATGTAATAAAATGTCAACTAAATTTGGTTTTGGAACGGAAAGAAACTCCATCGAAATTGTATAATTTTTTAAAAATTATAATTCTTAAGGTGTTAAATAGTATCTGTTATATTACATATTATATATAATAAAATGTTAGAAGTCAATTTTAACCTACTTCTAATTGTCGTATCGAAATGAAACTTTATATGTGTATGTAGGTTGGATGATAAAACTATAATTTGGTATCATGCAGCTGATCTGATGATGAAGCCAGGAGGTGGATAGTGGAACTCTTCAGTGGCTGCAATTAAGTAAACCCTTCGGGTTTGGGCTCATATGATTCGTTTTGAAGAGTCCAACAGATTGCACTTGGTGTCGAGGTTGTAATGATGGAACCAGGAGGTGGAAGTGTGTGTTTCTTTAAACTATAAATAATTTTTATTACCGCTTATGTCTGTAAAACTACTGTAACGATCGAGTTTAAATTTAGCAGAGCTACTTACTAATATAGTTGCCACATTCTTAGTCTTTAAAAGAGTCCAAACTCACGTTCCCACTTAGGGGTTGTTCATCCCTTGTCAAGTTTGGGTAGGCCACTGTTGGTTCGATAAAATATGTTGCGAAGTCATGCTCGTACCGCGTACGGTATAGAAGAGAATATAACTCGTATCTTTGACACAACTTATCTTTTTTTTTTTTTTTTTTTTTTATATTATTTGGTAACGAGACGAGCTGGTCGTTTGCCTGATGGTAAGCATAACGCCGGCCCATAACAATTGCAGTGCCACCCAGAACTTTGAAACACAAAGGCCTGCGCGGCACTGCAATGCGCTCGTTACCCTGAGACGTTAGGTATTAAGTCTCATAAGCCCAGTAATTTCACTGGTTCTATCAGTAGGTAGGTAAATTGGTAAAAATAGGTAGATAAATTGTATCTTGAAGTTATCCAATAAAGCATTATTCTATTCAGATTTTATGTAAAAATAATTTACGAGTTGTCAGAAAACAACGAGATGCAATTTTAGTACGGTGTTTTTTCCGATAAGTATTTTTACTACCATCTGGAGTTTTCGCCTTATCATTCTGTCTCGCATAAGTTAAAATGTAAGAACATTAGGCTTATATAATGCATTTTACTTTCAGCTGTTTAGTTTTATGTCTTCTTCCACAGCTCCTTAACTGGCATGCGACACACCTGGCGCCCAGTGGCCGGCAGGTGTGTCGCGTGCCAGCCTACAAATATTATATTGCTATAAATACTTGCCTTTTGGAAGGGATAAGGCTTTGTAAAAAGCGGCCCTCGCCTGCAAGATGTTTGTGAATGAGCTTTGCTGGTGCTTATATTGGAAAGTGTGAAGGCACGTGGAGTTAAATTTGAGGCAACCTTTAAAAATACTGGAAGATTAAAATATAGCCAAGCAGAAATACGCACTAAAGCATCACATTCACACACACGTTCCCCACACACTCACTCTCATACATACATATACACACAGTACACTCTCACAAACATTTAAGTCATCAACATATCGATTTTTTTTTTCTAAATTTTTTTGTAATCTTATTGTAAAACCTATGCTTTTTAGGAGTTCTTTGTTTTTTTATTCTTTAGTTGTTGTTTGTTTTCTTTTTATTTTTAATTGCCATATCTGTGACCCGCTGGCACTCTTTTTTCTCGGCAAAGAACAGAGACCGAGCAAAGGGGTAGATTGAAAATCAGCGCTGCGTGCACATGAAAATGTGTACGCAGCACACGCTGAATCTACTCCCATTGCCCTACACATACATATATGTATATATATTTTTATGTAAATTGTAAAGAATATTGTAAGGAGCAATAAATGATTTGATTTGATTTGAGTTATTGAGTTATAAGTAGGTACCTATTAGAGATAAATACTGTTTACAATTCATGTGTCATACATCGATTTATCTGTTAGTATTTACGGCCTGTAGTTAGATTCTGGTCTGCCATAGGGCGCTTCTTTTGAAGCTTCCTTCGTATGGCATACTAGAAGAGCTTTGCACTTGGGTCGCCAGTTTCTTGTTAGGTCGGAGTATTAAAGTCGTAATCGACTGGGTGTACTCCGATTCCATGACTATTAACGCTGGCGTCCCTCAGGGATCTGTGCTGTCGCCTCCGCTATTTATTCTGCATAAAAATGACATGTTACAAGTTTGTCACATGCACTGTTACGCGGATGATACTTTTAAGTCGGAAAATGATACTTTTCCGACTAATAGTATTTGGATGTACCGACGTACATCAGTGTCAGAACTGATATCAGTCCATGGACCTATATACCGTTAGTGGGAGGACTAACTCTTCTGCGAGTGTCCGTCTGGGTTGTTACCACCGCTTTGCTCGTGCAGTCTGTCGCCAAGCAGTAGTGTGCAAGCATTACTGTGTTCCGGTTTGATGAGCAGAGTATCCAGTGAAATTACTGGGCATATGAGACTTAATACCCAATGTCTCAGGGTAACGAGCGCACTGCAGTGCCGCGCAGGCCTTTGTGTTTCAAAGTTCTGGGTGGCACTGGAATCGTTATGGGCCGGCGTTATGCTTACCATCAGGCAAACGACCAGCTCGTCTCGTTACCAAATAACATTAAAAAAAAAAAACAAAAAAAAATATCCACTCAGACCTACACATCTATATTGACCGCAACTGATCGTCAGAAATATGTAACACTACACGGGCAAGTAAGGATTTGTGACCACACAACTTGGTGTAGGATTACGAGACATCGTTATATTTGAACTTGGCATGCTTTGGACGCGTGTGGGTTTTAAATCTTAATCCTAAGGGCATAGACGTGTCTGTAAATTGTATAAAAAAGATCATTTTTGGAGTAACCTCAATACGCTTGCGTGGGTAGCATGTGAATATTAATTACCCACGTCACGTTACAAATATTATGAACAAAGAAGCGATTATGGTTCCGTAGTAAGGTTGTGTAGCGATCCGTATGTCGAGGAAAACTGCAACTGCTGATTTATCAAGAAGGACGCAGTCACTGAACAATTTGACTTCCGTTATTAATTATTTGGGTAACTATTCATCCGTACTATAATATATGTGAGTGTATTTGTATGTTTGTTACCTAAATTACTGGAGAGTAATTTTTCAGTGCATTTATACGAGGAAAATTACTCGAACAAGAAACCCTTCATCAATCTTTTTTCTCATCCTTTACCGGTGAGCACTAAGTACCTAATCCTAGTTAGAGGTGGGTAGGTACCTACACTTATTTGTCCCAGCACCATCTTTAAGTGGTAATCTCTTGCATAACCATAGACAAGTAAACATCATCGGCAGGACGTTGTCCGGGGAACGGCAAAAACTTGCATCTTTTGTAGTAACACCAAACTTTTTGAAAATGGATACCTACCTATTTGTATCCTGACAAACTTGTAGAATAAGTAGCAGTTAGATAGTAGGTAGTATTTCTTTTACTAACATGGAAATTACTTACATATTACGTAAGTTCTACTTTTTTTACTTTTTAGTGTAGATGGAACTAGTGGTAGTGATGAGAATAGTGTCTGATTTCGTAGATAGGTACAGATTTCCTTATAATTTTTTAGATATCCGTATTTATCGTAATTTTATCGCGGATTTATCATAACGAAGATGTTACCTAGGTAGCAGCATAAGAGATATCGGCAGAACTATATTTATGCTAAAACTTGTATAGTAAACATCGTAACGTGAATATCGTAAATAAGAATAACCCAGCAAGCTAGTCAGGTATGGTCACCGTAGCCCGCTTCAAGTCTAGTCGGTCGCGTGTCATAGAGGGTGGGTATAAGAATGCCGCCGGACTAGGTGGATAAACTGGCCTGAGCACTGCCTACCTCCGTCAGTCCGTCACTGTTAACTAAAGCAGCTCGACAGGGCAATCATTCACTTACTGCCAGTCACTGCGTAATAAGGTAGTTGACAATGGTCAGACTTCTTTAGTGGAGAACAGCAGTCTTTTTTTGTTATTTGGTAACGAGACGAGCTGGTCGTTTGCCTGATGGTAAGCATAACGCCGGCCCATAATAATTGCAGTGCCACTCAGAACTTTGAAACACAAAGACCTGCGCGGCACTGCAGTCCGTTCGTTGCCCTGAGACATTAGGTATTAAGTCTCATAAGCCCATTAATTTCACTGACTACTCTGCTCATCAAACCGGGACACAGTAATGCTTGCACATTACTGCTTGGTGGCAGACTTCACGAGCGAGTTTATAGCACGATTCGTTTTAGACTTTAGACAGTAGGTTCCTAAGAGATAGTAACCTACACAGTTTCTTATTAAATCAAAAGATAAGTTCTTGTTCATTGTGAATGAATGACAGAACAAGAAATTCTGACATATTTGGTATGAATCAGCAATTTTAGCTGTGAAGAAGTCATCAATCAAAGACTATAATCTATGTCATCAATGGATGATATTTACATCAAATATAATTTATATTAATTAGCTGATAAACGACCATACTAGGTACCTATGTATTCGTCATATCATCTTGTTACAAAACATTACGTAATATTAAATATCTATATAAGTAAGTACAATCGCCATATCTTTATCGTCAATCACCATGCAGGTAGACCACACAGTGGGATCCACCCTGGGACACAGAATACATAACAGTACCTAGAAGGATAAACTAGGTACCTACCTACCGTAAGAACAAAATCTCAAATATATCAATACGTATAAATAGGTAAGTAGTTAAATGGCGGAAACCACAAAACTACATGGATTTTTACATTATATAAATATAACAGTATTTTTAAAAGTCGAATGAAACCTTTCTACGGTCACAGATAAATGTTCAAAAGTTGACAAAAAAATCCAATAGATCTGTCGCAACTTCCCTAGATCCTCAATAGATGGCGTTAGTTTACTCTTATTATTCGTGCTCTCAAAGTATCAACTTTTTGTCGTTTTCGTTTAGTTTAGTTAGCTGTCAGACCAAGGTCGCGGTCGCGCGTTTGTCGAGTGAACTTTTATTGGGGAACACTAGTTTAGGCTGTAGCTATTGCCCGACGGAAATTTACCATTGAATTAATCATTCATACATTCATAGTTTAACAGACTTCACTGGGAAGTTCACACAGCAGACTCAGCCAGAAGAATTGAGTGTTTGTATCTACAGGACAAGATACTAGTAAGTAGACTCATTTTTTGTATCTTTATTGAGATTTGAGACAAAAGAGTGGGTTTACAATCGGAGATTTATGTATCCCATATATGACAGACTTACGACAGCTGCAGTGGTGTAGTTGATAGGTCGAAGTAAATATTTCTGCAAAGCGAGGATGCATTGCAGGTTCCTGCAACAGGAAAAATATTTGTGCACTGAAGAAGACCTCAGGCAAGGGTCATCAAAAGGTGCCTCACTTGTTTTGGGACTTTATATGCAGTTTTGGTCATAGTTCCTGTATCAGGAACTCCTATAAAAATATGTGTACGTCTTAGGGCATTTTAGGTAAGCAGATATTTTGTTTATGCCTTCAATTCGATCAGTGTTCACTCATGGTAGGTAGGTACTTATTTATTATTATTATCCTATTATTATAATTCTTTAGGTAAGTAGATATTTTTTATGCCTGCAATTCGATCAGTGTTCACTTCATGGTAGGTAGGTTTATTATTTAAAATAAAATAATAATATGTTTATTATTAACCAAAAATACATTAAGTACAAAGGAAACAAAGAGTAACATCAACGAGAAACAGTAGTTAAAATTTTCCAATAATCAGATACAGCGGCGCCACACTAGGCTCGAGGCCCGTGTCGTGGAAAATTTTAATTAATTAATTTATTTATTAAATATTTATTTATTTATTTAACATACCTTTGGGTGGGCATTACAGTATGCCCAATTCGCCCACCCACGGTCAAAATACTACTTACTTACAAAATACAATTACCTACTAGTAACATTAAAGTAAACTACGCAAATTTGACTTTACACTATTATCCTATGTATTATAATTCGTTACTATTATTATGCGAACCATATGAGTTTTTGCCAGATTATTGGAACCTCCGTTGAGTGGTCACGTGGTTTGGAAGTTAAAACTAGAATTATTACGTATAGTACTCTTCAGGGATATAAGCGTGAATCGGGATTGCATGTTTAGGCAAGAAGTATCACAGTATGTTCTATGGTTATATATCAATCAGAGTATAACCTGAACCATCGCCGACAGAATCGTCGCTTACCATCAGGACTCAGGTGCATTAGTAAATACCTGTAATCGGCCACGGTCTTAGTGACGTCGTTGTTAGGTCGATGAACTTAAAACTTCTGCGTAGCAAATGGTTACCTAGTACCTACCTATAGATTTATAGTGAATCGTATTTATATGAAAACATACTTATCGGTATAAATTCTGATAGTATCGTGTCTTAGTATGTACATTCAGAAGTCTGGGTGTTTTAGGTCCCGAAGTTGGAGATAGTTTGTCAGGTTCGTTCTCGATACGCATGAACTTTTATGCACTTGTACTGGGGTATTTTCTGTTTTCTAATACATACTTAGTTACCAGAGATCTTTTACAGATCTCTTATTAGTTGCTAACTTCCCGCGACTTTGTTTTGGTAGATGTCATAATTTACATTTTCTTTTCATGCTTGAAGGCATTTCATAGTGCTCGCCCAGCTGGCTTACTGTTCACTGACCACTCTCGAGATGAAAATTTGTCGCCAACCATTTCTGGTAACCGCATTTGATAGCTAGTTCCCATTCTTGATTTGGCGTATTTCCCATCTTCGACCACAGATCACGGGGTCTAGACAATGACACTTTCTACAATCGCTCTCGTCAGTAGAAAAATTAAAAATGTATGGAACTGACAGAAAATGGTCTTGTTTACAGATAAATTATGACTTATGACGTGATCGTCGTCGGCTGCGGAGCGGCAGGAGTAGCAGCCTTGAGGGAGCTGTATGATGCTGGAGTCAAGGCTGTCGGGTTGGAGGCAGCCGACCGGATAGGTGGTAGGATCCTAACTGTGAACTTTGGAGACAATGTTGTCGATTTGGGAGCTACTTGGTAAGAACTAAGAACTACAAAATCTCTTTATTGCACATGAAAATAGTAGTATAAAAGAATTACCGACCCAACCGAGAGTACCTAGGTAATACTGAAGTAGTACCGACCTTATAGGCAGGCCACAGATTGTGTTTTCAAGGTGAAGTGAAATGTGATCCGCAAATAAAACAAATTTTTGCTTCTGGAAAATTACGATTCGTATTTTAAATCGATACCCGGTTTTACGAGATCATTCGGCAAAGAAAGTAGCGTTTAGGTTAGGTACTTGTATCGCTAAATGAATCTGTTGGTTTCTTATCCGTATAAATCTTTTTTTAACCGACTTCCAAAAAAGGAGAAGGTTCTCAATTTAGTGTGTATTTTTTTATTTTTATCACCCCAATCTCCGTCACTTATAAAACGAAAATTCTGTTTTTATTTGAAAGGATAAAAACATTCAGTTTGTTCCCATAGACATGTCATCAAAATCGGTTCAGTAGTTTCTCATTGAAGTCGGTTCGTCGCTTTTTTCTCGATAGATTAGCGTTTGATTACACGATCTTAAGTGACTATGTGGTCGAAGATAGTGAACACGCCAAACCTAGAACAGGTTCTCAAGCGTGGCTACCGGAACACATATATAGATAGACTAGCTTCTGCCCGCGAAAGAAGGACAAACCAATAAATTAACAAACCAACGAATGCACTTTCACATTTATAATATTATATAAATAAATAGGAAGTTGGACGCCAGCGAGAAATGTTTAACTTATGGCACGGAATAGATAATAGTTAGTACAAGTACTTCTGAGCAGTAGCCAGTCAAGCTAACACTAACAAATCGTCTCCTTAGCCAAGTTGGTAGTGACCCTGCTGCAAAGCCGCTCGCTTTGCAGCAGGGTTACTACCAACTTCTGCCAGAATGGGTCCGATTCTCTACCAGGCCTTCTATGGTGATCAGTGAAATTTGTTCCAGGGCCTTAATCGTTGCGTTGTATATCTGTCCCATCTGTGTGAGCCCCAGCCACCTGAGACATAGGCAATCCTTAGTGCAGTGGTATGAGTGTGTGTGTCTGTTTGTTGTTGTTAAATTCCTTACCATGGCTGCATCACAATGCTTTTCTTCACCGAAATCTCAACCTCATTATCGTTCTAGGTGCGTTGGTGAGAAAAACAATCCTGTATTCGAACTGGTGAGATCTTTAGACCTCCTGGACGTGTATACCAATAATAAGAACTGGTTTTTGCGGACCAACGGGGAGTTGTTAGATGAAGCAAAAAGCAACGCCGTCCTCGCCGCACTTGGAGACGAAGTAGCTAAAGCAGATAAGAACACTACGATCTCTATTGCGGAGTTTGTCAGGAGCAGGTTAATCTTTATTTTTATCTTTACAACTAAGTGATTACCTATGCTTTTCGGCTTGAAATTCCTTGGTTCCCAGGATGAAAAGTACCCAATGTAATGTTAATCCCAAGTAATGGAGCCCATATCAATAAACAGACATGAAAACTTGCGCGTTATTGTAGAATCATTAGAAAAGAAGAGCTTGTTTGTCAGTTAGTCTTCATAGTCAGTCATAATAAATAAGCGCAGCCAAAAATATTACTATCATCGCGCCAGTTTCCAATAACCTGTAATAAAATCAGTACCTACCTATTTTGATAATAGCAAAATACTGATCAAAAGCGTGCATCACTGGAAGAATTTAACAAAAAGTAGGTACCTACTGCAAAACCAAACCTGTTTTCGCCCGTTCCAGAGCAAATACTAATGAAGTTCTCAAAAAGGATCCAATTGTGAGCAAGTCACTCACGGAATACTTTGAGAGGCTCAGTCGGATTGAAGCTGACGGTGACCTACGGAACAGCGAGTCATTGAAGGCTGTAGAGGAGTATTGGGTTTGCGACGGTCCTATGTACAACTGGAGGGGCAGAGGATATACGACTATACTGGACGTTTTGCTGGTAAATTATTTTTAATTTTGCTGATCTTACAATGGAGAGTTGAGATAAGCTAAGAGTTATCCTGGTTTATTTGGCGTTTAAAATGTTTAAATAAGTCCATATGAACGCCCGCGCTGAAATGATACTAGGCATGCTTAAGGAGGGAGCATAAGTAAATAGGTGCCGCTCTATCGTGCTCTGCAATCTCGAATGCAATAATACTGAAGTTGTACTTTCTATACCACACATGTAAAAAATCTTGGAACTGTGGCCTTGGCGCATGATCTTCTCAAACTTATTTCCAAATATCTTACCCATTTCAAGTCTTCACCTAGCCTTTAAACGTTTAAAACTAAGAGCATTTTTCTTTCTTAAAGAACGAATATCCAGACCCAGACAAAAAGCTGCCAATAGACATTCAGCTGAACAAGGAAGTTGAAAGTATCGACTGGAGCTCAAACAAACAAGTACAAGTGAAGTGCAAGGATGGAAGTGTTTATACAGCCAAGAGTGTGATTGTCACTATCTCTGTTGCAGTTTTAAAACAAAGGTGGGTGGTATAATAAGGTGGAGCAAGCGCTTGCAAAACACGGCTATAGTTAAAGTCCAATGAACAGTATTACTAACCAGTAAAGTATCAGAAACAGCAGTGTTTGATACCTACTTTAACTCAGGACTACCCAAGCAAGGGCTCGACTCTCTTGAAGGCTTACTGAGATCAAGTACTACCCAAACAAGGGCTCGACTCTCTTGAAGGCTTACTGAGGTCAAGGACTACCCAAACAAGTGCTCGACTCTCTTGAAGGCTTACTGAGATCATAGAAAGACCTTGAACATTAAAAGAAAAATGAATATGTACCCAAGTACCTACACGATGGAAATCGTGTTCGAAAAGCCACGATCATTTGATTCATGCAATCTTTTCTTACTAACAAGATGTGTTTGTTTTACGAGGTTGAACAACAAATTTTCATCCGAAAGCTAACTTTAGTTACTGGGAAACGGAACTCTGTATAACACTGAAAAAAGGGGGCACGGAATCGTAAATTATAGTAAAGAGAGGCCTGATGCAAAAAGATTAGAAAACTACAGTTGAGCCGTTGTAAATTGCCTTACAAAATCTTCGCTTTATATCATAGAAATAAGTCTATTTTCAATTTTTTTATACAGACAAAAATAAAGATGATAAACTCAACTGAATTTACCGATAATCACATCGGAACATACTTTTAAAAGCGCTAATGTATAAACAAGCCTGATGTTTTGTGATATCTTTCAGACACACACAACTCTTCAATCCCCCACTACCTTCTACCAAAGTGAGCATTATCAAAGACCTCCAACTGTGTCACATAGGAAAGATCTACGTCGAATTCACCAAACCCTGGTCTTCTGGCAGTATCAAATTCCTGTGGACCGATGAAGACAAGGCCGAATTTATTGGTGACGACAAATGGGTAACCTCAGTGTATGGGTTGGATACAGTCGCTTCCCAGCCGAATTGCATGCTCACTTGGGTGTATGGAAGTGGGGTGGCGGAAATGGAAAAGTTGAGCCAAGAACAAGTTGAGGCGGGCCTCAACAAGCTGTTGGATTTGGTGGTGAAAAAACAGTTTAATGTAGCACCCGTTAAGGCTGTTAAGAGGTGAGTTAAAAAATATGTAATAATTTAAATTTACAGTAGTATTTTGTGTTTGCAGTAATCAGCTGATTAACAAAGCAAATGTTTAAAATAATTAAAGATATTTTAGCATTTGATTTCTATCTTACCTGATGTGAAATGAAGAGTGTTGAAGGTGGTTTGTGGTGACATGCTATAGGTACCTAGGCAAGGCGACATGCCCACGTGTAGATACAGCTGCCGAAAAACATCAATAGACTTGACCAGAGGTAGAAGACGTCCAGGCTCTACCAGATGTCACCATATTTACATTATCAGCGCCTTACGCTCCCAGTGCTGGGATACCGGCCTTCTCTCAGAGAGATGTATGGGCCATAATCCACCACGCGGGCCCAGTGCGGCTTGGTGGATGTCACGTGTCCTCGAATTTTGTGGTTCTGGAACAGGCGGGTTTCCTCACGATGTTTTCCTTCACCGTTTTAGAGTGAGTGTGAATAATCCGCACATAACTTTATATAAGTCATTGGTGCGAGCCGAATCGAGATTCCAACTATGGTGCGTCGGATTGAAAGTCGCACAAGTTCCCGCTCGACCACAGTCGTTCTCCATCACTATACTATTTTCACCTTATTACACCACGATGTCTTAATTTTTTTTATATCAGGACCCAATGGACCCAAGACCCCCTCACCGGCTGCGCCTACGCCTTCCGCAGTGTCGCCACCGAAGAGAACAAGAGTGGAGGAGCCATCGAGCTCAGCGAACCTCTATACAACGGAGATGTTCCCGTCGTCTGTTTCGCCGGCGAGGCTACCTCGCATCATTGGCATCACGACGCTCATGGAGCTGTGGAGTCAGGGTTTAGAGAGGCGCAGAGATTGATCGATATTCTTAAGATTTAATTTACTGATGCATAATTTTGAATTCTGTAAATGTATAAAGCTCCTATTATATAACTTTGGTATAAATATATCGTATAATTTTTTTTGATTATTTTACTTGAATTGCCTTCCAATGCTATCATCAGGGCCGGATTAACCATGTCGGGGCCACTAGGCAATGCACGTCTCGGGCTCCCTTTTCTAACCATAATACCATTATGCTATAATAATTTGAAATGCGTTCTGAAATTTACTGAAATATGACGATATAATAGGTATAAAAAACAACGCAATACTAATAATGTCATTGAGGGTTTGTTACATACAAATCTTCAAATTTAATGGTCACTTGAAGAAACCCGGTGTGCAGGACCCCTGGTCGGTGCTGGGCCCCTAGGCATGTTGCCTACTTTGCCTAGATGTCATTAGATAATCACTATTACATAACATCTAGAGTTAAGGATTTAGTTAAAAGCCTAATTTTTCACCACTTCAAACTCAATTGAAAGAAATAGTTCGAGCCTATATAAAAATAAATAATTAAAAGATTTATTACAAACTATAACGCAGAGGTACGTACGTCTATGTCAGTGTGTGTCTACGTATTTACTAATAAGTAGCTCAATCGGATAGTCCAATACAAAATAGATATGAATACCAATATAAGTATATCTACTTACACCTCTAGTGTACTTACCTACGTACCGTACCTTCTAACTAATATTGCATGATCGCTTGAAATCTGTGATATTACACACTACCTTATCAAATCAAAATAAATAAATTTATGGTCTGCGAAAATCATGAGTCAGCCATTTTTCTAAGGTACCTATAGTGAATGTGTGATATTGGCAATTATGTTATCAACTGACACAATCACCTGGGACATGATACATAGAGATAACAGATAAAACTACCCAAATGCATCCATTTTCCGTGGAGTGGATTTTTACGAAATTGGGTTCCACTTTCGAATTAGGTAAGTAGTCAGTAGGGATAGATTTAGGTAAGTTATGCATGTTCTACCTTCGGCGCAAGTACGGAAGTCGGTTCGATAAATTCATCGAACTGAAAAACTCGATAAATTTATCGAATGTTGCGAGTACCGCAGTCTAATCGTAAAGTATTGTAGTACGAGTAGCTCTATATTCACTTTAGATAAGACCTAGCTTTTCGATAACTTTTTTCGATTGTTTCGAGGCTCGATAAAACCCACTTCATCGATTTGAACTGTCAATTTTATCGAATATTATAGAATTTTATCGACCGAAAAGATTCGTACTTGCGCCGCTTGTTCGACATTTTCCAAACTAGTTTTTATTCTTAACGAGTAAGTAGGTAGACTTCCTTGCTTTGTATTTTGGAACTGCGGCGCGAGTACGGATCTTTTCGATAAATAAAATTCGATAAAATTGACAGTTAAAATCGATAAAACCCACTTTATCGATTTTAACTGTGAATTTTATCGAATTTTATTTATCGAAAAGATCCGTACTCGCGCCGCTGCTTCGAAACAACAGCACGATAATGATGGAACAGCCTTGCATATAAAAATATCTATTATTATGGCGCTATCGTCTGTAGACCACTCAATTCTTATAGAACTGTTAATAAATCCAAAGCAGTAGTAGTTAGATATGAAGAAGCTTTTCTTTTTTATACTTCTATCAGGAAACACGTCGTCATCCGCGCGTCCTCATTCGTCTCCAAACCACGGGCGAGCTTTGCTGGACATAGCTGCGTCAAAGAATGGAATGAATGTACCGAATCCATACCCTGACGTATCAAGTTCGTCATAGCCTCTGCGCAAATTGAAGGACAAACAGAAGAGAAGGAAATTGGCTGCCAAGGCTACGTAAGATGCGAAAGGGAAACTTTATGTGAATGAACAATTGCAAGAATTCCTGACTTGCTTAATGATTCAGCGAATAAGCCAAAGAAATCGTGAATGGACGATTTTAGTTTATCAACAAACTATAGTATCTAGCTTGTACGATAAATAGATATATGAGATTGAAACCGATAAAAATTCTCTAAATATAGAATAGATTACAAAACATTACGAAATACGTACATTTATAAAACCAAAATTAAAAGCTCTAGGCAGGATTAAATAGCAATTACTGCGAGTGAAAGGACGTGTCCTGTATTTTCATATTCAGTAAGTATAGTTACATTTTGTAATATTATGGCAAGTGTTTGTTTTTTGATATAATCATCAGTATAACTCTATTTTTTTCATTGTTAATTCTCTGGGGGAAATTTTAAAACTTGTGTCAATCTTGTGGGCTGCACCATGTCAGTTTATTTCGTGTAATTCACAAATTATTATATATTATATAGTGTTGTTTGATGTTCCTAATAAAATAAAACAAAAATAAGTGTTAGTTTGAGATGCCCTAAATTCGGGGGACTATTATCAAATTATAAGTCGGTAGGTACTTTTAATACCTTCGAAATGAAAAAAAAACGAAATCATTTAAATTAGTTCAGATCAGTCGGTCTGTCTGCCGAGGCCATTTGGTATCAGGTTGTCCATTTGATTGTGGCATACAAAGTTCAAGTTTTTAGTTCAACACCATAAAAGACAATCAAACTGCTGAATGTCTTTGAGTAACGAGTGCATTGGAGTCCCGCGTCAACCTTTATATTTCAAAGTTCTGGGTGGCAGGACTACTGTAATTACTTTCTTAATTTTTCTTCAATTACCATCACGTAAACGGGTCGGTTGTCTGATTGAAAGTCTGATCGTTAGACAATAAAGAATAGACGGACTTACTAAGCTCGATCATAGTCTACTGAGAAATTAGGTATGTACACTGTACAGGAGCCGCTTCCCGCAGTTTTACCCACATGGAGATTCCCAGGAAGATGCATTTTTTTTCAAGATATAAAGTACCTTCAAGTACCTTATAGCAATTCAGAAATATGTTCACTCTCAGAGTATGGACGTTTTGTGGATCTAATAAACTTTTGGACTACATAAGGTACACAAATCAGGTTTGGTCTTCCTTGCAGATAAATCATGACTCGCGACGTGATTGTGATCGGCTGTGGAGCGGCAGGAGTAGCAGCCTTGAGAAAGCTGCATGATGCTGGAGTCAAGGCTGTCGGGTTGGAGGCAGCCGACCGGATAGGTGGTAGGATCCTAACTGTGAAGTTTGGAGACAAGGCCATTGATCTGGGAGCTACGTGGTAAGAAATTATGAATTCGTCTCTGCAAGGATATTTCTATTGCCTGCATCTAATTGGTGATCTGGAGCCGACAAATACAGTAATAATGAATAATTCTTTCTATACAATTACCTATGTCTTTTTTTTTCTTTTTTTTATGCTATTTGGTAACGGGACGAGTTGGTTTACGTGATGGTAAGCATAACGCCGGCCCATAACAATTGCAGTGCCACTCAGAACTTTGAAACAGAAACGCCTGCGCGGCACTGCAGTGCGCTCGTTACCCTGAGACATTAGGTATTAAGTTTCTTAAGCCCAGTAATTTCACTGGATAGACCTATGTCTTCAATTCTCAGGTTGCGAATAAAGTATTCGTCAACAACAACATTAACATTAAACGCTTCGTAAGAAATAAGCATAGAAAAACAGTCCAAGGTAAGGTTGTGACGATTTAATGACACGTCTATTAGCTCCGTGTATTAATTCAAGCAATCAGCAAAAAGCAAAGCTGGACTTGCTTGTAGTTTTAAGCAACAATTGGTTGACTTAGAAGGAAAATACATTTGTGTAGAAATCTCCTGAAATGATGCGTTTTGAATCGTTTGTGATTTGTTCCCATCACCAATATCCGAGATTCATTCGACATAACAGCGACAGCATTCGTGTACTTGTATAGTTTCAAAGCCATAAAAACTTCTATTGTATTATTTATCACTCTAGGTGTGTTGGTGACAAAAACAATCCTGTATTCGAAATGGTGAAATCTTTGGACCTCCTCGACGACGCGAGTCACGATAACAACTGGTTTTTGCGGACCAATGGGGAGTTGTTAGATGCAGCCAAAGGCAATGCCGTCCTCGCCGCACTTGGAGATGAAGTAGCTAAAGCAGATAAGAACACTACCATCTCTATTGCGGAATTTGTCAGGAGCAGGTTGGTTTTGTGTATATTCATAAGCGCTTTCAACACGCCTGCCCTTAAAAATCGCAGTGTCACTAGAACTTCCAGAACTATGAAATTTTAGAGTTTTCTTTCTTGGAGCTTTACCGTGGTAGTTTCCTATAACCAAGGTAAAAGAGTTGATACATAAGCACGTCTATTTGCTGGATTCGTTAGAGCCCGACATAGCTATATCCCTAACAATTAAAATCTCCTTTTTCTGTTCCAGGGCTAATACAAACGAAGTTCTCAAAAAGGATCCTGCTGCAAGCAAATCACTAATCGAATATTTCGAGAGGTTCAATAGGATTGGAGCTGACGGTGACTTACGGAACAGCGAATCATTGAAAGCTAAACAGGAGTACTGGACTTGCGAGGGTTCTTGGTACAACTGGAGAGGCAGAGGATATACGACTATACTAGATGTTTTGCTGGTAAGTTTATGTTAGTACCTACTTAAAGCATTCTGCAGATTTTACTACCGAAATTCGTCCATTGAAGAAAGGCAGCAAATGTTTTTGTGTTTTGTATCTGTATGATGATTTGACCTCGCTAAAAAACTGGTAATGGAAATAAAAACGCATAGTAGGTACCTCAATTACGTATATACTTTATCCCTCTCTCTCTTCCAGTAGCGAGAATATTAATTAATTAATTTATTCATTATTCATAACCTCAGAGTGAGATAGATATAATATGTTAGACTGATGATATTAAATAGTCACTTCTAGAGAGTCTACTACTTCCTTTCTTCCAGAACAAATATCCAGACCCAAGCAAACACGTGCCAATAGACATTCAGCTGAACAAGGAAGTTGAAAGTATCGACTGGAGCTCAAACAAACAAGTACAAGTGAAGTGCAAGGATGGAAGTGTTTATACAGCCAAGAGTGTGATTGTCACGGTCTCTGTTGCAGTTTTAAAACAAAGGTAAACACGCGTTTAAAACTAGCTCTATATATTACCAAGTAAAATTAATAGAGTTCATATACTTCCTTAAATACTTCTTCAACCATTATAAAACTACGCTTGCAATTTTGAGATTTGATTCAATGATGTTGCCATTTAAATCTTGTATCGCAATATCTACCTATGTTAAACCAGCTCCTATAAGTTTACCATATGTTTCAGGCATGCCAAACTCTTTAATCCTCCTCTACCTTCTACCAAAGTGGAAACCATCAAAGATCTCCAGCTATGTCAATTAGGAAAGATCTACGTCGAATTCACTAAACCCTGGTGGCCCCAATCTCCTGTCAGCATCAAACTCTTATGGTCCGATGAAGACAAGACCAAATTATCTGGTGATGACAAATGGATAACCTCAGTTTATGGGCTGGACACGGTCGCTTCCCAGCCCAATAGTATGCTCATTTGGGTGTATGGAGGTGGGGTAGCGGAAATGGAAAAGTTGAGCCAAGAACAAGTTGAGGCGGGTCTCAACAAACTGTTTGACTTGGTGGTGAAAAAACAGTTTAAAGTAACACCGATTAAGGCTGTTAAGAGGTGAGTTGAAAACGTGTCGTGTGATCGTTTTTTATTTTAAGCTATTGGACGACGGTGTAAAAAAATAATAATCAGGTAACTCCGAGAGAAAATCGATGATAACAATAGACTGATAAAACATGGTTGGTCACTATCTATACTGAATAATTCTTTACTAGTTACTAAACCAAAATATAGTCATCATTAGTATTGCATTCCCACTACGAGTAATCGAGGCCAATTTTATAGGCTCCAGAAATAGCCCACAAAGGGCCATTACCAGAACATCCTTGTGTCCTCCCAGGGAGACATCAGGGGATCCAAGCCCATGTAGCCAGACATTTATGCCAACAATACTATATCATAAATTGTTAAAAAACCGGCTATAACTGACGTCATTTGTCGATATTGTCGACCTAGGTTTGGAGCGTATCCGACGCTCTTCCTCTCCTTCGCTCTCCTTCAATATCGACAAATGACGTGAGTTATAGCCGGTTTTTTAACAATTTATAATGTGTGATAGGTACTCACGAAAATTTTAATAGTAAAATACTATATCAGCCGCAAAGTGAGAGATAGCGAATGATCCTTTACCAGGCAAGGTATCTTTAAAATCTGATTAAAATTGCACCAACCATGAATGAATGTGACTATCAAATCTTTCTATTCAGGACCCAATGGACACAAGACCCCCTCACCGGCTGCGCCTACGCCTTCCGCAGTGTCGCCACCGAAGAGAACAAGAGTGGAGGAGCCATTGAGCTCAGCGAACCTCTGTACAACGGAGATGTTCCCGCCGTCTGCTTCGCTGGGGAGGCTACCTCGCATCACTGGCATCACGACGCTCATGGAGCTGTGGAGTCAGGGTTTAGAGAGGCGCAGAGGTTGATCGAATTTCTTCAAAAGTAAATGTGAATGCGTCGGTTAGTGTCCATAAGCATGCATATTGCATATGCATACCTTGGTATAAAAATAAAGAAATAAATTGTACCAACATTTTTTGTTTGTTTTCTATTGCTTATCTATTATTTTTAATTCAAGATTAATTTCAAATATTTTATTTAATTGCTTGTTTGTTACCACTCACGGCGTCCATTACTGGACGGATTTCAAAAACGGTCACAATAGAGGGTAGGTTCTTCTCTTCTCGGATATTTGTTATTACCACGGGGGAAATTGTAGGTAGAGCCGTGGTGCGCAAATAGTATTACAAAATACTACAATGATTTACTATGAATCTTCTGCAAGAGAATTTAAGTAGGTACTACCACTTCGCAAGTACTTCCACTAACAACTCCTATTGTGCAAGTATATTGCCCAATTCCTTGACAAATAATGGCGTATTATTTACCTGCTCAATTGGCCAAACCGTTGTTCAAACATATTTATTTGTGCAAGCACAAATAGCCATTAGGTATTCGCTCAAAGATAAGCCCGTATCCAAAAAAACAGCTAGATAAACTTGTTTACAATTACGTAACTCAACGTTTCATTTACTCGTTAAATCATAAGAGTCATAATTGTCTTCACTTGAACACGTGTTATTTATTCTGCGGTGCTTAACCGGCTTCAAAGTGGCGTAAGTGTTATGTTTTTATATTTTATCCGTGAAGATTTTTACCGGTTATTATCCGGAATCTTACAAGATCTTATTGGTTCTTTTTAGAGGTCTCTACCTATATAAGAAACGGAAACACAATCACAAGTAAAACGTCATCTATCCTGACCAGACCTTATCGCCATGCATCTTTCTATATCCTCAACTTATAAATCTCATCAGCATAATACCCGAATCGCTTCCTCTAACGCTCGGAGAGACTTATGTTCTGATCATTCTGGACCCATAACTTTATGTAAACGTAGGTATATGTTATCAAACAAAGCTTCGAATTTGCTCGTATTTGAATACGTCTTTTAAATTTAAGTCGTATTTTAAGTTGTCTCACTCTACAAGTAATTAAAATACATATTGTAGCGTTTAATCTTGTATGTCAAATCAACAACAATGACTCGTTTGTATCTTATCAATCAGCTGATAAACTGAATACGATGTATATGCAGTAACAATGTTTTGCTTTACTAGATAAGACGTGTTTATTTCCTTGCTTAAGTTATTTTTTAAGTGTATAGTTTTGCGAGAACTAAGGTTAGTCTTCCTCAATTTTTTACTAAGCGAAAACCTAACTTTCGAGATGTGTAACTTGTGCGTAAAAGACAAACTAAACAAACATAAACCATAGTTTCGCATTTATAATATTAGTAAGAAGTAGGATTATTTCTTTAGAATTTTCACATAGAGAAAAAATTATCGGCACAACCGCAGCAGCTTGACCGTGATATTTTATCGTGTTATGATTCGGTTGATTTCTTGAAAAAACTGGTAAGTAGGTATACCTATGCGTCTACGCGACGGAAGCACTTGTTATAAGAAAAGTTTGTAACGCTTCGTCAATACGTGAATACCTATGATAGGTATTCACGTATTGACGAAGGATAATCCTTGAGCTACTGAGTTTCACGTGCTCGTTTAGTAAAGGGTAAATCTACATAGGTACCAAGAAATGCGGACAGCGAAGAAGTGGTTGATGTAATGTTTTACAGTCAATTCTAAACCATCTTTTTTACATTTCCAGGCGTGTTATGGACGTGATAGTCATTGGCTGCGGCGCTGCTGGCGTAGCCGCCATCAGAAAGCTGCATGATGCCGGATTGAAAGTGATGGGCCTGGAAGCAGCCGACAGAATAGGCGGTAGGATACGCACTGTTGAGTTTGGAGCCGGGGCCGTTGATATAGGAGCTGCTTGGTAAGTAAACTACTTGAGAATCCAAAAACTATATAAAGCTGGTTCGAGAGCATCAGATTGGCAGCTGGGTACGCAATACTCACTGTGGAGTTTGAAACCGGCGCTGTTGTATTGGAGCAACTTGGTTAGTAAACTGGGCTTCTCAGAAAACTGCATGGAGCTGATCTAAGAGAAGCATGATACATGACTGGAGGTAGGATACGCATTGTGGAGCTTGAAGCCAGGACCGTTGACATTAATGCTGTTAGGTTAGTAAACTGCTAGGTCAATTCTGAAAATACTAAGCGCTACACTGAGAGCGATCGTCTCGAATCTGCTGTTGGTATATTTGCGACATCATAACTAGAGCAACTTGGTTAGCAAACTATTAGGGCGGTTCTCAGAAAACTGCATGAAGCTGATCTAAGTGAAGCATACATGACTGGAGGTAGGAGACGCACTGTGGAGCTTGGAGCCAGGACCGTTGACATTAAAGCTGTTACGTTAGTAAACTGCTAGGCCGGTTCTGAAAATACTAAGCGCTGAGAGCGATCGTCTCGAATCTGCTGACGGTATATTTGCGACATCATAACTGTCCAGATGAGAGAACATTGAGATTTGGAAGTGACGTGTCGTCTATCAGCTGACGTTATTATTGGCGATAGCATATCATCAGTGCAGTTTGAAGCCGGCGTTCTAACAATAATGTATCCTGCATGATAGGTTCCATGCTTTAGCTGTGTCAGTGATTGAGCTTTAGTTCGGCTGCTGATATAGCAGACAATTAGCTCTACTTAGTTTCTTACACTAATTGCAACAATACCTTTTGTATCTTTAAAGGCCACGTCTCGAGTAACTACTTTAAAAAATATTTGTGTATTTCAGGTGTCATGGTGAGAAAGACAACGTAGTCTTTGAGCTAGCCAACCCCCTAGGCCTCCTCGGGAGACCAGACCCCAGCACGAGTTTCTACGTTCTGTCCAATGGAGATCTAGTCCCTGATAGCACGAGTCAAGATATATTAAAGGCACTTAATCATCAAGTGGATAATGCTGATAAGAAAAGTTCTCAGTCGATTTTAGAATGTGCTAAGAGTGCGTGAGTATTATAAGTGTGATTTATAACCTGACGAAAATCAGAATGATACATGATGGTGTTGAATCTGGTGCCGCGCCGGTGACCTAACCTAAGTTTCTTCGTGCAAACATCTATGGGCTGCTGCATATTTTGAGAACCATTCCTAGGAATGGTTCTAATGGTTAAATCTGGATTTATCAGCACTTTGGACCTCATGTCAAATAATGGTGAAATGCTATCCATATCCTTATAAAAAATGCTATCATGTATAAAAAAATCTTCATCATGTTTCTTGAATCAAAGAACTACAACCTATTAAAGGAGTTTACATTATCGCTGCAACAAATCCAATAACTAGACTTTTTGGGAATACCTGACCGGTTAAGAGCTTTACAATTCTCAATCAGTAACCAAATCGAATACCTATTAGATAATGCTCATCTTATTTCCAGAGTAAATTTGAGCACCACTCTTAAAAGTAATCCAGAACTAGTCAACTCCTTCATCGATAATTACGAGCGAATGAACCATTTGGGAGGCCAGAACAACCCTAAACACGGCAAGTCTCTTAGAGGATTGGAGGAAAACTGGCCCTGTGAAGGAGAATTCATGTTGAATTGGAAAGGAAGAGGTTATAAGATGATTTTGGATGTTTTATTGGTAAGACTCACGTTTCAACGCGCATTTAGCACACTAATGTCGAAGTTCAGCAACCATTTTGAACAGAAATTCAACTATGAATTATATCCGAGGATTATATCATATAGCTTTAACTTCGGATTCTTTTACAAGACCATTTTGACATCTACAGGATAATTTTAATTCACTCGGAATGATATTCGTGTCGGAAACGACACTCTTGATTGTTTATATTTCGGAATCGCATCCCGTCAGAGAAATTTCCCGTTTGGATTCGACAACTCAGCTGCATAAACACGAATATAATCCCGAGAAAAATTCTCTGTCGGGATGCGTTTCCAAGATATGAATGATCAGAAACAGTCGCTTCTGAGTGAATTAAAATCAGCCTGCCATTGTCAAAGCTAGCTCTGAATTGGGCATTGCACCGCTGATGACGTGAACGTCGCTGATGCCACATTTGGTGAACCAACCAACCCAACGCTAAAGCAATGATTAATTAGACCTAAATATGTCTCACTATTTCAGAACAAATACCCCGATGCCAGCAAAGCACTCCCTGTGCAGGTACACCTAAACAAAGAGGTGCAAAGCATCAGATGGGGTTCCAGTAATCCAGGGCTGGACGCACACAACTCGTTGGTGCAAGTGAAGTGTAAAGATGGCAGCTTGTACGCCGCTAAGAGTGTCATAGTGACCGTGTCTGTTGGAGTTCTGAAGGAGAGGTAATGTTGTTCTGTTATTCTTGATAAGTTCGCGTGTGGCCGCCAGATCTTGAGTAACATGGCAGTCGATGGATGGTGAGCACGCTAGAATTGAACTGGCTCTCAGTTGTAGTTGCCGGAACACATTTACATGCTGGGCGAGAGATTTTCAACTAGAGGTTGTTAGCTCACCCGGTGAGTAGCTCAAATTGCACTTTTTTCCGGAGCACATTTTACTATTGACTCCTCGTGCATGAAACTTGCAACCTTTACACTATATGTACTCATAATCGCAATGTTCTGCATCACAGGAGTCTGCCGGGTATAGAGATTGTTACACCAAAAATAGGTGCATAGTTGCAACCTTTATGATCAAAATTAGAGGTAAAATCAGAAGTAAGTCTAATATCAAATCATCTCTCAGGCACACAGAACTCTTCAACCCGCCTCTTCCACCCAGCAAAGTGACAGCAATTAACACCCTCCAACTCGCAATCCTGGACAAAATCTACATCGAATTCGACAAGCCCTGGTGGAAGACACCATCAAGCTTCGTCATTATATGGACTGAAGCGGACAAATCAAAATTTAGTGCAAAAGAAAAGTGGATCACTGAGATATTTGCTTTGGATACTGTCGCGCATCAACCGAATCTCTTGCTAGCTTGGTTGTATGGAAACGGGGCGGAGGCCATGGAGAAAGTGAGCTTGGCTGAAGTCCATGCTGGAGTGAATAAGCTGTTGAATGAAGTGTTGAGGAAACAATTTGAAGTGTCGACGGTTAAGAATATTGTGAGGTAAGATATCAATCTCTCACCTACTATCCACCAGCAGGGTGATTTAAATTCACTCGGAATGATACCCGTGTCGGAATCAACTTTCTTGGTCGTTTGTATCTTTGAAACGCATCCCTACAGAGAGATCTGAAACATAACTTCAATTTGTTTCAGATCGCAATGGGCATCCGACCCGCTGGCTCGCGGCGCGTACGCATACCGAAGCGTGGCGACAGAAGAAAATGGCGGCAACGGCGCCATCTTGCTTAGCGAACCTTTATACCACGGAAATAAATTCCCAGTAGTATGCTTCGCGGGAGAAGCAACTTCCCACCATAGACACACGGCGGTACACGGCGCCGTGGAGTCCGGGTTTAGAGAAGCAGAACGGTTAATCGAAAGCTTTAAAAAGTTGGGTAATTGAAAACTGGCTGTTAAATTATTTTTTATGTTTTTGTTGATATGAATAAACAATAGCATCGATACTGACATCTCATACCTAAACCTAATTATAGTAACAATACCTCTTTCTAAATGAGAACATGAGAAAGAGATGGAATATATTTTAGACCTGTCAAATTAATGTACTTTCTTGTGTCTAGTGTATATTTAACGGCAATGAATTTAGTGGCGTGTTTATCAAGGATGGAACATATTTGACTGCCCTGAAACTAAATTTAGAACTATCAAACATCTTCCATCTCTTTCTCATGTTATGTATTGGAAACAGAGAGAGCGAAACTAAAATTAGGTTTAATTATGATAAATGACACAATCAACATTACTGTTGATTTTATACTGTTTTAATTAGCTTGTTTTATTGTCCCTATAATTAGTTTATACGAAAAGTTGTCTTACGTTTCGCGAGAAATATCAGACACACAGGTCTTTAGTAGGTAGGATATCTAAAAGTTTTACGTTTACGTGAAACAGAGTAATACATAAAAAGCATAATTATTAGAAAATAATGTAATTATATATATTTTAATTATGATTACTATCATTATTATTAGTAATTATTGATTCCGTAAATTATCGTGATGGTTTAATATTAAAATAAAAAAATCATTTACACTATTCGGAACAAATACTTTTTATTCAAATTATCACAATATTGGTTGTAAATAAATGTATACAAAATACTAAAATATTTTTTTAACGTGCTAAATGTCTTTATTAACTAACTAATACATAATTAAACACTACATCTAACCTAGCTAGCTACAAAAACAGTTGGATAATCTACAAGCCCTAGTAGGTATAAAATAAATTAAGTTTTAGTCCATATAAAATACATGCTCAGTGAAATTACTGGGCATCTGAGACTATATGATGTCTCAGAGTAACGAGCGCACTGCAGTGCCGCGCAAGCTTTTGTGTTTTAAAGTTCTGAGGGGCACTGCAATTGTTATGGGCCGGCGTTATACTTACCGTCAGACTAACGACTTGCACGTCAGAACTTTGTAACACACAAAGGCCTGCGCGGCACGGCAGTGCACTCGTTACCCTGAGAAATTAGGTATTAAGTCTCATAAGCCCAGTAATTTCACTGGCTACTCTGCCCATCAAACCGGAACACAGTAATGCTTGCACATTACTGCTTGGCGGCAGACTTCACGAGCAAAGCGGTGAACAATGCACATACTAACGTAGTATGCTCTTACCTTGCAACTTTTAAAACTTACAAGGTTAATGACGGCTCCGTAGCTAAGTTGGTAGTAACCCTACCTGCAGAGCGAGGGGTCCCAGGTTCGATTCCCGGCCGGGGCAGATTTTGTGTAAGCATAAAGTTTGTTCTCGGGTCTCGGATGTTTGTGATGTGTATCTGTGTGTGTCCATGCCACCTGCGACACAGGGAATCCTAGTGCGGGGGTATGAGTGTGTAAGCGTTTATTGTTATTATTGTTTATAATGACACTGAGTATTTGATAGCTCGAAATAAAACCGGTCGTTTTATTGAGATAAAATTAGATGCCATTTTTAATTAATGCATTAATTATGAATACTTATCATTTAAAATGTTATAAGTAACTAAATTCAATAAAATCTTAATGTAAGCTGCAAAAAATTTGATTCTGGCAAAGCACCACATGAGCTGTGCAATAGGGATGTTGACTCCATTTTTTTTATGATGTCAATCAATTCCTTTTCTCATTAGAATCAAATGTCTATATCGAAACAACTAGAAACGTCATAAACGAAAGTCAAAGTTGGGCGTATCTACGGAGCGCTAAAACGCCCCATACAAATTGGACAGAACATCTGACGTCACTTGTTCTACGCGAGCCGTAAAGATGTACTAAATACATGCATTTTGTTGATTTGGTCGTGAAAAACTGCGTTTAAGTACATAGTTGTCATACATTTTTTTATTCATTAAAATTTAACAATGTGATGGTATCATTTACATTACTAACGGATGATAAATAAAATACTGAATTGAGGAAACTTTTAGATGCGGAATCTTCTTCTGCGGAATTTCTATCTTTGTGGAAATTATATACATTTACATTATGTACTAATGGATGATAAAAAAAATACTGAATTCAAGAAACTTTTAGATGCGAAATCTTCTTCTGCGGAATTTCTATCTTTGTGGATATTTTTTTTGTGTTAATGTGATCTCCTTAAAAGTATACAACGACAGAAATTATGTATTTTGTGCTTCATGCGACATTCCAATTTAGTATGCACTTCTGCTACTGCGCAGGTTGAACTGTGTTGTTTATGGCTCAAGTTGCTTGCCGCTTATTATACTTCTAACTACTGTGACTTTAAGGTACATCATAAATAATAATCCATATATCATAAAGCTAAAATAGAGATATCTTTTTTTAGACCCCCAATAAATTTATTTATCTTTAAAACATCAAGTATAAGAAAAATCTGTATGTTTTTCTTTTCCTTGTAAATGTAATTAATTAATTTTACTTACATAATACTGTATTTAAAATAATGATGCTTGCATTAACATTTTATAGTATGTTTGTAATAATGATCCCTTTGAATTATTTTTCACCTAATGGGCAGAATCCGGCGCGCCGCTATCTCGCTCGCGCATCTCAACATTTTTGAAGATAAACAATCACTTAATATAATTATGAAAAATCGCATTCGGTGAAATTGCTGACAATAACATTGCAAAGGTTAAACAAAAACCTCATTTTGATCCATTGAAGTTTTCAAACCTAAAAATGGGATTTTATGTTTTGCCCATTTTCATGTATGAAAACTTAATCGTATCAAAATGTTACTTTTGCCGTACCTTTGTAATGTTATTGCCAGCAACTTCACCGAATGTGATTTTTCTATTATATTAAGTGATTATTTATCTTCAAAAATTTTAAGATGCGCGAGCGAGATAGCGGCACGCCTGATTCTGCCCCATATTTTTTAATAAAAATACGTTAAAAGAACTTGTGTTCTTTTAACTTTTTTGAAATTACTGTTAATTTCAGGTTGAGATGAAACGCTGTTTACAAGTGTGAAAAAATGCGCTTAGCTACCAGTATATTTCTAAAAGTGAATCATAACACAAACTACCTATAAACCGCATCTGAATTAATAACCTCAGATTTAATAATGTTCCCTTTCTCGTCAACGTCACACATTATGATTTCCACTTGATTATCTTCGCTTTCCACTTTGCATTCGTTCTTCACTGGACTTTCTTCTTCACCGTTCTTGAGTACGATTTCAAAGCTTGTAGGGGTTCTCTCTGTGGCTTTTGATGTTTGTTTGATTGTGAACTCTAAGTTGTTAGTGAGAGGGTCTTTTGGGTCGCTGTAACCATCCACAATCTGTTTGGAAACTTCGAGAACTTCGTAACGTGTTGTGGTGAGACGGTACATACCGTCTTCGCTGATTTGATATCTGAAAATGGAATTTGCACTTTAGTTTTCTTAGATTGCTGCATTTTTACAGATTAATTTATTTTATTGACCATTATTATAATTTGATATTTGATGGAATCAACCGTTACTTTGCGGAAATCCATTTTAAATAAGTTTTTTTTTTTAATATTTTATAAATTACTCACTTTATATATGTAATCTTATTTATTATTATATTTTAAGGGGGGTTGTCCACTCATCAAATATCATTATCCTATTTTGAGCCAAATCCACTTGTCCGATATCTTTGTCAAAGATTGCTTCGTATAATTCAAATTCAAAATGCTTCATTCACATAGACCCCAACGGAGCACTTATGAAGTGTAACGTGATTTTTGTGCTCCCGTTACAGTTAAACAATTTCGAGCGATATTTAAGTATTTTTGCTTCAATTTATTCGAATTTTGAATTTGGCGCGTATTCCTGTCGTATTGATTGTCTAGGGATTGATTTAGTCGATTCACTTTTTGCTTTTTACGATTACTTATGAGTTGACGTTTTGACAGCTCACATTGACAAGTAGCTATTTTTTTACTTGATTAGACATCTCTAAAGTAGCTTCACTCTATGGTACTTTGCGGACAACCTTTCCGACGGCATCATGTCTCTCGGATAATCTTAATTTATTTCTTAAATCCTGTGTGGATTTCCTTGATCCTATAATGGATTAAAGACCTTTATAACGGCTCTTGCCGTAGGTCAATTAATTTTCACCGAAATCGTAAGTATTTCCAAATTATTAATGACGCCATTGACGCGATCATGTGGTTACGATTTTTGAACATTTTTGTTTTGTTTCAGATATTAGAATTTCGTTAATTATGCATTAGAAAGTTTCATTTTGTTACATGGAACCTTATCTGTGGAAAAACGGTGCGTATTTATTCGTATTTACTGCCCAACTCGACATGTGTTTTTCTTTAAAATTTGTAGTTAACAATGGACTGTTTGTTTCAGCCCTTTGGCGTTTTTATTCCCACTTATAAACTTATCATAACCTTATATGGATATGACTGGAACCTTCGTTCTAGTTCATTTTGGTTGAGCCTGGTTCGTGCACGATGTGGCGTCGATGGACATTTGTGAAGATTTCCTCTCGTTTGACAGCTAAGCTTAACATTTCTTTTCTTTTGTTAAAACTTAATTTAACGTTGATATAAAGCTACTTTATTACGAGTATGCGCCGACGTTCAATCTTGCATTGCACAATATTTCTTATTAGATTTTATAATTAGATTCAATAGCAGGTTAAAAACAAATATTTCTTATTAGATTCAAAATTTCAGTAAAAAGATAAATTAGGATTTAGATTAGTCAAATCAATGTTATACTCCTCCCAACGAGATCTAAATTATATACCATGACACTTTATTAGGTTGCTTATATCTCCCTATCCCGAGATTAAAAGTTTGTTGCTCTGCGGCTTAGACATCCGGAGGAATTATTATTTATTTTAACTGTGGTAAGTGGCCTCTGGCGCCCGAACATTATTTTTGTTATATTTTTCTCTCTATTTTGAGGTAGACAAACTGCAGTAATTATTTTCATTTCTTTTTATACAACAAAAAAAATTTATTGTTTACAATTGGCGCCCGAACAGGGACTTGAAGTTGGGAGTTATTTTGCAATATTGAACGTCTTCGTATTCTTCTTTTTTTATATGAACAATATTGTTTATTTGTTCATAAACTTTTGTATCTTTTTTGTAACAATTTTGTTATATTTGTGCTTTTTAGGTACATTTACTTTTACAAAACTACTTTAAAACATGTTGAAACTGTTTGTTATATTGTGAAAATAAGGTTTGTTAATGTTTTAACAGTTATATAAGATAATATTATATTCACATTAAGGTGTAGGTCACACTTATGTAAAACGTCACCGCATACTCAAAACCTAAAACTAAAACAACTTTTAAACTAAATAATATAATTTGATTAAATACAAACTTTTTGTTAACTTTTAACTTTTGAAAGAATTTATTTCACTAAACATTTTGCCATTAACTTTTGATTAAATATGAACTTGTTCATAACTTTTAACTTTTGAAAGGACTTATTTTACTTCACTTTTTGATAACTTTTTGAGCTTTTTGCTGAATTCTTTTATTGGACACTCTTTGTGTTTGAAACTTGTTCAAGATGGAGGACAAGGAAGTACAATTTCCCCCGTTACCTGAACCTAGGGAACGTCAAGTTTCTAGTGATATTTCTGCTCGTGTGGAACCTTGTGTTGCTTTTAACATGAGACCGGTTGCTGATAATTTGACTGAGATCCCTGATCAATTTTTGACTGGTGTGGGAGCTGCTCATTCTTCTGCATGTGTTCAACCGACTTCATTATCTTCATTTAACACTTTGAATGTTCTTGTGAATGAACAAATTAGGAAAAGTTTGCCTACTACAAATAAATTACCTGACTTGAAACGAAGTAAGATTGTGTTTGATGGTAAGTCTTGTGTTCGTGAATTTATTACTCAGATTGAAGAATACTTTTTGTTTAAAAACTTTGATGAGAATTTTTTGGTTGGTTCGTTCTCTGATTTACTTTCTGGTACTGCGGCGAAATGGTTTCGTAGTGTTCGGATTCGTATTGCCTCATGGCAAGCACTTAAGTTTGCACTTTTGAATCGTTTTGATAAACCTGAATATGACTATTTTTTGGAATATGAACTTCGTACTCGGAAACAGAAATCTACAGAATCTCTTCCAGATTTTATTACTGAAGTGATGGATATGGCTAGTCGTTTAGCTACACCTGTGTTAGACATGACTGTCATAAACATAATTAAGCACAACATGTTGTCAATTTACACACCATATATTTTTGGTAAATACATAGATTCAATTGATCAATTTATTAATATTGGCAAGGAACTTGAAGTTTTTGTGAATAGAAAATCTTTAAAATCTGAAAAACAAACAGTACATTTTCATGCTGTTCAAACTGATAATTCTACTTGTTTAAAATGTAAGTCTACTGGACATACTTATAAAAATTGCCCTACAGTTCAAGGCATAGTTTGTTTTAAATGCCATAAGGTTGGTGTTATCACAAAGGATTGTGATATGTGTAACGCTGACAAGAAAAATATTAGTCAGTCAAAAAACTAGTTAGCCATCGGGCCCAAGTTTTTGAAAAAACTTCTGGTGACTCGATGCTAAATAATTTTAATTACAAACCTGATGATGCCACTTGTAAAAAGGAATTCTCTGATTGGTTGGATTACTTAAAAACATTTTTTGGAGTTTATACATCTGCACCTATTTTATTTGTAAAAAATCATGATACTAGACCATTCTTAAAGTTTTCAGTTGAAAATCTTTCTCTTTCTGGATTATTGGACAGTGGTTCAAATAGTTGCGTTTTAGGTTGTAATAGCCATTTGCAATTTTTACTTTTAGGTTATAAAATCAAACCTGTTTCTAGTTCTGCATATACTGCTGATGGTTCTTCACAGAAAATAATTGGTTCTATTGAATTGCCAGTAACTTGTGATAATTTAACTAAAATTATAAAGTTTTTAATAATACCTTCTTTTGATCTTCCAGTCATATTAGGATTTGACTTTTGGATAAAGTTTGATCTTGCTAAAGATTTATGGAAAAATATTACTTTTGTTCGCAATGAACAGCCACAAATTTGCGCTGTTACTTCAGCCATGGAACTTTCTCCTTCTGAGAAACAATCACTTAATGATACCATTGCTTTGTTTGAAGATATTTCTTATGAAAAGAAAGGCTTAGGTCTTACTAATTTAGTAGAACATAAAATTAATGTTACTAGTGAACCTTTTAAAAGTAGGTATTGGCCCTTAAGTCCTGCTAAACAAAAAGAACTTTTTGATGAAGTAGAAGTTTTATTGAAGGAGGGAATTATTCAACCTTCTAAATCTCCTTGGTGTTCACCAGTATTAGCTGTTGAAAAGAGAGACGGTGGTACTAGATTATGTTTGGATTCTAGACGTTTAAATTCAGTTACTGTCAAGGACTCTTATCCACTTCCATACCCTTCTAGGATATTAGATAACCTCCGTGGAGCTAATTATATATCTACTATTGATCTTTCTAAAGCTTTTTTGCAAATTAGTTTGGAAAAATCGTCTCGTGAGAAAACTGCTTTTGTAGTGCCTGGTAAAGGATTGTATGAATTTGTACGAATGCCTTTTGGTCTTACAAATGCCCCTGCTGAGTTGCAACGACTTGTAGATAAACTCTTTGGTCCTGAATTTGATAATGTTGCCTTCTGCTATTTAGACGACTTGATTTTGGTAAATTCTGATCTAAAAACACATATAGAATATCTGCATAAAATACATAAGATTCTGAAAGATGCTGGTTTGACAGTGAATTTGAAAAAATGTGAATTTTGCAAAGATAGACTTCGCTATCTTGGTTATATTGTTGACAGTAATGGTTTACATACTGATCCTTCTAAATTAGAAACTATAGAAAATTTTCCTCGCCCTGAAACGATTAAACAACTTAGAAGTTTTCTTGGCTTATGCTCTTATTATCGTAGATTTGTCAGTAAATTTGCTGATATTGCTTCTCCTTTGACTAAATTAACTGCTGGTAGTAAAAATTCTAAGAAATCTCTTATTTGGAATGATGATGCTGAAATTGCATTTAATAATTTAAAACAAGTTTTGACTTCTGCACCTGTTTTACAATGTCCTAATTTTGAAAAGCAATTCTTTTTACATTGTGATGCTAGTTCGGTAGGCATTGGTAGTGTTCTTACTCAAGAAGATGATAATGGTGATCAACATCCTGTTGCATTCTATTCTAGATCACTCAATAAATGCGAGCGAAATTATAGTACTACAGAACGTGAGTTGTTAGCAATTTTAGATTCTATTGAACATTTTAGACCTTACATTGAGGGAATGAAATTTACAGTTATTACTGATCATGCTAGCTTGAAATGGTTGTTGAAGTTAAGTAATCCTAGTGGACGTTTAGCACGTTGGGCTGCTAGAATATCTCAATTTACTTTTGACATAGTTCATAAGAAAGGTTCTTTACATCAAGTACCAGACGCTTTGTTTAGACTTAGTATAGCTGCTATTGTTGTGTCCCCCGATACTATTGTATCGCCAGATGATGATATTGAAGATTCCTGGTACAGGAGAGTATTTGTCGATTGTCAGAAGTTTCCTTCTCGATTTAAAGACTTTAGAGTTGAAAATAGTACTTTATATAAATTTTGTAAAAATAAATTTGACCTTAACAGTCGTTTGAATTGGAAAATTGTGATACCTAAAGAACATATTATAGATACTATTCGTTCTAACCACGATGATATTAATTCTGGTCATCTTGGTATCCATAAAACATTAAATAAATTAAAACAACATTACTTTTGGAAGAAAATGTTCCAAGATACTCATGATTATATAAACTCTTGTGAAATTTGTAAAGCTTACAAACATTCTACCGTTCCTGCTCTTGGTACAATGATTAACCCTAAAAAAGTTGATCGTCCAATGCTCATGCTTTCTATTGATATTATAGGAATTTTACCTAAAGCTTATTCTGGTCATAAATATATACTTTCTATTGTTGATGTATTTTCTAAATACTGCTGGATATTTCCCATGATAAATGCTACTACTAAAGTAATTTGTAAACTTCTTGAAAAAGAGATATTTCTTAAGTTTGGTTGTTGTAAAATCTTAGTTTGTGATAATGGTACACAGTTCATTTCTAGATCATTTGTAGACTTTCTGAAAGGTTATAATATAACTAAAATATTCTATAATACTTTGTATACTCCGCAGAACAATCCTGTTGAGCGATATAATAAAACTGTTGAAACTTGCATATCATGTTTTGTAAAAGATGATCATAGAACTTGGTCTAAGTTTTTGCCCAATGTTCAATTAGCTTTGAATAGTAGTGTTAATCTTGCTACAGATTATACTCCTAATTTTCTGATGTTTGGTAGAGAACTTATTTTTGATGCTTCTTTACATCGTTTTAGTAACTCTTTTGATAATTTAAACCAACTTGAAATGGCAAGTAGGGATTCTTTTGCTACATCTTTAAATTCACTTAGTGAAACTTTTGTTAAAGTTCAAGCTAATCTCTTGAAAGCTTATAAGCGTAATGCGCGTTATTATAACACTGGCCGCAAAGTCATTTCTTTTGGTGTAGGTGATATTGTGTGGAGAAGAAGTTTTGTGCAGTCTAGTGCTCCTATTTATTTTTCGGCAAAGTTTGCACCTAAGTTTATAAAATGTGAAATTATTAAGAAAGTTTCTCCTAATGTTTACATCTTGAAAGACTTAAATAAAGGTACTTCTGGTCGTTATCATATTAAAGATATTATTAAATATTAATTTAAATTTTTGGTTCTCATATTTTGTTTTTGAATTTGATGATTTGGTGAAGTAGGCCTTTGTACGGTGATGAATAAGATTTGATGTATGACTGGGTTGGCCAATTTGTGAAAGATGATGTTTGTTCGGTAACTTCATATCATTTTACTCATTTCAATTTCATAATACTCTAATATAACTTGGTTCATTTTTTGATATCATTTTTTGACATTAATTTAATACTTCTTCAACCTACATGAATATGTTATCGACATCACTAGATCTTATGTATATTTTTGTATATTTTAGAGGATACTTCTCCTATATTTTTGTATATTTATCATTTTTTAGAGATCTTATTCTTTATTAATGCAATATTAATATAATAGATCTTACCTTTTAATGGCATGCTTTGTATATTTGTACATACTCTTGTTTTGAGTGGTAACTTTTTGATAAGTGAACACTTTGTTATATTTGTGTCTCGGACATGACTTTTTTTTGAAGCTTCAAACCAACTGGATATTACTTACCCGGATTTGAAACTCGAGTTAATCTCAAAGCTTTAGTAGGCTACCCCTTCAGTAGACTACCTATTCTTTAGTACAATCTCGGATTTTCTATCCTTGATTTGTATTTTTTTTATGCTATTTGTGCACGGTAAGTCGGTGGAGTTGTGCCGGTCGCAATAGTCATACTTTTTTATGGTGCTGCCTTTGTTGCATTCATAAACCTTTTTTTTTATGCTATTTGTGCACGGTAAGTCGGTGGAGTTGTGCCGGTCGCAGTAGTCATCTTTTTTATGGTGTTGCTTTCGCTACATTCATAAACTTTTTTATGCTATTTGTGCGCGGTAGTTCGGTGGAGTTGTGCCGATCACAATAGTCATATTTTCCCCTGATGTTTTTCCCCATCAGTGGAATCTCTTTTTGAACATATTTGTGCCCGGAATATTGGTGGAGTTGAGCCGATCACAATATTGTTTAATTTTCTCCTGTTTGAGAAAACCTTTTAGAATACTCATTTTGTAGTATTTATACTTTGGAAACGGCGACGAGAGTCTAACCGTATATTATAATCTTTTAATTTTCTTTTGTACTTGTGGTGATAGAGTCGGCGATCCTAGAGTCCAACCGAGCTTTGATGATGAGATAGTCCACATTACTTTTAACTTGTTTTGTTTATAGTAGAGTCGCTGAGTCGGTGATTATTTCAATCTAACCGTACTTTTATAGTGTCTCGTGTCTTACACTTGTTTGATATTTTGTAGAGATTTTTATATTTGTTACTTTTTGAATGATATTGGATTAAGAGCTGGTGGCTATGGTGCCCAACCACGCTTTAGTAATTGTAGAGTTGGTCGGTAGAGATAATAGAGTCAGCGGTGATAGAGCCTAACTGATCTTTAATTATAGAGTTTTTGGTAGAGATTTTTTATAGAGCTGGTTTTTGTTATTGTTTTTTTTCTAAACTTTGTTTCAGGAGTTGAACAACTTTTATTTTTGTTTACAACTTTGTTTAGAGGAAGTTTCTCCTTTCGTTTTGTTTGTCGATAGAGACATTGTTATTTTATATTTTCAAATATTCTTTGAAAAGTTCTTTGGTAGAGCTGTTGCTTTTGGCTTCGGTCATAAAAGAAAGTGTCTTTCTTTTATTTTTTTTGGGGAGGTATGTAATGTAACGTGATTTTTGTGCTCCCGTTACAGTTAAACAATTTCGAGCGATATTTAAGTATTTTTGCTTCAATTTATTCGAATTTTGAATTTGGCGCGTATTCCTGTCGTATTGATTGTCTAGGGATTGATTTAGTCGATTCACTTTTTGCTTTTTACGATTACTTATGAGTTGACGTTTTGACAGCTCACATTGACAAGTAGCTATTTTTTTACTTGATTAGACATCTCTAAAGTAGCTTCACTCTATGGTACTTTGCGGACAACCTTTCCGACGGCATCATGTCTCTCGGATAATCTTAATTTATTTCTTAAATCCTGTGTGGATTTCCTTGATCCTATAATGGATTAAAGACCTTTATAACGGCTCTTGCCGTAGGTCAATTAATTTTCACCGAAATCGTAAGTATTTCCAAATTATTAATGACGCCATTGACGCGATCATGTGGTTACGATTTTTGAACATTTTTGTTTTGTTTCAGATATTAGAATTTCGTTAATTATGCATTAGAAAGTTTCATTTTGTTACATGGAACCTTATCTGTGGAAAAACGGTGCGTATTTATTCGTATTTACTGCCCAACTCGACATGTGTTTTTCTTTAAAATTTGTAGTTAACAATGGACTGTTTGTTTCAGCCCTTTGGCGTTTTTATTCCCACTTATAAACTTATCATAACCTTATATGGATATGACTGGAACCTTCGTTCTAGTTCATTTTGGTTGAGCCTGGTTCGTGCACGATGTGGCGTCGATGGACATTTGTGAAGATTTCCTCTCGTTTGACAGCTAAGCTTAACATTTCTTTTCTTTTGTTAAAACTTAATTTAACGTTGATATAAAGCTACTTTATTACGAGTATGCGCCGACGTTCAATCTTGCATTGCACAATATTTCTTATTAGATTTTATAATTAGATTCAATAGCAGGTTAAAAACAAATATTTCTTATTAGATTCAAAATTTCAGTAAAAAGATAAATTAGGATTTAGATTAGTCAAATCAATGTTATACTCCTCCCAACGAGATCTAAATTATATACCATGACACTTTATTAGGTTGCTTATATCTCCCTATCCCGAGATTAAAAGTTTGTTGCTCTGCGGCTTAGACATCCGGAGGAATTATTATTTATTTTAACTGTGGTAAGTGGCCTCTGGCGCCCGAACATTATTTTTGTTATATTTTTCTCTCTATTTTGAGGTAGACAAACTGCAGTAATTATTTTCATTTCTTTTTATACAACAAAAAAAATTTATTGTTTACAGAAGGTTAAAGCAAATGACTCTAACAGCGAGTCTCTGTAATGTTTGTCTATCTGAACCAGAGACTAAAACTAATGCAGACAGCATTAGTATAGATATTACTAACCTAAATCGGCTGTACCCAAATGGCCACTGCGCTCCGTGCACTTTAACCAAATGTATGGTAAGTATGGCGCCTCTTGAGAACACCTTCATTTTCTTCTCCGGACAAAGGTGACAGGCGTATTTCCTCGGCTCTTTTTTTTTAACTTGAGCCAAGGTTAAATCATCATCTGATAAGTCTGGGTCGCTGTCTGGATGCTCCCTTTTCTTCTTGCGGTTGTGCGTTAGGATATGTTTGCGGAGATCCCATTTTGTAACAGCTCTGTGGAGAAAGTAACCGTGTTACCACAAAAAACACTTTTAGACACCTGTTTAGCTAGACAATGTCTAGAGATAAACGTCTAAAACTATTAGAAATGTCACAACAGAATGGAGTCAGACAACGGTTAGACAAGATTTGTGGTTGCTTATATTTAAACACGCTACTTAGGCATAGGTTTAAGGTGTCTTTAATGTTCTTGTGGTAAGACCATTAAAGTTTAATGGTGGTAGGAAGTTTGCGTCAATTTTTTTTATTATTTTAGGTAATCAATTCGTTTTATTCTCATGAGAATCAAATGTCGCTAAAACGCCCCGTACAAATTGGGCATAACAAGTGACGTCACATGTTCTGCGCAGTGCGTAAAGCTGTACTAAACATATGTGTTTTGTTGATTTTGGTCGTGAAAAATTGCGTGGTCATACATATTTATTCATTGAATTGCAAAAAAACATGATAGTATCACGTTACGTACAAAAAAAAACTTTATGTATTTTCAAGAAACCACAGGCCTATAAAATTGTATAAGTATTCATTTTAGAATATCTAGATTTTGAGACAATTTTTAAATTTTAGTACCAAAACGGAACAATTTTATACCGGTATTCGCAGGTCTTACTTGTACAATCCGGTGAAGCCGTAAAAGTAGGAAGACAAGCAGAACGGTCAAACAAAAAAAAAAGAAATGTCTTAAATAAGATTATATAAAGTGAGTAATTTATAGTTTAAATTCCGCGTTAAATTACTCACTTTATATAATCTTATTTAGAATGGATTTCCGCAAAGTAACGCCTGATTAGTGAAATTACTGGGCTTATGAGACTTAATACCTAATGTCTCAGGGTAACGAGCGCACTGCAGTGCCGCGCAGGCCTTTGTGTTTCAAAGTTCTGAGTGGCACTGCAATTCTTATGGGCCGGCGTTATGCTTACCATCAGGCAAACGACATGCTCGTCTCGATACCAATAAAAAAAAAAGATTCCTTCAAAAGAAATGTCTTACTTATATTCGCAGTGCGTGCACTTGTGCTTGCGCGTGTCTTCGGGCGCGAGGTGTCTGTAGCGCACGTGCTGCGCGAGCGCAGCCGGCGTCTGCGCCGACATGTCGCACAGCGCGCACGCGAACGCGGACACGTGCATGCGCGAATGTTCGTTCAGGAGGTATTCGGTCGCGCATTTGATACCGCACATTGTACACGCCCACGGCGAGTTTGGGTTCACGTTCTGGAAACGAGAAAGAAATCCTATTTATAAAGAAACTAGCTTCTGCCCGCGGTTTTCACCCGCGTTCCCACAGGAACCGTCAAACCGATCTGTCAAATTAAATCAACTTGTCAACGTTATAAAACTTTATTGACAGCTGTCAATGTCAATTTTATGTCACTCTAACTTCTGCCCGCGGTTTTCACCCGCGTTCCCACAGGAAACGTGCATTTTTACAGGATAAAAAGTAGCCTGTGCTATTCTCCGGTCCATAAACTACATCTATGCCAAAAATCAAGGTGATCCGTTGCTTCGTTACTGCGTGAAAGAAGGACAAACCAACAAACACACTTTCGCATTTCTAATATTATATAAGTTTGGATGGATGGATATTATAAATGCGATAGTGTGTTTGTTGGTTTGTGGATAAAAATCGCTGAATTCAGTAAAGTTTTAGATGCAGTCTTTTATCTTTGTAAAATTTTTTTTTTTTTTTGTTTGAATGTGGTATTCTTAACCTGTACAACCAGTTTTTTTTAATGTATAATCTTACTAATATGATAAATGCGCAAGTGTGTTTGTTGATGTGTTGTTTTATTGGTTTTTCCTTATTTCACGCAGTAACGGAGCAACGGATCGACGTGATTTTTGGCATAGATATAGTTTATGGACCGGAGAGTAGCATAGGCTACTTTTTATCCCGGCACGGGTTCTGTGGGAACGCGGGTGAAAACCGCGGACAGAAGCTAGTAAAATTATAACTATGAAGTGTTTTTTATTCAACGCAGATAATATTAAGAAAACAAAACGTTACGTACATACACGTAGTAGCCAGTGAAATTACTGGGCTTATGAGACTTAATACCTAATCATTAGGTCCTATCTCAAGGTAACGTGCGCACTGCAGTGCCGCTCAAGCCTTTGTGCTTCAATTGTTATGGTCCCGCGTTATGTTTACGTTTAGGCAAAGGACTCGCTCGTCTGATTATCAAATAGCATAAAACAAAATATCGGAGTTTTAGTGAGCCATCCCATTGTTCCCATTAGTTTCTCCTCACATACCTGTCTTCTTAGATGATCAAGCAACTTCCTATTGCAAGAAAAGTGCTGCCCGCAGTGGAAGCATGCTATCTGCCTCTCGCCCGTGTGAGACGCCACATGCACCGTCAGTTGAATCTGACGAGGGAAGGAAGCCCCGCAGCCCGCCCACGAACAAACATTCTCTTCGGAATAGTTGATGTGCAATTTTACATGATTGAAGAATCTCTGAAAATAAATATGTATTATTATGGGGACGGCTCCGTAGCTAAGTTGGTAGTAACCCTGCCTGCAAAGCGAGGGGTCCCGGGTTCGATTCCCGGCCGGGGCAGATTTTGTGTAAGCATAAAGTTTGTTCTCGGGTCTTGGATGTTTGTGATGTGTATCTGTGTGTGTCCATGCCACCTGCGACACAGGGAATCCTAGTGCGGGGGTATGAGTGTAAGCGTTTATTATTATTATTATTCACTGTATTTATTTACAATCTTAAGTCTAAGTTTTTTACAATATTTCTATAAAAAAACAAAATATTACAAAAAACCTAAACCTAGAGTGCCGCCGGCAGCGGGGCAGGGCCCAAGCTACCGGTGGTTAGGGCTGCAGAGTGAGGAACCTCCTGACAATACGTGCCGTGTCAAGGAGCACTGCCTTCTGCATACGACCCTTGATCCAACCGTCTAGCGAGAGCCTCTTGAGATGTTGGTCGAGGCTCTTCGCTACAAGGCCGTTCGCCGAAACAACTATCGGTACAATGATCGTTGAATCAACATTCCACATGGCGGTTACCTCGTGAGCCAAGTCAAGGTACTTGCTGAGCTTGTCCTTCTCGGCTTTCACGAGGTTCTCGTCATGGGGAACGGTGATGTCAACGAGCACTGCCCTGCGTTGGGACCGATCTACCAGTACGATATCAGGCTTATTGGCAACAATAGTCCTGTCCGTAATGATAGAGCGGTCCCAATAGAGCAATGCACGACCATTTTCGAGAACTGGCGCCGGTGCGTACTTATAGTACGGCACCTCAGACTCGACAAGGCCGTATTGAAGGGCAATTTGCTGATGGATGATCCTGGCTACAAGGTTATGTCTGTGTAAATACTCGCCGTTAGCAAGATGAGAACAACCGGAAATAATATGACGAAGAGACTCTCCCGGACGGCGGCATGCCCGACAGATGTCGACCGTACCGTCTTTCATAATATATTTCCGGTAGTTATTCGTCTTGATAACTTCATCCATAATTGCACAGACAAAACCCTCGGTCTCCCCAAAGAGGTCACCGAAACGCAACCAGTTCACCGACGCGAGCAGGTCCACATCGGACCCTGTTAAGGCCCGATAGAACCGCCCGTGCAGCTCCTTGCCCTTCCATACTTCCTTGCGGTCCTCAGTGGTCATCACCACTGGTTTGTGCCAATTCTCGTTTGCCAACGAGAGAGGCGTGAGGTTTCTGTCAACTGCCACCACATCGCGATGCATCCCACACTCGTTGTTAAGGAAATATTCCCTGAGGCTGCACACTTCGCGGTTATGAAGCGTCTTGGCATTCAAAAAGCCACGACCTCCCCATTTCCGCGGAATGTACAGTCTCATAACAGACGAGCGTGGGTGTAACATGCGATGATAGGTGAGCAGTTGACGGACCCTCCTATCCAAGGAGTCCAGCTCAGTCTGTGTCCACTTTAGTATGCCAAAGGAGTATATTAGTAGAGGCATTACCCAACCGTTGAAGGCGCGCGCCTTGTTGCCACCTGACAAAAGACTGTTAAGTACTTTTGTCAAGCGACAAAAGAAACGCTCCTTCACCGACTGCTTAATATCCCCTACCGTAATACCCAACGACTGTGACATACCAAGGTATCTGTAGGTTTCAGCTTCAGAGAGAGATCTGAGTGTCATTGTCTCAGAAAGTTGCAAATTATCAGAATTTACAACTTTCCCCCGCTGTACATGCATGACCGCACACTTATCGACACCAAACTCCATCTTGATGGCGCTGCTAAAAATCTCAGTAATTTTTAGAAGCTTCATCAAGTCTGGACTTTTCGGTGCCAATAGCTTAAGATCATCCATGTACAGCAGGTGAGAAATGATCTCACCCTCTCTACGAAGCTTGCAGCCTAACCTTGAATCTCTCAGCAAAGTGCTCAGAGGATTCAAAGCTAGACAAAACCACAAAGGACTTAGACTGTCACCCTGGAAGATGCCTCGCTCTATTTTTATAAAGTTCTCCGGACCAGAAGGGCTATTTCCACTGCCTGGTTGACGAAGGACTGTGGTCCACTGTCTCATGCACGTGCTTAAAAAGGTTCTCAGAGTTGTATCAATTTTATACAACTCTAAAATCCTCTCCAACCATGAATGAGGCACTGAATCATAGGCCTTCTTATAGTCAATCCAGGCAATCGAAAGAGCCCCTTTGTTCCGTCGAACTTGTTGGCAAATGGCCGTATCAATGAGAAGGAGCTCCTTAGTACCACGGGACCCAACCCTACAACCATTCTGAGCGGGAGCCAAGATATTGTTTGCAACAACGTGCGAATTAATTTTTGCTCTCAGAATGGATGTAAGGAGCTTGTACAGCGTAGGCAAGCACGTGATGGGTCTATAGTTTTTAGCTTCCGTGGTACTACCGGACTTATGGAGCAGGGAGGTGACACCCGTTGTCAGGAAACGTGGAAGAGAACCAAGCTCGAGGGCTTCTTGGAATTGCACTGCCAAACATTCATGTGAGCATCGAATCCATTTTATCCAAAAGTTGTGCAATCCGTCCGGACCAGGACTTTTCCAGTTCTGAGCCGTACGAATAGCACAACTTACGTCTATGGGATCTATGGTAACAGATCCCATGGTCTCGATGGACTCACACGACTGTTCTACAGTACGCATCCAATCGCCCTCCGTATGCTCGACGGGCACCGACCAGATACCACGCCAGAAATTAATCATGGCGTTAGTATCCGGCAACTGTCCGTCGCTCACACGTTGGTCGGTTCCTTCCCAATTTCGGTACACCTTCCTTTGATCACTTTCAAAAAGGCGATTCTGGTGATACCTATCTACACGCTCTCTATAGCGTCGAATACGGTTTACCCACGCATAGATTTTCTGCTTCAAAAAGTCAATGCGTTCCGTGACACCAGCCATATAATTCTGGGGCCTTATACCGGTCCCAGCAAATGCCTGATTCACGAAGCGCATTACTCGGGGGCGGTTGTTGCCCCGGCTGAAGCAGATCAGCTTCGCAATGAGAGTCCTAAACGTATTGATACGCCGCTCGATCCGTACCTGCCACGCGGGTGCACTTCCGGCAGGTCGCGGTGCTCGGTCAGCGTCCGGAAACTTGACACGAGCCACACGACACACCGCAATAGCCCCACAGTACATGATCGAGTGGGTATCAAATAAGTTTTCACTAGCCCGTAGATACGGGGCTAGCAAAACATTCAGGGCTCCCATTAACGCTAGATTGCGTCTATTAGTGGGTAGACGAGGTAGTCGCGGCCTAGAATCAGGTGTATATTGGTATTCCAAAATCGCGTCTTCCAAAGCCCTTCTCAATTGCTCATTAACCTGGGTACTTACGCTTATATTCGCACAATCATCCTCATCAACTACGGGGTCTATCCGTGTCGCAACCGATGACGGGGCCGGGAGCGGTGCCGGCACCGGCGGCGCGACAGACAGGTCCCGCGCTGAGGCAGATGTCGCGCGAATAGGAAGCGCCTCCAGGCGCAGCCGATCAAGCACAGACTATTATTACTATACAGCACCGGGAGTATTCCCGTGAACATGATGCTTGCAACAGCGTCGAAATATCGGGTGCTCATCGTTCAATAATAATCACGGTAAATATCCCGTTATAATGTGTGAATTAATTTGAATTAATTTCTTAAGCTATCCTGGACATGATCTAGGATCAGAGTATTTGTGAAGACAAATCAAACAAGCCCGTAAACTTGATGGGGTTACATTGTTTACAGAGTTCCTGTGGCCACCTTCCGGCTCCATCATTAGACCAGCTCTGTGATATCATTATACTGAATTGTCATCATATTATGTATGTAAAATTTCGTCTCAATCGTACGCCGGGAAGTGGGTCAAATTTAGCTTGCATGATTTGACCTAAACAAACATACACACATTGCCAGTTAAATAATAGCTTGTAAAACGTTGATGATTTATTGTTTAACCAAGTAATTTTCACCTGTAAACCATTTCTGTTGAAGCTAGGCATACTTATGTAAATTGTCAGTTTTTTTTTATGACTAGAATTCTTGAGATCAGTAACATAGCCCCACACCCACACTGGGTGTAGTGGACAATGATCCAGACAAAAAATTGCGTGTAATGAACCAAATTTGTTTTACCTGGATTCTTTCTAGACAATCGGAATGAGGAACATAGTATAACAACACCCAGAGTCTGAGTATGTTCCTCATTCCGATTGCCTAGAAGGAATTCGGACACAAAACACATACATAAAACAAATTCGCGCAAAAATAAAAATTTTTGTCCCTCTCTTATAATCTAGGGACATACCTGTATAGAATTAAATGCTAGGTCACATTCAGTCCACATACAGCAATGATCACCCTTCAACGGGGGTAGTTGGTTCCTCTTCGTCGAGTCCTTTTTACACCGAAGTAGTTTCAACGTGGCTCGAGCATTAAAACCCACGGCCATGAGCTTGGTATGGTATGAGTGGTAGTTGATGTGACGCGACATCTGTTTAAAGTCCGATGTTTTGTGCCCACAAACATCCCATAAGCAGACATACTCAACTGCAATATTTATTACGTTTTTATCTAATGACCATAGAACCACAGATGTTAAAAGTAAATAATTGAATCATTAAATTTTAAAAGTTACTTAAAATAAAGTCTATAAAAGCCATTGTTAATGTTATTTTTAACTCCGATGCAAAAAAGGAAGGATGTTATAACTTTAATTTGTGTATTCTGTGTCTGTGTGGCATCATGGCTCCTAAATGTATAGACCGATTTTGATTTAGTGTTATTATTTAAAAGGTGACTTGATGGAGAGTGTTATTAGCTATGATTCAAAAAATCTGTTCAGCCATTTAAAGATAATCAGCTCTATTAGTCATGATTTTATTAAATTTCTAATGTTATACCGGGGTTTACACAGTACCTACTTATACTGCAGAAATCTAATAGTCTCACCTGACTCGTGCATCTTGTCTGCTATAACATGCAAATCTTGTGAATGTTCCGAAACATGCTTTTGAAACATTTCATAATCCGAGAAGACTTGTCGACATGACTGCCAGTCACATTCCAAGTTCAACCTGTCTGTTCTCAGGCGGCGTACAGGCTGAAAACAAATATAAACATACTACAGATACAAGCAGATGACAAAAATAAAATGCTACTCATGGAGTGTAATCTGAACGGAATACATACATATCACATTTATATTGAAGTAGAATAGATGCCTAGTTACAATTGTGTGCATTTACTGCATGCAGAGACTGTTCCATAATTAAACAAAACAATAATTCAGTGTATTCATAGCATGATAAATTTGTAACTTTTTTTTTAAATAATAGGTACATCCACTTCCAGTCAGTTACATAATAAAAAACTAACAAAATAATAGATTTAAAAAGAAAGACAAATGATTAATGATGCCTCAAACAATTTGGTTATGGCTTCTCTAAATGTGCATTTTTATGCACCATAGTTTTTAGTCAGCATGGTGATTGTTGCATGTTGAATAAAATGAATACAGAAAAAACCTTTTTAGAATATTTAGTATTTCACACAGCTACATTTTATTATCACTTTACATAATATGGAGACAGACAATTAAATAAATAAATGCTTACACTCATGCCCCGCACTAGGATTCCCTGTGTTGCAGGTGGCATGGACATACACAGATACACATCACAAACATCCAAGACCCGAGAACAAACTTTATGCATACACAAAATATGCCCCGGCCGGGAATCGAACCCGGGAACCCTCGCTTTGCAGACAGGGTTACTACCAACTTAGCTACGGAGCCGTCAAGATTCCTTCTTTCTACCAACTCCTAGGCGGACTGGGGGTGACCATCGTGATAAACTTTCTTACCACAGCTGCTGGCTCAGCCATGGATTCTTCAATTCCTGGTGGCACGGTAGCTTCATCTTCTGCAGCCGAAAGCAAGAAATTCTTGCGATCGGCGTTCATTTGAATAATAAACTGGATGTCATTCTTGTTTTGTAACGATTTCTTCACTTCTTGAGTGTTTTGTTTTTGGAGCCATTCCATGCACCGAAGCACTTTCGTCTTTTTCGCGCCTGGCATTGTTTCTGAAGAACCAGCTTCAGCCTCCATGACTGCAACCCCTTACCTCACCCAAAATCAATGAGTAAAATAAATATGTATACCAAAAGGATAACTAAAAATAAATACCTTCATCCATAGAGTAGTACTATAATAAAAGGAATAGAGTGCGCTCTCTCGTCGATTCCACGATGTATCGCGATCAGCGCCACCTACAAAAGGGCGGTGAAACTACTTTACTATATTATATGTGTGAGTTATGTGTTTTATACACCCACTCATACTTGTTTATCTATGTGTGCATTCTATATTTCACACACACATTCACACTAATCTATGGATCCTGCTTAGTTCCTGTGAAAGTAAATGTATCTACTTATATGTGACTTATATGGAAAATAGCAGCCTTTCCCATGTTTGTGCCTAGGAGTAGGAACACAATATACAGTACCAAACGTAATATTTAGATGTAGAGCAGCAAAAAGGAAATAACAAAAGCTAACACGTACATAATAATTGAAACTCTTTATATTTAAAACATCAAGAAAAACAATGCATAATTAGACTGAAAACACTAAAACTGAGCACTTAAAAGTAACAAATACATTACTAGAACACAACAATTACTTAAACCACTAATTTATATCACTTAAACCGCAAAAAATATCTAGAAATCACAATAGTATTTTTCGAAACGGAAAATATTTTATTTTATTTGCTATCGGTTTCCATGGTAACCATTTTAACTTTGACACGGGATTATATTCTCTTTGCTTTGACATTTTGAAGTAACGTCAAAATAGTGCCACGCCCTTTAACAGATGGCGTTAGTTCCTGTGTCTCGGGGCTCGACTATGGAACTGTCACAAAGTGTGCCCCCCCTGCCTTCATCTATGTAATAGAACTTGTTCCCCAGTTCCCCACATATTGACCACAGATTACTATATATCACAGATTACTATATATGTAGCTCATAGATGAAGGTAGGTATTCATCTATGATGTAGCTAGATATTGACGCGCTACATCACATCACAGATTACTATAAATGTAACATAATATATAGTAATCTGTGATATTGATGTTTCTAATATTTTTTTGTTTTTGGTTTGGCTTCACGTGATTTGCGTATTTAGCCAGTGTCAAGTTATATAAATAATAATATATAATAAATCTCTAGTTTTGGTGCATGAAAGTCGTCAAAGTCACGTTCTTCTTCTTTCTTTATTTCCTGGCTTCTGTGGAATGTTAGGTCACGTTAAAGTTAAGTCTAGGCGCGGTCGAGTCGAAGTGAAGTGTCGCGTGACGCTTCAGTAAAGCGGTGGATACTTTACTGAAGCTTCTATGGAGTTTTGAATAGAATACGAAAATACACGTTTTTCGTCTTTGCCTTTCACTCATGCACGGTTACGAATACTTAATGGTTAATAATCCACCATTATTACACATTAAAACTCGATAAAACATAGGTTTTAGTAAATGACACAAAATAAACAACAGTACATTTTCGCATTCCCGCCGCACACTCAGAACTTTGAAACCCAAACGGCCTTATTACAAAAAACTCGTTAAACTCGACTTTGGTCGACAACCAATTTGTCTTCAACTATCTTTAGAGTCGACCTATAAACCAAACCTTATTACAAAAGATGAATAAAGCCAAGACAACTTAATACCAAACTGTAGCTATGGTAGAAATTATTTCCACAGATAATAAATGTCTTTATGCTACGGATACACGAAATGTAGAATTGACACAATGTACTAATTTTTATTTTGGAATATAAGTAGCTATTTTGTCACACAATACTATTTTCTAATATCGAAAAATATTGTAGGTAATTTTTAAATGACTTTTGATCATTGCGAGTAATTCAAAACATCCTAATTAGGTATTTACGTATATGAAAAAAATGTTAAGGAGATACTCCTTATATATCCAACCTATACAATGGCACACTATGGCTAAGTAACCATAGCAACATGTTTTGTTGATTGTGTGTACTGTCAATTCTTGTAATATATTCTGTTTTTACTATGTATACTTTCGATATTATAAGTATTTCCTATATATTTTGCTAAAAGCTATTATTCTACTCATCCACGCTTCCTAATACCTCACCACCCCTTCTTACTTTAATACAAAATATATTAATTTTTTTACGATTTGACAAGTAGAATACGTGGCCGCCATTAAAATAAATGCTTAAACCGTCGCTAAACTAGGTGCCCGGCAAGACTAACTTTGACACCATAGTCAACCAAGACCTAAGTGCTAATCTGCTTTTTGTAATAAGAAATTTGACAAAACTACGGTTTAAACTACAGTTTAGCGTTAAAACTCGTTTTGTAATAAGGCCGAAAAGGTCTGCGTGGCACTGCAGTGGGCTCGCTACACTGAGACATTAGGTATTAAGTCTCATAAGTCCAGTAATTTCACTGGCTACTCTGTTCATCAAACCGGGACACAGTAATGCTTGCACATTACTGCTTGGCTGCAGACTTCACGAGCAAAGTGGTGATACCAACCCAGATGGATACTCGCTGAAGAGTTAGTCCTACCACTAACAAAACTTCCAACTATTCTACTAATATTATAAAATTAAATGTAAAAGTGTGTTTGTGTTTGCAAAATTGCTTGTCCAGCTTGTCTTTGCTCGAATATAAATCCGAATACAGGTTTTACGGTTGTTAACTATTCTGTGACGCAGGTCGCAGATTTTATTATCTTGATATTGTTGACATTGACAGGTCAAATCAATCAGTTTTAAATAGAGCTGTAAAAGTAAAGAGAAATTGTGTACTCGTATGTATTCGTTATTTACTCAATCAATATTCGTTACTTTACTCGTTGCTTCTGATACAATTGGGTACGCCGCGCCGCCGCGCGCCGTACGGACATGAAGTATCATATCGAGTCTCACTTTCATATCGTTACGTTACTCGTTATTTCTGATATAATTGAGTATTGGCACCAAGTATCGTATCGGGTCACATAGCGTATCGAACTTACGTTTATCTGACTTCGTAAAATAACTAATTTTATACAAATGTACATGCGTATTGTATAATTTATGAACTATTGTTGTCTGGTTATACATTTAGATATAGTGAATAACACTATTAGCACAAAGAAACACCATAAAAATCCTTATTAAACTAATGAAATCAAAAAGTTGAAAATAACAATATATTAAGGAAAGCAATCCCTGGATATATATTACATTAAAATTTGTTTTTAAAATAAACGAGAACCGACTAACGAAAATTTCGTGAAATATGAAATATTATCACCCATAAGGTATTCTTTCATAAAATTTATTAAACCCTAATAATGAAAAAAACAATAATTAAAATCGGTCGACAAATGGCGGAGATATCGAGTAACATCACCACAAAAAATACAGGCGAATTGAGAACCCTCCTCCATGTTTTGAAGTCGGTTAAAAATATGAACAATACGAAACCACAATGCTTATCTCTCACTCGCATACATTCTATCGCTGGACGAATAGTTTCAGTTCACGCCTCATGCGTTTTATTCGTTCCGATAACGAATCGAACTAACATCATACGAAACGTACGAGTAACAAAGTGAATTTGTAAGTAACGATTTATTACTTCGGGTCTGGCGATGTACTCGTTACTCGGTAACGAATATGATTTGCTACAGTTCTAGTTTTAAAAACGTGCCGCGTGCGAGCTATCGCGTGAAGTTCGGGCTTCGGCTAGGTACTGTTATAGATTAATATTGGGCACTCTGATGCGTATTTACGGGCTACGCCGCCGCGACGAGTACCCACGTTGCCTCCAGTGTTTCTTATCAATAATTAGAAGTACATAAATAGTTCATCTCACTGTTATCGCCGCACAACACGAGTGTCGGTCGGGAGGTCAATTCGGACCAAGTGTAGATGAAATCAACAGTAACCTTAGAAGAAGTAGTGAATAAATTAGATCATACAACACTACCGTTAACTACAAGAATGCCGAACATCAAGGTCTTCAGCGGGAGCTCCCACCCAGATCTAGCGCAGAAAATCGTGGACCGACTCGGGATCGATCTTGGGAAAGTCGTAACCAAGAAATTCAGTAACATGGAAACGTGCGTGGAAATTGGAGAATCGGTGCGCGGAGAGGATGTTTACATCGTACAAAGCGGCAGTGGAGAAATCAACGACAATCTAATGGAGTTGCTGATCATGATCAACGCTTGTAAAATAGCGTCGGCGTCTCGCGTCACCGCTGTCATACCTTGCTTCCCGTACGCACGACAGGACAAGAAAGATAAAAGCCGCGCTCCGATCACCGCAAAGCTTGTTGCCAACATTCTCTCAGTCTCTGGCGCCGATCACATAATCACCATGGACCTCCACGCGTCCCAAATCCAAGGCTTTTTTGACATTCCTGTAGATAACCTCTTCGCGGAACCAGCGGTCTTGAAATGGATCAAAGAGAACATACCTGACTGGAAGACCAGTATTGTAGTGTCACCCGACGCTGGCGGGGCCAAAAGAGTCACATCCATTGCTGATAGACTAAATGTCGAGTTTGCCTTGATCCACAAGGAAAGAAAAAAAGCGAATGAAGTGGCCTCAATGGTGCTTGTAGGTGATGTCACGGACCGCACAGCTATATTGGTTGATGACATGGCAGACACTTGTGGTACTATTTGTCACGCTGCTGAGAAACTTATTGAAGCTGGAGCTATTAAAGTGTATGGGATTCTCACTCACGGTATTTTCTCTGGGCCAGCTATTTCACGGATCAATAATTCTTGCTTAGAGGCTGTTGTTGTTACGAACACAATTCCTCAAGAGAAGCACATGCAGGACTGCCCTAAGATACAATGTATTGATGTTTCTATGATGCTAGCAGAGGCTGTGAGGCGTACACACAATGGTGAATCTGTCTCTTACCTATTCTCTAATGTTCCATATTAGTTTTATTTCTTTATATTAGCATAGGTTAGGAGTATCAGGATATTTCTTTGCCAACATGCAATTTTGATGTCTAGAGAAACAATATTTTTTTATTACTTATATTCAACATAAATCTTGTTTCTGAGTTTCAATCATTTATTTTGTTTTGTTTGAGTAACTTAAATGACTATCCTTAAAGATAGAGAATGGACTAAATAGGAAATTATTTTTGTTTATTAAAAATTGAATGTTTACAAGGAAATACCTACCAATTGTTTTGGTTGCGGCTTGTGTAGACCATCCAATAAGTAGACAGGTCCTAAGAAATGTGCAACAGCGATTGTTAAAATAAAAAAAAGAAACTTATCGTGAACCTCAGTGATATTTTTAAAAAGAAAGATAGGAATCAACAATGTGATGATGAAAAAGATTAATTTTACAAATGAGGGTGATGATAGTTACAACAAAAAATCATTTTAGTCTTATGTTCATATTTTATAATGTTACAATGAGCTTCCTACTTTGTAGCAATTTAAACTTAGTCATGTTTTAAACATAGACTTCATTCCAATCTGCCATGTGTTTATTATCATTTCAAATTCAAATGTTGGTTTTATATACTTTCACTATTTGTGCAAAAAGACAATAATTTTTACAAATTAATTCCTGAGTTGTTTGACTACAAAATGTATCTTTTTATGTTTATTTTTTCTTTTATTTGATTTAGCTTGTAAGACTCGTCGAGTGTGTTGTACCTAAACAGTTCTTAAGTACTAAGACTTACAACAAAATTATAATTTGACATAAGTAACAGTATATTCAACGGATCAAGATTATGTGTTGAATTTAGAATTTGTGCAAAAAGAGAAGCATGTAGGAACTAAGGTAGCGCATCTGCTAATGTACGGTTTTTGTTGCATTAACAATATTGTTCTGTTACTGCACCATGATTAAAAATGTTTGATACATACTCAATTCTCTCTAGTACTCGGATGCAACTAGGTAGGTATGTACCTTCTTATTGTATCTGATTGTTATCCGTAATGCCTTGGTGAAATCTCTGTTTGCATAGACATCAGCATCCAATGGCTTTTATTTCAGCGACTCAACAGTAAGTTCCATTGCTTTCTTTTATGCTAGCCCTGTTACTTTATGTCAGCCATGAAAGATTACATCTCATTGCATACTGTGTTATTTACATCAATCATTATTATAATTGGCACGAACGGTAAAATGAAATTTAATGCAATATTGAATTGCCTGATTAGATTATAATACAAGAGAGTTTTCTAAATTTGTAAAACTAATATGTATATTTGGTCCATGTATGTACCTACTATGATGTAATAATAAAAAAAAGTATCATGACATTTGGCTTTCGTTTTCTTAAAATTGAAGTAGGTAATGTAACTTATCTAGTTGTCTATAATGGCAAATTGGCAATGTGCTATCTATTTCACAACATACCAATGATAGCATGACTCATGGCCCCAGTGGAATGCGGGAAATTTGAAAAAAATACACGATCACATTAAAATAATTTTATTTGAGAATATTTTGTAATTTGCGTAAATAGCAAACAATAAGGCTACTTTTAATAAGTATCTCAATTTGTATACTAATATTTAATTCTGGTTTAGTTTCAAAGCCAAACTAAGACATTAAAAGAAGCTTTATCGAAGGTTTTGAAAACTTATATTTCGAGAACAATGGGTTTTGGAGGTGTAGGAATAAGCCCTGCCACAAATAATTCTGCGACAGCATCGACGCGTACGTACGTGAAGGTACGCTACGAAGAGAGTGCGAGTCAGCGACAGTAGCAATGCAGTGTTGCCAATGATGACTTATGGTACTGAGGTCTGAGAAGTAGGTGCGCTCTCTTACTGTTGATGTTGGTCTTATTAGCAAGGTCAAAAGTTGCACAACGAGCTATGGAGAGGACAATGCTTGGCGTTTTCCTACCTGATAAAATCCGGAATGAGGAGATCCGCAGGAAAAGGAAAGTCACCTACCTACATAACTCAATGGCACGGGTAGGCCACATCGCTCGCAGAACCAAAAATCGATGGGAAAGAAAGAACCGGAAGACGTAATGTAGGCCGTAAGCTCGCCCTCTCCTCCCTCACAAGGTGGGCCGACGAACACGAGGAAACGTAGGTTGCAAGATGGGAGTAGCCGATCCAAGTGGCGTTCTATGGGGGAAGGCTAATATGTTCAGCAGTGGACGGCTACCGGTTGATAATGATGATCATTACGATATATCCTACTTCCTAATAATATTATAAATACGAAAGTGTGTTTGTTGGTTTGTCCTTCCTTCAAATAGTAACGGAGCAACGGATCGACGTGATTTTTGGTATAGATATAAGTTTATGGACCAGAGAGTAACGGGTCCTGTGGGAACGCGGGTGAAATCCGTGGGCAGAAGCTACTTATAGTATAAATCGGTAACATTTTCGTTAGGTATGTAGTATTCACTCTGTTTTCGACTAATTTTTAACGTACCAATACTTACTTGGCCTTGTATAGGTAAACTAGTTTATTCATAACGCATAATTATCTGATAAGTAGGTATTTTGAAGAGATCTGTGGTATTTTGTTATGTAGGTACTTACTATCTACGCAGATTCTTATATGGAAATTATTTTATAAATATAATGAAGTTTTCAGTACTTTTCCCTAGTTGTTATTCTGAATCGTAAGTACTCAATTGTTACATCAGGAATCTGTATCAGTTTAAAAACTTGACCTAAGGTCGGATGCTGTGATGTAAATTGTAGTGGGCGCGTCAGTTTGTCAACAAATCTGTACCTATTGTGAACTGATGAATAGGTATTTAAAATTTAAGAAGTGACCAATTACCTTGTTCATTATAAGTATTAGAGAATACCATATTATCGTAGTTTAAAATGCCACTCTCTGGTCCATCCTGTCTAGGTTTTGGAACTAGTGGCACTATACACAACGTATTCACGACTCACGTCACGTCAGTATTCCCGTGAACATGATGCTTGCAACAGCGTCGAAATATCGGGTGCTCATCGCTGAATAATAATCACGGTAAATATCCAGTTATAATGTGTGAATTATACACAACGTATTGAGAACCTCCTACTTTTTTGGAAGTCGGTTAAAATAAGTAACATAAGGAATATTATTCTAAGTTGGAGGGCTTTTATAGTATTTCTGGCCGTGACTATTTTATTTTGAGCAACCATGAAATCCTTATACCTACCTACCTAAGCCCTTCGAAACTTTTACCTAAGAGTGGCGTCTACAGAACAAATAAAATTGCCTTCAGTGGTAACGAACTTATTAAATCGATTGCTAAGCAAAAGTTCTTGTCGCAATATGATAGCCTGACACGTAGGTCTTAATCTTTCTTATTGCGACCTCTCTGTAACCCGACCTAGCTAATTTATAATACCTACAACACATCATAAGATAGCATAAACAGAATATTCTAATACAAAAATATACATATTAAAGAGAACAATACCTATTAATTTTGAATACCAACTTTTTATTGGGTCATATTATACTCTAATAAATGTAGGAAGTCTTATCATAACTCTATTAAATATGGAGGTAAAAAACGTTTTTTTTTTGCTAGCTTTAAGCTCGGACCATATATTTTTCTCACTCTCAGGTTAATCGCCGACTATGTTCACTAATCGCTAGTCCTCAGAGTAGAAAACACGTCAAAATAAATAAAATTGTACCTACATATTTGTATCCATAATTTATTATTAAATCCTGGAGCCCAATTCTCGTATTTAGGGACATTATGTCGGATTCAAGATTATCTCTAATCATATGTCTCTACGAAAAATCTCACTAAAATGTAAAAAACTGCATTCTCGATGCGGTTAGAGATTGTTGTCCACAGACTAATTGTTGTCATAGATTTCTTCCTAGACATTTTTAAATACGTTCCGTTTTATCGACTGCATTCACATGAAATCGAGAAACGACACAAGTATTCATTTCAAATGTTTAAATATATGAAGATTACGTAATAATGCATACAACGTACATTTTATATGTAATTGAATAAATTTATACAAAGTAGACAGTTTTAAAATCGAGAATTTATTTTCAAATTTTGTACTTTCGCGTGGAAAGAAATGTTTTCTGCAATATCAAATTAAAATCTTTTTAATCTATGCATGAGATAGAGCTGTAAAAGTAACGAGAAATCGAGTACTCGTATGTATTCGTTATTGAAATCATTTGTACTCGTTACTTTCGTTTTGTTACTTTTAATACAATCGAATACTAGATGAAACATCGCATCGAGTCCTGTTGGTTGGTAATTGGTATCCCGTATCATTGTATTCCTTGTTATGATATCGTTCGTATTAAGTACTCTCTTCTTGTTATACATTTAGATATAGTGAATGACATTATTGGCACAAAGTAACACCATAAAAAATCCTTGGTAAAATAATGAAATCAAAAAGTTGAAAATAATAGTAGGCATTTTAAGGAAAGAAATCCCTGGTTCATATTATTATATAAAAATTTGTTTTTGGAAAAAGCGGGAACCGACTTGCGAAAATGTCGTGAAATATGGAATATTATCACCCATTTTTTCACCCTTAAGAGATGGTATTCCTACATAAAATTTATGGAACCCTACTCATGAAAAAAATAATAATTAAAACCCTTCTGCTCCATGTTTTGAAGTTGGAAAAAATATAAACAATACGAAGCCACGATGCTTATTTCTCACTCACATTAATTCTATCGCTGGACAAACCCTTTCAGTTCACGCATCATGCATTGTATTCGTACGGATAACGAATCAAATTGACATCATACGAAACATACGAGTAAAGAATTGGGTTGTTGACTGTATTCAAATAAAAATATAATTTTGCCGCGAAACGGTAGTTTTTGTGACAGAAATCCTATTAAACACAATATTTTTGTTTATTTTTAAGGAATTTAATTTAAATTAAATAATCAAAATGTAATAACATCACTCCGAAGTCACGTGACATAAAACGCCCGTAACGTCATTGTTTCCATCGGAATGAGTATATATTTTTTTTTGTTTTGTTTTTGGCTCCACATGATTTGCGCATTTAACTAGTGTCAAGTTATATAAATAATAATATATAATAAATCTCTAGTTTTGGTGCATGAAAGTCGTCAAAGTCACGTTAAAGTTTAGTCTAGGCGCGGTCGAGTCGAAGTGACGCTTCAGTAAATTGGTGGATAGTTTACTGAAGCTTCTATGGAGTTTTGGATAGAATACGAAAATACACGTTTTTCGTCTTTGTACTATTTCCCTTTCACTCATGCAAGTTTACGAACACTTAATGGTTAATAATCCACTATTATTACACATTAACACTCTATAAAACAAAGGTTTTAGTAAATAACACAAAATCAACAAAAGCACATTTTCGCATTCCCGCCAAAACTCCCATGAGTATATAGCTCGTTGCGCTTAACTGCTCAGTATTTTAGAGTGATTTCTGTGATTATTTATCTGTGCTGTGAATTCCGCGCTTATTTTTCGAAATTTATTTCGACTCTTGAATATTCTCCCATGATGGAAAGTGGCTTCATAAAGGCAAATAATTCCAATTTGCCGAGAATTGATTGTTTTACGGTGGCCAATTTCTTCTCGACAAACGATAATTTCTGCTCTGCTGAATTTAGAAATGTGAAGACCTCCGTGTAAGTACCTACTTATTATACCAAAAATCATTATTTCTATAACCAAAAATGAATATATAATAGTAATCATAGATTCTAAGATCCACAGTGTATTAATTAACCAAAGCATATATATAAATCAATAAGCTCAAAAAACTTAGAACTTATATTTTAATACATAACAATATATACAGAGAAAGCATCGAATCAACTTGTCACTAAACGTAGCACAGACTAGGTAGTAGTGGTTATATTCTCTTTGCTTGTCACTTTACAGTGTTATAGAAAATTACTCTGTGGTAATTGAACTCGTGACGTCACTGGCGTTTTGGAGCAAAATTTAAAACGGCATTTAAAATACATGATAATTAAAATATTAGTTGTTTTAAAAAGTAAATTTAAATATTTTGGGTTACATTAGGCCCATACGCATCGTTTTAAACACTTTCCCAAAATCAGTCAACATCCCAATTGAATTTGTAAGTAGTGATTCGTTACTTCGAATCTGGCGATGTACTCGTTACTCGGTAACGAATACATACGATTTCTTTCAGCTCTACTGCTCTAGCATGAGATTATTGAGATCGATCATCTTATTTTGTTTGGTTTTAGTGGTATTTACAGAATACAGAGTACTTTTCATGAACTCCACAACAAAATCGACCGACATGGGTCGGAGTCATTTCCATGAATCTGATTATGTGGGAGAATCAGATTATACAGGTGAATTATTATGTGTTTATTTTGGTCAAGTGTCACAGATCGTCTTATCCTAATCTCTGTGGTTATTTTTAATAAGTAGCTTGTAAGAGTTTGTTTGATACTTTTTACTGTTTTTCAGGAAATCCTCAAATATGCAGATATCTCAAAAAGGGACTGTACCAAGCGTATTCCCTTGGTGCACTTGAGTTTCGACAACACCTACATCAAGAAGCCTTCGGTATTTAGAAAGAAGCAAGAAGCTATTCATTTTTCTGCAGCTATCTCAAAAAGGGACTGTACCTAGCGTATTCCCTTGGCTTGGTGCACTTGAGTTTCAACAACACCTACATCAAGAAGCCTTCGGTATTTAGAAAGAAGCAAGAAGCTATTCATTTTTATACTAGGCTAGAAAACTATGATAAATTCATGCTGGTGTTAGACACATATGTAATAATTTAAATTACAAGGGAAGTAAAATTATTAATGTTTGTGTTGGTGATCAACTGTTAATAACGCTGATCAAGCTAAGCAGATATTTACCAGATTTTGAGTAGACAGTTTTTATTTGGTGTTTCCCAAACTAGCATCGCTAACATTTTTATAACATGGATACATTTGATGTATAAAATTTGGAATTTAATTTGTATTTGGCCAAATAAGGAATCGGTTCAATACTATATAAGAAGTTTTCCAAGAGCAAGAATTATTGTGGACACAACAGAAATACCCATAATAAAGCCTGGGAATCCTGTAGCACAGCATGTAACATTTAGCAGCTACAAACACAAAAATACTGTGAAGGCAATGATTGGGGCTGCGCCTGGTGGTCTTACATCTTGTCTCAGAATGTTATGGAGGTTCAGTCAGTGATAGACAGATTATAGAAAGATCCAAACTGCAAAATCTTTTGTGAAGGCAATGATTGGGGCTGCGCCTGGTGGTCTTACATCTTGTCTCAGAATGTTATGGAGGTTCAGTCAGTGATAGACAGATTATAGAAAGATCCAAACTGCAAAATCTTTGTGCCAGTGGTGATTCTATCATGACAGACAGAGGCTTTAATGTACAGGACATTTTTGTTCCAAAAGACATTACTATAAATACTACAATGCTTTTGAAAGGAAAGACACAAATATCAGGTGTTACAATAATACTGGATCGGAAATTAGCGAGCAAACATGTTCATATAGAACATATTATTGGTCTAGCTAAGACATACAAGATTTTAAAAAACGAATTAAGCCCATATCATGTCCCCTAGCATCTAGGATTTTATTTGTTTGTGCTATAGTTTGTAATTTTAGAGAGAATATAGTGAAATAAAAGTTTTTATTACTTTTTATTGTTTTATTATACAGTATAATTATTCTTTCTTATTCTTATTCTAGGTGGGGGTGATAAGGCCTGCACTGACGTCCCGCTTGGGGTGTATTGTGCATTTCCCCCTGCCAGGGTTTACCCTAGCCAGCCCAACTCCTTTATGGAACGGAGTGCGGCCTTGGGGCGCTGGCAAAGCTGCTCCAGTAACGTTGATGTTGTTGTTGTACTATATGTCTGAACGTTAGTCGTCTGCTGTTGTTGCGTCAGATGCTCACGCATTCCGGTAGTTATTCTTATTTCTTCCGTGGCCTCGCAATGCCACATCACGTGTTCCACAGTCTCATTTTCCAGCAAGCAGCCCCGACATAGAGGACTGTCTGTCACTCCAATCTTATGTAGATGATAGTTTAAGTTGCAGTGGCCTGTGATGAGCCCTACTAAAAGTCCAAGATCCTGCCGTTGTAACTTTAGTAGGTTGTTTGTGATGTTCCTGTTTAGGGCTGGGAAAACGGTTCTTGCATGTTTGCAATCCGTCCTCTTCTTGTTTGCAATCCGTCCTCTTCTTTGGGGTGTATTGTGCATTTACCCAAGCCATCCCAACTCCTTTACATAACGGAGCACGGCTTTGGGTTGCTGGCGCAGCTGTTCCAGTAAAGTTTTAGGTGGTGAAAATTTTCTGGAGTACAATCTTGGTCAAGCCTCTCTCCGTGATTTGCCGCGTTGCAAGAACAATCTGAATATAAAACAAGAGCCATCATGTTAAAATAAGATCCGGATAAGGGGTATTAAACATAATTTCATTTACCTTTAACATTGTACACAAATTACATGTCAAAGTAACATTGAATTTGTTGCTTGGTAATCGTCGGCTAATATGGTGGAACTATTGACATCTTGGTAAAGTTCTACAGCGAGAACGTCGACTGCTCGGCTTTCAGACGCTGTAGGGCTTTGATGAAGTGTTAACATATTACATTAAAAAAGCTGTAAATTGTTAAAGCTGTAACACTGTTAAAAATCACTTAACAACCACTCAAGTGTCCCGAAGACACGAACAAACGCTGGAGATTCCGAATCTCTCATTGGGGGGAGGTAGTAATTATTTGCTAATTATTAATTAACAAAGAATAATGACTATACAAAAGAAATCTGCAATTTACATAGTAAAATCACAGTTCACAACTTCACAGACAAACAAACATTTCGAGTTCTCTATACGACATCAAAAGTCTATTGCTCCGGACCACTCGTTGCATGTCGAACGCTGGCGGTAGACATATCTCTTACGTGACATTACGAGAATACGAAAATTAGGTTTGAATCGACATACGCCATTTTTTTTCGACATATCTCGAATCCGACATGACGTCACGTTGCATGTCGAGCGCTAGGAGTAGACATATCTCTAACGTGACATTCCGAGAATACGAAAATTAGGTTTCAATCGACATACGCCATTTTTTTTCGACATATCTCGAATCCGACATGATGTCATTTGCGCGAGAATTGGGCTCCTGTTCATCTAAGGGTCGATACTCTCGCTGCGGGAATCGAAACCACGTCCGCGAGATCTGCCAAAACGAAATAACAAACCTATCTCCAATTATTATTATTGTACTAAGTATGTATTCTGTCCTTCACTTAAAAATCTTCAAAGCTCATTCTTTTTTGTCGGTATAGAAAATTTAATCTAGAATTCTCTAAGTACATGTAATTTACCGTGTTACCATAAAAAACATTTTTAGACGCCTGTTTAGCTGTTTAATGATTAGAAATGTCACAACAGAATTGTATGTGGTAGCTTTTATTAAGGTAAGGTAACGACTAAGGTATGTTCAGGAGTTAGTGTTTAATTTTTTTGTGGTAAGACCGGTAAAGTTTTAACCAGTTTTTATTGTGGGGTTCTAATTCTTCGTAGTCTAATCAGTTATGCAAACCCAGACACCCCAAACGAGTCGCATTGTGATAAATGTTTTTTCCATTTATTGGGAACAACACTCCCAAGCCTATATTGAATAAAATTGTACAAACACAGTAAAAAGGTTCAGGAAAATGTTCTAGAAGCCTCATCCTACCGCGCAGCGCATATCGGTTGAACTCTCCCTTTTTTAATTTCGACGAAGAAATAACAACACTACTGATCCAGAGGGGCGAAACCGGCAGATTGTTGTGGCTTTCAACTGGGTCCTAACTTATGCGAGCACTGTACTGAGTAATTCTCAGGTTAGTGGGAGGAATAACTCTTCTGCGAGTGTCAGTCTGGGTTAGTACCACCGCTTCGCTCGTGAAGTCGGCCGCCAAGCAGTAATGTGCAAGCATTACTGTGTTCCGGTTTGATGAGCAAAGTAGCCAGTGAAATTACTGGGCTTATAAGACTTAATACCTAATGTCTCAGGGTAACAAGCACATTGCAGTGCCGCACAGGCCTTTGTGTTTCAAAGTTCTGAGTGGCACTGCAATTGTTATGGGCCGGCGTTATGCTTACCGTCAGACAAATGACCAGCTCGCCTCGATAACAATAAAATAAAAAAAATAAAAAATCTCTTGGTTGAGGTTTACAAAATAAAACATCTAATATGTAGTTTATCTTAGTTTATTATGTTGCTAGTCTAGTGGGTGTGGTGGGCCTGTGCGGCCGCCTTCCTCATCTGTACCAGCACGTTGCCGAGTTCTTCACGCTTCCTCTTGGCACGGATGTGGGTGCCCAAGCGACGCTTCAGGAACTTAAGGGCGCGCTTATCCTTTGACACCTGGAATTTCAAACATTTCATTAAAGAACAGTACTTGTAATAATGTTACTTTTTGATTTATGTTTTAGGGATATCTTAGATTCTTAGTACTCTATTCTTGCAAGGTGATGAGTCAGCTTATAATTGAAAATCGAGAAGAAATTTTGGTATCTTCGATTATTTTGTTCTTAAGAATTTTATTCCTACTGATTGTTTTTCTACCAATAGAATAAATAGTAGAACAGAAGGTAACTGTTCTCCTGTTGTGCTGTCTTTACAGTGCTGAATGCAATATTTTTATACTATTGGTTAATGAGGCAAGCCTAATTATCATCAGCGGCGCGAGTACGGAAGTCGGTTCGATAAATTTGTCGAACCGAAAAACTCGACAAATTTATCGAATGTTGCGAGTACCGAAGTCTGATGGTAAAGTATTGTAGTAGCTCTATATTCTCTTTGGATTCGACCTAGCTTTTCGATAACTTTTGTCGATTGTTTCGAGGCTCGATAAATCCCACCTTATCGATTTGAACTGTCAATTTTATCGAATTTTATCGACCCGAATAGATCCGTACTTGCGCCGCAGGCTTGCCTCATTAACATAACACCAGCCTACAACAATATTGCAGTGCCACTCAGAACTTTTGAAAATCAAATGTCTGCACCACACTGTATTGCGCTTGGTTACACTGAGACAAGTATTAAGTCATGTATGCTCAGTAATTTCATGGACTACTTCGCTCATTAAGCCAGAATACAGTAATTCTTGCACATTACAGCTTGGCAGCAGACTTTACGAGAAAAGAGGTAGTACCCATCCAGCTGGACACTTGCTGAAGAATAAGTCCTACCATCTGGTACAATTGTTTTATCTTCACCAACAAAACAAATAATAACATGATAAACATATAGCTCTATGAAAATAAAAATATTTTAAAAATCAATCAATATTTTACTTTATTGGAATTCCCACTTCAGCATCATGCTACCAGTCACATTTAGCCAAGCTCGTTTAAATATTTTTTTGGAATAAGTGTAATAAACTTACACTTACATGTGTTTTGTATGTAGTTGTAATAAACTAGAGTGAAGTTTACATACCTTCAACAATTCCATTGCTCTCTTCTCATATTGAGCGTGACCAACAACTTCACGTACCAGGTCACGGACAAATTTAGAGTGCTTGGTTTGCAGCTGAAATCAGATTATTGAAAAAAATTAGTAGGAAACAATAAACACAATTTCTTTATTGTTGACTAGTGTCCGCTTGTGGCTTCACCCACTTATAAAATGTAGCCTAGAGCACTCAGGGATACAGTAGCTTCCTATTAGTAAAATAATTCTTAGTACCAGACCAGCAATACCATAGATTAGTGGTGAGTAACAAACAGCTTTATAATATTAGTACCTAGAGATAGACACCTTGACAGGTATGAAATCTGTAAATTAATTTCTCACTGAGCCCCTTAAGTGAAATACTGTTTTTTTTATACTGATTAGGCATGCATTTGACTACAATCTGATCTAATGGTAAGGGATGATGCAACACGCTCGCCTAGAAGATACCTGTTCCCTCTGGTCTTGAAGACTTCATCTGTGATCTTCAGCCAGCATACACCAAGAGGTGATGTGATCTGACAGCACACTTTTTAAGATAGCAATACTTTATTTTTCTTCTTATTGACATAATGCAAATTCATCAGCTGGAGTTTATTTTTAAATACAATGGTGTGAATAGTATGTAATACTTAAATGGATAGTGACCAGTGACTTTGTTATTATTCAGACTTCTAAACAGGACAGAAGATGTTACTTAACAATGTGATTATTTTAATAGTCACAATACTCATTTACATTAACTTTATTATTTAACTCTATAATCATCAGTAGAACTTTAGGTTATATTTTTCCAGTTTTTAAGAATTTAAAGTGTAAGAATTTCCTTTTATCTACCAGGTTTTAGGACAAATTCTAAGTACTCCTACACAATTATTGTAAAAGCAGTCAGTGACTAGTCATTGAAGGACTAGATAATTCAAAGGCCCACTTCCAGTTGGCAGTGTTTTTTTCTGTTTAGGTGTTTTGTCTAAATACCTGTAGTGTTTTTAAAAGTTTAGTCATTAAAGCAGTGCTTGATATGTAGAGAAAGGAGTTTTGTAAATTCTGAGAAAAATCTCACATTTCAATTTGAATTACAGAAGTTCGGCTTTGTTGTTGCCTTAAAAGGCATAGAATACCGAAACTACGAATCTATTGACTATTCGTAGTTACTAATGAAGAGTTACGCTGTCTACAAATAAAAAGAAGGAAAACAACAAAACATAACCTAGATTTGTACAAGTAGAAAGTAACGAAATACTTACACCCTTTAGTCTGGCGGGCCTGATTCTGATTGCTTTGTCTGTGATACCCTTTCTGCCAGCAGAAATTTTGGTGGTTTTGTGGCCTTTTTTCAGACCAACTGCGATCTCAAACCGGGGAGCCATGCTGAAAAACAAACACAGAAACTGTAAACGACAAAATCAACACTCTGAACTTTTCTTAAAACTTTTTAAGATTACAGCTTGCAATTTAAACGTAATATAATCATTTGATTACATTGATATAACACAATTTATTTTGAAAAAATTATTTACGTACTTTTCGGATTGACAGATCCGATCAAAGAGAATTACTGTATTTTTTTCTTTTCCTAGACCACAGAGCGGCAGTTGTATTCTGTAATCTGTGCAATTTTCAGTGTTGCCAATTGTACTATTATCCTCTTGGACCATTCCGATCTATGGTCCAAGATATCCATTTATCTATTCTGTGGTGCAAGTACGGATAATTTTGATCGATAAAATTGACAGTTCAAATCGATAAAGTGGGTTTTATCGACTTTTTATATAATTTATTGAACCTCAATACAATCGACAAAAGTTATCGAATAAATCCAAAGAGAATATGAGCTACTACAATACATTACGATCAGACCACAGACTACTGAGTGATCAGACTTCGGTCCTCGCAACATTCTATAAATTTATACAAAAGTAGGTACCTACTCCATTGTATTAAATGTATGTATGCAAGAAATAAATAAATAAATTTATCGGGTTTTTCGATTCGACAAATTTATCGAGACGACTTTCGTACTTGCGCTGCTGTGCTTGTAGTCTAGATCTTTTAAGAAGTACGTAATCTCATGACATATGAATAAATGCGAGGATAGGGCGATTTTATTTATTTATTTATTGCACACATACATTCAACTTATACTAAGCATTTTAGTGTTCCTGTTTCTTGATTCAGCAGGCTGCAGTACTTTAGTCCACAAATTATATAGTATCTTTGGCGCGTACTCCAAAGTCCAATGCACAAACTACTAAGGGATACTCCAATGATAGAAAGCAAAATCTCTTTGGCGTACTCTATTCTGTCTGTCAAAAAGCACTACGACATTGACATTTGGTGACTTGACAGTTAACTCTTGATAGACAGCAATTAGTCTGTCAAATGTCAATGTGCAATTAGAAAACTTCAATCTTAATAGTAATTTACACCTGTTATTTTATTAAAATATGAACTCTTTCTCTTAGTAGTTGGTGTAATAACTGCATTCACGCATTTTGGGCATCAAATGCCTTTAACTTTGCATTCAAGGGACCCTGTATCATGAACAGTTACAATTTTAACCCCGACTCAACTTAACCTAACTTCGTCCTTCTTCTTTCTTTATTTCTTGGCTTCTGTGGAATGTTAGCCACACCTAACTTTGTTATTTAGCTGTTAGTTGATCAAACTTCGAATATAAAAATGGAAGTTGGAGCTGTAAAGCAAGCTTTTAACAATGAGGTTAGTAAAAGAGCATAAACTTACAACCCACTATGTATTAAAGTTAATGTCTATTCCTAGTTGAAACCAAGACACGATGCTTTGAAGTGATGGCTCAGTGATGAGTTCTCCGATTTGTGAGCCAATAGTTCGTATCTTACTATTGACGTAAGCCTCTGGTGAAGCAAACAATCACAATGTAACATTATAATAGTAAGTAGTAAGGCGTTTTCTACTGCTTGCCTAACTAGCATTTAGCACCCATAACGTGATAACATGATGCCTGGCAGTTAGCGTTGTGCTCTGGCCAAACTATATTATCACATAATATCAAGTGAGATAGGGAGATGGTCAAATTCTAGCATATTTAAGAAAATTCCTCTGTTGAAATAATCTGTACTGAGCACAGACCCAATTCACCATTGACCCAATGATGAAAGGGAAGTGGTAATAATCCAAAAGTGAACTAACTTATTTTTTATAAAATTACAGGTTATTCTTCTGAAAAAGAATCTGAACCAAGCCAAAATACATGTCATACACAAATTGACACGAAAAGCTAAAACACTAGCTGAAAAGAAAGCACCGGAACATCTAAAAGAAAAACTGAACAGAAAATCGGACTCGGCTGTCAAAGAAGTTCTAATAATAAAGGTAAATTATAATCGCTAAAATTATTATATTTTGGACATGTTTCACGGGTCACCGAGAACACTTAGGGAGGCCTGCACCAGCATGAGCTGGTTGATCGCCCTTCTTGAGAACAGTGGGTGGTTGGATTAGCATGCATATGATGCAAAAAGGACTGATAAACTACCTAGTTGTGAAAAAATGTTTGTACACCATGTACCAAGTAGGATCAGATGAAATAAAGGTCAATCAATCTTTTGAGTGTAAACAAATTCAAATGTTGTTTTATTGTTTTAAATAACTCCAACAAAATACCTAAGAGTCAAGTTTTATGTGTACCTAAACTGATTTCTTATTTTATTCTTCATGCTTTATGACTGTGATGTTTTAATATAATTTCGTTTCATCCATAATTTCATCTCATTCCAGAAAATAAAAGCAAGAGATATTGCCAAATTCATAATTACACACCAAGGAGAGCTCAATTCCTTCCTTAATAGGCCAGTTGTTGATAATGACAAAGCATGCGCCAGATTAGTTATGCACAAGTCACTGCAAGAAAAATACAAATTCATTAGAAATAGGTTTGGAAATGTCCCAATTAAAGACTTGTTTATGTCCCGCCAAGAAAGAAGAAAGCTGAAGAAGGAAGCTAGGGAACAACAAAAGAATAAAAAGAAAGGTAAGGATAAAAAAGCCAACAATTCAGGAGATTGGGATGTTGAAGATGTGGAAATGGGTGATGATAGCAAGGATATGAGTCAGAGTGATCATGGTTTTAGTATTGATAGTGACCAATCCGACACACAAAGAAATGAAGAGTCTGGTGATGAAAATAATTCTGAAGATGAAGATCAGGCTGATGTTGAAATTAACAAATTAGGAAATTCACACTCTGATAAAGAAAATAGTGACAGTGAAGCAATTGATTCTGCTGATGAAAGTGATGATGATGGTGAAGTAGAAGGTACCAATGATGTTGACGAAGATCACAATAAAACTGATGAAGAAGCTGAAATTGGGAAGTATATAAAACTAAAATCTAAAAAAGAAATTAAGAAACCAGAAGAAATATCTAGACCACCAAAAACTAAAAATCAGGCTAAGATGGAAATAGTCGAAATTAATATATCTATGCCACAAAAGAAACAAATGGACAAGAAGGTAAATGAAAAGAAACAAACAGATAAAAAAGTAAAAGAAAACAAAAATAAGAATCTTAAAGAGAAGTTGCAGAATAGAAAATTCAAGAAGGATGAAGATGATACTCAGATTGTAGGGAGAAAAGTGATTGATCCGTTCTTTATCACGGCTACTGGAGAAAATTATTTGTCATTAGCGGAACCTAGACAACCTGATGAAATAAAAGAGGTCCATAAACAGGGAAATAGGCAAGAAAGAAGAGCAGTTTTGTTTGGACATGTAGCAAAATACAAGCCAAGAAGAAATGATTTTCAACAAAACAATTTTAAATCTAATAAGCTTGATAAACAAGATAATTATGGAGATAAAAGACCTTCTGATGGCTTTAAAAATAAAAACAACGGGTTTAATAGTGGTTCCAATTTTAATGAAAAGTTTAATGACAGAAACACTAAATTTAATGACAAGAGTACTAAGTTTAATGGTGGGAATTTCAATACAAAGAATGATGAAAAGAAGGATGAAAAATTACATCCATCATGGGAAGCAAAGAGAAAGCTGAAATCTATGTCGTTGTTACCAGCCCAAGGCAAAAAGATTGTTTTTAATGATAATTAATTTATATTTTAACGTAAGGGTAATAAAATTGTGAGAACTATGAACTGTTTGATTGTACAGATATTTGTAGGATAAGGGAAAGGAAGGTAAGAATTAGGGGACTGGGGAATTCATATAGTGTAGTAAGTTCAGTGCATCTAAGCCAGAAACAAGAAATAAAGTGATTATTAGTGTTAGATAGGTTGTTTGCTGATGTAGGTCGAAGGTTAATTAAAAGCATTCAGTGAAGTATCACAGATCAAAAGCAGATTATTTGCACATAACTGAAGCTATATCTGCCCAGACATGAAAGGAACACTATGATCGCGATGAGCGATTGGATAATGGAGACTGAATATCGCAAAGATGTTGATATTGAGTTTTAAGAGGCTACAGCTCCCCATACTTTCCATACAAACGCTCGTACGTGATTATAGTGTCCTTTAATAAATGTTTCTTTAGATGTTTTGAGCAAATAGGTATCATGTGCTCTATATCTAGTATTCCATGGGAGGAAAAATGTAAAAATTTGAGATTTCAACTCAGTACAAGCCTTCTAAAATCAGCTTTTTTGGACAAATTTTACCTTGACTTTGGCCGTTCACAATGTACTATTATTATCACCAACATTTTTCGCAAATAAAGGATTATGATGCCCGCCTACATCCCGCTCTTTTACAGTGGACGACTGGTAGATGGTAAAATGCGATAGCAGTCTTTTTTGTCTCAGTGCAGTAAGCTATGAAACAAATACATGCGTCTGGTCAATACACTACCGCAGTGTTATCGCGCTCGTATAGCGCTCGCCGACACTAGCCGGCCGGTGCTAATGAAGCATTCCTCAGCGCGACGGATTTATCGGTAGTGGAACGCGGGGAATTGCGAATGCCGAGCGTCGCCGAATGCCGAGCGAATGTAGACGTGCCGTGCCGTATGTAATCTGTAACATAGGTAGGGACACCATTTGTTCTGTACGAAATACAGACATTGTATTGGTTAGATTGTCTGTTTGTTGATCTTTTGTCTATATTATGCAGCGCCAGCCTCGACCATAGTCTTGTATCATGGTAGAGCGAGATTGTTTTTCGCGGTCGACGCTTTCAGATAAATTATAGATAAATATTATATTTCTGTTTTTCAAATCATCATTGCAGCCTCTTACGCTCCCACTGCTGGGATACCGGCCTTCTCTCAGAGAGAGGTCCACCACGCGGGCCCAGTGCGGCTTGGTGGATGACACATGTCCTCAAATTTTGAGCTTCTTGAACATGCCGGTTTCCTTAGGGGCAGCGTAGACGCAAAACAAACGTACGTTTGCTTGTCAGAATAACAACGCTTTTGCGTCAAGCGCGCGTTTCGAGTATCACGAAATCCGCGCTTGACGCAAAAGCGTTGTTATTCTGACAAGCAAACGTACGTTTGCATAAGCGTCTACGCTGCCCCATAAATATAACTACGTAGGCAAAGCGTTATTGCGTTGAATGCAGCAGTCGTAAGTCAACCGCATCGGCGGCGACCGCAATCAATCTAGCACCTCCTGCGGTCGCGGTTGGCGTGGGCCAAGGCTATACGTAGTATACGTTTACCTACTGTCCCATCAAACATACCTTGTGTACACTAGGCTACATTTATGGTGTAACAATGTTTGTCATGTTATTCGAGGTAATCTATACAAATAAATAAAATTGAAGTGTCTGTTTGTAATATCAAAATAACAGCTTTTTACCAAATGCATATGAAAGTATATACGGTACATATAACAAAACAACCATTTTTTAAAATTTCGTGTGCCAGTCTGTCTGTTTGTTCCGGGTAATCTCCGAAACGGATCCATATAAAAAAAAAACATGCAATGAAAACTGCGTACATAGGTACACTGTACTTACATCTATCACTGTTGTAGGTACCTACCGAAAAGGGATACCTAATAGGTAGGTATTAGGTACTTATGAAAACCATTTCATAAATTATTGTAATATTTTTGACGTGGAACTAGAGTTTTAACTACCAATTTTCATCGAATAAACTTTGTATATCATTCAAAACCGCACTACTTGTACTACTGCAGCTAGCTACCTATGCCCCAGTGACTAAGCTTGCCCTATAACCTGTGCACAATCGCTCACCAGCTCAATACCAATATGGCCGCCATAAATCGCTTCGAGTCACACGCTAAGTGCTATGCTGTACTGTAATTAAGCATTCCCGTTGAATCAACGTTCAGAGTTAACGTTAGTATAACTAGTGCTGCGCTATGCTGTGAATTCCTCAAATGCTAACGTCGCATCTCTAGTTTATTAATTGGACCAGCCCCCCTATTCGCTAACTTTTACATTTCTAGTGATCAACCGAGTCTGGTTGTACACCGACATTTGATGTCAACTGATTTATCATAACTTTGGTATTGCGTATCACATTGAGTGGTTAACTGGTTATAGTGACTAACGGTGTCTTTCAGGACTTCACTAGCGCAACACTATTTTTTATCGACTATTATACGACTAAGTTGTTTAATGCTTTTTGAGGGTTATGCGTGTAACATTTTGAGGACATTTCATTTTAGACGGTATACTTAAGATAAAGTGGCGGTAAAATGAAATCACAGACTATACTATAAGTATGTATGGTAAAATATATGTAAACTCTTTGGGTAAAATTCATAGTAATTCATTACGTAATCTTCATTCGAGCACCATTCTATTAATTACCTACTGTTAAAAGTTAATCAAGTCAAATCAAATCAAGTCGTTTATTTGCTAGTATACCATCATGTTAGCGCATATTTTTGATCTATGTATTCAACCTGCAGGCAGGTGTGCAAATATTGTTAGTAAAATATTAGAAATTTGGAGAGAGTAAATAAAGTAAGTAGGTTATGATACCAAATTAATAAAGGAGGCAAATTTAAAATCTATAGAAATAAATAAAATTCAAGTGTCTGTATGTAATATCAAAATAACAGCTTTTTACTAAATGCATATGAAATTATATACGGTACCCACAACAAATCAACCATATTTAAAATTTTTGTCTGTTTGTTCCGGTTAATTTCGGAAACGGCAGGACCGATTTTGATGAGACTTTTACTGGCAGATAGCTGATGTCAGGGGCACCTTAGATGCTCAAACAAACGTACGTTTACTTGACCGTCTACGGTGCCCCTTACAAGGAGTAACTTAGGCTACGTGGGTGAAGCCGCGGGGCATAGCTAGTATTATCTAAAATTATTCTTTATACTATTGGATAACGAGACGAGCGGGTCCGTTGCCTGATGGTAAGCATAACGCCTGCCCTTAAAAATTGCAGTGCCACTCAGGACTTTGAAACACAGACCAGCGCAGCACTGCAGTGCGCTCGTTACCCTGAGACATTAGGTATTAATTGTCAGCATAAGCCCAGTATATTCACTGGCTACTTTGTTCATCAAACGGGAACATAGTAATGCTTGCAAATTACTGCTTGGTGGCAGATTTCACGAGCAAAGTAGTGGAGCCAACCTAGACGGACACTCGCAGAAGACGTAGCCCTACCATCTAATCATAAAATATATAGCAATAAACACTCCAGCATCACAATCACAACAAAATCGTTGTTGTCGATCGACGGTGTTAATCACTCGAATTTATAAAACACTGCTTTTGGGTAGTGTCTTTCACAAACCTCGGTGATTAACAAATTTGATGTCCACTATGCTTACATAATCGCAATTTTAAACTATCGATACAGAAACATCTGTCAAAATGAGTTATGGTGAGTAACAAGTGACTAACCGCGAAACTCGGTGCTCATGACGTCATCCAAGTTGATAACTGAGGTTAGCCAATACGAAACTAGCCGTTTGACAGTTCATCGTTGTACACTTTGCCAAGTGATCATCACTTTGGGTTGTCAACCGAGATACGGAATAGCCCGGCAGGTTTATCTGAGTTGAAGCGGAAATTGGGCCGCCTAACCTAATAGCTTAATGTGGATACGCTGTATTGGCTAGCAATTGTGTATTGTATGTGTATACGTATTTAGGTCATATTATTATTATTCTCTTATTTAAATTTGCGCTCAGGTCTTTGCCTGGAACTTTGATAGGCGTTAATGGAGCCGCAGCCAATGTCAGGAGGCCCTTTTTAATTAAAATTATAGAAAGTTATGAGTTGGGGAGATAGTGATGAGGTGGACTATTGTAAGATATGAGTAAAAAGTCTGGAATATTATAATGAAGGTTTGATGACTTCAAACAGGTCTATGAAATGATACAATGGCAACTACCAATCCCATCTCATGTAAAAATATGTAGGCAGGTGTTGACTCGCAACCCACTGAAGGGACTGGACCCCCGTAAGGGCCGCCAATATAATTGGCGACATAAGAGGCAACGTTAGTGTGGATGACTAAAGTATGTTGAGAGATGTGCTACAGTTTCATTGAAGCGCTACTCCCATGCATTATGCTTTTTATCACTTCCACGCTGGCGCTTAGGTACGGTCTTAGGGGCACATAAATATATACATCACAAAAATTTCGCTTCCAACAGGATTCGAACCTGCGTCTTCTGGCTTGCCGGGCCAAACGCCTTAACCGCTAGGCTATGGGAGTGTCCGCTAGTGTCGGTTAACACTATAAAATATATTTCATAAGGTCTTAGGGGCAGCTTAGACGCTCAAGCAAACGTACGTTTGCTTGTCAGAATAACAACGCTTTTGCGTCAAGCTCGCATTTCGAGTATCACGAAATCCGCGCTTGACGTAAAAGCGTTGTTATTCTGACAAGCAAACGTACGTTTGCATGAGCGTTTAAGCGGCCCCTTACCTCTTGCTCTTCTTATTAGTCTGGGCTTGTTATTTAAATATTTTTTCTACTGCACGGCAAAGGGCTCCCAACCTTCCATTGAGTCCATAACAATGGAGGTGAGTGAAAATTAAATTTCTACATATTTTCTTACAGAACACACCGTTACTTTACTTCTATCAAGTACCTATGTTTATGAATAGTAAAAAGTTTAGCCTTACTGACTCACTACTCGCGTGTCTAACTGTCGACCCTCTTCTTGTATCTCTACAGCGTTGCGGCAAATGTTTTCACAACAATCTTTGTTCCATCGTGCGGAATGTTCCCGACTATATTTCTTCCATTATGGCCTGCACAAAGGGACAGACCAGAAGATGACCGCATAGACCCATCCGCTAATAGGCCACAGTTTGTAAACAGTACACAAACTTGTGATCTGCCGTGTGGTACAAATAGGATTTCCAATCTCTTCCCTCTGCTAAGTGAATATCCAGGGAAAGGGTATAAGCATTCTCTTCGGTCTGCATCAAAATTTACTGCGATTACCAACACGCCTGCCAAAAGCGTGGTGCATGCGTGGTGCATTCGTGCCATTCGGTAATCGCCCCATATTTATGGTCGATATACGCCCCATATTTATGGTGGACATACGCCCCATATATATGCCTATGAACATATGCCTATGTTCAGCAGCGTCGTCCTCCTGGTGATGATGATGTTAAAATAAACTTGAAATTTGGCAGACTATAACAAAATTAAAATTGCGTAGGATATGTATCTTCATAGGTTATAGGTTACCTTGAGTTTGCAACATCGTGTCTAATTGTATATATAACACATGTTAAAAGTACCCCTTCTGTTTGTTGACTGTGGCTAAACCATTCCCAATTTCTCTAGAAGATTTATATCCGGAGTTAACATACTCTTTGTGAAGAAACCATAGGTATCACATAAAGGGGTATTTACGGCTTAACATATTCATGTATTCACCAGAAACCCCGAGGGTCCGTAACAAAAACTTACAAATTGTTTTTGCTCGGATATCGCTTGCCCTTTGACCGCTGCCCGGTTTTTTGTCACGTACAATGAGTTAACGCGTCGGATCTAAATAAGGGTTGCATGTGAGTTTTATTGGATTCCGTTGAAGGCACTTTATTTTGATAGTTGAGGGTTTCATAAGATGGTGAAAGGTTATTAAGGTTGTATTGTATGTCTAGGCTGTTGTTAGGTTTTGAGAGTCCGTAGTTTCACTAGGTGGTAGGACTAATCCTCCTGCAGGTGTCCGTCCGGGCTAGTACAACCGCTTTGCTCGTGAAGTCAGCTGCCAAGCAGTAATGTGCAAGTATTACTGTGTTCCGGTTGGATGAGCAAAGTAGCCAGTGAAATTACTGGGCTTATGAGACTTAATACCTAATGTCTCAGGGTAACTAGCGCATTGCAGTGCCGCGCAGGCCTTTGTGTTTCAAAGTTCTGGGTGGCACTACAATTGTTATGGGCCGGCGTTATGCTTACCATCAAGCAAACGTCACCTTATCAATTAGTATTAAAAAAAGTTTATCAGCTCTGATCCTAATTTTGCTATGAGTGTTTTTTGTCTAATCTTTCTTAAGAAACTTAGGGATTTTAATATGAATAATAAAATATTATAAGATATTTGAGGCGATGATTATTTAAAGACAGCAAACAGTAGGCCAATGTTTCGAATTATAAAATAAGCTTGAGATTTTGTTGTAGGAAAACCTCGAAATATAACAGGTCTACCAGTAGATTCTGGTCAAACGTTAACTTTGTACCTATAGGTAACGTATAAAAAAAGATCTAAGTATAACTAACAATCTTTAAAATCTAAGCTAGAAATTTGTGATTGCTTTTGCTTATTCTAGATATTATTATTATATTCTATATAATGTTAATCCTTCTTTGGCTGTAAGTTAAGCATGCAATAAGATATTCTAAGTTTTATTAAGAGCTGTGGATTAAGTAAATAAATAAATAAATTCATGTTTTTTTGCTTTGTGAATGGACTGTGGTGTTGCTCTAACAACATTACGAGTACAAGCGTCAACGAACGGCAACCAATTCATGAGTGTAGAGCTGCACATTATCTACCATCTAGAACGATCTGCTATCTATAAACCTATCTACAGTTTTTATTTATATTATTACCACTCGGTCCACTCAGTCACGTTCACAGAAATGGGATCACGTTCTAAACGCATAATTACAATTGTGAACGCGCCCGTAGATGCAAAGGGAGCTTTGTAAAAAAAAGAATACGTCAGTTTTAATCCGTTTTCCAAATTAAAATTCGAACGTGACCCGTTTGGTTTTTATCATCGGCCAGTGCTGTTTTAATTTCGTTAATGTGGAACGAGCTCACTCCACAGTCCGCAGGTTTTTCCGCAGTGACGTTTTCAAGACGGGTGTCAAACGAGTTCTCAAAAGGGTCGGCAACGCATTGGCAACGCCTCCAGTGTGTTAGTCCATAGAGCCGTTTGCTTGTTGCGTAAAAAAAACATAAATGGTTAAACATATTGTAAAAAGATAGGTGCCGCGCAGGCCTTTGTGTTTCAGTTCCTGGTGGCACTGCAATCTGCAATTGTTATGGGTTGGCGTTATACAACGACCCGCTCGCCTCGATCGTTACTCATAGAATGAAATAAAACCTTATTAACTACGTGGACGATTAAAAATATAGTAAAGGTAGACAATTACAAAGTAAATATAACAATTTGAAAACATTTTATTTTTGTTATACTAGAGTAGAATAACGACATGCATTTATCGTAATTATATCGAATAAGCAATTTGTACATAATAATTTGATGATTAAGTTTAAACGATTATTTTAACATTACCGCAAGTGTGTGAATAGCTCTACATACAATGTAACTTTTTTTATAATGGAGCTATTTTGTAAATTATAACCTAAACAATTTATTACAAGTTGGCCCGTTCAAAGCAGAGAGCCGGTTGCAATCATCGTACTGCAGAATCGTAAAAAAAGTTAGATTCGCACACGATAAAAACTAGCTGACGATTGTACGTCGGCGGCAATGTCGACACAACTATTTATATACTGATTTAGTAAAAAATAGTACCTATGCCTTATTTCGAAGACACTTTTCTTTCTTACAAAAATATTTTGTACTGATCAATACTACGAATACTATCTTAGGATCCTGGTGTTCAGAAATGGCTTCTGCACATAACTTTCCAGCAATAAATCCTATTTGACACCACGTAGAGTATGCCTGGGCGTCTATTCTAAAGCCCAATGCACCTGTCACTAAAAACAACTGCGTGCACATAAGAGTAGCAGCACATTGGGCCACCGAACACAGCCACTAGACTCAGCCACCTGTGGCTGTGTTTAAATTACGAAACCGAACTAAGTGTGACCACAAATCGTTCATATGTTCCTACACTATTTCATAAAAAACGAATGTTTACAACGTACCTATATTAGATCGATTTTTCGACCTAATCTCAGTAGCTCCCTCAAAATACAATTTTCTATCTAAACTTCATATATTATTATATTATATAATTATTAGTAGAACATATTTTGACCACTTAATATACCTTATTGGGCTAATTATTTAGCATGATTTTAACTTTAGTACCTGTAATGCATTGTTATTGAGCTCCAGTGGTGCAATTAATTGATAGGTTGATGGAAATAACAGCTGTAGCGCTTGTAAGTGCTTTGGATTCGATTCCCGCGACAGGACAAAGTCGCATCTGCGAAGGTCCGACGAGTTCCTGATTCTTTAGATACAGGGATTCCTAATATACAGGGTGAGTTTGAATTGGTATGTTATCATGACCATGGTTTACACAAGTTAGTAATAGTGATGTCCCGCGCTGATTTGTAGATCGATTTTTTGAATCACAAAACGAGTTGGATCTTTTGGAGAAAGAAAACAAGTCGTTAAACAAATTTTATTGATCTGCAGCAGTAGATTGACTCCCTTTAGTGATAACGTACCAATTAAAACTCAGATTGTATATAGGGATTTGCGACTGTGTATATGACCGTTTAGTTTTATATAAGAAAATAAAATGGTCACAATGTGTGTTTAATAATTATTTTGCATAACTTAAGTTAAATTATCTAAGGGTCATGGCACACGACGACCTTTCACGTCGATAAAGTCGTACTGATAGGAGATACTGAACGATTAACATCTATTATACTCTAGGATATTAAAAAATCGGTTATAAGTATATTTATACACCGGAAATGATAGAATATTTGTAACTTTTATACTTAATTTAAAAAATACATTGATTTTAATTGAATTCTTACTGACATTTACTGTTTCAATGCAAAAAGTCACCGTGTGTCGTGACACAAATATCACGAGCCTTGTCCAAAGATTCCCTTTCATGGAACATCGTGATAAGAACTTCATTCGAGATTCATTCCTATTTTCACCAACTATACATACACTTAAAAAAACTATTTAAAAATGGCCGTTCATTTATCTAGAATTTAGAAGAGCTAAAAGCTGAACATTTATCTTGTACCTACAGTTCGACAGTTAAATTTCTAGGCTCCAATCTACAATATTACATCTCTACTTAAAAAAAAAAATATCACACTCGCTCTAAAACGGTGAAGGAAAATATCGTGAAGAAACCGGCACGTTCACGAACCACAAAAATTCGTGGACATATGACATACACCAAGCCGCACTGGGCCCGCGTGGTGGATTATGGTACTCTCTCTGAGACAAGGCCGGTATCCCAGCAGTGCGCAGTGGGAGCGTAACAAGGCTGATGATGCCATAAAAAATACTGCACTGAATATCCTAAATATTCCTAAGTATTATATTTCAGACAATTTAAGATATTTGACCCACTGCTAAATTTCTTTGAAATGGTTCTGTGGTTTATTTGTAAAAGACTTGCAAAGAAACAGAGTTCTCAATCCTTCACGATTGGTTGGCCAAACTAATTTTGTCGTACTGTATTCATAAAATTCAATATTCACTACTCTAGTTGGTCTCAGGGATACCTCTAAGATCATTGAGTGCTGTGACAAATGTTGCAGCCTTTTTCACAAAACCAACATACGTATCTCTATCTACCATAACAAGTCTCGTAAAGCCTATTTGCGTCTTATTAAAGTCTAGTCTTTTTAATGTCATCGCAGTGGTTCTCTTCACTACTATCCACGTCCTTCTCTTGGATCTGACTGGTCTTTTCACAGTTGGTCTTCTTATCTGACCCCCTGTCCTGTTCTTGGGCTTCTTGCAAGGAATCTGGTAGCTTCATATTGTTTGTTTCTGGTAGCAAAAGGACTAGAAAACTTGATAACATCCCCATGCCGGCGAAAACCATGGTTGGCAAGTACTCGTAGTACTTCATCTGTAAAATAAATTGTCATTAAATATTTTATAGTATTAAGATGTTAAAAACAATTACACATTCAATGATAAGCAGAAAAAGCAAAATTGAAGTTGTTGAAATTTAGAGAACTGATAAACGTGGTCTAAACTCGTGAAGCTCGTTGCCTGATTCTGTATTTCCCGATCGCTACAAACTAGTCATATTTAACTTACGAGCCAATATGTATCTTCTTCGATTATGTATCTTCTAGCAAGCGTGCTATATCGTCACTAACCAACTGATGAGGAAGTTGTGATACGCACACCTTTGATGTGAAAAACCATCTCTAAGCTATGAACGTTTTTGATATAACTTACCAATAAAGGTGTTTGTGGAGCTAGCGTTGATCCTATCCTGCCAATAGTTGAGCACATCGCCAGCAAGGAAGTTCTGTAGTTGGTTGGGAACACTTCAGCCGCAAATACGTAGAGGGAGTTGTACGCCAGAGTGATGAAGAACTTGCCCCCAAGGTAGACGATTAAAGACCAGATGCCGACTGAAAAAAGAAACGTTATCATCATAACATCGCAATTAGCATATGGCTGCTATAGTTTCTACAGGCTCTTTTTGAAATGAAATTGTTTCAAAAATCTGCATGGTTATAGCGTTTGACTCTCGATGACGATGTGGTCAAAACTGGTAACACGCTTAATTTTAACTTGTGGCTGGCTCAAGTGTGACTGCCGAAAAGATCTTAACAATAGATTTTCAACTAGAGGTATAGCTAGCCAGACGAGTTGAGACGAGAACTACAAAATGGTACCTACTTGGTGGTAGGCGGTGCAATTACGCCTACACGAATATAAGAAACCAAAAAAAGCTTTTAATACCATTTTAATATTAGTACCTATATCAGATTTACTCACGTGGTACAAATCCATAGGCGATTAAAATCAGTCCAGTCAAACAGAAAGCAGTTGCTATGACCTTTTTTCTTCCATACCGGTCCAGGAAGATCAATTTGCAGACATTAGCTGGTGCTTCTATTACTAATACAACAATATAGTTGACGTAGCTATTCCCTGACAGCTCTATAGCATTGATTGAAAGCCCATAGTAGACCAAAGTTGATGATATCCATAAGAAAGAGCATATAAAAAGTCTCTTCCAAATCATTGACGATGCTAACAGCTGTTTAAAAGTGGACTGGTTCTGTTCTTTCGATAGAAACTTCCTTTCATCTCTCAGCTTCATAGCATGCTTTTCAACTTGAATATAGTGGTCTTTAGGAACAGTTACATTGTTCATTCTCTCTGATTTGTTCAGGACGCTGATAGCTTCTTCGTATCTGCCTTTGCTTAGGAGCCATCTGAAACTTTCTGGCAGTGCCCAGATGTAGACGAAGACGAAGACTGCTGGAGTGTAGATGATGAAGATGAGGTACCGCCAGTTCTGCAGCCACCAGGCTAGAAGGGTGACTGAGACACCACCAAGGATGAACATGGTGTTGAAGAGGAGACTGATGAACACTCTGCCTTTTGGTCGGACCAGTTCCAAAGCTAGAAAAGAAAAAAATGGTCACGTAATAATGATGTGTAGTTCTAGATGGATATAGTTTATGGATTCATATCAATTCAAGACAGGGCAGCTTAGACGCTAATGCTAACGTACGTTTGCTTGAGCGTCTAAGCTGCCCCTAATATGCTAGTCAGACGAGTGGCATTCGATTCTGATATTACCAGACAGAAATGCTACGTGTCTGAAGATTAGGGCTACGGTGGAATGGATTGGAACACGACATGAAACGTAACGCGCCAGTATCGTTGGCGTGAGAAATAAGTTATGTAAAACATAAGTTGCGAATCAATGTTGAAAATAATCTTTATTAGTAAGGGTCTTTGTGTTATTCTGATGTATATTACTGTAAAGTTTCATCAAAATCCGTACCGTAGTTTTTGCGTGAAAGAGTAACAAACATCCTCACAAACTTTCGCGTTTATGATACTAGCAACCACCCCCGGCTCCGCCCTCGGGTACATATCTTTATAAATTGTACTCTATGTGTTATTCAGATGTACCTATAAGCTGTATTAAAATTCGTTAAGTAGTTTTTTCGTGGAGTCTAACTAACATCCACCCATTTACATCTATCCATCCATCCTGCATCCTAACAAACTTTTGTTTATAATATTAGCCTATAGAAGTATTTATTTATTGAACACCATTGTCCATAAAATGTATCGGAACCGCCAACTTTTTGCACCCTGCAACTAAACAGGAAAACGCTCGCTCCTTCATCCAACCTCTCCCTTTAGCAAGTCATGCATTACCGCTAATCCCACGGACAAACCGGTAAGAAAGTCGCAGAAACAATAAGAACCGGAAATCTGCACAAAAACAGTAATTAGTTACGATTACGTTCGGTGCGCGAACAAATTGAAGGCCGGGTGACGATTGCGAAACATAGCTTTTGATGCATGACGAGTCATGAATTAAAAAATTATATCATAAATGGGGCTATTTGAGGATTTATCCCACGCATTCTAAGACAGTGAAGGAAACCATCACAAGGAAACCCGAATGTTCAAGAATCACAAAAAATCGAGAACATGTGACATACACCAAGCCATTTTGGTCCTGCGTGGTGTACTTCAAAACAGCAAATATATTTGTAAAAAACGTACCAAACCCATGAAAAATGAGATAAGGGATGGAATATTTGCCAAAAAACACAGCGAAGCTATTATCTGTGACTGGTTTTCAGTTTTAACGTGAAAAAAGTACATAAGTAAGATACTTAAAATGGATTTTCTTCAATGCTATTTTTAGTTGTAAAAAGTGCAGTTCACTTCTGTCCATGAAGGTGTTGAAAGAGAAAGATAAGTGACGAGTTTCAGATGAAGTAAGTTTTACAGAAAGGAGGACGTACCCATTACTTAATATACTTTTTACTCTATATAATAAATAATCTTAATTTCCCTATAAAGGTTTTAAATCGACCACTTCAGCGACATCCTACTATCCTACTTAATGTTATAAATGCGAAAGTGTGTTTGTTGGTTTGTTGATTTGTTGGTTTCTTAGTTTGTCCTTCTTTCACGCAGTAACGGAACAACGGATCGACGTGATTTTTGGCATAGATATCGTTTATAGACTGGAGAGTAACATAGGCTACTTTTTATCCCGGAAAAATGCACGGTTCCTGTGGGAACGCGGGTGAATACCGAGGGCACAAGCTAGTTTAATAATAAATTGTCCCTCTGAGACATTATAGAATGCCATCCCTCATACATCCTCATACTTTAATACATTCATATTTCAGCGTGTAAAAAGAAGAAAGACAATGACCTATTATAATTAACGTGCTTATACCTACATGTGTTAGAGTAAATACCTACCTAATGTCTCAGGGTATCGAGCGGAATGCAGTGCCGCGCAAGCCTTGGTGTTTCAAAGTTCTGAGTGGCACCACAATAATTCCACCTTCAGCCATCAGGCAAACGACTCACTAGTCTCATTATCCAATAACACAAAAATAAGTTTGAAATGGCACGCCCGAATCGCGGCTAAGTTCAATCAAACATCTGCTATCTTCGAACTGGTATCTGATTACCATTCAACATTCTAAGACTCAAAAACGGCTTTAAATCAATATTATGACAGAATCGCAACGGTCCTTGAAACAGTAGTTGGAAAGGTTGCCAAACTCAGTTCTATAGTTTACTTAGGACGCAATTTCCTAATAATTTCACAAGACAATATAACTAACTAATATAACTGCTTACCGAGGGAACTCTGCGGTTTTTAGTAATCTGAGATAAACCAGTAATAAACTTATGAATATTTTTACTGTCAACATTTGTTTTTGCAGTAGAGAAATAATTTAAAATTATTTAACGGCAATAATGTCAGAAAATTACAGCATATTATATATCATTGTGTTGTGTGTTTGTTAGTGTAGTACAATCAATCGACAAATTTGAATTAAGTAGGTAGGTATAAGTAGTCTTTTTCACACATTGTAACGGGATATTTACCGTGATTATTGAGCGATGAGCTCCCGATATTTCGACGGTGTTGCAAGCATCATGTTCACGGGAAGTTTAAAACAGTGTATAAGTAGCCTTTTTAGTACGGGCTTAATAATAAGCGATGATTTGGTCCAAGATGGTCAATACGCGAGACCTGAAATCGGTGACGAATTTTCGACATGAAAGTACTAGCTGCTGCTAGCCACGCGAGTACCAGAAAATAAATGTCCCGAGACCTTTTTTTCTCAACTAAAAGTTAAGGTCAAAATGGTGCTATCCATCTCCTTAGCCTCCTTATCGAATTATCTTTTTTACAGCTTGTCAGTTTTGCTATAATAATGGCAAGTTTAAATAAATAGGTATTGTAATTTTTTTATACTATTTGATAACGAGACGAGCTGGTCGTTTGCCTGATGGTAAGCATAAAGCCGACTAATAGGTGCATAGATTTATACAAAAGTAGGTACCTACTCCATTGTATTAAATGTATGTATGCAAGAAATAAATAAATAAAATAAATAATGAAAAATTCCAGTGCCACTCAGAACTTTGAAACACAAAGGCCTGCGCGGCACTGCAGTGTGCTTGTTACCTGAGACATTAGGTACTAAGGTCTCATAAGCCCAATGATTACACTGAAATCTATTTTAAATTGAATTTAAAAGCCGATTACATTTTCCAAGCATCTATAAGTAAATCATTAGGAATAATTAATCATCATGTAAACTTCCTTAAGAGAACTGAACCTATCAAGATTGAATATATCTCTAATTCATTGCCACATAATTTATTTTAGTTCCTACACATTGTTGAACATGTTTCCGCTAAACACCCGATAAGCCTTGAATGTAAATCCGACGTAATATTAGGTTTAATCTGCACCATTCACATTTTCAAGGAAATTCTACACTTTTGACGGTTGATTGTTCTCGTTCTTGATTCTCGAAGCAATCACCATTACAGTTATTCTTTAATTACAAGCATTATTTTACTTCATCTGTTTGGGATAAATCGAGGATTTCGATCGGGTTTATTCATGGTTCATTCTATAACTATATGCTTCTGCACTTCTGTGTAAGTATTTACTCCATGTACCTATGTAGGAAATCAGGAAGTAAGAGGATCACAATCCCAAAAGCTAGTGGGAGGACTAACTCTTTTGCGAGTGTCCGTCTGGGTTGTTACCACCGCTTTGCTCGTGAAGTCTGCCGCCAAGCAGTAGTGTGCAAGCATTACTGTGTTCCGGTTTGATGAGCAGAGTATCCAGTGAAATTACTGGGCTTATGAGACTTAATACCTAATGTCTCAGGGTAACGAGCGCACTGCAGTGCCGCGCAGGCCTTTGTGTTTCAAAGTTCTGGGTGGCACTGCAAGCGTTATGGGCCGGCGTTATGCTTACCATCAGGCAAACGACCAGCTCGTCTCGTTACCAAATAACATAAAAAAAAAAAAAAAAAAGCCTGCAGACATGAAACAAATAGCTATTTGTAAGTACATTTTTAATTTTGTCCCGTTGCCGGAATCTGAAACTCCGCGCTTACTACATCGCAGGAGGTGTCAAAATTGACGCGCCCTTTGTATGCACTTGGCAGTATACACAGATTATGTCTGCGGCAATATAGCACGCTCGCCTAAAATAGAGGCCTACTAGCGTCAAACAACAAACGATCCATTGGCATGACAGTTCATAAGCAGCATTATATTCTTACTACTGTCGGTTTAAAGCCAGTCGGCAGCTAGCTGTCAAACTAGAGTTAAAGAGAAGTCAAGAAGGAAAATGATCACACAATTTATGAACGAATTCCTAAGCAGCATACTTTGCTTTTGTGTAAACTGAACAGCATTTTAAGAGGCAGCGTAGACGCTCATGCAAACGTATGTTTGAATAAGACGCTGGTAGGCTCCTTCTTGACTGTCTCCTTCATATAATGCAGGCCGTAGACGCTTATGCAAACGTGCGTTTGCTTGTCAAAATAACAACGCTTTTGCATCAAGCGCGCGAAACGAGTATCTCGCAATCCGCGCTTGATTCAAAAGCGTTGTTATTTTGACAAGCAAACACACGTTTGCATAAGCATCTACGGTCTGCATTATATGCTAGTATTTCGTATCGTCTAGATATTCTCTCGCGTGAATAGACATTGGTATCGTAGTCAAAGGACGCAACTCACCAAGCACAAAACACGCTGTATACACCCCAGCACCGAAGGCAGGCTCCAAGAACTCGAAGACCACAAACATGTCGTAGTTAACCGATAATGCCCGAATAACTCCGAACACGCCGTTGGCTACTGAAGCAAACACCAGCGCGGGGAGGCGTCCGTACTTGTCAGATATGAGGCCGGTCAGAGGGATGGCTATGAAGAAGCCAGCGTTGTGGACTGTGCCGATGAGAGACCGTTTCCAGTCTTGGCAGGCCAAGTCGAACTGAAAAAGAAGAAAACATTTTATTGCTTCGGGAATCCACGCAAGCTTTCGGATTTTTAAGGTGCCCTAAATGGTTCAAACATGTCGAGCGTGTCGAGGAGGAGCACATACTTGCGCCGCTTGAGGGACTTACCTGATGCTGCTGCGGAGCCGACCTGCTATACCTGGAAGATTTGAATCCGTAAGGGCGCCAACATAGGTGGCATCCCACACCAGATACCTTCCTATCTTCCAGGAGGTCAGTATCATACCGTCGGGCTTTTTTCCATCGTCACGCATATAGCCCGTCTGTTTTTTGTTTCGCTTTTTTTGATACCAATTAGTTTATAGCCCTTCACATACATGCTAGAGAATGATTTGAGAATTGTCACCTCTCCTAGTAGATTAAAGAATATGCTAAACGGCCAAGTGGCCACGCTCTATATTGTGAATTAATAATCTTCTACAATTATTAAATTATTGACTAATATAAGAAGTTAATCGTAATATTCGTTCTATTAGCTACAAAAACTAGCATAAGAAATGAACATCTTGCATGGTTTCTTAACTATGTTTAACTACGAAAATGTGGTCTTACCATACGTATTTATAGATTATTCAATATTCATGACTTATTTGAATATACATCTGTAATATTAATAAAAAAACAGGCATTGTTTCTACATACGTAATAGTTTTCAAATTAAAATACTTCATTCAAATGAGTTCCGAGAGGCTTCAAGGTGGGCCTCTTTTATTGTAAATACATTTTTGTTCGATCATAAATCATAATCTCACATGTTATGTGGTGGATTATGGCCCATACCTCTCTCTCTGAGAAAAGGCCGGTATCCCAGCAGTGGGAGCGTAAGAGGCTGATAAAGATTCCGTATTTTACAGGAATATAAACTCTCGTGTCTTCATACACTTTTATGAAATTACGCAAATGATACGCAAACAATGTCTATAGGTACTGAAATATCGAATACAGACTTGAGTATTTCAGCTTGATATTTTGCATTTCATTTGCGTAATAGCGGAATAATACATACATATGACACGTGCTTCCAATTCGAATCGAGTGACCGTCGCCAATCGATTATTCTTTATAATGGAATATTATGGGTGCCAAGATTAATGCTAAGTCTGATGAGAATTTTGTGACAGGTACTAGTTATATTATTTTGTGTGTCAATAACTAATGTTTTCCTTTCTACAAAGCTCGGCTTGGGCCGTAGCTCGACAGAACACGCGGAGCAAGAGAAAATAACGACATACACCCTTAAAAATTATTCCGGCATCCGGACATATCCGTTGATTTCCATTTCCGCCGACAGACAAAACGAAACCTTTGCTCATTTGACGAATGATTAAAAATTCCATCCATTTCAACTGAAATCATGGATCGGAATGCAGTCTTTTGTCGAAGAAATTGGGAAGGGCACATGAAAGGGATAAAAGTGATTCAGTTACGGATTTTAACGCATGATTACGTTTTAATAAGAACAAAATTGAATAAAGGCAGACATGGAGAACAGGTTAAATTTGGAATGAACGGAGTAAATATGTGCCAGTGGGTCAGTTACATTCCGGGTTTATTTATTTAATTTATGTAATACAACTAGCTGCTGCCCCGCGGTTTCACCCACGTGCAGATTTTGGATTTCAAGGTTTTTATTTTTTTGCGCGGAACCCTAATTGTTTTTCTACAATAAAAGTAGCCTAAGTTACTCCTTGTAACATCAGCTATCTGTCAGTGAAAGTCCCGTCAAAATCGGCCCAGCCGTTTTGGAGATTACCCGGAACAAACAAACACACTTACACATACAGACAAAAATTTAAAAAATGGTTGTTTTTATAGGTACCGTATATACTTTCACATGCATTTGGTAAAAAGCTGTTATTTTGATATTACAAACAGACACTTCAATTTTATTTATTTGTATAGATCTACTCGTAGCTTACAGACTACATGGTTAAACTAAAGTAGGTAAGAGGTTCGTTTTACTTTTTTTTAATTTAGGTTAGCATTTACTGGGCTTGTACTATGAAGGTTGTCCCGCTTCTGGAGCGTATCGAGGTGTTCGCGGTTTCTAGGTACGGTACGAATCGTAAGGACGTGCCTCAGGTGTTTATTGATCGTGTTGTTAAAAATAATGAATACTTATTTCAATTTTTTAATGCTGTAAAAGTATTATTATCCCACGAACATTATTTTTAACTTTAACAATAGTAATATGGAAACATTAATTGGCGCAAATGCTGCATTTATTTACACAGAGTCGAGTCGACAATTTAGCTGTCAAAGCTTGATGATTGTCGCGGTTTGCTATTGTAATGGCAACATTGTCGGCAGTATAATAATTATTATCATTGGGATTTGTAATGTGGATAAAAATGTATGGAATATTTGTGTAGTAAAATCTTGAAAGAGAAATGAAATAAATGCTCACTTAGCAGTATTTTCACAAACAGTATTTTTTAACACAATAGGGCAAATTTCTTAACCGAATTTGAAAATTTCCCCACTACGAAAACGAACAACTTGTGATTGGATCTATAAGGCGACACTAGCCTTTCTCATCTACAAAGTGTTCAATGCATTAAAATTACGTAAAATACTTTTTACAATAATTATTTTATATTTTAGTTCTGCACCAGTCGGAAGACGTCCTTCTTCCGGCTGATGCAGGACTCTACTTATGAATATCTCCTATAAAAAAAATGTCACGACTCTTGAAAACCTTATCGGTAATCGGTTCTTCGATCGATGTAGCCTGCCCATTGGCATTTCACCTTGCTTTGAGAGTTACGCCGGGCCTGTGCCTTTCGTTCTCCTGCGGATCTCCTCACTCCAAATTTTATTTCGCAAGGAAACCCCGAGCCCTCTCCATAACTCATTGCGTGGCTTTGAGCTTACTAATGAAGCTGAGATAAACGACCACTTTTTCATAACATAACGCTTTTAAAATGTTTAGAAAGTAGACAAAAGAATCAAGTACTCACTTCTTTCACTATAGAATGCTTTTCAAGATATGTGTAAGAGTCACATCCAACTACGTTGGAAGTGTCGAAGTAGTGCGGCAAACATTGACTGGTGTTGTGTTCCCTGGTGTAGTTGGTGAAAGGGGCATATCGGACGCACTTCTCAGGCTCGCCTTTCCCGTCGTGTGGTATTGTGAAGTTGATCATCGAGAGGTCATCCTCACACTCTGGTACTGTGCATCTGTAAGAAATTATGTAAAGTAAGATAAAAATAAAATAGCTATTACTTTTTCCAGTATGTTTTTTTATGTTATTTGGTTACGAGACGAGCTGGTGTTTACCTGATGGTTAGCATAATAATAATAATAATAATAATATTTATTTATTCAGACAACATATATGGTCCATGTGTTAGTAACAAAAAATAAAACTTAAAAACTATGTTAGATATCAGACGTACGCACAGGTGGTAACATAAACATTTATATAAAATTATTAAATCTATCTCATAAGGACTTTGACAAATGCCGGCCCATAAAAATTGCAGTGTCACCCAGAGCTTTGCAATAGGTACAAAGGCCTGCGCGGCACTGAAGTGCGCTCGTTACCATGAGACATTAGGTATTGAATCTCATAAGCCCAGTAATTTCACTGGCTACTCTGCTCATCAAACCGGAACACAGTAATGCTTGCACATTACTACTTGGCGGCAGACTTCACGAGCAAAGCGGTGGTAACAACCCAGACCGACACTCGCAGAAGAGTTAATCCTACCACAAACAATGTGTTTTGTGGAAGTCGGTTTTTTATACAACAAGGTGAAATTCACGAGACAAACATATCGTTTGCCTGACGATGTAAGCATAGCGGCTGTCCATAACAATTGCAGTGTCACCCAGAACTTGCAAAGGCGCTCCAGCTCGCTCACCCTATAAGATATCACTCTGTCTCTTATGCTACTATTGATATAATGGCAGATTACCTACACGATCAAAGATGGAGCCTTATTTCGAAAATCGAACGTCGGATTCACCTGTCGGATCAGAGTTTTCCTTCTAAGAAAGTGTTTCCGATCCAAGTTATTTTTGTCTTCCTACAATTTAGTGGCGGAAAACTGCAATCTGTCAGTCTAAGCTTCAACGTTCGATTTTCGGAGTAAGGCTCCAGGTTTATAGGCTGCTGTGCAGGCATGGTATGCCTGGTATGCAGGCATGCTGTGATACAGGCCTGAGAGAGAGATTATGGGCTATAATCCACCACGCGAACCCTGCAGCTTGTAAATGCTAATTGAAATCCGTCATTTGCGTCCTATAATTAATTTAACTTTAAACACAAACCGTTTTTTTTTTTTTTTTTTTTTTAGTTTAATTTATTTTGCTCTGCAAGCTCCAGGGCTCGCACCTTTTGTTTGATATTTTTACATTAATATACTTGAAAAATTACTTACTTATCATCTATTTAACAAAAGTAACTTACTTCGAAAGCCTAACTAAGTGTCATACACATAACATATATAATATATATATAGTTTTATATCAATACAAGTATTACAAACTAGAATGCTGAATTGAGTACACAATCGGAGCGGACGAGATCCCACAAGCAGCACCCGTTCACGAGTTTGACGCATGTGCCAGCCATCGCTCTCCTCAACCATTTCAGAGGGAAGAGGGCGACCCGCCACACGACGCCACTGCAAGCAAGATCATTCCAGTGGCCATGGCCACTCCGGTTGTTCACCCAATTTATTTAACCTATGTTACTTGGTAACCTATATTAATTACTTCCCGTCGCCGCCCCACTCCGTTCGAACTCTGCGATGGCCTCCGCCACCACATTGTTCCCGTCTCTGATGGCCATTTTAAGGTTATAATCAATGATCCTTTTAGCAGAAACCGCCTTAACCCTCATCACGAAGCGGCCTATCGCATCGTCGCTATCATCGGTGTAGTATATACAGCTATTTCGATGACGCGACAATGCCACCACCGCATGTGGGACGCTGTCGTGCAGCTTCAGCTTTTGTCCTTTGGTTTGCATGACGATCACCGACTCGTACGTCAGTCCCTGAGCTTCGTGAATGGTCAAGATGCGTGACCCAGTGCCTCCCCCGTATCCCTTGGTGATCAGGGATTCTTTCTCTTCCTGTGTGTGTACTAGGAAGAGAGTGTCGGGAAGGGTAACGGGTATTAGTGCACCTGTAAACCGCTTCAGCTTCAGAGAATGAACTTTGGATGCCGATGAGTAAATGCCGGAGTACACCTCCCGAAGGGCGTAGGCGACATCCATAGGGTTCCGATGCGTACACAACAGTTCCTGAGTGATTGTTGTTACCAGGTTTGGACGACAGTACCTTAGGACAAAGAGGTTCTCCCTGTCAATGAAAGGTAACTGGTTGACGTCTCCAATGAGAAGAAGTTCGTTAGCACCACCCAGCCGACTTGCCATGACTATGGCCCCGAAATGGTTTAAAAGTGCCTCATCAACCAAAAGACGTTTGCACTTATGGGATGCTTTAAAACCATTCACTAAGACAGAGGCCATAGTGCGCACCCTGGTTTTGACCAGGTCGCCTATTCGTTGCGCTAGTTTTTCTCGCAAGTCTTTGGCTGCTTCCGTCGTTGTGGTGATGATAACGTCCTCCTCCCCATTGAAGTTGCCAACAATCCATGTTGTTTTTCCGCTTCCCGGAACCCCGTTTACCCATTCGATCTTAGGCATCACCCAGTCGTCCCAAGATGCTTCGGCTTCAGAGATTCCCAAGACGGATTTCGCCGTCTCAAGTATCCTGTCGTCTAGCATCGTCCGAGTTCGCCGAGCAACGACCAAAATCGGATCGTCATGCGGGGCAGAGAATTTGATTGGACCAGTATGCTCCGTCCCCTCCTTTACCAGAGCCACAAAGCCACTTGTTGCATTAAAAGCTGCCATATAACTTCCCGCCATCTGACCCCGTAGGATTAGGCTGTCGTTGTTGTTGTATATAGCAGCTTCTTCCTCCTCGAGGTACGCCTTCAGCAGATTTTCGTTGATGGCGCCACCCAGCTGATAGCACTGCAGGATCTTCTTGCAGATCATAGTGTCGACCACTATGCTTGCTTTAGTTATAGCTAGGTACTCGATGAAGGCGTTTATTACGTGGTCTCGCGGCCCCGTCGCTGGTCTGAGGCGAGGCGGACTGACTTGTCCCATGTCGGCTCTCGTTCGGGCTGGTTTTGGTTTTACCTGACTCTGCCGTATCGTTTCCTCTTTTCTTTTGGGCAATGATGGTTTCAGCCTTAGGAGGTTTTGTGCTGCACAACTGAAGGCATCCACGAACGCTCTGATGCGACCTGATGACTTACGCTTCGGGCTCTGCTGTATGGCAGCGTTTTTGGCGGATGATTCCGCCTTCTGCTGCATGCGCTGGGAGCCACTGATGGTGCTCGGGTCCGGTACAGGGTGTCCCCAACTGTCGGTTGCGTCTTGCCTTTTGAGGTAACTGAGATTTTCACCTCTATCCTCATACAACACAATCTCGTGGTATTTTGAGGCTTTTATGCAACCCAACCGATCGGTGACTTCACCCCTCTCGTGCCCAACCACCATTGCGTCTACGCTAATTATGCGGGCGATGGTATCCGCTTCTTCTGCAAGCGTAGTCAACATCGTACATGCCTGAGAAAAGGAAGTCTCGTCCGCCCCTTCGAAAAGTGCAATCGTCTTGTTTCGCGATCGTACCAGTCGACATTGGCTTCCCGACACCCTCGTCACCGGCATGGCATCATAGGTCTTGCGTTTCATGGAGATATTGAAGTTGCTGCCGTTCAGAAGCAACCCCAATCCTGGAGAGATGGTAATGTATTTATGTCCCCTAGGTTTGCAGAAGCTGATGCCTAGGCGTTCCTTGGCATCGTCCATGAAGAGGGGCACACCTCTCAATCTGATCCTCGGCACTCCAGTTTCTCCACTCGCCAAAAGGTTGGATGTGGCAGTGGTGCGCAGGGCGATTGGCCGCTGGGTACTGGTGGTGTGTGCGGTGCTTTGGATCTGATCTTGAGGCGTCTGTCTGGGTTGAGGTGGGGGAAGATTACTGTTTCGTTTTGCTGCAATGAGGAAAATTTTCTCGGAGAAGGAAAGGAATGCCGACCTGCTCTTTGGATCCGCTAGGATGTTATGGAGATCCGACTGCTCTAGCTTTCTTTCCATCTCGAACTCCAGGTCAAGTCGCGCAGCCGAGAAACGGGGGCACTCTAGCAGTATGTGCCAAACGGTCTCGTTCACACCGGGATCGCACTCGCAAGCGGGGCTATCCTTCAGTCTAAACCTGTAGAGATACTCGGCAATCCCTCCGTGTCCTGTCAAGATCTGCACATGCGTGGGCGTCAACTTTGTTGTTCTTGTCATCCGGTATGCCTTGTTGACGTCCGGGAGAAACATTTTTGTGACGGCTCCTGTGCTTGAGGTATCATATCGATCCTGCCATTTGCGGACCGATTCCTCGCGGATCTTTTTCTTGACGTAGGACAGCGGGATTTTGTCGTAGTCGAGGGCCGTATTTGCGAGTGCTGCTGATTTTGCGAGCTCATCGGCTCTTTCATTACCAGCAGTCCCGACATGCGCCCTCAACCAGAGCATCCGAATCTCTCTTCCCTGCGCTCTGATTTCTCCAATACAGTTCTTTATACTTCCTGCCAGGGGGTGACTTGTTTTTGGGTTACGTAGCAGTTCAAGTGAGGATCTTGAGTCACTCAGGATACTGACGGTTGGGTCGCTGCTACTTCTCACCATTTGAGTCGCCCTGTAGAGAGCATAAAGCTCCGATTGGAACACAGTGCAGGACGGGTGAAGCCTGAAGGTGGAAGAGTGGAGCTCCTTACCCTTATCCCACCAAGTTAGTGCAGCACCTACACGACCCTCTATCTTACTACCGTCGGTGTAGATTTGAGGTCCGGTAACTTGGTGGGCCTCCTCATTCAGTAACTCGTAGTCGGTGGTTATTATTTTGGACGGATGTTTTTGGTCCAGGTAACCGATGTTAAGTTCGAGTTCCTTTCCTGCTGGGAGGTAATCACGGGTAAGGTTTTTCTTGGCTTTATACAGGAGAGATGCTTCCTGTATCCTCAGGTCCAGGGGGAGGAGACCCGCAAGCACTAGCGCCGATGTTAACGAGACAGTTCGATACGATTTGCATACTTTTTGAGCGAAACCTCTCTGGAGCGTGTTTAGCTGGTCTTTTACTAGCTGTAGTTCTACTGCCTGGGACCATGCGCTCGAAGCGTACAGCATGATTGGCTCTACCACTGCGACGTAGATAGTTCTAATTATCTCGCTGTTAAGACCCCAAGTCACCTTTGCAACACGCGCTAGCTGTTTATATACGTCCGCGCATTTTTTGCATAAGGCGGTTACGTGTGCTTTGAAGGCGAGCTTGTTGTCGATCACAAGACCAAGGAGCTTTATCTCGTCGACGAGACATAGCGTTGTGCCGGCCATAGTCAGATTGGGGATGTCGTATTTCAGCTTCTTTGTCAGCAGCATAGCATTGGTTTTGTGTGCGGCAAAGTTTAGCTTGTTTCGACATCCCCAATCCACAACCATTTCCAGCGTGGCATTGGCTGTCTGCTCTAGGGTGGTGGATGATTGGTCTGTGAAAACGAGAACTACGTCATCTGCAAACGCTTGACAGTATACTCCCTCTGCTTCCAGTTTGTGCAGCAATGAGTCTAGTATAACGTTCCAAAAGGTTGGTCCACCAATGGATCCCTGGACACAACCCTTTGTAGTCTCCTTCTCATATGCTGCTCTGGCGTAGTTGACCTTGATCTTTCGGTCGTTGAGGTACGAGCCTACCATAGCGTACAGATTTCTCGGGCAGTTTTTCGCCCGAAGTTGGTGTTTTAAGGCGGGCCACCATGCATTATCGAAGGCTCCCTCTATGTCCAGAGATATTAGGAGAACAGTCTTTTTACTATTTACTCCTTCTTTCACGTGGTTCACCAGGTCATAGAGGGCGTCTTCGGTGCTTCGTTGCGGCATGAAGCCGTATTGGCGCTTATTTAGGGTGGGGAAGATGTGCCATTGGAGTCTGCGGACCAGAAGCTTCTCCACTATCTTACCGAGCACTGACAGAAGGCCGATCGGTCTATACGATTTTGGATGGGTATAGTCGGCCTTACCGGGCTTTGGAATTACCACCACATGTGCTGTTTTCCATTGCTTGGGGAAGTATGCTAGCGATAGACACTTATTAGCTATCGCCATGAATACCTCCCTTTCGCATCGGATCGCAGCTTCGCATATGTCAGAAGTTAACCCGTCAGGCCCGGGGGCCTTTTTGGGATTTTGTGATTGAAGTACAACTTCCAACTCTGCAAGTGTGAATGGGGGATCATCTTCTCTTAGTGCCTCAGTTTCATAGTTGCTTGTCAGTGCACGTAATTGGGCGTGACACGCCTATAAAAACGCCTATAAACTATCGTAACATCAACATCTCGCTCCTAAAATAAAATTCATTTAATTGGAATTTATAGAGCTACGCGCCTGTCAGTTTGTAATCGTGTTTCACGTGGCCCGACTGTCCAGGATTCGTGTGGGCAAGTGTGTGTTCCTAGTGGTTCCCCGAGAAAAATTCCCGAGCCGAAAACGCTGCTGTCGTTGAAGTCTCCGACTGGCGGTTTACTCCATTGCAATCGCCAGGACGTCCCCTCTCTCCAGACTCTACCATCATCCAAATCGGTCAGTAAACTTCAGAGTTATAGGGCTCCAAAGTCACCATCGAGCCCCTACAAACAGTTGAACGCGGAAACTCGGCCGCATCGCGTGCGTGTGACCCAGAAAACGCGGCGACCTTCGATTCGCGTTTACTGCTGAGTTTGCTGACGAACAAAAGTAGTTACTACTCTGTGTCGAGGACGCTGACGGAGACTGCGAGTAAGCAATTTCTTGTGCCTGGCTAATATAGCTATCATAGCCGACATAGCCAGCACGTCACATAACACCCCGTCCCTGGAGCATCACGCTCGGCTAGGCTCCGACGGAACCAGTACCCACCGCACCGCCACCTGAATAGCGAGTAGCAAAGCTGACCACTAACAGCGACTGGAATACATCTTCAGTTACGGCGCGCTACAGAAGGCGTACTTCGAAGACCGTGGTTAAGTGTTTGTAATTTATATTTTATACGTTAGCTAATTTCTGTTCATTTATATATTGTATAGTTTTATTTTTATTATTTTATTTTCTTAGTTTTTTTTAATATTGCTTTTTTTTTTTTACAATTAATACCTAGGTTTAATTAATAGAAAGGGAAAAAAAAAATGTCTTCCTCAGCCTTAGCCCCCGCCTCCGCCCAACCCAGTACTAGCTTACACCCCACTCCCGCCTCGAAGCAGACGCGAACGATGCGGGAGAAAGTTTTGAGAAAGGCCACGGCAAAGTCGGTGACATCCGAAAAGCTGCTGCCCCCAACACTAGTCACGAACCCACAGAGAACAGCAAAAGCAGCCTCTGAGGGTGCGGTAGCTGAGATGCCACCACCAGCTGTCCCGGAGAGAAGGAGACGGCCGTTGAAGGCCACAGACTCGGCCGCGGCCAGCGTCATGGCTGCCTCGTCCCCTCCGGCCGTGCAGGGACCGACGCCGTCAGTAATAGAGAGGGTGATTAACTGGGAGCATTGCGGGATCTCGCCCCCCAAGGCTGTAGAGTCGGATGAGGACTCCGATGTGTCCGCCTTCGATGCCGATGACTTTTGTGCCCCGAGTCGAGGACGCCCCAGCATGCTGACGGCACCCTCAGGGAAGCGCACGGGCGTCCAGATGGACATGGCGACAAGACTCGCAAACGACATGCTGCTTAGGGGGAAGGACGCCATCGAGACCGCGGGAAATATGAGGAAAGACTTGAAAGAAAAAGCCCTCGAGGCACTCCAGACACTCTACGAGACCGTGCTATCCCTCTCGGACTCAAGGTTCAGACACATAAATAACCTTGAAAGGGAGCGCACGAGACACGCAACGGAGCTGGTCCGGGTGGAAAGGGCTCATTCGAAGGCAATCAGTGACCTGACAAAGGGGCTCACAGGGGAGCTTAGTTTGGCTAGGACCGATATCACTGCCGATCTCAACGAGACCAAGGCGATACGGGACTGGCTGGGCTACGAGACCCGGGAGCCTCACAGAATGGTTGCTGAAACGCACCAGTTAGCAAGGGGTCTTGACACCAAGTTGGGATCTCTTCAAGAAATCATCTCGAAAGAGGGCAAAAACGACATAGAGCCCTTGAGGAGAGACTACGCCTCGGTGAAAGCCGGAGTTGAGTCCCTCTCCTCCCAACTTGATGGGATGAGAAGAGATCTGCACAAGAATCAGGAACGCACAGCTGAACTCCTAGGGGAGAGCTCAAAATTCCTGTCTCAGCTGGAGTCGAGGCCGCTAGCGAGCGCCGAACCGGATCCTGGAGTGCAGCGAGAGCTAGCTGCAATGAGAGAAACGTTAACAACAATGGCCGCGGATAAGATCACAGCGCCTTTGCCTCTACCGACGCCACAACTTGACCTAGGCGAGCACCTACAACCGATAACCGAGCGCCTGGAGGCGGTCTCGTCAGAGCTCCGCACAATCAGGGCGGAAAAGATGAGATCGCCACCGCCGACTAGAAGCCTGCAGGCAGAGCTCGCACTGGTGGAAGGTGTAAAGCCTACTTATGCAAAGGTTGCCGCTAGACCACCACCCGCCCCCAAGCCCAACCATACCCTGATTATCTCGTCGACTAATCCAAATAACACCGCGGATAACGTCATAGAAAGAATCAGGGTAGCGCTGGACACTTCTACCACAGGAGCAAAGGTTAACAGGGTGCGAAAAGCCAGGAATAAAAGGGTGGTCCTGAGTTGCCCCTCAAAGGAGGACCTCAACCTTGTTCATGGTCAAGTTCAGCGCGATAAGGACTTGAGGGCGGAGGTGGCAAAAGCCGGTAACCCTCTGGTTGTAGTGAGGGACGTCCTATCGGTCCACACCGACGCACAACTAGTGGCGAACCTCTTAAAGCAGAACAACCATCTTCTGCAAGGCGTCGACCTCAAAGAGACAACAGTGAGAGTGAGGTACCGCAAAAAGGCCAGAAACCCGCATGAGTGCCACCCCGTGTTTGAGGTTTCCCCACAGCTGCATAAGCGCCTAGTGGAGGCAAAAAAAGTCTACATAGGTATCCAGTGGAGACCTGTAATGGACCAGTCGCCTCTCGTACAGTGCGCCAAGTGCCTGGGCTTCGGGCACACGAGAAAGGTGTGCCGGGAGTCCGAGGACCAATGCAGCCATTGCGGGGGGGCCCACTCTTGGGAGAAGTGCGGGCCGCGAAGGGAAGGAATTGCACCTAAATGTAAAAACTGCCTAGCCACCCATCGAACGGGTCAAGAAATCAGACATAATGCATTCAGCGACGAATGCCCGGAAAGGGAGAAGTGGGACTCGATAGCGAGGTCTCGCATATCCTATTGCTAAGGGCACGTCAGTAACCATAAGCTCACCCCCTCAGAGATCAGGTGGACCAGGTTTGCATTTCATCCAAGTAAACCTGCATCACTCCAAACTAGCAACGACCGAACTGCTTCGGGTCGCAAAAGATACTGGTGTTTCGGTCGCCCTCGTACAGGAACCTTATGTGGGTAAAAGCGGCGTCCTAAAACAATATCCAGGAACACGAGTTATCCAATGCACCCTCGATCGTCAAAAACCGGTTAAGGCAGCCGTAATCATTTTCGGGGACCGGCTGGAGGTAATACAAGACCCGCAGCTGGTAACAGAGACTGAGGCGGCCGTCTTGCTGGTAGGCGAAAGCCTACGGTTGGGAGTTATATCCGTTTACTTTGAGGGGGACCAAGACATTGAATCGAACTTGGTCCGAACGAAAGCAATGTGCGAGAAGCTGGGCACGCGAAATCTTTTAATTGCATGAGACGTGAACGCCTGGAGCCCTTGGTGGGGAAGCGTAGCCGAGAACCCGAGAGGGGCAGCCTATAATGCGTTCCTGAACGAAATGGACTTCCAGATTCTCAACGTGGGAGACGTACCGACCTTTGAGGTATTCAGGGGCGGCAAAGCCTGCACGAGCATAGTAGATGTCACCGCTTGCAGCATGCCGCTCCTGAGTAAAATTGAGGGCTGGAGAGTGAACCGAGATCTTACAATCTCAGACCATAACGCTATAACCTTCACATTGCGGTTGGAGAAAGTCTTAAAACCACTAAGGCCAATCACAACGCGCAAATACAATACTAGGAAGGCAAAATGGTCAGAGTTTGTCTCACTCCTAAAAATCTCCCTGAACGAAAGGAACATTACTTCTGCTTCCGTAGGAGATTCTGGATCCACTAACGAGCTTGAGGACATAATAACATCTTACACTGAAGCTATCCACGAAGTCTGCGAAAAGACCATTCCTGCAGCAGGAACCTGGCAAGGTTTAGCCAAACCACCAGGATGGACCAAGGAACTGGATGAGTTGCAGTGTGACGTCCTAAGGAAAAAGCGTAGGATCAGGAACGCATGCCCCTCCCGTGTCGACTACTGCATAAACGAGTACAGGAAAGCCAAGGAGAAGTACGCCAATGAGGCCGAAAATGCCAGAACGGAAAGCTGGAAGGAGTACTGCACGACACAAACCAAAGAGAGCATGTGGGACATGATATACAGGGTGATCAGGAAAGCCTCGGGGAGAAAAGAAGATCAGCTCCTCAGGAATGCCGAAGGCAACACCCTAACCCCACAAAAGTCTGCAGAGCTCCTGGCCAGAACTTTCTACCCCGACGACGCAGAAAGCACCGACCAACCGTGCCAAACACAAACCGTTTAGTTGTACAAACTTTTAAAGTTTAAAGAACCTTTCAATTCTAGCACGTGGTCAGACCACGGCCAGCAATGTTTACATTCCTTGACCACAGCGTGAGTTGCGCGTGCGCAGACAACGCTTGACATCATTGCTGTACAGGCGACGACGAAAGTCGATCAAACATCGTGATGTAACGGAATCGGAAAATTTTGTAAGGCTATATTTCCATTATGTTTTTTCGGATAGTTAATATTTTTATTATAATCAAATTAAACACAAAATATTAAGACAATTCTTATAACGAAAATGGTATGTTAAAAATAAAGCAAGTTCTCTTTAAGTTAAAGTTTGAACTCTATCTTGCCGAGGTTAAGTGACGAGGTCGAAGTGTGTTAATAGAAGTAACTGGTTTTCAAGTGCAGACTAAACTTGATTTAAAACTGACTTAATATTTTTTGTGCAACCGACAGAATCATTATTTCACTATCAACTAGCACGATGACGATAGTAAAGCGCACTCCCGCGTCATATTTGTTATCATTTTACACTCTTTTACATTTCTAATCCATGTTAAAGAATATAATAGAATAGAAAAAATTTTTATTCAGCACACAATGAAATAGAAGAAAACATTCAAACACATTAAATCAGATAATACACTTGTACTATTATGTATTCTGTAATAAAACTTAATTTTGCAATTACAAAAAATTACTTATAGGTACTATTTAATTTGTAAGCAGTGCTGAAAAGACAGGGCTCAGCAAAATATTGGTTCTAAAATACAATCAGCGCTGGTTTTCAGCTAAAGCCCTAAAAGGTAGCAAAATGGGGCTAATACATACACGCTTACCCGCCTAATTACAATAATACAAACATAATAAATGAGCGAGTGTGCGATCCCAGCGTAAAACGAAGCCATTGTCACTTTGAGCTCAGGCAGGGAGTGAAAGAGACAGCACTATCTGGCTCTGTAGCTGTTCTTGTCTATTTAGTGGAATTTTGATGGTTTTGCATCAAGCCGTGCTTTTCGTAATCCGCGTTTGTTGCAAAAGCATGGTTATTTTGACAGCAAAACGCTTACTTGCATAGGCGGCTATGGTCGGCCTAAAGATGAAAGCTCATTGTCGGATTCGAACCATTAAACTACTGAACAGCAGCCGATCTCACTACCGCTGTGCCGTCACAGCTTCTTATTTGTCATTACTTTATAGTACCTACTGCAAAAGTTCACATAAATCAGGATTATCCGGTTATATCCAGTTATACCTATCTAGTTTCCTTATTAGGTTGTCAAGAATGCCGTAGAGGCAGAAAACGTTCTATAATAGACTGTAAATGTGTGAGGATGGCAATGGCAATGACCGGAAAAAGCTGGACCAGTGTTGCCAGGAGAACGACCGCAAAAATGTGTGTAGTAAAACTAAAAATACGAAAAATATGTTTGAAAAAATATTCCTATAATTTGCTTGAATAAACAAGTTTGGAGTACTAATTTTACTCATAAGTTTAATTGTTTTGAAACAGTATTATCATCAATATTTGGAAAAGTCCAATGCTAAACGTAACAAGTCGATGTAACAAATGTTACATAAATAAAAAAACACGAGTGCCCTAGACAGTGTCACTCGGGATAATTTAAGGATTCTAACGATATGCCATAAATCCAAATCTGTTCAGGCATTTAAAAATTATGTTGCAATAATGGAATTCGCATACATACATGAACCCTAATAAAAACATTACACTCCTTTTTTTTGAACAGTCGTGTAAACAGTAGCAGCATAAATAAAAAAATCTTTTAAAATAATGTAAGATATTGAGAAGATTACTAGAACCAGGCAACACTGTAACAAGATAATGAGACGTGAGGAAAGATAGGGATTGATAGACGTGATCAGACGGTAAAGGATGTGGTAACAACCCAGACGGACACTCGCAGAAGAGTTAGTCCTCCCACGAACAAACTATATACTACAAACGATACTTGTATAACAAACTATTACTAGTATAAGTTTAAAGAAGCATTTTCGTAATATTATATTTTTACTAGTGTGCAAAGAGTTTATCTATCTATCCCTTTACTAATGTTGTATTTCGAAAATTTCTTAATAACTGTGGATAGATTGCGAGAATCATATCTACTAATTTATAGATAAAATTCTTATTATGGTTTTAAAGTCACGTCTATTTTTTATAGTTACTGAAATTATGTATCGCGTGTACGAAACATACGCGTGTCTAGTCAGATACGCATAATAATAAACATCAACAGAACTTACTTCAGTAAACTGTTGAAATAGGTAGGTACATATTTTAGAACTAGCTTCACTCAAAGAATTTCTATTGCCTGTCTGGCATGGCTAAAATCAAAGAACGTCTGTTGGTGTATAGGTTTTTAAACTGTCATGGTCATCAATACTACGAACAAAATCAGAATTAACGGGATATTTACCATGTATATTATTTGTACCTCCCGTGATCATGGCTTCACTCAAAAGATTTCTATTGCCTATATGGCATGGCTAAAATCAAAGAAAGTCTATTGGCATAAGTCATCATCATCATCAGCCGGAAGACGTCCACTGCTGAACATAGGCCTCCCCCATAGAACGCCACTTGGATCGGCTACTTGCCTCTTGCATCCAACTTGCCTCTAGCAGAAGTGCTGCCGTAAATTGGGCCACCGAAAACAGCCAATAATGTGACCACAATCTGCGGACAAGATTTTACATACATTTTATATGGAATTGGCGCACACTCAGTGTTTGAGTGGCCGCGATTGAGCCACAAGCTCAGGCAGTGGCTGCGTTGGTGGCACGCTTCCGGCGCACATTCGACCGCAAACCCCGGCTTCTCCCCACCCGCACAAAATAGAGAGAACTGAAGAGCCCTTATGCGCTTAGCCCGTCGAAAAGCGCCCGAGCACCCCTTCTCTTTTCTCCACTTGAATGGCTATCAATGGCTGCGATTGGAACTCGCACCCAGACTCTGGTGGCCGCGTCCAGAGACTGCGTCTAGTGGCCGCATTCTGTGGCCCAGTATGTGGCTAGTCTGATTAAATATACCCAAAATAAGCCTGTTGTGCACAGCTAAAAAATTCAACTATCAATGGTTTTTGCCATTGACAGGTTAACGTTTGAGCATTCATCTGAGCATCTTTAGTGATCCTGATTTTAAGTTTCGAAGCCCGACGGTGGTACACACTCTTGCGGGTACCTGAACACACCGATAGTGACTTGGCAATTTAAATATAGATTTGAAACCTCGCTCTACAGATGAACTATAACGCTGGGCTATTTTTATACTATTTGATAACGAGACGAACTGATCGTTTGCCTGACGGTAAGCATAACGCCAGCCCATAAAAATTACAGTGCCACTCAGAACTTTGAAACACAAAGGTCTCTGCTTTGCGCTTGTTACCTTGAGACATTGGGCAAGTAATTTCACTGATTACTTTGCTTATCAAACCGGAACACAGTAATGCTTGCACATTACTGCTTGGTGGCAGACTTCACGAGAACAAGTACCAACCCAGACGGACACTCGCAGAAGAGTTAGTCCTAGCACCTATTAAATGCTTAAAAGAAACTGAATCGCAGTATTGTCACGAACGTTCTTCGCATGAATGGAATGCTCCTGCTGGGGCTTAGAACAATAGGTACCTACAGCCATAATGAACCGTCGGTTACTTGATATGTTTACGTACTAATGAGTAATAATTACTGAGTCGGAGAACAGTGGCACTGACCTGTGTCAACACAAAGCTGTGTTGGCACAGTGTGATTACCGTTATGTGTGCATATTTTTGTTGCGAGTAGTATTATGGTAGTGAGAGCCGAGTAAGACAATATGCACGGAATGGACAGCAGCATTCCGCTCGGACTGCGACATAAACTATTGCGATCACCTATACTAGACGCCTGCCAAACGTGGTGTATGGTGTATGGTGGTGCGTGGTGTATAGTGGTGCATGGTGTAGAGTGGTGCGTGGTGTAAGGTGGTGCGTGGTGTATGGGGTGCATGGTGTATGGCTGTGCATGGTGTATGGTGGTGCGTGGTGTATGTACCCCATTATTAGAGACTATATGTTCAGCAATGTACATCTTCCAGCTGGGGATGTTGATAGATTGTTGTTTGTATGAGAAATCTGGTTCGCAGGTTGTGGTTGCGTTAGTTCCTGCGTTCGGTGGCCCAAGGTGCGCTGCACTAACTGTGCTTTTTTTTTTGTTTGAAAGAGTATCTATCTCAGATAGATACCGATAATATAAGAAATCGATCGACGGACCTGACAATCAAACAAAACCCCTTACAACTAGTATTACAATATTTATTTTCTGAATTGTGATCTGATTCTAATCTAAGAACCATGAAGTGACTTAAGTGGAACGCGTTGAAGTTCACACGAGCGATACTCGTCACCAATCTTATAGAACCTTGTAATAGTAATATTGGCTTATTTTTCAGTAGATTTCGAACGTTATGGTTAAAGTTTTGAATGCGACAAGGTATAGCGACTACTCCATTTCACACCTTGACTTATTAGTAGGAAGTGCAATATTAATGTTGATAGGTATATATTGAGTATTAGTTATGATTTCTTGAGCATAGTATACGTTCAGTCTGATGTTCCTAGTAGTATATCTTATCTATACAAATAAATAAAATTGAAGTGTCAGTTTGTAATATCAAAATAACAGCTTTTTACCAAATGCATATGAAAGTATATACGGTACCTATAACAAAACAACCATTTTTAAAAGTTTTGTCTGTCTGTCTGTTTGTTCCGGGTAATCTCCGAAACGGCTGGGTCGATTTTGACGGAACTTTCACTGGCAGATAGCTGATGTTACAAGGAGTAACTTAGGCAACTTTTATTTTAGAAAAAGAATTAGGGTTCCACGCAAAAACAAAAAAAAAACATGAAATCGAATATCTCCGAGCGGGTGAAACCGCGGGCAGCAGCTAGTCTACAATAAGTGTTAAGTGATATTGCCACCATATATTACAAAGTGGCTTGAAGAGCAAGCGTGCTGAGCTGTAACTTATGCGACTTATATAATAAGATAAACCCGAGTTCGAAACCCAATACGGCCCTGCACCACTGACTATGTGCGGATTAACCAGAACACTTGCTCTAAAACAGTGAAGGAAAACATCGTGAGGAAACCCGCATATTCAAGAACCAAAAATATTCGAAGACATATGACATCCACCAAGCCGCACTGGGCCTGCGCTGTGATTTATGGTCCATACTATCTCTCTGCGAGAAGGCCGGTATCCCAGCAGTGGGAGCGCCATAGGGTGATGACGATGGCTTGATGGACTTTTTTGTATTTGATGAACAAGATTCACAATTTAGTGATTCAGGCATTCGCTCTGGTTGTTTCACGGTTTTTATTAATAGGGAATCACTAAATTGTGCCTTAACATCTTATACGGTGCATAGCTAAACCGCTATTTAAACAATCGTTTAGACAGTTTTACTAAGAAGAGCCTTTTTGTACACCGTGCAAATTCGATCAAATCGGCGGTTCACGAACCATTCAGAGCTAAATAAATAAATAAATGATTTAAACCTAGTTTATTATTGAACTTCGGTTCAAAGTGGTTGATGAACTTCTACCTTATATAGTGTCTTAGTTCAGTAGATATAAACACAACAGTTTACGTTTTTTTATCTTACGCATACACGCCCAACATTATTGTTTATCGTTGCTAAAAACATCTGTAGCTATATAGACAGCATTAGTTTTAGTCTGTGATTCGGGTACACGAACGAGCTTAGACGCTCAAGGAATCGTACGTTTGCTTGTCAGAAAAACGACGCTTTTGCGTCAAGCGCGGATATCGTGATACTCGAAATGCGCGCTTGACGGAAAAATGTTGTTATTTTGACAAGCAAACGTACGTTTGCTTGAGCGTCTAAAGTGCCCCTTACAGAGGTCCGCTATTACTCATTTATTTAACTTTCATAAGTGCCCCGTTGGGGCTTATATGAATAAAGCATTTGAATTTGAACGACCTTCGATCACCCTAGTTTGAGAAAGTAGAATAGATTCAATAAACATTTAGTACAAATATTGGAAGATAACGGCACGTTAATTGACCTTTATTATCGTGTTCTAATTAATAAACTAAATGTAAATTATATATTATTTATTTTGATGGTACATATATTAATATATTTATTGTTTCAATAGCGCATGTTAGACAAATCATTACTCACGTAAGTTAAAAAAAACCCCAACGTATTTTCTTTGATCGATGATCTTGCCCTTTTTTAGATCGGTTGTATGGTACCTAGCGTAATTTTTTTTTCATGAGCGCTCTTCTGAGATCCATTGAAATTTGTAATTTGGAAGAAAAAGTCTTCGGTAAGGTGTATCCAGTGCTCGAATTATTCCACTCAGGGGATAACATTAGTATAAACACTACCAGTCTTACCACAAAAGTTAAACACGCTATAAACACGTGTTAAACAGCGTCTGATCCCTAAACATGCCTAAGTCGCGTGTTTAAATAGAAGCAACCGCAAATATTTATTTAAGAAGTGTCAAACTCAATTCTGTTTTTATTTGAGTTTCCATTAGGACCAAAGGTTTCATTTGGTTTTGCGATAGCTAGCAAAATAATCCAAGTAACTTTCATGAAATGTTAATGGTTCAATTAAATATTTTTTTACAGTGAAGTCTATGCATTTAATTTTAATATATATAAAAAGTAAGTACTAACCGACTTCAAAAAAGGAGGTTATCAATTCTTCATGTATGTATGTAATATTATAACTGCTAATACATCCTACTATCCTACTTCCTACTATAATAAATGCGAAAGTGTGGTTGTTGAATTGTTGTTTTGTCCTTCTTTCACAGCACAGTAGTAACGGAGCAACGGATTGACGTGATTTTAGGCATAGATATAGTTAATGACCAGAGAGAGTAACATAGGCTACTTTGTAACCTGGAAAAAGACACGATTCCTGTGGGAAAGCGTGTGAAAACCGCGGGCAGAAGATAGTATGCACATAATGTGGTAATCTTAGTGCTTCCAAACATATATACAAAATTTTGTAAGTGTTTGATTGTTTGTAAGTAATTATGTTATAAGTAGTCCATGCATTTCCCTGAAATTATTAATCTTGAATTGGCTTACATGTACTTCAATTTAAAGAACTGCGTAAGTTTCATAAAAATCGGTTCAGCATTTTAAAAGATATGGACCAAAATTATATAAAGTAAGTTTACTTATATTCTTGTTTTAGACATTGCTGTGACCTACATAACAGTACTTATGGTCTTCACAGACATCACTATTTTTAAACGACGAAAAACGAAAGAGGTCCTCAAGTCGACCCGTACAAATTTTACACAACTGTCCAAAAAAGAGTGTAATGTTTACAGAGCCCATGTATGTGAGTTTTATTATTCCAACATAACTTTTAAATGCCTGAACAGATTTGTATGGGTTATCAGAATCCTTACATCATCCCGAGCGGCACTGCCTATATAGAGCAGTCGTATTTTTTTAAATAATATTGTTTGTTTGAATAATTTATAACGCACAAATTTTTACAGAGTAGTCCGATTTTGATCACTCTTTTTTCATTGATTACAGATATACTTCGAAATTCCCAATTTAAATTTAAAAATAATTTTATCGCTAAAAGGTTTTATTTCAATTTTACAACACTATAAAAATGTTTACTCACCTGTATTTCAAATCCATAGCTTCGAAATTGTACACTGACGCGTACATTCCCGCCAAAAACACAGGAAACAATATCAAAACATAACTAAACACATTAAACTTCCCGAACGGTCCCAAAGTCCTTAAAATATCGTCCACTGTGACTTCGCTACTTTCCTTTTTCTCTGGATCCATTTTTAAACACAAAACGTTTTAAAACTTAAAAATAAAACCTTTTTCGTTTGATACTTATTTTGTATGAGTAAATTAAACTGTTTAGTTTAAATTTCGAATGTTTTGTCGCTGGTTGGATTATGTAAATATTTTATATTAAACAATCGAGTTTGAAGCTGTGTTTTGTTTTATTCGATGCGCGTGCGCTGTGCTCCGGTCAGCTGAGCGACAGTGCGCGCGGAGCGATCGCCTTATGGTTTTTATCGCTGACGTTAAAATCAACGAAAGTACACTTTTGCGATAACAGCAGTAATAGAAAATTAGTGTAAAGGTTAAGGTGAAACATATACGGTCTTACCACAAAAAAATTAAACACACTTTAAACCTGTGTTAAACTGCGTTTGACTCCTAAACATGCCATAGTCGCGTGTTTAAATATGAGCAACCACAAATCCCGCTTTAAGTAGTGTCTAAATATTGACTAACTCAATTCTTTTGTGATATTTGCAATCATTTTAGACGTTTATCCAAACCAAAAACAAACTAAAAGCATGGTTGCATGACAAAAAAGTTAGGCTGATTAAATTATAATGACCAAGGGGTGCCGATCCATTTTATAAGCTGTTTTTTATATTATTTGATAACTAGACGAGCTGGTCGTTTGCGTGATAGTAAGCGTACGCGAGTGTCCGTTTGATTGTTGGTACCACTGTACTGCTCACGCAGTCTGACCCCAAGCAGTAGGTGCATTTATTACTGTGTTCCGGTTTGATGAGCAAAGTGGTCATAAGGCTCTTGTAATTGAAAGTTCTGAGTGGCACTGTGATTATTATAGGCTGGATGGCGTCCTGCTTGCATAAGCCCTAAAAACCTTAAAATTGAACAAGATTAAGAAGAAAAAAATAAACTTACTTTAACTTAAATAATATTAAGAAATTGTACAAAAAGAAAAACTATTGATTGCTCAGTCTTCACTACTTCTTTCACTTTTGAAGTTTACATGTTTTTCTTTATTATTTTCTAAAGAAACCGGTTGTGAGAGATAAGACCGCTAATTGCAACACTTCATGTTATACTACTTTTCTTTTTACAAAATAGTTATGTTTCGTGTTCTTATCATCTATACTTACTAGTATTATAAATTGGTATAAAAAGTTTTTCTATTTGTAGGGAATCAATGATCCGATAAAAAAAAACTTTACTAATAAAAATTTACTTTATACCTGAGTGCTTTTTATTTCAAAATTTTCAGAATGCCAACCGAAGGCTGTGGCGTTATCTTTCTTTTTCCGTAATGCCTGTTTTTCTTCGATGAACAAAAAAGTCTTTAGGCCATTTTTGCGTTCTAGGATTTTTGAGTTAGGCGGGTCATGAAGCTTCACCTTAATTCTACTAAACAAATGGTTTAAAAATGACTACAGTTTCGTCGCACTATCACTGATGCATATGAAAATTAACAATGGTTTATTGTTGACCGCCACGGTCATAGGAAATAATCTGTGGTCATAGGTGACTATAGAAAAAAGATTGTACTATAAAAGGTACAAAGTGACCATTTGGTACCGAAACCATTTGTTTAGATGAATTTGGGGTCCAGGCCGTGAGGTCCCGGTATAAATAGTGCCTACCACCCCATTTCTTCTCACGAGTGCCGTAAGAGCTAAGCGAATGTCCAGGTAATACTGTGAAGGAACTACGATTCCGTTTGAGCCTTATTCTGAAAATCGAACGTCGAACCTTCAGCTGACAAATCGCAGTTTTACTATGAAAGTGTTTCAGATCCAACGTTCGAGTCAATGTTGATAGTAGATATTTTGTTATTTCATGGTAGGAAAATGCCGACCCATCAGCCGAAGCTTCGACGTTCGATTTTCAGAGTGAGGCCCCCTGGTACTTAATAATATCCGTTTGTTCTTTTGTTAGTGTTAGATCCGCGGAGTCGCGAGGTGCAGGGACACGACCATTAAAAGAACGGGCTAGAAACGCACTAGTTTATTTTACGAGGCAGAGGCGCGGGCGCAGCCGCGCGTACTTACGTAGCTAAATACATAACACTCCTCCCTCTTAATTTAAAGTTATATAATCAAAAAAACTGCTTATAATTAACCTTACTTCTATTTCGCCGTGACCTACCAGGTTCCTGAATTGGAGTACGAGCGCTCGGGGTGGAAAATTCTAATGATCCATCTTCTGCATTGGTCCCCGGCGACCGCTGATCAGTAGGAGTGCGGGGCGGAGACGTAACTGTCACAGCCGGTTCGTCCTGGGTTCTCCCGTCCTCACATGACAAAAGCCGGTCGGGGTCGCGCGCGGACGCGGGTGCGGGTGCGGGTGCGGTAACCGCTAGTGTGGAGTCACCACAATCGGGGGACGCGGAACCAACCCCGTCATAATTAGCCACCAACTGATTCCAATCATCTGGGTCTGGGGTCCAGTTGTAAGTACAATTGGGTGTAGTAACTGGGTCTTCTTCTTTTTCTTTTCTAGGCCATAGTTGGTTCTTATGTTTTTTTACTGTCGTGTCCAATTCAGGAATGTAGACTAAATACACTACTTTTCCTAAATGTTCTTTGATAATGCCTTTTATCCAATGAAATTTTTTATTACCTAGAAACTTTTTTATCCATACCATGTCATCTACTTTAAAGTCAGGCCGCACAGTCCCCTTAAAGTACTTTGCCTGTAAACACTGTTTTAGTTTCACGTTGTGAGAAAGGTCAGTGGATGACGACTCGATGACGTCAGATGGGTTCAGTAAATCAAGTCTGCAACGTAACGGGCGGCCGAAAACCAATTCTGCTGGAGATTTATCAGTGGTGCTATTCTTAGAGTTCCTATAGTCAAACAAAAATTTTAATATCTTCTCGTGGGGGACATTATTGCAATTGCCAGAAATTATAATCGATTTAATGCCCTTTTTAACGACTTTGACCAAACTCTCAGCCTGGCCGTTGCTGGCCGGGCTGTATGGGGGAGACAAAATGTGATTTATACCATTCGACTTGCAAAAATCTTGAAATTCCTTCGACGTAAAAGACGTGCCGTTGTCGCTCACAATAGTCCGAAATATACCAACGTGTGACATGAGATCATTTAATTTGTCAATCACGGCTTTCGAACCAAAATTCATATTCATGCAGTAGCATTCTACCCATTTGGAAAAAGCATCTACGACGATTAAATACATTTTGTTATAAATTGGGCCCAAGAAGTCTATGTGAATTCTATAAAACGCATGCGGCGGAAACGGCCAGGAGGCAAGAGGGGCGCGCGGCGGTGCGGGGCGGAGCTGTGCGCAGACGGCGCATGTACCTACCAGCTGCTCGAGGTAGGCATCGATGCCCGGGAACCAGAAGCGAGCGCGAGCCGCGGCTTTCATCTTTACTATACCGAAATGAGAGCTGTGTAACTCGTTGCATACTTTATCACGCAACCTACCAGGAATTACTACTTTGTGGCCGCGCATCAAACAGCCGTTCTCATAAGACAATTGGAAACGACAATTGAAAAATGGTTTTAACTCAGGATCCGTTACTTTCCTAGGCCAACCGTGTTGAACGTGATGAGCCACTTTTTTTAGAATTATGTCCTGATCTATTTCGGATCGTAGCTCATCAAGTGTGAGCGGCAGCGTTCCATCAGTGACGAAGTTCACGTATGCGGCGCGGTCTTGGTAGCTGTGCTCCTCTTCTCGAGCCTCGGCTTCGGCCGCCGCCTGACCCTGCTTACGGAACGGCAACATCGCACGCGAGAAAAAGTCTGCGTTATTGTCAGCGCTTCGTACATATTCTATGGTGTAGTTATAGGCTGCCAAAAAAATCGCGTATCTCTGTAGACGGTTGGCGGATACTTCCGGTATGCCCTTGTGAGGGCCAAAAATAGTAATTAAGGGCTTGTGATCTGTACGGAGGACAAACGGGTCCGAGCGTCCGTACAAATATTGGTGATAGCGCCTAACCCCGAAGATGATCGCGGTGGCCTCCTTTTGAATTTGCGAGTACCTATTCTCTGCTGAGGTTAATGTTCGCGAAGCGAAAGAAATAGGCCTTTCTAAACCGTCATGGCAAATCTGTGACAATACTGCACCCAAACCGAAGGGTGAGGCATCCACGGTCAGAATAAGCTTTGCATTCGGGTCAAAATGAGTCAGCACCTGGTCAGAGGCCAGAATGTTTTTAACTTTTTCAAATGCGTCGGTATGAACGGACGTCCAGGTCCACTTTGTGTTTTTTTGTAATAGATTATACAAAGGACTTAAGATGCTCGAAGCCTCCGGAATAAAATTACGATAATAATTTATGAGTCCTAGAAACGATTGTAGCTGTGGTACATTTGTAGGTAAGGGGGCGTTTACAATCGCTAGTACCTTGTCATTCGACTTACGCACTCCGTGAGCATCAATTACGTGTCCAAGATATGTTATCTCTGTTTTTAAAAACTCACACTTATTTTTCTGGACAGTCAGACCGGCGTCTTGTAAACGTTGTAAAACGCAACGTAATCGTTCTAAGTTCTGCGTCTTGCTAGCCCCTGAAATTAGGATATCGTCCTGAAAACATAGAACGCCCTCCATGCCTGCCAACACACATTCCATTGCGCGCTGGAAAATAGCCGCTGCACTGGACAGACCAAACACCATGCGCGTGAAGTTAAAAAGGCCGCGGTGTGTGTTGATGCAGGTTAAGCTTTGTGACTCTTCTGACAAACGAAATTGCGCATAGGCCATAGAAAGATCTAACTTAGAGTAATATTTTCCACCATGCAGCTTGGAAAACATTTCGTTGATAGTGGGTAACGGATACTTTTCAATGACTAATTGTTTATTTATTGTTACAGAGTAGTCCGCACATAATCTTACGCTCCCATTATTTTTTAAAACCGGTACAATAGGGGATGCATATTCTGAATGCTCCACCGGTTTTAAAACTCCTAGCGCAACAAGACGATCCAGTTCATTATCGACTTTATCTTTTAAAGCGAAAGCTACCGGCCTGGCTTTGTAAAAAATTGGTTTTGAGCCCGGTTTTAAGTATAACTTTACCTCATATTTATTAAAACAGCCTAAATCATCTGTAAAAAGCTGTGGAAACTTGGAGATAATATTAGCGACTAAAAGACCATCAGACTCTTCGCAATATTTAACAGTAGACGTCGTGGGCGCAATCTCTAAACCAAATGCATACATAAAACTTCGTCCTAACAGCGACGGCCCGCCGCCGCGTACCACGTAGATATCGAGTGCATGCGCACTGCCGCGGTACGAGACGGGGACGTGAATGAAACCAGTTATGTTCATTTTTTCCCCAGTATAGCTGTTAAACCGTTTAACTGTATGAGACAAGGGCAGATGACTATAGAACGTCTCATACGTTCTATTAGAAATAACATTAATGGGAGATCCACTATCTACCTCAAACTCAAGAATAACACCACCGACATTTACGCGCTCGAGCATTGGCCTGTCCCGAGAACATCTTATATTGCAAAATAACTCACCGTCATCGCCCTCATCCACTTCGCCTTCTTCGACGTACTTTATTTTATTATTGGAGCACATTTTACGCAGATGACCCTTTAGACCGCATTTTTTGCATTTGTAATTTTTAAACCGACACTGCACACTTTTATGGTTAGAATAACCGCAGACACTGCACTTATCAATAACTTTCCCCGAGATGCTGAACACGCCGGCGTCCTGTGCTGTGGCTGTGCGCGTGACAGCGGCGGCGGCGCCCCCGGGCGCTGCTGCCGCGGCCTCGCGCGCACACCGCACGCTCTCAGCCAGCTCCATTGCTTTACTGAGAGTGAGTTCACGCAAGTCCTGCGAAAACAGTTTGTCACGCTCGTGTCCAGGTACCATGCCCATGACGAAACGGTCTAGCAAGGCCTCTTCGAGGTTTTTGAATCCACAATGAGCAGCAAGGCCTCTGATGCGGGCCGCCCACTGCGAGTGTCCTTCCCCTGGATTCTGCATCGCTGAGTAGAAATGGTACCGCTCGGCGAAACCACAACGCTTGGGGGTGAAATGGACATCCAAAATTTTGAGTACGGCTTCAAAATTTAATTCTGCCACATCCTTTGGTAAGGCTAAGTCGCTAGCCAACTTATATGAAGTCTCGGTGAGTGCGCTGAGCAAAATGGCCTTCCTTTTCACACCCGCCTTGTCCGTGCCGTCGTTAAAATCATTGGCGATGAAAAACTGTAGGATTCTGCTTCGGTAGGTGTGCCAATCTTGAGACAAGTGGTCAAAGCTAGACAATACTCCGAATGAGATCGACGCCATAGCACTGCGGGTCCGATCGTCGCCACGTGTTAGATCCGCGGAGTCGCGAGGTGCAGGGACACGACCATTAAAAGAACGGGCTAGAAACGCACTAGTTTATTTTACGAGGCAGAGGCGCGGGCGCAGCCGCGCGTACTTACGTAGCTAAATACATAACAGTTAGTGGTAGGACTAACTCTTCTGCGAGTGTCCGTCTGGGTTAGTACCACCGCTTTGCTCGTGAAGTCTGCCGCCAACCAGTAATGTGCAAGCATTACTGTGTTCCAGTTTGATGAGCAAAGTAGCCAGAGAAATTACTGGGCTTATGAGACTTAATACCTAATGTCTCAGGGTAACGAGCGCACTGCAGTGCCGCGCAGGCCTTTGTGTTTCAAAGTTCTGGTTGGCACTGCAATTGTTATGCGTCGGCGTTATGCTTACCATCAGGCAAACGACCAGCTCCTCTCGTTACTAATAACCAAAAAAAAACAGTCTTACACACTTTATCATTCTTATTGATTCAATTTCCTATATTATTAATTTACCTATCTAGTTTACCTTGTTTGAATCGAGTTTTCGAATCGTTTCACCATAACGTAAAAAAAACTTAAGAGAATAATCAAGTTATTCTAATTTGCTAAAAATATATTCAATTACAATACTTATAAATTATAATAATAATTACGTGATTAATATATGTTTAATTATCATGCTAATTATAAGTTATATGCATATATTTACTTACCACGCTGGTAATTATAGCGGTTTTCGTTTTAATATATACAACGAAGCAAAGGACGAGTAATTATTTATATCATAATTATAAATAGTTAGTTAATTATAGGTTAGTGTATTCCAAAATTAATCTGAAAATTGTACTTGTTTAAATGAGTTATCAAGAAACATAATACACAATTACTTAATTTTTTTTATTCCTTGTTCCAATAGCAGCACTTGAGGCCCGGTTTTCATTCGCTTAACGTGACCTTTGATCACATCGTCACGTTAGATAGAGGTGAACCACTTACTTAACTATTAAGTATACAAAATAAATCTATATATCTATTAAATTGCTTTCTAAAAAGTGGGAACAGACCTCGACGAAAGTATCGTGAAATATTTTACATCCCCCATTTTTACACCCATAGGTATTCTTTTATGAAATTCATGAATGGATATACCTTACTCAGGAAAAAAATAATCATTCAAATAGCTTGATAATTGGCGGATATATCGAGTAACATCGACACAAAAAGAACAGACACAGACGATAGAGATGCTCTATCTTTTGAGAACCTCTTCTTTGGACTCAGTTAAAAATTGAGTTTCACAAAATTTATCGCGGAATTGAAACTATAAATTACTCACTTTATATAAACTTATTTAAATGGATTTCCGCTAAGTAACGCCTGATTCCATCAAATATTTCACAAATTTCTTGTAATCTTATCAGTACACATCTTTTTTTGCGTTCAGCGGGTCGAGTGTGATAAAATGTGAAATAGTAGACGCTGAAAATTCCCAGCTACCTATTCAGCATATCAATCATATATAGGGTGTGCGCGCTCCGCTCGATGATCAGAATAAGGTTCCTCGATACAGCTCGAGTCACTCAAGAGCTCGAGCAGGCCACTGGAGAAATTCAATACACCGCAGACGTATAATAAATAAAAACCAACAAATAAAAAAAAATGACACGTGGTTTTGTCTCACGATAAGTAATTATCTTGTGCGAAGCGTATTAGTGTAGTGTGCAGCTTTGGCCGCTCTATCAAAGTGTAGCCGCGGCGCCAGTTCATATTCTTAACAATGGATATATTTTATTCAAAATTTCGTCGTTATTAAAGCGTGAGAATACATATAAAGTAATTTGAAGGATGAACTAAAAAAAATCTTTAAGACCAATTATATCGTTTCTAGGAAACGAAACGACGCGAAGTACCTTCCCTTTGTAATTCACAAACAAAAATATGGAAGCAAAACACCCGATGCTTTCTTTCCCACACGTATTACAATAGACTTAATAACGAATTCAAATTAGTCCTTACAAACGCGAATATGTTTGGTATGCGCCTTGTTTGTTGTTTAAACGCGTAGGGTTGCCATTTATGGCCATGAATTTTTTTCGTTTAGCTTTTAAATTTACCAATTATAAGTAATCAATGAAGTGCCGCGCAGGCCTTTGTGTTTCAAAGTTTTGAGTAGCACTGCAATTGCTATGAGCTGGCGTTATGGTTACCATCAGGCAAGCGACCAGTTGTGTCGAGCTTGTTATCGATCACACAGTAATGCTTGCACATTACTGCTTGGCGACAGACTTCACGAGCAAAGCGGTGGTACCAACCCATCAGACAGACACTCGCAGAAGATTCCTACCACCTATTAGTAAGTACCCTTTATTTACATAATATACTACTGCTATAATTTTCATCTAACTAATCTACGGTTGCTTGGAAGAGATCCCTACTTAGTGATAAAGCCGCCTATTGTACTGATTTGTAATTTTTTTCCTTATCGTGCAATAAAATGTTATCTATCTATCTATCTACAGAACAAAAACATTTGGATAATCTATATAGCCTAGAAAAATTCAAAAATTATTTATTGTAGGCCCAAAATAAAAAAACAAAAGTTCTAAAACAATTAATATAATTCAATGTAAAAAAAAATAGAGTTAATAAAGCTAAAAAAGATATGTGTTTTACAAAATTAAGAAATCTTTGAGGAAGTCCGGCTAACTCTACCGAAACGATTTTTTGTAGGTAGTTCTTATTTTGTTGATCTATAAATTACTTACTGTAAGTGACAAGTGACAACCCTTCCCGATGTGTCGTGAGCAGTGCCCTTAATATCATTTTGCATGCGACTATGCTATGCAAAAAGCTTCAATAGCTTTATTCCCTGGAATTCAAGAAGTTAATTTTTTCCTCGTGCTTACTGCCATCGGCATACTTATGGTTTTTATTCAAAAGTAGTTCCAACTCTCTTTCCTTATTTTAACTTTTTTTATTAGACAAGTTAAAAAGACGAGCAGGTCACAGATCAGTAATATGTAGCTAGGAGCAGGTCCTTCAGAACAGATCTTTGGGATAGGTCTGCGCGGCACTACAAACTATACACTCGTTTGAGTCGTTACTCTGCTCAATAATTTCACCGACTACTTTGATCATCAAACCGGAACACAGTAAAGCGTGAACACTGTTGCTTGGTGCAAGATAGTACACGTAAAGCGGTGGTAGGTACTCAACCAGACGGATACTCGCAGAAGAGTTAGTCTAACCACCTATCGTACTCTTGGTGAAATTCTATGTTCGGCCTGTTATTCCAGAATTCCCCATTTTCCTTTGGATATTGCAAAAACAAAATTCAATTCCGGGATATCTCCCGGAACTTATACTATCTTGGTTCCTTTGACACGCATTGGATGTCACAAATTCTGCGAAATGAATGAGTTTCTTTTACCTACTTTTATAAATATGTCGCGATACTCGAACATAAAAATATTTGAACAGTCGAGATCAAGTGAGGCCGGTCGGAAACTTGTGCGAATTTCAATCCGACGCACCATAGTTTGAATCTCGACTCGGCCCGCACCAATGACTTATATAAAATTATGTGCGGATTATTTAAACTCGCTCTAAAACGGTGAAGGAAAACATCGTGAGGAAACTGGCATGTTCAAGAACCACAAAATTCAGGACATGTGACATCCACCAAGCCGCAGCCCGCGTGGTGGATTATGGCCCATACCTCTTTCTTTGAGAGAAGGCCGGTATCCCAGCAGTGGGAGCGTAAGAGGCTGATAATGTAATGTAAAAAACGGAGGAGGTTCTAAATTCGTCTGTACTTTGTTTGTGGAGACGCGATGTACTACACGATTTCTCCACCTATTGTCAATTTACGTGATTTTTTTTCATGATTATACAGCCTTAATTTGAATTGGTATGTTATCCCGAAAAGGGGACTTAGAAACAATTCCAGAACATGCCGCGCACTTTACGTTGGAAGAGAATTAATTTTTTTGCACAGGAATTTTGAATGACATATTTCCAAGGGAGGTTCTCACAACTTGTTGATAGCTATGGTCCTAATGAACCGTTCCGTCACCTTGGCACTACCACTAAGGCATCATCGCTTCACAGTCGTCAAATCGTAAGGCAGCCCTCACACCTAATTCATGATTGAAGAATAAGCATCAATCGCGGGCCATGAGAAAACCATGGAAAAACCACGATCCCGGTTGACGCATATCGTATCGTCTACTGTGGTTGTGGTTGGGGCTTGATGGAAATCTAGTGCAAGCACGACACCCGTTCCTGCCTTGTCTATTTTGTGGTTTTGTATCAAGCCGCGCTTGCGCGTGTATTTTCTCGTAATCCGCGCTTGATGCAAAGGCATGGTTATTTTGACAGCAAAGCGTATACTTGCATAAGCGTCTACGGTCTGCATTACGCACGACATGTCGTCATAGTAGGTATATGATCCACCTAATCAGGTTGAAACCACTACAAATACACCATTCAATTTTCAAAGCACTACTTAGCCGTGTAGTTTCACCACAATAAGTGGTCATTTGCCACCGCAATACTTGGTGTTGCAAAAGCTATGGCGTTTGATGGCGAACTGTTTTGATTTATAATCGACTGTTTTCCTCCACGTCTTTTACGAGCAAGTACCGAACCCTAATCCATATGAATTCCGCACTCAATAAAAAAAACATTTAAATCGGTTGAAAATTGGCGGAGATATCGAGAAATATCGCCACGAAAAGATAAAATACAGAGGAATTGAGAACCACTTCCTTTTTTAAAGTCGGTTAAAAAGTAGACCATTGATCAGTCTTATGTGTTAAGAACTTAAAACCTATGAGTTAGTAACAAAATAAATTTACGAATTGTTAAACAGTGTTAAACGGTTGAATAGTTAAACCATGTTTTGTCTCTTTTAGTTCATTCATTATTCAGTAAAATTGTTATAAAACAACAAAGACAAAACATAGTTTAACTAAACCACCGTTTAACCCTGTTTATTAATGAGGGCCTCTGATATCTATACAAATAAATAAAATTGAAGTATCTGTTTGTAATATCAAAATAACAGCTTTTTACTTAATGCATATGAAAGTATATACGGTACATATAAGAAAAAAAACATTTTTTTCTAATTTTGTCTGTCTGTCTGTCTGTTTTGGGTAATCTCCGAAACGGCTGGTCCAATTTTGACGGTACTTTCTCTGGCAGATAGCTGATATTACAAGGAGTAACTTAGGCTATTTTAATTTTAGAAAATAATTAGGGTTCCGTGCAAAAAAATAAAACGCGTGAAATCCAATATCTAAACGCGGGTGAAACATTAGCTAATTAACTAATAAAATACAACAGTAATTGCCGATAATGCCTAGTCTAATCGTGCACTATTGGGATGAAGGAAGCCTTCAGTCGGCAACAAAAGGTCGCCAATGCAGTGCAAGATGAAAAATAAATATCGTCAATAAAACCTTTTAAAAGTTATTTATTTAATTCAACTTCCACTATTTGTCAACGCAATAATCTCTATACAGGGCAACACCGGCTATTTCTATTCAGCAGCGCACGCAGCTTGTATCTAGGTGCATTGAGGAGGATTCTTGCGCTTATTCCGTTGACGTACACAGAGATATCCGATATTGCACTTCCTCAGGGATAGGGACGTCCTGCATAAATTATATCGATAAATTTGTCGATACAATAAATACTTAACTGGATTTTTCCAAGTCATCTTCGGGGCTTCGCCCGCGTGGTATTGTCTATAAAGCCTAAGTGTTATTCCAGAATCTAAACTATCTACATTCCAAATTTTATCAAAATCAGTTTAGTTGTTTCGGAGATACGTGGCAACTAACATTTGCACACATACACACAAATTTTCCCATTTATAATGTTAGTAGGATTCATTACCAATCTTGGTTTATTAGAATTTTGAAAAATGATTGTAATTATTGTCATTACAAAGTAATGGTTAACGTGGACACATGTTTTTAAGCAGGAATTCAGTTGTTAATTTTTTTTGTTTTCTGTAGGGTCTCCAACAATTTTTTTTTGTGAAACTACTTCTTGGTTGTCGTTTTTTTTAAACGATGACGCGATGTTTATTTTTCAAAATTGAAGGTCTTTATACTGTCGAAATTGTTTTAGATAACGGTAATTAACGCTTGACGCTGTTTGTTTATTTTACAATTATTATTTAAGTGATTGGTTTAGCAGACTCCAAATGCCACGGACAGGCGCTCTCAGCACAATTATTGATACTCCTCCTTCCTGCCTTCGTCCAATTTTATAAGGGTCGGCACAGTTTTTTGTAATTCCTGAACATGGGATGTTTTCCTTCACCGTTTGGTAAAATCCGCACATAACTTGATTTAAGTCACTGGTGCGAGTTCGCGCCGGGAGTTGAACTCTGGTGCGTCAGATTGAAAGACGCACAAGTTTTTGCTCGCCGACACTAGCTCTTTCAAATAATCTCAAAAATATTGATAGTACAGATTAAAAGTATCGATATGATTGATAAGAACAGGCTTTCACATCCCTACAAGTTCCCTATTCACGACGGAGAGCTCTTTGTGGGATTGAAACTTTTTGACTCTGAAGGATTGTTATCCGGAAAGTAGCTCGGATGTATGCGCTACCTCCAACCATATCTTAGAAGTGAAACATATCTCAGTCCTTGGGATTGTAGGTGAACAGTGCAGTGTGAAAGGGTTGAATGTATTTGTCTTGATAAGATTGGGACCGTACTTTTAACGTATCAGATTAGACTATACTTACCAGCTGTGCTTATATGCTGTTTCTGCTGTATGTTTTTTCAGTCTTTCATTTTTGGAACCATGCAATACCAAGGATCGTATGAACTATCTTTAGATCATTAGATTAGAAGTACTGATTGAATGTTGACCGAAGTTTAAGTGCTAATTTGCTGACATTACTCTCGATAGGTAGTATCCGGTTTGATGTGACTTAATTGTGTAACTGTGACTTAACTGTGATTCGGGTAGATGAATGTTGCAGAGGCCCGCTGTTAGAGTCATTTTAACTTTCATAAGTGCTCCTTTGGGGCCTATTTGAATAAAGACTTTTGAATTTGAATTTAATGTAACTTATGTGACTTAAATAATGATGAGGTCGACATGACAATAACGTACTTCAAACCTAGAACGCACACTGACTCTCAATGTAATAGATATATACTAATAATATATATATATATACAGTCAAATAACACAGGTAACAATAATAGAAAATTTGCATTTTTTTCTTGGGTTCTAGCCGGACGCGGCTTTTATATTTTGCCAAATTTAATATGAAACATTTATAATTATAATAATTTACATTCCCGCGTTGCCGATACTATCAGATCTATAAGCAACATCTACTATATTCTGTGAATCTATTAGTTTTAATAATAAATAAATAAACGGTTTTTTGATGCCACACGTGACCGGAATGCTTGTTGTTATTTTGGACTAGGCGTGCGTCGTAACGTCTTTTGCGCGTAATCGGTTGTAAGCAATTTCGTGTATACGCATAACTTATGGTTTCGAAACTGGTTATTCTAGTTATTTTTCTTAGAGCGTGGTTTTTCATCAAACTATTTTAACCTGTGAAATGTGAAACATTATTATTTTAATCAGATTCTGAATGTAACGTCTTTATATATGTACTAGCTGCTGCCCACGGTTTCACCCGCATGGAGATATTGGATTTCATGGTTTTTATTTTATTGCGTGGACCCCTAATTCTTTTTCTAAAATAAATGTCTGTCCAGCCGTTTCTCGGAGATTACCCGCAACAAACAGACAGACAGACAGCCAAAAATTTTAAAAATGGTTGTTTAGTTATAGGTCCCGTATATACTTTCATATGCATTTAGTAAAAAGCTGTTATTTTGATATTACAAACAGACACTTCAATTTTATTTTTTTGTACATAGTTAAGCATAACACCGTGTGAAGATGCTGAATAGATCCAAGTTAATCTGAACGAAACAGAACGCAATCTTCGGACGTGACGTGTTTTCTCCATAATCAGTTTTCGAAATAGCTTCGTTCTGTAATAGATTATTTTTAATTCCAAAGTTATTGTGCTGTGTTTGATCTGCTATTGGTTCATTTATATTTTGAGAGTTCTAATTGGTCCGCTCGCTCACTAATGCACCGAAGTTAAGGCAATCGACCAATGGCCGCCAGATGCCGCATTGTTCCGAGCGAAACGTAACACAGTCTTCAGGCTTGAGTTCGAAACGTAACGTGGCTAAAAAACTGCTTACGGAAAAAACTGCATACGCGCTTCGCATGAAACTGCTTATACGGTTGTAAGCGTCGTAAGTGCAGTTTCTCGAACGGATCATGTTATTTATCGTCCACTACTATTTTGGACAGCATTGCCACTCCACGTGGCAATGCGACCAGGAAGCATACTGGTCGCATTGCCACGTCTAGAAAGGCGCGTTGCCATCGGGTGATGGTTTACTAGGTTTTTAATTAATTTTTTGTAAGTTTAATTAGTTAAGAAGATTTTTTTGTTCTATATGATAATGAGACAAGCTGGCCGTTTGCCTGATGGTAAGCATAACGTCAGCCCATAACAATTGCAGTTCCACTCAGAACTTTGAGACACAAAGGCCAGCGCGGCACTGCAGTGCGCTCGTTATCCTGAGACAATTTAGGCTTAATTCTCATAAATCCGGTAATTTCACTGGCTACAAATTATTGTGTCTATACGTTGTTATCTATTTTCTTTTGCAACATAAATTTAACATATATTATAATAAATCAAGAGATAAATTGGAGATTAATACAGTATCCTAACATTTATAAAATTAGACAAAATTAAATTACATAGGTACTAAGTTATTGCCCGTTCATGAGGTATTTATTTATAATTAATACTACACGTGTCGTTTTGACAAATAATTACAACTATTTTGCGAAAGCGTCCATGCAACAACATAAACTAGAAAACAATAGCTGATAAAGCAGTACAAGCATACTTCTAGGCATTTCAACTAGGAATTTCAAAACACGCTATGCGTAACTGACGGAATCTATGAGCTACTCGTATTGAGTCAATAAGGTTTTGTAACGACGATAATAACCAAACCTAACAAAGCACGTGTTAACTCTTACTTTGCACGAGTAGATACTTAGTGTTTTGAAATGTCTTCTATAGTAAATATTGTAAGAGTTTTATAGAACACTAGCTGTCGCCCGCGGAGATATTGGATTTCATGGTTATTATTTTTTTGCGCGGAACCACAATTCTTTTTCTACAATAAAAGTAGCTTAAGTTACTCCTTATAACATCAGCTATCTGCCAGTGAAAGTCCCGTCAAAATTGGTCCAGCCGTTTCGGAGATTACCCGGAACAAACAGACAGACAAAAATTTTAAAAATGGTTGATTTGTTATAGGTACCGTATATACTTTTATATGCATTTGGTAAAAAGCTGTTATTTTGATATTACAAACAGACACTTCAATTTTATTTATTTGTATAGATATATTAACTTACTATATAAGTATACTTTACAAGGTTTAAAATTAAATAAAATCCGATGATCACATATGAAACCTTGACCTCTAACTAGGCTTTCCGGTATACAAGCACCATCAGCGCCCAACTAATAAAAGTTACAATCCCACAAAATTGTAAAAATAACACTGCTATATTTGTAAATTTTAACGTTTTTAGAATTATTATTTTAAATTTGTATAAAATTACCTGTCGTTTTCGATTAAAATTGTAGGCGATGACGTAAGCCACTATAATATAGAAAAATTGTTTAAAAATAAGTTTTTTGTGGATAAAAATATTTTTCCAGACAGCAACAATGAAAAGCTTCTTACCTTGTTATTATTTGTAAACGCGTTGCTCGTTCCAATTTACCACGCGATCGAATCCGCGTGCAAAAGCTATTTTTTTTAATTTATATTAGGACGCAATACAAACTTAATACTTAAAAACATCTCAGTGTGAATTTGTAGCCCATTCGAGAGCTGTAACTGAAAATGGGTACAGGCGTCAACACAAGTGACCTTTACTGACTGGAGCGTTTGAAAGGCAGTTTTTTATTTGCACAACGACGAGCGGTTCGTTTGCCTGATGGTAAGTTTTCGCCATTTCATAAAATGTCTATGATCTCCTTCTTAATACAGGCCGTATTTACTTTTTTACGCAGGACTATTACAATACCTATATTTAGGAAAATATAATGTATGTAAGGAAAAATATTACTAAATTTAACTTAAAAAGTAGTACATGATTTAAATACTTACTAGAAATAAACATTAAATTGATTGATTGTTTAATAAATAAATAAAATAAAATAAAAATTAAATTGTCAGATTAAGTAAAAGTAGCTGATAAAGAGTAAGTTAGGCGCTAATTTTATCATAGAAAAAGAATTAGGGTACCGCGCAAAAAAATTAAACCCATCTCTGCGCGGGTGCAACCACGGGCAGTAGCTAGTAATAACATATAGTTATAGGCAAAATATGACTCATTATTTTTTATACCGAATGGCCTAAAAACTAGTTATCGGCCATGGGCCATAGAAATACAACAAATAAAAAATTGATTTGCATATGGGAACATGAACATTCTTCGTGTTGAAAAAAACATGTGGAATTATAATATTATAAACTAGCTGCTGCCCGCGGTTTTACCCGCGCGGAGATATTGGTTTTCATGGGTTTTATTTTTTTGCACGGAACTCTAATTCTTTTTTCAAAATAAAAGTAGCCTTAGTTACTCCTTATAACATCAGCTGTCTACCAAGGAAAGTTCCGTCAAAATTGGTCCAGCCGTTTCGGAGATTACCCGGAACAAACAGACAGACAAAAACTACTGTGTATACTTTCTCAGTAAAAAGCTGTTATTTTGATATTACAAACAGACACTTCAATTTCATTTATTTGTATGTATGACGTATGTAGATGTATAGATAAGCGATGTGTACGTACACTAAAGTCGGTTGTTTATCTTCTGACGCCTGATTTAAATGTACAAGTACCTACTGTAAATTGTATACTACTAATCAGTGTTATTATAACTCACTTATAAATATATCAATAGTTTCCTTGCTATACAAATGACGTCCCTGTCAAAGTAACAAATTTATTTATAAACTAGCTGCTGCCCGCGGTTTCACCCACGCGGAGATATTGGATTTCATGGGTTTTATTTTTTTGCGTGGAACCCTAATTCTTTTTCTAAAATTAAAGTAGCTTAAGATACTCCGTGTAACATCAGCTATCTGCCAGTGAAAGTCTCGTCAAAATCGGTCCAGCCGTTTCGGAGATTACCCGGAACAAACAAACGGACAGACAGACAAAATTTTAAAAAATAGTTGTTTTATTATAGGTACTGTATACATATACTTTCATATGCATTTAGTAAAAACGCTGTTATTTTGATATTACAAACAGACACTTCAATTTTATTTATTTGTATAGATTAATTTAATAGATTTGTTATTACCACGGCAAAGCCTGATTCTTGTTCAAATATCCTTGTCGCCTAAGATTATAGTCTTGTGAAGTTTCAATCAAACCAGTGTGATAATAATAACCAGTGGCATAAAAATTATAACAAAGAGAGAAGTGAAAATTGTTTTTAAGGTTTATTCCGGTTTGTCCCCATGATCTGAACCCCAGGGGAATGATTATTCCTATTTGCACCCCTGATCTATTCCCAGGGGGACAAACAGGAAGGAAAAGTTCGATTCGTCCCTCGTCGGTAACAGTCTACTGTTTTCTTAGGGGTGGGGGGGGACTTAAAGAATAAATATAAACCAACTTCATGTACATTTTGGTTCATATCTTTTAAATTTCTGAACCGATTTTGATGAAACCAACGCTGTTACCTATATTGAAGCAAACTTAATAAATAAAAAACGATTACACTCCAATTAATAGTTTCGGAGAAATGTGTGGACAAACATACATAGGTACACCTATAAAATTTTGTATAATTTGGGCTTCCAAACAAAAACATACAGAAGAACGAATTGATAGCCTCCTTATTTTGAAGACGGTTAAAAATCAATTAACATAATTTTATTAATCTCAAGTTATATAAATATACACATAATTAATATTAGGCAATCGCTATTATCATAATAAAATATATTTGAACAGGATTGTAATATTTTTCTTTATGTTGACGTTAGTTATTATATTTTTGTAAAAAGATAAATTTGATTTAATCTATGTTCATATTTGTTGTCATGGTAGAATGTTTGAATTTTTTATAACATGTAGTTATAATAATTAGCTTTTATTGCATTCCAAGGTATACGTAATGAGAAAAAAATATTTAGTAAAAAGCATATAAATGAAATTATATACGGTATAAATAAAAAATAAATAAATAAAGTATTATATACTACTTGCATACAAAGTGTCTGTTTGTTTGACATTACAAACAGACATTACAATTTTAGTTATTTGTATAGACATATAATTTATAATTATCGTATATATTGGTTATTTACGACTTTTCAGCACAACAGTACTTTGTTTAGCTCCGTGCCCACAGCCCTCCACTAATTTATACGCCAGTTGGGGGTGATAATAAATTCCCTACATCGTACCTAAGTTTTTAAATTAGACTTACACTAGTTTACTGAGAAAGCTGCCGAATTGAAATGGAAATGTAACCTTTATCAGCCAGAATCAAGTGTCATTAAATTAAAATTAAATTAAATTAAATTTGTTTATTGTGATAAAAACGATAACAACCAATTACATTTATCACATTAGGAAATAGTAGTTAATACACAGTTACAGATTACAATAATGTCAATTAAAAGTACAATTAGTTAGTTGAAAATGCAATGTCACCAAATAAAATAATGAAAAATAAGCCGATACAATGTCAAAAAATTAAAAATATGTCAATATACAATGAATGTCAATGCGATTTATTAGATATATAAGAAAAAGAAAAATCATTCGCTATCACTACTGTCGGAATTACCTATATTGCGCCATTGATCGTTCAAGCTTTCGCAATAAGATAATACCGCTGAAACAATGGTAGACCACTTGTCAAAAGAAATGTCAAAATCAGTCATATTTCCTTATACGCTTTCGTGAGGTTTTTTGTTTAAGTACTCATTAATTATTAAACTATTGACCATGGACGAGCGTCTCGTTCCAGCGTTCGGCGAGTCAACATACTGATGATGTCTTGTGTAGAGGCGAAACACGTGTCGAAGGTCGGCTTGAGTTTGACTCATGCTGAGAAACGTCGCGTCACTAAACACAATGACAAGGATATTGCAGTTCGGCGTCTCGAGTAAGTAACCGTTGTTTACTAACAAATTGACTATCTTTTTGAGTTCGCGTCATGAGTTCCAGCCGAGCCTGAGGCGGTTCATATATTCCAACCAAGAGTTACACCAAGGGTTTCACTGACTAATACAATACTAATTGTTGGTTTTACAGTCCATCGTTGCAAACTCAAGAAAGTTTTTCATGTTATAAAAAACGAACCCGGGTTTCGTGGTCCAGCGTCGCGTTACGTTAGATCGAAAAAACGAACTCAGGTTTCGTTGTCCAGCGTCTCGCGTTACGTTAGATTAGGCCGTTAAACATTCTTTATCGCGAATTTGAAACTATAAATTACCCACATTCAAATATAATTTAGAAGCTTCAACTCGAAAAAAATTCTCTTCTAGCATGGTTCATCTCGAAGTTTTACTTCACCGAAGACTGTATCTCATTATAGGATTCGAACTCTCAAGCCATAGACGTGGTGGACGAACTCACTTCCATTGACTCATCAAAGATTGACTATTTAAAAGATATGAGAGAGCAATACCTAGAACAAGGGTTTATTTTTCCAATATACATTTACGAAACGACGACGTGGCGGAAAGCTATGCCTTCTGAATCCTATGAAGTAAATAAAAAAAAGAATCAAAACCACAGTCAATATGTAAAAAACATTTCCCAGTGGAAGTGCATTGTGCAGTGGTGTTGGACATCATCAGAGAAAGTGACGCGATAGGAACACGTCTCGGGCCCTCGTTTCAATCATACAAAGAGCTTTTATGCGCGGTGTCAACTTATAGGGCTGGGAAACTTTCGATAGAGAATACGTTTAAGAAATTAGACTAATTTGAAAGAAGGAATTTATTCTTAGATTTATATCACCTGTTCTATTACTATTCGTGCAATTACTATTTTGCACGAATAATAACAGAACACAATGTTAAAAATAGTACCTAATTTAAAAATACGATATGTGATGTTTCGAAAGGGTTCAATAAAATCAAATTTGTGATTTCTTTCTGCACGTGAAGTTAGACGTTGATAGTTTCGCTTCAGGTCTGAATTGTTCCTTACTAAATATATAATTATTTATAAAAATCATATAGTTTGAAGCGAAGAAAACTAGCTTGCATATTTTGATGATAAAAAAACATACAACGAGGTTCAGCTTCTACACAAATCAAATAATTACCCAAATACGATGTATTGAGTATCAACAATACATCATATAAGTAATTTGATATTTATATAATCAAATTTGCTAGCAGGTATACAATATGTCTTGGCTATATATTGTGGGATTTTTTGTTAAGTGATTATATCAATAAAATGATTATGGATGTAGATATTAAAGATAATTAATTTAAAGTAATTAGACTGATGTAATTTGATATAAAAGGTTTAAAATGTAAAACTAAATTATAACTTAAAAATTGTTAACTGCTAGCATTGACTTGCAAATGCCCTAACAGGGTATATGTATCACTTACATAGCACATACTATATACATAAGATCTGTATAGAAATGCTATAAATACATGAATGCAATAAATAAATAAATATCTATAGTTTCCCCTCACTATGAGACGATTTAGAGAAGTGCAATATTTTTGGTGGCCACGAACAAAGAGACGAGCCACAACCGCGGCTTTGTTGTGCCTCTTGTAGCTAGAACCTTGAGATTACATCAACGTGCGAAACTTGGAAGGTTCCATTTAGCACGTTGTGTGTGAAATAAAATGGTTATTTCACATACAACGTGCTAGAGATTTGAGTGCAAGAGCACCTAATAACGACATTCATTGACGTTGACAATGTTCTGATTAGCTACGTAAAGTGAGCTTTATTTGTGCCAAACTTAGTAATGTTTGTCAAAATCTGAATAAGGACAAACCAACAAACATTCTATTCCAGGAGTCAATACGAATCATCTAGGCTAGCATAATTCATCGTCGCTTATCGACCGCATTGTTATTCACAATCAGGCGAGAAAATCCGTCAAATGCAAGACTATTCGAAAATTGAAAAAAACATGTGAAAATGCCTTTAAATATTTAAAGGCAAGGTCTGGCTGTACGTATATTCGTATCCCACGTATCGCTGCAGGCCGTTTTCACACTCCAAAAAACTCAGTTTTCAGTCGCGGCATCTAGGCCTTAAATGAGAAACAAGAAGAAAGGCGCTCGCCTCATATTCACGTTTTGCTCTGTAATTAGAACGCTAAAAAGAAGACCTAAATGCAAGTGGGAACGGTTTGAAGAACTGTAACTAATCTTTGTTTTTATTAGTATTGTACTCGTATATACGGCACAGTGTATGTGTTTGACAGTATTTTGACACACCGCTTGTGTTTTGTAGACTCAAGGTTTATGCCGCGCAGGCCTTTGTGTGTCAAAGTTCTGAGTGGCACTGCAATTATTATACGCCGACAATAAGCTTACAATCAGGGGATCGACCCACTAGTCTCGTTATCCAATAGTATAAAAAGGCACTGCAGTATCCTATACAGTTACCCTGAGGTACCCTGAGATATCAGGTATGGTATCAGGTATTTTACTAGGATTGTAGGACATACTCTTCCGCGAGTGTCCGTCTGGGTTGGTACAACCGCTTTGCTCGTGAAATCTGCCACCAAGCAGTAATGTCAAACAATTACTGTGCGGTTTAGTGAGTGAATTTACTGGGCTTTTGAGACTTAATGCCTAAACGAGCGCACTGCAGCGCCGCGCAGGCCTTTGTATTTAAAAGTCCTGAGCGGCACTGCAATTGTTACGAACCGGCGTTATGCTTACCATCAAGCAAACGACCATCTCGTCTCGTTATTAAATACAATCAAAAATGTATTTAAGGTTATATAAGTTTCATATATGCCCAGTAATTTCACTGACGACTGTGCTCATCCAACCGGAACACTGACTGGAACCGGAACACAACAGGTAATGTATGCACACCAAAAGGCGGTAAAGTACACGAGCAATACGACGTATGCAAAGGTCATGAGTGAACGTGGGCTTTAATTTAACTGCCTGAATCTAGACCCAACATCTATTTAACGTCCTTTAGAAACTATTCTAGCCGGCTATCTCTCAATAACCGTACAACCCGGGTAACCACCGGATAACTTGCCTGGATAAAGTATTTTCCTGCACACTCCATCAGAGGACAGGGTTGAACAGTTTTCAAAAATAGAATAAAATTAGCTAGTAAAATTTTCTTCTAATATGAACATTATTAGAGGAATAAAATACAGCGCTCATAACACATTTGTACTATTATCTATTCTGTGGCATAGCTCGACACAGCTGGTACCACAGAATAGATAATACTGGTCCCTAAAGTAATGTTCGGTGCAGTCAGAGTAGTCCAGAGTGACCGCTACGGCCTACGGGGCGAACCCGTAGCGATCAGCCATCTTATTACTGAGCGCTACCATCCGTGCTACCACAAAAAAACAGCTGTTATACGCTTGTTTAGCTAGACAGTGCCTAAAAATAAACATCTAAAATGATTAGAAATTTCACAAAAGAATAGAGTTAGACAATAGTTAGACTCTACTCAAGATTTGTGGTTGTCAATATTTCAACACACATCTAAAGCATGTTTAAGAGTTAGACGCAGTTTAACAGTTGTTTAGAGTGTGTTTATTTTTTTGTGGTAAGACCGTTTATGTTTTAGATACCAAAAACTCATAAATAAAATCATATATTGCGACTTTTTTTAACCGACTTCCAAAAAAGGAGGAGGTTATCAATTCGTCGGGTATTGTTTTTTTTTTATGTTTGTTACCTCAGATCTCGGTCATTTATGAACCGATTTGGAAAATTATTTTTTTGTTTGAAAGGATATACTTTCAGATTAATCCCATAGAAATTTCATCAAAATCGTTTCAGTAGTTTGTCACTGAAGTCGGTTCGTAGCTTTTTTAATTTATGTTATTTGGTTACGAAATACTTGAAGCTCTTTTAGCAAAATATTTTATAAAGTAGTAATAGATTGTAAGCCCCTTTTTTTCTGTTCTGCGCTATTGGCGTTTTAATGCTGTCGTTACAATGTTTCCAATTATTGCTATAATTATTGGAATCATTATGGTAAATTTTGTTCTGTAAATGTTAGTACCTAGGTAGGTAAGTACGTATACGTAACGTAGTCAGTCGCCAGGAGGTGTTTGCTTCCATGAATAATTGTCGTTAACATATTAATTATCTATTAATACATTTTTAATTAAAATATTCTAAGCTAGATATTTTATCAAAAGGGGAGATTATCTCTTACGGTTCACTTGCACATATGAGTGAATGATCTTTATTTCAATTCCATTACAAAAGTTAGCAGAGCGGAATAGACAAATCCTGTTAGACATGCCATAAGTAAAAGAACTACAACAGGCTATTTGAATACTAAAATAAAGCTAAATGTTTGAAATCAGAAATCTTTCTTGAACCCTTAAAAATAAAAGGTTTGAAGTTTCAGTGACGTCGCTCGACGATTCGTTGATGGCAGGAATCTTATGAGCTTGTGTTTTCGGTTAAGGCGCATCCCTGAGCGAATGACCTTCTTCTTTTCACATCTGATTCCCATGAATTCACGTGGTATAGCATGCTCCCCCGGCTATTTACCACTCTGAAAATCTTTCGCTAAGTAAGGTCCGTGTTTTTATACTTGTCTAATAAAAACAAATATGGCGGATCACCAATCAATGACATAGATGTATATCCGAATTCGAATCATGACATTGCTTGGTGATCGGATAACTATTTAATTGATGTCATTGGTTTGACTCCCCGATTATGTGTAAATTATTGTACTATTTAAGAAAAAACGGACAATCGCTCCGTTTTGGCGACTGATGCATTTGAGAGACAGCGCTATTGGGCTTAGTGACTATGTGAGATATTTTGGTGAAACGCTAATCACGGATAAAAAAAGGTTTTTCGCCAGCCCTAGCGGCCACAAGAGGACGTTCGTGTGTTGAACTTTGTACTCGCCAGTTGGAGCAGTTCGGTTTGGAAACTTCCAGAAAATGCCTGAACATCTGAAGTGGAAACCACAATGTGTTATTTGAAAACAATGAACTTGTTCTGTTATGGATGGCTGGAGTCTTTTTGGCCAGATTTGTTTTAGTGTTTTTGTTTATATTTGTTTCCAACTATTTTAGTAGTTACCACCGTGGTAGACAGAGCATAGTGAATGCTACTTTATTCTATTCGCTTGTTCACACAGTAGGTACAATCTGCGAAACTTTTTTCAAATATTTTTTTATGCTATTTGGTAACGAGACGAGCTGGTCTTTTGCCTGATGGTAATCATGACACCGGCCCCAAATAATTGCAGTGCCACTCAGAACTTTCAAAAACAAAGGTCTGCGCGGCACTGCAGTGTTTCATAAGCCCAGTAATTTCACTGGCTACTCTGATCATCAAACCGGAACAGTAATGCTTGCACATTATCTACTGCTTGGCGGCAGACTTCACGAGCAAAGCGGTGGTAACAACCCAGACGGACACTTGCAGAAGAGTTAGTCCTACCACTAACAAAATTCTTATTTGTCTGTCAAAACCTGGGGTCCAAAAATAGGAGCCACCCTCACCTCTCGTACTTAAGATACATATCTTTACGGTTCAAGTCCATGTTTGGGTTATATAAATTCATATATATATGTATTTAGAGCAAATGGGCTATCACAGACGGACACCCAAACGAGTGATATTGTAAGGGTTCCTATCCCATTTTCATTCAGACGTACGAAATCCTAAAAAAATAACTACCAAACGATTACTAACTCATAATCCTGCACTAGGATTCCCTTGGTCACAGGTGGCACGAACACATACTGATATACAAACATACATAACACAATCGAGGATGTTACCCATTGATCCGTCCTGCTCACCTCTCAACCACCCAATCTCAAACGTAAGAACCCGAAGTATAACTCGCCCAACTCCGTGATGGGCCTAGCGCCGAGCGGTAAATATTGTTCCTGTTTCACCACGAGCAAGACGGGGCGCGGAAAAGAGCAAGACAGCACGTCTAGTCAAAGATCAAGAAGTTGGTGAAGCGCAGATGCGAATTTGACAGACAGGCCATAGAGTAATAAATAACCTACGCCTATGACGATGACGACATTATTATAATTTGAAATAATGGTTACCTACTGAAATAATGGATAGTCATATATTGTAGCTATATTAATACTCTACTTATTGGATTCTACCTATCCGTTGTCCACCATGGAGATACAATGACACATTGCTTTTATGGATTTTTGAAAAAATCATGTTCATGTCCGTGACCTGGGAACTACAGTTGCTGGAAACAGGACTCGAAAGCTGAAGCCCCAGCTCAGTGGCGTGATCTTGAATAATTTGCCTTCGTTCAGCAATCGACAAGAATATAAGTTGATGGTACTATACCTATAATTCATGCAACTACATTCGACAAAGTTGAATCATGACCCACCTATTCGATTTTTTTCATATATCAATTATCGAAGTATAGGAATTATAGGATAGGCTTCGGATTGCTTCTGACCGATTTTGACCTTCATTATGGACGTGTTAGATTAACAAATTGGCTGTAAGATCATTCAAAACTTTTCCGATGAGGGAAACTGAAAGATAAAGTCCAACTTGTCAATTATTATTACGCTATAAAGAAAATAAAATAAAACCTTTTTACAGAAATAACGTTGACTTTTTTGATCGTGAATATTTGTTGTTTTCTTCACCTGACTGACTTGACACTTATCACATCTATATCAATACTAGCTTCTGCCCGCGGTTTTCACCCGCGTTCCCACAGGAACCGTGCATTTTTTCGGGATAAAAAGTAGCTTATGTTACTCTCCTGTCCATAAACTATATCTATACCGAAAATCACGACGATCCGTTGTTCTGTTACTGCGTGAAAGAAGGACAAACCAACAAACACACTTTCGCATTTATAATATTACTAGGATATATAGTAGGATTACTAGGATAAAGAGATAAAATTTGTTTGTTTGTGAAAGAAATTCCACCTGGCTACCATTCCAGATGCACTCCGCAGTTTAGGTATAAAGCTACAAGTACGCGGCGCGCGGGCTCGTACTGTCGGGACGAATTCAGCGTGTTGCCGTGCGGCCGGGTCGCACGTTAGCAGTACCTACGTAATCACTCACGCGGAGCAAAAGCATATTGCTTCGCATTCAGCTGCGAGGATCCAAACCGCAAGTTTTTGCAGTTTTAGAATTTTTATCGACTTACAATGTTTTTATGTACAATGTACACAATATTTGTGTAATATAAAAAAATAAACTATTTTATCATCAGTCTTATTTAATAAAGTTAAATTAATCACTTCAAATAAGCTATTCTTGCATAATTATACTTTAGGGGATAATGTGAAATGAAGACGCGGCGGTGGCCTAAGGCAGACCTTACACCTAATTCATGATTGATAGATAAGCATCAATCGCGGATCACGAGAACACCATGAAAAAACCACGATCCCCGTTTGACGCATATCGGATCGTCTATTGTGGTTGTGGTTGGGGCTTGATGGAATGATCTATTCCGAGCACGGTACCCGCTTCTACCTATGCACCTAAGCTTCTACGACCTCTATTTAAAAAAAAATGGTTTCACAACCACTGCTTGCTCAGTGCAGACGCCGCGGTAAATAAGCGGTAGTGCGCTTGATATGTATGTAGCGTAAAGCGGAGCAGTCGTTGCTTTCATCCCAGGCAGAGCTTCGAGACAGACGTTCTTTTTAGACGTTCGCTGTTAGAGTCATTTTAACTTTCATAAGTGCTCCTTTGGGGCCTATTTGAATAAAGACTTTTGAATTTTGAATATTGAAGTTCTTGTCTATTTAGTGGTTTTTTGATGGTTTTACATCCAGTCGCGCTTGCTCGTGTATTATCTCGTAATCTGCGCTGGATGCAAAAGCATGGTTATTTTGATACCAAAACGCATACTTGCATAAGTGTCAACGGTCTGCATTATGATAGCGCGGACTAGTCAGCTGCAGCACCCGTGCTGTGCTTGCGTTATGTTTGGTACGCTCAGCATAATAAACGGAATAATGAAATTTTGTTATCTAAATACGAGTAGAATAGATGTAGTAGTTTTATCCTGATTTCACATGAGTAAAGCCGCGGGGAAAAAGCTAGTATATAACGCATTAAAAATATTGAAGCTAAATTCATTCTAATCCAACCAATCCTACTTCCTTATAAATACGAAAGTGTGTTTGTCTGTTTTTTGGTTTGTCCTTCAGCAACGAAGCAACGTATTGATTTTTGGACGATTTTTGGCATAGAAATAGTTTATGGACCGGAGAGTAATATAGGCTACTTTTAATCCCGGAAAATGAACGGTGCCTGTGGGAACGCGGGTGAAACCGCGGGCAGAAGCTAGTTGATATTGTACAGCCTTTGATTATCTAGTTTATCACATAAAATAGCTATGCAAAAATAGCTATTTATCTGGGTCAGGATTCAAATTTGTTACTGCTCCCTGTAATGTCTCACACATTATACACTTATCAATCGTATATTATAGCGTACCCATACACGAGCACACTGTTTGTAATATCAAAATAACTGGTTTTTCACTAAATGCATATGAAAGCATATAGGGTACCTATATCAAATCAACCATTCTTTAAATTTTTGTCTGTCTGTCTTTCTGTCTGCCTGTCTGTTTGTTTGTTCCGGGTAATCTCCGAAACGGGTGGACCGATTTTGACGGGACTTTCACAGGCAGATAGCTGATGTTACAAGGAGTAACATAGGCTACTTTAATTTTAGAAAAAGAATTAGGGTTCCGCGCAAAAAAATAAAAACCATGAAATCCAAAATCTCCACGAGGGTGAAACCGCGGGGCAGCAGCTAGTCTATGGAATAAATCTGAAAGTGTATCCTTTCAGACAAAAAAAATGAATTTTACAAATCAGTTTATCAATAGCGGAATATACATTAAAAAATACAACCGAATTGAGATCCTCTTTTGTTTTGAAGTTGGTTCAAAATAAAATAATTTATTTTTTCCATAACATCGCAGTGGAAACGAACCGTAGCGCACAGTCTCTCGTGAGCAGTTATCGCTTGCCTCATATTATTATTTGTGTTCTGTTTTAACCGAATTAAAAAAGGAGGAGGTTCACAATTCATCTGTTTTTATATTAGGGTTTATATCATGGGTGGTTTAATAAATTTTATGAAAGAATACTCCTTAGAATGGAATTTAATCATCACGATATTTTTAGACAGTGTCTAAAGATAAACATCTAAAATGATTAGAAATGTCACAACAGAATTAAGTTAGACAACGGTTAGATACTACATAAATCAGGATTTGTGGTTGCTCATATTTAAACACGTGACTAAGGCATGTTTAGGAGTTAAACACTGTTTATCACAGGTTTAATGTAATAACAATATTTTTTGTGGTAAGACCGTAGGTAGGTTTCTACTCTCCAACTAGTCATAGATACTTTCGCGTTGAATCATCCATTTTTCATACCTCCGTAGTCCGAGAAAGTACCTAAAGGTTGAAAATGTAACTTACTGATACGAATCAATAGGTTCCTAAATACCTACCAAATCAACTGTCAAATACGTCTCTATAACGTTATAAATATTACCTAATCTGTGTCTCAGTTACAGAATACGAGTTGATAACTTCATCAATAGATACACTCTACGAAATTCGAAAGAATAAACGAACATGCCGCGTACAATTTGAGTTGTGAATTATTGTGTTCGAAGCGTAGACAGAGAAATAGTCCGTCGACGGTTCGAAGACTGTCAGGGCTAGATCGGCAATTGTCGGGACTCGGGAGTTTCCGTAGCCTCACTGCGTCTCCCCGTTACCTCACCCCGCGTGTGACGAAGCGGTTGCAAAATGTCGACAATATTTTACATTTTTTTGATAACTTTTCGAAGTTCCTTTTTCATTTTGAATGTACATAATCTATTTCAATTATTATGTATTATTTTCAAAGTTGACTATATTACCGAGGGGTAAGGTGCAACAGTTTTTTGATTAAACGAGTTTATTATATAATATGAAAATAATCAGTTCAAAACGAGTCGTTTTAGTGGTGGAAATATTGAAAATTCACTTCGCTCTAATTTGATTTTAGTTGTGTTTGAACCAAAACGAAAGCGTTTTGCCCCTAGATACTGCTTATCCGCTTATACATGCAAAATTTCATTTAAATCTGACCTGTAATTTTCAAATGAACAGGGAAGTTCGTTTGTATGGGACATTCGGTTTACGTACCTCTGTTAAGACCCTACTACGCGCCAATGGCCTTGCTCGAATGGGTGGAGTCAATCCCACTTCACCCGCGCGGTCCACACTTCGTCTTTCAAGAACATCGCAAAACCTAACGTCATAGAATACGCGGATGAACGAACGCGCGTGCGAGTAGCGCGCACGGCATCTTCTTTGCCTATAATTCTTTGAATTCATTTAGTGGAAAGTTCTTCATTGAAAGTGGAGTTTGATCATCATTATCCATACTATCCATACTTCCATACTAAATATATCCTATATCCTACTCTATTATAAATGCGAAAGTTTGTTTGTTGGTTTGTTAATTTGTTGGTTTGTCCTTCTTTCACGCAGTAACGGAGCGACGGATCGACGTGATTTTTGGCATAGTAATAGTTTATGGACCGGAGAGTAACATAGGGTTCTTTGTATCCGGAAAATGCATGTTTCCTGTGGGAACGCGGGTGAAAACCGCGGGCAGAAGCTAGTTATATTATTAATGCGAAACTGTGTTTGTTGATTTGTTGGTTTGTCCTTCTTTCACGCAGTAACGAATCAACGGATCGACGTGGTTTTTGGCATAGATATAGTTTATGGACCGGAGAATAACATAAGCTACTTTTTGTCCCGGAACAATGCACGGTTCCTATGGGAACGTGGGTGAAAACCGCGGGCAGAAGCTAGTTCGTAAATAAACGGGACGGACGCACATGAGATCATACAACGTTGAGATTTATCTCAAAACATCGCTGTGGACTATAATAAAAGTACAGACAGCCAATTTGCTCCGTAACGTTGAAATTTGTTACACCTTTTGACCCAAAAACGAACGTGTACGTAAATAAATGATTTTCGGGTTATTTTTTATTTTTTACTTTTGTAGTCATGTTTTTTATATTGATGTCATTTACGAGGTATCGAGTCATCTGCGAGTGTCCGTCTGGGTTTCCGTTTTGTTCATGAAGTCTGCCGGCAAACAGTAATGTGCAAGCATTATTGTGTTCCGGTTTGTTAAGCAAAGTAGCCAGCGAAATTACTAAGATATGAGACTTAGTTATGAGCACACTGCGGTGCCGCGCAGGCTTTTGTGTTTCAAAGTTCTGAATGGCACTGCAATTTTTATGGGCCGGCATTATGACTCCTATCAGGCAAACGTCCAGCTCGTCTCGTTAACCAATACAATAGAAAAAATAGACAAGTGTGGGTTGGACTCGCGCGCCGAGGATTCCGAAAAGACTTGTAAGCATGTAAATAGTTCGTTCAAGACTGGAATCGTTAGGTCCTTTTACAGCTACATTCAACAAAATAATTAACCCTAAAAAATTGTACACAATACACTCATTGATAATGTGCGTGTGTGTGAGTGCGTGCGTGCGTGCATGCGTGCTTGCTTGCGTGCGTGCTTGCTTGTGTGCGTGCTTGCTTGTGTGCGTGCTTGCTTGCGTACGTGCGTGCGTGCGTGCTTGCTTGCGTACGTGCGTGCGTTTGCGCGTGTGCACGTGTGCGCGTGTGCAAGCGTGTGCGTGAGCATGTGTGTGCATGCGTGCGTGCGTGCGCTTGCGCGAGCGTGTGCATGCGCGTGCGCGTGTGTGTGTTATACATAATTAGTTTTCGGATTTTTCGCTTTACTTGTGGTATAAGACAATACTTCTTGCCAAATTTAATGATTCTAGTCTCTTGGTCTATTGCTCTAGGTCTCCGTGAACCACCCTATAGGTCTTGAATGGATTTTAAATCGTTATCATTTTCGATATCAGCACCCCGAGAAACCTAGAAAATGGCACCCATATTATCGATTTCCTAAAAAAATTTCCGCCATCTTGGATTTAAAAATGGTTGTCATTTCCGTAATCAGCACCCCTAGAAATCTCGAAAATGACACCCATACCATTTAATTGAAAAAAAAAACGTGTCCGCCATCTTGGATTTTAAAATCGTTTTCATTTTCATTATCAGTACCCTGAGAAACCTCGAAAAAGACACCCATATCCTTTTACTAAAAAAATTTGTCCGCCATCTTGGATTTTAAAATAGTAGTCATTTTCAAAATCAGCACCCTGAGAAACCTCCAACACGACACCCATATCATTTTACAAAAGAATTGTCCACCATCTTGGATTATAAAAGAATTTTTCACTTTTGTACACAGTACCCCGAGAAATCTCGAAACTTACACCCATAGCATTTTATTGAAAAAAAAATATTGTCCGCTATGTAGGATTTTAAATCGTTGTCATTTTCGATATCAGCACCCCGAGAAACCTAGAAAATGGCACCCATATTATCGATTTCCTAAAAAAATGTCATCTTGAATTTAAAAATGGTTGTCATTTCTGTAATCAGCACCCCGAGAAATCTCGAAAATGATACCCATACCATTTTATTGAAAAATAAAAATGTCCGATATCTTGGATTTTAAAATTGTTATCATTTTCGATATCATTTTTACTGTAGATGGCCCTGATCGTTTGGTGATCGTTTGCCTGATGATAAAGATAACGCCGGCCCATAACAATTGCAGTGCCAATAAATACTTTGAAACAAAAAGATGCAGTACCGCATTGTGCTCGTTAACCTGAGTAATTTTACTTTTCAATTTCATTTCCAGTCTTTCTTAAACCGTTCTAAACCTCCCGATATTCCTGTAGCTGCCGCTAATAATTTGTTTACCATATATTTTCCACTCGTAAAAATGATGTAAGTACGTAAACAAGAAATTGTAATCAAAAATGTAACCCATTCAATATGTATACGAGGAGCGTCCACGCGCAAATCACGGAATGAATCACATTTCACCGCTCTAGACGCTACTCTTTGAGCAAGCTTGAAACCCACACGAAAACAAATACTTGTATTGTATATCATTCACGCACACAAATATGTAACGTCGGCGGACAGCGTTTGCAGAGCAACGAGCGACACAACCTCCCCGTCTGAATGCCAGTGCATGACTGCCGCGCGCGCCCGCGCAGAGCACCTCTGAGACTTGTACATTTGGAATTCAGTTTTTTGATCATTTCTTTGCGAAATATTGCTCTATGCACAAATGAAACGGCCAGTTTATAGAAAATTTTCTTCCTTATTTTTTGGTGTAAAATTAATCCCAAACGTCTAAGTCATTTAGAAGTTTTAGGGAAAATAGTTTTAAAACAGCATGCTGTTAAATATTTTTTCAAGCCATAAGTAATGGTAACACAAAAAAATCAATCAGTGAAATTAATGCCCTTGAATTGATCATTCAGGTAGTATTTTTTTCAAGTCGTTAAACCAAGCCGTGTGGGAGTTTTAGGAGGAGAAAGTAGTCGTTTTGGCGATCCTAGCCCCTTAAGACCCTCCCTTTAGGTGTCAATATTTATTAAACGTCATCTCAGCTCCACTAATCCCGGTGATTAATCACCAGTACCATCAATGTCACTCAGCCGTGCATACTTAGGTAATTACTTAAGCTTGGTTAAATATTTAAAGTAAGTTTGGTGGAACCGCCGCTGAGAAACTTAAATGAGGTTAGGTACTCCCAGTGTTTAACTATTAGGTGCTGTGATAATTATACGTTTATGTAGTCTTTATGTAAAGGTTTTTGAGGAAAAAGGTCGATTCAGATTAAACGCTATCAAGTTATACAAAGTAAATATAATCAGTTGTCATATTTTCATAGAGTAGTACTATAATAAAAGGAATAGAGTGCGCTCTCTCGTCGATTCCACGATGTATCGCGATCAGCGCCACCTACAAAAGGCCGGTGAAACTACTTTACTATATTATATATGTGCGTTCTGTATTTTACACACACATTCATACTTTACTATCTATGTGTGCATACTGTATTTTATACACGCACTCATGCTTGTCTATCTATGTGTGTATTCTATATTTCACACACACATTCACACTATTTCCTTGGTTCCTGCTTAGTTCCTGCGCAAGTAAATGTATCTACTTATATGGAAAATAAAAAATTGCAGCCTTTCCCATGTTTGTGCCTAGGAGTAGGAACAAAATATACAGTACCAAACGTAATATGTAGATGAAGAGCAGCAAAAAGGAAATAACAAAAGCGAACACATAATAATTGAAACCCTTTATATTTAAAACAACAAGAAAAACAATGCATAATTAGACTGAAAACACAAAAACTGAGCGCTTCAGAGTAACAAATACATAACTAGAACACAACAATTACATAAACCACTAATTTATATCACTTAAACCGCAAAAAATATCAAGAAATCACAATGTTGTTTTTCGAAACAGAAAATATTTTATTTTCTTCTTCTTCTTCTTCAGATTATGGCTTTTAAACGTTGCTTGACGTTTTTCTGCCAGTGTCAAAGTGAGGCCAGTGTACGGTATTAATAATTGCCCGGTTACAAAATATGGAACATTGAAATATAATTAATAATAATTATAGAAAAAAAAGGTTTAAAGACATAACATTTGTTTATAAACGAATATTATTAGACTTAATAAAATTACATAAAATATATAAAAATGGAGTAAAGAGATATGAGAGAAGAAATTTAAAATTAAAAGGACGAGGGATGTCAGAACTTATGATATCATAAAGAGAAAATGATAACTTAGGACAGCAGAAGAAAATATGGTCTAAGGTTCCATCATCTAGACCACACTCACAGCGAGAATGGTCCCTGACCCTAATTTTGGCTAGAAAAACTGGAGTGCAAACATGACCCAAACGGGAACGAATTATAGTTGAACAAACCCATTTATCAACTTTTTTATATTTAAAAAACCACGGCCTAACTGGGATATTAGGCTGAATATCACTGTAATGCCTACCTTTGATGATTTTGGACCTGTTCCAAACGTTGGACCACTTTTCATAGAGGAGTTTTTTTGCTAAAGAACGTAGATCATTTGAAAACCCTTTGGAGTAGGTGTCCAGACCAATTTCAACGGCTTGTTTGGCATAATTGTCAACAGTTTCGTTACCGTCAATTCCGCAGTGACTGGGAATCCAGGCGAGAGCTACTTTGATACCAGAATTGTGACATCTATACAAAATTTCTCTTATTTTAAGACAAGAGTGTAATAAATCTTTAGACCGAAATGGAAATTTATTAATGTCTTGCAAACAACTAAGAGAATCAGAAAATATAATAGATTTATTTAATTTATGAGACTCTACATATTTGACAGCTTCTAAAAGGGCTACTGACTCACCAGAATAAACTGATGAGTAACGGGGGCATTTTTGACTCAAAACTATTCTGTATTTGGGGATCCAAACAGCGGAACCAACCGATCCGTTATCTGATAACTTAGACGCATCTGTAAAAATAGCGACCCAATTGGGCCAATGGCGATTCAAATTATCTTGAAAAATTTTATCAGCACCAGGGGAGTTTTTATCAATACCAAAGTGTAAAAGTATATTAGGTCTAAATATTAAACAATCATAGGGAACACTAAAAAGAGGGTGAATAGGAAATTGGTAAAGCGAAAAGGGCATATTAGAAAGTTTATTAAAAGAATTCAAAAGACAAGAAGGGTCTTTATGACGCCAGTAATCCGATGTACGAACTAGAATAGAAAGAGAGTGAAGCTTATTTAAAAGTGGGTGGCATGAAAATTGAGCAGCTTGAAAAAAAAAATCGATCACAAAGGTATTGCCGACGGATAAAAAGGGGAGGCTCAACACATTCCACCTGAAGAGCATTTATAGGAGAAGATTTCATAGCTCCTGAAATAATACGAAGACATTTATATTGAATAGAATCAAAGGATCTTAACGAAATTTTACTGCAAGGTTCCAAAAGAAAAGTAGCATAATCAAAATGGCTTCTAATGATGGCATTGTACAAAAGCTTTTGACAAAATGGATGTGAACCCCACCAAACCCCAGAGAGAGCACGAAGAATATTCACATTCTTTTCACATTTATTTTTTATGTAATCTATGTGAAAAGAACCCGATAACTTGGAGTCTAAGATAAGACCCAAAAATTTTGCTTGGTTATTAACAGCAAGGCAATAGTCGTCAATTCGAATTTGAATATCTGGGATTAATCTCTTTCTTGAGAATACAACCACATTACTTTTATCTGAAGCTAAAGACAGGCCATGTCTTTTTAACCAGTCATTGAGATACATAAGAGCTGTATTAAGACGAGATACCAAATCAGAAATAGAGTCCGACGAATAATAAAGAGCTATATCATCCGCATATTGAAGTATATCACAAAATGAATCTACACTTTGGTGAAGGTCAGAAGTGTACAAATTATACAATAGGGGACTTAAGACTGATCCTTGAGGAAGGCCCTTCCAAACTAATCTCGGCGAAGAAAGTGTATTTTGAAACCTAACCGATATGAGCCTACCTATTAGAAGGCTAAATATAACATGAGTCATCCTCGTTGGCAAACTCAGGTGAATCATTTTTTGTCGGAGGGCATGAATTAGAACATTGTCATAGGCACCTGTAATGTCTAGAAAGACACCAACCATAGTTTCATTCCTAGAAAAAGCCAGTCGAATATCCGAAGTGAAAACACCAAGACTATGAGTAGTACCAAAACCTTTCCTAAATCCAAACTGAGACTTGGATAAAATTTCCCGATGCTCCAACAGCCACTCCAGTCTGTTTTTAAGCAGATTTTCAAATATTTTAACCATTACTGAGGATAACGCAATTGGTCTATATGACAAAGCATTTGATGGATCTTTACCTGGTTTTAATATTGGTATTATTATTTGATGTTTCCATATTTCAGGAAAGTCACAATTTTCATACAATTTGTTTAAAATGTTCACAAAATATTTTTTGGTAGATGCGGTCGACCGACATATAAATGAATATGGAATTCCATCTAAACCTGGAGAGGAGTCTTTGAGATGACTTAATGCAGCACAAAGTTCATCATAGGTAAAGGGACCATCCATAGATGAAGAAGATGGGTTGACAGGAGAAGTAGAAATAAATTCTTCAGAAGGTACAAAAGGAGGAGCTAACTTGTCAATGAATGCTTCTAACCAAGAAGTATCATTACAAGGCGAAGGACGAATATCATTTCTAAAATTACGAAAAGCTTTAATTTTTTTCCAAACAACAGAAGGAGGAGAGCGGGGAGAAAGGCTCTCACAGAATTTAATCCAGGATATTTTTTTTTTCTTTGATAATAGCCTTCTAGATCTAGCTAAAACTTTTTTGAAGAGAACAAAATTGTCCATGGTAATATTGTCATTGAAATAATCTTCAGCCTCATTGCGTTCTTTGGCAATAGAGGTACACTCCGAATCCCACCAAGGAGGAAAAGGGATTCCAGAACAAGGTTTTTTTAAAGGGATGGTAGAATCTGCAGAAACAATAATAGCATTAACAAATTCTGAATAGAGGAGTAAATAATTTTGTTCATCAATATTTTATTTTATTTGTTATCGGTTTTTTTAACTTTGACATTTTTAAGTAACGTCAAAATAGTACCACGCCCTTTAACAGATGGCGGTAGTTCCCGTGTCTCGGGGCTCGACTATGGAACTGTCACAAAGTGTGCCCCCCCTGCATATTTTATAGTGTAAATTGAGTCGTATAATATCAAAGGCGGCTATCTGTCATTTTTGGGAAAAATAAGCTATAAATGCGGCAGCACTGGAAATTTAAAAAGAAACCATAAACAATTTCCGTTCAGGACCAAACATGGCAATCTGGCATAGAAAAACCGACTTCAAAATAGAGGTTGGCATCAAAGACGGCCACCTGATGAAAGTTAAAATCAAACATGGCAATCTATCTCTCTCGGCCAATCACAAAAGTCTCTTCGATCGCATTACAAAATGGCTGACAACGTATTTTGTTACAAATTTTGTTAATAGTTTTGATTGATTTATTGTGTATTTCGCCAGTGCAAATAAAATAATTTGGTAAAAGCAAAACCATGGAAAGTCACCCAACACCTGTGACTAATCGGTTTGCACGAAAGCGTCAAAAAAACCCAGAAAATTGGAAACGCAATATCGCTAAGAGACTACGGTAAGTTTTAAATTTGGCTAGTGTAGGGTTGACACAATGTTAAGTTTCGATTAGTTTTTAGATTTTAAAACTATCTATGTAAAGAATTTCGGTAGCGTATTGCATAAAAACGGTAAAGTTAGTTGAAGATTTTTTTAATTAACGTGGAGTAGGTAGGTCATGAGCAAAGTCGATTTTGGCCCTGTTACGTCTTTTCTTTTGTAGTAGGTATTGTTAAGTGTAAAGTGAAATTGATTCAAAATTATTTTGTATGAATGTTCCGCGAATTAAATTCAAATCAACTTGAATGGATCGGCGTTTGCATGTATGACGATAACTTACGATCTTCTTGAAATAGCATATTATAGACAAAATCGGTTAGAGGATTGTTGATGTATTAAAAGGATCAAAAACTGTGTTTTAAATTAAATGAAAAGTTATCATTTGCAAATTATACAAAAAGTTTTTTTGTTTATACGACAGGAAGTGAAAAAACGCCGCGTGGTCTCGGTTCGAAGCCCACTATCTGCCTACCGAGTCATTTCTAGTAATTGTAGCATAAAAAATTGTTTCTTACTTCTTCAGGTATTCAGCAACATCTTTGCCAGCGCGGCGCACTTGTGAGCATGAAACAAATGCTCTTCAATGTTGCAAACTTAATATGATGCAGGTAAAGAAATTGCACGAAATTTTTTACTCTCGCCCGGATAAACAAGCTCAAGACGCGTATATTTTAAAATCATGTTCAATTAAACCAACGGCGCAGCGAAGCAATTTCAAAGGGAAAAAGCAAACTACCATTACATGCTCAGTGTTCATAAACAAGAAGAAAGTACCAATCTGTAAAAAGTTTTTTATGGAGATATTTGGCATAACAAAACACAGAATAGCATATGTAATGCAGAGACATTTTTATACTGGAGAAGTCGCAGATGAAAGACGCGGTGGCAACCACAAGATTCAGAAGTTCGCAGCTCAAAAAACGTCAATTCAAAATTTCATCAAATTATTAAAATGCATTGAATCACACTACTGCAGAAAAACTAAGGCTGCCGAGCGAAAGTATTTGCCATCGGAACTTAACATTAACAAATTGTACAAAATGTATAAGTCAAGCGCAAATTCACACCCAAATGTTAAGAAGTCCTACTTTCGCCGCATTTTTAATAATGATTTTAATTTAGGATTTGGGTCCCCCAGGACTGATGTTTGCTCCACATGCTTAGAACTTGCGGAAAAGATCAAAACAGAACCTGATATTAACAAGAGGAATTCATTCATAACAGAAAAAAGAGTTCATTCATTGAGAGCTAAAGCCTTTTTTGAAAAGTTACAAGAATCTTCTGATGGTCTTAAAATTATATCTTTCGACTGCCAAAAAAATTTACCCCTCCCCAAGCTGCCAGATCAAATCTGCTATTATAGCCGACAACTATATTATTATAACTTGACGATGGTGGAGGGCTCGTCAAAAGATCCATTAACAAAAAATAACGTATTTGCATATTATTGCACGGAAAATGAATATTGCAAAGATTCCAACTTGATTGCCTCTGCAGTGTATCATCGCTTAACTGAAACCGACAAAACTAATATTAGTACCATTCGTTTGGTTGCTGATGGTTGCGGCGGACAAAACAAAAATTGCATTGTGATAGGAGCTTGCTGCAAATGGTTGTTGACAAACCGTTCTATCAAGAGTATTGAACTGGTCTTTCCCGTCACGGGACATTCTTTTATGCCAGCGGATCGCCAGTTTGGCATAATTGAGAAAAAATTAATGAAAATGGAGATAATATTGCACCCTGATGAAATCACGAACATAATATCTGACACGTCAACAATGGTAAAGTTTGGAAATGACTGCCCTGTGAATAACTGGCGAGATACTGTGAAACATGTTATAAAACAGACAACATCTTGGGGTATGAGATTGAAAGAATGTAAAAGATTCATTCTGAAACGATCCAATAAGGAAGGTAATGTTCTGGTTAGAGGAGAACTCCATTATAAAAGTGATCTTGCCACTTCAGTAAATGTATGTCAACGGCAAAAAAGAATTTCAATGATTAATCCCCAAGCATTACCCAATATTGTGGCAGTGAATAAAAATAAATTAGATGATGTCAAAAAACTGTTGAGCAAGCACTTTGGCTCCGAATGGGAAAATTTACCTTCACTATCTTTCTACAAAGACATTATGTCATCACAGATTGCACTCACTGCTCCATCACAAGAAGAGGAAGATAACAATTTTTGTATGGAGGTATTGGATGATGTTAGTGATTTACGTATCTAAATATTTATGAAAAGCTCACCCTTAAGAAAATAAATATTATCTACATAAGAACGTTTTTATCAGTTTTATTGTATTTTGACAACCCTATTGCCGATACTGGGACTGTGGAATCAAATACGGCAATCTGTCATTCCTTTGGGATCAAAGCCATCAATCTACAGCACAATTCGGATCAAATATGGCAATCGTCAAATGTTAGTATCAAAGTCGGTAATCTGAAAATTTTCAATTGTGATTGTAGCTGCAATTTAAAGTTTTCGTGTGATATTATAATAACATCAGGACAACTTATCTCTAGTGATGACATAAAAAATAAGTTTCACCATAAACAGCAATACGACGAGCAACACGACGTTTTTTTCGTTTTCCCGAACTACTGTCAAATGACAGATAGCCGCATTTGATACTATACGACTCAATTATACCCTTTTGTGGATGATTAAAAAAACATCATTCGTATGTTTAAAAAAGTTTATTGTATAAATTGTGAATAACAGTGTATTTGTACTAATAATACAAATTAAGTAATAATAGTTAACCTAAACCAATAATATTTTATGTTGAACTTGTCAACAGGCCCGTTTGCATTGAACATTTTAAATAGATAATGTTATGGGTAAATATATTTTCATTGGCAACACTGACATGAAAGCTGTTATAATGGAGTTTTGGCGGGAATGCGAAAATGTGCTGTTGTTGATTTTGTGTTATTTACTAAAACCTATGTTTCTTCGAGTGTTAATGTGTAATAATGGTGGATTATTAACCATTAAGTGTTCGTAAACGTGCATGAGTGAAAGGCAAATAGTACAAAGGCGAAAAACGTGTATTTTCGTATTCTATCCAAAACTCCATAGAAGCTTCAGTAAAGTATCCACCGCTTTACTGAAGCGTCACTTCGACACGAAAATTGTTTCTAATATTGCGACTTAACGACTATGTATCCAGGTCAAGATATAAATTAAAAAAAAAAGCAGTTATAATTGTACAAGATGCGTATTTTTTTTATTTTCCATAGACTATGTATGTTTATGAGATGTAATTTGTAACGTTAATTTTGAATTCAATTAAATGTACAGGGAGCTTTGTGAAATAATTTAAATAGAGTATAATTTAAACTGATTCAGTTAATTCAGCATCAGATACATTTCTCTGTCGAAAACATTTCATTTATCTTCAACATTTTAGCTAAACATAAAAGAAGATAGAATTTATTACATTATTTAGTCTCAAATTAAGGTTTTTAATTCCGGAATATTTTATTGTTACGATCTACTTTTACCTTTTCATAGTCAGAATACAATTTTTTTAATAAGTAAGTACATAGTTTATGGATCACATTTTCAATTTTTCTTTTCATTGGTCCCACACTAACTTAAAGCTAAATTCACAATACATGGGTTACATACAAATGCGTATTACAATAATTATAAAAGTAACTAAAATACTGTCGACGTAAATGTCTCATGTGTAAACTTAAGATATTAAGTGTAAGTTAAGTATTAAATTAAGTAGGAATTAAGTGCATCAATTGGCTTTTTGTTGCTTACTTAATTTAATGTAAAATTTTAAATTAATATACACAAATACACATAAAGGCTGATAGCCTTTAAATAAAATAACAAGTTTTTTTTAAATTCGGTCACTTTATTATTTAGCGGCGGCGACGGTAAGGATACGAAGCAACGGCATGGTTATTTTGAAAACTTATAATGTATAAAACCAGACAAGTGCGTGTCCGGCCCCGTAGTATAGGGTGCCACAATCGAAATGAAAAATGTATATAACAAAAAGAAATAACCTTACTATTTAAACATTTTGGTCATTTAACCAAAAAGGCGCACTGGCGAAAGCGGTCTTCCATTACTCGAAAAGTTTTCATCCGAGGATCTCTGAAACATTTTTATTTTAGAGTTTTCAATAAAGCCTACTAATTTTTTTAGAAGGACCGTGTTTTTTATTCTGCCTCTAATTACGCTCAGTTAACCACGGTCCTAATCGAGGAGCGGGCGAAGACTCAGATCTCGTCGTATCAGAACGGGGTGAAGTGGGTAGAGTAGGCGGGGGAGCGCGTCGAGCTCGCGGCTCGACCATGCTCAAGCGGTCAGTCCAAGCGTCAATCCAAGTGTGGACACAATCAGCTGTGCCATGATCCCCTACGTGCTTGACGCACTGTGATCTGTCGAAACAGAATCTAGCTGCTTGGCCATAGAGTTGGCATCGGTGGCGTTGGCAGGGGGAGGATACCGAGAGGTTTAACATCTGGCGGCGGTTGAATATCACCTTCCTTTCGGGGATGTGATCCAGGTTGACCAGTACAAGATCGACGGGAACACGGGTCGTCCACTGTACAAACGGTGGAATTCCCTGACGGGGTAATCCTGAGACTTGAGATCATTAAGGATGAACTTAGCTCGATTTACTTCGCGACACCGCGAATGACGACCGGTAGGACTTTCTCCTACTCGAGGGCATATACACGAGGAATCCTATGCAATCTTTTCGGAGGATCTTGGCGACGAGGCGATGATCCACCAGGGTGGGGACTTGGACCTTGATGCTCAGTTGGGTAGAGTTTTAGATTCTCTACCTAAAAACATTACGTGATAAGTTAAACAGAGTGAATATCCATCATTGCTTCGCAGCCGTTCCGCCACCATCCGCTGTCTAGCCTTTTTCAATATTTTTGTCTATTAGATAAAGCTACGGATCTTTTCGGTCGATAAAATTCGATAAAATTGACAGTTAAAATCGATAAAACCCACTTTATCGATTTTAACTGTCAATTTTATCGGATAAACCCCACTTTATCGATTTTAACTGTCAATTTTATCGAATTTTATCGACCTGAATAGATCCGTACTTGCGCCGCTGTTTTGTGCTTTTGCGAATACCGTGTCGGGGTGTGTTGTGGCGCTACAGAATGATATCGTATTCTAGTATTGCAGACCGTAGACGCTTATGCAAACGTACGTTTGCTTGTCATGAATAACAACGCTTTCGCATCAAGCGCGGATTCAAGTATCTCGTAATCGACGCTTGATGCAAAAGCGTTGTTATTCTGAAAAGCAAACGCACGTTCGTGTTGTGTGTTTAACCGTTGTCTAACACAATTCGTGACATTTCTAATCATTTTAAACATTTATCTTTAGACACTGTTTAGCTAAACATTAATTTAAAAGTGTTGTTTTGTGGTAACACGGTTTTTTTTGTAATGGTAAGCAGTATACTATTATAACTATATCATTTTATCTTCCTTTGTCACGCGGTATGGTTTGTCTAATAAAACCGTTACAAAGTAGTATCAATAACAATGGTATAATATGGGTTTCTTTAGTATCCGTCTCTTTTATAGACATCATAAAATTGCCATGAAAGTGTATTCAACTCCAAATACACTTTATATCAAGAAAATTTATTCGAGATTTCATATGTTTTCTAATTCTGTCCCTGGGTTCATACGACTGAAGTACGTAATACCCTTCGATCACACATATTCAGCCCTGGATTCAGGATATATTTGGACTGTTTTATTATTCCTACAATACGGCAAACAACACGTAATATACTAGCACTTTTTTGTATATAAATATATACTACTAGCTGCTGCCCCGCAGTTTCACCCGCGTGGAGATTTTGGATTTCATGGTTTTTATTTTTTTGCGCGGAACCCTAACAGAATTGAGATTTAAGCTATCCTATCTTTTAAATTAGATCAAACTGCACACGGTGTGCAAATTTGATTAAAATCAGTTTAGTAGTTTAGGAGTCCATCGTGGACAAACAACGTGACGCGTAATTTATATATATTAAGATAGATAAGCGATAATAGATTCCGCAGCTTTTTCTATGTCCTACGCTCTGTAAGACTTGAAGCGTTCGACTCAACTTCTATGCTATACAATTGTAAAGAATTATAAATATTTTTATGTATAACATATTGTGAAAGCCACTAAAAAGTAATTGCAAGGTTGCGAAGCGAAATAGAGAGATAATCTTAATTGCGTAGGTACCATATTATTTTCTTACAAAGTTGACATTAAGTAGCAATAAATAAATACTCAGTACAAAGTATAGAGGAGCTGGCAAACAGCGGGCGGTGACGACACGACATAAGAACGGTCGCATGAGTTTTTTTAGATTCGTCGTTTTTAGATAAAGCCTTGGTGGTGCTGGCTTGTGAATAAGCCATCTTCTTCCGCGGTTCCTGTAAAAGCCGGCTAAGGGAATAACACAATATCCACAGCAGCAATCGGCTAGATTTGCATCAAAATCTACTGCAACCTGAACCTAGACGCCTGCCAAACGTGACGTATAATGGAAATTCCCCCTATATTTATGGGCAAGGCCTATGTTCAGCTGATGATAATCTTGCAGATTAGCAATAAGGCTGCCCGATTTTTTTTTGTTTTATAGTGAGGACATTTATAAAAATCTTTTTCGAATGACACGTTATGCTGCCGCTCCGCTGCATGCCGTGCCGCTGCCGAATGCTTTTCGCCGACTCCATTAGAAGTTTAAAATCAGTAAGATTTATTTCTAACTAAACAAACATTTTAAAATGTTTTAACATTAATGCCATTTTTTATTCGCTTTAAATATTAAAGCTTTTATTTCAAGTGATGTTCAAAATGCATCAATAAATACATAATAGGTATGTAATAGTATTGTTTAATATGGATTACGGCTAATGTGTTTTTAATAAGTAGGTTACTAGTCAATTTGTGTAGGTAGGTTATGATATAAAGTTGTTGTGTGACTGAGTTCAAAAATTAAAAAAATCCAATTTAAATTATGGTGACAAAAAACGTTTAAGGAACTCCAATATAAATCACACATTAAAATAAAAATATTGGTTTTAGCCGCCTGCAATTTTAGTCTTTACTATTCACTTTTTATTTGGAAAAGTGACCAAGATTACCCTGACATGAACCTTTTGAACTCCTTCACAGATTAACCTCGTAAATTATTTAAGTTTTTCAGAATCGATAGAACGACAATCCATTGTTTTAGTTTATCGATCGCGCACTAGACCAAGATCAAGACGAAGAATAGTCAACTATTGCTCGACAAAATGCGTGTTACGGAATAGCTATTAGTTGCATGTCACAAGAACAATTCATATACATTCTGATTACAAGCTCAAAAGTAAATTCTCAAGGATTGAGGATGGTATTAAATTTTGGGATTTTGGCGTCAATTTTGGGATATGCCTACGGAAAACGGAAAAAGGCGAGTGATTGCGGGAGTTAAGGAATTCAGTGTCGTGTTGCTTGCAGCCAAACCTATCACAGAACTTACTCCCTATCCCCCAGGTTTACCGCTAATCGGCCCATTTATTACTAACATAATATGGTGTCGCCTAATAGTCTTCATAGCTTGGTATAGTGCGCAACGACCTTACATTGTTTCTCAGCTCTAAAAATAGACCAACACAACAGAACTTATCCTAATGCTCGGAGGTTTCAGTTTTGCTCCTCATCCTGGACAGCTTCTCAGCTTCTTCAATGGTGTCGGGTAGCCTCATGTTTCTGGTCTCCGGAAGCATGAGGACCAGCATGCTTGAGATTATGCACATGATCCCGAAGATGACAGTCGGCATGGATTTGTGATACAGTGACTAGAAAAAGAGACATGGTCTGTAGATTCTTTCAAAGATATCTCTAAATAGCAGAAAAAAATCAGAACATTTACGTCCACGGCCCCGATTTCAAAGTGAATATAGAAAAAGGCCTTTAAGATGAAAAAAGAACAGTCCATAAATAAAGGAGGTATCGAATCATATTCATAAAAAAATGATTATAGTCTCCTCATTTTTCGGTGTTGGTTAAAATACCTTCCATTAAAACATGGAAAAACCAACGTTAATAAAAAATACATCGGCTAAAATTATGTGCGGGTGTTTATTTTAGCTTTTCACTGTATGGACTCATAAGTCTAAGTGGATTATATCTAGATCCCGAAAAGGGCAACAATCTCATTAATGGCTCCTCATCTAACGTGGTTAACACGGTGTTAAAACAAAAGTTTATTCTTAAATGGTTTCGTTTCTCTGAAATATATTCAATAAAGTTATTGGGAATATGTACATGCGAGCTCAAACAACAGACAAGAACAACTTTAAAAGCCTAGAAAATAAGACTATTTACGTGTTTTCTACATCAAAATATAGATTGTACCTAATGCAAATGGGATTGGCGGAAGACTTTTGTTTCGTTATTTTGTGTATTTCTCCCCAAACGACTAGCCGGTTCCTGATTTGATCTGGGAGTATCTCTGTATAAGTTATTAGAAGGACTATACAAGGTAAAAACTATAGACACGGTTTTTGAGATGTTAAATTACAAAAATTTCAAAGAAACTTTTTCACTTACCAGTAGTGGAGTCACAGGTGCAACCAGCGAGCCAATTCTGCCAGCAGTGGAACAGAAGCTGATCAGCGTCTGTCTCATGTTGGTCGGGAATACTTCAGACACGTAGATGTAGACTGAAGAGTAGGCCAAGGTCACGCTCCATTTGCCGACCAGGTACAACGGGATGGACCAGTAGTCAGCTGTGACATCCAAACGGAATCTGTTAGGGAAAATGTCACTTTGTATGTGCCCTCAGGCCGTGAACATTTTGTCCTAGAAAAAACACAGAATACGCAACAAAGAGATTCGCGATATGGTTTGATTGAGGAGTGTCATTACAAAGATACCAATTGGCATGCTTCATTAGTTTGGGTATGTCGAAAGAATGAGAAACAAAAGAATGACAAAAATATATATATACGGTATACTGTGTAAAAGTATGTGGAAGTAAAATAAAGAGATATCTCAAGGCTTAACTATGAAGTTAAAATAAATCGTGTACTTAAGGATGGCAAAGTAATGAGTAACTTGCTTGTATAAAAAGATTGATGCATGTTCATAAAGCGAAAGAAGTAGAGATTAAGAGAAGTTAGCCTACCCCAAGAGGGAGTTAGCGTGTTGATAATATTTATACAAGATTTTGCAGGTTTTTTTGGTGTGGTCTCTGTTAGAGTTATAAAATGTTACAATGAATGCTACATCTATGGAATACTTATATAGCTGTCATTGTCAAACGTCACTGTGTCATTTTTGACGTTGAAGGATGTGCTCAACAGCGTACTATGAAGTTTCTCTTCCCTGTTCTCGCTCGCTAATGATATCTAATGGTGCCCGTGTAAAGTGTATCGTTTAACTAAAATAAACTACTATTCAAATACAGCAAGAGGAGTTTTTAATACCATAGCCCGCTAACAGTTTCCAATATTTTTATGGCTTTGCAGAGTCAGCTATCAGTCAGCTTTGTATGTTGTGGAGAAATGTAACTGTTTATGGGCCTTCAGGATGTTTATTCGTTATATGAAATAATTTCACGTTTTCCGAAATCACTTAAAGATCTCAATTGCACTTGAGAACTCGTCATATACGTTTAGCGTATCCACGATCTTCGACAATATCATCGCTCATCATTGTACTCTTGATTATTGTTTTAATATCTCCATTAATATGATAATTATCAGTTAGCATAATCGCATGTATATCGACAAGAAAAAGTTCGTGACTTTAAATATAATAAGAGATGAACGAAGCTAGCATTTTTTAGATAACAATTTCTTTAATAATCACGACCCGTGAGACCAGGCTTCACGTCCTAAGATTTCACAGTCTACATGTAGGCCGTTGTTACGCAACTGTATATTTACTATAGAAACACTATTTATAGAAGTATTTTTGATGACTGTGTAATTTATAAGTAGTAAACAAACGTATGATTATGAATGAAGTAGAAATGCAGATGTATGCAATTTTGATTTATGTAAAATGATTATGGCCTAGTGGAGTATGGAAGCTTTTCTTTCCATAGATCGTTGGTTATATATATATTTCAACTTAAGTGTGATGAGATAAAAACCTGTGCACTAAATGTAAAATAGAACTTGCTTGCACACTAAAGTTAAAATTCTGCTACCAAACACCTATTGGAACACCTAAAGGACTTTTTAAATGACAAATGTTATTATAGCTTGACGGATTTTTTTAATGACCCACAATTAAATAGTAACAACTCATAAAGAAAATTTTGCTACTATGCTTGTAAAATGGACCGGCCCGCTCTTCACCTATGTTGCTATACCCTAACTAGGGTCATATGTAAGCTCACCTACTAATCTAAGACCTTTCTGTAATGTACATATGATGCAATAAATGATTGAATATGAATATGAATATTGGTATGTTTCAGCAGCCGCACGTTAGCATTCCAATCTGAAGATATCGAGTACTACATACCATCTTCGATTATAACGCAGTCACTTAAAATTAAACTCTAAAGTTATGTCCATAGAACTACTAATAAAAAGCAGCCTACATACCGTGGGACTGTCAATTCTAAAAATCTTTCTGCTAAGTATCTATAAACTGTTTGCTCTACGTTGTATACAAATCCTCACAAATAAACTGAGTTAGCTAACCAATCAGTCCTATTAATTCACGTGATTTGGCAATTCTGATCTCATAAATACACCTTATTATGTTTGAATGGATACCCTTCAGAAGTTTCCACTGAAATTAGAAAACATTATTCCCATCTTATTGTACTTTCAAAGAATAAAATTTACTCGTATCAGAATATATAAGTATCCATTTACATTATCTGTATTTGCTTCCAGTTTTGAACTTGAACCCTAGTCCCTATTGGACAGGAAGGTAGCCCAAGCGTCTATTTGCAGATAAGACTTCAAGAACGGTTTTACCTACCTCAAGTTTCAAAAGGTTACGGAACACAATGCCACATAACCACATTACGGTCGACTGAATCGGTTAACCGTAATTTATCAACGCATTCTATTACAACCATAACACTCCTATTGATCTCCATTAAAGTCGATATAGGTACACAATTATTGTAAACCGTGTCCCGAACCAATATCATTGTTAAAGTATATCTGTTATTGTCGTGTATTGGGGTTGACCTGCGGTACTAAATCATGGCACCCTATTATGTTTAACACGTGTATTCTCAAATAAATCATCATTTTGTACTTGATTTCCCATTATTTACTTTGCGTTCGTGAGTTAAGGTTGATATTTGTACGTCGGGTCTCTGACAATGTTCATTGTGCATCAAGTAAATTCAAGGTAGATAAATGTTAGAATTACACAGGAACTATGGTACTAATTCACGGATGTTGCTCATTTGTAAATAATTTTGTGTTCAGAATGTATTTATATGCCGGAACGCCATTGCGTCCCCAGACAGACAATGGGTTTTGATTTTGTAAACTGAAGTAATTTTAAGAATGATGGAACATAAGCAATTACTTATCACAAAACGTGTGTTTATTTGTTATAGTATGTGTATAATGGCTGAGTTAAGTAGCAGTGGTCTATGAAAGTTTGCCAGTAGGAAAATAATAACGTATATGTAGGTATGAAATAATTATTATACTAATTATAAGAAAGTTTGTACAGTTAAATAATTGCCACAAAATCACGCGAAAAAAACCACACTTATTGTAGTTGGTTTTAGCTAAGTGTGCTGATAGCATGTCGCGAAATTACCTTATAAATTATACTAAGATAAGAAATCTACCAACCCGCAAAACTGAAATGTATTATGACGATCTATGCACTGTCTCTAAAAAGGTAGCAATGAAAAAATAATAAGCTGAGAAGAAGGTAAGATGATGGAACAGGCAGATAATACTATCGATGAAATCAAGTACTTTGCAATAAATCGTGGCAATGCAGTAAATGATCTTAATATTTAGTTACTCAATTTCAGGTTTAATATCTATGATGTACGAACAATATGAGAAGTGAAACATTAGAATAAAATGCTAATCGAGTTTGAGTATAAACAAACTTTCATACTCACATCTTGGTAAAAAGGCGAACAGTAAACTCATAACAGCACACGTCACATAAGTCGTGACTAAAGTCTTTTTCCTTCCGTATTTATCCAGAACTATCACAACCACAATATATGCAGGGATCTCTACAAGTGTCACCAGCATGAAGCTCACGTATCTGTTACTGCTCAAAGAAACAGAGTTTATGGATAGCCCATAATAAACCAAGGAACAAGTCATCCATAAAAATGAACATATCAGCAGCCTCTTCCATATGATACTCGAGCGAATGGCTTTGTAAAATTGAGATTTCTTATCAGTCGTCTGATTCTCAGGTTTGAGTAAAGGATCTCCTAAAGCATCTAGCTCCAACTGGCTTGCGTCGAGTTTGTTGATTTTCGCAGCTTTCTTCAAAACAATGATGGCTTCGTCTCTTCTTCCTTTACTGAGTAGCCATCGGGCACTTTCGTTCATGAACCAGACGTAGATCACCACAATGACAGCAGGGCAGTACAGAATGAGGATGTATGTTCTCCAGTTGTCTATACACCAGGCCAGAAGGGCGATGAGAACGACTCCTATGACGAACGTCATGTTACACATGGCTGAGACGATGACCCGTTGCTTGAGGCCGACAAGCTCCACGACTAAAACAGAAAAGAATCAGTTAGGCTATTTTATTTAGTTATTTTAGTTTATTTTGTTTTAATTAAGTACTTTTTAGAACATAAATATAAAATTATTGTCTCTGTTTTAATATATACCTACATAAGTTAGGCTAATGAGGAAGGTCAAACAAATTAGGTGTTTAGAAATCATGGACTTGTTATGTATGGCAAGCTGTTGTGCAATCAATATTTTTCCATATCCATAACCGTCATAATATATGATTTTTAATGATCTTGTCACAGTTCTGAACAATTGGCGACTCTAATATTGCTTGTAAATATACAGGATGAGTTTTAATTGGTATGATATCCCAGAAGTGGGTGATTAGGATTAGAGTCGTCGACAAGTTGTGAGATGTTGTGTGCCTTGGAAAAAAGTTATTCAAAATATAAAAAAAAAAGAAAATAACTTTAAACTTGGACTGCGCGACTTTTTCTGCATTTTTTTCTAAGTTTCTTCGAATCAACATGATCATATAACAAAGTTCAACATAGTTCAAGTGAGTCAGCTGATCTAGGGTAGCTGCCCGGAGTTTTGTAGTAGAATTTTGACGTAAACTTTAAATGCCTTTTATTCAAAGAAAAATTCCGTATTTCAAAAACTCGTTACACAAATGTTGTTGACCACCAGGAGTAAATTGACCCCCTTTTGGGGTAACATACCAATTTAAACTCAGGTCGTGTAATGAGTAGTATACTCATTAGAAAACAGTTTAATTACAGTCTATTTTAAGAACATTAGTTACGAAAATAACTTGACTTTAAAAACAATTTACAAATGTTATTGTATCATGTTTATATTACTGTGGGTATGACGTATTATAATTATAGTATGTATATGAAGTTATTTATGAACATTTAGGTACTAATTGCAGGCAGGTATACATATTTTTCTATGACGCTTTTACTACTAAATAATTCTTAATAAATTACATATTTCTACATAAATTATAATCGTAAACTTCGCGTAAAGTATGTATTTTATCATGCACTAATGCATTTTAAAAGTTAGTTGAAGTTGTCAGAACACAAAGAAGAAGGGACGGAAAGATATTGATTGTCCCAACCGTGTCTTCGCTTTGGACATCTTTTGTTCTGCTTCCGTAACACGTGGAGGTACTGTCATTGACAAACAATTGCTCTAAGCAGATAGCTATAACACTCCACTAAAGTTTATCTGAGTTTGAGCCTTTGCTTCTACTTCTTTCTGATCATGTCCCAACTTTCTTATTTCTTATCATAACCTACATTTTAGGTGACAAGTTTGGACAGGATTAAAAGCAACCTTGGCTCGAATGATTTGTTTTCCTTTGTGTATGAGGAACTACTATTCAGAAATAGAACTTCGGATTGATTTTACGATGCAATAAATTGTACAGCTAGTTGAGCAAGGTTTTGGCAAATGTTGTACAGTAAATACAATACATGAAATCAAATAGTTTATGATTCGTTTCTTGTAATGTTTGATAGAGATCAATGATAGTAAACAGATGCCTTGCCTGGTATAATATGTACCTAGTATAAAATAAAAATAAATACCTATAACATAATATATAAAATTATGGTCATAAAACCATATTATTGTATGACTTTTTAGTTTAGAGCGAGTGTGGCCGAGCGGGATGTTGTGCGACTTTCAATCCGACGCACCATAGTTCGAATCTCGACTCGGCCCGCACCAATGACTTATATCAAGTTATGTGCGGATGATTCATACTCGCTCTAAAACGGCAAAGGAAAACAACGAGAGAAAACCCGCATGTTTAAGAACCACAAAATTCGAGGACATGTGACATCCACCAAGCCGCACTGGGCCCGCGTGGTGGATTATGGCCCATACCTCTTTCTCTGAGAGAAGGCCGGTATCCCAGCAGTGGGAGCGTAAGAGGCTGATAATGACTTACTAGCTTCTTTCCGCAGTTTCACCCGCGTTCCCAAAGGAACCGTGCATTTTTCCGAAATAAAAGTAGCCTATATTCTTCTCCTGTCCATAAATGATCTCTAAGCAATAATTACTTTGATCCGTTCTTCCGTGAAAGAAGGAAAAACTTTGTATTTATTATGGTTCGGAGTAGTTGCAAAGTTATGAATAAATAATAATTGAAACGCATCATCCATGTTTTTATTACGAGAATACTACTTCGTGCACGGTTAAGTTGTTTAAGTTTTATTTTTTTGGTTGTCGTGTTTCAATTTAAAGAGTTTTGTTTATCTATCATACTTACTGAAAACATACGCTGAAGGGTACAGCCCCCCTCCCAAAAAGGCTTCCAGGAAATGCATCGCCACATATGTCAAGTATCCAGGAGCAAACGCACGTGCAAACCCAAAAATGAAACTGGCTGCAGAAGCGAACCCCACAGCCACCTTCCTCCCAAATCGGTCAGATATGGCTCCAGTGAACAGCATGGCCAGGAACATGCCAGAGTTGTGGATTGTTCCGACCAGCGCTCGCTTCCACTCTTGGCAGCCTAGGTCGAACTGAAATAGATGGATGAAAATTAGTAATTATATGAGTTAACAATATTAGGTCTTCTACAGTAGAGGAAACGGACAGTCTCCCCTAACTAAATAATAACACTAATTGTTAGTTTTACAGTCAATCGTTATGAGCTCAAGAAAGTTTTTTAATTTTATAACAAACTAACCCAGGTTTCATTGTCCAGCGTCGCGCGTTAAGTTTGGTTAAATTCAGTATAGATCGAACTTAGGCGATGAGGCATTCATTATCGCGGTATTAAAACTGTAAATTAGCTAAATTATATATCCTATTTAATTTTAAAGTTATAATTTGTAGGTATTTTTAAACCTCTAATAAATATTTTAACATAAATACAAATAGTTCAATTAAGTTACATCAGTCAGACTACTTTAAATTAATGATCTATTATCATAATCCAGTTCATAATAATTTTATTGCATTAATAAAAAAAAATACTGAATAATGTAACAATATTTATGTAGTTTCTTAATAAGGTGGATATTATTTCATGGGGGCTAATCACAGCATTGTGTCTAGTTAGGTATGACACAGAATAAATATAAATATGTCCTGCGGCGCAAGTACGGATCTATTCGGGTCGATAAAATTCGATAACATTCGATAAAATTTACAGTTAAAATCGATAAAGTGGGTTTTATTCGATAAAATTGACAGTTAAAATTGAATGTACTTTGCTTATAAACAGAACAAAGATTACTAAATGGACAACGTAATTGCTATACCTACTGGAGACGGCATTTAATTGAAATGCTGATAATGACAAAGACAGCATTAGTGTGATTCGGGTAGCCGACCGTTACAGAGACCTGCAGCTGTTAGAGTCATTTATATTAACCTTCGTGAGTGCTCCATTGGTGCCTATATGAATAAAGCATTTTGAATTTGAATTAAACAGTACATACAATTACAAACAGTGTTTTGTTTTGCACGTCATTTTATTGTCAAAAGTATTTTTACGAATATCGAATGACCTCACTTTGACACTGGCAGAAAAACGTCAAGTAGCATTTAAAAGCCATAATCTGAAGAAGATAAGGATTTTATAGTTTATATTACGTCCATGGAAGAAGAAGAAGAAAATCGAAGCCAATTAAAATGCACAATTATAAAATTGGAATGTCAGTAAGCCGAGCATCACACAAACGAGTAAAATGATATAAAATAATTATATTGTGGATTTATATTTACATTTTGGTTTAATAATGTTGATTGTTCAACAATATCGCTTGTACGTAGTTGATGGCCACTTCACAGTGTAATATGGTCGCAATCTGAATACCAATTTGGAACAGGCACGGTGGGTTTCTGGAAGGTTCGTTCACTTTGAGCACGGATTGGGTCTGTTGGTGTCTTTGTCATTTATTGTTCTGATAAAGACAGCATTAGTTAATTTAGTCTGTGATTCGGGTAGACGAATGTTGCAGAGGCCCGCTGTTAGAGTCATTTATTTTAACTTTCATAAGTGCTCCTTTGGGGCTTATTTGAATAAAGCGTTTTGTAAATTGAATTAATTAATGTTTTTTTTTTTTTTTTTATTCACTATAGGCTAACGTTTGACCACTATCTCACCTGATGGTAAGCGACGATGCGGTCGACGATGAAGCACGCTTGCCTAGAAGATACCTATTCACTCGCGCCTTGAAGCAGCCCAGGTTGTAGCGAACGGGGAACACAGACTCAGGCAAGGAGTTCCATTCCTTAGCAGTACGCATAACAAATGTAGAAGCGAAACGCTTCGTGCGTAATGGCGGAATATCTACCAGGTAAGGATGGCGCCTCGCAGTAAGCCTGGTCGTCCGAAGTTAGAAGGGGGATGGTGGAATTATGTTGTGTAATTCCAAAGCACACTCACCAAAATGTATCCGATAAAAAACCGACAAACTAGCGACCCTACGGCGATGCTCTAGGCTCTGCAGCCTAGCCTCAACCAGTGAATCATTGCTTATGAGCCTCTTGGCACGTTTCTCAATTGTTTCCAGTGCCTCAAGCTGGTACTTGGCTGAGCCGTCCCAGAGATGAGAACAATACTCCATACAAGATGTTTAAACTTTAACGAATATTCATTACACATAATAAATTACGACTATTATTATGCATATTTTTGCGATGATCAATTATTATGCATATTTATGCGATATTCTTACTTCCTTTTTCGTTTACTTATAATTATGTTGCCAGTTTACAAAATGTTTAGCCACTTTGTACGAAGGCAAATTCTATACAAAGCGGTGACATCGGAATAATTAGGCCACCCGAAGGCCTTCGATATGGATTAACCGCCTGTCTGTATTAATAACCTTGACAGAACACTTAAAGTACTTAGTTATAATACCACATGTATCAGCTGTCCAAGTTTTTAGGTGCAAAAATTCGACCTCCATTTTAGGCTGATGCATGAGGCGACTCGTGCGTTAAAACAACTTGTCGCAAAATCCAACTAATTTATTACAGTACGTATCCTTTTTTAAAGTTGTTTTCGATTAAGAAATCTTAAGATACGTTGGCGCACAGCCGGTTTATATTATGGAGTTGTTATTCACTAATATCTTACCGGTGGCCTGCCGCGGTGCTATACAAGATCAAGTGAGATGGCAACAAGTATAGTATTACCAAACTTTACGCACATTACACGCTCATGCAAACAATTTAGCTGTCAAAATAACCATGGTTTTGCAACAAGCGCGGATTACGAGGCATTACAAGCTTATGCGCGCGTTGATGTGATTCAACCAAAAATCCACGAAATAGACAAGAACAGCAATAGGGTCCGATAGTGGTGTCTTTTTCACTCCTCTAAATCCCTGCCTGGGTTCAAAGCGACGACTGCTCCGCTTTACGCTACATTACATACACCACACCACCACCGCGTGTTCACCTCGGCTTCTGCACTGAAGAACACGCAGTGGTTGTGAAACTTTTTTTGTCGAGTCGAGGTCGTTGAATTGGCTGCCATGCATCTCTATCACTCCCTCGAATACCATGGTTAGCGTTCGGACTAGATTTCCACTAAATACCACATTATACGGTACGATATATGTCAAGAGATAATATAAACATAAACATAAACGCTTACACACTCATACCCCCGCACTAGGATTCCCTGTGTCGCAGGTGGCATGGACATACACAGATACACATCACAAACATCCAAGACCCGAGAACAAACTTTATGCTTACACAAAATCTGCCCCGGCCGGGAATCGAACCCGGGACCCCTCGCCTTGCAGGCAGGGTTACTACCAACTTAGCTACGGATCCGTCAGATGATAGTAGTTTTTTCATGGTTGGCGCGTGGTCCATGATTGATGTATATTGTATATCCATTTATAATGCTGGACCTTGTAATGGCTCTTTATGGCCGGTCTTGCGTATGCGGCTATCTCAGCTACTACAAAGGAGTGACATCAATTTTCACACTAGACAAAAAGTTTGCTTTTACCTATATACACCAGCTAAAATACATAATATTAGTACTATTATAGATGCTTCTCAAGTTGTTATCGTGTATGAAGTGCCGTATCTGCGGCGCGAGTACGGAAGTCAGTTCGATAAATTTGTCGAACCGAAAAACTCGACAAATTTATCGAATGTTGCGAGTGTCGAAGTCTGATCGTAAAGTATTGTAGTAGCTCTATATTCTCTTTGGATTCGACCTAGCTTTTCGATAACTTTTGTCGATTGTTTCGAGGCTCGATAAATCCCACTTTATCGATTTTACTGTCAATTTTATCGAATTTTATCGACCGAAAAGATCCGTACTTGCGCCGCAGTTCCGAGCAGTTCATACAATAAAATAAAATGATGTATGGTACTTTACATACAAGAAAATATTATGCGCAAATACGGTAACCTACTAAGTACCAAAAATAATACTTATTAGCATGTAAATAGGACGAATGTTTCGAAACGATTTTGTTTTGACGAAATTCGCAGGTTTCTACATATTATATTTTATACATATTAACTACCAGTTGAGCCCCGCGGCTTCACCCGCATAATGTTCTAAAATAAAAGTAGCCTAAGTTACTCCTTATAACATCAGCTATCTGCCAGTGAAAGTTCCGTCAAAATCGGTCAGAACGACAAACATTTTAAAAATTGTTTTATTCGGTGAAGGTATCGTATATACTTTAATATACATTTAGTAAAAAGCTGTTATTTTGACATTACAAACAGACACTTAAATTTTATTTATTTGTACAGATTGAATAAGAAAATATGTGTAGAACCATTATCATAATGTTTATTTGTTTATCGAGCATACTATAACTTTAAAAGATGACGGCTACGTGACGTTGGCCACTGATTCAAATCCTATACAAATCTCTTCAAATTTTTTCCTTCCTCTTTCCTTTCCTAGTTTTCCTCTTCAAATCTTTTTAGCTTTCGATGAAGGCAAACATCGTGTCCTAGCGAGTGTCACCGAGCGGGAACATGTGCGGCTTTCAATCCGACGCACCATAGTTCAAATCTCAACTCGACCCTGCCTAAATGACTTATATCAAGTTTTGGGCGATTTTTTTCACACTCGCTCGAAAACGGTGGAGGAAAACATCGTGTGGAAAACCGCATATTCACGAACTGAAAGCGTGGTGGTTTATAGCCCATACCTTTCTCTCTGAGAGAAGGCTGGTATCCCAGCAGTGGCAGCGTGAGAGGCTGATAATCAACACAACGTGATGCAATCATAACATTATGGCATTTCCTAGAGTTCCTATAACTAGCTACAATCACAATGACTGTCTGTTGATAAGCACCTGTCGTTGTCCCGGCAGTTGCATATGAGAACAATTCTATTTTAGGTTCCCTAAACATTATAATTAGGTTCACTAAATTAGAATTGTTTTGTTGCATAAGCATACCCACCATCTTCAGCCACGCTTAAGATCAGGTGTCTTGATTAATCGCTAGTCTATCAAGAACAAAAAAATAATCTTTTTTTTTTATGTTATTTGGTAACGAGACGAGCTGGTCGTTTGCCTGATGGTAAGCATAACGCCGGCCCATAACAATTGCAGTGCCACCCAGAACTTTGAAACACAAAGGCCTGCGCGGCACTGCAGATCGCTCGTTACCCTGAGACATTAGGTATTAAGTCTCATAAGCCCAGTAATTTCACTGGATACTCTGCTCATCAAACCGGAACACCAGTAATGCTTGCACACTACTGCTTGGCGGCAGACTTCACGAGCAAAGCGGTGGTAACAACCCAGACGGACACTCGCAGAAGAGTTAGTCCTCCCACTAACGATAAATAGGAAATATAGATTCTTACCTCTTTAACCAGACTTTGTCCTTCCTCATAAACATATGTATCGCAAGCCACAGTCTTGTTAGTAAACTCCAACGCGTCACATTTATCCAGGGTGCCATTCAGTTGTTCGTATCTGAGACAGGCCTCAGGCTTTCCCTTCTCTTTGTTTGTAGGGATCGCATGCTGGAGCCAGGAGGTGTCGTTGAACCGGTTCTCGCAGCCATTGATCTCGCATCTGAAAGAAGATGTATTGAGATGGGGTGTAACCTGGAAATAAGTTTCTTTAGCTCTTTGTTGAGAAAAAAGATGGACACTTAAGCTTAACCTCTATTAACCTTAGCTAACGGATTTAGTCTGTGTTTATTTGAGCATAACTGTCACACATAGTTTATATTCTTCGATAAAACAGCCAGCTATATCAATATATTGAAGTGACTACGAATCAGTCATATGAAATCGACCACCGATCCAAAGATCGAGATTATGAATGAAGCTCAGCTGTCTTTATGCAACCATAACATGGTCTAGTGTTTGACAAATCAATTGCTGCCATAGTTAGTCATCATCCCAATTTGAAATCTGTGATACATGTGTAGCTGCGTTCCAGCAGACGCGCTTGGGAACCACTTCTAGTCCACTCCACTTCTAGTCCACTACACGTCTAGTCCACTCCACTTCTAGTCCAGTTCAAACTTAGCGTATTGACTACATTCAACTATAACGTAACCGCGATAATGGTAAAATAACAGATGAAAAATAACGTTTTCGAAAATGTGTTGCAAAGGTTACGTTAACCGGTTCTCTAGTATCGATTAGACTGATAGACTCGCAGATAAATAAGGCGGCAGATAACCGATAACATATAATTAACTCATAGCCAGAATATTGGGATCGTGACTTTTTAGGTGACACAGTTATCAACGTTTTTGTTAAACTGGGTATGAATTTTAAGTCAAAATGCCTTCTCAACGAACTATTATTAAAATACTACAGCTTTTATTTTGAAAGTATCTAGTTTTTAACCGTTCTTGTGGTGTTTCAATAAAGAGTCTATAACAAATCTGCTATAGCTAATAACACTGTTCGTTCGCTAGAAGAACAGGATTGTCCTTTAAATAAAACTGATCATCTACTTGTAGAAGCCGTTATAGGCCTATGGTTAATGATTATAGAGAATTTTCTAGCCCTCTACCAATTGGAAGCGTACTTGCCATGCTGGCGAAATTGATCAATTGAATGGCAATGTTGTTTGGTTGAGTCAGATAAGTAGCATTATCATATTTGATGGAATCAGGCGTTACTTTACGGAAGTCCATTTAGCATTATCATATTCATATCATGAATAAATTAATCGAAATCCAAACTTAATCAATTCTTGATTTGATCCCTTCGATATGTTGGTGTCCAGTTCCATTTGCGATGTTCGGATTAATTACATCCTAAAAATAAAGGAAATGTAAAAATAAAATATACACACACCTGTAAATCTGCTCCTGCGCTTCAAAAATGAATCCGCATTCAAAGAAACTACTCAGGAGTATCGGGTACAGCAGCAGTACAAAATTCAATAAGTTATATCTGCTGTGAGGTCCAAGGCTCTCCAGTATCGAGTCGAGATTGATTTCTTTCTTGTCCTCCATCCTCAAAGGAGTGGTTCGGGCCGGACGACAAATGTAACTTCGGTGGGCGTCCTTTGCCAACTCTGAAATGAATTGAAAAGTTTAACTTTGAGACGGGACAGTTCAGGTTAGAAGTCAGGATTAACTTAGGGGCTTTGGAGGTATTTTCGGAGCAAAACAGCTAAAAAATGCAGTGTTTGAGAATGTGTGTATCCCTAAGTGTGACGCACACTGCCGTTCTGTGCAAACGCATTGAATAGAGCAGGCTACAGATGCATAGTGTCAGAGATGGTGCCAATAAGTGATTCTTCTCGTATCGTGTCATGAACGATACCTTCTAAGTTTAACTCCATTTTTAATTGCAACTTATATATATATATGTTTGTAAAACACTTAGTAAAAGCGGTCTATGAATAAAATAACCGAAAAGAAAATTATCTCAAGGTGCTCAATCTTTGGAATAGTTCCAGTCCCCCCAAAACACCCTCCTTACGAGCCTGGGGTAGGTATACATTAAGCAGTTCCTTTTTTGCAACATTCAAGCTCTGTTGCAGAGTAACGTCTGGAAACGCATTATTCGAGATTTTGAGAAGTTGGAAAGGTTGAAAACTGTTCCGTTCACGTTCAGTTTTTCAAAGATTTACTTATTAATCTTACTTTGATCAACGTCTGCAAATTTTATGTATACATTCAATAATTGTTATTATTGGTGTGATTTTACTGAAAGTGGAGACCGCGAAAGTTAATGGACATGTTATTTCAGAGCTTTTGTTGTGTGCTATAGGTGCAACTAACTTGACCAGTAATTTTTAATTATCAGCGTCCTAAACATCGAAGAGTGGCTGAGTGTACCGCGTTTGATGCAACCTTAAATAATTAATAATAATAAATAATTATGTACACAACTCATAATTGGCTTGCTTTTATCCTTTTACTCGTGTAAATCCACTGTTATATCTATAATTAAATATAACGAGGAAAATCATTATAAATAATTAATAAAAGTTACAAAGAGGGATATGCTTGCGTTCCTTAATAGGAGAGAGAGGGAGGAAATTGAGGTTGTTGACCTTACCGAGCACAAACTTATCCTGTGCTGTAGCAAGCTTTCATAATACTGAGTTTAATATTTATACATTTTGTTGTTCTGGAAGGGCTGTTTATATTGCAAAGTAACGAAGCAAGATATTAATTAAAGTTTATTTAAGTTTGATTCTATTTCCATCCAAAGGTTGATTAAAATAGTTCGCTTCAATTCTACCTACTGTATGTTACTTACTTAAAGATCTGCTACATAAAGATCTACACACTGTATTTTACTTATGTATTTTAAGATACTGTGGTTAAATTTTGCAGACTGGTGTCTCAGAGACAATAAATAATTCTAATTTGATTCAGTAGCTTTTCAAAGTCAACGTGCGTGAATAAGTGTCGCTATGATATCACAATTGAACAAGAATAATAGTTGTGCTTCAAGGGACTAATTATTCAGTATGCAGAGATAAAGATCAGCCTCACACCTGTGTCTACGACCACAGAATGCGTAATGTTGGCACAGCAGTACGTATTCATTATAATTATGATGTAAAGGCCTCAAAGGTCTCTTCATGGTCGTTGCGGAGTTTAAACATTGTTTGTGAATATTTAAATTATATGGATGATTTGCAGTGTTGCCAACTTTATTTTAACGAAACCACTAATTGTGGTGTCGTTACCCACCAGAAAACCACTAAATTTGGCGATCCCTCAAACCACCAGAAAACCACTAACATATTATGCCAGGCAGACATGCTTCATAATATTATTTGGAAATAAAACATCAATTACCGGCTGTAATTTATACAATAAAATTATAGTTTATTTTTGTTAACAAAAAATAAGTCCTTATAGACATTAGTTATACATTAAAGACTGTCATCTTCAGAAGAATAGGCTTCTTCCGCAATTTTTTGAAGAATAAATTTCTTTATACCCATATTTTTGTACAAACTACGATATTTGGTAATAATATGTAGTTATTGCAGCATCTTCCCTCGCCTTTTAAACTAGTACGGACTGTGAGAATTGAAGATAACAGATATAACTTCATTCGGTTTCTGATAAATAATCGCTAATGCATAGGAAATAATCACAAACACATCTTTTCAATTCAAACCAAACTTGACGCACGGCAGTATTCATACGAATAAAGTCATAATCAAAATTATTCAAGAAATTGACAAACTGTTTTCGGGGAATCCCTCAAAACCACAACCTGAGTTCTGTGTTGCCTACACATCAAAAAATATACACTTGTACTATAATGTAAACGTTCAAGTACTTTCCTATATTTAATTCGTGCTAGTGGTTAAAAGGGGTACCTTACCACTAACTGAAACAACCTAAGCCACTAAAAAAATCCACTAGCCACTAAAACCAAAATTTGCCCACTAAAAGGTAAGCCTAAACCACCAGATTTAGTGGAAAATCCACTGAGTTGGCAACACTGATGATTTGTAAGGGACTCTTCATGGTCGTTGCGGAGTTTAAAAATAGTTTGTGAACATTTAAATTAAATGCATGATGTGTCGTTTATAAAGTATTATCAAATCAAAACTAATCATTTATTTGCAGAAAAAACACGGTATTTTTACATACAATGGTCAAATAGATGTTTTGTGACTCTATATTATAGTGCACATGTTTTTTTGCTATAAAAGCATGCAAATGTTTAATATAACAATTATTATACAATGAATTATATGTATGTATACAATGTATAATAATGATTATACAATTAATTAATAAAACGTATGTATGTATTTAAAAGTTAAGGATTTTGTAGATGACAAAGATGCATGGGGGCAAACAGCTCAAGAGCCTCCTGGCAACTACTCTAATATTTAGACTTCAATTTTAAACATGATTAGTCAAGAAACATTGTAAAAACTATTTAAAAACAATGCCGACGAGTTTATTTGCCCTTCTTCTTGATCGGTCTTAGATACCAATTTGGAACGGACGCTTAGAGTCATTTATTTTAATTGTCATGAGTGCTCCTTTCCCGAATAAAGAGTTATGAATTTGAATTTGACAGGCAAAAGTAAAATAAATTGTTATTTGGTGTGTTCACCATCTAAGGGCGGAGTACCTTCACCAACCATTCCGAAAGAACCGAAGTTCAACTATATCACTAGGTTTAACTCATAAACTGAGGTTCACTTTGAATTATTTGAAGGAGACTTTTGATATCTGCTGACAAATCTAGCTCTTGAACTGCCGATCACTTATAAACACCGCGCATTTCAAATCTGGCGAACTCCGACCTATTCTACACAAAGATGAGTTAAATAATATACCTACCTACACATTAGGCTGATATTCCACTCATCGAAGATCTTTGTCCAATTTCTGCGTCCCTTATTGATCAAAGTTCTTTAACAGAAGCCTTCGTCCACGATCCGTGTCCAAGTTTTCTTAGTAACTTTAGTAAGTACAGTATTCTGCGTAGTTTGAAAAAAAGAGGAATTTTGACCTAATGTGCTGCTAATCGTTGTCATCTTTGATCAAACTTTGATGGTCCTACGAACTTTGATGAAGTAATCCTAGTTCTTTGATCAAATGCAACTTGGACGAAGATCTTTGATGAGTGGTATACCTGCACACTTACATAATATTTGTTAGTTTTGTGATACATCAATAACAAATAATGGCAATGATTACAACAAAAGATAAAGGTAAGCCAATCCTCTTATCTGCTAATTGAGGGAGTTAAACCTACGCCATTAGAACCGATTAGTCGGTCTCATTAATTGACCTCTTAATGGTATAAAGACCTTTTAAGTATTAACTAGCTTGTGATTCATAGGGCGTGGGAAGATAAAGATTAATTCAGGAACTTATGGGGCTTTGGGATTATATCTCCAATGTAGTGGTAGATAAGTATACTGATTACTGAGTGATAATTTGATTACCATTTGTTTTATTTATCTTGAGATGGAGGGATGAAATGGACTTCTTTTGGAAGTATTGGCAGTAGAAAGCTTTAAACCGAGAACTTGGGGAAGGAAGGAATGGAGATCTTTGTCCGATAAATAATCTTTTTTTTTATTTGATAACGAGACGAGCTGGTCGTTGTATGGTAAGCATAACGCCGGCCCATAACAATTGCAGTGCCACCCAGAACTTTGAAACACAAAGACCTGCGCGGCACTGCAGTGCGCTCGTTACCCTGAGACATTAGGTATTAAGTCTCATAAGCCCAGTAATTTCACTGGATACTCTGCTCATCAAACCGGAACACAGTAATGCTTGCACACTACTGCTTGGCGGCAGACTTCACGAGCAAAGCGGTGGTAACAACCCAGACGGACACTCGCAGAAGAGTTAGTCCTCCCACTAACACTAATAATAAAATATAGGTACCTATATAATGTATAGCCAATTTATCTTAAATATCATATCTAAGAGTAATTAATATAGATTTGAATTGGTATACGTGATACCGGAAGGGGGTGATAAGGAAAATGGTTGTTGTGAGAAACTCCCTTGGATATACGTCATTTAAACTTTTCTTGCAAAAAAATTAATTCTCTTCAAAACGTTTATTCGAGCCATTTTCTGGAACTGTCTCTAAGTCTCTCATAATCAAAATCAACATTTACCAAAGTTCAACACAGTTCAAGTTCAAGTGAATCAGCTGGTTGTGTCCAAACAAAACAAAGAAGTTGAAACTGTATATTATTAAGTATATATATCATAGTAAGAAAATAGTTTAAAATCCATAGAACAAACAAATCTAACATAAAAAATAAATAAACTAAAAATATACCTAATTATTGATTTTGCATTTACAATGTAAAAGTCAACCAACGTATCCTGAGCTCTCTTACGTTCGCTTATTCTTCTTCTTGCTCTTATTCGCTTTGGCAAGGGCTCAACCTACGCTAGTTATTATACTATGAAAAACACGGAAGCGTTGGAGCGTGAGATTTCGCATATTTTATTCCAGAATGATCTCATGTCATCGATACATTCCACTGTTTATAATACCTATATTTACAGACTTAAGGCGCCGCTTCATGACCCGCCTAACGCAAAAATCCTAGAACGCAAAAATGGCCTAAAGGCTTTTATGTTCATCGAAGAAAAACAGGCATTACGGAAAAAGAAAGACAACGCCAGAGCCTTTAGTTGGCATTCTGAAAATTTTGAAATAAATTTCCGAAGACAATTAGTGCGTGGTAATTTCCTAAAATGTGTTCCAGGAAATACGTGTTTTTAAAAATGCCTTACAAGTTTGTGAAAAAAATGTTTGTTATTTAGAATCTCCATTACATGTCCAAGGATTATATGGAAGTGTTTTGTTGAATTTTACATTTATGAGGACACTGTGAACGGCCTAAGTCAAGGTAAAATTTGTCCAAAAAAGCTGATTTTTGAACGCTTGTACTGAGTTGGAATCTCAAAATTTTACATTTTTGCTCCCACGGAATCCTAGATATAGAGCACATGATACCTATTTGCTCAAAACATCTAAATAAAAATTTATCAGGACATTAGAATTGCGTACGAGCGTTTGTATGGAAAGTATGGCATGAAGCAGCCTCTTAATTATGCACCGTGCATCCACTGAACCATGATTTCTTAGTACTGTGGTGGGCCTCATCCTTTGAAGGTTGACTATCAGATTACATTGCGTTTTTTAAAACAAAATACGTACCACAAGATAAAAAAAACTATAATACTTATCATTTTAATCCATGCTTAATAATTTAGCACGTGACAAAAATGCTGGTGCTTATCTTCCTAATTAATTATTCTAACTAATTAATCAGTATTATAAGGGAAACAGGCAATGCCGCCAGCATTCTAGATATGCTGCCAACACGCATCAATGGCCTGTAGCTGTTTTTGTAGATAAGTTAGATGCAACTAAGTAGTATTTCATGGTCTAGTTAATTAAACATCTGTCTGTTTTAAAATAGTTAGCTAAGATGTTGGGCAGACGTTGCTTTTCCATCACCGATATTTGTATATGCCCGTTAATATAATATGCAGACCGTAGACGCTTATGCAAACGTACGTATGCTTGTCAGAATAACAGCGCTTTTACACCAAGCGCGCATTTCGAGTATCACGAAATCCGCGCTTGACGCAAAAGCGTTGTTAGTCTGACAAGCAAACATACGTTCGCATAAGCGTCTACGCTGCCCCATAGATACGCTACGAATTGTCTAATAAATGGATCTCTGTTATCTAAAATGAATAAATATTTGAACTTGAATTGTCTGTCGTTACGTTTGCCCACTCAGCCACTTAGGTGCTGTGTAGTAAAAATGCATATGCAATGTATTTACTGATCTCATAATATATTAATAGCTTTGAGGATCCTTTAGGCTGTTATTGTTTTTAGGTAAAGACGAGCGGCTGCCCCGCGGTTTCACTCGCGCGGAGATATTGGATTTCATGGTTTTTATTTTTTTGCGCGGAATTCTAATTCTTTTTCCAAATTAAAAGTAGCCTATATTACTCCTTGTAACATCAGCTATCTGCCAGTGAAAGTCCGGTCAAAATCGGCCCAGCCGTTTTGGAGTTTACCCGAAACAAACAAACAGACAGACAAAAATTAAAAAAACGGCTGTTTTGGTGTAGTTCCCGTATATACTTTCATATGCATATAGTAAAAAGCTGTTATTTTGATATTACAAACAGACACTTCAATTTCATTTAGTTGTATTGATTAGGGATTAGTTTTAAATTCAAAATTCGCAAATTGTATATTACCTACTCGTATCTATCGTACTACGAAGCCGAAAAACAATCACTCATCGCCACGCTTGTACCATGCGTATTGATAACGAGTATTAATAGAAAAACAACAAAACATGACCATACAATACTGATATTGTAAAGTAACTAAAGGGCTCAAACATGCCAGCAAGTACCCACTGGTAATGTATAAATAATCAGCAAAGTATGATTCTATTTGCTCATAACCATTTAAGGAGACAAGCGAGCTCAGGCGCCACCTTGCTCGCGATGCGTGACTCACTCCTTGCATTAGAGTAGGTATATTGTAAGGGGACTGGCGATTCTTGGAAATATTTGCGTTTTGGCATTCTAACCCTTTTGGATTTGCCACTGAATATGTCTTAGCTTTATTTTGGCACGCGTGTCAGAATTTTTATATCTATACAAATAAATAAAATTGAAGTGTCTGTTTGTAATATCAAAATAACAGCTTTTTACTAAATGCATATAGAAAGTACGAACAGTACATATAACAAAACAACCATGTTTAAAATTTTTGTCTGTCTGTCTGAAACGGCTGGACCGATTTTGATGGGACTTTCACAGGCAGATAGCTAAACCGGGGGCAGCAGCTAGTTATTCAATAATTTTTAGTGGCTTAAGTTGACTAAGGCCAACTTTCGTTAGGTCTTGCTGTAGGAACTACTAGGACTAACAGTTTAACGTGCTCTCCTAAGTAGGGAATTACTCAGCTATTTATATTATGTGATATCTAATTATCCACGTAACTTTTCTTTTATTAAGCAACTGTTTAAGACCAGATGAGCAGACAACACTCCGGAGACTGGGTTGGATTTCAATTATTTGTGTACTGCAACATTAAAATCAAACCTATTCCGTGTTTCTCTTGCTTGAAGTTACTTGTACTTAGTTATTTCTCAACGAGGTTGCTGGACACGTCTGGAAGTCTAATTGTACTCCATTAATAACGCTATCTGCGTAATAGCCGTATATATAAGAGATCGGTCTCTTTTATTTCATTTCCACAATTTTAACGTCAAAAACGGAATTAGTCGAGTTACTTGTTCACTTTTATATGAAATATCCGAGTATACTCACCAAGTACACGTAAGTTTTCGTGTTCACTTCATTATCAGCGTTACAAATCAAAAGTCGAAGTTTAACCTTAAGACTGAAAATGTCCTTGACCGCAAATTGCGAATAGGTACAATCACTAAAACACTCGGGCGTATCGTGATCAAATTTGATTTATTACGATCACGCCACTCGTTCGAGATGAGTCGATACATTTATCAAGAATATCATTACACATCTATTTCTCTTGATTAGTATTAATATAGGTGATTTTTTATATTTAAAGAAGCGTGTTTCACAAAAACAATTGAATCAGATCAGTGATGAAGATAATGTAGACTATTCAAGGAGTGGGGGAATTTGGGCTGACAAATTACTATAACCCAAATTTTGATGATAGTGTTGAAGCAGTCGCAGAGACCTCAAGTGAGATAAGATGTGGAGATAGAATATAAAGTTGTAATTCATTCATTCAATCATGTATGGCATAAGACTAGCTGTTTAATAAGAAAAGCCACTGACTCCTGAAACTCAGTGTATACTAGTTCGGAAGGCTATAGATTCAACATAACTGTGTGTGTAACTTTTGTGTCTAAATAAATTATTTATATTTGTAAAATAGATTATGAAAAAAAAGCAATTGATTGTACGACAAAAGATAAGCACTGTAATAGTGTCTAATTAGTATTTGTAGTAGCAAAGAATACACGAAAATATGTAACTGTAAAACACTCATTAGTATGTTATAAAAAGTTAATAATCTCTTTAATGATTTGTTTAATTACAACTTTAAAAATAACGGAGCATAGTAAAATGATAACACTATGTAGCAGATTAAATAGCATGATCAGATCTATCTGGCTAACATGTCACTTTCAAAACCAATTAAAACGAGTTTTTAGCATTTAAACTTAACATAAACATAGATAAAAGAGAAGTAAATATTGTATAGCTAAAGGAAACACAATCAAACACACGAGTTCAATAACTTCACGGTCAAGTAGAACGTAGATAATAAAGTTCCAGATAAACGATTAATAGGTATACGAAGTAAGATCACGAATCCGCTTGCACTACTATCATTTTTAATCTATAATGAAAACGTTTGTTGAGGAATAAAATTAATTCCTACGTGCTAATATAATATGTATGGATCACGTAGAAATAATACTTAAATGTGTAATTCGCATTTTCTGATTAAATCAACGATCTAGCTATTACATTCCCTAATACACTAAGTTCACGTGAGATTAAAGTTAAAAAGCAAATTTCAAAATACATTAAAAGAAAACAATATAAAATACCAATTGAAATTAACTTGACCTTAACTGGAGAAAATCAGAAACAGTTAGTTACGGAGCAGTTATCGTAAAGAATGCATAAATAGGCGTCAAAAGTATGCGCAATGAAAATAAAACATATAAAACGAATATTGATAAGAAATACCGACTCTTTTGATACAAAGAAACTGTTAAGTACTTTTTTATGAGTAACAAAGGACATCATTATTACATCAAGTCATCCAGAGAAGATTTCGTTGAAAATAAGGTCTTAATTGATTAGAATAATGTAATTTATCGTCATAATACGTACGATTTATGGAAAGTAAATAAAATTTGCCAAAGCGATTGAGCAATACTAAACACAAAATGGTTTAGCTACAAAAAACAAAGTTAATTAAAGTTTATTAACGGCCAATCTTTCAATTGCAGCGTTAGATTGCTATTGAATCGATAAATTTAATGTAGACCTAAGGGGCACCTTAGACGCTCAAGCAAACGTACGTTTGCTTGTCAGAACAACAAACGCTTCAACTAGCCTAACTAAAACCTATCAACTAGCCATATCACTGGGGATGTGAGATTGGTAATGGAATTAACAAGCTAGCAGCTGTTTTAATTAATTATTTTTTCCTTTTTTTTACAAGCTTTTATTTAACTGCCAATGTTTGTCTTATGTATGTGGGTTTGTTTAGGTCAAATCTTGGAAGCGAAATTTAACTCACTTCCCGGTGCTCGACTAAGACGATGCTGGGTACGCTTCCTACTGGTAGTGGGCTAGAACATTTGGATTATCTATAGGCCTACTAGGGCTTGTAGATTATCCAATTGTTTTTGTAGCTAGCTAGGTTAGATGTAGTGTTTATTTATGTATTAGCTAGTTAATAAAGGCATTTAGCTCGTTAAAAAAAATGTACAACGGATGATAATGCGATATAAATATGTCACAGAGCTAGTCTTATGATGGAGCCAGAAAGCAGCCACAGGAACTGCGTAATGAAGGGCTCGTTTGATTTGTCTTTACAAGTACCAATACTGATCCTAGATTATGTACAGGGTCCTGATGATGGAGCAGGAAGGTGACACAAGAATACAGAAAACTTAATGATATATAAATAAGAAAACTTGTAATGATTACAGAAATGTTATCACGCTATAATACAAAGTACTTTAAAGGAAAAAAACTTGGAAAGTCAACAAAAAGTGCCAATTACTGTTAGTCAAGTCGGAGGACATTTTTTTTATAGTCTACTAATTTTACAATCACGAATCCATTGTCTATCGGTAGCCTTTAAATCTTATTTTGAGTGAAGAAGTTTTAACTTGGATTTCTTACTCGTCAATTTGAAAAAGATGTTCTTCTATGTTATCTACACAGAGTACTCATATACCTACTCGTAGTAGATATTTATAAATTGCATTATTTAAACAAGATTGTTTATCTTTTTGTAAAACGGGGAAGCTATGATGGTGGTTTTTATCAATGAGCACAGTAATACAGAAAATTTTATTATTCTCTTAGTCATTCACTCGTTTTGACACAAAGTGAGATAAAGGTCAACTGAAATAGATAGCTTCAAATATGATGTCAGGTAAATCTTGCTTCTTTTATAGCTTAGCAACACAATTTACCACTTTTACCAAAATACTAAATTTTTCTTTCAACTTTTAGTCTCTCTTTGTTCTTTCAGATCTTTTATCAGCAAACAATGGTGTCTATTCTGTCACCTCATACCTAAACCTAATTTTAGTTTCAATCTCTATCTCTCTCTTAATGAGGACATAAGAAAGAGATATAGATAGAATATATTTTAGACCTATCAAATTAATCCACCTGCAATTTTAGTTTCAATCTCTATCTCTCTCTTAATGAGGACATAAGAAAGAGATATAGATAGAATATATTTTAGACCTATCAAATTAATCCACCTGCTTATGCTGTAAATACTACAAACTTATGAAACGGAGACAAAATAAATACTAGTTGAATAAACGCAGCTTTTGATAAAAGTAGCTCAAGCATCGTAACATTGTTAAATAATTTTGTCCGTGCAAATTAGTGACGAAGTAAAAAAGAAAGTGGTCCAGTCAAACGAGATGCTTCGCCACAAAGGTTGCCTTTTTGGAGATTCAAGTTATTGAGTAACTAATTGAATGCATTAAATTCTTATCTTAACTTACTCTTATATTTCTGTTTGATTTCAATGCTTTATATTATATGAAAAATATTGAGTTATATTCTAATGAAAGCCATAATTGTTGTGTTTCCTTGAACCTTAATCGGGCTAGAACAACAAGTCTCTCATGTTCTAAAAATAACGCAAATGTAAATTACGATATTTATTACCCTACCAATAGGGTAAAACCCGGATAGTTGCCTCAGTGGGATACTTGCCGCAGTGTCTAATACACTATGTTAGGGATGTTGGGGGTGTTAGTACTTTACTATAATTAGAAGCCCTTCTACCACAGGGCTCGGTGCCATGTAAATCGTCTGAATAGACGTACGCGTCTTGTCCGTGTGAGCAAAAATCTTCCGCGCCGAAACTTTGACGGGCGTCAAAATTATATTGGTCAGTAATTTTCATTGAATATTTTTTTAACTGACTGTGGTTTCGGTCAAGATTTTGTTTATTTGCATGCATTACAGTTTAAATTACCCTGTTTATTACGTTTTATTGTTATATAGTTTTTATTTATTTTGCAAATAAAAAGGGCAAGTATCCGTATCAAAAAGGATAGTTGCCCTATTTACCTTTGCGGATAGTCGCCCTTGGGGCAACTATCCGCAATTACAAATTCTTTAATAAAGCAAAGACTTTTCTTTAGGTGAAATTCAGTAGGCGACGTTCCCAAAATACTGGCAGCATTGCCACGTTGAATGGCAATGCTTTATCTTTGACCTAAGTAGAGGCCAGCATTTGGAGGTTCTTTTTATTGTATTTTTATTTTATAGTTTAAAAAATTAAAACTGAAATACTTACTATTTAATAATGTTAATTAATATTTTATTAGTAGATACTTAATAAAGGATCGATAAACAATAAAGACGGATTACTTAAATTGATATTAAATTTGTTTCTATCTAATAAAATCATAGTGTGGCGTCTATAGCCCTGCACGAGGCAAGTATCCCCCGAAGCATTTTTTCCGTTAGGCTACTATCCGCCACGGTAGGCAACTATCCCTTTTTTGAGAGGTCTAATAAAATAGGATTTACTCGAAAACCATATTAATTATGTTTACAAAAATAGGCTCCTATTAAAGATTAAAGACCTATGTTTTGACATACATGTTGTATTAATCGCAGTAAGTACATATTTTTGAATAATAGAGCCTTTATGAAAAGTGCGGCAACTATCCGGCTTTTACCCTATAGTACCCGACGTCATTTTGGAAGATTTTGTAAGTGGTAGGACTAGCTCTTTTGCAAGTGTCCGTCTGGGTTGTTACCACCGCTTTGCTCGTTAATTCTGCCGCCAAGCAGTAGTGTGCAAGCATTACTGTGTTCCGGTTTGATGAGCAGAGTAGCCAGTGTAATTACTGGGCTTATGAGACCTAATACCTAATGTCTCAGGGTAACGAACGCACTGCAGTGCCGCGCAGGCCTTGGTGTTTCAAAGTTCTGGGTGGCACTGCGATTGTTATGGGCCGGCGTTATGCTTACCTACATGAGGCAAACGACCAGCTCGTCTCGTTACCAGTAACATAAAAAAAAACCACAAAAAATATTCTGTTGCAAGATTTTTATAACCACGATGTAACATGATTGCATCAGGCAGACGAAAAGCCCGTCTCCTTTTTAATAATACGATACACATAACGTTACGTTGGAGAAAGATCTTGAATATGTTTTAAATGTGATACTATACAAATCGCAGCATCGCTAAGATCTTCCATGCAACAATAGTTAACAAAATTCCCGACCGCTTTGTTAATGCAGGTAAACGTCTAAAGTAAGCGCCCCGGCTTTTGTTGCTGGGTACAAAAACGTCGAGCGGATAAATTTTGCGGTTCAACAACCCAAAGTTACCAAAGATTACGAACACTCGACAGACGGTTTCATACAAAATAATAATATGATAGCTAGTGAATATAAACACTTTAAAGATACTAAATAATTTAATTATAAGTATGTAAACAAAAATCAAGGTAACGACATTGAAGAAGGATAAAATGGAATTAATTAAGTGTTAAAGAATATAGCAGAATGACTGATATGAGTTAGCACCGTCAAACAGAAGGAAAACTTTTATTTTTTTAATTAATTTTTATATCTGTACAAATAAATAAAATTGAAGTGTCTGTTTGTAATATCAAAACAACAGTTTTTAACTAAATGCATATGAAAGTATATACGGTACCTATAACAAAAACACAATTTTTAAAATGTTTGTCTGTCTGTTTGTTCCGGGTAATCTAACGGCTGGACTGACTGACGACGGGACTTTCACTGGCAGATAGCTGATGTTTTATCGAGTAACATAGGCTGCGTGGGCGAAGCCGCGGGGCACAGTTAGTCATAAATAATTATGCCATGAATTTAAGCAAAGATGTACCTATCTAAAAGGTGTTTTGTCAGTTTTAAATGGGGAAGCCGTCTGTGACAAATTGACAATACTTGAAAAGTCAACACTGCGACGAGCGATCATATTATTGAAGGAAGAGACAATGGAAGACATTACTCAAAACAATTGACACGTTACGGAAACATGTTACTATGAAAACGAAACATGCGTATTTTGAATGACTTGAAAGCAGAGAGACTTTTTCACTTTGATTCACAGATAATTTTAAGTAATAAAAATTTTATATGATACCACTACCAGTTATTAGACATTGATTCCTGATCGTTAAATGTTAACACTTAGCTAATAATAAAATGGTTTCTTAATACTGTCGATGTTAAGTTTACTTCTAATAAAATTCAGTAAAATGTTATCGCTAAACAAAGCTATTTATGGTGAATACTTACATGTCAGTTCAAAATTACACCATGACCTATTTCACGAGAGCTTCGAACAGGTACTGCCTCTAACCTCAAAGATGGAACACGTGTGCACTTTACTGAGATCTTCAATTTCTTGTAATGTAAAGCTGGTGGATGCTGGCTGGGTTTTTGTGTAATAAAGACGAGACCGGCCGGTGTGCGCTCGCGTGTGTCACGTATGGACTATCGCACGGTCTGACCGCATTTGTGCTCGCCGCGCGCCGACGACGCTCTGCGAGAAACGTCATCATATCGCGCCACGCGCCTACGCCGCACCGCTATTCCGTACGAACACACACCATTCATGCCATCCATTTCTCTTCAACACTCATACTCTGTCTCGTGACCGACAGCGGCATCTACATGTCCATCAATGGATGTCGAATGAATAATTTTTTGTGATCGTCGTTTATCGTGGTAAGCCCAACGAGAATGCGACGAGGTGTCACTCGTACGCGTTTTGTTTGAGATAATCCAATAGAAATTGTTTATTTATGCAGGATTAATAAATATGATAGCAGGTCACAATTCAACGCTAGATTCGATTGGTAAGCGTATTAACCCAAATGACTTTTGAGTAGTTAATTATCACCAATATTGCTTGTCTGTTTTTTTTATGAATGAAGTAAAATGAATGGGATTTCATTTGTAAATAGTACGAGTTGATAATAAGCCACATGGGGATAATGCCTATCTGTAGTACAATCGTATTTTAGTAACATCCGATTCGTCTGCTTCGGGCAGAATGACTCACATTGTTAGATACACTAGGGATAGAAGGGTTAAAAGTTTGAAATAAAAATTGGCAAGAATTTAAATACCTACCTATAATTAGATATATTATTTCAAATTCCTACACAAATAACATTTACAAAAAAGACTTACAAACATAACCTAAGAAATGTAAACAAATTGAAAGTAAGAAATCCCAGAACTAATTATGGTAATAAAAATATAATGTTTGAGGGTGCACAACTATTTAACAAACTACCTAATGACCTCAAGGATTGTAAGAAGCTGTCTCTTTTTAAGAAAAAATTAAGAAAATATATTTTAGAGTCAGTAGATTTAAATTGATAATTCTGGATGTACAATTAGATAAAGTAACTATTTAAGTAGATATTAATCTAATAATTAGTTATAACCTAGTTTTAAACTCATTGTAAGTGAACTATGTTCTTTATGAGAAATAAATTCGTTAACCATATAGAAGGGTTAAAAATTTGAAATAAAAATTGGCAAGAATTTAAATACCTACCTATAATTAGATATAATATTTAACCCACTTGTAAAAATATATCTATTGAGGAACCTCGATAAAATAGGAACAAGTTTAATTTTAATGTGCACGCATGTACAAACTGATAGATAAGTTTTTGTTCTCAAGAAATGGATAGGTAGGTACTGTTAATGTATGATATGTATCTAAATTATTCTAAACTAATCTAAAGCAAGGTACTATTTGAGGAATAAAAAACTAGTATTTTTTAGTTTGTTTTTTGTTGAGCCAAGCTTTGAGGAATGTTGAAAGTGAACTTGAAGATACAAAATAGTAGGTAAGTAATTTAATATTGTCGATGGTAAAATGTGAAAGTATACCAGTTTAAGCCTCGTCCAAACTAAGGCAGAAGTGTAGGTAGTGTTATTTGCAATAGGAATTGCTACATGACCAAACACTCCTAGATAAGTACAGTTTTGTTAGTGGGAGGACTAACTCTTCTGCGAGTGTCAGTCTGGGTTGTTACCACCGCTTTGCTCGTGAAGTCTTCCGCCAAGCAGTAGTGTGCAAGCATTACTGTGTTCCGGTTTGATGAGCAGAGTTTCCAGTGAAATTACTGGGCTTATGAGACTTAATACCTAATGTCTCAGGGTAACGAGCGCACTGCAGTGCCGCGCAGGCCTTTGTGTTTGAAAGTTCTGGGTGGCACTGTAATTGTTATGGGCCGGCGTTATGCTTACCATCAGGCAAACGACCAGCTCGTCCCGTTACCAACTAACACACAAAAAAAAAAAAATTACTTAGTAGGTATAGTAAAAACCATAAGAATATCGTCTCGTAGTTCCTTATGGATATGACCTCGGATAGACTCGATTCAATTTATATTGTGTCATTGTCTTCGTTATTTATGTTATTACTAGCTTCTGCCCGCGGCTCGTCTGAGTGGCAAATATCTTTATAGCCAACGTGAGGAGGTGAAGAATTAAACCTGACGTTTCCACTTTAAAAAATATCGTTTTTATAAAAGCTGATCAAAACAACTCTTTTTCTAAATACATTTTCATTTGAAATGAAGAGTTTCGAACAAAACCACACTTTATTACCTAGAATCAACTCTGTAGGGCTAACTCTTCTGCGAGTGTCCGTCTGGGTTAGTACCACCACTTTGATCGTGGAGTTTGCCACCAAGCAGTAATGTGTAAGCATTACTGTGTTCCGGTTTCATGAGAAAAGTAGCCAGTGAAATTACTGGGCTTATAAGAGACTTTTAAAAGTGGATGAAATAACATTTATACTTGACAATGTTTCAGATACAAGGGCATGCCACAAGAAACGAGATGTTTGGGTACGTGTGTCTCACGATCAAGCACCACAATCTAAATTAAACAAATGTAATGGATTTGAAGTTTTTATTGGTTACTTGGTGGTAAAAAATGACTAATAGGCAATTTATTACCCAGTGTCTTCAACAAAAAAATGATATTAAATCAGCTAGAAGGTCGTTAGGACATGACATGAAATCTTAAGTCTTACGAAGGTCTTTAAACTCTAATAGTATAACAAATCATATTGTGCCACAAATACAAAACTCCATTGCTCGGTTTTCTGTTAAAGTTATTTATACTTTATTTGAAAAGGATAAGATTTAATGTTACACAGAGACAACAGATGTTAAAAATAACGTGGGAAAAGTTAGGTCTATAATTAATTCACGTGAACACCGAGTGTCATTTGTGGCACATATGGACTGTTTGACTGAATTTACACTATTGACGGCTAGCAACTTAAACACATTTAATAGCTTAATAATGTTATGGGATTTCCAGCAGCTGATCTTATTCAATTTATTTATTTCACAAAATCAATACCTAATAATCATTATACCTATCACTATAATCCAATCAATAACATCATAAGGAAACCTGCATATTCCTGAAAATTACAGTCTACAAGAAACCAATTTTAAACGTCGGTTTAGCTAGACAGTGTCTCAAGATAAACGTCTAAAATGATTAGAAATATCAACAGAATATAGTTAGACAACGCTTAGACAGTACTTAAACCAAGATTTGTGGTTGGTCATATTTAAACACGCGACTGTGGCGTGTTTAGGAATTAAATGCTGTTTAAGACAGGTTTAGGGTGTGTTTAATTATTTGTGGTAAGACCGATAATATTTTACTTCGGCGCCGTAAAGTACCTACATGAACATATAGATAAGTACCTATACCTATTAAAATAGAGGTCAGGAACTGTTTTATTTTTAGATTGGAAGCGACACTGACTTGACCCTTCTTGTCTTACAAAACTAATAGTATGATATAGCTATCTACTTCAAGGCGGATCTTGATATCTTGAGTCATAACATGGGTAGATTATAATTGTATTATACTAATTATTATTACTGCGAAGTTTTTATATAACGGGCTAAATACCTTTATCAACTAATATTATATAAAATAATTACTTCATCTAACCTAGCTACAAAACCAGTTGTATAATTTACAAGCCAAAGTAGGCCTATAGATAATCCAAGTGTTCTAGCCCACTACCAGTTGGAAGCGTACCCAGCTTGCTGGCGGCGTTGCCTCGTTGAACCGCAATGCTGATCCGTGCTACGATCAAAAGGTGACCTCACTACCACGAAACCAACCTCGATGCATGATATTATCACAGGTTTGCAAATATAGATCCTGATACAATTATGATAGCAGCAAATATAACTATATAGTTATTGGGTCGTAGACGCCTGACACTAAACTTGATTCACTGGTTAGATCAACTCAAGACATTTAAAATCAGGCAACACTTTTTATAGCTTTTATGGATAAAGACGGTGAACACGATTGCGGCCTCACAAGCCAAAATCTATTTTTAATTTCACTGTTGCTTTCCAAATAATATTATCAATATTTTTGGGATGGATAATTTTTAGAAATTTCAAATTAATGCACTTCCTTGTAACTTGTGTAAAGGACTTGAACCAAAAGAGTTGTTCCGTTTTGATATTAAAATTTAACCAGGCTATCAGTTGGTTTTTTGCAATGAGCTCTCAAAATCTAGATATTCTGAGATGAAATTACAATTTTATAGGCCTGCGATTTCCTGTAATAATTGTTCTCAAGTAAGTGAATAGTATGTTTTCTTTTGAGGAACCTTAAACCACAAAATTATTAAGAAGAGAGAGAGCGAAACAAAAACTTAGGTTTAAATGATATGTAGTACATAGGTAACTAGCCAGAAAGCATTAGAAAATATCTGTCCCTTTCGTTAAATTTTAAGAGTTCTATGTAACTATCTTACTAAGAAAGTATCTATTACTAAGTTACTATAAGTACTTCGTAGATGATCAACGACGGGTAAGGATTTTGGGTAGATGAAATACAAATTTGGAAGGTATATTATTTATTAAATGAGTTAAAAAAGGCTTTTAAAGCAAACCTTAAGGTACAAAATCTACGCACTTTATGCCACATCACAGTATAGGTATTTTTTTATTGCAAACAACTTTATTTCAGAACAGCGGACACAAAATCGATGACAAAAGTCCTATTTTGGCAAAATACTTATCACATAACATGAAGAAGCGCAGTCATACGCTGTAGTATGTTTACTTGAAAACGACTACGCAATTAAAATGAATCGAACAACATGCGAATGTTTTACATTATTTTCAGAATAAAAACCTTTTTAGAATAAAAAAAAATAAAAAATATTTTCGTCCGTTTTTGACCCTTTCCGTAGGTGTTTGTGATCACGTCCAAATAAACTATATTGACTCCTTGCAAAAAAAAAATTATCCGTCTGAACGTACTCTTTAATAAGTTATCTATACTACTATCTATAAAAGTCTATACTCATAGTAGACCTTTCAGTCACGCACACATACACACACACTAACAAAAATTTAATAACCAGACTTGGCAGGATTTGGCAAAAACGTTTCTGTGTCTTCAAAACTTGACTGAAAAACTTGTAAATATACACAGTAATAACAAAAATAATATAAATATTAAATAAAATTGTATCATAAAAACACCATTTGTAAATGTTATAAGAACTAATTTACACAAGATCGTATTTTTTAAACGTTTATAAAAACGGGTTCCGAATATGTTGCAAGACCCATGTCTTGCAACATATTCGGAACAAATCCTTTCAATCTTTCAGTGCATGCGCGGCGACCAGTCGGAGCGCGCGCGTTTGGCTCCATGAAGATGAAGTACCAAATACCTCAAAACCAATCGGGAAATTGCAAGACTCAGCTGTACTACTAAGTGAATTCAGTTAAAGGCATAAATATAAACCCTTGCAATATATTAGCAGATTGGATTCCAGATTTTTTATACACAGAAAATCCTAGTTAGTGATCAAATGTATGTGTTTGAGGATCATTATTTATGTGTAATTGCTTTCCGTATAGCGACCAAATACCGAACGAACGTCTAAGCCCTGACGAAACGAGTAATCTCTTAACAAGCAAAATTATATTCGAGTTATACCGGCAAAGGTAGGGCATATCGACGAATCAAATGTATAGTTATAGACAAACTTTGTTTTCCTATCTACAATATTAATAACTATTTCTCCCTTTTCACTCTCGATATCCTCTCTGCTTCTTCTATTGTGTCAGGCAGAGGAACGTTGATAGTTTCTGGTAGTGTGAAGACTAGGAGACCAGCCAGAACTGCTAGCGTCCCGAAGAATATTGAAGGCAGATTATCGTAGTATAAAGCCTGTAGAAAAGAGAAAAATCATATAATAAACATGCTAATACATAGGCACTAATGCCTATTGTAAATATTAAAGTAACAACAATTTTTAATAACAAGATAACTCCGCTTTATTTATTTTTTATTAAAACTTTTTTATTAAAACAGAAAAAAGGCCAAGAAAAACCCAATCATAGAAAAAAGGTATAACAGTTATAAATTATAATACATAGTGCGTCTATCGTATGATGCGATAGGTACTTTGAAACCGACATAGCTCTCAATGTAAGCAGGTTGTAATGGGAATGGGTAGGCCACATCACTCGCAGGACCGATAACTGATGGGGAAGAAAGATTCTCGAGTGGCGACCACGAACCGAGAGACGTAGTGTAGGCCACTGACCACTGACCACTATAGATGGACCGATGACCTTGTCAAAACCGCGGGGAACCGGTGAATGCAAGAGGCGAGTAGCCGATCCAAGTGGCGGTCTATAAGGGAGGCCAATGTTCAGTGGACTTCTTCCGGCTGATGATGATGATACTTTAAAAATCAATGACAAGAACAATCTTACCAATAAAGGAGTCAAAGGTGCCAAAGTAGACCCAACTCTTCCCGTAGAAGAACAAACAGCCAACAAGGTTTGCCTGACGTTTGTGGGGAATACTTCAGATACGTAGATGTAGACGGAACTGTACGCTACCGTAATGGAGAACTTGCCTGATAGGTACACTATGAGAGACCACCAGGCGCGATCTGTGAAATGATTCCGCAATTAAACGAATACTAGTATGGAGTGAAACTTCTTCTCCGGGAATGTTTCAGTTTGATTCAGTTCGGTAAAGATTCATTGCGCGTGGTGCAAAATTTGCAGACACGTAAAATATTACATAATATAACTTGTAATAAATAGTTGGATTGAATTTGCTTTATTATTAACACACAGAAATTCAACATTGGAGTTACGGATATATTGTTGATACTAGAGATGGAGTTAACGATATATTGTTGATACTAGAAATGGAGTTAACGATATATTGTTGATACTAGAGATGGAGTTAACGATATATTGTTGATACTAGAGATGGAGTTAACGCTATATTGTTGATACTAGAGACAAAGCTATGGATTCGTCTAGTAACAGATGGCTACAGCTTATCCGAAGAACAAACTTCATTTATAATCACAAACCGCTAATCCTTATTCCCGATAAACGCAAATCAAATCCATTCCAACCAACTCGGACGCCGTTTCATTCATTTATTCATCAAATGTTTACTAAGCAAACTCCACGCCATTTCCAGTCTCCGAGAAGCCGCGAAAATTATTTATGTTTTATCTATTGCTCGCCTAAAGCCGAGTTAGGCAAGGCTGCTCGTCTCAACTTAAATGTTTCATTAATTCAGTCTGTTATCCAAACAGTGATTACTAAATAAACAGTGGTTAAGGAAAATTTCGAGGCCGTAACGTCGCCAAACCGCCTCGGATTATCCAACTTGTCTTTTGTATCGACAAATTATGTTTGCTTTCGAGATTTCGCCAGACGTAATTTCGAAGACAAAGTTTGATAAGTTGTTTCGTTCAGATTGCCTCGAGTTTTACAGTTAATTTTGCTTCGTGCGTGATCGCAAACGCTTAGAGCGGAGTTTTGATTGGTACGAGTGTAAACATGTTTACTTCGCGACGTGTAAAGCGACGTAGAACTTTGTACAAGTTGGGGACTAAATTTTGGATCAAAGAACTTACCTTTCGGAAGGAATGATAAACTAATGCAAAGTAAAGCACTCAATAGGTACGTGATGATCATTACTTTCTTTCTCCCGAATCTGTCTAAGACTGCTAAACAGGCGAAGTTTGCTGGAATCTCTATGAAAGCAACCAGCATGAAGTTCATATATTTATTCCCAGCTAAAGACACTGAGTTTATTGAGAGACCATAGTAAACAAATGTGCAGGTGATCCAAAGGAATGAGCAGGTCATCAGTCTTTTCCTTATAATACTTGAGCCAATTACTTGCATGAAAACAGACTTCGGTTCTTCGTCTTTTGATACTTTCAAGTTACTATCATGTTTGAGATCTCCTTCAAGGTCACGCAATGGTGCTAAATCATATTCAGCTAAGGTAACATTATTCATTTTAGCTGCTCTCTTTAAGATTGCTACAGCTTCGTCATTCCGCCCTTTGCTCAGTAGCCATCTCACGCTTTCATTAAGGATCCAAAGGTATGAGAAGATCAGGCATGCTGGTGCATAAATTATTCTAAGAAGTGTTCTCCAGTCTTGTAACAACCACGATAGTCCTGATAGTGTCATGAGACCAAAAACGAACACGACGTTAATAAGCGTATTTCCAAATACCCTGCCTTTTGGACCTACTAGTTCCATAGCTGCAAGAGAAAATAAAATGGTTTTACAAAACAAAAATTTAAAATCTCCTACTGTAAATCTGAAAGCAAACATATTCAGCGTATTAAATTGAAATCGGAAAAATGTGCCTGTAAAGATATTTAATGTTTTCGCATCAGAACGTTGTGAGAATGAGGCCAATAAAACTTTATGTTTATGTTATAAATTTATACAATATAAAAATAAAATAGTCTGTTGAAGAGGATCGGACATGCTCGAAACCATGTCGTGAAATTCATAAATTCTACATAATTAACAGTTTTCGTATATCATTTAACAAATTGTAAATTTCGTCCATCTTTAATTGATTTGTCGATCACCATGGTAAAAGACCGCTTGACCTCACTCGACCAACGGCTTAGCTGTATTTAAAACCTTGGTTCTCATTTCTTTTAGATTTCTTAGTCTATGTAATTTATTTTACAAACATTTATAAAACCTTACCTAAAACAAAAGCAGTGCTGTAAGCACCCGCTCCGAGCCCAGCTTCCAAAAACTCAAGCAAAACCATCATGTAGTAATTCACGGAGAAAGACCTCAGGAATCCAAATATGCAGTTCATCAGAGAGGCTATGGAGAGGGCCACTTTCCGGCCGAATCTATCGGAGACGTAGCCGGTGAGAGGTAGAGAGAGGAAGAGACCGGCATTGTGGAACGTTCCAATAAGTGTTCTCTTCCAGTTTTGACAGCCTAAGTTGAACTGTAAGGAAAGAATAATTACTTTATTACTACTACCCTGTATTGGACAAAGATCTTCCCACATGCCCTCCAGGTATTGCTAATTTTTTTGCTTGCAAATTTTAAACGCTTTTATAGGTAAGTTTTATGTTATGGTGTTATTTTTAGAAAATGCCCTACTAGTGCCGTCGCACATTGGCCCATCGAAGTGGCCACTATAGACGCAGCCACTAGACGCGGCCACTAATGGCTGGGTGCGGTCTCCAGTCGCAGCCACTGCACTGGTGGCTACAAAAATAGAGAGAAGAGAAGGATTGCTCGGGCGCTTAGGCCAACCGTACGCGCCCAAGCGCCCCTTATTTTCTGTCTCTGTTTTTTTTAAACGTTTACACTCATACCCCTGCACTAGGATTCCCTGTGTCGCAGGTGGCATGGACACACACAGTTTTGAGCGGACGGGAAGAAGCCGGCGTTTGTAGGTGAGTGTACGCGGGAGGCGTGCTATAAACACGGGCCACTATAGCTTGTGGCTCGGTCATGGCCACTCGAACGCTCAGTTTGCGCCGATGCCGTATAAAATGTATGAAAAATCTTGTCCGTAGCTTTTGGTTACGACAGTGGCCGCATTCAGTGGCCCAATCTGCGTCTGCACTATTGATGCATCACAATGTTTTTCGTTCGCTGAAAGCCAAAACTACCTTTGCTACTTTTAATGTAATCTCAGTTTCTCTGTAAAAGAATTCTGAATTCTCTGTAAATAAATTATTTACAATCGAACTTGTTGCATTATTACCGGTCAATTATTACTTGAACCATGATAATAATTTTATGTTGTCGGAGTTAAATCGGCTTACTTGATTCGCAAATATTTGAAAAGATAAAGCTGTACATAAATATTTGCAGAAACAATTCACTTAGTTGCTGGAATTCATTATGATGGTATTATCAGTTCCGTTACTTTGATTTAGTTATTTTGAAATGTATTGCATGTAAGTAGAGTAAACTTTCGATTGTGGAATTAGTTTTCATTGAGTCACGTTAGTCAGTACTTATGTATACAATACAGACACATCGAAAAAAGACACACACGCACACAATTTTAAACTCTTACATCATCTATTCTCTGCGTAAAGAGGAGAGTGAGAGTCACTGCTCTCCATTGTAGCTTATGTTATTCTATTTTAGAACAAGAACTGCAACGCAGCGCTTTATGCAAAGCTTAATAGCTAGTGACTCTAGATCTGTATCTCTAATTCTTAGCTGGCCTTCTGTAGCTTTTTAATCGACGAAAGAACAGAGTAGGTACCTAGGTTCCCAAGTCGATCCGTATATTTTTTATGGATGACTTTTTACATAGTAGTTTCGTTGCAAAAAGAGACGATTAATGATTCATTGTGCACACTGAGAATAATCGATTTTTGGGCCTAAGGTGAATTTAGTCTTATACGGTTAAATTATAAATACGTCAGGACAATTTGTTAATCTTACGTTGATTTTCGCCGAGCTAAGCGAAAACGCACAAACGGTATAGTCAATTACACGGTACATAAAACGCCGAAAAACACGTGCCGTAAAGGAAATTCGGAATTAACCATATTCCAGTTAATATAGCAGTTCAGACTTAAATAAACGCCTTACGCAGAGGGCGGTACATATTTAGGAAATATCAACGTAATGACGGTAATATTTAGTATACGAAAAGGTTTTCATACCTTTATTCTTTATTCTTTTTTCATACCAACTAAATCGGTCGTTATTACGGCGCTTCCAGCTTTACATTTTTCTCAGTGCAGTTTTATCAATTTCTATTATAACCAGTACATTAATTGGTACTTAACTACTTACGTCGATGACTGCCGAATCTTCATCGTTATAAACATACGAAGTGCATTTCTCTGTAGTCGTCGTATTAAATAAGTTTGCGTTACATTTTGTACTGTTACTGAAAGTTATGTTTTCTCTAAAGGGGTATCTACTACATTTTAATAGTTCATCCTTGTCTTTTTCCTTTGGAATGGCGTTATTTATCCAAAGGCTTTCACTGTCTGTATTTTCGCATTCACTGATGTTGCACCTATAACAAAAGAGATAAACTATGATAATTATAAGTACTACGAATATATACTCATTACTATTATATAGGTAAGAGTTGTAAATAAGTGACGGTATTTCAAAGTATTTAGCCACACCTACTTGGTAACAAATTTTTTAAGTCACGCGAAGGCTATAGTCAAGGATTGATCAAAGGTAAACGGAAACTCTCCTATATTTCAGTCGAAAGTATTTATTTAGCTTTAAAAATAATAATCTTAACTATAAAATCTAGAAATTAATAATTATTAATCTGAGTGGCACTGCAATTGTTATGTGCGGCATTACGAAAACCATCAGAAAAGCGTTTTTTAAAAAAATGTAGAAAACTTTATAATTTAGCTACGATTGTTTTTCGTGTGTATTTGTATTGTAGTTTTTTTAGTCATTAGAACATATGTTTAATTTGTGCCGTGGCAGAATGAGTCACAAAATTAATAGTCAGTTTAAAGAATCACAAGCTCCCAATTCAGCTTTCCTACATATATTCTGAACATTCGCATGTTCAGATCTGTGAATGTCGCTTTGAAATCACCCAGGAAATTTCTGCGAAAGCCCAAGCTACCATAGAATTGCTTGTCATGTCCATCGCAACACGGTTCAGTAGCATTACAAACGTTACGCTTACAAGTCGACTGATAGCTAAGGACCCTTTTTTGGTATTCCGTCACTGCAGTATACGCATTTGTACATGCCTCTACTGTAACGTACTCGCGTTTGCAGATCTTTTGATGGTTTCCCAAAAGTTATCTGAGGTTCTCGCATGGCATTTATGTTTTAGACTAAAATTCACAAAGAGCCCAGGATTTGAACCTCCAAAATTAGCTATAAAAGTCCATCGATTTATCACCTACACAACGAGGGCAGCCCAACCAATCAATAAGCTTTCAATTAGTTTAAAATTGTTGATCGATTAGGTCGGCAGCCCACATCAAGCTAATTTCATCATGCTTCTTAGCGCTACAATTTGCAGTGAATTATTTTAATTTTTTTTACGTTGTTTGGTAACGAGACGAGCTGGTCGTTTGCCTGGTGGTAAGCATAACGCCAGCCCATAACAATTGTAGTGCCACTCAGAACTTTGAAACACAAAGGCCTGCGCAGCACTGCAGTGCGCTCGTTACCCTGAGACATTAGTTTATAAGTCTCATAAGCCCAGTAATTTCACTGGATACTCTGCTCATCAAACCGGAACACAGTAATGCTTGCACATCACTGCTTGGCGGTAGACTGTACGAGCAAAGCGGTGGTAAAAACCCAGACGGACACTTGCAGAAGAGTTAGTCCTACCACTAACTAAAGTCACAATTAACAATCAAAAATGTTGCCCGGGTCTTAGGCAACATTTTTGATTGGACAGCAGGATACCAACAAAGACTGGTGAAATTGAGGTCAAGATCGTAAAGTCTGGAACAAATTACGTAGGAAGGAAGCTCTTTAACCATGAAACTGTAAATTTATAATGGTAATAGCTTCTCTCGTTGTTTGCAAGTGTTGTGGAAATTTTGTATCGTCCTGAATACAAGTGACTTTTAAAAAAGCGGAAAACGACTTCTACGAAAATATCACGATAGTTGATATTTCGTTCCCCGTTTTTCCACCACTAGGGTTGGTATTCTTAAATAAAATTTATAGAAGGACAACCCAAGGGTTGTCATTTACAGCATATCTCAAGAGATATGCTGTACCTACTCTTTAAAACAAATAAATTAAATCGGTTGACAATTAGTGCAGAAATCGAAGTGACAGCGCAAAAAAAAACAGACGAATTGAGAACCTCCTCCTTTTTTGGAAGTCGGTTAAAAGTTAGACATTGTATTCTTGATAGGTTATCTTTGACCACTTTCTCGCCTGATCTGAAGCGACGATGTGTTTGAAGATGATAACGCGATGCGCCTGGATTAAGAACTACCTCTTTCAAGTGTTGTAGCTGGAACATAGGTGGAATATAGTGGAGTAAAATTATTAAAGGTGGGAATATAATTATTATTGGTGCTTGTAGACAATTTCGAGTACAGGATGATAACTAACGTGAGCACACTAAACGTTAACGAACTGGTTGCTATTGAACCAATATATTTTCGTGTTTTTTGTATGTTTTTCGGGCCTTTCATTTCGAAATTAATGGACTGTTAGCTAATTAAGGTTTGTTTCTTTAATATGGCATACATTTTATTTATGTCTGTTTTCACCACAGAGGTAGATTATTCAGGGATTTATCTAACAGGAAGTTATCTGACTATTGATGGATCGGCCCTTAGGATGTATTTTTTCCTCTAAGCATCAAATACAAAATTCTTTATTCATTCCTTTATGTGGCCAACTTGTTTCAAAAATGGTCCACAGGATAGTACTCATGAAAGTTAAATGACTCTAGGTACCCTCTCATTCTCGCTTCGTTTAGTTTTCAAATAAGTATAGTAAATTAATAATATGTACCTACTATGTACAAAGACACAGCAATATTATCGACTGACTAGTTGTCTGGCTTATTTGGTTTTTCGTACCTACTATTGTTTGGACATTTTATATTGGGTGGGAAAGACATCTAAAGGTTTTGTACAAGTGAAATCCAATGGGGAATCAAAAACCAGATTGTATTAGTACAAAATAATTTGAAACACTAAGTAATTATTGTTTTTCTAATGGCTTTTTGACAAATGGATCGTACGACAGATTACCTGTTTGTATTTGAAAAAGGAGCTTATATATAACATAGTAAAACTAAATTAGTAGTTTTGACAAAAGATTCTTAACAAAAGTAAGAAAATAGAACCACAAAGGAACGTACATACTAATGATGTTTTTAGAAATAACCTATTTAGATAACGATTAATTAACCAGTTTTTTTAAACTAGGCAAATAGTTCATTGCTCGTCTGTATATTAAATTTTAACAAATTAACGAAAAACTAAGAATACATTGCAATTTCAACAAAATAAAAACAATAAGTGTTAGTTGGATTCGTGTGGAGAGGGTTATGTACGATGAACATGTTATCCACCACATTTTTTGTGTTGTGTCACCAAATTAGCTGTGACAAACGGACGGAAATCCACATCCACACCCACACGAGTGATCCTGTAGTGTTCCTGTCCGTTTTTCATTTGGACGTACGGAATCATCCTATAGTCAAAATTCGTTTATTTAATTTACACGTCCATGTTTGGGTCCCTTATATCGCTACGTATATTTTTGTCTGACAACAGCAAATTGAACATATTGAAAGTGTTTCGGATCGGATCGGACACTGTGAGTACTAAATGTTTGAGTAAGAGCCCCCATAGACGAGCGGTACAAATCCATCGCTCCGAGCGTCGAACGATGATCCAACTTCGAGCACACAGACGGTCACTCCATTCCGAGCGCGCCATCGCTCTATTTTTCGGTCATTGTTCGTTTCGAGTACTGCCAACTGAGCGCGAAATGGATCATCGTATCGGCTACTAACGATGAGTTGGAACGTTGGATTTGGAACGTTTGGATTTCTAATATTTCTATCACTCAACGTACTCCATCTGAGTTTCCCCACACACGGACGGTTTTTGGGACGTTGGATTGGAATGTTGTGGATTGGAGTGCTCGTGTATGTGAGCGTTTAGGCATCTAAACCGATTAAGTAACGCAAGCAGCATTGTCTTCAATTGGAACAAAATAATTGCTATTGTTCTACGTAATTCCTATCAGAATGTTAATTAGTAATTCTGTGTCAATGAGCTCTTGCTATGATTATTGTATACAATGTATTGTACAGATACCAATTGTTACAATTTACTGTTTTGTTTATCATGACATAATCGTAATCAAAGGCAATAAATATAGAAATAAATATACGTTATATTACGTATATTTCCGTGTTTATTATTTTCTCGGAAATTAAATAAGTCAGGCAAAAGAATTTATAAAAAAAAACGGGCAAAATTTGGTCAGTAAATTTGTGGTCCAGTCACATCCTTTGGTTAGTAAAAGTACTGGATTTTTCAGATACGGCATAGTGTCTTAAAGTGACGAGTGAGGGAAAACAGTCATTTTTTACCCTGACAGAACTTGAAACACCCCTTTCGAAAAACAGTTATAATAACAACTGCTTTCCAACTGAAATATTTGCGATTAATCCTACTAATATTATACGTAAATGCAAAAGTGTGTTTGTTGATTTGTTGGTTTGTCCTTCTTTCACGCAGTAACGGAGCAACAGATCGACGTGATTTTTGGCATAGATATAGTTTATGGACCGGAGAGTAACAGAGGCTACTTTTGATCCCGGAAAAATGCACGGTTCCTGTGGGAACGCGGGTGAAAACCGTGGGCAAAAGCTAGTAAACATAGTAGCCTTAGATAAAACTAAAAATAAATCAATCGGACATAAAGTCATGACACGTTATAGAGGACAATTTATTTACATCCAGCATCCGAGCTCAGATAAGCCATGATACCAGTGATAACGATAGCACGTGCACGAGAGCACGCGTCTGGCGCACATAGATATACTACGTGAGAGCGTGACTTTCGTAAAATGTGTTGATTATCTTCTCTGTACTTTATAGATAAATAATGATCGCGTATGGCGCATCTAGACAGATATGAACTGAGCGAGTTGCATCTATCTATAGAAATAAATAAAATTGATGTGTCTGTTTGTAATATCAAAATAACAGCTTTTTACCAAATGCATATCGAAGTATATACGGTACCTATAATAAAACAAGCATTTTTTAAATTTTTATCTGTCTGTCTGTTTGTTCCGGGTAATCTCCGAAACGGCTGGGCCGATTTTAACGGGACTTTCCCTCGTAGATAGCTGATGTTATAAGGAGTATCTTAGGCTTCATTTATTTAAAAAAAGGAAATAAAATAGTGCGCAAAAAAATAAAAACCATGAAATCCAATATCTCCGCGCGGGTGAAACCGCGGGCAGTAGCTAGTCTTCTATATAATTCACTGAGCAGAATTTTAGCATTTCTCTGTCTCGGAGAATCTGTTCTGAAAAAAGGCCTAGATCCGTTATAACTAGGTGTATAACGGTGGATTAGTAACACAATATTTTGTCTTTGTTTTTCATTGACAATTTTAAACTGAATCGAAAGAGACAAAACATTCTGAAACCATTCAACCGTTATTCAGTGTTTATTAGTAAGGCTATTAGTATTTATCCGAATAAGTGCTAGATTTTTTATGTTAGCGTTTGACCACTATTATTATCATATTACCTTCTGCCCACGGTTTCACCCACCTGGCGTTTCCCACAAGAACAGTTCATTTTTCAGGAATACAAAGAAGCCTATGCTATTCTCCGGTCCAGAAACTATATCTATGCAAAAAATCACGTCGATCCGTTGCTCCGTTGCTGCGTGAAAATAGGACAAACCAACAAACCTACAAACACACTTTCTCATTATTTTATTATAGTACGGAAGCGTATTTCATCTTACGTGGTTGTAGGCCATTTTGTTATGCTCAATTAACTCCTAATTAACCATATGTCGCCGCTTAGTTAGTATCCTAGCAGTCGCAATTAAGAGTCAATCATTTCTATTCTAAGTTTGTCTTACAATCTTCAATAGCATCCAAGTTATCGAGTGTACAAAACATAATTATACTAATTTGTATCATGTCGTAAAACTATAAAGAATTATCTATATCCAATATATTTACATACACAGTAAAAAACGTATCTCATGTTTGCGCAAGCGACGTTTTAGTTTACTTTAAGATATAAAAATTGGGGTAGACACAACACGAACACGCAACATGACTGACAAATCCGGGTGTCAATGACATATCGCGATCAGGCCATATAAATAATTCTTATCTTATCTAACGTAATATTAACTTCTACCTAGCATATTTTTACAATTAGACAATAACAAATAACAACTCTTTTACGTGAATCATGCCCCTTTATCCTTTGACATATAGGTATATTTTATTATCTATAAAAAGAAAAGAAAGAATATTCATTTATGAATCTTCTTTCATTTAGAACATCTTTTTGTTAGTGGGAGGACTAACTCTTCTGCGAGTGTCCGTCTGGGTTGTTACCACCGCTTTGCTCGTGAAGTCTGCCGCCAAGCAGCAGTGTGCAAGCATTACTGTGTTCCGGTTTGATGAGCAGAACATCCAATGAAATTACTGGGCTTATGAGACTTAATACCTAATGTCTCAGGGTAACGAGCGCACTGCAGTGCCGCTCAGGCCTTTGTGTTACAAAGTTCTGGGTGGCACTGCAATTGTTATGGGCCGGCGTTATGCTTACCATCAGGCAAACGACCAGCTCGTCTATATCCAAATAACATAAAAAAAATTCTAAAATTATTGTTAATTATTTAAAAATGTCACAACAGAACCGATTTAGATAACGGTTAGACACTCCTTAAAACAAGGTTTGTATACAGATAAATATATACAGTAAGGCCATGAAAGGCCACGGACACATAGCAATAATCTGGCTTAGTATGCCTACGTGTCTGATAAAAGACGTGCTCGCAGTCGGGAGCAGGTGAATCGCTTCTGCTTTTATGGGGATAAAACAGAGAGCTAGAGTATATCAAAACGTATACTGAGAGGCCTGATAATATTAACAAAGGCATGGATTAACGTATGTATGTATGTATGTAGTGTAGACCATTCTAAAAGCTTCAAAAGAAAAAGCTTGGGCTCAGTGTAGCGAGGTAGAAAAGATCAACGTTTTTGTACCAGATAGGTTAGTTAGCATTGACCACTACCTTGCTAGCGACGATGTGGTCGAAAATGGAGAATACTCTAAACTGGGTTTTTTCCTGAGCGGAGCGACGGAGAGTGAGGCTCCCGCCTGCCGACTACGCAGCGTCCTACCCACTAAAAACCACTGGGACGTTTTACAGCTATACCTAGGATGGGGTCGCGGTGCCGCTTTCGCTTTCCGCACAGGACCCCGTTAGCCGTCGTCCACCCCCCGGGCGGACCCGCCTCGCGGGGAAAGAAACTCTCCCCCGCACATCCCAGGCGATACGGCCAACGTAAGCGCATCGTCTCCGCCACGCGAGGGACCTATGATAGGTACGGGACGCTGGATGCCCTCCGCATCCGACGCCCCAGGTCCTCCCGAAGGGCCCTCGCACCTGCCACGACGCCGACGAGTGCGCCATTCAAGATTTTGTTATTTCAAGTTCGATATTTATTTGCATAAAATGGTGTTTACAAAAGAAACTTAGTCGTACTTTGCCGGTGTAGGCGTTTATGGTGACGTGATTTTTGGCATAGATATAGTTTATGGACCGGAAAGTAACATACATAGGTTACTTTTTAACCCGGATAAATGCACGGTTCCTGCGGGAATGCGGGTGAAACCGTGGGCAAAAGCTAGTTTATATGTAGTAAAGACAAACTTTACTAATAATGACCGCACATTACATAGTGGTCAAAAGCTAACGTTCTGACAGTAAAAAACAAAAATAAATTTGTGGAATAGTGGACTATAGTCGATAAAAAAACATCTGTGGTGGAATCAAGACAATACAAAAACTCTTTATTTCTCACCAAAAGTATATACATTTAAAACATAAAAACTTACGTACAATGGGCGGCCTTATCAATAAATAGTGATTTCTTCCAGACAACCTTAGGAGGGAGAGAATATTGAGAGTAATATTAGATATGTTCGAATCGTGAACTTTTTTAATGGTGTTATATCAACCATAAATTTAATGTTCTACGATACCTATTTATTAGCAGAATTGTCCTGTGGCACAAAAATGCCTAAATATCAAATTTTAATGTCAGCAGTTATATTTTAAGCTTAATTACAAGGAAAAACTGATTAGATTAATCGGTAAAAACCAGTTTTATTTTAAAGTGATCGTGTATGTTTATTATAGTTTAAGTTTCATTTCAAATTTATGAATTTTTGTCTTTTGAGCTTTTGTCTGCATTTTAGCTTTGCTCTCAGGGATGATATAACATTTTCCTATTAATAAAAATGTTTTCAAAATCAGGCTAGCCGCTAGGGGTACCAGAGATTAGCTGCAACAAACAAAGTAATAAGTAAAATAAAGAGAGATTACAGCAGCAATTTTCTACACCATATTTGCAGTTGTGGGGCTGTACCAAACAGAGTAATATCTTGATGATACAACGCTTCCAGAACAAGGTACTGAGGGAAATTGCAAATGCCCCTTGGTATATAAGAAATGTCGATCTCCACCGGGACCTTAAAATTGAGTTCGTCGACAAAATTATTAAGAAATCTGCAGAAGCTCACCAACAGAGACTTCATCACCATGTGAACGTCGAAGCAATCCAGCTGCTCGACCACACGGATATAGTGAGAAGACTAAAAAGAACTAAACCATTTGAATTAGTGTAGTGTAGTGTGTGTGAAACGTTACGGTAAAGTAGCACAAGTGCTATCTATAAAGATTACATGAACAGAGTGTCTTCGCCTTAATAGAGACTGTAACAAAAGTGTTATTGGACACTTTCTTTAATATCGATCTAGAAGTTTAAGTTAAATGTAAATTGCTTATTAGCCTAATTTCTAAATCTTTGGCTAGATTGTAATTTGCAAATCTTTGGCTAATTCTTTGGCTAGATTGTAATATAAATAGGGTTAATTAAATCATTAGCCCGAAGGAAGGAAAAAAAAGAGAAAAATTTGCAGTAGGTATATGATATCAGCGCATGACTGAATACCTGTACCACACTGTATTCTCTATTGACATTACTTGGTGATAATATTTCATCATCGTAATTACGCAAGCGACTGTGGTTGTAAATTGTTGCATTTGAATCTGATTTAAAATCTAGTTCTGACTTTTAAGGCTATTATGAATAACTACTTAATAATAACTATATCTATCTATATATAGAATAACTATCTTCTGCCCGCGGATTTGACTCGCGTTCCCAAAGGAACCGTGAATTTTCCGGGATAAAAATTAGCCGGTCCATAAAATATATCTATTTTGAAAATTGTCACTAGAAACGGGATATTTACCATGTATATTATTTGATTTGGGTTTCCGATATTTCGGCGCTGTTGCAAACGCCATGATCACGGAAGAACAGCGCCGAAATATCGGAAACTCAAATCAAAAAATATACATGGTAAATATTCCGTTTCTAGTGACAATTTTCAAAGTGTTGATGACCATGATAGTTTAAAAAATATATCTAGGTATGCCAAAAATCACGTCGATCCGTTGCTCCGTTCCTTCGTGAAAGGAGAACAAACCAACAAATCAACAGACACACTCTCGCATTTATAATATTAAGTAGGATTAGCAAGGTTTTCTAAATGAGAGTACTATTTATAAACATTACAACAAGTAGTTAACACATGTTGAGTTTTGGTAATACCATACACCATATTTGTCGTAATTAATTGATGGAATCCAACGTTACTTAGCGGAAATCCATACCTATAGAAAACATTATGGTCCTAACGCTTCCAGGAAAAAGGTAAATCTTTTTTGAAATCCTTTTTACCATAGTTGTTTAGTTTCATTAATTAGCAAGACCGTTGGCTAGTATCCATGTTAGGAGTATTTCAAACAAGAATTACATTGTTTTTTTCATGTTTTTTTATTCTATTTGATAACGAGACGAGCTGGTTGTTTGCCCGATGGTAAGCATAACGCCGGCCCATAACAATTGCAGTGCCACTCAGAACTTTGTAACACAAAGGCCTGCGCGGCACTGCGCTGCGCTCGTTACCCAGAGACAGTCTCATACGCCCAGTAATTTCACTGGCTACTCTGCTCATTAAACCGGAACACAGTAATGCTTACACATTCCTGCTTAGCGGCAGACTTTACGAGTAAAGCGGTGGTAACAACCCAGATGGAGACTCGCAGAAGAGTTAGTCCTTAGTCCTACCACTAACAAAAAATGGTGCTAATGTATTACTCTCAATCTTCGGTTTAAAATGGCGACTATGCTTAGTTTAAAATAGTCGTAGAGTAATGTACGTTTTAAAGCGATTTAATTCGGATTTAAAACATTGATTGAACATACACTAAAACTACGGCTATAATTGTTCTAATTGGACATCGCCCAAAAGCGTTTTCACTTTTATTATAGATATGTATAACAGTCACTGGTGAAGAATAACATCCAAATAAATAAATGTAAATGACGGCCAAAGATCATTTTTGTAGAATCGAAATCACAATCCTGATAGATGAAGGACATTGATTTGTATGCTTCATCACGGGGTAGTAAAAATGAATGATAATAGCGGTATCGGAGAAGGATGCTTCGAACCTAAATGCGTTTCTAAAGTGACTTGAAATGGACCCGCGGCGTTCTACGTAGGCGATTCAACGCGAATGCGATTGTGAAGCGATCCTTGTGCGATGCGGTGCGACGCGATGGTTGTGTCCTACATGCCCACGAAACTTCCCGCACCACCGCCACTGGTCACTAGCCATCGGCCAACGGCCGTATGCAGGCCGTAGACGCTTATGCAACGTGCGTTTGCTTGTCAGAAAAACAACGCTTTTGCATCAAGTGCGGATTTCGAGTATCTCGTAATCGAAGCTTGATGCAAAAGCGATGTTATTTTGACAAGCAAACGCACGTTTGCACAAGCGTCTACGGTCTGCAATAGGCCACTTTAATAAGTATAGATTTTTTGTTGTATTCGCGCCGCGCTGCACCGCTTCGCGTTCGCAGGAAGATAGCCTACACAGGACGCCGTGTAACAGTTAACGATTGGCTCATCATTTTGCTTATTATAGCTTTGAATTTTTATTCCTTTTCTGACCCCCTTATATCGGCGGCCGCCCAAGCAGGTACTGCATGGTTAAAACCCATGCAGTGTTTGTGAGCTAAGCCCCAAACACCGGTTTTAGAGCTGAATGCCTTCTGCGCTCTCCCACCGTTCATTGACACTGTAAAGGCCTGTTCAGACAGAAGCGAAGGGTATTCGCTACTGCCTGTGGTAAAGTTGGGAGAGAATCCGACTGGGTATGAAACTTCATATAAATATCTGCGATATTACGCTTTACCCACAGGGAATAGGTAATGCTTATAGGTACCTATCTGAACAGGTCTTTAAAAGAGAAAAACACCGCTTATCAGCTAGAGATATCTTTTCTCGTCTTATACGACAATTTTGACCTTTAAACCTGAACATTGCGGTGTTTATATGATAATAACAATTATCGGTAAGGTGCATAATTCACTATACCGCCCCAGTGTTTTTTGTAGAATGTTGCATGGTTTTGACTAAAATTGCAGAACATCCAGTTTGTAAAAGAAGAAGTTTAGTGATAAAAATAGTCGACAAGTATGTGCAGCACGCTGTACAGTACGCCTCGCGTGTAAGAAAGTATTCTCGGGCCGCGCAAAAATAGTTATCACAGCGCCCTAATTAACACGTTTCAAGGTTACCGGGTACAAAACGCTTCCCTGTGGAACCCTCACCCTTTTAAGTCACGCATGCGCCTTGTGAAACTCTTGTGGCGTGATTTCTCGAGTCAACATCTGAGAACTTTATAGTAAAAGCAGATGAACCGGTCTTTTGAATGCATCGACTTGCATGGATATTTTGTCGACATGACATAGGTAGGTATAGTAGTGAAAGCTTTACCAAAGTCACTGCTATTTTAGTGAATTTTCAAGTTTTAATGTAATAATAATTTAAAGCTTACCTGTAAGCCACATCAGCAGCCTCGAACACAAATACAGATCCATACATTCCAGCCAAATAAACAGGAAACAAGAGCAGAGCATAATTCACTATATTATATTTCCCGAATGGTCCCAATTGTTTTAATATTACATCTAACCCAACTACTGGACCACCACCAGTCGTCATATTTTATACAACTTCACAAACACTAAATTTTTGTAAATATATCTTAGTAAATACTTTATAATAAATTAATTTCTAATATTCACACGAGGTGTTTTCGCAAGCCACGATTTTGTCACTGGCGTTGACGCGCGCATGCGTCCCATATATTTTTCTGTTTCGACTTATTTGTTGATGAATTTAAAATTATAAACTCATTAACATGCAGCCACAACAAGAGACCTAACACGCTTGTGGCAGATACACAAATAAACAAGACCTCGTAAAGAACTCATTGATTGTAGCTAATGTGGTGAGCGGGAAAAGGAAAGCGCGATTTTTTCGTTTGTGCGAAAAGGATACAAGAACCAATGTCGTGCCCTATAGTTTGTTTTCTGAAGCATTGCGTAGCGTACTTTATCTGATACCTTGTACGCTTAGCTGCAAACTTCTATAGGTACTTAGTTGCGATTCGGGAAGCCATGAAAATGTGTTCGTATTAAATTTTGTTTTAGGAACTCTTAAATGAATAAGATAGATAGGTAATAAATATATACTCATACTAAAAGTTTACAAAGCAGTTTAAATTTTTGATCTAAATTCTAAAGGATCCAAATAGGACCCTGATTACTTTGGCAACTTTGTCCGTGTGTCCAGCAACCATGTCCGTGTGTCTGTTACAGGTTTATAATTCAGACTTAATAAGATAGAAAAAAGAATATTATTCGATTTTAAACATACAATTAATATTAATTATATCGTAATTCGTAACCCATGCATGTTTCACATTTTATGGCATATATTGGTGAAAAATAATTAGTCAATAAAAACGTTAACGAAAATGGTTTGAAACTTTTTTGGTTTTAGCGTTGATATTTGCTTTTTATTTATTTCCTTTATTTTCCTTATAATGATATTTCTAAATTATGTACCAAGCGTCTGTACTTAGTGCGTTATTAAAAACAAAACGTTTTAATTATTTAACTTCTAATTACAAAAAGTTGAGGTTAAACTATTTTCTTGATAATTGTAGGTATGTTTTTATTATCAATTGTATTTTTTATATTCACGAAATATTTTAACGCGGCTTATAATATGAATATTAAAATACTCGTAAAAAATATTAAAATTAATAGTTTGTTTGTTAAGATTATATAAAGTAAGTAATTTATAGTTTCAATTCCGCGATAAATAAATATAATCTTATTTAAAATGGATTTCCGCAAAGTAACGCCTGATTCCATCAAATAGTTTGTTTGTTGTAATTTGTTGTTGGAAAAAAAAATATTTTTATTATATTAATAAATTTAAAATTAAATAAAATTAATAAACATTAATAAATTTTTAAATTATATAAAATTAATAAATTATATTAATGACTATTTTAGAGTTTGGTATTCTGAAATCACATCACTATAGATTACTAATCCAAAATCTTTGATAAATAATACACTAGAGCCTCGACCTACATCACTACAATAGAAACAGACCAACTTATGCATGCTTGAGTGCGTGACAACTTTGTCATACACTCGCGCCATGTCGTTTTATTTGTCTTGTGCGAAGGGATACCATCTAAAAACATATTTCCCAATATATTGGGAAAAACTCATGATCCTGTTATGAAACTTTTGCGATGTGAAATATATTTAAGTAAACATTCCGTTAGTATGGATTAACACTAAAAATAATACATTAACTTTTCAATTAAAAGTTAATAATATATATTTTTTTTAAACGCTTACACTCATACCCCCGCACTAGGATTCCCTGTTTCGCAGGTGGCATGGACACACACAGATACACATCACAAACATCCAAGACCCGAGAACAAACTTTATGTTTACACAAAATCTGCCCCGGCCGGGAATCGAACCCGGGACCCCTCGCTTTGCAGGCAGGGTTACTACCAACTTAGCTACCGAGCCGCTAAATTTTTTTATTTATAATTTATTTCTTGACCTGGATACATAGTCCTTAAGTCGCAATATTAGAAACTATTTTCGAGTCGAAGTGACGCTTCAGGAAAGCGGTGGATACTTTACTGAAGCTTCTATGGAGTTTAGGATAGAATACGAAAATACACGTTTTTCGCCTTTGTACTATTTGCCTTTCACTCATGCACGTTTACGAACACTTAATGGTTAATAATCCACCATTATGTATCACAACTTCAGACTCTGCGATTTATTTATTTATTTGTTTACATATTGTAGTTATGTCCCCACGTTTCAGCCTTCAACACGGATTTTAGAGACTTCCTGTATATATTTTTTTTTTTATTAGTACGTCAACGACTTGACTTGCGCCTCGTTCCCTCAATTTTAATTTTTAAATGGTGGTAGCTCCGATTTGTCGCACGTCTGGTGGTAGTGGTCGAGGATAGCTTCATTCCGTGTTTCCGTGTCGAAGCCTTCGCACGTAACTAATTATATCGTGACAACGTTTAAAAGATGGAGAATCCGAAGAAAAGAAAGTGCAATAGTGATGAAAAGATTAGAAGAAAAATTAGGAAATTGGAGGAAAAAGTGCAAACCTATTAATTGATTAAGTTAAGTAACATACAAGTAAATGAAATCCATGACTCAATCTATATAAAAATACCTGATATTATTAAAACTTCGAGGCCTAATAGCGCACCACCAATTCTAAAAATTTTGACCAAAGACCTGAAATATGTCCTGCAAGATGTTTAGAAAGTTACAATACAGTTTGGTAGGTCGATTTTATCTAGAAAGTCAGAAAACATTTGATTAAGCATTACAAACCAATATGAGAATTTGGATATAAATTGATGCCTACTGATTTTCCTTATGAATAAACTTTATTTCACATTTCATTTTTCTCTCTAAACATCCTACAATATGTAAACAAATAAATAAATAAATCGCAGAGTCTGAAGTTGTGATACATAATTAATGATCAAACGAACTTACCAAGTGAAGTTCGATCACAATTATGTGAACAACTTCAGACGACGCGATTTATACACACCCACCCTGATTTGAGTACCTACTCGTAAGTAAATAAATTTTACAATACCCAGACCCCACAATAAAATGTGAAATAAATGAGTAAGTTTCTTGGACTCTGAACATAATGAAGCTATCCTCGACCACTACCACCAGACGTGCGACAAATCGGAGCTACCACCATTTAAAAATTAAAATTGAGGGAACGAGGCGCAAGTCAAGTCGTTGACGTACTAATAAAAAAAAAAAAAAATATATACAGGAAGTCTCTAAAATCCGTGTTGAAGGCTGAAACGTGGGGACATAACTACAATATGTAAACAAATAAATAAATAAATCGCGTCGTCTGAAGTTGTTCACATAATTATGATCGAACTTCACTTGGTAAGTTCGTTTGATCATTAATTATTACACATTAACACTCGAAGAAACATAGGTTTTAGTAAATAACACAAAATCAACAACAGCACATTTTCGCATTCCCGCCAAAACTCCAAAAGTTAATAAAAGCAATATGTCTTGCCACTGTTTGATGCTGAAAAGTGCCATAGTGGAGAACACTCCAAAAACAGTGGCAATACTGTGACAACTGTTTTGCCACTGAGTTTTGGCGGGAATGCGAAAATGTGCTGTTGTTGATTTTGTGTTATTTACTAAAATCTATGTTTCTTCGAGTGTTAATGTGTAATAATGGTGGATTATTAACCATTAAGTGTTCGTAAACGTGCATGAGTGAAAGGCAAATAGTACAAAGCCGAAAAATGTGTATTTTCGTATTCTATCCAAAACTCCATAGAAGCTTCAGTAAAGTATCCACCGCTTTACTGAAGCGTCACTTCGACTCGAAAATTGTTTCTAATATTGCGACTTAAGGACTATGTACCCAGGTCAAGAAATAAATAAAAAAAAAATGTTTTGCCACTGCAAAGCGAATGTTTGCTAAATGGCGCCACGGTTGTTTGTCCTTCTTGCACGCATCAATGACGGCGGAACGGATCGACGCGATATTTTGCATAGATACCTGTCGGAGCTTGTATTTACCTTTTCTGTCCCTTCCTTTATACCTCGGCCAAGCAAAATAAGGATTCAAAATTCGCGCGCCGCCGCGGTACTGAGCGTTGCGGATCTTCGCCGCGTGGTGTCGCCACAATCTATGCGCGCATCTGTCGTTCTGCGTCTGCGAGTAAACCTGGACCGCGGCAGTTGAAAAATAATAAAAAACCCCATCAATACTACATGGGATCTAACTAAAACACCATATCTGCATCATACGTGTTTGTAAGTGTTATAATCAGTGTGGACAGTGATAGACATTACCTGAAAACCCTGGAAACAATTCGAGCAGTGCCAGCCGGTCGGCGTACCTACAGGCCGAGGTAAGTTTCCAAATTCCCTTATAAAACAAGCTCCCTATCTGTGCTCTGTTCTCCTGAAAGTTTTTGCATCTAACTAGCATCTATTTCACTAAACTAATTATTGGCCTAGGGCTTACGATCAAAACAAAAACGACGTTCAAGTCCCGCCAATACCTATAGTTTATGGACCGGATAGTAACATAGGGTTACTGTTTATCCCGGAAAATGCACTGTTTCTGTGGGAACACCGGGTGAAACCGCAGGCAGAAGCTAGTATATATATTTAGCTGGAAACTAATTTAAAAAAGCCAGATATGTTCGGCTACAGCCGGTTGGCTAGTATATAAACGTGCGAGTCTTTTTTAGTCTTCGTTGTATTGAAACAATTTTACATAACAGGATGCACCAACATGCATGCCCCAACTTCAACCTTAATGTCAAACTGATCCCTTGTTTGTTTGGTCATCATAATCAATATCAAGTTTGGCCCGCACGGTGCTGTTTACAGTACCTACCGAGCAAATGTGTGCCTAAGCATGTGTTTACAGACCATGTGGAGTTATAGAGGTACAATAATGGCACCAATCACTGTATATGAATTGACTGATTTTAACTACAAGCATTTATATATATATGTACTCGTAAATGACGTTAATACAATTCACACAAATATAGACATCACAAAAAACACATCTCGCCATTTGATTGGTACTGTAACGTATCACAATGGAGTAGGCAATCGCTGCAAAGCGAGGTCTGCTAGATGGAGCTACGTTAATACAGACTAGCCAAACAATTTTAACGATAACATAATCTTAAACTAGCGCTTACCATCACAAGAATTATCGACCTACTAAGTTTATATCACAAAACTAGCTGCTGCCCCGCGGTTTCACCCGCGTGGAGATTTTGGATTACATGGTTTTTATTTTTTTGCGCGGAACTCTAATTATTTTCGTAAAATTAAAGTAGCCTATGTTACTCCTTGTAACATCAGCTATCTGCCAGTGAAAGTCCCGTCAAAATCGGTCCACCCGTTTCGGAGATTACCCGGAACAAACAGACAGACAGACAGACAAAAATTTTAAAAATGGTTGTTTTGCTATAGGTACCGTATATACTTTCATATGCATTTAGTAAAAAGCTGTTATTTTGATATTACAAACAGACACTTCAATTTTATTTATCTGTATGGATATACCGGCTCGTAAACCACATTACTTATATCATCTCCTAGATTTAGGCTCACCCCATCCGGCTCAGAGCACACAAAGGTATAGTGTTACCGTTGGTTTTAACCCGTTATCTGCCCGAGGCTGTCAGAGCATTGTGAGTGAGAGATTATCTCGCCACATGCCTTTGTTTCAGCGATGCTCTGACACTCTGCGCACTATGATACACTCGGCAGTGCGCTGTTTAGGTTCAGCCTGTCGTCTCGCCACAAAGCTAAACAATATTCTTGGCTGTTGATGAGAGACTGCAGATCTAGCTGAAATGTGTCTGTTTCAATCTAAGTAGATAAACTCTAGCTGACACTTGGCTAGTGTCTGCGTGAAATGTATGGTAGAGTATGGTAGAGTGTGTAAATTGAAACAGCCTAATAATGAGGGGATATCATTTGTTATAGTAGTTGCAAAATTTGGTTGCATAAAAAACTTTTGATCGATTTCTGTGCATATCAAATAATTTTTTTAATTATACAGGTTAGAATAGAAAAATGACGTATAGAAATTTTTTGTGATTGTGTTAGACTAATACGTTGACCGAGGTAAGCGTCAACTCTTTGATCACCTACAATACATTAAAATGCATGTACATTGTACAATGTACATATATGTATGTCAACTTGATTAATATAGATTTCCTAGTCTCGACAACGACTATACTCTCTATTAGAAAGTGTAGACTGTAGGTAGGTACCATTCCACACAAAGGAGAGCGCCTAGATTAGGCACAATAGCCTCCGCCATCATGTGGTAGATAAGGTAAGTCTCTGAGGTAGACACCTCAGAGACTCGATCCTGATAGCATCCAGCCACCTCTTCACTAAAGTTTTACTTGAAGTATTTAAGCTCTATTAGATAAAAATTAAAGTAAATAAAACTACCAAACCTAACAGAAGCAGAAGTCTGAAAAGTCTGCGCCGACCTCATGTAAAGCTGGACAAGGGCCGGAAAAAGGAGTTAAGAAAAAAATCCTAGCACTTAAAAACGTATGTTTGTACTTATCTGGAGGATAGAAGGGGTTTTCAAAGTAAAAAATTGTATTGAATAAAAACTTTATTGTAAGAGCATTTTAGTAGTTAACATAAAACAAATATATAGTCAGTTTTTTATTTATTTGTAGAAACTCTTACCCTGCTCGCACACGAGTCTCGCATTAAAGCCACAAAACGCCGTCAAGGAGTTGCGGACTGCAGCCTTCATACATTCTGTATGGGATCTCAGCACACCATGACGCCTGTGGTCTCCTCACTCCACAAAACTCCATTACTCGCTTAGTGTAAGCGACACCAACCATAAAACTTAGACACAAGCTTTTATGAATGTAGCGCGAGGCTTGTGTGCGGGCAGGGTATGTCAAGTTTAATAAATGCAAATAAAATATGTATTTATGCGCTAGATACTATTTTATAATTTGGCCACGCTTCTATATCATTTGGTAGTCTGGAAGCAAATTGTCAATGTCTGGACGGAATCACTTGTACTCAACTATATTTTCTTGTTTTGAATTAAATGATTAGATCATTTTTTATCCATTTATAAATATTACTTGCTTCTGCCCGTGGTTTTACCCGCGTGGTGATTCTCACAGGAACAGTGCAATATTACGGGATAAAAAAGCCAGAAAATCAACTCGATCCGTTGCTCCGTTGCTTCGTGAAAGAAGGACAAACCAACAGACCAACATACACACTTTTACATTTATATGAGAGTTAATATCTAATGTCTCATGGTAACGAGTGCACTGCAGTGCCGCGCAGGCCTTTGTGTTTCAAAGTTCTCAGTGACACTATTACAGGCCGGCGTTATGATTACCATCGGGCAAACGACCAGATCGTCTCGTTATCAAAGAGAATTAAAAAAAAATGAAAAGAAAAACAAATCCGCTTATATTTACCTTCACGTCAGTGTTAACCTTTTGTAAGCCGGGGGTGTGTCTCCGTGCCACGAACAATAGATTTTCTATCGTGTCTGGAATCCCGGCATACGAAAGGTTAATCCTTCATACTCGTGTTAGTAAAATTAAATAATATGGACCATAAGAAGTTTGCAAAGAAACCTTCCATTCTAAAAGTACTCAATTTACTTCAACACTTTGCAGTTCAAAGAACTAAAAACGGCGATGAAAAACTTGAGAAAGTTTTGATTAGCACTCTCAACTTATTTACTTTCATCTTGTTCCCAGAAATTATGAGCTGCTAATTAAATACTAGTGAACAATTGAGATTTATGGGCCAGCTTGTATGGATGAACTAGTGTAATCAATACCGGAAAATAGTGTGTTCAGTACCCCTCCTGGCTTTCTACTGGTTTTAGAAAAGTTGCCCGCAGGTAAGCTTGCTTCCTTTTACATTACTATGGCAATTACGGCATAGAAAACTTTTATATTGCAATAGTACGTTTCCATAAGCGTCTACGCTGCCCCTTATTATACCTACTCGTTGTAAGATTAGTAATCATTTTAATGTATATCCTACTTCCTAATAGTCTTAATTCCTACTAATTTGTTGATTTGTAGATTTGTTGGTTTGTCCTTCTTTCTCGCAGTAACGCAGCAACAGATCGACGTCATTTTTGGCATAGATATAGTTTATGGACCAGAAAGTAACATAGGCTACTTTTTATCCCAGAAAAATGCAGGGTTCCTGTGGGAACGCGGGTGAAAACCGCGGGCAGAAGCTAGTATCTATGTGTAATCATCATCATACTAATAGTAGGTTAAAAATGACTAACATTTTATTACATTGTTTGTTAGTTAGTTACAAGTGAAGCTAATAAAAGCGTCTCAAAAAAGTATTCCATGTTCCATGGTTAGCGCGTGCCATAGGTTCCCTTGTTTATGACTGATCCGTAATGAGGAATAAAAAATAATAAGGATGCTCGTAATGAAACAGGATTGTCTTCGCAGTTGCCGGAGGCAAACAGGAATTTTATGAACACGTCATACATTTGTGTGCTTGTTACTGTGCCTTGTTAGCTCCAGTCTGTGCTGCAGAGTAAGTAATGGCAGAAAGCAAAGTAAAATCTGTTCTGAGTAACCAGTACAAATGTATGGAGTTATATGAAAGTGCCAGTGATTGTCGTTGTTGATTTTATTATGCTTTTGCTAGTGTTTTCTTTTTAGTTTACTACCTGATCTAGTGTTTTTATTTTTAATGATTTATTAATTACTTTCCATGTACGGTTCTTTTAAGTATTTGTTTTATAATGTTTGCTGTAAGCCTCATATAAAAACAAGTAAATGCTAAAATAAAAAACATAACATTTTATTTAATTTCGTGCCCATTATACTCATAACAAAGTCATTAATTTAATTAAACAAATAGTTACCGGGTTTTAGTGAATAGAAATAGCAGTTCCTTTTGTTGGTGTGTTTTTCGTACGTTTTACTTTTGTAAAGAGGTTCACTGCACTTCTTGTGCTACACCAGCATAATGAGCAATTTTTATTTTATAGTGAACCATGCGTTTTATGATAAGTCGTTTTGAGATAAGCGTCCAATTTCAAAACGTAAGAAAACCCGTAGTATTCTTCGAAAAGCTTGGATGAGAAAGAAAATTTCTTAATAACACTAAACAGTCAAAATGCCGACATCAAAGATTTTGTGTTTAAGATAAAAGGAGAAAATGTATGAATGAGATTCTTAGAAAATTGGTTGCAGATTGAACTTTTTAGCAGCGAATTTAAAAAAACCTCGCATTTGAGTTTACCATTTTGATACGGTTGATAAGTGACTTTATTTAAGTAAATAAAGTAAAACGTCTCTTAATAAGGAGTGAAGTGAGTATGAGACACTATTGAAATAAGTTTAAAGCTTAAGGAAAAAATAATTTAGTGACATAACTTCTAGTAGGTACAGTTATTTTAGCAATGGGTCCATGGATAAAAAGCTCGTGGACCCAACTGACCAAAATTCAATCTCTAGTGCCGTGGAACTAGGGGGACTAAAAATTATCCGTGGACCTACCAGTGGGACAAAGCAGTGGGACCACGGGTAATACCTCGTTTTATCCACAGAGTGAGAACTACTTAGTGAAAACTATGTTTAGGCTTCAGCAGCCAGTGGTTTCTTCCATAAGTAGACGTTATTCTATGTGTGCGGATCTATCACACTCGTCGGTCTAAAACGGGAAAGAAAACATTGTGAGAAAACCCGCATGTTTAAGAACCACAAAATTCGAGGACATATGCCATCCACCAAGGCCCAAGCAGCACTGGGCCCGCGTGATGGATTATAGGCCATACTCTAGCTGGTATCCAGCAGTGGGAGCGTAATAAAGCTGATGATGATGTTACGATGCTATCCCCATCATCATCAGCTGGAAGACGTCCACTACTGAACATAGACTTCCCCATAGAACGCCACTTTGATTGGCTACTTACCTCTTGCCTTCAACGGCTCCCTGACCAGGTCCTCGATATACCCATTGGGGGTGGCCCCCACTAAATAATTAAAAATATAAAATAAATAAAAAAATAATTTCTTGCCACAATACAAAATACAAAAAATAAAACCACATATACATACAAAATTTTATAGGGCAATAGGGGTAAACTCAGCATATGCGGCGCACACATTTTCATGTGTACGCCGCGCTTCTTTTCAGTTTATCCCTTTGCTCGGACTGTTCTTCGCCGAGATAAATAGAGATAAGCGAGATACAAAAAAATGCTACGGTCTTAGTTGTCACTCGAGAACCTTTCAACCTCCCATACGCCTCTGTAATAAGCCTTATATTTGAAATATTATTTAAAATGTTGCTTCTTAGAAATATTCTAAATACAATTTGTTACCTTTAGACCCAGATTGATCCTTAGCCGCTTGAATGAGCCGCTAACGACCATCTCGTATATCAAGACGTCTAATGGCATGCAGTTAGCACCTATCAGCAGCGAGTACAAAGCAGTAAATTACAGGAAGCGGTTATCAGTGTCTAGCACGTGGTCAGCACTCCGATAAAGTCTGCATTGTTGCAATTATGAAGCGAACAGTGTTTTACTTTGTCAAGTGAAGCATTAAACATTTTTTAAATTAAACATCTTAAAAAAATCTGGCAATGGGATTCGAACCCGTGTCTTCTGGTTAGCCAGACGCTTGAGATGACTTTATGGGCCCCAATTTTACTAAACAAATGGTTTGAATATGACAATGGTTTGGTCGCAAAATGATCAATTTGATGAAGAGCATACGATAACAATAGTTTATTGATGACAGCTACTGTCATAGGCGACCATAGAAAAACGATAGTGCTATAAAATACCGAAAGTGCCTAAAAGCGTGCATTTTGCGCCGAAACCATTTTCATTTTTAAACCCTTTGTTTAGTAGAATTAGCCCTGTTGGCTTACACGTTGTTACAAGTCATCATCTCAACAGTTCCGGGCTACCTTCGATTGCTCCTATAGGTACCTATTATATAAGGAAATAGTAGACTAGTTCACTCTTCGTAAGCAAAAAATCACGACAGTATCTCTTGCGCTGTTGCTGGGTAAAAGAAGGGCAAACTGACAAACATACTTTCGCATTTATGATAAGTACGAGGTACTTATGAAGTGTCTATTACACTTCAGTTTTATTTATTTTTATAGAAAGGTTTACGTTTGCGATTACGGTCTCACCATGCGGTTGACGATGTAGCACGCCCAGAATAAACCTTTATCTCATCTCGTACTTTTACCTTGTACGGTGTACCTCCTCGTATCTCTGCACTGCATTATGCATATTGATAATATTAATATCCGCATTGACCACAACGTAATTAATTCAGGTCAACTTAGTTAACATAAACGATAATTACTTAATCGGATACATAAATGGATATCGCTGGGCATCTTGCCAGCGCCAAGTGTTATAGAGGAGATATGGGCTACTTGGAGCGTTGAAGGGCATTTTAATATCACTACGATGCTGTTAAATTGTATATTGCACTTATTCATTACTCAATAAGATAATCTATGCTTTACACTGCTCTGTCAACTTCTCGTTGACGGAAGCTGTTACGCGTGAAAACGAGACAAAACACTTTCTATTAAGTAAGTTACGGAACGTTTATGAATAATGGCTTATATCATAGGGACTATATTAGTCTGTGGACTATATTCTGTCCAATTATTTATTTTACTATTAATAGCTCGAGTTAAATATGTCCTAATGCGTTACCGATTCTACTTATTGTAACAAACGACTTTATTTATTAAAATAATATTGAAGTATTTGATATATTTGTTTTATTTGCATACAACTTAAAGTTAAATATTGTAACTTTAATTTATATAAACTCCTCTTCAAAAATTTGACGGAATTAAAAAATTCGCCATTGGCTTATATTTTTTTGGGAAAAATTAACTAGAATAATTACGCAATTTGTGGACTCAATAAATGTCGATATCGACAAATATCAGAGCTAAAGAGCACGTCGGTTCCTTAACAAAAGCGGTTCTTTTTTCATTGCAACGACAAAAAGATGCAATTTATATAAATAGCTCTGATCGACGAACATAACTTAGACACAAACAGTAAGGTAACTAACTTGTACCTTATTTTCTTTTGACCTTGGTAATTATATTTGTATTGTATTGTAGCGAAGGTTGCCTTTAGATTACTGTTTAGCAACAATGTTAGGTATATACCAGGTATGTAATAAAATTCTAAAACATTAAACCATCAACTGACTGAAATCGTTTCAGTGCATTTATCCATACTGGTTATGCTTCTTTATGCTGCGAGCTTCAAGATCTGAATGCTCTGAATACCTTGAAGTCTAACCTGAATGCCTGAACGCCCTGAATAGGGCCTTGACTGAAGGCAATGGAACCGACGCCTATTGTCTGTTAGCGAGAACTGCAGACGCTGAGACGTGCGCGAGCTATTTTGGGTAGGCGCTCACTATTCCACTCTACATGTACATACTTAGTGGGAGTCAATTTTACTTATTTTTTTTTAATGTAATTTGGTAACGAGACGAGCTGGTCGTTTGCCTGATGGTAAGCATAACGCCGGCCCATAACAATTGAAGTGCCACCCAGAACATTCAAACACAAAGGCCTGCGCGGCACTGCAGTGCGCTCGTTACCCTGAGACATTAGGTATTAAGTCTCATAAGCCCAGTAATTTCACTGGATACTCTGCTCATCGAACCGGAACACAGTAATGCTTGCACACTACTGCTTGGCGGCAGACTTCACGAGCAAAACGGTGGTAACAACCCAGACGGACACTCGCAGAAGAGTTAGTCCTTCCACTAACGAACTTGTAATAATATCAAGTTATTTAGTACCTGATTAAAATTAACCACTTTCTAATACTGTCTAATACGTTGTCTGTTAGTTGCGGATATTATATGCTCAAAAATCAAGAAAGTAATATAGGTTAAAGAAAATTAAGACATTTTCTGTTATATTATCTAGTCAATCATTACAAATACACCAACACACATTATTTTGGTTAAATTTTGTAATATGTACGATAAGCATCTAACATACTTAATTACTTACATTTATTTAAGAACTAGCTTCTGCCCGCGGTTTTCACCCGTGTTCCCACAGGAACCCTGTATTTTTCGGGATATAACGTAGCCTATGTCTTCGGTCCCTAAACTATGTCTATGCCAAAAATCACATCGATCCGTTGCTTCGTTACTGCGTGAAAGAAGGGCAAACCAACAAACCCACAAACACACTTTCGCATTTATAATATTAGTAGGACTAGTAGGAAGTAGGATGTATAAAAAATAATAATAATAAGTAGGAAGTAGGATTCGTCTTCTCTTGCCCTGATTTAGCAGAATGTTATTCAAAATTAAATAAAAATATTATGGTCTTACTTATAGCTCTTTCGCTCTTAGAATTCACTGGTTTTTAATTATTCAACAGCAAAATTTTACGACCAATATTTGAACACAATTGTTGCATGGACATGGAAATTACTGGCTAATATATATCCTACTAATCCTACTATCCTACTTCCTATCCTACTAATATTATAAATGCGAAAGTGTGTTTGTTGGTTTGTTCTTCTTTCAAGCAGCAACGGAACAACGGATCGACATGATTTTTGGCATAGATATAGTTTACGGAGAGTAACATGGGCTACTTTTTATCCCGGAAAAATGCACGGTTCCTGTGGGAAGGTGGGTGAAAACCGCGGGCAGCAGTTGATGTGACATACAATTGACATTGACAGCTATCAATAAATTGACAGCTGTCAATAAAGTTTTATAATGTTGACAAGTTGTTTTAATTTGGCAGATCGGTTTGACGGTTCCTGTGGGAACGCGGGGGAAAACCGCGGGCAGAAGCTAGTATTATATAAATCATCAATAAATTGTAGCCCAAGAAGGTCACTACCAGAATTAGCTACACTCATAATTATCGGCTTTCTCGCAGCACCATTTGTATCCGAGCAGGCTATATCTCAGCAGATGGTTCATTTTACGCACAATTTGCTATATTGCTCCGGATTCTTGCACCGAAATGGTATTGATCGGGATTATAAATAACGTTTTTTGTAGGAAGTCCGGGGTAAGAATGATGTTTCTCTTAGAAGCTTCTTGGGGTTGGAGTTCGTCAAGGTTATTGACTATGCTATACTGGTATATGCTATATTGCTATACTGGTATGAGTATATGCTATACTGGTATATGCTATACTGGGTTCCGTATGTTCGAATGAAAAAACGGAGCCCTTATGGGATCACTCGTGGCTGTCTGTACGTCTGTCACAACCAATTTGTTTCGAATCTACTAGACTACTAGACCGAGTAAGTTGCAATTGGAACACGGACGTATGTAACGGAAATATATGGGGTTCACTTTTGGGGAACAAATTAGATAATTAAAAATATTTTTTTATAAACTGTACCGTGTGATAACTGATAGCATATCAAATGAGAGCGCTTGTGTAAGGGTCTATATTATTTATAATTTTAAAATTAATAAAATTATTAATTAAAATAGATGAAAGTTGACCCTTCCTCTATTTTGTCCGAAATTACTGAGCCTACATTTTGAAAAATACGGAGAATTATTCTTTACTTATAGATTTACAGTAAAATCTTAAAGTAGTTTATGGTCTTAAGACGCGGCTAAAGCAAAACGTCCGTTGCACAAATCTCTTTGCATACGAAATAACGCAAACATGACATTTAAAATTCGCAGAAAAACGCTCAGGTCATTTGAATAATTACTTTCTGGAAAAAAAACATCATTTTTCCTTGGAGCGTTAACGGAACGCGTTTCATTCCCAGGTAATTGATACCTATCACTCAAATAAATTGAAGATTTAATGGGATTATTTTTTATATCTGTTATGGAAATATTAATGAAATGATATTCAAGGAACCTATTAAGTTGTTATTATATAAGGTTCGTTTTGTCCTCTATAACAGTGTTTCTCAACTTGAGATCCGCTACTAAGAAGGGAGAAATAAAATAAAACTGAAAATTCAAAAGATTTTGAAAATAGATAAATCGGTCGGTTAAAGATAATTTCGCTACTTTACTCTGTCATGGTACTTATGTGTAACTCTTCCAACAAAAGCACGATGGTTTTTCTATACTTTTTTAGTGTTGACTACAATTTCACTTCATAATAATTCATAATTAATTTATTTCATCTTTTGACAATAAACAATGTTCGTAGATACGTCACTGGGGTAAGAATTAGTTATAACATTAACATTAAAACACCAAAAAATAACAATAGAATTAAAAATTAAATTGTAGATTCGCTGTATCGTCAATAATTGAAAATTTATCCTTGTTAGCAAAAGCTCCGTCTAGTTTATGATAACATAATAACAAGATGGCTCCAAAAGCTGTTTTTAAATTCTTCGTCACATTCGTTGTCACCTCATCTTAAATGGTAACGTGATCGAAGCTGGTAATACATTTAACCTATCATGGATGCTGACACTTAAGTGGAGCTCCTAAAACGTACCGTTAGATTTGTCCTCACAAACTAATATTAATTATCAATTTTAATCAGTTTTGACTACGTAATTAATTAATGTCTTAACTTAATGATTTCCCCATCTCCATCCAGGCGTGCCTCCCTCGATGGCGTAGTGAGAATGTATCCCCCCTTACGAATATCACAATGCTCCCAAGGGTGCCGCGATATTTTATATAGCAATTTCGAAAGAAAATTCCAATAAGAACGTACATAATAGGGTAATAAAACCGTTTAGATGGTGGTTGTTTGCAAATCCGCAATCATTGATTCATACAATCTTTATCCACATTTTATTACCACTCAAGTTCTTCGGAAACATCTCCAGAAACTGTCTCAGTGGAAATACTGATAGTTCTAAGGCAGGAAACTGATAAGATGTCACTTGGCAGGTTAACCATTCACTGAAGAGATCTTATTATAGCAACCAGAAAGTCCTCCAGTGTTTTCGTGATTCTATTAACGGAAACAAATGGAGAAACATTGCTAGATGAGAAAATCTTGCAAAGGAGAATAACGAAACTAAGATAGATTGAATGGCTCCCACCGCTGGGATACCGGCCTTTTCTCAGTGAGACAGGTATGGGCCTTAATCTACCACGCGGGCCCAGTGCGGCTTAGTGTATGTCACATGTCCTCGAATTTTGTGGTTCTTGAACATGCGGGTTTCCTCATGATGTTTTCCTTCACCGTTTTAGAGCAAGTGTTATAAATCGGTACATAACTTGATATAAGTCATTGGTGCGGGCCGAGTCGAGATTCGAACTATGGTGCGTCGGATTAAAAGTCGCACAGTTTCTCGCTCGGCCACATTAGCTCTAGAATACTAATAATTGAAGAATACGGGGCCATAACAAAAAAGTTTGGAACAAACCTAACAGAACAAGTGATTTTGCTCGCCCTAAAGCCATCCACATCAGCCAAGCTCAATATAATAAAGCGAGGTTCATATAACTGCGAACCTCGTATAATGGTTCCGATACAATCGCGACGCTCCTATGGAAATTTATTTTGAATCGAAATGAGATCCTAGTTACGATATAGGAAATAACCTTATCCAAACGATATTCGGTTGTTTGGACGTTTACATCGGTATGGTTAACAACAACATTAACTGTTACATTGTTTGGATAACAGCTTTCTTTTGTCTGATCCTTAATGTTTTTCAAATGATAGGATTATACTTTCCTTTAAGTTATATGGTAGATATGGAGTCATTTTTATCAGTAAATAAAAATATCACGATGTTAAGAAACTAAGTTCCCTTTTATATTTATTAGAGATACTAGCTTCTGTCCGAGGTTTCTTCCCCGTTCCTACAGGAACCGTCTAGTAACCCTAAGTTACTCTCCGGTCCATAAACTACATCTATGCCAAAAATCACGTCGATCCGTTGCTCCGTTGCTGCGTCAAAGAAGGACAAACCAACAAACGTACAAAAACTCTTTCGCATTTATGATAGTACGGAAGTACAGATTTTAGTACCTTTTCCTAGCTACCATCTCCAAGTTAAAAATCTACCGGGCACCTATTAGTGTGTTCTAGCAATGGCACTTGATGAAAGTCAGTTCGTATTCTTCATCAACATCAGCTGGAAGACCTCCACTACTGCGAGTAGTTTGCTATAATACAACACGCTTGCAGGCGCCTTGAAGATCGCATTAGATTATAATTTTAACTGAGGAGAATGTTGCCCCTATTGTTGGATATTCGTCCGTTAAAATCAGGTGAGATGGTCAAACATTTCTGTATCAAGCAAAAAAAGAATTGCCACATAATTGACCGATTTATCAACCTCTGATGCAAGCGACAGCCAAATGGAAAATAAGATGTAACAATCACTATCTAACCCTACTAGTAATCCAAAGATTGTTTCTTTGGTTTGAAAGATAAAGAAGTTAGGTTAAGGGTATCTCAGGAAAGTGTCACGTCAATATGTTTTATTCGCCCTCCGTCTGTGATAAAGTGCTCTTTTGTCACGTCGCTCGCAATTACACACGCGTTCTACGTCTACATTGAGATCTGTCGTCAGCGACGGAATCTCTTCATTTGTAATGTTTCTGTCGAGAACATGACGTTTCCAGCATCTGTTTTGATAGCAGTTTGCGCTATAATGCCAAATAATCTCTCAACACTAAAATCTGGGAGTCTTCAAGATACGAGTGAACAGGTATCTTCTGGGCAAGCGACCGCATCGTCACTTAACAGCGAGATGGCGGTCAAACGCAAGCGGCGACGGTCACGGCGTTCTCAATTGAGTGTGTCATTACACACGCCCGCCGTGTCTACATTGTGATCTGTAGTCGGTGACGAAATCTCTTCATTTGTAATGTTTTGCAATTACTTCATCTGTAATTTTTCGGTCGGGATCATCATCATCTGGTAAGAATGAGAAATGTTTCAAATAGCAAACTTTTTATAGATTAGGCATAGTTTTCTTATTGGGATGTAATACCTACTTATATAATTTGAAAACTGTTACGTCGACACGTTTTATTCGCTCTCCATTTGTGATAAAGAACTCATCATATATCATACAAGCGGTGCCCCGCGGCTTTACCCACGTAGCCTAAGTTAATCCTTGTCAGCTATCTGCCAGTGAAAGTCCCATCAAAATCGGTCCAGCCGTTTTGGAGATTTCAAAGTAATAGGAGTAACTCTAATTCTAATTCTTCTGCAAGATTTCGTCGGAGTATCAATATATAGCATAAATGTGTATTTTTCTATCAGAAATTTTGACATTTCTCTTCATTAGGTGTCTTGAATGCAACAATCTTATTATTCTACTAGTTCGAAATTCCCTTATCTATTGGTAACAGGCCAGAGCACATGCATTTAAATTCAGGCTTGAGACGTTTCTGGTCCATTTATTTTGAAAAGTTTCACATGGAGCTCTCGAGTTTATTAGCCCGTACTAAGAGCTTGGCGTAGATAACGATTAGATAACGAGACGAACAGGCCGTTTGCCTGATAGTAAGCATAACGCCAACGCATAAAAATTGCAGTAACATTTAGAACTTTGAAACACAAGGCCTACGCGGCACTGCTTTGCGCTCGGTACCTTGAGACATCAGGTATTAAGTTTCATAAGCCCAGTAATTTCTCTGACTACTTTGCTCATCCATCCCGAACACAGTATTGACTGCACACTACTGCTTGGCAGCAAACTTCACGATCACAGCGGTGGTACCCGCTCAGACAAACACTCGCAGAAGTGATAGTCCTACCACCTGCGGCGAAAGTACGGAAGTCCAAACGATAAATTTGTCGAATCGAAAAAACTGATAAATTTATCGAATGTTGCGAGTACCGAAGTCTGATCGTAACGTATTGTAGTGGCTTTATATTCTCTTTGGATTAGACCTAGCTATTCGATAACTTTTGTCGGTTGTATCAAGGCTCGATAAATTATATAAAAAATCGATAAAACCCACTTTATCGATTTTAACTGTAAATTGTATCGATCGAAAAGATTCGTACTTGCGCTGCTAGTGCCATAGGCTGCCCATTTTAACTCCACATGTCATAATAATTGCTCTTGAGATGCCATTCTTATCGAATTTTTAGTCTATGGTAGTGGCATCGTCAAAAAGTTAAGTAGAATAGTCGTCTCCGAAAAGCGATTCTCCCGAGGGGAGCACGTGACGCGTTAATCCTTAAGACGTCGATTAGGTGTTGCTATAAGAGAACTCCCCGTCTCACTGTCCTTCGGGGAAGTTGGAGTAATTGTTTTGGAAAGATGTTTCCTGTTGTTTTTCCGTTTCGATTTCATTGTTTGAAAGTTGGGGCACATGTTGTTTTATTTTAATTTGGACCTATTTATTACGTTACAAATAATAAAATGTCAGTTGCTTACTGACTGATCTGTATTTTAAACATTCACATAAAATAAAAATTGCTTTAAAAAGCGACGAACCGACTTCAGTGACAAACTACTAAACCGATTTTGATGAAATTTCTATAGGACCAATCTGAAAGTACATACCCTTTTAAATAAAACTAAAATTTTCCAAATCGGTTTATAAATTACGTTGATCAGAGGTAACAAACATAAAAATACTAACCGAATTGAGATCCTCCTCCTTTTTTGGAAATCGGTTAAAAACAACAACAGAAACGCTTACACACTCATACCCCTCAACTAGGATTTCCTGTGTCACAGTTGGCATGGACACACACATATTATAACAAAATATATTATTATAATAATATATTATAACAAATTAACAAAAACACTTAAATTAGATCATAATATTAAAAAATTTAATAACAATGAATATAAAAAGAATATTATTACATGGCTTAAAACTTACGACTATGAGGGAATCGAAAATATGTTGGCAAATTTATATTTTTGACAAAGATACATTACTTGAACACGACAAACACACATTACACACATACATAACACATACATTCACCACACACACATACATGCCACTCACATACACGACACTCACATACACAACTCACAAGAACATAACACACATACGCACACCTATATAACATGCAATTATATATAAAATTGTAATTCTTTCATTTATTTATGTATGACATAAGACTAGCAGGTTAATAAGAGAAGCCACTGACTCCTGAAACACAGTGAATACTAGTTCGGGAGGCTATGGATTCAACATATCTATGTGCATAACTTTTGTGTCTACATAAATGATTTGATTTGATTTGATTATATACTAGTTCTTGCCCACTTTCCAAAAACCTAGCACAATATTAATGTTTCTCTAATACGTACCGTCAAAAACTAGTCAGTTAAAAATCCGTGGTCGGCTCTTCCGTTCACATACCCGAAAAGGCAGCAAAAATATCGCCAGGTGGCAAACTCGTCCCGCTCGAGCCGCTAACGAACCCGTTTGTTAGAAACCTGCGCGGCCGTGAATCTAGGAAACGTATAGGACAGTTTTCTAGAAAAATTTAATTTCGTGTTTAAAAAATATTCTTGCTAAGTTAATTTGTGAAAACTGTAAACAAAGTATACACGTGGGCAGAAGACTAGATTTAGCACGGAAAATTAAACTTATCTCAAGATTTTTCATTCGCCAACATCAGTTGATCCCATACCTAGCTCTGTGTGATCTTATGGGCCAGGAGAGCAGAAATAGAGAGTCCCATTGGCGGGTGAATTTTTTGTGATGTTTATTTATACAATAGTAATTTTAAATAATACTTTTACTAATGTAATCTTATCTTTTTTATTTTTTACTTAGTAGTCAGCGAAATTACTGGGTATATATAATTATGAGAGTTATTATACTTAAAACTTGATGTTTCAGCTTAATTAGCGCACTGCATTGCCTCGATATTTCATAGTTCTAGGCGGCACTGCAATCACTATGGACAGTTGTAATGCTTACTATCAAGCAAACTACCTGTTTGTGTCATTACCGGTAAAATATTACTGAAAAAGTCTAATATTTATTTATTTATTCATAAAATCCACAGCTCTTAAAATAATCTTAACATTACTTATATATGTTACCTAAAGCCAATAATGGTTTAGGTAACTATTTCAATTATCTGTCCACCCAAACGGACTTTTGCAAATCTCTTTACCCCACAGAAATGTAGGTATTACACGTAACATGGCCACAATAATAGCGGCATACTCTACAACGTTGTTTGTTACACCTGCCCGAGTATGAATCTAGGTAATGCAGGACATACTTCAGGTAAACGGGCGCCTGGACTGTAATGTCTTCATTCGGGGAGTTAGTTACGTTAGGTTTGGCTCTGTTTGGGGTCAGTTTGTGTGCGATTCACTTTTTGGTATTCTCTTGTAAATGAAAATGAAACAGGTGGACATTTCTGGGTAAATATTTGCGTTCCGTGGTCTAATGTGCCACAGCACTTTTTTGAAAATGCGTTGGCGGCAACCAACGGGTTGGCATGGCATGTTGATAGAATAACGGAAGCGGAATTAGACCAGCTACCTAAATGACGATGTCTCTCACAGAAGATCATGTTAATTATTAGATTCAAACCCTACCTACCAGTATTTATATCTATTTAACCGGATTTACTTACGTGGTTCAGCCGAGCATTACCTTTAGCTTTTTTGTTAGTGGGAGGACTAACTCTTCTGCGAGTGTCCGTCTGGGTTGTTACCACCGCTTTGCTCGTGAAGTCTGCCGCCAAACAGTAGTGTGCAAGCATTACTGTGTTCCGGTTTGATGAGCAAAGTATCCAGTGAAATTACTGGGCTTATGAGACTTAATACCTAATGTCTCAGGGTAACGAGCGCACTGCAGTACCGCGCAGGCCTTTGTGTTTCAAAGTTCTGGGTGGCACTGCAATTGTTATGGGCCGGCGTTATGCTTACCATCAGGCAAACGACCAGCTCGTCTCGTTACCAAATAACATTAAAAAAAAACTACCAGATGGGTGGGTGACCTCGCTAATTAGTAATCCATCTCTTCAAAACAGCTCAAAAACTTCACAGGACATCCAACTATTTCTCGATCTGGTTTAAATCCGAAACTTGAAAATGGCACCATTATTTCGCTATGCTGACCATTCACGACTACTTTTATTTTAGAAAAAGGATTAGGGTTCCGCGAAAAAAAGTAAAAACAATGAAATCCAATATCTCCGCGCGGGTGAAACCGCGGGAGCAGCTAGTTATATAATAACATCATGACCATAAGTTTCATCTAAATGGGGTTGGTAACAACCTTTATAACAACAGAAATGTAAAAATATGTTTTCCCAACAACGGATGTAAAAATGAGTATGTAACGTAGGCGTATAACGTAGGTGTTGGGTGTTAAGTTGGAGCTAATGATTGTAAGCTTTTCATTGATATTATGATGATTTGATGTTAGGTTGTTATTTTCTATAGATGTTCACTTGTGGATTTTTTTACTGTTTTGACTCTTTAATAATTATTCTTATTATAAACTAGCTGCTGCCCGCGGTCTCACCCACGCGGAGATATTGGATTTCATGGTTTTTATTTTTTTGCGTGGTACCCTAATTCTTTTTCTAAAATAAAATAGGCTAAGTTACTCCTTGTAACATAAGCTATCTGCCAGTGATAGTCCCGTCAAAATCAGCCCAGCCGTTTCGGAGATTACAAACAGACAGACAGACAGACAAACATTTTAAAAATGGTTGTTTGTTATATATACCGTATATTCTTTCATATGCATTTAGTAAAAAGCTGTTATTTTGATATTATAGAGAGACACTTCAATTTTATTTATTTGTATAGAAGATACAACACAAACAAATATGGCTTCTACACCAATACAGATCCCAAAGACACTACCTTGTCCCAAACTTTAGGGCGTTACGAGTATCTATCTGTACCATCCGACAACTTAAAAGTTTGAGAACAGAGTGAAAGGGTTACATATAAAATAGGCAGTAACGGCCGAGCAATAGTCGTTACGGAACAGATGTTATTGCCATGAAAATAATATGGTTATTACGTTAAAATGGTGATTTTTATGTCTGTGAGCAGCCGTTTTATCTTTATTTTTAGGAGGAGTATACTTCCGAAGTGGTGTCATAGAAAGGTAACGACGTGACGATGGACTTTCATTTGACAGAGAACTCCTTTGTTTCTTTTTGTACGGGACTTTTAATTTTCGCGAATTTAAGTCCTGGGTAAGCTACGTTCTCTTCGGTTACTACTTGGATGGGTGACCGTTTTGTGTTATTTACAACTAAGCGCTATCGTGCCTCAGTCCAACAGTCTTCGGGAGGGTTAAATATTCTGATAATCTCCATTTTTCATAAAACTCATATTAAGCTAGAACGAGAACCAATTGTCTAGACAAACTTAACCAGGGCTTTAAGTTAAGGTAATAAAAATAAAATGTGAGGATTTCATGCTATTAAGACGACAGGTCTATGTTTACGCAAACCATAATGACTAAGGCTAAGATTCAGAGACGACTGTAAGCGTGGACTTTTCCTTACATATGTCAAAACTGTATAGAATTTTGACATATGGAAGCGTGAGTCCACCCTTAGATTCGTTTCTGAATCTTAGCCTAAGTCTTTTTGTGACCAAGATTAATGAAATTAGATCGTAATGTCGGGGTTAGTTAAAATGATATTTTGAGGTTAATTTATGCGCAATAATTTTTGGATTTTTAAGAGAATTTTTACGCCCGTCTTCATATAAAAGAATCATGCCCATAATAATGAACCGATTGTACCGCAGCTGGCTTAAGTTGAGGCTCATTAAAGTTTAACGAGTACTAAACCGGAATTTATGTCACTACAATAACACAAACTTACGATAAATCTAATTTTATGATATTATATTATTCTATTAAAATATTCTGGTTCATTTAGAATCTATAGATATAATAATTATTATGGTTCTCCATTGAAAACTACACCAAAGGTTGCGTAAAATCTAAACGTCTCAGTTCCCAAACCCACCAACAGATGGCGTTACTAGTCCCCTAATAGATTTAATTTAAAATTGTTTTGATTAAACTCCCCAACAATATCTAGCTCATCCCTAAAACATGACCCAAAATGTTATTATAAAGCAATACATATTAAACAACGTGTGAATAACGACCAATTTTCTGTGAACAATTTTCTTGTCTAACCAGCAGTCCGCTACGAACCCTCGTAGCGTTGCTACGACTCAGCGGACGCTCTACGCCGGTGTAACGGACCAAAATAACAATGTGACAGCACCGGCAAACGGAAATAACAATCAAATAACAAGATATAACGATTATTTAACAACTTTGTTGCTCAATAGTGTTGTGTTTACATTATCTAGTGTTAACTTTGTAATTTAGTGGAAAGTAAACAGTGAAAGAATCTTTGATAGTGTTTTAAATTGCCGTATTTTGACAAGAGAATCAAATTGATGATAGCGACGAGTGGTAAGTAATTTTAACATTGAAGTTTTATTTTATTTATTTACTGGTTGTACGTGTTTATAAATTATAGTTATAAAGACCACATTTAATGTATTAGTTGTATATTCATTTGTTACACAGGATCTATTATAAACAAAGGCTAAGAAAAAAGTTCTATTCATATTCCATAAAGAGCATTTGTATTTCTTCTTCTTCGGATTATGGCTTTTAAAGCATTTGTATTTAAGAAATGATAAGGATAACTGTCAGCGATATTATAGTATTTGTCATTGTAAGTATAAGTAATCATAGTATCTGTGTAGACAATCTAAGTTTTTGTACATACATTATTTTTTCTTGTATGCTATTTGGTATCGAATGCAAAATTAGCTTAGTCTACAATTTTTTTTAGGTCGAAATTTTTAGTCCCTCTACTAGCAACCAAATGTTGGGATAGGTCATTCTATGTACTACGAAGAGTTTGCGCAGAAACTGCACCTTGATCCCCTCATCAACATTCAGTCGACGAACTTTTTTAACTGGTGGTAGGATTTTAACTCTTCTGCGAGTGTCCGTCTTGATTTGTTTACAATAATTCCTTTTATAATGACAGTCGAGGTTATTAATAATTCAGTAAATTTCCAACATAATAAAGAAGGAGCTTATATAGCCAAGGTCGATACTAAAGATTCCACTTGTAAAGACAAAGATTTACCGTGTGTACAAAAACACTTTTAGACGCCTATGCCCCAAGAGAGCACTTATGAAGATTAAAATAAATGACTCTAACAGCGGGTCTCTGTAACGTCCGTCAGTACCTGCTTACCTCATCAGCGGCGCGAGTACGGAAGTCGGTTCGATAAATTTGTCGAACCGAAAAACTCGACAAATTTATCGAATGTTGCGAGTACCGAAGTCTGATCGTAAAGTATTGTAGTAGCTCTATATTCTCTTTGGATTTGACCTAGCTTTTCGATAACTTTTGTCGATTGTTTCGAGGCTCGATAAATCCCACCTTATCGATTTGAACTGTCAATTTTATCGAATATTATCGAATTTTATCGACCCGAATAGATCCGTACTTGCGCCGCTGGTGAGATGTGACCAAACTGCAAATCAAATTAAGGTACAGAAAATATAGCGTTCTTCCACGTATCCAAAGGTATTGCGACAGATTTAAGATGAATACCATTAATAGTTAGAGAGGATAGCGCGACGCGCGTAATTGAGCAGTCACGTATTATATTGCTCCGTATAAAAAAATGTCAAAAGTGCTCAAAAACTGAATAATCCCTTAGTGAATATACATTAGTGCATAGTTAAAAGTACAATAATCGTTTTAGATGGAAAAAAAATTGTTAATAGCGAAGGGTTAACACGAAAATCTTAAAAAATCAACATAAAAAGACGTTATAAATCAATGTACAGAGTGCGGTAATGATTAGTGCAGTGTGCAAAAGTGTTTTGGTGTCAATGACCGGACGAAAGTATTATTATTATGAGTTATGACACGTAATTGGACTCAGCTACTTGTTCTTAATTTTCGCCTACACTTGCAGTAACTCAATAGCCTAGAGGTCGTACCGGTGGACTGCGGAATCGTCATAACAGCGCTCGATCCTAGGGAAGGCAAATTATTTTTGCATCACAATTTTATTATTTTTTTTTTGCAAAAATGGTTTTAAAGTGCTGTAAATGTAAACTGTTGGTAGCTGACAGGAATTTTTTAATATGCTCAGCTTGTAAACATACTTACCACATATTATGTGCAAATAAATCAGAAAAGTTATTTTATTTGATGGAACCTGAGAAGAAAATTACATGGAAGTGTATAGGGTGCATACAAAACAAAAAGCAGAGACAGTCTGATGATGTGAATACCTATAGAGCATCACCGTCACCAGGGAACAATGTCACAGTTCGAAGACCTTACAAAGTGAATGTCTCAACAGAAAACTCATTTGAGTCATTATTTCTGGATGAGGAGGTGGGTGATAGGTCTCTAAATTTAAATGGTTCAAAATTAAATAGAAGCTGCCCGGATATTAGACCTGACAATTCTGATAAAATCGAAAGTTTGGAAAAACGTGTTTTGGAACTTACAGAACAGTTGGCGATAGCGGAAAATGAAATTGAAAATCTCCTTTCGGAAAATCGTACTCTTAAGGAAAAAGTCTCATCTTACGATACTAGAGTTAACCAGCTCACAGATATATGTAAATCTACGCCAAAGAAATTGAAAACAAAAAGTAGAACAAGTTTTAATAAAAATAAGTTAGATTTTTCTTTTGTTGAAAGTAGCCCGAAGTCAGCTTTGGAAGATAAGGAAGATCAATCTATACATAGAAGAAGCCAGAAACAGGTTACTAATACAGAACCCTCAAAGGAAATCCTTATAGGAAATACTGTGAAGTCTCGTCACAACAACAACACCAAAAAAAATATTTACATAATAGGAGATGAGCGGTTGAGAGGCCTATCGACAAGTCTTATCACCAAAAACAGGTTCAAGTTCAATGAAACCTACAATATACAAGGTTTCATAAAACCTCACGCCTCATCAAATGAAATTTTGTCAAATTTGGAAACTATAGTTCAAACTGTATCAGAGGAAGATCTTGTTATTTTATCAGTTGGAAAACATGACAAAAATCCATACAATCTACTTACTAATTTATATAATTCATTGTGTCAGTTTAGAAAATGTAAAGTTTTAGTATTAAATGTTTCGGAAAATAATTATTTAAATATTAACAAGTTAAACTATGAACTAAGAATGTGTGTAAAAAAATTTAATGATTGTAAATTTATAGATATTAAGGAGTTATATGCTAATAAACAGAAATCTTCCAAACTAGGATTGCTTACTTATAAATTAAATATGGAAATTGATGTTATTGACTATGATTTAGACTGTAGAAAACATAATTTGAAGCAATCCATATGTGAGAGTAACGATCATCTAAATATTTCTGATGTAAATTACAATAGTAAAGTTTGTTTTCGCTCCTAAAGCTAGCACAACGAATTGTAATAGTATTTTTAATGTGGGGGTAAAACTAAATGAATTGAGAATTTTACACCAAAACATAGCTGGGCTCTGTAATAAGCTTGACTTGATTGAGATAGAACTAGCAGATTTACGGAACAATAACAAGGAGGTTGACATAATTTGTTTTAGTGAAACATTTGTAAAAAAAGGCATGGAGACTAACATAATTTTTAATCATTTCAAATTAGCTGCTTCTTTTTGTCGGGATAAGTGCAGGGGTGGTACGTGTATTCTTGTAAGGAAAACCTTAAATTCTAAATTACTGAGTATTCCTCCAAGTCTGACAACTATGTTTTGTTTTGAATGTTGTGGCATCGAAGTTAGTGGGCTTAATATGGTAATTTTTTGTATCTATAGAATACCTGAACAAAGTAAGTCACAACTAGGTTTATTCCTTCATAAAATGGATATGTTGCTTAATTACGTCACTGATGAATATAGGAGGAAAAAAATTGTGATATGTGGTGACTGGAACATTGATATAATGAAGCAAAGCTCTATCACCAAAGAATTAGTTAACATATTTGAGAGCTATGGTTTTCAGCTCCATATAAAATCACCAACACGACTTTCTTCATGCCTGGACCAGATTGCCACTAATATAAAAAATGTTGATTCAGAAATAATTGTTCTTGGTCTGTCAGATCACGAAACGGCACAAATGATTACTTTAAAAGTGAACAAACAGAAAGCTGTCACTCATTGGTTTGAACATAGACGAGACTACAGTTTGGATAATTTGAGAAAATTTGGCGATTGTATGTCTTCCTTATCATTTGCAGAGGTTTATGAATCTAACAGTCTATCTGAAGCGTTTGACTATTTTTATAATATGTTCCGTTTATTTTACGATTTGTGCTTCCCGATAATTAAAGTGAAAATTAATAATACACCTAAAAAGCTAAATTGGCTTACGAGAGGCATAAAAAAATCAAGTAAAACCAAACGTCTCTTATATATAAAGTACAGAGAAAGAAGTATAAATAAGAGTAAAAATAAAGCTAACTTTAAAAAATACAATCAAATATATAAGAAATGTGTACTAAAAGCACAAAGATACACTAACTTGAGACATATTCAAAACGATAATAATAAATGTAGAGCTACTTGGAACGCTATCTCTTCTTCCGTGTCCAGTAATGTCTTTAAAAATGAGATTCAGAAATTAAATGCTAACAATATGACTTTTGAAAAGCCCACTGACATTTGTAATTTATTTAATAATTATTTTATCAATTTATCTCCTAATCAACCATTAAGTAATGGAAATGTACAAGGTAACAATTACAATAAGAATTTAAATACAATGTTTGTCAGCCCCGTGGATCCTAATGAAATTTACAAAATTATTTTATCTCTTAGTAATAGTAAAACTAGTGGTTATGACGACATTATGACAAGGGTGTTGAAACATTGCGCGCAATGGTTGTGTTTCCCTCTCTCACATATTATCAATTTGTCTTTTCTAGAGGGAGTATTTCCTGAACCACTTAAAACTTCTATTGTTAAACCCCTATTCAAAACGGGAGATACAGCAGACCCAAACAATTATCGCCCTATATCTATAGTACCGGTAATGTCAAAAATATTTGAAAAATCTATGTTGAGTCGATTAAATAGCTTTCTCACCAAACATGAGATACTCATGAAAGAGCAGTTTGGGTTTCGAAAGGGGAGTTCAACTACACTGGCTTGTTTCAATTTAATAAAGTCTGTTACAGAGAGCATAAATGCTGGTACGCCGGTAGTATCATTATTTCTTGATCTGAGAAAAGCATTTGACTTCGTGAACCACAGTAAACTTTTATACAAGCTTGATTTATATGGTATTAGGGGAAGGGCCTTGGATTGGTTGACAAGTTATCTGCACAATAGAAAACAATTTACAGAAATTACAAGAGTGACACAATGTAACAGTAAAAATTATTTAAAACAGAAATTTAGATCAGAATCAATAGTAAATAACAGAGGAGTACCTCAAGGAAGTATTCTGGGTCCTTTACTTTTCCTATTATACATCAATGATCTTCCTGAATGTACGTCTCACGAATGTATACTATTTGCAGATGATACTACAGTAATTGTAAAGTGTAATGACAAAGAATCGTCTGCAAAAACTGTAAACAAAGCTTTGACGGATATTGTTAATTGGACTGAGTGTAACTGTTTAAGTATTAATATAAATAAAACAAGATTAATCCAATTTCATTCATATAATAGTAATCCATTATCTCTTGACATTCAATATTTAAATCAAAAAGTAGAAGAAGTAGAATCTTTTAAATTTTTAGGAATTTATTTGGACAATCACCTGAATTGGAAAGAGCATATTAATGTAGTATGTAGTAAACTTGGCCGTTTTGTTTTTGCCCTGAAGAAGGTGAGACAGACCGTGTCCATGGAGGCTGCTTTAGCCGCCTACCATGGCTATGTATCTTCGGTCCTTAGCTATGGACTTATATTATGGGGAAGTTCGGTTAACTCGGATATTGCTTTTAAAATACAGAAAAGGTGTGTCCGCGTCATTAATAAGGCATGGTTTCTTGATAGTTGTAAGCCGTTGTTCAGGAAATGTAACATACTTCCACTTCCCTGCATGTACATAAGAGAGGTGTGTGTGTTTGTGAAATCGCATGCCATATATTTCAAAACGCGTAATGAAATTATAACACGACAGAAAAGAGCCAGATTCCAAAACCTTTTGTATCAGCCTCCTTGTCATAAAGATATTTACAAAAGAAATGTGTACAATATGTGTCATAAAGTATATAATAAATTACCGGAGGACATCAAAATATTAAATGGCAATCAATTTAACAAAAACCTGTATAAGTGGCTATTACAAAACTGTTTCTATAGCATAGCTGAATATTTTAAACTTTAAGTGACATAACATTAATATGACTATTTTAATATTTGCACGCCTGCTTGCAGGCTGAATACTGTGACTTTATTTTTGGAACATCTGAAATATGTAATATTATGTATTCTTGCAAATAAATGTTTGATTTGATTTGATTTGATTTAGTAATAATAATAATAAAAAAAACTTTATTAGCAACTAAAAATATTGGTAGCACTACAGATAGAAACATTTCATGAACATTTATTATTTATTGTTTATTAATATTTATTATTTATTTATTATTCTACGAACATACCTCTACAATAATCTCATGAGCGTAACGATACGATGTAACACCACTAGACAATATTTATGTACTCTGTGCCGTTCCTAACTAGATACTGCGATTAGCTACTATGACATATCTACGTAATGTACTCAATTATAGTCTTAAAACTTGTAGTGTCTGAATCACAGATATGTTTAAGTCTGTGGTCTGAATACAAATTTATATAATGCAACACAATTATTATAGAATTAGATATTAAACATAATAAATTTAAAGTAATTTGACTGATGTAATTAGATTTAAGATGTTGAAAATGTAATACTAAGAAATAACTTAAAATTGTTAACTGCTAGCACTGACTTGCAAATGCCCTAACAGGGTGCATGTACCACTAACATAGCACACTATATACATAAGATCTAATCCTATAAATACATGTATGCAATAAATAAATAAATGAATAATAATGTATGAATATTTTAAGCATGAATCGAGTTTTCGCATGATCAACGCCAGAGCATTGTTATAAAATTGGAATACACGTAGGGTAAAACCCGGATAGTTGCCTCAGTGGGATACTTGCCGCAGTGTCTAATACACTATGTTAGGGATGTTGGGGGTGTTAGTACTTTACTATATTTAGAAGCCCTTCTACCACAGGCCTCGGTGCCATGTAAATCGTCTGAATAGACGTACGCGTCTTGTCCGTGTGAGCAAAAAACTTCCGCGCCGAAACTTTGACGGGCGTCAAAATTATATTGGTCAGTAATTTTCATTGAATATTTTTTTAACTGACTGTGGTTTCAGTCAAGATTTTGTTTATTTGCATGCATTACAGTTTAAATTACACTGTTTATTACGTTTTATTGTTATATATTTTTTATTTATTTCGCAAATAAAAAGGGCAAGTATCCGTATCAAAAAGGATAGTTGCCCTATTTACCTTTACGGATAGTCGCCCTTGGGGCAACTATCCGCAATTACAAATTCTTTAGTAAAGCAAAGACTTTTTCTTTAGGTGAAATTCAGTAGGCGACGTTCCCAAAATACTGGCAGCATTGCCACATTGAATGGCAATGCTTTATCTTTGACCTAATTACAGGCCATCATTTGGAGGTTCTTTTTATTGTATTTTTATTTTATAGTTTAAAACATTAAAACTGAAATGCTTACTATTTAATAATGTTAATTAATATTTTATTAGTAGATACTTAATAAAGGATTGATAAACAATAAAGACGGATTACTTAAATTGTTAATAAATTTGTTTCTATCTAATAAAATAATAGTGTGGCGTCTATAGCCCTGCACGAGGCAAGTATCCCCGGAAGCATTTTTTCCGTTAGGCTACTATCCGCCTCGGTAGGCAACTATCCCTTTTTTGAGAGGTCTAATAAAACAGGATTTACTCGAAAACCATATTAATTATGTTTACAAAAATAGGCTCCTATTAAAGATCAAAGACCTATGTTTTGACATACATGTTGTATTAATCGCAGTAAGTACATATTTTTGAATAATAGAGCCTTTTTGAAAAGTGCGGCAACTATCCGGCTTTTACCCTAATTTTTGGCGTTAATGTGTGTTTCCTTTATAATGTTTGATTATTCGTTGAGTGTGTTATTGACGCAAAATTGCAGTTATACTGTGTGCAATTATAATTATGTTAACTATGATATAATGTTGATTTAGATATCTCGATTATGCAATGAATATATGACATATGTACTTCCGCTCATCCGGTTACTATGAAATAAGTTCTTTATGGAAAAATATATTTATCCTGACAAGCTTTTATAAAATACGTAATTGGTACTGAGTTCTTAACCTATTTCCGGCTCCATCATAAGGACGCTGGACATCATCTATGATCAGAGTACTTGTAAAGACAAATCAAACAAGCTCAAACTCTATGGGGTGACGTCGTTTCGTTACAGAGTTCCTGTGGCCACCTTCCGGCTCCATTGTCAGACCTCTGGACATCATCATATTGCATTATATTCCGATTTAAATATGTGTGTAATTTTCAGCTCAATCGAACATCGGGAAGTGGGTCAAATTTAGATTGCAAGATTTGACCTAAACAAACAAACGTACAAACATTGCAAGTTAAATAAAAGCTTGTTATAATAATTACATTCCTATTGGCAGACCTCTCTCCTTTCTGCCCTTCTTTGCAAACATATTTTTGTGTTTTTGGCAATTCTTACAGCTGGCCGCCGCCTGCCTGACCGCAACCCTCCTGGGAATTCTCAGTTTGTGTGCCACGCTAGTCCAATGTGACTTGGTGGATGTCACATGTCCTCTAATTTTGTGGTTCTTGAACATGAGGGTTTCCTCACGTTGTTTTCCTTCAGCGTTATAGAGCGAGTGTGGTAAATCCGCATATTGGTGCATCAGTTACACATGTTCCCCTTCGGCTACACTGGCTTTCTCTTCCTATCGGCAGACCTATAATATAAAATATTACTATTACGGAAAGGTCAGAAAAATATGATGAAGAAAAGGCGATGAAGGTCAGAAAAATATAGCTTATATATAGTCAAGCGTAATAAAATTCAGATTAGGAAAATGATCTTTAATTTAGTAAAAAAAGTATGTATAATAATACGAAATTTGTAGAGGCACGTGATCTGAAGATACCTTAATAAAAGAGCATAATAGAGTCAGAGAGAATAAAAGTCTTTCCTCAAAAACTCGAATGAACTTAAAAAGTATAGCAATTGGATTAAAAATGTTTATTTAGGAGGCAGAGTCTCTTGGCTTGGGGCTTCCCCAAGTATTTTCAACGGTTGAAATTAGGATTTTTTTCTCGAAGAACCTCTCTAGATGTAATTACTCTATTGGAACCGATGAAAGGGCCTGCCCTTTTTTACCCTTAGGCTTCCGCCCTTGAATGGGTCAGGTACGTATGGGGCAAGCCTTTGTGCCTGGGACAGGTAGAAGGGTTTTTGAATAGTCAATCGCGGGTTTCGATAAAATCCATAAACATAATTACCTATTGGATTTGTAAAGCACGTTGAGCAATACAATTGTTTTTTTTTGTTGCAACTGAGCTACAAAATAATCTACTTAGACAACAGCATTACATCCGAGGTTTTCAAGTTTTTTTTTTTATATTGCGTTATTAAGTTAATATAAATGATTCTAAGTGCCCGTCCAAGTAGGTGCCAAGAATCAAAGACCAATCAAGATGGAAGGCAAAAAACTCGTTAGCGTTCCTTTCATAAAAGGTTTTTACAATGTTTCTAATGCTAACAATTATGTTTAAAAATTAAGTCGAAGTATCTATTAATGTATAGATATATAGGTTTTATGTGCTTCCATTTGTTATGAGTTTTCTTTTTAGCATCACAACTTTGAGTAGACGTTTTATTTGGTTATTTTAGTAACTGGCCTGACACAAATTTTATTTCCACATACATTTGCAAATTATATCTTCTTTGTTGCTTTAGATTTAGAATATCACAGCTGTAATCCGGTTAAACCCAGTAATTTTAAACACGATAATTATTGCATATAGTGCAATAAGTAGCAGTATTAAATTGTTTGCCACACAGATACCTCAGACTAGACAAAGAAATATACATGCTTAGCTATCAATTGTAAAGGTAATTTTAATGGCCCCACGTCTACCCCATGAGCACGAACACTGTAAAAGGTTCGAACAATGTAAATTTTCGCGACATACACGTCAAAAGTTGTTTAATTTCAAAGTTTAATTACTTACTGTTTATGAATTTTATACCAAGAACGTGTAAAAGAAACAGCGGACGGCACGTTTTTAAATCTCGTGACGTCGTTTTTTTCGCTTCAAGTTAATCGAGAAACTTGTCGGATCAAAATAAAAAAGCTAGAACAAATAGCTTTTCAAAAAAAGAGTTACAACATTCATTGTTCTTTATGATAAACACAAACCTAGATACAGGGGGTTTATTCGCAATAAAATCGATGAAAGATTCATGCAATTCCAATTTGGGTATGGGAAATCCATAGATTCCCTATAAATTGGGGGTGTTCCATAGGGAATTCTGTTGTATACCACCACTAGTGTTACTTACTATCCAAGATTCTGAATCTATTAGTAGATCAGCGCCCGGTTATCGCTGTGGTTGGTCTCGTGATTGAATATAATATACAAAGGGGCTCAGCGGCTAATCATAGATTAACTCTTTGATTGAAGAAGTGCTTTCCAAAGCACAAGTTAGAGTTTGTTAATTAACTGCAGGCAAGCGGAGTTGAGCTCGTGTTACGCATGAAATAGTTTTGCGTGCATATTATATTACTAGCTGCTGCCCGCGGTTTCACCCGCACGCGCGTGGAGATATTGGATTTTATGGTTTTTATTTTTTGCGCGGAACCCTAATTCTTTTTCTATAATAAAAGTAGCCTAAGTTACTCCTTATAACATCAGCTATGTGACAGTGAAAGTCCCGTCAAAATCGGTGCAGCTCTTTCGGAGATAACCCGGAACAAACATACAAACAGACAAAAAATGGTTGTTTTGTTATAGGTACCGTTTATACTTTCATATTCATTTGGTAAAAAGTTCTTATTTTGACATTATAAACAGACACTTCAATTTTATTTATTTGTATATAGTATAGATACATTAGTTAGATTTTTTTATACTATTTGATAACGAAAGGATGAGCTGGTCGTTTGCTTGACGGTAAGCACAACGCCGGCCCATACAAATTGCAGTACCACTCAGAACTTTGAAACACAAAGGCCTACGCAGCACTGCATTGCACTCGTTACCCTGAGACATTAGGCATTAAGTCTCATAAGCCCAGTCATTTCTCTTTAGATTTTTGAATTGTAGTTAGATCAGATTAGTTTGAAATTAAACATTGTAAGGGATTTGATTGTAGAGGAAGTCCAGTGGCCACGAAATCTCAGCTTAAAATAATACCACCCCATCCATCTCTTCTCATAGGTGCCGTAAGAGTGGACAAATCCAGATAAGCAACAGTCTCTAGCATCTGCTAGAGACTGTTGCTCCTCAGTCAGTATCATAATGTTGTTCGATCATCAAGACGCCTGCCAAGCGGTTTGTATTTTGGTATAACACGCCCTTCATGGATAGGCCAATGTTCAGTAGTTGACATTCTCCGGCTGAAGATGGGTAGTTATCTAGCATACTCTGTGCCTTCTTTGTAGTTTGAGGGCTCAACCTATACTGGTTTTGGAATAAGAGCGGTACATTGTAGTTATTGTTGTTAGTTGATGTAGGTACGGAAGCTTTGAAGGCGAGATTACGCGCATGACGTATTTAGTTTCTATTGCGTTTTGAGCACTGCCAATTCAATGTTTACACTCAAAATTCAAATGCATGTTTATTATAAACGGTCGATTTTAAATACCTGATTTACGGCGCAAGAGCGGCGCAGTGCAGGTTGTTGTAGCTGCCTAATCTAGCTCGCACATGAGCCTTTCGCGAAAGTTACATAACGCCGTCAAATGAAGTTTGTGTCGACGTTTTGTGGTCGGCGTCGCATACGGAGCCAGAAGCGTTTTTTTCCGGTGTGAATCGACACATGAGTCATCGTGTGCGTAGATTTTGCGTTTAGTTTGACGGCACCGTAGCTAAGTTGGTATTAAACCTGCCTGCAAAGCGAGGGGTCTCGGGTTCGATTCCCGGCCGGGGCAGATTTTGTGTAGCATAAACTTTGTTCTCGGGTCTCGGATGTTTGTGATGTGTATCTGTGTGTGTCCATGCCACCTGCGACACAGGGAATCCTAGTGCGGGGTATAAGTGTTTGTTTGTTTGTTAGTGGCTGAAGCGCAAGGCTCGTGTGCGAGCAGTTAGTATGCTTTTCGAGAACAATGGGTTTTGAATTAGATGGCTTCATTTTAAAAAGTAATTTCTTTCAAAACAACGTTTGATTCAAGAAAAACTTATTATTATTTATGTCAAATTTCTCCTCCAACAGTATAAGTGCACTCATTGGACTTCATCTAAATATTTAAAAAAGACAATAATTTATGATCATTTGACCTAAAATTATGACTGAAATAGGTCATATACTCCATGGCCCCAACGCAGGGAACAGCGATAATAATTTTAGGGTATAGGCACACTCGTATATTTGTGTCTTATTTTAATTCAAGAAAATTGTTGAATCCCTGATTTTAAAAAAAATGTTGCGATACAATCTGTCAAAAGTTTTTTTTTTTTTTGTTTTTTTTTTGGCTCCACGCGATTTGCGTATTTAGCCAGTGTCAAGTTATATAAAATATATTAATATATAATAAATCTCTAGTTTTGGTGTGTAAAAGTCGTCAAAGTCACGTTAAAGTTTAGTCTTGACGCTTCAGTAAAGCGGTGGATACTTTACTGAAGCTTCTATGGAGTTTTGGATAGAATACGAAAATACACGTTTTTCGTCTTTGTACTATTTGCCTTTCACTCATGCACGTTTACGAACACTTAATGGTTAATAATCCACCATTATTACACATTAACACTCGATAAAACACAGGTTTTAGTAAATAACACAAACACAACAACAGCACATTTTCGCATTCCCGCCAAAACTCCTGTCAAAAGTTAAAAAGTTAGGTTAAAGTAAAGTTGTGTATTCAATATAATATGTAAAAGTATGTAAAGTATACACTCAATCCGGGGTTATAATAAGTCAGCTTTAGGTATAATCGTTTTGTAAAGAAATAAGGTAGAAACTAGCGATGCGTTTTCTTTTAGTTGAATGTTATTTCGTACTTTTTATTTAATTATAAAAGAAAGATACCATTAATTTTAAATATGTCTTTAGATGATTAAATTTCCTTTCTTTTTAACCGACTTCCAAAAAAGGAGAAGGTTATCAATTCGGTGGGTATTTTTTTTATGTTTGTTACCTCATATCTCTGTCATTTATAAACTGATTTGGAAAATTATTTTTTTATTTGAAAGGTTTACTTTCAGATTGGTCCCATAGAATTTTAATCAAAATCGGTTCAGTAGTTTGTCATTGAAGTCAGTTTGTCGCTTTTTTAAAGCAATTTCGGTTACAAAAAATCGGTTAGAGGTCGAAATGTATCGAGTGTGCTACGGCCCTTATTAGGACTGAATATGCCGGAAGAGATAAATCGACTGCGCGTGAAATGGCAAAATTCGTGCAGTGACAACTGAAAAATCGACCTATGGGGAATTTCTGTAGCCGAGTGGTGAATCGATATTCCGTATTAACTAAATCGTTCGTTCATTAGTAATGTAGTTTAGTAGGCCGTTAAGGTAACTTACCGCTGCAGAAATACTGGTGGTAACCTTTCCTACAAATACTTATAAAAACTACAAAGGTCGCCTACCTCTGCCTAGGTTTGATAGTGGTAGGACTAACTCTTCTGCGAGTGTCCGTCTGGGTTATTACCACCGATTTACTCGTGAAGTCAGCCGCCAAGCAGTAGTGTGCAAGCATTACTGTGTTCCGGTTTGATGAGCAGAGTAGCCAGTGAAATTACTGGGCTTATGAGACTTAATACCTAATGTCTCAGGGTAACGAGCACACTGCAGTACCGCGCAGACCTTTGTGTTTTAAAGTTCTGGGTGGCACTGCAATTGTTATGGGCCGGCGTTATGCTTACCATCAGGCAAACGACCAGCTCGTCTCGTAACCAACCAAAAAAAAACCTTTAAAGTAGCCGCACATTGGGCCACCGAACGCGACCACTAGACCTGACCACTAGTGGTTGGATGCGGCCTCCTGTAGGAGCCTGGTAACCACAAAATAGAGAGAACAGAAGAGGTGATCAGCAATCATTCAGGTCAAGTGATCTCCAAACAATACCGGTTTACTCATTCAGACAATAATTGTTCAATGTAGAGGCAAAGCTCTCTTGAAAGATTTCAAGGCCGAAACAATTCATAGGGCTAATGACCGCAGCTATACTAATTTAAGGGGCGCATTTAGCTATTTCAGCGTGTCTGGAAATCATCGTACTTTTCCTCTCTATTTGCGTAGGCAAAATGTCTGAGCGACCTTGAGGCCAATAGAGAGCTTAGTAGGAAGGAAAGAAGGGCGGAAATGATTCCGGTCCTAACCCGAGACCACTTACTGGTTTCAGACATAGCATGTAGATGTAGTTCGTACTGTACAAAGTTGTAGAGTAAATGACTGTAGATAAAACAAATTCGATACGATTTTGTTTTCGTCTGATCTCTGCCCTATATTGATGAGAAGTGGTGCGATGACTTGTACCTGGTACCTACCAAATTATTTCTTAGCTGCTAGTACCTACATTATCTGTATCATTATTATGTTTATTTACAATAAGACCGTTAATTGTTTTACTTGTTTTATGTTATACAATGTTTGGCTATACCATTTGTTAATCCCAGTTATATTTGGGCCCATTTTTGCCTAATAATGATAATTATTATCATCATAGCTCGGAAGACGGCCAATGCTAGCACATAGGCCTCCCCCATGTAAATCTACTTTGAACAATTATTTTTTACTTGCATCCACCCCAACGACTCCCCATGGTCTTCACCAAATTTATAACTGGCCTGATTAAATAAAACAACATCAATCTAATCTAATTCAAATAAAAATCCCATCTAAAACCATACAAAAGTCTGAAACACTCATAAAATTGTGAGTATTAAAACGTATAAGTACTGCAATATTAAATAATTTATGTCGGTATCCTCTCCTTTGGCTCACCGCTTTCCTGATAAAAGTTTCATGAAAGCTCTGAACGAATGTTTCAGATCTAGTATGTACTGTTGTATTTGCATAAGTATATTAGAGATGCTGTTTGGTTTTCCACATCAGAAGTGGAGTTGAACGAGATTAGAAAGGGTTTCTAAGAGTAATAACGTATCTGTTTATGGTGTAGAAATTATTGTAATAAATTAGTATTTAGGTTGTGTTTTACTCGGGTCACTGCATTAACTCTATTATAGAAGAAGCACAACATGACTTAAATCTGTTACACATTTGGTTACAATCAAATTTACTTAGTATAAATACGTCTAAAACTAATTATATCATTTTTTCTGCTAAAAACAAAAAGATTGGCGCATACAAAGATTTGTTAATTAATGGTGAAACGATAAATAAAGTAACAAAAGTAAAATATTTAGGTTTAATACTTGATAGCCAACTGACGTGGAAACCACACATTGAAAAAATCAGAACCAAGCTTACATCACTCACAGGAGCACTACGTGGCATAGTACGATGCCTCCCGAAACAGGTGAAGTTTACCATCTACAATTCTATCGTCAAATCTCATATAGATTACTTGATTGAGGTCTGGGGAACTGCAGCAAAAACTAACCTAAAAACATTACAAACAGCACAAAATAAATTAATTAAAACGCTATTTCATTACAATTATTACACACCCACTATCAAAATTTATAAACAAACTCAACTCATGAATTTAGCTCAAACTTATAAATATAATACATGTATTTTAATTAGGAAAATGCTAACTAAGGATATTCACACACAAATAATTTTTACGAAAAAGATGCATGTTCAAAAACGCATGACAAGACAGGCTAACAACATCTGCTTGAGAACACCAAGAACCAACTATGGCAAAAAGAATTTAATGTTCGAAGGGGCTAAGCTATACAACAGTTTGCCAAAAGACATCAAAGAAGTAATATCATTAAATATTTTCAAAAAACTGTTAAAAAGGCATATTTTAAAGGATATGTCGTCAGGTACTAATATAATATAACATTCGAACTAACAATACTAAAATTTACGAAAGCTATCACTGAGGCACAAGCTTTATTAAACTGGCTTGCAAACGACTCGGGCCGGAATCTCCCCACCGCGCCGCGCCTCCCCATCGCAGCGTGTGCGATGTTGCAATTCGTCCGAAATCGTGTGACGCGTCAAAAATACATACCCACTTGTTGAATTTTAATATTGTAAATAAAATAAACGCTAATCCTAATTATTATTGTAGGCTTGTAATATGTAATAGATAAAAAAAAAAAAAAAACTAACAATATGTAACAGACAAAAAAAAAAAAAAAAAAAAACTAACACTATCTGTAAATTTGGATTTTATACATAGCCACCGTTACGTACCAAATCCTTATTAATTGTTAACTAACTGCAAATATCTACCTAAATTTTAATGTATTACCTATAATATTACTAAGTTTTATAATTACCATACTTACACTTAGCTTACCGGCATTAATATTATATTTAAGATAAAATTGTTTTTCTCAGAAAGTGAATTTGTAAATTCTTATGAGAAAATAAACTCTTTAACCGTAACCGTAACCGTTTTCTGAAGACAAAAAAACCGGTTTCTTTTAATTTGTATAACTCTACTCTACATAAAAGTGGCGATAAAGCTAATGTTACGGATTTTGGAACTAAAGTATTAGGTACTATACTTTATAAAAAGTGAGTTTCCCTTACACTCAAGATTATAAGCCGTGGAGCATTTATACCGCCTTGTAGGTGAAAACCGCGGGCACAAGCTAGTCCTTGAATACGCAGAAAATTCGCTTGTGAATATCAGCTACTGATCCACGTGTAAACACACAAAACATTTCGATACCATCTGCGAGAAAAATAATGATCAGTCCTAAATGACGTAACATCAAAAACGAATCTCCCAACGAAAAAACAGCCTGATTCCCTTCATAAAACATCTCCAATATTCGTCCCATCAAAAACACAGACATCGGCAGAAACTCGAGACGGCGCCGTCGTTCCAATGTCAATTAAAGCGTTCCTACAAATTATATTTAGATCGTATTTATCGAAACACTCTTTGCTCTCCGTAATTATGTTGGATGGGGCTCAGGGCACGGTTCAATGTGAATTTCCAATTACTGGCCATCGTTAGGATATGTTTTAGTGGAATGTGTATTGATTCGCGATTGTGCTGGATTTGTGCTAGAGAGCCAACTTCACGTGTATTCTCGCCATTATGATAGTCCATTTACGTACCTGAAGCAGTATAATATATTATGTTATATATCATAGCTCCATTCTTCAGATATAGTTATAAATATCTAATCATTTATAACTATATCTTCGAATGGAGCTATTTATATAATAATGATCGAACTTCGCTTGTGAAGTTCGTTTGATCATATATTATACTAGCTTCCGCCAGCGGTTTTCACCCGCATTCCCACAGGAACTGTGCATTTTTCCGGGATAAAAAGTAACCTATGTTACTGTCCGGTCCATAAACTATGACTATGCCAAAAATCACGTCGATCCGTTGCCCCGTTGCTGCGTGAAAGAAGGACAAACCAACAAACAGACAAACAAACTTTCGCATTTATAATATTAGTAGGAGTAGGATTATATGTTCTGCAGTGTAATAAGGTTGAAAATGGCAATGCGCTTGTTTTTAGTTTAACGGTATTTCGTATTTTTAATTTCATTACGAAAAAGAAACATCATAAAGCTTTTTCGTGTTCTTTTTTGCGATTTTTTTTCAAGATCATGGACGTTTTTATTATACGTTTTGAATAATTATTTTCTTTAATTAAATGGACTGTAATATTGTTGTTTTTCGCACCATACCCACTGGAACTACACACGTTGTTGGAATTTCACACTGAACCGTGCCCTGTTGTTTTTTGCTTGTAATATGTATGGAAACGGGTATTTGCGTGACGAAAAACAGGATGTAAAACAGGAAGTCTTTAAACAAAAACATTAAACACTCCTTAAACCTGTGTTAAACAGCGTTTAACTGCTAAAACTGCCTAAGTTGCGTGATTAAATATGAGCAACCACAAATCTTGATTTAAGTTATAGTATTTAGAAACTATACTAGTTAGACTGCGGTTAGTAATAGTCTAACTCCATTCTGTTGTGACATTTATGATCATTATAGGCGTTTATCTTTAGACACTGTCTAGCTAAACAGGTGTCTAAAGTGGTTTTTTGTGGTAACACGAAGGATGTTTTGTTTTTGACAGCGCCTTTGCGCTCTTTTAGGTCTAATTGTTTTGTATTGAAATAAGGTTGAAAATGGCGATGCGCGTTTGCTTTTAGTTGAAAGTTAATTCGTAGTTTTTATTTAATTAAGAAAAAGAAGTAATAAGGTTTAAATATTTTTAGTTACAAAAAATATGATAGTTACGCTCAAACGCATTTTGAGATAAAATAATTTTTTCGGCGTCATTTTTGCGATTCGTTTATAAGATTCTGGGCTATTTCTATATAATATTTTATAGATAAGTCTTATCCAGAAACACTTGGCTATACTACTGTATATTTTTTCAAATCAAATCCAATCAAATCAAATCAAATCATTTATTTACCAAAATACATGATTTGGTATATTTTGCTTGTAATATCTATGAAAACGGAGATTTGTGCGACGTAAAACAGGACTTTTAGCTTTAGACCCGCCTTAACAATTGTTTACTGTTCCACCATGTGGTCGAACGGTTGAATACATAAGCGAGACTGGGGACTCACATATGTGGCATATGTCACATTTAAAATGCATCACCTTTCTGATCATCGCAACAATAAAAAATCGAATAAGCTTGGAGCATAGCGGAGGTAAGAACAGATCTTATTTATGAAAACACGCTACCTCCCATAATTATGTTGAATGGTACTGCGAGCACGGTTCAATATAAAATTCCAATTACTGGCCATCGTTAGGATATAAATTCCCGATATTCTTCGGTATAATCGCAATCGATGAGATATTTGTGCTGGATGTGCCTTTTTCTTTGGCAGCTGACGATTAATTTGGGCTTGAAAGTTCGGCGTATTTTGGGTAATTTTTATTGGAAATTAAGTTTTTTTAGTTGACAACTTGTCACTAACAGTTATATATTATTTTTATTTTATTGCGCCTAAATGAATTATATAAACATTTAGTTTGTTAAATAATCATTTTGTTAAATAAAATAAATAAATAAATTCATCTGATGACTTTACATGCTTGATTTTTTTCAGGACATGAAAATTTACTCACAATATATATGTAGGATTCGTGTGCGTGGAGGCAGGAAGAAAACCCAGGATTGCAGCTATAAATTTAGATTTTAATAAACTTGAAAAATATAAAATGGTACACCGTCGTTCGTCGTGTTTCGTCTAATGTCTATGATTGACTGTCTCTTTTGCACCTAGTTGTGTTCGGATACAGGTTACTTATACAGCAAAAGTTCGGATACACAAGTTCTACTTCTTACATAATATATACTTATACCTATACCCTTTTTACGTTGAAATATATAGGATTACATTTTGAGCGTGATCTCACGACGAAACCTATTCAAATAAAACTGTTTCTTATAAGTAGATCCTTTACAATAATACAAGAATCCACATAGAGATAACGTTGGTAACATAGTGCTTCAGAGACAGACGATACGTAGACTAATAGCACGCAAATATCTGAGACGGGCTCCTAAAATAACAATCTTGCTTTGTTTAATCATCCCTGTCAGAGACAATCTCTTACATACATTAAAGACAAGACATATAAAGTTGCAAACAACCTGGATGGATGCGGGAGCTTTGACGAAATGGTAAATGCATCAGTAAAAACCTAGTAGCCAGTGAAATTGCTGGGCTTATGAGACTAACCTAAGGTTTCAGGGTAACACGCGCAATGCAGTGCCGCGCAGGGCTTTGTGTTTCAAAGTACTGAGTGGTAGCAATTTTTATGGGCTGGCGTATGCTTACCATTAGGCAACCGACCCGTTCATTTCAATAGTATGGAAAACATATTTCATACTGAAACAGCATTTTTAATTTTTGATCGTAACTGCGCATAAACATTTTGTAGTGTTAGCGAATAAAAAAAAACATAAACATAAACGCTTACACACTCATACCCCCGCACTAGGATTCCCTGTGTCGCAGGTGGCATGGACATACACAGATACACATCACAAACATCCAAGACCCGAGAACAAACTTTATGCTTACACAAAATCTGCCCCGGCCGGGAATCGAACCCGGGACCCCTCGCCTTGCAGGCAGGGTTACTACCAACTTAGCTACGGAGCCGTCAATACAGTATCTGACACGATTTAAAAAAATGTGCACTGTACACAACTGCAGGCACACCTGCAGGGTGATTTTAATTCATTCGGAATGATATCCGTGTCGGAAGCGACTTCCTTGATCGTTTATACATCGGAAACCCATCCTGTCAAATAATTTCCACGTTTATATTCGACAACTCAGCTGCATAAACACGGATATAATCCCGACCATATTTCTCTGTCGGGATGCGTTTCCGAGATAGAAACAATCAAGAAACTCGCTTCCGACACGGATATCATTCCGAGTGAATTAAATTCACCCAGCTGGACTGGTAAACCACTCCAGACACAACTTATATGGCCAGTATAAGCGGCGTGCCTTTTTTTATGTTATTTGGTAACGAGACGAGCTGGTCGTTTGCCTGATGGTAAGCATAACGCCGGCCCATAACGATTGCAGTGCCACCCAGAACTTTGAAACACAAAGGCCTGCGCGGCACTGCAGTGCGCTCGTTACCCTGAGACACCTAGGTATTAAGTCTCATAAGCCCAGTAATTTCACTGGATACTCTGCTCATCAAACCGGAACACAGTAACGCTTGCACACTACTGCTTGGCGGCAGACTTCACGAGCAAAGCGGTGGTAACAACCCAGACGAACACTCGCAGAAGAGTTAGTCCTCCCACTAACAAAATTGTTCTCTTCAAAATTCTTCAATTGTTTCGTTAATCAAGACACCAAATCTCACACTGTCAAGTAGATCAAGGCGACTGTGATATCACATCCAGATCTTCCACATCTCTGTCGCTATTGAAAGTGGGGCTCTAACGAGGCTGAATGTATGCGCATACATTTGCCACTCGCGAGCGATTGAATGGAACAACGTTTCGGATTTGTATGTTGTGACACACGTATAAGTATTGGTGTGCTATATGATTTAATGGTGTGTGTGTGGTTCTGTTTTGTGCTATGTTTAGAGGTATTTTTGGGGTCTGTGAGGCTTTTAACACACTTTTATTCACTTGTAACTTGTTCTATGTGATGGAAACTTGGAAGTTTTGTTAGTGGGAGGACTAACTCTTCTGCGAGTGTCCGTCTGGGTTGTTACCACCGCTTTGCTCGAGAAGTCTGCCGCCAAGCAGTAGTGTGCAAGCATTACTGTGTTCCGGTTTGATGAGCAGAGTATCCAGTAAAATTACTGGGCTTATGAGACTTAATACCTAATGTCTCAGGGTAACGAGCGCACTGCAGTGCCGCGCAGACCTTTGTGTTTCAAAGTTCTGGGTGGCACTGCAATTGTTATGGGCCGGCGTTATGCTTACCATCAGGCAAACGACCAGCTCGTCTCGTTACCAAATAACATAAAAAAAAGTAAATTATAACGTAGGTACTTCTCTCAGATCAGACAAACAAGGGAGATATGCCCGTTCGCGTTCAAAATATGTCTCCATTTCTCCATTATTCATACACTTTTTTCAACAAAACTACTTATTTTTACGGCTAACCTACTTATTTTTTACGCTCACTAAGAGACTTACAGCCACACAAATAAACTAATTAATAGTCCACAGGCAAAAAATGGGGCAGCAAGGCCGTCTGTAGGGTCAATTTGATTTAAAATATATGTGGCCTGATTTAGGCCTGATGCTTTCTACGTACACCTTATCACATCTTTTGTTTCTATGATCTGTGGTACTTCTAATATAGTCATATCCAAATTAAACTTTGTATGTATTTGTAATAGTTTGGATGACAATACAATAATTTTATACATGGAGATAATGTGATGATGGAGCCAGGAGGTGGATAGTGGAACTCTTCAGTGGCTGCAATTAAGATTTGTACCAGAAATGTTAAACAGTCATATTAGACGCTTTAGTGGAAATTCTCAGTGGTATAATTTTCCCTGTAATTTTATGATGAAAACTTCTTATTTCAAGTCGTTCAGGAAACGGGAAACACACTTCATCCATTTTTTATATCTATTCTTATTCTTATTCTAGGTGGGGGCGATAAGGCCTGCACTGACGTCCCGCTTGGGGTGTATTGTGCATTTCCCCCTGCCAGCGCTTACCCAAGCCAGCCCAACTCCTTCATATAACGGAGTGCGGCCTTGGGGCGCTGGCAAAGCTGCTCCAGTAGCGTTGATGAAGATGTTGTATTATATGAATGAACGTTAGTCGTCTGCTGTTGTTGCGTCAGCTGCTCACGCATTCCGGTACTAATTCTTATTTCTTCTGTGGCCTTGCAATGCCATATCACGTGTTCCACAGTCTCATTTTCCTGCATACAGCCCCGGCACAGGGGGCTGTCTGTCGCTCCAATCTTGTGTAGATGATAGTTTAAGTCGCAGTGGCCTGTGATGAGCCCTACTAAAAGTCGAAGATCTAGCCGTTGTAGTTTTAGTAGGTTGTTTGTGATATTCCTGTTTAGGGCCGGGAAAACGGTTCTTGCATGTTTGCAATCCGTTCTCTTATCCCACAGGCTTTGTTGCTCTTTTTCAGAGTGACGACGCAGTAGATCTCGCACTTCCATTGCTGATGGCTTGCATAGCTCTCTCACGTCATCACTGATTTCTTTCTGAATTCCTTGCTTAGCGAGGTAATCCGCCCTGGTGTTCCCTGAACATGAACCATGGCTCTTAGTCCACCTAATTGTTAGTTTACAACTATCCGATAGGTTTTGTAACACCTTGTGGCACTCAGCTATGACCCCTGACCTAGTGACTGGTCTTCTAAGTGCATAGATGAGTGCCGCACTGTCTGTCGTAAACACGAGAGTCCTGGTCTTTCCTTCCTCTATTTGGGACAAAGTAGTCACGTCGAGGTTTAGGAAAGTTTTTGCCGCTAGTAGTAATCCCATGGCTTCTGCTTGCTGCGCTGTTGTGGTTTTATGCAAGGCCCACGACTCGGCGAAGCCAAGTTCAGGTTTTCGCTTCTCGGCCTTTTGGCTAAGATCAAAGTGTAGTATTTTATATCTATGTCAATATACTTTTTTTTCTCGAACCCATTTGTGATTGAAAATACAATTATTTCAATCATTGTCATTGACCTCTTGCATCCACCAATGCTTCAAAGGAATTTGTCTTTTTTCGGAGTTATATCCGATACTCTTCCTTATGGTTATAAAAGCTAACACGCAAATCCCTGGCTGGTAAGGGGTGGTTGGCACGATCGTGTCGTTTTATTTCCAAGCATTTCAAATTAGGTTATCGTGCTTACGCCATATGCAGTAGTCTTTTTCCAAAAGCTACGGTCTTTTGTCAGTCTTCTAAGAAAGGTTTGATTTGCGAATATTTTAAAAGTAATGTTGACGCTATAGACGTAAGGTCGGTCGCCGATCTGAAGGTCGATGGCTCGAATCTTAAAGCTTGACGCAACCATAACATGGTGGTAGGCAATTTTCTAGTTCTCGACTGGCTAGCTACCACGGCAGAATTGATTTTTATGCGGACTCATACCAAACTTAAAAAACAACAGTTTCACCCAAACGACAACGAAACAAACACAACAGACAACGGCACGCGAGCAAACATCCAACTTTTTAATTTTGAATATTAGAAAGATGTTATGTTAAAATAACAGCTTTGACCTTACAATTTGGACGTTTTGCCTCACGTAGTGCCTTCATTTCAGAAGCTCTCAACTTTACTATTTCTACCGAACAGCCCTATTGTGCTCGAGACTTCGCCCAGGAAATTGATGGAAAACCTACACTCATGTGGCGAGTGTTTGCAATAGTTGCTCACAAAGAAATATCGAATCAATTTGTTTGTCCAATTGTAGCGGGACAGTGCGGGCATAAATCATGTGACACTGTGAAATATTACCACGGCCCGCAGCGCCATACGCGGCGTGACACGGTACTGCCGATTCTGTACTATCGTCATTTGTCACAGCTTATCCGTTTAGCCAGTGTTGGAATAAGTGCTAGATACACCTTTCACGAGAAATTGTGTACATACTGGCAGGTAAGAGAATATTCGTATCCATACTTCATACAGATAAATAAAATTGAAGTGTCTGTTTGTAATATCAAAATAACAGCTTTTTACTAAATGCAAATGAAAGTATATACGGTACCTATAACAAAACAACCATTTTTAAAATTTTTGTCTGTCTGTTTGTTCCGGGTAATCTCCGAAATGGCTGGTCCGATTTTGACGGGACTTTCACTAGCAGATAGCTGATGTTACAAGGAGTAACATAGGCTACTTTAATTTTAGAAACATAATTAGGGTTTCGCGCAAAAAAATAAAAACCATGTAATCCAAAATCTCCACGCGGGTGAAACCGCGGGGCAGCCGCTAGTAATATATAAAACACATAATTTCATTATGAAATGTCATTGCGCATGCAGCACTGGCACTGGCGTGAAAATCCCTATAGCCTATTGATATTTGTCACAGTGTATCCGTTTATTCAGTATCGGAATTTAATTATGAAGATGAAGCTGGTTATGAAATAATTCAAAATAAAGCTAGTTTACTTACAGACAGCTTTTTATGGTATTTGGTACCGAGACGAGCTGGTCGTTTGCCTGATGGTAAGCATAACGCCGGCCCATAACAATTGCAGTGCCACCCAGTACTTTGAAACACAAAGGCCTGCGCGGCACTGCAGTGCGCTCGTTACTCTGAGACATTAGGTATTAAGTCTCATAAGCCCAGTAATTTCACTGGCTACTCTGCTCATCAAACCGGAACGCAGTAATGCGTGCACACTACTGCTTGGCGGCAGACTTCACGAACAAAGCGGTGGTAACAACCCAGACGGACACTCGCAGAAGAGTTAGTCCTATCACTAACAAAACTATCTGACGCTAACTTAGCTAAAGAGCCGTCAGAAGATTGTAAACCAAGTTAGCGCGGGTCACACTGCGCAATGCGGGCCCGTAAACACATCGAGCTTTCAAATCACGATGCCGGCCGCTGATCAATCCAGTTTTTTATCTGAAAACCTGTTTTTCAGCTCGAACAGCCCGACACAAATTTAAATACATTGCTCACAGAGTACAATATATTTTATAGTGTGGCGTACTGTTTGTTTAGTTTGCGGGATTCATTCCCGCTATGATTGGAGTATGCGATTGCTTGGTGAAGTCTAATTCCTTTAAATGACGCTTCTTGCGTGCCGGCCTCTGCCTTCGAATCCAACGAAAGTTCTCGTTCTATTCTCGCTTATTGTGAATACACTTTGCGTACTAAAGTTAATCAACAGAGTTCAGCTGCAAAGCATCATCTAGCTTGTGCGTTAATACATCCAAAGTTGTCGAAAAATTCTCTATGTCTACTACTATTGTTGGGTAGTAGGTAGATGTTATTGGTTTGTCCTTTCACGAAGCAACCGATAAACAGTTCGAAGTCATTATTTTTAAAAAATCGATAAATTGTCCGTTCTACTTTTTATCCCGAAAAATGGATGAAACTAAAGACCGTATCTGGTCCAGTAATAAATAAAAATAACTTTACTATTTCGGAATTCACGTGTGCAGAAAATAAGGTAAAGTGAGACGCCGATGGCGAGCCTAAAGTCTTGATTGAGTGGTAATCGAAGTTGATCCGACGATGCCAAAGGGCGAATATGCCGACCAAAACTTTACCTTTATGTGTGACCCAAGAGAACAAAAGAATTTAGACCTTTTGCGCTTTGGTGGAAATAGAAAAGTTGATATTTTATTAAAGTTGAATATACAAAACCGAATCAATTCTAAAGCATACAATAATTTTAATATTGTTGTATAAATTATTGTAAGTCTACTTTCTCGTTTGATTCTGAAGGATGATGTAGTTAAAAGTAGTAAAACCAAACAATTGACATGATGATAAAACTTAGAGATATTTCGTGATAAGTTGGTTTTTCAGTACCGTTTTTATTTTTTGGTCTGATTTTTAACACAGCTATTTTTTGTTGATTTAAAGCTCTAAGATCACAATGGGGTTTGGTTGTTAAGTGTGGCTAAAAGATTTATCAACTTAAGGCCAGGCAAGCACTAGAAAATACGAGTTCATTGGCATTACATAATTCAATTCTACCATCGAACAACCAGACGCACGGCGTTTCGTCACCCATTTATGGTTGACCCTTCTATCTGCACCGAGCATTTTGCTTCAACTTTCATCATGCGGACAGCGAAAGAATGGAATTCTTTGCCAGCATCCTAGTAGTTCCTCATTACTACAATTTGGGAGTCTTCAAGAGAAGAGCGTACAGGCTTTTTCTACGCCAGCGTGCTACATCGTCGACCGCATCATCGCTTACCATCAGGTGAGATTGCGGTCAAATGCAAGCCTATTCAGTAAAACGTACTTTCTCACCATGCCATAATATCATTACGAAATTTTCCTTTGGCAAAATTGTATGCTCATTGTATGATTCAAAACCTCTGATTATCTAAGATTCAGACTAGCCTTAATAACACTGCTATTATTGTTTTATCATAATACTTGATCAACGAAACCGTTACTTCAAAATAAAATTATGGTTCCAACTAAAAAGGAACAAAGTTCAGAAATACAGGTTTTTTCTTTTCACGAATTCTAATTTTGTCAAACGATAACCGACGATCCTGCCTAAACGGCAAAGATAAGTAACTTTTTATCGGCCAAACGTCTAACTACAGTCAAGTGATGGATTATGAAAATTCCTTTAATATCCATAGCCAGGGTAAAATGCTCAACTTTGCACTCTGATCGACTTTGTAAGGAAATGAATTTCATTTTAGCCTAATGAAAATTCTTTGATGCTTCAGAGCGTTAGCCTAATTTTCGGCTTTTGAATATTTAAGAACTCTCTCGAACACTATTTGAGTGACGCGGCAAGTTGTAGAAGTAATCACTTATTCATGGAAACTTAAAAGCAAGGCATCTCAACCTTTACCTAATTTTCTACAGAGGCTAGCAGCACTTTCTTATCTTCGAATTTTTACCGACGTAGATTAAATTCGAACTATCCGTGCTATTATAAACCTGAAAGTGTGTTTGTTGGTGTGTTGTTTTGTAGGTTTGTCCTTCTTTCACCGAGCAAAGGCACAACGGATCAACGTGAACGGAATACGCCTTTATTAGTTTCACTAACAATGTAATCAGATCTTAGAAGTCAATTTCAACTTCCTTCTAATTGTCGTATCGAATTGAAACCTTGTCTGTATAATTATGTAGTGTAAGCATAAAGGTAGATCATGGAGTGGTGCTATAAGTGCTACGGTATGACGTCAGCAGCTACACCGTAAAGTCAGTGCTACGCCGTAGTCATCCCAGCGCTACGCAAGGGGAAGACGCGGGAAAGGACAGCAGTCCTCATTGAACTACGAGTTAAAACACAAGTGTCGATTGTCTCATTTCTGGACCGAACAGTAGTTTGAGTGGCAATATAATAATTTGGTATCATAGATCTGATCTTATGATGATGGAGTCAGGAATGGATTGTGGAAATCTCCAGTGGCTTCTAGTAAACTCCCTGAGTTTTGACTCACATTAATTGTGTTATGGAGTGCAGTAGATTGCAGTTGGTGATAAGGGTCTGATGATGGCGCCAAAAATTAAATACGTGGTTCCTCTAGGAATCTCCACGCAGGCGAAACCGTGGGCAACATCTTTCTTTCTATAAAATATTAAAATGGTAAAAATTCCGTTTGAAGATAAACTTTGTTTTTCTATTATAAAAGTCTTATTAACTGAAATTTAATATGCTAAAGTAAATATTGAACACCGAAAAAAAAATGTTTTCACTTCTTAAATCTCTATAAAACATTTAGGTACCGTTAATAAAATAAAACAAAACAAAGCAAAAGTAGACATGACTTTTTTATTTGAAGCCATTGTTTTAGGGATGCACGGTTATGGTGTATCAGATTTAACATTTACCTGCTCATATCATAAATTCATACCAACGAGCGCCCGACTTTTATTTAGGTACTAGAGAGTATAAGCGCCGAGAGCAGCGTTTACGGCGTGCAATCAATTTTAATCAGTGCGTCTGCGTTATAAAACTTAAAATAGCTAACTTACCTTGCAGCGCTATCGAGTGAAAGGAAATATTTCCGAGTGGAACAAGAGCTTTAGAGACAGGCCGGCTAAGTGGGTGAGACTCGTAAACGTTTACAAAAGACTTCGTAAAATATTCATATTTGCCAAGCGACAACCCTAAGTACGGCGTAGGGTTGCCAACCGAGAATAAACTCCGCGGGGATATTGTGAAACAGAACTTAAAGTTTGAGTTTCTGTTAATTGAATTCAGTTAGCAAAGCTGTCTTGTGATGTAGCGAAAAGTTTCTGCATTTTGTTTCAAGGGCCCGGAATAATATAGTCGGGTACGATAAAAGGAAATTCAAATTCAATTGCCCCAATTTCAAGTCCTGGTAAGTTTCCATTTAAGTATCGACTTCCAGAAAATCGCTTTGTGCTTAGGTAAAAACCAAATACATTTATATAGGTAGTTCGGGTTAATTACTTAATCATCTTACAAAATATTTCGATGCCAAATTGAATTTGCAAACTTTTTACATTTTTAAATATAGGTTAAATTTTTTTAAATTAATTAATATCAAAAATAATACATATCCATATCGTAATGTCTACATATTATAAATAGTCTCCATATACTTTTCAAATGTGATATTTTTCAAATTCAGTTATTTATTTATTTATTTATTATGTTTTGGGAAGACTATCGACTATACAATAATAAAATAAATCTTAAACTAAAAAATACAACAGCCATTTAAAAGTCTCCACTGATAGACACAAAATGAATTTCAAAAACCTACCAAATAGATACAATGAAAGAACTAAATAAATCAGAGTTAAATTTCCTTTGCATTTATCAAACTGTTATAACTGCACTCAATGAAACTATAAATTTTAATATTGGCACACATACAACACTTATTATCTATTTATTCGAAGAGTGAAAAAAAAATAGATCCAAGCTGTCTCCTCATCACTGGTATGCTAGTAAGAAACATATCAATATCAACATTGCTATTGCTGCACAAGTTAATAAAAGTTTTGCACGCACGATAGATATAGCTGTTCTGCCTATAGTTTGTGGCTACCGATGGAAGGAAAAAGAGAGGGCTACTACGAAAAGACCTGCTAGGGACGAAAAAATTAATTTTACTGAGAAGGTCAGGGCAGTCGATGGCGGATGTGAGAATTTTCTTTAGGAAAATGATATCAGTAGCATCACGTCGATGACTTAATGGAAGAAAATGGTGTTTAGCACAAGATTTATAGTAATCCTTTTCTTTACTGAACGTTTTGAAATTTAGATAACGGATAAATTTACGCTGAATACGTTCTAGACGTTCAATGTAAACATTGTATCTGGGGTTCCAAATCTGAGATGCGTACTCCAAGTGACAACGCACATAGGTGCTATAAAGAATTTTTACAGTTTTAATGTTATTGAAATCTTTGGAAGAACGCATGATGAAACCAAGAGACTTAGAAGCTTTCCTAACAATAGATGAAATGTGATCTTGAAAAGTTAATTTGGAATCATGAATCACCCCTAAGTCTCTCATCTCCGTGACACGATTAAGAAGCTGGTTCTTAAGAGAATAATTAAAGCAGACAGGGTACTTTTTACGTGAAAAAGTCATAAACGAACACTTGTTAACGTTGAGATCAAGCTTATTGGCAGTACAATAGTCATCTAATTTGGCAAGATCCTCCTGCAATAAAAGCGCATCCGCTTGACTTTTAACTGCTTTAATAATTTTCATGTCATCAGCAAAGCTAAGCAGAGTTGAATTAGAAAAACATGAGTCAATATCTGAAATAAATATCAAAAATAGAAGGGGACCTAATAATGATCCCTGTGGAACACCACTTGGTACTTCCATCCACTTCGACGTATAATTACCCAGTACAACAGCTTGAGACCGATTGTTGATATATGATATGAACCACCTCAGCAAATCACCTCGGATACCGGCATTCTGGAGCTTGATAATGAGTAAGTTATGGTCAATTCGATCGAAGGCTTTGCTGTAATCTGTGTAAATTACATCAGCTTGCAGGCCTTCATCCATAGCTTTAGTAACAAACTCATTAAGCAAAATCAAATTGGTGACGGTGGACCTGCCTTTCAGAAAACCGTGTTGAGAAGCAGGAAGAAAGGTTCTCAATGCTGAGTACAGTTGGTCATACACTATTTTCTCAAAAACCTTAGCAATAACGCAGAGTTTTGAAATGGGTCGATAATTGGTTACTTCATTCTTAGCACCTTTTTTATGAATTGGTGTAACAAAGGCTTTTTTCCAGACAGTTGGTAGATAACCTTCATTAATAGATCTGCTGAATAGTATAAAAAGAGGGAGTGATATTTGTTCTGCACACCTAATAAGTAAAATAGGGGGGATAGCGTCCGGGCCAGCTGATTTAGAAACATCAAGTTTACAGAGTCTAGTTTTAATCAATGTTCTAGTTAGATTAATAGAAGCAATATTTCCATCAGGTAAGGTTAATGTTGAAACCAGAGAATTGTCTTTACTGCTATTGTGGCCAAAACTACTACTAGGAACTAAAAAGGTTGAGTGAAAGTAATCAGCAAATTGGTTGCAAATCTCATATCCTGTGTTTGATTTTTTATTATTATAGTGCATTGAATTAGGTATAGAATTCGAGTTAGATAACGATTTGAAGTAAGACCAAAAATATTTAGGATTATTTCTAATTGAATTTTCTACTCTTGAGATATATAATTTGTAACAATTTGCTTCTAATACGCTAGCTCGTTTATTTAAGACATCAATTGAGTTTTTATCTGCAATCATGTTATAACGCTTATATTTACCGAAATATTTAAATTTTTCTTTAAGTACTTTAATCAGGGGAGCTGAGTACCACGGAGGGTAACTTGATCCTTTTTGGATAATTTTTGTAGGTACAAACTTATCCCGCAATTTTTCTAAAGTATTGTAAAAATACTCTACGGCTAAATCAAGGGGTTTATTAGATAACTCAGAATACCAGTCGACTGAACATAGATCATTGTTAAATGCATCAAAGTTAGTTCGGTTATAGCAATATTTTAAACGCGGCGCCGGGATGAGTGGCGCCGTGACTTGGGCACTAACCAGGACTCCCAAAGCGTTGTGATGGGGATCAAGTGGTACCAAGGGATCAGAAATGTTACTAACAGTAACATGGGTATTACATAATATGAGATCTAAGATTTTACCGTGCTGATTAAATACATGATTATATTGATGCAAGTCTACTAGATTTAATTCATCAATAAAATTACATTCATTAAAACCTATGACATTCACGGGTTCAAGAAAGCTAGAAGTCAGATCAGGTGGTAGACTCCAGTGAATGGAACTCATATTGAAATCGCCCATTACCAGAAATCTATCAGATGGATTAGCTGTGATAATATCACGTAGTTTAATTAAAAAATTGGCCAATTGTTGAGAAAAGCTCAAACCCAAGTTCTGACTACATAAATAAATAACGCAGATATGAATTCTATTCTTACCTAATGATACCGATACCCACATATCCTCAGCGGTGGAGCTCCAGTCTGGTCGGGGAGAAACAATAAAATCCCTACATATAGCCAGCAAGACGCCCCCACCCATCGACTGCCCTGTCTGGTCATAATTGCGGTCGCGGCGCCACACCGAATACCTGTTATTAAATAACTCAGAATCTGAGAAACTGTCTAGCAGCCAAGTTTCCGTCAATGCTATTACATTGTAATTATTATTTAACAATAAATTACGGCGAAAAGTCGATGTTTTGGTACGTAAACCACGAACATTCTGGTAGTAACAGTATAGGTTGTATTCATCCATTGTCAATGCGCAGCAATAACAATACAGAAAGAAACATATATCCGCGCTTCAAGCGGGATAGTTTGATAACAATAGAACCTAACAAGTTACGCAATAGTAGTGGAACAAAGCAATTGTTTGCGCCAAAAACGATAAAGTCATTAAAGTTTAACATAATTAATTCAGCCAAAAACGGTTGAAAGAAGGCGTTGCAAAACAAGCATAAATTATCATTCCTTTCACTTTGCCTGCTTAAAAAAAGAATAGGTGATATCATTATAATATCGAAAGTTATAGGCAATACCTGCAAAATACTTACACTAAAAACATAATAATCATAATATTCATAAAATATTATTGAGATAAATAAGCATATTACACATAAAGCAATAATTACATCATAGTTATCAACCGTGGCTGCTAAGGTAGGCGAACAGCAATATGTTAAGTACATAGCGCACGCGCATCGCCTGTTGTGCAACAGCAATAAAAACATAGCAGGTTTAAGTGAAATGACGGTCGCGCATAGCATGGTTTTATGTATAATATGCAGCAAGTGAATGAGGTGGCAGCTTACAAAGATAAACAAACCTATGAGTGCCGATGAGCATTGGTTTTGTAACAAGGAGTTTTTAATTACATAAAGACATAGAAAATTGTTATAATTATTCGAGTACATGGTACAATATAGCAACTTAGCAAAAGGTGGTGATAAGATTAAACACTTTAAATACAAAAAGAGCGAAAAACTGATTACACTAATTTGTTTAAATCAGATTCCCAGTTAATGATGTTGATGTGTGAAGTATCATTCTTTCGCACATGTATCTTTGAGAACTTCACCCAGGTATATTGGTAACCTTTATCCTTGGCGACTTGTTTAGTTTTTGTGAGTAGCTTCTTGTATTCCGGCGACAGATGATCGTTCACATATATACGTAGATTGTGTTCACCTGTGAACCCCAAGTCAGCTGGACTCAATGACTTTAACAATCGCGCAGAAGCAACAAAATCTTCTTTAACATGTCTGTTGACAAAACTTACGATAATAGGTTTGTCTTTATTGCTATTGTACGACGGAATTCTTGTTATGTAATTTATTTGATTCTTCGTCAATTTGTAGTTGATGCGCGTACTTAACTTGTCTAGCAACTCAAATAGGTTCTCCGTTTTCTTTACGGGTATTCCTTTGATCTCGACGTTATTAAGACGAGACCATTGGTCACGGGTGATCTCGTTCCGATGGCTTGAAAGTACCTGGGATTTTACGGCTGCCAGGTCGCATGACGCAGCTTCCAATGCATTTACTCGGGTATCCATCTTTATAAAATTCGAATCAAATTCCTCGATTTTTTTAGAGATTCCCATAAAAGAGATTTGAAGCCTAGCCACGTCGGCCTTAATCCCTTTCACATCTTCAATTAGGCTAGGCAGTGATCCAAGCGTCAAAGCCATACTATTGAGTTTGCTCATAATAGAATCGAGCGAAATTTCTGGACTCCGCGATACGGCAGCGCTCGGCGACAGAAGGCGACAGGAGGCACACTTCCAAGCAGCACGTCTCTCAGCCCCCAGACGACGATAGCCAGCTTCTGTGATGTTCGCACATCCGAAGTCGTAGTGCTTATTGCAGACCGAACATTGAACTCCATCATTGAAACTATCACCACACGTTGCACAGTTCATTTTAATAGCTAGGTAAGTGTCGCAGCGCGCGTCGCGATTTCGTGTTACTCGCACCGATGCGAGCGGAGGACTGATGGTAACTTAATTTGATTTTATTAATGGAACAGTTGCAAACGAATAATAATAAATTACTATAGATATGGACATAGATAAATTTTGTCTATGGCATGGATAAACTATAACTTAGGAGAAGTTATAGTAATCGGGGAAAACAAATGCTGGCAAAGAGTTTTTACTCTTTAACAAAGCGCATTACTAAGGTCGAAGGTAAAAACGCTTAGTACTGATAGGAAAGATATCAACTATGAATGGGTGAGGCGATGCTGAGTATCTGGTCTTCTGATAATGGATGAATTAGGTAATTCATCGGATATTCTAGTGAATAAATCCGGAAATGCAGTTAATTGATTCAATACAAGTGGATAACTATGCTTATGCCAGTCTGAATGCTGCCAATTGCGAAGTCAGAGTGTCAAACTACGCGGCAAACATGCCTATACGTTCTAAAATACATTAATGTGTTATGTGGGTCTAAATGCGGCCACGTTTACAAAAAGTTAAAGCTTTTAGCGTCGTTCTGCTTTAGGCTCAATATACACCTTACTCATGAATATTTTTACCAATCCTGAATCGCTCAACGGTTTCTTTGATAAATTGGTAGTAACCCTGTTTGCAAATGGAGTGGCCCTGTGTTCGGTGCCAGCCGGGGGTATCTACATGTGGTTACCATAAAGTTCTCGATTATTTGATGTTAGTGTTGTGTATGTGCGTATCCACGCCACCTGGACGCAGGAAATTCTAGTGCTGGGGTATGAGTGTGTAAAATCGTTCGTTTGTTTTTATTCGTGATAGGGGTGCGTTTGACCACTATCTCATTATCATCAGCTGGAAGATATCCACAGCTGAACATATATGCCTCTTTATTGCATATGGGCTTGAGGTGGACCGCTGCTCACCTGATGTTAAGCGGCGAAGCGGTCGATGATGTAGCACGCTTGCCCAGAGATTACCCTGTTCAATCATCTCTTTAAGACTCCCGGATTATATTAGTGTTCAGGAAAAACAGATACCGGCAATGAGTCCCACTCTTCAGCTGTCCGCACGATGAAGGTGGAAGCATAACGCTTAGTACGGATAGGAGGAATGTAAACTATAAGCGGATGTCGCATTGCCGTACACGTCTGGTAGTCCGATGATGGAAAGTGGAAGGGGGAATCAAGTCATGCAGTATGGTTGCACACTCTCCAAAATGTATTGTCTTCCCTCCTTCATAGAACGACACTTGGATCGGCTACTTGCCTCTTGCATCCAACGGTTCCCCGTGGTTTTGACCAGGTCGTCAGTCCATCTTGTCAGGCCGGCCTTCATTACGTCTTTTGGTTCGTGGTTGGCACGCGAGAACCATTCTTTCCTATCTGTTCTGCGAGCAATAAGGCCTGCCCATTGCTATTTCAACTTGCTAATAATGATCACTCTCTCGCCTGATATTATGTGATCGAAGGCATATATCATGTTAAAGCTTGAATAGGATTCGCTGTGAAATGAAGTTGCTGCAACAAATTGAAAGAGCTAGGGGATCGATAAGTCTCGAACATTCAAGTCTACAGGCTCAAGCTTGTTGCTAAATCTGAATGTTGACTAACCAAAAAAAAAAGGATTTTGAGAAGAAGCTTTAAAGTTCCAAGTGACGGGATTCTCACCCGAACCCGTCTCAATAAAGATCTAATAATTATTTTTTCTGTGCATCGCCTACAAAGCTCAGTGGTGTTTGAGAACAAATTCAATTCGGAACCGTCATTCAGCGAGTAGGCTCCATGAATGATTTATCAGTTCACTGAACTCTAAGATATGGGTAAATGACGCGTGGTAAATGTAGATACGGTTTTAAGGAGTTTTTACCGTTCACACCAGGTTTGTTGACAGGCTGAAGTGTTTAAAATAGACACTATTGTTTGTCTTAGCCCTGTTTGGCCCCTGTGCGTTCTAAACCTGAGCGTAGTGATAAAAGCATTAAGCTGTCATTGAAACATCTTGATAGCATTACCATTATGATAAGACATAAACTTACCATCGGCCAAACAGCCCGAAAATCTGAAGGCTTTTTAACGGTCTTAATTCATTTATAAATAATTACTGCATAAACACTACATCTAACTTAGCTTTAAAACAATTGGATTGGTTAACTAAACCGCGTTTATAAGTGAACAAATTTATATGTTTTTAAAGGTTAACTAAACATTCGTTAACCTATAAAAACCGAACGATTGAAGCTCCAAACCACGTACTAAACGAATACCTACACCGACTTTCTATAGACTAGAATGGAAATAAATAGAGTCCTTCTAAAACCCCAGACTAGACTGCAGGAATTTCAATAAATTAGACCGAATGGTTCCAGTCACGCGAGCTTTTCGGATCCAAAATGGCTGCCAATAAATAAAGTAGGTTAAAATTGGCCTCGATAATTCGAGAGGTACTCGTAGATATGGATTCTAGTTTTTATGAGAACCGCAATCTCTAAAATGAGGAAATTGTAATCCCATGTTTAAATTCTATTTCCATATTTTAAGATTTTAGTCGTCAATTTCTGTATTTATTCAACGTGAATTTTTTTTTCATGGTATTGAATAACGAGAAGAGCCGGTTGTTTGTCTGATGTGTGCGCTGCAAATGCTGAGTTTACCTATACCTAGACGTAATGAAGTGCGCCTATAACGTTTTGTATGTATTTGTACTTTTGTAGTTTGTATTGCGGCAATAAATTGATTTTTTATTTTATTTATTTATTTATAAAACCGGCCTATATCAATTGCAATGCCACTCAGAACTTTGAAACACAAAGGTTTGCAGCTCTGCATTTCTCTCGTTACCCTGAGACGTTAGGTATAAAGTCTCATAAGCCCAGTCATTTTACTGAATTACTTTGCTTATCAAAACAGAACACAGTAATGCTTGCTCATTACTGCGGGAAGATTTCGAACTCAACTTATACATGAATATCAAGTTATGTGCGGATTATTGCAAACTACCTAGAGCGAGTGTGGCCAAGCGGGAACTTCTGCGACTTCCGATCCGACGCACCATAGTTCGAATCTGGATTCGGTCCGCACCAACGACTTATTTATATCAAGTTATGTGCGGATTATTCACACTCGTACTAAAACGGTGAAGGAAAACATCGTGAGGAAAACCGCATGTTCAAGAACCACAAAATTCTAGGATATGTGACTTCTACCAAGCCGCATCGGAACGCGTGGTGGGTTATGGCCCATACCTCTCTCTCTGAGAGAAGGCCGGTATCCCAGCAGTGGGAGCGTAAGAGGCTGATAATAATGCATATTACTACTAGGTGGTAGACTACACGAGCTAAAAACTTAAGAGGTCTCCAAAATCGAAACAGTGCTAAAACATGTTTCATAGATATCTCGCAATTTTATCTAAGAACATAATACATAGAGCACAATGTTTCAAAGACTATTGCTGATACAAAAAATAACACAAGTAAAACTATCGACTGCGATTCACCGAAGACCAACCAATTATTTCCCTTCGTCTCATCTCTCATTTCCCTGGCAAATACGTCCGCTGGCAAAAAAGGGAATATCATTCGACTGGCAAAACGAATGCCGTTCGTGGAAAAAAACAGCCGTCGAGAGCAGGTAACCACGATTGCTGAGGCTTCATAATTGGACTGTCAGAGGGAAACGTCATTGTTTCAGAGTCTTGTTTACCTGAAACTTATCTATAATAAGTATATAGTTTTATTTCTTGATCGGTTCTTATATTCCTTTCGAACACTGAATATTAAATATTGCATATTAGTTGTACATGAAATATCATCATACAATGTACGGTCACGGTAAGAAAGCCTTCATCAGTTTCCAAATTCTTTCCTTCAGAAAAAAGACACCACGCGGTAGTAGAAAATGGCAACCAATAAATAAGCCCGCATAACTTTTGGTTCGTCCAAAAAACTACATAGAACTCGAGTTTTCGGTAAAAGAAAGCATTGTGATGTAAACACAGCATGGTAAGCCAACATCACTCAATATTTTCTTAGTTATTTGCGATTACTACACTTTGAATTAAACAGATTTTTGTTCAATTAACACTAAAGATCAGTACATATAGTTGTAAAACGCCAACTTAGCCTGCATAATAAAAACAAAAGGAACTGCGGATATTGGTGTCAATTCTATTATTTCATACCTAAACTAATTTTAGTTTCGCTCTCTCTCTTTCCAATGCATAACATGAGAAAGAGACGGACGATGTCTGACAGATCTAAATTTTGTTTTAGAGCTGTCAAATATCTTTCGATCTTGATAAATTAGATGCCACTGAATTCATTGGCATTAAATTATCATGGCATCACGCAACATTGGGTTTTTTTAGTTATATATTATAATTTTTTTTATTTTTTGTATGTTTAAAACTGTAATGTTGTGTGATGTCCTGAAATAAATGTATTTTCTTTCTTTCTTTCTTTCTTTCAAATTTACACTACACACAAGCAAGTGGATTAATTTGACAGGTCTAAAATATATTCCATCTCTTTCTCATGTTATGCATTGGAAAGGGAGAGAGTGAAACTAAAATTAGTTTAGGTATGAAATAATAGAATTGACATCATTGCTTGTATGTGTATATTGTTAATAAGCCACACGTTTGTGTCCTAGTTTTAAAACAACTGAAACTTAGCTGACCAAACGGCTAAAAGTGTCGAAACACCGACACCAAAGTCATACACCGATATTGCATATTCAAGTCCCCAGTATAACAACTTCATGTTTCCACACACAGAAATAGGATTATACGTAAAGTCCATTGCACCAGCCATTAACGATTTCCACAGCGGAATCTGAATACAGACTTAGGACTCAAACACATAGGAATGCACGCTGATACCTATTTCAAACACTTTGCTTTGCCATGTTCTGGAAACCATTATACGAGTACGACACCACCTTAACAAAGGCTTACGAGCGAGCGAATTTTAACTCTATTTCAGTGGATGTAAAGAGAAACTGAGGTAAGTTTAAGTTTGTAAGTTGTGCCAATCTATTTCACAGGCAGGACAGCCAATTTTGTCGTTACGTGTGCACGTTTAGTTCTGTGTATGTGTTTGTATGTCTTTACATGTTTGTTATGAATAGTGACAGGTTGGTAACTGCGGGCGACAGTGGCAGATAAATCATCGTGGGGTTGGAGATAAGGGTCGCAAATGTTACATATTTTCGCAAATTGAACGCCGAATTGATTCCGGTCGCAGATCAAGGGGAATGAATTCAGATGGTGGTGAGATCGAACGGTATGATTTCATTTTTCAAAAGGTTCCATCATAGTTTTGGAGCAGGATAGGTTTTTAAAATTTCATGGTCATCAACACTATGAATTTATCACTAGAAACGAGATATTCACCATATCGAAAATATTCATAGTTTTGGAGCAAGTTTCTTAACACAGCAACAATTTTGGTAATGGTTTGACTTTTAACCGACTTCTTTGAAGTTTGGTTGATGCGACGCGAAATTATATATTTTTTGTGAATCACATTTTTATTGTTTTAATGTCATATTCTTAAAGCTGTATAACGACAGTAATTACGTATTGTGTGTTTCGCGCAACATCCCTAATTAGCGTTCCTGTCATAAATATAGCGTAGGTATAATGCACATCCCACTTATTATCTTACCTCAGTTAGTAGTTAATAATTAATATATTTTGTAAAATCGTGCAGCTGTTTTGTCTGAACGGCATTATATTAATTATAAGTTATGGTAATATCATTTTTTTTTGTATCTCGCTTATCTCTCTATTTATCTCGGCGAAGATCAGTCCGAGCAAAGGGATAAACTGAAAAACAGCGCGGCGTACACATGAAAATATGTGCGCCGCATATGCTTTTTTTTTTTTTTTTTTTTTTTTTGGTTCCCGGTGGAAAAACTCCTTTATGAGCTTACCCCTCCGTGCCTCGGGGGAGGTCACAGAGAGAGTGTGGGCTTCCCGCTCGCCCACTGCGCAGCGGACTACCCACCAAAAAACCACCGGGGCGTTATACGGCTCAGCTTCTGGACGGGGTTGCGGTGCCACTTTCGCACTACACGCGGAACCCCGTCAGCCGTCGTCCGCCCCCCTGGGGCGGACCCACCTCGCGAGGAGCCTAGCTCCCTCGCTCAGCTCGGGCGGTGCGTCCACGCTAGACGTACCGCCCCCGCCTCGGGAGGACCCTACCTATACGCAGGTGAGGGACGCCGAATGCCCCCGCATCCGACGCCCCAGGTCCTCCCGGTGGAGACGGAGGGGTTAGACCGCGCCCCCGTCTCCGTGCTCATAGAGCACCGTCGTGTCCCTCGCCCGCCACGGCGCTCGTGCTGCAAGCGCCGCTTAGGGCGGGGGCCATCACAATGGCGCGCGGTCGCAAAACACGGCCGCGCGCTCCACCTCGTCTTAATCTGGTGCAGAGGGGGGTACCTGACCCTCCCTCTGAGTCCAATCCGATATTGCCCCCACACCTGGTATGGCCAACCAGGGTGGGGGCCCTTCTCCTACTGTGTCACGTCCGATGTTGTTGGCGCGCTGCCAGCGGGAGCAGGGGGAGCTCTCTTACCCAATAAGGTAACCCCCTGGTCCCACGCTGGTGGCCAGCGCGCCCCTCCTCGTACAGCCCCCCCAATAAGAGGGGCTGTTCTCCTCCAATGTTCCGTCCGGTCGCGCGCTGCCAGCGGGAGCAGGGGGGTCACTACCCAATAAGGTAACCCCCTGGTCCCACGCTGGAAGACAGCGCGCCCCTATCTCGTCACGTCCTGTGTAGCGTCACCGGCACGCTTGTCCCTCCCTGCGGCCTTCAGGTCCCGCTCAACCCCTCTGCCCCATCCGCTGTGCCCTCTGCTGACCCAATCAGAGGGACACGCGGAGGGGCCCACCTCGCCGGGGCATCAGCTACCCGTCAGCAACCCCTCCGGGACCGAAAGGTCGACCAGGAGATGTTGCTGACGGGTACCCAGGGTGCACCACGTGGAGGTTCCCCGGCATAGCACCCCGTGCGCCGCATATGCTGAGTTTACCCCTATTGCCCTATAAAATTTTGTACTTATGTGTTTTGGTTTAATTTTTGTATATTGTATTGTGGCAATAAATTAATTTTTTATTTATTTTATTTTATTTTTAGTTAAAAGCTAATCTGGCAAGAATTGAAAAAATATTATAATGAAAAACCAACCAATTATAAAGATCACAGCACATTTAAACAACTTTCAACCATCAACACCAGCAGTCAATGATCAGCACTTTTACAAACTGTTGCCACTTCGCAAACTCCAATAACACTTCAGTAAAGTGTTGAACAGTTAATCACATTGCTGTAAAGTTGAATGGAGCTAACTGCCCGCAACTGGCCGAAGTTTATTGGTGTGCGTCAGCACTTACGAACTTTACAATCAACTGTCGATAAAAATAATTGAACGAATTGCCTTTCACAGTGTTCAACGGTAACTTTGTATTTTTAACCGACCAAAAAACGGCGGAGGTTTACGGCCCGTACCTATATCATTTTTTTTTATAATATTTTATGTAAGATCTGATAGGACAGTATTTCATCTCTCGCGGTTAGTATCTCGATGGATTCGAATCACCAACCTACATATCAGCGGTTGACGTCACTACGACATCATCGCTTTAAACTGTTTTTTTTTTTAATTATTTTGCTGTTTTATTCAATGAATAACCAATAAAAACGTATTCTGCCCGTTTAAAGTTACCATAAGTTATTTTTATTCCATAATTTATTACCAACTTCATTCCAATGTACAAATGAGCTGCATTTCATTACAGCTCTACTGCTCTGAAATTAAATTGTAAAATTCCATTAAACGTGGACATTACTGTACCAGTACCAACGAAAAGTGCGGAACAGACGTACAGAATATAAAATAGCAGTAAAAACAATGGGGGTTTTGCTCGTAAGCCATGCGAGATTACTTTAGATCCCAACGGCGTAAGTTATACTACTGTCATAAATACCATACGTTGTTCTATGTACCGGTTAGTTTAGAACGCGCAAGTGATTAAAAATTCTTCGACTATACACAACCGAAACTGATACTCAACGTACTTATAGGAGAAAAGCGTGCATTCGCTGCAAAGCGATGTCTGGATGAAGAATTTCCACGCGGGTGAAACCGTGAGGGTCAGCTAGTAAATAATTTATATTGCAAAAACATTTCAAATTAGAGTAAAAATCTGTACTATTATAAATGAGAAATTGATCATGAAGCTACCACAGAATCGCACGCCACTGATCTAACAACTAATTATGTTTTCTGACTCTCGTTATACTTACGCACTCTATCGGCAACTCTACCGGCGACTCACCGGAGACTGTACCATTGACTCCACCAGCGACTCTACCAGTGACTATACCGGCGACTCTAACGGCGACACTACCGGCGACTCTACCAGCGACTCACCAGCGACTCTACCAGCAAAGCTACCGTCGACGCTACCGTAGACTCTACCGGCACCTCTACCGGCGACTCTCCGGCGACTCTACCAGTGACTTACCGGTGATTCTACCGGCGACTCACCGGCAACTCTACCAGCGACTCACCGGCGACTCTACTTATAGTTTGTCACTGTCAAATAATTTTAACAAACTCCAAATTGTTGTGTCACAACCCTTTGATAACGCCAATTACACTCACGCGACTCCCCATTTGCGTTAATCCATGTGATTAACCTTTTTGCAGGGCTAATGGTAGACTTTTTGCGAACCGCCTGTCCGTCTAACGTGTTATGTTATTGGTGCTTACGCCTGTTGCTTTTTTAATTACGAACCTCTGCTAATTGACGGGGTTTGGGAGCAAGATTTTTGATAATTTGATACAAAAATTCTTCTGGTGAGTTGCAGCAAGTCATTATTCATCCGTACTATTCTAATTTAATTAATACTATTTGATAACGAGACAACCCGGTTGTTTGCCTGAAGGTAAGCATAACATCGGCCTATAACAATTGCAGTACCATCCAGAGCTTTCACGCTGCAGAGGAGAAACGGATCGTCGTGATTTTTCAATTTAATAACGAGATGAGCTGGTCGTTTGCCTGATGGTAAGCATAACGCCAGCCCATAACAATTGCAGTGCCACTCATAATTCATTTAACGAGGCAATGCTACCAGTACTGGAAGTGACCTAGAAGTCAATGTAAGGCTATATGAAGGATTCAAGATTAGTTCAATAGAAATTAAGCTACAGGTAGGTTTTGATGACGATAACTTGTATGCAATCAAGTTGAATAAGATATCTTTAAGTTAGGAAGTACAATTTGGACTAAGAAGTCATGAACTTTCAATATAATTCTTAAGTTTCAGTTCTTTTCATACTGAAGTATGCTATTCTAAAAATTGTATTAAAATAACTTTGACCAGGGATTAATAAAAGAGAATAATTCATTAGACAGGCAGACTTCTAAGCAATCAGCTTTCTAGCTACCCTCAAAGAAAAGAAAACATATTTAAATTATCATCCGACATTGTTACACCACTAAAGGGGTTGGTTGGTCCGTCGGAAGAAACGCCGTAATTTAACGGTAAATAATTTTCTTCGTTAAAAACGAGACGAGACGAGAAGTAGTGTCATTAATTTAACTTTTTATTAAATGAAATGAGAGCCCTTTGTCGGCGCCTTTGTAGCAGATTCAGTTTTATTTGTTGTTATGGTTGTTAAAACAAAAGAGCGCTTTTGCCTTTGTTTATCTACTTGTTGGTCTTCTCGTGTTTGTTATTCGGAGTTGAGCTTTGCGGTAAATCATTTAATTTTTCAAGACAATTACTTGTTTGAGAAGTCATTGACCTTGGGCTGCTTTTGTGGTAATGTTTAATTCCATAGTCAGTCTTAACACTAATCTTCTGCCAGTAGGTTAGTTGCTCTAATATATTTTTTTTATTATCTTCGCTGCGTCGAGAGGGTCTTTTGCCTGATGATAAGCATTGCGTCCCTTAACAACTGCAGTATTACTCAGAACTTTGAAACACAAAGGACTGCACTGCATTTGCACTGCAGTGTGCTCATTAATTTTACTGACTACTTTGCTCATCAAATCGGAACACTGTAATACTTGTACATTACTATTGGCGGCAGATTACATGAACAAATCGGTGGAACAGCATAGACGGGCACTCGCAGAGAAGTTACTCCGAGCACCTGGATATTTAGTTTTGTTGGATCAGTGTTGATTGACGTATTACTATCTTGATCTTCCTGTACAGGAAAGCATCTTGATGCTACTATAGCATGGTGGTCCTAAAATGTCCTAGTTTTTTTTATACGTACTGTTAAGAATATAATCGATTCACAAACGAGGGCGGTGCAGCACTAGTTCGATACGCGCCCCCTCTCTAGTTCGAACAAGTCAGGCAGAGTGTCACCGTGCGCGCGAGTCGGTCGTCTTAGTTTAAAAGTGGCAATAAATTACAGTTCTCTAATTAAAAATTGTGTTTCTTCTTAATAGTACTATAACTAGACGGGCCGGTAGCGCAATGCAGTGCCGCGCAGGCCTCATAATTCTCAAAATTGGCTCTGCAATTTTTATGAGCCAGCGTTATGCTTACCATCACGCAAACGACTCGCTCATCTAGTTACAATAAAGAAAAAAAAATATTTTATCATTGGTTCTTGAAACGCATTCAAAATATTATCAAGCTTAAAACATATGTCCAAAAATATGTTAAATACTAGTTGAAAAATGTGAACTCACAAAAGATTAAATTTAATATCCTCTCCCAAAACCTCGACATGTCTTTCCTTTTTGAATTATCCACTCACAGCACGCAATCCATATTTTTCTGCAAAATTAAATTAATAAATTTTTGTTAAGCTCAACCCTAATTAACTTTCCTGTCAGGTCAGTGCTTATCCGCAAACGTATAACACCATCGTTTGTAAGCATCCCGGTTTCGAAACAAATTCTATTCCGAAACACAAAACAGTCGCAAACAATAACCAGCCATGTGCGCTCAAACATAAAGTTTAAACTTGTTTTATTATGTATATTTGATGTTTAACATCACGCTAGGTGTCCGGGGCGTGATTTGTGCTTAAAATAATTTGCTACAGGGCTATCACTTTGTCTGCAAAGCTGTGATTATGTAATAAAAGACGATTGAATTGAAATTGCTTTCGAGTGCCTTGTAGGACTTTGAGACAGCCTTAGTACCTTTATTTACATTGTAGATCACGAATTTCATCTTAAGTGTAACCAGATAAATCGATCATAAACCGATTCACCCTTCCACCAATCGTTGACGATACTCGGTTCTCTTTTCTCTCTTTTCAATTTCCTATACCTACCGATCCTGTGAAGACTACTAAAAATACATGTTCTAATTACTTTTATTTTTGTTTCAGATAATACGAAAACGTGAATGAGAGTGTTCGAGTGAAAAGAGAAATGAATTTTCCGAGAACAGATCTCAATTATGAAAATGAGTAGGAACCTATTTTGGACTTTGCTTCAGGGTTTCGTTTTGCTGCCTTCGATAGCTTTGAAAGGTAATTTAGCTTTGAAATTATTAGTGTTTCACAGTTTTTACTATGCGAATATGTATTTTCAAAATCTGCATGCCTTCAGCCACATTAAATTCAACTTTGAAATTATTTATTAACATAGAACCTAGAGGACCGCTTATGAAACTAAAATGACGCCAGGTGCCTTGGGTGCATGCTTTAAGTGCTGGTACATGTAGATTTATATGTGTTAAAACTAGAAATACAGTTTTTCCATAAGACACGTGAGAAAATTTACGCTAAGCTTTTGTTATTAAATTTGTATACTTATGTTGGAAGAAGCATTTTCCATTCATCATAATTAATCGAATTTGGGATTTACTCTTCTGAGATAATCCGTCTGAGTGAGTATCAGCACTTTCTGCTTTTAATCTTACCCCGAGTAGTAGAGTGCAATGAGTATACAGAATAAAAATATTCGTGTACATTACTTACTGCCACATAATGTGCCGTAAGCAGACGAAATATGGCAACTTTTCTTTTTACTCTTCGATAACGGGACGACCCGGTCGCTTGCCTGATGGTAATCATAACACCGACCTATAGCAGTGTCACTCATAACTTTGAAACACAAAGGCCTCCGCGGCACTACAGTGCGCTTGTTGTCCTGAGACACTAGGTATTATGTCTCATAAGTTACTAATCAATGAAGTGCTGCGCAGGCATTTGTTGTGCAAAGTTTTGAGTAGCACTGCAATTGCTATGAGCTGGCGTTATGGTTACCATCAGGCAAACGCACTGTTGTGTCGAGCGTTTTATCGATCACACAGTAATGCTTGCACATTACTGCTTGGCGGCAGACTTCACAAGCAAAGCGGTGCTACCAAATCAAACGGACACTCGCAGAAGAGATAGTCCTACCACCCAGTGACTACAGAGTTCTTATTGATAAAATCCCATCAAGTACACTGAGATAGCATCTGTGACTGAGAGATAAATATGACGTTACAGATGTAGACAGCTTCTTATACAAAGCTCTACCGGTCTGTCAAGTAACTATTTTAATTTTGCTACCAGCAATCGAATTTTCTATAAAAACCTTTTATCACAAAGCTCCTAGCTAAGTGATATTGATTGACGTTAAGTCTTAAATAAACGACACATTCCGCTGGAAAGTTGCCAGCTTTTAGACAGTTGCCTAAATAGATGCTCATTGAACACTTAGCTCGGTTGTTAATTTGAACCACAGACCAGTAAACTTATAGACTACCGACACCCCCGCTGAGCAAGATTATGCATTATCACTGCATATCACCACCTAGCCGCCATTTCGGTAAACCAATCACAACACGCCGTCTTCCGTCGTCTGATGTATGAGTTTTAAACTGACCAATCACAACGCGCCATCTTCTTTCGTCACCCGTCAACATTTTACTATTGTGTTCTCATGCAAAACTTGGTTTTAAATGTGGCATCTAGGTTTATACTGGTTAGTGGGTTTAACATAATAATATTGAATATGGAGACTAAATAACTTGATGACGTGTTCAAAGTTATAAGCTTTGATGTTTATGAGTCAAAAGTTAGTACCAATCTTCTGTTAGATTTTTTATTTTAATAATTACATACAAAAATACTTAAAATTATAAAGTTAAACAAAAATTAAAGAAAAATTAAGCATGGAAATTGTAAGCCATATAACATTCCAATAATCTTACCTCCAAAGCTTGGAGTTAAGTTAGTCGTCTACTGATTTCAACTCCCTAAGTGTCAGCACCAATTTTCCCCAGCACTAGCGATAAAGTAAAGCAGTTAGATTGACGCCCGTCTCCCCACCCTCCACGTAAACACTCTAGCTCGGGGCAAACTTTTCACAATTTTAAAGTTCAATTTAGTTTAATCGCTTCTTTGTTTATTCTAATTTACTTTGGGTATCACAATTTTGCAAAAAATTGAAGTGGATTAGCAATTATTTAAATTGGCAGCTATTGCCTTGGTTTCGCTCCCTGCCTATTTCATATTTTCCCATTACGGTTTAAAATAATCCGTAAAAGTATATGTAAAAGGTATTGTTTAGTTACTTATTTACTAGGCTGGGTTTGACCACTACTTTTACAACAATTTAACGATATGTCCAGGTCGTTTGTCTGATGGTAAGTATAAAGCTTGCCCATACCTACATACAGTGCCACTCAGAACTTTGAAAGACAAAGGCTTGCGCGCCACTGTAATGAACTCGATGCCCTAAGACTAGACATATACTTAGTCTCTCATCTATACATCTATACATATAAATAAAATTGAAGTGTCTGTTTGTAATATTAAAATAACAGCTTTTTTACCAAATGCATATGAGAGTATATACGGTACATATAACAAAACAACCATTTTTAAATTTTTTGTGTTTGTCTGTCTGTCTTTTGTTCCGGGTAATCTCCGAAACGGCTGGACCGATCTTTACGGGATTTTCACTGGCAGATAGCTGATGTTACAAGGAGTAACTTAGGCTACTTTTATTTTAGAAAAAGAATTAGGGTTCCGCGCAAAAAAATAAAAACCATGAAACCCAATATCTACCGAGCGGGTGAAACCGCGGGCAGCTAGTTCAATCTATAATTAGTACTATCTTATAAGAAGATCTTATCTTAGATGATAAGTAATATGTCGTCCAAATTGAACGGTAACTTTGCATAGAAATATCGTTAAGTTAATAAACAGATAATTGAATCTATTTAGATTATATCACTCTGTTTAGTAATAGTTTTGTACGCACACATTGTATGAATAATTATTATCTAGCTTTGTGGATGATTAAATCAATTGCTCATTGAAATCGAGTTAGTTATTCGATTTAAATGGTTGTAGTTGTATTGTTTGGTCTATACGCACAGACCAAAATCTCTATAAAAGTTTTGTGTACATTAATTTTTTTTTAAAATCCATTTTCTATATACAAGGAAAATATTTTACTGGTAGTAAAACGATAAGTAGGTACCTTAGTAATAATTATTTGACGTTTTAGTTTTAGTTTTATTTAGTTAACAAACCCAAAATTTTGACACATTTTGAGATGTAATTGACCTTAGAGGCAGCGCAGACGCTCAAGCAAACGTACGTTTGCTTGTCAGAATATCAACGCTTTTGCGTCAAGCGCGCATTTCGAGTATCACGAAATCCGCGCTTGACGCAAAAGCGTTGTACTCAACAAAACTTGTAAGGGGCAGCTTAGGCGCTCAACCAAACGTACGTTTGCTTGTCAGAATAATAACGCTTTTGCGTCAAGCGCGCAAATCGAGTATCACGATCTCCGCGCTTGACACAAAAGCGTTGTTATTCTGACACGCAAACGTACGTTTGCTTGAGCGTCTAAGCTGCCCCTTACAAGGTTTGTTGAGTAGGGCCCTGGCCGCGCGGCCGCCGCGCTGTAACCTGGGTGACACTTGACGCATAATGCGCGCTAGCACTTTTACTAATTAATTGATAGGTATTAGCTGTTACCCCATAAACGACATACTTTAATAAACTTTTGATTGAATAGGTCAATTTGCTGAGAATTGATCGTCGTATAAATTATGTTTTTTATACTAACCTCTAATAATATAATAATACTAACCTCATTGTTGTACCCAATAATTTAGTCTGTAAGCTCGTTCGGAACCGCGATCCATTATTACACTCTCCCATTACACTCACGGCTAACTTAATTTGCGAAATGAAAAAGTCGACCGTTTCCCTTCCCTTTCTAATCTCTGAAAATCTGCTTAAAATAAATTAGAAACGGGCACGAAAGCGAAAAAAAAAACTTTGTTTCTTTTTTATTTCGTAAAATAAAGACTTACGTCTTTAATTAATTAAGGGGGCCTCTTTAAACACAATCAAGTTTCTAATGAGTGTTGTTTTTCTCGTTTCTTCGGGGAATGCCTTTCGGTAAGACGACAGGATTCTAATTGGAAAGACGGTGTGTTGATTACGATGTAATTGCTTTGGTTTACGTTGGGTAATTGCTTTTTTCGGTCCATTAGGTTTATTGATTCGCCGTTTTGTTCGGATTTATCATCTGCGTACGTAATAGGTTCGGGTCGTGTGGTTTGTGGAAAAAGTGATGCTTCATTACTGTTGATTACTTAGTAATTATTCCACTGATCTGTACTAAACGTTAGAACTGTCTGGGGACCTATTTAACTATCGATAGATTTGTTTAGTGAAAAGATACAGAAAATAGTAATTGCAAGGATGGGTAAAGGAAATAGGTTTTTCTCTTCTGAATTCTAAAACAGATATTGGTTTATAACGTAGCGTTGAAAAAGATAATTACTGATAAGTACAACGTAATTTATGGTCGATAGAGATAAGCAAGGTAATCGCACTTAGAGGTGTAGCACCTAATGCATCTGATACTGTATCAAGTGAGTATGCAGGCATGATAAGGTGCGTAGACATTACATGCTAGCACGTAAGACATTAGAGGTGTATTATGGGCGGTGAGTGAAACAATTAGAGGTACACCTCTACTCACTTCACTGAAGGCAACTACGATAAAACTTATACAGGCAACCCGTGAACTAAGTCTTGACTTAAACACCAACTTACTTACACTTAACACTTACTAACGAAACGTCAGTGCCGTCTGCTGCCGAGAATGAAATAAACGAAAGTGTGATACATCTATTACTCGTACTCTGTAGTTTAGTTGGTTGTTATACTGAAAATGGAATTCCGCATGCGCAAATTTTAAACAATTGACGTGACAGTTTTGTTCGATACTGTCACTTGTTAAGCGCTTACTTAGCATTAGGACTTGCAAAATCGGTGTCATAACATCAGGAATCAGTATGATGATCACAGAAGTCAATGAAATTACTGGGCTTATGAGACTTACTAATGTCTCAGGGGAAAGAGTGTACTGCAGTGCCGCGCAGGCCTTTGTGTTTCAAAGTTCTGGGTGGCACTGCAACTGTTATAGGCTGGCTATGGCTATACCTTTGTACAAACAAACGATCCGTTCGTCTTGTTATCTATCTAATAGTATGAAAAATAGTGAACTAGGATCCCTCTGCCTAGGATACTCTGTGCCTACTTAACGGCTCCGTAGCTAAGTTGGTAGTAACCCTGCCTGCAAAGCGAGGGGTCCCGGGTTCGACTCCCGGCCGGGGCAGATTTTGTGTAAGCATAAAGTTTGTTCTCGGGTCTTGGATGTTTGTGATGTGTATCTGTGTGTGTCCATGCCACCTGCGACACAGGGAATCCTAGTGCGGGGATATGAGTGTGTAAGCGTTTATTGTTTATTATTATTATTTTCGAGGCAAATGAATTAGCCAATTTCGTCATCAAAAAGCCCGTTCTGTAAAGTGGTTTCGACTCCAATAGGAAAGCCAAACCATAACCCTCCAACCTCGAATAAAAGTGCTTCGTAAACCGTTACGTGCACCTCAAAATAGACAGCTTTCGTGTTCGAAATCGGCTATTTATACCCCCTTAGTCACGAACCGAAATTGATTATCATTATAAACATGCGTAGCTGGAGACTTGTTTCACTATCAGGCATATTTTACCCTTTTACCTTCACATGCAGGATTTATTTAAGTGAAAAATTACAACTTAACAAATCTGTAAAGAGTTTCAAACATTTTATCTTTACTTACTTCCCTACTTATAATAATTACTAACGGCTATGCTATTAACTAGCTGCTGCCCTCGGTTTCATCCGCGTGGAGATATTTTATTTCATGGTTTTTATTTTTTTGCGTGGAACCCTAATTCTTTTTCTAAAGTATAAGTAGCCTAAGTTACTCCCTATAACATCAGCTATCTACCAGTGAAAGTCCCGTCAAAATCGGCCCAGCCGTTTCGGTGGTTACCCGGAACAAACAGACAGACAGACAGAAAGACAGACAAAAATTTTAAAAATAGTTGTTTTGTTATATGTACCGTATATACTTTATTATGCATTTGATAAAAAGCTGTTATTTTGATATTACAAACAGACTCTTCAATTTTATTTAGTTGTATAGATAGAAGTTAAAGTGTGTTTGTTCAACACAGCAGCCGACGTCCTACCAGTCCTACCACTGAGCTACCACTTCTTTTAGAGGTGTATTAGTAAAAGTTATAGCTATACCTAGCCAGTTTAAATATACCCTAGGCTTTCGTCATCTATTTTTTATCGGATAGAACAACGTGAACAGACTCTAACGTTTTATTGCCTAAATGGTTATGTTCAATGCTTTATGGCCAAGGTTTCGTACACTTTATGGGGGGCGGAAGGTCGTCTGGCAGTTGTAAATTAGCTATAGAGTCACCTTTGCTTGTTGCGTCTGGGTGAAGTAGACTGTGATTTATACGAAAATCCAAAGTATTTTGACATACTTTTATTTTTTTCTCTTGTAAGTAACACTGTAATAAAATCTTAGAGGTCAATTTTAAGCTAATCATAATTGTTGTTTCGAAATTAATTGTATGTATAATGTATAATATGTAGTTCGGATGACAAAACTATTATTTGGTATCATAGAGCTGATCTGATGAAGGGACAGGAAGTGGATAGTGGAAATCATCAGTGGCTACTAAAATCTTAGAAGTAAATTAAAGTAGAGGTAATTAAAACCCACTAAAAAAGAATGGTCATATGCCGATTAATAGTTTCGGAGAAATGTGTTGATAAATATACATACTGCATACAAACACACATACACCTAATAGAATTTTGTATAATTGTGTAGAGGCCCAAATAGAATAATCATATGTGAATATTATATTACAGTTCCATTAATATTTACATACAGATAAGGGTCGAATTGATAACCTCCTTTTTTTGAAGCGGTTAAAATGATAACAAAATAGCAATCCACTGATTATAATTCAAATCCTTCCTGTCCTTTCGTACTAAATGCTAATATTATAAATAAGAAAGTTTCTGAGTCTGATGTGATTGTTTGTTACTCGTAACACGTCTATCCGTAACAACTAAACCGATTTTGATGAAATTTGGAACGTAGATAGTTTAGGTTCTGTAATATCGCATAGGTTATAAAGATTTATACCACGCGAGCGAAACCACGGGCAGAGGCTAGTAATAAATAAATGTCTAATGAGATGAGAAAATAAAATATTCAAATTATTTTTCAGAAACTTCGTCTTGTTTCGTGATGAAAAGAAACGAGTATAATTATTATCACTCATTTCACTGTCCCCTTTTTTCGGATTCTGCTTATGAATAAGTTTTGAAGAGAATTTGTTAAGATAAAAGACTGGTTATGAATAAAATGAAATGAAAAATGAATAATGTGGTTCAATACTTTTTAGGTTCATTGATACACATTGAACAAACAATTTTATCTCATGACTCTAAAGGCTCAGTGTACATGTTTCTTAGGGTTCGCTACCTCAAAAGAAAAAAAAAAGCTCTTATAGTCTCACTTCGTCACCGTCTGTCTATCTGTCTGCATGTCCGTCATGACTTCTCTCTTAGGATCGCGCGCGGCGCGGAGGTATAATTTTGAAATTAATATCGAATACTCAGGTATGCAATCCCTTGGAACTGCGAAAAAATCAAATTTCTAAGTCAACGTAATTAAGAAATACAGCCTTTTGTCACACAATTTGACACTAGCAAGGGAATCAAACGTATGGATCCTTCTTTCACGCAGCAACTAAGCAATGGATCGACGTCATTTTTGGCATATTGATAGTTTATGGAACGGAGACTAACATAGGTTATTTTTTATCCCGGAAAAATGCAACTTTCCTGCACGGGGACGCGGTTGAAACCGCGGGCAAAAACTAGTTGTTGATTCATTAAAGATTTGCGGTAACAAACAAACAAACTTAACCTGTTTATTTATATTAGCATGGATAGGAATAAAATAATCATGCCCCTATTTGAAGTGCTAGCTACGTAATCGTACCTAAAGCCACACGTCATAGCGCAATGATCTTCAAAATCATAACAAATAATAGTCTTCAATACTAATAACACTAGCAAATAACAATATAAAGTTACTCCCGCCGTATGTTCGCTCTTGGCCCATTGCCACTGACTTGTTCCACTGCCTCATGTTTTCGATATAAAGCTCTGGTCATACCTAAACTATCTTTGCAACTGCTAAGTGAAACGACTATTCTGTGACTAGGTGACGTCACCACCTACGTATCCAAACAATCTATATTCCAATTGGCGACATACCAAGCCTTTGCCAAGAGAGTTAGCTATTATTATAGAATCTCACTACAATATGTAATGTTTGGAAACGTAGTAACGTGTTACCTTTACGAGTATCAGTCGGAGTTTTGTCCCAGAGCCCGCTTTGTAGTTGCAAGTCGCGTAGGTGTGTCTAAAGCTTTATGCCAATCGGTAACTACCAAGAGATGTGGGTGAATATTAAGATGGTTTCATATTCAACCGTATTTCTCTTTAAATATTTATTGCTACTTCCATAGGCAAATGGGTTGGTAAAGAACGTGAAATGTTGGCTCAACGGGAAAGCCTTGCAGTAGAAAGATTTTTAGTTTCAGTTTTATGCATTTAGAAACGAAAACGTTTTGCATGCTAGATGATTTCAGACTTACAAATAGCGATTGTTAAAATAATAAAAACATTTGGCTTTTTTTCTCTAGAACACCATTTCATTTTCATAAAAAGTAGCAAATGCTGCTGTATTGAGAAAAAGTGAACATTGACAAGTTTGGTGAATAAAAAATGATAAATATCAAGGTGCCTTATAAAGACAATGGACAAAGGACAATGCTTTTTGACCAAGTTTTGTAAGTGAGTGATTGCTGTACATGACTCGGTCCTTATGACGTTACTGTTACGTTTTACATACCTACTACGTTCTATGCATCGAATTGTTTCCAATCTCATACGCACAGTCGTGCTTATAATGCGATATGTATACTGCATAGAACGCAGTAGGTACGTATCTTACAATGCGACATACAACAATGCTGTCGATTCTGCTTCCACTGACCTATAGACTAAATTTAACATCACAAGGTCTCTTTCCAATAACATGAGAAAGGGATGGAATAACTGTTACACATAGGTACCAAATTAACACTTTAGGTCATGAATAAAGTTGCATCTAATCTATCATTGGAGAAAAAAAGATGAAGATACTTTATAGCTCTAAAGCTTATTGTAGATCTGTGAGGACCAAAATTATTGCAAAGAAATTATTGAAATTTAAAATCTGCGTATCTATGTGTCAAGATTGTTGTGTTGTTTTTGTGTTGAGATTGTTATCGGCCTTCTGCCGATTGTTGTTCCGTGTTCGAATATCAACATACCTTCTCGGTTATTGTTAACTTTTTTTTTATACATTGTTAAGTTTTATTGCATGCTGTGTTTCCCTTTAATAGATGGTGCATTAAGCAAAATAATCTATGGTTCGATTATATATTGTATGTTATAGTGTAATTATCGATGGGAAGCCTAAATAAATAAATACATAAAGATTTTTTGCACTAAACCGAGTCCAATTATCAAAATATGTCATGCACCTTGCTTCACCAACTGATTCTTACTCTACACTTTACGATACAGACGATTTAACTAAAGTTATAATGCCCTCAATATTCCTCAGTTTGTACCAAACGATTATGTAACCTAATCGTTTGTAATAAAGGTGAAAATCCTTCACAAATTTCTGAATACAAAGACGTAGCTCATTAACGTAAATGAACCGACAGTTCACAAGCACTCCGCCCAGTTTGGAAACAATCTCTGGAACTTGGACGATCTGTGGAAGTAATTTAGCTTGCAAGCCTTTTTGGTGTTTGTCCTTTTTTGAGGCCGATTTGTTATAATTTTACAGTAGTTTAGGCAAAACGTGGAATATAGGTAAGTACTTTATTTTTAGCATAAATTTCTTTTTAATTATTTAAAAAAAAACTAACATATATAGATATACTTATATTTTTTATACTATTTACGAGACGAGCTCATGCTGGTAACTTCTAGGTAAACGTACTCCATCTTCGACCGCATCGTCACTTACCATCAGATGAGATAGTAGTCAGACGCAAGCCTATAGTATATAAAAAAATAATAACGCCGGCCCATAACAATTGCAATGCCACTCAGAACTTGGAAAAACACAAAGGCCTGCACAGCACTGCAGTGCGCTCGTTACCCTGAGACATTTGTTATAAACTTCACTGATAGTAATTTCACTGGCTACTCTGCTCATCAATTGGAACACTGTAAAGCTTGCAAATTACTGCTTGGCGGCAGACTTCACGAGCAAAGCGGTGGTACCAACCCAAACGGACACTCGCAGAAGAGTTAGTCCTACCACATACTACATATGCACAATGCACATACATAGACACAAAATCATGACAAACCCTTCCCATACATCACTTTAATAGGGTAATGAAATGACACATGTTATTATCTAATCAGACATTAAAGTGACGTTCGTGTTAGATCCATTGTGGTTTTGCGACAGCAATGACCCCTGTCCTGCCCATACATTCCTGCAATACTTCGCGTGAGCAACGAATTACAACGAATATAACGAATATTGAGTTATAACGGTTATAACTTTTAACTCTAATGTAACAACTGTACTAACTCGTTTCTAGTGTGGCTGATTATCAGTCTTTTAAGTTTGCATAATTTGAGTAGTTTGCATTTTATATTGTTTATGATTGCTGATTATTTTAGCGCTGTTGTTGTAAGTATTAATATTGAAGTGTGTTAATCGTGAAGAGTAATTTGCACATAATATACTTTATTCCAATTAAAAAAGGAAAACTTTCTTTCTTTATTTTAATTTCTAGGCTTTTATTTTTCAGATACAGGTTCGAATCCTTGAAATTTTTGAGATTACGTTATACACACCTATAAAATTTTGTATATTTGTTTGGTAGTCCTAATAAACTATCATAATATTTGAATATATTATTGGAGTTCCAATAATATTAAAATCATACCTAACGAATTTTATTGATAACCGCCTTTTTTGACGTCTAGTAAAAATAAAAGGTTTTTACATAAATACAAAATACAAGTCTGGGGAACGGGTCCAAAATTCAGTTGCAAAATTTAATTCACACATTCTAATATACAAACTCACTAGTGAACTGAAATAAAAGGTAATACAAGAAGACTCCCAAGCAAGAATAGCGTTAAAAAACTTTTGATAAACCAAACTTGACATGATTCGTTACTGTTCGTACCAGAAACGTACTAAACGATAGCAACGGCAAAGTTGCTCGTGCTATCATAGACAAACATACAATGTACATAAAACATTGTAATTAGCAAACTAGTTCACTGGCATGCTGCATTAAACTATTTCCCATGAATGCCGCCATCGCGTGTCTCGCTGCTCGTTATAATAAACCTATGGCTACGTTATAACACTTTTAGCGTTTATCGTTAATGTAATAACGGTTTCTGCATGTAACGGGTGGCTTGCACTAATTACTCTATGCGCATGAATGTCTGTGTCAACTGCAACAGTGTTTTGTTATCCTATACTAATATTATAAACTAGCTGCTGCCCGCGGTTTCACCCGCGTGGAGATATTGGATTTTGTGGTTATAATTTTTTTGCGCAGAACCCTAATTCATTTTCTAAAATAAAAGTAGCCGAAGCTACTCCTTATAACATCAGCTATCTGCCAGTGAAAGTCCCGTCCAGCCGTTTCGGAGATTACCTGGAACAAACAGACAGACAAAAATTTTAAAAATTGCTTTTTTTGTTATAAGTACCGTATATACTTTCATATGCATTTAGTAAAAAGCTGTTATTTTCATATTACAAACAGACACTTCAATTTTATTTATTTGTATAGATTAACTAAAAACATGGATTCACCTGGGCGGTATTACTTGTGTATATTTATAAAAAAAAAAAATAAAAAAAATAAATAAATTGTAGTCTATTTGTTTTTTTTATGCTCTTTGGTAACGAGACGAGCTGGTAGCCTGATAAGCATAACGCCGGCCCGTAATAATTGCAGTGCCACTCAGAACTTTGAAACACAAAGGCCTGCGCGGCACTGCAGTGCGCTCGTTACCCTGAGACATTAGGTAGTAAGTCTCATAAGCCCAGTAATTTCACTGGCTACTCTGCTCATCAAACCGGAACACAGTAATGCTTGCACACTCCTGCTTGGCGGCAGACTTCACGAGCAAAGCGGTGGTAACAATCCAGACAGACATTCCTAGAACAGTTAGTCCTACCACTACTTATATAATGAGATCTACCTATGATCATTGATGAATATACATTATTTCTTATCCCCTTTTTCACATTTTCAATTGAGTACCGAATGTTTCTGACAAATATCAAAATCGGCTGGTAAATGGCACCGCTGCAAACTTCCCCCTTTTTAGGGTAAATATCCCTCCATTCAAAAATCGCCAATGGCAAAAAAAATCTTTTAAATTGTAGAATCTGTACGTGTACACCAAGATTAATAAATATTAGTTGAAAAATACGACATTTACGCGAGTACCAACATGTGGACATAGAGAGTAAAATGGCTAATTGCAAAGACTTCGTTTGAATCAATAAGCGTATGTGGCAAGCGGGGTTTGTGTTATTCTCAATGTGACGCATCTGAGTTTGAATCCTAGCTAGACATTTTTAGTTCTCATTTGGCTAACATAGAAAGACAAAGCAAAATGTCAAAATCATGTCAAAAAAAAAATGAAAAACGCGCCATCATCATCATCAGCGGGAAGATGTCCACTGCTGAACATAAGCCTCCATGAAGGGAGGATTTTGTCACAATACACCGCGCTTGGCAGGAGTCTACTATTGAACTTGACTGCAGCATTTTGACGTCTAGGTATGTCGTCCCATTAGGCGTCATAGACATGCCTTGTCATTTCCCATTTGTGCTTGTTTTTATTTGCGACTCATAATTTTTATCCAAACAAAGCATATAAAAAACAAAAGCTTAATTCCCGAGCTCCAAGCCGTCCAAAAAGTGTTCCCACTCATTTCACAACGGGCCAAATTGAAACGTTAAATCTGTCACCCGTAGACCAATTTATGGCATTCGCCACGCATAATTACGAAGGTTTTGTCCATTAATGTGTCATTAACGAATATTTAATGGCGGTTTAACATTCCGCGCTGAGCGTTACAAAGTTTTGAACTCTGTGTTTTACTGCTAATCAAAATTCAAGTATGCTAATTTCCTGAACTGAACACTATTAAGTTCAGTCTGTTTCACGATTTTCGGTGTAGAGGGCGCTTCCTAGTTATTTAATTATGCTGTGAGTAGCTATCTTGCGGGTGACATAATTATACGAGTAGGTACATGCGAGCGTGCAAAATGTGTTTCGGTTTGTAAACATGACAAGAATGGTTGTTCTTTGTTGTAAACTTATAATTTCAACTATATACCTATAATAAGTAAATTATTATTGTAACTTATTCGTATAATAGGTTGAAACATTTCAGAGTTTTCGGTGAAGTTGATATTAAAATCTAAAATACAAGGATTCTCAGAATCAGTTCGTAAACAAGGATCTTCTTGGAAGAAATATTTCTGATGTTTTGAGCATTTATAGAAAGCAAACATTTAAGTAGATAAGTCGGTTACTTATATAAGTAGCCCTAGGGATCAAAACACATTTTTTTCCCACTCTATATAAGGTGGAACGATTTTGTTTCAGAGTAGGCATAATGATAAGAGACATCTTTGTATAGGGACTTAAACTGTTAACCTTATTTATTTCATTTAAGGCTTCCATAGCTACTTTCACAATTCTATTTCTTTCAGTATTCCCAACTTCAAATCCTGTTAATCCGTTCGAAAATAAATGTGAGAGTGTGTTTGTGTATTTGAGGCTTTGTGTGTTGGTTTGTCCTTCTCCCACGCAGCAACGGAACATTGTATCGACGTGATTTTTTGCGTGGATATAGTTTAATGACTGGAGAGTAACATAGGCTACTTTTTATCCCGGAAAAACGCTATGTTTACATAGGAATCTCCACGCGAGTGAAACCACGGGCAGAAGCTTGTAAAGTAATCGTGCTCATGTTAAAAGGGTAGGTTAAAAGGTTAAAATAAGTACGATATTTACTTAAAATGCGGACATTTTCTAGACCTAGTATTAGGACAAAAACGGGTATATTCGCGCACAAAATAAAATAAAAAGTGTACGCGAATAGACCTGCTTTTGTCTTAATACTATGTATTCAATTCGCGAAAGTTTAAAAAGTACTATTTTCTAGAACGCCTCATGGTTTAGGTGTGTAGTGTCTCGATGACCGTACTAGTCAAATTTCAAATTTCAAGTATAATAAATAAATAATAATAATAAATAAATATTTATTCACCAAAAAACATAAAGCATTATCATTACACTATGCATGAAAAGAGAGAAACAGCATGTTTGCACAAGATTATTACAGATAATACCATTTCTAAAGATTGACAGTGGGCCCCAAACTAGGCTAGGCCTGTATCTTGGAGGCCCTTACTTAGCGGATGACAAATAGGAAGTTCGCGCGATTATATAGAATTAGCAATTTTGTTATATATATAAATGAAATTAAATTATATTAAATCAAATGAAATTAAATAGAGAGTACATTTTTGGATTAAATGAAGTTAAATAGAGAAACGTTAAAATAGAGATGAAGTTATATAATATTAAAGATATTATTATTATTTAAGTGTATGTTGTATTTGCAGGTGTGTATGTAGTGTGAGTGTTGTGCGCAGTTTAATAGCCGGATAGTGCTTATTTTCCGTGTGGAGGTGAGAGATAGAGAGTTGATGTGAGTGTGTGCGTGTGTGTGTGTGTATATATGTGTGTGGGTGTGTGTGTGTGTGTGTGTGTGTGAGGGTGAGACGAGGAAGGCGGTTTAATGAGTATATTCCTTGCTAAAAACGGATTCTGACGGTAATCTCCTACTTGTCGTAGACCTTTACCAATGCTTCCGTTTCATCGTAAGTTTGTGTCATTAGCCACTTTTTTACCTTAGCCCGCGCTTTCCTATGCGAGCATTTCTGTAGATCACAATGTTTGCACAATGCGTTATAAGTAGATGCGTGTGAGTACTTAGGCAATCGACAGGCAAACACCGTTTTGACATTAGGCAATTGGACTCTTTTTGGGCGTGGCCTTTTTCGCAAGAGTGACGAATCCAGTGCATTGGTGTGTGTTTTGGAGACTGCTCGCTGTACAAGGAGTTGCCTTACATTTAGAACCTCCGCTTCTTGGTACAGTTTGTCCGTCGGGTAACGGCGCGGTTTCGAGCATCACCTTTAGAACCGCTCGTTGAGCCCTCTCCAGTTCTAACATCAGTGACTTGGCGGCACCACCCCACACACCAATACAGTACTGAAGTAGGGACTGGCACATTGATACATATACCAGTTTCCTTACTTCAACACTCGCCGCCACTCTCAGTGTCTTCATGAGAAATATGACCTTGCGGACTCTCTTTGACAGAAGGTGAATATGTGTTCTAAAAGTTAAATTCTGGTCCAACACGATTCCAAGGTACTTTACCGAATCCACTCTATCAAGTATGCAGTAATGCTTGCACACTATTGCTTGGCGGCTGACTTCACGAACAAAGCGGTGGTACCAACCCAGGTGGGCACTCACAGAAGAGTTAGTCCTACCAGTAGTACCACCTAATGAAAAACTTGTGAGATTTTAACGTAAAGCCAGCTCACGAAACTGCGGTTTTCATTCTCTTATACAAATAACATCCCATTTGGTATTCGTAACGATATCCTATTGTTTTGTTAAACCTCTCAAGCTACGTTTCTCGGATGCTTGGATGAGCATAACGTGCACGTCACATAAAACGTAGCGTAAGGCAATAAAACTCAAAAATTCATCTTCATATCACATGCGGAAATGCGGAAAAATCACGCGTCGAGTTTAACACCCGTTTAGAGCGTTCCGGCTTACGGGAATATTTCATTTTATCCTTTAGGGGTGCGTTGTGAATACACGGGAGTGAGAGCTGGTGGTTACTTTGATACCCACACCAAAATGCGTAGTCAGTTCGCATGCGTAATTATAATGTAAATATAAATATACTAGCTTCCACCCGCGGTTTTCACCCGCGTTCCCACAGGAAACGTGCATTTTTCCGGGATAAAAAGTAGCCTATGTTACTCTCCGGTCCATAAACTATATCTAGGTATGCTAAAAATCACGAGTGAAAGAAGGATAGACCAACAAATCAACTTATGCACCATATACACGGTACCTATAACAAAACAACAATTTTTAAGATTTTTTCTGTCTGTCTGTTTGTTCCGGGTAATCTCCGAAACGGCTGACTGATTTTGACGGGACTTTCACTGACAGACAGCTGTAAGAAGTAACTTAGGCTACGTGGGCGAAGCCGTGGGGCACAGCTAGTTATTTATAAAAATGTATACGGTGTTTTTGTAATTTACAATAAACTATATTTTGTCTTTGTTGTTATTTTATGATTTGAAACTGAATCGAAAGATACAGAACATAATTTAAGTTTTCAACCGTCTAATACTGCTTATTAATTAATGAGAGCTTTACTATAGACGGTTTTTTAATTTGAATTTAAAAATTGTAACTTTCCGTCAATGATGACGTCATACTATTCACGCTCTCGGTATCGTGATGATAAAATCGGAGACTGTAAATTCTAAACGTAACCTAAAGTACTTCGAACAGCGACGTGTTCGTCTCCCCGCCTACTTTGGGTGCGTTATGAAAACACGGAGTTTCCGAGTTTCCGGGCCCATTCAGTGGTAGAAGGAAACATAGGTGTGATTTATTAAATTCGAGTCCCAAGCCCGAGGCAGCGTCCTGTCACCACACACTGCGGCTCGAATGTGAGGAATTATTTCAGCTTTTAGAGCTCCCAGATGCTAATAGATTAAAGGCGGCTTTGATGTTTTATGCCTGCTTTTTTTGCTTAAAGCTACTTGATTTTTTTTATCTTCCTTTTCGTTTTCTGTACCTACTTTGAAATAAAAGAGATCCGTTTCGTTTTTATTGTTCATGTCGAAATGAAAAGCAGAATCTTTTAAGCCGAAGCTATTTTCAAAGCAGTTCGAGGTATTAAGTAAAAAATTATATCGTCTAAGATTCAGAATGGCTGTGGGTTCCCGGACTATGAAGAGTACCACGCCATCTCTTCCCACGAGTGCTTAGGAAATATTATTCAGAGAATGGGCAGGATTTACTGTAATTTCCAAGAAATTTGCAAAGCGTGGTATGTCGATATAATGGAAGGCGGAGGCTGGAGGTGGAGCAGTGGATGTCCTCTGGCTGAGGTTGATGTCTAAGGTCAACAGCTTGATAGTTAAAGTATAGTAATATTTGAGCGAGTATAGCCGAGCTGGGACTTGTGCGACTTTCAATTCCACGCACTATGTTTCGAATCTCGGCTAGGACCCGAACCGATGACATATCAAGCTATCTGCGGATTTATTAATAGCTTTAAAATGGTGAAGGAAAACATATTTATAATATTTCACAGTTCTCTTTGGAACTGTAATTGTTATGGGCTGGCGTTAGGCTTACCATCAGACAAGCGACCCGCTCCTCATTATCCAATAGTAAAAAAAAACATACAAATTCTAGGGAAAACTGAATATGGCCTGGCTTAGTACTTTTGTATTATCTTTATCCAACATTTTGGTGTATTTTTACATCGTTGTTGTACCTAATACTCTGAATGCCTTTCGGCGGATTTGTGAGGCAGAACGAGTTATTTTATGGACTTATTTCGTGTCTTAAATTAAGATTATTTTACCAAGATTTATACTGGCTAGTGACTACTCTGTTTGCTTCAGAATTATTTCGGTTAATACATTCAAAATTCCTTTAACATTAATAATTTGGTAATCTCTAACAGTTTGTTGTACTTACACTAAGCACTATTAAGGAGCAAATTACGTTGAGCGTAATTTGCTTTGCTTTACGTTTTAGAGCGAGTGTGATAAATCCACACATAACTTGATATAAGTCATTAGGGTCGAGTCGAGATTCGAACTACGGTGCTTCGGATTGAAAGTCGTACCAGTTCGCGCTCGGCCACACTCGATCTAATACCGATCAAATGTTATTAAGAAATTAAGGTGCGGCTAAAGCAAAACGTCCGAAAAAGTAATTTTCTTCGTCGCACAAATCTCTGTTTTCATATAGCTATTAGAAGAAAAAATAAAGTGTATAACCAAGTGTATATAGAAAAGGCGCTTTGCTCGTGAAGTCAGCCGCCAAGCAGTAATGTGCAAGAATTACTGTGTTCCGGTTTGATGAGCAGAGTAGCCAGTGAAATTACTGGACTTATGAGACTTAATACCTAATGTCTCAGGGTAACGAGCGCACTGCAGTGTCGCGCAGGCCTTTGTGTTTCAAAGTTCTGAGTGGCACTGCAATTGTTATGGACCGGCGTTATGCTTACCATCAGGCGAACGACCAGCGCGTCTCTTTACCAAATACCATAAAAAAAGATGACTAAAGGAGCATCTTACTGTTTATTCATTAGATCGAAATAAACTGGAACATGCCATTCGGAAACTGGTTGACACTGGCTGTATTTATCTCTATAGACCAACTATAGATAGACCAATAGTTGGCCAAACGGTCCGTGATATCGCGGCGCTGCCGTGCAAATTGGTGCGTGTGCATGAATAACTTCGATTGTTAAAAGCTGCACACTGGACTGAAACGTTTTATATCTGACTAGGTTCTGCCCGCGGTTTTCACCCGCGTTCCCACAGGAACCGTCAAACCGATCTGTCAAATTAAATCAACTTGTCAACATTATAAAACTTTATTGACAGCTGTCAATGTCAATTTTATGTCACACTAACTTCTGCCCGCGGTTTTCACCCGCGGCCCCACAGGAACCGTGTATTTTACCAGGATAAAAAGTAGCATATGTTACTCTCCCGTCCATAAATTATACATATGCCAAAAATCACGTCGATCCGTTGCTTTGTTACTGCGTGAAAGAAGGACAAACCAACAAAGCAACAAAGCAACATACCAACAAACCAAAAACACATATAATATTAGTATGGAAGTATGGAAGTATGGATAACATGCGTACATCGGGATATATGAAAGCAAAATTGGCTAGTTGTTGCAAAGGCTTCGCTCGTTCAGTCAATTATTATTCCTAAAAAAAGTAATGACAGTTAACTTCAGATGGATAGCACCAAACTATCATTAGAACGATGATGACCGTATCCTAATATGACCTGCTTGCTAAGTAAAATGCGTTTATAATCTGTGGAGTTTTAAAACGATGAAAGCTGAAGTGACGTCGTCCGCCGATTGAACCCTACCACGAAGTTGAGCTTTGGGGAGTTTTGGCGGGAATGCGAAAATGTGCTGTTGTTGATTGTGTGTTATTTAATAAAAAACTATATTTTATCGAGTGTTCATACCTATGTAATAATGGTGGATTATTAATCATTAATTGTTCGTAAACGTGCATGAGTGAAAGGCAAATAGTAAAAAGACGAAAAACGTTTATTTTCGTATTCTATCCAAAACTCCATAGAAGCTTCTGTAAAGTACCTATCCACCGCTTTACTGAAGCGTCACTTCGACTCGACCGCGCCTAGATTAAACTTTAACGAGACTTTGACGACTATCATGGACCAAAACTAAAGATTTATTACAACTTGACACTGGCTAAATACGCAAATCGCGTGGAGCCAAAAACAAAAAAAAAATTGAGCTTCCGGATAAGGCACAGACCTAAAATTATGCTACGTACGTATTATAATTGGTATGGGCGAAGGACTATAAAAATTACAAGTTATTATTACACAAATTATTTATCTTTCTACATTATGATACCTACACCGTACACACATACGTACGCCGTATAAACACTTTTGCACGTTGCTTAATATATTCTCTACAGCAACACTGGTACCACATTCGATTATAATACTACATCACTAGATTTTTCTACATGGTCACACAGCAATGTAGGCACTAGACTTTTATTATAATACTCTTACCAAAATCCGTTCACACATTTACATTCAAAGCATTACCGAATCCAATAACGCGATCGGAAACAAAACGGGGGCGATAAAACGCGCAACAAACATAACTGCCGATGTAATGGCTGAGCGTATAAATATTTAGGCGCGGCGGCGAGGTTGATTTGGAGTGCTGTCGCTATTAAATTTGTATGGAATAACTGCAGTTGAGCAAACAAACAAATAGGGATGTTGACTCCATTTTGTTATGACGTCAATCGTCAATCAATTCGTTTTCTCATGAGAATCAAATGTCTATATCGAAAAAACTGGAAATCGAACGCTAGATACGTCAAAAATGAGAGTCAAAGTCGGGCGTATCTACTGACCGCTCAAACGCCCTATAGAACGTGGAAAGAACATCTTACGTCACTTGCTCTATGCGGGTCGTAAAGCTGTAGGTACTAAAAATATTTATTTAGTTGATTTGGGCGTGAAAAATTGCGTTTAGGAGTTGCCTTATATTTCATTCCAGTGAAATTACTGGGCTTATGATACTTAATACCTAATGTCTCAGGGTGACGAGCGTACTGCAGTGCCGCGCAGGCCTTATGTTTCGAAGGTCTGGGTGGCACTGCAATTGTTATGGGCCGGCGTTATGCTTACCATCAGGCAAACGACCAGCTCGTCTCGTCGCCAAATAAAATAAAAAAAAATAATATTAAAATGTAAAGAATCTGATGGTATCATTCAATTTAGCAATGGATGATAAAAAAATTTTGAATTGAGGAAACTTTTAGATGCAGTCTCTTTGTGGATATTATATATTTTTTGTGAATTTTATTTTTATTGTGTTGATGTGATCTTCTTAAAACTGTATAACGACATCAATTATGTAAGTATTTTGTGTTTCATGCAACATCCCAATTACTGATACATTGAGTCTGTTTATACCTATTATTAAATGTAGCAGTCTTATTTATCTTTTAGATGATTTATCTTTTATCTTTATTTATTTATCTTTATTTATTTATTATCTTTATTATTTATTTATTTATTATCTTTATTTATTTATTATCTTTTATTTTTATTTATTTATTTTTATTCTTTTATTTTTATTTATTTATTTTTATTCTTTTATTTTTATTTATTTATTTATTATCTTTATTTATTTATCTTTATTTATTTATTATCTTTTATCTTTTTTCTTTATTTATCTTTTATCTTTTAGATGCAGTCTCTTTGTGGATATTATATATTTTTTGTGAATTTTATTTTTATTGTGTATTGTTATATATAGTATACGTTATGTGTACGACACTTAGTTAGGCTTTCGAAGTAAGTTACTTTTGTTAAATAGATGATAAGTAAGAAATTTTTCAAGTATATTAATGTAAATATCAAACAAAAGGTGCGAGCCCTGGAGCTTGCAGAGCAAAATAAATTAAACTAACTACCAATGTAACAAGTGAATGTTATTTACTACTGCTGCCCGCGGTTTCACCCGCGCGGAGATATTGTTTTTATTTTTTTGCGCGGAACCCTAATACTTTTTCTAAAATAAAATTAGCCTAAGTTACTACTTGTAACATCAGCTATCTGCCAGTGAAAGTCCCGTCAAAATCGGCCCAGCCGTTTCGGAGATTACCCGGAAAAAACAAACAGGACAGACAAAAATAAAAAAAAACGGTGGTATTGTTATAGGTACCGTATCTACTTTCATATGCATTTGGTAAAAAGCTGATATTTTATTTTTATTTTTTTTTATGTTATTTGGTAACGAGACGAGCTGGTCGTTTGCCTGATGGTAAGCATAACGCCGACCCATAACAATTGCAGTGCCACCCAGAACTTTGAAACACAAAGGCCTGCACGGCACTGCAATGCGCTCGTTACCCTGAGACATTAGGTATTAAGTCTCATAAGCCCAGTAATTTCACTGGATACTCTGCTCATCAAACCGGAACACAGAACCACTTGAAACATCTGGTGTGATTATTCCTAGTCCACAGACAGTCCACAAACATTAGTTTACGTAATTCGAATGGTATTAAATAATACAGAGACGGCGCTCGCTCGAAGCGGAACGCTCTCACTGCTCAGTTTTATACGCCGCAAGTGCACGCCGCGTGTGATACGTGAGCCAGAAAAGCATTTAGGGAGGTGGCGTACGTGGAGCAGAAATTTACAGTCTTACCACAAAAAAATAAAAAATAAACCTGTGTTAAACAGTGTTTAACTCCTAAACACGCCTTAGTCGTGTGTTTAAATGGGAGCAACCACAAATCTTGATTTAAATAGGCATCTAAAAGTGGCTTTTTGTGGAAACATGGTTAATTGTATTAAGACAAAAACGGGTCTTTTCGCGCACAAATAAAATCAAAATATAATTTTGACTAACCTCGACGTTTCGATCAAGTTGCATCGATCGTAGTCACGAGAAGACTGTGCGCGAAAAGACCCGTTTTTGTCTTAATACAATGAATCCAATTCGCGAAAGTTTAAAAAGTAACATGGTTAATGTTTGTAGATTGTGGTGGGTTCAGGTTAACTAAAAATGTCTTGATTTCGAGTCTGTATTTTTAATTTCTGCTTTACCCTAGCACGTACGCTTTAGCTTAATGTGTGCAAAGAGGACATAATGATGAATGCCACTGACTCGGGGTACCGCCTTAAGCTACAAAAACTGTAGTTTGTACAGATTTTAAACTTTACGATTACAAGTTTTAAGTAACTATATGTACTATGTATAATATCCCAGCTGTGGCACCGTAATGAGGCTGATGAAAATATTTATGAAAAATAATCCTTCAAATTAAAATCAACGTTAAGTTTGAGCAGCCGAATAATAATCCCAAACACACTTTAAAAAAAAAAATAAGGATACGAAAAGGAAATGCGCTTACTTAAATGAATTTTGATGTAAAAAATTGCTTTAAAAAAGCGACGAACCGACTTCAGCGACAAACTACTGAACCGATTTTGATGACATTTCTATGGAACCAATCTGAAAGTATATCCTTTCAAATAAAAAAAGAATTTTCCAAATCGGTTAATAAATGACCGAGATCTAAGGTAACAAACATAAAAAAAAATACCCGACGAATTGATAACCTCCTCCTATTTGGAAGTCGGTTAAAAATATCGTTTATTCCTATGTATTTCAACAATCAAAATTTATTTTTAAAAATTTTACTTCAAAGGTATTTGGTATTATTTCAGTAACATAAATTTAAACATCCGCCCAGAAGTTGGTTGTCATGAATATTCACAAAGAAAATTTTACCATTCTTGAATATTCCATACAAGATAATAAAGGAATATGACGTCTGAAAATAGCTATACCAACACTGAAATAACGAAACTGAAAGGGTTATTACATCCTCCAATGAGCTCCCCCGTGAATAAGGCGTGGTAAATATTTTAACAGTAGAAACGTGGTTTTAGAAGCCTACAGCTTCATAACTAAACTGTATTTAGGTTTGCTAATGTAGTTTTAAGGACCGTGTCAGCATTAATATTAATTAATCGTATTTTAGGAATAGGAAATTATTATATCTAATAATCTGTCTCGTACGACAGAAGAAAAGGGTTATTTTGTATTTTGTCAAGCATTTTTAATTATAATAAAAACATGTGTAGGTATCGAGTAGTTTCACACAGCTGTCAGTTTTGGTTCAGCGGCGCAACTACGGATCTTTTAGGTCGATAAAATTCGATAATATTTTTATAAAATTGACAATTCGAATCGATAAAACCCACTTTATTCGATAAAATTGACAGTTCAAATCGATAAAACCCACTTTATCGATTTGAACTGCCAATTTTATCGAATTTTATCGACCCGAATAGATCCGTACTTGCGCCGCAGGTCGATAAGTAATAATTATAGAAAATGGACGTCACGTGCGGGTTCGGACCGCGTCACATAGATGGCGCTGCCCAATACTTCCTGACTTCAGCGCGGCGCGAATATATTAATAATTTTCAGGCTTTTAAAAACGATGTTTAGGTACTTAAAACAAGGGATTTAAAAGTAGTCAGTGTAATTACTGAACTTAATATAAGACTTACCACGCTAATGTTGCTAATGTCTCAAGGTAACGAGCACACTGTAGTTCCGTTCAGCCTTTTGTGTAAAGTTCTAGATGGCATTGCAATTGTTATGGGCTGCGTTGTGCTTACCATCAGACAAACGATCCACTTATCTCGTTATCCAACGGTATAAAAAATATAAAGATAATAATTTTGTTTATGTAGCCAATCGATGTGGTTTGCGTGTACTTTTCTTATACAAGAGAGCCACCAAAATAACGGAAGTCTTCCTTATTCACAATGTTGAGAATTTGTCAAGGCTACGTAATTCTACTGTAACGTAGTCAGTGGCCAATTTATAGTTACAAGTGATATAATCCCTTTTGGGAAAAAACTCGTGTGAAACACGTATTTAATTAAGTAGAGAGTTAAAAAAATAGTCGAAGAAGTTCACTGATAGGTATATGTGGATCACTGTGGAAAACTCCTTGGTCTTCTATAGTAAAAAAAGCTGCCATTACTATTAAACATCCCAAGACAAATGTTTCTTTCAAACAAGGCGGCACTAAAAAGCATTCAAAATTAAGCTCTCAATGCGCCACCCCCCATAATCATATGAGCGCAGGCCGCGGCCGGGCGTTAAGTACAATGCGCGGATTTAAAATTCCATTTCCGGGAACGTGATCGCGTAAGTTCCGATCCGGATTCCGAACGGGAACCGGTCTGTTGTTTACGTCCGGATACTGTGCGCTTTGAGCAGTAGCTTTAGTTATGTACAGTATTCAAACTGTTATTTTTAATGTAGTTTTTGCAACTCTTAGAATTTTCTATAGACCAGATATTTGAAGGTGGAAGAAAAGCGACATACCACTCAGTGTTAAGAACTTTTTGTTTATTTGTAAAGTGGACCATGAATGAAACCAACAGAAAGAAGAAAAAAAAAGCACGTAGTTGCCCGAAAACACAAAAGAGGAGCCCCAAAGCCAACAATACTCAATATATTCGCGTACTCTACATGCCCAAGAACCTGCAGGATAATACACAAATCTTTCCAGGATAATATTAGTCATTGACTGATAAAGAAGAAGCATAGAACAAGTGTAGAATTTACTACTATTCTTTTTTAATTCTATATACTTACACTTTATTCTCTATTGTTCTAACAACGTCTATTCTAATTTTGTGCTTCAAATTTGTGACATCACGTCAAAATTCAAAGTTGATGCGATACTAGAGTAACCCACATGAATTTGATAATCTTTTTTTTTGTGTTTTTTGGTAACGAGACGAGCTGGGCGTTTGCCTGATGGTAAGCATAACGCCGGCCCATAACAATTGCGGTGTCACCCAGAACTTTAAAACACAAATCTTGCAAGATTTTTACTACGGTGCCTTGTAAAAACACAAGGCGACATTCAACTGGTTTGTCCGAAACTCAACAACTGTTTTACACTATATAAGTGTTCCCCTTTCACTTCGTGTTACCGGCTTTTATAGGCCCCTGTATTGATTTTAAATAATATTTGTTTTTATGTCTCGTTTGATGATCGCGAACGGCTGATGCTGATGTTGATCCTCTTTGTGTATTCGGATAAACGTGTTTATTACGTTCGTTTAATGTTATCTGTTCATTGAAACGATTAGGGGGAGGGACGGAACGGTGCGAGCGTCGAACGAAGAGTAAACAGGGGTCTTCTGAAGGCCTAATGTGACTTGAGCCTGTGAAAAAAAGCCTTTTCGCTGAAATTATGACGCGAATTTGATGAACGCGTTCACCCTATAGAGGCGGGAAGTTTTGATGATTGTTATTAGTTTTTCTCATATTACTAGATAATTAAATATAGGTCGTTTGCCTGATGATAAGCGTAACGCCTACAACATTTGCAGTTTCATCTAAAGCTTCGGAATGCAAAGCAAAGCGGCACTGCACTGTACTCGTTACTCTGAGATGATGAGTCAAGTTTCATATTATACCTACCCATTAGTTTCAATGACGGTACTTTGCTCATCAAAAAGGAACACATCTCTTATGTAGAAAATGTCAATAAACAATTTTTGTTCATTGAATTGAGTAACAAATGATTAGATAGCCTCTAAACCTCTTAGCCAATTAGGTATCGTGTGATATTTGAGCAAAGTTCCTCTTTAACTATTCAAATTCAAATTCAAATTCAAAATTCAAATTCAAAAGTCTTTATTCAAATAGGCCCCAAAGGAGCACTTATGAAAGTTAAAATGACTCTAACAGCCGGCCTCTGCAACATTCATCTACCCGAATCACAGACTAAAACTAATGCTGTCTTTATCAGAACATAATAAATGACAAAGACACCAACAGACCCAATCCGTGCTCAAAGTCAACGAATCTTCCAGAAACCCACCGTGCCCGTTCCAAATTGGTATAGGCCGAGCAAGAAGAAGGGCAAGAAACTCGTCACGGCATTCTTTTTAAAAAAAGTAGTTTTTTACAATGATTCTAATGCTAACAACTAACAATTTAAAGTTTAGTAGTCGCCAGGAGGCTCCTGAGCTGTTTGCCTCCATGCATCCTTGTCATCTACATAATCCTTAATTTTATAATACGCTTTTTTAATTAATACACTCTTGACTATACGTTTAAACTTTCCTTGTGGTAATTCAGTTAATACTTTAGGAATTTTGTTGTAGAATCTGACACCATTTGCCAGGAACGATTTGTTAGTTTTACTTAATCTGAACCCGGGTACAACAATTTTATGTTTACTTCTAGTATTTAACTCATGTACATCACTTTTTAAGTTAAATTTAGTAATATTCTTCCGTACATACATTATATTTTCCAAAATGTATAGCGAAGGCAGGGTTAGAATACCTATTTCTTTAAAAAAGTCTCTTAGAGATTCGCGTGGACCCATGTCATAGATGGCGCGTACTGCTCTCTTTTGTAATATGAAAATGGTATCTATATCGGCAGCAGATCCCCAAAGTAGGACGCCATAAGACATCAAACTATGAAAATATGCAAAATATACCAACCTTGCCGTCGCCACATCAGTCAGCTGCCTAATTTTACGTACTGCAAATGCAGCGGAACTCAAACGACCCGATAGGGCATTGATGTGAGGACCCCACTGCATTTTGGAGTCAATAGTTAATCCTAAGAATACAGTGTTATTCACCAGGTCAAGTTTGCTGCCTTCCAATTCCACTTTAGATTCCACGTGTGGTACGTTGGGAAGTGAAAATTTAATACATTTAGTTTTACTAGCGTTAAGTAGTAGATTATTAGCAGCAAACCATTCTGAGATTTTGTCAAGGTTATCATTTAATTCCTTTAGTTCACTGTCTTTCCTATCAGTTTTAAAAATGAGTGAAGTATCATCAGCAAACAAAACTATGTCCAATGCTATATGGTCTGTCATAAAGGGTAAGTCATTTATATATACTAGAAAGAGAAAGGGGCCCAGTATTGATCCCTGCGGCACGCCTATCTTCACTGAAGAACCACAAGATGTTACTCTATCGATGCCAACCTTCTGCTGTCTACCCGTCAAGTAAGAATTTACAAGATCAAGAGCTGTCCCACGCACGCCGTAATGATGCATTTTTTTAATAAGCGTTCTGTGTTCCACACAATCAAATGCTTTGGAGAGGTCACAGAATACTCCAATAGCATCCTGTGAACTCTCCCAAGCTTCAAAGATGTGGGACATCAGTTTAGCTCCGGCATCGACTGTTGATCTGCCTTTCGTGAAACCAAACTGGTGACCGTGCAATATTCTATACTCGTTGAAATGTGAAAGTAACTGTTCTAATATAATTTTTTCAAAGATTTTGCTAAGAGCTGGAAGTACAGAAACTGGTCTATAGTTAGAGGGGGTGTCCTTACAACCAGATTTAAAAATAGGGGTGACTTTACTGTGTTTCATTAGATCAGGAAAGACACCCTGATCTATAGAAAGATTAAAAATAATAACTAGATAGGGCGCAATTGTATCAATTAAGGATCCTATTACTTTTACCGATATACCCCACAAGTCTTCGGTGTTTTTCACATTGATAGATTTAAACGCTTTTTTGATACTAGTGGTTGTTATGTAACGAAAACTAAAATCCGGAATTAATTTAGAAAAGCTGTTTTGCAAAAGCATTTCTGCTTTTGCTGGAGAAGAGTCTAGTGATTTAGTAGCCTCCAATGGTATGTTTGTAAAAAACTTATTAAACTCATTGGCTATATCGAGTTGATCAGTAACTACTTTATCGTTAATTTTTAGTTTAAATTCACAATCTCTGTTTTTATTTTTACCAGTTTCTGTGTTAATAATTTTCCAAACAGTTTTGATTTTATTATTAGATTTTGTTACTTTATCCCTAATGTAGTTGGATTTAGCTTGCATACATACGCGTTTAAAAATCTTTGAATATTGACTGACATATTCGTGAAATTTTTTGTTATTAGTGAGTGATTTTTTATAGTATAATTCGTACATAACATCTCTACTTTTTCTAATACCCTTAGTGGCCCAGTCACTAAATTGAAATCTGTTCTTTACTGTTACTGTTTTCTTGGGGCACACTTTGCCAAATTCATTACAAATAATTGTAGACAACATTGCATAGATATCATTTGGGTCTTCAAGTGGAAAATGCGCGAGGGCTAGTCTTGAATCTATGTTTTCATTTAGTATTTCTAATTTATTATCTGTAAGGGCTCGTATTTCAATCTTAGCGTCTATAGATTTAGTTTTATTTTCTAAGCCTATTTTCTGTCCCATGTGGTCGGATCTAACACCAGTTAATAGACTTTTTTGTCTTTTGTTGTTTGTTTATCTTTTTGAAGTCGATGTAACTCAAAACTAACACAAAAAAAACACGACTGCCCTAGCCAGTGTCACTCGGGATGATGTAAGCATTCTAACGATACCCCATTCTACTCCAAATCTGTTCAGGCGTTTAAAGTTGTGGTGAAATAAAGACACTTACATACATACATAGGTAAATGAACCCTAAAACATTACATCCCTTTTTTTGCAGTTGTGTAAAAAACGATCCATAATGTTTTTATCCTAAGATGACCAAAAACATCTCAATTCCAATCTAAGCAGATTTTTTGCGTCCGAAGATCCGCGGACTCTGCTTGTCCCAAATCCCTTCCAATAATTTTTCAACGGATTGTAAGCTACAGCAAGTTAATTTATAACATCTTAAGACATTGCCGACCTTTGGATAACCCTGACCCTTTTGCAAATCTTCTTCGGCTATTTGTCATTAGGTATTACTAACCTATACTTAGAGTAGACAGTTAGTAAGATTTATGCAAACAGGAGATCAGTTTTACACGCAGTCATGTATGGTCTTCAATATTATTTGACGGCTCCGTAGCTAAGTTGGTAGTAACCCTGCCTGCAAAGCGAGAGGTTCCGTGTTCGATTCCCGGCCGGGGCAGATTTTGTGTAAGCATAAAGTTTGTTCTTGGGTCTTGGATGTTTGTGATGTGTATCTGTGTGTGTCCATGCCACCTGCGACACAGGGAATCCTAGTGCGGGGGTATGAGTGTAAGTGTTTATTTATTTATTATTATCGGGGCAGCGGCGCAAGTACGGATCTTTTCGGGCGATAAAATTCGATAATATTGACAATTAAAATCGATAAAACCCACTTTATCGATTTAAAATGTCAATTTTATCGAATAAAACCCACTTTATCGATTTTAACTGTCAATTTTATCGAATATTATCGAATTTTATCGACCCGAATAGATCCGTACTTGCGCCGCAGGTTATGCTGTGCGCATGATTGTTAAGCCGGACCAACGGATGGAGCCAACCCGACGTACTTTCCATACAAACGCTCGTACGTGATTATAGTGTTGTATCAATGATTTGCTGACACGTAAATAAACAGCGTAAGTTGTTCTACTGTCTAATTAAAATTGTTCTGCACCCACTCTGGGGCATCGCTTGAATTAATTACCGAGTCCCTGTGAAGCCCGAGTGAGATATTTTTGTCGAACCGTTTATCATGCCCCGCATAAGTGGCACGTCATAATTTGTCTAAAGCTGAGATCTGGGGTCTTTAAATAACGGGATCTGAAAGGAGCTGACACGTCTAGAGGTTGTGGGGGTTGAACACGTGTTTGAATATTATTCGTTGTGGATTTATTGTATTCAATATTTCAATTTAGTACCCTAAGGACTTCAATTATGTATTTTGTACTGCCCCTTTATTTAGAGTCAAAATTTAACATTGATTTGACTTCTTTTGCAATATGTGGCTGTATAGTGGAAACATCGAAGACATGATAAAGGTTTATAATCCTTTGAGGGAACATGAGACTATATCCCTACTATAATATTATAAATGTGAAAGTGTGTTTGTTGGTTTGTCCTTCTTTCACGCAGTAACAGAGCAACGGATGGACGTGATTTTTGGCATAGATATAGTTTATGGACCGGAGAGTAACATAGGCTACTTTTTATCCCGGAAAAATGCACGGTTCCTATGGGAACGCGGGGAAAAACCGCGGGCAGAAGTTATAGTTATTTAGTTATAGTTAGAAATTAAATACTTAGTGGTAGGGAGATTTATCGCCAATCCATACGCCAATAGTAACTGTTGCTGCAATGAGCTTTAGTTTTCGTGATGCAGTGCAACCATAGCTTAGTGGAAGGGCAAATTGCTTAGATGGCGCAACTCACAACAAATTTAATAAACTGGTCGATTCTCTGACCGAAAAGAATGTGGCTACATTCTGTCTATCGCTGCTCCCAATCCAAAGATTGTTAATCGATACCAACGTTAGAAGTACGAGGAACATCTGCGGATAGCTCGCGTGGGTACTCGTAAATCACAAATTCTTAAACACAACTCACGAAATTTACGTCACGTATAAGCCATTCATATCAATTCACAAGCGTATTTACAAAGTATAATACTTTAAAAATGTAATATATTTTTACATTTTCGGTTCTGTAATAGATGGTACCCACTGCCGCACAGCTGCTCTGCGCAGTTTGGTTCGCGAACCAAACATTCGCTACGCAAGCCAAAGGCGCATTCGCGACCCGAATGTTTTCATCCCCTCCATCCACTTGGATCCAAAGCTCGGCTGCATATGTGGATACACGGATAACTTTATCTCCTCTTAAATCCACAGTTGGTTCCGTGGATACCTTAGGGCAGTACTTAATCACCTACCTTTTTATCTATTCCTATACCAATACCTATGCTCTTATTAATAAACAGCGTTAAACGGTGGTTTAAGTCGTTAAACAATGTTTTGTCGTTGTTGTTCTTTGACAATTTTAAACTAAATGTAAAGAAACGAAACATAGTTTAACTATTAGATCGTTCAACACTATTTATTAATGAGAGCCGTAATTACCTATTCACGCATTTTCCTTACGTAGTTCGTTTTGCAAGCAAAGCATTCGATACATCATCGCACAAAATATTTGGTTTGAAAGCCAAAAATTCGAGACTCGAACCAAATGTGCGTTTGCAAGGCGAGCGCTCCCATCGTAAGATAGTACTCACCGCGAACGTTCGATTCATCATTACGCGAAATCATTGTTTCACAAGTCAAGCATTCGCTATGCTAATAATGGCGCGTGCTGAATGCTCTCATCCCCTCATCCATCATATTTCCCGCGCGCATTCTTATTGCGAAGTGTTTGTTTCGCGAGCCATAGAATCGACAACATTCGCTCCCGGTGAGTACCGTCTTAATGCGGTTATTCAGATGCGAATCATCCGAAACGAAATTTGCTTTCGACAGTATAATCTGCGAAACCATTTTGGAAGATCTACTCAACACAATAGATGAAAACCAAATTCGATCTCGTGGAGCAGAACTCAATTAGTCTAGTGACTTAGGAACGTTAACACCAACCACTTTATTAAGAGAATGTAAATAATTTGTATTGAACTTTGTTTAAGTTAAAACTTGAAAGCGATTAATGATTGATCAATTTAACGAAGTCAAATATTATTTGATTTGTCGTGAAAACCACGTCTTCAGCAAAGACAACTCAATAACTTTCCTTATTTCCTCAATTTCGTTTAGTTTTTTTTCTGCATTCTCTGTTATTTTAATGCCAGTACGGTTTCATAGGAATTAATCTAAGCGATAAGACCGGTCGCGTCTGGTACTTAAGTGTAATGAATATTAAAATGTGCCTCTAGTGCTTTCACCCTAGTTCTCGTCTGAGTATACTTAGTTATTAGCTATAAACTGATGATAAAGATGGAGTGGAATTCGTTTCCAGCATCTGTGTTTCTCGATTACATTCTGGGAGTCTTCAAAACTAGAGTGAACAGATACCTTCTCCGGAAGCGTGCTACCGCCGCTTCGGCATCGTCGCTTACCATCATTCCGGCTGAACGTGAGCCTAGTGAATATAAAAAATGCCCTTTTTTTCTTAGTATTTTATACTATTGGATAACGAGACAAGCTTGTCGTTTGCCTGGTGGTAAGCACAACACCATCGCCAGCCCATAATTTCCACGCTCACCGCTTGTATCTTGTACCATACAACAACATTGAGAAAAGGAATATTGCGTTGGGATTGGATTAAGCGGTGCTTACTTGAATCGACAAAGCGGCTGTCAAGACATAACTCGCTGACGCCTCGCCATCAACGAGAAACGAGGTTCGAACGGCATCGAATAATAAAATCATTAAAACATTTCTGTTTTAAAGACTAATTAAGTCATTAAAACATTTCTGTTTAATTTTAGGTTCTTTATTTTTTTAATTTCTTTTTTATGTCGTTTGTGAACTATTCACTATCACTTAGGCTAAGATTCAGAGACGATTCTAAGCGTAGACTTTGGCTTTCATATGTCAAAATTGACGTATGGAAGCGTGAGTCCACGTTTAGATTCGTCTCTGAATCTCAGCCTTAGTGACTATGTTGCCTAAGGTGGAAAATACGTCAAACCTTGAATGGGGGCCGACTCTCAAGAGTGGCTGCCGGTCACATTTATTTATACTCTTTGATAACGAGACGAGCTGATCGTTTGCTTGATGGTGAGCATAACGCCGGCCCGTAATAATTTGCTCACGTAATGATGTGTGCAAATTAAAAAGTGAATATGCCAATCGCTCAATGATAATTTGGTAACCCATACTTATGCAAATAAATTCATTTGAATAAGAATTTGTCAGTCTGTAAATTGCTTAATACGAAATAGTAAATTGATAGTAAATTGCAATGAATAATTTCTCGTTTTTTTTATTAATGATTTTTTGTGCAATATTGCACTGTCTTCGAAACGGTCTGTGTAAAATTTCAGCACGACTGGATGTCGAGAAGTAGTCGAAAAATGAACAAATTTGTCCTGATAAACATTACAAGCTGGCAGAAATCAAAGTTAAACAAAAGCAGAGCCAATTTAAAAATAAAACACTTCTCACAATTCATTAAATTCAAACATCAGTTTAATCTCATAACTATTTCCGAACTTAATAATGGCAATAGGATTGCATCCATTCAACGACTTCCAAATTGAGTCTGGCAAATTTGAGCGACTTGTAACCTCTTTGATGAACTTGCTCGGTGGCACAATGCTTCGAAACAGGGGAAGCGTATATAATTACTATTGCTTGTAACGCAAAACTAATCAAAGTTGTATACAATTTAGGTTCACTTTAATTCCTCTAAAATGATATTAAGGCTGATATTCAGAGAAGAGTCTAAGGCTGAGATTCAGAGACGAATCTAAGCGTGGACTCACGCTTCCATACGTCAAAATTCTATACAGTTTTGACATATGGAAGCCAAAGTCTACGCTTAGAATCGTCTCTGAATCTTAGCCTAAGCGTGGACATTGTCTTCCTTATGTCAAAAAGTAGTGCTCACGCTCTAATTTGTATTCAGAGACATATGGAACACTACTTAAACTAAGCGCATGCCAAGCAAAGCCTGAGTAGGCAATATCGACTATTTGAGCCGCTCTCAAAACAGAAGTGGCGCCACCAAATGATAACGGTAGTAACCATAATAACCAAACATTGACATGTCAAACTTCAAAACTAAAATGTTTCATTTATTGTAGTATCAAAATAGATTTATACCATTAATATTGTTGTTTCACTCACTCCAGTGACATTTTGTATATCGCTATCTTTGTGGTATTGCTATTCATACATAAATGATAAAACCGATAAGCGTTCCGGTAAAAAATTAAAAACTTAACAGCCATTATAGATAACAGAGTGTAATCTTAGCTTAGACCGTACATGAACTTTCATTTCTGAATACGAATTTGATTGAGCGGCCTAGCCGATGCTTTGCTAAGACAGTTCTTAGATCGTTTTAAGCTGTTGTCTCTGAATATTACCCTAAGACTCAGCGGCTCTAGTCGTCTTCAAAATATAATTTTTATTAGCAGCGTTTTCTATTGCACGACTTGGTACCATCATCAAGTTGAATATCACACCCACATGTGGGCGTTTTGTCATATTTTGTTTTATATTGACTATGGAAAAAGTGTACGGCTTTATCATAGTCTTAGGGTGTACAGTTAGTCGAGATATTGTTCAAAATTGAAGCGATTATGAATGAAAAACAATATTTAATTTCGTCACAATTAAACGTTACTAAAACATATAGATACTAGCTTCTGCGCGCAGTTTCACCTGCATTGCCACGGTACAGTTACTCATAAACCATATCTATGCCAAAAATCACATCGGTCCATTGTTCCGCTGCTGCGAGAATGAAGGACAAACTAATGCAAACCTAAATACACTAAACCTAATCCGCGCGTAAATTCGCGCGGATTTCGAGATACTAGAAATGCGCGCTTGACGTATAAGCGTTGTTATTCTGACAAGCAAACGTACGTTTGCATAAGCGTCTGAGGTCTGCCTAAGTGACCAACGAACCGACAAACATTCTTTCGCATTTATTATAGCACATGGATTTATTACACGATTACACAAAAAAGGAGTGTTCTGAGATATTTACTATTTACCATACATGTTATTATTTATATATAAATAATATACATGGTAAATATGCTGTTAATTGTGTCTTTGTTCATAGTGTTGATGACCATGACAGTTTAAAAATTTATAAGGAGTGTAATGTCTTTTATAGCGTTCATTCGCGCTCAAACCACAATGGTTCAAAAAGTCATTAAGCCCGTCTGTTTGTTCAACTCAACAACAAAACCAATATCAATAAAATTTAATATATACACTATCTAGAACAGCGACAATTTTCCAACGACAGAAATTGATATCGCAAGCGAACCCGTAGATAAAACCGAGTTGTTTTATATTGCAAATTGTTTCAATATGAAAATTGTTTAGCAAACATTCCCCAATTTTTGGTTGATTTATGGGTGTGTTTAATTTGCCGCCTCCATTATCTGGTCCCGTTAGAACATTCATTATATAAATGTCAGTGCGAATGTGCAGCGAAATTAATTAAAATGTTGATACAATTTCTATAGTTTACACTTTGTAATTAGTGTCCTGTGTAATTATGAACTGTTAGGCTGTAACAAAGCGTTTTCGACTTGAAATTTTGGAAGAATTTTACGTGATAACCTATGTAGATATATTTTGCGTTTCTAATTTTGTGGCGAGATACCGAGGTGAATGACAGAACCAATTAAGGTCTATATTCAGACTAATTGCGTCATTGTGATGACTATAACAAACATTTAACCAAGGAGGATCACAAAGTCTGTGCTTTTAACTGAATTCCAACAAGCACGACTATGAAACATCACAAAAAATCAACTAATCAGAAATCAAATATAGCTGAAATCAGTTCTTCGTGTCTGATGCGACACGTTAAGGGATATGCAATTAGTTCTCGTAAAGTGCCCGATGACGAGCTATGATTGCATTTCATGTACACCTAAAAGGTTAGAAGCAGATTTACTTTCAGGCAAAACATACTTAAAACGAACATGTATCGTTAAGGCGCGGATAAAGCAAAACGTCCGAAAAAATCCTGTTTTTCGTCGCTCAAATCTAAAAAGCTGTTGAGAATTAAAAGCCCATGTCGGTGGACTTATCGGACACAAAGCAGTACTGCGGCGCAAGTACGGAAGTCGGTTCGATAAATTTGTTGAATCGAAAAAACTGATAAATTTATCGAATGTTGCGAGTACCGAAGTCGTAAAGTATTGTAGTAGCTCTATACTCTCTTTGCATTTGACCTGGCTATTCGATAACTTTTGTCGATTGTAGCGATTTGAACTGTCAATTTTATCGAATTTTATCGATGGAAAAGATCCGTACTTGCACCACAGATGCAGTAATTTCAATCGCATTGAAATGTTATTAATAGTTGTCACATAACACGTGATAATGTCCCATTAAGAGCTGAATAAACATTCTGGTTTAAAATAAATATTTGTTGACAGCATTAAAGCTGCGGTTTTCAGTGACTATGGAGCTTATTTAAAGGGTAAAATTAACTTGAACATCGAATAGTTACATGCTCCACTTATTTTTTTTCTCGATCACTAGGACCATTTGATCAGAATCACCTGTGTCACAAGTAACGATGTAGTCGAAGCTGGTAAGTCAAGATTAGGACTTGTTCTGAAATACACCGGTAATTGTTTAGTGACAGATTTTCTATTTGAGCGTGGCAGCTAACTAGACGAGCATCAGAAAATGACCTTTTTGTATACAAGCTTGCGTTTGACCACTATTTAACTTGTTTGTAACTGTGACTTGGGTAGACGAATGTTGCAGAGGCCCGCTGTTAGAGTCATTTATTTTAACTTTCATAAGTGCTCCTTTGGGGCATATTTGAATAAAGCATTTTGAATTTGAATTTGAAGTTGGTAAGTGACGTTACATTTTGTGGTTGTAGCGCCGGACTCGTGAGCGAGCAGAGTAAAACAACATTTATTTCCCAATATACTAAAACTTCCCATAATATTATTACTAACGCGATGCCCCTCACTTGTCATACGTTTCACATTTCCGGGAGGCGGTCGGTACACGGAAAATCCATTTGAGGCCTCAATAAGACCGTCAAAAGGTATGAATCCGTCGCCACTGAGGCGTTTCGTTTGCTTTCATTACGAGTAGAAAAAAAAAGATATCTGGTAATGATGATGCCTGGCAGTGGTTTTATAAAAAAACTTACAGAAGCACTTATTTTTGGATGTCACTTATCAAGATAACAATTTACCAACTGGTTAATGTGTTTTTATTTTAATATAGCGGTTTTTCTTATAAACTTTTTAATAAAAATTGAACAAAGATTTTTTTTAATTTATATGGAACCAACCCTACCATATCTAATGAAAATAGAATCGTCAAAACCGGACTACTCTGTGAAAAGTTATAAGTCAAACGTCGGTTAAAAAAACGGCAAGTTTTTGCAAAAAATCTTGCTCAATTGTTAGGAACATAGTACGAGTATTAATTTTCAAAAAATAATTATGCAACTTCAACTTTTTAAATGTACAAATTTTAATCGTAACCGAGAAAATTGTTTTCAGAATTGAATCATAGAATAAAAGTTGAAGTGGAGATAAATTACCTACGTTTTTTTTTAATTTTTTTAATAGTTAGAAATCTGTGCCTGTATATTTTTTATTACGCCCAATGTAAAATTAATTTTACCAGTATCTGTACCTAATATATTTTTAATTATGGCCAAAGTAAAATTAATATCTATTAATTTAACTTTCAGCAAAAAAAAAAAGAAAATTAACTGACGTCAAAAGCATTAACAAATATATTTGTTTAACTAACCAAAACAAATGCCAGTAACATCACTTTGATCACTGTCTTATAAATTCTCAACCCACTTATTTATTCCGACGCATGACGGACACAGCGCCCGGAAATTCCCTTCTGCCTTACATGCTCTACGCTATCACCCATTCTATCTGTCATACGGGAAACGTACCATTTTTTCTCGCACCTTATGTTTTCTCGAAATACTTTCGGGTGTAGTGATTGATGCAGGCTTGATGTGTCGCCGACTAATGCCGTTTACGAAGATTGATCGGTTCCTTCGGGAAACCGAGCGTGTTTCGTGTTCTATCTTATTTAAATGTACGGGATTTGTTTATTGGTTTTGATGAATAGCTGTTTAATGATTCGTGAAACATCCTTTCGGTGGATTGATCGCGATGTAATATTAAGGAACGTAATGATTTTGAAATGGAGCCCCCCGCACAACCCCCAAATTGCTGGAGGACCACACCCTACTTTGGTCAACGAGCCCATCGGGCTTAACCGGTAGCTAGCTAAGCTGTACTACCGACCACTCCCCCATCCGCCACCCGGGGGACGCTCCCCAACGCCGTGAGGGCCAGCGCGGGACCGGAATAAGTGGCGCTCTCGTGTTGGAGGCCAAGATCCATTTTGGGTCGCTGCGCCAGAGGAGTAAGTCAGTAATGATTTTGAAAATGAGGGAGTTGGTGTTTTTTCGAGACGTTGAATTATACCACGTAGGTACTAAAGTTGCGTAGTAACTCCTTGACTGAGTCTGTCCCGTTGCTATAAACTTGGGCTGGTTCAAGGCGTGAATAGGTTAGGTATCTTGTAGGAAAGCGTGCTCCATCATGTACTACATCGTCACTTACCATAACGAGAGAACCGGGATACAGTAATGCTTACACATTACTGCTTGGTAACAGACTACACGAGCAAAGCGGTGGTACCTACCCAAACAGTCACTCGAAGAAGAGTACCACCTGGTATATAAAACTTCTGTTGATAAGCGTATACACTGCTCGCCTCGTTCGTCAAGTTTAAACCCAGGCATACCTCCATGAACCGGACGTATCATATCTCAAGACGGGCAGTAAACAGTCGTGGCTATAGCCCGCATGTTGCTTTTATCTAGATTGCCTGAGGCCGGACTCGCAATTACTCCTAATTCTATAGTGAATAATTGAACGAGTTCGCTATTAAAGATGTATGGAGCTCGGAACTGTTGGGGTCGTTTTTCGTCTTTAGTTAAAAAGTTAGGTACATTCGAGTAACCCAATTCTCGTCGACTTGTCACATGTTCTGTCCCTTTCGTTTACGTTGATAGTCAATTGAGATAAAATATTACAAAACGATAGAATTGATGTTGGATTATTCGTTACTATGGTGGAGATTTTCTTAGTTGTCCAATAATGGAAACAATCTTGACGGCTCACCAACCAATGACAGATAGACATACAAATTTTAATCATGACATTATTCATTATTCCTGTCATTGATTGGCTTCCGCCGAGTTTCTTTACATTATAAGACAAGTGTAGAAAAGCTGGGTATAGATGCGGCTTATGGCCCACTATTTCTCAGACATTTGTTTTAGGATAAAATGTAGCATGCAGCAGTGCCAATACAGGTCTTTGTGTTTCAAAGTTCTAATTGGCACTACAATTGTTATGGGATTGCGTTATGCTTACCATCACGGAAACCCGCTCGTCTCCTTACCCAATAGTATAAAAAAACTTAAAATATTAACCAACCAGGAAAAAGCAAAACTTATTCTGCTACATAATTCAGGGCGCACATTTCCGCAAACCTGCACCATAAGACGAGCACAGATCTACTCAATAGCGCCATATCCCGTTCATTTAAGTACATTATCATCATGGAGGAAAGTAGGGTGCGGGAGGAGAGACCGCTGTTACCTTGAGTGGAATCGTGCCGGGAAAGAACGACTGTACCCTTAATTCATATTTTTTATTGTCGGAAAGTAAAAAGTAGTCAGTGAAATTACCGGGCTAATGAGATTTAAGACCTAATGTCTCAGGGTAACGAGTGCAATGCATATCGAAACACAAAGTCCTGCGTGGCACTGCAATTGTTATGGGCGTTACGCTGACCCGAACTTTTAACCAATTTCGAAAAAGGCGGAGAAGCTATTTAAGTTCCACTGTATGTTCATTTTAACGCATGTTCCCGATTTCAATGGTCTGACAGGTATAAATAATATATCTCTCAGGTATAAATAATATTAACTCTTATAAGCCCAGTAATTATACTGGCTACTCTGCTCATCAAACCGGAACACAGTAATTCTTGCACCTTACTGCTTAGCGGCAGACTTCACGAGAGAAGCGGTGGTATCAACCCTGACGGACACTCGCAGAATTCCTACCACCTTATATAAACTGTAAGATTAGGTGAGATAGATGATCTCTCATTTAGATGAATCTGTGAAGTCAGTGAAATTACTGGGTTTATGAGACTTAATATTGCAATTGTTATGGGCCGGCGTTATGCTTACCATCAGGCAAACGACCAACTCGTCTCGTTAATCATTAGTATTAAAAAAGACTGATCTTAGTTCAGAAAAAAAATCTAGTACAGTGATAACGACAATATTACAAACGCCTATGTTGTGATTAGATGTGTTTGTCTAGATAGGTACCAACATTTCAAACCGGAAATAGAAATAACGTTCGACTTCTTTCACTTTTTACTTGAGAAACCGATTCGCTGATGGGCTTATATGGGTGTATTGCTCGTCACGGTACCAAATGACTTTTCACAAATGACCGAGAGGCGATCCAATAGCTCGATCTTGGCTCGAAGTCAACTCGTTATGAGTCTTTGGGGACGTGATACTGAGACGGTGCCGTCGGAAATGCTAGTGAAATGTGATAAAATACAAAATGTTGTCATAGTCTATGTTTAATATATTAGCCATTTTATGCCTCACGAGGGATACTAAAATATCATTTAATTATTTTCTGGCTCTCTACCAGAGAATATGGTAAAAAGAAATAGGTCCTATACAAGGTTATTAAAAAATAAGTTATACAGAAGTGATATAGAAAAAATCTTGGCACGTCTTTTTATATGACTTCACAGTGTTAAACGAATCTTAAAATATGTATTGAGATTTATATTTAAAAAAAAAAATACCGAAAGTATTTTGTAGATCGGTGGTTAAAATAATGTTTCTGAAAGTGTACGTTTGTGTGTAGTGTAAGTTTGTGTAGTTGTGGACACAGTGTACAAACCAGTATTAAACAACGTTTAAACATAACCGCACCTAATATTAATGTAGAGTCAGTTGAAATCCAGACTATTACTCAAATAATACTCAGTGTAAATATCCCTTTCAGGTAGTAGTTATACGTGCAAATATATTTGAGGGCCTTATTACGTAACGGGCGTTCCCAAGTCGTCCGCCTTCGAGCTGCGGCTTGGCCGACGGTCAACTCGTTACCGGTCCTGTGGGAGAGAGATCTTCTGACTATACACAGAATGGAGAAAGCAGTACGTAACCTACGGTCAAAATTCGATCAATAGTTTTGGAGAAATTAGTGGAGAACCACTACATACATACCACTTATACCTATAAAATTGTGTATACTTATTCGTAAGTCTCAATAAAATTTATCATAATCCTACTTAATATTATAAATGTGAAAGTGTTTGTTGGTTTGTTGATTTCTTGGTTTGTCCTTCTTTCACGCAGTAATGGAGCAACGGATCGATGTGATTTTTGGCATAAATATAGTTTATGGACCGGAGAGTAACATAAGCTACTTTTTATCCCGGAAAAATGCACGATTCCTATGGGAACGCGGGTGAAAACCGCAGGCAGAAGCTAGTTTGTAAATATATTGCAGTGCTTTTTTGAAGTTATTTCGTTGCTTAGGCACGGAAAAGAGCCGATTGACGTATTGTTTTTTTAAATTAAATAATGAAGCAATTTCCGTGCAACTGTGAGAAAATAAAGTTAGCTTTATAAGAATGGCTTTACCACGTGATATTTGCACACATAACTGGGGTTACTGATTTCCACGCACTGTGGTCGTCCATAGTAGGCGACCGTGATGTACGGATAGTGTGCATGAACCTTAATAGCATTGTCTGTTGGCTCATTCATTTTGAGACTAACGTTTACTAAAAATGCTACCGGAAAGTTCTGGGAAAACACGCTGAAAGGTGCGGTAACAGATTTATACTTGAGGGTGGAAGTTATCAACTTGAGCAGTACAAAATCCACACTTGTATACTAACAACATTAAAAGAAAAACGTGGGCAGAGTAATTTCAAATTGTACACATAAGTATAGTAATAATACTCCCGGTAATCTCTCGATGTCTCTACTATTTTCTGGACGGTTTCTTACAATCGCGTAAAATGCCTCATCTAGATAACGTCTAAAAGTCCTTCTTTTTAGTGTTCAGTAAATAAGAAAGAAATAGAAGCATACGTCACGTACGAAGCCAGGAGCACACAGCAAGAACACGGCGTAAGCCCTACTTGACCTAGCCAAGTGCGGGTGCAAACCTTATTACCCTGTTTAATCCTCTTATGAAGACTGCCTCCACCCGCCTCCTCACGTTAGGGGTGGGGTTGGTTTTCTAACTGAACTGGTGAATATTTGTGTACTAGGCTTCTTAGAGGTTTTGCCCTGGTCTTTTGGGTAAAATTCAAGTAATCAGTTTTATGAAAAAAAAAGCACGTTGATTTTTTTAAAATCTGAACTTACTCCTATACCTATTATAATTATGTTTTATTCAAAGCGAAAGATATTAAAATTCTTTGTATTTTAACCAATAGCGCTATAAAACATTTATCATTCCGAGAATTAAATTGAAGATAATTTCCGAAAACATAAAATAACACGATAAAATAACATTTACTTTAAAAAACTTTACGATACCGGATTTTTATATAATACCATGCCGCGTATCCCAAGTTCTTTGCTCCCACGAGAAGACTTAGGTCTTGTATTTTTTACAGTAAATTTTAAGCATAATCTACATTTATAATTACCAATGGCGTCATGACCTGGATCCCCACGAGGCAACCTTTCTAAATTACGCCTATTAAATATGCAAAATATCCCTTTGTCCTAACTTTCTTTCTACATTTTGCTTTATTTTACCTGCGTAATTACAGCTAATTTGCAATAATGAAACAATAAAATATGTATAATTTTTTTTAAATTTTATTTGGTAACGAAACGAGCTGGTCAAACGACCAGCTCGTGATATGGGCCGGCGTTATGCTTACCATCAGGCGTTTGCCTGATGAAAAATTGCAGTGCCACCCAGAACTTTGAAACACAAAGGCCTGCGCGGCACTGCAGTGCGCTCGTTACCCTGAGACATTAGGTATTAAGTCTCATGAGCCCAGTAATTTCACTGGATACTCTGCTCATCAAACCGGAACACAGTAATGCTTGCACACTACTGCTTGGCGGCAGACTTCACGAGCAAAGCGGTGGTAACAACCCAGACGGACACTCGCAGAAGAGTTAGTCCTCCCACTAACAGTTAGTCCTCGCACTAACAGTTAAAATCTGCTTGTTAAAATAGATAAAGGTCATAACAATAGGTGTTTAGGACCCAATGAGAATAACAGTATTTTCAGCGTAGTAGGAGGGCCTGGTTGCAAAATCACGGATATATTTTAGACGTCTGTTCGCATGTGTCCAACTTCTCAGGTTTCCAACTTTAACAACATCCATAGAAGTCTTCGCATGAGTCCAACTTTTATTTTTTATGTATTTTTATTAGCACTTTTCCAATCGGTACAGTTACAGACAAAAGAGTACGACATGTAATTGTATAAATCAATTCTTTATTCAGACGACCAGATATGTATTGTAACTTTCATTACCTATACCTCCTACCAATACAAATAAATAAAATTTAAGTGTCTGTTTATAATGTTAAACAAACAGCCTTTTACTAAATATGTATATTAGTATATGAATATAATGTACTTATAATAAAAAAAATCAATTTTTAAATTTTTTGTCTTTCTTTCTATTTGTTCTGGCTGATCTCCGAAACGGCTTTGGACCGATTTTGACGCGAATTTCACTAGATATCTGATGTTTTAAGATGTACCTGAGGCTACGTGGGCGAAGCCACGAGGCACAGCTAGTCCATAGTAAGCGTTTTGTTTCGATTTTTATAATATGTAGTACTGTACTGCTACAGAGTACTACATATAACTATCAAATAGTTAAGCTAATTGGGAAATTTTTGACATGAATGATACTAATTTTAATTTTAATTAATTAATTATTGTAATGAAATAGTTTTCATATAAATGTAATTAATCGTAAACACGAATATTGCACACCTCCAAATGAGGTAGATTGTATGGAACACATTATGTATTACTATCTTTTTTCTACCTACATTCTTTGCAGTTATGGGATTCAAAGTCCCATCTAGGGCTGCGGTGCGATGGTGAATGAAACTGCTGTTTGTAAACTATTATGTGTAATGTCTTTCACAAGTCACAATCAATGCACCACAGATGTATTCACTTGGGCGATGCCCAGTTACGACTATGTCGGTGGTGGAGTGAAACATAGATCTCAACACCAGGAAAAACACTTGTAAATCTTGTATTTTATAATGCAAGTTTTGGAAAAGTAGTGAAACAGTTGCGCGCTAAAAAGTGACAGCTCTACCACAGAGAACGTAGAATGCTCCAGTGACGTTTGGAAACATATCGAAACGCCACACAGTAAATTATTTTGAATTTTGAATTTGAATAATAAAAGTGTGTTTCAAAAGTCTTCATTATCAAAAATGTAATCACAAAAGCGTTTCGTAATAGAGAAATCGAAATTGTTCAACCATCGCAATGCGCACATGTAAAAATATCTATAAATCCCCGGAACGAGCCCACATAATAGTTTTTATTTGTTGCCGTAATCGACGTCGGAATTTAATCAAAACCAACGAAATAATAAGCGTCGAATAAAAACAGGCGGCAGGAATGCAGCGGTAAATGGCTGCGTAGCTTTTGTGGAATCGTTTGTGAAAATTTGATTTTATTCATTCGCGTGAAACTCGCAACTGTGTTTTTAACACATTGTAGATACATACTGATTAATAAAACGATATTTTGAATTCCAAGATATATTTTATTTAAAACTACCTAACCATAATTTATTTAATCTTCATTATATTTATTTAAGGTTTTCCCTGTTACATGTTAGTAAATATTATGTTTATGTGACATTTTTGTTAGTGGTAGGACTAACTCTTCTGCGAGTGTCCGTCTGGGTTGTTACCTCCGCTTTGCTCGTGAAGTCAGCCGCCAAGCAGTAATGTGCAAGCATTACTGTGTTCCGGTTTGATGAGCAAAGTAGTCAGTGAAATTACTGGGCCTTAGGAGACTTAATACCTAATGTCTCAGGGTAACGAGTTCTGAGTGGCACTGCAATTGTTATGGCCCGGCGCTGTGGTTACCATCAGGCAAACGTACAGCTCGTCTCGTTACCATATAGAATTAAAGAAAAACATTACTATACCAACACAATTGGGGAGACCAAAACCCAAAGAATCCAACGCATTCTTTGGGTTTTGATCTCCCCTTGGCCACATTCTGAGAACGGAGGAGGATCGCAGCGTCAAAAAGGCTTCAACTCAACCACCGATCCGTCTAGTTGAAGTCTCTTTCTAAGCATCAGATATATTTCAGACCAGAATTTTCCTATATATACATTTCCCTAAATTCACTTCGGAGCATACCCAATTTAGATTATGGAAATATCTGATAGATATTGTGGGTAGTTTCGTACCCTATTGCTAACTTTAAAGAGCTCGTCACAGGACTACAATGATTAGCCCAACCTTCGCTCAGTATTTCACCAACAAAGTCTGCACTTTGCTGCCCGTAACGAGCAAAGTTTAACACAGAAGGGCTTTGCCCAATCCAGTGACCAGTAATTACTTACAGGGCATTAGTAAAGACAGTATGGAATCAATATAAATTTAACTTGTTTTCGTCACGCACGCTAAATCGAGAGACAATTGTAAGGTCAATATTTAAATTTTAATTTATAGCCATAATTATGGATATAGACATTTAAAAATCTAAAGCATGTGTTACGTATTATCCGCACATAACTTGATATAAGTCATTGGTGCGGGCCGAGTCGAGATTCGAACTATGGTGCGTCGCATTGAAAGTCGCACATGTTCCTGCTCGGCCACACTCGCTCATAACCCTATACAATGGTAATATATGGTGCCAGTTGCAATACTGTCTCCATATTTCCTGTGGCAGCTAAGTAAGAGTGCGGAAACTGGCCCAATTTAGGTTGTAAATTGGAAACTTTGCGCTCGGCGATAAGGCGGCCAAGTTATTGTTTAAGTTCGTATCGCGATTGTGCAATTGTTGAGACGACTGACTATCGGACTTTAAACTGTTGGTCAGTTCCGAAACTGTTGAATTGTGGAGAACAATAGTTATAGTTTGAAGATTTCAATGAATAAGTAGACAGTTCTGTTTCAGATCTCCCTAATTGTAACTCTAGAAGTCAATCAGATGATATGATTGACTTGAGCTTGAATCACATTAATAAGTTCCGACATTTTTTTTAAACAGACGTTACCTTTTTACTGTGGACTCGCTTGGCAAAATACTCATCATCATCATCATCATCATCATCATCATCATCATCAGCCAGAAGACGTCCACTGCTGAACATAGGCCTCCCCCATAGAACGCCACTTGGATCGGCTGCTCGCCTCTTGCATCCAACGGTTCCCCGCGGTTTAACAAGGTCGTCGGTCCACCTAGTGGGGGTTCGTCCTACATTACGTCTTCCGGTTCGTGGTCGCCACTCGAGAATCTTTCTTCCCCATCGGTTATAGGTTCTGCGAGCGATATGGCCTGCCCATTGCCATTTCAACTTAAAAATGCCAATATTACCTTTTTTATAATACCAGCCTTAATTTAAAGAAAATAATTATATAAAAATGAAGTATGTACCTATACGTCTTCAAATATTTCCTGCAAAATTATGTTACCAAAATCTGATTGTCCTACCACATAGCAGCGTTCAGCGACACAGTTTGATAAATGACCTCGTCCGCTTTAAAACGAATTTAAATAACATTTTTACACTTCATGAATTATTTATTGCAGCCATGAATAAAATCCGACCTTTATAAATGTCCAAAGTTCATTTTGACAGCGTGTTCCAGTGAAACGGTTCAGGGGATGTGTTTAAACTTGTTGGTATAGTATTGTGTAAAACTATGAACGAATCAAAAAAGGTTTTACCAGGAAGTAAGGGCTACCTCTTTTGTAAGTATTCGTCTGGGAAGGTTTTTGCTCGTGTAGCCTGCCACCAAGATGTAATGTCCAAGAATAACTGTGTTTCGGTTTGATGAGTTAAGAGTTCAGTGAAATTACTGGGCTTATAAGACTTCATAACTAATGAATATTAATCTGAAGTCTTAGAACTGTGAAGTGTAAACCTAGACCTTCCACATAATGAGAGACGGATTGCTTAATACTGTTGGCAACATAAAATATTTTGACACCTGTCAATGTCAATATTAATACCTTTCTCTTGGTGATCCGTGTGCTGCGATGTACAACTCATAATTACTTTACTTAAAATATAAAGTTAAGTGTGAATTAAGGCTGTTTCCCTGGATTCGTCCTTGCCCTGCGCCCCTACAATCTAGAAATACAGTCCACTCAACGAAGGAAGGTGGCTCCAGCCTACATTTTGGTCCTTCGAATCCCCGCTTGGCAGACTTGGTGATCGCAGTAAGTTTTGAAGTTGACCGAGGAAAATGCTGCTCCACGTTTTCTGGATATTTTCTGGATATCAGTTAGCTCTTACGGCACCTATGAGAAAAAATTGCTATATTCATACTGCATATTATCCAATAATATTAAAGGGTATTCGGAAAGAATATAGTAGTATCCTTCCGAAAAGTAATTGCCAGTGTACAGTGTATAGTATATGTAATCAGGCGAGTTTTGGGCCGACACGGGTAATGAACTCTAGGGGATGTGACCAAAACTACACATCATTATAAGGGTCGCTCGTTCCATTCCTATCTAGTTAGATACCTGGGTTGTACGTATGAATTCTAGATATTTCAGAGAGATACGACGGCGAAGTTACATTTTATCGTCGTCATTCACACACTTTATAGTTAGTGAGAGGACTAACTCTTCTGCGAGTGTTCGTCTGGGTAGTTACCACCGCTTTGCTCGTGAAGTCTGCCGCCAAGCAGTAGTGTGCAAGCATTACTGTGTTCCGGTTTGATGAGCAGAGTATCCAGTGAAATTACGGGGCTTACGAGACTTAATACCTAATGTCTCAGGGTAACGAGCGCACTGCAGTGCCGCGCAGGCCTTTGTGTTTCAAAGTTCTGGGTGGCACTGCAATTGTTATGGGCCGGCGTTATTCTTACCATCAGGCAAACGCCCAGCTCGTCTCGTCACCAAATAACATTAAAAAAAACTTTATTACTTTGTGCAACGTGAAATTACTGGATGTATTTGATACAGTTAGTTATATACATATATAACATGATACAAAACGACGTTCATGGTTTACCTCAGAGTCCGTACTTTAATGAAATCGATAGTGCGTTTGCTGTTTTGTCGGTTTATCCTTGCAGCTTGTAGCGACAAAGCAACAGATCGATGTGATTTTTCAAATGGATATAGTTTATGGGCCGTAGAGTAACATAGGCTACTTTTATCCTGACTAACTAGGAAACTAACTAACTAATTAGGTTATTAAAAGTTAAACTTTCAATGAAAGACAACATTGTAAATCGTGATGAAACAACAGCAAGTAGCGAACTTAGCATATTCGACTACTTGATGACTTAGGAATAGGTGGGATTAGTGGTGAAGTTCTAACCTGTCAAGGGCAAAAAAGACGTTATTTGTACTGAATTCTCTATATTTCACCACCAAAGTTATGTCACAGCCATATTGTGAATGAAGTCAAAAAAGTATGTAAGTACTTAATCTAATAATTCGATGTGATGTAACAGAAGTTACAGAAAAAAACTCGACTGCCCTAGCCAGTGTCACACGTGATGATGTAAGGATTCTAACGATACCCCATACATCGAAATCTGTTCAGGCATTTAAAAGTTATGGTGGAATAAAGAAAGTCACATACATACATGAAAGCAAAAAACACGGCTTTTTGTGCAGTGGTGAAAAATGTATCTGACAAGCATTTTACTTCCTTCATTTTACGAACGGCAAAGGAGTGGAATTCTTTGCCAGCCTCTTTGTTTCCCAATAGCTATAATCTGGAAGTTTTCAAGGCAAGAGTATATAGGATTCTTCTAGGGCAACACATAATTATAGCCACATCGTCGACCGCATTGTCGCTTAACATCAGGTGAGATCGTGGTCAAGCGTAAGCTCATTTCACATTTTAAAAAACCTAATTTTAGGCTTTGAAGTACACTCACTTATACCAGTTGCTGACAACGTACTGGTTACTAGAAATCTGATATTTTTTCTCATAAAGGTTGTTGTGAGAAAAATTATCAGATTTCTTCACTTTGCAAATTATTTGAAGTATACGAGTACATATCTAGATTATTCAACCAAATGACGTGTAAAATAGTTATGCATGGATAGCGTTTGACAATTAATATTCCTCCTATGCTCGCTCCGTTAGGTTTCCTCTATTCACTACACATACGCAAAGCGTATTGGTTTGATACTCAAACAATATGACTAACTCTGTTTCCGTGAAATACCAGGCCGAAGAGAAAAAATAAAACAGGAGGGAATGTGGGCACGTAAAATGCTAAGTCAAATTTTTTACATATTCTTAAATTACATAATTTATATATTACAAATAAAATGTTGTGTCTATTATTTAAATAAAGTCCGTAAGTTTAGGTACTTGTGTTTTTTTACGTATAATGTGCATATTAACTTGTAGTCGCACCGCTACATCCAGTAGTCAGTGAAATGAATGGGCTTATGACAGTTAATAACTCTTCTCTCTAAAGTCTCTTACGAAATGCAGTGCAGTAGGTAGCACTGCAATTGATATACCCGGCAAACGACTCGCTCGTCTCGTTATTCAATAGTAATAAAAACAACGATAAAAACTCGTAAAGTACCTACCTGCACTATAAAAACATAACACATAATTTAAAAAACTCAATCTTGTCTTTCAGGGCCAATCTATTAGCTACTATTTAAGTCTGAATTACATCCAAACACGACTAATAATTAACCATGTAGGTACTTGAAACTAAAAAGCTTATTTAAGTTTTTTAAGTTGCAAATTTTAAATGGTCTCGAACAGACTGCCATGAAAGAAGTCTCACTGTCTGACACCTCAGCTGTGACAAAACACGCCTTGAAATACAAAACCATACCGAGTTCCGATCCTTGATCACGATCCGTTAGATTGGCCATTTGTATCCGATTGAACAATCAAACTAACTTGTACTGGGTAAAGGCAAGGCAAAAGATAATAATATGAGGGACCAAGAGTTACTATTCAGAATGTTCTATCAGCCTTGACTAACTTGGTAACTTGTGTTCGTATCAGATCACTTGTGGTCTTAGTGGAAATTAATGATTCATATCGAAAACTTGAATATATGAGATATATCTTAATATGTTTAGAGAAATGTTTTGCAGTCGAGTCTGGAGACATTAGAAGTTCTTTGTCAAGGATTATGCTTGGCCTGGTGATGTTGGTGCGGGATCCCTTTGATTATAACGCCTCCCTATGAAACGCCACCCGAATTCAAGTACACAAAGGCTTGCATAGAACGTGCACACTTCACTCTGAGACTTGAGGTATTAAAAGTGTCACATGTGCAGTAATTTCACTGAATAGTTTGCTAATAAAATTGGAACACATTAATCATCATTAGCCAGAAGACGTCCACTGCTGAACATAGGCCTCCCTCATAGAACACAGTAATGCATGCACATTACTGCTTGGTGGCTGATTACACGAGCAAAGCGGTGCTACACACCTAGACGGACATTAGCAAAAGATTTAGTTTTCCCACTTGGTAAATTATAATTAAAAATGCGACGCGTAACCAAAATGCTGGTAACTATTTGGCTCAACGGATCAGCATTGCGGTTCAACGAGGCAATGCCGCCAGCATGCTGGGTACGCTTCCGACTGGTAGTGGGCTAGAACATTTGGATTATCTATAGGCCTACTAGGGCTTGTAGATTATCCAACTATTTTTGTAGCTAGCTAGGTTAGATGTAGTGTTTATTTATGTATTAGCTAGTTAATAAAGGCATTAAGAACGATAAAAAAAAATTTAAAAGTAAAGTAAAACATTAATATATCCAAAATCTATCTATTGGGGCTACATTTTCAATCATTTATTTATCTATCTAAAGCGTGTTTCATGGCCTAAGCTTACTAAGTTTAACTTAGCACAGAAACACGGCAATGTATACGTTAGCACTGGTCTCTCGACTTGTTCTGCTTACAGTGCTGTTTCATTTCCTCATCGTTCAAATAAAGGGCGCCCGGATTGCAAACATGCAGTACAAGAAGTGAAAAAGAACTCTTAATTAAACCTTCTCGGTGATCTGGGATTCTTTTCTGGCTTCTGTATTTCCTGAATGCTACAATATGGGAATCTTCAAGATAAAATTGAACCGCTATTTAGTGGACTGCCCATTTTACTTTAATTTTATAAGTTTTTAATTACACGATTGCTCAAAAAAGGAGTGTAATGTTTTTAGGATTCACGCAGCAACGGAGCAACGCATGGACGTGATTTTGTTGTATAGATATAGTTTATGCACCGGAGAGTAACATAACCTACTTTTTTATCCTGGAAAAATGCACGGTTCCTGTGAGAACGCGGGTGAAACCCGGGCAAAAGCTAGTTCCACTATAACTTTTACATACCTGAACAGATTTTTATGTATGTGGTATTAGATCCTTGCATCATCCTGAATGGCTAGCAGAGTCGTGTTTTTCTATGAAAATTTTGTTAAATCGACTTGTTTTATACATGTATTTGGTGAGCACTGTGCAATAAACAGTTTTTGTATTGTATTGTATAGTTATCAAGCTCAAGAATTTACTTCGGAATGAAACTAAACACAAAGCGTAAACTTAATTTGGAGAAGACAATTTATGTGAATAAATAAAGTTGATATAAGATAATCAAATAATTTAAAATACAAAGAAAAATATCTTCAAAAGTTAAAATTGCTTCTTTGACACTCATTCACGGCACGATGAGATGTGCGTTTCCACTGTATTTATATTTTCGATAAAATTTTGTTGAAGTTGAAGATATTGTTTGAGTTTCTTATTGTTAATTTTTTTAAATTTAGTTTAAAAGCATTTGGAATACTTGTGGAAACAATTTTCATTATAACAGTTGTTACAATGAGTAACAAATCATTAAAAGGTTTTCAACGTTGATTGAAGAGGCTGCTAGCTACTTATGATGAATGGAATTTGGTATGATAGAAGTAGAAGATTTACCGTTTTCAATTTCCGATTTCAACCGATTTTAATGTAGGCTCTAGTTAGTCGTAGGAATACAAACCCACGTAGTGAAATTTGGCGAGTGATCTAGCTGCCACTGATCCATCAAAGATTCAAAACTAGCCTCTTCAATAATTACTCACTATAAATTATATAGAAATAATCTTATTTTGAGCTGCATTCATTATACTAGCGGTAGTTAGTTTAAAACTAAAATAGGCCTCTGGTAAACGTTTTGATTCGCCCCTAATGGACACCAACTCAACCCGTGACAGGCGCCACCTGTCACGACGACCTCTATTTAAACCTTCCTCCCCCACCTTTAAATAATTGCTGTGAAAACACAAACATTCCCCTCTTTCTTTGTGGATGTACTCAAAGGGAGGGGCGCTTGCCCCTCCTGCCCGTAAGCGCCCGTAAGCACTTACAGAGCATGTAACGTAAAATCTTGTGTGTAGTAAACCAGTTTTATTAATTAATATAGAAATTGCAGATGCAAGAATTAAACTGCAAAAAGGAGAGAGATTGTTTAGCATAGCAGTGTGACGTAATGGGGTAGTAAAAAAAAATGTATGAATATAACTTAGCAGGAACGTATTTTAGTCCCGATTTCTGATATTTTATGCACTTGTAACTCAAACTAAAAAACGGAATCCTATTAAGAATTGTTTTTTTGTTCACCAGTCAAGGCCCTTTATCTCAAAAACGGCTTAAAGTCAAAATAATTCGTATAATAAGGTCCACGCTCTCATAATACATTGAAAACAACAAGTCTCTTGTTCAGAAAAGTGGTAAGGTCCTAGGTGTGTGTGTGCGTGCGTGCGTGTGTGCGAACGTGCGTGCATAACACATAGGCTATAAAGATATATACCACGCTGGGGAAGCCGCGGGCTGAAGCTAGTGTTATATTGTTCATAGGAACATAACAAAAACCATAAATTGTGACCAATTAGTTTATTAATTTTTGTTCGTAGAAAATACAACCACTTTCAGAGATGCGCGAGAGTAGAGAGAAAGAGCCGTAGACAACGGGAATTTAGAACATACGACCATTGACATTGACATTGATTGATTTCAATACTGAGGTGCGTTTACACGTAACCAATATAAAAGATCATATCTACATGACAATTTAACAGAGTTGACTATCGCCCAAAAATCCTGATTACGCCCACTTACTTCCCCATTGGACAAATTAAAATTTACAATTTGAACTGCGTCGTTACTTTTGTGTATTTGTGATTAATAGCTGTTGAAAGTTCACACAATTTGCTTATCCGAAAACTTTTCTGTACACTCGACATTCCGGCGGAGGTCGGTGCTCATTTTAGACTGAGAGCTTGAAACTGTTCTGAATAAAGTACTTTAAGAGAAACGTGATAGAAGAAACATATATCAAGACATTTTTATATCAATTACAAACTATGCAGATGTGTTAACTCACACTAACTTTACTTTATTCGTTTTATTTGGAACTAGCTGTTCCCCGCGGCTTCACACACGTAGCCTAAGTTACTCCTTACAACATCAGCTATCTGCCAGTGAAAGTACCGTTAAAATCGATCTAGCCTTTTTTTAGATTAGCCGGAACCAACAGACAGACAGGCAACAGTTTTAGAAAATGTTTTTTGTTGTATATAAGTACCGTAATACTTTCATATGCATTTAGTAAAGAGCTGTTATTTTGACATTACAGACACATACATTATCTTTTTTATATAGAATTTGTTTTTATCCTGTGTTTAAAGGCCGATTCAGAAAGAGTTGGCGATGGTGAGTCGATTTAGACACAGAAAGTTGGTTCGAGGTGGTCCAAGACTTATATAAATATATAAAAGGATTTTTGTTGGGGCCTTTGCTCAGAAGTGGGACATAATAGAAGTGGCACATGGCTAAGGAAAAAAAGAAACGTTTTTTTACAGAATTTGTTTTTATTGTACATTTTTAGGAATAAGTGCTACTGGCTCTCAATAATTTCGTTTTGTGGAGCTCGTTATCAAAGCTCTCATCAAGTGATCAAGGTGGAAACGTTTTCGTTTTGTGTTTGTGTTCGGAAGTTGTCGAGTGTTTAACAGTTTCGTATTTGCTTTTGTTTCCGGACTTCGGTGCTATAGTTATGAAGTTGGCTCGTAATGAAGCGTTGTGAATTTGACTTTAATTATGTTTCTCTTTGTTTACTCTGTAGGGATGATAGTATACTTTTGAAGATACCAAAACTTGATTCTTCCTTGTCGAATACGCATGTGGACCAGAATTTTCAAACCACTCTTGGGCAGGACTGATGGATTAACATGCCCTCCGAACACAGACCATTAAACTTATATAGACTCCGCTTAGAAGGGCACCCCTGCTCGTCAAGGTTAAGCATTATCACTGCTTAACGCCGCCAAGTAGAACCAATCACAACACGCCATCTTCACTCGTCTGATATATGAGTTTTAAACTGACCAATCATAACACACCGTCTTCTCTCCTCCCCCTGCCAACATTTGATGATTGTTTTCTCATGCAAGCGTCTTGGTTTACTGGTCTGTGCCTCCGAATAACGACTGTAAGTAACTTACCACCGAAGCACGGTAGAGCGCAGTTGCAAATATCAATGGCGGTTACCCACGATAATCCATGTATACGGACTGCAGCCAACGTTGCTTTACTTTTTTGTTCTATTGGTTTACGAGACGAACTGGTCGTTTTCCTGATGGTAACCCTAAAGTCCTAACTCGCGAGCTTTAAGCCCTTTTCACTATAGACTAAATTTAAATTCCGAATTTTTCATTGTAGTATGCAAATAAAGAGGCTATCTCTCGTATTATATCTAGGTACTCGTATATTGCCTCTCGTTTCCACCTCGTTACCCTTTACAATATATCTTCTAACAATGGATCCCACTAACTCAAACATATAACTAATTCACCACTCACTACAAAACCGATCCTGGACCAATTACCGCTGAACAAACTGACGCAAATTGTTTCATCCGGTTCTACCCATCCGAGCACCCTTTCATCCGAAATGAGTGGCGTGAGCACCTCTCGATAAAACGTGAGAGGTATTCTAATGTACCTTCCGAAAGAAGTGAAAGGGCTCGTAATTGAAAAATCGTTTCAGATGTTGAAGTACGTTCGGTGCATGCGGATTTAGATGTATGTTGGAGGTATATTGCGGCTTGCGAATTGAATGTGTCGAATGTTGAAGCTGTTGTTTTGCGTGTTTATCCATACAGATAAATAAAATTTAAGTGTCTGTTTGTAATATCAAAATAACAGCTTTTTACTAAATGCATATGAAAGTATATACGGTACATACAACAAAACAACCATTTTTAAAATTTTTGTCTGTCTGTCTGTCTGTTTGTTCCGGGTAATCTCCGAAATGGCTGGACCGATTTTGACGGGACTTTCACTGGCAGATAGCTGATGTTACAAGGAGTAACATAGGCTAGTTTAATTTTAGAAAAATAATTAGGGTTCCGCGCAAAAAAAATAAAAACCACGTAATCCAAAATCTCCACGCGGGTGAAACCGCGGAGCAGCAGCTAGTAAAAAATGTGATGGGAAGTTTCAATGCTCAATAATTTATAGCAATCGTATGTTGTATAGTCGACTGCAATAATATGAACATATACTTTTAGAAGATTCTCAAATTTGTGTCAAATAATTTTGCAAAAATAAATGTATCCGGTTACGTTTTCATGTTATTGTGAAACGTAACTACAGCACGCTTATTTTTGCAACATCATCAAGTGAAGATAGATTTAATTTAGACGAAACGTGAGGTATTTGAAACTCGTTTCAGATGTTGAAGTACGTTCGGGGAATGACTTATTCTCAAGAGAGTCTCACAATTTGTTGTTAACCACGGTCTTGATGTTAATCGTGGTGATGGTCTTAAGGTTTGTCAAGGTCATGGTCGTAAGGAGTGACCTCCTTCCGGTATAACATACCAATTCAAACTCACCCTGTATATGAATTCGATATCATTCTGCCACGACACACCCCGACACTTTAATCTGAATCATTAACACTCTACGATTTCATTCATAAATCCTGAGGATTATTTGGTATTCGAGGATTATACATAAATATTTGTTGCATTAGGTATTTCATAACAATAACTTTATAGGTATCGCAATAAATATTCGATACTGCTGAACGGTGAAAACACAAGCCGATTATATTATGCGTGTGCAAGCGATGCAACCATCCATGAATGTGATAAAAATGGCCGCTGTCAAGTCAAACAATCCGAATTAATTTTAAGACCAAAGTTAACAAATATTCACGTGTTTGTTTATTATTTGTATAAAAATGCTAGCACGTATTTCTAAAGTATGCTAGGAAATGTTTCTATGAATACTTGAATACCTATTTTTATACTATAAAGTTAACAAACGTGAGTTTTGTTTGTCTGTTGGCAAGCAAAACCGTCTGCATAACAGTTAGTCTCACTGATAACTTTGAAATATAAAAAGCTTAAAGATAAACGTCTAAAATTATCAGAAATGCCACAGCAGAATGGAGTTAGACAACGGTTAAAAACTACATAAAACAAGATTTGTGGTTTTTCATTTTATAATCACGCGGCTAAGGCATGTTTAACAGTTAACATAGGTTTAAGGTGTGTATAATTTTTTTGTGCTTATACTGACCGTAACGGTCTTACCGCATAAAATCTAAATAATAGTTTAGTAGTTTATATTGGCACTAAGTGCATGGGGAAGTAGCTTTCGGTCACATTAATAAGTACTTAGGTAACTTCTTGCCATTTATGTTGATTTTAGAACATTATTTTTATTAGTCGTAAGGTCTTATAATCCTACTTATATAATATATTATAATATCCATACTATATTATAAATGCGAAAGTGTGTTTGTTGATTTGTTGGTTTGTCCTTCTTTCACGCAGTAACGGAACAATGGATCGACGTGATTTTTGGCATAGATATAGTTTATGGACCGGAGAGTAACATAGGCTACTATTTATCCCGGAAAAATGCATGGTTCCTATGGGAACGCGGGTGAAAACCGCGGATGGAAGCTAGTTCTATTATACTTGTACCACTTTGTTAGTGCCTAAATACTCCAGAAGATCAAACTTTTCCCATAAACAATCAAATCAAGTTGCGAACACAAACAGTTTGCCTATCACGGATGCTTGTCGCATAATCTACAAGACATTATGCTATGAGGAATAGCCAGTCACCGGTGTTCAATGTTCATGGCACAGTACATTAAATGAATAGTATACAACTCCTAATAATATAAGAAATACGAGTGTATTTATATGTTTGTCATTCTTTCACGCAGCAGTGCGTGGAGCGAATTTTTTTGCATAGATACTGTGTTACCATAAAAAACAACTTTTAGACACCTGTTTATCTAAACAGTGTGAAAGATAAACGTCTAAAATGATATGAAATGTTGCAACAGAATGGAGGTAGATAAGGATTAGACAGCATTAGTAATTAAATCAAGATTTGTGGTTGTTACTTATTCAGGCGACTTATGCATGTTTAAGGATTAGACCCTGTTTACGTCATGTTTAAAGGGTGTTTAATTTTTTTTGGAAAGACTGATATTGTTTAAAGATCTTTATGTATAGGCCGTAGAGTGACAAACCTCGGGCCGCAACCAGTTTCATAGAAAAGTTGATTACGTGATACATTTTTAATCAAATAAGGTACGAGGGAAGTTTAAAATCGACAGAACTCATTAAAAATCCTATTAAGATTTGGTGTAAACGCACACGTTAGTGTGAGTAAATCATATAGGACCAATTGCGTCATTGCCCCTTCTGTTCTATCTGTGGCTAGGGTTCAATCCATGTTTAACTTTCGCTAATTGTTTGCCTCTGGGTCCATTCCAATCACCAACTTACCAAGAGCTGCCCACTTTTGGCCACAAGTTCTATCTTCACCGAAAATGTAACACAATTTGGGAGGGCAATAGTTCAAGTAAACTGGCGACAGAGGCTTGTGGAACCGATGTAACATGGAAAACTTTTAACATTATCAATATTTAATTCGTTATAACTTGCCATGTAGCAATTGGAAAAGTTTTTGTTGAAACCATAAATAAACGTTCAATATTTGAGAGTGTTTTTTCACCTTAACACAAAGAGGTTTTTTTATACCATTATTTATTATCATTTGACTAACTTACTTACTCCTCCAGCGCAGCAACCTGAGGTGAATTTTGGCGTCCAACACAAAAGAACTCCACTTGTTCCAGTCCTGCTGCCTCTCCCCAGTCAGCGATATCCAGGTCGCACAGATCCGCCTCGACAACATCAAACCAGTGATATTAGAGTGACCTGCCAGGTCGACGGCCATTTGAGGCTCCAAGATACGCTTTTTTATCGCTCCGGTCCTCCTTTTTCTGTGCATGTGGTCAAGCTAGCGCAGTGTTTGTCCTTTGATGTCTTCAATTATGTTGCGCTCACTGACCAGCTCCTCGATTTCGATGTTTTTTCTTATCCTCCAGCTGCCGTCTTCCTTCTTGTTTAGGCCTAGAATTTGGCGCAGACAGTTATTTTTCACAGCGACGTAGACAAAGGTGGGAAATACGGTAAACTTAGGATGTGAAACATAAAACCAGTCTCTGCTGTGGGTCTCCATAGCGATTGCCAGAACACATAGATTTTTGAAGCCCTTGAAGGTAATAGCTTGCCATTATACTAAAATACATTCTACCACTATGCTGTAGTTACTTCACGATGTTTTCCATCACCATAAGCTCTTGCTCATACAAACCATCGATCTCCAGAAGAATGGCTGACCTCACTATCATTATAGGCCGGAGAGTAACATAGGCTAGGGCAGAAGCTAATGGTACATAATGATGTTAAAACAAATTACAATTAAGAAAACTCGCTTATCAGCGCTAAAGACAATTTAAAATGCACTAAAAGCGTACCTTGCAAGTCAATCCTAGCAGTAAAGGTGCAATTATAGTAACTACTGGTATGATAATTACAGTAACTACGCGATCAATACTTAAACTTAACTGCTCAGTAATGAACACTTGAGCGTTAAGTATTTACATTTAGAAAATACTTGTTATAATTATGTTCTTTATAACCTTTAACAGTTAGAATATAACTCAATACAGTTTTTTTTCGTCTTCCGTATTATCCTTTCCTTTTCGTGTGGTTTCGGGATAAGAATAAGAGAATCTCTTCTCGTGGCTTCCGAAAGTGCTGACTAGAGGAATATCCAGGGAATGAACATCAGGAATGAACAGCAGCATTCTCCTAGTACAGCATCATAATATAGTGCGAACGGCTTGCATTATGGCAGTCCCCCTTATGGGGGATCGGCATAACTATTTTCAGCTGTGGCAGAAATCTTGCAGCTGATGCAAGAACAATACAGACAGGGTTTGAAAGTGTAATCATTAATTAAGCTAATAAGCTTGCGTTATACTTATTCGTGACAAGCATAACCATGTCTATGAAACCGCTGCCGTGACGAATTTCTTGCCCTTCTTCTTGCTCGACCTATACCAATTTGGAACGGGCACGGTGGGGTTCTGGAAGGTTCGTTGACTTTGAGCACGGATTGGGTCTGTTGGTGTCTTTGTTATTTATAATGTTTTGATAAAGACAGTATTAGTTTTAGTCTGTGATTCGGGTAGACGATTGCAGACCGCTGTTAGAGTAATTTATTTTAACTTTCATAAGTGCTCCTTTGGGGCCTATTTGAATAAAGCATTTTGAATTTGAAAACGTAATATTTAGTAGAACATGATTATAAAAAAATAAGTATAAAAATAGAAAGATCAGACAAACAACAGTCGCAAAGAAAAAGCTTCACGCTCCGGCTACCTAAATAAATAAACTCCATTGACAAATAACGAACAATACAACCTCTAAATATTTACGTTCACAAATGTTTTCATCGAAGTGGGGTACGATCCCTCACCGCTACATTATAAGGGAAAAATAAGGGAGGGAACAAATTGTTTTGTCCGAACAGACTATCCGTCCTGTAAGAGTTTAAAAAATATTGATGGGAATCAGTACTCTGTTTCTAAGGAATACGGTGATTGAATTATTTTATCGCATTTGATGACGAGACGAGCTGGAAGTTTGCCTGATGGTAAACATATCGCCGGCCCACAAAAATTGCAGTGCCACGACAAACTACCGGCTCTTCTCATTATCAAATTGAATTAAAAAAATAAACATTTTACAATAAAAAAACAAGTAAAAATTGATTTTAAAACACCGGTAACCGACTTCATTTAAAATATCGTGACATACGAAATATCATCTCCTATTTTCCCATAAAATTATAAAATTCTTTCATAAAACTTATATGAGACCACCTCGAAAGTAAACACTTTCAAACAAAAATTTCTTTAAAAAAGCAACGAACCGACTTCAGTTACAAACTACTGAACCAATTTGGATGAAATTTCTATGGGACCAATCTGAAAGTATCCTTATAATATATCCTTTCAAATAAAAGAAGAATTTTCCAAATAGGTTTATATATGACGGAGATCTGAGGTAACAAACATAAAAAATACCAACCGAATTGATAACCTTCTCCTAAAAATACATTCAGACGAACGTAGAACCTCATCCTTTTTTGAAGTCTGATAAAAACTAGTGAAATTAAATAAATGTTTGTTAGAACTACACAGACCGGATGTTAAAGATTGTAATATTTTACTATCACATCCCTAAACATAATCGTATATCAAACGCATAATAATTCATATCTTTATAAATATTAGAGCACACCTAAACGCACGTAATGAAAGTGAACCCCAGAACACAGCTGGGGTTCAACCACATGAATATTTGAAGAAGTAGACTGCATCGCTCAGCTTCATATCGATTGTTCTATATCTATCGGGGTCAATGTTTGGATGCCTTTATTTACGTTTGTTATAGCACTTCCGATCGATTTTTGGACTTATTTTAAGATAGTTTTACCAGTGGCGCAAGTACGGATCTTTTCGGTCGATAAATTCGATAAAATTGACAGTGCAAATCGAAAAAGTGGGTTTTATCGAGCCTCGAAACAATCGACAAAAGTTATCGAAAAGCTAGATCGAATCCAAAGAGAATATAGAGCTACTACAATACTTTACGATCAGACTTCGGTACTCGCAACATTCGATAAATTTATCGAGTTTTTCGGTTCGACAAATTTATCGAACCTACTTTCGTACTTGCGCCGCAGGTGGTAGGTTATTATTCGGCGAGCGTCCGTCTGGGTGGGTACCACCGTTTCGCTCGTGTAGTCTGCCACCAAGCAGTAATGTGCAAGCATTATTGTGTTCCGGTTTGTGAGCAAAGTAGTCAGTGAAATTGCTGGGCATTCTCAGGTTAACGAGCACATTGCCGCGCAGGCCTTTGTGTTGCAAAGTTCTGAGTGGCACTGTAATTGTTATAGGCTGGCGATATGCTTACCAAAAGGCAAAATATCCGCTCGCCGTCTCTTTATCAGTGGTATAAAGAAATGTTTACACATACAAATATGGTGCAGGTAAAAATGTACATCATAACATAAAACTTTTCTCAAAACCTAATTAATATAATAGGTTGGGGAAAAAGTTTCTTCGCATTTTTTAAGAAAATTCAAAACATTTTTTAATATAGTTTATTTACATTTAACTAAAGTATGTAGGTACCATTTTGTTCTTCTTTCATCAACTTTTCATGTTCATTTTGGACTTCTGATCAAAATACCGCGACAAGTGGTTTTGGCAGTCCTCTCGTGATGTTAACCTGACACTGCCTAAAGAATTTTGAAGAGACCGAAACAGGTGGAAATCTGAAGGTGCAAGGTCAGGACTATACTACGGCGGATGCATTAACACCTCCCAGCCAAACTCTCTTAATTTTTTCTGAGTGGCTAAAGATGTGTGAGGTCTAGCGTTATCATGATGAAAAACCACACCCCTTCTGTTGATTAATTCCGGCCGCTTTCTCTCAACTTCTTGCTTTAATCTCATCAGTTGTTCGCAGTAGAGTTCAGAATCGATGGTCCTGCCTGGTGGTAACAGCTCATAATGAATAATGCCCTTCCAATCCCACCACACACACAGCATCACCTTGTTGCGAGTTAACCCGGGTTTCGCCACAGTCTGTGTAGCCTGACCGGTCTTTGACCACGACTTTTTTCGCACGTTCTTGTCGTACGTGATCCACTTTTCATCACCACAAACCAGCCAGATACAAATAGTATAGCCAAAGAGATTTTATTACAAGTTCATACATACTATAATGCGAAAAGACTTTTTCCCCAACCTAATATTATATTAGGCGTTCTATGGGCGAGCCCTATGTTCAGAAGTGGACTTATGGTGATGATGATAATGATAATGATGACAATGATATATATTAAGCTTTGCCGCCCGGCTCCAGCTTCGTAGTTTATATTTAATTAAGAAAAAGAGACACCATATAGTTTTAATATTTTTACATCATGTCTTTAGATGAGTAAATTTCCTTCTTTTTGGGGGCAAAAAATATGATATTTGTGTCTCAAAATATTGAGGACTAGCTGCTGCCCCGCGGTTTCACCCGCGTGGAGATTTTGGATTACATGGTTTTTATTTTTTTGCGAGGAACCCTAATTATTTTTATATAATTAAAGTAGCCTATGTTACTTCTTGTAACATCAGCTATCTGCCAGTGAAAGTCCCGTCAAAATCGGACCAGCCGTTTCGGAGATTACCCGGAACAAACAGACAGACAGACAGACAAAAATTTTAAAAATGGTTGTTTTGTTATAGGTACCGTATATACTTTCATATACATTTAGTAAAAAGCTGTTATTTTGATATTACAAACAGACACTTCAATTTTATTTATCTATATGGATTTCGAGACAAAGACATTTTTGGGGTCTTTTTTGCGATTTTTTGTACAAGATTCTGGGTTATTTCTATCTCATATTTTTTTTGCTTATAATATCTATGAAAACGAAAATTTGTGCGACGAAAAACCGGACCTTTTCTTACGTTTTGCCCTGCCTTACGAGTTTGAAAACATATTTCCGAAAACCGTGCAGATATATATGAAACTTCATAATTTTGTATACTCAATGTCGGTTGCTTGTACGAATTATTCAAAGTATTGTTTCTGAAATTGGAACATAAATCCCCGAACATATTTGTCCAAACTTTCTTACAAACAACCCCTTTACAAAATCTCCAAAAGGCATAAAAACTATAACAGCTCGCATATCGCGACAAATGACACACTGCGGGCAAAGCCGCGTCGAAGCGGCAAAGTTGCCGGGTCGTGATTGTTAAAACTTTGTCAAATGCGAGTTCACCGCAGTTGGCCTATATCAAACGTTATTTTTGGTTGTTAGCTTTAAGGTCTGCCTTCACTGGGATTATTCCGTTGTAAGCATTGGATACGAACATTCGTTCTCATACTTTTGTTTGTTAACTTGAAGCTTAAACGGGCTGACGACTCCCAATTTGTGACGTTTAGTTTTTGGCATCAAACTTGTAGTTTATTCGGTAAAATTAATATGGGATGAATCTATTAATTTGACCTTCACACTTTCTATATTTCTTCGGAAATGAATGAAGATGCCATCCAAACCGTCTGGATTGGTACCACCGTTTTGCTCGCGAAGTCTGCCACCAAGCAGTAATAAACACGCACTAGCTTCTGCCCGCGGTTTTCACCCGCGTTCCCACAGGAACCGTGCATTTTTCCGGGACAAAAAGTAGCCTATGTTACTCTCTGGTCCGTAAACTATATCTATGCCAAAAATCACGTAGATCCGTTGCTCCGTTATTGCGTGAAAGAAGGACAAACCAACATATCAACAAACACACTTTCGCATTTATAAAATTGAAAATAGTAGGATGTAGGATTACTTTGTTCCGGTTAAAAGTAGCCAGGGAAATTACTATAGGCTTATGAGACTTAACACCGAATGTGTCAGCGTACAACGAGTGCACTGCAGTGCTACGCAGACCTTTATGTTTCAAACTTCTGAGTGGTACTACAATTGTTATGGGCTAGCGATATTCTTTTTTTTTATGTTATTTGGTAACGAGACGAGCTGGTCGTTTGCCTGATGGTAAGCTTAACGCCGGCCCATAACAATTGCATTGCCACCTAGAACTTTGAAACACAAAGGCCTGCGCGGCACTGCAGTACGCTCGTTACCCTGTGACATTAGGTATTAAGTCTCATAAGCCCGGTAATTTCACTGGATACTCTGCTCATCAAACCGGAACACAGTAATGCTTGCACACTACTGCTTGGCGGCAGACTTCACGAGCAAAGCTCTTACCATTAGGCAGCTCGTCTCGTTATCAAATATTATAAAAATAGCATTGTCACATAACTAATAGCGGGCGATGGATGGTGGGTTGATGATATAGCAAGTATCCACTTAGTTATTATCACTGGTAATGATTATTACTCGACACGTGCTTACTATTTAGAGTGACGCTCTTTATGCTGATGAATATTAGAACGGAATTTAAAGCTCAAAGTCACGACTTTTTAACGTTTTTCTTTCTGTAGCAGTAGTTCGCTTTCTCAAATAATCCCGGTGGCGATATACCTTCGAACCTTTATTTTGGTTGTTGGCCTTAGATGGCTCGTTATACATATGCCTTTTGTTATGCAAAAGTTTGTCGTGGCCTTTTCGTTAGTCTTTTACCGTCCGTTCCGTACTTTCTGGTTTTTGGTACCTGTGCTTGCTCATTCGTATATTCTTTATAAATATGGCCTTACATATTATCTTGCGTTTTGTGCATTAATTTTTTTAGCACAACGATTTCAATTTCATTTTTGTAAATATAGCATTTCAAGCTGCCCGTAACTTTACAATAAAAACCTAAGACATGCACGTAGGTACTATTTTAGTAATACTTAATTTATCTAGTACTTTTTATCATTGAGTTTGATTCAAAACAAAATCTGGCACAAAACAAGAAAAAAAAATCGGACAACAAGCAAAGTTTTCTTTCTACGTACGAGTATATATCATTATTTTAGCGACAACGTGGTTGGTGAATATGCTAAACTTAGGTTAGGGAATTGGCGACCGATTTTCAACTTGATGTTGGTAATATAGGTTTTTAAACTGTCATGGTCATCAACACTTTGAAAATTATCACTAGAAACGGGATATTTACCATGTATATTATTTGATTTGAGTTTCCGATATTTCGACGCTGTTGCAAACGCCATGAACACGGGAGAACTGAAGTACTGCGGGTAGATGGTGATTATGGGCAGACGTTTGCAACAGCGCCGAAATATCGGAAACTCAAATCAAATAATATACATGGTAAATATCCCGTTTCTAGTGATAATTTTCAAATTGATGTTGGTAGCTAGCCAGGCTATACTCTATCACAATGCTATAAGGTTGAATAACAACATTTTCCTCCAGAAAGCTAAAGCTTATTACATTCGACCCGAAATTCCATCCGAATCCATTCGAATCCGAATCTTCAATAGATTTTTCAACAGAATGTTTCTTTTCCAGAATCATACACGAGTCGTAAAATGGCAGACGCACCGGAGTTCGAACGGCCAATCGGCAACCACACTTTCCACGTCGGCAGAGAAGCGGTGCTTGGATGCTCGGTCATCAACTTGGGGAAGCACAAGGTATGAATTACAGAGGCTTACATCATGACCAAAGACCATCGGGTGGTAGGAGAAACTCTTCTGCAAATATCCGCCTGGGTACCTGCATAGCTTGTCTTGTGTAGTCTGCCGCTGAGCAGTAATAAACAAGTATTACTGTGTTCCATTTTGATGAGCAAAGTACCTACTTCATACCTATAACGTCTCAGGGTAAGGAGCGCACTGTAGTGTTGCGTAGGTCTTTGTGTAACAAAGATCTGAGTGGCACTGCAATTGTTATAAACTGGTGTTTTGCTTACCACAAGCCAAACGACCCGCTAAAGATGGTAAATATGCATAAACTAGTAACTAGGTCTCAAGAGCGGCTACCAGAACACAATGATAGCCGAGTTTCTTGCAATTATTTTCGAACGGATGCACTCATTCATGCAACAGAACCCAAAGTCATTTCTCCTTCTCGTTCTGCGTGTAATATAGCTCATAGGCTGCATGTGTACATAGAGGTCCAATATGCTGTGAAGAACTTCAACTTTTATTTCTCTGCTGCAATATGTAAACCTGCGGGCTAACAAGTTGGCTCTTGACAGAGCTCTCAGCTCGCGCTCAATGTCCGCATGGTCCCTGAGGCCGGTGTTAACTAAACACCTCAAGTATTTAAACTGTTGGACCCAAACCAACGACATACGATTCTGCTGACCAGCTGTTATGTTCAACGGACATTTTGCACCGGCGTTTAAAACATGGTTTGTTTTTTTAAGTTTATATTTTGTTTTCATTTTTGTTTCAGACAGGTGCTCTCTTGGATCCATGAATAAAATATTTTTTTCAATTAGTCTGATGATAGAAAGAGAAGGGCGTAAAGTTTCTTCAATCTTCACACTTAATCCATACCTATTGTTATTTCATCCCTCACCGTTTCGCAAGTTGTAGAACAACATTACCTCCTAAAAGAAACCCACGTAAACAGTAATTGGCTCGTTGAAGCAGTCTGCATTAATTTGCTGGAGTAATTACCGTTGTTTATAGCGCAGCTCGAATTACGTAATCCCGTTCGCTTGGAACGCTCAACCATTGTCGGTTTTTAGCGTTAAGAGAAAATGGCCGGTTACATTTTGATTTCTAGATTATATTTATTTTTTACTCTTGATTAGTGTCGGAGAACTGTCTCAACTGACCTTAAAACGGTCTGAGGTTTGACAAATGGTATCAGTTTTGAAACGATTCCATTTCTACAGTCGTTATCGCGATGATTGTGCGCTCGGCCGGTTCAGAGGTATTCGGTAACTCTTCGTCAGAGAGATAAACGCGCGCACTCCGACTGGTCACCACGCATGCACATAGTTGAAATAATAATGGACAGGCTACATCGCTCTTAGACCCGATGACCAATGGGGCAAAAAGATTCTCGAGTGGACCAGGAACTGGAAGACGTAGTGTAGTCCGGCCCCGAGTAGTGGACCCACGACCTCGTCATACCACGGGGAGCCGCAGGATGCAAGAAGCAAGTAGCAATCCAAGTGACGATCTATGGGGCAGGCTTACGTTCATCAGTGGACGTCTTGCGGCTGAAGAAGATGATAATTTCTTTATTATCCTTGATAGCCGTCTTAGTTTTGACAATCTCGACTGATCTTAAAACGACCTGAGGGCCTAGGCAAATTTGAATCTCACTCTTCAGTCGTTATCTCACTTTCAACAATTACTATCGATAGTATTATAAATGCAAAAGAGTGTTAGTTGGTTGATCCTTCTTTCACATAGTAACGGATCGGCAGTTTATTGTCTGTAGAGTGACTACCTTTTTCTAAGAAAAATGTACGGTTCCCATTTCCATTCCCCGTGGGTGAAATCGCGAGTAGCAGCTAGATTTTTTACATTTGGAATCATCATATAGCACCTTTCTTTCACCAACTTTAGAAAAAAAAACTTCCAGTAAACGTGCGAAAAACCTCCGAAACGCACATTCCCAATTTCCCCGTAACCTAAGTTCCCATCTCGAAAGCAAAAGTTACCTACATATTAATTTATTAATAGCTTACTTCCTGTTTACCATCTTTTAGTTTACGGAAAATGTTGTTGTAATGAAAAAGAATGTTTTCCCATTTCTATTTATTTGTTAGGGCAACACAATTTGTAATTAGACGACGTAGGGTGTGTGTTAATCACGTACGTTTCACCTTGCACACGGTCAGGGTAACTTTCGTACGAAGATTTTAATCTTGTAGCTAGCAACACTGATAAACAAACAAACCCTAACTCACTATCCTGCACTAGGATTCCCTGTGTTGGAGGTGACATGGACACAGGCAAATATCTAAGACCCGAGAATAAACTTAATGCTTATCACAAAAACTTTACTCAGCTGGGGGTCGAACCTGCGGGCGCCCTCACCAACCCTGACCTTGCAGGCACGTCTACTATCAATTTAGCCACTGGAGCCATCAAATAAAAATAGTTTTTACTAATAATAGTGTTACCACAAAAACCACTTTTAGACGCCTGTTTAGGACAGTGTTTACCTATAAAAATTATTAGAAATGTCACAACAGAATGGAGTTAGACAACGGTTAGACACTGATTTGTTTGACACAGATTTGTGATTATTCGTACTCAAACACGCAACTAAGCCATGTTTAGGAGTTAGACGCTGTTTAACACTTGTTTAGGGTGTGTTTAATTTACCGACCGTTTAGGAACGTAAAAGATTATTTTGCCCTAACCCACCGTAAACAAATCAAGGTGAGAGCACCTTGATTTGGGTGACCTTGTAAGTTGTGGCTAAAGGTTCTTAGAACGATATCCCATACAAGTCTAGAAATAATTCAACCCCACTTCATACATAAGTGTGCCTTCAAAATACCTAGATGATTAGTCAATGAAAATTTGTTTTTTTTTAAATGATTTTCGACTTGTAAAATGTATTCAGGTTAAATCCCATATATCGGTAAGTAGGTACCCTATCCAGTATACAGCATTAGTTTTAGTCTGTGATTCGGGTAGTCAAATGTTGCAGAGGCCCGCTGTTAGAGTAATTTATTTTAACTTTCATAAGTGCTCCTTTGGGCCTATTTGAATAAAGCATTTTGAATTTGAATTTAAGCCGTTTTACTACAGATACACAAACAACCGTATCAGATCGCGTCTGCGTTAATCACAATCACTTCCCTTACAACCACTCTTTTATTTGTGAACTCGTTAAAGTAGATTGTGAGTGTTCGCGAAACTTCGGCTAAACTCGTTATCTACTTCAATTTTTAATACCTTGAGGGATGTTTTCAATCCTCGTTTTATCTTTCTTTTGCAGTGAGAGGAATGGAATAGAATATGAGAACCTTAACAAGATATTCAACAAAGAATTAAACCACGACGTGCTTGCCAGGTTTCACAGAATCAGTTCACATGTGAAAATTCAGTAACCCTTTTCTACCCTTTGGAGTATTTTTTATTTCAAATTTAAATGAAACCAACTTCGAAGTAAGAAAGTCGATGAAAGAATCATCAAAATCGGGCTACTCTGTAAAAAGTAAAGTTATGCGTGATCATACATAAAACATTATTATTATAATAAAAAAAAATATACGGGCCGACTTGAGCACCTCTTCCGTTTTTCGTCGCGCGTGGTTCACCCCGCGCGGTGCCCTTTGGCTAGCTGCCCCTCACGGATTTTTAAGGGCTTAGCGCTTTGAGGAAAAATTTAATCAATGGCTCAGCGCTTTGATTTTTTTACTACGAGAACGGTAATGGGAATCAGCGCTATCATTTTTGGAAACGAGAGGAGTTGATGGTTTGTCTGATGATAATCATAACGTGGGTCCATAACAATTGCAGTGCCACACAGAACTGTGAAACACAAAGGCCTGCGCTGCGCACTGCAGTGAGCTCTTTACCCTGAGACATTGTCTCATAAGTCCAGTAATTAATTATCTGACTACTTTACTCATCAAACCGGAACACAGTAATGTTTGCACATTCCTGCTTACCGGCAGACTTCACGAGCAAAGCGGTCAATGGTACCAAACCAGACGGACACTCGCAGAAGAGTTAGTCCTACCACCTAGTGAAAGATTATAGAAATATTTTTAAAATTAATCGATTAAAAATTTAATTATTCTTTCAGATTATTTATTACACTATTTTTCAGATTTCGCTAATGTTTTAATTACTTCATTAAAATTAATTTATTTCGTATAACTATGTTACACAAACTATGAAAATTAATCTTCAAATCGCATGTACAACGATTCCACTATTTCAGCAAAGAAATAAATAATTGAATTTATACCAAATTACGCCTAAGGGTGCAGAAACAAAGACAGAACAATTCGCAGATTGCGCCCCCTTTGTGTTTAGTGCAAAATTAATCTCAGCATAACATCATTATCTCCTACATTCGCTCCTAATGTACGCTTTCATTATGAAACGAGAGAACATGGGTATTACGCCCACGATAGATGTTTGGTTCCACTGCCAGTGGGATGTATAAAGCTGTAGAGCCTCTTCAAATAATTTAGATTGAAGCTTTTTCCACAGAATACGTAATAGTATAGAATTATCTTTAAATTCAAGATCTATTGCAAATTGTCGCCTATGCCAATGGAAAATCATTATTAATTTTCGTATGCTCTTCATCAAAGTGATCAGTTTGCGACGCTACCATTAGATAGATTGATAAACTCTTTATTGAAACACCACAATACGGATAACTTAAAAATTAAAACAATTTAACAATAAGAGTTACAATTGGCGGTCTTATCACATAAAGCGATCTCCTCCAGACAACCGTGCATGGAGAGGAATAACATTGAATATACATGCACGGTGGTAATTATTTTGTAAACCATTGTCATTTTTAAACCATTACTTTAGTAGATTACTTACTATAGGTACTTAATTTTAATAACTGATTATGACATGCACTGGAATTAAAATGTATAACAATATTTGCACAGGTGCCTGCAGGTTGAATACATTGATCAAAAATATTGTTTAAGACCTTACGCTAACATGTGTGTTGTAGCAAATAAACGATTTCATTTCATTTCATTTGATTTAGAATTTGGGTCCTAATCAATGACTGACGTCACTATCGTAACATGTGAGCTATCATCGTTTGTAAAATGTAACTTATCTTAAACTTACCAGATTTCAAAGTGTACCTACAATTCATTTCCATCTGTAACACTGTTTCTGGATGATCGCGTCTATTCGAATGCCCTTCCTAACATTGTCTATGTCTATTGTTCGTCATCATTAATTTTAACCTTTCAACATCAAGTTGTTATTAATTGCCATTGAGAATAACGCTTTTATTATTTATTGGTATAAATTAATAACTACGTTGTTGAGAAACAAATTTTCGGTTGAAATTGCTACTTTGTTAGCTGGAAATTAATGGATACTCAAAATTAATTTTTGTTGAGTGGCAACACTGTATACAAACAGTAAAGACAATGTGTAAGAAACTAATTCTTCGAAGGCATGCGAGTATTTCTTACGTACATTTTTATCCCGGCGTAATGCATAGGACCGACCAGGTGGTAGGACTAACTCGTCAGCGAGTGTCCGTCTGGGTTGTTACCACCGCTTTACTCGTGAAGTCTGCCACCAAGCAGTAGTGTGCAAGCATTACTGTGTTCCGGCTTTATGAGCAGAGTATCCAGTGAAATTACTGAGACTGAATACCTAATGTCTCTAAGGGTAGCGAGCGCACTGCAGTGCCGCGCAGGCCTTTGTGTTTCAAAGTTCTGGGTGTCACTGCAATTGAAATGGGACGGCGTTATGCTTACCATGGATACCATGGTACCATGCGGGGGAGGTCTATGTTCAGTAGTGGAAGCCTTCTACTGATGATGAAATGTGTTTTTTTTTTATGTTATTTGGTAACGAGAGGAGCTGGTCGTTTGCCTGATGGTAAGCATAACGCCGTCCCATTTCAATTGCAGTGACACCCAGAACTTTTAAATACAAAGGCCTGCGCGGCACTGCAGGACGCTCGTTACCCTGAGACATTAGGTATTAAGTCTCATAAGCCCTGTAATTTCACTGGATACTCTGCTCATCAAACCGGAACACAGTAATGCTTGCACACTACTGCTTGGCGGCAGACTTCACGAGCAAAGCGGTGGTAACAACCCAGACGGACACTCGCAGAAGAGTTAGTCCTCCCACTAACAAAATTGTTTTATTGAACGTGGTCGAACATAGTTTTGTTATTCTTATTTTGTAGTTTTGGGACACTTTTTACATGGAATATGAAACAGTTGATTCTGATCAGAAAACGAATTGATTGAAATCATAAAAAATGGAGTCAACATCCCTATCTTCATAGCACCCTTACTGTTTATGACTTAAGAACCGTCTTTTATCAGTAATATTTTTGATTTAATTAATATTCAATAAGCGATAGGACTGAAACAAGTTACCTATATTAATTACTTAGAGTAAAGTCTAAAACGTAGCAATCAGAAGCACAAACAACTAATTTGTGTTCGGGGGAAACTAAAAGCTGCTGGAAATCACAAGGCGGTAGGACTTACTCTTCGCCGAGGGTTCGTTTGGGTGAGCACCGCTTTGGGGTAGTGTGCAAGTGTTACTGTGTTCTGGTTTGATGAGCAAAGTAGTCATTGAAATTACTGGGCTTACGATACTAATGTCTCAGGAGTCAGGGTAACGGTCAGACTGCAATGCAGCGCAGAACAAACTCTCAATAGCTTCTAGGGCCATCTACGCTCTCCTATTATAGTTCAGTGACGCTGTAAAGTTCGTTAGAAATTAAGAATTTATACGATCCTTCAAAAAAGCGGCACTTGAGATCTTATCCTAAGTTCTAAGTATTTATATTTCTAGCCTTCGACCACATATTAACTTCTTTTCTGGTGAGTTATATAGTGATAAAAAAAGGAAAGCAAGTTGATGTAGAAAAAGTTACAGTTAGCCAGTGTCACTCGGAATAATGTAGGGATTCTAACGATAGCCCTTACATCCAAGTCTGTACAGGCATTTAAAAGTTCTGATGGAATAAAGAAACTGACATGTATACTTATTTTTGTTTATTTATTTATTAAGACACAATTATAACATCATTACAGTAACAACCAATACAATGTTATAAGTAATTATACATAAGCGAACTAACTTATACTAACACAAAGTTAACAAACTTTACTGTAATGTTTCTAAACATTTCTGTGCAATATTACACTCCTTTTTTGTGCAGTCGTGTAAAAAGGTGTTTCATGAACATTTCACATACATGAGAAAATATCGCCATTGCTGTTGATGCATGTTAACAAAAGAGCTCATCCAAGTTCCCATAAAGCTCACTCTATCACACCCACCACACGGTTACATCATACAAACAGTATATCAATGTCACATATGATCTGAGTTACGCACGCAAAAAAAGTATAACATGGTCGATAAATACAGTTTCATTCGCCGTAATGCGACGTCCATTTCAAGCACCTCATTCACTGTATTTTTCAACCACCGTGCACCGTTAAAACATTTAAATGACAATTTTTGCAATATAAGTTTAAACTATGCTGATAAAAATTTCAGTCGTGTTTTTCACGCAGAAAGAAGAAATAATTCATCGGAGAAAGATGGCAATAAGTAAAAAAAACTTTATTGCAAACCAATAGCATATCTATACATCTATACAAATAAATAAAATTGAATTGTTTGTTTGTAATATCAAAATAACAGCTTTTTACCAAATGCATATGAAAGTCTATAAGAAAACAACCATCTTTTAGATTTTTGTCTGTCTGTCTGTTTGTTCCGGGTAATCTCCGAAACGGCTGGACCGATTTTAACGGGACTTTCACTGGCAGATAGCTGATGTTATAAGGAGTAACTTAGGCTACTTTTATTTTTGAAAAAGTATAGGGTAAAACCGCGGGCAGCAGCTAGTTATATAACAAAAACAAAGCATTTTAAAAACGTGACGTGTAATGGACGGGCTTATCTTTAATTAGAATGGATAGAGATCGCAAATCACATAAGTTTATTTACTGATGCTTCTTATACGGCACCATGGTTATGGGCCAAATTAATGGTGCTTGTCAAATGGGTCTCAAGCGGTGTTGTGATACAATATTGTAAAGTGATGGTGGCGTGTTATAAAGTGATGGCAGGATATTGTTAAACGGTAGCATCACTCAGTGAAGAGTGATTTTGGTTGGAGGGTTGGTTTAAACAGGGTAGGCATCTATCTAAATAACTAACATCCCTACATGACTATAACGCGAAACAACATTAAATGATTTATATATTATATTTTCTTTTTCTGTGGTTTTTGAATAAAATAATTTGCAATAAAAATTATATGCCTCAATGGTCAACATCAGGCCCCAATTTAAAGGTTGATGGTATAATTACGTAAGCTCATGATAAGTAAATGCTCTGCCATCGTGTTGTAATTATAACACGAAGTTTTCTATCACCAAAAGCTTAACCTCATTGTAGGGTTCAAACTCTCGATAAATCGACGCAAAACATTTAGGTACATTTATGGTCTCGATTCTGGCGTCACAAACATAGTGTGTTAGTGGGAGGACTAACTCTTCTGCGAGTGTCCGTCTGGATTAGTACCACCGCTTTGCTCGTGAAGTCTGCCACCAAGCAGTAATGTGCAAGCATTACTATGTTCTGGTTTGATGAGCAAAGTAGTCAGTGAAATTACTGGGCTTATGAGACTTAATACCTAATGTCTCAGGGTTAGAGCGCACTACAATGCCACGCAGGCCTTTTTGTTCAAAGTTCTGAGTGGCACTGCAATTGTTTTGGACCGCCGTTATGCTTACCATCAGGTAAACCACCAGCGCGTCTCGTTATCAAATAGTAAGTACAGAAAAAACGTTAAACAAACATATGTTTCCTCCCAACTGCTATACCAGTACGTATTCTATAAAGTATAAGGAATAGCTACCAATATTAGCCCATGATTAGCCCTTATTTCGTAAATTTGTGGCCATTGTTGATCCAGCTGAAAGATGGGTGTTTCCATCGCCTGCTTTTGTGCGAACCATGAACATTCTGCGAAACGACAGCTATCATTAATTTAATAAGTGAATGTGGTTTCATTTCTTGAGATGAGTTAGTAGATGAGGTGAGTAGAATTAACTTGTGTATAAAGTACTTGTGTACAAAGCCTCTTTTGAATTACGTAGAATTTAATAGGTTATAGGAGACACTGGTCTCCACCTCGTTCCACAGACTACTGAGTCTGTGGAACGATGTGTGTGACTTTGGGATGTTCAAATTGACGTCAGAAAAAATAAAAAGATGGCGGTAGTTGAGCTACAGAATCAGGCCCAACAATGACCTTTAGCCTTAGGATTTAATTGGAAACAAAATTACTATCCGACCACCTTCACACGAGCAGCGAGAAGTATTCTTCGCTGTTAAGATTTTTTTTCTATAAGAATGTGTCATGAGTTTCATTTCTTTCCTGACATAGTGAATGCCATGTGGCACGCCTGACAACAATAAAATAGAGATCATGGATCTCGTAATTCCCAGATACAATCAAGTGTCCCATTCGCGAGTCAAAATTTACGTACGTAATCGTAAATAAATAATTATAATATGTTGTTTAAACAAACTTAGAAACACTACCACCTCCTGGCTCCTTCATCAGAACCTCGACACCAAGTGCAATCTATAATTGGACTCGTCAAAATGAATCATATGAGCTCAAACTCGAAGGGATTAGGTAGCAACTGAAGAGTTCCACTATCCACCTCCTGGCTCCATCATCAGATCAGCTCCAAGACAAATTATTGTATTGTCATCTTTGGATGACTACTTACATAAAAATTTAAATTTCGATACGACAGTTAGAAGTTGGTTAAAATTGGCTTCTAAGATTTATTACATAGTTAATTAGTTAGGTACTCGTATTACAAGTGAAGCTTATTAAAGTTAAAAATAGTACTGAATCGTCTACTTAGATTTAAATTCAACAAAGCTATTTACAGCAATTACAACTGAAACTTCAATTAACTCTCATAAATATCATGGCTTTCATAAAAAAAAACACATACCATAAAATAAATATTTTACCTCTTCCTCCTAATTAACCCTTTTTATCGCGCCATAACCGCTAAGTAAATCCATTTAATGAAACGTAAATATCCATACATACAGATAAATAAAATTGAAGTGTCTGTTTGTAATATCAAAATAACAGCTTTTTACTAAATGCATATGAAAGTATATACGGTACCAATAACAAAACAACCATTTTTAAAATTTTTGTCTGTCTGTTTGTTCCGGGTAATCTCCGAAACGGCTGGACCGATTTTGACGGGACTTTCACTGGCAGATAGCTGATGTTACAAGGAGTAACATAGGCTACTTTAATTTTAGAAAAATAATTAGGGTTCCGCGCAAAAAAATAAAAACCATGTAATCCAAAATGTCCACGCGGGTGAAACCGCGGGGCAGCAGCTAGTTATTTAATAAAGTATCTTACTGTTCGAGCCCCTAATATATATCTTTATGAGGTGATAACCCGTAATATGGGAAACGAAATATGATTATCATCTCATACAAACAGCTGGGTATTAAGCCCACCATTTTAGGGTTAATTTTATACGTTTGCATAGGGCCTTCTTTATTAAAACCCGATATAATTAAAAACATTAATGTCAGGGGAAGTAATTTAGGCGTTTTCTAGTTTGCATAATCTTTAAAGAGGGCTTGGGAACGCCTTGAGCCTTTGCTGGGCTTAATTTCTATGGAAAACAAAAGCTTTGATGAAGTTGGGGGTTTATTAAAAATACATTTGATGCGCTGTTTTTTTTACAATAATTAAAGGTAATTACGTCAAACGACAGTTTCTAACCAACGATAAAACGAAGGGTAAAGGGTATTCAAGACCACCCATATATTTTTATATTATTATTATATTTTTTAAATTGCGTTACGTACTTAGCTGTGCCCCGCGGCTTCGGCCGCGTAGCCTAATTTACTTCTTGTAACATCAGCTATCTGCCAGGGAAAGTCCCGTCAAAATCGGTCGAGGAACAAACAGACATACAGCAACCATTTTAATAATTGTTTTTTTGTTATAGGTACCGTATATACTTTAGTGAAAAGCTGTTATTGTGACATTACAAACAGACACTTAAATTTTATTTATTTGTACTCATCTACTTATAATAAAACTCTAGCCAGGTGCAATTCTGCACACTGAAGATATTTTTAAAAATTTTTAGGAGTGCACTTTATAATCCTTACTGAAGCCAAAACTGTAATTTTTGTCGGTCTGTAGGTCTGTCTGTCAGTGTTAGTGATCCTCGCGGGCAGGGTGTTAATAATTTTAACGCCAACGTCTGGGACTTGATGTGTCTGTTTAGTATATTTATTCACTGTTCCATTTTGAGTTAGCACAGTAACGACATTTCCCTACAGTCCCAAGTCAAAACACTCATGAATCGTCCGACTTGCGACGGTGTTTAATTCGACAATAACATCTCTCCCATAACTAAACTCCGCCTTACCTCCTAAATCCAGTTTCCCCGGAGCAAGACCCAAATACGTATTCCCTCGCAATTTTCGGGTATTACATAACATTACCCCTAGAAGATTACTATTCGCGCGGGGCCATTGTAACTTTTGGCTCACAATAAAACGGTACGTGACCACGGGTTTAAATGCCGTTGTTTAGCGAGCACCAAATCAATTTGGAGGTGGTGCGTGATTCAAATTCTTCTTGGCTCTGTGTAGAACTTTCTCCAGAATTTATGAAGGTTAGCGGTGGATGTATTTGAAATTAGATATCGTAAAATGTTGTTTATTTTATTTGGGTCATGTTTCTATTATTGCTATCGGTTTTTGAACGGTATGAGAATAAATAATATTGGAAAGTCTGTTGAAGTTTGACATGAGTTGCGAAATTGCTTGCAAGAGGCAACTAAAATGTTTAAGTAAGAATATCATGCTTGGTCAGATACGCATCTCTCGGTTTTGTTTCTAAAAAGTTTTCAATTCAAAACAATTATTTCTATACTTTAACATTAAATAAATCAAAATTCATAACTTTTCGCTTTTCTATGCCGAAACCCCAACTTTTTTTATTTCTATGCTATTTGGTGACGAGACGAGCTGGTCGTTTGCCTGATGTTAAGCATAACGCCGGCCCATAACAATTGCAGTGCCACTCAGAACTTTGAAACACAAAGGCCTGCGCGACACTGCAGTGCGCTCGTTACCATGAGACATTAGGTATTAAGTCTCATAAGCCCAGTAATTTCACTGGCTACTCTGCTCATCAAATCGGAACACAGTAATGCTTGCACATTACTGCTTGGCGGCAAACTTCACGAGCAAAGTGGTGGTAACAACGCAGACGGACACTCGCAGAAGAGTTAGTCCTACCACTAACTGATCAGACTAACAGCTCATTCTAGGATACATGCAGGATGTTAGCTGACATTATTACTAAAGCTTTAAAATAACTTTAAAATATTGTAAACAGCCATGGTAATTATTGTTGTTTGAACTTTTGAAGTAAAATCTGTATTACCGTTGTAATATTAAATAATAAAGCTCTATTATCATAATAATGCTGTATTTTAAGAGCAAACGCGCGTAATAATGATGTTATTATAAGATTCATTTTTCACTAAACACAAAGGCGCTCGCTCCTGATTACTATGGGACTATGTTTGTTCTTGCCCTCAGTAGGGTTACCATCATTTGTTTAAGGATGAGACGAAGATATACCTCTTTGGTTATTATTTTAATTACTACATTATTTTAATAGCTTTAAAAAAGTAAGAACCGTATTTAAGGGCAGTATAAAAATCAGAAATCACGTATAGTTTCATCTATATTTCGGGCATTTATGGTGGAGATTTTCTTAGTTGTTCAATAACGTAAACAGTCCTGACGGTTCACTAACCAATGACATAGATTGAAATTCAAATTCGAATTGTTTCATTGGCTTGCGATCGGGTCATTACCTGCTGACATTGCTTGGCGTCCGCCATGTTTGTTTATATTATTGGACATGATCAGACCAATAGCTGTGTGATTTGTGTTATTTTTTTGATTTGTGTGTTTGTGGTTTTAACTTATGCCTAATTGGGTCTTTTGTAATTATTATACCTTTTTATAGCTTATAATTTTTGTGTAAACACAAAAATATATAGTAGTTGCATATCTTACAACTCAATTTACCCGTTACCAGATGTTTTGTTATCTGTATATGTTTGAATAATTTTGAGAAAAGTAGCAAGGGTTACGAGCGCATAACAGTGCCACGTGAACTGGTATGGCTTTCAGTCCAACGTACCAAAGTTCAAATCCCAACGTGTGTGTCGCACGTATGACTTAAATCAAGTTTTTCGGATTTTATCACACTCACTCCAAAAACGGTGAAGGAAAAGATTGTTAGGAAACCCACACGTTCAAGAAGCACAAAATAAATGGAGCACATTGACATCTACCGAGCCGCATTGGGCCCACGTAGTGGGCTATGGCTCTCAGAAATTAAAAGGAGGGTTGGTAGGTACAAAGGCAGGCGGCCGGCTGTAAAAAAAAATTGCCAAAACCTAAAAGTAAAACCTACTGCGCTGACCCCGTGTAAAATGCGACAAAGGGCAGGAGGAGAAGGAATGCGTTTTATACTTCTCGCCTGAATTGCTTAGCATTTATAACACGACATGTTAATGACGAATAGCGAAACAAAGCGTAATGTCTCATGATTCTCGAACTAATGGTCATAGTACTTACCGTGACAGAAGCATAGCAACGGCGCTTTTATTATATGTACTTTTTATATTCTATACCGTTATTCATAACGATCTTTACTGACGATGATGTAGTCTAAACTTGTGAATATGCTGAACCTGGTATAACACTGACTCAAGTTCAACCGCTAGAGCAAACTTATAGCTGATTGTCGACAGATTTTCAAGCAACAAATATATTCAAAAATAAAAAAATACAACTGCCCTAGCCAGCATCTAACGGGATGATGTAAGGATTCTAACGACCCCCAAACATCCCAATCTGTTCAGATATTTGAGTGGTAGAATGAAGAATCTCACATGGTACATACATGAACCCTGCAGCAACCATTAGGTACACTCATTTTCTTGGCAGTCGTGAAAAAATACATATTGACGAGGATATTTGGGAAATCAAATGCAATTGCTATATCGGCCGCGACTTGTATTTACTACTTTTCGCAAACAATCTAAGTATAATATGTATGTACTTCAAGAAAACATTCACAATATTATAGTATCTAATTTCGTGCCAATTGACCGCGTGTGGTCCTAGTTCTGTTTTAAAATTTGAAAAGAAATGCGCATGCAGCATCTAAAATAATAAACATCATGTAGGAAAAAGTTCGTTTCCACTCAAAGAAAAAAAAACTGTCCACAAATTTGAATTGCTAGTTCGTGCTATTGGCGTCACAATTTGGCGTGTAGTTTCGTTGCGTACGGAAAACAGCCGATTAATATATTATTTTACTAAATAATTAAGCAATATCAGAGTGTGGGAGAAAAGAGATTTATAACATTGCCCGTCCTGTAATATCTAAACTACTTACACATTATGTAATTGTCACTATACCTACGAAAGAAAAAGATGTTTATTCTGCGCCCAGGGCTCTCTAGAGACGGAAATGTTTTACGCTCCTCGAGATAAATAGTGGCTGCTTTATTTTTTGTGAAATTGGAGCGATATTCATACGTACATAATATACTTTCCATTATTCCGTTAGAATTCGTAGTGTTGTGTTTTGAATGAGACTAGTTTGATCTTAGAATATATTTTAGCTATGTAAGATTTTATGACAAATATTTTTTATTTTTTGTGTCACTCGCTATTAAACGGTGAAGGAAAACATCGTGACGAAACCCGCTTGTTCAAGAACCACAAAATTTGATGACATGTGACATCCACCAAGATCATGGGTGAATAAATAAATGAAACAAAAATGTAAGAAGTAGAACATACGTCTTGTCACAAAAAAGACAAATCTTCATTTTCACTAAAGCCACACAATATTGCATGTACTGTTCCCCTTTTCAAACGTAGCAATAAATAGCATTCCCCACGCACACATATATTTAAAATTACTTTCCCGCTTTTGTATTTAAATACGAAATTTACAGCAGTTACAAATTTCAAAATAAATAATTTCGAAAACAAAACCTTTGTTGTGAATTTTGGGGTCGACATACAAGCGCCAAGTTTGTTGCATTTCTATGTTACATTTTAGTTTTGTTGTTTTTAGGTTGAGAGATGGTGAATTATATTATTACTTATAGAATTCACGCATTTTTTTATTTAGCTTTGTGTCTAATAATGTAATTATTATGGGCTAGCAGTAAGCGCATATAATAATAATTTTTCAATACTTCATTCATTCATATCATTTTCATTATTAATTTATTCATATCATATGTGGGGTTCATATATTTTTAATATTATCCAAAATATTACTGTAAACACTGTCTTAGTACTTTTAGTTGGTTTATTATAAGCTGTTTGTTTCCCATAAATCTTCTATACTGCATACTACAAATTAATAAAATTGAAGTCTTTGTTTGTAATATAAAAAAAAACAGCTTTGTTCTATATATACGGTATAAATAACAAAACAATATTTTTAAAATCTTTGTCTATCTATCTGTTTGTTGCGGGTAATCTCCGAAACGGCTGGACCGGTTTTGACAGGACTTTCACTGGCATATAGCTGATGTGACAAGGAGTATCTTAGGCTACGTGGGCGAAGCCGCGGGGCACAGCTAGTAATTAAATAAATTTGAAATTTGATAAGCGGATTTTTTTGATAACCTTTAGTAACCAGCTCCTCCAGTGGCACCCTGACTCCGCCATTAATCCTTGCTGTTTAAAATTCAAAGAGCTTGCGGCCTCCAGTCTCGAGTAAACTAAATTAAATAGAAGACGCTCTCGGCTCTCGCGACTATGAGATGTAAATTTTATACTGTTGCAACTATGACAGAAGAGGAAAAACTAGATTCTCCATTTAAATATCTAGTAAAATAAGAGATAGAAAACAGATTTCCATAAATATATTATAGCAATTTAAAACGATGTATGTTGAGGACAGTAAGTAGTTATTATTACACCTTTTTATTCTATTGGGTAGCAAGACAAGCGGGTCGTTTGCCTGGTGGTAAACATAATGCTAGCTCATAGCAATTGCAGTGCTACTCAGAACTTTGAAACACAAAGGCCTGCGTGGCACTGCAGTGCGCTCGTTACCCTGAGACATTAGGTATTGTCTCATAAGCCCAGTAATTTCACTGGCTACTCGGCTCATCAAACCGGAACACAGTAATGCTTACACATTACTGCTTGGCGGCAGACTTCACGAGCAAAGCGGTGGTAACAACGCAGACGGACACTAGCAGAAGAGTTAGTCCTACCACTAACATTAGTAGTAGGATTGTATTCTAGCAAGTAAACAATTGAATTTGAATTAGCAAATTAACAAACCAACAAACACTTTCGCATTATATAAGTACGGATAAGATAAAGAACGAAATAGAATCTTTCAACCTTATCAATACACATCTTTTGTTCAATAGGTAGGCTGGCTTAAAGCTGAAGATCAGACCGTGCTATCCCTCCACGAGCGAGTGGTCCTCAGCGCTCGGTACTCCGTGACCCTGGACGCACCTGACACCTGGCAGCTCAGGATCAGGCCGCTCAGGGCTGAGGACAGGGGCTGTTACATGTGCCAGATCAACACGCAGCCGAGCATGAAGTGGCAGATCGGGTGCTTTGATGTTTACGGTGAGTTTTTTCTGAACCCCAACCCAAAAAGGAGCTTTTTTTTCGCTGCAAATCTTCACCAGCTGGGGGCAGCATGGTGGTTATATTGGACTCCGGCTACTGAGGTTGACTTACCAACTAAAAAACTAACAAAGGGATGTTATAAGTTTAACGAGTGTGTCTGTAAATAAATAAATAAAATCAATTTATTTCAGGTTAACAACAGTATGTACCCATAATAATATATAAAAACACACATAATTATTATTACAATTAAAAAACAAAAGAAAGAAATCAAATTAAACAAAACAAAATCAAAATCACGCAGCGAACTGACCTGCAGCAAGAACTTGTCGCTCACTACAGTGCCGCATGTAAGGGCAGTCAACCCGACCCGCAATCATCATCAGGACGGTATTGGAGCTGCACCGCACCCGGCGCACCAGGGAGGCACACCGCTTACGCATAGTAGCGTAAAAACAGCTGGTACGCGCCTCCGCAAACATCCCCGATGCGCTGCAGAAGCGGGGCAGCCCCAATATCGCTCTGAACGCGTTATTATACTGTACGCGGAGAGCTCCATAGCATTTCTGTGTATAATTAGCCCACAGGCTGCATGTGTACATGGAGGTACAATATGCTCTGAAAAGCGTCACCTTCACTTCTTTGGTACACCGTGCAAACCTGCGGGCTAACATATTCGCCCTTCTTGACAGAGCTCTCCGCTCCCGCTCAATGTCCGCATTATCCTTGAGGCCCGTGGTAACTAAATGTCCTAAGTACCTAAAGTGCTCTACCCAGTCCAATGACACCCCATTGAGCCAAACTGACGGAATGTTCTCAGGACACTTAGCACCAGCCTCAAAGACCATACATTGACTCTTCTTGACATTGTATATTAGACCATGAGTGGTGGCATACTCCTCACATACCCGGATCAACCTCCGCAGACCACAAACCGACGCGCTCAGTAATACCATGTCGTCAGCGTAGCTTAAATTGTTGACGCAAACACCGTCAACATGACAACCTACCCGTTGTTTACTGAGCGCAACGATCAGCGCATTCATGTAGAGGTTGAACAGAGTAGGCGACGTCAAACCACCCTGTCTGACTCCACACTGAAGCCTATAGGGCTCAGACATTGCCCCTGCCCATCTGACACTGTTGAGTTGGTGCGCATACCAATACTTGAATATGCTAACAAGTTCCTGGGGCAATTTTATGTCCTCCAGCTTTTCCCAAAGAATGTCATACGCAACCAAGTCAAAGGCCCTGGACAAGTCAAGGAAACATCCGTAAACAGGCGTCTTTCTGTCTGTGTAATATCTGACGGTGTGCTTAAGACACAGTATAGCACTTTCTGTCGACAGTTGAGGTCGGAACCCAAACTGATTATCGTGCAGGGCTACGTAATTATTCAACTGTCTGTCTGTGGCATCGTAGCTCCTAAATGGATTGACCGATTTTGGTTTAGGTTTTTTTTTTGTTTCAAAGATGACTTGATCTAGAGTGCGTTTAGCTATAATTCACGAAAATCTGTTCAGCCGTTTGAAAATAAAAGTTGTGAAAGAAAATTATGGTTAGCTGTTTTAAAACAAAAATTATCTTGTTTATCTGCAGTACGTGCGTCTTTGTATTTCAAAGTCCTGGTTGGCTGCACTGCAATTTGTTATACGTGTTGTATTTGTTAAGTATAAGATTTTCACTGAATTCAGATTTTTTTACTTTTTGATTGAAACTGAATGCTCAAGGAGATATTTAGAATTTTAATTATAATATACGACAAATAAAAGTAACTTGGTAAAGGGTTTGAAGTTAACCGTTCATTTGCAGATTTTACTTATTTATAACCTTAGTAATGTAGATATTTAACCATTTATTTATTTTTTACGCCGAAAGTTAAACGCTTTAATGAAAACATTGTCCAAACTCCTACATAAAATGAAATCATAAACAAAACCTAAATTGAAAAAATACTCATTTACAGTCCAATATTTTCCGAAATTCTAAACCAAAGTTGAAAGGTAACTTAATTACAAAAACCAAAATTAACAACCGAGTCAGCGAGTACCCTCCAAGAAATACGATAGAAGGCAAAAGGACCCCTTGTCACCATGAAAAACACTCAAGTTTTTAATTAAAAACGTTTTAGTATTTATTATGGTCGAAAGTCGCGCAAATTAAAAGGGAAAAGCACCCCCACCTTTACACAATATTGAAAAGGTGCCGCTTTCTTTACTAAATTAGAGGGCAACAAACCGAGCAACTTTCCAAATAAGAATTCCCGATTTGGAGGAACTTTCAGGCGATTTCTCTAAACGTATAATAGGTGGAAGTAAAAAAGGAAGTCTTCCTAAGCTTATTAAGGACAGAGGACCGATCCGAAGCTTCAAAACATTTCAAAGTACTTACGTAGAAGTTAGAACAAAACTCAATATCAATGAAACGTTTCGAATGAACGTTGGAAAAGTATTTTCTTCGGAGAAATAAATCACCTTAGGAAAGTTAGCGTCCTTTCTTCGCGCCATCGGAGGTGGGTGCCAACTTTTATCGCTCGCCGCTCAAATTAGTTCAGGTTTATTCTTTTTTTTCAATTTTGAAGTTTTGAGGTATGGATTTCATTATTGAATTTTTACTATGTCTCCTGGCTGGGTAGTTGGGAACTTTATGAGTGGAAATTTAATACGTAACGTGGGGATGAAGGGCGTTTTATTGCACAAAGTTTTAATCATACAACGGGCTTTGTAAATTGGTTTTGTGGATTAACTCTTTGTTTTTTAATTCTCTTTTGATGCTGTGAAACTGCTGGACGAGTTTACACTACAGCTTTTTTGTTAGGTAGCTCTCTACCGCTAATACACTATTTCAGTAATATATGCTTGCACACTCAACATATCTATACATCTATATCTATACAAATAAAAAAAAATGAAGTGTCTGTTTGTAATATCAAATTAACAGCTTCTTACTAAATGCATATGAAAGTATGTACGGTACCTAATAACAAAACAACTATTTTTTTTATTTCTGTCTGTGCGTCTGTTTGTTTCGGGTAATCTCCTAAGCGGCTGGCCCGATTTTGACGGGACTTTCACTGGCAGATAGCTGATGTTACAACGAGTAACTAAGAAAGAATTCGGGTTCTACGTAAAAAAATAAAACCCATGAAATCCAAAATCTCCACGCGGGTGAAATCTCGGGCAGCAGAAGGTTATATATATATATAATACAAAGAATAAAAGTTTTGTAAACATTTTTGCATAGTGCACATATTTAAAAAAAAGTATCCCTCATAATCCCAACTCACTTAACTACAGTTCCTCTAATATCATAATAAAAGAAAGCTAGAACCATCTGCAAGTAACAGTAGAATAAGTGGCCCATCCGTGCCGAGTTAAATACCAATAAAAGCCAGTTGTAGTAACGACAGTTTACCCACTGTCTGTCTGCGTTTATGTAAATAGAAACGATTCGATACACTTGAGGAATCGTAAAATAAGTGAGACTCAGCTTCGGATGCGGAATGAGTTACTGACGTCGCAGATGTTGTATTGATTGAAAGTTTATTCTTCGTCTTGCTTTTGCTGCCCGCTGGCTTTATACGCGTTGCGTGCCTTTTTTATTATTTTGGACAAAAAGACGAGCGAGAAAATATGACTAATATTTAAGCACATAATATCGCACAGACACACGCACACGTATTTCACTTACTCACTTACTTACTCACGTAATTTCACTGGAACATTTATACTCGTAAGAAGGAAAAAAAAAAATACTTTTACTTTAAATTAGTTTTAGTAGAAATGTTTTTGCCTGAGGCAACTCCTAAATATTTAGGCATCTCTTAGGGTTGGTGGAAATGGGTAAAAGTACGCAAGCCCAGTAATTTCACTGACTACGCTTTGCTAGTCACTCTGGTACGCAGTAATGCTTGCAAATTACAACTTGGCAGCTAAATACATAACCAAAGGGGTGGTACCCATACACACGGATACTCACAGAGGTGTTAGTACTACCACCTGGCTGTTCAGAACTTTGAAACACAAAGCTAGGTCTGCGCGGCACTGCATTGCGTTCGTTACCCTGTAGACATGAGGTATTAGACCCCAATAATTTCACTAGCTACTTTGTTAATCAAACCGGAACACAGTAATGCTTGCACATTACTGCTTCACGGTAGAGTACACGAGCCAAGCGGTGGTACCCACCAAGACAGACACTCACTTATAAGTTAACCTTACCACATGGTAAACTCGTAGTAGAAGAGAAGTAATTTAATAGTTTATTAGTTTATTTATTAATTTGTACGGGCAACACTTTTTCTCATTACTATTGTAGCAGGTCATGAAATTAATTAAAAAAAAAATACTATTGTAGTTTCTAATATTGACCCTTAACGACTTTGTATCCAGGTCATGAAATAAATTATAAAAAAAAATACTATTGTCGTTTTTTTGGTTGCAGTACCACCAGACATAATTAACGAACAGACGTCAGCAGACGTGTCGGCGACGGAACTAGACAACGTGACGCTGGTCTGCACAGCTACAGGCCACCCACCCCCGAAGATCACCTGGAGAAGGGAAGATCATGAGCCAATGCTGCTGAAGAGAATCGGCAGCAGGGATTTTTACAAAGGTATAATTCAGCCCGTCAAGTCCCTTCACGATTCGTCTAAGGCAGTTAAAACTATTGCGTTGCGAAACTGAAATTGTCACAATAGGAAATTTTTAAAGTACAGTCATGGTAGGAATACCTTCGTCAGTTTTCAGATTCTTCCCTTTACCTTAGTTACTACTTTTTGATGTTGCAGCAGTTAGTTGACTACTTTGAGACGCCGGAGTTTGTGGCTGAGTGTGCGTCGAAAGCGAGCCCCTAAGGCCGCCAACGCCTCAGCTTGTAACTTGGCCGCGGCTAACTCGAACGCTCAGTTTGCGACGATGATGCCATACAAAATGTATGAAATATGTTGTCCAAAGTTTATGGCCATGATAGTTGCCTAATGTAAGGCTGCATTTATACTAAGGATTTGTTATGATATATATTTTAATATTGTAATTGGTTGTACTTAGACAGACAATAATTTATATTTTAATTTCAAGCCAGTGATGGAATAGTTTCTCAATTATTCAAGCAGACCTAAAATACAAAATACAAACATAGAATACTGAATTAAACCACAAATTAAGCCACGATGTATCATGTATAATAAATAGGTATGTTCGTTTTATTATATTAGTATTCTACGTAAACAATAACGTATTTCTGCTGAGCCATAGTTTATGTTTGTGAAACATTATAAATGTATAAATATCCTTTTATTGGACTACCAAGCACATTATAGCGAGCTCAACTACAAAATAATGCTTGTATATACTTACAATTTGTATAGTACTAGCTTTTGCCCGCGGGTTTCACCAGCGTTCCCACAGGAACCGTGCATTTTCCGGGATATAAAGTAGCCTATGTTACTCTCCGGTCCATAAACTATAAGTATCTATGTCAAAAATCACGTCGATTCCTTGCTCCGTTACTGCGTGAAAGAAGGACAAACCAACAAACACACTTTCGCATTTATAGTATTAGTAGGGATTACTTGTGACGGAGACGGCAGAGCAATATTGGAAGGAAGATGCGAAGCCGAGCCTTGCCGAAGTTCTTTTATAACAAATTCTATTTACCGAAACTACGCTGTTAATTGTTAATATTTTATTGAGTACCGAAAAGGGCCAAAGGAAAGCAAAGCTAATCTCAGATGGCGCCACCATCGGTGATGCTTGTAATTGATGTTTACTTTGGTGGTTAGTGAATTAAATTAACCAGTAAACATGCTTGCGTCATTAAAATCATTAGATTTGAAATGGTCACATACAAAACCTAGAAAAAGGAGTTGGATTCCAATAATTTTTGATGCGCAATGCTTTGAACCACAACTTCCGTTTTTTCTCGTCAGAAGAGCTGATATGCCTGTGTCTTTATTTTTATACCTGAAGACGCGGGTTCGAGCCCCGTTGTCGGATAAAGTTTTGAGATCTGTATTTTATTTATGTACGTGAACGTTTTTCATATTTTATGAATAAGAATATTTGAAGAAAACAATTCATACAACTCATTTATTGTTTTTTTTTCTAATGTAAAAATTTAATGTGTTTAGTACACATTATAGTCATTTTTAAAATTACTTTTTTTAATTATATTTAATTATTGTTATCATATAAATTAATTTAAAAGTCATATTTACTGCATCAGAGGACCAGCTACTTATTTAAAATAGAGACGATTATCTTCATACATCGTAGTATATTATGGTATGTTAAAATTATCTCGAAGAAAAGTTTCAACCTAGAATTTTTTTCGCTTGAAATTCCTGAAATAAGACCAAAGACCTAAATTTTGCTGTCTAGGCAGATAGTGATGGATTGGCAACGTGATTCTCATTGCTTTGCAAAATGATAGCGTAAATCAAACTAAGCTATCTCTTTCACGAGAGAAGACATATTGGAACATTGATTTGCAGAAAATCTCGGAATTTGAGACATAATACTTACCACAAAAATCAACGATTAGATTTAGCTAGAAAGTGTCTAAAAGTTAAACGACACAACAGAATGTTCACAAGTAAAATGATTAGAAATGGCACAACACTGGAATTGGACCACGTTTAGATACTTCTTAAACCAAGGTTAGACACGTGTACCGTGTACTTCAAAAATAAATTTCAGAATTAAAAAAAAACATTTAATTTACTATTCTATTACGCTGGTTATTATATAAATAAAGTTTGCACACATGAGTGTCAGGGACTCTTGTGACAAGTGTCAAATAGTGTGGCATGGACACAAGCAGATACAACACAAATATCTAAGACCCAAACTTTTACGATACAAACTCTTCTGCGAGTGTCCGCCTGGGTTGGTACCACCGCTTAGCTCTTGATGTCTGCCACCAAGCAGTAATGTGCAAGCATTACTGTGTTACCGTTTGATGAGCAAAATAGTCAGTGTAACTATACTAGGCTTATGAGGCTTAACACCTAGTGTCTCAGAGTAACGAGCGCACTGCAGTGCCGCGTAAGCCTTTGTGTGTAAAAGTTCTGAGTGGCACTGCAATTGTTATGGGCGAGCGTTATGCTTACCATCAGGCAAACGACCAACTCGTCTCGTTATCAAATAGTATTAAAAAAACAGAAGTGCTAGCTTAAGACGTGTTATAATATGATCTTGCGATTAACAATGAAGTGTAGCGAAAATCTAACTCTTCACTCAGAACAATAGAGACTGAAGAAAAAAATATTTTTTCATTCATTTTACAAACGCCTTAAAATCAGCATTACACAAACCAGGCTGCCACAAATCTTTTGATCGTTCTTTACAGACAGATATAATTTTAATATTAAATTCTCTTAGAGCAAAAAAGAATACCACAACGGGGAAGCGTAAGTGTGTCTTAGTTTAAGGGTTCTGTATTGTATTATTAAAATTATTATAAGTATTGTTAAAAAAATAATAGTATCTATATTTACTTACAATAAAACTGTAATAGGTCCAATTCTGTGCATTGAAGATATTTTGATAATTTTTTTGGCGGACCTGTTCAAACTCTGTCTATATAATATATGATCAAACGAACTTCACAAGCGAAGTTCGATCATTATTATATGAATGGCTCCACTCGAAGATATATCTATATATTAATAGATATTTATACCGGTATTGAAGCCAAAAACGTATTTTTTTATTTTTGTCTGTCTGTCTTTATCTGGGCCGCGAATCAAGACGAAACTACTGAATTCATTGAAACTTTTTTAACTTGGCATGATTTGAGTTCATCATACTACTAGGTAGGACATAGGATACTTTTTATTCCATAAGTAGGCACTTTCTCTTGAAAGAGGGGATGACTTTAACTTAGAATACTGCGATCATGAATAAGAAACAACTTTAGCCTAAATCATCATTTATTTCGTTTTAAGCGATTCCTTACGATACCCTGAACTATTCTGTAAACACCCCGATCCTTTCTCCGGACCGCTTTATGTAAATGACGTTACAATTGCTACTTCACCTTCACGGTTGACTGACGCCGACGGTATTTCACTCAGGGATAATATAACTTCTTTTACATTTTCGTATTGATTCCTAAATGTATTGGAAAAATGTGATACTCGCACAAAAGGCTTTTGAAAACCTTTAGTGTGTTGCTAAAATTTTATGGAGCCAGATTTGTCAGCCAAGGACAAGATGGCTTGTATTGTGACACGTCTTATCAAATATTATTATATATTATTCATTTTAATAGTTTTAAGAAGGTTAGTCTTGCGCCCGTAATCCTACTATGCTACTTCCTACGAATCCTACTAATATTATAAATGCGAAAGTGAGTTTGTTGGTTTGTCCTTCTTTCACGCAGCAACGGAACAACGGATCGACGTGATTTTTGGCATAGATATAGTTTAGGGACCGGAGAGTAACATAGGCTACTTTTTATCCTGGAAAAATGCACAGTTCCTGTGGGAACGCGGGTGAAAACCGCGGACAGAAGCTAGTACGCATATAATCATATAATAATATACGACGATATAATCATTTTCATTTAGTATACTATATGTGAAAACTTTTAATTAGCCTTAATTAGTTACTTAATTTAATATTTTTAAGCACCTAGCTGTTAGTTTTCCGAAGAAAATAAAATATAGTTAATTAATCTGTACCGTGACACACGTGCAAGTAAGTCTGCGTAACCAAGACTTGGAGAGTTTACTAGCTTTAGCAAAATGAGCAAACATTTAAAACGAGATATGAATTCTTGTACCTACAAATTGTAGAAAGCAGAAACTGTAATAGATGTAGGTCCTACATCTATTACAGTTTCTACTTTGCATTTTTAATGTTCCAATAGCGGTCAGACACTAACAAAGTATAAAAACCATTATAATTACTTATATAGATGTTTTTGATTAATCTTTGCTGACTTTGAATTAAATAACTTTTAAATTGCCGCAGTTAGATTGTACACTTCAGACAGATTTTGTTACACACGTTATTTACAAGAAGTTTGCCTTTAAGTAAGTAAAACTTCGATAGCCTAGCAACCCTAGATCTCAAACAGCGAGCTCAGATAACGTTAAAATTGCAAAAAGCCCAAGTTTTCACTGAGCCAGAACATTGGATCCAAAGAAACGGACATCACCCAAATCGGAGACAAAAGGAATCGTTTGTCAGCGAGAAGAGACAAGTCTCAGACTTGAAAAGTAGCTTTGATCAGGATAATGTTTTATTTTAAATTCTTTATAGGTTAGTGTTTTGCCACTATCTCAACTGATCTTAAAGAAGGTAAAAGATGTTCTAAACGGAGAACAAGACTGGCACTCATGTGCATCATTATCATTATTAGCCTTTTACCCTCCCACTGCTGGGATACCGGCCTTCCTCAGAGAGAGAGGTGTGGGCCATAATCCACCACGCGGGCCCAGTGCGGCTTGGTGGATGTCACATGTCCTCGAATTTTGTGGTTCTTGAACATGCGGGTTTGTTCACGATGTTTTCCTTCACCGTTTTAGAGTGAGTGTGAATAATGCGCACATAACTTGGTACAAGTCATTGGTGCGGGCCGAGTCGAGATTCGAGCTATGGTGCGTCGGATTGAAAGTCGCATAAGTTCTTGCTCGGCCACACTCACTCATGTGCATGCAACGGGACAAAACAATAAGTTTTTGGTCCCGATCCTCTCCTTCTCACGGCGATGGCCCAAGCCGAGGTCCATACCGACGTGGTTTGATCCCACGCGGTGCACTTGAGCCAGTCGCCAAACACCACTTTTATAGGTCGAGCGACTTCTACGCTTTTCCAAAGTACCTACGCTCACGCTGTAGAGGTTGCAAGATCAACAGCACGGTCTTACATCGTAGTTCAGATATATGACTCGATTTCAATTTAGTGTTTTGTTTAAAAGGTGACTTTATCGAGAGTGCTTTAGCTACGATTAAAGAAAATCTGATCAACTGTTAAAATTTGATGATCATCAGGTATTTGCCGGAGATTTTATAATTTTTAATTTTATCTTCTGATGATCCGGCTAATATTAACATCTTTACAAACAAAATGAAATAATAGTGTTATTACTATTTAATTCACAGATTTTAAAATAATTGTATGATTTCAGTGGAAAGCTACGTGGGCAGTTCCATGTTGCTTTGGAAAGTAGACCGGAGACAAATGGGAGCGTTCTTCTGCATCGCTTCAAACGATGTACCTCCGGCCGTAAGCAAGAGGATAACACTCAATGTAAACTGTGAGTAGTTGCATAAAACACAAAATGGTTTAAGAACATCACATTAACACAATAAAAATGAAATTCACAAAAAATGCCATACCATTTTCGCAAAGATATTGGGATCTAAAATTTTCCAGAATTCAACGATTTTTTTATCACCCTTTAGTAATTTAAACGATACTTTAAGATTCTTTACATTTTAATGAATAAAAAATGTATGACAACTATTTACTTAAACGCAGTTTTTCACGGCCAAATTCAACAAAATGTGTGTTTTAGTACAGCGTTACCGGCCGCGTAATTTAATTTAATTAATTTAATTTAATTTGACTTTGGCTCTCATTTTTGACGTGTTTAGCATTCGATTTCGTATTTTTCGATATAGACACTTGGTTTTTATGAGAAAACGAATTGATTATCATTATAAAAAAACTGGGGTCAACATCCCTATTTCGGGTCGCAACATCCGTATTTAGACGAGCGGGTCGTTTGCCTAAGCCCATAGTGCTAGGTACTCAGAACTATCATTATTTGAGTATTAGTGAGGTAACAAATAATACTCAATTTTTGTGACTCTCCGCGTACGTATTTGACGAACAAAAGCCGTAGATCACACGTTTCTGAGAGTATTAAGTCTAGTTCAAAGTCTACCTTCCAAATGTTGAGCAGTATTTGACATTTTGTAAGGTAGAAATCAAACAAACGCGAAGCCCCCACCTTGCCACCAATACAATTAGAAGATTATTCCTCTTGCCTACCTTCGTATATCTAAAGATGTGGGACAAAGCATGTAAATAAAGCGTTTATAAAAATTCATTTTTCCTGCCATTTTTGATTTGGGATGGGTGGATCAAATCTCATCATTCGGTGAAAGAAAACATCATGATGGAACCGTTTCATGGTAGTCGACCTTTTTCTACTACCACTCTCAAGTTTGAAAATATTTCGCCGACAACTGTTTACCCCTTTTGACTACTTTGACACTTAATATCACGTGAGGTAGGTTCTGGCCAAAAGTAAAATTGAGAGTAAAAATCTTACACAAGAATCTATATCTATACAAATAAATAAAATTGAAGTGTCTGTTTGTAATATCAAAATAACAGCAATTACTAAATGCATATTAAAGTTTATACGGTACCTATAACAAATCAAACATTTTTTTTAATTTTTTTGTCTCTCTGTCTGTCTGTTCGTTCCGCGTAATCTCCGAAACGGCTGGACCGATTTTGACGGGATAGCTGATGCTACAAGGCTACTTTTATTTTAGAAAACGAACTACGAACCTACCACCCAAAGCCGCCGCGAGCAGACTACTAACCTTTTTCGTGAGCATGACTAGGTCTACTCTTGTTATTTAATGAATTACAAAAATTGACTGTCCAAACCGCTAAAATCTTACTCCTTAAGTTCTACCCCAATTTCGTGATAAAGCCGAATTGATCCCCTCTTGTAAGCCGCCCTTGCGTATAATTGACTCTTCCCTGTCATTGGCTCTTCTACCCCGACGTACGGAGGCTCGGGGGTACTTTGAGAGCACGTGAATGTGTGGGATGGCACATGGCTGCGGTTTTGTTTGGACATGTAGGTACAAGCTATTTTAATACAAGATCTATCCTAATTCCTAACAAAGAATTAGGGATGTGCTCAAAATAGCCTGCTGTCAAAATATTTCCAGTGTGTTCAAAATAAGTACAATTCAGATTTTAATATCGGTTTAATAGTCGATTGCATTTTTTTACGTATTACGAGCCCTAGTTGGTCTCTCATGAAAGTTAAATGTCACTTCCTTAACACTTCCTCCTCCTGTTAGACACGTCAAAACGAATCATAGGGGCCCAAACTTGAAGGGTTTACTTGTAGCCACTGAAGAGTTCCTCTATCCACTTCCTGGCTCCATCATCAGATGAATTCCATAATACGAAATTATTTTTTTTATGTTATTTGGTAACGAAACGAGCTGGTCGTTTGCCTGATGGTAAGCATAACGCCGGCCCATAACAATTGCAGTGCCACCCAGAACTTTGCAACACAAAGGCTTGCGCGGCACTGCAGTGCGCTCGTTACCCTGAGACATTAGGTATTAAGTCTCATAAGCCCAGTAATTTCACTGGATACTCTGCTCATCAAACCGGAACACAGTAATGCTTGCACACTACTGCTTGGCGGCAGACTTCACGAGCAAAGCGGTGGTAACAACCCAGACGGACACTCGCAGAAGAGTTAGTCCTCCCACTAACGAAATTATTGTTTTGTCATCAAAACATACTAAAAATCCAAAAATACTAAACTTTGTATATTATGTTACATGATATATGTATGTAATTGAAACTTTGTATATGTTACATATATGTATGTAACATATACAAAGTTTCAGTTCAATACAATAATTATAAGTAGGTTAAAATTGACTTCAAAGATTCCATTACTTACATTTGCACTATACACTTTAGGTATATGCATTTATACTTGCACTTGGATCGGTACCTAGACTGATGGTAGGTGGATGGTAATCTTAAACTTTTGCTTTATCTATATAAAGTTATACAATGGCTGTTGTTGTACGTTAATTACATGAAAATTGGTAACATTTACAGAAATGTTAACAAAATAAGTTAAATCTATACAAATAAATAAAATTTAAGTGTCTGTTTGTGATATCAAAATAACAGCTTTTTAATAAATGCATATTAAAGTATACACGCAACCTATAACAAAACCAATAGCGGTTTTGTTATAGGTTGCGTTAAAATTTTTGTCGGTCTGCCTGTTTGTTCCGGGTAATCTCCGAAACGGCTGGACCGATTTTGACGGGACTTTCACTGGCAGATAGCTGATGTTACAAGGAGTAACTTACGCTACTCTAATTTTAGAAAAAGAATTAGTGTTCCGCGCAAAAAAATAAAAACCATGTAATCCAAAATCTCCACGCGGGTGAAACCGCGGGGCAGCAGCTAGTTTTAAATATGACAGAGACCTCAATTTACCATTCACATTAAAAACGTTTTAAAACACAACAAGGCTTATTTATATTTATAATCGAGTATACAACATTAATGTTTTAACCTTAACATTAAAATTAACGTCCTACTTAAAATACAGGGACTGAGAGGATGAAGCTCACATAAGCGATAAAAAATCCCCCAAAGACACATTTTCGAAAGGACTATACTCATAAAGACTGAGTGATATACTTTGTACCTATATTATACATTATACGTAAACTGTGTATAATGGCATTATAAGGTTAATTTTTAATGTGACTGTTATGAACCTGTATTTTGAACAGAATTTTAAAATGTGTACCTCATTTCTGCTCACATGTAATATCTATATACTAACATTATGAGTACGTGTGTTTGTTGGCTTGTCCTTCTTTGAAGCAGCAACGGAGCAACGATCCAGACAAAATGTAGCCTGCACTCAGTGATAATGTACAGATTCATAATTTTAGTGGAAGATTATTGAGATTAGAGTTGCCCAACATAACAATTATTACTAATATTGGTAGATATGACCCGCAGAGTGACATAGGATCCTTTTTTAGGGACCGCATACCGAGTTAGTCCGTATTATGTATGTTTGTTAGTTTGTCCTTCTTTCACGCAGCAACGGAGCAACGGATTGACGTGATTTTTATCAAATAGTAGATATATAATTTCATAACTTTATTACTCCATCGCTCTCGATTATTTTTCAACTTCTCGGCTCTCATAATTCGAATTGTCAGCAGTTTTACCCTCACCGAGTGAATTTCCCGACTCATTGGCCGCTCATCTCCAATCCGGTGGGGGATCAGTCCCAGCCGTGGGATAAAACCGGGATGCCGACTTTGTGTAGCACCCGGTTATCCGGGATCAATGGCGTATTATCACGACGTTAGAGTCCGGGAAAATCACGTTTGAGCTGATTTTTCTATCCTTTCTGAGTTGGCCTGTAAGAATTTTTTTATAGAAATAAGGCCGCTAAATATGCAAACTTATTACTTGTTTTATTTATTAGCTTCTGCCCGCGGTTTCACTCGCGTGGCGATCCCCCCGGGAATTGTGCATTATCCAGGAAAGAAGTAGCCTAAGTTCATTGACGGCCCCAAAAACTCGTTGCAAAAACTACGTCGATTCGTCAATTCATTGCTGCATGTATGAAGGAATAACATACACACTTTCGAATTTATAAGTACGGATAGATACTAAAATTCAATTAAACTTAATAGCAGTAAGTCTAGTCCTAATAGCTCCTCAAGGGCCAAATTAAGGGCTGGCGATGCGTAAAATAGCTCTGCTATATTTGAATTACCTTACCTTACATGAAACCTCCATACATGTACTAGAATTTAATCACTTTCCAATATTAGTATAGGTCACTTGTGTCATTGGCATGATAGTTCAAGCGTAATACGTACACGTGTGTCAATGTAATTACACGTAAACTAGACAATTATATCATACATATTTTTTTAAACGTTTTTACTGTTGGATAACGAAACGAGCTGGTTGTTTGCCTGATGGTAAGTATAACGCCGGCCCGTATAACAATTGCAGTGCCACTCAAAACTTTGAAAGACAAAGGCACGGCACTGCATTGCGCTCCGCTACCTTGAGATATAATTTCTACCCACTGACTACTCTGGTCATGAGACAGGAAAAAAAAATAGTTATGCTTGCACACTACTGCTTGGCGGCAGACTACACGAGCAAAGTGGTGGTATCCGCCCAGACGGACACTTGCAGAAGAGTTAGTCCTACCACCGAGACCTGGTACATAACGTCATGCTCTTTTATGACTGAAATTGTTGGAGTAAGGCCGCCCTGAGGACTGAGGTTAAAGGTCATTGACACGCGAAATTGCTTTATAGAGATCGTTACTTGCTAATTGAATTCGTATGCAAATACTAAGATTTGTATTGATTTCCGATATTTAAACAGGCTTCATTAACATTGAGGGAATAGTTACAGCCTCGAAATTCTTCGTTTTAGTTTAGAAATACAAATTAAGCATGTAAGGAAGAATGAAAAAAACGTAGTGCAACGAACGTGAACTCCAGTACGTTACTTGGAAAGATGAACTCTTATTCAAGTGTCCGTCTGGGTTTGCTACCATCGCTTTGCTCGCCGTGTATTCGGACGTCAAGAAATAGTGGGTATGCCTGTGTTCCAGTTTGACGAGCCACAAACGTGGCCATAGCCTCAGTTTGTGGCTAAGTGACGGCCACTCAACATTTCAGTGTTCGCCGATGCCATATGTATGAAAAATATTGTCTGCAGGTTGTGGTCATGGCCGCATTCGGAGGCCCTTACGAGTTGCCCTTACCAAATGTGCGGCAATATTTTAGAGTATAACCTGGGAAGTGCTGCACAAGTCTTTATAATATAATAATAATTTTTATTTCATTCAGACATTGGTCCATTTTTGTTAATAAAATACTTAAAATCTATGTTAGCTTAAAACAATACAGTAAATAATTAATATATTCAGTCAGGATCCGATCAGACAGTCCACATTAAGACTGCCTAATTAGAACGCGAAGGAATGCCTTAATAATTGAGGAGTCATATGTTTTAAAGTTCTGGGTAATACCAACCGCAATTTTTTTGGACAGGCGCGTGTTATATTCGCGAAGAAACGACCCTCTCGTCACGTTATTAAGTAGTTTTATTAAATGTATTCATCTCAAAAACTTCGCTACCAACAGGATTCGTACCTGCATCTTATGGTTATCTAGATTAGATGCCTTAACGAACGAAGCTGTGTGTTCGATGTTGACTCCAACATTCTTGAGATGATGATTTCTTTCGGTTTACAAGCCGTAGCTCTATCTAGGAAACCTCGCCTTGGAGCGATTGCATATGGGAGCCATTGATGTTGACTCTGATAACACCTTGTTTAACTAATAACACTTTGTTAGTGGTAGGACTAACTCTTCTGCGAGTGTCCGTCTGGGTTGTTACCACCGGTTTGCGCGTTAAGTCTGCCGCCAAGCAGTGGTGTGCAAGCATTACTGTGTTCCGGTTTGATGAGCAGAGTATCCAGTGAAATTACTGGGCTTATGAGACTCAATACCTAATGTCTCAGGGTAACGAGCGCACTGCAGTGCCACGCAGGCCTTTGTGTGTCAAAGTTCTGGGTGGCACTGCAATTGTTATGGGCCGGCGTTATGCTTACCATCAGGCAAACGACCAGCTCGTCTCGTTACCAAATAACATAAAAAAAAAACTCTAATGCGCCTGATCTAAATAACTAGAAGTGGCAGGTTCAAATCCTGTTGGCAACGAAATTTTTGAGACGTATATTTATTTACGTCGTTACTATGATTGTATATAGTATAAATAAGAACCATTAATGGTAAACATCCTGTTAGCACAAAAGTGTTAAAAGTATAGTTGGTTCGTTTCTAGCAATTTTATTGTTCACAATGAACGTGCTACGAGACACGTCACCTTCATTAATTAATCATTTAGGATAGAGTGCGCTTGAAGATAATGTTAATTTATTTTTGTACTCGTTTGCTAATACCAAGTCTAGACGTAATGGCTCTCAAAGGGAACAACAGAGGTCAACGTCACTTCTAATTGGTTGATCTGAGCCATTATCAACTTACCGTTAAGTGGATTCCTGCTAAACTGAGAATTGTACTAAATTTTATACGATACAATGTTATTGAAAAAGGAATGTTTAGTTTTATGTGGTGTTACCAGTGTGGTAACTCTTCTGCAGTTCAATGTAGTAACGCGCAAGTCTTTGTGTTTCAATGTTCTGAGCGGCACTACAATTGGGATGTTGACTGATTTTGGGAAAGTGTTTAAAACGATGCGAATGGGCCTAATATAACCCAAAATATTTAAAATTACTTTTTGAATACAGCTAATACTTACTCATCTTTTTATCACAAATCCTTCAGTGTTGAAGCTGTCCGCTTGTGGAATGCATTGCCCCTAGATGTAAAACGTGCACCCTCGCTAAACATATTTAAAAATAGGGTTAACGCATTATATCTTTCACGCTAGCTGCCTTTGTACTTATCTATTTAGTTTAACATAATTATTTAAGTAGGTATATTGGTTTGTGTTTTCTGTAGTTTATGTAGTTATATATGTATGTTTAGTATAATTATTTGTATATATGTAGGTATATTATAATATATATATATTTGTGTTAATTTAAATTCATATTGGTTTATAAGTATCTAATAACTGAGAGCCACCATCCCTTCCTACTTTTTATGTTTTTCTTTAGCCTTTGGGTTGTCTGGAAGAGATCGCTATGAGCGATAAGACCGCCCATTGTGACACTTAGTTTCTTAAGATTTTAGTTTTAAATATTACTGTACTGTGGTGTTTCAATAAAGAGTTTATCTATCTATCTATCTATCTAATACTTTAATTTTCATGTATTTTAAATGCCATTTCGAGTTTCGCTCCAAAACGCCAATACTGGTGACGTGGTCGATGTGACGTCACGATTCCTGGCACAGATAACTATATTCACAGAAATCACTCTAAAATACTAGGCAGAAAGAGCAATAACTCTTCCGATTGAGAAAGTGACGTCACGCGCGTTTTATGTCACGTGACTTCGGAGTGATGTGATTACATTTTGATTATTAAATTAAAATTATATTCCTTAAAAATAAACAAAAATATTGTGTTTTATAGGATTTCTGTCACAAAAACTACCGTTTCGCGGCAAAATTATATTTTTATTTTAATACAGTCAACATCCCAATTGTTATGCAGTAGGAAAATGACCAGCGCGTCTCATCCAATAATATTAAAGAAAAAGTTAAATATATCGAACTAGTTTCTACATCACAATGTACCTATCACAAACCTTTCATCTCAATGGCTTTAATTTTCATTGACAGTGATTTTTCTTCCCCAGTCTCGCCAACTGTGATAGTGCCGAACCAGCTCCTCGGCGCTCCACTTGGCACTGATGTAATGCTGGAGTGCACTGTGGAGGCTTACCCTAATACGATCAACTACTGGCTGAAGAACCGAGGAGAAATGCTGTTAGATGGGTAAGGCTTTGAGTCCAAGCTATCTTCAACGAAGATGCATGAACAATAAATTAATTGGAAGTATTGTGTAGCTTTATAACGATTGCAAACGTCTGCGTTAACACATAAAACGCAGTATAAATAAGGGTTTACTTCAAGGGTGGTCCTTTCATAATTTTTATCAATTAATACCACCCCTAAGGGTGCCAAAATGGGGGATGAAATTTCATATATCTCAGTATTTTCCTCAAGATCGGTTCCCGATTTTTTAAAAGCAATTATCGTATGTTTGTTTCATTTACGTAAATACTAGCCTTCATTTCAATTAGATCGTGTGGGACAGCAGATGAAATTGGTCACCAGCCAATCAGACAAAAAAAAACTTTTTGGTTTTGTAAATGTATAGCAGTATATAGTAGGCCTAACTCTACTACCAGAGTCCGTCTGCACATCATCTGGGTTGGTGTGTACCACTGGTTTACTTATGAATTCTCCCGCCAAGCAGTAATGTGCAAGCCATTACTGTGTTCCAACTTCCGTTTTCATGAGCAAAGTAGCCAGTGTAATTAATTGGCTTATGAGTCTTAATACCTAACGTCTCAGAGTAACGAGCGTACTGCAGTGCCGCGCAAGCCTTTGTGTTTCAAAGTTCTGAGTGCCACTGCAATTGTTATAGGCCAACGTTATGCTTACCAGGCAAACGACCAGCTCGTTATTAAATAGTACAAAAAAAGTATTATTAACTCATAAGTACTACTATTATCTTCCCATTCAGGTATCATTATAATACCATTTAACCCTACCAACATCGCTATTGTGCGCTGAGTAGCCCACAGCCAATCATAAATACTCATTGGATGATCATCGATTCCCGTTTGACCCCATTGTTGGGGTCATTCTTGAATAGACGAGTAATAGCCAGAATTATCTACTAATCGGGCATAATCGGTATGTGTGGGAATATAGATGTCGTAGCATTGTCTGTGGAGAAGGCTTTATTCTATTGATAGAATTAAAATGGTACATATTTTCTCAGATCTGAAAAGGTATTTAATAAGTGTTGAGATCGTTTTTGTTTATCAATTTTTTATGTAATTACCACCAATCGGAACTAGATGGCGCCACTGGAAAAGATAGAAGGCGGTGGCGTTTCGTTCACGTCTGACAGCGTCATAGTTAATGTATGCATGTATTAAGAGAGAGAGTAGTTGGTACGAGAAAATAAACCGTATTGGCTCGGAATTACGGCTTTTATTTCGGGAAAGTTTTTGGTTTGTGGGACCTTATCGCCGCGTTCAACATTGGTCCTTACGAGCCCGGATACCGGATAGTGACAGATAGATCGCGTTCGAAAATCGTTTTAACGCGTGCGTGTACGTTCAAAAACCAAAAAAGTGACAGTGCAGTGACGTTTGAAGTGAAGTGACATAATTGGATTACAGTGACAATTGGACGCAAGTGACACTTGGTAACCGTGAGTAGAGTGAACGAAAAATTGAACTATATTTGACAGTGACTTTGAACTTTAAAAATTGAGTGTTAAAATTAAATTAACTTAGAATAATTGGTGAATAAATTGGACTTGTAAAAATTTTGTGTTTGTTCATCGACTTAGAAAAATCACGCTAATTCTGGACTTGTGATTTTTTCGAGTAACATCTTCAACTTAGAATAATTTTGTCAACATTGGACTTGTAAAATTTTTGTGAACATTTCAACTTAGAAAATTTGTGTTAATACTGGACTTGTAATATTTTACGGACATTCTTCAACTTAGAAAATTTTGCGATTGCTGGACTTGTAAAAAATCAGTGTTAAAAATAGTTTGCAATATAAACATTTAAAAGACTTGGTGAATTTAAAATAAAATTTGGACCTTTATTGTTTGGTGAATTAAATTATTTCTACATAATGGCAGAGTTTTTAAATCAACAAGAAGAGATACTAAGACAGCTAAAATCGGCTTTATCCAACTTCAAGAAAACGCCGAAGCTACGTTTGAATAAAACTTACGTTCAAGTAAAATTGAATTTACTTGAAGAATTATGGGAAAAATTCGGAAAACATCATATGACATTAATGAGCGAGAATTTAAAAACGGAAGATTATGTTACCAAAGATTACTATTCACAAGCGGAAGATGCCTATACATATGCAAAGTGTGAGATGCTGGAAATATTAGATAAATTTGCACCAGCAGTATCAACACAACCTCAATTGACACAAACACACACCCCAGAAATAAAATTACCGCGAATAAATATACCCACATTCACTGGAAGATATTCAGAATGGACATCATTCCACGATTTATTTATGTCATTAATACATAACAACAAGTCACTCACGAATGTTCAGAAGTTACATTATTTAAAATCCAGCTTAAGTGGAGAAGCTGAGGCTTTGTTGCGTCACATACCCATCACAGATGCGAACTATGAAGAGGCGTGGTCAACGTTGAAGAAGCGCTTTAGTAACAAACGCTTTGTCGTTAATGCGTTATTGAAAAGACTGACGTCACAGAAACCCATCACCAACCAATCTTCAAATTCTGTTAAGTCTATTCTAGACACGACCAACGAATGCCTAAGCGCACTTAAGAACATGGGTGTCTCAGCATATGATTGGGATCCTATTTTGGTATTTCTCACTGTAACTAAGTTAGATGCGGAATCGGTTAGACTCTGGGAACAGCATATAAGTTCCAGTGAACAATCTAGTGATGAGCTACCTACATACAAACAACTTTGTGTTTTTCTTGAATCACGCTTTAGAACACTTGAAGTATTAGAGTCAGCCAAATCAACACCCAGATCTAACGCAAGACAATCTACTTTTCATGCCGCATTTAATACCAGCTGTAGATACTGTAACGAAAACCACTTAATATACCACTGTAAAGAATTTATAACTTTATCCTGCACTGATCGAAAGAAATTCATAGAAAGGAATGGACTATGCTACAATTGCTTAAATCCTAACCATGCTGTGTCCAACTGTAAACATAAGACGTCTTGTCGTAGATGTGGCAAGAGACACCATTCCTTAATACACCCCGAGAATAAAACCACAGATAAAATTCCAGACCAGGCTGGAATTTCACATTTCCGAGATTTACAACCACAAGTAGCCTTTACACCAGTCAACAACAATGTAGTAACCCATTACGCGGATAAGGACCTTACCAGTAACGTGCTGCTGGCCACAGCCATGGTAAAGGTAACAACACAAAATGGTGCTACATACAACTTGAGAGCATTGATAGATCAGGGGTCCCAAGGTTCATTCATTACAGAGTCCGCAACACAGCTCCTTGGGTTGAAGAAAGTTACAATCAATTGCACAATAAATGGACTGGGCGAGCAAGGGAGAAGCCTTCACTCCAAACATATGGTTTCATTTCAAGCACATTCGAGAATCGACAATAAATTTGCAATTCCAATAAATGCACTTGTGCTCAAATCACTGACTCGAATGTTACCTACTACAGAAGTACACAACCGAGACTGGTCACACCTGCACCAACTTCAATTAGCAGATCCAAACTTCCGCAAACCAGGGAAAGTGGATCTTTTGTTAGGTGCAGACGTCTATGGTGAGATAATCACTACTGGACTTAAGAAAGGCCCCCGAGGAACTCCGATAGCACAGAACACTCACCTCGGGTGGATATTGACAGGCCAGATAACAAGTACTGAGGCTCTACAAGGCTACACAACCACACTTAGCATGCACATAAACATTGAAGACAATATGCTTCAAAAATTTTGGGAGTTAGAAGATGTTGCATGCAAGAGATTTTTATCGGACGAAGAGGAACGCTGTGAACAACAGTTTAAAGAAACGCATACTAGACAAAACGACGGAAGTTATGTAGTGGCACTGCCATTCAAAGACAAAAACCCACCATGTCAATATGGTGCCTCAAGAGAAGTTGCTAAGTCGAGATTGCTGCAAATAGAGCGAAGGCTGGAACGTGATCCCTGGCTGAAGAAAGAGTATAGTAAGGTCATGACAGAGTACGTAGAGCTACAACACATGGACGAAATCAAAGATGAAGAAGATAGACATAAACCAACTGCCGTGTATTTACCTCACCACGCAGTTATTAGAACTGATAAGTCTACTAGCAAAGTCCGAATTGTATTTGATGCAAGTTGCAAGTATAAAAACAACGTATCTCTTAATGACAACCTCATGATCGGACCTCGACTACAACAAGACCTTAGACACATAATTATGCGGTGGCGTCAGCACAAAGTTGGCTTAGTGGCAGATATCGTCAAAATGTATCGCCAAATTAGAGTAACTCAACCTGATTTTCAGCGCATACTGTGGCGCGAGAATCCGAAGGAAGAAATGCGAGATTACCGGATCAATCGAGTAACTTTCGGCACGGCAAGCGCGCCGTATTTAGCTACTAAAGTGCTACAGCAATTGGCACTAGATGAAAAAGACCAACATCCATTAGCATCAACTATTGCACTGACTGATTTTTATATGGATGACCTCTTAACGGGGGGCAGCAGTTATGAAGAAGGAAATGCTATTTACAAAGATATGACTAAACTATTACAATCTGGAGGATTTGAGCTTCAAAAATGGAACAGTAACGATACAAACCTTCTCAAAGTCATGCACCTCCATGAGGATAACAACAACGACAAAGATCTGAACCTTGATACAACAGTTAAAACATTGGGAATAGTATGGAACAATAAAAAAGACCAGTTTCAGTATTCAATCAATTTACTGGAGCAGAATGTCATAACAAAAAGAACTATAGCTAGCGATGTATCTAAACTCTTCGATCCAATGGGCTGGCTTGCTCCGACTATTATTATTGGAAAAGTCTTCCTGCAAAGACTATGGCTTTCTGGCGTGAGTTGGGACCAGGAAATACCTGAAACAATAAGAGAAGATTGGTTAAAATTCCGTACACAACTGCCTTATCTATCTGAAATAAAGGTTGAACGATGGATACATACTTACCCTGATGACACTAAACTTGAACTTTATGGATTTGCCGATGCAAGTACTATGGCTTACGCAGCTGTTGTATATTCACGAGTGATTGGTCCTGGAGGAGACGTCCACGTAAACTTGATCACTGCAAAGACGAAGGTGGCACCTGTAAAAGTAATATCAATACCAAGATTAGAACTATGTGGAGCTGCACTACTGGCTAAACTGCTACGCGAAGTGGCCGAACTGCTAAACGTACCTAAAGAAAATACTTACGCATACACGGATTCACAAGTTGTTTTGGCTTGGCTGCAGGGGCACCCAAGCAAATGGAAGACGTTCGTTGCTAACCGGACATCTGAAATAATAGAGAACTTACCTGCACATCACTGGAGTCACGTCGCGTCGAAGGAAAACCCCGCTGACATCGCGTCGAGAGGAGTACTGGGCTCGATGTTGATCCATGAGGCGCTATGGTGGAAGGGTCCTACATGGTTACTGGAAAGAGAAATTAAACATAAAGTACCTACGGACTTACCAATAGACTTACCGGAACTGCATCTGGAAAAAAGGGTAGTACACTTTATAGATACTTCACAGACAGAAGAGAGAAATTTCGCGCAATACATATTTGAGAAATTTTCATCATTAGAGAAGCTACTGAGAGTCATAGCATGGTGCAAAAGATTTGGAAGGAATAAAAATTATCCCACTTACCTTACAGCTGCAGAAACATCACAGGCATTGACGATTTGCATTCTTCTTTGTCAGAAGGAAGAGTTTGCAGACGACGTATATCACTTAAGGGAGAACAAACCCCTTAAGAAAAGGAGTAAACTTCGATCCCTTAATCCGTTTCTTGATGAAACTGGCATTTTAAGAGTCGGAGGCCGATTACGTTATGCCAATATACCGGAAGATGCTAAACACCAAATAATTTTACCCTACAATCATTTGCTTTCAAGCTTAATCATAGCTCAAGCACATAGAAAGACTTTTCATGGTGGACCAACCCTTATGTTAAACTATATTCGACAAAGATTTTGGATTCTGGGCGGTAAGAACATGATCAACCAAGAGGTACATAAATGCATCGTTTGTGTTCGTCACAGAGCCGACACCAGAACCCAATTGATGGCAGATCTCCCTCGACAAAGAGTAACCCCTACAAGGCCTTTTCTGCACTCTGGCGTAGATTTTGCCGGACCGATAGACTTAAGAATGTCGAAAGGACGAGGATGTAAGACATATAAGGGATATTTATGTATCTTCATTTGCATGGCTACACGAGCCATCCACATTGAGATTGTCAGCAGCCTAGAGAGTGATAGTTTTGTGGCGTCATTTAAGAGATTCACGGCCAGGCGTGGGCATTGTAGCCATGTCTGGAGCGACAACGCCACAAACTTTACAGCTGGCAACAAACAATTGAGAGATCTGTTTGAAGGTCAACTAGAGACTGTGAAGACTCAGATTTATGATCAACTGGCTAGAGACGGAACTACGTGGCATCACATCCCGGCGAGTGCACCTCACTTTGGCGGACTCTGGGAAGCTGGAGTCCGTTCCATAAAACACCATTTAAGACGTATTCTAGGGAACTCAACCCTAACATATGAAGAGATGTCGACAGTCACCAGTCAAATTGAAGCCTGCTTAAATTCTCGGCCGATGTCGCCAATCAGTAACAACATCGACGATTTGTTACCTTTGACTCCCGGTCACTTCTTGATCGGAGAGCCGCCAATTCTAGTGCCTGAGCAGTCACATTTAAATACAAATATTAACCGACTGAACCGATGGCAGCTTGTTCAAAGACTAGTCCAACATTTTTGGGCTAGATGGTCAAGTGAATATTTAAGCAGACTTCAACAGCGACCTAAATGGGTAAAACAAATGGATAATAACATTAAAATCGGTAGTCTAGTTTTAGTAAAAGATGATAATTTGCCACCAGGTAAATGGTCGCTAGCCAGAATCACAGATATACACCCAGGCGATGACGGACTCATTAGAGTAGTGTCACTTAAATGTAAAAATACAGTCGTCAAACGCCCCATTACTAAAATTTGCATGTTACCAGTAGATGTTTAGAGTCAAATCAATGTTGTCATGATGGGTGGTAATGGAAACTTGTATCAATTATATAACTATGTATCGCTTGAATTCCACAGTAACTACGAAATATAGATGTATTTCTTTCAAGTTTGTATTATGAAGAATCATTATCCTCAATAATGATCCTTGATGGGTGGAATGTTGAGATCGTTTTTGTTTATCAATTTTTTATGTAATTACCACCAATCGGAACTAGATGGCGCCACTGGAAAAGATAGAAGGCGGTGGCGTTTCGTTCACGTCTGACAGCGTCATAGTTAATGTATGCATGTATTAAGAGAGAGAGTAGTTTGGTACGAGAAAATAAACCGTATTGGCTCGGAATTACGGCTTTTATTTCGGGAAAGTTTTTGGTTTGTGGGACCTTTTCGCCGCGTTCAATGTTTAGAAATTGTGGTTATTTTTGTAGGCAAAAAATGATAAATGCTAAGCGACAGGTTTAATACTAAAAGAGGAATAATTTATCAAATTTTATTCACTTTTTTTTAATTTCCTCTGATCAGTACGTACATAACACGTCTCTAAATGACGATGTGGTCAAAGATGATAAATAGGTACTTACGCTAAATTTGGAAATAATAGGTAGGTAGAATAAATTTTAAATTTGAGGGTAGAAACTAGACAAGACGTTGTTTTTTTTTACTACAAATTTAAGTTATAAACATGTTATGGAAATAAATATGAAATAGAACCAATTAAGTCTCAAAAATCTATATTAACGGAGTATTTTTAATTTTTTAAACAATGATTCTCTTTTAGGCCCAAGTACACGATCTACGAAGAGAGAACTTCTTACAAGGCGATGATGAAGCTGACCATAAGACGCTTCGCCAGGAGTGACATCGGCACATACAACTGCGTCAGCACCAACTCGCTTGGGAAGAGCGAGGGTACGCTGCGGCTTTATGGTAAGAAACATGTAGTTAGGAGTAGACAATCGCTGCAAAGCTGCGTCTGCTAGATGGAGCAACAGTTTATAAGCCATAGTCTAGTTGATTAAGGCGTCAGTTATAGATAACCAGAAGATGCGGGTCTCATCTAGCTCAACGAATTAGCATTGCGATTCAACATGGCAATGCCGCCAGCGTGCTGGGTACGCTGCTGACGGGTAGTGGGCTAGAACATTTGGATTATCTATAGACCTACATTGGCTCGTAGATTGTCCTACTGCTTTTATAGCTAGGATAAAGACAATAATAGTCAGCAGTAGTTTAGGCTTTACTGACGGCATAACTCGTTTTTAAAAATCTTGTCTTTTCTTAATTTTTCTTTGCAAAGCGTAAATGAAGCTTTATAACGTGATCTGTTAGAAAAATAATTAGAACCTAAGAAACAGGTTACGAAGCATTCTGAATTAAGTTAGAAAGTCTTAATATCGTTTATTTTCATCGTTTTCTCAGTTAATTAACCCAACCAATTACCGCTAGGCTTCCTACGCAGAATGAAAATGGTACTAACTGGCAGCTAGAAGCTAGAATGGTTTAGCTAGCAGCCTGCAGTCTGGTTAACTTTAATGGCCTTACTGACATCAATATAAAAACTGGACAAGCGCAAGTTGAACTCGAATGGAAAGGGTACCGTGCGAGGAAAATGTTATCTGTCATATTTTCTCAAGAGCAAACTTAACATTGTAGTTGAAAAACATGTTATCCCATGCATTCCAACTGCAAGTGTAAGTTTGCACGACAAAATATTGAGCGATATAATATACAATGGTACTTTGAACCTACTTTGACTATAGAATTCTTATAGGTTTTACTGTAATTTATAAGTAAAGAACTACTTTCAGAACGAATTTTAAAAATATTAGGTTCAGTGTAACATCCTATCGAGAATAAAAAAGATGATTTGAAGTTTTATGAAGAAAAGTTCCAACCGATAGTTTATGTGGAATTGAATCGACACAGCAAGAATTTACGATTCGAGTTTAACACATGCACAAAAGATCCAAGCAGTCTGATAAAAAAATTATGATAATTGATAGCGAGACGAGCTGGTCGTTTGCCTAATGATAAGCATAACGCTGGCCCATAACAATTGCATTATTGACATATTGCTCTAGTAAAACATACTGTACCAAATCTACACATACCTATTCACCATTTCTGAAAAAAGCATAAAGGTGCCATGATACCAGGGGCCTTACTCCGTAAATCGACCGTCGAAGCTTCGTTACGGATTGGCTTTTTCCTACTATGAAAAACAAAATGTCAAGTGCAAAAATCGAATCGAACGTTGGATCCGAAACACTTTCATAGTAGGAAAACTGCAATCCGTCAACCGAAGCTTCGACTGTCGATTAACGGAGTAAGGCCCCTCGGGCTGAAATTGATAAAGACTTTACGTAGAAGATGATATTATACTTATGATGCTATCGAATGATAATATAGAAAGAGATTTTCAGATAAACGAAGTCTTATTCTTTTTTTCAGAAATAAAACTGTATCCCAGCTCACAGTCGGCGGCAGAGGTGAACGTAGGCGGTAAGTGGCAGCGGATTATATTATATTCTCCCGCATTTTTATCGTAAATATGTTAATGAACATAACCGACAACGGAAATTTAAACCCATTAACCATCTTGATACTAGCAGCGTTAGAAAAGTAAATTCTAAAGCATAATGAGAAAGGAAGTATGGGAAGGAAAATGTGTTCATTTAGGCCTTTCGCAGTAGTTTTAGACTACATTTTGACGTTGGTGGGAAGTGATTTTTTGTGAAAAAATACGATACGTTACAAAAACTCGACCGCATCATCACTTACCATCAGATGAGATAGTGGTCAAACGCAAACCTACAGTTTGTAAAAAACTGTATTTTCTGGTATGAGTGAATTTTACGAATAGTTGTTTAATAGTATTAAAAATGTACTAAAAATTTAGTTAAAGCAAAACGATGGGATAGTGAATATTTTGTAATTGATCCGACTAAGTTAGGAGTTTTATATTTGTTGAATTAGACAACTTTTAACGGTTACCTAATATCGCGTATATTTACATTATTTTAAACCCCGTCCCTCGTGTACGTTACAAATTGTTTAAAAAAAAATGTTTAATAGTAATATTCGCAAAAACATAGTTTTATATTTAATTATGCAATTAGACCCATTTTTTAACCGACTTCAAAAAAAAGAGAAGTTTATCAATTCGATGGGTATTTTTTTTTATGTTTGTTACCTCATATCTCTGTCATTTATAAACCGATTAGGAAAATTATTTTTTTATTTAAAAGGATATACTTTCAGATAGGTCCCATAGAAATTTCATCAAAATCGGTTAAGTACTTTGTCACTGAAGTCGGTTTGTCGCTTTTTTAAAGCAATTTTTATAAAAAGTAAGTTGCAAGGTTTAAATTGAATATTTGTTTACAGGTCTAACTGAAGGAGCTGTAAAGCAACGGCCAGTTCATGGCAACGCGAGTACACAAAGTTTAGAAAAATATTACATACTGCTCATTGTTACTATCGTTGTGTATTTGTAGGGTATTGTAAAAGTGTTACCACTTCAACTACTGTTAGTTAACATCAGGTGAGTGGTCAATGCTAACCTATATAATTAGAGCATTGACATAGCAAGCGTACTGCGCTCGTTGCGCGCCTAAAACAAAATGTATGGTACTGGAAACGAAATGAATCAAGTGCCCGCCGCGCGTTTAGATCATCATATACGTTATTTAGTCACAAAACAGGGAGAGAGAGGCAGCAGAAGTGACACTTCGAAAGACTGTTCTTTGAAACCGTTTGATGTTTCCTTGATGCGGGTGATGTAGGCTTACGTGACCGATTAGTGCACCAAGTATTAAATGTCCCTTTTACTTTCTCTGTTTTGTTTTGAACGCGTAACGAACGCACACTCCGTACTCTCGCTATGTCAAGTACCTTAGACAATAATACGTAATTTATACATAATTATATTTTAATGTAAATAGTAACTAAAACTACTTCTAAAATTTTTTTGTGCATTATATATAAGACATGTTATGATTTTAATCTGAACTTTACAATAAGCAGGATAGCTGCTTTTTATTAAGTACCTTATGGTATTTAGTTTTTATCAGGTAATATTGTGTTAAATATTATAATATATGATATGTTATTGATTTCATGATGAGTTTCACCTACGAATACAATTATATAACAGTAATAAAATGAAGTCTTTTTATTTCCCACTTCATTGCCTAATGAGTTTTGTGCAGTTCAGAGCCACTTAAAATCTCCATGACACATCCCTGACGTTGGAGAAAAAGTTGCCAAGCTGGCCACGTCAGTCAGATCTCAGGCGAGATAGCGGGAACCACCACAATATGGTTTCACGGTAATCGAAGCGTTATTTTGGTTTTTTAACTATTTATTTATTTGCATAGTTATAGTTTACGGACCGGAGAGTAACGTAGACTATTTTTTATTTCGGAAAAACGGATGGTTCCGGGAAGCCGCGGGCAGAAGCTAGTTAACAAATAAATTGAAATTCTACTAGTCCTACTAATATTATATATGCGAAAGCGTGTTTGTTGTTTTGTCCTTCTTTCACGCAGTAACGGAGCAACGGATTGACGTGATTTTTGGCACAGATATAGTTTATGGACCGGAGAGTAACATAGGCTACTTTTTATCACGGAAAAATGCACGGTTCCTGTGGGAACGTGGGTAAAAACCGCGAGCAGAAGCTAGTTTAATAATAAGTGGTGCTCAATAACTTTAAAATTAAATAACGAGGCGGGCGTTTGCTATTGACTTGTTTAATATTGACGAGCGTTTATTAAACGTGATAAAATATTTGAGCCGTTGCCGCAAGCGTTTCAAATGTAGCGGAATAATGAAACTCAATGCAGGGTTTCAATTTGCTTAGTCCCAGTGAACCAAATAATCTGGAAATCTCGTAAACAGGAAATATGATTCAATTAACGTCGGAGAGATTTTGGCAAAGGTTTTTCATTTATACTTATAAATTTAATGATGTGCGAATAAAAAGCGATGACACTTTTGTCGTATCTTTGAATAAATATGTAGAGATTTTCAAACTGAAAACCTCTAAATTTTTGTAGGTACTCGTTTAGTTGTAATTCGCATCAAAGTTGATGTCCGAGTGTGTGTATTCTGAGTGTGCGCACGCGCTTGCTCCACTCGATTGAGTGTGTTGAGGTGCCATCTTACCACCTCTAACTATACATCATCCATCAAACTTGCATTTAATCAAAAAGAGCGTTTTCATAGAAAGCAAACAGCACGTAGCACGTACTTAGTATGCTCGATATTTTAAAATCTTTAAATCATTGTTTTGGTTTTGTCGACGTCTGTGAATTTAACGTTTCACTTAATCGCCACTATAAGAACAAAAGGCTATGGAACGCAAAGTATTTTGCAGAAGTTCAGTTTTAATTCGTTATAAATCCCTGATACCTACCTAAAACTTTCAAGTAAACGGAAACACTTAAGCGTTTTACATAAAAACGGCTTATAAATTACGCAACAAAACTTCATTGCACCAATCTCCAACGGCCTCAGTTAAACAAAGCAACAAAGTATTTTCCATTACGGAAGAGCCCTTAATCCTTTAACCGTGTATTGTGCAGCCCTAAACAACAGTGTAAGCAGTAAGGATCGTCTGCCTTTCTATCTTTTTGAATTGAATCCTGAGTAACGCTCACGTTGCTTTATAAGTTGAAATATCAAAAACGCAGAGATAGTTCGGACGATTCGAATCCAGCTCCAACATGTTTTACGGCCGATCTATCAATAGTCAGATAACGTCCTGTTAGATAATTCCCTGAATTATTCCAGCCATATTAAGTCTGTGGTCAAGATAGACGTAAATAAATTGTTGCCATTCTAAAGAAATAAACCTTTGTTAGCTTTCGATTATTTTCGAAATGAAAGACCCGAAAAAGCACTAAGCAAATAATGGATCAGTTAAATTTATCGATTCAATAGTAATCACTTGTATATAGTGCAATTTAAAGATCGGCCCTAAGTCTTTTAAAAATACCTACAGTATTAGTACCTATACAACTAGAATTAACTGACTCATTAGTGATACATTATAGTTAGCATCATGAGACAATCAGTGAGTTAGAGATGTAGTAGTCTCACGTGTTTAACAATCAGAATAATTTAGATTATTTAAAAAAATATTCTAATGTTGTTATTGACAACACATTCGTAACTTTCGCCCCAAAAATAATAGTAGCACGACCATGTACTCATAATATAACAAATATTTTAATAATCAAAAATTTTTGTTATAGAGTTCAGTTAAAAAGTTTATCTACCAATAGAAAAGTTTATATATCTATTTATCAATCAGTAAACTTCTCATACTGTTTATTTTTATGACTATGTCTAAAGTTACGGACGTAGTAAAACTGGACGTTACACGCCACTAAGTTCTTTATCTTTGCAGATAATTTTTAGTGCCCCTTCCAGTCTTGCTTTATTGCCTTGTAAAGCCTAACTCTCTGCTGTAAAAAGGAACTGCAATAACTCTTTAGATTATGTTCTTTATTACTTGCAGTATACGGATTAGAATCTGGGAATTATTTAAAAACTTTTTTAAATTTAAATTTTATTTATCCAGCAATAATACAGTAAGTGATTTTAAAGTTCGAAGATTTTGCGATAGGTTTCTTGTAGCTCTTGATCTATGAGCATTTGGCCATATTCTCAACAGGTGAACCTGAAATTAAAAAATAAAGTTATTTCGTTATTTTTTTAATTTTATCAACACTCGTTGTTAAATCCCACACTGAGATCGTAAGCGCATAATACTTTACGATCTTTTTCTATTCAAAATAATGTAAAATTAAAAATAGTAAAAAATAAAAAAAAATATTATATTTAATCTTGGAATTTTTGAAAACAATATGGCTTTTTTTGGCTCCGTTATACCAAATTAAGTATAGTTTTGTCATTCGTACATATGCATATAGAGTCTCATTTCGATACGACAATTAAAATTAGGTTAAAATTGACTTCAATGATTTTATTACATTGTTTATTAGTTAATTACAAGTGAAACTAATAAAATTGTGTTAAAAAACAACTACATAACATAAAATTGCCTATAACACAACACGCATAACATAACTTCAAAAACCCAACTGCCAAACATTGATTAAGAACATCTCGATGCTGCTAAAGCACTTTCCATCCAAACCATTTTTACACAAACACAGATGACAAATAAAAGAATACGAAGTATATTTTTGGAATATACAATACAAGGGCCGCGTCAAAGTAACTTAACACGAAAGAAAGTTTATTTTATCTGGCCCAAACTGGACCCTTGCAAAACAAATTTCATGAATAAATTTCTTCCTTTGTAAACAAATCGAGCATGCTATATTAAATTAAGGCTCTCTTGTGAGTGGGATGGCAATAAAAAGGCTGATTTTAGAAGGTATACATGTTTCCACAGACCCGCTGTTTGGCATTGGAGTGGAGTTTATCGAGCACTTTGGAGTGTTATGTGGAACTGGGGGTGTGTGTGAACAATGCCTTTAGGGAGTTTATTTTGTAAGCAGATACTAACAGAACAATAAAGGCGGCTAATAAAGCCATATGCTTCCGCATGCCGCTTCACCCGCGTGGTAAATATTTTTATAAATTGTAGTCTATTTTTATATATAAGCTTGTGGTGACATGCACCACAGGTGTGTCGCACCGTGCCGCGCCGCACACGCGCCGCACGCTTCCCGCGCCGCACTGCGGCCGCATTGCATGCCGGCCGCGTACTGACCGCGCTGCGCCGCGCATACGTAGGCGTGAGATCGCGCACGGTATAGGCCCGGCACTAGTTGCCGTAGTTAGTTTTTGTACAATAGTAATAGGAATCGTCGAAATAAACATGAAGTATTGCAGTAACACAGCAGCCTTTCACTTGCCTTCGCTCCTCCAAACACCCCACGACAAGCTGTATATCAAAATTCATTGGGTATTTTTTGCAAGGAACATAACAGCCATACATACATCCTCGCAAACTTTTGCATTTATAATATTAAGTAAGATTTAGTCTTTAGGAAACTATGTCTGTATTGCTAAATTAACTGAGCGTAAGCCAACGAAATTTTTGAGTTGTTGATGTTAAATATCCCGTAACAAACTTTGAAGAATGACACAGACAACTTTTCTTAAGAAAAATTGCACTGTGATTTTTAGAGGCTGAGGTGAAACCACGAGTAGTATCTAGTCAAGAATAATTACGTATGGCAAGGTTGCTATCATAATGACGGGTATTATGCTCACCCTATTATTTAAAAAAAAATATAGGATAATGCCTAAGATTGTAAAAGAACAGTATTTATTTGGTTAATTTGCAAGCTGTAACCAACGATGCGCGATGTACGAAATTAGTGGATGTAAGTGAGTTACCCGAGTTAGTAACTTCGCAACATGTTAGAGCAGTTATTTTGGTTAGTTAACCAGTGAGTAGTTACTCACTCGAGTTGCACAACTGCTCCGATATTACTGATCTGAACCGTGTTTACTTGACTCTGCTAGAGATGTACTCTACAAACTATTGTAGAACTTATAACATCAGTTATAAGTTCAGTTCAGTTATTGTAGAGTATTATTACTCGACCAGTATTATTACTAGTACTATACTAAGTACTGTACTAGTACTGTGCTAGTACTGTGCTAGTACTGTGCTAGTACTGTGCTAGTACTGTGCGAGTACTGTGCCAGTACTGTGAGTATTATGCTAGTACTGTGCTAGTACCGTAGTAGTACTATGCTAGTACTGTGCTAGTACTGTGCTAGTACTGTGCGAGTACTGTGACAGTACTATGAGTATTATGCTAGTACTGTGCTAGTACTGTAGTAGTACTGTGCTAGTACTGTACTAGTACTGTGCTAGTACTAGGTGGTAAGATTAACTCTTCTGCGAGTGTCAGTCTGGGTTGCTACCACCGGTTTGCTCGTGAAGTCTGGCGTCAAGCAATAATGTGCAAGCATTACTGTGTTCTTTTTTTTATAGTCAAGTAGATAATCAGCAAAATTACTCAGCTCACGAGAATTTAGCAAATGTGTTAAGGTAACGATGTGAACCTCAGTGCCGCACCTGCCGTTGTGTTTCAAAGTTCTATGTGGCACTGCAATTGTTTTGGGCTGCTGTTACGCTTACTATCATGACAATGACGCGTTTGTTTCGTTAAAACGTTAAATAAAAAATGTAAAAAAATCTTTGACCCATCTAAAAGTAAAAACGTTATCCAAAAATTCCAGTCAAAATGTTAAAGTAGTTCCAACCATTTAAAAGAACAAGACAAAGTCCCGAACGAAAAGATGAAAAGCTCTACATTTCGTTCCGTCACAGTCGTAAATTAAGGAGGCTTTTGTGTAACATTTATTTTATTTTTTTGAAAGAAAAATACGTGGTGAAAAACGGAATTTCCCTTTGTAAGACCCGTTCCGTACTTTGTTGGCCGGCTAAGCTCGTTGTTGATTTTTTACCGCTTTTATGCTTTTATTTTGCCACACGCTTTCTTGTGCTATTATATTTTGAATACTGGTCGAAATAATTGCACGTCTATTAGTGAGTTTCAAGTTCACAAGTGTCGTGAATATAGTTTTTAATAATATATGTTCCAAAAAAGGAGAAGGTTATCAATTCGATGGGATTTTTTTTTAATATTTAGTACCTCAGATCTCCGCCATTTCTAAACCGATTTGGAAAATTATACTTTTATTTGAAAAGATATACTTTCAGATTGGTCCCATAGAAGTTTCATCAAAATCGGTTCACTAGTTTGTTACTAAGATAAAGATAAAGATATTTTTATTTGAAAAAAAACACGTGTAGGTTACATACATAATCAACAAATACAATTCATCATGCATGCAGGTCTTAACATAAAAAGATGTGGTCAACATGTTTTGCCCCAATAGGCGTACAAATTTCTTGAATTTACTGAAGTTGGTTTATCGCTTTTTTAAAGCATTTTAGTTACATAATTTTATTTTTAGCTTTGTTTTGTTCCGGTTTCGGTATTTAATAATAAAACATTGCTTGGTTGTGTCAGTCGTACCTACCTACTCAGGCGAATTTGATACGATTTCTATCGCCTTATACTTTTTTCCGAATAGAATTGGTATCCGTGCCACAGTAAATGCAAAAGTGTGTTTGTAAGTTTTTTGGTGTGTAGGTTTGTTGGTTTGTCCTTCTTTCACGCAGCATTAGCTCAGCCGATCGACGTGATGATTTAAGCTCTGACGCAAAAAAGGAGCAGTGTTTTAAGTTTAACGAGTGTAATTTTGTATCTCTGTCTGTGACATCGCAGCTTTGAAACGGATGGATCAATTTTGATTTAGTTTTTTTTCAAAGGTGACTTGATTAAGATTGTCTTAGCTATAATAGAAAAATATCTGTTCATCCGCTTGAAGGTAATCGGCCTTATAGCCGGGGATATTGAAACAAAAATTATCTTTTTGCAAGATATATTTTATGGACAGTATTACAGGCTACTTTTTATCCCTGAAAAATGCAGTTCCTTTGCGAATGCCACCAGTAAAACCGCGGGCAGGAGCTGGTTTTATTATAAGTGTAACCAATTCTATCATATTCATATATATACTCGCAATAAGCAATAAAGTTAAATCATTTTTGATAAGCTTATTACTAAAACGCAGCTGTGAAATTCATGGTTGATACCGTCTATAAATTTACACACACGTCTTATGGACTCTAGAAGTTGTGAACAACATTTTAGAGATGGGACAAGTTACGGTAAATGTAGATATTTGATATCCGTACTATTATAATAGTACGGATAATCGTATTTATAAATACGAAGGTTTGTTAGTTGGTTTGTCCACTCTATACCTACGCACCAACGGAGCAACAAATCCATGTGATCTTTTGCATAGAGAAAGTTTATAGACCAAGTAACATGCGCTAATTTTAACCAGGAAAAACGCACGGCTCTTATGGGAATATCCACGTGCGAACTGCCGATAGCAGCTAGTTAAAAAATAAAGACGGTTGCTGGTATCTTTTTAGACCAATTGTAAATCGATACAAAGCCAATTAGAAGCAGAGGAATCGGCAGCATAATTTATTCTAGATATCATTTTCAAAGATAACGACTGTACAGTGCTTAGCGTGGCTAGTACTTGATGTGACTACCTAATTACTGGGTAACTAAATTTCAATAAAAGATGTGCTTTCGTTCACCGACAAGGCGTATACTAATTTTCTACAAAAATCGTGGATTGAGGGCGAGGAACAATTAAAATATCAACCAATGGTGGCTCGTGGCTCATACATCACGTGATATCGGGCTGTATTCATTCGTGGAAAAGAAACGTGCATATGAAACCATCCCAATGAGGCAAAAGCACGTAATCGCGAACAACGACCTTCTCCTGTCTTTAGCAAATAGTAAAAAAAAATATCTTTAATCCGTCTACCGTAACCATTACCGTAACCGTCAACCGTAACTATTATAAAGGAGTCCTGTGTATTTGGTGGTGTGCTAGTTGGTTCTTCTTCACGCAGAAACGGAGATTGACTTAATTTTCACATAGATATAGTTTACATAATAGATAAGGAACAAAATGTCACATAGGCTTTTTATCTCTAAAATTTGCACGGTTCCTGTCAGATCTCCGCGCTGGTGAAACCACGGGATATAGTCTAGTCCATTACAATCATGAATATTATATAATTATATATACTACATACTAGTAACATACTTTTCCGAAGAAATTCCATAAATAATGGTGAAAATTTTATCAAAATCCATTGTAGAGTCTTGGTTTTAAATTATTTAGAGATTCAATTAAAAAGATACAGTCGCGTGTACATATTTTAGTTACTAAGTGACTTAAAGCCATTATACAATCATATCAATTCTGTTGTAGTAATTTTAATGGCAGATTACGGATACATACGTAACTACAGTCACTTTCCCTTCCCTAATAACCGTAATAACGTCCTAGGCTAGAGTTTATGCTAGCCTTCCTATGAAATATGTTACGATTATGTTGCATTCTAGGTTATGTATTGTGTCAAATTGGACATAAAAGGCTTTACAGGAAAGTTGTTTGTGTTGTAGTGAAATGTTCTAGCAAATTATTTTTTGGTTTGTTACATGACATCGCTCTAATTATGTGCGTTCGCGCGGCCAAGCGGCGTAGGCGCTTTACTGTGCGATCACCAATCTACACCTAGTTATATTATAGAGGTAAAGTTATTAGTTTTATTGTTTGTGTGTTAGCGCTAATTTCTGGAGTGGTCCGATTTTAATTTTTGTTTCACTTATATGAAGCTATAATCTGTTTTATCCTTAATCTAAGGCAAAGGCTAATATGAGATAAAAGATGTAGAAGGTACACATTATAATAATAAAATATAAATAAAAGGATGCCTTGAAAGTATGCATTTACGAATTTTCAATGAATACTTAATAGTAGATATACCTAGGTACATTTTGTATTTTAACCCGACTACGACAAAGTCAAAAGCATATATTTTTTTAGCGGTTTGTGTGTGTATTATGTTTTTGTTATGGTTGTATTTACGTATGGTCCACCGTAGTTTCTCAACTACTCATTCGATTTTGATTGCTGAGGTATCAGTCGATTCGATATTATGTATATACGGTATAATGTAACATACCTAATCATTATCAGCGTCTTTCGCTCCGTCTGCTGGGATATAGCCTTCTCTCAGAGAGAGAGAGAGAGAGAGAGAGAGAGAGAGAGAGAGAGAGAGAGAGAGAGAGAGAGAGGGAGGTATGGGCCATAATCCACCACGCGGGTCCAGTGCAACTTGGTGGATGTCACAAGTCCTTGAATTTTGTGGTTCTTGAACATGCCGGTTTCCTCACGATGTTTTCCTTCACCGTTTTAGGGCGAGTGTGAATAATCCGCACATACCTTGATATAAGTCATTGGGCCGAGTCGAGATTCGAACTATAGTGCGTCGGATTGAAAGTCGCACAAGTTACCGCTCGGCCACACTCACTCATTATGTATATATCTAGGTTCAATAACTACATTTGATATGAACAAAATCATCACGACGGATGTTATATCCAAAAAAGTGGGCGTCTCTGATTTTTTTGATTACAGCGTTGTTACTAAAGACTCCTTGATATAACAAATTTGTTTCTAAAACTGTCAAAGCTTTTGAGATAAATCGTTAGCAAAATTTATCGCAATAGGTGCTTCACGGGACAATTTCTTCATATTTCGAAGGCGTCATTTATACCGACGAGCAATATCCGAGGAACGCGAAACTATTTTACAAAAATACCGCTTGTATTTTCTAAGGGACGTGCTGATTTTATTTTTATTTTTACTCTGCACTTATATTTTTGAAACCTTTCTAACATATTATCTTTTTAAAGTAAGTACATCTATTACTTTTTCGTAAGTGGAATGAATTTTACAAGCTTTTATTTCTATTATTTAACTTGTTTTGTTTATTGTTTTATTTGTTTTTATTTAACGTGCAATGTTTGAATAATTGACACGTGTATTATCGCTCGTAGTTCAATGAGGACTGCTGTCCTTCCCCGCGTATTCCTCTTGCGTAGCGCTGGGACGACTACGGCGTAGCACTGACTTGCTGACGTCATAGCGTAGCACCATAGCACCACACCATGTTCTACCTTTATTCTTACACTATGTTTGTTTAAGTCAAATCTTGCAAGCTAAATTTGACCCACTTCCCGGTGTTCGATTGAGCCTTAATTTTACATACATATGTAAATCGGATGACAATGTAATGGTGACAATAATGGTGTTACTGAGCTGGTCTGATGATGGTACCGGAAGGCTATAGGAACTCTGTAACGAAACGATGTAACTGCATCGAGTTTGGATTCGTTTGATTCGTCTTTACAAGTACTCTGATCCTAGATAATGTCCAGGATCGTGATGATGGAGGCGGAAGGTGGCCTCATGAACTGTGTAACGAAACGACGTATATCCGTAGAGATACGTAAAAATAGTGAGGTACGCTAAATGTAGTGAGGTAACATTCTACAATTCCAAAACACTCTGGCCGAAATTGATTCGATAAAAAACGATAAGATAGATAGCTTCAAAGCTCTAGGTCATTTTACAATTGCTATAGGCTGACCTGACGCTTAACACCCACCAAACGACTTTCTTATTCAGCCTCTTAGAATTCAGACAAAAACTTATAAAAAACAGCAATCGGTATCTTTCTAAAAATTAAAATCGTCTCTTTTCACCGCCTAAGAAAATCATTAACGAAGAAACCGGTTTAACAGGTGATACATGGCAAATCTTTAAGGGAACATGAGACGACTCAGTAATTGTGCCTTCCGGACTAACACCACAGATTAAACTATAGCTTCTATGATTTACGCCCACACATACGAAACTTACAGTGTCTAGAACGAAGCTTAGACTTTAGACGGCTCCGTAGCTAAGTTGGTAGTAATCCTGCCTGCAAAGCGAGGGGTTTCGGGTTCGATTCCCAGCCGGGGCAGATTTTGTGTAAGCATAAGTTTGTTCTCGGGTCTTGGATGTTTGTGATGTGTATCTGTGTATGTCCATGCCACCTGCGACACAGCGAATCCTAGTGCGGGGGTATGAGTGTTTAAGCGTTTAATTTAACAAGCACATCGGGGAAACAGGAGTGGATACTGTCTTATTTGTAATTTTGCTGTATTCTTATGTATACATGATAATAATGAGTCCCCAAGAATATTTCGATGTCTGTATTATTATAAAAACGAAAATAATATAATTATGTTTGTTGGTTTATCCTTCTTTTACGCAGTAATAAAGCAATGTATTGACTGTTTCCAGTAAAGTGTACGGTTTTTGTGCTAAATTTGATGTATAACTGAACGAAAAAGAAACTAGAAACGTTTTGTATACTGAATAGGCTTACGTTTGACCGCAATTTGACCAGGGGCCCGATCGCGCTAATTTGAAATGACAGCGTACAGTTATGGTTTGATTGTGGTTTGATACCAACTGTTGTTTAGTTTAGGTTCAGGCGTGTGGAATTCGATATTGCCGTTCATTTGACAGCGTTAACTGTCAGTTGTTGTCGAGAAACGTCTCTACTTTTGGTAAAACTATTAGCGCGATACGAAACGGTCAAAAAGCTGTGAGGCGGTCGTGGTTTAGTAGCGGTTTGGTTGATAATTTTTAACGCGATTGCCCTCCTGATGTGAAGTGGCGATGTGGTCGAAGATATAGCAGGCTTGCCTAGAAGATACCTGTTCACTCTTCTCTTGAAGATTCCCAAATTGTAGAATTCAGGAAATACAGATGCCGGCAACGTCTGAAGCAATGAATTCCACTCCATTCTAAATAATATTGAAAAAAAAACGCTTGGTGCGGATAGTAGGTATGTCAACTATAAATGGATGACGAAATGCCGTGCATTTTGTCAGTTAACAATTCTATATCTTCTGTTTGTGTCAGGGTTTAAAAAAATAAATTAAAAAAACAACTGAACTCGTTGTGCCAAATTTCTTGCCTTGCACTATATCTCTGCCCACTCTCGTCCTTTAGATCGTTATCGTGCCTTGCCTTTGTGTCGGCAAAGCCGTTCGTCTCGACTTTGTGAGGGTTGTGTTAAAGCGATATTTTTTTTTACTAACAATGAAACTTAGATGCTTTAAAGCGGTTTATTCCTCTATCTGCACCTAGGTAGTTAAGTACTGTCTTGATGAACTATTTGACCCTTGTAAATTGTAAGATACCTAAACCATAAAAAAGTCGAAATTCTAAAAGTCAGATCAGACTCTCAAGTGTGACTGTCAGAATATACCGATGCTTGACGACAAATATTGACGGTGGTATAGCCAAATTACTGGGCTTATGAGACTTAATACCTACCTAATGTCTCAGGGTAACGTGCGCACTGCAGTGCCGCGCAGGCCGATGTTTCAAAGTTCTGAGTAGCACTGCAATTGTTATGGGCCGGCGTTATGCTTACCATCAGCCAAACGACCAGCTCGTCTCGTTACCAAATACCTTAATAAAAGTATAAAAAAGCATCAACCTAACCTCTTCATCAAGCTGCTGTCAAAACGATACAATACCGGTTTACAACGAAACCGGTCCTTTCATTCCAAAACAGAGGTTTCACCAATTTATCACCTTTCATACCTAGTCTACGTTGCGCTTAATTGACGAGCAAATTGTCCTGGAGTGCCCTTTTAAAAAATGGACACCGCGCTTTTCACCCGTAATGAAGCAAACTAAATTTTGCGTCAGCTTAAAAGCGTTCGTGGTTCAATATCGTCTAGGGTTTATTAAGTTTTAATTTTTTAGACGGGTTTTATACTACGTTAAAAACTGTAAAACGTTTGTAAGTTTTCAAAAACTGTTCTGACAGTTCTCGTGGTGTATTTGTTGAAGTCGTTAGACTTAATTAACTACCGTGGTGCGTTAAGAGTGGCGGGTTCGATTGCCGCAATGGGACAAATTTTTGTGCACTAAAAAAGCAGGTATTTGTTGGCTGGAAGTTTTCTTTGTAGTTCACGCGTGTGAAGCCATGGGTAAAGGCTAGTTTTATAAGACTTGAAGCGTCTGTTCGTTTGGCAAAAAATGTAAGCGTACTTTCACGTTAGGAATTTGTGTGTATTCCTAAGGGGCACCTTAGACGCTCAAGCAAACGTACATTTGCTCGTCAGAATAACAACGTTTTTGCGTAAAGTGCGCATTTCGGGTATCACGAAATCCGCGCTTGACGCAAAAGCGTTGTTATTCTGACAATCAAACGTACGTTTGCTTGAGCATCTAAGGTGCCCCTAACGTGAAAGTACGCATACATTTTTGCAGTTTCCACTAAGGACCTCCGTAATGTTGAGTACATTACTGTCCAGAGTATGCCAAATGAGCTCTAAAACTGAGAAAACACTGCCCTAAGACGCTCCTTCCAGTTACCTAAAGAACAAAACATAAATCTGCGACCGTACTTACAGAAATAAGCATCCGAAATTGCAATGCGATTTGTTACAAAAATACCTGTTCGTGCGAAAGAAAAGCTTAAAATTCCTTTTCCTTTTTTCGCTTGACAAAAGTCACCCGGCGTTCCTTATCACGCGAAAGTTGCTTCTTCGTAATTGTTTTCAATCGTAACCTATTTTTTTCCCTTTTCGAGTTTCTTTTGTTTGGTAGGAAAAATCACGGAATCATTACGCCGCGCTGGGCTTTTTAGGTCCGAAAGTCATGAAGGCACGAGAAATGCGAGAACGGATAGGAATGACGTCTGATGGCCAGCACCGATAAAAAAGCAATACTTTTTTTAACCGGCTACGAAAAAGGAGGAGATTAATAATTGGTCTGTATTCATTTTTGTGTATGTTAGTCGTTTTCTGTACCACTTAATTGTCAAACGATTTTAATGATAATTTTTTTCATTGCAAAGACGAAATGATTGTGGCAATTTATACTTAGACACAATCATTTCGTCTTTGGCTCAAGCCAGACATTTGTCTGAAAAGAGTAGTATAAAAAAAGCTAAGTTTAAGCAAGGAGACTGCTCATTGTACTATCATAAACCTGTTGTAAAATATGAAGATTAATATTGAAATGTATTTTTTTTAGTATAAGAAGTTTTGGGTCTTAAATAATGACAAAACCAAAAACACCGCGTGCGTTTTTAAAAATCCTTTAAATATTTCAAGAAAACAATCACAAATTAAAATATTCCATTGCGCACATCTGAAGCACACGTCAAATAGATCGAAGTCATCTGCAGTCAAGGGCACTGACTACAACCAACTTCAAAAACCCGACTGCAGTCCTTTGCTAACCATAAGCGCGCGACATATAATATCGCACGTTTGGCCTTATCACACCCGTAAAAACAAACAAACACAATTAACGCCAACGCCAAAGTTAAACCGCAAAAATAAGCAAATCGGAAATGAAAAGGCGTTAATAACAAGAAATGGCAGTTGCGTTCGCACAATAAATTTAATTACGACTACACCACAGTAGAAAAAGTAAAGTATGTTATCTTCATATAAAACATAAGAACATAAACGCTTGCATACTCGTACACTTGTACTACATCGCCTGTATCGAAGGTGGTGTGGATGACAAGACAAACATCCAAGACCCAGGAATAAACCTTTTTTTCACCACACAAAATCTGCCCCGACCGGAAATCGAACCCGGTAAAGTGGTACCAAATGCGGCTTGTATGTGACTCTCGTCATAAGCTGGACACCGTCCACTGAACATAGATCCAATACATAGATCCACTTGCCACACACCACGCTTGAAAGGCATCTTGATGATCACAGTACCTATATTTTGATGCAGACCGAGAAGAATGCTGCTGCCCATTTGGCTCTGCCGGTACCCACGCGAAGAGACGTGCTGATCCTATTCATACCGGACCGCACGGTTAACTTTTGGGTAACGGTACACTTGCACCTTATGAACAATACCCATTAACGTTGAGGTCTTGACAATCCGATATTTACTCTTGTGGTACATGCGTAATTGCATATTATAAGCTACTTTCTGTACCGCTCTATGAAGATAACTTACTGTTCTGTTTCCACTATGGCTACACTGGCTACAACCAGTGATTCATAAACACAGAGCGTTGATCGCCGACCTCGGTTATGAATAAACAAAGAAAAACTTGGCGCAAGGGACTGCTTTTAGGGTTCTGTAGAAAACAAATAAATAAATAATAATGGAAAATATGTTAAATAATAGCCGTATTTTACTAAACATAAAAGAAAATACAAAAATCATAGCCTTTCGTCATGGCAGTGAAATAAAGTTGAAAACAGCGATGCGTTTGTATTTAGTTGAAGTTCATATCTGCCAATACAAAAAATATTTTGCAGTTAAGTATAGTTGTATTAAAAGAGACACTAAGTTTTTTACTTATCTCTTTAGATGCTTACGTTTCCTTTTTTTTGTAACAAAAATAATATGATCGCTGTCGTCCAAAGTATTGAACATTTCGAGACAAAATATTTTTTTCGGGATCTTTTTTCCGATTTTTTCCCAGATTTTCCCAGACTTCTGGGTTTAGCTAACGCCTTAATTATTGGAGCGTTTAAGCCTTTCCTATCGTCGGTATGTCAACCACAGATTACTATATAATATGTAGATGTCAACATATAGTCTAACCCCCTTATTCATAAATGCTCAATAAGATAATCTATGCTCACTGCTCTGTCAACTTCTCGTTGACGGAAGGTGTTACGCGTTAAAGCGAGACCAAACTCTTTCTATAATAGGGTTACTGAACGTTTATGTATAAGGAGGTAAGAAGTTACTACGCAGCGGTTTTTTTTTGTTATTCATTTGCTTTAGCTAATATTTGTCCGGTTGCGGGAATTGAGCCCACAAACCCAATGCGGTGCAGAAGATCAATCAATCTCTGGCTCTGTAGTATAGTGTTCAACCACGCTTTCGATTCGTTGATACTTGACAATTCGCTTGTCTTATCCATCGTACGAGTGATAAGGCCTACTCCACTCCATTGGTTCCGTGCGGAACCCCAAACCAGTGCCGTGGAAATTAGATTATACGCTGCACTGCACGTTTTAGAACGAAGCGCGTATTCACGTATATTTAAAAGGAAAATTGTTTATTAAATGCTTGGTTCCACCCGTATGGAATAATTGTTAATTCAGAAGCTGTATTGTGTTTAAAAACAAATACTCAAAGTGAAGTTCAACTTTCCTTTGGCTCGATTTATTTTACCTTTGGTTCAATTAAATATCACTACGTTCCTCGCGCTTTGTTGCATTAGATAGTTGTTTTTCAAAGAAGCTGGTATAAAAGTAAGTACAAAGCCAGTGCATTAGTTTGACTGGAAGAGATTGCTTTTAGCGATAAGTTAACCAAAATACTTTTGTGACATGACTATTTCTTTTATAGTCATTGTACAACAAAGTATTTTATGCTGTATTGTTTTGTATTACTGCGAAAAAATTTTTACATTTAATTAAAAAAAAAATACAAAGTAAAATCTTTTGCAGTAGGTACGTATCACACTTTAATTCGTTTTTGGAGTTATAGGTTATAGACACTTATGTAGTACAAAAACCACGTTCCATACATTTCCTATGTATGGAACATGATTATAGGTATGTACTTACTATAGGTAGAATATACGAGACCAAAATCGATGGGGTTACGTAGTTTCATTACAAAGTTCCTAAGGCCACCTTCCTGCTCCATCATCAGACCAGCTCTGTGACATTATTATATTGTATTGTCATCTGATTTACTTATAAATGTAAAATTTCGGCTTAATCGAAAACCGGGAAGTGGGCCAAATTGCAAGATATGACCTAAATAAACATAAAGGGTCTTACCACAAAAAAAATTAAACACACGTTAAACCTGCGTTAATCACTGTTTCACGCCTAAACTTGCCTTAGTCGCGAGATTAAACATGAGCAACCACAAATCCTGATTTAAGTAGTGTCTAACCATTGTCTAACACAATTCTGTTGTGACATTTCTAATCATTTTTGACGTTTATCTTTCGACGCTGTCTAGCTAAACAGGTTACTAAAAATGTTTTTTTTGTGGTAATACTAACAAACTTTGCAAGTTAAATAAAAGCTTGTATTTAGTGTTTAGGGACAGTTTTTGATAGTTTTTGGTAGGTAGTCAGCTAATAATAAAATCTACTATGTTCGCGTATGTGGAAGTATATTCAAAGTAACGAAATATGTTTTCTCTTGAATTTATCGAAAGTTACAAACTATATTAAACTTTTGGAGGGGCAAGGAATAACTGATGGAAGGGAAAGGACGGGACAAGGATTCGGTTGGCTTATCTTTTGCAGTTACTGTCACACAGCAATGTAACCTTTATTGCGTTGATACAAATGAATAAGATCGCAAAACCCTAAAAGTAGTAAGTCTTTAAAGGCCATCCTCTGAGAAGATTAATATATGACTAACACAAAAGACTCCAGTTCCTACTATTCATTGACAATTATTGTGGTTCGCATTAAGGAAATCATAGCACAAGTAAAAATCTACAAATATTATTAACTTTTATGTGGAGTTATAACGTATATTTAAATTCCAGCCTTTCTGGAGCTCGATTTGGTAGGAACGCGTCTTCGATACGGGCTCTACCTTTACCAGTTGGTTACTCCTATATTATTATGGGTATCGAATGCAAATGTAGAGTTAGAAAGCCCAGTCTGATAACACTTTCTCAATATAATTACAGAACTTTAAAAAGCACCATAATCTTTCCACAAACGCTTCTTGTTTTGAGGAGATTCCCACAGGAATAATGCATTTTTCCGAGATAACAGGTAGCGTATGTTACTCCCATAGGCCTTAAACTATAATTTTGCAAAAATTCACGTCAATCCGTGTATCTGCGCGAAAGAAGAACAAACTAACACGTCAACAAACACACTTTCGAGTGTATGCATTTACCGTCTCGGTGTGATAGTAAACCCATATTGAGACCCATCGACCTCACCCTACCCGAGTTGGAAACTAGCGAAAACGTTCCAAACTTGTAAAAACTTGTAAGTAGTGTTAGCGAATGAAATAAAATGAATCGACCGGAACGAATCAAGAAAAGGTTGGGCAGAACGCTCTAATTCTATCAATCGAGTGTCGCAATAGCTGTTTTGACACGTCCTCTCTACATCCTCAAGTATTTTCATGGACGAACAGGAAACTCGACTAGTAACTACAGAAATGTGGCAAGAAAATGCTCGTCCCATTCATCCCTTTCCTTTTACTAAGAGTTAGGGAATAATCAGATTCTCCTTCTAGACAGTTTGGGAAATGGGATGTGTCCTATCAAAGCTATTGAAAGAAACTAACGAGTCGCACGTAGAATTTCAATGAAACAAGTAAAACACTTTCGCACCTTCTCGCTTTTAGTATTAGGTTCGTTGACAAAGCAAACAGTTAGGTAAGTGTGTTCTGGCTTCGATAACTTTAACAAAATGTTGATAGTGTGTCATATAGGTGCAATCTAGAAGTTTGAAAATAAAGCTTACATTTTTGTTATAGCGCTAGGTTGATGCGACGCGTAACCAACATGTTGGGTAAGTACACTGCCAATTTCTAGTGGACTAATTTTGAATAGGCCTGTTATTTATTTATTTATTTATTTTTAAGGAAAACCAACAGCTGTATTACAATAACTTATAAAACTAACATAACATTAGAAAGTAGATGGTCATACTTTTTGCTGTCTCAAGACCAACAACTAAACTTTAAACCACACAAATTTACACAACTAAATAATAGACTTGCCTAGGTAACTACTTTATTAGATTTATACCTTACCTGCTTTATTTTATCTCACTTGATATTACGGCAAGACCACAACACTGAGGTGCGACACCTCACGGCGATGTGGTACATTGACACAACACAATAATTTCATCGCATACGGCGAGAAAACTGACCATTTGGTGCGGCACCGCATGAGAAATTTGAGCGATGCGTCGTCGTTAATTTTTATGTACAGTCGTCATACCGCAGTGGCCTCGTCCTTGGTTGACGATACGAATCCTGCTGAAACGCATAATATAGGTGTTTGGCAATAGTTATAATATTGCCACAAATAAACAATCACCTCATCCTCACCTCATCCTCATCCTCAATCACGATTCCTTTACAAAATCAGATCATTTTTTCCGGGGTAAAGTAATTTGTTATAAACACGTGTTTTCACAATTAAAAAGCTAAAAGCGCTGTACGTTTCCCTCTTAGTTCAAAATAGCTGTAATCACTGAAAGGTAAATCAAACAGAATAGTAAGTTATTTATTCTCTCGAGTTCACAAGATTTATAAGGCAAACTCAGCGTGAGTTCACTTTCTTTGTGTCACACTGTATTTCTGGCTTAAATGTGGAATTTGAGTTTGAAGCGGTCGCGATTTTAAGCTGACCTCAATTATTGTTTCGGTAGAAAATTATTATTAATTGTAAATGCACCGTCAATGTCTTGTTTCATTTGTCAATATCTGTCTTAGCTGGCCAATAGAATGACTATATTTCAATCTATTGATTGAAGATTGTTGGTAACTTTTCTGGTTTGATGTGCTTGACCGTGAATAATGGAAGAAAACATATAAAATTTAATAAGTCAAGTGTGAAAATCGCACTTCGATATTTTCTTTCTTACATTAATTTATTGTTTTCTATAACTTAATAACAGACCACGCTTGTATGCATCTAAAAGTTGAGCAATCAAGCAAATCATAAATAATAAGGCCATAGCCTCCAAATAGCTCAGGAATAAAAAAGTTATCAATTTTGTAAAAATTCTCAATAATATCTATTAAATTTGTTTAAACTCAATAGTGTTATTTAATGATATTGTTTAAACATATCCGTTTAAATTTAAATCATAATTTTGCAATTCTGACACGTCAAGCTAAATAACGTATACGTCAGTATTTTAGTCAAGTTCATTTTGACCCGGTATTTTAATATTAACTCGCTGATCTTCCCTTACTTCCCCCACACAGCAAGTCAGGGAACAGTTTAAATTGCTTTTTCAGACACAGCACGTCTATTCCTTGTGCTGCAAACTACTAACAATAGTTCCTTCAGGATAATGGTCTTAGATCGAGTTGCTACACTGTTCGTGATTTTACTATGGGATGTTTCACATTGCAATCAGAAGTTTTTTTTTGTATTGAGTACCTATAATAAATTAAAGTAATTAAATTAATTATAATCATTTACATTTTTTTCCTAACGGGTTTGGTAGGAGAGTTGCGAGCTACCGATTGCCACAACTGAAAAAACGAGTGATGTGCGCCTTAGAGCGCATGGTAACTAAACTTACAATATAATTTCATCATCATCAACCGTAAGACGTTCAATTCGTAATGAATGAAATGAATAAACGACAAAAGGTCTCGTACGAGGATCTACGCTGACTTTAAGTCAGTCGTTATACAGTTTTAAGAAGATCACATTAACACAATAAAAATGCCCGCGTAGAACAAGTGACGTCAGATGTTATGTTCAATTCGTATTGGGCGTTTTAGAGTTCGATAGATAAGTCCGACTTTGACTCTCATTTTCGACGTTTCTAGCGATTCGACGATTCTAGCGGTTCTTCAATTTCCAGTTTTTTCGATCTATACCTTTGATTCTCATGACAACATGAATTGATTGACATGATAAAAAAATGGAGTTAATATCCCTATTCGCAAACTGAAAAGTCAAACACATGCAACACTTGTCGTATCTTGCTTAGTATTGTTAGGTGGAACTATTCTGTTACTTAGATATTCTCCTATAATATTTAATTTGATTCAATGGTTTGTTGAATTCAATTAGGTATCAAAAATAAAAATAAATAATATTTTATTATGGTCCCTGTACGGCAAAACTATTGGATTAACAATTGGATGTTACTTAGAAAGATAATTTATTTGTATCTGTGACTTCAAACTAAACTAGACCCGTGACTAGACCTTGCGGGTATTTATTCTGGAAATTGGCAATGTTTGTGACAATCATCTACAAACTATTTTAATTCTGCGATTGTTGAAATATTTACTTAAGAATACAATTTATTATAAAGGATGAGTGCCTAGTAAATAAATATGTTTTAAGATAAAAGGGAAGGTCGCTTTATGTTTTTAGTTATAGGCAAAGTAAAACAAACGAAAAAGTGAAGTGAAACCTCTTACCACATACTCCAAAATTGAGAGATTCTAGAATAGGTTCGTCTTTACCTACATAATAGTACGGACAGTATGAGAACTTGCTCAACTCCTCTGCTCATATTGTGGGAAAAAAAATCCCTTCTATTTTAACACTGCGCTATACCTACTTGCAAAATTATGGGTAACATTGACCGTGTCGTATCCATTTGGTAACCATGGCTCCTCTATGAATACCCAAGCTCCTAGTTTCATGTTCCACCTATACCAATATATATAATTGTTGAAAACGATATTCTCAAAGTTGTTGCCGAATATGTCCAATTGACAGTCTATCCTAGGTAGGTCCAAGAGAAGAATCTTATTCGGCTGGGCAGCTTTCAGAAATCTTCAACCTACCTTTTCGTCCACAACACCGTAGAGCCTGGAGAAAGAAAGGGAAGTTTTTCAACCAGTGTTGACAATGGTGACTTATGACACTAAGACATGGTCTCTTACTGTTGGCCTCATTATTACCCTCAGAGTCGCGCAACGAGAAGAAGATGGCTTTGCTTAAAGTTTTCTTTGGTGATAAAATTTAAAATGAGAAGGTCAGCAGAAGAACGATTGTCGCCGACTTAGCTCGCAAACTCAGTTAAATGGCAATAGGCAGGCCACATCGGTTTCGGAACCGACAACTGACGGGGAAAAAGGTTTTGAAAGGCGGCCACGAACTAAAAGACGAAGTATAGGTTGGCTCCCCTTTAGATAGATCCAAGTGGCATTCTATGGGTGAGGCCTATGTTTAGCAGTGGACCAATGATGACTACTAACGCTATTTGACCCATACTGTTAGTATAAAACGCCTACAGTCCGCCGTGTGTGCACTTGAAACTTAATGTTTGTAAGCTTTCGAGATGTTTATTTTCTTTCCTGTCTGAATAGGAGTTGGATGGTCGGGATACTGTGCTGGGACGGTATAAAACTGTATTATTTCCTCTCTTCGAGTTGCGAGGTCGTGTGCCGCTTTATTTTTAATGCAGTTTGGTTGGTAGCGGCGGATGACCCGCTTTAAGGTAAATTGGATAGCTGCAAGAAGAGTTTTCGAAGTCTTTTTGGGGATCTCTACTCTACAGTTTTCATTTTATATTTCTGTCCCGCCATTATTTTTCATTACGCAAGACAAAATTGTGACTTATAAAGCAACATTTTGATTAGTAAACAGAATAGATATATTATATTATATAGATAGATTAGTAAAACTATTCAATACTTTGTGGTCAAGAAGAGTTTTCGAAGTCTTTTTGGGGATCTTTACTCAACAGTTTTCATTTTATATTTCAGTCCCCGCCATTCTTTTTCATTACGCAAGACAAAATAGTAACTTACAAATCAACATTTTGATTAGTAAACAGAATAGGTAAAAGTATTCAATAGACCATCTGTGCCATGATGGTGGTCCATACAAATTGCAAAAGAACACATTTCTTCAATTTTGTCTGCATCACCAAACCACGGTGTACCTTACCTTAAGGGTTTTTAGTTCGTTTTTGAATAAAAGTTATAAAACCTTAACTTAAAAAAAAGAATCGAAGCCAATGGAGCGCGTACAAAGTACCACTCAATTTAAATAGAAAAAAATATCTTTGAACCAAAGTTTATGCAAAAGCTAACCACTGTTGCGATGTAGTTTTCGCACAACTAAAAGCTTTTAAAATTTGTTTCTTTGTAAAACGCGGCTTTGCGAGGATTTTGGAGTAAAAAGCGTGTCGAATTCGATCAGTTTTGTTCAGAGCAAATGGTTTTGCAAAACGATATTTTTGGTACGACAGATTTAATGCTAAAAATATAGTCATACTATAGGTACAAAACTTAACAAAAAAGTGAAACAACTTACGCAACAATAGAATAGAATATTATAGAATTCATTACTCATATTTATTACGTTATTTTCGCAATGTATTCTAATTTAATATATCAATAATAAAAAATCTTTAATATTCATATCAACATTCTGAAATGTTCAAGCAATATACCGAAATGTAAACTAATATCTACAGTAGGCAGGAGCAGTTATATCAAAGACATTGCTAAATACACAGACGACTAAATCAGAAACCTAGGTATGTTTACTCAACCAAAATCTCAAGTAACTCAAGCCCAAATAAACAGTCACCGCAAATGGTAATTCCAAACTTAGTGAATTACCGATCGAACTGCCACCAATTTAACGGTTAGGGCTGTTGCCGTATAGCTCAACAGTTCTGCGGTCGGACTGTGGCTTGAAGGCCACGAGGTTGATAACTGCAGTTCTGATATAAACTAATACTATTTATTTTACTTAATAGGGTAGTCTCTGATCACTATTTTCATTGAAGACGAGCTGCTGCCCCGCGGTTTCACCCGCGTGGTGATTTTGGATTACATGGATTTATTTTTTTGAGCGGAACTTTTATTATTTTCCTAAAATTAAAGTAGCCTAAGTTATTCCTTGTAACATCAGCTATCTGCCAGTGAAAGTCCCGTCAAAATCGGTCTAGCCGTTTCCGAGATTACCCGGAACAAACAGACATACAGACAAAAATTTTAAAAATGGTTGTTTTGTTTTAGGTACCGTATATACTTTCATATACATTTAGTAGTTTAGTACCACCGCTTTGCTCGTGAAGTCTGCCGCCAAGCAGTAATGTGCAAGCATTACTGTGTTCCGGTTTGATGAGCAAAGTAGCCAGTGAAATTACTGGGCTTATGAGACTTAATACCTAATGTCTCAGGGTAACGAGCGCACTGCAGTGCCGCGCAGGCCTTTGTGTTTCAAAGTTCTGGGTGGCACTGCAATTGTTATGGGCCGGCGTTATGCTTAACATCAGGCAAACGACCAGCTCGTCTAGTTACCAATAACATAAAAAAATAAAAATAGTAAAAAGCTGTTATTTTGATATTACAAACAGACACTTCTATTTTATTTATTTGTAAAAATGTACTGTAAATTGTCATGTCTAACCTTATCTCACCTACTTAAAGATTCTGAAACCAAAGCCAACCACTCGCCCGTATAAGAAGGAAGGAAGATCTTGAAACTTGCTCAATCAAATTTAATCAAAGAAATTAACACAATTATAAACAATCTTGATTCGAATTCGAGTACAGGCATAGATGGAATAAGTACTAAATCACTTAAATGTATGAAGAGCTTAATTTTAGATAATTTAACCACATGCTTTAATAAGTTATTAGCAGACGGAAAATTTCCAGAAAGCTTAAAAGTCGCAAAAGTTACTCCCATCTATAAATCAGGAAACAAAACCGATCCTAGCAATTATCGGCCAATATCAGTCCTGCCAGTGATATCTAAGGTTCTTGAAAAGATTCTATACTCAAGACTAGACGCTTATCTTGCCTCAATAAACTTTATATCTCCGAGGTAGTATGGTTTTAGACCTCAATCCAACACACTCTCTGCTACCGTTGACCTAGTAACAAAGATAAAGTATAACATTGACCAAAAAAAGATTGTTTTGGGACTGTTTATTGACCTAAAAAAGGCATTCGACACCGTGAGTCATTCAAAACTAATAAACAAACTTAGGGGCATTGGTGTCACTGGCAAGGCTTTAAAAATGTACGAATCGTATCTAGCAAATAGGTCTCAATTGGTTAAAATAAATAATTCGCAAAGTAACCACCAACCTATCACTTATGGAATTCCGCAGGGATCTGTACTAGGTCCACTGCTTTTTCTTATCTATGACAATGATATGCATGAAATAGGTTTACATGGACAAATCACCTTATACGCTGACGATACATGCTTATTTTACTTTGGATCCTCTATCCACAAAATGATCTCGCAAGCTCAACAAGATCTCGACACCCTTTTTGAATGGTTGCAATCTAACCTTTTAACAGTAAACGTCCAAAAAACTTGCTATCTTATTTTCAAAGCTAAAAATAAAACTTTACCACAACACTCGCCTTTAATACTAAATGGGACGGCCCTTCAAGAGAAACAAGATGAAAAATACTTGGGCTTACGACTGGATAGTAATTTGAATTGGCACGTCTAGATCGATTACATCCAGTCAAAACTGTCATCTCTGGCTGGATCACTTCGTCGAGTTGTTCGATGTTTCCCTAGGCAGGTTCGTGTGGCTATATATAACTCTTTAGTAAAACCACACTTGACGTATCTAATAGAGATATGGGGTACCGCTTCTAAAACTAAACTAAATGAATTACAAACACTGCAAAATAGAATAATTAAAACTCTTTTCCATTACCCCTATCTGACACCTACTGTAAAGGTCTATTGTGAAACTAAACTAATGAACATAAAACAGCTTTACACTTACACAACATGCTTACTTATTAGAAAAATATTAAATAAACACATACAGACGGACATTACATTCACGAAAAAGAGCCAATCACATAAATACTGTGGACGCAAGGGAGATCATCTCATCTTGCCCATGGTAAGGACCAATTATGGAAAAAAGTCTTTAACTTTTGATGGCGTCCAGCTTTATAACAAATTACCTCCAGATGTAAAACATGCGAAGACGCTTTGTGCATTCAAGTCGGGATTAGCTAAGTACATACTACGTACTCAATAGTAAGATGTACCTAAGAGATCTGCGGATGTACCACACTAACACTCGACTGGATTTAGCGCCAAGCGACATCGCACCTGTTATGGACGACGATAATATTGTACTTACTAATATTGATTGTTTTCTCATGTAAGTGACACTTAGTCTTAAATGAGAAATAAAGATTCTTTAAACTGAATCAAAGCGACACTCAAATGCCATCCACAAATATCTGATCAGCTAATCCGTTTTAAATGTAATTTTAAGGCCTGAAGCAGATTCCTAGTGAATGCCTTAGTCAACTCGTTTAATAATGTTATCATAAGTTGATGAAGTAACTTGGTAGCAGTTTGGTACGACGCCAATTGGATTTAGCCGACTGCGGCGGCAGCAACGCTGAAATGTGTCAAGAAAGTCGCTCTATACCCATTTTTCCCGAAGCCTTTGACAACTTGAATCTGATTATAGCCACAGTTTTAATCTGGTTATAAAATTTATGCGAAAACCTGATTTTTATGATTGGATTTTTTTTTCTATTAAATATGTACTTTACTGTATGTACTTTAAATGTGTACTTATTAAATATATACTTTATAAAATGTACTTACTTTCAAAGTATTCCATCACTACCTAAGAGCGTGCATCATGGTTAGACTGCCTCTAATCGTAAACTTTTATACTTGTTTAAATTGAAGAAAAAACCTTTTTATCACAACTACCCACGGTTTTGCAATTCACAACTACCCACGGTTTTGCATATCACAACTACCCGCGGTTTTGCCCACGTGGCGATTCCAACCGAAATCCTTAATTTTTCCAGGATAAAAAGTACCCCATGTTACTCTCCAGCCCAAAAACTATTTCTATGCAAAACTTGAGAAAATTGAAGATAGTTTTTACCTAATTATGTGTGGTTGCCCCAAGAAGATTCAATATATCCATTTTTACAGCAGTAAAAGTAGAACATATACAGTTAGGTGAAAGTAAGTAGCTTACGAAACCCCAGTACGTACAAATCCGCGAAACCTTATTTTTTATTACATCTGTCAAAAGCAAAAACATTTGAAAAAGTAACGAGAAACACCACAATAGGCGAGAATATCTAAAAAAAACAATTTGACTTGACAAGGGAAGGTCCTTTTGAAGAACAATGAACCAGCAAATGTTTAGGACAAAGGTCGACATAGAATTTGTATTTTTAATTCAATGAATGTTTTTACTTAAATTTATGATTTTTATAACAAATACGTAGCCGTTAACGTATTTGTTAAAATAGCCGTTTTCACACGACTGCATAAAAAAGGAGTGTAAGTTTTTAGGATTCATGTGAGATTATTTATTCCACCATAACTTCTAAATGCCTGAACAGATTTGGATGTATGAATATTGTTAGAATCCTTACATAATCCCGAATAGCACTGGCTAGGGCAGTCATGTTCAAAATCAAATCAAATCATTTATTTAGACACAAAAGTTATATACATAGATGTTGAATCCATAGCCTCCCGAACTAGTATACACTGTGTTTCAGGAGTCAGCGGCTTCTCTTATTAACCAGCTAGTCTTATGTCATACGTGTATAAATGAATGAATTACAATTACAATTTTATATACAATTGTGGGCATGTTATATAGGTGTGCGGTGTTATTTTAAGTAACTTTTTTATAATGTCTATAGCTATGTTTTAAGTTTTGGGATTAGCAATTGCGCAGAGCTGGGAGGTAGGTACCAGTAAGGCCTTTAGAGAGCCAAATTCACCAAATACCAAGGCAGGCCACGGGAAGGTTTTAGTGGGTATAAATTTCACATAAACTGGCTGCTTCCCATGGCATTGGGGCATCTTCAGAAGGATTCCCCCTGACAACAAACACCAGCCCATAACAATTGCAATGCCACTCAGAACCTTGAAACATAAAGGCTTTCGTGGCACTGCAGTGCGCTCGTTACCTGGATACATTAGGTATTAAGTCAATTAAGCCCAGTAATTGCACTTATTACTAGCTGCTGCTCGCGGTTTTACCCGCGCGGAGATAATGGATTTCATGGAATTATTTTTTTGCGCGGAACCCTAAATCTTTTTCTAAAATAAAAGTAGACTAAGTTACTCCGTATAATATCAGCTATCACTTACTGTTAAATTGTTTTAATTTTTAAGGTATCTGTATTGTGGTGTTTCAATAAAGAGTTAATCTATCTATCTGCCAGTGAAAGTTTCATCAAAATCGGTCCAGCCGTTTCGGAGATTACCCGGAACAAACAGACAGACAGACAGACAGACAACAATTTTAAAATTTGTGTTTTTGATATAGGTAGCGTATATACTTTCATACCTATGCATTTAGTAACAAGCTGTTATTTTGATATTACAAACAGACACTTCAATTTTATTTATTTGTATATATAGATTTACTTAAATTTACCACATCACCTACATTATACTTTTGTTTTCCATACCCCTACAACATCGCAAAATCAACCAAGCCTGTCACTACACAGTTATAGTTTGTGTTCGGTCATTATACCGCGTTCCAAAGTTTTCTAATTAGGCGCGAGGCATTAATCTTGCCAGCGTTTCGCGACTCCTTGTGACTGGCACAAGTTGCCAAATTATGGGAATAACTAGCATTTACCACTGTGGGTTTTGTTGCGGTTTTCTTGAGCTGGATTGGATCGTTTGCATAGCTGGCTAATGATAGTTTTGGGTGTCCGTAACGTGGGCCGACGTTTTCATTCAAACATGAACTGTGTTTACCAGGGCCACAATTCTACTAATAAACAAATCCATACGTAATCTATATAAATAAATAAAATTGAAGTGTCTGTTTGTAATAACAGCTTTTTACTAAATGCATAAGTATATATGGTAGGTACAAATTTTGTCTGTCTGTTTGTTCCGGCTAATCTAGAAACGGCTGGATCGATTTGGACGATTTGTAATTTCACTGGCAGATAGCTGATGTTATAAGGAGTAACTTAGGCTACTTTTATTAGATGGAGGGTGAAGCCGTGCGGCACAGCTGCTACGTGAAAGGACAACCTAACGAACGTAACGTTTGTTGGTTTGTACGTTGGTTGGTTGACATAATTTCGCAATTATAGTATGTAATAATAATAAGCGGCACGCAGCAGCAACGAGGCAACGGATCGACGTGATTTTTGGGATAGATATAGTTTATGGACCGGAGAGTAACATAGGCTTATCCCGGAAAAATGCTCGGGTGAGCCGTTAAGTTTAGTTACATTATTGGACAACTAAGAAAATCTCCACTATAGGTAACAATCCTTATAATATGAACAAATCCCATGTCACAGCACATAGCAATTGCAGCGCCACTGAGAACTTTGAAACAAAAAGGTCTGCGCGGCACTACTGTAGTCCGCTCGGGCCGTTTTATAAGTAATTAATTAGCCCTGTAATTTCACTAACTTCTTTATTTTTTTACGAAAAAAGAGGGTTAAGAATTACACAATATAGGCTGTCAAGCCAAACCCACAGAGTAACTAATAGTCGAAAGTACTACAACTCCATATTGATCGCTTTAACTTCTAAGTCAATCATGAAGTTTGATTTTGGCAACTTCGTGAGTTACCAATAAATAGTCTTACAAGTTGTTTAACTTTGGGAAAACGTTAATTTGTTTTGGATTGGCTACCTTTCGAGTTATAATGCTGTAATTAGTTTATTTTGGAATATCAGAAGTTGATCCAAAGACGGGATTGCTTTTTTATGGTTAGCTTATCGATTTGTTACGACATAATGTTCTGTAAGTATAAAGGTAGAACATGTTGTGTTGCTGGGTGCTACGCTATGACGACAGCAGCTACACCGGGAAGTCAGTTCTACGCCGTAGTCATCCCAGCGCTACGCAAGAGGAAGACGCGGGGAAGGACAGCAGTCCTCATTGTACTACGAGTGAAAATACACGTGTGTCGATTATTGAAACCAAGTTGTCGCATTTCTGTACTTAACAGTGGGTATGTTAAGGGTGGCTAACTATCACAAGGCTCATCTTATGGGAAATGGTCACCGTAGCCTATGAACATCTATAACATCTGAGGTGTCACTAAAATCCGATAAAGAAGTCCTACGTCACTATGCTATGGTTGTTGAAAAGTTTTCTTCCATTAAAAGCTCAAGCTCGGACGTAACTTTGAACTGCTGGTAGGAGGTTGACTATTTTGTAAGGGAGATCTACCAATCTTATCCTCTTATCAATTTTAACCTAGGTCGGTACGTCTCAATGTCGTACGAAAATGATACCTTTTGTGTGTATGTAGATGACAATACAATAATTTGGTATCATGAAGCTGATCTGATGATGGAGCTACGAGGTGGATAGTAGAACTCTTCAGTGGCTACAAGCAAGCCCTTCTAGTTTGGGCTCATATGATTCGTTTTGGCGAGACCAATAGATTGCACTTGGTCGAGGTTCTGATGATGGAGCCAGCAGGTGGAACTGTCTTTGTATTTTCTTCAAACTACATATTACTCAACTATTCTTACATATTTTTGTAAGAGCAACAAATGACTAAGTGGTGTAACATTAAAGGAGAAATTCCTCTCTTTCGGAAGACGTCCAAAAACAACCGCATTGCGCCAGACAGGTACAAATAACAAGCACCCTGTAGATGTTTACTTTGCTTAGCTATTAGCAAAAGTAAACAGCTTGAGAGAGCGTGAATAATATATGTGGAGTTAGTCGGTAAGTACATATTATGTACGTAGGAAAACATACAATATTTTAGTCGAACCTGGGTTGCTTCAAGTCGCTAGTGAGTACGTGTGGGTAGTAAGTATCATTTGTCAACCACGATGTCGCTTATCGCAGGTTCTTTTGTTTTGTATAGGCATATGGCTCATGGCTGGATCTTTAAGCAACCCGAAGGTTTCTAAGCGACTGTAATCTTATAACAAGAACAAAGGTACTTCCGAAGTACGATACTGCTCAAATAAATAAATGTTACAACATAACGGCTACCTATATAAATACCAATGCAAGCGAACGTTGCTTAACTTTGAGAGGTCAAGCTATACTATCATAATATAGAGTATAGGCATGATACTGTAGTATAAAAATTTGTATTTTAATAAGTTAGATTTTTATAATGAAAGTCATGTAGAAGCTATAATTCAAATTCAATTGTTTATTTACTAGATTCTGTCCGCGGGTTTCACCCGCGTTCCCACAGGTACCGTGCATTTTTCCGGATTAAAAAGTAGCTTATGTTATTCTCCGGTCCATAAATTATATCTATGACAAAAATCACATCGGTCTGTTGCTCCTTTACTGCGTGAAAGAAAGACAAACCAACAAACACACTTTCGCATTTATAATATTAAAATAATAATATATATAAAAAATATAGTAGGGAGTAGGACTAGTAGGATAACATAATAATGAATCTATTATTGTAGGTAAAAATTTTTGTTGTTAGTAAACATTTAAAAATTGCACATAATACAAAAATAGTTAAACAATAAAATATATAATGAAAGTGGAAAAACATTTGAATGTGAAGAATTTTTTATTCAATTTTTCTCATCTCTTTTCTAAACCGTGGTAAACAATCTCAAGACACATCCCGTAATAACATGGTATTACCAAAGTAAATCAGCCGAAATAAAGATATCTAAAACCTTGCTTTGCCCATAAAAATCCACAAACAGTAACACTTTCTGTAAATAAGAGGGCGCTTATAAATTACCCACCTCTGTATAAACGAATGGCCGTATTATACAAAACGTAGTGAAGCAGTTGAGAGCAGAGCTCACTGAAGGGTTTCACTTACAGGCTGCGACCCGATTTTGAACTGAAGCAGGTAATATAATAAATTGTTCTACAAAAAGAATAGAATACATATTCTCTACAAATAAAAAGTTGAACATAACGATTCTAGTAGGTACTAAGTGTAGAGTACAGGTAAATTGAATATCTATACAAGTATACATTAATATAAATATGACGTCACAACCTGTCGCATCGAATAACAACGATTTTGCGTCAAGCGCGGATTTCGTGATACTCGAAATGCGCGCTTGACGCAAAAGCGTTGTTATTCTGACAAGCAAACATACGTTTGCTTGAGCGTCTACGCTTCCCCTATGACACGTTTCTTTTAGCCTTAGATCGCACCCTGTGGGTATGTGTCGAGTTGGGGCATTTATATTCTTGGAAGTATGCTCGAGTTTCTTTAGGAACTGGGTGTTATGTCCAACTATAAACTTGTTTCACTTAACTCGTGAAACTCTGGCGATATTGGTTTTTGTAAATTATGCACCAAATTTAAGTGGTGAAATAAAACATGTTGTTGGAAAGTGTTCAGCTTTTGGCTATATTGTAGATTATGCAGATATTAATGAATTTGAATAAATGAAATGATGAAACTGACAGGGGGAATGGAAAAAAATACGTAGATACTCACTGTGCTGACTTCAAATAAAATGGCACACGGGCAAGAAGATAATGTGGACTGTTAGTTTTGCACTTAATGTAAGTAATTGACTGAGACAAATCGATAAAAATTTAGTTTTAGTCTAATTGTACTATTGTCAAAATATTAAATAATCAGAAAAAAAATCATCAGCACAAAAACTATCCTTCAAGAGATAATCGAGAAAATAATTTTAAAATATGAGAAACAAAATCTCTTCAGAAGGATTCTTCATAGCCATTTGGTATCCAGACGCTTTTATTACAGTTTCATTACATGCTAGACAGATTTATCTCGCTACAGGGAGGAAAAGTACAGACACAATAGGAAAAAGAATCCACAAAGGAAGAGAAGAACAAACGCGCCAAGGGTTCCAAAACAAATAACCTACACTTGGAAACTATAATATTATCGTTGAATCTTAGACATGAAAAAATATTGACATCAGTTTGGTTGTTACTTAATTACGTATTAATACAACTGATTTATATGCAACTTGCTTCTCAGCGTGGTTTCACCCGCGTATGGCGATTCCCACAGGAACAGCGCCTTTTTCCGAGACCAAAAGCAGCCTATGTTACACCAGCCAATACCCACGCGGGTGAAACCACGTGCGAGCTCGTACTGTATAACAAAATCTAAAGGTGTACACGAGTTATCTTTGCAAACTATTCAAATTTCACTTGTTTCTATAACATCAGCATTATGTCATCAGCATATTGTTATTATATTAGTTGCCTTCCAACGCACAGATTAGGCTACAGTTCCCTTTATCGTCTTATGATAGATTGAAGAGAGTTCGATGACCCTATCGGAGATTGATGGATGTCTTGCGGGGTTGGCAGTGAAAGGGCAAATGTGGTGATGCCTCTTGAATACGGAGGAATGATTAAGCGGTTTTATACGACGGGTTGAGAGTATTGTTTCACCAAAATATAGTAAGGAGTCTATTGTTTTAGTACTACTGCGACAAGATTACATCATTAAATTGAGGCATGGAGCACCACGTTTAAATGGGGAGCCACACTGCTTACTTATCCCGCTAGGTGGCGCATTATCGCTGGTGCTGTTTCACAATGAAACTTCAATATCAAATTTTAATAAATAAACAAAAAATCGTCTTTGCAACAAAGTATGCCTCTGTAACGTGCAATTCAATGTAAAATTAAGGGTGACGTTTCTCTTCTGACGAGAAAAAACGAAAATTGTGGATCAAAGCATTTCTCATCAAAAATGATTGGAAACCAATTATTCTTCTAGGTTATGTAGTGACCATTTCAAATCTAATGATTTCTAAGACGCGAGCATGTTTACTGGTTATAGTTTAATTCATTACCCCTCAAAGTAAACATCAATGACAAGCACCAGCGGAGGTGGCGCCATCTGAGATTAGCTTTGCCTGTGCCTCCCCATTAACGGAATTAACTAGTCTAACGTAGGAAACTAACACAAGGCTCTTATGATAAGACGCTGTCAACAGTCAAATAAGCTTGAGTTCAAACCTTTCATAGCCAAATCTATATAGTTTGTGGCGACGGAAAAAATTTGTAAATCTTAATTGTATTTCTGAAAGCCGTATTGCTTCTAAAACACGTCATCACAAACTGCATCGAAAGAATCTTCAAGTTTCCTCTTAAAGTATGTTTGCAATCTAAGTTTGTCTCGTTTAAAAACGAGTGTTGATAAAGAAGAATAAGTTATAATGTTTTATTTTAAAACTTCTTTATGTTTTTATTTAAATTTAACTGTCACAAACTAAAACAAAAAGAAAAACGTTACAGATAAAAAACTGCATTAAGGTCGTTTCTGCAGGTAGGGTGTCCAAAAAGCTGGCAACATTACCTCGCTGAATAGCAAGACTAATACGTTGACCGAGGTAAGCGCCTGCTAGTTGATTAAGGTGAATATATTTTAGTGGTTTTTCACGCATGAACCCTCTATGATGCAATAGTTGCTTCTCTTTCATTCCTATGCAGACTGGCAGTGATAGCGTTTCGGCTGATGTCATCTGTAGCCAAGTGGTTCCAGTGGCTGCACTTGATAGCCAGTTCTAGTCTAGGTTTAGCATATTCATCTTCGATGACATCGTCGACGAGATAGTGGTCAAATGATAACATATCGAGTTGAAAAAGAAAAACTGATAACTTATAAGAAAAACTAAAAAAAAATACTAATGATTTTCAGTCAATGTATGTACTCTAACTGTATAATTGTATACGCATCCTTAGTTTTGTCAGATTGCTCACAAACTGTCTGGCCAGCTAACCCTTAAGTTACAAATCTAAGTACTTATTACTGATCTGTGGACTTAGGTGAAGTTTGGTATTGTAGCACTATCTTTGACATTAAAGTAGAGATAGATGTCAAAACGGCTGACAGCGGATGACGGCTCCGTAGCTAAGTTTGTAGTAGCCCTGCCTGCAAAGCGAGGGGTCCCGGGTTCGATTCCCGGTCGGGGCAGATTTTATTTATTTATTTTATTTTTTTATTTTTATTTATTTATTTATTATTCATAACCTTAGAGTGAGCATTACAGTTTCCCAATGCGCTCACTCCAAGTCCTTTGTGTAAACATAAAGTTTGTTCTCGGGTCTTGGATGTTTGTGATGTGTATCTGTGTGTGTCCATGCCACCTGCGACACAGGGAATCCTAGTGCGGGGGTATGAGAGTAAGCGTTAAAAAAAAAGACCTATCGAGTATAAATTCAAAAACTGTCAAAAGATTTGACCCTAAAACACCTCAGAGATTGCCACTTCTAAAAGCTAACGCATTTACGTCAATCTCTCATTGATTCTGCTTTTAGATATTACACAGCTTCAAAAATTCTTACAAAATACAAAAAATAGCTCGCCAAGAAATTAAGGAATCGCTGCCTCGCGGCTTGCAAGGTACTGCGAAACTCGCGTTTGATTTGTAATCTAATAATATTAAGTTATTTACGGGCGAGGGGCAATAAGTTCTTGTTTCCGATGAAATGTGGACGCGGAACCGAGGGAGGGGGTGGTCCAAGTTACAAAAAGAAGAAGGGTACTGCGAAACGGTAACAAGTTTATTTTTGAAGGTGAAAACTGCTTTCAATCTGCTAACATTTATCTTGAAAACAAAATTAGATCTTAACTTAGTACAATTAAAATTAAATTATACAATGGTGCTACGAAAAATACAGTTTAGTATATTTAGCGCCTTCCCGGGATTGTATGTCAATTGATTTTAATGACGGTGATAAACGAAAGAAAAGTATTGGCTCTCATTTTAATGGTTAACAAATTTAAAACTCTATTTATTTTTCGAGGAAACGATTGCTTCGAAACTGTCAAATCAGTCCACTTGCTTGGAACAGATGAATTTAATTGGCGGTGTTCGTGTTCAATCTATCCGTGATCACTAACACAGTAACCTTTTCAAAACGTTATGAATTAAAATGTATAAAATATTAATCTTGTATAAAAAGATAAAAGTTATTCAATTCAACCTGCAAGCTAGTTGGAAAATTAATCTTGAGACAACTTTACTCTATACCAAGCATCTAAAACGGATTTTGTATATACCTACACCAATTCCAAAAATATAAAGATAAAGAGAAAAAAATGTAAGAACGAAGCCTACTCTTTAGACTTAAATTTACTTGAGAAGCTACGTGTGTAAATAGATAAGCATAACACGATTTCTAGGTCTAGGAAAAGTGTGGCTTGGTGAGTCCTGTACTTAGTATGTGTTAAAAAACCGTTTTCCACTCAAGCCTTTGCCACGAACGTTACAAGGGGGAAATTTATTCATAGAATTCAATTTACTCCAGGTGTGGTCTGACCCTTAACGGGGAATAAACGGGCTCTATTAAGGCGACTTTTGCTTTTGTTTTTTTTTGCGAAAGAAGGGTGACCCTTACGAGTTACGATACACGCACCGGATGGGACCAGCAAGTGACGAAAGGAAGTTACGTCGAGAAGTTTCCTTAGGGTTGGCCCTTTGTTTTTACCGCTTTGTCAGAATCTGTCGTGGGTTATTAGGGCCGTGCCGTTCCTATAAAATAAGGTAACATCATGTCTTGTGATATGTGGTCACGGAATTGGAAATCAGAACGGTTGAGATCATACTTGTTTGTTGATCGTAAATCGGGTATAAGGTTCGGAATAAAATATTGTTCATAAAATTTTGGTTAATGTAAATAAAACGAAGTGAAGTGTTGATTGATAGTTAAGGGTTAAATGCTAAAACACTCGCTTAAGTAACCATGATAAAACTCTAAGTGTGGCAATAAGTGACGGTGCAAAATTGTTCAGTTACCAGACTTTGATAGTACCTCAGAAATCTTTACCCGTTTTCCCGATTTTTTTCTCAGAGGCCTTGACACCCATCCATCAATTCTATACGTCTAAAATCACCTTAAATCCCCTGATTTTCTAAGCCCTCGTTAGCGCCGTTTCCGAGAAACCAATTAGGTATATTGAAATGTTTTTTATATCTAATAAATCATGTATAAAACGCTCGCTTATTATAATGAGATTCGGCAAATAGGTATGCGAATTCAGTCGAAAAATAAAAACATCTAATTTTCGTGGAAAACGTATTGTTTATCGATTGAATTGAAAAGTTCTCTATAACCAGATCCATAATGACAAGGCCAAATGTAGCTGGGTGGATGTCACACGTTCTCGATTTTTTTATGATTCTTGAAATCAGTAGAGGTAAACATGGGGATTTTTCCTTCACTGTTTTCAGAGCGAGTGTGGTAAAATCATCACATAGCTTCATTTAAGTCTGGTGCGAAATGGGCCGGGACTTAAACTATGGAACGTCGGATTAAAAGTCGCACAAGTTTCCCCTCGGCCACACTTGCAAGGTGCTCATCCCTTGCATATTCCCTCAGCCATGCAGTACTTACGGAACCTACATGAAGAGATAGGATGGGATTTTATGCGGTGGGATCACAAGACATACAGCCAAGACATAACATGTACCATCACATAACCACTACCTTTAATTGCACATTACGTAGTAGCTTCAAGAGAACAAGACAGAGCCATTTTGTTTGCATATACACAGAAACTACATTTTATTACAAAACTAGCTTCTGCCCGCGGATTTCACCCGCGTTCCCACAGGAACCGTGCATTTTTCCGGGATAAAAAGTAGCCTATGTTACTCTCCGGTCCATAAACTATATCTATGCCAAAAATCACGTCGATCCGTTGCTCCGTTACTGCGGGAAAGAAGGACAAACCAACAAACACACTTTTGCATTTATAAAATTAGTATGGAATTAGTATGGATGAATTACAACATTGCACGCATATAAACAGCGGATATGAAAGCAATGTCAATACTTACGACAAACAAACAATAAACCAATATCACAAACGGAGCCTGATACAAATTCTCGGAGGCTCTCGAAAAATAATATCGAGCTATTTTCGTCGCTTATTTGAATTTGTATGCGTGTGTCGTACTAACACAGTCTTATTGCGGTCCCGTGGGACAACAAGGAACGTATTAAAGATCGACCAGTCCGTGTGTCCCGGTCTGTCACAGTTTCATAACTCAGTTATGAAACAAAACACAAACGGTCTTACCACAAAAAAATTAAACACACTTTAAACTTTGTTTGTTCGTGAAGTCTGCCGCCAAGCAGTAGTGTGCAAGCATTATACCTAATGTCTCAGGGTAACGAGCGCACTGCAGTGCCGCGCAGGTATTTGTGTTTCAAAGTTCTGGGTGGCACTGCAATTGTTTTGGGCCGGCGTTATGCTTACCATCAGGCAAACGACCATTTCGTCTCGTTACCAAAAAACATAAAAAAAACCTAATTTAAACAGTGTTAACATGCTTTAGTCGCGTGTTTAAATATGAGCAACGATAAATCTTGATGTAAGTAGTGTCTAACCGTTGTCTAACTCAATTCTGTTGTGACGTTTCTAATCATTTTAGACATTTATCTTTAGAGACTGTCTAAACAGGCGTCTAAAATTGTGTTTTTGCGGGAACAAGGATAGAGTTTAGTGTAAATCTCTCTCAACTTTTTGGCGGCAATGCATAATTATGGTTTTATAATTGGAAGTTCGTAATATTTTTTGGAATTTGTTTAAAAGTAACTGTCAATTACACTTGATGAAATATATTTTATAGTGTTAACCGATACTAGCGGATGTTCACATAAATATATACATCACAAAAATTTCGCTTCCAACAGGACTCGAACCTGCGTCTTCTGGCTTGCCGGGCCAGACGCCTTAACCACTAGGCTATGGGAGCAATCACTGTTGACTGCGAAATTCTTGATATGATGTATTTCTTTTCGGCTTACAAGCCGTAGCTCCATCTAGCAGACCCTTTATAGCGATGCCTACTCCATTGTGATACGTTACAAACTTAATTACACTTGTACTTACTATGCAAAGATAACCTTGCCTTTCCCCAGTCCAAACGCAGCTTGGGAAAAGAAGAATAATAATAAAAAATCTAATTAACTTTTATTATTTTAGTGTGTATAACTTGGTCGATATCCATTGTACAACCTTCTTCAAAGACAAATATCTGCTTCACCGCCTTCGCCGCACCTGCATCCGAAATTTGAAATATTGTCGTAAAAGTAAAATTCGACTTTAAATGCGAATATAAAATGTTTTGGAGAAAATGCTCTGGAAGACGTGTTTTACACTCGGTTTAATAAATCGCTTTTGAAATGTTGTCTGCATTATTTACAGCAAAAATGGTTTACTATATACTATTTGCTTATCTATTGTATTTTGTGTAATTCTGCAGATGATTTGAAAATGTTTAAGATTATTTAGATTTATATTTATACGAACTCTTTTTGAAGACCACAACACAGACTCATTATTGGAGGCACTAAACATCTAGTTTCTATCGGCTATCCTTACACAAAGCCTCTTTCTTTTCTCTGCTTTCGATGGTCTGATTATAGGTAATACTAGCTGCTGCCCCGCGGTTTCACCCACGTGGAGATTCTGGATTTCATGGTTTTTATTTTTTTGCGCAGAACCCTAATTCTTTTTCTAAAATTAAAGTAGCTTAAGTTACTCCTTGTAACATCAGCTATCTGCCAGTGAAAGTCCCGTCAAAATCGGTCAAGCCGTTTCGGAGATTACCCGGAACAAACAGACAGACAAACAAAAATGTTATAAATGGTTGTTTTGTTATAGGTACCGTATATACTGTCATATGCATTTGGTAATAAGCTGTTATTTTCTTATTACAAACAGACACTTTAGTTTTATTTATTTGTATAGATAGATTGGTAAGCAATGAAGAGTTTTTGTATCATAATAAATAAGTCAAACGACTCCCAAATTCCTTACAAATTAAACTCGAAACAACTTTGTAATTCAAACAACACTAACGGCGCATTATTCATGCGACCATCCCAAAATCACCACTTTTAACGACTTGGATTGCTTTTTAAAACACTTTTTTATACGAAACAAAGTGCTCTTTTTTGCACCAATAACAAAGTTTCTCGTTTCTCGCTTATCGTCGTTTAAACTACAGTTAGAGCGAGTCTCAGATATCTTCCAAATTGAAAAATAACTGAGCATCCTCGCGATAAATTTCAGGGAGAAAGTTTCACTTTAATCGCTAAGATGGAATTTCGGTCATTCCAAGTGTTGTTTATTGAAGTTGTGGATATAAATAAGTTACTTTGTCTTGCCAGAGAACGTAACTTATTTATATCTCTAGAATTATAAAGTAATTTTCCGCTTCCATTTCAGGGAATTGAAGATTTATCTTTCTTTTTTGAAACAATGGTAGAAGCCCTGCGCAGTAAATGGTCGGTTAGAATAAGTCAACAAACTTTTTAAAAGGTTTTGTTATTGAATAATTTTTTAGATTTTTTAAAAAAAGTAGGTAATTAGATGTAGGTATTTTAACTAACGAGATTTACTGACCTCAAAATTTTCATAGAAAACGGGATTCGAACCCGCATCTTCTGGTAAACTAGAGGCCCAAGAGACGCTCCAAGTAATCTTTTAGTAAATTAAGTTTTTAGTAATCCCTTTTATTATTAACATTTGTTGTCCTTTTTTAATAAACGTCTACTATTCTTTTTACTTTTCCGGAATATTTTGGATGAAATTAAATTAAATTTCTTTCTTCATTCTACTGCACAGATAACTATTGAACACATTCTGATAGTAATAGATTTTGGGCTAAAGTTATCAAGTTGTCAACTTCCAGAATTTTTCTCGCTAGTCTAAGATATTTATAATAAACATCTTCCTAAGATCTGTGTTGTAATCCAATATAAACGAGAGACTCAAGATATTCTTAAAAAATACTTTTTTTACCAATACATTTTCCGGCATAATGTAGGTACAGTTGAAATATAATCTCCCCTTGACAATTGAAGTAGCGTTTTCATTACATTGAGTGGTATAAAAATATAGGGATGCGGTTGATAGCGATTTTGCCGGATAACATAATAATGGCTGAGTCAAGAAGTAATGTGTACTTATAATTTATGACTCATCCTCATCATATAAAGTATATAATAATATAATATAAAATATATAAATAATGCATTATTTTATGAACGAAAGTTACGTGACTTATTAAATAAACTTTATACATGCAACTTTATGCATACCCGCTTGCGAGGAAAGTGTAACTGTGACAACGTGTGAAAGTGACTGTATCTGTCCTTCATCACACGCATACATCAACGGTCCTCTAACATTGCATGTATCTAACATTTTTTTAACGTGCTTTATGTCTTTATTAACTAGCTAATACATAAATAAACACTACATATAACCTAGCTAACTACAAAAACAGTTGGATAATCTACAAGCGTAACGCTTGTAGATAATCCAAATGTTCTAGCCCACTACCAGTTGGAAGCGAAGTTTCTAAGATCTTCATTCCCTAGTTTTGACTACAAAGTATTATCCCATCATATCCAGACTACTTTTAGAACAAATAAATACGTTTTGTTTACTCTTACGTAAAGTGCATCAAGCAGTAATGCAGCCAGATAGTGCAGTACCGGTAAGTAGCAATAGGGATCAATGTCCGTAGTAATATAGGTCGTAATATTCAATAATATACGCCGGATACCCAACTCATCTCTAAAAGAAAACTTGTCTTTCAGTAAGCGGATCCTTTGATATTGAGTATTGTCGTTAAATATTGACATCTCGTTCCGTTGATCCGATTTTAATAATGGTAAAATGTTTGTGTATTGATATCACAATAGTTGCTGGGTCAGATATTATTTGCTAGATTTAATCGAATATAAAATGTATCGGTAAATATTTATTGCTACTTCAATATTGTAGAATAAGCAGTTCGTGAAACTCGATCATGATACTGCTTAGTGTTTATATGTGATGAAGAGCGTTACGTGACAATCCAGTATAAGCTTATAACTAACGTTTAAAATGGATTATAAACGTTGTTACCACAAAAAATACTTTTAGATGCGTGTTTAGCTAGACAATGTCTACATGATTAGAAATGTCACAACAGAATTGAGTTAAACAACGGTTAGACTGGTACTTAAATAAGGATTTATGGTTGCTCATATTTAAGCAATCGACTAAAGAATGTTTAGGATTTAAACACTGTTTAACGCAGGTTTAAAGTGCGTTTAATGTTTATGTGGTAACTTAATAACAATTGGTGTATACATTCCTTTTTTGCGGAGGAGGACCAGTGGTTGTTTGGGACTAACCTCAGCAATATATCCGAGACCAAAAAACGGTCAAACCAGGATATGCTGCCAAATACCCAGGGTGCACCACGTGGAGGTCACCCGACACCGCACCCCATGTACAAATTCCTATAGTATATAATTATATTACCTATATCATAAGACACTTGCAACATTTTCCTGCCAAAAAATTACAAGAGCCATAACTCCCCCCAGAGTTTTATATATCACTGAAACATCGGTCGAATCAGTAAACAAAATATAAATTTTCACACAAAGGCAACACATACAAAAGTTTAAATCTTATTACATATCATTTTAAATAGGATCCAATAAAACCATGCGGATTCAAAGCGCAGGTATATCTGTTTTACTGCGCGTAAAACTTTTACACCTTTTCAAAAGGGGGGAAGTACCCCCGTTTGCACGGGAAAGGGTGATAAATGGGGGACAGTGATACTGGAACATTATATAGGGGACAGTAAGGATACTGCAGAGAATAGGTTTTTATTTCACATGGTTTTACAAAGGAATATACAGTGGCGCTTTAAATCTGTCTTTAGGAGTTTAAAGAAAGCTTTTTCGCTCGTATTTCAATGGTAACCAGCTTTTTATTTGTGCAGTTAGCGTTGGCCTCCATATTATATTTTAATGACGATACAGTCGATAGTTGTTAACAGGCCAAGATTTTCATCTTTAGTGTAGTAACTAGGCGAGCGCTAGATAATACGTTACCATGATGCTATGATGGTTCGTCAAAAACTATTTCTCAAGTGAGAACATTACTTCTTTGTGAACCTGTTAGAAAACCTTCAGATAAAGAAAAAAAGAGCAAACATTTTTCTTTACCTTTCGATGGATTAATTTCAAATTCAAATGGCTGCACGAAAATTACGGGTCTATTTTGGTGATAAACGTTTTGGTGGTCACTAAACAAATCATTCACTTCAAGGTACACCAAACCCATATTCTTACAGAGTATGGGCGTGATCTAGAAGGAAATATAGTTAAAGAGCTAGTCAACATCCAAGATTTTGGTGCCAAGCCAATATTAAGAGGACAGATAAAATGCGAGTGTCAGCGAAATCACTCAGGTGATCATATCTTCAGAACAATAGCAATGGGTACCCCAAATACGTGTTCTGCTAGCACAAAACGCTTGTTAAATTAATGTTCCATTCCTTACTGTTTGTAGGACTGAGTAGAGCGTAAAATTTGTAATTTACGAGCCCGGATACAGGGATATTGTGCGATGGCCAGCTAGGATTTGCATACCATTATTGGGGTGTTTCAGATCATGTTCAGTGATAGCGAAGCGTTCATAATTCTTAATTAGACTTCCTGGTGCATGAAATGCGCAATCCGTTAACTATTGCTGGAAAGGGGAAAGAACTCAATACCTATGTATCATTGACCGGATTCACTTAGGTAGTACGATTGCTCCCATAGCCTAGTTGGAAGGCGTCTGATCTAGATAACCGGAAGACGCAGGTTCGAATCCTGTTGGAAGCGAAATTTTTGTGATGTATATGTTTGAGCTTCATCTATATCTTATACAAATAAATAAAATAGAAGTGCCTTGATATTACATATCAAAATAACAGCTTCATACTAAATGCATATAAAAGTACAGCTCACATATAACACATAATCAATTTTCAAAATTTTTGTCTGGTCTGTCTGACTCTCTGTTAATGCTAATACCTGAAGCAGGATCTGACGGGACTTTCACTAGCAGATAGCTGATGTCATAAGAAGTAACTTAGCCTAACTTAGACTACGTGGGCGAAGCCGTGGGTCACAGTAATGTATAAAACAGAACACCACTTCACAGTACATTAGAAGCTTAAAAGTGATAAAGCGTCGCTGTTAATACTTAAACTTAAACACGTAGCAGCCATACTTTTCCCTCTTCATAGAAATACTATTCATGTAAGTACGTCCAAGTTGAGCGTAAGTCGCATGTAATGAAATAAGTTTCAGTACAGTGGACGACAAAATGACAGATCATCGTGTAAAAAACGATTAAGGTATTTTTGTGAGATCATATTTGATAGTAGGAACTTTAGGCAAAGAGCCATGTAGTGGATTGGTCTGGTGCAGCTAGCTAAAATATTATGTTAATGATACTAATGTGAAAGCCACAAAAACTAGGTGATAGAACTAACTCTTCTGCGAGTCTGGATGAGTTTGCTCTGCTCTTGTAGTCTGACGTCAAGCAGTAATGGCAAGCATTACTGTGTACCGGTTTGTTGAGCAAAGTAGTGAAATTAATGGGTTTATAAGACTTAATACCTAATGTGATAACGAGCGCAAAGCAAGTGCCACGCAGGCGTTTGTGTTTCAAAATTCTGAGTGGCACTGCAATTGTTATGAGCTGTCTGGAATTGTTACGATTACCATTAGGCCAACGGCACGCCTCGTCTCGTTATCCAATAGTGTAAAAAAGCTGAAGAGATGATGACTCAGTGTTGAAGAACGTCTCGAGTCTATGACTCCAAAATAAGCTACTTATAGCCTTGAATTTACTTGCCTGGAAATTATAGTTAAGTGCACTCTTAATTAAAATTTCGTAACCAGTTGCGATTCTAGATTAAGTTTATCATCATAGCTTGGACCAAATTACTTCTTAGACTGGGTGAGATTGTGATAGAACTCCGACCTGCAAAGTAAAAAACGTTGAAGTTATGTCATCAAGCATCTAATAGTGTGTTCCATCAGCCATTCATGATAGCCATTCGCCATTCTAAATCTAGCCCGTTTACCAGCACCTTCAAACACACATCGGCTCTAAGAATTAAATGATAGTCCTCATCATCGGCACATGGTCGTCGACGTCGACTACGAACATAGGCCTCCCTATAGAACGCCACATGGATCAGCTACTTGCCTCTTGCATCCAATAGTTCTCCGCAGCTTTGACCAGGTCATCGCTGCACCTTGTCCGGAGCCGGCCTACGTCACACAGGGGACGGCCTACGACTTCCGATTCGAGGTCGCTCTCATGAACCTATTTTCCCCATAGTTCTATCGGTTTTGCGAGCGATGTGACATGTAAAATTTAAGTGTATCGTCAAAAATGGAAAAGCCTTAACAATAGCCAATCTTTTTCCTCGAAGATTCATCTTTCTGACCGACTGTACCTCTTGTGGCACCTTAATATCTCTAGAGATTTTTAATACTTTAATATCCCCTCGCAAAAGTTTGCACCTACTTAGTCAACGGTGCTTTTGTGTCGGCATAATACCTTGTGGGTCTTAGTGTACTTCTTTGTCTAATGTTTTTGTAAGTTTTTCGGTATTATATTTTTCTTAAATGTTACGTTTGAAATTGTTTCCATATTTAACTATTTATTTATTTCATAAATTCGATGGCCACAGCCAATTACACAAATTAATATTTTTTTTTAAATTACACCAGCATTAAATTACATTATTATTATTATTATTGACTAATACAAATTAATAGTCAATTATTAATGTCAATAACAAAAATAAACCACAATACAAATCAAATACAAAATAATGCAAAAAATCTATTAAGAAACGGTAATCATCCATACAGATAAATAAAATTGAAGTGTCTGTTTGTAATATCAAAATAACAGCTTTTTACTAAATGCATATGAAAGTATATACGGTACCTATAACAAAACAACCATTTTTAAAATTTTTGTCTGTCTGTCTGTTTGTTCCGGGTAGTCTCCGAAACCGCTGGACCGATTTTGACGGGACTTTCACTGGCAGATAGCTGATGTTACAAGGAGTAACATAGGCTACTTTAATTTTAGAAAAACAAATTAGGGTTCCGCGCAAAAAAATTAAAACCATGTAATCCAAAATCTCCACGCGGGTGAAACCGCGCGGCAGCAGCTAGTAATAAATAAAATGTCAAAAAATTAATAAGATACGTCAGATAGAACATGACGTATCGAAAATGTTATTAAGTCTGTCAGGAAGTGCCGACTCAATTCAAACGCAACATCAGAATAAGGTTTGCGTCTAGTTCCGGCAGTTGGCTGCGTCGATATACAAGCTATGAATACATAAGTCAGCCACCTTCATCTTGGCCTGTCTTCAATCATTGCGGGATTCCGCTCTGACATCCTATTTCCGCTTCAGCCTTTGCCTTAGAATCCTTAACTGTGTCTTTGGAATGAACCTACTCGTGTCCTAGTGAAACGAAATGCTTTTCTTGCCTACTTTAAATCGATGTTACCAAAATGCTGGCCTTTATTGTTCTAAAAAGATTATTTGCTGTCCAGGGAGGCGAGTGACCAGTATTTTGACCACATATCTAGAAATAAAGGATCACTTGAGCTGTTTCTAAATACATTGTTATCTAAAGACAGTTTATTTCATGTCTAGCTGATATTGCTACGAAAGCATTATACATATACCGACATGCACTTAACTATTATATTTCTTTAAATAATAAGTAACCCAATAAAAAAAATTGCATTGGTCAATCAATTCTGGATAATATATCTATTAACTTTCCTAAAAAGTATTGAATTGAAAACAATCTTTTTATATTATAATCGTCTAAAAATAAACCAGTCACATAACAAAGTAAATCCTAATTTAAATAGATCAAAGACAGGCATAAAATTAATCCATTTAAACATCAAAAAAACAAAAGAACACATTTTTATTAAAACAATAAAGAAAATGTTCAGAGAGAAAAATAATGAAACAACCAAATTAAAACGGTAATGGTATCATCAAAATTTATCTCCATTATTTGATAAACAAAACCCAAAGTAAAAATTCTCTTAATAGCTGTTGAAATGTACGTGCCAACAACTTTATATCCCTTTCGTCCTTTGCCCTTTGAGGTTGCCACAGGGGTGGACTCAGGGATTCTTCAGAGAAGGTAAATATACAGGAAGTGTTGATTTTGGGTAAAAATTGTTTGGAGTATATCTTTGTACAGAACCAACGATGACTTAACAATATAGGATTGCTTTACCAGGTGTTAGGACTAACCTTTCTGCGAATGTCCGTCTGAATAGGAGCCACCACTTCGCTCGTATAATCTGCCGCCAAATAATAATGTCCAATCATTGCTGTCTTCCGGTTTGATGAGCAAAGAAGTCACTTTAAATATCGGTTAAGAATCGTGAGTCTAGCGATATGTGAGATACACCAATTAAAGGTTGTTTTTTTAATTTAATAGGTTAGTTTTTGACCACTACCTCGCTCGATCTTAAGCGATGATGATGAAGATGAACAATACGGTAAACCATAATTAGGACTGTTTTTCAAGTAGGTACAGCCGCCGAAACACTCTGTAGGTGCTTGGTGACAGATTTTCAATTTTACGATGGTAGCTAACCAGACAAGCACATACCACCATGTTATGGTTGCTTCAAGATATTTTCTATCACCGAAATCTCAAGCTCATAGTATACGAACCGATCTACAAATCGACGGGTGACGTCATCATTGCACCTATTTAGCTAAAGGTTCCCTTTCAAACAAAATTCCTCCATCCACTCACTTCGCTGTATCTGAGTGGGACTCTGTATAGGCCCTTCTTACCTTTTTTCAACTTCAATAACGCCATGTAATAGCCCATGAATCATCAAAATTACCTGAACATTGCAATACTTTTGCGCCGCGCCGTGTGAGCTATGGATTTAAACAAAATGTAGGCACGCAATAAACTTGAGAATTTATTGTTTATGTTTTTATTTGCGTATCGTTTGCATATGTGGCGATATTCATCGACAATTATTAAATATTAATATAGACACATAAAATATATACATTACTGTTTGGCTGCAGACTTTACGAGCAAAGCGGTGGTAACAACCCAGACGGACACTCGCAGAAGTCCTACCACTTAGTAATTAAATTAATATTTTATCTAAGACCCGTTTTTTATAATTATTAATTAATGTAAACAAACTCGGCGGGTGCCAACCAATTACATCAATCAATGTCGATCAATATCATATCTAACCAATTAAATGATTCGAATTCGGATTTCTATCCATATCAGTGGTTGGTGACATATCCTACTTCCTACTTACTTATTATCTTACTAATATTATAAATGCGAAAGTGCGTTTGTTGGTTTGTCCTTCTTTCACGCAGTAACGGAGCAACGGATCGACGTGATTTTTGGCATAAATATAGTTTATGGACTGAAGAGCAACATTGGCTACTTTTAACCCGGAAAATTGCACGGTTCCTGTGGGAACGCGGATGAAAACCGCGGGCAGATGCTAGTTTGTTTATATAATTAAACAAGTACAAAAACACTAACCTCAGAATTTATAGGAAAAAGTATAAAGTAGGCAAGTATTTAACCAGGTACCAACCAGATAGGGGTGATACGAGCGACCCTTATAATGATGTGTAGTTTTGGTCACATTCCCTGGAATTAATTGCCCGTGGCAGCCCAAAACTCACCTGATTACAGACACTAATACACGGGCAATTTATTTTGTCGGTTGGGTTCTATAATTGTCGCTGTTTGTTCTAGACAAACATGTGATCAAAGTGAAATAAAGTTTGAAAAATATATTGCGTAGCCAAAGAATAGAATTTAGATAGAACATGCATTTCCAAACCGTCAAAACCGCGGGGAACCGTTGGGTGCAAGAGACGAGTTTCCGATCCAAGTGGCGTTCTATGGGGGAGGCCTATGATCAGCCGTGGACGTCTTCCGGCTGATGATGATGATGATGATACACATTTCCTCATACTATTCTTATACACACCTAAAATGAGCGCACAAGTCAAATACAATGCTGAAAGATTCACAAAATTTAATTTTAATTAAATCGCGAACCCAGTCAAGGTAAGAAATGTAACAAAGGTTTTATTCCTTTTGGCTAATTGTTAAGTAGATTGGCATTCATAATTACCGGCCTTTGTTTAATTTTGGCCGTCCTTACAAAATATTAGGGTTGTAACGTGGGCTGCTGGTGCTCCCGTTATTTGGGTATTGAATTATGTTTCGACGTTATTGGTTCTATGTGGACTTCCTGTAGTAAAAGCTTAGAAAATATATACTTTGTTTAAACATTTTGGTAAGTGTACGTCCGATTCTTATTTGTTTATTTTTATGTACACAGGGCGAGTTTGAATTGGTATGTCATCCTGCGGCGCAAGTACAGATCTATTCGGGTCGATAATATTCGATAAAAATGACAGTCCAAATCGATAACGTGGGATTTATCGAGCCTCGAAACAATCGACAAAAGTTATCGAAACGCTAGGTCGAATCCAAAGAGAATATAGAGCTACTACAATACTTTACGATCAGACTTCGGTACTCGCAAAATTCGATAAATTTGTCGAGTTTTTCGGTTCGACAAATTTATCGGACCGACTTCCGTACTCGCGCCGCTGGAACGGGGTGATTAGGACCATGGTTGTCGACAAGCTGTGAGAACCCCTCTTGGAAATACGTCATTCAAAATTTCCATAAAAAAACAACTGCAAACGTGAAGTTCGCCATATTATCTGGAATTGTTTCCAAGTCTCATCTAATCAATATCAAAATTCAACATAGTTCAAGTGGTAGCTGGTCTAGGGCTGCCCGGAAGTTCTGTAGTAGAATTTTGACGCAGTTTAAATGCCATTTCTTCATTAAAAAATTTTGAATTTCAAAAATTCGTTAAACAAATGTGGTTGACCTCCAGGAGTAGATTGACCCGCTTCCGGGATAAGATACCAATTTAAATTTCAAACTTCTTTTTTTCAAATCGACATTTCAGCCTAGCCACCATTTTTTATAAAATAACATTTTTATACACAACTCTTTACATGTTTGTTTTTTTATATACTTACTGAATTAGCGTTTGACCGCAACTTCTTACAAACACTACCTAACATTTGGGTTTGATATCCGGCCAGGACAGTTCTTATAATTATGTTTGTGCTGTGTACATTCCATCAGTGACACAGGGAATCTTAGTTAGCATGAGTGCGAAAGCGTTACTTATTAAATTTGAGAATTCAGAGTACCTCAATCTAATGTATAATATTGTGTATTCTTGCAAATAAAAGTTCGATTTGATTTGATTATTAGTGACATTTGTTCTTCATCTTCGTTTATTTGTGAATTTACTGACATTACATTAATATCATTAATATATTAATATACATAAATTAATATAACTATTTTAATATCTGCACGCTTGCAGGTTGTATACTGTGACTTTTTTTTGAACATCTGAAATGTGTAATATTATGTATTCTTGCAAATAAATGTATAATTTGATTTGATTTAATTTAATCTCATTTTAGACAGCATATAGCTACATGATTGACACACTTCCACTTGTAACTATATTAACGCCACAAAACGTCTTACTAACCGTTACAAGACGGTTGCACCTTGTACTAGTAGATTCCAGACCACGTGGAGAACTACATTTGGTCAGAATTGGAACGGTGCCCGGGACCATGTTTACTACAGTTTATGAGCAAGCTGCCGCAAGACTGTGTTTTCATTGGACACGACCATCACATGTGGAATAACATAATCTTGAAAATATTAAATATTTAAAAGATATTTGGTGTTATTAGTTCTCATAAGAATAATAAAAAAAATTTTGGTTTATAAGATAGTCTTGGAAATATTAAATATTTCTATGATTTATTATGTTATTATTGTTCTCTTTAGATGAATTATTTGGTGTATAAGAAATCAAATGCGATATTGTCATTATTTTTTAATCTATACTTAGATCCATACTTATATAATAAACGTGTCACTTATATAACAAACGTGGACTTTCACTGTCAGCTATCTGAAAGTGGAAGTCCTGTCTAAATCGGTCCAGCCATTTCGGAGATTAGCCGGAACAGACAGACAGACAAAAATTTAAAAATTGTGTTTTTGTCGTGTCCATCTCCATGTGTCTGTAAAAAGCTGTTAATTTGACATTACAAACAGACACTTCAATTTTATTTATTTAATATTTTTTTATTTTATTCAGTAGGTACAGTAACAGCAATTAGGTTACGCTAATTGACTAATGCGTCAATATAAACCCAAAATCCAATGAAAACCGTACACAGCTTATCAATAAACATTATGTTGATAATAATTAAGAAAAAAATGCTTTAAAAAAGCTACGAACCGACTTCAGTGACAAACTACTGAACCGATTTTGATGAAATTTCTATGGGACCAATCTGAAAGTATATCCTTTCAAATAAAAAAATAATTTTAGAAATCGGTTTATAAATGACCGAGATCTGAGGTAACAAACATAAAAAAATTAAAAAAAAATACCCGACGAATTGATAACCTCCTCCTTTTTTGGAAGTCGGTTAATAAAATAGTTTCTGATTATGTTTCACAGATAACACGATTCACAGATCTTTTGTATGTGGTGAAATTACAAGAAAATATTTATATGGGAACATCCGTGCAGTTGTAGATGAGACACATTCTGTTTATCTGTATAGATATACAGGTAAACATACAAAGATTAATATTATATCGTTACTTGATTCGCTGAAAACTCAAGTACATCGTCAGGTCATTTGTTAGTGGTAGGACTAACTCTTCTGCGAGTGTCCGTCTGGGTTGTTACCACCGCTTTGCTCGTGAAGTCTGCCGCCAAACAGCAGTGTGCAAGCATTACTGTGTTCCGGTTTGATGAGCAGAGTATCCAGTGAAATTACTGGGCTTATGAGACTTAATTCCTAATGTCTCAGGGTAACGAGCGCACTGCAGTGCCGCGCAGGCCTTTGTGTTTCAAAGTTCTGGGTGGCACTGCAATTGTTATGGGCCGGCGTTATGCTTACTATCAGACGAACGACCAGCTCGTCTAGATACCAAATAACATAAAAAAAAGGTGCAACCTATTGTACCATCAAAATGCCAGTTTTGTTAGCCTTAACAACCAGTGAAATACTGCAAAAATGTACAGTTTTCGCGATGATTTTCAACCATTTTACGTTAAGATATCTACGAAAATACTGCTGTGAATAGTTAGTTCAGAAATGGCAGCGAACTCGGCGATATGTCTGCGAGCCACCACCGTGACGAAACACGCCTTTAAAGACACGCCACTTGGCTCCCTAATATATGGATTGTTTGGCACGAGCGTAGTCTTTGGGATGCGCCTTTCTATAGTATTTATTTTTTGGAAATCTTGGCACAGAGATTAGAGATTACCGCCCTTATACGTAAAAGCTCAATAAGATAATCTATGCTTTAAAATACTCTGTCAACTTCTCGTTGATGGGAGGTGTTACGCGTGAAAACGAGACAAAACACTTTCTGGTAATTAATTAACTTACGGAACGTTTCTGAATAAGGGGGTAAGCGTTGCAACTCAATGACAATGCTTTAGGAACGTTGATAGAGATTTCGAAGGATTCTGATTTTGAAACGATAAAGGCGCAGTATTGTGCCTTTGGGGGCTGTTCTAAATTCGAACCATGCAATGAGCTTCAGATTCCATTGACGGAAAACATAGTGATTGTTCTGGAAACTGCATATCTAAGACTTTTTTTGTTTTATTCTGGAATATTATAATAACAGAAAAAGTAAACAACATAAACTAAAATAACTAAATAAAATACACACTAATTTATTTACAATCTTAATCTAATAATCCGCTACCAGTAGGCAACGTTCCCAAAATGCTGGCAGCATTGCCACGTTGAATGGCAATGCTTCTAAGACTAAAATTCAAATATATACCTGTACAATTGTACATACTAACGTACAGGGGAAACATATAACTCTGATATTTACCTATGTTAGTCAAAGGTTAAAAAAAACATTGTTTCCAAAATTGTTTAGCAATCTCTGCTCAATATTGTAAATAAGAAATTGTTTTGCTTTTTGTCTCAGACATAGGTTTATGGACTACAGAGTGGCGCGTATACTTTTTAAAAGTTTTTATTCAATATGTCTTATTAGTAGGTATGAGTCAAATCTTGCAATCTTCCCGGTGTTGGTTAGAGGCGAAATTTACAAACATAAGTAAATAGGACGACAATGCAATATAATGATGTCACAGAGCTGGTCTGATGATGGAGCCGGAAGGAGACTACAGGAACTCTGTAAGGAAACAACGCAACCCCATCGAGCATGGGCTCGTTTGATTTGTCTTTACAATTAATCTGATCCTATATGATGTCCAGGGTCCTGATGTTGGGGCCTGCAGGTGGCCGTGAGGTTACAGTACCAATTATTATAACCTATTTTATAAAAGCATGTCTAGAAAATTATATTTTTCAAAAAATATTATCTGAGCAAATAAAACCGCAAAGTGTATGTCGCTTATAAAATGAAATTTGAACATGGCAGAAACAAACATTTAAAAATATTTTTGACGTATTTGCACATAAACGTGGGTATAATTTTGCGATCTCATTGCCTGCCGCGTAGGTGTGGCGGATACGGCTAGCTCTAGGTTTTATTCCCCACATACGACCCCACTTATATGACCGTCATAAAGTGACGCATATACTAAGATATATAATAAAAAATACGGCATTGAAATATAGCTACCAAAAGCGAGGACAGTCTCTTTCCTGTTTAATTTCTTCCTTTTACGACAAAAAACTTTTGTAAATCCACAAATAGAAACATAGCTTGTATCATGACCGGGTCCAGTGAGGATCTTAAGCACACACGCCACGATAGCGAGCCTCTGATAAATGATAAGTGTGGGGTAACGGCTGCCAGTCACGCCACCCTTTTGTACTCCGTGAAAATAGTCTATTGGACTTAATATTTGTTACAATTTAATGATGATTAGACTTTTAAATTTCAGAGTAATCTTTTGTATTTTGATTATATTATCTATACTTCAGTCATATGTCATGTCTATACATCAATCAATCAATCAATCAATCAATGCTTTATTTACTAAAAATGTTACAATTTACTTTATGATAAGAAATATGCTTATTCTAATTATGATAAAGAAGCTTACATCATCATCAATGTCGAATTATTTCTTTATTTATTTAATACAAACTCATTTTCATATGAACCCACAAACTCGCCACCACATTTCCTTCAGAAATCTGCGACTCTGAACTAAGTCAAGGAAGACTTGTATCTCGGAGAAGCCGATCTCCTCCAGCAATGAGCAGCAGATGCGAATCATTACACTAAATTTCTTGTTTATTAAAAAACATATCAAATGGTACAACATTATGTGCGTATATATAAATAAAGTTCGTTATGACGACACTAATGATGAATACATCTTATCAAGCAAAATACCCCGTATAGGTGTATATCTGTATTTGGGGTATACATATGTCATGGTTATCAATACTATGGAAGAGATCACAATTAAGACGCCGAGAACAACCAAATAGAGCGAATAGGCTTTACTGCTGGGAATCGATGGTTCGAATCGAGGATCTTGAGCTTTTGGTAGAAAAGATAGAGATAACTCTTTATTGCACACCAACATAATACAAAGATGGAAATAACTAAACAAGGTATAGTAAGTACAATGGGCGGTCCTGTCGCTAAATAGCGAACTCTTCCATACAACCTTTGGATGGAGAGGAATTAAGAAAGGGTACACGACGCTGGTGTATTAATTTATTTTATATATTTATCTAATAAACATACATAAATAAATAAATGTAATAGATAAATACACATTAATACATACTTATAATTATATATGTATACATTAAGATATAAATATATACCTAAGCAAATCAATAATAAAACATAATCATAAATCACTAAATAAATGACAGTAAATGACAGACAAAGGTTTAAACAATTGAGATTAAGGTTGTCTGGAAGAGATCGCTGGTTAGCGATAAGACCGCCCATTGTACTCTGATTTTTTTTAAGTTTGTTATGTTACAAATATATTATCCTTTTGGTGTGCAATAAAAAGTTATTGTATTGTATTGTATTGTATTGTATGGTATTGTTATGTATTGTATTGTATTGTATTGTATTGTATTGTTATGTATTGTATTGTATTGTATTATATAGACATTTGGATAAAGCCATAGCTTGGTGGTTGGGCATATTGTAGTGCTCACCTTACTACTGCCGCCAAACTCCTGTATCTAGGTATGTTCCGACAGCCGCGCTTGAGAGCCAGTTCTAATCTAATTTCACAGTTTCTGCAATAAATGTATTTCATTTCATTTTATTTATAAGCCTAAAGTTATTAAAATTATTTTACCTCGACTTTTATTACACATCCCTCAAAATTGGCCAAATTATTAAACATGAAACCTTACTAAAGCACAATTTAAATTTCATCCAATAAACAGTGCTCCAGTAATTATGTGCGTGTTGATATGCAAATGTATTCTAATATTAATCTGGTGGCCGGTGTATCGCCATTTTGGCTGCAAAACGCGTATTTCTGTTAATCCAGACCTAGTTCATGGTTAAAGCATTCAAATCAGTTCTGATTTGATTATTATCATAGCTGACTGGATTTGGATAGAGTTATCGGATTAGAACTTAGTTAATCAATAGTAAATAATTATTGAATATATTATTCACTAGCTTCTGCCCGCGGCTTCGTCCTCGTATTATATATCTTTATAATTTATATGTTATCCAGAACTTAAACTATCTAAATTCCAAATTTCATCAAAATCGGTTTAGTAGTTACGGAGATACGTGGTAACAAACATTCACACAAACTTTCGCATTTATAATATTAAAAGTAGGATATGACAGCAGGAAGTAGGATATTTATTGCAAATAAATACAAATATAAAATTTATTTATTGTGTATAAAAGTGTAGGTACAAGAAAATAGTTGAAGCCCTGCCTGCCGCTTTAGTGTAAACTGTGTTGCAGAAGGCAGTCATGTCTTCCCTTAAAATTAAATTATTATTTTGCTTACTTAAATATAGATAAGCAATACAATAGGTATATTTTGTAATAAAATCATAGATATTACATAATATGAATATGGTCTTATTACAAAACTAGCTTCTGCCCGCGGTTTCATCCACGCGGAGATATTGGCTTTCATGGTTTTTATTTTTTTGCGCGGAACTCTAATTCGTTTGCTAAAATAAAAGTAGCCTAAGTTACTCCTTATACCATCTGCTATCTGCCAGTGAAAGTCCCGTCAAAATCGGCCCAGCCGTTTCGGAGATTACCCGGAACACGGAACCACGGGCTGCAACTAGTTCTTAATATTTCAAGCAGCAACAGTTAAATATTAAAGACAAGTAAAACAGAAGTAACTAAACCAACAACACTAATTACAACATTAACAGATACAAATCATACGTCAACTCTATCCGAACTCCGAAACAAAGATAAAACACAGTTATACGTCATACCGCATTATAACAGAATGTATCAAAGGAAATAATTAATGTACAAACCGTAAATTTCCGCACAAGCAATTTATCATTACTGCTAGTTCAACTAACAGATAGCGTTGTATCCCTAGATGTCACTTGCCTAATAAAGTTTCGGTACAATTGTGACTGTGTTGTGGTAGAATAATTACTATTTACGAATGATCCTCATAGTTCCCACTTCCCACGTGGAGTGCAGCAAGCGCTTCGTTTTTTTTATTGTATCATTGACAACTGTAATCTCAAGAGAATATTTCCATTCTGAAGATAGCCAGATTCCTTCCTTACAAATCCAAAAAAACATCTACTCAAATCAATAACAGCTACTAAAATATCGTTAGACTTTGCCATGTAATTACGAGAGAATATGGGCACCTTAACGGTAGTCGGTCAATGACACGACACAACTGTCTATGCTTCCCGCGCAGCTCGCGCCCGCGTCATGCCTGCGGCAGACGTGGTGACTCTATTTTGTAATAATTAAGGATATTTTGATGATATTAGAGGTAAAAAAATATTTTTTTTTCCATTGTTTCGTGTCGTATATTACCTGTGTATTCACCTCCTTAAAAATTGATACCCTTTACGTATACACTTTGTATATTGGCGATTGCTTAGACAAGTACATAGATGAGTACTGTAAAATGTCCTACCACCAAGAGATGGTCGCATCATGATGTTTTTCTTCAGAAAAAGCCTATATAACATAACATAAAACATAAACGCTTACACACTCATACCCCCGCGCTAGGATTCCCTGTGTCGCAGGTGGCATGGACATACACAGATACACATCACAACATCCAAGACCCGAGAACAAACTTTATGCTTACACAAAATCTGCCCCGGCCGGGAATCGACCCCGGGACCCCTCGCTTTGCAGGCCGGGTTACTACCAACTTAGCTACGGAGCCGCCCCGGAGTAGCCCTTAACATTTTCAATAAGAAAGCTCTATTCGTATTACAAAAGTTCATGTTTCAATAATATCAGTTGTGTTACAATGAGGGCCCAAGTTTTACGACAACCATTGAAGATCGTTGCTTTAATTGGCCACGGCGAGAACATTACTATCACTTTACTCAATCTTCCAAACTTCACCGTAGGCTTTAAAGCACTAAACACATCACTTAGCATCTTGCGTTACCTCATTAGCCGTTTATCTCATTTTAGAGGAACTTACGTCGTAACAACTCTGAAGAGCTTGCCAAACTTCTCTCATTAAAACTTTAGTGGGAAGTTTACCTTTTTAAGGTTTTCGTACTTAGCCGTTTCCACGGTAAAATATTCTATCTCATATAATAATTAATTAGAGATAAACCTAGGTGTAAAAAATGTCTATAAACTTTTCCAGCGAGAAAATAACTCTCTCGCTGGAGGAAATAAAAACATTTTTTTTGTATATTTGTTGGATATTTCCGTAAAATACCGCCTCATTTTACTAGCGTACATTTTTATTAGGTCTCGTACACGAGTAACCTGTGTAGTCCAGCGGCGGTCCAAGCTGTGCTATGTTTGCTTGTACTGCATTGTACACCCTGCAGTGGGGTAGTGCTCTTGAGGTAGTAGCCAAATTTTTTAAGGCTGACCGTCTTCTGAAAGAAAGAAAGAAAGAGAAAGAGAAAGAGAAAGAGAAAGAGAAAGAGAAAGAGAAAGAGAACGAGAAAGAGAAAGAGAAAGAGAAAGAGAAAGAGAAAGAGAAAGAGAAAGAGAAAGAGAAAGAGAAAGAGAAAGAGAAAGAGAAAGAGAAAGAGAAAGAGAAAGAGAAAGAGAAAGAGAAAGAAAGAAAATACATTTATTTGTAGCCATTGCCCAAAATATAGGTAGATACATACATTTTTATAGCTAAAATTAGGACATGAAAAAATTGGGCAGTTGACTACAAAATGGACACAGCTCAGCATAAAAGCGCCACTGAAGTAGCGCGCTGGTTTTCAGCTCTCTGGTCTCTGACCATTCGGTAGTGCTGTAAAGATATAGAGGACAGTTTCTTTCAGTGTTATGTAAAGTACTTAAATAAGACTTTGTGGATTTTTAGTTAAACGCAAAAAAGAGCTGTATTTTTTATACTATCGGATAGCGAGACAGGTCATTTTCATGATGGTAAATATAACGCCAGCCCAAAACAAATGCAGTGTCACAGCACTTTGAACAAAGGCCTGCGGAGCACTGCATTGCGCTCGTTAACCTGAGAGATAAGGTAAAAAAAAACTCGTTTTACGTGGAAATGATTATTTAATCATTTGCGTATCAAGTAGAGGCTAGGCATCTTTTGGTAATAATTATATTGCATATTGGCTGTCTGGTCCTGGATCAGACTAGTATTAGTTCCCGTGGGTACAGTAAGACCTGGCTAAGAGAATATCCAGAGAATGGGCCACAATATTATCTTCGGACTACCTCACAATCTACCGCAATCACCAAGACGCATGTTGTGTATTATGGCCAAATCCTTCCTTCATGGGTGAGGCCAATGTCCAGAAGTGGATATTTTCCAGCTGATAATGATGACAAAGTTACGCTGAGAGGACCAAAAAGGTAAAGCGCACGCCAACCTCGTGCGTGCCTCACCGCGTAGGGATAGCGCACGCCAAAGTTGGGTGCGCCACATAGGTTTATGATACCTACGGTCTCTGCATCTTAGTATCAGAGAGCATAATATTATTATGTTACCAGTATACCAAATTTTATTTAATTCAATTTATACTGTAAATAGTGTACGCAACTGATAACATTTTCATCAAACAGTTTTGTCAATTGATTACGAAAGCACGCACAGCTCTATTATTAATCATCCAGTTAGTTAACGAGATTAGGACTAACAAACTTAGTTGCCTCAAGGATTACGTAGGTATTTAGCCATTAAAGTACGAGCCATTAACTAATTAAATTCAAGCGTGCTCGAGCACAAAAAGACACTAAAACATAGTACGTAATAAAAATCACCAGACCGCGAAATATAAAATTATAGGATTGCTCCCAGGGATCGTCACACGTGGTGACACAGTTGCGACTCTGTGACGAATGTCGTCATATCTCTCATACACTTTGGCTATATAAAAATCTATGCAGTACATAAACGTATGCAGGTTTTAGAAGACATTTCTCTCATAATTACAGATGGAAAGCGCCTTTTATCCAAAAATAATGCACGTTCCTGAAAGAATCTCCGGAAAAGCATTCGAGAGCTAGTTCTATGAGTCATCTTTACTATTTTTGACATTGTCACTTAAGGTTGGATTAGAATATCAAGATGGAAAAAGAACTGTGTACACACAAAGCCGCGAAAAGACGTATAATGGCACCAATCCGTCCATAGTACTGTTTGTGGGTTTGTTGGTTTGTCCTTCTTTTACAGAGCAACGGAGCAATAAATCAACGTGATTTTTGGTATAGATATAGTTTATGGATCGATGAGTAGCATAGGCTAATTATATCTCAGAAAAAGGCACCATTTCTGTGGGAATTGTAGTTTAAACCACGCGAAGCCGCTAATCCTACTTCCTACTAATATAATAAATGCGAAAGTGTGTTTGTTGGTTTGTCCTCCTTTCACGCAGTAACGGAGCAATGGACCGACGTGACTTTTGGCATAATGCAAGGTTCCTGTGGGAATGTGGGTGAAAACCGCGGACAGAAGCTAGTTACTTATAATTCCAATTCGTAGCACTGTGCTTGTTTGTCGTTATCGCAAAAGACCTATTTTCCATAATTTTGCTTTTAAGGTACCTATTACGCCTATTACCTATTACGCATTAGGTGCCACTTCCACGAGCAATTTTCTCGTTACGATAATGACGTTATGTTGTAGGGGCAAATAATACTAATTGTAGGTTCTAGTATTCACACGGCGTTTTTTCTTGCAAATTAGACTGAAATAGCAACGCATGTGGAAATGAGGCATACATTTCCACTGTTAACAAATAAGCAAATACACAGGGCTAATTTATGATGCATGTAAAAGTTCTGTAGTTGTACTCAAGTAACATTAAGTCTTCTTTACAATTATTATTGTAAATATTAATAGTTATCTTGAATTATTACTCTCAATAATAATAACACAAACACACATACACACAAAGGGCCGCGCGGCACTTCAGTGCCCTCGTTACCCTGAGACATTAGGTATTAAGTCACATAAGCCCAGTAATTTCACTGGCTACTCTGCTTATCAAACCGGAACACAGTAATGCTTACACACTACTGCTTGGCAGACTTCACGAGCAAAGCGGTGGTAACAACCCAGACGGACACTCGCAGAAGAGTTAGTCCTACCACTAACAAAATCTTACTACACAGAGCTTCGTTACTGCATTTTACTGTGCTTTAAGATGAAGTGGATTAAGTGGTGCTTCGGAGCGACTGATGTATGGACGAGTATCCTGGCTGATTCATAAGGTCGCGTTCTACCCGAATGGCTACTACTATTGTAAAACTTAGCCAAAAAGGCTTACAGCAATTTTGACTCTCTCATTTACTTCCTTTCTGCTTTGGTCAGGGGCCTGTTTCATAAAAAATATTAGTCTAATATTATGAGTATAATTAGCGTCACATTTTGTATGAAAAAAAAGACTCATAATATTAGACTAATATTTTTTTATGAAACAGGAGGGCAATCGCGTTAAAAATTATCAACCAAACCGCTACTAAACTACAACCGCTTTACAGCTTTTTGACCGTTTCGTATCGCGCTAATAGTTTTACCAAAAGATGAGACGTTTCTCGACAACAACTGACAGTTAACGCTGTCAAATGAACGGTGAAAAAAATTCTACACAGGTGAACCGACACTAAACTACAGTTGGAATCAAACCACAACTAACTCATAACCGTACGCTGTCATTTCAAATTAACGCGATCGGGGCCCAGGCCCCTGATCGGAATTAATATCTATTCTAGTTGTTCTATTAGTTAGCTGCAAACAAAAAAAATGAATATGTGGGTACAAAAAAAATACGATAGTTATAGAAAGTACTTTTACCTATTTAACCGACTTACAAAATAGTAGGAGATTCTCAATTCGGTTGTATTTTATATTTTTTTGTTTGTTACGTCAGATCTACGTCATTTATAAATCGATTTGCAAGTTTTTTTTTATTTCAAAAGATATACTTTCAGATTGATCCGTTAGAAATTTCATCAAAATCGGTTCAGTAGCTTGTCACTGAAGTCGGTTCGTCGCTTTTTAGAGACATTTTGTTTTATTATATTCTCACTATCTAAACTCCAAACATTAGAACATGTGACCGCGAAAACGGCAACGTGCGGGGTAAAATACATTCACAAATTTTACTGATTTCATATTTTGGGATAAATATTTTTTTTATATATTATAGACTCGCGATAGACCACTATCTCACCTGGTGGTAAGTGACGATGCGGTCGACGATGTAGTTGCGGATGAGCTTCTTCATTCTTGTTCTTTCTTCTCTTCTTCTTAACATCCTGACTCCACGTACAAAGCCGATGGCATAAGTTAGTTTACTATAAAACAAAAAATACAAAACTTTAATTCAAAAAATAACTTTTAAGTAAGTGAGTTTTCATCGAGAATATAACCAGTCGTAGGAGAACCATGCAATTTTATGAGTCAACCTATCATCTTCGATGGAGCCATTTTTCCGATGTCACCCATCGTTAAGCTAACGTTTGTTTCCTTTGATCACTTCCGCCTAAAACTCAACGGGATCGTTTGATCTTTCATCGGGACGTGAAAGAACGTTTTGACAAGTGAAGGAACATTTTTCTATTTACCTTATAGATGCGCTATGAGGCATAGCAAAATGTTCCTTCATGGGGAAACAGGCGTGATCAAGTAGAGAATAAATGATATGTTGCTGCAAGATAAAGTTTATACAGGTGGTTTTTTCTTTGGGGGTTGATTTCTTTTCTTACGGGATGTGACATAGTGGATAAATATTATATTATACTAGCTGTCCCGCGCATCTTTACTCCATCTTTCTGAGTGCGTAAGAACGGCCCACAGATCAGTTAACTTAGAGACACCAGTTAGCCGTATACCCGTGCTTACCAAGCACGTCTTTAGGCTTATTGGTCCGGGTACGCCTAAGCGCCCGAGTGCCCCTTCTGTTCTCCTAACATTGGCTGCGACTGGAGGCCACACCCAGCCAATAGTGGCCGCGTCTAATGGCTGCATCTATTGGCATTTCATCACTACCTATTTCATATATTTTTTTTAGTGAATAAGTGAAGAAGAATATCCATGTCACCAACGGACGACTAGAGGCACGGCACTGTGTCACCAGTGCATGGTGGATATCCCTCCTGTCCGTACCAAGCGTTTTGCTTCAACCTTCTTTATACGGACGGCTAAGGAGTGGAATTCTTTGCCGGCCTCTGTGTTTCCCAATAGCTATAATTTGGGAGTTTTCAAGACGAGAGTGAATAGGTTTCTTCTAGGCAAGCGTGCTAAATCGTCGATCGCATCGTTGGAGAAGTGTTGACCACAACACCAAGTTACCTAACGTCAGACATAGTTCATGAAGCAGGAGCCTGATTTCATTCGTAAATCTATTAGGAAGCATATTTGACGGCTCCGTAGCTAAGTTGGTAGTAACCCTGCCTGAAAAGCGAGGGGTCGCGGGTTCGATTCCCGACCGGGGCAGATTTTGTGTAAGCATAAATTTTGTTCTCGGGTCTTGGATGTTTGTGATGTGTATCTGTGTGTGTCAATGCCACCTGCAACACAGGGAAACCTAGTGCGGGGTATGAGTGTAAGCGTTATTTTTAGTTAATTTTCAACGTTGACAGAATTCTCGCATGTATCTCATATTTGCCGACCGAGCGTAATACACAATTACTTCAGTTTGTGTCCCGACGTCTCAAATTGAAAACACCGTAAGCGAAAATTCAGACCACCAAGTATTTCAGCGCTTTGAAAATGGTCTAGACTCGCTTCAAATTGGTTAGGTATAGTAGGGGAAAGAGGGGTGAAAACGGATAGGGGGTGAGAGCAGATAGTCACTGTTTCACCTTTCCGGGTATCGCGGTCTTATTCTATGCAGTCGTCAAATACTTGATAGCTCACGCTCAGCACGGTAGCAAATGATGACCACGATAGAATCTCAGCGCGTGCGTCAACACGAGAAATAAGAAAGCAAAGGTAATCAATCGAATTTTTTTGAATTTTTGACGTATTCTCATTGGTTTTTGACATGTGCTATCTTGCTGATATACTTTTTTATTATAATAATGTATTATATATCATAGCTAAGAAAATTACAGTAATTGTAAGCGCTAGGCTGAATATAAAGTGTGAGCAAATTGTAGTTCCAATATCGCTGCCGTGGGGTATGTTCGGACGGGGTGATTTCGGGTATCCGGTTTCACCCGCAATGTATTTGTTACCTACAATGTTATATGTTTTTTTTTTTTTTTATGTTATTTGGTTTCGAGACGAGCTGGTCGTTTGCCTGATGGTAAGCATAACGCCGGCCCATAACATTTGCAGTGCCACCCAGAACTTTGAAACACAAAGGCCTGCGCTGCGCTCTTTACCCTTTTTTTTTTTTTTTTTTTTTTTTACGTCGCTAAAAATCCTCATGGATACCACCAGCCGCGAGGGCAGCGTGGTGGTTATGTTGGACTCCGGCTAATGAGGCCGACCTACCAACTAAAAAACCGACGTGTGTTCCTCCTCTGCGCCATGATGCCGGGCTGCGGGCCCATGTTAATAGCCAACCGTGGCCCGGCGACGCGCTGGTCCCAGTTGTGGGACCCCTCCTCCGGCGACAACGTACTCCACGTACGCCATCGCCGTATCCACCTCCCTAAGGGGCGCGCGGGAACACACGCGCGCCACCTCGAGGCCCAAAAGCTGAGGGTGGGCTCCCTCGTGCCCACCCTCTGGGCCTCAGGAGCCGAAGAAGGAATAGGCGCTCTTTACCCTGAGACATTAGGTATTAAGTCCCATAAGCCCAGTAATTTCACTGGATATATATTTTTTTTTTTTTTTTTTTTAAATAATATTTATCAATTATTAGGTACAGGGTCCAAGTTATGCCACGAATATATACGTGAAAAAATGTAATAGATATTGTATATAATAATTGGCTGAAAGAAATACCTAATCTGAACCAACACTTTAATAAAGAAACTGGACTTGCTGGCTTAGACTGGGTTAATTCATTTTTAAAGTGGCACTCAGAGCTATCTCTGAGATCTGCAGAAGGAACATCAGCGGCAGGGGCAATGGGCTTCAACAGAGATGTTGTATCATCATTTTTTTATCTCTTAGAATCGAACCGTATCCACCCCCCTAGTTACAAATTGCGTATCCGGTTTTACCCATAGGTAAGGGGTGAATACGGATTTATATTTTTAAAGAAAATATGTTCTAGTTCCTATAATTGTAATTAATCTCGAATAATTATTTGTTAAAGTAATGACTAATGAACAGTCGTTGGTAAATTGATATTGATTTTTGAAATATACAATCATTTGATTAATTGACGGTACTTTTATCTTAACTATCCGGTGTCACCCCACCCTCCCCTAATAATGTATTCTAAGATGTGGTCCAGAAAACCGAAACGCTGGGAAAATAATTATAATCAAAACGAGACCGAAATGATTTCGCGCAACTATCGTATACATAGATCATCGGCGCAAGTACGAAAGTCGGTTCGATAAATTTGTCGAATCGAAAAACCCGATAAATGTATCGAATTTGCGAGTACCGAAGTCTGATCCTAAAGTATTGTAGTAGCTCTATATTCTCTTTGGATTCGACCTAGAAAGAAAGAAGACCTAGCTATTCGATAGCTTTTGTCGATTGCATCGAGGCTCGATAAATTATATAAAAAGTCGATAAAACCCAATTTATCGAATTGAACGGTCAATTTTAACGAATTTTATCGATGTATAACATCTTTACTTGCGCCGCAGGTCATGCAGAAACCTCTATGTTGTCTAGTCTCATGTCACAAACGAGCACCATAATCTCACACTTTCCAGATACTGATCAATGATAGACCATTTTGAAAGTTATAGTGGAATATATTATTTTTATTTTATTTATTTAACAAATAAATAAAATATATTAATAATAATATATTATTTATAAAACATTTGCACGTCTGCTTGCAGACCAAATACACTGTACTTGTGTACTGTGTGTAATTTTAAGATCCTATTTTTCATTTATATTGGCAATAAAATTATTTGATTTGAATAAAGAAACTCACATACATACATGAACCCTGCAAACGTTACACTCCATTTTCGGGCAGTCATGTTAAAAAAATTGCTTTAAAAAAGCGACGAATCGACTTCAGTGACAAACTACTGAACCGATTTTGACGAAATTTATATGGGGCCAATCTGAAAGTATATCCTTTCAAATAAAAAAAGAATTATCCAAATCGGTTTATAAATGACCGAGATCTGAGGTAACAAACACAAAAAAAAAATACCCGACGAATTGATAACCTCCTCCTTTTTTGGAAGTTGGTTAAAAAATCTATCATCGCGCAAACCCGCTTGAAGCGTTATTATGCCCATATTTTGCCATAAAGTCCGTGTTTATATTTTATGCCAATGAACACTAAAGTTTGGTTTTACGATTATAGAGATTGAAATGCGGTGGATATTGCTCGGCCGTGCTTTGAATATAGCTGTTATATAAATGAATTGGGTTAGTTTTCATGTTATTTAGAAATCAAACTTGAATAGAATTACCTACTTGCTAAGCCTCTATTAGTTTTTAGTTCTTATTTTGTATTGTTAAGTAAGTACCTAATTTAAGTTTGCAACGCCCTCCTAACAGGGTGCATATGTTTACGCTTAGTATAAGTTGAATGTAGGTGTGCAATAAATAAATAAATAAATAAATAGTGTTTATGAACAGAAGTTTTATACGGTTTGAAGGTAAATCAAACCATATAAAACAATATTATTATATTATTAGTATATAACAATATATTCAAATATTGTTGCAGTTGCAGCTTATTTACGTTTTCCACAATTCCCACTATGATACATCTTAACAGTAGTACCTAGTACAACTAGGTACTGTTAGGACAAAGTTGATCTTAAGAGCCTACGAGCCGAACCCTCCAACTCATCGGTGGGCGCGGCTAAAATGCATGCTATTTCGTCTAACATTCGTGGGACAAGGTAAGGCTCTGCAGCTATGAGTAGTACGAAGCTAATGCTCGCGCATACACAGTTACACACTCTCGTAAAGTCGCGACCTGCCGCTTCTACGCACACATGCGTGATCTTATGAATGGCGATTCTTCATTCAAAGAAATTTCGTGAATATTCGTGTGATGGCGCTCGCTTTTGTTACTTGTACTATTATCTATTCTGAGCTCTCGTTTGGTCATCGCGCCGCGCGCGCCATTTTTCATTGTTTGCTTCTTTGAGTATAAATTGTAAATTGTTTGGTTTGCCTACAGTCCGCTGCAAACATAGTAATAAGCTATATTATCTACTGTAAGTAAATAAAGTTTCATCAAAATCCACTCAGTAGATTTTGCGTGACAAACATCTATCCATATATCCATCCATCCATCCTCACAAACTTTCGCATTTATAATATTAGTAGGATAGGAAGTAGGAAGAGTAGGACAGGATTTATGTATATATATGTATGTATGTCTATAGATTCCAATGAAATTTGGTGTGAAAATAGCTAGAAGCGCGAGAAAACACACAGGGTACTTTTCAACAACATCATCACTTTTCATAATTGTCGATCTATAGAACGGAAGAAATTTGGTTTCGAGATAGCTTGAAGCCTGTGAAAGAACACAGGATACTTTTCATCATTGTCAATCATTTGAACGGATTTTATAGAAATTTGGTGTGGAAATAGTTTGAAGTCTGAGAAAGAAAGCAGTGTAATTTTCAACCTCATCATCACATAATAAAATAATCGTGCATTTGGACAGCGTAGAAATCTGCAGAAGTTATTTTCGGAAACAAATTTATCTAAGTATGCAAATAAATAAAATTGAAGTGTCTGTTTGTATTATCAAAATAACAGCTTTTTACTAAATGCATATGAAAGTATATACGGTACATAAAACAAAACCATTTTTAAAAATTTAGTCTCTTTGTTCCGTGTAATCTCCGAAATGGCTGAACCTATTTTGACAGGACTTTCACTGGCAGATAGCTGACGTTACAAGGAGTAACTTAGGCTACGTGAGCGAAACCGCGGGGTATAGTAACTGTACTGTACAGGGGTAGTAATATCTAATAGTTCTTCATGTTTTATTCTCAACAATCAAACTTGTACACTATAGACAATAACAAGTTTGTATATTATAGGTAACAGACAGTACCCTACCTATGTGTTCGACGATAACTTCCGAATGAAAACTGCCAGCGCGGGAGTAGTTACCTACGTCAGGCGGTATATTTGTAAGGTAGGTAACTACCTACCTACCTAAGTACCTACATAACTTAATAATTTTAGGTGATTCCTACGAGTATTATAACAGTCCTCCAAGTCATTATAATATATAATGCGCGGGTCAGCGACCCCACACACATTGGTACCTACATCTCATCACTCATTTCTACACAAAAAATGTCTCACCCATACTCCTGCCAGGATGACCTTTCGTTTAGATAAGTAGGTATTTTATTACACGACTGCACAAAAAAGGAGTGTAATGAGTAATGAGTGTGATGAGTAATGTAATGAGTGTGATTGTATATACATACATACAAACATACGTGAACCCTAAAAACATAACACAAAAAACTGCACAAAAGTTTTGGTGGAATAAAGAAACTCACGTACATACGTGATTCGGTGAGATTTCGATGTATGGGGTATCGCTAGAATCCTTACATAATCCCGAGCGACACTAGCTAGGACTGTCGTGGTTTTTTTCATGATCGATGTAACTTTTGTTACATGGACTTGTTTACATAAAGGTACTTTTCAACATTTATAGTTCTAGTAAGTACGTTATATAGCCTACTTGGCTTCCGGCCGTGGCTTCGCCCGCCTGGCTTAGGTACAAATACAATATCTTTATAAATTATAGTCTGTGTTATTCTGATGTATAACCTCTATATTACGTACTGTAGTTTCATCAAAATCCGTTCAGTAATTTTTGCGTGAAAGAGTAATGAACATCCATCCAAACATCCTCAAAAATTTTCGAGTTTATAATATTAGTACGATAGAAACGTACTCAGTAGCTGGTATATATTTATTATCACGTACACTGTATTATGTAACCGACCATATTTTTTATACTATTGAATAACGAGACGAGCTGGTCATTTTCTTGATGGTATAACACATATAATTATATTACTCTGATAGAATAACGCCCGCCCATAACGATTGCAGTACCTACTCAAACTTCTAAGCACAAAGGCCGGCCCCACTAGGTGGACCGATGACCTTGTCAAAAGCGCGGGAAACCGTTGGATGCGCGAGGCGAGTAGCAGCTAGCCGGTCCAAGCCGCCGCATAGAATTATAATCAAAGCAAAGGTTAGGTAGCCGGGCCACCGCCGCCGGCGCGCGGCGTTGCATGCCGGGTTACCGGCATTACCGCCCGCCGGCGCGCGGCGTTGCATGCCAGGCGCGCGCCGGCGCGCGGCGTTGCCGGACTACCGCCGGCCGCGCGCCGAACCGGAGTCCGGGCGGTGCAGTGGCGCAAGTGTGGAAGTCGGTTCGATAAATTTGTCGAATCGTAACAACTGACAAATTTATCGAATGTTGCGAGTACCGAAGTATTATCGTAAAGTATTGTAGTAGCTTTATATTTCGTTTGGATTCGACCTAGCTATTCGATAACTTTTGTCGATTGTATCGAGGCTCGATAAATTATATAAAAAGTTGATTAAACCCAATTTATCGATTTGAATTGACAATTTTATCGATCGACAAGATCCGTACTTGCGCTGCGGGCCGGAGGTACCTATGTACCTATTATAATAGACCGTATACCTACACCCATCCAGACGAATTCTCGCAGAATATCTTCTAAGAAGAATATCTCAGTCGGTCATGCTTTTTATTTTACATTTTTGAAAAAGTTGACTGACTATGGCTGGTATTTTAGTATACGAGACATAGGTAGTGTACATACCTACATGCCACTGTACTGACCAATAAATGAGTAGTAAATATAGGTGATAAGGTATAACTATAATAAGTAGAATTCAGCGGGCCCAAGCACTAACTCTTACCTATTCTGTGGCGCCGCGCAGCCGGGCGCCGCCGTCGTCGCCGGAGGATTTCAAGTAAAGCGGAGGTAAAATAGGTACCTAGGTACTCATCCAAATGGACTCTCACAGAAAATGTTCTAGAAAGATCGGTGGGTAGCCTAAAGCCTTACCTACTTATGCTTTGCTTACCTATGCTTTCACCTTTGTGTTTTACTGATTGCTTAGTACGTATTTTATCATACTCACCTACTTCTTATACCTAGCTATAGAAGACATAGGTTCATACCTACTGTAATTCAATTGCCAGAGCGACCGATAAATGAGTAATTAAATATAATAAAGGTACCTACCTAAACTCTTTTTTGGAACACCAAGTTAGATATTATAGGCATTTCTTCCATACATAATTTTCATACCTATAGCTATAAATATATGGCCAGCGCAAGCATCGGAAACTATACAACGGGACGATTTTTTCTGAATTATTATAGATTACCCCGAACAAACACAAAACATGAGCGCCAGACGGCTTTTAAAGCTAATTAAAAATTCTAGATTATAGCCTATCACATTCTCGGATGATCTCTCTTCCATTTCGTGAAAATGCTATGAAAATCATGCAGTAGTTTCCGAGAAAACAAACACAAAAACAAACAGGAATTCAGCGCGCCGTAGTACTAACTGTTACCTATTCTGTTCTATCACGTGACGCAGCTAGTAAATTCAAATAATTTGCTGTATTGAATTTTAGTAGATACCTACTCGTATCGACCTACCTACAGAGTTATATTATTCATTTCATTCATTTTTATTATTCATCACCATCATCATCACAGGAAGGGCCGTGTGGCCGTGCGGGTAACACGGATAAGATCACCCTATCTCTTCAGAAAAAAAATTTGTTATATCAAAATAACAGCTTTTTCCAAATGCATATGAGAGTATATATATACGGTACCTATTATAACAAAACAACCATTTTTTAAATTTTTGTCTGTCTGTTTGTTCTGGGTAATCTCCGAAACGGTTGGGCCGATTTTGACGGGACTTTCACTGGCAGATATCTGATGTTATAAGGAGTAACTTAGGCTACTTTTATTTTAGAAAAATAATTGGGGTTCCGTGCAAAAAAATAAAAACCAAGAAAATCCAATATATCCACGCGGGTGAAACCGCGGGCAGCAGCTAGTTTATGAACTTTTATGAATATATAAAGCTTTTTTATATAACGTGTACAATAAAGTTATCTATCTACTCACGGCGAAATAACCGTAGTTTTTTTACGGCAAAAAAACGTATATGTATATAAAATAAGTGGTCTAAAGGGCTATAATATTAGACGCAATGAATTGACGCAAAGCATAATCACGGACCACGCGCAAACCATGGAAAAACCAAAATGGTGATCTTGACGCATAACGTACTGCCTAAGGTGGTGCCTGGTAGAAATCTAGTCCGAACGCTAAGGCAGTCCTCACACCTAATTCATGATTGATGGATAAGCATCAATCGCGAACCACGAGAAAACATGGAAAAACCACGATCTCCGCTTGACGCATATCGTATCGTCTATTGAGGTTGTGGCTGGGGCTTGCCGCTTGATGGAAATCTAGTCCGAGTACAACACCCGCTTCTACCTACTATTATTATTGTTATTATTGTCAGCCTCTTACGTTCCCACTGCTGGGATACCGGCCTTCTCTCAGAGAAAGAGAAATAAATGTATTTTCTTTCTTTCTTTCTTTCTAGAGAGATGGGCCATAATCCACCACGCGGGCCCAGTTCGGCTTGGTGGATGTCGCATGACCTCGAATTTTGTGGTTCTTGAACATGCCGGTTTCCTCACGATGTTTTCCTCACCGTTTTAGAGCGAGTGTCAATAATCCGCACATAACTTGATATAAGTTATTGGTGCGGGACGAGTAGAGATAAGAACTATGGTGCGTCGGATTGAAAGTCGCACAAGTTACCGCTCTCGATTCACTCTCGCTTCTACGAAAGATAAAAATTATTTCACAACCACTGCGTACTCAGTACAGACGCTGCGGTAAATAAGCGGTGGTACGCAAGTGATGTATGTAGCGTAAAGCGGAGCAGTCGTCGCTTTGAAACCAGACCGTCTGGCCGTAGTGCCGGTCTCGTCCGTTTAGTGGATTTTAGAGGTTTTTTTAGATGTTTTTTTCTTCAAACTGCGATGCGCGTGTAAATACTTACCTCGTATATGTGTAATTGTTGCAAAACCATGGTTATTTTGGTTTTTTATTTATATTTCAACATAAGCCGTGTAACCACAAAAACTAACTTTTAGACGCCTGTTTAACTCGACAGTGCCTAAAGATAAACCTCTAAACTGATTAGAAAAGTCACAACAGAGTGGAGTTAGACAATGGTTAGACACTACTTAAATCTCGATTTGTGGTTCATATTTAAACACGCGACTACGGCATGTTTAGGAGTTAAACTCTGTTTAACACACCGTAAACAAGTATTAAACAGCGTTTAACTCTTAAACATGCCTTAGTCGCATGTTTAAATAAGTAATTAACCACAAACCTTGATTTAAGAAGTGTCTAACCATTATCTACCTCAATTCTGCGGCGCGAGTACGGAAGTCGGTTCGACAAATTTATCGAATGTTGCGAGTACCGAAGTCTGATCATAAAGTATTGTAGTAGCTGTATATTCTCTTTGGATTCGACCTAGCTTTTCGATAACTTTTGTCGATTGTTTCGAGGCTCGATAAATCCACTTTATCGATTTGAACTGTCAATTTTATCGAATTTTATCGACCGAAAGGATCCGTACTTGCGCCGCTGATGTGACATTTCTAATCATTTTAGAAGATAACGGTGACCTTATCATAGAATAAATACTCATCGTACAAGCCGTTATGATTATTTCTAAACATTTTGCTCGTGAAAGTTGTGTAGCGTTGTTTAACTTTTAGACACTGTCTGGCTAGACAAAACCACCAAAAACTATTTTTAGACGCCTGTTTAGCTAAACAGCGTCTAAAAATAGTTTTTGTGGTAACGCGGTTTTAGTTCAAGTAGGTACGTATGTACTTACTAGGTAGGTTATAGACTTGTGCTATTATCTATTCTGTGGTTATAAGTAGGTACGTACCTACTCAGTTATCAGTAAGTACATAAGTACCTACCTAAGTACTTACAACATAACACCGTATATCGGTCTTAGTCTTACTAAAAACACACCCTAAACATGTGTTAAACAGCGTCTAACTCCCAATCATGGCTTACTCACGTGTTTAAATATGAGCAACCACAATCATTTTATATCATAACTAGCTGCTGCCCGCGGTTTCACCCGCGCGGACTTTTTGGGTTCATGGGTTTTTTTTGCGCGGAACCCTAGTTGTTTTTCCAAAATAAAGTAGGAGTACCTTATAACATCAGCTATCTGCCAGTGAAAGTCCCGTCAAAATCGGTCCAGTCGTTTCGGATATTACCCGGAACAAACAAACAGACAGACAGACAAAAATATTAAAAATTGTGTTTTTGTTGGTAGGTATCGTGTATACTTTCAAATGCATTTAGTAAAACAAGCTATATTTTTGATATTACAAACAGACACTTCAATTTTATTTATTTGTATAGATCATTTTATAGACGTTTTTATTTAGACACTGTCTAGCTAAACATGAGTCTAAAAGTTGGTTTTGTGCTAACACAATATGTAATAATAACAAATCGAATAATAATAGGTAGGTTTCTACGTAAATAGATAAGTATCTATTTACTTAAATTCTATTAATAGATTTCTATTTATTAGTATTTGAAAAAGATATAGGTAGGTAATATTATTACAAAAATACGATTTAGCCATTGTTGTACTGAAGTCAAAAATAAACACAGAACACTTCTCTAACGCAGCAAAGTCCAAATTCACAAGCATAGGTAAACATCCAATTTAGGCAAAGAAATCTGAATCCAATATAGCGGGCGGTGGCATTATCATAGAACACAATTATGATAATACGCATATCGTTTTACGTCTTCGGTCGATCACCTTGACCTTTGCTTGTTCGTAATGCCGCCCACAAATTATATAGGATGCCGCCGCACGCACCGGCCGGTCGACCGCGTCTGGTGCGAGACAGTACTTTGTCACAAACATCGCGGTGTTTCGTGACTTTGAAATGGCACAGCAGCACACAGCGGGCACTGTAGTGTGCGTGAGACACTTCCCTCCTCTCCCCGCCAGGGTGGTAAAATTTCCGTGAGACGCGCGATGGTTCGACTCGAAAATCGGCGCGCAAAAATGTACGAATTGGCTTCTGGTACTTGGGGTGTTACGGCAAAACTACTAAATGTATTTAGTCAAACCAAAGTTATTTGAAATGTCGACAAACTAAAGCTTGTTACTATGTTCTTTATTTTTGAGTTTTCTTAGTTCTTTTGTAATTTATTTACGTCCAAACTTGCGTTAAAATATGTGCTAAAATACAGATGTTTGAAGGCTCATTACTTTTAAGCCACTTATTTTTTTTCTGTATAATTAGCAGATCAACCTAGATAATGAAGAGATAAATCGATATTATTCTTAATTTTGGACTTAAAACGTCAAGTAGTGGAGTAATAACCCAAATACGGTTGTATGGAGAAATGAACGACTCGTTTTCCCTTAAGAGGAGGCCATGCACTTATCGCCAAGAAAATTGGTAAGCATTGCTTATTTGAACGACAAAGTAAACAGAGAAAGAGGACAACTTTGCGTCCCGTAGATCTTTTTTTTAATTTTATTTTTATTCTATTAAATAGAAAATAAAATAAAAATAATATTTTCTTCTCGTTATCAAAATTTAAGAGCCGGTTGTTGGCCTGATGGTAAGCATAATGCCGGACTATAGCAATTGCAGTGCCACTCAGAACTATGAAACACATTTGAAGAGCTTTGAAGGCCAGCGCTGCAATACAGTGCGCTCGTTACCCTGAGACATTGGGTATTAGACCTCATAAGCCCAATAATTTCACTTCTTCAATTGTTGTCCAAAACTAATCTGCTCATCTAGCCACTTAATTGCATACAAAATGTTGTAAGAAACAAGACGTAGGTACAATAATAAATGTTGATACATAATCAAAATGCTATTTGAAATAAAAATACCTTCATCAGAATAAAATGTTTAATAATACTACATAACGTATTAAAAAAATAAAACAAACAACCTGCAAAAAAGGTTGAGCTTTCATATCCAATTACGTAATTTGATGGTTCAATTTGAAATATTTTTTGCCTGTGACGCTATACACTACATAGAATTCAGTCCGTTACTAAGCTTCATGAATGGACTGTATTTTATTAATGCTCGATTAAAAACTAAATTGAATTAAGAGTGGCTGCTGTAGGTGGGAAACTATCTCTTCTGCGCGGAAGTGTCTGGATGAGTATCGCCGCTTTCTTCACGCAGTCTGCTGCCAAACAGTAATGTACAGGCGTCACTGCGTGTTCCGGTTTGGTGAGCAAAGTATTTAGTGAAATAACTGGGCTTACTAGACTTTATACCTAATGTCTCAGGGTAACGAGCGCACTCTGTTTGCGCGCAGGCCTTTGTGTTTCAAAGTTCTGGATGGCACTGCAATTGTTATGGGCCGGCATTATGCATACCATTAGGCAAACGACCAGCTCGTCTCGTTACCAAACAACACAAAAAAACTCGTCTGCGCGGAAGCGTCTGGATGAGTTTCACCGCTTTCTTCCCGTAGTCTGCGCAGCGTGTTCCGGTTTGTTGAGCAAAGTATTTAGTGAAATAACTGGGCTTATGAGATTTAATACCTAATGTCTGAGCCACGAGTGCAATGAAGTTTTTTTCAGACCGGGCAGGCCATTATTGTGTTTAAAAGTTTTCAGTGGCACTGCAATTTAATGAGCTGGCGTTAGTATAATCCAGGCCATAAAAAATACACTGTCACTATCAGTCAAATGTCTTGCTCGGCTCGTTACTCAATAGAATATAAAAATACATACCTAGTGCTCTTAATAAGATGCTCTTTTTTAGGTTATTGATAACGAGACGAGCTGGTCGTGTGCCTGATGGTAAGCATAACGTCGGCCCATAACAATTGCAGTGCCACTCAGAACTTTGAAAAACACAAAGGCCTGTGCGGCACTGCAGTGCGCTCGTTACCCTGAGACATTAGGTATTAAGTCTCATAAGCCCAGTAATTTCACTGGCTACTCTGCTCGTCAAACCGGAACACAGTAATGCTTGCACTTTACTGTTTGGCGGCAGACTTCACGAGCATAGCGGTGGTAAAAACCCAGACGGACACTCGCAGAAGAGTTAGTCCTCCCACAAAATTGCTCATTAAATTATGTTGAAAAAAAGGATAGGTAGAGAAACTTATGTTGACAAATCACGAAAATCAGGTACTGAGCAGACAATTATACTGCGCCATAGATGTTTCAAATTCACAAACACGTAGTTCATTTGCAGTGTATTCAGAACGTCCCAGTTTTATTTAGTTTTTTCTAGTGCAGTTACAGAGTACGTGTGCTTATACGTTCTTTTTCCTGATGTTTACTAAGTTTTGAGTGTATTGGGTAGCACTCACATGGACAACTTATTTGGCGTTTGGATGTTTTGAGACTACTTTATTAGTTACCTACTGTTGATATAAATGGATATTCATCACACTAGCTCTAAAACGGTGAAGGAAACATCGTGAAGAAACCCATAAATTCAAGAACCACAATATTCGAGGATATGTTACATCCACTAGGCCGCACTGGGCCGGCGCGGCGTTGTGGATTATGGCCCGTACTCTGTCTGAGAGAAGGCCGGTATCTCAGCAGTGGGAAAAAAAGGGGTTCACGATGGATGGACCTTTATTTAGTATTTAAAGAAACATGATTGTGTGGAAAGCACTGCTCAGTGCCGGAGTTTTTTAAAGTTTTTAACAATGTAAGCAAATATTGCGGATCACTAACCATTGACATAAATACTGTACAAATTGCCAACCAACATTCGTGATAGATTGCAATGAGAGATGCAACTCCTGTCACGACTTGGTTGTTGACGAAGTTGCTCGTTGATCCGCCCTATTAGTTTCCATTTTAGATACTTAAAAATACACGGACTTTACCTACGATTTGACAAAATTAAGTTAGCCAAAACATAACTACTATGCAGTCTAACAAACCCATGCTCTACCTTGTCCAAGCCCATTATTTCTGTGAACCGCTATAATATCTACAATAAAACATGATCGATGGAGCCGGTAACCATGCGAGCTAACGTGGCGAGGAAGACAAAGAAACAAACATGCAACTGAACTCCATTAGTGGTAGGCAGGGAGCTACCACAATGGTAGCGGAGATTTTGTGATCTTTTTAGTTCTGGACTTGGTTCGATCAGAAGACTCGTTGCTTCAATTCCTACCTCAATAGCAATAACATAGTTAAAGTAGTAAAATAAAAGTATAGACCTTCGCAGCAGCCGTAAGGCCGATCATAGACGCTAATGCTTGTTTGCGTTTTGCTGTCAAAATAACCATGATTTAGCACAGATAGTTCTATATCGAAGCTCTGCCTGAAAGCGACGACTGCTTCGCTTTACGCTACATACATTACTTGATCACTACCGCGTATTTACCGCGGCTTCTGCACTGAAGACGCAGTTGAAACTATTTTTTTGAGTAGAGATCGTAGAAGTCACTGCGGTGTGTCTCTTGCGCTTCCTTTAGCCATGGTACGGTTAGTGCTCGGACTAGATTTTCACCAAGCACCACATTAGACGGTATGGTACCAGCGGTGATCATGAATTTTCCATGGTATGCGTGTGGTCCGTGATTGCTTATCCATCAATCATTACGTCTAATGGGCCCGCATGGTTAACTTCTCTGCAGAGACGGAAAAGTATTCTTCCTTTACTGGGCAAGCGAAGCAAGTCATTCGTAAGAAGTAGTAAGCCTGATCTTAGAGTGACGAGCACTCGGTGCCGTATCACGCCATATCAGAGCTCTGGTTAGCTAGTACTAAAGTAGTTGTGTGAAACTTAATATTTAAGCTCCTAAGTTCACTGACTATACTGCTCGTCAACCTGCGAAACATGTATGAGCAATGCTTGACGGCAATCTACACAAGCAAAGCAGTAGTACCCATCGACGGACGCTCCCTGAAACCTGATGAAGATTATGATAAGACATTATTCTGATTAACATCCAGCTCCTAAACTATCAAGCTAACGTCCACATGCAACCTGCCCGCTCGGCTTTACTTTAAAGTGAACAAAACAAAGGTACCGCGCTATCTCATTACATTACACACTAATGGAAATTTCTTACCCTGTACGAATCAGGCTTGGACGTTTATTTATGGTTTACGTTGAAAGAATAAGTTTAAAAAAAAAATTATTTTATAGCAATCAAGAATAGGAATAAGAATCAAGAATAAATGCCATAGATAAATATTTACCACTTCTTGCAGAACTTGCAGTACAAACAGCACTGAGCTAATCCTCCTTGACACGTAGTTGCCCAACTGAAAAATGGCACTTTTCTTCAAACTGTCACAACTTTTACCACAAGCGGGAATCGTCCTTTTTTGAAATGTTCCAGTGTAAAAACAGTGAGATATCTTGCAGAGTTCCCCGAGGAAGCTCGTCTTCAAGATTTATAATAATATCATGACAGATAGAATTTCTTGTCACGACTAGTAAAATTAATGTTCAAAAGGGTCCTCTGGAATATTCTCCACTGCGTATTATAGTCGTGTAATTGTAATACCTAAATGGAACAAACTAAATTATATTTCTGTGGTAGCATATTAATACATCAAGTTTTACCAATTGGTAAGCAATGTATTGTAAAAAACGCTCTAAAACGGTGAAGGAAAACATCGTGAGGTAACTGCCATGTTCAAGAACCACAAAATCCGAGGACATGTGACATCCACCAAGCCACACTGGGCCCGCGTAGTGGATTATGGCCCATGCCTCTCTCTCTCAGAGAAGGCCGTATCCCAGCTGTGGGAGCGTAAGAGGCTGATAATGATAATGAAGCAGTGTCTTGGGTTGAAACTCGAACAACTTATTGTTCGACCAATTGTTCAATGGCTGTCTGTATATATTATTTAACTCACGCAGGCAAAAGTTAGTGTCAATATTTCAAGTATAAAAATTCTAATCTCAAAGGAGGTCAATCCGCTTAGGTAAATACAACACAAGTATGAGAGACTATTCCCTCGCAGCAAATAGAGAGGGTTATTATTTACGTCGACGCTTGCTTGTGACGTCTTGTAGTATGGTGCAAGTGGTAATGTACAACGTTTAAACTGAAATCGTAAACATGATCGCTACAATCTAAATTTGATTTCTAACCAGGAATCAACACTTAAAGATACACTCAGCGAAAACCGAATTTTCAAGAAGGACAGCAGTCCTATTATTACACACATAAACATTTGTCAAGGTCTGCGTAAGATGTAATAGTTGTAAAACATACTAAAGTGAGCAAAATTCATATTGAGTTTAACTTTGCTTACTCAATGCAGTCAAAGATAAAGCACAATATAACATTTTGTAACAGAACAAAAATTTTGAGAACGTCTACTAAACTAGTTTTAAGTATGCTTATGTCTCGCACCAAATACCAAGACTCAACGACAAATCCCTTCAAAAAGCAACAGTGTGATAAAATGCACTTTCAGTGCAATATGCCCGGCTTATTAATTCTAAAGCTAGCCTTGGCGACTGTAAAATCTTTATGAGGCACGTTTTTGGACGTTTATTTCAAAATTCGGTATAGCAAAACGTTATGCAATAAATAATGGTTGGATTGAATGCAGAATTGAATAGGGCTAATATTATACAATGAATAAAACATACATGATTACACACTCATAAGTGCAGGGGGCACTAGGATTCCATGTGTCGTAGATGGCATGGACACGCGTAGTTTACTACACAAACATCTAAGGCCCGAGAATAAACTTCATGTTCACAACACAAAATGTCTCCACCGGGATACAAACCCAGGGCCCACGCTTTGCAGGCAGGGATACCAACTATGCCAGCCCAAATAGTAAACCATCAACCGACGTATGATATTTGATTTGATATTTGACATCACTGTAGTGCGTAATTTCAGACAGGGCTTAATTTCGTAACAGGGCGTAATTTCGGACAGGGAGGAAAAGACAGCTTGATCAATATCAAGCTGTCTTTCCTCTGTCTTTTCCTGTGTCTCTTTTAGGTAAGCGTTTGACCACTATCGTGGCAATGTGGTAAATTAGTGAGCAGCCTAAACCTAAAATATCAGGTACCTATGTATATAAAACTATGTTCATCTATGTAACCAACTGGAGTTGTCATGCTCACGAAAAGGATTCTGCTCGCGGCGGCATCGTGTGGCGAGTCGCCCTCTTCCCTCGGTAATGGTTGAGGAGAGCGATGGCTGACACATGGGTCATACTCATGAACGGGTGCCGCTTGTGGTGTCTGGTCAACTCCAATTGTAATCCTTCTGTTGTCTTGTAATTTAGTTCTATTTTAATTTAGTTTAAGACCATAGTTCCCGTCTTGATGTTTTTTTTTTCTTTATATCGTTAATTTCTATTAATATATGACCTAATCTTATAAGAGTATGGACCACGTGTCCATAGAGTGTAATGTAACAAAATTTAAAAAAAAAAAAAAACCTAACATATAAAGTTTCCACGACTTTACGCTTACCATCAGACAAATACGCTCGTCTCATTACCTAATAGTAAAAAAAATCTAAAATAGAACTGACTCTCAGTTACAACTTCCAAAACTATTATGCTTGCTGACTATAGTAGAGATATTCAACTAGAGATTTGTTACTACCCAGGGGAGTACTGAAAAATGCCGTGCTACCATGTAAAACTAGAAATTCCTAACTCAGAATCTACAATATTCAGTTTCTTTAAACACTTGAACATAAAATTCGTTATAATCTATATTCACTAACGAGAGGTGAAAAAGAAAATTGAGCTGAGGCAAAAAAGGCAACTGCATTGCTTTGCAAATTGCACGGAGCACTTCTTAGATCTCCTGATTCATTTACCAGGGAATAATTTAAGGCATTCCCATTAGTGGGTAATGTAATAGGAACGCTGTTAGTATGTCCTTTTCTAGTTCTTTTTAATCACTTTGAAAACATTAGTAGAAATATACATTTGTATATAGTCGTACATACAGCAGTTAGCTTAGTTTATTAATAGAGTATGTACTTATGTTTGTTTATCATACAAGTTTCCAAAGGTTATCTAGTAGAAATCACTGGTAAACACCGTCCAATGTACTAGGTACGGTTTAAGTTATTGTTTTTAGTCACACGTACATTTTTTTATTTTAGTCTGCGATATTTTTTATTGTATTTTAAATTACTCAAACTTAAACCTGAAAATGAATAGAAACAAAAGTAATTCCAGATTATACGAAGCTTCGTACAGTACTCATCAAAGTTCAACTTATTATTGCTAATGACGTTATGGTCTGCCGCCCTAAAGGTCGAGGTTTAAACCCTGCAATAAACTTGAGTTTTCAAGTTCATCATACACGAGCGTTCCAAATCGATCGCTCCGCGCGTCGTGGATTGAGTAGAACGATGGTCCAATTTCGAGCCTACAGACGGGCATTCCATTCCGGGCGCGCCATCACTCCATTTTTCGGTCATTCTGCATCTCGAGTACTGCCAACTGAGCGCGAAATGCATCGTCGTATCGGCCACTAACGTTGAATTTCGAATGTTTGGATTTTTAATATTTCTATCACTCCACGTAATCCATCTGAGATTCCACACACGGTCGACTTTTGGTACGTTATATTGGAATGTTGAGGATTGGAGTGCTCGTATATCTATTTCTTCTCTCAGTGAGAATATCAACAATCACAGGTAAGAAAAAACTGTGACGGCATTCATGAACAAATGGGACTCGACATATACTGACACTTTTCCTTCTCTAAGCAAAAAGCTAATGGACGGTTTCACTCTTACGTTATTAGTTTTGTAGACGATTCACTCTTACACCATTAGGGATAAGGATTACGAAAATCATTGTATACGGAAAACTCGTGATCTTTGGCATATGACTCGCCAAAAAGTTCTACCCGAAGTAACCAATAATTCCCGGCTTTCAATACACATTATGGTTGAAATATTGTATAACGCTCTCCATTTTCAATACGAATACTACCATCGGTAATTCTCTACGTAAGATTGATGAAGATGATACCATGCATACAGCCTCAGCTATAAGCATTTTAGATGTAAGCAAGGTGTTGAAAGCCCAAAAGGGAGTAAGAATAAGAAAAATATTTGGCTTGCGAAAACGTACATCAGTCAGCGAATACTTTAAGAAACACAAAATGAAATTCTTAATACCTCTCCATCCAAAGGTTGTCTGGAAGAGATCGCTATTTAGCGATAGGACCGCCCAATGTACTTAATATACCTTATTTAGTTATGTTCACTTTTGTATTATGTTGGTGTACAATAAAGAGTTATCTATCTATCTATCTATAAAAAATGAAGACAGTATTTTTAAATATGTTTAATATTTTAATAGATACGTATGATGATAAAGACTTACATGCTTATAACCTATTTAATAAAAAATAAAAAAAGACTATTGATCGATAAAAGTCCAAAAATCTTTAGTAAACCACTGACACTAGTTATTAAATTGAATTTGAAACTACCACCTCTATATAAAAATTACTCAAAAAGTGGGCTTAATAGATAGTAAAATTACTGGCCTTATGAAACTTAAAACCTTTTGTTAGTGGTAGGACTAACTCTTCTGCGAGTGTCCACTGTCCGTCTGGGTTGTTACCACCGCATTGCTCGTGACGTCTGCCGCCAAGCAGCAATGTGCAATCATTACTGTGTTCCGGTTTGATGAGCAGAGTAGCCAGTGAAATTACTAGGCATATGAGACTTAATACCTAATGTCTCAGAGTAACGAGCGCACTGCAGTGCCGCGAAGGCCTTTGTATTTCAAAGTTCCGAGTGGCACTGCAATTGTTATGAGCCGACGTTATGCTTAGGTACCATCTGGCAGACGACCGGCTCGTTTCGTTACCAATTATCATAAAAAACCTTTTGTCTCAGGGTAACGACCCCAATGCAGTGCCTCGCAAGCCTTTGTGTTTCAAAGTTCTGAATAGCACTGTAATTGTTATGGACCGACGTTATGCTATCAGGCATACGAATCGCTCGTCTTATTATCTATTAGTATTAAAAATTATAGAGATAAGTGGCATGAACTGCATAAATACAGGAATTTTTATATTTTCACACTTACAGTTGTTTTAGCTTCGCTAGCAATCGTAACCTAGTTGAAAATATATCTTCAAGCGCCAACCAATGTTTTCTTAGAGATCCATTCCCTATAAGATTACGATGTATAGCTATGACTCAGTCATTACTCAAAGTCGTGTAAGATAGTCAAACGCTTACGCCATACAACAGACCCGCCATACATACAACCTGTTAAGGTTGTATGTATGGCGGGTAACAAAAGTTGTCTTCAAAGCCATCGGAAAACGCGTCAATCGATTCCAATTACACGCAGTCCATATGTGTGTTATTTGCATAGTAAAAGCCGTTTAAATATTCCTTTTGATACAAGCTGCGAATTTCCTGACATTGCCTGTATAGGTTAAAGCTTGGCATAATACACTTAAATCTTGAATGGTGACTGTCTTTCAGGATACTGGCTGATAGGATTATCACCTTGAAGATATTCAAACTTCCTTATTCACATGGGCTCTAAGGCAGCACTCATGAAAATTAAAATATAGACTCTAAGGCTGAGATTCAGAGACGAATCTAAGCGTGGACTCACGCTTCCATACGTCAAAATTCTATACAGTTTTGACATATGGAAGACAAAGTCTACGCTTAGAATCGTCTCTGAATCTTAGGCTAAGTGCCTTTTCCAAATTGTTATAGACTGATCAAGAAGGCACTCGTCGGCGTTCTTTTCATAAATAGTTTTTCTGTGATTCTAAATTGTAATGCTAACAATCATGTTTAAAATTTCTCGGTCATCACGGCCTCTCTTGTTCCAGAAGTGCCGGTCGAATTTCCCGTCACGCCAGTCTTAATGACATCATCCGCCGGGCTTTTACCAGCGCCAATGTAGCAGCCATTCTCGAACCGAATGGTCTTATGCGTGACGATGGTAAAAGGCCTGACGGAATGACGCTCGTTCCTTGGAAATTGGGGCGGCCCCTAGTGTGGGACGCTACTTGTGTCGACACTTTGGCACCGTCTCATATTTCCGAGACACAAATTAGGGCTGGCGCCGCGGCTTCTTCGGCTGAGCGACTCAAGCGGCGCAAATATGCTAACCTCGGGAGCGGTTACATATTTGAGCCGTTTGGTGTTGAAACATTGGGTCCGTGGGGGCCGGGAGCTCATAATATTTTCAAAATTTTGTCAGAGCGTTTGATTGATGCGACGCGTAACCAAAATGCTGGTAACTATTTGGCTCAACGGATCAGCATTGCGGTTCAACGTGGCAATGCCGCCAGCATGCTGGGTACGCTTCCTACTGGTAGTGGGCTAGAACATTTGGATTATCTATAGGCCTACTAGGGCTTGTAGATTATCCAACTGTTTTTGTAGCTAGCTAGGTTAGATGTAGTGTTTATTTATGTATTAGCTAGTTAATAAAGGCATTTAGCCAGTTGAAAAAAAAATGTTTAAAATTTGAGTCTAAGTGTTAGAGTAGTTGCCTGAAGACTTCTGAGCTCTTTGCCTCCACGCATCTTTGTCATTTACATCCTTAACTTTATATCTAGCGATCTCTTCCATACAACCTTTGCTACACCGTCAATCGCATCGTCGCTTATCATCAGGTGAGATTGCGGTCAAACGTGAACCTATCGAATATAGAAAAACATTCTCACCTATGATATTCATCATAGCGATTCCGCTAACAACAACAAACGCTAAATAAAAAAAGTTGTTTTATTCTAAAGCAGTAGAAAGTAATATAAACTGCTTCTACAAAACAATTACAATAAGTACTCAGACAATACTCGTACACTTATCAAACGCTCAAAACGCCGTGGATGTCACACTAGTGTAAAAAGACACACACTAACAAAACTACTCAATAAGTAATACTGTAATACACCGGTAATATTTCATTCATTGCCCGCGGGGCTGTCCGGGCGAATCGATGCCATTCGTTCGCCGGTTGATTTACGTTAATGACTTCGCATTCGGCAGCATTCGACTTCGCATTACATACATACAATGGGAAGTGCCGCGATTGTACTTTGTCTACTTCTGATCAGGTTAGATTAACTTACCTGATTTTAAACGTTAATGTAGTCGAAGGTCGTCGACGCTAAACTTGGGAAAACTGCCGACTTGGGGTTAAACAATGCTGTCCAATCTCATGGAAATATAATTGTGACAGATTTTCAATTTTTACTCAACTTGTAATTAATAAGGTTTATAATATTAATTAAATATTTTTATTAGTCTTAGCAACGCTTATGCGGCTAGTGTTGCCAGCTATTCAAATAACAACCATCCAAAACAATTACAGTGCCACTCAGAACTTTAAAATACAAAAGCTTGCGTGGCACTGCAGGGTGCTCGCTACCCTGAAACATTAGGTACATATTAGGCCTTATAAGTCCAGTAATTTCAATGACTACTTTACTCAAGTTGGAATGCATTGCTTGTACATTACAGCTTGGCAGTAGACTTCACGAGCAAGATGGTGGTACCCACCCAGAAGAGTTAGTCCTACCACCTGGTGTTGGCAATTGTTGAATAAAATAATATATAAAACATAAAGAAAAAAGTGGGATGCACATGCCTAAAAATACAAAGTATTGGTGTCAATTCTATTATTTCATACCTAAACTAATTTTAGTTTCGCTCTCTCTCTTTCTAATGCATAACATGAGAAAGAGATGGAATATATTTTAGACCTGTAAAATTAATCCACTTGCTTGTGTCTAGTGTACATTTAATGGCAATGAATTCAGTGGCATCTAATTTATCAAGATCGAAGGATATTTGACAGCTCTAAAACAAAATTTTGATCTGTCAGACATCTTCCGTCTCTTTCTCATGTTATGCATTAGAAAAAGAGAGAGCGAAACTAAAATTAGTTTAGGTATGTAATGATAGAATTGACACCAATAGCTGTCAAGCTAGCACTATGAATTGATCCACCTTGCACCGCTTTGCTATAATCGACATTGCGTATTGATATCATTTAATGACGCATCGCCAATTTATTTTGTCACTTTTTAGTATGGGAAAACAATGAGACAAAAGCTCATTATATGATTCAAATCGTTGCTTATTAACCATCGCTATTTGACTTTTAAGACTTGAAAATAAAAGTCTAGTATTTCAGAACAATAACGTATATAAAAAATTGTACCTACTACCGGTGGGTCTAATCAAATAACATTAGCAAGAAGACAATGACGCAGCTGCAGAGTTGTACCTATGCAACGTTGTGTTGTGAGCCGAACCAAAAACGCTTCTACTGAATATTTTATCAAATAAATTGCATTAACTTCCTTTTTCGTTATGTACTACAGTTACTGGCTGGTTGGAGGAAAATACAACCAAATTATTCTATGCAGAATGATATTTTTAAAGTCCTTTGACACAACTTTTTATTTCAGGCGTTGTTGAAGGCGAGCGCTAGAAAATGCAGCACTGCACGTGTACCCATGCACAGTGCGTTAAGAGACCCGATTTTGTGATTAGAAAGAAGTCTTCGATACCTATTCGGCGATGGTACAAAACTTTGTTTACTGGAAAAAAATGCACGTATTGGTTCTGTGTCTATGGGCCACGGGCCACGTGGGTTTTTTAGTAGGTGGCCCCTAGACCCAGAAATTTGAAATCATACGAATCTACTTTTACATTGCCCAATAAAAATAAGGTTAAATAAAAACTTAGGAAAATTAGAACAATTTCATGCTGCACCACAACGTAATGGCGTCTATAATTCCTAGTGGACAATAAAATTGAATAGCACCGGGACAGCATTCCCCCCGCGTCTTCTTTTAATGCGGTCACGTTTGCGAAATTGCGAAGGTATTTGAATATTTCGTGCGAAAATATAAAATTCCACCGTGCACTTGCGCATTTCGCGAGTGTGCCGGCGATATTAAATTTCTTGCTACGTATGAAGTCGTAACTGCATTTTTACGTAGAAACAGCTACACGTTTGTCGTTTGTTTGCTACCTCTTTATTTTTGAGTTTTTTGCTACGAATCGCATCGTAGCTGTGTTTTTCGTAGCTACAGCTACGCGTCTGTTTACTGGTCACGTGGCTAAACACTATACAACTCTATAGTTGCATTACACTATTATAATCATTACTACATCTGGTAGAACAAACATTGTAACGATTTTTATTCTGGTATATTTTTCGAATATACAAAATCAGCTCGCATAAAACACAAGATAAACATTCGGGACACTTATTGATTTCCCGTATTTTCCAGTAAAGGAGAGCGTCGGAAACGTTCACAGATGTGGAGCGAAATCGACAAACATTTGAACGCGATTTTAATATTTTTTCATTCATATATGGTGTTTGTGACTTTTGAAGCGATGATGGCTTATGATGATGGCCGCCGATCTTGTAGGTTGATGGTTCGAATCCTATAATTAGGTTGATATTTCGATGAAGGAAAACATCGTGAGATTTGGTTTGGTGATCATTCCACCATGGCTTGGTGGAAGCGTATTTTCTAGTACTTGCCTTGCTACCTACCACCCTCAAGTTGAATATATATAGCCATAGTGTTCCGGTAGCTTCATGTGAGGGCCAGCATTAATTTAGGTTTAGCGTATTTATAGGATCTTAAACCATATAGTCGCTTAAGATCAGGTAAGATCTAGTGGTCAATTGCTAACCTGCCGCAAATAGAAAAAGAAGCATGTATCAGTTCGGTGTGGTCTGGCATTTGAGACCCAGTCTTAAGCTAGCACATATTTACCACCTACGAAGATATCGCTTAAGATCAACCGAAATTGTGGTGAAAACGCTAATGTACCGAGTATGGAAAGCCTTATCGAAAACGTTTTCAATTCTATTTTAATTTAAAACAAAACGAAGGATTATTAATGCAAAGATCATATGAATCATCTCTCGTGAACAAGATCAAACTTGATTCAAACATGTGAATCAAAATGTACTACTTTGATTCAATTTTCTATAATAACATTGCCAGGTCAGGTTATCAAAGCTCTATTTTCTTCACTAATTGCCCTGCCAAAACCATCTAACAGTAATTAACCTAGTAAATTAGATATATTTTAGTACGACTGTTTATATGATAGTAATAGGTAGAACTTAACAGGTAATTTCATTGCCAATACAATAGCTGGTTTGATGAGTGAATAGGTATCTCATGTGCAGGCGTGCTCGGCATTAGACTGAATCTTAGCTTTACATCAGGTAAGGTATGGGTAAGATGTAATGCAATGATGTATTGTAATGGCAAGATATATAGACTGCAATGGCAAGACACCAAGACGTGAGTCCGTCTCAGATAAAAAAAAACATCTAAAATAAGGCTGGTGCGGCAGCTGAATCCGCTGAAAACCTCAAAAGATGCAAATATAGGAGTCTTGATAGCAGTTACATATTTGAGCCTTTTGGGGTCAACACTTGGTCAACACTTGGATCGTCGGGACCTGGAGCTCATCGAATTTTTAAAGAACTTTCAGGACGTCTGGTCGAAGCCACACGTGACTAAAATGCTGGCCTCTACTTAGGTCAAAGATTAAGCATTGCCATTCAACGTGGCAATGTGGCCAGTATTTTGGGAATGTTGCCTACTGATAGCGGATTATTAGATTAAGATTGTAAATTGATTGGTTTGTATTTTATTTAGTTATTTTAGTTTGACGGCTCCGTAGCTAAGTTGGTAACCCTGCCTGCAAAACGAGGGGTCCCGGGTTCGATTCCCGGCCGGGGCAGATTTTGTGCAGGCATAAAGTTTGTTCTCGGGTCTTGGATGTTTGTGATGTGTATCTGTGTGTGTCCTTGCCACCTGCGACACAGGGAATCCTAGTGTGGTAATCCATGAGTGTGTAAGCTTTTATTTTAATTAAATAATCAAACGTCTAAAAATATATTTCATTTCACTATGTTCACATGGGTGAACTAAAAGGAATATATCAAGCCTTTTGTATCTATTGTTCAATGTTCCATTTTCAGAATGCAGCCACCTGTCGTCACATCTATCTAAACACCAAAATAAAAACTGTAAGGTTCAATAAATAAAAACACCAGATACACATTATTATACGTTTATGTGTTGCAAACAGTCTTATAATCGAAAGATCAGTTTACACTTTATTATGTAAACAATACTTCAATTTGGCGGAGTCACTAAGCGAATTTTCGATTACACGATCTAATACAATAACATTATTATCATCGTTGTCTCTTTACATTTTACATTTTACAACGTTACAATTAGATACTTATCCATTTAGTATTTACAAGAATTGAAACAATGTAATTGAATTACGTTTCCGTCATTATTAAAGCAATGTAATTAGTATTTTTGCGTCTAATGTTCAATTTTACACGTTACTCAAAGTTTTATTTTGAAGTCCAATAGATATTTGACATAATTGACCATTATAGGAGTGTTTTACATAATAAAAAATGTTCACATTAACTACTAGCTATGCCCAGCGGTTTCGCCTACGTAGCCTTACTCCTTATAACATCAGCTATCTGCCTGTGAAAGTGGCGTCAGAATCGGTCCAGCCGTATCGGAGATTAGCCGGTACAAACAGATAGACAAAAAATGTATAAACTGTTTTTTTTTTTGTTATTATAGATATCATGATCATGATGATTATGATGATGATGATATATGTATAGACTACGCATTGAACTAGATACTATGACTCAGCAAGTTACGATATTGATGATGGTTTTTGTAGCTTTAGAAAGCATCAAAACCACTCTCGCTCTCTCAATCGGTTTGTTTGAAACTTTAATTAAACTTGTTTTAATTAAACACTAGACGCAAAACAATTTTAACAATACAATAATATTTACAATGTTAGGTTTTATGACTACGAAACAATTAGTAAACATGTTATGTAACAAATAACTAACAAGTAGAACAAAGTTCTTTTCATGTGGCTAACGTTGGATGAGTTTCCTTTCGCTGCCTCAGTGAGACCTGTGTGAAAAAGTTACAAAAATTAAAAACACATTGTACTCTTAAGAGCGTTTTCGCCGCACGCTTTTCGTCCACACTTTCAAGTCCGCCTCCGAAGAATGGACCGATTTCAAGAAAACTTTATAAGCATAAGTAGGATATATAGATCTAAATACGTAGTTGGTAGAGAACATTTTCGACAGAGAGCATTAAAACTAAATTAGAGCTATCTTAAGTTTCCATATAAAGAGATTTTTTCGTTTTTTTTTTTATTTTACTTTTCTTGGCCACCTATTTCGAATTTTGTATCTTGCTTATGCATTTAAAATTTCATTTTTTTAATTTGGGGAATTGTAGGTGCTTTAATTACTTAGGGAAGCTAGCCCCATATTGCTACACTAGCTGGCTCCACGGTTTCGCTCACGTAGTCTAAGTTACTCCTTCTAACATCAGCTATCTGCCAGGTACAGCCCTTTCGGAGATTACCCGGAACAGAAAACATTTTAAAATTGGTTGTTTTGTTATCGGTACCGTATATACTTTCAGAAGCACTTGGTAAAAAGCTGTTATTTTGATATTACAAACAGATATTTAATTATTTAAAAAAACATGTTTAAAATATACAGTCAGCTTAAGAACTTTCTCCCTTTTCAATTCGATTCTAATTTAGGAAAGTTCGATCTCAAGAAAGGTTAACTTCTCTAAAATCTGATAGAATGTTACTTTACTTCCATTAACAAATTGATAGAACAGCCAAGTTTCATTCACACAAAATAAATATATATTCCTACCTCCAGCGACACTAATTTGATTGCTGAAGTCCTCTGAGTACGAGTTGAGTTTTATTTCTGAAACAAATATTCTGGAATTAGTTTTGGCGTGAAAACAGCATTACACTAAACACTAGCAAAAAAATAACTTTCCTTCTAGGCAAGTAATAAGAATTTTCACAAATGAAATTGCTTTTAAAAACGTAAGAACCAAACCTATGAAAATATCACGATATATAATATGAAATTTCATTCCACATTTTTCCAACTTTGGAGCTGATATTATTTTATAATAGTCAGCCAGTGTCCCTCGGTTACGGTGGAATAAAGAAACTCAACTACATACGATCAAACAAATATATACATCACAAAAATTTCGGTTCCAACAGGATTCGAACCTGCGTCTTCAGGCTTGCCTGTTGGAAGCGAAATTTTTGTGATGTATATATTTGTATGAACATCCGCTAGTGTCGGTTAACACTATAAAATATATGTATTTCATAAAGTTGCAATTGCAAAAATGCAAAATCTCTCGCCATTTGATTGATACTGTAACGTATCACAATGGAGTAGGCAATCGCTTCAAAGCGGGTCTGCCAGATGGAGCTACGGCTTATAAGCCGAAAAGAATTACATTATATCAAGAATTTCGCAATCAACATCGAATGCTCCCATAGCCTAGTGGTTAAGGCGTCTGGCCCGGCAAGCCAGAAGACGCAGGTTCGAATCCCGTTGGATGCAAAATTTTTGTGATGTATACATTTGTATGAACATCCGCTAGTGTCGGTTAACACTATAAAATATATTTCAGACATACGATCAATCATACATACATTATCCCTAAAAACATTACACTCCTTTTTTGTACACTTGCGTAAAATAAGCTGTCTATGTTTAATAAATCCTAAATTCCTTACCATAAAGCCGGAGCGTCCCTTCACTCTTCCCCAGCGAGTTAGTGCTGACGCAGTTGTACGTGCCGATGTCGCTCTTGGAGAACTGTCGGATGGTCAGCCACATTGACACCTTGTACGAGGTCTTCTCTTCCCGAATCGTGTATTTTGGTCTGGGGAAAGAGATTAATTAGAACACAGATAAACTTAACTTCTGGGCTTATGAGAATGCCTAGTTTGTCAGGATAACGAGCGCCAATGCAGTGGCGCGCAGGCCTTTGTGTTTCAAAGTTCTGAGTGGCACTGCAATTGTTACGGGCTGGTGTTATGCTTACCATTAGTCAAACGACCTGCTCATCTTGTCAGCAAAAAGTAATTAAGAACGAGATTTGAACCCGTGTTTTCTAGCTCAGAATGACTTTCCCAATTTCCCAAAGCCGAGAAATACACAACTTTAGTCCTTTGCTAGTTGCTAATGAGCAAACCTCATTATGAAATTTGAACCAAAAGCAAAATAAGTTTAATTCAAACAACATTTGTTTTATAACAATTCTTTTAGTTAAAGGGAAAGTAAAACAAAAATTTTAAGTGTGTTTATAATTTGTAACGAGCTTTTTTGATCTTTTATTTTATTTTTGCGATAAACTTTGTAAAATTTCAAGACTAGTCGTGTCCAGTAAAAAATAAAATACCTTAATGCGTGGCATTCTACCCACGTGACTCAATCCCACCTGCAAGCTCTCTAGGCACTACTCCGCAAGCAAATCCATATAGTTAAATAAAATTGATGTGTCTGTTTGTAATATCAAAATAACAGTTTTTTACTAAATGCATATGAAAGTATATACGGTACCTATAACAAAACAACCATTTTTAAATTTTTTGTCTGTCTGTTCCGGGTAATCTCCGAAACGGCTGGACCGATTTTGAAGGGACTTTCACTGGCAGATAGCTGATGTTACAAGGAGTAACATAAGCTACGTTAATTTGAGAAAAATAATTAGGGTTCCGCGCAAAAAATAAAAACCATGTAATCCAAAATTTCCACGCGGGTGAAACCGCGGGGCAGCAGCTAGTCGCAACTATACTTGATGACTATTCTTTTTTCTGTGAAATATTATAGGTACCTCTTCCTACGCACTTTCAATTTCACATTTGACGCACCAGATTTAGAATCCCAACTTGGATCAAGTTAAATGCGGATTTATCTCACTCGCTCTAAAAAAGGTAACGGAAAACAACAATACCTATTCGTCGACATTTGACGTCCACCGAGCTGCAGTGAGCTCACGCTGTGGATACCATACTCCATCCATGAGAGTGTGGTCTTTTAGAGAAGGCCTTTAAACTAGCAGTTAAGAGACGAGCGGGTTGTTTTCCTGATTGTAAGCATAACGCCATAATAATTGGAGCACCATTCGGAACTTAGAAACACAAAGGCCTGCACGGCACTCCAGTGCGCTCTAGGCTTCAATCGTTCAGCCATTACCTATTAAGCCTCATAAGCCTATTAACTTTACTGACTAGTTGTGCTACAGTGGGAGCGTAATGGGCTTATAATGATGATGATGATGATGATGATAAAAAATAAATTATTAACATTTCCTTTTATCACTCCTCCGCAATTTACATTGTAAAACAAAGAAAACTAACAAAACTCACAATTACTCGGTTATACCAAGAAACGTGGAAAGGGTAGGGTAAACATCCCCCAGAAAGCGATACAAGACAAAGGACGGGACGAACAAACAGCACTGTTTACATTTTATAGCTATGGGGAGTTTGAGGCCAATATCTTTATTACAAATCATTGTCTCGAATTTCTACATTGTTTTGTTAAATTGAGATCTTGAATTCAACTTTAAATGTTTGTGAAATATATTTTATAGTGTTAACCGACACTAGCGGATGTTCACATAAATATATACATCACAAAAATTTCGCTTCCAACAGGATTCGAACCTGCGTCTTCTGGCTTGCCGGGCCAGACGCCTTAACCACTAGGCCATGGGAGCAATCACTATTGACTGCGAAATTCTTGATATGATGTATTTCTTTTCTCCTCCTGTTGGAAGCGAAATTTTTGTGATGTATATATTTATTTAAATGTTTGATTAAGTTTTAAGAGTAGAATTTTTTTTCTGTATATATTAAATCTGTCTGGGGTGAAATCTGCTAGACAAAGTCCGTGCCAGATTTTTATAACACCACTATTATCACTTCCAAACTATATTCTGACTTTATTAGTAATTTTGTGAAATTAATATTTTAGTTTCAGATAATTTTGTAAACTGTACGTTTATTCTGATTTGTTATCTCTTTTATTATTTATTCTAAAGACTTGTTGTTTGTATATTATATATGAATACCTATATGTATAACTCTTCTGCAAGTGTCCGTCTGGGTTGTTACCACCGCTTTGCTCGTGAAGTCTGCCGCCAAGCAGTAGTTTGCAAGCATTACTGTGTTCCGGTTTGATGAGCAGAGTATCCAATGAAATTACTGGGCTTATGAGACTTAATACCTAATGTCTCAGGGTAACGAGCGCACTGCAGTGCCGCGCAGGCCTTTGTGTCTCAAAGTTCTGGGTGGCACTGCAAATGTTGTGGGCCGGCGTTATGCTTACCATCAGGCAAACGACCAGTTCGTCTCGTTACCAAATAACATAAAAAAAAAATGTTTTTATTTATATAATGACTATTTTTTATTAAAGCAAAAAAAAAAGTAAAAAATTATACATTAACAACTATACATCTGTACATGTATAATATACTGTTTGAAAGCTACCATACTCTTAAAACAAAGTCATTGATCAGTTTGGCTCGATAACGTATCACGTAAACAAATTCACGTATCGAATGAGAAAGAAAATAGATTTGAGTAATTAAAATTAAACAATGACTTATGTCCACACCACGCCGTGTATTGCTGAATAGTTATCTGTGGTATTGCTGAAGGAAGAAAAACCACAGATAACAAAACATATAAGAAAAATAAAATACATCAAGTCCACATACAATAATTTACAAACCAAATTTACGTTTCCATCACGTGTAAGATATTTTTTTTTTAAAATCCGACCTTAATTACAACTTGAATCAAACGGTTGAACAGATTTTTTTAATCATAGCGAAGAACCGTCCCGATCAAACAAAGAAAAAACTAAATCAAAATTGGTCCATCCGTTTAGAGGCTACGATGCCACATCAAAGACACAGATACAGCCGCTAAACTTATAACACCCGTTTTCTTTGCGTTGGGGGTTAAAAAAATAATAACAATAGAAAGAAGAAAGAAAGAAAAGAAAGAAAAAGTGTTAATTCGTAGCAAAATCAGGATTAAAAATATATATATACGCAGGAATCCCATATACTTGGGTGCGCATTAACTTAAGTAAAATAAGTACTTATAACTTACCCATCCAGTAACATCTCCCCTCTGTTCTTGATCCAGTAGTTGATAGTGTTGGGGTAGGCCTCTACGTAACACTTCAGCTTCACGTCCGTGCCTAGTGGAGCGCCCAGCAGCTGGTTTGGAACTTTCACTGTTGGAGCGACTGTCGGACAACATGTATAACCCGTATATTATCTATCTATACTAATAAATAAAATTGAAGTGTCTGTTTGTAATATCAAAATAACAGCTTTTTACTTAAAGCGTATGAAAGTATATACGGAACCGATGACGAAACAGCCATTTTTAAAATTTTTGTCTGTGTGTCTGTTTGTTCCGGGTAATCTCCGAAACGGCTGGACTGATTTTGACGGGACTTTCACTGGCAGATAGCTGATGTTACAGGGAATAACTTAGGCTACTTTTATTTTAGAAAAAGAATTAGGGTTCCGCGCAAAAAAATAAAAACCATGAAATCCAATATCTCCGCGCGGGTGAAACCGCGGGCAGTACCTAGCTAGTTATTATTACTATAATAAATGTGAAAGTGTATTCATAGGTTTGTTGGTAAATTGTTTTGTCCTTCTTTTACGCAGCAATGGAGCAGCGGATCGACTTTTATGGACCGGAGAGTAACATAGACTACGTTACTCGTATATGTCGGAAAATGCACGGTCCCTGTAGGAACGCGGGTGAAACCCCCAGCAGAAGGTAGTAATAATCCCGAGAAGATCTTGATGATGTGTACAAGGGACGGCTGCATGCGTGAAAGAGACAGAAACGTCCATATTCGACCAAAGACTTGAAAATTCTCCAGCTTTGTAGTGCAATTTACCGTGCGAATATAAGCCGATCGGAACGCGGCTTGACGACAGTTTCGAATCTATATATAAACTACTCTATGACTTCGACCAAGATTCCAAGCGATGCACAATGGAGAGAGTTCAATGTAACTATGTGATTGATTTTTTTAAATGAAAAATGTTACAAGTGATTCCGTTTTTGTAAGTATTACATTTACGGGTACTTTTTATCCAACCGTACATCTTTTTTTTATGTTATTTAGTAACGAGACGAGCTGGTCGTTTGCCTGATGCTAAGCATAACGCCGACCCATAACAATTGCAGTGCCACCCAGAACTTTGAAACACAAAGGCCTGCGCGGCACTGCAGTGCGCTCGTTACCCTGAGACATTAGGTATTAAGTCTCATAAGCCCAGTAATTTCACTGGCTACTCTGCTCATCAAACCGGAACACAGTAATGCTTGCACACTACTGCTTGGCGGCAGACTTCACAAGCAAAGCGGTGGTAACAACCCAGACGGACACTCGCAGAAGAGTTTGTCCTACCACTAACAGTCTTCTAACAATATCTAATAAATAAAATTTAAGGAGAATAGAGAGCCTACGTTGGAATTCGATGCAAAAATAAAAATACACTTAAGTACGTGGTTAAATTCCCTTGACAATACGTAAGTGATCAGTAAAAGAATTTAGTTATTGAAACACCAGCACTCAACCTCAATATCGGATAATAGAAAGCCGAGAATGGACCTTGAAGATAATCCCTGGAGAATACCTATTGACTAGCCACGCGAAGACACTGATTGTGGATATCGGAAATACGATTGCTGGAGAAAAGCAGTATTGATAATATTAACCAATAAAGGTTTTTAACTGACTGAAAAAGAGGGAGATTCAAAGTTCGGTCGTATGTATTTTTTATGCAATGATACCATCAGATTCTTTACATTACTAAAAAAACTGCTGTAAATATATCATAAAACAACAAATACCTACTCAATGTTGAGTTGATTTGATCGGCTTTGAAAAGTTCACAAAATTTCGTTCTATTCTAGTAAAGCCACAATACAAATTCACAAATATATCTTGAATGACTAGCTCCTGCCCGCAATTTTCACCCGCGTTCCCACATGAACCGTGCATTATTCCGAAATAAAAAGCAGCCTATGTTACTCTCCGGTCCATAAACTATATCTATGCCAAAAATCACGTCAATCCGTTGCTCCGTTACTGCGTGAAAGATGGACAAACCAACAAACACACTTTCGCATTTACAATATTAGTAGGATTAGTATGACTAGTAGGATAGTATAAGGCGAAGTTCTTTTCCATCGGCTTTCAATACAACATGCTTACAGTATCAGCCGAAAATTTACTCAAGCAATTCCCAGAAGTCACTTCGAAAATCTCAGGTATCGGTAATTCAACGTTATTTCTACTTTCACATTGGGGCTAATTTGAAATGCTAAGCCTGTCTGGGATTTCTGAAGAAACATATACCTACTAGTATATATTATATATTCTAGGTTGTGATACGTTCCGGATAAGATGAGTCTATAAATCCAATATGGTTCTTGTTATGATAGACCCGCGTCTAGGAATGTGTGATGTTCCGTTTCTAGGTTACCTATATTGGGGGCCGGCCACTCGTAAAGAATATTGGAAGCTTGAGACAAGTTTACTCTTCACTAGAACAAATTTGTATATTTTTTTATAAATTATATCTTTTTTATAAATCATTTTTGTTTATAAATCATTACTTTTTTTATAAATCATTTCATTTTCATAAATCATTTCTATTTTTATAAATCATATCGAAGGTGGACCAATGACCTTGTCGAATCCGCGGGGAATCGTTGGACGTGCCAGAGGCGAGTAGCCGATTCAAGTGACGTTTTACGAGAAAGGCCTAAGTGGTCGATTTCCAGCTGATGATGATAATGAAGCTATGTTAGAGCCAGCTCCAGACGGTTGATATATATTAATACAGTATCAAATAATATAAACAAACAACCCGACAACAACCTACCAATTGAACCCCGTTTAAAATTCCCTTCATCCTACGCCTCACCAGATCAAAAATGTATGACATTTCCACTCACAATTTGATCCCAAAATAATTTACATTCATATAACACGACTACCCCAAACGCAACAATCAACCTCTAGTAGATTGATCGCGTCTGTTTGTTGCCAATTGCGACAAACACCCGCCTCGAATAATATAATCCGTTGGATCCAGCCTGGAACAGATCCAAGGAATTCATCTTTATGGAGGAGCGTGGAACGCGCGTGACAGAACAACATCGGTCTAGTTATTGCATTTCTTCGGACGGTACCAAATATTTTTGTAAGTGGGTTTTCAGAGTCACCTTAATTTTAATCAAAATTTACAACGCTTTTATGGTTGATGAAACCAAAATTGTCGTTGACAAAGAAAAGGCACTTATTTTTAATAATATAGATGTTTTTTATTCAGATACTACGGACGGTATTACGTTAAATCTTGTGAAACGTGTCAAAGGCCGTCAAAGTTTCTTTGAACTACATTTATAATTATTTTAAATTTAACGGTAGCATAAGTACTTACAGTTTACTAGAAGTATGATCCGTTTGCTGACCGCTGGCGGGACGTCATTCGATGCGATGCAGAGGAAAGCCCCCATCTGCCGTCTGTCTACCCTCCACAATGGCAGGGAACTGCCTACGTAGCTCTCCACTGTTAAACATATTTGAACACGTTAGTTATTTTGTTTTCAAATAATATAAAATGAATGTAGAGTCTAACCGTGGCTACACAGCGTGCCAAAGAACTATACATATATAATTACCCTCGAAAGATCTTAGTAAACCCTGTTCGTCAAACCTCAACCCTAAAGAAAATCGTATTAATCCGTCGCCATATTAAATTTGGGAAAATATTTTTTTCGAAGAACCAGAATAAAGACTTCCTAAAAACTTGAATCCACTAACGACGACAATTTCGCGGTCACTCAATCCACTTCAATCTTGATAATACTTAACGGAAAAACCTTTCAACGTCACAGTCCCAATTAAAATTAAGCAGATGCCTAATAAAGCTGGAGTTTAAATTTGAAGCTTGGATTCTATTGAACGAGCCAGGAAGTTTATAACAGACAATGCGTTGGTTGCGAAGTCTCGAGCGTCGGCGTCGCCGCAAAGTTATAAGTTTATCAGTATTTTAGAGGATACATTTCAGAGCTTTGGCGATAGAATTGCACAAGCTAAACCCCACATCTCCATTTTATCATCCGACGAACAGACGTTCAGTATTGTATGATTTATATCCTTTCTATCCGCACTAAGCGTTTTGTCTAAGTTTATCCTGCGCACTGCTAATACTTTGCCAGGATCTTTATTTTCCCAATTTCTTTCCAGACGAGACTAAACAAATGCCTTTTAGACAAGCGTGTCATATTATATACCGCATCGTCATTTGATATCAGATTTAATTGCTGTAAACGTGAGCTTTTCCACAATCTGTAGTATATAAATGCGAATGTGTTTGTAATTGGTTTCCCCTGCTTTCACGCAGCAACGGAGTTACGAATCAACGTATTTTTTGCATGTATATACATATGGACCGGAAAGCAACATAGGCTACTTTTTTCGGGGAAAATGCATAGTTCCTGTGGGAATCTCGACACGAGTGAAACCTGGTTTAAGATTATTTATTTCTCTAAAGAACATACATAGTTCACTTATAAGAGAATTAACTTATTAACTAAGATAAATGTTTGCTTTTGAGCATGCAGGCGAATTTTATCACAAATAAAAAAGTAGTATGTAGATTGTAGGTAGGTAAAAAAAAAAACTAAAAAAAAACCGTCGACAGTAGCTAGTATATTCTATAAAATATAAAAACTGCTTGTGAATATGCTGTTGGCAAGCTATTTGAAGTTGATAACAGTGTCTGATCTGGAGAGTTTATTATAATAGCAGCATAAAACTGAATATTTTCGCGCTTTGGAATATACGGAGTACTTTAAAATCTGAAGATCTGAAAAATAGAGACATGAGGAATGGCCACAATGCGCCAAACTAGAAGAAAACAATTAGAGCGATGAGATAATAGAGATCAGTTCACGATATATTATTGTCTAAATATTTTTGATACTAATTATTTTTTATCAGCGCCGGTTTTTATTTATGGCGTGTCACTAGCATTAATTTCAAAGTTGTTTCGTTTTGGAGCTAGATGTATTGTCCAAGATTTATTGCATAGTTACAAACTTCTATCTTCACTGGCCTTCGTACAATTTGCGGTCATTCTGCCCGAGCATATTTCTAACGATAGATTGTTCGAGACGTAGGCTTCGGAGTCTCGAACATTAACGCAAAGTTGCAAGTCTCTCAGTGTTTTACTGGATACATTTTGGAGAGTGTGCGACTGAATAATGCAGACCGTAGACATTTATGCAAACGTGCGTTTGCTTGTCAGAATAACAACGCTTTTGCATCAAGCGCGGATTTCGAATATCTCGTAATGCGCGCTTGATGCAAAAGCGTTGTTATTTGGTCAAGCAAACGCACGTTTGCATAAGCGTCTACGGTCTGGATTACACAACTTGATACCCGGCACTGCGTTGCCCGTATACGGTTGATATCCCTCCTATCTATACCAAGCGTTTTGCTTCAACCTTCATTATACGGATGGCTAAGGAGTGGTTTTTTTGGACAGCCTCCATTTTGTCCAATAACTATAATCTGGGTGTTTTCAAGACGAGAGTGAATGGGTTTCTTCTAGGCAAGCGTGCTATATCTTCGACCGCATCGTCGCTTAACATCACGTGAGATCGCGGTCAAACGTAAGTCCGATTAAAAAACGAATCAGTTACTCCTTTGCTTACTACATCTTTTAACTAGAGTTTTTTTTTTAATATCAGGATGTCACAGTTTGTTGTTGTTCAAGAATGACTTTGATATACAAAATTCTAAGTGGCACGGAAAAAATTAGGGCAGATAAAAATCAAGCAACGTACTACGTTGAACGCAGTAGGTATGTAAATATTGATTTGATCGAGGCTTTCATTTTAATCGACCGTAACCGTAACGAAATCGTAGTTAGGTCAATCTACAACTAATTACGATACCAAAACATAAAACAGTAATATTGTTAGGGTTTTGTTAGTGGTAGGACTAATTCTTCTGCGAGTGTCCGTCTGTGTTGTTACCACCGGTTTGCTCGTGAAGTGTACTATAGGATTGCTTCTTGCCAAATTCCATGATTCTAGGTCAACGGAAAGTAATCTATAGGTTTTGATTTGATGGACAACGAAGTGAGAGTTGGTGCTACACGAACTCTGTAACGAAACTACTTAACCCCATCGAGTTTGAGCTTATTTCAGTTGTCTTTACACTTGTAAAGTACTTGTAGAGTACTTACTCTGATCCTAGATGAGGTCCAGGGTCCTGATGATGGAGCCGGATGGTGGCCACAAGATTACAGAACTAATTACTTTGGTATTTTATAAAAGCTTGTCAGGAAAAATAAAATAGCTTGTGTCTTTTGAGGTATGGAACCCTAAAAAACATTCCGTTAAAATACTGTTTCGCAAACATTTATTTCATTGATATATTTTAATAATATTTAATAGTAGCAATTGTAGCGATAAAAACGACCAGTATAAAAAGACACATTCGTATTAATGTTGCGTTGAAAGAATCAAAGCAAAACGCTATTCTAACGATATTATGGGATGCCAAGTTATTCTGAACAGCTACTAATTGAATTGGAATTTAATGTTTTGAATAATAGAATACATTTTCATTCGATGTAATCGGTAGATCACGTACTCCAAATTGGTTTCGTTCAGTTTTGGAGGACAAAAATAATGAGCCGAAATTGTTTCAGTTTTATACTTGCAAAGTGGAAAATAATAATGACTGTCTAAGTTAATAAGCAGTAATAAATAAATGTACTAAATAAATTTTCCGTTTTGAAAATGAAATTCGATTTAGTCTTTTACAATTAGAAGCTACGAAGAAAACAATTTTATTTTATTGTTCGTTTTTGATACTATCAAACACTTAATAATTTTGTAGTGATGATAAGCGTCCTTTCAAATAACTACCATATTTCACCAACAAAATAAAAAGTACTTACTTAATTTATACAATACAGATAAATAAAATTGAAGTGTCTGTTTGTAATACCAAAATAACAGTTTTTTTCCAAATGCATATGAAAGTATATACGGTACCTATAACAAAACAACCATTTTTAAAATGTTTGCCTGTCTGTCTGTCTGTATGTTTGTTCCGGGTAATCTCCAAACCGGCTGGGCCGATTTTGACGGGACTTTCACTGGCAGATAGCTGATGTTATAAGGAGTAAAATAGGCTACTTTTATTTCAGAAAAAGTTAGGGTTCCACGCAAAAAAACAAAAACCATGAAATCTAATATCTCCACGCGGGTGAAACCGCGGGTAGCAGCTAGTAATATAATAAAATATAGAAAAACATCGTCCGTATTCGATTGATATTTCTCCTCGCCAAAGCGTTCGCTCTCACGTATATTATGTAAACAGTGAACAGATGTTAGCCTTGTTGATGGTTAGTGCTTGATAATCATAAATAACTAAAACCTGGATTGTCAACAAATCTAGACTGAAAAAGTTGTTCATAATACTATTGTATTACAAGACGAGCGGGTCGTGTGCCTTATAGTAAGAATAATAGCGCACTCAGAACTTTGAACCACAAAGGTCTGCGCGGCGCTGCAGTGTTGTCATCTGAGTATCGTTTTACCATGCTCCATTACCATGTTGTTACTAATTCCGTAATATTTATTTTCTAAAGTAACCGAACGTTAATTTGTTTCATAGAATTGATTAATTTTACTCTACAGTAGGCAGGTAAAGAGGCTCAGACTAAGCAGCCATTATACTATTGAACCCGTTGTTTAAAAAAAAAACTGCCACTATGTAGATTTAGATTTAAAAATGTGAAGTGGACTAGATAAACTATCTTTGTATTGTTGTCACTGATTTACAAAAATATATAATAGGGATGTGGCATGAAACAAAGTATGTATAGTTACTGTCATTATAAAGGAACATCACATTAATACAGTAAAAATAAAATTCACAAAAATTCCATAAATATACTGCATCTAAAAGTTCCCGAATTCAACGATTTCTTTTTATCATTTAATAGTATTTTAAATGATATCATTAGATTCTTTACATATCAGTAAATAAATAAAAAAAACGTCTAACGACTAAATAGTCGTTACTTAATTTACTTAAACGCGGTTTTTCATGGTCAAATCAACAAAATGCGTGTTTTAGTACAGCTTTACGGCCCGCATTAAACGTGTGACGTCAGATGTTCCACCCAATTTGTACAGGGCGTTTTAGCACTCAGTCGAAACGCCCGAATTTGACTCTTATTTTTGACGTTTCTAGAGTTTGTTTTCCAGTTTTTTTTTTTCGATTTAGATAATTGATTCCTCTTCGGAGAAAAAGAATTGATTGACATCATAAAAAACGGAATCAAAATCTCTCTTGAGCTATGTCATCGTGGTTACCATATAAACTTAACGAATCCCTATTTCAATTTCATACAAACATTGTTAACGTTGAATACTGTGGAATAGACTCGCTTCGTAGCGAATGTCATTTATCTACGGCCTAAAGTCTCATAACGAAACTAGTCCATCGTCATTGTCGTAAGAACTATGTTTAGTACGGATGCCCAAAAAACTGAAGAGTCTTTGCTTACACACCGTGGCTAATGTCCATCATAATTCTAGAGCAAAAAGCTCGTCAACACGCGGCCGTTTTACGGTCGCTTGATCCGTAAAATGTTGTGAAACATCTGCGTCACTATATTATTTTGGTAACTGAAACCTTAAACGATAATTATTCCTTTAAAAAGTACATGATAATATAAAATATGCGACACTGAACACAGACGATGCCTTTTTTTTAAAAATCAAACAAAAAAATAAATAATAAGAGACAGCTTTTTTACTTTTCATGGATAATAAGAGAAGCACTCAGAACTTTGAAACACAAAGGCCTGCGTGGCACTGCAGTGCGCTCCTTACCCTGAGACATTAGGTATTAAGTCTCATAAGTCCAGTCATTTCACTGATAACTTTGCTTATCAAACTGGAACACAGTATTGCTGGCACATTACTGCTTGGTGCCAGACTACGCGAACAAAGCGGTGGTACCCACAAACAATAACTGATTTTGACGGTCATAACAGTCACAATCTATACAGATAAATAAAATTGAAGTGTCTGTTTGTAATAGCAAAATAACAGCTTTTAACTAAATGCATATGAAAGTATATACACAACAAAAACACAATTTTATTTAAATTTTTGTCTATCTGTCTTTTTGTTCCGGGTAATCTCCGAAATGGCTGGACTGATTTTTACGGGGATTTCACAAGCAGACAGCTGATGTTATAAGGAGTAACAAAGGCTACTTTTATTTTAGAAACATAATTAAGCAGCTAGTTTTATCTAAAAATATAACTGGAGGACACTACAGGCTCAATATAATATTAACAATAATTATGACTAATTATGTCGTGTGTACACATCCATGCTATCCATTCATATCTATCATCCAAATTACTAGGTATAAATCTAAAAGTAGTAATCACTGTTTATCTGGGCCCCGATCGCGTTAATTTGAAATGACAGCGTACGGTTATGAGTTAGTTGTGGTTTGGATCCAAATGTAGTTTAGTTGCGGTTCACCTATGTAGAATTTTGTTCACCGTTCATTTGACAGCGTTATTTGTCAGTTGTTGTCGAGAAACGTCTCAACTTTTGGTAAAACTATTAGCGCGATACGAAACGGTCAAAAAGCTGTAAAGCGGTTGTAGTTTAGTAGCGGTTTGGTTGATAATTTTTAACGCGATTGCCCTCCAGTTACCTTTTCACGGCTAAACTGCGCAAGGGCAAACAGTAGTATATTAGGTTCTATAATAGTTCTTGCCATTCTCGTTACGTATAGAATACCTACTATTACAATAGGTAAAATATCTCCCGGGTCCTTTCTCAAAATTCGCTTTTCCAATTATATTACAAGACTATCTTGTTATCCCAAATTGAATAGATACTTACATAGTTCCAATGTACTCGTGTATCTGTTATAATTACTCGTAGCTTTATATTTTCCCAACAAACTGTCGAGAAATCCTAGTATGATTTCGACCCCAAAAACATTTTGTCCACAACGAGGACTGTTTCACGGCCACTTGATCCCTGAAATCTTGAGGGCCATCTCTCAACGTCGCCGTCCCAATTATAACTGGGACTATCCTAATGTCCCAGAGCGTAGGTAATTATTTCGAGTGCCTTCGGGCTGCTCAACCTTCGGGTAATAAATCAGCTGCCGCAAGAGAGTTGCGCAAATCCGGATCATTTGTTGTGGGCGTGATGGGTTAGTGTCTTAAGGTATCGTAGGAGGTTTTGTTATACCAGCTAAACTTATCAAATAATTAGTAATATTTTTAAATATTTTTTTTTGTGGTAAAATACATTTTTTCATACAAGCTTTTATCTATCTCTATATGTTATATACAAATATATAAAATTGAACGGTCTTAATACAAAAAGCTTAAACACACTTTAAACGTTTATTAAACAATGTTTAACTCCTAAATATGCGTTAGACGCATGTTTAAACATGTGCCGCTCGCCTTTGGGTTTCAAAGTTCTGGGTGGCACTGGAATTGTTATGGAATTGGACTGGAATTGTTTGAATATGGGCTGGCGTTATGTTTACCATAAGGAAAACACCGCGCTCGTCTCATTATCCAATAGGTATAATAAAAAAATTTAGGGCAACTAAAATGTTACATTTGCGTGATATATCATTGATTATTTAAATCTTAAACTAGCTATACTCATAATTCCGTTTTTTACTAAGTAAAAATAAATGGTTTTCGAGAAATATGGAGAAACTAGCTTCTGCCCGCGGTTTTCACTCGCGTTCTCACAGGAACCGTGCATTTTTCCGGGATAAAAAGTACCCTATATTATTCTCTGATCCATAAACTATATCTATGCCAAAAATCACGTCGATAAATTGCTCTGTTGCTGCGTGAAAGAAGGACAAACCAACAAATCAACAAACACACTTTCGCATTTATAATGTTAGTAGGATTGCGGATAAAACCCCGGGCGAAACTATTTCGACCATAAAAAGAAGTAATCTCCTAGCTAGTAGTCTTATAAGGCGAGTAGTCGAGTATGCTTGCTCATACATTTAGCTGAAGCACCTATTCAAGATGGGACACTTAAGTATGTTGTTACTTTACTGAAATATTAGTTCGTGTGCTTAGCCCCTAAAAGCGTGCGTGCGTGACACTCCGATAATACCTAGTAGGTACTTATCTAAATACATGTCTACTGATACATTGTTAGTTGTTTAGTAAACCTACTATAGATTTGGGTAGGTATGGTTAGAGCAGTACCTATATGGTATAGTTTATACAAACAATTTTGTGTAAATCTTAAAATTTAATCTTCTGTACCTTGTAACATACCACCTGTGGGGGTTTATCTGCAAACCAGCGTTGAGTGTTTATGGTTTATGTGCTGAGATAAATCCCTGTTGGCGCCATAAAAATTAATAAAGTTTTGTTTTGAATACGCCAATATGGCGTTAATCTTTGAGCGATAAATAAACGATGTTTCTTTCTTTCTTTTTTATTACCAGGTCACCTGGTCCAGGTGGTAGGGCTAAGTCTTCTGCGAATGTCCGTATGTCAAGCAGTAATAAGCAGGCATTACTGTGTTTCAGTTTGAGGAGCAACCCGCACCATTAGGCATATAGGTACCATTGGGCATAGATACGAATCTATACCCAATGGTATAAAAAGGTAAATGACTCACTCATCTCGTTACCTGATAGCATTACAAAGAGCAAAGCGAGTATTGTAAAATGTTCTACCACGATAATGAAAGTAACTTCATCAGAACCTCAAGTCCATGGATACTAACCTTTGACCTACCGTAAACTGACGTACCATAATCGCTTTACGCTTTTACGTTAAGGTGCAGAACCCGGCGCGCCGCTATCTCGCTCGCACATTTTAACATTTTTGAAGATAAATAATCACTTACTATAATTATGTAAAAACGCATTCGGTGAAATTGCTGGCAATAACATTACAAAGGTACGGCAAAAGTATCATTTTGATCCGATCAAGATTTCATACATGAAAATGGGCAAAACATAAAATCCCATTTTTAGATTTGAAAACTTGAATGGATCAAAATGAAAATTTTGTATAACCTTTGTAATGTTATTGTCAGCAATTTCACCGAATGCAATTTTTCATTATTATAGTAAGTGATTGTTTATCTTCAAAAATGTTGAGATGCGCGAGCGAGATAGCGGCGCGCCGAATTCTGCCCCTTAAGATATCCACGTAAGCACATCTGCATACCTGAATAAGCTATAACCGTCATTAACATAAGAAGGTGCCCGTATTTCACAGGTGGCAACATGGTTCATTACCACCCTAAAATTATGGCAAAGGAAGGGTAGATAAGGGTAACAAAGAGCTAAGGATGCGTTAAGTGGTGTACTTACATATTCATGTACTTAGTGTTTATGGATGTCGACGGTATTTAATGAGGATTTTCTTTTATGTATTCAGGTTGTATAAAAGGTAAGCAAATTTATGGTAGACTAGCTGCTGCCCATGGTTTCACCCGCGCGGATATATTGGATTTCATGGTTTTCATTTTTTTGCGCGGAATCCTAATTCTTTTTCTAAGATAAAAGTAGCCTAAGATACTCCTTGTAACATCAGCTATCTGTCAGTGAAAGTCCCGTCCAAATCGGCCCAGCAGTTTCGAAGATTACCCGGAACAAACAGACAGACAGACAGACAAAAATTTTAAAAATGGTTGTTTTGTTGGTAATGTATATACTTTCATAAGCATTTTGTAAAAAGCTGCTATTTTGATATTACAAACAGACACTTCTATTTTATTTAGTTTTTTTTTTATGTTATATGGTAACGAGACGAGCTGGTCGTTTGCCTGATGGTAAGCATAACACCGGCCCATAACAATTGCAGTGCCACCCAGAACTTTGAAAATCAAAGGCCTGCGCGGCACTGCAGTGCCGCACGTTACCCTGAGACATTAGGTATTAAGTCTCATATGCCCAGTAATTTCACTGGCTGATTTTTTTTTCTTTATAGGAGGAATGGGGCGACGTTAGCTGAACGGTAACTTTCAAAGCTCGATTATTATAGGATTTTCGTGTTCGGACTTACAGTAACTCTACTTCTGTATTGGTGGGTACCACCTCTTTGCTCGTGTAGTCTGCTGTTAAGTATTAAATGTGCTAGCATTATTATGTTTCGGTTTGATGACTAAATTATTAAAATTATTGGGCTTACGAGACCTAATACCTAAACTCTCAGGGGAAGGAGCGCACCGCAGTGCCGTGCAGGGCTTTGTGTTTCAAATTTCTGAGTGGAGCTGCAATTGTTATGTCTGTATGTTTACTATCAACGACGTACTCCTCTCGTTACAAAAAAACAATTAACAGTAGGTACGATTTCCGCTGAGGTAAATAAGACGTCCAACACTTGTTTTTGTTTCCTATTATAAACATATAATATCTGCAATAATAAAAACAATATTGTTATCATGATGAGCAGAAAATAATTACAATTATTTTCTTACCTACATAGTAAAGAAATAACCTCTTTTCCCCTCTCAATAACCGGTTTACCCGAGTTTAATCTCGAGACGCTGTGTTCAGTACGGAACAGGGGCCCAGGTGCTCGGGAAAATTGGTGGCCCAAGGCGGGTGCTATTACCCGCTCCGGTACTTCAGCGGCAGTGCAGTTGACATACATATTTTAAAGAGAATTTTAATAACTTGTTAGTGATAATATAGATGCGTGCGCGGCAGTGTCCCACAACGATGCTGGACAGTTGATTGTCACTTGTCATTCAACACACGTACGTATTCTTATTTTCGCCATCCTGCGCGCCCTCAAACATTAACATTGGTGACAGGCTCGTTCGTGATAAATCCCGTTGTCGAAGGTGACTGTTGGAAGTTTGTTGGAAGATCATGAAATGCAAGATTGGCAAATCTATAAGGATAGATTGGAGTAATGGTTTCTAGCGAACGATCTAGACGACAATGGAAAAGGACTAATCAAACTCAGAGTCATACGTGTCAGCAGAAAATAACTATAGGTAGATTAAATATTTCCATAGCCATTTGAATGGATTATTTACACATTTCAAGCCGACCAAATATGGGGTTGCGAAAAGGTACCTATTTCACAGTTCGACTCAATTTGACGATGAAACCCTGACGGAGTGGGCAGCTAGAGTAAGGAATCTGGCTGCTGGGTTCGATTTTCCGCTATGTGGCGAGTTTCTTGCCCTTCTTTTCTTCTTTTTAATCGGTCTATAGTATAGAAATCCACAGACTCAACTCCACGGCACGGCTTCAAAGAATCTATCATCATGAAATATCATGAAAGATTTTTTTGTTGACTTAAAATCACATAAACGCTTATTTATATTCCACTAAAAAAACGATAAACTTTGATGACATTTATTATGACCTAAAAGGTAGACTTTATCGTTAAGGGCAAATAAATGTAAATCGTTTAGTTTGTTTAGCGCACGGTAATTGCTGTAACGGTACTCCAAATAATCGATAGAAATGATATTTTTAAAATGATCAAACTAATTTTTTTTAATTATAGTGTAAGTTGTACGCGTGTATTATTTTACGATTTTTGTCCTAATTTGTGTTTTTTTGTGTACAATAATACGTTTCTACACCGTTTTTGTTTATCTTGCGCTTTTATTGTAGTTCGCATTTAGTATAGTATAGAACACCGAAAAAGTTTAAATCGATTATTCTTACTCACCTTTCTCAAAATCCCTCGAAAGTGGTTTCTTTAGAAGTATGGGCTCGTGGTCTTCCCTCCTCCACGTAATCTTGGGGGGAGGATGACCTGTGGCTTTGCAGGTCAGGGTGGCGTTCTCCAGCTCTTGCACTGACACATCACTCGATGTGTCATCGCTGATGATGTCAGGGGGTACTGTAGGCAAGGAAAGATAATTCAAATTAAAAAAAGTGATTTTCTTCTTTTTTTATACAGCCTGAGTTGATATGCAATCCCAAAAGGAGTTAAATATAAACCTGGAGGCAAACAACATTTCTTTTACGAGTATTTGAAATTCGGAATTGTTCATTGAAATCATTTAAAATTTACGCCAGAATTCTATTGAATTGAGACAGGGGGTGGCCTGTCTTGGACGTTGGTTAAAACAAAATAAGCGGAAACAACGTCCCCGCTTGCATATCACCCGAAGCCCGTCTGTAAAGTGTTGAACAATAAAAATGAACAGCAAAATGAAACAGCATGACTCGCCGCAAAGGGGCTGCCAATTTTTAACTCGAAAACTTTTTGTACGAAACGCCCGCAGTCGAATGCTTGCGAGAACCAAAAAAAGAGTGAAAAAAGTAAATTTTCACAATATTGTTGTGATTTATAACCCCTCGGCCGAAATAACGGAAACTTTTCCTTTACTTGTAACCGTTTTCGCTCAACATTAGTCCATTTGCATTTATTTCGGCTTCATGTTTCGTATTTTCGCGTTCGTTTGATTTCGGAGAATTGATTTATGGCGCTAATTAAGAAGGTTACGTTTGACTGTATTTTATTATTTCGCTGTTACCGGAATAATACCTTCCGATATCAAAATAAAAGTATATAAGTAGGACACGCACAAGTGTGACCGAACGGGAAGTTGTGCGACTTTCAATACGACGCACCAGAGTTCGAATCTCCACTCGGCCTGCACCAATGACTTATATCAAGTTACTAGCTTCTGCCCGCGGTTTTCACCCACGTTCCCACAGGAACCGCCAAACCGATCTATCAATTTAAATCAACTTATCAACATTATAAAACTTTATTGACAGCTGTCAATTTATTGACAGCTGTCAATGTCAAGTTTATGTCTCACTAACTTCTGCCCGCGGGTTTCACCCGCATTCTCACAGGAACCGTGCCTTTTTCCAGGATAAAAAGTAGCCTATGTTACTCTCCGGTCCATAAACTACATCTACCTATGCCAAAAAACACGTCGATCCGTTGCTTCGTTACTGCGTGAAGGAAGGACAAACCAACAAACACACTTTCGCATTTATAATATTAATAAATTATGGATTTGCGGATTATTCACACTCACTCTTAACTAAAATCAAAACTAAAAACAACTCTTAAAAACAGTAGTTCTAAAGAAGCAATTTACTATTGAGTGTTCACTTAACTTCAAGTTTTCCTGAACACCGCCTTCTTATTATCCTATTTGAAAACAATAAATAGGATGACTATGTTCAGGATACGTCTTCAACACATGTACAGTTACTCGGTTTCAATCGATTTAAATAATTTTATAACTTTTCTTAAGACAACCGTCATATTTTAATATATTAATAATTTTAATTACTATTGTTTATTTACTATCAGGCAAATGTCCTGTTCGTCTCGTTATCAAATATTATTAAAAAAAAAACACGAAAACTGCTAAATATATAAAATTCAGTTAAAACAAAAAGTAACACGCGTTTGTAAGTGGGAGGACTAACTCTTCTGCGAGTCTCCGTCTGGGTTGTCGAGAAGTCTGCCGCCAAGCAGTAGTGTGCAAGCATTACTGTGTTCCAGTTTGATGAGCTGAGTATCCAGTGAAATTACTGGGCTTATGAGACTTAATGCCTAATGTCTCAGGGTAACGAGCGCACTGCAGTGCCGCGCAGGCCTTTGTGTTTCAAAGTTCTGGGTGGCACTGCAATTGTTATGGGCCGGCGTTATGCTTACCATCAGGCAAACGACCAGCTCGTCTCGTTACCAAATAACATAAAAAAAAACACAATTGTTAAAATATTTTTAACTGCAATTATTATGGTTTTGTTTCTTTTTCTCGATCCTCATATTTTGTACTGTCAATAAAATAAAAGCTCAAATGCTATCCATAACTTTACATAAACGTGTTCAACACACGCTCCCTGTCACACGTGACGCCCATATATTCACTCACAAACATCTATCGACACGAACATGATAGATATTATGGAAGTTTTTATGTTATTAAATGACGATGTTGTATCACTGATTGTTACTGTCACGGTTTGTTAGATTTCAAGAACATCCAGAGCTTGATATAGTAATTAAATATACTATTAATACATTGGTCTGCGATTGCAGTCATCCAAAAATGCTGCACTGAACGAGCTACGACCACAAATGGATCAAGTTTGTGCTAAAGGTGAAAATACACGGTTCACTTTTGTCTTTCAATTTGGATGAAGCAACCAAATTGATCCATGTAAACTTATAAGTGGATCATTCAATGTCATTGCAACAACAGCATTCCTTTCATTACTGCTCCATTCAACCAAAGTGATTCAATTTGGTTGAACCGTGTATTTTCACCTTAACGAAAGAAAATTCAAATGTTTGTCGTATTGGTTTTGACGGAGTTCGACGTACGCTTGTCAAGATATAGGGGCACCTTAGACGCTCAAGCAAACGTACGTTTGCTTGAGCGTCTGAAGTGCCATATCCACTTTGTTTTGTAGTTACTATTTGTTCTCCTCCTCGACGTGATATAAGCAAAACATGCTGGTAGAGTATTTTTAATGCACGCGTGGCTATAGGCAAAGTACTTAAAAATCTGTCACCTATCGGTGTATTCTGTCCGTTGTTGATAGCCAGCCGTATTTTACATTTAGCATGTTTAATACCTTCCATCTTTTCAATTTAGATCAGTAGTCGAATTACGAACTTATCTAAAACCAGGCATGTTCCAGGCAATTCAATTGACGGTCGTAGGCTGGCTTGTTTTTGGTTTTCGAAGTGACTTTTTGGCAGTTAAACTACGTTAGTTTAAGTCAAATGGAAGCTCTTAATACGGATATGTCAGCCAAAATCTAGGCACGTGATCGCCAACTGGCTTTGTTTAATTACCTAAATCATTCTTATAATACCAACGAAATTTCAGGCAGTTCAATTTACGCCGTAAACCGACCGGAAATAAGAGGTCGGAGATAAGGCTGATAAGCGTGCAAAAAGCGTACAAAGAGAAAAACATACAATTCACTGCTCCAAAACATCTATGGATCTATTTCCATATCTTTCAAACACCAATCGTTGCTCCCAGCGCCAATACAACCGTACAATAATCTGCTTGATGTCATATGTATTAATTTTGGTAATTTCCACAGCAACCACCTAAACAGATCTTCAATGAGCAAAGCTGGAAAATTTCAGCATGTTGAAATCTCAAGGACTTACACGCTGTTTTACAAAACAGCGTGTGACCTGCAAGTCTATAGTAGTTTGTAAAACAGCGTGTGACCTACAAGTCTATAGCAGTTTGTAAAACAGCGTGTGACCTGCAAGTGTATAGCAGTTTGTAAAACAGCGTGTGACCTGCAAGTCTCTATAGCAGTTTGTAAAACAGCGTGTGACCTGCAAGTCTATAGCAGATGTTATCGTTTTAACAGCAATTTTCCAGTTGAGGAGTAGGCGAACAAAACCTTACTTTTCCACTTTTAATTTTTTTACAGAAACTAAAAAAGTATTTTGAAAGAGTAGTTGTGTTTTGAAGGAGTAGTTGTGTTTTGAAGTCGATTTTCTACGATAAAAAAAGCTTTTTGTCGAGATTTTAACGCATGAAACGATGTGTCTCAGGGTTGCCAACACGAATCAATAAAAAAAATAAAACCGTTAAAAAATGGAAAAGTGACATTTTGTTCGCCTACTCCTCAGTTAATGTAGTATTAGTGTCTAATAGAGAAAATAGAATTATGTTTTACTAGCTGTCGCCCGCATTTTCCCCCGAATAAAGAATCTTCTGGCACTTACAGCACGAGAAAAGATGGGAGGGTCCCATCCTTACACCGACAAGAGGTCCCATTCTTTTTCCGCGGAGCAACACAACACAGATTGGTAATAGTTGGTAGTACTACTCCTTCAATAATATAAGAAATGGCATTTTGAACATTACAGTTCTAACGCTAGCAACGTGACCAAAACAGCCTCTGCGTAGGTATTAATATTGTCAGTTCTAGCTACGAAAGTCTGTTGATACAAACATATGACGTCATACTTTTCAGTTATTTATTCAGATTTTCTTTTTTTTTGTGCCAGTGCGAAATAAATTCAATTCAGCCAGCGTCAAATAAATGTCTATTTCGATAATGTTTTATTGGATAAAAACTGCTACTGATATTATGTAAATACGCCTTTTGTGGTTTAGTAAAGTAAAAACATATAACTGAGCTCTATAAACGATCTTCTATTAGATAATTTGGATAATCAACATGCAAATCACCTAACTGAACCCGTGATTTCTTTATTATTCTATGTTAGAAAATCAGTTTTGAATCGATAGAAGTAAAGGAAATTTCTCTATCAAAACTAATAAATTTTTACATGATAACTAGAATAAAAAGGAAAAAAATAATTTATTCTATGCATATCAAACACAACTGCTAGAATAAAATAAAAAATTTTGTAATAAAAGTATGGGGGTGGTTTCTATCAAAGGCATTCAAAGGGAAAGATTTAAAAAAATTGTTCAATCCTTTCCTTCGTTTCAGAATTCTTTTAAAATAATAACAATGTGCTCTCAAATAAAAATTGATTGGGTTGAAAATCCCAACCACCTTGTGACATATTATTTAAACCTACCATCCCTTAATCCTCTCACGCCTCGAGCTCATATTTTCCAATGGCCATTGACACGTCTTGGCAACCGCCAATCAAAAACGACAGGGATCTATCAGCGTTTGATCAATGATCCGACCCTGGGCTTTACTTTTTTATTAATTTTAGGGTATCGACACTTTTAAATGCAAACGGAACTGCGCCCGACAACATTCAAAACAGCAATTAAATCATTCAAATTTAGAGTTCTTTATTCACATGGGCTCCAAAAGAGTACGCATGACAGTCAAAATAAATGACTAAGTGCCCGTTTCGAGTAGGTAGAGACCGATCAAGTCTTCTTGATCTATGATTCTGATTAAAATTTAATACGTGTTGTTCCATGTTAGGCTTTTTTCTTCGTCAAATTCAAATGAATCTAAATTCACATACCTACAAACTGCAATATTGCATTCCCTTTCTCTGGTTGAAGATCGCTTCGCAACTCAGCAATGAAAAGTTTCATTTTATTCGGAACCCTTTGAACAACGATACAATGCACACCTCTCCATTTTATTTTACATAGAGAGAACACTCGTCAATCAATCATGTCGGATTTAACTGTATAGGAGAAGGAATTAAGTCTTTATTGACACTTTGATGGGGATATAGCGTTGAACAATATTGTAAAAAGTGTGTTCTAGATTGGTTCGCAAACGAGGTTAAGTGTGAAATAGCGGTTCAAAGGCAACATTTTTATTGGCCTTGTTTTGTATTTAGCTTCGTATGGCTTAAGGGGAAGGGTCCGTGAAGTGGCCCGAAATTGGATAAAAAATTTACTGTTGTAATTTGCAAGATTTGACCTAAGCAAACAAACATACATACAAGCATTGCAAGTTAAATAAAATCTTGAAATAAAAATTTGCTGTCAGAACACATCGTATTTCGCGACATATTTTCAACTTGAGACTGTAACTAGCCAGGCGGAAACTACAGAATTCCCTCAAGGAATGATTTCTTCATTCATCGAGATTTCATTCAAGCTCATTGTAGGAATTGAACTACTGTCCTAGAGATAGGGCGACCTTATTACTACTAAGATGCAAACGTTCCAAAAATATACTTTCATATGCATTTAGTAAAAAGCTGTTGTTCCGACATTACAAATAAAATATTCCCATCTGCCCCATTGGCGTCCCCAGCGTCCCCATCAATGGGGCAGATGTGAATTTGAATTCCCACCTGCCCCATTATTCATGTCAATGGGGCAAATTTCCCATTTTTATTTATATGTGTAGGTGTTATTAAAGTTAAACAGAAGTTAAAGTAGTTACTGTTGCTTGTTTTCCAAAGTCATTTTCCAAATTAAACTTTGAATCGTAATATAAGACTTTGGTTAAACTTCAGTCCCAAAAATACGGCATTTTCCATTTGAAAAATAATATTTAAAGGCAACAACAGGCACGGTTAGGAATATTTTCATATCGCAATATCTTGAAAACTTCAGAGAGAAACCTTTCCAAGTTTCAAACTCTGTTAGGTTCTGAATGGCCAAGAGATTTAAACTGTATATTGAAATAAGAAAGTTAACGACAACGAAAAAAGTTAAAATCTACCTATTGTAAATTGCATAACTTTTTATATGTGTACTTCCATTGTAGGTACAAAGAAAAATACTTTACTAAATAAATAACGCCTAACGATGATTAGACCTTTACTACTAAGATTCCCTTAGGAATTTAACAGAGCTATCTTCTAGTGAAAATCCCGTCAAAATCGTTCCAGCCGTTTCGGAGATTACCCGGAACAAACAGAGAGACAGACAAAAATCCACTCATGTTAACAATCTAACACAAACCTTCGGCGCGAGTACGGAAGTCGGTTCGATAAATTTGTCGAACCGAAAAACTCGACAAATTTATCGAATGTTGCGAGTACCGAAGTCTGATCGTCAAGTATTGTAGTAGCTCTATATTCTCTTTGGATTCGACCTAGCTTTTCGATAACTTTTGTCGATTGTTTCGAGGCTCGATAAATCCCACCTTATCGATTTGAACAGTCAATTTTATCGAATATTATCGACCCGAATAGATCCGTACTTGCGCCGCTGCCCCTATAAAAAGTCTTTCAATTCAACGACAGCCTGATAGTTTCCTCTAACACAAGTCTACCTAAGAATAACGTCATAACTCAAAAAAAAACTGAGAAAAAGGTAAAACTAATCAAAAAGATTACAAAGTCACGTCGCCTGCGGCAGAATATCGAACAAGTTCGGAATTGGGAAAGGAATCGGGACATTTCCTTCCGAGTCATGCAAAATGCTGGCGCGAATAAAAGTGAATTGCCAAAGTTTGAGTATTTTGTGGCGGAGACGTTTTAGTGAATAGACGTGAAAATATTACATTTTTGTTACGAACCAGTCTGGGATTGGAAACTGAAAAGCTATTGGGCAATATTGAAATGCACTGAAACACTCAATAGTTGAATTTTTTAATTTTAGTTCTACTATAGTTGAGTTTTGTTAAATCAAATTCAAATTCAAAAGTCTTTATTCAAATAGGCCCCAAAGGAGCACTTATGAAAGTTAAAATGACTCTAACAGCCGGCCTCTGCAACATTCATCTACCCGAATCACAGACTAAAACTAATGCTGTCTTTATCAGAACATAATAAATGACAAAGACACCAACAGACCCAATCCGTGCTCAAAGTCAACGAATCTTCCAGAAACCCACCGTGCCCGTTCCAAATTGGTATAGGCCGAGCAAGAAGAAGGGCAAGAAACTCGTCACGGCATTCTTTTTTAAAAAAAGTAGTTTTTTACAATGATTCTAATGCTAACAACTAACAATTTAAAGTTTAGTAGTCGCCAGGAGGCTCCTGAGCTGTTTGCCTCCATGCATCCTTGTCATCTACATAATCCTTAATTTTATAATACGCTTTTTTAATTAATACACTCTTGACTATACGTTTAAACTTTCCTTGTGGTAATTCAGTTAATACTTTAGGAATTTTGTTGTAGAATCTGACACCATTTGCCAGGAACGATTTGTTAGTTTTACTTAATCTGAACCCGGGTACAACAATTTTATGTTTACTTCTAGTATTTAACTCATGTACATCACTTTTTAAGTTAAATTTAGTAATATTCTTCCGTACATACATTATATTTTCCAAAATGTATAGCGAAGGCAGGGTTAGAATACCTATTTCTTTAAAAAAAGTCTCTTAGAGATTCGCGTGGACCCATGTCATAGATGGCGCGTACTGCTCTCTTTTGTAATATGAAAATGGTATCTATATCGGCAGCAGATCCCCAAAGAAGGACGCCATAAGACATCAAACTATGAAAATATGCAAAATATACCAACCTTGCCGTCGCCACATCAGTCATCTGCCTAATTTTACGTACTGCAAATGCAGCGGAACTCAAACGACCCGATAGGGCATTGATGTGAGGACCCCACTGCATTTTAGAGTCAATAGTTAATCCTAAGAATACAGTGTTATTCACCAGGTCAAGTTTGCTGCCTTACAATTCCACTTTAGATTCCACGTGTTGGGAAGTGAAAATTTAATACATTTAGTTTTACTAGCGTTAAGTAGTAGATTATTAGCAGCAAACCATTCTGAGATTTTGTCAAGGTTATCATTTAATTCCTTTAGTTCACTGTCTTTCCTATCAGTTTTAAAAATGAGTGAAGTATCATCAGCAAACAAAACTATGTCCAATGCTATATGGTCTGTCATAAAGGGTAAGTCATTTATATATACTAGAAAGAGAAAGGGGCCCAGTATTGATCCCTGCGGCACGCCTATCTTCATTGAAGAACCACAAGATGTTACTCTATCGATGCCAACCTTCTGCTGTCTACCCGTCAAGTAAGAATTTACAAGATCAAGAGCTGTCCCACGCACGCCGTAATGATGCATTTTTTTAATAAGCGTTCTGTGGTCCACACAATCAAATGCTTTGGAGAGGTCACAGAATACTCCAATAGCATCCTGTGAACTCTCCCAATCTTCAAAGATGTGGGACATCAGTTTAGCTCCGGCATTGACTGTTGATCTGCCTTTCGTGAAACCAAACTGGTGACCGTGCAATATTCTATACTCGTTGAAATGTGAAAGTAACTGTTCTAATATAATTTTTTCAAAGATTTTGCTAAGAGCTGGAAGTACAGAAACTGGTCTATAGTTAGAGGGGGTGTCCTTACAACCAGATTTAAAAATAGGGGTGACTTTACTGTGTTTCATTAGATCAGGAAAGACACCCTGATCTATAGAAAGATTAAAAATAATAACTAGATAGGGCGCAATTGTATCAATTAAGGATCCTATTACTTTTACCGATATACCCCACAAGTCTTCGGTGTAGGTAGTGGTAGGACTACTGTTATTGGTAGGACTAACTCTTCTGCGAGTGTCCGTCTGGGTTGTTACCACCGCTTTGCTCGTGAAGTCTGCCACCAAGCAATAATGTGCAAGCATTACTGTGTTCCGGTTTGATGAACAGAGTATCCAGTAAAATTACTGGGCTTATGAGATTTAATACCTAATGTCTCAGGGTAACGAGCGCACTGCAGTGCCGCGCAGGCCTTTGTGTTTCAAAGTTCTGAGCGGCACTGCAATTGTTATGGGCCAGCGTTATGCTCACCATCAGGCAAACGACCAGCTCATCTCGTTACCAAATAACATAAAAAAGTAACCATTAAATTATGTTAATACTAATATAGCATGTTATATGATTCAGCAAAATAAAAGTTTTAAATAAGTTGTTTCTACTATAAAAGCAGCAAAAATACAGCCCACTGCTCAACAACTGAGCCAACAACAACTACTATCTAGTTTAAACCAATCAATATCGCGTATCGGTGTGTTCTGACTGCGGCACTTGAGAGCTATTGCAAAAACACGGCACTAGCTATTGCACTTGTTATGCGTTATTTTTATTCCCGCTGTTTATCAGGTGGTAGGACTAAACCTACTGCGAATGTCTGTGTGGGTACCACCACATTTGTTCATGTACTCTGCCACCATGCAGTCATGTGCAAGCACACGATTCCGGTTCGATGAACAAAGTAGACAGTGAAATTGGGCTCGGCTTATGAGATTCACACTTAATGTCTCAGGGTAACGAACGCAATGCAGTGCCACGCAGGTCTTTATGTTTCAAAGTTCTGGGTGGTACTGCTATTATTATGGGCTGACTTTATGCTTACCATCTAGTCTCGTTATCCAGTAGTATAAAAAATCTCGTTCATAATATATTATTGATATTATGTATAGATCACGAAGGGAATTTATCAAATTTCGAGAGCAATATTGAAAATAAAATCAAAATTGTGAAACCCTAAGAAATCACTATCAATAGTGTTTTATCTGTTTTTGACTAAAAAATATTAAACTTAATTAAATTTTCTTCGTAATGAACCTTCAATAAATAATTTTAATCTTACAGCCGACCCCTTTAAACGTAACACATTTTATTGACAAAGTAAATAGCTCAGTTCATTAATCCTTAATAAAGCCAGTATTTTATATACAGTTATTGACTTTCAAATACAATTAGCGTTACAAAATAGAAATTAAACATCAAAGTTAATTACAATTAATTTCAATTACAATTTGTTGGAACTGTATTTAATCTGAGTTCTTAGAACGACGATTCTCTTCGTCGGCGCCCGGTCGAAGCAACACGTGACCAAAATATTGGCTTGTACTTGCTATTAATACCTTTTTATTATACTATCGAGTAGCGAAACGAGCTGGTCGTTTGCCTGATGGTGAACGTAACGCCAGTCCATAACAATTGTAGCGCCATTCAGAACTTTAAAACACAAAGGATTGCGCGACACTGCACTGCACTCGTTACCCTGAGAAACTAGAAGCTAGTAATATATAGTTTTTTATTGTACATACGACTATTTTTATTGAAATTCTGTCGAATTTTCACACCCCACATTGTAAAAATAACGACAGAAAACACCCTGGAGGATGTAAGCTTAAGATAAATGAGGAAACGAGTCATTATATGACACCGTTCAAAGAAAATTTATCCTCATGATCAAAGGGTCCTGTCATGAGGAAGTCGCATTAACAGCAGAGTGCTAAGGGAAGAAGTTATTTGTGACGAATAAACACATTTCGAGTAACGTCTTGAGTGCACGTATTTAGAGTGTTTGTGTTAGGGACACACTCGGTAAAAGTGATAATACGGTAATTATAGGGGGTGATGTTTTTTGTACTATTGGGTAATGAGACGAAAGGGCCGTTTGCGTGATGGTAAGCAAACACCAGCCCATTAAAAAGCAAAGCCACCCAGAACTTTGAATCTGAATTTGAATGAGGACATGTGACATCCACCAAGCCAACCTGGGCCCGCGTGGTAGATCATGACCTACAGATCTAAAGGGTCACGCCCGGAGGATGGTGGAGATGTGATGAACTCTGTATGGGTTATGCAACGATAGAAATATTAGTGTGACGGTGAACCTGATTATAGTTATAGTTATATTATGGTTAAACAGATCATTTTTATTTAAAACTACTTACAATTTTTACAAAAACATAAAGGTCCAAATGGAATCGTTGAAATCGAATATCAAAAAAATGATAAAGAACAAAAATATTACGTCAAGATGAAAGAACATTCTCGAATACGCAAAGATGGTTATTTTCCCTGAATCGAACGTTTTTCTTTAAAACCTCCCCAACGCGAATAGACTTCGATTCTCGCCATACTACGAGCTTATAGCGAACCAATCTTAAACTTTTCTCACTATTATGTTTCTATATACAGGAGTTACCATCTGTCCCCGTAGTCCGGCAGCTGCTGTACAATTTAATCACGAAACTATGTTACAAATAAAAAATATTTAGAAAAAACCTAGCAGTAGTTTTTATGAGAATTTAAACAATAAACTAAATTATTTCCAATTCGTAAAAATATTTTAAAAAAATGGGGCTTAAATCTTCATCTTCTGACTCTAAACATCTTCACTCTCACAACACAACACACTAGCCTTTGTGTCATCAATATTCTATGTTTTATAATCATTTTTCGATTCTACCCAGGCTATAATTAAAACTACGCGTTAAGCTAAAACTAGTACTAGTGAACAAAAAGTCCAAATGCTCCATAACTTCCTACTTCGGTTACCGGGTAGAGTTGCGCAAACTTTATTTATTTCCAAGTTCCGTAGAAATGTTTAATGTTGGATTTTTATTCCCTCCCCTCGACCGCCTTGAAACGAAGGCTTTGCAAAAGCAACTTTATTTTTATTAAGAACTTTATTTTTGAAACGCAATATGTGTTCGTGCAATAGTTTTAGCAGTTGTATGCGTCTTCGTATCATTAAAATTACTAATGCATGAAAAATAATTTTGTTTAAACTTAATGGCAATGCAATATTACGGAAAATATACACATTTATATAAGTATAATTCATTGTTGGATATATTGTTTAATAAATGTTTATTTTTGTGTTTACATTTTTCACAGGTTTTGTGGTCCGGTCTAAGAATAGCACCGCCCTATCTTTTCCCAGGGGTGCCGAAAGAGCGCTAAGAGCTAGAGGAATATCCAGGCAGCAGCAATCTCCTAGGTCAACATAATCTTACTGCGATCACCAAGAAGCCTGCCAAGTGTGGTGTATAGCAAAATCCCCCGTAGTGGGGAGACCATTTTCCAATTAATGATGGCATTTACGCCATTAACGAACAGTACAATATAAAAAAAATTAACCGTCGACCTTCGGATCGATGGGCAGTCTCACGACCATAGGGGCATGATCGCAGCTTGATACGTTTTATGGACATATACCCTATGTCGATCTCTGGACCAACACAAAGCAGGTGTAATTACTAGTTAGTGTTAGTTCGAGTGACGTATCTATATATCGTATCGTATAAATACGCCGCGTGAAATTCTTGAAGGGATAGCTCAGTTGGGTACGAGTGACCCATCGATTTTTCTGCTTCTTGACCTATTTCCTATGCCGTCACTCGTCGTTTACCATGAACCATCGACATGATATATCAACTTTATCTTTGTACTATGAACCATTTCAGGTCGAACGATTAGACTGTCAATTTTATTTAAAAAAACAGAGGTAAACGCATGCTGCACCGTTTGGTGACGATTTGTCAAGACATATTACCTATATACTGTAAAAATAAAGGTAGATCATGGTTTCGTGCTGTGGTGCTACGCTATGACGTCAGCAAGACATTGCTACGCCGTAGTCACCAGCCCAGCCGCCCAGCGCTACGCAAAGGGAAGACGCGGGGAAGGACAGCAGTCCTCATTGAACTACGAACGATAATACACGTGACAATTATTCAAATCTGTGTATGTTGAAACCGATTCTACGTGTGCCGATAAAATGTATCCATAAATATCACGTCCTATTCCCTTAGAAAATATATAGGTATTCCTTGAGCCAAAACAAAACTTACCATTTTTGCGACCGATTTTACGTGCGTTCATACGTCTTACCAACAAATACCGCGTTCTAGTATATCCCAGCGCACGTAGAGGTTAGTTTGCATTAGAAGCGGCACTAACTCGGCCCGTTGTCGTCCCAAATGTCACCCGGTTCCAATAAAGTAGGGTACAACTTCCAAATTGAAAAAGAAATCTCGCTCTCGGCACATGCAAATGTCTTCTACAAAATTGCTAAACTCTCTGACTGGGTGGAGTGAATTATGAAAGTAAGTATGGAAATTTGAAATTAGAACGATCATGTCCGTTATGTTGGAGTTTTTTTTTAATTATTTAAATTTTTATTGTTTTGAATCGCTGGTTTAAAGGTTCCTTGTTTTTAACTGACTTCCAAAAAAGGAGAAGGTTATCAATTCGGTGGGTATTGTTTTTTATGTTTGTTACCTCATATCTCTGTCATTAATAAACCGATTTGGAAAATTGTTTTTTATATGAAAGTATATACTTTCAGATTGGTTCCATATGAATTTCATCAAAATCCGTTTAGTAGTTGGTCACTGAAGTCGGTTCGTAGCTTTTTTAAAGCAATTTTTGGTTTGAAGCTGTGATTGTCTAGCCAAAGTCACTTACTGGAAACGTTAACGAAAGCTAATAAGTTAAAAGTGTTAAAAATCATTTAATGCTTAAATCATGTAGCTAGCTAGGTTAGATGTAGTGTTTATTTATGTATTAGCTAGTTAATAAAGGCATTTAGCGCGTTTAATGCTATTTGGTAACGAGACGAGCTGGTTGTTTGCCTGATGGTAAGCATAACGCCGGCCCATAATAATTGGAGTGCCACTCAGAACTTTGAAACACAAAGGCCCGCGCGGCACTGCAGTGCACTCCTTACCCTGAGACATTAGGTATTAAGTCTCATAAGCCCAGTAATTTCACTAGCTACTCTGCTCATCAAACCGGAACACAGAAATGCTTGCACACTACTGCTTGCGGCAGACTTTACGAGCACTGCGGTGGAAACAACCCAGACGGACTACTAACTTACATTTTTAACTAATTTTTACTAATTGACATTTTTAATATAGATATTTTTTATATGAATAAGTAGAAAGCATATATTGCTTTAAGTCCTCTTTGTGAATATTTTATGTACGTAAAAAATGTACTTACCTACTTGTCTATATCCCAAAGGTAACACTTAAAAGGCCGTTGTCTTAAAATGGTAAGCACCTGAATTTAATCCGGCTAAGAATAGATTAAACAACGTCTTCCGGATATAGGTCACTCGATTTAAGTGATAGGTGCGGCTTCTCAGACCGGCTTTTGTTGACTGAAGGTGGGCTCTTGAGGGTTGATTTTGTAATATTTTGAAGTGAAAATGACGCTGTGGTTGTGAGGCGGCCTGCTGATCCATCATCCAGATCGAGAATCAAACGAAACCTTTATAACCTAAATCAGATATGTAGATTTAATAAATTTAAACTAGCAATTCTTGTGTATGTATGTAAATATATACAGTTTATTTCGGCTATCTCGGAAACGGCTGTAACGATTTGGATGATTTTTTTATTTAAACATGGTTTTAAGTTTACCTACATAGTTGTATTTCTTGTAAAAACGCACATATTATATTATTATATTATAATATACAGTGCGTTTACACATAGCAGGTATTATAGTAAAAAAGGCTCAACGTAGCAATGGGAGATATACATTTTATACATCTCTGTTGTGCCATTTTGTAAGTCAGCTAAAAGCTTTTTTAAATATTCTTACTTTTGACCTCGAGCTCAATTGATGTTAAGCGACGATGCGGTCGACGATGTAGCACGCTTGCCTAGAAGAAACCTATTCACTCTCGTCTTGAAAACTCCCAAATTATAGCTATTGGGAAACACAGAGGCCGGCAAAGAATTCCACTCCTTAGCCGTCCGTATAATGAAGGTTGAAGCAAAACGCTTGGACCGGACAGGAAAGATATCAACCATATACGGGTGACGCAGTGCCTTTACTCTAGTCTAGTATACTCTAGTCGTCCGTTGGTAAAATGGAGATGCGATACTTCAATTTTGTTTATTTGTTTATAAGATAATTTAATTGACAACTTTGCTCATCGAACCTGCATACAGTAATGCTTGCATATTACTGCTTGACGACAGACTACACGCAGAAGAGTTAGAGCTACCACTTGTTAAGAAAATTTAGGAATTTTAATGTTATAGAGCGAAACAAAGACATTCCGGCCAAGCAAGTCCGTAACACATCACCGCGCCCTCTTACACCCATGCCAGTTTCTGGGGCAGGTGACTGATCGATCGACTGGGATATAAGAATGGTAGGTTAAGCCTTCTTGTACAAGAATAATTGGTTTTTAGAAACATCACAACGGCTTGTAAGCCATCTGAACGAACGATGAACGTAACGATGGCTAAATGGCGTAAAATCGTCTGCTGTTCCGTAGATAGAAGATTCGAATCCTAAAATAACCTTGAGTTTGTTAGTGGTAGGACTCGTCTGCGAGTGTCCGTCTGGGTTGTTACGACCACTTTGCTCCTGACGTCTGCCGCCAAGCAGTCGTGGGCAAGCATTACTGTCTTCCGGTTTGATGAGCAGAGTAGCCAGTGTAATTACTGGGCTTATGAGACTTAATACCTAATGTCTCAGGGTAACGAGCGTACTGCAGTGGCGCGCAGGCCTTTGAGTTTGAAAGTTCTGGGTGGCACTGCAATTGGTATGGGCCGGCGTTATGCTTACCATCAGGCAAACGACCAGCTCGTCTCGTTACCAAATAACATAAAAAAACGATTTTAGTGAAGACATCGTGATGCAAGCGCAGAATGGTGGTAGGGCATTTTCAAGTATCCGTCTGCCTAGCTGCCACTTCAAGCTGTGAATCTGTCGCCAAGTACCAGACCTATCGGTGTATTATCCAGTCATCATGACTCACACCAAGTATGTGAAGTCGTAAGCACCATATCCGATATTTTTAGTTTAAAATATTTGGACCATAGATGAAAACACTACAAAGCTACAAATTATATATCGTGTTTCTGAATTAGAGTATCGTCGAATGTCAAAGGCTATTCGATGTTAATTTGATCGATTTGTCATACGAGTCGATTTCGTCGAAAGCCGAAGGGTTATTTGGTACAAAAGGGTACTTGACTTAAAAATATATTGAAATTTGAAGTATTACAAGCTTTGAATTAAAAAGGGTATTTAAAGATATTTTATTCACCGTACCTAGATTAGCGCTTTGAATAAAATTGAAAAATTAAAAAAGAAAATTACAGCCTACAATTTAAAAAAAATTGTATCGCGAAAGCACTTAAATTGATTAATATGATAATAATAGTGTAGTGAAGTGTAAAAAAGCTTAGTTTAAAACTCACCATATACATCGATGCACCCGATCTGAAACTTCATACTCGGCTGTGTGTTGATCTGGCACATGTAGCACCCTCTATCTTCTGCCTTCAACGGCCTGATCCTGAGCTGCCAGGTCCTGGGCGCGTCCAGGTTCACGGAGTACCGGGCGCCGAGGACCGCCTTCTCGTGCATAGTGAGGACGGTTTGGTCTTCTGCTCTTAGCCACCCTACCTGGAGAGAAGAAAGGATTTTAGATTACAAAATTCAAATTCAAATTCAAAAGTCTTTATTCAAATAGGCCCCAAAGGAGCACTTATGAAAGTTAAAATGACTCTAACAGCCGGCCTCTGCAACATTCATCTACCCAAATCACAGACTAAAACTAATGCTGTCTTTATCAGAACATAATAAATGACAAAGACACCAACAGACCCAATCCGTGCTCAAAGTCAACGAACCTTCCAGAAACCCACCGTGCCCGTTCCCGTTCATAAACACTTACACACTTATACCTCCGCACTAGAATTCAATGTGTTTCAGGTGGCATGGACATACACAGATACACAACACAAACATCCGAGAGCAAACTTTATGTTCACTACAATTACAATACGATCGAAGTGTTTATTTAATTTTTTTTTTTTTTTTTTTTATATTACCAAAATGAGATCAAAACATGGTTACGTTTAAATAGGTACAATAGTAAAAGTTGTGTTCTAACATTGTTACAAAGATACCTAAATCATGTATGAGGCTGTGTATGTGTATCTATGTTTAACACACATGTACAGCACTTTTTACAAACAATATACAATGTGTCTTGCACTTCCGTGAGACAGTGGTACCCCATAAGCCATTCGTCAAGTGGTCTCTAGATGGTGCTAAACTGGACAGCTTTACTGGTAGCGTTGTTTGTGCCGACGAGAATGGCACTTACACATAAACTAGCTTAATGTTACTTGTGTTTACAGAGCGTGAATGTGTGTGTTAACGCTAGAGACGCTCGTATCATGGCTTGGTTTGTAGAAGAGTAAAAAATTACCTTTCTGTGAAGTTATACCTATGCAAAAGCCAGATGGACTTTATAGCGCACTAGTTAGTCTGGATCCCCATCTAAATGATCAATTGCAGTTACCACTCGAACCCTTCATCATCATTACCATGATCAGTTGATCACCTGGAAGACATACACAGCCGTACTTAGGCATCCACCATAGAACTATTTTGCGGCTTCCATCTAACGACTCTCTGCGCCCTTCACCAAGTACGCCCTTCAAAACTTATGCCTAATTAACAAAACTCTGGGAGCTGATAAAGCTATGTACCTAATTTATAGGAGACACATCTCTATAGTAACATAATAAAATCTATATTAATATTATAAAGTTTGTTTGTAGTAACCTACATTATCCCTGAGTGCTGTAGGCTACAAGTGTGACCAAAGCTATTCCGTACTATAGTAAATACGACAGTGTGTTTGTACGTTTGTTGGTTTGTCCTTCTTTTACGCAGCAACGGAGCAATGGCTCGACATGATTTTTGGCACTGAATAGATTGAAGAGTAACATAGGCTACTTTTTATCCCTTAAAAATGCGCGGTTTAGCCTCTGTTACTCTCCGGTCCATAAACTATATCTATGCCAATAATCACATCGATCCGTTGCTCCGTTACTGCGTGAAAGAAGGACAAACCAACAAACACACTTTCGCATTTATAATATTAGTAGGATAGTAGGACTAGTAGGATTAGTAGGATACATCCCTATACCACGCATGCAAAGCCGCGTAGTACAAAAGCTGGTTGAGTACAAAGCAAAAAGAGGTATTTAGTTAGGGACACAGCTTTTTTTTGAAAAGCTTATACCATTTTTTTGCAATTAGCTCTCTTGATGTCTATCATAATACAATAGCGTGAACAGAGAACGGGATTTGGCCCGCTGCCTGGCGCATACACAAAAATCAAGGTTTACCACCCCTGCTGCTGCACGTTGTGCATTTTAATACCAGCATGCAGGGACCGCGGATTGAAACCCACCTCAATGTAGTTCCAGTGCTACTGGCGCATTTAATCACATTATGAATGGACGATGATTTCTAATATTAGAAAAATGCGAAAATATTGGTTTGTCCTTCTTAGCAACGGTGAATCGGATTGACTTAATTTTTTGCATAGTAATAGTTTGCATAGCCGGTGCTATGCTGGACTGTGTCTAAGGCTATTTTTCAGAAAAAATCACGGTTTCTGTACGAATCCCCACGCAGGTGAAACCACAGGCCGTAGCTATACAATAATATAAATAAATAACACCCATAGACGACATGTAAAATGACTCTGATCCCTAAGTAGAATTTCTCGTGCCTATGGGAAGGCGGTCCTATAATTGTTGACAGAGCGAGCGAAGCATCTTTTCAACAACTTGCCAATAATGCTTTCTTCTGTCTGGATTTACGTAGTCGCGTATAGGTCGTATTTTTCTACTAATCTTGATAAAAATTGGTATATAGGTTCTACAATATCATAGAAGAAGTTTTTGTCATCAGTAATTTTTTATCGGGTTCCAAAAAAGGAGGAGGTTCTCAATTCGTCTCTATTTTTTTGCTTGTTACTCGATTCCTCTGTTAATTCTCTATAGATTTAAGTGACTCTTTCTTTATTGAGTAGGGTATCAAGGGTGGTCCTCTTATACGAGTACATTTTAGTAAAGAAATCCACCCCTAAGGGTGGAAAAATGGGGGATGAAATTTCAATGGGGGCGATATTTTCATAGTTGTCACTTTCCGCTTTTTTAAAAGTCACTAATTGTTGAGTGTGTTGGTGTATTCCCCCTAAAGATGGGGATGTTTGTGACTCAAACAAACATCCTCATCTTGTTGTCCAGTTGTGACTACTCAATTTTAAACAAGATGGTGTGAAAAAAAATTGAAATGGGTTATAAAATAATATAGATAACAGATTTCCTGTTTCAAAAGAAATTGTGTCGTAATCAAATTTATCGGCAGCTCTTTATCTACAAACCCCGATTACAAAATACTGTATTCAACTGCAGCGCCTCATTCTTTTGTTTTTCTTTTCTCCCCTCCCCTCCCAATTTTCTTTCTCGGATTTAGCCTTTGTACACATTTCATTCCATTGTTTACAATAAAATCTAATTCGTCTGTGATTAAAGTCTTTGAGCGAGACGAAAACCGAATCTTTTGTTTCATTCTTCGTTACTACACCGGCCATTGTGATGGGAACTAAATGAATACAAAAATATCTGTAGGTACGATCACGGTACGCTGAAGGAATTTTTAATAGCTACCGTTCGCTTGACCTAGAGCCTTACTATGAAAATCGAACGTCAAAGCTTCGTCTGACGGATCGGAATTTTCGTACCATGAAAGAAAAAATGTCAAGCGCAAACATCGAATCGAACGTTGGATCCGAAACACTTTAATAGGAAAACTGTGATCCGTCGACCGAAGCTTCGACGTTCGATTTTCAGAGTAGGGCCCCAGGGGCCCGTTTCACGTTTTTCGTTTCACTTTGTAATTCTTTACCCGTTGGATTAAAACGCATCGTGATCCTGATCAGGATGAAGAATATGTACTTCTAAACCGATAATCTTAAATTGGCAAAAGGAGGGAATAGATCTTTCAAAGAAAAGTGCCAATAAAGAGTAAAGAAAATACCCTACACTGTACTGTTATGCATATGTCCGTACTACGAGAATATGTGTTTATAGGTTTGTTTGTTTGTCCTTCTCTCACGCAGCTACGGCACAACGGATCGACGTGATTTTTGGCATAGATATAGTTTATGGACCAGAAAGTAATATATTTTATTCCGAAAAAACGCACTGTGACTGTGGGAATCACCACGGGTGAAACCGCGGACGCAGATAGTCACCCGTCTATACTACAATAAACGTTAAAGCGTATTTGTACGTTTGTTGGTTTGTCCTTCTTTCAGGCAGCAACGGAGCAACGGATCAAGGTGATTTTTGGCATAGATATAGTTTATGGACTGGAAAGTAACATAGGCTACTTTTTATCCCGAAAAAATGCACGGTCCCTGTGGGAACGCGGGTGAAACCACGGCCAGAAAGTAATTGAATATATTTCCACCAGAAATGTATACCAAAAGCTACACTATAAACCAGCACTATATAAGCATATTCAATTACTAACTTTAAGTAATAGAGCGCAGTAGTGCGGAAAGCAAATGTTTGTGCTCAGGTTATTAGCATCGCTTCGAAACTCCGTGTCTTATGCAGTAGTTTCAGCAACGCACTACCCACTTACCCACTTACTTACCAACTGTAATTGAGATTTGTGAGCTTACTTAAAAAGTGCAATTATGTACCTACATATCACTCTTCTACTTTGCTACCTCTCGCGGATCCGAGGTGAGCGTTTGCGGAAGTTAAAGTGACTCTTACTGCCTCGTCCTAAAGCCTACACCATCGAAGGATGGGCATAAGGAAGTCGACGATGAAGGTGTACCTTGTGTTTATTATACATATCAGCAACATATAGTTTAGAAAGTAATTTAACCCATACAAAACGAGCGTCACTGAAAAGTATTTTTATCATATTGGGTAACGAGACGAGCGGGTCATTTGCCACGCTAGGCCATACTAATTGCCTAGTATAGTGCCTAGTGAATTTTAGTCACATTCTGTGTTACTGACCGTTGGTAATATCTATACTGCATACTTACTACAAATAAATAAAATTGAAGTGTCTATTTGTAACATCAAAATAACAGCTTTTTCCTAAATGCATATGAAAGTATATACGGTACCCATAACAAAACAACCATTTTTAAAATTGTTGTCTGTCTGTCTATCTGTCTGTTTGTTCCGGGTAATCTCCGAAACGGCTGGACCGATTTACTACTTTAATTTTAGAAAAAGACTTAGGGTTCCGCGCTAAAAAACAAAACCCATGAAAAAATTTCACCACGCGGGTGAAACCGCGGGCAGCAGCTAGTTATGTATATAATCCTGGCTACTGGATAAGTACTAAGCTGTAATCTCGCTACAATGACAAGTTTTAAAATATTTCATGGTCTTAAACCTGGCAACACGTACCACTTAAGATGCCTTCTTCAAGCTCAGATAAATTTCAAAGGAGCGATGTAATAAAACACCATAAAGCCTTAAATTACTTGTTACACATATGCTACTCGGTTCTCATGTAAAATATTACTTTGTATTCAAAAACTCGAATTTCCCACCTTATCATATATTTTCATCACGTCACTAAAAGTGCCGTATAACAGGAAAGTTACTTGGCAACTTCCACCCCAAAAAAATCAATGTTAAATAAATTGACGATAATATTATGCTAGAGTAAGTTAGGTCATCTAATTTGGGTAGGGCAGCCTTGGTCAAGTCATTACGTTTTTGGGTCGTATTCAAAGATGTATAATTTTTTTTTTAGTTTTTTATGATGTTTCATTTCTATTGATTTTCTCTATTTATTCTTCATAAATAACTATGTCAAGGGCTGAAAGTAATCAAAACCATGAGGTGGCTGTTTTGTACGCAAGGTATAAAGGTGTCAAGTAAATCAATAGGTAAACCAATTACGTTCCTACTAAACTAACGTATGTTCGAAGAACACGTTTTGTATTTTTACATATTTTTTTTGATATTTTACATATTATTTTTGAGTTTAAAATTAATTATTATTAACTTGTGGCTTTTTAATTGGTTTTTGATGTTTAATAATGAATGGACTACGATTTTTATACTATTTGATAACGAGACAAGGTTGTCGTTCACCTGATGGTAAGCATAACGCCGGCCCATATCTATTGCAGTGCCACTCAGAACTTTGAAACACAAAGGCTTGGTGGCACTGCATTGGGCTCGTTACCATGAGACATTAGGTATTAGTAGCAGGCGTTAAATAACATAATCATTTGGACAAACTGCTAACGAAGCTGATAACCGTAGACACAGTTTCATGCGAAGCGCGTAAGCAGTTTTTTCTGCAAGCAGTTTTTTTACACACGTTACGTGTCGGACTCACGCTCGAAGAATGTGTTACGTTTCGCTCGTAACCATTTGGCATCTTGTCGGCCATTGGTCGATTGCCTTAGCTTCAGTGCAGTAGTGAGCGAGCGGACCAATTAGAACGCCCGAAATATAAACGAACCAATAAGAGCTCGAAACATAGCATAATAACTTGTTTTGTAAGAAAAAATAATATATTTCAAAATGAAAGTGAAATGATTATAGAGAATACACGTTATGTCCGAAGATTACATTATGTTTTTCTCGGATTAACTTGGAACCATATGGCCATTTCACACTGTGTTTTAATTAGCTTCGCTATACTTACATAGCTAATAATATATAATTATAAGGCGCTACAGTCAGAATGTTTGTCACGTGTCTTAAACACAAATAATAAATTAAACACGGCTTTTTTATTCTCGATTAGCTATAATTATTATTATAACTACCTTCTGATCTGATCATGTGACGTTGTGGTGAAAGCGATGAACATAGTCTCTCAAGTAAACCTGCCAGATATCTAGAAAATGCCACAAAACTCAACTGCAATTGGATTTGGATGTATACGTTAGAATCACGAGTGTCACTCGGAGTGATACATCACCCCTAATCACCCATCACACTGGCTAAGGCACTCGTGTTTTTTTATTGATGTGACTTTCCTTACATCAATTTGTTTTCTTGTATTGCACGAGTTGCCAGGACTTAGAAATAAACGTTAGGTCTAAGCAACTTCGTAATGACAAAAGATTAAATTCTCATTTATACTCATCATCATAAGCCGTACAGAAAATCAAAAGCGGGCCGCATGTTTATAACAACTGTTTTGGAACCATAATATATCAAGTAAAGTGCTAAAGTTGGGAACTTGTAGATTGTAGGTAAGGCCCAAAAGCTGAGCTACCCAATGCGTGTGACTTGAGTGAGTGGCAAGTTTGTTTATCAAAGTTTAGGTGACAGAGTGGATTGGAAATATATTTGCAGGTATCTTTTCGTTTATCTATTCACTAGGAATATTCGGGACAACATTGTATTTTTTTTTAATTTTTTCTAGTCATATCACTGTTTGTAGGTAACAGTCTTATAAATAACACATTACAAAGCGGGTCTGCTAGATGGAGCTACGGCTTGTAAGCCGGAAAGCAATACATCATATCAAGAATTTCGCAGTCAACATCGATTGCTCCCATAGCCTAGTTGGTTAAGGCGTCTGGCCTAGATAGCAAGAAGATGCAGGTTCGAATCCTGTTGGAAGCGAAATTTTTGTGATGTATATATTTGTGAGAACATCCGCTAGTGTCGGTTAACACTATAAAATATATTTCATAAAGTCTTAAAGAGTTCAATGGATTGTTTTGAGACCCGGTTCTATATATGAGGCGCTTCGTTTGCCTGATGGTAACCATAACGTCAGCCCATAACAAATGCAGTGCCACCCAGGACTTTAAAACACAAAGGCCTGCGCAGCACCGCATCGCGCTCGATACCCTGAGAAATTGGATATCAAGTCTCATAAGCAGTAGTAGTTTCACTGACTACTTTTATCATCAAACCGGAACATAGTAACGCTTGCACATTACTGCTTGGCCAGAGACTAGACGAGCTGTGTTACCCACCTAGATCTATACATGTATTAGATAAGGTTTGTAAATAGTTTCTAATTGCTTATAGTTAGGTTAACGTATATTTTAGTTTATTTTGATGAATTTGTTTAATTAGTTTAGTCTATGTTGAGAACAAATATAATTACATGTACAGTGTATCTTTGTTGGTGGTGGTAAAGTGGATATTGTGGTGTCAAAATGGCTATCACTATCGTAGTCATCCTAGCTTTAGTACGAGAGTTATAAACTTAAATCAAACTGTTGAAACAAAACATCAATATTGAATAAATAAAGCCGAAGTTAGACAGATACTCACCGATTCGCATCTGGCTACCACAGTAACCCAACACTAAAACCTTAATGCCCATCAAAATTAGTGATATCGATTCTCGACCCTAATGACCAATAATGTAATACCAGTCATTTACATGCCTACGGTGTTAGAAGTTTACCCATTATACGGTATTACTTATGCTTGTACTTAATACTTACGAGTAGGTACTAAATTTACTAACTTCGATAAATGTTAGTATTCATTACAAGCAAGGGCTCGTCCTTTTTAACATTTGAAAGTGTAATGTGGTTCCGTACCAAAAATTGGTTTCAGAAACCAAAACTAGAGACTTTTGCTGTTAAGTTACGAATCTGAGAAACGTAGGAAAAGCAGAGATATTTCATCTCAAAAATCAGAAATTATCAGTGAGAGAAAAGGGTTTTTTATGAAAACAGCTTAGGTATTGTGTAACAGAAAGTGTTTTTTCCAGTGATCTATAACTAGGCAAAAACTAAGCGTAACTTTTTGATAAAACATATCTATTTTTCATTTAGGCATAAACGGGATACCCAGTCTAATAATTATCAACTTAACCAATTTGGTAGATTTCATCAAAAATTATTACGCTTAGTTTTTGTCTATGGGCAGAGTTCACTAACCATTTTGAATCGAAGTTCGACTCATAAATTGTAGTTCATATAGCTTACACGAATTATTTGAAAGAGAATTTTGATATTTGCGGTCAAAGCTAGCTCTTGAACCGCCGCTCACGTGAACATCATCCATTTCACATTTGGTAAACTCCGACCTAAGGTCGCTTAACTTTACACTAAAACTATCCAACTAGCTGTCGCGCGCGACTTCGCTCGCACGGTGTTCTCAACCTTTTACACCCCTTTAGTTTTTCAAGAAACGATGAAGATTTTTTAGAATTTTTATTGTATTAGTTTATTTCCAAAGTGTCATTACTTAGACATAAAAAATCGTTATCCATAGAAATTTTAACACCCTACGGGGTCGAGAAAGAGTTTTAATATCACAAATTCCGTTCTTAATATGCGTCCGCATTATAAAAGGAATCTATTATTCAAATTTAAGATTTCTATTATCAGTGGTTTTGCTAATTTTGAGAGCTATGTCGGTAGCTTCAGTTTTCCTGCGGATCTCCGGTCTCAGCAAGGAAGCTTTTTATATTTATGTATAGGTAGATAAACTCACTCACTTTATGTTTACCAAGATTCGTGACAGCACAGCCTAATATCGCTTCTCGTCCTAAAAAGAACGTGTGGTTTCCTATAGGCCGCTCGAATTCTGGCTCTTCAGAGAACTTCTTTGTCGTCATTTGAGAATCTGAAACAAGAGAAGATTTATTTATAACTAAGACAATGGTAATAATTTTGAAGCGATGATACCTAAAGTCTCAGGGTAACGAGTGCACTGCAGTGCCGCGCAGGCCTTTTCAAAGTTCTGGGTGGCACTGCAATTGTTATGGGCCGGCGTTATGCTTACCATCAGGCAAACGACCACCTCGTCTCGTTACTAAATAACATAAAAAAACAGTAACAGATTTTATATTAAAATACAAAGAGTGGTTTGTTCTAGTCAACATTTTTAATAGAAGGAGCAGGACTGTGAGAGCGTCGGTGGTGCAAAATAAAATGGTCTCATACATTTTTTTTAAACTGTTGGATAATGAGACGACCGGGTCGTTTGCCAGATGGTCTCACAACAAACGTCTCACGTAAAACGCAAGCCTATTTTGTATATAAAAAAAACATACAACAGTTTCACCATATATCACTTCAATAGTTACCTACAATTTACTAGCCATTTACTATTTACTTTCTTGTACAATTTCCATGGAACTGCACCGTAGTGCTCTATAAATACGTTTACTCTAGAGACAAGAGGTGGAGCGGAGCATCTTGCGTGCAAGTAATTGCTGGAGCTCACGTTTCCTGTACACAGTAACGTCATGATACTTGTAATATTGTGGCAGAATAGAGCTTGGTAAATATATTGTGCTGTAAAACTATTCAGTTGGATACGATGCCTCAAAAGCGTTTTGGTTTTAACTGTAAGTTTTTGAGTAATTAAATTAAATAAATAAATAGTGGACAGAAAGTTACGATGTGCATGTATTGATAGATAGAAAAGTCTTTATTGCAATAACAAAACTGTAAGTACATAGACAGACTTAGTACTAGCTTCGGTCCACGGTTTCATCCGCGCTCCCATAGGACCCGTGCATTTTTCCGGGATAAAAATATTCTATGTCACTCTCAGGCTCATGAACTATATCTATGCCAAAAATCACGTAGATCCGCTGCTCAGTTGCTGCGTGAAGGACAAACAAACAAACAGACAAACACGCCTTCGCATTTATTATATAAAGTACGGATAATATTCACGTCAACCAGGTATAGGTACTTTAATATTATAAATGCCAAAGTGTGTTTGAACATTTGTTGATTTGTTGGTTTGTTGGTTTGTCCTTTCACGCAGCAACAGAACAACGGGTCGACGTGATTTTTGGCGTAGATGTAGTTCATGGACCGGAGAGTAAATAGGTTACTTTTTATGAAATATATTTTTATAGTGTTAACCGACACTAGCGGATGTTCACATAAATATATACATCACAAAAATTTCGCTTCCAACAGGATTTGAACCTGCGTCTTCTGGCTTGCCGGGCCAGACGCCTTAACCACTAGGCCATTTCTTTTCGGATTACAAGCTAGATTACGGCTAGATGGAGCTACGGCTTGTAAGCCGAAAAGAAATACATCATATCAAGAATTTCGCAGTCAATAGTGATTGCTCCCATGGCCTAGTGGTTAAGGCGTCTGGCCTAGATAGCAAGAAGATGCAGGTTCGAATCCTGTTGGAAGCGAAATTTTTGTGATGTATATATTTATAGGTTACTTTTTATCCCAAAAAATGCACGGTTCCTGTGGGAACGCGGGTGAAAACCCCACGGGCAGAAGCCAGTATTAAGATAATGATGCTCTGCAATGTAAAACAGGTTAATCAAATTTCACTCCGTAATTCCCACCCCAGCAATAATTATCACGTTTACAAATCCACGGCCGTACGAAGGTATTAAATAAATTAAATTTCAAGTAAAAGCGATCGATTCGTTTCGATATTACGTTTTCATTTTACACAAAAGCTAATTTGATGAAATTGGAACAAAGATCAATTTGTTTTTTTTTTGACGCTGGTATTAGTGACTGTATTTGAATTTTCAGTTTTGTCACTTAGGAAACTTGTTCTAAGATTGACTTTATTAATCTCGTATGGGTCAGTAAGCAATTATTTTACAATATCCACTCTAAACACATATCCATAGTCTTTTATGGCGTTTTGTGTCTCTCACTCTGAATCTCACTAGTTTGACCAGGAATTTTTCTGACCACAACACAAACAAACACAAAATGGAAATTATAACCACTAGCTTCTGCCCGCGGTTTCACCCGCGTTCCCAAAGGACCAGTATATTTTTTCGGGATAAAAAGTAGCCTATGTTACTCTCCAGTCCATAAATTATATCTATGCCAAAAATCACATCAAGTCGTTGCTCCATTTCTGCTTGAAAGAAGGACGGACCAACAAACGTACCTACAAACACAGTTTCGCATTTATTATAGCTTAGGTATTGTGTCTGGGTGGGTACTTTGTTCATGCAGTCTGGTGCCAAGCAGTAATGTGCAAGCATTACTGTGTTCCGGTTTGATGAGCAAAGTAGCCTGTGACATCACTGGACTTATGCGACTTAATACCTGATGTCTCTGTGTAACGAGCGCAATGAAGCAGGTCTTTGTATTTCTAAGTTCTGAGTGATAGGTACTGAAATTGCTTATCTTACCATCAAGCAATGACCCGTTCGCCGCGTTACCCAATAGTATAAAAAAACCATGTTATTAGGTATTCCGTACAAATCCTTCCACATCGCATTGAAAACTTTAGTGCTACAGAACCTTTTGAATTTTTAACACAATTTAGACAGACAACGGCCCTCGGACCCATATTACCTAAATAAAAAGCCACTCGAACCTCAAACGAACAATAAAAAACGGAGCCTCCGAAACAGCCATAAAACAAGTATTCATAAAAAAACGAAAAGGCCGACAAAAACGGGGTAAAAACGTCAAAAAATGGCGCATATGGGTCGATAGAGAGACGGCGCCGTTCGCACCTGTCACCAAATGCTAATGTAGTTCACACAAAAACGCTATGTCTACGCTGTGGTTGAAAATTTTAAACAGTTACTGAACTTTGCCTAAATCTAAAAACGAGATATTTTGGTATATTTATCATCATAACCAGCTGGAAGATGGCCAATACTGAATCCTTCCCGCCTCCCGCCTCGAGCCTCCCGCTTGAATTAAGGGGGTTTTGCTATGATACACCACGCTTAGCAGCCATCTTGGTGATCACACTTAATTATGATGTTGACAAAGGAGTGGCTGCTCATTCCCTGCATATTCTGTTCACCGGGATCACGTCACAAAGTATTAACTGAAATTCAATGTAGTCAGTGAAATTACTGTTGTTTCAGAGCGCACTGGCAGTGCCGCGCGCAGTGTTTCCATAGTTGTGATTGGAATTTGGAACTACAGTTGTTATGGGCAGGTGCTGTATTACCCACAATTTTTTTGTGCTATTTTTAACGAGACGATCCGGTCGTTTCCCTGATGGTAAGCATAACACCGGCCCATACCAATCGCAGTGCCACTCGGAACTTTAAACACAAAGGCCTGCGCGGCACTGCAGTGCGCTCGTTACCCTAAAACATAAGGTGTTAAGTCTCATAAGCCCAGTAATTTCACTGCCTACTCTGCTCATCAAACCGGAACACAGTAATGCTTGCACATTACTGCTTGGCGGTAGAATCACGAGCAAAGCGGTGGTAACAACCCAGACGGACACTCGCAGAAGAGTTAGTCCTACCACTAACTTAAATGATCTGTTCGTCTCAATTATGTTCACCTTGTAGTATAAAACATATACAAAGCGACTAACTTTTGTTTGCAGGTTCGCTCGCTTGGTGGATCAATGCGTTTAGAAATGGTTTTAACCTTTATGAAATATAATATGCTAGAGTGTTTTTTAATGACGCCGTTAACTGATCCGACAGTTTCAACAAAACTTTTTGGTACACGATGTTTTCGACGTTTTCGTTGGGAGGCGCCAAGATAATCAGGCCTTTAGAGGAAATTACGAAGCCAAGCCACGTAAAACTTCAAAACTGAAAATTAATTTCAGATGTTCATCAAAAATAAGGAAAATTGTGATACTTTTCAAATAATAGCTACAATACTGTATAGTTTTGGTAGGGTCTGATTACGATATCCATTGAGAGATTCAATGGAACTCTTCAGCGAGGGTGAATAAGATGACAGAATTAAACATGATTCTTGAGCAAAGTCGACGTTCGTCGTATCCTCTACAAATTTCTCCCTAAGAGTATAAGTAGATTAGATCACATCGATAGCCACGCTTTGCTGATAAATTAAATTGTGCACGTCTAGGCTTCACACGGTAGATTGAACCTGGAAACTTTACATACTATGTAAACATACTACTAAATAGATTGACTTAGACGTACGACGTCGCCGCGAGGGAAGACTTCGTGGCTCTGAGCCATTAGAAGGCATTCATTCTAAGAAGATAAGCTTTTTTTTTAAACGGGAAAAATGCCCTTATTAACTAGCTAATACATAAATAAACACTACATCTAACCTAATAGCTAGCTAAAAAAACAGTTGGATAATCTATTTATTATTATGTTATAAGTAAACATGTAATATATCTTAATAGGCGTCATCAGGGTGAAATTGCCGAATTTTCTAAATGAAGATTTAAAGTGTCCAGTCTATACCTTCTATGATATTATAAAAAGTTAAAGTTTGCTGCAATTATGTTGGTTTTTGTTTGTATGCTACTGCTAATCTCTGATAAAATTCTAAAAAACACAAACTCGTTCGCTAACAACAATTCACATTATGCCTGAGTGCTAAACGGCACATTTAAACATAAACATAAACGCTTACACACTCATACCCCCGCACTAGGATTCCCTGTGTCGCAGGTGGCACATACACAGATACACATCACAAACATCCAAGACCCGAGAACAAACTTTATGCTTACACAAAATCTGCCCCGGCCGGGAATCGAACCCGGGACCCCTCGCCTTGCAGGCAGGGTTACTACCAACTTAGCTACGGAGCCGTCATTTAATTCTCATTTTCACGTAACAAAGCCTCAGACAACATCTAGTTATCAATAAACTCTGATAGTGTGAATGCAAACCTATTGTTGCATAGGAATTATAACCTTATTGCTCAGTGTGCCACGGATATAATTTCGTAATTTCTTGCTTCCCATATAGACCATATTGGCTAGGGTTTGAAATAATATAATTACGTACTCTGAACTGCAAACGCGATTCGAAACAATGCATAACGAGAGTGAAAAAAATATTATAAAAGCTTCAGTGCTTTAATGCATTAACAAGAATAGTAGCGAGAGCTTTGGATCTCTTATTTTTGTTTTAACTGAGCAATGGTGTCAATTCTATCATTTCATACCTAAACTAATTTTAGTTTCGCTCTCTCTCTTTCCAATGCATAACATGAGAAAGAGACGGAAGATGTCTGACAGATTTAAATTTTGTTTTAGAGCTGTCATATCTTTCGTTCTTGATAAATTAGATGCCACTGAATTCATTGCCATTAAATTTACACTACACACAAGCAAGTGCATTAATTTGACAGGTCTAAAATATATTCCATCTCTTTCTCATGTTATGCATTGGAAAGAGAGAGAGCGAAACTAAAATTAGTTTAGGTATGACATGATAGAATTGACATCTTTTGCGTAATACACTACGGATGTTATGCTGTCAGGGTTTTTCGTATAAACTGAAGTACTGCTTTCTCTTGCACATTCGTACCGTAATTATCATAGCGTGTGCTTGCGTGGTAAAATAAAAAAAAACTGCTGAGAATGCACCGTCAAAAAGTTATAACCAAAATATACGAAAGAAATTTCTGGCAGGTTTAAAATGGAATATTTTGTCAGAATTGTGAGCGAGTATGCAAAATGAGTTTATTATACCTTTGCTGGACTACTATTTTTGCCAGTAAAGAGCAGATAGCACGAATATTAAAACCACCACGCTGTTTAAAAATGTTGACATTTAGTACAATTGTTATGAAAAGGTTTAATTTTTTACAATTAGACTTAATTTTTCTTCTTCAGCATTACATAAACATGGTCCATGTGGAGTCATTCATGGGATGATGGTTTAAAAGTGTATAGGTTTCGTTTTTTAATAACAATAGCTTCTGCCCGCGGTTTTTACCCGCGTTTCCACAGGAACCGTGCATTTTTCCGGGATAAAGTTTAGCCTATGTTACTCTCCGGTCCATAAATTATATTTATGCCAAAAATGACGTCGATCTGTTGCTCCGTTACTGCGTGAAAGAAGGACAAACCAACAAATCAACAAACCAACAAACACACTTTCTCATTTATAATATTAGTAGGATAGGATTAGGTTTTTTTTACAAACTCATTGTCTAAAAATTGCTTTGGCACCAAAATAGTTCTCTCCGTTTACTCCACAAAATGAAATCGCCCGGGATTCTTGACAGTTGATACGTAATCCAATTTCTAGTTCATTACTTGACGGCGCCAAATGTCAAGCCAAATATTAGTATAATTAGTTATCAAACTTCTTCAACTTTCACATCTATATACTTCTGATAGATCTTGACATTTTCATTAACAATGATATTTTTAAGAATCTAGATAAGTTTCCAAAATAACTAAAGTATCATTCATAGTGCCCACCTCACCGTTCTTCACCCATTGGTTAAAATATTCATTCATTATATGGTTCTTCAGTATATGAATATGTGACCACTGTGAGATATTTTTGTCTTCTTCTTTTTTCTGTGAGATATTTACAACTGAGCGCTACCGTGGTTTGGACTTCTGCAACCAGGTTTGGCTATAGCAGAAGAAGAAACCTGCGCAGCGCTACTCCGCCCTTATCTCACTCTTATCTCCCTTATTGCATCTGCACCTGGATTTCTCCGCTCCGTTAACTTCGCAAAAGTCGCCCGTGATTTTTAATATTTCAATTTCTACGTCGCTATTTTACGGCACCACGTCAACGCGTCATTTGAAGTAGTAAGACTCCCCCACACAGGTTGTTATCGTATGCGTTATCGAGATTACAAGTCCCGCGTTTTTTTTTCACACAACTGCGTTTTTATCTTTCAGTGTCTTCCTATCGGTACCCGTACAGACTCCGGTCTGTAATACACCATGTATTAAAGGCCGGGGTCTGTACGGGTACTCAACGGCAACATGAGTAACACGCGTGGCTATCAATCGAGAATTCCTACAGGTTAGTGTAAGATTGCACACGTCCTGATATAAAATCTTCCTGTACAGATATAGTATGCAAGACACAAATTGCAAACGTGTACTCCTAACGCGCTATTATTGTCGTAGAATACAAATTGTACTAAAAATATACATCACGCAATAACGCATGGCGTTACAGCACGCCTGAGTGGTGGAACCTTTTCGCACAACTCGCGTCATTTATTTTCTCGGACCACTCTGCCGGAAAATGTATTATGTACGAGTAGAAGCGCGGAAAGTGAAACTGTAGAAGTGAAGGCGACGAGCGGGGGTTTATCAAGTCTAAATGAGGTGTTACTGACTGTACCTACTGTATTACTGTGTGTAGGGAACTTCGAGATTTCAGTTACCTACTGGGTTGCGTAAGGCTTTACAAAGTGAGTAAATAAGTACAATTTCGTACTTATTTCGTTCAGGTGAGACTTTATAAAAGTTTAAAATAATGATCAAAATAATATCTTCAGTCAATTTTCGTCCTAACCTTGACAGTTATGTACAAATATCCTAGTATAATATATTAGGGGAATAGGTACACCACAGTAAAATAGGTCAAAATTAAGGTTATTTCCCTACAGCACTGTGTGTATTTGCATGACCGAATTAGATTTTCGTAGCAGCGTCAAAACTAGGGAAATGATGTTTAATATTATGGAAAATTTCGTTAGGTAATGCACTTTAGATTGCTTGCGATCTCGGAAAATAAGGTTTTTAATATTATGGACACGGTTTACGGTTTCAACTATAACTTATGACATTTTGAGTTAGTATACAAGTTCAAGAACGATTGTAAACGATCTTATTAATGATCTGTAATAATACCTACATGCTTATTTACTCCATTTAAAACTGAAATATTTGTATGTAGTTTAACATTTTGAGTTAGTATACAAGTTCAAGAACGATTGTAAACGATTTATTTTATTTTATTTTATTTTCTTCGGAAAACTAACAGCTAGGTGCTTAAAAATATTAAATTGCATACGATTGTAAATCTTATTAATGATCTGTAATAATACCTACATGCTTATTTACTCCATTTAAAACTGAAATATTTGTATGTAGTTTAAAGAAACTAATAAACACTCTTCCACCTCTTGGCTCCATCATCAGAACCTCGACACCAAGTGCAATCTATTGGACTCGTCGAAAGGAATCATATGAGCCCAACCTAGAAGGGTTTACTTGTAGCCGCTGAAGAGTTTCAATATCCACCTGGCTCTATCATCAGAGCAGAAGCATGATACGAATTTGTAGCTTTGTCATCCGGAATTGAAATTAGTATTATAAAAAAATCGTTGAATTCGGGAAACTTTTAGATGCAGGATCTTTGTGGAAAGGTAAAGAATAGGGCAACGGTATCCCCTGCCGGTCGTTAAAGGCGACTAAAAGTAGATTTTTGGGCTTGTGGATGTTTGGAGGTTGGACTCTGACCACTCATCCAAGCAAACTCTGGAAGGACGGAAGCTCGGGTGGCGTGGACTGTCGTAGATTCAACCTCCAGTTGGCAGTAAAGGGCGCAGTGCAAAGGATATCAGTGAGGTCTTTAGACGAGCCCTACAATGTATATAACCGAGGCAGACCATCGGGGGAGTATTAGTGGGTAAAGCTCGAATAACCCGGCCTTGGCTGCTCCCGTGGCAGCCGGGTATCTTCACTGTACTACTCCTCTACAAAAAAGGCCCTTGTTTATATAGAAACAGAGAGATAGCTAAAGCTCAAAAATACAAACAAACGAATAACGTAAACGCGAGCCATGCTATTTCATATAAACGATCGAAACAAAAAGGTGAGCAGGTGAATTGCAAATTTGTATGTTCCGGTGCCACGTTTACATATCAGCTTTGGGTCGGTTTCAAACTCGCGCCCGAAACATATATCTTTTATGTATATATTCGTTTGCATATCGGCCGTTGAATTATACGATTTGGGTTACAAATTGGGTGATATTGGAATGTTTTGTTGAAAGTGTTTCAGAGATATAATAATAAATAAATAATAATAAATAAACGCTTACACTCATACCCCCGCACTAGGATTCCCTGTGTTGCAGGTGGCATGGACACACACACAGACACATCACAAACATCCAAGATCCGAGAACAAACTTTATGCTTACACAAAATCTGCCCCGGCCGGGAATCGAACCCGGGACCCCTCGCTTTGCAGGCAGGGTTACTACCAACTTAGCTACGGAGCCGTTGAGCGTTAATATTTTATTGTTTTATATGAAAAAAATCATCGGTCTAAGAAGTAACTACTGCGTAAACACTATTGCTAACTACATTTAATTAAGATACATACATTTTATCGGAGCGTTTGATTGATGCGACGCGTAAACAAAATTTCGAAAATATTATGAGGCTGGCCGCCACGGATCCAATGTTTCAACTCCAAACGGTTAAAATATATCCACTCCCGAGGTTAGCATATTTGCGCCACTTGAGTCGCTCATAACATAAATGGTACTTATAACAATAACAATTTTTAAAATTTTTATCTGTCTGTTTGTGTGTTTGTTACCGCCGCTAATCTGTGGTCATTTGACTGATACCTACATTTCTTGCTCTAATAAAAAAAAAAACCGAGTGCTATAATTTTTAAATCTTATTCCACGCGTCCGAAGCCGCGGGCAGAAGCTAATATTCAAATGAAAAGACAGGATAGGTAAATGAACTTCGTTCGCTCGCCGTATACACGTAGGAAAGCGTGTTCCGATCATTACTTATTCATAAGTAAAGGTTATTCAAGAATTACCGGCGGTCCTCAAATTAGGGTAAGCCTGTCTCGTGGGATCTTCAAGCCTAGGTTAGACAAACTGGAATGTTGACACAAACTGAAGTAAACTACAACTTGACTGAGTTTCTCGCATTTTTCTAAGCTTTATTTCATTGTCTAATTTTATTTGCCACTAGCTGTGCCTCGCAGCTTCGCCCAAGTAGCCTAAGTTACTCCTTATACCATCAGCTATCTGCCAGTGAAAGTCGCGTCAACATCAGTCCAGCCGTTTCGGAGGTTAGCCGGCACTCGTGCGATATTGTTATGGGCCGGCGTTATGCTTACCTTCAGGCAAACGACCGGCTCGTCTCGTTACCAATTAACATTAAAAAAAAAATAAAAAAAAAAATATAGTAAAAAGCACGCGTTTAATATTTTTAATTAGGAGTCTAAAAGCGTAATAATAACAAATTTTACGAGCAAGTGTGTTGAAAAGGTAGTTTATGGAGGATGACATAAACTGTTGTTTATGTCATCATGAAAAATGCAAGGTTCCTTTGGAAATCTGTACTCGACTAAAACCGAGAGCAGCAACTACTGGGAAACATTTAACTAGATTACGTACATATAAAACGAAAGTGAATACAAGTAAAGAGTTTACTGTATCGTTATAGTATTATAAATTTTGTCGTAAATTTGGTCGTACAATAAATGAAGACAAATATATTTGCTAAAATATTTTTCAAAAAAATGTAATAATTATGTAGTTATCATCTTATACAATGTACACTTATCATGATAGTGTATACAAATAAATAAAATTAAAGTGCCTCTGTGTAATGTCAAAATGCAGGTTTTTTACTAAATCCATATAACGGTAATTATAACTAATGTAATTAAAATTTTCGTCTGCCTGTTTATCTGTCTATTTGTTCCGGCTAATCTCCAAAACGGCTGGACAGATTTAGACGTGACTAACTAGTTGATGTTATAAGGAGTAACTTGAGCTGCTTTTATTTTAGAAAATTACGTGGGCGAAGCCGCGGGGCACAGCTAGTAGTTAAATAAAGATAAACGAACGTAATCCAATCTGAAACTTTTTTACAGTCGCTGAGAACTCTAAAATTCATGACCATAATCCATTACGGAGTAAAGGATTACTTCCACTAATACAGCTTTACTAAGTTATAAGTAAGTTAAAGAGCGGTTGCTAAGTTAATAAGATGTGAATTTTAACTGCGCGGTCCGAGGCTTAATGAATAAGTTAGTTCAAGTTGGTCTCGTATTTTGGCACGGTTTCGTATTTTTGTTAAAGTGATATTTAAATATTAAATAGTGCCTTATATATGTACGTTGAAATTGAATTCATTATCTAGCTGCTAGATAATCACACAAATCTACTAAAAGGACTAAGTGCTACCGCACATTGTGCCATCCAACGCGGCCACTAGACGCAACCACTAGACACGGCCACCAGTAGCTGGATGTGGCCTTCAGCCTCTATTTGCCACAAAATTGAGAGAACAGAAGGGGCGGTCAGGCTTTTTGACGGCCTAAGCGCCCAAGCGCCTCTTCTGTTATGTCTTTATTTCATGCGGGCGGAGTGAAGCCGGCGTTTGTGGTCGAGTGTGCGCGGGAGGTGAGCCGCAAACGCGGCCACCGCCTCAACTTGTGGCCCGGTCGCGGCCACTTTAACGCACAGTTTGCAGTGATGATATATAAAATGTGTGAAAAATCTTGTCCGCAGTAGCTTATGGTCGCGTCAGTGGCTGTGTTGGATCGCCCAATGTGCGGGAGCACGTCTACGTAGAGCTTTGTATAGCGTAGCTCGACTCAACGTGCCTAATCGACCGCTAAAGGTAAACAACAGTTACCAGGTGGTGGAACAACTCTCCTGGGTGGGTACCACCGCTTTTCTCGTGTAGTCTGCCACAAAGCAGTACCAATTGTGCAAGCTACTGTTATACAAACTACTGTTGTACAAAGTAGTCATTGAAATTACTGGGTTTATGAGACTTAAGACCTAAAGTAAGATTTAAAGTGCACTACGTTAGTGTCGTCAGGCTTATTCTCATTGCTATTTTGATGGGCTAGTGTTATGCTTTCCATCTGGTAAACGACCGGCTTTTCTCGTTATCAAATAGCTTTAAAAAGTTATCAGAGAAATTATATCATAGTTTTTAGTTTCTTTAAACTATACTCTTCATGCTCCACCGCCCGCACCTTTTCTTGGTAATCAAATTAGTTTGTCACAATTTCTTACTGTAGACATCATGGGGTTGACAATATTATACTCCGAAAGCGTAAAGTAATTCTATTAAGTCTAGTTACTACTAATCTATAAAGTTTAATTAATTAAGTGTACAATATCAAGTATACAATAACAAGTATACAATATCAAGTATACAATATCAAGTATACAATATCAAGTATACAATATCATACCTTTGTAAGCCATGGTCGGCAACAGCGCCAGCGCCTGGAGCAGGGACCAGAAACAGGTCCTCTCGATCCTCATTCCGGAGTCGCGCAGCGATCAGGTGGCATCCGAAATGTAGCACATCACTTTTCACCAGTCCACCGCGATTTTTTTGGATATCGCTTTTTCAGTGTCATTTATTTTTATTTATTACGTTTTCTGAAAGTTAAGTTGAGCTACGTTGATTTAGTAATGGCAGTAAAGCCTTATAGTTGACTACACTTGATGTATAGAAGAGATTGGTTTTTGGACTGACATAAAGATGTCTTTAGATCTAAACTAGGTCAGTTTTATAGACATGCCAAATTTCATAATTTTTTGAAGCTGCGTTGGCTCAATTAAGTTTTCCGCCGATCCCGGCAACAATTAGGGATATAATTTTGCAGTGAGAAAAAGAGAAGAGCTCAAAGTGAAAAAAGCACTTCCTAAAGCTATCAACCTCTACAAAGATGAAAGGTTTCCCTTCAGGCTGAACTTGAGAGACTGTCTCCATTGTATAATTATGTTACTACTTTTGGCGATTTTATCAATCAAAATCAGATTAGACATATACGTGTGCATAGAAACAATACTTAACATTGTATTTTTTAAAGTAGTCAGTGAAATTACTGGGCTTATGAGACATAATATCTAATGTCTCAGGATAACGAGTGCAATGCATTTCCGCGCAGGAATTGGTTCGGTTCTGGGTGACAGTACAATGGTTATGGACAAGCATTATGCTTGCCAACAAACGACCCGCTCTTCTCGTTATCAGAAAGTATAGTAAAAAACTACCTACCGAGGCCAAAACCTACCAAACTGTTCAGCTTTTGCGTTAGACAAACAAATTCTTATTTATCTAAGGAAATTACAAATTCTAAAACGTATTAGCTCGCTCTTTTCGTCAAAATAAATAACATTCTATTGGTCTGTTTAGCTACGGTTTATTTCTAACGTGAATATTTCAAATTCTACTTATTTCTGATATTCATATTTTTGTAGTTGGCATGAATTTGTGAATTTGACGTGCCTACATTTTTTTGCGTCTCGTACTCTGCATCTTGTTCTATTTTTCTTTATTATTGTTCTTAATATCGAAGCTGTATTTATAGTAAATTAGCGACATGCTCCAGCCTTGCACGGGTAGTTTTTACAGAGATACGCACGCTGTGCCTCATTCAACGTAATGAAATTTTATTTTTTTTGACAGTGACAGCAGAAATGCAACATCAACGAAGATCAGAGAAAAAAAATCGATTTTTTTTTCTGAAATATGGTGTGGATTTTACAAACAAATTTTTTCTTACATACATTGTCCAGACATTTACGAACATAACAAAAAAAGTCTCCGTCTTATAATGTGCAACACGAAAAATATACAAAGTAGCAAAACATACAAAGTAGCAAAATATACATACAGCAAAATGTACACACGTAAAATGTACATTGTGATAAATGTACAACAGCCGAATCGGTTGTGCCGTTCTCAAATGATGCTCCGACAACAAAGCCCTATGCGGCAAGATGCTCGTCATCCTGAGACATCAGGTATTAGGTAAGTCTCATACTCACATTGCTCTCTAAGTAAGTGTGGTCCATACTCTTATAATATGAGGTCATATTATATTAATATAAATTAACGGTATTAACAAAATAATAAAAAACATCAAGACGGTTACTATGGTCTTAAAACTAAACAAAATAAACTTTAGAACTATATTACAAGTCGACAGAAGGATAACAACTGGAGTTGACCAGACACCACAAGCGGCACCCGTTCACGAGTATGACCCATGTGCCAGCCATCGCTCTCCTCAACCGAGGGAAGATCACACGACGCCACCACGAGCAGAATCTTTTTCGTGAGCATGACAGCTCTCATATGTTAAGCAATTTCACTGACTACTTTTTTCTAAGTCAAGAGGAAATATACTATTTCGATTTGAAAGCTCTTGAATCGTATATCAGATGAATTAAAATATAAACGGAAAATATCTTTATCAAAAGCATTGTAATCTACCAAAAATTAAGAGATGTGTCTCGCTATAGGCAAGTTTCGATCTTCTCGAGAAGTATTTTCACCACCAGAGTAACGTGATCTTTCGCTACTAATAATTGCCAATTCAATATAATATAGAGCGTTGCTATAAAGAGCGTTTGCCAAATTGGCTTCTCAAGCAAAATGAATTATTTGAGAATATCGATATAAAAATCCAAACATCAGATTATTATCAGAAAGTTATAATAAATTGGTACACGAGATTTAGCGTTCTCAAAATAGATCTATAAATTCACAGTATTTTATAGCAAGCCAATAGAAACCAAAAGCCTAGCTTTAAGTTTCACTCGATAAAGCTGGATTGCTTTAAAAATTGAACAGCTAATCAATAAAAGAGCAACACGCCTTTCAAAGCAGCAACGCGCTTTACCAGCTTCTACAAGTGTAAATCTAAAGCGAAAGGGTAAAGGGTTAATTGATGAAGCTCTACTGAGCTCTACTTTGTGACTCTATGAATTATTACTCACTTATTAAATGTCACACACAGAACGCTGGTTGAATTTACTTCTACACATAGTGCTAGAAAAATCAACGATTTTTTTGAATCGATGGTATGAGCCCTATCACCCGGGTTTAAAAGAATAGGGATACGGGAATAGGGATCTCCTGACTGTCGTAAAAGGCGACTGAAAAGCCACCTAATGGGCTTATGCCTAATGTGCTTGTGTGGTTGAAGGTACCCCATCTTCAACTACCCGTCCAAGCAAGCCCTGGAAGAAGGACACCTCGGTGTGACCACGTGGGCGAAGCCACGGGCGGAATATAGTTATATAAATAAAATAAACGTTGACACACTCGAGCCCGAGCCGTCACTTTGCAAACAAGGTTAACTTATCCATGGAGCCATCAATCTGAGCAATTATGCGTACTTAGTACTACGGATAATTGCTCAGATTATGATGATGATTATGATAAAAATGCCAAAAGTGTGTAGGTAATGCACCGTGCATTCTGTAGGTAAAACCGCTGTCAGCAGTCAGTACCAGCTATAAGTTCTTTTATTAAAGGAATGATACTTGTTTTAACCTATGACCTTTGAAATAATACCAATCCATATTATGAGCACTTATCCTTGTTGATTTTCAGTTGTTCGATATATGTTTGAACATGCAAATATCAACAAGTCACGTTATTTTTTAATCTAAAATAATGTTATTACTTGTTGGCTTGCCTTTATTGTTGCTAATTGATAGAACTGTGTGTATCACACATCAACACATACTAAAGACAATCACTAGGTGGTAGGACTAACAATTATGCGAGTTTCCGTCTGAGTTGGTACCACCGCTTTGCTCGTGAAGTCAGCCGCTAAGCAATGATGTGTGAGCATTACTGTGTTCCAGTTAGATGAGCAGAGTAGCCAGTGAAATTACTGGGCTTATGAGACTTAATACCTAATGTCTCGGGGTAACGAACACACTTCAGTGCCGCGCAGGCCTTTGTGTTTCAACGTTCTGAGTGGCACTGTAATTGTTATAGACCGGCGTTATGCTTACCACGCAAATGACCAGCTCGCCTCGTTATCCAATAGTTTAAATAATCTTTATTGCTTCCATAGATTTAGAATAGCGTAATTTTAGGTCTGTGATTGATTCAAACTTCTGTTATGTTATAGTATGAATACGCGTGACCATAGAAAATTTAAACCGCCCTAATTTGAAAAGAAACAAAGTTCTTCTGATGTTCAAACGAGATGAGCAAAAGATATTGTCCGACTTTAGAATTCATAAGCAAAGTCTAAAATTAATGTATGAAATTTTGCAGTAAACGTGTTTTAAAGGAATGGAACATTTTATGAAAATACGGCAAAGTGTGATAGTAATTAATTTACGTGATGCTACGTTAGGTAATAACAACAAGTAACAGTTTTCTTTTAAATTCTCAACTAAAAGAGCCGGTCATCTTCCAAAGACTGGACAGAATTATCTAAAAGCTGAAGCTGATCTACACCAAGTATTCAAAGTATATATAAGTAGTACTAACAAGACCAAATAAAACGTGTAGGTACTCAAGTAAAGTGCAGTAAAAAGTACATGTAACGTATGAAATATAGGTGTATTTTCTGTCTTTCTGTATGTAAGTAAAAAAATACTTAAAGCTTAAGCAAATAATCGTAAGCTGCTTAGAGTTATTAAATTAAGGTTTGTGTGGAATACCTTGCTAAATTCCCTGAACTATTTTTATCAAAGTGAATAGACCAGCATCTCGTTCACTTGATAATAATAATAGTCATACCTATTCATAACAATGGCAATACAAATTGAAAAGAAAGTGAGAATTTTCTTATATTACAGCTATTTTCAAAACCTAAAATATTGAATTTTAGCTTTTCATGACTTCCCAGTTTTAATACATTAAATAGCGCTTTCGATACATGTTTAACATCAATACATATATTTAGATACAAAACACACACTATTGTTACTCACAAGACTATTACATACGAAACAAAGAACACTAGTTTACTTAATTTGTTAAGACAATCTAACGGCCCGTTTAATCACTATGTGGACACAGGGATGTTCCTTTCTGACAAAAAATTCTTTATGACCGAATTATTTTTCGTTTGGTTCAGATACATCGCAACAAGTCGCAGAATCACGAAATTTCGCGGGCGAAATACGCGTCTACACCGGCCCGGCACCCGTACCATACTGAAGCTCGTAGCCCTGTCTGTAACACACATCTACGCCGTAGACGTTACGAGCCGTAGCCGCACACAGCTACAGCGTAGACGTTACGAAAGTCTCGTTGGTCGCATGAAAAGGTTACCATTGAAACGTTTAAACCTTGCGCCTTTTGCATGAATAGGAATACGAATGTGTTATGTTTTTCCGGTGTTCCATTTTTTGAATAGGGTGTTTGGTTTTCTTTGCCAGCGATAAAGATGCGCTCATGTTTGTTCATGTATACTCCGCCTTTGCTGTAAATACAAGTAGGCTTTAAAAAACGTATTACGTAAAGCAGTTCCTTCTTTCCATATAATTATTGAGCTATTCTCGATTAATATTTCTGCTTTCTCCAATGCTTTGTCATTAAAAAAAGACGTATTATAGTGAGTTTCGATAGTTTTTGGTACTAATTCTTAATGAATTTAATATAGGTTTATTATTAGATAAAAGCCAAATACTCACTAGAACTCATCGTGAAGTACCATAAAGCCTACAGACTTGAAATTTGGCACGTACAAGTATGTTTCTCTTCAATTGACGACGAACGTTAAAATGGTGGCTGTTTTTTTATTTTATTTTAGGTGACGTATTACCTTTTTTGATCGTATGTGGTGATGTAGTGGAAGTTGCTAAATACGATAAAATTACAAGTTTGAGGGTTGATTATCAAGCATGGCTGTGTCACTAAGGATATTATAATTGTCTAACGGGACTTATCGCGCATTCTTATTTAGTAGGTAAATATACCGTTCGCTTGACATTTCGGCCATGTTGCAATGGCCGAGGAAACGAGTTGACTAGAAAAAAATATGTAAAGATTCTAACGATACCCCATACATCCAATTCTATTCAAGCATTTAAAAGTTATGATGGAATAAAGAAACCTACATACATACATGAAACGCAAAAATATTAAACTCCTTTTTTGTGCAGTCGCGTAAAATGAGGAAGAATACCGCGCCACTAAGACTGAGTAAAACCCAAAAATGCGTTATTACTTCAAAATTATGTACCACAACCAAGTTTTTGTCATTATAGAATACGTAATAGTCTTGTTAGTGTTACCTACATACATTTATAAATAACAGTGAAATTGGCCAGTGAAATTACTGGGCTTATTTTCCAGTGAAATTACTGGGCTTATGAGACTTAATACCTAATGTCTCAGGGTAACGAGCGCACTGCAGTGCCGCGCAGGCCTTTGTGTTTCAAAGTTCTGGGTGGCACTGCAATCGTTATGGGCTGGCGTTATGCTTACCATCAGGCAAACGACCAGCTCGTCTCGTTACCTAATAACATAAAAAAACAGAGATTTTGATTCGATTACAATTTGATAAGGTCAAAGAATCACCGTGAAACGACGACCCCTTGACATTTGACACATGTTTCATATATCACACGTTTATTATACATGAACGTCATTTGAATATGTCTAGTGCTTGACTATACATAAGTATTTACTAACAGCGAGGCGTATAATCGTCAGAGCGTCAGAATTAGTTAGTTAGTTAGTCACTTTACATATTTGTCGGTGAGGGAACGATTTATTTTTACCGTAAAACGATCTTTATGCGTCATCTATGACGTCACCGAGATCGTAAGCGGCAAGTATAAGTTGTGATTGTTACGTCGCCCGCCTTTCTACAGGTCATTTTCGTTAGTGGTAGGACTAACTCTTCTGCGAGTGTCCGTCTGGGTTGTTACCACCGCTTTGCTCGTGAAGTCTCCCACCTTGCAATAACGTACAAGCTTTATTGTGTTCCAGTTTGGTTACCTTACCTTTAGGCAGACGACCAGCTGCCTTATCAGCTAACAATCTCGTGTTCGTTTTCAATACCAGACCGATTAAAACCAGCGGTCAGTAGTCTTCGTGTGGAAGGAGTTGTCAATAGTTTTAGCTTCTTTTCGTTTTGTAAGAGCTTATTTCTTTAATAACCAGTGAAAATTCTAGACTATTCCTTCCACACGAAGACTAGTGATCGCTGGTTTTAATCGGTCTGGTATTGAAAACGAACACGAGATTGTTAGCTGATAAGGCAGCTGCTCACCTCGTTATCAAATAGTTTAAAAAATCTGGATTTGAGAGTCTGGTATAGTTGGTAACAGTGTGTTTAAAATTTCTCATGGTCCGAGAACTACATTCGAACTACGAAGAAAGAAAAAAAAGGACTGAATAATGTTTGGGTAATCAAAAAACTATATCTAAATTTTCCACCCAAAAATTGCCTGTTATGTTTAACCATAAGTACATTTATTATTACCCACACAAACAAATAATAAACTTAGCCAACACAACCACAGTGAAACTCCAACAAAACCTATATACAACCGATACGCTTTCATCTGCGTGCCATTAACATTGTACGTACGTCGGGGTAATTTTGTGTATTAAGTTGGCAACACTGAAAACTTTGGTCATTAGAACAAGGCCAGGGTAAGTGCTCGGCGAGTGTTATGTCTACGGACCGGCCAGGTGGGATCGTTCCAGGATGTCGGGTGGGGTTCATGGCCTAAGCGCAAATAATTTAAAACTAAAAATGTATCTGAAAACACTTACCTGTTATTCGCACCGCCTTATTACAAGGTAGATCTTATGAATTGATAGTACACACAAAATAAAATTGGATACAGTCATGTTTGTTTAATTCTCGATGTACAAACTAGACTCGCGATTCTTTTATTTTTTCGTGGAATTTTTCCCTGCCAAGAACATGCTACTAAGCCTTTAAGATTGAAACTCCAACTAAAATATGATTTTCATGTTCAAAATTTTATAACTAAAATATTGTAAAATGGACGCGATTCGCTTTTTAATTAATTTTAAATAATTAATAAAAAAGTTGGTCTTGAAAACATGAAAAAACCATTTTACAAGTTTTTCTTTACATAGATACAAATCGAATAATAATAATTATATTATGTAGTTTAAAGAAACTAACAAACATTCTTCCACCTCCTGGCTCCATCATCAGCACCTCGGCACCAAGTGCAATCTATTGGACTCGTCAAAACGAATCATATGAGCCCAAACTAGAAGAGTTTACTTGTAACTACTGAAGAGTGAAGAGGTCCACTATCCGTCTCCTGGCTCCATCATCAGATCAGGTTCATGATACCAAATTATTGTATTGTCATCCAAACTACATAAACATACAAATTATCATTTTCATACGGCAATTAAAAGTGGGTTAAAATTAACATCCAAGATTCAATTACACAGTTAGAAGTGAAGCTAACAAAAGTACCTATGTTAAAAACACGAGTACAGCTGTACAGCTTGTTATAACAAGCATGTTTATAAAGGTGCCCGAATGGTTGAACTATCGCCGTTGTCATGGCAGCTTCACTATTTGCCGCGGTCTTCTGGTTCAAAATACTTCTCTGTATGTACCACAAAACAAAGAGAGAGAGAGGCAGCAGAAAGGACGCTTCATAATTGGCGCGCCAAACAGTCACGTGTGCGTAAGCCACCAGACGGTCTCAAAACACTTTCTCTTTGACACCGTCCTAGCACATCCGCGTCTTCAGACAAAAGTCATCCACGTTCAAAAATATCCTTGTCGATCTGCCATTCAAATCGCTATCCTCTCTAACTCAAGCCATACCCTCACCTAGGCGCGCTAACTACCCAACTTTCCGCTATTATATGTCAAAACAACTTACATTGGGGCGCTGGTTACGCGTATGTTACTTTTGCCGTCCTTAACAATGTTCCAATGACGTAATATAAAGCAATTAGGGGTTGGATGTTACAATAACGTATCAGGATCAACGAATTTGAAGCTTCCGTAGTATATGAACATCAAAGTTACACGACGTCGTCGTAGACTCAAAGTACGCTAAGGAGAATTCCTTGTCGTAAAGAAGAAAATCCGTCGCAAATCTTTTTTTATTTGCTTTTAATTAGCTAGTTAATAAAGGCTTTTAAACCGTCGAAAAAAGCTTTAGGCTTAGTTATAATATGGCCAACTACTTGCTAGCTGTGCTTTCACCCACGTGGCGATTCTCACCTTGCATTTTACAGGCTACAAAGTAGCCTATAATACTCTCGGGCCCATAAACTATCTATATGCAAAAAATCACGACAATCCGTTGCTACATTGTTTCGTGAATTAACAAACTAACACACCAACAAACCAACAAACACACTTTCGCAGTTATTATTGTACGGAATTACGGATAGTAACAAAGAAAACAAACTTATTTTAATCGTGTTTAAATAACAATCTCCCTTATTAATAAATGCTCAATAAGATAATCTACGCTTTAAACTGCTCTGTCAACTTCTCGTTGACGGAAGCTGTGACGCGTGAAAACGAGACAAAACACTTTCTAGTAATTAGATATGTTACGGAACGTTTATGAATAAGGGCTATTATTTTTATTTTGCACAAAAGATCAGTGTAGTTTGTAACGCACACTGCCATCTTCTCCTTTCTTTATTTCCTGGCTTCTGTGGAATGTTAGCCACAATTTCACCAATGTCAAGTAGATACTATAATAGACGATCAAACAAAGGAGATTGAGTGCTTGGAGAGAATAATTTGGTTGGTGAATATGAAAAATAGAATTTTACATCTGAAACAAAAAACACAACAAATATAAATACACTACCTACTACACATTAATACACACTGACATCCTTTATTACTTTTAGTTCATGAGAATCGTCTGTCGTTCAAACGGTAGGTAAGGTCGAGAGTAAGTTATCATTCGCCAGATAATGGTATCCTGTTATTGTGTGCACTGTGTTTGATAAGTTCAATTGTTTTCTGTATCTGGCTACTTATGTAAATAGACAAATGCAGATAGCTTTTGCGATAGTAAATCAAAATTTACTGTTTTTAAGTTAATCTTTTCGAATATTTAAATGCACGGTTACCTATCTACATTGTAAATTGAGATTAAACTATAATAGCCCACAGTATATCTCTATTGAAACTCCGATCCTGTCAGAAATAATAATTTGGAAAAAATACTACCTATCTGAAACTGATTTACTTCAAAATTTTAGCACAGTGAAAAAAACGATTCAAATTAAATTTCACTATCAAAGGGCACAAAAACCTTTTGATACTAAAAATAAACTAAAAAAACTATTACAAAAATAAGCTACCTTCGCTTTCATAATATACTTTGAATTTTATGAAACAAAAAGCATTCGATTAGTTTATAAAATTTGTACTAATAAATATGTTAGAATTTGAAATTCGCGTTAGAGATACACAGTAATTGTTAGAGATACCTGTAATTGTTAGTCGTTTGTCTGATGGTAAGCTAACGCCCGCCGGTGCATAACAATTGCAATGCCACTCAGAACTTTTAAATACAAAGGCCTGCGCGGCACTGCAATGCGCTTTTTAAGTCGACATTAGATAAGATCAGTAATTTAACTGGCTACTCTGTTCAAGAAAAAAAATCCAAACAAATATTATTGAATAATAGAATTATGTCATAAAATAATACATTAATTTAAAGTAATGAATAATTAAGAATGGCACAGAATACATATACAAAGTATCATTTCGATATGAAAATTAGACGTAGGTTAAAATTGACTTCTAAGATTTTTATTGCCACTGAAGAGTTCCACTGTCCACCTCCTGGCTCCATCATCAGATTAGCCCCAAGTTAGTTACAAGCTGTTGGTTAGAAACAACTTTATTGATCTTTGTTTCATCATCATTATCAGCGCGTAAGAGACGCTCCCACTGCTGGGATACCGGCCTTCTCTCAGAGAGAGAGGTATGGGCCATAATCCACCACGCGGGCCTAGTGCGGCTTGGTGGATGTCACCACCGTTTTAGTGCGAGTGTGAATCATCCGCACATAACCTGATACAAGTCATTGATGCGGGCTGAGTCGAGATTCGAACTATGATACGTCGGATTGAAAGTCGCACAAGTTCCCGCTCGGCCACACCGCTCGCTTCTTTGTTTTCTTTGTTTATTTAATTAATAATAATTTTAATGTTTTGATTCATAAAATATTACAGATAACCGAATGAGATGAAATCCTTGATGCTCAACAAATTCTTAATCCAATATCCAGTAAGGCTGCCATTTGGTAATAACATAGATGGAATCTTTCATTAGCTACTTCCAAAAGTTATACTCTTATAAGGATTTCTGATCATACGTTCACATAATACTAATGCCGAGTACCGCATTATATTTTATATATTATAGGGTATAAAAACGTCGAAATGATTCCTTGGTAGCGGTAAAGATATTCCGCGGGATCAAAAGACTGCTTCCATCACTTATTTAGGAATTTTGTTTTGGTTATATTTTTACAGCCCGTCATGTCATTCCTCAGAGCAAAGGGCTGGCACTTGGGACACTTTTTTTAGTAAAATTATTATTTATGTTAGATTTAAAAATAACATATTAATAGAAATCGCAAATATAGTGTATTAGAAAAAAACTTTAACAATATCTTTCTCGTTTTAAGTTGTAACTAAAAATGGCAGTCAAATATCAAAACTTTGCCATTTTTTCGATATTGTTAAAAAATCTTTGTTTAATAAGTATATATTTTTTAATAATATTTGATATCGAGGCGAGCTTGTCTTTCGCCTGATTATAAGCATAACTCCGGTCCATAATAATTGCAGTCACTCACAACTTTGAAACACAAAGGCTTGCGCGGCACTGCAGTGCGCTCGTTACTTAACCTGAGATTTAGGAATTAAGTCTCTTAACCCAGTTATTTTATTGACTACTTTTCTCATGAAATAGGAACACAATAATGATTGCACATTACTGCTTGGCGGGAGACTTCACGAGCAAAGCGTGGTACCCAGACGGACACAGGCAGATGAGTAGTAAATAATATCATTCAAAACTTTACATCGTTACATAAATATGAGTAACTTAGCCACGATTTTCTATTTTATTTATTGATTTATTAAACAATCAATAGCAAACTTACAGCTACATCAGCCAAAATATTCACAATGATAAACAACAATTTACAACACAGAACTTAAATAAAATAAGAGATAATTACTTATACGGCATGACCTTTGAAACAATTGCGTAGGTATTCCCCTAAAAAGTAATGTAACGCTTTCGTTGTAACAACACCTGTCAGCAGATTAAGATATGGAAAAGATTGCTATCAGGCACGTGAATATTAAAACATATTAAAAATGTTTTTTTTTTATATTATTTGGTAACAATTGCAGCGCCACCCAGAACTTTGAAACACAAAGGCCTGCGCGGCACTGCAGTGCACTCGTTACCCTGAGACATTAGGTATTAAGTCTCATAAGCCCAGTAATTTCACTGGCTACTTTGCTCATCTAACCGGAACACAGTAATGCTTGCACACTACTGCTTGGCGGCAGACTTCACGAGCAAAGCGGTGGTAACAACCCAGACGGACACTCGCAGAAGAGTTAGTCCTCCCACTAACAAGGTAATAGGTACATTTTCTATGATACGCAGATTTTTACAATCCACATAACCAAAGAGAAATACCGTATCCTTCTTCCTCAAATACTTACTCAAAGGGGAATAAAAACGCACTCAAAAACAATCATATCCCATCCTCTCCATACGGATTTAGTGCGACACCCAAAGGAAATATAAATACTGTATTGAAATATCGTATAATGTGTATCGGAATCCCTTTCCTGGGTAATATTAGATGTCCAATATTCACTGATCTCTCCCTCATCTTGTTACATGCCAAGTGTGGACGTCTGAACCGCGGTAGTGAGAGAGATGTGGGGTCTAACTGTGCTGGCCAAGTCGTAAACGTTCGATAGGTCGGGAGCTACTTATGACTATGAATATTTATAACGTATTAGCTGAACGTCGCTTGTTGCCACCGGTGGCTGTTAAGAGGCAGACAGCCGGGTGGGTAAGCTTTAGCAAAATATTTCAACACTCTTTAGTCAGAATTTAGAATTTTTAATATTTTTGTATGAATTTGAGCTGATTTCAGATAGTTGTCCTGTCCTATCTTTGAAAATTATCACTAGAAACGGGATATTTACCATGTATATTATTTGATTTGAGTTTCCGATATTTCGGCGCTGTTGCAAACGGCGTTTGCAACAGCGCCGAAATATCGGAAACTCAAATCAAATAATATACATGGTAAATATCCCGTTTCTAGTGATAATTTTCAAAGTGTTGATGACCATGACAGTTTAAAAACCTATACTGTCCTATCTTGTTTTTCTAAAACTACCGAGTATAGGTCTTAAATATAAATTCTGGTTTTATTAAGCAAACGAATGGAATTTTCTCGTTTAGTACTAAAACTATTCTAAACAATAGCGGGAATCGTATCAAAGATGATAAAAGATATGTTTATTTCGGTCATCTTTATTATTTGCTGCAGACTCTCTCACTTTCTACTATTCTGGACAGAAATACATACAACTAAGCCTAGAATACGACCCCAAGCGCTAATAGCTATTAAGATCTAGTTTTCAACTAAAACTAGAATGAAAAAACCGACTTTAACATTTTTAACGGTTTTATCACTTAAATATTTATTTCCCTAAAATAAGATACATATATAGCATAAACAGAGATCCTGTGTTGTAGGTAACTGCTACATTGCTAGAATAGGTACATAGCTTTTCGAATTCATAAAAATGTGTGTGCGCGTGGCCTTAAATGCAAATTATAATTGTTTATATAAAGAGTTCAATTTATATTCTAATTCGATGGCTTCCCGCTAGAGGGCTACGTGTCGTCGATGATGGCTCTCTCCGACTAAATAAAAGTGGATAAACCTAAGTCGCTTAAACTTTTTAACTTAAGATGCGGCTAAAGCAAAACGTCCGAAAAAGTCCTGTTTTTCATCGCACAAATCTCCGTTGTTATAGATATTACACGCAAAAAACTTACAACAGTATAGCCAAGTGCTTATAGAAAAGACTATCTGTAAAATATTACACAGAATTGACCCAAAATCATATAAGGAGTAATTTACGCTACGTGGAATTATTTTGGAAAATTATAAGACAATACTTGTTAAAAACAACAATTTTTTGCATTATAAAAACATACATACATATTATTATACAATATATTATAATATTGTGTTGCTGCTATGTTTTAAAATAAGTTTTTTTGTATATTATTATACGTATTCTGTTATAACTTAGATAAGAGACATGACTAAAAGAGGCCTTTGTCCATGTGTATCTATAATCACGTTTATCTTGCATACGCAGTGCTAACTTATCGATTTCCATAAATAAATAACAAAATATGATAACGGCTGGAAATGAGTAAATATTTTTGTAATCTTATCGAATATTAGAAAAGCCAACCGAGAACCGTCCTAATGACGACATTGACATAAAGAAATTAACAACAAAGACTAGGGTGGCCACACGTTCTGTAGCTAAGCACTTATCGGTGTGTTCCGGTAGCTGCTCTTGAAGGCCAGGTCATCTCTAGGTTTAGCGCACTAACTTTGACCACATCGCACTTGTCTCACTTAAGGTCAGTCAAGATAGTAGTCTAAACGCTAACCTACTAAGTGTAAAAGATAATGGCAGCAAGTCCCGTATATTCGACTGTGCTGTTTCATTTTTACAATTTTCGTGATTGTCCCGTAAAATAAAAAAAAAGTATTGAAATCATATCTTCAGTATAATATTTTCAATGAAACGGGGTAAATTTGAGCAAGTGTGGCTGAGTGGGAGTTCAAGAACCACAAAATTCGAGGACATGTGACATCCACCAAGCCGCACTGGGCCCGCGTGGTGGATTATGGCCCATACCTCTCTCTGAGAGAAGTCCGGTATCCCAGCAATGGGAGCGTAAGAGGCTGATAATATGGTAAATTTAACAAGGATAATGCCGTGAATATAATATTTTGGAATAAAAAATTTAAATACATTTTACTGGGATACTAATTCGTGGTCCCACCAATTTTAACCTACTGACCTCTTGGCTCTTGGCTCTTGGTGGCTTAGGTCTGGTTCACATCTGGGGTGCTATGCCGGGTAACCTCCACGCGGTGCACCCTGGGTACCCGTCAGCAACATCTCCCGGTTGACTTTTCGGTCCCGGAGGGGTTGCTGACGGGTAGCTGATAACCCGGCGAGGTGGGCCCCTCCGCGTGCCCCTCTGAAGGGGTCAGCAGAGGGCTCAGCGGATGGGGCATATGGGCTGAGCGGGGCCCGAAGGCCGCAGGGAGGGACTTGGGCACAGGAGCGCCGTGCGGGTAACACGCGCGCTCCAGAGTCATTGGACGGAGACGAAGCCGAGGTGGGGCGCGCTGTCGCCAAGGAACCGCTCCCACGGGGAACCCGCTGCTCCCACTGGTGCAGCGCGCCAAAAATGGACGAGAACGCTCCCACGGGGAACCCGCTGCTCCCACTGGTGCAGCGCGCCAAAAATGGACGAAACAAAGGAGGAGAGATGGCAGGCGGAGCACTGGTGGTGTTGCCGGCCCTGCAGGGAGGCCGGGGTCCAGAGGCCTCGGCTGGAGGGGCGACACCTCACCGCCTGCTGTGCAAGCGAGGGAGGGGGGGCTGGCGGCCCGTGGAGGCTGCGGCTGGCGGGGTGGCCCCCCGCCGTTTGCACGTGCTTGGGGACAGGTGGATTGCCTGCTGTACCCACGGGTAATTCACTGATGTCCCCAAGCACGATCCCCGAACCGGGGATACCCCACCGTAAGCGGTGTGTGGGCACCGTGGTGGCTGGGGGTTGGAGGCGACTTGTCCCGTTCTCTTTCCCTCTCGCATGGAGCGTTGGGGTCAGGGATCGGGACAATAACCGGAGGGGACCCCGCACTGCACATTACCCATGGCGGTGATGCGCATGCGGGGTGGGGTCGGATAAGGGGTCTCTACTCCTTCTTCGGCTCCTGAGGCCCAGAGGGTGGACACGAGGGAGCCCACCCTCAGCTTTTGGGCCTCGAGGTGGCGCGCGCGTGTTCCCGCGTGCCCCTTAGGGAGGTGGATACGGCGATGGCGTACGTGGAGTACGTTGTCGCCGGAGGTGGGGTCCCACAACTGGGACCAGCGCGTCGCCGGGCCGCGGTTGGCTATTAACATGGGCCCGCAGCCCGGCATTATGGCGCAGAGGAGGAACACACGTCGGTTTTTTAGTTGGTAGGTCGGCCTCATTAGCCGGAGTCCAACATAACCACCACGCTGCCCTCGCGGCTGGTGGTATCCATGAGGATTTTTAGCGACGTAAAAAAAAAAAAAAAAAAAAAAAAAGGTCTGGTTCACATCTGGTATCTATCTATCTACAGTTATGGAAACCCTACCTGAAACAAACAGGTGTTGAAATTTTCAATGTATTGAAATTGCACAATGATAACACAATATTTTTATCTTATCATTTTATTGCCTATGTCTTATCATATTTGTTCAAAACGGACAGTAAAATCAACTATAATGTTGAAAAAAAAAAACGTACACAATATACGAGTACAAAAACGATTATTATTGTGAAATTGAAAAAATATAAAATAATATAACAATAAAAATAATATGACGCAACAAAACATGGAGACAAATGAAAATAAAACGTAGACATATTGTGTAATTGAATATAACGACTAGAAACATCATTGTTTAAATTTTTATAAAATAACATTTTTGCAAAAGGATTCCAAACGCATAACATATGAGTGAAATCTTTACATTTGCACATAATAAAACTAAATGTAACACAAAACTGCCATGTTGTTTTGTGTTCTATTTGTAGCTAACAGATAACATGACGTCTGCCCTCTATATTACAAGTACATAAAAAATAGTCTGGTTAGGATTTTATGTATGAACCAAAAAAATAGAAATCATAATAAAAATCAGGGCCTATTACTAACCCCCATCCAATATCAGTTATTCATGAACTAGCGTACAAAACAACACTGCGTCTTATTATGTAAAATTTAATTTAAGTTTACGCAACTGCTCCTAATATTTTCAAAAGCCGACTGTTTAACACTGTGTTATCTTGTTGGTCATCTGTGCCAGCAGTGCCTGTATTAGAGTCATTTTCATTAGGGTTAACAATTACTGCAGCGTTACCATTGTTACTTTCTTCTGGAATAACAACTGGAGAGCTATCTGAATCACCATTATTTGCAGCAGTACCATCATTTTCACTTTCTTGTGGCACAACAGCTGGAGGGCTATCTGGATCACCATTGCTATTATTTTCACTTTCTTCTGGCGGAACTACTGGAGGGCTAGCTGTATCTCCATTGCTATTATTTTCACTTTCTTCTGGCGGAACAACTGGAGGGCTAGTTGTATCACCATTGCCATTATTTTCACTTTCTTCTGGAGGAACAACTGGAGGGCTAGTTGTATCACCATTGCCATTATTTTCACTTTCTTCTGGAGGAACAACTGGAGGGCTAGTTGTATCACCATTACCATTATTTTCACTTTCTTCTGGTTCAATAGCTGGAGGGGTAGTTTGATCACCATTTTCTACAGGAGCTGTACCGTTTGCAATGCTTTCTTTAAGTTTTTCCAGTTCTGTTCTTGCCGTATTCTTCTGTCCTGCCATTGCTAACGTTGAAACAAAGAGACAAAATGATAAGAGAGATAGAAATACTATTAATTTGTTATTTAACATCCACCCTAAACATCTGTTCATGTAATATTTGCACGACGTTGTGTTCACCATTTTGTTTTTTTATTTTTTTCAATATTTTACGAATATTTTGTACACGTCTATAAATTTCGATTTCAGTGCCGTAAATAGTTTGCTTTTGATAACTGTTTAGGATTTATCGGTATCGAACTGATATGCCGTTATCTTGTATCTGTAATTCTCTAACAAACAACCAAATTTGAACTTTAGGACATCGGTATAAGGATCACGAATAATATCTATCTGTGCTATAGATAATGCCAATAGGATGTAATGCTGTGTGATTTGAGTCACAGTGGACTTTGGGTATTATATTTCAGAATAATACTGAATACCCAAAAAAACATAAACAAAAAGTATTCTAAGTCCACTGCTCAGAATAATTCTGAAATAAAATACCTATCCAAAGTATATCGTGACTCATACCACAAACCAACCAACCAATTATGGTGAAAATTATAATTAAACTGGAAAATGGAAACTTCCTTAGGGCAACATTTATTTTAACAGGATAATTGTCCCGTCTTTTGGCACATCACTTAATTACTTTAAAAATAATACTACAGTAAAATAATTCAATTCAATCTTTAATTGATGAATTAAAAATTGTGACAAAAGATAAAAATATTACAAACTTTTCAAGGCAAAAGTAAAGGCAAAACGTAAACTATTATCGTTAGCATTGAATAAGTTAAATTCACTTTCGTACATTCTAAGATAACGAAAAAGAATAGATTCTAATCTAAATAACGAGGCTGTCTTATATTTTTGAAAACGATTAAAACGGTCTACACGCAGAATATTCACGTGTCTACTTAATTTAACAATAATACTGTAAAAATTCAGTCATTGAATTATATTCAGTTACTGTATTAATTACATCATTATTAATTTATTGTAATGTGTAATGTATAGGGAACACTAGGCATTGTCCCGGAAAAAAAATGGTCCTAAGGAACTCTACACTTTTTGTCTCTGTTCCTCGAAGTTTAGGTTTTAAATAGCTATATACCTTATAAATACCTATTTCGATCACTGTGAATTTTAGAAGAATATAAAAGTTACGTTAAATATTTTTTCGCAAACAATCATACATATATTGGGCGGGCTTATCGCTACAACTGATCTCTTCGAGTCTAACGTTTATAAATTTTTTATCGGTACAACGTCCTACAGAGGAAATAATCCCTAACGTCACAACTGGAAGACAAATGACAGCCGTCGAGCCTGATGTGAGCAATGAACGACGTTAGAAAAGAGGGGTAGCATCGCGCATTCGCACGAATTTGCGGATAGACTTTCGAATAATTAGAGGAGATGAATGGAAAATTAAGCTAAATTTAGTTCTTAAAACCTGGTGCAAAACGGCATGCAAAATGTCATTAGTTGGTGAGTGTACGTGCGCGGATAGAAAGCAACAAATACGTAACAAATACAAAGTACAAATATGTAAAACTTGTATTCTCGTATTCTTTCCAAAACTCCATAGAAGCTTTCTTTTAAGAATCCACCGTGACTTTGACTCGATTATGACTGGACTAGAATTGAACATGCTTTGATTCAACTCTTACTTACTTACTTACTTACTCCGGTGGCGCTGCGACCCAAAAAGGATCTTGGCCTCCGACACCAGAGAATGCCACTGGTTGCGATCCCGCGCCAACTCTCGCCAATCACCAGCTTGGAGTTCGCGCAGGTCCGCCTCCACGACGTTATTCCAGCGGTACCTTGGTCTACCAACTGGCCGGCGGCCACTAGGGACTCCAAGATACGCTTTCTTGACATTCCGGTCCTCCCCCATCCTCTGCAGGTGTCCAAGCCAGCGAAGTCTCTGCGCTTTAGTTTCACCAATGATGTTAGGCTCGGCCACTAGCTGTTCTATTTCTAGGTTTTTTCTCAACCTCCAGCTGCCATCTTCTCTCTTTACTGGCCCCAGAATTTTGCGTAGAATTTTTCTCTCAACTCTAGTGATTTTAATTCATATTTCAGATAACGTAGTAGAGTTATTGTAAAAAAATTTCATGATTCCGACTGATGAACTCTATATTGATAGCCCAATAGATTATTAATTAAAAAGTAAAGTAATTTTGGCTAAGTTGGTTGTAACAATGCCTGCGAAGCGGTCCCGGATCTTAGCCCCAGCCGAGGCAAATTTTGTGTAGTCAGCACAAAGTTTGTTCTAGGTTCTTGGATGTTTGTGTTTTGTATGCGTGTGTGTCCATGCTACCTGTGACACATGATGTTTCTATTGTAGAGCTATGAGTGTGTAACTGTTTATTTATTTTTATATAACGATCTGCTATTAGCCATAAAAAAGCATAAAAGTAAGCACAAGAAAAATTATGACAAATTCTTTATTCACTTCAACATTGTATTTAACACTTTTACAAAATAAACTAAAATAACTAAATAAAATACACACTATTTTATTTTTTTTAATTTTTTTATTTAATTAGTATGTATTTTATTTAGTTATATTAGTTTATTTTGTAAAAGTGTTAAATATGTTGACGTGAATCAAGAAAAATAGATGTTCGCTTCTAAATATATTCGCTCTATGATTGATATGATTCGCTCTCATTTGAAGACATAAGGTTCAAGGTACGTAGCGTTTCATATAAATTCGCACAATTTGTTATTTTGATGACGTCATTAACCTTAAACGTGAGGGTACAAATTTCTACATAACATAACTAAATATAAGAATGTTTTGCTTATATAAAGCGAGTTAGTTGCTGTATAGCGCATCATTTTGTACAATGTTTTTATGTTTATCATTTTATAAAATCAGTACCTATCTGACGCTGCTAAAATAATATTACCTACTGTGCTAATAATAAGATGTTTTAATAAACCCTCTACAGGGTAATAATAAAGCAGGTTGTTGGCTGATGGTAAGCAGTGGGTTTGCCAATACCTCCCAGAGAATTTATGTTAATAGCAAACATTAATAAGTGACTCAAAACCTTGGCATTTTGAATCTTGGCTCCTAAATACCACAACTTATTGCTAATTTGAGTCTATCTCAAAATTTGGTATTTTTAATTACTAGACTGAGTGCTACTCAAGTGTTACTCTAGTTTAATGTTGGGATAAAACAGGTTCAAGCCTGTACAATTTTATGGTCTATAACCAAAAACTATGCCATTGTCTTGTTCATCAATTCAGATTCTAGAAAATCTTTCACTAATAGGAAGTTATGTTATCCCTGAATGCTGTGCTACTTAGGTATATTATTATTGTAATATCAGAGTTTATTTAATATTCAGATTTTGTTTTGAGTTTGTATAATTGATCAAAATAAACTAAAATAATTATGCATTGTACGCACACTATCTAATAATCCGCTACCAGTAGGCTACGTAACCGAAATACTGGCAGCATTGCCACGTTGAAAGGCAATGCGAGATTAACTTATATAAGAATAAAGGTAAAACATGGAGTGGTGCTATGGTGCTACGTTATGACGTCGGCAGCTACACCGTGAAGTCAGTGCTACGGCGTAGTCTTCCCAGCGCTACGCAAGGGGAAGACGCGGGGAAGGACAGCAGTCCTCTTTGAACTACGAGTGAAAATACACATGTGTCGATTATTCAAACCGAGTGTCTCATTTCTGGACCTAACTTTAGATTAGACTACTTCATAATTATTACAATTAGGTATGTTCGAAATGAAAAACTATTGAAACATAATATACTTAGAATACCAGTAATTGTAGGCGTTACTGGTCTTCTAAGTTATTCTATTCTAAAGCCTACATTTTATACTGATGCCAAGCTAAAGCCGCGTGCAAAAGCTATTGAGAAAGTAAATAAAAATAGTTTTAAACATTCGTCAAAGGCGCACACGTGCCACTCAACTAAAATAAACAGAACGTCAAACTTCGGATCAACTTTCGTCATTGGATTGTTTAAATCAAAACAGCAGGGCATAAAAGTGAAATCAAATTTTCTATCGGTCCCTGTTCCCTCGGGAAATCAGCAATGCGAAAGGTAACATTCGCGAGTGATTTGATGTTTCGTTTCAAAATAAATATTTTATTGATGATTGGCCTGCTTTGATCCCCGTAAACCTTTAACGCTGATTGCGATCATAAAATTAAGGTTCGGCGCTTATCATTGAAAGTATTTTTCGAAATTTAATCTAGCTCTTAGAATAATTTTGAATAGATATTGGCTACTGATCCAGCTTTATATGATGCTGAAGTCACATTGACGCCTACTGTATGAAAACACACGAGATATCTTTTTTATGAACTAAACATAGTCCAAAAGCGAAAGCAATATCTTCCAGTAATGGATGAATCATTCTGAAAGGGGGTTACCCGTGCAGTATGATACATCATTAGTGGATTCAGAATGATTTTCGAACGCAGTATGATATAAGTAGGTACCTGTGTGCGAATAAACACTTAAATGATTATACTCAAGCTTTAATTCCACAAGTAGAAACTCGGCGTGGTTGCCAGGCGGTAGGCAATTAAATTTTTAATACTCATCTATATTTAAACAAAACTTATTGTTTGTTAATGAAATTTGGAATGTATATTGTTTACATTCTTTTGCTCGCGGTGACCGCCAACCTTCTTAAAACCCGAATGGCATAGGAAACACATATTCAGAAACTACTACGCTATGTATAAAGTTACGTACCGAGTTATCAAACCGTAGTATAAGGCTTAGAGAGAAATTTTAACAGTTTTTTCTAAATATTAAAGTAGAAATATTATTCACCAAGTTTTTTTTAACAATTGTGTGTAACGAGACAAGTGTTGCCTGATGGTAAGCATAATGCCAACCCATAACAGTTGCAGTGCCACCGAGAACTTTGGTACTGTACGGCACTGTAATGCGCTCGTTAATACCCTGAGATAGTCTCATAAGCCCATGTAATTTCTCCTACAACTTTGCTCATCAAACCGGAACACAGGTTTAGTATATAACGTATGCACATTACAATGTGTTGGGACCCACTTAGACGGACATTTCTAATAATAAAATAATAAATAATAAAAAAAAACTTTATTTGCAACTAAAGATATTGGTAGCACTACAGATAGAAACATAAATATCATCATCGCAGTGTAAAAAACTATTTGTTGTAGTTTAGTAACAAGAATCCCTGAACCTCACACTAGGGATTCTTGTTACTAAACTACAACAAATTGTTTTTTACATTGCGATGATGATATTTATGTTTCTATCTGTAGTGCTACCAATATCTTTAGTTTCTACTGACACAAAATACCTCGTTAATTCATAATGGATTACTTTTACAAATAAATTAAAAATAAAAAGAGTAGCTTTAATACAATAGTCGAGTGCAGTATTTGATCAGGTATTCCATACCTATAATCCGATTTTAACAAGTTACTGAGTATATTGCACGGCTTTAAACACATAGTTTCCGTCCACGCTCGTTGTTTGAAGTGTTAAAACCACAGAGCAACCACTAACAGTATATTATCTTATGTAGCACAATGTTAATTGAATTAAAAGATCAATGTAGGTACTTTCGTATATCCATACTATCCATACTAATATTATAAATGCGAAAGTGTGTTTGTTGGTTTGTTGGTTTGTCCTTCTTTCACGCAGTAACGAAGCAACGGATCGACATGATTTTTGGCATAGATATAGTTTATGGACCGGAGAGTAACATAGGCTACTTTTTATCCTGGAAAAATGCACGGTTCTTGTGGGAACGCGGGTGAAAACCGCGGGCAGAACTTAGTGTGACATAAAATTGACATTGACAGCTGTCAATAAAGTTTTATAGTGTTGACAAGTTGATTTAATTTGACAGATCGGTTTGACGGTTCCTGTGGGAACGCGGGTGAAAACCGCGGGCAGAAGCTAGTTATTTAATATTTTTATAATTGAATTGTATTCTTTTTGAATAAAACTTTACGCTGAAGAGCAGTGCGATACATGCGCGCTTTTTTAATCTAATTTGGATGTTTCTCACAAATTATAACTCCAACGCGTAACTATTAGGAATATTATAACTAAAAGACAAGCGTGGGAGCATTACGCCATTACGGCTCAATTTTACGATAAGCAGGATTTTTTTCAATAAAGATATTGGATAGTTGGGTGTACATGTTATTGGTTAAATTAACCGACCGATGACGTAGCCATGTTTAATCTATTCATGCTTGCAATTCAAACACTGTACCTAAACACTTTCATTAATTAATTTAGCTGGTTAATAAGAGAAGCCGCTGACTCCTGAAACACAGTGTATACTAGTTCGGGAGGCTATGGATTCAACATATCTATGTGTATAACTTTTGTGTCTAAATAAATGATTTGATTTGATTTGAATTGGCGACGCAATGAAAGTCTGATAGTTTAATTAAGAAGCTTTTTATTTTGTTTGAAAACACTTTCTTTTTGCATTGATCTTTCGGCCCCGTAGCTAAGTAGTTAGTAACCCTGCCTGCAAAGCGAGAGGTCCCGGGTTCGATTCCCGGCCGGGGCAGATTTTGTGTAAGCATAAAGTTTGTTCTCGGGTCTTGGATGTTTGTGATGTGTATCTGTGTGTGTCCATACCACCTGCGAAACAGGGAATCCTAGTGCGGGGGTATAAGTGTAAGCGTTTATTATAAAAACTTCTTCGTTAGACTGCGAACGGTTCTTAACTAAATAATTTTAATGTAAGTATGTAACGACTTTTCTTTTATTTTCAGTAAATTTCCCTCACTGGAAACGATTGAACTGCTCTCAAGCGGCGCCTTTTCACTCGAGAAGCTAAGCCGGCGCTATCGCGGCCGCAGCCGGCTTGCGATTGTTGGCTCAAGCGCTTAATTAGCCGCGGGCTTGAGCAATATGGCTCAATTGAGCGTCTCATAGCGGGGATTTTTTAGTATTTTATCCGCTTTCTTTTAAGTGGTCGGCATTTTATACATTGAGCTACTCAATGGTTTTATGAAGTTTTTATTGTAGTAAGTGTGAACCGCTTTAAAATAGTCTTTAGTCGGTGGTGCTTTTTGTGCTGCTTATAAGCGCTCAATTTAGAGGCGCTAAAGTTTACGACCTAGCCCTTACATATAAACTTTTTACTCACGCAGAAAATACTTAGTGACCACGCCCCTTACTGAATCCATTACTAATAAATGCGAAAGTGTTGATGGTTCATCTTTTTTCACATAGCAGCAGAATAGCCTGATCGACATATTTTTCCATACAGATATATTATGGTTCGACTAGTTATATTCTTGTGGGAATTTCTACATGGATGAAACCGCGGCAGCAACTAGTTTAAAATAGCCTCTGAAGTTCACAAGTGTTATTAGAATAATGAGTTTAAACTTTGGAACATGGACAAAAAGGTGTCATAAAAAGATTAATTAAATTTAGACTCCCGCGCATTTTAAAACGGCGAAGCCTGCGCAATATTCTACACCTTTTTTTATTACTGACGTTAGCAGAGTTTAACCACGATCTCACCTGATGGTAAGTGTCGATACGGCCGAAGGTGTAGCAAGCTTGCTCAGTAGATACCTATTCACTTTTGCCTTGAACCATCGAGATACTAATCCCGAGAGATGAAATACTGTACTATCCGTCCCACAACAATGTATTGATTTTGCTATAACTAATATCAGCGCACAGCGTATCAGCGCACGGGGAATCGACGCGAGGCGATGGCTTAGCCAATCAGAGCGCATTATGTCTAAGCAAAAATGGTGGAATTGATTTCGTGCAAACCAAACGTCACTGCAATTCTTGAGATTACTATCTCGATGCCTTCAACCAGATTGTATTTGTAGGGCAAATGACAAACTGCTTTCATACATCCTTAGTTAAGTATAAGTATCGTGAAATTAAATAAATAGCATCACGGTTTTTTTATACTTGATAGTTTAAAGTCCAAAACGACGTTCATCAGTATCACGGCTGATCTTAAGCAGTGATTCAAACCGTTCATTAAACCGAAAACAAATATTGGGTCTTACCACAAAAAAAGTAAACTCACGTTAAACCTGTGTTGAACACTGTTTAGTGCCTAAACATGCCTTAGTCACGCGATTAAATATGAGCAACCGCAAATCCTGATTTAAGTAGTGTTTAACCGTAGTCTATTCTATTTTGACATTTTTAATCATTTTAGACGTTTATCTTTAGACACTGTCTAGCTAAATATGGCGTCTAAAAATGTTTTTTTTGTAGTAACACAGTGTATGTCTATTTTTATTACATGTTCGATATGAACCATCTAATTGGTCCTACTGAATCATAATACAGTCGAACACGGAAGAACAACATATAACTCGGTTAAATAGTATGTACATCCCAATTCCCACTTCTGTAACAAAGCGTAGAGCAGTAAAGCAGATTACTCCACTCAAATAGGAGCAATTCAGTTTGTTGCATTTTGTTTTCGTTGAACCCAAAAATAATGTTTGGTTATTTTTTAATTCCCTATCCAATTGCTTTAAAAACAAGTCATCTGCACGTAATTCACGATTACAGCCGTTTGCAAAATTAATAGGATTCCACTGTTCCAGTCGCAAAAAGGAGTTTAGAATAAATCTTTGTTTTCGAGGTAGAAAAGGTAGCACCGCGTTCCGGCCCGTAAAAAGCCTTGAAGGAGTAGTGACAAATGCGGCCCCGCGGTTGCACTGACGTGAAAAATGATCCTTTTAGATAAGGGGACGGTCCAATTGTTATGTATCCCTGAACCAATTTATACAGACCTTTGGAAGTACGCGTATTATTTGGTGGTAGGGTTTTGTTATATTAGACGGTGATAGCCCAAGGGACGTACCCATAGATCGACCATTCTCGTTGGATTGTTTGAAATAATTTTCAAGTGACGATAGAGATGTAACTGGCAGTTTAGTTTCTTTCAGGAATCTAGACTACAGTTTACATTTATTGACTGAGATGAATCTAAGCATATAGTATCTAATAATGCCTACAAGGAAAACAATAAACATACACAAATAAATAAATAAACGCTTACACTCATACCCCCGCACTAGGATTCCCAGTGTCACAGGTGGCATGGACACACACAGGTACACATCACAAACATCCAAGACCCGAGAACAAACTTTATGCTTACACAAAATCTGCCCCGGCCGGGAATCGAGCCCGGGACCCCTCGCTTTGTAGGCAGGGTTACTACCAACTTAGCTACGGAGCCGTCGGAAATAACCATAGTAAGGTGGGAGAGCGTTTTCTGGTGCTTGTCTAGCTAGCTACCACCCAAAAGATGAAAATCTGTCGGCAAGGCCTTATCTGTGTGTTCGGTAGCTTCTCTGGAGAGCTAGTTACCATTCTATAGATTTCGCGTGTAAACGAATTGTAACAATAACTTTAGTCACACAATAGTAATAACAATTTAATCAAAGGAGACAAATGATTGAAAAAGTAATATACTATTTTAATCTGTTGGTGTTTTTAAATAAATAAATAAAATAGTAGTAAGACAGGATGATTTGTTTTCGTGCGAATGAAGTACGTAGCTCAAGTCGTGCGTTTAAGAACTACGTAACGAAACTTCGGATTATACAGATCGCAAGAAACGAACGTAATTTCATACCTCGGTAAATTGGGTTCGCCGACCAGACGATGAGAAATTCATTATTTATTTATTAAATAGTTCGCAACTGTCTACCAATGCATTTGAACAATTCTGAACGATGATCGCTGTCATATTTTTAAAATGAGTATTCGTCACCGTTTTCCATCATTAAGCAGCAGTAAAATGCACATTCAACATTAAATCTGCTACGCGTAAAATTTTCTCTTGTCACATTTCGCCGAGTTGAAAAATATCAATTACTGACAGCTCAAAGAAAATTTCTTCGGCGAAAATTCAATTACACGTCAATTTTATCATTTTCTCCGCTCCTGTCTCCCTTCCAGGAACCTTTTAATAAATTACCATAAACATAAAAGAAATTTTGTGCACCCCGTGAAAAAAAATCTCGTAAATTCCCGAGGAACCTTTATATGGTTGTGGGGCCAGTGACTTAGGTTCGTAAACAGCTCTTTAGGTATCTAACTGTTTCATAGTTCGGTATTTCGTACATAAATAGACATATTTCTGATTATACGAAACGCCGTTTGTATCCATACAACAATCTGTCCTTTATTCTAATAAAGGATCAAGAAGGTTGGTAAGGGTTTTTTCTAGAAAAACATGTTACCTTCACATCTTTAAACGTAAACTCCAACATAACTCTAGCTACTCGAATCTACGGAATTTGTTTTTTTATGAACCTTCCTGTCTACGGTATCCCCCTTCGTACACCTGCCGCAATTTTTGCAAAACCAGACAGACTCGAAAGTTGATAAAAAATCGAAACCCATAGACTCGAATAGCACTGAGTCGAGTTATTTTGGAGCTTGCATTCAAAGATATGAAGGTAAATCTTGATTTTAGGATGTCGCTTCTTTGTAGTGTTCAGCTCAATTATGTAGTTAGCTACTAGCTATCTTCAAAGGGAAAAGCAGTTGAAGTATCTTTCGGTAGCACTAGCCTACTAAAAACATATACAACCTGAGTATAAATTGGTATGTTATCCCGAAACGGAGTCAATGTACTCCTGGAGGTCAACAACATTTGTTTTACGAGTTTTTGAAATTCGGATATTTTCATTGAAGAAAAGACATTTAAAGTTTACGTCATAATTATACTACAGAACTTCCGGGCAGCCCTAGATCAGCCTTACCTTAGTTTGAAATACATCCAACTCATGAAAAAAGAATCATTTAAATCGGTTGAGAATTGAAGGAGAAATCGAGTAATATCACCACAAAAAAGTAGACGAATTGAAAATCTTACTATTATTGCTGTTATTATTATCTTGTTATTATCTTGTTATTATTGCGGGCTGGTGAAAACGTAGCAAGCTTTGTCACTGACGCTACTAATACTGTATATACACAAACGCTTCGCATTATGATATTGTATACCACTCGATGCAAGTAATAAATAATTCTATGGGTCCTTTGATAGACGTGCAAGGGGAAATTCTCCCTTGTTGCACATTGTTGGGATATTCGATTATTTATCTTCATTTAACCTTCCTCCTGATCTTTTACGTTGTTGTTGTTGTGTGGTATATGTTAAGAGGTTAATAAATCATATTTTATGAACGACAATAAAAGCTGTTGACATGAATTATTGTAATCACTCAGTAATCTCAAGAAATCTAAAATAGTGAGATACATAAGTAAAATTCAAAATGTAGTTAAATAACAAAAAAAGAAAGTATTTTGTTATTATGAAATTTCACGGAACTAATCACTTTACAGTAAAGCTTACAGCCTTTGTATATTTATAATTTGCCATTCAACGTGGCAATGCGGCCAGCATTTTGGGAACGTTCCCTACTGGTAGCGGATCATTAGATTAAGATTGTAAATAAATTAGTGTGTATTTTATTTAGTTATTTTAGTTTATGTTGTTTACTTTTTCAATAATTAATTAATTAAAATCAATCATGTCATTATTTCAATAATTTCTACAACAATTGATGAAAACGGTCACAATTTGACACTGAATTTTTACACTTTTGTTATATCTCATAATTATAAAACCTTTCATGGTCAACATTATTATTTCGCCCGCATTTTTCTTTAATGTCTTCTATGCTTCAAATTCAAAATTTAAATTCAAAAGTCTTTATTCAAATAGGCCCCAAAGGAGCACTTATGAAAGTTAAAATGACTCTAACAGCGGGCCTCTGCAACATTCATCTACCCGAATCACAGACTAAAACTAATGCTGTCTTTGTCAGAACATAATAAACGACAAAGACACCAACAGACCCAATCCGTCCTTCCAATCCTTCCAATATAGGAAGTTGGTAAACATAAGTATAGATGTTTCCAAACACGTGTCTCTTGAGCAAGCAATATTGATAACTTACCGCGATCAAAGACTAAGCGTTTGATCTCCAAGTATCTCGAGAACTTATTAAACTTGGATTTCTGATGCGTGAACTGAGAGTCTTTCCAATATCACTATATTACGTAACTGAAGCCGAGATGTTCGTTCGTAAAATGTATATTTTTAACATTTTTTAAGCTGTTACGGCTGTTTTAAAGTGGGACCGAAAGCAATTTGGCCGCATCTTTCCAGATGCAACATTAAAATGGGACCTCACTCTGAAGAAACCTATTTATTTATTATCACTGACTATACTTTGCTCAAACCATACAGGAGTATAAGCAACGACTGCACAAGGGGGGCGGATACCCGAGGCGAAACAGTCAGAACGTCCAGTAAAACATTCGCCAAATAATTGGTCATACCATTTAGTACCTATATCCGACCAGGTGCCTTACCGGCTAACAATCTCGTGTTCGTTGTCGAATCCAACCCGATTAAGTACAGCGGTCGCTAGGTCTTCGGCTGTAAGGAATAGTCTAGAATTTTCACTGGTTATCATTTTAGAACGAAAGTTATTAAGGAAACAAGTTCTCACAAAACTAAAAGAAGTGAAAACTCTAGACAACTCCTTCAACACGAAGACTAGTGACCGCTGGTTTTAATCGGTTTGGAATCGAAAATGACGACGAGATTGTTAGCCGGAAGTCCGGTCCAGGAAAACCAGTAGGAGAAAAGATAGTCTAGGTACATAAAACTGGTACCTACTATATGTCATCTTCTCTTGGAAAACTCGAGGCTCGTGATGTTTTAGTCAATATTATAGTCATATATGTACGATTCATATTCTGTCTTTTAATAATTTGGTGAATCAAGATATAGAATATTACACGCACTTGAATATTAATGTTAAGAATCTGATCAAAAGCAACCTTAGAACGGCTTACGTCACCGAGCCCCATTAATTGTCGTATACTAGCGGGACCTATTACACACTCATTCATTCTTGTTGAAATCTATCAAGCATGAACCACGCGGCGACCGTACCACGATCACCACTTAAGTCTCATGTACCTAGTGCATGTGTACCAGCACTGTCTATATGACCAAACGCCGGCAAAACGATTCTTCTAATTAGCCCCTAACATTACTCCGTAAGGCAACAACACACCGAAAGCTACCCACATTCAATATCCGCTCTCACATCATGGTTATACATTGCAGTTCAGACCTTGTTAATACCGCTTGATACCTGTTTAATCCGGTAACGAGTGAATTACTCAGTAATCCCTATTCGGGAGAAGCAATCAGCATTAAATACGTCCAGGTATCGTGATCCGTACTTCGCTGAACTAAATATTTTTGGAAGCAGCTAAGAATTAGTGGAAGAGGCATTTTTTTTAATTTTACAGCTTTGAAAACTGTCAACAAGACTCATTAACTTGGATGATAATTAGAAGTTTGTAAGTACAACATTGGCCGTGTGTTCTCGGCGTATAGCCGGCCTTAGTTAGATGCTAATGCATGTTTGCGTTTTGCTGTCAAACTAACCATTATTTTGCAACAAGCGCGGATTATACGCGTATGAGTAAAACCATCAAAAAGTCACGAAACTGACAAGAACAGCAATACGGCCAGCTATTGGTCGCTCTTTCACTCCCTCGAAGCCCTTCTTGTTCTCAAAGCGACTGCTCCGCTTTACGCTACATACCTACGTGTGCACCACCGCGTATTTATCGTGGCTTCTGAGTGCACACAGTTGTGAAAACTATTTTTTAGTAGATATCATAGAAGCGGCTACCATGCGTCTCTTTCGCTCCTTCAAATAGCACGGTTAGCACTCGGACTAGCCACCGTTCAGACAGCCTCAGTCCAGCAGTGGGTTGTTATAGGCTGAAGATGATAATGAAGTCCATGACAAGGTTTCAGTAGTCGATAGGAAAACATGACGGTGGACGTCATTTTTCCTCCAATGACGTCTAATTTATACCTCATCCATATATTTCACACATCAATCGTCATCTGTCGGCGACGACGGATGATTTCCCGCGGGCTTCACGCCTCAAATAAACTACCGCAGGCAAAAATATCATTATGTTTTTCCCGTTACGATGACACCCACGATCGTTATTACCGCGTCGCCTTTTGTGATTCCTGGTTCGTTATAATTATACAACAAATTGTGTTTTTTGACGGTTATTGTTTTAACACCCACCAGGAATGGTAGACTTCGAAAAGTCAACTATATATTTCAAGTCATTTTTTTTCAAACTCGTTGTTGTTTAGGGTTCCGTACCTTAAAGGGTAAGGTATGGTCACTTCGTTGTCCGTCTGCCTGGCTGTCTGTCACGACTCTTTTTCTCAGAAACGCGTGGATATGTATCAAAAACTCAAGTCTGCAATTCCTTGGAGCTGTGAAAATCTTCTAAGTCGGCCGTTTAAATATCGTAATATAATATTTTGACACTTGCAAGAGAATCATACCTATAGGGTACTTTACGTTGACCTAGAATCGTAAAATTTGACAAGATGCAATGTGTTATAGTACTAGTAAAGGAAAAATTCGAATCCGTAACTGTTTAGTTAGGTACATTATAAAAAAATGTTTTTGTTAATTAATTATTTTAACGAATCTAGATGGACGATTATATAAGTAAACGATTGTCGTAATGGACGAACTATTTACATACGTAGGTATTTGTATAGAATCCTCAGTGTACGAGTCCGACTCGCATTTGGCAAGTTTTTTTTCATTGTAAGTACTGTTTCATAGGTAAAAATGCACTGCTGAAATCCAGTACAAATCTATACTTTGACTAAAACCTTATACAGTTTCACCCAGTACTTAAAGCACAACAGATTCTAAAACTTTTTGCAACAGCTACTCACCTGCTTATGCAAACCGCAGTGGAACTTTTAAAATGTCGCAGAAAAGTGCGGAGTGAACCCTAATAATAACACTTTTGTTACGAAAATCTAACTTTCTAATTAACCCTTACGTGGAGCAAAAACCACGGCCGAGAGGTTCTGCTTGGACAAAGTGCGGGTACCGGAGACACGGTGACTATGGACTGTGTACAAAAACTTTTCTGGTAACTCAAATTGAATATACAGGGTGGTTGAAAATACGATACATTCCTTGCAAGGGGCTAAAGTAGAGCATATTTGCAGTCAATTTGGTCATGTGATACCATGTCCGCAATTTGGTTATTGCTGAGTTATTCAAGATTGGCTAATGAACTAAGGAAGTTAATTCATTAATTTGTACACATCAATACTTTTTTGAAATTATCTTTATTTATTTAACTAAAATGTTTTATTTTTATTTTATTTGGTAATGAGACGAGCTGGTCGTTTGCCTGATGGTAAGCATAACGCCAGCCCATAACAATTGCAGTGCCACCCAGAACTTTGAAACACAAAGGCCTGCGCGGCACTGCAGTGCGCTCGTTACCATGAGACATTAGGTATTAAGTCTCATAAGCCCAGTAATTTCACTAGCTACTCTGCTCATCAAACCGGAACACAGTAATGCTTGCACACTACTGCTTGGCGGCAGACTTCACGAGCAAAGCGGTGGTAACAACCCAGGCGGACACTCGCAGAAGAGTTAGTCCTCCCACTAACGAATACCATATACATCAAAATCTGTTCAGGCATTTAAAAGTTACGGTGGAATGAAAAACTCACCTGCGTCCCCAAGTTTTTAGGGTTCACAAGAACCCTAAAAATATTAAAATCCTTTTTTGTGCAGTCATGTACCTAACAAATAATTTGTTATTCCCATTGGTTTGCTGACTTGACATACTAACCTCTTCCATGAATCACACCATACCAATTTTACGACGATATCGACTATCGTAAAAAAATATGGAGTAAAAATGTTATGGTAGCTGAAATTGATACGCTGTACTTATTGCAAACCAATCTTAGTGAATTGGGCATAGAATCATGGCACGAGAGTTTCGCACTTGTCGGTCTTGTTGGAAATGCCATCGGGGGTATAGACTGATACTAGATCTAGGACTAAAATGTGATCTAGAAACAGTTACCTCTATTTCTATCAAAACAAGATTTGAAATGGAGCCTGAATTGCTATAACGGGAGGTTTTTACAGTAGGCCTTGAGGTTGGTTGCAGAATTCATGCGTGTGATTTACAACATGCATGAATGCTGCAACCAACCTCAAGGCCTACTGTAAAAACCTCCCGTTATAACAGATAAATTGGATGCACTGTTTTTATAGTATTGTTTAACGAGCCGATCGGGTTATTAAAGCCAACCCTGTACAATCACAAAGCCACCCAGATCTTTCTGACACAAAGGTCTGCGCTGGCATTGCAGTGAACTCCTCACCCTGAGACATTAGGAATTAAGTTTTTTTTTAAGTATCATATCATAATTCTAGTAATTTCACTAACAACTTATGTCAAACGTATTAAACGGGAATACAGTAACATTACGACTATGTGGCAGACTACATGACAAAACTATGGTACTCACCCACATGGACAATCGCAAAACGTTAGTCCTAGGCCTACCACCTAATCTCTTAGATGAAAAAAATATAGACACGTTTGTTTCTTTAAAAATTTAATATGCTAAAACAAAATCTCATTATTTTTTTAGATAAATAGTCTAAAATTATTAAGGAACAAATTGTTAAAATGGTTATTGAAGAAATGTTATGTCTCTGTTAAAGAGTATTTAAAAGACAAAAATATAATTATTTGACTTACATAATTCATTTATTATTTATTTTTCATTACGTTTAAAATTCACAATAATTCTGACATTTTACAAAAACGTAATATATAATTATGTATTTTTATGACTTTTTTAACACAATTTCTTTTTCTTTTGCCTATTAACATGGTACTCAAAATTCTCACAAATAAACTGATTTCATTTCATTTAGATTATACGGGAAAAAATGTCCAAGCTCTCACTAGCCGTGGTCGTACTATTTCACTCTGCATACATTCATGTTGGCGCTCATTAAACGGGTCTGCAAAGAACTTTTTGCCAGTTTGCGGCCGCAAAATGCCGGCAAATGTTAAGCATGATACATTTTTTCTTCTTATTCTAATACCTTTTTAAATTCGTCCACGACACACATTCTGAGGCTGTACCGTACCTGAGATAATGAAGCTGTAGGTGAAGTTTTTGTATGAGCGTGTATCTAGGCGTTTTGGTCAAAGGCATAATTAAGGCATAATATAAGGCATAATTCTGACGGCTCCGTAGCTAAGTTGGTAGTAACCCTGCCTGCAAAGCGAGGGGTCCCGGGTTCGATTCCCGGCCGGGGCAGATTTTGTATAAGCATAAAGTTTGTTCTCGTGTCTTGGATGTGTATCTGTGTATGTCCATGCCACCTGCGACACAGGGAATCCTAGTGCGCGGGGGGTATGAGTGTGTAAGCGTTTATGTTTTTTTTTAATTTTCACTTCAACTTTTTGAAATACAGACTTTGGTTTTTCTGTCTGAATCTTTGAAGCTATAGTAGATATAGATACAGTAGATATAGCTATGTAGTCATAGTAATTTATTCATACTAATAAATACAAGTCAGAAATATACATACTAACATAATAAATTCAATTAATTCAAAGTACATCAAATACAATTAATTTCACTGAATTAGATTTCAATTCTCTCCGTGCTGGGGAGTAATTACAATAATTTGTTTGTTTTGAATGGCTTTGGTCAAAACAAAGACTTGTATTAACTTAGGTAATATCTAATGTCTTAGGCTAACAGGAGCATTGCCACCGAAGGCCTTTGTATTCCAAAGTTCTGGATGGCACTGCAATTATTATAGGCTGGCGTTATGCTTACCATTAGGCTAGCGACCAGCTCGTATCGTTACCCAAAATTATTAAAAAAAACTTAGGTATAATAATTATCTATATCTATACAAATTATCCATACAAATTTATAAAAATTGAACTGTCTGTTTGTAATATCAAAATAACGGCTTTTTACTAAATGCATATGAAAGTATATAGGTACTTTACATATAACAAAAAGAGCCATTTTAAAAAAAAATGTCTGTCTGACTGTCTGTTTGTTCCGGGTAATCTCCGAAACGGCTGGACGGATTTTGACGGGAATTTCAAATAGCTGATGTTACAAGGAGTAACTTACGGTACGTGGGCGAAGCCGCGGAGAACAGCTAGTTAAAGATTAACACTCCCTTAGCGTTCCGCCTGTTTTATATTCTCCTATGGTCCAAAGAATAGCGGTGCGAAAGTAGAAGCGGCGATCTGTGAAATTAATGTTTTTTAAAACTTCCATTTTGGGGGCGAGAACGAGAAAATTATGCATTCGCGTGATATCCACTGGAATGCGTAATGAGCAAGTTGGAACATTAACTACTTCTGATACTTAAAAAATGTATTTTTGTACTTTTTAAAGCTTAAGTGAGGTTTTTCCTCAAAAAAAAAATTGAAATCCAAAAAATTTACTTTTGCACCTTTTAAAGTTTTAAGTGAGTATTTTCCTGCGGTCTTTCCGACAAGCTACAACATGGGGCTCTTCAAAAGAAAGGTGAACAGAGTATTTAAAGGTCGGCAGCGTACCTATCAGTAATACTCCGAGTGTTGCAGATATCCATAGGCGACGGTATTACTGTGAAACGTATCTTTGCTGTTGCAAATGCAACCCTGTGTCCCTCCCGGCACCCATATTTCAGGTTTTTATTTGTTAGCCATGCATAAAATCAGATTTATTACTTTATACGTGGTTCCCCAGAACAGTGTGAAGCCTTAACAAATTAAAAATGCAGGAAACAAAAGAAAATTCGTTCAAAAACGGGCGAACGAAATAATTTTATTACTTTTAAATCTCGCGGAGCCGTGGCCGGCAACAAAACTAATTAAAACGCAGGCCAAAACAAAAAGTACTTTTAGAGATAAATTACTAAGTTTGTCTCTAAAGAAGACATTTTTTCCAGTTTCACCGTAGCGTAGCTCAGCAAAGTTAGTGAGTTTTTTCGACATCTGTCCGTTTGGAAGTTTATTGCTCGTATAAATGAACCTGTGCCTACTTATCAGTTAAATAAATAGAGAGGGTAGGAGGGTTGTTTGAACTGTTTGCATTTTTAATGTAGCGAGTGATACCCTTTTTGAAGGAAATTTCATATTTTTAACCCTCAACGCAAAAAAGGAGAGGTGTGAATGGGGATAATTTTAACGTGTGTATCTGTTTATCTGGGTCTGTATGTGGCATCGTATCTGCTTAACAGATGGATTGATTAGTTTTTTTTTTATTGAAAGTGGATCGAGAGTGTGCTACATGATTCAATAACGATTTCAGTATCAAGAAGAGCGAAGAAGAAGAGAAACAAAGGCTTGCGCAGCACTTGCAGTGCGCTTGTTACCTTGAGACATTAGGTATTACCTGAGACATTAGGTATTAAGTCTCATAAGCCCAGTAATTTTACTGGCTACTCTGGTCATCAAACCGGAACATAATACTAGCCTATCAAGCATAAAAAACTGTTTTTATCTAAGAGGAAGTGATGTTGACCACCGATTAGGGATTAGCTTTCGGTTAGGGAAACAAACCATAGCATGATGTTAGGGCATGTTCCAGTGCTCGCTTGGTTAGCTGGCCTTCGTTAAGGTACTACCCCAAGCCAATGACATTCATCATTCTGTCCTCTTTGCACACACTGTCGGTTTGTGTTGGTGTAAAAAGAAGGAAGACCGCGCGGGCCGCTAAGATTGTGTAAAAATCCAAAATAGTAAAAAGTATTTGATTATTCTTTTTTCCATGGTCGCTTATTACTAACAATGGCGGGCAAAGTGAACATTTTGCGACGAAACTATTTTTAAACCACTTGTTTAGTAGAATTGGGGCTCAGAAAATGAAAGAATAATTCTCTCTCCATAAACTCGTCCTCAATTATTATATTCCTCGAACTATCATCACTTTAAAACTAAATATACAAATTCAACCCGCTACAAAATTTATTATTAGGCAGGAGAGAAATACGAGCTTAGAAATACGCATCTCCGAAAAGAAACCCTATCTCATATGGCGAATAATGTATACCTTTCTTGCAAAAAGGGGTTACATGTGTTTTGCGAGACCGGATCTTCCGGTCGGATGCGATGATTTCGGCCTATTGTCCTGACGGTCACTCAGACCCCGGTCTCTGAGGCCCCGGTCTCGCAGACCGGTTGGAACGACCGGCGAGTAATGACTGTGATAATCATGAAGATGTTTGTTTCCTTAGTCGTGAGATAGATGTTTGGATGGAAGGTTAGCGTTACATGGTTATTTGATGATGTAGGCGAAGATGAAACTTATTTTCTTAACGATAAAGCTTTTTTTTTCGAGAAAATTACTTTTTTTTCATCGGTTTTCGTTAGTCTAGCTATATTATATTATTTTTATTCTTTTCCAGACGACTATTCACCGTTAGCGCTGTGGCATAGAGCATTGTAAAACGCTGATAGCCGCTTATGAAAAATCATACGGAAATCTTACACGGTAACACATTTTGGAATTTTTAACCGACTTCCAAATAAAAAGTATGTTCAATGATTCGGTTGTATTTTTATGTGTGCTACCTCAGATCTCTATAATTTATAAACCGATTTGGAAAATTCTTGAAAGGAAATATACTTTCAGATTGGTCCCATAGAAAATTCATCAAAATCGATTCAGTAGTTTGTCACTGAAGTCAGGTCGTCACTTTTTTAAATTTTTTTTTTTGTATGGAGATATGGTTGGAAGTGGTGAATACGCTAAACGTAGTTTAGGATTAGCTTGCAACATGCAGTTTGGCGACAAAACAAAATAGAAACAAGAAGGTCGTTGACATGATCTTGGGCGTATCGTCTGCCCATTCAGCCAGTGACTGACGCCAGCACTGACGCCAAGAACTGACTCACACTGTTTACATATAGTCAGTCAGTTACTAACCTGAAGGTACAGAAAACAACATAATTATATTAGACATTCTTACTACATAATTATATTAGACAAACAAAGAGATTTTTTATACTGTTCGATAACGAGACAAGCCGGTGGAGATGGTTATAAACTGACCGAGTCTCGCAAGATGAGGATGTTATATTAACAGTAATAAATACCAAGTAAAAACAATATTCTACGAATCAATGGTGTCAATTCTATCATTTCATACCTAAACTAATTTTAGTTTCGCTTTCTCTCTTTCCAATGCATAACATGAGAAAGAGATGGAATATATTTTAGACCTGTCAAAGTAATCCACTTGCTTGTGTCTAGTGTAAATTTAATGGCAATGAATTCAGTGGCATCTAATTTATCAAGATCGAAAGATATTTGACAGCTCTAAAACAAAATTTAGATCTGTCAGACATCTTCCGTCTCTTTCTCATGTTATGCATTGGAAAGAGAGAGCGAAACTAAAATTAGTTTAGGTATGTAATGATAGAATTGACGCCAATAACTGTCTTAGAAAAATATCAATAAGTACCAATCTTAGGAAACAATTTTCCTATAAAATCAAACATACTCTCACCGTCCGTAAATAAGCAATGAGATAAAGAAAATACCGAACCGAAATAAATGGATTCAGTCGGACGAAAGTGCTGATCAAGGGTTATATGATCCGGTTCGGGCCAGTTCGGTTCCGGATCCGGATTTACGGAGAACGATGAGGATTGTCGCGGCCGATTCACGTGAGATTGAGGGACGCACGCATAGACAAAACGGGAGTGTCTACGGGGACTTTGGACTTATACTTTTTTTGAACAGGGTGTCATGATGTCATCCTGCTTCATTTTCGTCATTTGTCATTCCATCTGCTTTCTCATTTCTATTTTATATTAACACCCTCTAAATTCAAATTTCAAATAACTGACAACTTAAGTAACTTTTATAATATTTATGTTTCTCTACAAAAGTATGAAATAGGTACCTACCTACTATATATAATACTATCAATCCAGTAAACTTAGAGCAAACATCACAACAAATATAGGCAGTCACAGAACAAACATAAGTGTAAGCGGGGCGTGATCTGCGATATCAAAATTTTTTTTTTATTTATTAAGAAAAGTCACAGAAAAGTTGTTGATATTTTTTTTGCTTTTCGGTCTGCTGTGCGCTAGTTACCCTGATATATCAGGCGAGATTCTAGTCATATGTAATCGAAATTTAGGAATGGTATGGAACTCATTGCCTGAGTCTGTGTTTCCCGTTAACTGTAATTGGTTGCTCCAAGGCGCAAGTTAATAAGTAGGTATTTTCTAGCCAAGCTTGCTTTATCTGTGACCAGCTAGCTAGTCACTTACCAGCAGATGAGATAGATTGGTAAAACGGAATTTCTGTTTAAAAAAAAATCTGCGAAGGAACAGTTTGAAACGTCTACGATTAAAATAATGTAACAATACATGAAAGAAACCGCTAAAAGTTGTTTAATTCAATGTATTGTGTCGTAATCGAGAAAACCTTAAAAAAATTCTAAAAAGTTCAAAGTTTACCCAGCCGCAGTTGCCACGTATCGGGTGTAGGCAAATTGTATTGAAATCTGCACGAGTTTGTTTCGGACATGTCTCGTTGAATAAAGCTTACGGTGCGTGCAAATGGTGACCGTAAATTACGTATACGGGTACCTAAACCCTGGACAACTTTTTTGGGAAACGAAAATATTAGTTCTAGAGGAATGGCCACTGGAAACTTTGATTTGGTTCGAGTTTGACATGAAAACATGTTTTTACCATATTTCTAGTAGCTAGTGGCGCAAGTACGGAACTTTGCGATCCGTAGCGATCGATAAATTATTGACAGTCCAAGAAGTTAAAATTAGAAATAGGTAGGTACCTAGTTGTTGATTTCAAGGGGCGGGCGGCGGATTTTGGCAGGCATATCTATGTTATGATCTATAAAAGTCAAAGTCAAAAAGTCAAAATCATTTATTGCGTACTAGTTGATACGTATTTATTTACGTATCAACTTATTCCAATCTCTGCTACACTAGTACTGATTTTTCGATCGAGTAAAAGTAGTTTTAATTTCCATCGTGACACTTTTTTAATTTAAATTATGTACTTACCGTTATATTAATTAATTGAAAATATATACTACGCAAAAAACAAAACCCCAAAAGTGCTTGATATTTTTTAAATTTAATAATTAAAAGTGGTTTGGTAAATTTTCGCCGCCGAATATTTCGTAGAGTAGACACGTTGTGTAGGTAACGTTACTTGTTATATTTGATAGGAAGCAAAAAGTTAATTTGTTTTAGAAAATTGTGTAGTTAATAGCACAAATTATTCTCGAGATGGGAATCGAACCTGAAACCTTTACGCGCTACAGAAGTTAAACTTATATCAACTATAGTAAGTACCTATACTTATATCAGCGCGGGGTCCGGATTTTGCGTCTAAAGATGAATTAAAAAACAAACATGGCGCTCGCCTACTTGGTTTCGCGCGCGTTCGGGTGCCTTCGGGCAGCTTCGACATAGCTCGGCCCGCAAGCCCGCGCTTATCTGAAATTACAAACTTGGAATTGGGATGTTGACTGATTTTGGGAAAGTGTTTAAAACGATGCGTATGGGCCTAATATAACCCAAAATATTTAAATTTACTTTTTAAAACAACTAATATTTTAATTATCATGTATTTAAAATGCCGTTTTAAATTTTGCTCCAAAACGGCAGTGACGTCACGAGTTCAATTACCACAGAGTAATTTTCTATAACACTGTAAAGTGACAAGCAAAGAGAATATAACCACTATTACCTAGTCTGTGCTACGTTTAGTGACAAGTTCATTCGATGCTTTCTGTGTATGTATTGTTATGTATTATTAAAATATGAGTTCTAAGTTTTCTGAGCTTATTGATTTATATATATATGCTTTGGTTAATTAATACACTTTGGATCTTAGAATCTATGATTACTGTTATATATTCATTGTTGGTTATAGAAATAATGATTTTTGGTATAATAAGTAGGTACTTACATGGAGGTCTTCACATTTCTAAATTCAGCAGAGCAGAAATTATCGTTTGTCGAGAAGAAATTAGCCACCGTAAAACAATCAATTCTCGGCAAATTGGAATTATTTGCCTTTATGAAGCCACTTTCCATCATGGGAGAATATTCAAGAGTCGAAATAAATTTAGAAAAATAGGCGCGGAATTCACAGCACAGATAAATAATCACAGAAATCACTCTAAAACACTAAGCAGTTAAGCGCAACGAGCTATATACTCATTGGAGTTTTGGCGGGAATGCGAAAATGTGCTGTTGTTGATTTTGTGTTATTTACTAAAACCTTTGTTTTATAGAGTGTTAATGTGTAATAATAGTGGATTATTAACCATTAAGTGTTCGTAAACTTGCATGAGTGAAAGGCAAATAGTATAAAGACGAAAAACGTGTATTTTCGTATTCTATCCAAAACTCCATAGAAGCTTCAGTAAACTATCCACCAATTTACTGAAGCGTCACTTCGACTCGACCGCGCCTAGACTAAACTTTAACGTGACTTTGACGACTTTCATGCACCAAAACTAGAGATTTATTTATATTATTATTTATATAACTTGACGCTAGTTAAATGAGCAAATCACGTGGAGCCAAAAACAAAACAAAAAAAAATATATGCTCCTTCCGATTGAAACCGTGACGTCACGGGCGTTTTATGTCACGTGACTTCGGATTGATGTGATTACATTTTGATTATTTAATTTAAATTAAATTCCTTAAAAATAAACAAAAATATTGTGTTTAATAGGATTTCTGTCACAAAAACTACCGATTCGCGGCAAAATTATATTTTTATTTGAATACAGTCAACAACCCAATTGCCTTATTATTATAGATAAATATTATTATGTATGCTTTTTGACAATTATGGGTGGCACTGCAATTCATGGCATGCTTACAATCGCGCAAACGACACGCTCCTCTCGTTATCCAATAGTACTAAACCAAGTCTCTGCAAACTCCCTAACCTACAACCCTCAATCACTGGAATGGAAACATGGAACTGCCAATTGAGTGATTGAAAATAAAGGTGCGCGTACACACCGCTAAACGTACGGTGCCCGGGGGAAATCAGGCGGTGGCGACAAATCTTCCTGATCGAAAAAACTCCGGTCGTTGTAAATTCTGTTTATTGTAGCCGCGTGGATCAGTGGGACAGGTTTTTTTAAGTAGAAAATATGGGAGTATTGACTTTTTGGGACAGTAAGTATAGACGCTGACGCCAATTACTATGTGGTATGACTAATACTTCTGCGTGTGTCTGTCTGGGTTGATACCACTTTGCTCATGAAGTCTGCCGCCAAGTAGTTATGTCCAAGCATAACTGTGTTCCGGTTTAATGAGCCGTGAAATTACTAAGCTTATAATACCTATTGTATCAGGGTAACGAGCACAATGCAGTGCCGCGCAGGCCTTTGTGTTTCAAAGTTCTGGGTGGCACTGCAATTGTTATGGGTCGGCGTTATGCTTACCATTAGGCAAACGACCAGCACGTCTCGTTACCAAATAACATAAAAAAAAATTTAGAATGAAGTAAAATTGCATTAAGAAAAAGAGACCCGACTTTAATGAAAATATCGCGATGTATGAAGTTGCATCCCCCCTTTTCCACCTTTACCGGTTGTATACTTTCATAAAATTGGAACTATAATATATTGTAACTATAATATAATATATTGGAACCGTGCTGTAAGTGCGTGGAACAAACTACCAGAGATAGTGATTAGTGCTCCCTCAGTGAATGCAGTTTCAAAAATAGACTTGGTAAACATTTCACAAGTGCATCAAAATGATATACACGCATCAGCTTAACGATGCTAGTGTATTAATAATAATAATATATACCCTTACCGAGAGTAGATACCCTTTCAATCACAGTTCAGTCCAACATTGGCGGAAAAACCAGTGAACATTAAAAAAAATATATAAATAAAACCTCTTCCTTTTCTAAGTTTAAAAAAAATATCTGATGTACTTTTCTGTGTTAAATAATGCTGAGTTCCCGCCAATAAAAAGAAGCAGACATCTTGTCGATAACAATAATTAATGAAGTACTTAAACAAAACATTATATTTTTATACCTATTTAAGAAGGTCCAGGGATATTTTCTTCGTATAATTAACTAGATTAATGTATATACCTTGTTCGAAGAAGTCAACTTTATCGTTTTTCCTTCATTTTCTTTATGGATTAAATGGGAGTTTTATTCGTATTTATTGGCACATTATCCTGTTAAGCTAATAACATTATATTAGACGATTCCAAGAAAGTATAATAATGACAAAGAAGGTTATACAAGAATCAATATCTCACAAAACAGAGAGGGAGCAGAAGGGACGTTTAATACTTGGCGTGATAAACTATCACGTGAGCTTACGTAATCTGCGTCAAGGATATCAGAAGTTTTCAGACGATTCTTGATTTGAATGGAATCGTTTAATCAACAAACTAATCACAATAATTGTTGGAAACATTAATTTACTTTTGTTTTCTTCTTCTTTCTTGTTCAGACACGGTTTGTGTATTTTGCCAACTTCAAGTTTAAATAAATTTACTTATTAATGTTTATCTGTGTGATGCTATGCATAAGTTTTTATTTTGTTATATAATCTGTGGTTTCTCCTCTTCTCTCCATATATAGTAATCTGTGCTTCTCTCAATACATGGACGGTGCGGACGTGTTTTTTTTAATTCTTTTTATTCTTTATTTATTTCTAAGAAGGCCCAAGTTTTTCGTAATTTTCGTTTCTCGTTCAATAATGCATGCTCACTTCTTGTTGGCAGACCTACACAAGCAAAGCTCTGCACTGGTACCTTCAGACAATCGATATTCTAACTTTGAACAATGCACTTTCGTTGTCAAACATGTACCTAATACTTATAGGAACGTGAGAACATTCTACCTCTTGACTGGTCTATATCGAGGTTGAGTTAACAGTTTTAGTCGACTCATGAATTCCAAGTTGGGGTGAATAAAGATTAATAGAAACCCAACTTAACATGATATCGCGCTGTGATTGGTTGATGGAAATATTTATTGATACACCAAAATTCTTATTGTTTAACAACAAGTGAACACTGGCAGTTTAGCTTGAGCAACAGATTTTCACCTTGAGGGAGGTAGCTACCTAGGAGGGCACTAGCATATGTGCTGCCACTATACAGAGGTTGCGTCACATTTTTTCTTCAACTCAAAATCATTGTAAAATTCAAACCCTTTATACAAGACCCGAATTCTTCAAAAACAAATGGTTCAAGTATTGAGGTCGTGTTCGGTGATCGACTCCACTACTACTGAGCTATCGCTGACTAATTCTTGCTACTTCAATTTTGAAAAATCTTTTTTACGAATTTTTTCCATAGCTGTCCAAGCTCAATAATATTCCTCCTTATTATTAGAAACACCAAAAACACTATTTTTGAAAATAATTACCTACGACTTCTTCTCGGTCAGTTTCTTCCTGCGTTCCAACGCATACATTTACTTAGAGTTATTTTAACTTTCAGAGTGTTCTCGATCAATCCGTTGCGAACAAAGAATTTGCAATTTAAATATGCACAACGAAACTACGCGCCGAATATATTCGCCTGTAATCAAAGAGTAACTCAATATCGAGCTAAAAGCCAAGGTATTCCAAGCTTATGAATTCTAGAACCAGCCGGGTTGATATAGCTCAATCGAACGCCAGCTTAGCGCAGCCTCTAGCCTGTGATTGGTGGATTTGCTCGGCTTCCTTTTGGCAGATTTTTAACTTAAAGTTTTCCTTGAGTAAAACCTCTTTATAGAATCATGCATCATAAATCTAACGTTCATAGTGTTACTATAATGAGATAGTGATATTGTGTAACGCTTCTCACCGGTTTGCCTACCTAGTTCCTATAGAGGTCTGAACTGAAGCAGGCAAAATAAGAACCAGCTTAAAGGTTAACAATAGAATTTTATTTAGGTCTGCAGGGCCCCACGTTGGGCGCCAGTGTAACGCTTCTCACCGGTTTGCCTACCTAGTTCCTATAGAGGTCTGAACTGAAGCAGGCAAAATAAGAACCAGCTTAAAGGTTAACAATAGAATTTTATTTAGGTCTGCAGGGTCGTGGGTTTCACTCGCGAACTGAACAGTGTTGCCTAAACAGGATAATTAGCCACTGGCCTTAGCGGGCGCGCGGAGACAGCTCGCGCAGTCAGTGACGGGGGGGGGAAACCTCAGTGCCGGCAGCAGGTTGTAGGTATTGCAGCGTAGGCGCACTACTCGGAACCACGGAGTGACGGTAGGCCAGCTCGGGAACCGCGGTGCGACGGTAGGTCGGCAGGTAGGAGAAAAAAACCCTGGAATCCGCAGAACAGACGTCTTAGGTAAAGTCCGTTATCCCTGTTTGACTGCCACATCTCGTTGTCCAAGCCAAAGCGCAATGGTGAATTATGCAATGAACAGTGATCAGTGATGAGGCAGTCATACAGCAACAACAATAGGTGAATAATAGCACAATGTTAAACATCCATATAATTGGCTTACATGGTGACAAAAATATAAGAGTGATTGATAGTGATGTAGACTATTAAAATTATAGAATATCGAACATTATGCACGGCATGATTAAATATAGTATTACACACCCATTTACAATAAAAAAAACATTTAGAAGCAAAATACCGGTAACCGGTTTTTTGTAAATATCTATAGTGATGTTGTACAATTTATCAGAAACTATGTAAAAGCACGTAGGAAGTAAATCTACATTTAATACCGGATTTTGTAAACCTCGGTATTTGCATTCCGGGAATTTACATACTTCTAGTGAAAATACTAAATTATTTTTAACAATACTCTTACTGAGCCATTGTTAACCAGTAAGTAGCGATAGGCCTGACTGTAGAACAAAATATAATAAATAATAACGTTTGAGATATTAAAATAATAATATACATAATAATAATAATTGATGATGTAGAACTAATTTTAACTACAATGAAGGTTCAACTATACTACAATTTCCACTAATAAGTACAACTAGGTGATTACAAGAAATAAATACATAGCAAAAATAGGACATTCATAATCAGAACACAAAATTGGTCGAGTCATTTTAACCGTTACTCGTTAGCGTTCAAATGTACTCACCATGCATCAAATAAATAGAACCATTACAAAAGAGACATAGTTACAACACTCACCCAATCGGGGTTTTTCACTTCACACGTTAGTAGTTATAGGAATTAACAGTAGATTAAAAACACTCGAGCGATTTAGCGCGCTTTCGGTGTGATTTTTAGATAGAACAGCGGTACGTGCGTCGTCGGAGATAGTCCGGCGCAGCGTGTCCGTTACAAGGTCGCGTCACCGCTTGCCCGTCTTCCCAACCGTTCGAAGCTCGCTCATGATTGGTCGCGCGCGGGTCGCTATGACAGTCAGTAATTAGACTGCGTTCAATGTTTTGTTATTACGCCGAATAGAATTATAATTTTTGTTGTGAATAGTAGTGAACAATATTTATTTATGTAAATAGGTAGAAATTAAGATTTGTATAGTAATTAGTTAGGCTAATGATTTATTATAGTATTTACTAAATAGATATATTTTTACGGTTAACTGGCGAGATTTTCTAGCTAGGATAGCCGCAGCCGTAACGAAGTCGTTACAATTGTTAGAATCAGAAATGGAATTTGCTTAAGAAAAACAAGTTAGAACAAGAATTCCGTTTATTACACGAATTAAATCAAACATTTAAACCAAGGAAAAGTACTCACAGTTCACATAATTCAAATAACGATTGCACACTTGTAAAACCAACACTAATCACGATAAAATGACTGACGTGACCTTTTATAACGATCGACAAGGATTCTAGCAGCCGTCCGTTCGCTTCGAGCGCAGAAAGATAAGTGACCGTTCTTATCGAGGCGTTCGGCTTTTATAGATGACGGTAGGTCCGTTGTGATGAAAAAGAGACGTTCCTAACACGGCCTCTCCTGACACGGCGGCGTCCTCGCAGCCAACTCGAAGACCGACGGAGCAGCACCGGCAGCAACATCCTCTTCACAGGGCACCGCGACGTCGCTGGCACGGCGCGGCGTGACATCTCCACGACGCGAAGGGGGCGCCGTGACGTCACCGCGACGTGACGTTGATGCTTTAGCACTGTCCTGGTCTAGACAATGTTTCGTGCTCCTCTTTCACTTAAACAAACACACCCGATAGGTTGATTCCATGAAACGCTAGGACATAATCTTAACTTTTCATAGATTTTTGCACATACTTCATAACTTGCACAGGTCCTCACATTAATCATTCATATTCATAAATCATGTAGGGCAAACATCCCGGAGTCTGTCTGCCATAGGAGCGTCCCGCAGTCCGTCCTCCCTTGATGCTGGCACAACCCGACGTGGAACGTCCCGCAGTCCGTCCACCACTCACTTCGTAGAGCGTCCCGCAGTTCGTCTACTAAGTGACATTCATCATCACACATCATGTAGGGCAAACATCCCGCAGTCTGTTTGCCATAGGAACGTCCCGCAGTCCGTCCACCACCAGTAGCATGATCTGAAACACAGACACTTGACGCAGACCGTCTTCATACTTTCACCATTTTTAGTTTATCACACACATGACACAACATTATCAGTAAACATGTAAGGCAAGCATCCCGCAGTCTGCTGCCACTAGGATCGTCCCGCAGTCCGTCCTTGAGATGCCCCGCAGTTCATCTCACATAACATTATCAGTAAACATGTAAGGCAAGCATCCCGCAGTCTGCTGCCACTAGGATCGTCCCGCAGTCCGTCCTTGAGATGCCCCGCAGTTCATCTCACATAACATTATCAGTAAACATGTAAGGCAAGCATCCCACAGTCTGCTGCCACTAGGATCGTCCCGCAGTCCGTCCTTGAGATGCCCCGCAGTTCATCTCACCAAATGTTCATGTAGGGCAAACATCCCGCAGTCTGTTGCCAAAAGGATCGTCCCGCAGTCCGTCCTCTACATGAAAGTAATACTCACGCTCAAAGAATGCAGCGCAAGTGTCGGGACACCACTCTCCCTTCGGCGGCACCATACACTGGGCTGTGGCCTGCATGGTCTTGCCATAGCCACCGCTAAGCAGGCGAAGAGTATAGTTTTCTTAGCAGCGACACCCTCGTCGCCTCGTCTCTTCCACAACCACACTGAACAGCGAACACGCAGCTCGCGGCCGGAGGTGCGCGCGTCTCGCCCAGCGGATCCCAGCACTCCATCACGTGGGACTAACCGCGCAGCATAGCGGCCAGCACAGCAGGAGACGTCCGTTGCACTAAAGAGCCAACTCAAGACAACACAACATTACCAAATACCTCCAGCTATAGGAGAGGTCTGTTCGGCTTGAGAACCGAGAGCTAAGAGCAGTTGTAGGAGAGGTCCGCTCAGCTTGCCATAACGCCACCGACTATATACCTCGCCACTAAGACAGCTTGTAAACATAACAGATCGCTTCTGACAGCTAGCTAACATGACATTTACTCTCTAATGTCACTGAGTCGCCATTTCATTAAATTAATAGACAACCAACCACTACCACAGACTATCTAAATATGGCTGTCAACGACACGGTCATCCTGCGATGACACACGTCCTCGTGTGTTAATATGAAAAACATGAAAACACAGCACAGTTTCCGCTCGGCTAAACCTGACTATGGTCTTAGCTATAAGATCCAATTGTACCACAACGTGAAACACAGAGTATAAACTACCTCAGTTACAGCAGCAGCTGTGTTACCATATCACGCATGAAACTAAAACTTCCGAGCTCAAGTGCCATTGATTATCTTTAAAGAACAAAATAAGTTTCACATCAAAATAATTTTAGTCTAACAAAACCCCAGCTACATCATTCGTCTTCAGCAGCTATTGCTATAGCTACAGCAAATACAATTGCTACACACGCGCTTCCCTACAGGAACGCAAAGATTCGACTGTATCACAAGATACCACACGTCAGACTAAAAACCTCAGAGTTCAAGTACTGTAAGGTACCACGCGTCAAACTAAAAACTTCGCAGTCCAAGTACTGGAAGGTACCGCGCATCAAACTAAAAACCTCAGAGTCCAAGTACCATAGAACGATTATTTTCAGAAAACCAAATACTCTCGCATCAAAGCAACGTTAGTCAACCAAAACTCTAGAAACTCTCGAATAAGACTAAGGAATCGGGGTAGACATGAAAAAGGACAGCACCATAGCCGGCACTACTAGCGTCTGTATGAACCTTGGTGGGAAGACTTGGATCAAAAATGGCAAGAACTGGTTTACTAGTCCGATTGAATTTTACATCATTGTGGGTCGGATGAGCAATGGGGTAGTTTTGTGGCGTAATCTTTTATGCATCTCCTAAAGTAGCTAGCTAAGCCCAGAAGTTGGCGTACCTGATTCACATTTTCTGGAGATGAAGTGTTCACTAAGGCTACTAAGGCTACTTTTCACGGACTCGGTCTAACCTGACCCTGACTTACTAATTTCCCAAATACTCAACCTCAGTCACTAAAATGCGCAGAAGAACCTTAACCCTTTAAGCAAGAAGCCGCGCGAGATAAACACTCGTGTTTTGACTTCGTGGCCTGGTGCGCGCGCTGCTGACCCGCTGCAGGCGTGCTGTCTGGCGCGCGCTGCACGCACTCTGGCGCGCGCTGCACGAAGTCTGTCGCGCGTCTGCACGCCGTCTGTCGCGCGCTGCACGCGGTCTGGCGCGCGTCTGCACGCTGCTTGGCGCGCTGCACGCAGTGTGGCGCGCGTCTGCACGCGGTATGCCGCGCTGCACGCGGTCTGGCGCGCGTCTGCACGCTGCTTGGCGCGCTGCACGCACTCTGGGGCGCTGCACGTGGTCTGGCGCGCGTCTGCACGCGGTATGCCGCGCTGCACGCGGTCTGGCGCGCGTCTGCACGCTGCTTGGCGCGCTGCACGCACTCTGGGGCGCTGCACGCGGTCTGGCGCGCGTCTACACGCTGCCTGGCGCGCTGCACGCAGTGTGGCGCGCGTCTGCACGCGGTATGCCGCGCTGCACGCGGTCTGGCGCGCGTCTGCACGCTGCTTGGCGCGCTGCACGCACTCTGGGGCGCTGCACGTGGTCTGGCATGCCGGACATGCCGCCAGGCACGCTGTACGCTTTACGTGTGCTCTCCGGCACGTTGCTACGCGCCGTGAGGCACGCCGCACATCGCGCACCTCGCGCCCGCTGGCTGCATCCACTGTTGTCCACGCGTTAAGAGACCCTGGACATGCTCACAAATGCCTAACAGTCGTCGCTCATTAGAATACCTGGACAAACACAAGTAACTCAGAACAGGGAGTACCCGACTCCACAGAATACTGTGTACTGGCACCAAGAAGTACAGCAATTGGAGTCACGGGTGCGGGCTCGTATACGATGAGGGTAGGATGCCCCCAACTAGGCGAATCCCTACGCAGACGGGACCGTGACCTATTGTTTCGCGAGCGACTACGCTGATGAGAATCGTTACGCCTAATCCTATCACGCAGTCGACGCCCTTCAGTACTGCGAGAATCCCGTCGATCCCGGACACATGACACTATTCGCGAGGCACGACTTTTATCGCTCAAGATGCGCCGCGAATCACCATGACCATGCGACCTACTTCACGTATCTCTCCTACTCCGAGATTTACGTCACTCTTGGTTACGCGACCATCTCGAGTGGTTTGTCTTTTAGGACTACGTGACGTACGCCCCATAATAAGAATCACAAGATCGAATAACAAGGTTAGCAATCGTTACGCAATTAAAAAAACAACGGTTTTCTTGTTCCCTCGAAAATTCAACAAGTTTCCTTGTTTTGTTTTAAGTGGGCGAACTAGTCCTTTATCCCACTTCTGATGTTAGAATCAGAAATGGAATTTGCTTAAGAAAAACAAGTTAGAACAAGAATTCCGTTTATTACACGAATTAAATCAAACATTTAAACCAAGGAAAAGTACTCACAGTTCACATAATTCAAATAACGATTGCACACTTGTAAAACCAACACTAATCACGATAAAATGACTGACGTGACCTTTTATAACGATCGACAAGGATTCTAGCAGCCGTCCGTTCGCTTCGAGCGCAGAAAGATAAGTGACCGTTCTTATCGAGGCGCTCGGCTTTTATAGATGACGGTAGGTCCGTTGTGATGAAAAAGAGACGTTCCTAACAATATTATTATAAGTATGGAATTAGAAATCAATTGTGATAGTATACTGATTTTCTTTATGTTTTCTTTGTAAAAACACTTTAGGAAGTAACTTTGAAGCATTAATTAACCGGCTTTAAAAAAGAGGTTATCAATTCAACATCTACGAGTATATAATTATGTAGGTAAGGAATGTATAAATATTATTGGAACTGCAATGAACAATAAAAATGAAATTTAAAAAATATATAATTTCCATAAAGATACTGCATGTAAAAGTTTCCCAAATTCAACAATTTTTTTATCATCTGTTACTAATTTAAATGATACCAACAGATTCTTTACATTTTAATGAAAAAATGTATGACAACTATTTACTAAGATAGTATACAATAATAATCATTTAATGTCAGATAAAATTAAACCTAAAATTTGTTAGTAAAAATAAGACTACAATTATTTTAGTATTAGACTACAAATTCAATACAATAAAATTATATTAGAGTCACATTGTGACTCGTTGGGATTTTTTTCCGATAGAGTCACCAGCGGCTTCTTACGCGTTTAATTTATTTATTTATTTATTAATCAAGATAAAAGGTAGCTAAGATATCATTACATGATATTATTATAAACAAAAGCAAACTGAAATGAAATTCTTAAATAATTGAATGAATACTAACATAATTACTTAAATTACTTAAATAAAAACAAATACTTACAATTATTTCGTGATCTACAATACGAGCAGAACCTCTAACTCAAGTAAGAAAAGAAATTCTCAACCTCAATTCCCAAAATAAACCCAAAATACGCGTCTAAACTGGCACTCAAGATTTAAACCTTAATTAACGCGCGCTGGATTTAGAAAAGGTGAGAAAATACAAGTATGCTTTTACAGATTAAAAACTTCTAGCTTTGCCTGATTCCGACTTGGCCTCTTTGGGCTGAAATAAAATGTTGAGTGGAATACCCACCGAGGCTTTGCTATTTTTCTACCATTCGTTGAGAAACACAACGAATATACTGGACATAGCATACTCCGGTATGACGCTTTTAAACGACACTTTCTTTCTCATATCGATGTTTTCTCTAATTTAGTTGAAATAGGTAGTACCTTAAAATGATAGAATGCCTTTTTTAACTATCTGGTTACGCATCGAGTTATGTATAGAGGGCTATAACTATGCTCAGAGAATGAAGAAGCATTCTTTTACCGCGTAATACCACAGATAATACCAACAACGATTTTTTCTTTGTTCGCCCTTTTTCAGGCTAAAGTCGTGAAACTATACCGCCTAGTCTTACGTAGTATCAACAAGGAGTTTTATGCGGCTAAAAAAAGTAAACTTTTCTTTTTAAATAATAAATCGTCCCTGCTTAACTGTGATAATTACACAATTTATTTTATGAAAATATTCACAATAGGTTATGTTATAAATACGAAAATATTCGGTTTATTATATTTTTACTATTGGGTGTTGGTCGATTTTTTTCGCGCCTTCGCTTTGCGTGCGTATCGCTAGCGCGGCGCGCCATTATCCATAAAAGTTAATAAAAATACAAGTACTCTTTCTGTTTTGTGATACAAGGCTGTTTATTTCCTCGCAAGTGTGTTGAATAATGCCGTATGTTGGTCGTTACACACGCGGTGTCATATGCGTTCGCGATACGAGAGCCGAGTGTGTAATAGCGGCCGGTGTGTACTGACTAACATAGCACACGCGCGTCATAGGCGTGTGCTATGTTAGTCAGTACATACCGGCCGGTAATGACCAACTTAGCACACTTATATCATAATGTAATATCACAATTTTGTGCTTGTTAAAAATACCTGAAATAAAAATATTCTTGGTATGACAAGGTGTGGCTATACCCTCAAGCGAAAAGGAAGCTCGTCTCATTGCTCTAACTGGCATGAGCCGGATTATACCAGAAATAGCCTCTCCTGGAGGGACGATAGCCCATAAACCTTGTAGTGTTCTTATTTTTCTGAGTAGCCATCAAAACAGCCCTTATTTTTGTGTCATTCGTTTTCATTATTGCTGGCAAATTTTTCGAGACAAAGACGCCAGAATATTGACTTTAAAATTTCTTTATTTAGAACAGCTGCCTCTGTCTATCAGACAGAAAGAAAGAAAGAAGAAGTATGTTCTAAAGAACTGCACACCAAAAGCTTCTTCCTTCCTTGCTGCCCTTGTCCCAATTTTACACGGGGTCGGCGCAGTAAGTCTTTACTTTGGGTTGTACACCAAAAACCAAAAAAAAAGAAAGAAAAAAGATTATAGCTAAAATTAAAGCACTATGCGCATTATACAGCTGTCATGTACGGTATCAAAAACCAGTTATCTCATTCTAAACTTATCACACCATCCTTTGAATTTTCATTTTATATCATTCGTGTAGGTTTTTAGCTTGGGCTGGTAACAACGACATATTATATTTCAGCCTTCTCTTTGCTTTTAATGATGGATGTAATTTTTGATCGTTTTTTTTATGAGTCATTCTGTATTGATTTATGCCATACAGGTGCAAAACTAAACAGATATAGACACACAAACTAGTGAAATGTGCGCCAGTTCATCTATTTTTTCTGTTAAAAACAGCTTCACTTTGGGATTTTTTCAAACATAGTAGTTCTACACTTAGAAAGATTCTGTCTTAGCAATTTATGTAAATAATTTCAATAAATAACATATATTTTTTCTATTCAATTGTCTTGAAAAACCAATGAGTAGATAGCTTTTAAAGTTGACCTCAATACCATTGACTACGTTCTCCATAAATTTTAGCCAAGCAATAAATAGGGCAAAGCCACGTTCCATTTTAGGCATATGTGTCTAAATGATGGGAATTTATATTTAGAGGCAGACAATTTACTGCTTGAATAATGTACTGACTACGAACATAGAATGGCATTTTGTTCATACTGAGAGATACAAAATGAGCATAACAAAATGGGATATGGCATTACATATAGCATACATTTATTCATAGTAGTACTTAGGTATTATTCTCACAAGCTTTTATTTAAATTTTCCTAAATTTCACCCACTTCTCGGCGTATTTTTTTTTTTTTTATGTTATTGGTAACGAGACGAGCTGGTCGTTTGCTTGATGGTAAGCATAACGCCGGCCCATAACAATTGCAGTGCCACTCAGAACTTTGAAACACAAAGGCCTGCGCGGCACTGCAGTGCGCTCGTTACCCTGAGACATTAGGTATTAAGTCTCATAAGCCCAGTAATTTCACTGACTACTTTGCTCATCAAACCGGAACACAGTAATGCTTGCACATTACTGCTTGGCGGCAGACTTCACGAGCAAAGCGGTGGTACTAACCCAGACGGACACTCGTAGAAGAGTTAGTCCTCCCACAATGAGCGTATGATTGAGCGTTTTACATGCATAGGTATATTTTATGTAAATCGGATGACAATGCGATGTAATGATGTCACATTTATGTTTTCACATATTGCATCTAGAAAAAACTTGTTTGCCTATCTTTATCTATTTACACTACATGTTATTTCTTTATTCATTACTAGCTGAGCCCCGCGGCTTTGCCCACGTAGCCTAAGTCACTCCTTGTAACGTCAGCTATCTACCAGTGAAAGTCCCGTCAAAATCGGTCCAACCGTTTCGGAGATTACCCGAAACAAACAGACAGACACAAATATTTAAAAAATGGTTGTTTTGTTCTAGGTACCGTATATACTTTCATATGCATTTAGTAAAAAGCTGTTGTTTTGTTACAAACAGACACTTCAATTTTATTTATTTGTATAGATTATTTTTATTCCAAGCCAAACGGTTCCTTGAGTACAATGTTTTTACCGATGTATTAAAAATATCTAATTCGGGATAGCCATCCATTTTATTTACAAAATACCAGCTGTTCTTATAGAGTTTTGCTTGTAGTTATATATATAGTGTCTATATTCTATAACATTCTAGCGTCTCTGGAGTCTGGACCTATTAGACAAATTAGAGACTATTAAATACAAGGCCGTTAAATGGCTATAGTTACAAGCAAATAGATTAATTTAACAGACCTAAAACATAACCCTTCCCTTTCTCGCGTTCTTTTTAGAAAGAGAGAGAAGTGCTCATCATTTTCAGTTACTTCGTATCATTAGTTTCCCACATCCTAACACAAACCGGGCGGAGGCAGCTGCGTATTTCGCCTCGTGGACCGTCAATTTACACAACGTTGATTTATACAGAAACCGTATGCGATGCGATACGCGTACCGACTAGTTTCACGCTTGAGTGGCGGTAGCGGACTCGCGGGTTTGTAGTTTGTGATTTTCATGGTTTCTGACTTTGTTACCTTATCGTTTTCCTACAGCATTTTTTATACTTGGCTCGTGTTTGACCACAATGTATGTGGTCAACGATGGAGCACGCTTACTTAGAAGATATCTAGATTCACTCATGACTTAAAGATACCCAGGCTATAGCAATCATGACCAGCACAGACTCAGGCAACGAGTTCCATTCATTAGGGGCAGCGTAGACGCTTATGCAAACGTACGTTTAATGCTTGTCAGAATAACAACGCTTTTGCGTCAAGCGCGCATTTCGAGTATCACGAAATCCGCGCTTGACGCAAAAGCGTTGTTATTCTGACAAGCAAACGTACGTTTGCATAAGCGTCTACGCTGCCTCTTAGGCAAGGAGTTCCATTCCTTAGCGGTACGCCGAATGAATGTATAAATTCACGCGTACTTCTATAGAAGCAAAACACTTCGTGTATAAACGAGGAATATAATGTATAGATGTCACCTTGCCGTTTGTCTGGTTGTCTGATGAAGGAAAGGGGAAATAAGTTGTTTAAATCCGATGAGCGTGTGATTTAAGGTGTGTAGGCATACCTACAGTTACAGAACAAGACAGTTAATCTAAATTACCTGGTCAGCGACGCTTTAGAGTCGTTTTATCACCCGTGAAAATAATAATCGCCTACTAAATGATAATCTGGGAGGTCATTGTCCTTTGAATATACCTAAAGGAGTGTAATGATGATGCAAAGTCCTTTGAGCTAGTATTCACTGCAATAACCCGTTGTAGTCTCACAAAGGTATACATAAAGAAGTCCTTTGCCACTGTTTTGTTTGTGTTTGTCACAAGCGTCGGCCCTTATTTATTTTAGAGTTCGTCGACATTTAGAGCGAATTCGCTCGCGGCGGAGGAACGCTTCGGCACAGTATAGTGACTATGTTGTTTGAAAATAAATTAGTACTTTTTTACTATTAAAATTATACACGACCACGTGGTCGTGAGTGGTCGTTGCGATCTCGCCGCGTGCACTCCCTGAGGAAGAGCGTCGGACACGCTCGAAACCTAGGTCGACAATATCGACAAATGACGTGAGTTATAGCCGGTTTTTTAACAATTTATAAATTAGTACTTGAAACTAGAAGATGTGGAGTAAAGGCATGTCCTAAAATGGAAAAAAAGGCCCACCTAGTGGAGGCAAACCGACAAGTTGGTCAAAACTGCGGGGAACTTTTGGATGCAAGAACCGACTAGCCGATCTGGGGCAGGCCAGCGTTCAGCATTGGACGTCTTCCGGCTGACAAGCTTCTGCCAACGGTTTCCCCCGCATTCCCACAGGAACCGCGCATTTGCCGGAACAATAATTAACCTATGTCATTCTCCGGTCCATACACTATATATATATACAAAAATCTCGTCGTTCCGTTGCTCCATCGCTACGTGAAAGAAGGACAAACCAAATCAACTAACAACAAACGTAAAATAAACATACTTTTGTATTTATTATACTCCGGATAGTACGGATGTCATTGTTACCCTACTTTCAATAAATACAGACTGTTTACTGCCTAAGGAGACACTAGCAAGTTTGGAAAATAGCTTACTGCACTATCCTATAACAGAACAGTTAAATGCAAGTCCCAGTAGAGTTACTTGTATTATTAAAATGCATCGTTTTAACGGATACACTATATATGGTGGTACTTGTAAATATCGCTCAGTTGGGTGATTTATACAAATATTAGTTGCCGCTTCTCGGGAACCATCTGCTGCCTTATCAGCTAACAATCTCGTGTTCGTTTTCAATACCAGACCGATTAAAACCAGCGGTCACTAGTCTTCGTGTGGAAGGAATAGTCTAGAATTTTCGCTGGTTATTAAAGAAATAAGCTCTTACAAAACGAAAAGAAGCGAAAACTATTGACAACTCCTTCCACACGAAGACTAGTGACCGCTGGTTTTAATCGGTCTGGTATTGAAAACGAACACGAGATTGTTAGCTGATAAGGCAGCTGTCTGGTACTAAATTATTTTTCCCTAATAATAACATATATTATCGTTGAGTGTTTGCTACTTTTGCCTTGATCCCACGTGTGTGAAGCCGCGGGCAGAATCTAGACTTACATAATAACATAGCGGTATGTTTTTGAACAAAACATTTTTTATTTATTTTATTTCATTTGGTAACGAGACGAGCTGGTCGTTTGCCTGATGGTAAGCATAACGCCGGCCCATAACAATTGCAGTGCCACCCAGAGCTTTGAAACACAAAGGCCTGCGCGGCACTGCAGTGCGCTCGTTACCCTGAGACATTAGGTATTAAGTCTCATAAGCCCAGTAATTTCACTGGCTACTCTGCTCATCAAACCGGAACACAGTAATGCTTGCACACTACTGCTTGGCGGCAGACTTCACGAGCAAAGCGGTGGTAACAACCCAGACGGACACTCGCAGAAGAGTTAGTCCTACCACTAACAAAATTCTCCGTACCTAAAGCTTAAGCGCAAAAGCCTACATTTATAATATTATTAATTACGATTTTAAAGTAACTTGCTTCCACGACTTTTCCACTTAAATACCCAAAAATTTAATTAATTATCACAATAATAATTTGAATTTAAGGAACGAACGGAGCGAGCTCTTATCATTAAAAATTTAATTTGCAGTTTAAAAGAGGCTTTCATTTACAACTCAGTTTCATTGCAACTTGTTAAAGCCATATTGGATAGCTGGCAATACTACATGCTTAATAATAAAACATGGTATTTGTTTATGTACTGGTACTGCAAAAGGCTTAAAAAAAGAGTTACAATGAAAGACTTACGAGACGCAAACGGAGACGTGGTCACTCTGACGACCCACTTTGCAAACGTAATAAAGAGTCGAATCAATGACACGCTAAGAAGAAGAGTGAATGCAGTGGACTTGTCTTTCTTTTTTTATTGAGCAGCGTACTGACCTTGTGCTCTCGGCATAGACCAGTAAACCTATACGTCACATACGAGTAATCCAAGTTTTGCATGAGAACACAATCGTCAAATGTTGGCGGGGGACGAGGGAAGACGGCGTTGTGATTGCTTTACCGAAATGGCGCTAAGCAGTGATATTAGCAGGGGTGCCCGGCTAAGAGGAGTCTATAGGTTTATTGGTCTGTGGGTCCGTAACAGCCGGCTAAGGCTGATAGGGCTGATGAGCTTTTAATACGGTTGCAAGTATTTGTCAAGAGAGACAGCAGAGGACAACTTGGTGAGGCAAAGAGATATTACTCGTTTTGTGTCTATAAACTAATGCCCGTTTTCACCAACCCTAGGAGATGCTTAAATCGAATGCCTAAATATTTAGGAGAAAAAATGTTTCATCAACCTTTTAGGAGTGCTCTAACGGTTTATAGTTAGGACTTTGCTTGCATTAGGAGTTACTTAGTTAGGCTTATAGTAGACTTTGCCTACATTAATTAGGAGTTAGTTAGGCGTCGCCTTAATCGTCGTTGGTGAAAACGGGCAAGACTTTCCAACCTATAGACTATCTAATTATCCATATGTAAAATACAAGTACAAGTAGATCTGTTGCTCCGTGAAAGAAGGACAAACCAACAAACTAGCATTTATAAAGAGGATACATACCATTTTACCAAATTATAGTTCAGTTGCAAGCTTAAAAATATCTGCTAATATGTACCGTAAGTTTATAAGCACTTAACAGCAGGTGTGATGAAGCCAAACTTAGTCTAATCAAGTGAATAAAAGATTGATGAATGTAAAGGGTTTAAGTGAAAAGTCATACTTACCCAAGGTGTCAATAAGTTTTAGAAGGCTATAAACCGTACTAAAATATGTACAGGCAACATAACGCTATAGCTAAAAGAACCTAGCTTAGTTTACGACGTTCTTAACTTTCATATAATACTTAAGCGTATATTTATTACCAATAACTTTTTACTCTGAGGCACTTTTGTGAGAATTTTTTATCTGCCACTAAATTGTGGTTTAAGTAAGCACAAAGAGCTTTTCGTTGCTCTCCTTTTGTAAAAGATGGCATTATTTATTAATATTTTCTATTCAATTATACCGTGCGGAAAGGTAAGGAATAAGGATTTATTTCGGAAAATAGCACTACCTATCTGATTTATGCCCTTATACAGTTGAGGCAAAGTTTATTAATGAGTTAAGTGTTATAATTATTTTGATTTATGCATAGAAATATAAATTTATAATAATTTAAGTTAGGTTAAATCTTATCTATTCTGTGGTTATGTGGGGATTTAACCACACTTGCTCTAAAAACGGCGAAGGAAACATCGTGAGATAACCCGCATGTTGAAGAATCACAAAAAAAATGTCGAATACCATAATCCACCAAGCCGCATTGTACCTGCGTGGTGGATTATGGGCTATACTTAACTTTAAATCCCTTACCTGTTGGGCTGAATATTACACACGATAAGTTTTAGACAATCCAGGATTGTGTGACGTCATTCCAAATCCAATATGGCGGACGTGACACGATTGTGATTCTCTATCGCCATGACCACCCACGACATGTGTATCATTGATGACCAAAATAATTTGTGGCTTTCTAAAAACATATATTTTTATTATTTATATTCTCACATCCACATGCGTTAGTGGCAGCTTAGACGCTCAAGCAAACGTACGTTTGCTTGTCAGAATAACAAAGCTTTTGCGGCAAGCCCGGATTTCGTGATACTCGAAATGCGCGCTTGACGCAAAAGCGTTGTTATTCTGACAAGCAAACGTACGTTTGCTTGAGCGTCTAAGGTGCCCCTTACAAGATTTTCTTATATTTATTTTGCCAACATACTCGAGGGTAAAGCAACAGCAAGTACATACTTCCCACATTAGAAAAACTTACCGTACACAAAATAAAAAACGAAACTGTCTCGGTAAAAATATATTATTCTACATAAACCGGTCAAATAAGCAAATAAAAGGTAAATAGGCTCAAGTTTTCCCTTTTTGTTCTAACATTTCAGTTGACCTTGTTGGTGTTCAAAATAAATTCAGATAAAAGAAATCTCTACGAAAAAATACCTAAACATTCAATAGGTTTTCATTTTAAATTCAAAGACTAAAGTTTATTTACTATGCTACTGAGAAATAACTTCTTGTCTTCTTCTATGATAAAATAATTTAACGGATTAAAACTGCTCTAAAGGAAATTTTTTTTTTGGCTTTGGTGGGAACCCAAAAATGTGCTGTGGTCGCATTTGTAATATTAAGCTAAATCAGTGTATTACGGACTGTTAATGTGTGATACAAATTCAATACGTGCACGAGTGGAATGTAAAGAGCACAAAGAACGTATATAATCTCTCCAAAACTCCAGTATCCATCGCTTTTCTGGAAAGTGACTTTGACACAACCGTGACTTAGAGGTGACTTTGGCGCGTCTGCGACGGTTTTTTACTACTATAAAACTTAAATATTACGATAAACTTGACACTGCCCAAAAGTGCAAATAGCAGAAAACAATTTTTTTTAAATATGTAAATAAATCACTGGTCATTATAGTGTGAAAATTCCGAGCATTATTAGAGAATAAAATTAACATACCCGATGACTCCATTACCTATGCCACCATCCTCTACAACTTCATCCATATTTCAACAAAACCCCTATAATTAAAAACGTCTCTTTCACCTATAAAGCACCGTAAGTCCGTAAAGGCTAGGAACTTTCACCCTTACTATGGGTTTTCGTTGTGTGAACTACTTAGAAATAAATTTTAGAAAGTGTATGTAGTAGCTGGACATATCTTCTGTATTACGTTACCTTTAGTCGTGTATAGTAGGACATATCTTCTGTATTACGCCTTTGGGCGTGTAATCTGTCGCCAGGAAGTGGGTTGTATGGATGTGTTCCGGTTTGAAATAATTAGTCAGTGAAATGACTTTACCATGTCAGTGTAATGAGAGCACTGCAGTGTCGCATAAACCTTCGTGTTTCAAGGTATTGGTGGCCCTGCAATTGGTTTGGGCAGGCATTATGCTGTCCATCATCTGGGTTGGACTGCAACTGCTACACAGAGCATTAAAACACAAGGGCCTGTGACACTGCACAGTGCTTGTCACGCTGACGCATTAGACAATAATAGTGTTACCACAAAAAACCATTTTTAGTCGCCTGTTTAGCTAAACAGCGTCGAAAGCTAAACGTCAAAAATGATTAGAAATGTCACCACAGAATTGTGTTAGACAATGGTTAGACACTACTTAAATCAGGATTTGTGGTTACTCATATTTAATCGCGTGACTCGCATCGAAATCGCATGTTTCGGCGTTAAACAGTGATTAACACAGGTTTAACGCGTGTTTATTTTTTTTTGTGGTAAGACCCTAAGTCCCATATGCCCAGTTATTTCACTGACTAAGTAAACTATAGAACTGGTGGTAAGAGTCCCGCCACCAAACTAAACCCGCCATAAAGATAGCAGCTCACCTGCCCCGCGACCGTAAAGTCGCGCGAAGTAATGAACCATTAATGCTCTGGATGCAAGTTACCGTCGTGGGTTACCGTAACTTGCATCCACCTGCCAGATGTATTTACTGCCGCATCTTTTCTTTGAGTTGCTTGGGAATTACACGTGTTAGAAGTACTACGTACGTCGTACGTCTCAATAGATAACAGAGGTTTTTATTCAATAAAAAACCGTATAATATGTGTTAGTGAGTTTTATTGTTTTTTTTTTATTTGGTAATGAGACGAGCTGGTCGTTTGCCTGATGGTAAGCATAACGCCGGCCCATAACAATTGCAGTGCCACTCAGAACTTTCAAACACAAAGGCCTGCGTGGCACTGCAGTGCGCTCGTTACTCTGAGACATTAGGTATAAAGTCTCATAAGCCCAGTAATTTCACTGAATACTCTGCTCATCAAACCGGAACACAGTATTGCTTGCACACTACTGCTTGGCGGCAGACTTCATAAGCAAATAAATAACTTTTTACTCTACTCTACTCTACTCTACTCTACTCTACTCTACTCTACTCTACTCTACTCTACTCTACTATGCTCTACTCTACTCTACTCTACTCTACTCTACTCTACTCTACTCTACTCTACTCTACTCTACTCTACTCTACTCTACTCTACTCTACTCTACTCTACTCTACTCTACTCTACTCTACTCTACTCTACTCTACCCTACCCTACCCTTTCGCTTTTCTTCAGCTTCGTTTTCTCTGTAAAGTTGGCAAGGAGAACGGTTCCTACAACCTTAGTATAAAATTAAATAATTAAGTATAAGTATTATATTTAATGTCTGTACTATCGATACCAGTTAGTGTAGGATTTGTTATGTAGTAGCGATAAAGTCGAAAAATTATTATAAAAAAACTGTTAAATCGAAATAATAGAAAAGAAAAATGTCGCTAAATAAATGGCGACAGTTAATTCACGGGACAAGCCGAAAGAGAAAAAAACACGTGTTCAGAGCGTGTTTAATTTTTTTTAGGTGAGAACGTATATAAGTTTACATTTTCAGAAAAATTATTTGTCAAGATGTACAAAAATTTCCTATTATATGTTGTTAGCATTTTTCCATAACCCTGTGGCTATGTATACAGCTAGCTTTTGCCTGCAGTTTCAGCTGTGTAGAAATTAAGACAGGAATCATGCCTTTTGCCGAGATACAAAGTAGCCTATATATATCACTCCTCGGCCCGTAAACTATGTATATGCTAGCTATACATGCAAACAAATCCGTTGCTCCGTTGTTGCGTGAACGAAAGATGAACATACACTTTCGCATTTATGTTATTAACTAACTTTTGGCCACGGTTTCACCCGCGTGAAGATACCCAAAGGAAACGTGCGTCGCCTGTTTCTCCAATCCATAAACTGTGCCAAAAATCTGTGCCAAAAATCACATCAATCCTTAACTTTTCCGTTGCGCCGTGAAAAAAGGACAAACCAACACACCAACAAACACACTTTCACATTTATTATACTACGGATAGTGATTGAAAAAAGCTATTCAGTGGAAAAAGATTTGATTTTTGGGACATGTTCTGTAAAATAACATATATTTTTTGTTTATCTAAGTTTTCTTATTTGGAAAAGTCTAGGAAGAATTCTAAATCCGACCCGCGTTGCCCCGATTATATCTTGTCAAACAAAGAGCAGCATCGCAGATACTACATTAGCCGTAGGGTTGTAATAGGCTTGACAAAAAGCTTGATTGATTGACCGCGCCGTGCCGGCGACATGGCTCATCGATCACATCACAGTCATTATACGTTATTATGATACATTTACGGTACATAACATTGAACTTAGTATCTAATAGATTTACATTTGTTGGCCTTAAAATTGTATCCACATATAACTAGCTAATTTTAGCGCTAAATACCTAAAATTTACTAAATAGTTCAAATCTTTTATAGGTAATCTAGTTTATCTGTAAAGAACTGTGTGTTAGTGGTAGGACTAACTCTTCTGCGAGTGTCCATCTGGGTTGTTACCACCGCTTTGCTCGTGAAGTCTGCCGCCAAGCAGTAGTGTGCAAGCATTACTGTGTTCCGGTTTGATGAGCAGAGTATCCAGTGAAATTACTGGGCTTATGAGACTTAATACCTAATGTCTCAGGGTAAAGAGCGCACTGCAGTGCCACACAGGCCTTTGTGTTTCAAAGTTCTGGGTGGTACTGCAATTGTTATGGGCCGGCATTATGCTTACCATGAGGCAAATGACAAGCACGTCTCGATACCAAATAATATAAAAAAAAACTACTGATCTGATGACCTCTCTGTGATTTCTACAATTCCATTTACCTACTCACATTATATACGGACCTCTTTTCAAACTGCTGGAAACCTAGAAACCTAATTGCAGCAGCATTGGAGACCACTTTACGATCGCACCCTAGGGATGCATTAACTAAAGCTATCTTAGTACTTCTCTTTATAACTGGCGGAGTAACCCAGGACGATGATAAATTAATTGAAGCAACGGTTTTGAAGCAATAATGACTCTGGTAGTAAGGTCAATCCCATCGAAGGTAGATCCTAAATTATTATTTTTTTATGTTATTTGGTAACGAGACGAGCTGGTCGTTTGCCTGATGGTAAGCATAACGCCGGCCCATAACAATTGCAGTGCCACCCAGAACTTTGAAACACAAAGGCCTGCGCGGCACTGCAATGCGCTCGTTACCCTGAGACATTAGGTATTAATTCTCATAAGCCCAGTAATTTCACTAGATACTCTGCTCATCAAACCGGAACACAGTAATGTTTGCACACTACTGCTTGGCGGCAGACTTCACTCACGGCGCGGTGGTAACAACCCAGACGGACACTCGCAGAAGAGTTAGTCCTCCCACTAACTAAAATTGAGCATAAGCGTTCAGTGAAGGAAAACATTGTGGTATGGTAATTTCTAAAGCTGGTCTAGCTAGCTACCGCCTCCAAGGTAAAACATCTATAGCCTGTCTTTTTATTTCGGCAGTAACACTTGAGAGCCTATGACCAAATTTAATAGGAATGTAACTATTTATGTGGTTAGAAAATTTAATTTATAGAGCCTAGTGGTGGGCAACCATCATGCTTTTCTCGACGCATTTAAACTCATTTCATATTCATTAGCTTAACATAAAATTAAAAAGCGAAAAAAGTTCTCTCGATAATATTTTTAAATAAAACCTGTTTCGTATAAAACTCTCTGAAAACGTAATCGCAAAATGGATTCCGCGCGCGGAACAATGAAACAAGAACTAATAAATAAAATAACAATAACGTTTATTAGGGTAGGTACGAAATTACTCAAGCAAAAATTATAACCGCTGGGATTCCCCTCATCCGTGATATTAAATTTTATGATTTTAGTGGCCACCGCCTCGCAATGTCTTTGTTTAACAGGCCGTGTTTGTATCGTAGTTTTTCATTTAGGGATTTATATTGCTTACCAGGAAAAAGACTTCGGGCTTTTGGATTATTAAAATTGGAAGCGTTTACAGGTAATTTGACTTGTTTTAATTTGACTTGAATACAGATTTGGAAACCCGGTGGATTGTGTTTGCTGCGGGTATTTTTAGAAATGGAAAATTTCTGTCTTTTATACAGAATAGTCTTACGTTTGACGCTGATCTCACCTGATGTTAACCGACAATGCGATAAGATGTAAATCTTCGCTATTTACAGTCTTTTTTTCATCTTTTTCTTCTTTTACATTATTTACTATTACCTATACGTATGATCTCTCAGGGTTCTTTTCTCTGAGTTCTGTTAAAATTTAGTCAAGATCTGATTCTGAAGTCTTTTCACATCCCACCATTACAGCACACTGCAAATAAATCTATACAAATAAATAAAATTGAAGTGTCTGTTTGTAATATCAAAATAACAGCTTTTTACTAAATGCATATGAAAAAAGTATATACGTAATTCGGTGCATACCTATGACAAAACAACATTTTTAAAATGTTTGTCTGTCTGTCTGTTTGTTCCGGGTAATCTCGGTAAAGACTAGACCGATTTTGACGGGACTTTCACTGGCAGATAGCTGATGTTACAAGCTACAAGCAAGTTAAGCTACTTTAATTTTAGAAAAAGAATTAGGGTTCCGCGCAAAATAATAAAAACCATGAAATCTAATATTTCCTCGCGGGTGAAACCGCTACTCGTGAATAAACTTGAACAAAAAAAAACTACTCCAATCTTTCATACCAGTAAGTTCTTAATTGAAGAAGGAATCTCATCGGAATCTCCATTACATACAGACTTAGTTTCAACTCGTAGAATATGCATGCTTGCGAGCTAGTCACTTTAATTAGTGCGCATTGGGAGTAGTGTTGCCAACACGAGGGAATAAGAGCTGAGCTAGCCGGAGATTGTACTGAGACAGGATAGTCGTTAGTGCAATGCGTTTTACATTACATTATCAGCCTCTTACTCATTCCCACTGCTGGGATACTGCCCTTCTCTCAGAGAGAGGTATGGGTCATAATCCATCACGCGGGCCCAGTGCGGCTTGGTGGATATCAAACGTCCTCGAATTTTATGGTTCTTGAAAGTGCGGGTTTCCTCACGATGTTTTCCTTCACCGTTTTAGAGCGAGTGTGAATAATCCGCACATAACTTGATATAAGCCATTGGTGCGGGCCGAGTCAAGACGAACTATGGTGCGTCGGATTGAAAGCACAAGTTCCCGCTCCATCAGACTCGCTCTCATCTCGCTCTCATGCGTGTACACTATTTTAGGGGCAGTGTAGACGCTTATGCAAACGTACGTTTGCTTATCAGAATAACAACGCATTTGGTCAAGCGCGGATTTCGTGATACTCAAAATGCGCGCTTGACGTAAAAGCGTTGTTATTAAAAATTACATCAAAAACGTAAACTAAACACTAAAAGCTTCCTAAAATCAGTACCTATCACTTATCTTGCGCAAGTTGCACTTCTCTGCAGCTCTCTGAAAAGCACTACGATGGGTTGATAGAGAAAGGCGGCAGAAAGCTGAAAAAGGCAGCCAAAACCCAGACAAATCCGACCAAATCCGCACTCTCCAAACCTAACCGGCACTGAAACCTGCATTGCGGGCTCGTCCCAAGGGGCTCACTTTGATATAAGTTTGTTTGTATATATAACTGATAAGTTAAACAAACCGATCGTGCATCCCAGCCGCTTTGAGACGGATGGAATAGTTATTATTACTTATTTAGGATAGTTTGGTATCCGTCTTGACTGAAGTATGTGTGTTTCGCCAAAGCTTGGTTTGCGTCGCTTCCCGCTATCTTCTCATTTTTTTTTAAGAACTATGCCAGATTGTTTATAAGTAATGTGATTTATAATATTTACTAAATAATAATTCTAATAAATGATGAAATTTGGCTTTGAAATTTACACAAAAGTCTATATGCATGTATTTATTATGTAAACTTATTATCCTACTTCCTACTAAATGCTATAAATAATATAAATGCGAAAGTGTGTTTGTTGGTTTGTCCTTCTTTCACGCAGCAACGGAACAACGGATCGACATGATTTTTGGCATACATGTAGATTAGGGACCGGAGAGTAACATAGGCTACTTTTTATCCCGGAAAAATGTACGGTTCCTATGGGAACGCGGGTGAAAACCACGGGCAGAAGCTAGTTTGAAAAAGAATGACTTTTTTTTTAACTTTATAATTTATATCAATAATAAATTGGTAATATTACTATGGACACACTCTCAAAATTGTTGTTTCCTTTGTACTTTTTGGAGTTTCAATACACAGTTTTGTATTTGTATTGTATTGTATTGTATTGTATCGAAACATACATAATCCCGATCGACTGTAACCCAATTTCAATAAAACTAGTGTAAACCCATTAGATCGTGGCTGCATTGCGGTGCGCGCGAACCACGATCGGCAATTACCGAGTCGACTAATTCATTTTGTGTCCTTTGAACGACAGTTGAATTGATGAGGGAATTAGTACAGCTTTATTATTTGGTAATCAGTTAATGCTGGTTTGTGTTTATGTGAATCTATGATGTGACAGTTCCATTCTTGTTGCTTATAATAAACAACGCAATATTATGTTTATTTTAAGGCATTGATGACTTCAAAACAACAACAAACTGACGAAGTTTGTATAATAAAAATTGCTTTAAAAAAGCGACAAACCGACTTCAGTGAGAAACTATTGAACCGATTTTGCTGAAATTTCTATGGGACTTGTAGTGTATTTACTATATCCGGAGGTCGAGACGATCTCTTAACGAGTCGTGTCAAATGAGTCAGGCTTATTCCGACCGCCGAGCGGAGCGGTCATGTGCGCGTGTTGTAGTGGTTGTAGTGTTGGTGGGCTGAAAGTCGGTATTCTACAGGGACCAATCTGAAAGTATATCCTTTCCAATAAAAAAATAACTTTTCAAATCGGGTTATAAATCAGAGAGATCTGAGGTAACAAACATAAAAAAATACCCACCGAATTGATAACCTTCTTTTTTGGAAGTCGGTTAAAAAGCAAATACTTTACAATATTTAATAAGAATCAATTCAAAGAAAAAATAAGAGTAATTATAATAAAGCACAATATGTTGTATGTGACTTGTCAAAGCACAGTGTCTGTCACTGTCATAGACGACACCTACAATCAGAAAAGATATATTATGTTTTATCTATGATCACGTGGCATGTTTCCGATGTACTTAATTCTTCATTAAAATACTTTAACTACAAATATACTGTTTTATTTTACTTTTTAACCGACTTCCAAAAAAGGAGGAGGTTATCAATTCGTCGGGTATTTTTTTTTATGTTTGTTACCTCATCTCAGTCGTTTATAAACCGATTTGGAAAGTTATTTTTTTATTTGAAAGGATATACTTTCAGATTGGTTCCATAGAAATTTCATCAAATCGGTTCAATAGTTTGTCACTGAAGTCGGTTCGTCGCTTTTTTAAAACAATTTTTTATTTACAAAGAATAATTATTATTACTGTTACACCATAGATTGTTAAAACTTTTAAATTAAGTACAACCACCCTGAATCGGCCGAAAGTTACAACCCATTGCAGTAAAACTATAGTGTAAACCACAGATCTTTAGTGTAAACCCATTACCCATTAGATTGTGACCGCAATGCGGTGCGCGCATTAAACCACGACCAGTAATTACTGAGTCGACTAATTCATTACGTGCCCTCTGTACGACAGTTGAATTTATGAGAGTGTTACTTGCATTCTGAGGATTTACAGTGCCGGTGCAACGGTAATTTAATGCTGTGTTAGTACTTTGAATCTTTGAAGCACCGCGCTAGTTGACCGTTTGACGAGCTGACGGTTAATTGGTAAACGCGTCGTGCGGTTGGCGCAATAAATGCTGTAGCAATTATTGTATACTAGCTTCTGCCCGCGGTTTTCACCCGCGTTCCCACAGGAATCGTGCATTTTTTCGGGATAAAAAGTAGCCTATGTTACTCTGCGGTCCATAAACTATGTCTGTGCCAAAAATCACGTCGATCCGTTGCTTCGTTACTGCGTGAAAGAAGGACAAACCAACAAACAAACTTTCGCATTTATAATATTAGTAAGGACTAGCTGCTGCCCGCGGTTTCACCCGCGTGGAAATATTGGATTTCATGGTTTTTTTTTTGCTCGGATCCCTAATTATTTTTCTAAAATTAAAGCAGCCTAAGTTACTCCTTGTTATATCAGCTATCTGCTAGTGAAAGTCCCGTCAAAATCGGCCCAGCCGTTTTGGGGATTATCCGGAAGAAACAGACAGACAGCCAAAAATTTGATAAATGGTTCTTTGTATATACTTTCATATGCATTTAGTAAAAAGCTGTTATTTTGATATTACAAATAGACACTTCAATTTTATTTATTTTTATTGTATAGATGTAAAGATAAATACAATCTACCATAGCGATACGTATGTAACACGATCTTCAGAATGCAGGTCGTGAAAAGGTCGACATTGATGTTGGTTTAACACTGAATCTTTGATGCTAGTTAAAGGCCAGCCAGTTTCACGTAGTTAGGTTAGGTAGGTAGGTAGTTAGGTAGCGATTTTGACGCTATTATAGTCCGTCAAGTTTGTTAACCTAATTTGAAAAGGAGGAGGTTCTCAGTTGAGAAAAACGGGACGAAGGCCAGAAGAATTCTTCGGTTTTTTTTGTGTACGTTACTCAATTTCTCCGCTAATTATCAACCGATTTTAATGATTCTTTTTTTCATGAGTATTGGTAAAAGCTGTTATTTTGATATTACTGTTGGTATCTGTTAGCGCGCTACGACAACCACACTTGAGATGACGGTCTTAATGAACCACACTTAGTATAAAAACCACACTTGAGATGACAGTCTTAATGAACCACACTTAGTATAACAACCACACTTGAGATGACGGTCTTAATGAACCACACTTAGTATAACAACCACACTTGAGATGACAGTCTTAATGAACCACACTTAGTATAACAACCACACTTGAGATGACAGTCTTAATGAACCACACTTAGTATAACAACCACACTTGAGATGACAGTCTTAATGAACCACACTTAGTATAACAACCACACTTGAGATGACAGTCTTCATGAACCACACTTAGTATAACAACCACACTTGAGATGACAGTCTTAATGAACCACACTTAGTATAACCACCAACCTTGAGAGCTAAGATCGTGATCAAATACTAACGTGTTTAAAAACAACATGGAAAAAACCCGACATCCCTTAGCTATATCACGAGTATTCCAAAATCCCAGTCCGATATAAAATAGACAACTAGACATCTTTGTAAACACATACCTTCAGCCAAATTTGATCCACTTCCTATCAAACCAGTATTCTCACAATGAAGTACTACAACATGACACCTATCCTGACCCACAAACAAACCATCAAGGGCTCACACCTCATTTCCGTTATGAAAAAACATTGCACATAATCACGGATCTGCTACTACTCGAGTCCGTCTCGGATTCCTGTCGGAACAGAGTCCGGGATAAGGCAGGCCATCATGAGGCTTAACGCCCGGTGCCGCGCGATCCGTGATTTCCCAAGAGATGTGATACGGACCTCTTGATTTGATGCGCGAACATTGGATATGATAACTTGTTCAATTAAATTGTTATTTGTGCCACAGGTTTCAATTAATTGGTCTCAGATGCCCATATCGATGGCTCAGTGGCTAAATTGGTAGTAAAGTCTTTAAACTGGCATGGTCATCAATACGACGAACAATGTAAAACTTACTGGATATTTACCATGTATATTATGCCCCATGGGTAAACTGCCGTGATCAAATTCAAAAATGAGACAACTCGGTTTGAATAATCGCCTCACGTGTATTTTCACTCGTAGTTCAATGAGGACTGCTGTTTTTCCCCGCGTCTTCCCCTTGCGTAGCGCAGGGACGACTACGGCGTAGCACTGACTTCGTGGCGTCATAGCGTAGCACTCAGCACCATACCATGATCTACCTTTATTCTTACACTACATACAAAGTTTCATTTTGATACGACAATTAGAAGTTCGTTAAAATAGACTTCCAAGATTCCATTACATCTTAATATATATAAATTACGCATCACGTTGTTTGTCCGCGATGGACTCCTAAACTACTTAACCGATTTTAATCAAATTTGCACACCGTGTGCAGTTTGATCTAACTTAAAAGATAGGATAGCTTACATCTCAATTTATAACCGCAATATTAATTTATTGCAAATTCTATTATAGGGTTCCGCGCAAAAAAATTAAAAACCATGAAATCCAAAATCTCCACGCGGGTGAAACCGCGGGGCAGCAGCTAGTAGTTATATACAAGTGAAAATAATAAAATTGTGTTAAAAAAATTACACTCTGTTGTTTGTTCTCTGTTTATCGAGTTTTTAGTGGTGTGTTTAAACAATAGTTTAGATAAAGAGCGCTGCGAAAAGTGCACATTTTTTCCGTGTTGGTGAGTGGACTTGGTGTGTTTTAACGTTTTTATTTACCCCCTTCGACTACCTATATAATGTGTGTAAGGTAATTAGTCAAACGCTTTTCTGTAGGACATAAAGAGAATTTGGTGACTGCTTAGCGATGTGGCGTCACACGGCACACCGGCCCGTGGTGGATCGGCCTAATCTTTTGACGTACACGTCAGGCTATAATTTAATGGTTGAACGCCACCATAACTGCGAACGCGACCAATGAGTGCGACAAACAATATATCGCTCTCTCACTCTCTCGCTCATACTCTCGCCGCTCGATGGTCGCTCGCGCAGTGGAATTTTATATTGTAATAATTAATTATAAGTTTAATCTACAATACAAGCAAGTCATACAAGTTAATGTCGTGTGTTCTTTCAACTCCTTGGAACTACGCTTCCTCCAAAGCACCTTGAAAAGGTAGCTAGTAAAGTGAGCTCTAGACAATACCTTATCATACGATTCTATCTCTTGACCTACATAAATGACCGTCACTAGCTATCATAACTTCAAAAAGTCGATTCTTATTGGCTGATTATCACCCTGTTCATAGCAAAACGATACTAGAATATGGGGTTCCATGCCAAGTGCCAAACTCAATTTCTCGAGCATAATAATAGTTTAGTTACCAACCCTTGGAACATTTCCAAGTTCGCTCATTTGATTAATTTCTTAATATAAATGTGTTACTCAAGAAGCCATTGAATTTACTACTAGATTATTTAAGGCCATTAAGTGCAGTGTAATTTGATCTAAGTATAAATCTCGATATGATAGCAAAACGTGACAATCATGTAATAATAAATAATAATAATAAATGTAATTAAAAAAAAAATTACCGTGTTCACTAATACTCAGTGAGAACGCACCTTTACTTGTTGCCTGGCCGCTTGGTCTTTTGTATTGAAGGTAATTAATGGAATAGTTTTTCAAATATACCCACTTTTGTTTTGTGTTGATGCTCGTTGTGAAGACTATTATAATGTTTGTATACTTAGTCATACCTAAGTCATAAGTTTATTTCTCGTAAGTGATTTTATAATCTTAAGAGAAATGAAATAAAGATCTTAAACCATATAGTTGAAAGCAATTGAAATGTGGTGTTGATGAAGAATGGAAAGAGTCAGTTGGACGTAAAAGAAAATGCAACGGTGTGATTTTGCAGTCTTTGGGAAAGAAGCACAGAATTTATACAGGATTTATAGTCTTTGAAAAGAAGAGAACGTCCGACACTCTGTCTGTGCTGTAAGCATTTGTTAAAGAACCGTATCTATTTTTTCCTACGTGCAAGTCTTCATGAAATATTTAATATCGTCGCGCATGACGAGGGCACTCGTTATTGCGTCTGCACTTGACAAATTGTATTAGAACCGCCTATTCCATCTCACCTGCGCTCGTTTAATCAAGTTTTTCGACAATTGTTAGTGAGTAGACAAACATAGAATATTATATAAAAAATAAATAAAATTGAAGTGTCTGTTTGTAAGGTCAAAATAACAGCTTTTTACTAAATACATATGAAAGTATATACGGTACCTATTCCCAAAAACTTTTTTTTTCTGTCCGTCTTTCTGTCTGTTTATTTGTTTCGGCTAATCCCCGAAACGGCTGGACCGATTTTGACGGGGCTTTCACTAGCATTTAGCTAATGTAATAAGTAGCAACTAAGCTGCAGGGAACAGCTAGTATATTATTTAATCGGTTCTCCTGACATCCGGCTTCTGTTAAGTCCAAGTTACACAAGACGAGTTTCTCGGATACGAGTGACTCTTTCTTGCTACGCAATAATCTATCGCCTAGTGTAAGCAAATGATTATAATCGGTAACGATTTCTCGCCGCTGGCGTTCGATTTCTCTTGTATAACTTTTATTTAAGGCCCTGTAATAAGCCGATCTTTAGGAACAATCCTATTGAAACAAGCTTGAAAATGGCAATCGGTTTCGAAAAATTTCGTACCAATAAATCAATCTGGTGATATATTCCTCTGATAATGATAACATCCTAAACATACCTACACAGAAACCCAGAGCTAATTTCTCGATGCCGCTTCGCAAAACCCTCCACTACTTCAATCTCCAAGCCAATCACATCTCTAAAGCCTCATCAATAGGGTGTCATCGTACGGATTCAAGTCACTGCCAATACGTCTATCGACGTTGTCACTTCGCAATGACACGAACGTCGCGTCGACGTGTAGTGCGCCGAACGACGTTGAGTGTAAATGAAGTCTCGAATAAACGTCCTACAGCTCGAAGCGGAGCCTGCACTTCGAAAATCAGTAACAGATACTAAGAAATTAGCTTAAATTCAGTTATTTATTGACGTAAATATTACAACAATTAATGAATCCATAGGCTCCCGAACTAGTAGCAACTGGATCGAGTAACTATCTAATAATAGGAGTAGTAAGGCAGCGCTGTCACTGAAAATTACACGAGGACGTTGGAGCGTACTGGTTACGACCAGCGAGTCCAGTTGAAATGGAGTCAGGAATTATTAGGTACTAGTGAGCCGATGAAGTACCAGAAACCTATACCTAAATTAGTAAATCGGACTTAGTGTTTTGTCTCACCAAACTCATTGGCAAGGTGAGTGCACGTTGCTTAGGCACGTAGTTGGAACATTTTTTATACTTGTAAGGACAACGACACGAGTGGATCGTTTGCCTGATGGTAAGCATAACGCCGGCCCATAACAATTGCAGTGCCACTCAGAACTTTGAAACACAAAGGCCTGCGCGGCACTGCAGTGCGCTCGTTACTTTGATACTTTAGATTATTAATATTATTATCTGTGTTAACTGTTTTAACTATTTATATTTTATAATCCAGTTGATCTAATACAGAGACATTTTGAGGCTAACTGGTGCTAGGAATCACTACAATATAAGTTCTTTGTGTATGTAAATATAAAAATAATATTGTGAACATTCCCAATTTGATAACTTCTGCATTGTACAGTTAACAACGTAAAGCGAAAATCTGGAATAAACGTCCCGTCATCTAAAAAGCGAGCTACGAAAAAGTACACAGAAACCAGTGTAGAGTGAAAATGTTTAACACGGTCAAAAAGTCAGTATGCTATGCCGTTGACAACCTTGGCGTAAAATTCACACAGAGTTACGCATCAACGTGTAGTGTACCCTAGCGAATCACGTTGACTGTGTAAACGACCCACGACAGATCAGCGCTCCACGACTCTACAACAGTAAACACACCTATTAGTACACGTAGAAATGAGTTTGCAAACATTACTGCATTTATGGGTAAGAATTATTGCGTGCTCCGGTTTGATGAGCAAAATAGTCAGTAAAATTAGTGGGATATCTAATGTCTCAAGGTAAGGAGCGCAATGCAGTGCCGCACACGTCTTTGTGTTTCAGAGTTCTGAGTGACACTGCAATTTTTATGGGCTGGCGTTATACTACCATCAGGCAAACAACCCGCTCGTTATCAAATAGTATAAAAAAATAATTAAGTATAGTGGGTTCAGGCGCAATTAAAATCTTATTTTAATAAACTTATCAATTAAAAACTGACTTTACTATTAATAATTACAAATTTTAACGGCCGTAAGCTAAAAAGGTTTCAAAGTCTATAACTTCAAAAATACTTTTATAAAGTTACAGCCCAAAATTAAAAAGCAACTTGAAAGTAACTTGAAAGTGACGCCGCTGGCCCTTACTTAGAATTACTTAAACTTTTAATCTGACTTAGGAAAGTCTTTAAGTTGTCTTAATCTCCCGTAATCCTATTTTCTATAGCAATTAGATTGCGTTAAGCCTTTAAATGGATTGGCTAAGCCATGGAGTGACGGCTAGTTTAGATTGATTTAGTGTTAGGATAGCTAAGTGTTTACGACTCTGAGTGTCTGTGTCTCTGACTTAGTTCGGAGTCGGAGATCTCTGAAGGAAATGTGGTGGCGAGTTTGTGGGTTCTTGAAAATGAGTTTGTATTCGACATTGATGATGATATAAACTTCTTTATCATAATTAGAATAAGCATCTTTCTTATCACAAAAAAAATTGTAACATTTTTAGTAAATAAAGCATTGATTGATTGATTGATTGAGATGTTTCAGTATATAACTTTCTCTTGCCCAAGTTTGTCAGTTTGACAATCATATAGCAATACTTTTTGTTTTGTTAGCGAGCGAAAATTAGTTGGAAATATTCAGCTGATTTGTAGCTCTGTTCCTATCTATGCCACACTTTTTACATAGAATTAAAGGTATTGAAAAACATAAATTTGCGCCTGTTATAATAATATTACCTAAGTATGAAAAGGGATAATACAAAATTCAAAATTCAAAAAGCAGAAAAAATGTACAGATTTGAACAAGGTAATATTTATATGTAAAATACCAAACTACTCTTAGCTGACTGAATTAAAGATTAGTTTAGACCAAACATAGAAAGAGAAGCTCAAATTCAAACCATCAGCGCATTTAGAGTCTGTAGTGTTAATTTGTGATTTTGTTCTAACAGGAGTTTATTCTGCTGAGTTTTCTTAATACCGAGGGTTTACTGCAATCTCTAATACTCTAATAGTACTTTAGAACTAACCCATTACGTGCATGACTTCACAGAATTTGGTAATCGAATAGTAAAGTCTCACAGGAGAACGAATCGTTATTGAGTACCGAGATAAGTCTATTAGCACGTTCTAGACTTACTCAAACCACACTCAGGGCACTCTTTCTTACCTCGCTTGGATTTCAAAATAATTTATTTAGTGATACAAAATATATTTTTATTTTTAGATAGTGTAAGCGGCACACGAAACCGTTTTGGTGGCCATGATATCCACTTATGGGTGTTGCATTTTAGAGCCTGCAGTTCTAAGATAGAATCGGATCCTATTAACTTTTTTTATACTGTTTATTAACGAGACGTGCCGAACCTCTGCCTGATGGTAAGCATAAAAATTGCAGTGCCGCGCTCAGAACTTTGAGGCCTGCGCAGCATTACATTGTGCCTGAGGCATTAGGACATTAAGTCTCATAAGACCAGTAATTTCACTGGCTAATTTGCTCATCAGCCCGAAACACGGTAATGCTTAGCACGTTACTGATTGGCGGCAGACTTCACGAGCGAAGCGGTGGTAACAACCTAGACGGCCACACGCAGAAGAGCTAGTCCTACCACCTAGTAAACTTGAAATATAGTAATGGTTCACTCGAGAGCGCATTATCGGGTGCTAAGATGAGACTCACCACGGCACGTTCTGGACTCACTTAAATCCGCACGTGATTGGTCGAGAGCACTCGTCTACCGCTCGCTTGGACATCTATTTGACATTAGTCTATCCCTGAAAAGGGAACTGAATTTCTGCGAGTAGATTTTGCTGGAAAGATTCAGTGGCATTTTCTCTCTATTGGCTTACGTTTAATCATTTGTGAGTAAACTTTTGAAATGAAGCTATTATCTAAGAATTTAGGGGCTAGCGTTATCGTTCCAATACTTTAGTTGGTTAAAGCGTCTAGTCTAGTTAACCTAGAAGATGTGGTTTCGAATTCCGTTGGCAGCGAAATTTTTGAGACGTATTTATTTACTTGACCATCCCTTCAATGTTTTTCTGCGACACGTTTTATTATTCAAATGATAGAACACAATTCAACGCCCCATCTACAATCTTATTTACTTAACGCCACGGTTATGTCATTAAGATTCAGCGCCTGCAGATTCCAAACATAATATTACTCGCCCAATTTCCCAGTATTATTTAGACGGTACGTTTAGTATTCGCGCGCAGTACAATATGTACTCACATTGACTGGGCGTAGCTAGGGTGGGGGCTCAGAAATGACCAGACCTGGGTAGGGGTATTGCTTCAGTATCCTGTGGCACGAGAGGAGCGCGGGAAGGGTGAGGGGTTAATTTTTTTTATAAAATTTTGATTTTTTTTGGATATGATCCCAAATCAATGCAATTACACAACTGCTCAAAAAAGGACTTTAATGTTTTAGGGTTCATGTATGTATGTTTTTATGCATGTGAGTTTCTTTATATCACCATAACTTAAATGCCTGAACAGATTTGGATATACGAGGTATCGAGATTGATGTAACTTTTGTTAGATCGACTTGTTTACGTACCTTATTCTAGATAAATACAGATATCGCCTACAATTTGCGATCATCGGGCAAACGATTCTCTCCTTTCGTTAACCAATAGTATAAAAACCTAATACCTATTAATGCATTGGTATCTTTAATTTAAATTATATAATGTTTATGACAGCTGAAAAGGCTCGCCCGTCTACAACTTATCATTGAGTTGCCATCCCATACCACTCGGCAATTATAGTTTCGATAAGATTGTTGTAAAATATCGTTCTTTGGTGTGCACAACTAAGAGTCTAAGAATGTTTTTTTTTTATGTTATTTGGTAACGAGACGAGCTGGTCGTTTGCCTGATGGTAAGCATAACGCCGGCCCATAACAATTGCAGTGCAACCCAGAACTTTGAAACACAAAGGACTGCGCGGCACTGCAGTACGGTCGTTACCCTGAGACATTAGGTATTAAATCTCATAAGCCCAGTAATTTCACTGGATACTCTGCTCATCAAACCGGAACACAGTAATGCTTGCACACTACTGCTTGGCGGCAGACTTCACGAGCAAAGCGGTGGTAACAACCCAGACGGACACTCGCAGAAGAGTTAGTCCTCCCACTAACAAAACATGTATCTATGTTTTTGATTATTGGGCGTAAGTATTTATTTATTCTATACCCTAACTACGCTCACGCGCCTGTGTCTACGTGAAGGATTTACAAACATCGTGATTGGCTATGCCCCTTTGTGTGAATGCGGGACGATAGAATCGGGACGACGGATCGCACTGGTTACAGGAGCTGAAACGTACTCGGGTTTACGTTTTTATTGACAGGTATATCGTGCGAATAGCGTATTATTACTATTATAATACGATTTCGTCGAATATCGTTACTTAGAATAAGGAGCTGTCAAATGTGACTTTGAAAAGAGCGATATGCGCTTGGTGATGTTGGGTCCTACCTCAAGCCACTACGTAGAGCGCGGTATGCGGTGTCGGACACATTTGCCTTTTACCGCTGATGCATACTGCGATGGAACCATCGAGACACTAATCTAATCAATGGATGGAACAGAAGAACATTCTAGACGTTTTTCATACGATTACGTACGACAACTGCACACCGCATACCGCAGCGTTGTGCGTTCAGGTCAACAGACTACAGTTTCACCAGGTCGCGACTGGTGACGTCGCCAGAAATGTATGGTAGCTAACTCACTTGGCAATGTCTTGAATACGTTGCCAAAATAAAATTTGAAATCATTCGGATACGTAGCTGGTGATGTCACCGTGGTGACCCAGTGAGGTAGGGCCAATGAGGCTGTATTTATTGTGTGCCCGAGGCAATAATGCATCCACTTTAGTTTGGCTTTTATATAAACAGCAAACAGATGATGGTACAAGCTCAACGTATAAAGGCCGACTTCTAAAGTCTGTGACAAGCATCTAATCAGTTCTGTACGTCACACAAATATTGTTTTACAACCCAATGTATATGAATCTGCATTTATGTTAAGATTGCTTTTAAGAAAATTACTAACGTATGTTTATTTTCTTCCTACGTAGCAATTCTTGGGATCGAAACATCTGTTGCTATTTATAGACTTCTAGCATAGCTCTACGACACGGGGGCCTATTCAATAACATGCACTCCAAAGCATAAAATGTGTCAGTTTTAATACTCCTGGCCAGGGGCGTATTTACCCTAGGGCCAAAAGGGCCATGGCCCGGGGCGGCAGGCTGCTAGGGGCGGCTCAAGCAGAAGAAATTTAAAAAAGCCTACCTAACTAAGGATCTTATTAATAAATAATGTTAAACAGTTGAATAGTTAGTTCAACTGTGTTTTGTTTCTTTCGATTCAGTTTAAAACTGTCAAAGAACAACAAAGACAAAACATAGTTTAACACTGTTAATTCATAAGAGCCTAAATCTCGTAAGGTGCTCATAGGTGTATGTTTGATACACATCAAGACGTGGGGCTACGTATATACTGACCGGCAGGGCGGCGGGGCCTGCAGGCCCAGGGCGCTGAATCCTAAAATACGCCACTGCTCCTGGCTGTCACACATCTAAAGACTGACCGGTCCCTTAATTGCTAAGACTAACTAATCCGTTACGTATGCTACGAGAAACCTATCAGCATAATCCGTCCGCCCGTACCTAATACTATAATAAATGTGAAAGTGTGTTTTTGGTCTGTTCTTCTTTCATGCAGCAACGGAGCAACGGATCGACGTGATTTTGGCGTAGATATAGTTTATGGACCGGAGAGTACCTAAACTTTTTATTCCGGAAAAATGTACTGTTCCTGTAGGAATTTCCACGCGGGTGAAACCGCCGGGCGGGAGCAGCTAGTGTCTAATAAGAAAAAAAAATAAACAGGGTATTTTTCCGAAAAACTATAAACCACAATGTAATAAAAAATATATATTACACACTCATAGCTTAGAATCATTGCAAAGTTTTACTTACTATCCTATATAGTAGTATCGGAAAAGTTCTGACCTCCTCCACAACGCTGATTTTCAAACGCTGTGGCCATAAGTAGATGACATACGTAGAAAATACAGTATATCACAGTGAACATTTCTGTCTAATACCGCATTTTACCTATTAATTATCTTCCGCACATTATAATTAGATGCTATATCCACCCACGCAAGTCAAAATTAATTAGCCGAATGTTAAGTAACTTCGTTACTTCGAGCAAGTGTCAAATTGTTTCCGAACGAATGTTTTGTAATCAAACTTGGTTTGCCGTTACGAACTTTTGGAACATCATTTTATAACCATCGATAAAACAAGGTAGTAGACGAGAATTAATACAAAGCAAACTTATTATGTGTGTAACCTATGTTACAACAAGTCAATGTATCAATTAGTGTCACTCGGGATGATGAAAGGATTGTGACGATAGTGAGGGGTATCGTCACAATCCTTACATTATCCAATTCTGTTCCGGCATTTATAACATAACATAACATAAATGCTTACACACTCATACCCCTACACTAGGATTCCCTGTGTCGCAGGTGGCATGGACATACACAGATACACATCACAAACATCCAAGACCCGAGAACAAACTTTATGCTTACACAAAATCTGCCCCGGCCGGGAATCGAACCCGGGACCCCTCGCCTTGCAGGCAGGGTTACTACCAACTTAGCTACGGAGCCGTTTAAAATTTAAAAGTTATTGTTGAATAAATAAACTCATATACATACATGAGCTCTAAAAACATTACTCTCCGTTTTTGTGCGGTCGTGTAAAAAATAACGCGTATTTAATGCATCCACAGTTACAAGGGCTATTCCAATAACTATAGAACGTGTTCAAAGGTCCAAGGTACCGATCAAAATACAGTGCACCTAAGTATTTTTATCATGTACTTATGTCATGTACATACTTTAGTTTTTATTATTTTAGTTAGTGGGAGGACTAACTCTTCTGCGAGTGTCCGTCTGGGTTGTTACCACCGCTTTGCTCGTGAAGTCTGCCGCCAAGCAGTAGTGTGCAAGCATTACTATGTTCCGGTTTGATGAGCAGAGTATCCAGTGAAATTACTGGGCTTATGAGACTTAATACCTAATGTCTCAGGGTAACGAGCGCACTGCGGTGCCGCGCAGGCCTTTGTGTTTCAAAGTTCTGAGTGGCACTGCAATCGTTATGGGCCGGCGTTATGCTTACCATCAGGCAAACGACCAGCTCGTCTCGTTACCAAATAACATAAAAAAAAAGTTGTTATGAATAAGATTATATAATGTGGGTAATTTATAGTTTTAATTCCGCGATAAAGAAATCTTACAGTCAGTACTTTATCGCGGAATTAAAACTATAAATTACCCACATTATATAATCTTATTTAAAATGGAATTCCACAAAGTAACGCCTGATTCTATCAAATATCTTGTACGTTATGATTTTCACAATTATCTGTAAGATTGCAGTCAGAAAATTATAATTACCTAATGAAATAGAGACAGATTCCTATTGTAAACCACTTGTGAGTAAGGCAAGTACAAAATGGCCATTATAAAAAAACTATGTGCTAATCTACAAGCACTAGTTATGAGGTTCAGAATAACTCCTCTATTGAAGTCTGTACTCGATGATTTTGAAACATAAATTTCGCGACTTAAACCAAGTTAGGCTGAATCGCTTGAGTTTTAATTCTTCATGAGTAACCTTCTGAATGAGTTCTGGAGATAAATTTTGCCTGTTACTCGAGGGTGGATGGATGTATTGTCACAGAAGTTATTTGCTCTTTGACGTACTTTTAGATATTTGTTTTTAAGCTTTCGCGAGTAAATGAGAATACTTTGTTTAATGAAAAAAGTAAATATTGTCAGGAAAGATTTAAACTAACAAAAGGTCGCTCAATTAAAAACAAAAAATATCTCATATTTACAATATTAGTAGGAGGAATTTGAATATGTTTGAATTTGAATCGAACATAGAAATTATTGTTGTGAAACTTCTTTAAAACTTCTTTTCACCTTTTGACATCACTCTTTGCGTAGGCTCTTTTACATCAGGTCACTCTCCCTCGGTAAGCTGACCTAAATTATTATTTTTTTAACTTTATTGGTAACGAGACGAGCTGGTCGTTTGCCTGATGGAAAGCATGACGCCGGCCCATAGCAATTGCAGTGCCACTCAGAACTTTGAAAAATAAAGACCTGCGCGGCACTGCAGTGCCCTCGTTACCCTGAGACATTAGGTATTAAGTCTCATAAGCCCAGTAATTTCACTGGCTACTTTGCTCATCAAACCGGAACACAGTAATGCTTGCACATTACTGCTTGGCGGCAGACTTCACGAGCAAAGCGGTGGTACTAACCCAGACGGACACTCGCAGAAGAGTTAGTCCTCCCACTAACAAAAATAGTAGTATTACCAGTAAGTACTGTCAGTCAACGCTTGGACCAGCATGCAGATTTTCATCATGCAGTCAATCTGATATCGTGACATTTCCTTGGTTGGCGCGTGGTACTCGGCTGAGATTTCCATCAGTGTGTAGAGCGTCACAGTTAAGGGGCTAGGTTACCCAAAAACGACTACTTTCTGCTCCTAAAACTCCCACACGGCTTGGTTTAACGACTTGAAAAAAATACTACCTGAATGATCAATTCAAGGGCATTAAATTTGATTGATTGATTTTTTTGTATTACCATTACTTATGGCTTGAAAAAATATTTAACAGCATGCTATTTTAAAACTATTTTCCCTAAAACTTCTAAATGACTTAGACGTTTGGGATTAATTTTACACCAAAAAATAAGGAAGAAAATGTTCTATAATTCTTATTGATTAAATTTGTGCATAGAGCAATATTTCGCAAAGAAATTATCAAAAAACTGAATTCCAAATGTACAAGTCTCAGAGGTGCTCTGCGCGGGCGCGCGCGGCAGTCATGCACTGGCATTCAAACGGGGAGGTTGTGTCGCTCGTAGCTCTGCTCACGCTGTCCGCCGACGTTACATATTTGTGTGCGTGAATGATATACAATACAAGTATTTGTTTTCGTGTGGGTTTGAAGCTTGCTCAAAGAGTAGCGTCTAGAGTGGTGAAATCTGATTCATTCCGTGATTTGCGCGTGGACACTCCTCGCATACATATTGAGTGGGTTACATTTCTGATTACAATTTCTTGTTTACGTACATCATTTTTACGAGTGGCAAATATATGTATTGGTAAACAAAGGAATATCGGGAGGTTGAGAACCGTTATAGAAAATACTGGAAATGAAATTGAAAAGTAAAATTACTGGCCTTATAAGACTTAATACCTAATGTCTCAGGTTAACGAGCACAATGCAGTGCTGCATATTTTTGTTTTAAAGTATTGATTGGCACTGCAATTGTTATGGGCCGGCGTTATCCGAAAACTGTAAATATGTTGTAATTGCAGTGCCATTGACAACTTTGAAACACAAAGGCCTGCAGGGCACCGCAGTGTGCTCATCATAATGCTGGCCCATAACAATTGCAATGCTTCACAGAACTTTGAAACACAAAGGCCTGCGCGGCATTGCTCTGTACTCGTAACTAAGTCTCATAAGCTCAGTAATTTCGCTGGTTACTTTGCTCATCAAACCGGAACATAGTAATGCTTGCACATCTGCCGGCAAGCATATAATGCTGTTCCGGGAGAAATCAAGGACCTACCTTGGACACGGTTTTGGCAAAAATTGAAATGTTGGTTGCATGAAAAATATTACTATACTATAGCTGAAGTTTTAAAGTAATTTATTTGACCACTGAATTTCTAGAATTCTATTTAAATTATTGGTTTTATTTTTGGACACTTTAGTATAATTAATAAGAAAAATAATAACATTTGATAATATAAATAAGTACCTATAGGAAATGAAATATGAATTGTATTACGATCATTGTGTAATTAGTTTTTTGTAATATTTTAAATTCAATGATAGTTAATTATTCTAATATTTGCATGCCACAATGTGGTAAAATGTTTATGATACTTTATATTTTCTATACCTGTGACCCGACACTATTGTTGTCACCAACATTTTTAGCAAATAAATTATTATGATTAGGCTTCATGAACAAAGTGGAAACCCAGACGGACACTCGCAGATGACTCGATACCTCGTAAATGACACCAAAATAAAAAACACGACTACAAAAGTAAAAATAAAAACAACCCGAAAATCATTTATTTACGTACATGTTAATTTTTGGGTCAAAATGTGTAACAAATTTCAACTTTACGGAGCAAATTGGCTGTCTGTACTTTTATTTTAGTCCAGAGCGATATTTTGAGATCAATCTCAACGTTGGATAATCTCATGTGCGTCCGTACCGTTTATTTACGAACAATAATGATCACTTCAACACTTCATTTCAATGAAAAACTTTCCACTAAATGAATTCAAAGAATTATAGGCAAAGATGCCGTGCGCGCGTGCGGGTACCGCTTCGTAGCGGTTCATCCGCGTGTTCTATGACGTTAGGTTTTGCGATGTTCTTGAAAGACGTAGTGTGGACCGCGCGGGGGAAGTGCGCTTGACTCCACCCATTCGAGCAAGGTCCTTGGCCCGTATAACGTCCTTAATATAGTTTATCATCCAATACATTCGGTGCTCACAGACGTCCCTACAACCACTGAGGAAAATCGATCCCAAATCTCAGTAGAATACTCTGCAAAATGGTTAAAACCGTTTAATAGTGGTTATGCGAGTTAATTGATTAATCGCTGGTCCCAATGTGATGTGTGGTAGCGACCGCAGAGCGAGTCTGAATTTTGGTTTTGCGGGTACTTTTATTTTGATTGGTACAAGCAATTTTGAACCTTATTACGTGAGTGTTTGAGAGGAATTGTACCTGCAGCGTATCTACGTTTTAATTTGGATTGAAATTAAATAGTAAAATTACATAATTAACGAGAGAGCAGTTTTGTTTTCACGTTTGAGTGTCTATCTATAGGTGTATGTGTGAAAATGTGAAAAAAATTAAAATAATTAATTACAAAAAAGAATGTGCTTGACAGCACCAGGTGCCATTTAATTATTTTATTACTAGCTCCTGCCCGTGGCTTGGCACGCGTGGAATCAAAATAAAAGCAGCTACTAGCACTCAGGGGTAGCTTCCTATTAGTGAAAGAATTTTCAGAATCGGACCAACCGTTTCAGAGATTAGCGGTAACAAACAAACAAACTTAACTGCTTTATAATATTAGCATTATAAATGAGGCAAAATGCTTTTATTCACTAGCTACTCTATACTACTGCTAATATAAAAACGCAGTTGAAAAATCTTTTTTGTTTGCACCTACATATGTGGCCTACAAATAATTAATCCATATTTTGACACGTGTGGTAATCAGTTTAGGTTGGCGTAGCCAGTGCAATATGTTGTCAGTCTTGGGGTCTTGGACTACAGCGCTACATGTTTTCCTAATTCCATGTGTGCGAAGGCGTTGACAAAATCTAGTAGTACCTATATTATTATATAGAAAAAAATAGTGTAATAGAGTAAAAAATAAATATTTATAAAAATATAATTTTATTACAAATTCTACAGGAAGGTTCATTAGGTTTACAATTCTTATTTTTGTATCTTTCAAGAAATGGGTACACAGTACGGTAGGTATACTCTCGTAAATGCAGAATTCTATAATGAATTTGTGTTGGCTACAAGATTTCCCAGAAAGAAATCTGAGCACAGATTTAACAATCTTCGTGCCTACTACCAAAGATTAAAGAGCACAAGAGACACTCGATTAAAATCGCACAATAGAAGCCTAGTCGATTTAATCAAAGTCGCAACGATGACTTGGAAGATGTAATGACTCGGAAACATTTTTATCCGTTTTGCGACTTCCTTCTAAACCTACATAAAAGCTCTTCGCTTCCTTTCAGTCGTTTAATAGCGAAAAGAGGAGAAAAATACTTGATTTGGACGATGTCGAATTGAAATTTTTATTTTTAGTGAAGCGACAGAGGTTACATTGGAATGCTACGTTGGCGTCTGGCACGTGCGATTGGAGAGAATTAAATTTGGCCACCAGCGGGGGTGGAGTGCTCCCGAATCAGAGTCCTAATGCGGAAAAGGTATACTTATTGTTTTTCTTGTTTTTTCTCCTGTTTGTGTAGAAGGAGTATTTTAAGAGCTTTTTTGTGTAGTGGCTGTTTGGCATTTGTCTGGGTGTTAAGTATTCTTATGTCGAAAATCGGTCGCTTAATACTTTTCCGTGTTTCAGGAGCCGCAATGGACATCCTAAGTTTCGGTAAGCCTGATATCTTGGACAACATCGCTGGAATACAATACAACAGTGTATTTGAATCAAAGTTGGGTAGGGATGGGATGAGTGTGTGAACTAACATTAAAAAATTAACTTGTTCTAAAAAATTCCCCAATTGGGAAGTTGCATGTAACACAAAATACTTTTTATCGTTTTACAATATTAAAAGATCACGTTCACAAAATAAAAATGAAATCCACAAAAACTATATAACTTCCACAAAGATACTGGCGCTAACAGTTTCCCATATTCAACAAATTGTTTTTATCATCTATTAGTTATTTAAGTGATCAAATTTTATACATTTTAATGAATAAAAAAATATATAATAACTACGTACTTAAACGAAGTTTTTCACGGCCAAATCAACATCAATGCATGTTTTTAGTCCAGCTTTACGGCCCACCCAGAACAAGTGACGTCAGATGTTCTGTCCAATTTGTATGGGGAGTTTTAGTGCTCAATAGATACGCCTGACTTTGACTCTCATTTTTGACGTTTAGAAGGTTCGATTTCCAATTTTTTTGATATACACATTTGATTATCATGAAAAAACGAATTGATTGACCACATAAAAATATTATTTCCAATCGAAACATATCTATTTTAGATTCTCCTACACTATTTAAAAATCTTTCTACTAAATTCCCTGAAAGATACCAGAACAAAAGCCAAGAAGAATATACGAGTACATGCCTTTCAAGTTTACCAACTATATAGGCTATATATAATATATATGCCTCTAACAATTCCGCGAAGGGAAAGGATTGTAGGTACAGATTTTTATACACAATATAATCCATTGACATACTCCTATAGAGGTCTCGAAAATGCATTCATAAAAATTGAGTGCAATGCTATGAATTGGATGTGTTCATTCGAGTTTTTTCACATAGATACGCAATTTTTTTCATATTTTTCTGAAAGGCAAAGCATTCCGTTTGTTGGCTCTTTGTTTTATGGTGTACCTACGTACTGTATTTTAGATAATAGGATATTTTGACTGGTCTTTACGTTTAATTCCATTTTACTGAAACAAGTAAAATTTGTTTTAAAAAGAGGACTGCGATGAAAATATTACGATTTATAGGAAATTTCATATATTAGGCCCATTCGCATCGTTTCAAACACTTTCCCAGAATCAGTCAACATCCCAATTGATTCAAAAATATTACCTACGTTTAATATATTTTGATATTATTCATCCAAAATTATATTTCTATTAACAATTTTAACACGACAGCACAAAAAAGGAGTGCGATGTTTTTAGAGTTCATGTATGTGAGTTTCTTTATTCCAACATAACTTTTAAATGCCTGAACAGATTGGAATGTTTGGGATATCGTTAGAATCCATACATCATCCCGAGTGACACTGATAGTGCAGTTGTGATTTTTATTTACGTAACTTTATAACATACTGTGTTGGATGTGGTATTCTATTTGAGAGAATTTAAAATGCCCAATAAACAGAAATTGCGCAGTAAAAAATCACGAAACAGTTTAAAACAATATTTCATTTCAAAATGCCGAAGCAAAAACCACAAAATTACAAACAAAACCTGAGAAACCACACAAACGTGTTTTCTAGAAAAAACATACAAAGATTCTCAAACTGCAACAGCTAACCGAGAAACTTCCAGCGATGCTCAAACCGTGTAACTAAAACATGCAATAAAAAACTCAGACAACGTTCCCTGTGTAGCAACGAGGAACTATCGCGCAGCAATGTAAAGTTCCCGTCATTCATTCGCAGCGGAGTCAAAAGTTTGACAAACAGACAGCATTCTCGTCTTGAGAGTTCATTATACGGAACATTGGGTCGGAGCGACAACGGTTCTTTCGAAGTGAAGTTTGAGAAAGTTTGAGCAGGACTGGATTAAGATCACTTACCGTACTACTAGATTCATGCCATTTGATTATCCAAAGGTTTACTTTTAATTGAGATTTATTACGTGGTAGAGTTTATGAATTGAAATAAAAATTGGTCTTCTTTAAACAACTGCAGTTTTATTTTAAACTAGCTTCTGCCAGCGGTTTGTTTTACGTGGCGATTCCTGCAAGAACAGTGATTTTTTCCGGGATAAAATGTCCATTTCTTTTTCTACAAGTTTCTACGGAGGCTGGCTGAAATAATCTCGGTCTAGGTGACTGCGGTGGTAGACAAAGGTTAGTCTTCCATCGTGCATCATGAGAACATAGTTCTCTCACACACATCTCGAGTATATTTGACATTGGCCGGCATGGATCTCAATCCGTTACTGTGCGCAGTAACTCCGGCAAGTCAGTAAACTTTGTCGAATTTGGCAATACGCCGCCCCTAACGAACGCGGCAAAAATAGTTCGCGTCGCTACTCGTGCATCCTAAACTGGGGTTTTAAGTGTAAATCCTTGAAAAAGGAAGAGCTTTATGCATTTCGCCAGCACGAATATACTATATCTTCAAAAATATGCGAGAACTGCTAGCGTACTAATATTACAAATTTAATATTAGCATGTAAGAAATTTTCAGTTTTTTGTCGCGTACATTTTACATTGTTTAATTCTAAACCCTTTGAAATCTTTGCAGTGTTTGTGATCACAATCTACCCGTGACTATGAACACTCAAACTTCCTAATTAAGTTTCGAGGTCCTATTTTTTAAGAGGTTTGGAACTGAGGCGTCATCTTTTTTTTAATATAAAAACCGAGATATAAGGGCCAATTTTAAAAAAATAATTATAAGTTTTTGTTTGGTTGATTACACAATTAATAGGGTCACCTAGATTGCTCAGTCATGTAACTGCCGTGGAGCCCATGTAAGTATTTTTAATAAAGGCATTTAGCCCGTTAAAAAAAAAGTATTTTTTTTACTTTTGAAAGAAGAGCGAATTTCATTCCAACCAAAGACTACCCAATTCTGCTCATTATTTTTTTAAACAATTAAATTTACTTCAAATCTATATATCTACATTAAAATTTACCTATATACAAAAATCACACCCAAAACAAACAAACGCATAATTAAAAACATAAATCTGTTTCAATTCCTGACCCTCGGGACAAAAACAAATATAATATCGGCGATAACCGCTCATAACCGGTTGTATAACAAATCATTATGAAAATATATAACGGCACGGTCAGTGTACAACAAATTACAAAAGAAAATAATAACGGCGTACGCACACAATGGCAAACGTATTTATTCCGGTATAATGTCTAAATAAGTATAAATGTATGGGTGGGTTGCAGGTAGTTCAGGAACTTGGTGTTTTTTGAAAATGACTATGATATAGTTACTGAAGCTAAGATTCCGAGACGAGTCTAAGCACGGACTTTATTTTCCATAACTATGTCAATCCATACAGATAAATAAAATTGAAGTGTCTGTTTGTAATATCAAAATAACAGCTTTTTACTAAATGCATATGAAAGTATATACGGTACCTATAACAAAACAACCATTTTTAAAATTTTTGTCTGTCTCTCTGTCTGTCTGTTTGTTCCGGGTAATCTCCGAAACGGCTGGTCCGATTTTGACGGGACTTTCACTGGCAGATAGCTGATGTTACAAGGAGTAACATAGGCTACTTTAATTTTAGAAAAATAATTAGGGCTCCGCGCAAAAAAATAATAACCATGTAATCCAAAATCTCCACGCGGGTGAAACCGCGGGGCAGCAGCTAGTAATTCTATAGAATTCTGACATTTTTTAATTCAAAACTATGGTCTCTTAATATTAGCCTAAGTGATTCTACCAGTTAAGCTTGAAGCTTAGAAATCGTAGCAAAATGAAAACAAAGATACTAAAATCTGCGCCGCATTTTGAATTCACAATCGAACTTTGGTATTTTAAACGCAGGCAATAAAATTGGTAGCTATTAGGTTGTGTTACCAACCCTAAAATAAAACTTGTCTCATATTTTAATTGAGAAATGTTATTATGTACGTTTTATAAATGATTAAACAAATATAAAATCCTAAACTATATTTTTTTTGTTTCCGTGTACAATTATATATAACCTAGTGTATTATAACCAGGGTAAATTAGAAAAAGTATCTTAATGCATATGCGAAAGTGTGCTTGTTGTTTTTCATTATTTCATGCAGCAACAGAGCACTAAATTGAAGTGATTTTTAGCATAGAGATAGTTTTTGGACCGGAGATCGACATAGGTTACTTTTTATGCCGACAAAATGTGCGACTCCTGTTATAGGAATCTCCACGCGGACAAAGCCGCTGCACGCAGCTAGTCGGTTTATGCTATAGGTATAGCTTGATCGCAACAACATTTTATTATTGTTTATAAAATTGTCTAACATGAAAATATAAAGTAAAGTAAGTAAAATAAAAAATTATTTATTGACATAAATAAATATTACAACAATTAATGAATCCACAGGCTCCCGAACTAGTAGCAACTGTGTTTCAGGTTCATGTTTTAAACTATTACAATTAAATTGTCGATAAACCAATAATGCCAGCAGCAACAACTAGTATACCTAACTAGGAAATTAATCAAACACCTACTTCAACCACTTCGCTGCAACACAAGCCTAATACCATCGGCTGTGGCAATAATAACGTCCAATAACCGGCTTTTATGATTTACTTTTTGTATCGCGTAAATATACGGCATAAAATTGTTTATGGTATACGGATACCGCCGTATGGGTGGATACGGTCGCCGTATGGGATAAACTATGATGATAAAGAGATACGGTGCCTGCTATTGCGGTCGAGTAATGGTGTATTTTGTTCTGCTACATTTTATTGTGGTTAACTTGCTTTTAGAACGGGTTTATCTGAGTTTATGATCTGTAAAAATATATCTTGTTATAATGCAAGGTTTTTTTTTTAATTTATAAATCTACGTTTGGCTAGAAAAATGATCACTTACCGCGATCACACCACGTCAATGATGTCTTCTCAACGACGAAACATCATCGCTTCGAAATATGTGTTCTTATAGCAACCACAACAATGAAAATATTTTCCCGCCGCCCCTAGCACCGCAATAGTTTGGTGCAGTCACGCGTACTACGTGAATGGTTTACAAATCGTCGCGCAAATTGACACAATATTGTGAATACTGAAACGTCCTAAAATGTTATCAACTCTGCGCACTGGTGAACGAACGTCAGGATTTTGTAACCCCTATAGTGTTCAATAAGGATCGCGGAATAGTTGCAAAATTTGTATCTATGTAGGTATCTCTGTCTGTGGCATAGTAGCTGCTAAATGGATGAACCAATTTTGATTTATTTTTGTTTGAATGGTGACTTGATCCAGACTGTTCTTATGTACGATTTATACAGTGCTACGAATATGCTACGGTTCTTGTTCAGATGTCTGAAAATCATCAGCTTTTTTTGTCGGGATTGTTAAAATTGTATCTTAATTTTAAGTTGTTTATTATTGCAAGCTTTGTGATAAAAAAGAAAATAAAATTGGAATTAAAAAGCTATAAAGAAAAGAACATAAATATAATAATATATTCATACACACATACTCAGAGCTTTATCGGGCGTCTCTAAGTATTTGCGAAGCATCACCCAAGTTTAAATTTACAAAAGTATGTGTACATATTAAATTTATCTACGCTTAAAACAACTTTTTAGCACTTATTTATTTCTATGTTTTTTTTTAATCACGTTAGAGCCTAATTTAGTTTATGAAAAATGTTAATGTTAGTGCCTCTTAGTTAATGGAGTATTAAAATTATTAATTCATGACACATAAATGACTTAAAACTAGTTACATCAAAAATAAAACATCACAAAATTATAAATCAATATTTGTTCGAAAAGAGTATCATCGACTGAGATGAAATAAATTTAATTAAAATTTATATCAACGCAGAATTAAACTGAAACATTAAATTACAAACTAAAAGGTTCCCCAAACTCCTCTAAAATGTAAAGCAATCACTTTCACCGAACACCTATAAAACAAAATCTCGTTTAATCGTCTTTATTCTACCTTTTATCGGATTAGAAACGATATCTACCAATTACAAGGGAGTATTCTGCCCCTTTGTCTTTGCCCCGGTTTTCATTTGTAATCCGAGAGGTGTCTTCTGCCAGAAAAACTATGCTGTCGATGTTTTTCCCATTTATGTGCCAAATACTAGATACCTGTTTTTGTGTTATTATTAAATTTCAAATTCAAATTCAAAATGCTTTATTCATATAGGCGCCAAGAGAGCACTTATGAAGCTTAAAATAAATGACTCTAACAGCGGGTCTCTGCAACGTTCGTCTACCCGAACCACAGACCAAAACTAATGCTGTCCTTATCAGAACATAATAAATGACAAAGACATCAGCAGACCCAATCCGTGCTCAAAGTCAACAAACCTTCCAGAAACCCACCGTGCCCGTTCCAAATTGGTATAGGCCGAGAAAGAAAAAGGACAAGAAACTTGCCTAGACATTGTTTTTATAAATAGTTTTTAGTTTTTACAATGATTCTAATGTTAGCAATCATGTTTAAAATGTATGTGTAAGTACTACAGTAGTCGCCAGGAGGCTCCTGAGCTGTTTGTCCTCCATGCATCTTTTTCATCTACATCATAATCGTGCATTTTATAATACGCTTTTTTATTTCACACATTTTTAACTATACTACTTCCACCGTATTCTATAGTATTTAGTATTGTATACCTATAATTGTTGACGACTAGCAAAACCGTTGGGAGCCGTTGGTGGTGAAGGATTAGCCTAATCAGTGGAGATCTTCAATGGGCCAAACATTGATGTTTCTTTTATTACAACTGAAAAAGGAAGATTATGACTTCGTCTCATTTTTCGAGGGATACAATTGTTTAAAACCAGACCCAATTTATTTTGACAAAACTACATGCAGTAAGGTGGTGGAACTTGCAACCTAAATGCCGTAATACAGAAATTAAAAACTAGCGATGAATTTTTAAAATTTGCTTCTGACCGCTAAAGTAAACTTAGGTAATAATTATATATTAAATAACAAGCATTATGTACTGTGTTCCGATTTGATGACCTGTGTAGCCAACGAAATTACTGGGCTTATGAGATTTAATACCTAATGTCTCAGGTAAGGAGTGCACTGTAGTGCGGCGCAGGCCTATTTGTTTCAAAGTTCTGAGTGGCACTACGATAGTTATGGGCCAGAGCTTATGCTTACCATCGGGCAAACGACCATCTCGTCTCGTTACCAAAGACACATAAAAAGGAGAAGAAAAATACGGGCGATTGCTTTTTGGGAATCGATTATAAAAACATGCATCGCGATTCGATATAACACTCCCGATAAGTTTCCAGAATTCTCACCTCTATTCGTATTCTTTACATTCCACCGTTAATTTAAAATTAAACGAGCGGCTCGGTGTCGCATAAATAACTTTGAGAAAAAAGGGCCGTGCCCAAAATTTATTGGTGGAACTCCGAAATTTCTAAAACTTGAATTTTCTCAAGTCCCTATTGAGAATTCATGAGGATTACTCGTGTTTCAAGAAATTCCTCTTTTTATCCGAGAATTAATTTGTACAATCTATCAGATGAATAAACTATTTATTGTTGAAACTAGGTGAATATTTATTTTGACGAATTACGGCCACCGCTCACTTTACCGCTCAGCGCTGCTTCAACTTAAAGGCCATCGCACATTTAACAGGTCAGCGTCACCTCCAATTCAGAATTTTGTCGACGGGTAATTTCGATATAAGACCTTAATCCAAAAGTGAATAAATAAGTTGTCTTTGACGCTGAGCCGTTAAATGTGCGATGGCCTTAACGGCTCAGACGTAAAGTACTTGAGCTTTAATATCTTAGATTATTTATTTTAGTATGACTACGAAAATATTTTAGTCATGTGGAGAAAAGTTATGAATAAATTTATTTAATGATTGCCTACATCAAGTGTTACTCAAATTTATTTAAACATAAGCTCTTTTATTCGCGTAAATAATATAATTTGACAAAATAAATTTCAAACTAAAATGCGTAATAATGCTGGAGCTCAATACCGTAATTTAATAGACTACTTTAGTCCCGTTTCGCATATTTGAGTATGTCAAATTGCATAATTGCATTACTAGTATATCGTGAGCTCTTATAATCACTGACTGGCTTACAAAATGGGCTCAACTTATAATAGCACTTAGTAATTATAAGGACAGAAAGAAATGTTTGTCTTTTTTTTTACTCGTACCCCTGCACTAGGTGGTTTTGTTAGTGGGAGGACTAAATCTTCTGCGAGTGTCCGTCTAGGTTGTTACCACCGCTTTGCTCGTGAAGTCTGCCGCCAAGCAGTAGTGTGCAAGCATTACTGTGTTCCGGTTTGATGAGCAGAGTATCCAGTGAAATTACTGGGCTTATGAGACTTAATACCTAATGTCTCAGGGTAACACGAGCGCACTGCAGTGCCACGCAGGCCTTTGTGTTTCAAAGTTCTGGGTGGCACTGCAATTGTTATGGGCCGGCGTTATGCTTACCATCAGGCAAACGACCAGCTCGTCTCGTTACCAAATAACATAAAAAAAAGGATTTTGCAGGTGGCCTTACTCCGACAATAGAACGTCGAAGCTTTGGCTGACGGATCGCAATTATACTACCATGAAATATATGATTTTGAAGTTAAGAACATCGAACCGAATGTTGGATCTGAAACACTTTCATAGTAGGAAAACTACGATCCGTCACCAAAGCTTGGACGTTCGATTTTCGAACTTATAACTTCAAAATACAGGCTCACGACACAAAGTTCGCCCCAGCTGAGATCGAATTCAGCATTTCTTCTTTTGCAGGCATGGTTACTTAAGCATCAAAACAGCCAATCCCTTGGTCCTATACAATAAAAGTTGCCATTAGCAATTTATATTTTACACTTCTCTATTCTCTTCTTTTATTACAATTTTAAAGTTGAATTGAACAGGGTTTATATTTAGCAGTGCTACTTTTACAATTTTGTAGCTTTATTTAATAGTTTTTATAAAGAGAATTCAACAATTATTTAAGTTATTTACTATGTTGGGTTTTATCTTTTATTACATAGGGCCTTAAAAGCAAATAAAATAAAGTAAAAACTGAACTAGCCACGGCATAGTGGCTCCCTTAATCTATACAAAACATTAGAGCGCTAAGGGCAATTACACACAAGAAAACCAGTCATAAACCGCGTTCCATAGACAACATTACAATACGTCGTTAGAGCCGAATTTTCTTTTTTTCTCAGCCAGCCGGCCAGTAATTGGTATTTATGGTTCCCACACAATAACCCATTAGTGCTCTACGCCGTATGTTTCTTACGGTACGTAAACAGTAATGGAGGTTACTTATTATACCCCCATTTCTTTCACTAATAGAATACTGATACGTTTCTACAAAAGACCCCAAACTATAGCACGTAAGTAGTCTTTAGGCAAATGTTCAGTTAATATTTCTGTTTAATTTAAAAAATGAGAATTTTAATTTTCTATTTGTATCGAAAAATTAAAATCGCTCTAAAGTTTAATTAAGTGCTTTTTGTCGGAAAAGTTTTCTATAAACCTTGCTTATGCTTGTAAAATTTCATTATAATCGGTTCATATATTTCGGAGATTTTGGACTTCAAAAATTTTATGAAAAGCCGTGAGGAATAAACGCTCTACCTACTACATTTCCTTCTCTGCGTTCGTCTCTCTAGCACCCAAGCATAATAAAATATATGAATACTGAACTTAAAACCAGCAAAAAACCCTATCCAATACTGAGTATTCATCATCAAAATCCTGCACTGTAATCCGTTATTTCAAATAATAATTAAAAACCATTTACTTAAAAAAAATGTTCCAAAGAGTAATTCTATCTCCTTAAACCCTTCTCACCTTATCCTTAACGCGCCTTTCCTTATCAGATTACGTCAAGAAGAAAAACATCTTCCATTTTCCTAACACAGTGGCCAGATAAAAATAAATCTCCAAATTCGAGAATGGAACACATCAAAAAGCGCGCGAAACAATCGCTCAGCGTTTTTGTTTCTTTTCAGTGTCGGTTGCAGACAAAGGAGGTTTGCTGCGGGCTCCATGACATGTCTTGAGTAACATGCTTTATCCGAACGCCAAGTTGCTGTGACCTCCTTTCAGTGTACCATTTCAACGACGTAGATAGAAACGTGTGCGTCTCGAGGATCTTCATAAAATGGACACTTTGCACATGTCTTGCCTGGGGGCATAAAATGCGGTGTGTTTTCATAAGAGAACTGCTATGTGCGTCATGTATCCATCCACAGTTGTCACAGAGAGACGTCTTTTGATCGTTGTCTCTTTCTATGGCGCTTAGACACTTGGAGACTGTTTGTTTGCTTTTCAGCGAGTATTTTTGTAGTGCGAACGTGTTGGGATCTCAAGAGTTTTGTTCTGACAGTCTAGAATCTTGGATGGATGCTAGTGATTTCGGATACTTGTTGCAGAAAGAATAAACAAAACTGAGAAATATACTTTATTTTTAACTGAACAAACAAGCTTCGAATTTGTTCTGATCATAGAAATCACTCAAGACGCTCGTACTTTCTGGTTGGCAATGCAACCGTTGTGTTCAGATGTGATGTTTAATATCAGGCGAATGAATGGGAAATTACTTTCCCAGTAATGTCACTAGGCATCATACATGTTTACATTAAGGTATCTTGAATGTTACTTGCAATCAATTATGAGGATCAAATTAATCAAAACAAGCATTCGACTTGACATTTGCGGTTGCTGGTTGTACGAAAACCTATAGGTATAGAACGACCAAAGTTTCTAGGTTGGAAGTTAGCTATACGCAACTTCTATCTCGGAAACTCAACGGCACGATGGCTTTCGTTTCCTCTTTCAAATGATTTAAGAACCAGTGTTTCGGTTAGTCTAGATTTGCTGTATGCCTTCGCCTATGAATAAAATATTCAAGTATGCAGCCGCATCCGAGTCTGGTTCATACAACTGAGCCAAGTGATCAAAAGCAAGTAAAACCGCCGATTTCTGATGATGATGTTACTGATGATGAAGAAGTAGTACTGTACGACAACAAACGTGGTTGTTGACATAAAGTAAGTCAGCAGCCTTCAGGCGGCTTAAAAGTCCACACCTGGCCATAGTCAATACGACAAAAAAGAAGCTACAGTTTCAAAGATTCCGAGGAGTATGAACGGTACCACACCGAACTACAATAAAAAGAGTGTTCCACATAGTAGTGGGTAAGTCTACATATAAATCAAACTTAGTAATGGTTCAACTTGAACTGCAGACGGCGCAAGTTTCGACTGCAACGCTGGCTTTTTGCTGACTTGAGTTACAGGTTACTAATGAATTTAGTGTTTTTACGTCATCAATAGCTGGAGTTTGAGTTACGGCTTCCGTGGTAGGTAAAACGTGAAAATTGGGCGGCTTTTTCTTGGCAGAAAAGTTGCGTCTTGTTTGGAGACTAAAATTATTACGGACTAAGAATAATAATTATAGAGGCATCACAGCCGTTGAGCTTACACAATTGGAGTTAAATACAAAATACACATACAAAATACAAAATTTATTTATTGTGTATAAAAGTGTACAAGAAAATAGTAGAAGCCCTGCCTGCTGCTTTAGTGTAACCTGTGTTGCAGAAGGCAGTGTCTTCCCTTAAAATTGGGTCTTTTACAATATTATAAATACATAGACATAGTTGATAACATACTTTTAAGAACTTTCTATTTTAAGTTAAAGTATAACACAGATCAGGGTAGGTCAAGTCCTAAGAGTGCAGCAATTGACAAAAGATCTTAACTGGACGTATTAATTGTCCTAGTCTACTCAGCATAAGTACAAAACAATTCACATCGTTATGTAACATAACTCTGGTAGCATACCACCACAGCAGATTGTATACTTTAATATCATAACTAGCTAGGCGTGCACTAGAAAATGCTAAAGCCTTGGCACCACATTCAAGTAGGCAACTGACTACTGGCTGATGGTTGTCACATTTCTTGTTCCAAAAACAATATTTGAGTGCCACTTCTCAGTCAAGATATTGTTAAAGGTTTATTTGAGAAGTATTTCACGTATTGGTAATGATAAATATGGACAGAGCTGATATCACATTAACTATCTATTTTAGACCACATCAGGTGAGACAGTGGTCAACCGTTAACACTACTAAAAGCAATCAAAATTGAAGTTTAACGTATTAAAAAAACATTATTGTCACAATGCTCTACATCACTACTTTAACAAACGACTTTTATAATGAGACCCAACAAATGCTGCAGCTTTTTTTTTTTTTATGCCATAGGTGGCAAACAGGCAAACGCCCCGCCTGATGGTAAGCAGTTACCGTCGCCTATGGATATCTGCAACACTCGGGGTATTACGGATACGTTGCCGACCTTTGAAGACTCTGTTTACCCTTCTTTTGAAGAGCCCCATGTTGAAGCGTGTCAGAAAGGCCGCAGGTGGGAGCTCATTCCACAACTTGCATGTCCTCGGCAGAAAAGAGCGCGAGAAACGCACGGTATGAGATGTCCACGTCTCAATAATGTGTGGATGAGCTTTTAACCGTTCCCTGTCAAACAGCCAAAACAACAAAAATATCAGCTTTAGGGCCTGACGCGGAAACTGTAGCAGGCAAAATAGAACCAATGAACGCTCGCTGCCTTAATGTTATGGGCGTTACAAACTTTTAATATACACCTTACTAATAGAACACGGGGGAACTCTTAAACAAGCTTACACGATAGCACATACTGGAAGGAAAATTGGCACACCTAGAACATTGAGGTAATGAGAAATGCAGTTAGTGTTTCCTTGGAATGCTTGCTTCATCATCATCATCAGCCGGAAGACGTCCACTGCTGAATATGGCCTCCCCCATAGAACACCACTTGGACTGTGCTTACTTAGATTACCTATATATAGTTTTGTTTTTCTAAAGTGTTAACGAAATGTAAAACCTGGTTAATCTATAAAGAAAAGTTGTGTGTATTTTTACTTGAATTTCAATATATAGTGTAGGCTTAAAATCTAAATATTTTTTTATTTTAGAGGTGTGATATCTGCACTGTGGATATGCTACAGACTTACGTTTCAAACAATCGACCCACATGTGGCCGACGTTGCGTAAAATTAGTTTAACCTGGATGGTTATAAAACGTGAAAAGTATCTTAAATAAAAAATGAAAACATTCTTAAAAATCCTATCAAATCCAAGCTCGCGAACCAAATAAACAGTGAGCGCCAAGAGTACCTGAACTTCGCCACGTGTTCACTCGTCTGGAAATTAAAAACATAGCTTTTGAAGTTTTAAAGAGGAAAGTTAAGAGTAAAGTTGTGCAAACGCAATGCCTACTCACCTCCCTTACATTTTATTGCAGAAGGGGTTCTGAGAAACTGAAGAAATACGGAATCGTTCTTAGACTTAGCCGGCTTTATGTCTGGAATAAGTTAACGTAATTTGTTGGGATTACTTTGAATCAAGGGTCTGGTGAAATAGTGAGCAAGGTAGAGAGAGGGATTTAAAATTGCTACTTTTTTTTCGGGCAAACGACAGCTTTTTTAAATCGATGATTCAGCCAGTTTATTCTTCAATTCAGTTAAGGTTTTGAGTTACTGAGTTTGAGGCCCTGATAAAATATGGAAACTATGACTATTTTCCATACAGCTTTTGTCTTGTACAAATTTCCCAATATATGATAGGGGCAGAATTAAAAATAATTAATCAGAGCACCTGAAACAAATCTGGTCATAATGAATGAACCCATCCCATCCGATCAGAACCCATCCTTAATTACTATAGGCATGGACTAACAGCGAGTATAAATATTTAGTCTATGTTATAGGTATTGTTCTTTAACTTTGTTCCCGATACGCCTATGAAATGTGGGCGGTAGGTTTCTCCCACACTGTACTTATTCTGTAGGAGTAAACCACACCGAAGCTGACGTCAACTCTATAAAGACAAAAAACCGATGTCACTACAACTTTACAGAGAATAACAATTAGATTCTATTCTGTCTTTCAAATACGATAAAAGCCACGTTGGCCGAATACTGGTAATTTCATAAAAGTTAGATCAAGAGACATATTTATTGAAGTCCTGAGGTTACAGCTCGGCCGCAGTCACGGAGAAATTTAAACCATTAATATGATTTTTAGTCATGAAGAATCTTTAATGATGAATCAAAGATAATTTTACACTTAATTCAAAAAAAAAAATTCAAAAATTCAAAAGTCTTTATTCAAATAGGCCCCAAAGGAGCACTTATGAAAGTTAAAATGACTCTAACAGCCGGCCTCTGCAACATTCATCTACCCGAATCACAGACTAAAACTAATGCTGTCTTTATCAGAACATAATAAATGACAAAGACACCAACAGACCCAATCCGTGCTCAAAGTCAACGAACCTTCCAGAAACCCACCGTGCCCGTTCCAAATTGGTATAGGCCGAGCAAGAAGAAGGGCAAGAAACTCGTCACGGCATTCTTTTTTAAAAAAAAAAGTAGTTTATTACAATGATTCTAATGCTAACAACTAACAATTTAAAGTTTAGTAGTCGCCAGGAGGCTCCTGAGCTGTTTGCCTCCATGCATCCTTGTCATCCACATAATCCTTAATTTTATAATACGCTTTTTTAATTAATACACTCTTGACTATACGTTTAAACTTTCCTTGTGGTAATTCAGTTAATACTTTAGGAATTTTGTTGTAGAATCTGACACCATTTGCCAGGAACGATTTGTTAGTTTTACTTAATCTGAACCCGGGTACAACAATTTTATGTTTACTTCTAGTATTTAACTCATGTACATCACTTTTTAAGTTAAATTTAGTAATATTCTTCCGTACATACATTATATTTTCCAAAATGTATAGCGAAGGCAGGGTTAGAATACCTATTTCTTTAAAAAAGTCTCTTAGAGATTCGCGTGGACCCATGTCATAGATGGCGCGTACTGCTCTCTTTTGTAATATGAAGATGGTATCTATATCGGCAGCAGATCCCCAAAGTAGGACGCCATAAGACATCAAACTATGAAAATATGCAAAATATACCAACCTTGCCGTCGCCACATCAGTCAGCTGCCTAATTTTACGTACTGCAAATGCAGCGGAACTCAAACGACCCGATAGGGCATTGATGTGAGGACCCCACTGCATTTTGGAGTCAATAGTTAATCCTAAGAATACAGTGTTATTCACCAGGTCAAGTTTGCTGCCTTCCAATTCCACTTTAGATTCCACGTGTGGTACGTTGGGAAGTGAAAATTTAATACATTTAGTTTTACTAGCGTTAAGTAGTAGATTATTAGCAGCAAACCATTCTGAGATTTTGTCAAGGTTATCATTTAATTCCTTTAGTTCACTGTCTTTCCTATCAGTTTTAAAAATGAGTGAAGTATCATCAGCAAACAAAACTATGTCCAATGCTATATGGTCTGTCATAAAGGGTAAGTCATTTATATATACTAGAAAGAGAAAGGGGCCCAGTATTGATCCCTGCGGTACGCCTATCTTCACTGAAGAACCACAAGATGTTACTCTATCGATGCCAACCTTCTGCTGTCTACCCGTCAAGTAAGAATTTACAAGATCAAGAGCTGTCCCACGCACGCCGTAATGATGCATTTTTTTAATAAGCGTTCTGTGGTCCACACAATCAAATGCTTTGGAGAGGTCACAGAATACTCCAATAGCATCCTGTGAACCCTCCCAAGCTTCAAAGATGTGGGACATCAGTTTAGCTCCGGCATCGACTGTTGATCTGCCTTTCGTGAAACCAAACTGGTGACCATGCAATATTCTATACTCGTTGAAATGTGAAAGTAACTGTTCTAAAATAATTTTTTCAAAGATTTTGCTAAGAGCTGGAAGTACAGAAACTGGTCTATAGTTAGAGGGGGTGTCCTTACAACCAGATTTAAAAATAGGGGTGACTTTACTGTGTTTCATTAGATCAGGAAAGACACCCTGATCTATAGAAAGATTAAAAATAATAACTAGATAGGGCGCAATTGTATCAATTAAGGATCCTATTACTTTTACCGATATACCCCACAAGTCTTCGGTGTTTTTCATATTGATGGATTTAAACGCTTTTTTGATACTAGTGGTTGTTATGTAACGAAAACTAAAATCCGGAATTAATTTAGAAAAGCTGTTTAGCAAAAGCATTTCTGCTTTTGCTGGAGAAGAGTCTAGTGATTTAGTAGCCTCCAATGGTATGTTTGTAAAAAACTTATTAAACTCATTGGCTATATCGAGTTGATCAGTAACTACTTTATCGTTAATTTTTAGTTTAAATTCACAATCTCTGTTTTTATTTTTACCAGTTTCTGTGTTAATAATTTTCCAAACAGTTTTGATTTTATTATTAGATTTTGTTACTTTATCCCTAATGTAGTTGGATTTAGCTTGCATACATACGCGTTTAAAGATCTTTGAATATTGACTGACATATTCGTGAAATTTTTTGTTCTTAGTGAGTGATTTTTTATAATATAATTCGTACATAACATCTCTACTTTTTCTAATACCCTTAGTGGCCCAGTCACTAAATTGAAATCTGTTCTTTACTTTTACTGTTTTCTTGGGGCACACTTTGCCAAATTCATTACAAATAATTGAAGACAACATTGCATAGATATCATTTGGGTCTTCAAGTGGAAAATTCGCGAGGGCTAGTCTTGAATCTATGTTTTCATTTAGTATTTCTAATTTATTATCTGTAAGGGCTCGTATTTCAATCTTAGCGTCTATAGATTTAGTTTTATTTTCTAAGCCTATTTTCTGTCCCATGTGGTCGGATCTAACACCAGTTAATAGACTTTTTTGTTTAACACTAAAATTAACAACGATGTTGTCAATGCAGGTAGCAGAGGAATGACATACCCTAGTAGGTTCTGTAAACAGAAATTTCAAATCAAATGACTCAAATAGGGACACAAATTTTTGTTTATCTGATGACTGTCCTAATAAATCTATGTTGAAATCCCCACAAACACATATACTTTTTTTACATTTAAATACCACTATTACTTATTTACCACTAGCTGCTGCCCGCAGTTTCACCCGCGCGGAGATATTGGATTTCATGGTTTTTATTTTCTTGCGCGGAACCCTAATTTTTTTTCTAAAATAAAAGTAGCCTAAGTTACTCCTTTTAACATTACCTATCTGCCAGTAAAAGTCCCGTCAAAATCGACCCAGCCGTTTCGGAGATTACCCTGAACAGACAGACAGATAGACACAAAGACAAAAATTTTTAAATTGTTGTTTTGTTATATGTACCTTATATACTTTCATATGCATTTGGTAATAATCTGTTATTTTGATATTACAAACAGACACTTCAATTTTATTTATTTGTATAGATAATATAATACATTAATAATTAAAATAATTTGTTAGTGGGAGGACTAACTCTTCTGCGAGTGTCCGTCTGGGTTATTACCACCGCTTTGCTCGTGAACTCTGCCGCCAAGCAGTAGTGTGCAAGCATTACTGTGTTCCGGTTTGATGAGCAGAGTATCCAGTGAAATTACTGGGCTTAAGAGACTTAATAACTAATGTCTCAGGGTAACGAGCGTACTGCAGTGCCGCGCAGGCCTTTGTGTTTCAAAGTTCTGGGTGGCACTGCAATTGTTATGGGCCGGCGTTATGCTTATCATCAGGCAAACGACCAGCTCGTCTCGTTACCAAATAACATAAAAAAAAAAAAAAAATACACAATTTACTCAACTAACTGAAAACCCCTACCAAGCTACGCAGCGTAACAGATTTACATAAAAAACTGTCGAAGTATGTAGACACATTTTTCTTAATCAACTAAAAGAAAATTCTCTACTAAAACCCTCCATATTTTATTTTGGAATGCCGACTAGACTGCGCCAGTGTGGGGATAAGAAATAATAAAATCGCGGTTAGGTAGCCCTATGGGCATTGTTTCGCCAAATTTGGACTAAGGAATTTAATATAAATCCGGGGTGAAAAGGGGTAGGATCTTGCCCCATGATTATTAGTCTGCGCGCGCTAAGATACCGCCTATGTTGAGAAGATATTCAAATTTATGAAACTTTGTCATGATGAATTTTGCATTATTATTTAAATTTAAATAGCTATTTAGTTTGCATAATCTTTTCCAAAATTTTCTCTTCTATTTAGAGCGATGTATCCTGCGTATGAATATTATAAAGTTTCATTTAAATCGGTTTATTTCGGAGATTACAGGCTTGAAAATTTATATGAAAAGCGGTAGGGTAAAAACGCCCTTAAGACAAGCACGAGAATAAATAAAAGTTCTCAATTTTTCGTAATCCTCTTCCACACATTTATTCGGCGTAGCTTGCTAAAATGATACTAGCTACGACATTTTAGCGGCGCTCGCTACGAAGTACCTACCAAGTAAATGTAGAGAATTACGTAGCAATTTTCAGCAAAGTCTTCGAGGGTCATTCGTTTTACTTCAAACATTAGCTGTGAAGCAAACTTAGGCTTAAGTGTAGCTCAACTTTCTTAGAACTTAAGCTATTTGCTGATTAGCTTAATTACTAAATTCTTTGATCTGAAGTTCGTATTTAGTTAACATTGGATTAATAGGACATAAAAAGGTGTTGTTATATTATTGCAGTGGTACTACTAACATCACGCAATTATTCAAAACATCTTTCAGTCCCCATTTTAGACTTATAGGTTAGGTTTTATCCCGGAAAAACGCACAGTTCCTGTGGGAACGCCGGTGAAACCACAGGCAGAAAGTAAGAAAGCAGAAGTAGCGAGAAAATAACACAACTACAGAATGTATAAACCATTTTTCTCTAACAATGAGTCATGAATAAGCAAATACAGCTGAATCTATTACGATATTTCTTTATAACATAATACAAGGATGTCATCAAAAGTTAGTGTTATTTTATCCTGTTGCGCAGCCGACGTGAATATTGCCCTTTCGACACTTCGTAATGGCTTAACTTCGCAAACAAATACGAGTACAGATAAATATGTAGGTACAGCTAAAGGTATTTGTACTGTTTGTTTGTGAATTTAATTTGTGAAAGTTATAGAGTTTGTGTGGGGACGTGAGGACAATCATAGTCCGACCTATTGAATCACGTATAAAACTTTTATGCCTATTTAGATTCTGTTTGTAGCTTCAATTAGTTACGTCTGCCAGGTTTACCAGGTGATGATCATAGTAACAAAAGATGTGATAAGGCGTACGTAGCGCGTGGGAAAGCATCAGGCCTAAATCAGGCCAGATACGTTTTATCGAATTCTCCCTGCAGTCGGCCTTGCTGCCCCATTTTTTTGCACAAACAAACAAACATCCAACTTGTTTATTCATCCAATATTATTTAAAAAAATGTTGGTTACGTCTGGTTTATTTTAATTTCGGCCACAGTAGACTTTTAATTATTTTCCATCCAATAATAACAAAGGCCACGAAAAATATTATTGAACACTCAAATTTTTAAAACTACATTTTCAATACATTTCCTTCTTGCAATATTTATAAAATAACGTATTGATTGTGGACCATTGACCTACAGATCGGTAGCAGACGTCACCACTGGGACAACATAATTATAAAAACTGATTACTTAAATTATATCACTTGTACTTATTTGAGGTTTTTTTTTCTTTTTTTACCAATAAGCTAATTTCACGCTGATCTAAATTTCCGTCAACGTCCACAAACATCTACCGCATTTGAATGTTCACACACACACACACACACACATAATATCACCAATTAGCTCTTGAAAGCATTTAGACCATGGAAGTAAACACTACAGTGAACTAATTCAAACCCACTACACTAATGGACCTGTAATCGGCTACATCTCAAATATCTAGATAGCTAGGGCGTGAGAGCTAGGGTTTCTCAAATCTGTTACTTTAATATCTAGTTAAGATCTGGTTATTATTATTTACATTGTCATGTTGTGATATAATTATTTAACTTATGAATTATTTTGTTGTTAAAGTAACCTTAAGATGCATTTTTGTATCAATAAATGATTTATTATTATTATCTCTTGATAGGTAAAGACTCATTTCAGAATTGGAAAGCAAACACGGTAATGTCATGTAAATGTTGATAAATTATTTAAATCACCGTCGAATTAATCACCTACCTGCTAGTTTGCCTAATGCTTAAATCCCCAAGAGCCGGGTGATCAATATTTAGTTGAACCGTAAGCTCTGAAAGCTCCACCGCTAGTGTCTTGATATATTTTAATCAAAATCTTTTGGCTGTATTAACATAGGCCTCTGAACATCATCAACCCTTGAATTTGCATCGAAATGAGCGAGAAATGACCGAAACCCTCATTAAAGGGACTTGAAGAGAGTCTTTATTCTTTTGTCTGCGCGTTTTGGCGGCCATCTTGTCATGTCGGCCATTTTGTTTATGAAAAAGTTCTTTTGTGAAGAGCTTTGTGATTTTGGACGGTTGTAGTTTAGGTTTTATGGTTCGTAAACAAACATATTGTTATTGTAATGTTATTAAATCCCCGAAGCCTGCATTATATTAAAGAACTTATAAAAAAGCCAAGAACCGACATCAATGACAGACTACTACCGATTTTGATGAAATTTCTATGAGGCGAATCTGACACTATATCCATTCAGATAAAGAAAGAATTTTCCAAATCGGTTTAGAAATGAAGGATATATGAGGTCACAAACATTAAAAAAAACCGTCGAACTGAGAACCTCCTTTTTGGAATTTGGTTAAAAATAGACAAAAACCTACGGAAATAATTTATAATTTCTAAATTAACATTTTACGACATTTTAGTGTTGACTATGCTCCTTTATAGTTAATGTTTTGTACGTATTGGAATCAAATAAAACTATAGCACTTACCTACCTGTAGTTGACCAAGAAAGTATAGAAAAAATCTAAAAATAAAATTGATAAAAGGGCACCCGTTATACTTGCTACAAAAACATAACAGCCCAGACGAGTTATTATTTAGCATTTCTCGTGGTATTTCGATATAAAAAGCATTTTACTTCACCAACTTTTATTGTGATTGCAACGTCCTCCTATAAATAACCCAAAGTTCTACAAAACGGGGAGTTCAGAACATCCCCACAATAAATTCAGATTGATTACGTGCAAACTTGGAGAATATTCTCAAGTGCCTACAATCATCATAAAAAGTTATAATTTCGGCAATAAAATGCTTTGTAAGGACTTGGAATAGTTTGGATGTTTTTTCTTGTTAGTTGGTCATGCGAGCTTCGTCGTTGGTCCAAGTTAATGGAGGAACCGATTTCATAAGATTAAAGACAAATTTACATTTAAGCGTTATTCGCTACTGCTATGGTTAGAGTATCACCCGCATTTGTATGAAGTTCTTGCCCACCTGGTTTTCTTTACCACCGAGTGAATAACGCCTGAACTGGCCTTAATATAGTCTCCAATAAAAATCTCTAACATAATATTAAAAATTGCTTTTTCTAGTGATGTTCCAGTTTTACCATGTAAGTCCCGAGTCATTGCCCTGTTGCTGCGTGAAAGAAACCAACAAATTAAGAAGCGGACCTCTTTGTATGTTTCTTGATCTTTATAACCCGAGTTTCAAGTCACGAGTGAATAGGTCAAGGTGCTACACCGTCGACCACTTCGTCACTTACCCTCAGGTGATACAGTAGTCAAACGCAAGCCTATCCGTACTTCCATACTTATACTATAAGCGAAAGTGTGTTTGTACGTTTGTTGGTTTGTCCTTCTTTCACGCAGCACCGGAGCAACGAATCGACGTGATTTTTTGCTTAAATATAGTTTATTGACAGGAGAGTAACATAGTACTTTTTATCCCGGAAAAATTCACGTTATCGCGGGTGAAACCTAGGGCGGAAGCTAGTATTATATATTTATATAGATACCTATATATATATATATATATATATATATATATATATATATATATATAGTATAATATCACATTTATAAAATAAAAGATATATCATGCATGTAATAAAAGCAGGATTTCTTGTAACTTGTACCACAATGCAATAAAGCACGCAGAGGGACATAGCTCTCGCATTCCAATGTCTTTCCAGTTCACTCGAAGGGTAAATGTAGTGAGAAAAATGCGTGCGGATCTTTAACATGCGGTCGGTTTCTATTTGACACTTCCTTTAGAAACGTTTGTGGGAACAAGCCTTTGTTTTGTTTCGGTTCGTAAAGATAGTCTTGGATATTTTACCGATAAAATAGTTGTGTAGGTAAAGTTCGAGTTCACAAACCATTTTAACCAAAGTTTAACTATGAACGAGGTTTAACTCATGAAACGAGGTTCAACTTCAAATTCAGATTATTTTAAATAGCATTTTGACATGTCAGAATTGGGAATTTAAATGATGTTCATGCACGTGAATGTCATGCATTTACATTTTTTGTTTTTAGTTTGTCTACATGCGATTTACGTATGTAGCCAGTCAAATTTATGACAAAGTTCAAGTTTCAAAATGTTAACAAATTAACAAAATGCATGTTTTAGTACAGATTTACGGACCGCGTAGAACAAGTGACGTCAGATGTTCTGTCCAATTTGTATAGGGCGTTTTAGCGCTCAGTAGATACTCCGATCCAAGTGGCGTTCTATGGGGAGGCTTATGAGCATAATACATGGTAAATATCCCGTTTCTAGTGATAATTTTCAAAGGGCTTATGATCAGTAGACGTCTTCCAACTGATGATAATGATGATGCTGGAAGTTGTTTGTGAGTCATTTTCAACAGGAAGAAATGCTTTCAACTATTAATCCCAACATTATTCTAGACTAGTTCAATATAAAAGACATTCCCAATTTTTTTACAAAGATATAACCCAATGGAAAAAATACAACTGCCAATAAATACCACCCCGAGCATAAAGCATCGATTATGCGAGTGACCTCTCCTCTGATCCTTGGTTTATCGCACCATGAATCCTAATAAGAGATATTAATGTATGAAAAACGGGAGCAGTATTGAATACTATCTGTGCTGGTAATATTTGGAAATATTTTTACAGCAAGCAAAATGTTTTTACTAAGTAGAAAATATATTTATACTCGCTAACAGCAGCAGGGTAACGAGCGCGCTGTAGTGCCGCGCAGGTCTGTGTGTTTTAAAGTTCTGAGAGGCATGATTTTAGTGGGAGGACTTACTCTACTGCGAGTGTCCGTCTGGGTTGTTACCACCGCTTTGCTCGTGAAGTCTGCCGCCAAGCAGTAATGTGCAAGCATTACTGTGTTCCGGTTTGATGAGCAGAGTAGCAAGTGAAATTACTGGGCCTTAATACCTAATGTCTCTACGTAACGAGCGCACTGCAGTGCCGCGCAGGCCTTTGTTTTTCAAAGTTCTGAGTGGCACTGCAATTGTTATGGGCCGGCGTTATACTTACCATCAGGCAAACGACCAGCTCGTCTCGTTACCAAATAACATAAAAAAGGCACTGTATTTGTTATAGGCCGGCGTTACCATCAGGCAAACAACCTCGTCTTGTTATCAAATAGTATAAAAATAACTTAAAAAACTGTAGCCCGCGCGGGTTCGCCCACGTGGAAATTGCTGTCGCAAGTGCAAAGAATATCAGGGTATAGAATATTGATATTCAGATGTTTTTGTCTAAGTTAGACAATGCAATGTCAGACGAGATATATCTCAGCACTAATTGGAATGCCCGTTCGAGCGGCTACTACCTTACGGCTCAACCGTCTGATGCAAATGTTCTCGGTGTCGATACTTCCTCATTCATGTGTAATAATTATGTATAATTGGATATTATTGAATCTCGTACCGTTAAAAGGTAAATGTATTCCTTAACAAGCACGGTTGACTAGACAAGAATTTTTAAACGATATGACAATCAGTTTCAACTCTAATTGTTAACTTGTTTTAGTAAAGAGTTTATCTATTAAGTTTTTTTAACAGTCAAAATTATATTTTAACACTATTTAGATCGTATTATTTTTGGGATAAATTATATTACCTAGTTGGAACACGGGAGTATAATTTAATAAAATAACAAGTACAATTTCACCTCAGTGATAATATGCAAAGTTTTCATTACAAAAATAATTTCCAGCGAGCTACTCATCAAAATGCGGCATTCGTTAACTTCCCCACGAACAATTCCGACGGCACTGTAGTCAGCTTAACATGAGCATTGCAGTTGTATTCACTGTATTTGGAATCAGTTGGAAGGCAGGATTTAATTAATAGAAGATGAACTTGCAGGAAAAATATATTTATTTTTTTATTGACGTTGCCCATACACACTACACCTTTTATAAAGATACGATTGCCCATAGATTATAAAATATATAGAGAAAAAGCAACCACAAACAACTGATACTGGTCTGAAACTTTTATTGCTGTTTTGTTCAAAAAGAGCCAATGTGAGGATGAGCTTTGTTCCGGTGGCGATGTGGAAAACACAAGAAAAATGAGTAGGAAAAGCTCTTCCGATATATTTACTCACATGGTCGTTGACAGGGCCGTGTGGTCACGGTTCAAAATAGTACCACCCCATTTCTCTCCGTGGGTGCCGTAAGAGAAGCCTTAATCTTCCTGATAACTAAGGAAATATCAAGGGAATGGGCAGCAGCATCATCCTCGACTAACATGTACTGCGATCTGACTACTGATCTACTGAGACTGGTATTTTAATCTTCTGCTATCACCAAGACGCCTGCCAAGAGAAGTAATGTATTATGGCAAAATATCCTCCTTCATGAAGGAGTTCGAAGTTCAGCCAGTAATCGTTTTCAGTTTCTTACGTTGACCGTTAACAAAGTCGGGGTGCGCTAATACTGAATGAGAATGCCTTAACAGGAAGAATCATAAAAGGCAACAACTGTGAACCCGGACTTTCCGAATGTTAACAAAGGAAGCGACAAAACGTAAGGATCCGCAGTCAAACTTCCGGCTGGCACCGCGGTATGAACTGGCAACTGGCGCGGCTATATTAACTGGCAACACTGACTGTTATACTTCAACAATGTAGCTCATTTATTTTGAAGATTGCGCTGGGTTTGATTGCAGGGTAACTTATACGAACAATGATTTTGTGCAAATTGTTGTTTAGGTAATGCATAGACGCTTATGTTTTTGAAAATAAGCATGCCGAGTTTCTTGCCCTTCTCCATCGGTGGTGCGGTCTCCACCTGCTTAGAGCTGATACCTAGACGCATTTAACTTTCAAGACTTTTACTCTCCAACAGGTGTAATAGCTGACAGTTAATTATCTAATCTTTGACTAGACTATTATAACTTTAAAAAAATCTGTTTTTAGCGGTGCTGCGAGACACATATTTTATAAAATGTTGTGTGCTTAGATTACAAAATGAAATGTTGGATAAATGTAGCACTTATTGTCAATGACTGCCTCTTATTGCTTAATATATGAAATAAATAAATGCCTTACCTTCCTTAATAAATCCTTTAACTAGGGGTTAGGAACCGATTCTAAACTCAAATCATCGGCAACGTTCAAGTAATGTGCAAGCAAGTTTGATGAGCAAAGTAGTCAGTGAATTGTTAAGCCCAGTGGGTTATGAGACGTAATACTAGGATTCTCTGGGTAACGAGTGCATAATGCAGTGCCACACAGGCCATTCTGTTCTGTTGTATGTTCTGAATGGCACTGCAATTATTATTGTATGGAAATGGCCCGACCAAGCTCCACAGACCCACAAAGTCCATCGGCCCAGAACACACAATCCACATCTAAAATCACCTTACTGTTAAAACATTTTAATTATTAATTCCAAGTTCATTTTGGCATCGTTAAGTGAGCAATGACCTCAAATCGTTCCTTAAGATTCGCAAGCGTCAGACAAAAAGTTAAAGTGCTTTCACACATGGTAAGGCGTCGTTAGCGCTCGTTATCGGGGTCCTCATGCACTAATTACGACAAGTTTTCTGCGGCTGTCTCGTTAAAACTCCTTGGATTCTCGGAATGAGGATTTGCGGTAATTCTGTTGTTATTGAATAATTGGGGAGTTCAGTGAACTTGAACAGATTAAACAACTTTTAACTGTTTTATTAGCATAATATATCTCCATTACTTCAATCCCCGTGATAAAATCTGAAACTATTAAATCCATAGGAGAACGAAAGTCACCGACATAGCTCTCAAAGTTAGCAGGTTGAAATGGCAATGGGCAGGCCACATCGCTCGCAGAACCGATAACCGATGGGGAAAAAATGTTCTCGAGTGGCGAACACGAACCGGAAGACGTAGTGTAGGACGGGCCCCCACTAGGTGGTCCGACGACCTTGTCAAAACCGCGGGGAACCGTTGAATGCAAGATGCGAGTAGCCGATCCAAGTGGCGTTCTATGGGGGAGGCCTATATTTAGCAGTGGACGTCTTCCAGTCGATGATGATGATGATGATGATAGAGTGAAGTAGCATAAAGCTTCCTCTGTCCCTAAGCTCCTCCTCTAAGCTTCCTGTCTGCTTAATAGACAATTACTATAATAACAAAATGTGGTACTTAATATTATTCTTCCTGGATTCACCACACCTCTACATACCTTAATACTACACACTGTATATAACCTATTACGAACTATATATTACGAAAATACAAAGAAAACTACCGTCATAATCATTATTATCTCACAATATCTTCAAACGATTTTTAATTATAAACAAATTCACAACATAAATACATACAAATACGCAAAAACACAAGCAAAAGACCCGTATTTCATCTCCGCAATATTTGTAGACCCCTCAGACACCCCTCACATCGAATACAAACATTTCTTTCGGGATATTTTGTAACAACCCCCGTTAAGAGGAGCCTCTTTTTCAATGCAAATACATCATTAGGGCGGCGATAACAATTTGTGACGAGCTGACGAATTTTAATGTGAGAAACCGTTCGATAAACGTCGCGACGTTTTTAGCTTTTACTTACATTTTTTTAGTTGCTAAACGTAAAATACTGTTTTCAAATGTAAAATGTATTTTTACGCCTTCAACTGGTAGTGGCTAGAATATTTGGATTATCTATAGGCCAGGCCTACTTGTGCTTGTAGATTGTCCAACTGTTTTTGTAGCTAGCTAGGTTGATGTACTGTTTATTTATGTATTTAGTTAGATAAAAAAGGCATTCAGCCAGTTAAAAAAATTATTGATGTTATTGTTTGACCACTGTGTTTTTTTTTATACAATTGGATTATTTCCCTGATGGTAAGCACAACACCAGCCCAGAACGATTGCAGTGGCACTCAAAACTTTGAAACATACAGGCTTGCATGGCACTGCACTGTGCTAGGTACCCTGAGACATTAGGTATTAAGTCGCATAAGCCCAGTGATTTCACTGAGTACTGTGCCTATCAATCCAGAACACAGTAATGCTTGCATCTACTTTCTTGGCGATAGACTACACGAGAAATACTGTGGTATCCAGACGGATCCTCATCCTGCCACATCGCAGAAGAGTCCTGCCACCTGGTAAATAAAACCATGTTTTTTTTACAAATAATATAATATTGACAATGCAGTATGTTAGAAGTTGTCAGATAATTGCATTTTGTATTGTTGCCGAGCGCGATGTAATAGAATTTTTCCGGCAAGAAAAAATTGTCAACGGTTTATATACCTAACATTGTCAAAGATCTACAGTTATTTTAAACTTTCAAGAGTTATTTTTATTTGAACTGTTTTTTTGCTTTCATGTTTTATCATACGAAGAGAAAGTAACGTTATGGATAAAGGATTATTTTTTCTCCTATCCTGAACATTTCTAATCTACCTATGTTTAGAATAATATTTCCTATTTGAAGTGAACACAGTAATCTATTGAAATGTTAGTGGTAGGACTAACTCTTCTGCGAGTGTCGGTCTGGGTTGTTACCACCGATTTGCTCGTGAAGTCTGCCGCCAAGCAGTAATGTGCAAGCATTACTGTGTTCCGGTTTGATGAGTACAGTAACCAGTGAAATTACTGGGCTTATGAGACTTAATACCTAATGTCTCAGGGTAACGAGCGCACTGCAGTGCCGCGCAGGCTTTTGAGTTTCAAAGTTCTGAGTGACACTGCAATTGTTATGGGCCGGCGTTATACTTACCATCAGGCAAACGACCAGCTCGTCTCGTTACCAACTAGCATAAAAAAATGTAATAAACACGATAGAAAACACTTTTCAAATTGCCTAGAAGTCACGAGCTGTTCAAAAACCAACTAGAAAACGCCACATAGCCTAAGCAACTGGTCGCGCCTGAAATTTCCGCAATAACCCTTCACCAAATCGCACCTTTCCTAAGGTTATTCACCCCTAGGGAGGCACAGAGTATCACTGCATGTAAGCTGTCTTATTTCCCTCTCAGTTTGTTACAGTTCCCCGTAAAATACGTTTACGTGAACGCTTACGGTGAAATGCTGGAGTTGCGGGATCTCGGAATATAAATGTATATCTATTGCATGTTTATGTGAGGTGGGTTTCTGGGAATTGTAACTGAAATTTAAAAACGCTCTAGTGCATTTATTTAACTGACTCTGAATCTTCGCTGTTATTTATAAAGTCACTCCGCCCACTAAATATAGGACTAGCTTCTGCCCGCGGTTTTCAGCCACGTTCCCACAGGAACCGTCCAACCGATCTGTCAAATTAAATCAACTCAACATTAGAAAACTTTATTGACAGCTGTCAATTTACTGACTGCTGTCAATGTCAATTTTATGTCACACTAACTTCTGCCCGCGGTTTTCACCAGCGTTCCCACAGGAACCGTGCATTTTTCCAGGATAAAAAGTAGCCTATGTTACTCTCCTGTCCATAAACTATATCTATGCCAAAAATCACGTCGATCCGTTGCTTCGTTACTGCGTGAAAGAAGGACAAACCAACAAACCAACAAGTCAACAAACCAACAAACACACTTTCACATTTATAATATTAGTATGGATTATCTTCTTCTTCTACGAGTGTTCTTCTCGGTGGATGCCACCGCTTTGTTCGTGAAGTCTGCCGCCAAGCATTACTGTATTCCGGTTGGATGAATAAAGTAGCCAATGAAATCACTGGGCTTATGAGACTTAATACCTAATGTCTCTGGATGATGTGGGCACTGCGGTGCCGCGCAGGCCTTTGTCTTGAGAGGCACTCCATCGACCAACACGTCTCGTTATCAAATAGTATAAAAAAATGTTGCACCACCCCTTCCAAAAATGTATGGAATCATCAGGTTGATTGAAGACCATCAGTTATAACACTAATTATTACGATGTTTTAATAAACCTAAATGAAGGAATACTAATATATATCGTTTATGATTCGTTCGTGTTATAATTTTATCAAACATTAGAACAGCAATAGAGTGGATCAATATGAAGTACCTATATTGTTGAAATATACAATACAAGAACCGCGTCAAAGTAACTTAACACGACACACACACGTGTTAAAACTGAGTTTAAAAATTACTAAAGTGTTAACCAAGAAATATTGCTATTAGTTCTAATATAAAAAAGTAATTTTCAGTGCGCAGAAATCCTAACATTGCATATTTTAGATCCTCGCAAAATGTAAATAAAAACCGAAGTGACGTTGTATCCAATATTGGCTTTGTTACGGTCCACGGTAGGATTTATACCTCAACAACGTCAGCCGCACTTTGGTGCGCAGCTTTAACGCAACGTTTCTCGTTATTTGGTTTCCGCTGATTTGAAAAGTTACCAATACCTAAACAAACTCGTACACACTCATACTGCACTTGTATTCGTTTTGTTTCAGGTGACATGGGCACTCAACACCATATCACTAGAGCTGGGCCCCGATCGTGCTAATTTGAAATGACAGCGTACAGTTATGGTTTGATTGTGGTTTGATACCAACTGTTGTTTAGTTTCGGTTCAGGCGTGTGGAATTCGATATTGTAGTTCATTTGACAGCGTTAACGTCAGTTGTTGTCGAGAAACGTCTCAACTTTTGGTAAAACTATTAGCGCGATACGAAACGGTCAAAAAGCTGTGATGCGGTCGTGGTTTAGTAGCGGTTTGGTTGATAATTTTTAACGCGATTGCCCTCCAGCTTTGCCAGCGATCCAAGGCCATCCTCAGCTTTATAAAGGAGCGTGATTTTAATTCACTCGGAATGATATCCGTCTCGGAAGCGACTGTCTTGATTATTTATATTTCGGAATTGCAACCCGTCAGAGAAATTTCCTGTTTAAATTCGACAACTCAACTGCATAAACACGAATATAATCCCTACAATATTTCTTTGTCGGGATGCGTTAATATAATGCGAAATATAAACGATCATGCAGTCACTTCCGAGACGGATATCATTCCGAGTGAATTAGAATCACACAGCTGTAGTGGCTTCCCGTGGACCGTGAAACCTAGGATAGAACTGGCACTCGAATGCAGATGCCAGAACACAATGAATGTTAGGTGTTTTTACTAGCATTTGTCATTTCAGTCGAGGTTAAAGGAAGTAAACCGGAAATTCTACATTCCCCAACACAAGTCGGAACCATACGTCAATGAAAATTAATATTAGATATTGACAAAAAGGGTCCATCGAATGACAACCAGATTGATTGCGTTTTAGGCACCTAACCCTTTCATTTCCTGTCAGATCCATGATTCGGGCGCGATTTTGTAAACGCTAGTTGTGGTACAGACTCATAAAGACGGCATTTAATTTATTTAATGCATGATTGATTTTATCAAATATTATGATACGCCTCATTAGAACACCCGGTTTTATTAAACTTTGAATAATTATTGTAAAAATATTTAGAAACTATTTAAAAAAAATATAATTAATGTCTTATTCCGTTATATTATTGTGAAGCATGATAATTTATTATAATGCTTCACAAAAACTTCTTATAGGCTAACCCTAAAATTACAACGTTGTATTTCAAAATATACGTTGGTATATTTTATTTGTAGATATTTCTAGAGACACGACTAATTATGTAATTAAAATAGAAAAAAGAACCTCCTCCTTTTTGAAAACGATTTTCAAAGGAGCATGTTTAAGCACAATCCTTTAAACAGACAATAGCCGGTGCAAAGAGCATTTTGTTGTGAAAACTCCCAACTAGGTTTCGAAGCCTCGCTACCCGGAAGCACACACGTCATCAATCAAGTCTCTATACGTCTTCGGGGTATGCCGGGGGGTAAATCTCTCTTTTTACCGAAGCCGCTCGTGATCCAACATCAACATAAAGGGGAATAGATCCCGCATTAAGGTATATCGGTTGTGTGCTCGATTTTTGATGTTGACAGGTTAGAAAAGGCGTAGAGGAAAATTCTGCTTTTTATCTTGTAGAATCAGATTTCTGGATATACATTTCGGAAAATGTATGTCGACGTAGGCGTGTAAAGTTCTTAGTTTAAATAGCAGATGAACTTAATAGCGCTCACAGCGTACCTCGATTAATCGTTTTAACCTATCGATAGAGTTAAACTATGTAATTTGTTGTTGTAGTTCGTTTACATTAACAACAACGTCAAGCGCCAGCGCCAACGGAGAAACGGAACATAAACAAAGCTGAGCACTAGCCGAGCCAGTATAAACCGGTGTATGTATTTTTACTCATGTGCCACCAGCACGTTAAGCCATAAGTCACAGTTGTTATCGTAAGACATATCTTTAAACCATCTCTGAAGCCGTGTCAGTGTCCGTCTGGGTGGGTAGCACCGGTTTTGTCGTGTAGTCTGCCGCTAAACAGTAATCTGTAAGCATTAGGTACTGTATGTTCCGGCAAAGCAAAGTAGTCAGTGAAATGACTGTACTTATGACACTTAATTAGTAATATGTCAGGGTAACGAACGCAATACAGCGGCGCAAGTATGGATCTTTTCGGTCGATAAAATTCGATAAAATTGACAGTTCAAATCGATAAAACCCACTATATCGATTTTAACTGGAGACGGCTCCGTAGCTAAGTTGGTAGTAACCCTCCCTGCCTGCAAAGCGAGGGGTCCCGGGTTCGGTTCCCGGCCGGGGCAGATTTTGATAAAATTTGTTCTCGGGTCTTGGATGTTTGTAATGTGTATCTGTGTGTGTCCATGCCACCTGCGACACAGGGAATCCTAGTGCGGGGGTATGAGTGTAAGCGTTTATTTATTTATTTATTTATTTTATGGAATTTTATCGACCCCAATAGATCCGTACTTGCGCCGCAGTACCGCGTATACCTTTGTGTTTCAAAGTTCTGGGTCTGTAATTTTTATGGGCTTGCGTTATACTTATATCCAGCCAAACAACCCGCTCGTCTCGTTACCGAATGGTATAAAAAGCCCCGCATGGCTATATAAGAAAGGAGAAAGTTTCTGACAGTTAATTCGGAGCCATAGCCAATCACACCCTAAAAATAATATTTATCGAATGTGGGCATAAAACATCAAAGCCTCAGGAGCTCAAATACCGCGATTATATTTCTGTGCGGGAGTTCCATTGCTTTCCTTGTGTCGTCTCGAATATTCCAGAAGACGTAGGTATTTGAACAGGAAATTGGCACGATGTTATTGTATATTGTTGGTCCTATTTATAAAAGTACTTTTCTCCCACATCCTTGGAAATCGCATCATTATTTTTAAAAAAATACGGCTATCGGTTCTTTTCGGTCCTCAACGAAATAACAGGCCGGCGATGTAAAGCACGACAATAATGAGAAATTTTTGGACAGTTTGGTTTTTTTTTATTGGCTTGTAAACTGCTTCCCAGCAATGTTTTATTCAATTATATTCAATATTATATTTATTATTTCAATCGTTTGACCGCAATCTCACCGTGACAATGAGGTCGAAATGTATAGCATGTTTGCCTAGAAGGTACCTGTGCACTCTCGTTTTGAAGACTCCCAGATTGTATTTAGTGGGAAACAGACGCTGACAACGAATTCCACTCCTTAGCAGCGGCGTAAGTACGGATCTTTTCGATAAATAAAATTCGATAAAATTGACAATTAAAATCGATAAAACCCACTTTATCGATTTTAACTGTCAATTTTATCAAATAAAACCCACTTTATCGATTTTAACTGTAAATTTTAACGAATTTTATTTATCGAAAAGATCCGTACTTGCGCCGCAGTGCGTATAAAGGACGAAGCAAAACGCTTAGTGCGAATAGGATGGACCAAAGTTACCAACTTCTATGTCAGTCACTAATCAGCATGTTTGCATTCGCTTTCACTTTCTATCGCTTCGTATTTAGTTTGGCCTAAATTGCGCGGACTGTATCTGGATTACATTTATTTTACGTGCACCCAATAATCTGTTTAGATAATTTAGTATCCGTGAAAATATTCATCTTTTTTTTTAATGCGCCATTTTTGTCGTATTCCATTAATACATAGAAAGAGAATATCCCGTAATATTACCGACCAGCTAGTTAGGTACACAGAATAATATCATTATCCGGGACAATGGACAAATTGTATTCCTCCCTAAAATTATTCCTGCCCTGCGCCACTGGAATTCCATTTCCCGCCAACACTCGCCGGGACTTAACGAACTGTCACATTTTCGCGCCAAAATGAGCGCCGCCATAATTAGGTTCACGAGCTGTGCTAAGTTTTGCTTAACGGTAAAAGTGAGAGGAGATCCCTCGTTTAGGACATTTGACATCAGGCTCTCAGAAAAACCGTTCATTGACGTTTTTCTTTAGACGCACGTTTTAGAACTAAGCATTTCATGCAAATGTGTATATGAGCAGGGATACCAGATTGAGCGATTTAAAAAAACAGTTGCCGTTAGAATTTTTATAGACCTATGACGACTAAAAAAACATTTAAAGGTACTTAAGGATATCTAACCGGTAAAAATATGTGATAATAAGTGTGTTAAATATTACAATTTTATATTATTTATAAAGCGGCATCTCTCGCTAAAAATTATGTGGAAACAAAGTATGCATGAATCACTCCTTAATTATAAAAAAAATATATTTCAAACCTATCAATGAATCCTGAAGAAGCATAATAGCGAAGTACTATCAAGGACAGACACGGAATGATAATGTTATGAATGGCAATCCATAACACACATTGAACGAATTAAAAAAACTAAACTAGTCAAATCAATCCTACTTCTTATATAATTATAAAAAAGATTATGTCGGCTTCAACACCGAGGTATATTCAAACTACAAAAACAATTGCTAAAGTTAAAGTAAACAAAATTAAATGCTACATTTTTAATCAAAATAAAAACAACAGACTACTATAATTTACATAAATGGAAAACAAACTGGCTAAATAATGAACCAAAACATAAAAAAATATTATCCTAAAGCCGGCTACACACGTTGGCCCCAACGTCCATCCAATGACACTCGTCTGAACGTGTGGATCTAGAAAGTAGAACTGCGAACGCTCGCGCCAACGTTGGGGCTAATACTAGTTCTAGATCCACACGTTGGGCGAGTATTGGGGCCGACGTTGGAGCCAACCTGTGAAGCTGACCTTAAACTAAACGTTTTATCTCAAGTCTAGTAGTTATGGACCTGAATTCTTTATTTTTCTTATGCCTAAGATATGTCTACATAGTAGGTACTTTAACTACATACTAACCCACTAAAGTTTGACGACATATTTTGCGATATACGTCGTTTTGGTTACGTCGACTGCCGGTCGCTGGTTCGTATTATAAAATGCGAAAGCGTGTTTTTAGGTTTGTTGGTATGTTGGTTACCTAGTACAGTAAACAAATCGATGTAACAAAAATAAACAAAAAGATATGCATCTTGCCTGTGGCAGGATCGGTGAGAACTAATAAAAATTACTTTTTTGTCGTTTCCCAGGAAATCTTCTAAAGATATCCAACCGCCTTGAGGTGCAGTTAGGCTATGGCTGTCTGAAAGAAATTGCATTAAGCGATAAGTCCGTCCTTTCTCACTAAACTAGGTAAAAATAATTAATGTCTTTTTTTATTTTGTGTATTTCATTGTAACGTGAAAATAAAAAAATATAAGTACTGCAATAAAAATGTCTTGCCACCATGCAAAGAATACTTAAATTAAAAAAGATCAGTTAAACTAAACCGTATCTTACTTCAGACAAAAGATAATGACGCAAAAATAATAATACTCTAAGCTCCGAAGGTGACTGAGAAATAAGTAATCACGAGACAAATGGAGTCTTTGTGACTGAGACGTTAAGAAAATGAAAAAGAAACAGCGTATTCTCTTTGAAGCTTAGTTCTGAAAATTATCACTAGGGGCCATAATTAAGGGCCTTGAACCGCTCAAGATGTACAACTTATTTATTTGGATAAGTAAAATAGGCAGAATTTGCTAAGTGATTCTTTGTGACTATTTGCGTTGATTAAAATTCACTGAAATAACAAAATAATCTACGCAAGTAATCTCAAATATAAACTAAAATGTTTAGAAATGGTTGTACTATTATTATACAGTTACTAGCGTAATGAACAATGAGCAAATTTTAGTTTAAAGTTAGCAGCTGAAAGTGGAAATCGCTAAAAGTATAGTGTGCATTTTTAGGATAGCGTTTGTCGATCTCCACTTCTTAATTAAACTATCCAAACAAAATCACGTCAATTACTTACTCCGTTGTTGCAATACGAAAGATGGAAAAATTATACTTTCATTTATACAGGGTGAGTTTGAAATGGTATGTTATCCCTGAAGTGGGTGATTAGCACCATGGTTGTCCACAAGTTGTGAGAACCTTGGAACAAGTTCAATAAATTCACTTTTAAAGTGAAAATGCCAAGTACCTACTTGGCATTTTCTGGAATTGTTTCTAAGTCTATTATAATCTACAGCATCATTTAAGAAAGTTCAACATAGTTCAAATTAATCAGCTGGTCTAGGGCTGCCCGGAAGTTCTGTAGTAGAATTTTGACGTAAACTTTAAATGCATCTATTAAATGAAAAATTCCGAATTTCAAAAAATCATAAAACAGAGGTTGTTGACCTCCAGGAGTAGATTGATCCCTTTTAGGGATAACATACCAATTCAACTCAGGATGTATAGTAAATAGTTTTATGTTAAACTAGATTCTACCCGCGATTTCATTTTAAGATTCCTACTACAGGAACCGTGCATTTTTTCGGGGCAAAAACTGGACTGTATCTGGCACATTATCTATCTCTATCCAAAAACTTAAGTCAGTCAGTAGCGTTGTTGCTGTGTTAAAGAAGCACAAACCAACAAACACACTTTCGCATTTGTAATAGATGGATAGTTAGTATGTCAATCTAAAATATGTAACACTAGCTTCTGTCCGCGGTTTTCACCCGCGTTCCCACAGGAACCGTCAAACCGATCTGTCAAATTAAATCAACTTGTCAACATTATAAAACTTTATTGTCAATAAATTGACAGCTGTCAATGTCAATTTTATGTCACACTAACTTCTGCCCGCGGTTTTCACCCGTGTTCCCACAGGAACCGTGCATTTTTCCAGGATACTGCGTGAAAGAAGGACAAACCAACAAACCAACAAACACACTTTCGCATTTATAATATTAGTATGGAAGTATGGATTAACTTGTCATTCTAAATGTATCTCTACTTCTCTTTGATACCTATTTTCTTCTTTAGGAATCTCACAGTCCTTATTTCTTGCCGTTGTCTATACAAAAGGTAGTTCTATCTGTCACAAATATTGATATTTCTTATTGCTTACATAATTTGGGCCGAGCTGTTTTCCTCCTTTTATTATACGGGCCTGTTGTTTGCTTTCTTGCTTTAATTTGTTAGAATATAACAGGGACGTCAGATCTTTTTCGATGGAACTACATGACGAAAAATTGTCTCGTTGAAGTTACCATGTGGAGTTGATATTAGTTTTTTTTTTGTGGAAAAATTTATTTTTCCAGATAAACTTTTTAAATAACGTAATTGTTACTGTAATCTTGTGGCCACCTACCTGCTCTATCATTTGGATCCGAGTATTTGTAAAGACAAATCAAAAGAGCCCTAACTGGATGGGGTTACGTCGGTTTGTTACAGAGTTCCTGTAGCCGTCTTCCGAGTCAGACCAGCTTTGTGACATTGCTAATAGGGCTATTGTATTGTCATCCGATTTACATAATGTATGTAAAATTTTGCCTCAAACGAACACCGGGAAGTGGGTCATATTTAGCTTGCACGATTTGACCTAAACAAACCAATATACATAGGTACAGATATTCCAAGTTAAATATTAGCTTGTATAAATAAAATTAAAATAATTCGTCTCTTTCAAGTACATAGAACTTATCATACATTTTTTATTCATTGAAATGAAAAATCTGATACTATCATTTAAATTGCTATTAGATGATAAAAACGGTTCCTGTGGAAAAACCGCGGGCAAAAGCTAGTAAATTTACTACCCATTTTTCCACCCTTGAGGGTGGTTTTCTTTAATTATAAAAAGACCACCCTTGAGATATATCTCACAATAATCCGTAGGGTACCCTACGGATTATTCCGGTTTATCCCCCTGATCTGTAACCCCAAGGGGAAAACAGAAAAAGAAGTTTGCTATGTCCCACTGTTACCGATAAAGAGACAAATCGAACTACTCAAAAAATCATTTAAATCGGTTGTGGTAATGGAGAAATCGAGTAACATAATCGAAAAAATACAGTCGAATTGAGAACCTCCCCTTTTTGGATGTCGCATGTCGGTTAAAAATAGAAAAACTTTGGGCACAATCTTAATCATTAGGTACATTACTCACAACAAAAGCCCAGTGGCAGCCCTGCTCGATCGACAACCAATCAGTTCCGTGAATCACGCCGCGCCATTGTATCGTTTGCGGCACAATACAATAATTCCGATAGTTCGTTTTATGTAGTTCTCTAGTTGGTCGAAGATGAGACTCGGGCAATAAAGTTTCAGGCGCCGCAGAGGTCTTGTTCTGAAAGAAAATTGGAAAACTTAGTGAAACTCTCTTGTACCTACTATAATAGCGTTTTTTGAGAGGTTATCGTCTGACCACTATCTCACCTGGGGGGCCTCACTTCATAAATCGAACGTCGAAGCTTCGGCTGACGGATCGCAGTTTTCCTGCTTAATCTTCTCCTTTTGACAACTCAAATTCAAATTCAAAATGCTTTATTCAGGACACAGTAATTATTTAGGACACAGGTGAGGTACTGTTTATAATATGAGAAGTTAGTGTCTAGAAAACAACCTCGCACAGTCTAAGGGGCACCGTAGACGCTTATGCAAACGTACGTTTGCTTGTCAGAATAACAACGCTTTTGCGTCAAGCGCTCGTTTCGAGTATCAAGAAATCCGCGCTTGACGCAAAAGCGTTGTTATTCTGACAAGCAAACGTACGTTTGCATAAGCGTCTACGCTCTCCCTAAGCACACTATATCTTCAAGGCTAGAGTAAACTGGTATCTCCTAGATCAATGTGCTCTATCTTCGGGTACCTCTTCCCTTACCATCAAGCGAGTTGGTGGTCAAACATAGATCTAATTTTCTGCAAAACTGCACCAGGTTTATACCATTCTACCGTTATAATAAGCTGTTTTAAATACCACAGCTTGTAATACTCCTTGTAAAATTCAACATTTTTTGTATAATTCAAAGAAATTGATTCAGAATCAAGTCGGAATAAATTGTTTTCCGACACAGGATCCCGTGCTAATCCGCGTCCGTACAAATTTACTTTTTCCACTGATTGGACGGCGCTACAAAAAGTTTTAATTAAAACAAAGGCGTCCGTCACATTTTAGACGATTTCTGTCGTTGTGAACGTGTTTTATCTTTCTTTTCGAGTATTTTTTTGGCTACATTAAAGAAATTGTTTGGAAATATTACGGATTTTGAAGTTTTTAGGGGTCAGTGGTAGTGAAGTTGCGAATCAGCTGGGTTATGATTCGTATTCTACATCGGGCCGGATTATCCATAAGGCAATATAGGCAACTACCAGGGGCCCCACACCCGGGAAAAATATTGAAATGTTTCGTCGTGAAAACATTCTGTTTTAGATAACATTAGTCTTAAATTAATTAAAATTCGCTTTGAATAAATAATCCTCCTCTGCTGTATCAAAATTTCACAGAAACACTCAATAACTTGTAAGCACCAATCGCTTTTAATCCTTTAAAATATCCATGGAATTCTCAAACTTCATAAGCCACAGTATAAGTAACGAGCGAGAAGAGGTTAAATTCGGAAAATATCAGTTCGGGATTGAATTGTGCTCACTCCCAGAGGACAATAAGGTTAAGATTCAGAAACGAATCTAAGCGTAGACTTTGGCTTCCATATGTCAAAACTGTATAGAATTTTGACATATGGAAGCATGAGTCCACGCTTAGATTCGTCTCTGAATCTCAGCCTTATACTATAAGTCGGTGCTATCGGAGTTACTATATAATGTAGTTGTATTTATAGCTTGGGCGACAACAGAACTATGACGGTATGATATTGTGTACTAAGAAGTCGAAACGGTATTTGTAAGGTGCAGCGTAGACGCTTATGCAAACGTACGTTTGCTTGTCAGAATAACAACGCTTTTGCGTCAAGCGCGGATTTCGTGATACTCGAAATGCGCGCTTGATGCAAAAGCGTTGTTATTCTGACAAGAAAACGTACGTTTGCATAAGCCTCTCCGCTGCCCCTTACAAACAACTTCTCACCCTAAACGCATATACCTTCTCGGTTCCATCGTGAGTAAAAATAGAACACGATAATAATAATATATAAATTGGGCACTTGGTGTCACTTAAGTTTGTAATCAAATAATTCTAGTAAGTTGTAAATAAAAACAGAATTTGGTGCTTTAAAAACAGAACTGACTAGCAGCGAGTTTGTGTAAAAATATTCCATAGCTTTTAAATGTTTTTTTTTGTTAAAATTAAAACTCTGATATGCTTTCCTGAACATTTTCATGTCGCTTAGTACAATTTGCCTTTGACACCTCGATATGTAAGTAAAATGAGGTGCTGAATATACAGAAAATTCTGTCCGATACTTACTACGATGAAGCTATGGATCGACTAACCACTGATTGACAACTGGCTGACGGTCTGTGACCACATATTTTTTTAATGATTTTATTTAGCATCAATCCGTATGTGTTATGACGTATTTCTTTCGGATACATCGTACGATATTGGCTTTTTTTAATATCTATTTAATGTAGTAGATATTGTTTCACAAAGTATAACCTATCTATATCACCCACAGCATTTTAACCGTAATGAAATACTATATTGTATTTTGTGTTTATTTGTTTTTTTTATGTGTAAGATAAAACGTTTATCTTGATATCTACATTATTGATGGATGTAACTCACTCACATTTCTCGTCTCCTTTGACTTGGGAAGAAGCGCAGAATCGTGCAGTGCCTCGAATTTTAATTTAACTTATCGAACTGCACAAAAGTTAAACCTTCGCTCTACATTCGTAGAAAACCCTTTAGTATTTAGCAAAGCTTTTTGTATTATTTTCGCAATACTGTAGCAACCAACTTAGTGAATGCAAGAGAGACTATTTTTATTATTGATATTAGTTTAAATAATGTAGTTAACTGTAGTAGCTAGTTAAAAGCATTTAACCCATTGAGAAAGGTTTATATAAAGGTTTGTAATGTGCATTGGACTAACTCTTCTGCGAGTGTCCGTCTGGGTTGGTACCACCGCGTTGCTCTTGAAGTCGGCCGCCAAGCTGTAATGTGCAAGCGTTGTTATGTTTCGGTTTGATGAGCAGAGTAGCCAGTGAAATTACTGGGCTTATGAGACTTAATACGTAATGTCTCAGGGTAGCGAGCGCATTGCAGTTCCACGCAGGCCTTTGTGCTTCAAACTTCTGAGTGGCATTGCAGTTGTTATGGGCCGGCGTTGTAGTTACCATCAGGCAAACGACCGGCTCACCATGAGAAAACCATGGAAAAACCACGACCCCCAGCTTGATGCATATCGTATCGTCTAATGTGGTGCGGTTGGGGCTTGATGGAAATCTAGTCCGAGCATGGCACCCGCTTCTAAATATATTTTTCGACCTCTATTCAAAAAAATTGTTTCACAACCACTGCGTGCTCAGTGCAGACGCCGCGGTAAATAAGCAGTGGTGCGTAAGTGATGTATGTAGCGTAAATCGGAGCAGTCGTCGCTTTGAGCCTAAGACAGCACTATCTGGCCGTATTGCCGTTCTTGGCTATGTCGTGGTTTTTTGATGCTTTTGCATCAAGCCGCGCTTGCGCGTGTATTATCTCGTAGGTAATCCGCGCTTGATGCAAAGGCATAGTTATTTTGACAGCAAAACGCATACTTGCATAAGCATCTACGGTCTGCATTAGGCGGCCGATGTTCAGCATATCAGTTTTTTCTGCTTTTGATGATGATTACGATTCTGTATTATATTCGAAGATTCTAAAGTCTCTCTGTGTTTGAGTTCCTATTTTTCTTTTCCGTATACCTACTAATCATTAAGCTGCTGGTTCATTCTATGATCTAGGTACTCAGATTTGTACTCAGTGACGTGGTGATAAATTCCGATTTATCTGTTCGACCAGAAACCTTAATCAATTCGGTTAATTTCGGCGGCAAACTTAGAGGCTAACCCTAATTCGACTGTCATAATTCATTCACAAACACAATATTCTATGGCAGACTCGGTAACTTTGTAGAAATGTTTAATTAAATCCGCAAATGAAAGCAAATGAAGTTTAAAATTTAAATCTCGACTAACTTAGCTGTTAATATAAATTCTAATAAGAAAGAAGAACTAAGGAACAACTTAAAACTGAGAAGTTTGTTAAAAGTGAATATATAAAATATGTGGGGTTAAGAATTGAAAATTTAAAAAAACCGAAATGGGATATTGAACTTTCAGAAGGTATAACAGAGACTGCGTCGTTTTTTTATGGCGTGCCAGGTTTCGAAAAGTAAATAGGTAAATATATCTAATTACGTAGACAGTCGTAGAATAGGATACGTTCCGGAGTGTGTGTGAAGATCGGTCTACAGTAGACATCTCATGAACTCCTATAGGAAGCCATTCGGCTCCAAATTCGATACGACTAAAATTGAATTCCAAGATTTGATTATTAGTTATTCAGTGAAAAGTAAAGCTACTCACTATAATATAGTGAGTAGTAGTAATAGGCAAGTGCTGTAATAGTGGAGATATATGTCTGTGCTTTTATAAACTGCGTTTAAAGTTTAAAATTAACTATGTCTTTAACAACGAATGATATTCATAATAGCATATTTGACTTTGGAACTATAAATAGCAAAATTTCAAAGCGATAACGCATCCCCGGGGCAAAACTTTGAAGCACTTAGCTGATGTCACTACTATGGGTTATTCACAGTTTTCACCCGATAATAGTGAGTATCGAGTGAAAATTGTTGGACATGCCGAGGAAAGCTACAAAATTTGGACGTGATATTGACTTTTATCGCCTCATGCGACGTGAGACGCGACGACAAAGATATTTATTTCATCATATCGTCAATCCATAATCTATTTCGGCTCCATGGTATGGTTGTTAAGTTTTGATGGACTTGATTTTTGTAGCGCATACAGTTGACACGCGGTGACACTTTTCGTAATGTAAAATCACAGACCGGTTTACATTTTTCAATAACTATTTATATTTGTAAACATTTAATTCGTCTTCAGCCTCTTACGCTGGTTACGCTAGAGAGAGAGAGAGAGAGAGAGGCCACACTGGGCCTGTGGTGGATTATGGCCCATAACCTCAGTCTAAGGCCGGTATCCCAGCAGTGGTATCGTAGGGCCCCCAACAAAGTAACATACATTTGTTATAGGTGTATGTATGTCCACGCATTTCTCCGAAACTAGTAATCGGACTGTGACCATTATTTTGTTATTGCCTTACATTTACTTTAACTGAAGTAAGTTTTAGTTTAAAAGATATGGATCAAAATGTTATATGTAGGCGGTTTTTATATTTATGTAACTATGTTATATCGACTTTGTGTTTTATCTCGATCGGTAAACGTACCTACTATCAAGCGAGAATTCAAAGTAGGGACACCGTAATACAATGCCTAGACGTCTAGGTGTGTTTTCACGTTTAATTGCCTATTTGGGACCTAAGTTTACTACGCTTTGTTTACTTAGTAATTAAAGACGTGACTGTCTCATTTCTCGCCTGTAAATGTAATGCCCTTCTGTGTAATTTGATGGAGTTTTATTACTTTTAAAGTTTATAGTTTAAGTGCTTATTTATAGAAAGTTATTTACTTTCGAAAGTTTTATTAGAAGGTAAAACACACTTGGGACACCCGAATGTCCAACGACTAAGTATTGAGGGTCGCAAGTTTTTTGTATCATTCCTTCATTATCAGCCTCTTACGCTCCCGCTGCTGGGATACCGGCCTTCTCTCATAGAGAGAGGTATGGGCCATAATCCACCACGCGGGCCCAGTGCGGCTTGGTGGATGTCACATGTCCTCGAATTTTGTGGTTCTTGAACATGCAGGTTTCCTCACGATGTTTTCCTTCACCGTTTTAGAGCCAGTGATCTTCTGCCAGGATTATTTTATTTCGCTCGGAATGATTCCGCGTAGGATGAGCGACTTTTTCTGATCGTTTATATTTCGGACTCGCATCCCGACAGAGAATTTTATTGGAATTATATCCGTGTTTATGCAGCTGAATTACTGGGTCTGTGAGCAGGATTACGAGCACATTGCTGCGTCGTCTTTGTGTTTCAAGCTTCTACAACAGGTGGCCCTGCAATCGTTATGGGAGGTGTTACGCTTACTATCAAACAAACGACCTGCTCGTTTCCATATTTTACATCTAAAACCTCATCGCAAATCTGCTATGTATATATTTATGACTAGCTTCTGCCCCGCGGTTTTCACCCGCGTTCCCACAACACAAAACCGATCTCCCAAATTAAATAAACTTGAAAAAAGGGATAAAAAGTATCCTATGTCCTTCTCCTAGTTCTTAGCTACCTCCTTACCAATTTTCAGCCAAATCGATTCAGCCGTTCTCGAGTTATAAATAGTGTAACTAACACGACTTTCTTTTATATATATAGATTTATAAATGAATACGTAATTTCAACTCAGAAATATAGCGAAAGGAAAACATGTTTGCCTACCGGAACGGGGAGCGTGTGAAAATACCTCGCCTTTCACATTTACATCAGTTTGATATTTCCTTTTGGATTCATATTTCATTTCTCGTCAATATTTCAGTAGTTAACCAACAAATGCTTGGGAAAGAGAATATTTTGCGTTTGCGAGGCAACATGAGTTGTGCCAACGTAATCAACTTTTTAGATGGCTTTCCTTTTACATTTTATGTATGTATATAAATAGATAATGCTTAACAGCGACACACATAGATCGTAACCAGAGGGTATCGAACACACATTTACGGGAAGTGGTGGAAACACAAGGGATCTTACCACAAAAAAATTAAACACACGTTAAACCTGTGTTAATCACTGTTTAAGGCCTAAACATGCCTTAGTCGCGCGATTAAATATGAGCAACCACAAATCCTGATTTAAGTAGTGTCTAACCGTTGTCTAATACAATTCTGTTGTGGCATTTCTAATAATTTTTGACGTTTATCTTTAGATACTGTTTAGCTAAACAGGCGACTAAAAATGTTTTTTTGTGGTAACACTAAAGAAGAATAACAGACGAGGCGACTAAGACGTGAGTGAGACGACGCTATACCACGATGTTACTGTCACACACACTCGTAATTACAACAACAAAGCCAAGCTCGATTGGCTCAACGCTAAATTCGGGTGAAACGCTATATACATTTCCGCGGCAGAAATAAAACGTCGCGATATTGCCGCGATAAAACAAACGTTATTGCTCCTGTTAGCAATAATACAACGCTACACGACGATCGGAATTAAGGGCCGGTCGGGGCAAATAAATAATTTTTAACGCCGAATTCGGTCTGACATTTCGGTATGAACAAGTCGCCGCACACTTCGTACATTTGGGATCGCACATGATGAGAACGCCTTTCTAGTGAGGCTGTTGGAACACAGCGACAGGTAAGATGACCAAATTTAATTAAATATTAACGCTTATACAGTCATGCTTCTGCATTAGGATTCCTTGTTGCGTAGGTAGCGTAGCCCCCTTGCCCTTTTCACCATCAGACGACCAGACAAACGGCGAAGCGACATCGACACGTAGTTGAAATTCCTCCTTTTCGCACGAAGCATTATGCTTCTACGTTTATTTGGCGAACCGCTAAGGAGTGGAACTCTTTGCCGGAGTCTGTGTTTCCGGATCGTTATAACCTGGGTTTCTTCAAGTCACATGTGAACTGGTATCTTCTAGGTAAGCGTGCAACATCGTCGACCGCATCGTCACTTACCACCAGGTGAGATAGTGGTCAAACGCAAGCCTATAATATATTAAAAAAATGTGTCCAGTGTGCGTTATATATCTGTATGTACAGATATATTACACACACATCCAAGACCGTAGAATAAGCTATATGTACGCCCTGTCCTATGTTCAGACTCGAACTCGGGGCCCCTCGGTTTGCTGCAGGATTACTACCACGGAGCAGTCAAATTGAGGCTACTAAGAGTAATTTAATTCAATGAAACTACTGGGCGTAAGACACTTTACTATCTGCTGTCTCTATGTAACGAGCGCACGCCTTTGTATTTCAAAGTACTCGACGGCACTGTAATAGGTATGGGTACACGTTATGCTTGCCATCACATGAAAACATCTTACTCGTCTTATTAACTTCTAGTATAAGAACAACTACCTATAGCGGGCAATTTTTACGACCTTCACTGCCTCAAAGAAAGGCTAGCCTGATGAGCTCTTGAAAATACCCTATACTACTATGTTGAACCTGCACCTTCCGTCATACAAATCATTATAAAAAATAAAAGCCATTATCAAGTTGAAAAAAAAATGTAGGTATTAAGTCTCAAACGCCCTGCAGTAATTTCACTGGCAACTTTACTCATCATACCAGAACACAGTAAACAGTAACAGTGAAGTATTAGATACTGTTAAGTCCAGAAATGAGACACTCGGTTTGAATAATTGACACGTGTATTATCGTTCGTAGTTCAATGGGGACTGCTGTCCTTCCCCGCGTCTTCCCCTTGCGTAGCGCTGGGCGGCTGGGCTGGTGACTACGGCGTAGCACTGTCTTGCTGACGTCATAGCGTAGCACCACGACACCACACCATGATCTACCTTTATTCTTATAATACATAGTGTAAGATATATGTTGTAATGTTTTAATAAGAATAACCGCAGCACTAGACGATTTCCAGAATATAATTAATATGAAACAAGGACGCTATACGTAATACATACAATTATAATTCATTTCTAGATTTCTAGACTAGCTTCTGCCCTTGGTTTTCACCCACATTCCCACAGGAACCGTGCATTTTTCCGGGATGAAAAGTAGCCTATGTTACTCTCCGGTCTGTAAACTATATCTATGCCAAAAATCACGTCGATCCGTTGCTCCGTTACGCGTGAAAGAAGGACAAACCAACAAACACACTATAGCATTTATATATTAGTAGGATAGGATGCCGGTAAGTTCCTTCCTTCCTTACTTTAAACTTTCTAGCAAATACGAGTATACTGGAACAATTGCACATTACCAACATTAATGCTAATAAGTTCTAACAGAAAAAGGAGGCCCCAAAGCTAATAACAGTTTTAATTAGCTAGTTCGTAAGTGGTATAACGGCACCGGAAGGAACTCCAGGGCCGGTATCTCTATTTCCGAGTACGGTTGTGTTTGGAGAATATGAGTTTTGGTGAAGAAAAAACTAGTTTGCGTAAATAAACTACTTTTTCTTTTAGCTAGATAATATTTCTTCCTTATAAGTGTGTCAATTTATGTCCGAATATTGTGATTGCTTTAATTTAACCTAGATATTATAATTTTATTATAGGTGCTAATGGATAACGAAACGAAAGGTAAGACCAAGTTTACCTGATGGTAAGCATAACGCCAGCCCATAACAATTGCAGTACCAAACAGAACAGAATGCAAAAAGTCTGTGCAGCATTGCAGTGCGCTCGTTATCCTGAGACATTATGACGTATTGAGTGTCATAAGCTACTTTGCTCAACAAATTGAAACATAGTGATGCTTTCACGTCACTACTTGGTGGTAAAACGAGCAAGGCGGTGGTACTCATCTAGACCGCTACTCGCTTTTAAAGAGTTAGTCCTATCACCTTGTAGAGTAGAATATTGAAAATACTGAAATTGGACCTTGAATAATACTATTATTAGAATACAAATTTAAGTCTTGTTTATTCCCAGACCTTTCGGAAACTTTATCGAGTCTAACAAAACAACCCACTGGTTTTATAAGGAATGGGTTAGTAGATATAGATGTGTGGGTGGAGTTGAACGTATAATTAAACGCTGTTTTTTATGCTATTTGGTAACGAGATGAGCTGGTCGTTTGCCTGATGTTAAGCATAACGCCGGCCCATAACAATTGCAGTACCACTCAGAACTTTGAAACACAAAGGCCTGCGCGGCACTGCAGTGCGCTCGTTACCCTGAGACATTATGTATTAAGCCCAGTAATTTCACTGGCTACTCTGCTCATCAAACCAGAACACAGTAATGCTTGTACATTACTGCTTGGCGGCAGACTTCACGAGCAAAGCGGTGCTAATAACCCAGACGGACACTCGCAGAAGATTTAGTCCTAATACCACTAACTTCGGCAGTCGACTAAAAATATGAAACTACAACTACTAATTTCCCACAAAACCCAGAGACACTTGCCTGTTTTTTTAATTTTATACAGACTACCTAATTATACCCCAGAAAATGCAAAAGCTACCGCGGGAAAATGCGCAAGCTGTATCTGAACACAGAGCCGCGGGGGGAACCATTCGACTATATTTTGTAATGTTGCCAGCATCGTCCCAGGAAATTAACTTTAAGGTTCGCACAAATTTGGCACGTGTTTAGTACGATAAGATCAGTTGCCGGTCTAAATGACCTTTTGTGGCTGTCTCACGGTACATTTTCTCGCCGTTTATGTAGAAATACTGCTTCTTTAATATTGTTTAGTTCGCCTCTGAGGGAATTGGTGCGTGGCCAATTTTTTACGTTAATTGTATCGAGCGAATTTTACAAGCAATAGAATTTGTTTTATTAATCTAATTAAGTGTATCGTATATATCTACCCTCTATATCTGTGTAACGAAAATCTTCGCTCGCTGTAGTGAGGTCAAAAATTGTATGTTTCGCTCGGCAGAGAAGGTTTTATTATTACTGTGTTTCAGCAACCAGTGGCTTCTCCCATCTTTAGACGTTAAAGAGGTCTAAAGTTCCAGTCTACAGTCTACGGTCTACAGTCTTGTTTTCTATACTTATCTAGTAATACAAACTCGGCGGGTGCCAACCAATGACCTCAAAGTGATCCGATCGCTAACCAATGACATGATTCGAATTTGAATTTCTATCTATGTTATTGGTTTGTGAGCCACCAAGTTTGTTTACATTATTGGACAACTAAGAAAATGTTCAGCATCCTTAATAACGTTATAGGAAAGGCCTGTGTCCACTGATAAGAGACTCCTTCCATGCTCAAAGAGTATCAATTGCTATTCAACACGGCCTGCAGCCAGCGTTCTTGGCACTATGCCACATGAACATCTTTTTGTGTTCTATAAAGAAATGTTTTTGAATTAAAATGGGTCTATTTCCTCTGTCAACTTCGTTCGGGATATGCTAGCTGTCAGTGGACAACACAAGCTTAAGGGTGTTTGATAGCTAGTTCTAGGAGTACTTAGCAGTGGGCCCAATTTTTGCAATGGGGTTTGTTATATAGAATACAAAACCGCAGTATTTAGGATGTTGTAAGACCTGGGCTTTCATAGTTCCTGAGTCCATACAAAAATCAAAATATGAAAACAAGTCTTCAGTTATCTTCATTATATCAAATCAAATAATTTATTTGCCAAAATACATGAAAATTAGGATCTTAAAATTAATTGTTGGTACAATGTATTTGGTCTGCAAGCAGACGTGCAAATGTTTTATAAATAATTCTAGTTACAAAATTCCATATATTCCTTAAGACTATAAAAACAATTTGTAAGAAGCCATTCAGTCAATGATTTTTTAAATTTGTTACCGTCCAAGATCTTAATGTCATTAGGTAAATTATTATAGATTGATATACACATATTATAAACATTCCTTTTGTACAAATCTTTTCGGGCATCTTTATAGTATTTTTTACCATGTAACAACAAAATAAAGCACCCTAATATATTTATTTATTTAATTATGTCCCATAGCTGAGTACATCCCATAGAGGCCTTTCTTTCTTTCTTTACAAACATTGCTGATAAAGAATTTTTTTTCTTCATATTCTATTGGATAATAAGAAAAGCGTGTCGTTTGCCTGATAGTAAGCGCAGAGCCAGTCTATAACAATTGCAGTGCCACTCATAATTTCATTCTCATTTTTGAGCTCGGTATATTTATCATGTTATTACTTATACAATATATGATCAAACGAACTTCACAAGCGAAGTTCGATCATTATTATATGAATAGCTCCATTCGAAGATATAGTTAGATATTTACACAACGTAGTCCTTTTTTCACACAGGTAAATTCGCACGCTTTTAGAGTCGTATCGATTAAAAAATCGATTCTACCGCCGGTACCCTCACTACAGCGCCTCCCTATAACGTCATTCTTTTAGAGAAGTTACCCAAAAACTTTTGTTCACTTATCGGGTAGTGGAGGGAGGGTTCCTATATCTTCGAATGGAGCTATTCATATAATAATGATCGAACTTCGCTTGTGAAGTTCGTTTGATCATATATTATATTTCATAAGCTCCATTCTTCAGATATAGTTAGATATTTACACAACGTAGATGTTTAGAGACAAAAGGTTTTTGGTAATAAGTAGATAAAATAAATCAAGTTATTGCACATGAAACGAAGATATTTTTGAATAAAGAGAAAATATATTTATTCAATTTGAATAATTATTAAAAGTTACGCAACCGAATTAACTAAAATAATACTTAATTGTACATGTACACAATATAATCACACAAAAACTAAGTAAGTCTAGGTTCAAGTAATGACCTAGCAAAGTTTTCTACAATTGTTGGACGATTATAAAACTTTGCAAAGGTTTTCGAAATTGGTGTCCAACCGGCTATCTTACGGATAGAATCAACAGAAAAACCAGCAGCTAAACGTCTTTTATCCATCGACTGATGGTTTGCGCTGAAGCATATTCATGCGGACGTTTGTGGGTTATGAACAGGCTATCCCGAACGGCAGAACCAATACTCTCTTTTTCTTGAAAGTAGAGTAATAACAAAATCGGCTGCTCACGACCGGGAGCTGATGTTTTAATAATATCTGATATATTAATAATTATCTGATTTTGAGTAATCATAATATCATTTACTTTTATTACAGAAAGTGTTTGCACATGGTGAACGGTGCACAAAGCAATGAGTATTGTAAGTTTTTTAGTGATTTGATCTAAAGGCAAATTATCTTTAGGATTCCAATCCGAAACAAAGTTAAGTACTGTTTGAGGGTCCCATGTATATGAATAGTTGGGTGTGCTTGATCTAATTTTAAAAGCTCCTTTTAACTAGCGCTATATGTTTTCATCAGAGCCTATTTCCTTTCCTAGAAGTAATGAGAGAGCCGAACGATGAGTATTTAATGAGCCATATGAAGCTCCTCTTTAGAATTGTTCCGTTAAAACCAAAATAATTGATGCTATTTCAGAATCTAAGAAATTAAAACTATTGTTTTATACAGTAATTCCACCATAATTAAGATGTAGTGCTGTTCTACTTAAGGCTAATTGGCGAGAGATAATCAATCGTTAAATCTAGGGCTTTCAGTGGTACACCTCGATATGTGAACGCTTGTTCGAGGGTATCGCGGCAGCCAGGGCAATCTCTTGACCAAGATGCGCCCTGTAACGAGATCGTAAATAATCGTGTAGGCAAATTATCTTAGATTTCAAACGGGTATTAACAAAAGGAAACCATGGTTGCGAAGGCCAGTATAGAAACACTAAAATTCCAGTTGATTGCTCGCTCACAGTTTTTTGTAAGCACTTGAGAATCAATGGAAATGGGGAAAGCAATAAAAGTAGTGATTATGCCAAGAAATCGTAAACGCTTCAAAGGTAAATGCATATGGACCTGGCTTCCATGAAACGTAAGTGTTACATTTGGTATTGGCTCGAGATGCGAAAACATCTATACTAGGTTCGCCAAACTTTTGAACAATGGTTTGAAAAGCTTGTGAGCAAAGTTCTAAATCAAAATCAGGGTTGACTCTTTTGATTCTTCATCAGCTTCTACGTTATTTTGTTTGTAGCAAAACATTTTAGCCCGAAAAAGGCAGGTTGAAGTTCTAAAAAGTTTATCCTCAGTTTACTTTCTTTCCAATGGCAATTTGTGCACAAATTATTACAGACGGCCCCCCAGCCAATCCTAGATGCCTCTGTATAAATGTCTAAATCATAAACTGGACGAGCTACCGTTTTTTTTTTTTTTTTTTTTTTTTTTTGTGACTAGAATGTTTGCTCTCCAACAGTATAAATCTGGTAGAACATTCGCTGATAATTTAAATTTAGTGTCATAATTAGTGTCATTTTGAAGTGCGAGATACTTTTCTCTCTCTAAAAACTTCTGTGTATAGCCAGCCGTATTTTTCAGCCGGGCGCGCTGCTGTGAGAACGCCTAAGAACTGAGAAAATTCTCAAATTGTGCATCGTGGAAGCTTTACAAAATGTTCAGTTAGATGAAATATTTTTGTTCGTTTCTTTGCAGGTGGCTATATTGACATATTTACAGTGTCAAAATTAAAGCCTAAAAATGTGCATTGTTGTATAGATTATAATACATGTTTTTTTTTTTTTTTTTTTTTTTTTTTTTAATTTACAACCAATCCTAAGCATTTGAGAAGTTTGATAGTTTCCTTAACGTTGCGGGGGCAATCGTCATAGGTACTTCCTATGCACAGAGTATCGTCTAAATATGAGACAGAACTAAAACCGCTACTTCTTAGATGACCAACAACTTCTTTTATAATTTTTTGGGAATGTTCTTGCCGTTGAGAGTCCATAAGGCATAGCATTAAATTCGTATATGAAATATTATAGTACTGGACAGAATACTGTCCAGTACTATTTTCAAACTGAAACTGCAAATATTTTTTGTCATCTACATGAACTGGTACTAATTAAATATGACTCTTTGAGATCAATAGTTTTTACATAGCCATTTGAAGGTAGTAAACTACAGGCGGTTCGATAATCTTCCATTTTAAAGTGGTCTGTCTTTACAAATTTATTGAAAGATTTTAAATTTATGGTGAACCTATCCGTACTGTTAGGTTTAGGTGCTAAAAATATAGTTGATAACTATTGCATAGTATCTTGGTTATTGCAAACGGATATGGCCCCTAAATCAAGTAGATTGCCTTGATTGAATGCAAGCTGCATTTCATTTTTCTCTATCTGAGAAAACGTATGATTAGAAGGTACGTATGCATGTACTTGAGCTATCGGTATACGGTAGCCATTTAATATACCATCTAAGACAAACTTATTTTTAGTTATGGTCATTCATAATCATGATGTAACTGCAGGTCTGTTTGAGTTGTACATCCCTCCTCGCCCCTCCCTGTTCGCGGACGAGGGGCATCGAGGACGGTCCTGTCTTCAGTTACCCGACTGTCGAGGTCTTATGATTTGTGGTTGAGGTGCAGATTTTATCGTAGCTGGTGCATTCCTTTTTATTTGTAAGCCTTGTTTTTCTATCGCCTTAGCTGCTTTTTTTTTTTTTTTTTTTTAAATAGTGTGTAATCTCATGCTTCATCTTGTATGATGTTCAAAAAGTTTATTAGCTTAGTCCGTGTTTAAGTTTCAATAAAGTGCATATCACATAAGATTCTGCAGCCCTCAGACTGAAATTTGATAGCCTCAACCTTGTTACTATCATTAATGAGCATTGACATACTTATAGAAATGGCCGATATACCTTGACCTAATTGGCTTTGTCTCACTTCGATAGCAGCCGAAATTTCGACATTTAGGCTTAGTAAAGTCCACAGTCGCTTTTGGTGTTGTTTCAGTTTCATTCAACCACACGGCCGTGTTAGTTGTCCGCAATGTTTCGATTTCATCGACAGGCATTGCATTGTCGAGCGGCGCAATATTATTTATAGCGTCGTACGCAAGGGGGATTATGTCCACTGGTCCACTGACTCGTCATGAATTTTATTTATTTATTTTAACTCTTTGTTTATTACAAGACCAACAGCACAAGTGATAAATACAGATAAAGTACATAAAGTTTCGAAATACAGCCAAAAATAGGTCTGAATAGAGATATTACAAAAAAAAATATTTGTGGGTTGAAAGCAATAAAGTGTTACGATATAAAAATATCATTAAAAACTTGCTTGTGCCAAACCTTATTCATATCTAACGTTACTTGATAGGTATCTAACGTTTTTATTAGAACCTTCGTGTATGACCCGCAGTCAACCTCCAGGTTTCTATAACTTCATGTCTAGCCTTCGTGTATAACCCTCAGTTAACCTCCCGGCAGACTTAGAGATGCATTTAACGAGTTTGGGACACTTATAGAAATTACTCTGTAGTTTTTATTACATCATGTCTAGCCCTCGTGTTAACCCGCAGTTAACCTCCCGGCAGACTTAGAGATGCATTTAACGAGTTTGGGACACTTATAGTAACTACTCTGTAGTTTTTATTACATCATGTCTAGCCTTCGTGTATAACCCTCAGTTAACCTCCCGGCAGACTTAGAGATGCATTTAACGAGTTTGGGACACTTATAGAAATTACTCTGTAGTTTTTATTACATCATGTCTAGCCCTCGTGTTAACCCGCAGTTAACCTCCCGGCAGACTTAGAGATGCATTTAACGAGTTTGGGACACTTATAGAAACTACTCTGTAGTTTTTATTACATCATGTCTAGCCTTCGTGTATAACACTGAGTTAACCTCCCGGCAGACTTAGAGATGCATTTAACGAGTTTGGGACACTTATAGAAACTGATAGTGTAGGTACTAACCTTCTTTTCTTTCGACCTCAGACTCTGATTCCGAATCGGAATATGTTATAACCCGACGACGTCGGGAGGCTTGTTGTTTCTTGTTATCAAGTTCCTTAATTTTGTTCTTGTAGCGATGTATTAATTTATCTTCATTTTGTCGTTTCGGTATGATGAATTTAAATTCTTTTGCGACGAAATTTGTTGAGACGCGTGCGTCTTGTACCGCGCACGAAAAAAGAATGACGTTATAGGGAGGCGCTGTAGTGAGGGTACCGGCGGTAGAATCGATTTTTTAATCGATACGACTCTAAAAGCGTGCGAATTTACCTGTGTGAAAAAAGGACTACGTTGTGTAAATATCTAACTATATCTGAAGAATGGAGCTTATGAAATATAATTAAAATCAACGTGAATTGTTTCAATTGTACCTACATTATAAAATTATAAAGCTCCCAACTTATGTTTTGAAAACAAAAGCAATTAGTACTGTGGTTTACTGACAACACTCCGTTCCTAACCACAGTTACAAGACCGGAGTCAGTAGCAAACTGAAAACCTCATATAATAATTCTAACTTATAATAAGAAAACATAGATCAATTGATCCAAACTGATAAGTAATACGTTACCACCAAACAATATTTAAAAAATCATTACCAGTTTCACAAGTATGAAAATCTAATTAAGAAACAGTATGGACGCTACTAAAACGATCTAATAAGGTGCACCAACAATGTTCTTTGGCATCTTGGAATTGTGTTTTGACAAACTTTACGGATTTAAGCTAGGGATTTGTTAGCATTTGACCGCTATCTCGTCCTATCTTAAGTAATGATGTGGTGGAAGATATAAACAAACGTTACATCACCATAGCTTAAATGCCTAGATTTGGATGTGTGGGGTATCGTTAGAATCCTTACATCATCCCGACTGACACTGGCTTGGGCAGTCGTGTTTTTAATTTACTTGTTTCTACTTTCACGCCGGTGTAAATGTTCTGACACTGCTGCAAGTAGGTAACACAACTTTTTCAAAAATGTGTCACTGCCCTCCAGTGGTGGACAAGCGGGTGGTGGACAACGGGAATGATCGGTGACACATAGTAAAAAAGTAGATACGCTTATTTCGTTATTATACTCATGCACAATCGATTAATAAATAATAGCCATGCATTAAAATCTTGTTTAGAAATGTAGTGTGTGGTAATTAGTAAACCTCTACAACCCTTACTGTACTTAGTGTGCCTCAAGTGATAGCGGAGTCAATTTAAGTTGGCAAGTTAATTTACTGAAGTTAGCCGATACCTGTTCGGGAATTGTGTTCGGAACTGTACATTGTATCTCTTAGGCTAAGATTCAGAGACGATTCTAAGCGTAGACTTTGGCTTCCATATGTCAAAACTATAGAATTTTGACGTATGGAAGCGTGAGTCCACGCTTAGATTCGTCTCTGAATCTCAGCCTTAGGTACGAAGAAATATTAAGTTAGGCTTCTTCGACAGACGCTTTGTAAAGATTTTATAATTTTTTTGCTCACCTGTTGAATTCTGATGGAATTTTTCGATATCTGCATGATTTAAGGAAACAAATATTTTTTCGTGACATTCAATAAATTTTAAGTAAATGTGCAAAGATAAACAATAGTACCCCCAGTTGGTCTACTTACGCTCCCTCGTCAATGTCAAGTCAATTCTATAACTACAAAAATGTACGAAAAAAATGTACGAGATAATAGTCCAAACGTAGAGTGATATAAAAAATTCACAGTGTCCGGCAAACTATTTTTGGTAAAATATTATTTTAAAATCGCGGCGGCCACGTGCGAGTCAGCCGTAGTTTTTACCAGTAAAATGTTTGTGAGACGACTGTCACACCGAAGCGAACATATTACAGCTTTAGTTCCAAAAACGATAAATGGAGATTCAGTGGATGCGATTCTAATAACGAACATGATCAAAAATAACACTAAAATTTGAAGATTGAAAGGGAAGGCCCATTTCACACGAGAATGAAAGTGTTAGAAAAAATAGTACACTCTACTACCTAAATGTTTAATGGCACACTAGAATAATTGCAAATACTGCTTTAATTATATTGCGATCGTCAAGTAGCTGTGGTTAAAGCGACCTTTATATAGTTATGGTACTACATACTAGCTTCTGCTCGCGGTTTCACACAGGAACCTCGACAAAAGCAGGGACATCGATCCGTTGCTCCATTGCTGCATGAAAGAAGGACAAACCAACAAACGTACAAAAACACTTTTGCATTTATAGTACAAACACACTTTCGCATATTTAGTACGGAGGATAGTAGGAATTATAACATTTTTTTATTCTATTTGATAACGAGACGAGCCGATTATTTGCCTGATGGTAAGCGTAACGCCGGCCCATATCAATTGCAGTGACACTCAAAACTTTCAACCACAAAGGCCTGCGCGGCACTGCAGTGCGCTCGTTATCCTGAGACAGTCTCATAAGCCCAGTAATTTCACTGGCTACTCTGCTCATCAAACCTGAACACAGTAATGTTGGCGGCAGACTTCACAAGCAAAGCGGTGGTACCAACCCAGACTGACACTCGCAGAGAAGTTAGTCCTCTACCACCTAATAAATAATTATTAAATCGAAACTATAACACTTCGAATTCGAAAACTAGTAATTAATACTCTTATCCTCAGCTCATAACACTATAATAACCATAACAAGCACTAATATAAGCATAACTGCTAGGACATATTTATATACAGGTCTTCTCTCAGAGAGAAAGCATGGGATATAATCCACCACGCTGGCCTAGTGCACATTAGTGGATAATTACACAAGTCCACATAGCTTTCTCACAATAGATCTATATAAAAACATTTCGGTTCGATCGACCCAGCTTTTACTTCAAAGTACACGAACAAAAATACACTTTGGTGTAAATAAGTAAGCATTGCGGCGCGTCCATCGGTCTGTCACACGATATCAGGTAAGGTTGCTTTTTACTTTTTGTTTATTGCCAATCTGAGCCGCAGGGACTTCGCAGTTACCCACTGTACCATTACTGAAGTGAAGATATAAATGGTGAATTGCGAATACTAGCTTTGCGAAAATTCACCTGCAAAATACAGCTTTCGTGCTTGAATTTCGTATTTTCGGGGCTATCTACTTCTATTTTGTATGGCGTTTGGCCACAATTCGATATGATATTATATTCGACATTCGTAACAATAGCTGGGACTGATTTTGAACTCCTAGATATACCTACTTAGTTCTGAAATACTAGATGTACTTCCAACGGAACACACGGATTGGTGCCTGGCGACGAATTATTGATAGGCAAGCACTAAAAAATGCCCTTTTATACAGGCTGAGTTTGAATTGGTATGTTATTCTGAAAGGGGGTCAATCTACTACTGGAGGTCAAAAACATTTCTTTTACGACTTTTTGAATTTCAGAAATTTTTTTCACTGTAGAAAAAGCATTTAAAGTTTACGACAAAATTCTACTACAAAACTTCCGGGCAGCCCTAGATCAGCTGATTGACTTGAACTATGTTAAACTTTGTTAAATGATGATGTTGATGACTTAGAAACAATTCCAGAATATGCAGAGTAGTTCACGTTTGAAGTAACTTTATTTTTTTGTAAGTAAATTTTAAATGACGTATTTAGAGGGTGGTTCTCACAACTTGTTGACAACTATGGTCCTAATCACCCGTTAACAGGATAACATTTATACTAATTCAAATTCATACCTTTGCTCTGGCTGTATAGCTATGATTTGGAATAAATTACTTCTTTTTACCTTTCGTAACTTTAATTGCCCTTATATCACTCAACTTGATAGATTCGAAATTTCGAGAAGAGCAACAAGGTCACATAAAGATAAAATAGCTTAGTAAATAAATTTTTAAGCCAAAAAGATAGCATTTGACACCAGGTTTATCATGGCGATAAAAGTAAGACCAATAACTTTCTGACATTCATTTTATTTACTTCATCTCGTGGAGTCTGATGAATGTTTTTTTTTGCAAAAATTTATTCTTAGGTCCCAATGTGTTGAGACCATTGGAGTTCCACCACAATGTTCAATACTCATCATACGTATTTAAGACTAGCTGTGCCCCGCGGCTTCGCCCACGTAGCCTAAGTTACTACTTGTAACATCAGCTATTTGCCAGTGAAAGTCCCGGTCACAGGGCATAGCTAGTTAATAATTTTGTTTAAATTTGGAATATAGGTAGTTCAGGTTCTAGAATAATGGCTAATCTAATTTTCGAAAATCAACCCCTAAGAGAGTTGGGTAGTAAAGTTTCTATAGAAAATGTTATTCCTTGGTCGATTCACTAAAACTCGTTACAAATAAACTCAAAAATAAATACTTATTTAACAAGTAAGTACTTATTTTTTATATTTAAAAACTACCCCTAGTGGGTTGATATAGGGGTCTAAACCTGTATGAAAAATAAATCAATTTCCACGCGGGCGAAGCCGCGGGGTGCAGCTTTTATTGTATATAATATACGAGTACATTTTTTGAAGGAGATAACATCGGTTATTGTTTTTGAAGATTGACACGTTTTACTGATAATTAACGTTTCTGGCAGACATTTATAGTTAATTTGTTTGAAACGTTGTAAAGAATTACTGTTTTGCTAAAAAATCTATTTTAAATGTATGTATAATTATTTGATTAAATATAGATATTGTTTCTTGCCATTCTAAATAAAGTTGGATCTAAACAAGATGTCAAGCTCATACGTTAAAAATCTTGGAAGACGAAAGCGAAGATCCAGCTACTCGTCAACAAACTCCACAGACTCCACACAAGACGAAAATTATGAGTTATTTATCTTCAATAGTTCTTATTCGCCGATGTCCACGATTAAACGTCGACGCACAACGTCGATAGATGTGGAGGAAATACCAACGTTTCGACCAGATCAAAAAAGTAGTGATGTGGTAAATTGGCTACACAAAATCGACCAACTCGGAGATATCTACGGCTGGGACCAGGAATACCGCCAATTCGTCATGCAAACGCGCTTAAGAGGATCCGCTAAAGACTGGTATGAAGTTCTAGAAAAATATAATCTTACCTGGGATGATTGGAAGCGAGCATTACGAACCGCATTCCCTCAATCGACTGACTTTGTTGATCGCTTGGAAGAAATGCTATGTAGGACTAAAACCAATTCGGAAACCATGACGAAATACTTCTGTGAAAAGTTGTCACTTTTGAAACGGTGCAACATTGAAGGAGAGGACGCTATTTCATGCATCATCAAAGGTTTACCTTTGGAATTAAGAGAAAATGCTAAAGCTTTTAAATGCGAGACGCCTGAAGATTTTTATATTGAATACCTAAAATCATTAGAGAACTGCAAAAGAATTGAAGCAGCTAGTGTTGTCAAAAAATCAACCTGGAGACGTGTCCATAACGGAATCAGTACTTCGGTAGGACAAGCCTTACTTCCTAAAATCTGCTACTCATGCCGTCGACCAGGCCATAAAGCACGGGACTGTAGATCACAATCACGATGCCAGAACTGTCATCGTGCTGGACATAATTTGGCCAGCTGCTGGTTTGGATCAACTTCTACGCAACAACAGAATTAACAGCAGGTTCGAGGAGTGTAAAGATAAATTATGTTACTCGCAAATTATTTGTAGCCAGTGATTTTGCATGGTACTCGCAGTAGGCTGTTTTCTGGTGCTTGCTTGGGTAGCAAAGCAACGATCCTCAGTCATCAAGCACCCATAGGTGTCTTCCGACAACGAGACTTGAAAGTCAGTAATTCAGGCTTTGCATCTTCGACCATTCATGATCTAACGAAGGTAGTGGTCAATTGCTGACGTATCGAGAATTCAAATTCAAATTCAAAATGCTTTATTCATATCCCAACGGTGCACTCATGAAGGTTAAAATAAATTACTCTAGTGCCCTTTCCAAACTGGTATAGACCGAGCAAGAAGAACGTGTGGCACGTTTGGAAGGAAAAATTTGATACGTTTAGTTTTACTAGCGTTGAGTAGTAGATTATTAGCAGCAAACCATTCTGAGATTTTGCCAAGGTTATCATTTAATTCGTTAAGTTCACTATCTTTTCTATCAGTTATAAAAATGAGTGAAGTATCATCAGCAAACAAAACTATGTCCAATGCTAAATGGTCTGTCGTAAAGGGAAATAAAAAAATTGTACTCGTGGCTAGTGCGACGTCATTATCGGTATTATTGTACGACATAAAATATTTATAGTAGCCACACATTGGGCCACTGAACGCGGCCACTAAACGCAACCACTGGGTGCAGCATTCAGCCGAAGCCGCTGGTATGGCTAGCAGTGGCTTCGGCTTTTCTCTCTATTTGGTGGCCCAAATAGAGAGAAAAGCAGAGGCGTTCGGGCGCGTTTCGGCTGCCTAAGCGTCCAAGCGCCCCTTCTGTTCTCTCTCTGTGTCTATTTGTTCTGTGCAAGCGGGTAGAAGCCGGCGTTTTTGGTCGAATGTGAGGCATGTCACAAACGTTACCACCGCCTCAGCTTGTGGGTCGGTCGCAGCCACTCAAACAGTGTCCGCCGATGTCATATAAAATGTATGAAACATTTTGTCGATTTTTGTCGATTTTTGTCGATTTTTGTCGACTTTGTCGTTTGATTGGTCGCGTTAATGGCCGCGTTCGGTGGCCTAATGTGCGGCTGCACTTAAATGTGACTAGCTGTATATAAAACCTGTTTGGTCTAAATAAATATATGATTAAAATTAAAATATATGAATAAACTCCAACTTTTAGTTTAATATTAAATAAATAAATGTGTTTTTTGTTTTTCAATCTACGTATTACAGGTTCCTGGGCATTTTTCTTGTAAACTAATATAACACATATGACAGCCAGTTAAGGCAAGCTGGGGGTCGGGAGTCTCATTTAGCCCCAGGGTGTCAGGTGTCGCCACACACTGACGGCTCATCACAAAACCCCTTTGTTAATATTATTTAGGACTTACTCTGTAGAAAAAAATTACATAGCAAAGTGCTATTATATGATTTTGTGTGCAATAAATATTAATACAAAAATAACACACTGCAATATGCACTCATTCACAATAATATTATTTATTGCGAATTTCCTGTCTTTGTCATACATAACTTTAAAAAATCCCCGAGTTCACAATATCTGTCACAAATATCCATACGTACCTACATGGTACCATGTTGGTACCTATACTGTTGCTCAATCAGTCTAACGTAATATGGTTTTACCCTTTGAGAAGGAAAACTCAGTTTTACCCTAAAACTTTATGACTACGACAAATAAACAAACAGTAAGTACTTTGTTTCTTTTTATATCTATACAAATAAATAACATTGAAGTGTCTGTTTATAATATCAAAATAACAGCTATTCACTAAATGCATATGAAAGTATATGTATAAGATACCTATAACAAAACAACCATTTTTAAATTTTTTACTGGCTGTCTATTTGTTCCGCGTAATCTCCGAAACGGCTGGACCGATTTTGACGGAACTTTCACTGGCAGATAGCTGATGTTATAAGGAACTTAGGCTGCTTTTATATTAGAAAAGGAATTAGGGTCGTGCTAAAAAATAAAAACCATGAAATCCAATATCTCCGCGCGGGTGAAACCGCGGGCAGCGGCTAGTAGAAAATAAAATACAAATTGGTTATCTCCGTCGTATGTCAAAAAAGTGTTAGATGACTAAAAAAAGACTTATAAACTACCTTCTGCCCTCGGTTTTCACCCGCGTTCATAAAACTATATCTACTTATATGCCAAACATCGCGTCAATCCGGTGCTCCGTTATTGCGTGAAAGTAGGACAAAACAACAAATAAACAAACCAACAAACACAATTTCGCATTTATAATATTAGTAGGAAGTAGGATTAGTAGGATAATAAGAAAATTGTTCTTGAAAAAAAATTTATGAATAAATTTTCCAAAAAATCGTGTAATACAAAACTATGTAAAAATGACATCGTTGCTCAATTATTAAAGAAAGTAGTGAAAGAAGGTCAAATCACTACACTTTCGCATTTGAACTATTAGTAAGGATTCGTGAGAATAGAAAGGGATACACCACCACTCAGTGGCGTATTTTAGGATTTAGCGCCCTGGGCCTGCAGGCTCCGCCGCCCTTATTTTTTGACAATATTAAACTGAATCGAAAGAGACAAAACACAGTTTAACACTATTCATTAATAAGAGCCTTAGTTTTTAAATTTCTTCTGTTGCACCGCCCCCAGCAGCCTGCCGCCCCGGGTCATGGCCCTTTTGGCCCTAGGGTAAATACGCCCCTGCCACCACTTCTCAAACTCAAAAAATATTACAATAAGTACATAGAACATGAGTAAAATCATAAAAAGCAGCTCCAAACGTGACGATCACTATCGATGACTAATCGATCTGCACCATTGAACAACGAAATCTAAAAACTACCAATAATTGCAATGATTGCAGTCCGCTTGAAAACAATTTGAAAACACGCTTAAAAAAACGTTGACGATCAAGCGATGCGGCGTATAATTAGACCAACTAAAACCACAATTTACCCGACCACTGTAAATTCCCAATTCCCTTTTAACCGTCATAATTCAAAAATTCCCTCCTTACTCACAAGTGGATCCATTGAACTCTTTGATGACACGACTGATGAGCTATCTCGGCCGATAATAGGCAGAATTTAACAGGGCGTACCGATCCTTCCCATTTGCTCTGCAACGGTCTGTGCGTTAAGTCCACAAAGAATATTGATAATTGAAGTTTAATTAAGTATCTATGTAACTGTTCTGAAAAGTACAGTCAAGTAAACAGTGAAAATGAAACTAGTTTTGCTAGCTTGCTTAGTCGCGGCTTTCGCAGCAGTCGAGTGTGGTCACACGTTTTTGGGGACGAACGTGTTGCGGCCTTTAGTGTATCACCACAACGCTGAGTACAGCTCCAAGGTTTTCAGGAAGAGAGTGGAAAATCTGTATTTTATGTTGCCGACTGTACCGTCTAATGTGGGCCGGAGTATTCAGGTGAGAATAATTATTATTTGTACGATTTACAATCCGTATATACTATCCTATCCTACTTCCTACTAATATTATAAATGCGAAAGTGTGTTTTTTGATTTGTCCTTCTTTCACGCAATAATGGAGCAACGGATCGACGTGATTTTTGGCATAGATATAGTTTATGGACCGGAGAGTAACATAGACTACTTTTTATCCCGGAAAAACGCACGGTTCCTGTGGGAACACGGGTGAAACCGCAGGCAGACGCTAGTATTTTTAATATATAAAAGTGAAAGGTCACTGACTAAACATGAAATCTCGAAAACTACTTGACCTATTAAACTGAAATTTGGCAGGTAGATAGTTTACAGGAAGGAGACGTCAGCTAAGAACAGATTTTGCGACAGAGACGAATTAAGTGCCTCTAAGGGTTATCGTAAGTTTATATGAAAGTCTTAAACTTTTAATAACCATGCGCAGCCGGGGCGGGTCGCTAGTATTTTAATTAATGCGAAAGTGTGTGTGTAGATTTTTTTGGTTTGTTGGTCTGTCTGCTTTGTTTTAACCTTCGTTCACTCAGCATTAACGCGCAACGAAGAATCGACGTGATTTTTGCAAGAATATAGTTTACTAGCTTCTGGCCGCGGTTTTACCCGCGTGGTGATTCCCATAGGAACAGCACATTCTTCCGGGATAAAAAAATCTATGTTACTATACGGTCCATAAGCTACATCTACGCAAAAAATCACGTTGATCCGTGGCGCCATTGCTGCGTGAAAGGAGGACAAATCAACACACTAACAAAGCTACAACAGACCCTTTTGGATCAATTATAGTACGGACGTACCTACCGATGACTGACATAGGCATGTGCCACAGGAACAATGCGTTTTTCCAAGTTGAACCTATGTTCTACCTGGAACACGGGCAGAAGCAAGTAGAACTTATTATTTTTGCAAGCGACTGTATGTACTCGTACAATATGTCAATTGTTAATCTTATTTATGTTGAACGAGTTACTTATTTTTGGTTTTTATCTCCAAGTAAAGTGTGTTTATTTCACTCCAGGAGTTACATAGTTTATCAAACGTTATTATTTCAAGAATTGATTCAGAGGCATTATCTTAGGTTGACCTAAGTTTAGAAACCAGATAATTTCGACTTAGAGGTGAATAATTTTAATTAAGTTATGTAGACTGATTTATACTATTGACGCTGTATATTGATGTCCAATAATAATGCAAAATATCATAACTTTATGGTACGTAACCAATAAATCCAAAAAAAAACAATATAAGTAAATTTTGTTCAGTGACTTTTTGAAATAAGCAAAAATTAACCAATATCATCCGAAAGACCATTTAGCTCGCTCTGCGTGATGACAGCGTGAAATGAAACACAAATATAATATCTATATAAAGTACAAAAAGAACTCAGTCTGGACCCAGCCTGGTGACTAAAATCGCAAGTTGAAGTTGAAGAACCGTAGCTCAATTATATAACAGAGTTGGGACTTGAGTCCTCAAAGCAACTTCAATGGCATAGATGAAGAATGATGAGAAACAATGAACTGAATATTCCAACTGCTTCCTCTGCGACATCGCAATGCTATAATATTACGTGTTTCACAGTGTCGTTCTCCCTGCTGCAAATGATAATTTAAATGTTCAATGACATGATAACCATTCCAGGGCATCCTCGCGTACGACCTGACCAACTCCGGCGCATCAGCAAACATCACCCAGGGCGGCATTGGTTTCAACTTCTTGAACATGAGAATGAAGAGTGCAAGAGGAGAGAAGATCAACTTCGACGTCTACATTTACGCTTAAATATACTCCTGATTGCTGGTTGTTGCTATACTTTTCCTATAAATTTTCTACACTTTTTCTATGGTCTTATTCTTATACCTGACTAGCGTCTGTCCTCGGCTTCGCACGCGTCGTATCAGAATAAAATGTAGCCTATATTACTGAGGGATAATGTAGTTTCCTATTATTGAAAGATTTTTTAGAATCGGATCATTCAGTGGTTTCAGAGATTAACGGTATCAAACAAACAAACTTACAAATTAGACTGTTTTCTATTAGGATAGATTACAATATCTGAAAACTAGTTAACTCGACTGTGAATCATCAAAAAGTATTCACAGGTCATCGAGTCTCAACTCCTTATTGTGATCAGTTTTAAAAGTAGACACACCTAAGTCACTATAGTTCTTCCAGCCTGTAAATAAGTAAATGGAATGGAATAGGAGATGCTGAAGTCGTTGATAAGCTACAGTGGATTATTAGTATTGAGGCGGCCCTCTAATCGTATTACAGTTTAAGGAGTTGAATGATGAATTTTAACAGGGAGCTTCAACTTTTTGTGATAGAAAACTTATTCGTGACACATTCCACGTAATGATAGAACTTTCCCCAGTGCTGGCTTAGCCAAAATCTGCGTGCATACAGCTTCGAGAGTCACCCTCAATTCGATCACATCGTCACTTAATTTCAGGCACCTAATGCTTACCTCTCACTTGGTGGACCGATGACCTGTTCAAAACTGTGGGAGCCCATTGGATGCAAGAGGCGAGTAGCTGATCCAAGAGGTGTTTTATGTAATAGGCCTATGTTCAGCAGCTGATGATGATGCTAACTTTAAACATAAACAGTATCCAAATATATGTCTACTAAGGCATCCGTCTGAATCCAGTACATATTGTATTTTTTTTTTTATTCTGCAATGCTAATGCTCACAACGCACAAAGAAGAGCCAGTTAGTAGGTGTACTACAACACAAACATTTAAGAATCACGTGAAGTTATTGCTAGCGTAATAGTGGCAGGCGCCAAACAAACAAAAGGCATGCTCTAAGAAAACTCAAGGCGTAAAGGAAACTTCGCACAAAATCACTTTTCAGAGTCACAGGTGTTTTAAACAAAACTAATAAAGGCATGGCCTTACGATTCAGAGCATGGACACGTGCTTTTAAGGGGTATTAAAATAAAGCTTAATCCTGCAGTACCTATAGGTAGTATATATACAAAACACTCAAAAGCTTAGTTTTAAAAATTGGGATCATACTTGGCATTCTAGTTACATTTCTTAATAATGTTAGTGGGAGGACTAACTCTTCTGCGAGTGTCCGTCTGGGTTAGTACCACCGCCTTGGTCGTGAAGTCTGCAGCCAAGCAGTAATGTGCAAGCATTACTGTGTTCCGGTTTGATGAGCAAAGTAGCCAGTGAAATTACTGGGCTTATGAGACTTAATACCTAATGTCTCAGTGTAACGAGCGGACTGCAGTGCCTCGCAGGCCTTTGTGTTTCAAAGTTCTGTGTGGCTCTGCAATTGTTATGGGTTGGCGTTATGCTTACCATCAGGCAAACGACCAGCTCGTCTCGTTACCAATAACATAAAAAAAAATGTTGACAGCTTCTAATTAAAACTATCACAGTCTTTCACATTAAGTATTAGAAATTGTTTTCTCAATAGATGAAATTTAATAACGAGATAAGTATGAGAAAATATTACGTTACCTATTATATTTAATATAATGTAAAAAAAAATTGCATTCGCTACAAACTAATAAAACATATTACTTATAAAAAATTAAAAGAACTAACTACATAAGTTTTACATTTTTCTGAATAAGTAGTAGTTTTTGCGAGGATAGGTACCTAGTCCCTGAATTATTTACGCTACCAGTACTTAGTAGACAACGTTTAAATAGTTTAATCTTTATGCTAAGTAGATAGCACAAAGTCTAAAACAAGTAGGTTGTAATATATTAGCATGCTGGTCACGTATGACTCCGACCAGGCGCTCTGTGATAGGTCTTTGAAAACTCTATTTGCTCCAGATCCCCATGAACAAGCCAAAGGACATTAAAATATAAAATTAAATGTACCTATTTAGTTAAATAATAATTTTCTAGAAAAGCGTGTTACTGTAGACCGCATCGTAACACATGCAAATTTCGTTAGAAAAAAGCCTGATAATTAAGAAAATCAACAGCATTCGATCAAGAGAAAGCTGCTGGATCCAGGAACCTTACTCCGAAAATCGAACGTCGAAGCTTCGGCTGACGGATCGCAGTTTTCCCACTATGAAAGTGTTTCGGATTCAACGTTCGATTCGTTGTTCATACTTGTCATTTTGTCTTTCATGGTAGAAAAATGCCGATCCATCAGCCGAAGCTTCGACTTTCGATTTTCAGAGTAAGGCCCTGGTAAAAACTGATGAAACATCAAGATAGCTAGGGATTTAGGAGTAGGATGATCTCCAACCCCCTCATGTGACTATACTCATGTTTCAAACGCAGAATCCGCATACAATATATTATCCGGGAAGTGAAATAGGCGAGCATGCACTACGAATGCCGAAGAATTTCATATAAAGTGCAATAGTGCTAGGCTTCTATTCAAAAACATCGACGGGACGTGCGGTTTCACAATAGTGCGAAGATATAATATTTGGCCAGATATACTAGCTGCTGCCTGCGGTTTCATTCACGCTCACTTTTCCGGGATAAAAGTAGCTATGATACTCTCCGGTCCATAAACTATCTACCTATGCCAAAATTCACGTCGATTTGCTAAGTTTATCAAACCAACTGATCAACAAACATACAAGCACACTTTCGCATTTATTATACTTAGTACGGATTTTACGAGCGGTATTTTTTTGGAGTTGTTTACGTAAAGTTTAAAATTTGTTAGAAAATACAGGGAATTTTTTTAAATCGATTTCTGAAATAAATGAAAACTGCAGTTATAGACGAAATAGGAATAAACTTATATTGCCTACAACAAATCCTCAAGCTTAAGAAGCCCAAATTTTAGATTGACCTCCTCTTATGACCATATTCCATTCTGCATAAAATCTAAACAATGTTAATATTCCGTAGAAGTCAAGAAAGATAAGCATAACGATTTAATTAGCGATGATTTAAATGACTCAAACTGGGATATATCGAAACAGATACCTACTAATAATAATGCACTAAATAGGTAGGTATAGGTACCTACAGCAAACAGATCGTGTGAGCGTAACGATACGCTTAGAACAAATAAATAATTTGAATTTGAACAACTATTACTAGGTAAGTATTATAAAAGGTAACGTTGCTGTCGAGCAACGTTACCTATAGTTACGTATGGGGTTAGGCCGACGCCTAACCCCATACCTGCAGTAGATGATAGTTTCCTCTCTCAAACCCAAAAAAACTAGCTACTTCATTCACGAGTCCGGGCTTTTCTGAGAGAGTAAATTGTAAAACATGTCATGTGTGAACTGCACGGACGGACGTGATATATGGACGCCGCGTCTGCGCTTCCACGCGTGTTAACTCTATGTTGTGGAAACAGACTATCATGTCGCAATAAACCTGGAATTTAATGTTTGTTCCGGGGAGAAACTGGCTGACCGTCCATTAGGAGACGAATAACAAAATTCACTAAATTTTGGCAGATGCCTGGAATCCTAAAAACACCCTTATTCCCTTAACTAAAGATTTTGGTCCTTGGTTTATATCGTCATTAGCCAGAAGACGTCCACTGCTGAACTTAGGCCTAAAACACTCAAAGATTTTCACAAAACCTACAAAATAAATCTACGGAAACCTGCCCAACTTAATGACAGGTCGCACGATATAGGTCACTAAGAAAAAGTGCCTTCTCACTTCTCAAGTCTTTCTCAAGTACGTGAAATTGAGGCATCCGGCCTCTTTGATGGCATCCACCGGAAGCCCACTACAGGCGTGATGCCTCTCGGAGGCGAGCTTCCTGTAAGCGACTTTCACTCGCTTTTTGTAAACGCGCCTTATTGTTGTGTGAATGGGAGAGTCGAAAATAAAATCTAAGGGCTCGGACAGCGTCACATATACCTACCTATATAATGATACTACTTAGAGGTTTGCTACATTAAGTAATTATTATTGTTACAATACCATTTACCTAATATATTATAAATAAATATTATTTGTTTATTTTTTGTTTTTGCGATCGTTACCCTAACACATTAGCCTACTAATTTGCTCATTAAATCGGAATATAGTACAACACAATTAATAGTATAAGCATATCTAATGCTTGCTCGTTGCTGCTTGGCGGCAGACAATACGAGCAAGGCGGTGGCAGCTAGTACAACACAAGTAAAGTAGGTACCTACAAGTATATCTAATGCTTGCACATTGCTGCTTGGCGGCAGACTACATGAGCAAAGCGGTGGTGGCTGGTACCTAACCTATTCTTGGTTTTAAATATTCACCATCTTCGAATAACCAATAGGTACCTATTTGGAATCTCTTTGGTACCTATAGGCTAGGTTTTGATCATACGATATTAGCAGTATAAGAAAAAAGTTGTTTCAGTTTTTAGTTTATTTATGAACGAAAGTGTAGTTACTTATACACAATCTTAGTCAAATATAACAAGCTTTCCGTTGTTTGTCTCTTGTTATTTATGAGTATTATAATCGAAAAAAAATATTAAAATAACTTAAATCGTTTAGTGTAAACGAGTATGTCACCTCCCGGCCTCTTCGATTTTATTGTTTCTTTTCTCATAGGGTGATCTGGAAAATATGCATAATTTTGAGATCCCAAACCAGACCAAAATCACTATAATAAGATAATATAATAAATAAATAAATAAACGCTTACACACTCATACCCCCGCACTAGGATTCCCTGTGTCGCAGGTGGCATGGACAAGGACATACACAGATACACATCACAAACATCCAAGACCCGAGAACAATCTTACGCTTACACAAAATCTGCCCCGGCTGGGAATCGAACCCGGGACCCCTCGCTTTGCAGGCACAGTTACTACCAACTTAGCTACGGAGCCGTATATAAAACTTTTAAACAAAAAATTACCGACGGCCAATTTTGATTTTCTAAATTTAAATGAGATCTTCAAAGTATACTCTGTAAAAAGATATGCGGGGTAAAGATCATCCAAATAAACATATAATTGATAAAAATATAACAGCAACTAACACATTTTCGAATTTATAAAAGTACAGACTGTGCCCCGCGGTTTCGCCCACGTAGGCTAAGTTACTACTTGTAGCATCAGCTATCTGTCAGTTAAAGTAGTTCCAGCCGTTTCGGAGATTGTCCGGAACAAACAGACTGACAGACAAACATTTTAAAATGGTTGTTTTGTTATTACCATATATACATTAAAAAAAAATTGATTTTGCAAGCAAATTTGATTAAAATCGGTTAAGTAGTTTAGGAGTCCATCGCGGACAAACAACGTGACGCGTAATTTATATTATAATATATATTAAGATTTGTTTTCCAGTCACAAAGAAATTCATTAGCAAAAAAAGCACTTCACCTGTGTCTTCACCGCGCATCGAAAAATTCTTGATAGTTGCTGTCTTGATTTTCCTTGTGTTTTTCCTGTAAAACCTAGCTAAGCTTTTCGAGCCCAATTTGATTGCCAATTCAAACTTATTGAGGCGATTTCTAAGGCTTCTGTTTGCGGAAATAATGTGAGCCCACATCTTATTTATATGATAAGCCACTCGTAAGGAAGCGTCGTCGAGGTAACTGGAATAATATGAAAATAATCATCTATGATGATTCAGGGATTAATCTAACAGGACGTTATCTGACTATTGAAATATCGGCCCTTAGTATATTTGCAGCGTGCAGTATTATTCTCTGTGTTCCATTATTGATGAGCAAAGTAGTCAATGAAATCACTTAATGCCTAATCACTAAGGGTAACGAGTGCACTGCAGTCACATGAATTACTCATGAGGTGCAGTGCCACACAGGACTTTTTTACAAAGTTCTGAGTGGCACCACAATTGTTATGTGCTGGCGTTATGCATACCATCAGGCCAAAGACTCGATACCCAATAGTATAAAAAAAAATTACCCCATTCGACCACATTGACAAACGTTAGTGGGAGGACTAACTCTTCTGCTAGTGTCCGTCTGGATTGTTACCACCGCTTTCCTCGTGAAGTCTGCCGCCAAGCAGTAATGTGCAAGCATTACTGTACTGTGTTCCAGTTTGTTGAGCAGAGTCTCCAATGAAATTACTGGACTTATGAGACTTAATACCTAATGTTTCAAGGTAACGAGTGCACTGCAGTGCCGCGCAGGCCTTTGTGTTTCAAAGTTCTGGGTGGCACTGCAATTGTTATGGGCCGGAGTTATGTTTACCATCAGGCAAACGACCAGCTCGTGTCGTTACCAAATAGAATTTAAAAAAAGATCGAATTATCAAGCTGGGCTTTGATAAGATGACCCTATTGACACTGGATTTTACTCATACTATTGCAAGTCGTGCAAAGACAACAGTAAAAATGGAGATTGTGTAGGAAATAGGAATTCTCAAAGCAAAGAGGGTAGTTATAGCTATATATAAAACTATGCAATCTCGCTTAGAGCGTCTGGAACAGCTTCTCGAGCAAAACAAATAAGATTGTACTTTAAAATATGTGCTGCAAAATAAGCCAAAAGATACTTACGAAAATATGCTCCAAGATAGCTCCAAAGGCAAAGTGGATATGGCATCTCGCTTCGTTACTTCGTCAAATATTTTGGAACCAAACACGAATATTCCTTTGCCATACATGGTTGGGTATGTACTATTTTGGTTTAAAATTCCTTCTCGTAAGCAGCAATACAAAAACCTCCTTTAAACAAGTAAACATAGCTAACAAGTATAGTAGGTAAGCATAGTAGCATAGAGTAGTACTATAATAAAGCATAGTAGGTCACTTATTATAGCGTTAAAAGGTTGAATAGTTAAACTATGTTTTGCCTCTTTCCATTCTCTTTAAAATTGTCAAAGAACAACAAAGACAAAACATAGGTACACCTTCACATTTATAACAGGAAATAGGATATCAATCGAATTAGAATGTTTTTTTAATACAATTTATTTAACTGTTTTCGCATAGAAGTAAAATTTTATAATCAAAGTGTTTTCGCACCACTATCTTTTTTATTAAAATAGGTTTTTTAAAAATCATACCTATATTATTGAATGCATCGTCAAAAACCTGCGACGACAAAAAAAAATACTAACATCGTAATGTGGATTAAGTAAATAAATAAATAAATAAAATATATCATTCCCCTTTTTCCCCTAGCCAATCAGAAGCCAGATTGTATGGCCGACGTCACGTCTGTCAGCTTTCTGATAAGTACACGATACGTACCTAGTATCCAGTATAATATCACAGAGTACTTTTGCTTATCCTCGCAGACCTAAAATTACGCTTCCTATATCTATGCCTATCTTAGGGCGGCCGCATACGCTCGGTTTCCTGATTAGATTTCCTGATTAGGAATTCCTAACCTGAATTAAAATGCGGTAAACCGCAAACGTCCGGTTTTTTTGTATTAGGAATTTTATACGACCAGTACGTTTAGACGCTTTTGTGAAATTACGTTATCATGGACGACGACGAATTGATTGCTATTGCATTTTTACTGGCACTTAACAAGAAAAAGAGGAATCATCGTTACTGGGTACACCCGTTGAATACTCAGAGATTAACAGACAGTCAATTCTATCTCAAAAGAGTAAAATTACAAGCACACCCAGAATAATTCTTCAAATATTCCCAATTATTCAACGTTTCCCAATTACTAAAAACCTCTTTGCAGATCTGTTCCCAAGCCAAGTCCTTTACGTCTCTGTTGTGGTCACAATAGTCTTTGGTTGTGGTAGTTGGCATTATTAATATCCCATAGTATGCATGGATATTTTTCCACCGACATTATTAAACTTTCGGTCTCACACATTTTGTTACGTACTTAAACAGAGGAGGACAAACTGGTCATCAAGGATAACAAACGTCCAGGATCAAACAAACGTCCGCTCGGCACAGCTCTAGCGCGATTCTGAATGTAAATTTCCGTTCGTGTGCGGCGGACGCACCAAAATGTACGCGAGCGCTGCGTTCGGAATGACGTAATTCAGTTTTTTCCCGTTCTTACGATCCGAACGCACGGCCAAAATCTCGAAACGAATGTTAGGTTTTTTCCGTTCGGAAAAAATAAGAACATGTGCGCCTTGTTGAACATTTTGTATGTAAGCAGAGCATTCAGGTTTCAGAGTCTGCATTCCTAATCAGGAAACCTAATCAGGAAACCGAACGTGTGCGGCCGCCCTTAGTAGCAGAAGCCACAGCGTAGTGTAGTGAATGCTATGAACGAAAGTATAACGACTAGACAAATTATAATTTATGGTAAGGACAGTTTTTCAAATAAGGTAGGTAGGTAAGGTATGTAGGTACCTACAGGCTACATGTTACGATTGTTAGATCATCAAAATAATCAACATCAATTTCATTCAAAAATTAATTTCAGAAAATCAGTCAAATAAATCAAAGTTCATAGTTCATAATAAACGAAATGAGTCCGAGAGTATGCCGAGAATGCACCCGAGCAAGTACCAGACTTGCTGACTTGGCGCGTCTCAAACTCTAGTGAGCATAGTATATTCCAAGGTATTGAATTAATGCAACTGGGACACGTACTCTGTGCTTGGACAAAAATCTATGGATAACGCACAAACTACTACGGGATAACGTACTCTTTGGATAACCGGAACTAGGATACAATATGATCACAGATCTTAGATATTTTTATTTCTTGACCTGGATACAATATAGTTTTCTGAAGTTGAAAGATAAATGACGTTTTGTTTTTTATTTTTTTCTTGGCTTGGATACATAATGACGTAATAAAATTATTTGGAATTGCCAGTACAAAAAACATTTTATTTGCTGTTACTTTTATTATACAAATACAAGACAATGCGGACTTGGGGAGCCACACTGCTTACTTATCCCGCTAGGTGGCGCATTATCGCTGGTGTTGTTTCAATATGAAACTTCAATAAGTATAAGATTTTAGTAAGGAAACTAAAAATCGTCTTTGCAACAAAGTATGGCTTTGTAAAGTGTAATTTAGTGTTAAATTAAGGTACTTACACACGTTTCGCTTCTGACGAGAAAAAAACCGAAATTGTGGATCAAAGCATTGCGCATCAAAAGTTATTGGAAACCAAATTGTCTTCAATTTCTTTTAGGTTATGTTGTGACCAATTTACAAATCTAATGAATTCTAACACGCGAGCATGTTTACTGGGTTACAGTTTAATACATTAACCCTCAAAGTTAACATCAATGACTAGCACCAGCGGTGGTGGCGCCATCTGAGATTAGATTTGCCTATGACTCCCCATGAAACTTGTTCCCTATTCGAAATCAAATGCCGTTTGATGTATTAAAGAGTGCGTGAAAACTGTTTGTTAGCTTTTATTATTTTAGTAATTTATATAGCGTTTATTATTATTTTAATCATTAATAAACCAATGTTTTAAGCCATTATTGTAAATTTGTTTCCAAGTCGGCAACTATTTCCGTTACTCATATTTATTACGGTAGTTCATTTGACTTCCACTGCGCAGTGCTGACGTATAAGTGATAGTCAGTGTATTTGAGTCTGTATTCGTTTCCGGTTTTATTAAAAGTTGCAAAACGGACCGACACTTTTACGTTGTACGTGTCAGATGGACCGACAGGGAACTCGACTTGGAAAATCAAGGAAACCGGTAGTTTTATTCGTAAAGATATCCTTCTATTTGACGGCTTTCCCACTTCGAGGGTTGTAAAGGAGTGTCAAACTCAAGATAGATCGTGACATACCTTAAAGGAAGCTTCGTTTGGCTACCAGTCATACTCAAATCCTTAATAATTTTGTAAAAATGGTTTCTGAATAAACCTTAATGGACATCTGTTCAAAACGAAAAGCCGAAAAATTATGTTTTTGTGTTTTTACTATCGTTGACTTTGGATGTTTGGAGAACGTCCAGGAAGACTACAGTTAGGTCTACAGGAACTTTTTGTATTAAGATTAAGAATATCAGTGTTATTATCTCGAAACGTAACTTGATTGGGACATGAATGTTGAGTCAGATCGAATTACTCAGTCGATGTAAGGTTTGTCAAGCTGCATGCCTGGTTTGTTACATTAGGATAGCATGATAATTAATATGTGATTAATAAAACAATAAAATCACAAATAATAAAAGTAGTTTTTTACTAACATCTTTACTCTACACCAGTATATTTAGCCCAATAACCGTGCACACCCCAAGTTATTAATTAAGATAAATTAACTCTTTATTGAACGCCTAGTTAACTCTTCTGAATCAGCGGATTAAAATTTTAGTTTAATTATCAGTTTTCAAAACATCAAATCCTATGTTAGCTAATGATTTCCTCTGAAGTGGTTCACTGGCATTTTTGAAACAAGCCGTACCTTTTGCGATAAGATCTCCATTTTCTTTGCATAAGATCGATTCTAATATTGAACTAGTACCATCTTTTACAGTTGTTGCTTCAGCTATGATCTTATCACCAATTAATGCTGGCCCAATGAAGCTGAAAGAAAATTTTCAATATTATTTATAAATATTATTCCGTAATAGATAAGGTTTTAGTCTAACCTAAATACATTTTTGGTGGCAATTTATAAAAAATAATTAAACCAACATACTTGATAGACATATTATAGGTGAAAGCCATTTTTCCATTAGTTTTGACGACATGGGCGTATAAACACATAACATCAACAATTGACGCTATGCACCCTCCATGCATGAATTCATAACTGTTGCACATGCCAGAATCAACGATCAGTGTGGCTTTTAAATGTTCATTGTTTGCAGCAGTAAATTTTATCTGTAACAAAAACAACGTTAAATTGCATTGCTTCAATTTAAATACCGCAAATACATAGTTATATGCATTTTCAGAACGTTACACAAGAGGAAACCTTATATTTTTAATTAACAATTAAATAAAAGTTTTTAGTTAATGTTTATATAATTTTATTAGTTGTTCTAATAAAATAAAATAATTAAATGGATAAAATGGTTGTATTTGTGTTACATTTTTTTCGTTGAAATTGAATTAAATTAAAAAATGACAAAATAAATGTTTATATTCACGGTGTTGTTAGGATAATTTACATCTAATGTTTCTTTTTATGGACAATTTGGACGCAAGCGTTGATTGATTGATTCGATTAAAAGTCGCGCATTGGGACCAAATCAAAAATCATCTAATATATTTTTTTAATTTAGTAAACATGTAATCTTGCCTTATTAAAAATATTAATTGTGTCGAAATAAATGGGCTTTTCTTTTGGAAACTTTTCAAATGCCTTCACTAAGCGTAAACCACGTTTTGTAAACGCCATAATTACTTATGTAGTAATTATTAAATATTTTGAAATGTAATAGAGAAACCTGCACTGATTTAAGTTCTCTTAAAGAATGAGATCTGTATATACGCTTCACCCACTTTTGTCAAATCAACTATTGAGCGTAGTCAAGGAACTAAAGTGGGGCAAAATGTGGAATCCATCCCATAGTGAAATAGTGCTAAGAAGACCTTGAAGTAGATTTTACGTATTTTTAGCCTTCTGCTTGATTTTAATTACTAATTATTCTAGAAGCATTCAATGCATTTATTTGTAATTTAAAACAAATAATGATATTTTCAGATAAATAGTCGAATGAATAACATCGCTGGTGCAGGGTTAAAGCGAGAGGAGCAATTAGTCTAGGTGCTAAGTGGCAAAATGTAGACCAAATGTTTGGCTCTTTTTAATTTTCATATTTCAATTTAATAAAACATAATATATTGTGAAAGGTGATCTGATTTGAGGACCAAAGTAGTCAGTGATATTACTGGGCTGAGACTTAATAAACGAGCCTATTGCGGTGCTGCCCTTGCGTCGCTTGCTTACCATCAGGAAAACACCCAGCTCGCCTCAAATATTATAAAAAAAACTTTGTATTATTTTATTTATTAATAAATATTAACCCACAACAGAAAATAAAATAATTCTCCTGAATCCGTCGACTAAAGGGCACTAAAAGATAATCTCGCTCTATCCTGCCTGATAAAATACTAGAGCCAGCACTGCCTGCTCACAATTGTCACAAATCGTAATCTGGGGTGGTAGTATTATTATGTTTTTAGTATTTGAGTTGCTTAAATTACGTTTTTTTAATTTTACTTTTGAGCGCTAGGCCTTACGCCCCCTACCAATTATTCCTGATTACACTCATTCATTTAATACTATAATGAGATGATCTGTGGTAATGGTATAGTAATGGCGGCAATTTGGAATGGTCCATTATGTAGACATCATATTTTGTGTACAGTAACGTACGTACTACAGGTTTAGACTGCCATGAAGTTAACGATTAGGTGACTTCAATCTCAATCACTTATCATCGGCTCCGTAAGCATTCAGAAGAAATAGCAAACTCCTTCTAATGCTTGGAGACACTTATGTTTCTGTGGGCCTAAATCTTCTGTGCCTGTGCGTACTTCTTGTAGGTAATATAATTATATAATGAATAGTATATTGTTATCTACTAGTACTAATGTGGTTATTTCCCAAAATATTGTAACACAATTTCTCTTAATATAAATTAATATAAATATAAATCGTAGTTTGTACCCCAGTTGAATACGTTTACTAGGTAACTAATCAAATCAAATCATTTATTTACAAAAAATGTTTCAGATGGTTATTATGATATGAAATATTGCCTTATGTTACAACATTTTTTGCCGTTTGTGGCGTGCAAACATTGAATGCTGGTTAGTACCAATGGTTCAGACTAAGAAATACTGTGAAGCTACTACTAAAAAATTAATATAATATAATATTTTTCTTCTTCGAATGAAAGGATTTAAAAGATTTCGCCACGGTTAGTTATTATGCTATCATAAAAAATATATGTAACGTAACAAAATGAACTTTATTTGTAATATTTTTTTTCATTTAATAATAATTACATATAGGTAAATATTTTTTACTCCACGGGCACAGAATATAATTATTACAATCACGGGCTAACATAAAAACTTTTGTAAACTAGTTATTATACTACATACTACATACAAAAACGGTTAATTTATAAGCCAATGTAGGCCTATAGATAATACAAATATTCTAGCGCAAATGTTAATAATATTATAGTACATACATACTAATATAATATTATTTTCGAAATAAACTATTTCCTTCTATTGATTATTATTATTATGTTTCGATTTTGTTTTGATGTTTAAGTTTCTGTGCTAGCAACACCAACCGGATCAACAAGCGGTCCGCTTGGCGATCGTTTTCGCAAAATCGACAAAAAATATCATTGCTTGCGCTTTCTAGTCGTATAATAAACTGTAAAAGCATCTTAAAACTCCTTTCGTTATTTTAATTAGTTAAATTCTTATTGTGCTGTGCTTGGATATGATTTAACTTGAATAATTTTAAGTGACAGGCGGCTGTGTCTAAAACCGCGCGTTTCGATTTAATTTGCTTATTATTTTCAACATAATCATGGATGAATCTAATAAACATACCATCGAAATGGATATCGATTCACAGGATCCTGGTTAGTATAGTATATTTAATCAATATCAATAATTGAAAAAGACTATAAAATTGTCATACAATTTGATAATCCGCCCAAGTTATGAATCGTTTTATGTCACGTTTTAATATACGTTTTCAATAAGACTTCAAATTCGTTTCTAATTTTGATTAAATAAGCTTTGAGATCAGCGGTAGAATATATGCGTAAAGTTTTTTTTATTATAAATCGAATATGTTTAGTGAACAAAAAGTTCCGTTCTACCAAGTTACCGTTTACATCTCTATTTAGATGGGTTATTTTCTAAACATCAATACTTCTTCAACAAAGTATTCATGTTTTTACCTTTCTTTGATGGTTTTTAATGTAAACCCAAACAGCTTTCTTTATTTGAAGCCAATTTGCATTTATTGAAATTATGATAAGGTCCAATAGGTAACAATATTTGTAAACAGATTATTTGAAGGTTAAGTATGGTTTGCTTTGTAAATATTGTTTGAAATAAAACAGGAAGTGGCAGACTAAAAAATCACAGAATGTAACAATTATTTGTGAAAGGTAGTTAAATTATAGATGTTTTATTTGAGTTGCTAACTTAGTGTGAAAATATAATTTAAATTTTGGTCTTCTCTCTACATACTAATTGAAAAGGTGTGATAGTAATCATTAATACTGGCTAAAGAAGAAATTAAGTGTTGCAATGTTTAGATATATATTATACTTACACTCTATAGCTCTGTCACCATTATTTTACAGATTCACTTATCCAACCAGGTGAATTGGAGGATGTATTGGGTATAAAACCATCTGACAACTCCGAGACATTATTTCCTGAAAGCCCAGTGTATGAGCCAGATGAAGAGGTGCAAGAGGTTTGTATAAGTGTGTATGGCTAAGTGTGTACAGCAAAGCATAGTCCGGCTGCCTTACCGGCTTACAATCTCGTGTTCGTTTTCTTTTCCAAACCGATTAAACCCAGCGGTCTGAATTTTAACATCAAAAATATTTCTTGGTAGAATACAGTCACTAGAGACTAGCTTTGCCCCACAACTTCGCCCACATATATTATTATATATTAATTACATTATATTATTATTATTCTAAGTTACTCTTTATAACATCAGCTATCTCACAGTGAAAGTCCATCAAAATCGGTCCAGCCGTTTCGGAGATTAAGTTGAACAAACAGCCAGACAGACAAAAATATTAAAAATTGTTTTTTTGTCATAGGTACCATATTATATACTTTCATATGAATTTAGTAAAAAGCCGTTATTTTGGCATTGCAAACAGACACTTCAATTTAATTTATTTGTAAAGATATAGATAAATTCTGGATGGTATAAAATTTATGTAGATATACTATATTTGATCTTAACTCATCCCAATCAGTCCTTTCCTTAAATTTTTAAGGGTCTTTTAGTTGACAACCATGCCAGTCCCCATTGGTGAATACTGTAGTTTTAGTACATTTTGTAGCAGATGTCATACAGTGTTTTAGCATTGCTTGTTGTAGGCTCTGCTAAAACACTTTGGAACACATCAATACCCAGAAAATTTTAGCCCTAGTTTTAAAGTTATTTCGTAACAGATTTATTTTCGGCACATTCCATCAAAAAGTTTTGAGTATCATCCGTCACAATTTGGTGAATCAACTTTCTGCATATGGTACTTGAACCGATTGAGGAGAGTATACCCAGAGTGAGCCTACATGCTGTTACAATTTCTTGTCTGCTAATATTGGTCAACAGGGATCATGATCCCTCTTGACCAATATTAGTGTCCGTCTGGGTTGTTACCACCGCTTTGCTCGTGAAGTCTGCCGCCAAGCAGTAGTGTGCAAGCATTACTGTGTTCCGGTTTGATGAGCAGAGTAGCCAGTGAAATTACTGGGCTTATGAGACTTAATACCTAATGTATCAGGGTAACGAGTGCACTGCCGCCCCGCGCAGGCCTTTGTGTTTCAAAGTTCTGGGTGGCACTGCAATTGTTATGGGCCGGCGTTATGCCCACCATCAGGCAAACAACCAGCTCGTCTGATTACCAAATAACATAAAAAAATACCTCCTCGTTTCCATAGATGCCAACAGGAGAGGCAATCCATTGCAATCTCAGAGACATACCATATAAATTTATTTTAAGAATTTTCTCTAAACTTGCATAAGCTATACGCCTCTTATACCAGAGGCACATTGAGCTGTATGCTGTAATGCGGATTTATTGTCTGTTAGTATTACCGCATTAGCCCATACTTACTATATAAGACACTGGCTACAAAAATGTTGTCATACTTTTAATAACCTATTTTACTTGTACCTGTTTTAATGAAACAATAATTAATTCATGACATTGAAAATATGTTTCAGTATGTATCCAGTTCTACTGCAGAGAATGATATAATCGAAATATCATCAGAATCCAAAGGTAAGACTATTTTCCAACTTGTTGAGTACCATCAGTTTTACAAAGCATAGTCCATTAAGTTTATACTTACCAACTATGGTCTAGCTCAGGGTTCTGGGATCTGTAGGGGCGTGGTTTGAAATGTATTTAATATCTTTCCTTCCCACAGTAAACAATATTAAATAAGTCTTGAGATGACATTATATGACTTGATTCAAGATATTTATATGCATAAAATACAGGTATTAAAGGTACAGGTACAATAGAAATGGAAACTTAGCTGTACTTTGCCGGTGTACGCGAAATAGGCAAATATTTTATTTAATCATAAAGTTAGAAATTATTATTAATTTATAATGATGTATGAATGACACATGCAATTAATTATAGATTTATTATTAATGTCATGTTATAAAAAGGGAAAAAAGTAGAAGTTCAATGTAACATTATTTTGTTGTGTCAGATACCTTATGTACATGGTACTATTTTAAAAAATCGGAGATAGAATAAAAATATGTCTCTATCAATTCATTCCAATTTTAAAAGATCTTTATTTAGACATAACAAAATATACAAACATGTACAATACTAGTGTAAATTAACATCCTAGCAGTAACAAAATAATTAAGTTAGTTTAATAAAATACTATAATAAAATATTTCTCTTATATAAGGTAGTATTTCTCTATCAACCACAATTTGAGCTTTCTCCTAAGTCTACTCATATTACGTGACTCTTTAATGTCTCTTGGGTATAAGTTTATATATGCGCCCGTACACCGCGTAACTCTGTTTGACATACATTTTTGTATTTGCGACACTAGGTAAAACAATTCTATCAGGATTCCGTGTGTTTCGGGGATAAATTTCACTTGCTGTTTTAAATAAATGTGGGCTTAAGACCACAATTTATACAAATAACTATTTAATTAAGAGTCTAAATGATATTTCAGATGACTTACTAACATCCCAGGTAAAAAGAAAACTGACAGATGAAGTAGTAGATCATAGCGCGAAGATACAAAAACTAGACCTCACTGGCGAGTCGAACGAATTTGCTGTTTCATCACAGTCTTTAGATGATGAAGTCTCAGAAATTACTGTTAGTGCTGCGAAACGTAAACTGGAAGATTTCGAGGCACCATCCACGTCTCGAGTCCGCACTCCGGTTAGATCAAGTCCCAGGCGATTGAAACGTAGCAATAGCGCGGATATCACTCAATCTAAAACACCCAAGACACCTAAATCAAGACCGGCTAGTGTCGACATCACTAAGAAAACTCCACGAAAAGCACTAGAGAAGAATAAGATGGAATTGACTCCCCGTCCCAGTGTAGAGATCATCCAAGAGATACCATCTCCAAAAGTACCTGAAACTATTGCAGAAGAAAATACCGAAACGCTAGATGATTCTCAAGGTTTCCATTTGCAATTGTCTCCGAGTCCTGATGAAGAGGAAAAACCCAAAGCTGTTGGGAATTCCAACAGCGACCCAGTCACTGTAAAAGATAGGGAGGAAATCTTGCAACCGGAGAAGATATCTCAGAGTCGAAGTGAAGGATACAACTACTCAGACCAAAGCAGCTTATCTCAACCACTACGTAAAGAGGCGATAGGGAAGACTACTGACCAAGAAAGCACTGACAGTGTAAGTTCCAACTTAGGGATAGACGATAGCCCGGACCACGTTCCTAGTGTCGCCTCTAAAATGATCTCTAAACTTTCCAATGGCAATTCGTCAACGCCGACCGAACTTGCGTCAACAGGAAAACTTTTGACTGAAGACAGTGACTGCACCCCCGACATGATCAAGCTAAATCTGGGCAAGGGCAAGCGAGGCAAGAATGAATCGTTTCGTGCCAGCAATAACACCACTCCATCTACTATCTCACCAATGCAGAATGGTCACTCCTTACCTATGAATACTCCTCAAATCCCAGTGTTTGACGTTCACGTAAGTCATAATGAAGACAATGAGTTTCTGTCGTTATATATCGTTAGAACTGACAATGATATTGGCTTGGATATGTGTAAGGAATACCAAAGGATATCGAAACGGTTCACGATGGATCCTTACGCAGCTGATGTGTCTGTGAGCAATTCACCATCAAGCGTCACCAGCGGCGGAATGATCAACTTGCCAAATAGGACATCTTTCGCAACCACTGTAAGCTCTACATCCACATCTAGCAATCGAACTAGTGACGGAAACTTCGTCGTACCGCAACCACCGCGCAAATCTGTGATCAATCCAACGACATCCGTCAAAGGATATGAAACGCTACTCAAAAAGCTACATGACATATTTTCGTATATCAGAGATACATCAGTGGATGAGGCGAACCATTCGATGAACCAAGACAAAGTATCGGTCGGTGTGCAAGTTTCGGTGTCTAGCGATGGCACAGTTAGTAACGGTAACGCGAGTCCAGAAGAAGTGATTAAATGTGATAAGGCAACTCCGAAAAGCTCTTTAAAGAAGACCAGAGTTCGTGGTCGGAGGCATTTGTCGGGGAAGACCAAACGGGCGATTTTACCGACACAGCCGGAAGAGCCGGATTACATGCACGGGATGAATTCACCCGAAATGATACCAACGAACAGTGAAAATGGAAAGGAATCTCCAATTAAGTCACCTAAAGACGAAAAGCCATTGTCAACGCTGGTTGGCACCCCTAAATCAGTCAGCAAATTGAAGCAGAAACGTCGACCTACATCGCCCCGACCGGCGACACCGGTTGAAAAGGCTATCATCAAAACTGAGTACCCAGGCTACGCTCCAGACACGGTTGTCTTAGCCAAATGGGTGGACAAGCGTTACTATTCTGGGAAAGTGCTGGAAATAACTGAACCAAACAAGTATTTGATAAAGTTTGATGACGGACAGAGTAAGGTATTGTTAGATGAGTTTATTATATTTGGAGATACGAAGATCTTGCCGTTGGAAGGTCAATCAGTGTACGCTGTGGTTGATGAGGAGCAGAGCTATGAGCCGGGACTGGTGATGGGAGTGGAGGAGAATGATAGTGGGACTATTACGTATAGGTGCATTACTGATGGGTAAGTTTTTTACTAACTTTTCATTGCTATTAACCTATTTGAGGAAAAAAGCAATGTAAAAAGTTAAATTGGTATGTTATCCCCCCTTTCGGGAGTCGTCAGTCTCCTACTCTAACAACATTTGGTTTACGACTTTTTGAAATTCAGAATTTTTCATTGAAGAAAAAGCATTTAAAGGTTACATCAAAATTCTACTACAGAATTTCCGGGCAGCCCTAGATCAGCTGATTGACTTGAACTATGTTAAACTTTGTTAAATGATGATTTAACAAAGGTAAAACAATTCTAGAAAATGCCACGCACTTCATGTTGGAAGTGAATTTATTTTTATGGAATTTTTGTATGATCTATTTCTAAGGGAGTTTCTCACAACTTGTTGACAACCGTGGTCCGGGATAACATACCAATTCAAACTTACCCTGTAGATAGAATCATAGTACTAATTCTAGAACTTCCAATGTAGTCATTGTTAATAATATCCTAAACTATAAGTAGATCTAAAACGCACCCACCCACCTTGCTACCCAACAGAGACACAACAGTCATGGTCACGGCCAGCGAGCTGTACCTGACTGAAGACCAAGCCAGATCGCTGAAGGATGCAGTGCAGCAGAACAGTTCATCCTCACCTTCGACTCCGAGGCGACGGGCTCATAGGGAACTGGACCTTGATAATATTATACAGGTTGGTAAAGCTGGATAATCAATCGCATGGTTATATTTATATACTGATGTATCATTACAAGTTATATCAACCTTTTGGTTGTGTAGAGCTTCCAAGTAGTAATGTGCAAACATTAATGTGTTCCGGTTCGATGAGTAAAGTAGTCAGTGAAATTACTGGGCTTATGATGCTTAACATCTAATGTCTCAGGATAACGGCCGGTTTTGCTCTCGCGCGGCACAATTATAACGTAACGTTATAAATAACAAGAACCAACAGCAAAAGCTTAAACAAAACCACTACAAAATTACAAGATCTTTAACAACAACACATACGCAGCAAGATTAGACTCGAGTACGGATATTGGATAGATCAACAAACAGAAAAAAAATGGCGGTGATTCCACAAAATGTTTCAAATCCCTGCTGTGTTCCCAGTCTAAGAAAAATAACTACACGAAAAAACTTCCTTTTATTAATGTTTTGTTTAAAATAACAATCTTGCAAAAACGATCCATTGACGGTTTTTCAATAATTTACGTTTATCATGTTATAATTTAAAATCAATTTAATAATGTCTATCATCAAATTATGGATCGCACAGTTTTCTATCAATTTTATTGTTCTGTCAACCCCTATTTTTACATAAATTATCTAAGATTTTGGAACAGGATATAAGTAATTATAATTTTATTGCACATTCAGGGTCCCCGAAGCGCTCGCAGTCGTGACAAGTCCGGGACGTCTAGTGCGAGGAAGCGTGTGGCTTCGCCGAAGAGCCCTAAAGCCTCCACATCTGGTACTCATGGTAATAACAAATGAAGCGGTCATTTCAAAAACCTCATAAGTCACCCAATTATAGATGTTTTCAGGAATCAATGAAAACAGTGTCTTTCACGAAGGAGTTTTGAAGGATTTTTTGGGTTGAATTTCATATCATCTTGTCTTATGTGGTTGTAGAAATGGCCGATTCAAATACATTAACTACAACTTTTTTACACACATTCTTAAAATATAATATTTATAATAATACAGTATCATTGTCTTTTGTCTAAAATAGGTACCTAGTGTGTTGTTGTTTTTATACTTCATGGTTTTTTTATGACATTGGCAGTAGAAATAAATTAGAAGAACAATTTCGCTTAGCTACTTTGGAAAGAAGCCATAAATAGTTGACGCACAAAAAAAATTGCAAAAAAGGCATTAAACTGATTGCAGATAAGATAAAATGCCAATTTCATCTCGGATGACTTTTGATCCATGATGAGTTCGTAAACAACCTTTTAAGAAGTATTTCGAGGTCATCTGATATTTAAATCAATAAAAAAAAACGTTGATCGTTCCGGTATTTTTTTTTAGCCTATATAAGCAGCGTTTGTTTTTTTTTGTTAAGTATATTAATTAATCTTCGAACGGTGATTACGAGTTAACGCAAATTTAAATAAATAGGGCAAGCGAACCCTGCATTTTTATGGGAGAAATCCGATCCAAACACTGTAATATCTAATCAAAAAATCACCTCGATCTTTGCTGCGTTAAAGATGGACAAACCAACAAACCTACAAACACACTTTAGTATTTATAATAGTACGGATTTTGTTTTTACTCTTGTCTTTAAAGGAATGTTCTTTTTAACTTTCTGTTTAGAATTTAAAAATAACCTTCCTTTGTGTTTTTAACTTAAGATTCCATATTGTAGGTGCAAAAACGAAAGCTCCAATAGGGCGGCCGCGTCTAGCCAGCGAGAGCAGTTCAATGAGCGAGAGCAGCAACTCGGCGCCGCCCGCCCGCCTCGAGGAGGTCGCTGGTGTAGAGCCGGAAGTGCAGAAGACTCCTAGAAAAGTCGACGGCGTCAAAGGTAAATCGATAAAGGGACATTCCTCTCATTCTTGTTAGTGGTAGGACTAACTCTTCTGCGAGTGTCCGTCTTGGTTGGTACCACCGCTTTTCTCGTGAAGTCTGCCGCCAAGCAGTCATGTGAAAGCATTACTGTGTTCCGGTTTGATGAGCAGAGTAGCCAGTGAAATTACTGCGGCGCAAGTACGGATCTATTCGGGTCGATAATATTCGATAAAATTGACAGTTCCAATCGATGAAGTGGGATTTATCGAGCCTCGAAACAATCGACAAAAGTTATCGAAAAGCTAGGTCGAATCCAAAGAGAATATAGAGCTACTACAATACTTTACGTTCAGACTTCGGTACTCGCAACATTCGATAAATTTATCGAGTTTTTCGGTTCGACAAATTTATCGAACCGACTCCCGTACTCGCGCCGCTGGGCCTATGAGACATAATACCTAATGTCAGGGTAACGAGCTTCACCTAATGCGATTGTTCATAATTATATTAAATGATTGTTTATCTACAAAAAAGTTAAGATGCGCGAGCGAGACAGTAGCGCTCTGAATTCTGCCCCATAAAAAAGTAAAAGTAACACATTGGTAGCATATTGGTTACTAAAAATGATAAGCTTCAGCTATACTATTGGAAGGATGTAACGATCAGTTTCTTTTTCCAGCTGGCCCGTTCCAGCTGAAAGGTCTATCCAAACAGAACATAGGGAAAAAGAACTCCAAGCTAACAAAGTTTGAGAACGACGAGGACACAGTCTCAGTCCTGGGCCCCATCCCAAGCGGCGAGAACAAGATCTTCGCTGGCCTCCACTTCTTGTTGACCTGCACTGATAAGCCGAAACGGAGCAAAACTGAGAAGTCTGAGAAGGTAATGTGGAATATGTATGTCGATGATTTTATTTAGTGCATACTACGTTTTTAAATGGAAGAGTGTTTTGTAGTCCTCGTCTGGTCGTCTGGTTAGCTACCATAGCCCAGCCTATAAAGTTTACTGTTAACAATGATTAATTTAATTTATTCAGTAAAATAGTTTAGTCAACATGCTGAAAAACGATTGCTATTTTGAAATTAAATAATATTTGCGAGTATTTTGGGTAATTATATATTGCTATGTTTAAGCAGGTACTGCCCAGGAAAATTCTGCCGTCATAGGCATACAAATATGACCCAAAACTAATAATAAATGGTCAATAAATTAATATATCAAGGGAAAAAAAATAGATAACTGTTATCATTCAAAAAGTCCTTAACCGAGTAATAATATTAACTGGTCTAAAATATATTCCGTCCCATTCTCATGTTCTTAATAAGAAAGAGGGAGTGAAACTAAAGTAAGGTTTAGGTTGCAACAACTAAGTTGCCTTTTGTATAACAGGCGGTCACCCAAATCTCACCTGATTCTTTTTCCACAGTCGCAAGAGTCGCGGCATTACTCGTCCGAAGAAGACAGCGAAGCGGCTTCCGTGCCGGGCACTGATACTGAGGATTTAGATTTCTGCGACCGGCCTTTCAATAAGGAGCGGTTGAAAGAACAATTGGAAGCGGCCGGAGGGACTGTCCACAGGTTAGAAATTTATGCTACTAATGGACGATAAGATCGTCCGCGCCGGCTGCGATTGCAGTGCCACACAGAGCTGTGAATGGGAAGGCACAGGCAAAGCTAATCTCAGATGGCGCCACCTCCGCTGGTGCTTGTCATTGATGGTTTCTTTGAGGGTTAATGAATTAAACTATAACCAGTAAACATGCTCGCGTCTTAGAAATCATCAGATTTGAAATGGTCACTACTTATCCTAGAAGAATAATTGGTTTCCAATCATTTTTGGTGAGCAATGCTTTGATCCACAATTTCCGTTTTTTCTCGTCAGAAGAGAAACGTGTGTACCTTAATTTTACACTGAATTGCACTTTACAGAGGCATACTTTGTTGCAAAGACGATGTTTTTGTTGATTTACTAAATATTATACTGAAGTTTCATAGTGAAACAGCACCAGCGATAATGCGCCACCTAGCGGGATAAGTAAGCAGTGTGGCTCCCCATTGCAAAATCTGGCGCGGCACTGCCAGCTATCTAGTCAGAGAGTGAAAGTTTTATATACCCAGTAATAGGGAGCACAGGCAAAGCTAATCTCAGATGGTGCCACCATCGCTGGTGCTTGTCATTGATTTTTACTTTGAATATTAATGAATTAAACTACTAACAGTAAACATGAAGAATAATTGGTTTCCAATCATTTTTGATGAGCAATGCTTTGATCCACTATTCCCTTTTTTCTCCTCAGAAGGGAAACGTCTGTATGTTAATTTTACACTGAATTGCACTTTACAGGGCATACTTTATTGCAAAGACTATTTTTTGTTTACTTATTGTTTAATGAAGTTTTATAGTGAAACAACACCAACGGTAATGCGCCACCTAGCGGGATAAGTAAGCAGTGTGGCTCCCCATTACAATAGTTTATTTTGCTTTCTCAATATATGAGTAAAATCGTGCTTAGAGTGTTGACATAGTAGCTTCAGAATGAATAAATCGGTATTGTTTTTGTTTGTTTAGGTACTGGTGTTGTAGAGTTGGTTCCAAGCTTGTCATATTAAATTAGTTATAATTGATTCTTGTAATTTTTTAATTGAAAATAATGATCATGCAGCTATGGTGCCATCTAGCGTCATATCATAACAAACTGATGCGACACTACAACCGATAGCGACCTGCAAGAAAAATGCGCCGCTGTGATGAAACCTTGGAGTTGCGACGTCGAATCCAGAGATGGCGCTGGTTCCTGAACTATATAAGAAGCTGGGTCAGCTTCATATCAACTCTTTCACTTTAGGATAAGACCTATTTTATTGTTACTTCAGCTAGTTTTAGTGTGAAATGTCTAACAAAGTGTAAAAAATAGACTGTTTTAGTATCTGGCAGTGGATAGCCAGAATTAAGACTTGCATACACACTATTTTTATAGCCACCGTGGTCTATTCAATATAAATAGTTAGATTTAACTTAGTAGTATGTCAGGGTTTTGGGCTTGACTGTGCGGGAACAATTATTTTATGTAAATTAATTTGCGTTTGACCGCAATTTCATGAAATGTTAAGCGACGATGCGGCCGACAATGTAATACCCTTGCCAAAATGATACTACAATAAATATAAAAATGATTGCTATTAATTTCCATTCGAATGATTAATTTTTTTTTATGCTATTAGATAAAGAAATGAACCCAGTAATTTCATACAAATTAAAAATTCAAATGAAAAATATTCATATATGCGCAAACGGGGTATTTATGAAGGTTAAAATAATTGACTCTAATAGCAGGTCTCTGTAACGTTCGTCTACCCGTATCACAGACTAAAACTAATGCTGTCTTTATCAGAACATAATAAATGACAAAGACATCAACAGACCCAATCCATGCAATAAGTCAACAAACCTTCCAGAAAAAAATTGTATAGGCCGAGCAAGAAGAGTAACAAACTCACATAACACATAAGTGAAATTAGGACCTACATTCATTTAACTTTCATGAGCGCTCTTCCGAGGCTCATGCGTTTATATATTTTTTTAATTGATTTTTCTTTAAATATTTCCAGCCACTTCGACGAAGTACCAAAGAGCAAGTACCCAGTGTGCAAGCTGATTGCGCCCCGGCCCTGCCTCACCGCCAAGTACATCCAGTGCCTCGCCAGCGACGTGCGCGCCGTGTCCCACGCGTGGGTCATAGTGTCGTGCGGCGCGGGCCGCGCGCAGGACGCCGACGCGCACGCGCTGCCCGCCGGCTGGTCCATACTGAAGCAGAAGTTCATCAACTGGGTATTTATTCCTAGAGCGGAACCTCCTCTACAGACTGCTGCAATAAGCGCTGACAATTTTGCTACATGATGCACAATGATGAACGCAATCACGATGAGTATTTCCTGAATTAAAAGTAAAATACATCATGATGCTACTATAATAATATTAGTAATTATGAATGGTATGTTGTGGCATTTTAGCGATGGTAGCTTAGTGGTAGAGAGCCATCCGTCAATCTGCAGATGATTCACCATTGATGTCAGTTTAAACCTGATTGATAGTAAACAAAAGTTATTTAGTTTTAAGTCTATTTTCATGCCAAATTTACTGTTCAGATAAACCTGAAACATAACAAGACAAATCCCAATGCGTGCCATTATCATATTAGTAAACTAAATTATGTTCTCCTCAGGTGCCACCAACGGGACGCAACGCGAACTTCTTCAAGGACAAAGTCATCCTATTCTGCGGAGACCAAGACACCTTTGTACGGTTCTGGGAACGTGCCTGCTCCCTAGCCGGGGCTAACACCCGGGTGGTCAACGAGGAAGACCTCAACATGTCCGGGGGCATAGCCCTAGTCACCGAATGGGACTGCCCACACGAAGTGCAGAACAAAGCAAACCAGGACAACATCCCTCTAGTGTCCACAACCTGGGTTGTTCAGTGTCTTATTGAAGCGCGAGTGATTGCCCCGACCAGCCATGTGAAGTTTTCATTTATGTACACGGAACCTGAATGATCGTGGGACTTCCGCAAGTACCTCATTATACGTGAAAATTGACACTGGAGGTGTTTGACGGCTAATATGTGAAGTGACTGGGGGTGTGTTGTGTTGTTGTGGAAATCTTGACTCTATAACCTTATAGGCAAGCTATTAATATGTTTTTATAACACCCAATAATGATAAGATTTGCTAATAGAAATCGTTTTAGGAAAATAGGATCTATGTTTTTTTTATCTAAGTGGGTTAGTGTTTGACAACTATCTCGGCTGACCTTGAGTGACAATGTAGTTGAAGATGTAGAGGAAGCTAATCTTAGATTGATAAGAATTGGCTCGAGTACAGCCGCTGGGACCCACCGACAGGTGCTTGGCGACAGATTTCCATATGGATGGCCCTTATGTTTTTACTTGAATAGGTCATTAACTGGATTTCTTTCACTAAAGCCGGCCATACAAGCTACGATCAACCGGAGAGGTCTGCCTATGGAGGTATGCCTGCTTAGGCAGACCGTTGCTTGTATTGGATTAGAACCACATAGGTCTGTACCCATACACACTTCGGTCTACCTGCACAGGCACATCTGCTCAGACAAACCTCTCTGGTAGATCGTAGCGTGTATGGCCGGTTTTAAGCCACTATTTGAAAGCCACATTTAAGAGAATTAACAAATTTTATATTATTTAGCAAATTAACGATTAGCAAAGAAATACATTCATTACACATTAAATTAAATAATCCAATACTTAATAATAATTGACAATTACTTAATCTATTCTAAAATATCAAATATAATTAATACTTTAAAAATACAATACAATTATTTATTTTTGCCTGCACTGGTTCAGATACTGAACAGAACAGCTATAATGATATTTTAAATAATGAACTTCATGATGGTAGGTAGCCAGGCAACTCATGGTGCCTTATAACCACGCTTGCATCTAGGTTTTTCAATTTCTTCATTAGCTCTTCTGGAATTTTTATTGTAATATTTTCCACTGCTCTTTATTACTAAGGCAATCTTGCTGTATCTCTTCTCTCATGTCCTATGGCGTCTACACTCTCTTTTTATCCAAAAGTCTGTTTCAGTATGTATTCACACCTTTCAAGTAGAGAGTATGTAGATTTACTGATCAAGATCAATTTTAATTAAACTAAATTGTTACCATATATTTCTAACTATGACAACACAACACCTCTGAAAACGCAGTTCAACCCTCGAGGTACGGACGGAAGTGATTAGTGTTAAGATTGACACTTGAAAGTGATATAGTGTTAAGCTCCAAGTGATTAAGTGACGGTGTAGTGTGGATTGTATGTCGATAGATAAAGTGTCAAAACAACACGGTTTCACTGAATGTTGTCGCTTCGAAGGACTATGAAAGCCGTTATACAAGCTAAAGCTCTCATATCACTATGTCATGGAGTGTCGTGGCATGATAGAGAATAATACAAAGGAAAAAGATAAGAGACAAAACGCGGTCCAACACAACAGAGTAGTGTGAATCTGTCCATACTAAATGTATAAATAAGACATCATTCTATCACTCCACGACACACCCCGATACAGTGAACTGGCGTTACGCTTATCATCACGGGGCGATCTGCTCGCCTCTTTACCCAATACAATTCAAATTCAAATTTCTTTATTCAAATAGGCTCCAAAGGAGCACTAATGAAAGTTAAGATAAATGACTCTAACAGCGGGCCTCTGCAACATTCGTCTACCTGAATCACAGACTAAAACTGATGCTGTCTTTATCAGAATATAATAAATGACAAAGACACCAACAGACCCAATCAAGAAACAAAGTAAAAATAAAAAAAGAGTTCCGCATTTATAAAGTTTAATGTAAATATTTCAGTAGTTTTTTTTATTCTATAGATTAGCGTTTGAACTTGCTAACCTTAGAATAAAACTGGCTACCAAATGTAGCTGCTGGAACAGATCTATAGATCCTCTGTGTTTTTTAACTTAAGATTTGTAACTTGCGGGTGGTAGTGCCAGCGGCGCAAGTACGGAAGTCGGTTCGATAAATTTATCGAATCGTAAAACTCGACAAATTTAGCGAGTACCGAAGTCTGATCGTAAAAAGTATTGTAATAACTCTATATTCTCTTTGGATTTGACCTAGCTTTTCGATAACTTTTGTCGATTGTGTCGATGCTCGATAAATTGTATAAAAAGTCGATAAACCCACTTTATCGATTTGAACTGTCAATTTTATCGAATTTTATTTATCGAAATCTTGCGCGCCGCTGGTGCGCAAGTGCGGATCTATTCGGGTCGATAAAATTCGATAAAATTGACAGTTCAAATCGGTAAAGTGTGTTTTATCTATTTGTACTGTCAATTTTATCGAATAAAGTGGGTTTCACCGATTCGAACGGTCAATATTATCGAATTTTGTCGACCGAAAAGATTCGTACTTGCGCCACAGGTGAGCTTTAGTTAATGCACTATAACTATGTTAGTACATTATTATTCTAATTGTTTCTTGGTTTCCAGGGATCATTGTTACTAATCTATCGACATTAAAATAAGTCTCTGTATAAAAACTCTATTCTTCTATGTGTATGAAAACGTTGTTGATGACAACTTAAAGTTATCTTGTATCAAAGAATTTTGCTAAAATATAAACTGTATAGTTCAGGTTTGGATGTTTCAAGCGAATAACGCGTTTATTTGTGAACAAATTAAAGTGGTGTTTTGTACTTCGAATTCGGTTTCAGTTGCAATGTTTTGTTTTCTTCTTAATGACGTGAAATGTGTCGCGTGAAAATGAGATAAAACAGATGTGGAGATACTGGCCAAATAGGAGCTTAGACGTGTTTTTTTTTTGTTTGTATTAAGGCGTCAAAGTATGCGAGAAATTGAGTTTAAACCTGACGTTATTGTTCTATTAAATCGTGTAGCATAAGTTAGATATAAGTAGTACTTGTCGTCATTATACATTTTAGTTTTAACGCGTACAAATCTTTGGAGGCTGTTCAATTGACACAGTTTTCATGGTATTTAAGGTACTGACGCATACTTTGAACTAGGAGGAGAAGGACGCTTCTGCATCTGCTGCCTTATCAGCTAACAATCTCGTGTTCGTTTTCAATACCAGACCGATTAAAACCAGCGGTCACTAGTCTTCGTGTGGAAGGAGTTATCAATAGTTTTCGCTTTTTTTTGGTTTTGTAAGAGCTTATTTCTTTAATCAGCGAAAATTATTAAATCAGCTGGTCACATTTGCTAGCAATAGGGATGTTGACTCCATTTTTTTATGATGTCAATCTCATGAGAATCATCAATATTGAAAAAACTGGAAATCGAACGCTAGAAACGTCAAAAATGAGAGTCAAAGTCGGGCGTATGTACTGAGCGCTAAAACGCTCCACACAAATTGGACAGAACATCTGACGTCACTTGTTCTACGCGGGCCGTAAAGCCGTACTAAAAACATGTATTTTGTTGATTTGGCCGTGAATACTGCGTAAGCATTATTTTAATACCAATTTCAATTCGAGAAACTTTAAAAAGTCCTCACAGATTTTCTAAATAATATATCACATTTTAGAAAGCTCTGGTTGTGATGAAAAAGAAAACATTTCAAAATACTACAAAATTTCAAGTCTTTATAAGATTATAATCCTCCATAGGGTCTAAATTTTTACAAGTTTGTAATCTAAAGACTTCTAATAAAATGTAAAATTGTAAAATTGTATGCAGCTTGATTTCAGTTTCACCAAAAAATCCCTATTATAGTAGTGTATTAGAGTTTAAAACCATTTTTATTAAATAAAATACATAACTTTGTAATGTAATAAGTAATTGATGTAAGTGTAAATCTAATTAGAGTAGGTAATTGAAATAAGTGATGTAATCATCAAATACTAAGAAAATATCCGTTAAAATATTATAATACGTCGCACCCTTAGTAAAACATCGACCGAATTCAAAATTTGACCAAAATGAGTTATAGTGAAATAGCGACCTAAAAAAGCAAGTCCGATAACCTAGTCTAATAAAAAAACAACCCTAATTTACTTGTAAGGTATTTTATTTTATTATTATAAGGATATTTAGTTTTAATTCTACAGCAATTTAAAAAAAAAGCTAGTTACACTTCAATTGCCAAACGTTAGTGATTTTGAATTAGGTCAGTATTTTATTAAGAGTGCGACATATTGGTGGTGATTGTGGCATCTAAGGTCCCTTGTCATAGTAAAAAATAAAACCTCTAAGTTTAGTTTCACACACTCTTTTTAAATAAGTACATGAGAAAAGGATGTAATTTATTATAGAATTGTTAAATTAATCCATTTGCTTGTATCTTGTGTAAATTCGTTTGTCATGAATTCAGTGGCGCCTAATTATTTGTCTAAAACAGCTCAGCTCTAAAACTAAATTCTAGACTTGTCAGAGTAGTCTTTTGAACACTTATTCTTATTATACATAATAAGAATAAGTGCTCAAATGCATTATATGTTTTTTTGGGTGTTCTATAATTTGACGGACAAAACGTGTTTTAGCTATCCAGAGGTTTGAAAGGACTAAATTTATAATGATTAAGTTGGTTAGACCTTTCAAAGATACAAACCTTTCATGGACTAAGTATTAGATTTTTTGGTGAAACTGTTTTTATTAAATAACGTGGTCTCATGTATATTAAATTAATAAAAAAAAGTGCTAAATTGTGGGTCTAAAGTATTGACATCATTGTAGGGTGGTCTAGTCATTATTAGATACCCAGTCAGTCGTGTATACTTGTAACGTTAGTAGTAGGTAATAGGCTATACGATACAACTATTTGGGTCTAGCTATATCGGAATTCAGTGTTAATGTATTCCATGATATGTAAACTAAGTGATGGGTTTTCAATGATTGGTTTGACAGTATTTCTTAGTATTGTGGTTACACGCAAATATATACATCCCAAAAATTTCGCTTCCAACAGGATTCGAACCTGCGTTTTCTGGTTATCTAGACCAGACGCCTTAACCAACTAGGGTATGGGAGCAATCGATGTTGACTGCGAAATTCTTGAGATGATATTATGAAACATATTTTATAGTGTTAACCGACACTTGCGGATGTTCACACAAATATATACATCACAAAAATTTCGCTTCCACCAGGATTCGAACCTGCGTCTTCTGGCAATCCGGGCCAGACGCTTTAACCAACTAGGCTATGGGAGCAATCGATGTTGATTTTGAAATTTGAAATTCTTGAGATGATGTTTTCTTTCCGGCTTACAAGCCGTAGCTCCATCTAGCAGACCTCGCTTTGTAGCAATTGCCTACTCCATTGTGATACGTTACAGTACCAATCAAATGGCGAGAGATTTTGCTTTATTTAAACTTTATGAAATATATTTTATAGTGTTTACCGACACCAGCGGATGTTTAGTGTTGGATTGTGGTTACTGTTAGCAAAAATTTGTTCAGATCACACGAATCACATCGAGCAAAAGCTGACTAGAACAAACGAGTGTGGACATCAATGTGGAAACGAGCAAGCATAGAGGACCTTCATTTGTATTCAGCTAAGTCCCAGACTGAAACAGTTGAGCCATTATGCGGAATCCCGTTTTGCCTTTGCTCACTCTCATTCGTTCAGTCTGTACTTAACTTCGAGATACTAACCCCGAGAGATAAAATACTTTACTATCCAATGTCAACAATGTATTGATGTTGCTATAATTTATATCGGCGTATCAGCGCACGGGGAATCGACGCGAGGCGGTGGCTTAGCCAATCAGAGCGCATTATGTCGGCAAAAATGGTGGAATTTAGTTCATGCAAACCAAACGTTACTGCATCTCTAGGGGTTAATTCCTCGATGCTTGGCAATAAGAAAACGTATGTTTCTCTAGCATAACTATGTATGCGTGTCCTAGGCATTTACTTCTATGAATAGATACATATGTAATTTGTATTGTTCCTTATATATTTTTTTGTAATTTATGATCTCTATAATCTTAATACCTACCGGTTTTTATGTAATAATTATGATATTGTACTTTTGAATATAATGTTTATTGATTGATTTATATAATAAATTGATTGAATAGAAATACTGTGACTGAGAAATAAACATGTTTTGGATTTGTATAAAATCCAGTGAAATTATGTGTGTATTAACAAATTGTGTGTGTACGTGTGTGCTTGATCTGATATCTGAATTTGTATATAAGTAGTTGTAAGTATTACATATACAATGTTCATGAAAGTTTTCAATGGTTAGAAAGCAAGTTGACAGCGGCGCGTTTGACTAAACGTACTTTAGAGTCGCTTACGAGTCCGTTGCGCATTGAGCAGGAGCTCAATTCTCGTTGAATTGTCAATTGTCTCTTTCGCTCATGTTGAAAAAAAGTGCGAACGAAAGAGACAGAAACAATCATGTCGAGATATCCACACTGCTTTAACGAAGCAATTTGTTTTATTGTATTATTTAAGGTGTAGTTCCCACGATGTCAACATTTGAAAGTATGTTTCATTTTACACGCTAGTCTTAAACAAAGAAATTAGTGCATTTATTGCAAGAAATGTTTTTAAATAGCTTTTACAATTCAATTGGAGCTTAGACTATTTTCTGCAAAGTAGTATTACTAGTAGAATATGTCAAGAATTAGCATACTATTGTATTGGATCGAAATCGATTAATTTGCCGGCCGCGTAAAGCAATTAAAATTGATTAACAATAAAGTTCATGTTATTTGAAATAATAAATGATGAGTAAAATATATAATATATTGAATTAAACAAATGACTGCAATAGGGTTGTCATAATGGTTGCTGTAAAACACAGTGATTATATAACCAGTGTGCTTGTTTCATGTCAAGTATTGGGTCGTCACAATGGATGCTGTACAACACAGTGATTATATAACCAGTGTACTTGTTTCATGTCGAGGTCGTCACAATGGTTGCTGTAAAAGTGATTATATAACCAGTGTGCTTGTTTCATGTCAAGTATTGGGTCGTCACAATGGATGCTATACAGCACAGTGATTATAGAACCAGTGTACTTGTTTCATGTCAAGTATTGGGTCGTCACAATGGATGCTGTACAACACAGTGATTATATAACCAGTGTGCTTGTTTCATGTCAAGTATTGGGTCGTCACAATGGATGCTATACAACACAGTGATTATATAACCAGTGTGCTTGTTTCATGTCAAGTATTGGGTCGTCACAATGGATGCTGTACAACACAGTGATTATATAACCAGTGTGCTTGTTTCATGTCAAGTATTGGGTCGTCACAATGGATGCTATACAACACAGTGATTATATAACCAGTGTGCTTGTTTCATGTCAAGTATTGGGTCGTCACAATGGATGCTGTACAACACAGTGATTATATAACCAGTGTGCTTGTTTCATGTCAAGTATTGGGTCGTCAAAATGGTTGTTGTATAACACACTGATGACATTCTGTTTGCATTACCCGTCTTGGAGTGTACAAAAACAACTGCAATGATACGTAATTGCAATTATTAATTGTAAGTGCAGTAGGAAAATAATGATTTGAAATCGATGTAAAATTTCTTCAGACCTCATTGTCATGCATTTTGTAATTTTAATTTTGAAGATTTATGGCGTCGCAACTTGTTTGTTGCATTTTTATGTTTCTGTTGGTCTACTATTGTAAAACGTCTTTGTTTAAGCTGATAGTAACAGTTATTGTATTGTGTATATGAATAAAATTATGGAAACTTATCTTGTCTTTTGATTTTATAGAAAGATTTTCTTTTTATTTGTTTAAAATAGGTTTACTTTTGACCATCATTCATCAGTCGGATGGCGTAGCACGCTCGCCTTTATGAGACTATATTCTCTTTCCTGGAGGCCAAGTCCACCATCATGTAGAGCAGTAGTATTACTTTAACCTTACATTGAAAATTGTAGCGCGAATTTTAAATGTAACTAAGGTTCAAATAATACTGCTATAAGAGATTGCGGTAGGCGTCCTGTACCGTACCTATTACCTATTGTGTGTTCTAGTCTTGAAAACCTCCCGATTATAATTATAGATTATTATTATTGTTAGCTTTGGTTTAGCGGCGTATTAAGTTGTAGCTCAGGGTTTGGGTTCAATACTTAGGAAATATGTACGCCATCTAGGGGTTGTGTTAGGAAGGTCATATTCTTTGCTTAGTAGTTTTTGTCTTCATGAGAACAACGTAACTTAATATTTAGTCGGTAGATGTCACTTTAAGCCAAAAAGGCCAATAAATTAAAAAAAAAAACGTTTATTCGTTTGCTGCTTTAATTAGGTTGCTCCGTTGCTGCGTGAAAGAAGGACAAACATACTTTCGCATTCTTAATAGTAAATGGTAGGTATGCCTACTAGCCTACTGCCTACGGTTTCACCCGCGTGGTGAATACCAGAGGAACCGTGCATGTTTCTGGGATTAAAAGTATAATTATAAATACTCCGATCAATAAACTATAATGGTGTCGATTCTGTCATCTCATATTTAAACCTAATTTTAGTTTCAATCTCTCTTTTTAAATGAAAATATGAGAAAGAGATGGATTATATATTTTAGACCTGTAAAATTAATCCACTTGCATTTATGTGAAATGTGTTAATTTAGTGGCGACTAATTTACCAAAGATGGTAGATATTTGCCGGCTGTAGGTAAATCTAAATTTAGTTATTTAATTTCTTTTTTATCTTTCATCTCTTTCTCATGTTATTGGAAAGAGAGAGAGCGATAAACTAAAATTAAAGGTATGAAATAACAGAATCGACCCCAATATCTACTTATTGCAGACCGTAGACGTTTATATGCAAACGTGGGTTTGCTTGTCAAAATAACAATGCTTTTGCATCAAGCGTCGATTACGAGATACTCAAAATCCGCGCTTGATGCGAAAGCGTTGTTCTTCTGACAAGCAAACGCACGTTTGCATAAGCGTCTATTACGGTCTGCATATGCCAAAGACCACGTCGTTCCGTTGCTCTGTTGCTGCTTGAATGAAGGACAAACCAAATAAAACACATGCAAACACACTTTCACATTTATTATAAGTACCTACGGAAGGTTCCTACCTACAGATGTTTTGTCAATTGATTTACCTTTATTTATGATTGCCAAGTTCTTTCGTAGGTCATCGCTCCAACCGTTCTCTTTAAATACCGATTCCTCAATACCTACCCAATCTATTTTACGGACAAATACTTACACAATGGTATTGTTTTCAACGAAATAAGGTACCTACTAATAATGAAGCGATTTTATTTCTGTTGAATTAAAATACATTAATGTAAATAGGTTACCTACGCGACACAAACTGCTAAAAGTTGTTTGATTCAAACAAATGTAAAACTGTGATTCTACCTGTAGTGTGTGTTACAGTTTATAAGATGTGATGAGTGCCAGGAACAGGGAAAGTTTAATGTAGAAAACAAACCCAATGATAATCGTTCTAACACTGATTTATTGTAATAATGACAAAGGTTTAAATAGTTAATGTAAAATGATGTATAAGCAAATGTACACATGCTAAGTGACCTCAATTAGCGATTCATTGACATTGCTTACTGTGCGGTAACCCGTACACTACCTTTATTTTTATCCTCGATAGATTTAGCATTTGATCACTAGCATATTGGTATTATTCACTAGCATATAGGTATTATCGGCCTATTTATGTAACTTTTGTTACATCGAAAGTGGCTACGTCTTACCCTAGTCAGAACGCTGACTAGAATCTTTACATCATCCTGAGTAACGACTCGGGATGATGTAATGATTCTAAAGTTACCCCATACATCAAATTTAAAAATTTAAGGAATAAAGAATCTCACATACAAATTTACATACATGCCTTTATAAAAACATTATTACACGCCTTTTTTCATTTTTGAGCGACTGCACAACTGTGTAAAAATATAATTCGGTCAGAGCATGAAACACAAACATATAGATAGGTACTGTTTACTGTACTCTACCAACATAAAAGCTGCATGACCTCAGCATTATCACCAGAGATAAGAAGACGTAAACAGAACCCCATTTATAACGAGCATAAAGAACATTATCTCGGACGTGTCTTCAGTATTTTATCTGTGTTAAATGCCTACTGCCTATTGAGTTATATGTACGTTCGATTTATCGTTGGTTATGTAAGGGTGCCTATTCTGTCCTCTAGACGGAGTTGTTTTGATGTGTATTGTATAGACAGAAAATGGCAGATTACATACTGTATTTACCTTGGCTTCACCTACCTGGCCTTGATTCTATTGTTAACAAATTGTAGTTAAAATAGATGGCGTGTTGACAAGTCTAAAATATATAGGTACGTACCTACTTTTAGTACCACCCTCCACACACACATCCTCCACCACATCTACCTAATATCTCAGAATAACGAGCGCACCGCAGTGCCGTGCAGGCCGCCATGTTTTAAAGTGGCCCTGCAATATATAGGTTAATGTATAGCCAGATATAGGTTGGCGTTATACTTACCATCAGGCAAAAGGCCAGCTCGTCTCGTTATCCAATATTATAAAAAAACTGTTTATATTCAAAGTACTTAAGTATACCTAATTCAAATCTGATGTATACTATCTATTACTACTTGTAGTACTTATATACAATAATTTAAATATATTTACCTCGAGTTCCAGAGTAGCATAATTATACGTTTCATGTTTTGTAATAACATATTATTCCACTTATGTACTTGATAATAATATAAATGATGTCGATAACCTTTCAACTTTAGTTTCTGATTACATCAACCTATTTTAACTGTCTTCCAAAAACGAAGATGAAGATCCGCTTTAAAAAAAATATAATTAGGTACTAAGTGGTAGGGACTAGGTAACTCTTCTGCAAGTGTCCGTCTGGGTTGTTACCACTGCTTTGCTCGTGAAGTCTGCCGACACGCAGTAATCCCTACTAAGTGCAAGGTGATGATGAAGTCGAAGGTGACAACGTGCTAAGGACAAAGCAGCCTGGCTTTAGCTCTGGTTTAGGCCCAATGCTTTATAGCAGCGGTCTTCAACGTTTTACAAATCAAGGGCCAAAAATATTTTTTTTCTGCACAGCGGGCCGCACCAAAGCTATTTTTATAAGGATTGTTTATTTTCAATGGTCAGGATGATTAAACAAGTAGATAAGTAGAAAACATTTATTTATTGAGCCAACATCAAGAAAAGGGGCAAATAAAAATCAATACAATGCAATTGGTCAATGAGATATCTGACACTAACACAACATAAAGTTACTTTTTTTAACTTAATTGTAGTCGTTATTGAGAGTGCTGTTGGCGGGCCGCAGAAAACATATCGGCGGGCCGCAAGCGGCCTGCGGGCCGCGGGTTGACGACCCTTGCTTTATAGTATGTTCATTGCCGATTGAATTTGAATTGTTGGTAGGTATAATATTCGAACCAATGGTATAGTGACCAACCCACTGATCCAACAGTTGACCTTTTTGGATTGGTAGGTCCATCACGGAGCGAGGAGCCACCATCACATCATGCCTATATACACATCAAAATTAATACGACACCACCCAGGACATTGACACACAAAATGTCTTACCACAAAAAAATTAAACATACCCTAAACCTGCACCTGTTTTAGACAGCGTTTAACTCCCAAATATGCCTTGCTCGCGTGTTTAAATTCATATTTAATAAATTTATATTATTGCTCATGCAACCACAAATCTTGATTTAAGTATGGTCTGACCGTGGTCCGACTCCATTCTGTTGTGACATTTCTAATAATTTTAAGGCGTTTATCTTTAGACACTCTCTAGCTAAAAGGCGTCTGAAACTGTTTTTGTAGTAACACGGTTAGGCTTGTAGTGTACCTACTCTCTGAGATGTCTACTATATAGAGCTACGCGATAATACTTGATAGTGAAGTGTCAGCCGTCGATCTGTAGGTTGAGTGATGGTTTGGATCCTTCAGTGAGCATGAGTTTTCGGTGAATGAAAACATGGTTATACAACCATATCATGGGGCTAGAGCATTGTCTAGAGCTCACCTGGATAGCTACCACCCTAAAGTTGATCATCTGCCGCCAAATACCTATCGATGTGTTCCGACAGCTGCACTTGAGAGCCAGATTACACGACTGCACCAACCAGGAGTGTAATATTATTTATGTTCATTGTGCTATTATTATTTTGTGGTTTAGCACATTTACCATGTTCAAACACATCGCCGCTTAAGATCAGGCGAGATAAAGGTCAAATACTAACATAGCAAGTGTACTTATAGCCCGAGCACACCAACACCTGACATGTAGACGTTCAGGTATCACTGCGTTGTAATGCATGAAACTATATGAGACATGGCACACCGTTGTCGTGACGTGCGCTTGCACGTAGGTGTAAAGCGGTTTGCCATATCTCATACAGTTTCATGCATTACAATGCAGTGATATCTGCACGACTACACGTATGGTGTGCATGGCACACCGCTGTCGTGACGTGCACGTAGACGTAAAGCGGTGTGCCATGTCCCATACAGTTCCATGCATTACAACGCAGTGGTATCTGCACGTCTACACTTGTAGACGTGCCACAATGTTTAGTCTCATATCCCTGTCTTTGTCCAACTTGCTCATCAAACCGGAACACAGTAAATCATGTACACTAATATGTGCGGTGGTTCCCATTCAGGCGGACACTCGAAGGAATCCTACTATCTGTTAAAATGAAATAAAAATCTGGATAAAACCGCAATATCGAAGTGACATCCCCCTGACCATCACATTTGCCTTAAATCCAAACAGCTTTCCCCAATCCACACCGTGTTTCCCCCACAATCCATCACTGCAATCCAAGTATTCCAAGTCCTTGAGCACCCAGAGCCAAACTAATTCCCCAACCCGTTCCGCTCTTTTATATACTAACCTCCAAGCTGGCCCTTACCCCTTACCCTAGGGTTACCAGATACACTCCAGAAGCTAAAAGTCGCCGTATCAAGTCACCCTCAGGTCATAGAACAGAGGGGCATTGTTTGATAATGGAGTAGGTACTTTGAAGCCTTTGTGTGTTAATATGTGAATTGATTATGGCAGGTGTCTGATAACACGATTGCACTGATGGAAAGTTTTCAGTTTAATAATTGGTTCAGTTTAAACAAAAACATATTATAGTGTTTTTGTTTTAAAGCAATCTGGTTTAAGTATAGGTGGTAGATTTAGCTTTAAGATTGCGGGTTTAAAATACGTGATTTTGGTTGGCTCAATGTCAGTAAAATCGTCGTGAGTTCTAGGTATTTCAGCCACACCAGCGAGTAAGATTTTCAAGCCAGAAGTACGTGGGCTTACTCGCGTGGTTGTCAAATCTTTTATGTAAAAATGGGCGTTTTTATAGTCTCAATGCTGTGATATACGTTTATCTGGCATATGGAGTCGTTGAACATTCGTAATACTTTACTTACTCTACTTAGTAATTAAGCCATTTCTGGCAGAAATTTCGTAGGTATTGATACTAGGTAACTTATTTTAGAACGTCACGTCAACGGAGTTCTTTGGATGTCCTGAAGAATTTCGTCCATCAGTTATTAAAGTAAAAGAAAAAAGGACCTGTGACACGTCATACGATATCTATTGAGTACTTTTCTCAGTATGTAGTCATGAATGAAATGGTTTTAGAGCTCAGTGGAGAGAAGGGTACAAAAGTATTTTGATAGCCCATACGACAGCCTCAACAAAGTCTCTTTAGATAAAAACTCTTTAATGAGATACAACAAAACAGACATTTTAATAGTAAAATTGTTTGTATTGGCAAACAATTTTTCTATACCTACCTAATTATCTGTTTTTTGTTCACGTTAGTATAATATATACCTACATCTCAAAAATTTCGCTGCCAACGGAATTCGAACCTGCGTCTTCTGGGTTATCTAGACCAGAGGCTTTAACCAATGAAGCTTCACAAGAGGTTGATGTTAGCACCGAAATTCTTGAGATGACTTTCTTTTCGGCTTACAAGCCATGGCTCCGGCGTATAGCAGATATCGCTTTTTTAGCGATTATCTACTCCATTCTCAGAGCAAAAATAGGTAGAGCGCGAACATCGCTCCGGTCGCCTAATGCGCAGCGTAGGCAAGTGAACTATAGCTAGTTATATTGATAGGTAAGTGACTGATAGGGATGGGCAATTGAGCGCTGCAAGCGTAGTTGTCGATAAAAGCAGCTGAACGGCACGGGACCTATTGTTATATTATGTTGTATAATTAATGTATAATGTGAAGTATATATGGGTGAGTTTTTGATAAATAAACATTATTATTTGCTTATTTATTATAAGGTACGAATTTATAGGTCTCGCATAATGACCTATGACCTATGAATTTATATTATTATAATTTTATTTTATATATTGTAGTTTTAATTTACAATAAAATTATGTTCAAATTACATGTTTTTTTATATCGTATTTATAGAATCATTTACGTTATTGTAATTGAGTCAAAATGCGTTTTTATTTTTATATTTCCCCGCTCTTTATGTAAAGGATAAAAACTAAAAGAAACAAAGAAATAAAAAAACAGGATGATATGTTATATCTTATTTATTTTTTAATTTTTAATTTTATTAACAAGCAAAAATATAATAATAACCAAAATAAAATACGCGTCAATATGACTTTGAAAAAAAAGGTGCTTCAGGTTACATCCACTAGACAAGCGAGCATCAAGAAAATCTATGGGGAAGTCATTTTTTATTTATTTATTTAATACTTTATTGCACAAAAGAAATGTACAAAGGGAGGACTTAATACTATTAGTATTTTCTACCAGTCATCCACACAAAGTAGAAGAAAAGAAGGAAGTCATTATTGTATTCTGTACTTTTTTTAAAAATAAAGTTGTTACAATTAAGAAATACATGCGGGCAACATGAAACGCCTTATAACCACTCTAAATAACTATTCATATCTAAATCATTTACAAAGTAATTCTCGCAAGCGCACATAGCGCGCCGGTGTATTATAAACTATTTCTCGCCGTATCGACTCAAGCGCCGAACGCGTCACATCACTATCCCAGTTGGCAATCCAAGAGGGGTTGCGGGGCGGTGCGGGCGGTGCATGTAGCCTTGCGTCCCGCGTCTCCATCCACCCCGCGAAGCGTGATTTCTAATTTACTTAAAAGTATTAAAAAATGGTTTACCGGTGAAATGTGATGCTAGATATCTGTTTAGTGTGTTTCCGAGTATCGTTTTTACATGTTTTTATTGCACATTTTACCATTTTTAGCAGTTAAATAATCAAATGCTCGCTAGGAACTCGCAACGTGCGCTCACACCGCTAGTGAGCGTATGACTATTAACGCTTGCGGTAGGAACAGTGCGATGTTCTCACCCGTGCATACTGTTCCCACTTGGTAACACGCGCTCTACCTATTTTTGCTCTGAGACTCCATTTATGAAACTTTTCATAGGTATACCAATCCAAATGGTGTAACATTTCGCTTTATATACCTTAGGTTAACTTAGGTAAAGCTAACTTATTAATATTTAATAAAGGCATGTAGCTCGTTAAAAAAACTTATTACTTAAATATACATATGTATTTTTATACTAGTTATTTATGTAAATATGTTTTTGTCTTTTAAATAATTGAACCTTCATAGGGTTTCCTCGAACACTTTTTTTTTAAAAGCACTTTACGCTTCCTCAAGATAATTTGGCAAAACACACATCGACGTGCAGTAAATATTTATCAGCGTCCGAGAAAGTTCATAAATCCGGTAAAGTATCAGATTCGGGGTAAATATCGCGGTGGAATTCCCAAGACGCCCCTTCCTGTCTGCGAGTGACCACTTCCTAACTTATCGCTGGCTTGAAGATCCAAAGGGTCGTATGATTATATGTGGGGGGTTTGTGTGAGTATTTCCTAGCCAGCCCAAATGGTACTTTTATTCTTAAACACAACGAAGCCTTTTTTCTTCGTCATTTGTTAGTTAGGACTAACTCTTCTGCGAGTGTCCATCTGGGTTGTTGCCACCGCTTTGCTCGTGAAGTCTGCCGCCAAGCAGTAGTGTACATTGTACAAGCATTACTGTGTTTCGGTTTGATGAGCAGAGTATCCAGTGAAATTACTGGGCTTATGAGACTTAGTACCTAATGTCTTAGGGTAACGAGCGCACTGCAGTGCTGCGCAGGCCTTTGTGTTTCTAAGTTCTGAGTGTCACTGCAAACGACCAGCTCGTCTCATTACCAACTAGCATAAAAAAAACATTCCACCTCCTTTCTTCAAATCAAATCAAATCAAATCAAACATTTATTTGCATGAATACATAATATTACATATTTCAGATGTTCCAAAAATAAAGTCACAGTATTCAGCCTGCAAGCAGGCGTGCAAATATTAAAATAGTCATATTAATGTTATGTCACTTAAAGTTTAAATATTCAGCTATGCTATAGAAACAGTTTTGTAATAGCCACTTATACAGTTTTTTGTTAAAATGATTGCCATTTAATCTTTTGATGTCCTCCGGTAATTTATTATATACTTTATACTATATATACACTGGCCATTCACACTATCTATATTCCAAATTAAAATTAACGTTTGAGGTTTCTCTCTCCTCTATCTCTTCTACATTCCTACTCTGACTTGATTCTGGCTTGTGTCATCATCAGCCTTATTATGCACCCACAGCTGGGACACCGGTCTTATCTCAGAGAACGAGTATGGACTATAATCACCACGCGCAATCACATCGCAATGCGGCTTGGTTATGTAACAGTGTAATATCCATCTTGTCTTTTGAATACAAAAGATATAACACGCCGATCCGTTTGTCCATTGCTGCCTGAAAGAAGGATAAACCACCAAACACACTTTCGCATTTATAATATTGATAGGGAAGTAGGGAATCATTCCACTATCAAGTGACAAGTTGACAACGTACTTTTTTAGTTTTTTATATCTATCAACCTAGGGACCAGGTGATGATGATCACTATTTGGTGATGATCTAGTGATGATCACCAAAGACTGAAGATGACTCAGGGGTAGCCCTCTGAGCCATCATTTCTTCAAGATCCGTTGGTAATATCTCAAGTTTCCAAGACAGTGTACAATAAAGAATTGTTCAAGGTACTTTACCTAAAAGTAGTATGTCTGTAAAGACACACTTCGCCGACCTCATGTAAAAATGGGACAAGGGCAGGATAGAGGAAATATCTTTATAAACACATCATTTCCAAGAATGTATACTTTTTTACCACAAAAACAACACTGAGGGAAAGAGTCCCTGGAGACTACTTGTCACGAGTTATCTGAGGAGATAGAGCGAACGACTCTACATAGAGCTCGTAAAAATATTGTGGTTATGATGCCTCGGTTTTTTTATGTAAAGATAAAGATTTTTATTGTTCGATGAGAGAGCTCGTGGTTTTGGAGATACTACCTAGTTATATGGAAGGAGGAATCTGAAAGTACTATAATAGTGAGTATACTATAACATAATGAGGCAAGCGGGTCATTTTCCCGGTGGTAAGCGTAACGCCAATCCACAACTGCAGTACCACTCAGAACTTTGAAATGCAAAGGTCTGCGTGGCACTGCATTTGTTGTTGTTGCATTGTTTTATTTTGAATCAACAGAGGACTTCACTACCACAGTGAAGTCCCCTGAAGTGTAGTTCACTATCACAGACAAAGCGGTCTGCAACGTACTGTAAATACACTGATCGTATACGTACATGTAAAGCTACATGCTTCGTATACAAGTACGCTCGTTCTCATAAGCCCAGTAATTTCACTGATTACTTTGCCAATCAAACCGAAATACAGTACCCAATGCTAAAAACCAGGCCTCTTGAGCCTGTTGTGAAATTTTACTAAACTTGCTGCTGTGTTGTTACTGTGTTTTTTCGACACTCATTTAGTCACAAACACTCAATGGTTAATTAATGCACAAAAAACACAAGTTTAGAAGAATATTTGAAATAGAAGTAGGTATAGAAAGAAATAGAAATAAATTTGAAAAGAGTCCGCAAAAACAGAAGAAAGGTGATTGTTGCGCTTCGTTCCCGCCTCAACTCCGGTCTCATTTACCTGTTATTTGATATTTCCCACCTGTCAATCACATAAGCTTCATTTCCCAGAAAAATCCTAACTTCGTTTTGGTTCAAAGCCGGGTGGGTGTATTGAACCAACCAATGGCACCGCGGCGCGGGGTCGTGACCCCGCCAATGACGCGGGGTTACGCCCTTACGTAATTACCCGAGCTCCTGAAAACGTAGATACATACGTATAGCCACGTATGTCATAGGCAGTTGATAATACAGAATTGGTGAAATTTATGTGATAATTTCACGCTCCTTTCAGGTAACATTTTCGTGTCTTGCAGACTACCAATCGAGGCATGGAAATTGATGATAGTTCTGTGGAAACGTTATTTTAAAATAAGTACTTATTTATACTTTCAGCTGATTAGACAGTAGAGCTGTAAAAGTAACGAGAAATCGAGTACTCGTATGTATTCGGTATTGAAATCAGCAGTACTCGTTACTTTCGTATCGTTACTTTTCTCGTTACTTTTGATACAATCGAGTATCGAACTTACGATTACCTGACTTCGTAAAATGACTAATATATAAATGTAGGTACATACGTATTGTCTAACGTATGAACCATTCTCGTCTTGCTTAGATATAGTTAATGACATTATTGGCACAAAGTAACACCATAAAAAATCCTTAGTAAAATAATGAAATAAAAAAATTTGATAATCAGTCGAATCGGTCGATAAATGGCGGAGATAAAGAGTAACATCTCCACAAAAAAAATACAGGTGAATTGAGGACCCTTCTGCTCCATATTTTGAAGTTGGATAAAAATATGAACAATACGAAGCCACGATGCTATTTCTCACTCGCATTCATTCGATCGCTGGACAAACCGTTTCAGTTCACGCATCGTGCATTGTATTCGTACGGATAACGAATCAAGCTGACATGATACGAAACATACCGAAGTAACGAATTGAATTTGTAAGTAACGATTCGGTACTTCGAATCTGGCGATGTACTCGTTACTCAGTAACGAATACATACGATTTCTTACAGCTCTATTAGACAGTAATTATAATAAATTAGCGGACCACGCGTCTGACATGTGGTTGTAGTTCAACGAAAATATAACAGGATCACTGCCCCTATTGAAGGTCTGTAGTCCAACTAATTAATTAAACAAGATAGTTGGACCATAGTCCCGGTGAATTATAGTCAATAATTTCAGTTACATACTGACTTACCTACTATTTCAGAGTGCGGATACTCTGAAATATCGGTTATCAAACACACCGAACCACTGCTTTATATCATCGATACATTTATCATTGGTGGTGAAGGATGTTCATTATTTCCTACTGCATCGAAAGTACCCCACGCATTGGTAACACAGTCAAGGTAGGAACCTGACCGCAGGGGCGCGGGCGGGTCGGGGCGCGACGTAGCGTCTCTTATTGATTTTCAGGAGCAAGACACAGCCTTTCTTGTGCTATAGTGCTGAAAATGAGGAAGTTTTGTTGCAATTTGTTGACTGTTATACAAGTCACCAAACTGCAACAGAACTTATTAGTTGTTAGTGATGAACATTTGAGTTAAGACTAATCGAAATTAGCAGCTAAGGTTTATCAGGTTATCTTTAAAAAATTTTTACACGACTGTCCAAAAAAGGAGTGTAATATTTTCAAGGGTTATGTATGTATGTCACTTTCTTTATTCCAGCGGAATTTGTTGTATTACCACCATTAGATCTATCGTTAGGATCCTTATGTCATCCCGAGTGACACTAGTTAGGGAAGTCGTGAATTTTTTAAATTTTACCTGTACTAATATTATAAAGCGATAAAGTTTGTTTGTTTGTTACCCCTAATCTTTAGAACCACAAGTCAATTCTAAGAATTCTTTCAGTAATAGGAAGCTACATTATACTTGAGTGCTATAGGCTACGTTAATATGTATAGCTATATAAGGCTATTTTTTATCCTGATTTCGCGCGTGCGAAGCCGTGGTGCAGAAGCTAGTTTTTAACATACCACTATCGCATTGCACCTGGTCTTAAAATCGCGTATGAGTCTGACTCAAAGTTGTTCAACTAAACACACTAAACAGTTTGTGAATCAGTTCTCAAATGCGACTGCCGGAACACACCATTAGGTTACTTACTTACTTATTAGGTCACTTACTTACTTATTAGGGCACTTACTTACTTACTACTTACTTATTAGGTTACTTGCTTAGCGACAGATTTTCGAAATAGATTTTCATTTTGAGGCACACTAGTAGGCTACCATCAATGTTTACATCCCGAATTGTAATCAAATTATTTCTTAATTCCAAACGACAGCTCAACTCACCCCCAAACATTCCCCACTCGTTTTATTATACAGTCTGTATAAAAAAACCAGTACATTATTGAGCAAACACAAACATCAAACGCGGTCCTCATTAGTGTGGGAGGACCTCTGCGCAAGCCCTCGGAGGCTGGCTTTGATCTGAACTGGGATGAATAGTCTGTGTACTAGTACGATGTATAGAGAAATGAATGGGACTACTGCAAGCGTATATGTTTCTCGCTAACTGCTATACTCCTTGCCAATAACTGAAGGCAGCAAAAAATGTCGTCAAGTGCGACTTCTCGTTCTTCCGTACTTTTTAACCGACTTCCAAAAAAGGAGGAGGTTATCAATTCGTAGGGTATTATTTTTATGTTTGTTACCTCAGATCTCAGTCATTTATAAACCGATTTGGAAAATTCTTTTTTTATTTGAAAGGATATACTTTCAGATTGGTCCCATAGAAATTTCATCAAAATCGGTTCAGTAGTTTGTCACTGAAGTCGGTTCGTAGCTTTTTTAAAGCAATTTTTTATAATTGACTAGGTTTTGCCAGCGATTTCGACGTGTGGTACCAATTTACATAGCCTTATAGTAGTCAGGTGTTTGTAGAATTAGATTCTTATTAGAGAAAGTATTTTCAGAATCGGGCTAGTATTTCCAGATTATTTTTTTGTTGTACTATTGAATAACGATGCGAGCGGCTAATTTCTATTATCGACACAGAACAAACTTTATCGGTCTTACCACAAAAAATTAAACGCACTCTATTTATTTATTTCTTAATTATGCATAACCGAGTATTACAGTTTACTAATGCGTTTTAGAGATGACCAGGAAAAAATAGACAGAAGGACAAAAAAATGTAAAATGGTTGTTTTGTTATAGGTACCGTATATACTTTCATATGCATTTAGTAATAAGCTGTTATTTTGATATTATAAACAGACACTTAAATTTTATTTATTTGTATAGATATACCCTATACTATAGGGTAAAATATCGCCTAGGTTGTGTAAGTTCTATTTATGCTATACTTGTGGACTGTGTATAGTATACGAGCCGAGAGCTCTGCTATAAAAATAACCGGGTTTTCTAAAATTAGGATTACAGAAGGAAAGGAAGGCCGTAAATAAAAGCCTTTTTAAAAGCCTCAATTTTCATCCGCCCAGTGGCTAATAGGCAATTCTGCGGGGTGCTCTATACAGGGATGATCTGCCAGACTGCGACCGCTTTTTATCCCGGGCTGCCATTATCCCTGTCAACGGTAATAGGATCAAACGACAGACCTATACCTACTGGCACCTAGGGTTTGATGTCAAAATAAAGTAAAATAAGAGCTCTTCTTTTATTTTACTTTGTGAGTACAAAAACTGCAAGTTTTTTTCTGTGTGTGTTGTGTATACTCGTAGTACCTGATGTCTCTCTAGATTCAGGGTTTTTTTATACTATTTAATATTTACAAACCTTTCGGATAGACTTACAATAAAAGCATACTCATTTTGTTTCTTAAGACATTAATAGAAAGATCTATATGTAGAGCTTTTATATTTTTTAAATTTATAATGCTATTGAAACTGGAGAGTATCAGCTAAGAAGATAATTGATGGAATAAGGCCCGTTACTTTGCGGAAATTAATTTAAACATGACGCATGTAAGATAAAAGAATTTTTATTTATCGCGAGCGAAAAAAGGTTTTTTTTATACCTTGACTATTATAGTTCTAATTTTTCATGTATAAGTTTTTCTTATTGTTAACTTGTTGATTTATCAATTTGCTTTCTTCAATTATACTGGCTTACTTTGATGGTTTTATAGTTTACTAGCAGAATTCAAGCGTTCCGTCTAAATAATGCTGTCAGCCTTCGGTTGGGTGCGAGTGTTTGGACATTTCGGGGCACTAATCACGGGATGGAGCCCGCTAATTTACTGCGCCAACCTGTCGGATGGATGCGTAAACAGTCAACAGACGTTTTTGACCGTCATTGGGGACTTAGGAAATTATTTAGTTATGATAAAAAACCAGATTGCTTTTTCTCAAGGTCATGTAGAGTGACTAAAGAGCTGTTTATCGTTCAGGTTGAGGCATGGAAGTCATTTGAGAGACGAACCAAGAAGCCCTTTAATAAAGCCAATGGGTTGTTGGTTAAAGCAAACCCCAAAGATGGGCATTCCATTCCGGACGCGCCATCGCTCAACAAAGACGCAATAAATGTGTAGTAATTGTATCTACTGATACGGACGGTTGCTGCGCGAAAGAAGTAGGTACAAACAGACCACCAAACACACTTTTGCATTTATAATAGTAAGGATAGTACATACGGATGGCTAAATCCCTTTTGCTTTTTAAGTAGGTAACAGTTTATAGAATTGTCCCAAGTCCTAAGCATTTGCTATGTCCCTGTCAAAGCTGAGTGCAGACTAATTGGACGAGGCACGTATCATGTTCCTGCGCGTAGTTACACTGTACACTGTGTGCAGAATAATGTATCGAGGGCTTTAGATGAGTGATTGGTAGACAGCTAAGGGCCCAAGCACACTAAACCACAACGGTCAAAATAGTAATGGTTTGCGATCATTGTGACGACAACTGACACTTTTGATAACGCGCTAGTCATAATGGTGTCCGGCCATCGCTATTACGCTGATTTGGCAGTTTGGTAAATCATTATGATATCAATTTCCCTTCGGCACTAACAACATACTTGACAGATATGACATTACTGACTTTTGGCAGAATTTACAGTTGTGATAGATAATGACAGCACTGCCATCGCAATTTCAGTTGTTTTATATACTCTTTGGTTTAGCGTGTTTGGCCCCCTGGTAGATAGTCATAGATAGATAACTCGTTTTATTGCATACCAAGAATATAAATAACAAACATCGATTACAATGGGCAGTGCGCTAAAAGCGATCGTTACCAGAAAACCTTGTATAGAAAGGAATAAGGGTCATAATAATTAAGTTCATCATTCACGATCACTCCCATTCCACCGCTTCGCGTGGAAATGGTCACTCCATTCCGGGCGCGCCGTCGCTCCATTTTTCGTTCATTCTGCGTCTCGAGTACTGCAAACTGAAGACGAAATGAATCGTTGGCATTGCATCAGGCACAGACGATGGTTTGGAATGTTGTGAAATATTTGGATATCCAATATTTCTATCACTCCAAGTAATCCATCTGAGATTCACGGGCATACACAAGTGGTTTTTAAAACTTTTGCGTGGAATGTTGTGGAGTGCTCGTTTATGGGGGCTTTTAGGAGATGGATCTATTGATTGTAAATACTAGAGAGTAGTAATACTTGGCCTTTATAAAGATGCAAGAGGAAAGTAGATGTTCAAATTGGAGTTCTATGGGGGAGGTCTATGTTCAGCAATGGATCTTTATGAATACTTATGGCACAAAGTTGTACTGCAATTTGCACTTAACGTGCCAAGCAAAGCTCAGGAACTCATGTTAAGTAATAGCAAAACATTATCGGTTTCTGAGCACTTGAAGACAACATTTTTCTCTTTCATTTCTCCTTCAAGGGGTAAAATATCTATTTATAGACATTATACTTCTTGTTTACTCAAGTCCTTGAAAATATGTTCCACGATGTAACCCATCACGGTTAATCGAATCAATTTCTAAAGTAAAATCGCAAGCAAACATTACGAATACAGATCGGTTAAATCCCACGAACGGGGTGGCAATAAGTAATATATAGGCCCCACCACCACTATCTCAAGACCCTTAAAAAGAGCGTTACTTCCCCGGATCTATTGAAACGATTTGTGATTGAGAGAAGAAGGGTAGCTCTTATTTTGTTGGTCATCAATAACGACTCGAATTGTCGAGTCGTCAAGTAGCAGAAAATCGCATCAGATCGGATGGCGTGTGGGTGTCAAATCGGGTGGATTTGAATGCGATTTTTTGGGAGGGATTCGATGAAGATTAGAGATGTAGCGGTATTAAAGTTTAGTAGGGGAGTTGATGAGATGAGATTATCTGTGGAAGCTTTTTTTTAATAAGCATGTTTGAAGTAATTGTAAAGTAGTTCCAGAAATTAGCAGTAACAAACAATAAAAAAGTACCTCTTCATCATATTTCTATTTTATTCAAAGCACTAACTTCCTTGTTGGTGGTTATGATGATTGTTTATCATATTTCTAGTCTGCCACTGCTTATTTTTAGCGTAGGTAGGTACTATGCTAACCCTAGAGTTTAAAGGGACAGGAACTTACATTATGTATGCGAACACAATCTTTAGGATAGGGTTTAGGATCGACTTAGAGACGAAGGATCAAGGCTCCCTAATATTATCTCATAGAGTAGCAAAGTAGCCAGCAGTGAAATTACTGGGCTTATGAGACTTAAGTAATACCTGATGTCTGGTAACGAGCGCACTGCAGTGCCGCGCAGGCCTTTGTGTAGGCAAAGTTCTGAGTGGCACTGCAATTTTTATGGACCGGCGTTATGCTTACCATCAGGCAAACGACCACTTACAATTATGTTCCATTTTAAGAATACGAATATAAAAAAAGTTTTAAAAAAGTTGATGTGTTCCGAACACATCAAGTTTTATAAAACTTTTATTAAACTAATTTAAAGATAGGTATTTATATGACTGTTGTTAATTAATGGGCACAAAGTCTGTTATTTCTGGCTTCATATTGGTTCACATGTTCAGGAAGCCTTTACGTCCCCAGAAGGACTGTAAATTTATACAAAAACCACGGAATTCTAAGGGCGGAACCACCTGTGTCTTCCGCATAGTTTCTTAGGGAGTTTAGAGGGTGTTTTGATTAAATGAGTTTCTTATTGGAATTATTTAAAAGAAATAAATTAAAAATAGATAATGATTTTTTTTTACGGAATTCAGATTCATTTTCACGTAGGTACAATAATGAATAAACTTATTTTAATGAAACTTTAATAAAATATTGTCACACTCTAAAGCCAAAAAATAATTATGTAAAGTTACAGTAATTTGGAAAAGATTAAGTTTTCTTAGTTGTGTCTAAAGTTGTATATGTCTAAAATTATTAGAAATGTTACAACAGAATTGAGTATAGACACTAGTTAAATCAGGATTTGTGGTTGCTCATATTTAAAAATGCGACTAAGGCATGTATAGGAGTTAAATACTGTTTAACACATGTTTAAAGTGTGTAGTACTTGGTAACACTAAATTTCGTACCTATCACATGAACTTTAAAATCACCCTGTGAAACGTTAGATGATCCCGTGGGAGAATACGGCGCATCATTGTTCCCAATAATCACTGTTTTTCATCTAATATTTTTGTAGACTAGTTTTAGTCAATAATTTTTGTCGATAATTGATAGTCAATTGTTAACTAGGTATCTATCACCTATTATAATTTTCCAAGCCCAATAATAATAATAATAATAATGAGTAGTTTTCCTAAAACGTATCGAAATAATTCCAAATATTATTGCAACATGTGAAATCAACGTTTAAATAAAATTATGAATTATTCGGTCGAACAAAAAAAAAGGAAGGCCTCGCTCGTCTTTTGATTACTAAATACTACTTTTACTGGTTTTTTTTTTAATTTTTTTGTAATTATTTATCTTTCATATGTACCTACTCATCACCACTGCACTGTGCAGTACATTCATACATTGTATTTTCACCACACCACGTAATAGATTTTTTTTTCAGGATATAAAAGGATATCCAGCCCATGGTTTGCTTATGGGAATTCGCGCCAACATTTTTTTGTTCTAGCAACCCCGCTTCCTGGTTCGCGTGATTTGTTCGCCGTCAACCAAAACATTTGGTATTCGAACGCCACCTGTCCAACCGTTCCCACGGATCGCGTATATTATGTCAATGTTAAATTTAGAATGCACGTGTTCTAATTACAAAATTCTAGTTTGATTTGTGGCGACGTTCTATTGTTTGTTAAATTTGGAACGATTTATTTTAAACACAGTGGCTTGCAAGAGTCATGTCATGGGCAATGTGCATTTGTGCAAACTGCAATCATTCCATTTAGCCAAAACGTGTTCACTTGTTATAAATATCTTATATAATTATGTTCCGCTGTAAATTACTGCATACAATAATTTATAATTAAATCATCAATTTTGCTCTACTTCTAAGTAATCATTTGTCATGAAATACCTAATTCATTGTATTAAGACAAAAACGGGTCTTTTCGCGCACAAATAAAATCAAAATATAATTTTGACTAACCTCGACGTTTCGATCAAGTTGCATTGATCGTGGTCACGAGAAGACTGTCTTCTCGTGACCACGATCAATGCAAGTTAGTTAGGTTAGTTTTGTCTTAAAACTTAATTTTTGTCTAGAAAATAGGTTCTCGTAACTCTGTAATCCACTCTAAGATCCACAAGTATAACTTTTTCAGACTGACTCTGCAGATACGCTACTTAATTAGAATAAAAATGACATAAAGTAACTTTAGAAGAATATTAAGAATATTGTGCGTTCTATGCGTAAATAACTCGTAAAATTAATTAGCAAGGTAATCAGGCACCATCCACCATCGGCACTGCGTAGATAAGGGTGCTGCGGGGTAATTTATTGCGCAAAGTCGAGGTATTGTCTTAGATACGAGGGACGTGATTAATTAAGAATTAAAAAAAACAAAGTTAATTTTATGTAAAAATTATATTTAGCAACTACTCGGGCCTTCTATATAAAGTTTATTTTCTATATAATGTTAATCCTTCTTTGGCTCTAAGTTAAGCATGCAATAAGATATTCTAAGTTTTATTAAGAGCTATGGATTAAGTAAAGTAAATAAATTTATGGACCGGAGAGTAACATAGGCTACTATTAAAAAAATGCACGGTTCATGTGGGAACGCGGGTGTAAACCGCGGGTAGAAGCTAGTTATGTCTAATTGTCATACGCAATATTTTTTTACCTTTATTTATTGAAAAACGCATACTAAAAAAACTTACAAATATAAAATACACACATAAACACACACATATAAAAATAAATAAACAAAATAAAAATGTCATTTCAAACCCAGTAAAAATTATAAAATAGCAATTACCTCTATCTTACATTTTGCCTCAAAACATAACTTTCGTGAAATCATATTGCACATTTCTGAAAAACACATCCACACAATTTCGAACCGTATCCCTGTACCGCAAGTGCGAAACTCCTTCAACACCAAACCACCATTACTTGTCAGGAAGTCCAGGTGCTATAAATCAGGACGCCGGGCACCGCAGTCGTTAACAGATTAATTTCATTCGTCGCAGACTTTCAACTTCACCGGCTGATTTGAATTCTGACGCTACTGTGGGAAAGCTGGCTTTAGTTGTGAGGAAGTCAAATTATATGTGCCTAGGAAGATAAATAAATGAGCCCGTAGATCGTCAGCCGACAAACGTAACATAGTGAACATGCTGAACATAGTCATCCCCCATAAAATGGGTGCGTTTGCCTTACGTCACGCTTGGCTGTAGTCTTGATGATAGCAGTAGATGAATGGTGCTGACGATTCCCTGCATATTCTCTTAGCCGGCTCTTAGGCAGCCTATACACCTAATGCATGATTGATGGATAAGCATCAATCACGGACCACGCGACAACCATGAAAAAACCAATCCGCTTGACGCATATCGCACCGTTTATGGTAGAGGTTTGTAGACATCTAGTCCGAGCGCTAACCGTACCACGGTTAGAGTCAGTGTAGTTAGGAACCGCAGCCACTTCTACAATATCTACTCAAAAAATAGTTTTACAACCATCGCGTGTTAAATCCAGAAGCCGCGTTAAATACGTGGTTGGCGCGCAAGTGATGTATGTAGCGTAAAAGGAGCCGTCGTCTTTGAGCCCAGACAGGGAGTGAAAGAGACAGCACTAGGTAGCTCTATTGCTGTTCTTGTCTATTTTGTGAATTTTTGATGGTCATGCATCAAGCCGCGTTATCTCGTAGCCCGCGCTTGTTGCAAAAGAATGTTTATTTTGACAGCAAACGCATACTTGCATTAGCGTCTGGTCAGCATTGCGACACTCACGGGAAGAGATACTATTCATATGCTGGGACGACACAGTAAATGTTCATATATTTACTACCTATAGGAAAAAAGTTATATGTACTTAGGAGTTATGGTCATGTAGGTCTACGAAAATTTAATTATATCTTCCATACATACAGATAAATAAAATTGAAGTGTCTGTTTGTAATATCAAAATAACAGCTTTTTACTAAATGCATATGAAAGTATATACGGTACCTATAACAAAACAACCATTTTTAAAATTTTTGTCTGTCTGTCTATTTGTTCCGGGTAATCTCCGAAACGGCTAGTCCGATTTTGACGGGACTTTCACTGACAGATAGCTGATGTTACAAAGAGTAACATAGGCTACTTTAATTTTAGAAAAATAATTAGGTTTCCGCGCAAAAAAATAAAAACCATGTAATCCAAAATCTCCACGCGGGTTAAACCGCGGGGCAGCAGCTAGTCTTACATTAAAACTGGCAAACATATCTACCGTGTGTTTGTTAATGTTAGTACGTTCTTACCGAAGGCAGTTTTACAAAAAAGCTTCGACGGCACGGGCTCCCGCCCACATTAACTAATTTTTTCCACGACAATTACACTAAATGTCCATAAAATTAATCGTTACTAACGCGGCTCCCATTCACACGTTCATGACATAGAAATTACCATGAAATTGTTACATTTGTGTTAATAGTGACCAATGTCCTTTTTGTATTTACAACTTTGTGACAAACTAAAAATAACACGAAAACAAACGATTTCACAGGAAAACACTCTTTATTTCATTGAAATAAGGTTAATAAGACATAAATCGGACTGGAATTATGACTTTGACTTCAGTGGACATCTCAATACGAAATTGACAGCTGCGGTCAGCCATTTTTTTGGGTGGTAGAATTATGGTCCACCTACAATCGACACATCAATACAGCATGCGACATTTTTTTTTGACACTGGCAATACTTTTAGCTATGCTCATTTCAGGGTAATTATGAATTCATTGGCGTTGCATTAGTATTGAGCTGTCTGTTACGTATTGTTGAAATAATTAATTGGTTTCTTTGTACTTTAGTCGAATCCCGCATTGCGGTATTATCGAGATTCTGATATACTAGGATGTTTATTTAGTCTAACTTTGTTCGCGACATGCTTTCAGAGACATCTATTTGCCGATGACTCTATAAGTCTATACCATCCCTTAATACTGCACACGTATCTCAAGCAAAGTTGACTGATGTTATAATGCGATTGCCTAGGGCCATTGACCATAGACCGAGCAAAGAGGTAGATTAAAAAACAGTAACAGAAACGCCACGCAGAAGCCCAGTAATTTCTTTGACTACTTTGATGCTCACCAAACCGGAACACAGTAATGTCATCTCCCAATCTTCTATACAAACTGTACAACTAAATAAAATTGTCTGTTTGTAATGTCAAAAATAATAGCTTTTTACTAAATGCATATGGAAGCATACTTATACGGTAACAAAAATTTTGTCTGTCTGTCTGTTTCTTCCAGCTTATCTTCGAAACGGATAGATCGATTTTGACGCGACTTTTACTGGCAGATACCTGATGATATAAGGAGTAAATTAGGCTACTTTTATTTTAGAAAAAAAAATATGTGTTCGAAGTAGCGTGGCCCCGCAATTTTTTGTACAAATAAAAATTACTCCCTTCAAAGAATACCAAACTAACCTATGTACTATAATCCGAATCTAATCTGTCGAAGCCGTTGAAATGAGCATAGCTCGTAAGTAGTTGATAGTAGAAAAGTACAATTTCGTTTCCGTCTTTTGTCCGTGCTTCCGTTTGTCCGATGGCTTCGATTTTACGGTGACCATCATGAATTAAAAAAAAAAAAAATTATTAAGATATAGGTTTTAAACTAATACAGAGTTAGAGTTAGAGAGTTAGAGTACACAAAAAAAACATTTTTATTCGCCTGTTTAGCTACACAGCGTCTAAAGATAAACGTCAAAAACGATAAGAAATGACACAACAGAATTGTGTTAGACAACGGTTAGACACTACTTAAATCAGGATTTGTGGTTGCTCATTTTTAATAACGCGACTAAGGCATGTTTAGTCGTTAAACAGTGTTTAACACGCGTGTTTAATTTTTTTGGCGTAATACCCTTATGGTCATATCAACACTACGCACAAAGTCACAATTAAGATTCTAACAACAGCGCCGAAGTATCGGTAACTCAATACAAATAATAAACATATGGTAAATATCCCGTTAACTGTGAGTGTGTTCGTAGTATTAAGAGATAAATAAGTATGTTGATTTATTTGCAAGTTAATAAGAAAGGTCAATATTTTGAGCGACAACTATCATATATTTTGTAACCAAAAAAAGGAAATTTAATCATCTAAAGACATAACATGTAAAAATATTTAAACTTTATGGTGTCTCTCTTTCTTAATTAACTAAAAACTACGAAATAACCTTCAACAAAAAGAAAACGCATCGCCATTTTCAACCTTATTTCAATAAAAGAATTACACGTAAAGGATGTCTCCTCAGGCTGCTCGTTTTATTATCGAATAGTATAAAAATTAATCTTTATGTAGCTTCCATATTCCTATAATTGTTGTCAGTTTGGTGACTCTACAAGCAATAGAGTCGGCAGTATTACATATCAAAGACAATCCTCTTACCGCGGAACTCTATAAGTTTGCCCGTCTTTGACCACTAACCGCATCGTATCACGTATGGCTTCCCGCAAATCTTACTGAGTAGGTACCTATAATGTTGGTAGAGTTCATAGAGCATTTTGGTAGAGTTGTTTCTACTATATTTTTTATTTAATGTGTATACTTTTATGTGTGTGAGTGTGTGTATAGTGTGTATCTCGTCGCTTTGTGAAAGAGCTGGCTAAGTGGATATGCGCGGTCGTTTTACTTACCATCAGACAAACGGCCTGCTCATCTCGTTATCCAATAGTTTCAAAATATCCAGGAAAAGGACAACAGCCTCGGGCAACATCATAATCTACTGCAATAACAAAATACTGCGTATGCGCATTCCGGCTGATGACGGAAAGTGCCATAAAACCTGAATCTTTCTCTATAATAGAGATTATTAAACAATATTGCTTTCTTTTCCGAGTATTCAAAATTACCCCAAATAATTTCAAAGCATCATCAACAAATATTTACCTACCCCCTGTCTCCAATCAAAGACATACGCGCGATGACTTCTCACCCCCGCACGATTCCTCAGATCCCGCCATTAGGGCGAAACTAAACAAACACTAAGGACTAATGGCGGAACTCACCCTGACCTTCCGCTTCCTCCCCTGTACTTAGTTTATTAATAAATCTAATATACTTTTACATAAATCACTTAAAATTGATCTCACTCAAAAAACAACCTTTAGGTTTGGATTCTAAAACTCAAAATCCTTTATCATATTTCTATACTTTTAGACATTATGACATTTCTAACTCAAAGGAAAACAAAGCTAGTGGCATAGATAATAAAGTCTAATTTTAAATTACGATTTGGTGGCGTGGATTTAAACTTTTTTCTTAGTACTAATTTGTGAATAAAAACGGCCCCATCTGCTTTGTATGGTGATTATGACTTAGTAATTATAAATCTGATGACATTCTCAATGATGTCTAATGTTTATGTTACTTTCGTTTTGAAATATGCGATAGGTAAGTATAGACAGCTGGTATATAGTCAGTGTATACGGGGAACTCTGTGATAGAAGACGAGTCAAATTTGATGTAACAAAAGCTACTTACTGTATAAAAAAAAACACGACTGCTCTAGCTAGTGTCACTCGGAATGATGGAAGGATTCTAACAAAGACTATAAATCCTGTTGACTAATGATACAACTTCCCCTCATGCGAAAACGAACTATTTAAATGCACTACTCGCCACTGCGAGTACGAGTGCAGACTTATAACTTATCGATATTCAATGTATACTTTACAATTAATATATATACTATTATTAATTATTTTGGAAAAATAATAACCTTTCGTTTGGATTTGTTAACCGACTTCGAAAAAAGAGGAGGAGGTTAAATGTTCGACTGTATGTATTTTTTTAAGTATTTTAACTGATTTCTCCGTCAATTGTGGACCGATTTTGAACATTATTTTTGTTGTTTGAAAGTGTATTATCTCAAGGTGGTCCCATATACATTTTATGGAAGAACATCTAAAGATGAAAAAATGGTACTTGAATTTTTTCATATATCGCGATATTTTCATCGAAGTAGGTTCCCGGTTTTTTTAAAGTATTTCTGCTTTTTGTTGTTAGATTTCCAGACATCCCAGAAATAAAGGAAAGCGAGTGGATAGAAGCGACTCAAAAAGAGAATTGGTTCCATACATCGCAAGTCATGGAATCCATTCAGTAGCTTCGACGTGATGCGTGGCCAAAATACAGACAGACAGACAAAAATAAAAATACAGCTTTGGCTTCAGTATAGATAGGAGTGTCATCCAAAAAAAATGTGACCTGGAGTTTTATTATAAGTAGTATTATAGATTAATTTATAAAGTAAGTATGTATTGTCTAGGTTTTCCATATAATAATTTATTATTAATCGTATATGTCAGGGAATCAAGAATGCGATGCTAACTACCTATTCAATTTTATCGAAATTATTCTGTTCAGTAGTAGTCGTACCACATCACTAAATTACGTCATCCAAATGATCGGCCAATTGCAAGCATAGAATATTACCTCGCCCCCTGCCCGCGCCGGTGAGACATGTTTGTATGAGGAATAGTGTTTATGAGCTATCAACAGGCTAAATAATCTATGGATTCTAACGATACCCCATACAATACAAATCCGTTCAAGCATTTAAAAGATATGGTGGAATAAAGAAACATATGTATTATATATGTACATGAACGCTAAAAAAATTTCACTCTTTTTTGTGATATGTGAAATTTCATTTACCCGTTTTTCCACCTTTAGGGGTAGTATTCTTTCATAAAATTACCGTGGAAAAACCACGATTCCCATTGACGCATATCATATCGTCTATAATTGTGGCTGTGGTTGGGGCTTGATGGAAATTTAGTCCAAGCACGGCACCTGCTTTTACCCATGCTTCTAAGACCTGTATTAAAAAAAATGTTTCACAACCTCTGCGTGCTCAGTGCAGACGCCGCGGTAAATAAGCGGTGGTGCGCAATTGATGTATGTAGCGTAAAGCGGAGCAGTCGTCGCTTTGAGACATCACTATCTGGCCGCATTGCCATTCTATTTCGTGGTTTATTAATGGTTTTGCATCAAGCCGCGCTTGCGCGTGTATTATCTCGTAATCCGCGCTTGATGCAAAAGCATGGTTATTTTGACAGCAAAACGCATACTTGCATAAGCGTCTACGGTCTGCATATGGCGATTGGCATTTACACAACGAACGCGCTCATCGCGTAAATGGATTTTAAATGCGAAACTCACACTTGGAATACAGGCGAGATAGTGGTCAAACGCTAACCTATAAGTTGTAAAAAAACATCGGCCCTTACCCATTTACCGAAATTACTGTACTATGTCACTGCCCTATACCTTGTAAGGTGATACCAGCACACGTGGCACTTCCTACCACCACTTGAACACCACATCCCTTTACGTTTACGGAACTCGAGTGTACTCGAGTAAACTGATACTTTTTAGTCAAGAAAATGGTTCCGACTTGCAAATGCCTGACAACGATTACCTACCACTGGTTCTATCTATACAAATAAATAAAATTGAAGTACATATCTGTTTTTAATATAAAATAACAGCTTTTTACTAAATGCATATGAACCTATAATAAAACAACCATTTTAAAAAAATTTTCTGTCTGTCTGTTTGTTCCGGGAAATCTCCGAAACGGCTGGGCCGATTTTGACGGGACTTTCACTGGCAAATAGCTAATTTTATAAAGAGTAACTTAGACTACTTTTATTTTTGAAAAAGAATTAGGGTTCCGTGCAAAAAATAAAAACTATGTAATTCATTATCACTGCGCGGCTGAAACCGCGGGCAGCAGCTAGTTAGTTACTAAATTTAACTCCATTTTAGTAACGAAATAATTTGAAAAACTTCGCGGTGATGATGTTGCCGCGGTAGTGAGTTGATCGGTGGTTCGAATTCGAATCCCACAATGAGTTCATGAGCTTTCGAATTGGAAAAATCATGAAAAACTGATATTTTATAGCTCAATCGTTTTTGTATGGTCACCTATGATAAACATTTTTTAAACATTTGTTTTGTAGAGTTGACTTTACCTAACTGTCTACTCTCTACTACTGCTAGGTTCATGTCGAATTGAGAGAACGCTATTTTGCTCTATCCTCCATTAAATCTATTTCATCAATTTTAATATCTATTACTTTATAATGCAATAAAATAATTGACCAATTATTCACCAATTGTTTAATTCCATTAACGTGTAAGTGTTCTTCCCATGAGTTAATATAATTTAATTATAAAAAAGTTGGTACTTACCTCATTATTAGTAACAGATCAAAATAATTATTGTCTTTCCACTCTACCTACCTTCTCTTAGCTAGCTTCTCTATAGCTAGCTTACCTATCTAGCTTCTCAAACTAAACCATACCACAAACCACAAAACTGGTTCATAAAATACGCATTAAATTATATTACAACAAACAAAAACTTTTACTGAGAAATCACTTAAATACCTATAGTAAATGTTATCCTAAATGCAGCCATTAAAATTCATTGGCTTTAAAATTTCTCCTTGTCTACATTTTTTTATAACGACTATTCCTTCCCGCCATAATATTTCCATAATATTTTTTACCGCCTAAACTTTTCGGCCAGCGCGTTAGCTTGTGTGTCTAAAACAATAGAGTGAATAGAGTTCACAATATTGTGTCTAAACTGAAATCTTTTTTTTTTACAAAATGGCACAGATATATTTTGTGTTGTAAAATAATAGGAAAGAATGGGGGAGTAAGAAATGTGGTGCGGTTATAACTACATTTTGAGGGTTAGTAAAATACGGGGTTGAATCGAACGTTTTATTTTTATGTAAGATTCATTATATGGATATGGATGATTAGATTACAAATATTTTCGGATTTAAAGCAGTGATTCATTTAAAAAAATACTAAGAAATCTTATCATCATATATATAATATAACTATTACCTTATCGGTCATACAATTGGCAAACTTGTATTCTTGAATATTGATTGTTATGAAAGAACTCCTAAACATGGAAGAATGGGAATTGAATTTTCATATATCCTGGTATTTTCATGGAAGTCGGTTCCCGCTTTTTTAAAAGCAATTCTACTTGTAAAAATATAATTTGTAAGTATTAGGAAAATGGTTTTGGTAATGTTTACGTCATATTTTTTGTTTATTTTCTTATAAGTAGGTATTTTTCTAGTTTTATTAATTTCCATCCATTACTTTCAATTTAGATTTTTAAATTATGATTGTAGAAAATAGGACGTATATTTCCTCCACTAAACATACCCAAGGGCCCAAGGGCATTACCACACATCGCAACATCGCATCGCACTAAATCGAGTTTCATGCACAATATATCGCGCACTCCGCAGCCAATGTCGCGGAACGCATCGAATCTCAATCCCAACGTGTAACGGAACTTATGAAATGAAGCGCTCCATTTTTAAAATGTATTACAATTTATGGCGTCATGTTGGTAATGCTTGGTGAGCGAAATTTTTTCCTGCCAACTGTGACGAATTTCTTGTTTCCGCAATTCGTTCAAAAATTGTAAAGAAAATTTTATAATTTATTAGTATCATTTTGTGGAATATTAAAATGACGGTTAACAATGGCAATAAAATTTTTGTAAGCTCAGTTAGATCTAGTGTTTATGTAGTAGCTAGACCAAAAGGGCTTAAAAAAATACATGAAAACATTACAAAATATGTAAATTTACGCAAAATCTAATTTGTTTTAGATATATAACAATAAAATTTTAATGAGTAATAAAGGTTCACGTCTCATTTTTTTTACAAACTATAACCTCTTTAAATTTCATTCTAAGTTCACCAACACTTATACGATTTACAAGGCAAAAATAAATAAAAGTGAATATCAGGATACAATTGCTTAATTGTACATTACTTATCAACCTATCAAAAACAACAGATAATCCTCGAGCAAGGATGAGCAAAAAACTATAATTTATATACTTGTGCGAGACTCGCTCGCAATTCCATGGAGGATTTATTACACGTAGGACGTAGGTATAGTAGCCAGGAATATCCTTTTAGACTACACTCGAGTGCAAAACGTTAATTTTGATATTAACATCAACGATCACCTTTTCTTTCTAAATCAAAACAGTACCTTGGATACAATTGGACGAGGCCTTATGTTCACGAATAGGTAAATACATTAATTATTATCTATTTTTATTATGACTGCCCAAAAAATTTTTGTAACGTTTTTACACAACTGCACAAAAAAAGAGTGTAATGTTTTATTAGGGTTCATGCATGTATGTTTGTATGTATGTGAGTTTCTTTATTCCACCATAACTTTTAAATGCCTGAACAAATTTGGATGTAGGTATGGAGTTAGAACCTTTACATCATCCCGAGTGACGCTGGCTAGGCGTTAGGCTAGGTATTGGTTTAAATGTCGCACAAGTTCCCGCTCGGCCACACTCACTCTTTTCTCGCAAGTTTCATCTCATCTACACTACCTAACTGTAAATAGAAATACCTACTTGAAACTGCCAAGAATAGAAATTCCCCTCCCATACTCTTACTTTTCTTTAACTTCTCTAACTGACAAAGACGCGGATGCATTACGTCTACTCTCCGCTTCCATTGGTCGACGTTCACCTTTAACCCCACCCATGAACAAAAAATATTACCCATTAGACTGAAAAAGATCTGTTTCAGTGGCTATTCGAGCGCTGTTAATGGGAAACGTCTTATCTCACAGACGGGCGTGTGTGTTTGGAAAATAGCTTTCGTTTAAAAACGGAACGAAAGATAATCCTGTCTATTGCATTTGAACTTTTTAAATTTTTATCTGCGAAACATATTAACGCTGGCCAAATGTAAATGTTATTAAAAATATTACTAGAAAAAAGGGCTACATAAACCATGTATGTTGGGTACATACATGGTTTATGTAGCCCTTTTTTATCATTTGATTTTATCATTTGATTTTACATGGTACATATCCCGTTTCTAGTGATAATAATTTTCATAGTGTTGATCTTGATGATAAAAAAATAGAAATACTTAAATGCTCTTTACGTTGGAGCCCTTTTGGATAGATTGGAAGTTAATATTACCTACTACCAACAGAAAGAACTAAATATTAATGACGATGACGGTCACCTTTCTTATTAAATTCTAGGTCAAGAAATAAATTTAAAAAAAAATCTTTTTAAGTAAATTAATAAAATATATATTTTTTTATATCTAGTTCCTATAAGTATCTACTAAGTACTTAATAAATTAACTATATGATTATGAGGTCTCCAGAGTTCGCATTGAAATAGGCAGATTATGTCTTGAAATGGCGATTTCACACAACGAAAACATGATTATACCTATTCGCGTTTTACCTATTACGACGCGACGTCCGCGCCGCCTCGCACCACTCGCCGCGCTATCTCGAGTCACGGTGATGTATCTATATCATGTAAACCACCAAAGCTGCACCTAAACTATCAACGTAAATTCATCCAAAATCTATCCCCAAGCGGCAATCCTCACTATTTATTCGACAGTTCATTTGCTTTCACGCAACCGGCACGCACCAGCAGTGTTTACCGCCGAACAAATCACTCAGCCACGAAAATAAACAAATTCCGAGTAAAAAAACTCATTCCCCACAATTAAAAAAGCTGAGCGTTATTTAGATTTCCATAAATACTCCGGTGACTACCGTTTTTGAGATATTTCTTCCTGGCGCAGTATAATTATATGCAGTAAGGAAACTGGGCTGATGCAGTTATAGACTGAATTTCTCATTCACGGTAAAAATAATTTGACGAGCTGTGTGAATTCCATGTTTGCAAATGGTTGTGAAGTTATTAGTACACATTATTATGATTTAGCACATCCATCACAAATGAGAAAAGCGAAAGAAAATAAAACTTGTTTAAACTACTTTTTCACTCTATAATTGGTGCTTTTTTATGCAAAAGTCTAACAAAGTAACTAATGACGTGTATGGTGACGGCTTACTTAAACGTAATAATAAGATACAAAACGAACTCTTTTTTGGAAGTATAGATCTGAGTTACTGATGTTATTTATCTTGGATGCAAGTTTTTTGGCATTTGAAACATAAAGTGAGGGCTGTCTCAGAACGAATTTGTCGAAAGCGTATGTTTGAATCTTCGAATGCTTTCAGAGATAACGCGAGAGCTCCAAAAAGATAAGGTGAAGTGTCTGTAATAATTTTATGATGATTCTTTTGAGTGGTTAAGAGATAAAGATAATAGAGCTTTTGAAATTGTGCGTTTCTAATTTTAGTGTATGTATACTATGAAGTAAAAAAAAACTTTAGATTGGCTTTTTAATTCACGTTCCATTTTTGTTAAGATAAAGATGCTACTAGATCGAATCCCATTTAGGCAGAAAGCCATTTCACTCAGATTGTTTTATTACCAGTTTTGGTACACGAATTACCACCAAGAAACATAGTTTGGGCTAAATTCTTACCTTTGACCATAGAGCAATTAGAGCATTATTCTATTTTAATAGTAGGTAGTACTTAGTTAAACAGAGAAAAGTAAGAAAAGTAGAGTGCAGCTACTTGAATGCTCGAATCTCTTGCAAAAACAAAAACTAAGCTTTGGTTACTCTTATAACCCTCTATACTTTATGGTCACAATTTATTCCTTTTTCAAAACCTCGCAAGCGTTTCTGTCTACATAAATCGTCAAGAGTCAGCGACTTCCGACAAAAAGCTCACAAAAAATTCCCTAATAGCGTTTTGTTCACGATTGCATCCAATGTCTCGGAAAATTACAAATCTAAAATAGTTTTGACTTTTGTGATGTGTTCATTATTACGTCGTCGTGTTTTTAATAAGATGTTGTTGGTAAAATAGGTTGAGTTGAGTGAAATAGTGTGTTTTCTTTGTTTATTTTTAGTTAAATTAAATAATGTATATATTTGACATAGCTATACCTCCAAAATAAATAAGAAAAAAAAAAAAAAAAAAAAAAATAGCTATACCTATCCAAGGACAGATATTTGTTAATTAGTTTGATTAGGTTATTATAAGATTTTTACGACAACTATTCTTTCCTGAAAAGTACCAATTTAAATTGAGTAAAATGAAAATAAAAGCAAAAAATTAAATATAAGTATAGCTTTTAGGAATTTAGTTTATATTAAATAAATCTACTACTAATGTATATTCTGTACCTATACATAGTCGAATTTATAGATATAGTGATAATTAAGTAAAATTAAATAAAATTTGAAGATAAAACTCACTAATAGTTTTTGTCTTCTTTTTAATATGTAATGTGTGACTTGTAATAATTAACTATCAATCAATTTATGTCTTTGTATGCGTATGTATTATACCTGTGTATGTAACTCAGTGCGTATGTAGATACGAAGTCAAGCCGCTAGTGGTTTTAAGATGCAACATCTAAATTATAGAGAAAAAGTAATGAAAAATTGTCATCGCTATCTCTTTTAAAGTACTTGTATAATCTGTGTTCAAGCTGGTTTGATCCATCGTGCGTACTTTACGTACTTAACCAGTGCATATTCTATGTAGGTAAACGTCGATAGAACATTTTGACAAAAGCTACAAAATGTATATAACAAAAACTTCAATTTCCCAAGTTGAAACCAAGACAAACCGGAAGGTCAACTTCAAAAGATTAATGACCAAGCAAGTGCGTTCGGTTCTCAAGGATGACCCTGCGATACCCAACTACGAACCATTCAATATTCAAGAAATACCACTTTTTTCCAACTTGCACTATTCATAAAATTCGCGGTCCTATTATCCGCGAATGCACACAATCGATGCAAGAACATTAATTATAAATTCTGGCTGGATCTATCTTGCATTGTCCGGCTAAGGTCACCGCTTGACCCGTGAGAACTTAGAAAAAATTCGCGACCCTAAAATTTGAATATCCCCTATGTTTAAGAAAACATTTCATTGTACGTCCGGCTGGTCAGTGCATTGTGTTGTAATTTATGCAGTCGCATCGCGATCGTTCGAAGTGCAATGTCATTTTATTATTATTCAATGAGCTGGTGTGGACGAAACTGACCTTAGAATTGGAAATCGGGATTGAGTATAGTCTGTTTTGTCACAGAATACGTGGTAGTTGTTTCATTCGGAACACACTGGCCAGCGAGAAAATCTACTAAGTTATAGTAAAAAGTTTGTATAGGTACTGCTCTGAATTTTCCAATCAGAAAAAAGCATTATCAGGGTTACATTAATGTCTGGATTCGTGGAGGCTGGGCAAGATTTGAATGAAAAGTCTTCTGTCATATTACAAAATAACCTTTTATAACATTTTAATTTGAAAAGCTGGTTTATTTTTGCACAATTGAAAACCGGCGATGCCGCACCGGGTGCTAGCCCGTCCTACGCCGCTACTGGAATTACAAACTTCCTCCACTTGATACTTCTATCGGTTAAAATATCTCCTGTGGTGATGCCAGCGCAATCTTGCATTCTCCAGGGTATTTTGATTGTATCGTCGCAGACGTCTACGTAATCTTCATTGATTGATGACCTCTCCAACGATAATATTGCCCCATTTTTTGGGTAAAACGTGCGGTTATGGATAGAAGAGGGTTGCCATAAAATAAAGTGAGCAAGTGCCCAGTTTGTTTACTTTCCTGATGAATGTGTTAGGAAAGGGTAAAAGGCTTTTTGGACGGTATGATAAAAGGGTTATTGCTTAGTTTATTTTATTAATGTTTGTTCGGAAACGTGCAAAAAATTAATAGGGTTTTTTGAATCGATGTTTTAGTTTGTTTTATGAAACTGATATAATTTTATCATATAAACTAGCTGTGCCCTGCGGCTTTGCCCACGTAGCCCAAGTCCTCCTTGTAACACCAGCTATCTGCCAGTGAAAGTCCCGTCAAAATCGCTCAGCCGTTTCGGAGGTTACCCGGAACAATAAGACAGACCACTTTGCTCGTGAAGTCTACCGCCAAGCAGTAGTGTGCAAGCATTACTGTGTTCCGGTTTGATGAGCAGAGTATCCAATGAAATTACTGGGTTTATGAGACTTAATACCTAATGTCTCAGGGTAACGAGCGCACTGCAGTGCCGCGCAGGCCTTTGTGTTTCAAAGTTCTGGGTGGCTCTGCAAATGTTATGGGCCGGCGTTATGCTTACCATCAGGCAAACGACCAGCTCGTCTCGTTACCAAACAACATAAGAAAAAAAGACAAACAAAAATTTTAAAAATGTTTTTTTTTGTTATAGTTACCGTATGTACTTTCATACGCAAATGCAATTTTGCAAAAAAAATTTCATAATGCAAATTTAGTGAAAAGCTGTTATTTTGATATTACAAACAGACACTTCAATTTTATTTATTTGTATAGATACTTGAAAGCCGAGTGAAAAAGCATGCGATTGCTTAAGAATAGTTATGGTTCTTATTACTATATGTACTTTCATCAAGCTTAGTTCTCTTTAGGCTTACAAACATACTTCTTTCCATACATCCAGTATTTTTATTTTTTTATTCGTATTTATACACTAGATCAAAATTCAAGTGGTATTTTCGCCCTAGGGGCCAGTCTAGCGGGTTTACCTAAAGACTTACGATTGCATGATAAAATTTTACGAGACGGGTAAAGGATGTTTGCTGAGGAATCATTCTGCCGATGTGTTGTTTCCATTGTCCACGTTTAGAATAATAAATTGTAATAAAAATATTTATTGCACTATGTATTGATTTTATTTTGGGATTGACCTGTGAAGTTTATATAAATTATTACTACTTTCCGCGCGGCTCGCGGCTTCGCTCGCTTGGTTTATTTTGTTTGGAAGGTGACTTGATCGAGATGTTATTAGCTGTAACACAGAATAAATAATAGGTACGCTATGATTAAAAAAATTTGTTCAGCCGTTTGAATAAAATCGGCTCTTTTAGTTGGGGTTTGATAATAACCGCCAATCAAGCTCATTGCAAGATAGACAACCTCGATCTCGAAGTCTCGATCGTCAATTTGTTTTCATAATAATTTATTGAACAAAACATCGTCTGACGACAACTTGCCATAAACAAAAAAAAAACCTTGTTTTTCCAGTCACGTATTCAGTTAGACAACGGACCCCAACCCTTGTAAATTGTATCCGTACATCCACAAAGGGTTACCAATGCCACCAGTGTTGCCATACATCCGCATAATCTACCCGATCGGGAGAAGTATGCCTTATTCACGCCCAAGGATTTACCCAAACCTTATGGTGACTTTATGGTGATTTTTTGCGGCAATTTATGGGAAACGTCATTCGTTTTTATGGGATGGATTAGTCGGATTTTGTGTTGAATTTAGTTATACAGCCTGAGTTTAATTTGGTATGTTATCCCGGAAGGGGGTCAATGTACTACTGGACGTCAACAATATTTGTTTTACGAGTTTTTGTAATTCGAACATTTTCATTGAAGAAAAGGCATTTAAAGTTTACGTCAAAATTCTACTATAGAACTTCCGGGCAGCCCTAGATCAGCTGATTCACTTGAACTTGACGGCTCCGTAGATAAGTTGGTAGTAACCCTGCCTGCAAAGCGAGGGGTCCCGGGTTCGATTCCCGGCCGGGGCAGATTTTGTGTAAGCGTAAAGTTTGTTCTCGGGTCTTGGATGTTTGTGATGTGTATCTGTGTGTGTCCATGCCACCTGCGACACAGGGAATCCTAGTGCGGGGGTATGCGTGGGTAAGCGTTTATTTATTTATTATTATTTATTTATTTATAACTATGTTGAACTTTCTTAAATGACGATGTTGATTATGAGACTTAGAAAAATTCCAGAAAATACCGCGCAGTTTTGAATTCATTTTTTTCGTATGGAAATTTTGAATGACGTATTTTGTGAGATTCTCACAACTTGTCGAGAACTATGTTCCTAATCTCCCCGTTCCGGGATAAGATACCAATTGAAAGTCACCCTGTATTGTCTCTTATATAGTATATATCTATCATAATTATTATAACTAGCGTAGAGTAACTCTTTGATAACTAATCTATACAAATAAATAAAATTGAAGCGTCTGTTTGTAATATCAAAATAACAGCTTTTTACTAATTGCATATGAAAGAATACACGGTACTTATAACAAAAACACAATTTTAAATTTTTTGTCTGTCTGTCTGCAAATAAAGCAGAATCATAAGAAGTTACTCATCTAATAGTGACCATTTTACTGAGATAAATGTTCAGCTCATGACTTCTTCTTATTTTCATCTTGGTACTCGATAGGCATTTACTCGTACCTTATTGAGCCTATAATCAAACTTATATTTTTTAACTCAATATAAGTGTCACATCTCAGTGGCGTCTATTAAATACTTTGAAAAAAAAAAAACCACAAGTATTGTTTCAATGTCTGGGTGTTGTAGGACCATGGTCTTTGTAGTTCCTGATTACCTAGAGACCTAGACATAGGGAAGCCTAGTTATCGATCAGAATTTATATAGTTTATTTAGTCTCACAAAAACCGTGAATTTTCAGAGACAAAAATAGCCCATGTCACTCTCCAGCCCTTAAATTATGCAAATCTCACGTTGATAAGTTTTTCCGCTGCAATGTGAAAGATCATAATAGGGATGCGAAGCTAAGACTATAAATCTATCTCATTTAAAAGTGCTTGATCTCAAATAATATTAACAACTAAATATTGCAAGGTATATTGACATTCAATTCTGTTCCGCATAGCTAACTATAGATGCAGCTACTATCGGGGGTCCTGGAGTCCCAGCCACCGGCCTCGATTGCGATCCGAACGGACCTCACGGCGAAGTGAATATGGAGACTGCTTTCAAACAACTAAGTACTATCGACCTCGTTGCTGCCTGACCTGCTACCTAAAAAGAAACAGATCAGAAAATGAAAGTAGTTAAAATAAATCAGTGTTCGATATTAATAAACTGACAAATAAAACCCAAAATACAAAGCTCGTAAGTTGAAGATGGCAGCGAAAGAGCTCTCTGCTTGAAAGTTTGTAAAGTTCATTGTGGCTAATTTGCTCATTAAACCGGAACACAGTAATGCTTGCACATTTGTTGTCTATGTTGTTAAAATATAAGTAAATTGTAATTAACGCTGTTGGATTATCGAAATAAATAAAATAAAAAATAAAAAAATTACTGCTTGGCGGCAGACTTCAAGAGCAAAGCGATAGTACCAACACTTAGGGGCATTTCTAGTATCACGAAATCCGCGCTTGACGCAAACGCGTTATTCTGACAAGCAAACGTACGTTTGCTTGGGCGTCTAAGGTGCCCCATAGAGAGATCGCAGAAGAGCCAGTAGAAATATTGATATATACTTTGATTGGAACTGCAATCAAGTCGTCGTGCGACAGTTCTTTATCGTTTGCAAAGAAAACTTATTCTTATTAACTTATTCATGGCACAGAACAAATTTTTCGAAGCAACTCATATCTAGGGAAACCCAAAGTTTCCTTAAAAAATCTAATAATAAGCTCTCGCCATACAATGGTCCTATCTCGCCGAATGTCCGAGAAATTTTACAGTGCAATTTTATTTATAGCATAATTATACAGCGGTCGTGAGAAACGGCTACCTTGTGCGAGGGTCGGCCGTGGATTATTGGGGACCTTTCTTGTAGATTTTAGACGATTTGGGACTAAATCCGATTGAGAGCACTGATTATTTAGGTTCGTTTTTAAAAATTACAAAAGAGGTTTGGACTTTGGCCAGCTTCTTTAGTTTTTCAAGAATTTCGGAATTGACTGACAAACGTGGTGGATTGAGTTTCGGCACAAATTTTATCCAAGGGACCAACCCAAAAGAAAAACATAGGGCTTTCCCAAGCCTAGTTTCGGGAACAACAGTTCTATAATTTTAAGTTAACCCTACAGCGCTTTGTATACTTTATGTGAAATTTATTTTATATTTGGTTTTTTCATCGTGTTTATAAGGCTCATAAATAAACTATTATTATTATTATTAAATACTAAATAGAATTGTTTAGTACCTATACCAAAACTAAACCTTATGTCACGTATTTCATTATATTTTAGTGTTCGTCTGGGTTGTTACCACCGCTTTGCTCGTGAAGTCTGCCGCCAAGCAGTGGTGTGCAAGCATTACTGTGTTCCGGTTTGATGAGCAGAGTATCCAGTGAAATTACTGGGCTTATGACACTTAATACCTAATGTCTCAGGGTAACGAGCGCACTGCAGTGCCGCGCAGGCCTTTGTGTTTCAAAGTTCTGGGTGGCACTGCAATCGTTATGGGCCGGCGTTATGCATACCATCAGGCAAACGACCAGCTCGTCTCGTTACCAAATAACATAAAAAAAAAATATTATACGTATATCGATATTTAATATTTGTTACAAAAATAGCTATCTTTTAAGTCAGACGTCCCTTTTCAGCAAATATTAATCTCGTAAATTTGATGTCAATAGTGTCCTTTATCCTCTGCCCTCTTGATGGATAGGGGTAGGATATTGCTATGCCTATTATGATAATATTTGCACTTAACATACCTCTCCTCTTTGAGGTTGAGTTATTCATAGCCTTTTTAGTTATAGCTTAAAAATGCCAGTTTCAAAAGAGGCTTGCGGTGTTTGTTTTAAAACTATAGTCCGATAATTTCGTTTCTGGTTTTGCTACCAATATGAATGCTTTGTGAAGTGCTACTACAATAGTATAAAAATTCTCAACAACTAGGTAGTATAAAACCATCTCTCCTGAATTCAGTTGAATTATAGCAACATTAAAATCTATGCATTAGAATATAACATTAAGTTATTACAACTTTAGATTAAAGTTTATTAACCTTTAATTCCATTGATTTAATGCTAAGACGAATATTGACTTTAGACGTTGTTCTAATTAAGACTAACCTCCTAAGGAATGTTACCGCTTCTGACGTTTAAGTTCCCATAACATGATTGTCAAATGCTGTCTAACATTGAATTTTACAAAAAACAATTATTTCCAATGATTTCCTTAAAAAGAGTGTAAGAATATTGTACCAAAATTACTCCAAAGTACCACATATCAACATCACTTGCTTAACTGTAAACATATTTTACCTTCCGTTACATTTCGGACGTAAATCTTTACAGCAAAAAAAAAAGTACAAAAATTATATCACAAAAAGCATGTCTTCTCAGCTACTCGGGGTGAGTGTTGTACAAATTTGCCTAGCTATTGTTGGTCAGCAAAAAACGGAGTGACCACTAACAAGCTGTATATTGTAAGAGGAAAAAAATTGTCTCACGCCCAGCAAATTTATGGAGCATTTTTTCTACTGGCTTGAATTTTTCATTTAAATGTTTGTTGATTTCTCATTTCTTAACATAATTTGTTGTTTAGGTCGAATTTAAGTAGCAGCTACGCTACGAATAATAAAAAGGTAGTAAGTATTATAAAATAATTTTTGCGAATTTTTAAAAACTAAAATAATTAAGTTGTAACTCAATAATTTTTTTTGCATGAAATTTCTTTTATAACTGTTGTTGTTGTTCGTTTAGAGTTAGCTTAGTATTATGTACCTACTTATTCTTGTCTATTTTGATGACATTTTTTTTCCTAAAATCAAAATCTCTAGCCAACAAAAAAAAACCAATAGACCAAACCTAGCAACCCAAAAGCTCCCCAAATTTTAAAAGATAACGATCGGACAAGTCTTATTCGGAAGCAAAACATGTCGGCTACAATAAAGACTGCACACGACCACAGCAAAGGTGCAGGGACCGACCATTGTCCAAACTCTATGCTCCACAAACTTGCAAATACAATTGCCTTAGCCCCCATCCTCCATACAGGCGGTCAAAGAAATTACGGGATCTGGCAAGCAAAAAATTGCAACAAAAAAAATAAGATGACATTCCGTATTCAAAATATGTCACTTTTGCGTATCGATTTATCGCATTGCGAATTGAACTGTTTATTCTATATGATCGTGTCCAGAATGTCCCTTTTGTGCCTTCTGGACGCTTATTAGTTATACCGTGAAGTCGACGACGTTTCCCATGACGACTGATTTGTATTTTTGAGTTATTTTTACGATTACTGACGACATATTTCATTGTTGGCGCGGAATTATCGGAAGTGACGCGGATTAGTTCCGTCCTTATGCATCGATGAATATTTTATTATTTTGAAATGGGAATGTCTCGAATTTTAAATAAATTCGTTGTTGACAACAGCATGGACCACTTTTGCTGTTATAAAGTTGGTAGGTAAGTAATTTCTAGACAATTTGGAGGGCAAGAAAATAATATAACGTTTTCTACTTTAGAAGGTAATGAAAATATTTTGTAGACAAAAGTTTCGGTTGCAAAAGTCATTGCTTATATGCTACCTATAAGTAATGTTGTGTTCTAAATACTTAATTATTCCTAACCGAAACCGAACAAATGGGAAGTAGGTATGTTAATTTAAAGGTCATCGATTTGTTTTTTATATATAGGTATTTGACAGGATGATACGTTAACGTTTGGCCGCTATTTCGCAACGATGTGCTCAAAGATTCACTATCTTTAAACTTCTAAGCCTAGAATAAAAAAAAGAAAAAAGGGACGCATTTACCTACGCTGCATGCACTCTATACTTTGAAATTGAAGACGAATAGCTGGCTTGACGCTGGCTGGTGGTTTAAACAAACTGAAGTTTAGCCTAGCAAAATAAACGAAGTCAGAAAAAACGCCCTTTTAGATTTCTATAATAATGGCAACCTCATCGAGAAATTAAAAGGAATCAATCGCCTTTATCCCTCTAGGGCTGCCACAAATTAATATATCCGTCATAAAGAAAACACATTCATTACTCCATCATACCGTATGCAAAACAATAAAGCTTTTGTGCGGCCACACAAAAGGGATCCATATCAATTCCTACATAGAAAAACCTCAAAAAGAACTTTTCAGGGTTGCCATGCCGAAATAAACCATAGACAATTGAAATAGGGTTGTTGAACTGTGATTGGAGTTTGTTTTTGATATGAAATAGGATACTTGAGCCAAATTAATAGCTTATCTGCGATCGGTTCGTTGGTTATTATGTCACTCATTGCGTGGGCTTCAGTGTTCACCTTTTGTGGTGGTTTTAGGGTTGCCTCCATCGGAATTATTCTATACTTTTTTATTCTAGATGGGCTAGCACTTGATCGTTATGTCACCTGATGTTAAGTGAAGATTTGGTCGAAAATAGAAACCTCACCTAAAAAAACTGCTTTTAAGCAATTCGATTTAACAAAACTTACATAAAAAATACGACTGCCCTAATAGCCAGTGTCACTCGGAATTCAGATTTGATTGGATTCAGATTCTAACGATACTTACTCCATACATCGACATCTGTTCAAGCATTTAAAAATTATGGTAGAATATAGAAACTCACATACAAACATACATACCTACATGAACTTTAATGCAAAAGCGTTCAACCCTATATTTTGCTCGGGGGTGTAATGTATCCCGGCATTGTGCGCGGGTTATCCGCAACATCTAGACTCTGACGGTAATCAGAGGCTAATCATCGAAAATGGGGTGCTTTCAACCACCGGGTTTGCATGTTATTATTTGAGAGTATTTTAATAGATCTCTTTGCTACTCTCTATAAAAAAAGTTAGTAAATAAAAATGCCTAGCGACTTTAAGTGTGTAATAAACCCTGACCTCTAACTACAATTCTTTGTACATAGGGAATTAGGAACTACGAGGACCATGTCCCGCAACGGAAAAAAATTACTTTTTTAAATGTCTTACGTTTGACTGCCAAACGTGCCAAAATTATATTTTGTCGCGTTACGGGAATATATAGTGTAGTGTCACTAAGAACTTTGAAACACAAAGGCCTGCGCGGCACTGCAGTGCGCACTTTACCCTGAGACATTAGGTATTAAGTCTCATAAGCCCAGTAATTTCGCTGACTACTCTGCTCATCAAACCGGAACACAGTAATGCTTGCACATTACTGCTTGGCGGCAGACTTCACGAGCAAAGCGGTCAAGGCCTATATGAGTGCTATAGAGGAAGCTACTTTTATACTGATTCCACGCAAACGAAGCCGATGGCAAAAGCTATAGTATTGCATATATTACTAAGTATTGAATCTTTCACAATCTTCCACGAACAAGTGGATAAGTGGATTTTAAAAATTGTAACAAAAGAAGGCGTCAACCAAGATAATACTAGAATTAGTCAAAGAACAATATAATTGCACCGATACAGAGGTCAGACTCTATTGCATCGCGTTCAGTTGGCATAATTAGTGCCTACATTCAAATGCACGTTGATTATTAACCGTTGCAGGGCAGAGGTGACAGATTATGTTTTGATACGACTATTATAACGAGATCGGAATAAACAAGTAGGCAGTAATTAGTTTCTAATGTCAGCTGATGTCAAATTAGGTATTTAATAATAGAATAATTATAAATTAAATTGAAAGCTTATTTTTACAAGGCTAACTTGTCATTGAATTGTATCAAAATTTAATATTGAAATAGGTTTTTAGTAACTAAGAAATTGATTTTAAAAATACTTTATGTATACATAAGCTCCAGAAGAGCGCTCATAAAAGTAAAATAATGCTCGTTGGCCTTTCCATATACAACCGTTCGAGATAAAAAGCAAAATACTCATCTAAATGTTCATTCTTCAAGCATGTCAGTAAACCAGTGAAATTACTGGGCTTATTAGACATACTTAATGTCTTATGTCTCAGGGTAACGAGTGCACTACAGTGCCGCGCAGGCCTTTGTGTTCAAAGTTCTGAGTGGCACTGCAATTGTTATAGGCCGGCGCTATATTTACCATCAAGCAAACGACCAGCTCGTCTATTATCAAATAGTATTAAAAAAATTTTTTTTTCAGCGAGACAGTCAGGTGCTTTGCTTGACCTTGGCACCGCAACAGCTCGTTACCCTGATATAGGCCATTAATTTCACTGACTACTTACTTTGCCCATCAAACCGGAACACAGCAATGAATATTGTATCTAGTTGTGGTTACCGACAGACTACACACGAGCAAAGCGGTGGTACCCATCTTTGACCACACTCTCAAAATGGTTGTCTAAATACCTGGTGAATTAACTATCCCTAAATTGTTTAAAATTTAAGCCTTAATATTACAGTAGGAACTACCTACTGTAATGGTGTAGGTGGCGCTTCAGTTAGGTAATATACCAAAAAGGTAGAATATCTAAGAATCATATATTATATTTAATTTAATAAATACTAGATTATTCTGCAGGATATTTTTAGGCAATATATTATCCAAAGACCCAATCTCAATATGAGCAAAAAGTGGCACTTCTTGAAGGCGGGGCTCACTGACAAATTTACGAGGACTTCGCTTGTTTTTGCACCACACTCGAGTTTTTATAGTTCCCAACACCGACAAGTGGTTTCACGCTGGTTTTTTTGGCGGTAAGATTATCGAGTTATGGTGAGATGTCAAGTCCAACTTTTACTGGAACGTTATTTCAATCCTTTGAAAAAAATTATATTAATGGCTTTGATGAGACACGTGGGCCACTTGAAGAAATAGATTTTGAAGTTTTCACCTAACTGTGAATGGATACGTAATGGCCACCAAAAACATCGACCTAAAACGTTGTTGGTAAAAAATAAAAGCACCTTTAGGTGTTTTCACCACTAGGTACAATACTCGTCTGCACTTCACCATTGTACCACTTTCAACCATATACCTATACGGGTGAGATAATGGCTAAAAAGGTACCGGTTACTTATAAAAAACAAAATTACTAAAATCTTACAAAAATCTGACATTAGCATAGTGACCAACAACGTAGTATTTAAGTACCTAGGCCTGATTCTTTATTTTTATGTTATTACTAGCTTCTTTCTGCCCGCGGTTTTCTCCCGCGTCCCCACAGGAACCGTGTATTTTGCGGGATAAAAAGTAGCCTATGTTACTTTCCGGTCCACAAACTATATCTATGGCAAAAATCACGTCGATCCGTTGGTCCGTTACTGCGTGAAAGAAGGACAAACCAACAAATCAACAAACACTCTTTCGCATTTATAATATTCGTAGGAAGTAAGATTAAAAGTTATACTTGGCCAAAGAGTAGGCCAAAGAGGAGGTAGGTAGAGTACGGCACCAATTTTTAAAGTCAGGCAAAGATAATGTGTTCCTCTGAAAAAATTATCCTCCATAAACGTCACCCCAATTAGTGGGTTCGCGAAAGTCGCACCATTTAACACCATACGAAAACTATAAATGTCAAAGATAATAATCATAAAGTTACTTAATTGGACACAATAATATCAACAGATCGAGTTACAAATAGACACACAAAAAAAACTTTACTCACCAGTTTTTTTCAGAGTAAAGTATTTTTCTGAAATTACCATCTCCTCAAAATCCAGAGTGATTAGGTATCTCCTAGACGTGCTACAAAATTTGATATCAGTGATGATTTCCACCAAAAGTTATTCTTCTCTCTCTCTCTTTCTGGCCTTCGTCTATCTGACCTTTGACCACTATCTAACCCGATCTTAAGTTTATGATTGAACGTGCTAAACTAATACAATGCTAACGGGCTCTCAAAGTGTGGCTGCCAAATTCCAAACCAACAGATTTTCAGCGTAAAGACTAGTAATTATTATATATTCTATGTTAAGGTTGAGTAAGCCAAGGTGATCATTAAAACAAGCACTACCACCATGTCATGATTATATGCCAACATATTCATTCACCAAACACTAATTGTAAGATTTGAATCAACCTACGGTTCGAGGAGCCACTTCACTGCTTACCAATGTTCTTAAAAAACATCAAATCGGATTCCCATACATCAACCAACACGACCACTATCTCGTCAAATTAACCCTATCTCAAATTATTCCATAAATACACCAAAACTGGCTCGACGACACGTGCTCACACGCAGCATCTTTAACGCCGTTAACCCTAAAACGCGTGCCGGGATTAATATGACCCACCTTCAAGATTCTTTCACCCCATTGTACCCTCTCATCCCTTTATTCCTCTAACGGGTACAAAAGGGTACACGAATCGTGCGCAAGGATTCTGTATCAACTGTAATGGATCGCGTGCCCTTTGTGGAGATAGAACCAGTAACCCTTACTTCTTTATGTGTTCTTTTATGTAGTTTTTTAGGGAGACGTTTTATCTCCGTTACTCGGAGCTTTATCTAAAGCCTTTGGAAATGGGCGTGCGCTGGTATAATTTTCTACGAAATCGCGTTTGGTTAACATAAAGTTCGTTGTAAAATAAATGTTAAATGTGTGATGAAATCCTCGACGGTTGCAGTTTCGTGATAAAACTTGATCGAAATCAAGTTTTGGGCACCATCCGATTCCCAGAACATTTCACTAGCACGTGAAGTCACACCGTGGGACCACACATGTTCGCTGAATGAAGCGTAATACAGCCGATTTCGAAAACCAGATTTCATTCTTCATCAATATTCACAATATTACAAGAAGCCCCTTTTTTAACTTCTTTTTTTCTTTACGGGTTTCGTAACGACTTTTTTCTTTGGACGAAAAAGACGATGGTGACCCGTGACCTCTTACTCGAGACCCTTTGAGTAGCGGACGGTTGAAATCTAGTTTGTTTGAAAAAAGCGTGTCCGTCTATGTGTTTTGTTGGGTTTACACAATGCTGTGAATGATTTAAACTCCGAAACGGATTGTATGTGGTCGGGGCAGTTTTACTATGGCGTATCCTGAGAAAACGTTTCAGGCCATGTGACAATATGTTGCTACATAAAACAGGTTTATAGATTGGCTTTGGGCTCTCAAAATGGTCGAGATTGCAATTTCTTAAAAGTAGTAATAAAATAGTAATTTAAAAAATGTGACTAACACTAGTCCTTAAAAGGAACAACTAAAAAGATAGCCTCAACTAGAAACAGACTGGCCGATTTATTTGACTTTGTAACTGTTACTAATAAGAAAGAATGCTTTTAAAACTGACAAAACTATAGATGATAATATAACAAGTGTCTTGATAAACGTAACAAAAATATTCCAAGGGTCGAAATGGTCATTAGTTTTTCCCAGTTATCTGCAATCTATTAATAACTACACATCTTCAATCCAATCTCTGCTGAATCTTTGTAAAACACGCGCTCATGATTGCAACAAAAAAACTAAGAAGTAACAACGTTTCGCCCTTTTTTGTCGCAAACTTTTTGTGCAGACGTTTTTGTGCTTCCCTCAAGATATAACATAATAGGGTCTGCTCCCGTTAAGTAACCCAATTTTTGCACCATAAATAAAAGGAAAAAACTTAAAAGCTAACGGTCTTCTGTAAAGTTCCGTGTTTTTTTTACTTTTTCTACCTATGAATTAATTTGTATAACGCCCTGATGCTTACACATAAAGTGCGTATTGAGATTGAAAATTAGGCCACATTCATGTTTTTTGTATGCTTTTTTACTTTTTTAAATGTTTTGTGACAATATTGACAGATCTCGCCTCTTACTCGTACTATGAAGAGATTTACGTCAAACTGGAGGATTTGTAAATAATCTCATTGAAAATTAATACAAGTAATTCTGAAGGTATCTGAAGTTTCCATAGCGGCTGATTGGGTTTATTGTTGGAAGTTTTTTGTGGGGGATTGATTTCAAAAACAAAATGGCTCCTTTGAATATTTATTAGGTAGGTACAACTAGCGCTATTGTTTTAAAACTCAATCGTCAGGGCGTTGGTTAATCATGCATATTTTAACTTTAAATGTATGGATAGAAGAAAAAGTGTAAACCTCGTATACTACCTAGAGTCGGCTTCAGTAATAACCAGAGAATACAAAAACGACCGCCTAAATAGAATAATTTTGTGTTTGTGTTAACGGAAAAACCTTTAAATAATACTTAAACTATTTGTTAATTTAAAAGAGATTTTTCTAGATGCTAGCTAGTAAGCTCCACTCGAAGTGTGTTCTTCCGATAACATACACAAAAGTACATGGGTATGTGATATGTCTTAATTGTTGTCTGGAAAATTTAATAATATTATATTGTTCTTAGCGAAACGATGATTATCTACAAATCATGTCTATCCAAAAGGCGCTTGTATGAATAACGATAAGGCTGCCAATTATCCGTCATTCTTTGTTTTAATTTAACTGCAGTTTCCCCTCTGTTATTAAGCTTTTAAATATTATTGTAGTATTGTTTTAGTTGTCTTTTGTTTATATCTTTTATTTTGGTGTAAAGAAACAGTTGTTTCTGTCATGTATTGTATTTTATATATATCTTCTCTCTGTTAAATAAATATACAGTAGACCAGAAGGTCTACTGTTTATTTAGGGTTTATAGGTGCAGAAGTACTGAAAACATTGAGTTTTTGAATGTTGAGTTGAGTTGTACAATTTTTGAACGTTACTTCTATTATAGTTGAGTAAACCTTAATTTTATGTTAATAATTATAGTATAGCATATCATTTGATTCAGCAAAATAAAAATGGTTAATTTGAAATAAGTTGTTTCTATCATAAAAGCAGGTTAATGCAACACAAACTTCAAAAAAATCAAGTAAGTACATTTTATAGTGTTAAATTTACCTGTAATCAATAACAAATTTCTTTTAATTGATTTAACAAATCAACTGTCTATGTCATCACCCTAAAAACAGGTTGAAAAAAAAGTTGAATCAACCTATTTGGTTTTTCAGTGCCAAAAATAACGATAAGTACAAATACTTTCTTATATTTTATATTCCAAAGTAAATATAAAAATTACTCAACACTACCGTCAATGGTAAACCTCAGCATCCGCCGGGTTAAATACCGTTAATCTGTATAACCCTACACCACGTGCCAGATGAGGGTTAAATGTCAAAATAATAAGAAAAGCATAAAAAGTTTAGAAGGGGTGTGTCTTAGCCCCGTCGATTCTGATGTAAAAAATAATGGACCTAATGCAATGTGATGACAATTTTAAGTCGACTAAAAATAAATACTTATAAAATGTAAAAATAATCTATACAAAAAAATAAAATTAAAGTGTCTGTTTGTAATATCAAAATAACAGCTTTTTACTAAATGCTTATGAAAGTACCTATAATAAAACAACCATTTTTAAAATTTTTGTCTGTCTGTTTGTTTCGGGTAATCTCCGAAACGGCTGGACTGATTTTGACGGGGCTTTTACTGGTAGATAGATGATGTTACAAGGAGTAACTTAGGCTACGTGTGCGAAGCCGCGAGGCACAGCTACTTTTTATTGCTTTCTCACCTAATCTTAAGTAATGATGTGTTCGAAGTTGATGAGCATTTTTATATTATTAGATGACGAGAGGAGCGGGTCATTTGTCTGATGGTAAGCATAACGCCAGCCCATAACAATTACAGTCCCACCCAGAACTTTGAAACACAAAGGCGTGGCACTACATTGCGCTCTTTACCCTGAAACATTAGGTATTAAGTCTCATAAGCCCAGTAATTTCACTAACTACTTTGCTCATCAAACCGGAATATATCCTTGGTGGCAGACTAAACCAGCAAAGCGGTGGTACCCGTCCAGACGGACATTCGCAGAAGAATTAGTCCTCCTAGTATTACCTATTAGTATGGCTAGCGCTAGCCAGGCTACCAATAGAAAATGTCCCACTGCCATGCTATATCCCCAAAGATTTTCATGTTTCATGTTATCACCGAAAACTTAATTATATTGTTGAATGTGGACCATCGATCCAAAGATTGACAGTCGACCTCATGCACCACGTAACCATTAGATATGAAAAAATACGCAATATTAACATGGGTGGGTCAGAAGGTACTCCAAATAAGTAACATCCCAGGGGAAATTAGGACAATGTCCTAAGCGGTCCAATGTCCGCTTATCGATTTGATCTTAAGAGATTAAGAACCAAAACGTTGACTGAAATCAAAAGAAAATCTGATCACAGCTGTAAAGGTCAGTATTCTCTTCCGTAAATACTGCATTCGTAGAATATCATTCAGATCTGAACAATGATATGATTCTTTTTACTCTAGGTAGAACGTTTAACGATAATCGTCATGATGTATACGAAGGTAATGTGTAAACAATAAGTAACGTTAACCTTTTAGATAAAGTATGTTTTGTCTTCTTCGATTCAATTTTAAATTGTCAAAGAACAACAAAAAACATAGTTTAACTAAATCACTAATGAGAGCATTGATTCTCAAAAGCGGCTCCGGAGTACACGGTAGGTTTGGCAATAGGTACTTGACTTGAGGAGTTAGCTAGATGAGCTAGAAAATGCCTTTAACATGCTATAGTGAAGTTTTATTTCACCCCAAGCTCAAGTTGATTGTGGAATTCGAAACATAGGCGAACTGACTTTATTACCACTGACCAATGCTTTCTGTCTTTTAATAATCCGTACTTCCGTCCAATAAATGCGAAAGTGTGTTTTAGTGTTATTCTCTTGGTTTGTTTGTCCTTATTTCATGGAGCAATGGATCGATGTGATTTGTTGCATGGAGATAGTTTATGGACAGGACAGTAAAAAAGACTACATTTTATCCCGGGAAAATGTACGGTTCGTGTAGGAATCTCCACGCGGGTGAAACCACGGGCTAGTATAAAATATTTCTTTAATTTTAAAGCAGATTAATAAGTACATTTTCGTAAGCTCTCTACCTCAAGAGTTTAATAACCCCCCTGCTTTCTAAACCTTCTTTATAAACACCATCAAAAGAGCCACTCGTGGATCAAATCCTATAACATCCACCACCTCGGGACTCAATTCGGATGCCTCTCCGCGGAGCCTCAGTCCCTTGCTTAATCGTTCAGATTAAGTGGTATTAAACGCTGCCACGCAATCCTATCACTCGCCTACAAATCTGATTTCCACTGCACTTTAATCCTACACCCTTAACAACTACCATTTTCACTAACCCACAACCATTGCTGACTGGAAACTATATGTAAAACAAAGACTTGTACAAAACCGGTAGTGGATATGCGACAAGGTGTTGTTGTAGTGAGTGGGTGGGGTTACTCCCAAAAGCTCTCGCTCGGTAGTCAATTAAGTGATCAGTCAGGGGTTCTGCACAATTGGCCGCCTCCGAACAATGCTGCGGTACGCGACACCGCCGCGGTGGTTTTATTAGACGGATTGCGGAGATGACGCTTTTTAACAATGTTAAGCCGTAAGCCGTAATCGCTGTGAAGAGGTAGCTGAGTATTTTAAAGATCTATTGAAGCGTAATTTTGTTGTTCATCAGAAGTCTTTAAACTCTAGGTAAGATATTAATAAGCAATAAATTGAGAAAAAGACCTAAGTGAGCTAAAATTTGGTGCTACGTACCTGTCGGTGTGGAGAAAATCACTTTTGACGGTGTAAGGGTAATTTATTACATTATTCGATTATTTTTTTTACATTATAATATTTCCAGATGTTTCAACCCATTTGTAGTGTTTATGGTCACAAGTGATCCCATCCTAACACTGCTTAAGCAGCTTCACTTATATAAGACTGAGTGAAAAATAGATCCAACAAAAAAAACTATGATTAGTTGTGCAAGCAAGTAACTCTTACACAAAAACGAGCACAAAGTTTTAGCTATTTGATTAGGCACCAGAAAATGCAATTCTTCGCAAATTTTATTTCAAAGTCGCACTACCTTCTATTTATTTCCTTACGCATTGAGGAAAACGCCTCACCAAAAGTCGACTGTCTTCCGGTCCAGATCAACCTGTTTTTATCACCAATTTTTTCCTCGTTCAATAATACCGGCCTGAAATCGGTACGGTCGCGTTCGGCCGCGCGTGAAATCGCATCAACGCCGTTGCACGATCGGCCGCCCGCGACCGACGCCCGACGGCAACGGTTGCGCGCCTCTGACCGGCTTAAATACAGGGACATGGGGGATGTGAGCCCGTTTTTTCCGGGAACCTCTGGATATTCAGATTACGTTAGCTTTGAGGGATGATGCGGACTTTGTGGACGGGAGTAAATATTGATGATGGATTATTACTTTTTGCGGATCAACTTTACAATTTTTGTGTAAATTTGGAATTTAAATGTTGGTTTCAGTTTGATGTGATATTACCTATACCTTAAGCTAAGTAAACTGATTATGATGCTCATACTTACTTATTCGAAATGCTTTTTTTATTCTACTACAAAGTATCAAGACGTTATTCAGGTTTGTCTGGTAGGTAAGAATAACAGCTGCCCGTAACAATTGCATTTTGAAACAATGCCTGCGCGGCACTGCAGTGCGCTCGTTACCCTGAGATATCGGTTATCATATTTCCCAGTAAATCAGTAAAGTTGTTTGTGTTAATATTGTTTGTATATACAACATAAACTAAACTAATTAAACAAGTTCATCAAGTTGTTTGTTTAGTTGGTAAGCACGAGTATGTTTGTAGGTGGTAGGACTAAGTCTGTATTCGTCTGGGTGGATACCACCGCTTTGCTCATGAAGTCTTCTGACAAGCAGTAATGTGCAAGCATTACTGTGTTCCGGTTTGATGAGCGAAGTAGTCAGAGAAATTACTGGGGTTATGAGAAATAGCTAATTATAATTATTAATTATAGCTATAGCTAATGTCTCAGGGTAACGAGCGCACTGCAGTGCCGCGTAGGCCTTTGTGGTAGAAATTTTTGAGTGAAAATTTGTTAGTTAAATTGTTTAAAAAAACTATTTTGTAAATATACTGGACGTCGAAATAACTATTACTTGTAATTCCAATACCACGCGTTTGAACCCGCAAGCAAAAGTTAGAGTTAGACAAAAACTACTCTGAAGCATCATAATCAATTATTTCCTTTTGATTTTGACTCACAGTTCTATCTAATGATTTGTGGTCAGTAAAAAAATATTATTTATTATTTTTAATATACTCACATTTATGACATCATCGGGAAGTCTAAGATAAACGTAGTCATGTAGACATCGCGTGAAGAAGAGTGATAACATCTGACCTCCTCCCGAGCCCTCTTATCACTGAGAAAATAGGTTACGTATGTAACTGTACGCTTCAGTAAATAGTAGTTGTGGATAGAATATGTTTAAATTATTAATTATAAAAAGCATTTTATATTTTAATCTATGTTTACTAGCAAAAGAATTACAATCTACAAAATAATTAATTAAGAATACCTACCCGAAATAAACCTAGCCCATGACGCTATTCACAGAACAACAGCTGTTATACAACAATTCTGTCAGACGATGAACAGTGGAAAAATAAAAAGATTTAATACACTGAGGGAAAGATCGGTTCTTACATAGTATACTAGCTTCTGCCTGCGGTTTTCACCCGCAGTCCCACAGGAACCGTGCATTTTTCCCGGATAAAAAGTAGCCTATGTTACTCTCCGGTCCATAAACTATACCAAAAATCACGTCGATCCGTTGTTCCGTTACTGCGTGAAAGATGGACAAACCAACAAACACACTTTCGCATTTATAATATTAGTAGGATTCGGTTACAATTCACTTGATCAAATACTAACAGGTATCGTAAATTATCCCCGTCCAAGCACTCAAACAAAAGACGACCACAGACAAAACAACGCAGAGGAGAACGAGACAGAACCAAAAGACAAAAGACAACAGGATGGAAACAACCTCAAACGAGTGATTTAGAGGTGACAACACAAGTTTTTTTACACTCTTTACCAAATCGATCTTGGTGTAAATTGTAATGGTACCTGATTGATTTATTTAGTGCTTCACAGCGCATATTTTAAACTAAACGATGTCTATATCGGGAGCGTGAAATTCGCACGTGTGCTGGATGCGGCGGGTGGGGCAATTGACAAAGACATTACGGTTGGAGAAAATTATTTGGTTTCACATCAATATGATAGAAAACTGCAAAGTAGATACGAGGAAAGTCGATCTCACAGACAAAAGATATAATAAATAGACTATACAACAAAAGTGAGAGAATGCTAGCAATATTAATTTATTTGATATATGTTACGTAAAAGCTCTGTATATATTGCTTTGTTAAAGTGTTTATTTTTTAGTATTTTTTTTTCAGTTCTCCCGTGATCATGGCGCTTGCAACAGCGCCGAAATATCGGGAACTCAATACAAATATTATACATGGTAAATATCCCGTTAATTCTGATTTTGTTTGTAGTATTTTTAGTAACACAAGGCAAGTACAAGGACGTGCTTATCATGATGCAAAGATTCTTTTTTATGGCAAAGTAATATTTTATTGATGTGGTGCATTATAATGGGACTCTATATAATTCTTAACTCGCGCTTCATTTCATTTCATCATTATCATAAGAGTTATCTCACAGGTCAACTTGTAATCAGTTTATTAAATTAAGTAATTGTGCAAATTATAAAACTTCATTTTTATTATTAACCTACTTACACTTAGCATTTCTTACAAGAGTGTTGGCGTGGATCAATTTATCTTCGAAGGCTTTTACATCCGGGGTTTTTTTTATTTATTCTTCATTACTTTCTTTTACGTACATACATGGGTAAACGTCCCATTACTCGTCAGTTTCTGAATTTAGCTGTCTTTGCAGCTTTGCCTCGTCTCTGTTTGTTAACTTAGAAATATCAAATTTTTTGACGTGATTACTTATTTATAACTCTTTTCGGTAAACATATTTTTAGTACGATAAAAAAACCACAAGTTATTAAAATAATTGAAAAACTGAAAAATAAGTGAAATGTACCAGTATCCGTCAGATTTGTCCTAATTTTCGTCAAATTGTCCCAGAACTCGTCAATTTTTACCACTATTTTGAACTCTGTAACCGTGGTATTAAGGTTCATTATTAAATTGTTTTTTGGCGATATAACCCTCAAATTAAAAATATAGGGCAAAAATATACCCAGAATAACCAAACGCGTCGAATGCCTAGGATAAAAAAAGGTTAAAGAATATTATTTATTGCACCAAATGAAACCAATTTAATCAAGCTGTTTTTTGTATTAACAAGTTTTTTTGTGAAAAAATATAAATAAATATTCAAATATATTTTTCCAGAAAAGCTTTTTGTAAAATACGTAATGGATTCTGTAGTCTCGTAGCCACCTTCCGGCTCCATCATCGGCATCCTAAATATCGCCTAAGGTTCGATTGATTCTTGTAAATACTCAATCTTCGTTTATTCCCCGATCTATCCACGCGACATTGGCGAAATTGCGGCAACCCTGCAGAAGCCATTAAGAAGAAGTTGAAGTTGAAGTAAATACTCAATGGGGTTATGTCATTACGTTACAACGTTACTATACTATACGTTACTACCTTCCGGCTCTGTTATCAGGACAAACTCGGTGATATAATTATATTGCATTGTAATCCGATTTACATACACACGTCAAATAAAGTTTGAGATCACTAACAAAAGATGTTTCTTTTTTAAATTTACTTTTTTTAAAAGAATGTTGCTTACGTAACATATTTTTATAAAAAGATACACTTGTTGAAAAAAAAATTAAATTATTTTTTATTAACTAAAATTGAATAGTCCTAGTGCAATTTTGACTACTAAATAATTGAAAGAAAAAGAGGATTTAACTAAATATTATCATTTATTATTAAATTGTTTTTATTTAGTATAAGATAACTCCTCCCCTGGCTCGAACACATGCGGCAATCCTGCTTGGCATGCTGAGAATTAAGTTATTCAGCATTTCTTGCGGTAACCTGTCCCATTCTTGAATAACGGCTTCCCTGATCTCTGGCACTGTCTGGGGAGGTGGCTGACGATTCCAAACAGCTCGCTTGACAGCATCCCACGCGTGTTCTATCGGGTTTAAGTCAGGCGAGCCGGCAAGCCAGTCTATTCTGGTAATGTCATATTCACGCAGAGCAGCGTTGATTCGTTGAGCTCGATGTGCTGGGTGCATTATCGTCAACCAATACGAATTGAGGACCATGGTTTATTCTAAATGACCTGACAATTCCATCAATAGCAATGGTTTGGTACAAAGGCAGTCATCCAGCCACGATACGGGATTAATGTCGTTCTAGCACCAATCATTATACCGCCCCAAAAGGATACCGATTTCCCGCCTTGTTGAACGGTTCCGGTGGCAGTTCTTTGTCTTTTGACAATTCTGCCAAATGTTTTCAGCGCAAAACCTGAGGTCTTCCCTCCTGTTCTCGTACACGTCCACCTCATGATTTATGGACGCTTTAATGCGGCCGATGTGGTCAGCGACTTCGCCTTTTTCGTACTCGACTGTCACTCTCACCGTGTGTTGACCGTCTACACGCAATGGCGTGTAGACGGTCAACACACGGTGAGAGTAGTCTCACTTTGTGGGTGTGTTGACCGTACCTGGTTCGGCCTCTCCGAGTTTTGAGAGCTTTGAGAGATTTGAGTTAGAGTGAGTTTTGAGAGATACCTGAGCAAAACGAGTCTTCTCACCCCATTCGAATAGTGCGATCGTCGTTTCTTGACCGCATTAATCGATATTGGTGGTCTGCTATTTCCGTCACATTTAGCGCGTTATACGTTTTACGTTTCATGCTCGTTCGGGTGGTGCTTCCGTTCAGCAGAGAGGCTAAGCTTGGCGATATTGCAGCATGTTTCCGTGCTCCCGCATTGCAGAAGCTTATGCCGAGTCTCTCGGCGCAGTCGTCCATGATATTGAATATTATATGTATTACTTAAATAACCTAAAAATAAATATGGAAAACAGTAATTTTCATCATGAGCTATAAAATAATTTGATATGTATAAAATTTTATAAAATAATTTGATATTACTCATTACTATACTTTAAATATTACTTTACTTAATAAAATACTAATGATGGGTCAGGGAAGTACATGTAAATTTTAGTGGTAGATGTAAGTGTCCTATATTTGGGCTCAGTCTACTGGGCAGGTAAAGTCATATATTGCTTTAACTACGCCATACAAAAACATACGAATAAGCGCTGCCGTACGGGCACGTGGTTGCAAGGTGGTGGTAGGACTTGCGCCAAATTGCGCGTATTGCCTCGCTTGCAAAATATCAACCTGCAACGCATGCCCCTACAAAATATACAAAAAAGAAAAACCGAAAACTTTTTATTGTATGTACTTATTATAACTATAATTTTATATATAAAAAATAGAGGCGGTCTTATCGGTAACCGTAATTCCATACTTGATTATAGAGGTAATTTCAAAAAAGTAATAGTTTTGCGAACCCTCAATTAATATACTCAAATAAAAATCTGACCGCCACCGCCCCCCTATAATAAAACCGTAAACCGTATCACTGCACAATAAGGTTCAAAATATACTCAATGACGATATTACGCGCATTTTGTTAATCATGTCCCAGTTACCGTCAAAATAATATAAATACTGACGGTTATTGGGTCAGATAGGGTATTTTAAGTACGAATACCTGTCATACGCATAAATAAGAAGCTAATAATAAAAATAGCACAATTTTATAGGTTATATCGTTAGAAAATTAACTTGAGCGTTTCACTAAAATATCACACTTACCAAAATGGCCTCCTGGTCCTGTGAAACTTGAAAACAAAAGTGGTGCGCAGGACTACACTTTCAGTTACTAAACTTCCCAAAAAACACAAATTTCAAAATCGCTAACTTTGATAGCTCATTTCTCCGGAACCATTATAGATATAACTAAATGGTGCCATTTTAATAATGAAGTATATTATTTTAAATATATTGCTATAAAAATCTTTTATTAAGCTCTCGTTTGAAATAAGTAACTGGCCTTTTTTTACAATCTGACGAGTATTGGGACATTGACGACATTACCAGCGTTTACCCTAGGCTACTTTTTATCCCGGAAAAATGCACGGTTCCTTTGGGAACGCGGGTGAAAACCGTGGGCAGAAGCTAGTGTTAAAATAAACGCAGAATAGAATATGTAAATAGATGATAGAAGCCTTGTTACAAATAAACCTCCTTTCTGGTAAACATAACGAACAATTTTTTTTCTTTAATGTTGTTGCTGGCTGTACATTCCAAACAAAGAAAGCCAATGACTCAAGCCCCGACTCGCCGATTGATAGATTGGACATTACGTTTGACACCACTTGCTGCTTTTATTTATCTTTAATTTATACCCTCTTTAATGTTACTCTCTTTAAATCTGTTTAGTTTTCATGTAGTAGGTCCTCTAAAAATGTGGATTATAAAAGAATATTGAAAAAAATGCCATTCTGAAGATCGTTTGGAGAGATGATTTTGCGGAAAACATTTTGATACTAAAACATGCCAGGTGCAGTAATTAATTAATGAACATCGTAAATCAACACATCCGTCATAGATCTGATTTCAAACAAGCCTAGTTTTAAAACCTCGGCCTTATCACACAAAAAAATGAAACACAACCTAAACATAATTGTTGAACTCTCGCTTAGGTTTAAACCTGTCTTAGTCGCGTGTTTAAATATGAATTACAATAAATCTTCATTTAAGTACTGTCTACAACCGTTGTCTAACTTCAGTTTACTGTCACATTTCTAATAATTTTAGACGGATCAGCATTGCGGTTCAACGAAGCAATGCCGTCAGCATACTGGGTACGCTTCCAACTGGTTGTGGGCTAGAACATTTAGATTATCTATAGGCTTACTTGAGCTTGTAGAACTGTTTTTGTAGCTATGTTACATGTAGTGTTTACTTATGTACTAGATAGCTAAAAAGAGAAGGAAGCCCATTAAAAAAAAATTAGATATTTAGCTTTTATCTTTCTTTTAACATTGTATAGCGAAAAAGGGCCTGTGTATAGAACGTCAGTAACATAGAGTTGTCAGTAACTACGGAAAATAACAACAAAGGACACCAAATCCTAATTTATTCCATAAATGCCAGAGGATTTATTTTTCTATTCACCAAATTAATTCCTTGCAATAAACAACTACCTACTTACGCTACTAGTAGGGTAAAAGCCGGATAGTTGCCGCACTTTTCGAAAACGCTCTATTATTCAAAAATATGTACTTACTACGATTAATACAACATGTATGTCAAAACATAGGTCTTTGATCTTTAATAGAAGCCTATTTTTGTAAACATAATTAATATGGTTTTCGAGTAAATTCTGTTTTATTAGACCTCTCAAAAAAGGGATAGTTGCCTACCGTGGCGGATAGTAGCCTAACGGAAAAAATGCTTCCGGGGATACTTGCCTCGTGCAGGGCTATAGACGCCACACTATGATTTTTTTAGATAGAAACAAATTTAATATCAATTTAAGTAATCCGTCTTTATTGTTTATCGATCCTTTATTAAGTATCTACTAGTAAAATATTAATTAACATTATTAAATAGTAAGTATTTAAGTTTTAATGTTTTAAACTATAAAATAAAAATACAATAAAAATAACCTCCAAATGCTGACCTGTACTTAGGTCAAAGATAAAGCATTGCCATTCAACGTGGCAATGCTGCCAGTATTTTGGGAACGTCGCCTACTGAATTTCACCTAAAGAAAAAGTCTTTGCTTTATTATAGAATTTGTAATTGCGGATAGTTGCCCCAAGGGCGACTATCCTCAAAGGTAAATAGGGCAACTATCCTTTTTGATACGGATACTTGCCCTTTTTATTTGCGAAATAAATAAAACCTATATAACAATAAAACGCAATAAACAGTGTAATTTAAACTGTAATGCAGGCAAATAAACAAAAAGTTGACTGAAACCACAGTCAGTTAAAAAAATATTCAATGGAAATTACTGACCAATATAATTTTGACGCCCGTCAAAGTTTCAGCGCGGAAGTTTTTTGCTCACACGGACAAGACGCGTACGTCTATTCAGACGATTTACATGGCACCGAGGCCTGTGGTAGAAGGGCTTCTAATTATAGTAAAGTACTAACACCCCCAACATCCCTAACATAGTGTATTAGACACTGCGGCAAGTATCCCACTGAGGCAACTATCCGGGTTTTACCCTAGATATTAGTAAATTAGGGTCTTACCACAAAAAAATTAAAAACACATTAAAATTAAACCTTAAAAAAATTAAACCTGCGTTAATCGCTGTTTAACGCCTAAACATGACTTAGTCGCGTGATTAAATATGAGCAACCACAAATCCTGATTTAAGTAGTGTCTAACACAATTCTGTTGTGGCATTTCTAAACATTTTTGACGTTTACCATTAGACACTGTCTAGCTAAACAGACGACTAAAAAGGTTTTTTTGTGGTAACACTATTAATGTTTGGATGGTTGTTTGTTTAAACGGTCTACCTATTAAACGGATTTGGCTAAAAATTGGTATAGTGGTAGAGATTTTCAAGTTCTTATTAAACTCATATTTTCTAGATAACCTACTTCTATATTTAAGAAAAATCTTCGCTCTACTTGTATACTACCAAACCATGTAAAAAACCACTATAATTTAAAAAACTTAAGTTTTCTCTACCAATTACGAGAGCAAATGAAAAGTCAACTCACCCCAGAGCCAAGTCTAAAAGAGACCGTGAAAACGTCTGCAAAAGTACCTGCACCCAATTACTCAGCGACCCAAGTGGGGGGAAGTGGGAGGTGGGGGGGTGACCAGACGACATACAGACACCGTTGCCGCGATCGATGGTGAAGCGCGGAGTTTTGAAGATGTATGTACCAAGGCGGGGTTTTGATGGATAGCCGGCTGATTGGTATTAAGAAATGGATCTATCTGTACCTACTTGATTTAGCGGCGCAAGTACGGATCTTTTCGGTCGATAAAATTCGATAATATTCGAGAAAATTGACAGTTCAAATCGATAAAGTGGGTTTTATCGAGCCTCGAACAATCGACAAAAGTTATTGAAAAGCTAGGTCGAATCCATACAGAATATAGAGCTACTACAATACTTTGCGATCAGATTTCGGTACTCGCAACATTCGATAATTTTATCGAGTTTTTCGGTTTGACAAATTTTTGAACCGACTTCCGTACTTGCGCCGTAGGCGTGGTAAGATGGAAACGAAGTACCGTTAAACATAGCTTTTTTTAAATTTATTTTTTGTACTATTTAATAACGAGACGAGCGTTTGCCTGATGGTAAGCATAACCATGTCACCATAATAATTTCAGTGCCACTCAGAACTTTGAATCTCAAAAGCCTGCGCTGCACTGCATTGCGCTCTTTACCCTGAGTCATTAGGTATCTCATAAACCCAGTTATAGTTTAAATGACTATACCTAATTTGCTTATCAAACTGGAACACAGTAATGCTTGCACATTACTGCTTTACAGCTGACTACACGGGCAAAGCGGTGGTACCCAGAGTGCCACTCGCAAAATAATTAGTACTACCAATTATCTATTCTGTGGTTACTACCAATGAAATGTTTGCTTACATTATAGGAGTTACTTAGGCGTCGTCTTATTCGTCGTTGGTGAAAACGGTCATTAAAGTAATATGTCACTAAACAACCTACGGATGCCTGGAAGAGATCGTTGCCTAATGATAAGGCCGCCGATTTTCATAACTTATAAGAACTGTTGTAATTTTCTTTCTTGTTCAACTGTTATGATCTATATCTTTCTATTATATCTATACATCATAGTATGCAGTTAAATCATATCACTCCTGAACATAAAGTAGGTATTGATTGTTATTCCTTTCCATGCACGGTTGTCTGGAAGCTTATCGCTCCGCCAGTTGTAACGTAACACTTATAGTTAAATAGTTTTAGTTCGGAGGCTTCTGTGTTGCGGCGTGTAATTAACGACCTAATATCTATCTATACCTATATAGATATGGGGTGATGATTAGTTGGCAATGGCACTGCAATTGTTATGGGACGACGTTATGCTTACCATCAGGAAAACGGCCGGCTCGTCTCGTAACCCAATAGTATAAAAAATGGAGGAAGAAAAAAAATTTGGATGAATATTTTTTACACTTGATAGTAACAACATGATTGTCTCGTGTATTCAGTATTCCCGTGAACATGTTTTTTTTATGTTCTTTGGTAACGAGACGAGCTGGTCGTTTGCCTGATGGTAAGCATAACGCCGGCCCATAACAATTGCAGTGCCACCCAGAACTTTGAAACACAAAGGCCTGCGCGGCACTGCAGTGCGGTCGTTACCCTGAGACGTTAGGTATTAAGTCTCATAAGCCCAGTAATTTCACTGGATACTCTGCTCATCAAACCGGAACACAGTAATGCTTGCACAGTACTGCTTGGCGGCAGACTTCACGAGCAAAGCGATGGTAACAACCCAGACCATTACCAGATTACCAGCTCTAACCACGGTAAATATCCCGTTATAATGTATAAAGTAGTGAATAACATTGAATGTTTAAAACAGCGTTTAATATTATGGAAGATCGTAGGACTGGTAGGCGACTCACGACATAGTTTATGGACCGGAGAGTAACATAGGCTACTTTTTATCCCGGAAAAATGCATGGTTCCTGTGGGAATGCGGATGAAATCGCTGGCAGAAGCTTGTATAATTATACAGCCGTCAGCCGTGTCATAATTTTAAAGCTACCCGAAGGCTTCTGTCATGGTTTAACGACTGTTGTCTGCATGATTATAAGAACTGGAACCGACGACCCTCCACAACACACCAGCGCTCAGTCATAAATACCACATAGGGGTCACCCATCCAAGAATTGACCGCTGGGAACGTAGCTTAACTTTAGGGGTCGGAAACGGTAAATAAAGCTGCGTAATGATATTATGTAAGGTTGCATAGTCTGAATTAACAAAACAACAGATTCTCCTATATCTAGTTTTGGCAACTTTTCTTACACATTATTTAACCAGAGAGGGTAGCAAGGCGCTGGGCGGGGCAAGGCGGTGCGACCTTTGACCCGCCCTATCCACCCCCTCACCTCTCGACACCCACGCTTCACCCCCGCTCACCTCAAGGGGTGACACTGGTCGGGTCGTGGATTTTTCTTCTTGGAGTTTTTCAGGAAAGTAAAAGATTCGTTTCCACAAAACTATAATTTATATTGAATGCATAACTATATTATGAGTAAAAATAATCATTATTCTTACCTTTTTTATATTAAACATATTGTTCTAAATAATTTTGGTTATTTATGTATATATTCAAAACTAAAAAAATGTATAACCAGTTTCGTTTCTTCATGCGTTGAAAATATGTGCATATACGTGTCAAAGTTGAATTATTTTCAAAATAAAGTGAAATTGCTTTCGATGCCTAAAATATGCCTAAGTAAGCGTTTTATTTCTTTCTTAGTTTTTCTTATATTTCTATACAACTTAGTCTACTCTGTGTTGTAATTGTCAAATATATTATTTCTAGGTATATCTTGCTTTTCTTTGTAACTGAAATATTTCTTTTCTATATTTCTACTATTCCATTAAATTGGTATAAAATAGTCCGAACTTAATGCATAGGTACTTATTGCAAATAAAAATGCACATTAATTCGTTACCTATAGATTTTAAGCTCAAAACAGATTTATAACACTACCTTACTCACCATAGAACTGCTATTCTATATTTACAATTACTATAGCCTCCCATTTCAGCTCTAGAAAATAATTTATTAAGTCACAGTGGGAAAAGGAAACATTTCCTTTCAAGATTTTACTGCAAAACAAGAACGTCAAAATAATTCGTCCCCAATTATTACTAACAAAAGTAAATATTTAGAGGCAACCCTGAAAATAAGTTAGATCTTTGCCCGGGCAGAGCTCGAGATCCCAGATGGAACACGCCGGCTTAAGGCGAAGACCATCGGTTTTACGTTCAAGATAGATTATACTTACGTTACGTAGAGAATAAAGACAAAAATAATAGATACATATTATATTAGGTAGATAACCTAACTATTTGTACCTTAACGCTAAGCTTGATTGCGTACATTATTGACAGCACTGGCTATTAATAGAAAAAAAAACAAATGATACGTATAGATAATGGATATATGTAGAAAGAAGATTCTTAGTCAGATAAAGATAGGGAAAAGTTAAGTTTATAACACCTTGTACCTTTATCGGCGAAAATGTAGAGTTCTTTGTAAAAAAAATCCGTTAAAATGTTAGATATTATTCTTTTGAAATCGTAGTTTTTTCGAAGACGATAAGTAACTATTAGTTTTCCTATAGTGATCAGTTTTTATTACTTATATATATTATGTAACGTTGTTGTTTAAAATATTAAATTATCTTTAGAAACTAATTAGATACAATAAACTAAAAAACGACCTAAGAGTTCAAAGTTTCATCATAGCGCAACATTACGTTGTCATCTCCAAAGCAAAATGGCATAACTTCCAATTGGAAAAAAACCACGTGAGACAGTGGCGCGTCAAGTCTGGCGGACGTCACGTTGACAAGTGCGCGGGAGTGCCGCCCCCCCGCGCCCCGGCCACGCCTCTTGCGCGTGCGCCGCCTACCGATGATCCAGATTGATCAACATCTAAAATAACTTATTGTGTCTTTCAGACCAATTGAACAGTATTTTGCTTTTCGATAAATAACGATGTTTATTATGATTGAACGCAATCAATAAGTCTGTAATGTTCGCGAAAATCGTTAATCCTTTTCAGTCATAAATACATTAATAATATTTAAATGACTTATCTTGTAGGTGTGATAAAGGTATGAATACAAAATCAGCGTTTCGTTTACAATGTTTGTAGTTTAATGTGATGCGAGTTAGGTTATCTACTCGTCGCCACTTGACGTGACCTCTACCACATTATACAGTTCGAATCGTTTCTACGGTTCGATACAGAAACCAGTTTGAGAATAACACCTGCTAACGCATACCTTAGATATAACAAAATATTATTCAACAAAATATCTAAATAGTCTCGCTTAAATAGAGCGGGGAAATAACCGTCTTTGTTGCGAGACTGCGAGAGTTGTATAAGTGAGCTACTTGATCACCTAAATATGTAGATAGTTAAGTAAGTATACAGCAGAGTGCCTATCAGCCCGCAGAAATATGGAGGCGGTGGGAAAGTTGATACAAAGTAGGATTTTCAGGTACAGTTGGAATAAACGCCACTGAAAATATTACGTAGGAAATTTACGTTTGCTTTAGCGCACATTTCAGTACTTGACTATCGGTATTCTAAATGTTTTATGCGTGTCTAAAGACTTTATGGTTACATCATACGAATAAACATAATAATAATTGGTTTATATCATAAACTAAAACTCAAAGTAACAGATTCACAGTAACTCTCGTGTCTGTTAAAGTGCACACTTCACGTCCGTTCATAAAAATGTACCAAGCGTAGGTAATAACAATAGTAAAGTCCGTTAGTTGTAAACAAACCGCCCATCGCGTTTTCTTACCGACGGTACTTGGCCACTGAAAGATTTTCACCCCTCGCGGGGTGGGGAGCCGGTGTCGAGGTGGCGGGGCCTTCGCTCCCTGCCCCTGCGGGCCACCGGGCCAATGGCGGAGCGGCGCGCCCTGGCCCGACCCGAGCTCAGTCGCGACTGAACCGCGACCCTTGACACACTAGCGCGTCGCGCGGTTTCTCGCCCCGTCACGGCAACCGGCATCATCACGCACGGAGCGCTAGTTTACGGCGGGGTCGGAGGCCCGGGGCTTTGCCCTCCGAGAGGCTCCGACCTCCCGCCTCTCGAGCTCGGCTTTCGCGGTAGCTGGCGGGAAGACGAGCTCTTGCCGTCTACTCCGGCGAGCCAGGCCGCGTCGACGCAGAGCGGGTCCTCTGCGACGGACAAGGGCCAGAACGTGGAGTGCGTGGTGTGCGGCGACAAGTCCTCTGGGAAGCACTACGGCCAGTTCACTTGCGAGGGTACGTATCTGTGAAGTGAAAGTGATTCTTGTGTTAACTTCTCAACCTTTTAACCTTGTTAGTTCGTGCCGTGTGCGATATTCCAAGTGCCTTAAAATAAAAAGTTTAGTTTTGTGCGTATGAGGAAATAGATAGGTTTAGTTTATTTACGCGTGTGCATAACTGTCTCGAAACTGTCAAAAATGTCTCGAAAGATCAGTTAACAATTGCCATAAGGAAAAAACCATGTTAATGGTAAAATACGGAAATATTAAATTTAAAACGTAGGTTTTGCTAATTTCATTGTGTTTTTCCCGTTTTTTTTCACATAATTTGGATTTTTTTACATTTTAAACAGAGTTTAAAAGGTGTGATTTTTTAAATTTCTGATTTGGTGCTTCCTTATAAGGCGTGTATAATAAGCTATATAAAATTAAAATGTAAATTCAGAATTATCAATTTCTCCAAAACAAGGCACTTTGTCGTTCCCCTCTGACCTCAAAAATTTCAATTAAGAACTCTCGGTGTTTCTAATCAGAATGCAATAAGACAAAAGTTTTCATAAAGTGCCTGCTTCAAAAGATAAGGGGTGTCTCACTTTTATGCAAATTAGGGTATCGCAGAAATTGTTGTTTTCTGAGTTGTGCCCTTTTATCTGTAAAGCGTGCGACAGTGTCATATTTAATGAAGAGATGATCAAATTAAATTGATTATTACAGTTTTTTAAATTGGAATATAAAATAGAAGTCTTGGAAGTACTCTATTTTTAGCGCTCTTGTGTTAAGTGAAAGTAAATTTCAAAAACCTAACATATCAATATTAATTTGATTTTTAAATCGTACGTATACAGTTGTAGAAATTACGATTTAGAAATCAATCAAATGTCTTTGTTAGCTATTCCTATGTACTAAAAACCGTAATAAATATATATCAACAAAATTACAATCCAGTGAAAAAGCAACTGCGCTTTACTTGTTCTCAGGAACGTAATTGGATCTTAGTGAGAAAAAAAAATATAATTGAAATATCACAATGATTAGTTCTAACTAAAACAATACGTGCATGTCACATTCACTCAATAATGACGTTGAGCGATGAAAATTGCGATTACGCCATGTGAAAAGCCCCACTTATTTATTCTTTGTTGTATCTTTGAACATTTACGCTGTCTCACTTTTGTTTAGAATGTTTCAGGTATTGTTTTCATAGCTTTCTTATACTGTTTCACGAGTAGCATAATTATTCAGATTTAGAATTATAAGACATAATTTTTGAAATTTCATTGCAAATTCTAAGACGCGCATTTTTTGCAAGGAAAATTCTAAGACACATTTTAACAGTTTTTCGCAATAGAACATTCTAAGACACGTTTTCTTGCAATGAAAAATTCTTAGACACGCTATTTTGAAATTCTAAGACACGCTATTTTGAAATTCTAAGACACGCTATTTTGAATTTCTAAGACACGCTATTTTGAAATTCTAAGACACGTATTCTGCCTTATAAAATTCTTAGACACGCTTTTATGTATTCTAGTGCTTGGTATCTTTCAAAATTCTAGCCATTTCTCGAAATTTCCTTTGTATTCCCGAAAGCACGACCGGTTGGCGTGTTACTGCGACCTTTTTTTGTTTGGTACACAAACCAGTGCATGCATGATATAACTAAGCTGTCATTATATCAAACGGTCTCTGGGACCTCGCCTTGACCTCTGACTGGTTAAGTGTTAACCTGTAGGCTGCCTTTGAGTATACGCAGGTGACACCAAATGTTTGTTTTGATTATTTTTGCGTTTTTAATAGAAGATAACATTTTATATGGATTACAAAGGATGTTATGTTTTTAATTTCTTTTGATTTACAAACATGTAAAACCTTAGATTGGACTATTGTGTGTAGATAATAATTTAACAGTTGTTTTAGCTAGTATTGTAAAATAAAATAAGTTTATTCGTATTGTTTTAAAACGTATCTTTTTCATTTATATTTTCTAAATAATGCATGGTACAAAAATTTGTAATACTCTCATTAAATAAAACTTTATCTGATAATTTCAACGCAAAGCTATAAAAAATATTAATAAAGTATGAAAATATAATGTAGATTTAATAAATTAAATACCTAGTAGTGAATTAAACCTCCTGCGAAGAATAAAAGGGTGAATTGACCATGCAGTGAGACAACGAAAATGTATCCAAAGTTAAAAACTATCACTCTCGCTTATTCGAGTTTTTCTCACCAACCTAAGCCGTTTTCACATCAAAATTTTAATTACACAACTACAATCTGTCCATCAAGGTGTACAGAACACACTTATAATGTACTCCTACTTAAAGTGTACAAGCATTGTATTGTTTTAGAAACAAAACGTGTCAAAGTTTGAGACCTCTGGACAATACTCGCGGGCTGGTTATTGTCCAGGTTGCGTCACCTCTCGTTTTGGACACGATTATGAATCTTAATTCAAATGTTAGTAAATGTGTAATTTGCATGATTTTAAAATTTATTTTTTGCGTTTTGTTATTGCCGTCTTGTTATCTTTGTAGTATTATAACATTTTAATATTACTATAGAATTTAATTGTTTGGCACCGCATTACCAGGAAAGCAGAACTTTCAAAGCTCGGGAGTCGTGGTCTCGTACTATACGTAACTCGTATGGTTTTTAAGAAATAGAAATGTAAATATTAAATTGAACACGTATAGTGGAATTTATAAAGTTTTAATATTAGTTACACGAATTTTGTTTATCTTTACTAAAAAATGTATGAAAGTTATAGAGTGTTACGCCACGCCGCCGGCGCCGTGCCGGTAAAGAGACATCGGCCAAGCTACCGGTTGTTAGAACAGAGACAAAGAGTACTTATTTATTAAGAATAATGTTTAAAACAATTATAACAATTCTAGTTACAAATTACAACGTAACTGGAATTACAAATCCATCGCTCGTAAAATGAATTATAGCAACATTTATTTATGTGTATCATTAAAACGCGATTCTAAAATTTACTGTGCCAAAAATATTCGGATATAAAAAACTGGCTAAAAAAACTGGATATAAAAAATGTGCATTTAATGCATGAATTTATCGATTTTAAATTATATAAATTATAGTTAAACTTACTTATTGTTCTTGATAGGGCTGGGTGGCTTTTGATCGCTACCATTTGGACTTAGGTATCGATAGTTTTGTAGTAAGTGTAGTGAGGACTGATTGTCGTAGAAAAATTATTCGAGTAATTGTAATTTTTGTAAACGAATACCTACCTATCCAATCAACAAATTATTGATAACATAATAATTCATGTGGTCACTGTAGGTAAATCAACCATTACAATACAACAATAGACGTACCGTCATATTTGGATTTATGTACGGATCGAATTCTAAGAAATGCTTATTTAAAAAAAAACCGATAATATTTATTATTGAAACGGCAAACCTTTTAACTCACCCGGCTCTTATCAAGAAACCATGCGCCAAATGCGACCGGCTACTCCAAAATACATTGTTATAAACATTGCTACTTGACAAAATCATATCACACTCCCGTCGGCATTTCAAAAGGAACTAATCATTCAAAAATAGTACTGTATCCGGTTTTTGTAAAGAATATCATCTAATTAGTGAGGCGAAGTTGTCGACATTTTGTTATCGACGTAGATGGCGCCAGTGAGGTCCCGACCTCGATCATAACGAGCTGAAATGTCTCGGAAACGTGATAAGATAAGACAATTTGAATTGCATATGACTGGTTTTCATCTAATGGTATCTAGTGCGTCTAAAACAAATTAAACTATTGTGTTAAATTTGCTCACGATCACCTGCGATTTGCGATTTGCGAGAGGCAAGTACTTATAACATAAAAGCTTACACACTCATACGCTGCACTATGATTCCTTGTGTCGTAAGTAGCATGAACTCTTACAGATACACAACACAAATATCCAAGACCCGAGTACAAACTTTTTGCTCATCATACAGTCTGCTGAGGATCGAACAAGAGGCTCCTCGCTTTATAGGGCAGGGAAATAAAACTGAAGTATATTCATGCTACTGTGTTAGATCTTACGTATGATGTTCTAAACTCTCTGCATGCGAACTTGGTTGCAAAGCTTGGTTTCCGTATTACTTGCGCTAAAGTTTAGGACCGGTCTCAGTTGTGCGCCCTCCACTCCTCTCTCTTTTGTATCCTCCCTTAACTTACGATTAGCTATTGCACAGGACTAGTGCCAATACTCACGCCAGCTAACAAGTTTGGTGTAAGTATATATTATTTCACGTTCGTTCCTTGAGGCAAATTCTCAACGATCTTGACGGTTAAACACTTTGGCAGGGATGCTCGTTTTACTGCTTTCGTGTCGCATGTCATAACAGTGTAATATCTGAAATTTTCTCAAACCTTGACTCAAAAAATGTTTCCATCAAAATATGGGCCACACGTACTGCCACTTTTGAAACTAAATCGAAAGGGACATATCTTTTTTAGCTCAAATCGGACGTAATGGTTATAGATAGTATTTGAATTAAAAGGTACTCCTGCAAGTCAGTTGTCATGGTCTTACCAAGGCTTAATTAGCAAAACGCGTTATCAAATTTTTGAATGCGCCAAGTTTTTATTTCACAATTTCATATTGTTTCTTAAAAGGTTTCTTAAAAACGTCTGAGTTTTCACATCTATTAACTGTTAATTCTCACATGATGCTGTTTTTATACCTTCGATATAAACAAGAGTTAAGTAGGCAGCACCGATCTGCTTCGCATCTTATCAGCTCTGATGACAATTTATACGTTCTAAGCCCAGTCCAAAAGATATTTAACCTCATTTACATAAAGAAACACACTCGGAACTCAACTGATAATAACTACCACAAGTCTCTAGAAGTAGGTATATATTTCAGCTTAACCTATCACATGATTACTACTTTAAGAGTGTACCGATAAACCGCATTAGCGTCGCGACCATAAAGTGTTATTTTGATGTCGACAAATCCACTTTATTAACAGTTGGACCTCCCGCTGATTTTCAAGCTACCATGTCTAGATAAAAGTTTAAACTGGTTAGGGGGAACATGCAGTAAAAACCTTTACAGGCATTCAGGCGACAAGGTTCTACGGGTGCGCGCTTCTTTTGAGTTAAATGCTCGCATCCGAGCGACAATAGTGATTGCAGTTGACACCTGCACTTAGAGCTGGGCTCATCGATAGATTTTATCGATTATTTTAACACTAGTCACGTTGGTGATAACGTTCATTTTGGATGATACTATTGTATCTATAACAGATCTTTATATTGTAAATAAAATATACTATAAATAGAGAAAATTAGATTGTTAAATTTACAATTAGATCTAATGACTCATTATTATTTTAAGTAAGTATATTAATTAATAAATATTTGTTCATTATTGACTGAACATACAAATTATATTTTATCAACAAAGCTTATTTCCATGGAGCGAGGTTTGCGTAAAAAAGCGATTTTATTCAGACTAACATTCGATAGAGGAATTAAAATACGATGACAGCGCTCAATTTCTTGTGTAAATTTGAATTAATAATAGCATCGCGATCGTTAAATGCTCTAGTGAGGGACGAAGGTGTATCGATACCTTCGCGTCACTACATCGACAATAACCGGTCAGTTCATGGTATGTTTGTCCCGCGATACCGTGGCAGTTAACCCTATCTTTACGACTGCCTCTAAACATAAGTGTCTTTCCGAACTTATTTATTTTTATCTCATTCCACTTTTTAAATTGAATCCAAGACCGGCGCGTGTGTGGCTCTTTTCTCGCCACTAAAACTGTCAATAAAACGCTCGGCCGCGTTGAATCACGCTGCCTTTTAATGAAAATTTGACTCTTTTTAATATGTTATTTATGTGAATTAAACAAGTACTAGCTACGCCTTAATAAGGTAAACACGAGAGAGCGTGACGTTAATGACCATTTTGGAAATTTAAAGCCGCCATATTGTTAAGGATTCCTCGTGTTTGTCACGTCGTAAATCGAAAATTTACGCTTTATTCACTATAAAAATAAACGAGCTGTGTTATTTTATTAACAATTTATATCGATTTTTTATACTCCCGTATTTACAATGCATGTAATTTTTCAGATAGATTTATACTTAATAGCGTATTCAGATAGTATCGATAAAATGTATATAAATAAGTTCTGAGTGGCACTGCAATTGATATGGGCCGGCGTTATGCTTACCATCAGGCAAACAACCAGCTCGTCTCGTTACCAATAACATAATAAAAAAATACTATCGATATTAAGAATGCTAATTTTATGCAGCCCTTTTGCATCCAAATGTAGTATTGTTCAAAATGTAATTAATATGCGTTTCCTTCATTGAAAGGTATTCTTGCCTTTGAACGTTTATTGAGGAAGCCAAAAACTATTAATGTCAATAAAATGCCTAAGTATACATTTATTTTTTCTTAAATTTAGTGAAGTCATGAATATACAATTTTGATTCTACTTTTTACACCATGCCACATGATATGTATAAAGGTCAAATTTGGGTCTCAATTTAGATGCTTATCGGTAGTGCTGCAGGCGAACCCTCAGGTACGCAAACGTCAGTAAAGGATCGTCTTTATTTCGGCAGGAAGGAATTGTCTAGTGGTCTCGCTAGTTTTCATTTTGGAACGAACGATATCAAAGGAAAAAGCTAGACTCATTACAAAACGAAAACTGGCGAGAACTCTAAACGTTTCCTTTCAGCAGAAAATTAGCGACCGCTGGTTTTAATTTTTTTTTTTTTTTTTTGTTTTTTGGTAACGAGACGAGCTGGTCGTTTGCCTGATGGTAAGCATAACGCCGGCCCATAACAATTGCAGTGCCACCCAGAACTTTAAAACACAAAGACCTACGCGGCACTGCAGATCGCTCGTTACCCTGAGATATTAGGTATTAAGTCTCATAAGCCCAGTAATTTCACTGGATACTCTGCTCATCAAACCGGAACACAGTAATGCTTGCACACTACTGCTTGGCGGCAAACTTCACGAGCAAAGCAGTGGTAACAACCCAGACGGACACTCGCAGAAGAGTTAGTCCTCCCACTAACATTAACATTGAGTTGGGAACCACAAAACGAAGACGAATGTCATCAGCAGAGCTATAAAGGTCACTTTTCCCACCCAACTCATAATAAAGATCATTTATTTAAATGATCCATTTCATAAATCGTCAAGTAGTGGTCACTTAATGGGAATTCATAATGTGACTCCGTGCGGAGTCATTTCAATAATTGATCTATTTGACAGTTTTTTTAAGAAAATTTATAAAATGGTTCACAAAATAGGAATTGATATAGCAGAATCTTATGAAGTTAATTATCTACGAATTCCATACCAATAATTTAATACTAATACAACTTTATCAGAGAAAGTTCCACTAAAAATACATCGTCATTGGTGTATTCGCAGCTTGCCCCCTTTCTGGCTTTGTCTTATACTGGTCATTCATACCAATTGTAGCTATTGAAATTCTATATTTTTTATGTGGTCGTCGCCCACTTTTTTCACCTTCTTCAAATAGATTTCCTAGACATCTAAATATCGTTCAACCGGACCTAGATCATTAAGGAGCGATCCTGCAGTCATTAAAGCGGGTAATATATTATTTAGACTCGTTCCTTTGTACTCGTGTCTTAATGAAATGATTAAGGGAAGTCATGCTTTTGCTTAATTAATTTTGCCGATATGGACGGTCCTATTATAGGGTACTTACAAAGCTAAAGTGCAAAACTGTTTTTGTCTAAGAAGATAGAGAAGAAGAGTTAAATTAACTCTTCATTTTTTATACTGTCAGATAAAGAGACGAGCGGATCTTCTACCTAATGGTAAGCATAACACCAGCCCATAAAAGTTGCAGTGCCACTCAGTACTTTGAAACACCAGGCCTTTGCTACATTTCATCCGTTAGTTTGCTACAAGGTATGAAGTATTAAGTCCCATAATTGGAATACAACGCATGCACATTTTTGCTTGGCGGCGGATTACACCAGCTAAGCGGTAACTCAGATGAACACTTACAGAAGAGTTAGTCCTATTACCTGGATCATCATTTTTAACACCTTCAATTAAACAAGATTATTTTGGGTTGTTATGGGTGGGATTGGTGGGGTTTGTTAGTGGTAGGACTAACTTTTCAGCGAGTGTCCGTCTGGGTTGTTACCACCGCTTGGCTCGTGAATTCTGCCGCCAAGCAGTAAAGTGCAAGCATAACTGTGTTCCGGTTTGATGAGCAGAGTAGCCAGTGAAATTACTGGGCTTATGAGACTTAATACCTATAGTCTCAGGGTAACGAGCGCACTTGGTGCGTACGAGCGTTGGTACGTTAAATAATACACTGAAAAACTTCATTATGCAATGCACAAAATTATATACCAACGAGCTCCGCGGTATTATTATATTATTTATTATTATTTTGAGCCTAGGGCAACGACTACTTATTTATTCATTCATAAAAACTACACTACGACTAAATATTCAATAATAGCTTTTGCCCGCTGTTTCACCTACGTTCCCAGCAAAACCATTTTCCGGTATATAAAGTAGCCTAAATGTTACTCTCCGGTCCATAAACTATATCTATCCAAAAATCACGTCGACCCGTTGCTCCGTTGCTGCGTGAAAGAAGGTCAAACCAACAAACGTACAAACAAACTTTCGCATTTATTATAGTACGTATTTTAAAGATTTATTCACAAAAAATAAGTTAGATATACATTACAATAATTTACAGTCCTATTCCTATTGCAACTTTTTACATTTTTAAATTATAGAAAACAATAAATTGTGGTTGATAAAACCAATAATTTCCACGTTCCAAATGCAACTCCATGCCCAACAATGTAACGGAGCTTGTCAAAATGGAATTTCTTTTTTTGGGAATGAAAAATATACGTAATCATAAAATTTTAATTGAATACATAATTATGAATATATAATTCGGAAGACAATATGTCCTCGTAATTAATTACCTGCCTCACACAGCCTCATTTATAAACCATCAATCTAACAATACCAGTGATTTCGAACTGTACCGAATGAAATTTGAAATTAAATTAGATGTGAATCATTTTGCTAGGATCATTAATGACGTTGTAATCAATCATACTGTGTTAGTAATACAAGTAATAGTTGTAAGGTTATGGTAGCTAGGACAGGTGTGAGTGGCAGTGACAAAAATATTTTGCTACGGTATTATGGACCTTAGTACCAGTAAAATTGTAGTAGTACGAATTTTCAATGTTAGGTTAAAGTAATACTTTTTTTATGTTATTTTGTAACGAGACGAGCTGGTCGTTTGCCTGATGGTAAGCATAACGCCGGCCCATAACATTTGCAGTGCCACCCAGAACTTTGAAACACAAAGGCCTGCGCGGCACTGCAGTGCGCTCGTTACCCTGAGACATTAGGTATTAAGTCTCATAAGCCCAATAATTTCACTGGATACTCTGCTCATAAAACCGGAACACAGTAATGCTTGCACACTACTGCTTGGCGGCAGACTTCACGAGCAAAGCGGTGGTAACAACCCAGACGGACACTCGCAGAAGAGTTAGTCCTCCCACTAACAATACTGCTCTAAGAGACGGTGGTAGGCCTCCTGTTCCTTTTTATTTCTCGACTGGTTTACGTTTTCGACTCAAGTAATGTCGAAGATCGTATGCGTAAACACACCAAACGCTGACCGTGTGTTACTTACGACAAAAAACATAAGATGCCCGTTTTTCTAGACAGTGTCTAAAGATAAACGTCTAAAATGATTAGAAATGTCACAAAATAATGGAGTCAGTTTACGGTTAGACACTACTTAAATCAAGATTTGTGGTTGCGCATATTTAAACACGCAACTAAGGCATGTTTTGTACCTACAGCCCACGCCTGATCATTCTAAATTCACTCTAAAGATTTTCACAGATCTGAGATAAGATTACTTAAGTACTCTGTCATTCAATCATTTAACTTTTGCAAAAGTTTCTTTACGTAATTTACGACATTACGTTCGTATTTTGACGTTAAGTATTATAATAAAATGGCCATTAAATCTACTTAACTACAAAGTAAAGGACTCCTGAGGTAATTTTACAAAATTGCCTGTAAAAGCAAGGCCGAGCAATAAATAGTTTTGAGTTTTGCCTATGTAAATAACACTTTGGGAGCTATTAATTACTTTAATGCCTATTTTAGATATTGTAATTTTAATTATCTACTTAAAAGTGGCAGTTATATCGCTAAAGTGTAATTTAAATTTGCCCAAGTAATTTTGAATGTTTTATTTCAGTGACATTAATAAATATGACAATTTTAAAGTATAGCTAGAAATAATAATTATTATTATTAGCTCGACAAGCACCTATTATTAAGTTCCGGTAGCTACCCTTGAGAGCCAGTACTAATCTAGGCTTAGCACATTCACCATCTTCAAGTACATGGCCGGCCATACACGCTAATGCATGCTTGCGTTTTGCCGTCAAAATAACCATGGCTTTGCAACAAACTCGTGTTACGAGGTATCACACGCGCCAGCGCGGCCTGTAAGAGTCTAAGTAAAACCATACAAATCTTTTTTTTTTTTTTTTTTTAATTTTGTTACATTACACTCTATGGACACGTGGTCCATACTCTTATACTCGTAAGATTAGGTCATATATTAATAGAAATTAACGATATAAAGAAAAAAAAACATCAAGACGGGAACTATGGTCTTAAACTAAATTAAAATAGAACTAAATTACAAGACAACAGAAGGATTACAATTGGAGTTGACCAGACACCACAAGCGGCACCCGTTCACGAGTATGACCCATGTGCCAGCCATCGCTCTCTTCAACCATTACCGAGGGAAGAGGGCGACCCGAAACCATACAAATCCACGAAAGAGATAAGAACCGCAATACAGCCAGATAGGGCTATCTCTGTCACTCTCTGCCTGGGCTCGGTGCAGGTGCGCACCACATTGTATTTACCGTGGCTTCTGCGCTGAAAATGCAGTGGTTGTGAAACTGTTTTTTCAGTAGAGACTTTAGAAGCGGCTGCGTTGCATCTCTTTAGACTGCAAGACTGTATTTCGTCGTTTGTACCAAGCAGGTGGTGCTTGGTAGATACACGTCAAGCGGTTGGTTGGTCATGGTTTTTCCATAATTTTCGCGTGGTCCGTGGTTGATATACCTACGTTTAATGGACCACTTTACATTAGATAATGATAAATTGCTAACCTATAGATATAAAAAAATGTGGATGGCTTACACGTATCGCATTTCGCATCAATACCCTCAATTGCTATATGCTAAAATAAAATTGTATTGTCAACGGTTTGTGAACCAGGGTTCGAATCATGCAATGAGCTTACGCTTGTGGTGACTAAAGTATTGTGACACAACCGTAGAATGGTGCTAAGAAATTTTCTAGTGGCTACTTAGTCAGCTGCCACCAAATTCCGGTTGAAAATCTACCAGTATGTTCCGGTCCAATATAAATTGAGCGTGGTTGCCAGCTTCGTGATCACACCGTCATAGAGATAGAGGGGTCAAGCGGTAACTTTTTGAAAATTATCACTAAAAACGGGATATTTACCATGTATATTATATGATTTGAGTTTCCGATATTTCGGCGCTGTTGCAAACGCCATGATCACGGGAGAACTGAAGTACTGCGGGTAGATGGTGATTATGGGCAGACGTAGCGATCTACCCTCTTCCTCACTCGTTTATTACGCGTGCCACTACTATTGTCCTCACTACTATCTCGAACTGGATTAGGTTCGTAAGTCCGCGGTGGATGGTTAGATAGCAATCCATACAAATTGTATGAAAAGAAAATTACAGTTTTTTTTTAAATAAATAAACGCTTACACTCATGCCCCAGCACTAGGATTCCCTGTGTCGCAGGTGGCATGGACACACACAGATACACATCACAAACATCCAAGACCCGAAAAAAAACTTTATGCTTACACAAAATCTGCCCAAGCCGAGAATCGAACCCGGGACCCCTCGCTTTGCAGGCAGGGTTACTACCAATTTAGCTACGCAGCCGTCAAAAGTTACTTACAATTTAAGTAAATATAAATCTGTGTTTTTATCGCGATTAAGTCCCGTTTTTAAAAGTAAACAATACTTACAATTTGTGTGAAACGCCACGTTTTCTTCCGGTTTTCGATTCACACCTTTAGACTTCAGAATCAACAGAAGTTACTTCGTCATAAAAATCCTATAACAATGACATACCTATCTACTTAAAATGCAAGTTTGGCATCAATACATACTTTACACAATTCAGGTTGAATTGCGTAAAGTATTGTTACCTACAAGCTCAAATATTTGACAGACAACTAACATTGCACAAGCAAATATTTTCACATATTATGCAATTATTCACGAAGTATTATGTTTTATGGCTGCGATAATTCTGTGCAACATGTGACAAAGCATCAATCAAGCGAGAATTGCCGTCGCATTCAATGGTGGCACCGTAAAGGTGGCACAAGCTCTGATACCTAGTCTGTCTTGAATACCCTGATGTTTCAATAATAGACATAAACTCAAACATTTTTAATTAGTTATTTTTAACCGACTTCCAAAAAAGGAGGAGGTTATCAATTCGTCTGGTATTTTTTTTTATGTTTGTTACCTCAGATCTCGGTCATTTATAAACCAATTTGGAAAATTCTTTTTTTATTTGAAAGGATATACTTTCAGATTGGTCCCATAGAAATTTCATCAAAATCGGTTCAGTAGTTTGTCACTGAAGTCGGTTCGTAGCTTTTTTTTATTCATATGCAATATATTTTGGATTCGTGACAGTAAGGTCGAACACCGATGCGCATCGGTGGTTGAAATCTTACAATAAACTTGAGCTTCAGTTTAACGGAAATTTTCATTTTTTTTAGTCTATTGGATAACGAGACGGGCCGGTCGTTTGCCTGATGGTAAGCATAACGCCGCAGCATTAAAAAGTACTAAAAACGTAACCATTATGTAACGCTGGTTCCCTTAGCTCAACTACTTGACGGCTCCGTAGCCAAGTTGGTAGTAACCCTGCCTGCAAAGCGAGGGGTCCCGGGTCCGATTCCCGGCCGGGGCAGATTTTGTGTAAGCATAAAGTTTGTTCTCGGGTCTTGGATGTTTGTGATGTGTATCTGTGTATGTCCATGCCACCTGCGACACAGGGAATCCTAGTGCGGGGGTATGAGTGTGTAAGCGTTTATGTTTATGTGTTAACTATAATATTATTATCAACGGATCGGAGATAGGTGTACTACCTACACTGATCATCAACGCTTCAATGTCTTCAATATCAAATATACATAGGTGGTAGGACTAACTCTTCTGCGAGTGTCCGTCTGGGTTGTTACCACCGCTTTGTGAGTGAAGTCTGCCGCCAAGCAGTAATGTGCAAGCATTACTCCGTTCCGGTTTGATGAGCAAAGTAGTCAGTGAAATTACTGGGTTTATGACACTTAATACCTAATTTTACAGGGGAATGAGCGCAATGCAGTGACGTTCAGTCTTTTATGTTTCAAAGTTCTGAATGGCACTGCAATTGTTATGAGCGTTATGCTTACCATCAGGTAAACGACCAGTTCGTCTCTTTATCAAATAGTATAAAAAATATCAACCTCCTAGTCTCAATACCTGGTAGTATTTTTCATAGCAAAGCATAATTTTCCTTGATCTCCCTTACTTGACTCCTAGTAAGTCAATAACTTTCCAGTTCAACTCTTTAAAGCTACCGTGGACACAGAATAAGTAAGAGTAAGTATAAGCACCTATTGCCATTGAAACCATTTATTGCTGTGATTTGTGGGTACCTACATAAGATCTCATAAACTTTGGTTGTTATGTATAATATAGTTGTTACCTACTCTCTACCATGACCACATCTTCCACGTTCACCTCGTCTTTTAGTTGTGTATAAAATGGATTCCAATTTGTAGTTACATAAGATCTCGTGACGTATGTGGGTCAGTGCGACCGTCGACACCTGTAATCTCGCGTCATTACCGGCTACTTGCCAATAATTGTGTCTTATGGCGGGATTCTCATCTTTTACACTATTGTTTTTTTTTTATGTTATTTGGTAACGAGACGAGCTGGTCGTTTGCCTGATGGTAAGCATAACGCCGGCCCATAACGATTGCAGTGCCACCCAGAACTTTGAAACACAAAGGCCTGCGCGGCACTGCAGTGCGCTCGTTACCCTGAGACATTAGGTATTAAGTCTCATAAGCCCCGTAATTTCACTGGATACTTCGCTCATCAAACCGGAACACAGTAATGTTTGCACACTACTGCTTAGCGGCAGACTTCACGAGCAAAGCGGTGGTAACAACCCAGACGGACACTCGCAGAAGAGTTAGTCCTCCCACTAACAATTGTTCCCACTATTGTTTTTTTTAGGTTTTTGGTATGTTTTTAGACAGATTTCTAGTAATGTTTGCACGAAATTACTGTGAATTTATGACACACATGGAGTCGTGTGTCGCCTTTTGTGAATCAAAGTTCTAGTTGGTACTGCGATTGTTATGGTCTACAATCTACATGATATTACCACCATGTCTAATTTCAAATGCCACCCAGAGCTTTGTCATTAATGGCTTTTATCACATCATATAGGTCCATCTAGTTGGCGCTGGCCTACACCATCTTTCGGGTCGTGGTCGCTCCTCGATAACCTTTCATCCACATTCGGTTATCAGTTCTGCGATTGATGTGGCCTTCCCATTGCCTTTTCCCCTTGCTAACTTTGAAAGCTATCTTTGACTCTCATTCTTCTGTGGATCTCCTCGTTCTGGATTTTATAACGCATTCCGAATGAAGATGAAATCTTACTTTGCACATCAGCTTTCATAGGTGATATGCTCAGTATTTCATTAACTTCATTGCCCTTCAAACCAAAACACAGTAATGCTTTCACATTACTACTTGGCGGCAGATTAACAAACAAAGCAACCTCGTATAAATTTGAATAAGACCTGATGATGTAGTCAAAGATAAGACAACGGAAGGCTGATTTCCGCTTTTGTAATAGTTACAGTTTTTTAAAAGCAATTATACTATTATTTATGGCAAATCCGTTAAAATCAGTTTAAATATTACTTAAGTCTCTGAAAAAATCTACTTATTAATTTCCTACTAACAATTTTACGAAATATAATAGTCAGTTTCTAGAAAAATCTTAAAGAAATAGATTTTGAAGTAGGTAACCAAATTTACGGTAAGTTTCTGTAAATATTAGATCCTAGCTGCTGCCCGCGGTTTCACCTGTGTAGAGGTTCCCACAGACAGAATCGTGAATTTTCTGAGAAAAAAGTAGCCTATGCCATTCTCAGGCTTATAAAGTATATCTTTGCAAAAATCAAAGTCAATCTGTTCGTCCGTTGCTGCCAAAGAACGACCAACTAACAAACACACTTTCGAATATATCTCTAGTCACTAGATACAGGGAGTTATAGTTAGTCTAGCCCCTCATGGAGAAATGTCCAAATATGGATAGCTGCTGAAGGTGTTGCGGAGTGCGCTAGCGATCCCGCGACCCTTCATATATTGGCAGCAGCGAAGAATACGTCCCCGGTTGTTTTAGTGGGTATACCACCGAATATGCAGCGCCATGTTTATGGTGACGCTGTACATCCGGTGGGGATCCCCACATACCCACCGAGCTCCCCCCGGGGCGGTGGTATCCCCAATTGGATTTTTTCGGGGCAAAAAAAAAGGGTCTTTTTACGAGATCATTGTGCATCATTCATTTACTTAAACTTTTTTCTTCCATACTATATTCTAAAACACAACTAGCTATTACTATTGTCTCGCATTTCACTCGAAGTCGACGTCAATGCACTCGTTATCATCGAGTGCGATTTGCAACGTCCGATGTTCCCAGAGATAGCGGTAATTGGGCGGCTTCACGGCAGCGTGTGGATAGTTGATACAGCGGTAAAACGAAGCTGGCAATAACGCTTATAGGGCTGATACACGATACAGTACCTATGACTGCTATGACTTTAAAAGGTGAAAATATTTATTTATTTATTTACTAACAACATGCCTTTGGTGAGCGTTACAGTCTCCCAATTCGCTCACCAAAAACTCAAATATGGTGAACTTCGAGTAACAAATAGATAATAACAAGGCTTACATTTGCATTCTACTCAAATGTTGTTTTGATTTTTAACTTGCGGGCTAGCCGGGCGAGCCCGAGAAAGTGATCTAATGTTACATAATATTCAACACGATGTGTTCCTTGACTGAAAGCTCAAATCACAACGTAAGATTTGAATAGAAAAAAGACGCAAAAAAACACAACAAAGGATCTTCTCTACAGGCTGAGTATGAATTGGTATTTTATTCCAGAAGGGGGTGATTAAGACCATGGTTGTCGACCAGTTGCGAGAACCTCCCTTGGAAAAACGTCATTCAAAATTTCCAAAAAAAAAGAAAAAAATACTTCAAACCGGAAGTACGCGAAATTTTCTGGATTATTTAAAGTCTCTTTTAATCACAGTTAATCAACATTATCATTTGACAACGTTCAACATAGCTCAATTAAATCAGCTGATCTAGGGCTGCCCAGAAATTCTATAGTAGAATTTTGACGTAAACTTTAAATGCCTTTTCTTCAATGAAATACTCCTAAAACAAATGTCGTTGACCTCCAGGAGTACATTGACCCCCTTTCGGAATAACATAACAATTTAAACTCGGGTTGTATATAAACTAGAACACATACAAGACTAACTTTTATACTACTGGCGAAACACGCTCAGTATCTTTTGTAGTTACTGAGCGTCTTACACGCTTCGTCTGCACATTTCATTTTCCTTATCAGCTTGCATCCTTAACGGTACAGGGCAGCAACACACTTTGTTGCCGAAATTATGTAATCGTACTGTACTGGAAAGCTTGCTTATTACTTACAGGAAGACGATGACATTTTAGCATGTTTCTGAAAGTGAAAAACTAGGAAAAAAGAGAACAGAATATGTATAATAAGACTATCATAGTATGATTTTATTATAAACTAGCTGTGCCCCGCGGCTTCGTTGGACCTTATAGCATCAGCTATCTGCCAGTTAAAGTCCCGTCAAGATCGGTCCAGGCACTTCGGAGATTAGCTGAAACAAAAAGACAGACAGAAACCAATTTTAAAAATTGTTTTTTTTAGTGTGAAAGAATATACGATTCTTTCATATGCATTTAGAAAAAGTTATTATTTTGACGTATACAATCAGACACTTTAATTTAATTTACTTGTATAGATTAAAAATAAGATAGACTTTGTTGACACTCCTTCCTTCCGGGATTGTAAAAAGTTATTTTCTAACAAGTCTTCACTATGTTTTCCTTCACTAAAAGCTCAAGGTCATTTTACCTGTTTGTTTATTAGAAGTCATTACTTTAATTTATGTATTATCAGCATTAGCATCAATCACAATCTTTTCTCATCCAGAAATACTAGTTTTTTTCTATCTACTTTTTAATTCGGTGCTCCAATTAAATCTGAAAACAATAATCTGTTATAATCAAAACAAGCCTGCATGATTTGAAATAGGGTAATCTTAGGATCAATGACCTACTCCAATAAATAAGAATCTACTCAGCTAACGAAGTGACGCATATTTCTCTACACATTATATTTATTACAATATACTGTACCTACGGTTAATAGCTAACAGACATGCAAGTGTGAAATGCTACCATTCCTCTGGTCTCTCTAAATTTAAATTAAATTGTACCCGAAATTACCTCCTGTGGCTCGAAATGGCTAAAAGTTTCTAAATCAAATCCAATATATTAAGAAAAAACGAGATTTCTGGCAGCTACCGCTTCACTAACGCAACATGGTCAAAAACTAATAGCATCTTTTTGACCGCGACATTTTTAAATGATTATTTTGACACTTACGTGTTTGACATAATTTATTTGGAATCTATAATGCCACAGAAATATTTATAAAAATAATTTATTGACTCAATCTATCGAAATCCGAATTCTATCGAAATTAGTCGTAAAAATGCTTTAGGATTCTTCTCGGTGTTTGTTCTAACCATACCTATCAACTACAAATACGAAATAATCAACGACCCTTATGAATATTAATTTATTTATTTATTTATACACAAGTAAACATATTTTTATTATATTTTAGTAATTGTGATTTCGATTTGTCAATCCTGCATGACATAAATAGAGATATGTTATGATAAACCACTTTCTGCCCACGGTTTCGCCCGCGTTGTATATATCTCTATAGCTTATGTATTATTCCATAACGTAAACTATTTAAATTCCCAATTACATCAAAATCGGTTTAGTAGTTACAGAGATATGTGGTAACAAACATTGACACACAAACTTTCCTATTTATAATATCAGTAGGAGTATGATAGGATAGGGATAGTAATAATACTAAAAGTAATAAATAATGGAGTACTTTTACTTTAAAATTTACAAATACAGTGTTTTAACTATTCATAGTGATTTCTTTTGAATACAAAAAACAGTGCATTGTTTTTCTGCCATAGAACAATAAATATAGCCACGTATGACGTCTGCTAACATTTCACTTCTATGGATTCCAAAACAGTTCTAAATAGTTTTCTAACATAAAGTTCACCCATAACGTATTCATGAGATTGCTCTTAACTGTCTTAAGATCATTCGGCTATTTTAACTGTTTTATAAATTCGTTTCTGGTTGGCACTTCCATACAAATCGGTCTATTTGCCGTATGTAGTAGCGCTGATGTATGAGGTTATGGTGATTTGGATGAGCTTTGGTTCTTTGGGATTTAATATATGGTCGTTGGAGCTTCACAAAATTATGCTAAAACAATAAAGTCGTGTACACTACAAAAATAAACAGTTGTATAACAAAAAGGCACTTGGTATCGGTTGTTATTCCCCTTATTTCCGAAACATGCACTTTTTAAAGATAGTAATGTCAATTGGGCGTCTGTTGAATTCCAGAGCGACAGAATTCACATTGGAAAATTTGTTTCACAGGTTGCAAATCCTTTTTCAAGAGGTCCGTGAGAAGAAATCTGACGTACTCCTGCAGGGGGAATAGGAACTGTCCCATCGACCAGCACCATAGAAACCAATGCCAGTACTGCAGGCTCAGAAAATGTCTCAAAATGGGCATGAGGAGAGAAGGTGAGTTCAACAAATCTGTTTCGAAGTAACTGAGTTGATCAAATCTCTGAGCATGACAATTCCCAACTCAGTTGTAATCATGTCCAACTGTAGATTGATTTTTGAAAAGGAAAATTTTACTAACCTGAGAATTGGCTTTTACATTGTAGTAGTGACTAACCGTGCCCTTATTGAGACATTTGAGACATTTGCATTACAACCCGTGTTATTAAAGTTTTCTTTTTTGTCCACCGGTACTTTACTCATACTCTGTAAGTACTATGTAATATAAGTTTTAATATTATGTTGTCTACCTTACTTTAAGTTATTGCTAACGTAATTGCCTCCAGGGATTTAAGTGCGTCGGTTTTGTAGTCAGGATTTGTTACGACTGCTACTGTTTGATGGAATTCTTGAATGATGATAGAATGTGCCGCGTTATTACAAAAAGGTTTAGAGATACATTGATTGTCACAAGTGTAATTAGTGTAATCATTAATCTCGTAAAGTCATTAGTCGGACAACTGCCCAAGGGCAGCGCTCGGTACTCTAAGTATCTGTTGAAGATCACTGTTAATATAAAGTTATGAGCAGTAATAGCTTATTATTACGACGGAATTAATGCAGACAGTTATTGTTTTAAAGACAGCGCCGTGATTGATAGTATTGATGACGGTGTATTACCGGCCTTAGATGAATATTCCTGTGATAATAACGAAAATATAATTAATGATTTTCAGACAATTTACCTTTTTGTTGAGGTAAATGAAAACTAGCATGTGCGTAAATGAGTGAAGTTTAAAATAATAGATGTTGCTTAGGTCAAGGCTGCGGGGAATGGGCCTTGACGAGCTGTCAGATTTACGACGTGTGCGGCACAGAGGCTTTTAACAACCTATTGAAATACAACAGCTTTGTGCCTACGCTTTTATTGGTGGATCCTACAAAAATGTTACTTTTGTTATGTAACTTACACTTGGGGAAAATATTTTGATTGACTATTTTACTACTCGTAAACGGAACATCGACTGAGCTTGTTTGCTTTATAGATGCGTTCAAATTGGGTAAGTTGCGAGTCTTATATTCTAAATCTAGCATAAGTAAGTATTCACCAACGTCGTTTCAATCAGACAAGATATCACTCTATCGCTAACCTAACGAGTACAAAAAAATAAGGTGATTTGTACACTTCTATTTCAATTTTTTCACTATCGCCAGATTAGCGTTTGAATATTTCAACTACTCTTAAGTATCACATAAATATATACATCACAAAAAGTTCGCTTCCAACAGGATTCGAACCTGCGTCTTCTGGCTTGCCGGGCCAAACGCCTTAACCACTAGGCTATGGGAGCAATCAATGTTGGCTTCGAAATTCTTGATATGATGTATTTTTTTTACTCTTAAGTTAGTTCAGAGGAAAATACCAATATCCTTTTTAAAATAGCACTCTATTCCTTTGTAACATAAAACTATTTGCATTACATTGCATTAGTAAAATATAAACTATTTGCGTTGCACCAGCCAATACATGCAAACCCGTAATGCCTACTCCCAAATTTTGATACAAATTAGATTCTCAAACTTTGTATAAGCACAGAATAGGTACCTAATGGCATAAGCAAATTCAACAAAGCTGGACGGAACAGGTGTACAAACGTAAAGATAACATAGCGATGTAATTTCCTCTTGTCATAAAGGAAACGGTCTTGATGCAGGGCACGGAGGTTGAAGAGTTCATAACGCGTCGGACACACGCTGGGGCCTATTATACCCATGGCACCTGTTTCATGACCTCCGCCTTTTGGGTTCGCTTTGTCCTCATTTGTGATAACAATTTTTCCGTTCAATATTTAATTTTTACTTGTAGTTTTATTTTGTTTTATACGCAAAAGCAATGTTTTTTTTCCTTTAGATATTTCAACAGATTTGGTGTTAGCTTTGTAATGATTAGTAGAAACAAATGAACGTAAAGTTTTTACAGCACGCACCTTTGTATCATTAACCGTCCTTTCACTTCCGAGCAGATAATACAAAGGGCACGAGAGACCGGAAAGGACACGGTAACCCGTTGCTCTCAATTCAACCCTCAAGCACCGCATTAGGTCTCCTCGACCCCGCGATATTTTGCCCAGCAAACGATTTGTTTGCTGTCAACAAACAAAAGAAAGGTGCGAACTCCAGGCTCCTTTTTTCATCCGAGATTAACTGTTAACAGTGCGAGAAAAAAAATGCTTTTGTCGTTTTATAATCGTCTTAGATATCAAACCAGATCAAGATAGCGCGACGGAGCTTTTGTGAGTTTTTTGCTATTGTTTTGTTCGGGGATAGTTGTTGGGTGTTTTCTAAAACGTTTAAGCGGTTCAAAGGGTCCATTGAGGGGTGTTGGCTACTTCGTAATGCGTTTGATTACGATAGCAACACAATCTGTTATAGATAGTCTTTTGTTGAGAATGTATTGGTCATTTTGCTTTGAAGGGGTTTATGTAATCGTGTGAGATAGTGGTCAGTATTCGTTGTGCTTTTTACCTGCAACGGAATAGAGAAGGTACTTGCGTTTAGGCTTAGAGGTTGTTAATTTTTGTGTGCGCATATGAATGCATTTATCTCCAGAATGGCTTGACCGATTTAGATACGGTTTTCTGTAAATAATGTTTAATGACGTTGGAGTTTATAACATTTGTGTCTTAGGCGGTGAATATTATTTTATTCTTCTGACAGTCTTTGCTTATATATAGAAGCAGCTATAGAAAAACTTTTTTACCGATTTCAGAAAGGAGGAGGTTCTTAATTCGGTTGTATTTTTTATGTTTGTTACCTCAGAACTCCGTCATTTATAAACTATTTTGGAAAAGTCTTTATTTGACAGTGTATACTTTTAATTTCATCAAATACGATTCAGTACTTTCATTGAAATCGGTTGCCGCTTTTTTAAACCAATTTTATTTGTTCTTTTCTAGCAGGTGAGTCAATTACCAATTTTATTATTTTTTATATAAGAATATTTCCAGTAGATGAACTTTTGACCGCTATGTCAATTGATATTACCTAAGCGACTTTGTGGTCAAAAGGCGATAAACGGGCAACACCTATAGAGTTGAGACTAGTTTTTAAGTTCAGCAGCCGGAACCATAGGTGCTCGGATACTTTCATTATATTATGATAATTTCGTAAATATGGATCTAGATTATTTCCGTTTAGTTATGACTACAACTCTGCTCATTATATTAACGACAACCCAGACGAACACTCGCAGAAGAGTTAGTCCTACCACTTACAAAAATGTAACACAAGGTCAGAGGCATAACATAGTATATATTGCCTTAGGATACGCCGTGCGGCATACATTAGTCCCTATTAGAATTTGCCCTTTCATCCATACATTTCAACACTGTTAAAGGGCTTGCTTCTACGTTCTCCTTTGCCCATCATAAATACCTTTGGCGAGGTTGGCTTTTCGTGTATTATATATATACGAGCAGCGGAACGGAAGTCAGTTCGATAAATTTGTCGAATCGAAAAACCCGATAAATTTATCGAATGTTGCGAGTACCGAAGTCTGATCGTAAAGTATTGTAGTAGCTCTATATTCTCTTTGGATTCGACCTAGCTATACGATAACTTTTGTCGATAGTATATCGATCGATAAATTATATAAAAAGTCGATAAAACCCACTTTATCGATTTGAACTGTGAATTTTATCGAATTTTATCGACCAAAAAGATCCGTACTTGCGCCGCTGCTCTTGTGAGGTTCTTCCGTGTATATTACACTGTTTTTGTCAGTGGCTGCGCTAACGATTTAGACGAAAAGCAATTTTTACAAGAAATTTGTTTGTAACTTAAAGAAGAATCGATTACAGCTCTAACCTAGAACCTAAATTATTATTGTTCTTACCAATGCATGATAAAAAGTCATGGAACACTTCATTGTTGGCTTACAAAGCCATAGGTTTTACTAGGTGGTAGGACTAGCTCTTCTGCGAGTGTCAGTCTGCCGACACCGTATTGTGCAAGCATTGCTGTGTTCCGGTTTGTTGAGTAAACTAGGCAGTGAAATTACTGGGCTTATGAGACTTAATACCTAAAGTCTCAGGGTAACAAGATCAATGCAGTGCCACGCAGACACAATTCCTCAGAGTTCTTGTTGACACTGCAATTGTTATGGGCTAGCGTTATGCTTACCATCAGGTAAACTATCTGCCCGTCTCTTATCTAATAGTAAAAAAGTATTGAAAAAGCCTTCATACAAACCCTACTTACCAGGTGCACCGGTCCATCAGTCTACAACACAACTAGACAAACAATTCCCATAATTGCGATACGCAAAACAAAGCTCGCATCCATTGATTAATTAGTCACATTAGTCTGACCGGTTTATTTAATAAGTGCATTAATGTACGCAACAAAAACACGTAGTGTTACAAGTTTTTGTTGTGTGAAGGACTGAGAACTGTTAAAATAAAACGGTATAACGACTTTTAGGCTAAGATTCACAGATGAATAACCGTCACTAACGTCGAATAAGGCAACGCCTGACTAAGTAACTCCTAATATAAGCAGTCCTAAGAACCGTTAGAACGCTCCTAAAGGTTGGTAAAACGTTTTTTTGTCCTAGGCTACTCCTAATTAGGTATCCGATTAGGGCGTTCCCTAGCGGTGGTAAAAGTAGGCATAAGCGTTTTTGAGGGTTGTGACATCCAAAACCCTATGTTTTGACATATGGACGCAAAAGTCCAGGCTTAGACTCGTCTCTGTATTTTGGTACTAAAAGTAAAATTTCACTATTTCGACGGACGGCTTTCGGTTTTGAAATGAGTGGAGTCGACGTGAAATAAAATTACGCCAATAGGTACATATTAATAATGAATTTAAGACGCTTTTAAACAACTTTTAATTCAGTACTTCTTATAAAGCGCTTTCCTGCCTTACTACTGGTATGTAAGACAGTAATTTTAGTATGTCAGTACTGTTTCATAAAATGAGTCTGTCTTTCTGTTACTACGATCCATGGAAGTTAATCGAAAAGTCGACTATCATCTAAATGATAATATTCTAAAATAACTGTGTGTGTATAAGACTCGTTATTTGTCTTAACACATGCATTCAATTTATTACTTACTGAAAAAGCTGAAAACTTACTAAAAAAATAATAATAACTTGTAAAATTAATCTTCTCAGTTAGCAAACTCTGTAATAGTGTATTTTCGGTATGTTATTCGGTATAGGTTATTCGGTCCGCATCCAAGTCAATTTTGGCCGTTTTGAAGCTGAACAATGGGCTTCAATGGTCCCACCTTTTGTTTAGGGCGCATCAATCATACTCGCTTTGTTTGGAATATCTTAATAAGTTTTTGTGCAGGACCGGTCATTTAGAAAGATTTCTGGTATCGCACCGATATCCCCTCGGGGCGTCGTGGTGGATTTTAATGGCATTCACGTGGGGTAATTGAAAATGGTTCTTTAGTAATTATTTTCGGAATTAAATTCTGCTTGCTGAATATTTTTTTGAGATTTTGCACATTTCGTGCAACTAAGGTTGTTGGTATTTTCTGGATTATTTTTTTTTTGGTACTCATGGTATAGAGTTAATGTATTTGTGAAAGGTTTTATTTTAATTGACTGGGGAATATTTAGTATATCTGCCCTGTCAGTAGTACTTTCTATGATGTTTTCATACTTATTTCTTTAATATAAAAACAATACATAGGCACTTTTAGTGTGATAGATAAAATAAACGTAAATCTACAATAGCGCGGTAATACGATCTCAAAATTAGCTGTTCCAATCTGTCATGGTGTGTAAACTGTCTATTCTCGTAGTTGCCTAATCCAAGTGCAAAGCCGTCATTTTGTACAACGGCAACCATACACAATGCGCTTATTGTGAGCCCACAAGACCTGTCAAAAACGTCATCGTCTTGGAGACGTCCCCATAGGGTCCGCAAATTACTTCAATGTTTGCATCGGTTATTATTTCTAAAAAGCAAATGCCCCATACACGCCTCTACGCTACAAAGGAAACGTCAAAAGAATCGACGCGGAGCCTTGAGGAGGGTGTCAATTTGCGCTCGCAACCAGGTGCGGTCATTGTCGACCAACTGACCGTAAGGATGGGTCTGTTTGGGTTAGACCAGTCTAGTTTGGCAAACACCGATCCGTGAGAACCGTAACGTTCTTTCCGATGACCGACTCGCTCCTCGATCGAGGACGCAGTGACGATAATGAGCCGATACAAGCACTCGATAGCCCTTTTCGGGCTACACAGAGAGATTAATATAATGACTTAATCGTGTCAACAATCAGTACGAGCAGTTAGAAAGACGAGAATAACTCGAGGCGGTGCTTACCGACTTTGTCTGCTGCGTCACAGAGATATTATCGTTTCTAGTGAGCATAATAACGGTGACATGTTTTGTACGAGGCTCCAGGGCCGCGTTTAATGGGACACATTCCGGGAAAACCGAGTCTTACTAGCCGCGTCGGACATAAAGATATGATCGACGGTTTTCTCGCGGCAGCGTTCCCACGGAACGCGAAAAACCCCTAGTGTTTAATAGTAACCCTCGCCGGCCGGACATCGGTCAAGAGTAACGCCCTGGCCAAAACATTAATTAAAAACGAAGACAACAAATAGACCGGTTCGGTTTTTGCGTGGTCAAGGTGCGCGACCCTACCGACCTTCCAATAGGGTCCCGGGCGTCGTAAGCTAATTATATTTCCGCACGTTTTGTCAAACGATTTGCATGTGAATCGGTTCCACTACAATAGAAAATGGCTCTAATCTGCTTGGAAAGGCTTCGAACGGCGGCCGGGGCAGGTAGTGCACAAATACGGCCGACGACGGGTCGCCTCTCAATACTTGTTAGAAACCTGATAGGTTTTCACTATAAACATTAGTTTTATGCCCGTGGAATATAGAATTTCACATTGTGATGAAAGGTGGTTTCGTTTGCTTATTGTAGTCGTACGATAAAATGGCTTTATAGATAGGTGGGTACCGTAGCAAAGACACGAATTAATTAATATTGAATGTTATCGTATGGAAATAAAATGCAGTGCTGTTTAAAATTCTAAAATGCGGTGTTCCATAAACATTATTGACAGTCGGCCATTAATTAATGTCACCTTCAGTTAGAGATGACATATTTTATAAATCCAGTTGTAGGAAGCGTTACTGAACCCATCTTGGGACTGTAAAGATGTCTTCACAAAAAGATGAATCTTTTGGACATTTCATCGTCCCGAAATCGGATGAACAGAATCCAATTCGATCGTCTCGTAAACCCCAAAGCGAAATGGCCTCACAAAAAGGAATCAAAGTGTAAAATCATTTGTGTCGGATTAAAAAAGGAGCTAGCGAACGAGCGTGAGATATACACCACTATCAATCACTTGGTGATTTATATTCTCTCACTGGGATGATGTATCACCGCCCGGGACTCTGCCGTCCGTCTGTTAAAGTATTTCGATAATTAACTTTTTAAATTTTGACGGACGCCTTTATTTTCGGTCGAATAAAAAATACAAATCCTCAGCGATACAGTGCGAAATTCCAGCTCAATGTGATAAAATGTCAAATTCCGAAAGACGCTGATGAAACCAGTTCTATGCACCTTTGACAGATTCTTCGGAATGACGGTATTTGTTTGCCTATTTTTACATTTATTATCTAGTAGCATGATATTTACCGTAATTTATTTGAGTCACATTATGGACTCACTTTGCAACAGATATACGACACTTCAAGTCAAGCTGTGAACTGTGGAGAAGTACAGAAGAATTCAACATTCATCAGCTACGAGCGCGACACGCCACTATATAGCACGTCAAACAGCGGATTGCCTGAATGGCGTTCCACTTGCCAGCCTGGCATCGAAGGAGGCCCCCTGCGGAGCGGTCGGCGTGTGCCTAACGAACTATACGCGTGATTTATTGGAGCGCCTCGCCCGGCCACCGACGCTAATTCCCTCACCAACGTGTGATGCTACGAAGAGAAATATACGAGCTTTCGATACAATTACCTTTAAATCATATGGTCTATTTGCATCTTCACTTCCCACCTCCAATCTTCAAACATTATTATCTCGATTTAGCTCATGGATAATCCGATTCGAAATTATATGCAATGATAAATCGACAGTACGTACAGGTGAAATTTTCTCACAGTCGCCTCGGCCGCTCTAACGCCGTATAATCTCGAATACTTGAGAGTAATGCACGGTTTGTATGTATATTGGTTACTACGTTAGTAGTCTCAGGAAACCTGTTTCGTCTGGTCGTGCCCTCTGTACCGTATCATATAATATATTTGTTGGCATCCAGCCTTATAGTTTCACTTTATATTTTAAGATCACGAATATAATGATGAGAAACCGAATCGAGCTTCGCAAGAAGCGAGTAGGAATTCAAGATTCCGTTTGACAGACATGTAAGATCACAATCAGGGTCGACACAGCGATGTGTCTAATACATTCACGAGCGGATATTTACATTTCGTTGACAGCTTAATGGTCGGATGATACTCCCATCAAAATCAGAAATTATCAACACAAATGTTGACCACGTCGCCGCTTCTAAAAACAAAAACTAATTTAATATGCTAATGCCAGTGATGGCTCAATAAAATTAATAATAAGAGTCCATAATAATCATGACGGTATTCAAAATTGAAACAACTTTTTCTAGGGACCTGTCGTTCGGAATTCATCTAGCGTCCGCATCTCTGTATGTCAGTTTGTCTGTCCGTCCATCATTACACGTGAATCATCGCCGGTATCGTGCTCGGAGAATTTCGTGAGGTCACAGTTTAGTATAGCGGTTTAGGCGCCCTGCGGTCGTTTGCCCGCCGTCGCCGAGCCGGTGCCTTGCTGCGAGCATCCTCAGCAGAGAATGGGACGAGAGACCAGCTCTCTGTCTAACACCGACCGTTCCGTGACCCCGCAGCTAATCACATATCTGCAAGCGTATTATGATTATCGCAAGCCTTCGTTTCTCGTACGTTGTTGTGGTCAGTGACTCTGTGCACGCTGGTTTCGTTTCGTTCCCTACCAACATTATTGTTTCTTATGCACGATTTTCATTCAGATTCCGCGGGTATTATTTGAATATCATTTTAGTATATACTAATAACGTTATTACCGGCCGAGAATGTGGCTACGCCAAAGATTAAGATGTGCGCTAGACACGTTGCATCAATTGTATGAACACTTTTCAGAGGGTATTGGATCCCTTTCAAATGTTGATAATTGTATACATCGGCGTATAGCTGAACGTAGCGTTTGCATCACCATTGGATATCGGATGGGTGTAACGAAACAGATTTACCTGTTACTGGCCTTAACATAAATCTTACGCGGCATTTAATAAGTCGATAATTACAAAAACCGAGTCACAGCTAATGGGGTTGTGGGTTGGACTTGGAATGCACTTAATTCTTAGCACGTGCCGTCTTACGCCTTTATATATACAGTCTTTACCATATTTCCTAAGAAGTTATCTAACAGATAACTTTAATTGTTCGGTATGTTACTGTTCTGATGTCTTCCGTGTCCGGTTTTTTTTGTTCATTTAGATATACAGCACTGTGGGAGGTTTGTTTAGATTATATCACATGAACGACTTTCTATCATCGTGCTGTATTAGCATTTCGCTCTTAATAGTGTTTTTCTTGAGGCACTAAAGTGCATTTGTCACTTTGGAGGCGTCCATAATCGGCCGTCTAATCGTTCGCCTCATTCGTCTCTGCTCGTTCTCGTGTTAAGAAACTTTCTACATTAGTAACGGAGGAATCTCTAATCTGTATATTAGAAACAATATTTCTCACTGTCGTAAAACTCGAGAATTTTCTAATGATATCAAAACACAACCGTTAGGACAACAAAAGGCGGACGGCCGACAATTTGTCGCCTCAGTTTGCCGGATGACACGGAGTCGCGTGCTGGGATCGCTTTGAAATATGTCGAACATAAATAACAGATTATCAACTTGTATCGAGACGTAACGAGATAGTGGTTAACAACTTAAATAAATAGGCGAACGGTAAATGAAGTTACATACGATTCGAAATGTTGGACAATGACGTATGTGCCATATCGGACGTATCCACTAATGGCTGGATAGCTGGAGACTGTGCAGTCTTCATTAATGGTTCAATTTATAGCTTGTTATTTATATGTTTTTGTGGGTTAGTCGTTTTGTCAGTCATTAGAAGTGAAATGTTAATGCAACGCGCATTATCTTGATGAGAATATTTGAGTTTGATGAAAAGGATAAGGTGTCCGTTGATTTGTTATATGTGCTTTAATTGGTACATCGTCTGATCTTTGTCTTTTTGAATGTTTAATAGATGAAGACATTTACATAATTCGAAAACTGGATGCTGCTCCCGATGCATTATGTAACAAATTACTTAAATAAATCGGGGAGTTGGTAGTTAACTGATAAACTAATATCTTACATAAATTATGACAAACTGGATTAGTAGATTCTTTATCTTGAATTTGAATAGAGACTAGCTTGAATGTATCATTAAGCTTTAATAGTGTAAAATCTTTTATAGAGAGAATAATAGTATTATTATTAGAAAGAACTCTTTGGTATGTATGTGATAAATACCACATACATAATATTAAAAGTACATATTTGATGGAATCAGGCGTTACTTTGCGGAAGTCCATTTTAAATATTATATAATGTGGGTAATTTATAGTTTTAATTCCGCGATAAATTCGATTCCGCGTTTATCGCGGAATTAAAACTATAAATTACCCACATTATATAATCTTATTAAAAGTACAATTTTTAGTCAACTTCTTCTTTAGCGTTGTTTAGTCAAATCGGTAATAATTAAAAAAATGATTTCTGAATAAGCTGAATGGACGTCTGCTCAAAACACTTTAACATGAAAAAGGACGTTTTTGTGATTTTGCCGTCATTGAAGTTGGCTGTTTAAATAAAAAAGAATGAAAAATGAACGTAAAACATGAATGAAATTTGAGTACCACCAACATTAAAAATTAATTCCTTCAAGTCATGACGTCATGCGTCATGCCGCATCCTGAGTCGAGAATTTGGAAATAGCGAATAAAAATATAGATTGTGAGAATGTTTAGAGTACGTCCTTAATGAAGGCCTGAGGTAGGTCCACTTAAGGAAAGTTTTGTATTACGATTAAGAATATGAGTGTAAAGTCCATCATGAAATTCTGATTCTTCACTTTTCAGAAAAGAACGAAGTATATATCAATAATTGTTATATCTATTTAACTAGTAACTTGATGGTTATCCTAGGATTTTTATAGTTATAAAATAAATAATTATAAAAATGCAATTAATATTTATTCGTATTTAATAAGTGTATTATTTAAAAATAATATTTTTATTCACTAAACAGTTCGGTACAATATCTCCTTTAAAACAGTAAAGTGTCACTATGATATGACAATTTTCGCATTCATTCCTTGAATTAATGCGAAATTAAGATTTTATTGCTTCGCCTTAGACAATTATCTTAGTTCCAGTAGTGTGTTTATTGTAGGTTCCAGTTAAAGGAGCGTAATTGATGATATTGTAAAATCGCATATTGATAAATACTGCTATACTAGTATAATTAGAATTCCCCATACGGAATGAAGGTTGTCATACTTATTACGTTATTCAATATTGATTTCAATATGAAATAACTTGATCCACGCGCTTCCATTTACACACACGCGCATACACACACATACATCACACACACACACACGCACACACACACACACACACACACACACACACACACACACACACGCACACACACACACGCACACACACACACGCACACACACACACGCACACACACACACACACACACACGCACACACACACACGCACACACACACACACACACACACACGTACACGCACACACACGCACACACACGCACACACATTCACGGATACACACATGCATGTTTGTATTTTTCTTTTGTCTCTTTCAAAATCTTCAACTAAAATAACTATTATCGAGACCTATAATTATTGGCTGTATTTTGAAACTTTTTATGTACTTATCTGTATTTATGATTTGTGATGTTGGTCGTTTAATAGATAAATTATTTTGTAGACTTGTCAATAATTATAAGCAACAATAGCAGAAAAATAGAATAATAGCTAGATATTAGTTTATGTTTGACATGTATGTACGTATCTAAGTATGGCCTAAATTATTAACTTTATTTTGATAAAAGTATTTTGTTATTTTGAATTTTAGGTATCAAATTTGCTCTAAAATGAATAAAATCTTATTTCGTGTTATTTTTAGATAAATTTAAATAATTTAGAATGGTGATAAAACCATCGATAAATATATAAAATCCAAACGACTTTCTTATTGACTGTTTGGTTATATTTAGCCTCGATTAAAATTCTCTGGAGATAAGATTTTTCGCCAACTAATTAATATTTACCTACTAATTAGGTTAGAATTTAAATAATTATCCTGATTATAAACCAGTATTTAAAAAATAAATTCGAAAAGTTTAATATACGCGATAGCTGTTGGTCTATATTATTGTTACCAACTAACTGTATACTTGTATAGGCCTACTAGGGCTTGTAGATTATCCTACTGTTTTTGTAGCTAGCTAGGTTACATGTAGTGTTTATTTATGTATTAGCTAGTTAATAAAGGCATTTAGCCAGTAAAAACTAACTGTATTTATTTCAAACAACACTTTTGTTTTAACTGTTTGCGATTGGATAGCCATACATATAGGTAAACGAACTTAATTATTATAAAATTAATTTAAAAGTCATTCTATATTTTGCACATTACTACTTAGATATTCAATTTTTAGGTAGCGCAATATAATTTAAAAACTAACAGAAGGGAAAGAAAACTTTGTTGTGGTACCACTAGCTTCTGCCCACGGTTTTGACCCCGTTCCCACAGAAACCGTGCAATTTTCCGGGATAAAAGTAGCCTATGTTACTTTCCGGTCCCTACACTATATCTCAGCCAAAAATGACGACGATCCGTTGCTCCGTTGCTGGGTGAAAGAATCACAAACCAACAAACGTAAACACATTTATTGTATAAATGAGTATTATGGATGTTTGTTTATAATAAAACAAATATCTATGAAATTGTAATATATCATTTAAACTACTTATGATCGACAAGGAACAAGTAATTCAATAATAGTTTTTCAAATGCAAATGTAACAAATTAGTACATGGTCGTAATTGACCGTCCATTTGAACAGACGCTGGACGAATTAGAGCGAAAAATCTACATAATATTGAATGTTTATTTTCCTTGTGACATAACGCGGCTTGGAAATACGATTAGCGTGCAAATAACTTGAGGTACAGTCGACCAAGACTGGTAATAACCTAGTATTTTTAACAGGGTATATATCTATTTGACGCCATATAAAATATTAAACAATATGTGGTCCTCATAAAATTGATTGTAAAAAGCGTAATATATAATGTATTTCATAGCGTATTGAAAGTTTGCTTTCTGTGAAAATAATGTTATTTAAGATAATATTTTTTTTGTAAACCGGAACGTATTAAAATTTAGAAACGCTCTGTGATTGGTTGCGCCTCTGGTGACATAACAAGTTACAACCAGGGTAGTAAGCAAAGAAAGTTTCGTAGTTCCAAAATTGAAATATAGGAATTTTCTTGCTTAAATTTGATGCTTTCAGTTTATACGTCATCTATCACGTGTTCAGCGCCATAACGAAAATAGTGTTTTGGTACGTTTTTTTTTCTATTCAAACTTAATCATCGATTTCTACCGTAAATACAACAGATCTCCAGGAAATATTGACACGGTCTGTTTTTTATGTTTATTTCCCAGTATGACGATAGTAACTGCTAATGTCATGTTAATTATATCTACAAAAGATATAAAATGTTTAATTATGTGCATTCACACAATTAAATATATAAATAGGTGTCATAAAGTTGGATAACATTGTGTTGATGGATAGATCACTCTTCACAGACGCAAAGCTCTTTATAATATTATTTTATAGTTCCACAGACCATAAAGAATTGCAATGACATGAGGTCAACGCTTCTAAATGAGTTGATAAATATCAAACGTCAATATGTCCACTATGGACAAAAAATATGTTTTTTTATACTAACATATAGTAAAATAAAAACTAATCATTCTGGAATTTTAAAATTTCACATAAGTCGACTTATTTGCTGTGAAAACCGCGAGTGAAAACCTCGGTTTGTTTCAAAATACATTAAGTCCATAAAGGCATTCGTAACAGAAACCAATATGTCCCAACCGTCCAATCAAATCAATCCGTTTGGCTATGATGGCGGGAATTAGTGTTTGCATTAATGGCTAACTCGGCGTAGCTCTGTGATTTAAACTAATTTTAATTAGTTTATATTAGTGAAAATGGACTCAAATGTTAAAAATATTGACCCTGATAAAGCCAGGAAAAGAAGTAATATAAAGACGCAGCAAAAGAAAGCAGAGAAAAAGCGAAAATTATAAGTCAAATTGTTATTACTATAGCTAAAGTTAAACTAGTCGCAGGGCTGCCACCAACCCACCACAATGGCATTTTGATATCCTCACTAAGTAAACTACTATAAATTTTGAATACATAACTTTCTTTATTGTATTATTTACAAGCTTTGATTTAATTTGTATGTTACATACGTATGTATGTAAACATTTTTTTTGTTTGTTTAGGACAAATCTTGCAAGCTAAATTTGACCCACTTCTCGGTGTTTGATTGAGCTGAAATTTTACATATATTTGTGAATCGGACAACAATGCAATATAATGATGGCACAGAGCTGGTTTGATGATAGCACAGATATGGATGATAGAGCCGGAAGGCAGTCATAGGAACTATGTAATGAAACAGACATAACCCCATCGAGTTTGGGCTGGTTTGATTTGTCTTTACAAGACTCTGATCCTGGATGAGATCCAGGGACCTGATGATGGAGCAGGAAGGTGGTCACAGGAACTCTGTAACGAAATGACGTAACTCCATCGAGTTTAGGCTTGTTTGATTTGTCTTTATAAGTACTCTGATCCTAGGTGATATCCTCATCAGGGTCCTGATAATGGAGCCGGAAGTTGGCCACAAGATTACAGTACCATTACATATTTTATAAAAGCTTGTCCGGTAGACGAGCGTTACAGAGGCCCGCTGTTAGAGTAATTTATTTGAACCTTCATAAGTGCTCCCTTGGGGCCTTTATAATAAATCATTTTGAATTTGAATTTATCTTTGAGATTTTAGCCATTTAAATAATTAAACTTATGACAAAATAGTTTTTATTTTATTATTTAATACCTAACTGTAGTAGTTTAAATCCCCAGTATGTCTTCGGTGGCAACCCTTAGCCGTGGCGCCATTATTTCGTCACAGTGTTTTTAATCAAATTCTGTTATGTCCAGTCATGACTTTTTTCAAAAACAAATATGTCCATTGATTTAGTTCAAAATCCAATATGTCCAAACAGTTTTGAGGATTTTGAGGATGTTTGAACGTAATTCGTTATATTTCTACGTATTCGGGGATAAACATTGTCAAAATAAGCTAAATTAAACGATAAAATCTCCGAAACAATGTCGTTTGCATCTGCAAACAATTATATTGGTCTATCTTCTTTTCACTTATCAAGGACATATTGACGTTTGATATTTATCAACTCGAATCAGATATTGGAGTTGATTCTGACGTCACAAACTTACCTAAACCTAATTTAAGTATAGCTCTCTCTTTCCAATAAAAAGCATGAGAAAGGTACGTAAGAACACACGCGGTTTCACCTACGTGGAGATTGCCATAGAAAACACGTATTTTCCGGGATAAAAGTCACCTATGTAACTCTCTCTGGCCCATGAATTGTATCAAAGCAAAAATCAAGTCGATCTTGTTCTGGGGCCTTACTCCGAAAATCGAACGTAGAAGCTTCGGCTGATGGATCGCAGTTTTCCTACTTTGAAACTCTTTCGGTGCCAACGTTCGTTCGATTCCATTTTAATAGGACATTTTGTCTTTCACAGTAGGAAAATCCCGATCCGTCAGCCGAAGCTTCGACGTTCGATTTACGGAGTAAGGCCCCTGTTCCTGCGCCTAAAAAGGAAAAGCCAACCTACTTTCGCATTTATAATATAAATAGGATGGTTGTATAAATTGATTGTACCCATTTGCTAAACTTTGTCGTTTTTGGAAGAAAATTTTGTCAAAGTTTAAATTATTTCAACAAATTCAAATGTGTAACGGAAATATCCGATATTCGAAACAAAAAAATCGACACAAAACGAATTGCAGATAACTTAATCTGAATTCAAAACCAAGGTCGGAATTCCTTAATATTTTGACTATCGTTCGCTAAAAACGAAGCAATCACTTCTTTTGTGGAACATACAACAGCATCAACAAATCTCAGAAACGATACAACAGTTTATCGTTTCCTTTACAATCTGTGTCAAGAGCAAATATTTACTCTGCAATTGATATTTTTACGCTCCTCGATCGTTATCTTGAACCCTATCGTTAGGGAATAAGGTATATTTTCGTTTATCAAGGTTGACAATCTCAGGCTGTTTCATTTGATTTTCTGCGTACGTGATTCGAATACGTATAGGCATAAACGAAAAAGTGGTTAGGTGAGGACTAAAACCTTAAACATTTGCCTTCGTTTCACTTATATTTTTAGCGGCAGTGTTTATATTTAATTTTGTGGATCACTATATTTATGTAGGTACTTGTGTAGTACGGTTTTAATATTGTTCAAACAATGACTAACCCAAAAAGTAAAAAGTGGTACTGAAGGGATACGAGCTAAGAGCAGCAGTAATGTTGTACCGGTTAAATACCGCTAAATGTCCAGAATCTTCGGTCCTTATTCTAAAGCTTGTATATAAGGAATATTTAACTAGATCGTTTAATCGAGTGTTCACGTAAATGGGTTATACGTGTTTCGGTTTGGAATACGCATTTCTATGATTCAAATCTTTGGTACCACGTTTTGTAATTTTCTAAATTTCTCGTTTCTTAGAGTTTTACCAAGATTAAATGTTTTACTTTATTTGATAGAGTATTAAGTCTGTGCTTAGTTTTCATTTTATGCCGGAAGTAGTTTAGTACATAGAAAAACTTTACCTTAGTAAATTATATCGGGCAAAATGCTTGAAGTGAACTTATAGTAAACTTAAAAGGTCGCGTTGTTTTCTTTGTAAGTTGTATTTTTGAGTTGACGTTTTGTGTGTTTAAAGATCACTTAGAAAAGGTATTTCGTCATTGATCTTGTAGTTGTACAATGTATAACTCAACTTAATTTGTTTTCCTTTTATAACCAGGCTACATTGCTTTATTTAAATGCATTTTAATTTGTGAAATACCATATTGTCCGCTAATGTCAGTTCCTTGGCTTCTGTAATATCGATATATCTGTATAAAAGTAGTAAAATAATCATGTTTTTATAATCTAAACTCTAAAGAGTGATTGAGTTCATGAATATTTTGATCTGATCGATTCGATGACTCGATGCTGATAGAAGATTAATTAAATAAACACAACTTTGATCCCTCATTTTATAGCCTTCATAAAAAACGAATTAAATTGATACCATAGTTTTCAAATACATCGCATTTTCTGGTAGACTTCATCGTATAATTTACCTAACTTAGAACGAAATGAATAAATCTTTTACAAGATTAACAATTTATTAATTTAAGTTATTTATAAACATCCATAAACTTTACGTTTTATTAATTGTTAACGTTTCAAAAAAATATTATTTATTTACAAATACCTACGGCGATCCGTTATCAAGTAGCTGTTTAATTTATATCTAATATAAACATTGATAATTTTCACTTAATCCGATGAAGTATTCGCCGCGTGTCGGACGATTTAATTTAAGGTGTAGATATACGAGAGAAATCCGAAATGAGACGTAGCTATATGCAAATGATCGCTAATGGATCTAGAAATATTAACCTTACGGGAAGCCCACTCGTATCGATGCTACTTTACATTAATTTCCATTAATTCCATTCATAAAATATGTCAATATCGATATTCCAAACAACGTATTAAGAAAGTGTTAAGATCGAATCGGTTAAGAGGAATTTAAAACGTAATTAGTGGTCGATCAAACAATCGCTTTGTCCGGAGTCGCGGCGAGCGGTCATTGATAATCGAGATAGTGATGGGCCGTAGATGTCGGTCGAGCACCGAGCGGCGGGCACAGCGGAGATGTATCGGCAGATAGCGTAATGACGCGCTATTAGGCGAGGTGTCGACGGCGTGGGAGAACTCTCGGCCTACATTTTCTTCTGAAACCAGCTAATCACGCGCGCAATTACTCTAATTCAAACGGAATTATTCCGGCGATGTAACACTTTAATTGAATTGTTGATGTAACCCGTAATTCGTGCGTGCGTGTTGTTCCGATGATTGATACCGTGATATTTTGTTGGTAAATGTCGATATTGTTCACGTGAACGCATCGATCATTATGTTTTTCGTTTGTTGTTAAACACGGGTATCGAAGGCAAAAATACACTGTGGGATCGTGCGTTACAAAATGAGCAAGAGGTATTCCAGTCAACTTGTCGTTGAGATAAAAAATAATAATACAACCTGTTTACGCGTTTATATTCTTGTCTTCGACCTGACAAAGAGTAGAAAGAGAAAAAAAAACGAGCGCGCGTGCCCGAGCATTCGTTCCTGCCGCCAAAAAACGTGGAGCGTTCGAAAATTTGAAATTCTTCGCACGCTACGGATTTTTGTTCCGTGTCTGGAGAGTAGGGCTGCGGTACATCCGAATTCCGAGCGGGCGATTACTCGATTAGCCGCGATTCCGCGGTTTCACGTCGATTCGTCTCGCGTTGTACCGATGATTTGTGGCGTCACGATCTTTGAAATGCCTCGTTGTTATGTGAAACAACAGGCATTTTTTTCATTCGATCCGATTACTATTCGATCAATCAAAACTTAAACTAATATTTTTGAATGTTCCAACAAATTAGTGGCTATTGTTACGGTGCTTATGTAGTTAACTATCAATTTTGAAATGTTTATTGCTTTTATGTCAATAAAAAAGGATTCTGATTTGACTTGTTTCTTGACAGTATAACTCACTAAATTATAAACCTTTAATGTTAGTAATTCTATAGAGGCTAAAATATTAAAACTTTAAATGCATTTAAACATCGAACGTGAAGAAAGGCATACGATTAAATTAGTAATGATTTATAACGCTACAGAAGTGCCTTCTTATCATCAAATAATAAAACGAAAAAATAAAATTTAGAGTCTCATGTTTTGAAAAATGTATCCATTTTATATCGACAATAGTTAACCAATTAAGATAAAATGACTGTGATTTATGAAAGTATAGTTACACAATAAAATCTGAGGTCAAGGACTACTAAAACATGTTAGATAAGCAAAAAGATCTCATCAGCTGGTGTTAAATAATAGTCCATCAGGGTTATTTTAGTTCACTCGGAACGATATCCGTGTCGGAAGCGAATGTCTTGATCGTTTATATTTCGGAATCGCAACCCGTCAGAGAAATTTTCCGTTTAGATTCGACAACTCAGCTGTATAAACACGGATATAATCCCGACAATATTTCTCTGTCGGGATGCGTTTCCGAGATATAAACGATCAAAAACAGCCGCTTCCTACACGGAATCATTCCGAGTGAATTAAAATCACGTAACATAAACATTTTACTTATGCTTACCCTGTCTGAACATTTCAGATGTTAACTTAAATCTACTTCATATATTCAAGTCGATGTTTTGGATATTACCTACATTGTTAAAATATCTTGAGCTTTTTACTTTATGTAAAAATTTTGTCACTTTTGAAATTTCGTATCATTGTTGCCGCCCGCGCACCAATACTATCATGTCATTTTCAACCAATCCAGAGAAGCAGACGCTTCGTTGGTTGTCAGTCGTTGTTCTACTGTCGTTCGAGTGTCGTTGTTCATTGGTTGTCGGTTGTGTCAAACAGAAGTTTGAGAGGTAGCCTATGACGAGCGCCCTCGTCACATTATATTGGACCAATAAATAGTGGCGGTATATTTGAAAATGGCCAATGATGGAGGCCACGCGTCACGTGATCATCCAGCTCGCCCCTCCGACGAAGAGTCCGCGGTCTCAAGATTCTCCCGCGTCTCATTCATTTGCCCTCAGGCCTACACCAGTGACCATAATAGTCAAAAAGCTGCTAAAATTCCTATCATTATTTTCATCTTTTATCGTCCAACTGAAGGACACAGAAATCCCTTCCAATTTCTCACGCAGTCTTGAGCTATCGAAGGCTTATCTCTCATGTATAAGTCCAGCTAAAATGATTCAACTTATAATATCTAAATCAAATCCCAATCTTCAGTCTAACATATATAGCGATATAAGGCTCTTTACACACGGAGCCCCGGTTGTTAAGATACCCGTAAAACATTGATGGCGCCATAACAGATGAAGTTGCGTATGTTAATTGCGACGAGCGGGACCCAAATGACGTTATGGCAATTATAACACCCAAATTATGTTTTACACTCCCTCTTTGACATTGTGATTGAAATTAGTGTACACATAGTATGTATATTATGGGGAAGAAAGGTTCTTCAGTGGCACGAACTGGAAGACGTAGTGTAGGACGGCGCCCCACTAGATGGACCGATGACCTTGTCAAAACCGCGGGGAACCGCTGGATGCAAGAGGCGAGTAGCCGATCCAAGTGGCGTTCTATGGGGGCGGCCTATGTTCACCAGTGGACGTCTTCCGGCTGATGATGATGATGATGATGATGATGATGATGTATGTCAAATTGTTTAAAACTTATAAACTACTAGCGTCTGCCCGCGACTTCGCACGCGTGGAACCAGACTAAAATGTATAAGCCTAAGTACTAATAGCACTCGGTGATAATGTAGCTTCCTATTAGTGAAAGAATTTTTAGAAACGGACTAGTGGTTCCATGTAGACATTAGCGTTACAAACAAACAAACAAAAAAACTTACAAACTTTACTGCTTTATAATATTGGTATAGACTAGTTATATTTTTGTTATTCAATATAAGTTAGCCTTTAGCCACTATCTACTAAAAGATAGACAATAGACATTGTTGACTTGCAATGTTTACTTCTTCTTCTTGCCCTTATCTCAATTCGTTCTCTCAGTTCGCGCAGTTAGTCTTTTTCTTCCACTCTCCCCTGTCAGCGTTTCATGCACTTCCAACTCATTCATATCCGTCTTTACACAATCCATCCATCTTTTCTTTGGTCTTCCTCTACCCTTCCATCCCTCAACATTCATATTCATCGCTCTCTTAATAATAAGCGTTTCATCACTTCTCCTTCCTTGTCGCAAACTAACTTGGTGGGTTCAGTACCACATGTAACCCGCCAAGTTTGTTTGTGAGATTCCTGCGGTACGAGTGCGATGCGGGGAGAAAGAATTGTGTCTGAGTTTAAAGTGCACGGAACATAATCTTTATTTAAAGGAAAAAAAATTTTGTATGTAATATATAGGGTGCTACCCAGACTTCATTAGATTAAAAAAAACATAAAAGACAGGAAAAATAGAAAACCGACACAGCTCGAATGCAGCTGAGCCGGTTGAGTGGACGGTGAATACTTACTTACTATGTATTTTGTAGCGTTACCACAACGGCAATTTTGATGAGGGCAATAAAACGGGCAATCAAAGTAATAAACGTAAACTTGTAAACCAATATTCTGCACTGAAATCTGTAATTAATCGTTATAATGTACTTCGAAATCAAATTAAGCTTTAAAATTATCGATCACGACCCGCCGCGCCTCAGATTAAATTACTTCATTAGGATGTTGTGTTAATTGAGGTATTTGTATTGTTTCAGCTGTCCAGAGAGGGCGGGTACCTCCCACGCAACCTGCAGGCCTCGCTCTGCCAGGGCAGTTCGCGCTGGCGAACGGAGACCCAACGAGTGGACTGAACAGCCATCCTTACCTCTCCTCCTATATCTCGCTCCTACTCCGAGCGGAACCCTACCCCACGTCGAGATACGGCCAGTGCGTTCAACCGACAAACGTCATGGGCATTGACAATATCTGCGAGCTAGCTGCGAGATTACTATTCTCGGCGGTGGAATGGGCGCGGAATATCCCCTTCTTCCCCGATCTCCAAGTGACCGACCAGGTCGCGCTGCTGAGACTCGTGTGGTCGGAGCTGTTCGTCCTCAACGCGTCTCAGTGCTCCATGCCACTGCACGTGGCTCCCTTACTCGCCGCCGCCGGGCTACATGCGTCGCCCATGGCGGCGGATCGAGTCGTCGCCTTCATGGACCACATCAGGATCTTCCAGGAGCAAGTGGAGAAGCTAAAAGCCCTCCACGTGGACTCCGCGGAGTATTCCTGCCTGAAGGCGATCGTCCTCTTCACGACAGGTAAAATTTTGGATAGTCTTTTTGGGGAGGCGCGGTTGTTGCTTTACAGGGTGGCCGGCGCTTACAGCAGCGTTGGGAACTATGGGGAGTTGATTTCTTTGGTGAGAACGCATTTGGATGTGTACGCCGAGGCTACAAGGGTTCAGCAAGCTCCTCAAGCGCCACCACCACCTTCCGCCGCTTCGTCAGGATACTATTCAACGTTGGACGCGTCGCTTGGCGTCAACTCCTCGCTGTCTTACGGGAGCTTCTTATCCACACCAACTAGACTTCCTCCAAATTACACAAGTAGTCCACGAATGGGGGAATCAAGCACATCTTCTCCTTTCAAATTTTGGGATAATAAGCTAACGAAGACAGATCAAGGGGGTTGACGCCTAGTTTAGGGGAAAGGGCACGCATTTGAGGTGTTGGCCAGTGCGATTGTCTCTTGGCATGTTGGTACATCGGGTTCCCGCGTATTTAACCGCTGTAGGACGTGTGTTTAGGGCGTTTATTTGTAAATGGGGATAATAACTCTCTCTCTCTTCGACGGTGCGACCGAACCGGGGAGTTGCGACTTATTGTTCTCGTGTATTATCGTGACTCTCGTTTATTCTTGACGAGTGTTGTGTAAGCTTTGAGTATCGTGCGAAATACTCGTGTATACGTTCGATGACTCGTGAATCGGTTGTGATAATAGTATATTATACTTACTATTAGGTATATATTGTATGTAAATAGGTAAAATCTCGTCAGGCGCGGTTCAAATCGCGTTTGCGTTGTTAGTTAAGTTATTTATTTGTAGATACTACATTATTAATGAATATACGCGCGTAATTTATTATTCACTTACTTCGTTTCATTTAGTTTTCCTCAGAGATATTTTATTTATTTTTGTTAATTTTAGTTTTTAACACGCTTCATACAGTGACGTCACTAAGAAATATATTTTTCATTGAAATATTGCTTCATTAACAAACAATTTTATGCGTCTCAATTTTATTTACTTCAATAATTGCATAGATCTACATAAACAGTAGTAGTAATTAACTCATATTTACCTTTAATTAAAAAGAACTAGAAATTTCCACCATAACTAGGGACATTAACAAGAATGTTGGCAACACCAGGCCTTGTAACTTCAAGTTTTACTACATATTAAAAGCAACGACAAATTTTAATGCTACGTATAATTTTACAGCGTCTTAAATTAAGTTAGAAGGGTTGTTCTTTATCGTTTTAATGAAGGGGTCTGCAATGGGCATGGGCATAGTTTACTCTAAGGGGCACCTTAGACGCTCAAGCAAACGTACGTTTGCTTAGTAGGTTGTTATATTTTGAATTGATGTTTCGTACTTAAAAGTGCTTTCGGTTTTTTAAATAAAATCTTATTTTTTCATTGCAATCTTTTTAAAGTAGAAGATGTATTTTTTATATTTAATTGTCTTATGTACGTTTGATCGCAATCTTACCTAATAAGTTCTTGATACGTTAGCGTTTGAGCACCGTCTTGCTTGGTCGTAACGACGATGGAATAAGATATAAAACCTAGGACTTTGCACGGGCCTTTAAACCTAGAGAAAAGAAAAAAAAGCTATATTGAAAAAACAATCGACTAATCACATTTCGTATTTCCAAGCCCTACCACTGTATCTCACATCGAACAAGTTCTAGATAATCCACCGCCGCGCGGCGCGCCGCTCGCGTCGGATACCACTTCCGACATGTCGGAGACAGTGGTTGTTACCAACTTACCAGTTACCACACACGTTTCCGGGTAACGTTAGTTTGGACTGGGGTTTTGTGTTTTAACGTTTGCTAGATCCTTTTATTTTTGATATTTCATATGAAGAGATTATAGTTTATCGTCACTTAGTACTAGATGTTAAAGTGGTAACGCTAAGATGTATGGACACAAAATACAAAGTCAGTCTTAGAATTTGAATCCGACCCTTTCAAAATAGACTGAAGCAAAAATATATCGGTACAGACAGCCAAACATATAGGAGACATTTTTTTAAAAAGGTTTTGCAAATTTATACTAGAATAAAAATAACTAAAATTAAAACTCGCGAACCCTATAGTAAAACTGGCTTGCAAGTTCTTCTGGAGTATACCGATATGTCTTTGGCGGCACTTTTATTGATACTGGTGATGGCTAAGAAATAGCTATTTAAAATACTACTTCACAAAGTTAGATAACGATTTTGACTCAATCCTAATACACAAGTTTCCTATAAACACTGTGGGCATCAGACCATGGAACCGATGCTGAAACCAGTTATCATACTTGTTACCTGGTGCTGAAATAACATTTAATTTTAGATAGAACTAAGACACCGTTATGGTATTATGATTACCAAGAAATTAGGCATCATCAATGGCTTAGTTATATAAAATATGATCTCTGGTATCTGAGTAATTCATTGTTTAGTCCATTGTACAATTCGTAGACTCCAGAGACTACCACAACACTGTCACAACTACTAAACACAAAATAAAACTCGTTACCGACACGTCACTAAACGCCACTAAATCCAGACCTGTCACTTTTTATCCCTAACTTCTGCTACCTGAAGAGCAAGGAGGTCCTGTTAAAATGGTTGGTGAAGTACGCCTAGGGGTATGTTGAATATGCAACGCCAATAAATGTAGTTTTATCCGAGCTAGGTAACTTTCTCTGCGTCCGACTTCGTACTGGTATAGTAGTTGATAGTGCGGGCTGTAATCCATGCGGATCGATGCCGTAACGTGGTTAGTACGGGATGTCGGAGAAATCTCTTGTGTTGAATTAGTGTTAGAAGAAGTAGTCAGTGAGTTGAGGGAGTTAGGGAGTAGTCAGAGAGTTTGCTTTTAAGGGTACCTCCATACTCTTAAACGCAAACTTCAACTTACCTCGACTTTATGCTACTTGAGTCTATGAGATTTTGATTATTTTTATCAACTTTCAAGTCTGCTGTTATTTGTGATCTTCGAGCAATCAAAACTTGCAAAATTGGTGACAGAGGTAGCTCGCCTAGACTCGACAATTGATCTGTGTGGCACTGCAATTGTTTGGGGCGTTATAATTATGTTCAGGAAAAGCACCTGATCGTCTCCTTATCCAATAGTATAGAAAAATAAAGAAAGAAGGAATTTGTTCCGAAAAACACTCTTACAATATATAAAGACACATTTTTAGCCAGACAACATGGGGGACTTTATTTACTTTCTCTTATTTTACATACTATTTCTGGTATTTTTTCGCTTTGTGTTCAATTGCATGTTTTTTAATGCCAGTGTTTACTAATTAAGTAATTATGTTACAGTATTGAGTTTGAAGAGATTTTATATATACACTTGTAGTAGCACGCATAATGTCGCCTTGTCTATGCACTAAGTTCAGAGAGAGAAAAAAAAAAATATGTAGGTAGACCACACAATTTCATTATTTCGTGCGGTCGGCTGGTTCTTCATTCACGTTGCAGTGCTCCGCCGCGTCGCACTACAAAGTTGGTTTTTCTAAGTTTCTCCGTGTTAACAAGTTTTTTCGTCAAAATCAAGATGCCGAAGAGGAAACATAACGACGAGTGGGAATATTTGTAAGTAATTTGCACAATTACCGATAACTATCGATTGCATATGAGGTTTCACGTTCCAACGATTCGAGTTCTTACTTAACCCATTTTTTTTACTCGAGTTCACGATGCAACGCCACGAGTTCATCTTACTCGCTGTATACCTATGCGTACTTAATACGCCATCCATATAGCAACCTGTTGAGGTTATCCTATAATAATAATATGAAACGACCCGAAAGGTAACATTTTAACTATTTAAGTTAAGTTCTAATGTTCACGTTTCAACGATTGGAGTTGTCACTTAACGATAATAATGCATACGAGGTTTAACGTTCCAACGATTCGAGTTGTTACTTAACCTACTTTTTACTCGAGTTCATCTTACTCGCTGTATACCTATGCGTACCTAATACGCCATGCATATAGCAACCTGTTGAGGTTATTCTATAATAATAATATGAAACGACCCGAAAGGTAACATTTTAACTATTTAAGTTAAGTTCTAATGTTCACGTTTCAACGATTGGAGTTGTCACTTAACGATAATAATGCATACGAGGTTTAACGTTCCAACGATTCAAGTTGTTACTTAACCTACTTCTTACTCGAGTTCATTTTACTCGCTGTATAACTATGCGTACCTAATACGCCATTCATATAGCAACCTGTTGAGGTTATCTATAATAATAAAAAGATGAAACGACCCGAAAGGTAACATTTTAACTATTTAAGTAATTTGCAATTTCTTCGGTTCACGTTTGAGTTGTCACTTAAATACATACGATGTTTAACGTTCCAACGGTTCAAGTTGTTACTTAACCTATTTTTTACTCGAGTTCATCTTACTCGCTGTATACCTATGCGTACCTAATACGCCATGCATGTAGCAACCTGTTGAGGTTGTCCTATAATAATAATATGAAACGAACCGGAAGGTAACATTTTAACTATTTAAGTTAAGTTCTAATGTTCACGTTTCAACGATTGGAGTTGTCACTTAACGATAATAATGTATACGAGGTTTCACGTTCCAACGATTCGAGTTGTTACTTAACCTATTTTTTACTCGAGTTCACGATGCAACGCCACGAGTTCATCTTACTCGCTGTATACCTATGCGTACCTAATACGCCATGCATATAGCAACTTGTTGAGGTTATCCTATGATAATAATATGAAGGTATACGTATAATTACGTATATTAGACACAAATTTGCAATTTGCTGTTAATGTTGAAAACGAAAATCAAGAGCTACGCGAACCAAGACCGTCGACTAGCGCGTTACACGCGAGTTCCGATCGTTCGCTGGATATAGCCAACGTGACAATACTGGAGGATGTATCTCCACCACCAGTGATTAAAGGTGCTTCCAGCAGTGAGGATGTTCCACGAACAGAACCAAGCTAAGGCAAAATTAGCAGCGGTATTGCTTGTCTTGACGAGCCTATAAGACTCTTCTTAGTAAGGATAATAAAGATCCAACTGTTCTAAAGCTGCTGATTGATGCTGGGCGCATCATCTGTGACACACAACTCAGTGAGTCAATAACGAGGCGAAATTTCATATTGGCTGTACTAAAGAAGGACTTGAAAGATCAGATGCTGCTCACGATAATAGATAGTTTTCTTGTAGCCAAGAGCTAGCCGAAACTTTAAAGACCGCAAAAGCGATCAATAAAACAGGTGTGGATCTCAAAGCTTCCACCTCTAACAAGACTATTGCTACAAAACCAAAGCATCAAGTCGTTAACAGAAATTGAAACGGGAAGGCTCCGGTTCAAAACCACAGACAGCAGCCGTCGGCGCCCTCAAAGATGAAGGAGTCTGCACCTCAGAGGCAACAGCACTCGCCATCATCGAGGACATCGCGACCGAACTTCAGTCGCGGCCGCCGCTAGACAATACGGTAAATTACGCCGGTAGACTATCTGTTTTTTACAACCAATGGTCACAAATAACCGCAGATAAAATAATTTTATCGTGGATACGTGGTTATGAAATTCCGTTCACTGAAACTCCATATCAGCATTGTATACCTCAACCCCGAAATTATGCACACTCAGAAAAACTTGAATTTGATCAAGCTATACATAATTTAATTTCTATAGGTGCTATACCTCACTGTGAGCCCTGTGAGGATATCCAATATCTTTTTACCCAAACCGAACGGAAAAGCACGCTTTATCCTAAATTTGAAAAAGCTAAACGAGTTCATTCAACATGTTCATTTGAATTAGAAGATTTTAGAATAATGATCAAACTAATCTCAAGATGTTGTCTCAAGTCAACTATTGATCTCAAAGACGCATATTATTAAGTGAAAGTTCATGATAACTCTAAAAAATATTCAAGATTTAGTTTGAACGGTAACTTGTATGAATTTAATGCCCTACCGTTTGGTGTCAATACGGCACCTTTTGTCTTCACAAAAATAATGAAAACGGTGGTCAGAATGCCACGCTGTGCTGATTATTATCGACAATATATCTTAACGATACCTGTCTAATATCACATAGCTATAGCGAATGTATGGATAACATTACAAAAACGAAAAGTACATGAATTTGCCTGTAAGTTTACAGTCAGATTTCGATTGGTGGATTAAATCTATCGAAAATCCAAAAAATCAAATTAAATCTGACGAATTCAGATGCTTCGACTATGGGGGGTTGGGGGATAGCCTGTGCGGGAAAAACGGCAAGCGGTAGCTGAAGTCAGGAATAAAGAAAACTTCACATTCATAAGATTAAAAATTTGTCTAGAGGATTTATCCAATTGTCATATTATCTTGCGAATAGATAATACAACTGCGATTTTTTACATTAATCGTATGGGAGGAATCCAATTCCCCCATCTCACAAACTGACCAAAGATATACGACAATGGTGTGAAGCGCGAATTCTATTTATAACAGCGCTATACATTCCATCTACAGAAAATACTATAGCAGATACTGAATCAAGGTGTATTCACCCGGATATTGAATGGGAACTATCTGATCTTGCCTTTCAGCAAATAATTAACAATTTCGGGCTACCAGAGATTGACATGATTGCTAGTTGAATAAATAAAAAATGTCCTGTATACATATCATGGCACAAAGACCCTGATGCTTGACGCTTTCTCTGTGAATTGGTCAAAATTGTATAAAAATACCATGAACCAGGAACCCGTAAAAACGGGTTCCCTTCCTTCTCAATAATTTTAAAAAAGCATTGATTAAAATTATTAGCGACAAAGCTAAGTGCATACTGGTCGGGCCAACATGGCCAGCTGAACCTTGGTATCCCCTATTTAACCAGTTTTTTACAAACTAAACCACTGGTTTTTTCAAACTTCTGAGGACCTAATAATCTCTCATTCCAGTTTCTGCCAGATCCAGCGGCAGATTACCCTGGATGCCGGAGTATTGTACGGGAGTCTCTAATAAGAAAACTCCCTCCCGGGTCTTTAGACACATTAATAGCGTCTCTGTCAGATAATTAAATTAAGTAATATGATACTTACACATTCCAGTTATTATTCATGTTTTAACAGAGTTATTTCAATCGGGAGCGCTATACGGCACTCTAAATGGGTTTAGATCTACACCTTCCTTAGTATTAGGAAGTCAGATAAGCACAGACGACTGTGTTTTAAGGGTATATTTAGGCTTCGCCCTCCCTTACCCAAGTATGAATCCACTGGGATACTACATTAGTAATTGAAACTCTAGCCACTTGGATTCCTAATTAATCTCATTCTTTAGAAAAAATCACTAAAGAAGCTAGTTACCCTGCTGGCGCTGGTAACAGCGCATAGAGTACAAACTATTTCAAAAATAGATATCCGAAATTTTCAAAATTGGCGGAATGATATTTCCATTAGGATCCCTGACTTAATAAAAACGTCAAGTGTAAACGCAACTCAGCCAACGCTGATGCTGCCAATTTTTCGAGACAGACCTGACATAGGTCCGGCTTAATTATTAACGGATTATCTAAAAGTAATGTAGCGGCATTACGTGATCATCACACCTCTATTTTTATTTCTATAAAAACCATATAATAAAGTTTCTCCCCAAACACTTAGCAGATGGATAAAGAGTATACGTTGTGGGTCTGTGGAATAGATATCACACAGTACTCTGCACATAGTACTAGACACCTCAAAAGCTCATAAGCTCGGTGTGAATTTGGATGTTATCAGGAAGACTGCCGGTTGGTCCGGCGGCTCTGCAATATTTGCCAAGTTTTATAACAGGCATATAACAGACAGCATATACAGAATCAAATCATTGTTTTGCTAGAAGTAAAATTGATTAATTTATGCTAAAATTTACTGTAGCTATTATGTTAATAGCTTATTTAAGAAACATTACCTTTTAATTGAGTGATTAAGTACATTTATTATGTCAATTATTGAAGAAATATTAAATATATTTACTTCTGTAATACTTTCAACTGAAATAGATATTTCACAACTTCTCTCAACATCTACAAGTGTATATATAAAATCTCTTCAAACTCAATACTGTAACATAATTTAATGATTAAACGAACTTACCTGTAAGTTAAGTTCTATCATAATTATGTGAAGTAGTGAGTTTGAAGAGATATAGCATCCCGCCCACCCAGATTACCTATTTCATAGGTCCCGAATAGTGAAATATCTACTTGAACTGATAAGCTCTGAACTAAATGAAGAACCAGCCGACCGCACGAAATAATGAAATTGTGTGGTCTACCTACATATTTTTTTTTTTCTCTCTCTGAACTTAGTGCATAGACAAGGCGACATTATGCGTGCTACTACAAGTGTATATATAAAATCTCTTCAAACTCACTACTTCACATAATTATGATAGAACTTAACTTACAGGTAAGTTCGTTTAATCATTAAATTATTTTCCTAATTTCAGTCATCAAACATCAAATTATGCGCCAAAATTGCACAAAATAGCAATAATTTTCGATACATCCTATTGAAACCTCCGCGGCATTCCCATAGTACATTCACAAGCGTCGATTGCATAATACAATATAAGATTTAAGAGCCTATAAAGGGGATACGATGAGCATACATTGAATCATGGCTCCATGTATGAGCGTCTTAAGGTAGGGGCGATGTGGGGATCTTAAGGGGCTACTATAATAGTATAGTAGCCCCTTTTATGTACTCTACTGTCTGACATTCTTTGGAAACAGTAGGTCCATTAAACCACGCTGTTCCTAATTGGATGTCACGTGAACCTACTTTTTACTGATCTAACATTGCATAGACTAATAATTAATATTTATCTTGAATTATATTAGATATGATTGTTGTATAAACGAGCCATTAAGGAATGGTCATATTTGTAAAAATAATTCACAAAAGTTTAATAAAAAACACGACTGCCCTAGCCAGTGTCAGAGTCTAACGATACCCCAACATCTAAATCTGTTCAGGCATTTAAAAGTTGTGGTGGGATAAATAAACTCACATAAAGACACATACGTACATGAATCCTAAAACATTACACGCTTTTTTGTGTAGTCTTGTAAAAAAGCCTTTATTATTGTTTTTAATTATAAATCTACTAGCTTTTGCCCGCGGTTTTTATCCGCGTTCCCATAGGAACCGTGCATTTTCCGGGATAAAAAGTAGCCTATGTTACTCTCCGGTCCATAAACTATATCTATGCCAAAAATCACGTCGAATCCGTTGCTCCATTGCTGTGTGAAAGAAGGACATACCTGCAAACACACTTTCCCATTTATAATATTAGTATGGATTTAAGTATACTTTGTGCTATTAATTGAAAACGATCTAACCGTTACTACAAGACCATATTCAATTCAAACTGGCTCTTTGTTATATTTAAATTGAATAAATAAAGATTAAAGTTAATTAAGTATCTTCTTAAATGTAATATTATTTTGTGAAGAACTCATAAATCCAAAATACATAGATAGGTTAGGACACCTTTAATTTAATGACATTTAATGAGTTTTTAACATTTTCGAACCTTTCTAAAAGTTTAACCAATCTGTAGCCCCTGCCCCCATTAGACAAATCCTGAGTACGTACTCTTGTCTCTAAGATATTCCTTACGTTTACGAATTAAGCTTAGTCACGCTTGACGCATGTTCGCGTGTACTAACGTATTATTTATAGAATTTTATATTAACTTTTCGGTTTTGTTGAGGTGAAAAGATTTGTTGAGTGGTGCTGTGTTACGGTAATAATTTAACTGGTTAGAACCGAAATGGCTTAAGCCTTTACGTATTACTGTTCCTGATAGGCCTTTCATATTTTATTAGACTTTGGATAGGTTTAAAGCATGACTACCTCAAATATATAGTCCTTTGGACCACACATCTGATCCAAATCCAGCTTTCCTACGATTATTATATCAAACTTATCTCTACAAATGAGCCACAATCATACATCCAAACTGACCAAAACATTATTTTAATACGTTAACACGTCAAAAACAAAGAATGCTTGCTTTGAGCTCAATTCTTCAGGCAGTCGGGGCTCAGAAACTAAAGCTGTCCTTCTCTAACAATAATAAATGCTGGTAGGAGTAAGCGAGTACGCGGCTCTGTTAATAACGGTACAGAGTTCGTGATGCTGAGAGCACGGGTCGAGTCACGATTTTGAAAAAGTGTCGGCCGGTCGGGAAGCCTTCCTGCGCTCCGAGAGCTAGGTTTTGGTGCAAGGTGTAGGTTATAAATATCGAAGGAACTGGAATAGTATGATAGGGTTTGATTCCACAACTATAGATCTAGATATTGTTAGTTGATAGAATCCGGTGTTATTTTGCGGAAACCTAGATCAGTACAATAAGATTACCTGGTTTCCACGAGAGAAAACATTCTGCTTTTGCACGCTAAAAATGGATATATTTTGTACTATATATAGGTTAGCGTCTTTGACGTCTTACCTAATGTAGTATAACGACTCACTAAGCGTAGAATGGGAGCTAACACTCAGACGCAGCTTTTAGAAAAAAGACAGAACACCAACCCTTTTTTAAAATTGGTTGCCAGTAATGGTACTATCTGTGTACTATTATCTATTCTGTGCTATCGGGAACCGAGAATAAAAATATTTACCTCTGACCAAGAAAAAATAAAAGTTATGTAAATAGGTAACTTACCTTTAATATTCGCGAAATCCCATGAAATTATTTAATTCTTTCTAAACATTCTAGATTTTACTTACCTACTACTTGTTACTAGACTTATCAATTTAAGCTTAAGCATACATTCATTGAAACCATATTTAAATTCTAAACAAATTTACAAGCCTAATTTAGTTCATTGTCAAGTGAAAACTGAATTACGTTGATTATGGATAACTGAGAGGGCAATCACCCGCCATTGTCGTTTACTTACTTGCAAATTTCTTATAAAGGTACAGTCAGCGTCAGTAACCTTTGAGCATAATTCAAACGCTAATGTTCGAAAATTGTTAACATTATTAAAGTTCTTACAATTAGCCCTGTAGTTAAACCTCTATGATAATTTGTAAATAAATTTGTCTTTTTTTAAATAAGTAAGTATACTATTTTGTAACTATTACAAGTTTTAGTAGTAGTACCTACTATTAGCACGCTTGGCTCTTTGGAGTAGGCAAAAAGAAAATTAAATGACACCACTGAACTATCCGTGAATATTCCTTCACATCATTTTTTTCACGCTCTTCCTTCGCTAATGTACCTACAATTTCTTGTAAAAGATTGAATTTAATACTTGGTGTAGTAATGGTTAATGAACCATGTTTCCATATTATGTCGTTGACTGTACAATGTACATCATTTGAAATGGCGTCAATTTTTAAATTTGATAATCCATGGACGCGCGAAAACGTATTCTCACTTCAAATATTGTAGAAAGACGGAAATCGACAGAGTAGTTTGTAAGATTTCAACCTTTGTGGTCAAGATAAATGGCTGAAGTATGACTATCGAGTTTTGCCGATAGATTAATATGTCAGCTGCATGGTTTTGTTGTAAATTACGTTTAAAACTATTTTGAACGTGCACGTGGTTCATGTGGTAGTTGGTTTGCGTTTGTCACAATGATTTATATGGATTTTATTTTAAATTATCTTCTCTCGGCGGTTTTACCTGCATTCCTACAGGACCCGTGCATAGATATAAAGTAGCCTTTATTAGCTTCCTGTCTATAAACTATATATTTATATAGATTGCCCTTCTTGAGTTAACACTTAAGGACGGCACTTAAACTAAAAATAAAATCCAGTTATTTTTAAGAATTAGAGACACAAGTCAATTCTAACTTCTTTCATTTTCTGGAAAAAAATTAAATGCATAGTTCCCTATTTTCAATAACACAATATTCGCCAAAAATGGCGAATATTACAAATGCCAATATTCGCCACGTTTGTTATTTGTTATGGTCACCGTTATGCAAGATGCACTAACCTAACATGAGATTCGGCACGCATATGTCGATGTTTTATTGCGGTATTGCACCGTCCCTTCAGATGTTAATTTTGTGTATTGTGAAGCTTTGAGGCGCGGCGTGATTATTTTATCACTATGTGCAATAATAAAACCTCCTTAAACGTACCATCTAATGTTAAGTGAACAATTTCTAGTAGGGAACTAATTCAAAATATGATTTTTGTACTTGGCAGTTAAGCATTAAAATTTACCAATGAAACGTGTAGAAAATATTCAAATCGCAACGCGTAATACGTTGTACTTATTATTATCAGAGTTCAATTACAAAAGCACATTTATTTACCTACATCTATGTACAATCTATACAAATAAATAAAATTGAAGTGTCTGTTTGAAATGTCAAAATAATAGCTTTTTACCCAATGCATATGAAAGTATATACGGTACCTATAACAAAAACACTATTTTTTACATTTTTGTCTGTCTGTTTGTTCCGGGTAATCTCCAAAACGGCTGAACCGATTTTGACGGGAGTTTCACTAGCAGATAGCTGATATTATAAGGAGTAACTTAGGCTAATTTTATTTTAGAAATATAATTAAGGTTCCGTGCAAAAACCAATCCAATGAAATCCAATATCTCCGCGCAGGTGAAACCGCGGGCAGCAGCTAGTTGATTATGCGAAAAGAGTGCGGCGTCACCATTATCCTACTCACGACCTTGTGAACATTAAATTTAAAACATTCGCAATTTAATAAGTGTAAGAATTTAAATAAAAACCGAATCGATTCGCCGCGAGCCGCCGAGCGTAAAGTGTATTTATATTGTATATTTTATTGAGCATTGTTACCAAGTCCCCAATAATAAGGACAATTTGTTTTATAGCAGTAACAACCATCGAAGTTAAAATCAAACATATTATTTATTTTTATTAAATTTAAGTAAAACATGCAATTGCGTAATACGTAGCGTGCCTACTTCATACTTTAAAACGATTGAAGCAAACGGTAATTTAAATAATAAAGATTCCGTATGGGTGAGTTGGTGCTTTCCACCTTTAGTTTTTTTTTCTTGGCAGTACATACAGTTTTTGTATTTGGCCAAACCAATAGTTGGACACCAATTCTAGCGGCAAAACTTTCCCGCGCTTTGTTTATGGATTCTAACTTTTTTTAACGTCTATGTTCCATCGGTGTGCACCAACACATCTCAAGTAAATTGGCGTTGTAGGGATCATTATCTATCTCATTAGTTCATTACGACATCTTATTCCGGCTAGATCACGCAAAAAATAATGAAAAGTAATGTAATAAGATCGAATTATAATTTTTGGATTTGGTAAAAATTTAATTGGCTTGTAAAACATATACGATGTGTGAAACTTAGAAAAAACAACTAACATTTTCTTTTTTTTTTCGTTGCCGCAAACCAACCGTTTATAAAAAAAAAGCCAGCTGATATCGATTGGAGCGCTGCCGCTGTAAAACATCAGTCAGCGCGGGGTCGAGGAGACAATGCGTAGACGGACTATCTATAGACGACTGGTTTCCGTGCCGCATGTGAGATAGAACGATATTGGGTGGTGTTGCCATATCAAAACGTTTACCCTGGTTTTTAGCAATGCCAGATTTACTCCATAATTTATCTAGAGATCAGGGGTGCAATTTTTGAATGTCACCGAGTGACTAAATTCAATTCAATTCAATTCAATTCATTTATTCATTTCATTTGTAACATAACAGTATCCACCAAAGCATTACAAATATGTCATATAGATATAATAAAATTATTATTCAGTCGTATACAATTACTTACATCAAGTTTGTCATCACTACATTATATTAATTTATTATTATATTATAATTATTATATTATAAAACTTAATTACTATAACCCTAGGCATTCACACTGGATTCTCTCGCATGCATCTCACTCATTCTCTTGCACTCATTGATCATACATGCCATTCCGCTCGCGAACAAGTCACAATGCGGTGCTGTGGCGAGTACGGCATTTAACAGCGTGCGCGCGCGCTCCGCCGGGCTCTGCCGGTGCTGGGCCGTGCGGCCTGCTGCGCGCGCCAGCACGCACGGCATGCGCGCCCGCAAGCGAGACATCGTTTGCGTGTTGGGTACATATAGTCTCATGAAAACCCCCACGAGAGCCACACAGTCTATTTCGTTTCTTAATAACCCAAGAGTAAACTTAGCTAGTGCAACCAACCTTCTATTTTCTAATGATTCGTATCCTAGCTGCCCTTGAAGAAAGAGAGTAGGATACAAATACGGGTAGTAATAGTAGCTCTTTTTGTATAGGTGGCGCAAAAACTTTTTTTGGATTTGCTCCAGCATGAGAATATATTTATACTCATGTGGGCTCCACACTACAGCGTTCGTCTCCAAAATACTTCGCACCAGTGCGTCGTATAGAGCCCGCGTCGCTTCCACGGACAATGGGGCGGCGTTTCGGAGCACGAATCCTAGCCGGCGATTAGCTGCGTCCGTGACGCGTTCCACGTGCTCGCGGAGCGTCAGCTCAGGGTCGAACCACACGCCGAGGTCGCGCACGCGCTGCACGCGCGCCACCGGCGTGTCCCCTACCCGGTACTCATGGTGCTGCGCGCTGCGGCCTCGCGTGAACGTCATCGTCTCGCATTTGTGAGGATTAAAATGCAGTCTATTGGCCAAACTCCACTCATACACCGCGTCGATATCACGTTGAAGCGCGTTATGATCGGCTGGCGTTCTGCACGCTTTTACCAACTTGATATCGTCGGCGAAGATCAGTACGGTTGCCTCGCTTACTACATCGGGAATATCGTTTATCAAGAGTACGAACAAAAAAGGTCCTAGATTCGAACCCTGACTTATCCCCGATCGAGTAGGATAGTAATCGGATACGTGTGATCCATATTTTACAAATTGACGCCTATTCGATAAATAGCTAGCGAACAATTTTAAAAGTCTGGGAGTGAAGCCCATCGAGCCCAGCTTTAGAAGCAGCATATCATTGTCCACTCGATCGAACGCTTTTTGGAAATCAAGATAAACAACGTCTACCTGATTCCCGTAGTCCAATTCGTTCGAAACGAGGTCAACTAACGTCACTAGGTTGGTAGCTACAGAGCGTCGCGGCAGGAACGCGTGCTGCGCATCGGTGATGTAGGGACGACACTGCGGGAGCAGCCGGTTGTGAAGGGCCGTCTCGAACACTTTGGCCAAGGCGCACAATATCGCCACAGGACGGTAATTTTCAACCTTAGACTTAGGGCCCGACTTAGGAATGGGTGTTACCCGGGAGTCCTTCCATTTCGTCGGATAGTGACCGGTATCGAGAATAAGGTTGAAAATATAGGTGATCGGCGCGACTAGTTCATCGAGACAACCCTTGACAACGTACGCCGGAACCGCGTCGGGTCCGGGTGATGTGGTCGGTTTCAAACGGCCTACCGCCGCGCGCACGTCGTCCTCGTGGAACGCTTGCAGGTGCACGCGGCGGCAGTCGGCGGGCGGCGCGGCGCTCGCGGCAGCGGGGTCGAGCGCGGGCCGCCCCGGCAGGAACACCGAGCTAAAGTGCTCCGCGAACGCGGCCGCCGCCCCGCCCCCCGTGTACTCCGCGTCCCGGTAATATAAAATATCAGCGATATGACCGATAGTCACCGATTTACAAAAAGTCGTATTTTTCAATCTCAGCGGGTGACTAAAATTATCATACCTATGATATCGTTTACGAATGGGTACCCCCACTCGTAAACGATATCATAGATACGAATATTTAGTGCCAATTTTGACGTGAGCACAATTGACAACTTAAAAAATAAAAATAAATAGAATACAATCACAAGTTTATCTGTGATCAAAGCTGAGAAATAGTTGTATGATTGGTATACAGGGTATGACTTTAAAAAATACGACTTTTGCAAATTAGTAATTTCAAAGTCATCGCTGAGAATTTTGTCATCGGTGATTTCGAAATCATTCGTGACATTCAAGAATAGGTCCCCTGTTTTGTAATTAACTAGCCTACGCGTTACCCTATAGGAACTGGATTTATTGCGATCTAAAGTTTGCTTTCGTGGTTATAGAACTTAATGCAAATATCATTCAAATCATTCAGCTACTTCAAGGGAATTGGTGACAACAATTATATTACAGCACTGCAATCAGACGGTTCATTATTAGTTCATTTCTGTATTGCATCTTTCATTCAAAGTCACATTTTCACACTTTTCTACTGGCTACTTTTTACCATAAGGTTGGCGGTTTCACCCGCGCGGAGATATTGGATTTCATGGTTTTTATTTTTCTGCGCGGAACCCTAATTCTTTTTCTAAAATAAAAGTAGCCTAAGTTACTCCTTGTAACATCAGGTATCTGCCAGTGAAAGTCCCGTCAAAATCGGCCCAGCCGTTTCGATGATTAACTGGAACAAACAGACAGACAGACAAAAATTTTATAAATGGTTGTTTTGTTATAGGTACCGTATATACTTTCATATGCATTTGGTAAAAAGCTGTTATTTTGATATTACAAACAGACACTTCAATTTTATTTATTTGTGTAGTAGTATTTGTATAGTGTTTATATATTTATATGACATAAAAATACGTGGTCTGGGGAAAAATAATTTCGAATGCAGGCAACACCAAACTTAGATATTTTTTGGTTGAAGGATTCTAACATTGATTGAATTCAACTTTATTGCATATTAATGAACAAAGTTCTATTCTAAATATTGTTGTCTAGAGTGTTTATATGTTTAGCAATCAATTTTGAAGCCTAAATATGATCCAAAAGTACTGTACTTACGAGTGAAAAGACAAATCGGGAAGTTTTTGTTCACTGTCACTTTTGCATCCTAACACACTGCACCGAACCATTTTCTCATAGTAAATTTGTTAGGGAAATTGTTATTCACAATTTGGAAGTAATAAAACGTGTTCACAGCCTGGTTTCAATTAATAAAAGCGTCAAAACTGCGGCGAACTCCAGAATATAGGGCGAACTGTCAATGTTTGTTTCGCACAATAGTGCGAATGACCTTGGAAAAACCGGCACGCGACATGAAACAAAAAGTCATATCGTTCTATCTCTTTTCTTTACATGAAGTATGCATAAGTGGTTCTCTTTCTTGTATGAATGAGATGCAAGCTATCTAGTCGTCTATTACCTTCTCTGTCTAGGAGACAATGCGAGCGGCGCTGGTCACAGATGTTGTTTATCGTTCTGCCGTTCTAATTCTAATCTTTAACCCTCCGTGCTTTTGGGGATGCGAGAGAAGGTGGTAGCTGCCAAAAAGATTATTTTTATAATTCAAATTAATTTCTTGTAAAAAGTAGGCAATACGCAATAGTGTCAGAAGTAACGACCATTTCATTAATTTCCAATAATTATATGTACTGAATCTAATAAAAAAAAACGGTGGTTTGGTTGGGTAGGTTTTTTATTTCACCGAAAACGATTGATATCTGTCAATGTCGCAAATTGTGAGGTCGTCTGCGTACCTACTATTACCTAGTGTGCTCGTACTAAAATATCGTATGTATTAGACTTGTATCTACTATTACTTATTCTGTGATATTTGTACTTGTACTATTACTTAATCTGTGGTATTAGTAAGTATTCATAATATCTGTGGTATTAGTAAGTATTCATAATATCTGTGGTATTAGTAAGTATTCATAATTGATAACTGCAGTTAGCCACCGGTTAAAAACTGACCTGTTTTGATTTTTAATTAATTCTGTAATTAATTTACTGTCTCTGTTTGAAGTTTATTCTGCTGTCTGCGTATCGCTGTGTCGGTTTAGCCAAGGATACTAGGTGTAATTTATTTAAAAAATAGTTTTTGTGGGGAAAAAATACCTTTACCATCCCATTTTAAAACGAAACTAGCGTCTTCTCACGGCTTCGCACGTGTGGGATCACTTAGGGATAATGGAGCTTCCTATTAGTGGTAGAATTTTTAGAATCGGACAAGCAGTTCCAGAGATTAGCTGTAACAAACAAACAAAAAAACTTACAAATTTAATTCCTTATAACATTAGTATAGAAGTATAGAAAATGCACCTTACTCAGTTACAGCCCCACACTCGTGACCCGTTCATAGGGCGTCGTATGCAAATACCCGTACTCCGATATCGGGATAACTTTTTAGACGATGTTTGTTCGAATCTCGGAGGGCGAACGCCATTAATTCAATTACGTGTCTACTCGCGTTAAGGGTTAACGTTCGTGGTTGGAGTATTTTAAGGGTAGTTATGATGAATAGTTTTATTGGAGCATTAAAGTAAACAAAGTGCAAACGTTACGGTCAAGCGTTTTGAGTTTTCCTTCAAAAAAATGTCATTGTATAGTCTCATCAGTTATAATTCCAGATTTTTTACTCTATTTGATAACAAGATGAGCCAGTCGTTTGCCTGATAGTAATTATAACTCCCGCACGTAACAATTGCAGTGCCAACTAGAACTTTGAAACACAAAGGCCTGCGCGTCACTGCGACAAGCGAAATTACTGCAATTCAGTAATTTCACTGGCTACTTTGCTCATCAACCAAAACGCAGTAATGCTTGCACATTACTTTTTGGCGGCAGACCTCACGATCAAAGCGGTAGTATCAACCCAGATGGACACTCGCAGAAGAGCTAGTCCTACCACCTAGTAAAAAAAATACTGTTACTTTATTAAAAAAAACAAAACTAAAGTCTTTCTTTATTCAGCCAAGCAAACAGGTTTTTATCGCTTTCGATATCTGTTTCGAATGCTCTATTATCTAAATGGCCTTTCTAAGTGTTCATTTTGAAGATTTTGTATCTAAATACATAATAATTGTACCGTAATTACATTGCATAGCTTCGCTATTTCAAACGATCAGTTCGAAATCTTGGTGGAGCCCATAAAAGTCGTGCATTCGCTTGATACACATACATTTACATTAATACATTTTTCCCTATAAATAAAACGAATAATTTTTAAAAATCTCGCATGAAGCTTTAGTAAAATTGACAAATTTTTCAAAAACACTAGAGCACAGAATAAGTAATAGTACTTTACTAGGGTAAAATGGGACTTAGTTTCATTATTTGTTTTTTTTTAATAACGTGACTTTAACTGAATTGGCAAACCGCGTAAAACCAATGTTAATGAAAAAAAAAAAACGTTCTGTTAAACTTGACAAAATTGCAAACATCCGTCACAGTACCCATTGTTTTACAGTAGCATAGACAACAAACAAATTTTGAAGGACAATGAATTCTGCGTTCCAACGCCATGTTACCATGAACCCTTTTCGCAGTGATATTGTCCAATCACCTCAGCTTTATTTACAAATCATAACCAGCGCGTCAACCCTCACGCCTCAATAGTCCTCAGTAGTTCCTGTACTTCTCAATGACTTCTCAAAGTCGCGGACAGCCGTCACAGTATCTTGCCATTGTCTTGCAGTAGCCAAAGTTCGGGAGGCAGATAAGGAGGCGGCACAATGGATAGGTCCTTAGTCTGAAACATGGGATTTGAAAAGCCGGTTCAGTGAACGGCCGAGCTTTGTTAGGTGGCTTTTCTTCCAACGATTATTTTGAGATGAATTTTGAAGTTAGAATACAAAATGTTAACGTCCCAAAACCGGATGTGTACCGCACGTGGAAAGATAGTGCGGTTTTAGTTGTTTGCAGAACTTTAGAGCCGGACTCTTCGCGCCTACAAAGGTAGATTCATAAAGATGTATTGAAATACCTTTCTTAATAAACGGCCCCATTCTACAGATACAATAATGCATATAGTTTTATTTAATAACTAGCTGCTGGCCCGCGGTTTCACCCGCGTGGAGATTTTGCATTACATGTTTTTTATTTTTTTGCGCGGAACCCTAATTTTTTTTCTAAAATTAAAGTAGCTTACGTTACTCCTTGTAACATTAGCTATCTGCCAGTGAAAATCCCGTCAAAATCAGTCCAGCCGTTCCTGAGATTACCCGGAACAAACAGACAGACAAAATTTTTAAAAATGGTTGTTTTGTTATAGGTACCGTGTATACTTTCATATGCATTTAGTAAAAAGCTGTTATTTTGATATTACAAACAGACACTTCAATTTTATTTATATGTATAGTAATTGATAGGCAGCATTACCTCGCTTTGTCTCTATCAAAATTGTCCAAGACAATGGTCGGTGTATGGTAGGCGAATTTACGAAAATTATCGCAATCCGCCGTAGGTACTCCCTACCCCATATATAATAAGACTCAAATTAAAAACCTTTTAGAAGCGTGTCTTTAAAAACCTAATTGGACTACAATCAACTTACATACAGAGGGCGAACTTCACACAAATCACTGTGACATTCATACTAATATTATAAATGGTAGAGTAACAATTTATGTTTGTCTGCATTCTCTGTACGGTTTTAATACTAAACCGATTTGAGTTTGTTTAAAACCGACGTAGGTTAGAGCCACAGACATAGCTAGTTTCTTAGCTTTTTATAGCCATTTCCATCTATGTATTTGTTTAAAAAGAGTTATACGACAACTAACAACTTTAAACTTCTAACATTTACCTCGACGTCATATTATTGGCAATTCCGCGCATTAACTGGATAAACCGCGTAAACCGGGTAAAGCCGCGCTGACGGCACCCCAGAGGTTTGCATTAGCACCCACATTACTATTATCATTCGGTGTATTTGAACAGATTATATGGCGAGCCACCACTGCGACCTTTTATGTGGGTTTAAATGTATAAACTACGGTTTAAGTTTATTCGGGCTTAAAGTGTGTTTTGAAAAACAGTAGAATTGATTGCTGAAATAATAGTGGGATCTTATTATGTAGACGCGAATTATAGCAGGTGGTGCGCGACACGTCTTTATCATTGCCTTGTGCGAGCGAGCATTTGAGGAAATAATAATCTAGTCTAGTAGCTTAATTCTGTTTTGACAAAAACAACTATTTTTTATTAAAAGGTAGCATCTACGCACCCCCTTTGTGATTATTAAAATTCTCTCTAGTAAAAATTAATCTTTATTTTTATGTTTGAAATTAATTATTTTTCCTGCAATTACAATAAAATTCTACTTAATAATATAGCGCGTTGATGTCATTTGTATTGTTTTTTTAATAATCGTCATTTTTGTCTTTCTCCACAAGTTGTGGGTTCTAGTCGTCGTTACGTATTTCATTTTATAAATAAACACACTACTTATTGCAACGCTCCAATGGAACTCTAAATTATTCAAAAACGGAACCACCTCCCATTGGCTGAGTACTTGCAACACTCAGCATTGTTTGCTCAGGTCGAGGATCGTAAGGACCCATAATTGATTTGTGTTAGTGGAACGACACCTTAACAAACTATTAGCCAGTAATGAAATGTTATAAACGACTAATGAATACTAATAAAGGTTAAACGGTTCGTGTAGATGTAGTTTATATATTTAGGATGATATTAATATCGTTTCTTCACAAAACTTTATAGTAGATTTAAAGAAAAACCGAAAACGATCAGAATGTTATTATTTTAACTGAATATGTTTCTAATATAATTCCATTTCTTGTTTATGGGTTTCCTGCTTGAAATAAAGACCGTTTAAGAAAAGAACTTGGGCAAACACCGATCGCTCAAAGCGTCTGGTTTAGATAACCCAGAAGACGCGGGTTTGAATCTATTGAAATTTTGCGATGTATATAAACACAAAAAATATAACTTTTAGACGCCTGTTTAGCTAGACAGTATCTAAAGATAAACATCTGAATAATTGTAATAGTCTTACCACAAAAATGTACACTCGAAACAGTGTTTAACAGCGTCTAATCCTTGGTAGCGTGTTTAAATATTAAAAACAACAAATCTTGATTTAAGTAGTGTTTAACCGTTGTCTAGCTCCATTCTGTTGTGACATTTCTAATCATTTTAGACGTTTATCTTTAGACAATATCTAGCTAAACAGGCGCCTAAAAAGCTGTTTTGTGGTAACACGGTAAACGTCACAACATCAGAATGAAATTAGAGACACAGATTAGACACTACTTAAATCAAGATTGTGGTATATATGGTTCTTTACATTCAAGCACGTGACTAATGCATATTCAGAAATTAGACGCTGTTTAACTGTTTAGGATGAGTTTATTTCTTTTGTGGTAAACCCAACAAGTTTAATTTCAAATTCAAATTTCAAAATCAACTTTGGAGATTGTACAGCAACGCCTCTGGTTGAAGCCTCCATAAGCCTTTACTAGCTCATAATGCACGACTATTCCTTTACAAACCATACAAATTCATACGGCATCTTGTTCGCCATTAAAATTCATCCCGAAGACACTGAGGGCCAGTTAAACACGGCTAACGTTAGATCGGCCGATAACCATTAGGATCCCTTAATTTGTTCGCTGGGCCCTTCACCTATCCCTTCCGCATCCCTTTACAGATCGTTAACGGTTGGTTTAGAGATGCTAGATGTGGCTAGTAAAATGTAAACCGGCTTTGTTAAACTAGACCTTTTATTTAAAGGGTCTAGTTGTAGAGATTAGCCAAATTGCGATTGTTTTAAAAGTTTTTGAAGTGATAATAGCCTGTTGTTTGAAATCTTATCCGTAGGTTGATGCTTCGAATTCTGTAAGCTTGATCTTTGAACTACTTTTTGCCAAAAGATTAAGCTAACTAATACCTGTATATCGATCATCATTTTTATCAATTACTGTGCAATTCATAGCTGTGAGCTGAGTTTTGGTTTAAAGAGCATAATAATCGGTGAAATTACTGAGACGCGTGAGAATCTACCATCAATATCTCATTATGTTGAGCGTAGTATAGTCACGTAGGATCAAGTCGTGTAAAGGTTTTGTTACACAACAATTGTTTAAGGCAGGCTTGACGCTATAATCATCAGACAAACGAGTTTCTCGTTTCGGGATACGCAACACAAAAAAAAAGTTTTTTTTTGCGTCGATAGTTTATTTATCGTTTGATAACAGTCCCATATGACCTTAATCTACAATCTGGCAAAGGTCCGACACACTAAACATGGAATAAGACAGGCTCTCAAGTGCAGCTCCCAGAACACATCCATAAAGGTTCTTGGCGACAGATTTTCAACTCCAGGGCATAAAGATAAACAAACACCAGAATTGCCTTACCATAATGCGTTGTATCCACTTTTTTAAATAATTGAAACCACACCCTTAAGATACTATAGTATCCATGGACGTGAAACGCTATATTGTTTTGGATATCACAGTATCCGCGGACGTCAGAGTGGTTAAACATTTTGTTCTTTTCTAGCGTCCCTATATCCTTGTCCCAAGTGTAATGTCGCTAAATCCCCCTTAGTTTCGTGTTATATCAGCGACGATATTCTAATGTTATTGTGGCCACAGATTGAATATCTCGCTTGATTTGTGCGCTTTCTTGTTGTTTGTGAAACGGCCCTTGTACCCGGCGACCGTTACCTTTGTAATGGTCAGCGTTTGTGCTGATAATAGGGTTAATGCCCTATATTATGTTATTATGTCTTTGATATGTGATGAGGGCTAAATTAATATGGAAGTTAATGTTAACATGACGCTTGTAGAGACGTTTACGGCCATTGTCGCTTGACGTATAATGGTGGAGCTAGTTGAAAATCAAAGGCTAGAAATCTAGGCTCGATTCAACGGACTAAATATCTTGATGACACATGATGTAACAATTGTTTCTGCAAATATTTGGTCGAGCAAAACACATACAAAAATGTATCTGAAAAGAAATAATAAAACACGTACTTTATTTAACGATTGTTAACAAATCTTTTCAGTACCTATAGTGAAAATCTGTACCAAAAGTAATCGTAGAACCATGACATAATGCATAGAGACAGCAGAATAGATTTTGTTTCATCGAAATTGATTTTATATATCGTAAAAGTGAAATTGTATCTCAAACAGTATAAAAGTAGCAATTTTTAGCTATTTAACAGGTATTTTTTCCGACAGCCTCATCATGTAATCCATACCTACATTGTAACTCTAGATAAATTCCGAAACACAATTTAACTAAATTTTTGACAATTATGCTCTATAATTATCGTTACTTCTTGACATAAGCCTTAAAATTAAAATAAATTACTAGAAATCAATACCTACCTAAATTATTCAAGCATCATTTAAGAAACTTAATCATCTTTTAAACATTTCCCTTCTAATCAAGTAACATATTAATTACAAGCTTTATTGTTGCGTGAAGCTTTCTTAAGGCGCTTCGTCACATTCATCTTCAAAAGACTTATTGCCGTGTGCTATAATTATTCAAATTACGCCCTTATCAGTTTAAAGCAGTTTTCGAGAGGCCCCCTTAAATTTGCAAATGTGTTTGCATTATTTCTAACTTTAGTGTGAAGGCAATAAGGTTGATTATGTATTGTCTAGTGAGTTTTGGTTAGACTTTTGTCGACACGTCTTTGTTATCGGTTACGGTGGCAGGGATATTTTAATTTGTAATCGTAATTAGTTTTTGTTTTTCGTAAGTTAATGACTTTTTGACATTGTTCAAAGTGACTTTTAAAGCAATATTTCGCTATGTTAAAGCTTTACATAAAAGGAAATCTCGTGATGCAACCTTTGGTAGTAAGGGCAGCATATAGTGCAAGCCTAGCTATCGGGTGGCACATTTGACAACTACCCTCATTATTCTAGATTCCCCGTGTTCCTTTGATCACATTTCTTGAGATCAGTGCAGATATTGGTCAAAAGCCTGCCAATAAACAATTATATAATAAGAAAAAACACGACTGCCCTAGCCAGTTTCACTCAAGATGATATAGGGATTCTAAAGATAACCCATACATCCAAATCTGTTTAGGCATTTTAAAATTATTGTGGAATAAAGAAACTCACATACATACATAAACCCTGAAGACATTGGTACACTAATTTTTAGGCAGTCGTGTAAAAAAAATCATGTACCTATTGCTAAAAGAGAGGTAGGAGAAATTTTCAAATGAAATAAAGATTCAAATAAAAGGCACATCTAATGACGTCTAGAATAATCGGAACACAGGCTAAGAGTAGCATGTGTTCCGATCAACCCAGACATGTCGACCGATGCGATGCCAGTTGATGCCACGACAAGAAACAACGAAGCATAATGGCAGAATTCTCATGGCAATCGGAGACGATGTTTCTGATTTTTAATGAAATATTTTGAACACCAATTGTCTTTACTCTTTAGTTAGCGGTAATAGGTACAACTATTTAGTAAGAAGCCATCAAGCATGAGGTCTCAACAGGATGTGCGTTGCGCTCTGCATCGCAACTTTGCGATATGCGATGCCACGCCACTCGACATATCATGACGATATCGTCTGACGTGTCGTAATTTCACGTAAGCTACACTGCGCTAATCGTATTCCAAATTGGACACAAGAATAACTTTGATTAGTAACCGATTTCATTTACATACAAAGTGTAGATAGTTAAATCTATATAGTTTCGTATTCGATTTGAAGTGTCACCAAAACGATTAAATTACAAATCGACTCGAAACCAACACCTATTTCAATTTTATTTCCCATTTTATTAAGCCCAACTGTCCAAACGTCCAGCCGTAATGTTAGACTAATACCCATTTATTTCCTAAGTAAATCTAATTTGTAAGTAAACTCTATCTCGCCCATACGTTACGCGGGAGCGAGATATCGATCTTATCTCTCGATTCACGTTTATCGAGTACTCGGTTGTATCGATACGCCGCTATCGATATAGCATTTGTCACGAACGTTCTGTAAGAGACAAATATGATGGAGTCACCCGGTTTCATCTTACATGAAATGTTATTAACCTTATCTATCTACAGATTTGGTAACACTTTGTTTGAGTTTTATTACAGACTTTTTGGGGTCATTGTTTATTTTTGGCACCAAGTTTTATAGACAATAATAATTATAAGAGCTCTTTTTGGAAAAGGTGAAAATTTATTCATGTGAAAAAAAAACTTTATTTTGACTGAATGACAGCGTAGTTGCTTGGTTTCGCAAGAGAAATATAAAAGTCTATTTAACCGACTTCCAAAAAAGGAGGAGGTTATCAATTCGTCAGGTATTTTTTTTTATGTTTGTTACCTCAGATCTCGGTCATTTATAAACCGATTTGCAAAATTCTTTTTTTATTTGAAAGGGTATACTTTCAGATTAGTCCCATAGAAATTTCATCAAAATCGGTTCAGTAGTTTGTCACTGAAGTCGGTTCGTCGCTTTTTTAAAGCAATTTTGTTAATTTTTTATTTATTATTTTGTCGAATTTTTTTAGGAATTATATTAAAATGCTATACTTAAGTAACAACTTAAAAGTAATAACTTATAACAATTATTTTAATATCAAAGAACCTCACAAATGTCTACGTTAACTATTTCATATACCACAATAACATTACTGACAGTACAACAAACCACACGCCGCGTCCGTCCGTCTGTCCGTGCGCTGACAGGTGTTAAATCGTGGCAAGAGACGTGCGCGCACGCAGCTAGGTAATTAGTTGACTCATGCCGATTAAGTAATACGTGCTTTACTATGACACTAGCACTTGTATAAGTGTAAAGGGTGAAACATTTTTGTGAGCTATTGTAATTTTTTTGAGTTTAGTTTTCCGAGGATTTCAATAAGGAAAAAAATTAAAAACAAAGCCACAGTTATAATAAATAAATAAATAACACTTACACACTCATTCCCCCACACTAGGATTCCCTGTGTTGCAGGTGGCATGGACACACACAGATACACTTCACAAACATCCACGACCCGAGAACAAACTTTATGCTTACACAAAATCTGCCCCGGCCGGGAATCGAACCCGGGACCCCTCGTTTTGTAGGCAGGGTTTCTGTACAATCAGCTCTAATATATTTTGTTCGTCGTCGTTAATCACAGTATCGTAAAACACTGATCAAACGCCTATCGAAAGAAACTTAAAAATAGTTTTGTTTTTCGCACCTATATATGTTTATTTATTTGGTTAATACTTTTATTTCTTTTTCAAAGCGTCTCTTTCTGTTTAAGTATATTCTTTAGTTTTATTGTTGTTAAAGAATATATAACTGTATAAATATATTTATTTGTATAGAATTTAGCTCAAATGAAGCGATTGCCATCCTCTTTTCAATACTCTGTAAGGTAGAAATTTAATAGACAAAATATTTTCAGCAACTTTGGAAAAAACAAATGATTGTCCAAACGATTCTTCTTCTTTCTTTATTTCCTGGCTTCTGTGGAATGTTAACCACAAGTCCAAACGATTGAAAGGAAACCAGCTCATTCCAAATATTCTCAGCTGCTAGATTGATTTAAGACAATATAATAACAGTACTCAGATCGATGTGGAAACGAAACGGCGTACAGTTCGAGAAATAATATTCATTACGGAAATTACGGCCTCTTGGAGTTACGCAAAACTGGCAGTGTTGGAGCCAGCGCGTTACCTTACGAAATGGTTGTGATTTCGGTAAGGATACCCTGCAATACAACACAATAAACCGTTAAATTAAACAAGAACAATCAGTAAATTATTAAAATAATACATAAAACCCTTATAAAAAGACCCAAAGCATGCATAGTAAAAACTATCAAGAAATTATATCCTACTAGCTTCTGCCCGTGGTTTTGACCCGCGTTCCCACAGGAACCGTGCATTTTTCCGGGGTAAAAAGTAGTCTATGTTACTCTCTGGTCCATAAACTATATCAGTGCCAAAAATAACGTCGATCCGTTGCTCCGTTACTGCGTGAAAGAAGGACAAACCAACAAATCAAGAAACGTACAAACACACTTTCGCATTTATAATATTAACTAGATTCTGCCCGCGGTTTTCACCCATGTTGTCACAAGAACCGTACATTTTTCCGGGATAAAAAGTAGCCTATGTTACTCTCCGATCCATAAACTATATCTATGCCAAAAATCACCTCGATCCGTTGCTTCGTTACTGCGTGAAAGAAGGACAAACCAACAAACACACTTTCGCATTTATAATATTAGTAGGATTAAAAACATTACCCAGCTTTCGTTCAGCAATGGGGTAAAAAACAATATCTTTACTTACCCATGTCCAATTTGTTTATGAACTTAAACAAATATACAATTTTTTATCGCATTTACGGGTAGACAACACATAACCAAAATAAACAAAACACTTCGTTAAAAATCAAACAACTTTTATACTAGAATAACAATCGCATATATCGTTTTTTATTTATAAAAAGTGCCTTATCTCTAGAAAAATAATACTAACTAACACTAAAATAATCGTAAAAATATAGTTCCACTTCAAATGCATTAATATTCTTCAATCACCAGCCTATTACAGTACCAGTAATTCTGTACCTCGGGAATTCTCAGTAACGCTATGCTTACAGAAATATATTCTGCAGTTAGCACTAATTGTAATAACTTATTTACAATAACGCCAACTGATAATGTCTATATTTTACTTCTCAACTACGATTTCTTATTACTAGGTACCACCAGTATTCAGTACCCAGTACTAAACTAAAACTGATGTTTATTGCCACATAAAACTGCTTTGCGTTCCTTTAGTATCCATCCACTTCAACTAAAGCCTTCAAAGCAAAAGTTTACAGTTCCTTTATAATTTTAATGTAAGGGTAATAAATAGAAAACTAACCTTTTTCATGTATCGTTGTGCCCGGATAGAGAATATATCAAATGAGCATTATCTCTTAGAACATCCATTCACACTGGTTTCCTATTAAATCAATGTCCTCCGTATATGTATTACTGTGCTCGTCTGTCCGTCTGTCACAAGATACGAAGAAACATCGACTCTCTCCTGGGGACACGATGGTACCGCTATAGTATCTTTGTATTACATTTTATACAAGCTAACTATTATAACAGCGAGCCTAAAATTAGATATAATAAAATTGCAGGCAGATTAAAATAGGTGATTAATTAAATACAATTCAATGTATGAATAGATCGACAAAAACAATTTTAATTATAGACAATAACCGCAGAATCAAAGGCGTGACCCAATAATAATAATCATACATCCACATTAAGGAATTAGACGCTGCACGCCCAATCTACCTTTACATCTGCTTACGCTATCGATTGAAAACGCCATTAAAAACAAAGGCTTCACACACCTGACAGACCTCCTCGACATAGCAGCATAATGCAGATTCACACGTGAACCGAGGTGAGAGCGATCCACCGGCGGCAAGGCCGGGAAAACAGATCAATCTGAAATGAAACGTAGCATCACGTAATAAGGTCAACATTCCCACGATCGCTGTTTAAGAGTACAATTAAGAAAGTATCCGATAAGGCTCCAAAGGACGTTTTATAATCAGGACTTTATCAGAAGGGGTTATGGTTCGTTTTGTTTTGGGCGTCGTTCGCGAACCGGTTCGCTCGGTCGCGAACTTTTACCTATAAATTTGTGTCGGCTAGCCGGCATGCGGCGCGCACGCTTGTCTAGAAGCTCTTTGTAACAAGTGCTTCAGGTCACGAGTCTGCAGCGGGAAATACCTAATTTATTATTGTCATAAAATACGGTTGTAAAACTTTGGTTTTACGAACCTTAATTGGACGCACCTCGCGCATTTATCTGATTTTAATATGAAATATATCAATATTTAAAACCTAATGATCGAATAAAACAGTAAGCTGCGGCGATAGATTTCTGATCATAAAACTAATAAGAAATACAGATTAAAAATTTAGGAGCGAAATTATACAAATATCCATAGGTATGTCCTAACTCAAAAACAGAACATTCTTCTAGAACGTCAACGTTATGCATATTAGGCGACATTTAATTTCGCCATTTAGTAAACTTAGCGCATCATTAAAATTTACTAAAATTGTGAAGTTTTAGTTTTTTTTTTTCGATTTCCAAATAGTACCAACACAAAATCAAAACTACATATTTCATTTAATTTTAATTTAATTCAGTTTAATTTTTCGTTAGTGGTAGGACTAACTCTTCTGCGAGTGTCCGTCTAGGTTGTTACCACCGCTTTGCTCGTGAAGTCTGCCGCCAAGCAGTAGTGTGCAAGCATTACTGTGTTCCGGTTTGATGAGCAGAGTAGCCAGTGAAATTACTGCACCTAATGTCTCAGGGTAACGAGCGCACTGCAGTGCCGCGCAGGTCCTTGTGTTTCAAAGTTCTGGGTGGCACTGCAAATGTTATGGGCCGGCGTTATGCTTACCATCAGGCAAACGACCAGCTCGTCTCGTTATAAAATAACATAAAAAAAATTAATCGAATTTATTTCCATTCCGCTATCGCTTAAAAATCGCACCACGGGAGTTCAAACCAAGGGACGCGCTCAGATGAATTTCACAACGAGTCAATTAAAGCAGGCATCATTACTGCAAAATGTTTCCACTTGGCTCCAACGAGCTTCATGCCAATTCTGTACCACTTTCTTCAGAGTGTTTATGTGGGAACCTATGGAGAAAAACCAGTGCTGGTTATCTATAGTCCGTTAGCTTCGTCAATATTAGTACATCAATAAGGTTTAAAGAAATCTGAATGTTAAGCCGAGAGCAGACACGCCGCTTTGTTACCTCATGAATTTACCAAACAAACTTGATTGATTATAGCATATATATATAGATCGCGTACCAGACAATACTTAACCGACAAAAACATAGTTATCGTACATACCTCGCATAAGTAGGTATTTGTGTCAAAGAAGCAAAACAGACAAAGATGAAGTTTAAATATAAGATGGCACCGTAGCTAAGTTGGTCTGCAAAGCGAGGGGTCCCGGGTTCGATTCCCGGCCGGGGCAGATTTTGTGTGAGCATAAAGTTTGCTCTCGGGTCTTGGATGTTTGTGATGTGTATCTGTGTGTGTCCATGCCATCTGCGACACAGGGATTCCTAGTGCGGGGGTATGAGTGTAAGCATTTATTTATTTATTTAATAAGTAGTAAGTAGTGTAAGTTTTGTTGTAAAATAGATCTTGTACGGCAATTAAAACTAATTGAATTGTATGCTAAAACTTTTTATTATTCGCTCAAACGTTTAAAAAGTATATATTATTATTCAGGTTAAAATTAAGTTGAAACTTATTCAACTAGATGGCTTAAATAGTAAGAATAATTTCGCCGTATTTTCCACAGTAGTTTTCACCAACTGTTGAATGGTATTTCCATTTTTGAAACTAGGCTGTACACTCCGATACTGTATAATCACGAACTCATGACCGTGAGCCAGCAGACTAGTGGAAGCTAGTGGAGCATCAATATTCTTTACTAGCTGCTGCCCGTGGTTTCACTCACGCGGAGATATTAGTGTTCATGGGTTTTAATTTTTTGTGCGGAACCCTAATTATTTTTCTAAGATAAAAGTAGCTTTAGTTGCTCCTTATAACATCAGTAAAACTGCCAGTGAAAGTCCCGTCAAAATCGGTCCAGCCGTTTCGGAGTTTACCCGGAACAAACAGACAGACACAGACAGAAAGACAAAACTTTTTAAAATTGTGTTTTTGTTATAGGTACCGTATGTACTTTCATATGCATTTAGTAAAAAGGTGTTATGTAGACATTACAAACAGACACTTCAATTTTATTTATTTGTATAAATATAAATTACCCTTATTGATATGACCGAAATAGATAACATATTCTTATGTGACGCCAACATTTAATGTTATTCTCTTTCTATATTTTCTGAGATAATAGTCAAATGCTACCCTATTTTGTTTAAAAAATATTATATAGTGTCTATTATCCGCAACTTCTTTCAGAAACCTTCGCGGCCATGCATCAATATCTTACCAAAGTTGCATCGCATCACATACCGCATACGGGACCAACAAAGAAACATTCATTTTTACAAAATAAAGAGATGATTTAATACGTAAGCAGTTGAATATCGAATACAATATTCTTTACGCACGCTGTTTTTCCCAATTTTTCTCCATCTGTCACAGATACGAGTAGTGTGAAAATGCACTTAACTAAAAGCCTAATTTCTTATGCACCCCTACGCCTAGCCGCTTTTTACGTACGTGAGTCGAAGTGTTTTACTTTGTCGAGTTCCAGTGGTTATTTATGTGTGGGGTAGGGTCAGTGGTATGTAGAAAACAACACGTTTGAGGAATAAATTGAATGAATTTGATGTTGAGGATGGTGACAAATGTGGCTTGGATTATATTTCGGATAAATAATAGAAAATTAGGAGCAAAGCATGAATAATGTTTTTTTTTCAATCATTGCTGGTACGTAATTGGACTAGATTAGTATTTAAATTAAAGACCGGCAATGGTTGACCGTTTTTGTTTAATAATTGTACAATTGGTGACTGCCATAAATTATTTAAAATCTTTTTTAAATAAATGCAACATTTTATTTTGGCAAAACCTTTTTAAAAAATTTCATATAACATAATACATAGATTTTTTGTAACTAACGTTAGCTAAGGGTATATAAATTTAACACATTTTGAGTCCACGCTTAAACCCATCTCTGAATCCTAATTGTATAACTTTACTAAAATTTTTCAATACCTGAAAAAGGTTACTTTTTACTACTGACGTACTTACATTGCATCTTAAAATTAACACAAGCGCACTCCGGGAACCCATGTGAATATAGAATTTTTAATACGCAAAAACAGCCCAAAGAGCGTTGTGTGAGTTTTGCAACAAGTTAACGCGTTCTACAGTGACCGTGTTTACGCAGATTTTGTATGATAAAATGTACAGCGCCCCTAGCGCCGCGTTTACGAACTATCATCGCGCATTATTTTAGTATGAAGTATACTCGACCAACGTAGTCGTCACGAAAGCAGCGAAACTCACACTCAGGATACTGTAGAAGAGCATCGACCACGCTTGTAACCTAAGCCGCCAAATTTGACAACACCGTTACTTACATTTTATAATATTTAAAAAGCTTACGAACATTAACATTATTTCAAAAAAACCTTGACGACACATTAATTTAAAAAAAAAACAATCATACATCGTCGAACATCGTCGACAAGAAATAAAAGTTTCAAATTACACTTACGCCTAATTGATGGCGACGTCAACTCTTATAGCTATTTAATACATCATTACACCACAAATTTACATAAAATAACCCATAATTAATTCAATTCCAATATGAAAATTAATCAGAGACACCGAGTTACAGCTATAAAGACATTTTTCTTAAACAATTATATTGAGAAGTCGTAAAACAAATTAACACCTAACGAGGGCCGTAAATAAAAAACCGTTATAACATGAACGTACTTTTGTTTTCTGTAATAACCAGCGGAAGGTCTAATAAACTGGTTGTATGTATCTTACAGAGATCTGAAAGTGACGTTTCAATTTGCCATAATTTAATGTTATATCAAATTTCATTGTCTTAGAAATTCAGTGTTAATGTAACGGAGATATCAGATAGAAGTAATTTATGTTGTGGTATGTTAAATGCATATTAGTATTCGAAACTTTCATAGAAAAGACTTCAACGATCACGAAGTAGCCAAAATTTACCTAAAATTATATAATAAATTGTCGTGTTTTGTGTCAATGTGAATAACGCCTTGTCAAATTTAAATTCAAAACAGTGTGAACATGATACTTGCAGCAGTGTTGCAAGTATCGTGAATGCTTTTCGCATAGTAATAATCACGGTAAATATCCTATTGCAATGTATTAAATTCATTTGATTTTTTGACTGTTCACTGGGTCCCCATTTTTACAAGCTTTATTTAACTTGCAATGTGTGTATGTAAGTTTATTTGTTTAGATCAATCTTGCAAGCTCAATTTGGCCAACTTCCCGCTTTTCAACTAAACCGTAAAGATATTCATAGAGTGAGTGAAACTTGATATCAGCACTTGAGGTACTATTACAGATTTGTGTTTTAATAACTCTAATAAATAATCGATTAGGCGTGTGCTATGTACGATACCGGCTTCGGGCCACTTTTACCTTAACTTTTACTTTTAATTTGATCTTTACCGAGTAGTAAACTTTCAATTCGATTGGAGTAGGTACTAGTTATGTATATTGGAAATAAATTTTGCTTGCGGCTACGCTTGCGCCGTCTGGGGAAATCAGCGGGTTAGTAAATTGATACCTCTGTTGAGATTTTTTAATGATTGTCGATTAATATGCATGAGGTAGTTGTAATCACAAGTTGCCCTCCACTTGTAAAGTTATTTTATACTCTTACTACAATTCTAGTATATCCATATTATATCTTATAATACTAGTTAGGTTAGTGTTAGGTTCTGTTAGGTCATCAACCTATCACTGACCATGACAGTTTCTAAACATACCCAACTCATTAGGTCTTTTAGTGGCCAAAAGTGTAGCAAAAACTAATGAACGCATTAAAAAATTAACATGCAAACAATGTAGTCTAAATTAAGATAGCTCAGCTTTATTTCGAAAGAATCGTTAGTTAAGTTATAACAAAAGGTTAATATTAAAATGTTTGAATGTTCATTTCTGTTCTATGTTATTTCGACCGACTGGGCACAAGTTATATAAACAAATATATTTATTTACCTTTACAGTGACATCGATCAGGTATATTCAACAACTAGCTTTCCCACGTCCTTAGTCCTTATAACATCAGCTATCTAGCAGTGAAAATCCCGTCAAAATCAGTCTAGCTATTTCGGAGATTAGCCGGAACAAACAGAAAGGCAAAATTTTTATTGTTTTTGTTATAGGTATACATTTTCATATGCGTATAGTAAAAAAGCTATTATTTTTACATTTCAAACATACACTTCAATTTTATTAATTTCCAAGAAAATTGTAGGGGTATCTAATAGAAGTATGTAACTACAAACTACGAGTATGCAAATATGCACAGTCAACTAGGCGCACAAGTTAACTAGAATTACCACAAAATAAATATAGTTTTATATAAAATTAAATGATTCGTTTTGTAATCTTTGTCCAAACAACCACGTTTATGGAGATAACAATCTATAAAAAAGTAACACATTTCTGTTTTCACGATCTTCTTATCGCTAGATTTGCATTGTTATTAGCGCTTAGACATCAAACTTCACTTATACGTATACACTGTTTTGTATATATTTGTAGAATATATGGGTGGTCTGACATTTATGTCTATCTCTTGTCTAATTTATAAGTCAAGGCTTTGCCGGATTCTGCCACTATCACTCCATAATCAATATACTTTTGAATATAATGATTTAAATTGATAAAAGTTATTGGATTTTTATCTGAGAAATCATAAAGTAGTATGCTTTATTTTTATGTAGCTACTAAGCTACATAACTAGCTAGCTAGCTATGTTACTAGTTAGCTAGATAACTAGCTTAGTAGCTACATAAAAATATAGCGAAAAGCAGCTAAATAAAAAGAAAAGGAGTTAATGTTGTACTCTCTGATTGTTTTCTGTAAATTTGATTTAATCCTCATCTCGTTTATCGCTATATCTTTCTACTAATTGACCATTTTGAAATCACTAATTTAATGGTACAAATAAACTATAACATAACTATTAAATACAAAAGAAATAAAAAAACATTACACCACTTTTCCAAAAATATGAAAATTGTTCATAATAAATGTACGCACTTTGAATGTTTTTATCAAGTTCTTATGATCTTCCAATATCTTAAAAGCTGCAAATTTATTACTATTCATCTATGAACTATATCATTTTAATTCCCATAGAAAAATCGTTTCTTTTTCAGGAAGCTAAAAGATCAATTTTTCATAAATCTTCCATACACTTCAGCTATTTCTTATACACCGATGCAATTGACATGAAGGCCCTGATTTATAGGGCTCCACCCTTAGAATGAATAAAGAAGTACCGCTATGGGCCGGCATTTGTCTCTATCCTTTATGGTAAATGGGAGATTTAGGAGCTACCCTGTAGCCTGAAGGAAGGTCCTCCGTGAACATTTCTAACAATATCTATAAACAAACAAACAAGTGGTAGAATCTTCATATCTGAGTTTCTCGTCACAGAAAGTCTCACAGTGAACTAGTCGATGTAACAAAAGTTACAATTTTAAACAGACTTTGTACAACATTTTGGTCTTTATGTTTTAAAGTACTGAACCGATTCTGATGAAACTTACGCTGTTCCTTAAGTTGCTGTATGTGTAAGACAATAAAAAAGAACGGTCACAATCTGATTATTAGTTTCGGGGCGATGCGTAAACAAACATACATACATAAAAGCTTAAAAACATATATACGCCTATAAAAATTTTGTATATTTTTTTGGAAGGCCTATTACATTATCATATGTGAATATGTTGCAGTTCCAATAAAATTACATATAAGTATGTAATATTATTACGTATGTGGCAACTTATGGATCAATTAAAAAACAAAATATTTTTTTTAAATAAATCTTTATTTTCAAACATCAGTTCATTTCCTTTATAAAATGTCATTACATAAAAAAACCGTAATGAAAATCGGAACTTGCGACACAAATGACAAATCACCCCCACTGGCAATCTCTCAAAAAACATTAAACTAAAAACAGCAATACCACAACATTAATATCTACAGCACGACCAATTATATTACCACCGTAGCTTTTTTGGGATTCACCAAAATCGTAAGTAAAAGCCACAGAATACGCAGGAGTATTTATGAGAGCTGTGTCGCTCGCAGAGGTCAATATAAAATAGTCACACTAAGTGAAAATACCCATAATGTTGCCAGCCCCATAACTACACCCCAAAACAGAGGAAACTATTTTTGTCGAACAAAAAAATATTTCCTGGCCAAGATTTATGGCGCCTCCCGAGCCCTCGCCGTATAAACCGCGTGAAATGAAGTGTTTCCCCCTTACCCTCTTTTTTAGACATTTTCCTGTAATGCAGCTTCAGATTTTTATTGCTCAATTAATCCAATAAATTATCGGTGATTTGCCTTCCGACTCGTGAAACCGATATTTGAATGTTTAATTTAGTTTTATGGTCTGAAATTTGACGCTTTGATAAAATACCAGTTTTATATGTGTTATTAATAGTTTTTTATTAGTCAATTTTGTTAGGTATTTCACAAAACTTTGAAAACTTTCTTGACTTATTAAGGTGTAGGTATGTATGTATGATATATTTTTTCACTCACGTCATGAGCATCTGCTTTAGTCATTTTTTTCTAAGTATTGCTTTTAAGCTAACGATTATAAGAACTTATTTTTACAGATTTACATTACAGATGTAAGGTCTTTGTCACAATAACACTGTCAACATTCACAATCGATAGGTATTAACAAATCTTTGTCGCTATAGATTATTAAAACGTATCTTGCAACGACAAATTTCTACCACCAATTCATAAATATGAACTCCAATGTACCCATCGTATTCAAGTGGTCATACGCGGTCAATCAATAACAATAAAAAGGTTCAGCTATAGTCATTCTCGTCACGATCGCCCCCAGTTGTCGCCGAGCCATTTCTGAAATTGATACACATTACCACATCACTATACACACCGCACCTACCTTAACACCATAATAATAAAGTCTAAATTACCACAAATATCAACTTATAACTCTTGGCCGCGCATAAGACGTCCAGTCTTTTTAGAACTTTGAATCTACTTTATTACAAAGTAATAGGAGACCTTATGAAAATGGCCGTAACTTTGACCGCAGACACTTTGGTCTCATGAACTTCTGGTGCCAATTGCTCGAAGAATATTATTAGTCGAACGGTCAGCAAGGGACGTCTTTTGCCAAAAAAACGGGAATTGAATTTACTGTTTGCCTGTCAGCGAAAGTGGTGGAACTTGATCCTATTTTCCTGGCTTTTTTATTAACATTTCTTTCTGTAACGAATTTTATTAGTCTTTTAAATGTAAATGACGTGAAAATCTTTGTTTTTTTTATAATGAGTAATATTGATCGCATGGCAATCTTAGACTAACAATATAATTATTGGCCACACATTCATGTATTTTTTTAGTTTTATAGAAACTAAAAAATTGTTTCCGTGTTTTCTTTTAAATCGGCCATATGAAATATGCGAACATATTTTCCAGCTATCAAAACCGGAAAAGCTTTTAAAAACGGTTTGTATTTATTTTTATTTGAACAAGCCTATCATACCCATCATTTGAAAGAAACTAACTTTGCCCACATACATAGAATCAACATCTGATAAAACACTCTAAAAGTAGGTGTAGTAGTATACTCGAAAAGAAGTACCTTAGACGCAATTATTCAAACTTAGAACGCCAAAAATACTAGTATATCCAGTCTCGCTCATAATCAATACAAGATTTATTCCATAAATTCTACTAAAACTGACATAATACAACGTGAACACATTCACTGCATTTGTACAACTTAACCCCCTCGTCTCGCTGCAAAAGCTGTATCCACAATGGCAACAAAATAACGTACAAAAGATAACCATGGACACGACGTAGGCGTTAACGGGGCGTCACTTAGTGATATACGATACGGCACAATACCGGTATTAGTTATACCGATATTATAACGATACTGTTTAATTAATTAGCATAACTATGCTCACCAATTTGCAAGTTATATGTAACGTGTTTGTCGTACTAAATAACTGATGACGTAACGCTAGAGATGAGAAAGTTGGTTGTAGAATGTGAATGGTTGTTTGTTTTCAATAAATAGTTTTGGTGGAGTTAGGTTAATGAGTTTTTGTTGTATAAATCTGAGTAATAATGATAGCTCAGTGGTATTAAAGTATGCTGCCGCTTTTTAGGGGGTGGTTCGAAATTTACAATGAGCTTTGATCTTTTGGTAAAATATCGTGATACGATCACAGCACAGCAGAGGGACATTTGCTGGGCTCGTTTGGCTAGTTACCACCCTTAACGTGAAAATCTGTCGCTAAGTACATATTAGTGTAGGTAAGTATATATTTTGGCAGCCGCTCTTTGGTTTTTCCATTTTATGTTTTTCGTATTCACCGATCGTCACTAGGTAAAATAGTGATCAAACGCAAATAAACAAAAAAAAACAATAGACATCAGGTAAGTATCAGACGGTAATATTTAAATATCTGCAAAGTTTGGCTCATTACGGTTATTACCAAATATTTCCGGAAAAGTTAATCGATTGATCTCATATCGAATCTTACCGTTACTATTCTTTACTGGACACAGTCACGGTCTTGCTGAATCTAAAATTGAGCGAATTACCAATCATTGATTAATGACGACATCTCGAAAACTATACGAGACTTACGAAACTGAAAATTTTACTTCAGCTATGGTCATCAAGCAAGGATTTTACTGTTTATGTCCGAAACAAAGACGGGCCATCGGGACATCAAAAAACAATCCGCTAATACATATCTAAAATTAGAATGATTGCTTTTTTTGTCTTGCGCTTCCTTATATGCAGGCATGCGAAATTTTTGTTGAGGTTTTACTAAGATTCTTACATTAATTTAGTTTCTCATTATGAAAAGCAGTTAGATAATAATGATAAGATTATTCTTAAAACATATTTATTACACGATTAAGCTAAACACTGTGCTCGAATGAAATATAAATAATTATAAAAACAAATGGATTTCGGCTAAGTCATAATATAAAAACGATAAGATGCTGCTGAGATATTTATTAAACTATTATGCTTAGCATTGTGTTTATGATTAACAATAAATTCTTTATTAATTATAAAAATAAATGGAATTCGGCTAAATCTTAGTTTCGTGAGCTTTCTACATAATTATTTTATTTAGAGCGAACTTTCTGTTTTGCGTTTTATTTTTATTTTGTTCTGTCAACTTCGATCACGATACGCCTGTATACGAGTATGTATTATATAGGTACAGTTTGTTCTGACCCCCACGTATTACCTAAAATCTCGCTCAGCTTTCATGTACAGCTGCCAATCCAATGGCGTTTCGCCAACGAAGTTGATAGACCAATACACTACGGCACTAGCACACCAACCATACATTATAAATAAGTCAGAGATCTGTGTGTTTTGAAAAGCCCGACGACTGCATGCAGTCGAGCGCACTCCTATAGCACAACTGGTTATGTAGTGAAACGACGCAGTTGAATTACGCCAATGATAAATAATTGGTCAATGTGTTATAAGAAAAAAAAAATTGCTTGCATGTAACTTGTTGATTCGCATGTTGTTTATTCTTTGCATGTTTTTCTTTCGGTGGTGGATGGTTACTCTTGGTGTCGGTACTCCATATTGTCGTTACCATGTACCTACTAACCACACTTTCTTCTGTTCTGAGTATAATTCACCCAAAGTAACCAGGTCACTAAGCACCCTAACTGTCACTAACTGCCTAATGAAGATGTGGGGATACCAGAGACCGGCGTTGGAGATACTAACAGAAACGTAAGTAAATACTAACAATGTTTTTAACCTTTTCTAACATGCTATGTAGTTCAATAAACTGCTTTTTTTTTTCTTAAAACAATCTAGAGATAAATTTATATTGATGTGTGTCGACTGTCGACTCGACTGCGCATGGTATCCGTAAGCGGCAGTTGTTGCACCTATATTTTGCATACGTCAACTTAATAGGCGCATCACTTTTTGGTGGTAACATATTTAAAGTTTTGGTTTATTTTAATAAAAAGAAAGAAGAATTAAGCGCGGCGAGGTTTCTCTGCTAAAAGGATCACTGACTACAACCTTAAAATGGCCATCAGAGACGGGAACCATGTGGTGGCGGAGGCCATCGCAGAGTTTGAACGGAGTGGGGCGGCGACGGGAAGTGGCAGTAATTAATATAGGTTATCAAGTAACATAGGTTAAATAAATTGGGTGAACAACCGGAGTGGCCATGGCCACTGGAATGATTTTGCTTGCAGCGGCGTCGTGTGGCGGGTCGCTCTCTTCCCTCTAAAATGGTTGAGGAGAGCGATGGCTGGCACATGCGTCACACTCGTGAACGGGTGCTGCTTGTGGAATCTCGTCCGCTCCGATTGTGTACTCAATTAACTATTCTATTTTTAAGATTTGTATTTATATAAAACTATATTATGTAAGTATATATAACATGTATGTATGTATGTCAACGACACTTTAGTTAGGCTTTCGGAGTAAGTTTACTTTTGTTAAGTTGATTATAAGTTAAAAAAAAAAATTATTCTGTATATACAATTTGAATTATCAAACAAAGGGTGCGAGCCCTGGAGCTTGCAGAGGAAAATAGATTAAATAAAAAAAAAAAAAAAAAGCGCGGCGAGGTGTTCGAAACAAATCGCCGTGACAGACGCGTCTTTATATTTTACAAACAATCGGTATATAATTAATTTTATTACAAATACATACATTATTAGAAACCTCAGCCGTTCGGTAAAGATCGAAAATACAAGTTAAACCAGTTTGCTAATCTTTTTGTATGCTTTAATAATATCCTATTACACGGTTTATTGGAATGCCATTTTCTTTTGATTTATAATGGCGCTCCCACACAGTATTAACATCAGTTTCAAAAAAAAACGACCTAATTTTACGTTTAAACTGTTAAAAATTGAAACGATTGTAAAAATTGCTTTAGGGAGTAAGTCGCGTGCATATTTACCTACTTAGCTTTTCATTTGTTTTTTTTTTTAATTACTCTTTTTACTTTTTATTTAGCCAGCACTAATTTTACATCATTTTTAATTTTTCACCTTGTCACCCTATTGTAACCAAAGGAAGACCGTAACCCTGCACCGACGTACCGGGTCCCTCCGACCCTACCGGGAAAGGGGCTAATAAGTGAAACAGAGATTTATGAGCTCGCAGATATGCAAATAGAAATTTGCGGTCCCTCACCGATAAAAAGACGCGGGTCCCTCAGGGGACTGTTTGTCCAACTGTCGGGATATGACGGCTTGTAATTATTTCGGACGGTACAGGTTTATATTTCGTAGGATATTTGTCACCGTCAAATATTTTTATAACTAAATTTAAAGCTAATGTTGTCAACAAAAATTAGCCAAAAGTTACATTTACAGCAATCGAAGTCTCTTAACAGTTTTTGTATACGTATTGAATAAGTTTACTGTTTTTTGTAATCAGAAATCGTATAGAATTTATCTGTCTTTTTAAAACGTCTTTAACATAATTATATATTTTACAGCGGCAATATGTCTATTATTAAATACTAGCTGCTGCCCGCGGTTTTACTCGCGCGAAGATATTGCATTTCATTGGTTTTATTTTTTTGCGCGGAACCCTAATAATTTTTCTAATATAAAAGTAGCCTAAGTTACTCCTTTTAACATCAGCTATCTGCCAGTGAAAGTTCAGTCAAAATCGGTTGTTTCGGAGATTACCCGGAACAAACAAACAGACAGACAGACAGAAAGAAAGACAAAATATTTAAAAAATGTGTTTTTGTTATAGGTACCGTATATACACTTTCATATGTATTTGGTAAAAAGCTGTTATTTTGACATTACAAACAGACACTTCAATTTTATTTACTTATTTCTATGTAGGAGGTATAGATCATGTGGGCTTCCGATTGTTACTCTCGTCCCTATTAATCCATAAAACGTTTTCCAAAAGGTAGGTGTGTATAAAATTAATGAATTCCTTGTAGCGGGGTACCGGAGACCGGAGCCCTGCATATTCATGTGGTCACAGCTCGTTAGGTCGCCGACGGTCAGTATTAACAATCTGTCGTCGGGATTCAAACCTCAATGAGAGACGGATTTTTAATAATTTGTCACCCTGTTTGAATACATTTTAGTTTAGTTTATTTTTGACTTCAAGCAGTCGGCTTTCGTTTTTTTTATACACATAAGCTTTACTACCCAATAACTACTTTATATTACTACAAATAAGATTCTAATTAATCTTTTAGATATAAATATTAGATTTTTGTCTCTATGGGACTCGTGCCCGCAACTTCCATTATTTACTGGATGACCTAGTAAGCTATATATTCACTATACTTTGTAGGAAACTTGTTTCTACACTTTTAAATAGAAGAAGAAGAAGCCTACGTATGTGTAATCTTGTAGTAATTTAGTCGATGAATTTCCACAAAGTAAGTTATTGGTTTGTTTAATTTTGTAATGTTTTCACCCGCGTTCCCACAAGAACTGTGCATTTTTGATTAAAAAAGTAGCCCATGTTACTCTCTGGTCCATAAACTATATCTATGCCAAAAATCACGTCGATCCGTTGCTCCGGTGCTGCGTGAGAGAAGGACAAACCAACAAATCAACAAATACACTTTCGCAAGGATAATATTCAGTTTTCTGTCCTTACTACGTCTGGTACAACTTTTGTAGACGAGTGTTATTTTACAAATACTTAATTGTCATCATCGATTGTCACAGCAAATAAACGGCAGTTAAAGCAAACATGCACGCAGTAGACCGTGCAGGCGGGCGGCATGTTTCATGTCTCTGATCATGTTTGCTCATTAGTGGACACGAAGGGAGCAGCGGGGTATCATGTTAGCACCGCCGATGATACATCAGCGCTGTTATGACATTATTTGCGATTGTGCTGTTGCTACTGTCGATTTTAATCAGGAGAAAAGTTTCGCAGAAAATGGTAACAGGGATTTTATTCAAAACACATTATGGTAACTAACTGTACATAACAGGTGAAGTACCTGTTATTTTACTTACTTGCGGCGGGTTTTTGGTAAGTTTGTTAACTTTGACCACAGTTTAATTCTAATTGCTATCTTTTTCACTAATTTACAATATAATCAATCTCTATTCCACACCAAGGTGTACAAGTAAAGTGTAAAAAATTAAATAATATTAGTAAAGGTACAATGGGTGGCCTTATTGCATTGCTAAGCAGTCTTCCAGCAACCTTTGGATAGAGAGGACTGCATGGAAAATTATTTCTTTTAATTCATTGTAAGACTAGAACAGCCATGGACTTAATTTGTGATTAGAGTTAGCAAACTACGTTTTCGAAACCAGCTCTTATTCTGTCTATTCTCTCTAGAATTGGGTTATGATGTATTGTCTCCAAATATAGAGCAACAAAGCCGAACTAATCGGCAAAGAACCACTACTTAAGTTAAACCACATACAATTACAGATATAACCTAAAACTACTCTGGTAGGCACCATATCTGAAGAGCCAGTTAAATTTTTTAGTCGAGCAGCAAGCCTTAACAGCTTATCTTCATTGCCTTTATCGCGTTCTTCCATGGGGGTTATCTCGCAACTTGTTAAACAGATTCAGTTATCTTCGACGGCTTTACTTTGTAAGGGAATTGCTAATTATTCGCACCGGTGGCAGCGAGGTGACGTCATGGGTAACAAGATTATGTTTTAATTCGTTTTAGCCCGACTCGGAATGACTTGCGGCTTTCGACGACTTATTGCATTTTGCATAAAGCTTTGCGATGGAAACTTTAACGTTGAGTTTCACATGAAAAAATTAGTTTAGTTATTTTTTATTAAGTCATAATATGCCAATTAGTTTACGTCCATTATTCTAGATTTGAATAAGATGTAAATAAAAAATTTTTGGTTAAATATAGGAAAATAAAACAAACTGTGAAAACTGTGTCATTAATTATAAAAACGTTAGTTTCTCAAAATGTTTTTTTAATTTAGTCATTATGTCAAATATTTCATCATTAATTTTCTAGTGATAAATACAGTTTAAAATCGAATATTTTATTAACATCACAATGCGGTATCAAAATAACAGTGGAAAGCGTAGGCGGAGTTGATCGGAACAAAATTATAATGATACACGTGCGCCCGCGTTCAGTGGCGGCGCCGAAAGCGACATCTGTCACCTTTGCAATTATACTGGATTTATAACTTAATCACTCCTTTGCCACAACAGAAAAAAAGTTAATCTCTCGTTTGACGTCCTCGGTATAATCTGTGAAAATGACATACTTTTAACGCCTTAAAATAATCACATATAGTTTTTGTCGTGTAATGAACAGTGAATGGAGAGTAGTAATTTTCTTTTTACCGTGCGGTCGTTTTGACACGCGCAGCGGGTGGAGTGGTGATGAATATTCTCGCAGTTTTTGTTGTGGATATACATTACCCCCTTTTAATACTGTATTTCGCAAAATCCATAATAATAGGCTTGGAAAAATCACAGTGACGTGTTAAAAGTAACTTTCTGATCATTGATTAGTGGTCAGGCTCTAGGGGTGTCAACCCGGCGTGTCGGTTGACGTGAACGAGATACAATTATCCACACCCCTGGGGAGTGTCAGATAAAAAGTGCATGTAGCGAGGTCGCGGATATATTCGATTACTTTTTTGACATTTGAAAATTTGTTAGGGTGGAATTAAATGGTTTTAGTGAAGTTCAATGCCACTTTCAAATATACAGTATAATTTGAAGCTAGTAACATGCTAGCTTTTATTTTGTGCCTTTATTGGGATATAAACTATACGTCACAAATTAACGTGGTCGGCTCAATCGTCTAGCCGTAAAAGTATACCAACAAATGAATTCAAAATTCAAATTCAAAATTATTTTATTCAAATAGGCCCCAGGGAGCGCTTTCGAAATTGGTAGACATTGACCGATCATGAAGGGCAAGAAACTGGACGGCATTCTTTCTTAAAAATATTTTTAACAATAGTTAACAATGATGTTTAAAAAGCCTAAGTATTTCAAATAACGAAACTAGCTGTTACCTTAGATTCAAAATATAGGCAAAAACTAGGCAAATTGACTAAGACTCTACAATGCTTGAGAAATATTTTGTGCAATTTTCTGATGCCACAAAACAATTCCAGAGCATATTATTATCATCTCATTCATCCCCTTCCAGTCCCACTCACCAAATCACATGATTGTGGGTTGCATAAAGCCAAAAGTCGCGGTTATTAGAGCGGGTCTCTCAGGCCGCGTCACCGCGCCACCGCACGAGGGTCGCACCCCGCACTTTAGGGTTACACTTTGCCGCGAAATGTCTGTGGTTTGTCGCGAGGATTAGTGTTTGTGTGTTTATGGTTTTTATTTTTAGCAAACTTTCGAAGCGGAGAGCTGCGATTCCACGTCCTTTTTTTATTTTTTTCTATCCAAACTCTTTTGCAACTTTTTTTATTGTTTCTAAGTAGTAGTTTTTGATACTTAGTGTGAACTTACTTTAAAATTGTCAATGTTAATTTCTTCAAAATCGCTGCCTGTGAAACTCGAACCCGCTGCCTTCTGAATATTCTTCTTGTCCTAATTCCTAATATTTTAGTAACTCTCTTTAGTGTAGTATTACTGTTTCGCGTATTAAGTAATTAATTTATTAATTCTTTTAATAATTTTTATGACTATCGAAAGAGCACAAGACAAACCAAAGCTGAAAATAGGCCTCTTTATAACCACAACAATGATTATAGTTAGCCACTAACTGCTTTGGCAAATTTACTATCTAACAAGTTTTCTATCTAGCCAATTCTAAAACAAACAATTAAAATACTCAACACAGACCGCAAAAGTGAATATTAGCGAAAAAAGCTCATTAAAAAGTTAGGTTGGTCTCGTTAATTTCAGCCAGTCGTGATTTCCCTTTCCCGCGCTCGAAACTTCTTCTTTTGTACCTGTTTAATTGTGGATCTCTACAGAGGCTGAATTAAGCAAATGAGGGCGACACACTGCCTACCTTTTCCTATACGATATTTGTACAGACAGGGCGAAAATCGTTTGTTATTGTTTTTAATTTTGTTACACTCACATGATTGTAAGCAAATTTGAATGATTTGTGTCGTATGTTAAAACTTAAAATGTTGTGTGTATATATCTATGGTTGTGTGTCTATTCTACGTCTACGTTTTTTTTTTAATTTGGAATGAAACTCCGCTATGGCAGCTGCGTCAGATTTGAATGGCAGGTTATTTTTTAATTTATCAAGCATTTTTTTTAATTTTAAATACCTACTATGAAACATTTTGACGCTTTTTTCGCAAGATATTTACTTATATGATTTGATGATAATAAAGTATTAGTTATTTATTTGATAATCTATTGCACTTTTATACAAAACGAGGACTTAATGCTAAAGTGTTTTCTACCAGTCATCCACTGATTGTACAAGAGAAAGGGATGTACACGTACATAAAATATATCTAAAAACCCCAAAAAGAACAAAATATTAAAACTACATGTGGTCAGTTCTACTAATATATAAAAACTTCAGTATGTTAAAAAAATATCAGTTTGTCGGTATTGCAAAAATTACCTAACTAACCGGTGCCGTTTATTGAACTTTTCGACTAATACAATTTATTTGTTATGTTTCATATTTTCCTGTAACCATTTCCACGTAGTCATTAACCTTATTACCCCAAAAGCACATAGCAACAAGCTCTAGGTACAATTAGCGATCCCTAATCCCACCAGCACATCGCAGCTCACTGTACAATTAAACAAAAGCATCTCGACTCGCGCGCACGACGGGCCGTGGGCGTAATTAAAAGACTTACAATACACGGTCGGGGAATTAAAAACAATTAACGGGTGAATTGAGCACAATGCTCGTATTCGGCACGACTCGCCAGTAAATGCTTAGATACGGGCCGTGTGGGATATACTGGGGTTTAGTGTATACTACCCCATCTATTTAGTGTACGACCTTATAGTAAGTTCGTACGTTAGATAAATCTTTGTCTATACGTTTTAAAGTGTATTTTGAAAACCTTTTGTATTATTGATACATATACTTAAAAAATAAAAGTCTTGAATCTTGATTAAATTGGTGCTCATTTTTACCTTTAAAATGGGGAATATACAAAATTTTTTTATGTATGCGCAAATATCAATTGTTATTTTAGATCTTTATTTCGGAAGATCACTTTAATCACATGAATAGCATATATGTACTTATACGGAATGCACTGCTGTCTAGATTATTATTTACTGATATGTGAAGCATTTAACAATAATTATACCTAATTATATCTAAATATTTGCGAATATTCTTACCTTTACAATAATTGAAATGTCATTGTCGCTGTCATTAATTAAACTTATTGTATCTACAATTCTACATACAAACATGTTTGTGTATACCTACCAATAATAATTTCTTTTAATACCTGATAATTTCTGAAGAATTAATTAAATTTCATCTCTACTTATTTCAATTTTATTCGTGACTGTACTGAGCGGACACCGGAAGATACTCTTTACCGGCATCCAATTTGCGAAAATTAATTTGGTGATGAGTCGATGCCTTTGACATGTGATAGTGGCTGGTTGGATTGTTTATTGAAATTAATGAAGGAATTATGACACAGGACTTCCGACTCAGAAGTCCTCGTATGTTTCGATGGTACAAAGTAACTTGTAGCTTTTGAGAATGTGTTGTAAGTATCACAAGATATCGGTTTTTTGTATATTTTAGCGGCGAGTTTCTGAACCTTTGCAGTTTTATGTTCATGTCAAGGTTGCATGAATAAAGTTGCAAACTGTTCTAATACTTGTGCTTAAATTTATTAGGTACTAAAAAAAATGTGGATTACAAAATGAAGGGTACACTTGCGATCAAAATTTAAAAAAAAATCAAAATAAAAACAAATGTTACCTTGCCTACGATAGTAAAATCACTCCCTTATTTTACTTACTTCCACTACAGCAAAAATCAATCACTGCCGCAAAAAACTCCTGTGCTAATCGAGCCGTCAAATTGGGTTTTCAACGTTTAAGCTTATTCAGCGAAACTGCTGAATTGCACTGACACCCCACACCGGCCACCGCTCGAGGGTGTCTCGCCATTTTCTTTTTTCACGGCTGCAATTCTATTACGGCTTGTTAATATCTGCCCGCATTGACTGACGTCATTACAGGCCACGCTCGACATTTTATTAATTTTAAAAATCAAACTTTATTTTTTTTAATCGGAGTTTTTCGCGCGTTTTTTTTAACAGCCAGTAATGAGGGTGGAGGTGTCATGTTTCGACACACGACTCACAATAGATTACTCGGTTTAGCAAAGGGGCCTCAGGGCTCCGATTGTTATTGTCCAAGAGCATTGATTTTATCAGCGTTGTATCGTTTTACAAGTGGAACAAAGGAGATTATTTTATTAAAATATTGTGGAATCTCAACTTACTCAACCGTAACCAAATAGATTGTGGTATATGTGCGGACTGTTGATCTACTTGTTTATTAAATGCGGTAACATTTCGGTTTTAAAATAATTGATATAATCATTAGTTAAATCCTTATTAATCAATCAAAGCTTATCTTAACAATATAACCCCGTTATAAACTTCATGTTATATTAAGGCACCAATAGTTACAACTCAGCCAGCGTCAAAGTAATCTTTGTTCTTAGTAATTATTATATAATATGTAGGTTCTTATTTTTTTTTATTTGTGTAGATGTTTTACCGTAAACCGTAAATATTTCAATTTCAAAGAATTTATTTAGGTATAATATTTGATTGAAGCAGATGCTCAACGCAACACTCTTACTAAAAACGGTCATATCTCAAATTACACATTACATGCACAATGCACCTACTTGTATCAACATCATGACTATTATCTAGTCTTGAATCCCAATGAAAAGCGACAAAACAAAGGCTCTGTCTGTAAAACCAGTATATCACAAGTACAATGGCTCGACTTTTTGCCATCGCTCGCCGTGGCTTTTTGAACCGGGATTTTTTCACTCCATTCGTCCGAGTGTACGGGCCTTTATTCACCCCGTCAGCAGACAGGGTTGATAGACACTTTTGTATTGTTTTTGGCGGGTTTTCATTACCGTGTCTAAACAGTATTTTAAATATGTTGATGTAGAAAACACAATACGACACTGTAGTAATTTAAGAATACGCTAATACTTAGTTAAAAGTATCGTCAGACAAAGTTTTGAAGATAAGCTAAAAAAATTGGCTAGAGAAATCGCAGTAACCTATTTTTTAACAACAAATAATGGCTTTTAATTTATTCTATCTGTACTTATACAACACGAATTTCTTTCCTTTTAATTACATTTTGAGTAGATATAGCAGATTAATAATGTCTAATTACAATAAACAAGGTACTATTCAAACTTCCGGCTATAAATGTTTTTTTTCATCAAAACCGTAATTCAAGACTTAGTAGCGTTTTACCACTTTCGCCCACTTTGTGACACTATCGAATGAAAAAACGTCAAACACCAGCCACTGAAAATATCTTCTTGACAGCCCTAGCACAAGCATTAGTTTCCAACTCGGACAATCGCGTCCTCCCGTTCCGTGTACAGTCGCGTATAAATGCTAAGCGCTATGGAGAAGTGCCTACCGCTGTCATGTGGATAGCCCGAGTTACTGACGACAAGTGTATTATCTGCCTAACCTAACCTATAACCTAGGAACATCTACATGGCTACTGGAATTTCTTTAGTCAGGCCATCACATTGTAACGTTGTTTACATGTATCTAGTATACTTACAGTATTTTAGAAAGTCTTACTTATTGTATAAACACGGAAATGCGTTTATTACTTTTTCCTTCTCTTACGGATCAAAGGAGCCACAAGGATCGATGTGATTTTTCTGATAGGGATTGGTTATGATCCATAGAGTAGGCGTAGTTCTATCAGAATGGAGGTCACTAGTTCACGTTCCACTCGCTGGACGCAAAAATATTATTATCATCGAATATTAGCCCAATTTCAATCATAATTATTACTAAATAAAAATATTCTTCTCCCAAAAACAAATTATCGATTATTACTTACCCTTATCTTTTCGCCGCTAATTCAGAATAACCTTAAAAATGTTCAATTTTGCGTAACAAAGATGCAACCATTAACCCATTACCAAAGATAATTATCTAAAAACACTTTAAAACTACTATTACTAAACTACAGCTCAACATCTATCGATAACGATCAAAAAGCACGCATACCAACGACTTAGCGCCTTATAAAGCTCTTGAGCATCCTCCATGAGTTGAAGTGGCACTGTCGATGTCAAGGGCGCACTGATCTGGTCGATCGCTGGCGCCCTCTAGCGGCTTTACTACGTGATTAAACCGCGAAATGTCAAAGTGCAAAGATCGGGCCTTTGTAGTAGCTCGGCTCTTGAGATCTCATCGCTCAATGCTTGGCTGGATGATGTGTTCATTCATCAAAAAGCGCTTCCGGCGTGCGTGGAAATACGACTTTTATTAAAACTGACAGATTTGCCATTTTGTTCAGGTTTGACTTGAAAAATGAATGTCTTTGCTGCTCGCACATTTTTTTAATATTACTGGGCAAATGAGACTTAAACTCGCCATACTTTACTCACTCACTTACTCTCGCCATTTGAATACTGTAACGTATACTATAAATGTAACGGATACTGTAATGTATCACAATGGCGTAGGCAATCGCTACAAAGCGAGGTCTGCTAGATGGAGCTACGGCTTGCTAGCCGAAAGACCATCTCGAGAATTTCGGAGTCAACATCGATCTCTCTCATAGCCTAGTTGGCTAGATTACTAGATGACACAGGTTCGAATCATGTTGGCAGTTGGCTGAGAAACCGCTAGAAATCAGCAGATTTTAATAAATATATTTTAAGGTGTCGACTGTCGGTAAACACTTTAATAGGTTTAATTTTTGTCAGAGTGTCGTGCGCACAGCAGCGTGACGCAGGCATTCATGTTTCAAAGTTTTGCGTGACACTGAAATTGTTAAGGGCAGGCATTATGCTCACCATCAAGCAAATCTGTTCATCTAGTTACTTGTAGTTTAAAATAATAACAAGAAACGGTTTATAATCTCCAAAATTTATCAAACTCCGGCAGCGCCCTCTGTATGCTAGTGTCAATTTTAGCATTTTTCCGCGCGTGCGGTCAGCGGCTTTGTTATTCAGATGTAGACAGATGGGCAGGAATAATTAACTGATGGAGGTTTTAATAAAGGGAAATTATTGTATATGAAATAGCAATGCTCTTAAAATATTTGAAGATATTTCACCAAACTGCGCTTGTTAATGGTCTAGATATTTAATAAAATAATCTAGCCATACAAATAAATAAAATAGAAGTATCTGTTTGTAATATCAAAATAACAGCTTTTTACTAAATGCATATGAAAGTATATACGGTACAGATGACAAAACAACCATTTTTAAAAAGTTTGTCTGTTCCGGGTATCTCTGAAACGGCTGGACCGATTTTGACGGGACTTTCACTGGCAGATAGCTGATATTATAAGGAGTAACTTAGGCTTCGTGGGCGAAGCCGTGGGGCACAGATAGCTAGTATATATAATTATTATGCAATTATATATAAATGTTATATGCTATAGCCTAACTCGGTCTCTCTCTCAGATAAGTAATTATAAATTTGAAAAGAATGATTCTGATGAAAAATGATTCCATGTACTTATATAGCTTTTTATACTGTCAGTTAAAAAAACATAAAACAGACCGGCAGTTATCGGTTAGAGTCTATGTACCGCTATCCTACGTAAAGTAATACACCAGCAATCCAAAGATCGCTTATTAATTTTAAGGTGAACGTCATCCGTCTAGCCAGCCTTTCTCACACACATCAAGTGATTTAAGAGTACTTTAAATTTAATCTTAGTACTCTAAAGAGGATCTAACAGGTGATTTACTCCGTCGTTAGCGGCCAGCTAATTCTTCCGCGTTCCGAGACTATCCTGCTTTCTATATCCCTCTCGCGATTCGAGGCTTTACGACGTCATTACTGCTATCACTGCGATGTACAGGCTTCTAAAATTGAACTAGCATATAGAAAATATTACTTTATTGGTAAGTCATAAGGTTTGTAATCGAATAGTAGGTTTCAGTTGAATAGGTACCTTCTGTGTTCTAAAGCTCGCAATCTCGCAATGTTTCTGCAGCTTCCAAAAGCTTAGGTGCAATCTTTTGTCGTTACGCTGTTTTGCGGAGTCGAAGTGCAGACAAATTATAATTGCTTTTTTTTACTTTTATCTGGCACAATGACCAGTAACAAAGTAGCCTTAAAAAATCTTTCCGCCACACAAAAGCAAAGCTTTTTTTTCTTTTTTCATTAACACGTCAATTAAAAAAAAACTTATAACATGCGAAAAAAATTGGCTTTGATTCTGTCATCTCGTATCTAAACCTAAATTATAGTTTCAACCTCTCTTTCTAAATACGAACATGAGAAAGAAATGGAATATATTTTAGACCTGTCAAATTAATCCACTTGCTTGTGTCTAGTGTAAATTTAACGGCAATTAATTTAGTGGCGTCTAACTTGTCAAGGATGGAAGCTAACAGCTCTGAAACGAAATTTAGGTCTATCAAAAATCTTCCATCTCTTTCTCATGTCATGTATTGGAAAGAGAAGAGCGAAACTAAAATTAGGCTTAGGTATGAAATGATAGAATCTACACCGTGTACCGTGTAACGTGAAAACGCTTGTTAAAACTTTATGCGAATCGATAGCCCTATTTATAGTAGTGTTCTTCGCTACAGCAATATTTATAAGTCAGTATCATTATTGATAAAGGATATTCAGTTAGACCACTTAGAGTGATTTGAGATGCCTAGAATGACATTGCAATTTGATCTCTCTACCTACACAATAAGGTTCACTGTACTATTAACAGGTGTGAAATCTACATTAAAAGTACGTTATGTACGGTAGCAGATTACCTCAGCGTACTTAGAGTACCTACCTACCTATTTCTTGTATGAAGTTGAGAAATAACTTTTCACTACAAGATACTTTCAAATCAAATAAAAATGATTGTACACTGGTTTTGAGAAATTAACCAAAGTATCATAATTCATAAATTAAAGGACAACGGACGGACTTATAACTAAGTAATTAAGTATACCTACTATATTAACCCCAGTCATACATAGTTACAGTAACTTTTTAAAATCAATAACCGTTTATCACTATTTATAAATTGTAACCAAATGAGTCCGTCCCTATAATAACTAGTTACGTCCCTTGGTTGCGAACCCGTTTTTTTAAAGGAACAGGGCATTTTTCTGTTATATTTTTATTCTCTTCAGCCAATGTGATTGATTAATTTAAAATAAGAGTAGGATAAATAAAACGTGAAATTTAAAGCTCTTAAACCGATATGATTAGGTGTGTGTTATTTCCGATATTAACGACCAGCTCGTCTCATAATCCAATAGTATAAAAAAACCATTTACTTTAGGCCTTTTCTATAACTTTAACGGTTATATTACTATAAAATAAGCTAAGATTATTTATTTGTGTAGTATAATCTACTCAAATAATATACCTAAAACATACGAAAGTAATCTACAAAAGACTTTTTCGTATGAATAATCTTAGCCTATTATTTTTCTCAGATTATGTATACGACGCCCAAGCGCGACGTGACGGTCAGTATAATCAAATCAAGTTTGCAAATATAACCTAATCGAATTACCATTCCTGTTATGATTAAACAATTTCCATAGAATCGACCAATCGCCTGCTGAGTGAATCCAAACTCCCAGCAGGGATTTTAGATTCATAATAAAAAAATATATATTTATGGTCGATATAATTTACCGCCATTTTGTTAATCGATTCACTAAAAATTCGAATTGTAAAGAGTAGTGCACACTGCGGGCGGTATGGCCGCATTCCGTTTGACGCGCGACACTGCGGTGACATCTGACTGGGTGCTATTATGCGAATGAACTCGGACCTCGCTATCGCTACAGTCCGCGACACTCGGTGACATTCTGACACTTGAAGCTCTGTTCGTCGTGACACTGTGACCCAGTTCACGGTGAACCCATTGTTTGTTTATGAATCGAATTGTTGTTCCGAGTTGTATGCTGTGTTTGTTTTGTATCGACGACCCTTTTAAAGGGTACCTATTTATTGACACAAATTAAAGATCTTTCTCTGTATTTAATCAATTTGTCTTTTATCGACTTCATTATGTATTTCCTATTACAAAATTGATTAAAATCAATTAATTAGTTCCGATGTGTTTAAATTACTTTCTTATGTAGTTAAACAACCATTACGAAACTTCAATTCGCTTTACGAAGCCGTAAAACACTTAATAACTTTCAACACGACTTTCGACCTTATTAATTAACTTTATAGCAGAATATAACTCCAGAACTCCTAGTTTATTTCAAGTAACTCTAGCCGATGCGGTAGCTAACAAGTATTTTTGTAAGATCGTAAAGTAGCGGTGAGAGTCGCACGTCGGTAGCGCCACCCGCAGCGTGGTTTATGTCGCGCGATCTTGCGATAACGCCGCATTGTGTGCACTCACCTTTACAGAAATTTGCAGTATAGGATTTCGCGCCTTACAAGCTCCGACGTGAGCGTTCATATCTGTTCCTGTTCATCCGTTTTAGGTAAAATCTAATTCAAGATTCGTGCTTGTAGGCTTCGGTTTAGTGAGATATTTATTTATTCGCGTAAGTAGTTTGTTTCATTCTGTACTCGTTTTCCTATTGTATTTGTATTATCAGTACTGGTTAAACTTATACGGTGCTATAACACTTCTATACTTTCTTCTTCATACCTTTAAACATTTGTTTGTTTAGTTTTTGTGGTTTCTTCTAATAATTTTTTACTTATCTATGTTTTTTGTCCGTATACTATCAGATCGCCGTCTCACGATATACCTACTGTTACATTATGGTCGCCATAGTCACCTTCAGTATATCTTCACAAAATATCTTCCTTAATTTTCACCTTTTAGAAATTTAGACTAACACAAAGTCATTCCATTTCAAACTTTAATGGCACGTGGCATTTGCACTCCGACACCCCCACAGGCTTCGAACCAAAAAAAAAACAAATATAATACATTCATTGTAATTTCTACAACAAAAACGTATTTACAAATACTCGCGCGCCCGCCCACTCAAAAGGTGTTTATTTAAAAATTTCGCTACACAATACGAATGTCACATTTTTTCACTTTTCGCGCCATTTAATGTTATTTCGTTCCATTAGAACGCACCTTTATGTTTCTGCTGTCAAACTTACCTACTGGCTGAATACTGTTCTTATTCCGTTGGCATAGAGAAAAAGAGAATTTGAAATTGGAATTCTTTCGTCGACGGTAATGCTGGCCGTTTCTTTTTATTTTTTTATTCGGACACGTGTTTATGGACGTCCAATTTGTGTCTATTGATTCTTTTGTTGGAAATCTTTTGAATTTATTACTTTTCAATGTTGTTATCAAAAATCCGATACACAACACGATTTCTAATAACATAAACTGCAGCTAAAATCATCAAAATAACGGAATATTTTTAAAATCTTTTTAAAAGTAGCCATTGGAACAAAACATCAACTTGCCCAATAACTCCCTTACTAAGACGTAATCTACACCTTTGCAAAATCGTACTTAGACATAAATAAACATCTCGTATACGATAAGAAAGGGTGCTATTCCCAAAGATTGGATCGCGACAACACGGGAACCTATTGTGGTGGCTAAATTTGTTTCGCTATTTCGGATCTGCTTGGAAGATTACTTTATTATTGTAAGTCGCTTGTAGGAGATTAAATCGATGGCTATATAGAGCGTGTTCGATTTTGCAATGTTGGCTATCTACGCTAAAACTGGAAGCTAGTTACAAAACCCCAATACAACTACGACTATTATTGAAACCAAAATAATATAGTTATTTTTATTGTTTCTAAGTATAATTAAATCTGATCTAGTTACAATATATAAGTATAGTAAGTACTACGTTTTTACAATTTGTTTAAAGGTGTAGAAATTAATTGCTAGAGAAAATTTATAATATATTTGGTATTTTAACGGTGGCAAAACTTGGTGGTACAAAGTAAGTTAATGCGAAAACATAAATTAATAAGAAAAAGTTTTTTTTTTAATTTCATTTAAGTTAATTTGATTAACACTGCCGAAAATTTCACTTTTTATGGATAAGTAGTTTTTTTTTTGTAAGAGCTAAATGATAAATCTCGATTTTCAAAACTCAAACAGCATGTATAAACGGCTCTAAATTCAAAACTCCATTGTCGATACTCGTGTGCGCGTCAGTTATAATAAGATTCGGTCGGCATAGAGAGCTATTATGTCCGTTCGTTCATTGTTCGCCTAATGCATTTCATTCTTCTCCGTTCATTCTCTGTTCATTCATCGTTTGGGATCATCCTGTCTCTGAACAAACATCTGCTGCACCTACAATGTTTGTAGAACGCCTCTTTGGTATTGTTAAAAAAAGGTTTTAAAATATCTTTAGGATTGTTGGACTTCTTATGGTTTGGCTTGCGGTTTTGTATACAATCTGAGACGAGCTGGACTACTATCTGATGGTAAGGGTTACAACATTCAATACGGCATATTAAGTATTACCTAATCTATGCTTTACTTCAAGTTTTTATGATTCCACTCAAAATTATTAACCTAGTTAGTTCTCTTAACCGTCAGCACCCTACTTCTCGCCTCACTTATTCAATAAAACCCCGTGCGCAACGAAAGTCAAAAATCCTTGATTTAAAAAGTACAATAAAGGCCCGCATACATCGCGCATCGTTTAATAAGCGACAATTATTATTATTTTATTTTCGTAAAAGATAAATAATACGAGCTGACAAATGCGGGCCATCGATTTAACTCGCTCGATTATCACCCTTTACTCTTTAATAAAGATTTAATAGGATTCGATATGGTTACTCAAATCTTTAAAACCTTTTCTTGTAGGTACTAATAAGTGACAGAAGGGTCCCAGAAGATGTGAAACAGCAGCGTGGCCGACCTTGACGAAGGTATAGAGACGAACTTGACTCACACGCAAGTATTTTGACCGTGAGCAATAGAAATACGGAAGAGAACATTGAGATACTAACCCCATAACATTATAACATAAAAATGTCTTTTTATAAATACAATTGGTGTCTGTTCTGGCGTTTTATACCTAAACCTAATTTTAGTTTCACTCTCACTTTCTAAATAAGAATATGAGAAAGGGATGGAATATATTTTTGACGTGACAAATTAATTCTCTTGCTTGTCTCGACCATTTTCCAGGATGATAAACTATGTAAACTAATTAAGATTAAAATATGTTTAAGAAAACTAGCCTTTTCCCGCCCGTGGCTTTGCACGTCTTTATATAGCACTGAGCGTAGCTTCTAGTGAAAGTATTGTAAACATCGTACCAGAGGTTTTTTTTATACTATTTGGTAACGAGACGAGCTGGTCGTTTGCCTGATGGTAAGCATAACGTCGGCCTATAACATTTGCAGTGCCACTCAGAACTATGAAACACAAAGGCCTGCGCAGCACTGCAATGCGCTCGTTACCCTGCGACATTAGGTATTAAGTCTCATAAGCCCAGTAATTTCTGACTATTCTGTTCATGAATCTGGAGGTTCCAGAGAGTAACAAACAAACAAACTTTTCCTCTTTATAATATTAGATATAGATAAAAATTGTTCGTATAATATTATCATCACTAACGCCCGCTCTGCGCCGCCTGGCTGGCGCCGCGAGCTTCAGTTCTGATGAACCTCCATTAGTCCACAACGGCATTGATTCAGAGGTCAATTCTGTTGACTCTACCATCAATACTATTTAAGCATCGGCCTCCTTCAATCTGGCAAGTTTTATGTTCATCAATAAACATTTAAGGATGTTATTTTACATAGAAGCTACTTGGTGACTTTCCTAGTAAATTTATTATATGTTATTTTTTTTATAATTTTTTATAGCTTAAGATTCTCTTTTTTTCAACTTCTCTTTGTAGTTAGAAAAAAGTGTACATATAAATTTTTCTATATAGTTAGAAAAAAGTGCATTTTAGAAGCTTCCTGTGATACCGGTTTGTCTATCTCTTTGTCATGATCTGGAGATCAGTTTGCAATTTTGTTCAGCCTGAACCTTCATAAGAAGGTTCACCCTTCGGGTTCTTAAGACAATACAATAGAATATTAAAAAACTTGTCTAATTTTTTTAAATAGTTATATTACCTTTGATAGGCTTAGGTTAGACCACCTGCTGATAAGTCCTGATGAGGTGATCAGAACTGTTAACACGCTTGTTACAAACGGACACTGTAACAAGTCGATGTAACAAAAGTTACATAAAAAACACGACGACTGCCTTAGCCAGTGTCACTCAGGATGATGTAAGAATTCTAACCCCACACATCCAAATCTGTTCTAGCATTTAAAAGTTATAGTGGAATAAATAAACTCACATACATACAACATGCATACATGAACCCTAATAAAACATTACACTCCTTTATTTGCTGTCGTGTAAAAACAAAGTCACGCACACAAATATCAATGACTAGTATCTGCCTGCGGTTGCACTCTTGGAATCAGAATAAAATGTAACGTATAGCACTCGTGGCTGTAGTACTGGAATGTAGCTTCCTAATAGTGGAGGAATTTTTAAAACTGGAACATCTGTTCCATAGATTAACCTACAACAAACTTAACCTCTTTGCAATATTAAGTATAGATTACCGGCAGCTTCACTTTAGAGCCAGTTCTAATCTGAGGTTACCATAGTCACCATCTTTGACCATGTCGTCGCTTAACATTAGACAAAAACTGTGAAATTATTCTAAGAACTATATACACACAAAAGTAAAAAGTAATGTCAAGAACATAATATAATATGTATGTATTAATCACAAACATAAAAATCTGCATAACTTCCAAATTATCCAACAACTGGTCCAGATAATCAACCAGTAGATAAACGACATCTAAACCTTAACCCTGCTCTACAACCCGCTCAAATCGAAAGGTGTACGACAGTGGTCGATGCGACCAAAGATCAGCTAAGACGGCCAAATAGCAATTAACCCTTAGCCAGCCGGACATCGTAACAATGTAATATTGTTTAATTGAACCGACCCCGATGCGGTAAACATCGCTCTGGATGCTATAATTGAATGGAATGAACGTACGAATGAGGCTCAAGAAAAATACCTCATGATTGGACTGAATTAGCCGTGCCTTCGTATCGTATGACTGCGAATCTCTTAAATAGATTAAATAAATTAAACGTTAAATTTTTTAACGTTTTGTTTGAGTAATTACGTCTAACGATTTATTGATCCACATCTTTAATAGAAATATTTATATCTAAGAAATCGGGAACAACATCATCATCAGCCGGAAGACGTCCACTGCTAAACATAGACCTCCCTCATGCATCGCCACCTGGATCGGCTGCTCGCATCTTGTAGGTATGTTCCCCGCGGTTTTAACATGGTCGTTGGCTCACCTAGCGGGGGCTGGCCCACACTACTTCTTCCGGTTCATGGTCGCCACTCAAGACCCTTCCCATCTGGTCATCGATTCTTCGAGTAATGTGGCCTGCCCAATGCCCATTGCAATTTCAAATTGCTTATTTTCATTTAGGAACAATAATCATGGACAAAACATTCAGATAAAGAGCAAGCTTGGCATGATAGTAGGATAGCTTTAGTTGCTTTCCTGATCTCTCAAATTGAAAATCTTTTGCCAAGCTCCGTGCTCACGCTGCTGATTGGTGTTTGGCGAAAGATTTTGTTATCACTTGCACTCGAGAGGCAGTTCTGTTCCGAGTTTCTCAAGACCTTGGAACATATTATTACTTAATATCGGATGAGATATGTAGTAGTTAAACGCTAACCAATGACGAAGCCATTCATCTAACAACCGTTAGATAAAAACCGCTTTATGTATTTTATCCCCATTGGTATGGTTACCATCATAACCATAGTATGTGTTCTATATCTCCGTTCCACCGCAATTTATTAATCTTTAAACAGTTAAATTCGATAAAATTTTAAAATATTTTAATTTAAAATTTTCTACCACTAGTCTATTTATCTAGTTAACTTTTGCTATAAATCTAAATAATAAGCACTATTACTATCTTAATGTCTTTACAGATGTTTCCAAATTTTGTCCGGCAATGTAGTCTGTAGATTAGAAATAATCTTGTAGTTTATGTTAGTTAGTATACGTTTTCTAATCTTAACTATTACTTTAACTGGGACATAACTTTGCTGAACAACTCATTAGTTGTTGACAATTTCGCTTCTCAAGACAAATCCTCTGTCATCCTTCTATTAATTCTGCACGGAAATACAAATTAAGCTTGATACTGACCAGCTGACAAAACAAATGTACAACATCCTTTTCTTTACTAACACGCCCTTATGTTTCCTTTCACACGAAAATGGACTCTATCTATATCCATCTTAAGTATTAAAATTCTGCAATAAATGCTTGGTTATGTGATGCTTTTAAATTTTGCGAAACTTTTTAATAATTTGCCTAAAAACATACGAGATAGCTCTGTTAAGGCGCATTGATATGATTTAAAATCCTTTTAGTAAATTTATGAACTATGATCGTAAATCAATTCGGGTTTTAGTTCTATTTTACATTAAACAGTATTGTTCAATGATTAAACTATGAATTATACCATTGTTTTTACCCAACAATTTAGTAATTAACATTTTCACAAGCATACTTGTCGTTTTTTAAATACGCAACCAATATATTATCTTTCTCTAACTGATTATAAAAGCATACTTTTCGTGCTACTTCCTCTGCCACATTCTTGATGAAGTCTTCAATTAGAATCTCATCAGATAACTCCAAGCTATGAATTACTTAGCAATACTAACGATATATCTCTTCCATCTAACAAATTCCACAGACGTTTCAATAAATCTACTTTTAACATAACTCAATTAATTCGTTACAAATATTTACAAAATATTTTTCTCTCCGCATTTCTTATCAATGAAAAGGTTTTATACGAAATGTTAAAATATTCATGTCATTTGAAAAACTTGAAATATTTCTGCTTCTAGCGGCGACACGGTTAAAGTTATTTCTTTCTTTCAATAGATATACTGCTTATCTTTTAACGAATATATGTTTGGAATTTATTTGGACATAGAGAAATTTCTGAACATAAATTAAATATTGTGAACGCACTTGGGCACTCGCCGTTAATTGATTTGCCAATTTTTCGCCGCGAAGGAAAGCTAGTGCGACCAATGTCAAAGCACGGGATGACATTTATAGGTACCTACTATGCATCCTATACTTAATATTATAAATGCGAAACTTTGTGTGTGTGTGTGTGTGTGTGTGTGTGTGTGTGTGTGTGTGTGTGTGTGTAAATGTTTGTTACCACGTATCTCCGTAACAACTAAATCGATTTTGATGAAATTTGGAATGTAGATATAGTTTAGATCCTGGAATAACACATAGGCTGTAAATATATGTACCATGCGGGTGACGCCGCGAACAGAAGCTAATTCAATCCAAAAAATAGCTAAATAGGTTTCAGTTATTGAGTAGTAAAGTGTATGTCTATAGGTTGGCTGGTAAAATATCGTAGGTATATATTATAACTAGCGACCCGCCTCGGCTTCGCACGGGTAGAAGTTGACTTTCATATAAACTTACGATAGCCCTTAATTAATTAATTAATTAATTCGGCCCTGTCGCAAATTTCGTTTTAGCTAACGTTTCCTACATATAAACTACCTAGCTGCATAATTGTGACTGTCAAATAATAAACAAAGAATTTGCAATAAAATAATATGTCATTGCATTTCTTTTGGAAAATAGTTTTTATAGTTTGGATGATTAATTTGCCAAAACATTTGTATACTTGTAAATCTATTTGTTATTATCACTATATTGACTTAATTTAATTTTGGACATACCACGTAATTAGATTTTAACATTAGTTTTATAAATTATTAGGCATTATTTTAGATTATTTACTAACAATTCAAACACAATGTATGTTGTTACTGAATAAATACAAAACAATACAATACAATATTGCGGCTATAAATTGAGATGTAAGCTATCCTATCTTTTAAGTTAGATCAAACTGCACACGGTGTGCAAATTTGATTAAAATCGGTTAAATAGTTTAGGAGTCCATCGCGGACAAACAACGTGACGCGTAATTTATATATATTAAGATATACGATACAAATATGTAAGCACATATTATAATACGCCTACGATATTTATACCTTCCTCTAATATACCTAATTTAAAAACATTGTAATACGTATCAATTATCCTTTTTATCAGGCAGCTGTCACCGTTTAAGCATCTCGGCGACAATTAGAACAAGTGACCACAATTGCCATTGCGTCACCGTCCGAAGACGAGGAATTAAAATTAATAGATCTATGTAGTTGAATGAAAATTTAGGTTACATCTATTGTTATTCAACAGGAGTCATGTTGACAGGACTTTTTTGCTCGATAGATTTGTATCGACCTGCGGCGCAAGTACGGATCTTTTCGATCGACACAATTCGATAAAATTGACAGTTAAAATCGATAAAACCCACTTTATCGATTTGAACTGTAAATTTTATCGAATTTTATCGACCCGAATAGAGCCGTACTTGCGCCGCTGTATCCTACCTGCAGCGCAAGTACGGATCTTTTCGATCGATAAAATTGACAGTTCAAATCGATAAATTGAAAAGTTATCGAATAGCTAGGTCGAATCCAAAGAGAATATTATAAGCTACTAACAATACTTTACGATCAGACTTCGGTACTCGCAACATTCGATAAATTTATCAGTTTTTTCGATTCGACAAATTTATCGTTTGGACTTCCGTACTTGCGCTGCTGTTAGTGGTGTTGGTTACTCACTAGACCTTAAGTAGGTAGGTACCTACTAGCTCTTGAGTACGACTGATGGAATTGCCAGAAGAGAGCTGATAGATTCTAGACAGATTTTCAACTGGGTGGTACAGCTAGTAAGGCGAGGAATAGAATGCTATCCAATGGTCTCCCGCTGAAGCATTTGTTGTTTTTTTTTTTTTTTTTTTTTTGTTATTTGTACACGAAGGAAATTTCAATACAATTTTTTTATTGACATAGTCCCTACGAAAGCACTAAGAGCTAAATGACTATATACCGGTTTAATTTTTTTGAATACTATTTGATAACAATACGAGCTAGTCGTTTGCCTGATGGTAAGCATAACGCCGGTTCGTAACAATAAGTATTAAGTCTCATAAGCAATTATACAACCGAAACAAAGTACATTTTCATAACACAGGTTAATACCTGTAGATATACCTTTCTTATACCTAAGAAAGAAAACCAATGCTACTAATTAATAACGGAACACAAAGTTATTGCAAGTTTTTTTTTAATTTTTTTTTTATGTTATTTGGTAACGAGACGAGCTGGTCGTTAGCTGATGGTAAGCATAACGCCGGCCCATAACAATTGCAGTGCCACCCAGAACTTTGAAACACAAAGGCCTGCGCGGCACTGCAGAGCGCTCGTTATCCTGAGACATTAGGTATTAAGTCTCATAAGCCCAGTAATTTCACTGGATACTCTGCTCATCAAACCGGAACACTGTAATGCTTGCACACTACTGCTTGGCAGCAGACTTCACGAGCAAAACGGTGGTAACAATCCAGACGGACACTCGCAGAAGAGTTAGTCCTCCCACTAACACAAGTTTTGTGATCTAGTACCATCTCAATAAACTAAACTCCAGCACAATCCAAGAAACCGTATTCTAATTAATAAAAACACTTAGAACAATATAATGCTTAAAACATTTGAAAACATAATTGTTATTCGTGTCGAAACCGCCTCCAGCTATGTAGGTTAATTTTTAATTACACGTAGACTGGTCAAACTGTCAGTTTTAATGTAGCTAGAGTGCGCATGCTCTTTCAATTGTATAAGATATTGAGATGACTATATCTATAGAGTAATCATGAAGAGCCCTGGCTTACGAGGTTGCCGTGACTATCGACCTTCACTTGTTAGAGTGATGAAGTCAGTAGACACGCAGCTTCACGTTGAAAAATGATGAACTAACACTTCTGCGAGTGCCCGTCTGGTTACAACCGCGTATGTCGAGTAGTTTTTTTTTATTTGGTAACGAGACGAGCTGGTCGTTTGCCTGATGGTAAGCATAACGCCGGCCCATAACAATTGCAGCCCCACCCAGAACTTTGAAACACAAAGGCCTGCGCGGCACTGCAGAGCGCTCGTTACCCTGAGACATTAGGTATTAAGTCTCATAAGCCCAGTAATTTCACTGGATACTCTGCTCATCAAACCGGAACACAGTAATGCTTGCACACTACTGCTTGGCGGCAGACTTCACGAGCAAAGCGGTGGTAACAACCCAGACGGACACTCGCAGAAGAGTTAGTCCTCCACTAACCGAGGAGTCAACGGCCAAGGAGTAGAATGCGCAAGCATTGGGTTCCGATTCACTGAGAAAAAGTAGTCTGTGAAATTACTAGGCTTATGAGATATAATACTTAATGTCAATCAGGCAAACTATACGCTCGTCTCTTTACCTAATAGCACTCAATAGTTTAAAAAAGGTTCACGTTGTGAGTTACTAAACGACGTGTGTAGCTTCACGTTGTAAGATAATGTACGCAGTGAGTTGTCGCTTCACGTTGGAAGACGACGAAAGTAGTGAGTGCTTCGCTTTGATTACTATCCCATCAGAACTTAAGTGATGATGTATTGAACACTCTGAACTTAGAATAAGGCTGACCCTGAAGTGCAGCCGCTTACATACACCGATATAGGTGCTTAGTGCCTTTAAGCTTGAGAGTTGTAACTGTGCTAGACAAGCACTAGAAAATGTCTTACCATAGACTACGCAGTAAGGTAAAAAACAATTTGAAAAGATTTATTCGTCCCAAAATCTCTCAAGTATGACTTTCGGAAGCCATTTCAGAGATTATGCCTACATCCTTATTCCGTAATGACGGCTTTGTTTAGCATCATTACTATTACGCACAATAATAAAAAATATTAATGTTCCCTTGGACGCATCTTGCCAAATGTACCGGGGTCCTAATCGCATTAAGGAGGCCTGCGACTTCACGGGTTATTATGTTTGTACGTTTTTATTTTGGGGTCGGAACGACCGACGCGGCAAGGATTAATATTTACGTTCAGTCTTGCAATTTTTTTAGAAGAAATACGTTCCTGAATCAAATAAGGTAAGGTCATTAAAAAGATAGAACCAACGATCTTTCTTTGTTATGAAAGCAACTCTCGAGTAAAAGCAATTCTGAAACTGTAATAAAAATATCATTATCAGCCTCTTACTCTCCCACTGCTGGGATACCGGCCTTCTCTCAGAGAGAGAGGTATGGGCCATAATCCACCACGCGGGCCTAGTGCGGCTTGGTTGATGTCATATGTCCTCGAATTTTGTGGTTCTTAAACATGCGGGTTTCCTCACTATGTTTTCCTTCACCGTTTTAGATCGAGTGTGAATAATCCGCACATAACTTGATATAAGTCATTGGTGCGGCCGAGTCGAGATTCGAACTATGGTGCGTCGGATTGGAAGTCGCACAAATTCCCGCTCGGCCACACTCGCCTATGTTAATAAAAATGTGTACTTACCTTATCCTAATTGAAGACGTGTGCCACATTAGGTCACAACCCGCGGGGAGCTCAGCAGGCATTATCGTGTTAAATATTGCAATTAAAACATATAACGTGTCTAAAACCTCATAATTAGCGTTAAGATGACAAAATATAACCATAAAATTGTACCCAGAGGTGATGATATGAAACGGTAACCTTTACTCAATACTATTGGGTCAATAACTTGACAAGTAAGTGCTAATTATCACTTAGCAAGACTAAGCAAGTGTTTATGAGTGTATTATGCCTGTTACACAACGTTTTATTAGGTGGCATTCTCGGGTGTTGCGGTATTTATTGGTAGAAATATTATTCACTTTACAGTGGAAACATTTTGTTTTTGTAGATTTAAAATGAAACAATAATTGAATAATAAATTCTTATTTTTCATAAACAAGGTTTCTAAAACGGTCTTCAGAAACAACGGTTTGTGAAATTTCAATTTTTCTCTTCAATATTTTTTTTTATTTCCTAATTAGAAATCGGCAAGTGGGCAAAAATCCATTGCCAAATTTGTGCTTGACAAAACGACAGACAGGAATCGATGTTAAACAAAAGTTTGTAAAACGGCTGCGTAAGTTTTGTATATACCTACACGAAGCGTACCTATGGCGAATGATTTGAGACATGATTTGGTGATAGAATTGAACGATTATGATTTGAGAACGGTAACTAGGCTAGTACTAGAAAATACTCTACTTACCACCAATTTCATATGAGATGCACCACTTTTAGGTATCTACAAATGTTTACTTACCTATTTCATCTACTGTTTTCGCGGAACGTCTATAGTACCTATAGCTTTAGAAGACGAGATTCCCGCTCCAAATATTGCTAGCATTCTTTTCTTAGTCATGGCCTTGTTTTATAAACATTAAGGCAATAAAATAAGCTACGGAAAACATTAACGTAAGAAACTTGTCCTTATTGCGAAAATAAAACTGGCTGTAAACCACTTCAACTGGAAACATTTACCAAAATATTTTGTACAACTTTGGACCTCATTTTTATTTGCGTTAGTAAATTTGGCATTATATAAATTCATATTTAACTTTTTACATGATTGTAATTTGATGAATGTACCCAAGTCGATGTAACAAAGTTAAATAAATATAAAACACGACATGCCCTAGCCAGTGTCACTCGCTATGATGTAAGGGTTCTAAAGATATACCCCAATACATCCAAATCTGCTACCTTACTAGCTAACAATCTCGTGTTTGTTTTCGATTCCAAACCGATCAAAAGCAGCGGTCACTAGTCTTCGTGTGGAAGGAGTTGTCTAGAGTTTTCGCTTCTTTTCGTTTTGTAAGAACTTGTTTCCTTAATATAACGTTCGTTCTAAAATGATAACCAGCGAATATTCTAGACTATTCCTTCCACAGCTTGTAATCGGTTTGGAATTGAAAACGAACACGAGATTGATAGCCGGTAAGGCCCCTGTTCAGGCATTGGAAAGTTATGGTGAAATAAAGAAAGGCACATACATGAAACCTAAAAACACTCCTTTGTTGTGCAGTCGAGTAAAAATAAAAAATCCGAGTGTACTAAGTACTTGCACATTGGATTAGGTGATTGGTAAACCATCATTTTGATTTTAGCCGTAATTACGAAGCTTCCTAACCAAAGGTACTTGTAGTTGTTGCTTTACCAATGTGTGTCTCGGTTTAGGAACGAACTTATATGAGTCTCTAACCAGCTCGATCTCGGTATAGATTTTGGTTTTGGACACATTATGTTTACATCATAACCCAAAAGTCTTATGGCAAAACACTGATTTTAATAACATACGTCTCTCCTTTTCCAGATGCGTGCGGCCTATCCGACGTGCCTCACATAGAAAGCCTACAAGAGAAGTCGCAGTGCGCCCTCGAAGAATACTGCAGGAGTCAGTACCCCAACCAACCAACTAGGTTCGGGAAACTCCTCCTCCGACTGCCATCCCTCCGGACAGTCAGCTCACAAGTCATAGAACAACTCTTCTTTGTCAGATTAGTAGGAAAAACACCAATAGAGACTCTGATAAGAGATATGCTGCTCTCCGGGAGCTCGTTTTCATGGCCGTACATGGCGACCATGTGACATACGATGTGGCGACACCTGGCAGCTGCTTGATCGACGCCCTACGGCTTCCCGTCCTATCTGCCAAGCCAGCGCTTTGACTTCCAACGGTATTCCCGTGAAATTTCCCAGCCAGAAGACGCTGTCACGTCTTCGAGTGAATTTCACGAGACTACAGATGGAGCTGAGGAGTACTTCGCGGCAAGGAACAGAGATGGCGAGAGAGCCGAACCGACATTCGAGTCGGCGTTCTACCCTCCAAAAACGGCGGAGCACGACCAATTCGACGCTGCCACAACGTCGAGCGAAACACAGAAGACCGTTCAGAAGAACTCATTGATGATTGATGATTTACTGAACATCCGTAGTCAAGAGTGTCAAGACTCGTGTTCCGTGCCAGAATAGACTTTGTTAGGGTTAAGTGCGGGGTCAGTAGTCTATTAGTTCAAGTTTTTGTTCCTCTGTAAAAATAATTAGGCTTAGATCTTAATATTTAATGTAAATAAAATGTTTTTATTATTGTGTAAATGGTTAGATTAATAGTGTAAAAGATGCTGTTTTCTACTCTTGATGACGAATGCTCGCTTTGTGCTGGTGAATGTCTAATGTCGTTAGTATGTCGTAAACTCAAGCTGGTATTCATAGTCTCCTCAACGTAGCTCGAAGGTTTTGATGTTAAAGTAAATTTATTCAAATTCAAAATTCTTTATTCCTATGTTTCCCTGGTGAGCACTCATGAAAGTTGACTGACAATTCATCGAGCACGTGTCAATATTATACAACTATGGATCAATTTTTTGTCCCTGTGAAGTAAAATTCTCGCAAATATAATTAGATAGTAGTTAATAATTGAGTTTGAGTGAATTCAGTGGCATTCTATTAAAACTAAATTTCTCGAGCAAGGTTGCTCAAAGGACAACGAATACTAGCTAAACGATTGGTTTCATAACGTTCTATTAAATTTAACTCAGACTTTATTTTGCATACTCATTTTAAAAACTGAATTAAATTTTTGAAGAGTGTTAATGAAATCTGGACTTAGGAATGTTTTAGAAAGATGTGTGAAAAGCAATCTTGGATTGAAATCGCAATAAACTGTATATTGATCGTGCAATGTTGGTATGTAGCTGTATAGATATAGTAAATGATATAATATATGATCAAACGAACTTCACAAGCGAAGTTCGATCATTATTAAATGAATAGCTCCATTCTTCAGATATATCTATAAATGAATAGATATTTATACCTATTCATTTGTGGATATATCTGAAGAATGGAGCTATGAAATATAATACGTTGTTCTATAATTTTTGTACAAAACTATTTACTGATGCTTTCAAGCTGAAACAGTTTGATGTTTTTTAATAACAAATAACTTTCAACTTTAAAGCAATCAGTTGTTCCCTAAAAATAGTACGATTTTATTATATATTTTTTCCACTGGTGCTGTTTTCTTACTCAAATATTTTATTTATAACGCACTCGTTTTATATAAATACAAATATTCCTTGTAAGCATTTATTCATACCTTGCAAATGTGTAAAATATTTCCGATTTTGAAACTCGCTTTACCTAAATAATATTGTGTCTTTAAAATAGCAAAGTTTATACCATACACATAATAAATTATAAAAATGTATTGAATGTCAATTATTCTTAAAAATATTGATGCTACTTAATTATCTTAAATTGTAAACCAAAAAACTTGCATTTCTAAATTGTATAATTTTTTATTTTGTTGCGTATACATTTCGAAAGTTTTTGCCAACTGGTAAAAGGCGTTATGTAATAAAGAAGCAATGTATTTATTCGCAATAATTTGTACAGTGGTGTATGTATGTAACATAGACTCTGTGTGTGTATGAGAATGTATGAAAATGTATAAAGTAATGATGATACGACAAATTAAAGATGTCTCTCTGGAATTGATGACTTTGTTTCACTGCCCCTAAGCAAATACCTATCTACATACAATAATCACAATCCGTGACACTTATTACTCCACTTCCTAATCAATGGTGTAACAACAAAAAACAACTTTTAGACGCCTGTTTCGCTAGACAGTGTCTAAATATAAACATCTAAAATGATTAGAAACAGGTTGAAGTTATACAAAATTGTCTAAACATTGTCTAACTTCTATTATGACATAATTGGTGTGAGTTGCTGCATGGTTGATGTTGGCCTTGAATCCCACAATATGGATATTGGATACCCCATATTTTGTGCATGAAAGCTTGTTGTCATTATAAACTCACCTCCACACTGTGAAGTGGCAAGAACTATATACAAATGATGAAAGATTAATTTAAGATTTTCTTATACTAACCTAATGAGACGAGCTGCTTGTTTGCCTGATGGTAAGCATAAGCACCAGCCTATCACTATAGGTGGTAGGACTAACTCTTCTGCGAGTGCCATCTGGGTTGGTACCACTGCTTTGCTCGTGAAGTCTGCCGCCAAGTAGTACTAATATGCATTACTGTTTTCCGGTTAAACATGCATTAGACGCTAATGCACGTTATGCTGTCAAAATAACGCGGATTACTGTTTTACCTGCTTCACGTGCGGCGTGAAGTAAACCAAGATACAGCCACATAGTGTCGTCTATTTCACCCCCTCGAAGCCCTGCCTTGGTACTGCTCCGCTACATACATCACTTGCGCATAACCACGTATTTATCGCGGTCTCTGCACTGAACATGGGGGTGTTATGTTATGACCCTCATTAGGCTAAAGACTTAGTAAATAAGGTAGTTAGATAATAATATTATGCTATGATTCTTCACACCCTCATTAGGTTAAAGACTTAGTAAATAAGATAGTTAGCTAAATAAGCCTATTTCTGGAAAGTACCATTGTTAAATGTGTTATTGTAAATAAACATCCCTTCTCCCTCATCCCCTCCGCATGATCAATCCCTTATAAGCTCCTGCTGAGCTGTAGGCCTAGGACGACGCTACAACGTACGGACACACATCGCCAAGTACGGTTCCCGAAGGGATTTAAACTGACGTCGCACGAACCTGCAATGTTCCTGATCTTGTTGTTGTGGTGAGTAGTTGAATATTGTTTGCTCAAATTCTAGACCATCCTTAAATCCTAACTCATTTATTTCTTTTAATTTTGTTCATTGTGTCTTTGTTATTTCTTTGTTGTTGTTTATATAATGTTCGCAAGCATGTCAAACACCGAGAAAGCTACTTCGTCCACTTCGACTCTAAATCTTCAAACTTTAATCGGACTTATTCCGGAATTTAACACGGCCCAAAACTCAGAAGTTTACCTATTTGTGCGGTCTTGCAACGCCGCGTTCGAGCTAGCTACCCCTTCAGACCAGCATGTTTTACTAGTTTATTCGTTAAATCGTATCGTTGGTCCATGCTCCGCAGATGTCCACGCAAAACAATTTGAAACATGGGACGAACTGCGAGCCTTTCTAATCGAAAAATTCTCACATGTAAAAACGATACCTCACCTCTCCCTAGAATTACAATCAATGTTCCAACGAGACAAAGAAAGCGTTACCGATTATTATCACCGAGTTCAGCTCCTTCAAGGCAAAATCATTGAAAAGCTAACCGCAGAAATCAAAGATGGTTCCTTATCAGTTAGAAAGGTATGCATCGAAGAAATGGCCTTAAATGTTTTTATAAACGGCCTTAGTAGCGATTTAGGTACAATGTTGAGAACAAAGCAGTTCACGCAGTTGTCAGATGCTGGGCATTTCGCGATGCAAGAAGAGAAAATACGTGCCATGAATAGAGATCGTCAATTACTTTACAAAGCCAGTCTTGCGTTACAAAAGCCAACAAATAGTCCACGGTTTTCTAATGCTCAAAACTTTAGTCAACGACCAACACGATCATTTGATTCCCGTTCAAACGGCTATACAAACAATGCTAAGTTTTGCAATTATTGTAAAATTCCGGGACATCTTATTCAAGATTGTAGGAAGAGAGCGTATAACAACCAAAAATTTAATCAAAAGCAGCCCAACCAACCTATAAGAGCTCTACCGGAACCTAAGGTAAATTCTTTAAACTCTCAGGCGGCCATCGAGGATGGGAGCTCGATGGAAACCGCTTTAGCCTGCTTCCCATCGACCCAGACATCGAACACAACTCAACTGAGTTCGATAGAATTCCCCAATTTCGAAAACCTACAAATAGACGAATAAATTTAACTAATTCTCAGCCTCAACCCAAGCAAACTCACGATGCATCAACGCAAGTAAATTCAGTCTATCGGAGACAAACTCGCGATGCATCAACTCAAACAGAAAATACTAAACTGATTTCTACAGCCCACGAACAGGGTAACCAGCCCCAAACTCTCGGCTATCAAAACAATAAATCGTTTCCTAAAGCCCACGGACAGGGTATCCAGCCCCAAACTCTCGGCTCTCAATCACAAACAAACTCTAAATCAAAACCTAAATCAAAATCCAATCCTAAATCAAAATCAAAATCTCAAAACAAGTCCCAATCAAAGTCTCAATCCAAATCTCAATTCAATTCATGTCCTAAATCGAATGCTAGTTACCAATCAAACGAATCTCAACTTATTTCTATATCAGCCCTCAATATTCCGCCAGAAGATTTACTCTATTGCAAGTTCCATGTAGACGGTCAGCCCGTAACATTACTTATAGACACAGGAGCAGCAATTTCCGTATTGCGTAAAGACAAGATCGGAGCTAATCCTTTAGATATATCGAATATTGTGTCTATCGTAGGAGTGTCAGGAAAAGACAGTCCAGTCCGAAGCTACGGCACGGCCGAAGTCTCTTTAGATCACTTTAGAAAACATAAATTTTATATCGCAGATCTAAACATTGAAGCAGATGGTATTCTAGGTCTAGACTTCATGTCCAAATCAGACGTCAATATCTATGTCGCCTCTAAAACCATGCACGTAGGCAAACGACAATACAAATTATTTCATTTCGGGGAAGATAACATCGATATCAAAAAGGACAAACAATTCGTAGGTCACAGGACAGAAACCGTAATTACATGTTTTACTAACGACATAGAAACCGGAACAGCTATTGTCGATAAACAAGACATTGACAATGGAATCTCCATTCCTAATGCTCTTGTGAACATCGTAAACAACAAATTCGTAATTACGTGTGTCAATAAAACTAACGAAGATAAAATAATTCCCATTCCAACAATTCGAGCAACTCCATTTAATGAGGAGCCATTAGATAATGATAACACTTTCGTTGTAAACACGACCAACAAAAGAAACACGACAGACAGACGCAACTTAGTACAAAAGCTTATTAGGAGAGATCATTTGAATAAGGAAGAAAACGAGTCCCTAAATAAAATCGTACATGAATTCCCTGACATTTTTTATATAGAAGGCGACCCTCTAACGTTCACAAACCACACGAAACATAACATTCCAACAACTTCTGAAGTACCTATTCACACCAAAACTTACCGATTCCCACAAATACACGAACAAGAGGTAAAATCTCAAGTGCAAAAACTCTTAGAACAAAACATAATAAAACCAAGCACTTCACCATGGACTAGTCCCATATGGATAGTCCCTAAAAAGATTGACGCTTCTGGGAAACGTAAGTGGCGTATGGTTATTGACTACAGAAAACTTAACGAAATAACCATAGGCGACAGTTACCCTCTACCGAACATCACCGATATTCTATTTTATTTATTTTTATTTTATTTTATTCGGAAAACATACAGTGAAATAAAGCTTAATGAATAAATATACTTAAATCTATACACCATTTACAACGTTTTCGCATATTGCATCTAAACTAGACAAGTTAGGTCACTCAAAATACTTTACGACTCTAGATCTCGCATCAGGCTTCCATCAAATCGAATTGGATCCTAAAGACGTATCCAAGACAGCCTTTAGTACTCCATATGGTCACTACGAATTCCTGCGTATGCCTTTTGGCCTCAAGAACGCACCCGCTACATTCCAACGCGTAATGGATAATATTCTTTACGGTCTTCAAGGCGAACGTTGTTTTGTCTATTTAGACGACATAGTTGTCTTTGCCTCAAGCCTTCAAGAACACGAGGAAAAACTTCGCGAAGTATTTTCCAGATTAAGCAATTTCCAACTCAAAATTCAACCCGACAAATGCGAATTCCTGAGACACGAAGTAGCCTACTTAGGTCACATAATTTCAAGCGAAGGTGTAAAGCCAAATCCTGAAAAAACAACCGCTGTCCAAAACTTTCCAACTCCTAAATCGTGTAAAGATATAAAAGCCTTTTTAGGACTCACAGGCTACTATCGTAGGTTTATAGCGAACTTTAGCAATATCACGAAACCTTTAACCGCGTTGCTCAAAAAAGACGTTCCTTTCATTTGGGGAGACGCCCAAGAAAAAGCCTTTAACGAATGCAAACGTCTTTTAACGAATCCTCCAATACTTCAATATCCAGATTTTAATAAAGAATTTATTTTGACCACTGACGCTTCTGTCCACGCGATAGGTGCAGTACTCTCGCAAGGCGATATCGGTAAAGATTTACCAATAGCATATGCATCACGAACTCTGAATAAAGCCGAAAGTAACTATTCGACTATAGAACGAGAATTACTTGCCATTGTCTGGGCGGTTAAACATTTTAGACCTTATTTGTTTGGCCGAAAGTTCACTATCGTGACTGATCACAAACCACTCACGTGGCTCTTTTCTGTCAAAGACCCTGGTAGTAGGTTAGTACGTTGGAGACTCAAACTCGAAGAATTTGAATACAACATCGTGTACAAAAGTGGCAAGAGTAACACAAATGCCGATGCCTTAAGCCGACCTCCAATAATGAATACAACCACAGTCGATTTAACAAACGATTGTGATAACTTACCAAACGATCCAGACGAATACCTACAATTAAATTTCGAACACTTTTTACAAACATCATCTGTTACCAACACTCCTAATTTTAAAATATCGCCAGACAACCTCCTAAACGAACGACATAAAAACATTCTTGTGCCCATATCAGCTCAGCTATCGGATAAAAACGACGTTTTCAACGAAGCCATAAGTCTCTGTTCTCAAGTAGGCCCCTTCTTAGAAAAGCCAAAGGCTCTTTATCAGACAGATTTATTAGTCTCTGACAAGAAACAAAATATTATATTTGGAGTAACGCGACCGAACCACTTTGACCCTTGGGACTCAGAAAGCTATTTTAAAACACTCCTAGCTTGCTTACAAAATCATTCACCCAAAACACTCTTTGTTCCCGAGTTAAAAAATGACACTACTTGTAAGTTAATGGGAAACCAACAAGCCCACATAACAGCCTACTTAGCAGACTGTTATGACTGTGAAATAACTATTTGTCAAAACAAAATCAAATATCCGAACAAAGACGAAATTCCAAACATTCTAAAAACATTCCACGATGAACCACTTTCTGGGCATAGGGGTATAGTAGAAACTTCGCGAAAAATCCGAGAAGAGTACTTTTGGAAAGGTATGACTGATGACATCAAACACTACATCGAAAACTGTCTCGCTTGTCAACGTAGTAAAATTCAAAGAAAGACTTATAAAGCTCCTATGGTAATTACTTCCTCTTCAACAGAACCTTTCGAACGAGTAACGATCGATCTTGTATCCTATTCTGACATTACCGGCGATTCAAATAAATATATTCTCACTCTACAAGATGACCTTACTAGATTTGTTCAAGCGTACCAAATTCCCGACAAACAAGCAACCACTGTCGCTAAATCACTTTTAGTATTTTGTCAACATTACGGTGTTCCTAAGCGATTCCATTCCGACCAAGGCGGTGAATTCGTGAACAATGTCCTCAAACACCTAATGAAATTACTCGGTACAAAACATACGTTCAGTACAGCTTATCACCCTCAAACGAACGGAGCACTAGAACGATTCCATGCAACTCTTCGTGATCACATAAGAATTTATCACCACAGAAATAATAGCAACTGGGATCAAATAGTCCCACTCGCAATCATGTGTCATAACACATCTTTAAACCAGACAACTGGTTACACCCCGCACGAACTTCTATTCGGATACAAACCGCGTCTCTTATATTCCATGAAAGATACAAACGACGACTATACCACGCATGACTATCTACATGACCTTAACGAACGCCTTAAAATCGCACGTGAAGTAGCACTTAGTAACACTAAGTCGATGAAAGAAAAGGCTAAAGACCGTTACGATCTAAACATCAAAAACGTAGCCGATTACAAGTTAGGAGATAAAGTCATGCTACGAATCCAAAACGCAAACAATTTGGATAATAAATGGGAAGGCCCATACGAAATAATCAGGAAGGGTTTTAACGAAAATTATCTCATTAAAAAGGCCGGGAGAGCTCAATTAGTGCATGCGAATCGCCTGAGACCTGTGCATGACTCACCAAGGAACTTAGATAACTAACTTAGTCTTAATTAATGCAATACAATGTTGCAGGGGCATCACTATCATCCTTGCCCATCCCATACCAAATGACAATGTCCAAGAAGATAATATTAGTACTAATTCGAATATACAAAACATATACAATATTATACAAAATCCATATTTTAGTTTTATCATTTGTTCTATAATTAAACTCTTATTCTTTTTTATTTTATACAAACTATATAAATCTATTAAATCATATTTCTACACAAATCCTAACTAGTAATATTCTCTTTCCAGGTACTCCGCAACTATTGTTGTAGGAGGTACTTTAAATGAACCATTACCTTCTAAATCAGGTCTTTATTATCAAGAAGAAGGTGAAATCCTTATTTCCGAATCCTCATGGATACTAGTAGTCTATCGAAACCTAGAGCCGCTATTCCTATCACGAGATTCGATCCAACGTCTTAGTCAAAACTATTTTTCGCTGATTTCCCAACATCCTTCATTTATTCAACGCACTACAAGCTCGTTTATTAAATTAAACATAAACAAAATAAATTCTCGCCTCACTGAGCTCAATTCGTATACTAAATCAAGGGTAAAACGCGAAATCGAACAATCAGATATTTTAAAACAACAAATTCAAATAATCTCTTCAACTATTACTAATTTCAACGAAACAATCTTTAAGATCTCTTATGACGAACATATCATAAACGAAAATCTAGATAGATTATCCAACTATCTAAATACTACAAACAAAATCATCTTTGATCTCAAGGTTGCTGAAGAGCTCTCCTCTGTGTCTATTCAAATTCTAGAATCCGTTATGTCTTTAGAAATGGAACTTGATGATATCCTTACATCAATCTTATTCGTTAAATCAGGTGCCGTGCACCCTTCTATTATTTCAATCGAAAAATTATACGAAGTGCTTCTCTCATCTGCCCACATGCGAAACGACAAAAATTTAGTTCTCCCCGTCACGCTCGAAAATATGCATAAAATCTTAGATTCCGCTACCTTGACATCTTATATTTACATGAATAAACTGACATACATACTAGACTTTCCTTTAGTTAAAAATAATAAATTTACCCTATATCACCTGTACTCAATTCCTATATTACATCCTAACTCTGTCCTATATTCAACTATCCTTCCCGAGCAAACATATTTGGCTACGAGCCCTACAAGACAACAATACGTCTCTGCGAGCTCCATCAGCGAGTGCAAACTCTACGCGCCAGCAAGATGGCGACGAATAAGTGGATCTACATTCTACAAAACGAGTCTGCATAGTCCTACAATGTGGAGAAACTACGAAACATATGAGTCTACAAGGAGCCGGCATACTTACGCGCAAAAAGGGATGCAAGTTTTTCTCAAGTTTTATCACGCTAGCCGCTGCAGATGATAACTTCGTCAACGTCAGCCACCCTATCCTAACAGTGGACATTGAAGATATCTGTTTGAATCCTAACGATCTACCTAAGTCTCCAGATCTCATACCAATTCGAGTCAACAACGTGCCTATGGATACGCTAAAATCCATAAAAGAAGAGCTCAAACACCAATCTGCAAAAATAAAAACACATAAGGAAAGAACATTTCTCGAAAAAAACTCTGGGAAGTTGTCCTTCATATCTTACGCTTTTGCAATCGCGATATCGGCGTACATACTCTATAAAGTGTGCCGATATTGCCCTCCAAGATTCTTCAGACGACGAGACAACAACCATGGTAACGGCTGTATACAAATCTTCAACAATTGCTTTGACAAGCGAAGGCAACGAAGGGAGACCCACGTTGCCATCCCAATGACATCTATCAACGCTACAACTTCGAGCGCTGTCATCTCCGAAGATTCCGACTCCGACGACGCCACCGCCGCAGCCGCCATAGCAAAATCACATCAAAGATCGGGCATCTCTAAACCCGCCCAATCTTTGTTCTAAGGGGGGAGATGTTATGTTATGACCCTCATTAGGCTAAAGACTTAGTAAATAAGGTAGTTAGATAATAATATTATGCTATGATTCTTCACACCCTCATTAGGTTAAAGACTTAGTAAATAAGATAGTTAGCTAAATAAGCCTATTTCTGGAAAGTACCATTGTTAAATGTGTTATTGTAAATAAACATCCCTTCTCCCTCATCCCCTCCGCATGATCAATCCCTTATAAGCTCCTGCACGACATTCCTGCAGTCAGTTCCCAATTCGAAATCACTCTGTATTCTACTATATCGTAACTCTTATAATAATTCAAGTTCAATAAAGTGTGTTTAGTTTTTAAAAACATAATTTGATTACCAGCCACATAACAGGGGTACCAAGGATACCAGCCTTAAATTGCATTGTCTGATTTACATATGTGTGTAAAATTTCGTCTCATTGGAACATCGGGAAGCGGGTTAAATTTAGCTTGCAAGATTTGACCTAAACAAACATACAAACATTGCAGGTTAAATAAAAACTTCTTACTACTACTTACTACTAAATTGCGACCTGTATACGCAAATACGAACATCTGGACAGTTGAAAGCAAAATTGGACAGTTGTTGCAAAGGATTCGCTAACTCAGTCAAAAATATGTAATACCACTTACCCTAAATGTAATCTAAACCATAATCAAATACTAGCGTGTGAACATAAACCATAGTGCAGGAACTCAGACCTCGCGTGCACAGATTAAAACAGGTGTCCCTCGAGTCCTCTCCGTGATTTGTCCGTCCCACGCGTGGGAACCCGCGTTACTGGAAGTGGCTTGTTTGTGATAATTAGTTGGGCTGTACCGGGTGTGTTGGCTTTTTGGCGTGGGATAGCTTGGAAATGATTTAGCGTGAGTAAACTAGTGGTAACCGACTTAGTGTTCGGTTTGATTTAGTATTATTATCATGGCAAGTTGTTTTTGACATAGGCAGAGAGAGAGCAACACGTACTCCATGTACATTTTTGATGATTTACTTCCCTTTATTTTTGCTTTACATCAGGTGAGATAGTCGTCAAACGTAAAAATAAATAAAAATCTTCGTCATACACTTTCGCCAGTTAATTATAATTATAGCGGTAACATTTGTATGGTTGAATGGCAATCCCCAGAGCTCGTCTGGTTCACCCACCATCTTTTTTTATGCTATTGGATAACTAGATATATCGGTAACAGAAGAGAATTGAAGAACAATTAAACAATCAAGACATAATCAATCAATCAATTTTCCCGCAACAAATCACGGAAATATAAAACCCCTAAATTGTACTTTATAAACTGGTAGCACCTGCGAAGGGTTGCTACCGCCGGAATGTGGTTCCGGTCAATCACGCTGTCACGGCGGGAGAGCCGGAGCAGGCAGCGTGACCGCACGTGGTGGAGCTGTCTGTCACATGAAGAAAGCTTTAATGAAACTAATGAAGCACTGACGTAAGTGGTGGGACTAACTATTCTGCGACTGTCGGTCAGCGTAGATAGCACAGCTTTACTCGTGTAGTCTGACGTCAAGCAGTAATCTGCAAGCATTACTGAATTTCGGCACAGAATAGACAATAGGTTCCGGTTTGAAGAAGTCAGTGAAATTACTAGGCTTCTGAGACAGTACCGAAAGCAATGGAGTGCCTCGCAGGCCTTTGTTTTACAACGTTCTCAATAGCACTGCTATTGTTACGGGTGTTATGCTTACCATCGGTAAACTACACGCTCGTCTCATTACTAAATAGTATATAAAAGTACGCCACGACGATATAATTACAATACAAATCATCGTCTACGCAGAGTCTCACCATTATCTAGGTATCCGAAACAGTCAAGTACGAATAAGTATAGCGCGTTCATCATCTTTATTTATTTCACCATAATATAAGGCGAGACTTTCTGCAATGACTCTGTTATACTATGGTAGTTCCTTGACTTTGCTCGCGATATTCCTAGGTTCGCAGGTAGTGCTGAGAAGGGAGAAATCCAGTACAAATAAACGTTTTCTATATACTTCTGCCTCTTATCGGTCACAAAACTTCCTCACATCATGCGAGTAACACTTACTTACCTAATTGTAACTGGATTTCTTAGGTTAGGCGAAGGATCCTAATATGAGTAAATAATACGTTTATGTCTCAATAAACTTATGTACATAGCCCCACGTGTGGCGTCTTGACCTTTCCTACTGTAAAAGTGGAGACACTTTTACTTTTCTGTGCACGTGGGCAGGTGTACAATCAGTGCAGTTAGAGGTCAGAGATCGTCAACGGTTGGTCACGCACGGTGCTCCTTTTGTGTGGTCACCACGCGGTTACCGTCACCGGTGCAGTGGTTGGCGACAGCAATTACTGTGACTGTGGTTTAACGGACGCTCTGATTTGATCGTCAATTTGGAATTGTTTTTACATTCTTATATTTAAATTCAAGTTCTGTGTGTCAGATACTAATTCGATGATCTATTTAGCTACCATTTCCTGGTTTCCAATCATAATAAAAGTTTGCACATACCTTTGATTCTGAAAACAATATAACAATGGATAGATAGATAATTGACTGCAGAATAAAAAAAAATGCACCAGTTTTTTTACAAATAAGTACAATGGTAGGCCTACTGAACAGTGTATACTTTCAGGCAATACGATAAAAAAAATTAGGAGAACGGTTTTCTTTATGGTCAGATTGGCAGGTGCTTGATAAATTTTAACTATGGTTCCCAGCAATGAATCGATGCGATAAATTCAAGGTACGCGTTTGTGTCATTAGTGTTATCTATAGAACAGAAAAAGATTATTAAATAATAAGTTACCAAAGAAAACCACACAAACATTTAAATAAATGCATATAATTATGCAGTGCTGAAGTTAAAAAACCAATAAATATACCTGTACAAAGGTTTAAAATTAAATGAGTTAGGTTAAATTGATTAAAAATTAAACGTGACTGTTTTTAAATATAGCTTCAGCCTTTAGTTTTCCTCAACCAATTAAACATAAATTCTTGTTCATAAGGTTTCCTCATTCCATCCTTTTCAGGCTTTCAGCACCATTCAGGAGATTTCAGCGGTACTCAATGAAGTTTGCGTGGGTGGTGGGCGTGGCAGAGGTCGCCCAATGAGGTCACAGGTCGCGACCCGGCGCGGGGTCGTCAGTTATAGGTAAGCGCGGCGCAAACTCCTTGGCGAGGCGTGCAATTGATTCACGAGCCTTACGTTCAACGCCCCTGTCTTGAAAGAAACGTAGATCTAAAACTGACAACCGCCTAATCAAAACAGATGACGACCTTCCAGATTTTCATCTAATAGCAAATCAAGCAAAGTATAGACTATCATGATAACTGTTGTTTTATACGTTCCAGATTTTCATCTAGTAGTAAATCAAGCAATAGACTATCATGATCACTTATTACTCAGCTTCACTGATCTACCTTCCTTCCATTAACCACAATTTATCGAGCTAATGAAACTGAATGACCTTGACCTCTATAGACAAACAGTTTCTTACTGACTAAAAAATTTTGGCAGCTTTCTAACAAATACAGCAATAGTCTTCGTAGATCCTTAGTCCCTAGCTAGAAGGAATCCTAGTTAGATGTCAGAGAATTTCGAACCTTTCGTTTAACCGACGCTTTGCAAATTGAAAAAATACTCCATAATTCGAGTTACTGAAAAGCTACATGACCTCCAAACAATATATATACGGTAGAACTTTTTACAGATGTTAAAAAGGCAAATATTTGACGCCTAGCCCATCGATTGGTTATTATAAAATATTGTTTTCTCTATTTATTGTGAGCAACGTGTGGAGATCGAACGATAAGGCAGACGGACAGATATCTGGTAAACGCAGCGATAGTTGTACACCTAGATGATTGCTAAGAGTATCGCACAGGAAACCTATGGAGTCATTATAAAGTCCTAAAAAGTTTGATTAAATAAAAATATTTAAAAATATAATTATAATAAATACCACTGACGATGCTTCTGTGATATTGCAAATGTTCATAGTACAGCGGTAACCCCTTATAACATCAGGTTCGCTGCTTGTGTGTCACGAATTTGTATAAAAATAATTATAATAATAAAACATGTCAAGAAGTGACCACTGAAGTGTAATAATTAATGGTAGAAAGGATGTCTTTTTTTCTTCCGCCAAGCAGTATGTTCAAATATTAAGATAGTGTTTTTTTTACAAATTGATTAGTATCACCAGAATAACGCCGCCAAATATGTATATAAAATGTTAAACAATATTTAGTTAGTAATGTAAGTTTAGGCTACTATAGGACTAGCATATTATGTAATGTAGGAAAATCCCCTAAACAAATTCACATAAAACAATGGTATAAGTAATGAGTACTAGGAAGTAATCGGACGCAAAGATAAAATAAACCGCTCTCTCCTTTCTGGTTCCCCATTTTTATATCCTCATTTGTGAAATATTTTTTACCACGCTATTTTACGTGTTTTTATTATTTTTATTTAAAACAATAAGTATAATTTTTACTGAAGTATTTTGCGACATATTTATTGTTTATGAAGCACACTATATAGCTCAATTAAACCCCAACTAGTTTGATATTGTTTATTTAATCTTCTTTGCTTCTAAAATATTTTAGTGGCAAACACCTCTCTACTCCTTCTCAATTTATTAACCTGCGCCTAATCGTGCGGGTGGTCGTTCCTGATTGTGATTGACAGCATCGCGTCACAGCAACGCATTCACATCCGTAGCACCATGCATCATCTTGAAAAACAACAACCATTGCTCCTTTCCAGATAAAACTACGAAACATCTGTTCACAGAACACGCAATAGTTCTCGCAGCAATGGTTTTGGTAGTCATTTTGCTAAGGGTTGCCTCAAATGGAGGCTTTCAAACGTTACTTTGAATGTTCCTTTAGTGTGTGATGGTAATGTATGGACTGACAGGCCAGTGCGATGCCTGGTGATGAGAGAGACGTAGATTGATACTGTTGCGTAGTAAACAAAGAATGAGTAAATTTAACCGTTGGTTTTGATAAACCTACAGGGGTACTTATTTTAAGACCTCGAAGTCTCTACTTATAATAATAACATTAAACAAACTAAAAAAACACACTGCTCAGAACCTTGATACTAAGTGCAATCTATTGGACTCTTCAAAGCAAATCAGATAAGTCCAAAGTCGATAGGTTTGCTTGTAACAGTTGTATGAGTAACCACTGAAGAGTTTCACTATCCACCTCCTGGCTCCATCATCAGATCAGTTGCATGATACCAACTTATTGTATTCTCATTCAAATTACATATACAAATAAAGTTTCATTTCAATACAACAATTAGGCATAGGTTAAAATTGACTTCCACGATTCTTTTTTTTAATGTTATTTGGTTACGAGACGAGCTGGTCGTTTGCCTGATGGTAAGCATAACGCCGGCCCATAACAATTGCAGTGCCACCCAAAACTTTGAAACACAAAGGCCGGCGCGGCACTGCAGTGCGCTCGTTACCCTGAGACATTAGGTATTAAGTCTCATAAGCCCAGTAATTTCACTGGATACTCTGCTCACCAAACAGGAACACAGTAATGCTTGCACACTACTGCTTCGCGGCAGACTTCACGAGCAACTTCTATAAAATAGACCTAAAAATCTTCGACATTTCTCTACCTTTAACCAAAAAGGAAAGATAAAAAAAAACAATAAACAACGAAGGGCAATAAAAAAGGTAATCCGCCCTAGGTGGCGACTATCGCGAGTAAAAGTGACAATATATCGGCGGCCGCCCTTCGCACATTGTTTTAGCGGAGTAACAACCCTAATGTAATTGACGGCCACAGGGTGCACACGGCAGAGTGTTTTGAAACATATGTCTGAGGATAGTTTATGTCGTTACCTACTACAAAGTTGACATGGATACAAAAACAACCATTTCAAAAACAAATTTCAGTTTCTTATTCCCTAAATATGCATAGTGTAAGGCATTTTTGAAGGCTCGCTTCTGGCTAGTTGCCATCAAAATTGAAATATATCGCCGAGCACCTATCGATGAGAATCGGCTTCTGCTCTTGCCAGTATTATATTTATGTTCAACTTTTTGTTACAATTATTCATTCTTATTTATTCTTGAGGTAAAAGACTTTCGATAGCAATATTTTTTTATCTGACTGAAAACATTATTACTGTCGTGAACGTATAATAAATATAGGTCAAAAGCTTAAAAGTAAACGTCATATAGATCCTACAAAACTGCAGTGTTCAAACTTTCCTCACGAGAAAAAATTGCTTTTCAAAAGCGGGAATTGGCTTCGATGAAAATAGATATTACGCGATGTGCGATATCATTTTATAGGACCACTTCGAAAGTATATACTTATCCTTTAAAACAAAGTTTTTTCAAAAGAAATCGGTGAACATACATAAAAAACACACACAGTCGAATATAGAACCTCCTTCTTTTTCAATTCGGCTAAAATACCTTATCTAATCTTACATTGGATTCCTACTTTATTCTAAACTTAGCTGGGTGTTATAATGTGCGTCATTGTGAGTATTTATTTAATTTATTTTAATCTTCAATCTTGAATCCCTTTCGCACCATACGTCAATGAATTGTCTTGGACGTGAAAAAACAAGAGTCCCCAGTGACGGTGCTTATCCGCACTTTGTGCTAGTGTGGTCGTGTGACGTCACACTTAACCGCAATCACTTGCCGTGATGGACGTGAGGGGAACTTTCCTTAGCTTGTAGTTTGTAGAATTCATAAAACATATAAAATAACTATTTTCTTTTTTTTTAATGATTGAACTTTATTAAGGGCTAAATGCCTTTATTAACTAGCTAATACATAAATAAACACTACATCTAAATTCTAACCTAGCTAGCTACAAAAACAGCTGGATAATAAACAAAATAACTAAACAAACCTACATACATAACATACATAAACATACATTACCCTGGACTTTACCTAAAATTCTCTGTATCTAATGAATCAGAAACTACCAGTGCTAATTCAGGACCGGAAAAAAATATTTCTCGTTACTATATTTTATGCACAGATATTTGTTATGTTGCGGGGAACGAACCAGCGGCCATTGTGTGCTACAGAATTTGAATACATCGACCTTATTATTGCACTTCAATACTTGTCAAAGGGCTCAACTTAGGGCGGCATTAGACGCTAATGCATTGTTCCGTTTTGCTGTCAAAATAGCCATAGTTTCGCAACAAGCGCGGATTACGAGGTATTACACGTTCACGTGCTGCGTGAAGTAAAATCAAGAAATAGACAAGAACAGCAATACGGCCAGATAGCGCTGTCTCTTTCACTCACCCGAAGCTCTGGCTGGGCTCAAAGCATTGACTGCTCCGCTACATACAACAAAACCTGGCAATAAAGTACTAAATCTCCACCTCCAAAAACAATACTCGAACCGACACAATCACAGATCCCCACTCAAAAACATCTGTCGCGGGAAAAAGTAAATTTTCCCAACCTTTTAGCAAATTCCCAATTCAGGCCGAATTGAACCAATTTACATAGTCATAAATACATTTGATTCGCGCCCGACAGTCCTACGTTGTCTTGGATCTGCGTGGGGTGGAAAGTCACCCCAGGGGATTTTTTACCCCAAAGATAAGACTTGTCACCGGTTGACAGATGTCATTGACGTTTGCTGCGCGTAAAACAAGAGATTGTCAGTTGTTATGTGACTGCGTTTTGTTTCTATGCCCCTTTTTATGGGTGGCATTTTTTAAATCAAGCTTCTTTAAAAACAAAAGTGGAATAAATATGTTCGATTTTTGAAAACATTTTGTTTTATATTTTTATTTCGTTGTATCATTGGCATGATATAGTGACATAGATAGCTTCAATGGGAGGTTGGAGAAAGAGATTTGCTTCCATTTGACGTCCTTTCTTGTTATTGATAAAATAATTCATCCATCACTCCATGACACAGCCTATACAATTAGATCGTTATAGATATCAGTACATCTTTTATCAAATCACACAGCATTTTTCGATCACAATGAAAACACAAACGCCTAGTGATACCGTCGCATTCGATATCAGCATTTATTCCACAAATATTTAAGGACTAAAATTGAGAATCAAAATGCCTAAATATCATACATAACTGTCAGGATACACCACCGCATCCCAACATTCCCATATTTGCTTACCGTTAATCAAAAAACTTTTGTCAAGTCAAGACACGGTCCGAAAATCCACGAGGCTTTGATTAATGATATCAACCCTGCATCGCCGCGCCGCGCTGGTCTCCGAGATCTTAAGAAAACAAACGGCAAATAAAAGGCTAATGATACACCTAATGGTGCGCAATAATTGCAGCTTAAACCATTAGCGGCGCAGAGACACCGTTAAAGGGATCCTTAGAAGGTAACATTTGAGGTAAGAATGACCTGTTTGCTCTGGGATGGCCAGTTGGACAAATAAACGAGTGTCGTGACATCATTAATTACGAGCATTGTTAACGGATTTTCGCACGAAACTAATGATTGTTGCTACACGTAGTAGCGTCCTTCTGTTTAGTGGAGATTTATGCGATTGACAATGTGTTGAAAACGTGAGATACGAATATAATAGTAATTGTTTACAGACGCGTCTAATAATGGCAGTTAAAGTTTTACCAAGAGGTTGAACCAAATCTTCTGAAATTCTTCTTCTGGGTGGGTGACTCTACTTGTGCAGTCCACCACCAAGCAGTTGTGTGAATGCATGTGTTTCTATTTGATGATCAAAGAACAGTCAATTACTGTCCAACGTCTTAGGGTAACGAACGCGCTGCAGTACCTCACTGGCCTATATGTTTTAAAGTTCTGGGTGGCACTGCGATTTTTATTGACAAGCATTATGCTTTCTATCAGACAAACGACATGCTCATCGTTTTACCTTGTAGTACAAAAAAGAACGTAAGTTAACGCAACCCATTTTTAAAACACATGATATCCAGAAGCTAAAAATATAGTACAGCGATTGAAATAACTATATCCGTCTCAATTTTTACTCTGCGTTCTGTGGATACTAAGGCAATTGTTGTCCCGGAGAACGGAAAGTTGTGCACGGGAAAATATTAGAGGAACACGTCTTTGCTGCTCCCTTGTTCCAGAGCGTCAAAACGACGAGAGTTGTCATCAAATACGCATCCTTCTGGGGCCGGAATCAGTTTTAAAAGCCATTAGAGGACGAGGGGCGCAGGGGGTTGTAATTAGACTGCGTTAATATTTAACAAGTGCGACGCCAGAGATTAGCGTAACACGGCCCCAGCTGCGACAAAACACCTCCTGTGACTCGGCTTTTAAAAAAGCCACTCTTTCAGATCAAAAATTAATTATGTCCTGCTCTAAAAAGGAGATTTGCGGCTAATGGTTTTCCCAACACGCCGTACGATATTTTTCTTCCATTATCACCGAAAAAGGTTGCTCACTTGGGTCCTCAGTAACGAATCTAGAGAAGTAAAGTAGCTTTTTGATTAATTCAGGAGTGTAAAGTGAAAGTAGAAACATGCCGGTGGGTGTAATCCTCTCATCCTTTCTGCGCAATTAGAATTAGAAGCGAAGATGGCCGGCATCTGTGGGTTAACTAATGGCCGTTGCATTATTAAAGCCCGCGGTCGGGTTGCGGAAGGGTTGGGGACAGATTATGTTATTAGAAATTTAGCTTTCCCTGTGTTATGGTGATGTGGTGATAAGTGCATGTGCCGTGATGTATGGTTCTTTAGAAGATAATGTGGCTGAAATGAATAATTTATTACGAATATTCGAGAGGTTAGGTTAGGTTAGGTTAGTTCTGTAAATTTGCACTGAAAGCAGAAAATCTTTATTAATATTGATAGATAGAAGTCCTGCGTCAATTACCAAAACAAATGTAACAAAATTGTAACGCAATAAGGCATGGCACTGAGATGTTTGCTGGATTTTTTTAGTTAGCCACCAGATATGCGAATGAAATCAAACTGAAATCAGCACTTTTACTGACTAGAAAAAAGTGAATGGTTCTCTGGCCGTCATAATAACCGTTATCCGAAAACAGAAAGTCACTTCCACACCTTTCCCAAGGGACATCATTAGATGACCATCCCTGAGAAACTCCAATCCAATCAGTCACAGTCACCTTCCGGCACCAGGATTACCATACGCAAAAATGACAATGGCCAACTGAAGAAGTTAATGGATGGTCTATGAATAATTTCATACCTTTACACAAAAGGGTTAAACAAAAGAGTTCCGATAAAAAGCTGTATTAATGGTATAGATGTATCATCGGGGTCCGTTAGACCGGTCGTGGTTAGTAACAGGTTAGTCTATTAAAGTGTTGCTGGTGGCTTTGTTTGCATTTTGGATTGAGAAGGTTTACGTCGAGAAGATTTACGTCGTCACGGCTTGATCAGATTGTTGACTGTTGTGAATTTTAGGACTTATAATTCAGCAAGTAGTTGTATACTTTTATCTCCATTCTTTTATAAATCCACAGTTCTTGTAACTCTACCTATCAACTTTGGAAGTTTTACTTATCAATAGCGGCTCTTATTAATAAACAGCATTAAACGGTGGTTTATTTAAACTATGTTTTGTCTCTTTCGTTTCTGTTTAAAATTGTCAAAGAAAAACAAAGACAAAACATAATTTAACTAAACCAACGATTAAGACAAGTGCCAGTATCATTTGTATGTTTGTATGTATGTATGTAGTATCATTTGTATGATATATTTCAGAAATATATTTCTTCCAAATCATCATTTTGGATTTTGTTTCTATTTTCACCATTTCACCTATGTAGCATGTATTTACTGTTATGTTTTGGTATGGAATAGTTTAGTTTTTATTATATAACTTTTATATGGTGCAACTTATTGTTTTATCTTTCAAATTTTTTCTAGCATCAAAAATCAAAACAAAAATATATAGAAATTATATAGGTACCAGGCAACATTGCAATATTGCATCCATTCTTATTCGGAAGAGATTGCCATTTCACCCAGAGACGCATCAAGTATCATTATAATAGGCAATTAGAACTATGAAAAACATAGACGTAACCATCTCAAGATGAACCTCCTTCCCAACAACTTCAAAACTTTAGCGTGTCAAATTAAATTGGATATTACTGAGATAGGGTTGGTCTTGCATAAAGAAGGGTTATTTGTTTTCTGCCGTCACCTTTCCGAGCTGTTATACAAACAATGCATAAATAAAAGAGACTTTTGTTGCTTTCCCATAGACCGTATTGTCAGTATTGTCACCTTTGTGCCCTTTTGTCATTGTTTTTTGTTGTTTTTTGTCATTGCGGTATTAGTAACTGAATAGCTAGTTTGGTGGCTACTGAATTATAATGCCGTTTTCGTTTTCATTGAACTTAATTTTTGGTAAGTTTTCTTCTTTCTATACGACTGCCCAGAAAAGGACTGTAATGTTTTCAGGGATCATACGTATGTGAGTTTCTTTTCTTTATTCCCGTATAACTTTTAAATGCCTGAACAGATTTGGATGAATGGGGTATTATTAGAATCCTTATATCATCTCGAGTGACACTAAGGAAGTAGTGTTTTTTGTTTTAATCCTACCTATTTTCTACAGAAATCGTTATATGTGCAAAGCATCAACTAAATTATTTCGTCTGGTATTTACTAATACTGATACTACTATTACGTCTTTCTTACTAGACACGTACGAGCGTTTGACCATTACCTTACCTGATATATGTCAATATGATATGGTAAGCGTAAAATAGGATTCTATGTACCTGGGAAGTACCTAACTACAACTTGAAGTTAGTTAGAATTTTAACTAATATGAAAAAAACCATGTGAACATGTCTCATCATGAGTCAGTGTTTTTGGTTAAATTAAGTAACTTTGTGTGTAACATAAAATAGCAATCATAATGTTAGATGATAAAAGTTATTATTAAAATAATATTGTTTGTCATTAATATCTTTTACTTTCTTCAGCTTTTTTGTTGACATCAAAACATTTTGGAAGCGTTCGGTGTTCCCAAAACAATTAAAAATCCTTTCGTCTCCGAAATTCTCAAAATTTCTCTCGCTGCGCTTGCGTCATACAAACGTCAATCAAGTGGTACCACACAACTAGATGCCAGAGGTCACCGATCATCATATTCTACTACCAAAACCAACATCTCCAACTGTCAACTAAATTCTCTATCATACCTTACTAGTTTTTAACTCGTAGCGTTAGGGCAAAATTTAACTTTACCAACTGCATTTGTTATCTTTGTTTTAGTACTCCGTTACATCTCCCGCTTTTTTGCTTCTAAGCATTCATGTCATTCCGTCAAGTAAATAAGTATATACAAAGGGCCTAGTCACTATCCCTTTTTTATTAAAATCGGTGGCTGAATGGCACAAAGGGTAGTTCTCATTATGAGTGATCAGAGTCGCTCAGGTGTTATATTGTAGGGAATTGCGGTAATAATGGGCTTAGAGGTATAATTGAGGGGAGGATATTCTTTTAGGTGGCGAGTTAGATACAATTTAATGCGCTTTATTAAAAAACTGCTTATAGGTAGGTAGTTAAAAAATTCATCTTTAGAAGGAATAAGATGAGCTTTGTTTATAAAGGGTATGATGGAATTAACTGGTATATTTTATATTTGTGAACCAACACTTCGTTCCAACGTAACTGATATTTTTAACCAAGGTGGTTCCAAAAAGGCACACAGTAAAAGTTAAATATACACTGCTTTTGTATTTTATGACAAAAGACTGCGATACTTTAACCTAAAGCTATCTAGCCTGCCTGTGAAGTTTACAGTGAGAAAATATCGCAAAAAAGTTTTTTTTTAATTTAGTTTGCTATAGCCGAGAATACCTAAGAAATAACTAAGCTGTTATTTACAAATTTATTAAATCGTTCAGAATACCAAAAGTCATAAAAACACTCAGAAAGCACAAAATACGATAGAAGTCATAAAAACTTCTAAAAGTCACCCGACTTCTCTTAGTATAAAACAGACTACCAAGACTCCATTTACAAGAAATGCCCACTGGTCCCCGAGCGCAGTTGACCCGATCAATAGTTAAACGTTCAATAACTTTCTTAACCAGATCTCTAATATCTTAACCTATAGCCTGTGTAGCGCAATAAGTTATTAACCCTAACATTTTCTTGTACTCATTTGAATTCGTTTAACCACATTCTTGAGCTGCAATTTGACGGTGTTACTTCACTTGCATATTTATTTATGCTAGGTAGATACTTAAATAGTTTTTTGACTATCTAACGGTCATTCTCGGTCGCTGTTTGACTGTTGGAAATATTTGACAAACGGACCGGTTGCATATTTTCAATGCCTTAAAAACGTTTAAAATATTGAAAATACGTATTCACTACAGCGATCGACATATTTTATAAATATGTCTAGAAGATGATTTGGAAAGATTATCGTTCTAAATAATATTAAAATAGTATTAACATATTTATTAACTATGGTCAAAATAAGATGGCGAATCTCCAAATTCTATAACGAAAGTTATTTTTCGAACTCTTTTGCTGCATGGTTTTTGTAAATGGCGTTATAGAACGATAATATATACCTTTGTTGTAATATGATTACATAATTATTATGTTATTAATATTGTGTGATTCTAAAGCTATTACATAATTATATATACTTGAATATTTTATCTCTATTGCTTACAAATTCCCTAAAAGTTTATACCAAAGAGTATTCAATATCAATCATCAAACTTTTAAATCTCAATATCATTTAGATCCCTATTTTTATCAATTTCGCCTCGTGTCGAGTGGACATTATGATGATTTCATCTCAATACGTCCCTATTTGATAATGTTTAAAAGCGTGCTTGGCTCGTGGCCTTAAAAATGTAAAAATTTTGTAAGATTTGACCTTCCTCACCTTAGGGGATGCTGCCATCGGTCATCTTGATTTTTAACGCTACCTTTGCATTATGATGTTGATTTTATATATATATTATGCACTGGACACGTGCTAGTCATCTATATATTAATGTTAAGTAGCTGGCAAGCCCAATACTAATGTATTTTAAATATATTATCGATCTTTAATATATTCTTAGTCTTCGTTAATCTTGCCATAGATAAGCTTTTTCAAAAACTCTCTATTCAACTGCAAATTGTATTTTAATGTTTGGAAATATAGGGATATCAGTATTTTATAGCTCTCCAACGCAAGAATTTTACAAAAATAAATCAAAACTATTATTCTCGAAATGACCCCTGAACCGGCCACCGAAAATAGATTTTATGGGAACCCTTAAAAGTAATAATTCATAAATTTCGGACATCGGCTCCTACGGTCCGCTCCTCAAAATAGTTAAGACCAAAACCCGTTGGGGCAAATCCTTCATTAGTTTGGACATGCATGCACAAAGGGCGCAGTCTTGGCCCTTTGAAGGAACACGGCGATGGATAATAGTGGATAGTCTACACTCGTTTAAGAATGATAAATTACCTAAATGGAGTCGGTATGTCCATTCCCACAGATATTAAAGCCGGGGACAAAAGACGTACCCCTAAGTTCCGGGGACCCATGCTGGGGTATTGAAAATATTGCGAAATACGAGCTCATTGTCCGGACCTCGCATGCAAATCCCGTTGAGGGCTTTTTGGATGGAAATTGGAAAAGTTTTCTATTGGCGAGACTTTGATGGTCTTTGTTTTAACTGCGACTGATCAACAGATAAGAGGCATGGTTATGAGTTATGATGAGACGTAGAAGAATTTTCTTCTTTAAAACACTACCAAACAGTTTACATTTTCGTATTAAAACCATCGAGCTTCTGAAACGTTGAGAACTATAATTATCTTACCTTTACGTTAAGATGTTCTGGTACTTATACGTGGGATAGGGGTCAAATGTTTAAAACTACTTTCTACGCACAAATCTCCATTATAAATAAAGGATTTAAACAAATACAGTAGGTACACATCTAATTTTCATTACCGCTAGTCTTTGTTTTTTTTTTTTTTGTTATTAGGTAACGAGACGAGCTGGTCGTTTGCCTGATGGTAAGCATAACTCCGGCCCGTAACAATTGCAGTGCCACCCAGAACTTTGAAACACAAAGGCCTGCGCGGCACTGCAGTGCGCTCGTTACCCTGAGACATTAGGTATTAAGTCTCATAAGCCCGGTAATTTCACTGGATACTCTGCTCATCAAACCGGAACACAGTAATGCTTGCACACTACTGCTTGGCGGCAGACTTCACGACCATCTATTCCTATATCCATTTGATCTATTTTACTTAAACTTTTGGAAGGAAATCCTCCAAAATTATAAATATCGTATATCTCAAAACAACTAATTTTTATTAGTGTATGTACTAAAATCTCGATAGCCGTCGAAAATAATTAAAAAAAACTATCCTTCAATTCCCTGTTATTGTCGAGTTGGAAATTGTAGGCGTTTTATTTCGTTGCGTAGGTACCGAAAAGAGCCGATTGATGCATGATTTTTAGAATAATGAAGCAAATTGCGAGTTGGAAAAAATAACATTATAATTAATTATAACACAATAAATAACAGCGTTTCGCTGATTACATTAAATTATGGACTGTACAGTTGTACACACAAGCCCTATTATCAGATAAGTATCCAGAGCCGCGTATAATACTTTCATTACCTCCTCCGCAAAGTCATTCGTCAACTTCACAACGAACTACAAGCTTTTGCTTTGATTGGATTTTGGACTAGATCAACGTGCACAGTATCGTTTAAGATATTTTCAATGACTATATGTACCTTGAGCACTAAATATTTTTGATGATTATTAATCATAATAATCATTCTTCGAGCGAAAGTTTAAACACTATTAGTGTTACCACAAAAAAACATTTTTAGTCGCCTGTTTAGCTAGACAGCGTCTAAAAATAAACGTTAAAAATGATTAGAAATGTCACAACAGAATTATGTTAAACAATGGTTAGACACTACTTAAATCAGGATTTGTGGTTGGTCATATTTAATCTCGCGACTAAGGCATGTTTAGGCTATAAACAGTGATTAACATAGGTTTAACATGTGTTTAATTTTTTTGTGATAAGACCCTTTTATTTTCATTTTAATATTTTGATACTTTAGTAGCACTGAGCACTCAAGAGCAGCTGCCAGAACACACTGATTGCGACAGATTTTCAATCTGAGATTGGTAGCTAGCCGGCACTATAACTACCATAGATTACAGGATTTATAGTCTTTGATAACTACCCTACTATGCAACTCAACAATGCTTAAACGGTACCTATCAAAAGTGTAAAGAAAATCAAAATATAAACAAACAAGTCGTCTTCGTGACGCTCTACAAGTTTTTGTATACGAAACGCCTTGACAACAAAAACCTAACTTCCCTGTCTTCAAAACACAGTATTGATTCCGCACCGAACGAGAGATGTAAAATTTCATGCTACCGCATAGTAAGGCAAATCGCACGAGATTTTATCCTAGGATTATCTGAGGTTATCGCACATCTTTCCTTTTACTACCATCCAATAAATTAACATTCCAAAAACGAGCTTTCCGTTTCACTCCTCGCACACTACCAATTTAAAACCAACAGAGAACTTTAAGAATCAAGTGTAAGCAGCGATGGTTGCCAAACCATTTGTTTATACAGTTTTAGGTAGAGTTTTTGGTAGATATAGAGGAGGTTGGGGAACAGGAGCGTGATCGAGATTACATAAGGTATTTATGTAAAATCTTACGTGGCTGTATCTTGGGTTCGATCTGAACGGTTACCGGGGACAATATTCAGTAAATATTGTCATTTTGAATTGTGGAGCCGTTCGATTGTGGCTTTGTTCGTAGCTGCCGGTTTTGAGGAGTTTTCATCAACGTTGTTTGAGGTATTCTGTGTACGAGAGAGTTTATTTAAGATTCTCAATTCCTGTTGTTGGTGTAGCGTATTCTAATAACAAAAAAGAGTAAAGAAGTGCAAAGGTAGGGATGAAATTGGGATCGTCGGTATCCTTACTAAATTTCATAATAACTAGCTACTCGTAGCTTCTGCCTGCGGCTTCACCCGCGTTCCCACAGGAACCGTGCATTATTCCGGGATAAAAAGTAGCCTATGTTACTCTCCGGTCCATAAACTATATCTTTGCCAAAAATGACGTCGATCCGTTGCTCCGTTACTGCGTGAAAGAAGGACAAACCAACAAACCAAGAAATCAATAAAACAACAAACACACTTTCGCATTTATAATGTTAGTAGGATGTGTTATTCTAGAACCTAAACTATTTGGCTAGCTCTTATGGCACTCACAGGAATATATGGGGTGGAACAATTCCTATCCACTCCAAATCCACAGCATCCAAAAACACAGCATAGTAAAACTTTGAAAAAACATTGCAATAATAAACAAAATCGATTACTGGACGTAGCTTTCATAATTATTTTCGTAATTATTTAAAATTAGCGATCTTGTTATAATCATCCATTGTAGGCACGAAAAATTTAAAAAGTCATCAAAATATGCAAAAATATCTCAAAACAAAAAAAAACGATCTAAATTCAAATAAAGAACAACACTTTTCAATTAAAAGCAAAAACCGACTAAGTACTTAATTTAAAAAGCAAAAACTTTTAAAAACCTTCATGGAGCAATAAACATTCAATCAAGAAAGCACTCAAGAAGTTAACAACAATAAGAACAATTAGCTTCATTGACAGACTGATTAAAGTCACCCTTTAAAAAAAACAAAAGCAAGCGAGGGGAGAGTGCGTAACATAAAAAGATGAAAAACTCGTCTCCAAATTTAGCCGGTGACAGGTTCCATCTCAATCAATTGTGGCTTTTCCCTGAGGAGTAACCCTTCACTCCCCCGAGGCGCAGCCCTCCTGGTAACCCAATTAATGTTGGAGGGTCATATTAGCCCAGCTCCTCGTGTGACCGCAAAAAATGTAAATTGAAATGTTAATCTGATTTGTAAGGCGATAAGTCTATATCGTGATTATAGGTTTTAAATTATTTTATTTAGTAACTATAATTCCCATTCGTGGTCAGACCTAGGCCCTATAGAACAAAAGTTCGCAACGGTCGGCAACGCAATAGCAACGCCCCCAGTGTTGCAGTCCATAGGCGGCGGTGACCGCTTACCATCAAGCGGGCCGTTTGCTTGTTTGCCTCTCTTTTACATTAAAAAAAAGTTACGATTTACAATTTGTATTTTCGATTGATATTTTGCACAAGACACGTTTTAAGTTCCTATTGCTTTCTGCGAACAGCCGAGGTCTCGGATCGTTGGATGTATGATTTTATAATGCAAACTGTTTTATAAATGTAATGTTCCTTTAAAATTTACATACTATTAGAACCTAATAGTCAATGCTCTTGTTATTAATGATGTCATCATGTTTTATTAAAATACCTACTGTCATTTTACAAATACGTAATGAGAGCGTACTCGACGAATGCCTTTGAATCCTTAATTATTTGGTTACTACACTAGTATTGTACGTGTTAGTATACGAGTATTTTGTTATGTCTAAACATAGATCTTTTAAAATTGAAAATTGAATTGACTTACACGTATGATTTATTAGCTTATTCTTACTAAGAGGAATTAAAGTACCCACCACATTCCTAATCCAAGCAAATAAGTCTTTCAAGATAAAATCTGAACAACTAATCAACTAATGAGCTATAATTATACACGGAACATTTTGCATAACCAAAACCTGTTCCGGCTGACCTGTTCAGGTACGTACTCAGGTTACCTTACAGGACGCAGGATTAACATAACGAATGTTACCATGTAACAGATTAATAGTGCAGTCGACGACATCACTACGTGTCACTTACTTATCTAACGGCGGGAATTATTAATGTTTGATTACCATCGCTGTTTTTATTTATTTCTTTACTAGCTTATGCCTGCAGGTTCGCCCACGTGGTATAAGTAGTCATAATGAATAGTAGGAAAGTAGGATAATAATCATTCCTAAAAAATCCTAACATTCGACTATTATGAAATATATTTTATAGTGTTAACCGACACTAGCGGATGTTCACATAAATATATACATCACAAAAATCCTGTTGGAAGCGAAATTTTTGTGATGTATATATTTATGTGAACATCCGCTAGTGTCGGTTAACACTATAAAATATATTTCATAAAGTTTAAATAATGCAAAATCTCTCGCCATTTGATTGGTACTGTAACGTATCACAATGGAGTAGGCATCGCTATAAAGCGGGCCTGCTAGATGGAGCTACGGCTTGTAAGCCGAAAAAGAAATACATCATATCAAGAATTTCGCAGTCAATAGTGATTGCTCCCATGGCCTAGTGGTTAAGGCGTCTGGCCCGGCAAGCCAGAAGACGCAGGTTCGAATCCTGTTGGAAGCGAAATTTTTGTGATGTATATATTTATTCGACTATTAACGTTGAACAGGGTGGAATTTGGCCTAAAGGCGTCGTAGGCCTTTCCTATAAGAACGCTACATGCCACGGTAGAACGTGACATTTTTTTACACACGATAGGCAATTTTTTTACTACTATCTCACCTGAAGTGACGTGTAGTCGAAGGTGAAGCTGAACCTAGAACGGTTACTGACAGTAGAGCTGTTGTCAGAGTGTCACAATTGTTCTTCAAAAACTAGCAATGTACGTTAAAATGGCAGACTTATCTTGTGTACATTTGCGCATGTTAGGTATGAGTTACAGTGGGCCGCACGCACCGTGGTCACACGGCGGAGATGGATGGTGTGACGTGGCGATATTTCAGCACTGACTGTAATAGATGTCGGTTTGGCTTTACTATCGTCGTATTCAAGGACTGAAACAGCCAACACAGGTAGGGCTCTCAAACACAGTGAGACGGTAAGCAGCGGCATATCATTGCGGTGCATAAGATTGCATTCCTGTAAATTCTACTGCAGTTTCTGAAAGCATCGTCACTATACCACGTCATTTCTTAAGGTTCAATAGTAAAATTAGAGCCCTTGTAAGTTTGTAGGGTTTTCTAGTCCGTTAGTTATGGTTAGTTCGTCTCAGAATGTTACGGCGTCAAGGCGTCAATTCTACATTTATGAATCATAACGTACAATGATTTAAATGATACTTTAGCCATAGATCTTAAGAAATTAAAATTTGAAAAAACACCTGCTACGTTATGGTTACCATCAGGCAATCGACCAGCTCGTCTCGTTATGAAATACATCAAAAAAATATAAGAAGTAATCGTAGTATAAAAATACACTTATTTTTCGTCTCTGGGAACAGTCCGGTAACGCTGTAAAGACAGTCCGGTGACGCTGAAAAGGTCGAAAGACAAATAGCACGGTCCTTAAAAAAAAAAAATGTCTCTGGGAATGGGCCTATAACTTTAAACTTAAAATCTTCAACTCGCAATTAATTTAGTACTCATATAAACCGCACACCATTTGTCAGTCCGTCTCCTCAATAGGAGTTGATTGGCGCTATTGGCTCCAGTCGCGGGGTACGAATGACCCTTTCGTAAAATTAATTATTCAAAGAATGTCGTCATCGGACAAGCGGAGTTTCCAGCACTTGTTACCGTGCATTGTTTGCAGGGTTTTCTTGCTTCTTCAAATTTTGTTTTAGAATTTGAATTGTGTGTTTGGAATAAAGAATTCTTGGAGTTTTCTAATACATAAGAAACTGAGCTATGAGTTTTTAGCGCAGCTGTGCACTCAAAACGGCCTTGTACCTGTATACCTACACTGATAAAAAGTTATTTATAACATCTAGTTATTTCAAGTCAGTTCAGTCATTTTTGTTAGTGGGAGGACTAACTCTTCTGCGAGTGTCCGTCTAGGTTGTTACCACCGCTTTGCTCGTGAAGTCTGCCGCCAAGCAGTAGTGTGCAAGCATTACTGTGTTCCGGTTTGATGAGCAGAGTATCCAGTGAAATTACTGGGCATATGAGACTTAATACCTAATGTCTCAGGGTAACGAGCGCATTGCAGTGCCGCGCAGGCCTTTGTGTTTCAAAGTTCTGGGTGGCACTGCAATTGTTATGGGCCGGCGTTATGCTTACCATCAGGCAAACGACCAACTCGTCTCGTTACCTAATAACATAAAAATAAAAAAATCTAAAATAGTCCAACTATGACTTACACGACTTCAAACCATCGAAAAATCGTCGATAATCCACCTTTTTGCACGAAGCAACTTCAAGAAGAAGAAGCAAGTTCTACTTTAACGTTTATTATGAGTATTGCTAAGGAGTTTAGCAATACCTGCCTGCTTCAAACCTGGGCTGCTTCAAGTGGCCAGAAAATAGGTATCTTCTAGGTAGGTAAGCGTGTTTTATATAGTTATATAGTTCCCCTCATAAACGCTCACCAACATTTGAGATATTGGACAATTCTGTACTAATCTAAAATTTGTAAAGGGAAACATTCTAAAGCCCAATTTATGCGATTATAATTTTGACCGAGTATGTTATATTTACTTTGACTCTAACTGAACTCTCCCAATGACTCTAAAGCTATGATTCAGAGACGATTCTATGCGTAGACTTTGGCTTCCATATGTCAAAACTGTTTATAATTTTGACGTATGGAAGCGTGAGTCCACGCTTAGATTCGTCTCTGAATCTCAGCCTAAGTGAATTCGCAGCCTTAGATTTCAGCATATTGCTCATCCATAGGTACATCAAGGAAAAAGCTCCCAATATCGCCCCTCCAAAGAGCTAACTCAAAGAGAGAAAGAAGCCAATATTAAAATTTCCTCAAGAATAATCCGTACACAACACAATATCAAAATTTAATATCATTTTAATCTTAATTCTCCTTATTAATGTTGCCCAAGGAGGGTTCTTGACATTAAATTGCGCACCTTACCTTATAACCTCTACAAGCAAAATTCAACCCTATGACTCAACTGTAAAGTTGAAGTTTCAAAAGGGTTTTTTGAATATTTTTGCATGAAAATTCGCCTGTATTGAAGAAAACTGAAAGCAGGTAAGTTCAAAGATAACGTTGTCTATTCGAAATATGGTTTAATTAGGTTCTCATTGTGATTTGCATAGAATTTTAGGATGGTTGATAAAATGTTGCAGAAGCCAAGAGGTTTTAATGAAGAATACCAAGCTTTTGATTAAGAACTTTAGTCGTAGCTTTAAAAATGAAACATAATACCTACAGCTCTTGTATCGGTGCCTGATTCGTAACAAACCATGCAGCTAGAAGTATTGTTCGGACCGGTTAGTACTTAGATGGGTGAGCGCTAGAGACATTTACAACGAAGCTCTCTCACAGCCTCTACCTTCCTCGTTCTTCATCACGCAGTAATTTTCTCCTTTCCGCATTTCGTTTTTCATGTAGTATGTAGATTAAAACAAAATACATATTTTCCACACATCATTGTTTAGGACCTTTAACGGTCCTAAAAGAGCTCTCATGAAAGTTGAATGACTCTTGGTCCCAATTAACCAACACTAGACAAACGTTGACGAAGCGAATGTTTTTCAATTCATTTTAATTTACTTGTGATGTGACGTAAAATTTACTTGATGATTATAACTAGGTCATACCGTTAAAGGCCCTAGGAGAGCACTCATGAAAGTTAAATGACTCTTTGTCCCAATTAACCAACACTATAAGACAAACGTTGACGAAGCGAATGTTTTTAAATTCATTTTAATTTACTTGTGATGTGACGTAAAATTTACTTGATGATTAAAACATGAGTCGAATTTGCCATCAGTTTGCTCGTTACGGCAAACACCTCGCGCTTCTTCCACGTAACCTTTCCAAAATCATATTCGCATACCGTCAAAATAAGTTAATTATAATTAAAAAACCCCACCGCATCAGTCATTTACCCGGACATGCGGGATCGGTGTCCAGGGTGCGTTCTTTAATTAGGGCATGGCACCTGATGGATGCGCTTGGCTAATTGATGAGATTTAGAGGAAAACTCCAATGCTTTTATTTGATGTTATTGTGTTAGAAAAATATACAAGTTTAAACAATAACTAAGCTTTTAGAACAGTTTTACACAGCGGTGGAAAAGGAACAAATTGGTTACTTTGGTCTGACACCATTATTATTACATTCTAATTTTGGTTGATATTTTTTTACTGTCAAAAAGTTAGTATATGCTATATTTTGTAAGTGTCATATAAATGTTTTTGCTTTCTTTCAAAACAGTAACATTGTTGTATGAAGAAAACACATACTCATCAAATCTAAAAGTCGGTGTAAAACATGAAAGTCAAACCCTCAAAGTCACCCTTGACAAAAAGCCAATACACCCCGCGGTGAGCACCTACTTTTACGCGCTCTGGTATTAGGGCTCTAACATAAGGCACAGAGAATCCTAAAACATAAGGATCTTAAAACTCAAAGCCCACCGAACCTAATTCAATAGATAACTAACTAACTATAACCTAATACTCAAGACTCGACTGGACTATTATTTAATTACTACCCATGTGGACCTAGAAAGGCTAATAGTTTTTGTTACGTGGTTATTCTAAGTTCACCCACTCCCATCTGTGTATTGCTAATTCTGGTGAATCTTTGCCCCGTTGAGTTTCAGCCCTCATCCCGGCATTTCCCTACAAAACGCAGTTTATTACTCAAACGCGCGTTATTAAAGAACCCATCACGGCACAATGCCTCGATGACAAAACTCCTACTTTGAACTCCTTCCTAATCGCAGGGAAAACTTTATTTTCTGGGAGGGTCTGTAGTCACGTTAATGACAGTGCAATGGGTCTGACATATTTAGGCTATTCTGTCAGAGCCGTCAGATAGATTCAAACATTTCAAACTGTTTATTTGTCTTGTGGATTTAAATGTGGCCTAAAAAATGTAACCAGAATGTAATGTAAAAAGAAAGAAGGGTTATATATTTTTAAAACAAAATTAGAATATGAATTGAGATCCAAATTGAGGTTTTTAACTAAGCTATTAATGCACCTGCTGCCAGACGTCTTTCCCATTTTTTCTTTAATTTAGTAATGGCCTAGCAATCACGAACAATTTTAAAACAATAGGAATAGGAGAGTTACGACAATAGAAAACTAGAACTTAAATGTATGTTCTTACACGAGTAAAATAGGAAAATCATCTGAATTCAGGAAACGCGTGTCTACATAACGTAGAACTCTCGTTACCTAAAACGATATAAAGTAAAGAACGATTACATGATCGATGCAAAAACTGGTTTTGCTTGCCGCCCCACCTTCGACGATGACATTATAACATTCAATTACGTTGTTAAAATACGTAAGTGGCAGGCGCGGCTTCTATCAGAAAATGTCACTAAGTAAGTTGTTTATAGAATGTCACTACATCACTTTTTTATTGAAGACGTTTTTGTGCGATTTGTTACTGATATTATGACTACGATTTATCATCATTGCGCAGTTGAGATGTACAGATATATTATATTAGACGTGGTTAATTAAGCTCAAACGTTTTTGAACGATATCATTTTTTACTACACCGTATGTTCATGTCTTATGTATTATTCACACCTAAATTAAAAGTACAAAATAATTTTGCCTTGAAACAAATTCTATTCGTCAAAGTTTTCAAATTACATAATTTAAACGATTTTATTTGTAACTTTTTCAAGATATTAACAGTAGAAAATGCACCGTCTTTACCGAGAATGCTTAAACTGCACAGCGGTTAGAAGACAATGGGCTCGATGGTTTTGTTCGACATCGGAGGGATGGCTGCGGTGGGACGGGAGGGTAATGAAAAACACGGTCGCGCCGCGCGATTACCTCTGACTCTTGTCTGCGCCCCTGGTACTCAAACAGCAGAATTCAATGATTTACACTCGATTGAGTAAATTGTAATTAAAATGTTAACTTTATTTGTACACACATACACACTATTGGTGCCGAGAAGGATATACCTAAGACTTAATTATACATTTTGTATATTAAAACAAAGAATGGAGAAGTTCCACTATCTTAGCTGATTCCGTAAAATCTTTACCCTTACCATAAATAGCTGAAAACAAATACTAATGAATTAAGTCCACCCGAGTCATTGGTGGGTACTAAACATCTCAGAATGTCTGAAGCGTCTTCGTAAACTTTTGTTAAAATTAATTAATTGCATATGGCTTCAAAGCTTTACCATCCGTATATGGAAGGGATGCACTAATTGCCTCTGAGTATGTACCTATTTATCGTATGCACAAACTTTGTGAAATTCAATTACAATCACGGAATTTGGCGTGGTGAAAGGGATCATCAACCTTTTTTGCCACTTCTCCGCGTGTAGAAAACGATAGAACTCTAAGCAGCAACCGATTATTGTAAGCAACAAACACCAAAATACGAGGTCTTTAAGAAATCTGACGGCTAATCAAAGGCTTCATCAATCTTTTTTTTCGCCACTTCTCCGCTAGCAAATCTAAGCCACAACCAATTGTTACAAACACCAAAATACGAGGTCTTGTATTTGGCAACGCATCTCCTGGAATGTTCAGACAATAGTGGACAATAATGGCGCGTTCGAGGCGGTATATCATCGCGTCTCGTGAGGCGGTGAACAATGCTGCGAGGGCAGCCGGCGCTTGCGCAGATGAACGTCGCTGTGCTCTTGGTACTTTTATATTTACGCCCTTTAAAATGAAGTTTTTATATAATTTTTTTTTATTTATTAGGTATTTTAGTTTATGTTGTTTACTTTTTCTGTTATTAAGTATAACAAATATATTTTGCAGCACAAAAAAAAATATTTTAAAACATTTGATATTTAGCGACTTGTTAGGTATTTTAAACTTATAAAAAAATATTTTTGTTGAAAGCTATATAACAATATATTTTGAACAGTGAAATTATTTACCTTACAAATTCGTTTTTTTACACGGTACCTTAGATTCACACTATGGTTTTTCAAGAGACTATTAGATGAAATTCTAAAATATTTAAGGTACTTAAATAAAATACCGAACGCAAAGTAAACCCTTGGCATAAATCCGAATTTAATTCAAACTAGGATTTCTTCACTAAACACTACGTAATTTGTGAATAATGAACTAACTAATGTATACATATGTGGAGTGGTTAGGAGTAAGAAAATACGAGTATAAGAAAAAAGATATCTATACAAGAAACAAATGCCTGTAGGTATATTTTCTATAGGTACACAGCAGATAAAATTTCAAGTACCAAGACTGATCCCACCCTACGCGTTCATGAGTCTACTAACTACAATGTTATGGACTAACCGACATTGTCCACTTCAATACAAACTTTGCAAACCACTGAAAACATTCCTCCTTCACCCGTATTCCCACGACAGACTCAAAACAAATGAAAGAGTACCAAAAATTCTCAAAAACCCCGACGCAATCTCTGCAAAATTTTCGAAAACTTCCTTGTTTCGTTTGACATACAGTTTAAAGTCTTATCCGTTTCGGACACCTTCTCAGCTGTTGTTAATTTCTTATGACACAATAGTCTTTTGTTGTAAATGTGTTCGGTAGTCCAAACACGGTTCAAAGTATTATTTCACAACCTCAGGGGTCAGTCTTTGGTTTGCCACCGCTATTTATTGGCCATAACATCGTGTGGGTGAATAAGGATTACTATTTGATTGATTCGAAGACTCTTAAGTACCGTGAGAATGTTTGAGACAGTGGTGCCAATTCTGTTGGCACAATTTAAACTAAACTAGACTAAAATTTAGTTTAGTTATGTCAAACGTGGTTTGCTATTCAGGAAAGACAAGATTAAACTAAAATTTAGTTTGACAACACTATAATTATTTTAGTTACTTAATTTAGTCTAAGTGGTCATTTATCTATTCTGTTGTACCAAATTTTCGTCTAAAATTAGAGACGTGAAACTAAAATCCGACTAAGTTAGTTGGCATGAAAATGAACGCGGACTAAAATTAATTTAATTATTTCCCCGCTATTCATACGAAATTTTCAAGTAGCTTTATCGTCATACGTGTTTGTGTTGCCTTGGAACAAGTAATTTTATATATTTTGTAATAAGTACCTACTCTACTACACATAATAGAGGAGTATATGATGGTTGTTGGTGGCTCTTGTAGATTCATCGGAAAGATAAACTTTCTTTTACATCTTCACTTCAACTCTTCAAGCGAAAAATTCCTTACCAGGTTGGTAGTTACAGATTATAATATGTACAACAAAATATTTTACTGAAAAGCAATTGTAGATAGGTATTAAAAATACAGGAACTTACTCTTCATAGAAACTATCAAGAACGAATTCGAATGGAAGGTTTGCGGGTTTGAGTTCGGAAGTATACCAATCGAGTTGTTGAAAATTTTTTTTCACAGGTAGGTCTTTTTATAAGAAGTCTTTAGGCCAAGTTTCAAATTGCGAAAACAGATAGTTTTGGAGAAATAATTTTTCAAAAGTTGAAGTTAAAACATTTATGTTATCTATGGACACAACCCTTCCGTTTTACCTGCTATAACACTCGTAAAAAAATTCGTATATCGTAAAAACCAACAAACGAGTACCGACGAGTATACTATGTTAATTAATTTGTGGTAGGTTTTAATAAAAGTAATGCTAAGATTGATTATTGAATCTGCCAATCCTGAATTAGGTTAATTACAGTCACATATTATATACACGAACGCTAAAAAAATTACACTCCTTTTTCGTTAAATCGTGTAAAAATGATCGGTCCGTCAAATCCATCAATTATAATGTATAGGTATTAATTAATATTCGACACGCTGGCAACTCTAACAATTCAATTTAGTGTAAATTTGGTGCTGTCAATACGGTGACTAAATTTAATCAGACCGTTCATCAGAATAGCTTTTAGAACTCTCTAAACTAAATTAAGAAATTTTATAGTTTAGTTTAGTTTAGTCAGGTGAACAAGAGAATTGGCACCAGTAGTAGGCCGCATCTGGGGGTATTCAAGACGTATTAAAGTCTTGTTAAATGGTCCATCTTTCAAAATGAACAAAGAGTCTTGCTTTGAAAGTAAAATTGATATTAGTATCTGGTTTAGAGTGTCAGCCACAAATCACTGTTAACTACAAGATTTTTTTAAATATTATTTATAGAAGTTCTTAAAATATTCGACACTCGAGAATGTTTCACGAAACACAAAGGACATAACACTAATTAGCTATAAGAACAAATGAAATTTACAAAAAACATATTTTCACAAAGATACTACATCTAAAAGTCTCCCGAATTCAACGTCTTTTTTTCCAACCAATAGTAATTTAAATACTACTAAATATCAGATTCTTTACATTTGCTCGAGTTTAGGCGCAAATTACTGCTAGCCATTCATTACTGTCACATACTTCGCAATAGGGTAAACAATCCGATTGTGCTGGATGCACTCGCGCTATTTGTCCCCAGTAACTATACCCGTGCCGGGCGTCGTCAGCATCAGTTGTTCGCTTGTCCCGCGCCTCGAACTCAGCACGCTGGTAACGCTCCTACACGGCGAGCGTTATCATTATTGAACTCTTTTACGCATAAGATCCAACAGGTTGATTTGTTTGCTGATAATATGCATGCCATTGTGACTAGCTTAAAATGATATTTAAGTTTTAATCTATGATAGTTCGTGTTTTGGTGTAAACTGTAAGCTTACTATCTAAATATATAAATCAATTTCAATGACATAAAAAAGCAGGAATGAAAACGGTAGCCGCTTTTTGGTTTCTTTTGGCATGTTTTATGCAGTTTCCTTCCGTTTGACAGCTCGCGCTGCTCTCCATATGTAAATGCAATAACCCATCGATACAGACTTGCTAATTGATTCCTGTTTGCCCCTTTAATTGTAGCGTGTGATGCGCCAAACGGCTCTGAATTATTCATTCTGTGTAAATGTATGGAGGTTGCAATATTTGCAGTTGATATACTGCGCTTGCACTGTGGTAAGCTGCAATATTTGCATTTGGATATCCATTTGGGATTTATTGATTTTGGTACTTCTGAGTGCGTGGTTGATTTGACACTCGACTAAATGCTGGTACTCACTTTAATTCACTTCTGCTTGGCTTAAAGAAGCAGCATTGCAATTCAACAGAACAACACACCAGCTAGTTCGATTTGGTAGGAACTGGATAAGAAGGATGGAAGAACCAGCCCCACGACGGGGCCGGGCTGTTCCATGTCAGCTTTCTACAAAAAATTATCATGAACAGAAAGACATAAAATGCTCGTGTAGTCGTGTACTATGTTCCGGTTTGATGAGCAAGTATAGTCAGTGAAATTACTGAGCTTATGAGACTTACTATAGGTACTATAAACTTAGAGTAATATCTAATACTCAGGGTAACGAGCGCAATGGGGTGCCGCGCAGGCCTTTGTGTTTCAAAGTACTAACGACCAGCCCTAATCCAATAGAATTAAAAAAAATACAACTTCATACAAAATACAAATCTAGTTAGAAAAAATCTTAGGAGACAGTTCAAAGGCTAATTATAAAATTCAATAGGAAAATTCAAAACGGACAAAACGGAAGCATTTCCAGAAAATAAAACTTTCATCCTACATAACTATTATACATAGCTATTCTACTAAAACTATGCAGCACTCGAAGGGGAGACTGGTAAAAAATTGATATTTTATTGCGTCCGGGGTCCACTTTTCCGTCATATTTTATTCTCTTTTCGTCGTTTACTGAGGCTTTCTTGGATACCCACAATTTACATCATTCCATCACCAATTCACACTTTCAGAGGATTTTGAACTCTATTACTGGCGAATAAGGAGATTATGTCCATAGTTTTTGCAAAAAGAGGGTAGACACAAGTTTGTGGAAACAATGCATAGCGTCATACGCACGAATGAGTAGTATATCATTTTCTTGAACAAATGGCTTTCAGTATCTTTTGTAGCGGCCTAATCTAGTAAGAAAATAAACAACGGAGTTGTCTGTCTGTACTCGATGCAGGGGAAACGAGTTGCGAATTTACATTGAAAAAGATAAGCTTACGTGCATAGATTTCTATTGACAATTTTCGCTTGCGTTTCAAACGGGGAATCTTATGAAAGGAATGAAATATCTATACGAAAGTATACAAGAATATTGAAGACAATGGTAAAAAATAGACAGTATAACAGTGATTAGGAAAGGATAGTATATATATAGTATAGGATAGTATATACTATACAGTAAATACATCTATCGCTGTGTGGTTGAACTACAGTTGTAAACCAATCCTCATTCCAAGCCTTGACTATTACAATCATTACGCTATATTTTTCTTAACCGTCTTCGAAAAACTGGGAGGAGGTTATATGTTCGACTGTAATATATTTTTTTATTTATGTTCACCGATATCTCCGCCAATTGTGGACCGATTTTGGAAATGTGTTTTTGTGTGAAAGGGTTTCAAGGGTGTACTCTCGAGGTGGTCCCATCTAATTTGTATGAAAGACCAACTAAAGGTGCAAAATGTAAGTTAAAAGCAATTCCACTTGTTATCAATTTGTTCACGTAAATAAATACATCTCAAAAATGTTGCTGTAAACAGGATTCGAACCCTAGTCTTTCTGGTTATCTAGGCCAGACGCTTCTAAGCTCCATAGCATATCGAGCGCTCCCATGAGCGATAAAGCGCTAATAAAATGCCGCTACGCCAAAACACTGAAATACGAACATCGAATGATTTGGAATTCGCTTGACTTTTTGCTTCAAACAAAACATTCCCAGCGCGAGAATCGAACTGCTAGCCATAAATCATACAGCCGCTAATGTCATGCAACTAACAACGAATTTCACGGATCGCCACACTTGTTAATGTATCCGAAATGACTTCTCGAATCCAATATGGTGACTTATTGGTGTCGCCATGTTTAAGCTTTTTGTTTCTGTTGGCATTTCGCGCTTGTTACAAGCTGTAGGTGGTCCGGGGCTTAGTAACCATATATTAAAGGGCACCTTAGACGCTCAAGTAAACTTACGTTTGCTTAACGTTGCTAACGTACGTGTGTTTCGAGTACTATCATGAAATTCGCGCTTGACGCAAAAGCGTTGTTATTCTGACACGCAAACGTACGTTTGCTTGAGCGTCTAAGGTGCCCCTAACATGTTTCGCAGTACCATTGGTGTAGTCTAAAGGTTGCGGGTCCGTTTCCCCCTTTATTAGTTTAATTTGTTTTTGAAACCACAGTCTGCGCTTACCGGCTTCTTCGTGTTCGATTTCAACCCGAATAAAATCATTGCAGCGGTCGCTAGTCTTCGGTTGGAAGGAATTGTCTAGAATTCTCACTAGTTTTCATTTTGGTATAATGTGTTCCAGAACGAAAACTAACGAAAACTCTAGATAATACCTTCCAACAGAAGACTAGCGTGCAGCGACCGCGCTTGGTTGTTATTCGGTTTGGACAGCCCTGCTCTAGACCACCTCTATAATTAAAAGCACCATTGTTTTATGTACAGCAGAGATACCTAAAGTACATTCCTATAATATGTATATGTATTATGTTAATGTATGTAAGTTTAAGTACTTATTCTGTGTAGATTTATAATAATTATAGTATGTAGGTTTATGGTAGCTTTCTATTTAATGTACCTAATGTAACTTTTGCGGTGCACTACATTGTTTCTACGAGTATGATATGTGGTACTACCGCTTTGCATAGTCTGCTGTGACGCAGTATTGTGCAATCACTACTTTGTTCCATTTTGATGAGCAAAGTGATCAGTGAAATTATTGGGCTTATGAAACTTAATACCTATTGTCTCAGGGTAACGAGCGCAATGCAGTGCCGCGCAGGCCTTTATGTTTCAAAGATCTGATTGGCACTGAAATTAGTATGGGCTGGCGTTATGTTTGCCATCAGACAAACAACCTGCACGTCTCGTTTCCCATAGATATTTTTTATATCTATCTTAAGCTCATTTTACGTTTGAACCCTCTACATATAGATCAACGTTCATGTCACCATGGAACATTCTGGAAATTTCATCTGGAAACAACATGAAATAGTCTTCATAAGTGGTCACCAGAAAGTAACCTGTTTCTTCAACCTAGGCCACAGAATATGTAGTAGGAACTGTGACATTTATCACAGAATACGTAGCTGCTACTATTGAGTCACAGTTCAAATAGCAGTTAGTTTAACATTTCACCCAAGAGCGTTCACCCTTGACCCCTAACTGCCGTTGGTCATCTCGAGACGTCTTCTCTCTCACTCTGGCTTCGAGAATGTCGTGAGTTGCTATCCTTGTCTGGAGGCACGATGCTATCATGGCGCGTGGATCCGGGTATCCTCAGAATTGCACTCGATTACTCGGTACATGAATTGTGTATACCATGTAATTAAAAATTAATAACGATTAATTTTATTATTCATTCAATTTTCTTATAGAGGGAGGATAGTGTTTACAATACGTTTGTTGTCTTCTTAAAATTATACTATTCCTCAAAGATATAAAGCAAATTAAGCACTTCAATTTTATTGATTTATATCTATACATATAAATAAAATTAAAGTGTCTGTTTGTCATTCCAACAGGTTTTTACTAAATGCATAATTTGAAAGTATAGTAGTGTGTGGCACTGCAATTCATATGGGCTGGCGTTATGCTTACCATCAGACAAACGGCCAGCTCGTTTCGTTTTCAAATAGTATAAATAAAGCACAATTTTTAAAATGGCTGGACCGATTTTGACGGGACTATCACTGGCATATAGCTGTTGTTATAAGGAGTAATTTAGGTTACGTGGGCGAAGCCGCGTGGCACAGCTAGTATTACTTATGTGCGGTAGAAAATGCTAGACCTCTACTCATGTACCAGGACATTATGAAAACTGGGAAGACGGGCACATGTAGGACTTCCACTGGCACTGTACCTACTCGCTGTGGTCGGGCGTTATTCCTGGAGCCCAATTCTCGTATTTAGGGACATTATGTCGGATTTGAGATTATCTCTAATCATATGTCTCTACGAAAAATCTCACTAAAATGTCCACGCATTCAAAAAACTGCATTCTCGATGCGGTTAGAGATTTTTGTCATAGATTTCTTCCTAGACATTTTTAAATACGTTCCGTTTTATCGACTGCATTCACATGAAATCGAGAAATGACTCAAGTATTCATTTCAAATGTTTAAATATATGAAGATTATGTAATAATGCATACAACGTACATTTGATATGTAATTGAATAAATTTATACAAAGTAGACAGTTTTAAAATCGAGAATTTATTTTCAAATTTTGTACTTTCGCGTGGAAAGAAATGTTTTCTGCAATATCAAATTAAAATCTTTTTAATCTATGCATGAGATAGAGCTGTAAAAGTAACGAGAAATCGAGTACTCGTATGTATTCTTTATTGAAATCATTAGTACTCGTTACTTTCGTCTTGTTACTTTTCGATTACTTTTGATACAATCGAGTACTAGCATGAAACATCGCATCGAGTCCTGTTGGTTGGTAATTGGTATCATTGTATTCCTTGGTATGATTTCGTTCGTATTAAGTACTCTCTTCTTGTTATATATATTTATCATTCAGATTGTATAATGTATAAACAATTCTCGTCTTGTTATACATTTAGATATAGTGAATGACATTATTGGCACAAAGTAACACCATAAAAAATCCTTAGTAAAATAATGAAATCAAAAATTTGAAAATACAGTAGGTATTTTTCAAATTCAAATTCAAAAATTTTATTTCAGATACCATAGATCCATAGTGTTAGTAAAATGAAAATTACATTAATTTAATTGTTAGTAAATTACATTTAGAACGACTCAACTTAAAGAAAAACATTAAATTAACTAGGAAGAAAACACTGCGCAAAGATACGACCAAATGAGAGGACATACCTCTCACTTGATCACCACCTCCACCCAGTGCTTCCACTAAGGAGAAGTCAGCCTCTCCATCACTGTGTTCAGAATGGTGTTATGACTATCTCGAACTCTTCTCATCAGAGATGCCGTTTTTTTGCGAATGATGGCATGAAAGCCATCAGTCTGCGTCTGCACAAACATCTCTGAAGCACTACAGAAGCGAGGTAGCCCCAACAACATTCTGAAAACATTGTTATATTGGACACGTAGAGCATCCAACGATTTCTTGGTGAAGTCCACCCATAGACCACCCGTATACATGTTCTGGCAGTAAGCTTTAAAAAGCGTGATTTTTACTTGCTCTGTACAACGGGCGAATCTACGGGCCAACATATTACCTCGAATAGCAAGCGCCCTACGTTCCCTGTCAATGTCTACATTATCCCTAAGGTCGTCGGTCAGAAAATGGCCTAAGTATTTAAACTTGTTTACTCTTATTAGAGTTCTCCCAGCAAGTGTAATTGGAGGTGCATTCTCAAGACACTTACCGGCGGCCCTAAAAACCATGTATACACTTTTCTTAACATTGTATGCCAGACCATGTGAGGTTGCATATGATTCACAAAACCTCAACATCGCTCCGATGGCACTCATAGTCGGGCCCAGAAGCATTTTAAGGAAAGAAATCCCTGGTTCATTTTATTATATAAAAATTTGTTTTTGGAAAAAGCGGGAACCGACTTGCGAAAATGTCGTGAAATATGGAATATTATCACCCATTTTTTCACCCCTAGAGATGGTATTCCTACATAAAATTTATGGAACCTTACTCATGAAAAAAATAATAATAAAAATCGGTTGACAAATGGCGGAGATAAAGAGTAACATCACCACGAAAAAGGCGAATTGAAAACCCTTCTGCTCCATGTTTTGAAGTTGGAAAAAATATAAACAATACGAAGCCACGATGCTTATTTCTCACTCACATTAATTCTATCTCTGGACAAACCCTTTCAGTTCACGCATCATGCATTGTATTCGTACGGATAACGAATCAAATTGACATCATACGAAAAATACGAGTAAAGAATTGAATATGTAAGTAGTGATTTATTACTTCGAATCTGGCGATGTACTCGTTACTCGGTAACGAATACATACGATTTCTTTCAGCTCTAGCATGAGATTGAGATCTTTCATCTTATTTTGTTTGGTTTTAGTGGTATTTACAGAGTACTTTTCATGAACTCCACAACAAAATCGACCGACATGGGTCGGAGTCATTTCCATGAATCTGATTATGTGGGAGAATCAGCTTATACAGGTGAAATATTATGTGTTTATTTTGGTCAAGTGTCACAGATCGTCTTATCCTAATCTCTGTGGTTATTTTTAATAAGTAGCTTGTAAGAGTTTGTTTGATACTTTTTACTGTTTTTCAGGAAATCCTCAAATCTGCAGATATCTCAAAAAGGGACTGTACCAAGCGTATTCCCTTGGTGCACTTGAGTTTCGACAACACCTACATCAAGAAGCCTTCGGTATTTAGAAAGAAGCAAGAAGCTATTCATTTTTATGCAGCTATCTCAAAAAGGGACTGTACCAAGCGTATTCCCTTGGCTTGGTGCACTTGAGTTTCAACAACACCTACATCAAGAAGCCTTCGGTATTTAGAAAGAAGCAAGAAGCTATTCATTTTTATACTGGGCTAGAAAACTATGATAAATTCATGCTGGTGTTAGACACATGTGTAATAATTTAAATTACAAGGGAAGTAAAATTATTAATGTTTGTGTTGGTGATCAACTGTTAATAACGCTGATCAAGCTAAGCAGATATTTACCAGATTTTGAGTAGACAGTTTTTATTTGGTGTTTCCCAAACTAGCATCGCTAACATTTTTACAACATGGATACATTTGATGTATAAAATTTGGAATTTAATTTGTATTTGGCCAAATAAAGAATCGGTTCAATACTATATAAGAAGTTTTCCAAGAGCAAGAATTATTGTGGACACAACAGAAATACCCATAATGAAGCCTGGGAATCCTGTAGCACAGCATGTAACATTTAGCAGCTACAAACACAAAAATACTGTGAAGGCAATGATTGGGGCTGCGCCTGGTGGTCTTACATCTTGTCTCAGAATGTTATGGAGGTTCAGTCAGTGATAGACAGATTATAGAAAGATCCAAACTGCAAAATCTTTGTGCCAGTGGTGATTCTATCATGACAGACAGAGGCTTTAATGTACAGGACATTTTTGTTCCAAAAGACATTACTATAAATACTACGATGCTTTTGAAAGGAAAGACACAAATATCAGGTGTTACAATAATACTGGATCGGAAATTAGCGAGCAAACATGTTCATGTAGAACATATTATTGGTCTAGCTAAGACATACAAGATTTTAAAAAACGAATTAAGCCCATATCATGTCCCCCTAGCATCTAGGATTTTATTTGTTTGTGCTATAGTTTGTAATTTTAGAGAGAATATAGTGAAATAAAAGTTTTTATTACTTTTTATTGTTTTATTATACAGTATAATTATTCTTTCTTATTCTTATTCAAGTGGGGGCGATAAGGCCTGCACTGACGTCCCGCTTGCGGTGTACTCTTATTCTTATTCTAGGTGGGGGTGATAAGGCCTGCACTGACGTCCCGCTTGGGGTGTATTGTGCATTTCCCCCTGCCAGCGTTTACCCTAGCCAGCCCAAATCCTTTATGGAACGGAGTGCGGCCTTGGGGCGCTGGCAAAGCTGCTCCAGTAACGTTGATGTTGTTGTTGTACTATATGTCTGAACGTTAGTCGTCTGCTGTTGTTGCGTCAGCTGCTCACGCATTCCGGTAGTTATTCTTATTTCTTCTGTGGCCTCGCAATGCCACATCACGTGTTCCACAGTCTCATTTTCCAGCAAGCAGCCCCGACATAGAGGACTGTCTGTCACTCCGATCTTATGTAGATGATAGTTTAAGTCGCAGTGGCCTGTGATGAGCCCTACTAAAAGTCGAAGATCCTGCCGTTGTAACTTTAGTAGGTTGTTTGTGATGTTCCTGTTTAGGGCTGGGAAAACGGTTCTTGCATGTTTGCAATCCGCCCTCTTCTTGTTTGCAATCCGTCCTCTTCTTTGGGGTGTATTGTGCATTTACCCAAGCCATCCCAACTCCTTTACATAACGGAGCACGGCTTTGGGTTGCTGGTGCAGCTGTTCCAGTAAAGTTGTAGGTGGTGAAAATTTTCTGGAGTACAATCTTGGTCAAGCCTCTCTCCGTGATTTGGAGCCATCATGTTAAAATAAGATCCGGATAAGGGGTATGAAACATAATTTCATTTACCTTAACATTGTACACAAAGTACCTGTCAAAGTAACATTGAATTTGTTGCTTGGTAATCGTCGGCTAATATGATGGAACTATTGACATCTTGGTAAACTTCTACAGCGAGAACGTCGACTGCTCGGCTTTCAGACGCTGTAGGGCTTTGATGAAGTTTTAACATATTACATTAAAAAAAGCTGTAAATTGTGTAACACTGTTAAAAATCACTTAACAACCACTCAAGTGTCCCGAAGACACGAACAAACGCTGGAGATTCCGAATCTCTCATTGGGTGGAGGTAGTAATTATTAATTAACAAAGAATAATGACTATACAAAAGAAATCTGCAATTTACATAGCAAAATCACAGTCCACAGACAAACAAACATTTCGAGTTCTCTATACGACATCAAAAGTCTATTGCTCCGGACCACTCGTTGCATGTCGAACGCTGGCGGTAGACATATCTCTATCGTGACATTACGAGAATACGAAAATTAGGTTTGAATCGACATACGCCATTTTTTTTCGACATATCTCAAATCCGACATGATGTCATTTGCGCGAGAATTGGGCTCCAGCGCTTCTTGAACGTAAGTACATATTAAAATATTTAGAAAGCACCTACATGATTCCTACATGATTCGAAGCTACTCGTGTTATCATACATAGCTATTATAGCTCCTATAGTAGTTCTACAAAAAAGGCCTGCGTGGCACTGCATTGTGCTCGTTCCCCTGAGATATAAATACAGTAATTTCACTGACTATATATACTTTGCTCATCAAACCGGAATACAGTAATGCTTGCTATATTTTTGATCTTAATCAGTTTTCGAGATTAGAAATGATTCCATTTTGACATATTGACTTTCGTGGCATAGCTAGCAGGTAAGTTTATACAGTAGGTTTATAGCGTTTGCGGTTTGACCTTTATCTCGCCGTGACGATGTGATCGAGGATGGGGAATAAGCTAGCCCTAGATTAGGAAATGCTCTCAAGTTCAGCTGTCGGAATACACCAACAGATGGCGGTAAATGCAACTTGAGGGTGAGGCTAGGAAATGCTCTACCACCAAACTAATGTTTTCCTTCACCGGAATTGTAGAATTGGAACCATAGATCGGCGAGTGGAATCACTACCACTATATAAGTCATCATCGCTTCAGTATGTTCAATATTCACATAGATGGCCTATGTTCAGATCAAATAAAAAGCTCTTAATAGGATTGCCTCTTTTATTCGAGTACAACCAAAACCGATCGCAAAACAAAAAGGTGTCCGTTCCGGCAGATTTCGTCGCTGCCCTTGGGGCCTACTATAGTCTCTTTAAGCGTTTATAATTTTGTTTACTCGTTACTCAACAGTTCACAGCACATTTTCGAGTTATTTCCTTAATTTTGGTAGGAATATGAAAATGTGCAGATAAATTTTATATTTATGAAAGTTGTGTTTTCTCGACATTTGAACTTTTATCTTTTGACTCTTCTTTCGTTTACAAAATATGACAGCTCCGTAGTGTAGCTGATAGACCTATCTCGATAAGCACATCATTTCTGGGCCACGGGTTCTACTAAATGTAACAAAACTTACATAAATATAAAACAACTTCATACAACATTTTGGTCCGTATACTGAACAGATTTTAACGAAACTTACGCTTTTTGTAAGCAAATGAAGAAAAAACGCACACAATCCAAATCGGAAAATGCGTGGACGAAAATACAAACATACATCTATAAGATATTGTATACATATTTGTTACTAACCCTAACGGATTATTGCATATAAGTATAAATATATTGCAGTTCCAATAATATTAAATACATAAGTGTCAAATTGATAACCTTTATTTTAAAGTCCGTTAAAAATGACAATGGTTTCGTCGCAGAATGATCACTTTTATGAACAGCATACGAACACTAACAATGGTTTATTGATGACCGCCATTGTGCGATCATAGGCAAACGATTGTGTTATATATAATACTATAATACCGAAAGGGCCAAAAGTGGTAGGTAATTGTGCGACGCGACGCGACGATACCATTTTCATTTTTAAACCATTTGTTAAGTAGAATTTGGGCCCTGTATCATGCAAGGGCTGCAGGGTCGATACCAGGGGGAAAAAAGCAGTTATGTTTGTTGGTGTTTATTATGTTGTAAGACATAAGTCCTGATCCTCTAGACTCAGGGACTCTTTGTTTTTCATGGTCTATAATGTATTTGCTGGTCATAAGGCGATTTTTTTATGTCCAAAAGTTGTTACATTAAAAAGTAGTAGACCCCATGCACCACCGCATAATTACAATGACGTCTCAACAAGGGAAGTGACTATCGTCTCATCTGTGGCGTGGGCTGAAGGGTGCCAACAAAGGGTTTTATAATGATTTTTATGTGATTTTCACGGTACACCGCACAGTGACAGAGGAGGCTACCTATCTGACGGCTACTGTTTATCGTCACGGGGTGGTTGTTTTGCGATAATGGTTTTTTTAACGACGAATTAAATTAAATTTGTAAATCTTTATGTTCTTTCATTATTATTGCGTTAAACAGGAATTTTAGTAGGCATCAACGGCTAAAATAGATTTCAACGTGGTCGAGTCACACAAAAACAAATATTTTCACTAGTTAATTAAAAGGGGCAACTGTAAAAACAATTCGACGATAAAATCGTATCACGGTCGTACGCCGCGCGGTATACAGCTGTTAATTGTAGTTCAGTGCCATCTAGCGGATTATCGCGGAACTATTGTTACAGGAGAATGGAAATTAATAAAAGTTTAGGCGGGAATGAATGAACTGAAAATGATGTATGATTTTTAAATGCCGCATTGAATCAAACATGAATCATGATTATCATGAATCAACAGACCTTGTGATATGCCAAATTCTTTTTTCGTGCGTTTTTCTGTTGTCATATTATTGAAACTGAATAAAAAAAACGAGTAAGTACTACGTAAAATTTTTCAAAACAAAAACTTTTCAAAATCCTAGTAGGTAAGTACCTCTTAGCTTTAATTTTTCGAATCAATAGAGCGAGCATCCGACCGCCACGTGCGGCGTGCCAAATACAATTAAATATTTATTACACATTCGTGCTGAATGCTGATTGACACCCACCTGGCTATAGGTGAATAATTGCTGACCGCAATAGGGAACTTGATCGAGATTCACTTTTAAAAAACTCATTGAATGTAATAGAAAAAACTCGACTGTCCCAGCCGGTGTCACTCGGGATGATTCTAACGATATTCCATACATCCAAATCTGTTCAGGCATTTAAAAGTTATGGTGGAATAAAGAAACTCACATACATACATACATGAACAATATATACATACAAGAACCCTAAAAACATTAGGCACATTCCTTTTCTGTGCAGTCGTGTAAAAATAGTTGTTTCTAAAAAAACTTTCTAGTAAATGGGAAATGGGGAAAGTAAATGGGAAGTCTGATTCATGATTCATCAAGGTTCAAATGATAGGGTATTTTCTAGTGAGTACGTGGCTAGCTATCCTCATGTTGTAAATCCGCTGTCAAGCACCTATATCGGTGTGTTTTTATTTAGTTTAATTATATTCTGCCAGCTCGCAGGCTTCAGGGCTCGCACCCTTTTTTGGCAATTAAATTATTTGTTACAATTTTTTACGACATTATTAGGTTAACAAAATACTCCGAAGGGCTAACTTAAAGTGACATACAGACATAGCTATATTATAATTTTATATAAATACATTTTTTTGGCATTGCCGCTATACTTTAGAGTTAGGCTTTCTGTTTCAAAGTGCTGAGTAGCACTGCAATTTCATGGGCTGGCGTTGTGCTTACCATCAGGCAAATGACCAGCTCGTCTAGTTATCCAATAACATAGTATAAAAAAAATACCTGCTTATACTTAGATGCAATTGTAATTAGTGGTAGGTACTTACCTAATTCACTGACCTGTGATTACACCTATCACTGACCTTCGAAACTTCGAAACAAGGAAGGTTATAATCACCCCTAAATATTCTATATATATGGGATCTGATGAAGCAGTCCTCATATGTTATTCCATTTGCCCTGACATTTGGAAGCTATCAACAATTTATTTCGTTTGTCTGCGCCATTAATGGACTTTACCTTTAAAAAGGCCCAGCTGGTAAAGGTCCCGGTCTTTGGACTGGCTGTGGGTAGTTAGCTATTGGAGACAATGCGACGACGTACAGAAGTGATTTGTTATATCTGTGAACTTTTACCTTACAGATTTTTGGTGTTAGTTGGAAAAAATAAGAAAAAACTTCAAACTTGAAGTGCGCTGTATTTTCTACATTTTTTTCTATGTCTCTTCTCATCATCATTATTATTTAACTTTTTTTTTTTTTTTTTTTTTTTTTTTTTTTTTTTTTTATCGTGAGGGGAATGCATTTCCGCACACCCCCGCCTGAGGTGCGATGACGGGGGTAGTGTGGGACTTGATCCGGCTTCCGCCACCGGCAATACCCACTAAACCTAACTCACGGATTTTAACGTCTCGCCGCTTTGTCAGCAAAATCACGGGGACGTAACACTTCCGCAATTTTGCTAGCGGATTCCGCGAAGCGGAGTATCAGTTTTTTTCACCTTTTGGTGGTTCTCCATTTGTCATTATATGTGCACAATGGCACATTAATCGTCCCAGGGAATTAGCTCCGTTTGGGCGACGAGCTCCCCAATTATTATTTAACTGGGTCAACATAATTCAAGTGAATTATCTGATCCAGGGCTGCCCGGAAGTCGAATTTTGACGCAAACTTTAAATGCCTTTTCTTTTTCGAATTTCAAAAACTCGTAGAACAAATATGGTGGTCAACCATATTTGTTTTACGAGTAGAGTAGATTAACCCCCTTCCGGGATAACATATTACCAAATTAAAATCAGTTTGTATATAAATTGGCCATAGAAACTGCTGTGCCACTCAGAACTTTGAAACACGAAGGCCTGTGCGGTACTGCAGTGCGCTCGTTACCCTGAGACATTAAGCCCAATAATTTCACTGGCTACTCTGCTCATCAAACCAGAACACAGTAATGCTTGCACATTACTGCTTGGCGGCAGACTTCACGGGCAAAGCGGTGGTAACAACCGAGACGGACACTCGCCGAAGAGTTAGTACTACCACTAACAAAATAACAAAAGTTTATAGTATATGTATTATATTTTTCCATACAAGCCTTTATAAAACACGTAATTGGTACAGTAATCTTATGGCTGCCTTCCGGCTCCATCATCAGACCAGCTCTGTGATATCATTATATTGCATTGTCATCCGTTTTACAATGTGTGGAAAATTTCCGTTCAATCGATCACCGGAAATGAGGTCAAATTTAGCTTTTAACAAACATACAGATATACCTGCCAACTTTGCAAGTTAATTAAACTTGCAAAAACAATTTTCCCAGGTGCAACTGTGCAAAGAATAACAGTGAATTATATATATAAAAAATGTAACGCGCGACAGCGCACAGCCAAGCCCAGCGTCCAAGGCACCGAATCCAGGAAATTAAGGCGCGAGTCATTTCCACTCCGTAATCCGGTATCTGCGGCATATCGGAGACACCTCTTGAATCAACACCTCTATTGTGTCGGGGAAGCTAAAAATTCAATTCTGAAAGTGTAGGTATGAAGCTTATAAATAACTTTGTGAATTACTTAAATTAAATCAACATTTTTGGGTGCTCATATTTAAACACGCAACTAAGACATGTTTAGGAGTTAAGTGCTTTTTAACAGAGATTTTTTTTGTGGTAAAACCGATAGTTTTTGTGATGTTGTGTTTCAATAAACATCTATCTATCCATTTTCAAGTTCGTGGCAATTTTCCCCACTAACGTCAAGAAAATCACGGCGCTCCATTCCACGTTTCCAATACTCTCATAGGGTGAGCCGTCCGATGATTGACAGCTAATAACGGCAGATTTCCCACGGGGCCGCGCAATTTGTCCCTTACCCCACTGAGGCTCTGGAGTCATGGAAACCATGACTGAGGTGTGAGCTATGAAGGAATGAAAAATGCGAGCACAGGAAATAGAAGAACCTTAAAATGGCTCCTTGGAAGTTACTCGCCAATACTCGTCGAAATGTGTAGGAAAACTTTGTGATAGAACCAGAGCGCGGTGGTTGAGCAGTTTATCATACTATCTACTACTATCGGACACTCCATTCCGGGCACAACTTCACTCCATTTATTGGTCATTCTGCGTCTCGAATACTGCCGACTGAGCGTGAAATGGACCGTTGTATCGGCCACATACGATGATTCGGAACGTTTGTATATCCAATATTTCTTCCACGTAATCCATCTGAGATTCCCCACAATCGAGCTGTTTTTGGAATGTTGTGGATTGGAGCGCTCGTGAATGGGAACTAAAATAGCAATACAATTAACAGTCGTTGCAGAAAGATATTTGGTAGGCGCTAAGCAGAGAGGATATATTTTGGCTAGATAACGATGATACATAACTATTAATCGATTCCATATTATAAAATTCTTATAAACAAAAATATAACAATGAAGCACAAATTTTAGGTGAGACTAGCTGCTGCCCGCGGCACGCGGAGATATTGGATTTCATGGGTTTTATTTTTTTGCGCGGAACCCTAATTCTTTTTCTAAAATTAAAGTAGCCTTAGTTACTCGTTGTAACATCAGCTATGTACCAGTGAAAGTCCCGTCTAAATCGGTCCAGCCGTTTCGGAGATTACCTGGAACAGACAGACAAACTGACAAAAATTTTAAATTTTATAGGTACCGTATATACCTACTTTCATATGCATTTAGTAAAAAGCTGTTATTTTGATATTATAAACAGACACTTCAATTAAATTTATTTATATAGATTGAAGCGGCAAACCATTAGAAAAGAGTAATTGTTATTGCTACTTATAACTTCACTCAACTGTTATTATTAGAACTATAGCTATAAAACTTTGAGAAATTACTCAATAAGTACATAATGAAATAAACTCTTATGAAGCTGAATGGATGCAGGTTTATTTCATGTTAGAAATCATAATAAGCACCGCAATACGCCAGATAAATCCTCTAGGACCGTAAAGTCGAGGTAAACCTGAGGTAGAAGATGTTTATAAATATATGAATAGCCGTTATCTGCCGCATAAAATATTAATGATCATCCCCATTAGCTCGGGAGAGCTTTTTACACGAATAGACAGTAGGTTATACGTTGGTTTAGAAAGTGCTGGAAGCGCCAGTGTGGCCAGTTTTTGTCGTTTTTTTTTTTTCCATAATCCAACAGCGTCACCATAAAACCTAGGTACATAAAATAATCTTATAATATAGTCAAAATAGGATTACAATAATAAAGCATAAAATGCTTATAGATAATATGTATATAAAGTGAAAGCTGTGTTGATTGATAAGTATTTTTCTAAAATAAGTTACTCCTTGTAACTTCAGCTGTCTTCCAGTGAACGTCCCGTCAAAATCGGCCCAGCTGTTTCGGAGATTACCCTGAACAAACAGACAGACAGAACAAAAATATTTTTTTTTTATCTATTTATTAATATTTTTTTTTTTTTATATGTGGGTGAATCACCCAAACGTCAGCACTGCACCAAATAACAGCACCTCGGCGAAAAAGTGCAAACCATATATTACTGTGTATGGTTCTAACATTGCCAATTGGAAAAAAATACGGCAGAATTCATCTTTTTAACAATAGCAAAGTTTTTAATACGAAAAGGCTAAAAATGGCGCCAACAAAGTGATTCAAAGAAGTCGTTCTGCAGTTATTGTAATTTTGCGGTCATTTTGATTGAGCGACGGTAAGATCTTACCTGCTTAAAATTAACAATATATTTGTAGTGATTCGATGATTTTAATGAAATTGTATTTATTAAGTGTTTTATAAGTATGAAGACCCTTTTTAGAATAAAACATTTAAAGCTTTCCGTTAACTAATTGCTAGAAAGAGGATGCCAACAATTGGGTACAATTTTTTTATATTTTCTAATTTATCAGCACCCATGTTGATATGTGGGTTTAAGAGGCTACAGTTCGCCATACTTTCCATATAAACGCTCGTACGCGATTATAGTGTCCTAAAAATTTTTCTTTAGATGTTTTGAGCAAATAGGTATCATGTACTCGATATCTAGGATTCCGTGGGAGCAAAAATTTAAAATTTTGAGATTCCAACTCAGCACAAGCCTTCAAAAATCAGCTTTTTTGGACAAATTTTACCTTGACTTTAGCCGTTCACAGTGTTCTCGTAAATGTAAAATTCAACAAAACACTTCCATATAATCCTTGGACATGTAATGGAGATTCTAAATAACAAACATTTATTTTACAAACTTGTAAGGCACTTTCTTTTGAAAATGCCTTACAAGTGTGCGTGTTTTTATACGTATTTCCTGGAAAAGGTTTTAGGAAATTACCACGCACTAATTGTCTTCGGAAATTTTCTTTGGAAATTTATTTCAAAATTTTCAGAATGCGAACCGAAGCCTCTGGCGTTATCTCTCCTTTTTCCGTAATGCCTGTTTTTCTTCGATGAACAAAAATGCCTTTAGGCCAGTTTTGCGTTCTAGGATTTTTGCGTTGGGCAGGTCATGAAGCGGCACCTTAATGTGTGTAAACAAATTTGGTTGTTTTTCAATAGTTACTTTTGTTGGTATTATGGAATAAGGGTATTTTTTGAATAAATGCTTTGTATATGATCGTTCTACAAATGATGGCACCATGCTGAAAACACATTTACCATTTATCAGCATAGTGTTCATAGTTATTTTAATTCTGTGCCAATAACTGGATTTTTTTACTGTTGGCTCATTAACAAGCTCAAGTTGCACAACGAGCTATGGGGCTATGCTCGGGGTTTCCCAGTTCCCTGCGTGATAGAATGAGAATCGAGGAAATCCGCAGGGGAACGAAAGTCACCGACATAACTCTCAAAGTTAGCAGGTTGAAATGGCAATGGGCAGGCTACATCGCTCGTAGAACCGATAACCGATGGGAAAGAAAGGTTCTCGAGTGGCGACCACGAACCGGAACACGTAGTGTAGGACGGCCCCCCACTAGGTGGACGGATGACCTTGACAAAACCGCGGGGGACCGTTGGATGCAAGAGGCGAGTAGCCGATCCAAGCGGCGTTCTATGCGGGAGGCCTATGTTCAGCAGTGGACGTCTTCCGGTTGATGATGATAACGATTCATGATGATGATGATGATGATGATGAATTGGATTCACCTGAACCCGATTTCTAACTTGAGCTCTCTTTTCGCGCAATAATTCGATTACAAAAACAAGAAAAGAAGAAAAAAGTGACAAAGATTAGTAAGACAAAAGTAAATTACTGAAAAAAACTGAAATAAAAAGAGTTGTAACTGTAACTTGTTACGGATATATTTTCTTGGAATACCTAGGTCTAATTCTAAATGGTCTATATTTTAATAAAAGCCTTACAACTCTATTTGTAGAAGAATTTTATTTGCTCCAATCTTGGTGCTGATAATTGGGTAATTTCGTGCCAATAACTGGCAACAAGCATGCCAATAAATGGAGATACGATCATTTTTCAATCTCTTTTAATATTCTCTCGTATTGTTAACATTATCATTTCAAAAGCTGTACAAATATAAAGATTAATAAACAAGATGTTTAATAATCGCAACAATTTAGCTGATATAAATTACTTTTACTTTAAAAAACCAATTTGAAATGAAACAACCTCTTAAAGTGCTGATAATTGGGTGTTTTACCCTACTGTATATACTTTCATATGCATTTGGTAAAAAGCTGTTATTTTGATATTACAAACAGACACCTCAATTTTATTTATTTGTATAGAAGATGTGTAGATTAAACAGAATACTGCAGTACCTATTCAATAATAAAAAACAGATACTTTAGATGTTGGACACGGTGCGTACTGCGTAGTCTCACAATTTTTTTTTTTTTTTGGCTCCACGCCATTTGCGTGTTTAGCCAGTGTCAAGTTATATAAAATATATTAAATGAAATAAATCTCAAGTTTTGGTGTGTAAAAGTCGTCAAAGTCACGCTAAAGTTTAGTCTAGGCGCGGTCGAGTCGAAGTGACGCTTCAGTAAAGCGGTGGATACTTTACTGAAGCTTCTATGGAGTTTTGGATAGAATACGAAAATACACGTTTTTCGTCTTTGTACTATTTGCCTTTCACTCATGCACGTTTACGAACACTTAATGGTTAATAATCCACCATTATTACACATTAACACTCGATAAAACACAGGTTTTAGTAAATAACACAAACACAACAACAGCACATTTTCGCATTCCCGCCAAAACTCCTAACACATTTCCGCACACAATCCCAACCGATAATCTGCCACTTCCAAAGAGTCTACATCCGTACCATATCCTCTTCACTAATCATAAGGCGGGCGATTAGGTAAAAGGCGATAAATCTTGGACCCTGGCAATAAGTTATTGCGCACTCCGTGTGCAGGCCCCCTAATTATTGTGGCGTAAAAATAATTAACCTCTCCGGGTCAGCTAGAGTTATGTATTTTGTCGTCTAAGGTTTTATGGTGGCGCTTTCTATGGAGAACTTTATAGTCTGTACTCTGTATGAGATTTTGCATTCACTTTTTATTAACGAAGTAATCCAACTTTATTTATCGTCTTCGGAATCCATCAACGGATCTGCAGCGCAAGTACGGATCTTTTCGATCGATAAAATTGACAGTTTAAATCGATAAAGTGGGTTTATTGATTTTTATATAATTTATCGAGCCTTGATACAACCGACAAAAGTTATCGAATAGCTAGGTCGAATCCCAAAGAGAATATAGAGCTACATACGATATTTTACGATTAGACTTCGGTACTCGCAACATTCGATAAATTTATCAGTTTTTTAATCCCAACAGCATAATTTTCCACCACGAAGACGTGTCCTTCTCGGTACACAAGTAGGTACTTCCCTCACTTCCCTGTCGCGTATCTACGACTAACAACGGTATCTCTTTACACATACGTCATTAGCGCCTCCAATGATGGGCACAGGAAGGGTTACCCTTACGATACTGATGCTGATGTTAATTTGCACGTTCTAATAGTCTATATATTATAGGCATTATGAATATATATGTAACTAGCTTCGCTGAGATTAAGAAACCAATCCCGAATTTTATACTGGAACCCTACATTCTTCAGGATAAAACGTAGCCTACGTCACTTACTTGCCTTTAAACAATACATGTGTTATAAATTACTTCCAAAGGTTTTCTTTCTTAGGTATTTTTATTGGCATAATATTAAAAACGATATTGTTTTTAAAAAGAATATAGTCCAATAATATTATTTGTAATTTATCGCGATTTTTAAACCATAATAAAGATTTTTTTGAATATCTTGGATCTGAATTACACACCTATGTTATTATAAATATTTGATAATGTGTGCTAAATATTCTCTTAATTAATCTATTACTTAATTATTAATCAACAATTATCATGTTAACACGTCTCGCGTTAACACGTGTGAAGCGTGTCATCGTTAATCATGGAATGCACCGGTAATTGTCCACTGTACTATTGTAATAAATTACTAGTCAAGGGGACATGAGTGTGGGGAACTAATTGCACCCCGCGATTTCACGTACATACATACAGTTTCCCAGTTTTCATAGAGAAACTGCATTTTTCCAGTGTAGAGAGAAGGTTTGCCTGAAAGAGATCGCTGCTTATTGAAAAAGCTGCCGATGATACCTTATTTGTATAAAAACTTCTCCATTTTTCTTTATTATTTATGCCTGTCTATCATCTCAATTCAAAATTCAAATTCAAAATAGTTTATTGCAAAGAGTGCAGAAAAAAAAGATGGTAATACCTACATAGGCAATGTTGTTTCATACAATCTACCTCATTTTTGGAGGTGTACAATATTCGAGTTTACGTTTAATTTCATTTATATGAAAACTATTTCATTACAATCATTAATTAATTAAAATTAGTATTAATCATGTCAAAAATTTATCAAGTAAGTTAATTATAATTTGAACCAACTACCATTCCTCAATTACATTACATCTCATCCAAAGTACCTGTTGTAATATCTCTGTACCAACCTTGAGTTTTTTTTTTTTAATGTTATTAGATAACGAGACGTGCTGGTCGTTTGCCTGATGGTAAGCATAACGCGTAACGCCGGCCCATAACAATTGCAGTGCCACCCAGAACTTTGAAACACAAAGGTCTGAGCGGCACTGCAATGGCGCTCGTTACCCTGAGACGTTAGGTATTAAGTCTCATAAGCCCAGTAATTTCACTGGATACTCTGCTCATCAAACCGGAAATAAAAAAAAATTAAACCTATTTTACTTCCTACTAATCCTACCGTATTTTAATATTATAAACGCGAAAGTTTGTGTGGATAGATGGATACAAGCAGGATTTATCTGTGGATACAAGGATGTTTGTTACTCTTTCACATTGGATTTGTATGTATCTTTACAGTAATCAATGATTACCTTGATGACAGTAATATAGTTTATACATCAAAATAACGCATAGACTACAATTTATAAAGATATATATCACGCAGGCGAAGCCGCGAGAGGAAGCTAGTATACTACTGTAAATGAAACGGGAATTCAGAAACTCGGCAGAATATTTGTAACTGTTACAAACATCATTCCTAATTATTGCGAATGGACGATCGCTATGCTGTTTTTACGGATCTTCGGAGGTCAATTCGGTTCATCAATCAAACAGCCATAAGAGAAAAAAATTGCAAATATATAATTTGAAATAATAATTTCAAAAAAAAACAAAAGAAAATTGAATTTGAAATTTCATTTTGAATTTGACATCTCGTAGACAATGGTCGTTCAAGGAACTCAGTGGCTAACATTCCACAGAAGCCAGGAAATAAAGAAAGAAGAAGAAGTACTCTGGCACAAGGCATGTGGCCTGCCTGTTTTAATATTCCACACACCTAAACAAAACGACAAAGCTGCACATTACCGAACCTCACACTTGTAATCCCCTAATTCAGAAGCAGTTGTACTAATTAAACAATTCACCCCCCACCCTCGGGCACAGCCCCACCTGAACGCGGTGACGTATGTACGGGATCCCGGAACAAATCACATGTATGATTATTATTTGAGAACTCAGTTTTGGGGATAAGTTGGAGTGGAAGAATGTGGTTTGGATTTTAATTTTGCCCTCATTATAGTAATTTACACTGAAAAACTCAATATAATTAGTTTTATAATTGTAGTTGAGCAAAACATTGACCGTCTTACCACAAAAAAACATTTTTAGACGCCTATTTAGCTGGACAGTGTCTAAAGATAAACGTCAGAAATGATTAGAAATGTCTCAACAGAATTGTGTAACAACGGTTATACTCTACTTAAATCAGGATTTGTGGTTGCTCATATTTAAACACGCTATTGAGGCATGTTTAGGAGTTAAACACTGTTTAACACAGTTTTAAAGTGTGTTTAATTTTTGTTGTGATATGTTACAAGATATTTTTTTTAAACCCGCTACTGTTATGCCCGATTCTTCAAACAGCTGAACAGATTTTTTTGAATTATAGGTAAGAACACTCTCAGTCAAGTCACCTTTCAAACAAAAAAAACTAAATCAAAATCAATCCATTCGTTTAGAAGCTATGATGCCACAACACACTCGTTAAACTTATAGCACTCCTTTTTTGCGTCAGAAGTAAAAAACTTAGAAGCAAAACCTTCATTAGTAAACGTGGTAAAACACAGACAACACGTAGATAGATAATCCACCCTATTTCGGTCCTTTCGCTACTTATTTGATCATCCAAAGTTAATAAAACGAAAATTAAAATCCAAAAGTAGATAATAAATAATGCTTACGCGTTTTTTCCACAGATATTAAGTTTGTGGTTTTTTCGAATTCTTCATTTCATAAGACCACAGCATAAGACCATGATTCAACCTCATCAAAGCAACTCCATCAAAAACTCCAGCTTTTACAGTCTGTGTCTTTTACCATGCTTTCCAGTAATGGAGCTTTATATTCTCTTTGGTAATTGACAGCACAGATTGAAAGCAAAATGTCAAACTCAGAGAGCATCTGTCAAACTATCACATCTCAATGTTGAATCGCGTTTATTTTGTAAATATTTATTTTCCGAACTTTTTACAAAAGTTTTAATAATGAACGCGTACGATTTTATAACATTATTAGTATTGATATGTGAAGGAGTAGCTCTTAGAGAACCTGAGGGATACTATGACGTGGGATCTGTACTGTTCTCACTTTCCGATTTGTATAAAACACACTGGACAACATCAGAAATAGCACTTCTACGAGCCAGAAGACAATTCCTCGACATAATACCACCAGTTTATGTACTCAAAACACAAAATAAAGACTTAACCAAGTCAATACTTAACTATTTTAAAGATGCTTACTCGAAATTGAAAATGGAAGCGACTGATTCCGAAACGGACAGCCTTATGACAACAGCCCTTTCAGACGTTGTAGGAGGGTATATGAAAATGTTTGTATTACCAATAACAAAGTTAGCCTATTATGGAGGAACTGTCCCACAAGACGATGCACTTCAACTTTTTCAGTTACATGAAGATATAAAAAGATATTTGAATACGGATGGCTCAGGCTGGCACAGCCCAAATCAAAATTTTTTAAGCTCCCTATCTGTAAATATTGCTCCTTTAAGTAAAAGTTATACGAGAAATACTCAAAACCCCTGTGAGGCACTTGCTTATTTTGAGAATATCGATTCCAGCTTAGCAGTACCTTTGCCTAATATTAACTGGGATAAAAGCTCTGAATCTATGTTTATCCCACTTAAAAATCAGTCTCCTATTTCACTTAACTCTCCTAATTCTTCTGGTGCTCTATTACATTACTATAATACTGCAAAAGATTGTACGCTTAATAGTGATGTCGAGGATTTTAATGTTTTTGATGAAAGACTTCAAAAATGGCTCGAGCTTCATGTTCTCCCGCACCTTAATGACGAAAAGCTATATCCTGCACTGGAAAGTGTGCTAACACTTGTAAATAAAACGAGGAATGTTTTGGAATCTTTATTGAATATGTATAGTATATCTTATCTAACGCCCAAGAGAACAGTTATCGCCGGAATCCCCTTTGATCTCTCATCAAAGAAGATGATGGTAATAACTGTTATCATGTTTTTGGAAATAGCTTGGTGCATCCCTACGCTGTGCTACTTGATGTTTGCTAGAATCAAGAAGAAACGTAACTGTAAAAACAATGAACATATTTTAAGAGAACCTAAAACATCCGATAAATGCACTCAAGGGTTATCGGGAGGGAGACACAGGTACGGAGAGTCAAGGCCCGATTGTAGACATGGAACAGTTAAAAAGGACGCCAAGTCTGACGGTCAATATCTAAGTAAGAACAGTGTTTCAACCGAAACAAATTGTTATAAAATATCCGGGCATTCAATAGGAACGACAAATCGGGAAAATTTTTCAAGTCAGTTAAACCCTTATTCTAATAACAAATTCGATCATGCAACCAGCCCAATGTCTTTAGGAAGAAAGATAACAAATGCAACGTCTTATGAATCGAGCTACGACACAAACTGCGATTATCTATCATTAGGCACCGAAAGTAAAACAAGAAGCTTTATAACAGTCCAAGAGCTGCAACCCACTAAAACTGTCACGATATTACATAACAACGCGACCAAAGCAAAACAATCTAAAATTACAAGCAATGAACTACGTAAAGAAGAAACTAAAAAAGCAGAAAAGCCAAATATTACAAAGAAAGGAAGAAAAGCATCTACCGTATTATGCGCCATATCAACTCGAACAAAATCAAAAGATGACTGCAAAAATCAGCACATCTCATCAACTAAACAGATGTCGATAGAGAAACCATCAGAAACGAAGATGAAACAAGAAAGCCCTAAACCAAGTAAAATTCAGCAACAAACACCAAGACAATTCTCTAAGGTACCGTTCTTAGAGATAACTATTAAGAGAGATGTAGCTCCCAACAGACCGGCTAAAGTCGCGAAACCTAGTAAGATTCCGAAACGGTTTTTCACAAATACTGTGACACAAACGCTCTGCGCAACTAATAAGAGATTACAGTACAATAATAAAAGTTTAATTCCTCAACCGAAGCGGCAATGCACTGTGGACGATATTGTTATTGTCAGCAAAAAACCTTGTCAACGCAACAAGCTAAATGAGACTTTATAGGTAGTTCAGTTGTATTAATTTGATAATTTTATTAAATGTTTAGGACTATATTATATCTAAGGTAGCGACTGGTTTTTCTCTATACCTAATATTTCCGCATTAATAATAACAGTAAACATTTTATAATCACCTGGTAAATGTATACGATGAAGCAGAATAATACTTCCTTAAGTAAATATGTTTTTGTATGAAAAGTATTTTCCATAGAATTTAGCCGGTCGCATCTCCAGTATACGCTAATCACGCTGACGAATTTATTGGGCGCGATCCGGGTGATTCATACCCGGGCTAGCGCCGACCGGGTGAGTTATGGCATATTTCACCCGGTGAACGCAGGTGGCCGCGGAGTTCCGCTAATCTGTCATTATGGAGTCCGGCACTTAGCTGATTGTGTGGACTCGGACTGTGGACTTTATCCGCCTTTTTTAAAGGGGCACAGAACGCTTTTTTAAATACACTTGATAGACTAGCGTCACCTGATGTTGTGTAAGGCAGTGTCTTAAGATGACATAGTGGTTAAAAGCTGACTTTTAAAACACATGTACGCTGCCTGCAGTTTCAACCATGCGGATATTCTCACAGGCATTACTTATATGCATTTTTCCGGGAATATATCCTGTGTCACTATCTGGCCCATAAACTATATCTATTCAAAAAACCACGACGATCCATTGCTGCGTGAAGGAAGGACAAACCAACACACCAACAAACACACTTTCGCACATTTTATAATAGTGTATGATAATAGTACTGGTAGGCATAGTATAGGCAAATGATCCAATATAAGAGTTCCATATTTTATTGCAACGTAACAGTAAAAAATATCACGACATATTATGGTCGGGGTGGCAAAATTTATTTCAATAAATGTATCAGATTCTTCGAAAACAATTTCAGCCACATGTCCAAAATTCATCAATGGAACAAGTAACTATGACCATAAATTATGTAAGAGTATGGACAATTTGTCTGCTAATCCCGTGTCAATCGGGGATTATCCGGGACAATTGGCCGCTGTCCCACAACATTGGCCCAATCTACGGGTCGGCTATTTATTGGGGACTGGTCACCCTACTCAATAGATCTTGGATGGTGCATGTAATATATTTTATCGAGTTTATCACCTTCAACCACACCATCCTTAAGATGAGAGTGAAGGTAAACGCCAGAGTAAAAAAATATCTGTGAAAACTGAAAAAATCACTAATTTTAGTGTAGGTAAGTCACACCATTGTCCCTAAAGCAGATAATCCTTTGAAAGTTTCAACTTTCTGTAAGCTATTGTTAATAAATTAAACTAAAATATTCCATAGGCCAAAACTCTTCAAATTTTCATAATTAAATCTTTATATATTAAAAAGGCATAAATCCGACCAGGCCGTGGGGTCGAAGTTCGCCAGATTTACGAGACGATGGAGCACCCGGATTATCAGACCAACTGTGCCGGTTTGCCAAAAATCCTCTTATACCGGAACAATTGTTGTCCCATATATTATTGTATGTAAGACATTAATTTCCAAATCAGCTGCTGAGGGATGTGATACGCAGAATTTGATGTTACATAATAGAGCGATTTATTATTTAGAGACCCAGATAATAGTTTCGAAATGGAACGTTTTTTAGTTTTTTTTTTTATACTGGTTAGGCTTGCGTTTGACCGCAACCTCATCTTATGGTAAGCAATGATGCGGTCGACGATGTAGCACGCTTGCCTAGAAGATACCTCTTAGAAGACTGCCAAATTGTAGTATTCAGGAAATACAGATGAAAGAATTCCATTCTTTCGCTGTCTGCATGATGAATGTTGAAGCAAAACGCTTGGTGTGGTTGACGTCCTCCGTGTTGTTGGCTTTCACTGGCAGATAGCTGATGTTACAAGGAGTACCTTAGGCTACGTGAGCGAAGCCGCGGGGCACAGCTAGTCGTTAAATAAAACATTAGAACTGGATTTCAAGAGCAGAGCTGCTGGATATTTTCCCGTGATAACCAATTTTTTCCGAGTTCATGAATCAAATCACCAATCTTCTTTATTAACTCATTTTTCTCAAAAACGCAAGGAGCTGAACGCCTCTGAACGACAAGACGACAATTGTTTAAAACCACGTCGTCGGCTTGTAAAGCTATAATTTAAACAATCTCCCCTGTTTGCTCCAAGTCTCGAAACCCAAGATTTAAACACTGATATTCCGGCGTAACCCCTTATCTCGAGGAGTGCTGTCTTGGATGAGGAAATCTTTGGATATGGCAAGACCGTTTTTAACTGTTTAGAGATGAGTGGAGTTTCACAAAGATTATTTAAATATATGTATTTGCAACTTTCCAGTTTTATCTTCTTACCACAAAATAACTACGTTTAGCCACATGAATATCTAGGCAGTGGTGTCAATTCTATCATTTCATACCTAAACTAATTTTAGTTTCGCTCTCTCTCTCTCTTTCCAATGCATAACATGCGAAAGAGATAGAATATATTTTAGACCTGTCAAATTAATCCACTTGCTTGTGTCTAGTGTTTTGATGGCAATGAATTCAGTGGCATCTAATTAATCAAGATCGAAAGATATTTGACAGCTCTAAAACAAAATTTAGATCTGTCACACATCTTCCGTCTCTTTCTCATGTTATGCATTGGAAAGAGAGAGAGCGAAACTAAAATTAGTTTAGTTATGTAATGATAGAATTGACACCAGTGTCTTAAGATAAATGTCTAAAATGATTATAAATGTTACAAAAATATAGTTCATGGGTTCACTATACTAATATTACTCTATGGTCACAACAAAATTGACCGTTAATGTTTAATTTGTTTACACGGTACGTTAAAAACTTTTCATGACCTTTTCATAACCTTGCTTCTAAATTTCAGAGAGTTATATAAGTACCTAAATTAAGTAAACCAATCTGAGTAGGTTTGCGTCTGGCGAAGAGGGAGGGAAACGAACGTTTTTCGTACCAAATGAGATGTACTCACGCCATTGTAGACTCCGGTACAAACATTATATGCCTATTTATTTATACATATGTTTTAATGAAAAAATTCTTGAACAAGGCCTATCCAATCTTCTCCAATCTAAGCCAACCAACCACAACCATGCCACTTTACAAATCAGACCTCCACTCACACCGTCGCGCCGTCCGCCGTTTCTAAACAAACAACTCTCGTTCCTAATTGAACCAGATAGGTGTGCCAGTAATTATTGCGGTGTAACGAGCTCCCTAGGGACGGCAACTTGAGATACGAACCCTTTGCCAGACGGTGAAAAACGAACTGATAAAGTGCTCAGACAGGCTGCGGCTGGTTCAACCAAATGGTGATATCTTTATAGGCGACGCTCTGAAAACTCATTCATAGCTGAATTGGGATGTTGACTGATTTTAGGAAAGTGTTTAAAACGATGCGAATGGGCCTAATATAACCCAAAATATTTAAAATTACTTTTTGAATACAGCTAATACTTTAATTTTCATGTATTTTAAATGCCATTTCAAGTTTCGCTCCAAAACGCCAATACTGGTCACGTGGTCGATGTGACGTCACGATTCCTGGCACAGATAACTATATTCACAGAAATCACTCTAAAATACTAGGCAGAAAGAGCAATATACTCATTCCGATTGAGAAAGTGACGTCACGCGCGTTTTATGTCACGTGACTTCAAAGTGATGTGATTACATTTTGATTATTAAATTAAAATTATATACCTTAAAAATAAAATAAAATATTGTGTTTTATAGGATTTCTATCACAAAAACTACCGTTTCGCGGCAAAATTATATGTTTATTTTAATACAGTCAACATCCCAATTGGAGAAGTGGTAAAGTCTCAGTGTTAGTGAAATCGCGCGATCGCCATTTATCTAATTTGATAATTTGAATCCTACGATGAGCTTGAACCTTCAGTGATGAAAAAATTCCATTAGAAAAAATTAATGAATTATTTACATAATCGCCTATTGTTTTGAACTGTAATTCAACTCACTCTACCCTTCTTCCAACGACAGTCAAGCAAACAAACAAGCATAATAATCACTCAAGACAACCTCCATCTCAAGAAATTCCACTATTTATTGAGCCCCCGATGTCAACTAACCAAATAACCACCGAATTTTCCCTACTACACCACCACTCTTCCCTGAACCTTCAAAAGATGACTAGCCTTCCTTTCCAGTGTGAATTTTGAAGTTGCCAGCGGAGCGTGGGAGCTCTGGTTATAATTGGCAATGACGAATTACAGGGTAGGGGAGTTAAACAAATTAATCACTGGGTCCAATTTGGTGGAAAACAATGTGGGGCTCCATGGGTGGAATGATAGTATTATGGTATTGTGAAGTGTACACCGCTTGATGTATTTACTGGGGGAAGAGGAAGAATTAATTATTTTATTTAAGACGATAGCTCAAACAAGAGATAGGTACATAAATTAATTATTTGAAAAAATAAAGTTTTTTAATTAACTGATAACGAGACGAGCTGGTCGTTTGCATAACGCTGGCTCATAAAAATTGCAGTGCCACTCAGAACTTTGAAACACAAAGGCCTGTGCGTGCCGCACTGGCTGCTGTGGGTAACGAGCGCTCTGCAGATGCAGTGCCACGCAGGCCTATGTGTTTTGTTTCAAAGTTCTGAGTAAAACTGCAAATGTTACGGCGCTATTTGCCCGAAGAGATCTGAATCGTCGTATCTTGCTTTGTTCTCTTGTTTACCACAAGTAAATAAAAAAAGACGTCATCATCTATGATTTAGAAAAATAAACTGCAGTAAAAATGTATCAACAATTCATCATCTACATTTATTAAAGCCATCTTAGAAGAGTAACAAGATGTTTCCGTACATTTTATTCTACGCATGTCCATCTATTAAACTGTTTGTAAAAACTGTTTCAATTTTAACATCCTGTTGAGAAGCGTCTTCAGTGAATCACTTTGTGACTTATGTTTCCTGTTGATAGTCTTTATTTTCAGACATCAAATATCAACATGAATTTGTAAATGCATTTTTTTTGAAAATTTTATTTTTCTTTATGTAAAAAAAGATGTGTGGCTAAGCGAGAACTTATGCGACTTTTAATCCGACGCACTATAGTTCGAATCTCTACTCGGCCCGCACCAATGACTTATTTATTTATTTACATTAATTTATTTATTTTTTAATTTATTTATATCAAGCTATGTGCGATTATTCACACTCGCTCTAGAACGGTGAAGGAAAACATCGTGAGGAAATCCGCATGTTCAAGAACCACAAACTGCGAGGTGATATTGCAATTTTTATGGACAATCTTTGCATCTGGTAAACCGTTTGCTCATTAAATAACAAAATTATTGCGTATAAAAAACCTGATTTATTGTTCAGACTATTGAAATTGGTGATGCGAACGAGTTCTTTATAACTATAAACAAGTACCTACAATCAAATCAAAGTATGTACAGAATATCACCCTTTGTCATACACCTGGCGGAACTCACACCCACCTTGAACCACTGCTACAATAATTAAAAAAATAACACACCGGATGTGTGTTCCGCTCCGCTTGCCACTTCCGATCGCGTCATTGGTCGGCGTAACCTTTGAACCCTCCCCTGTATATACATTGTATACTTAAATACCTAGCGAGGTGGGCGATGACGCATGCATCCTGCATTATGTCTTATGAATTATGTTAGATGAGGCCAAGGCCAGGAGAAGTTGATTCAAGGTTTCATCGATTACCTTGCGGTAATCCCCATAAGAACTACTATCTTGAAGAACCTACCGTATACTTAATTCTATAGGTGAAATATGGTCTAAACTTTAAAGCAAGGCGGGTACTCACTTGAAGTGTAACACGTAATGCGGCTGATACGCAGCTAGATCCTACGCGCTATATTAGGATTATCAGAAACATTATATACACGGCCTCTAAATGAGTAAGTATACCTTGCTCTACACTACTGTTGTATCTGCGGCGCAAGTACGGATCTTTTTGATCGATAAATTTCGATAAATATGACAGTTCAATTCGATAAAGTGGGTTTATCGACTTTTTATATAATTTATCGAGCCACGATACTATCGACAAAAGTTATCGAATAGCTAGGTCGAATCCAAAGAGAATATAGAGCTGCTACAATACTTTACGATCAGACTTCGGTACTCGCAACATTCGATAAATTTATCGGGTTTTTCAGTTCGACAAATTTATCGAACCGACTATCGTACTTGCGCCGCTGATACGTTATCCTACTCACCCTACACTACTGTTATGTATCGTGCCTACTATTTTCTTGATGCTTCTTACTACCGTGATATTTACGTGAAAGTTGGTGTGAATGTTTGTTACGACGTGTCTCCGTAGTTACGGAATCAAAGTAACTACTTAACCGATCTTGATGAAATTTGGGTTGTACATAGTTTAGGATCTGAAATAACACATATAGTCTATAAAGGTATATACCATGCAGGTGAAGTCGTGGGTAGAAGCTAGTATATAATAATGGTGACATGCTTTGATCCTGACTTTCTTTCAAGCGCGGCTGCTGGAATTCACTGATATAATAATATGTACTTGATGAGACTTAAAACTTTAAAGTAGTATAGTTAGCCAGTTAATCAGAGAAAAATACCCTTCTACCTTGCTATGCTTGTAAAACTATGTCTTCCTTCACCGTCAAATGAAGTTCGTACCCCCAATGCAACGGGACAAATTGGTCTTCTGCAAGTCTCCGTCTGGATACCACCGCTTTCCTGATAAAATCTGCCTTCAAGCAGTAATGCGAAAGCATTACTTTGTTTCGGTTTGATGAGTAAGTTGTCAGTGAAGTCTCATAAGATCAGTAATGAAACGCTTACCCTACACGGAATAAAAGAAAACATTCCCGTCGTTGCCAGTATACTCGGAGTATTAAACTATTCCTGAGAGCAGCGGCGAGCGCATATTTCAAACAATTAGACGGGCCAATCCTGGCCAATTTGAACCGCCACGAACTGCTACGCTGCATTAATTGCTACGATAAGTACTTTTTGGATATTTCCTATAGATAGTTTTAAAATTAATTGACTTGTTGGATGGATGAGTGATCTAAGTATTTATCTATTTGCAATGGATTAATATTTGCAGATATTTCTTGCTTACGGTACGTCTGATTTAGTGTATACTTCAACGTGAACGTAGAGAATACGTATTGCTGGATTCATGAAAAATGGCACGCGGGAAACGTCATTAAATTTTCTGACATTCATCGCCGAATCGCCGTGTACCTACCATTTCGCTCGTAGTATCGTATGAGTACCTATCGCAAATGAACTAGACAATATTTAAGTTGTTCAGTTAATATCAGACCAGTAATTATAGTATCCAACAGTTTCGATTTGGCTAACTTTATGTAATGAGTATTTTAAAAAATAACTAAAAGAATCGGTTTGTAGAAACTAGAAATACCAAACGCAAGCTTACGTAAAACAACCTTAAATTTAAATTAAGAAAAAAACAGTATTTCTATGCCCCATATTGCCAGTAGCATACATGGCGTGTCTCCAACGGCTATAACTCAACGGACAATAGTTGGCGTCTAATCCGGCCGGCCAGTAATGAAATTCCTCGAGAGCCCGCGTGACCCGGGGCGGTCGGGTCGTCACTGTTTGGACGCTATGGAATCGCACTTGAATCTGGTTATTAGCTTTGGGCAATGGTAATGTTAATAGGGTTTTAAATGTAATGAAAACTTTACAAATAGAAGAAATGACAATTACTAACTTACACGTTGGGTTACCATTTTCATTTGAAAGAACTAAAAAACTTTGCAATCAGATGGTAGGCGGAACCTCTTGGTGGCACAATGGCAGACAATGTCGGTCACAATCTCTTCACAGGTTCGTAAATGAAAATTTGTCTTCAAATACAATCAGCGTAGGTATATGTTTAACAACGGCACTATACACCATAAACTCATTATATACACCAAGTGTTCAAGTGTGCACACCGGCACACACGGGTGTCTAATTGTGACATTAGTGAACATATGAGTTATGACCAAGTTTTTTTGGTCGGTCGTTTGCCTGATGGTAAGCATAACGCCGGCCCAAACAATTGCAGTGCCACTCAGAACTTTGAAACACAAAGGCCTGAGCGGCACTGCAGTGCATTTGTGACACTGAGACATTAGGTATTAAGTCTCATAAGTAATTTCACTGGCTACTCTGCTCTTTCAACTATATTTCAACCGCTTTGCTTATCACGAAGTTACAAAAAACGCAGCGAAGTAAAAGCAGTCTGGAGCTCTCGGCCGCCTCATGGCGCCCTTATCTGAAATGAATTATTATGACGTGTACTTCTGCAACCTTATCGTTACTAATTTGTTTATCTGCGCTGGGTAATTTATGGCCACTTCGGTCACGTACAGATTGGAGCAGCTTTGAAGTTGTATCTGATAGCACTGAATGGTTGGTTATAAAGTGGCTGCTTGCTGAAAAATTTAAATTGTTAGGTCTATTTTCGTTCCGTTTGGGGAAAAACACAGAAGGTAAGGTTCATTTGGATGGGAATAGAGATGAGAACCTAAAGTTCGGCTTATTACGGGGCCTAAACACCTAAGCGTTATTCAATACCGTTCGGGAAATATCGAACGTTATATCGCTCATATTTGTATGAAGTTTCGTGCCCGGTTTTCTTCACTACAGGCGGTAGCGAAAAACGCTTGAGTCTAAAGAGCCCTTAAGCGTATTTACCTTCCTCCAGCCACATAGATCATTCTTCCTATCCTTCCTATATTCTATCCTATTCCTATCCTATATCCCATCCTATAAAATTATAAATGCGAACGTTTGTGTGTATAATATGAATATAGGTATCTCCGTAACTGTTAAACCGGTTTTGATGATATTTGGAATGTACATAGTTTAGAATAGTTCTGGAATAACTAACAACACATAGGCTAAAAAGATAAATACTACGCGGGCGAAGCTGCGGATGGTAAATAGTATGGCAATATATAGATAGATAGATACTGAACGCAAAACTATTCTGAGCTAGTCGACATTCTTAAAATCTCGAAGGGTAATCAATATCAACACTACACACATATTGTCCTATGTCATGAATGCCAATTTATATCATCAACTCGAAGACAGCAATCACGCTCTCGCAAATGAGGAGCAATTGTCTTAACTCTAGGTTGTGACACTAATAATTTAAATCTATCTCTTTCCAACTTGTTCAAAATGATGCATTTAAAGAGAGACGGAGCTGCAATTTTGTTGATGTGTCAGATCGTTCAAGAGATTTATTCGTTCATTTGTAAATAATGTAGGCGCCACTCATTGTGATGGAAATGCCATTCAGCCCCATTGACGAGTCAACCAACCCTAGGGTTGATTTATTATTTTTTATTTTTGCGTTTACTGATTATTTTGTAGAAAGTTTACTATTATGTTGAAAAGTTTGTTAGTGGGAGGACTAACTCTTCTGCGAGTGTTCGTCTGGGTTGTTACCACCGCTTTGCTCGTGAAGTCTGCCACCAAGCAGTAGTGTGCGAGCATTACTGTGTTCCGGTTTGATGAGCAGATCAGCCAGTGATGTCTCAGGGTAACGAGCGACCTGCAGTGCGGCGCAGGCCTTTGTGTTTTAAAGTTCTGGGTGGCACTGCAATTGTTATGGGCCCGCGTTATACTTACCATCAGGCAAACGACCAGCTCGTCTCGTTACCAAATAAAATATAAAAAAAAATTCAAAAAAGGAGGAGGTTCGTATATTTTTTGTGTTACCATGTGTGGCCATGTGGATTATGTGTTAAGTATGCGATTTCTCGGAAACGGCTTATTTGACTTAAAGTTTAAACTGTATTCTAAAGGTAGATCCCCAAGGTGGTCCCATATATTTTTGATCAAGATTGGATGATGCTACCAATTATGTTTAAAATTTAAGTAGTCGCCAGGCTATTGACCTGTTTGCTTCCACGCATCTTTATCATTTACATAAACCTAAATTTTGTAATAAACGTTACACTCTTCAGATATGTGGTCCATACTCATCTTAGGTACATCATTAGGTTATAGATTAATAGAAATTGACAGTAGTAACAAGATAAAAAAGATAGCAGGACGGAAACTGCGGTCTTAAAACTAAATAAATAAAGTTTTGAACTAAATTACTAGTATACAGAGGGATTATAACCGGAGTTGATCAGACACCACAAGTGGCAACCGTTCACGAGTATGACCCATGTGCCAGCCATCGCTCTACTCAACCATTATCTATTGAGGGAAGAGAGCGACCCACCGCACGATGCCACCATAAGCCTTTTCATGAGCATGACCATTGACCATAACTAGAAGTTAAAACTATTAATAAATATTTTAATTCGTGTTTTTTTAGTAATCGTGCCAGCCCTACAGCGAGGCCAATTACTTAAAGAGTATGCGTCTACCTGACATTGTTCACAAACGAATGCATCACTTAATTCGCGCCCTCGCCACAGATTAGTTATCAGTGCACTAGACTTATGTTCAAAACTCACCCAGAATTCTTTGAAACACAAAGGCATGCGCGGCACTACAGCGCGCTCACTACCCTGAGACATTAGGTATTAAGTCTCAATTTCATTGACTACTTTGCTCATAAAATCGGAACACAGTAAGTATAGGTGATGCTTGCATTTTACTGCTTGGCGGTAGACTTGACGAGCAAAGTGATCGTATCCACCCAGGTTCCTGACGGATAATGGCAGAAGAGTTAGTCCTACCACCTGGGAGCAGAATAGGCACGATTATCTATATTGGAACTTAATTACCTAATAGCGTATTTATCGCTAAAAGTGATCATGGAGTCCAAAAAAAGCAAAATGTAATTACAGTGACGATTGTGACGTCATAAATAATAATATTAACCTAATTTTTGTTCCCCTCTCTTTTTCCCTCTCTTTCCAATAAAAACATGAGAAAGCGATGGAGGATGTTTGACAGGTCTAAATTTAGGTTGAAAGCTATCAAATATCTTCCATCTCTGACAAATTAGACGCCACTAAATTCATGACCGTTAAATTCACACTAGATTCAAGCGAGTGGATAAATTAGACAGGTCGTAAAATAAATTTGATCCATTTCTCATGTTCTTATTTAAAATGAGAGTGAAACTAAAATTAGCCTATATTTGGAACGCTGGAATTGTCGCCTATCTTTCAAGCTTAGTGGGTTTTAAGCATGAAGCTCATCATTGCACCTCTTCAGATGCTTTCAACGTCAAGTTTGGTGGAATATGTGGGGAGTGCACAATTAGCAAGCAATTTAGTACCAAGTGCGCCTTTGTAGGTGGTAGGAGTTAAGTGAGTGGGGCTTATAGCCTACCAGCTTTTGTTTTTATAACAATAGTTACTCTTTATATGGGTTTATAGGCGAGTGTGGCCGAACGGGAACTTGTGTGACTTTCGATCCGACGCAACATAGTTCGAATCTCGACTCGGCCCGCACCAATTACTCATATCAAGTTACGTGCGGATTATTCATACTCGCTTTAAAAGGGTGAAGGAAAACATCGTGAGGAAACCGGCATGTTCAAGAACCTCAAAATTCGAGGACATGTGACATCCACCAAGGTTATTAAAGAAATAAGCTCTTACAAAACGAAAAGAAGCGAAAACTATTGACAACTCTTTCCACACGAAGACTAGTGACCGCTGGTTTTAATCGGTCTGGTATTGAAAACGAACACGAGATTGTTAGCTGTTCAGGCAGTTAAAAGTTATGGTGGAATAAAGAAACTCACATACATACATGGACTCTATAAATATCACAATCCTTTTTGTAAAAATACAAATATCTCAAACATCTAAATATCCAAACCCAAGTCTATAAAAACCGCAACATACCTGTTACCCCCACGTGGCAACGTCTTAAAGCGATTACCATCGGGGGTGGCGGGGGGTGCGACACGTAAACCGCATTAGATATGTTAAATCTTTACCCTAGGGGGTGGGGGTGATATTTTTATTCGTATCGCTTACTTTCGTGATTATTGTTCGGGCGGTATTTGCATTACGCGCGGGTGTAGCGAATGTGATTGGGTTTGATACTTTACCATGTCATTTAGTTTTTTTTTAATTTTTACAGCAGCATATGGACCGTATTTTTTTTCCTAAATATATACAATATGTGTCCCAAAAATTTCAGTTCCAACAGGATTCGAACCTGCGTCTTCTGGTAATCTAGAGTCCCTAGACCAGAGGCCTTAACCAACTAGGCTATGGGAGCGATGGATGTTGACTGCGAAATTCTTGAGATTATATTTTCTTTTCGGGTCGCAAACCGTATTTTTTTTTGTTAGCCATTGTTTTCGCGATTCTCTATATACACGGAATCATAGTTAGCTAAACACGGTAAATGTGAATAAGAACTAGACCAACAGATCGAATGAATTGCACTTGCTAGGTGCTTAATTGGTAACCCATTTGAAATTTTAGAGTTTTTTTTATGTTATTTAGTAACCAGACGAGCTGGTCGGTTGCCTGATGGTAAGCATAACGCCGGCCCATAACAATTGCAGTGCCACCCAGAACTTTGTGAAACACAAAGGCCTGCGCGGCACTGCAGTGCGCTCGTTACCCTGAGACATTAGGTATTAAGTCTCATAAGCCCAGTAATTTCACTGGATACTCTGCTCATCAAACCGGAACACAGTAATCCTTGCACACTACTGCTTGGTGGCAGACTTCACGAGCAAAGCGGTGGTAACAACCCAGACGGACACTTGCAGAAGAGTTAGTCCTCCCACTAATAACGTTATAAGTAACAAAATAAACATATATTATATTTTAGGCTCTTATTAATAAACGGTCATAAAGTTTGAATAGTTAAACAATTTTTATCTCTTTCGATTCAATTTAAAACTGTCAAATAACAACAGAGACAAAACATTGTTTAACTGTTTATAAGAGCCAAAGTCTCAAAACTAGTTGGACGAAGCGCTCAGGTGACATTATCACAATTTTTCCCCAACGAAAGCTTGACGAAATCGTCCGAAGCGAGTCAAGAACGCCTTACGTGACGGAAGTGACTTTTTTATTCAGTTTATTTTTATGTGGAGCTTTTCTTCTGTCACTCTTCATTGTGAAATGGTCCTTTTACTTATGACAATTGACGGGATTTGTTCCTTTACTTCGTTTCTTCTTATTCGCTTTGCCCACCTTTTTAAACCTAAACAGTAAGTATGTATCTTTGTAAAAACGGAGTGAAAGAAGAGTTGATTGAAATAATATGTAGATATGAAAAAATACAAAACAGAATATTTCAAGAAAATTCCGTCAGCTACTTTATTTATTTGCGACCAAGGCAAGGTTTTCTGGAGACGTTTAGTCGTACTGCGAACGAAGTTGAAGGAATATAGCACTAAACACTATACAGTAGGCCTAGCAGTTAGCACGTCGTATCAAATTCTAAACATGAGCATTTATTGTTTCAAAACTACAATAGTTCTATAACATTTTGATTCAATTTTATGCGTCATGCGCATTTATAGACAGAGATATTAATACAATTTTCAAATTGAATATTATGTCTCTATACATATACAGGGTGAGTTTAAATTGGTATGTTATCCCGGAAGGGGTGATCAGGAGCATGGTTATCGACAAGTTGTGAGAACCTCCCTTCGAAAAACGTTATTCCAAATGTCCAAAAAACAAAAAAATCGTCAGACCGGTAATTTCTGGCTCTCACGGTTGCATCTAGAGTCATTTCAGTTTTATGAGTGTTCTCATGTGAATTTAAAAGAGAAGAATAAATTAAGAAAATAATTTTTTTAACTTTAGCTACAAACTTCAGCGATTGCTAAAGTTTGGAGACAACTCCACCCACGTGTTCCCTGTTACAGTGGCCCCTCGTAGAGCGTTATTTTGTGTTTTTACAAGTCGGCACCACTCAGATATTCACAGTCGAGTGGTCGATTTGTTCCCACCCCCTACCCCTTTGTGCGCAATCGGATAAGGTGGCTGCGGTGTGAACACGAGTTAATTTTCTTGTGAAATGCATTATTTTCTTTGTTGGGATTTGGAGTGTGAAGATATTTTTCCTCTTCTATAGGTATATCAACTTGAACAATTCAAATCTACTTAGGTTATTGTATGTCATCAAACTTTATAATGTTTTTATCCGCTTTATTTTCAGAGTACCATCTAACCTTAGTTTCGTGAGGAAACCTAAAATTAAAATAGGCAAGAAGTAAAACAAATTTAGATGCAGTAGAAAAATTTAATCAAACAATAAACTTCGAAGAGCGCCCATGCATCTTTGTTCTAAATCTTTCAATAGTCCTATTTTACAAAAAAAAAAAATTTTCCATTTATAAAATGCTATGCTTCTAATTAAAGTTATCCTTCTAAATAGTAAAACCATTAATATACTTACTGAAAATATATTATCCCATGCTTTTTTCACTTTGCTTATATAATTTTTGCATTATTGACAATGCCGCAAGGCACTGTTGACGTGTATTTCCTTGGAAGACCAAACGACGTCTGACATACAGAACTATTATATGCGTCAGCCTAACTATTTGCGTTTTTGGTGGGCTATAACCCATCAAAATCTCTAATCCAGTAGTAGTAGTGTCCGTATACGGGATCTGCCAGATCTGACCGCGGACTCTAGATCCTTTACTTTTCATCACTTACGTTAACCTATCAATTAAAAAAAAAATACTTCTAGAAGAACGGTCTTGCTTCTTTACATCTTCAATAGAGTCTCTTGATTCTTTCCAAATATCTCTATTGCGTAAGAAAGTCAAACATTTCCTTTTCTTAAGTTTGTTACAGGTGCCTTTAATTATCTCGTGGAGCACAGAAAGGGTTGTTTTACCAGCCTTGAGACAAAATAGCTGATGCGTTTTACAATCTTCTTAAAATGTATTACCAAGAAGCTAAAGCTAATTTTACCCTGTTTTTAAGTAACAATATTTTTGCAAAACAGGTCACCAACAGAGCCAGACCTTTGATACTGCTCCAAATAATCTCGTTTAAAAACTTTGACAAATTTAAGTAGAGTTCAACTTAAAATGGTTAAGATTTATGATACAAATTCTAAGTTAATGGTATAAAACAATTGTGGTAGCAATAATAACATCGCGATTTATGAAGATAATCTGAGTTTCTTACCGCTGTTTTAAAATTTAAGTGGTTTTTAACTAGGGGATTTACACTCAAATGACTGAGTAGATGTTATGGCTGTGTCACCTGTGTGCGTGAAAGTACGCTTAACCTATAATGAGAATTGCGGCCTAGCTAGACTTAGACGAGTCTTTAAATGATAGCAAACCACTCAGGACTATATTTGCTATTGCAACTCACGTAAGATTTTTTTAAAGTCTTCATTTCAATAGAGTACTACTGCTACTTGTACCATTATATACCTACTTGTACTATTATATTCTGTACTACTACGCAATACGCCTCCCCATCACTTTGAACAGCTTCTTTCCTCTTGCATTCAACGGCTCGTCGGGTCGTCGATCTATCTAGAGAGGCGCTTACCTACACTACATCTTCCGGTTCGTGGTCACCATTTGAGAACCATTCTTCCTCATCAGTTGTCGGTTCTACGAGCGATGTGGTGCCGTACCCATTGCTCCTACAGATGATCTCCTCATTCAGAATTTTGTTACAAAGGAAACCCGAAGCATAACCCTCTCTATAGCTCGTTGCATCATGCATGACTAAGCTTAAGAGGCTTACAGTTTACTATAACGTCCATATACTACGTCATGTCGTAGACAGAAAATTAACAGCTTCGCTCTATCTTTACCCACTGCTTTTACTTCTTCGGATTCCACACACGTTGTCAGGCATTGATGAAACATACTTATCTTTGTAATTTAATCAATATTTCCTGCATTTATGGAGTTATAGCATTTGTTTTTTTTTTTCTGAAAGGTTACAAAACGGTCCAACATACCTAAATCTTAGTTTTTACCATACTACTATAGACGGTAATGGTTCTTGGGGGGGCAAAGGGCGCGACATTTGCTCCAGGTCGCGACCTTTCAGGACGATATGCCGATGGTTCCGCAAAGGGCATAAACTATATAAAGTCTTACCATTTGTTTTTATGAGGGCGACATTTTTCCGTATTTTGTTATTTTAGAAAGTCCATATAAAAGATAATAAATGCTTCTCAGTAGTATATCTATCATTGAATGGTGGTAAAGAGGAATTTTTCTATTGCTCGGCTGACTGGAAAGATCTGTCGCCAACTCGCCAAGCACTTATCATTTAATCGGGGTATTCCAGTAACACTGAGAGGCAGTTCTATTTTAGGTTTTGCGCGCTTACCATCTTAGACCACATCCTCGCTTAAAATCCGAGGACCTATTGTGTGTCTTGAAACAAGCGCGTTTACGCGGATTTTGTATGAAAAAATTTACAGCGCCCCTAGCACCACGTTTACGAACTATACCATCGTATCATCGCGCATGCTTTTATTATGGCGTTTACACGACAAACGCGGCCGTCGCGTAATAGGATTTTAAACGCGAAATTCACTCTCAACATGCAGGTGAAACAGAGGTCAGACGCTAACCTATGGTTAGAAATAAAAGAGAGTAAAATTAACCTCCAACACTTAATTACTTATAAAAATAAGATTTATTTTCGGAATTTCGTTACATTTGACATACCATTTCGTAAATGGAACGTGTGTTATTCCAAATTTAAACTGTCCAATGTCTGCCCCCGCTGCGATGACGAATTGCACCCCAGAGTGTGATCAACTCTACTGTAGCACCGCACAACTTCTATTGTTTGACTGAAAAAAATAAAAAACTAGTTAAAACAGAAGACTTACTAAAAATAATAAGAAAATTTGGCTGCTTACTATTTTACTCTTACCTGTTACCTATTACGAGAAAAGAACAGTTTTAATAAAAAAAATTATAGTTAATATTGCCACTTATACCATAACTTCCAAAAAAGTAATTCGTTTTTTATTTATTTACCCTGATTAAAACGTATGACAATCCAAGACTTTGCAAGGAGTTACACTCCATAGAGGTTCACTACCGTAAAATTGTTGATCAAACATTTTTTCTTTTATTAACCGACTTCCAAGAAAGGAGTATGTTTGTTATCTCAGATCTCCGTCATTTATAAGCCGATTATCAAACTTCTTTTTTTTATTGAAAGGATATACTTTCAGATTTGTCCCATAGAAATTACATCAAAATCGGTTCAGTAGATTGTCACTGAAGTCGGTTCGTCGCTTTTTTAAAACAATTTTGTTAGTTACTAAGGTAATACGCGAAACTTCAAAAAGTTCCAAAGTTACTATTTTCACTTATAATTGCTACGAATTATTATTTGGCCATAATTATCCCACATAACCGACGTCTCTCAGCAAAAGTGCAATAATTACAATTAGAGCAGCAATAATTGGATGGGTCGTGTCGCGAGGGGTCATAACTCAATAAGAAGTTATGATGGATCGCACCCGCACCGCGAGGGTCAGGGGAATTGCGCGTGTTGTCAACACCAACACTGGCAGGAGTGCGTTTTGTACTGCCAACAGTTCAGTAGCTGCCTTGAAACCATGATGAATCGGTGGTTGTGGCGTCGTCCGCTGATCTGTAGGTCTCACTTTGACACTGGCAGAAAACGTCAAGCTGAAAGTCATAATCTGAAGAAGTAGAAGAAGTATGCACTCGTTCAAAGGTGATCACTTATATAAAAAAATCTTAGCAATAAAGCGTCATCCAGTGGTTGCCATCTTAATTTATAAGTTCAGTTTTAGTCATTTTTCGTTCAACAGTTTATCTTCAGCTTCAGCCAGTGACATCCGCATGGGCGATATAAACACCAGTGGAGTGTATTTCATACTCTATATGACTATATGAATCAACAGCAGGAAAACTCTCGCGATGACATTTTTAAAACGATAAAATCCTGATAGCCGCACACGTACGTACGCGGCCCATTGTGCTGCCTTCACATGACACTAAAGGGGTTTTCGAGTGTGCTTTTCAATTTGCCTCGGATGGAGTGGAACTGAGAAGGGTGTAGAGTCGACATCGTGAGTATAACAAAAAAACATATCCTAAGATTCCGTAAGTTTTTTTTTGCACTTGATAGGTTAGCTTTTGACCACTAAATGTTTCGCCTAATAGTCTAAGATGGCAGATATGCTGAACCTACTTAGATTAGGACTGTTTTTCAAGTGCATCTGTAGGTGCACATCGTTAGGTGCTTGTGGTGATGGATTTCAATTTCAGATTTTCAAGTACCTGGTTTTGATTTGATAAACAAAGTAAGGGACGGTGTGTCTATGCTGACGTGCCCTAGACACGTTTGTGTAAAACTAGAACACATTCCTAATAAATATAAATGTGAAAATTTCGCTATTATTTAAGAATTAATAAATCTTGACATTATACAAAAGAGAAATCATGAAACAAAGCACACCGACCTTACACTCTTCACAACGAACCAACACAGATTGAGTCAAAGTAAGGAGTCTCCACGCATTTCGCAGTTCTTGGTCAAATCAAGTTCGTGTAATAGTGAAACTTTTTTATACAATGGATCTGTTCAAAATCCTCGCACCGCTAACAGAGTGCAGCGGAAATGAAACGGAGCATGTGTCGATGAAATCATCCACCGAACTATTGTTGGATCTGAGTGAAAAAACGCTTCTGAACGAAACGACACTTGTCAAACGTGGCGGGAATTTAGAAAAAAATATCGGAGGAACGGAAAATCGAAAAAGGAACGCAGGTGCGTGCGTGCCTGTAAATTAAATTTGGAGTACTGGGCTGAAAACGTAACATTTGGTTTTTGTTATTATGACCTTTGCTGTCTTCACTGTCTTGTCGATGGTGGCATATAACTGGCATGACAGACCCATTGTATCAAAAAAACTAATTTCAGTAGAGGACGGGTACCTATAATGTACTTTTTATGGAGTAACGGGGTCGACACGTCCCGTCGTGGTTTAGCGTAACCTCTGCTTATAACAATCAGAATATAATTAATATACTCAGACATAAATTATATTAGGTAGGTTACGTGGGTACGTGACCATGTTTTAAAAGTAGTTTTAAACAAAGCGTAGCCAATGATTTAGCTACTAATAATGCAATGTGACTGTTGGACAGCAGAAACGTATAAAGGTTGTCCACTTGAAACTATAGTTCTCAATGAAAATATTTTACGAAGGTTATGTAACCCCTTATACCTATACTACACTATAAAATGTGGGTAGTTACACACGCACTCTAAACATAGCGCGCGAGATGTCGCGAGTGCGGCCATGACTTCCGGCGATGACACCCCGCACAACCCGGTTACCGATTAGGGCTGCCAAAAACAATGATTTTTTTTTACTGTTTCTTTGTATTTCTGAATTTAAATTCTGTACTTAAAATTTGTACATTAAATATTAGTTAATTATTTAGATTATGTGTTCGAAGGCTCAGCTCAGTCTTTCCTGAACTCTTTTGCCAAAGACACGCACGGCCTGGGCTTGCTAGTCTTGAATGACTTGTAGGTACTGGAATTCGACGAAGGCTTTTGTAAAAAGTATCGTGCTAATAATAATAACGATTTAGTGGACTATTGATAGTAGGTAATCTAAGATTTTTGCAATTATTGACTTTTTTCTAGTTCTCAAAGGCGGATTCCAGAAAACATCGATAGCTATAGCCTCTTCACCACCTGCACTAACGAGAAAGACAATATTATCAATGAATACCAATATAATATTATGTAATATGTATTTGAAAATATTCACAGGAGCAGCCCTAAAGCAAAGACATCATTATGATAATGGATGTCACGGACTGCAACTTCACAAGTGCTCTAGAAAGTAGTGGCTCTACCAACATGCCTTTTCTAAATACAAACCAAATCCGCTCATATCCCACAAAACCTAGAGTCTAGAACTACTGCAGGTCAGAGTTTGCAGTAGCAACGACTAGATGGTGCGACAATCGTTGAGAGCAACACATTAGCGACATCTTTTGGCGAGTGCGAAAATTACAGAGGAATTATAATGTTGAAAGTGTTCGGAGCTTTCACGTTCTTGTGGCTGGCGGATGCTCAAGACGCGTTTTAACTATACTTCTGCAGGAAGATGCACTCTGCGCTGAGTTGGTCGATACGTATAGTGTCTCTAAAGTAGGACGTTTTTGGCCGGCGCCGATGGGTGAGCTTGCGATTTGGAATGATTCAAGTTTAGGTATCTACAGTCTACTACGTAAGTTATTTACTATGTAGAGTATTTTTTTGTTCTCGAGGTTGAAATCTTCCTGAGATACCCGACTGGGAGCAGCAGGGCTATGTGAGCTATTTACACAGCGAAATCCCCGGTGGTCTACCTTGGTGCGGCATAAGGAGGGCCCCAGGCTGTCCAGAGGATCACACTGGTGTCTCCCAGCACTGCGCCCTTCACTACCATTTCTTTGCGGGCCACACTGAGCTGCCGTCCTTCCTGGGCTTTCTTTGGTGGTCAGAACTCAGAGCCCCCAGCACCTCTAAGTCCTCCAACCACCCACAATCCTAAAAGTCCCTTTTTATAGTCGCCTTTTACGACAGGCAGGGGATACCATAGCTTTGGAACTACTGGGTTGTACTATTTAGAGCTATATAGGTATAATATTATTGTAGCTGCGACCCGCGGCTTACCTGCGTGGAGATTCTCACAGGACTCGTGTGTTTTTATATTTTTACAATCTATTCCTAGAGGTCAACAACATTTGTTTCACGGGTTTTTAAAATTCAAAATTTTTCCTTGAAGAAAAGGCATTTAAAGATTTTGCTGATGTAAGGTTTCGGTTTTTGAAATTTAGAATTTTTCATTATACAAAATACATTCATTAAAGAGAATATACAGTTTACGTCAAAATTCTACTATGGAACTTCCGGGCACCCCTAAACTCAACTGATTCACTTGAACATTATCATTTAACTTTGTTATATGATAATATTAACAAAGTTAAATGATAATGTTGATTAGAAGAGACTTAGAAAAAATCCAGGAAATACCGCGCACCAATGGGGAGCCACACTGCTTATTTATCCCGCTAGGTGGCGCATTATCGCTGGTACTGTTTCACTATGAAACTTCATTATAATATTTAGTAAATAAACAAAAAATCGTCTTTGCAACAAAGTATGCCTCTGTCATACTTTGTTGCAAAGACGATTTTGACGACGCCACCTAGCGGGATAAGTAAGCAGTGTGGCTCCCCATTGGTGCGCGGTATTTCCTGGATTTTTTCTAAGTCTCTTCTAATCAACATTATCATTTAACTTTGTTAATATTATCATATAACAAAGTTAAATGATAATGTTCAAGTGAATCAGCTGTAGTTTAATTAATTGACCCTCAAAGTAACCATCAATGACAAGCACCAGCGGAGGTGGCGCCATCTGAGATTAGCTTTGCCTGTGCCTCCCCATTCAAACTCACCCTGTATATCTACGAGCTGCTGGTAAAAGACGGCGGGGTCAGCAATGAATTTCAACCTGATAGATAACTCAATGCATTTTAATTGAAGGCAAAACGGTCCTAATATAATAAGGCTATAAATAAATCCTAATAAGCTTCAGTTTTTATATTTAGTTACAAACCTCTAAAAAGATTTTTTTTTATATAGGCTTGCGTTTAACCACTATCTCACCTGGTGGTAAGTGACGATGCGGTCGAGATATATTAATAATCGATTATTTACACATAACAGTCAGAATGGCTCTTGTCACTCGACGAATAAGGTTTTGTCCTAGATAATACTAGGTTAGACCTACGTAACTAGATTCCATGGCGAGTAAACTGTAGAGCCGTCCGACTGCTTTTACGAATGCATTTAGATAAAATAGATAGCTTGCGTGTAATTTTTCGTTGTTTGTAGGTTTAAATCGATGATAGTTCTGTGGCGGTTGCCAATCATATCCCATTGAGATAATGGATTCCAAACTAAAACTATTGAAGAGAACGAAAGGTATCCCTTTCACGCGCTTAAAAAATAAATAGACAATGTATGAGTATGCCAAAATAGCACCAAGTTGTTAACACTAACGTGATAAGGCTAAATATATGGGTAAAGTATATGAGATATATTTTTTGTTAATCACATATATTGTTGTGTAATTATATACAACCTATCCTATATTACAAATCTGTGAATCTACCCATGAAAGAATTGCGGGCCAAGATTTCCAAGCCGCGGCCGCGGTTCAATATATTCAATATATCGCTCGTCAAGTACGTGTGGCGCGTGTTGCGCGGGCGCCTGCACCACCCGGCGGTGCTGGCGGCGCGGCGTTGAGCCTGTGCGCGCCCGAGGGGTACGTGGGTGCGCGACGGCGCCCGCCGACGTTCAGGGTACCGACAGCAAGGACTAACCTTCTACAGTTTTCCCCTTTGTCACGCGCTGTACAACTAATTAATATCATTGCAATAAGTATTGATATATTTCATTGTACCCAGCCGAAGTTCACGGACATGGCACAGAAATGTTTAGAAAATTTACAGTAATGTTTGTTAACCTTGTGTTAGTATAAATTAGTTCGCTTATATATATTTCCTTATAACATTGTATTGGTTGTTACTGTAATGATGTTATAATTGTGTCTTAATAAATAAATAAATAAATATTAATACCCCACTATAGCATACGTATAAAGTCATAGTACTATAATATAACGAACTATAATACATATAAGTCCCGCGGAATTAAACAGTGTTTATATCAATCAGTAATGCAGTGTGGTTACCTTGAAACAGACACCCATTACATTTAAATTAACGCCAACCCAATAGAATACAATTAAATAAACTGATCCAGTTGGCGCCATTGCAGAGCCATTTTAATTGCAATAGGTAAATAAGTATCTAAGTAGATATACCTACTTATTTCTAAATGAAGATTTTAATTTTATGATTTTCTCTTTAGATATATGTCAAACAATAATCATCATTAACAGTTTTAGCTTCATTTGCGAGATGATAAGTTGATAATAAGGTATTAATAAGTCGTGGGTGGCCTGTGATATGGACTCTAACGGAAGAACATATACGTAGGTACCTATATACTTGTTTTAATAAGATGTTTCCAGATCTAAATGTATCTACTTAGACATTATATTCGTATACAAAACTTGCTGACGTAAGAGTCGGTACGTGTGTGACGTAGTGAAATTTTTCATAGTAGGTAAGCCTATTTCAGATAAAAAAAATCAGAACTGCAAACAGTGATTGAGATGAAGTTAATGCAGATTGCAGTTATGCACCTATAAAAGGTAGAGTGGTAGAGTTATCATTGATAACAATAAAAATTATATTTATTATTTATTGCTGAAATTGATTTAATGAAACTGGACAGAAAAAGAGTTACTTATGTAGGAATTACGGATTACGGATAGATTCATAACACCCAAAACTTTTTCCGACGTAGTCTGATTGCTGTGCTGATAATACGAAGTCAGCGTTTCGTCCGAATTCTATATCTATTTTCTGAATTCCACATTTTTTTTCCTGCTATTTGCTATCGAAACGAGCTGGTCGTTTTCCTGAGGGTGAGCATAACGCCGGCTCATACAAATATTTTTGTAAAACGGGCTTCTCTATACACAGAGACACTTTTATTCGTTCTTAAAATTTTCTTCCTAGGCCGGAAGACGTCCGATGTTGGCTTCTTTTAAAATTTTCCTTAAAATTTAATGTTCGGTAAAAACGTTATTTTTTACAAAAGGCGTCTCGGACATTAGAGACAGATCGTATGATGAGCTTACCACCACCACTAGGTACTTCGATCATTATATCGTCACTTAACAACATGAGGAATATAGTGGTCGAACGATAAAGTATGTATTTACCGAAAATAAAACAAAAAACATGACACAAGCTGACTTAAAAAATATATAACACTAGCTGCTGCCCCGCGGTTTCACCCGCGTGGAGATTTTGGATTACATGGTTTTTATTTTTTTGCGCGGAACCCTAATTATGTGTCTAAAATTAAAGTAGCCTATGTTACTCCTTGTAACATCAGCTATCTGCCAGTGAAAGTCCCGTCAAAATCGGTCCAGCCGTTTCGGAGATTACCCGGAACAAACAGACAGATAGACAGACAGACAGACAAAAATTTTAAAAATGTTTGTTTTGTAGTAGGTACCGTATATACTTTCATATGCATTTAGTAAAAAACTGTTATTTTGATATTACAAACAGACACTTCAATTTTATTTATCTGTATGGATAATAATAATACCTAGTAGCTCAAGTCTCACGACAACTCACACTCGTGTGTGAAGTACCTAAGGCCCTTTGATTATAAAGCTAAGGTCGTTCTAAAAATAGTTGTTTTTAGGAAACTTACTGCCTCGATAAAAAAATCATTGTTTGTATCATAATTTACTAACAAAACAATCTATGAAAATGAAAATGAAAATGAAAAAAATGAAAAAACGTTTATTACAACAAAAAATACATATTGTACAGGTATATAGCAGGACGTATCCTACCAGTAACTTAATATCTAAAGAAAATTGACACGTTATATATTTTTGTTGACATGTTTATGGTTAAAAATAATTGCCCGTCGGTTCTCTCACTAGGCAAGCCTGTATCGAGAGAGCCAGTCCGAAAAAACAATAACAATTGAAATTCCTCAGCAGACAGTAGGTAATAAAAAATATTCCAGAACCGAAATATAAAAAAAAAAAATGAAGGTACAGAAACAAAATTCAAAAAAATATATAAATAAATATAACATACAAAATAAAATTAGGTTTGTGTTACTAGTGTGCGTGAGAAGGTGTGTGAGGGTGTGCATACGCCTCTTCTGCCAGTAACAGTCTCATAAGAGCCTGACGAAGCAAAGAGGTGTGTGAGTAAAGGTCTGTGTGTGAAGGTCTCATACCTTCATGTGTGGGTAAATTAAGATACAGAGAGAAAAAAAAAAAAAAAAAAATAAATAAAAAAAATATATATAAATATATATGCATAATTGAAAGTAACTAATTCTCAAAAACTATAATTTCAATATTTTAATTAGCGATATTTATTATTTCTTCTGTTTTGTCATATGTCAAAGCAAGTAACCATTTATATATTATGGTTTTTGCTTCACATACTTTTTTGTTTTTAATATCACAGTATTTGGTAACCTTATTGTAGACATCCATTTTTCCAAAAACGCCAAGACGTTGAGAGAATTTAGTTTTGACGGATGGAGTAGTCAGTCTATAAACTCTACGATTGGTTATAAACTCATAGTCACTAGAAGATATTACAGATTTATGTATGCTGAGAGATGTTCTAAGTATAAAGAGTCGGCGCACACTGAGCACATTAGCATCTTTATACAGATCAGTGGTAGGATACCTGTAAGGCTTTTTTAACATAGTTTTCAGTACTGATCGTTGCGCTCTTTCAGCTTGAATAATATAAGTTTTAGCGGCACTGCCCCAGCATGTTATACAATAGCCTATTAGAGACTGACACAGTGCGTAGTATACTGATTTTAGCGTGTCTATGCAAGCCACATATCTTAGATTACGCATCACATTTATGGCCTTTCTTATTCTAGCTGAAAGAGCCTCAATATGCTTTCTAAAAGTAAGGTTTTCATCTATATGAACTCCCAAGTACTTTACGACTTCACAGCGTGTTAATAGGTCACAAGAACAAGGTTGGCCATTACACAAATTGTTATGAATTTTAATTTTTAAATCTGAGGCTGGGGCTGACGCAGCAGTCTTATGGAAACATAAATACATTGTTTTTTTAATATTCAGTGTTAGGAGATTTTGCTGTAGCCATAGATATATTAACGCCATACCTCTTTCAGCAGCGGAAAACACAGTAGGCCAAGTAGGTCCATGGAAAATTAGCGCAGTGTCATCTGCATAACATAAAACATCAGCATTTTTTATAGGGACATCGTGAATATCATTGATATACAAGAGAAATAGTGTGGGCCCGAGAATACTACCCTGTGGTACGCCAAATCGAATAGGTTGTGCGCTGCTGGTGACCCGGCCAATTCTAACACACTGTCTACGATCCGTCAAATAGCTTCTAAACCAGTCTAATGAGAGTCCACGCATTCCCAAGCCTTCAAGCTTACTAAGTAATATGGGAACGGAAACAGTGTCGAAAGCCTTGGCCAGGTCCAGGAAGACGCCAACACAATGATTTTTACTGTCGAGATGTGAAGCCACTGTAGTCGAAAGTAGCGTTACAGCATCTTCCGTGCATTTTCCCTTACGAAACCCGAATTGTTTAGGTGATATTAGGTTATGAGATTCCAGGAAACTGACAAGACGTTTATTAACAATCTTTTCAAGTAATTTAGAAAAGGTTCCAAGAAGAGAAATTGGTCTGTAATTGTCAACCAAATTCCTTGATCCATTTTTGTGGATTGGGCAGACTGAAGCAATTTTCCAATCATGAGGGAAAGTTCCACTAGACATACTCAAATTTAATATATAGGTTAGAGGCACTATTATCTCATTTTTAATGTGTTTAATGAGCAAGTTACCAAAACCATCCATTCCAGGAGCTTTGTCACTTTGCAAGTTTATTATGAGTTTTTCGACTTCTTCGTGATCTGTTGGAGTCATAAAGAACGAGTCGACCGGAGAATTGCTAACCCTAACCGCACTGGCAAGTTCCAATTCACTCATTTTAATATTTGCAAGAATTTGTGCTGCCAACTTTTGACCAACTGTAGAAAAGTGTTCATTGGTACAATCAACGGACTGTTGCATGTTCTGACAGCCATGTAACTTAAGTAATTCAGAAGGTTCCCTATTATAGTGAGTTAGGTTGCAGATTTCCTTTATAGATTGCCACAGCTTTTTTGGGTTTTTACTATTTGCCTTGTATTCTCCTTCTTCATACTCTGTTTTAAGTTTACGCAATAGGTCCACAAAGAAATTTTGGTATCGTGTGTAACTGGTTTTAAGGATCTTATTATCAGGGTCTTCCCTAGCGCGTAAATGTAAGCGATCACGATGTCGCATACAACGCATTAAACCTGGAGTTATCCAAGGCTTTAGATTATATTGAGCCCTGCTCATCATAATTTGTTGTGAGTGATTGCTAATAATGCCCGACAACAGATTTGTGAAAGCTTCGTTAGCTTTATTAATATCACTAATATTGGTGACAGTTGACCAATCCACATTTGCAAGATCTGTTTTAATAGAGTCAAAGTCCCGTTTAATAATGTAGCGATTTGGACGATTGGGCTTGGGTTTATGGAGACTCATTCCAATTATAATTGGATAGTGATCTGTTATATCAAATTGACAGACAATACCGACTGCAGTGTTGCAATTAACCATTTTTGTAACATAAATGTGGTCTATGCATGACGCATCTCTGGTGGGTTGGGTTATAGCTGGAAGAAGTCCATGTTCAGCCATAAAACACTGGTATTCGAGACTCATTGTGCTCGAGGTGTCAATGATATTAACATTCATGTCTCCGGCAAGTGCAAATGGTAACCCATTGACTTTATCAATGTAGATGCCCAAACAATTGAGAAACCTTTCTAAATTTCTGACGGATGGAGAGCGATAAATACCAAGAATGTTAATGGCTTTAGGAATACAAATTGCCAAACAATCGGCATCATCTATGGGGGGTTCTGAGACTGAGGGGCTCCAAACATCTCTAACGTAAGCTACAACACCACCATTCTGGTTAGTGAGCTTTTCAGTTCTAAATGAGTTGTATCCAAGTATCTGCGGGATAATTATAGAATCATACAGCCAACACTCAGTTAAAATCAAAACATCAATCGGGACTTCAAACTGCTTGAGGGCCACCAAGAGAGTGTCAAAGTTTTTCTGTATGCTCCTAATATTCAGCGACAAAAGTTTAAAATTATGCTCCGGTGTGAAAATTTCTTTTAAAGCAGACGAGTCACATATAACCTGGCAGTTAATTTTTATCGAGTCTAATTCTGATTCTAGAACGTTAGTGAACATCATTTTTGTTTAGTAAGTTTATACAAAAAAATAAACATATTTGGAAACATCATATTTCTGCATTTATCACTAGATACCAGGAGCAACAGTTCATTCAATATAATTTTGAAGACAGAGCAAATTAGATTAATCATATCGTATACAAAAGCGTTACATGAATAGTTTAGATTAGAAACATAAATACACTGATAATAAGAATAATTGATATACATACGTTTATGAAATATTAATAAATGTAAGAAAAAGGCACGCGATACTATCAATACTATTAAACTAAACAAGTTGCCTGTGCATATGGTGTAACCAAAAATAATAATGGTAAGTATATTGAGATTTAAGCTAAAAATATATACTGATAACCAATTATATCTAAGACCAAACAGTGCCAGATAAAGTAACTGATCATCATTCGAGTATTGTGTTATATACTTATTATGAACTACCAGCAGCCACAGGAGCAGGCGGAAGCAGACGGTCCAGTTCTTTATGTGACTGAATGAGCAGCGCTGTCTTTCCTTCACGTTGTCTGATGTAGATAGCACCTTGAGTACACCAGCAGAAGGCATATCCATGTTGTTTGGCTCTTGATCTGGCATTTCGAAATAACAACCTATTCTCTTTGGTCAGTCTCTCATTGAAATAGACTCTGCGGGGAGCGCCGATTACCTCCAGATCAGAACTGCTGATATTTTTCCTAAGCTTGGCAGCCTTAAGAAATTGGTCCCTCTTGGAGCGACGGAGAAGCCGGAACACCACTGGACGCGGCATTATGACTCCATCCTCAGGTAGGGGAGTGCTCACCGGAGGGCGACGCGGTCCTATACGACTGACCCAGTCCAAATCTCTATCCTCCAGCTCTACCCCTACCTTCTTAGCCGCCACCATCACGGTATGGTATAGATTTTCACCGCTGTTTTCCGGAATACCAACTATTTCAATCTCATTTTTGAGGTTAAATTGTGCTTGTGAGTGTAGCTCATTCTGGAGCCGCGACACCGTGGCTTTCAAGGACTCCACCTCGAATTCATGCTTTTCTAGACACTTCAGCCGCTCCTCAGTGGCGATCCACTTAAGCATCATGTCGTCCAGTCTCGCATTGTTATAGGAAAGAGACTGAGTCACCTCATCCAGTTTCCCTTTGACTGAAGAGAATTCATCAGTAAACAAGCGTAGCTGTTCCGTGAGCTTACTTAGTTCCGAGCTTTTAGAGTCCGGCTTCTGTTGGGAATATGCACTATCAGGGGGCTGACTTGGCTCGGTTTCCGCAGAGTCCATCTTCTTACGAATGGTGACATTTTCTGGGCCAGGCCGAACCGGTGTGAGGCTGTTATCACCCCCCTTTTTATGCAAAGCGCAGCAGGCGGGGCATTTCCAAACCTTTTTTCGTTCAGCGGAGAGAGTAGATACATTTACGCATAATGTACAAAACATTTTGTCACAGTTAGAAGACGTGCACGTAGCACAGCTCAGGTCCTTCACGGACTTCATACAGCCAGAGCACTTCATGTTGACAATCACGTGAACCAAATAAATAGGTAAATTCTACAATAATTTATTATTGCGATTGCCTCCCAGAAGCAACACAAAAACAGTTTGAGTACTCGACCGTTCTGTGGTATTAATCTTTGGCGAGAACGACACTGAGCCGGTCCGCACTCGTTACGATCGCGGTGCACGCAACTCTCGCGGTTAAGTACAGCGCATAACCGTGAAGATGGTCTGCACTATAGGGGTGACAGTTTACCCACACAAAAATTAATAAATTTTGTTGAAATAATACTTTCTTTGATTTTGCTTAATTTTCGCACTATTTTGGCCTCACAAATATAAAAACTTATCACTTGACTATTATAGAGTAGTCCACATAAACATTTATTAAATAAATCACTTTTAGACTATTATTTTATTAAATATTGTTACAAGACTTTTTAACACAGTATTGACTGTCTGACCGAGGCGTCAAAGATGAATAATTACACAAACTGATATGACAACTATGTGATAAGTAAAATATCGATTTGCTAAGTAGGTATCACGTTATTGTTAAAACTTTTCATATTTGTTCCAAACATGCTTAAGTTTGGTCCACTATAAAAATTGAAAGGCCTTGGAATCTAAAGTAAGAAAATAAACAAAATTCCTAATCACTGAAAATTTTAGTGTAGGATTTTTTATATAATACTAGCTGCTGCCCGCGGTTTCAGCCGCGCGGATTTCTATTCTATTCTATTCTAAATATTTTTTTTTTAAATTGTGTTTTTGTTATAGGTACCGTATATACTGTCCTATGCATTTGGTAAAAAGCTGTTATTTTGACATTACAAACAGACACTTCAGTTATATTTATTTATATATACTAGCTCAGTGGCTTTGCCCACGTAATAAAAGTAGCCTAAGTTACTACTTATAACATGAGCTTTCTAAAAAGTCTGGTCAAAATCGGATCAGCCGTTACGTATATTAGCTGAATTTTTTGTTTAGTTTGTGTTTTTGTTATGAGTACTGTATATACTTTCTACTTTCATATACATTTAGTAAAAAGCTGTAATTTTCACATTACAGACAATTCAATTTTATTTATTTGTATATATTCACTCTTCACTAAACATCTAAAGAAATAATTAAGACGACATAATTATACCTTATTTATACTATTGGGACTTAATTGGGGAAAAAAAATACTAACACTTCATCAATGTATTTTTATTGATCGGAAAAGCTTAGAAAAGCGATAAGTCAGTAGTTTGAGGGTGCCCTATTTACTTATAGGTAGGTTCAATTATATAATGTAAATAATACTACAAAGCGCTTCGATGCTCTACGTTTTCTCCATTCTTAATTTTCATCTGCAGGCATGTCTAAGAAATCGCGGTTTACTTGTCACTCTCGTGTACAACTTGAGGCTTGTAGTCCAGCTCGGTTACTCTGCTGAGACTGTTTACATACATGTCCAAACGCTGAGTCATGTAGTAGCACCGACGATCCTTGATCTGTCTGTTCTGATTCAGATCCATAACTCCAATTAACAGACCGTCCCTAGTTCGCGAAAGACCCGGGCATCTAACTCCATCTGGACCCGTGAAGTAGCTCGACCCGTAGAACAGCCCCAAGTCTTTGTGCGCAGGCTTGCCATCAGCTGACGTGAACTCATTCGGGAACTCTTCGTACCCAACTCTGTTTATAGCAGCCGTGAAGTAGCAGTTGGTGATAGCCGCGTTTCTAGCTTCAATATTCCACATGTATTCGCTGCCAGCCTCAGCCGCGATGGTCGCTGATGGATTGAACACAATCTCTGCTCCGTTCTGACCGAACATCATCCAGTTGAGAACGTGGTGGCGTCCGAAACAAATGTTTACAGCAATCTTACCGTATCTGGTCGCGAAGACAGGGTGTCCGGTGTTGCCTTCCATGTAGTAGTTGGACTCGTTGAAGTCACCCACTCTAGGGATGTGGTTCTTCCTGTGCTTGCCGATAACATTTCCTGTGTCACTGATCACGACAGTTGTGTTCCACAGAATCTCGGCATGAGTCTCATCCCTTTCAAGGATAGAAGACACGATGACCATAGCATATTTGGCAGCCAACTCCTTTAAGAATCTAGTAGTTTGGCCATCTTCGGCGGACTCTGCGAACTCGCACCAGGGCTGTTTCTCTCGCGTACAGAAAGCGAAGGGCATGTTCCATAGCTCTTGGAAGCAGATGATGTTGACTCCCTCTTGACCGGCGACATCAATAATCTTCTTAACTTTGTCGAAGATGGCTTTCTTTTGCTCGTTTATGGGGAGGTCGGTAGGCGCAGCAATCGAGTGCTGAATGACGCCTACCTTCACAATCCTAGGTGGTCTGGTTTGTTCCTTCTTTGCGGGGAAGGCGTAGGCTGCAATTTCGAAATTGGCTTCTTTGGCAGCAGCTAGAGATGACTCCTTAATCGGGATTTCATTGTGGTCTTTTCTTCCGTAGTAGATCCTGTTAAACTCGTCCAGGTCTCGCCCGCTGAGATTGTTGTTGATGATAGATTCGAGGCTCTGTGTTTCGTTGTCCATGATTGATGCGTGTGTATGGATACGATAACCGTGAGCGACTGCCTTTGCTCACTGGCTGTCTGCTCTTAAATACCCAGCTGCACATTGACTATGCATCGACGTTGGATGTTGGTGTTTATCTGTGTGGTCTGGCGCGGGAGGTGGCCTTCGACCCGCGATGATAGTGTTTGTCTCCGGGAGAAAAATATTTGGTTTATCAATATTTGCCTACGTGACCGGCTAGGGCCGGGTGAAATTGATTGTTGTTTGTAGTTTTTTTAATAAATAATTTAGTGTGAATGATCCAAACAATGTATATTAATGAGATTATTGACTCAGTTAGATAAACTAATTATAGGTACTTAGCTAACTTAAACAATTTACCAGAAGGTACTATTGGAATTTATAAGTACCTACATAAGTATAATAGATAATGGTTGTTTATATTTCTATAGTATTGACAGTAACTGATGTTTAATTATGTAAATATCTTATATGTTATGCGGGTAGATAAATATAGCACTTATATATATCCTGCCATATGAATAGACATAGCACTGTTGCAAGTGGTTTCGCTAGTGCATGAGGGTAACTGTTTTTTCGGGTTGTCATCCTACTTCCTACTTTTATTTATATTATTTTATATATATTATATAACTATATATTATAAAATATTATACATGCAAAAGTGTGTTTGTTGATCTGTCCTTTCTTTCACACAACAACGGGGCAACGGATCGACGTGATTGTTCGCATTTATGGACCGGAGAGTAATATAGGCTACTTTTTATCCCGTAAAACGCAGTTCATTTGAGAACTCGGGTGAAACCGCGGGCAGGAGCTAGTTATGAAATAATTAACACAAGAAACCTAATAGCTAAACGCTACTAGACAGACCTCTCCTAGATGTTCAGATTACTGCGGTCGATGTGGTCGGGTCTATGGATTGGTTACCCCTTAGACCTATTTTATTATCTTACTAATATTACAAATGTTAAAGTTTGGTTATGTATTTATTGCTCAACTAGATGTGCCTCGCGGCTTTGCCCACGTAGCTTAAGTTACTCCTTGTAACATCAGTTATCTGCCAGTGAAAGTCCCGTCAAAATCGGTCCAACCGTATCAGAGATTACTCGGAACAAACAGACAGACAGACAAAAAAATTATGGTTGTTTTGTTATAGGTACTTACCGTATACAGGGTGTCCGGTAATGAGTGGATAATCCTGCAGGTACGTGAAGGGGGGGCCAAGGCCGAGTAGAAAAAAAAATAAAAAAAAAACTTACCTAGATATCATATGACTAACGAATTTATTTAAAAACTTACGGAAATTCCTACCCTTCTTTACATATTTGAGCACCATTCTCATAAATTCAGTAATTCCAATTTTTTTTTTATATTAATGTAATGAAGAATAGTGGTGCTCAGCAACACGCATTAAAATATTTTGGTAGATATAGCCACTTATTATTAAAAAATCCTTAAAAAAATTATTTTATTATCATTCATTTTATACGGCTAAGTTTGAGCATCTGTGGTGTAAAAAAAATGTATGAGGCCTGGATGGGATACTTTAAAAACATGTCTACTTCATGCGATTTCTAAAATAGTATCACACACAATATTTTTATTTAGAAATTTCTGAGTTACGGCTTAATTTTGTAGGTACCAAACAACAACTTTTACGAAACTGAAAATTCTAGAAGTTATTTTTTAAAGTGTACCCATAAGTCAATGTCCTTGAGTTTACTACCTGCTGCCACGGCGGACGTTATTGTGTGAGAGAGACAACATTATTTGGTTATAATATTATTTTTATGATTTTTTATTTACGGCTAATAATTATCAAATGCGCTATCCTAACTTCAACAAAGATCAAGATAGAGAATAAAAATGTTAATTATTTATTCGACATGAAGTGTAAAGGATGTTAAAATAAAATTAAACAAACATTTCAGTAAAAATATTTGTATTCAATTAATTTTAAAGTATTTGCTCAAATTGTTTCGCACCTAATGTAATGCAGGCTCTGCACCTTCTAAAATCTAATAAATGAGCGCTTGAGCAGCCGCGTGTATCTCTGTTGACTTAATACTTGAGCGGCTGCCTAGACACGACGACGCAGTCCCTCAACTGTTCGGATGGGTTTTTGATATAACTTTTACTTAAGGCTGCCCCAGTAAAAAAAATACAACGGGTTTAAATGAGGCGAACGCGGTGGCCACAAAATTGGGCCCAAACGCCCATCCATCTATTGGGATACGTCTCATCCAGAACTGCGTCGTCGTGTCCAGGCAGCCGCTCAAGTAATAAGTCAGCTGAGATACACGAGGCTGCTCAAGCGCTCATTTATTAGATTTTAGAAGGTGCAGAGCCTGCATTACATTAGGTGCGAAACAATTTGAGCAAATACTTTAAAATTAATTGAATACAAATATTTTTACTGAAATGTTTGTTTAATTTTATTTTAACATCCTTTACACTTCATGTCGAATAAATAATTAACATTTTTATTCTCTATCTGGATCTTTGTTGAAGTTAGGATAGCGCATTTGATAATTATTAGCCGTAAATAAAAAATCATAAAAATAAGATTATAACCAAATAATGTTGTCTCTCTCACACAATAACGTCCGCCGTGGCAGCAGGTAGTAAGCTCAAGGACACTGACTTATGGGTACACTTTAAAAAATAACTTCTACGAATTTTCAGTTTCGTAAAAATTGTTGTTTGGTACAAAATTAAGCCGTAACTCAGAAATTTCTAAATAAAAATATTGTGTGTGATACTATTTTAGAAATCGCATGAAGTAGACATGTTTTTAAAGTAGTTGGCCATTCAGGCCTCATACATTTTTTTTACACCACAGATGTTCAAACTTAGCCGTATAAAATGAATGATACTAAAATATTTTTTTAAGGATTTTTTTAATAATAATTGGCTATATCTACCAAAATATTTTAATGTGTGTTGTTGAGCACCACTATTCTTCATTACATTAAAATAAAAAAACCAATGGTTTTACTGAATTTGTGAGAATGGTGCTCAAATATGTAAGGAAGGGTAGGAATTTCCGTAAGTTTTTAAATAAATTCGTAAGTGACATGATATCTGGGTATGTTATTTTTTTAATTTTTTTTCTAATCACCCTTGACCCCTCCCATACGTACCTGCAGGATTATCCACTCATTACCGGACACCCTGTATACTTTCATATGCATTTAGTAAAAAGCTGTTATTTTGATATTACAAACAGACACTTCAATTTTATTTCTCGATATAGATATGGATAAACCACAGATATATAGGTAATACCTAATAAAAAATTACAGTACCTATATTGATTTTTATAGAAGGCTCATTTACCTAATAATAGCTAAAAGAGGTGCGATGTCCACCTATGTCTACTTTGAGCCTACATAATTGGTTAATTAGGTACTCTGTGCAAAAAGAAACCCTCATCATAGACTTACATGCCCTCAAATAAAAGAAGCTTACAATCCGAGTGGTAATGGCACACAGTCTGTCGAAACTGCTTTTGATTAACTATTGTATTGGATTCTGTCCGCGTTTAGCCAACCTAACCAACCTTCAAACTCGCCAGGTTAGCCAACATCATAAGCGTTAACCAAACATCAAAATCAAATTGAAAAATTCGTTTGTGACATCCAGTGTTGCCAGATCGTCCTATTTAGGACGGTTTACCGTCCTATTCAATGTTCGTCCGTCCTATCGACGTCCCTTCAACAAGACCGTCCCTTTTAGGACGAATCTTCAGATCAACAGGAATTTGTAAAACATACACATTAAGCACACTTTAACATAAATTAAAGTATTATTTATTTTATGAGGGCTGAATACACAATCATTTTCAAAAGTTTAAAAAAGAACAAAAAACGCGCGCGGTCAATTTGGTGCAAATGTAAGTTTTATACCGAACTGAGGATTTTAATTTGATAGTTTCTTCTCAAGTTGGAGAAACAACGTAAACAAATCTCGGACGAAACCGCAAATAATGGCCTCGACAGTAATTTTATTTATTTATTTTATTTATTTATTCATAAAAACCACAGCTCTTAAAAATCTTAACATTACTTATATACGTTACCTAAAGCCAATAATGGTTTTACATTTTTTTGTTACTGCAAATAAAATTAAAAGATGTATGACCGACTATCAATTATGAATGTACCACTATTGTGTACGGATTATATAAAATAACACTTTTTTTTAAAACCGTCCGCTAACCATCAAAACCGTCCCTTTTCAGACAGATTATCGTCCGAAATCGCTCATACGCGCTGGCAACACTGGTGACATCAGACATGGCGGAAATTTTCACATTCACGTTTCACAGCAAGTTTGTATTTAATTTGTTTGGAGTACCTACGTTGTAAGAAATATCTGCTGCTAAATTCCTCACCAGAACGTTAAGTAGAGCCCATCCGGGCTTCTCCGTTTTGGTGCTGCCGTTTGGTATTGAAGTTTGAAACGAGTTTTGTGACCTAAGTTCTGTGTTGTGTGGATTAGTATTTATAAGAGATTATCAGTGATATTGTCTCAAAATGAGTGGTAAATGAGTGTGCGAAGAGTGCGTTATCAGATAAAGCCAACGGGGAGGCTTCTTTGCCAGTATTTTGCGCCAACACAGTCCAACAAACAATCATGGAACATGCTCCAATTTTATTGGTGCTTTAAAATCTTCGGTTGTATCAGGTCAGGTTTAACTGCACCACACAGCAGAGGATCAAATTTCCAAAAAGATGCAAATGATTTTATGACAGATTTTCATTATTTAGTGTTTAGTAAAATAAGAATAAAGAGACAAAAAATGAAGAGCCCTCCCAATTTTCCACAGAATCTGCCACAACCAGTATTGATGTTTCCAGTAATCCGGAAATATTTTTAAGCTGACCAGCGGCGCAAGTACGGAAGTCGGTTCGATAAATTTGTCGAATCGAAAAACTAATTAACTAGTTAAGTAATGTAGTAGCTCTTATTAAACTAAATATAAGTAAATAGTAAACAACACCGTATTAATATTTTAAGACTGCTAATATTTGTTCATTTTATTCTATCATGTAATAATGATTAGTTATTAACGTTTAAAGTGTAATTTTTAATTAAAAAATGTAATAAGACACGAAGTAATTTAATTATTTACCTCCGACTTCCTAACCTACTACAAGTTTGTATGCACAATACATTTGTACATGCAGTTAAATATTTTTATGAATGATTGAATTACATAATAGTAGAGATTATAGGCCCAATCATCGATAATTTTGTCGATAAAAGACATCACTAGTATCGATATATGAAGGTCACATCACTATCCAACGAAATACTTGGTTTCTTCATGTTGGCGAAACGTAGTGGATTTTCTCTTTGGTGTTGGCAATTTATGGACAGACGCCCATATATTTTAAAAAATTTAAAATATGTTCCAAGTTCCGTCTCTTCTACGTAGTATTATTTCCTCTGTGATGGCACACAAGTGTCAATCAACAGATAAAGCCGGCCGGCATTTTAAACATCTACAAGTATTAAGTAAACATAGCACGCGTTGTTTACTACGCTAACTGGTTATGTAACTCGCGACTGTAATAATATTAGTCTTTCAATTCATGGAAATATCACATCTCAAGTTTAATTAAAATGGACTCGCAGTCGGATCTTGAACAAATTCTTAAGCGTAAGTTGACCGAAGAACAATGGAAGGAGTTCAATCGAATCTACTACGGAAGAGAGGACCACTGTGTGCTTCGTTTGAAAGAATCTACTATAACCTCAAGCGAGAACAATAAGTTTGAAGTTGCAGCGTTTGCTTTCGACGCGGCAAAGGAAGGAAGGAAACCAAGAAACGTGAGGCTTGGGTTAGTTCAACACTCCATTGTTTTGGCGACTGATAAGCCTATCAGCAAACAAAGGGAAGCTATATTCGATAGAGTTGGAAATATCATTGATACGGCGGCATCGGAAGGCGTCCAAATTCTTTGTTTGCAGGAAACATGGTCGATGCCTTTCTTTTTGTGCACGAAGGAGAAAGAAAAGTGGTCAGAGTTCGCTGAATCAGCCATTAATGGCCCAAGCACGAAATTCTTAAGCAATCTAGCGAAGAAATATCGCATGGTGATAATTTCTCCAATTTTAGAGAAAGACGAAGATGAAACTTGGTGGAACACTTCAGTTGTCATCGACGAAAATGGGCAATACCTAGGAAAACATCGCAAAAACCATTTGCCCAGTTGTGGCAGCTTCAGCGAAATCTCATTTTATTCTCCTGGTAACACAGGGCACCCGGTTTTTGAGACAAAATTTGCGAGATTCGCCGTGAACATTTGTTATGGACGTCACCACGCTCTTAACTGGCTCATGTTTGGATTGAATGGCGCTGAGATAGTTTTTAATCCAGCAGCGACGATTTCTGAATTCGGTGAGTCGTTCTGGGGCATCGAAGCCCGTAATGCAGCAATTGCTAATAGTTACTTCACTTGCAGTATCAACAGAGTTGGCAAAGAAGAATTTACTATAAAAGACGGCAGCAAAGTGACGAGAAGCTACTACGGATCAAGCTACATAACCGCTCCTAATGGCTGCAGAACTCCTGGGTTATCGAAAAATAAAGCAGGTCTACTCATTGCTGAAGTGGATTTGAATTTATGCCGCCAAGTAAAGGATCACTGGGGATTTAATATGACATCTCGATTAGATTTGTACGCGAAAGAACTCAAAGAATTAAATAAATGAATTTGATGAATTCATAAATATAGTTTTCATTAATAAAATTATTTCAGCAAGTTCTTATTTCGTCTTTCTATAGAAGTAGGCCAAAATAAAAAATGTAGGTGAGTACCTAGGTATGGAATTTGTATTTCATAGTTACTACTTTTTTATACTATTTGATAATGAGACGAGCTGGTCGTTTGCCTGATGGTAAGCACAACGCCGGCCCATAACAAATGCAGTGCCACGCAGAACTTTGAAACACAAAGGCCTGCGTGGCACTGCAATGCATTCGTTTACTCTGAGACATAAGTCTCTTATGCCCAATAATTTTACTAAAATGCTCATCAATGCAGTAGGTACACAGTAATGCTTGCACATTACTGCTTGGCGGCAGCCTTCACGAGCAAAGCGGTGGCAAACCCGAACGGACACTCTTCTGCGAGTATCGAGTTCCTAGGGTTGGTGAAAACAGGCATTGAACACAATTACTCAAAGTATGTACTACTTATGCTCACTTAGTTAGGCGTCGCCTTATTCGTCGTTGGTGAAAACGGGCATTAGTCTACGTTCCTACGTAGCCGTAGACAGAGAAATTAAGTAAAAGTAAGTAGTAAGTAAGTAAGTAGTTCCTCCATCTACGTACGTAGCGTTATTTTAGGTCTGTGGTTCCTACCACCTAGTTCACTTTTTTATCTGTGGAACAAAGAGTAATTAAATTTATAACCTGTATTTTTACTGATCTGTGAGATTTTGTCTATACCATAATATACTTTATGGTACCAAAACTGTCACCACATGAATTGTCATTTTTCGGTTTTCGATTCGGTTTTTTGCATCAAATCAAGTTGAATTTACTACAAACTTTTACCGAAATCTCTCGAATTCGAGCATAATGGTGAGTAATTTCCTTGTCTTATTGCTAAGAACAACTACAAAATTATCTTTAAATTGTTTTACATGGATTCATTGGTTATGATAGCGTCATGAACATTACAATGCAGATTTGCAATAATAAGTACAAAAACTCTGTTATTGTCAACCTCCAGAGCATCACATACTTAGAATTGCCTTCATAACCCTGTAACAGCTATATGGGTTACATAGTAGAGATTGAGTATTGTTTCTAAAAATTCTGACCAAGATCGATGTTTTCAGTCAATTTTGGCGTACAATGGAGGTGCGGTGGTGGCGATGAAGGGGCAAGACTGCGTGGCGATAGCTACAGACAAGCGCTTCGGAATCCAGGCGCAGACTGTGTCTACAAACTTCCCCAAGGTGTACCAAATGGGACCTACCCTATATGTCGGCTTGCCCGGCCTTGCTACTGATACACAAACTGTGTTCCAAAGACTAAAATTCAGGTTTGCATCTATTTTGTTGTAAAATTTCTGCTACTATCCTGAGCTGCTTACTTTGGATTATTTTATGTGTCCATCTGGGTGGGTACCACTGCTGTGCTTATGTAGTCCTCTGCCAATAATGTGTAAGCATTACTGTTCCGGTTTAATGAGAAAAGTAGTCAATGAAATTACTGAGCTTATGAGATTTAGTAACTTATGTCTCAAGGCAATGCAGGGCTGCACAGGCCTTTGTGTTTCAAAGTTTTGAGCGCACTGTAATTGTTATGGGCTGGTGTTATGCTTACCATTAGACAAATGACCGGCTTGTCTTGTTGTCCAAACGTTTAAAAAATGTATGTTTGTAATAAGTATACAGTAAGCCAAAAAGTTAAAACTAAACTTTGCATTATACAATTAAATTCATACCTAGCTCAGAAGACTGTTTTCAGAAGAGAAAACAGTAATTGTAAGTAATAAAATAATGTTTAGTTACGTAATATTGAAATTATTCTTACTCTGTTTTTCAGAATGAACCTATATGAGCTGAAAGAGAACAGAATAATGCGACCCAAGACATTCTCAGCGATGCTCTCAAATCTTCTGTATGAAAAGCGCTTCGGACCATACTTTATTGAGCCTGTCATTGCTGGTCTGGACCCTTATGATAACCAGCCCTATGTATGCAATATGGATCTGGTAAGATATTGTATATAATAAAGCCTCTGCATGTGGCTTCGCAAACAGTATAAAACATACCCTATAGTATTATGGAATAATGTAGCTTCCTTGATAGGAAAATGCTTTCACTAATGTGAAAGAATTTTTAGAAACAGATTAGAGGTTCTGAAATTAGTGGTAACTAACAAACTGTACCTCGTCTATAATATTTAAGTATAGATTTAACTGCTCATGTGCTAGAATCCCAGACACAATAGAAAATGTAGTGTAGATAGATCTAAGTAGCCAGTGAAATTACTGGGCTTATGAGACTTAATTAACTTAATGTCTCAGGGCAACGAGTACACTGCAGTGCCGTGCATGCCTTTGTGTTTCAAAGTTCTGAGTGGAACTGCTATTCTTATGGGCTGGCATTATGCTTACCACTGATGGTAAGCATAAGCCTGAGCAAACGACCCGGGCCCTATTTAATAAAGCTGACAATTCAACAAATATGTCAAAAATGACATAATTGTAGAATTTTCTTAGGCTTAATTCTACAATTATGTCATTTTTTGACATATTTGTCGAATTGTCAGCTTTATTAAATAGGGCCCAGCTCATCTTGTTATAAAATTAGTATTCATCCACAGATTGGCTGCCCCAATGAACCTGAAGACTTTGTAGTATCAGGCACTTGCTCAGAACAGCTGTATGGAATGTGTGAAGCCCTGTGGGAGCCCAACCTGAAGGCAGATGAGCTGTTTGAAACCATTTCACAGGTAACTTAATTACCTAAATTTTATTGTTAGCTCATGATTACAGTGAAGTGGTTATATAGGGTTCAATAGTGACTTGGACAACTGCTTGGGAAATTATAAAAAAATTAAAGGTTACTAAATTGATGATTTCATGGTGTGGAGATAATTCTCCATAAATGTAATGTGAAATGTTCTATAAATCACATAATTTTACAAAAAAATTTGAATTCCCAAGCAGGGAGGTTAAAATTTGAACGAAAACTCAGCATACAGGCATTGCAATAAGAGTTGATTTGAAAATATAACAGACCCCATAGGCACAACAAAAAAAAAATATTTATGTAGTCCTGGCTTTTTATTGTCTCGCAGAAGGTATGAAAAGTAGAGTATTCACCTCTAGGATAAAGCCTGTCTTCGTCTTGGGCCGATTGAACCCCTCACTACACTCAGGACTACATAACTCCCTCGATTCGCTCGGGTGTTGAGTTAAAACTTTAGTCCTTCGATCCAATAAGCCACCATACATACATATGACACTGCTTGATCCTCTTGGTGCATAATCTATTATTCACGTTGACGAATAGTTCTTTTTAATTTATTTTCGAATTTCTCAGGCGCTGGTGAACGCGGCGGACCGCGACGCAATCTCTGGTTGGGGCGCTGTCGTGTACATAATTGAGAAGGATAAAATCACGGAGAAACACGTCAAGACACGGATGGACTAGTTACTTTAAGAAATGCGCTTTTGTGAAGTTTATAATAAAATTATTTCGTATAACTTTACGTTTGTTTCATATCTCTAAAACTATTATTATTCAGATACGCCGTGGACGAAGTCGCGGGCAGCAGCTAGTAGTTTTTATCACCAAAATTGAGTTATAACGTACACGGTTTTTTTTATCAACATCTTTATTACGTTATTTTAATCTGTGGAATCCGTCACATAAACTACAAGGACCTATCTAACTTCCCAAAGGCTCGAGCATAGACCCGAAATCAAGAGGAATAATTACGTCAATGAAACACATTTTGCAGAAACTTTACAAACCGAATTTAAAAAATTAAGTTTTATTAATTTTCATACACATTTTTGTCTTTACAAGAGTAGTAGACTAGAGAATTAACATTTCAACCGTGTTGCTTACATGCCAAATATGGATTAAGTTTTAGCGAAGCTTTTTATAATAAATATAATATGCCATAATAATCGTGGGCTTCCGCTTCCGCCGCCACCGTTAACAAGAATAAAAACCTATACGAAACAATATAACTAAACATTACAATTACAGACCTAAACAATGGCAACATTGACAATATTTTAAATCATTACATGACTACCACATTGTTCAGGAATATGTTGACACGAAAAACATTTGTGGATCCAACAAGAAAACACCACGCGAGGAGCTCTACTTGGAATAAAACAAAGTACAATTGGGAAAACTGTAAACTTTCACAATGGGGAGCCACACTGCTTACTTATCCCACTAGGTGGCGCATTATCGCTGGTGATGTTTCACTATGAAACTTCATTATAAAATTTTAGTAACTAAACAAAAAAATCGCCTTTGCAATAAAGTATGCCCTGTAAAGTGCAATTCAGTGTAAAATTAACGTACACACGTTTCCTTTCTGACGGCAAAAAACGGAAATTTTAGATCAAAGTTTGCTCATCAAAAATTATTGGAAACCAATTATTCTTCTGGGTTATGTAGTGACCATTTCAAATCAAATTATTTTTAAGACGCGATGGTGGCGCCATCTGAGTTTAGCTTTGCCTGTGCGTCCCCATTATTTCAGTACTTCCGTTATAATAAATGACAATTCTGTCCTATTTCGCTAGTAAATAACAAAGTACACTTCGGGACATTGTAACTGAATAAGCAGGTAGGTATATAAAGTAAAATAAAAATTAACATCTAAAAGTAAACAATATCTATCACAAAACCTTTACTTTGATGACATTCCGAACTGTAAGGCTAACCCAAAGTACCTGCAATACTGAATTTGTATCATTTATTACTCGATCAAATATAAAGGACAGAAGCCTGTACTAAACGTTACATTAGTTAAATCTATACCCAAAGTACAAAACCTTCAAATTAATCGTAAATTGTATTGGCTAGCATCGTTATTTTCACAAAATACATAATCACAAAGACTTGTAACAATAGAAGTCTTATCCGAAATAGATTAATAAATAACGAAATCTTATATAAGTAATATTATTTTTAAAAACGCTCTTCTAGACTGAAACTAAGCGAGCTAGGTATGGGTATACTGGCAAAACGACATCTGTGTAAGTAGATTATTATTTTTACAAGTAGGTAAAAACTTTTTCACGCTTTGGAATTCATCGTAAACTCTAAGTTTTATCACAGAAGTGTCTCAAAATACAGTCCAATTATTAAGTAAAGCTGCGAAAAACGTGGCCTTGGCAAACATGTTTGGTATCTCGATGTATGTTTGTAACGTCCATAGATAGGCTCTTAAACAGCGATAAACTAATATGTTTATTGATACGAGCCTTAGTGTTGGCTATGACCACTAAGAGACCTTTTAGTGTTGACTACGGCTCCACTAACTCTGATCAAAAGCCTAAGTATAAAAATCAGAGCAAGCAACGACAGGATAGTCAAAAATTAATAATAAACAATATTTTAATTATATTCTTAGTTTTTTTATTGATAGGAGTTATAGTTACGTTTTAATTTTTATTCTGTAATATATGAAATAATAGCTCAATTACCTTTTATTAGACAATATTTTTGTGTTTTGTCAGTTCTTTAGCAATTATTTAGAATGACTATAAAAGTCAGTTTGTTGTAATGAATTGCATGTTTTGCGCTTTACTTAGGATATAAAACCCAGCTAGATTTATTAGGATATCGTTATTTAATCTACAGTATTTACTTGATCGGCAAATATAGACCTGTTTGACACATATTATATAGTAAAATTATCGTACTGTCACATAATGGGAGAAGCCACTACTGGCTCCTGAAACACAGTTCTACTAGTTTGGGAGCCTATGGATTCATTAGTTGTTGTAATATTTATTTATGTCAATAAATAACTTTTTACTTTATTTTACATAAGCTTGATTGTGTGCGCTACCCTGGATTGATGTTTGATGTAGTAAAAAAACTAGAAATACAGTCCACTATTTATAATCTGTGAGCTGTCAGATTGTAATAAAAAAATGAGCTTGTAACATTCGTTCTCTTACAAATAAACCTCCGTTCGGCTACACATACAAAATAAAGTTTTTAATTTAATTTCCTCACAGACCTATCAATCAAATGTTTATGACTCTGTGATATATTAGAATTTACGATGACACTTCACTGTTTATTATTCAAAGCGGAACTTGGACTATATAAGAACAATTAGACGAATACGATACAGTTCATGGCAGTACACATTTGTAAGGCCGATATTAACATCCGATATAAGAATACGTAGTAATAATTTGACAATTCGACGAGCGATACGCGGCGTTTGATCCAGTGTTAGGGATTAGACGAGCATAACTTTGAAAACCACAAAACAATTACAAAAGGCCTGAAAGAACCTGAAGTCGCGTAGGTTTTGAACAAACAACGCGAAGTTCGATCACACGGCTAGATATTTTAATTATGACTTGCGTTTCTTTTTAGTTTGGGATTACTTTAGGGTTCGATTTAAAGGAACTAACTGAATAACGGTGCAACCGTACTGGGCAACAAGTGTAGCCGATTAATGGTTCATGCCAGTTGCGCTAGATGGCATTACTAGTACCTATTTGGTGTGAACAAAAACGGCATAAACAGTTGGGATGATGCATGAAACACAAAATACATAAATTGTATCATTATACAGTTTTAAGAAGATCAAATTAACACAATAAAAATGAAATTCACAATAAATATATAATTTCCACAAGGATACAGCATCTAAAAGTTTCCCAAATTCAACGCTTTTTTTACTATCCATTAGTACCAGTGTGATACCATCAGATTCTTTATATTTTAATTAATAAAAGATTGTATGACAAGTATGTACTTGTCAAATTGACGTCGAAATCAACAAAACGCATGTTTTAGTACAGCTTTACGGCCCGCGAAGAACAAGTGACGTCAGATATTCAGTCCAACTTGTAAGGAGCGTTTTAGCGTTCACTAGATACGCCCCTACTGTGACTCGCATTTTTGACGTTTCTAACGTTCCAGTTTTTTCGATATAGACATTTGATTCTCATGAGAAAGCAAATTGATAGACATCATAAAAAAAATGCAGTCATCATCCCTATTACTCCCAACACTGAATTCAACGCCGCTTTATTCATACATAACACGAACATTCTAACGATATCAAAATTTCGTTATAACTACGCGTCAGCCGACCGTTATAAAAGCTAATAACGATTTAAAAATAATAGCAGTGCTGCGAATATCACTTCAAAGTGTTAGTGTTTTGGTGTTCGATGTGACGACAAAACATGCCGAAAATAGCTATTGCTGTGCTTCATTAAATCAGTGTTAGAACCGTAGTCGGTTCATCAAAAGACGGAATAAAAAACAAGTCTTCTTTATCGACTGTTGTTAGCAGATTAGCTGACATTTCAATACCAACTCTATTCACAATATAACGTTTAAAATATTTAATAACGTTTTCAAATTTCGCACGCGAAGCGAATAAATACGAGACGTACAAAACGGGAAACATCAGAAACCGTCCGTTTGTTGCGCCAATAACTCTAATTTGAAACTATGAACCCTTTAAACTACTTTAACATATTATGAATTTTATTTGCATTTCCATAAGACCTTATCCTAACGTATCTTGGGACTTGTCTTGGACAAGAATAACAACATTGGAACGCGATTCTTCTTTCAGTAACGATTTCATTTGTATCAAAATGAATGTATAAAAAAACTACCGTTCATTAATATAATCTACGACACCCTGTTAATTCCTTTTCTCTATGACTTCTAACAGAGAATCGTGTTGGAACTAAACTCTACTGACTCTACAACAAAATTTTATGTCATTGAGGTATTTTGTCGAATGTAACAATTTTGTAGTAGGTACAAACTTCCTTCCCTTTTCCATCGAGTTCTGAGCGATATAACGTTAGTTCTACATACACATTACCATAGACAAAATTACTTGTAACACGTTTTTTTCTTTTCAAAAGTTGATATTTATATCTTTTTCATTTTTTTTTACGCACAAAAACTAATCATAAATCTAAAAACCTGATTTTAGTTTCATTGCAAAGTGATGGAATGCATTTTAGACTTGCCAATCCACATGCTTGTAATTAGATTACAATTTATCGGCTATGAATTTAGTGACATCTAGTTAGTTAAGGTTGGAAGGTATTTGACAGCTCTAAAGACTTGTCAAATATCTGCCATCGCCTTCCGAAGGTTTTTATTGGAAAGAGAGCGAAATTAAAATTAGGTTTAGCTTAGTGATGTTTTGAATTGAAATAAACTAAAATAGGTATTTTTCCTCTTTTTCTATTTGGTGCCAAATTGAATAATTGCACAAGCGGAATAATCAACTTTTCAAAATGATCATTTGTACATTAAAATTCGTCTTCGCAGAATAAGATTTTGATAGAACATCACTAAGGCGTTTGTAACCAACCTCTTTTGGCCCTTCGTTATTCTGAGCTACAATTATGATTCCATTTCACTATCAAAGTATCGTAGAACACACACAAGCTACACAAAATCCTCACCACCAATAACTACTACAATCACATCCCAAACCTACTGAAAGAAGAAACGCGTTCACTTTTCACGGTACAGATATGAGGCGATCGGTGAAACTGTCGCATTTGACAAAATAGCTTTATGCCTCAGTATTGCTTCAAACAAGCTTAGAACCAAAACTATTGCAATGAAAAATTTGGGAAAAAAGATATAGCAAAAACTTTTTTCCAATACTTTTTTTTATGCCAAGCACACGACATTTCCTCATAAAGTTGAATTTGAATTATGTCCCGTTTTATTGTCGTTTGTAACAAGACCATAAATCATCAATAAAGAGTCGAGACCTTTTCAGCTTGTGGAAAACTGATCGCCTCACAACTGTTTAAATAATGTGCTCGCGCACTTTAAGACCGACCACGTGACCAATGGTTCATAGACCAGAGAACAAAGGTACCAATTACACAGCAGCTTGTGCGATCTATCACATAATTAAAGGTCCATACTTTGGACTTCTTAGTCCAATTATAAGTTTATAAATTTAATTCTTATTAACTCTGCGATTATTGAATCCAGAGTCATTCACACAAAAAAACGTTTCAAAAACTCATTTACGAAAATTAATAAGTTACAAAATGTGGTACCTGGTTTATCCAACCATTGATCGTGATTCGTGCGTGGTCTAACAAATTGTTAAGGTCCCTGGTCTATTCAACCACTGATCGGGCCTGGTCTGTACAACCAATGCTCCGTCCGTTCAGTGCGCGTGGGCGCTGCAGCCAAGTCTAATTTCCTTCGATGGCCTTGGCTACAAACTCTATGAACCTCTTCCCGTATTGTTCGGGGTCGCAGGTAGATATTCCGTCGACGTTGCTGCCATATTTCACAGTCTTCGCTGCTTTCGCCGCCTGAAATGTTTAAACAGTGGGTTTAGTTTTCTAGTCTTCTGCATGGAAGCTTATCTTCGATCAGTGTGTACTTGCATGCGTTCCCACAGGAACCGTGCATTTTTCAAATTGGTAACGAGACGAGCTGGTCGTTTGCCTGATGGTAAGCATAACGTCGGCCCAAAACAATTGCAGTGCCACTCAGAACTTTGAAACACAAATGCCTGCGCGGCACTGCAGTGCGCTAGTTACCCTGAGACATTACGTATTAAGCATCATAAGCCTAGTAATTTCACTGGCTCTGTTCATCAAACCGGAACATCAAAGCTTGCACAAGGCGGCAGATTTCACGAGCAAAGCGGTGGCAACAGTACAGCGGCGCAAGTACGGAAGTCGGTTCGATAAATTTGTCGAACCGAAAAACTCGATAAATTTATCGAACGTTGCGAGTACCGAAGTCTGATCGTAAAGTATTGTAATAGCTCTATATTCTCTTTGGATTCGACCTAGCTATTCGATAACTTTTGTCGAAACTATCGAGGTTCGATAAAATTCGATAACACCCACTTTATCGATTTGAACGGTCAATTTTATCGATCAAAAAGATTCGTACTTGCGCCGCAGTACAGTATTTCATTTCTCGGGATTAGTATTTCGATGGTTACGCGCTCAACTATCCTCGACGATTTATCATATTGATCGTACCTGTTTCTTGACCCCGTAGTGCGTGAGCACGTCGATGAGTGCGACGAAGTATATCTCTGTGCGCGGCGCGGCGTCCCGCGACGGGATGGCGTAGATGTCCAGCTCCGGCACGATGCCCTCGTACCGCAGCGACGCCTGCCGCGCCAGCCCGCGCGGGCTGTCCGGCGGAGTGTTGCAGCCCCACCTGCAAGCGGCGCACACGGTCAGCGCCGCGCCTTCACTCGTGTACACTGTACATGTCGCCGTGCTGTCGGTTGTCAGTGTCAGTGTCACTGTTGTCAGCCGGACCATCTCTCGTGCACCCGAGCAGTAGTGTATCTGTCGCCGTGGTGTCGGGTGTCACTGTCCGTTGTCAGTGTCGCTGTCAGTGTCACTATTAGCCGGACCCTTTCTCGTGCACCCGAGCAGTAGTGTCCCTGTCGCCGTGGTGTCGGGTGTCACTGTCGGTTGTCAGTGTGGTGTCAGTGTCACTATTGTCAGCCGGACTCTCTTTCATACGCCCCAGTAGTGTACCTGTCGCCGTGGTGCCTGTTGTCGGTGTCGCTGTCGGTGTCGGTGTCTCCGTTGTCGCTGTCGGGCTCGGCGGCCGCGCGCGCCGCCTCCGCCTCCGCCTCGCCGCGCCCGCACTCGTGCACCCCGAGCAGCAGGGAATAGTCCATCAGGTGAAGCTTCGTTAGGAACTGCGGATATCAAGATACAAAATTTAAAGGACTTTGGTAGCCAATAATCTCTTGATAGGTGGGCTAAACCTAGAGAAGTGGCTCTCAAGTGCAACTGCCGGAACACAACGATAGATGCTTGGCGACAGATTTGCAACTTTGGGGTTGTAGCTATTAAGGCGAACACTACACTATTAGTATCGGAAGATTAGGAGTAAAATGATGTCAGTTCTCACATCAACATCGGCGGTGAGCGTCTCCAGCAGCTTATCCTTGGCGGCGTCTCCGATGTCGATCCGCACTCCTTGCTTTATAAAGTCGTTGTCTTTGAGCGTCGGCAGTTCCTTCTCCAGTTCCTTCTCGGACGCCTCCCGGTCTACCGTCGAGCCTTTCAAGTCGTATTTCCTGTAATCAAACGCATATTTGTTTTAATACTCTAGTACTCTTATATAGATACTAGCCAAACGAGCACTAAGAATGCTCTACCACCGTTCAAACTGCGCCCTTTGGTCGAAACTCCTGGTAACATGTTTCATCATCGCCAGCCGGAAAACGTCCACTGCTGAACACCGGCCCTACCACTTACTGTGGATTTTGCTATAACATAGCACGCTTGGCAGGCGACTTGATCGCCGTTGATTATGATGTTGACCGGGAAAAAAGGTGCTGTTCATTCTATGGTATAACCTTAACCGGTTCTTATACGACACCCATAGGTAGAGAGGGAACGGGAGCATCGAGATACTAATCCCTAGAGATGAAATACTGTACTATCCGATCTCACAACAACGTAATGATTTTGCTGTAACTAATATCAGCACTCAACGTATCAGCGCACGGGAAAACAGCGCGAGGTGTCTTAGCCAATCAGCGGCGCAAGTACGGAAGTCGGTTCGATAAATTTGTCAAACCGAAAAACTCGATAATTTTATCGAATGTTCCGAGTACCGAAGTCTGATCGTAAAGTATTGTAGTAGCTCTATATTCTCTTTGGATTCGACCTAGCTTTTCGATAACTTTTGTCAATTGTTTCGAGACTCGATAAAACCCACTATATCGATTCGAACTGTCAATTTTATCGAATTTTATCGACCGAAAAGATCCGTAATTGCGCCGCAGAGGCCAGTATGTCTAAGCAAAAATGGTGGAATTTATTTCGTGCAAACCAAACGTCACTGCATCTCTTGAGGTTAGTATCTCGATGGCCGGGACACATGTCTTGATTGCTTTACATACCTGTGTATGTTTAGATGGTTGGAGAAGACGTTCCTCGTGGCGACTAAATAGTGCTCGATCCCATCCACCGTCAGTCGATACATGCCGAGGTACTGCGGCAGCAGTGTCTTGCCGTGCCTTTCCACTATGTACTGCGGACACGAATTACAATATTGTTGTGCATTCAAAATACTTTTCTTTGCCGCCACCGACTGATCTATATACCTACACGTGTAGATTCCTTACCGCACATATTTCCGGTATATAAATTAGGCTATGTCACTCTCCGGTCCATAAATATATACATACAACGTACATATACGTTCGAGAAGAGCAAGATAGTCACGATACTCGTCGGTATTATCATTAAAGTAAAAAAAAAAGTAAAAAGTTATTTATTGACATAAATAAATATTACAACAGGTAATGAATCCATAGGCTCCCGAACTAGTAACAACTGTGTTATATATTACGAGTATGTATTACTTTTGTTATACCTCTAGGCTACAACTGTGGACACAATTTATTTATTTCTTTATTTCCCACACAATAGCGTCAATTTACACCTTACTTTTGAAGCCAAAGCACGAGTCTAAAGACTCAAGAAACACAGCAAGGAAACCGAAAAATAGGTGTTATGGCTTGTAGCCACCCATGTAGGCCGAAACCCGTGTATGGGTGTGCTACTTCGTTTAGCAAACATTATTTTCGCGTTTAGCAGTGACGTACTGTATGGACAGTATGTCTAATAACACAATATTATTGACAGTTATATTGCGTGTTTGCGGCTTTATTTATTATTAGCTTCTGCCCGCGTTTTCACCCGCGTTCCCACAGGAACCGTCAACCCGATCTGTCAAATTAAATCAACTTGTCAACGCTATAAAACTTTATTGACAGCTGTCAATGTCAATTTTTTGTCACACTAACTTCTGCCCGCTGTTTTCACCCGCGTTCCCAAGGGAACCGTGCATTTTTCCAAGATAAAAAGTAGCCTATGTTACTCTCCGGTCCATAAACTATATCTATGCCAAAAATCATTTCGATCCGTTGTTCGTTACTGCGTGAAAGAAGGACAAACCAACAAACACACTTTCGCATTTATAATATTAGTATGGAAGTATGGATTAGCGGCCTGTATTTGTCGATATTGGCAATATTACTGTTGCTAATGACGTTGTGGGGGGGGGGGCTAGCTCGCATGTCGGAGAGTGAATAATTCTATTGAGCTTCCGGTGATAGAAAACCACAGATTATTTAGCCTGTTGATAGCTCATAAACACAATTCCTCATACAAACATATCTCACCAGGGGGCGAGGTAATATTCTATGCTTGCAATTGGCCGATCATTTGGATGACGTAATTTAGTGATGTGGTACGACTACTACTGAACAGAATAATATCGATAAAATTGAATAGGTAGTTAGCATCGCATTCTTGATTCCCTGACATATACGATTAATAATAAATTATTATATGGAAAACCTAGACAATACATACTTACTTTATAAATTAATCTATAATACTACTTATAATAAAACTCCAGGTCACATTTTTTTTGGATGGCACTCCTATCTATACTGAAGCCAAAACTGTATTTTTATTTTTGTCTGTCTGTCTGTATTTTGGCCACGCATCACGTCGAAGCTACTGAATGGATTACATGACTTGCGATGTATGGAACCAATGGGGAGCCACACTGCTTACTTATCCCTCTAGGTGGCGCATTATCGCTGGTGCTGTTTCACTATGAAACCTCATTATAATATTTATTAAATAAACAAAAAATCGCCTTTGCAACAAAGTATGCCTCTGTAAATTGCAATTCAGTGTAAAATTAAGGTGCACACGTTTCTCTTCTGACGAGAAAAAACGTAAATTGTGGATCAAATCATTGCTCACCAAAAATGATTGAAAACCAATTATTCTTCTAGGATATGTAGTGAACATTTCAAATAAAATGATTTCTAAGACGCGAGCATGTTTACTAGTTATAGTTTAATTCATTAACCCTCAAAGTAACCATCAATGACAAGCACCAGCGGTGGTGGCGCCATCTGAGATTAGCTTTGCCTGTGCCTCCCCATTCTCTTTTTGAGTCGCTTCTATCCACTTTTCCTTTATTTCTGGGATGTCTGGAAATCTAACAACAAAAAGCAGAAATACTTTAAAAAAACCGGGAACCTACTTCGATGAAAATATCGCGATATATGAAAATTCAAGTACCATTTTTTCATCTTTAGATGTTCTTCCATAAAATGTATATGGGACCATCTTGAGATGATACACTTTCAAACAACAAAAATAATTTTCAAAATCGGTCCGCAATTGACGGAGAAATCAGTTAAAATACTTAAAAAAATACATACAGTCGAACATTTAACCTCCTCCTCTTTTTTCGAAGTCGGTTAACAAATCCAAACGAAAGGTTATTATTTTTCCAAAATAATTAATAATAGTATATATATTAATTGTAAAGTATACATTGAATATCGATAAGTTATAAGTCTGCACTCGTACTCGCAGTGGCGAGTAGTGCATTTAAATATGTCGTTTTCGCATGAGGGGAAGTTGTATCATTAGTCAACAGGATTTATAGTCTTTGTAGAAAACACTGTAACGCTACCTACACATGGACCACATGCCAGCGGCAGCCACTCATAGTGGTCGCTACTTTAAAATCTTGCATTATTATTGTAGGCACATCGTCACGTGTCATCGTGGAATGCTCCTACGTTAGCCGTTACGGTAATAAAAAAAAATACAAGGACATGTCACGTGACATCATCTATTAGATAAAATACGAATCGTAGTATGAAAATCTTTGTTGGTACAATACACATGTGTTTGTGTTTAGTATACCAATGAGCGAGACAACATAAGACGGTCAAACGTTTCGATTGTCGATTCATTATGCGTCGCCGAATTACAGACGAGGAAAATTATCAAACTAGGAAGGCGCAGTAATCTATATAAAATACAAATAAATAAAATTGAAGTGTCTGTTTGTAATATCAAAATAATAGCTTTTTACTAAATGTATATGAAAGCACTAGGATTCCGTGTCGCAGGTGACATGGACACACACAGATACACATCACAAACATCCAAGACCCGAGAACAAACTTTATGCTTACACAAAATCTGCCCCGGCCGGGAATCGAACCCGGGACCCCTCGCTTTGCAGGCAGGGTTACTACCAACTTAGCTACGGAGCCGTCATGAAATGCTCGATTCCTGCAGGAATCTCCAAACGGGCAAAAACGAGCGCAGAACCTAGTACTCCATTTGCAATAGTCGTATCTACTCGTACTAGACAAATATAGTCTCAGCGTCGAAGACAATGTTCATTCGTCATTCATTAAAAAAATTGGGACTCAACCGTTCCATACAAATTAATAGCTGATAGGAGTTACTTGGCTCGACACATGGTTTCAATTAATGACGAAACGTCAGATGTACGAACTGTTAGATGTTGAGCAATCGTGTGGGCACTAGTTCTAAAAATAGTCCGTAAAAAAACATTTTGGTTCCTTGTTAAATCTTTTATTTACCGTTAATATGTAGCTTAGCGGTAGATCAATATCTCGCCTGATCTTAAGAGCCCACATACACGAGCACTCCAAACCTTCCTCATCATTAGTGGCCGATACGACAGTCCATTTCGCGCTCAGTTAGTAGTTACTCGAGACGCAAAATGACCGAAAAGCGACGGCGCGCTCGGAAAGGACAGAACTTGTGTGCTCGAAATTGGACCATCTTTCGACTTAATCCACAACGCACGGAGCGATGGATTTGGAACGCTCGTGTATGGGGGCTCTAGCAACGATGAGGTCGAAGATGACGAGTACGCGACTTTCCGTCTATAGGGCTACTTGACTCTTCTGCGAGATTCGCAAACCACTATTATTAGTGAAATAAATTTGAGAATCGATCTGCGGTTGCAGAGATTAGCTGTAACAAACAAACAGACATGCAAACTTTACTTCTATCTATTATACATAGACAGTATTCAGATTAGTATCCAGATCAGTATTCAGTTTTCAGATTAACAGTATTAGTAGTATAGTATTGACTTTTATAAACACTATCTGAGATATAAACAATTAATTATTGCTATCCATTTGCGCATAGTTATCATAAGCTCTTGCGGTAATCCTTTCCTAGTAAATATAAATCTATTTTAAAACTTAGTAATTACTAATTTAACGATTTTAATAAGTAGATGACGGACTTCTGAGGAAAAACTAAAAAAAAAGCCAAAATAAATACGAACTGAGAACCTCTTTCTTCCTTGAAAGTCGTTAAAACGATTAGATGTCGAGTGACACTTATAATATACATTTTATGCTGATAGCACGCTTGGTACTCCGCAGGTATAATAGCTAGACTACAGGGCGAGTTTGAATTAGTATGTTACCCAGGACGGGGTGATTAGAACCATAGTTGTCGATAAGTTGTGGGAACCCCCCTTGGAAAAACGTCAATCAAAATTTCCAGAACATGTGCTATCTAAGATAATTTCACTTTCTCAAAACTCCACTTTTGGTTCGAGATAAAATCATTATCATCGACGTTTTATCAATATCTATGTAAGCGTACGATACCCCTTATACATTAGATATTTATAAAATATTTTATCGCGTGCAAATACGCATTTCCTCAGCATGTAGATACCTATCTAATGGACAACAAGGTTGATGAAACATTCATATTTTCAGTACATTGTCATTATAAGGAGATTAATTTGATTTGAAAAGTCCTAATTTTTTTACTGAACTTATCCATACAGATAAATAAAATTGAAGTGTCTGTTTGTAATATCAAAATAACAGCTTTTTACTAAATGCATATGAAAGTATATACGGTACCTACTACAAAACAACCATTTTTAAAATTTTTGTCTGTCTGTCTGTTTGTTCCGGGTAATCTCCGAAACGGCTGGACCGATTTTGACGGGACTTTCACTGGCAGATAGCTGATGTTACAAGGAGTAACATAGGCTACTTTAATTTTAGAAAAATAATTAGGGTTCCGCGCAAAAAAATAAAACCATGTAATCCAAAATCTCCACGCGGGTGAAACCGCGGGGCAGCAGTTAGTAAGAAATATGGACGAACAAAAAGAGAGACCGAATAAAAATTTAAAGAAACTCAAAAAAGTTAATGTAATCTCTATACAACCTGGGTTTAAATTGGTATGTTATCTCGAAAGGGGTTCACTTTGCTCCTGGAGGTAAAGTTTGGATTATACCCGTACAACGGCGCAAGTACGGAAGTCGGTTCGATAAATTTGTCTAATCGAAAAACCCGATAACTTTGTCGAATGTTGCGAGTACCGAAGTCTGATCGTAAACTATTGTAGTAGCTCTATATTCACTTTGGATTTGACCTAGCTTTTCTATAACTTTTGTCGATTGTAACGAGGCTCGATAAATTATATAAAAAGTCGATAAAACCCACTTTATCGATTTGAACTGTCAATTTTATCGAATTTTATTGATCAAAAAGATCCGTACTTGCGCCACAGATCAGAGAGGAAACACACATAGGTATTATAAACACTTTGTATAGTAATTAACATGTTCCAACGGGTGATGAAGAGTCAAGACTCACCGAATGGTAATGCTTGAGGAACGAGTGCATCCGCTCCACCTCCTCAGAAGTCAGGGTCTTCAAGATGAACAGCCGGTCGTAGCTCTGGTAGAACTTCGCGCCGGACTTGCCTGACGAGTCGTCGGGGATGGGCTGTGATCTGGAGACAATACACGAGACTTTCTCCTAACTGCCACTTGAAGTAAGCTTGAATAGGTATTGTCTATTGCCGCACTGACAGCGCACCTAGTGACCTGTCCAGTGACAAAAATGCATATTTTTGCTGTTAGAGGGAGGACTAACTCTTCTGCGAGTGTCCGTCTGGGTTGTTACCACCGCTTTGCTCGTGAAGTCTGCCGCCAAGCAGTAGTGTGTAAGCATTACTGTGTTCCGGTTTGATGAGCAGAGTATCCAGTGAAATTACTGGGCTTATGAGACTTAATACCTAATGTCTCAGGGTAACGAGCGCACTGCAGTGCCGCGCAGCCCTTTGTGTTTCAAAGTTCTGGGTGGCACTGCAATCGTTATGGGCCGGCGTTATGCTTACCATCAGGCAAACGACCAGCTCGTCTCGTTACCTAATAACATAAAAAAAATATATATAGAAGCCCCTACTCACGCGTACAAGTATGACTTACAACTTGTTGTTATGTGTTGTGAGCCAGCAAATTGCAACAACGTTGACACTACTGACGCTGCAATTTGCTGTCAATTCGCAGGTCACGTGGTGCCGGTTTAATTTGTTTGCCGCTTCTATATAATACTATTCTATTACTAGCCTCAACTCTCTACGTGAAAGTGTCTAAAGGGACGATCATAGTATTTTTTGTGAATGCAATGATAATGCAAGTGACCATTTGTGCAAGAACTCTGATTAAGGGATCTATATCGAGTATCGACCTAAAATAAAATTATACTGTTTTTTGTCAATGCAGCGAAACACGACAGCACCTATGTCATTTTTTACAATAATAATTATACTGTTGGTAACTTATACCGTGTTCCATAATCGGAGATAATTTTTGTAAAAAAAGAAATATCACGAAAAGTCACTGTCAAAGTGACATGCCAGTTGTCAAAAACATTTTTCACTTGTAAAAATACTTTTGTTACTATTTTCCCCCGGCTTTGCTCTCGCACGGCACAATTACAACGAAACAAATAACAAGAACCAACAACAAAAACTCAAATAAAAACCATTACAAAATAACAAGATCTTTAACACCAACACATACAGCAAGATACACACTCGAGTTCGGAGATTGGAACAGATCAACAGACAGAAAAAATAAAATGACGGTGATTGCACAAAATGTTTTAAATCTTTGCTGTTTTCCCAGTCTAAGAAAAATAACTGCACAAAAAAAACTTCCTTTTATTATAGTCTTGCTTAAAATAACGATCTTACAAAAACGATCCATTCAAAACTGTTCAATAATTCAAGTTTATCATGTTATAATTTAAAATCAATTAATAATGATGTCTATCATCAAATTATGGATTGCACAGTTTTCTATAAATTTTTTTTGTTCTGTCAACCCCTTTGTTTACATAAAATATCTAAGATTTTGGAACAGGGTATAATAGTTCTACAATACTGGTTCTGTAAAGTGAAACACATTGGTAAAAAGTATCGATTGATGTGTATACTTGCTTTTTTATGTAAAAACAAACGCAAACAAAAATTCGACGCTTGTTCACGTTAATTAAAAGCTAAGACATGTAACCCTGAAATACCATCGCAGCAATTTTAACTAGGATTTCGTGCTCACTAAAATATAAATAGGATGCTTCGAATAGTCGACATATGGAGCGAAAGTCAACATTCCACAGGTAGCCCTGTAAACCAATCTTTAGTTACAAGTACCTATTGGTTAAATTGTGAATGTTACCATCGATCGGTACCAACCGATGATCCGGTGGTCACACGGAGATTGAGAAATCTATCCAAATGTAATATGCTCACTACGTTCGTTTTCAGCTTAGCACGAATTCTTCTTCAGCTTTCAGGGTCCTATACATCATAAGTCGCATATTTCTTTAACATAAACAGAATAAAGCGAATTTGTACGGCAAAAAAAAACACAAAAAGGTAGCTATGTAAAACCTGTGTATCTATAATATTATGTGGTAAAACAGATAGGTACATATAGATACCTACAACATATATTTTATTCTCTTATAACCGTACACTAGCCTAACTTTGACACTGGCAGATAAACACATGAATATGCCAGTCAATTTAAAAACCTGATAAATAGACGGATAGCGCTAGGTTTTGAGGTTTCGAAAATATTAAAATCTTTGGTTTTTTGCATATAGGTTCTAGACCATTAGCACAACCTAATTCCTTAATTTGTGTCATTTTGGGTACTTGGGTAGGTAGATATTTAGGTATTTGTCTTTTCGAACAATATCGGACGAAAAGAATATCAGAGTAGAAAATTTCACTTTCGTGATACTAACGAAGTAGTAGCCGATGTACATATGCATTTTGTGTCATTTCCGTCCACGGGAACACTGTTTTTTAACCAATACCTAACACGTGGCCTAAATAGCTCTAAAAGAATATTCGCCTGTGTTAAATAGGTGTTATGCGTTTTAGATCACTGGTATCTGTTGTTCAAAAGAATTTGTGTCAAATTCATCCACATCTTTTGTAGCAATTTTAATTTTTTCGTAAAACATCCTGTAAAAGCCACAAAAATGTATTAGAGTTTACGTCTTTATTATGACTATAATGTAACGAAACACTATCCAAAATTTGTGTCATTTTTATCCATGGAATCTTATTGAAAAAGAAAACAAACGTTTTGGCGCGCAACTCTTGTGTGTGTGAGTGCGGGGTCAGCGGGTGGTGCCGCGGGGCACACAGGCGCGCGGCGCGTGCTAATGTCGGAGGGTCCCAAAGGGGCCGGTGCGGGGGAAACAGGTAGCCTTAGCAATTTTAATAGCAATTCTATTAGTTCAAGCTATTTTGAACCTTATCACCACTGAATAAGGTCTAACTGTTTTTTTTTTACCTACGTGGTTCCGGCCGACATTAAGGTTCAATATAGTTAGCATTTTTATTCGATCATAATGGTTAATCTATTTTGAACCTTATCACAACTGAATAAGGTCTAACTGGTTTTTTTTTGCCGCCGGACCTACGTGGTTCCGGCCGACATTTGAAAGATGAACTGCTTAGTTTATAGTTTATACTTTATAGTTGTGTTGATAAGATGCGAAGTGCGAAGTTCATTGATTTTATTTACGAAAATGGAAAACAATAGGTGTGTAATATGTGACCAGGCACTTACATTCAACTTACATTCAATACTCAAAATTCTATACTTCAGGCATGCACCAGGCATGATGATGATTGGAGTCAACAAGTACTAATTTATTAAGTACTACACGAACACTAGTTACGTAAGGTACGAGCATCTTCATAATTAGGTATCTACCTACTATGAGGTTCGCAGTGGGTTCACATAGGAATAGGACTGGTAGGTATTTGACTTCATTGGAAGTAGGGAGGTTAGTTTGCAAAAACAAACAATATTATTTTTACAATGACGTTTTATTGCTACTTATACCCGGATTTACACCTATATCATCGCAATAAAATATTATATTTTAAATGTTTAACCATACCTACTTAATTACGCATGCGCACATTAGGCTTATGAAAAATATGAAATACCTATTGCTTTTGTACCAACCTTGCAGCAATTTATGCTATTTTTAACCGACTTAAAAAAAAAGAGGTTTGTTAGTTTGTTAGTGGGAGGACTAACTGTTCTGAGAGTGTCCGTCTGGGTTGTTACCACCGCTTTGCTCGTGTAGTCTGCCGCCAAGCAGTAGTGTGCAAGCATTACTGTGTTCCGGTTTGATGAGCAGAGTAGCCAGTGAAATTACTGGGCTTTTGAGACTTAATACCTAATGTCTCAGGGTAACGAGCGCACTGCAGTGCCGCGCAGGCCTTTGTTTTTCAAAGTTCTGGGTGGCACTGCAATTGTTATGGGCCGGCGTTGTGCTTACCATCAGGCAAACGACCAGCTCGTCTCGTTACCAAATAACATTAAAAAAAAAGGAGAAGATTATCAATTCGGTGCGTATTTTTTTTTTATGTTTGTTACCTCAGATGTCCGTCATTTATAAACCGATTTGGAAACTTCTTCTTTTATTTGAAAGGATGTCGTTTCAGATTGGTCCCATAGAAATTTCATCAAAATCGGTTCAGTAGTTTGTCACTGAAGTCGGTTCGTCACTTTTTTAAAGCCATTTTTAATTAAAATTAATTAAAAATGGCAGTATCACTGGAAACATTTGGATGATAAATATTCTATATACAAATAAATAAAATTGAAGTGTCTGTTTGTAATATCAAAATAACAGCTTTTTACCAAATGCATATTAAAGTATATACGGTACCTATAGCAAAACAACCATTTTTACAATTTTTGTCTGTCTGTCTGTCTGTTTGTTCCGGGTAATCTCCGAAACGGCTAGCGGCTGGACCGATTTTGCGGGGACTTTAACTGGCAGATAGCTGATGATACAAGGAGTAACTTAGGCTACTTTAATTTTAGAAAAATAATTATGAATCCGCGCAAAAAAATAAAAACCGTGAAATCCAATACCTCCGCGCGAGTGAAACCGCGGGTGAGCAGCTAGTGTAAAATATATGCGGCAATTAAAATATTTACCTAGGTACAGTAAAAGCGAAAGAAACAATAAAACACGCAAAGCGGCTTTTACCATAGTACGGAACAGCAACATTTAAAAATATACTTTATTCATTGAGTAATAAGGTTGCTTTCATTCTGTTTGTTTACATTCTCAAAAACACCGACCGCGACGAAGGCGGCTTATGTCAAAGTCCTCGGCGATATCATTCAACAACATACTTTATGCTATGTTGTAATAAGATCTATTTTACTTTTTTTAATGAATCCTAAAGGACGTAGGTACCTAAAATAAAGTTTATGAGTTTGGTAACTCCATAGAGTAATTCGGTTTAGAAGCTCTGATACACCAGGTTGTCGGGTCGATTCTCGAACTTGTTAACCCACTAAATAAGAAAATTAGGTAAGTAATTCATATTGAGATTACTAGATTCTAAATAGGTACCTACGTCATTATTTTTATCTCTATACCTACCCATTTGTTCATTACGTAAAAGAGTCAATATTCCATACTACGCTATATAAGTACCTACATCGGCGCGGACGATACGAAAGGAGTCGAGCGGAGCGGCGCGGGCGAGCTGTGTACGTAGGTATTTATACCCCCCGCGCGTCGCTGCCGCCTGTAGCTCTCGTTCGGAGAAACCACAAACGTTTGTTTGTGTTTTTTCATGTAAATCGTGGATGAAAATGACACAAATTTACACTGTCGATCTGTCATGCATTTATGATATTGAATATGTAAACTCTAATAATGGCAATACTTTTTTGAAGCTACAAAAGCTTGGAAAAGCTAAATAATTAATTATCGTCAAAACCTGTGGCTTAATTAGGCACAAATTTATTTAATGGGCATATTTAGGTGATCTGAATTATGTCGTGTCTAAATTTTCAAATCTGATTTTATTTTGGCAAAGTTTTTGCATACTGACCGTATGTCAGTTTGTAATTAATGAAACTGACACAAATTAGGTTTGCATACTACTCAGGCTATCTTAGATAGAATACCATTATATTTTTAAACTTAAAAAGTATTTTGACAGTTTTATGTTGATTTAAACAAAACAGTCACAAACCATTGAATTCCTGAAAATGCAAGTGCACGATGTGACACAAAACTCAATAATAAGCTTTTTATGTACAACTGTATCCTCAGGCAAAAAATTAGCTAGTACTCTAGAATTATGGTAAGTTATGACCCCAAAAAGTGCTAGCGCTACCGGACTAAAACAATCCTTAATGCCATAATAACACATCGCTAACAACTTAACCATACTTAGAAAAACTACCATTCTATTTTTAAATTCTATTTAATAACAAGACAAACTGGTCGTTTACCTGATGCTAACCATAACGCGGGCCCATAACATTTGCAGTGCCACTCAGAACTTTGAAACACAAAGGCCTGCGCGGCACTGCAGTGGGCTCGTTACCTAGAGACATTAGCTATCAAGTCTCATAAGCCCAGTCATTTCACTGCTACTTTGCTCATCAAACCGGAACACAGTAATGCTTGCACATTACTGCTTGGCGGCAGACTTCACGAGCAAAGCGGTGGTAGCAACCCAGACGGACACTCGCAGAAGAGTTAGTCCTACCACCTAGTAAAAACACCTTAAATGTATCTAAAGGTGGTAACCAATTCTGAAAGGTAATATTAAAAAAACTATGAGTACCACAGAGATCTGTGATTAGTAGATACATATAGTGTTACTCACTTTACACACAACAAAGCCTAGCATTAAAAATGCTACAATACCTAAGATTCCAGACTGTTTCCACTCATTATTATCAGTAATTTTAAAATAATTTACTACCATATTATGTCTGTCATATTTGTTTGCTTTTTCAGTCACAATGTAAGCAGAGGAAAGACAATGTATTCACTATATTGTGTTTTAAGATGTTTAACAGCGTGAAAAATTAGGACTTTTCGTGGCTTTAGCGTCCTTCGCGTGACGCTGCATCTAGGTCATTTTTGACAAACATCATATTAGTGCTAAAGAAATGGGTATGGCTCGAATGAACTCAGCTTTCTGAAGTGGATGTTTCAAGAACTTTGAATTACTTTTACTTTTATTGAGTTAAGATCAAACGTTGGAACAGATGGTCTTATATCAAATTTCGCTTTATGTAGATCCTGACCTATATAGAGTTCACCAACGTCGCCAACAGACTTGAGAGACCATGGAAAACGATAGCATATCGAGTATAAAAAATCTCATTTACTATCGCGCAACTATAGGTACGGCTACAAATCTCAAAATTTGAAAACAGATACATTTTCTGTTTAAAGCTCGCTGCACACCTTCAGTTTTAACTGTGGTGCGATTTAACTGATATGTCGGACTGCACAGATAAATCGTACGTCCATACAGCCTTCATACCTTCGGTTTTAACTGTAGTACAGTCAGAATGTATACAGATAAATCGTACGTCCCGCTTACATTATCAGCCTCTTACGGTCCCACTGCTGGGATAACAAAATAATTAGTATAGGTTATAACACTATAATAATGATTTCACATAGGGTTATCTCTATAATAATAATGATTTCACGTAGGAAAATTATTTTGTTATCCCAGCAGTGGGACTGTAAGAGGCTGATAATGTAAGTACATACCTAGATTTTAATAAATCCTTTCCATCCAAAGGTTGCCTGGAAGAGATCGCTTATAGCGATAAGGCCGCCCATCGTAGCACTTAGTGTAAAATATTTGTGTTCCTTGTTTATTTTTCTTTGGTGTGTACAATAAAGCGTTTATCTATCTATCTACCTAGATAATAATTACTGCACGCTATTTACAGTTGGGGTAAGTGTAAAAAGTGAAATGTCAGTCAGCAGCACATTACTGCTGACTGACATACACCTAAATGTGATTTTGATGCACCCGACGTCTTCAGCCTATAATAACAATCATTGCATGATTTGTATTTGGGTAGATTCGCAGACGACATTTATTTAATGCCGGTTCTCACATTCGCATGAATACGCGAATCCATAAGTGTGGGTTGACTTTTGCAAAGAAATTTGTAGAGATTTGACTGCATTTGTCGCATTCAAATAAAAAGAGCATGTGTGATGTGAGCGATCGGGACAAAAGAAATGGAAAACATCGGCAGGGAAAACCAACATGCCTTAAACACTTTTGGAGGTACGAAAACATAAGATCATTGATCATCCCAGGGAAACGCAACTTCAATAATCCATTATTACCTCCAAGTGCAATGATACAGACCAAAAATACTTACCTCCTATGCGAGTGCACAACCATGGCGGTGTCTTTACATTATTGTGCGCGTGTTAGTGTACAAGAAAAAACGAAAATATATAAGAAATATTAGGTGGAAGCATGTGGGACACACGTGATCGGAGCCAAGGAACGTAATGGGGGTCACGGACAATCAAGGAGCGGGGTGACTCGTCAGCACGATATTAATAGATGACTCAAAATCTGAGACCAAATTGAACCAATTAAAAACTCCAAACCTTAAGAAACCCTGAGTTCCTCCAAGCGGTTAGAACGGGGACATGACGCCGGTGATTCGGTGAAATGAATGCCGTGTCAGTTTCGAAAGGCACACTACATACTGGTTATAAAGAACAAATAAAAAAAGAAAATAAAAATCGTACAGCAGCAGCTGAGAAAAACTCCGCTGACCTCAGGCGTTTAATCGTCAGGCCGCGTTTGACGAAAGCGCTCGCATCGTGGAAAATGCTGTCTTGATGTGTTTCGTTTTTCAGGTTGGCCACCCCTGACGGGGCCGTGGCGGAGCGCCGGAGCGCACAGCTCGGCCTCTTCACTGGCCGCGAGCAGAGGTAGTTATCTGGCTTTCTAAACCTAGGGACGGGACGGGAAGGTCGAGGATGTCCATATTTATGTAGGGGATAAAAATAAACATAAATAAATAAATCAATAGATATAGAAATTATCATTAGCGTATCACACGTGCCGAATTAAATTAGTTAAATTATTTAGTTTCAATTACCTTGTAAGTGATTCTTTGTAGTCGATGTCGTCGATTCCAAACCTCTCTCTTAAGTTTCTAAACACAAGAGGGCAGTATTCTTTCACCTTGAAATGTGATGGCATATTTTCTCTGAAACAAGATTCCTGTATAAGTTTCAGTTCAATCAACTCATACATAAATATATAGGAACAAGAAGTACATATGCTAATTCTAAAGACTTTCCCTCATAATCTCACGCACCAGGGTGCTCATAAAAGATAAATAATATAGGTGATTATATTAACGAGGTATGTCCAAATTACAGAAATCTCAAGCATTGCTTACAACATTGACAGGGTAATTTTAAACTGGCTGATAAAAAAACATTATCATCTTCAAATAGTAGAGTAGATAGTATTTATTTTAAAAAAACTTGTTAGTTCTCTTAATGAGATTTTAATAAATTAAGTGATCATGTAGCTATCATACAAAGATTGATACCAAAGTATATGGCATCAGCTGACAAAATGCCATAAAAACCAATGCAGACCAAATTATTATTAAAGGGAAAATTCAGCAAAATGTAGCAATTAAAGATGTGCTATATTATTTTCAATGTATTTTTTTAATGTGACATTCTATTGTCCGAGACCTGTCTATTAAAGATGAGAACACCATCAACGGGCTACAGATAAAACCCACCATATTAGCATTAGCTTTCGTCCTATATTAGATACCAAAGTTATTAGGATGGAAAAACCAATTACAAGATTTCATTCATACTTTGTAAGAAAATTGGAATACAAAACTATTAAAGGCTTGTAAAAATCATACTTATTAAATAGATGGTTGTCAACTTTGAGCTTGGAGTATGCTCTGAAGTCATCGGGCAGCAACATAACCGGTATTGTGACATGACTTAGCTCGTTTATCTGAAAAGGAAAATATTTATCAATAATTGTTTATCTGAGGAGGAAAATATTTTAAAAATATTAACAGATTAAAATTTTGATGTTTCTCACTAATAATTATTAGAAACATAAGAATTGTTTAATAGATTACAAGATTATGGTATAAGTATCTTTATTTTCTACTAGCTTCTTCCTGCGGTTTCACCCACGAGGCGACTTCCACAGAAACAGTGGATTTTGCCAGGGATAAAAAGTAGCCTAAGATGTTACTCTCCGGTCCATGAATTATATCTGTGCAGATAATAATATTGCACCTTAGCTGTATGAAGGAAGGAAAAACCAACAAACACACTTTCACACTTGTCGAGTATGGATAGGTTATCTTGTATCTCAAGTGATCTTAAAGTGATGATGTAGTAGTAGGTGATGACATGCTAATCCTAGATTGGGCCTATCTCTCAAGAGTGGTAGTCAGAACACACCAATAGGTGCTTAGCAACAGATTTTCAAACATGAAGTTGCTAGACAAGACAATCCCTGACCAAAAAGTTGAATGTGGAAGTTAATGTTATTTAGGATGGCCCAGTATTTCCCAACTAACCATCTCATCTATGCTTATTTTTTACCCACGACGGAACGGAGAAGGTATTTTCGTATAGGGAGAGAGGTTGTTTCTTTGTTTGTTAGTGTGTGCATGAATGTGCCCATTTATATCCTGAATGGTTTGAGAGATTTAGATATGATTCTGCATAGGGTTCGTGATTCATCGGCAATGGTTCTTAGATACATGTTATGGCATAAACGCGCCAGGGGGTGCAGTACAAGATAGTTTTCGTTTATTGCAGCATCCTCTATGTTTTTACCTTAAAACAACACGGATGGGAGACCCAAACTTAGGCATTGCTCTGTCAAAGTATATGTCCAGGTGGCCATGTACATTATTAATAGTTAAATTATGTTACAAGTGTGCTATGTTGGTCAGATACCTTATTGCACTCGCCTTTGGCTCACAGGTGTGTGATGACCAACTCAGCACACACGTTTCATGCAACATTTTTAACACACTTGCGAGGAAATAAACAGACTTGTATTGTTATTATCTTCTATGGAAAATTATGAGGCGTAGGTTTTAATTTACGCGGGAAAAAAAATTGAGTGGTGTTTAGCAATTTTTTTGTGGTTACTGCTTAAGTGTCAAAATGAAATCTACAATCTGTAACATTTAGCTACTCAGTGAGGTAATGTCGCTAGGTTTTTGGGCACCCTACCTGCAGAAGGTGACCTTAATGCAGTTTTTTAATTGTAAGTTTTCCTTTTTTTTTAATTGTATTATGTTTAGTAAGTTAGTATAGCTATGTAGTTTTAATTCATTTAATTTTAGTTGGTCACTGTCATGTTTAGTTTTTCTTAACATTATTATGTTTCTGCCAATAATAATGTAACATTACAACATAATATCAAGGGTTCTAGTGACTTAAGTACATTCCTAACAACAAGTTAAAAATAAGTTAGTTATGTTATGTTAGAATGAATATGAGTTTTCTGTTTTACTTTTGCTTATTGTTGGCCTTGCAGAGGGCTGGAATATTATAAAGAAACTGGTTTCATTTCACTCCACCTATTGTTTTGTTTTTTTTGTTAGTACCTACAAAGATATTAAAGGATGCATCCTGTATACTTTATACAGAATTTAGATAACCAGTAAAAGAGACATTTGTTTTCTATTACAGTGTTATGTGTTAGACGGTGCATACTGCAGTTATACAGCAAAGTGTTTCAACAAAACATAACATGCTTTTGTTGTTTTTTCTCACATTTTATAGTAAGTTGTCTGTTCAATGCAACTACACGTCTTGGCATGTTTTGCATGGTCCTTTGCCCATTGTAATAAAATTGTGATCTATTTTTATTCAATAGCAAGGTTGATAAAATCAAGAAAATTTGATATTGTGCCAAAATTGAAGTTTTGCAAATCCAAAGTAGTAAAGTCGGATGAAATTTGCATGTAAACAAACGAAAAGGCGGGTTTTCGCGGGGATGACAACAAACGACTAGCGGGCAATGACTTATGGTATTGTAGGAATGCGAATGATCGCCTTAAATAGGATTATGCACCGCCACCGCCATCATTACATCAAACGCAAAGTACAAAGAACTCACCGTATGATTCACTCCCCACATAAACACAGACAGTAATGGTTCATTTGCACGAAACAGTTTCACTTTTTGATGCTTTACACGAATGTGTTTCTTTTTAAGTTTACTCAATCCAGTCGTCGGAACGGACATTTTGGATTTGTTTACAACTTTTCTTAGAGTCAGTGTGGATCGTGAAACCGCTATATGACTTTTGGAGCACTCGACTGTACTTAAACCATTTTGAGTAGAAGGAATATAGGACCAACTGAGATATTTAATTTTGATCAGATTTTTTTGGATATTCAACACCCATGAACAAGCAAAGCAAACGGCTTTTTGACAGATGCAAGATGTTGATCCACAGAACATTATGTGTTGATCGGGTTCACATTCACAGTATCCACATGGGTTGATCCACAGACAAAACATGGAATAGAATTACTACGTATAGTTAGAGACGAAACATTTTAGTCGATTGCACAGACTACTGAGAGGATGGTCGATTGTGTGAATCCATTCTTCTAGCTTTTATGATATACAATCTCAAGAATCTCTATTACTATAAACAAGCCAAAGCCAATCATCGAGCTAGGAAATACTACATGTTATACAGTCATGTCAGTGTCCAACACAGTATGTACTTCAACTTCAGTCTTCAACTTTTTGAAAATACAAATGTCAATTGTCAAATATTACACGTCAGAAAGTCGGAGGAGACCGGATAAATATAAAATAGATGTTAAAAATTAGAATTTTAAATAAATCGGAATTAGGTGTTTTAGCACAACTACATCGTAATAGCGTCTACTATTAATTTTTAATATGGTGATGCCTAGTCCTTTCGTGTATTGGGCTCAAACTGAGAGAGTAGTAACGTTACGAGTAGACTTGAAAAATGTAAGCAAACCAGAAGTGAATTTTCAGGAAAAGAATGTCAAGTTTTCTGCTTTAGGGACTGGTGCCCGAGGCGTTTGCCAGTATGAATTCAGCCTGGATTTATTCGATTCCGTAAAAACTGTAAGTTTCCGTGCCATTTCCATATACTTCACTGCATTTTCATTACGAATGTCAAACTTGCCGCCCCGGCGGCATAAGACCACCTTATCTGCAGCTTATCTGAAAATTTATTATAATCCTGATACTAAATCCATATAGGTAGACTTAAAAGTCTAAACACCAAAGGTTACCTAACAATATGTATGAGTTGCGTCCTAAGCTTAGCGAAATATAATTGTTCACAGGATGTCTCTGACAGTGAGCAGCCATTAGTCCGTATACATGAAAACAGAATAGACATAACAATTCAGAAGGAGGTGATTTCCTGGTGGCCGAGACTTACTGCCCAGCCACAAAAACCAGCTTGGCTCAAGGTAAAAAGACACTATAAATCGCACTCTTAATCAAATACTGACCTAATTCAAAATCACTAACTTTTGGCAATTGAAGTGTAACTAGCTTTTTTTTTTAAATTGCTGTAGAATTAAAACTAAATATCCTTATAATAATATAATAAAATACCTTACAAGCAAATTAGGGTTGTTTTTTATTAGACTAGGTTATCGGACTTGCTTTTTTAGGTCGCTATTTCACTATAACTCATTTTGGTCAAATTTTGAGTTCGGTCGATGTTTTACTAAGGGTGCGAAATATTCACAGACAGAATTTTGATATAAACATGTTTTAGTACTAGATATTTACATGAGACTGAGGGCCTAGCAGCAAATACATGCGGCTGCTGAGAGAATTTTGAGAAGACAACAGTTGCCAGTTTTTTAATATTACTGATTAAATTTAATGCCAAACTATTTAAGTATATCATGAATGTTAGTTAAGTTTTGTATGAATGGTTTTGAAAGTTCTCATAATATTGGTACAAGCAGAAGCTCACAAATAATTTCACTCCTTGTCTATCTGTGTAATGAAGATAGAAATAAAATGCTTGGGATATACAAGGGTGTCAATGATAAATGATAGGTGTTGGATTCTCATTGATAATGATGATACCATTTTTTTCTTATAAACACATTTCATTAGGCATGTAATCCACTATGGAAAAGCTGGGAGAAAATTCTAGTCTAGTGCATTATTAAAATCTACAAAAGTATATTTTTTTTTTTTATGTTATTTGGTAACGAGACGAGCTGGTCGTTTGCCTGATGGTAAGCATAATGCCGGCCCATAACAATTGCAGTGCCACCCAGAACTTTTAAACACAAAGGCCTGCGCGGCACTGCAGTGCGCTCGTTACCCTGAGACATTAGGTATTAAGTCTCATAAGCCCAGTAATTTCACTGGATATGTACTATGTACTTATTATATATACGTATTTGTTCGAATAAAAACATTGTATTACTTTTACAAATGCTTTATATAATACAAATCAAAATAGACAGCCCGTCACACAGAACGGAACTCGTGTTCCTTTTTTAATACTAAGTAAAGAGTTTACATGTCTTGTACTCTAAAGAGTATCAATACACTACATTCCTCCCTAACTAAATCAAAACTAGGATCTATAGTTAACGTCCAAATTCCTGGTCTGTCTAATAGGATTCCGGCGAATAAGTTGTCGCTCTGGTGTTGATTCAGGACAAGGCAAAACATCGGAAGACGCATCTAAAAATTCGTCACCTGAGCTCGCGCCTCTTTCCTCCCCCTCTGCAATCAAACTAGGTTCTGCAGAGCCAGCAACGGCATTCGTTTCCAAACCTGCAATCGACTCCGGAATTGTGTAATCTCCGAAACAACTTATATCATCTTCATAATCCACCGAAACACGTCCCTTATACGCCAGTATCTGATCAACATGTTTCTTCACGGTTATGTTTAATATTGGAATATAAATCATATACATCCTAGTCCCGATACATCTTTTCACTACTCCTTGCTTCCATGTATGTTTATTGCCATTGTTAAAATAATATTTTACCAAAACTTGGTCTCCAACAGAAAATGAAATCGTCCTTTGCCCAAATTGTTTACTCTGCACTTCCTGTTTACGAACAACATTATTAGTGGCCACGGATGACGACAATGAAGGCGTAATATTAGACGCTCGCAACAAGTCGAGCCGACACCGCAGAGGTCTCCCTAACATCAACTGAGCCGGAGAAAATCCCGTAGTCATATGGACGGAATTCCTATAATCAAACAAGAACTTATTTAACTTTGTTGAAATTACTTTTTGATTATCTGAGCCCACTATAATCGCTTTTAATCCATTTTTGATAGTTTTTACACTGTTTTCTGCCTGACCGTTTGACGCTGGATGATAAGGAGCTATTGTCAAATGCTCGATTCCATTCAGTTTACAAAAAGATTCAAATTCATTCGAACAAAAGTTTGAGGCGTTGTCGGTAACCAAGGTATGCACTAATCCAAATCTACTAAACAACTCACTCAATCTACCTATAACTGTTTCACTATCAGTCTTTTGCATTGAAAAACATTCAACCCATTTAGAGAAAGCGTCAACTGCAATCAAATACTGTTTACTGCACAACGTAAACATATCTAAATGTACACGCTCCCAGGGTTGCTTTGGGTACGGCCATGGTGCGAGAGGAGCATGAGGAGGATTGGTACGCAGTGTGTTACAAACACTACAAGATCCAATTTTTTCTTCAATGTCCCGATCAATATTTGGCCACCACATGCGAGACCTAGCCTCTGATTTTGTTCTTACCACTCCAAAATGAGAACGATGTAAATCATCCAGAAGTCTTTCTCTGAACTGGGCCGGTATCACAACTTTATGACCCCGTAAAATACAACCGTTTTCAAAAGACAATTCGTGACGACATAAGAAAAACGGTCTCAAAACTGGATCGTCGACTTTAGAAGGCCAGCCCTTGGTGACAAATGCACACACCTGCCTTAACTGTTCATCTCGACCTGTTGCCGCTTTGACATCTCCTAACGTAATCGGAAGGAAAACTGAATCCCCAATAAAATTAATATACGACGCGATGTCCGTAGGCTCTTCTACGTCGTTCGAAATAAAAGCATCAACCGAACGCGATAAGAAATCTGCCACATTATCTTCGCTTTTCACGTATTCGATATCAAAATTATACGCCGTTAAAAACAACGCGTATCGTTGCAGTCTGTTAGCTGCCAAAACGGGCACACCCTTCTTACCACCAAAAATAGCTAGAAGAGGCTTGTGATCGGTGCGCAAAATGAAAGGAACCATCCTCCCGTAAAGATAATGATGGAATTTCTTTACAGCAAACACGATAGATGTCGCCTCCTTCTGTATTTGCGCATAATTAAGCTCAGCCTTAGAGAGAGAGCGAGATGCGTACGCAACTACACGCTCACTGCCGTCCGGCTGCCGCTGCGCCAGTACCGCGCCTAACCCGGCCGGGCCCGCGTCGCAAGTCACTATTGTGGGATACGCAGGATTATAATGCGCCAAAACGCGCTCCGAGGCCAACTCCTGCTTAATATTATGGAAAGCTTCTTGTTGATCTTTATCCCAAACCCACTTTACACCATTCTTCAACAAACTGTGCAATGGACTCAACACTGATGACGTTTGGGGCACAAAACATCTGTAGTAATTTACCATTCCTAAAAAGGACCTTAGTTCAGTGACATTTTTCGGCGGGGCACATTTTAAAATAGCTTCCACCTTTCGCGCCGATTTGTGCAGGCCTTTTTTATCTATTACGAAACCTAAATATTCGACTGAATCTCTGAACAACTCACATTTATCCCGTTTCAAGCGCATACCTGCTTCCTGTAACCTGCTTAACACTAACTCCAATCGCTCTAGATGAATAGCCTCATTTGGAGCTGTTATCAGGATATCATCTAAATATATGCATACCCCGTCAATATCTCCGAGTAACTGCTCCATAGTACGCTGAAAAATAAAAGGAGCGTTAGCCAATCCAAAAACAAGCCTCGTGTACCTGTACAAACCTTTATGTGTGTTAATACACGTAAATTTCTTCGATTCGTCCAATTCGAGCTGATTGTAAGCTCTCGACAAATCAAGTTTTGAAAAAGCCACCCCACCATGAAGCTTTGCGAAAAGATCTTCTATGCGCGGAAGTGTATAATTATCTAAATACAACCCCTTATTTAAAGTCACAGAAAAATCCCCACAAATTCTTACATCGCCATCAGGTCGTAACACTGGCACAATAGGAGTTGCCACATCAGAATGATCGACCTTTTCTAATATGCCAAGCTTTAGCATTTTGTTCAACTCTTTCTCTACTAGAGGTTTTACTTCCAAAGCAACCGGACGTGGTTTAAAAAACTTTAACTGAACGTCTGGTTTTATTTTAAGGTTCACCTTGTATTTATTAAACCTGCCTAACTCATCGCTGAAAAGCTCTGAATACTTTTCTAGTACACGCTGACCTTCGTCTTCTCCGGTACTCAAATTATGACAGTTCACACTACTAACTTGCAAGTGAAACAGTTTCATAAAATCGCGGCCTAATAACGGTGATCGCCTCACTTGAGTTGCTAAAACAAAAAACTTAATTTGCACAGTGCGTTCCTCAAATGTTACCGGCAAACACAAACAACCTTCGGGTACAATTTTAACTCCCGTATAAAAATTAAATACTTCACTGCAAGGTTGCAAGCGATGGTTCTTACCCTCAAATAATTGTCGATAAATCGCTGCCGGTAAAATAGAAACAGCGCTACCACAATCGATTTCACACAAAATTTGTTTACCGCCTAACGAGACACTCCGCAATATCGGCCCATCTTTGTTGGATTCTGCGATGTTAAATAAACTATAAATACCTTCCAAATTATTGTCAACATCCGCTCCCACAAAATTGCTATTTTGGACCTTAATTTTGCACATCCTTTTCAAATGACCCTTCTGGTTACATCTTTGGCACGAATAATTAACGAAACGACACGTATCTTTACCGTGACCTTTATATCCGCACACTTCACATCGCTTCAATATTTGCGTAGTACTCGCAGCACCGCTACCGCCTCTTGTGGCTTGAACAGAGAACACGGGCAACGATACAACGCCAACCGCATCGCCGGCTGCTCGTGCCGACTGCAACGCCACCCGCGCACAGTGCACACTTTGTGCTAACTCCAAAGCTCTATTTAATGTTAAGGTTTCAATGTCTTCAGCGAAAAGCTTCTCCTTTTCTTTTACATTTTCCAGCCCCAAAACAAAACGGTCTCGCAGAGCCGTCTCCAACTCAGAATTAAAACTGCAAAACTGAGCCAAGCTACGTACTCGCGCTGCCCACTCGGCTAAACTTTCTCCCGAACGTTGCTCTGCCTTATAAAAAACATATCTTTCCGCGAAACTACTTTTCTTAGGCGAAAAATGTTTACTCAATTTCGCAACTAACGACAAGTAATCTATGTTTTCCAATTTTTCAGGAAACACTAAATCTCTTGCTGTTCGGTAGCTATCTTCCACTAACGCCGTGAGTAATAAAGCACGCCGCTTCAATCCAACCTTGTCGCTGTCGCTAGTTATGTCATTTGCCACGCAAAACTGTAAAAATCTGCTATAAAAAATGTTCCATTCCTGGGAACGATGGTCAAAAGTGAGATTATCTCCAAACATTTTAGAGCCCATTTTCTCTAAATCACACACTCTACTTCACACGTAGGTTTTATTATCCTCGTCGCCAATTATTATATATACGTATTTGTTCGAATAAAAACATTGTATTACTTTTACAAATGCTTTATATAATACAAATCAAAATAGACAGCCCGTCACACAGAACGGAACTCGTGTTCCTTTTTTAATACTAAGTAAAGAGTTTACATGTCTTGTACTCTAAAGAGTATCAATACACTACAGTACTATATGTGGATATGTACTATATTTTAATAAAAAAACTATAGAACAGGCCTACATTTAACAACTATCTCACATAGTAAGCAATAATGTGATTTATGACGAAACTGTTTGCCTAGAAATTTAAATTAAGATAAAGTCTAATTAAAAAAATTTTTAAGATCAATTTTGACTTGTGGAAGTCTGAAGACGGGCTGGACAGTGACGAAGAAAAACGTGACGTGATGAGAGATTATCCTGGGATGTATGACAAGTTGCATAAGGAAGAAATGGGTTACAGGAAAGGTAACATTTATTTTTATTAATTAAATCTTTGTCCAGTTTATATGTCACATCAGTGTGCAGTGGGGCTGCAGTAAAATTTACACACTTTTAGATTTTAAAATGCATATGTATAACTAAATGATGTTGCAAAAATAAGTGTACTGAGACTACTGAGCTACATTTTCATATTGTAACTCAGTTCACTTATTTTTGCAAAATCATTTAGTTGCATATGTTTGAAAATTTGAAAGAAGTATATTTTATTGTAGCCAACTTTATTTGCATTTTGCTTGTATAGATTATTTAGGAGTAGCAAAATTGGCATCAAAATAAATTACTGGGCTTATGAAACTAACCTGATGACTCAGTCTCGGGGTTCAGGCCTGTGCACTGTGCAGTGTTGCAGTGTGTGCGTTTCAATGTTCTGGCTGACTTTCAAAGATGCTTACCATTAGGCAAAAGATCAGGTAGTCTTACCTTGTCCTTCAAAAAAGTCACAAGTTCACAACATCCCACTGTTTTATGAATTGCTCTGCATTTCATAAAAACGTGGGAATGGTTTTGCAACAAAATGCCTATGTCTATGTCTATTTTTATTAATGCTCTTAAGCATTTCATAATACAGTGGGGTGTGATCTTGCATTGTTGATGAAATGAAATTAGTTTATTTATGATTTCAGAAGACTTCAAAAAGGTGTACCTAATTATGTACAATCTGTTTCAACTTATTGGCTACATGTACATCCTTAATGTCATGGTTGTGCGGTACATAAAGATGGAATATGAGTCCGTAGCCGACACCTATGAACATGTCGGGTCTGCCATGAAGTTCCTTCAACTGATGCAATATTTGGAAGTGATGCATCCTCTGTTTGGATACACTAAGGTAATAAACAAATTAATTAAGACTAATAGCAGTAATCTAGCATCTGAGAGTAACCGCAGCAATGATGTCATAATGTCTATTTAATGAACAAATAAGTTTTGTGGAAAAATATACTCAATGGTAATGCCGGCTCATAACAATTGCATTGCAAAATCATGAACATTATACATAATCCAATTTCCCCAGGGGTCAGCACTCGTGCCATTCCTTCAAGTTAGCGGGCGCGCGTTCATTCTGTTCGTGATGATTGAAGCCGAGCCCAGAATGCAAACAAAGCCGGTGGTATTCTACCTTTTCATTATGTGGAGCATGATCGAGGTTGTCAGGTGAGATTAGACTATATAATATGTGTTCTTGTTATGGATTTGTCCGAGTAGATCATAACATAAAATGGGATTTTATGTTTTGCCAATTTTCATGTATGAAAACCTGATTGGATCAAAATGATACTTTTGCCGTACCGCTGTAATGTTATTGGCAGCAAATTCACCGAATGCAATTTTTCATAATTATATTAAGTGATTGTTTATCTTCAAAAATGTTGAGATGCGTGAGCGAGAAAGCGGTGCGGAATATTCTGCCCTTAACAATCTACAAGAACTGCATTTTACTTTTGTAATAGAATTAACCAGGCAAAAATTGCGCTCGTCTCGTTAAGTATTTAGTATAGTATAAAAATATAACAGGTAAACCTGTTTACAAAATTCACATATTATAATTTCAGGTACCCATTCTACATATCCCAGCTATACAAGAAAGAGATCTACATCTTAACATGGCTGCGCTACACAATGTGGATACCCCTGTATCCGTTCGGGATACTATGCGAATCCATCGTCATAATCCGAAACATACCGTACTTTGAGGAAACGAAAAGGTTCACCATCTCTCTGCCGAACGAATGGAACTTTGCATTCCATTTACCGTCGGTACTCAGGGTCTATTTGCTTCTCCTAACATTCCCAGGGATGTACTTTGTTATGTCACACATGCATAAACTTCGAACTGTGAAGTTAAAACCTAAGGTTGTCATTAAAAAGGCTAAGTAGGTAATTGATTAACGTCAATTTGTATGATGTAGGCTAGATAGATAATGGTGTATTTTGTATAGAAAATTGCATGTAATTAACCCTGGGACTATAATACGTTTAATGGTTGTTCACAAACTAATTTTATGAGCTTTTACTCGGCGGTTTTAAAGACCGCGTATTGGTACCCTAAATAGGTATTGCAACAAATGCACGTAACTATACGTACTTGGTACTTGCTTACCTGTTACCGTTTTTATGATTTTATACGAATTCTATTCTATTTAGTTTTGTATTGGAAATTAACGGTTAATTGTATACTCAAGAAAAATGTTTGAATTGTTTGTTTGACACATAACGCTATAGAAAATAAATGAAAATGAGAAAATGTAAATGAATTGCAGTATGCGCAGCGGATCTAGGCCATCCTGAGCCGTTAGAAAGAGAAAGCGAGCGCTAAGATGCTGATGAGTGATCGAGACAGAAGCTGCCTGTCCCTAAATTCAGGTGCGCCGGCGCGGCCATCCGGTCCGTTACGCGTACTATGATAACTAACTATATTTTCATTAAAAAAACATACCTATATAGTATATATATATAAATGATTCGCCTGTTCTCAAACCAAAGATGAAAGACTATTACACAGCAATAGCCTTGTTATGTAAACATCTCTTTTTTAAGACTGTATTTTCATCAAGGTTCGAATCGGTAATTAACATAATTATCTTTGATAATTACCTTATTATCTTTTCTTATTCAATATTTTTGTTGTGACAAAACAAAGAAATTAAAGTTGGTTCTTTAGTGTGACTTGAGGTGAACAAAGTAAGGGCTTAGAATAGGGTAGTTATTCTAAGGTAAAAGGTTTATTTGTTTTCTCAACAATGCCACGAAAGTGGGACCCTGTTTGGCGAAATTGACATTTGACTTCAACCAAAAATATTGGATGTCGGGCTCGATTTATAAAGTGTCGAAAACAAATGCGGGGGATTTTAAATCGCTTGAAAAGCGGTTTATTTTTGTTTGATAATTATCGTGATAACCATCAAGGGACATATTATTTATCTAAAAAATTTCGTACTTAGGTTCTTCTTGAATGTCATGAGAATCAATTTTTTATGTTTAAAATTTCTTGAGTGATCATTTAACTTAAAAAAAATGTGCTCTAGTTTGAATGATTGAACATGGTCGGCTTGTCTTTTGAAGCGATTGTCTCATTGTAATGACTCCAATCTATAAGCAGACAAAGATCTCTTATTGTGAACATAAGAATTTAATAACATCGTCGTAGTGTTTAAAAGTTCAACACAAGCAGAACCAAAGGAATTTTTTTTTAGTTGTGAGCTTATGGGAGTAAATGTGTTGCAATTATTACTTGTTATTGATCTTGCTGGTTCTAGTTTTGTTCATATTATGTTTACATTTTTATACATTGGTGAAAGTAATAAATGTTTTGTTTATATTGTGTGTTATTTATTACGGTGTACAAAAAGCTGTATGAATTTGTTTTTTAAGCGACTTTAGCTTTTTAAGATACTTTTATTAGCTTCCGTTGTTTTAATCTTGAATCTTGGAAGTTGATTAAAATTATCCTGAGGGATCTTCGGGATCTTTATACTTGTACTATTATCTATTCTGTGCCAGGGGTGACAACTGGGAACTGTTTTGAAAAGCTGGGAAATATAACTAAACTGATTTTTCTCTAAGGTACTACTAGTGTAAGGTAACTAGTGATCAAAAGTAGATTATTTACACATTTATTTTTGCGAGTAGATGATCTTAAACCTTCAAACTATTATTGTCCGACGAGCTAAGCGAGGGCGCCAAAATATCTCGTGTGTAAAATATCACCTACATCCCTTGTGTATCTAGCAATACTATTATATTGAGCACAAAAAAGCATTTTATGTGGCTTTTGTGGGTAATAATTTTCAAATAATGAGGATGTTGCTTTTCCTAAGAGTTCCTAACTTCCTAATCAAGAAATCAAAAGCATTTTACTGTAAATTCTGTAATAACATGAACTACAACATAATTTTAGCTACATAAATAAATTACCAGCCATTTGGTGGCTAAGCCATAACAAAGTTCTTTCTTTTTGTATAAACCTTTTATTGACAAAGGTTTTGACTACTAATCTTCAGAGCTATTTCTAAATGCAAGTTCTAGTTGTGATTTCATTGCACTTATAGTTTTATTTTCACTTGCTTCATCTGCTTGATCAGGGAATTATCTTGACGTTTGATTTGATAACATCTTTATTGTCTATGGAATATGACTTCCAAAAAAACAACGTCGAACTGGATACTTTACATCTCCCCATCAGGTTTAATTGTATCCATTGTTCATAATAAAGATGCAATTACAGAATAACTTTAGCTTCACATCACTTGTTTCGTACTGGCTGAGCTGTCACAACAGGAAACAAGCCTATAGAAATAGTTTTCTCTGCACATTTAAGAACGGAACTTGATGTATGTGCGTTCATACCACGCCTTAGGGTCAGTGTGGGCATAGAATTCATGGAAGATAGGTTCAATAAGCTTGTCAGGCGGCACAAGCTTGTACACACGTTCACCATAGTAGGTTCCCACCTGGAAAATAAAGAATTGCAGTTGAAAATTTCATATGAATAAAAAGACTTCCTAATGACCGCAAAATTTTACTAGCATTGACATGTTGAATTTATAGTAAAATAAATGTGTAAATGATAAATTATTAGTTTGTGCGTCCAAAGGATATAGAAAATGCAGAGGAGGAGCAGGATGATATTGTTAACCACTTTGATGAGCTGTAATATATGTTGTCATTTCAAAAGATGTTTCTTCAATGACACCCCACCTTTACCTTGCATTCTTCTTACATTTGATAAACATTGGTGATGTGTAGCAAGCCTTTATAAAATCTCTTACCAACAAGTCATCATAATCTTCCCAATTCTTATAACTACCCAAAGTTTAATTACCTCCCATCCAGGAACATCGCGCATAAGCTCAGTCTCAGCATCGCGGTTTCTACGCAGCTGCTTCAGGAATTCCCGGTCGCGTTCCGCGAGCAGCATTGGGTAAATAGCCATCTTGGCTGAGCGCATCTCAATTTCATCTCGCTTGATCTGCTTGTATGTAATGTTGTAAAGGTATATGGCCCCAGCTGTCATGCCAAGGTAGCCAGCGAACATAGCATACCCTGGAAAAGATGGAAAAAGTTGTGTCACTGAATATCACTTTTTCAGTAAATGAATTATGAGTAGGGAAGGCAGTGGTAAGGTCAGATAAAGTACTGTAACATGTTAAAGCTAATAAGATTATTTTTAAGAATTAAAATCAGTCTGGTCCAGGAAAGTCTAGCTACTAACACAGCAACATTTTGTTTGATTAACTTTACATGCGGTGTTGACTCAGCAGTCAGTACCCACAAGACAGAACCCACAAAGGTCAATATTATTTATCATGTAACAGCAATGTTGGTATGGATGACTAGTATTCTGTAGGTTTAGCTACAGTTTCACTTGCACTTTTCAAATGATTTGCGTCTTAAGCATTTCCACTCTCAAAAAGGTCTTGTGGTCAATTCTCAGATGATTTGTTCTGATACAGCCTGACAAGACTGTCATTCCAACAAAGACTTGAACAGTCTCACTGAATATTAGAGACATTTTAAGTTGTAGGTCAACTGTATGACCACTTAGCGAGGGTTCACCACATAGCCATCCCTGTGTTTATTATTATTGCCAAATTGAAAGGCAATGCTTTATGTCTGTGCTAATAAAAGCTAGCAGGAAGATGCGACTTTCTAGACGTACTTGTGAAATAATTGAAACCTTCTAGATTCATTTTTCTAGAAGATTAAACCGAAGAATGGTAAAGATATCAAAATTTACCGTATCAACAAACCCAAAATTTGGACCATGTTTAATAAATACTCAAGGTTTAAGTCGTTAATTAATTATAGTACCTATTTGCAAATATGTTATGTTCTAAGGAATAAAAGTTAAACTAAAACCCTAGAAAAAAATGTTTATTTAATCAAAAGTACATAATGTCACTAAACATAACCTATCATTAGGAGAAGTTACATAATATTTAAAAAAATAAAAAATCGGAAACTAATTTACATACCGCTGAAAAGTCCTTTAGCAGGTATTCTTTTATACGGAATTGGTTTATAGCCCCCCGGAGGGGGCAAATCTTGTGTTCGCGCTATTTGAAAAGCCGTAGCCATTTTCTAAATTCTATTCTAATGCACAGATGTTCTAATGTTTTGCAAGTGATTTTTTTTGTTAATTTATTTCTTGATCTTGACCCACTAGGCACTAGCTGGTTAGTGTTTTTTTTTTATTTATTTCATGACCTGGATACAAAGTCCTTCAGTCGCAATATTAGAAACAAAAATTTTTCACAATGAAAGAAAAATAGATATTAAAGATACACAAAACATAAAATTTAAATTTTCTCAACAGTATCCAAGATACTGGTTAGTGGTTGCTGGCAAGTGCTGCCGTTTTGTATTTGGAGATAATGCTAGATTTTGGCGGTGTTAACGCTAAAAAAGTGCTAGATCATTCTCGAATCTGAAACGAAGTGTTATTTTAAAGTAAATTTAATCGTCCAAATCAAATAGTATTTGTAGATCATCAATATGTTCGTCTTGTGCTTGTGATGTTGATTGATAGTAATTGACATCACAAGCGAGTAGTGACTCTCTAACCCCTGTAATCTGTTGTCTGGTTTGGGTTTAGTCCCTTCTTTTGCACAGAGTAAATATGTAACAGAGGTGTAAACATTTTGCCTATCCCATAGAGAGTTGCCGTCACTAGCACGTAAAATCAGAAAAATGCTAAATATGTTTTGCCAACGGGCTTAAAATTGCCATGGCATGGCAACACTGTTGTGGCTGAGGACCATAGGGTACCCAGGTCAATAAATAAATTTAAAAAAATAAATGAGGACAACAGACTAAATTAATGTAATCTCTAGTCAATAACTACAAAAATACACAAACCGTATCTGGCCACGAAAGAAAAAAAAAACTACAAAAATGTCATTTTTTTTTTTATTTTTTTTTTTTTTGCTCCACGCGATTAGCGTATTTAGCCAGTGTCGAGTTATAAAAAAAAAAAATGTCATTTGTCTGATGACATTCATGTTTGTTTGGTTTTTCCAAAGAGATTCCAATACATAGCTAGAGGTGGCACAGTTATCTATGGAAATATTGTGTTCTACATATCCATACAATTTGACGTACACTTGTCCCACCCGTCGCGGTCGGCCCATTTTTCAAGGCTGACATTTTGGTTTCTTGTTCTGAGCGAGTATTTGAAGTGTCACTGAATTCAATCGTGCGACTAAATCATATAAAAAATATTTCTTATAGAACGATTAATGCAAGTTAGAAGTTACCATGCCAAAGTGCTGTGTAAAGAGCTGTGGCTCGACATTTGACGCCATTTTTGTTACTGCGGCGCAAGTACGGATCTAATCGGGTCGATAATATTGATAGTTCAAATCGATAAAGTGGGTTTTATCGATTTGAACTGTCAATTTTATCGAATTTTATTTATCGAAAAGATCCGTACTCGCGCCGCCCGCTGTTTCGGCGCGCAATACGTACCTTTGGTTCATATCCTCTACTTTTCTTTAATCATTGGTTTTTTCTGTTTCACATCCGCCGTTCCTTCTTTTGAGAAGTGGGGAGGGGAGGAGCTACAGCTCTTTACCCTTGCTGCAATGTAACCCATAGATGAATGATAGGTATAAATAAAATTGAAGTGTTTGTTTGTAATATTAAAATAACAGCTTTTTACTAAATGCATATGAAAGTATATACGGTACCTATAACAAAACAACCATTATTAAAATTTTTGTCTGTCTGTTTGTTCCCGGTAATCTCCGAAACGGCTGAACCTATTTTGACGGGACTTTCACAGGCAGGTAGCTGATGTTACAAGGAGTAACATATGCTACTTTAATCCATACAGATAAATAAAATTGAAGCGTCTGTTTGTAAATTAAAATAACAGCTTTTTACTAAATGCATATGTAAGTATATACGGTACCTATAACAAAACAACCATTATTAAAATTTTTGTCTGTCTGTCTGTTTGTTCCGGGTAATCTCCGAAACGGCTGAACCGATTTTGACGGGACTTTCACTGGCAGGTAGCTGATGTCACAAGGAGTAACATAGGCTACTTTAATTTTAGAAATATAATTAGGGTTCCGCACATAAAAATAAAAGTAACCGAAGTTACTCCTTATAGCATCAGCTATCTGCCAGTGAAAGTCCCGTCAAAATCGGCCCAGCCGTTTCGGAGATTACTCGGAGCAAACAGACAGACAGATAGACAAGGCAAAAGTTTTATAAATGGTTGTTTTGTTATAGGTTCCGTATATACTTTCATATGCATTTGGTAAAAAGCTGTTATTTTGTACATTACTAACAGACACTTCAATTTTATTTATTTGTGTAGATATGTGTTGTTTTGTTTTGTGTGATTTTATTCTGTTTTATGACTGAAGGTCCTAATTAAACTATACTAAATCAATCCCTTTTTTTATGTGTCTCCTATAAAATTATAACAAAATTCTACAACAACAAGTCGCCATACTAACGTAACATGACGGTAAAACCAATACGAGTTTACCCACTAGACGCGGTAAAAATTAGAGTGCAGCAACATTAATTGCACGTTATATATTTATAGGCAGTTATGTCGAACTATCGCTATCTCATACTGTATACGCTGAGGACTCATCTATACCTAACTTCATCTATGAATGCAACCACAGGGCACAGAGTACTTTTCTATAATGCAACCTGCGAGTGCTTCCGGTCGCCTTGACGATACTACACAAAGATAATATAATCCATACTACACAAAACTTATATACTCTTTGTACACAACCTTATGCCTTGTCGATTGAATATTTGTTTTAAAGAGCACATTATCATTTTTTATCTCTCGTTTTTCAGTAATTCCATACGTTACGTATTTTCTATCTTACTCAATTTTTTCGCTAAATATTTTAAAATCATGTCTTCTGATGCGGAAGTACAGGCTGATATACCAGAGCCAGAAGGTGAAGAAACTGAACTTAAACTGAGAGCTTACGAGCGCAACAAGCTCTATCCAAAAGTTCCGATAGAGCCGTCCGCGTATGGCAAAGGGAAAAACTTTAGCCGCCCTTGGATATTGCAGGATGGGCGACCAGTCCCGGACATTGGAAGCGAGATGCGCTTCCAATACAAAACTCCTAAAAAGCCCCCACACACGGAAGGTATGTGAGTTGCTCTTATATTTTTGTAGGTACTCCCAATCAGTATGAACTTTCGTTCGGTGAAGGAAAACTTCGTGATGCAATGCAACCTAATACCTATGCAACTGACGAGTAGTTATTGTTGCCCTTTTTCTTGATGAGTCAATACTTTAATGATTAAACGAACTTACCTGTAAGTTAAGTTCTATCATAATTATGTGAAGTAGTGAGTTTGAAGAGATTTTATATATACACTTGTAGTAGCACGCATAATGTCGCCTTGTCTATGCACTAAGTTCAGAGAGAGAAAAAAAAAAATATGTAGGTAGACCACACAATTTCATTATTTCGTGCGGTCGGCTGGTTCTTCATTTAGTTCAGAGCTTATCAGTTCAAGTAGATATTTCACTATTCGGGACCTATGAAATAGGTAATCTGGGTGGGCGGGATGCTATATCTCTTCAAACTCACTACTTCACATAATTATGATAGAACTTAACTTACAGGTAAGTTCGTTTAATCATTAAATTATGTTACAGTATTGAGTTTGAAGAGATTTTATATATACACTTGTAGATGTTGAGAGAAGTTGTGAAATATCTATTTCAGTTGAAAGTATTACAGAAGTAAATATATTTAATATTTCTTCAATAATTGACATAATAAATGTACTTAATCACTCAATTAAAAGGTAATGTTTCTTAAATAAGCTATTAACATAATAGCTACAGTAAATTTTAGCATAAATTAATCAATTTTACTTCTAGCAAAACAATGATTTGATTCTGTATATGCTGTCTGTTATATGCCTGTTATAAAACTTGGCAAATATTGCAGAGCCGCCGGACCAACCGGCAGTCTTCCTGATAACATCCAAATTCACACCGAGCTTATGAGCTTTTGAGGTGTCTAGTACTATGTGCAGAGTACTGTGTGATATCTATTCCACAGACCCACAACGTATACTCTTTATCCATCTGCTAAGTGTTTGGGGAGAAACTTTATTATATGGTTTTTATAGAAATAAAAATAGAGGTGTGATGATCACGTAATGCCGCTACATTACTTTTAGATAATCCGTTAATAATTAAGCCGGACCTATGTCAGGTCTGTCTCGAAAAATTGGCAGCATCAGCGTTGGCTGAGTTGCGTTTACACTTGACGTTTTTATTAAGTCAGGGATCCTAATGGAAATATCATTCCGCCAATTTTGAAAATTTCGGATATCTATTTTTGAAATAGTTTGTACTCTATGCGCTGTTACCAGCGCCAGCAGGGTAACTAGCTTCTTTAGTGATTTTTTCTAAAGAATGAGATTAATTAGGAATCCAAGTGGCTAGAGTTTCAATTACTAATGTAGTATCCCAGTGGATTCATACTTGGGTAAGGGAGGGCGAAGCCTAAATATACCCTTAAAACACAGTCGTCTGTGCTTATCTGACTTCCTAATACTAAGGAAGGTGTAGATCTAAACCCATTTAGAGTGCCGTATAGCGCTCCCGATTGAAATAACTCTGTTAAAACATGAATAATAACTGGAATGTGTAAGTATCATATTACTTAATTTAATTATCTGACAGAGACGCTATTAATGTGTCTAAAGACCCGGGAGGGAGTTTTCTTATTAGAGACTCCCGTACAATACTCCGGCATCCAGGGTAATCTGCCGCTGGATCTGGCAGAAACTGGAATGAGAGATTATTAGGTCCTCAGAAGTTTGAAAAAACCAGTGGTTTAGTTTGTAAAAAACTGGTTAAATAGGGGATACCAAGGTTCAGCTGGCCATGTTGGCCCGACCAGTATGCACTTAGCTTTGTCGCTAATAATTTTAATCAATGCTTTTTTAAAATTATTGAGAAGGAAGGGAACCCGTTTTTACGGGTTCCTGGTTCATGGTATTTTTATACAATTTTGACCAATTCACAGAGAAAGCGTCAAGCATCAGGGTCTTTGTGCCATGATATGTATACAGGACATTTTTTATTTATTCAACTAGCAATCATGTCAATCTCTGGTAGCCCGAAATTGTTAATTATTTGCTGAAAGGCAAGATCAGATAGTTCCCATTCAATATCCGGGTGAATACACCTTGATTCAGTATCTGCTATAGTATTTTCTGTAGATGGAATGTATAGCGCTGTTATAAATAGAATTCGCGCTTCACACCATTGTCGTATATCTTTGGTCAGTTTGTGAGATGGGGGAATTGGATTCCTCCCATACGATTAATGTAAAAAATCGCAGTTGTATTATCTATTCGCAAGATAATATGACAATTGGATAAATCCTCTAGACAAATTTTTAATCTTATGAATGTGAAGTTTTCTTTATTCCTGACTTCAGCTACCGCTTGCCGTTTTTCCCGCACAGGCTATCCCCCAACCCCCCATAGTCGAAGCATCTGAATTCGTCAGATTTAATTTGATTTTTTGGATTTTCGATAGATTTAATCCACCAATCGAAATCTGACTGTAAACTTACAGGCAAATTCATGTACTTTTCGTTTTTGTAATGTTATCCATACATTCGCTATAGCTATGTGATATTAGACAGGTATCGTTAAGATATATTGTCGATAATAATCAGCACAGCGTGGCATTCTGACCACCGTTTTCATTATTTTTGTGAAGACAAAAGGTGCCGTATTGACACCAAACGGTAGGGCATTAAATTCATACAAGTTACCGTTCAAACTAAATCTTGAATATTTTTTAGAGTTATCATGAACTTTCACTTAATAATATGCGTCTTTGAGATCAATAGTTGACTTGAGACAACATCTTGAGATTAGTTTGATCATTATTCTAAAATCTTCTAATTCAAATGAACATGTTGAATGAACTCGTTTAGCTTTTTCAAATTTAGGATAAAGCGTGCTTTTCCGTTCGGTTTGGGTAAAAAGATATTGGATATCCTCACAGGGCTCACAGTGAGGTATAGCACCTATAGAAATTAAATTATGTATAGCTTGATCAAATTCAAGTTTTTCTGAGTGTGCATAATTTCGGGGTTGAGGTATACAATGCTGATATGGAGTTTCAGTGAACGGAATTTCATAACCACGTATCCACGATAAAATTATTTTATCTGCGGTTATTTGTGACCATTGGTTGTAAAAAACAGATAGTCTACCGGCGTAATTTACCGTATTGTCTAGCGGCGGCCGCGACTGAAGTTCGGTCGCGATGTCCTCGATGATGGCGAGTGCTGTTGCCTCTGAGGTGCAGACTCCTTCATCTTTGAGGGCGCCGACGGCTGCTGTCTGTGGTTTTGAACCGGAGCCTTCCCGTTTCAATTTCTGTTAACGACTTGATGCTTTGGTTTTGTAGCAATAGTCTTGTTAGAGGTGGAAGCTTTGAGATCCACACCTGTTTTATTGATCGCTTTTGCGGTCTTTAAAGTTTCGGCTAGCTCTTGGCTACAAGAAAACTATCTATTATCGTGAGCAGCATCTGATCTTTCAAGTCCTTCTTTAGTACAGCCAATATGAAATTTCGCCTCGTTATTGACTCACTGAGTTGTGTGTCACAGATGATGCGCCCAGCATCAATCAGCAGCTTTAGAACAGTTGGATCTTTATTATTCTTACTAAGAAGAGTCTTATAGGCTCGTCAAGACAAGCAATACCGCTGCTAATTTTGCCTTAGCTTGGTTCTGTTCGTGGAACATCCTCACTGCTGGAAGCACCTTTAATCACTGGTGGTGGAGATACATCCTCCAGTATTGTCACGTTGGCTATATCCAGCGAACGATCGGAACTCGCGTGTAACGCGCTAGTCGACGGTCTTGGTTCGCGTAGCTCTTGATTTTCGTTTTCAACATTAACAGCAAATTGCAAATTTGTGTCTAATATACGTAATTATACGTATACCTTCATATTATTATCATAGGATAACCTCAACAAGTTGCTATATGCATGGCGTATTAGGTACGCATAGGTATACAGCGAGTAAGATGAACTCGTGGCGTTGCATCGTGAACTCGAGTAAAAAATAGGTTAAGTAACAACTCGAATCGTTGGAACGTGAAACCTCGTATACATTATTATCGTTAAGTGACAACTCCAATCGTTGAAACGTGAACATTAGAACTTAACTTAAATAGTTAAAATGTTACCTTCCGGTTCGTTTCATATTATTATTATAGGACAACCTCAACAGGTTGCTACATGCATGGCGTATTAGGTACGCATAGGTATACAGCGAGTAAGATGAACTCGAGTAAAAAATAGGTTAAGTAACAACTTGAACCGTTGGAACGTTAAACATCGTATGTATTTAAGTGACAACTCAAACGTGAACCGAAGAAATTGCAAATTACTTAAATAGTTAAAATGTTACCTTTCGGGTCGTTTCATCTTTTTATTATTATAGATAACCTCAACAGGTTGCTATATGAATGGCGTATTAGGTACGCATAGTTATACAGCGAGTAAAATGAACTCGAGTAAGAAGTAGGTTAAGTAACAACTTGAATCGTTGGAACGTTAAACCTCGTATGCATTATTATCGTTAAGTGACAACTCCAATCGTTGAAACGTGAACATTAGAACTTAACTTAAATAGTTAAAATGTTACCTTTCGGGTCGTTTCATATTATTATTATAGAATAACCTCAACAGGTTGCTATATGCATGGCGTATTAGGTACGCATAGGTATACAGCGAGTAAGATGAACTCGAGTAAAAAGTAGGTTAAGTAACAACTCGAATCGTTGGAACGTTAAACCTCGTATGCATTATTATCGTTAAGTGACAACTCCAATCGTTGAAACGTGAACATTAGAACTTAACTTAAATAGTTAAAATGTTACCTTTCGGGTCGTTTCATATTATTATTATAGGATAACCTCAACAGGTTGCTATATGGATGGCGTATTAAGTACGCATAGGTATACAGCGAGTAAGATGAACTCGTGGCGTTGCATCGTGAACTCGAGTAAAAAAAATGGGTTAAGTAAGAACTCGAATCGTTGGAACGTGAAACCTCATATGCAATCGATAGTTATCGGTAATTGTGCAAATTACTTACAAATATTCCCACTCGTCGTTATGTTTCCTCTTCGGCATCTTGATTTTGACGAAAAAACTTGTTAACACGGAGAAACTTAGAAAAACCAACTTTGTAGTGCGACGCGGCGGAGCACTGCAACGTGAATGAAGAACCAGCCGACCGCACGAAATAATGAAATTGTGTGGTCTACCTACATATTTTTTTTTTTCTCTCTCTGAACTTAGTGCATAGACAAGGCGACATTATGCGTGCTACTACAAGTGTATATATAAAATCTCTTCAAACTCAATACTGTAACATAATAATTTGGAATGTAGGTATTCATTTATTTTAATTTTCATGAGTGTTCCGTTATTGCAGCCCTTATGAATAAAGAAATTTGTATTTGAAACCAGAGCATGATGGTGGGAAACGTGAACCACAGATGGTAGGGCATTTTCTAGAGCTACCTATCTAGCTAGTTACCATCATAGAGTTGAAAATCTGTCAAGCACCTTTATGTTTCTGCAGCAAGAATTATTGTCTTCCGCTTTGATGAGCAAAGTAGTCAGTGAAATTAATACTTGTGATAACAAGACGAGCCGGCATATGCCTGATGGTAAGCATAACGCCAGTCCATAACAATTGCAGTGTCACTCAGAACTTTAAAATACATTAACATATAGTATAATTGTATACCTATAGATGGATATAATAATTATATATAGGTACCTACTAATACTAAGTATTTGCCTCTTTTCAGGCATTCGCCAACGGATGCTAAAAGACTTCTTCTGGGAACAAATGCTCGATGAAGTTATTGAGGAACTGGCAACATCGCAGCCTGTAGTCGAGTACTGCACTGAACAAAACGCAAACTACGTTCGAGAAAACTTCACGCCGCGCAACTTGGAGGTCACTGCTGATAAAAACGTAAGCTCCAACCGTAGTTCTTTACGATTTTTTTTATTAAACTATTACCTATTCTGAGGTACGGTGACGGGCGACGGCTCCGTGATTAAGTTGGGCTAGTAACCTTGCCAGCAAAGCGTGGGGTCTCGGAACTTCCGGGGTGTGTAGTGAGCATAAGAGCCCCCATAAACGAGCTTTCCAAATCCATCGCTCTGCGCGTCGTGGAACAATGGTCTAATTTCGAGCCAATAGACTGTCATTCCATTCCTACTATATTAAAAATCTGTGTTCCATTCCGGGTGCGCCATAGTTTTTTTCGATCATTCTGCGTCTCGAGTACTGCCATCAACTGTGCGCGAAATGGATATAGTTGTATCGGACACACACGGTGAGCTGGAATATTGGATTTGGAACGTTTGGATATTAAGGCGGACACAACAGATAGTGTGAACCTGACCATACTAAATGTACGAATTCATTGTCGTGCCAAGACACACCCCGACCACATAACAATAATACGCCCGGCGCGACAGCTGATACAGTAAATCTGGTTATTTTAGAGTTGTTCTCGGATTATAAGCTGCCACCGTAATCCAAGACATCTCTATTACGTTACCTATAACGGCTCCGTGGCTAAGTTAGTAAACCCTCGGCGTGTAAAGCGAGGTGCCCCGGGTTCAATCCGAGGCAAAGGCTTTGTGCGTAAAGTATACGTTTGTTATTGTATCTTGGATAATTATTTATGTTTTGTATGTGTCCTTGCCATCTGCAACCTAGAGAACCATAGTGCAGGGATATGAAGTGGGCCAGTGTTTGTTTCTAATAATTTCAATAATCAATTTCAGATGCATCTAAAGTACCCTCTTTACGGGACTGGATCAAGCGCCATCACCTATTACAGCGAAAACATTAAAAAAACTGGCCCTGTGAGTAATATCAACTATAGGTGACCTATAATACCCACTCTAGTGATGTTATAGGTATAGGTAGGTACTAAAGTCACTCGTTCATAGGGTAGGTACCTACGCCATCGCCAGTGTAATGAGATAGGTAGCACGGTAGCACCTATTGTTTATCTTCAACATAATCACAACCAAAATACATATAAAGAAACCAATTTTTTTCTAATATAATAATTCCAAAATATATAAAGAAACCTTTGGTTTCCTGTTAGTACCTATTTTATAAAGAAACCTAAGAACCTTTGGTTTCTAATTCATATTTGAAATTCCTTTATTCCCGTCATTTCCTTTTTTACGTAGGTACCTACTACCTACATACTTGTACTTTATTAAGGTAATACCTATACTTGAGAAATACGATTTTGCGTATAAAGATAACCACAATGTCACCTAAGCCGCCGTGTTCACTCCCGTCTTGTAACCGTAGTAAGACCTATGTAGGTATATATAAATTACTGAAGATGCCAGGATAGGAATACCCTGAAACTCCTGACGTTCCAAGTTTCCGAGAACCAAAAATACTCGGCTGGCGGGGCGGCACCAATTTCTCCTCGTTTTGATTATAATTATAACGTAATTAAAATTAGTGCTTAAACTGCTAAAGTATCATAAGAAAACAGGTTTTGGCATACATTTTGTCATTTCAAAACAGACAATTTTATTTCCAGGGAGAGATACTGGAGAAGTTTCGACGATGCCAGTACTTCACGAAGCCTATGGAAGAGAGGCTGGATAACGGCTGGGTTTTGTAATAGTTTCATGATGTCGGAAAATAAAATTGTAGCTTTCACTTATTTGGGTTTTTATTTTTGTTAAATCATGTAAAATGGCAATATCCACAAATTGTAATAAACCATTAGCGATACGTATTCATAAAATAGGTGTTCATTTTTCAAATGCACTATTATTGAAACACAAAGGCCTGCGCGGCACTGCAGTGCGCTCGTTACCCTGAGACATTAGGTATTAAGTCTCATAAGCCCAGTAATTCCACTAGCTACTCTGCTCATCAAACCGGAACACAATAATGCTTGCACATTACTGCTTGGCGGCGGACTTCACGAGTAAAGCGGTGGTAACAACCCAGACGGACACTCGCAGAAGAGTTAGTCCTACCACTAAAACATTACAAATTCTATTACAAAGCGAGAAATCGATGTTCACAGATTTTTTTTACTATCGACTTTTGTAGGGGGTTTAGAACAGTAAATCCTCGTCATCGTCGTTAGATACGAAGTGAAACGGCTTGAGATCCCCCACGTTCGCATCAGGAGCTATTCCGGTGGCATAAGCATCTATGATGCTAGTAAGAACCTGGGTTAAACGGACGCCCGGGGGAACCAATGGATCCTCAGAATTTTCTGGAAATAAGAATTATAAACTAGCAGGGTGCATATGTTTACTCTTAAATGTATAAGTTGAATGTATGTATGCAATAAAAATAAATAAATTATAAACTTTTATCAAATTATAAATTTAACAACTATTTTACATAAAATATGTATGTAAGGTACTACCTAAGAAGACAGATGAAAGAAGACTGCATGTAGCGGAGATGAAAATGTTGAGATGGGTGTGTAGAGTAAAGAGAATGGATAAAATAAGAAATGAGTATATTATAGGGAGTCTGAAAGTAGCACCAGCGACAAAGAGGTTGAAAGGAAATCGTTTGGCTTAGTACCTACAGGCATGTTATGAGGAAAGATGAAACGCATATTATACCTACCTACTAAGAGAGTGATGTATATAATATATGATTTTTGATGGATGGAAGGGTAGAGGAAGACCAAAGGAAAGATGGATGTATTGTGTAAAAGCGGATATTGGGATAAGGGCAAGCGTTTTAAGCAGGAAATAAAAAAGTGTTTAAAATTTTCGTAAATTGTCTTCCGTGCTCGTTTGTAGGTTTGCCAATTTGACCTGTACGATTTTGGGGGAGTGGTGGGTCATGACCCCACGACCTCCCCCCCTCCCTCGGACCGCCACTGGACAGGGTATCGTGTCGCAGGACTCGCAGGAGTATTAGTATGTAAGCGTTTATCTACATATTATTATATTTTCTGTGGTATTAGGTAGGTAGGTAAAGAAATAGATAAGAATACGATTTAGTATAATATGAGGTATACCTTCACGGCGAACATCGCGTGCCATTACAGCGGCACGGCGCGCTGTGACCTGAGACTTTATCTTTTTAGCTTTTACCATTTTCAAACGATGTGAGTCTTCTCTCTCCTAGAAATATGATTTGCATTGTCACATATTAATTCTGTTATAAAATAATACATGGCCTTGCGTTTGACCTGCACTGGCACAGATTTCAGCGGCAAACTTGCAAAACCTATTTCACATAAAATTATTTTTTTTAAAAACCTCCGACTACAAAATCCGGTTATCTTCAAACGGCAGAACGGCTGTATTTCTTTAATTCATAGCTGAGGACAATCTCGATCAAGTAACCTTTCAATTAAAAAAATATAGATCCAGTCCATCCGTTTAGGAACTACCATGCCACAGACACACTCAAAAATTATAACACCCCGCTTTTTTTACGTCGGGAGTTAAAAATAGGCGATGAAAAGGTTTACTAGGAGTGTTGGTTATAGGTACAATTTACAAAACATGGTTACCCTTTCATCCATTTCCATCATAATGTAGGATTCGGTGTTTTGCAATTTAGGTATTATAACTTTTTCGATTCCATTTACCTTTCTGGAAAAAATAAGTAGGTAAGTACCTAGCACGTCTTGTAGATAAGTAATTAATTTTGCCATAAGTATTTTACACAACCACTTAGGTAAATAAATTGCATTTCACCTCACAAGCTTTTTTTTTTTTTTTTTTTTTTTTTTTTATTTTTTTTATTTTAGTACATTACACTCTATGGACACGTGGTCCATACCCTTATAAGATTAGGTCATATATTAATAGAAATAAACGATATAAAGAAAAAACATCACGACGGGAACTATGGTCTTAAACTAAATTAAAATAGAACTAAATTACAAGACAACAGAAGGATTACAATTGGAGTTGACCAGACACCACAAGCGGCACCCGTTCACGAGTATGACCCATGTGCCAGCCATCGCTCTCCTCAACCATTACCGAGGGAAGAGGGCGACCCGCCACACGATGCCGCCGCGAGCAGAATCCTTTTCGTGAGCATGACAACTCCAGTTGCTTACATAAATGAACATAGTTTTATATACATAGGTACCTATATACTAGGGGATTGCAGGGTGATCGGTGACTGGGGATTATCGGCCGTGGATCCCGCATTTCCTAACCTCATAAGCGCTTCAACCACTTCTTCATTACGGTGTTGTATGGCTTTTCGGAGGTTGTAGTCCACGATCATCTGTGGTGTCGCAATCATAGCCCGCTTCACAAATCTGCCTATCGCGTCATCACTGTCATCGGTGTAATAAACACAGCTGACAGTGTGTCGTGATACTGCTACTACTGCGTGTGGAACGCTATCGTGAAGCTGTAACTTTTTCGATCTTGTTTGAAGGACGATAACCGACTCGTAAGTAAGTCCCTGAGCTTCGTGTATAGTTAGAATGCGTGACCCTTCACCACTTCCGTATCCCTTGCTGGTCAGGGATTCCTTTTCTTCCTGGGTGTTAACCAGAAACAGGGTGTTTGGAAGAGAGATGGGTATTTGGGCATCCTTATACATATTTAGCTTCAGGGAGCGCACCTGAGGTCTTGAGGAGTATATACCGGAGTATATCTCACTAAGGGCGTACGCTACATCCATTGGATTCCGATGTGTGCACAACAACTCCTGGCTGATGGTTGCAACCAGGCTTGGGCGATTGTACCTTAGCTCGAACAGGTTTTCTCTGTCGATATAAGGCAATTGGTTGAGATCTCCGACGAGGACAACTTTATTAGCACCTGACAGTCGAGTCGCCATGACTATGGCCCCAAAGTGGTTCATAAGAGCCTCATCAACCATTAAACGGTTGCATTTGTCCGGCTCCTTAAACCCATTTACTAAAATTGAGGCCATAGTCCGCACCTTGGTTTTTACAGCGTCTCCAATGCGGTGTGCGAGCTTCTCTCTTAGATCTTTAGCTGCCTCAGTTGTAGTGGTGACTATTACATCATTGTCTACGTCGAAGTTCCCAACCAGCCATGTTGTTTTGCCGCATCCAGGAACCCCATTTACCCAATTGATTTCCGGTACTGCCCAGTTTTCCAATGCTGGTGCAGAATCAAGCGTCTTTGAGATGACATCGGCCATCTTCAAGATCTTGTCATCCAGCATTATCTTCGTACACCGGGCTGTAACTACTATTGGATCATTTGAATGGACGTTAAAGCGTAGTCGTCCTGTCCGTTTCAGCTCTACCTCGTCCAGAGCCACAAAGCCACTTGTTGCATTGTATCCAGCCATATACTGTCCTGTCATTGTTCCCATTATGAGCTGGGAAGTGTCATTATTGTATATGGCCGCTTCCGCCTCCTCGAGTCTAGTCTTCAACATGCAGTCCTTCTGCTGGAAGGACTTCATGATGTTCCGGCAGGTGATAAGATTAACCTCCTTGGTTGCTCTTATGATAGCCTGAAACTCAAGAAAAGCGTTGATTGCGTGGTCTAAGGGCGTCGACGCTGGTCTGAGATTGGGTGGACTGACCTCTCCCATGTCAGCTCTCGTCCGGGTGTCTTGGGGCTGTTTAGGACCAGAGGAGGGATTCCTCAAAAACTCAACCAAAGCGGCTGCCTGTCTTTCCAGTGGTTGAATATTTCGTGATCTCGTTCCCTGTGTCGCTATGCTGATTACGTTCAGAAAACCCCTGAATCTCCTTTCCCGGTTCCTCTCTTCATGAATGCCTCTTTGCTGTTCTGAGGCTTTCTCAACTGCTACTTTCTGTTGTAAGCGTTCTGAGCCACTCTGAGTAGTCGAGTTCATCGCCGCTGTGTCGTGTTTCGGTACTTTGAGGAAGCTCAAGCCACCTCACAAGCTTGGAAAGGTCTTGTTTACCATTCGAATTCTGCGCGTAAAAGTGCTTTTTATCTGCTAGCGTGCCTATAGCACTTTTGCACGCAGCAATTCGAATAACGGTACGGTTCGATGTAATTCGCCAAATTTTATTACCTAAGCTTTATAATTTAGAAGTAAAGTAGAGTTGTACTACGCCAATATTTTTTGGCTGGTGTGAGTATTGCTCGACTACCAGTCATACTAGACTGCCAATCCAGAGATGACCAGCGTTGTGTGTAAAATAGTGAAAGCATGCACTTATACCGACCGATCATAAAGTTTTGGGTGAGAAATAGACCGGATAGACAAATACTAAAGCTAAAACCATAAGCAAAAGTACAAATAACAACTCACCTCAAAGTACTCTTAATTGCCGCATCCAACAAGATGCAAGTGTTCCTCAATGAGGCGAATCTGATGAGTAGTCTCACGGCCTCCCTGAACGATTTCTTCGCCTCGCTAGTGCGGTGGCCGCCCATGCCAAGGCCGGCGAAACGCAGCGTGTCACTGGCGCCTGTCTCCTCTATGGCCTGAAGGGAAGTCGTCGACACCCCTGATATGTTCTCGGGAATGCGCTGGACGCGAATTTGGGCCTGTATGACGCCATTTTACGGGAAGAGTAGTGTCAAAATACAAAAGGTACTAACTACTAAGCAATCTAATCTTGAGCCAGAACAAAATGTTCTTAGTTTAGACCCGAAAGTAGCTCTAAAAGGTCAATCACAATTTGCGAGGCATGTGATGTGAACAACTCAATGTTCGCCTCGAGATGAGACAGTACAAAAGCTGAAGTCAAACCCTGTGAGCCAACACGACCTACTAAAAGCAACATAAATACAAATATCAAATACTGTCTGAGACTCTGAGCTGAACCCACACGGTAAAGTTCGTGGTTACGCGCTGACCTGTCGGGTGACAGGCGTGAAGGACAGATTCGCAGTGAATCTGTTATTTTTGTCCACAGTTTTAGGCATATAGAGGCCACATACCTCGAAATGTGAGGTATGTGTGAGGCTGAAAGCTAGAAGAAACGTAAATGTGTACGTACTGTAGTTATTACCTCTCCAATACTCTCTAGCACCATTGCGTTAGATTCTCCATTTGTGAACTTAACCGCTGCAAGTGACATATAGGCCTCCTTGAGTGTATGGCCGAGTATCCCCTGCGTGGCTGCGAGTTCTCCGGCGGCCTGGCGGCCCCTGTAACGGAGCCCTTCTACCTTACGCTTCAGGAGCTGATAGCCGCGCTTGACGTGCTCGTGTCGAAGTTTGATCTCTTTTAGCATGAAAAGAGACGCGGTTACTGGATAGCGGTTGTCGGAGTTCATTGTTGAGCATTGGTTGAGCAGTTCGCAAAGAGAATACAAATAATACGCAGTTAGTAAATGTTTGACAATGTATAACGCTACGCCAAAGAGTTTACATTGCGCACAAATTGAAGATAGTACTACTTTATGACGCTACGCTAATGCTTGATTCAAAGAGTATATAAGAGTATTATATTCTCTTTGGCTTGATTAGTAATTGTCAAAGAAAAATAGAATATTATTGATGTAAGTTCACAGTGTAAAGAAAATTAGGTTCAAACCAACGAGGTTATCTATAAGATCGACGGGTTCAAAGTCATTGTGTGCACCTGCTTTTATGCAAAGAGAATAATATAAGTAACGCTACGCACACAAACATATAACAGGGCTTCGCATTTACGATTTGTTCATGAAAATAGGTAAGATTTACGTATGGTCTGTGTTTATATACTTGTTCAATTATTATGTATACAAACTCGGGGATCACCAACCAATGACATATAACAAATATTTAGGTTTGTTAGTCCATGGTATCAAAAAAAAGGTCAAAACTTAACTGTCAATTTTATCGAATAAAACCCACTTTATCGATTTTAACTGTCAATTTTATCGAATTTTATTTATCGAAAAGATCCGTACTCGCGCCGCTGGAGTCAGGAATAAATACTCAGTTTTAAATACGAATATACCTGTACATTAATTTTAATAGCAATTACATTTGGAAAAGAGTCCAACCACTACTCCCAGGTGTATCTACTGTTACAACAAATTAGACTATCCCTAATTAAAAACAGCAATGAAAAACATAAAAATACACTTGATTTCATATAATTTTTCTCTACAATATTCTTTACATTTTATAAATGTTTCTATCGATAAAGCAGTCTCTCTTAACTAAAAGTAAAAGTCTATCACTGGTCCAATATTGTCCCAATAAAAGTCTCCAGGTCTCAGCTATCCTGCCAGTAGTTATAGTTTCCAGAGGGAGGGGGGACCGGCATCGGCGGCCCGTTGGGGGGCGGTCCTGTGCCGGCACTGTACGGCGAGCCTTGAGGAGATCCGTATCTAGGTCTGAACCAGGGCCGACTATTATACTGGTATTGGTTACTAGCGTGAGCTGCCAAGTTCTGTCCCGTAGCGTTCGGATACAGGTTTTGATTCGGTGGATACGCAACATTGGGCATGTTTGGAAGACTTTGCGTCTGATAAGTCTGGTTGGGAGCTGGCGTTGTGGATGGCGAAAAGGTCTGCTGCGTGGTTTGACTACTAGCAGGCGGCGTAGAACTGTAGGTGTTGGCTACTTGATTCGATCCGTTATTTGGATAACTCGGTGGCGGCTGCGTTGCAGGCTGATTACTGTATCCGGGATTAGGAGTGCTACCATTCCCGTTCCCGTTACCGTAATTAGGAGTAACTGGCTGGTTCTGTTGCTGTGCGAAATTGGTTTGAGTCGCCGATCCGTCAGTAGAAAAGGTTTGCACTGGATTTGGAACGCTCGCCGCTGGCATAGAGTACCCCCCATTACCATCTTGGGATGATGAAGTGATGTAGTTCGCTTGATTGGTAGCCCCGTTTGAGTTTTCATTCTCAGCTGCAGCAGTTTGTCCGTTCCCGTTGTTGGACGTGGTGGTGTTTTGTGTTGCTGTCATACTGTACTGGATGTTCTGATTGGCTGGCACTGGTATCGCCCCGGCGTTGCTCTGCATCATATATTGCTGAGGCATGCTTGCGTATTGCGAAGTGGGTGTCAAAAAAGAGTTCTGTTGTAGGATTTGATGCACTTGCGCTTGAGACACTGGTATTTGAGTACTGGTTAACGGAGAGGCAGATTGTGGGGCTTGGACTATGGGTATAGAACCCATATTATGATTAGTCAGCTGATGTCCAGCTAAAGCTGCGTTTAACTGCTGCGCTGACAATTGCGTATTCAAATTGATTCCTGCTGGCATATACTGTGAATTCGCTTGCATGTTCATGGTATGCATCAACGGCATGTTATATTGGACTCCACCGGGCACTCCTAATTGATTTGGTTGCATCACTGTCACATTTTGTCCCTGCAACATTTGCTGGCCAATCAGCCCCTGGGGTAACCCTCCTTGTACAAGATTCTGATTGGTCGGTATCATGTATACTTGGCTGTTATGTTGCCCGAGGACTGAAGGCATCTGACTTATGTTCAAAGGGTTCTGGAGCACGGTCATCCCCTGAGGAACTGTGATCATTTGCACGTTTTGATGTGTGTTCTGCATTTTATTGAGGTCTTGCTTCTGATCTTTGTTCTGTATCTGGATCGAGTTGCGATCAATCTGGCGGATGTACATTCCTGTACCATCTTGGGCCATTCCCGTCGCCGACACGCTAAAAAAAATAAACAGTGCCTATAGGTTTTAAATTTTTTTATTTTTGGTAGGTGTTTCTGAGTTTTTCTTATGTAAATAACACAGATTATTTAGCCTGTTGATAGCTCATAAACACAATTCCTCATACAAATATATCTCACCAGCGCAGGCATGGGGCCAGGTAATATTCTATGCTTGCAATTGGCCGATCATTTGGATGACGTAATTTAGTGATGTGGTACGACTATTACTGAACAGAATAATATCGATAAAATTGAATAATAATAATAATAATAAGACGAGAACCTCGTGAAAGCCGAGAAGGACAAGCTCAGCAAGTACCTTGACTTGGCTCACGAGGTAACCGCCATGTGGAATGTTGATTCAACGATCATTGTACCGATAGTTGTTTCGGCGAACGGCCTTGTAGCGAAGAGCCTCGACCAACATCTCAAGAGGCTCTCGCTAGACGGTTGGATCAAGGGTCGTATGCAGAAGGCAGTGCTCCTTGACACGGCACGTATTGTCAGGAGGTTCCTCACTCTGCAGCCCTAACCACCGGTAGCTTGGGCCCTGCCCCGCTGCCGGCGGCACTCTAGGTTTAGGTTTTTTGTAATATTTTGTTTTTTTATAGAAATATTGTAAAAAACTTAGACTTAAGATTGTAAATAAATACAGTGAATAATAATAATAAATTAATTAATAATAATAATAATAAAATAGGTAGTTAGCATCGCATTCTTGATTCCCTGACATATACGATTAATAATAAATTATTATATGGAAAACCTAGACAATACATACTTACTTTATAAATTAATCTATAATACTACTTATAATAAAACTCCAGGTCACATTTTTTTTGGATGGCACTCCTATCTATACTGAAGCCAAAACTGTATTTTTATTTTTGTCTGTCTGTCTGTATTTTGGCCACGCATCACGTCGAAGCTACTGAATGGATTCCATGACTTGCGATGTATGGAACCAATTCTCTTTTTGAGTCGCTTCTATCCACTTTTCCTTTATTTCTGGGATGTCTGGAAATCTAACAACAAAAAGCAGAAATACTTTAAAAAAACCGGGAACCTACTTCGATGAAAATATCGCGATATATGAAAATTCAAATACCATTTTTTCATCTTTAGATGTTCTTCCATAAAATGTATATGGGACCATCTTGAGATGATACACTTTCAAACAACAAAAATAATTTTCAAAATCGGTCCGCAATTGACGGAGAAATCAGTTAAAATACTTAAAAAAATACATACAGTGTAACATTTAACCTCCTCCTCTTTTTTCGAAGTCGGTTAACAAATCCAAACGAAAGGTTATTATTTTTCCAAAATAATTAATAATAGTATATATATTAATTGTAAAGTATACATTGAATATCGATAAGTTATAAGTCTGCACTCGTACTCGCAGTGGCGAGTAGTGCATTTAAATATGTCGTTTTCGCTTGAGGGGAAGTTGTATCATTAGTCAACAGGATTTATAGTCTTTGGTAAATAATGACGACAGTTCATTATATGACAAGTTTAGTATCATCTAATAATGACGAAATTTGTGTGCAGTTCCACTGCGGCGAGAGTTCCAACTATACACATCGTATTGCCTATCGGAATTGAAATAGAAGGTCGATAGGCAAATTTCCACAATATTATCTAGAAATTTGGCATAGTGTCGTTTTCCGGCTCTTCAGACGTTCTGAAGCATCTGTATTAATTATACAATGTACTCAGTGTATCTGACACCAAGTTTTATCACACGTTACCAACTTAAAATTGACTCACATGCAGTAATGTATTTTTATAGTGCTTCAGTTATCGGGAGTTATATTAAAGGAGTCAAACAAAATAGCCTTACTTAGTCTGCTGGCCCGAAGACACGTGGATAATGGTACCATGAGGATTGATCTTCATTCCCATACTGCTCACCGCATCCCTACCTGCGAAAGGTCCTACATTAAAAATATCGTGGTTATTTTAGTCGCATTGCAAAAGTTACGCTTGAGGCGACTGACTACAAGGGCGTAGCCAAGGCCCAAGAGTGACTGGGGGTCCTGAACTGAAAATATCTTTAGGGAAGTTTTACTCTTTAAAATTCTCCTGGCAATACGCTCATGACACTACGCACATGCGGTACAACAGAAAACTTTTTGTGTCGATATCTCAGCATCGTCTCGAGCACCTGATTAGAATCAAAAAAAGTAAAAATTGTGGTAAAAAAAACTCCTTTCAGCGGTGCCTGTGGTATTTGTGGAAGCTTCCACACCATTTATGGAAGAATATCACGCATATTCCAATTGGCAATTGGTAGAGTTGCTGCTTCGCGTTTCGATAGCTGGAAACGACAAAAAAGATTCAACACGAAGTGAAGTAACAGACTTCTCATCAGCTGTGCTTCAGCGTGATTTTGTAGGATTCTATCAATCTGAAGTTCCAACATCGACAGTGTAGACCGCTACTCAGTTTACCTAGGTAACTATAACGAAGAATAACACCAAAAATGATTGCAAAGCCAATGACTGCGCAAAAATCTACCTCTTTCTGAAGCGACCTAAACTGACGCGTCTAGGTATATGGTTTATTCCACTATATGCACATGGGTGATATCACCTGGGAGAACAAAGTGGAAATTATAGTGTCTTCATTTCATCTAAGAATCATTTCACCCAGGTCATATCACCAAGGCGAATTGATGTTACTGGGATTGTCTATGGGAAAAAGGTATCATAATAAAAAAAACAATAGTGATAATATTTCACTGCTCGCTATAACAAATTACGCTTCGCGAGATCCGTTTTTTTCGCTTTCTAAATCTATGCGTGTATACTGTACAGTAGGCGCTATAGATCTTGGCCATCGTAAATTAGGGCCATCGAGAAGGGTTATTTCAATTCGCTCGGAATGATTCCGTGTAGGAAGCGTCTGTTTCTGATCGTTTATATTTCGGAATCGCATCCCGTCCGAGAAATTTTCTTCGTAGATTCGAAAACTCAGCTGCATAAACATGGGTATAATCCCGAAAATATTACTCTAAGACTTCTATAAGGTACGCGAATTTCGCGATTAATTACCTCTGCAGCTTCAAAGTTTGCGCTATAGCACTTTATGAATAATATTATAGGCAGATAAATACGCTAATGCATTTTACGCCTTAAAAAATTATAAAAAAATTCAAAAATACATATATCACACTCCTATTTAGAAGTCTCTTTTAAAACAAACATCTTCATTTCGTATCAATGCCAGACATTCCTGCAGCAAGCTCGTTCATTTATGCAAAACTAAATAAAATGCCGCAAGGAATAAATAGAAACAATAAACAAAAAAATACGCAGTTGTATTACGCGGTTTTTCTGAAAGACATAGCGCTGTTATATAACTCAATTATAAGTTTAATAATAAGCATGAAACTGTACAAAGGACGCATAACGCAGAAAAAAAAAACTTACAAATATTACAAATTATATTATATCATGCTTCTGCGATGACGCAGAAGCATTATTTCTACTACGTAAAGCATAAGCTTAACGTAGTGCGAAATGATCTAAGTTCTATGTATTCTACGCAGAACCAGATACATTATTTAATAAACTGACCCTACAACAAAGCTCTACCTACTCATTATAATTGATAGTATTCTCCATTTACGCTAAAATGCTTTAATTTAATACGCATTGGAATATTCCAAAAAGCACGCATAATTCAGAACTTTTTCCATTACGTAATATTCTTTTCTTCAGCTTTCACTAGTCGAAATGTAGGACTGTAAACACATGCAATAAAAATATTAACTTATTAAAAATGGTCACTTCACTCTCAAACCACTGCAATGGATTTTAGACAAGTTTTGGCCAGACGTGAAGTCAAATATATCTGCAAAAAATTGCTATAACGCTTGTGCCAAAAATAAATTAACAATATGTACTGTTACATTTAGAAATCAATGCAAATATTATATCAAATATACGTGAATGCATTCTAAGATACAACAATAGTGCTAGTTAAAGCAGTTATAGATATTTTGGAACATTAAAAAGCGTGTTTACAGTAAGCACGACGGATCTAGATCGAAGTGAAGTTAGCTACAAGCGGCTGTCTCGCTCACATGATCACGTTAACCTTCCCTTTCGCACGCTCGTAGTGCTTGTGTTCAGTTCGGTCTAGATTTGAGCGCTTACATTATACAAATAAATATTGAGCACAAAGATTAAATATTTTTCTAAAAGCTTTCAGGTATACATACGCTTATTAAATTACGCAAATGCATATTTTGTCTACACCCGGTTATTTACAGGGTTAGTAACAGTGCGTCGTACATTTTATAGCTGAGATATTTAACAAAATAGGATGTTTTGATCGGTATAAATAACAAATAATATTTAGCACAAATAGTGTACATTTAAATGCTATAAAAATCTTTGCCGAATATAGTATACAGATTGCCGAATTGTTTAGTTTAATAACAGTATCTTATTATCTCAGCTATAAAGCAAGAGTACAGACAGCGAACAGCTGAAATTCTTCAATGTACCTGCTCCCGCTGTAGTCCAGGAGCGCCCGTCTCTCGACGATCCCTTGTCTTGGCTTACATTCGACCTGCGACATATCGGTACAATTCACAACACAACATTACTGACAACTCGCCTTACTTCACACAACTGAGGAGAAGAACAGATATCAAGCTGTGATAATCTTCTTCTGATCGGATTTAAAAGTTTGTTCCTTTACTATAAATGCAAGCTGTCTTTGTACGAAGTGTAGATACTTAGAATATTGATAAATTAGTGACATAATCAAATAAATAGTACATATTGAGGGTTAGTTACTAACTTTTAGTAACAATAAAAATAGTCCAGATCTTAAACAGCAATGGAACAAAATTTTATGTTGGTATATAAATTGATTTGTATAGAATAGCAAGCATGCTATCTGCTCCAGCCGCTGCCCTTTGATATCTTTTACCACAAACGCAGAAATATAGAAGAGAGAGAAAATAAGAAGTCATATTTAATATCTGTGGAGTAGTTTTTTTTTAAACGCCTATTGCCAATTTTTGTGATCCCTAGGTTTGCGAATTGTTATCCAGACTTTATTATGACTGGCAATCTCAATGATGCCAAAAAAAGTTAAATTTACAATTTTGGTACTATTCCAATGACATTAAAATATAACTATGAATTATATATTGTATAGTCCAGGTTCCACACCAATTTCGACAGCCATCTGAAAGAAAAATTTGTTAAATAAATTTAGAATGGTTAAAACTCTTACCCGGCCGGAGCAATAGGTCTTAGCTGCAGTTGGTTTGGAGTGCCATCAGATAGCCGTTTCTGACCTCTCGCCTCTTGGTTGACGTTTTTTGTAGGTGTCGATGGGTTCTGAAAAGTGTCATTACATTGACATTACAATTCAAACTTAAATTAATAAGTTGTGTTGCTCAAAATGATTAGTTATTCATTGACTGTTACATAATTTAAAACTTGAAAAAATCGAATTTCTCTCACTCACTAGTCACTTCCAGTATAGGGCTAAAACTAAAACCCTGTTGCTAGACACAGTTCCATCTGGTGATTTGTTACATCTCTGACGTTTGTCATACCATTCACCGTGGAACATTTCTGCGCGAGAAGTTACTCGTGAAGATAATATATTATCTCATGGGGCGCATCTTAACCCTGCAGGTCGGGTGTTAACTTTTAATTCTGCACGCATTTAAACTCAATAGAAATAATTTTACGACTGCTGTATGACAAAAAAAAACATGAGTTGAGCAGCAGTTCAAGTACAGCCAGAGCCGTACATCGTCTGATTAGATACACGCGTGTTATTTAGTTTTATAGCTTTTTTCTGTTAATTCAAATATGTAATTAAAATAAATTTTAAATGACGATATGTATGATGTAAGCGAAAAGGGAATAAATACAATAAATAGAAACTGAAATTTAATATTATTTTTCTATTGTGCGTTAGAGAAAGAATATTGTGCATTAGTGTGTCAACTTCGTATGCAGTACTCCTGCGGCTGGCGTTCCTGCTATAGTAATTTATTCCAATCCACCATCTTTCTTACACTTTCTCAGAGATTAAAAAAAGGAGTATTAGCAGCGAACTTGGCGCACTAGTTACTTTATATTATCGAGGAAGAACTAGAAAACGTAAAAACAAGAAATACAATTTTGAACCATTGCTGAAAAAAAAGGACAAATGAAAACATGTGAAAGTTAGATGAACAAAGCAGCAAAAGAACCACAAAACCACCTATACAAAGTAAAATTAAAGCCTGAAAATAAAAACCATTGCCTTGAATTCAATACAAAAGCATTAGTTGAGAGTTTGAAAATGTGACATATAAAAACCTAATGCTCACTGAAATTATTTGTGGCGACGATGCCTGCCCCGTCGATATTATATTGATCAAAGATCCACTGCTTGCTATTGGCTGTTGAAGGAAATTCAAATACAAATTTAAAACATTTATAATATTTGAAAACAAGACTGCCAACGAATATCTTGCCTTCTTGTCGAATGGTTGTATAAATGGATTGGATAAGTATCTTCCAGTCGTTTGACTTTCATGTGAATAAAATCATTTGAATTAATGTATTCAAAACTTCAAGTTTCAAGTATTCAGTCCGCTATTTTAAACTAAATTTTAACGTTGTAACATTGATGTTGTTGTATGTTTTATTTCGGTACTTCAATTACATTTTATATCTTGATTTGTGTAAGCATGCAAAATTCGATTTAGGTTACTTGTCTCCTTTTACAATGTAGGTAGCATTGGAATGATCAAATTTTTGCTAGTAAGATGGGAAATAAAATGGACACAGATGTACATCTTCATAGTGTTGTTTTCATGACAAAATTCAATCAATTTTGCAATTTTTCTCTAGATAATCCTTTCTATCTTACCTTACCCTTAGATCTTAAAATAAAAAGACAACATTTTTAACTTGTAAAGCGACAAGTGATCTGCGAATTAATTACCTTCTGATTGAGGTGCATGATGGTTCCAGTAGCTTGCAGTTGCTGCAGCTGTGCGGCTGTTAATGGCAGGGATGTCTGCTGCAGACCTCCGGCTGGTGCTATCTGTAATGGAAAGTTATTTATTTGTTAATAAAACAAACATGTTAATCTATATAAAAATAATAGGAAATAGTAATTACATAAAACACAGAATAATTTGCTGTTACACAACAAAAATAAATTATTATTGACCATGGAAATAAATGTATTAATTATTAGAGTCATAGAAAGCATTCTGCCTACTATAGTGCAAGTTTGAAGTTTTTGTAAATTCAGCCTAAGATATTGTGAGTTATTTTTTTTGCCATAAATTATGCTAAAGAAAAGATTTCTAAATGCACATAATGTTTACTTGGCCTAAATTCCTCAGTCACTGACCCAAGAGAATGTAAATACTATGTATCGCTGAAGTTGGTTGCTCCTACCAATATATGTTGTGTTCTATACAGCAGTTACAGCACCGCAATGTGGTGTGCAGTAGCTGTCGGTCGGATAGCATGCTGACCATCAGCTAATGAAAGCATCAGTAGTGCAATACCGCACGTCAACCGCACCATATTGTAGTACATAGTACACACTTGCTATTTTGCAAATAGTACACACTTGCAAAATAGCAAGTGTGCACTACATCAGCATCTACCCCTCGTGAAAACTATTCAAGGCAAAAAGGCCGAATATAAATGTCTTGATATTGTTTCAAAAAAGTTCAAAATACCAGAGACATGTTGGACATTAACATAACACATTTGAGAACATTGACCCTAAATCCTTGTATCTACTCCGATCACTGGTAAATTTTACTATATTTACTTACAGAAACATACTGTTGTGGCTGCAAATTAGTCAGTCCTTGCTGGCTGGCAGTTAAGTCTTGCAGCTGTTGGTAAGGAATTAGCATTGTTTGCGAGCCAGGCATTGTCCATTGAACAGTCTCCGGTCCTTGAATGTGATACTTTACTTCTTTGTCACCTTTGTCCATACTATACATGATTTTTTGAGAAGCATTTGTGCTCTGAGCTGCACAAACAACGGGTGTGGAAGTCGCTGAGCTTACAGTAGTTGTATCATTTGATGTCAAACTTCCTTGTATAGGTAACCCATTCGGCAATATCATCGACATTGACGAAGGCACTCCACTCAGTCTCAACTGTGTTACATTAACTGGCTGCATGTTAGATATGTCTACAATCTGTGTAGTACCATAATTAGACTGCTGCAGACCCAAATGCTGTGCAATAGGCAGAGAGGTAAAGTTAGTATTAGACATTTGCATTCCAGGTTGAACTATAGGTATTAGCTGCCCATTCTCCTGGTTTAACACATATTGCTGCTGCTGGGGTAGTAGCTGCAAGACCGTGGGCTGACGAACAGTCATTAGAGGGGTTGAGGCAGGAGCAACACTGACTACTGGGGGCATGACTGCCGGCTGCGCTGTTGTTGTAAGTGTTGGTGGAGTAGAAATAGCTGCTGAAGCGACCGGAGGGGGCACTGGCACTGGTTGCGGTGCACTAGTCGTGGTCGTCAATGTCGGGGGCGGTACGTTCAAGGCTGGAGGCGGCCCGCCCGCCTGCGCAGCGCTCCATTGCGCCAGCTCAGCGCGTATAGTCTCTATCAAATTCTGTGCGAGCGACCTAGCAGCTGCCAATGCTTCGGACCTTGTATGATGCAAAGCTAAATGCAGTGGTTCCACTTTATCAGTTTTTAACACAGCCACAACTCCAGTCTCAGATCGGATGTACTCTAAGTTGGTCCCATTCTGGAAATAAAAGAGAAATCATCAAACATAATGTTTCGAGAAATCCAGAATACAAATATAATAAAGTTCCAAACTTACTGGTCCTAAAATGCGTCCTTTTATATCAAAAGCGGCCGGGGCATTATCAAGACCGATATAAACTTTATCTACAAGACCGCCAGACATACTTTAGGCAGATATTTTACGAAATTTCACTTTAGCCTCTTATTTCTTTTCGAAAGCATCTTTTTTTACCATAGACAGCAAAGACACACAGCAAAGAGAATACAAATGTCAAATCAAATACAGAAGAGTAGAAAAGGCGGAACTTCCATAGAAAAACAAAACAAAATTCAGGTTTGTATGAAACGTCCAAGACAATATAATCCGACCCATTGTGAAAAAGGTATTGCCCACGTAATTAATATGGGACTCTGCGCTCATCATACCCAGGCGATTTATAGCTGTCACCTGTTATGTCAGTGTCACCACGCCATTACAAGCCACAGATAATTACTATTTACAAGCAAAGTTAAACTGGGATGTGTTTACGGGGATTATCCTAGATAGAATTTAGTCTGGTGAACAGATATTAGGCTCAGAGTATAAATCGTACTCTAAGATAATAGGTATATCGTTTAGGACGTAGTTAGTATAAGATATCATTTTGTCAGAAATGTACGAGCCCCAATGCAAAATAGTTCGTCTAGCCTTCAAAACAATAATGTAACCATTATTAAAAATGTATTGTTTGGATATTTACTGTTCAATACTAGTTTCATATTGCACCATTGAAATAAATCTAATGCAATGGAAAAAATAAGGTAAAAAAAACCAGTAAATCAGTATACCTCAACCTTCAATGCAGTTTGGAATCATCTTTTTAAATCTGTGCGCCAAAGCGAGCAATCTCGCTCGTCTAAATGTAAGCGTCATGCTCACACCTTCTTGGGACGGAACAGACCTTAGTAGTTTGTGGAACAGACTTCAACATACCAAACAACTTCGTACATGTAAAGACTAAACTCATTACTGACTTATTAAAAACTATAGGAATCAAATTAAAACTAGAAATTTCAATTTGCATATAATCATATATTTCTACAAAACATGATATGCGGTCTTATAACATTGTTACATGAAAAAATAGAACATCTCCACCAACATTGGTTCTAATATATTTGTCATGTATTATCACTTCACACATATATTACAGATCTTTAAAAGGCTATACATTTTAAATGTATAATAAAATCTAAGTACATGATTATATCTTTTTAAATATTTTGAACAAGATTTATGTAAAAACAATAATCATCTCAAAAGTTTCGTCACTATGTTTTGTTGAACACAGTCAAGCGCGCGTCTGGACCGGAGAATCGATGGACCTGGTTTCAAATCCCGCTGGCAGGGAATCATTTTGCGATGTTTATTATTTTTACAAACACGTGAATGGTGATCAATGCAAATGATTTTAAAAATCGTATTTTAATACTTTACTTATTGCTAACTTGTATTTCTTACCTAACGTACTATAATACGGGACTAGAAAAATCAAAAATATTATGGTTATTAATCCAAACGCAAAATAAGGAGGAGCTTGGAGTTAGCTCGAAATTTTGAGAGGAATCAATATTTTTAGTGCACAATATTTACCCTGAATCCAAAAATATATCTACATTCGATTATTACAGAATTTGAATCGATTTATTGTTACAGCTGCTTTGCATGAGGTAGTCAGAATGATTACGAAAAAATAAATATTTCTTTAGTAACTATCAACATAACATGCTATAAGATAGTTGCAAGAGTATTAGCTATTTTATGGAAAACACTATTTTAATCGCATGCCTCATATCCATACAAAACAATACCTATTATCGTTTACAATACACCCTGTTTCATGAAAATGTTAACAATACATATTTGCAAAATCGATTTTACATTTCTTAACATTTCGTCGCTTACAAAAATGTATGAAATAAATTCTCTCGAATATAGCTCGCAACGTATTGTCCAAAATTTTACTGCTTTTTAAAATCCTGGCACTAAATTTTGAACACATTTGTTTAACATTCGCATACATAACAAAGCCACTTTTGGCACTCGTTATAATAACAGTCGTTTAATACATACAATTGTGTATATTCAAATCTGCGTCCACCACATATACATTCTGTATTATCAATCTGTATATTATATATTCTAAAAACGCAAAGCCAGATTAATGGGAGACAAAATAGCTCGGTGCATGCTTAACATTAGAGGGTGGGTAAAACCTAAGTGATCGAATCTAACGACTAAATAACAGTAAAAGTTATCACCAAAACAAACTTACGAAGTAATATTTGATAAACATATTATTATAATACTACCTATGTTAATACTTAGCTTCATAATGCGTTAGTGTAATGAGTTTAAAAAAATATTGTTTTTAATTAATAGAAAAAATATCAGTTTTGTATCTACATTAAAATAACTGTGTTACCACAAAAAACACTTTCAGACGCCTGTTTAGCTAAAGTTAAACGTAAAAAATTATTAGAAATGTCATAATATAATTTTTATAGACAACGGCTAGACATTATTTAAATCAGGATTTGTGGTTGCACAGTGTTAACACGGGTTTAAAGTGTATTTAATTTTTTTGTGGTAAGACCGTGTTTAGAGTTTTGATCTCAACTCGTAAGACCAATCAATAATATTAATTTATTACTGTTACAATGGATTAATAGTTGCCAAATTTAAGTAGCAATAAAAATCACCCATACAATCATACATGCAAAGGGTGATCAACAGATCAATCAATCCTATGAAACGTTTTAAATATTATTAAGGGTAGGCGCGCCGCTTTCTCGCTTGCGCATCTCAACACTTTTGAACAAAAACTATCACTTTATACTTATGAAAAATCGCATTCGGTGAAGTTGCTGGCAATAACATTACAAAGGTACTGCAAAAGTATTATTTTGATCCGATCAGGTTTTCATACATGAAAATGGGCAAAACATAAAATCATATTTTTAGGATAACTTAAGTGGATCAAAATTCAATTTTTGTAATGTTATTATCAGCAACGTCACCGAACACGTTTTTCATAATTTTAAGTGATTGTTTATCTTCAAAAATGTTAAGATGCGCGAGCTAGAAAGCGGCGCGCCTTATCCTACCCTTAAATATTAAGTAGATACTGTAAGTAAGTTACTCTGGCCATAAGTCTAGCTTGCTCTTGTCGTTAGTGGTAGGACTAACTCTTCTGCGAGTGTCCGTCTGTGTTGTTACCACAGCTTTGCTCGTGAAGTCTGCCGCCAAGCAGTAGTGTGCAAGCATTACTGCGTTTCGGTTTGATGAGCAGAGCAGCCAGTGAAATTACTGGGCTTATGAGACTTACCTAACGTCTCAGGGTAACGAGCGGGCTGCAGTGCCGCGCAGGCATGTTTCAAATTTCTGAGCGGCACTGCAATTGCAATCAGGCAAACGACCAGCTCGTTTCGTTACCAAATAGACTTAAAAAAAAAAGTATTTAAAAACTCTAAACATGCTGTCTCTATGACTATCACAATATTGGAAGCACTTATTGTAATCTCGCGCAACGCGAACAATAGTCGTTATTAGCTGCGCTGCCGTAATACATGCACAAAGGAGCGCGGCAAGGCTTCGGCGACGGCGGGCGGTCGTCGTAGAATGTAGACTTGGAGAGGTACAGTGTTCTGTCTGTCGCAGGTCGCGTGGTCGGTCGCACGGTTTTTGTCGTAATGTCGCGCGCCGTGTCGTGCGCGGCGCGGTCCGCTTCGGCGTAAAACTGCGAGCGGCCCGTGCCGTAGCGCGGTTGAGAAGGCGCCGCGGCCGAATCTTTGCGGTTCTTTTCTGTTGTGTACCTGAAATATTAAGCGATCATAATGTGGAAAGATATTTTATACTAGCTGCTACCCGCGGTTTGACCCGCGCGGTGATATTGTATTGCAAGCGTTTTAATTTTTTGGCGCGGAACCCTAAATCTTTTTCTAAAATTAAATTTAATTAATTGCCTAAGTTACATCAGCTATCTGCCAGTGAAAGTCTCGTCAAAATCGGTTCAGCCGTTTCGGAGATTACCCGGAACCAACAGACAGACACAAAATTAAAAAATGGTTTTGTTATAGGTACCGTATATACTTTCATATGCATTTAGTAAAAAGCTGTTATTTTGGTATTACAAACAGACACTTGCAATTTTATTTATTTGTATAGATTAAACTCACCCAATCCAAGCTTCGTTCAAATAGTTCTTAACCATCTCTTCCTGAACAGGCGCCCGCGCCGCCAACACTTGGCAGCACAGAACCTCACAAGTGGACTGCCTCCTCTCATTCCCAAACTCTTCTTCTGGATTACTCTGACTCCCGCTACTCTTCCCGGTCAACTTAGCCATAGATCCAAAGTTCTTCTTAATCTTACTGCTCATAGAACGGCCGATGCTACCGAACTGTTTAGCTACAGAGTTCATCTGCTTAGAACTTTTGGTGGAGAGTGCGTCGAGGGAGCGTCGCAGTTCCTCTGAGGGTTGGCTGGTGGAGACACATTCCACTCTCTCCAAGTCTAGGTAGAGAGAGAGCATGGCGGAGCGCTGGAACTCGTCTGGAAGCAGGTTGTTTATGGTTTTCTGGTCCGGTTCGGCTTCCCAGCGGTAGTCCTCGCCTGGGTCTACGTTGAATCTGGAGAGGCAGATTTAACTTTAGTAACGGGATATTTACCATGTATTTTATTTGTTTTGAGCACTCGATATTTCGGCACTGTTGCAAGCACCATGTTCACGAGGAAACTGGCAGAGAAGGCGAGAGGAAACGTGCAAGCATAACTGTGTTCCGGTTTGATGAGCAGAGTAGTCAGTGAAATTACTGGGTACTCGGGGTGACGAGCGCACTGCAGTGCGTGGGCCTTTGTGTTTCAAAGTTTGCTCCACTGCAATTGTTATGGGCCGGCGTTATGCTTACCATCATGCAAACGACCAGCTCGTCTCGTTATCAATTAGCATAAAAAAATCATTTTTTATTCATTAAAATGTAAAGAATCATATGGAATCATTTAAATTACTAATGAATGATAAAATAAATTGTTGAATTTGGGAAACTTTTAGATGCAGCTTTGTGGAAATTACATACTTTTTAAAATTCCTTTTTATTGCGTTAATGTGTTCTTCTTAAAACTGTATAACGACTGAAATTATGGGTCTTACCACAAAAAAATTAAACCTGTATTCCTTTTTAATTATTACTGTTTAACGCCTAAACATGCCTTAGTCGCGCGATTACATATGAGCACCCCAAATCCTGATTTATGTAGTGTCTAACACAAGTCTGTTGTGACATTTCTAATCATTTTAGACGCTGTCTATCTAAACAGGCGACTAAAAATGTTTTTTTTTGTGGTAACACTATATCGGCCTTATTACAAAACGAGTTTTAACGCTAAACTGGAGTTTAAACCGTAGTTTTGTCAAATTTCTTATTACAAAAAGCAGATTAGCACTTAGGTCTTGGTTGCATATGGTGTCAAAGTTAGTCTTGCCGGGCACCTAGTTTAGCGACGGTTTAAGCATTTATTTTAATGGCGGCCATGTATTCTACTTGTCAAATCGTAAAAAAAATTCATATATTTTGTATTAAAGTAAGAAGGGGTGGTGAGGTATTAGGAAGCGTGCATGAGTAGAATAATAGCTTTTAGCAAAATATATAGGAAATACTTATAATATCGAAAGTAGGGTAAATCACCCAAACGTCAGCACTGCACCAAATAACGGCACCTTGGCGAAAAAGTGCAAACCATTTATTACTGCGTATGGTTCTTACATTGCCAATTGGAAAAAAATACGGCAGAATTCATCTTTTAAACAATAGCAAAGTTTTTAATACGAAAAGGCTAAAAATGGCGCCAACAAAGTGATTCAAAGAAGTCGTTCTGCAGTTATTGTAATTTTGCGGCCATTTTGATTGAACGACGGTAAGATCTTACCTGCTTAAAATTAACATTATATTTGTAGTGATTAGATGATTTTAATGAAATTGTATTTATTAAGTGTTTTATAAGTATGAAGAGCCTTTTTAGAATAAAACATTTAAAGCTTTCCGTTAACTAATTGCTAAAAAGAGGATGCCAACAATTGGGTACAATTTTTTTAGATTTTCTAATTTATCAGCACCCATGTTGATATGTGGGTTTAAGAGGCTACAGCTCGCCATACTTTCCATATAAACGCTCGTACGCGATTATAGTGTCCTAAAAAATGTTTCTTTAGAAGTTTTGAGCAAATAGGTATCATGTACTCTATATCTAGGATTCCGTGGGAGCAAAAATTTAAAATTTTGAGATTCCAACTCAGCACAAGCCTTAAAAAATCAGCTTTTTTGGACAAATTTTACCTTGACTTTAGCCGTTCAGTGTTCTCATAAATGTAAAATTCAACAAAACACTTCCATATAATCCTTGGACATGTAATGGAGATTCTAAATAACAAACATTTATTTTACAAACTTGTAAGGCATTTTCTTTTGATAATGCCTTACAAGTGTGCGTGTTTTTACACGTATTTCCTGGAAAAGGTTTTAGGAAATTACCACGCACTAATTGTTTTCGGAAATTTTCTTTGGAAATTTATTTCAAAATTTTCAGAATGCGAACCGAAGCCTCTGGCGTTGTCTCTCCTTTTTCCGTAATGCCTGTTTTTCTTCGAAGAAAAAAAAAGCCTTTAGGCCATTTTTGCGTTCTAGGATTTTTGCGTTGGGCGGGCCTTCGGTTGACATTCTGAAAATTTTGAAATTCATTTCCAAACAAAATTTCCGAAGACAATTAGTGCGTGGTAATTTCCTAAAACTTGTTCCAGGAAATACGTGTTTTTAAAATGCCATACAAGTTTGTGAATAAAATGTTTGTTTGTTATTTCATGTCCAAGGATTATATAGAAGTGTTTTATTGAATTTTACATTTATGAGAACACTATGAACGGCCAAATTCAAGGTAAAATTTGTCCAAAAAAATCTGATTTTTGAAGGCTTGTTTTGCTCCCATTTTTGCTCCCACGGAATCCTAGAAATAGAGCACATGATACCTATTTGCTCAAAACATCTAAAGAAAAATTTATTAGGACACTATAATCGTGTACGAGCGTTTTTATGGAAAGTATGGCGAGCTGTAGCCTCTTAATATAGGACGGATGACCTTGTCAAAACTGCGGGGAACCGTTGGTTGCAAGAGGCGAGTAGCCGATCCAAGCGGCGTTCTATGCGGGAGGCCTATGTTCAGCAGTGGACGTCTTCCAGCTGATGATGATGACGATTCATCATGATGATGATGATGATGATGAATTGGATTCACCTGAACCCGATTTCTAACTTGAGCTCTCTTTTCGCGCAATAATTAGATTACAAAAACAAGAAAAGAAGAAAAAAGTGACAAAGATTAGTAAGACAAAAGTAAATTACTGAAAAAACTGAAATAAAAAGAGTTTTAACGGTAACTTGTTACGGATATATTTTCTTGGAATACCTAGGTCTAATTTTAAATGGCCTAAATTTTAATAAAAGCCTTACAACTCTATTTGTAGAAGATTTTTATTTGCTCCAACCTTGGTGCTGATAATTGGGTAATTTCGTGCCAATAACTGGCAACAAGCATGCCAATAAATGGAGATACGATCATTTTTCAATCTCTTCTAATATTCTCTCTTATTGTTAACATTATCGTTTCAAAAGTTATACAAATATAAAGATTGATATACAAGATGTTTAATAATCGCAACAATTTAGCTGATATAAGTTGCTTTTAATTTAAAAAACCAATTTGAAATGAGACAACCTCTTAAAGTGCTGATAATTGGGTGTTTTACCCTATACATAGTAAAAACAGAATATTATATTACAAGAATTGACAGTACACACAATCAACAAAACATGTTGCTATGGTTACTTAGCCATAGTGTGCCATTGTATAGGTTGGATATATAAGGAGTATCTCCTTAACATTTTTTTCATATACGTAAATACCTAATTAGGATGTTTTGAATTACTCGCAATGATCAAAAGTAATTTAAAAATTACCTACAATATTTTTCGATATTAGAAAATAGTATTGTGTGACAAAATAGCTACTTATATTCCAAAATAAAAATTAGTACATTGTGTCAATTCTACATTTCGTGTATCCGTAGCATAAAGACATTTATTATCTGTGGAATTAATTTCTACCATAGCTACAGTTTGGTATTAAGTTGTCTTGGCTTTATTCATCTTTTGTAATAAGGTTTGGTTTATAGGTCGACTCTAAAGATAGTTGAAGACAAATTGGTTGTCGACCAAAGTCGAGTTTAACGAGTTTTTTGTAATAAGGCCGTATGTGTTTAGTATTTATTGGGAGTTTTAGCGGGAATGCGAAAATGTGCTGTTGTTGATTTTGTGTTATTTACTAAAACCTGTGCTTCTTCGAGTGTTAATGTGTAATAATGGTGGATTATTAACCATTAAGTGTTCGTAAACGTGCATGAGTGAAAGGCAAATAGTACAAAGGCGAAAAACGTGTATTCTATCCAAAACTCCATAGAAGCTTCAGAAAAGTATCCACCGCTTTACTGAAGCGTCACTTCGACTCGAAAATTCTAATATTGCGACTTAAGGACTATGTATCCAGGTCAAGAAATAAATTTAAAAAAATAATTAGTGTCTCATGCAACATTCCAATTATAGTGCTGACCTGATGGGCAGCGCGTTCCCGGCCTGGTCCTCCAGAGGCACCCGCGCCCCTTGCGGCAGCGGCTCGCACGGCGCCAGCGCGGAGAAGTGCCCCGCGTCGTAGGCGAGCAGGATGGGCGCGCGGCTGCACTGCTCGGGGGCCAGCTGCAGCGGCAGGTACACGCCACCGAACGGGATGGGCGCAATCGGTTCGCCCATTAAGTCCTGCAACGTAACATACAATACAAAACTCTTTATTGAACACCAAAACAAACTTTCATTCATTCCAGAATGAAATCAAATAAAATTGAAACAGCCAAATGAAAAAATTGCTTTAAAAAAGCTACGAACCGACTTCAGTGACAAACTACTGAACCGATTTTGATGAAATTTCTATGGGACCAATCTGAAAGTATATCCTTTCAAATAAAAAAATAATTTTCCAAATCGGTTTATAAATGACCGAAATCTGAGGTAACAAACATAAAAAAAATACCCGACGAATTGATAACCTCCTCCTTTTTTGGAAGTCGGTTAAAAATTGCATCGATCCTATTAGATTTTATTTATCTATACAAATAAATAAAATTAAAGTGTCTGTTTGCTTTTTACCAAATGCATATGAAAGTCGGTACATATAACAAAACCGCTATTTTTAAAATTTTGGTCTGTCTGTCTGTCTGTTTGTTCCGGGTAATCTCCGAAACGTCTGGGCCGATTTTGACGGGACTTTCATTGGCAGATAGCTGATGTTATAAGGAGTAACTTAGGCTACTTTTATTTTAGAAAAAGATTTAGGGTTCCATGCAAAAAAATAAAAACCATGAAATCCAATAATACCGCGCGATTGAAACCGCGGGCAGCAGCTAGTATTAAAATATAAAATTAATTAATATAGTATTAATATGAAATTACTGAGCTACGAGACTTAATACCTAATGTCTCAGGGTAACGAGCGCACTGCAGTGCACGCAGGCCTTTGGGGTTCAAAGATCTGGGTGGCACTGTAATTGTTATGGGGCGGCGTTATGCATACCATCAGGCAAACGACCAGCTCGTCTTCTTACCAAATAACATTAAAAAAACTAGAATAAGAAGCTAGACTCACTCTAAGCGCGACATCGGCGAACACAATGACTGGGCGCCTCATGACGTGCGCCAGCGCAAACACGTGCAGCGTCTCAAGGCCGGGGTAGTGCGGGGCGGCGGGCGCGGCGGGGGCGGGGCGGCGCTGCGGCTCGGCCGAGGCCGCCGCCACCGCGTCCCCCCACTCGCGGGCCCACTCCCCCTCAGACGGGGAAAGCCCCGCGGACCGCAGCAACGCGCTCTCGGACCAGCGCCAGCGACGCTTGATCGCCTCTGCGGACCGAAATCTTTACTCAGGGGGCACACTTTGTGACAGTTATTCGAGCCCCGAGACACAGGAACTAACGCCATCTGTTAATAGGCGTGGAACTATTTTGACGTTACTTAAAAATGTCAAAATCAAAATGATTACCATGGAAACCGATAAGTTTTGGCGGGAAATGTGTTGTTGTGATCTTGTTATCTATTTTTAAGCTAAGTTTTAGTGTTTTCCGTGCATTGTTTTTTATTGTTGTTTTAAATTAAAATAGTTTCAATTAAGGTCCAGGGAGGCAATTGCAACTAAAAAAATATAGTTGAAAATTTCAATTGGTGTACCATCGTCTGTACTAATCAGAGAGTTATAAAAATCAATTCACCAAGTTACCTATATATCATTTAATACTATTAATAAGGCAATAAGGCATAAAAGCATTTAATTAAGCGTAAATTATAATTTCTTTCCAAAATTACCAAAATAGTTGCAATAGCCCCTTACCGAGGTAATTGCAACTAATAGTTGGAGACGTGATTTACATTAGCGTTTAAAGTTTAAAATAGGTGTAAGTTACATTAAAATGTACCTGTTTTCTTATAATAGTCCATATACCAGCGTAGGATGGTTCAATTTATGGGAAACTTTTCTCAAAACTGTTGAGGGGCTAATGCAACTTTTTTTTAGATAAAAGGGATGGGAAATAAGTTTGTCGATATTTTTTTATTACTGGGCAAGCACTGTCTCCGCCTCTTCCTTTCGCAAATGTTGTGCGGAATCAGTTTATCGATAAAATAATAAAAATCATGATCTCACTGCCTATGCCTTTGTATGCAGCAAAGTTCGTGGAAAACCTTTTAATTGTAAGCTGCCGAATAACTTTTGATCAAATTTTTTGTGTCATTGGTGAAATATTATTAGACATCGAATTTTTTATCATTTAGATCAGCTGTTTGAGCTTATTCGTATGCTATTAATTGTTTTACTACGAACGGCTTTATAAGATGGTCTTAAGTGTATTGCTCCACTTTTTTCTTTAACAGGTCCCTAACTAGCAGTATTAAGAAAGTTCAGGAACGACAAGTTTCTCCGAAGCTCAGAGAAAACAACCGTGGTTCCACATAATTATTTGCACTAGGCGGGAATCAAATCAGCCATCTATTTATTATAATAATAGGCCACCAGTCACCACTCACCATTATAATAATAATATGTAAATTTTCATATCTTACTAAATCATCGACACGAGGGCATCACTAGTGTTTATCAATTTCATACAAATTTGCTGGGGCAATTGCAGCTAGCCTAAAAAGTCACAATAACCCCTTAGCGAGATTTCGAGGGGTTAATGTATCTTTAGCTATATAACATAGTAAACACAGTTTTAAGTAAAACAAATAATAGAAAATGGCTAACCGTATACTAAATCTGCTTTTCATCAAAGACACTGCTCGTAAAACGAAGTATTTTCATTTTAATTTTTAATGGAATATGATGCCGACTATTTCGCAAACATCAAAAAAGTGGCGGATAATTAAATCTCATTGTGGATAAAACAGATTAGACGATAGCAGCTCCGTCTAAAGTATGTAAGAAGGAGTGTTAGTTCCTCTATCGTTTCATATATTTCACTATTCCCAGAAAAGATCTGGCGGGAAATTATTTCAATTAGTTGCATTTTCCCGGTAGTTGCAATAGCCTCGCTGCACCTTATTATGTGTACGCTTTTGTTAGTTAAAAACTTAAAAACTGACCAGTTATCGCATCTCCCATCTCTCCCGACAGCAAAGCCTGCACCTTAGACCTCAGTGCAAGCAGTCTATCATGAAAACCGTAAGCCGCCAACGATGCCGCGTGAGGTAAGCAGTTGCCGTCGCCAGAGGTCGCTAGTGGTAGCAGCCGGGGGGCGCCGGGGACGCGACCGTGGCGCCACCAGTTCAGGATTTTCGCAGATTCGAGGGTAACTAGTGTAGCGGTTTCCAGGAGATCCTTCTCTAAATATGTTCTGGAATAGAGATTGTGGTAGGTTAGAGTACAACATAATGCGGTGTGGCATTATCCTACATGCCGGTAAGGGGTCATGCATAAATTATGCTCCCTAACTCCTGTAAAATCGTATATAACCTTTGGGCTGAATCGATATTCATCAAAGTAATAAGAATAAAGTAAAACCCCTTCCAGTTTAAAAAGTTGGAGGAGTCGATGATTAATTATTTTTTTTGGAAGTCAGTTGAAAGAAATTCACTCCCTGAACATTTTTACGAGTTATTTATAAAAAAATATATACGGAACTCTACATAATTTTACACGCACTTTGCCTTTCTGAGATTATATTGTTTATTTTAGTGTAAATAGAGTTATTGTATCGTAAACCGTGCATCCATTACTAATCACGATCTCAATGTCAAACCGAGGTTCGAAAAGGTTAAAAGACTGTAAACAATAACAAAGTTCAACGGTCGCTAGCGTGTGACTAAACAATAAAAAATGACATTTTGCAGACTCATATGGCGTTAAAAATGTTGTACTTATTTTGTATTAGTTATGTGGCAAAACGAAAGGCGAAGTCGTAGACCTGTGAGTGTCCTTCTGACAATTCTTAAGATGTAGTTAACTAACTTCTGCCCGCGGTTTTCACCCGCGTTCCCACAGGAACCGTGCATTTTTCCGGGATAAAAAGTAGCCTATGTTACTCTCTGGTCCATAAACTATAACTATGCCAAAAATCACGTCGCTCCGTTGCTCCGTTACTGCTTGAAACAAGGACAAACCAACAAACAGACAAACACACTTTCGCATTTCTAATATTAGTATAGGATTAGAAATCAAAGGGTGGATAAAAATTTCGCAACAACAAAACCTAGATACAATATGTCAGGCGAGAGCCTCTCCAAAGTGCACCTCCGGAACACACCAATACTGGCGACTGATTTACAACTTCAGGGTGATAGCTAGCCAGAATTCCCTATCGTCATGCTATGGTTGCATGAAGATGTTTTTCAACACTAGCTATAGCTCATTGCAGAATTCGAATCCTCGACCTATAAATCGGCGGCGAACGGAGAATCTTACAGCCAATGAGCCATCGTCGCTGCAATTTATCAGCTAGAAGATATTATAACGAGTCCTTGGCTGTCCTACCACATACTACGTTTAGTTCTATTTTGAGAAGATACAAAACAAAGCGCCGAATGAGTCAGGAGTCAGGTTTGTCTTCGCCGTAACTGCATTTCACTCGTAATCATTTTAAGGACGCTTGCCAACTTCTGAAGCATTTAAAATGCGCTATTGTAAATATTGGAGATATCCTCTACAAATATTATAAACGCGAACGTTTGTGAGGATGGAGGTATGCATGTTTGTTAGTCTATCACGCAAAAACTATCGAACGGATTGATTAAACTTTACAGTAATACTAGCTGTGTCGCGGCTTCGCCCACGTAGCATAAGTTACTCCTTGTCACACGTCACGTAAAAATCGGCCTAGCCGTTTCTGAAATTACCCGGCACAAACAGACAGACAGACGGACAAAAATGTTAAAAATAGTTGTTTTCTTAATTAAAGGTACCGAATATCAGCATTTAGTAATAGGCTGTTATTTTGATATTGCAATCTGACGCTTACATTTTATTTGTTTGTATAGATTAAAATATTAGGTATGTACCTGAAATCAGGCGGGTATACTGATATATCAGGCAGAAGCAGGATGTGGTCGGAGCTGAGCGTGCTGGGCTCGGGGTCCGTGTTGCTGCGCAGCGCCCACACGAGGCCCTCGTTGTCCGTCGCGCGGGAGATGCCGCGGGACAGCTTCCGACCTAGAAGATAGTATATTTGCTTCAGTTTTTTTTTATTCTATTTTGGACGTTCGCCTGATGATAAGCATAACCCGGCCCATAACAACTCAGAACTTTAAAAAAAGGCCTGCGCAGGCCTTGTTTCAAAAGAAAAAAAAGAAAACGCATCGCCATTCTCAACCTTATTTCTTTACAAAAGGTTTATACCTAAAGATGGCATATTATAGCCCCTTAATATTATTAGTAGGTACGTCCCAAATTCTATGAACTTCCTTGTGACGCGATAAGATAATTTCAATAATTGACAAATGATTTTATCAGATAATAATTAAGTAATATAATTTATTTATATAGATTATAGGCACGTAATCAAATACCACGCGCGAATTATACATTTTAAAGTGGAAATTACGTAAGTACGTACACAAGTAAGTACTTGAAAGTATTTAAATATGAAAACCAACTTTAAACCTATACAAATAAAACTTACATTCGGGTGCCGGTGTCAGCACCAGGTTCGAAGGTGCTGTATAGCCGTTGAGGTCCATACTGCTGACTGAACGCTCCGGAATGACGTCACCGCCCGCCCTCGCCTTCAGGGATGCGCTATGCACTCTGTCTGTGACAAAAGAAAACCACACTTGACTTAGCGGTCATAGGAGCTGTAATTGGATGTACTACACTCTAAACACGACGATCATAAGAACTATTTTCGGATGCAGATTCAGTTATAATATTATACGTCACATTTTTGTGACAAAAGAAAATCGCACTTTACTCAATCGTCATAAGATATATTTTGGGATGCAATGATTCAGTTATTTTGGTGCGCGCGTGGGGATCTATTTTGGATAAAGGACGTTATGAGCGACCGTAATCTGGAAAGTACTTGAACAAAGGATTGAAGTTTTCCTTGAGACTACGTCAAGTGGTTCGATGAAGTAAAAGGTATCATTATATGTCTAACTTTAACTCGCTCATATTTTTTAAATAAGTCTGAAATATTTTTGCTAGGTGGTAGGAGTTAGGACAACATAGTCCTATGTTGTCCTATGTAACTCTTCTGCGAGTATCCGTCTGAGTTGGTACCACCGCTTGCCTCGTGAAGTCAGCCGCCAAGCAGTAATGTGCAAGCATTACTGTGTTCCGGTTTGATGAGCAGAGTAGCGAGTGAAATTACTGGGCTTATGTCTCGGAGTCACGAGTGCACTGCAGTGCCGCGTAGGCATTTGCGCTTCAAAGATCTGAATGGAACTGCATTTGTTATGGGCTAGCGTTATGCTTACCTTCAGACAAACGATCAGCTCGACTCGTTAACAGCATGTTAGCGCATTTTTACCCTTTTTCAAAACAGTTTTAAACATTAAATACGTGATTTTACTTAGCTGGTTTTTTTTATGCTATAGATACATTCTTCATTTAAACGTTTTTACATTTCAATACACGAAAGGCAAAACTTTGCTCGATCGAAAAAATTTTTGAAATATGATCAAATTTATTTATTTTTCTCGTTTTATACTAAAAGTATCATACTAATCACTACAAAAATGGCATGCATTAAAAAGTCTTCGTATATGCTAGAGATTTTTACATAAACTATTTTTTTAAACGCTGTTGTTTATTTGTAATAAATTTTAGAGTTAATTTCTATCTCATTAGCACGGTCGCGCCCCGCTTTTCATCGCGCCAGTAGCCCACCGGGCGCTGTCGAAGCAGGACGTGTGTCAAATTTTGCTAGCCCGGGTCACCCTCTCCCCTCGCGCCTTATAATCTAAATAGTCTCAAAATATAAATATCGTGTTAGTAAATTAATTTTAAATATTATATCTAGTGAGTAAGTAAATACATAAACCTGTAAATACATAAAATATAATAAATGGACTCGTGTCTCTAGCGCTAAAAAATAAAAACGCTATTATTTAGTTTATTCACGCGCACAGATAATGCGCGGGGGCTGAGGTAGCGTTAGATGCCTAAAGTTCCGGACTAACCTGCCGTTAACAAATAGCATAAAAAAAAATTAAATTAGCGTTACACTACACAACACGTCACAGTTTCCCATGACAATGTGGAACTTCGTCACTTCAACAAATGTTTATCACGGTTAGATTTTCTATTAGACCTTTTCTTGATTACAAGGCTTTTGTCTAAATATGGAAATTGCTAAGGTATGAATAATTCCACACGTTCCAAAAAGGTAATTATTTCAGCTTTGTGCTAACTGGTATGTTAGTTGGGAAAAGCCAAAACTAATTGTGTACAATTTGTCAGGTCTGGTGGAATAACCTATATGGCTAACTGAGACTTTATATCGAAACTAGCTGCTGACCGCGGTTTCACCCGCACGGAGATATTGGATTTCATGGTTTTTATTTATTTGCGTGGAACCCTAATTCTTTTTCTAAATCAAAGTAGCCTAAGTTATTCCTTGTAACATCAGCTATCTGCCAGTGAAAGTCCCGTCAAAATCGGTCCAGCCGTTTCGGAGATTACTCGGAACAAACAGACAGACAGACAGAATGATAAAAATTTTAAAAATGGTTGTTTTGTTATATGTACCGTATATACTTTCATATGCATTTCGTAAAAAGCTGTTATTTTGATATTACAAATAGACACTTTAATTTTATTTATTATTTGTATAGATATAATAAAGATGGCTCAACAGCGGCGCAAGTACGGATGTTTTCGGTCGATAAAATTGACAGTTCAAATCGATAAAGTGGGTTTTATCGATTTGATATATCGAATAGATCCGTAGTACTTGCGCCGCAGTTCTGTCATCAAGTAAAATAAATGCGACACAACGCTATTCTAATTGTATAATTTAAGGATAAAAAAAGCGTTTGATATAAGGACATAAGAATAAGTTAGAAGTTAGAATCGATGTCGGAGGTTGGGAGGTGGTGAGAGTACACGCCGACCTGAAATGAGGGTTCGAATCATTTCTGTGAAGAGAAACACCCTGATACAACCCTATAGTCCCTATACATGATAACATAAAAATGATTTTAGAGATTTAAAATGACAATGTACGTTGTACGATCTACATGTTATGAACTGTGCTTAGTATTCCATTTTATTAAATATTGGGAACTTAAGGGAAACGACTTCCGGCTCGTGAGCCCAGTCGGCTCGGCAGCCCAGTTAGACCAGTGCTTCTAAGTGGCTACATAATATACCTACACAACAATTTCTTTAACCGGAACTTAGCATTTGGAAGTGACCAGGGCCCCAATAGAGAATAATATAAGTAGAATTGGGGCCCAGGATGGAGCAGAACATAAAAGTTAAAACGTAATGAAGAAGATGTTAGTGGAAGGACTAACTCTTCTGCGAGTGTCCGTCTGGGTTGTTACCACCGCTTTGCTCGTGAAGTCTGCCGCCAAGCAGTAGTGTGCAAGCATTACTGTGTTCCGGTTTGATGAGCAGAGTATCCAGTGAAATTACTGGGCTTATGAGACTTAATACCTAATGTCTCAGGTAACGAGCGCACTGCAGTGCCGCGCAGGCCTTTGTGTTTCAAAGTTCTGGGTGGCACTACAATTGTTATGGGCCGGCGTTATGCTTACCATCAGGCAAACGACCAGCTCGTCTCGTTACCAAATAACACAAAAAAAAAGATGTGTCAACAGCGATCCCAGTGAACTATGGTAATGGGAGCGCATACGTCAGTGGTCATATGACACGTCTGCGTGATAACATATTTTTTCCACACCATATAAAGTAGCATCGCATAGCGTAGAACAAAACTAAAAAGTTGCCTCACGATCCAACAATAGATAAATCACGAAAAGCGTATGCAATCCTCCACCAGTTTCCTCGTCCAAGTGTGTCACAAACACAAACAATCGTTCGTTTGTGGGTTTCAAGTATACTTACACTGTTCGTGACACCCGAACTCCTGACCCAGCGCTTTACCTAAACCACGCGGCTCGTGCCGAGCGCGGGCCGCGTCAGTGTTCTATCAGCAGCGATCGCGGGTGCAGTATAATTAAATCAGTATATACACAGTGAAACCGTATTTACATTCACCTCCACAACTCACTTGTGAGCGTACCGCACATTTTCGAACCGGATTTATCTCAAGTGACCTATGGATGCAGTGATTGAAGTGTTTGTGGAAAGTGAATTGTGAATAGCGGCATTTACTAAGAACACCGCTTACGTCAACTAACCTCTACGTGGAGCAAGCGCCCACGTGGAACGAGCAGCAGCAAGCAGCAGAAGAGCGAAGAGCGAAGAGCGAATCAAAGGACAAGCGGAGCGACGAGCGGACGAGTGGATTGACGGTGGGAGAGCAGCGTCGAGCGAGCGAAAAGTATTTCAAAAATCAAGTAAGATCTTTCCATATTATTTGTAAACCTTGACATCAAGCAGCGAGATGGAAGCTTTATATACTAGGCAATACGAGATAGCAGAGGAAATAAAAAGAATTTTGATTAATTTCAAAAAGGATAGCGTAGTGCGTAAGACAATTGATTATTGTCAGCAACGTTTAGATCAACTAGAGTCGCTCTGGAGAGAGTGCCAGTTGAACCACGAGAAGCTTATGCCGTATGACAGGTCTAATCATGAATATTTTATCAATTCTGAATTCGAGAACACTCAAGAAATTTATTTATCGGTTAAAAGACAGATTGATGAACAGTATAGCGAATTATTGTTAAAAGGAGAACAGCAATTAAAAACTAAGCGTAGTGAATTACCACAGCAGCAGAGTCAGCAAGCTGGAACAAGCGGAAATCGTGAACCCCAACCACGAGCGAGGGTCAGAGAGGAATCGAGAGGAGTGCACAGCAAACTCGATGATATGGTTCGTAAGCAGCTAGTGCAGTTCAAAGCATTTACTAGAGCGGTACAGAATACCAATATTGAGTCGATGGAAGATAAATGGGAGTTTGAGGATGCCTTGCAGCTTCTTCAGAATCGATGGACTGTTGTCGACAAACTCCATTGGGATATTATCAGTGAATTGGAGGAAGAAGACGAAGCGTATGAGCATCATTTTAGCACTCATGAGCAATTATACAACAATATCAGAAAAAAGTTAAACACAAAAATGTACTCGGTATCGCATCGCCAGGAATCGACCCCAAAAATGGATATACCTACTTTCAGCGGCAACCCCCATGAGTGGGTATCTTTTAAAGACCTATTTGAAGAAACCATACATAAAAATTCATCTCTATCTAGTGCACAGAAAATGCAGTTTCTGAAAGCGAAAGTCAGTGGAGAAGCGGAGCGATTAATACAACATCTGCCTATCAGCTCAGACAATTATAGTGTCTGTTGGGACATTTTGAACAACAGATACCATAACAAAAAACTTATTTTTACTTCACATGCGAATATATTTTTAAATTTACCAAACATACAGCATCAATCTTATTTATCCATCAAAAGGTTGCATGACGTCACAACAGAAAGCCTCTACGCGATTAAAAACCTGGGGGTGGATATCAGCACGTGGGACCCGCTTCTGGTGCATATTTTATCCCAGAAATTAGATAGCGAGTCATATTCCGAATATATTGAGTCATTAAAAAACTCTAGAGAGCTCCCTGTACTACAAGATTTTTTAAATTTCCTGGAACGTAAGTTTACAAATCTAGAAGCATCCCGAAAATACGACGGCATGTCGAGAGGTCATCAAACTCAACAAGCCCGTGAATTTCCACTATCAAATAACAGAAAAATATATCAACCATTTAATAATTTTACAAGAAATAATAATTACAAGCAGCAAAAATATCAGACAAAGGTAATGCACGTGTCAGCAGGTCAATGCCCACTTTGTTATGCGGAGCATAATCTTTCCAATTGTAAGCAATTTTTAGCAGCTACGAACGAAAATAAATTGAAAATTGTGAAACAATTCCATTATTGCGTTAACTGCATATTTGATCATAATGGAAATAAATGCCACTCAGCAAAAAGGTGTCAACTGTGTGGAGATAATCACCACACTATTTTACATAGCAACTTCACTAGACAAAAACCTATACATAGCGACCGAAAGCCATTTTTTAATAACAACGAGACTACCTATAACAGCAACCGCTCTCATGCCTCACAGACAGAGACATCTGAAATACTATTAGCGACCGCCTTGGTAAAAGTAGCAGCAGCAGACGGTACACAGCAGGTTATGCGAGCACTGATCGACCAAGGGTCTCAGATTTCTTTAATTAGCGAAAGAGCAGCACAACAATTGAATTTGAAGCGTCAGCGATGTAAGGGGATGATTATCGGTATCGGTGAAAATGAAAACAAGTGTAAGGGTACGCTACAGCTGGCTTGTCAATCTATTTACACGGACTTTACTTTCAACGCTAACGTTTTAATAATGGACAACTTGATTAAAAATTTGCCGAATAGATCATTTGAAAAACCTACGTGGTCATATATAGCGAACGTGAATTTAGCTGATCCTGAGTACAGTACAAGCCGCCCAATTGATTTATTACTAGGAGCAGATATCTATTCAATCATTATGATGGACGGAATAATTCGGGGTCATGAAGCGACACAACCGCTAGCTCAGCAAACGCAGCTTGGCTGGTTACTGTGCGGAGGCAGCGTAAGCACTTTTCGGTGCAATGTAATTTTAAATAATATGGATGACTTGGTATCGAGCTCCCATACAATAAGCGAGGGATGCAATAAAATAGCGGAGTTGAATAAAGTATTAAGTAGCGCAGGGTTTCAACTACGAAAGTGGTCAGCCAACAATAAAAGTTTATTATGTAACCTAAACAAAGCGGAGCAAAATACTCAGGCTCAATTCACCTTCAAAACCGAAGAGACAGCGAGAACTTTAGGCTTGAGATGGGATTCAGAAAAAGATGAGTTTTTATTTCAATGTGACACGCTAAAAGCAGACGTCTCCAAATTAACAAAGCGAATGTTACTATCGGAAATATCAAAAACTTTTGATCCAATGGGATGGTGGGCACCCCTAACTACAAAAATGAAGCTACTTTTTCAAAAGGTTTGGCTGAAATCAGACCTTCAATGGAGTGATCCAGTGCCAGAGGACATCAAAGAAGATTGGATCAAATTGAAAGCGGATTTAGAGTGCCTAGGTCAGGTTAAAGTGCCAAGATGGCTACAAAGCAAGCAAAGCAGCATCATGGAGCTTCATGGCTTCTGTGATGCTTCTATAAAAGCATACGCATGTGTGGTATATGCTCGAATTGTGACGGAAAATAGAACGTCTATCGTCATAATCGCAGCAAAATCCCGGCTGGTCCCTAACAAAAAGGAGGTGACCCTACCGCGACTGGAATTGTGTGCAGCCGATTTATTAGCAAAACTTATGACTAAGATTGTCAGTAGCATAGACAGCATCGATACTAAGATTATTGGATGGAGTGACTCGATGGTAGCCCTCAGCTGGATACAAGGAAATCCCGACAGATGGAAGCCCTTTGTAGCCAATCGGGTTAAAAGAATAACAGCATCGATGCCACCCGAGTTAGGGCATTACGTAGCAACGAAGCAAAATCCAGCTGACGCGGCTAGCCGAGGAATGACGTCATCGCAGCTGAAAGAAAATTCATTATGGTGGCAAGGACCGGAATTTTTGTCAAAAACAGATTTTCAAATAGAGCGAGAAAGCAAAAAGTTTTTGACTGACTTAGAAACCAGAAAACAAGTGAATGTTATACAGAAGGAGACAGAAACAGAAAGCATAATCGACAGTTTAATAGAGCGTTATAGTTCATTCACAAAAATAACAAGAATATTAGCCTGGATATTACGAGCGATTACACCATCAAAACATAAACCAATTAGCAAGTATCTCACATTACACGACTTGAAAAAAGCGAAATTAGCAATTATCAAACATATACAACGAACGGAATTTACGGCCGAGATTGAAAATATAAAAACTCAAAAAGCACTGTCAGCGACCAGCAAAATCTTGTGCTTAAACCCATTTTTGGATCAGGACAATATTTTGAGAGTGGGAGGAAGACTTAAGAATGCTAATATTAATGAAGATATGAAATATTCAATTATTATACCATACAGCGGACGATTAACTGAGCTACTGATTGATCAAGCACATGAACTATCATTTCACGGAGGAGCAAGGTTGACTTTATCCCTATTACGCCAGAAATATTGGATTGTACAAGGAAACCGGGCCACGAAAAAGCGATTACGGAACTGTGTTACATGCAAAAAACGAGAGCCCAAGAAACTACATCAAATAATGGGCAACCTTCCTGATTACAGAACGAACCCTGCACCTCCATTCTATCACACAGGTGTTGATTTTACTGGATTTATTTCAGTGAAATGTAATAAAGGACGAAGAATAAAAACGTCGAAAGGATATATAGCTCTATTTATTTGCATGGTAACCAAAGCAGTGCATATTGAGGTGGTATCCGATCTAAGCAGCGAATCGTTTATTGCAGCGTTACGTCGCATGGCAGCGCGAAGATCAGCCCCGAGACATATTTACTCAGATAATGCCACAAATTTTTCCAAAGCGAATAGAATCCTTCAAGAAGAGTTTGAGCAGCTGGAGCGGGTTTTTAGCGAGAGTTTTTACAAAGAATTTTCAGAAATGAACATCGAATGGCATTGGAACTGTCCAACATGGGCTAGTGCCGGTGGAATATGGGAAAGGTCAATCAGAAGTATGAAACAATTGTTGAAAAAAGGAATCGGAGAGCAAGCATTGACGTTTGAAGAATACAGCACAGTGCTAGCGCAAATTGAAGGCGAGTTAAATTCAAGGCCGCTGTGCCCAATATCGGATGATAAGAATGACATCGATTTTCTTACACCAGCACATTTTCTAACGCAAAGAGGAGACACGGCAGTTATTGAGACAGCGCAGGATGCAAGGACAAGATGGAATTTAGTCAACAAAACATTTAAAGATATATGGAAGAGATGGAAATCAGAATATCTAACTCAGCTATCGGTGAGAAGCAAATGGTTTAAAGGACGAAGAAACCTGGAAGTCGGAGACGTGGTCACTATACATGATGATAATATGCCAGCGGGAAAATGGCCAGTAGGAAGAGTAATCGAAGTACACCCAGGAAATGACAACAAAGTAAGAGTTGTCACTTTAAAAACCAAGAATGGTTTATTAAAAAGACCAGTCGTAAAACTATCATTATTACCTATCGAAGAAGAGAAAGTAAGCAAAAATGAAAAGCAGCAAAGTGAACTAAAGCATAAAGCGAAAATTAATGAAGCGAGCGTGGAAAAAGAAGCAACCCAAAATAGAGGACAAAGCCACTTACCGAAATTCATCAGCGTGGCACTTTCACTCATATTCATTATGAGTATAGTATCGTCCTCCGAAGCGGCATTTAGTCAAAAGCAACTTAATAACAATCAAACACTATATTTTGATTCAATTGCAAAATTACACCTGATCAGGGACAGCTGGAAAATAGTGGCATATTATGAAATGACTCCTTATTGGCAAGGAAATAAAGCCGCCAAGGACTATTCCGATTATTTAGAACAAATGTGTACAAGATTAAAGAATTCAAACAATTGTCAATCTATCTTGTTACAAATACGACACGACTACAATGAATTACAATACTATAATCAGCTGTTGCTAAATAAACAAAGTGACATACGAGCCCGAACTCGACGTGGGCTTATCAATGCCGTCGGCTCGGTAGCGAACTCATTGTTCGGCGTATTAGATCAAAGTTTCGCAGAAAAGTACGAGCGTGACATTGACCTTGTGCATAAGGATCAAAACCACTTGTATCAGCTTTGGAAGAACCAGACATCGGTAGTAGAAGCGGAATATAATATTTTAAAGCGGACAGAACAGACTATAGCAAACCAGCATAAATTAATGAATAGACATATGAATCGATTAGAAAATACAACAAACATAATACAAGACGAGCTCAGCCTTATCCAAGAAATAACGTTAGCAGCTATAGCGAGCAACAACCTAATATCAAATTTAAGAAGAATTCAAGAGACATTGATAGACACAATAACGGATATATTCCATGGACAAATCAACCTACACCTTTTAACTCCTAAACAATTACATGATGAGCTTCAACTAATTTCAAGTCAAGTCTCAAGAGATGTAACCTTACCTATTGAGAACTTACAAAATGACCTGAACAACTTATACAAATTGATGAAAGTTAAAGCAAAATTGACTCTAGAATATGTTATCTTCGAAATAACTTTACCTTTAATCAGCAGAGATAACTTCCAGATTTATAGACTCATACCCATACCACATAAAGTAGGTATCAGAATGATAAGCGTTAAACCGATATCGGAATATGTAGCGATAAATTTAAAAAAGGATGCGTATATCACAGTTAGCAAGGACGATATCAAAACCTGTGAAAACAAAGACGACACTTACCTTTGTGAACTGCCACAACCTATCAGGCACCTAGCTCCAGAAGAAAGTTTCTGTGAAATTGAACAATCAGCATGCCAAGTAACTAAAAATAGCTGCAAAGATGTGTGGATTCCATTAAATGACCGCTCTACATATTTGTATTTCTACTGCAACACGAACCGTATTCGAATCATCTGTGACGATGACGTAGTATCGCGCGAAGTCAGCAAGGCCGGACTTATTAGCTTGACTCAGCAGTGTTTGATAAAGGGAAGAGACGTCACAATTTATTCGCACCAGCTGTTCGAAAACACAATTAATATGAAAACAGACCTTTCACAAAGCATATCATATCATCACTTAATCAATACATCAATACCGATCCAACAATACAGAGATTTAGAAGAAGTAGATACTAGTATGAACGATTCACTAAAGCTCCTCGGCGAACAGATTAAGTCATTAAAAGAGTCGGCGCAACAACCCGACTATCTTACGAGCCACGATATGTACAACTACGCTTTATCGAGCGGGATGCTAGCGATATCAGTCATAGCGTTCCTTTGGTTCCTGTGGCGGCGCGGAAGACGAGCGCGGACTCCACTGTCCGAACAGCACGAGCAGAGCGAGCGTCCGCGCCGCGATCACGAGCAGCGATCTCAGCAGCAAGATATTTGTGTTAGTGAAATTTTAACGTCTCACGCGGATGTGAGCGTTAGTGAGTGTAAAGCCAGTGTTCCCAAAAGGTGGTGTAGTTTGCGCCTTAAAAAACAAAATAGTGCAACGTCCCCAATTCCCAAAAAGCGTGCGGTTTTCACCCTCCAAGACTCTAGCGTATAAAATCTATTATTTCATCTGAACTATGTAACTAACCCCCATAAACAAAATTGTAAATCATCCTTGTATCACGTAACCAATCTTTTTGTATTAGCATCATCATTTCATCCTTTTTGGCCTGGGGAAGATGTTCGTGACACCCGAACTCCTGACCCAGCGCTTTACCTAAACCACGCGGCTCGTGCCGAGCGCGGGCCGCGTCAGTGTTCTATCAGCAGCGATCGCGGGTGCAGTATAATTAAATCAGTATATACACAGTGAAACCGTATTTACATTCACCTCCACAACTCACTTGTGAGCGTACCGCACATACACGTTCCTGCCTACGTTGTTTTTAACTTATGTAGGTGCTTAAAGGTACTTATCGTTATAGCATAATTAAATTAGGAATGTAAAGTGGGTTTACATCGTAAAAATGAATTCGACATAAATGATACACAATAGCGATCATTTTAGCCTGGAAACTTCTGTATTTATTTTAGAGATGATAGCTTTGAATTATTTTTAGCGTCCTTTGTGAAGGACACCGTATTTCTATGAGCATCATCTAATGGTGCAGTTCTCTAAACAAGTCTTTCTGAGACACAGTCCTAATCGAAAGCAGTACGAGTAAGTAAAAAGTCTTCCTTATTTAGTCTATTTTTGAGACCATGTTGGTTCTTTACTGAGATCGCCTGCCAGTCTGAAGAACAAGGGCTGGGACTTTACAATAAGTGAGAGCCTATTCGGCAAACGAAAACCTTGTGATTAATTTTAGAATGGTCGCCTGGATTTTTGATGGATATATTTCAATCCGCGCTTGTTGCAAACCCATGGTTATTTTAATAGCAAAACACAAAATTGTATGGCCGCGTAAGGCCGGCCTATAAGGTGGCAGCTAGCCTATCTTTCCCCAAGCGCCTATCATTGTGTTTCAGTAGGCACATTAGATTAGACAGTCCGTCCCTGTTCTAAACGAGTGTGTGACTCCCTTCGACCCCGTCATCACTTCATCTTTTGGGATCAGTTAATACAGTGGTCAAATGCAAACCTAAATTTGAACTACTACTTATTCTGTGACCTAAACGACAAGCCTATATGTACAGCACAAGAGTCGAGTAAGGTTACTAATTGTTTACGAAGTCCACAAGACGTCTGATCGTAGGGAATGACGGCGTACTGGTGTACGTATTTGTTATTTTAAATTCACTAATACCTGTGTTGGACTAATTAGTATGACAGCCTTGAAAGTCTGGAGTCAGAAGCCAATGTTTCAAGAACGTATCGTAATAGCGCTGATTGTTTAGGTCAGAAGTCAGCAGCCGAATATGAAGCCAGGTAAGATCAAGCAATTAAAAATAATTGCCATCACACCAATTACGAAAAGGTACTAAATTCGAATTATTTTTACTAGGCTTCCTAAAACGATTGTTATAAAATTGCGCAATTTTGTCCACCACAGTCTTTTACAGCGGTATATTATCTTCTGCAGATAATGTATGCTGAGTGAGAGTTTCACAGTAAAATACAATTTACGCGACGTCCGCGTCGAGCAAACGCCATGCTAAAGGCATGCGCGATGTAGTTCATCATACGGGCACTCCATTCCGGGCTCGCCATTCCATGTCTCAGGGTAACGAGCACACTGCAGTGCCGCGAAGGCCTTTTTGTTTCAAAGTCCTGGGTTGCACTTGTTATGGGCTCGCGTTATGCTTACCATCAGAGAAACGACCTGCTCGTCTCGTTATTCAATAGAACCAATAAGCAATAGCTAAGAAAACAAGAGAAGAAATACCGCGATGTGTAGCGCAAATGAGTCACAAGATGGCGACGTGATCGTGAATGCTTGAACGACATATCTTTCCAATACCCGTCTCTTTTACGTTCTTACATCGTTTGCTAAACAACTTCTACTAAGGCGAGTACCATACATAATAGCAAAAGAGCAAATAAACATTACAATTGTTGCAAAACGTACAACCATTTAAGACAATGTCTGTATCCTCTATTGTAAATGATGAACATAACAAATGACACTTACGTTCAGTCTTTCATTATTGTAGACTTTACTCACCTTAGTCAATAGTCAGTTATCACAGACTCAATACAAACTTGTATCAACTAGTATTTCCAGGCAGCCAGACATAACAATCGTAGATAATTTTGCTATCAACACAACATCTATACAATGATATCGATGGAGCGAGACGCCGGCAATGACAATAGAAACCAAACGAATGGCGGACTACAGGAAACTAAGCCTACATTTGGCTTCCGGGATGCATTAAGCATGAATGAATTAACAATATTTGATTACGAAATATAAGTAGGCAGAAAGGATTAAAGAATATGATTAGAGGATGTGATCGAAAAATGTTTGATAAAGCTTCAGATGCATGCAAGAATAGGGTTGTTCTCTTCTCTCATGAGGTTTTGATAGGTTCTCTAAAGGAGACTTGGCTTGATGAATGACAACAAATCTATGAGTACTGATGACCTTATGATGTTTATGGTTTACTTTTAGATATATTGTATAGGCATCATTGGCGATAAAAATAAAATAGATGATCGAACCACTCTTGAGTTTGATGTTAATTTTGCAGTGACTTAATTCTCAAGCATTCCTAACAAGGATTAAAGGACAATTTACATAGAACTAAGGATGGCAGCAACAAATGTGAAGGAATAAAAATCTTATATACTACAATAACTCTGAAATCCGCTAACGTTATTATTCCGATTTCCGATCGCTGTCATTTGCGCCGGAAATTGTTGATAATAATGACATGGGTTCACAATCTGCCAAATGTACTGAATGGGCCGTAAAATCGCTAATCAAATTAGAACTGTTACTACTACTTACACATACACTTAACATCAACCTAACTAGATGTATCTCATTCAACGATGGACAGTCTACCTTAGAACAGACGTTTCAACACCTCAAGGCCCAATGCAATATTGAGCCAATAATAAAGGCAACTAGGCCATCAACGTACTGAGCGCCGGGTTTGCAGTTAAAATGAGCCAAGATAACAATCTCCAGCCATCAATTTCGTCTCACAGTTCATTATTAACTAGAACGTATAAACAATCGAAACTAAAAAGGAATATGAATCACTATCAGTCCAATTTCATAACTAAGGAGGCCAACTATGCTATCAAGAAATAAGCGAATGTTTTATTTCAGTTATTTATAAGGCAATATTTGTAACCGATCTCTGACTTTTTTATGTTTCAAAGATGATCAGTAATAAAACATCAAAGGAGTAGTTGTTATTGTCCAGACAATTTGTCTCCACTGATACTGACATCGCTTTTTGGGCTCCAAGTCATTAGCATTCAGCTGGAACAAATCCATTTTGCGCAGTCAAATGAAGTTTTACAAAGAGCGTTGCAATTAAACAGGATAACGCTATGTAAATACTGGACAGAAACATTTCATCTATACAATACAACACATATTTAGGAAAGTTAATTGTTACTATAAAACAGCTCTGACGTAATTTACGGAATTTGTCAATTGAATTAATTGCGTCACCAAAGTTACTCGTACGTATTACTGTGTGAAAAGTAGCGTAATATTTGAGGACGTCATCCAACCACACTCCTCTGGATAAAGCTACCTATCGAGAAACAAAGCAAATCGTAATACTAATGACAAATACCTTTCGTGTCATTATTGTCGAGCCACATAACCAAAATATTCGGAATAAATCTACATGCAAATCGAACATAAAACTAAATTTTCAATTAATTTTGTAAAGTGATTAATGTTTCAGGGTTAAGAACACAAATCAATGTGAAGGTTAGAACAAAGTAATTAGATCAAACATTTTGCAGGAGTACATTTGTAGGTATTCGTTATATGCTATATTACATTATGGAATATATTATAGCAGAAAGGCCAAGACAGCTTGAAACTGATTACAATACGCGATAAGAATCTATTAGTATGAAAGTAGTACTGTAAACGCATTCAGTGAATGTATTGGTTTTTCTTACAATATATGACCCAGAACTTCTCTGCGGTTAGGCAGTCTTCAATGTAAAGCGTTTTTTAAAGCGGTGTAGATCTTTGCCATATATTAAAAAGTAATAATGGGCATAATATAATCCAGAGTAGAAGGTCTAAAGATGATTCCAAGATATATTTTGAAATAGATTACTTATATTCTGTAAAATGTTTCTTAAATAAGTAATCGAAATATAAATTATATAGCTATTACAGAATTTTTACGAAATAACCTAACATGTATTATAGATAATTAGTAAGTAGATGAACGTATCATGCCACCGTAAGTATATGAGTGATAGGTATGGTTCATGTTGAAATCCAATTTCATAAGGTACAAGTTGTACAATGTTAAAAATCCATAGATATTTATAATTATATTTATGTCATTTATCTGAATACGTATAGTATATATATAGTATATAATCTCTACACGAGGCTTCATAAGACGTTCCACCTCTAGATCCTCTATTTTTTTCTCGTTCGATCTTTGTTCGAAATTTTCGATTGTTCACGATTTAATGAGAAGAAGAGAATTCGTGACTTGTACCAAACATCCGAATGGAACAGGCGCGTAATATTTTTAGCCTAGCGTCAGCATCGGATGTCGGATTTGGGGCAACGACTCCCTAAGCGTGGGCGTAACAGGGATTTGCCTAAACCAAGCAAATATCAGGGAAATGGGATTTTGTTATTTTGAGGCTAAACAATCCATCTAACAAGGTTTATCATCTATCATCGCTTATACAAATATAGGTTGTATGAAAGTTTGGAAGTAAGTTTTTGCAAAATTTTGCGGCATTCTCTGAGAGAATTATAATGATAGTATGAGTGATGTAAGGAATGGGTGAAGTGCGGTTGATATAGCAAGGGCTTCTGGGAATTACTAATATACTTACGTAGATCATAGATGGATCTGTTTTACTCTCTTTATCATGATTTATGCATACAGCACTACGTAAACGTAAACAAAACGATTTATACAATTCGCATAATCTAGAAGAATATAATATCCATACTAATATTATAAATCTGAAAATAACGATATATGTGTTTGTTGCGTCTTCACGAAGATGCAACAAAAAAAATGGTTTTGTAGGTATTTGCTAAATTACAGAAACGATATTTTATTGCAAAAAGGTAAATTGAAGCCCAGGAAAGGCATAGACATTCATGAAGCAGTGTTAAAAAAACAGCTCAATCTGTCTTTCGTATATGTACTATATTTATCTTAGTTCTAATTTCGATAAAATCTAACAAGAATGAGTAGTCTGTAAACGTCAAATAGAACTCGTGGTCATAATGTATACAGTAAACACCGGCAAGGTTAATGATTTAAAGGCCCTACAAATGTATATGTATATTGTATATAACACATAAGCTGGAAATCGATACGAAACGTGATACGAATAAAAGCAACAAGCCAACAGAACACATGTCTAAGGACATCTGAGCCAGAGAGAGTGAGTAAACGGTCTAGTTGTTGCTAAGTTTTAAACTATTCAGAACTTAAAATTAATACGTGAGTCAATATTATAATAGATATAGATTATAGATATTCACTCACCATCATTGTGCTTGCCGGATATGGGATCGGCTTCCATTACCATCACGATTCAGTAACCCTGAAACAAAAGACAAATCTGATCAATATAACCACAGTAAGATCAATAAGGCTGAGGAAGGAGAAATCCCTTACATGTACTGTAGGTACTGCCAACTGCGTCAGTCAAAATAATAATTGCTTATTTAGCGAACAAAAACAAAAACACTGTTTACATCGAGACTTGCCAGCAGCTAAAATGACGAATTCGAACCAAAAATAAAAGTGTGAGGAATAATGACACGTCTCACACCCACTCAGGGTTTAAAATAGATTTTCTCGATTTGTCCACTTTAATGTGGACGATACTTCAAGTCAAGATTGCGATTGGGAAGATCTTGATAAAATGGTGACGCGTTTGTTTAATAAGACGCGTATTTAACAGCAGTACCTACACTAAATTTGAATAACTAATGAAATGAAACAAGACGTCGTAGTTATTTTTAATCTAATACCTTGTTCTAAGCATACATATTACATTATCTATGTACCTTCTTCACTCGACTGTTTTCGAAATATTCGTATCACTTTGACGTTTCAAGTCTTACTAATAAACAGTGTATAGCAGTGGTATATTTACAGAGGTTACACAATGTTTTGTCTTTGTTGTTCTTTGACAAATTTAAACTGAATCGAAAGAGACGAAACATTGTGTTACTATTCAACCGCTATGTACAGTGTTTATTAGTAAGGCTGTTCGTGTGTTAGACATTAATTATCACCTATGTTTCAATACTATTTCGACATTCCGATAAAAACCGGCCAAGCACTAAATATTAGATAATACAATTCGTCGTTTCGCACACGCCGTCCAACGTTTTTAAAAGGGTTCTTATCAGCAGCTGTTTATTGGCAATAGTAATGTTCGCTTTGTGGTCAGCGTGAACAATTTCAACATTAAATTAAATTTACAAAAGAACATAAACAAGAGAGTCGACTTCGAAGTGATTGTGTAATTCAACCTACGCTACGCAATGAAACTTGTTTAATTGGTTGGTTGATTTTCTATCCTTTATCATTTTTTACATAGGTACATATTAGTTTGTTGGAAATATAGCATTTGTCACAAATTTCGTCTCAAATACATCAATTTCAGTCAATTATTTAGTAAATTATTTTCATATAATGAGGGATTTCTAAAACCAAAGTCAAGGAACAATTATTGTTTTAAAATCAAGGAATAGGAAATACTTGCGGTAAATAACGCAACACACTTTACATTACGATAAAACAACTTATGATTCATTGTCTAAAGATAGAATCAATTTCAGAGTCACTATAAATACAACTGTGAATTCAATATCTACCGTGGAATGTAAATAATTCACTCGTAGTGTGTGGTCTGCCGATATTGAGTAATCTTCCTATTCAGTTTTCTTCAATGTCAACATTCAAATCGTTTGGTTTTGATAAGATTTTGTGTAAGATTCTAAATCGTAACAACACAAAAGCCACAAACACGGAAATGAATGTAGATTAGGCGTTACGATCGTAAAGTTATATTTCCTCACACAAAAAAAATAGGCACAGAAAAGGTCAAGAACCCAGACGCACTATGCGCGGCCGAATTGGTGTTGAGGGAGTTATGAAGTTACCTACTAGAAAGGTTAATAAAGTACACTTTGAAAATGTTTTACATTTTGTGGAACAATAAATTTAAAACAAATAGGTTACAGCGTTTAACTTTTTACGATATTAATTTAAACTATTCCAAGCAATAACAGCAAGGTTTAAATGCCATCAAAATAAACTAAAACAGAAAACGTTACATTTATACTTTAAAAAACTTGAAACCCTATTCAGTCGAAGTAATTTAGATTATCTGATTAGCAGCACTGAAGGTTACACTTTTTCCGGCCTTTGTTTACTTACGTCCTAGACTTTTCTAGGTATTATATTTCTCTTTGATAGGCCGTAGTACTTATAAAAATAATCGAATTTCCATAAAGCGCTTTTCTATAACCTCAAGCTCAAGTAGCTATCGAGATTCCAAGCACAACAGAAAATCTACTGTCTCTGATAGATATATACTTATCACGTGATGAGTTAAAGTAAAATGGATGTTATCAAATTTAATCGATGCTTGGATCACATCGTACAAATTTAATTAGCAAGGTAGGTACTTCACCGCGAGCTCTTGACATTTTACGTTAGTTAGGTACAACAAATCATTATCACACCTTTTACTACGAGTAAACAAAGAGTTCTTGACGTAGGTACCTAAACTACGTTTTTGTTTCGACGGGGTCAGACGATCTTGTCGTAAAAAATCCGATGACGTGAATAAAGACACGTCACGGAGCCTCGAGGGGTCGCCCTGCCATTCATGGAGCCGACCTTGATCCTCGCTCAATTAATTCACAACAATAATCACGAGTAATACGATATCGCGACTTACCTTTTATGGTAGCCCTCAACGGTAAACAGCTCGGAATAAATCCGAACAGAAAAGGAAATCGAGATTTCTAACGCAATCATTAAATGTTTCGAACCGGAGACGGCATTCCGAACGGTTTCAAGTACAGGAATTACACATTACACACATCACCTTACAGTTTTCCTATCGTATCGGACTTTCGATCCTAATAAGGAACAAAGCGAAGAAGTCATAGTTAAAATTCCTGGCATTCGAGTTTTGGGCATTGAATATTAAACCGAGTGCCTCAAGGTTCACTTTTCGGTTCAAAGTTTTTTAGTATCTTTATTAGTTTGCAAAAACTTTGTAACTTGCTGTCAAAACATGTGAAGTTCGTGCTCGAAAGTGTAATTGTCTCTTGTGAGTTACGACGGTTGCAGTTTGCATGCCATATTATGGTCTCTCCGTTTTCTGTCATTGTATTACGGAACGACGGCGCTCTTCATGCGTGTTCAAAAGACGTTACACGCTTTGCTTGCGTCATACAAGCACAGGGCCTGGCCCTATTGAGTTGGAGGTCGAGTTAATGAATTTTAAAGCCTGCGAAGTAACAACTGGCCCTAATGCATTAAAATCTTGCGTGTAAGCGAATAAACTCTAACATGGTTAAAGTATATTAAATATGGGTTCGTTGAGCTTAGACGAATATCTTAATATTACCTATAGAACCGCAATATATTAAGCTGCTTTATTCCCTAGATAGATATCCAAGGCTACAAAGTCAGCATTCAATATAACCCACACCAAAGTACATCTGCAAATATATCGATTTCTATTTAAAAAATACAAATGCAAGGCGCGGAACTTCGATTTCACTTAGCGAAACAAATAGCGCTACGGATATCGATTTCGAATAATCGTAAGGTACATACTATACGACATAAAGACATGGGTACGACGTTAGAGGGTGGAGACTTTATGGCTTTCAGACACGAGTAGAGACTCGTGTCTAAGAGTTAGAGAATTCTACTGAGTCAAGCTGTGATTTTTAAATCGAATAAAAACAAAAGACAGTATTGTATTTCCAGATCCCCAAACATGTTAGCAATCATTAGGATGTCTATTTTCTCTGCAGAAACACTTCACAATCAATTTTATCCCCACTAGGCCATTTGCAAGGGTTCATAGCCAAAACGGTGCAGTCTTTGTCAAGTAAAACAAAAGTACTATGTACCGTCACAAGCCTAGAGGAGAAGCAAAGACGTGGGCCTACATTTTCATTGTGCTTATAGACAAAACCACAGATCTCTTGACAAAACAAATGCTTCATGCTTCCTAAATCTTACACAATACATGAGTACGAGTACCGACTATTATAATTGTAATATTTACTGTCGTACGTTCACCACTCGACTGTCAAGTGGGAGAAAGTCATATTTGATTGGTTATTGGCATGCGGCTGTTACTGTTTCGTTGAACTGTTTTGCTTTACTGTTAACTGAGTGAGAATACCACATTGTGCGTTTATTAGTAAAGTAAGTAAAAAGAAAAGTAATAAATCATTTAATGACATAACTTTTTGCACACAGTATCAATGAACCCATAGGCTGGCGAACTAGTATACTGTGTTTTACCAACCAGTGGCTTTTCGCATCTTTAGACGCTTAGATTTTAATTATTTCGAAGTTATAGTAATGTGTTGGTTTCTCCTTCTATCAAGCATTATTGGAGCAACGGATCGACGTTATTTTTGGCAGAGATAGTTTAAAGGCTGGAGATTAACGTAGGATACTTTTTATCGTAGAAAATGAACGGCCTTTTTTACACTCGCATGTGTGACCTGCCAGATCGATGATTTTTACAAAAGGGTCCGTTAGATACGTTGAATTCCGAATTTTGTCAATGATAAAATTACCTGGCCGTTTTTGTTGTCAGCGCTTATTGAATACAATACAGCAATGGTTATAAGAATTTGCAACATTACTCCTTTCTGGGATAACATCCCAATGCAAAGTCAGGCAAAATATAATAGGTATCCAGATACATAAACTTTTTTCCCACTTTTGATTCAAGATTGATGTTCCTTGACTACACACATGGTTTACTGTTTACATTTCACTGTACAGTGTACATACTTAAAACTTAACTTGTGGCAAAAACATGATGTATGAGTATGTCACATATTTGTAATACAAATTTAATTTAATATAAATTAACAGTTTTTACTTTTTACTTGTAAAAACACTTGCAATCAACTGCAATATAATGGTGCAGAGTATTCTTTAAGTTTCTGGATAAATATCAACAATAATAAATGGCAGGTGCTTGTTTGGTAAAAACATCTGCACATCTGTCTTCTTTTGTTTTTTTAAAAGTCACCATAGACAGTGTAGTTATGAAAAAGGTTTGTTGTCTTGCGGTTCACCTGTCTATTGAGTAAATGAGAGTAGGTATATCCCGAGAGCCATATTACAGGTGTATTACCTACTTTAATGTTAATCTAAAATATTATCAGTGAACTAAATTATTTTCAGCCAAATGTTTTTCAGGTGTGCCATGTGATTGTGTTGTGTAACAATGAAAAATTTGGATTAAGTTTGGTCTAAACCTAGAAATGTAGGTACAACAATACATTGAAATGTAGGTACAAAAATACATTGAAGGGCTTAGGTGACCCGATTTTTAATGTAAATCTAAAATATTATCAGTCTAACAAAATTAATTTCAGGCAAATTTTTTCAGATCTGATTTAGTAACAATGAAGAATTTGGCTTGAGTTTGATGTAATGCTAGAAACGGGCTGTTAAATGTAGCTACCAGAACATATTGAAGGGGCTAGGCGACCAATTTTTTAATTTGAGTTAGCTTATTGCAGCAAACATCAAACTTAAATTCAAAATAAATAACAATTTGTCACATAGTATCTTATCAGTACTTACAAATACTTATGAACTAGTTTTTTTGCAATTTATGATACATGAGTAATGCTATTGCTATAAAAGGTGTTCAACACTCTAGTGACGCACCATACCATCGCCTGATTATAAATCTCTTATCACTAATACAAATACATATAAAAAAAACATGTTGTGGCTTCCACATGAAAACACAGGTGATTAAGCTGATGTTATTTAATCTTTTGTTTTGTTTGGCCTGTTATTATGGCTGCATAATTTCCCAAGTGAAATCTCTTTACAATGCAATCTCAAAACAAAAACTAAAAAACCAAAGGACCTCCAAATCATCTTCAAACGTATAATGCGCAGATGTTTTCATGTTCTCTTGGAAGTGGCAGTTTCATTCTAAATATATTGTGCGCTATCATCCGCCTAATACTTTCCCACTGCTGGGATAAAGACTAAGGCTTTTCCGAGAAAAGTCTCAGAGGTCTTTGTTTTGTACGCATTAGGTTTCATCATCACCATTCAGCATCATTACATAAATAGGTGATAGGACTATGGCCTTTGGGCAGTTAACAGCAGGCGCCTGCTATCTCACAGGCACTCATCAGCATGCTCACAATTTTCTCTTTCCAACAATATGAGGCTTAGCGAAGTTAAGAGTTTGCTTTACTATTTATCATCAACTGGAAAATGTCCACTACTGAACATAAGCCTTCCTCATAAAGGGAGGTTTTGCCACAATACACCACACTTAGCAGGAATTTTAACGATTACAGTAGATTATAATGTTGTGACCGAAGAGAATGCTGCTGTTCGTTCCCAGGTTATTCACTTAGCTCCTACATCACCCACAGGAAGAGATGGCACCACACAGGGCTTCCTGGTATTGGTCTTGCAATATTATACAAGTATAGATAAATAAAGGAAATATATCTACAAATTGTACTTTGTTTATTTCAAACCACAAGGCATTGATTACACTTCATATTAAAGGACTGTCAAAAGATGTCTGATGATGACCTGCAAGGTCCTGAAAGGTGTTTTAGTTTACACACTTTTTAGTTTTAATCAAAGTAGAAACAAGTAGGTTTGTACATATAAATGGTGGATACCGCAAGGGAAGCCAATGGAAATTGGCTGGTTCCTACACTTCGCCACTACTCTAGTGCTTGGTGGTACCAATTTGGCCTACTCTCAGAGACAATATGGGCTATTATGTTGCAGCCTTCTGCATCCAACCCCTCTTGATCCAACATTCTAGCGAGAGCCTCTTGAGACAACTATTATTATTATTATACTTGACATAGAAATTTAGAGTTAAAATATATAATTACAACATGCAGAACATATGTAGCCATTAATTTTTTAACTTTTCTTGAACAATAGAGATGTTAGTAACAATGTCTTATGGTACTATCAGTCCGCCATATGTTGTTAAAAGTGCTAGTGTATCTTCCTATGTACTGTTTTATACATTATCGACAGACAATTATATTAGAATTAGCTAAGTAATTAATAATTAAAAGCAAGATTTGAAAGATGGCGGGCACTGTTACATGTATATTAATATTATAATAGAAAATAAATCATGCATATCGTTCCGCACCATTTTTGTGCACAAAGAAAATCCAAGTTGCCTTAAAACTGTGCTGGGGCGTAAGGCCAAATTAGACGATGACACTCTGATGCTCGTCCAAGGTTACGAGAAATAGCGCAGCAAACCAAAACTCCACCAAACCAACTCCTCTACAATAAAACGAAACGTTACGAAACACCGGCGCATCGATTAGCACCGAAATATTCACCTACGGATTGCATTTGCATAGAAATTACGTTCTAAAAAACAGGTGATCCTAGCGTCGCACACGTAAATAAACTCACCTATTTACAGGGTACCAAAAATCCTTTAGAAGTTGCTTTTATCCATAAAACACGTCCACAAACAATAAAAAAACAAATCAATCGTTACAACTGAAAAATGCAGGTTATCCACAATTTTGCAATATTTACTAATAAAACCACTTTCTACTCGAAGCACTTGTAAAATCAAATCAAAGACAAGCGAATACCACACAAACGAAACTTCAAACTACTGAGAAGTGAGAACTTGAGAAGTGAGAACTATGAGATGCGAAGTTAGCAACAAATGAACAAACGGATCGACAACTCGACATTGACAGTGACACTTTGACAGTGTCGTTTAACGTTTCGAATCTATTAGTGATGAAAACACTTTTCATTTAGAAGTCGATGTTCATATTTTATCGAAATGTAATCGTACTAAGTTAAAACTATTACACATTACACAGCGCTTTTATTTATGGCTTAGAGAAAATCCAAGAAATTACCAGGCGATTCCTTTAACATTTTCTAATTTGGTAACCACAACAAATACGAGACAATAACCGTAGATCAGAGAGAGAACACAAATATATTCCTTAGCTTTCCTTAACTTTAAGTGTTAACTTACTCTAAAACTTGTTATTAAAATTTAAAATATCCTAATGTGGGCGCTATCACCTTCTTATAAAGTAAATTATTATAAAATATTTTATACTATATATTTATATATATTTTATACTATATAAAGTTGTTTATTTTAATATATAGCTCTTAATTTGGGTAAACAAGGCAAGTGCTTAGAACATAACAAGGATCTAATTGTTATTGTTTTCAATTAAATACATAGGTACCGCTGATAATAGGTATTCTAAACTAAGCAAAGGTAACTTGTAAGTAAATCTGTGAATTTTTTGAAACATTTTCACCTTACAACATATAACCTAAGAGATTTTGACCGATTTAATAAACGAAAAATTACTTAGTTTTTTTTTCAAAGCCCTACTAGGCTATTAGAGCCCATCATATTCTACGATACAACAATTATTAAAAAGTCGTTCGTCATTTTTGTTGAAATATTGCGGAATTTTCGCATAAAATGTATAAAAGACGACCTATCTAAGGAGTGACGAGGAAGCAAACATTATCTAAATCAAATAATATTTTTATTTTTATTTAAAATAAAAAATATATTCGCTGAAATTAGTTTGATTTATACAGCCGAATGTCAAAAATAGATTAGAAATCGATACAAACTTCTTTACGACACTACTCATTAAATTGTCTATGACAAAATAATGCCATATGAAAAAATGTTCCTTTATCAACCGGTACTTAAACCGAAATCCGGAGCAACTCATTTTTATTTAACCGTTTTACGTACATAATAAATGTATGTATTCATACTTTGAGTAAAATTTAAACTAAACAGTGTTTGTAACCTTCGATGCTTGATATCTTTTCACGAATATTGCTTGTTACAATTATTCAAATGCGTCACACTACTCACACTTCACACGCAATTATGTGCATTATGGGCAATTTTATTAATGTTCAATTTTAATACGTTGGGTTGACTCAATTATTATTAGGAGATTATTTTCATGTTGAGCAAGCCTTTAATACATAACATAGTGTTATCCTGTTTTACTGATTTTTAAATGTTCGAAATTATAAGACAAAGCTAATGAGGGAAAGATAACTTAGTTAATCCACTAACATCAGTTACAAATTTTAATTGGCACTGCCGGCTTTATGTTTACCATCAGGCAAACGACCAGCTCGTCTCGTTATCAAAACTTAGTTTCTGCAAATAGATTTTATGTTCTTGGTTCAATTAATAATAAAGTGTCATACCACTCGATAATATCTGGGAGATTTTGAATTTATATAATAGCAACATCGGTGTTAGTTTCCGGATTTCTGTCGGGCGGGCCAATACAGCTCGGAAACCCAATCAAATCATTCAGCTCGGAAACCGTGGGCGATCATACCAACCAAAACAACGTTCAAAATTGCGCGAATATTATTTACACATTTGAAATTCGAAAACATTGACTGAAAATATTTGACTGCCAGTGTTCGTATCGTGGACACGATAAATATAGAGACGCAGTGAATGGTTTTGTGAAAATAATTGCAAAAGAGACTACATTTTAGGAACTTGTGTGATTTTAGATAATTTTGTGAAAATGACGGCTTCTACGATGATCGAACTGGAATCTTGGATCATCTATCAATGTGTCCTGAACGAATGTCATGTTTCTAGCAGCTGTAAGTATTCGTATTAAGTAGTATTTGAAAAATTCAGAAGCGGCGAAAGCTCTATAATTTCACTCTACATTTTTGCTAATATTACAGAAACACAAAGTACTTATATACCTAGGTATTTTGGATATTTAATGAATTATACATTTTAGTACAAATACATTAATAATAAGTAGGTATTTTCATGACACAATAATATGTTATGACTACATACTTTAATTAATACAATTATAATAATATCAAGATATACCTACATACTTAGTAAAATATTTTATATAGTAAAACAATGTTGGTACGTACCATAATACCTAAATATACCTATGCAGATATATATAATAATACTATACTACTTTTGTATTTATTTAAACTATTTAGTAAGTACTTAGATATTTATTAGATTAGCAAGCCTTTAGGTACCTACCCAGCAAACGTAATAGGCAAACATCACAAAAAAATTTTTGGGAAGATTTATTATCAAAATATTTTTTGTGATGGTTCAATTCCCGGCCGGGGCAGATTTTGTGCAAGCATAAAGTTTGTTCTCGGATCTTGAATGTTTGTGTTGTGTTTCTATCTGTGTCCATGCTAACTGCGACACTGTCGCATGTTAGCTGTTAGCATGTTAGCATGGATTACCTGTGTCGCAGCGACACAGGTAATCCTAATGCAGGGGTATGAGTGTAAGCGTTTATTTATTAATTAATTAATGTTTAGTCGTTTTTCGACGTTTCGCCGGCTATGTATACGAAGCTTTACAGTATTTTTAACAGACTTCCAAAAAAGGCGGAGGTTCTCTGTTCGCCCGTATTATTTTTAAACCCAATATGAATCAAAATCTCGTCAACGTGTCACTTGCATTACTATTGGAAACGACGCCCAATGACTCATGGCGACCTACGTATTTATCATTTACCTGGTACTGGTAACCAAGTTCCTAGTAATTGTAACTAAAGTAAATTTAAGTATTGTACATAAATGAATAATAATGATTTAAAACTTGTATTCAAAATAATCTTTGTCTAACTTCGTTGGCGTGGGATTGCGCTCTTTGTTATTTTTTTTTTTAATTTCCTGCTCCACAGAGTAGTTAGATATATGTACCTATTTTAATTCAATTTTAACCTTTACGTTTGGAGTAAAAACAGTTTTGTTGGTTTGATGTAATGGAAATATTGAACGTTGCTACACCATCAGTCCTTCGATGTTGACTGACGAATTAACCAATGACATGATCGCTATCCGTATCTAACCACATTACCTAGATCCAAAAATCTAGTATTGAGTTGGACGTAGTTTTTATACCTTGGTTACCAAACCCTGAAAACCGGACATGAAAATATGGAAAACAATTTATTTGTTACGTATTTGTAAAAAGACAGTCATTTGTTATACGTAACAAACGGCGAAAACGAATTATATTTTTAAACAAGCTGTGCCCGCGATCTTTGTCCACGTAGCCTAAGTTATCTACTCCTTATAACAACAGCTATCTGTCAGTGAAAGTCATGACAACACAATGCCTGACTCCTGAGCATAACAATAATTGCAGTCCCATCCAGAACTTTAAACAAAAGCTTCTTGGCAATGCAGTGTGCCCGTTACCCTAACAGGGTTAAGTTTATGCCCTGTAATGTCACGACACTACTTTGCTCAAACCGGAACTCAGTACATACATGCACACCTCTGCTTGACGGCAGTCTAAACGAGCAAAGCCATATGGTACTAACTTAGATAGACTCAAGACAGACGTAAAAGAGTTAGTCCTATCACCCGGTAAAATTCCGGTATTGACAGTTCTTTTCGTGATCTTATCCTACGTTTGTTTTGTAATGTCCAGCATGGACATTGAGCCGATCTTGTGGACCCATCCAATGTCTGTCTGCCTGGATATAGTCCACGACCACGTATGACATACGCACAGGGCAGGTAAGATAGGGCTGATGCAGTTAAGTTTGCGACTCAAATTGCATATATAGCGATAGAATTTCTATAACGCTGTCTCTAGATTTCGATATTGGCATTATAATACCTGGTCAAAACATCTCCAATCTTTGTAGCAAGCAACGGTTGTAATTCCTGTTTTTTTATATAGAACACATCGAACCTTCGATAGAGAAAACCTGATACTATTCTGCGAATTTTATGTCTTTGGAGTAGATTTGGGTCTTCAATATCTAATTCACTTAAAATTTTGCTAGGTACTGAAATTTTCACATGTATAGTAGATAAATAAAGTAAAGTAAAGTATATGTTAATAACGTGTACCTATCTAAAACACCGTAATCACAAAATATAATAGAGGTACCAAACCTCTAGTTACAATTAAGAAAATATAAACCCAGTAAAGCTTAAGAAAAGACTAGCAAAAAAATTAAGAAAAAATATAATAAGTAACGATCCGATCCCAAGTGCTTGGCTCGGTTGTCTTGAGAATAACATTAATTAAGATGAATGAACTTCCACCGAAGTTACTTCTCCAATTTACCTAAAAGTATCAAGAAAACAAAGACAATCACCCAACAGCCTTACAAAAAAACCTAACAAACTTCGATCAAGTGCCTTTCGGTAGCTCCAGAACACTCTATCTTACTGAAGGAAATTTAATTAACCTTCCGTTGTCAACGGATAAGTTTATTTATTCGGTTATAGTCTTTATCACCTTGTGTTAAGGCGCAGGTGTTTGAAGGTAGATTGTGAATCGATAGCCGCCACGAGACATACAGGAGTTCCCAAGGACACGACCTCGGCGTCAACAACCCGAAGTATGAAAGTAAGCTTCATTACATTTCGGGTACTTATGCATCAGTAGGCACAGTTTCGACTGTTCCTTTGATGGTGGCTCAAAATGGAACTTGAAGCCTTCCAATATAAACCGATGAAATGGACATAAAATACATATATTTGAAATTGAAATATGGTTTTTCGGCAGCCCTAATAATAATTGATGTCTAGTTCCTCGGGGATTTGGTTCAATATTAGGTTTCTTGGTACTTTTATTTTAAGTATTTTGGGAATTCAATTGGTTAGAACACGCCACCTCGGTACTTTAATCAACAAATGGAACATATGATGGAGTATATGCCAGTAATTACTCATCTATTAAGGGCAGGATACTCCGCGCCGCTTTCTCGCTCGCGCATCTCGTCATTTTTGAAGATAATCAATAACCTTAATATAATTATGAAAAATCGCATTCGGTGAATTTGCTGACAATAACATTACAAAAGTTTAACAAAAATTTCATTTTGATCCACTTATGTTGTCAAACCTAAAAATGGGATTTTATGTTTTGCCCATTTTGATAAATGAAAACATGATCGGATCAAAATGATACTTTTGCCGTACCATTGTAATGTTATTGCCAGCAAATTCACCGAATGAGATTTTTCATAATTATATTAAGGGATTATTTATCTTCAAAACTGTTGAGATGCGCGAGCGAGAGAGCGGCGCGGAGAATTATTGAGTCAAAAAATGCTTTAGAAGAAATACAAGTGGAATTCGATAGAGGATATAACGCCTCTATTTCTAATACATTGTCGAAAAGCACGATTATTATGTTGTAATGCACGATTACTGTACCAGCAGAAACACTGAGAGTTTTCTGCATTATTATGCAGTACATACCCTGCAGTAAGTAGGAATAGAGATGACATCTCTGTAATCGATTTGTCAGACTTGGAGAGATTGGAACTGATCAAGAAGCTAACAAGAAGATCATTAATATAATATACCACTAAATTAAACTATGGCAGGCAGACCACATCGATGACCCAAAAATGCAAGCTTGCAACATGTGTCTTTTGCATCGCACTGATTTGGATGAAAATATATACAAGAAGGCGGTACGGTTGCGGACGTCCATAATTATGACACTGCTACGAGTATAACGCTCATAAGTAACATAATAACAAAAGCAATAAAACCCAAACTTAATTCCTGACCTTCCTCTGCTTTTGAGCTAGCTGCTGACATAAAGCAGAAGCTCTCGTAAACCAAGACCTCGTAACTCTGAATGGTCCATAAACCAACGTGCAAGACTAGCCACGTGAGTACATCCCGGCTTGACTCAGTCTGGTCAAAGTATCAGAGGGTTGGTTCTTGTAATTTTTTTAGAACCTAAACGAAAGCAAACTAGATTGTGCTATGGTATAATTTCATTTAAACGTCACTTTAGGCATGTTTTAAACTAAATTTTGACTTTTGAACAGCAACCGGAAGTTGGGAACACTTGCGTTTTTTCTCAATTTTTCGGTTATCCTGCGTCTCGAGTAGGTACTGCCAACTGAGCGCGAAATGGATCGTCGTATCAGCCCCTAACGATGAGTTGGAATGGTTGTTGCTCTAAGGCCGGCCTTAGACGCCAATGCATATTTGCGTTTTTCTGTCAAAATAACCATGGTATTGCAACAAACGTCGATTACGAAGTATTACACGCGCACGCGCGGCTTAAAGTGAAACTATCAAAAATCCATGAAACAGAGTAGAACAGCAATACGGCCAGATAGTGGTGTCTCTTTCACTACCTCGAAACTCTGCCTGCAAGCGACTACTGCACCGCTTTACGCTACATACATTATTTGCGCACAACCGCGTATTTACTGCGGCTTCTGCAGTGATGATGTAAGGATTCTAACGATACCCATACGCGCATATCTGTTCAGGCATTTAAATATTATAAAGAAACTCACATACATACATGAACCCTTTACACTGCTTGTACAGTATCGGGCAGTATGCGCTCAAATCGAAATAAATTGAGCTCGAATCGAAATAAATTCTCATTATTTTCCCTTTAATAGATTTAAATTTAATTATTATTAAAACTTATTTTTTTTAAATTTTCAAAAAATCTGGAGTACAAGAACTACACCGCTGCGAAGTTGCCATACGCTAATATTGTTTCAAAGGAAGTGGCTCTCCACTCCACAAAGTATAGTGTGCTTCGTCTCAAATGAGGTTACAGCTACTAGGTAGCTAGTGTACATTTAATACCAACTGAAAGCGCTTTGAAGAAAATGATTGAGATAGCAATATAACCCTAAGTAGGCACTCCAGACTTGATTGAAAATGAATATCAATATCAGAGGCCATATCAACCTATGTTGGGTTAATTATACTGCGAGTTATTCTTCGTAATGTTAATTAAAGAAACGAGTAACGACCCAACCGCAATTAATTAAGTAGGAAAATTAACTTGAATATTACGTTTGAAAGCGAACAAACCACACGAGAGCTTTTAAAACAATTTTTACGGGATACATTTTGCAGAAAATGCTGGTATTATTAAATAACTTAATTCTCCCATACCCATTACATCGTCGGACGACTAGACATGCGACGTTTCGTCATCTATTTATGGTTGATACCTATATGTACCTCCTATCCGCATCAAGCGTTTTGTGTGTGACATAAGAATTAAATTCCTGGTATGTCCTGAAAACTATAAGACTTTAGCTACGAAGAGTTAAGTTTCCTTGTGGCCTAACTGATTAGCAAACCATGTTGGCTATGAGAAACATGTCAAATACAATATCAAACATTTTGCTGCCATTTTTCGAACTTCTTCTGAGTTATCTAAACTCTGGTCTAGAAAACTCATCTATAATATTATATATAATAATAAAGCATATTATATATGATAAAGCGTCTGTGCTTTAACCACTAAACTATGTGAGCGATAGATATTAGCCCCGAAATTCTGGAGATGATGATTTCTTAAATGACATGACATTGGCTGAGATTACGATCAAACTCAAGCTTATTTTCCATAAAAAACATCAGTATGAAAAAGCTTCATGGCTTAAAAATTCATTTCATCAGAATGCGGACCTTTGTTACTAAGTTACCAACCTACAAGGGTCTAGGAGATTCTGCAGTCTGAAATTTTGAAGATGTTCGCAAACACTCCAAATGCCGCGAGATTTACATTTAGGATCGGTCCGAAATGAGTTTGTCTGAGGTATCTTGCTGTTTGCTTGTTTACCTTTTAAATAATAGGAACTTTTGGAGTATTATTTGTGTTTTCTGATGTCTCAAACAAGTCGTCTTCGTAAATCTCAAATCAAAATAGTGTACGAAAAACCAAGAACTCTGTCTAAGAGTGTTACTCAAACCGATTTCAGTGCTCTGTCAACGGGCTCAACTCCTGCAGCGACTGAAGAACGTACCAATATGTCCCGTGTCTCATTCTTGTAGGACTGTGGTTCTGATATTGTCAATCCGTACAGGAAATCCTATTTAGAAACCGGGCGTATTGATGGGAGTAAATAAAACCCTCTTTGTCTCCAATTCTTGATATCTTTATAGTGTTACTAGCTTTTGCCCGCGTTTTTCACCGGCGTTCCCACAGGAACCCTGCATTTTCCGCGATAAAAAGTAACCTATGTTTCTCTCCGGCCCCTTAACTGTATCTATGCCAAAAATCACGTCAATCCGTTGCTCCGTTACTGCGTGAAAGAAGGGCAAACCAACAAACACACGATCGCATTTATCGCTATCGTTCACTGCTTCAGCATTTCGTTTTCAAACTTCGTCTCAACACAGACCGCTTACTGCAAGTCGTCTCCTTTGTCAATAAAGTCTAAATTTCCTTTCACTATGTATGATCTTCATTGTTGAGTTCCTTGTCCTTCCCGGCAGGTGTGAGTGCAGCTGTTCCCGCCACATGTTTAACGGTCGTTCCTTGGCGCGTGCGAGCCGCCGGGTTTTTTCTTTTAATTTCTTACCTGGAGGTTGTTATAGACTTTATAGAGCAAAGTTGCCGTTAACTATTATGCTTTGCAGTTATTTTTAAATATTATGGATAGGTAAGTTTTGCAAGGTTAAATTGGTTGATTAATTCGAGTGTATACATGGACGTTTTTTATAGTGCGTTCGTTATAGTATAATATGCGTAGGTAAGAATAATTTACATACCTACAATGAACGAAACTACCAATATTCAGCCTTTAACTAATTTACTTTGCATTTATTTTGAAATAAACATTTGTGGACAAAGGCTTGTTTGGTTGATAAGCGATATTGCAGTTCGGCTTCGCGAGTAAGTAAGCATTGTTTACTAACAAAATTGATTAACTTTTTGAGTTCCGCATTGGGAGTTGCAGCGGAACCCGAAGCGGTTCACATATTCCAACCAAGGAATAATAATAAGGAATATAATAAGCCCTGTGAGATGTCTAATTGACCTGATGTTTATGTGACCGCTATTGAAACTTCCTTCGAGCACGCAGTTATTATGTATAGTAAGTTAGTTGCACAAACAACAAATTCATTTGTTAGGTAAGTCAGATGATAAATCCGTAGGGTACGTAAGGCGCGCGGTTATCAATATTAATCTATACCGTCCTTCTGTATACGACATGACATAATGAATTCGTTGTCACGCGCCGGCACGCCGCGCATTTCGTAATGATGGGGAACTATATCATAACTTCATTATATATATACATAGGTACATAATACAAGTATTATTGACTAAATTAATATGTATGAAGATCAGTGCCGGATTTATACATTTCATACGTAAAGCCACTTTATTTCTGCCGCCCCTTCGCCCATGTTCCCACCTTCACCACTTGTAGCCAAAAATTCATTTGGGGGTGTGTGTTGTTGGTCGAGCTCTGGACCAGACAATATTGTATTGTATATATATATATATTATATATATTCAGTTTATTGGCGACAGCTCAAAAACTATAAGTTATCTCCCTCTGAAATCTGCCGCTCCCACTTGACGGCCGCGGGCTTTACGGCCTATAGACAAATCCAGGATTGATGAAGATACAAGAGGATAAATGCTTGTTGTTATTTTTTCACTCTATTTGTTAGCAACAGTCTCTTGGAACACAGGTTCCTCGTGGTAGAGAGTCGGTTGTTTCTTCCTGTAAGAACCTTAACCTTTTTCTAAGCGTCTACGTTGATGACAGAAGAGGTAACGGAAGACCGCGAGTGAAAGGTGATAGGTAGGTTTACTGAGGGATTTAATGTTGACGACTAACAGTAGTGAGTGGAAGAGAAAGACTTGTCTCACCGACTCCACTTAGTAGGATAAAGACGGATGATGATATTGATTAGAAAGAATCTCGGAGTTTCTGACTCTTCGAGAATCTCAGAATTTCGGAGTTGTGACGACGGTGACAAAAAACAGTGTAGATATTTAGAATTAGAATATAATTGAATTAAAATAGATGTATAGTATTTTGTAGATCCATTTTGACAGCCCTCGTGGTCTAGTTGATAGGTCGATCGACTTTACTTGTGTAGCATGTAAAGGTTGTGATAGATGTTCATCTTAGGATGGTAGAAAACGCTCTACCTAATACCTACCCTTCTATGGTTGCGTCACGACGTTTTCCTTTGACGAAAGCGCGAGCTCAAATTGAATCGAATCCTCGACCCACAGATTGTGTGGGTGAGATAACTACAACCACTGCGCCGTTTTCACTTTAGAAATATAAACGATAAAACACAGCCCTGCTTCTGGTCTAGAAAACGAACTTATATATTGCGTCTGCTGTATTTCCATAAAGTAAAAGATTTTGAGCAATAATTCATTTTCGTCCAAGGAAAAGTTTCCAGTCCAATGTAATTTCTTTTCTTTGAAAAGAAGTAAAAGAAATAAATCTTGGAAGTAGTTTTCAAATAAAAAGTTTTATTGACTTTGAAATTTATTCAAAATTTTGTCAAAATTTTAACCATCCAGCTCATCGTCGGTGGGGCGGCTTCCGGCCCGGATAGCCAGAAGACGCATGTTCATGTGGTAATGCAGGTGAAACCGCGGGCAGAAGCTAGTACTCTACAAGTCTTAAAGATACCACTCTCTCCAAGCACCTATACCTCTGTAAATCGGCAGCCGCTCTTGAAACCCAGTTCCAGCTCTAGATTTCGCATAAAGTTTGGCTGGAAAATCGAAAAAATATACTTTTTTATGATTTCAACCCCGTAGGATAAAATTTTTGAGAATATTTTGAAATTCGCGAAAACAACAATCATTTGTCTCAGTGGTAGTAGTAGTAGTTTGGCCCAAATTTAAGTATTGTTACCTTTTTAAAAACGGTCACACGTTGTAAATATGTACCAAAATTTAAAATTTAGTTTACTTTCAAAACCAAACTTAGACATTCAATGTAGCCTTATACCAACTAGGTAATGTACTCTTCATTCATTTAACTGACTGAGAGTACCGAGATCATCTCCGTCTGCGGTCGTGAGTCACCGACGCGCGCCGGCATTAGCATTATGTTCTCTTTGCCGACATCTGTTGTGGCATCCCACTCGACTGGTTTCGAATGTCCGTTATTTTATATTTTCATTACTTACACATCGTTTCGCGGAATATTTTTAACTTAACAGTTCAATTGGTTTCACAGTTTCACTGTATCCGTATTTGTTTTGGTAAATGTTACCTTCATTTCATGAACGTCGTTGCTTCAGAAAGTTTTATAACTTAGGTTACTAAACTTAGGATTAATGCGTTAAAAAGCAGGAATCGACTTCAATAAAAATACCGCGATATATGAAAATTCAACTGCTATTTTTTTACCTAATTAGGTGGTCTTTCATAAAATTTGTATGGAACCATCTCGAAAGTATACCTACCATATCAAACAAAATAAAAAAAAGAATTTTAAAAATCGGTTTACAATTGACGGAAAAATTGGTGAATATAGGTACATAAAAATATATAAAGTCGAACATAATATAGCCCCCTCATGTTTCGAGATCGGTTAAAAAATGAATATTGATCGGTACATTCTGACGAATTTTTACTTATATATTTTAGTGTGATGAATAATGTGATAGAAAATAACAAAATAGTAGAATAACTAAGCGCTAGAACACTCAAGCACATATAAGATGGGAAAGTATTGTACATGTGTTTTTTAACTTGGACAGTAATTAAATTCACTTCTGACTCGCTTTCAAGTTATTTTTCAGCGACTCACTATATTATGTACAGTTAGCAACAAAGGTGAGAACATTTAAACTTTCAAACTGGACAATAAAATGAAAATAATCTATCGAATTGAAACTAAAGGATGCGCTTAAAGATCTAAATAAGCTCTTTTGTAATCTGCAACCAAATTATTAGTATTTACTACTCCAACAATATATATTACATCGACTCAAATCGCTGACTGACTTAATTCGGTCAGTTTCTATGATGAATCAGTACTTGACTGTAGAACGGTATTTGTACAATGCAATCATAAAAATCATAGTTACATACAATTAGCATGTATGCATTAGCGGTGATTAGCGTACCCTTATAGAGAAATGAGAACACTAAAACGGGAATGCAGGATGCTGGGTACGCTTCCAACTGGTACCTACTTATAGTGTGCTACGTTAGTAGAAAATTTGGAATTTATAGACCTACAAAACAGCTTGCGGATGATCATAGATCATGTAGTTTAGCCCTATTTTTTTCCTTAGTACCTGGTAATAAAAGGTATAATTATAAATAGAGTGAACCTAAGTGAGTGAAGCGCTAAGTGTCGAAAATTTGAAACTAATCAGTTGTTAGTGGGAGGACTAACTCTTCTGCGAGTGTCCGTCTGGGTTGTTACCACCGCTTTGCACGTGAAGTCTGCCGCCAAGCAGTAGTGTGCATGCATTACTGTGTTCCGGTTTGATGAGCAGAGTATCCAGTGAAATTATTGGGCTTATGAGACTTAATACCTAATGTCTCAGGGTAACGAGCGCACTGCAGTGCCGCGCAGGCCTTTGTGTTACAAAGTTCTGGGTGGCACTGCAATCGTTATGGGCCGGTGTTATGCTTACCATCAGGCAAACGACCAGCTCGTCCCGTTACCTAATAACATAAAAAAATAATAAAAAAAATTAGTATTACATATATTATTATACCAGTGACAAAGACAGGAGCAAATTGCTCACGCGCCCGCTGGCGACCTCTCTAATTTTGAGCTATTTTGACCATTGAAAACGATTTTGACCAGATCGTCGGCTCACCTAGACTACTTTCTAGTATTTTAATATACCTATTCCTATATACCTCGTCATTTGTTGTGTACATAGACATACAAAATGAGTCAGCGCAATTTTGTTTCATATGAATACTAAATTAGTTTTAAGTTTATTTTTACAACAAAATTAATGTATGAATCATTTTTACATGTCTATTCATCTGTATTTATTTTTGATGTTTACAAAATTATTTATAGTATAAAATATAAATAAACTTCCCTGTCACATGTATTTTTAGACAACAAATATTATTTATTTAACCAGTCATTTTTACTTAATTTTCCATTCGATTTATGCGTTGAATGTCAACTCGATGGCATATTGTGTCCAACGCCAACGGTGGGACATAAACTAATTATATAGATGTATATTTATGTTCACATCTATGTCCTTATACACCGAACAGGAAATTTTTATCATCCTCATTACAAAATATCAGCAACTGTACGCCATATTAGTTGCAAATTGTAACAGTACAATCATAACGGGTGTATTTTGGTCCGCGATGCGCCTGCGTCGCTCTTTAATTGGTTATTCCGCTTGAACACGGTCATGACCATGGACCCAGAAATTCTAGCTTCAATCTAAACCCTAAGTTCAAAGCACTAAGGTTCAATAAAATGTAATAAGCGAAAGGCATATGTGCAGAGCCGACCGTTGTGACGTTACGTGTCGTTCCAGCTTCTCGCTTCATTAAAAACTTTGTTAAATTGGGTTAATCGTGGCATTTGACTCTAATTGAGGATTAGGTATGTGTGGTTAAGACCGAAGTCCGTGTCACAGAGTAGAGAATATTAGGAGACTGCAAATAAGCGCTCTGCTGTACATTTTTCTGTTTTGATATCCAAACAGAAATTAGGCATTTAGGCAATCAAAATTTCGCTATATTTTAAATGTTGTACTTACAATACTTTTCTGTGCCACCCGGCGCCCAGCGTGGCACTGCACCACGATCATCACTCTCAAACGTTAGCTAAGTAAATTCTCATAAATGCTCAGTAATTTCGCTGACTACGAGTACTTTGTCTTTCAAATCGGATGGCAATTGTTTACACACATGTATGCATTACAACTTTACGCTAATAACGTACCTAGGTAATTTTAAGAGCTATCGTAGTTATTAAAATATTATTTTCTTCTAACCTTATAATGCAAATCAATTGCTAAAGAATTGAACTCATTGTGCTTGTCTTCGTATCTCGAACCATACGATGTTTTCTAAGCAAGCTTGATTCACCGTCGATCATACAATTCGGTCGTCATTTACCTTATGGCCTTATTTCACTACGTACTATTACCTAACCTAACCACAACCATTAAATTATTTAAGTAGGTTCAAAGCGTCCAAACTAATGAACCATCTTCATTTTTAATCAACGACATAATGCACGTGGCTCATTCATATTCTTATCATGAGATGTTTTATGTTTAATGAATGCAGTATGATTGTTCTACATCGACAAGTTATTTTTATTTATAACTAGCTTCTGCCCGCGGTTTCTACCCGCGTTCCCACAGGAACCGTGCATTGTTCCGGGGTAAAAAGAAGCCTATGTTACTCTCCGGTCCATAAACTATATCTATGCGAAAAATCACGTCGCGTCGATCCGTTGCTACGTTACTGCGTGAAAGAAGGACAAACCAACAAACACACTTTCGCATTTATAATATTAGTAGGAAGTAGGAAGTAGGATTATCTTTATAAATAAGTTAGCTACTTGGAGCAATACTTTTATTGTACCCATTATTAAGCAATCGATTTCTTGATAAAAGCCGTCAGCTTGCAATAAAACTAGGGCACATCTGTCGCACATCGGGCGAGCTGTTGGCTAAGACTGATGGTATGTTTATACTGTAGAATGCCTGAAGACGTTGCAGCGTACCTACATCGTTTATAACTTAACTCCTACGGCAGGAGTAAGCTAGCTGCAGTAGAACTCCTACTCCAGCGACTTAGCTTCAGAAGCTCTCGATTGCGAAGACTGAAAAAAGGGAAGGGAGAACTTTGCCCTGTGGTGAGATTACAGTAGCAGTGCTACTAAATGTGGAAGTTATGTTGTTTGTTTCTGATTTCAAATATTGTTTTTCATCCCTTCTATTTTCTTTGTCTTGTCTCTTGTCCAGCTGTAGTAGGTACCTTAAAGTATCCAATATCCATCTGCACTAAACAGTAGCGATAATCGCGTTTGTTTGGTAAACAATCCATTGTCCGACGTTATACAACGTGAACCTGATATGGGGTATTGTCACCGCAACGGTGTCCTTTGTCTGCGGAGATTACGTTACTTCATCGAGGGCCTCGTGGCTCTTCCGTGTTGGCTCTCGTGCACTCGTCCATGACGGCCGGTTATGTGGTGGGGCGCATTAGGCAGCCAGCCAGACTAACATGCGCACATAAATTTTGTCTACTTTTTTGTCTCGCTCTTTCTCCTGCGAATACGAGACAAATTCACGATATAAGCATTGACAAAGTTTTGTCACGACGCGCATGATAGCACGGCAGGTCGCACTGGTCGCAACGACCACTGATCGGGTTTTGTAGGACGTCCGCGTCGTCGGTGTCCGCTTACCTTGTAGAAACTTTTTGTATTGGAAACATGGAGATGGTGTAGTTTTGATCAAATTGACGAATCGGCTTATAAAGTGGCTTCATTCTAAGGGACAAGTGGGGCCAATAATTTGAATTTTTTTTTTTCGGCCTAGCCTGATTGTTGCATGCACTCAGGATGACAACCAAAGAGTTTAGATGATGTACATAATGATTGATTTAGTCTTGTTGGCTATGTTTCTTTGCAAAATCAAAGGCAAATTTCTCACTCGTCTCAGTAGTATAAAAAATAACCCTCTATTATATGTTGATGTCGATTTTTTTCATGATATTGTATTGTATTGTATCTATATAAATTGTTGCAAAGAAATATTTCACATTATTCCTTTTTCATTTGAAAATCTATCCACTACCTGGCTTCCTGGGTACCTGACTACATGGGTTTGGATAGGTCGATGACCTGTGACCTCCCGTGACTCCTCTGTGGACACATGACTGGTCCTGATAAATTGTCCTGTCCCTAATGTGCTCGGGCAAGTCATGCAAATCTTTGCAATTGCTAGTGTTTAACACGCACTATCGCTCTTCCGTGACTCTTCCGAGACAAATAATACGAGAATAAATAAAAACAATTTTTATTTACTTGAATAAATGGTAATTTGTAGTCTTGCAACCACGACCACTACCAAAGAAGATTGACTCAATACCTATTCAATCACGACTTGAAATACTTTAAGCTAGATACAACCGGAAAATACAGACTAGCCAGGAGTTACAGTTACGATACGTATAGCAAATGTACCTACCTATAGCAGCAAAACACGCGTCGGGCATGTAGGTAACATATCCACTGTGTCGATAGCGCTTTGCCAAGTCTATACAAGAAAAAAAACAAACAGCCGATGTAAAGCTCGTTTAAGCGTTTGTTCTTTCCAAACACTAAAAATTCTAAAACATATTTGGAGTTTTTAGTTCAACACGAATGTACATACGTCATTGATGCACTGTACACTGCTATCCTATCATACGATAACGGACACCCATCAATAATTGATAGGGTATTATACTAATGGACTCTATAGGAAATGACGCTAGTGATGACGTTTACTCTAATTGAGTATTGGACATGCTCTGGTTCACCTGGATTGGTATATCCAAAAGCAATATTTGATAAGGTAAACCGACGGTAAGCGCAGTGGCGTATTTTAGGATTCAGCGCCCTGGGCCTGCAGATCCCGCCGCCCTTTTTTGACAATTTTAAACTGAATCGAAAGAGACAAAACACAGTTTAACACTGTTCATTAATAAGAGCCTTAGTTACGTAGTCTTTTATAAATTTCTTCTGCTTGCACCGCCCCTAGCAGCCTGCCGCCCCGGGCCATGGCCCTTTTGGCCCAAGGGTAAATACGCCCCTGGGTAAGCGATATATACTAACTGCTTCTCCATCAGCAGTTTACTGGTTTTCTACAATTTTACTATTATGTGTACGGAATACAGACTAGCTATCAATTTTTTTGCCTATAGTGCAGATATTTGAATTACTAACTAATAGGATGTGACGATGACGATGCAGACGCAGGCGCTGAACACGTAAATCCTAGAATAGAACTAGCTCTCAAGTGCAAATGAACACAACGAGAGATACGTAATATATTCATTATCAGCTTCTTAAGCAAACCATAGACGCTTATGCAAGTATGCGTATTGTTGTCAAAATAACCATGCTCTTGCAACAAGCGCGGCTCACGAGACAATATACGCGCAATCGCGGCTTGAAGTAAAACCATCAAAAAACCACGAAATAAACAAGAACAGCAATTACTGTCTCTTTCACTCCCCGCCTGGGCTCAAAGTGACGTTTGCTCCGCTTTACGCTACACACATCACTTGCGCACCACAACGTATTTACTGCGGCTTCTGCGCTGAATACGCAGTGGTTGTGAAACTATTTTTTCGAATAGAGATCGGAGAAGCCGCGCTGCTCGTCTCTTTCACTCCTCTGACTGTGGTACGGTTAGCGCTCGGGCTAGAATTTTACCAAAGTCCATAGACGGTACGATATGCGTCATGCGATCGTGATCGTGGTTTTTCTATGGTTTTCTTGTGATCCGTGATTGATGCTTATCCATCAATCACGCATTAGGTGTACGGGGTGCATTACGCTCCCATTGGTATACCGGTCTTGTCTCAGAAAGACAGAGTATGGGCCATAATCCACCACGGGGGCCCGGTGCGGCTTGGTGGGATATTATATTAGTAGGGACAAACCCGCATTCATTGTGGTTGCAGTTTTACACGACTGCTCAAAAATAAGAGTGTAATAAATATATAGCTTAACTAGCTTCTGCCCGCGGTTTTCACCCGCGTTCCCACAGGAACCGTGAGTTTTTCCGGGATAAATAGTAGCCTATGTTACTCTCCGGTCCCTAAACTATAACTATGCCAAAACTCACGTCGATCCGTTGCTCCGTTATTGCGTGAAAGAAGGACAAACCAACAAACACACTTTCGCATTTATAATATTAGTAGGATAATAAGTGTACTGGATTATTTATCTGATTGCTTTCCTTATCTCGTACTTAGTTTAGAAACAGCTTATTTTAAAATGAGGATTCGGCACTACGAGTATACTGAGTGACATAAACTGATGGTTAGTATGTAGGTTATTTTTTATTTCTTACCTTTTCGCGGTAACAACATTTTTTATGTTCACTAGTTATTTTAGTTAGGTACTGACGTTTTTTGAAATTGCTTCCTTCCTGTTTTTGTAACTTCGTACTCAATGTAAAAGAAACAAAGCCTTACAATTAACTTTAATACAAATGTTTGTTATGATGACAATAAGTGTGAGGTACGGGAGCAAATTGGTTTTCGTACGTCTTTGTTGTACTTAACTTTGTTAAATAATTTTCTTTTCATGTTATTTTTCGTTATGTTATTTTATGCGACCTCAGTCTTGCTTAATGCTTCGTATATAAGTATACTTAAGTACTGTAAGAGCCTATAAGAGACATATCATATTTTATACCACTTTAAACATTGCGGAAACCAACCAGGAAATTCCTTGTAAAATGTATTGACTTAGTACAATCAATAATAGAGCTTACTACATACTCATTAGCCTTGACTACAGCTATACTCTTAATTGCATTCCATTGGACAATCGAGAAGACAGTATGATTGCATTGAAAGCTCTTTTTACCCACGACGGAACGGAGACGGTATATGCGTTTAGGGTGAGAGGTTGTTTGTTTGTTAGTGTGTGCACACTTGAATGTTCCCATTTATCTCCAGAACGGTTTGACCGATTTAGATACGGTTTTCTGCATAGGGTTTGTGACACATCAGCGATGGTTCTTAGATACATGTTATGGCATAAACTCGCTAGGGGGCGCTGTAAAAAATGTTAATAGCCTGACACTTTGAGTTTTGAATTTTAAAACGTTTGCTTAGAAGTAGGTGAACTCAGGTCATAGACAGTAAAGAAGATTTTCTCTAAAAATTTAAAATAAAAACAAAATTAAAAATTTGGGAAAAACCCCACGACGTATGTATACGTAATCGAAAAAGAATTAAATAATTTTCTTGCAAAACCCCCGACTAAAAAGGAAAGTAACGAAAGATAAGTTAAACCCAAGAGAATCCGTCGGGGGCTGCCAATACCATCTGTGTTCCCAATTTCAGATAAAATGAAGCAGTACAGAAAAGCTGTTGAGAGATGCAGCAATTTATATCTAAATAGACAACATTAATTACGTACCTACCTAACGTAATTTCATTTAGTCAAAAACTCATAAAACTGTAAAATTTCAGATAATTTCAAGCCAAGCAACTGCAGCCCCGGAGGATTTTCTTGGGTTTAACTTATCTTTCGTTACTTTCCTTTTTAGTCGGGGGTTTTGCAAGAAAATTATTTAATTCTTTTTCGATTACGTATACATACGTCGTGGGGTTTTTCAAAATTTTTAATTTTGTTTTTATTGCTATAAAAGTAAGGAGTTTCAAATAAAAATTTTTTTTTATCTAATTGGTCGATTGTCAGAGTCAAATCATTTCTAGCTATTGACCTATCATATAATGCTCAACACAACACTTAAGTTTAGGGGACTGGCTCTCAAGTCGCAGCTGTCGCGCAGCCGTCGAAATGCACGGAGTCTTGGATCCAACTATTCCCCGCGGTTTTGACAAGGTCAATCATTAACAATTTCTCTTTTAAATAGATTGATCATACTTTCCACAGCCTCCAACTTCTGAAGCCAAATCCAAATCCTCGACTCGCTAAACATTTTCCATGTATCAGCCTCAGTCGCTAACTGGTTGCATGAGTTATCGATATCATATATCAAGATTCCCAATTCCCCTTCCAGCATTCCTATCGATATGCTTTATTGTTGTTTCAGATTTATCTATATTGCTTTGTTTTCCAATTAAATTAGATTTTGCTTTGTTTGTTTTGCTTTTGTTTGTTTTCCACGTCAAATTGAATAATTCTTCTTGTTGCGAGTCCATTGTCGATTTGTAGCAATGATTTTTGTTGCCTTTGTTGTAAATTAATAAATGTAGAGGGTAGGTGCGTTTGTCTCAATCGATATTGTCTTATGAGAGTCATGTTCATTATCTAAGTAATCATAAAAACTTTTCTAACTTTGTTTTCCAAGTTAAAGTGCAATTAATTTCAGAATTTACTATCTATAAAGTAGAGTACTTTTATTCTGACTGTATCTCTAGTGTACATAATTTATTTCTATCCGTTATTTATGAAGCATTCTAATTGCATTTTTATCATAACATACTCAGGCAAAAGAATCCGTTGTCATGTTTGATATCAGTTTTCCTGGTTTCATTTCCTCTTTCCCTTTCCATAGTAACGTTTCCTTTGTGATAACTCGTCTGAATACTTGGAACATATATGTAGTACGCAAGTAATTTCACCGAAGGGCGGCATTATGTTATGAAAGATCGCACAAGAGCTAAGCTAAAAGGTCTTACGAAGGACGAGACAAAAGGTCCGAGAATCTTGAGCTCGAAAGCTCTCAGTAAAGGTTTAGCGGGATTATATTATCTCCTACTTAATTCGTGTTAAAAGACCCATAAAAACTGGTCAGGTTAAGTTGTTTACCTAGTTTCACGTAGCGTGTTAAATTACATTAACACGATTTGAAGTAGGTGATACATGACCGTTTATAGGCTTGACCAGTTCTGACCTCACGTCCTGGGCCCCGATCGCGCTAATTTGAAATGACAGCGTACACTTATAGTTTGGTTGTGGTTTGATACCAACTGTTGTTTAGTTTCGGTTCAGGCGTGTGGAATTCGATATTGCCGTTCATTTGACAGCGTTAACTGTCAGTTGTTGTCGAAAAACGTCTCAACTTTTGGTAAAACTATTAGCGCGATACGAAACGGTCAAAAAGCTGTTATGCGGTCGTGGTTTAGTAGCGGTTTGGTTGATAATATTTAACGCGATTGCCCTCCTGGTAGCGTGGCATTTTTTGCACTGCGCAATATTAAACTTCGAAAATGCAATATCGACGGTCCTCGTTGCCAACGCCTACTCGCGTGGCTGTCTGGGCTTTCAGCTATACATTCTCACACATACCGTTCCAATACGTCTGATCTTTTCAAAACATCTCCAAAACGCGATACATCTGCAATATTTTCACTAGAAATGTAACGCTGCGTAATATCGTGGTAACACAGCCATCGCGGTTATTGTTCCGCCGTCTCTCACGATTTTACCCGCTCGAAAGTGGAAATGATTCATTTTGTTTTATATCTCGAGTGTTAGAAGTGTTTCCGCCGTGGTTAATTGAATACCTCCGTCTTTGACAATTGAATTTGAACGCAGCCTTTGTCTCGTTTCGTCTAATTTGTTTGATTGTTTAGCTAGCTAGACTGTTCTTATAAAAAGTAACTTTATCCTGTATATGTACTCGTATAATGTATATACAGTTAGCATTTGACCAGTATCCCACCCGTTCTTAAGACGAGGTGGGTGTAGACTAACATATTAATGGTTACTCGCTCATTATTCCATACAAGAGATTACCACAGAAGATATCAGACATGTAAGGGAACTAAATTCATAAAAGTCTACCTACACACTCAATGATTAGTCTCAGGATAACGGTCGCGCTGGCCTTTATGTTTCAAAGTTCTGAGTGACGCAGTAGCACTGCAAATTGTTATCATCAGCAAAACGACCAGCTTGTCTCATTATCCAACAGTATAAAAATATGCTGGATATTTATCAAATAAAACGGGAGAAATAAATTTCTGCCTACTTGTTTCCTTTTTCCAATATCTCTTGTCTAAAGATTAACAGGCTCTAAGCGTGTCTTTACCGTCTCAAAGCTCAACTGTAGACTTCGTTAAATGTTAAAAGCTCCGGCTATTTCGTTAGTTCTTCCGGCTAGTTAGTGGGAGGACTAACTCTTCTGCGAGTGTCCGTCTGGGTTGTTACCACCGCTTTGCTCGTGAAGTCTGCCGCCAAGCACTAGTGTGCAAGCATTACTGTGTTCCGGTTTGATGAGCAGAGTATCCAATGAAATTACTGCGCTTATGAGACTTAATACCTAATGTCTGAGGGTAACGAACGCACTGCAGTGCCGCGCAGGCCTTTGTGTTTCAAAGTTCTGGGTGGCACTGCAATTGTTTAAGGGCCGGCGTTATGCTTATCATCAGGCGAACGACCAGCTCGTCTCGTTACCGATTAAGTACATAAAAAAACATAAACTGCTATACACTGTGTTTGTATACTACAAACGATCACTAAAAAGGCACCAGTAAAGTACGTGATAAGTCCTAATTAGGTATGCAGCGAAATAAATTCATCTACATGTAAAAACTAACTACTTGTGTTGTAGGTACACTAACAAAAAATAGAAGGCGCCAACAACTAGTCTGAATAATAGGCAAGGTCCTAATTAGGTAAGCATCAAGATAAAAATGAACAAGGCTTCAGAGGCAACTTAATTAAAGTTGTCAAGCTCGACAAGTTCTAATAAGGCGTCAAGTCTCACGATAAGTCCTAATTAGGATGCAGTATGCAGAAATAATTCCGCGTGGGCTTAGATATCTCTATCTGCGCCAGTCGGATGTCGGCGCAGAAACCGGAACGGTAAGCAACCGGTCCGGGGATATGGAATATTCTCACGCACATATAGTCGCTCTCATTACACCGCGTGTTGCACCGTTACGAACAGGCGAACTATGTTAGAAACTTCATCTTTAGCAAGCGGTCACTATTCACTCTGTTGTTACCGGTCGGCCGGTCTAGTCGAACTTTTATAAGATGGTTTCAGTGTTCAGTAAAAAGGTATTTAGTTAATAAACCCAACAAATTCCGGGATGAACAGTTTTTTTGTTATTTAAAGCTTGGGTTGAAATTGTACTACACGACCCCAATCAATCATCGTTTCTATTGTTGTTCTTTACGCCGATGATTCAACGCGCTTCAGTTTTGCAGTTGTTCTCTGATTCACTTCGCAAGTCAGGCGTGTCAACCATAAGACTTAGACCTCAGCCATAAGAGATTATCAGTTCTACTATCTTCGATTATTTCGTCGCACATCAGTTGAGATAGTAAAACTTTACGTACCTACATAGCGTAAGTAAAAAAAAACTTAATAATTAATAAAAACATATAAAACACAACAATTCTACTTAACTAATTAAAGATTCAAAGAATAATAAGTACCTATAAAGTAATTATTCAAAATTACCGGTGATGGTCATGCAAAATCAGTGATAAATATCTACTCTGACATAAACTACTATATACTTAGTTAATTGAGATGTGCGACGTAATTTTTTCAACTTCGTAAACTAAATCACTGTTTTTTACTGAGTGCGCATTTCAAACTCGACACAGCGCAGCGTGAAAGTACGATTAACTCCGGTCACTCGGTGAAGTAGCTTTTATTTGCCGCAATAGCTTTGTAAATTCGTTACGGTGTAAGTGTCAGCCGATGTTCGCGACGTGTTAAGGGGGCGTGATCAAAGGAATTGGGATCCCTGTGTTCGCGACCCCTCCGACCGTGCCATCCGCCGTGAGACGTGGTCGTAATGTTTCCTTTAGGAGACGCGGCTCTACCGGTGAATACATTATTTTTTAGGGAATTGATATTTTAAGAGTATAAGGTTATGCAACCTTTATATATTCTTGAATAGAAACATGTGCTAAGACGTCGTTATTTAGCGAGTCGAAATGTAAATGAACAATATGAAATATCAATATGGGCAATATTTGAAAATATCAAGTTCCCACAAGTACAATACAGATGATTGCCACTCAAAATTGACGTAATCTGGTGTGAACTCTGAACACACCTGTGTTATAACGTCCATGCTTTTAATCGCATTTTATTATTAAACGTAAACATCACTTTCATTACAAAATTTTGTTTAGGTTTGTTCAAAAACATACCCGACTGCACTAGGCTGCATACCTTATGCAGCCTTGTGCAGTCGGGTATGTTTAATTTTGTCAACATTTTGTTTAGGTTTGCTCAAAAACATACCCGACTGCACAAGGCTGCATAAGGTATGCAGCCTTGTAGGTATGCAGTATGTTTTTGAACAAACCGCTACAGTAGCTACTAGCTGTACTGCCCAATGAGGTATATTAGGAGCGGTACTCCAAAGAGCGGATACATAATTTTAAAACCTGTTTGATTATGTGCGAAACGTTCGTATGGAGGTTATTGACAGAATGATAAAATTTGATATTTTCTTTTGTCTTTTTACCAGTTATCCGTTTGTTGTACAACAGAGAAGTATGGTTGGTGTGCAACAAAAAGGAGTGACAGAAAAAAAACCAATAATTAATATCCTGGTATTTCAATGGAAGAGACGTGTTGTCGACGTGGGATATACTTTAGTATACAGTCTTACACTACCTTCATATATTATGTTTACTTGCTGCTGCCTGCGGTTTCACCCGCGCGGTGATATTGGATTTTATGCAGGTTTAATTTTTTTGTGCGGAACCCAAATTCTTTTTCTATAATAAAAGTAGCCAAGTTACTCCTTACAATATCAGCTATCTGGCAGTGAAAGTCCCGTCAAAATCGGTCCAGCCGTTTCGGAGATTACCCGGAACAAACAGACAGACGGACAGACAGACACACAGACAACAATTTTAAAAATTGTGTTTTTGTTATGGGTACCGTATATACTTTCATATGCAATTTCAAATTTCATTTCAATAATATTAAAAAGCTTTTATTTTGACATTACAAACAGAAACTTCAATTTTATTTATTATTATAGATATGTAATATCTATGATGAATCATTGATAGGTAGTTGCAGTATGTACGGTAATCTCGGCAGGCGTGTTTTCGCACTTTACCTACTATTTTGTACTTATTTGTACGCTCGCTTCGTGTTGCTCTAGATTCGGGCTGTGTGTGTTTGCTCTCCATTTGCTAAAAGGGTGTTTGGGGGCAGAGTCACGTAGATAGAGAAAAAGGGAGTTCTATCTATTGGATGTACGGATATTGTCTTTTTGGCACGCATATTTTATTAGGCAACTAACTATATAGATTTTAAATGACTATTGTAAAGCAAAAGGATTTTACTAGCTTTCTTTTTCTAAAACAAAAGTAGCCTAAGTTACTCCTTGTTACAACAGCTATCTGCCAGTGAAAGTCCCGTCAAAATCGGTCCAGCCGTTTCGGATATTACCCGGAACAAATAGACAGACATACTATACAGACAGACAGACACAAAAAATATATTAATGGTTGTTTTGTTATAGGTACCGTATATATTTTCATATGCATTTAGTAAAAAGCTGTTATTTTGACATTACAAACAGACACTTCAATTTTATTTATTTGTATAGATTATACTGCATCACCTAACATATTAATGTCTGTCTGGTAGCTGTATCAATATAAATAAAAGTCGTCGACATTTTTGTATCCGGTGCTATTTATATAGTCATAGAGAAACAAACAGGTCCGTGGAATCATTCCTTGAGTCACTGGCTTAGGAAGTGTGACTTAATCAATGTTTGTTGTGTGATACATACTGTTGTCATACTGTGGTTTATGAAACTACAATATAAGTTTTGTTAGATCGCCTGCAAGACCTCCTCATCGCTGTTATATTGTAGGACGTCTCTGAGGATTACCAGTAGAACCTTATTTTTAATGTCTTCGACGTTTAGTTACTGTCCTGACCCACTGATGCGCTCTTCAACCTTACGTCTTTCTTCTTCCGTTTGTAGAACACACCCTACAATGATTTTTCTCTGCTGTCATTTCGTTAGTTTAGGCACTGGGAAGAGAACGTTTCTTCACCCAATTTTCTCGACTTGTTTCGGCGTCATCAATCTTCATAAAATTAATGAATACATATGTATATGGAAGTAACAATACAACTACTTACACTACTTGAAGTTGCAAGTATATATAGCTCGGTTGGTTAGGGTGTCTGACACAGAGTCGACAAAGACAGGACGTGGATTCAAATCTCGAAGAAAAATGGCCAGTTAGCGTGATCTTCGGATTATTAGATTATCACATCAGCCAAAATTAAATATTAAAAAATAAAAAGATGCTACTAATCCTTTCCTACCTTCTATCCTACTAATATTATAAATTTGAATGTTTGTGTGTATTGTGTGTAATATGGGTCACTACGATTTACGAGGCATTTATAATAAAACTCTTTAAAAACATTATTATTTTTTAATAATAAATAGAGTAATCTAAAACAAAATAGCCTAAGTAAAAAAAGTTAATCATAAAAACGCGCTGTGAAAAATCTTTCTTTATTTTGAAAGTTCCGTCGTCCTGAAAAACGCTATCCACGCTAAAGGAATATTCTCCGAGAGCGCGTATAATACAGCCCTGACAAAAGCTTCGAACCGTATAAAAACACCGTATTATAATATTTTATACGGCTTATGTCACAGGCGATGTAAAGCGGCGCAGTAAAAAATATACTTCGATCTATATAATATACCTACGCTATTTTAGATCTTCTTATAATATACCTACGCTATTTTAGATCTTCTTATAATATACCTACGCTATTTTAGATCTTCTTATAATATACCTACGCTATTTTAGATCTTCTTATAATATACCTAAGCTATTTTAGATCTTCTTATAATATACCTACGCTATTTTAGATCTTCTTATAATATACCTACGCTATTTTAGATCTTCTTATAATATACCTACGCTATTTTAGATCTTCTTATAATATACCTACGCTATTTTAGATCTTCTGTGTCATCCATTTATTTACGGCCAATCTTTGCACATTTGGATAAATAATGTGAAACGAATAGCTCAATTTCATTGTAAGATACCAACCATCAACCTTAGGTAGGTCGCTCTAACCGTGATTATTATGTCTATTATTAAAGACGTTTTACGTCTTTTAGCGGATAGTGTCGTGTTGATGCAATACGTATAGATAGAATTTCAGTAATGGAAGTTGAACACTGGCGACGCACACTTCACCTGCGCAGTTGAAAAAATATATAATAAATCGTGTATTGCGCCGGTCACGTGGTGCGTTGTATATGCTCAACTTTAATGCCGGCCATTTTACGTCATTTATTTTGTTAGTGCACTATTCATAGACCATTGGAACTTAAAGAGATAGTGGAACATTCGTTTGTTCTCATCAGGAATGATGACACGAAGAAAAAAAACTGCCTACTAAATTAACATTATGCGACTGATATAAAAAGCTCGTTACATAATTTAAATAGCATTGAGACGTAAGTCACTTGAAACTGTCACCACTCAACAAGTTACCGTAACATTGACAGCCCTAGCAATACTCTCACTAGGGAAGCCATGAGCCAATAAACCACAGGGCTTCCTTTTTTCTTTCTATTCTTCGATTTCTTCTTTCCATGTGGCGAGCGCATCCGGACGCATTCAGACATCACTGGCCACCGAGAAATAAAAGTTAAAACGGTTTTAAATTTAGAACGAGGAAAACGCATAACCGCAAAACGGGCTGGCTTGGGTTTTGTTTTGTTATATTTGTGTGGCTAACTTGTGGAGTTCTTAAGTTAGTTGGTAATGTAATGTACCTACCATAAACTTGGAGATTGTTCTTTCTCATTTATCAATAAGTTACTATTTTATGTTTTATCTATTTAGGTACTTTTTTGTTTGTTTTTATGTTATTTTGGTATCTGCATAAAACATCTTTTATAATTTTTGTTAAATTTCTGTTTTTCTTTTTCTTTTCAGGAGCCGACTTGTCTTCTTTTGTTTTCATCGCGTTAATTTTTCTTTTCTTCATGGTATCTACATGTAAGTTTATTTTTTATTTTATTATGAGTTCTGTTTTTTGTTTTGTTTCTTTTTGTGTTTTATTGGACTTACTTTACAGCTGAGGAGGGGATAATTTTAAGATAGAGCTATATTCAAAAGAAAGAAAAAGTATTGATTCCACGAAGGTTTCTTGTGCACACTTGTGGATTACCATAAAGCCGCTCCACTAAAACAGTTTTCTAGAAACATGCCAAAATAAAAAAATAGTATGTATTTCTACCTCACTCGTTATGTACTTATTAATCTAATTTTGAAAACTGCTCTAAAAATTGAAAGTAGGTAAAATGAAAGTACCTTACAAGTGCACAGCTAACGCTAGAACACTTGTGAGGCTGTACCTTCCTCTACAAAGAAGTTTAGCGCATAGTATCTATTGTACTTCGCTGTACAATGATCCGCTAAAACGTTTCAAACAAGGTGTACTAAAACATTTCCCCCTTGGACATCCACACTTCAAGCTGGCAGACTAATACAGCGATTCCTAAAGTGGGTTCCGCAGAACCCAAGGATTCCGTGGAAAAGTCACAAGGGTTCGAAATTGCGGATAAAATGCATAAATATTGTATTACATAATTATTACATTTTTTAATTATTACAGTCATATACAATCACGCATATTTGTCATCGAATTGTTGGCTGTTGAATACGTTAATTCCACAATCACAAATATCATTTTGGAATAGCGTAAAAAAGTGTGATGAAAAGAAACCTTTAATGTGTAGCGAATTCGGCTCTATATACGTTAACGTTTAAAAAGGTTTTTTTTTTTATGTTATTTGGTAACGAGACGAGCTGGTCGTTTGCCTGATGGTAAGCATAACGCCGGCCCATAACAATTGCAGTGCCACCCAGAACTTTGAAACACAAAGGCCTGCGCGGCACTGCAGATCGCTCGTTACCCTGAGACATTAGGTATTAAGTCTCATAAGCCCAGTAATTTCACTGGATACTCTGCTCATCAAACCGGAACACAGTAATGCTTGCACACTACTGCTTGGCGGCAGACTTCACGAGCAAAGCGGTGGTAACAACCCAGACGGACACTCGCAGAAGAGTTAGTCCTCCCACTAACGAAAACTAACTAACTTTTGTTCTTATTTTAAATTGCAGTATCTTTTATTTAATGTGGAGTGCCATAAAATAAAAGGATTTATAGAATGTTCCGTTAGCTTAAAAGTTTATGCACCACTGGTCTATTACGATATTTCTATATCCGGGTGAGACTCGCCGGGCCGCGCCGGATCACAGTAACCGGGTGAGGATTCAATTTGGCGTTATTTTCCGGGTTTTCCGCTTACTACCGCCGTCCTGTCCCGCCGTAAACATAATCCCGTAAGCCCGTACTGATGCGATTGAGAGCGGATTTTCTGTGAATACGGTACATCCTTTTGATGTGTTTTTCTCGGGATTTTGCGATGTTAGGGGGAAATATTTGAAAAACAAAGTGCTTTATCGCGAGAAATATAGTCTTGCTTTCACACAAACCCTTGTTATTGGTAAGAAGAAAACGCACAAATGTTATTTTATTTGTTTTCAGAGCAGGGTCCGAATGTAAAACCTTACATGAAACAAAAACTATCCTCTACATCCCTGGGGCCTGTTTCATAAAAAATATTAGTCTAATATTATGAGTATTAGCGTCATATTATATATGGAAAAAAGAAAAAAAAGGCTCATAATATTAGACTAATATTTTTTATGAAACAGGACTATTTAACTCTGGATAATAACTTTTTTAGCTATAATAACTTAAACTACACCATAAAGTATTTTGGTGGCGGAAGTGATTTACAGTCATAAAAACTTGTAATTTTTGTTGACTAAAATTGTCGTTGGTGTGTTTTTAACTTTTTTTAAATTTACTAAGAAGAGCCCATAGGGACACCCTAGACGCTCAAGCAAACGTACGTTTGCTTGTCAGAATAATAAAGCTTTTGCGTCAAGCGCGCATTTCGAGTATCACGAAATCGCGCTTGACGCAAAAGAGTTGTTATTCTGACAAGCAAACGTACGTTTGCTTGAGCGTCTAGGGTGCCCCTTAGATACGTCCCGGACCACGGTGTCAAGGAATGGGTTGCTATGCGATAACGAGCGGTACATACAGGAAACCTATACGGCATCCGTCCGGCCTCATTAAAATAACTCCCTTGAGATTTCTGAAATACTTTAAAATGTTCAATAAACACTGCAGTTTTGTTGTTGTAAATCCTAGTAATAGTAGTAATATTATAAATGCGAATATGTGTTTGTTGGTTTGTCCTCCTTTCACGCAGTAACAGAGCAACGGATCGACGTGATTTTTGGCATAGATATAGTGTATAGATCGGAGAGTAACATAGGTTACTAAGTACAAAATAATTGTATAATAAAGTACAGGCTTCTTAACTCATATAAATACCAGTTTTTCCTTAATAAGAATAGAAGTATACGAATTTATCAGCAGAAACTATTTATTTCCTTATTTAATAAGGACAATAGTTATATTTAAACATTTTCAAAAGTTTTAGCAATGTAAACTTACTATTTTTATGAATTATACATCGTTACCAGCCTCTTACGCGTCTACTGCTGGGATACCGGCATTTTCTCAGAGAGAGAGGTATGGGCCATAATCCATCACGCGGGCCCAGTGCGGCTTGGTGGATGTCACATGTCCTCGAATTTTGTGGTTCTTATATATATATATATATATATATATATTCTTATATGTGGGTTTCGTCACGATGTTTTCTTTCTCATTTTTAAGGCATTTAGGAGTGAGACGCTGTTTAACACGTATTTAAAGTGTGTTTAATTTTTTTGTGGTAAGATCGATTATGTCACTGGGTAACAAGCGAACTGAACTTTACTTATTACAATTTTTGCGTTAAACGTTAAAAAATACAAATATTTCACCTTGAATCAGTGAAACATTTTAGTTTTGACCCCACGTTAACAATAATTAACCTCCCCAAGGAAGACTTACTTAAAGCCCATAAGGCGCTCTCTGAAGCAAAACGTCCTGTTTTTCGTCGCACAAGTGTCCGTTTCAATACATATTACCAGCAAAAAAAATACAATAGTAGTAAATAGTATACTAGCCAAGTGTTTAAATAGAAAGATTTATCAATAAATTTTTTTAAAGAAACGGCCTAGAATCTTGAAAAAAAAAACGCAAACGATCCCGAAAAAATTATTTTGTTTCGAAATACTCAATATTTTGAGCGACAACTCTTCTATCATATTTTTGTAACCAAATGGTGTTGAAACATTGAGTCAGTGGGGGCCGGGAGCTCATAATATTTTCAAAATTTTGTCACAGCGTTTGATTGATGCGACGCGTAACCAAAATGCTGCTACCTATTTGGCTCAATCAGCATTGCGGTTCAACGAGGCAATGCCGCCAGCATGCTGGGAACGCTTCCAACAGGTATAGTGGGCTAAGAACATTTGGATTATCTAGGCCTACTTGGGCTTGTAGATTATCCAACTGTTTTTGTAGCTAGCTACGTTAGATGTAGTGTTTATTTACCTATGTATTAGCTAGTTACCAAAACGTGAATCTGTAGGAGAATGTATTATTATAATATTGGGAAACAGCATTCGTGTAGCTTCATAAAAAAGTTCTATTTTTAACAATTGACGTCTGATTTCCATTGCCAGTGCTACTCGAGACAATAATATAAATCCGAATTACCCATCCGCGAGCACTTAAATTCAATGCTTGCGGAAAACCAGTGGAAATTACATTTTCTTTAGGGAGCAACGATGTTTGATTTCCCACGAAGGGGTCGCGAGGTCTGGAGGTCGTTGACATCTAAAGTGGAAATAGAACGGTTCATATGATGAGCCACTGAAAGTATAAGTAGGTACGTAAGTGGGTATGAAGCAGATGATTGACACGGAGGGATATAAAAAGATTTCTGATCGTAGCATAACCGTTTTAGCCGTTATTGTGTCTTGGAAATGGGAAGTGTGTTAATGGCTTGGGTATTTCTCGAGATTTGGTGCCATTAAATCGTTTTGAATAGAAAATTATAAACGGCCCCGGGGCCACTTATAACATCACTTTGTTGTTCGTTTGTATAACAGTCTAGTCTATTGATCTCTAAAACTGCTTCAGTATGAGGTTGTAATACCTAAATATCGGATACTGCCTACAGCCTCGTATACATTTTAAACTACCAGTTCAACAAAGACACAGACTTGCCAAATATTTGTCTAATTCAAAAAGCTTATACTTCCAAACATTCAGTTTATGTTACTATTAAAATTTTCGTGAGTATCACACATTATAAATTGATAAAAAAAAAAACCGGCTATAACTCACGTCATTTGTCGATATTGTCGACCTAGGTTTCGAGCGTGTCCGACGCTCTTCCTCAGGGAGTGCACGCGGCGAGATCGCAACGACCACATCGACAATATCGACAAATGACGTGAGTTATAGCCGGTTTTTTTTAACAATTTATAATTCAGTTTATGTATAATATTGTTCTGTTAGTCAATGTGTCTGCTATTAAAATTGCTGACGTTAGAAGTGGGTAAATCATGGAAAAATCCGTATCACCAGTTATTAAATATTGCACAAGCTTCCAGAATATAAAATACCATTAACGTATCTCCAAAATTTCATATTTCTCGAAGCAAGTTTTTTTTATATTCGACGTCAATTTATGGGTCGCCCTTCGCGCATACTAAGCAGGATTTTTTCCTACCAGGGTTAAGTAGAGATAATTTCGAATTTGCCTTTTATTAAATATAGTCTTGGGATAAGTGTGAAATATTCTGTAAGAATTTAAGTCAACAAGAAAATAAATGTTTTTGCTAGCTGGAAGCTTTCAAATTTTGTCTAAAAAGCACAAACTGATTTTATTGAGAAAAGTAAGATTTTTTTCTGGCTAGAAGCTTTATAAGTACATCTCGATATGAGTAGATAACAGCTATGATTAAATCGGTTTAAGACTGCATCTCAATGTGACTACACCGCGTTTGGACTAGATCGCCCTAGGTCCAGATAGCGTAACGACTATATCTAGTTAATTACGATATATAGAACTACCAAACAGACTTCAATGAAATTTGGCAACAAGATAGTCACAAGTCTAAAAAGCGAAGCACCTAAGAGTGTGTACCAGCAGACGCACTTGATTCTACCTTAGCGTGTTAACTGTACCACCAACCTCTTTTAACAATCATTTAGGTGGCAGGACTAACTCTTCTGCGAGTGTCCATCTGGGTGGATACCACCGCTTTGCTGGTGTAGTTTGCCACCAAGCGGTAATGTGCAAGCATTACTGTGTTCCCGTCTGATGGGCAAAGTAGTCAGTGAAATGATTGGGCTTTGTAACGAGCGCAATGCAGTGCCGCACAGGCCTTTCTATGGTACTGCAATTGTCATGGCCAGGCGTTATGCTTACCATCAGGCCAACGACCTGCTCGCTTTACCCAATAGTATACAAAAAAAGGTAACCTACCGAAATGAGAAAAACTGAACAATTGAACATGTGCTACTTGTTGCTAACTCATTAGACAGACTTCTTTTTCTGAAGGCGTTGTTGATCATTACTATATACCTGGACAGATCTATTAAAGTACATAAATATAAGACTCACAAGCTCATATTTAGTGGCCGTTGTGCAAAGTACTCAAAGTAGGGGTATTTAATACACTGCCTTATCTCGCTCAGTAACTTTATAACGCGAGGCAGAAAGCTCCCAAAGTACTTTGTGTGCTCGGGAGTTTTATTAAAGCGACTAGAACGATATACCAATATTTAGCTTTGTGCTTGGCAACTGGCCTACTGCTTACTAATACCAAATTTGCTGTGGATTATGGCCTTTTTATAAATCTATATGAAATTTAAAGCGTTTCGTAAAAACCGGTAAATTTACGATATTCTCCATTTATAATAATATATACTAGTTTCTGCCCGCGGTTGTCACCCGCGTTCCCACAGGAATCGTGCATTTTTCCGGGATAAAAAGTAGCCTATGTTACTCTCCGGTTCATAAACTATATCTATGCCAAAATCACGTCGATCCGTTGCTGCGTGAAAGAAGGACAAACCAACAAATCAACAAACCAACAAATCAACAACCCAACAAATCAACAAACACACTTTCGCATTTATAATATTAGTAGGATTAAACCCTAAAAAATGCAGTGAGCTTGAGGTTTCAGTGAATGAAGTCATCGTGATGAAACAATAGCATGGTGATAGAATACTTTGTAGCGCTCGTCTAGCTAACTATTGACTTAAGAGGAATAATACAGCCAACGCGGTTTACGTCGGGGTTTACGTTGTGGATATTTACGGGTGGTGCGGGGAATAAGCATTGGGTCTGACGGATTTCCAAAAGTCATGGGCTGGTATATACACCTTAAAGTTGAAAATCTGTAGCCAAGCAACTGTAGGCACACCTATACCAAGCCGGTGGCGGAGCCGGAACAGAAACCGGCAGTTACTTTTGAGAGCCAGTTCTACCTTCTTCACCACTTTCAATCACTTAAGATCAGGTGAAAGATAAAGGTCAAACGCAAACTGTCGAAAATAAAAATAGAAACTAAAGCTTAATTCTAGACTTCTAGCTTAATTCTAAACTTAATTCTAGACTTTAGGTTATTATAGGTTGTGGATTCTTACCTAGATTAAAAAACTAAATAATGTCCTTTAAACTTTCGAAAATAAAAATAGAAACTAAAGAAAGATACTTAATTCTAGACCTTACTCTATATAGGAATCCACATTCATGGTTAGATTGAAAAAACTAAATACACACATGTCGTCACCCGTAAACGCGGACACTGCAAAGGCATAGTTTTACATGGCAAAGGGTTCAAAACTTCAGGTATTAAATATACTCTTAAAAGTTGTTTAATTCAGGGAATAGGTAATGTTTAAACAGTTCTGCAAACTAGGTTATGTCCCGTCAGTAGTGAACCACATAATATACTTAGTGAAATTGTTTTTCATGCGAGCATGCGAACATTTTAAAAATGTAAAGCAGAGGTTGTAGGCATAGCAATTTACTTTTTAGGTACATTTCATGGTACACTACAGGTGTGCCAAACTATCATGTCAAGGATACCCCAGTGCCCTATTAATGAAAATGTAATGTGTTTTTAACTCGTAGGTTTCAAATACGTGGTTATATTTTAAGACTGGGAATATATTTGAAGTTAAAACGTTATGGTACGAGTCGTCAATATCGTTGATTCTCTTGGAGTAGTTGTAAACTAGTTCCCCACCTGCTATGCACATAAAAACTACCTCTGGCTTCTGAACCACAGTTGCTACAAGTTCGGGAGCCTATGGACTCATTTAAAATCTTGTAGGATCTTGTTGTGTTTACTTATGTTAACTTTTTACTTTTACTTTGCTTACAAAGCTTTCTCCTTCCGCTCAGTGCTCATTTATAAGCTGCGCTCATAAAGTTTTACAGTCGTATCTTGAACGAAGTGTATTGAGTGTCCAGCATAAACGTTTTGTTTGTTCATTGATATTTCTTTGTTAAAACTTTTATAAAAATGACACATCGGTAATATGAGTCAAAACTCGACTGTAAAACACAATCAATAGAACTCTCATCGGATTACCACAAAAAACAAGACGACGACTTTTAAGAAGACTTTTAGACGCCTGATTAGCTAGACAGTGTCTAAAGATAAACTGCTAAAATGAGTGGAAATTTCACAAAAGAATGTAGTTAGACAACGGTCTGATACCACTGAAACAAAAATTTGTGGTTGCTCATTTTTAAACACGCGATTAAGGCATGTTTAGGAGTTAAATGCTGTTTAATACAGGTTTAAGGTGTGTTTAATTTTTTTGTCGTAAGATCGTCAGCCTTTATAAAAGCGCTTACAACTTACAACACAAGAAAATGCTGGAAAATATTGCAGAAATCCTACATGATTATGGTTCCAATTGATTGAGTTACATCGTTCTTGAAGATATGTATTTGTGTGTATACATGCGTGCAATATTAGCGAGGAAGCTGTTTCTTTCTCGAATTATTTATATTTGTTCTTGTTTGAATTGTCTTCCCAAGCAACATATCATGCTCGGCACGTATCGCTTACGCCAAGTATATATATCACGTTTCAGTTATTACAAGACACATATGAGTACGTATTATTTTATCCATTTCTAGATAGAGTTAGGCGGCTTTTGTTCATTTTTTTATTTCTTTGGAACGGTACATTTTATGCAAATTGATAAGATCTTTTCGGGCATGCTATAGAGCGTTTCTGTTGTAGGTAGATGATTGTTGAGCAATCCTGGTCGATAACACAATTGCCCCGTTGCACTAATAGTATTTCCTTGGCACGATTCATGCATGTCAAGGGTGTCATAGCCATGCCAAGGATTGCTTACTTATTCACGGACTGGGAGTTCCTAGCCTTGGTCAGCTCTATATTGCTTAGCCTCTATGTGACATTAATTTATGTGTTTGCTGCCTTGCATGACTAGTGAAATGGAAATGACCGCATACTCGAAGCTTAGTTTCAAATGCATGTTTTTTTATACCATTGGATAACGAGTAGAGCTTGATGGTAAGCATAACACCGGCCCATAACAATTGCATTGGCACTCAGAACTTTGAAACACAAAGGCCCACCCACTGCATGTTACCCTGAGACATTAGGTATTATAACCTCTCATAAGCTCAGTGATTTCACTGACTTCTTTGCTCATCAAACCGGAACACAGTAATGCTAGCACATTACTGCTTGGCAGCAGACTACACGAGCAAAGCGGTGGTATCAACCCAGATGGATAACTTTTTATACTATTTGATACTGATACATAGGAGTATAATAGCAAACAGCGGAGAGATGTACAAACATAACGTTTGAAAGACAAAGACAAGATATAGGAGATATGTAAAAACATGACTCATGTTCGTTTTTGAAGCTGGTTGCAGTATTAATTACTCATTGCCTCTGCCACAGAAGCCCGAAGTGGTCAAAGTGCAAATAGTGGTAGGGCGAACAAACACCTTGTGGTTCCATTTACTGGAACTCCTTTACGACCGCAGTGTGGGGTGCTCCGCTGTTTTATTAGGTCATTCTTGTTAGTGTGTCGTACATTGATGGGAATTGTGATGGTATATATTGACTAGCTTCTGTCCGCGGTTTTCACTCGCGTTCCCACAGGAACCGTGCATTTTTACGGGATAAAAAGTAGCCTATGTTACTGTCCGGCCCATAAACTATATTTATGGCAAAAATCACGTCGATCCGTTGCTCCGTTACTGCGTGAAAGAAGGACAAATCAACAAACCAACAAACACACTTTCGCATTTATAATATTAGTAGGATAGTAGGATTTAAAAGCGGTCGGGCGTAAGGTGTATAATATGACTATAGATTCGGTATACTACCGCTACCGATGTTATATGTTATGGGTCAATTTGCTCATCGCTCGAAACAGCGAAGATAAGTAAACATCATAAGGTAACTGACATCTCAATGAAACACGTAATACAAGGGCATGTAATACTTCTCAATCCGGATTGAGACAACTGCCTACGTGAATGGACCATTCTCTCTCTAACTGTGTGTGAACAAATAACTTTAAAAAGAATTTCAAGTATGTTTTGTTTCATTTATAGTTGAATATAGTCTCGGATTCTCATCCAAGTTGCAAGCTAATGTGCTGAACACACTAGAAGCTCCACAACAAGAGTTACTATGCGTCCTATTCGTGTCGCATGAAATATTCAGAGCGCTGTGCCGTCGGCGGCGTTACATGAACCTCGTCTGGAGCTGTTTAATTCTGCCGCCAAGCAGTCTGCGCGGTAGATGCGATACTCCTACTATAGACTTAGAGGAAAAATATATAGGGTCTTACCACAAAAAAATTAAACACACGTTAAACCTGTGTTAATCACTGTTGAACGCCTAAACGTGCCTTAGTCACACGATTAAATATGAGCAACCACAAATCCTGATTTAAAGTAGTGTCTAACCATTGTCTAACACAATTCTGTTGTGACATTTCTAATCATTTTTGACGTTTATCTTTAGACGCTATCTAGCTAAATAGGCGACTAAAAATGGTTTTTTTGTGGTAACATTGTTTTTTTTTTGAACCGTGAAATAGAATTTGAGCTTAGTACTATTATAGAATTTATCACGGAACATTCCGTAGGGAAGGGTTACGTAATGTGTCAAATTTTGCCAGTTGATTTATTACACGCATACGTTGACGATTTATTAATATTTTTTATACTTCATTTTTCGTCAAATTAACTCACGACGTGGTCCATTCAAAATATTCCAGTCTTATTCTTGCTTTAATGTGTACACCACCTTAAACCACAACGTATCAAATCACAAAGCAAAGTGTAATCAACAATAACTCAAGTAGCCGTGAAGCACAACTCGTTATTTCTACTTTATGATAAGATTAAAGCTAAACCACAGTCTCACGTAATCGATCTGGTAGCTGATCGCACGTAGTCGATGGTAATTAATAAACATGCTAAAGTTAGAATAGGATCAAAAGCGCCTGGAGGAATACAAATATATAAAAACATAAACATAAACGCTTACACACTCATACCCCCGCACTAGGATTCCCTGTGTCGCAGGTGGCATGGACATACACAGATACACATCACAAACATCCAAGACCCGAGAACAAACTTTATGCTTACACAAAATCTGCCCCGGCCGGGAATCGAACCCGGGACCCCTCGCCTTGCAGGCAGGGTTACTACCAACTTAGCTACGGAGCCGATATTTTCTTAGGACACTGATTTTTATCTTGAATGTGGTTTCTAACCAGGCGATCACTAAGCCTAGATTCAGAAAGAATAACTAAAACATAGGCGAACTTTTAGACGTGTATTATCGTCATATTTCAGATTTGTACAGGGTGAGTTTGAATTGATATATTATCCCGGAAGGTGGTAATTAGGACCATGGTTATAGAAAAGTTGTGAGAACCTCCCTTCGAAATAAGTCAGTCATTCAAAACTTTTATACAAAAAAATAAATTCACTTCAAACGTGAAGTGCGCTGCATTTTCTGCAATTGTTTTCAAGCCGGTTCTAATCCACAAAGTTCAACATAGTTCAAGTAAATCAAGTGATCTAGGAAGTTATCGTTACGGAAGTTATTTAGTAGAATTTTGACGTAAACTTTAAATGCCTTTTGAGTGAAATATATTTTATAGTGTTTACCGACACTAGCGGAGGTTCAGGCAAATATATACATCACAAAAATTTCGCTTCCAACAGGATTGAACAGGACAGGCTGGAACAGGAGGCTTGTAAGCCGGAAAGAAAAAACTTCATATCAAGAATTTCGCAGTTAACATCGATTGCTCCCATAGCCTAGTTGGTTAAGGCGTCTGGTCTAAATAACCAGAAGACGCAGGTTCGAATCCTGTTGGAAGCGAACATTTTGTGATGTATATATTTGCCTTTTGACCACCACCACCACCATGATATGATTGCATTACTATTTCCTTTTTTATGTTATTTGCTAACGAGACGAGCTGGTCGTTTGCCTGATGGTAAGCATAACGCCGGCCCATAACAATTGCAGTGCCACCGAGAACTTTGAAACACAAAGGCCTGCGCGGCACTGCAGATCGCTCGTTACCCAGAGACAGTAGGTATTAAGTCTCATAAGCCCAGTAATTTCACTGGATACTCTGCTCATCAAACCGGAACACAGTAATGCTTGCACACTACTGCTTGGCGGCAGACTTCACGAGCAAAGCGGTGGTAACAACCCAGACGGACACTCGCAGAAGAGTTAGTCCTCCCACTAACAAAGTTATTATGTAAGTATCTTACCGTTTGTGTATGTTACGGTAGCATAATGGTCGCCATGCAGTCTACATGACTGTGATGGATGTTCCATTCCATTATTGTGTTTGGTTTCAATAATGTTTGTGCAGGTGCAGTGTTTGTGTTGGAGTTTGAGTTCTCTGTTATGGTTTTTAGGTACTTACGTGCTGCAATGTGTACAGTACAACATCTATATTTTAATATTTCTTTCAAATGGTTATTATGAAACATTCTATGCTTATTGGGATATGCCTTAATGAATCGGTTTTGATGTAACGATGACGATGACGGTTAAGTACCTATGTTTCTGATCTTTGGAAATTGCGTTGCCTTCGCCGGGATTCGGTGAATCATTGTTGCTCGTTTTTTTTCCTACCTAATATAGTATTCATGTAATCCAATTGATCCTCCTTTTTTGTCCGAAAAAATACAATATTAATTGGTGACCCATTCAGCACTACTTTATTACTTGTTTGTGCGTCATGTTTTAAATTATATACTATGTTCTTCTCATGTACGTTTTCCTATGAGAACCTTCTTCCACGATTAATTATGTATGCTGAATAAATGTTGTTCTATTCTATTCTTGCAGCGCTCGATTAAAATATAAGTACATAAAAGTAATAAAAGCACGCGAGTGACACTTTCTTTTTAAAATTTCGCGGTCTCATTTTCTTTTTTCTCGTTAAACGTTTTTTTTTGTTTCTCCTTAGTTATTTCCAGGGCGAGTTTTTCCTCACAACAGGGTTACACGCGGAGTCCTCATTAAAAGCGCCCTTCGCGTGAATAGAGCAGAGTAACGAGCGACTTGACATTTGACATCGTAGGTGTGTCGACATCTGCTGACACAATAGGACATATCTGCTAGGTTAACATGTGGGTTTTTTTCACAGGTTTTTTTGGTTTGTACAAATCTGAAGAAAGAAGCTACAGTTCACATAAGGTGCTGGTTAGTAATTCTGCAAAACTTTACTTATAAACTGGAGAGTAGAATTTACTGGAAGTGTTTATTTTTATAAACGACCTATCCAGAAATAGGTTTACTATTAGAATCGTATTTGTGTAACTAGATAATAATAAAAAATGATTTAAAAAAGCGGGAACTGACTTTGACTAATAAAAATCGTGATATTTGTAATTTCATACTCACTGTTCCACTCTTAAGAGTGGTATTCTGTAGAAAAATTAATAAAATAATCTATTAAATTGGTTGAGAAATGACAGAGAAATAGAGTAAAATAGCCACAAAAACAAACCAGGTGAATTGAGATTCTCCTCCTTTTTTGGAAGTCAATTAAAAAACTAGGCTTTGTAGGTACTCTAGAAACTTTTTTTAATATTGTACTACTGGGAGTAATTTTAACTTTTTAATATAGTAATATAGATAATACAATTTATCTTTTTAATATTGGTAATAGTTTTACCTTTTTAATAACAGTTTCGGTATTCGTTTTTTTTACACTCGATAGGCTAGCGAACTTTCTCGTCGGAGATAGCGAATAATTAGAAATGTCTTTTTATTTACCTACCTGTTTTGTGCTATGGCTTGTTCTTGCTAAGCCAACATGTAGGAAGTGGGTCACAAACTAAAGACAAAGACTGCGCAGAAACAATACACCTTCTAATCCCAAACAACTGAGGGTTGTACAGTATGCATACTAAATAGGACCCACTATAAGCTAGTTGTTTTATTGAAAGCACTTGAACGTGTTCTTACAAAGGTTTAGGTTACCCCTACTGAATTATAAATGTTCATACAATCTTACCTAACGTTTTCTAATATCTCAGGCCGGAGCACAAAGAAGCGATATTGTGTACTCGTTATTACGTATTTGGGATAACATTGCTTTTACGATGGTCTACTTAACTTGAGCGTCTAGGGAGGCAGGTCGCATCAGGCTTTATTACTCTGGAATGGGCCCTTTGTATAAGATTCTGTTTATTAGACGCACGGAATATACCAATGTAAACTAATTTCGGGCAATTTATGTGATAGCTTTGGAAGTCAATAGATAATATTTTTGTGAATGACTATATGAAATTTTGCAAAGATTATTTATTCTTAATTAATTGGTCTTGTAATATGTTTCTGAAATTACAGTCTTACGATAAAGTTCTAAAACCTTCAAAGCTTACTCGCTGACCGGAAGTTATAGTCAGAAGGATTTCAGCTTTAAGTTATTTAGAAGAGCCTGTGTTGAGGTAGTCCATATGGGTCCATCCATAGAGCGTACATTACATTTATATTATATGATTACTTACATATAAATCATGTAATGTGTGCATATGCGCCTATGCGTTACACTCTTTTGTTGTAAGAAATCTTAAAAAATAATAAGTTTGATTCCTACCTATTTTGAACATTTTATAAACTACGGTATAAAGGGGATTTTTATTCAAAATTAGCCTTATAATCACCAAGAGTGACATTTCCTAACGTTGCTTTTTGTATAGACCAGACTTTATCCAGACTTCCCAGACCGCGCGATGGCCTCCAAACTATTATATTTCGCTGCCTCTAACGGTAGGTATATAAATTTCATTACCACAGTTCTTGCTATGAAATATGCGATGTAATTACTATTAGCTATTTTGATATAAGTAGATAAGTAATGTCTGGTAGTTAGTCGAGCGTGGTGAAGTGCAGAACGCGCGCGGATGAATGGATCGATAGTGGCATGTCACACGCGACGATGTGATACCGAGCTGCCGTATTGTCTATGCCTATAGGATTTCCCCAATCTGCGGCGCAAGTACGGAAGTCGGTTCGACAAATTTATCGAATCTTGCGAGTACCGAAGTCTGATTGTAAAGTATTGTAGTAGCTCTATATTCTCTTTGGATTCGACCTAGCTATTCGATGACTTTTGTCGATTGTGGCTCTATAAATTATATAAAAGTCGATAAAACCCACTTTATCGATTTTAACTGTCGATTTTATCGAATTTTATCGATCGAAAAGATCCGTTCTTTCGCCGCTCGCGCTGGTTCAAAAATGCTGTCGGTGGTGAAGCTATAAGGAAATATTAATTATTCAGGCTAGCAAAAGGGGAGCTTTTAAAAATTTGTCGCGTGATTTTATTATTTGTGCCATTTGGGCCATATCATTGTTTTGCATGTGTAATCGGTTGATGATAAGCATGCATTACTGTGTTTCGGTTTAGTGAGCTAAGTAGGCAGTACAGCGCATAAGCTGATACTGCGCCTTGGTTCTTCCAACGAACAGTGTTTAGACGTTCAAACTCTATAGCAGACCCCAGACACGTGTGCGATCGTACGTTTGCTTGACGAAATAACAACGCTTGCGGCCCATGGTAAAACCATGGAAAAACCACGATCCCCGCTTGACGCAAATCGTATCGTCTGGTGTCATTGTAGTTGTGGCTGGATGAAAATCTAGTCCATGAACGTACGTTTGCTTGACGAAATAACAACGCTTGCGGCCCATGGTAAAACCATCAAAAAACCACGAGCCGCGCTTACACGTAATATCTCGTAATACGCGCTTGATGAAAACGCATGGATATTCTGACAAGCAAACGTACGTTGGCATACATGTCTGGGGTCTCCCTTAGAGTGGTGCTAAAGTTGGAAATATCGATGACTTCGAATTCAATGAAACGTACATCTCCTAACCGGATGTTATGGAAGCGAATTTAAAATCTGGCTGTGTAATATTTCTTGGGATGTATATTTTGATTTTTGGTATACTGAAAAGTAAGGATTAACACTTTGATAAGCTATTAATACTCGCGCCAAACTTTATGACCGCTCTGAGCATAGATACGAATGCTCGAGTCACTCGACCTCTCTTGGACATCCTCGCTGGATCAAGACACGCACCAATTCTTACACCAATCAAAAAATTTGGTGTATATATAAGTAGATACAAACCAGTCAGAAGATGCTTTAGTTCATTATTACGTAAGAAAGCGCTGCAACTTCGTAAGCACTAAGGCTTGAGGTACCGACGCCACGGGCTCCGCCAGTGAATCATTCATGGCCCATAGGCTTCCCGTCTTTAACTTCTTTCTACTTTCAATTTGTTTTACGAGGTATAAATTCTAAGCGATACGCGCGTTATAGAAATTGTTATAGTTTCAGAACAAAATTGTGGCAAATTTAATTTTTTATACTGTGATGTAACAAGACGAGCTGATTATTTTCCGTCCATGTTCGTTGGTAATCATAACGCTTGTTGTCAAGGTGTAACATTTGTACTGCCACCCAGAACTTATAAACACAAAGCCCTTCGTGGAACTGTAATGCACTCGATATTCTCAGACGTCAGGTCATTATACCCAATAAATTCACTGATAACTTTGCTCATCAAACCAGAATACAGTAAGCCCAGACGACACCAGCAAAGCGATGGTACCCTCGCCGAAAAATCCGACCACTTGGTAATCGAGTTGTTTAAGGTGTAAATTGTATAGTTATTCGAAGGGAGGTCGATAGGTATTTATTTATTCAGTAGGGACGGTCCAAAACGTCAATAGCTAACATACCCACCCGTTGGCTGGTCATAAATACGAGAATTGATGAGACCCGTCTCTGTGAAGGTTCTCTTTGTTGAAATCGATTCGAGAAAAACAAAATTACTAAAATCGATTATACACGTGCGTCACGTCGTCTTTCTGTTACTTTTTATTTATATAGCTGTTTGTCATTCGTAGGATAGAGTCATAGAGCTGGCGCTTTGGTAGTGGTAAGTTGACTGGCCACTTTAAGCCCCATCAGAAATCCTTTATTTGCTGTAAAATTCTGACATGGGCTGGCCATATACATGCCTTAACCAGAAGGCAGCAACAGCCTCGTTTTATTTTCGCGTTGCCTAAAAAGTTGAAGATTTCGTTGTAATATTTCTCAGACGATACTGTTCGTTCCACAACATCTCAGATAGTATGTAAAGTAAGTTAAAGTCAAGTACAAGTTGTGAGAAAGTTTGAAACAACTTAGGAGCAAACTGTAGCGTTGCCGTCGTCCCAAAGTGGCTAAGAGAAATTTCATAAAGTTTTTTTTTGAGTAAGTACGTAGTTTTAGGTAAGTGTAGAAAGTTGAAAGATGTTTTTTTTTATTACATTGTTGAATTAATTTCGAAGATTGAAATACTTTAACGCCAGTGTTACCTAACTTGAATATGCAAAGAACTGCTATTTATCTTAAAACCTTTCGGAGTTCATTAGAATAGCATTAGGTAAATTATATAGGCCCACTGCGAAACTGATGAGGTGTTCATTGTTGTGATGGTGATTAAGTGAAGGTCTGCACTGATCAACACAAATGGCGCTTGTATAGTCAACAAAGCTTGGTTTGAGGACATCACTATCCTAAGCAGGGATCGAACAATTCGAGTAGGGACGTATTTACAACGATAAAAGAAGAGTATGCATAATCGTCACATCGATCATTCTAAATTCTTCCTACTTCCAAACGACTTCAATTACGTTAAGATCCTTCTTAATTGTCCAACACGGGCGGCGGTCATTGCCCCCGATCCTGGGATCTGAGGGCTGTCTCAATGTAGCGAGACTTAAATACATAAACATCAAGGGTCTGACCACAAAAAAATTAAAACCACGTTGAACCTGTGTTAATCACTGTTTGACGCCTAAACATGGCTTAGCCGCGCGATTAAATATGAGCAACCACAAATCCTGATCTAAGTAGTGTCTAACAGTTGTCTAAAACAATTCCGTTGTGACATTTCTAATCATTTTTGACGTTTAGTTTTAGAAGCTGTCTAGCTAAACAGGCGATTAAAAATTGCTTTTTTGTGGTAACACTACAAAAGTCTAGTCGTGAGAGTTAAAGTAGAAAAAGTAAATATCGTGATAATTAATAATCGAAAAGATCTTTATTTAAATAAGCGTATGAAGATACATACGCTTATTTAAATAAAGATCTAATATACATGATATAATATACAAGACATAATATACAAAAAGCTAGTATCTTATTACTCTCTCAACGTTACGCCCCTATGTGTGCAATTAATTAAATTAGGATACATTTCGCGTTCTTGCATTATGCATGTTTGGTTTAGGTTTACGTTTTAATTTGACGGCTCCGTAGCGTAGTAACCCTGCCTGCAAAGCGAGGGGTCCTGGGTTCGATTCCCGGCCGGGGCAGATTTTGAGTAAGCATAAGTTTGTTCTCGGGTCTTGGACGTTTGTGATGTGTATCTGTGTGTGTCCATGCCACCTGCGACACAGGGAATCCTAGTGCGGGGGTATGAGTGTAAGCGTTTATTTATTATTTATTTAAAATTCTGTATTGCAAATTTTGCTTATTTTCATTTTGCTGTTTTTAAAATTTAAGAAGAGTACATTTTCACGTTTATTATATAGTTAATACGCTGAGTTATCAACGAGCATTTTTGCGTCTGTGATCCAGATATGGATTGTAATACTGTGATCCTGTGGCTTTGCAATTTCTTCAAAATGGTTTATCTTGTCAAAGTGTGCAGCCCTATTTCGATGAGCGTCATCTGCGCTAATTTTCTTCACGACTCATTTGTGCAGTTCTATATTAGTATTTCTGAGAAAAGATGTAATGCAGATGTAATGTTAGATCTAAGGCCGTTCTTTGGATATAATGTATTCTACCAAAAACATTACAGTACCTATAATATTATAAATGCGAAACTGTGTTTATTAGTGTATCCTTCTTTGTATTAGGAACAGATTGATGATTTTAGCATTGAGGTAGTTTATGGGCCGAAGAGAGACATACTATTTTAGCATTGAGGTAGTTTATGGGCCGAAAAGAGACACTATTTTTTTCCCCCGAAAAAAACCATGGTTCCTATGGAAATCCTATGGGTTTATTTTTACAAAAACCCAGAGGGAACCATACTCATAATGAATTATTTTGAATTAAAATGATGGATTAGTATACACCTATATTAGTAATAGATACGTATCAACTAACATCGCCACGAGGGTGAAACCGCAGGCAGTTAGTTAGTCCAAGACGATTTATCAGTAGCTTCAGAGCTCATCTTTCAGATTGAGCCTCTGTATCATTTTCCCATTACTCTTCACCTGAAATTGACGTGAACTTTCTTCCATAATATAACATTCTCGTGTACTATCTATATATCTTCCAATCTCTCCAGGGGATAACAAGCAACAACGAAGCTTCGAAAATCCATCAATTCTGATTATAGTCCATCATTTTTCATGTATTGTCGACCTTGGCGTTGCTATTGGAGGATGGCAATATGATAGTGATAAAAAGCTCTGTGTACTTAAATAGTCATGGTTTAATATCGTAATGGGGCTTTTAAAAGCTTTACTAAAAAACATTGCGATTGAAAGATAAAACCGATTTGCAGTTCGTTCTATATAGCTACGAATTTTCTCGGTAAAGACATATTGCATGTAAAATAGGTACTTTTATTTCAATCAAAATTTAGTGGACTATAAGAACAATAAGTGTGCTTTTTTTTTTAATTTACATTTACACTGCAAGCTCCAGGGCTCGCACCCTTTTTTTGTTAATCAAACTATTTCTTGCAATTTTCACATGACATCATTAAATTAACAAAAAGAATACTCCGAAGGCATAACTATGATGATAAACATACATACATAAAAATAACTTTATCTAAATACTTCTAAATTCGTATGTGAAGAGTAGTTGAGGTATCCAACTATCAATATTACAATTAGGGCTAGTTTATTTACAGTAGTTTATTAAGTACACAATCGGTGTAAGTGTGCTCCGGTAGCTCCACTTTGTAAGCCAGACCAGCGACAAATTAAACAAGCTAAATTTTTTTTAAATTCTTTGATTGCTGCTTTAACGTGAAGTGTCTATAATTAACACCGAAATACCCTTTTCGTAGGTTTATACAAACGCTGCACAGAGCCGCTGTGTCTGGCAGTTGCAGGTAGGAAGTTATCGATGGCCCACGGGGGCAATTTCTGTTGGCAAGTCGTTATCATGGGTATAGTTTGCGTTACGATTTTTTCCTACAAGCTCATTGTTACCTTCTAATCCTCAATATACAGATGGGCGACCTCACTACCAGAGAGGCATCATCGCTTTGGGGCCTGCCACAAGTGCCACCATTCACCTCATGTAATGTAGTAATGCTTGCACATTACTGCTTGGCGGCAGATGTTACGAGCAAAGTGGTGGTATCAACCCAGGTGGACAGTTGCAGAAGAGTTAGTCCTACCACCTAGTAAAATATATCTCTTGCAGGAGTGTGTAATCAGGCTTTTGTTGGCCAAAAGACAAAGAAAGACAAACGCCAACAAAAAAAAAGCCATCAGGCATAATGGTTATCAATACGGAGTGTGTTCCAATCACGCGAAAAAATTGATGTTGACGGCTGAATGCTGAATGAGGTACAATTAAGGCAGACGCGGGAAAATTAAGTGTCACATTGTGAAAGGTCGGTCAAAGGCTTGGCTGGAGTTAAATGATGGGAAAGATGACGAAACACATTCTACCCTCTCATTTATCATCCTAAAAGGTGGGGAATGTTTTGAATATATAAGAATATTATGATACGAATGAATATTTTGTTAAAAGCTCGGCAATTTGTTGTAATGCAGCGGAAAATTTTAAAAAATTGGGCTTTTTTCCAGCCTACAAAGTATGTTACCATTCCTATAATGGCGATCACTACTCCTGTCTACAAACTGTCTCTGCGCAAGGTGTACAGCATTATAGAAACCGGTTTTAGTAAGTTTCAGTTTGGTATTATTCTAATTACTGCCACGTTTAAAACTCAACTAACCACCTACTTTTGTACGCGACTGTGCCAATTCACTTAAGTGGTAACATATAACTTTGACTCCCTTAAGTATGTCATGTCGTATACACGTAACTTTGCCATTCTACAACCACGAGTATATCGAGTGACATAGTAAACGCTCACGTAAGTATGTCATGTCTACAAAGTTTGCACGCTGACGGAACCACCGCTAAAATATTGATTCAGTATTTTACTGCTGTGAGTGAGTAGCACGCAAGCCATATAACGACAAAACCAATACAGAACCAGGAACCAGCCCCGTGGTACAGATAAACTTTGTGAACAGATCAGTGAATTGTCACTTATGTATGTATTTATATTATCTCGGCAGGGATAACGATCATAAAAGTAGCGATAAGAGGCTATACCTTTAAGAACTTCTTATTGTTATCTTCCTTTGAGAACTTCTTACTAATTTTAAAACATCCTATTGTTTGATTAACCATTTTGTGATGATACGTATCGTGGCTGTAGAACATCAAGTATCAATACTAATTATCTATATCTACGAATTGCATGAGCTAGGAGAAATCTAAAATCATTTAATTTTCATGAGCACCTTCTTGCGGCCCATGTTTTTTTTATCAACAAAATAGAAACTTTAATTTGGTGCAGATTATCCCCATCACCGCCACTGTAGCGGCAATGGACTATCTGTATCTTATTTTTTTTCTGGTAATCTCTCAATTTTAACTGATGCTAAGGGACGATGCATTCTATATTGAATCACGCTTGCCCAGAAGATACCTTGACACTTTTGTTTTGAAGACAGTATTTTGTGCAATTTCTCCTCTAACGAGCTATGTGGTCAACGCCACACGGTAACGACTGGGCGGGCGGCGGTAAACTAATGAACCTTTTGTTTTGTTGATTCTCTGTGTTGGCAGAGGCGTGTGTTGTCCCAAATATTAGCGTGGCCACGAAACGTTTTAATTTTTCCATGTCTACATGCGTTATTGCAAGGCCCGTGGTTTAGTTGGCACCCGGGAGTAATTGAAGGAACCACCAGGAATGGAAATTGTTAGGTTAAGTTTTTCTTTTAGTCCTTCTTTCTATTTGTACATTTAATCAGTGAAGAGTGGGCCAAGTAGTATTAACTAGGAAGTTAGTAGTAAAATAATCTAGTTTGAGGATCTACCTAAAACAAAACAAAAATTAGAAACCAATACATACAAACATAATCTAACGAGCCGCTACCAGTAGGAAATGTTCTTACATAATTATGTATATATGCAAATAAATAAAATTGAAGTGTCTGTTTGTAATATCAAAATAACAGCTTTTTATTATTTTATTAAATGCGTATGAAAGTAGGGGAAAGAGGGGTGAAAACAGATAGGGGGTAAGAGCAGATAGTCACTGTTTCACCTTTCCGGGTATCGCTGTCTTATTCTATGCAGTCGTCAAATACTTGGGAGCGCACGCTCAGCACGGTAGCAAATGGTGACCACGGTTGAATCTCAGCGCGTGCGTCAACACGAGAAATAAGAAAGCAAACGTAAGCAATCTAATATTTTTGAATTTTTGACGTATTCTCATTGGTTTTTGACATGTGCTATCTTGGTGTTAGGCTTTTTTATTATAATAATGAATATCATAGCTAAGAAAATTGCAGTAATTGTAGGCGCTAGGCTTAATATAAAGTGTTTGCAAATTGTAGTTCCAATATCGCAGCCGTGGGGTACGTTCGGACGGGGTGATTTCGGGTATCTGGTTTCACCCGCAATGTATTTGTTACCTACAATGTTATATGCGTTTTTAATTATTTTTTTTATAAATGATGTATTTTTATTGTTAGGTACAAGGTTCAAGTTATGCCACGAATATATACGTGAAAAAATCTAATAGGCTGCAATGGTCGGAGTCAGACATGCTTTTGGCTATCAATTCTATTATGGACGACAGAATTGGATACCTTTGGGCCGCAAACACATATAATGTACCCAAGAGTTCTTTGGGCAATGGGTTTCAACAGAGCTGTTGTATCATCATTTTTTTATCTCTTAGTATCGAACCGTATCCACCCCCCCTAGTTACAAATGCGTATCCGGTTTTACCCATAGGTAAGGGGTGAATACGGATTTATATTTTTAAATAAAATATATTCTAGTTCCTATAATTGTAATTAATCTCGAATAATTATTTGTTAAAGTAATGACTAATGAACAGTCGTTGATAAATTGATATTGATTTTTTAAATATATAATAATTTGATTAATTGACGGTACTTTTACCTTAACTATCCGGTGCCACCCCACACTCCCCTATATACGGGACTTTCACTGGCAGATAGCTGATGTTACAAGGAGTAACTTAGGCTACGTGGGCGAAGCCGCGGGGCACAGCTAGTATCTATATTATAAATCTTGTTGCTTAGCTTGGAGGATTTGGAGCCATCGGCTAAAACGGTAGTTTCTGATTCCCTATATGTGTACCTACAGGGAATCCTAATTAGGGATCAAGTTCTATATCGTTGGCTGTTATTTATTGATAGATTTTAGTTCATTTTTTCTAATAAATTACCTATAGTCTGATTATAGGCTTGCTTATTAGGAAAAGGAATCCAAAATTGCTAATTCGTATAGCATCATAAGCCCTGTAAATCTCCAGTTACACGTCTAGATACAAATAATATCGCACGAAGCCTCCCGTGTACTTCGTAATAATCCGCGCAGGTAATTGAATTCACATCCCCACATTCGTACCTGCAGCTTCCCTGTACATTTACACCAAGTAATAACACGAATAGGTAATAGAGCCTTCGTAATTCTGGCATTATTGAAAATAACAAGCTCTTGTTACCTTCTCAGGTATACCTTTGACATTGGGACTATCAGAATTGAATACTCTTCGAGATTGCGTAGACGCGGGACGGTAGAACGCCCCACCTACGTAATCAGAAAGCTATTGAAAACCGTTTAGGCCCTTATCAAGATGTTCACAACCTTGTAGCAGGGGTTCAGAACATTGACATTGTCGAAACTTGACACTGCGGCCCTGACTGCGCCCAGGGGTAAGCAACGTTTCTGCGTGCCAAGGTTCTACCGGCACGCGATATGGTAATACCCCGCTATCTGGTTCCGGTGGAATGAGGTATTGTGTATATGGACGCGTGTCGGGAAAATTGCCTGAGTCATCGACTTTAGTGCAGGGTCTTATAGGAACTGCGGGGCGATTTATATCTTTATGGCAAGAATTCGTTGGAGCTATCGAAACAACGTCGTAAATTGAAAAACTGTAAAATGAAATTTCAAAGAGGTAGGTATGCAATAATGTGAAAATGGAACGAGACTTGATCCGTATAAAATTCGGTGTAGGTCGCGACATGTTTTTGTTCCAAATGTTTCTGGAAACGATCTAGACTGGCTGTTATACTCCTTTGTGGAGTCGCTGTGCTTGTAATTCCTGATTCTGAACATACCTGGAAACTAGTTAGGGGCCCTAAATCTATGTATATACGATCGCTAGATATTATTAATTAGTTGTACAACTGATATCAAGTGATCCCGTCGTCAACCCCCATATTCTCTTTGCCCCCATTCATAAATAACCAAGAAACGTTCTTTACTAGTCTGTGCAAAAAATACAATAAAAACCTAAACTTACTTCGATTTTGACTTAAGTTTAGAAAAAAATCTATCAGCCGTCTCCTTGACAGAATTTAAACAAGAAGGTAGGTAATCACTTGGGTCAACCTCGTTAAAATTTCAAGCAAATCAATCCTAAGTCCAAAATAGTCTTAATTATTTATTCAAAGGTCAAAAGACGTTGACATTGAAGTAATATCGACGTCCGAAGCGACCGTGAAACTGAACGAATGGCCTTAATCGGCCATCAGGGTATGACTGGGCATTTTCCTGAACTCAAACGCAGGATGACTTGCTTTTCAAGTTAATCAATACAATTTAGTGACGAGACGAATAAATCGGTCGTTCTCCTTATAAGAATCATCACTGCCTACTATGGCAAACCCCTTTTGAGGTAGGCAGAGAAGAGAGATGACCACTTCACTCTTTCCTTGAAGATTCTGACCTTTCATCAATCTAAAGCGTCATGCTTAGAACAATTATTATTGGAGATTAATAGTGTTCAATTGTTTTAGACGGTTTCCTATCTCTCAGCAAAAATGCCACCGTTTAAATCGACCCATAAGAAGTCCCATTCAACTCGTTCTATGCACTTATCTTATCAGTGTACGTGTGGCAAAAGCTGGCACAAGTAGCTGTATAATTGGGATGTTAACTGTATTCAAATAAAAATATAATTTTGCCGCGAAACGGCAGTTTTTGTGACAGAAATCCTATAAAATACAATATTTTTGTTTATTTTTAAGGAATTTAATTTTAATTTAATAATCAAAATGTAATCACATCACTCCGAAGTCACGTGACATAAAACGCGCGTGACGTCACTCGCTCAATCGGAATGAGTATTAGCTGTATTCAAAAAGTAATTTTAAATATTTTGGGTTATATTAGGCCCATTCGCATCGTTTACACTTTCCCAAAATCAGTCCACATCCCAATTGTTTGCCAGAAGCATAAAATAAACCCATTTTCTTTTCTGGTGTACAGTATACCTGAACAGATGTTTCAAAAATGAACTCCTAAGTAGCACGGTCGAAATGTTATCCAAAGCGTATAGTCGCGCCGCGGGGTAGCTCCCAACATAATATTTCCATTTAATAAAACATAGAATAACACTCTTACTGTATACTGTTGTTATCTGTTGTTTGTGAAACAACAATAACAATTGACTATTATGAATATGCTTTGTTGTTACAATCATACGCTTTTCCAAAGTTGGTCATAAACTCCGGCTGTTGAGCCTGTGAACGTGGTGTCGATTTATGTTGAACAAACTTGTTTAGTGCTCCCAATGTTTACCCAAAGGATATTGTTGTGTTCTCTTGGAATTAATTTAAATAAAGGATTGAAAGCGTTATTGTTGGAGTAATTGAAAGTGGATGAAGTGTGTTGTTATTTGTTTGGTACTTTCGAGAATGTGTGGGTGCTTACTACGACGTAGAGACTGTAATTTATATTATTTATTCCCTACAACAATACAATTCTCAAGGTCTTATCTCTAATGGGTACGCTTCCATCTATAGGCCTACATTGGCTTGCAGATTTTCCAACTGTTTTTGTAACTAGGTTAGATTTAGTGTTTATTTATGTATTAGCTAATTAATAAAGGCTATTAGCCCCTTAAAAATAGCTCTTATTGGTTTTCAGTTGCAACGCCATTAGCCTTGACAAAAATTTCACCTTATGTTTCTCCAATGAAAAATAATTCTATTCTATTCAACAACATTTGCGATTTACGCTAAACCTAAAAAGGTGGCCAGATGTGAGAAATATAATTAGGTATATGATCTGCTCTTATAGATTTGGTCTTAGGGGGTCAAAATATTTTTCATATCGCGATCGGTCCATAAGTAATGGAAACATCTTTTAAAATCAATACCAATTAAAAAATATGTCTTAAATTAAGCCGTTTAAATTTTTTTTCGCTTAATAGCAATAAATTTCCGGCTGAACAAACAAACCAACCAAATTAATCCGCTTACACAAATCCGATTCCAATTTTCAATCCGGGATTCATCTCCTGGAACTGTTGATTGTGTTTATCCGGACCCCGTGTGATTTATCTCCGATCGTGTTGGTCCTCCAGGATGCTTAGACAGGACTGTAAATAGCCAACCTTGTGAGTTTCCGATAAAATTCAAGAGTAAGGTTAGCAAATCCTAAATGAAGGTAGCCTTGACGAGTCTGTTGACACGAACGATATTTTTTATTTTATTGAAATTCAATTTTTTTTATAACTGACCAAGAAGAAGGGTAAGAAACTGATTTCATAAATTTTCAAAAAGATTTTTACAATATTTCTAATGATAATGATTATAATACAACCTGAGTTTAAATTGGTATGTTATCCCGAAAGGGGGTCAGTCTATTCTTGGAGGTCAACAACATTTGTTTTGTGAGTTTTTGAAATTCGGAATTTTTCATTGAAGAAAAGGCATTTAAAGTTTACGTCAAAATTTTACTACAGAACTTCCGGGCAGCCCTAGATCAGCTAATTCATTTGAACCATGTTGAACTTTGTTAAATAATAATGTTGTTTTTTAATCAACATTGACCTGCGACTTGTGGCAGGTACCTAGCTGCCACAGGTCGTCGTAAAATGTCATATGACATTTATTGTCCTTTCAACCACTGTTCTTAAAACTCAGCACAGCGGGTGGATTCATCCAGTTTCCTTTTAAAACTGTCGGGCGCAGGCCATTATGATTCAGCCTGCGCTACCTTGACAAGGCCGACGAGGTGAGTTATTTTTATATGAATAAAATATAACTCTTTTCTAGAATCGCGGGGGTCACGTCCTTGCTGCCTGGCTCGAGGTGGAATAGCTAACAGACACAAATTACTAGTTCTGGTAGAAATTGTAATAATGCGAAATGTTTATTATTTCATATAGGTATCTATCGGAGATGGCGGTATTGATTGGAGAAAGAATGTTATGTAGAAAGAAGTAGGGAGCGTCTCTGAAGGGGAGGAGTACGTAGTTTGGAGACTTTGTCCTCTACTTGCGTCTTCGTTAACATACTTTGAATATTACATATTTGCCTTAGACGTCGGTGAACACGCGAACTTTTCAAAACTAAGTTTGCTAAGTTAAACGTTTTTGACATTATATTACTGTGATTTTATTTATTGAAGTAGCCGCTTTATGAGACTGCTGTTGGATTCCGTACTTCTGAATAAAAAAGAATACTTATTGGATCACTTTGCTATCCGTGTGTTAGTTCTATCTGACGGTCAAGGCTTATCGTTTCAAAAACGCCTTGATCTATCCTTGAATAAAACTAATGGTGCTGCTGTATAAAGTTTATGTTTGTAGTATTTGTATTTTTGTATTTATTTATTCATGAACAATATACATTGTGTTTGAATTTTAATTTACATCTAGAACAATGCCAACTTATAATATACATAGAATGTTGATACCTAATACAATAACTGAATAACAATGAAAAAGATGTCACCCAAAAAAAAAACATAAGTAATCTCATGCCAAACTTATCTAAAGAAAATCAGTCAAATATCAATTAAAATTTAAAGAATAGACAATAATATTGCAATATCAAAATGTCATACAAGAGCTATTACTTATACAAAATCCTTTAGGCTATAAAAATTTTTGTCCAAAAGAAATGCCTTCCCTTGTTTTTAAATAAATTGTACTTGTAAACTGTATCTTTAATATCTATTGGTAATCTATTGAAAATATCTACAGCTTGGTACACAGTGCAATGCTTAGTTATATTTAGCTTGGGGTGAATTTTATGCTTAAGATCTTTCCTACGTGTACCAATTCTGTATTTTCTTTCATCTTCTGTCTCAAATTCACACATATTTTTAACTAAGTAATTTAGTAGGACCAATATTATATAGTTCAACGCATCAGAGAGATACGACCTTACAAAGCTTAATTTTATACAAATGTTTCGCGTCGCTCCTGCCTCTAAACGTCTGTAAGTGTGTATAAAATCCGCTGGGTTACAAAACGGCCTATCTAAAAGTTTTATATATTCTAATAACGCTTCTAGAATTAGTCGGTAAAGCGATAAAATGTAACAGAACAAGCTGTTCTGTTCCGCTGGCTGGTCTTTCTTATTAAATTTTGTTTACTATAATTGTTTGCTTAACATATTATTAGTTATTATTAATATAATTAAATTTTAATAATATTTTTTACTACCTTCTTCACCAGGCATTTTTCCGGGATAAAAAGTAGCATACTATGTTACTCTCCGGCCTCTAAACTATATCTATGCCAAAAATCACGTCGATCCGTTGTTCTGTTGCTGCGTGAAAGAAGGACAAACTAATTAACCAACAAACCAATAAACCAACAACCCAACAAACACACTTTCGCATTTATAATATTAATAGGAAGAAGGATTTATAAAATTACAAATAGCTCTTAGCGCTGAACATAACCCGCTGTACGAATCGTTACCAATCGGACAATCATGTCGTCGCGTCGTGCAACGGGTCGAACGCTATCGCGGCCTAGTTTACAGATTCAATTGAAAATGCAATTGTTTCATTGTACTCGTCGAAATTGAACCAAATGGCCAATTGAAACAAATAGTAAACATTATGATGTTTACAGTAATAGATTATGACCGAGCAAGACGGTGGAAATAGTGAAATGGTGTAGTATGAAGGTTTAGCTTGCGACTTATGTGCTTGTATTTTTTATGATAACGACTTGTCTTTCGACACACGAGTAGTCATGCCGACTTAAGGGTTTTAAATAGCCAGACTAGCATTAGATAATACCCTACATGAAACGTACGAACAATAACTGTTATTGCAAAAAATATTTTGTTATTACCTATTATATCTCTCAAATAATATTTCTGTGATGAAACTGACCAAATTTGACTACCAATCAATCATAACGGAAGCTTTCGACTAGTTGAGGACGCGTTAGAAAGGGGCGATGAAGATATATTCCCAGTATTGCAACCAAACCAGCTCCCGCAGCTGTGGAATCAGTGTCTCTTTTTATATCAAGGATATACCATTTGATAGAAGAGACAAGAGATTAGATAGAAGGCATGAAAACGAATACATCTGGGTCGAAAATGACGCCAGAGTGTCGCCTGTGGCAATGAAATCACTAAATTCTTTCACAGATCGACTGCATTATGCAGTCATGGCTGACTGCTATATGACATGATCATGATCACCCAGAAAAACGTTCACTGCTAAACATGAGCCTCCCCCATGAAGGGGTTTGCCATAATAAACCACACTTGGCAGCCGTGTTTTGGTGATCGCAGTAGCTTATGATGTTGACAGAGGAAAATGCTCCTGCCCATTCCCTGGATGTTCTCTTAGCCGTGGGTGCTATTCTAATCCGGGACCACACGGCCGTTCTATATCTATGTAATTTATCAATACTTATAGTAACGTTGCTTGGTTCCAGCAATGGAGGGCGGCACGTGGTGCGCCCGGGACATCTCGCTGCGTGCGCAGAAGAAGTTCCTCTCGCGAGTGGGCGGCGCGGCCAGCGCACGAGCGCTCGTGCTGGATGAGCATGCTGCCAAGCTTTTCGATCAGGTATTTATTTATACGACATAATCTGATTGCTCTTATGCCATTTATATACAATACCAGTAATATTACTCTGTATTAGTTCCTATAACTTAAACAAAAGAAAACTCTGATTGAAATATTTGTGTACAGAATAAGGCGCCAATTTCTTTTTTATTCTTTTCGAAACCGAGACGAGCTGGCCTAATAGTAAGCTCAACGCTGGCCCATAACAATTGCAGTGCCACTCAGAACTTTGAAACACAAAGACTTGTGCGATGGGCTGCATTATTAAGTCTCATAAGCCCAGTAATTTCATTGGCTACTCTGCTCATCAAACCGGAACACAGTAATGCTTGCACATTACTGCTTGGCGGCAGACTTCACGAGCAAAGCGGTGGTACCAACCCAGACAGACTCTCGCAGACGAGTTAATCCTACTGGGTGGTCCCAGTAAAAAGTGCACTTTTATTTGCAAGCCCGTTACCATAGTAGGCGCACAATCTGAGGGATCCGTCATTTCGATGCATAAAAACACACTTTATTTTCAAAGGTCAATTTCAATTCAGTCTAAAGTGTTACTTATCACCTTTCAGTTCCTAACGGTGCTTCGCGAGCGCGTCGAAAAACGCGAAGCAGAGAAGCTGGTGAAGCATGTGATCAAGTCTGCCGTGAAGCTGGGAGTGCTGCGGCGGCACAACCAGCTGTCAGCCGCCGACGAGAGGCAACTAGCCGCCTTCAGGTCCAAGTTCCATGTGCGTGATAATGTAACATTGAGATTATCCACATTGTTGGACTAATGAACATGTGAATTGGGGTCTAGAAATATATTTATGAAAGTAGCCATTACCTAACACGTTGATGAGACAGATTTTAGTGATAACCTTTGAGGAACATGATAATACGAAAAATTGCTCTCTCTGAAAGGCAGTTTTATAGATTTTTTTTCACTTGTGTATTAGTAAATTTAGAGTTATTTTATTATTTATCATATTATTCTTATAAGAGTCAGAAAGGACCATTGTAGCTATACCAGAATACTCTATCTATATAAAGGACATACCTGCCAATTAAAACGTTATCTGTGAAGCATTTAATTGCAGTTCTTGAACAACACTTTATTTGAATTTATTTCAGTCGATGTATCTGACATAGTGTTAGTGGTAGGACTATCACTCTTCTGCGAGTGTCCGTCTGGGTTATTACCACCGCTTTGCTCGTGAAGTCTGCTGCCAAGCAGTAGTGTGCAATCATTACTGTGTTCCGGTTTGATGAGCAGAGTATCCAGTGAAATTACTGGCCTTATGAGACTTAATACCTAATGTCTCAGGGTAACGAGTGCACTGCAGTGTCGCGCAGGCCTTTGTGTTTCAAAGTTCTGGGTGGCACTGCAATTGTTATGGTCCGGCGTTATAATTACCATCAGGCAAACGACCAGCTCGTCTCGTTACCAAATAACATAAAAAAAGAAAAGTTAATTGTGAATTTCAGACCGTATTGATGGCCGTGGTATCTTTCTGCGAGGTTGACTTCTCGTACGACCGCGGCTTCTTGCAGGACGCTCTGCGCGAATCTCACCAGTCGCTCAAGTGAGTAAAGACGCGATATTAAATATTTTTTTGCATTATTATAATTCTAGTAGCCAATTGTGCCTGTATATAGAACGTAATTCTTCCTTAAGGGACAGAATCCGGAGCGCCGCTATCTCGCTCGCGCATCTTAACGTTTTTGAAGATAAATAATCAGTTGTAATAATTATGAAAAATCACATTCGGTGAAGTTGCTGACAATAACATTACAAAGGTACGTCAAAAGTATCATTCTGATCGAATCAAGTTTTCTTACATGAAAATGGTAAACATAAAATCTCATTTTTAGGTTTGAAAACTTGAATGGATCAAAATGAAATTTTTGTTTAACCTTTGTGTGTTATTGTCAGTAATTTCACCGAATGCAATTTTTCATAATTATGTATATTAAGTGATTGTTTATCTTCAAAAATGTTGAGATGCGCGAGCGAGATAGTGGCGCGCCGGATTCTGCCCCTTAAACCACTAGACTTAGTCAACTCGTTGACTATTTACGATGATCTTATAGTATAGATAAATAAACGTTTAATCGAGAATCTTCTCTTCTGGAAACTTGATTGACAGTCGAGGATAAATTCTTATTGTGACGCCATTTAGCAGCTAAATTATGCCCCTGATTAATTCCAAAGCAGTAAACAGAATTATTTGAAATAAGGAAAAGGTGTGTTGTTGCTTGTTACTTTATAATTTTCCTTAAACATTTCAGGTCAGTGGTCGAGCGTCATCTCTCTGACAAGTCAGTGTCCCGGCTCGCGGGGGTGTTCTCCCTCGCTTCAAGGGGTGAACTTCTAGACTCTCTATTCGCTGGGCAAGTGGACGAGGACGTCCAAAAGCTGTCCAGAATGCTCCGCAAGGAACTGGACCGGGGCCTTCTATAATTGTGTCAGGTTTGTGCTGGGAACCGTCCTTGGGCCCGTTGTGAGTAGTTGTGACATTGAGAGGGTTTTGATTCCTGATAATGACGTACTGTCAATCACTCTATTGTGCTCTCTAAAATGTTTCATGACTCAAAATCGATTTAGAATGTTGTATCACTTATAAACAATTTTGATACATCAGATTGACCAAATCTGGGCTCTCTTGAGGCAAATCTTTGTAAATGCTTATTAGCACTTTTAAGTTTTTTTATGACTGGTGAAGAAATTCAAATCGTTTTCTACTGAAGGAAGTGGAACTGAAGGATCTGGAATCCTCACATATGATGGGCCATAATATTTTGTCCCAAACTAAACCTTAGATGCATCCAAAGCACATCCAAAGAGATGTAGCAAAGTAGTCGATGAAACGTAAATGTCTATTGAAGACCGACTATGGGATCACTTACGATATCGTTATCTTCACAAATGAAGATTTGAATTTATATTCATAAGGAATCAAAGATAATAAATAAGATGTAAATACTTTTTGCACGGCGTATTTTGATAGTAGTGGCATTATAATGGAGGACTCTTCAACCGATATCCAAACAATCTAGATTGGGAAATTACAAATCGCAAATTTCACTGTCCTCGTTGTCTTAGAGATATATTTTTAAACGTAGACAATCAAATAAACTATTTAAAAATGTAGTCAGCTCTCCATAATTTCGTTTATAATTTTGGCTTTCACGTTCTTCTTTTTTTGGGGTGGTTCAGTAGAACCTCTCCAAGTAATTTGTCGTTTTTCCTCAAGCCACAATCGTATCTATATATCTGTGTAGGTATTTCAAACTGTGACACTAAGGCCCAAGCTTATATGTATAAAGCTTAGCTTTATTTCACTCGCATATTCACAATCAAATTACAAGTAGACAATTTGCTTTTGTCTCTCGAGTCTCTCTTATCTCAATAGATTTTGTCCTAAATATAATTTGGAAATGTTAAGACTTGAACCAACAAGAAAAAGAATGCTATTGAATACTCAACGGAAATTTAGTTATTTATTGCTAGATTAGGTTTAATATATTTTGCGTCGTTTTTATAAATTTTTTGAGATTCTTTTATACCAGTGCTATTGGCTTAATTTTAAGTTTTATCGTGTTAAACTGTATGGTACATTGCCGTTTTTGCCAGTATTGTATAATGTGTATTAAAATAGAACTTATACTTATTTGAACAGATCTATGTCGAGTATAAGATCTTGCCTGAATACATGCCTTTATTGTTAAGAAATTGCCACAGAGTTCAGTTATAGTACTGCATTTAGTAGTTTGTATATATTATGTTAGAATTTTATACTCGAATAATATAATTATGTTAATGTTATAGTCATATTTCTTAATCGTAACAACACGTATCTAATTAAAAATATTAACTTAACTTTTGAAATGATTAAAAACAGTTACCGAACGCTAAACACACTTCAAATTATATCAATAGTTTAAGATCTTCAAATAATATACTATCTTCTATATAAGTCTTTATAAACATTTTACTGTGTACGATATACAAAACATAAATATGTACAAAATAGACATGCTTAGAACATGTCCCCGCGAACTACAAATTTTATCTTAAAATTTTGAAATCAAGATCGATTAAAAAATTGAAAGTATAATACTTAATTAGAAGTCAAAAGTTTTACAATTTTATCCAGTATAACAATACAATCAAATTTATCATTAAGTATAGTCATTGACAGTCTTACCACAGAAACATTAAACACACCTGTGTTAAACAGCGTTTAACTTCTAAACAAGCCTTATTTGCGTGTTTAAATATGAGCAGCCACAAATCTTGATTTAAGTAGGGTCTAACCGTACTCTAACTCTATTCTGTTGTGACATTTATAATCATTTTAGACGTATATCTTTAAACACTGTCTAGCTAAACAGGCGTCTAAAATTGTTTTTGTGGTAACACGGTGATAATCTTTTGACATTAAAATTGTATTTAAATTTTTCGACAACTATAAATTCGGACCAAAACATAAAAATATCTATACTGTTCAAACATATCTGAACGTTGATTCATATCTTGTTTTATTAGCAATAAACTTGGATAGTCATAGTACGTAATAATTGTTTTGTAAATGTGTGGTCAAACATAAACCATCGGGTAATGCGATGCAATACAAGAAATAATTGATTAAGGAAACGGAAACTCATCATAAGGAAACAGTTTCATAGCAGTTGTTACTTTGTTTGCAGTAGATATGTAAATTTGATGATAAACTCGGTCAAAAATATCAATAGGAGTAAGAGAAGAATTAGTAGGTAGATTCCTAATTTCTGCTTATGACGGCGAAAAGTAGATCTACTTAAAATATTCTTGCATTGCATTGCCTTCAGGCTCGGTGGGTTTGGTCCTTGTAGTGGTGTCTTACGCACATTTTTCGATCTTGCCTAATCTTGATGCGTCTCTATTAATTGTATTTATGTTTGGTGTTTAGTGTTTGCTGTCTAGAGATTTATGGCTTGTTTAAAAAACTAATCTATATTTATTAATTTCATGAAATACTAGCTGCTGCCCGCGGTTTCACCCGCGCGGAGATATTGGATTTTATGGTTTTTATTTTAATGCGCGGAACCCTAATTCTTTTTCTAAAATAAAAGTAGCCCAAGTTACTCCGTATAATATCAGCTATCGGCTAGTGAAAGTCCCGTCAAAATCGGTCCAGCCGTTTCGGAGGTTACCCGGAACAAACAGACAGACACAGATAGACAAAAATGTTAAAAATGGGTTGTTTTGTTATAGGTTCTGTAATACTTTCATATGCATTTAGTAAAAAGCTGTTATTTTGATTTCAGACACTTAAACTTAAACGCTTACACACTCATACCCGCACTAGGATTCTCTGTGTCGCAGGTGGCATGGACATACACAGATACACATCACAAACATCCAAGACCCGAGAACAAACTTTATGCTTACACAAAATCTGCCCCGGCCGGGAATCGAACCCGGGACCCCTCGCCTTGCAGGCAGGGTTACTACCAACTTAGCTACGGAGCCGTCATTCACTTCACTTTTATTTATTTGTATAGATTATTATATAACAAAATATGTATTTATGCGTACGTGTGAACATTTTAATATTTACTATGAAACTCAAGGCAGCAAACACAATTTATAGCTAGATGAAATCAAAGAAACGTCCAAGTAGGGATTGTATTAAAAAGACAATATGAATGTGTATGTAATTTATATGTAACTATATGTTTTTCACGATTCTCTGCGAGGTGTTTCTGGGTCGATGTCAAATGGATTTTTGAATAATAAATGTGATTTAAGTGTTTTAGCCTATTGGTTTAGTATTTTCATGTTTTAGGTTTATTTAAATTTGGACACAGATTTGTGTTTTAGATAAGTATATGTGTGTAATAAATATAAATCAAGTATGTAATTTAATGTAACGAGCAACAATTTTTTAAATGTATTTTTATACTTTTGTTTTAATTTAAAATGTCTACAGATATGCACTGAGCACCGCAAGACATTTTACAGAAATTTTGCTGAGATTTAGGTATTTATTTCAAAAGCGGTTAATTTCATTTCCAATCTCCAACGCACAAATCTCCAATACCTTCATAAAACCAGAAAACTAACCTTTTGGAGATAAATAGATACTTTAATCTGATACAAATAAAGGTGATTATAGGTTACACTAAAATATGCGTCATGTACTAAAATTCAGTTATCTGAATCCGATATTACTTTTTCATTTTGAACATTCATTATATTCAATTGGACTTATGAAGTTAACCGCATTTACTTTTTAATGTACAGTTTTGTTAAGCTGTGTTATCATAAGTACCTACGTAATAAGATTTGATATCAAAATATACAATTGAATAATTTAATGTTGTTTTATTATGAGTAGAACTGACGGATTCCATACTAGTTACGAAATAACATCAGTAGTTTATAGATAGAAGGTGGACTCGGCGGTATTATATCGTTTCCTTGCTTACAGAACTCTGACGCTTTTACCACAAAAAAATTAAACACGCTCTATTAACACGTATTAAACAGCGTCTAACCTTTAAGCATGCCTTAGTCGCGTATTTATATATTAACAACCACAAACCTCAATATAGGAAGTGTCGAACTCAATTGTTTTTAGACGCACATCTTTTAGACATTGTCTAGCTATACAGGTGTCCAAAAGTTGTTTTTTGTGGTAAGACGGTTAGTGCCTTAATCATGTCCTTGGCTACTCACTGTTTCAGTTATAAGCCTTAATTTTCTAACACCGAGCCAAGAGGGGAAGTACACACAACTTATAAAAGTTTGACGTGTTTATCTGTTGTGGCTGTATGCTGCTGTGGTCCTAGTAGTAGGGACCTCGGGTAAAAAATTTTCCGTGGTACGGCCAGTAGGACAAAGTAGTAGGAACACGGGCAATGAACGGTGGCATCATAGCTCCCAAAGCTCCCAAACGGATGAACCTCTTTTGATATTTTTCTCTTTGAAAGATTACTTGATTGATATGTTAAGACAATCTGTTCAGATGTTTGAAGCGTTTATTGCCCGTGGTCCTAATGAAGACTTAAGACAGGGATTTGATTTTCACTAAAGAGGATCATACCGTATATAATTTGTGAGAGGATCTTGTAGGTGAGATAAAATAAAACCAACGGTGTATTGTGAAAGCACCAGTCAATATTTTTTATTCACTAAAATTCCTTTTGTATACAAATCTGAATAATGTGTGTGTTCTAATTTTGACGTTTGTGTTGTGTACCTATCCACAGACTATCATAAAGTAGGATGATAAAGAGGTCTATGGAAATTGGGTTGCCATTCTCTGTGGCCTATAACTTTGGCTTATAAAGTCAAGCGGCGTGTTTTTTATCTCGTATCTTCCCAAGCCCCCAAGTCCCCAAGAAACAGTGTTTGCATTGGCAAACATTGTTTGGCCTAGTCAAACAAAGTCACTTTCTACTTGTAAAAATGTATGGAATTGCTATAAGACAAAGAGAATGTAACACTACGCTAGACAATGAGGATTCGATAAGTCCCAAAGAATCTTTATGACAATTCCATTTACATTTTAATTTTCAACTTGTCATTTTAACTTCTAGTTTTGCAGCGACCACCTTTTATACTTTTTATACCTGATATGTCTAAGATAAGTACACAGTCACAAATTTTACATACCTAGGCCTGGCTTACAAGGATTTCTAAATGTTTTCAATTATGGTCACCATCACAAAAATTAAATTAATAACGAGATATTTATCATGTATTTTAAATTTAGAGTGATTTAAAACGAATAAAAGACATGATAAATTATTTCGTTACTAAAATTAATTTGTGAAAAGGCTTCTACTCAAATAGTTTTTCCACATTACTGAATCTGCATGTTTCATAAAGGTGCTTCTTAAAATGAGTGAGCCCTTTTAATGTGTCCATGATATTAAATGTAATTAGTGTGCTAATAAGTTACCAAATCAAATATACTATTTTGAAAGTGTTCACGATCGATTTTGAATGTTTATTTAATGTCGTGGTAATTATATTAAATGCAATTTGTTTGTTAAAGTTACCAAATCAAATTTACTATTTTGAAAGTGTTCACGATCGATTTTGAATGTTTATTTAATGTCGTGGTAATGATATTAAATGCAATTTGTTTGTTAAAGTTACCAAATCAAATTTACTATTTTGAAAGTGTTCACGATCGATTTTGAATGTTCATATAATGTCGTGGTAATGATATTAAATGCAATTTGTTTGTTAAAGTTACCAAATCAAATTTAATATTTTGAAAGTGTTCACGATTGATCTGGAAAGTTTGTTTAGTGTGTTAATGAGTTTCAGTGTTTCCCTTGTGCTTGGCAACTACAACACTCATAGAATATTTAACATTACGTTACAAAAACACGAATTGAACAAAACATTAAAATTGGTACTCTAATTATGTCAACACCTTACGTTTAACATCCAGAACGAAAAGCCATACCGACGACTGAAGCATGGAGTATTTACAATTCGTCTACTGAATGGAATGTAGAAGAAGTATGGAGTTACCTAATTAATACATGTTTTAATCTTATTAATATTTTATTAGTAACATGAGAGAAAAGATATATTTTTGTTACATCAATTTTTATTTATAATCTACCTATACATTCACCCACGAAATTGTTCATCATTTAAATTCTTAACTCTTAAGCATAGCAGTAGGTAAAGTTCAGTTCATTAGTATTAGAGCACTTGGTCGCATCTCGGCCTTTATGAGCTGCATGCGTGTCTCCAAATATTAATAAACCTCACTGTACCTATAGTTTTAAAATTCGTTACATCTTTACTACTGCTACGGATGCTACCTTCATGATTTTTGGACGTACATTGAAAACGAATAAGTTCGCCTCTGAATGAGAGCACTGACCAACAACAACAGTAGAAATAAGAAGAGATTGAAGATATTTTCAGGGTTTAAAATTATTTGTGAAAGCGCCATCTATGAGACACGTGACTCTGTGAAGGAAAAGCTTAGCTTATGAGCTTTTATCGTTATATCTATAAAGGTAACAACTAATTAGTATAAAATAGATTTATTCGTCGTCCTATACTATAAACTATACATTATAAGTACTATAAATACGAGTATTACACTTAATCCAACGTTGTTCATGCTGTAAAGCCATCTTGCATTCCAAACGGTCATTTTACAGCATTAACAATATTGAGTACTAAAACCTACGGTACGATGTTTTGTGAATGAGAAAAATCGTAAAGATTAAACTTAATGTTATTGAGAATATTACAGATAGGGTTAAGTTTCTGATTTAACATTTCATGGTTATTATATTAGGTATACTATATTTAGTCGGTTTTGAATATCATAATATACATAATTATAAAATCAACTTTCATAAACAAAACATAGATAAATAATTAAGTATCGTAATAGGTACACTATAAAACAATAAAAAATGCCGCCAAATCTTGCTTGCTTAAGATTTTATTTGTTACAATTCTTATTTGATCTTATTTTACAAATAGGTATAGCGAAATAGAAAGTAACATTTTGGTTCGTAGTTTAAAAACAGATATGTAGGGAATGAAAGTAGGCGACATTGAAGCGAGAGAACATTCAAGCGATTTACATATCCTCAAGTGAAACCCCGTGTCTCTTTCAGGGTAGGCAGATAAAATCCACCAATGTTAAACTAGGCTACTACTTCGAGTTTCATACTTTCTCATAAAACACATATTTTTGTCTTAGGACCACAGTGTATAAATCCCATATAGTCGAGGTATTAAGCTGCAAAAATTGGGGGCCTGCGATGAACGCAGATTGTTACCTCGTTGATCGATTGTATGGATCTATAAACTGTAGTACTGGCCTTGCCACTCTCTACACAAGTACTTTGCAAGTAGACGTCTATAATTAGATATCTCGTGTCTTCTATTCCGTCAAAATAGGTTTTATCTTCCTCTCACTTCAAATTAATATCATCCACATAGTCTAAACACTTGTTAATCAATATTTTCTGTCATATGTAATCTATCGTCTATTAAGTTATTACATTAGACAAATGAAAGGAGAAAGCTGTGTGCGCTTATATTAAAATAAAATCCTATAAATGAATCAATTACTATTATAGGTAATGGTGGAGTATGTTATATACTATAATATATAATGCAATGACAAAATATATATCCGATGGAATCCGTCTTCTTTGTCTTCAAAAGAGCATAATATAATATATTATGCTATTTTGAAACTAAACTAAGAATTCCTAATAGATGTTTCATAATATGAAACAAAGAAGAAGAATTAAAAAAGAAAAGCATTCATTGTTAGAGCATCGACATTCGTCATACCAAAAGGATTTGTTCGAATTGTTTCTTGGAGCCTCAAATCTACAAAATTTGATCTACCTACTAAAATATCATAATACTCAATTTCAAAATTCAAGGTACAATTAGGTATATAATAAACTGGCATTGTACAATCACGATTCTCGATAATCGTGGAATAAGTGAAATAAGTGAACGTTTTGGCCAAATAATCTTAAATTATGAATAATGAATATAATTGAAAAATTAAATAATGAATATTACTGTATGGCAACAAAAATGGCTGGAGCAACTTTTGTAGGTACACATACTGTACACGGCTTGCTTGATAACGTCAAACTTGGTGAAACAAATTTTGGTAACGTTATTATTCAAAACCGGTGTTATCCAGTCATGTCTCGTTTCAAGTTAGGGTTTTCTGAGTAAGATTGTCCGGCCATGCTTTCAAGGTAAACATATTGAGCACTTTATAACAAGGGGGCGTAAAAGCTATATGATATATAGGTAAATAAACAATTACTCATAATTTGTCCTGGTCATGATCCTAAGTGAAATTATCTAATTCGTTAAACTGCTTATGAATGAAGCTTATAAACATCTTCAGCTTCAGCTACATTGCCTTGTTTTTAGAATCCAAAACAGTTCTTAAGCATCCTGACAATTCTCGTCCACCTGGGAAAAGGTGGTCCCAAAATAAGATCAATAGAAGTACCTCCCAAACCATACAACCGATTAGGTCCCACCACCAGTCTGCAATAATTTAAGCCCAATGCATACCTATAATATTGATCTAAAACATAATAAGTTGTCGTGGTAGCGAAATTCTGCCATCGTTCCGTCGTACCATCTTCCACAATTATCGTCACACTGAATCGCGAAGACTCGATCTCATACAGAAGGAACCGACAGTATACATTCAAGACCAAACGACGGGTTCCGTATGGCGTATAGTATAATTATTACAATATTGATCTAAATATGAGGTAGGTAGATAAAGAAATCATTAAATCGTTTCACTCTTCGAATGCTTTGTTTCGGATTCGGAAGACTAACAGTTAAAAATGGATTGTATCTGAAATACCAACATCCAAGGGACAAACCTACTGCAATACGTCTCCAAAAGAACTTTTTTATGCTAAGCGTCCAAAGGTAGTATCGCACGCATCGGACGCATCGCACCAAACGCATTATTTTTTTCATACTGAGTCCACTGTGCAGCAATCTGATTGCCGACGCAAGTACCAGCAATCGGATTGCCGATGCTAGTTTCATTCTGATTTTCTTAGTGATCGTACGTGTGTTTGTGAGAATGGAGGAAAGCGAAGAGGAATTAACAATTTGTCGTTATTGCTTGTTTGTTAGCAGAAGAGGAAACATGCAAACCAACATCTAAAAAAAGAAAACATAATATCTGGATACACGACATATTCAAGAAGAGATCGGAACATGGAGACTAACACGCATTAATTCGCGAAGCGAGCGCGCGGGGTGCGTCCACTGATCGGCATTCCTTATGACGTCATCGGCACGCATCGCAAAAGTTGCCTCTCAGAACATCGGTGTCGGCATTGCCGATGCGCGATCCGTACAATGCGGATCAGTGGACGCACTTGTGTGACTTTCTATACAAAGAATACTACGATCCGTTAAATGCGATGCGTACGATACCGACCTGTGGACGCTTAGCTTTAGTGAGCCACCTACAATTAGAAAAGTTCTCAAACTACTTTTAAACTTCATATAAATCAGTGCAAGAGAACCCAATTATGGTTAGCTGATAAAATGAAGAAGGTTCTGATTACAAGCTTGACCAATCATCCCTACCCAGTCCTCCCTCCTCGGCGTGTTCCCTCCTACTCCTTCAGCTTGTGCCAGTCGGCGATCTGCCGGCGCGGCGCGGCCTGCACCTCGCGCCAGTGGTGCCGCGCGCTGCCCGACCCGTTGGCGCCCAGCTCCAGTCGCCCTATCACCTGGAATTGGGATTCGGGTTATTAGTTAATATCACTTTTGTCACTATCGTCTATCAATTTTTTTTATAGGCTTAGAGGTTAGCCTTTGATCACTAGAGACCTATATATTCTCATTAATGTCGGGGTGGTAAGTGCGCTGATGTTCCGCTTGGGATGTTTTGTGCATTTCCCCCTGCCAGTATCTATCCAAGCCATCCTAAATCCTTGACGTAACGGAGTTCGTCCTTGGGTCGCTGGTATAACTGTTCCAGATGTTGCATAAGATACACTCGCGCCTTGAAGGAGCTTAGGTAATAGGATAGGTACCTAACGAGTAACTAAAAACACAGACTCAGACAAAGAGTTCTACTTCTTTACGGACGCAGTGTCTTCTGATGCGTCTAATTGTTAAACTAATTATATATGTTAAATTCTAATTGTTAAACTATGCTTTGTCTTTTCCGATTCATTTAAAAATTGTCAATGATAAACAAAGACTAAACATTTCTGTTTATTAATAAGGGCCTCAATGTTTGATCAAAACGCTTCTGCATAGAAGTGAAATACCCGTTTCAGTGGCGCTTAGCTGGACGTATGATGATAGAAGAGGAGTGGGGAATTAGATTGTATAATTCAAAATCACACTTATTATAGATTAGTTTGGAAGAGAGCTTCGGTATTTTTTGGTGGAACATACCTCGTTCTTAGTGAGGCGGTCCCAGTCGAGCACGAGCAGCTCCAGTGAGACGTGGTCGAGCGTGGCGTTGGGGGCGGCCGGCACCTCGAACACGAAGGACTCGTTGAACACGGGGTTCAGGGTGCGCTTCTTGACGTGGGTCTTCTTCTTGGCGATGCGCTGTCCGTTGTACAGTAGGTACATCTTCACGTACCTGTAGAAGGCAATAGATGCAGTAGGTAATCCTGATTTACATATTTTCATAATAACCTTGCAGCTACTCGATCAGAAAGACGACACAGCTGAATAACAGCTCGTTACATTGGTGGCACTTTTATGCCGAGATGCGTCCCTTTTGTAACATACTTAACTACTCTTTTTTTGTAATTTTTTTATTGTAATTTTAGCTGTAAGGTATGTACATAAATATATTGGCTGATAAACATAAAAGTATTTTACTTCTTTTTATTTCTATTAGCTAATAATTATGTTCAAGAATGTTGAGATGCGCGAGCGAGATAGCGGCACGCCGGATTCTGACCCTTAATGGACAGTGGTACGTATTAAAGGACAGTGGTACGTATTAAAGGACAGTGGTACGTATTAAAGGACAGTGGTACGTATTAAAGGACAGTGGTACGTACGGGTCCGCGAGCCCGGTGACGTCCATCTTGGGCAGGTTGCGCGCCTTCAGCAGCACCACGGTGAGGCGCGCCGCCGCCGGCTGCCAGCACAGCGACACCAGCACCTCGCCGCGCCCCACGCTACGCATCTGACACACGAGATACAGTGACCGGGGAATAAACTGGGAAATGTTGTGTTTCTAGCTATGGACCTGGGAGAGACAATGGTTGGCAGATCTACAACGTTACGCTGGGAGAGTGGATGAGGTGTGTTGATCTCTGCGTGGCTATCGAACGATAGAAAGTTTGATGTGAGCCCGAAATCGTAATTACCCATATAAAAGTCAAACAGAGGATCCTATAAAGATCCTCTGTTATACAAACCCTACAACAAGTAACAATTATAAAGTAGGTACAAGTCTAGACAGAGAGTACCTACCTTATTGCAACTTACATTAAGATAATTTGCTTTTAAGGACTGGGGGAGTAAGATGGCCTCATTTACTTCGTAATGACTTTTTTGTCTAACGAGAAAAAGGAGGTGGAGGGTATTAGCTAGTCAGGCGAAAGAGAATGTGGGAGAATCGAAACCATATAAATTGTTTCGGTTTTCCTTCTCTGAAAGCTGATTGTTATTTTACGATTCGTTGATGTTCTCCAGATTATAGTTCGGCGGGTGATCTCAACATCATCTGCGCCTGAACTATCTCAGTTCTAATGCAACTCTGAAGATTCGATTGACGAATTGATGTAATAGGTATATAACATAAATTTATTTTAATGAGTAAATTCATGCTGCCAGCATGCTGGTTACGCTGCCAACTGGTAATGGGCTACAAAATTTGGATTATCTACAGGCCTACATTAGCTTTTAAATTATCCAACTGTTTCTGTAGATAGGTTAGGTGTACCTAGTGTTTATGCAGTAGTAAGTTAGTAAAGGTTTTTAGATCGTTCTTAAAAAACTTCTAAGAGATATAATATTGAAATATCCGTTGTAGGCACCTTGAGGCTGCGCGGTTGGATCTCTCGGCACAGCGCCATAGCCTCCCCGCTGTGCAGCTGCAGGCTTGACAGAGGAGACACTACCTCCCCGATAATCTCATCTCGTGAATACCTAAAATCAAACCAATATTTTTTTAACTGCATTAAGCTTCGTGGGTATTATCAAAAAACAGTTACAAACTGCAGCAGCGCAAGTACGGATCTTTTCGATCGATAAAATTGCCAGTACAAATCAATAAATTGGGTTTTATCGATTTTTTATATATTTTATCGAACCATGATATAATCGACAAAATTTATCGAATAGCTAGGTTGAATAATAGAATATAGAGCTACTATAATACTTTACGATCAGATTTCGGTACTCGCACCTTTCGATAAATTTGTTATTTTTATCGATTCGACCAATTTATCGAACCGACTTCCGTACTTGCCCCGCAGTTACGTTCAATTTGTCGACATAGGTTGAAAGCATACATGTCTAGGTTAAGTGTAAGTAAATCGTTGGCTCTTCTAAAATGTACCTATATGGGTCATCTAAAATTCACGATATTGTCATGGTTACGTACCGATCAAAGCTCAACACAACGAAGTGGAGGGTGATGGCGGTGATCTGGTGGGGAGCGATGCCGTAGAACGTGAAGTCCTCGTCGTAAACCGGGCAGCGGGTCTTGCGGACCACCCTGGCAAAAACAACCAGAGTAATCGTAACGTATTTCCGGTTTAAGATATTTATTTTCTCAAAAGAATACTATACTATTCACTTGCTTGAGAAACAATTATATGTGCACTATTTTACTGGGCAACATACTAAAGCATACATATTTTATATACTTTTTTTTTCTTTTTTCTTTCTCTTTTTTTCTTTTTTCTTTTTTTTTCATTTAATTTATTTCATTTCTATAATATTTGCTAAGCAGTATAAGTGTTACGTGGTATTTTTGTAATCAGAAACATCTCGAAATATTTCTGCCAACGGGATTCGAACTCGCGTCTTCTGGCTATGCGTGCAAACGTTTTTCAAACTGGGCTTTGGTACAAATCAACATTAGCGACGAAATTCTTGGAAAGTATGTTTTCTCTCTACCTAAGGGTGGTATTCCACTCATCAAATTATCTTTGTCCAATTTTTATGTTCTATACCTATATGATCAAATTCGTTTTGATGTCGACTGATGAGCCATATATCTAGGTAATATTAGATGAGGGATCCAACTCACCTGGTCTTCACCTTGTGCTGCTTGTCGGGGAGAAGCTGCAGCTTGACATAAGGGTCGGGCCCGGCGGGCTCACGCCCTGGCAGCCCTTGGCAGGACACCACTGACACCACCAGGGCGCTCTTCTCGTTCTCATAACTGTAACGAAATGGTGGAGTTACATGGTTAGCTTAGAAATATCTAAAATTCTTTTTTACTATTTCTAAGTGCTAAAGTTCTCCACACTTGATATAAACGAAATTTGAAACTTAGTTTAAACTGAAGTTTAAATATTTGCTGTTCGCCTCGCAAATTAGAAAACTATGCTAACGCAAAGATAACAGATGTCAAAATTTATAACATTGGTTAAACAAGGTTATCGAGTTGATTTAAAATAATCAGAAGTTTAAGCTATAAACGTTAACGGTCTTACCACAAAAACATTAAACACACACTAAACATGTGTTAAAAAGTGTCTACCCATACATGCCTTAATCGCATGTTTAAATATTAACAACCACAAATCTTGATTTGAGTAGTGTCTGGCCGTTGTCTAACTCCATTCTGTTGTGACATTTGTAAACATTCTAGAAGTTTATCTTTAGACTCTGTCTAGCTAAACAGGCGTTTAGTTGTTTTTTATGTTAACACGGTAAACACTTAGGTGTCCTGTCTGAGTCCTTGGTCAATAATAATAAGATTGTCGATGGGTTCGAATGTCGTAAACACGTTTACACTAAGCCTAGTATTTCTCATGTATGACTTCCGGTATACGCGCTACAGATTTCAAACTTGACACTAAACTAATAACCAGGTGTGAGGCGAGCAATAGAAAATAGCCTACCATGACGTATAGTTGCATTACGAAGTTTTCTTTCTCGGAAAGTTCAACCTCATAGAAATATTCAAACTCTCTACCTACAGGTCATCGCGAATCTCACTACTACTGAGCTACCATCGCTTCTAAATTGCTTTAATGCGATTAGCAAAAAAGCTACTCACTGTAAAAAGGTACAACTAGCTTGTGGAATACAAAACAAGATAAGATACACATATCTGAAGCTAACTCACAATCTACGCGTACAATACGCTGCTGCTAAGTTGCTAACCCAATTTCCCAATCTCAACAAACTTTCTTCTTTGTTATATCAGTTGGAAACTCGTTCCCGACCCCCACTGTTTCGAGTAAAAAAGCCTATAAAGATGTACAAACAGTATTAACATGTACCTACGACAGCATAAAATAGAAAATAGATTTAAGCCATGTGACCCGGCTAGGCTGAAATAAAACCTAGGGAGGGTTAGAGGTCGTCTGAAAAACTACGGACTCACCTAAGCGACCGCTGTGACTGGCGTGAATGCGAATAGCAACAGTATAGCACGTATTGCGAAACGGAACGAGGCGAACTAAAAGTGAGATGGCATTTGACACGTAGGTACTCGTAAGACGGTCTGTTTTTTCGTCTAGTAGGATAGAGTTTTGTGTCTCACTCAATGTCGTTATGTAGAGATGAGCTCATGAATTGTAACAAGATACCGCAAGCCTAATGGGGACTATTTTTAGTTCATTGAAACATACAGTATAGATCAGCTATAGCTGCTTAGAACTTGAAAGTGTACCTAGGACATATTGCTGAGTGCGAATTTGGTTGACTATATGTCTGGTTTGTTCACAATTGGGTGCCGAATAAATTTGGCGCAGGAACTTTCCTGCATTGAAGAATCCGGGAGGTAAAGAAATGTACGCTAGAAACGTAAATTGTACTGGATTCATCGTACCACCTGTAACCATCACCCCTGTTGCTCATGCAGTGACCGAGGTAACAAGAGCGAAAACATTTGTAAATTGTACGAATGTTTGTGTTTAAATACGGCAATAGCAGTCAAAACTTCTGTCTTTGCATACCTTCCCGAATGTCACCCTACACTTGTTTCGAATGCGAGGGACGGCCATTAGACGTCTCGGGAATAATGCTATCGAAGTAAACCTATCTTGGCGTGGACTACAAAAATGCACGTTTAATAAACCACGCTGTCGCTCTGCAGCCGTGCTGGTTGCTTAGGTGAAAGTTTTATATTAAGGTTCCAGAGGGTTTCACCTACACTGGAGATTGTACAGAATTTATGATATTAAGCCGGGAACAGCATTTCTCGCGTCAAACATTCAGAATTGTAAACATAAATCCTGTTCACAAGGGCCTTAGGGACTTACTTTTTTCCGGACATTTTATACAGACAGGCATGACACGAATATTTTCGTATTTTTTGTCGTAATATAGTGACGAATTGGTATGGGAATTCGTTAATATTTTTTAAGGAAACTTTTCGTAAGAAAAACTGCGTAGATAGCAATTATTCGTTGAGATTGATAACTGTTCATACCGATTGTGTTTCTGTCTTTATTACCCACGGCCACCCTCTTACCCACCGAAAAAGATTCGTTTCCTTTATAGCTACTGTTTTTATGCTCATAGATTCTGTCACTCTGACGGTCGACACTGTAACGTTTTATTTTTAAATTCCATACTATTTTAACTTTTCTGCTATCGTTTACTATTGAATACCAGCTTTGTTTAAGAAGCGCTGTGACTTGTGAGCATAGTCAAAGCAAATACTAAAGGTTTCATTCTAAGACACGCTACTGCGGCGCAAGTACGGATCTTTTCGAAAAAATTCGATAAAATTGACAGTTAAAATCGATAAAACCCACTTTATCGATTTGAACTGTCAGTTTTGTCGAATTTTATCGACCCGAATAGATCCGTACTTGCGCCGCTGGTGTGGATTCTGGCGGCTCTAATCTACGTTAAGTACGCCGTCGTACATACGTCGTTTTATTTACAGCAAAAGTACTTATATGTCAACATCCTACTTGATATATTTTTCTAGTCCTTTAAAACACATTAAACTTAATGAATATAGCTTCCTAGCTATTTACACTAAGTATTTATTGCTAACCAGACATGTGGATCAATAGGCGACGAAGGTAATTCGATTCTAGATGCTAGAAATTGGGTCACATTTAACGGCCAACCCGTAACCATTGATCGTAGCTATTTGAGAAAATTTAGAACATTATCTGTGCCATAAAAACTAATTTTGCAGCTACATTATAATCATGAAAATGGAGAGTAGACATCGAAAATAGAGCAATAACCGACAAAACGGCAATATCAATTTAATTGAATCAATGAAATTTAATTAAATGGTAACAAACACAAAAAAAAAACAGCTCAATAAAAATTGTGGAGCTATTTGCGTTGTAGAAATAATATTTACAACCTTGCTCAGTATATGAAACAATAAAGAAGTGTGCCTGGGTACCAATAAAATGTTGGTTAACGGGGTGTCTACCTCCGGGGCTGTGTAGGCATGGGTTTTATCAGATATTACATGGCAAGAGCGAAAAATACTACATTCCAAAACAAGAGATTGCGTGGAATCTCGTTCCGAAGAAAAGGGGATCTTTCGCCTTCATATTTAATTTTGTAAAAAGATCACAACACGACCCTTGCGGTGTCCTTAAAATGTGTAGGTAGGCATTAGGTGTAGCTGTAGATACAATGGAAACATTTGGATTGCGTAGGCAGCTCTCAGAAACATTCATTATCCTTCGTCGTTTCCAAAATGACACGACATCGACAGTATCTTAAAATATTTACTGGTTGGTACACGTTATAAAAATTAACATAGAAATGATCTCAAGGCGAAATAACGGATTTCAAAATAGGAACATTAAAAAAGTGCAAACTTTAGGAAGAAATTAAAAAAAATCGTATATTTATTTTATGGGCCTGTGATGCCTATAATAAATGATATATACAAGTGCATATTTGCAAAGACACATCTGGTTTACTTTGATGGCTTTATAATTTCCTGTAAGATTTTGAGCGCAACTTACCTTAGCAACTCGGACCAACTTGTAGATAGTAGTACCAGTTAGGTAGTATTTAGAATGCATATTATGGTGGCTTTTTGTAATACTCACATCGATAGCTCGCTCCAGTTGAATATATGTCGCCATTCGCCAAACACCTATAAGTGATCGCACTTCATAGCGCTAACCAAAGTTCCACATTTTGGAAGTATGTGTGAAAAAGGATCGCTTTAATCGAATGATATGACATTTCAAGGACTTGGTTATGTGTGTATGAGCTTTGTTCCGGTGGCGAGATGTTCAGTGATAGAACTGTGACGGTGCGATGAGATGAAAAAGCTCTTCCGAGCATTCAAAATTCAATCTCGTACAAGTAAAACATAAATATCACACAGAGGCACGACGTCTGTCGGAATCCTTCACACTACGCGAACCTTTTGTCGTTACCCGACAATCTTGAAGACACCCGCTACAAAGATACCCAAGTAAGCTGTAAATTCCCGGACTAAATCTTGAAGTATGTTTCTATTCCCATCTAGTTGGATAGTCAGAGGTTACCAAGCGTTAACTTATTCAGCAGGCTGTCTGCTCTGCTGGCCTCTGATGTTTCTGGGTTACGTAGGTATTATTAATTACAAGCAAGATTAGAATATTTAGTGCTTGTGGATGTTCCTTATATGTTATAAAATGATGGAAAATACTTCAGGTAAATACACATACGCCTGACGCATGGTACAAGACTCGACAGCCCATAGCCTGGATGCGTGAGATTGCGTCGATGTGTCATCCTATATTACCCGCTTAACACTCATTGCTATATTAGGTTGTCGTACGTTTTGAAGGAAATATGATGAAAGTGGGAAATTACTATTAGAAAAACTGGAATATTATAATGTTGTAACATTTTTTTTATTTCAGACCAGAAGCATATGACGACCAATACTCCTGATGTGAAGTGACGATGTGATCAACGCTGTAGCACGCTAGCTCAGTAAATTCTATTCACTGTTATTCACCTTGAACTTCAACACACCCAGATTGTATAACATGTTACAAATGGCGAGAAGACATTGCATTATTCTTGCTAAACAAAGCTCGAATGTGTACAATTTTATTTCTTTTTACAAGCAGGAAGGTACTCAATTTTCGCGTGACACCAGTCTTGCATTCTCATAACTGTGCAGCATAAAAACCTAACAAGTCGTAACTGATGGCAGGACCTGATAGTAGTTTATAGCTTTCGCTCAATTCGCTCAATGTCGAGGCTATAAAACGTACCACTGTAACTAGTAGGTATTCGCTTTATTGCCTGCACCAGACGCCCTTAACGACTTATTGAACAGCACTAAAGAGGCTTCGGGGCTAGTACCCCGTCCCGAAGCACACGAATCCTTCAAATAACATTTTCCGGCTTATGGGGGGATGGCAATAGAAATTGCTTCACACCCCCCATAACACCCATTTAAACCCATTTCCATCACTTTCATTTTCAGCAAGGATGGGAATTACGTGTATATCGTTAGCCGTTTTCCCATCCTGCTTCAATCACTTTCTCAACTCAAAAAAAAAGAAAACATTTTCCGGCTATCAAAGAAATCTGACAGTTCTAATTTCAATTGAATTGGAATAAGAAATTAGTTTGGTACTATAGAGTTGGTCTGATGATGAAGTGTTATAAAGTGAAGTCTAAATGATAAACTATAAGCCACAAATCTGGACTTATTTGATTTGACCAAATGAGTAGGTACTCTAGTCTAGAGTTCTTTCAAAGGATGAGAAGCCGAAAAGGGGGAGCTGAAGAAAACAGAAATGAAAATGTTTAAAGATAAGACGAAGTATAAAACCTTGTGTATTTTACTTTAAGAAAGCAGTTTCATGAACCAGCAATGAGTTCATCAGAACTTCCAGACTTAGAATTTACTCGTAATTGTTACTAAGTTCTTGAAAATGTTTTGATATTATCATAAGCAACCTCAGAAAGTTGTTCCACCCACGACGGATAAAAAAACATATCCGACCTTTATGCTTATAGCGGTTAAGAATAACAGCATAATTATACCGCCTCGTTCTTTAAATGATATTGTTTCTAGGATAAAATCAGACTTCCAAGCTGAACGTACCCTAATTTTCAGACAAGTTAAGTGCCAAATTGCCAATACTGCGGCGCAAGTACGGATCTATTCGGGTCGATAAAATGGACAGTTTAAATCGATAAAGTGGGTTTTATCGATTAGAACTGTCAATTTTATCGAATTTTATCGACCGAAAAGATCCGTACTTGCGTCGCTGGATCGGCATCCACATCTTCACCTTCAGTTTTGTGACCTGTAATGTAATTATTTCGGAATGTTGCATAAAAAAAATTTAGCTGAGTACATTTCAATATGAAATTTTTGAAGAAATAATCAAGTCTGTATATACGTCGTTGCTTAATCTTTTTATTTGATAGTCTACAACTCTACATACGCACATACAGAGGATCAAGTTGAAACAGAACCTCGCGTCATTGGTCAGGGTTAAAAATAGAATAAATTCAACGTGCAAATCACCCAATACTACTTTGGAGCTAAACATCATTATACACAGAACAATTCAGCTAATTACCCAGTTCATGAACAGGCTACCTACATCCCAAGCTTCACACATAACAGTACGTAGTTTGTACGTAGTTGAGTACTGCTATGTAATAATGGCGAGCAAGAGACGACCACCGTGAAAGGTTATCGATTGTGCTGCGGTTTCCAGCCACGGAGCTGTACGTCAGAGTGCAATTACAGCGGTAGGTGGTAATGAGGAATTGCACGTAACGTGTATGCCGTGCTCGATAGAGAACTATGGATGGAGCTGAAAACTTAACCGCCTTGAAAAGGTAAAGCTTAGTTCAGTCAGTTCACGAAACTATGGCAAACGAAAAAGTAGGATATCTATAATGTTATACATATATTTAAATCAGAACTATACAAAAAAATGGCGACGAGTTTCTCGTCCATTTTCTCGATCGGTTGTATATACTTGGAACAGGTACCCAGAGTAATTTAACTTTCATGAGCGCTCTCATGGGCCCATGTTAGTAAATAATTTAGAATTTGGTTTGTCCCTGACCTTTATCTATTAGGATTTCAAAGAAAATCAGAAACTAAGAGGACAGCGTGTGGTCTCACGAAACACAGACTTGGGACACTTTGTCCCATTGCGAGAAGCGACCCGAAGCCCTGCATACTACTGAAGTCTACAAACAATTCCAACAAGAATATGCGTCTATATATACGATTTCCATGGGAGCCAAGCCATGCATTTTTCTGGGATAAAAGTCTTCTTCGGCCCATAAACTATTTATATGCAAAAAATCACACTGATCGGTTGCTCTGTTGCTGCTTGAAAGAAGAACAAAACTACAAACACACTTTCGGATTTATAATACAACGGATTCCCTAGCTAGATTTAGAAATATAACTACACTCTACAGGGTACAAATGTGAACATAGCATTGAGTTACGCGAACCTAATTACTTAATGGTTTATCATATATCAACCCTGGCAGGGACTTTCACACAAGGGGTAATAAAATAATCCGCTTTAGGTCATTAGTCCGTTAAGGGGAAGAATTCGGCGCGCCGCTGTCTCGCTTGCGCATCTCAACATTTTTGAAGATAAACAATCACTTAATATAATTAAGAAAAATAGTATTCGGTGAAATCCCTGAATTCAAGTTTTCAAACCAAAAAATGGGATTTTATGTTTTGCTTCTTTAAAAACTTGATCGGATCAAAATGATACTTTTGTCGTACCTTTGTAATGTTATTGCCAGCAACTTCACAGAATGCGATTATTCATAATTATATTAAGTGATTATTTATCTTCAAAAATGTTAAGATGCGCGAGCGAGATAGCGGCGCGCCGTATTCTGCCCCTTAAGTCACACTAATCTGCCATAACTAATGTACCTAGGGTGGGCCGTGACCAAAGACTAATAATCTGTGGCCGTGACGAATAGGATAAATTAGTAGATATAAACTACTTTAAATAAATAAATAAATACGTAGGCACATATAAAAAAACTACCTTATAGCATGTGTCATGTGTGCTGCCTGCAGTAAAGTAACATAAGGGCCAAAAATATGGGCGAGTAAAATGGGAAAAGGGACGACGTTCAATCTATCGCAATGTTTCAAATATTGTTTGAAAATGTTGATCCTACTCGCTCTGTAATCCGATTCGCCTCGACAGATTCCATGTCTGTCATGGCTTAAGTAATGTCGCGACGGGATGCCTCAATGTGAAAGTATGACATCATTAGGTAACCGGATATACCTAGTAATTACGCAGTGTATAAGTTATAGATTTACATTAGTTTATATATAACAACCATACCTAAGCCTACTTATTTATATGAATTTCTTTGACAGTGTGGCATATGCGTCGCATGTTTGTTTGTTCTTCTGTTCTTGTCTTTTAATCCACACATTTATAGTTACCAAACTTTAAATGTTTTTTTGAACAATCTAATGTCCAGACTTCAAAGACCATCTAGTTATTATTTCTTTGCTTTCATGGACATACAATCATTTCTTATGCAGACCGTCGACGCTTAACACGTTAGCTGCGGCACCAATTTTTGCAAACTTTCCGTTCGTGCGGCACGAGGTATTATCGGCCCGCACCGTGACCAGACGTTAGGGCGACACGCGGTCTATTAGACCCCACCTCCTTTAACAGACTAAAATCCATTTTCTGGCGCGAAATCAAAGAGAAATGAAAATTTTGGTCCTTATCGATATAGACAGTGAATTGATGAACCCTAATGTACCGTCGCCCCGGGATCTGATAGCTAGTTTATAAATTATTGGCAAAACAAAATATGGGATCTTATACACCTCGTAACGCACTGAAATAGGGTAAATTTTCGCTAAGATTAGTGATGAGAAAAATAATATCGACGCAACGACGTTTATCTATTTTTGTGTGAAAGTCTTAATGCGGTTCACAGAATAGAAAAAAAAGAAAACCAGAAGTAGAAAAGAAACTATCCTATTTATTCTGCCTCGGGCTTAATACTTACTAACACATAATTTCTGTACTTTTACCATCGTACAATAATATACCTACTCCGCCTGGTGCTCTCTTCCGACCACGTGACTGACACATGCTTACGTCATCATATATCGTGTAAAATTTACATAAGTCGAATCTAACACACTCAACAAACTTGGTGATTAAAAATAACCCTGTACATATTTTGTTGTTTTTAACGTTTTAGTATTGTTGTTATAGCGGCAACAGAAGTACCTACTTAATTTGAGAAAACTTCAACTATCTAGTTATCGCGATTCTTGAGATATCTGGTGACAGACAAACGGACAGACAGCGAAGTCTTAGTAATAGAGGGTCCTGTTTTTATCTTTCGATACGGAACCCTAAAAATCGTTAGGTAATCTTTATTTACTTTCAAAACCTAGACAAAGAACTACTGAATTATTAATTAATTACTTACCTGTTTTGTCAACGGCTGCTTTGCGTTTTTGTGGAGTTTTACACTACCTACAAAAATATCAATTAAAAAACTTACCTGTTTTGGTTCTGTTTCTGGGTTTTTTAAAATTAACTTCTTCCGACACCGTTTAGACATGTTCGGCGATGTAAACGGACGTGCTCTCCAATCGACGTGATGCACAACACTAGTCGCGGGAAGCTCGCGTTGGGTGCGGTACGAGGTCCGAGAGGATATGGGACGTTTTAGCCTCGTTCCGCACTGCATTAAAATTATATTAATTCAGTGCGGTACGAGGCCTAAAACATCCGGTACCAAGGTAGGTATACCACCGAGTCCGGGACCATTAGAGCATCTCAAATATACATTTATCTCTTTTCTATACTGGACCAAACCAAAGCTATGCCCTTCGCACGACAGAGATGTTCACGTTTTTCCTTGCCGCACCACAAGGAAGTTGCATGAGGGGTGATTTAGGCCTCGTTTCGCACTTAACGTGTTAAGCAAGTATGCGTTTTGCAGCCAAAATAACCATGCTTTTGCATCAGTGTGGATTAAGAGTTTGCTTCAAGTAACACGAACATGAGCCAACTTTTATAGAGTCGGTCCACTCAATAAACGTTTCCCCAACGATTATTACCGGAGTGGCTAAATCCTATCACGTTGCTAATCGTCTCAGTTAAAGCTCGGATATATCCGGTAGGTACCACAATAATAAAACTAAGGTTGTATTAAGGTACTTCTAAGGAACTACATTTTTTTGCTCTACTCATCCCTGAGCTAACCAAAGGATGTAGAGATTGTAGAGCTATTGTATTAGAAGAACTTACCGGAGTTTGAAGTGTAGGTCGCCAAGTTTCCCGTCGTTGGTAGGTTCTGGCTCGAGTGGCTTCGTTTTCTCAGTGGCATTGGCATCAGCGAGCTCCTTGCTCAGTGGGGCTGGCTCGGGACCGGTGGGCGTATTCGGACTGGTGTGCACAGATGGCTGTATAACAAAAACATTACAATAGAAAATAAGTCTAATCACATCTCAGGCTAAACATACATCTAAAAGTGGTCAAGGGATTAGGAATAAACTCATAAGTAATTATATTTTTCCTTGGCCGCGCGAAATAAGGGTGAATAGGGAAGCTGTGGTAAGAGACTGATTGGCGGTTAAAATACCACATTAGGTACCTGCCTACCAGAAAAAATATATCCTTCAATCATTTTTAGCGTAGATAAAATTAAACCATCAGGCAAGCGACTGGCTCGTCTAGTTATCAAATAGTATAAAAAAAAAATTCAAATTTAAAGTTTTGTATAATTACTGTTTGTACATGCTCTTCACTATGTATATTAGTGAGGCCGATGCGTATTTAAATTTGTTGCATGTTAAACTTATTGTAAAGGTTGAGAATTTCCCATCGTGGCCTACCATCAGAGATAACGGTGATTAACGTACCGGGTTAAGGGGTGGCTGCGGCTGCGGTGGCGAAGCGGCGGGCGGCGCCGGTGCGGTGGGCGATGGCGACTTGCGCAGGTAGTGGGTAGCGGAGCCCGGCGAGCGCACGGCCGTGGCGCGCCGCGGCGGCTGGAACACCAGCGCTTTGTCTGGACCACGCTTGTTTCCTGTTTCAATGATAAGTATAGGTTGAAACATTATTATAACCAAAAAAAAGTATAAACAGAGAATTGGCGGATCAAAGACATAAGCTGCATTATTCGTAGTTTTCTGGAAGTCTCGCAATCGATTTATTTATGTGTATTGGAACTGATACACCAGTTACACCAATGGATGAAATGAAAATAGCATTAGGTAGGTAAATTAAGTTTTGTAAGCAATTAGTTTTTTTATTTTAACGTAGATTACTGATTACTGCCAATTTTATATTTTTTATGCTCGAAATGTTTGACCGCCATCTTTACCTGAGTGAACGGGTCGAAGCTGGTAATCTCGCTAAGCCACGGAGGAAATGTGGTTCTTTTTGTATGAGTCTATTCTTCTTCTTAGCGTGTCGATGGCAATTAAATGGTCGCAGCCCAGAACTTGGCCACGTCGACTGCGTCGCTTGTAGCGTCCATAAGGTCCTGCAGCGTGCAGGAGACAGGGCACGCAGGACACGAGTTGAGTCTATTTACCGAGTTTGTGTGCAAGCGAGTTCCGGCGGCGGCCGATCCAGCAGGCGACGGCGGCCAGAGCCACGAAGACCAGCACCACGGCACCACACACGAACACCCAGAAAGTAGGGCTGTGCCATTCACCAGCTAAAACAAAAACATAAGAAACTGTAATATTTTGTTTCTAACGCAGTTAATTACTAGGTTCATGAAAGCTTAAGACTCTAAATCGTAGTACAGTCTGCAAAGAAATAGAAAATTCAAAGTTCACATTTAATATTTTAATATTTTAATTTTGTAAGTTTGTACAATTTTTAAACTTGCATAACTAATGTAACTGGTTGTACCGTGTTAGTTATTAAATTAAATAAATAAATAAATTGGCTCTACAATAATAATTGTTATGGTGTATTCCCGACGTCTCCGCTAAAGGTTAGCTTTTTTATTCTATAATATTTATTACATATAATATATATATTCATTATATAATCAAGTACTAAAAAGTAATAAAAAAAAAACACGACTGCCCTAGCCAGTGTCACTCGTGGGATGATCACTCTAACGATTTAAAAGCTAAGGCCTTCCTATAATTTTTTTGTATTAAAATAAGGTTGAAAATGGCGATGCGTCTGCTTTAAGAGACGCCATAAAGTTTAAATATTTTTACATACATGTCTTTAGATGTCTTTTAAATTAAATTTCTTTTTTTTGGTTACAAAAAGTATGATAGTACACTCTTGTCACTCAGAATATTGACCGTTTCGGGACAAAATACATTTTTCGGGTTCTTTTTCGCGATTTTCTTACAAGATTCTGTGCCATATCTATATATTTTTTATAGATAAGTCCTTTCTATGAACACTATTGTATTTTTTTTGCCATTATCACGCGGACACTTTAAGCACAACAGCGGCGAGAGTACGGATCTTATCGATAAATAAAATTCGATAAAATTGACAGTTAAAATCGATAAAGCGGGTTTTATCGATTTTAACTGTCAATTTAATCGAATTTTATTTATCGAAAAGATCCGTACTCGCGCCGCAGATTAGTAAAATGACGTATAACGTCATATAACGGAGTCAAGTTGTCGTGACGACAAACAATAATCGTATGCGAAGCGCCTTACATAAACGAAACACCAATTATTAGGTACAAACAGAAATCCCGTCGCCACAACCTTGACACAAGGTGGATCGAGATAAGATCTCATCGTTAAACTAGAACACGACAGTTTTACAATTTGAAACCTAAACCCTTGGAAACAAAGTTGACATTACGGTGTAAATAATGGTGTATTTGGAAAACTAGAGAAAGCTTACCTACAGTATTGGGAAAGGAATCTCATTTAACGATACATCATTCCTCCCCATTCGTATAGACCGGGCATGGTACAATGCGGACGACCTGAAGGTTTTGTTTTCTAAAATCAAACGCAAAAGATAAGGACCTACCTCTTTTTAGAAATGAATCGTAGGTTTCGATTAAGGAAAATATCGTGATACAACCATAAAATGTCCTATCATCATTTGATGATAAGACATTTAGAAAGTCAGTTGATTGCCAGTTCTGTTCAAGGTTTGGCGTGGTCAGACACAAAGCAAAGTGGGCTTTGCAGCGGGCTGCACCGCTAGTAATACAATACGGAGTTAGCGGAGCTTACGCGCGGAATCTATTTCTATCTCCGAAGCACGTCGTTTGCACGTCGACCACGTCAATTCCATTTTGGTTTCACGTCGGGATGCTTTTCAAAGGATTAAATGGACGTGTTCTCTTTGGACAGTATATGAGTGAATATGAAAAGAAGAACGTTACTTGTTATAAAAATTGTAATGCTTTTGTTTTTGTTTAAAATCAGGTAGGTAGATATATTTAGGCATTTTTCGTTGAAAATAGTTAATATTAGATACAATTTTATAATGATTGTATTCATTCACTTTCTATTATTATCTTTCAGCATATGATTAAGTTCACCTATGTACCCTCAGCTATGATTGTGCAATAACGATGTTTCTATCTATCTAATCTTCATCAAGCTTGGTCTGCTGATGGCGTGGACGTGCATGTAATGAATTTCGTAATTGTAAGCAATATTCTAAATCCACGCAGTTACCTAAAAAGGTATCGTACACTTTTTACTGGCACATAAAATGAACATAAAATATATAAAATTTTACAACGTCTGGCGAACTCAAAATTGGTCGCTGAATTCGCTGCACCAACAAATTTTTTTGAACTTAGGTTACATAGTTGCATAATATTATGTACTAACTACATCAGGCTATGGCAATAAAACAAAATTAGTCTCAAGCACTGCACAAGTTCAGGTCATAAATCTTAACAAGCACTAGTCTACAGACTCTTTCGTCGTACGAGAACGACTTGATGCCGCTCTCAACCATAATATTGCAAAACTGTTGTTTATGCCTTAAACAAGCAGCTCTTTAGATTAGCTAACATAAGGCTCAAAAAGGGGGCAATCGACCTCAAGTTAACAACAATAGCCTGAATTTTATCAACACAATCAAAATATTGCCTGTTTTCTCTTTGAGTAAATGCATAAGCCATAAATTAACCGCTGGCCGATTAAGAGTAGATAGATTTCTAGATTTAGGCTCCTTTACAACGTTTTTGTCCTCGGTTTACTAAATACTTCTGATGGTCTAAGATAGCACAACAGCTCACCAACTTTTTGGAAGGCTTAGAGTTAGAGCCTTTACCTTGTGTTCATAACAACCCATGCTATAGAAATGCGAGGGTCAGAAACATTTAGAATCTATTGTGTCGAAGTAGCAAGAAGCTCTGGTGTAAAATACAACTAATCTAATATTCAGTGTTTGTAGACAGCTTTCGTCGTAGACCCCGACGAGCACTCGTCTAAGGGCGCCCTTGCCCTTCGAAGCGCCCTCGGCCTCCACTCGCCCACGAGCTACATTACTCGACGAGACTATTTCAAGCTCAGCTCACTGGTTGGACATTGATACATAAAAATAGGGCAACACGTACTTTTATCGACAAATCCGCGATGACCCCCGAGATAGAGAACAATAGTTATAACGTGACTTTTTCATTTTCAATATTCTGCTAAAAATTAAGGTGCTTTAAGACGATAACGGCGTATCGTCCAGCGCGACGACTTCACTATTTCTATGCTTAGCGTGTATTGAATTACCTATCCATACTTGTACAATAATCCGTACTTTATGTAATAAATGCATGCGTGTTTGTATGTTTGCTGGTTCGTTGATTTGTCACGTCGACCCGTTGCTCCGTTGCTGCGTGAAAGAAGGACAAACCAACAAACATACAAACACACTTTCGCATTTATTATATAAAATATAAGTATGGATATGGAAGTAAGGATTCTAGTAGCTTTTATTTACATATAGGTAGGTATTATACAAGTTCATGTTCTCATAGCCTGAAGCGACCAATTTTCATTACCTATAGAGTAAATAAGTCGTCGCGCCTTCAAAGAAAGATTCAGCGAACAGAATTCATTTAAAATGTAATTTAATCTCTCGAAACGAAACACTTTATACAAAATTTATTGGGTCTCCGACGGTGAAGCTTTTCTCGAGCAGAAATATAATTAATTCGAATTGAAAGCTTACCGCTTGCGTCATCTTTCAAAATAAACCATTTAACCGGTTTCTTAACATAAAACAACTCTTTTAATATATTTTTCACAGCTAGGTTACTGTACGAGTTATTTTTACTTAATAGTTTTGTCCCTGTTAACTGGATCGGAGGAGAACCAGTCGACCAGTGAGCACACTGCAGCGCCGCGCATGCCTTTAATGTGCTTCAAAGTTCTGAGTGGCACTGCAATTGTTATTGGCTGGCGTTCTGCTTACTACCAGGCAAACGACCAGCTCGTCTAGTTTTCAAATATCATAAAAATTTACGAAAATTAATATTATTTATTGATGGAAACCGTTGACATAGGTGACCATAGAAAAACCATTGTGCTATAAATTACCCGAAAAAGCCTAAAGTGATAATTTTGCGACGAATCTATTGTCTTTGTAAACCATTTGTTTAGTAGCTGTTTTAAGAGTATGTTGATCAATATGTCATAATATTAGTATGTTGATATCTAATATCTATGAATATCATGATTTTAATATAAGGATGCTTTGTAAATAATCAATCACGAATTTGAATGTGACGCCATGCGTTCTCAGAATATAAAATACATAACATAATACATATAAGCATAACGCCAGCCCATAACAATTGCAGTGCTTCTCAGATCCAAACCAAACCAGCTAACTGATTAAATTGGGCTGCAACGTGTCAGCTTAAAACCCAACAAAATTACTTAAAACTAGTAGATAATACATACGAATAATAGGACTAATTGCAACTACACATGTACATTTTAAGTGGCTTGAACATGACTTCTACCAGTGTCAAGTGTAATATAATCAATAGTGTTGCAATGAAAAATTGTAGTAGTACTTTCCATGACCTATAGTGAAGTTCCTAACGATCTGCACCCACATTACGATTCCATCATTCTTTACGTTCACGATGGATCTTTACCATCACAAGATAATACGCTCTGGATAGCACACAGCCTTAATGTGATGAGGTCCTCTCCAGAAATAGAAAAGCGTATTATGGTAAACCACGCTGTCTGCGACATATAATCGAATCGAGACGAGGGTTGCCGAGGCTCGTAGGTGTCTGAGGAACTAATACATCTCTTATGCAACTATTTTTTTGTTTGGTTTACTTAAGTAGCTCGGCCGTATGGGTAAAAACCGGGCTCGATACCACTCTACCTTTGTATCGGTTTAGACTCAGGTTTTTGAAAAAACATGGCTCCAATTTTGTTAAAAAAATTGTTCAATTTTCCAACATTTACGATAGTTTGCAAATATTAAAATCAGTTTTAAAAAAACGATGGGCTAACCAAACAAAATTTTTGGACATTTAGAAACAAAATCGATGAGCGTTATGTTTAATTCCCGCTGAAAACCCCCTAGTCGTAATCGTACATTTCAAGCACGTCTGTCATTGTTTGCACGCGAGGCTATCGCACGATTTCTGTTTGATTTGTATTGACTGTCAGAAAATGCGTCAATTTGTTCGACATACCTATGTCCGATTACCTAATCGGAAGTCTTCCTATCGAAACATACATTTATTTAATATGGTCTTTTCATGTACAACAATCCCGTAGGTAAATGAGCATTGTTGTACGTGTTTGGCGATGAATTGTGTTTTTGTATTGAGGCTACAGAGTAGTTTTCTACAAAAGATATAGGTAGGTTTCTCCGAAGGTAAAGTCACGTCTCGGCTCTGCCCGTCATGTCATCCGAGCCGGGGATTGTCGTTGTAACATTGACTCGAGTTCCGGTAAATCCGATTTGATGTCGGTTTGCGAATGTTTTGATATCTCTGTTTTGATACCTTACTGGGGGATGTCGTATCCTATATTACAAATATGGTCTATCTATAGGCAACTGTTTTTTGTCCCTGCTCTCACACAAGCGTCGTGCTATATAGCATTAAAACGCCACCATATGAAGCTTTTGTTTTGTGGTTGGCTTCGCCCAGCGGCGTTTTTTGAGTGGAAGCGAACACAGACGTCCCGTGTGCGGCGAGCTCATACAACTGTATGAAATCTGCAGTCCGCAGCTCGGTGGTGGCGTTTTGCGGCGCGAGGCTGTTGTGTGAGCAGGATGAATGTTAATTTTAGTTCGGTCATGTATGGAGTATTGTTCTCACCTCTGGGATGGCTCAGTCAAGTACCAGCTTGAGGCACTGGAGTCAATTGAGAGACGAGCCAAGAAGCTCATTGGTAATGACTCGCTAGTTAAAGCAAAGGTACAGACCCTTTGAACATGCCGTAGAGTTGCTAGCTTGTCGGTTTTTATTGGATACATTTCGGTGAGTGTGCTTTGAAATTACACGATCTAATTCCCCCATCCCCCTTCCTCCATCGGATGATCAGACTTTCAGCCAAGCGCCATCGATACATGGTGGATATTCCACCTTTACGCATGAAGCGTTTTGCTTCAACATTTGTTATGCGTCCCGCTAAGGAGTGGAACTCTCTGCCAGAGTCTCTGTTTCCTAATAACTGTAACTTGGGCTGCTTCAAGGCGCGAGTGAATAAGTATCTTCTAGGCAAGCCTGCTTCATCGTCGACCGCATCGTCACTTACCAGCAGGTGAGCTAGCGGTCAAAGGCAAGCCTATAAAGAATTTAAAAAAAGAAGTCATCTTCAGGCATCTCCTCACAACTCACCTCGTTGACTTGAGCTATATTAGCTATTACTGTTATGTGGATTCCATTCCTCGAAATGAGAAATTATACGAGTATGAAACCCTTAAAACAATATAATACAAACTTTGTTTTGTTGAACCTATTTGTTGTGTTGGTAATTCATTCGTATAAAATATGTCACGGCTTCCAAAAGCTAGATTAAATTTGGGAAACGTCTCACGCCACCGTGTCGACGAAATTAATCTGATCAAGGGTACTTTAACCCTTTTACACAAATAAGCATTTTGCCAACTTATATGCTTATACTAAACTAATATTATGTAGTCACATTTTTTTATGTGAGTAGGTTATCAGCGACGCCGTTCTCGATTTTGGTGACAGGATAAGCCTTAAGGCACGCGTAGCAACTATAGTTTGGACAACTATAAACTTTCAATTTTCTATTAACCGTTCCAAATTGCAGCAACAGTTTACAGTTGCAACGATTTCAAATAAACTTTAGATATTCATGATCATCAGTCAGTTTAACGATACGTAGAACAAGAACGTCGCAGCATATTATGCGCTACGCGGGGTGGTGAGGTGGTGAAGTCGCTCTACGCCTTGCGGTTGCCGATTGTGGCCAGCTACTTGAGACACAATTGGTACAAATTTGTCAGTTCCTTGTTGTGGCAATTGATTTCGTCACCTTTTGCAGCAGCCGAAAACTGTTGCGATCACCGAAACTCGCAATTAGAATAACTACGTCCTGCGCAGTTTCTCAATATTATATTAAAACTGTAAGAACAGCTAGTTGCGAGTTGCTGATTGCCGCAATTGGGAGTTCAAAGTTGCTACGTGTGCTGAGCGCTGTTAGGATGTTAGGTTTTTGCCTGTACATAAGTACTGTATTTTTCTAGTTCCTTGAGAAATTATTATCTGCAGGGTGTCTTCATAAAAACTAATGTAATTAATTTAGATCTGTGTGATCAATCTTTCGGCCACTAACTTAGCATATTTTTATCTCTATTAATTTATTTTTTAAATATAAAAGTATATAAATCAAAAAAGGTAATAAAATTTCTTGCATAATTATGTTTAAAAAAATATGCTTTATTGCCCCTTTTTATTTTATTTTAAAGATGCAGTAAAAGGACTGGGTACAAAGTAGAACTGAAAACATACAAAAACTATAGTTGCGGGTCTGATAACAATAACAGATCGTTCTACACACCACCGACCTACAAGTAACTAGTGGACATGTCCGGCTAAATGGGAAACTTGTGTAAACTTCCGAGTGAGCCGAGCCCTCGTCTCCAGCTGAAATATAGCCTCAAAACCTCTTGAAATCGTTCCGTTAGGTCACGTGCCGCCGTCCGCCCCCGCTGCTCTCAGAAATAATACAACTTGAATAATATGACCGAAACTTGTCACAAACACTATACTTACGGTTGTTTATGTCACACGGTCGTGGTGACTTATCCGCGGCAATCTTCTGAGCGAAACTGTGACACTAATGCGGACAAATGTAATTCTAATTTGAAATGAAATTAGCTTATTTGTGAGAATTTCGGGTACAGTATTTGCAATGGTGGTACTCCAGGATGTTTCTATCAAAATTCTGCCTGCTGAGGCGTACTTATGATATGTACTTATTTATTTATGTTTGTACCACAGCGTTCGTACTGGTGCTAGGATTAGATTGATCGAAGCTAGCGCAGCCGAGGTTACGACAGCGAAGGGATGATCTTGATTGCAAACGATATGCCGAGGGCTGCGACGAAAGGGAAAAAGGATATGTGGTGACGCGTAGCAAGTCGCATACAAACCACTTCATAAAACCAGACACGGTTATTATTACATAATAAAGCAATTTATTACAGAAAGGAGGCCAACGTTTCTTGTGATTTAATCAAGCCATTTAATTTTCTGGTCCCAGGCTGCGTAAGGCAGTCCTATTAAAATAACAAATCGCAAAACATCGAAAACAGTGTAACCAGCCAATTCCCGCTCGACAAAACAACCGGCATTTCATAAAATGACATTTGCAAAAGATCTTTTTACAAATAAGATTTAATACTTAGGATTCTTTTGAATAGAAACAGGCTTTTGAAGTTTGTATTATACAGAAAAAATGCCGAGGAATTATATTTATTGTTTATTTTTCGAAGAAGTAGATAAAATTTTACTTCGCGTTGTTACTATGTGAATAAAAATTTTGTTGTCTATCCTACTAACTGCCGAAAATTTTGAATTAATTAATGACTATTAATAAATTACTAACGAATGGTATGGAGAGGTCTTGCAATTTCTAAAAGTTTAATATTCACTGATTTATAGATTCGTTTACATATTTCCTATAACAAATCGCAAAGGAAAACGTAGGCGTTGCCTACGGCTCGTAGCTGCTACGACGTGCTTCGTAGGTTCCTCCGCGAGTGCGTAGGCTTTTAAAAGAAGTCCCTACAAAATGTTCACGCGTAGTAGGTGGTTTTAGTGCCGACGTGCAGTGCCCGTAATTAATCTTGGGCCAAGCAGCTTTTATTCAGTTTTACATCGATTTTTTCGAATGCTCAGGAACCCTGTGTTTAGGCGGTCTAGGTTTGTAACGAGTTTTGTGTACTTATAGTATTAATGTTGTACCAATGACGTTACCCGTTGTTTGCTATGGTATCGGATTATCATTTCATGACAGTGAATTTCATTTTTATTGGGCTAATGTGATGTTTCTAAACCTGTATAACGACAGTTATTATGTATTTTGTGTTTAATGCAACATCCCTACTATTATTACATTATTTATTTCTTGTTTTATGTTAACACTGTATTTGATGATCATGTTATTCTTTAGTACCGTTACTCTTTGATATCCTACAAGAGATTACTTCAGGAAAGCTACTACAGCTTGTAAGCCGAAAGAAATCTTCATCTCAAGAATTTCGGATTTAACATCAATCGCTCCCATAGGCTAGTTGGTTAAGGCGTCTGGTCTAGTTTACCAGAAGACGCATGTTCGAATCCTGTTGGACACGACATTTTTCGAGATGTATATATTTATGTGAACTTCAGGAAATATAATAAATTCATTTTTGGATCATCATCAGCCGAAAAAACGTCCACAGGTGAACATCGGCCTCTCCTATGAAGGGAAGGATTTCGCCAAAATACACCACACTATTTTTTGGATAACTTTCAACAATTCTAACGACGTTCATAATTTACTTAAGTATGCTAAACAATTCAGTTATCAACGACGTGTATTATTATTGCTATGCATGACATTTCAAAAAGGTTGCGTTACTTCTGCAAAGAGTACGCGGTGACAACATTATCCTAAAAATCATTGCTGAGTGCTTTGGCAGCCTATCCAAAGCACTGGGTAGGATTTCTAAGGTGTGATGTATAATTCATACTTTCATACTTGTCCATAAGTTTGTTGATTTGTCCTTCTTTCATGCAGCAACGGAGCAACGGATCGGCGTGATTTTTGGCATAGTTATAGTTTATGAACCGGAGAGTACTTTTTATCCCGGAAAAATGCACGCCGTTATGCTTACCATTAGGCAAACGACCGGCTCGTCTCGTTAACAAAAGAATAAAAAAGAATAAATCTGAAATAAGTGGATTGTATATATTAGTTAACCGTTTGACTACAGAAACTTCTGGAGGGACAAAAGACCGATGATGATTCCGGCTAAATGAAGTGATGCACTACCTGAAGTTACAAGCAATCTCAACATAGGGCTCACAATGAGTAGCATAACACTTAGACAAATGCATCAGTACCAGAATTTAACAGCAAGCATAGCAGACGTTACCATGTGCTGTAGACCTGTAGTCAAGTATTATAGTAGTAACGCCCCACAACTCGTTATCGTGTCCGAAGCACCTTACATAAATAAATTGTTCTGGGCCGCTGACATTAGGACAAGCTTATCTACTGAACACTTACTACCAAAAATGCCTAACTATAGATTAACGAGATCGTTTTGGCCATGTTCTGACGATTATCTCAAGTGCCTGGGCTTTTATCGGTAGAAGATAAGCCATAACTGTCAATTTGTATTTCAGACATTTATGATTGCGGTCATAAAGCATCTGTCTTGAACACACAACATTTATGTGTACTTTTATCTCATTAAAAATTTGAATGCTCTATAAATGCTCTAGACTTTCGAGAATCCACTCTTGAAGCAGAAACTTGCCATCCATGCATAAACGAGTGTCAAATAATCAGGAACGCAAAACAAAAAAATGTTACATCAAATATTGTTTTATTATCGACTGGATTATGTTATCAGGTCAGAACTTAATTAGACTAATAAATACATATGTCATATGTACTTAGAAATAGACAAATATACATATAAATCACATTTCTTTCTTTTGTCTGCCTTAAAAATATTTGTTTTACAAAAAAGTCATAACATTGTAGATATCGTAGTAATTTCATTTTGTAGTATTTCAATAATATAATGGTAAGAACCAAATTTCTTTAGTCATTGTAAGCATACAATGAATACTTCTCCAGTAAATATCCTAGAAAGATATAAGATAGAAATATCTAGAGAAAGATTTGCACAATGATTCTTACAATTAAACTGGTCTTCAATACTAAACTTACCTACAAGCCTTCTGAAACATTCCATAAATTGTGAAATTTCAGCCAAATTGTGCGTAATTAGGTTCCATCACGGACAAAATGTTGTTTTACTTACATGACTCCACTGGCGATATGTCGAGCCCCTCCTGGGGAGCCAGCATCTTCATCGTGATAGCGCCGGGAAGCACGCTGCTTGACACCGACACTGTGGCGAATTACTTCACAATTCAACGCGAAATATCTCTCAAATTATACGAAATTAAGAGAAAATATCGCGAGCCCAACAGGCTGTTTCTACACTGCACTATTGATTGCGAAGCGAGGGTAGTCACGCATGCGTGCTCTCTCCTTTTCCGCGCATGCCATTTTGCTCGACCGCCATTTTGTTCCGGAAGAACGTCATTTGACAAGTCGTATAACAACGCGTTTCCGGATTTACTTCAAACAGTGTCGCCTCAATTTTCCGATGACTAATTCGATGTTGATCTACCCTTAATGGAAATGAAGGGAAGTAACAATTTGGTTAATGGACTTTGCGTCGTGTATTGTTTCCCTAAAACTGATTAAATAATTACTCTTTATTTATTTATACCATCAAGGTTTGCTGGAGTGCTCGAACTGGCAATTATGTTTACAATGAATTATTTGGTTTAGATGTTAACCAGGTTTTAAAATGTCACAAGTTTTTAATGATTAATTATTATCTTTCAGCTATCACCTAACGAGTTTTTCTGGATACCTACTATGTCATTAGGTATACGATTCTGATGCTTATGATAGTATTACATACTGTTAATTTTAAATACTTTTTGCCTTGTATTTATTCAACCCATATTTCACTGGCTTGCATTGAGTCAACCGAGTGAATATACGAATCGTCTGACTGGGGGAGAGGGGAGTAATTGACAAGGGATTACAAAAGTACAAAGTTGAAATCAAATGAACGAATTAAAATAAGTTGTTATAAATTAATTTTTATTGAAAATCGTAAATAAATTTACATAAAATATTAATAAATATTACATCACGTGTACAAACGTATTTGCGTAGTGTAAAGTGTTGTTGAGTCGGTGGCAGCACAGCTGCGTGTGTGTGCGTGTTTGTAGAGTGTATGTGTGTGAATGTTGCTTGTGGGAGTGCGGGTCTAGTAACCAGCCAGCTCGGCGAAGGTGGAGTCCATCTCGTCGGCCAAGCTCTTGTATCTGTCCTTGTTGATGCCGAGCTCATCTGTGAATGCGCCACAAACACCAATATTAATCAACATCTCATTACCGCACGATGTATAACTGAACTGCTATTACAAAATTAATCGTTTATAATGTGAAATATCTTGTTTGTTATATATCCCTCCTACTTATACAACTACCAACGTTTGTAGAGGATATGGGATCAAAGTAGGTAAAACCAGCCTATTTAAAGTTCTTGATGCAAGGAAATTGAATAAGTATTTTCTACATCAATTACTTTTACAAAAGGAATTTATTCTAACTACATGTTCTTAATGGAATGCGATGATAGAATATTACCAAGCGAGAATATTACCAAGTTTATAGCATAAGCAAATGCTTTAAAGAAAATCTTAGTTGGAAAAATTAAGGCTAGTAAAAGATTAAAAAGAATAAACTATTGTACCTTGAAAGCATTGGTCCGGCACGGTAGCAGCAAAGCGTAAGACTTGTTAATCACAACACAGAAAGCAGGACTTAGTTCTACGAAATCTAAAGGATCGTCAGCCAGTTAGTGTCTACTACTTTTTAGTGACAATCCCATAAAAAATCGATTAAGAGTTAGAATGTGTTAAAGAAGTACTAGGTAGACGTAATGTTGTTCATGATTTGGAGCATGTAGATAATAACTGTTGAGATAAAATATGATAATTTGTGTAAAATTCGGACTGTGACACAACACTTTGACATGACCGTATAATACAATATTTGGAACAGCTGTGGAAAAAAATTCGACAGGACCGTGTCCAGGGGCGTATGTCGACGGGACATATAAATACAAAATGGACTTTATGGAGTTGTGAAACGGACGGTATTGTCTTAAACTATGTGCTGCTAGGGTCGGTTAGTATCCTGTCAGTTCGGCGAAAGTGCCATCCAAGTCATCGCATATCGCCTTGTATTTCTCCTTCTCGCTGAATAACGCGTCTGTAAAATTTAGTTATTAGATAGTAACTTACTGAGAATCAGTACTGGAGCCTATTTGAAAGTTTCGTGTTTGATTATAAAGCAGAGAAGCCATATGATTCTCTTTCCGTTAGACTTGTTTTAGAAGATTCTGTTATCGTTAAGATTCTGTTGAATCAGAAAGTAAACTAACGAACTTAGCAATAGTCGATATACGAAAGTTACTTATTACTACTTTACTTTATTTATTTTAAAAGTCTGTTTGGTCCTTCGTCATTTATCGCTAAGTTCGTTGGTTAAAATTTAAGTGTTGCATTTATAAAGAACCAATGAAGTTTAATTTATTGATTAATCTTTGAAACGTTATAAGAATATATTTTAATGTGGAGCTCCACAAGTTTATACCTTCGAGCCTGTCGACCTCCTTCTGCAGTTTCTTAACAGTCTTCTCGGCGAATTCGGCGCGGGCCTCGGCCTCCTTCAATTTGCTGGTGAGGGTCTTCAGCTGCTTTTTGAATTCTTCCACGCGCTGGTTTGCCTTCTCTTCTGATACCTCAAGGGATTTCAGGGAGTTACCTACGACCTGGTGACAAAACATGGTTTGGTAGTTGTTTGAAATGACTACTGATTCTTTACTAGCAAATTAGTAAATGGTAGAGTCTTTTGGGTCTAATGGGTCTTTTCAGTTCGTACCAAGCATCTTAAACGTAAGTGTCGGACAATACCCATAAAATGAGGAAACTAAAATGGCATAGGGTTGGTCGGATATGCCACAGTATAGAAATCTGGAATTAGACGTTCTTCAGTACGTACGGCGACCATATATTTCCCGATCACCATAACATCAGGATTTAGTGGTTACGCCGAAATAGACATCTTCTAGGCTAGACAAACGTGTTAAATCGTCAACAGTATCGTCGTTCACCTATTAAGCTCAAAGCTTGTGTAAAAATACTCAAGGATTAGTAGGTGATTGTTTGACTTTAAACATCAATGGATTGGTATGGATTGACCGAAGTTGTTTAATTGTTACCTTCAATTCTTCTTCAAGTTCTGAGATCTTAGCGTCTCCAGACTTGACACGGTCCTCAGCGACTTCGAGTTCATCTTCAACGAAGGCCAGTTTGCGTGATACCTGCACAACCACAACTCTGTTAACACACGATGTCTTAAAAAATTGTATTTGTTTTGAACTCAACTGTAATATAAAGTCAGAGTTTAACTACGATACGTGCACTTCGGAAATGGAACCAGGATGAAGTGTTTAATTTTAAAAAAGTTGAATAGAAAAACAGGGCTCAAATGTAACAAGTGCACGATTGATGCAAGCTTACTGTAGAATTTTTCGTTTTTTATATTTGAAACGTATTATCACGGTGCAGAAAAAAATATAAGAAGCTTGGTTATTTTTGAAGGCTTGGTAGTAAATGGTAGAAAATAGAACATTGAAAACAAAAAAAACGCCCAATTCTAACCCCTAACTATTATATAGTTTGTATAGTAACCCCTCTGTATACACTATGAAGTCCATAGTCTCACAAAACAAAGAAACGAAGCAAATAACTATGTGTCATTTTTCCCAGCGTACAAATATTGGTTCCGTCGTGTCGTGGAATTGAACCCCGCAGACGGCAACGCTTCCAAACGCGTTATAGGAGTTGAATATACCAAACCTAATGCCGCGGAGCATCGAAATGATTTTCCGTAGGTAATTCAAATTTGTATATGTATAGGAATGTTTCTTCACCAGCACAAATAATTCAATGCACAGCTAGCTTGACTTATCACCAGTATTTGTTGTTACCTCGTCAGATTTGCCGTCAGCATCCTCAGCCAGGAGACGGGCCTCCTTCAGCTGGTTGGTGAGCTGGTCCATACGCTCCTCGTCTTGCTGTGCCCTGTTCTCCAATACTTTGCACATACTGTAACAATAACAAAACAGCTTTAGTTAACGAAGAATTATTCTTTATACCCATACGAGATTTTTTACGATACAAGTACCAGGCGAGTATTTATATGGAATAAGTGTCCGATTTATGCTTAGTTAAAAACATTTAGCTGCAGTGTTGTATCAGGTAGTCAGTTTAATTATTTTTAAACTGCTACAGTTCTCACTATACCTACTCATTTGCATGTACCTACTCGTTTGCATTGCTGAATTACCTAAAGTCCAAACAGCTGAAAAAGTAACTTGATATTGACGTTTAGAGTTGCCGTAGAGTTTTATTTTCTACGTTGGTACAGTTTATAAGTACAAGTTGGCACCTAATTTTTGAATAACTATATTGTAACTACAAAGGCGACTGACCGGTTGTTCTCGTCAGCAGACTGCTGGGCCTCGAGCAGTTTCTGCTGGGCGGTGCCGGACCTCTCCTCTGATTTCTCGAGGTCCTCCTCAATCTGCTGGACCTTCCTGTTCATGGCGGCGACGTCGGCCTCGGTGGCGGTGAGCAGCTTCTCCTTCTCCTCGAGGTCCTTGTTGGCCTGCTCGAGCTTGTTCTTGTTGACGATGAGGTCCTCCTCGACCTGGGCGAGCTTCTTCTGGAGCTCACGGACTTCCTCGTTCACCTGGAAAGGATGAAGGGTTCATGATATTACATTTACTATACTATATAAATATATTAACTATTACAATACACTCAATTTTAATCTGTTTGCTATAGAAATTTTAGTACCATAAGAAAGGGAGAGCTACATTTTTGTTTTGAAATGTATAATGCTACTATTTGTTTTTCATACTATTGGATGACGTGATGAGCGGATCGTTTACCTAATGGTAACGCCTGCCTAAAACAATTGCAGTGCCAATCAGAACTTTGAAATTCCTGCGCGGCACCGCATTGCGCTCGTTACCCTGAGACATTATATAATTCTCAAAAGCCCAGTAATTTCAGTGACTGGCTAATTGGTTTGTAATAAATTGACAGTTTCATGACATCAAATTTTTTTATAGTTGACGGCATAATAAAATTGGATATAAACTTTTAATATAACTTAAGACAAAGGAATAGATTAACATCGGTCTGTTAACTAACCCAGAAAATCAGGAAACCAGACAAAACTTTGGTTAGATATAGAATTAACAGCACTCGTACTCGGTAGCACAGACCGACATAACATACAGTATGTAGTCAAAATGAAAAGAAGCTTGTTACCTTTTCGGCGCGGAGGTTGGCGTCCCTGGCCTGCTGTTCGCAGGTGTCAGCCTTGTCCATGGCATTGTCCTTCTCCAGCTTCATCGCCTGCATCTTCTTCTTAATCGCGTCCATGGTGGCGGTTTTTTGTTTTTACGGTCCGGTCGAATAAATACGCCAGTTACGGCCTGAAAAACAAAGAAATAATGGTTTTTTATTGAAATATCTAGACATTATTGGCATACAGAGAGCTGAAGACTGACTTTCGTGATAGATAGGTAAATAAATTCTTTTTTGAAACAACACAATACAGAAAGCTTCAACAAAAACAATTTTTACAAAAAGTGTTACATTTGGCGGTCTTATCGCTTAAAGTGACATCTTCCAGACAACCTTCATGGAAAGGAATAACAATTGATACACATGGACGGTGGCTTGCAATTATTATGTATAATGTGCATAAGAAAAGGCATTAACTTCTCAGCATAGCTTCTATCATCATCAGCTATTTAAATTATTTAATTCCCGATGCCTGTGTCGTAGGTACCTAGCTACTATGTATGTACACATACATTTCTATGGTTTAAGGTACAGTGATCCTCGGGTCAAATCCCGTTTCAAATCCGTACTTTTCCTCTCGAAAATGTAACTCGGGCCATACTATATGTTCTGTGCTCAGGCAAGGGCCTAGTGCGACGTACGCTTGGCATTTGAATAAAAATATTCTTACAAAGAAGTAAATACTAGAGCGGTTTTATCCTTTTGAAGGTGACAGACAGATCACACAAATGAAGCTGAGCAGTCGCGCTCACGTGAGTCCTATCCCTCTCGGCAAACATTCGGCATTCACCCCAGACGAAACACACGTCCTTCATTCGCTACAATAACTTTGCCCCAGCCTCCGCAATCGAGATGAAAAACGAACGTAAACGGCTGTTCACAAGACCGTGGGCTGTAATAATATGGGAACTGCCAAATGTTTCCTTAGATTTAATTAAATGGGCATGAAGGGAACTGTTGTTAAGTTATTGGCATCTATTAATAGACATTTTAATTAAATTGTCATAAAGCAGTCAAATATTCTGATTGATTTTTAATAAAGTGTTTAACCTATTTTGATCACGTAGAAACAGCATCGGGTTTTAATCACCACGCTGCTGGACAAATTCGGGTTGATAGATACGTCTTAAATAAAATATATTAAAATTAAAAATACTGTTACTTAGGTACTCTAAAACATGAGCCAGTTTTCTGAGAACCTCTATCGAAAGTATTTTTAATTTTCTATATTTTGATTCTCGCTAGGTTTGCGTTTGACGCGCTTGCTACTAACATTATCCTATTTTGATGCCATCGGTCTAAAAAACTGTGAAATGGATACCGACATTTTTTATGGCGACACTGCCGTGTGAACACACGTTAGACAACATGAAACTATTCGGACTCATACGACCCGAGCTGGCCGGCTGCCAGCTGCCAGATGGAGAAGCATAACTGGGGTCATGAAGCTAAATTATATATCAACCCAATTAATTTTAGAATTCAATTTATAGGTCTCTATTTGGGACATGATGTATCAGTTTAGTATGTATCGGTGACACACGATACTGTATTGTCTCAATATTTTGTCATGAAAGCTTGTAACAACCTGTATTTTGGCAGATCACAAGCGATAACAACAAGTTGTCATATCGCGCGCCAACGCGTTTTTATAGATGTTTTTTTTTGTCATTTTTGTTCTGTGGCGTATTTTTACAGAGATACTATTATTACACCTATATAAATGAAACAAATGTGAACGAGTCTTTATACGGCTTCCAACTTTCGCCATTTACAGGTTATTGGTATTTTTGACCACACCCTTTTCATGTTATTTATAATTGCTAATTAGTTATTGCTCCGTCGTACGTTTCAGATGATGAAAACTAATAAGCACCATACGCACAAATGTTTCTGCATTGAAGCTTGGCTCCGCGCTACTCGAGTCTATCAAATGAGATTGGTACCGTTGTCTTTAAAAAATATCCACTATAAAACCCCCACATTACACTGAGGTAGGTCGGCCCCATGGCTAAGTTGGTAGTAAGTACCCTTGCTTGCAAAACGCGAAGCATCTAGTTCGATCCCCGGCCGGGGCAAACTTTAAGTGCAGAACACAAAAGTTGTTCTTGGATCTTGGATGGTTATGTTGTGTATCTGTGTATGTCCATGCCATCTGGGATACGAACAATCCTAGTGCTGGGTTGTGTAGACGTTAAGCAACCGCATCATGATGCTAGCACATTTTCTAATGCATATAGGTACCTGGCTTGACTAAACAACTAACAACTAACGACACAAGTAAAACATCTATGCTACTGGAGCAGCTTTGCCATCAACCCGAGGTCTCCTTACATAGCGACTGGCTTGAGTATATTCTGGCAGTGCGAAATGCACAATACCCCCCAAGCATAGGATATCAGTGCAGGCCTCGCCCCCACCTTGACAAGATATTCAAGATTATTACTAGTTGTACCAGTTGTACCAGCCAACTAATGACTAATTTACTTGTTTTCCAAAACCTACCGCCGAATCAGTCGGATTAATACTAAGATATTTTCAAAGCTTTACTGTAAGAAATCCTATGAATATTAAACAGTCGTTTTGTTAGCAACCGCGGGCGTCGACAGCGGGTAAAATATTGCCAATTTAAGAAGCCTGCTAGTAAAATATAGGCGCTTCATTGGGTCGGGATGAACTTAATTGAATAATAAGTATTCGGGCAGATTAATGTTTGCAATAGAAATAAATGTTGTTTTCTGTTTCGCTAGTTAGAAGTTTAGTTGGCGTAGTTCTAATTAAGTTTCCCGTGTAAGACGTTTCAGACCCGTAACTACTTGTCGTGAGATACGCCTTAAGCTACCTATTGTTTTTTTATACTATTGGATAACGAGACGAGCATGTCGATTGCCTGCTGATAAGCATAAAGCCGGCCAGTAACAATTACAGTGCCACTCAGAGCTTTGAAACCCTAAGCGGCACTGCAGATGCGTTCGTTACCCTGAGACATCAGGTATTACGGTTTTTATTAATAAATACTGGCCAGGTCCAGGAGGTACTCGGTGCGGTGGTACCTACCCAGACGGACACTGGCGGGGAGTTTATCTTACCACCCCTGTTTAGGACTATTACTATATTTATTTTGTTTTTGATAGGTATGAGCACGACCTCCCCGATGTTGAGTGACAATGTAATCTGTGCTATCACCAGCACCATTGACCTGGACATGGTTGTGGGGTAGACCTGCAGTGTTTTTTTTGTTTAGTTTGCAGCACTTAGTTAGTTAGTTTGTAGCTTCAAGATTCTTATCCGATGGTTAAATGAAGCAGCGTTCGCTGCGGTGAGTATTTGGTAATAGACCTTTGAGAGTTACAGTGCTTCGAAGGGTACGTAAAGCCGAAGGCCTTGGTAGTTGTAAAACAACATAAATTAGGCTTTGGAAGGCTTAAAAATTGACACACCTGCCTATATGAAACAAAAGAATAGGATGTTTGGTGTAGTCAAATGGCGAAACGCATGACAAGGAATTATAGTTTTGAAACATAGTTTTGAAACAATTAAGGCAATTGTCCTACTACTAAAGAAAGGTACCTACTGTTATGAAAGTACTCTCTCTCTACAGCTGCTGCTAATCAGCATGGTAATTTTCGTTATTATCATTTTACTCTTTGACCTAAGTATTTGGTGTTTTGTATCTGCAGTTTTTTTATTTCAATCAATTAAAAATACTTTATTCTCATGTGCCCCAAGAGGTGACTGAAAGTTTATTTCAGTAGATTTATAGTTTACTGCTGATAATCTCTGTGGGATTCATCTAGACACGAAAACGGAATTAATATGATTGCTTTTTTGGTCGTCTGTCTGTCTGTCTGTCAGGGTATCGGCCTGAAACTAAGTAAGTAAGTAAGTATACTAAAAACCCAGCATCAAAAGGCCGTACCTATATAGTCAAGTTTCTCTGTCGCTATTTATCATATACAAGACGTTAGGAAATAATCATTGATTTCTATATCTGTGTCGTAAGTAGGTAATATCAGTTATTGAAAATTCTACACTCTCTCTTCTGCTAGTTTATATAACTTTCAAAATGTCATTTATTACTCGCATAGGGGTGGGTTCTCAACCAGTCAAGTGTGACTGGTTGAGAGTCCCAACGAGACACAGTGACACTCGTTTTGTGAAACGAGTGTCACTGTGACTCGTTGGGATTTTTCCCGTCGAGTTACACTGTAACGTAAGTGAGACACGATAGGAATTCTTTAAAAAAATGTTGTAACAAGTCACAGAGTTACATACTCGATGAGAAAAAAGTATGCCCAACGAGTTACAGTGGAATTCGTTTGGTGTGACTGATTAGGAACCACCCACTATTATAGGTAACTATACCTACTAGTCATTATAATGTGCCTAGATACTACCTAGATGTTATTGTCGATAGTCGAGAAGGAACGCATGCCAGTTTTCGCACTTGACTGACCTTTTTGGTCCTGATACGAAAATCGACTCTACTAGGAAAACTAAACCCAACACTATACGTAACCTGCCACACTCTTGACCGATTTTTATCTGTTTATAAACGGGTATAAATAACTTTGTATCTAACCTTGAATAACCGAATTCATAATTATTTCAAACAAAGCTGCAATTATCCGTTCGACGAATATATACAATCATGAGCTTACTCAAATGTTTGTGAGATAAGCATCAACGAGGGTGAGAGCATCTGCGAAACTGTACTGACCATTGTTTGCAATAGCCGGGCCAATGACGTGCAGTGCTGGAGCGTCTAATAAACGGAAATAGCGCTTTCTGGTTATAATCTGATCCCATCGAGTAATGCTGTAACTTTTAAATATAGCTCCACTGAGCTGAGCTCCAAGAGGAGATTGGAAGTATCTAAATTAAAGTCTAGCTTTCTAAATACTTCGAGTGATGTAGATTGATTGACTGCAAAATACTGGTATGAAAATTTACGACAGTTTTACAATGGTTGATAACTTTGATGCCAGTTTGTGTTGTTAGAGTATTTAAAAACAAGTTCTGAAGGGCACTGTAATTGTTGTGTAAGGTAACTTGACTTTCTGCAATCGGTAACGACAGCATAAAAATTAAACATGTATGGAATAGACATAAGAATTCGCTAAGATGACATGGTAACTTAACGAATCATTAGATATGTGAATTTTATACATTTTTAACTTTTCTGTTATTCTGTTTTTGTGGTTCGGAGGATTGTGGTTTGTAAGAGAATTTGGTTTATCGATTGCTTCTGACTTCGGTAACTTATAGTGAGCTAGAGCTTCCAGTGATGGAAAACATCATGATGTACTGGTGATATGTAACGTAAGAGTTTACACTTAACTAGTAGGTAACTACTACTCTCACTTAATCTTTCGTAACACCTATTAATGTGGTTTGACAACCCAATTTCCCCTTCCTATGTGCGTATCTTATCGGCCCTTCAATGTATTCATTTACCTGCAACTACATTTTCAAAGTTGTGGTGAGATTGTAACCTATACATACAAGCAATTTACTATCAGGTTAGGTTGTGGTCAAATCGTATTAGGTACATGTACAAAAATGATCACACACACAGCATATTTGTTAAGACGTGGAATATGTGCAGGACTACAGATGCTGTAAGAGACATCGAATAATAGGACGTATCCTAAAGCAATATGCTTATTACTTAGCTAGGAGACCTTCAAACCGAAATCAACTAGCATCTGTCTAATTACTATAATCATTACAGGCGTCATTAGTAAGTACGTTACTAAAAACTATCTACTTGAGAGGTCGAGCTATTCTTGATTCGTTGATTGATATTTTAATGTGCGGTAGTGCTTATTAGAAAGACGTCATCAATGCCCACACAGGCCACAGAAATAATGTTTTCTTTGACCTTAGCAAATCCCACTACTTTCAGTACGTACGTCTTACTTTCTACTTTAGATACCTACACGCTGTTAAGGTGCAATAAAACGACATTTGCTTATTCAAAAGAATAAAGCAAACTAGGTACCTACAGAAATCTTTATAATCGTTATTGAGGGAAACATTACGTTCTTTGGGAGATTATTAGATTATTGCACCTCTCTTTCTCTCTCTCTGCTTCCTAGCTTTGTCTCATTTTATGTGGGGTCGATGTAGTACGTCTTTACAAACATAATACTGCTTTAGGTTCTGGTATTTTTTACAGCCAACTGAACACTTCTTTTACGGTCCTACTAATTATATTTTAACTAATTATATTTCCACTGTATACCTATAATAAGTTATCAATTTAAATACATAGCGTGTAAAGCGGTCGTAACCTGTAACATCGCAAACATTTGGCTATCAGCTACCTAAAGCGAATATGATATCATTACAACTTGCTCCAGCCGTAAATGGTAAGTTTTATGTGTTACAAACCGTGACTGTTTCGCCGGGACTATAAAACTGCAGTAAAGTGAAACTAACCCGGCGTTTTTCGGAGGTATGCTAAAATAACGTTTGCTCGATGACGCAGCGTAGGCGGGCATTTCTGGCCGCTCGTCAAGTCTTGCCGATATATATTGTTCCGAAATAAACCGCTTTTCAGATATTTGCTAACAGCTGTTGCTTGGAAAGCTTGCTAAATATAATGCTAACTCAAGGGACTCGTATTCTATACATACAAATAAATAAATTTGAAGTGTCTGTTTGTAATATTAAAATAACAGCTTTTTACTAAATGCATATGAAAGTATATACGGTACCTATAGCAAAAACACATTTTTTTTTAATTTTTGTCTGTCTGTTTATGCCAGGTAATTTCCGAAAGGCTGGACCGATTTCGACGGGACTTTCACTGGCAGATAGCTGATGTTATAAGGAGTAACTTAGGCTATGTGGGTGAAGGCAGCGGGGCATAGCTAGTATGAAGAAACTTTTTTGTTATTTGATTAGGTGTGGCTATCGGATCGTTAAAAAATATCTTCAGTAAAATATAAGTACCCATTGTGGCATGCCTCTAACTATTGCGAAATGTGGTTATCACAAATTAAGAAACCTGAATTTAATTATTTTCAATCTTATTGAACTTTGTTTAAGTCAAGTATAGGTATAAACTTTTAAGTCATCATAATGTGTTACGATTGCTGAGATTGTACCACCTCTCAAAAATAAAAGATATAAAAATACGAATCAACTATGTACATAAAAATAATCTAAGTTTAAATCAAGAAGATCATACATAAATCAACATCATCGTAACAAGGTCGATCACCACGCGGCTTTGTCAATAAATATCCTATAATAATTTGTTTAATGTTCCATTATTCTATCAACTGTGCGCCAGTATATCGACAATAGTACTAATCAATTGCTAACCTTGAACTACACCCAGATTGTCAACCCAATCAAACCCTTCCAATGTCATATCAGAATCAGGCAGTTTGAACATTGACACCCAAGGACGCGCGTTGATGTCTTTTGTATGGAATTTTTAATTAGTTGAATTTATTCCAGGGGCCTGTTTCATAAAAAATATTAGTCTAATATTATGAGCTTTTTTTTTCTTTTTTCCATACAAAATATGAGACTAATACTCATAATATTAGACTAATATTTTTTATGAAATAGGCCCCAGTTCTCCAGCTAGCTGTAATTATGTAATGACATTTTTTTATATGACAGTTTAATAATTGCGAATTAAATTTAACCAGGTATTTTTATGGCCCTTGTACTCCTTGAGAGAGCCAATGGGTCCAGTTTTTTGCACGTAGGTAGTGAAAACTATTTTTTAAACTATGTTGTGAATACTGTAAAGCCTTAAAACTCTATTATAGCTCTATGTTTCTAATTTTCTTTCGTATAGTAGAGAGCTACTATGCAATTGTTTCAATTATGTAAGTTTCGAGTTAAAGTTAAATAACCCAAAGTTCGTAGGTACTGAGTACAAAGCCGTCTGTCACCATCTATTTATGAAAAGGTGCAAACATATTTCGAGAAGTGAAATGTCATCTACATTGTATTAACTAAGGTAACTTCTCTACCTCTGGTCTAAATACCTCAGTGTGATCTAGAGTCGCCTCGTGCGCTATAGAGAATGTAGTCACTTTGAAGCTGTGCCAACATTCTTAGGTTGTTAGCTTACCCTACATTTATAATCTCTCGCTAAGTGTGTACTTTTCTCGAGTAGACGATTTGATTTTTTTTTCGAGTTTTAAATGTTCAGTGTTGTACGTGTACCTAACAAACAATGTAGTTATATCACGTTCATTGTTAAATTAGATAAACTTAAAAGCATGATAAATATTTTGCACGTCCAGATACAGATATTCATTCTCTTGAAATTGGAAACCGATCATACAGCGGGCGACCCACGTAGCAACGTCCTAATTACTTGAGATAATATGGGGCACGTCTCAGTCTAAATAAAAATTGAGACGAGTTTCCTCATCTTGCTAAATAAATACTGATGCTCGAGCATGCCGCAAATAGGTCACTAGCAGTGATGGCGAGCGCGGGGTGGGAACGGGCGCGCGGGGCGTGGGCGGCGCGGGCGACCACTATTTTCAGCGAGGCCGCGCGACTACTGAAACCCGAGTCACAACTATAGAAAATACGAAGCGCGCGCTACGTCTTTCACACAATCTCATTTCCAAAAGTCACATTCCCCTTCACTGACAAACACCGAGCAAACTCCTATTACGCATTCATCGCGAGAGCATCCGTTTGCCAAATCGGCACCGCACAGAACGATATCACCAAATAAGCCACCGAAGCTTGGATACTCCACATCACGCGTCACTGTTCACGGAACACTTTCTGCAGTCCGACGCAAGGTCCTGGAGTCCTGGGATCCGTGGAGTATCCAAGCTGGGCGGGCGGTGCGCGGGCGCTTCACTCACCTCACGGGCGGGCTGTTCACAACGGCGGAGCGACACGCACTGCGCGCCGCCCGCCCTCGGGGCCAAACCGCGCGCCCGCCCGACTATTTTCGGTGCCAAAAATCCAGGATTCCGATCCCGCGGCGATCGCAATCGCAACGCGACGATCGCCACCCGTCACACTCGCACGCGCAAGTCTTGCGTACATTTCGCGATACCAGGCGCGGCGTGATGGCGGCAGCGCTGCGAATGTTACCTCTTCAATCAGCGGGTCGATATCAAAACACTCTGTTGTCAATGCCGGCTAAAACATGCGTAAGCGCATATCTTCGTAGCCCTTGCAGCTGGCCGGATTTTTTTCCACAGATACTGAACGCGTTGCACTCTATCTCGGGTTTCTAATCATATCCGGTGGCAAGTTGTTAGTGATCTTGACTATATTTAGAGCAATGTCTGAGTTCATTGATGAAGCTTTGAAAGCTTTCGTCGGATAAACACAATGTAAGTGTTTATTTAGTAATTGTTCATTATAAACCCATAAACCTTTAATTTTAATAAACTTAGATATAGGTATACAATATAATATTATTGCCATAATATTATAAATAATTTCACTTTTAACCAACACTTTATTAATTTTACAACCCTTACATATAAAAATTAATGTTACTTGTCAACCTTAATTTAAAAAGATATAATTACATTTACCTTATATAATTCATATTATTTAGGAAAATAAGTAGGTAAATAAAAGCACGTGTTTTAATTGTATTTAATATAAATTTATTTCTTAGATTGTCGAACAATACATAAAGCGTTGTCATGATTCCGTGACGCTAGACCAAAGCACTATTTTGAAAATACATAGATATAGAAGGAATTGGAAAATAGCAGCACTTGGGAAAAACCGTGCACATCGGCGTGCAAACAAAATCATCTTCAAAAAATATTAAAACTGACTAAAACACAGTAAAGGGTCGTGCACAAATAATGAGCTTTTTTCTATTATAACCCTAGGATATAATCTATCTAGGATAGGATATAATATTCTGAATCACCGACGGGTCATTGACCGTTTTCAATTATTAACTCGCGCCTTGAAAATATTCAAGAATTAAAGTGAAGCAATGAGATTTTGCAACTACAGAATATTTTTACATTGTATTTATGAACCTAATTTAGATCGGAACGGAAAATCTGTGTTCCTGTTTTTAATGAGCAAAGTAAGTACCTTGTGGAATTCCTGGGCTTGGGGACTAATACCTGATGCATCATGGCAATGAGCGAAATGGAGAGCCGCTATATCTATACAAATAAATAAAATTGAACTGTCTGTTTGTAATCGACAATATATCAATGGCGCTTCGAGGTTTTTCTGGTTTTCTGATGAAGAACATAGAACTGGAGAATTAAGTAACTTCAAGGCGCTTATTGCTATGAACAAGTCTTGGACTCCTTTTCTCCGTATAACTTACAGGCCGGCCCTGGGGTAGAGCGAGGAGCGGTCACTCTCGGTGCCAAGCGGCATCAAGCGTGTCAGATTGTGAGTGAAGTCCTTGACATTTCGGATTTAGATTCGACAAAAACGTAATTATTCGGTATTGTTTCATTTATTAGTAGTAACTCACCTTTCTTATTACTGTTAGCAAAAATAGAAAGAAAATAGATCTGAAAGTGTCGATCAAAGGGCGTTGAAAGACACTCGCTCTTACCTAAATCAGAGCTGGGGGCGACGCTGATAACTCAGTGTAGCTTTTTACCATATCAGACCCGCAGAGCAAACCTCTTAGTTTATTCACGACCCTAGATAGTTATTCCCCCTCGCCGATGTGCCATATTTTCTCAAACACTGTAGATGTAGACAACTATAAAATACATTAATCAAAACGTACAAAATCTATGACTAAACGAGTCCAATAAATTACATACAAAACTTGGCGTAACTTATTGCAATAGCTTACTGAACATAAATCGTTACATATTTCATAAGATTATTTTTCAATCAGTACAAAAGGAATTGGTGTTTTTGGATTAAGCCAGAACCACAAAATGTACGTCGAGCGGTATGTTTGGGGAAGTTCTACGCCAGTTTTTCGGCGCCAATGACAACGCAACACTCAACAGCAATAAAAACCAAATTACTTAAATTCTGGCCAACATTCCAATTTTTGTGTTCATTATAATGTCATGTAATCTGATCGTAAACAAACGTCCCAATGGTGTCGGAAATCTTTTAAAAAGATGACGAAGATGACGCGCCACGACACAACACAATGTGATTCCGACTGAATGCAAAATTGCTTCGCGACGAAATTAGATCAAATAAACTGGCAGTGTGCAATGTTTCTATAAAAACTCTAATATTATTACAACAGACATTTAGGTTTCCGAAATTTAGAGTAAATTTTATTTTAATCTACCTATAGTCTTTCAATACTGTCGCTGGGTGTTTGTATCTTCTCTTTGTATTTTTTTTTACCTACTTACGTAAATGTTTTAGAAATTACACGACTGTTTCTTTGACAATAATTTAAAGTACAAACTTACGTATTCGGCATTGAAATCTTAGCAACACGTAGCCGAAAAAAGTTGAGTCTTCCCGTACAAATAGGTAAGCTATTTTTTCCAAATTTCAGAAGTTAGTGTTCAAATTATCTTAAGGGTTATCTGTTGGGATGGAAAATGACTTCGGGTACGTGGAACTGGATAGGTCACGCAATCGCAAGCATCTGTCGTCACTATAGTCGTGAGCCATCGCCGCGCTAAAATTTTGTCGATGCTTATATCGTGCATTTGTTCGCAAGAGAAAGAACGAGACAAAACAATAGACAAAATTTAATCTTGGTTCATATGTTAGTCTAGCAGGTGTTACCTTGACCCAGCAGCATGTCTCATTCGCCTATTGGCGACACACATAAAGATAAGATTCCTTTTAAACACATTCCATTCATCTCAAAAATATTAGATACATTTTGTTGTCATAAAGACATATCATTCCATCAACATTCGTATCAACAATAGTTTTGGACAAATACTTACCTACGAAAGTTATTAATCCACTAGTAGATAAGTAGGTAGTAGGTACATATTATATAGAGACTATATACCAACCTAATATAAAGAATAGGCACCTAGAAACGTTCAGATTATGAAAGCTCGACCTTTCCACAAGTTTTTTTTACAAAGCACAAACTTTTTTACGTACCTAGGTATTGGTGGAAACATGTTTATACTTGGAGCTGAAACAGAAACTATCTTTTGCTACTTTATTTCACAATCCATCCCGCAAAACAGTTACTTATAAAAAAGTTACATGCGACTATAAATCCTGTATGGTCCATGGACCAAAAGTTTAACATGTAAAAGCTGACTTTGTAACTGGCTAAAAACGCAAGATAATTAAGTAAGTATTAGTAAAGATCATCTGACGCTTAAACCCAAGTTAGTCTGGTTTAGGCTTAATTGACAAAAAAACTCTTGAAAAGTCGTAGGTTGTTTTATTTACAAAGGTTCGATTTAGATTTTTTATTAATAGGTAAGTACCTACTCGTGTTAACAGGGAGTATGCCTACTTACCTATAAAAGATACTAAGCTATCACATTTTCAAAACTAGCCAGTCTAACCATCATTTCAAAGGCTGTAATTCATTCACAACAATAGTAACTGATATTCCAAGCATTGTGTCCATATTCAGACGTGCAAAGAAGTTTTCAAGCATAGAACATCCACCAGTTGACAGCACCGCGCACGCCACACACAATTTCCCGCCATTTTCTCCAAGATGGCGGCCACAAGATGGCTGCCGACGGTGTTAGTAGTTAGTAGCCGGAGAGATCCGCGAATGTCTGGTCCACTTCTTCTGCAATAGCCTTGTATTTACTGCGCTCTTCCACCACCTCATCTGTCAGGGACGTTAGTTGGTTAGTAAGTTAATAACATTTGATCCAGCGAATATTGGCGACGACTTAACTATTACCTATACCTACGTATAGAGTACGTACCTAATTAATATTTCTTAAAGGTATATTATGTTGACTGTGTAGTTTTGGTAGGAAAGTCTACGTATCCGTAAAAGTACCTACCTACCTAAATTATCTGTAATAGAGTCATGTAGTATTTATACATAACATATTTTTAGATCTAACATCGCAATTGGATATGCAGTGCAATGTAAAGCGACTAGCTAAAAAACATTAAATCATAGAAACTTATAGATTATACCTTATATCTAGGTATTATTGTTGGAATCAACCGAACCAATCACTACACGCTGTTTGCACTCGTCTGATGTTCGAGTTTTAAACTGACCAATCACAATACCTACGCCATCTTCCCTCGGCCCCTGCCAACATTTGACGATTGTGTTGTCATGCAAAACTTGGATTACACAGCGTCTAAGTTTACTGGTCTGTGACTATGGGTAATTCAATGTACCCATGGAAGATGGAGCATCCAGTATATAAAAGGATAGGTAAGTTTACCTACCTAGCTATTGTATGCGTGTCGTGTGCGAGGTCTAATTATATAGCTACCATACTACGTATGTACTAAATAATTGTATAGCTACTAACATGCTGGCGATTGAGAGAAAAGCAACTCCTGACTAAAAAAAATAAAAACCTTTAAGCATCTTGTAAATATTATTTGGTATCATACCTTACTATAATTTTGCTTTCTACATGGGTAGGTACAGAAACGAGATAAGGGAGGCCGATCTGTACAGGTCGCGCGATCTATATCTTTCGCCAACTTGTAAAATATACAGGATGATTTTGAATTGGTATGTTATCCCGGAAGGGGTGATTAGAACCAAGGTTCTTGATCAGTTATGAGAATATCTTTTGGAAATACGTCTTTGAACATTTTCGTAATAATAACATCACTTCAAACGTGAAGTGCGCGACATTTTCTGGAATTGTTTCTAAGTCCCTTCTAATCATTAACAAAGTTCATCATATTTCAAGTGAACCAGCTAATCTAGGGCTGCCCGCAAGTTCTGTAGTAGAATTTTGACGTAAACTTTAAATGCCTTTCTATGATGAAAAATTCCTAATTTCAAAAACGTAAAACAAATGTTCATTCCGGGAGTAGTATGCCCCCCTTTGGGGATAACATACCAATTCTAACTTAAGCTGTATAGGTAGGTACCTGATAAGATTTAAAAAAATAAATACCTACATCATATAACTAGGTACTCATGCATATAGATATCATCTACTTCATGTTACTAGGTGTCTCCGCCTGATGTATGTCTGAACTCAATTTATGCAGCGTCAAATTTTAACAGATTTACTGATATTTAATGAAATATACTGAAATTTAATTACAATTTCTTTTGTGCCGGGTCTGTATATCTCTACCTATTATTTAATCATTAGAATCCTATCGTGTGTATTTATTGAATGCATACACCTACGTACGGGAATGATGTGATGTAAAAAAACGACAAAAAATAAATAATAAATTAATTTATTATATTATGTACTCGAAAATAATAAATAAGACCATAAAGCTATGGATGATATATTAATACTTTAAACCGAAAATATAAAATTATAATATATTTATTCGGATAGCGTGTAGTGAATCGCATGGCTGGTGTAGACGCCGTGAGATGGAATGACCCACAGGACCTCTGTAGGAAGTTATTCCTTGAGGATGAGTTCCACGAAGGCAGTGTCGAGGTCGTCTCCGATGTCCTTGTACTTCTCCTTCTCGGCGACCAGCTCGTCTGCACATTGGATCAGCGTTATGAAATGTTTCAGAATCAACAATATTTCGAACTAATGTGAGTTCTAAGACGTTTTTAACTAACGAAACAGATGGCGCCACTGGTTAGATTACTGATTATAAGTATATTGAAGATGATTTTTGAGCCATATTATAAGTATTTTATTTATATATGTACGTGTATAAAGTGTAAATGTAGGCAATTTCAGAATCTTTCCCTTTCAGATTTCTTCTTGCGCGTATCTCATAGTTTAGAGTGATAGCTCGAAAACTGTCATTATTCGCAATTCTTCATAATAATCTAAAATTCGCGAATAATTACGCTCGTTTGTCCAAAATTGTAACATTTTTTAGTTTTCACTAGCTATGTCCCGCGGTTTCGCTCACGTAGCCTAAGTTACATTATGACATCAGCAATCTGCCAGTGAGTCACTTGAAAATCGGTCCAGCCGTTTCGAAGATTAGCGGGACCAAACAGACAGTAAACATTTCAAAAATTGTTTTTTGTTATAGGATATAGGTACCCTATATACTTTTATATGAATTTAGTAAAAAAACTGTTATTTTGACATTACAAACAGACACTTCAATTTTATATTTATTTGAGTTGAAGGTTCTCAATTCGGTGTATATTATATTTTATTTATGTTTGTTAACTCAGATCTCCGTCATTTATAATCGAGTTAGAAAATTGTTTTTTATTTGAAAGGATATACTTTCAGATTGGGCCCATAGAAATTTCATCAAAATCGGTTCAGTAGTTTGTAATTTAAGTCGGTTCGTCGCTTTAAAGCAAATTTTAGTTCACCAATATTGTTCGGCAAAAACAATTCTAGATTTTTTCTCCAATGGTACGAGGCATCTAGATTTGATTATCAGATCCGAACCAGCTACCTGAGTTTTTGTCTCTTAGTAACCTTTATCTATGTATATATAGTAGTAAGTTCGTATTTTCAAATAATTAGCCTAACAAAATCCAGTGGCGCATCCTAGTAGCATGCTCGTAAAACTTAAAAGGCGTATATCTAAAAAAAATGTAGTAGGTAGTCTCTTTTTCTATTTCTCCTTCAAGTCAAGTAGCTTAAATTAGTGCTGCAGCATAATGACGGTTACAGACGTGCCACGTTTCAATGATAGCGACAGCCAGAAGCAAAGCCTGCAAGAAGTTGGTTGCGTCTGTAACCGCGTCGTGTGTGGAAAAAGTAAATTAATGAATGCTTACATGTCGCCTTCCTTGTTATTCTGAAGCCATGCCTCGCCACGGTGTTACCTTAAAGCTCGTTGGTTTGTTGGATAGTAAATGATAAGTTTTGTAAGGTTGCATTTCGATTTAATTTAGTTTAGCATGCGATTTCAGTTAGAAAGCGTTCGTCGCTCCTATTGGACTATATTAGTTTGCAGGCGAATTTAAATGCAAGTGAGAAGCTGCGCGGCGGCCGCGTCAATGGCAGCAGGTGCAGCGGTCGCAAGTGCGGGCCAGCGGCGTCGCAGGCGCCTGCAGTCCCATATCGTCGAACGCAGAATTCAGCTCGCCACCGATCTCGTGGAACAACTCCTTGCCAGCGATCAGATCGTCTGCGGAAACCGGCCAGTCAGTTGCGACTTTCCCCTTGCTATTCTATTCTCCCCTAGCCACAATCACGGGCATGCGCCATTCTCTCGTTACGTCCATTAGCCACGAATTTATTCATCGCACGATTGAAATACTATTCCATCAGCTATATTTCACTTCTTTTATTTATAAGTTAAAAAATAAACTTTTAATTATATAAGTATATCTTCTTTTCGACAGTCCGGTCATATAGTTTTAGTCCATAACGCGAGCCGTAGGGTTTTCGGTTTAAGAAGGAGGTGCCGCTTCGGCGGGGGCAGGTGCGGGATCGGCAGCGGGAGCGGGTGGAGCGGCTTCAGGAGCCGGGGCAGCGGGGGCTGGAGCGGCGTCGGCGGAGGCAGGAGCGGGGGCGGGGGCAGGGGCAGGGGCGGCTTCAGCAGCAGGAGCGGCGGGGGCCCCTTCAGCCGTAGCCACAGGTGCGGGAGCGGGAGCTGCTTCGGCGGCAGGCGCGGCCGCAGGGGCTCCTTCAGCCGGTGCTGGAGCAGCCGCCGGAGCCCCTTCTGTGGGGGGAGCGGCAGGAGCGGCACCTTCAGCCGGCGGCGCTACCGGTGCTGCACCGTCGGCCGGGGGTGGCACGCCCTCAGCGGGAGGCGCCGGGGCGGCACCCTCGGGCGGCGGTGCGGCTGGAGCAGCACCGTCAGCGGGCGGGACCGCTCCTTCAGCTGGCGGAGCGGCACCAACAGCGGGAGGCGCAGCACCGTCTGCTGGGGGAGCAGCGGGAGCGGCACCGTCCGCCGGGGGAGCAGCAGGAGCGGTACCGTCCGCCGGCGGAGCGGCACCGTCCGCAGGTGGCGCGGCCGGGGCTCCCTCAACGGGTGGAGCGGCCGGAGCTCCTTCAGCAGGTGGCGCAGCTCCGTCCGCGGAAGGAACAGCTCCCTCGGCCAGAGGAGCCGCCTCTGCCGGCGGAGCGGCCTCTGCGGGCGCGGGGGCCTCGGGCGCGGGCGGCGGCGTGGGCTCCTTTGGCCGCGGCTTGGGCTTCGGGTGACGGCGCTCGTACTCCTTGCGCGCGGCGATGACCTGCCGCTGCGTGGGGTCAACGCCCGGGATCAGCTCCACGAACGAGTCGTCGATGTCGTCGCCGATGTCGTTGAACTTCTCGATCTCGCCGATCAGGTCATCTGCGGCAGGCGGCGGGGGCGGGGTGAGGGGCCGCTCGTTCCCGCTCGGCCGCACTCGGCAACGCTCGGCCGCGCTCGGCCCACGGGGGACATGCCGCATGCTTTAACACGGCGCCACTGGCGCTACTCTACGGGAGGTCTGAGGGTTCTTCTCACTCTCATGCCCCGTGCGGCGATGGTTATGTACAGTGCGCGTGATAACTCCAGATGTTCCGTAAATTTTGCTTCATTCAATCAGTAATCGCCGTGTTGAACGACCGAACTCGGGTCTCATGGTATTATGTATACGTATTTTTACGTGATAGCTGATAGAATCGACGGATGATTAGCGAATCGGGATGATCAGGGGAACACACGGATTAGTAAATGAAGAACACGGGTTAAAAATAATAATATTATATTTTATAAACACTTGTTAGAATAATCTTAAAAATCATTAATTTATTCCTCACGAACATACTTATCTACCATTGTATTAATCGACAAAATAAAAAGACGGAAATCCATCATTCGTTCGAAAGTTTTTTTTATTACAGTAGTTAGTTTGTTTGCAAAGCACACTACATTCGTAACACGCTTGGAACATGCCGTGCCGTGGACACGTGGACCTATAATTGCCAGCGGTAGTCATCGTACCGAACCGAAATACACAACGTGAAACGTACATCTGCAGCAGTTGAATGTGGGTCGTTTACTCATCGATTAATTTAAATAAATAACAACAAACTCAAATTATGACACGAGAAAAATCATAGGTACTCGAAATAAAATAGAATATGGAATACTTTCTAATTCATAGTAAGTAATATTCTTATAAATATCATTATTTGTTGCCATCACTCATTACATCTAATCTCTCAACGTAAAGTAAATAAAGAGTTCTCAATATTGCATACAGTGCACTCATCAAAATCTTGAGTGAACCGTTCGTGGATTACGAAAGCGGACAGCGACCGATATGTTCATCGACGCGAATTATATGGAATCCGAATTAATATGCAAAATAAAGTGCAATTTTTAAAAATACTAGTGCTAATTAATGTCTTTTAATATTGAGTGTAGGTATAAATGCTAAAGCATTTTGGTCCCCAACTTGGAATGTCGACATTTTGTCCTAAACTAAAAAGTGCTACAAAGCTGCATACATTTTATCCATCGAAACCGATATAAACACACACGCTCTTTAAATAATGACTAACATAACTGAGGACAAATACATTTCCCGACATTTGAACGGCGAATATCGTAGGCAATTTGTGTATCAAAATAAAAAAAAATTGCACATGGCAGTGTTGTCATAGCAAACACTCGATTTTGACGTTACATTAAGAAAAAAAAGCGGCTGGCAATTACACTAAAACTAATAAACATCTAATCGCCCGCTCACCTCACTTTCAATCGCTCGCTACATTTCATTAAAGTCAATGAATAAAACATTTGATTTTAATTTTTCGCGGGTGGCAACCAGCAATGGAGAGCCAAACTGCTTACTTATCCCGCTAGGTGGCGCATTATCGCTGGTATTGTGTCACTATGAAACTTCATTATAAGATTTTAGTAAGTAATCAAAAAAATCGTCTTTACAATAAAGTATATCTCTGTCAAGTACCATTCAGTGTAAAATTAAGGTGCACACGAGAAACAACGGAAATTGTGGATTTATCATCAAAAGTTATTGGAAATCAATTTCTAGGTTATATAGTGGCCATTTCAAATCTAATGATTTTTAAGACTCGAGCATGTTTACTGGGTACAGTATAATTCATTAACCCTCAAAGTAAACATCAATGACAAGCACCAGCGATGGTGGCGCCATCTGATATTAGCTTTGCCTGTGCCTCCCCATTCAAGTTGCGTATTTCGCTAGTGTTGTTACAGCGATTTGTCGATAAGTTCGTGAGGCGAGCGGGCGAGCGTGTGGGAGGAGGTCGGGCGATGTGTTCACATATTCTGGATGTCATGAAGAGTGGCCTCCATCTCCTCCTGCAGAAGTTTGCTCTTTTCGCGTTCGGACACCAGATCGTCTGCAAGATCGGACGTGGCCGCGGTCAGACACACACACATCGACTTCGGCTAAGATTCTGAGATGAGTCTAAGGATAATATTCAGAGAAGAGTCTATGCGTGGACTTTGGCTTCCATATGTCAAAATTCAGTACTTACGGAGGCGTTTGGAACATTGCTTAGCGTAAGGTAGTCAAATCGGCTACTACTTTAGCCGCTGTCAAAACAGAAGTAGCGCCACCAAAATGATAATGGTAGTAACCATATTAACCAAATGTTGAAATGTCAAACTTGTAAACTAAAATGTTTCTTTTATCATAATATCAAAATAGATTTATACAATACATTTTGTTGTTTCACTCACTGCAGTGACATTTTGTATATTGCTATCTTTGTTGTATTGCTATTCATACATAAGTGATAAAACCGGTAAACGTTCCGGTGAAAAAATTAAAAACTTAACAGCCATAAATAACAGAGTGTAATCTTAGCAAAGACATTACGCGAACTTTATTTCTGAATACGAATGTGATTGAACGGCTTAGCCGATGCTTTGCTATGACTGTTCTTAGATCGTTTTATGGTGTTGTCTCTGAATATTACCCTAAGCACGGACTCCTGTTTCCATGTGTCAAATTTCTATGTAAATATGGCGTATGGAAGCATGAATCCGCGATAAAAATCGTCTCTTAATCTTAACCTTACTGCTCGCTCCAAATATTCCCATCAGTGACTTCATAAACGTCCACAAGTATTTGATACATGTACTTTTTACAGATGCTAGTATAAGGGTTTCGTCACTGACTACAAAATATTTGAATCGATTAGTACAGGCAAAACAAAAACTTTAAAAAATCATGCTAAAACAACGTAAAACATCGAAGGATCGAGCAGTCTAGTGGGACACATTAAAATACATGCCAACGACAAAATAGTTCACAGAATTGAGAATAATAAAGAGATAACTTAAACAGGCAAGAAGATTAATAATTTTACTATGACTTTTCATACAAGTTACATTTTGTATTTTAACAATTCTGTGAACTTGCAAAATAATCAACTCTATGCTTAAACTGTTACTATGAAATAAATAAACATTAAGCTTTAATTAATAGCGAAAATGAAAGAAAAGAAAGCTAATCTATTGTACAGCATCAAACTCAATAAGCCAGTTCTGATGACGGCTAAGATGGATTGTGCAATTCCAATGTCAAAGCTTTGGTTATTTCTCAAACGTTGTTATTGTATACTTGACTTCAGAGATATTTGGACATTTGACCAAACTTGCTGTACGTTCCATGTAATATAACAGGACCTTGAAAACTAGCATCAGAAAATTATATTATAACCAGTGTAAAGAAATGTTTATCTATATTTTTGGTAATTCTAGCTATAACTTTTTTCCTTAAGTAATATTGAAATATATTTGTATTTATGATGTAGTATGTTTGTAAAATTATATTACCTTCAAGCCTGTCAACCTCCTTCTGGAGTTTCTGCACGGAGCGCTCAGCAAACTCAGCGCGCGCCTCAGCCTGTAATTTGACATAAATATGTTTTAACTCCTGCACTTTACGAAACAGCCTATTTTCTGTACATTAACAAAAAGATAAACAAAAACGTATGCGAAAATACGACAAAATGTAAATAACAATTTTTGTTTCAACTTTAATTTTAAATCTTGCTTTATCATCAGAAAATAGACTGTTTTAGGGAAAAACAACATGCAATTCCATTTTAGTAAAGGACTTACCTTACCTACTCATCAATATTTTTTTTATTAATTTAATATTTAAACAGTGAACAAGATATCTTTGCAATTTACAAAAAATATTAAGTGACAATAAAAAAATCTCAAAACATATTACACTAGTAACACCAAACTGGGTTATACATGTAAAGCGGCACACACATGCATTTTACCTTCACCGAAAACTGCTAAGTGCTGTGTGGTGTCACTACAACACTAACATAATACCGTTACCCAAGCTAGAATAACTTACTAAAGAATGAGAGTGAACAAAGGATGTAGGGTGCTCTGATCGATGGGATAAATAACTTACCGTAATGGTATTTCTAAGTGTTAATGAACAAATATATTTGCAATTTGGCAACTGTGCTGGTAATTAAGGGCAGGATACGGCGCGCCGCTTTCTCGCTCGCGCATCTCAACATTTTTGAAGATAAACAATCACTTATTTATAATTATGAAAAATCGCATTTGGTGAAGTTGCTGGCAATAACATTACAAAAGTACGGCAAAAGTATCATTTTAATCCGATCAGGTTTTCATACATGAAAACATGACCCCATTTTTTGGTTTGAAAACTTAAGTGGATCAAAATGAGATTTTTGTTAAACTTTTGTAATGTTGTTGTCAGAAACTTCACCGAAAGCCATTTTTCATAATTATATTAAGTGATTCTTTATCTTCAAAAATCCTAAGATGCGCGAGCGAGAAAGCGGCGCGCCGTATCCTGGCCTTAATTAAAATATGCGTTCTGATGAACAGCGATTTATTTGAGGCATGACATGTAGATTTGAATAATCCGTGCCATGAAAGCCTCGTCATTTCTCTGCGGTTACAGTTAGATGGCGCCGTAACTAAATACCGCCGATGAAAGGTTAAAAATCGTACTATAACGGTACGTTAAACAATTGACTTGCTTTTTCGCGGTTCGAGCAAAGCACCCCATGGTGTGAGCACAACTTACTTGCGTCAATTTCTGCGAGAGACTGTGGATCTTATCCTCGACGTGATCGCGGGTCGCCATCGCCTAGCCACACACGAGCCATTACTTACGGCAAGCGACATGCCGCTTTGTCGCCGTGTTGTGAATGTACGCACACCATTTACAATAAATCATATACTTATGTAATTCAAATAAAAACGCTTTATTCATATAGACCCCTTGCAACGGAGCACTTACGAAGGTTAATATAAATGACTCTAACAGCGGGTCTCTGTAACGTTCGTCTACTCGAATCACAGACTAAAACTAATGTTGTCCTTATCGGAACATAATAAATGACAAAGACATCAACAAACCCAATCCGTGCTCAAAGTCAACGAACCTTCCAGAAACCGTGCCCGTTCCAAATTGGTATTCGTACGTTCCATTAGTAACGAACTTGTACGAGTAAATAAGAGATAAATTGATGGACCGAATGGGGCGCATGAAAGCGATGGTCACTCGGTGAAGATGGGTCAAGAAAATAGATGGTTACATTTGGATGGGAAAATTTTGGAAGTACTATTGTAGATTTACAATTTCCATTAGCGATTAGAAATGGTATCATCTAGAACTCGTCGATAATAATTAACGAAATTCAAATCGAAGAGAATTAAGAATATAATGTAGATTTGTAACCCACAACCTAAATATATTTTTCTACATATGATAAACTTAATGACAATGATTCACCATTTAAGGTTCGTGAAAAGTTATAATTTGCTTGATTTGGAGAATCAAATTGATTCAAAGAACTAGATGTAATATTCCACAAATGTTATGCAAATAAAACACTTAGGTACTTGAAATTACTAACCAAGTTGAATTGGTTAATAAACTAAAAAGACAAAAACCATGTATGTATTCCGTTTCAAATGAGGACGGAATAGATAAATAATTAATTATAAACAAGTTTGTCAAGTAGTCGTTTACAGAACACGTATGTAGAGAAATTCAGAAGCCTTTAACATTTAGCGTACAGTCACAACACAGACGGCAATATACAAATAATACATAAAAGAAACAATTATTACACAGGTACAGATAGGATAGATAGACTTCATAGATACATAGATGAAGCACCAACCGCCTCCAGCGACTCTAGGGACCTACACCAACGAACGAGCTTATTTACGAAAAAGCCATACCCTTGTAGCATTATCGATTTAATATATTTACAATCTTAAATCGATACAATCGGGCACAACACTATCCCCAACACAAATGGCGATGATCATGAGACTACAACCGTAACCGAGCGCTATCTACTAGTTGCCGCCGCTTCGCTGATCATTTTACCTCTTTGAGTTGTGCGTCCAGCAGTTTAACCTGGCCCTCATATGTTTCTTCTCTTTGTGTCGCCTGCGATTATTTTGTTAACGAAAAAGAAAAATGAACACAACAGCGAAAACGAAAAAAAAACATGCAGAACATAGCTGTCTCGAGTTATACGTTCGTCGACAACTCTGTTAGGAAGACTATGTTACATTTGTAAAGTTATAGAACACAACAGTCAAATTAACAAATCGGATTGAGGAGGAAACACGAGTTACAGAACGCTATTATCTGTGCCGTTTTTACCAATATTTTATCTGTGGTAAATCGGGCATAGAATAGGTAAAGTCTCTGTGCGGTAGATGCGGTTAGGCAAGCGAACGTAAACACTCGCAATTTAAACCGATCTCGTTAATTCACACCTCCTTTAGGCGAGTGGTGAGTGTTTTGATTTGGTTTTTGTACTCCTCTTCGCGTTGGTTGGCCTGTGTGAAATGGTTACACACTTTGTTACTCTGATCTTAATACTCTATGGTAAAAATAAAAGTAAAAGAATTGTCTATCTGCCTACGCAATCTACGCTAATAATAGTATGGGAATGTTCGAATATGGTTGGTGCATCATTATTTTCAAACATATCTATATGGGGGTTTTCTTCAGAGATCATATTATGACTGGTCGTTCTGTTTAATATCTTAAAATGCCCACCTAATGATGGAAATGGTTTACTTTAGACAAAATAAAATTGTATTACTGATACAGCAGTAATGAACGAAACCTCTTAAGATGGTTTATAGGGAACTGGTCTTCTTTCTTCACCTTACTAGGATATAGATTTTGAGTTTCATAAGCCTATCACTTCATCAGATTCTGCTACAAGCGCCAAAACACTTCGAACATGTTGACATGTTGAACAGTTGATAAACTGCTACTCAACTTTCAAATTTCTAAATAAATTTCATAATTAGGAATATCGATACAATAAAATTGGCATAGAACATACCTTCTCCTCAGAGACTTCCAGGGACTTCAGGTTGTTGCCAACGACGCGGAGCTCCTCCTCAAGCTCGACGATTTTGCTGGAAAATTGTTAAAGGCACCAATCAATTTCTACTGAATCCTCAATTAAACAATTTTTTGGATAAAAACCTATAGTTTGTCTATGAATTAAAAACTCTTTGATCCCTTTATATTCTTTATGTCATTACTTTGGTTATAAACTGTAAATTCATTGATTTTATTTCGTTTTTGTCTGCCAGTAGCCTCAATGCTAGCTAGTATTTTCAATGCTAGGTCAGTTCAATCTATGAGCTTTGTTTTCGTCTACTACCACAGCTCTTAAATTCGTTTGTATGACTCGAACCTCCGCTGAGTCCTTGATTATTGAAAGATAATTTTCTAACATTGTTTCGATTCAAAGAATGTCACGACCTATTTTCTAAAGGGCTTTCAATCAATATCTATTAACTGGTCAAGTATTAATCAATGACCGAGTTATTTTGACATGACACAATGGAACTTATATCTATTGTGGTTTAATGTTATAATTGTTCAGCACGTGCTATTAACATGTTACTTATATGAAATTTGCTTATCTAGTAATACATTACGTATTTATTTTACAGCATTGCAAAAAAAACCACAAGTACTGGTGAAATAAATAAGCAACAAAATACATGCAACGTTGCATTGACAAATATTTAAACATTGGTTGTCACTTGTTTTCTGACAGTCACTAACATTCGCAGAAACTAACTTCACTATGATAAAAGTGCAATTATTAAAAATCAGACACCAAAAAAGTTATAAGTGTTGTAGGTACTTTTTGATAAATTTTTGCTAAAGTTTATATAAGTATAAAGTGCCGAAATTTTAGGTTTTTCGATGTCGATTCAACGACTTATCCTGTACCTAAATATTTTGTCAAAGCAACTCAGAGACGTAATTATCAGCGTATATCAGGGAAAACTGCAGCTACATATAACCATTTACATTTCCAATTAAATAGCTGCAAGCGAAACTTTCTCGTTTTCACTAACACACGCCAGGCTCGGCGTGATATCACGCTCAGAACAGCCAGAATAGCTGGAAATATAGAGATGTTGTCGTTTCTATACAACAGCTCTGTATTGATTAGCTCGATACATATTAATATTGTAACTGGAGAATAATGACCAGTTTATAAAGCTAAGAAAATTTAAGACTTTACCGTACCAAAGAAGGTGCCTATATTAAAAGTCTTGTACAAAACTAAAACATATTGGTACCGGGAATAGAATCACACAGGAAGTGTTTTGTGAAACACGGATAATAACAACGCGAAAGTTGATTTTAGCGATCTATGAAAGTATACTGCAACGTTAACTTATTTCAAGTTTAACCAACTGTGACAAGCAGTTAACATTTAAATTTGAACCACGTTACCACAAAAAAAAAACAAATTTAGACTCCTGTTTAGCCAGACCGTATCTAAAAATAAATGTTGATAAATGATTAGAAATGTCACAACAGAAACGAGTTAGACGCTACTTAAATCAGGATTTGCGGTTGCTCATATTTAATACGCGACTAAGAATATAAATACTGCTTAACACAAGTTTATAGTGTCTTTAATTTTTTTGTGTTAAGACCTATAAACTTGAGAGCCTACTTGAAAATTTTAATTTAAAAAAAAATACTTTACGCCACATCTCCAGTTACTAGATAAGCACTCACCATTCGCTCTGCTCAGATCGCTCCTCAGCGCGCTCGAGATCTTGCTCCATGAGCACCAGCTTCCGCGCCACCTACCGCCGGCCGAGCGTTAGTACACGCCCACACGCACACACACACAACACACACTAACACACACTAGTACTACCGCTCTCACGCCGCGCTCGATCGCTCGCTTCGAGCCACAGCGAACTTACTGTGCAGGCTTCTCGTGGGTAAGTAAATGGGATAGTGCGGAGGATCACATTCAATCTATACAAATAATAAGTGTCATTTTTTTTGTCGGTTTGCAATATCAAAATAACAGCTTTTTACTAAATGCATATGAAAGTTTATACGGTATAAATAACAAAACAACCATTTATACAATTTCTGTCTGTCTGTCTGTTTGTTCCGGGTAATCTCCAAAACGGTAGGACCGATTTTGACTTGACTTTCACTGGCAGATAGCTGATGTTACAAGGAGTAACTTAGGCTATTTTTATTTTAGAAAAATAATTAGGATTCCGCGCAAAAAAAATAAAACCCTTGAAATCCAATATCTCCGCGCGGGTGAAACCGCGGGCAGCAGCTAGTCGTTACTAAGAGCGAACGCTGTGAATGAGATTATCGGTAACTGTGCAGACAGGCAGTTTGAATATTGAACATTTAAAATGAAAAGTGCTATAAGTGTACAAATATTATTTCTTGTGTAAACACTTTTGCAGCCCACGAGGACGTAGGCTTTCTTGTTCACGAGCAACGTTACTTTAATGACGCAGTTTCAGTGCAGACATTAATGTTGCTGTTGTGATGTGTATATGGAATATTCAAAGGAAATTTCACAAGCGAGGCAAAGCAGCAAAAATCAAAACATCAACCAGTCAAAAGTCACGAAGCAGGGAGGTCGAGGGCGGCGTCAGAACTCACATTAACTAAAAATATAAACGAGGGTTGTCCCAAAACATTTTAGTTCTAAAAGTTACTTTTGTTGCAAAGAAAATTATAATAATCTAAGTGCTATCTAGTGCATTATCGCTATCGTTATGTGATGTGTGCGGTTGCATATGTGCGGCACGCATACGGCCAGTAATTCTGGTGTAATGCGGTGCATATCTGAAAACGAAAATTGCCCTATACCACACATATTCCTGACAGCCTAGCTATAGCTACGTCGATCACATACATTTAGGACAGAAGTTTAGTCGATACATGGACATGATAGTTAACATTTACGTAAGAAATATCCATGAGATGGGGCAACCCTTGTTTTAGTCTGACAGCGGGAGGGTAGCGGCACTTACTGGACATTGCAGTCGTAAGTGACGCTGCCCTTTTTACTTAAAGTAATAAGTAGATATTGCCGATTCAATACGGATTGAATCGACAACGTCCGATTAATAAAATGGCAAATGCAAATAAAAATTTTAAAACTAAGACTGCAGCTCTGTTGCTCGACGACCTAGAACCGGACATGCAAAATAAAATAACAGCAGGAACCAATGTTAGAAATACCTACGTAGGTAAATCGGGTTACTGTGCAATGTTAAGAATGCAAATGAACAACCATGCAGAACGGTGGCGGAAATTTGCAAAACGAGACCTTGGGACCGTCACTCTAAGGATCACTATTGACTAGCGGACGGAAACAACTGAGTCGCTTTCACGATTAAAGTTAATGCCATTCGTGGCGAGTTGGACGCTAGGGTCAATAGCGAGCCGAGCGGCGGTCCTGCGGCGTGTGTGTGAAACCTACGATTCGCCGGACTCGGCGCGCTCCTCCGCGCGCTCCAGATCCGCCTCGACCATGGCCAGCTTACGAGCGACCTGGACACACCACACGCGTTACTCAACCAGCTCATAAAACAACTGTCGAGTAAATGTTAAACGAGTACACCCTTCGTATAAGGCAGCGGTTATGTAACGCCGTACGAGAGACCGCGCCGCCTTAAAAGGCGAACGGACCAAGATCGGGCCCGGCGCGACTCCTTTTGGGACGCTAGCTTTTACGACTGCCTTCAGTGCGCAGGGTCATATGTCAGGGGAATAAGGACATTATTATTGCAGCGAACCATATGGCGTCGAACGTATGATTGCATTCTTTTATTAAAAATGACGAATGTCACGCCAAAGATGTAATAAACGCGGTATCTTATCTTGATGCGATAATGCTTCGTCAACATTCGAGAATCATCGCTGCAGAGCGTTTGTGACACAGTAACACAATTATTTTATTGCAAATTCGAAGCTCACACTTGTTATGCCACGCGGGATTGTTAAATGTTGAAATCCACATTAGAAAAGTCAGCTGATTAGTGGGAATTCGAAATAACTCAAGTCAATCAGGTATGTATTTGAAAGTAACAGAGGTATGTTTAGAGATGTCAGTGGGTAAGGGGCAAACAATCGTACAACTGTAAATATCGTTAAGACTGAAGTCCGCGTTCCGGATCGACGACACTTAGACACGATAATACACACTTTCCATGATGAAAGGAACAGGCTTGCAACTATGCCAGTAAATGACGAAGAATGCGCAGTATCATTAGGAGTATAAAGCGGGCAAACCAAACGACATCGACACTCGTTATAAAGACCTCATCGTATTTCTTGTCGGCTTCCTCAGCGAGGAACCTGGCCTCCTTGAGCTGGTTCTCGAGGGCATCCATGCGCTCCTCATCAGCCAGCGACCTGTTCTCGAGCACCTTGCGGGCACTGCGCCACAACATCTCAATTTAATATTTATACGAGACCAAACTAGTTTCGTCAAGGGTGACCCATAGTTAGAAGACATGCAAGGAACGGACACGCTAGAATCGCAAGGAACACACAAAGCGACAAACTCGTCCGACTGGATACAGCTGTGGAGAGAACCGCATTAGGTACCACCGACGCGACGCACAAATTGTTATTTAACGTTTCGTTAATGCATTTCGGTGGTCACGAATGCGTAGTTTTAGAGAAACAAAAGCGAAACTAATTGGCCTCCGCCTTTTAATTTGCTTCTAAACACTATTGTAATTAGAATGCATTCTTGAAATTGCACAATTAGAATAAATGTATTCATTCATATCCGTTACTTATTAAGAAATTATAGTCTTATTTGTTTAAAATACGCGTTTGTGCAACCTTTAGAATAGACCAAAAATGTAATAGTGCAGTCTTTAACTTCAAATGTAACTTTTGATGATAGCGAAACTGGACTATCAGGTTTTTGGATGTCGTTAAATATAATGCAATCTGCGCTGTCACGAGGATTTATTGACGGCATAATGTTAAATTCAAATTACTGACTAATTTGTTTACTAACTAGTTTTGAAATTTTTATTCAAACAAAGTAATTTTTATGTGCGTGCAATATTTATGACTCAGATCGACTTGTGCACCGATCGATATGTAAATACACACTTCCATATAATTATGGTGAACACTGGGCACGCTATCAAATCGTTTAACAATAGACCTATTCGCAAGCACCGAGGTAGTATGTGAACTGACATTATGTTTAGTAAGTCCTCGTAACAGCACGTGTGGTACACGCAAGAATATGACGCATCGGGTATATTAAACAGACAAATGGCTATAGGAGATGGCATTATGCAAAAACTAAGGCAAAAAAATAGTTTATCAAAGACCATTGTTTTTTTAAATCTCAGTGTGCCATATTCTTCCGGCACTGCGCCCTTGTAATGACATCATAAACAAGCTGTCACCTCTTCGTATTTCTTGTCCGATTCCTCGGCGATGAGTTTGGCCTGGGACAGCTGTGCCTCCAAGATAGCGACGCGGTCATCCTCCATATTGGTTCTGTTCTCCAACGCCTTGCGTATTCTGGTTAGTGCGGAGTCAAACACATGCGTGTTATAACATCGATAAAACGAGGAAACACTATGGATACTGCAGCTCATAACTTTCCCAACACTAACGCCCTTATTCATAAAAGCTCCATAATCTATGCTTTAAACTGCTTTGTCAACTTCTCGTTGACGGAAGCTGTTACGCGTGAAAACGAGACAAAACACTTTCTAGTAATTAAGTAAGTTACGGAATGTTTATAAATAAGGGGGTAGGCGTCCTGATAATCGAGTGACTCAATTTGTCAAATTCAATAAGAATGAAATCGATTACACTGTTCTATTGAATTTGTGGTAAGTTTTATATACGAAACAATATTGACAATTCGAGTAACTTGATCTGTTGACCACCTGTACCTTGACTACGTCGACAACTTAGTCGTAACTAGACAAATATCGAGTGTCTCTTGACTGCTTTCTACATCAAGTAATAAACTGATGTAAATAAGGCTTCATTCCATTAAGTTCTAAAGAGCTGGGAAGAGCTATGACTTGCGTTATCTTTGATAAATTGTGGCTATATTCAAATGAAAATGGCGAACAGATTTCACCTGTCCAAATAAAATTAATCACACTTTCTCATGACGTATTGTTTTGAACAGGCAAAGATCTTAACAAGTAAACTAATTAAAAGGGTAAAACGAACGTTGTTAAACAGAAAAAAGAAAAAGTCAAAAATATGGTGGTTAAGGGCAAATATTGAAACAGAAAAACATTCATGCACACTGTTAATAACGTAGACAATATAAAAGTAGCTGTCAATTATTTCCAAATGGTATGAAGTAATCCAATTTAGCGTTGAATTTGAAGAAGCCGTATTCTAATACTGTCTCAATGCCAAATCAAAGTGAAGCAATCACAGTTTTAACTTTAGAATCGTAAATAAAGTGAAAATTTTCAAGAAAAACGAAATATACAATTTGAGAAGAGAAATAAAACAGGTTTCTTCAAATTCAGCTTCAAAAATTCGTTCGTTTCTCTCGACGTGAGTCAGCTTGGCCACATCGAGTTGACCTTAAGCCCAGTTCTCGTCTAAACATAGAAATGCTTAGTTACGGATGGTTACGGACGCGTCTTGGTTTGGCATTCATAATGCGTACAGTTAAGACACGGAATTCCTGAATGGAATCTGAATATTTACCCGGGCATGAGTTATTCCTGACCACGGTTTTTATTAAATCACATTTGATGAAAGCATAGAAGTAGTGACTTCTTAGGATAAGTTTTCTCCGCGGACATCCAAATGATAGAAAGGAGCAATGTTGTGGCCAAGTACTCAAAAAAATTCTGACTAAACTCCAAAAATCCAATATTAAAAAAGGCGGCATCTAAAATATCCTTCTAAATAGCACGTTATACCATAGGGTGAAGCCTATAACGTAATTCTTCTATTAATCCTTTGGTTAATAGTCTTCTTAGATCCCTATGGTTAGTAGTCTTCTTATAACCCTTTGGTTAATAGTCTTCCTATAACCCTATGGTTGATAGTCTTCTAATAGCCCTATGGTTAATAGTCTTCTTATAACCCTTTGGTTAATAGTCTTCCTATAACCCTACGGTTAATAGTCTTCTTATAACCCTATGGTTAACAGACTTTTAGCACCCCTACAGTAAATACTTTTCTAGTAGCCCCATGTAAACCGGCTTAGACTCACCGTTCGGACTCATCGGCGGCCTGGCTGGCCTCCGACAGCTTAGCGGTGGCGGTGGCGAGACGCTCCTCGGACCTCTCGAGGTCCTCTTCCAAGAGCTGAATGCGTCTGTTGAGAGCAGCCACCTCGGACTCGGCCTGGGGAGAAGGAACTTGAAGTTAGGTGATGTCTTCTGTGATCAAATGTGCAGAGATCTCAACACTTGACTGATGTTGTCACTAAATGTAAGTAGGTACTTAAATTTTAAAAGATAGTTGCTTTGAAATTTGGTGTCTGCAATTATTGCTAGTTAAATCAAGAGAAAAAGTATGTAAATACAAGTTTTAATGAAAAAATTATAATGTAGTATGACGAAACCAAAAATAGTAATAGTAGTTTTTTCCCACTGCCTGGATAAGCCGGGAGGATTCGACAAAAATACTAAAAAATCAATCACCCTACAAAATACATAGACCTGACACACAGAAAAATACTGCCATGCAATTAGAGTTGAATACTTATAGCCAAAATTTTCCAATAGAGTCCTATATTCAATGGAATTTTTAGAACCGAGTAGTTTTACGCGCTGAGCTTGTTAATAAGCTTGCGCTAAGAATTACTCATAAGCCTTAACGTACTTCGTTACTAAAGAACATGACCAGATTCACAAAAACGAGGCCTCGCGTGAGCGTAAAATTGAAACCGTAAGTCTGCCATAGACGAAGTAAATACCCCATATGGCCATGGTGTAAACTTGAGTGGAAACTACACAATCAATGTACAAGCTATGTACATGCAAGTTATTGTAACTAATCAACGAGGTAGAACGACGACGGTCACGATTCATTTGAAGAAAACAACTAAACTATTAGACATCAACGTAGATTCATAATTAAGGGTACATTTTTTTACGAAGAATAAAAGCCACAGGACACGCAGCCAGACAGGTAACATAACGACGACGACGCCGCGGGGCTCTTGACCGAAAATTAGTGATGTGCGCAATGTATTAGTTTCCCGTTACTTTATCGATATTTACTTAATATGTTCAACGGACAGTTACACGGGACAGAACATCAAACTGTTGTTGTGCAGAACGTGTTAAACATTGAACATGTGAAGAATTGAGGCGTTAATAGTATTTCATTATTTATATTCCTAGTACATATGTCGATGACATCACGCGTCCTTGTGGCGAGGAAGCATTTACTAGTAGTCCCAGTTCTGATCCTTTTATCCTGTGTCGTCACCGTGCGTGGATGCTAATAATAGTCGTGACTCGCGATTCTAATCACAGCGCTCGTAATAAATTCTTTGAAAACACATTTGCGGCAATTAACTCGTCCACTAGGTGTAACACTCTCGCGACCAAAACGTCAAGCATTTCTACCGAGAGCCGTAATTAAATCATGAATGTAGTGGACTTTTTTGTCACCAAACTCTATAGATGTATGATTTATAGCGTCTGCGCGTAATCACCTTGAACTCTTTGAGCATGATTTGAATTGAGGTTTAAGGCTATTCTAAAGTTAAGCCTCTTAAGGCAGGTCAAAGACCTTTATCTGGAGGACTTCGGCCTTCTCACAAAAAGTATTTTACTTCGTTTGTGGCGTTTCTACATTAAGGTAGGTATGTGGGCTTTTGTTGCACCTGTACTTTCGCCGAGAGTAGGCATTGTTTAATTTTTGTGGGATCGGCTAGGGCAGGAGCATTGTATCCGATTCAATGGCGGTGTACAAAAGCAAGCCCTAGCTATTCCAATAAATTGTAACACAATACTGGTCACGCGAAGGCGCACTAAATTTTGATGGCATGCACCGCCCCACTCTTGTAATTACTTTAAAAAGTAATGTATGACACTGTTAAGAACAAGTATGTTTTGTGGTTTCGTTTTGAGTTTTGTTTTAGGACACCCAAATATGAATTTTGTTATTTTAATAATAAATGCAACTAAAAATTCATCGGAAGAAATTTCAAATAATGCTACCGTATTTTAAGTTGCTACAATTGTACTTGGCGTTATCAGTTCCGTGCTGATACATTTAATTGTTCCAATTAGGTAGCGTTGGAGTTTAACATTTACCGTTTTCCGTTTAGGTATCTTCAAGTGGATAACTGTTTCCTTTGACTAGAAATGACATGTTTAAAGTTGACCTCAACAATCGCTGTTTAAACATGTTGACTGTTAATGTTGATACACGCCTACAATCTAACTCATTCTAGTGTTACTTTTGGTACATCTTGTGAGGTTTCAATATCTATGTAGGTCTTATTTAAGTTAATGCCACGGTCATCATAATTTTTATTAACATTGATAATATTTTTTTTAATTCTCCTATCTACCTTCGAATAGGTAGGACTTCTTATCGCCTCTGATACACGCAAGAAGATAAGACATGCGATGTTTTTTAAGATATCGCATACGAGGCATAGATTATGCTTCACACATTATCGAGAACATGAATCAACATTCTATTCTAAATGCAATTATAAAGGAATAAGTAAATTTTTGTTGTGATAAATGTGTTTTACAGGTGTTTATGATCTGCGAGCGTGCTCAAACAGTACGGAATTACGTCATGTGACGATAACGGCTCGGGGCATGGACACGCCTTGCGGCGCCGGTCCTCCGAGGACGTCCGCCAGGAATGTACCGGGGAGCCACTGAGCCTGGCGCGCGCTCCAGCCTCGCCTCGCTCTACATGTGCCACGAGAGACCGGTACTCGACCTCCAACGCACCCAAACCTGTTACGTGTAACACGAACCGGCGTTAAACAACCTAACCGCTTCCAGTAAAAACCCATTTCTTACAATCTTTCGACGACCCAGATTAAGTAATACCGATGGGTATAAGTCTTTTTTTGGGAACTACACTAAATTCGATGAAAGGAACGAATATCCGATGTAAAAAATAGTATTCGCTATCTCTTTCTATGAGATAAAGGCGAGATGAATCCGAAAGAGACATGAATATGCGTACGTTGCCTGCACACCTAAGTATGGCCGGACATTACTCACTATAGGTAGATAGCATAAGACTGATAACTCCCATATTTTGCCCCGTTATTGCCGAACACAGGTACACATCGCAACTGATATTTCACAAAGCACACAACACAATTACGAAACACGTTTCCTTACTTCTTCTCTCCGCATAATTTCCACTTGTAATCGTTTGTGATACTCTTCACATTCGTCCTTATATTTCTCCATTTCCTCTTTTGTCTGGCGCATTTTCTTCTTGAGAACGTCCAGGATCGTTCCTTGCTGCATGTTTGTCGTCATTTTGATGCACTTTTATGTTTAAATTGACTTCCTTAACTACAAAAACCTGAGACACCTTCGCCCTACTCGCGAAAATGCCAACTGACTGCCTAGCTCGTTATTACTCCGTATCGCTGAGATGGGCTCGGCACGAATGAACACAGCCGGCGAATAAAATGGCCGCCACCGAACTTAAATGCTTCCACTTCACTTATAAAGGCACTTATTGCACCGGGTTTCGCAATGCGAATACCAAGCAACGTTCGGTGATGGTATTAATAATTATATGAACATTCAAAGTAGTATTTTACACCATTTAACAATTTCAGAATGACTTTGACAGCGAGACACGACACAAACGTCACACTCACACGTATGAGTGGCGATAAGCGCAATCGACGTACTGCAGGACTAGTGGCTCCACCTGTCAATGGTCGGTGGAAACTACATCCTGTAGGGTCAAAAGCGATGCTCGGAAAGAAGCCCAAAATGTGGGATGGTCGAAACGGTAGAGTGATCGAGTACAATAAAAAACTACGGAAGTAGAGCTCGGACTCAGTGAAGGGCTATTACCATCCATTGTGTAACAAAATTTTACAATCATGGGAATTTGTAGACCAACATTACATCACTGAGCTGTTCAACTATTTAAAATTGTTAGCTCTGTGAATATTTATAATGATTCTATAATTTTCAGAAGGCATAAAATGTAATATTAATTTAAGATATGTACAAGTACAAACATAAATAAAACAATATCGAAGAAAACTATGCGCCAACGCCATCTATCCAAACTGCTTAACACTACAAAACCTGCATTCCACCTTTCGAATGACAAGTCATTGAGTCAACGAGCGCCCCAACGAGCACAAATAAGAACCGCCGAATTTATTATGACGTCATTTGGAAAGTATGCAACGTGCCTGTTTTAAATTCCGCTATGTTACTACATGGACAGTAAAAAATTACCTTGTCTTACGCTGTCGGTAAAACAGAAGATATTGCCGAACAACAGTGAATAAATGGAATATGAAATGAATATGACGTGTAATTTAAATTACAAACATTCATAGCCTGAATATTAATTATGTTTGCATCGTCTGTTTATACACGTAATGATATTGCCGAAAAATCCGTCTAGAACTTGGTTTTGCTTTGGACGTTTCAAGCTTGATTAACATCCAGTTTCTAATTTGATTTAAGTAAAAAATTCAAAGGAACGCGCACATTCGTAGGTTTTTGTATATTCTTTTTTATCTCTGCAGCCTCAGACGGTATTATCTGAGCACTAACCTCTGAATAGTTGACTCATTCCATTTCACATCTGTACAGACATAAATTGTTCACTAATTTTATTGACTGTCGTTTTTGGACACTTCTGTAATATCGCCACCAGTATTTCCGTAACTGCGCTGGATTACATTCTTTTCAAATGCAATCATGCTTACATTTTTACTAGCACCTACGGCTTCGCCCGCGTGGTATGTATCTTTATAAATTGCAGCCTATGTGTTATTCTGAAGTATAAGCTATATTACTGTAAAGTTTCATTACAATCCGTTCAGTAGTTTTCGCGTCAGAGTAACAAATACATCCATCCGTCCTCACAAACATTCGCGTTTATAATCATAGTAGGAGAAGTATTAATTTCGATTTAATCATGTACCTAGGCACTACTTACTTTGGTTATCTGTTACTTGGTATTACAATTAGTTACTTTCATGTTTGTAATATCTATTACATTTTCTTTTTCAGTTTAATTTTAGTAGCAGTACTTATCTAAGATTATATATTTTTTGTACTTCAGAAAATATTTTTGTCTGTCACAATGTCTGAGTTTACCATAAAATATGCTTGCTTTTTCATTATTATTGTGTTCAAAGTAATTCACGAACAAACCGAGATTCAGGATGATCTTGACCTCATTTAGAATAGAAACCTCATTCAACCCAATATATTAGTAAGTGCATAGATTTCTGCACCATATGGTTAAAGCAAAGCTTTTCCTTAAATGGTTAGACAGAATGAGTATGGTTCAATGCGTTAGGCATAATCAGTGGTCACGAGTGCGACGTCGATAATGAGTGGTCACCTATAGAAATATGTCCATGGGCAGACCAATACGGCCATCTGGCAAAGAATGATGTTTCAAATAAAACAGAATGGAAGTAAGTATTGTATACTCGCAGTAAAGGAGACACTGTTACTAATTATTGTTATCTTGAGATCAACGAAAAATGAGCCAGAAATAAAAATCGGTTAGTAGATTTAAAGATTATACAAATTGATAGCCATTCGCCTATAAGGAACAACCAACTTATCCATATTAAAGATATAACTGTTTTATTCGGAAGAAAAACCTTTTAAAAAAGAATATTATTATTTCTATAAAGAAAGTTGGCGAATAGCCCATACGATAAGCACACATCCACTGATTCGGTACATAAGACATCCACTAATTCGGCATCAACAAAATAATGTTTCACCAATCAGAAGTTAATACAGCTAACAAGAAAATATCATAGTATTTAATAATCATGACCAAGACTAAACTTGTAAAGGAACAATTGCAAAATTTGCAAATCGATTTAGAATGGCATCGAGTGTATAATAGGGGAACTAATGTTTATAATGGAGCATTGTCAGCCGGTTATTTTAGGCTCATCATTTACATTTGCTTCGCCAGCCATGTGCTGAAATGAAATGTTTATTTTAATTTAGATTTCATAGTGTTTTCCTCGTTTTTATTACGCTTTATGTCTTTACGAGTACATAACGTCGGCATTTATAACTTTCATCATTTCCATTTTTATTAAACGATTTTAGTGTCATATTATTAGTTTATAATTAAGTAGTGTAAGAGATAAAAATAATGAATGAACTATCGTTCTTAAAATGAGTGGATGAATTTGACCTACGTCAAATTTAGCTTGCATCACTTAGAAATAAGAAAGGTTTTATATTTCAGCTAGTTATGATGTAGCATTTTCAAATCCTCATTGGAAAACTAACAAACTCACTTTCACAATAAATCATCAATAAAGTTGATTGTATCTGGATGCCTTTAATTAGTTTATTACATACCTACTTTAGCCCAATAAAACTAATTAATGTCAAAAAATAACAACTGAAAACTCGAAATAGGTAGGCAGGCAGTTAAGACAACAACATTAATTGGCCTGTTTGTTTAATTGACCTCCGTAACAATTGCGTCTGCGGATATTCATACATAATATCACTGCAGTACATTATCACTGGTAGTAGAACCGTGTTCAAGCTATTATGTAACTGCACGTTTACTTTTCCCAAATATGTACTACCTAGTAGGCGCTAGTTCTTTACATTACGTGTACCAATTAGTAAGGTTTCTTTTCCGCGCTGCAGGAAAAGGCATCGCTTTAACGTCTTTCATGAATATAAAGATGTATTTTCATTAGGATTTTTTAAAATATTGTTTCCTACTGCAATTCTAAAGTTTTCACTTTTGAATTCGATTTCTCTATGATATGCGTTAAGCGTTTATATGCACGCTAAATAAAACAATTTCACGTCACTAGCAGTATGTAAAAATTTTAGAAAGTCTTGTAGAACACCCACTTACGTACCTAGGTAGCTAATAAGAATTGTTACTACACATACAATGCAACGCGGTTAGTTACAAACAAAATATCAGTGCGTAGGTTGAATCGCATATATATTCAGTCTAAGATCTGTGCTGTCTTATCAGCAAAGTTAGATGATATTTTGTAACGTAAACTCATATTTAAGATAGTGGATAATGAGATAAAATTATCACACTATGTTGACATAGTTTCAAAGTATATGTTTTATAGGTTTATTAAGTACAACCAATTTTAATAAATATTGAGAACTAAAAAAACAGACTCAAAAATGAATTCTGTATTTACTGTCTATAACTGGGTAAGGGCTCGGCTAGGGCCACGTGCGACCGCCGCTGTCAACGACATCTATCGGGCCAGAGAGCGATCGTGCGAGTAAACATGTCAAACGTGCTGTCAGTGAATCAGCTGATCGCCACACGCGCGATGTGCCTCCCGCGCTCACCAGCATCAACACTTTCCCGTCTCAACGCGATTAAAAATAGTTCTGTGCGCATTTGGCCCACGCCTGTTTCACTCACACAACCGAACGCTAGCTCAAATAACTAAGGACATTACCCTTCTTAGTGCCGTGTTCTTTATGTTCTGCAACTCATTCTTGATCAACGCAAATTTCATCATTGTGTCGGAGGAGAATATGGAGCTGCCAAACGCGAGGCCGGGATAATCAGCGCATCGCCTTCTCCGTCTGCTTTCTCGTTCCGCTAACACCTCAGTACATTCACTAGTGCATCTAAGTTTCGCCAGTTCAGCAGTCTCCGGATCATCATCAGCTGATATCGTCTCCGAAGGAACGGGCGTAAATTCGGCCCCGTCTCCCGGCGATCTCTCTTCTCTAAACGAGAAATCATCATCTGAATTATCTAACGAATCCGCATCCTTAACCCTAATATCGGCTTCGATTTCTTCAAAAATATTCGCAGTGTCCTCGATCGTGTTTCGATTCGAAAGTGCATCGTCACTATTTGTCCTTGTCACTTCTTGAGATTCACTAACACTATTGACACAAGGCACAACATCGTCTGTTTTACTTTGTAAGGTCACTTGTTTGGACGGATCTGTGTTTTGGGGGGCACTGGGGGCGGGCAGGCGGTCGCCCCGCAGGCGCGGGTGGTGTTGGTGCCCCCTGCGCCTCACGGGGGTGCGCCCGTGGGCGTGGGGCGCGGACGCGGACATTACTACACTCCGCGCAGTCCGACCGGCCGCGCAGCGCCGGCGGCCATATTGACTGTCTGTCACGGAGAACAACAACACGGTGGCGCTGCAGTCGCGCCTCAGCTACCGCCATCTTCGTTTACAGAGTCTGCTTTACCGACGGATTAATTATTTTATGAATGCGGGAAATTTAAAATTTTATCCAGGGTTCTAAAGCATTTTAATGCCGTGTTATAAGTAGGTACGTTTTGATTATTTTTTTTAGTATTTATCATTTAATTTTACCGTTATCTATACAGTATAATCATCAATTAACAAAAAAAAACAATGTTATCGTTCAGTCACTTCCAAAAGTTCTAAACGCAAGTTCGAAGCCGATGACGCGCGTTCCCGGATCTATTTACACCGAAACGCCAGGCACCGGGCCCATATTAGGTGCCGCGCCGAAAATAGTCGCTCCCGAGGAACGCAGCCCCCTACAGCGCCACATTCCCATTGCGACGTGGGCTTTTCCTAAAGCATCAGAGCTGCTGGAGCTACGTGACGTCACATATAAACAAACGGAAATGGAGCGGATGTTATTGAAGCATTCATTCGGCATCCCAAAGAATTGTAATATGTGTGAGAAACGTTAATTTTAAACGTTTTTGAGCGTTTTCAAGATCAGCTAGTTTCAGATTTATCATATTGATTGTATCCGTTCAACCCGATTTGGTTCAACCTATATCTAAATTACATTGCATTGCAAGTTAAATGTGTAGTCGATGCTGCATTAAGATAAAATAGGTACGCATACCACGACACTTAACTAAACTAGACAACATCATAACGGTAGATTGGTGACAAAACACTATATTCCATATAACATGTCTATCTGTATGTTATATCTTTGCAACTAAACTGAACTATAGCTCAAAATTTAGCAGAGTGTAGAGAGGTTTAGATTGGTGACATCTTTGAACACATCCTCTCGCATCTACCTCATGATTTCCAGCCTTTTTATCACGTATGATTCGGCCGTGTTTATATCTTGTAGCCGCGATTGTTTTAGAACCAAGCTAGTTATTTCTCTCGATAACTTCCACGAAATTCGTTCTTAATATTTAAAAACAAAATCTCGTCATCTCTATTCAGAGAGACGCTTATATCCAAAACTATAAGTTAATGCAAAATAGCCAAACATAATTTGTTGATAGCAAATATCTTCGAGTCAAAATGCAACACTAATTTACTACAATAACTCTAAATGTAATTATTTGATGACAACCTAATTATTTCATTCGATTAGTTCTATTCTGTTGGCGCAGCGGTCGGTCGCCAGGAGACAGGCCAAGGCTCTGGCCCGAGTAGACATTGCGCATTGTTTTATTCTGACTAAGAGATCTGTGGTTCTAACACACTATTCTATATTAATTTCTTCAACGTGATTTATTTTGATGAGATCATCTCACATGTTATGGATTTTATAACTCAACAGCATTATTGTTGTCATGCAACTTCTGTATTTCTATTGAATGCGTGTGAATCAGAAATACGTCAAATTTAAATGCAACATGAGTGAAAATAGGAGCTGTTATCATTGTTATTTTAATTAATTACTGCGCACGTATTGTGGCGGCATCGGCAGGATGTTAGATGACTTACGTAAATTCACGACCAAGATGCCCTTTCTCAATCTCATCTCTTGTGTGTTCTACGGAAGTTCAGATTTGTATTTAAGTTTGGTATATTTCTTGTATGAGTAAGACTATCGTTACCAAGGAAAATAAATACCTGCCTAGCTGATAGTTGGTGCCTTGGTTTGTGGTGTGTTGGTTTCTTGGTTTATCCTTCTTTCACGCCGCAACGGCGGCGCAAGGGATTCGACATCATTTTTTTACATAGATACAATTTATGGACCAGAGAGTAACATAGGCTACTTTTTATTCCTGAAAAATGCACTGATCCAGTGGAAATCGCCACGCGGCTGAAACCGCAGCAGAACTAGTATATAATAATTTGGTAGTTTAGATATGTTTTTGAAAGAAGTTTTTAATTTAAACTAGAGGAAAACACTTGACAGGATTTTGGCCTCGCACATGTTGTTTTTCACATAATATTACCTGGTTCTATATTTGTACTAAAATAAGTAGTTAAATATTTGCACAACTGCCGTTGATTTGCTTGCCGCGAAATATTTTTCAATTTACGATTAAAACAAATATAATGTTACCTCAGATAAATGTCCAAAAAACACCTTCGGAAATTTGCTTGAGAATAATTATTTTTCGTTTTTACAGCGTGGACAAATACTGCAAGAGCAACCTTTAAGACTGGAGAAGGACACTAGCTTATATAATAATAATGACAATCAGATTTTGAGATTCATATAGGAGGAAAACCAAATCTGAACATTTGCAGACAATATTAGAACAAGCATTTTCAATAAGATAAAGCGATAGCTCAGTGGTGGTGAGTAGAGTTCGAGCCAAACCCTACAGAAAATTTGAACTTTCGGTGAATGGTAAAATCGTGATGCGCAATGCGCAAACGCATACTGGTTGCGTATTGTCTAGTGCTCGCTTCCATCATCAAGATGAAAATCAGGCACCAAGCACACAGGTGCGTTCCGGCAACCGCTCTTGAGAGCACTGGCTCTCAAGGAACTCATAGGAACTGTCCTATTCACCTTTGACCTGACTGTCGTCTTTTAGCAGTCAAACGCTAAAGCCGGACGTAGCGGGATATACACGCTACGGTCTACCTGTGCAGATGTGCCTCCGCAGGTAGACCGGAGTGTATTGGGTTAGACCTGCAACGGTCTGTTCCCGTACACGCTATATACCGGCAAACCGGTATACCGGTAGACTTCTCATACGTTAAGAATTTATTAATTAAAAAAGCGTATTATAAAGTTAAGGACTATGTAGATGACAAAGATGCACGGAGGAAAACAGGTCAGGAGCCTCCTGGCGACTACTACTCTAATGATTAGACTTCAATATTAAACATAATTGTTAGCGTAAGAAACTTGTAAAACCGATTTTTAAAATGAATGCCGACGAGTTTCTTGCCCTTCTTGATCGGCCTATGCCAATATGGAACGGGCATTTAGAGTCAACTTTCATGAGTGCTCATTTAGGTCACATGTGAAGAAAAGAATTGAATTTTGAATACTTAAGATGTCAAGCGTAGCGTGTATGGCTGGTATAACTAATCAAGAGCGAAAAGAAAATTACATTACGTCTTTTTAAACCTTTAAAATGAATTGTACTCACGTTCTGTAGAGACTTCTCCTTCTCTTCCAGCTTGGCGTTGACCTGCATGAGGCCCTCCTGTGTCTGGTCGAGATCGTTCTCAATGGTCTGGATCTTCTTCTGGAGCTGTCTCGCTTCCTCTTCCGCCTGTCACAAGAAGAACGAAACGTTAATTTTTTTATGCTATTTGGTAACGAGACGAGCTGGTCGTTTGCCTGATGGTAAGCATAACGCCGGCCCATAACTATTGTAGTACCACTCAGAGAATTGAAACACAAAGGCCTGCGCGGCACTGCAGTGCGATCGTTACCCTGACACATTAAGTATTAAGTCTCATAAGCCCAGTAATTTCACTGGCTATTCTGCTCATCAAACCGGAACACAGTATTGCTTGCACGTTACTGCTTGGCGGCAGACTTCACGCGCAAATCGGTGGTAACAACCCAGATCCTTACAGGTATATTTTTGTTACTCGTAATTTATAGCTTTCGTGTTTATATAGTTAATATTACTTCAAATTTAAGAAATAATGAAACTTTGTGATTTTTTTATGTGTCCGTTTGATTTGTATTTAATTTTATAAGTGAGCTGGCTTACTTTAGTAGCTTCGGGTTCGAAGCGCTCTGTCTATATTGTAATTTTAGGCCATGAATTCATATCACAACTCTTTACTATTCTACATTTTCTTCTTACTGCAAAACCCTTTGAGTTCATTAAAACGTTCTGGGTTTCCACAATCTAGATAATTACTTAAAATGCTTTCATTTCACGTTACAATACATTTTAATCGTATGAGTTAATCTAAAAGCCGACAATCAACTTTTCCGTGATTATGCACTTTTCTGCGTCTCTATCTAGCGTCGCTCTACTAACTTTTTTAATTAAAGATTTACCATAATCACCGATAACAAGCCATTTGAAGTAATAAATAAAAATAATCACTTTTTATATCCGTAAAAGTACAAAACGAATAATTTTGGCTGAACTTTCTATTGAAAATTAATTGTTCGGTAATTTTATTCGGTGAATCAAGTTAATTTGTAACTCGAAAAACTCAAAAGAATTTTTATCTTAAGAGCAGCTTCTTAATGGCATAATATGCAACTTCTAGTAGACAAAAAGAATAAGTCTCTTTACACTAAAATGCTCGGTCAGGCACTCCACGCCCTTATGCATGTATACGTTTCTTGTTCGTATATTTTCCAGCCAGGAGGCCAGGAATTCAACAAAGCATACACACGTATAAAACCTACTTGGTAAAGGTTGGCAGCCTTAGCCTTGACATGACGTCGCCGTGGTCAAGGTTTTGCGTTTTGCTCTCTCAAGCGTTTCGAGAGGCAAAACTCGCCTTCCAATTTTGAATTTTACTCGAGTGTAAAACTTATTTTATTTAATTTTTACTTAGGAAACATAAATGTATCCATTAAAAAAATGTACTGGACTGAACTCTGAAAAGTAACTACTAAAACTATTCTATCAATAATTATTTTCTTGGATCTATGAATTTTTACACACTATTGCTATAACTAAAGAAGGTTAACAATTCCAAATTAATTTGATCGGAAACTTTATACTGCAATTATTATGCTTATTCATTTTAATAGTATTAATTTACTTTTAAAAATAAAGGTGATTTTATCACGCGACATATGTACTGTTTAATTGGTTTCTCGATAACGGTATTAACGATTTCCATGAAAAATAACATGAGATAACATATTATTTATTTCATTTTTCAAACAGTGTTATACTCGTACGAGTATTCGCTAAATATACTGGGTAGAGACTGCTTTTAACAATTTTAGTAAACCACCACTAGATAACGTTATGTCATTATACAAAGGGTTTTTAAATTGGAGAACCAAACGAAAGTCATAGTTATTTTTTCAAAGAGTTCTTATAACCTGTGAGAACTTTATTACTTTTTTAATAGCCTTATAGGACTTACTGGCCATGCAGTACCAACGCTAGAAGTAAAATGAAAATTTGCTTTTAAAAACGCGGGAACCGACTTCTTTGAAAATATCGCAATATATATATATGAAATTTCAACCTCAATTTTTCCACTCCTAAGAGTTTATTCTGTTATAAAATGTATGAAAAATAAAAAAAAATACTATAAATCGGTTGAAAATATTTGGCAGAGATATCGAGTACCTAATACTGCCACAAAAAAAAAACAGATGGACTGAGTAACTCCTCCTTTTTTGAAGTCGCTAAAAAAAGTCTTAGTGGCCATTACCTTCTCGGCGCGGAGGTTGGCGTCCTTGGCCTGCTGCTCGCACTGAGCGGCGCGGTCAAGCGCATTGTCCTTCTCCAGCTTCATCGCTTGCATCTTCTTCTTAATCGCGTCCATATTGGCTGTTTTGTTTGTTCTGCTCCCCTAGATGAAAATCTGCAACAAAGTTTGTCTGTTAGAATTACTGTATGTGTTTTGGTTTTCGATGTCGATCTAATTGTATGAAGTCCGAAAGGAAGAGAAGGGCGAGATCTGACGATTTAAATCATATGAGAAAAATAATAGTGCGTTGAAGTCTTTTATATGGAGAAAGAGGTTCTGCATATAAAAAAACTTCAACGCACTAATTTTTTTTCTGCGATGTTTCATAAAGTTTTTCTATAAGAACAACTGCTAAACGTGCTTATTGTAAAAAAAAAAACAAATAAAGTTCATCACAATGGAAAGTCAAAAGCCTTGTAGGAACAATGTCAAAAGGGGTCTTAAATATCGACGCCGGCTATTTATGGAACCAAAGGTGCATTGATCTCGAAAACCGATGGTTGAACTCTGATTGAACGAAAATCTATGGATACAATTAGTGCAGCGCGCGTAACTTTCATTCCTTACAAATTATTTCAATATACTTAATAAAGTGCGAAAATACTGCTCGACGTAAACTATTTTCATATAATTTGTACATTTTACATTCAAATTCAAGCGTAAATGCACTAGTAAATTGCAATAACCATTTACAGCATTAACAACCAGTAATTCACCGAGAAAGGTACCTACTGTTTCTTTCAATGTGCAATTTATTGGAACGAGCCAAAGAGCATTTAACTTTTTCCTTATCATTACAGCTGCAGCACAGCGCACAAAGGTTAAGAACCCCTGCCTAATGGCTGTAACTACGGAACGGTAATTAGGTATGGTTTATTTATGAACACGTCAAGTGTCTGTCCCATGCAACTGTTGTAAAAACACGATTCTTATAATTCAAGCCATAGAAAAGCGATTCGTTGCTTATTATGCTGTTTATTTTTAAATTAGTTTTCTCCACAAACTTTAGAGAGATGCTTTTCTCTGTCTATGCATTGTGTTATTTACATTGTGTACTACACAACTATTAATAATAACAAAAGTTACATAAATTAAAAACACGACTGCCCTAGCAAGTGTCAATCGGGATGAAGCAAGGATTCTAACGATACCACATAGATCCAATTCTGTTCAGGCATTTAAAAGTTATAGTGGAATAAAGACACTGGCATACATACACACATGAACCCTTTTTTGTGCTGTCGTGTATACTGTATATATAGTACTTTTCTTGTCACACCAAAATACAAACTTTTTAGTTTTCTAACAAACGAATTTCCTCAAGTTCTACTAACTACTTTTTTAAAAAGTGCCGAGGCTACTAACTTATTGTCTATGTTTTAGTCCATTAAAGTAAGCGGGTCACCGTTGTCTTTACATCCAAACTGAAGATTCTACTTAAAGTATGACTTAAATGATGTAAGTCGATCCTGTCGTGGTCCAGTAACCGTCATTGTCAACGTTACGGTTTAGCAGCTCTAGAAATATATTATGGTTAATTACTGTGCTAGCTTGTTTCCTTGATGGGTCTTTTTTTAATGCCCTTTTGACGTTTGCCTAGTTTTTTAACTGTTTTAAGTGACAATGTAGAGAAAGGTGTTTTTTAAATAGGCTTAGGACATAGTTAGGTACGACTAATCACACGATGTCCTCTGATTTTATATGGTGCGGTCAATGTAGCATGTTTGTCTAGAAGCCTTTTTTATTTGCTTAAATAAATTATATAAAATATAATTATAAAGCCACATTAGAACTAAGTACCTAACATACAAAGTATTATAGAAATATCGTTCACATTAGGTTATAGGCTTTTTCAATCGTTTTGTTTTATTACTCGTTATGTTAGCATTTGAATAATATTTCGCCTGATCTAGGCGACAGTATATGGTCGAAGTTGAGGAATACTATATAGGCAAACCTAGTCCAGGACTGGATCTCAATTTAAAAACCATAGTTGTTGCCTATACAGTTGTAATTTAACTTTGATTTTAATCCAAATAACGTTTTTAGAACGAAAAATGAATAATAATTTAGGAAAAAACGATAAAATAACGAGATGAGTTGTAATTTTGTATTACTCAGCAAAACCGGACAATGGCTTGAGCAAACTGCCGCGAGCCTGGACCGTGTGCCGCAGAATTGTTGAAGGCGCAGCGGATGAATCAAAGGAGACATTCCTCAGTGACTCAGATTTCGCGATAATTTCAAAGGTTCTCGGTCCGAGCGGTCAACGAACGGCCCTTTGTCGAGTATCTCTGCTTAGATTTATTGTCAACAGAACATCAGACTATCGATGACTGTCAAATGTCAAACCCTTGTTAAAAATCACTTCGGTTATAATGCGTTTATTTGACATTTCGATTTATGATCTTGCAAAAAAAGTACAAACTACTTCGTTAAGTACGTATTTCATATCTATACTAATATTATAAAGCAGTAGTTTGTTTTTTTACCGCTAATTACTGGAACTACTGGTCCAATTGTAACACTCTAGTCTTTCACTAATAAGAAGCTACATTATCCCTGATTGCTATAGGGTACATTTTATTCCGATTCCACGCAAAGCCGCGGGCAGACGATATCTATCTATACAAATAAATAAAATTGAAGTGTCTGTTTGTAATATGTAAATAACAGCCTTTTACTAAATGCATATGAAAATATATAAGGTACCTATAACAAAAAAAAAAACATTTTTATAATTTCTGTCTGTTCCGGGTAATCTCCGAAACGGCTGGACCTATTATGACGGGACTTTCACTGGCTATAGCTGATGTTACAAGGAGTAAATAAGGCTACGTGGGCAAAGCCGCGGGGCACAGCTAGTTTCAAATAAAAGTAAGTGTTTGTACATTTGTTGGTTTCTCCTTCTTTCACGCAGCAACGGAGTAACGGATAGACGTGATTTTTGTGGCACAGATATACCTAGTTGGACCGGAGAGTAACATAGCCTACTTTTTATCCCGGAAAAAAGCTCGGTTCCTGTGGGAACGCGAGTGAAACCACGAGCAAAAGCCTGTATTGTATAATATGCAAATACTGTTGTATATGTCAATAAAGTACATGAAAATAGTTGAATCATGTTTATCTACACATCATAATGATCGACCATGAATGCATTCGCGACGATTCGCAAAACAAACGCATTTGCATTCCGACGCGTATAAAACCGCTGTTTGTTTTACTGTCTTTATAGACATAGGTAGGTATATTGTCATGTTTATTAAATAAAATCGAAGTGTCTGTAAAAATACTTAATAGCTTTTTACTAAATGCATATGAAAGTATATACGGTACTCATAACAAAATCACAATTTTGAAAATTGTTGCCTGTCTGTCTGTATGTTTGTTCCAGCTAATCTCCGAAACGACTGGGCCGATTTCGACGGGACATTCACAGCTGATGTTATAAGGAGTAACTTAGAACTTAGACCTTTATTACGTGGCCGAAGCCGCGGGATACAGTTGTCTTTAATAAATAATAGAAACATAAGAATGATTTAACGTGTACTTATATGTATATAACAGTAAGAATTGTAATCATTTCTTTTCATTTCCTGAATTCAAAGAATGTGTACTTAATCATAACATCTTAAGACTATGACAGATACAATCTGTCAATATACTTCTGCATTTAAGATCTCGATGTACCTTTTCTTCAAACATTGATTACGTACAAAACTTGATTTGGTTTAGGATTATTAAACAGCCTTTTATCGTGGCTAAATTTGATATGATCACTTAAATTATAATCCTATTGTTTTCTTCAAAGACTGGCTTCGTGTCTACATTTTTCTTTACTCCTATTACTCTGATATCATCCACTACAAATCTGATATTACCTAATACAACTCTTTTAACCAACTATCAAATGGAACTTCTAATTTGTCACGACAAAATCACGTCGTTATTTTTTAATGCTCAAGATATTTACCACTGCTAATATTATTTCGAGTTCCGATTTTTTGGCACTGTTGCAAGCGCCACGATCACGGGTAAACTGTCTCACTGCAAAATCTAGTTCTAACTATTATTTCGTAGTGTTCATCTGGCACTCATTGATGGTGAGTTCGTAGACTGACCCGTCTCTCTTGAACTGAATACTTCAGCTCCGTACTTGTATCATGTTCGTTGGCACCAGTAACCACTTTCAATGGTATTTCAAATTCAACACCTATTGTTACTCGGGCCAAATGTTTACAACAAGGCTTGTGTTACATACCTGTCGATCTTACTCATTTTCTTTCAAAAACTACGTTTTAAAGGACCAAAGTGTTTACTTGTGGTGTTCTGATACTTCCAGAGGGTCTTTGATGACTTCTGATAAGTCCAATCTTGACCATTAATCCTAATTCGAATTACAAGTAGTCATTGGCGGCATTGATTATAAAAAATTATGCATTGTATGCAAAGTAATTGGGTATCTAAGAGTTCTATTGTTCCAAAGACTCAGTGACGTCAGACGCCGGACATTTTTGGCTTGATGCCAACCACTGAATTATTTCTATTATACTTTTATATGATATTATGTAGCACATTTCTATCACCACGCACCGGTGTTACCAGCGTACCGACCGTTCTAACTTTAACGTAGGTATAATACCATCTCCGTTCTTCAATCTCATCATCAATTGGTCAAGTGAGATAGCCGTCAATACAATAACTAAATGGAGTAGGCAATCGCTACAAAGGGGGTCTGCTAGATGGAGCTACGGCTTGGAAGCCGGAAAGAAATACATCATATCAAGAATTTCGCAGTCAACATCGATTGCTCCCATAGCCTAGTTGGTTAAGGCGTCTGGCCCGGATAGCCAGAAGACGCAGTTTCGAATCCTGTTGGAAGCGAAATTTTTGTGATGTATATATTTGTGTGAACATCCGCTAGTGTCGGTTAACACTATAAAATATATTTCATATATACAATAACCTATCAACAGTAAAAAAATCTCAAAGTATAAGAACTGGTTAATTTTGTATCATTTAATAAGGTTTTAATAAGATTATCTGTTACCTACACTTCCTTAGAAACCATAAGTGCTACCACAAAAAAAAACAACTTTTAACGTCTTTTTAGCTAGACAGTGTCTATTAAGTATACAGATAAAGGTCTAAAATGATGAGAAAATGTCACAATAGAATATGTGAACGAATTTGTGGCTGTTACTATTTAAACACGCGACTAAGGCATGTTTATGGGTTAGACGCTGTTTAAGATGTGTTTAGTGTGTTTAATTTTTTAAGACCGCGTTTTTATTAGTTGATATTAAATATCCTTCGTTTTAGTTAATTAGTTAACCTAAATAAAGGTAATAACTTTCAGACATATTTATTATTTAAATTCGTCATAACCTTGGCTTTCTTTACAATTGGTGCGGTTTCAAGGCGATCTTTAATTTTCCGGTATTTCAAGACAACTGTTCAGTGTAAAAATATGTACCTATACACATTACAATAGGCAGGTTTAATTTATTTAGCTCCGTAAACCGTATATAAATATGAGTGGACCATGTTTGGCATTTTAGTCTGAAGTTGAGATGATATGAGTGGAGTTAATAGGACACCAGCTGGCTGAAGTTCCTAAGACTATATTTATCGCTCCTGAAAAAAAAGTGACAGACCACACGCGTATCCGCGCATGCGTTACCCGCCCACACATCCCGAGCGCTATCTCGCTATTGGTCAATCGCTGGCAATTTGCCAAAAGCGCGGGAAATGTTTAGAATTAACGGTTTCTATTGGTCGCTGAAATTGTAACCGAGCACCGCGATATTCAAAAATAGATTCGAGATTTCATTGAAGTTACTACCACCGTTCTTGATGAAGAATTTATTAACACAAACAAATGAATCTATCTGTATAATCGAGAATAAGAAAATCGTGCTTTAGCATTAGTAACTTTAAAGCATTTCAAATCGATTACAGATTAATTAATATTCTCTTAAATTAAATGCAATTTCATTCAAGAAACGAAGTCTGATTTCGAAAATTCACAACCGCGATAACCTACAATCAATCCGTAAAATTCACCTTGATCCTCACTGCACTTTAAAACGCACCTACTTACCGATTGGCAATCAAGATCAATGCACCTTGAGATAAAAAAATCACTTATATTTTTCACTGGCTATTTTTCACTATGGGGCACTGGGGAGAGCAGGTTACTTACATGTCGAGTCGACGCGGGCTGTGGTGCGACTGGCGTGAAGCGCGGGAGTTCGCGCGGTGTCGCCTTACCGCCGCGAAAGGAGATGAGGCCTGAGACGGCGCCCGCCCCGCTGCTGCCAGGCGAGAATCCATGGGGAAAATCCTTTGGTCAAACACTTCGAGAACTGAAGGACCTATTTGCACTGAAATGAAGACTCTTAGTCGCTTTAGATAAAGGCTTTAAGAATCTTAACTATATAAGATACCAGATAATATTTTAAATGAAACACTGATATGGTTAAACCGAGTTATGACCTGACTTATAGTTACGACTAGAAGAGTTGCTGAGTGGTTCTGCGAAGCCCAAGGACATTGGTGTTTCTTTTATCCATAGAACAATTATTATTGATCGTGTGGTCCCGGCGTATGAATCCATCTCTTCTTGTGGGTGCCATAAGAGTCGACTAAGGGAATATCCAGTGAAGTGGCAGCAGCCTCCTTTCCTCATTATGGGGGATTCCTATACGTCCACAGCTTAACCTATAGGTTAAGGTAGGTCTTCCGGCTGATGATGATGATTATAGGATAGCTTCTATTAGTACATAGGTAGGTAGATCGAGTTGTCTGGCGAATAAGGGATAGCTTGAAGATGAATTAGGCAGGGAACTCTTAAAAAAGGTTCTTTAATTGTGTCGTCATGTATCAGGCAAAACAAAACTAAAGAGCAGACAACTTTGGCAGAAGTTGAAAGTATTAAAAGATTGAAGATATCCTGTAACTAGGATAAGGAGCTTGGAACTGAGCGGCTGTTGACGGTCTGTTTCATCTACCTAGTTACATGGACAATGGATACACAAAGTATGAACTACAAGCTGTTGCCTGCGGTGTCACCCGCATGGATGTTTTCATAGAAACTGTATCTACATTTGTTGAGAAGCACAGAAGGGTTTACCCTTAAAAAAATTTTGGAGAAATACAGGCTGTGTTTAGTCTGTATTTCTCCAGCTCATTAACCATATCTATGCATAAATCGACCTGTTATCGGTCATTGACCTGCATATTCAGAAATCACTTAGGTATCCATGCATTAAATAACTGTGACAAATTACCTATTAGATTGATAATGAATATATATAATATACATAATAAATAAATTATAGATTAATAATGGTCCAGTTTTCCTGTAGCGTGTAAAATAACTAATGTTCGGATAACCTTATTTGGTTTATTGGAAGCTTAATTTCCAATAAACCCAATTAGGTGCGACCAATTAGTGATTAGTACCTAGTTATTACGCATAGACTTAAGGAAACCCATGCAAGATTACAACTTCGCTTAACCACCGTAATCGATTGGAGCACAACAAAAAAATTATAGGTAAGTAATATATATATTTGCTTGAAATGATGACAGTAAACTTTTGGGGTTTACGCTAATCGGGAATTTAAACATTTCGCAAATTGAATAGCATGCATCTTAATCAACAATCTCAATTGGACATGTATATGGAAAGGTGATGGGTCAATCCGGTGACAAAATTAATGATGTCATGTGACGTTTTTATAACAAAGAAAACACTCCTAAAAACAAAGTTACAGTAAAGACATTCAAGATTCAAAGTATCGCTTTGGATTGGGTGACATTATTTTCACTACGGTAATAAGAGATATGTTCGATTTAAGAAGCATTCGCAAAAATAAGCAACAAATAATGGCGAAAGCATCACCCGAGGTAGCCAACTACCTGTGAAGTCCAAAAACTAAACGTGTACCCTAATCAAGGAAAGTAGAGTAAGTACCTACAAGTAACTGACGGAAGTGCATGAAAAAATGTATTCCCTCGATTTTGCCTAAATTGACTTGGCATGATAAATATTAGGTTCTTATTAATTATTATTATATTATAAAACAGTAATAGATGTAAAAATTAAAGTAACAACTCCGACTCTGTCTACCTATAATATGACTTTAATCTTTTTCTAATGAAATGTGAAAAAGATAGAGAAGAATTTTAGATCTGCCCAATATCTGCTTCTTAATTTCACATTGGTTAATTTAATTAATTTGACACGTCTAACATATTATATTTTATACTTTTCTGATGTTCATAACAAAAAAGTTATTAAAATTAATTAAATTTTTGTGCTCTACAATCAGGGTCAATAGGTCACCTAGTTACAAAACCACAATAACATCCCCCAAGTACTAAGAAACTATTCCCGTAACAGCAGTTCTAAATAAACACCGTCAAACGTATTCTGCAAAATCCTCAAACTGAGAAAAAGTCATTTTACTGACGCAAATACAAATGAGCGATTGTAATTTCGAAATAAATGTTTCATCGCCTCGATGACTCAACACTGCGTGTCATTTAAGTAAACAGTTGACCCAGATGGTTCATTTATAAGGTGTTCACTACGCTATACCTTGGGTTCATGTACCTACCTACAATTTGTTAGTAGGAGGACTGACTCTTCAGCGAGTGTCCGCCTGGGTTGTTACCACCGCTTTGCTCGTGAAGTCTGCCGCCAAGCAGTAGTGTGCAAGCATTACTGTGTTCCGGTTTGATGAGCAGAGTATCCAGTGAAATTACTGGGCTTATGAGACTTAATACCTAATGTCTCAGGGTAACGAGCGCACTGCAGTGCCGCGCAGGCCTTTGTGTTTCAAAGTTCTGGGTGGCACTGCAAATGTTATGGGCCGGCGTTATGCTTACCATCAGGCAAACGACCAGCTCGTTTCGTTACCAAATAACATAAAAAAAATTATTCAACCGTTGATGCACTTATTTATGTGTGGCAGGAATAGACCTCTTCTGCGAATATCCGTCTGGATAGGTCAGTGCCGTAAGTATAGGGCAGTGCCGGCGGTGCCCAAGCTCAGGGCGCAAACCCGGAGGGATGCAGAAAGGACTAGATTAGCCCGGGTTAGATTAGAACATTAGGGCGCAGTTATAGAAGCTCGTACCGGGCGCACAAAAGGCTTAGGTAGTGTACCTAATTACTTTTGTGTCAAAGTATATCGAGCGCACCGCAGTGAGCAAAGTTCTGAGTGACACTGCAATTGTTATGAGCCGGAGTTATGCTTACCATCAGGCGACGAGCTCGTCTCGCTACCAAATAAATAGAAAAAGAACATTTTATTTTTATTGTGTTATAACGTGATGTTCTTAAGCCTGTATAACGACAGTAATTATGTATTTTGTGTTTCATGCAACATCCCTGTTATTATCCCATGCGACTAGCAATCGTTGCACGACAAAACCTACAATTTACAAACAAACAAGCGCGACATGAATCGACAGTGCACCGAATTGGGTCAAATGTTCACATTGTGTCGTATAAACTGCCAATTCTCACGATCGTATCTTTTGTTTAGACTTAATAAAAACAACTGTGACTCCATCAAACGCAATAACCACGTAATGATATAACTTTTTTTTTAAACGCTTACTCTCTTTCCCCCGCACTAGGATTCCCTGTGTCGCAGGTGGCATGGACACACCGAGATACACATCACAAACATCCAAGACCCGAGAACTAACTTTATGCTTACACAAAATCTGCCCCGGCCGGGAATCGAACCCGGGACCCCTAGCTTTGCAGGCAGGGTTACTACCAACTTAGCTACGGAGCTGTCGTTTATTTATGAACTTTGCACTGCACTCTTTCTTCTATAGAAGATACATTTGGACACAGAGAAGAAAAATATAATTTTCCAGACAAGCTTTTATAAAATACGTAATTGGTACTTATGGCCACCTTTCAGTTCCATCATCAGGAACCTGGACATCATCTATGATCAGCATACTTGTAAAGACGAACCAAACGAGCCCAAACTCAATGTGGTTACGTTCGTTTCGTACAGTTCCTAAGGTCGCCTTCCGGCTCCATCATCAGACCAACTCTGTGACATTATATTGCATTGTCATCCGATTTACATATACATAAAATTTCGGCTCAATTGAACACCGGGAAGTGGGTCAAGTTTACCTTGCAAGATTTGATCTAAACGAACAAACAGACATACATACATTGCAAGCTTGTAAAAGCTTGTGAAAAGAAGAATGTTTCAGTATTATTATAGAACAACGAGGATATTTGGCGCCGTGTTTCTAAATAGGTAATTGACAATACGAATATACATTTTCACGAGCCAGCTGCTTCGAAAAAATATACGAGGCCTTGTTGTTTTCCAATAATACACTTCATATCAATCATTTTCACAAATAACAAGAACACGTTAGCAAGAGAAAGAGGCATGTTTTAAAACTACAATTTGGCGGGACGACTGATTGTGGGGAGTTCTAACGCCTACGAACCCGCCCTGAGCCAGCGTGAAGGATATCATGGCTCTATCTTTTTCTCCCACAAAAGATCTGTTGTGAACGAACCATTTGATGATTAATTAAATAATAGGTGGTATTCGGGCATTTTCTAGAGCTCGCTCGGCTACTTACCATTTTCACGTTTGAAATGTAATCGCCAAGCACCTATTGTAGTTTCGACAGTCACACTTGAAAGCCAGTCTAATTCTAAAATTAGAGTAGGTTCTAACCTGCTTCGGCAACATCATTAGGTAGCATAAATACCTATATACATCACAAAAATGTCGCTTCCAACAGGATTCGAACCTGCGTCTTCTGGCTTGCGGGGCCAAACGCCTTAACCACTAGGCTATGGGGATCATTAGGTAGTACATCAGCAGTAATGGTCAAAGTGGTCAAAAGCTAAGATTTCGAGAGGGAAAAGTTTCCAACATCCAACAATACGTATATACAAACATAATAAGTAACACACGTAGTATTACAAAATGTAGACTATTTGCATCTCTTATGTGATTCCTCCTGTAGTCTCAAATGAATGTACCTAACAAACCTCTCAAAATTAAGTTTAGGAATGAATCGCTTTCCTCTTATTCCTAAGACCTTATGATTGCCAATGACAGAACTCAAGGTAATCAAGACTATATAGGCATTATCTCAAACACGCTAGGTAGACTCAGTTTTAAGTAGATATTTGCCCGACCTTGCCCACTAGGTACACTGTATCTAAGGCTTGTGTTAGTCTTCGAAGTCTTTATCCACTACGAAAGTTTTAGAGGAAATTTTAGGAGAGTAAAAGACGATAACGTTATGCTAAAATCCAAAAGCGAATTTCGTAGAAAAGATTACGCAAGAGAATAACTAGACCATCTCTGCTGAGCTCATCTTAACATATCTACTGTTGAACGTGTTGTCAGGTGAATAATTCTGCGATGAATCACATCAAGGATACAAAGTTGAAAATTGAGTCTTGAGTGAGACCTAACGGAACAGACAATGAACCCGGGAAAGTGATTATTCACCGCTGAGACGGTTACGTAGAATGAATCGAATTGATTTTACGAAATGATTTCGATATAGATAAAAAATTGTTCAACTTTACGTGAAAACCATTATTCATCATTGTATATTTGTTTTTCTTCCATTTAAAAATTAATGCATTAGATCCTTAGTAAAATAAATTACCTACTCATACTACATCACAGATAGCTGCGCCCGGCGGTTTTATCCTCCTTAGTCGTGATCAAATGCAACTATGCGTTATTTCGTTTTTAATTACTATTATTAATTCATGTCTGTTAAAATATAAGTACTATACGTCCATCATAAATTGGGCAAACTGTTCATGATTATGCTACGACTTAAAAACTAAACATCTTTTGTACACAGTTTCCGCAATATTGTAATGTTCCTACAGGAAGCAGGTTAAATAAGAGAGCGTATGTTCGAGAGCACAGATGTAATTCAAATGACCAGTTTTTCTTATCTTCAGTCTTTCGTATCTACCCTAGACTAGAATAAACTTCCTACTATTTACACAATTGATACTTACAGTGTTACCACAAAAAAACTATTTTTAGTCGCCTGTTTAGCTAGACAGAGTCTAAAGATAAACGTCAAAAATGATTGGAAATGTCACCACAGAATTGTGTTAGACAACGGTTAGACACTACTTAAATCAGGATTGGTGGTTGCTCATATTTAAACGCGCGACTAAGGCATGTTTCGGGGTTAAACAGTGTTTAACACCGGTTTAACGTCTGTTTAAGTTTTTTGTGGAAAGACCCTTATTATTTAAGACCTGCTCACACTATTTCCATACCAAAATTTACATAGTGTATCGGTCTCAGTAGTTTCGACGTCCAGGCATCCAAACTTTCGTATCTACAAGATTAGGATGAAGTAAGAGTAGGAAGAAGTAGGATGCTACAACCTACACTACACCTAGGGTGTAGTACCCATGGGTAAAAACAATTACTGCAAAATGATCTCTCTACATCCATACGTCCAAAAGTATTCATCCAATCAGGTGCACTGATAATCAAGGAGCTATGTTCAGTGAGATCCGGCGCACTCTGGCCCGGCTATTTTCGTGCGGGCCGCGTATGCTCACATGCCTGAAATAACTCTGTTTCGTCACAGACGCTGCTTCTTTTCATTTTATTATCAACTAGCTGCTGCCCGCGGTTTCACCCGCGCGGAGATATTGGATTTCATGGTTTTTATTTTTTTGCTCGGAACCCTAATTATTTTTATAAATTAAAGTAGCCTAAGTTGTAACATCAGGTATCTGCCAGTGGAAGTCCCGTCCAAATCGGTTCAGCCATTTCGGAGATTACCCGGAACAAACAGATAGACAAAAATTTTAAAAATGGTTGTTTTGTTACAGGTGCCGTATATACTTTCATATGCATTTGGTTAAAAGCTGTTATTTTGATATTACAAACAGACACTTCAATTTTATTTATTTGTATAGATCATTATTGCCGTCACTTGAACGATCCTAGTTGCAACACTTGCTTGCATAAGTGAAAATGCATTTGTGGGAATTATTACTGCACTAGCTAGAATCATTAATCTTGAACTAGTTTATATTATAATTAGGTATTGAAAGTTTTGTCTTATTGTAGTTGCGTGTTTTATCGAGTGGTTGTTGTGAACATTCATCAGCGATCTTAGAAATCTATATATTTTACTTTAGATTTAGTTGTATATATTGGTATATCTATCTACCATCAGCAATGACTAGCGTGCTTTTACTACACAAATTTTAACATAGACATACAAATAGACGTGATGGACGGTACATGAGCCAAGAATATCGTTTACCAGTTTTTAACCGACTTCGAAGAAAGGTCCGCAATGTTGAGAAAATGAAAAGGAAAAACTTATTATTACTACAAAAATAAATAAAGACGACTTACTCTAACATTAATATCTAAAAACAATTGGATAGTACATATTTTTGCAGACAGATCTATTGTAAAAAATATAAATACCCGTCGGTTCTCTCACTAGGCAAGCCTGTATCGAGACACTAATTCCGATAAAAACAGTTTCGAAATGTATTTTATTTATGTTATGTTATATATTGTATTTTTTTATGTTTGTTTCCTCAGCTTTTCGTCATTTAAGTATAAACTGATTTGGAAAACTCTTCTAGTAATAACACGATCCAAATTTTATTTTACTTTTAATACCATCAGAAAGCTATTTCAATCAATTTAAAATAGACAGGATGTGTCTCTACGACTGGTGTACCTACGTGAGTTGTATTTACTTTTTTATTGTAGTACTCCGCACCGGTTTTTTCAATTATTCAAGCAGCATCAGCATCGGTTTAATAATAGCTATTCGGTGAATTTACAGCTTGACCAGTTGCCGAAAATATTTTCCCGATAGGGAATAAAGAAACAGGAATTCGGCCCTCTTCCAATTTTTTTGAATCGGTACGATTTTTTGAATCCTCTCGTTTTCCAATAGTATAAAAAAGGTATCCGAGGATACTCGCTACGCGTTACAATACGAGTAAAACAAAGCCTACTCCCATCTAGGTCAAGCGCCCCTAAATCAAAATCCTGGATCCACCACTTGGTCATCAATCATCAATCTGCGGATTTGAAGGCGAATTCACTCACCGCGGTAACCATAATACTAGCCTCTCCCCTTTGGCAATCTACAATACCAGTGGTAGGTACATGTGGGTAGCCCCGACGTCGCTAAGGACTCTGTGTACTCTTTTCTTCAAGCTCTCCACGTCTCCAAGTAGAAAGATTGTGGATCCATCCGATGAAAACGAACGCGGCAAACGTCTGAGATTTCGATGCATGCGGATGAGTTAGAGTGAATGAGCGATATTTGAATTTATTTGACTTCTAATATACTGATTTATATTCATCTCATCAAATCACCCTCAACAATATCATTGGCAGGTGTCCACCAGACAGTATTCACCAATGTTGTTACGTTGTAATTGCTTGCATTACCGTCGCCGTCGCGTCGCCGGCCTCACCGCGTCCTAGTCAGCGAGATATTTACTTCCATACAAGGCACTCGGAGACCCTGATAGCCATTGCAAGTGCTTACTTGTAATATAGTAGCTGGCAATATATTTGGCATGTTGAGAAGCAGAAAGCGATGATTGAAATCTTCAAGAAATGGTTTGGGGTAAGCGAATATACCTAAGTCAACGAGAATATACCCAACATTTATTACAATTTCCAGCTATTTGTATGTTTTTAGAATGATTTTTTGAGCTCTTACTTAGGCTGTGAAAGTAGCTTTTTAGGGTTCTGTGGTAATATAAGGCACTTCAGTCCATCCTTGTCTGTCACAGCATAAAAACATTTAGCTATAAAATCAAACTAGAATATAATCAATTTGCCATCTTTTTTGAGAATGAATTAGTTTTGGAATGCACTCTCTCATAATCATAGAATTCTCATAATGTGGTTTTTGAGGTGTTCACAAATGAGATAAACAAACTTTGATTTACCTTTCTCTTTCTTTAACTCAAGAGACATGTTTGATGGACTATCTATATTGCATAGTACTATACATACAATTCAATCACGTTTTGGAAAAACGCTTCATAAAATCATTCCTCATTCATTACCGCTGACGTTCCACATTTCTTGGCCGGCACTACACTGTTTAACAGGCAACAAGTCGCAATGTCACCGCGCAATTAAATCAAAATATTATTCATCATATTTAATAAACAATACAATATCCTGTTGGTTTACCTAAATTGGCATGATAATACAGCGAGCAAACCATCTTGCTTGTGCAGTCCGTGTGACCATATATGTCCTAGAGCCTTGCGAAGCTTTATACAGCCAATTTAGTATCATACACATTTTTTTCACACTTGTCCTGATTATGAGTGTCAATAGCATCCATTTTTCATCGATGTCTAGAGAACATCTGGCTGTATCTCACAATGCTTGCGTGTAGCTCGACAACTGCTGATTTCATAGTCCTAATAGGGCATGATGTCGATAAAATATATTGGAATACCTACTCTCGTAACTCTATTCTATTCTCATGAATAGAGACTAGAGTGTTTACCTCTACTTATTCTTCTGTTACGCTATATTCTTCCTTGGTCTCTCAGCTACATCTCTGCCTGATTTGAACTCAATCGGTCAGAAGTTTCTGTCTAACCGAGCTAACAGGCAGATGCGTTATATTAAGATGGATATTAAAAAATACGTTGAAAATGTTTCAGTTAAATTTGTATCAACCTTTTATACCACAGTCACTTACACATTCTCGCGACGTCAGACCTATATAGTCATAGCTACTTCCCATTACTTAAATCTTGCAGATCTACAATAAATCGTTATTTTTTATAAAGTATGTTCTGAGGACTCACACATAGTTACAGGCCTCCGCCTACGGAGGTGGATGGTGGAACACTTCAGTTGCTACAAGTAAACCCTTCCAGTTTGGGCTCATATGATTCCTTTTGACGAGTCCAATAGATTTCAATTGGTGTCGAGGTTCTGATGATGGAGCCAGGAGGTGGAAGCATGTTTTTTAGTTTCTTTAACTACAGCTAATTATTATTTATAGAGTAACGAAAGCATGATGTAAATAATTACGGAATCGTCTAGTAAACAAAAAACACCTATAGTATATCATGTTGCACGGCCTCAACGTATGGGGCGGCCAAGTTTTTTCCCGCATGCATGCGTGACTCAGCGCTCAGAACTGTGTCAGCGTGTCAAGCCACATTGCCGGCTGTCCGGCGAGATTTGTAATTAAAAGGTCCACTCCAAGGGACCCTCAAGGCAGTTGAGATATGTACTGGGTAATGGTTATATTATACGTTTAACTTCGTAGTAAACTTTAATGATGACTGGTGCGAAGAAATAATATGTGTAATCTTTTGAAAAGAGTTCAGCAACTACTACAAGAATACACTACCAGATACTTCATCATCATCAGCCGGAAGACGTTAACTGTTGAACATGGGTCTCCACCATAGAACGGTACATGGATCGGCTACTCGCCTCCTGAACTGTCTGCCGCGGTTTTGACCAGCGGGGCTGAATAAAGGCCACATTGCGCAATTCATAATATTCAAAATCAATTCAAATTCATTTATTAACACAATTTAAATTATACATAATAACAGCAATATTTTAGACAAATATTATAAGAAACAAAACATGTAAATAATACTTAGTTGCTGAGCCTGAGATGCCTAAGCTAGGCTTATACCTGTATTATAGGCGTCTGCTAATATGATCATATTATGATCTATTTGAAAAAATTAGTAGATGAGTAACTTCATAAGATTCTGCTATATTCCTATTTTGTGAAGCATTTTACGAATTTTCATAGAAAACTGTCAAATAGATCAATTATTGAAATGATTCGGCACGGAGTCACATTAGGTATTCCTTTTAGGTGAACATTTCACGATTTATGAAATGGATCATATGATCGTATTACTTGAATCATAATAATATCATATGATTCTGGCAATGTGGAATTTTTAGCCCCGCAAGTCGTCGGTCTCTTACCTCATAATTTGATCATGTTCCCTTTCTAAAATGTAGTTTACATATTTTTGCTACTAAATCTATTTATAAACTGCGGAACCTTGTTGGGAATGAAGAAATTAAAGTCAATTTCTTTATTTGACACCAACACATACATAACATGTACTATGTGAAAGTTTTGAAATAAGTTAAAAACATAATAACGCAATAAATTAGTCCCAAATAATTGTGGTGACTTAGTAAAATTATCTAAATTGAAATCTATGTTTGCTATTTTGGGTCTAACTGTCAAATAACATCCTTGACTAATTAGACGCCACTAATGGCCTATAAATTTACAGTCGTAACAACTTACAAGTTCCACAAGCATGCTAGATTAATTAGAATAGTCTAAAATGGAACATATTTTGCAATGATGTCGATTCAGTGATCTCATACGTAAACCTAATTGTAGTTTTAATTTCTCTTTCTAAACGAGATCATGAGAAAGAGATGGAATATATTTTAGACCTGTCAAATTAATACGCTTGCTTGTGTCTAGTTTAAATCGCCCATGAATTTAGTGGCGTCAAGTTTATCAAAGATAGAAGATATTTGACAGCTCTAAAACTAAACTTTGATCTGTCAAACATCTTCCATCTCTTTCTCTTTTTCTTATTTGGAAAGAGAGAGTGAAACTAATATCGTTTAGATTTGTTACGCAAGAATCAAGACCAACGTTTGTTAAAACTTATTTATTATATTAGCATTATTTATTTTTTAACAAATATGTATCTATATCTTAACCGAAATAACAGCTATTTTTAATTCATTTCATTTATCCAAAAGGTTGGTTAAACCACTTTCAATTAACACTCCCTTTAAACCACCATAGTTTCCCACTATATATTTATAATGTGTTGCTAAAGTAACCACTTCCAAAAAATTCAATAATACACGTCTGCAGATGATTCACATATACAAACATTAACCAAGAAACCGCGGTAATGAAAGCTACAAATAAACCAGTCGCGTAATAAGGTCAAAGCTGTAAACATTTAATTGACTTAAAACAAAATAATAATACATAAATCTTACAAACTAAATCATAATTATTCTACTGAACTTTCCTGTGATATTCAGGCGTTGCGTTCCCATAGTCTTGAAGGTTGAACAACGTAGATCTGTTGGTCACCATGTACTTGAGGAAGTCGTGTATGTGCGACAATACATGATTCAACGGTTTCTCATCGAGCGCTGTGTAAGCGAGCATCGAGCCCAATTTAGCGAACAACCTCAAAAGATGTATCGAACCATATATTTGAGCCATTGGCGTCTCGGGGTACTCTTGCAAAATTTCACTATACTGTGGCCTTTCGAACTTGTACAACAGCTGCGAGCCTAATGTGGCGTTGAAATACTCCTTTATGCCTTCAGTCACGTCGACCAAAGACGATTCCTTAGTTTGATTGAACGATTTGCTAGACTTCTTAAAGTACATGTAGTTGTCTAGTATTTGATTGACTGTGAGTTTGGCCGGTAGTAAAACCAGCTTCTGTTGGCGGGTGATAACGTCCCAGTCGTCGACAAGCCACACTTTCAACTCTTCTGGAATTTTAATTTTAACATCTACTTTTGCCAAGTACTGCTCTTCGGATTCGATGGACAAGTCTAGGCGGCCGCGTTTTTTCCTGTAACAAAAGTTATGCCACAGTTGTTACTGAAAATAATAATTTATTTCATTAAGGGCCGATCTTTCAATTGCAGGTCAACGAATTTATTGCTATTGAATCAATACATTTTCGTGTCTTTCATTTCGAAATTAATGGACCGTTAGCTAACTAAGGTTTAGTTTTTTAGAATGGCATAAAATTTAATTTCGTCTGTCTTCACCAGACTTAGATGATTCAGAGAATTATCTAACAGAACGTTATCTGACTATTGAAAGATCGGCCCTAAGGTTTATAAATTATTCTTCAGTTTTTTGTTGTGTTTCCATTGAATGTTATTTTATGTATGTATATTATATATTTATGTAATAAATTAATATTTGTATTGTACAATAAGTAGCAGAAACCCACTTGAATACAAAAATCTTCATATTAAAATCATCAATCTTTATCAAATTAAAAGAGACGCCATAATATTATGTGAGCACATATTTATATGGCAAATACGTGGACCCAAATGTGTAGTACTTAAAATGCACGCAGAAATGGCCCAACAAAATACATTATATAATTTAAACCATGCACATGATTCAAAGCTATATTAAAAAGATTGTTCATGCAAGAGCTCTTCTCATTTTCAAGATGCCATGCAGTATGATAAATAACTAAGAAGCTTACTTACATATTACATGGTATTTTTTCCACGCATTATTCGAGTTATTGGCACAGATTAGGTAACAGTTAATAAATATATTAGTACATGGATTACAATAACCCAGTCCAGTTATCCACAGGCAAAATAACATTTACACATAACAGCCATATCTGTAGGATTAAAGAACAGACACAAAACAGAGAGAAGCACCATGAATTCCAAAGCATACTTACATACATTACATAAAAACTTTGTACCTATAGTCCGTGTTTTTATGTTTGTCTGATAATATAAACAAATATGGCGGATCATATGTCATTAATATAGAAATCCCAAATCGAATCATGTCTCTGGTTGGCGGTCAGGGGCATGTTTCATAAAAATATTAGTCTAATATTATGAGTATTAGTCTCATATTTTATATGGAAAAAAGAAAAAAAAAGCTCATAATATTAGACTAATATTTTTATGAAACAGGCCCCTGATCACTATTTATAATTGGTTAGTGTTCAAATTCGGTTTACGGAGTTCGTCCTCAAACCGGCGTATGTACATTTGTACAATGTGCATACCCAGGGCCGGATTATCCATAAGGCAAAGTAGGCAATTGCCTAGGGGCCCCGCACCGCAGATAAAAAAAATTGAAAATGTTTATTCGAGTGAAAATTAAATTTGAAGATAACAAACCCTCAATAACAATATTCTTTTTTATATTATATCGTCATATTGAAGTACATTTCAGAACGCATTTAAAATTATTATAGCATAATATTATTATGGTTAGCAAAGCGGACCCGAGACGTGCATTGCCCAGGAGCCCCGACTCTGGTAACAGGCACGTATCCAAACTTTTGGTTCGGGGGGACAAACATTATAACAACCATGTGAACTTTCGTACTTCACAGTGGTTATGATCCCGTTTATTTTATGTAACGTCAGTTTCATGGGGGGGGATAAATCCCAACTATCCCCCCCTCTGTATACGTGCCTGTCTGGTAACCACTCCAGGAAGCCTGAGACCAGCGTCAGAGAGCTGCTGGCCTTCCTGGAGGACATCGGACGGTTGGAGTAACATACACCACTCGCACACGCAAAAAGGGCCGAAAAACGGCCTCGTTAGGGAAAAGAGCCCGCGCTCCATGTACCAAGTACATTACACTATCAGTCTCTTAGGCTCCCATTGCTGGGATACCGGCCTACACTCAGAGAGAGAGGTATGCGCCATAATCCACCACGCAGGCGCAGTGCGGCTTGTTGCATATCACATGTCCTCGAATTTTGTGGTTCGTGAACATGCGTGTTTCCTCACGATGTTTTGCTTCACCGTTTTAGAGCGAGTGTGAATAATCCGCACATAACTTGATATAAGTCATTGGTGCGGCCGAGTCGAGATTTGAACTATGGTGCGTCGGATTGAAAGTCGCACAAGTACCCGCTCGGACACACTCGCTCTAGTACCAAGTATCTGTTCTCAAATATCCAGTAGATCCTAGTGGATTGAGGGGTTAATTGTCACTTCTCTCCTAACAAATGCCATGTTATCCAAACCATTAGGTAATAAGGCCCTGTGAGGTAGTGAAACCACCATGATTTAATTGAAATTTCACTCTTCATAACTAATTAATACCATTGCCAGTAACCAAGACTGCGAGAAAAAGAAAGAACCATCAGAAAAAAGATTCAAGCCAAAAGCCAGTCTCACCGTGCAAACTCATAGTAACAAAAAGAACTAACTTGGGTTGATCAGAGCCAGAATCAGTTGGTGCATCTTTGCTCTGAGTTTTGGTAGCCTTCGCAGGGGCTGGCGAGGGTTCCGCCTCCTTACCTGAAATCAAATGAAATAAAAATTTAAAGCTTAATAATAACACATTATTCTTCTTCATGTTGGGGGTGTTAGGTAGAGCTGTAAGAAACCGTATGTATTCGTTACCGAGTAACGAGTACATCGCCAGATTCGAAGTTACTAACAAATTCAATTCGTTACTCGTATGTTTCGAATGATGTCAGTTTGATTCGTTATCCAACTTCACCACATGGGCAGGAGGGTTTTCAATTCGCCTGTATGGATTTTTTTGTGGCGATGTTACTCTTTATTTCCGCCATTTGGCGACCGATTTAAATGATTATTTTTTCATGAGTAGGGTTCCATAAATTTTATGAAAGAATACCATCTCTAATGGTGAAAAAATGGGTGATAATATTTCATATTTCACAAGTCTTAAATACGAACTATATCATACCAATGAATACAAGGATACCAACCAACAGGACTCGATGTGATGTTTCATGCTAGTATTCGATTGTATCAAAAGTAACAAGAAAAGTAACGATACGAAAGTAACGAGTGCTGATGATTTCAGTAACGAATACATACGAGTACTCGATTTCTCGTTACTTTTACAGCTCTAGTGTTAGGACAGTGAAATCCCATTAGGAGTGTATTGTGCATTTACCCCTGCTAGCGTCTACCTGATCCACCCTAGCTCCTTACAAATCAAAATGCTTTATACATATAGGCCCCAACTTTATGTAGCTGAGTAGGTTATGTAGCTTTATGGCATTGGGTCACTGGCTATGAAGCAAAATAATAACATCATTCCATAAAATCTGTCTCTATCACCGCCTCTTGATGTTTTCCGGGAGCTGTATTTGAGAACTAGCCCTAATCAAGTTTAGCACATTCAACCACAGTGTTGCTTAAGCTCCTAGGCCGGATTGCGGCCAATATTAACCTATCAATCGTAAAAATAGAAAAGTACAACTGCACTCCAGAAAAGATTTTAAATAGTTTTGTTAACACACCAGCAGGAGTTGATGCCCGTGATTCATCCCGAGCTGGAGTACTAGATGATGCTGCCACAGATGCCTCCGATTTCCTCCCTTTCGCTGGAGCTGAAACATGTAGTTATACAAAGTTAATTTATGGCTTAACATATTTTTTGGTGCTTTCATTTCCTACTGTAATTATTAACAGACAGTTGGTAACAGACACAGGTAATGGAAGACCAGACCACACATAACTATAGCAAATACGTTTTAATGCATTGCTTTCAAGTCAGCTAGAAAAAAACATAACCGTTTAGGTAGCTGATGAAGATTTGCGAGACACTTTTGTTATGAATAGAAGGACTGAAATTTTATTTAAACAAACAAATGTCACAATGTTAATGTTCTTAATTAAAACCTCAGCTTCCAAGTTATCAGTTTCAGAGATCACGCTTTAGCAGGTACACACTACAAAAAAACTCTCTATGGCATATTGCGTGAGATTGGATGAGTTTGGGTTAACATTCTTTATATAATCATATAAAGAATGTTATTATTATATTTTTCTTTACATTTTTTATTTCCGCTGAGCTACTCAAGCGGTGCAAATATTCTAACCTTGGGAGTGGTTACATATTTGTTTTCATTAATTGGTCCTTGAGTTTCATTGAAGAATGTATCTTGAAAAATTTTAAAAACTTATAAAAAATAATTTTAACAAATGAATATGAAAACCTACTAGATTTTGAAATGACTTTTTTTCGAATAGAATATATTTCTACAGAATATTGTGAATAATAATCAATTGTTAGAAATTGGCCCGAACATGTCTTTCAAACAAAACGGGCAGAGTGGCCTATTATTTTGCTAAATAAAAATATGTATAGTGTATAAGTATGTAAAATGCAGATAACATTCCTGCGTTCATCTGTGGCAAAGAGTAAGTTTATATCAGCATTGCTCTTAAACGTAACAAAATGTTCCAGTAGCACTTTACAAAGTCACAGGTGATTGTTGAGAAAGTCTTGCCCTACATATTGCTTTCGACATATTTTGTTACTTGTATAGAATAGCCCAAGCTGTGGATAAAACTGCCTCACTTTTTTTACTTTTCGTGGGCTGTGAAGTGTGGGTACTCTGTACATCTTTCTGCCGTTGCACATTAGCGTCGTTATACTTCAGAACACGGCTTTCCGGAACCCATTCGTCCCAACTGAAAAACATCAAATAGGTTATTAAAATTTATTCCCCCCAAAATTCAGAAAGGAGGCATACAACATTGTGCACAATATACTTTTTGTTCCATCCAGCATAATGTATCAGGTAGCGTATGTGCTTATCTTTTGTGACATTACTCTTCAAACATTTTGCCTCGTAAATTAGTGGACCATGAAAACACAACACCTTTTCACCTGTAAACAACAAAAAGATAATGTTTCACCAAATAAATATCTGTTCTACATAACTGTAAAACGTTAATAACTCTGTTAGATACAGGAAAATAGGAAATACCATCGGCAAACTTTAATTTCGGTGCCATGTTTACTATTCACAAGTTTTTCAATTATTTTCATTTACTATTTTTTGTATTTTTAAATACCACAGATGTCTGTATACCACAAAATCACAACACAAAATACAATACAATATATTATTTTTGTCTATGATACAAAACAACTAGCTAAGTGGGCGTAGCGCTGTAGTAGCTTAGAAATGTGTAAACAACGACCATTTCCGATTTTTCCTACCACGTATTTATTTAAAAGCAGAGAGTTTATCAGTATTTAGTATGTTTCAAGTATTAAAGAAGTAATCTCAAGACATATGAATAAATATGAAGACAGTGTGATTTTAGTTCCATTTTATTCGGCTGGACCACGGGCTGTAATCTTCATAGAAAAAAAATAAACCTTCTTGAAATGAGGCGCTCAAATGATACATTGTTTTTACTAATCTGCGCGAACGTTCATTCATTCATGCCCTCACTTCATGCGCGCCGCTTTTTCGTCTGTTCCCATTTTGTGGTAAAATAAAGCCATATATAGTAATCTGTGTTGTGAAATAAAGTCAATGTCTTTGACATTTCAATATCGTTATTGATATTTTAATTTATTTTTTATTTACTTGTTTGCTAGCGTACTTTTCTTTCCGCTTCAAGCTGGTAGATGTGCTGAATTCTAGAAAATCTAGAAATCTCCCGGATTCTGGTGTGGTGTATTGTGTGCGAAAATACTGACAATGTATTGCAGTGCAGTGTACCCAAAGAGAATATAACCAGCCACTACATAGTGTACCCAAGTGCAATAGTAAACGACAGGACGTTAAATTGCATATACAGTGGTGGTAATATAATTAGAAACACCGGCCTTCAATTCCAGCTTCATTAAAGTTTAACTTGTTAACCATTTTTTGGATTGTAAAAGGGTTCACAATTGTTTATATGGATGTACCTATTCTTTTATTGAAAAGAAAGAAAGAAAGAAAGTAAACTGTACACCACAGAATAACAAATAGACAGAATACATTTATCATAACTAAAAATATATATTGCATAAAAATATAGGTTAAGTAAATACACACAGTGGTAGTTTAAAAATATAAAAATAATTTATTAAAATGGCATTACAATACAATGAGCTGAGTCGGACAACTAATTAAAAACACCGGAAATCAACACTAAAACTTGAAACAAAACTCCAGGTCGCCCTGGGAAAATACTTCTTTTCGAATAACATTAGAACCTTTAAAGGGGTCCGCCTTAGCAAAACGAACCATAAGTCTGTCTTCTTGAATTGTGGTCTTCCTTGGCCGAGCTTTTCTAGCCACATTATCCGATGTACCATGCTATTTGTAGTGTGCAATGGCGTTAAATACCATCTTTATTGAACACTCTAAGTTAGTGGTTATTTTTCTGTAAGTCCATTTTCGTTTGAAATGAAAATTCACTATAATTTTTCTTCTTGCTGCATCACAGGTCATATTTTTTACCCATTTTTAATAATTAAATTACTCAGAATGTTGCCTATTCTTATTCTTATTCTAGATGGGGGCGATAAGGCCTGCACTGACGTCCCGCTTGGGGTGTATTGTGCATTTCCCCCTGCCAGCGCTTACCCAAGCCAGCCCAACTCCTTCATATAACGGAGTGCGGCCTTGGGGCGCTGGCAAAGCTGCTCCAGTAGCGTTGATGTTGATGTTGTATTATATGAATGTTGCCTAACTAAGTGAATAAGAAAAGGAGACAAACAGCTTAAGCGATGATATTATAAAAGATGTATTGTAGTCAATTTTAGAAAGTAAGTCACGGTTTGTTTTTGATTAGTTGTCCGACTGCCACTACTAAAGATATTGATACTTTTATGAAAGTTATTTTTTTAATAATTTTTAATTAATTGACTGAATGTTAATGATGGTTTTTAAACTACGAGTTACAAATGTACATGTGTGATAAATGAATCTTTGACCTCCAATTAATTGCAATAACAACATAAAAGTAATTAATATTACCAAGTGACTCTTGTGTTTCTAATTATTATATGACCACCACTGTATTCCCTTTCTGTAAGACGAGATCAAAAAGGTGGCTGGACAGCATTAACATATTAAATAAAATTCTTCGTGGTACTGATGTTATTAGATAAGAAAGAAGGAACCTGCCCAGAGGCAGGTTCCTTGCATCAGAATGCAAAGTAAGGCTTTATTAAAATATAATAAAAGATTTAAAGTAAAAAAATAAATAATTCAATATGATTTTTTGTTTTATTTCTCATCCACTTAAATAATTAAAATAAGCAAAAGTAGGATGTAGGAATTCCACCCGAAAATATTTGGGGAAATGCCCTTGCCTCAAACTAATCGTCCCGATTAAAAAAAAAGTCATGACGTCACAGACCTCAGACACCTGTCATGTATCATTTGAGCAGATCCTAGAAGGTCCAACAAAAAGTTCAACAGATGTCGGTCTATACGTAGTATACTACTTAGTCTATGGGCTGGACCACAAATTATATGGGCTGGACTTCAGTCGTGGCGCGCTCTTTGGTGGCGCGGAATCTAGTACCTGTCATTCTGTCAACTGTCAAGATGTCACGATCAGGGTTTACAATATTAGTACTGGCAATAAAATAATAGGTAAATGGGTGGTAAAAGGAAACAAAAATTTTATATATCATTGCCAATACATGTATTATGAAACTATAACTACTTAGCTACTGCATTTTCGGAAGGATATGCTAAAAAAAAATTTATAGGTATAAAGTAAAATTATAATAATATGTGCTATATACCTACCTAGTTAAAAATCTTAATAACTCAGGGGGTACCTACTAAAATTTTAAGGAGATATGTAATTTTAAAGAGAAAGTTCCTGTTTTTAATACTATTTTATAACGAGACAAGCCGGTCGCCGTCGTTTGCCTGATAATAAGCGTAACGCTGGCCCATAATAATTGCAGTGCCGTAATAACTTTGAAACACAAAGGCCAGCGTGGTAGTGCAGTGCACTTGTTACCTTTTCTAAGCTCAGTAATTAGAAATTTCACTGACTACTTAAATGAAAGGCAAAATTAAATTACAGTTTTGGATTATAAAATTGTGAATAAATGTTAAATTACCAAAATATAAAAAACCAACATTACGTGGTGTTCCCAGGCGGTCACCCATCCAAGTACTGACCACGCCCGACGTTGCTTAACTTCGGTGATCGGACGAGAACCGGTGTTTTCAACGTGGTATGAACGTTGGCAAATGCTCATTTGAATGTAGTCTTCCATTTGCTCATTATGACATCATATCATCCAAATTATAAATAATATATAATGGAAATACGGCCTCAGTACATATACTATTATTCTGCCCCATAGATTAGATGTTGCATTTAAAATAGACATCTCTAATTTCATAGTTTTCCATCTACCACAACGTCCAGCAACTACCATTTGAACAAAATAAATAAAAGCACATTTTAGCAACGCCAATTAGTAAAAAAACTGCAGCAAAAAACCAACATTACGTGGTGTTCCCAGGCGGTCACCCATCCAAGTACTGACCACGCCCGACGTTGCTTAACTTCGGTGATCGGACGAGAACCGGTGTTTTCAACGTGGTATGAACGTTGGCAAATGCTTATTTGAATTTAGTCTTCCTTTTACTCACTACGACATCACCCAAATTACAAATAATAATAAGATGACAATTATACGGCTTCAGCATACGATAGTATCTACGTAATCAAGTACTTGCATTAAGGTAGACACAGGTTTGGCATTCTTTTTGTTATTATTATATTGGGTTCAAGACGAACGCCCTATAAGATTTTGTAGAGTGTAGATTCAGACTACTGATATCGCTGTTTGAGGCAATTTTTCTATCAGTGGCACGACGTTCCAAATCTCACATGGAGGCTAAAATGAGGCCATAGGAAATTGTACTATTATCTATTCTGTGCCATAAATTAGATCACTTAAAATCATAGAGCTCTATGCTTAAAATAGACATTTCAAATTTAATCGTTTTACGTCTACCACAACGTCCAGCAACTACCATTTGCACAAAATAAATAATGGCACATTTTAGCAATGCCAATAAGTTAAAAAAACTACAGCAAAAACCAACATTACGTGGTGTTCCCAGGCGGTCACCCATCCAAGTACTGACCACGCCCGACGTTGCTTAACTTCGGTGATCGGACGAGAACCGGTGTTTTCAACGTGGTATGAACGTTGGCAAATGCTCATTTGAATTTAGTGTTCCTTTTACTCACTACGACATCACCCAAATTACAAATAATAATAAGATGACAATTATACGGCTTCAGCATAATATGATAGTATCTACGTAATCAAGTACTTGCATTAAGGTAGACACAGGTTTGGCATTCTTTTTGTTATTATAATATTGGGTTCAAGACGAACGCCCTATAAGATTTTGTAGAGTGTAGATTCAGACTACTGATATCGCTGTTTGAGGCAATTTTTCTATCAGTGGCACGACGTTCCAAATCTCACATGGAGGCTAAAATGAGGCCATAGGAAATTGTACTATTATCTATTCTGTGCCATAAATTAGATCACTTAAAATCATAGAGCTCTATGCTTAAAATAGACATTTCAAATTTAATAGTTTTACGTCTACTACAACGTCCAGCAACTACTATTTGCACAAAATAAATAATGGCACATTTTAGCAATGCCAATAAGTAAAAAAACTACAGCAAAAAACCAACATTACGTGGTGTTCCCAGGCGGTCACCCATCCAAGTACTGACCACGCCCGACGTTGCTTAACTTCGGTGATCGGACGAGAACCGGTGTTTTCAACGTGGTATGAACGTTGGCAAATGCTCATTTGAATGTAGTCTTCCATTTGCTCATTATGACATCATATCATCCAAATTATAAATAATATATAATGGAAATACGGCCTCAGTACATATACTATTATTCTGCTCCATAGATTAGATGTTGCATTTAAAATAGACATCTCTAATTTCATAGTTTTCCATCTACCACAACGTCCAGCAACTACCATTTGAACAAAATAAATAAAAGCACATTTTAGCAACGCCAATTAGTAAAAAAACTGCAGCAAAAAACCAACATTACGTGGTGTTCCCAGGCGGTCACCCATCCAAGTACTGACCACGCCCGACGTTGCTTAACTTCGGTGATCGGACGAGAACCGGTGTTTTCAACGTGGTATGAACGTTGGCAAATATTCATTTGAATGTTATGTAGTCTTCTCTTTTATTTGCTCACTACATCACCCAAATTACAAATAATATTATAATAGAAATACGACAATAGTATCTACGTAATCAAGTACTTGCACTAAATTTTTTCTATGATATTTGGTTCAAGAGGAACGTCCTCTGAGACGAGAGACAAGATAAACACTAAACACAGAGTACTTGACACTAAACCATAAAAGTACTCTGTGCACTAAACGGCGGCGCAAGTAGGTACCTACGGATCTATTCGGGTCGATAAAATTCGATAATATTCGATAAAATTGACAGTTAAAATCGATAAAGTGGGTTTTATTCGATAAAATTGTCAATTATATCGAATTTTATCGACCAAAAAGATCCGTACTTGCACCGCAGGAGGAAGAGACGACTAAAGATAGTTTCAGATTATTGATACTGCTGTTTGGGGCAATTTTGCCATCAGTGGCATACGTGACTTTGAAAATCTCACAATGGAGGCCATAGGAACTTGTATCTATGCTGTGCCATAGATTAGATGTTGCACTTAGAATAGACATTTGAAATTGAATAGTTTTTTAGCCATCAACAGGCAGCCCCCGAGCAAAGCCCCAGCAGCTCGCCCTAAACCCCCCGGGGGTAGTGTTCCTCTGGCACCCAGCTTTGACAAAGGGATTAAGTTCCCAAGTCCTCACCTCACCACCCCACAGAAGTTGGTGGAAGAACTATAATGTAAACCCATATGTAATTAGCTTATTCCATCGTCGTTGTATTAAATTCAATCACAACTTATCTTTTCATGCTTGTTTACCTACGCGCTAAGCCACAATCAACACGAAAATTAACATTTAATTACATCATCAGACTCCTTATTAAAAATACTGCTAAAAATGCTAGAAATAATAAAATGACCTTCGATCGGGGCCGCGCCTCCAAACAATTGTAATGTAATGCAAGAAAACTAAAACTGGTTTAGTAGCTGGCCGACAGCTGTCGTGGCTAGACGGACGTGTCTCTGTATTTATATATTAAAAAAAATAAAGGGAAACATGTCTCAGCAAGGGCCGGCGTTCGATGCGAACGCGATGACGCTGACGCGGTGGGTGCTGGCGCAGCAGCGCACGGCCCCCGCTGCCACGGGCGACCTGACGCAGCTTCTCAACTGCATCCAAACAGCAGTCAAGGCCATTCAGTCGGCCGTGAGGAAAGCCGGCATCGCTAAACTGTTAGTACACTTTATATTTACTCGAATGATTGTGTTAATTTCTGATTTCTATTAAATATCCCTTAACTAATTTTTCTTACCTTGTACTATTGTGCGATTCAATTAGTCCTACGTTGGTAGTTCGAAATAATTATATCGCATTATTAAAAAAATCGGGTGGTATATTATTTACAACAATTGGTAATTTATAATGCTCTCTACATTCTGCAGTTGTTATGGTCTGGCGTTACGCTTACCATCAAACAAACAACCCGCTTGTCTCGTTATGCAATAGTATAAAAAACCTTATTGTGCATTAATTAGGGTTCGCATGTTGTTGATCAAATAAATCTACAGCAAAATTGACTATAGTTGCCTATATATCTTTGATTTTAGTTGCAAAAACAAAAGTTTTGAAATAGGGTCGATTGAGAGAAAGAAGCTATTGATCCATACTATAAGTTCGTCCACAGAATAGAAATTACAAGTCCTGCTTCGCTAATAAGGTCCTCCTTTCGCCAGGCACGGTATCTCCGGTGACACGAACGTGCAAGGCGAGCAGGTGAAGAAACTGGATGTACTGTCCAACGACCTGTTCATCAACATGCTGAAGTCCTCCTTCACAACCTGCCTGCTGGTTTCTGAAGAAAACTCCACCGCCATACAGGTAAGATGAAAAGAAACTTTTCATATTATTATTATAATAAGATCAAGAGAAACTTTTTATTGAAACACCACAATACGAAAAATATTAAAAACTAAATGACACTATAGGGTGATAGATAAATGAAATACCTAACTAAAAATATGGCTATTCCACTTATCCCACCCATCCATCCCACCTATAGGGGGAAAAACTATTTTTCATTGCAGGTTGGATAACCATCCTGCAGTCATCCCACCTGGGAGATTTTTTTAAATGCATAATATTCTGCCTGCATATGGAGGACAGATTAAGTAGTAAGGGATAAGAAATAGCAGAATCAGTTTTTTCTATTTTCGTAATTTACCTACAGGCGTATTTTTTTCTGAAACATGTTTTCAGGCCGTTTCAGAGGAAGGCGTGACACATAGCGTAGTAAATCAGAAAATAACTCAAGTTAACACTGTTTTCAGCAGTCTGCAACAGTTTTTCTGGCCGTTTCATGACACTAAGGCTAAGATTCAGAGACGATTCTAAGCGTAGACTTTGGCTTCCATAAGTCAAAACTGTATAGAATTTTGACGTATGGAAGCGTGAGTCCACGCTTAGATTCGTCTCTGAATCTCAGCCTAACAATTTCATTGCTTTACTTTTTCGAGAGAAACGATTGCTATCGAATATTGCAAATTCTATAGTTATTCCTTTTTAGTTCAATAAAACCTAAGCTCGTAAGATGCATTTTGCTTCCTCCTCATCTACGTTTTAAACGCAAGGTATTTGACGTATCACGTGTTGGCCGTGTTGCTAAAGTTTAAAAACAGAAGTTTAAAAACAATCTGATTGCAAGATTTTATTTAATTAAAGTAGGTAGGTACCACATATATAGTAATCTGTGGTAGGTACCTACTTACTGTGTAAAATATCACATTATTTAAATACGGACGAAAATAGTATTGAATGTCTTGACTACCTTGAATGCATTCGAGTGTTATGCTTTCGCTCTTCCTATTACCACCCTCTTTGAACTCGTTCATTCTACTAGGTACCTACCAATTTTGAATTTTATGACCCGCTGTTATTTGACTTGCTATCGTTTACAACCAAGCGTTTGTTTATAACCAGGTATGTATCAGAAGCTAGCTTGACAAGTGTGATTGCGTAGACAATACCAAAAGATTATATAAAGTGAGTAGGCAATTTATAGTTTCAATTCCGCTTTATCGCGAAATTACTCACGTTATATATGTAATCTTATTTAAATTGGATTTTCGCAAAGTAACGCCTGATTCCCATCAAATAATACCATAAGAATAAAATAGTAATTTTATTGCCATATACCTAGGTACCTAATACATCAACCTGACACATACCATGATTGCTTGGAGGCAGATTTTCAAATTGGCGGCGGAAAGTAGTCAGGCGAGCACTATATAATATATATAAAATGCAATATCACCATGCTATCACGATGTGCATTATCGTCATAATATTATGTTGCATCACGACGTTTGCCTTCACCGAAAGACTCATTGCTTTTTCTTCTTCTTCTTTTCGAGTCAGTAGTTAAACCTAGATCATCCTAGCTAGATGTGTGGCCAGGGCCACCGCATTATCCGAGGCAGTGGTGAGGTCCTCTAGTGTACAGGTTGTTGGACACATAGGGCTCATTGCTTGATTCAAACCATGGACCTACGGACCTCTCCACAATTGAGTCAGCATGGGTTAAAAACCTTTTACTTTATTTATTAGCTAAACAAATGCCGAAGGCGGATCTCGCTATCACAACTAAAGGTTATTTATGTGACCTGCGGTATCATGAAATGATTGATGGCTATTTATGGGATGTAATTATGAAATGTGGCATTTAAAACAAAGATAGTAAAGTAGCTTTTATACATAAAGCCACACCTCTAAAGTAGGTACCTACTACTACTCGCTCATCTGAGTAAAATGAAATTAAACACGTCATATAAACTGCACAGTTTATATGGCGTGTTTGTCTGCAAGCTATATCAGTTGAGAGTGAGAGCCACTTTTATTCTATAGGGTTATAGTGTGCTCTCCTCAAAAACACCTTCGACAATATTGTCTCGATAGTGCTTTACTGCTAACTTATATAAAAAAATTTGGACCAACCATAGTTTAAAAATTTCGATTAAAAAAACCTTTTTTGCAAAATACTCGGTAACAGTACATTTTATTATCCAACTACCTAACATTAAAAGTTTAGTTATTCTGGTGATCTTGATACTTTGTTTTATGTAGGTTGAGACGGAAAGGCGCGGGAAGTACATCGTGTGCTTCGACCCCCTCGACGGTTCCTCCAACATCGACTGCCTCGTGTCGGTCGGCTCTATATTTGCCATTTTCAAGTAAGTACATCGTCTCAGGAACTAATCACTTACTGGCGACTGACAGCTTGGCACCTGCCTGAAAGTGTCATAGGCGGTCATTTCGCCTAAATACTTGTTATCTCGGAAACTGTATTGTTGAATGATTGCTGCAAAAGCGTTACTGGAATCCTGTTTCGTTCCAGGAAAAAGAATGATGGCGAACCTGAGGAATCAGACGCGCTCCTACCAGGGAACAAACTGGTGGCGGCCGGGTACGCTCTCTACGGCTCCGCCACCATGGTGGTGCTGTCGCTGGGCAAGGGCAAGGGGGTCAACGGGTTCATGTACGACCCTTCACTGGGCGAGTTCATACTCACCGACCCCAATATGAAGATACCTGAGAAAGGGAACATCTTCTCTATCAATGAAGGTAATAAGTCAAGTCCAAGAATCTGGCAATATTCAAGTTCTTAATTATGGGGAGCCGTGACGCCGACATCAAGTAGGTCGGGCTATTTATAGTCTTTGAAGTAGGTAAACATGACACTACCCCTTTGCCAGCATCTGTTTTTCCCTTACACTACAATATGGGAGTCTTCAAGAAAAAAGTGAACAGGTATATCTTCTGAACAAACGTGCTACATAGTCGACCGCATCGTCACTGAGATGGCAAACGCCAGTAAACGCTTTGATTATAAAAAAAACCATCCTGATTATCTTTTCACTGCAAACTCGGAAGCCAAACCTAACATTTCAATAACCTATAACCAACTTACCTACCTATTTATTTGACCACCTATGTTGTACATTTATAAATAGGTACCTCAAAATATGGTAGCGATCGTGATGACCTAGAAAACAAGTTTGAAATTTGAAAGAACACAAAACTGGGGTAACGCGATGACCGTATTTAAATATGCAAAAACAACAAACAGGCAAAACACACGTTGTGAACGTCATCATGTTAGGGCAAATGATAAAAGATAAGTTTAAGCCCTGAATAAACATGTAAACTATGAGGGATTACGTGTTTCATGTATCACTATCATATTTATACTATTAGTTACTTGTTTGTATACAGTATAGGTACCTACCAACCCGTTTAGTATAATATCCATATAATATCCCAACAAATTATAATATTTTGAACCAGTGCAGCGTTCAAATGGGAGAGGGGTTTGGGTTAGCCCCATTTCTATATATGAAAAGCGCCTTTTGTCCGCCGCGAAATGAATTGAGATAGTATGATGTAGGTATGTAGTATACTATGATGTTTCAGTAGAAAAAGAAACCTAACTAACAAAAGCGACGTAACTTCAGTGACTACGATACTTCAGTGAAACTATGAAAGTCAATCTGAAAGTACTTAGGTATATCTTTTCAACTAAAAAAGAACTTTCCAAATCGGTTTATAAACGGACGGAGAATTGAGAATCTCCTCCTTTTTTGGAAATCGGTTAAAAATGCAGATAAATCCAGATTACACCCATTATAAATTTTATAAAGATAGGTATAATAATTCACACTGAAGATACAGAGATGGAAGTGATTTTAAGCCTTTTAAAAGAGCCCAGTTTGCTTTATTAACAACTACAACTAAAACCTTTGTTTACAACATTATTTGCATCAAAGTAACGGCTACCACAGCTGCAATCACTATTCCAGGTTACGCGGCAGAATGGGACACTGGTCTCAAGAACTACATTACAGAGAAGAAACACCCGAAGACCGGAAAGGCTTACGGCGCAAGATACGTCGGCTCGATGGTCGCCGATGTGCACAGAACTATCAAGTACGGCGGGATTTTCTTGTACCCTGCCACGAAATCTTCGCCTAATGGAAAAGTAAGTAATATATTGTAACGTGAGTTAGTGGAAATGGAATTTCCATATCCATCCATTTGTATATAACATGCATTGGTTGGATGCAAGAGGCGAGTAGCCGATCCAAGTGGCGTTCTATGGGGGAGGCTTATGGTCAGCAGTGGACGTCTTCCGGCTTATGATGATGTATATATAACACACAAAACTACCGTAAATGTTATTACTAATCACCCTTACGGTTAATTCTAGTCCCCGCATGGCTAGCTACCATGCAGTTACGAACATCTAGGTCTTCAAGCAGTAGGTATGTTGAGAGCTGTAGGTACTTACTTTACTAGGTCACTCTTGCGCCGTGGTCGAAATCAGGCGTAAACACAGATCTCTTAGGCGTTTTAATGGAGCCAATGGGAGGCTCTTCAGCGTCGAGACGAGAAGTGCTACAGTCGAAACATAATGATAGGTGTTTGGAGACTTTTTACGCTAGGTAGGTAATTATAGGTTACAGGCGAGCACTAGAAAATGCTCGGTGACTATGCAAAATACCTAAACTTAATTTTAGTTTCAATCTCTTTCTAAATGAGAACAAGAGAAAGAGATGCAATATATTTTATACCTGGCGTAATCCACTTGCTTGTGTCTAGTGTAAATTTATATAACGATATAGAAATTAGCGGCGTCTAATTTATCAAGGATGGAAGCTATTTGACAGCTCTAAAACTAAATTTAGATCTGTAAAACATCTTCCATCTCTTTCTCATGTTATGTTTTGGAAAGAGAGAGCGAAACTAAGATAAGGTTTAGGTATGAAACGACAGATTCGACAATAATAATTGCCTAAACCTATTTACGGTCATCTTTTTAGACCCGTATCTAATCAACAGGTCGTAGTGATAAGATTCGAAGTGGGGGCTTGTCACGAATCACGATATTATACTGATAGTAATTCTGAGCATGATATTCCCGATTTATTGATATTGAGCGATGATGCAAAAGTAGATAGTGAAGTTTGAAAACGCCGCAAACAATTATACCTATGTGATGTCATGTAAAACATTAATTGTAGGTTTGTACACCCCGGTCACAATAACTATGTATGTACTTATACTAAACTAATTAAACTATAATTACATCCAATAATTATAACTATAATACTTATAGTAAGTGGGTCTATGCATTATATCTAGGATAATTATGGAACCAATAAATTTAAATTTTTAACAATCCAGTAAGCCAAAACCAGCCTTTTTGAACCTGAGTTTGGCCGTTCACAATATTCTCATAAATGTAATTAAACAAAACACTTCCTTAGGAACCTTGAACATGTAATGGAGATTCTAAGTAACAAACATTTTTTTCACAAACTTGAAAGGCATTTTCAAAAACACGTTTTTCCTGGAACTAGTTTTAGGAAATTACTACGCACTAAATGTCTTCGGAAATTTTGTTTGGAAATTTATTACGAATTATATGAATTTATACGAAGGCTCTGGCGTTCTCTTTTTCCGTAGTGCCTGTTTTTCTTCGATGAACCAACAAGCCTTTAGGCCATTTTTGCTTTCTACTTAGGTGGGCCGGGAAGGGGCACCTTAAGGTGAACACATCAACTAACTAGCTATGGTAACTATAATATTTTGTTTCAGTTACGTCTTCTATACGAATGCAACCCCATGGCGTTCATAGTGACGGAGGCGGGCGGGCTCGCTACAAACGGAAAGATTCCAATCTTGGATATCGTACCCACCGCCATCCACCAGCGCGCGCCTTGCTATCTTGGCTCAAAGAAAGACGTCGAAGAACTTCTTTCACATCTCAAAGGACAATGACCTTTACTGCTCAACAAATAAGGCTGGATTTATCAAGGCTGACTGTTAGATATAAGATTTAAAATTGTTATGAAATATAGTCTGACTCCCTAGTCTGTGAACTTTAACCTGTTTATCTTACTTTATCTTGTTGTTGGGTTTCATAATAAAACAAAAGTTAAACATTGACCTTTATATATTTACAAGAAAATACTCTTATAACAATACACTCCTTATGTCTAAATCATTAACAGTCATACGAAGCGGTAAGTCTCATCATAAATAATTATTTACTAAAACAATGCTCTAAATATCTCTCCGTCTGTAAAGTGCGGTAGAATTTACTTAAACATGCATCAATACACATATTCACAAACTATTATTGCTCCCTGATTGTCAAAATAGATTTCTCGTGCCTTGATGATGGAATCAAACTGCAAAACGTGGTTATGTTGATCTCAAAGTAAAGACTCGTAAAACCAGTGTCAAGTCTGATCAGCTGTTAGGCGGTGAGAGCAATGAACTGGTGGAAGACGTCGAGGATGTGAGGATCCAGATCTTGGGTAAAGAGCAGGGTCTCCAGGGTGCTGCTGTATTTCTGGACTTGCTCGTGATGCTGGAACAAAGATGAAAAATGAGATATTTAATAAAAAAAACTATTAATGAGTACCAGCCATATCTAATGACATTATCATTGGTGTCGATTCTGTCGTTTCATACCTAAACCTAATTACAGTTTCGCTCTCTCTCTTTATAATACATAACATGAGAAAGAAATGGAAGTGTTTGACCGATCTAAATTTAGTTTTAGACCTGTCAAATATCTTCCATCCTTGATAAATTAGACTTCACGAAATTCATCGCCATTAAATTTACCCTAGACACAAGCAATTGGCTCATTCTTATTTCTCATTTAGAAAGAGAGATTGAAACTAAAATCAGGATTTTTATGATGATGGTGATGATGATGGAGGTGATTATTGTGCCGTTGTGGTGATGATGATTATAATTGTGGTGGTGGTGGTGGTGATGATGCGGCGGCGACTCACCACCAGGAACACCTGCCGCAGGCGGCCCACGGTGGCGGTGTACCAGTGCGTGTCGGGGTCCCTTGCGTCGGTGTCGGCGCGCACGAGGTGCTCCGACAGGATCATGATGAACCGCTGGAACACGATCAGGAACAGGCGCTTCTGGTCCATGTGCGCCGCCTCCAGCCGCTCCTCCATGCGCTCCACCGCCTGCGCCGCACCGGCAATCGTACATTATCTTTTTATGCTATTTGGTAACGAGACCAGCTGGTCGTTTGCCTGATGGTAAGCTTAACGCCGGCACATAACAATTGCAGTGCCATTTAGAGCTTTCAAACACAAATGCCTGCGCGGCATTGCAGTGCGCCCGCTACCCTGAGACATTAGGTATTAAGTCTCAAAAGCGAAAGTGTCTCATGGTGCACTCCATCAGCACATGCGTGGCTGTTTCTTCAGCCTCGAAGCATCCCCTGCATAGCAGGCTTAAATTAAATTTGTTTATTGTGATAAAAACGATAACCACCAATTATTTTACATATTTTATCACATTAGGAAATAGTAGTTAATATACTACTACCTAGATTACAATACAATGATGGGAAATTAGGAGTTTAAGATAAACGAGTTTTTTGTGAAAAAAATATTTTTCCAGACCTACTTTTATGAAATACGTAATTGGTACTGTAATCTAACGGACACCTTCCAGCTCCGTCATCAGGACGCTGGACATCATCTAGGATGAGTGAGTCATGTAACATAATTAAAAATATATCTAAGCCGATTTAGATACATTTTATAAGGTTACAATGAAGGTTTACAATGAAGGTTAATGAAGGGTTACAATGAAGGTATACAATGAAGGTTTATTTTTACCTCTTCTGTGGGCTTATCTTGATCTTTCTTCTTCTTGCTATTGGTATCGTCTTCAGAGTCTGAGCTGCTTGAATCAGCTCTCGCCAAAGCTTCTCGAGCTTCTTGAAGTTCTCCGCCTGCAAAAAAATATGATAAATAAACTATTCCAACCTCTTCTATTATACCCCATTTTATTAGTACAAATTAATTTTACATCTCGCCATCGGAACAAAGCTCTTCCACCCATAATCGAGTCCTGCAAATCTCATACCACTCGATGTAAATGCGAGCATTTCTCCCGCATGTTTGTAAAATGTGGTATTAGCTCCCTCCACAGGTTTTTCCGCAATGCTACACAAGGCAGTCCTTCAAGATGGGTGTCAAACGAGTTCTCAAGGCTCGGCAACGCCCCCAGTGTTGCACATATTCATAGATGCTTACCATCGGGCAGTTTGCTTGTTTGCCACACAATTACATAAAAAAACTCAGAAGCATGGTGTTTCATCTTGTTTATGGTCAGATGCAGCAGCTCCCAGAGGTAATACAATCTTGAAATGATCCGAGACACATAAAGACCGAACACTCACTCAGTTTGGAGACGTGCTTGTTCATCTTGTCAATGGTGAGGTGCAGCAGCTCCCACAGGTAGCCGCTGGTGAAGTAGGGCGCCATCTCTTTAGAGAACAGCCACGTGGCCACGGCGCTGCACTCCACGATCTGCGTCTTCAGCATCTTGTCCACCAGCACGCACACCATCTGCGGGTGCCGCTGCCACAGCTCCCACACGTTGCGCAGGATGCAGATCTGAGCCTCCTCGGACTCTGCCAGGATCTGCCAAAGTGCAACATGGTGTTGATGGAATAAAGTAACACAAGTATTTGATTCTTTAGTTATGAATAAGTTAGCGATTGTGGCCGAGCGGGAACTTGTGCGACTTTCAATTCGACGCAAAATAGTTGGAATCTCGACTCGGCCCGCACCAATGACTTATATCAAGTTATGTGCGGATTATTTACACTCGTTTTAAAACGGCGAAGGAAAACATCGTGAGGAAACCGGCATGTCGAAGAACCACAACATTCGAGGACATGTGACATCCACCAAGCCGCACTGGGCCCGCGTGGTGGATTATGGCCCATACCCCTCTCTCTCTCAGAAAGAAGGCCGGTATCCCAGCACTGGGAGCGTAAGAGGTTGATGATGAAGTTAACGGTTGACCTCATCTAAACTGACACGTTAGGCTATCTATAGTATCTCGCCTGATATCAAGAGACGATGTGGTCGAAGATGGGGAATACGCTACACTTAGATTACGACTGGCTTTCAAGTGCAGCTGCCGGAACACATCGCTAGGTGACACATTTTCACTGGCGAGTGAGGCGATCACTAGAAAATCTAACATCATTGCATCTAAATGTTTTCCTTTACCGAAATCTCAAACTTATTACACAGCTATAGACCTTATACGCGTCAGAAGGCGACCTCACTACCACCGATCTTCTTATCCATACTAATATTATAAATGCGAAAGTGGGTTTGTTGGTTTGTCCTTCTTTCACGCAGTAACGAAGCAACGGATCGACGTGATTTTTGGCAAAGATATAGTTTATGGACCGGAGAGTAACATAGGCTACTTTTTATCCTGGAAAAATGCATGGTTCCTGTGGGAACGCAGGTGAAAACCGCGGGCAGAGGTTAGTGTGACATAAAATTGACATTGACAGCTGTCAATAAAGTTTTATAATGTTGACAAGTTGATTTAATTTGACAGATCGGTTTGACGGTTCCTGTGGGAACGCGGGTGAAAACCGCGGGAAGAAACTAGTCTTCTATAATTTTTAAGACAACATATTTTGGTTATGTTACAAACATGGCCTACGGATTTATCCTCTACCAAAATGTATCCTAACTGACCTTAAATACGTAGTGGAACTTGGATATTGCAGCAAAGCTGTGCGATATGCTCTTGCTGCCGAGATTCAAGAGCGTCTGCACGAAAACGTCTATCTTGAGCGGGTTGTGCGGCGCGGCCTGCGCGGCGCCCGGCGCTTCGCCCTCGCGCAGCGGGTTGGGAAGCTCGCGCAGCACGTTAAGGGCCTCCTCAGGTGTGCACTTGTTGCGCACGCACACTACCAGCTGGTGCGCCGCCTCGGTGCCCGGGAGCGCCGCTGCGAAATCACATTTAAATTGAACAAAGCAAAGTATACTCCGTCCAATCATTTAACTTTTGACAGATCGAGTTAGGACATCACTAACTCGATAGAACAGGTAACTCATTAGAGTCACCGATTCGATTTCTTACAAATAGCAGCTTTTTACTAAATGCATATGAAAGTATTGGTATACGTTATTTATAACAAAACAACCATTTTTTTTTTAATTTTTGACTATCTGTCTGTGTTTGTTCCGGCTAATCTGCGAAACGGCTGGACCGATTTTGACTGGACTTTCACTGGCAGTTAGCACTTAACCCAAGACTGACCGTTGACTGATGACCGTTATTAAGGGGGGTCAGTCGCTTCTGGATGACCCAGTCTTGTCAAGCTGGTCTAAATTTGACAACATTGAAAAGGCTATTTATTGGGTTCGGTTGATATTCATTAGTAGAAAGTTTTGGAATGAGATACGCTGAAGTATATCTACTAAACGTTACTATAATTTTGTTAAAACTTTAGTTGGAAGTAGATATGTAAAAGAAATAATACAATTTATAATAAACTGTATGAGCCAAACGATTGGTAAAGTGTTAGTAAAGAGCAAGAAATAATTGGCGCAATTAACGCAGATCCCCACTGAGATAACTTCGTTCTGCGGAACAATACCGGAGCGGTTGCCTCAAGACAACACTTGAGAAAAATTTACTACTTCACACTGTGAAGCTAACGAACCTAGCAACCATTAGTAAATTAAGATAAAAATTTAACTAATATACGGCCGGCGTGTATATCAAACTTACTACTGAGTTAGTTTTAAGATAGTATTACTGTAACTTTTGTGGACGTATGATTTTTTGTGCTGTCATCGTAAAATTAATGCTATGATTTTAATTTTGCGACATTTGAATGTACCTCATAGCAATGTGATATATTTATTTATTTATTTCTTGCATACATACATTTAATACAATATTAATTTATATTGTTTTATGGTAAATTTAAACTATGTGAGTGACTTAGCGCTAAATGCATATATTTTATATAGTCTTTAGTGTCTTTAGTGATCAGTAAGATAAGTCAGATAAATAAATAAATAAATCAGTGACGAGCAGCTGCTCGTCACTGATGCCTCTAGTCTATTGTATATTGTTTGTGAGACATAAGTTATCATTGTTTATTGGTTGTTGGTTTTCGTTTGGTTTTGATACGGTATATAGATGTTAGTCTATAATTAGCAGTGTCCGACCCCCGTCAGTGATTTTTTATGCGTTCCTAATCCGTTCGTAGTATGGTACGAAATAGTAGGTTTAAAGTCTATTAGAGCTGATATAACACATTTAAACATAAGATCTTAATTATTCTAATCTAGTTTAAAAACACTTCTTATTATTAGGAATCGAGATCTATAAATAAATATTACGTGAATAAAACCAAGGAAAGCGGATAAATTCCCCATCCGCCGATGCATGAAACATATTTCAAATAAGTAAATTTGTTCGCGCGACGAGTGAATGGATGAATGCCATTTATAGGTAACTAATTGGTAAATATGTATAAATCATGACATGACAATATGACATGAGATTGTTGAATGCAATTGTTAATAGCAATATCTGTGGCAATGTTTGAAGTTAATAATTGTGTGTATACTGTATTTATTTATAAAATTAACAATGGTGTAGTTTTTAGGAGCCTGGGGTAAGGAAGTGATGAATTGTTTTTTAGTTTTCAAAAGGCTGATCATTTAGTTAGCTATTTATTTAAACTGTCATTATAGAAAGCTTACAGTGTTTTACCAAAATGCTTACTATCCTGACTGACAATGGCATTTAAACACAAATGACGACAGGTTGGTAATCGTGAACAAAAGCATTCAGAAAAGACAAGAGTGCGGGCAAGTTCATGCGACGCAACTTGCAAGGGACATGCGAACAGCTACATATTTATTTTGGTTTTCACCGGGGTGTTGGATTTTTTATTTCAGACATTGAGTTCAAATCAAATTAAGATTAAAAGAGTTTACTTTTCAACTTATTTTTTCTATGTCTACATCTTTCTACTTCTGGACACAGTATTATATCCAAATACACATATTCCTAGAGTAAATATAAGGCATGCCACATACGACAGTCCGTGCGGCAGGATAGCCGGTAAAAACTGCAACTGCTCACGAGATGGAAAGTAAGCACGCGATCTTGAAATTTCACTCTAGCGGACGGCGTGGAAGAAAACCACTTTTTGCAGCGGACATCATATATCTAATAATCATCGGATTGTAATGAATCGCTGCTGAGCGAGAAACTTGAAGGAAATAGTAATGCCCAGAACTTTGAAGAGTGAAAACTTGGATCTTTGGATATAATACTTGCCCCTTTATGTAAGTTAGATCCGATTAGCCTCAAGATTTGGCGTGTACCGGATATTTCTCGAAGTTTAGTTTTTTTGTTAACAGAAACGAAAATTTTAATGATTACCTACTTAATTTTAAGCCTGTGCTAACCAACGTTAGCATGCCGATTAAACTTCAAATTAAGTTCTAATTATTCAATATCAAAAAGCAAAAACTGACATTACTTTGTATTACGATATTCATGACTGCCGGGTCGTCCATGAACACGTAATAAAGTATCATGTGATCATGTCATATTACGTGCGCTGAGTTTATTTTAGTTTATAGTAATTTGAATAGTTAATTAATGACAAGAGATAGTTTTACTGTAAGTTATCAGGTGTAAGCAGCTGTATTATTACCGCATAACAGTTTTAATGATACCGAGGTCGCGTCTTGGGAAATTTTTTCATTTTGATTTTTGAAAGGATATCTGTGTCTGTGTTTTATATCGGTCCCTATTAACTCTTCTCTTTTTTTACTTTAGCTAAACTTTCTTAGTTCCTTACAGGGCATTCTAATAATTAGAGATCAAATCTATGTATCTGATCGTTGGGCGTTATTTAGTTTTATTCTATTTATTGATTTCATTTTGTTTTCAATTTTTTTTCAATTTGATTTATAACCTCATATATTTAAAAAATAAACAAAAATACGTACTTATTGAAATACGTAGATGATCTGAGTGTAGTCATACATATTAAAAGTAATTTAGTATCTATAAATTAACTGCAAAAAGAATAGTCATACATCCTCAAACATACATTCTAAGGTAAAATCAAAATAACGCCGATAGTACGTATTTATGCCTTTGATAGTGCTTTCATAACAACGGTAACAACAACGTTCTTCACAACTTACAATAACTGTCAGAACACAACGTACAAACAGCGAGTGCGTAACTCGATTTCCGCAAAAAGTTCGCAGACGCTATCGTAGAAGGGGTGGCAAGAGAGCTACCACTTACTGGCCACACCAGTCAGCTCAGCACGATGCGATAGGAGTGCACGCGTCACCAAAAAAAAAACTTTATTTTTTTTCTAATTAGCAAAGTGGCAAAGACTCGTGCGGTGCCGTGTTAGTGATAAAGATGAGATCCGCATTGATATGCGTTTTCTTCGCGTTCATTGTGAGTTTATATTGCTAGCGATGTATTTTATGGAATTTTGTAGCACATTTCTTTGTAAAGTAGCTGTTCTTAGTGGGGCTCTAAGCGTTGTTTCAGCTAAATCTATACAAATAAATAAAATTGAAGTATCTGTTTGTAATATCAAAATAACAGCTTTTCACTAAATGCATATGAAAGTATATACGATACCTATATCAAAACACAATTTTTAAAATTTTTGTCTGTTTGTTCGGGCTAATCTCCGAAACGGCTGGGCCGATTTCGACGGGACTTTCACTGGCAAATAGCTGATGTTATAAAGAGTAACACAGGCTACTGTTATTACGTGGGCGAAGCCGAAAATCACGGCTAGTATTAGTTTAGAATTCTAGATCAAGATTGTAGTAGGTTTGTATTATAAGCCTTTGATATCAAATTGTAAAAGACCCCATTTTAAAGAATTAAACATTTAGAAAGAAACATTATTAATTATTCGCAGTATTGTTGCAGCAAATTATTAAATCACTAGCGTATGCCCGCGGTTTCGCACGCGCAGAATCAGAAAAAATGTAGCCTTTAGCACTCGGGGATATCCTATTAGTGAAATAATTTTTAGAATAATAATGAATAAAAAAAGTGCCAAGCGAGCTCAAGAAACCTTACAATACTACGGTTGCATCACAATGTTTTCTTCCACTACAAGCTAATCGTAGGATTCGAACATTTTGAACCAACGACCCACAGGCCAGCCGGTGACCTCTTTACTACTAAGCTATCACCACCACAAAATACTTTTGCTATTTTAAAGTTACATGATTTCTCGAATCGAATATTTTTTCGGATTCGAGATTCCGATTAGGTTTAAAAAACCTATATAAAAACTATCCTAAAACCTATATAATATACTGTTATCTATTGACGTTTGTGTCGATTCTGACGTCACAAACCTAAACTTAATTTTAGTTTAGCTCTCTCTCTTTCTGATACCGAAAGGGGTGGAAGATTTGTTTGACAGGTCTAAATTTAGGTTTAGAGCTGTCTTGTCTTCAACAAATTAGGCGCCATTTAATTCATAATAATATGGTCGCTATGTTTACACAAGTGGATCAATTTGACAGGTCTAAAATATATTCCATCCCTCTCTAACATGCTTATTTAAAAAGAGAGAGTGAAACTAAAATTAGGTAGTTATAGATTTGCACAGCCATGAATCGTCACCATTATTAATAAACTTGAATCCAAGCAAATATACTTTCAAGTATGGAGCATTCTTGCTTTCTGAGAAACACGCGCTACTCAATGACAATCCCACACACACATTTAAAAGACTTGACTAGAGCTTTAGCGAACATTCCCATACATTAAAAGTTCAAGGCGCATCGGCGCCGGCGCAAAACTAATTTATTTACAACAATAACATTAATTCGTAATAATCAACAGCTATATACCGGCCTTGTTACATTCATCACTATTGTTGTGTGATGAGATTTTCCCATGTGAGTAAGTGGAGCGATGGTGAACTAGCGGCAGTAGGGTTGCCAGTTGGCTATAGCGAACTTGATTTTTACATATTTTTTTTCAATCTAGTTTAGAACTGCTTCGAAGACATATTTTTAATATGAGGGTAGTAGCATAGTAGAAAAAGTATCTTGATACAGCGGTACCGAACGCGGCTTATGTGTGCGCGCCAGTACGCACGCACCATAAGGCCAAGTCAGGACAAAATCCATTCGCGGCGCAGTCTTGGCAGTGTGGTCCCGGTGTAAGAATAGAACCGCCCCATCTCCCCCCGTGAGTGCCTTAAGAGCCGGCTATGAGAATGTCCTGGTAAGGGCAACTGACAATTCCCCCTTTTTAATTAAAGTAAAACGCTAAGCAACTATCAAAGTTACATCAATTCTCTCGTTAATTACAAGCTATTACTGTCATTCGAATTTAAATTTTTTGCGTGCGGCAGCCCTACATGCGACCGATGTTGCGTGGAAACCCGAATGAAATATTGTATTAAATATGCAGATAGAATATCAGTTACTCGCGGCTGTAAAGCGTGGGATGCTGCGATTACGATATATTGTTGTTTTAGTCGAAGCTGTATTGTACTTATATATTACCCACTACTACATTTTGACATTTCAATTGTCTTTAGACCTTCAAATACGAAATTCTTCATTCGCTTGGGCCCAGGAGAGCGCTCCAGAAAGTTAAATGACTCTAGGTGTTCGTTGTCACGAATACAAATATCCAACTGTTTCCACAGTATATATTAGTTTAGCTGTATTATCTAAATATGTATAAAAGTATATAGATAAAGGAATGCAAGGAAAACGTTCATTAGTTCAGTCAGAGAACAATAGGAACAGAGCACTTCATTTTCTTCAAAAACAGGTTTTTCTTTTTAACCGACTTCAAAAAAGGAGGTTTTCAATTCAGTTGGTATTTTTTTATTATTATTGTTAGGTCTCATTACTCCGTCATTTATAAACCGATCTTTAAATTCTTTTTTTTTTCTCAATTCCTAACAGTATCCGTGAAATATTGGTTAGGTTGGTAAGCCTTGTTATTGACTACTACTTGCCTAGCTAAGTTGTGGGATTTTAGACCTCGACCCTGAATCCTCAGGTAAAAGAAATTCTAAAGGGATCGATGTAAATTATCTGCACGAATTAAACGATACGCATATAGCTGATAACTATTTTAATAGAAAATATCTTACGAGATATATTACATACGATATACTTCGCGGTACATGCACATTCGGGTCTAGACCACGTTCGCGCAGATACCGATAGATAAGTGTTATTGTTAAAGAACACAAAGAAATTTGAGATTGTGAAATTTTCGCTAGTCAATAGATCAGATCTCGATAGAATATGGCCTTCAATTGTCAGCTACGCAATCGAACACTTTGGAACAATTAGTCCAGCAGTTCTAAGATGCGCACCGTGAGATTATACGTCTTCACGAGTAGCCAGTGAAATTACTGGGCTTATGAGACTTAATACCTAATGTCTCAGGGTAACGAGCGCATTGCAGTTCCACGCCGGACTTTGTGTTTAAAAGTTCTGAGTGGCACTGCAATTGTTATGAACCGGCATTATGATTACCATCAGGCAACGACCAGCTCGTCTCGTTACCAAATCGCATAAAAAAAGTAACTTCTCGCGTAGAAGTGTTACAAATTCATAATAAAATAGGTGCATGCGGCATAGAAAAATTATCTATGATGCATGGTATGATAAACATCAAAGATATAACAAATTACAAGATGGAACTTTGTCTAGCATAAGATTTACTTATAGTGATTTTCTAGGAAAAAATGAAAACCAAAACACCAATTTGCTACACATTAAAAGTTAGATCATTCTTAATTAAATGAAACAAAACAAAAATTGGTGTAGAGGTTACTGCAAAACACTTTTTACAGTCACGCTAAAATGTAAAAGGGTTGTCGTTATGCTTCTCATTAAGAAAATTACCCACTTGACTCGTTATACAATTATAAAAAAAACCTAGAATGAAAAATAACTAGCAGGCTTTTTCTTGCCCGTGGAGAACTATGTGACAGTCTAACCTATTACAGTACCTAGTCTCAACTATTAAGTATAGCGTACATACTCTTTGCATGTTAGAACCTTGTGTACCGGAGAAACGTGCAAGAATTTGTTTCGTATTCGATGAACGAAGACAGGGGCCAGGGGCTCCATAAATCGAACGTCGAAACTTCGGCTGACGGATCGCAATTTCCCTACTTACTATGAAAGTGTTTCTGATCCAACGTTCGATTCGATTTTTGCACTTGATATTTTGTCTTTTATAGTAGGAAAATGCCGATCCGTCAGCCGAAGCTTTGACATCCGATTTACGGAGTAAGGCCCCTGTTTTCTTAGTTGAACGTACTATTATCTATTCTGTGGTTGAACTAATTCTGCAACGAAGGTTACGCTCGTAGTGGCATAAGGACGTTTTGTTTAGGACCTATTTTAAAACTAAACGTAAATTAACATTAGTAGTGTTCAGGTTCAACATCGACCATTTACATATCAATAACTGTACGCTTTAGTCAATCGGAAACCCATTTATGTACGACAAAATAAAAGTCAGCGGTTAAATACAACGCTGAAAAACATCGAAATAATGTTATTCGATTGGAAACTCTGCCGGCTCGCGCGGGCCCGGCGCGCCGCACGCGACGCCGCACTTTCCCGCCCACCGCCATTTTACTTTCAAACGCATACTAATACATCCACATTTTTTAACGACAATACACGATGCAATTAATTAACCGTCAACATGTGTATTAATTCTGAACCTACTTGGTGATACCGGTACGTGAAATATGTGATCCATCCACGGTTCGTTTCATCGAAGTATCTTTACGTTGGAAATTTGGATATATTAAGAATATAACACGTTAAGGTTGATCCGTATCTCAACCTATTCATACTAACCGACCAAAACAATGTTTAGTTTTTTTTTAATGTTATTTGGTAACGAGACGAGCTGGTCACTTGCCTGATTGTAAGCATAACGCCGGCCCATAACAATTGCAATGTTACCCAAATAAAATTACTTATTTACTAAAATTGTGAAATACAAAGGCCTGCGCGGCTTTGCAGTGCGCTCGTTGCCGTGAGACATTAGGTATTAAGTTACCAGAAGTTTCCAGAATAAGAGAACATTCAATGGTAACATATAATCTTTTCTCGTTTACAGTTGCATAAAGAAGGAAATTCGGCGGCGGACGACGACTTCAGACCGACACCGATTCCGCTCAACGAATGGAACAGCGGTGGTGTGGGAAGCTCAGGAGACGCGGGAAACTCAGGAGCACCGGGCACGCTCCACGAGATCATCTCGACTGACGAGCCGCCGGCGGTCGCGGCCATCCCGGCCCACTACTGGGAAGACGCGCTCCGACACAGTGTCTACCTGACCCTCGTCAGGGACAAAATCGATCAGCTCATAACGAAAGGAACCGACGGCAAACCCGACCAGCACGCGCAGCAAGATGCCGACGATCACGATCTTTGGGAAAAGATCAAGACTGCACCCTTTGATAGGTTAAGCGCTGAGGAACCCGCTATCTTAGGCGATATCACAGTCATGTCAAAGGGTCGTCTGCTAGAAGAACAAAACGGACTGAAGTTCACCGAAGACGAGATATCAAAAGAGAAATGCAACGAAGATAAATGTGACCAAGGCGTCAAAGCCTACTGGTCCGTGAAACGCGTGAGGCAGAGAGACGCGGAAACCGCTCCCGGGAAATATCATTACGAGCTGACGTTTTCTGTCAGCTCTCAAAATCCAAAAAAACAAATGAAGCCATACGAGTATCCCGTAAGGACGTTTACTGTACGAGAAGGAACTCCAGTAGAGAAGCCACAATATCGCGTGCATGAGCCGTTACCGCATGTACCCAGGCCTCAAAGAGCTGTCTGGTTCCACAAGAACATTGTGCCGACACCACCCTACCAGACCCGCAAGCCAGAACATGGTTTAGATAGATTATTTTCGTCTTGGTTTTCGGATGAGGAACCGCCTGCTAAACGATACAAACAAATTTCGTATGTACCGCAGATATACCCGCCGCGCTCTAAAGTAGGACATGCAGGAGCTCCAACAGAATCGCTTCATCATAAGCAACTGATGCCGTATCCTTACAAACCTCAACCGCCGCCTCAAACCTCATACAAGTATTCCCGTCCACCGCTCGCGCCGCCCCCCGTGTCCCACCCATACCTTCACCACCATTACGTAGATTTGGATGCGATACGAAACCAAAATCAATTTACGCCGCCTCCACAAACGGAATACAAATATTTACCCTCAAATATAGTCAAGACTACGAAACCCGGAATACTGCCGACACCACCTATTTCGTACTCTCCCTTAAATACAACAATGGAGATTACTCATAATATAAACGTGACGGAAAGCACTACGAGAGATCCCGAAATTATAACAGCTTTTACAATGTATTCTAAACCAAAGCCGTCACCTACTAAAGTCAGTTATTACCCAGAACAACATGTGCGACCACCTGTATTCAATGCGCCACCGGGAGTGTTTGTCACCATGGATAAGAAACCCTTTAAGCCGATGCCACCACTGAAATACATGCATTCATACAAGCCCACTAAAAACAAGCCTGTAGATTTCCGACCTAGCCCACAAGTCCTCGATGTCCAATTCTCTGACCCGGATCCTTTATCGGATGCATTCCGGCCAATAGCAATGAGTTACCCCGACAGAAACACTACTGAATTGAGTAAGTTGGTCGAGAATAATAGAAATAAACCCACCCGAAAATCCAAACCTCCGAAAAAACACGAAATCATCAAATCTCATCGGATAACCACGAGCGCACCGGAAATAATCACTGCACACAACGAGGTTTTAGATGAGATGCACTGGGCCAATATTTTAGGAGCGTTCATAAAAACTACACCGATGGTGTCAGAAAGAATTAATGTCAGTGACATCACTACGCCCGTCCCGTCTACTACGGTTTCATCAACGACAACAGTAAGATCGATACCGATAACCACTGATGCCACAATCATCACAACGACGACGACGTCATCCAAACCTAGGCGCACGCGTCCGCCACCGAAGTTTACAAAGCCGGTGAAAGTGAAGAAGCACAAACGTGTTACCTCTACAACGACCACTTCGACAACGACGACGACGACTACAGAAAAACCGCATCATAGAAGACCGTTGCAGGACTTAACGCCGCAGGCAAGCTCTGCCCCTACAGGTGCCACGAAATCCGGTTGGCAACCAAAGAGCAAGACACAAAATGAAACTCTTACGACCACACCGATGTCAGGGAACGGCACAGATGTTTCTACAACATTTACTACTCCTATACCATCAACCACAACTTCGAAAATAATGCCGACAACCTACCGTTCTACATTAACTACTTGGCCAAGAACAACCACCACAGAAGCACCAAACACCACCACTGATTTTATCAGCGCCACTGCAAGTACACCACCAAAAAATAAGAACCGCTTCAGACAGTCAACATTGATGAACAAAGGTACTTCCGTCAATCATGATAAATGGAGTTCACCTTATTTGATAGAGAAAAACAAAACAATTATGGAGAAGACTAAGCCGTTACCTCTCGTATCCTGGAAATATCCACGAAGAAAAGGGTCTAATTTCCATGGGTATGTGTCGTCGACTCCGAAATCTGTAGATAATGAACGCAATAGGGAAGACCACAAAGATCACGTTTATAATGCTAATTTAAATGTGTTAAGCCTCAGTAGTACAGCAGAGACCACTGCTGAAGGTCTTGCTTTAACAACACCAATGCCAACAAAAGCCACATACGAAGAATTTTCGTCTGCTGAGCAAAATGAGCAGAGTGAATTGGACGATCCAAGCGGTACAGAAGACCCTGACAACGGCGAAGACTTGGAGGAAGGCGAGGAAGAAAGTGAAGTAAATGAAGAACAAGAGACTAGAGATCATGACGAATATATATTTGATACTTCTTCCACTGAGATGTCACAAGAACCCAAAGCGGGTGACAAATCAAACGAAGTCGAACCACAAGTAGTGTCAATTACAGAAGAAACCGTTGTCACCACTTTACATTCTGTACAAAAAAATAAAACAAAGTGTAAAAAGAAGAAAAATAATCTTACAACTAATCAAACACTAAAGGCTGCCAGTGAAGTAGAAAATGAAGTATCAGTAGCTCCTATAGAAACTACAACGGAAAAGCTATCAACAGCGGACTTTTTCGACCAAATATTCGGATTAACTGTGGATCAGAATGAAACAGAGGGCCACAAGAGCGAATCTAAATATATGGACAATGACGAAGATTTGGAAGAGTTCCTTGAGTCGATTAATAAGAAGACTGAACGTAATGAAACAAATGATGATGATGATGAGTATGAGGAAGAAGAAAAAGACGAAAATGAGAAATCTCCATTCAACAATGATGAAGAAAACAGATTCCCCAGAAACGCCGATGCTTCGTACGAAGAATACCACGACCGTCCATACAGCTTTCTAGAACTAATGGCCATGGAATAGACTGAACTTTTTCTAACTAAGCATAGTATAAATCTCAATATTGCAGCTTTAATTCATGATTTCCCACAATGATCTCGTCTAATAGACAAGATTTCTATTTATTAGCACGAGGTTCAAATACAAAGTTAAAAGAGGCATTTAATTTGCGCCAGAGGCTTTCTGCAATGCGCTCTCACTTTCAAACGCGTTATTCATGTGTAAATATTTCTTTATTAAGTTTAGATTAAGAGATAAGTTTGTAATGAATAAATTATTTTTTAATATTAGTTTGTTTCTTACCTGCACCCTCCATGGAGTATTTGTAAATGGGCTCAGGTTTTAAAGGCACAAAAGATGCAAATGATTCCGGTGTGATATCCTTGATTCTCTGATGGTAAGATAACCTGTAATTGCAAAACAAAATGGTCAGTCAAATCATTATACAGCCAACTTTCAAGGACAAGCTTTGCAGTGCTGTTGAATTCATAAAAAGCTTACTGCAAAAACGAGCAAGTTTATAAAATGCAGGCGGTTACATACGGCGATTGGTTTCCAATAAAAATGATAATGACAAGAACCTTTCTATTCAGCAAACATAAAGAGATAAGTAAATTTATGTTTTAATCTTTCTCGATTATTGTCAATCACTTAATTACCTAATGCATGTTAAATTACCAAACAAACCCATATGAGTTTCCAGCTTTTCAGTTTTAGAGATATAGACTAACTTCCATTAGACAGCCTCCGTCTATCTCTGCCTGTATTACCCAAGGCCAAGTGACAAAATAATAAAGGCTAAACAAACCTCAAACATTTCCCCAGTGTCTCCCGAATGAACCTTGGCTTAGGGTGGTCAGCATCAAGCTGTGTACACCCCTCCCAATCTTCCCATGACCATCTGTATTGAAAGTTGCTCAAATGGTACGAGAACCAGTTCACAAATCTGAAAATTAAAATAATCTAATTAACTTGATGTACTGGCTGAGATTAATAATGCTAAATATTTTAGTATTCTTGATGGATATTTCTGATTTTGATTCTTGATTGGCAGTTGGCAATTGCTTTGCTAGTTAAGGATTTAAAACTATAAGTAATTCAGAACCAAATATGCTTGTTATCTTGCAACAAAACATACATTTATGATATATCCATATAAAAAAACCATCACAGTTCTAAACAAAAATAGTGATGACAAGGACAACTAAGAAAATTCTATTTTGGAGATTATTAAAAAATAGTACATACATAGTGAAATTATTCAGTTCAATAATATTCTTTTACTTCCCAATTGTTCAACCTAAACAACTATCAAATATTATTAAAATAGGTAATTAAAAACCAATTTACTACTGTATCCAATATAATTTACCATCTTCAACCACATCATCACTTAAGAGCAGACATGTTAGTGGAAATAAACTAAGCTATTGAGTATAAAAAAATATCTAGAAAATTAAAGGTCACCAGTCTTACCTATCAAAACAAGCCACATTCATAGTATCAATCCTCATAAACAATATCTCCGTTGCCTGAGCCAGCACTTGTGGCATAGTAGATGGCTGCAGCTTGCACAGCTCGATAAAAATTGATCCATAACAGATCTCCAAGTATCTCGGCCTTGGTAGGTTGAATAGTTCCGCAAATATAACTTCCACAATGCAATACTCCAATGGTATCTTGGCTTTGTATGGGAAACAGAGGAGTTGTGCCGCACATTCCTTTCTTTCTAAGTGGTAAGCCTCCAGTATATTGTGCAAATGTTCTTCAATGAGGAATCTCTCAATAGAATGAGCCCCAGGCAGCACTGGGCCATCAGGGCAATCGGTGTAGTCAAACATACGAAAAATAACACGTGGCATTGGGTATGAGTCATTGTCATTGTGTGGTGGTGGCTGAAATTTTATTAAAAACCAATTATAGCTTTTTAGAAAAAAATTAAACTGAAGATTTTATAGTAAACTTACAAATCTTGAAAAACATATCAATTTCATTGTGTCTAAAAAATGTAGTTACTGCAGTAAGTTTGGACAAGCTTCTAAAACTTTAGAAGACTACCAGGAATGGCTAGAAGTACTTGGATAGCTAGACAAGGTTACAGATATTAGCAGCTTCCAGACTAAAAATTTTTAGGCATATTATCTCCTTAACTCCACCTTGAGCTCAGATTATATTCTTGTACTTAGTAACTAGTGGATAGCTGGTGTTGAAATAAGTACAGTCACAGTAAGAAAAGGTTTGTCACTTTAAGGTCTATTTTTGCTTGCACAGTAATTGTTGTGTTAAGACTCCTTACTAAACCTGTCTAATTTACGCCTGTACGGCTTTACTATGACAACAATACTGCTATAGTAAGATTCATGAACAAAGATAAACTAACTTTGACAGTTAAATATAACAAATCTGATTTATTTTCGAAACAGCCATGCCAATAAGAAGATTATATTGATGTAAATTAGACATCAATGGTCAAAGGTGAATGCTATTTTAACCTTTGTTGTCACTGAATTAAATACTAGTATTCAATAAAGTAGTCAGAAAACTGCCATAAGATCAAGAGGTAAAGTGTCCTTACATGAAAGGAAAGAATCTGAAAACTGATGAAGGTATTCTTACCATGACTATACTAGCAAGATTAAATATTTAGGCATGCTTGTATCTGTAAGTATTAATTTGGTTTCACTAACATATTAATTTCTAAAAGGAAATATCTTTTTAATGCTACATTTATTCCAATGTATTGACACAAGTTTTTAAAAAAAATCAAAGAAATGTACCTGAATTGCAGGAAGGGTATGCTGCAAAGCCTCACAAAGAATTGAATCAAAAGCCAGGTATGGCCTTGGGATATGTTTCTCCGACCAATTATCTGTCTTCAGCTTCTTAATCTGAGCCCACAAGCAATCCAGGTACTCCTCTTGCAAGTGTGGGGTATCCGCTGACCACACTTTTAGCGCATGCCAATGTTTCTTACTGCGTTTATTGAGGAAAACTTCAATAGTAACTAATAAGTGGTCTAGTTGAGATTCTTTCTTCTCATATAACTCCCGGCCAACCCATGGAAGGGCAGATAACACAGCAAACACAAACCAATCTCTTCTCACTTGCGGTACACCATCCTCATTTGCGCAATCAACCAATGTTTCTAGTAGTGTCAGCAGTGATGATGCAGCCAATACGTGGCAGTTCACCAAGTCAGATATGAACCTCAAACAGTACCTCGCAGGGTTCCATTTTCCAGTTTTCAAGTTATCCTTAAAAGTCTTCACGATGTACTCGACGAATTCACCACCGAAGTTGTAGTTCTTCGCATTGAGTAGACCGACCAGTGTTGCGTAAATGGTACACTTCTCGGGCATACGTATTGCGCAGTCAGTGAGAATACGTAGAATCTTAACGCGGAAAGTACTCAAATCGGCTTCCAATACACTGGCTAATCCTTCGAGATTGCTCTCTAAACTAGAACTGCTTTTCTCACCAACCCTCAAAATAAGAGACTCCAATCTATCCTCGATTTCTTGATTCTCAGATACACGACGTCTTTTTCGGTGCAAACGCTCTAAAATATAAGAAGTTCGTAAATGCCAGACCTTTACGTACATAACCTAAAAATAGGAAAGATATTTTCTTACCATAGCCATCGTCATCTTCGTGACCCCGCCTTCGGTTCATAGCAGAAGGTTCCATCCAACGGTTTTACGTACGTTTGTTAGGAAATGCAGAATAATGCAATGTAATAATAACTATTAACATTTAATTCAACTGCCAACAAACACCAAACAGACACAGACGCTTATTTTTCTAGGTCACAGACATTGACAATTGGCATAAAAAAGTACTCTGTGACAATAACATCTTTGAAAATGTCATTGCTCACAGATAACTACATATTATTATATACTGACCAGTGTGTATTATATATTCTGTGCTAATAGTAATTCAACTTTGTGTACATGTTAAATGCACAGAGGAAATAATACTAGTTAAATGTTTTTGGTTTTCGTCATATATATAATTTGTGGTTTTCGTTTTCGTGCTTTGATTTCTGACTGACTGCTTTGCTTTGCTTTGCTGCTTTGTAAGTTCTAGTTCTTTGGTTCTAGCGCTCTTTGTGTAAGTTCTAGAGTAGCGTTATACTCTATTTGGTGTAAGTTGTGACCACTTTGTATCTTGTTATTGTTGCTAAAGCCTTTGTAATGTGAAGCTCTAAAACATTATTATATAGATATGTCTTGCAATTACGCTGAAGGTTTATCACCTTATGAGCACAAGGGTATTCTCGGTATTCCGGAGGTAAAATAAAAACACTATTGATTCTATCTCTATTTTAGAAAATGGATAGCAGGAATTGAAGATAAACTAAACAAATTTCTCTCATGACAGAAGTTCGAGCAAATTGATAAATTTAACGAAAAATGCGAGATTGTCGCACAATTCATCAGTCAAAGCAAACATGTTGTTGTTCACACTGGTGCTGGGATCAGCACTTCAGCTGGAATACCAGATTTCAGGTCTACAACCATTTTCTTTTAAAACTTAACACTAAGTTTTACCTACTACTAACACTAACAGTAATAACTCTCATAGCTTATCCCAGATTTTTTAAATAAATTATAATAATACTATACTAGAATCCTTTTTTCGCTCTATCCTTGCATGCTTCATTAAAATCCATGTTGAACTTTTTAGCTGTTTAAATAAAGAACTCTTCAATTTCTTTTTTCAGAGGCCCTAATGGAGTTTGGACTTTAGAAAAGCAGGGTAAGAAACCAACCACGAACATGTCTTTTGCAGATGCATTACCAACCAAGACCCACATGATATTGAAGAAATTGGTAGAATGCAATAAAGTACACTATATTGTAAGCCAGAACATTGATGGGTTGCATTTGAAGTCAGGGTTACCAAGAAAATATTTATCAGAACTGCATGGCAACATGTTTGTAGATGAGTGTAACTTGTGCAAAAGGTAACTAAATTTTAGAATATTGTATCAATAAAGCCATCAGTCACGAAGTTGACTTAAGAATTTGGGCACAAAAAAGCAGTGTATTTAGGCTCTTAATCATTATGCTGATACCTGATACTGGATAAATATAAAACCTATCATTTAACACTCTTGGTTTCCAAAATCCATATCTTGAATCTATTTCTACCTTTGTTGCTTCTTTTACTTTGGCTATTCTCAAATCACTCACATCTTTAGAAGAGATGAGATGTTCTTAATTGCTAGTTCATGATTTTCATGAATCTACTCCACCACTTCAGTTTTCTGTTGCTGTTTTTCCATTGCTTCCTGTTGTATTTGTCAGACACATCAATATTTTTCAGGCAGTTTGTCCGCAGTTGTCCTGTAGAGACTGTTGGTAAGAAGTGCAGTGGAGTGCCATGTGCATCTGAGCATGTCACAGGAAGACCATGCCGGGGGCGCCTCCATGATGGAGTACTAGACTGGGAGCACACTCTGCCTGAAAATGATCTCCTTATGGCAGAATGGCATTCCAGGTAAGGGCAGAAAACCAATCCTACCCTACCTGATAAACTGTGTTTTCATGATTATTTTTGTCAATAAATAACTTTACTTTTTTATTTTACTTTATGATGGTAGGCCATTTTCCTACTAGTCTGGCTAGTCTACCGAGATGAAAATCTGAAAGTCTGGTGTTGGCACAATACAATAATTTTTTATTCATTAATCATTGCTTAACGAAATAAGCCTACTTAAATTTTTATGAATAAGAAATAGTTATGCACTATACTATTTAATATTTTAAGCAGTAGTTTGCTATTCACCAAATTAGGCAGCGATTAGCTGTTGTTTATGAATAAGACTGTAAGTGTGACAAGTGACAATCTTAGACTTCATGCACAGTGCACACATTTGCAAAACCAACATGTATAAAGACAACATGAGTGTAGTGCTGTGTAATAGGTAGTTATAACGCAGCTTTTGTATAGAGATCTAATCTAGTGTCCGGGGAGTGCTTTAGGTGAGATCAGGCAGCAGGTCTTGAGAGCCTCTCTTGATACAATGTTCAGCAATTCACCAAACATATTATTGTTCCATAAGATCAAATAAGATACTACAATACTTATTTAACTATCAGTATGACTATGTTGTAATGAAATAGTTTTTTTTTGTTATTTTCAGCATCGCAGACTTGAGTATATGCTTAGGGACAACACTGCAAATCATTCCTAGTGGTAACCTCCCGCTAGAGACTGCCAAATATGGTGGAAAGCTAGTGTTATGCAATTTGCAACCAACAAAACATGTAAGTACCTAGATAGCTAGTCAATAACATACAAAAAATTGCATTACAAATGATAGAACCAGTTGTCTTAACTTTTGACAATTTGGATCTTTTAGACAACCCTTGAATTTTCCGTTTTGCGTTCTAGGACAACAAAGCAGATTTAGTTATAAATTACTATGTAGATGATATACTAGAGAAAGTAATGAGCATACTTGGCATAGATTCATCATCATATAATCCTGAATTGGACCCCACTAAACATGCAGAAGCAGTAATCATCGATTGGACTATAAACCGAAAAGATGTAATGACTCTGGAGAAGACCTTCAAAGCTAAATGTAAAGGAGTGAAAAAACAACGCATTCTGATCAAAACTAAACAAAACGACTCTGAATCTGTTAAAAAAAATGTAAATAAAAATAAACGAAATAGCTCTAATGTTGTAAATGAAAAATTAGATGATAAAACAAAAGTGATTAAGTTGGAGGCAAAAGAAAACATAGTAAATTCAAATGAAACAAATAATTCCAATGACATAAAGACTGAAGTAATGCATCAAGATGATGTTGGCTTGAGTAAGTAAAGAAAGTGAAAGAATATGAACACATTGGGGTAACTAAATATTTTGCAACTGCCAATATGTTTTAACTAAGTCAATTGAGCTGTATCAACATATAATTGAGTATGAAACAAAGATCTAAAGTTTTGAATTTGTAATAATATGTATGTAGTATGTTGATGTATAGTGTAATAGTAATATGAAAAAATATTCAGAAACCCTTTAAGATTATGATTTATAAACGAAACCTTACAAACTAGTGTTCTGCTTTAATTATTAATATGTAAGAGTTCTAACTATTCAATTATGATTATATAGTAAGGGGTATAGAAACATCAGTAAATAATAAAAAAATGTTTATTGACATAATAAAATTATCTCATTTTACAAAATAAAACCCCTTTGTTAAACTATAGGAATGTCATAAAATTCAATACAAAAGTATAAAAATACACCACAGTCTGTATAACATTTCACTAACTTTATATTTTTTAGCACAGGCACTCGGACATCATGATCTCGATTTCTATAATTAATATCATATAAATAATTGTTAAATACCTCATAGTTTATTATTCAGTTTCAGTATGTATACCTCTTATGTATCCGTTACCAAATATCACAGAACAATGAAATATCTGCACTCTGCAGTCATTAAGTTTGCGGACAAAGCAAAGTAACATTGCCAGTAGGTATGCAAAGTCCATTTTTTAAAGTGTCTAATTAGTAATCATGTAAACAAATATGGTGGATTGCCGAACCAATGACATAACTCGTGATGGGAATCTTATTTATGTCAGTGGTTGGCGATTTATAATTATTGTGTTAATTTTGCTGTAATTATATATGGTTTGAAACAATAAAAAGTGAATGTGGGAACTATAAAAACCTACTTTATTGTAAAGAAACTGTCAGTTTCTTTCATTTGGTATCTTTTACTTTGGTATTTCTTGGCACAATTTGAAATAGCACTAATTTATAAATCGGTTGTAGGAACTTTATGTCTAGCATAAGAACCAAGTCATTTGAAAAGCAATGAGCGATATTACAGGTAGAACCAAATTGTCGACTTGCTCTGTCCACGCTTCCGCCAGTCCCGATATCGTCGCTGCGACGGCCGTCCTGATCAACGCGTTTTTCGCATCTACCAAATCTGAAATTAGAAAATATTACTACTTTTATTTATTTTATATCTTTTGTCATTCATTTACATCTTTTATCATCATTTCGTCGGGCGGCACAGCTGGCTGTGTCGGGTCATTGACCGACGACTGTTAGTGTCTATATTCTCTCCCTATTACCTAGCAGTGTAATGATATTTTAGTAGTTTTTTATTGATATGGATTTATAATTACTTCCTATATTATTTAAGAAACCAATATGACATTATGTTCTATTGAGACCGTTTACGATCCTGTATAATGTGCCACAGTTTCATTTCATTTCCACTGGCAATCTGGTGCACTTTAAGCTCTAGGAATATGGGTATTCAGATGACAGCACTGTTGTAATGTGAGGTTTATATGACTTATGTCGAACCAATGGTGCGATAACTCAGTCTCTCAAGAAGAACAGACGTGGAAGGGTGCGTAAACTTGTCGTCAAAAGCAGTCTCCGATTGGGGCGATATCTGCCTGGTCAAATTTAGTGTTCATAATTATTGTTTTAATGATTAGGTAACAAAGGGAACAAAACTTGACTTTTTATAATTATTTTATATTTAAAATATCTCACCGAATAATTGCAACGCGTATACTGTTAACATCTGGCAGAGAATATTAAATGCTGTCCCCTCCATCGATTTGCTGCTACCTGGGAAAAAAACGTATGTATTTCAATAACATAATTCTAAAAAAGCTTACTTATTATAACTTATTCGTTAGTGGTAGGGCTAACGACTAACTAAGCGAGTGTCCGTCTGGGTTGTTACAACCGCTTTGCTCGATAAGTCTGCCGCCAAGCAGTAATGTGCAAGCTTTACTGTGTTCAGGTTTGATGAGCAGAGTAGCCAGTGAAATTACTGGGCTTATGAAACTCAATACCTAATGTCTCAGGGTAACGAGCGCACTGCAGTGCCGCGCAAGCCTTTGTGTTTCAAAGTTCTGAGTGGCACTGCAATTGTTATGGGCCGGCGTTATGCTTACCATCAAGCAAACAACCAGCTCGTCTCGTTATCAAAATAGCATTAAAAAAATAGTATATTGAATGATACTCACCAGACCATTTGTTGAAGCCGTACCGTGAGCCGAACCAGCTAGCAGCCGTGTCCCCGACCCCGATGGACAGAACTCCACTGAGCAGCTCCAGTTGGTCCCCGGAATGGGGCGGCACCAGCAGTAGGGGGCAAGCCAGCCCACAGTACAAGTAGAAAGGAGTCATCGCGAAGGTACCGCTATCCTGAAAGTGTTAGGGGCCTTTACCAGGTGGAGTCTTCAGCGTTCCTTCTCGTACAAGCATATGCTGTGACTTTTCAACCCGCTCAAAGGCTTCTGACATGGCTTATTGAGTGTTGTCTTACAACAGGGACCGACGGCTTAAAATATTCAGCGAAAGATGCGACTAGAGAGAATGCATATGAAGGTATATACGGTACCTATAACAACAAAACTATTTTTTAAATTTTTATCTGTCTGTAATCCGGGTAACCTGCGAAACGGCTGTACGGATTTTGACGGGACTTTCACTGGCAGATAGCTGATGTTACAAGGAGTAAGTTAGGCTACGTGGGCGAAGCCGCGCGGCTTAGCAAGCAGATATTAAAAAAGGTACTACTGCTACGATCAACCGAGGCTCGAGTGATTACTCCCGCTCTATTTGCGTAATACCTGATAGTGCCTGATCATTGCTAGAGGCTCCCGTATTTGTAAAGTATTGTTCCGGGGAAAAGGATACACCCTCCGAGACAAGGGGGAAACACCATCGTGGAACAACTAGAAAAACCGTATGAAAGCTTGTTACAATTTGTCACATTAATTTCATCAGTTTAGCCCTGTATCCATTTTTACTCGTAGTTTGTTATTTGATGGAAATCTAAATAAAACTATTTTATTTATACTATTTTGTAACTCCAGCTGCTAGTTTGACAGATAGTAAGCATAACGAACACCGGCCCATAACAATTGCTGTGCCACTCAGAACTTTGAAATACAATGGCCTGCTCGGCACTGCATTGCGCTCCCTGAGACTAGATATTAAGTCTCATAAGCCCTCATGCTGCTCATAAAACCGGAACATAGTAAAGCTTGCACATTACTGCTTGGTGGATATTTTAACAATCAATTTACAAACAAACCCGACACTGAGGTTTTGTTACATGTCATTTGTTGTTTGTATTGAGGATCTTTTAGACCTGTACAATTTTTTTCTTATCTTTTATCTTTCTTTTTTTTTATCTGTGTGAAAACTCATATTGGTTACCAGAAAGTGGGTTCTACTTCCATCCTTTTAGAACTAATGTTGTTAGACATGGTGTTACTAAAATTAGTTAAGTATCTGAGCAATAGAATTAGGGCCATTGTTGCTTTTTCATAGTTACCTTTTCATCACTGTAGACGATGAAAGCAGATTGGAGCGTTGACGAGATTGGCTCAATGCCGGACTTTCTCAGAGCCTGAAATATAAATAAGTAGTAATTATGTACATACCTACTTACAAAATGGATGTGGCGCGTTTGGTGGCCACTAACACGACCAGTGTGTGGCAGCAATAACTTTTCAAAAACTCACCTCAACCAATATCAGCAGTCCCAAACCAACCCCGGAAGCCAAACACATCAGACGCTGGTCGCACACGATCCCCGACAGGAACACTGCAGATGCGAGGATGTGAAACGACTTGCGAGTCACCGTGCTGGCTTTCACAGCCAACTGGGTGCGACACATCAACACGCCTATGGATATCGCAACAATGGCTAGCCAGAATGTGAATAGTTGCAACTGAAATAGTAAAGGATTTTATGACCTATGTGTACTTTTATAAATCTCGTTAAGTAATTATCTCGTCAAATAGCAAAATCTTGCATGACTTTTCTTTTGAAGAAATGACCAACTGAAACTTAAAAAAAGCTCCATAGACTAGGATCAACATAATTCACTTACTCTTTTGACATCGAAAAGGACATACTTCAATAATGTCACAATGCCTCTAATTCCTATTAACGAACTCAAAATCGTTATTCCGAAGAACCCTGACGCTGCTACCACATATCCAAGGGATTCTAGGTTCTTCTGTTCATCTGTCATCAAACTCAACGCTGTAACAATTACACCCACTGTTGATAACTCTGTCTGAAAATAGGTACCTAATTATAGTTTGCTATTGGGTCAATTACTTACCTATATGTACTTTTTTATAGTAAATGGGCTTGCATTAACAGTTTGATTAATTATTATTATACTTATTCTGAAACTGTTTTGAATCGTTTCAGGAAATCAATAAGGAAAGTGGTGAGGCAAAGGCAATAAGTACAACAAAATGTAAACAAAATGTACACAAACAAATACTTTGACAATATCATGGTAATTCAAATTATCATGTCCATAAGGGCAGGATAAACCGCGCCGCTTTCTTGCTCGCGCATCTCATCATTTTTAAAGATAGTTACTATTTTTATATAATTATGAAAAATCGTAATCGGTGAATTTGCTGGCAATAACATTACAAAGGTACAGCAAAAGTCAGGTTTTGGTGTGCAATGTCCAAAATGGCAAAACCCATTTTTAGATTTGAAAACTTAAGTGAATCAAAATAATGTTGAAATGCGCGAGCCAGAAAGCGGCGCAGAGTTTCCTGCCCTTAACAAAGTGAAGAACATATTTTGATAGCCACTGCATCATTTTAGTCCCTCTAAGTTGTTTAATTTATTATACAAAGTACCAAATGCATGTATTTTTTCTTGAGAAAGACTTATTTTGGTGAAATCTAGCTTAGGATATTTAAAATACACTTACATTAACAGTATTAGTTATTAAATCCATCTCTTCATTAACTGTACCATCGAACCAGTTTGCTGCTGTCATTGCAGCATACAGCACAATACTCTGCACCACCATCATTGCTTCACCAATTGTGAAAGTCTTTGGGAACTTTGTTATAGAGATCCTAAGTAAAATGCTGAATAAGAACACAGTTGGTATAGTAAAGAGGAGCGAGTGTGTGAGATCTGCAAAAAAACATCATCAAATAATTATAAACAGTCAAAAGCTGTTACAAAGTAAATGACCGGTTAATAAACTGAGAGATAGTAAAATTGTATTGTTTGAATTAATTACCTTTTCCTAAGAACATAAACAGAAGCAATGCTGAAATAAGGCTTGATGCTACACATCCTCCGTAAACTTGCTCCTGCAGTACCAGACATGATACAGACAGAAAAATTAGAAACAGTAAACAGTAAAAAAATAATCCCAAAGAGATGACAGTCACTACACTGTAAACTGGAGATACTTGGTACAAGATAATGTAAATAATTAAAGATGTAGGTAGAAGAGCAGAGCACCATAATCCATTGCTGCTTACCAATCTGAAAATAAATAAATAAATAATTATTCTATTATTTAAATCTTGGATCTTTGCGGGGACCTTTGATGCCATAGCCAACATTTTTAATGCTGTACCATGTAAGTGAATCCGGTTAAAAACATGTAAATATGAGTAATACTTATGAAAGTTTTAATCCAGAAAACCCTTTTTAATTTCAATTATAGAAAATTATGAGTTGGGGAGATAGTGATGAGATGGACTACAAACTGTAAGATGTAAGTAAAAAGCCAGTCAGGGGTTGCATTTAGCGCCCAGGAAGTTGTGGTACATAGTGTCACCACTTACCGATGGCTCAGCACAAAGCCTATGTTTATTAATATTACTGTTCCGGTTTGATGAGCAAGGTAGTTAGTGAAATTACTGGGCTGTTGGGACTTAATATCTCTCATGTCTCTGGGTAACAAGCTCAATGCAGTGCCACACAAGTCTTTGTGGTTCAAAGTCGTGAGTGGCACTGCAATTATTATGGGCAGGAATTGTGTATACGATCAGACAGACAAACCGCACGTCTTGTTACCCAATACTACAAAAAAAAATTAAGATATTTATCCAAAGATAACAAAAACTCAATTACGAGGAATAAACTTGAATAAAGTACTTAGGGATAACTAAGTTAGTAAATTCTATTCTCTTTCAATTCTCTATTCTAAATTCTTCACGAGATAGGCACAACAGAACGAACCACGAATTTGTCGAGATTTATGATATTTTACAAAGGGTGTCATACACGGATACAAAAATATAAGTGGAGGTATGTAGCGCGATAATAGTTACCTAGTTTCTATGCCTGCTTCACGTAGATTTCTAGTTAATTGTTTATCAAAAGAATTGAAAGACTCAAGATACTCTTTGTTTATATAGTCACACAAATATTGTAACGATTGTGGATTCCTATTCATATTAGCCATTTCGAGGCAGTTTTCAGTATCAGCGCCACTTCGGGACTTTCAGGATAAGTATCACAAATAAGAATTAAGCTTCTGAGTAATATTGCAAATCTATCTTAATCTTTTTCGAAGATTTGTATTTTGAGTTTTTTAAATGACGTACAAATTGTACGTCATTTTTTCCTCAATTTTGGCAGTTCTGGGACCGAATCACAGATTAGGTGGGTACGTACTACCATACTACGTGACCCGTAGACGGTACCTTCTCTGTCTACGACGCGACCGAATGGCGCTTGGGAATGAAATTGAATAAATGAACTAAAAAAAAAAATGACTGCATAGTATGATTGAACAGAAGCCAGGGTAAAAGAAAGAAGATTTTTAGCCGACTTCAAAAATGGAGATTTTTGATTTAACTGCATTTTTTTTGTGTGGCAATGTTAATCGATTTCTCCGCCGATTTAAATGATTATTTTTTCATGAATGGGGTTTTTCTTAAACCATATCCATCTTTATTTACTATTCTAGAGTGTTATGTAGGAAGTAGGAACTAGAACAGAATAGACAACATTACAAATAGAACTAAATCTTCTGCGAGTGTCCGTCTGGGTTGTTACCACCGCTTTGCTCGTCAAGTCTGCCGCCAAGCAGTAGTGTTTGCACACTACTGCCAACTACTACTACTACTACAACTACTACTGCCAAGCAGTAGTGTTGATGAGCAGAGTATCCAGTGAAATTACTGGGCTTATGAGACTTAATACCTAATGTCTCAGGGTAACGAGCGCACTGCAGTGCCGCGCAGGCCTTTGTGTTTCAAAGTTCTGGGTGGCACTGCAATCGTTATGGGCCGGCGTTATGCTTACCATCAGGCAAACGACCAGCTCGTCTAGTTAAGAAATAAAATAAAATAAAAAATACTAGTAGGAATATATCAAGGTACGATAAACACACCTATGAAAATTATATACAAATATGTACGGACTCAATGCTGGCAAAATTACGCAAGCCTAAAGCATAAAGTTCCAAACAGTTAAAACTATCAACTGTCATCTTCTAACTTTGCAACGATACAGCGTCGATGTAGGTAACATGACCGTCTGATACGTAATATCCCTTGCTGGTAGAGCAGCAATGAGAATATAACATACCTAGTATCCCTTAGTAGTTTGTGAATATAACCACTGTAGTATATAGTAATCTGTGCTGGGTACTGGGTAGCAGTAGCAATTAGCAAAGAGTATTTAAGCAGTAGCGCGCCTGTTAATCTGCCTAGTAAAAGCTATAGCCGTAGGGAATTGAGGTGCAAGGTTAGAAAATGACTTCAGTGTCTCGTCTCTCCTCTTTCTTCACCCCCGCCGGTTGCCGCCGCTCCCGGCCTCCCGCCTCTGCGGCGGCCATATTGTGATTTGTGTTTGTGTCGATACGAAGTATTTGCCACGTGTTTGCGTCGATTAATCTTTTTAACCCACATAATATTCAGTAATAACGTGACTTGACTACCGCAAAACAAAATGTATCGTAAGGGTTGTGTTCCTAAGTGTGATAGCCAACGACAGGGCGTTAAATTACATAAATTTCTTGTGAAAACGGAACCAGAGGTTAAAATGTGTTAACTGTGAAAAAGCTTTTATTTATGGACTGAATGGGCAGCGTCTAACAAAGTGTTTACAGTTTGTGTGCCATAAACACTATATCTAACATTGTTTAGTGACGTTATTATGTGTATTAAAAAATACCGAGTCATTTGCTTGTTTCTTTTTTTCTTAACCCATGTCCATCTTTATTTACTATTCTATAGTGTAGGAACTAGCATAGGAACTAGCACAGAATAGATAATATTACAAATAGAACTAGTAGGAAAATATCAAGGTACGATAAACATACCTATGAAAATGTATACAAATATGTATATATAGCACGGACTCAACTGTCATCTTCTAACTTTGCAACGATACATAGTCGATGTAGGTAACATGACCGTCTGATACGTAGTAGTTTGTTTCCGTATATTACAAAGTACTCTGTGGTAGTTCGTGAGCAGTAGTTTGTACTCTTATATACTCCAAAGAGAATATAATCCCGATATACTCTTTGTACTTGTAGTTTGTGAACAGTGAACAGGCGCGGATCCATAGAGTAGTACTATAATAAAAGGAATAGAGTGCGCTCTCTCGTCGATTCCACGATGTATCGCGATCAGCGCCACCTACAAAAGGCCGGTGAAACTACTTTACTATATTATATGTGTGCGTTCTGTATTTTACACACACATTCATAGTTTTCTATCTATGTGTGCATCCTGTATTTTATACACGCACTCATGCTTGTCTATCTATGTGTGTATTCTATATTTCACACACACATTCACACTATTTCCTTGGTTCCTGCTTAGTTCCTGCGCAAGTAAATGTATCTACTTATATGGAAAATAAAAAATTGCAGCCTTTCCCATGTTTGTGCCTAGGAGTAGGAACAAAATATACAGTACCAAACGTAATATGTAGATGAAGAGCAGCAAAAAGGAAATAACAAAAGCGAACACATAATAATTTAAACCCTTTATATTTAAAACAACAAGAAAAACAATTCATAATTAGACTGAAAACACAAAAACTGAGCGCTTCAGAGTAACAAATACATAACTAGAACACAACAATTACTTAAACCACTAATTTATATCACTTAAACCGCAAAAAATATCAAGAAATCACAATGTTGTTTTTCGAAACAGAAAATATTTTATTTTATTTGTTATCGGTTTCCATGGTAACCATTTTAACTTTGACATTTTTAAGTAACGTCAAAATAGTACCACGCCCTTTAACAGATGGCGGTAGTTCCCGTGTCTCGGGGCTCGACTATGGAACTGTCACAAAGTGTGCCCCCCCTGCGCGGATCACATGGTTATTGATCTGTGGATCACAGAGTACTATTCTATATACTGGCGCGGATGTGAGAGATAAACATTATTTAGACACACAGATTTAGACATCAGAAACTCAGAATATATAGTAATCTGTGCTCAGAAACCTTATCAACTTTAGTGATTAGTTGTGGTGATTAGTCCTTGCTGCAGTGCCATAGAGTAGTACTATAATAAAAGGAATAGAGTGCGCTCTCTCGTCGATTCCACGATGTATCGCGATCAGCGCCACCTACAAAAGGGCGGTGAAACTACTTTACTATATTATATGTGTGCGTTCTGTATTTTACACACACATTCTTACTTTACTATCTATGTGTGAGTTATGTGTTTTATACACCCACTCATACTTGTTTATCTATGTGTGCATTCTATATTTCACACACACATTCACACTAATCTATGGATCCTGCTTAGTTCCTGTGAAAGTAAATGTATCTACTTATATGTGACTTATATGGAAAATAGCAGCCTTTCCCATGTTTGTGCCTAGGAGTAGGAACACAATATACAGTACCAAACGTAATATTTAGATGTAGAGCAGCAAAAAGGAAATAACAAAAGCTAACACGTACATAATAATTGAAACTCTTTATATTTAAAACATCAAGAAAAACAATGCATAATTAGACTGAAAACACTAAAACTGAGCACTTAAAAGTAACAAATACATTACTAGAACACAACAATTACTTAAACCACTAATATATATCACTTAAACCGCAAAAAATATCTAGAAATCACAATAGTATTTTTCGAAACGGAAAATATTTTATTTTATTTGTTATCGGTTTCCATGGTAACCATTTTAACTTTGACATTTTGAAGTAACGTCAAAATAGTGCCACGCCCTTTAACAGATGGCGTTAGTTCCTGTGTCTCGGGGCTCGACTATGGAACTGTCACAAAGTGTGCCCCCCCTGTGCAGTGCCGAGTGCCGACTGCCAACCAAAGACTACTTATATATTGGTGCTGACTGCCGGCCGGTTACTTTAGTAAACGTAAATATTTTGCAAAATGTTTAGGAATTTGAAAAAGGTGATACATCTGCAAAAAGCTGGACTTGCTTCAGTTCCGGCCCCGAAAACTAACCCGGAAATATTGTACACTGGGGTAAGTAGGCATGTTAAAAGTATTTTTATACATCTCCTAATAAAAAATAATTTTCTAACAGTTTTATTTTAATTACCATAAATTTGATGATTAGACGAGCCGGTCGTTTGCTTGATGGTAAGCATAACACTGGCTTATAACAAATGCAGTACCCCTCAGAACTGAGAATCAATGGCCTGCGCGGCACTGCAATTGTTATGGGCCGGCGTTATGCTTACCATCAGGCAAACGACCAGCTCGTCTCGTCATCAAATAGCATAAAAAAGGTATATTTATTGGTCTATACAAAACCTAAATATAATTATACTATATCATAGGTAGGGTCATTTCACCGGCTCACCGGCCACCACCAGTTTGCGACCACTTTCGTCATTTTGCCATGTAATAGATATTTTATAACATAATATTTTAAAATTTTCAAAGATAGTTTGACCACAGTCATAAAGTCATACAGGAGAGAAGCTAGTTTCCTACAAAAAAATTAACTCTTAATATTCTATATACTGAATATTCCCATCCCCGTAGCTATTCATCAACAATGATTGGGTAAAGTCATCGGATGGCAAAACATTCAAGACAGAAAACCCTGCCACTGGAGGTGTAATCACTGAAGTCCAGCAGGCGGGCAAGGCTGATGTGGACAAGGCTGTGCAAGCTGCTAAAGATGCTTTCAAGTGAGTCTTAAAACTTATCTATAATAATAAATAAAATTGAAGTGTCTGTTTGTAATATCAAAATAACAGCTTTTTACCAAATGCATATGAAAGTATGTATATTTTTTTTTATGTTATTTGTAACGAGACAAGCTGGTCGTTTGCCTGATGGTAAGCCGTAAGCATAACGCTGGCCCAAAACAATTGCAGTGCCACCCAGAACTTTGAAACACAAAGGCCTGCGCGACACTGCAGATCGCTCGTTACCCTGAGACATTAGGTATTAAGTCTCATAAGCCCAGTAATTTCACTGGATACTCTGCTCATCAAACCAGAACAGAGTAATGCTTGCACACTACTCTTTGGCGGGAGATTTCACGAGCAAAGCGGTGGTAACAACCCAGATGGACACTCGCAGAAGAGTTAGTCCTCCCACTAACAGTTAAAACAGCTTAAAATAAATACATACATATAAGATGCAGAGCATCCAGTTTCTTTCGATTTTCAAGTTAGTTACAATCTCCCATGAAGTTTACTAAAAAATATATTTATATCTTACAGGCTTGGCTCACCTTGGCGATCCATGGATGCTTCCGAGAGAGGCTACTTGATCAACCGGCTGGCAGACCTTATTGAGAGGGACAGGGTTTACTTAGCGGTATGATGTTATTTAACTATTAGACTACTGCACATTAATCACTTGCTCGTGAAGTCTGCCGCCAAGCAGTAGTGTGCAAGCATTACTGTGTTGCGGTTTGATCAGCAGAGTATTTTGCCTGATGGTAAGCCGTAAGCATAACGCCGGCCCAAAACAATTGCAGTGCCACCCAGAACTTTGAAACACAAAGGCCTGCGCGGCACTGCAGATCGCTCGTTACACTGAGACATTAGGTATTAAGTCTCATAAGCCCAGTAATTTCACTGGATACTCTGCTCATCAAACCGGAACAGGGTAATGCTTGCACACTACTGCTTGGCGGCAGACTTCACGAGCAAAGCGGTGGTAACAACCCAGACGGACACAAACAAATACATGTTATAAAGAGGTCTAGAATTTATTTGGCCTTTTTCATACATTTTTTTATCAGCATAATATACATAGGCATGAATATGCATATTATAATGCTTAGTTTCTAATTTGTTTCGCCTAGAAACTTGTATTTACTCTGTTAATGAGACATGGTACAAACTCTCACAGAAAATTACTGTTCCAAGTATCTTGTAACCTTTTTCATGTTTCGAAGGAAAACTACAGAATCCTACACTATGTGCAGCCTAACAATCGTGCGGGTAGTTTTATCTTGTGTTTTATGTGTCGTTATCTACAAAGTTATACATTCATCACTTCACTTTTTGAAGCTGGTTATGTAATCAATGATAACAATAGTACAAGAATAAAGATGTTTATTTCAATACCAAGTCATGTTTTGATAAAATAATTCACACATCACTCATATAAATTAACTTTCTTATCACAGATAAAATTATTATGTGTGCGAGACGTAAGGCCGGGTGCACTTTCACCCGAAACCAAGGAACACTAAATGTTGTTGAGTAATCGAAACTTAAATTGTGTTACCACAAAAAAACATTTTTAGTCGCCTGTTTAGCTAGACAGCGTCCAAAGATAAATGTCAAAAATGATAAGAAATGTCACAACAGAATTGTGTTAGACAATGGTTAGTAGTGTCTAACCATTAAATCAGGATTTGTTCAGGTTGCTCATATTTAATCGCGCCTAAGGCATGTTTAGACGTCAAACATTGATTAACACGGGGTTTAACGTGTGTTTAATTTTTTTGTGGTAAGACCCAAAAGAGTTAAACCCACTCATTTACATAGAACACGCACCTATTTTCTCCATTAAACCGTTACAGTCAGGCTTCAAATTAACACATCAATGCCACCGATGTGACAGGGTTGTCGGTGTAAATTTTCATCAGATGTCGTCGACATGCTAGGCGTGTCCTGTATTTTGTCACGAATGTTTCAACTTACTCACTGTCACAACAAAGGCGAGGTCTTTACTCTCCATATTTGATGCAAGTCACCTGCACTTGAAAGCCAGGCCCCTATTGTAGATAATAGCGTGTTCACCAGTTTCGTTTTATTCCAGCTCAGATATAAACCTAGTAGATCAAACACCGAATAAATAGAGCTTTAACCACGGGCATGGGGTAGATCATTTTCTAGTGCTCGTCTGGCTAGTTACGGGTGGTAACTAGCCCGAGCAAGATGAAAATCTGTCTACAAGCACCGCTCGGTGCGACGTGTCCCGGCAGATTGTGCCAATCTACATTCATATAAAAGAGTGTCTTTTCATATGCTCCAATCACTATAATTCAAAAGTTAATTTCATTCAAATACAAATTTATTTTTTAAATTTACGACAATATGTCAGTTCAGTGGTGGTAACCAGGCAGCAGTGAGGTTTAAGTTGCTTGAGTGTAACACTTCAAAGGTATTAAAAGCCTATCCTATTATCTATACTCATAACTCATCCATCTCCAAACTAAAACAGCTCTTAACGCCATCACCACAGAGTCTGGAAACGCTCGACAATGGCAAGCCGTACACTGCCGCGTACTACGGCGACCTGCCGGGAGTGATCAAGAACTTGCGATACTCCGCCGGCTGGGCCGACAAGAACCACGGGAAAGTGGTGCCCGCCGATGGGAAATACTTCGCTTACACACGACACGAACCCGTTGGTATGTATATGATTTATCCATACTATTATCTATACAAATAAATAAACTTTAAACATCTGTAATTTCAAAATAACAGCTTCTTACTGCGTATGAAATACGGTGCTTACAACAAAAAATAATCTTAAATAGTTTTGGTCTGTCTGTCTGTCTGTACTGGCTAATTTCCGAAACGGCTGGACTGATTTTGTTGGGGTTTCCTCAATTGGTTCACTGATGTATAACATAAGGAGTAACTTAGCCTACTTTTGTTTTAGAAACTTAAGGGGCTAGGATCGCCAAAACGACTACTTTCTCCTCCTAAAACTCCCACACGGCTTGTTTTAACGACTTGAAAAAAATACTACCTGAATGATCAATTCAAGGGCATTAATTTCACTGATTGATTTTTTTGTGTTACCATTACTTATGGCTTGAAAAAATATTTAACAGCATGCTGTTTTAAAACTATTTTCCCTAAAACTTCTAAATGACTTAGACGTTTGGGATTAATTTTACACCAAAAAATAAGGAAGAAAATTTTCTATAAACTGGCCGTTTCATTTGTGCATAGAGCAATATTTCGCAAAGAAATGATCAAAAAACTGAATTCCAAATGTACAAGTCTCAGAGGTGCTCTGCGCGGGCGCGCGCGGCAGTCATGCACTGGCATTCAGACGGGGAGGTTGTGTCGCTCGTTGCTCTGCAAACGCTGTCCGCCGACGTTACATATTTGTGTGCGTGAATGATATACAATACAAGTATTTGTTTTCGTGTGGGTTTGAAGCTTGCTCAAAGAGTAGCGTCTAGAGCGGTGAAATGTGATTCATTCCGTGATTTGCGCGTGGACGCTCCTCGTATACATATTGAATGGGTTACATTTTTGATTACAATTTCTTGTTTACGTACTTACATCATTTTTACGAGTGGAAAATATATGTATTGGTAAACAAATTATTAGCGGCAGCTACAGGAATATCGGGAGGTTTAGAACTGTTTAAGAAAGACTGGAAATGAAATTGAAAAGTAAAATTACTCAGGTTAACGAGCACAATGCGGTACTGCATATTTTTGTTTCAAAGTATTTATTGGCACTGCAATTGTTATGGGCCGGCGTTATCTTTATCATCAGGCAAACGACCACCAAACGATCAGGGCCATCTACAGTAAAAATGATATCGAAAATGATAACTATTTTAAAATCCAAGATATCGGACATTTTTATTTTTCAATAAAATGGTATGGGTATCATTTTCGAGATTTCTCGGGGTGCTGATTACAGAAATGACAACCATTTTTAAATTCAAGATGACATTTTTTTAGGAAATCGATAATATGGGTGCCATTTTCTAGGTTTCTCGGGGTGCTGATATCGAAAATGACAACGATTTAAAATCCTACATAGCGGACAATATTTTTTTTTTCAATAAAATGCTATGGGTGTAAGTTTCGAGATTTCTCGGGGTACTGTGTACAAAAATGAAAAATTCTTTTATAATCCAAGATGGTGGACAATTCTTTTGTAAAATGATATGGGTGTCGTGTTGGAGGTTTCTCAGGGTGCTGATTTTGAAAATGACTACTATTTTAAAATCCAAGATGGCGGACAAATTTTTTTAGTAAAAGGATATGGGTGTCTTTTTCGAGGTTTCTCAGGGTACTGATAATGAAAATGACAACGATTTTAAAATCCAAGATGGCGGACACGTTTTTTTTTCAATTAAATGGTATGGGTGTCATTTTCGAGATTTCTAGGGGTGCTGATTACGGAAATGACAACCATTTTTAAATCCAAGATGGCGGAATTTTTTTTAGGAAATCGATAATATGGGTGCCATTTTCTAGGTTTCTCGGGGTGCTGATATCGAAAATGATAACGATTTAAAATCCATTCAAGACCTATAGGGTGGTTCACGGAGACCTAGAGCAATAGACCAAGAGACTAGAATCATTAAATTTGGCAAGAAGTATTGTCTTATACCACAAGTAAAGCGAAAAATCCGAAAACTAATTATGTATAACACACACACGCGCACGCGCATGCACACGCTCGCGCAAGCGCACGCACGCACGCATGCACACACATGCTCACGCACACGCTCGCATACGCGCACACGTGCACACGCGCAAACGCACGCACGTACGCAAGCAAGCACGCACACAAGCAAGCACGCACACAAGCAAGCACGCACACAAGCAAGCACGCACGCAAGCAAGCACGATTGCACGCACGCACGCACTCACACACACGCACATTATCAATGAGTGTATTGTGTACAATTTTTTAGGGTTAATTATTTTGTTGAATGTAGCTGTAAAAGGACCTAACGATTCCAGTCTTGAACGAACTATTTACATGCTTACAAGTCTTTTCGGAATCCTCGGCTTGCGAGTCCAACCCACACTTGTCTATTTTTTCTATTGTATTGGTTAACGAGACGAGCTGGACGTTTGCCTGATAGGAGTCATAATGCCGGCCCATAAAAATTGCAGTGCCATTCAGAACTTTGAAACACAAAAGCCTGCGCGGCACCGCAGTGTGCTCATAACTAAGTCTCATATCTTAGTAATTTCGCTGGCTACTTTGCTCAACAAACCGGAACACAATAATGCTTGCACATTACTGTTTGCCGGCAGACTTCATGAACAAAACGGAAACCCAGACGGACACTCGCAGATGACTCGATACCTCGTAAATGACATCAATATAAAAAACATGACTACAAAAGTAAAAAATAAAAAATAACCCGAAAATCATTTATTTACGTACACGTTCGTTTTTGGGTCAAAAGGTGTAACAAATTTCAACGTTACGGAGCAAATTGGCTGTCTGTACTTTTATTATAGTCCACAGCGATGTTTTGAGATAAATCTCAACGTTGTATGATCTCATGTGCGTCCGTCCCGTTTATTTACGAACTAGCTTCTACCCGCGGTTTTCACCCACGTTCCCATAGGAACCGTGCATTGTTCCGGGACAAAAAGTAGCTTATGTTATTCTCCGGTCCATAAACTATATCTATGCCAAAAACCACGTCGATCCGTTGATTCGTTACTGCGTGAAAGAAGGACAAACCAACAAATCAACAAACACACTTTCGCATTAATAATATAACTAGCTTCTGCCCGCGGTTTTCACCCGCGTTCCCACAGGAAACATGCATTTTCCGGATACAAAGAACCCTATGTTACTCTCCGGTCCATAAACTATTACTATGCCAAAAATCACGTCGATCCGTCGCTCCGTTACTGCGTGAAAGAAGGACAAACCAACAAATTAACAAACCAACAAACAAACTTTCGCATTTATAATAGAGTAGGATATAGGATATATTTTATGGTTAAAAGAACTTACCTTAAGTGAATTTCAACCAAAATTATGCGAGATGTTACATCTGAAGAGATTTAAATATACATGGTAGTCCGTTTCTCGTCATACTGCATCGTCACACAATTCAGAGCATATAGATTAATAAAAAAAATAGAAAGACATACAGTTGTTCACTCGTTCCTTCCCTTCGGTCACCACCGGCGATCCGTTCGGCTTCAACTTCATTCTTTTTAGAGCTGATGTCTGCATTCTGCAACTCTTGGGTTAACATAGTGTCTGTAGTGAATCATCACTACGTATCAATGTTATGAGTCCTACAGGGTGGGAGGGAGTTTAAATCTCTTCAGATGTAACATCTCGCATAATTTTGGTTGAAATTCACTTAAGGTAAGTTCTTTTAACCATAAATTATGCTTACGATGTTACATCTTCGAGATTTAAATATACATGGTAGATGTTTAGAGTATGTTGCAGAATGAAAGATATTCGTAAATAGTAACAAAATAGTAAAATAAACGAAGAAATTTTAATAAATGTAAATATTATATCGCTTCAGGATTCTAAACTTAAAGTTTAATTTATTCAAACGATAATACTGCCTAAGCGAACGATGTGTATTCAGAATTTAGCAAAGTTTGATTGTAGAATTTAGCAAAACAAGGAGGATTACCCATCTAGATGGCTATTCTTTTGATAAGGCCGATGAACAATCCAGATCATCTGGCTGGAGAAGTGGAAGGGTGGCGCGTGCTGTGTGCAGTGAACACGGGCATATCCACGCGACTTACTTAAAGTTGACTTAATCCAGCGACTAATGGTTTCAGGGGGTGCGTTGTGGATCGGTTTATTTAATGTAAGGATAAGTTTGTTTGTATTTATTTATTTATTTATCCATATTAGGAAGACTATCGACTATTAACATATTGAAATAGACACATAGTAAAAATCAAAAGTCATTTACAAGTCTCCACTGACTGTATTTGTAAGACTTCTAGATTGGCTTGCTCTTTCAATTATGAAATCAAAGTTTTCGCTGGGCAGATAGATTCACGTTTAACAAAAAAAAGGAAAAAACACCTTTAAAAAATCTAATTATGTTATAGTATGTCTGTTTTGCAGTGATGTTTACCTAAAATTAATAATAAAGCGCACCGAAGAGTTGAAAGTGCCATAACCAGACCCTTTTTTAAAACTTTTCAGTTAGAAATCTTAATATTTCTCTAATCGACGTATCATAGACATCCAAGATTGTATGCTAGACCAAAAATAAACCACAGAATAATAAAATTTTAATTTAGCATTTGCATTGTACTGAATAATGGTATTGTTTGATAGAGAATTTAAAAGAAATTCGACAGTATCTTCGGAGTCACCTTGTCGTAGGTACGCTTGCCGGATAATATAGAGCACCCCAGGGTACGATTTGAATAGAAGATACCAAGGTTGGCTAAGCTACGGGCCATGGAACAATGAAAATACCGCATGCTAAAGCGAGCGAAATTTTCACTGTCCTTCGAAAAATTATCAAAGGTTTATTTATCATTTTAGCACAAGAGCGAAAGAAGGAGATGCTATTCTATTTTATTCTTCTATTCTATGTATGAAGCAAATACAATAACGTTATGTTATTTGTTTCTTATCGTTGCTAAATTTCTCTAGCGATATGACTGAGGTGCAGAAATTGTGTATCACCAATTTCATATATATAGGAGATAGCAGTGGTGTTTATCAACCCTAAGAACACATTTACGTTGCGACATTTTTAACTGAAGGATTTTAACCCTAGGAAGGCGGCTAAAAACTCAAGATTATTTATGTATTGTGTCTTTTCGCACGCCAACCAGTGACCTTTAATTCCAATTCAAATTCAAAATGCTTTATTCAAATAGGCCCCAAAGGAGCACTTATGAAAGTTAAATTAATAGTTACCATACCCGTCACATACAACTCCCCAGCACATCAACGACAAAACTGTACATATAATCAAATTTTAGTTATTTGTATGTATCTTATTCTTGGCCTTGTTGGCCATGTTGGACCACCAAATGAAGGCATCTTGCAAATATTTTTTGAGATTCATACGTAAATTATAACCATCATCGAAAATTTGCAGTGCTAAGTATTTTTCACGCTCAAAATGTATGGCGTACGTTGTACAACCAACAATAGGCTACAGCGAGGCAAGCAGCTGTTAGCATACTGATACACTTAGCAAGCTCATGGATAATTATTATCTCTTTGAGTCTCTTTGAGAAGGAATAAAAGCTTATTTATTTTTTGAGTAGGTAGTTCTAAGGACATAGGTAGTTTGAGCATTAATTTAAAGACGTAAAAATTGACATATTTGTTTTGAGCACATGTAACCGTTTTCGCGGTTAATTGTAAAGCCTACATTTTTCAAATTGGTTACTACAGTCTGTACTATTGCTGTTTTCATAAGTAGTATAACCTGCTCCAATGCACAATACGCCAAGACACCCAACTCTTGTAAGTCCTAGATCTCATAACAAGGATAAAAGAGGTTTCAATAACTTAGTGGTTTCAATAATATACGGGGCTGAACTAAGGCCGTAAGGCAAATAACTGAATAAAATTAAATTCATAATTATAACAGGTCAATTCTGAATCTTAGGTATTTTGTATCCGGTGGAGGGATGGGTACTAAAAAATGGTCGATTGTGGCCATGTAAGCACTGTTAGAAACCTATTCAGGAATGAGCTGTTCGTATCTTCCATTTTGAAGTGGCACATCTAAGTCCTACTTTTACGTATGAAAAAACGTAAGATAGACATAATGGCGCGTCTGTTCAGTGCATTGTGATATAGTGCTAAGACTGAGTAGCTTAGATACGGCCTCACAAATTTTCTCTAGCGGAAGAGATAGGTTATCAGGTACCTATAGTGTTTTGTGGTACATATGAAAGGGAGTTTATAACCACTAACATAAGACAGTATAATCGGGTCATCAGTAATCGTTAGCCAAGTTACTACAGAATAATTGTATTCTATCAGCATGCGGTTCCTCTAATGATGTCGGCCGTCGCGTGATTTGTTCGCGGGGGCTACTTGGAAAATGCGGGCTTCGAACTGGCGTTCCTCCTTGCCAACGTTGAAGGTACGGTGCTGACACTGATGCCTTCGGATTGTTCTGCGGGCGGGGAGTTTGTGCGTTTCTTGACATTAGAGTTCCTCGTTGAAAAAACCAGACGTGTTTATCGCCAAAAAAGTAGGTAGGTAGGTATCTCTTTTAAACCTTGTATTGTCCTCGAAAAACTTTTGTCGAAAAGTAGAACTATAAGTTTGCGCTGGTTTACAGTTTCTTCGTAATGAAAATCTAGTAATTTAACTCAAATATTTTCTTTATCGTATCATGAATTAGGCAATTCCCGAACCCAACTTGTTTTGTGATTTTTCTAGTCGTTTATCATTGTTTTTTGCCGTATCAGAAAGTCTTCAATTTACTTTCGGGTTTAATTTAAGTACCCGTGTTAATAGGAAGTTTTACGGAATCAGCATCCTATCTATGAGGGAATACATATATTCCTTAGCTAACCCATCTATTCGAATTCCCCAGCGTTAAGAGATCTCTGTAGGTAGGGTTCATCTAGAGTTTTTCGTAACTTCTTGCTTCACCTAACATAACAAAAGTTGTGCCAGTCGAGCAGGATGGTTGATTGGGTTATCAGTTCAGGTATTGAGTAATGTGTCTGTGACAATGAATGCCACGAGTGGTTCTTCATTCACGTAGTCTTCACTCACGTAGTCTTCATTTACGTATGCAGATTCCATATAAGGAATGCTTCCCACCTCGCTAATACTTCTATTGGACATCGTGTTCGAGGATGAGATGTCAGATCAACGTTCGCGATCTCATAAGGGAAAACATAATCATTTCCATATAGTATTATAACATAGTTACTTTCAGGATGATATCGGGTAAATTAAGAACGTACAGGTATTCATTTATTTCTGGATGACATCTGGTATCACCACGTTAAGATGGTACGTTATAAAATATAGTGGACGATGATAGTCCTACATTAAGAAGGTACAGGTACCTATTAATTTATTTCTGGATGACATCTCGTATCACCACTTTAGGAAATAAATTTTTAATAACCATCAGGATAATATCTGGTATTACCACGTTAAGATGGTACGTTATAAAGTATAGTTGACAATAATAGTCCTATATTAAGAAAGTACAGGTACCTATTAATTTATTTCTGGATGACATCTCGTATCACCACTTTAGGAAATAAATTTTTAATAACCATCAGGATAATATCTGGTATTACCACGTTAAGATGGTACGTTATAAAGTATAGTTGACAATAATAGTCCTATATTAAGAAAGTACAGGTACCTTTTAATTTATTTCTGGATGACATCTCGTATCACCACTTTATGAAATAAATTTTTACCAACCATCAGGATAATATCTGGTATTACCACATTAAGATGGTACGTTATAAAATATGATGGAAAAGGAAAAAACACTCTTTTTATTTTCTCAAAAAAGTGAGGGTAGCAATAACACTAACCTTTATTACGCTTGGGACGGCGTAGTATTTTCTCCAATCGACGAATCATTTCAAGAATAACGTCAGGATCACCTTTGTGCTTCCTTTTTCCTATAATTGTTGTTAATTGGAACTTTTTACAACTTTGGACGAAAATAAGTGTTAACGATGCGGCACACGAAACACGAATGAAGTTGAAGCCGAACGGATCGCCGGTGGTGACCGAAGGGAAGGAACGAGTGAACAACTGTATGTCTTTCTATTTTTTTTATTAATCTATATGCTCTGAATTGTGTGACGATGCAGTATGACGAGAAACGGACTACCATGTATATTTAAATCTCGAAGATGTAACATCGTAAGCATAATTAGTATGGAAGTATGGATAGTATGGATAATGATGATCAAACTTCACTTTCAATGAAGAACTTTCCACTAAATGAATTCAAAGAATTATAGGCAAAGAAGATGCCGTGCGCGCTACTCGCACGCGCGTTCGTTCATCCGCGTATTCTATGACGTTAGGTTTTGCGATGTTCTTGAAAGACGAAGTGTGGACCGCGCGGGTGAAGTGGGATTGACTCCACCCATTCGAGCAAGGCCATTGGCGCGTGGTAGGGCCTTAAATGCTAAAATGTGTTTGATGTTTTGGTTCCTCTTTCTTTTCACGCAGAAATGGAGCAACGCATCGGCGTCATTTAAAAAAAGGCCCCTGCCTTACCGGCTAACAATCTCGTGTTCGTTTTCGACTCCAACCCAATTAAGAGCAGCTGTCGTTAGGTTAGGCTGGAAGGAATCGTCTAGAATTTTCGCTGGTTATCATTTTAGAACGAATGTTATTAAGGAAACATGTTCTTACAAAACGAAAAGAAGCGAACTCTAGACAACTCCTTCCACACGAAGACTAGTGACCGCTGGTTTTAATCGGTTTGGAATCGAAACCGAACAAGAGATTGTTAGCCGGTAAGGCAGCTGTATAACGAATAACGATGTATTTGGTGTTTCGTACAACATCCCTATTACTTACGGAGTTTTAGGCGCAAAAAATAAACAAAAATAATTACTAATAACTCAAAAGTTTAGTCTTGACCTCTATTTTTCGTCACGCTAAGAGTAGCATGGGGATTGGCCAGGCGAGGTCATTCGTCGTATATATTGGTGGGGGACGACATCATTACCGTCGTACCATAATTGCTTAAATAAATATACAAAAATGCTAGTCATGTTTGAGTTTTGACCAGTAAATATGTAGATGATATGCAGTATTAATGTAAGTCTAGGTACATAGTCACGCATCGCACGTCTTATAATTTATCTGTTCATGAATATGACAATGGAAAAAAAACAATTAGATACTGTGATTTTATGTGGTTATTAGCGCTATTAACCGTATGTAATTTCAAGGGCAAGTATCATGTAGTCAAACTCAATTATTTATTGTTTGTTATCTTTCTTAGACAAACAGTAAATAATGTTTTTTTTATCAAATCAAAACATTTATTTGCAAATAAAATAAGGTTACAAAATTAGATGTTACATTAAAAAGAATCACTTATTTTGCCTTTTCAGGCGTGCAAAAATTTAAAAGTCAATGAAATAAATGCATAAAATTAAAGTCAAATTTAAAAATTTCAATTTACAATTTCAAAGAATAACACAATCATAGTCAATCATACCCCCAGTAATAATTATATTTATTTATTTCCGTTATTTAGTCAGGTTATTTAAATTATTTCTTCATTGAATATAATAGTTACAACATTCCATCAATTTACTAAACCACTTATTGAGTAGAACATTTTAGCTTGCAACCACCTTAGTAACTCCCTTTTAAATCTGTTTCCATCTAGGGCTGTGATATGTTTAGGCAAAGCATTATACACTTTGATGCACATAGCATGACACTGTTTTTGATAAAGTGCACTTCTAGGGTTATTATCATGTACCAGTCTGTCCGGATTGCGTGTGTTTCTAAAGAAGATTTCAGATGCATTCTTAAAGTTTTGAGGGTTTGTATAAAAACACATTTTGATCACATGTAGGGATTTTACACATTTATACAATTATTATACTGTGACAAAGTTGGGCCCCAAGCCCCAAGGATCTCAACTCTCAGTCCTCAGATAAGACTTAATTTTTATTTAATTATAAGTTATAACATACCTTTGGATTGGTATTACAGATTGAAACTTGGGTTCATTTTATGTTGATAATAAAAAGAACTTAAGTATAGTACAAATTTTCTAGTTGGTTTTTTTATTTGCTTAATACCTGTAATCTCTGTAACTACCGTTTCGATTCTAAAAACTCTTTCTCTAGTAGAATGCTCTACCCAAGAGTGTGAAGCCGCGAGCGGAAGTTATTTTTAACTAAATTTATTAATAACATTCATCGCACTGTAAAACATATTAAAAGTGCATTCAAATATGTCTAGATCCCGGCTCTGGACCTGAGCAAGCGTAGTATTGACTTGAACATGCGCAATGCACGCTGGGTCTAATTGTTTTCTAATTCCCAGGCGTGTGCGGCCAAATCATCCCGTGGAACTTCCCGCTGCTGATGGCTGCGTGGAAGCTGGGCCCGGCGCTCGCCACGGGCTGCACGCTCGTCATGAAGCCGGCGGAGCAGACTCCGCTCACTGCGCTCTACCTCGCTCAGCTGGTCAAGGTAAACACTCAACCGATCGTGGTAAATACACAAGCTATCGTGGTAAATACACAACTGATCGTGGTAGATATACAACTGATGGTGGTAAATACACAACTGATCGTGGTAAATACACAACCTATGATGGTAAATACACAACCAATCATGGTAAGTAAACAACTGATCATGGTAAGTAAACAACTTATCGTGGTAAATAAACAAAACCTGACTGACCGTGGTAAATACGGGCCTTAAGGACGAACTAGTCGTAAATTTCTCCATACAACCGTACTTGGGTGATTACTCCACTACTTGACGTTTAAAGTCCAAAATTAAGAATAATATCGATTTATCTCTTCGTTATCTAGGTCAGCCTGCTAATTGTACAGAAAAAAAATAAGTGGCTTAAAAGTAATGAGCCTTCAAACATCTGTATTTTAGCACGTATTTTAACGCAAGTTTGGACGTAAATAAATTACAAAAGGATTACGAAAACTCGAAAATAAGGTACATACTAACAAGCTTTAGTTTATTGACATTTCAAATAACTTTGGTCTTACTAAATACATTCAGTAGTTTTGTCGTAAAACCCCAAGCACCAGAAGCCAATTCGTACATTTTTTGCGCGCCGGTTTTCGACTTTTCGGTTTTCGTCGCGACTTTACGAGAGTGTGTAATTGTGTATGTGCGAGCATTAGCCTCATACTACTCATCGCTGCAGAGTCTTACCTTGTCCCACGAATGTTAGATGAAATAGCATACATTTTAGCCGCGCCCACCGATGAGTTCGCTCCATGGATTAGTAGGGTCTTAAGATTTGGATGTATGGGATCAAATCAAATCAAAATTCTTTATTGTACACCAGTCTTAAGAGAATAACCACAGTAACAGATCTAAAAATTAAAGTACAATGGGCGGACTTATCGCTAAAAGCGATCTCTTCCAGTCAACCTTTGGATGGAAAGAGATTAATGGAGTGTGAGAGGGATATTGTTAGGATCTTTAAATCATCCCGATTACCGAATGACACTGGCTAGGGCAGTCGTGCTTTTTAATTTTTTCAGTTATACTTGTTATAAAATGTTAATCCTTTTCTGGTTGCAAATGATTTGACTAAGAACTACATAGATTACATGAAATAAATAAAACCAATATATACCCGTTGCTGTACAGGAAGCAGGCTTCCCTCCTGGAGTGGTCAATATGCTGCCAGGCTTCGGAGACGCGGGCGCCGCGCTCGTCGACCATCCCGATGTTGACAAGATTGCTTTTACTGGTAACTTTTTATTAATAAGGAAAAAGTCTTCCTAAGATACCCGGCTGCCATGAGGAGCAGCCGGGCTATGTGGGATTTTTACCCACTTAAAACTCCGCCGGAGGAGGAGGTTCGGTCTACCTTTTCTGGTAGAATCTATGTTGTCCATGTAAAATAAACTCCTAAAACAACTGCATACTAAAATTGCGTTTTATTCCCCCAGGATCAACGGAAGTAGGCAAGTTGATCCAGCGCGGCGCTGCCGGCACACTGAAGCGGATCACACTGGAGCTGGGGGGGAAGTCGCCCAACATCATCCTTGGAGACGTGGACCTGGAGGCGGCCGTGGAGGCGGCGCACACCGCGCTGTTCTACAACATGGGCCAGTGCTGCACCGCTGGTGAGTACCTTGCAGCATCATAAAAAACAGGATCAATAGACAAAAAAAAGTTTCTATGCAAATTGTCCGTTTTCTTGGCGATGTTCTATGAGTTTTATTTTCTACGTCTTCAGCCGGTGATTGTCACTAGAGTTAAGCCGCTTTTAATTCAGACTTGAAACCTTTTTTGAGTTGTTTCATTTTCCGTTTTGTCTTAGGATCTCGTACATTCGTGGAGGACAAAATCTACGACAAGTTCGTGGAGCTGTCGGCTGAGCGCGCCAAGAAACGAGTCGTCGGAGACCCCTTCCGCCTGGACGTGGAGTCCGGACCACAGGTCAGGAAATGGAATAATAATACTTAGAGATCGTTACACTACAAGCTCCAATGGTAATTGTAAAGCACTGCACGACCACGTGCTTCGTAATTACCGCTATATGCAGACGTACTACATTAATATTCGAACAGCGGTCGGAGCACTGACATGTTGTTTGGTTTTGAACAGATCGACGCTGAACAACACAAAAAGATCCTAGGCCTGATCGAACGCGGAAAGCAGCAGGGTGCTCGATGTGTGGCCGGCGGGGCGCGCGCCGGGGAAGTGGGGTACTACGTGCAGCCCACCGTGTTCAGTGACGTCACCGACAACATGGACATCGCCACAACCGAGGTGAGCGCCGCCCACCGTGTTCAGTGACGTCACCGACAACATGGACATCGCCACAACCGAGGTGAGCGCCGCCCACCGTGTTCAGTGACGTCACCGACAACATGGACATCGCCACAACCGAGGTGAGCGCCGCCCACCGTGTTCAGTGACGTCACCGACAACATGGACATCGCCACAACCGAGGTGAGCGCCGCCCACCGTGTTCAGTGACGTCACCGACAACATGGACATCGCCACAACCGAGGTGAGCGCCGCCCACCGTGTTCAGTGACGTCACCGACAACATGGACATCGCCACAACCGAGGTGAGCGTCGCCCACCGTGTTCAGTGACGTCACCGACAACATGGACATCGCCACAACCGAGGTGAGCGCCGCCCACCGTGTTCAGTGACGTCACCGACAACATGGACATCGCCACAACCGAGGTGAGCGCCGCCCACCGTGTTCAGTGACGTCACCGACAACATGGACATCGCCACAACCGAGGTGAGCGCCGCCCACCGTGTTCAGTGACGTCACCGACAACATGGACATCGCCACAACCGAGGTGAGCGCCGCCCACCGTGTTCAGTGACGTCACCGACAACATGGACATCGCCACAACCGAGGTGAGCGCCGCCCACCGTGTTCAGTGACGTCACCGACAACATGGACATCGCCACAACCGAGGTGAGCGCCGCCCACCGAGTTCAGTGACGTCACCGACAACATGGACATCGCCACAACCGAGGTGAGCGTCGCCCACCGTGTTCAGTGACGTCACCGACAACATGGACATCGCCACAACCGAGGTGAGCGCCGCCCACCGTGTTCAGTGACGTCACCGACAACATGGACATCGCCACAACCGAGGTGAGCGCCGCCCACCGTGTTCAGTGACGTCACCGACAACATGGACATCGCCACAACCGAGGTGAGCGCCGCCCACCGTGTTCAGTGACGTCACCGACAACATGGACATCGCCACAACCGAGGTGAGCGCCGCCCACCGTGTTCAGTGACGTCACCGACAACATGGACATCGCCACAACCGAGGTGAGCGCCGCCCACCGTGTTCAGTGACGTCACCGACGACATGGACATCGCCACAACCGAGGTGAGCGCCGCCCACCGTGTTCAGTGACGTCACCGACAACATGGACATCGCCACAACCGAGGTGAGCGCCGCCCACCGTGTTCAGTGACGTCACCGACAACATGGACATCGCCACAACCGAGGTGAGCGCCGCCCACCGTGTTCAGTGACGTCACCGACAACATGGACATTGCCACAACCGAGGTGAGCGCCGCCCACCGTGTTCAGTGACGTCACCGACAACATGGACATCGCCACAACCGAGGTGAGCGCCGCCCACCGTGTTCAGTGACGTCACCGACAACATGGACATTGCCACAACCGAGGTGAGCGCCGCCCACCGTGTTCAGTGACGTCACCGACAACATGGACATCGCTACGACGAAAAAAAGGAACGATAAATTGTATGATAATTTGGAGTCCAAAGTCGGATGCATCCATCCTTAGTCTTCTTTTATCAGCTTTTATCATGTAACAGTCCTTGAGTCATATCTAATCATTATCACAGCCACTGCATTTGATGTGATAACATGCACATGTAAAAATAAAATTAATTGTTATTTTACTCAATGACCTTTATATAACCTTTACTATAGAGGTTATCAGATTACTAATAAAACAATCACAGTTATATTTTTTGTCTTAAGGCGGTACCCCGAGTCAATGACATTTATCATTCGGTCCTCGTTGCACACATTGTCGGTTTACGTTGGTGTAAAAGAGAAGGAAGACCGCGCAGGTCACTAAAATTGAGTAATAATCTAAGAAAAGTATAAATTTTATTTTCTTAAAAATGTCTCTGATTTTTTGTAAGAAACATCTTAAAAATTTTAGCAATATTTTTATTTTTGTATAATATCTAATTGTCGTATTTCATAGTCGTAGGTGTTATATTTTTTTATTCATTGAGATAGAAAGAATCTGATGGTATCAATTACTATCGGATATAAAAACAATTCGTTGGATTCGGGAAACTTTTAGATGCAGTATCTATGTGGAAATTACCTATATATTTTTTGTCAATTTCATTTTTTTAATGTGATCTTCATAAAACTGTGTAACGACAGAAATTTGTCGATTTGTTAGTGGGAGGACTAACTCTTCTGCGAGTGTCCGTCTGGGTTGTTACCACCGCGCCGTGAGTGAAGTCTGCCGCCAAGCAGTAGTGTGCAAGCATTACTGTGTTCCGGTTTGATGAGCAGAGTATCCAGTGAAATTACTGGGCTTATGAGACTTAATACCTAATGTCTCAGGGTAACGAGCGCACTGCAGTGCCGCGCAGGCCTTTGTGTTTCTAAGTTCTGGGTGGCACTGCAATCGTTATGGGCCGGCGTTATGCAAACGACCAAACAACAAAAAATCATCAGGCAAACGACCAGCTCGTCTCGTTACCTAATAACATAAAAAGAAAAAAAAAAAGAAATTATCTATTTTGTCTTTCATGCAACATCCCAATTAGTCCTACCACCATTAAACGGCCTCTTGTGGCGGGCTAGACCATTCAATATGTATTATATTATTATGTTGTTTCGCAGATCTTCGGTCCCGTGCAGCAGATTATAAAGTTCTCTCAATTGGACGAGGTGGTATCCCGCGCCAACAACACGGAGTATGGGCTGGCGGCCGCCGTCTTCACCAAGGACCTAGACAAGGCCAACTATCTCGTGCAGGTGACACAAAAACAACTCTTTTTACACGACTGGCCAAATGACTTATATCAAGTTATGTGCGGATTATTGACACTCGCTCTAAAACGGTGAAGGAAAACATCGTGAGGAAACCGGCATGTTCAAGAACCACAAAATTCGAGGACATGTGACATCCATCAAGCCGCACTGGGCCCGCGTGGTGGATTATGGCCCATACCTCTCTGAGAGAAGGCTGGTATCCCAGCAATGGGAGCGTAAGAACGCCTGAACAGATCTCGTTAGAATCCTTACATACATCATCCTGAGTGGTTTACTGTTTAGGGAAGACGCGATTTTTTTTATTGCAAGGTAACTAGACCCGCCGGTCGTTTGCCTGTAAGCAAACCGCCAGCCCGTATTGCAATTGCAGTACCACTCTAAACTTTGCAAAGGCTGGCGCGGCACTGCAGTGCGCTCGTTGCCCTGAGACGCTTATTATAAATAAAATAAATAAATAAACGCTTACACTCATACCCCCGCACTAGGATTCCCTGTGTCGCAGGTGGCATGGACACACACAGATACACATCACAAACATCCAAGACCCGAGAACAAATTTTATGTTTACACAAAATCTGCCCCGGCCGGGAATCGAACCCGGGACCCACAGATTATTTAGCCTGTTGATAGCTCATAAACATAAATCCTCATACAAACATATCTCACCGGCGCGGGCAGGGGGCGAGGTAATATTCTATGCTTGCAATTGGCCGATCATTTGGATGACGTAATTTAGTGATGTGGTACGATTACTACTGAACAGAATAATATCGATAAAATTGAATAGGTAGTTAGCATCGCATTCTTGATTCCCTGACATATACGATTAATAATAAATTATTATATGGAAAACCTAGACAATACATACTTACTTTATAAATTAATCTATAATACTACTTATAATAAAACTCCAGGTCACATTTTTTTTGGATGGCACTCCTATCTATACTGAAGCCAAAACTGTATTTTTATTTTTGTCTGTCTGTCTGTATTTTGGCCACGCATCACGTCGAAGCTACTGAATGGATTCCATGACTTGCGATGTATGGAACCAATTCTCTTTTTGAGTCGCTTCTATCCACTTTTCCTTGATTTCTGGGATGTCTGGAAATCTAACAACAAAAGGCAGAAATACTTTAAAAAAACCGGGAACCTACTTCGATGAAAATATCGCGATATATGAAAATTCAAGTACCATTTTTTCATCTTTAGATGATCTTCCATAAAATGTATATGGGACCACCTTGAGATGATACACTTTTAAACAACAAAAATAATTTTCAAAATCGGTCCACAATTGACGGAGAAATCAGTTAAAATACTTAAAAAAATACATACAGTCGAACATTTAACCCCTCCTCTTTTTTCGAAGTCGGTTAACAAATCCAAACGAAAGGTTATTATTTTTCCAAAATAATTAATAATAGTATATATATTAATTGTAAAGTATACATTGAATATCGATAAGTTATAAGTCTGCACTCGTACTCGCAGTGGCGAGTAGTGCATTTACATAGTTCGTTTTCGCATGAGGGGAAGTTGTATCATTAGTCAACAGGATTTATAGTCTTTGCCGGGACCCCTCGCTTTGCAGGCAGGGTTACTACTAACTTAGCTACGGAGCCGTCAATTACTTTTACTTTTCTTTTTTATTTTATTCTTTACTTTTCTTTTTTATTGAATGCCTTAACCTTTTGTCGCAGAAAATCCGCGCCGGCACCGTATGGGTGAACGATTACAACGTGTTCGGGAACCAGATCCCGTTCGGAGGGTTCAAGCAGTCCGGGGTCGGCCGAGAGAACGGACCGTACGGGATCAATAACTACACTGAGGTCAAGGCCGTAGTCATCAAACTCACCGATAAGAACTCGTAAACGACGATAACAACTTGTGTAACTCATAAAAATATTAAAACATGAAAAATAAATATTAAAATTACCGTGGCGCAAGAACTTTGCGATCCATAGCGATCGATAAATTGACTGGTCGATAAGTTACAATGTTACGTTACGTTGTTGATTTTTTTCGAAAACGAAACCTTTTTACCAAACGAAACCTAATCTCCGAAACTAGTTTTGCGACGACGACAAGTTTTACTTGTAATCTGTTATCGTTTGCATTTCCTACACAATGAAGTTCAATTTTCATTGCATTGACTGAATAACTAATTTTGCGAAGTTATTTTCGTGTGAAACCGTGGCGAACAACGATAAAACCATTTATACATTTCTGTTAAAATAGTCTTCGTTCCATAAACCAGTCTTCGAATAATTGTGAGATGCGAATATTCACTTCATATTGAAGAACATTCGGCTTCTTTTCGTTTTCGAAAAAATCAAGAATGTAAAATAAGAATAATTAAGTATGTAAGTGACGGTAAAATTGTGCCTTGAAAAGCCGCGCCACGGTAAATTAAAATTACAATATAACACTCATTCCGCACTGTACAAATAAGAACTATTATAAGATTCAAATAAAATGGTAATTTTAGAAGTATCTTGATATAAAAAATGGCATGCTTTCTTGAAAACGACTTTTTGACGAACGGCTTTGTATAATGGAATGTTCATACCATACACATATGGGGGTAAAATAAATTGGGGGTAGGTTATACATCCATCAATTTTGTATCCATCGGTAACTATAAAACACAGTAATTTGTTATTGTTACAACTAGTAATTCGTTGGTACCTACTTACATAGTATAATATACTTTTCCACTTAGAAGTGGAACAACAACAATGTCTGGACGTTTGACGTCAAACTGGACGGTTGAAACTAAGTTTCTATGTGAGGAACTGACAATAAGCACATTTTTCACCATTTGATGGTTTCAATCAGTTAAAAACATGTTCAGTTTTATGTTTTCAGATACGAACGTTTTCGCATATTATTGATCTTGTGTAACTATTATGGCATATTGTTAGAAATAAGTAACATGTAAATGTGTCACCTAAGGGTTATGCTCTGTGTGCACATATAAAACTTAACTATAAGCAGTCTGTAGGTCTTAAGTCTAACTTTGTATACCTACTGGCTACTGCACTAACAATTCTAGTGTCATATTTGCATTTTCTCTATTGTGCCATTTAATTTGTACTTATTTTTTTTTAATTCTCTTAAAAAAATTATATAATGGCTGCGGGTCGCACAACTTTTGTTGACATTGGTGTCGATTCTCTCATCTCATACCTAAACCTAATTTTAGTTTTAATCTCTTTATAAAGAACATGAGAACGTGTAGGAATATATTTTAGACCTGTCAAGTTAATCCTCAATTTGACAGGTCTAAAATAAAAATAAAATATTGCTTGTGTCTAGCGTAAATTTAACGATAGTGCATTTAGCGACGTCTATTTTATTAACGATGGAAGATATTTGACAGCTCTAAAACTAAATTTATATCTGTAAAACATCTTCCATCTCTTTCTCAAGTTATGTATTGGAAAGAGAGAGAGAGCGAAAATAAAATTAGGTTTAGATATGACAGGACAGAATCGACACCATTATATTGATTGTTTCGAGCGTGTCCGATTTGTGTCTTCATTTGGGAATTTTTGAAACGAAAAGTCCTTGATCCATATCTTTTATTGTTATGGTTGACATATGTAACCAAATGCTTTTTAAAATATATATTCTATATTTCTATACATTTGGTTTTATTAACTTTTAACTTGATTTTACGCTGATACATTTTTGTGATTTTTGGTGTATCTGTGTCAATGTGGTTGTAGCTGATGAACCCTTAAATCCTTAAATAGACTGACTCACGAGTGCAGCAGCTGAAACAAACCTATATGAGCTTGTCCACAGATTAAAATCGTAGCAAGCCATAGCCAGCAGGATGATTTTAATTCACTCGAAATGAAATCCGGGTCAGAAGCGACACTTGATCGTTTCGGAATTGCATCCCGTCATATAAACCCGTTTAGATTCGACAGCTCAGCGGCGCAAGTACGGATCTATTCGGGTCGATAAAATTCGATAAAATTGACAGTTCAAATCGATAAGGTGGGATTTATCGAGCCTCGAAACAATCGACAAAAGTTATCGAAAAGCTAGGTCGAATCCAAAGAGAATATAGAGCTACTACAATACTTTAATTCATATTTATTTATTTATTTATTTATTTATTGCACACATACATTCAACTTATACTAAGCGTAAACATATGCACCCTGTTAGGAGGGCGTTGCAAACTTAAATTAGGTACTTACTTAACAATACAAAATAAGAACTAAAAACTAATACTTTACGATCAGACTTCGGTACTCGCAACATTCGATAAATTTGTCGAGTTTTTCGGTTCGACAAATTTATCGAACCGACTTCCGTACTCGCGCCGCTGGTGTATAAACACGTATATAATCCCAACAACTTTTCTGTCGGGATGCGTCACCGAGCGAACGATCAAGAAAGTCGCTTCCGACACGGATATCATTCCAAGTGAATTAAAATCACCCTGCAGGTGAGCGCTGCCCTACCACCATACGGTTCTACGGCTGCATCGGCAAAACAAAGGAACAGCTGATGCAACTACAAACTTACCGTAATACCACAATGAAAATTGCTTTAAAAAAGCGACGAACCGACTTCAGTCACAAACTACTGAACCGATTTTGATGTAATTTCTATGGGACCAATCTGAAAGTATATTCTTTCAAATAATAATAATAATAAAATTTTATTTCGGACTGTTACATCCATATATTATGTTGTTAGTAAAACACCTTATTACCTATTGTTAGTGAAATATAAAAATAAAATAAAAGTTGAAAAAATATGACAAAAAACACAACACACGGACACATCAGTACCTACTTATATTTTACCTGGCTGCTCTACATGAGCATTCACCCAGTAAATAAAAAAAGATTTTCCAAATCGGTTTAGAAATGACGAAGATCTGAGGTAACAAAAAAAAATACCCACCGAATTGATAACCTCCTTTTTTGGAAGTCGGTTAAAAAACACGCCTGTTTAGCTAGACAGTGTCTAAAGATAAACGTCAAAAATTATTAGAAATGTCACAACAGTCGAATTGTGTTAGACAACAGTTAGACACTATACTTAAATCAGGATTTGTGGTTGCTCATATTTAAACACGCTAGTAAGGCATGTTTAGGGGCTAAACGCTGTTTAACACGTGACTAGAGTGTGTTTGACTTTTTTGTGGTAAGACCGCCGATGTTTCAGTTTGTATATATTATGTGTTACTGAAGCAGCTTTGCCAGCGACCCAAGGCCACACTCGGCTTGAGTAAATTCTGGCAGGGCGAAATGATAACATACCCCCAGCCAGACGTCCGCGCTCATTCACCTAGAATAAGATAATAATATGCGGTTACGTCACGAATTCACGATGTTTTCCTTCATCGAAACATGAAGTTTGAACCATCGACCAGGGATTTTTTAATTTCACGAGTGATATGAAATCACCGGTGAGAATATTCTCACCGGTCTATGAAGACCAAGACGTAATACACAACTATATCCGTAATAGGATGCTAAAGTCGAGAGCACTTCTAAGTACCTTTATGAAGCGAAATAAATACGTGTTCCCTCCTGCTCTACATATCCCAAATGAAACCACTTATATTATACTTCTCTATGAATGAAACTCGGCGTGGTGTGAAATAAATGTTAGGTAGCTGTTATAGGTAGGTACCAATCCGGCCCTGTATTTTTAATTGCGTTGTTCATCGATTACCATATCCCAGAGGCGTTATACTGGCCTGTCAACACGTCAGTGAAACATCACTTTAAAAAACCTGCGCACGCCGACTCTACGTCAGTGCCAAGTCAATGAATGAAACCGCGTGTACGTCTCTGACATTACCTATTCATTGAATAACTATGTCTTCCTGCTCCATTAAATGGTGTGGAAAAAATAGCAAAACATCAAATTCTAACACAGATGGGATCAGTTTTCATCGGTAAGTTAGTTTTACTGTAACAAAAGTACCAACCATTTTGTCACGGCATGGTGGCATGACTCGAACACAAAATATTATTGTGTTGGATGACTCACTCATGCTAAACAGTAAAACGCCTGACGCCACGGAACATTGTTACTCACAGGAGTAAACGCTCTTACTTCATAGTCACCTTTTTTTTTAAGACTTCGTTCACTCTCCGTCTCGTTTTCTCTTAGCGCCTGCCTGCGTTTGTCCTTTTTCCCCTCGCGCTGTGTTGCATAGAATGTCCCGTATCAATAGCTCTATACCATCGTGTACATAACAGTTTATTATTTATTGTGCTATACATACTATTCTACTAAAACACCTAGTAAATATGTATAAACATCGTTGATCGAGTGATAATGCCGTTAGTATGTTGTGTCTTTTTCACATATTTGTCTGTGTAACCGATACACTGCTCTAATAATTATATCAAGAATGAGAACAAACAAACAAGCAAACAATGAGAACATTTTGAACTTCCCTGCGGCTTTCTCTATCTACTAAGATGAAAAATAAGAGATAGAAATATGTAAAAAAATCATTTTTAACTTAAACCATAATAGTATATAATTATATTGATTTATGGTCACGAATGTCATTGTACGCAAGAGTCGGATTTTAGTTTTCTAGAGGTAGGTACGGTCTAAACCTTAAATTATTTATGAATGACAATTATTTAAGTATAGCTTAAATAGGTAAAGATTTGATTGGAACGAATTGAACCTTTACAAAATCCTTCACGAACTCACGGTGATAATAATGCCTCCTATTGGCAGACTACGTCTATGTACCTTCATTTTAATTTTAGATTTCCAAAGGACCCTGATATAAAGGATGCGTGGATAGCCGCAACAAAAAGAGAAAATTGGTTGCCAAGAACATTCAGTGTTATTTGCTCCAGACACTTCACAAGCGACTGCTTTGACCAGATTAAAAATCGGCGAAGACTTTTTTCATCGGCTGTACCAACACTTCTGTTACCCTATTTGGTAAGAAATTAGAAAATTTGTGGAATGCCATTTTCATAAACCAAACCACACCAATCTAAGATAAAAGGTAAAGGTGTGTGTGGCGGTTGTCTCTCACATCGACCTCTTTCAAATAGATTATCTTTGGATGGCTACCTCACCAATCCATAAAAATGTTGTTTCCTGCCCACGATATTCCAAGGGGTTGCAGTGAAAAACAACCACCTCTATTTTACATTGTATTAGGATGATAAAACCGATACGTGTTTTCTAAATTTTGTTTTCTTGGATATGTCTACATTTTAAGTATATCCATGTAAAATATACCAATATTTCTAGAAGTTGTAACGCTCGCGCTGTGACAGACTATAGTACGAACAGACGAACTGTGCAGTCCTTTAGGGGCGTCCGTCGTCCTCTATGAATAGATTCATACTTAGGTAGGTTACCCTACTTAGAAAATTCATCATAAAGATGATGTGACTGCACTAAAACTGAGATTTTATATTATTAGGGAAAACAAATTAAAATAATAGTGGTAATAGAATACTTTTATTTATTGATATTCAGGGTACTCCTGAAGATACGACACCAAGCGATAATGAAGAAGCGTCCATTTCAATGAATCGTGAGTCTGGTGACGGTCACTCCCCGGTTGAAGCAAAAGATGAATCAAAGAACACTGACGCATCAAAAAGGATTTTGATAAATCCCAAACATTCGACATCAAATAAAATACTCAGTAGAAAAATTACGGACCTTACAATGAATCTTAAGAAATCGAAACTCGCAGTAAAAAGATTGAAAGAATCAAATAGTTATTTGAAAAGAAAATGCAATACGATGAAAAGTTTTTTAGAGAAATTGAAGGACAAGGAATTGGTTTCGCAAGAAAAGATAGATATACATTGCTTGCAAGACTCTAATCAGCAACTAAGGAAGAAAGTAATTTGGTTGAAGCGATTACTTATGGAACAGAAAAAGAAGAATTTGGCTTCTCAACATAACGTGGTTTGGTGTCCGGCTGTAGACGAGCCACTGGAGATAGCTAAGAAAGAGTAACGGCGGAACCTTAGCTAACCTAACCTTCTGTGCAATTACGTATTTTATAAACAAAAATAAAAATTTATAAAAATAAAGGTTGTCTGGATTTCTTTCCCACCAAAACACATTTATCTTCAGTTAGGGAAAATACTGGCATTACATCGTATAGTAAAAGCCAAGTACATGCCTTATTCTCTGGATCTTTTACGAGACTGACATCTCCAATCTCAGCGTGATAGGCCCCTGTGTCAAATAAAAGAAAAAAAATTCAAAATTTGGTTTTTATTTCAACAGCCAAATCTAATTCAACCACACGTCTCAATAACAATAGTACTTTAAAATTGCAGCAATCTAAACAAGCATACACTAAACAAAATCAACCTGATAAGTATATTCTACAAAATACAAAGTTTAGGAAATAATTAACTTTGGTTTGTTTTATAATGTATACAAATAAAATGTGGTAAAATTTAAATAAACAGTGGGAATATTACAAAAACCTTTAAAAGGTGCTAACTAATCTAAAAATCACAACAGTGGAATGTATTGGTGCCACTTAATCTAAAAAATCACATAGACATCAACTACTGCGTTCTCAACGGGATGGCACGCGTGCGAGCGAAAGTACAGTCGGCTGCAGTAATATGTATACACTTTTAGATTTTCAAATGTGTGTCGCTAAATTGTTTTGCGACGATGAATGTACCGAGTTACGTTATTAAGAGCCTACTAGTCCAAGGAGCGAACTCATCGGTGGGCGCGGCTAAAATGCATGCTATTTCATCTAACATTCGTGGGACAAGGTAAGACTCTGCAGCGATGAGTAGTATGAGGCTAATGCTCGCACATACACAATTACACACTCTCGTAAAGTCGCGACGAAAACCGAAAAGTCGAAAACCGGCGCGCAAAAATGTACGAATTGGCTTCTGGTGCTTGGGGTTTTACGACAAAACTACTGAATGTATTTAGTCAGACCAAAGTTATTTGAGATGTCAATAAACTAAAGCTTGTTAGTATGTACCTTATTTTCGAGTTTTCGTAATCCTTTTGTAATTTATTTACGTCCAAACTTGCGTTAAAATACGTGCTAAAATACAGATGTTTGAAGGCTCATTACTTTTAAGCCACTTATTTTTTTTCTGTATAATTAGCAGGCTGACCTAGATAACGAAGAGATAAATCGATATTATTCTTAATTTTGGACTTAAAACGTCAAGTAGTGGAGTAATCACCCAAGTACGGTTGTATGGAGAAATGAACGACTAGTTCGTCCTTAAGTGTGAAACATAACTCGTGCAAGTGTGTTGATATTATTGCAGCCGATTGTACATATAAAAGAGAGAAAGTGGCCGACTCATACGCTAACCTTCGCGTATTAAACACAGTTGACAAATTCTTAAAAAAATAAAAACGATATACTAATCTAAAACCTTTCAACTGGTGTACCTAATGCGTAGAAGGATATATGCCCCTTTTTACTAACGACAGATAAAGCGAACACCTAAGTAACTCCTAATGTAAGCAAAGATCTAAATACATACTTAATTATAGCCATTAGAACACTCCTAAAGGTTGGTGAAACGATTTATTGCCCTAAATATTTAGGCATCCGATTTAAGCGTCTCCTAAAGTCTCCTAAGTATAAATACCAACCTATGATTTTATCTAAAAATGCAGTTATCGTGAAAACGGGCATATGACGAGTTATGACTAGTCATAGTGCGAAAGTAGACATTATAGTTAGTTAGATTTACTGCGATATAGGTTAGAAGAGAGGAAGGTAGACATTCATAGACATACTGAATTACAACAGCTACCTACCGATTCATCTTGCCGTCAGGTGATATGAAGATTATAGCAATGGTTACAAAAAATCACTTATAATTAGTGCAAAGTGAAATAAAAAAAGAAAAATATGATAAAAAAGTTTGCATGAGCTTATTGCATTCAGGCAAAACGCGATTTAGGCTGAAGAATATTTAGGTCTGATTAAGATTAGCTTAACTAAGTCAGCAATCTGCTAAATAGATTAACACCGTCTCAGACATAGAGCTAATTAATATGATGCTTAGTCATAACGCGACTTAGTCCATTTACGCATTAAGTACACCAGTCTGAAAGCATCTAAACATACGTAAGAAATCTATTAAATTATCTTTGAGTTTTATAAAATTAAAAAATGCGAGGACGGTCGGACGGAAGCGTCGTTATACTATGGCAAGTAACATAATTGCTTGTGATCAAATACAAGGAAATCAATTATGAATAATTAGCATCGTATACCAGTCAGTTATAGATTAAGATTATTATGCTTTCATTAGTAATAAACACTATTTGTACTTTTAGTTTCTTTCAGACATCGGCCATTTCAATTGCTAGTAGTATTGTCTCTTTCTAATTAAGAATGGAATGATATATTTTAGGCCTCAGCATGCTTACGAGAATTTGAATGCCATGAATTTAGTAAATTTTCCCGTTAGTGAAAAAAAAATGGAAGATGCTGAATGGGTTTAAAACATATTCATATTTTTTTCATTTTCTTAACCGCAGAGACTAGTGTCGATGCTTAAACCTATCATTTTAGTTTTAGCCTCTCTTTCTAAATGAGAACATGTGAAAGAGATGGATTATATTTTAGAGCTGTCAAATTAATCCACTTGCCAGTGTCTAGTTAAAGTTTAACGGCAATGAATTTAGTGGCGTGTAATTTATCAATGATCTCTCTAAAACTAAACTTAGGTCTGTAAAACATCTTCCATCTCTTTCTCATGTTATGTTTTGAAAAGAGAGTGCGAAACTAAAATTAGGCTTAAGACGAGAGAATCGACACCATTGTTACTCTAATTAGTTTGCGAGCAATGAATCGAGGCTATTAGTACTTACTCCTTCTAGGTTATTGTGTAGTTTCTTGCAAACTTCTTACTATTAAGCTAAACTGACTCAATAATCTTAACAGACTTGATAATAAAATTAACACAGGATACGATGAAAAGTTCGTGATGATCAACTATCGCTTAACTTATAACCATTGCGTTTGCGTTACAACTCAAACCGATAATCAGTTCTGTCATAATTTGTGCTTTTACAATTACTGACAAAAAATCCAAAAACGCGCCCGCGCTATAATGGGGAGGCACAGGCAAAGCTAATCTCAGATGGCGCCACCATCGCTAGTGCTTGTTATTGATGTTTATTTTGAGGGTTAATGAATTTAACTATAACCAGCAAACATGCTGGCATCTTAAAAATCATTAGATTTGAAATGGTCACCATATAACCTAAAATAATAATTGGATTCCAATAATATTTGATGAGCAATGCTTTGATTGCTGTTTTTTCTCATCAGAACGGAAGCATTTGTTTTTACAGTGAATGGCACTTTACAGAGGCATACTTTATTGCAAAGACGATTTTTTGTTTATTTACTAAAATTTTACAATAAAGTTTCATAGTGAAACAACACCAGCGATAATGCGCCACCTAGCGGGACAAGTAAGCTTGGTTCCCCATTGCAAATATGTTCAACAAAACTTGAGTTCTCGCGTCAGATAATCACACGAATCAGTAGGAACAACTAATTCTACTCTTTTTCAGACATATCGCTTACCGTAGACAGATTTTCTTCGGATATCTTTTCCAAGCAGCCTGAACTCATGGTCTTATGCGTTGCGATATCTTCCTCAATCTCCCTCTCTAATAACTCAAACTCATCATCAGCCTGGCACTTGAGACACTCATCAGACGAGGAATCCTGGTAACACATCACATTTTCAATATTCACTTCCACTCCATCCTTATCGATCATCGCTAGAGAGGGGCTGCTGTTGCTTATCACTCGAGTTTCTCTGCTGATAGGAGCGAATATTTCCGACTTGGGTCTGATTTTAACGTCTTTTTTGCGTTGTAATACGGGGGTTTGCGTCCGTTTGTCTTTGGGAATTATGCGTTGGATTCTCTCTTCTACTAAGGAAATGCTTCGTTTGAAGACGACAGTGTCTTGGGGTAACTGGCAGCCGTCTATGGAGTCCCGGGACTCCGTGTCCGAGTTGTCACATCTGAAATAGATTGCGTCGCATCCGTTTTCCTGCTTTACCTTAATGAGGCAGCATTCGTCTTCCTTCTCGCACAGTATCTCGTGCAAGGAGCCGTGCAAGGGGATCAGTTTCACTTTCCCGCCGAAGTTCTCTTGCATATGCGTTGAGAGATCGTCGTCTATGTAGAGATCTTCGGTGCTTCTGGCTTCCTGTAACAAAAGTCGTTTTATTCTATAGAAATAAATAAAATTGAAGTGTCTCTTTGTAATATCAAACCGCAGCTTTTTACTAAATGCATATGAAAGTGTGTACGGTGTCTATAGCAAAACAACCATTATTTAAATTTTTGTTTGTTTCGGGATATCTACGAGTGTCCGTCTGGGTTGATACCACCCACCGCCTTGCTCGTGAAGTCTGCCGCCAAGGAGTAATGTGCAAGCATTACTGTGTTCCGGTATGAGACTTAACACCTAATGTCTCTGGGTAACGAGCACACTGCAGTGCCACGCAGGCCTTTGTGTTTCAAAGTTCTGATTGGCACTGCAATTGTTATGGGCCGGCGTTATGCTTACCATCAGGCAAACGACCAGCTCGTCTTGTTACCAAATAGCATAAAAAAAATATCACAAAATTCGACGACATGTGACATCCAACAAGACGCACTGTGCCCGCGTGGTGGATTATGGCCCATACCTCTGAAAGAAGGCCGGTATCCCAGCAGTGGGACCGTAAGAGGCTGATAATTTAATGTAATAATGTAAAAGAATTTGAAATGTATGCATGATAAGTGACGGTATGGTAAATTGAATTTATTATTATAAACTAACAATATCGGCAGGTATTAGAAATTTCATTGCTTTGTATGTTGCATCTCATTTTAAAATAAGTAATAAATTGTTTAATCGAATAAAATTAAAATGCATGGATGATAATGTAATACATTGAAACAATTTAAATTGTATAATCATATCAATATTGTAAATGTAATTGCTAAAATATGCTTCTGTTATAAAACTATAAAACAACTAAATTTGAAACTATAACTTCTGCCTGCCTAGATAAATTATAATTTTGCGATGAAAAATAAATAAATATTGTAGTAAACAATTGTAACTAATGTAAACTATTATAAATAACTATGATGCAGCTACTAAATCATAGTAGCTACTCACTTTTATAACACGGTGCTCACTGCTCACCGCCATTTAATTTAATTTTAGTTGAAAATTGTGTTTCTCTTTAAGTGAATGTATATTCTTTTGAGAAATAAATTCTTAAACCACAATTTAAATTGTATAAGAGTTAATTGACGTTCACATTCACCTGAATAGCACTGAAAGCCTGGCACCTCTTCAGCCCGCCCACCGGCGCGTCTTCCGTCAAAGTGTCCTCCATAGAAACACTCAGCTTATCCCGCGCCGGATTGTCGCAAATCGTTACATTCACACAATTATCCAACACCTGTAGACTGTTCTCTCCCGACCGACTGAACGTGATTTGCAACAACGGTTTGTTGTTCCCGCTGATTTTAACTCTAGAAAATGATTTGACAGTGTCTTTCTTCGTAGCTTTTTCTGCATCATCGTTGTTAAGCGATTCCATGATGTGAGACACGCCTTTGTTCACGAAGTCTTCGTTCCTACTAGACGTTACAGTCGACGCGTCGTCTGATATCTCTTGGAGCAGGTGTTGGAACTCTTTGCGGATTAGATCGCGAATGAAGTCCTCTATGCCTTTAGTGTCGGTGTATTGGTCCATTTTTACTTTGGTTCTACCTTCGGTTGAGGTACTGGAATGGAAATGCAAAAAGTTAATGGAAAGAAGGTAGGAGAATGTCAATTCCTATGTTATTATGTACTGTGATTCGGGTAGACGAACGTTACAGAGACCCGCTGTTATTAAGTCAATTATTTTAACCTTCATAAGTGCTCCCTTGAGGCCTATATGAATAAAGCAATTTGAATTTGATGAGCGTCAAACGCCTTTGCGTTGTGTATCTGTGTGTCCATACCGCCTGACTGCGACACAGGGAATCCTAATGCAAGCGTACGAGTGTATGCGTATGTTTAGATGTATAAGCAGGATCCATAGGTTTAAATACTTAGTAAAGAGCTTATATTTACCAAATATTAACACTTTAAACTTGGGCTAATATGTAAAAATCGGTAATAAAATCGGTAGTAAAAAATGCTCTATATTTCTAGGGTATAGAAGTAATATAATTAGCTTTCACTGACCTCTTGTCAGAGTCCGCGTGTTCCGTCTTCCAAGGGAGGCATATCTCGGGGCTGCGCGCCGCGAAATTCACTCCCTTGGCTATGGTATCTCGCGCTTGGCAGAACTGTTCCCAATGTGCGCCTGAAAAATCGGTTGTATAAATACAAACCAATTAAGTAGCAATTAACCATTAAAACCATTGAACCAATTAAGTAGGTAAACCTTCTCGCGCCTGGCAGAACTGTTCCCAATGTGCGCCTGAAAAATCAGTTGTATAAATACAAACCAATTAAGTAGCAATTAACCATTTCAAATTCAAATTCAAATTCAAAAGTCTTTATTCAAATAGGCCCCAAAGGAGCACTTATGAAAGTTAAAATGACTCTAACAGCCGGCCTCTGCAACATTCATCTACCCGAATCACAGACTAAAACTAATGCTGTCTTTATCAGAACATAATAAATGACAAAGACACCAACAGACCCAATCCGTGCTCAAAGTTAACGAATCTTCCAGAAACCCACCGTGCCCGTTCCAAATTGGTATAGGCCGAGCAAGAAGAAGGGCAAGAAACTCGTCACGGCATTCTTTTTAAAAAAAGTAGTTTTTTACAATGATTCTAATGCTAACAACTAACAATTTAAAGTTTAGTAGTCGCCAGGAGGCTCCTGAGCTGTTTGCCTCCATGCATCCTTGTCATCTACATAATCCTTAATTTTATAATACGCTTTTTTAATTAATACACTCTTGACTATACGTTTAAACTTTCCTTGTGGTAATTCAGTTAATACTTTAGGAATTTTGTTGTAGAATCTGACACCATTTGCCAGGAACGATTTGTTAGTTTTACTTAATCTGAACCCGGGTACAACAATTTTATGTTTACTTCTAGTATTTAACTCATGTACATCACTTTTTAAGTTAAATTTAGTAATATTCTTCCGTACATACATTATATTTTCCAAAATGTATAGCGAAGGCAGGGTTAGAATACCTATTTCTTTAAAAAAGTCTCTTAGAGATTCGCGTGGACCCATGTCATAGATGGCGCGTACTGCTCTCTTTTGTAATATGAAAATGGTATCTATATCGGCAGCAGATCCCCAAAGTAGGACGCCATAAGACATCAAACTATGAAACTATGAACTATGAACTATTTAAACCATTGAACCAATTAAGTAGGTAAATCTTCTCGCGCCTGGCAGAACTGTTCCCAATGTGCGCCTGAAAAATCGGTTGTATAAATACAACCCAATTAAGTAGCAATTAACCATTTACACCATTGAACCAATTAACTAGGTAAACCTACTTAATTGGTTTTCATTTACTTTGCTCACATAATCAGCTTATTTCTACCTTCTAGTTCATCTTTTAATTTTTAATTATTTTGTTAAATCTTCTGCTTTTTTGCTGTTTACTGTACTGGATGTAATGGATACGGTCAGTGGATACGCCCGACTTTGACTCTCATTTTTGAAGTTTCTAGCGTTCGATTTCCTGTTTTTTCGATATAGACATTTGATTCTCACGAGAAAACGAGTTGATTGACATCACAAAAAGAATGGAGTCAACATCTCTATTAGTCACTTTTACCTTTATTTGTCTTATTATTAAATTGTATTGGATCGGGAATAGAGATTAATTACACAGAATTAAAAATATTATTTTAAGCTTACCTTGAAATTACCAGTTGTGAAAGGATTAGCTAAAGACAATAAAAGTAACATGCATATTAATTAGAATGGAATTGAGTTTATTTCAGTTAGTTACCAACATAACACATAATGCTTCTCTGGAAAATAAGGACTTACACCTTTTAAACATAAACACTATAAATAAAAAAACACCTCTCGTATTCAATAATTCTGTACTTACAATTATATCCAATTTTATCCTTATATCAATAGATCCATATTGTAGCTACTTCCCAAGATTTCCAACAGTGAATAAACACAAAGTTAAAATATTACAATACAGCCTGAATTGAAATTGGTATGTTATCACGAAAGGTGTCGATCTACACCTGGAGGTCACCAACATTTGTTTTACGAGTTTTTGAAATTTAGAATTTTTCATTGAAGAAAAAGCATTTATGGTGTTACCACAAAAAAACATTTCTAGTCGCCTGTTTAGCTAAACAGCGTCTAAAGGGTTAGAAATGTCACAACAGACTTGTGTTAGACAACGGTTAGACAGTACTTAAATCAGGATTTGTGGTTGCTGAGTATCAACAGATCCTTATTATAATTTCTTGTAAACAGCAAAACTCAACAAAAAGGAAGACAGAAAATGGAAGTTGACACTGGTGTCAATTCTATCATTTCATACCTAAACTAATTTTAGTTTCGTTCTCTCTCTTTCCAATACATAACATGAGAAAGAGATGGAATATATTTTAGACCTGTCAAATTAATCCACTTGCTTGTGTCTAGTGTAAATTTAATGGCAATGAATTCAGTGGCATCTAATTTATCAAGATTGAAAGATATTTGACAGCTCTAAAACTAAATTTAGATCTGTCAGACATCTTCCGTCTCTTTCTCATGTTATGTATTGGAAAGAGAGAGAACGAAACTAAAATTAGTTTAGGTATGAAATGATAGAATTGACACCAATGTCGCCAGTGGTCTCTACTCCTTGTTCGGCTCTTGAGGCCCGACACGAGGGTGGACGCGAGGGCGCCCACCCTCAGCTTTTGGCCCTCGAGGCGGCGCGCGCGTGTTCCCGCGCGCCCCTTACGGAGGTGGATACGGCGATGGCGTACGTGGAGTACGTTGTCGCCTGAGGTGGGGTCCCAAGGGTCCCACAATTGGGACCGGCGCGTCGCCGGGCCGCGTGGGCCCGCAGCTCGGCATTCCTCCGGCAGACGAGGAACACACGTCGGTTTTTTAGTTGGTAGGTCGGCCTCATTAGCTGGAGTCCAACATAACCACCAGTTGCCCTGACGGCTGGTGGTATCCATGGGGATTTTTAGCGACGATAAAAAAAGAGGAAATGTGGTTGCTCATATTTAATCGCGCGACTAAGATGTTTATGTGTTAAACTCTGTTTAGCACAGGTTTAAAGAGTGTTTAATGTTTTTGTGGTAAGACCGTTAAAGTTTTCTTCAAAATTCTACTACACAATTTCCGAACAGCCCTACATCAGCTGATTCACTTGAACTATGTTGAATTTTGTTGATTAGAAGAGATTTCAAAATTCCAGAAAATGCCAAGTACTTCACTTTGAAGTGTTTTTTTTATGGAAATTTTGAGTGACGTATTTCCAAGGAAGGTTCTCACAACTTGACGACAACCATGGTCCTAATCACCTCCTTCCGGGATAACATACAAATTCAAACTCACCCTGTATAATAGCTAAGCATCCATCGGCGTGTTCAAAGCAGCTGAAGTTTGAAGAACACTGACACATGGAAAAATACTTGCAATTATTTTACAAGGAATTAGTCAGTACTGTGATTTAAATTGTTCCTTCACCCAATTTAGGCGCTTTACTCCCAATACGTTACTCCTCAGGCGACGGTAAATTTTTGATTAATCAAAATTTTGTTAGTGAAAATTAGCATAGTCTTCTTGAATGCTAATTAGATTTGTTAAGACGTATTTTACCATTATGGATCGGTGAAGGTGTCTTTCGGATGGTTGTCTTCGGTTTCTTCTCGTGCAATTGAGGCAACGAACTTAGCAATGTATCTACGCAGTGAGACGCCGGCTTCACGGCCGATACCTGCGATCTGAAACTAAAAATTTAACTCAATATAACTTAGCAAGGAAAATGTATAGACAATTAGACAGTACTAACTTTGCTCAACTTTTTAATGTAGCCTTCATATAACTCTGCTTGACTTGAGCAATGTTGAACAATATTGTGACGAAATAATAACATTATACAGGATGTATGCTCAATATTCGAATAAGGTGTCGTAATAATAACACTATACAGGATGTATGCTCAATATTCGAATACAGTGTCGTAATAATAACATTATACAGGATGTATGCTCAATATTCGAATACAGTGTCGTAATAATAACATTATACAGGATGTATGCTCAATATTCGAATACAATGTCGTATAATCCCGCGCAGCTCGCGCCCGCGTCAAAGTCTATGTGACCGTTGGACGTAAAGAAAGTTACTAGGTTAGGCTAACTCTTCTGAGAGTGTCGGTCTGGGTTGGTACCACCGCTTTGTGCGTGAAGTCTTCCGCCAAGCAGTAATGTGCAAGCTTTTCTGTGTTCCGGTTTGATGAGCAGAGTAGCCAGTGAAATTACTGGGCTTATGAGACTTAATACCTAATCTCGGGGTAACGAGCGCACTACAGCGCAGGCCTTTGATTTCAAAGTTCTGAATGGCACTGCATTTGTTATAGTTCAGCGTTATGCTTACCATCACGCAAAGGACCAGCTCGTCTCGTTATCAAATAGTATAAAAAGTTAAGTATTTACCTGTTTTCTTCGGGCAGCGACATGGACCGCCCAGTTTTCTTATTAGCTTCATAGATCCACCTCTCATGGATGGCAACCAAGGGCTTGACACTCACATTGGATAAAAGTTCTTCTTCTATTTTGGACTTGGGGATAGGATCCACGCACGATTTAAGCGTCCACGTGTTGTGTTCTTGGGTGTCGTCGGTTTCAGAGGTCACACTATTTTGGGTAAAGGAGGATCTGAAAAGAATTCAGACTTAAGAACTTCAATAACACTAGCTGTGCCTCACGTATTCGTAACCTAAGTTACTTCCTTATAACATCAGGTATCTGCTAGTGAAAGTTCCGCTAAAATCGGCCCAGCCGTTTCGGAGATTAGCCGGACCAAATTACGACAGAAAAAAAATTAAAAATTGTGTTTTGTTATATGTAATTTATACAAGATCTTAACAACACATACGCAGCAAGATACACACTCGAGTTCGGAGATTGGAACAGATCAACAGACAGAAAAAGAAAATGGCGGCGATTGCACAAAATGTTTCAAATCTCCGCTGTGTTCCCAGTCTAAGAAAAATAACTGCACGAAAAAACTTCCTTTTATTATAGTCTTGTTTAAAATAACAATCTTGCAAAAACGATCCATTTAAAAATTTTTCAATAATTCAGATTTATCATGTTATAATTTAAAATCAATTAATAATAATGTCTATCATCAAATTATGGATTGCACAGTTTTCTATCAATTTTATCGTTCTGTCAACCCTTTGTTTACATAAAATATCTAAGATTTTGGAACAGAGTATACATCCATACAGATAAATAAAATTGAAGTGTCTGTTTGAAACATCAAAATAACAGCTTTTTACCAAATTCATATGAACGTATATACGGAACCTATAACAAAACAACCATTTTTAAAATTTTTGTCTGTCTGTTTGTTTGTTCCGGGTAATCTCCGAAACGGCTGGACCGATTTTGACGGGACTTTCACTGGCAGATAGCTGATGTTACAAGGAGTAACATAGGCTACTTTTAATTTGGAAAAATAATTAGGGTTCCGCGCAAAAAAATAAAAACCATGAAATCCAATATCTCCGCGCCGCGCGGGTGAAACCGCGGGGCAGCAGCTAGTATATAATAAGTAATGTTTCGTGTTACCTTCTCTGTGCAACAACACTGTCCTTAACTGTGTCCACGCTCGCGGGCGACGGGTCGACACTTTCGTCTCGCGACGCCGTATTATTTTCAGAACTAATAAGGATCTCCGGCGAGCAACTTGTCGACTTCGGGATCGTTCCGGCACTTTCTGGGGATCTCCCTTCAGGCTGTACGTTTACACTATCTGTAAAAAAAATACACAACAATCACATGTTAGTGGGAGGACTAACTCTTCTGCGAGTGTCCGTCTGGGTTGGTACCACCGCGCCGTAAGTGAAGTCTGCCGCCAAGCAGTAGTGTGCAAGCATTACTGTGTTCCGTTTTGATGAGCAAAGTAGCCAGTGAAATTACTGGGCTCATTGAGACTTAATAGCTAATGTCTTAGGGTAACGAGCGCACTGCAGTGCCGCGCAGGCCTTTGTGTTTCAAAGGTCTGAGTAGCACTGCAATTGTTATGGGCCGGCGTTATGCTTACCATCAGGCAAACGACCAGCTCGTCTCGTTACCAAACAACATAAAAAAACTGAATCGCAAAATGATAATAATAAAAGGTAATGTTACCTTCTTTGCTTGGTGTTTTAGAGAGTGTTTCCCTAGTTCCCGCTCCAGTCCCAGCATCTGAATGTCTTTCACTCCCGGTAACATCCCCGGAGAGCCAAGCATTCTTTCTCAACTTATTACTGCGAGCTATCGGCGTGCTCGGCAAACTATAATTCTTTATATCGAAATTATAAGACGAGCGCTCCACGCTATTCTGATCTTTGAGCAGCGGCTTTATAGAGTCGAAATTGTATTCAGGCACTTTTATATGCAACGGTTTGTAAGATTTCGGCGTGAAGCTCCTGCTGAGCTTAGCCGTGGGCCTTTCGACGCTACTCTGATCTCTATAACTATCATCGTTGAGTCCAAAATTGTTTGTACGATTCGGGCTTAGAATGCTACAGTATTCTGTGGAATCGCTTCGGTGGAGAGTGCCCGGTGTATCGATATCTTTGATACGCGCTTTTATCTTTGATATTGGAGTGGAACAAGCGCTCGAATAATCCTTTTCCTGTAGAAGCTCGTACTTAGATAGAGATATGTTATCGGTGTTGCATTTCTGAGCGATGGAATAGGTGGTGTTCTTGTAAGTTTGTTTGATAGTTTCGTATAAAGGAGGGTCGCTTTTGCTTCCCTCTTTTTCACTGCTATCGGTGTAGCTGTCTAAAGGTTCCTTCGCGTTGTGGATGACCGCTCTGTGTTCTATATTCTGAGGACTTTGGCACTCCGAGTCGGTTGGCGACGTGGTGTCCCAAGCTGCGTTACTTAAGGTAGATTTCTGGGTTGGTAATCTGGCTGGTATAATGATATACCCGAAGCTGTCGAGCTTATCCTGTTTGTTTGTAACACAACATTAAAATGTACAACCGGTTTTAGTCACGTCATTAACTTGTATTTATTTAATTGAATGATTTTTGATCCCTATCTAATAATGACGAAGTGTTCGAGGGTGGTGACATAAACATAAACGTAACAAACGCTTACACACTCATACCCCCGCACTAGGATTCCCTGTGTCGCAGATGGCATGGACATACACAGATACACATCACAAACATCCAAGACCCGAGAACAAACTTTATGCTTACACAAAATCTGCCCCGGCCGGGAATCGAACCCGGGACCCCTCGCCTTGCAGGCAGGGTTACTACCAACTCAGCTACGGAGCCGTCGAAGACGCTAAACTTAAGAGTAGAGCTGGATATGAAGTGCATCTGCTGAAACTGGCGCATGGCAACAGATTTGCAACTCGAGGGAGGTAGCTAGCCAGATGAGTACTATAAAATACCATCCAAGGTTCATATCATTAGTAATAAGTTGAAGAGTTAAGATTATTGTCATAGATACGCCCGACTTTGAATCTCATTTTTGAAGTTTCTTGCGTTCGATTTCCAGTTTTTTCGATATAGTCATTTGATTCTCTTGAGAAAACAAATTTATTGACATCATAAAAAGAATGGAGTCAACATCCCTATTATGAAAAATCCCATTTGGTGAAGTTGCTGGCAATAACATTATAAAGTTACGGCAAAACTATCATTTTGATACGATCACGTTTTCATACAAAACATTACATCCCATTTTTAGGATTGTAAACTTGAATGGATCAAAATTAAATTTTTGTTTAAAGTTAGTAATGTTATTGTCTGCAATTTCACCGAATGCGATTTTTCATTATAATATTCAGTGTTTGTTTATCTTCAAAAATGTTGAGATGCCCCCTTAAATAAGATAAATCGCGTTGGCGCATACAGAATAAATAACCTATTCTAATCAGCTGCCTTATCAGCTAACAATCTTGTGTTCGTTTCCAATACCAGACCGATTAAAACTAGCGGTCACTAGTCTTCGTGTGGAAGGAATAGTCTAGAATTTTCGCTGGTTATTAAAGAAATAAGCTCTTACAAAACGTTGACAACTCCTTCCACACGAGGCTAGTGACCGCTGGTTTTAATCGGTCTGGTATTGAAAACGAACACGAGATTGTTAGCTGATAAGGCAGCTGGTGATACCTAGCTAAAGCGGTTCTCACAGTACCTTCACTGTTTGAAGTGTCTGCTGGAATGTCTGGAGGTCTACCCTGGAGCCCCGGTCCAGCCGCAGCCCCTCCTGCAGCAGCGCCAGGAGGCAGCCGGGGTACGTCCCATCCTGTGGGAGACTCACGCCCGTGTTCCAAACGCTGTACTGCTCCTTTAGATCATCGTACGTTAGCAGCTTCCAAGGCATCGCGGCTGGAATTATAGCATCCATAGATAGATAACACTTTATTGCACGATAAGAAAAAAAATGACAAAAGCTCTTACAAATTAGTACAATCGGCGGCCTTATCACTGAACAGCGATCTCTTCCAGGCCACCGTAGGATGTTTAAGAGACGTGTGATTTTAAAAACTTATATAAAAGTGAAATTACTGGGCTTATGAGACTTAATACCTAATGTCTCAAGAGTAACGAGCGCACTGCAGTGCCGCACAGGCCTTGGGTTCAAAGTTCTGGGTGGCACTGCATGTGTTATGGACCAGCGCGGCGTTATGCTTACCATAAGGTAAACGACCAGCTCGTCTCGTTAGCAAATAGCATAAAAAAAAACTACCTGTGCCTCACGGCTTCAGTCACGTAGCCTATGTTACTCCTTGTAACTTCAGCTATCTGCTAGTGAAAGTCCCGTCAAAATCGTTTCGAAGTTTACCCGGAACAAACAGACAGACAGAAATTTTAGAAATGGTTGTTTTGTTATATGTACCGTATATACTTTCATGTGCATGTTAAAGCTGTTATTTTGATATTACAAACAGACACTAGTACAGACAGTAGTATTATTTATTTGTATAGATGCGAAAGCGTACGTTTGTTGGTTTGTCCTTCTTTCACGCAGCAACGGATCGACGTGATTTTTGACATAGACATTAGACATAGTTTATGGACTGGAGAGTAACATAGGCTAATTTTTATCCCGGAAAAATTGACGGTTTCCGTGGGAACGCGGGTGAAAACAGCGGGCAGACGATAGAAAAAAAAAATTGCAACTTAAAGCGAAATACTCACCATTACAGCTCTCCCATAAAATCAAGCAGAGTGAGTACACGTCGCTCTTAGAGCAGGGGTGCACCATCCCCGCCGCGTCGGCCGCGAACAGCTCGGGCGCCTGCCAGCGGAACAGCTCGCCGCGGCGGTAACCCTCGTACGGTTTGGATACTGCGTTGGCCTTTATGTACGTGTCGGATGGACTGGCCGACACTAAAGGTTCGTTATCCGAAGACTTTGCTTCTTGAGTACCTGAGATTGGGAACGGAAATTGTTAATAGTTCTGATAGCATTTTAATTGCCATCGTAACATGATACGTAATGGAATCTGTTTGTGTTTTGTGTAAAGCCAATGTTTTTAGAAGCCTACCGTCACATACCGTGCACTCACTATTTAAGTTAATTTAAGTTTCTTTTGTATTTCTCTTACAAGTGAATTTTATTCTTTTAGAGAAATAAATTTCTTAAACCGTAAACCGTAAATTGTATCGAGTTAAAAATCACGTGTTCACAAGTGCATCACCGGTCGAGAAACGTTTCTCGACTGGTGATTTTTGGTGACGGGCGTCTTGGTGATCGCAATAGTTCAATTATGATTTTTCATAAATATCGTTTGATACGAAAACGTAAAATTTAATCCGCTTATACTATGGTAATATATGAGATACCCCAAAACTGTTAAACCAACCAGATATTTAACAAAAAAATAATCTCGTATGTGCGTCAAGTTTTACAGAATCGATTCACAGGTGAAAATTCAGTGGGTGACCAATCAATCATCTCCTAATCCGGGTCGAATTGAGAACCCCCTCTTCCGTCTTTTCATCGGTTAAAAATATAAGAGGTAATCTTGCAAGCTATTTTCTTAAAATGTACATATTTATACAATCAAATTGAATCTATTGGATCACAATTGTATTAGGTATCGTAGCTTTGACGGACTGTGATGTATCTTTTAGAGTAATTATCCAAAGTAAACAATTTATATAAAATACAAACCTTCAATATTGACATACTGCGGCTCAGGCGAATATATTTCATAATCTTTATCAATTCCTTTCAAGCGCTTGTGGCCTTTGTTAACCTTGACACAAGGTCCTAAATCGGCTAGCTTAGCGGTGTCGTGGCTGGTAATCATGATAGCCAGGCTACTCAGCGCAGTGTGTATGTACCCCTGCATACGTAGGAAAACCAGCGCGTTTGCTATGTCCAGCGTATATTGGACGGATGTCTGAGCGCTTAGAATACGACCCTGGAATAAGTAAACAATAAATAATCGAAGAAATGGCTGCGAGTGTGGCCGAATCTCGCCTCGGCCCGCACCAATGACTTATATCAAGACGTGATGTGCGGATTGACACTCGCTCTAAAACGGCGAAGCAAAACATCGTGACGAAACCCGCATATTATTCAAGGACCACAAAATTCGAGGACATGTGACATCCACCAAGCATAACGCCGGCCCATTACAATTGTAGTGCCACTCAGAACTTTGAAACACAAAGGCCTGCGCGGCACTGCACTGCGCTCGTTGCCCTGAGACATTAGGTACTAAGTCTCATAAACCCAGTAATTTCACTGGCTACTTTGCTCATCAAACCGGAACACAGTAATGCTTGCACATTACTGCTTGGCGGCAGACTTCACGAACAAAGCGGTGGTACTAACCCAGATGGACACTCGCAGAAGAGTTAGTCCTCCCACTAACAAAACAACCTTTTAAACAAGTGAAAAACGAAATGGGTTCATTCAATTAGGTGCTACGATATCACAGACAGATACACACGCTAAACTTATAACATGTTTCCTTTTTTGCGTCGGGGGTTAAAAAATATAGCAAACGTTGTCCTTCTTTCACGCAGTAACGGAGCAACCAAAGACTATAAATTCTGATCTGTGGGGAGCAACGGATCGACCTGATTTTTGGCATAGATATAGTTTATGGACCGGAGAGTAACATATGTAGGCTACTTTTTATCCCGGAAAAATGCACCGTTCGCCGAATGCGAATGAAAACCTCGGGCAAAAGCTAGTAAATGTATAAATGGTTTTATCGTCGTTCACCACGGAGTTTACACGAAAATCACTGCGAAATTAGTTATTCGGTCAATGGAATGAAAATTGAACGTCATTGTGTAGGAAATGCTATCGATAACAAATTTACAAGTAAAACTTGTCGTCGTCGCAAAACTAGTTTCGAAGATTAGTTTTCGTTCTCGGGGAAAAGGTTATGTTTCATTTTCGGCAGAAAACAACAACGTCCTATCTATTTCTAATTTTGTGTTATCGAAATGTCAATTTATCTATAGATAGATATGAATCGAAAAGTTCCGTACTTGCGCCACAGATCTCCCTAACTCCTTACCACTAATATATTTATGTCGGTAGTTTTTTAAAAGGTGGTAAGTGTTTTTACCTGAACATGTAGTATACCATATAGAGAATCCACGCATCTTTCACAAATAATGTGCACATTGTTGTTGATATCTGGATAAATCCCCATCAAAAGAATTATATTCGGGTGACGGCATTTTCTGAAACAAAAAAGTAAATGAAGCAAAAACCAACATTACGTGGTGTTCCCAGGCGGTCACCCATCCAAGTACTGACCACGCCCGACGTTGCTTAACTTCGGTGATCGGACGAGAACCGGTGTTTTCAACGTGGTATGAACGTTGGCGAATGTTCATTTGAATGTAGTCTTCCTTTTACTCACTACGACATCACCCAAATTACAAATAATATTATGATGACAATACAATACTGCTTCAGTATATAATAGTATCTACGTAATCCAAGTACTTGATTAGCCGCAGGTTTGGCATTCTTTTTGTTCTATGATATTTTATTCAAGACAAACTCCCTATGAGATTTAGTAGAGTGTAGTTTCAGACTACTGATATTGCTGTTTGAGGCAATTTTACTATCAGTGGCACGACGTTCCAAATCTCACATGGAGGCTAAAATGAGGCCATAGGAAATTGTACTACGTATTATCTATTCTGTGCCATAAATTAGATCACTTAAAATAGACATTTCAAATTCAATAGTTTTACGTCTACTATAACGCCCAGAAACTACTATTTGCATAAAATGAATAAAAATAAATTTTAGCAATGCCAATAAGTAAAAAAACTACAGCAAAAAACCAACATTACGTGGTGTTCCCAGGCGGTCACCCATCCAAGTACTGACCACGCCCGACGTTGCTTAACTTCGGTGATCGGACGAGAACCGGTGTTTTCAACGTGGTATGAACGTTGGCAAATGCTCATTTGAATGTAGTCTTCCATTTGCTCATTATGACATCATATCATCCAAATTATAAATAATATATAACGGAAATACGGCCTCAGTATACTATTATTCTGTGCCATAGATTAGATGTTGAACTTAAAATAGACATTTCAAATTCAATAGTTTTACGTCTACTATAACGCCCAGAAACTACTATTTGCATAAAATGAATAAAAATAAATGTTAGCAATGCCAATAAGTAAAAAAACTACAGCAAAAAACCAACATTACGTGGTGTTCCCAGGCGGTCACCCATCCAAGTACTGACCACGCCCGACGTTGCTTAACTTCGGTGATCGGACGAGAACCGGTGTTTTCAACGTGGTATGAACGTTGGCAAATGCTCATTTGAATGTAGTCTTCCATTTGCTCATTATGACATCATATCATCCAAATTATAAATAATATATAACGGAAATACGGCCTCAGTATACTATTATTCTGTGCCATAGATTAGATGTTGCACTTAAAATAGACATTTCAAATTTAATAGTTTTCCATCTACCACAACGTCCAGCAACTACCATTTGCACAAAATAAATAATGGCACATTTTAGCAACGCCAATTAGTAAAAAAAACTGCAGCAAAAAACCAACATTACGTGGTGTTCCCAGGCGGTCACCCATCCAAGTACTGACCACGCCCGACGTTGCTTAACTTCGGTGATCGGACGAGAACCGGTGTTTTCAACGTGGTATGAACGTTGGCAAATGCTCATTTGAATGTAGTCTTCCATTTGCTCATTATGACATCATATCATCCAAATTATAAATAATATATAACGGAAATACGGCCTCAGTATATGTACTATTATTCTGTGCCATAGATTAGATGTTGCATTTAAAATAGACATCTCTAATTTAATAGTTTTCCATCTACCACAACGTCCAGCAACTACCATTTGCACAAAATAAATAAAAGCACATTTTAGCAACGCCAATTAGTAAAAAAACTGCAGCAAAAAACCAACATTACGTGGTGTTCCCAGGCGGTCACCCATCCAAGTACTGACCACGCCCGACGTTGCTTAACTTCGGTGATCGGACGAGAACCGGTGTTTTCAACGTGGTATGAACGTTGGCGAAAGCTCAAGCGAAAAAAGTCTTCTGAATTTCTGATATTGCATTATGACGTCACTTTGATAATATATATGGAGCAAAATATAATATGAAAGTATGTATGGTGCCCGTTATTGTAATGAGTTAGGACCGCTTGATATTTATCTAATATCTTTATTGGCTATGTGTTATTCCAGAATCTAAACTTACGTTACAAGCTTACACTCACACACACAAACTTTAGCATTTATAATATTAGTAGGATAGTAGGATTTATCTCATCAAGAACGTCCGTCAACAATCACTTGCACGAAATTATAATTATAAATTCGTACTTTGGTCAAATTAGTGAGTTAAAAACTGGAACAAAAACCGACATTACGTGGTGTTTCCCAGGCGGTCACCCACCCAAGTACTGACCACGCCTGATATTGCACGAGAACCGGTGTTTCCAACGTGGCCCGTGGTATGAACGTTCATCGGCGACAGAATCAGCTGTTTACGTTTACGTGTACATGAATTATGACGAACAAATTAAGCATAAATAGTATTTTTCCAACTGATAGTAGCAGTAGGCATGCACCAGAATAGAAAAGTTTACAACATAAATGAACATGGTGCGAAGTAGCAGTGATTATGACCGCGTAATTTTAGTTGACGCATAAAATGCGATAAATGATTAGAGACCGTACATCTGCACTGGTCAGCGTCCTCTTGTGGCTACGCTGAATATTATGTATGTTTCATACGTTATATTACGACTTACTAGTTACTACGCCAAAAGTAATGGCAGGATAACCAAAACCACTTTGGTTTAAAGTTGTATACGTGAAGGCATAGATGGCGCTGAGATTAAATATCCAAGCAAAAAGAAAATTAGATGGCCGGGTACATGCAAAAGGTTAATAAATTAAAGCTTTAGCACAGAATAAATAATATTACAAGGCTTTAATTTAATTACTTTTATTACGTACAACCTTGGCGCAATGCAGGATATTCGACTGGGACAAAAATATAGGTAAACAATATAGGTAGACAAAAATATACCTACGCGGCGCGGCACCTCTATCACAATTCACAACGATATGTAGAAGAAAAAATAACTATTTTTTTCTTCAAGAAAACAGAAGTCTTTTTTCTTCAACATCGTTGCTCTGTCAGATCAAACTTATCTTGGAGTCAACCTTGGTAAAAAGTTGACAGGCGCAGGCTAAAGCTCTTTAGTGCTATAGCTGAAATAAACATTTTTTGTTCCACAACGTTACCTTACAATTCAATACTCGACGCTTCTACAAGTTACCGTATAACAACAAAATTAGCGTTTTTATAGCCACTATTCAACCAGTTTTGGTGGCACAATAAAAACAGCTATATAAACGTTGAATAATAGTGGCAGGGGTGCAACTGGCGCGGCGTGCCGCCCGCCTCTCGCCCCTCATGCCCCCCTTATCGGTCCGCTGCCCTCACTAGTCTTCGTTCGGATTCGTAACCTGCGCGTTATCTATTCAAATGTTTAGTGTCGCATCATAACCAATTTTAACATCAAGCTCTTACAGTTTTTTAATTCTGTCTGAATTACATTGTAAAGGCAATTGAACGGTAGGTATCTACTTCTTGTACTCTGTTAATAATATTCAAACATTGTTAAACTTATTGTTTCTAAATGATTCTAGAAAATGCCGTATAAGGTGGTGCAAACTTTGGAAAAGGGCAAAGCCGTTTTAACCAGTGTACCAAGCGAATGGGAACACGACGGCACTCTCTATTGGCCTAAAGCTAAATCTGAAAAGCTGATAAAAATGGAAGATTCGAGACCACAAGACAGCTGGATATCCCAACCTTGTATTTTGAAAAGACGTAATTTACGCAGTTATGAAGACGCTCAAAATGAAATTAATAACATGATGTATGTAATGTACACGATAAGTGATAATGAGAGTGACGATGAAGGAATTCAAACTGTAACAGACCAACACAAGAAAACTACTGCTTCTACTAGTTCAAGTGACGGTCATAAAGCAATTAATGATTTGGCTATTGTGGTGAGTTTTTAAATGTGCTCGCAGTAGGCCTACCCTGCGGAAAATAATGCACATCGAGCTAAAGAGGGAGATAATCGGTAGCGTCAGCTGCGGAGAGTGTCGCCTGACGTTTTGTTTGATTTGATTGGATACCGGACTGTTAGCGCTCCGTGCGACAGAGACGACGCTCTACGAAGCCAAAACTAGCCGATTATCTCCCTCTTTAGCTCGAAACTACTGTACTGTAATTACATGGTTTTATTTCATTTATAATAAATAAAAAATAAATAATCGTTTGTTAGTGTTTTAACACTATGTCGAATAGGAATATTGACTCCATTTTTTAAATGATGTCAGTCTATCCGTTTTCTCACGAGAATCAAATGTCTATATCGAAAAAACTGGAAATCGAACGCTAGAAACGTCAAAAATCTCAGTCATTATCGGGCGTATCTACTGAGCGCTAAAACGCCCCATACACATTGGACAGAACATCTGACGTCACTTGTTCTAAGCTTACTAAAAACATGCATTTTGTTGATTTGGCCGTGTAGTTGGCATAGATTTTGTTATTAAGAAAAATGGTGAATTCGGGAAACTTTTAGATGCAGTATCTTTGTGGAGTTTTTTTTTTAATTTCATTTTGTATAACGACAGAAATTATATATTTTGTGTTTCATGCAACATCCCAATTTTTTTTTTTAGTTTATTTTACGTTACATTAGTTGTTGACGAATTTTTCACATACCTACATGAATAAAGATTCCCATCAAACAGTCAGTATTTTTAATATCGACTAAGTATTTATTATTCACCAAGTGGTAGAACTCCATTTGGGTGGATGTCACCGCTTAGCTCGTGTAGTCTGCTGCCAAGCAATAATGTGCAAGCGTTACTGTATTCCGAATTGATGAGCAAAGTAGGTACTTATTACGTGTCGTAGTCAGTGAAAATGCTGGGCTTATGAGACTATAACGTCTCAGGGTAACGAGCGCACTGCAGTGCCACCTTTGTGTTTGAAAGTTCTGAGTAGCACTACAATAATTGTTATGGGTCAGCGTTATGCTTACTATCAGGCAAACGACTAGCTCGTCTCGTTACCCAAATAGTATAAAAAAATATTACACGATTGATTAAATGTTCATAATAATTATTAAAATTTATTTCAGATAACTGAAGGCGATACCATTTCTAAGGATATAAAAAACGAAAACTCATCAGAAAGTGTATATTATTTACCTGACCAGCCAGATCCATTAACTTCGAACTTGGCACCAGACAAATCTTCTCAAATTTTAGAAAACCAAAGAGTTATAATTGAGAACCAGCACAAAATTATGTCGAAATTAGCCGAGTGTTCTGCACAGTTTGAGCAACACATCACGAAAGATACATTAGCATTATCTCAAAGTGTACCGGATTTTGTGGGTGATTTCACTTTGATCGACAACCTCGCCGAACTGGATGAATTTGAGCGAAATCTCAAAAACGAATACCAACGCAATCTAATGTACAAAAAATACTCCTTTGTGTGTAAAGGAAAGGGCAACAATGGATTTAACTGTGCGTATGCCTTGATTGATATTTTATTTTCTCGAAAATTCTTGACTAAATGTTCCTGGGCAGGAGGCTCTCGTGGAGAAGAATCTAAAATTCCCCTCAAAGCCTATAAGAACACAATTTGCCTCTTTTTTAATCTTATTCGTGACTGTGATGAAACATTCACAATGGAGGATTGCCATGTCTTTCTTAAGAACATAATGAGGAACGCAACAAAAAGGCATGAAAGTAAAGGTTTAAGAACATCAACTTCCAAGAAAAGACGAATAAAACAAAACATTCTGCAAGAAACTGGAAAACGGAGTACAAATGAATCGAGAAAACTTCAAGAAATAGAAAAAGAGCGCAAAAACAAAAGTGTCAATTTAAAACAAAATGACGCACTATATACTGAATCGGATACTGATAAAGAAGTATCAGCAGAATCTGATAACGAGAGCAATACTTCATCTTCCAAGAACGAAGCAAACAAATAAAATAGAAACACCGGAAACGAACACTCAAGCAACGCCGGGGTTAATTGTAACAGTATTCATGTAAACACCAATATTGTTTACATGACATCTTCAAGAGTTATAAAGTTATAACAACCATATAACTAGTTACGTTTCAAGTAAAGCACTACTTTAGAATTTCTCATTTGTAAGTAATACAAATAAATTACAACCCATTCGTTTTGCTGCCGGTTTTTTCGCCTGGTCCCATTAGTTTAGTTCCATCATGGATCATGGGACTCAAAGGATTTTTTGTCCCAGTTCCATATGACGTACATAATGGTACAGTTGAATGCCAATGAAATACATTAAGTAGTTAAGTACCTATCTGCCCATTTATGTGACTGACTTAATAACCTTCAAAGCGAATACTAAGGTTTACGTAGGTAGGTACTGTACAAAATTCAAGATTAGGTCAACGCAGACATAGCCTTACAAAGCCGACTACCTGACACCGTGTTGCGGCACACGTCGGCGATCAAACGTGCAGTCTTATATTTTCACTAGCTGTTGCTTGCGGTTTCACCCGCGAGGAGGTTCAAACAGGAACCGTGCATTTTTCCGGAATAAAAAGTAGCTTATGTTACTCTCCAGTCCATAAACTATATCCGTGCAAAAAATCACAACGATCCGTTGCGCCAGCACCGCGTCGTTCGGCCGCCAGCGCCGCGCCGCGCGTTGCGTTGCTGCTTGAAAGAAGGACAACCAACCAGTAAAGTGACTTAAGTTACCTGAGATACGTCGTTATAAACAGTGTTACCATATCTCAGGATTTGTCCTGAGATTACAGGACTTTAATGCTCTTGACAGGATTGCGGCCGCATTTTCGAAATGTCAGGATTGTTCAATGAAAGTTAATACCAACATAAACAACAAAACCATAATCATCTTTAGATTATTTCACAAATCAAAATAACCATCGAAATGAATTTAAATTGAATCCACCCGCGCCCGCGTGCCCGCGCTCGCCACTCGCTGCTAGCGTGCTAAGAAATAGGCGTAGAAATAGGCGCGTAACTCTTGGTCAAATCTCAGGAGTTTTCTATCAAAATCAGTTTTTTCCTCAAAACAAAGATTCAGGAACTTTTTATATTATTACAATCCTGAAAATAAAATAGTAAGATACAATAAAAAATATATAGATGGAATACAAAATTCAAATAGCTAAAAGAAAAGAATTTTGCTATGAAGTTTAGCTAGGCGTTTGTATTAAATCTTCAACTTATGTAAATTTGGGTAGTTTCCTACCTAGCAGGACGTCCAGCAACTACTATTGGTAGAAAATAAGAAAATCACACTTTAGCAAAGCGCTACATGAGTAATTCAAAAACATGCAGCAAAAAACCAACATTACGTGGTGTTCCCAGGCGGTCACCCATCCAAGTACTGACCACGCCCGACGTTGCTTAACTTCGGTGATCGGACGAGAACCGGTGTTTTCAACGTGGTATGAACGTTGGCAAATGCTCATTTGAATGTAGTCTTCCATTTGCTCATTATGACATCATATCATCCAAATTATAAATGATATATAACGGAAATACGGCCTCAGTATACTATTATTCTGTGCCATAGATTAGATGTTGCACTTAAAATTAGACATTTCAAATTTAATAGTTTTCCTACCACAACGTCCAGCAACTACCATTTGCACAAAATAAATAATGGCACATTTTAGCAACACCAATTAGTAAAAAAAATTGCAGCAAAAAACCAACATTACGTGGTGTTCCCAGGCGGTCACCCATCCAAGTACTGACCACGCCCGACGTTGCTTAACTTCGGTGATCGGACGAGAACCGGTGTTTTCAACGTGGTATGAACGTTGGCAAATGCTCATTTGAATGTAGTCTTCCATTTGCTCATTATGACATCATATCATCCAAATTATAAATAATATATAACGGAAATACGGCCTCAGTATACTATTATTCTGTGCCATAGATTAGATGTTGCACTTAAAATAGACATTTCAAATTTAATAGTTTTCCTACCACAACGTCCAGCAACTACCATTTGCACAAAATAAATAATGGCACATTTTAGCAACACCAATAGGTAAAAAAAATTGCAGCAAAAAACCAACATTACGTGGTGTTCCCAGGCGGTCACCCATCCAAGTACTGACCACGCCCGACGTTGCTTAACTTCGGTGATCGGACGAGAACCGGTGTTTTCAACGTGGTATGAACGTTGGCAAATGCTCATTTGAATGTAGTCTTCCTTTTACTCACTACGACATCACCCAAATTACAAATAATACGGCATCAGTATATGATAGTATCTACGTAATCAAGTACTTGCATTAACTTAGCCGCAGTTGTGGCATTCTTTTTGTGCTACGATAATGGGTTGAAGACGAATGCCCTATGAGATTTAGTAGAGTGTAGTTTCAGACTACTGATATTGCTGTTTGGAGCAATTTTACTATCAGTGGCACGTGACGTTCAAAATGTCACATGGAGGCTAAAATGAGGCCATAGGAATTGTTCTATTATCTATTCTGTGCCATAGATTAGATGTTGCACTTAGACATTTCAAATTTAATAGTTTTACGTCTACTAAAACGTCCTGCAAGTACTATTTGCACAAAATGAATAAAAACAAATTTTAGCAATGCCAATAAGTAAAAAAACTGCAGCAAAAACCAACATTACGTGGTGTTCCCAGGCGGTCACCCATCCAAGTACTGACCACGCCCGACGTTGCTTAACTTCGGTGATCGGACGAGAACCGGTGTTTTCAACGTGGTATGAACGTTGGCAAATGCTCACTTGAATGTAGTCTTCCTTTTACTCACTACGACATCACCCAAATTACTAATAATATTATGATGACAATCGGCTTCAGTATATGATAGTATCTACGTAATCAAGTATTTGCATTGAGTTAGCCGCAGGTTTGGCATTCTTTTTGTTCTATGATATTTTATTCAAGACGAACGCCCTATGAGATTTAGTAGAGTGTAGTTTCAGACTACTGATATTGCTGCTTGGGGCAATTTTACTATCAGTGGCACGTGACATTCAGAATCTCACATGGAAGCTATAATGAGGACAGATGAACATGTATTATTATCTATTCTGTGCCATAGATTAGATGTTGAACTTAAATTAGACATTTCAAATTTATTACTTTTACGTCTACTACAACGCCCAATAACTACTATTGGTACAAAATTACTAAAAACAAATTTAAGCAATGCCAATAAGTAAAAAAACTGCAGCAAAAAACCAACATTACGTGGTGTTCCCAGGCGGTCACCCATCCAAGTACTGACCACGCCCGACGTTGCTTAACTTCGGTGATCGGACGAGAACCGGTGTTTTCAACGTGGTATGAACGTTGGCAAATGCTCATTTGAATGTAGTCTTCCATTTGCTCATTATGACATCATATCATCCAAATTATAAATAATATATAACGGAAATACGGCCTCAGTATACTATTATTCTGTGCCATAGATTAGATGTTGCACTTAAAATAGACATTTCAAATTTAATAGTTTTCCTACCACAACGTCCAGCAACTACCATTTGCACAAAATAAATAATGGCACATTTTAGCACCACCAATATGTAAAAAAAACTGCAGCAAAAAACCAACATTACGTGGTGTTCCCAGGCGGTCACCCATCCAAGTACTGACCACGCCCGACGTTGCTTAACTTCGGTGATCGGACGAGAACCGGTGTTTTCAACGTGGTATGAACGTTGGCAAATGCTCATTTGAATGTAGTCTTCCTTTTACTCACTACGACATCACCCAAATTACTAATAATATTATGATGACAATCGGCTTCAGTATATGATAGTATCTACGTAATGAAGTACTTGCATTGAGTTAGCCGCAGGTTTGGCATTCTTTTTGCTCTACGATATTGGGTTCAAGACGAACGCCCGATGAGATTTAGTAGAGTGTAGTTTCAGACTACTGATGTTGCTGTTTGGGGCTATTTTACTATCAGTGGCACGTGACGTTCAAAATCTCACATGGACGCTAAAATGAGGCTATAGGAACATGTACTATTATATATTCTGTACCATAGATTAGATGTTGAACTTAAATTAGACATTTCAAATTTAATAGTTTTTTTTACGTCTACTACAACGCCCTATAACTACTATTGGTACAAAATTACTAAAAACAAATTTAAGCAATGCCAATAAGTAAAAAAACTGCAACAAAAAACCAACATTACGTGGTGTTCCCAGGCGGTCACCCATCCAAGTACTGACCACGCCCGACGTTGCTTAACTTCGGTGATCGGACGAGAACCGGTGTTTTCAACGTGGTATGAACGTTGGCAAATGCTAATTTGAATGTAGTCTTCTATTCTGTATACGCAGACATCAGTAGAATATAAAAAAAATTGCAAACCTTATTCAAGTTGCCAGGGCTGTTACTTTATCTCGATGGTTCTTACCTTAGAATATTGATCTCGGTGTTCCGTTTCCTCTTCACGTTGTCGACAGAGACGCCCCCCAGCCTCTTTATCTGCACCGGCACGACGCCCCAGCGGCCGTGGTTCCACACCTTCTGCTGGTCTGAGTGTATGTCGAGGCTCCGCGCGCTTGCTACCGGCAAACCGTAGGCGCTGGTATCACTCTGAGAATTAATTTGAAAATTACATACAAATACATAATTAATTTCATCAGCATCATCATCATCAGCCGGAAGACGTCCAATTTATCCATACAGATAAATAAAATTGAAGTGTCTGTTTGTAATATCAAAATAACAGCTTTTTACTAAATGCATAATAATTATGAAAGTATATACGGTACCTATAGCAGAACAACTATTTTTTTAATTTTTGTCTGTCTGTCTGTTTGTTCCGGGTAATCTCGGAAACGGCTGGACCGATTTTGACGGGACTTTCACTGGCAGATAGTTGATGTTACAAGGAATAACATAGGCTACTTTAATTTTAGTAAAAGAATTAGAGTTCCGCGCAAAAAAATAAAAACCATGAAATCCAAAATCTCCACGCGGGTGAAACGTGAAACCGCGGGGCAGCAGCTAGTTCTACATAAAATAACTTTGGTTTTCATTCAGGTGATTGTGAGGCGAGGCGGCGCTGGTCTGGTGCGGTGCTTGCTAACAGTGATTAGTGGACGAGTTTTATATTGAGGTTGCTACAATGCTAGACGACTATGAATTATGATGAGTTTGACAAAAACTTTTCTGGCATCTGTGGTTTGCTCAGGTACCTACTAAATGTTACTGGTAGGACTAACTCTTCGGCGAGTGCCCGTCTGGGTTGTTACCACCGCTTTGCTCGTGAAGTCTGCCGCAATGCAGTAATATGCAAGCATTACTGTGTTCCGGTTTGATGAGCAGAGTAGCCAGTGAAATTACTGGGCTTATGAGACTTAATACCTACCTAATGTCTCAGGGTGCACTGCAGTGCCGGGCAGGCCTTTGTGTTTCAAGTTCCGAGTAGCACTGCAATTGTTATGGGCCGTCGTTATGCTTACCATCAGGCAAATAACCAGCTCGTCTCGATACCAAATAGCAAAAAAATATTGTTAAAACAAGTGCATGTTAAACTTACTTTGCTATCATCAGATCTACTCGCATTGGGTGACTTGAGCAAAAGCTGTTCATCAGCCCACTGATCCAAGTGTTTCAACTCGCTCATCACCTCCCAAAGCCTATCATCACCGCTATCGTCTTTATTCGAATGACTAGGCACCTTCACGTCTCCCGACGTTTTCAAACCGTCTACTTCCTCTTCATCGTTTCTAGAACCTTCCAGAAAGTTCTTCACATCGAAAGGTAGCGAGCTGTTCTTCATGAACTCAGGCGGAGTATGTTCTCGATCGTTATCTATGAAGTCTATGTGTTTCTGTACTGCGAAATCGGGCGATCGACAAACGCTCCGTCTCGAATGGCGTTTGGATTTTTGCGGTTCGGAATAGGAAGATGTCGTGAACATTTTCCCTCCTGGCATAAAAACCTGTAAATGTAATAATGTAAATGTTGTCCTTTTACAGAACTAAGTATTCAGACACAGTGTTATTTTTTGGTGTCAATTCTATCATTTCATACCTAAACTAATTTTAGTTTCGTTCTCTCTCTTTCCAATACATAACATGAGAAAGAGATGGAAGATTTCTGACAAATCCTAATTTAGTTTTAGAGCTGCGAAATATCTTTCTATCTTGATAAATTAGATGCCACTGAATTCATTGCCATTAAATTTACACTAGACACAAGCAAGTAGATTAATTTGACAGGTCTAAAATATATACCATCTCTTTCTCATGTTATGTATTGGAAAGAGAGAGAACGAATCTAAAATTAGTTTAGGTATGAAATGATAGAATTGACACCATCGTATATAATATTTCGGCTCAATCGAACACCGGAAAGTGAATCAAACTTAGCTTACAAAATGCAATATTCACATACATACAAACATTGCAAGTTAAATAAAAGCATGTAATAAGGAGAATCGCTGCAATGCTGTAAACCGTAAAAGTATTTATAATCTGTAGAGCACCTGGTTTTGGAACAGGAACTGTATATTAGGAACTCCTTCGTATATTTGGTCTGGTGTAGTGCTGCGAGCTCGATTGTGCTTCTTATACTTAACGGCGGATTTCTTTTCATAATTAAAGGTGTTGTCGTGGTCGGTCGAGCAGTCCGTACAACCGACTGGCAGGGAGTGTCTCCCGCATTTCTTCTTGACTTCAGGGGTGATTTCGGTTTCCTTAACGCCAGAAGATCGCCTCGCTTGGAACTCGGCTAAGTCTCGTTTGTATTCTTCGGTGCGTATGGTGCCAATTTGTGTGGGTGTTCGGGGCACTTCCGGTGTGGTTGTTGAACTGGTGGCGTTGTGACGGCTGGTCACCGTCACACGCTCCCTAAAAGCAAAGAGAACAACGTTACTCCAGAGTTTGCACTGACGTAGATTCAAGAACATACGAAATTAAACAGTTTTAGTATTCTTAACTTCCCAATTAATTATGAGAAAGTTCCTACACCCTATCGGAAAATATAGTCAACTTTCTTGTAAAAAAAAGAAGTGCATGTAAACGGTATTCTATTGAGCCAAAATATACTTAACTATATTTAGGCTCAATAGAAATATGTAAACGCTACTGTAAATTCTACTGAGCCAAAATATATCCATATTTTGGCATATTGTATTGAGCCAAAATATATCCATATTTTGGCTCCATAGAACAGCGCGGCACCGCATAATGTAACCACATTATGCGATTCCGTGACACGCACGCCGCGGCCGTTTCTTTTAAAATAACATAACTATACGCATGATTAACTAAATTATTTTAATCTCCAACAATGGTTGAGAAAAAACGCTTGGACAATACAAAACTGAATGACAAGAAACCAAAATGGTACGCAGACGTCACTAAACTACAAAAATGATTTTACACTTTGTTTCGTACCTTGTCATAATAATTTTATTGTAAGCAGTGGAAACAGTTTCAAAACTGTTTCAAGCCTGACTCTTGAGAGTCTTTAGACAAGTGTTGCTAAAATTTTGGTTAATCTAACTTCGAACCGTTTGTCAGGATGGATGGTTGACCGCTAATGGCATTTATAGCCGAGAGCTTCCAAGCATCAGACTTTGGGCTGTGCTCAACAAATGTTTCTAAAATGATAACCAGCGAAAATTCTAGACTATTCCTTCCAGCCGAAGTCCTAGCGACCCCTGCAGGGCTAACATGCGCACCACGACAAAATGTTGTCTACTGTTTTGTCTCGCTCTTTCTCTCGCGAACATGAGACAAATGCACGACATAAGCATCGAGAAAATTTTGTCACGGTGCGCATGTTAGCCCTACTGGTCGGGTTGGAGTCGAAAACTTCTAAAATGATAACCAGCGAAAATTCTAGACTATTCCTTCCAGCCGAAGTCCTAGCGAGCGCTGGTCGGGTTGGAGTCGAAAACGAACACGAGATTGTTAGCCGGTAAGGCCCCTGATACCACGGCCCTAGCTGCTGTAAAGCGACAAAGTAGTAACGTGCAAGGGGCTAGTTCGAACAGAGGCGGCGAGACAAAACCGTGGGACTGTCGGTCGCGGGTCAGCGACGTGATACACTTGACGGGCTTTATGGGGTATGGCGTCTCAATTGCAGAGTTGCTGAGCTAGAGAAATAAACAATAAACGCTTCGAATGTTCCTTTGCATTTACCTAGAAAACGATGATTGACAAAGAATATTTCAGTTTTAAAATAACAGTGCATAGTATGGAATGGAAAGTATCACACAGAAATCCTAGCTACATTTGTTGTTCGTTACCGGGTCACCAGAAGACCCATTGACATCAAACATATTTTCCAATTAAAAATATGATACTTTTATAATATTCACAATAATATATATCAGATTTAACAAACACTAGAGTGATACAAATTAATAGGCAATAAAGCGATATTATCTCTTTAGCCACTGAAAGTAACCGGTGAAATCAGACAGGGCAATTAAAACGTAAGAAAGCGCAAGTAGATAGATACCTACCTAAGCACTTACTTAGGTTTTATAAACGACATATTCAATTGTTAAGTTCTTAGATCTTATATCAAAGACGTAAGGTTCAAAATATTGAATTTTCTCTAGTATAACACGTCTGTCTAGAAACGACAAAGAACAGCTTTTTTAGTTATGAAAGAAACGATTACAATCATGACAAACGATCGGGCCTGAACTTCGATACACTTTTACCGATTACCAATTTGATAGGCTTCCAGTTCGTTTAAAAAAATGTTCCCAGACTGAGCGACAGTAGTCTGAAGCCGGCACCATCGTGCCGTATTGTTTAAGCACTAGAAATCTGACGAATAAGAACAAAGGCGAACGGTTAGCTAAGAGCTTCGGAGAGATTCGAAACATTATCTCAGAAGATAAGTCGTGAAATAAACGAGGCTGCCATGCCAGAGATTGATGATAACACGATTATGAGACAGCTAGCTCATAAACTCATAAGTCATTGTGGACCGGAAGTTATAGAATTCGTACAAACAATACAATTACGCAATTTAATAATTAAACTAGAAAGCATCTCGAAAGATAAGCGCAGATAGATTTGTTTTGGGTGTCACGATAATGCTTTCATAAATACAAATCTGTCTAGTGTCTACCCATCAATTTTATTTATGTTGATGGCAATAACACACTGGCGCGATGGCGGTGTCGATCGACAAATAGGTGAAAGTGAAATTTCAATAGCAAACACTGTTTTAAAAGGCATTAGAAGTCAAAAGGTTTCAGATCGAGGTACCTACTAGGTAATTAATGAAAGCATCAATCACGAGTCACGACTGTGATTTTTGAACTTATTCTTTTGTGGTACTTACGACTGGCGATTGCAAAACTGAATGCGAAGTAAGCGAAATTGTACGTTCGTGGAGAGTTGAATGCTTCTGAATGAGCTGAGACGTGCCTATTCTGCTCGTAAATGGAATTGCGGTTGCCCAAATGTTTTTAATGTGAATACAGTACAAGTGATCCTTTGTGCTTGAAGTATAATTTATTCAATCGGGTTTGATGTTGAAATACTCTCTCTTCGATTTGCATTGTAAATATCTATAAGAACCGGATTAGATATGAAAATAATTAAATCCTATTTATTATTTCATTCCCATTACATATACAGGCTCCGTTATGCCACAGAATACTTAATAGTTATATATAGAGATTCCCACTATAACCGTTCCAAACCGTGCAACCGGGAAAAAGTAGACTATGTCGCACAGGTCTGCTTGCAGGAGAATGAGACTGTGAAGCATGTGATATAGCATTGCGATGCCACAGAAGAAATAAGAATTGCAACTGCAATGCACAAGTCACTAACTCAACATCAACCAGATAACAATATGTCCATATTCAACAACTATGCCACTGGAGCAGCAACCAAGACTGCGAGACAGGAGTTGGGCTGGGTTGTATTAATGCTTAAAGTGGATAATTTAGAGTTAAAAAGTTAGATTGCCTAAACACAGTCGTTAAAAACGGAATGTGTCTAGAGCAGGAATGTCTATATATTCTGTATAATACATTTGAATGAACACATCATGGCAGCCACTATCTATTACTATAATATCTAATGTTTGCGAGTATATGCATTTTGTCTCGCTATCAATATTTTTCATAAACATGAAATAATTTTTCACGCACATGACATGATATTAATATATCACATAAATATCTCTTTTCCGAGAATTGGACCCCTGATTGATATTTAACAATCAGGTTTAATCCTAATAAATTGTATTAAAAGTAAGCATTCCACATTTTTAAATTTATTTTAAAAACCAGCCATCTCTAATCATTAATTCAAATAAAATTACAAATATTTATAAACTAAATACCATCGGAAGCTTGCACATAATGACACACAATAGATATTAAAAAAATGTTAGGATATGACATGATTCTAGATCTCTAGATCGTTAAGTCTGAGGGTTGTATCCTGACCAAGGTTTTCAAATGGATAAATTGATTTTTTGTAAACATTTTCCAATAAGATTCTTGATGGATATTAATGTCAAAATTATTACAACATAGAACAAAGGTTATAAAACTATACAATACAAACAATATTAAATGAAAAACATTGAATATGATTTACACTCTAGATACATACTGAAGAGTTTTCTTAATAAACTTACCTATTCAGATTTCTTTTGCTCAGAATCAGCTGACTGAAAACTAAATGCTAATTCAATGTGGGTAGATAAAAAAAAACATTAACAAAACAAATACCTGGGACAGGTCAATCCGGGATGACTTCGAGAAGGAATGTGATTAGATTTATGCAATTAAAATGCAATCATGTATACCACAATAGTTGGTATTGGCAATGGGTCAACAATGATGTACCAATTCCTATTCACAATGATAGACTGGTCGATGGCCCATTCAATCCAAATCAAAAGAGTTTACAGCCCTGATGATTCAGCTAGGTGGAAGCATTACATCATGCTGGCACAGCCTCCATTGTTAGAGAGAAATGTAGGTAATTTTACAAAGCAATCTAAATTTTTGCTCTCACTTTTGCAAATAATGGTCTGAGAATGATGTAGGTTTTTATTCTAGAAGTAGTATAGTGTAAGAATGTAAATTTTAGAAAAACAATGTTCTTGTTATTATTACATTGTTATTTCATGGAAGCAAAATGAGAGTGCCATGTCTTAGCTTGAGAGCCAAGTGAATAGCCAGTTAGTGACCGGTAGATGTTTGTGAGTTTGAGGAATTTATCATCTTACCTGGCTGGTAGATAAAGTATAGGTACTGTAAAACCTTTCTAACAACGAAAAAGCTAATTTTATTATAGCTTGGCGTAAACTAGGTAGGTAGGTACTTACTAAATAAGCTCAGCGTAAACTACGACCGAAGTTACTCACCGGCGCAACCACTTGAACACTCCCATGTCCTGCAGAGAACCCACTTTTTGTTCTCTGAATTATCTCAATAGCACTGTATACAAGCCGTCTGCACTTAGCAATAACAGATACTCTACAAAAAGTAACTTTTTTCGATATAAAACGGAAAGTCTGACGATGCGAATAGCACGCGGAACATTACCGGCGCATTACGAGACCGTTCGAAAAAAAACTGCTACCAACAATGACCACCGATATATTGTGCGGTCGGACAAAACATCACGAAGAACGCGGCATTCGCAATGAGTTGAATTTAGTTTTTTGTACAAATTACTTTTCGTTTCGGTTCGGTGCCCGGTGGTGCACTACACGCGGAACGGTCGTCGCGCATCGGGCCTCACTTGAGTCTAGTTTGCCGCGGCCAGAGGCAACTCGTCAACCGTATAGTGAACCAACTATCTCAATTAGTTTATTTCGATTTTTTAAAAATACTTTTAGGGTAGTTTGTATACGTTACAGCTAATAAAACATTCAACGTTTCTTACCTTAGCAATTCAGTTTCCGATATACATTTTGTGGCTTTATATTCATTTAAAAATTTCTTCATATTAAATAAAGTTTATTCATATACTTTATCCTATCCTACGACAAGTTTATATGTACGTAATTAATACCTATTGTTTTAATTTTATTTACGTTTGGTGTCTGGTAGTTGGTACTTTCGAAAAACCCACAAATTATGTAGGGAAAAACCCTTGTGTTTGTTTATTTATTTTTTCAAAAAGCATTCATTTCATTCGTTCGTACTTCGTATTCTTCACAGAGTACTTTTGTATGCAATGTTCACTCAATGTGATTTCTGGTCTAATTTTATAAAAACACAATTATTTTTCATCCAAATTGGCGTTACTTTATTTATCTAATCCTATGGGATAAATATTTTTCATTTGAGTGAATTTACACGAAACTACAAATAAGATAGAAATCCTTTTGTATAAATATGTATTATATTTTACAATTATTTTTTTTAATTTTGCTACTTCCGAGTTCCGATTAAAAACCCAAATAGGGTAACAATAATAGCTCATAAATTTGCGGGACTGCTGTCTAATCTCAAGTTATTTATGTTTTTTTTTAACTAATAATTGTAATTTTAGTTTATCAAGTTAACCGCAATGTGGAATTTTGACATAATACATTGTTGCAACTCTCAACGAACAACCTTCTAGTAGAGCGGAAGATGTCGATGAACAACTCAAGTGGCTCTCGCTAGACGGTTGGATCTTAAGTTCAAGGGCCTGGCAGATGTAAAAGATACCTAGCACTCGGTGATATTTTCAGAATCAGGGTCAAAATATTCCTTTCAATTGGTGATTTTATTCTTAATATAAAAAATAACATCTACACGTTGCACCATTTCTGTGTGAAAGAAGGACAAACCTACAAAGGCACTTTCACATTTATTATAGCATGGAAAACCAACAAACCAGAAAACATACAAATATACTTTCTCATATAGTAGGTACGAATTCTCAAAACTATGTGTTATACACTATATTAAATAATTAAATAGTTACAGACTACAGTCACATCTCACAACAGGTTGTCAATTACGTGCATTATCCATACGTACCTACAGAACAACAAAGACAAAACATAGTTTAACTAAACCATCGATTAACACTGTTTATTAATAAGAGCCTAAAAGCAGAATATTTTAATCACGCATATTCCGCCCACCGCCTCCACTTGTAAAAAATGGGACATGGGCAGAATTCAGGAAAGAAGAAGAGAACGTTCATTCATATTTTCATGCACGATTACCAGTTACATATTATTATACTTACTCCACTATAATATTCTTGTGAAGGTATACCTTTTCTTTGGTCTTCATAGGTAAAGTTCGATTTACTAAAGTTTTGTTTCCATATTATTATCAAACCCACTTGTATGTGATATAAAACTCACATGTCGTTTGAAGTATTTTTGGTACCTATAATAATCCTTCCTACTTCCTTCCTACTAATATTATAAATGCGAAAGTGTGTTTGTTGATTTGTTGGTTTGTCTTTCTTTCACGCAGTAACGGAGCAACGGTTTATGGACCGGAGAGTAACATAGGCTACTTATTATTCCGGAAAAATGCACGATTCCTGTGGGAACGCATGTAAAAACCGCGGGCAGAAGCTAGTCTTATGTATAATATAAACAGTCTGATCACATATAGCTGTTACCTTGAGAATGGACTGTTGGGCTTGGTGTCATCAATGTATTTATTATAAATGGCGTAGGTAGGTAGGTAGGTAGTATTTGTAGTCCATTTTCTATATAAATGTCGGTAAAAAGTGTTTTTATACCCTATTAATTTTCAAGTAGGTGTTATTTATAATATAACCTTGTACTGAAAGTACTTACGTAGGCATACAATATATATATTTTGGCGCAAATAGTCCTTGTGTTTCGAAGTCTGTAATCCCTACCCAGTATCCAATTTCTTCTCGGTTTTAAATAATTATTCATAATATTATGGTTTTTACTAAATTTTATGGTTATGGTACATCCCTAAATTAGCTGTACCTACTTATTGAAATAACTAAACCATCAAAGACAAAAGTTAGGTATGAAATATTTTGAAATGGTATGGTAATTCTTATACTCGTATAGTGAAAAGGATTATAGGTTTTTAACTGCAGGTGCAAAGTCTATATTATGATATTTATTCCCAAGTGTAAATATTAGGGAAGTCCATTTTAATTTTGTCTATTTCTTAAGAGCGTTTACACCTTACGGCTTTTAAAACAAAATTTCAGGTCCAAAATCTACGAAACGAAATACCCGACTATAATGACACTTTATATACGCATAAGCAAGATACGTAGATCTAAATAATTGAGAGCGTTTTTATAGTGTCTAATTTAAACAAGAGATTTCTATCTGAATGGAAAATTTAAAATCACTCATTTAGTTCTATTGCTCTATTTTTTCGAAGGTTTTGAACTTGAAAGTTTGTATGAAAAGCCGTGAAGCGTAAACGCTCTTAAAACCGTAAAAAAACCAGAAAATAATCAATTTTCTTTCTTTTAGGACAAAAATAATCGAGCGATAATAAGTGAGTTCCGATGCCGAACTGCTACACTGTTACAATAGTACTACAGAATCAAAGATATTAATTAATATTTTCCAAAACTTATCGGATCATAAAAAATAATAGTTTTACTTGTCATTAGAATCGGTCTTATAAACTTGCGTATTTAACAATTTTCGTTATTCTCTGATTTATATTTGGTTTATCATACGTCCATATTATATCCGGACATGTCCCGCAAAGAGTATATAAGATGTCCCGTTGTACGTATCCCTTAGTAGTTTGTGCGTTGTACTTATTCTTATTTTTCTCTATGCGTTGTACCCACAGACTAGTATTATTTATTATTATATTTATTATTACTAGTATTATTCCTAGGTACTTACCTACTATTATTTATCACAACACGACACAATTTATAATTTTTGATTATAAAATATTTAATCCTTCGAATAAAATAGGTAGGTACAGCGGGGTTTCGTGTCGCAGATTGTCATTCTTTGCTTACAACTTATCACCAAGAGTAATAAAATAACTAAGATTTCTGATTCAGAGTTATCAGCGGCGCAAGTACGGATCTATTGGCGTCGATAAAATTCGATAATATTCGATAAAATTGACAGTTTAAATCGATAAAGTTGGTTTTATTCGATAAAATTGACAGTTAAAATCGATAAAGTGGGTTATCAAACCGAACACCCATGCCTAGAGGCAGTAAACGCAGCCAAGTAGAAACCATAGAAACGGATCTGCTGTACTGTCAATTACGACATTACTCATTTAATTTCTCACTTGTCAACGTCAGTTTTGATTTTGGAAGATGATGTTGATATTGATGTTTCATGTTGTGGTCTACAGTTGCGTTTGATTCAGATTTTACATTATTTTCTTACCCTTTTAACTAAAAATATTCATGGACGAGCTTAGAGGGCCCAATATTCAGATAGTTTTACACGTTAAAGAAGGTACAATTCACATCACCGTAGCTACGGTATACGTCTGGTTAACAGTGCACAGGCTAATGTCGATGACATTTTTAATACTTGCGATTTTCAGGTCTGGGATTTGGTTTCCTAAGGACTCCTTTTATAGTAAGCGGCTCTCTCAATGGATATATGTTAGAGACAGATCCCGTGGTGCCTGCGCACGCTCCCGTGTTTGATGCTGAGCTGGTTTGGGAAGCCGACAAGAGAAGATTTAGGAGGTAAAAATCTTTCTGAGAATTGGGATTGTAGCAAAGCACATTCAATTTAATAGTTCAGAGCATTTAAGTGTCGAAAGCTAAAATTTAGAGTTTTCAAAAATGAGTCTAAGCTTGGACATTATGCTTCCGTATGTCATGCTTTGACTAATCTCTAAATATTAGCGTAATATGTTTGAGTTAAACCATTAACCGCCACTCTATTGTATTCAGCCTTAGAGTCCAGAATGTCCCAGTCAAAGTGGAGGTGTACTCAACAGGCACACAGGGCCGGAAGGATAAGATTGGTTATCTACTCCTGAGCTTGCTGGGAGCTCAGCCATGCCCATCAAATAAGATTGTTGATGTAAGATCTTTATTTTTTTAACATTTAAGCTAGGACTTTTGCAAATTCTTTATTTATGATAACATTATTCAAAATGATTCCTCATAGCCTAATCAGCAGGGTATTTAAATTCACTCTGAATGATATCCATGTTGGAAGTGACTGTCTTGATTGATTATATTTCGGAAACGCATCCCAACAGAAATGTTGTTGGGATTATATCTGTGCAGCTGATTTGTTGAATCTAAATGGGAAATTTCTCTGACAGTATTCAATTCCGAAATATAAATGATCAAGACAGTCGCTTCCGAGAGAGACATCATTGAGAGTGTATTAAAATTACCCTGCAGTTAGGAAACCTATACCCTGTTCCAGAATCTTAGATCATTTTTGTAAACAAAGAAATGTCACGAAAAGTCACTGTCAAAGTGATGTGCCAGATGGCGAAAACATTTTTCACTTTTGAAAAATATTTTTTTTTCGAACCATTTTGTTTTCCCGCGGCTTTGCTCTCGCGTGACACAATTGTAATAAGTTAAATAAAACCTTTTATTAAAACAAATATGATTGCCGTGCCGTATTGATTTGAATTATTGTCTTAGATGCCAATTCTATAGATAGATATGTCATATAATTCTACAGAATACTCCTTTTTTTTGGGGAGACATATTAATTGTGGTCTTTCTTGTTATTTTATTCTATGTCTTTAAGAGTTACAACATTACTGAGTAAACAAACAAACATTCAAACTTTTAACTAACATAATATTAGTATATGAAGTAGGATTTTTCAATTCCAAATTGCTAAGAGTATGATAGTATTAGGAAGATGTAACAATAACCAACAATCTGTGAATTAATAACCAACAAGTCTAACACCAAAACACTATTGCACAAACACAGAAAAAAGAAATAGGCATATTTAAGTTCGAGTAAACAAAACCGAATGAAAGGGGAAATGACGGCGGCAGAAATCCTTAGACCAGCAAGATACACCCTCCAGTTTGATGTTTGGCACAAATCAACAAACAGAACAAGAAAATGGCGACGAGTGCACCAAATGTTTCAAATCTCTGCTGTGTTCCCAGTCTAAGAAAAATAACTACACGTAAAAAAATTCCTTTTATTATAGTTTTGTTTAAAATAACAATCTTGCAAAAACGATTCATTCAAAATGTTTCAATAATTCAAGTTTCTCATGTTATAATTTAAAATCAATTAATAGTAATGTCTATCATCAAATTATGGATTGCACAGTTTTCTATCAATTTTTTCGTTCTGTCAACACCTTTGTTTACATAAATGATCTAAGATTCTGAAACGGGGTATAGTTAGGAGACAAGGAAACCTAATGTACAGTAATGATATTGTTTATTTATATAACAGTTAGTGTGATTTCTGCTGTTGCAAATTTGATGCTGAATATCTGAAAGTAGGCTCAAACCTATTTACATTTAGAAGAATACAAGCTGAAGTCATCTAACAGACAAAATCTATTTTTTTTCCATCAAATAGGTATCTATATAAATTTGTTAGTTATTGACATGCCCATATTATTTGGTCATGTGCCAACATGTGCCATTGGTTTGCCATTTCTGTTATAGGGTCTTACCACTCTCATCACAATAATAAAATTACACTCAAGCCTAAGCAACTGCTATTTAAATAAGTATATCTTTTCCGGTGGATGCTTATAAACTATACATATTACATTAAGCTCCTTCATATCCTATTTAAATTAGAAATTATTGGTAATTTAAAATTCTTGTTAGAGGATTTAATGATTTTGATATAAATTATAGACTCATGTTTTTCTCTTTCACATGTTTCTCTCTGTCCAGGTCTTGGCTTTTTTAAATATTTTAAATGAGCGAAGCTCATTCACAGGTTCTTTTAAAGTAACAAATATTTATTGTTGCAGGTAAAATATTTATGGCACAGACTGTTGGGGGTGAAGTCAGATGGGAAGTGCTGCCACCCACAGCTAATGATGAGCCTCTCCATCGAAGACAGGGTTAACACACCAACACCTGTAAATACTAACTGTTATGAACATAAGATGCTACACTTTATTTATAGCAATATATTATAGTCCCCGGCACATAAGTTGAACAAAAATGGCTGACGTCTGCGCAGGTACAATAATAGTGACAAGTGTTACGATGCAATTATTTTTTAAACTTAAAAAGTTGCAAATTCTGAATCGAATAGTAATTTTGCGTTTTTTGGGAAATAAATAATTGATATTAAAATGCAAAACCTATAATATTTTTTTATTTAAAATATATAAATAAAGAAAAAGAAGAGATGTGAGGCTTATCCATAAAGTCAGTACTAACTTGCTCTGTAATCTGTGCTAAACATAAAAGTGGGCAATTTGATGTTTAGTCGCTATCACTCATTGGTGTGATTCCTTCTACGTATTTTGAAAGGGGGATGGGACCACAGCTGCTAGGGCCTGAACTTGAGCCTGGAATTGGGGCTTCATTTTCAGAATCAGTTGATGAATCAGAATCGTCATCGCTGCTGTCAGAATCGCCCACATGAATGATAAATTCTTCCGTCATTTCATCAACGACATGATCGCTTTTGAAGTAGCCCTCTTCTATGGACTTCACTTTATCGCACAGATTTTTCCACTGACACGGTCCCATAACGTTAACTTTTTCGTTCACCAACTCAATGACATGGGGCACATTCCATCGCACATTTTTGCTGCTAACATAACCCTTTATGGCTGCCCATGCCATCTCAATTGGATTAAGATCCGGATGATACGGTGGCAGGCGAAGTACATCATGGCCATTTTCATTGAGGATCTTATCAATGCTAAATGTTTTGAAGCGGTCTTTGTTTCTTTTTATTAATTGGTATAGCTGAGGTTTCAACATTTCAGGCGTAAATGCTATTCCTTTTTCTGATAGCCAAGTCTGCATGTCTAATTTCTTTGAATTGGAGTTTGGTGCCAATTCATTTTCCTTATTATGGTATGACGCATTATCTACGACCACAACCGATTTTGGTGGGAGGTTTGGTACCAATTGACTCCGAATCCACTTTTCATAATTTTGGAAATTCATATCATCATGGTAATCTCCTGTCTTCATACCTGATTTAAATGCCAACAAGGCGTTCGGAACAAAACCAGCCTCCGATCCGGCATGTACAATAATAACCCGCTGCCCTTTTGAAATGGGAATTTTTAATCCCTTAGAAGTCCCATCAGTCCATGCTTTCGAGGTTGAGTGGGATGAGTGAACATATGTCTCATCTGTATAAATAATTGGCCTGCCTTCTTGTCGGTACTGTCTTATTTTACGTAAGTAATTAATTCTTAGCAATCTGATAGAATATGTTTCTATAAACACTTTTCTATTGTTCTCGGTGGCTTTCCATTTGAATCCCAGTTCCCTGATGATGCGGCGGAGACTTTTTTCTGAGCCTTGAAAATTGATGTCGGAACGTAATTTTGCTAGAAGTTTACTGAGGGTCGGCAACTCATTTTCAGTTTTATGAAAATTATGAATACACCGTTTTATCACGCCCTTATCGAAATCATCAATACCTGTGACTGGTTTTATACGTTGTCTCTTTTTACCAGGTGTCCTAAATGCAATTATATATTCTGATCTCTTGCTTTCTTTTATGATTCTTCTAACCGTAGATACAGATTTTTTTGTAGCTTCTGCAGTTTTTTTCTGTGCTTCGGTTATATTATTTTCTTTTGAGAAATAGGTAAAGACATCGAAGACCATTCTTCTCTCTTGTCTCCTTAAAGTTGGCTGCCGAGGCATTTTATTCAATTAAAAACAAAACAAAAATTTCAGTGCGCGACAGTATTCTCGGGCGAAAGAAGAGTGTGCGTGAGAAGGTCATTGTTCAACTTACGCGCCGGGGACTATACTGATTTCCTTTAAACCTATCCTCTATTCAGTGCCGTAACTAAGGCAGTGTCAGCGGTGCCCAGACACAGGGTGTAGGAACCTGGAGGGGCACAGTAATGACAGGACCCTTGCTGACTGTAGTCAGCAAAAAAGGGGCAGCTCACATAAAAACTTTTGATGCCAATCAAAATATAGCTTTATATTATAGTATGGTATTATTACATACACCTGACTTTAAGAGCAGTTTAAACTCTGACACCTCTCACTCTTGCACATTCCTTATTGGACTATGATTAGCTATTGAACAAGATTCATACCAACATTTTACTTACAGTGCTACCTATTCTTCTGGCTTGTTTCAGAGAAATGAACTTCGCATGTTCCACAGCAATGAAATAGCCTACCCATCTGCTGATTCCACCAGCAACCCACCGGTGGCTAGGAATATGTTGATGACTTTGAGTAAGTTTAGGCTTGCTTGCATATCGCAGATCAGGAATTTGAAAGAGCTATTAGAAGTGAGTTAGACGATTATTCAGGGTAATGAGCCCAATGCAGTGTCGCGCAAACATATGTGTTTCAAAGTTCTGAGCGGCACTTCAATAGAGTATTTGACTAAAATTGAAAAATAATTTTGATGAAAACATAAAAAATAATTGTTATAACATAAAATGCAGACTGCGTTATTTACGTTATTTTTACAGAAAATGAATGTATTATTTCATCATGAAAATCAATAAATACGCTTTTTACACTCTATTAAATAGACAACATTTGACAATACATTTTAAATGGTGTCAATTACCCTATTCCTATGGGCTTTCGTTATGCTTAGCATCGACAAATGTCCGTCCGATCCTTTATTTTCTTTATCCAATAGTATCAGATGAAATTGTAGTCGAACACATTTTTTTTTTCATTTTAATAATCTTTTAACACTATGATTTTGCTATTTCCAGATGAGTACATAGCCGAGGGTAAGAAGACCGCGTCCTCGCCTGACCTGCAGCCTAAGCTGTTATGTGATGAAGGTCTCATACAAATAGGAGACGGGAAGCATCAGTTTGTGCTCAGTTTTGTGATAGGTTCAGTGGAGAATTTAGATATGGTTAGCTCATTTTTATTCATGTTTTATTGGTGATATTGCTAGGTGAAGATACATTATAATAACTTTTTATGTATATAGGTAACGTAGGTACAAAAAATACGCCAAACAGGTCCAAAAATGTTTCGGGCAACTGGCATGTCACTTTGACAGTGACTTTTCGTAACATTTCTTTGGTTACAAAATATAATATCTAAGATTATGGAACAGGGTATAAGTGCCGAATCGACCTGATAATAGGACGACCATAGACACCTCTTGATGCTGGAGAAGTTCTTTTATGCAGCTGCATTGTTGCGCAATGTGCAGTGACTGTTGTGTTTGTATATAGAGATTTAACAAGTACACAAATATTTTTGTTCAATTATTTTTTATACTAATGGATAACGAGACGAGCTGGTCGTTTGCCTGATGATAAGTCTAACGCCGCCGGCGCAGAACTTTGAAACTCAAAGGCCTGCGCGGCACTATCAAGTCTTATAAGCCCAGTAATTTCACTGGCTATTTTGCTCATCAAACTGGAACACAGTAATCCTAGCACATTACTGTTTGGTGGCAGACTGGACGAGCAAAGCGGTGGTACCCACCCGGTGGTTAGTCTTACCTGATGTTTTTGTTGTTGTGGGAATTGAATCCACAACCATTATACACTACAGAAAAATGTTAAGTAAGTCTACTTATTCTGTTACATACAGCTTATTCTGTTTATCTTACTGAAAGCATATGAAAAATAACTATAATGTTAGCAAATAATTGAACAAATCATATATTGCATTTTCCAGCTGCTTCCAGAAACAAGTTCTTCCAAAGAGGTGGACTGCTATGTGTCGTATTCAGTTTTCACACACAATATAATGACGGACAGGTATGTATGTTTTTTTTATTGCTTAATTGATTCCTATTCTAGAAACATACTTTACAATATCGCTGTAGGTAGATTTAACAATTCTTTAATCAAAGATTTTCCAACAGATGTAACAACTTAACTTATACAATGCAATAAAACTTAATCATTAATTCATCATTATCAACTGGAAGACGTCCAATGCTGAACATATAGGACTCCTCCATAGAACGCCACTTGGATCGGCTACTCGCTTCTCGTATCCAAAAATTATTTTACTATCCGACTACGATTGTTGAATTTGTTTTTGTAATCAGGGTGGGTGTGACGTCGACCGGAGCGGGCGTGTCGGCTCAGTTTAATCAGCGTACGTCGTTGAGACTGGCGTCGCGGCTGGCGGCGCTGGCGCGGTACTTCAGCGAGTGTCCGCGCGTGGTGGCGCGCGTCTGCGTCGCCGACCGCGACCGAGGTAGGCCGCGTCACCCGGGGGAGGACGCAGTACTACCCGCGCACGTCGTGGCTGGTAGCGCTGGCGCGGTACTTCGGCGAGTGTCTGCATCGCCGACCGCGACCGAGGTAGGCCGCGTCACCCGGGGGAGGACGCAGTACTACCCGCGCACGTCGTGGCTGGTAGCGCTGGCGCGGTACTTCGGCGAGTGTCTGCATCGCCGACCGCGACCGAGGTAGGCCGCGTCATCCGGGGGAGGACGCAGTACTACCCGCGCACGTGGTGGCGCGCGTCTGCGTCGCCGACCGCGACCGAGGTAGGATGCGTCCCCGGTGGGGAGGACGCAGTACTACCCGCGCAGGTCGTGGCTGGCGGCGCTGGCGCGGTACTTCGGCGAGTGTCTGCGTCGCCGACCGCGACCGAGGTAGGCCGCGTCACCCGGGGGAGGACGCAGTACTACCCGCGCACGTCGTGGCTGGTAGCGCTGGCGCGGTACTTCGGCGAGTGTCTGCATCGCCGACCGCGACCGAGGTAGGCCGCGTCACCCGGGGGAGGACGCAGTACTACCCGCGCACGTCGTGGCTGGTAGCGCTGGCGCGGTACTTCGGCGAGTGTCTGCATCGCCGACCGCGACCGAGGTAGGCCGCGTCACCCGGGGGAGGACGCAGTACTACCCGCGCACGTCGTGGCTGGTAGCGCTGGCGCGGTACTTCGGCGAGTGTCTGCATCGCCGACCGCGACCGAGGTAGGCCGCGTCATCCGGGGGAGGACGCAGTACTACCCGCGCACGTGGTGGCGCGCGTCTGCGTCGCCGACCGCGACCGAGGTAGGATGCGTCCCCGGTGGGGAGGACGCAGTACTACCCGCGCAGGTCGTGGCTGGCGGCGCTGGCGCGGTACTTCGGCGAGTGTCTGCGTCGCCGACCGCGACCGAGGTAGGCCGCGTCACCCGGGGGAGGACGCAGTACTACCCGCGCACGTCGTGGCTGGTAGCGCTGGCGCGGTACTTCGGCGAGTGTCTGCATCGCCGACCGCGACCGAGGTAGGCCGCGTCACCCGGGGGAGGACGCAGTACTACCCGCGCACGTCGTGGCTGGTAGCGCTGGCGCGGTACTTCGGCGAGTGTCTGCATCGCCGACCGCGACCGAGGTAGGCCGCGTCACCCGGGGGAGGACGCAGTACTACCCGCGCACGTCGTGGCTGGTAGCGCTGGCGCGGTACTTCGGCGAGTGTCTGCATCGCCGACCGCGACCGAGGTAGGCCGCGTCATCCGGGGGAGGACGCAGTACTACCCGCGCACGTGGTGGCGCGCGTCTGCGTCGCCGACCGCGACCGAGGTAGGATGCGTCCCCGGTGGGGAGGACGCAGTACTACCCGCGCAGGTCGTGGCTGGCGGCGCTGGCGCGGTACTTCGGCGAGTGTCTGCGTCGCCGACCGCGACCGAGGTAGGCCGCGTCACCCGGGGGAGGACGCAGTACTACCCGCGCACGTGGTGGCGCGCGTCTGCGTCGCCGACCGCGACCGAGGTAGGATGCGTCCCCGGGGGGGAGGACGCAGTACTACCCGTGCACGTCGCGGCTGGCGGCGTTGGCGCGGTACTTCGGCGAGAGTGATATTAACAGATTTCGTGTTGTTTTCCAGGTATATGCAGCATGGATCTCCGCAAGCTAGTCCCTACAGAAGACCCCAAACATTTTTTGGAAAAATTCTGCAATGCGGACCGGGCGCTTACCATCCACGAGCGGTGCTTCATCCTGCCGTGCGAGACGAGCGGGGGGCGAGGGGGGGATGCGAACAGAAGGCCACACGTCGATGTCGAGATGAGCCTCAAGTATGTTGGCGTTAAGGAGATACAGGTATAGTCCATTTCAAATAGAGTAATAAATAATTATTAATACAGAACGTATACGTAAACGGGCTCAATATTCAAACACAATGTCGTATTGGATTCTTAAAAAGGAGGTAATTATAAATCCGTATCAATAAAAATCATCTACTAAAATGTTATTAGACTTTAGAAGGTAATACGAGAGATTATGGACACCCTAGCGGTCGTCGGTCAATGACACGACACAGCCAGCTCTCCCTCCCGCCGCCCGCGCCCCCTCTCCGTCTGGCGTCTAATTTATCAAGAATGGAAGATATATGACAGCTCTAAACCTAAATTTAGATCTGTAAATCATCTACCATCTCTTTCTCATGTTATGTTTTGGAGAGAGAGAGAGAGCGAAACTAAAATTAGGTTTAGGTATGAAACGACAGAATCGACACCACTATAGATTTATTATAGAAATTAGAGATTACTAAACCGGATACACAATAGATTGATGTAGGCTAATAGGAAAATCAAATAGTTAAATAATTAAAAATTGTTAAAAAATTCTGTCAAATTCCGTCCATAATTATGTTAGTTGGTTTTAATATTACTTAGTAAACATAGTGTTACCACAAAATAACATTTTTAGTCGCCTTTTTAGCTAGACAGCGTCTAAAGATAAACGTCAAAAATGATTAGAAATATCACAACAGATTTGTGTTAGACAAGGGTTAGACACTACTTAGATCAGGATTTATGGTCGCTCATATTTAATCGCACTACTAAGGCATGTTTAGGCGTTAAACAGTGTTTAACACAGGTTTAACGTGTGTTTAATTTTTTTGTGGTAAGACCCTGTAATTCTATTAGTGGAAAGTATTTAAAGCTTTTTTGTACCTACCAGTCACAATTCCATAATCCTTAGTTCATAAGGTGTTTGTTTCCCATGGTAAATAAATAAGTCATTTTCAACCCTCATTCGCAGAAGCCCCCCGTCCTTACTGCCCGAAGCGCCACGCAGCTCGAAAGCGGAAGGAAGCAGGACATTAAAAGAGATATCCTCGACTACAAGAGCGGCAGTTGCACGCAACTCGACCAAGACGTTGGGGGCGTTGGGTATACCAATATGGCAACTATGAATACTGCTAGGTGAGAACTGAGAACTATCGCTAAACAAGAATATCTTATTTATATCTATTTAACCGGATTCACTTACGTGGTTTAGCCGAGCTTCGCGACGATTGATCGACGAAGAATATCTTGTTATTTATTTTTATATTGCGAAGTAACGAGACGGTCGTTTATTTGATGGTAAGCGTAATGCCTGACCTTAACAATAAGGATGTGGACTCTTTTTTTAACGCCGGCCCATGCCATTCAGAACTTTGAAACACTAAGGCCTGCGCGGCACTGCAGTGCGCTCGTTACCCTGAGACATTAAGTATTAAGTCTCATAAACCCAGTAATCACTGGCTACTCTGCTCATCAAACCGGAACACAGTAATGCTTGCACATTACTGCTTGGCGGCAGACTTCACGAGCAAAGCGGTGGTACCAACTACTAAACCAGACGGACATTCGCCGAAGAGTTAGTCCTACCACTAACGTAAACTCCATTTTTTATGATGACAATCAGTTCATTTGGTCATGAGAATCAACTGTCTATTTCGAAAAAACTGAAAATCGAACGCTAGAAACGTATGTTGGGTGTAACTACTGAGCGCTAAAACGACCCATACAAATTGGACAGAACATCTGACGTCACTTGTTCTACGTGGGCCGTAAAGCTGTACTAAAAACATGGATTTGGTTGATTTGGCCGTGAAAAACTGCGTTTATGGACAAAGGTGTCAGAAGTACATTTTTATCATTAAAATGCAAAGAATCTGATATTATCATTTAAATTACTAATGGATGATAAAAAAATTGAATTTGGGAAACTTGTTGATTGTTGATTTCATTTTTATTGTGTTAATGTGATCTTCTTAAAACTGTATAACTACAGAAATTATGTATTTTGTGTTTCATGCAATATCCCTATTGTAGTCTTCCGATTTTGATGATTCTCTTTTCATTGGGTAAGTATAGGATTAGTTGGTACCTTTTTTTAAAAACAAAAAATTGGGCTCCAGTTTAAGTTTTGTTTAACGTTTTATGTAAGTAAATAATAATTTTTTTTTTTTAAATTCCAGATACAAAAACGCTTCAGGCGACGCGATGCTCCAAACCAACGAAATAGCAGAACTAATAAAGAAAATGTGCGATTCGTTCGCGGAGAGTCAGGAAAAGTTACTGGCAACTCGCGCCAAACCAATCACCAGCGATATGCAGGTGCAGTGCGAGCGAGAGAGCGACGGACTGAGGGAGATGGAAGATAACGACGCGACGCCTCGCATTCACGTGTCGCCTAAGAAAGGTGTGGACGATTTTGAAAGGTTGGTAACAAGTGTGAACCAATTTGATTAGTATTCCGGCTTCAGTTTTAATGGAAAAATTAATTTTGTCAGACTTTTTGGCTACCTTTAGGCTCATTCATGAAAACCCTGGACATTATCTAGGATTAGAGTTTTTTTTTTATGTTATTTCGTAACGAGACGAGCTGGTCGTTTGCCTGATTGTAAGCATAACGCCGGCCCATAACATTTGCAGTGCTACCCAGAACTTTGAAACAAAGGCCTGCGCGGCACTGCTGTGCGCTCGTTACCCTGAGACATTAGGTATTAAGTCTCATAATTTAGAAGTATTTATATAAAGTTATTTTTATGTATGTATGTATATCACCATAGTTATGCCTTCGGAGTATTCTTTTTGTTAATTTAATGATGTGATGTGAAAATTGCAAGAAATAGTTTGATTAGCAAAAAAAGGGTGCGAGCCCTGGAGCTTGCAGAGTGTAAATGTAAACAATTAAAAAAGTCTCATAAGCCCACTTGTACATGTATAGACAAATCATACGAGCCCAAACTCGATGGGGTTACGTCGTTTCGTTACAGAGTTCCTGTGGCCACCTTCCGGCTCCATCATCAGACCAGCTCTGTGACATCGTTATATTACATTGTCACCAGAGTTTATTTATTTATTTATAAAAACCACAGCTCTTAAAATAATCTTAACATTACTTATATTATTATTTATACCTAAAGCCAATAATGGTTTTACATTTTCCAAGAGTTACATAAGTAGTATGCCAAATTTCAGCTCAATCGGATACCAACAAGTGGCCAAAAATGGTTTGCAAAGGGGTGTAGTAACATTTTTGTATGAAGCCTGGCATAAGTGGTCGCCGCCATCTTTATTTAATTTTTTGTGCGCGGCCACGTTTCATAGCTATGTTTTTATAATTGCATATAACAAAACCTCATAAAGTATCAGGTTTGCCTGTTAATTGATGTTAAAAATCTAAGGGTCTTACCATAAAAAACCTTGTTGAACAAGGTTTAACGTCTAAACAAGCCTTAGTCGCGCGATTAAATATGAGCAACCACAAATCCTGATTTAAGTTGTGTCTAACCATTGTCTAACTCAATTCTGTTGTGACATTTCTAATAATTTTTGACGTTTATCTTTAGACGCTGTCTAACTAAACAGGTGACTAAAAATGGTTTTTTTTGTGGTAACACTATAATGGTTTTACTTAGGTAGGTACATTACTATCTAACCACGTGTCAAAATTAAAGTGATGATGAATACAAGCTTGTCAAAAACCACTGAGGTCTGTGTCAAAAACCACTGAGGTCTGTGTCAAAAACGGAACTCAAACGCGGGTAAGACTTTTCTGGGGCCTGTTTCATAAAAAAATATTAGTCTATTATCATTTTTTTTTGTTTTCCTCTATAATATGAGGCTAATACTCACAATATTAGACTAATATTTTTTATGAAACAGGCCGCTGTACTTTTCAATTAGTAAAAATATTTTGCAAAATGTTTATGGTAATAACATAGATAATAGAAAATTACTTTTTTACATAACATAACATAGTTTTTTTTAGCCAAATTGTATTCGTGGGCAATTCAAGGTCTAAAATGGGCATCCCCCTTTTATATTCTTTTTTAATAAAATAATATATTTCGCTACATCATCTCCGATTATTTTTTATTAAGAACAATCATAGTGAAATATTAGATTAAAATGGAAATGTGCTTTGTTCCAGAGAATCGACCAAACTAGAGACCAGTAAAAGTGATACGTTTATATGTCATGGAAAAGGTAATCATTTCTAATATTATTATTGAATCACTTATCAAATATCTTTGTCCAATGTGTATTTGATCAAAGAAATTGGATGACTTCCCAAATCACCTATGAACACCAATATTTCAAAGTCTATGACGACGATAATCTTACTAATATTATAAATGCGAAATTGTGTGGTTTGTTGGTTTGTCCTTTCATGCAGTAAAGGAGCAACGGATCGACGTGATTTTTGGCATATATATAGTTTATGGTCCGGAAAGTAATATAGGCTACTTTTTATCCCGGACAAATGCTTGGTTCCTGTGACTAACTATATAAACTAACTTCTAATTTCTTTTGCATTAATTTCGCTTCCTAAGCCCTTCGCTCCTGTATTTTCTACCACAAAGAACTTCGCTATGTCTTGGTCCATCGTCTTCAATACATTACTTGGATTGTATTCCAGACATGGTAAAAAAAGTGTTGCCATACAGAGAGCGTGACGAAATAATGCAGAAGTTCGTTGACGAGCTGGAAGATTGGAAGGAGAAGCAACAGGAGCTGTTTAAATATCAAGTAAGTACAACGCGGCCCGTGCAGTGCCAATTTAAAAAAAATATTAAAAAAACACGGAAAGAAAATTTTGTACGAAAAAATTCTTTTTTGATTTTTCAAAATCGATTTAATGCCACTTTGTATCAGGCTAATGAGTGCAATGCAGTGCCGCGCGGGCCTTTGTGTTTCAAAGTTCTGAGTGGCACTGCTATTGATATGGGCTGGCGTTATGCTTGCCATCAGGCAAACGACCAGCTAGTCTCGTTATCAAATAGTTTAAAAAAAACTGCTTTTTTACGAATAAGGAAAGAAAGAAAACATTTTGTTTCTAACAATTACTAACGAAACTATAGAACAAAAATTAAAATGAATGTTTGAAAAGAAGTAAATCCTAACACTAATTATAATTTCCAGCTAAAACGCAAAGAGGAATACCATCTGGACCTGTTATCCAAAGAGTGGAATAAGAAGCGATTAGAACTGGAGACTAAACTGAGCAAAGGCATCGAGCAGTGCCGCGCCCTCGCCGTGGACCTGAGCCGCGCCACTGAGGACTTCAGGCTGCGCGGGTACAGGAACACGGAGCGGGAGAGGAAGGTATATTTTATACTATTGGATAGTATCTACGAAATCCACTCTTTTTTTCCTTTTTTTTATACTCTGCTAGATCCAGCAGCTAAAGTACGGATCTTTTCGATCGATAAAATTGACAGTTCAAATCGATAAAGTGGGTTAAACCAGATAGCGTAAAATTAATATATTTACTGTGGTTAATTTAATTATTATATCTTCCAGTTGTTGGAAGCAAAGAAAGGTTTAGAATCCCACTACACGGCCAAGTACCAAGAACTCAGAGAGGCTTCCCAGAAGATGGAAGACGATATGAACCACCGGCTCAAGATGAAAGATATGAGCATTGAAGAGCAGAACATGAAGATAATGCAGCTGGAGAAACAAGTCGATACTCTGAAGGTACCTACTCATTCCTTTTTACTTATATACCAGTGGCGCAAGTACGGAAATTTTTTGATGAAATAAAATTGACAGTTTGAATCGTTAAAAATTTAAATTAGAGATAGCTGCCCTTGATGTATTCGAAAACTAATCAAAGCCGAATCTACTTTCTTCAATATGAAGTGAATATTCGCATCTCATAATTCGAAGACTGGTTTATGGAACGAAGAATATTTTAAAATAAATGTAGAAATGATTTTATCGTCGTTTTCACACGAAAATCACTTCCCAGAATTAGTTATTCGGTCAATGCAATGAAAATTGATCTTTATTTTATAGGAAATGCAATCGATAACAGATTATAAGTAAAACTTGTCGACGTCGCTAAAATAGTTTCAAAGATTAGTTTCCGTTCTCGGGAAAAAGGTTATGTTTCGTTTTCGACAAAAATCAACAACGTCCTACCTATTTCTAATTTTATCATATCGAACTGTCAATTTTTCGATCGATATTGATCGCAAAATTGCGCATGTACTTGTGCCACAGTTAAATTCATATACGAGCGAGTGTGGCTGAGCGGGAACATGAGAGACTTTCAATCCGACGCACCATATTTCTAATGTCGACTCGGCCGCACCAATGACTTATATTAAGTTATGTGCGGATTATTGACACTCGCTCAAACGGTGAAGGAGAACATCGTGAGGAAACCGGCATGTTCAATAACCACACAATTCGAGGACATGTGACATCCCCCAAGCCGCACTGGGCGCGCGTGGTGGATTATGGCCCATACCTCTCTCTCTGAGAGAAAGCCGGTATCCCAGCAGTGGGATCGTAGGAGGCTGATAATGATATGATACACTTAAATTTAAAACAAAATGTGTTTTTCTGCAGCTTTTCTCTAAAAAATGTTTACATCTTAAAGTTTACCAGAATTGAGAAAAAGTTAGTCCGAATAACTTTAATCCGAAAAAATAAATGAATATATCGAAAAAGAAATTGGTTTTAATTTTGAATGCCCAAGAAACATAGGATGGTAAAGGCTTATTATCATTTACAATTTTGATGTTTCCCTTTTAGAACAATCTGAAGAATTCCGAGAAAGAAGCTGACAGCAAGTACTCGGGGTTGACGAAAGATCAAACTGCAAGCCTTATTCAAGAATTGGTAAACTGCAATTTTAATTTTTTGTTATCATTTTTCAATTTGATGATGTAACAAAATCTTTTTTCTATACTACCCATGGAAACCATGTAGTTGTAGTGGATACGTAATCATAAGTATAACGCCTGCTTATGACAATTTTATCGCAGTGCCACCCAGAACGTTGGAATACAAAGGCCTGCGTGGCACTGGAACATGCTCGTTACCTTGAGACGTCAGATATTAAACTACTCAATTGCCTAGTAATTGGCAATTGGCAACTGTCTAGCTAAATATGGCGTCTAAAAATGTTTTTTTGTGGTAACACTGTCAGCTTATAATATAATGTTTGTTTTTTCCAGCGGTGCTTAGAAGAGAAGCTGGACAGCGCGGTGCAGTCGAAGGCATTTTTCAAAGAGCAGTGGGGGCGCGCCGTCCGCGAGCTGCACCTCATGAAGCTTAGCAGCCGCCGACAGATGCTCTCGCAGCTGCAGCAGGACCGCCGCCAGCTCGGGGAGATGGGGTACGTGCTCGGGAGATGGGGTTCGTGCTCGGGGAGATGGGGTACGTACTCGGGGAGATGGGGTTCGTGCTCGGGGAGATGGGGTACGTGCTCGGGTGATGGGATTCGTGCTCGGGGAGATGGGGTTCGTGCTCGGGGAGATGGGGTTCGTGCTCGGGAAGATGGGGTTCGTGCTCGGGGATCGGTTATTAAAAATAATAATTAATAAAAATCATATTTATGCATGCCAAATAATGTGGCTATATACTAAGTTTTATCAATGTTACAACACAAGCAAACATAACAACAGGTAAAACAAATAAGTAATTATTATCAATTAATTTTGAATTCCAGATTAGATCCCATAGAAGATCGCGATGAAAATATCACGAAGAACCAGTTAGATATAAAGAAACTGAAGGACGATTTCTACGTAGACCTACTGGCCAACACGCCCGCTTTGGAATCTCATTCTATGATAAGTAGGTGCCTAAATTGTTATATTATAGGCGAAAAGATAATGGAAACGAGAAAACTACTTGAGCACTGACAAGGAATTACGTGACCGGCGCAGCACATGATTTGTTACGCATTTTAAAATAAAATAGGTTAACGTACATAATAGTAATATAATCCTACTAATATTATAAATGCGAAAGTGTGTTTGTTGGTTTGTCCTTCTTTCACGCAGTAACGGAGCAACGGATCGACGTGATTTTAGGCATAGATATAGTTTATAGACCGGAGAGTAACATAGGCTACTTTTTATCCCGGAAATGTGCACGGTTCATGTGGGAACGCGGGTGAAAACCGCGGGCAGCAGCTAGTATATTAGAAATGCGATAATCTGTTTACGCGACCGACAACCGCATTTTTTGAGTAACGTCATACTAAAAGTACGTGTGGTGATGGTTCATGAACGCACCGCTAGGGGCGCTATACATTTATTCATGCAAAATCCGCGTAAACGCGGTCATTGTCGGACGCGTTAACTTGTTGCAAAAGTCACACCCTCGCTTTATAATAATATCAAACAACCAAACGCCTTCACTTATACCTCAAAGCATTACCTGTGTTACAGGTGGTATGGATACACAATTCTAAAAATACTTTAAATATATCTTCCAGGTAATTCCGGACCAGAAGGACTAGACATGTTTGACTTTAAGTAAGTTTCTTTTATTCTGCACATATTAGCTTCTATCTCTATTACTCGTATATACTTACAGTAAAGGAAAAGTGGCGTAGGATAGACAGAAAAGCTTTTTTTTTTTAATTTGCGCGCTGGTAATGAGAATAAAACAAGTCGATGACTGTAACAATTACATTAAAAAAAAAACACGACTGCCCTAGCCAGTATCACTCGGGATGATGTAAGGATTCTAAAGATGCATCCAGATCTGTTAAGGTATTTAAAAGTTATGGTGGAATAAATTCACATACATATACAATATACATACACTAGTATATGAACCATAAAAACATTACATCCCTTTTTTATGCAGTTGTGTAGTAAAAAACACACAGTGGTGTCGATTGTGTCGTTTCATACCTAAACCTAATTTTAGTTTCGCTCTCTCTCTGCCCCTTTCCAATAAATAGCATGAGAAAGAGATGGAAGATGTTTGCCAGATCTAAATTTAGTTTTAGAGCTGTCAAATATATTCCATCCTTGATAAGTTAGATGCCACTAAATTCATTGCCGTTAAATTTACACTAGACACAAGTAAGTGGATTAATTTGACACAACTAAAATATATTCCATCTCTTTCTCATGTTCTCATTTAGAAAGAGAGGTTCAAACTAAAATTAGGTTTAGGTACGAAATGACAGAATCGACACCAGATTCTATAATTTTTACTGACAATGTGCAACATACCGTTTTAATTATGACCAAACTCATGTTGTTAAATAATTAATATGTATTTGTAATTACAGAAACGTTCCGAAAAATCCGACGAACGAAAAAATAAACGATCTGATATCTCAGAGAGACAGCCTGGTCCGGCGGGAGAACCCAGACGAAGATATGCTGAAGCAACTCAACCATGAAATTAGGAACTTGCTGCTCAACTGTGGCAATTAATTATGATCCTGCTTTATTTATCTCACTTCTTTAGTGACCACATGGCCGATGATAATAAATATGCTAAATCTTGAACTGGCTTTCCAGTGCCACTGGAACACGCGGTCATGCGCTTGCCGAAAGATTCTCATCTTGAGGGTGGTCTCAACCACCATGCTATGGTTGCATCATGATGTATTTCTTCACCGAAAGCTAGAACTTATTTTCACTCGACCTACAAATCCGAAGGCGACCTCACTACCACTGGGCCATTATCGCTTCAAATTGCTTATTCCTGTTTATATACACAGTAACTCCACTACATAAGCCATTTTTAATTTGTGAAATATAAAGGCATTTATCATCATATCATACTTCCCATTATCCTACTAATATTATAAACGCTAATGTTTGTGAGGATGAATATATGGATGTTTAGCTCTTTCATTCACGCAAAAACTACTGAACGGATTTTGATGACACTATACATATACAATTACATACATAGACCACAATTAATAAAGATATATATAGCACGCGGGCGAAGCCGCGGGCGCAAGCTAGTATCAAAATAATTCTCATAAGTGGAGTAGAATAGCTTCAAGTCTTCCTTAGAACTTCCTATCGACAGCTGATTTTTAGAAATAAATAATAATTGTAACGGCAAATATCTTGAGTGGTGAGACACCACGTGACCTGCCCAGAACACGATTTATCTGTACTTTTGTTATTGCGCGGGTCACGTGGTGCGTGGGCAGAGGTCAGTCCACATACAGAGAGTATGTGGACTGACTCTCATTAAAATAAAATAAAATATATCTTCCTCAGTTTATATAAAGTGCGAAAGGGTAGACAACTGCAGAGCATTGTTGTGATAAAATAGAAGAGTAGAGGTGGCATAATAGGGTATAGAAGTGCTGTAGTTTTGTCAATTTTTTTTATACTCTTTTGGTGTTCCGTAGGTATATGTTGTATATTAATAAAATTGAGAAATAAATAAATTTTTCGATAAATGCCAGAATCGATGGCGATTTGGCCTTAGTTTAATCTGTTATGAATAAATAATTTATTAATGTTTTCGTTGCTTTTATTGGGAAATATACCAGGTATTCTTCTTATTCTTCATATTATGGCTTTACGCTGCTTGACATTTTTCTGCCAGTATCAAAGTGAGGCCAGTGCACGGATATAAGATAGCTCGATGAAGATTACCCATGAGTTGGTCGCCTGGTGGTCGCCTGTGTGCGACCAACTCATGGTCTCATGTATAAAGTAAAATAAATGGTTGGTCGGAGTGACGGAGTATATTGTACACCAACATAATACAAAAGTGAACATAAATAAATACACATCAATATATATATATATATTATCTATATATACATATATATAAATATAAGCAAATCAATAATACAATATAATCAATATAGTCTATGGATATAAAAAAAATTATATGCATAGACTATAAACTACGTCAGTCCGACCAACCATTGTGTCATACTTTCTAGTGGTGACATAACGTCGTACTAACTTCATTCCATCTAAGCCTAATAAAAAAATTGAACTATAGAGATTTCAAGAAAACAAAAGTTTACTTGTCACCGCCAGGAAGCATACTTTCTAGCGGGCCCCGGCCGGCTTGATAATAACTCCAGAGCGGGCCCTATTTCACTATGACCTGACATCGTACGAACTTCAGTCTTACATCAAAAAATTTAACGAAAAGTCTACTAAATTGTACGCTTAGTAAAAATATATATTTAAATGAAATGAAATTCACAAAAAATATATAATTTCCACAAAGATACTGCGGCGCAAGTACGGATCTATTCGGGTCGATAAAATTCGATAAAATTGACAGTTTAAATCGATAAGGTGGGATTTATCGAGCCTCGAAACAATCGACAAAAGTTATCGAAAAGCTAGGTGGAATCCAAAGAGAATATAGAGCTACTACAATACTTTACGATCAGACTTCGGCGGCGCGAGTACGGAACTCGACATATACATAAATACGTGATATCGGCGAAATCGTGGTAAACATTCCACAGAAGCCAGGAAATATAGTTTTCGGTTCGGACTCGATCATAGATAATTTATCGAGAAAAACCGTCATATTTCGCTCCTTTCGGTAACTTTTGTCGATTGTTTCACACCCACGTAACGGCTCGATAATATCCACTTTATCGATTTGAACTGTCAATTTTGTCGAGTTTTTCGGTTCGACAAATTTATCGAACCGACTTCCGTACTCGCGCCGTACATATCACATAAAAATGTTTTTTTTTTGTAAGGTTTTACGTGATTTCGATAATAGACTCAATGAAATATATATTTTTATAGTGAGTGTCGAATCGACTAAATTCTGAGGGTACCCTAAAAGAGCTTTTCAATCTCTTCTTTTTTTATTTTATAATGACGTTTGATTACAACTACATTCATTTTACTGATCTGTGGCAACTACACATATTACCATACATATATAGTAATCTGTGCATATTACTGATCTGTGGACAACTATTATAAATCGTTTGACGTACCGTTTTATTATTTTTTCGTGATTTGTTAAATGTTTCAAAAATAATAAGCTAAACGTGCTTAGTTCTAATAAATATTTATTTTTCAACGTTTTAGTTCAACAAAGGCGTAAAATAATACTTCTTAGATAGGTTCTTTTATGCGCAAGCATGGCGAAAACAAAAGTAACAGGAGCCACGAGTAGATTGAAGCAAGACTATCTTCGGCTAAAAAACGACCCCGTTCCATATGTAACAGCAGAGCCAGTGCCTTCTAACATATTAGAATGGCATTATGTAGTGAAAGGGCCAGAAAAAAGTCCATACGAAGGCGGATACTACCATGGAAAAATCATATTCCCGAGGGAGTTCCCATTCAAACCACCGTCTATTTACATGATCACACCGAACGGCAGGTTCAAGACGAATACTCGGCTGTGCCTCAGCATCACAGATTTCCACCCGGATACGTGGAACCCGGCGTGGTCCATCTCAACCATTCTTACTGGCTTACTCAGCTTCATGCTCGAAAAGACACCCACACTGGGTTCTATGGAAACATCAGATTACCAGAAGCGATGTTATGCAGCTGAGTCATTAGAGATTAACATTAAGAACAAGATGTTCTGTGAGCTTTTTCCAGATTATGTGGAAGAGATTGAGAAGCAGCTTAAGCAGAGACAGGAGGCAATGCTGCAGGCCGAGCCTCCAGCTCCAGAGAGTGAGGTCACCTCTGACCAGCAATCTAACATGAATTCCATCCTGACCAACTTGTTTGTGGTCATAGGATTTGTATTCCTCTCTTACATGGTCAAATATGTAGTAATCTCTATATCTGAATAGACAATAAACTGATCCATATGTTAATGTAAATATTGTAATTTATTTTGTAAATAATGTTTGTGTCAGTAGTTACACATAGAATTAAATGTTGTGACTTAATGTCTTTCATGAGCCAAATAGTAATACATCAGTTTTGATTAGATAATTTCATGTGGAAAAATATAATTACTACCTAGAGCTATTTACTTAACATTTTCTAGAAATTGAATACAATTTTGTTCAAGGAATTCTCAACTCAATTAATGTAATAAAAGCTTATATAAAGTAGGTAGTAGCTGGTAGACGGGTGAGTTTTATTTACAAAAACACAATAAGTATCCATAAATTGGCTTATTTACTTAGTTTACAGGCTTTTTTTATAAATATTATATATGCCATTATAGTATGCACACTTATGACTATACACAGTTGCAGTTTTAGACAATTACAGTCTTACCACAAAAAAAACACACTTTAAACCTGTGTTAAACAGAGTTTAACTCCTAAACATGCCTTGGTTGCATGTTTAAATATGACAAACCACAAATCCTGATTTCATTTGTCTTTAACCCAATTTTGTTGTGACATTCAATCATTTTAGATGTTTATCTTTAGACACTGTCTAGCTAAACAGGTATCTAAAAGTGTTTTTTTGCTGTAACGGATAAAATCTAAGCTGTGTTTATTTAAGTAAATCTTTTACCCATGATATCTGGTAAGGAATTGTGTATCTTGTATCATGTGAAATGGTTTTTATTAAAACATTAGTTGACTCCAAAGAATAAAGTACTTTTTTTGTAGATATGGGGCCTTACTGGCTAACAATCTTGTGTTCGTTTTCAACTCCAACCCGAGTGATCACTAGTCATCTGCTGGAAGCAATTGTCTAGTTTTCGTTTTGTAACAACTTGTTTCCTTAATAATGTTCATTCTAAAATGAAAACCAGCAAATATTCTAGAAAATTCCTTCCAGCGAAGACGTAGCGACCGCTGGTCTTAATCGGTTTGGAGTTGAGAATGAACACAATTTTGTTAGTTGGTAAGGCCCATGGTCAGGGAATACTACGCAGAAGTCAATGTTACAGCTTTGTTAGTGTTTTATGAAGTGATAAATTTCACTATCATCCTCTTCCATTGCATAACTTGTATTACTAGGAATAAGATGAGAGAAAATTATTATTATTCACTGTTATTATGTAACTACTGTTTTATAATTTAAACCTGTTTATAATTTTACTATAATATTAATTATTACTCATACATAAAGCTCTTGTTAATTATTGGTGATTTCTCCTTTAATTTTATTTGTACCTAATCTATTATGTCATTACAATACAAGGTTTTTCACTGCTTAAATAAATTATAATAGGTACTTAGCAGGATAAAAATATTGTCCCATTAATTTCTTTTGAGTGTTGGATAATCTATACAAATAAAGGACTTACCGAACTCTTCACTAGAAAAATAAATATGTACCTACACACAGAATGCCCATAATAATGTATTATTTTTAGTTATCCTTATTTTGATACAATAACTAATTTCTTGTGTTTACTTTTCTGGCATTTATTCTGTTCATTGAACTTTCATGTGAATGTTGTAATAAATGTTATTTTGATTATTTTAAATACCTACTTGTCTACCTTTATTATAATCTTTTGGGTGTTACCAATGTGATCAGATTTATGTATTGAAATTATTTCTTGCTGTGATTGTTTTATCAGAAATTATTAAGTCATGATTATTCCAATAAAAATATTCCATGTATTGTTTGTAATAGAGAATTTAATTTCATAGTTACCTAAGTAGTGTAATTTCTGTTTGAAATTATAGCTTATATACAGATTGATTAATTTCGGAATTATTTGATACAGTGGCGGTCAGAGGGGGGAGGGGTATCTCCTTTTTAAATGTTTGCCAATAATTCTAGGTATACACAAGGGTTTTAGTAAAGCTCACATTCTTAAACAGAAGTAAGAGAGCTGAATAATGTTATACATTTTAAATGTACCTACTTAGCTGTAGTGTTATCGCTGCGGAAAAGTATCGAATATCATGATGTGACTTGTACAGGTTTTTAGTGTATGATAATAATTTTAAATTTGTGTCCATCCATTTTTAAGTTATAACTGAAAAACAGTTGCCGCTGCGGTAACGTTATAGCCCGCAGCGAATTCTTTTTTCAAAATGGTGGTACGTGGTAAATTATACCCCAATAATAGTGTTTAACGAGAAGTAAATATGCTAAAATGAAATTTGTGCGTCGTAAGACTCCGAAGATATTCAAGATGCCGCTGCGGTAACGTTTGGCTGAAGTCTAGATATCCTAAACGACTAGGCGCACACAGGCATTTATGTTTTTTTTTACACACGTTGCTTTGAATTTTCTATAATGTTAATGTGTATTGTATGAATACAGACTTCGAAAAGAAAGTAGGTAGGTACATACCATATGAAAAAAAAAAGCTTAAAATAAGATTTTTTAAGTTCTAGTACTTTAAAGAGAGGTCCTAAACACTAACGTATTTATTGTTATTATGTGCCCTATAGCGTCTTTCCAAGGTACTGTAAGTAGTAATTAATGAGTTATGTTAAAAATACCATCACTAAACTGACAATTTTCGCCATTGGATTGGACGAGTTCTTTGCCTGTACACTTGATAATTACGGAGATATAGGTACCTAGGTAATTAAAAACTCTGTAGATAAACCGGCCAAGTTTTAATAGCTAGAAAAAGCGGCCGCACGTTATGAAGTTCTCACCTTCCTAAATTGATAGTACGTATATTACAGATATAGTAGTACATGTGCGTGCACAATATTAACTCTTATTGTGTGAATCTTTTGTTGGAAATAAAAATATAATTATTAAATAAAAACCGAACTGCAGTTTAATTTTTATATTATATACACTCATATACATATATAAAAGATCACTAAAATAATACTAGGTAATGATCTAATTAAATCTAATATCTCTCTACATGATCATCATGCTGACTAAGTTGCCTTCCCTCTTCAAGTTTTTAAATTGAATTCCTCGACATATATGGAGCAATAAATTATTTGATTTTATTTGACAAAAAAAACAGCAAGTTATATATTTTATAACAGAAATGGTGTTTTATTTAGAAAATATGTTGAATAAAATAAAAATACAGCTTTGTTTAAATCATTTTATTTACATAAGAATATCTTTTACTCATTGTGTAAAGCCAAACTTACCTGAAAATTTCCAAAACTTTGTTGAATGAATGTTATACTTAATATTATTTTCATACATTAGGTAGAAAGCTAATATAGGATAAAATTATTAGGTACAACATCAGTTTGTATTAAGATTGACCACTTGAAATAAGGTACCTATACAAATGAACACAATATTTTACACAGGTAAGCACAAATATTTAAAAATGGAATAAGTTATTTATTTATTTATTGGTTTAAGTAAATTCCTACAACACGATTTATGAATCCATGTAGCCTGAACTTCAGAAGCCAAAATTAGCAAAATTTGCATTCGCAGTATTTGATTATTATGGAAATATTCCTATTAGTTTTGTTTATTTCATGGTTACAACAATATCATAATTTATGATAATATTAAAGCACTGACAATTTGTAAGTTGGGCACAACACAACACAGCATCACCCATTCAAAAGCATTTCTTTGTCTAATTACTGGTAAAATGTAAAAATACAATGAAATTATTACATAGCATACATTACCTAATCTACTTTCTACTACGAGTATGTAGCACATTAGCAATATAAAATTAATGTATACTTAAGGTATCCAAATTCACAATACACACAATATTCATAACATCAGCCAGTTACAATCTTGATTCTTACAGCTGGGCTTACCACAGAGCTCTCAGATAAGGAGATCTTGGGCCCATCATCCACCACCTTGACTCATCAGAGATAGTTGGATGGCAAATGTCTTTGAACATTATTAATATGCTGCTTAATTCACTACTTCATTAATAACTGTGCTTTTTTTATTTAAAGACTGATTCTACACTATTTACTAAAGTATAACGCAGGATAGGATTCAATTCAATCTTTACTTTCTTCTTCATCATCGTCCCAATCACTTACTAGACTTTTGATTTTGTCTTGTTTGGCTGGATCTTCTTTTTCAGTAGTTATTTCTGGAATAGTGCTCTCAATCAGGTCATTTTTTATATTTTCTCTTGGTTCAGTGGGTTCATCTTCTTGTGAATCATTGTCTTCCCAATCAGTTAACAGAGAAGATATTTTTTCTTGTACAACAGCAGGGTCCGTTGCAATAGTTGCAGGTTTTTCTTGTTTTGCTGGTGATATTGCTGCAGACATTTGTTTCTGAACTTCTTGTTGAATATTTTCAATTGATTCTTCAACTTCGCATGATTCCATATTATTTGGTTGATTTTTATTTGTTACACTATCATCTAGTGTTGTTGTTTCCACCAGGTTATCATTCTGCTTGTTCTGCATATCTTCTCCTTGACCAACCTGCATGTTTTCTTCATTAATGACCTGCATGTCTTCTTCATGGCTGACCTGTATGTTTTCTTCCTGGCTGATCTGCATGTCTTCTTCTTGACAGACTTGCATGTCTCCTTCTTGGCTGACCTGCATGACTTCTCCCTGATTGACCTGCATGTCTTCTTCCTGGCTGTCCTGGGTCTTTTCGTCTTTTTGTGGTGACTCACTGATCTGTGATTCTTCTTCTGACCACTCAGAAGTCAGGGTTTGATCTTTTACTGAAACATTTTCAGTCAATGTCTGTTCAGCACTGATAGAAACATCTGAAATATTACTGGGTTGAGGTACAGGTTGTTCTTCATTGCTTAACTGAATATTTTCTATTTCAGTAGTTTGACTGTCTATGCACATTTCTTCAGATTGAAGTGGAACTTCATCAATAATTTCTGTCTGAGTTGACTCTGGTTGTGTATATGTCTGTGACTCGAATTCTGCTTCTTCAATGACTGCATCACTTTTCAGAATGACCTCTTCATCTGGCACAGTAGTATTTTCAATAGGAGTATCAATAGCATTAACAGAGTCTGCAGTTTCTTCTTCTACTATATGTACAATTGGGCTTTCATTATCAACATCCATGGAGGATATGTTTTGAGAATTGTCTACAGTTTCCTCTTCAACAATATTAGGCACCTCAACTGCAATTATGTCTTGACACTGACTGACATGTACAACACTTGTATCAGTAGTTATAGTGACATTTGAGGGTACCTCAACTTGTGGAAGATCACACATGTCACTGTTAGATTCTGTAGTATTTGTTACTTGCACTTGGCCAGTTTGTTCTGCAACTGACTGAAGGGTTACAGGCGTAAGTTCAATTTGATCAGTATTCATAATTTGTTGGATATTGCCTTGCCAGACATCTTCTCCTTGCTTTTCTAAAACATGAGTGTTCATTACTGGAGTAGTTGTGTTTACTGTTTCATAATTTTGTGTTATTATTGCTGATGTCTGGACAAATTGCGCCCCTTGTGTAGTCAGAAGTTGGTACTGTTTATTTTCATCTGTAACTTGGTGGCTGTATACAACTACTACATTTGAATTTTCTGAAGTCACTGTCTCTGATACATTTAGAGGATATTCATCATCTTGTATAATCATCATATCATTTGTTTGACTAGTGTCCAAGTCTATAGTGTTTGTCTCCAAAGCAGATGTGTGAGAAGCAGTTAATACTGTCAAAGTTTTGTTTGAATCACTACTATCAATTATGATTGGCTGGTTGGATGCTAGCAAAGCTTTATATTCTTCATTTGATACATAGATTGGATTCTTCAGAAGCATGTTAGCATGTTGTATATTTTCTTGATCATTAGAGCTTTGCATATTTGTAAATTCCATTGTTGCTGGGGATATTAAAGATTGAACTCCAACAGAAGATAAAATAAACTCATCTGAATCTTGTTTTGGTCTTCGAGCAATAAGTTGATTATTCCTCATGACATATTCATTGTTATCAATCATGACGATGTCTTCATTGTTATCATTCGATGACATATTTATTTCCTCAACATATTCATCTTGTGTGTTAAGTGAGGGTTTTACCACCTTATTTTTATGAGTTAGAGCTTGTGTACATAAGCCTGCATTTAATATTTTTTGCTTTGTGCTTGATGTGGGTTCAGGAACCTTTTTATGTACAATAGTTATTTTTCCATCAGGTCTTTGTTGGAACTGATACTGAATATCAAGATCTTCAAAATCATTTGCATTTGGTTCAGATTTAACAATGTTTTTCTTCTCCTCATGTATGTCATCATCAGAGTCATCAATTATACCATCTTTAATTGCATCCTTTTTATGGTGTGTTTTCAAGTGAGAACACAGATTGCCTTCTCTCATGAAAACCTTTTGGCAGTAAATACATTGATGATTTGATTTCCTCTCAGCAGAATATTTATGTCCAGTGTTTTGAATATGCATTAGCAGCTGATTGGACGAATAAAATGCAGAAGGGCAAACATTGCACCGAAAATTTTTACTTTCAACATGTGTTGCTTTATGTTTAACCAGTAGTGCTTCGGTAAGAGCAACATAACTGCAATGATTGCATTTCGGAAAATTATATTGAGCTGGAGGTTCTACACCATGTTTAGTATACATATGATGCAGTATGTAATTTCTTTTAGAGGACCTTTGCCCACAGAACTCACAAATGTTTAAGACAGGCTTTTCATGATGCACATCAACAAGATGGCGTCTAAATTTATAATAGCTGGTAAAGTTCATTGCTTTTCCAGGTGCACCACAAATGAGGCATATCCAAGGGCCATCAATATTTTCAGCTCCCATAGCTATTAATTTTGCAGCATGTTTTGAATCCAGAACATCAGTTTCAAAAGTAAAATCTGAAGTATCTCTTTCAGTTTTAAATGGTTTTTCGTTACTTTGTACAGGAGAAAGTTTATGCTTCTTAGTATTTTTAGCAGGAGTGTTTAGAATTTTTAGTTTGATGTTTTTGTTGCTCTTCACTAAATGTGGATACTTTTTAAGTACTTCACTTATAATTTTAGCATGATCTAAGTTAGCAGATGTTTTAATATTTTTCGTTTCAATAGTTAATTTGGATTCATTTCTTTCCAAAATTTCATCAAATAGTTGATTAGGGTCTCTAGAAGATTCTGCCTTAATATTTATAAATTGGTCTGAAAACATGTCAGACTCATCTGGAATTGAATCTTCAAATAATGAATCTTCAAGTACTTTAATTGGCTTTTTATTCTCTACTATGTCTACTGTACTACTAGCAAACCTTTTGGAAGTTGATGCTTCACTTGCCAGTCTTGGACGCTTTGCATATTGTTTCCTAGTTTCAGGATGAACCATTAAAGGTTGGGAAGTATAAGATATACTACAGAAAGAGTTTTCAAAAATGTTATCAGTGTCTAGTTCTTCAGGTAGTTCATATCTTGTGGGACGTGGGTCACCCGATATCACTTTTTTGTTGAATCTTTTATCTAGAGGTATTGGTGATGGTTCACGGTACAAGCGGGTACTATTGTTTGCCACAACAGGCTTAATAGGCAAATACACTTTTTTGTCTCTGTATATTGTTGTTCTTTCAAAAGCCTTGGCTTTCGAACATTTGTAGGTTACAGGGACAGTAGTCACAATTTCTGATGCACTTATACTTTTTATTGTTTCTGTCCCTTCCACTGCTTTGGGTGCTCGTTTGACAGCGTTGTAACTTTGGGTGATTGCAGGCTTTGTTCGATGTGAGTCTAGAAGTTTGGTCAATATAGGCATGTTCAATATTTCTGAGCATTGGTGTAATTTGTCTAGAAGTTCCATTCTAAATTCTAACTGACCTGTGTACATGAAGTTTATGATGGGAACAACAATATCAGCCTGTAGATCATCCGGCATGACTAAACAGTCTTCGTACATCTCGCATGTTCTTTCTAGTAGTTCAAAGTACTCAGTGCATGCACTGAGCACTAAACGATGCACTTTTAGCTGGGCATTATCTTGGAATTGGAGTGTCAAATCACAGTAGTCTGTGCGGTTGAAAAAATGCTTCAACTTCTGAAGGAAATATATCCCCCAGTTGTCTACTTTCACTAGCTTGGGGCCGTCAGCCATCGTCACTGTTTACCGTTTTTATTATACATTAGCTGCCGCAGTACATCTCCAGCTGAAAAAAACAAAGATTTAATTTATGAATTGCACTTTGTAAATGTTAATCGGTTGCTGAGAAGTTACAAGGTAGTTTTACTAAATTGAGCGGGACGGGCTGACGCTAAAGGGACTGGTTATTTCACTCAACCTATAAACATGAATCCTAGAGTTCACTTGAATTTTCCGCCACTTTATTATCGTGTAAGTTGTTGATGTACTTACAAAATATATGAATTCAAACACTTCGATGGTAACTTGAACTCGTCGCAATCAAAATCTTCACCAAACACAAATTACTGCACCACGGCGTCAAGCTGACACTTTGAGATCGCGCACGCAAGATGGCGGTGTTCATCGACCTCATTTCTTCCCTCTTGCTGCCACTCGGCTTTCACAGCGTTCGCTGTCATAAATTTTACTTTCAATTCAAATATTGGCAAAAAAAATTCTTAAAATGTAATTATTGACTTTAAAAGGAATAAAATAAAAATATGTTAAATTGTTTACATCACATTCAATATTATTCCTTTTTATTGTATTTATTTTATATAAATAGTAAATAACTGATTTCATGTTCAAGGCGTAGTCAAGCCACAGAAGCGCCCTCTCTCTACTCGACTCATGGCAACGAGAACTATTGATCAGACGCGTTCTAATTTTACAATGCTGATGAATGACGTACCAAACTCCAAAGGGGTACCTATTTTTGTGTGTACTAGTACAGTATAAATATAATACAATAGATGGCTCTGCTGTAAATTTTCCAACGTAGCCAATGATTGATAAATTACGTTTACCATAAATATCTTTATTTCTATATTTTTTATATTTATGTGAACATCCGCTAGTGTCGGTTAACACTATAAAATATATTTCATAATATCTTTGTTAATTCAGATAAATCTATACAAATAAATAAAGTTGAAGTGTCTATTTGTAATATCAAAATAACAGCTGTTTGTATTTACTAAATGCATATGAAAGTATATACGGTACCTATAACATAACAACCATTTTAGAAAATTTTGTGTCTGTCTGTCTATTTGTTCCTGGTAATCTCCGAAACGGCTGAACCGATTTTGACGGGACTTTCACTGGCAGATAGCTGATGCGACAAGGAGTAACTTAGGCTACGTGGGCGAAGCCGCGGGGCACAGCTAGTTACTTAATAAAAATATCTGGGTTACCGAGCTTCGCGCACTCGGTAAAATTATACTTAGGTAAATAGTTTGGTACTTTATGTACTCGTAGTAGGGACTTTTTACCCGACTGTCAAGTGTCAATGGGGCGCCGCGCCGCCCGCCGCGCCCGCGCCGTCGTGTAGGTAATGTTTTTCGAGCGTTCGTTGTATGTACTTTATCTATTTCTTTGGCACTCAGTAATAGAAATGGTTTGACGAATTTTAACCTTATTTTTTATTATTACAAGCTTTTATTTTAACTTGCAATGTTTGAATGCATGCACGCTGCCTAACCCACGCGCAATAGGGATATCGACTCCATTTTTTAATGTTGTCAATCAATTCGTTTTGTCATGAGAATCAAATGTATATATCGATAAAACTGGATATCGAACACTAGAGACGTCGAAAAAGAGAGTTAAAGTTGGGCGTATTTACTGAGCGCTAAAACGCCCCATACAAATTGGGCGGAACATCTGACGTCACTTGTTCAACGCGGGCCGTAAAACTGTACTAAAAACATGCATTTTGTTGATGTGGCCGTGAAAAACTGCGTTGTCATAATTTTTTTTATTCATTGAAATGTAACAAATCCGGTGGTAGGTATCATTTAAATTACTATCGAATGATAAAAAAACATCGCTGAATTCGGGAAACTTTTAGATGTAGTATCTTTGTGGAATTATATTTATTATAATTATATTTTTGTGAATTTCATTTTTATTATGTGAATGTGATGTTCTTAAACTTATATAACTCCAACTACTAAGAGAAACATATCGACAGTAATTATACATTTTGTGTCATGCAACATCCCTACGCAGGAAAAGATCGTGGATAGGTACTAATAGTAGGAACTCAAAGGTCTTAAAGTACTCAAGAGTTTTAGTGAGAATGCGAAAATGTGCTGTTGTTGATTTTGTGTTATTTACTAAAAACCTATGTTTTATCGAGTGTTAATGAGTGGAGTATTAACTCATGTACGTAGACGTGCATGAGTGAAAGGGAAAGACGAAAAACGTGTATTTTCGTATATATTGTGATTACCTACATAAGTTTGATCTGCGAATACATACTTAATGTATTTAGTTGTGCATGGAAGTTTCAGTAACGGTCATTTCCGGCAACTCTTCGGAGTCAGTGTAACCTTCGATGTGAAATAAGTAATGCTCTAAAACATCAGGTATAAAAAAATAGATAGAGTGTGAAAACTGTAGGAGAATCGGTAGGAGACGAAAAAACATGCACCAACTACACATAACTCTGCACTGGTAGGTTGTTCCTTGCGCAGACTTCTTTGATGGTAATTGTTACTACTTTACTTACCAAAATACCGTCAATGAAGTAGACGAGCCAAAGTTTAACTCTACCGAGCCACAATCCCCTTTAATTTTATCTTTTTATCTTAGCGCGCCAAACTTTAACTATCCTAAAGGTTTGCCCACTTTCTCGCCGGCCAGTCTTCTCCACGAGCTAAGAAAAGAAGTGCAGGGAACTGAGCTGATTTGCCAGATTACGACCCGCCCAGCGCAGTCCCCGCCCACTGTGGCTGGGCGGCTTTGTGGCTTCGGCTTGGATTTGGAGTCAGTGTGCGCTAGACCTCGAAGCAGAGCGTACTGTGATAAGTGTCATTGTTATTTCGAGTTTCGTGCGACTTTCTCAAACGGGCGGCTGACGGAAGAACGAGGTGAGATTTTTTCCTGAAACTTGTAGATATATTTGAAGGTATAGGGTCGTTTGTACAAGGTCCCCGTTCAAGATTTTTTTATATGATGCAAATATAATTAATTATTTTACATTCATAATCATTAGAAACTAATTTCCAGGCTCTTTTGATTTTCTTTTTATTGTCGGTCAAAAAAGTTATGAAAATTTTAGTTTGCGTAATAAAGGACATGTTTAGAAATAATTTTGGGGGGAAGTAACCAAGGACTTTGACTTTACTAAACTAATTAGGTAATAGGGTTTTCAGAAAAAAATTAGCCGATATAGTTTTTTTAAGCTTTTAAAAATATGAATAGTGAAACTTTACATGCAGATAATTATCAGACTACTATGTTTTTTATGCAGTACGTCATGTCGGGTTGAGCATAACGTTCATCTTATTGTCAGCATCGGTACCTGACCTGACCGTAACAATTTCAGAGCCACCCAGATATTTGTAAAACAAAATTGAGCGCGGTAAAGATGTACGCTCATCACCCTAAGATATCAGATGCCAACCGAAGGCTCTGGCGTTGTCTTTCTTTTTCCGTAGCGCCTGTTTTTCTTCGATGAACCAACAAGCCTTTGCTAGTCATTTTTGCGTTCTAGGTTTTTGCGTTAGGCGGGCCATGATGTTCACATTAAGGTGCCTACCTTAATGTGAGTTTTACAACCAGTTAACGCATTCTACATTGACCGAATTTACGAAAAATTTTTATGAAAAAATGTACAGTAGGGGTGAATGCGTACAGTAAGGGTGCTGACGTCTAAACTTCCATCAATAAGTAAGTATAGGTAATATTCCTTTAAGTGATTGAAAGATTCGTTGATTGAGAGTATTTATTTATATTTCTACACGTCGTGTAGACACAGTTGCTTTAGACAAAAGTTTTTTTTATACTCGATGATGGATTATCTATGTGGTCGAAGAACAGCTAAGCAACAGATTGTCACCTTAAGGGTGGTAGCTAGCCAGGCAAGCTTAAGACCTAACATCAACCTAACATCAAGCTATGGTTGAAAAAAAATTTTTTAATCATTATTTTTTTGAAGGCGTTTTTGTCATTGCTGACTATGTCACCCCCTGAACATAATAGTTCTTCTTTGTTAATCCCGGACGCAAAAAGAGGTGTTATAGGTTCAACGAGAGAGTGTTCTTAGGAGCTATTTATACCAGTGGACCTGGTATTTCGACCGGTTGACGACTCCACGTGTAACTTTAATTCCCCGTGTAGTCCTTGTGCACTAAAGATTGAATTTTGATCAGTTTCAGTGGGTCCACCAGCTTTTTATCCGTGGACCCATTACTTAGCTTTATGGTTATGATTCAAAAAGATCTATTCAGAAGTTTGAAGATAATCGGCTCTTTTAGTAGGGGGTTTAGTTTTTTATTTTATCTCGTTACCTTTTGATCTCATCATCATCTGAAGCAGTGGCTATTGAGAATATAGGAGATTCTTAGCTTCTGTGGTCCGCTTATGCACATCCCTGTTATTAGAGCTCATCCCTAGAGTGTTTATTTTAGTCTGTAGCATACATTCTGTTCTCAGTTCTCTCTCTGCTAAAAAGATGGCGCCCAAATGATGTGGTTTTCATTCACACATTTAAAGAATAAAATTAATAGTGGTAATACCTACCTACGAAAAATTTATGAATTATTTTTTTTATATCTCGCTCCCCGGCTGAGAGTATAAAGCTTTAACCACAGCAACAGAGACTGCCTTTTTACCGACAATATAATAGCGTTTCGAGTGCGGAGCGAAAAGTGCCGCGAAAAGGGAGGGAAATGCACAATTAAATTATTAAGTGACAGCTGCGGCGGGCACCAGTGGCAGAGTGGTTAGTGCAATTGAGAGGCAACAGTTCGATTACAGCACGGGAACAGAGCGACAATGCTTTTTTATGTTATTTGATAGCGAGACGAGCTAGTCGTTTCCGTTATGGGTCGGCGGGCGTTATGATTACAACCAGGAAAACAACCAGCTCGTCTCGTTATCAAACAGCTATACGAAAAAAACCAAATCGGTTTATAAATAACAAATACAAACCGAATTAAAAACCTTCTTTTTTTGGCACTCTGTTAAAAAGAAGATGGTGGTATTAGCCAATACCATTGGCACAAATATTTGTCAACAAGAAGAGGAGCCACTAGTGAGATGATATAATTAAATAGTTGCATCATAATTATAAATAACTAGCTTCTGCCCGCGATTTTCACCCGCGTTCCCACAGGAAGGAAAGAATAAAAAGTAGCCTATGTTACTCTCCGGTCTATAAACTATATCTATGCCAAAAATCACGTCGAGCCATTGCTCCGTTACTGCCTGAAAGAAGGACAAATCAACAAACCAACAAACACACTTTCGCATTTATAATATAAGTAGGGATTAGTAAGATTTACATTGTTACAATCATTGCACAAACAAACATTGTTACAAACTTTGTACACTACAATAACATATATTTTAATCAATGATTCATGATTTTAATTCAGGTAATTTATTTATTTATTTATTTTAAATAGGATTAATTTAAAATAGGATTTAAAAAATGAAACTATATATTTATAACTGTATACTAAAGATTGTTCAATTTACTAGAGAAACTGATGGAATACTTTATTAGAGGGAAAATTCTAGCCGAACGAAATCAGTGAAGCTACTTTTGAAAATGAAATCCAATTCTTTTTCGTTTTTCCGAAGAGAAGCGAGTACTCCTACTTTTTGTTCGCGACTACAATGGACGTCGCTTCTCGTTTTACAATTAGGCTTCGCTGCATATTTCAGGAGTTATGAATAAGCTATTCAGGTTCTATAGTTATACCTTTTTATCCAGGTAGGACATTTTGTACAAAATATTTCCAAGTTGGTAAAATCGAAGGAACTAATGAACCAATGAACTGAATTGGGAATGAGGATGGTGAAGATACCATCTTCCACCACACTGTCGTTTCAGATAGTGGTCAACTTCTAACATAGGAAACTAGAATAAGTAATATTTGTATAATTTAAAAACTAACACAATATTCTGACAGATAAATAAATTTTTATCTAGTAACTCTGTTGCGTAATGAAAACCCCTTCATCGAAACTAGTTTCGAAATGCCGGTTGCGTAAGCGGCCGAAGCGAGAAAAGATTTTCTGCCCTTGAGTTAAAATAATAAAAGCCAAAAATTAGATCGGCCAGTATGCAAATGCGGCCTGGGCGTCAAATGCTAATTTCCGTGAGAGAGCCATCAAAGTTTTTAATCTCATGTGACGTCACCCCCCCCCTCCGCCCCCACCCTCTCAGGACGTCGCTGTTGTCAGGGGGATGATTGAAAGCTCCTCATTTGTGTTTTTATTACTTTTTAATTCTTTTTGTCATCTTGTCGAGTGGTCCTGTTTGTTATGAATACATTGTACTTCAGTTAGCCAAAACTTACTCCTTTTTTTATTTCAAACGTAGCATACGAGAAATATTTTAGCTTGAAATACTTCTCAAAAATCATGTTCATGTCCAACTACTTCATCCTTTTATTCGTCACATGAATGCAAAGAACCGAATGCGCAACCACAGTATAAAGAAGAGTAGGTATTTCAGAACAGGATTTCAACCCCCTCGTTAAATATTCCGCATGCGACCCCGATACGTCAATCATTTTGAAATTTACATTTTTTAAAATGCTGATAATATCAGGCGATATGATATGGGTTTAACATCTGTACTTATATATATATAATAAGAAATGCGAGTGTTACATTTTATCCAGGCGCGGCTCCTGTGGGAACGCGGATGAAAACCGCTGGCAGAAGCTAGTAAGATAGGTCATTTGATTTATAGCAATTCTTTCTTTTTTTTCAATTTGACTTATTGTGGCTTAGGTAATTAGGTATTCGTAGGGCATAAAATAGCCGAAATTTATACAAAAAAAATGTTTCAGGTTTTTTGACGACTCTGTGTCAAAGTTAGAACTTGCTAGTTTAATAATATATGGTCTGGGGCCTGTTTCATAAAAAATATTAGTCTAATATTATGAGCTTTTTTTTCTTTTTTCCATACAAAATATGAGACTAATACTCATAATATTAGACTAATATTTTTTATGAAATAGGCCCATGGGCATCAACTTTGTGTGATGAACATAAAGTTTGTTCTCAGGTCTTGGATGTTTGTATATCTGTGTCATCTATCTGTCGATCTGTCATCTATCTCTGTCATAAGCCCTCTAATTTAAAAAACAAACCAAAGAATTTGAATATGAAAACATTTGTTCCAGACGATTATCTGTTCATCTCTTTCTAACATCAGAACCTTACGGGTATTTCCTGGAAGCATTAAGGTGTTTGCTTCGACTACATGATTGCTGTATCGTAGCTATAATGAAGTTCTATAGAATGCAATCTTCATTGCTGAGTATTATTTATCTAACTGTATTTCTATGTCCTATGTAATCGAGCCAATAGGGACGTGACATTTCCGACGCCTTGCAATAACAGCGTGACAAATCACGCTCGTTACGAAAATTACCACGTCTGTGACATTTAGCGGACATATTCGGCCCCCTGCGCACCGCTGTGGCACCATAGCGTCTTTATAAGCATTTTTGTGCGTAGTTAGTTTAGGAGATGGTGTATTATTTTGAATTACTAAAATAAATCAGTCAGTGAAATTACTGGACTTACGAAACTTAATACTTAGGCGTATACTGCAGCTAAGTAGCTTTACTTAAAGATTTTTAGCAAAATCAGATGAGCTTCAGGCACTGGAAAAAATATATATCATTATTCATCATATTACCGATAATCTTGTTGTAGTCAAAACAAGTTTCTAACAAATTTACTCGATAACAAAACGGCAAAGTTACCTCTAAAAATAAGGTTCCCACAGGAACCGTGCATTTTTCCGGGATAAAAAGTCGCCTATGTCATTCTCCGGTCCATAAACTAGAACTAAGCCAAAAATCACGTCGATCCGTTGCTCCGTTACTGCGTGAAAGAAGGACAAACCAACAAACACACTTTCACATTTATAATATTAGTAGGACTAGTAGGATAGTATATCGGAAAAATTAATAAGACTTACGTATTATATAATGACAAAAAACTGAGTTGTGGTACATTTTTATAGTAAGTATAAAAAATACCGGTACAGTTTTGTACATTTTACTTTGCTGACTCCCAGTAGGTTTTATTTTGTCTTCAAAGGTAAGCCTTGGTCCGCTTTGGCTTCTAGACATTTCCATTTGCAACTTTGACTTGGCTGTCAGCTGTCTACCTAAAACCATAATTAAAGGCACCTAAAAAAAAAAATCAATAGTGGTTTTCGCGATCGAAGCTTTCACGGGCAGAAAAAAGCTAAATGTTTTTTTTTATATTCTTATTGACATGAGGAAACTCATACAGCAAAGTACGAGTAACATCTAATTCCATCGCAGTTATTTATGCTTGCTAAGATATAAAATAGACAGCTCTAGCACTATACAAGGGTCGCCCTGTACTTAATACGAGGTTACAAACTAATATCATTATTACTGCGAGGGCTGCCACCGCCACCCTTCGCTTTTTAGCAGCTTTTGTTCTATAACCAATAATTTTATTCCATAAAACGTGTCCGATTCCCGCTAACAATGTACTCACTCAGTGGGAATAAAACCGTGTTTTATTCCGTCTTTAGTCGCTGTGTGGAGTTGTGTGAGTGTGGTAGTGAGGGTCAAATTTGAAAGCAGTGGAGTATGACAGATGTGGTTTCTAGTTGCCGGTCAATGTTGTAATTTTGTGAAGGGTTGTATGAGTAAAGTGTTACATTCAAATGTCAATTGAGTTAGATTTATTTAAGGTGCGTGTTCGTGTAGGTACCTATCTGCTCTGCTGTTCGTATACTAAAGGGAAGCGGTTTCGAAGAACTGCAAGCGACTGCTTAATCTATACATCTATACAAATAAATAAACTTGAAGTATCTGTTTGTAATATCCAAATAACAGATAATACTTCTGGTCGAAGCCACACGTGACCAAAATGCTGGCCTCTACTTAGGTCAAAGATTAAGCATTGCCATTCAACGTGGCAATGCGGCCAGCATTTTGGGAACGTTGCCTACTGGTAGCGGATTATTAGATTAAGATTGTAAATAAATTAGTGTGTATTTTATTTAGTTATTTTAGTTTATGTTGTTTACTTTTTCTGTTATGATGCTTGAAATAAAAATAACAGATTTTTTCTAAAGGCATATGAAAGTAAATAGAGTACATATATAACAAAACAACCATTTTTAAAATTTTTGTCTGTCTGTTTGTTCCGGGTAATCTCCGAAACGGCTGCACTGATTTTGACGGGATTTTCACTAGCAGATAGTTGATGTTACAAGGAGTAACTTAGGCTACGTGGGCGAAGCCGCGGGGCACAGCTAGTTAGAACTATAATAAGACCGCCGCCGATACTATCAAACTCTTAAAATGTACAAAAAAGAAAATTTTTACCCAATCGATTTATCTTGACCACACAAATCAGTGCGTAGGTATATAATCAAGAGCTTGTTTAAACAACAATCAAGCAGTAATAAAAGCTATCCGTGAGAAGACGGTATTAATTAGCAATTTAGCATCGGAGCCGCGAAGACTCCTGGAGATGCCATTAATTCCCCTTCAGTTCGTTCGTCTCCCTACGAACTGTCGTTTTGAACAAATAAAACTTTGATTTCTGCCGGGTTTCTTAATGCGACGACGATAATTACCCTTTCTTGTATTTAGGATTCCGTAAGCCTCGTTTGTGAAACTGGGGGTGGAGAATCAGGTGGCTAGTGCAGGAAATATAACCTTGCGCGATTCTTATAATATGAGGCATAGCTGCGCAGGTCTTTGTGTTTCAAAGTTCTGAGTGACAATGCAATTTTATGGGCCGTTATGCTTACTATCAGGCAAACGACTAGCTCGTCTCGTTATCAAATAATATATAAAAGTCGTCGTGATAAATCCACACGTAACTTAGGTATTTGGGACCGCACCAGCAATGACTTGTATTGATACAAGTCATTGGTGCGGTCCCAAATAATAGATAGGTAGTCTTTTTTATTTATGCGTCAAATAGATTCAATTTAGTTTTTCATACTATAAATCAGTAATTTGGAGTATACTATCTCTACTAGCTTCTGCCCGCAGTTTTCACCCGCATTCCCACAGGAACCGTACATTTCTCCGGGATAAAAAGTAGCCTATGTTACTCTCCGGTCCATAAACTATAACTATGCCAAAAATCACGTCGATCCGTTGCTCCGTTGCTGCGTGAAAGAAGGACAAACCAACAAATCAACAAATAGACAAACACACTTTATAATATTAGTAGGAAGTAGGATTATTACCCACGACTTATCTCAAGAAAAAAAACCTTAAAACCCTAAAAGAGTTTCAATATCCGTGCAAATATTAATCACCGAGGGATTACAAGTACAACACTGCGGCGGGGAGTCTCACAATAAAAACGAAACGGGAGTCTGCAAACAAGAATTCAATCCCTAAATTGTCAGCTAACAAAAGAAGCCATTAGTGGGCAAACTCGCGGGTGGTCAAAACGTGGAGTCTCCATGGAAATCAGAGGAATGACTGAGACTTTTTGATTAATTAGCGCTTTTCTTTCCAAGACGCGACGCCAAGCTCTGAAAACAATATGGCCGGCGGAGTTTCATATTGGACGTATCCGGTGGCTGCCAGGATTAATTTACGTTTATTAATTTGCTTGTTACAAGTTTTATAACTTGGATGAGTGAGAATAGCTGGAAGAGGGTAAAAAGTTTTCGTATTTCGTGTTTCGCTTTTGATTTTTTAAATATCCTTATTTTTTAGTCCCAGTGACTATATTGCCCTCTTTTTTGAATAAAATAATAAACAAATTGTTTATTAAAATTTGTAAATGCATAAGCCAAGTTTCAGTGTAGAATACATATATGACATTTTTCTATACTTGTCCTATAATGTTCACGAGCTCAACGGATGTCAATTAATGACAGCTTGATCCGATCGCTAACCAATGACATAATCCGAATTTGAATTATTTCTATCTATGTCATTGGTTGGGGAGCAGTCAAGTTTGCTTACATTATTGGACAAGTATAGAAAATTGTTGGATACATACATACATATCTTTCGTAATAGGCTGCGAGTAGCAATCTGGGTGGGTTCTTTGTTCATATACAATCTGCCACTGAACAGTCTTGTGCGTTACATGCTAACACCATTTCACTGACTACCTAGTCAGTGAAATTACTGGACTGGACTTAATGCCGGAGGGCTTAGGTCTTAAGCTCAGATTCAGAGACCAATCTAAGCGAGGATTCGTGCTTCCATATGTCAAATTCTATACAGTTTTGACATATGGAAGCAAAAGTCCACGCTTGGACTTATCTCTGAATCTTAGCCCTAGAGTAACACGCTTAGCTACTGAAGTGCCGTACAAGCCTTTGTGTTTCCAAGATCTGGGTGGCACTGCAATTGTTATGGTCAGGCGTTATAAGCTACGCATAAGTTACGCATAAGGTAAAGGAGCTGCTCGTTTAGTTACCTTTTAGGTACCTAGTATAATAAAAACATACCAAGTCGCTATCATGCGTGATTCTCCATCAAAGTCATGTTTTCCACCTGAACCTATTTTCATTATAGATACCTAACATTTATATAACACAGGCTGTATCCACAAGATTATTGCTTCAGCGTGTGCCACAACTTTCTTCGCATTTATTAATATTGCAAGGATTTATGACAAGAACTTTTTAATATTTATGGCTGGGCAATAAATTCTTGGCGACGAGTTTTCGGGGGATAGGGTTGATTATTTCCTCGTTGGGGTGTGTCTCTTTTGGAAATCAACAAGTACAGCTTTGAAGAAAAAATGCTTGCTTTCCAATTTTGGTCAAAATTGTTTCAGTTTGCGCAATTACTCTCCTACTAGTCCTATCCTATCCTACTAGTATTATAAATACGGAAGTTTGTGAGGATGGATGGATGGAAGGCTGGATGTACGAATGGATGGATGTTTCATGTAAAAAGTACTCTTTCATGTGAAAAGTATTCGACGGATTTTGATAAAACTTTACAGTAATATAGCTCAGAATAACACATAGGCTACAATTTATAAAGATATATACCACGAAGCTGAGGGCGGAAGCTAGTCCTTTATAAAATAATACTTACGTGAGTCGTGACATCATTTGTCAAAGTGGACCTGCACCCACTTTTGCCTGGCGTACTGAAAGATGTAATATAAGAAATCACAATGCGCAATGCGCAATAATTCGCAACAAAATCGCATGATAATGCGTGTAGGAATAATTTCCATTTTGCGTTTTTATTTCGTAAGCTCGTACATTTTTCAAATTGGGAGTGTAGATTAACTCTCGCTGAAAATTTGCCCTACCACCAATAGGCCCAACGATGACACACAGGAAACTTTTACCTATCCTTCGCCTCCATCAAGATACTACCTGTTCACCTCACAGATCAAATTCACTATTCAGTACCTACCTACAAATGGTGACATATATCCCCCGGCCTTTTGCTCACCCGTAAAATCTTTCTCGTACATCCCACAGGCGTATTGTAAACGAACTTGACGGACTATGATTTAATTAAAGTTCAATTCTCATCCGAGCACAGAACATTAATCAAACACAGTATGTCAACGGCCACCCTCGGGCACTTGCAGAACGTCTTAGAGAGCGGTTACCTACATTAATATCTGCATGTCTGTTGGTGATTTGGACGCTTTCACATTGCGACAGAATTCACGCTGGTGCTTGCTTTGTTTGCCTCCATTGATGGATTTAAAATAAATGAGCTTCAACTTTGTGTGGAGAGAGATGAAGTCCTCCTGTCTGTCAAAGTGTCACATGCAATCTATTTGGCTTAACGAGAGTAAACGATTATAATATTATAGATCTATATGATTAATATAGATAAACAAAACAAAGTAAACTAAAATAACTAAATAAAATACACAGCAATCTATTTACAATCTTAATTTAATAATCAGCTACCAGTAGGCAACGTTCCTCAAATACTGGCAGCATTGCCACGTTGAATGGCAATGCTTAATCTTTGAGCTAAGTATAGGCCAGCATTTTGGTCACGTGTGGGTTCGACCAGACGCCCTGAAAGTTCTATAAAAATTCGATGAGCTCCAGGACCCCACGGTCCAAGTGTCTCAACCCTAAAAGGCTCAAATATGTAACTGCTATCAAGACCACTATATTTGCGTCTTTTGAAATTCTCAGCGGATTCAGCTGCCGCACCAGCCTTATTTTGATTTATATTAATTTGCTTTTCTAATAGGTACTGTACACATAACATAACATACTTATGACGAAGCGATGATGATTCTGTAGTAACGACTACTTTCAAGTTAAAAATCGATCCCTAAGCATCTAGCACCTAGCTATCGGCATGTTTCGACAAACGCACTTCCAATTATAGGTTAAACTTGCGTGCACAATATAGAAATAGTGGTCTAATAATAATAATAAATGTATTTCTTTCTTTCTTTCTAATAAATAGCGCTAACATATCGATGAAAACAAAAAAAACAGTTAACTTGAATTATTTAATCCAAAACAACAAGAATACAAATCAGATAAAGATGGTTAAAATAAAAGCTAGATGATAAAGCGGCTAAGCTACCTCAGTGTGAAATGTAACCGCAATCTCATTATTAGCTACGGACAAAGGCTGGTACAGACGAGCGCTGGGCTTAGGGTTAAAACACACCGACACTGCTATGTGGCACGACAAGAAATAATAATTGATATTAAAATAATTTAATATCAAAGGATGGAATTTTAAAGAAAAAAGGAAGAAATTAGACAGCGATTCTTCACTATGACCCTTACTGTGGAAACTAAATTGTTTAAATTCAAAGCATTCCTGTAACCTATGTTAGCCTATTACTACTAGCACGTTGAGTAAATTACAAGCCATCTCTCATATTCGACGTCACCTTCTAGCATTAGAAGAATTTCTATTACTTGTAAAAGCAGTTCACGGATAGCAATTTGAGGATTCATTTACGTTTATTATCGGTTGTTTTTAAGGTTGTGATGGGTTTCGAGCCTCAGGTTCTCTCGGATTAAGATTGCCCGAGATATTTGAGGACGAGATTTAAAGGTATCCGGACCGTCCTTCCATTGTTTGAACGGCGGCTAATTCCTTTAAAAGACAGACTTGTATCTCAGCGATTATATTTTAAAGGGGTAAGTAAGTATCTGCTGTTCTGTACTTCTAATAATCAAAATAGATACAAATAATAAAGATTTGATTGTAAATTGAGTAAGTTTCTCACGAAACACTTATAATCCGACTTCATGTTATGTTCAATGTCGAACTTGAGTAAGTCCGCATTCTATAAAAAGCATAATATTAAATCTCGTACGTATACATTTCACGGTCTACTTGTGGTTCTACCTATATCACATTTCAATTATAACGCTCGTAGCATGAAATGCTACGCACGAGCTACAACACCGCTACGACATTTTAAAAATGCAAAATATTCCCCCATAACTTTCTCAGTTTCAATTCCCAAAGATAATATCATTCTCTGTCATTCACTCGGCATCCACCGCCGCCGGCATAAAGGAGACTTCCCACTGTCACTCATTATGTGGTGCGAAATGATTTTGCACGGAGTTCGATTTGTTAGATTCTAGATGTGATTTTGATTTTACGTGAAACGTCATATGACATTACTTCTTCAAAAGCTATTAATGTTAACTACTCTCTCGCATTTGAAGGAAAGAAAAACGTTTAGTGTTTAGTTTTATAAAAATACGCCTTAAAACGACTTCACTTATTTTATTCTTTCTCATTATATTCACATTTAGGTCCCACCTTGTTTGTATGTATAATTGTATATAAATTTTTGGGTTACAGAAATAAAACCTTTTGTGTTTTTTTTATTTTAATTGATTTCTAATTGGCCAAGTAGGCAGGAAGAGATAAATTACAACTTCTTAGTAAGTCTTATGAGAACATTCCATCGTTCATATTCTCCGTATTGAACTGTCAGGTGGTAGAACTAGCGCTTTTGCTAGTGTACGTCTGGGTGGGTACCATCGCTTTGCTCGTGTAGTCTGCCGCTAAGCAGTAATGTATGAACATGAGTATGTTCCGGTTTTACGAGCAAATTAGTCAGTGAAATTACTGGGCAATGTCTTAGCCATTATTATTATTTGGCTGGGGTTATGCTAAGCATCAGGCAAAGGACCCGCCCGTGTCGGTATCCAATAGTATAAAAAAAAACGTGGCAGTCACATCTAGCGTTACTATTACTTCGGCGCATCCCGTCGAGGCATCAGCCCGCTGTACAGGCGCGTCCACACGCGCGTCATCCGTAAACAATAAACCTTTCAGCCAGCTTCCCGCTCGTTGCCATTGTCGCGCTGCGTCCCGCCGGCCCATTGTGCGCGTGGCTTTATGCAGCTCTGTTTAAAAATGTTTCTAATCGCATGGGTTTTGTCTTTTTGCGTAGTTGTATGAGTTGAATATGACTTTCCTGCTGGGTTACTGTGGATGCTGTGTTAAGACAATATTTCCATGGCTTTTAAATCAAATTTTTATGACAAATTAAATCGCCAAGTGAAGCGCCAAGAACTGGTACGAACTTTAGTCTATGTTTATGTTTCACGCTAATTAATAACGCAGGGATAGATAAAGAACACAGAATCTAAAAAACACACAACTTCAAAGGCCACTGAAAATACAATTAAAACGTATCCAACCCTTCCCCCTTACCTTACAAACATGCATCCCCCACGTCGTCGAGGTAAAATCCGTAGCAAAGTAAACTTCAGTCTCAATTCCGTTGGCTCAGTGTTTGCTCATTAGATTTGGATCCAGCAGACTTGTTAAGTATTCACGTTCGGTCTCGAGTAGGAGATTACGGAAATGTAACACGAGTAGTTTGGTCAGATAGTAGTAAGGCATTTTCTGGTGTAGAAACTAGCCAGTCTTGACTGGACACCCGTCTACACTGAAGTTGAAAGTCTGTCATCTATCGGTATGTCCTCACCGCTGCACTTGAGAGCCAGTTTTATTCTAGTCTAGCTTCAGCCCGCTGTTTCGCTCGCGTGGTGATTCCCACAGGAACAGTGAATTTTCCGGGATAAAAAGTAGCCTATGTTACTCTCCGGTCCATTAACTATATCTATGCCTAAAATCACGTCGATCCGATGCTTCGTTGCTGCGAAAAGAGGACAAACCATGACACCCACAAATTAATACAGTCTTGAGATCAAGTGAGATGGTGAACATACGCTAACCAATCACAAATAGAATAATACAAGACTAAGCAGACTCAATATAAGTATAAAAAATGTTTTTCATACTTACATAAACATACCACGGACAAATTCAAAACATAGCGTACGAAAACATTATTATAGCATACTGTATAGGAAACCCGAATGAAATCAGATGGGAATCGTGTATCGAATCGGAAAATAAATACATGAGTGTATTTGCTTGTCGCCGGGACATGCTGTCGAAACGGGATATTCCCGTAGAGCCGCGCCTCGCAGACGTGGAGTACCTATAGGTATGGATTTGGTTACAAATGGCTTACTACTTACCCAAAGTGACAGTTCCGGGGCTCGTTATCTGTAGGTATATATTTTTTATACTGCTTGGTATCGAGACGAACCGGTCATAACGTACACACAAAGGTCTGCATGGCGCTGCAGTGCGTTAGTTTGAGAGAAATGGTTTCTAAGTCTCTTCTAGTCAACAAAGTTCAACATAGTTCAAGTGAATCAGCTGATCTAGGGCTGCCCGGAAGGTCTGTAGTAGAATTTTGACGTACACTTTAAATGTCTTTTCTTCAATGAAAAATTCTGAATTTCATAAACTCGTAAAACAAATGTTATGACCTCTAGGAATTTAATTTTTTAGGAAAGGGGGTCACTTTCTGGATAACATACCAATTTAAACTCATGACGTGTAGGTTATCGTTAAAATATATCCTATCCTTTCCTACAAATATTATTTAAAAGTTTGTGAAAATGGATGTATTGATGTTTGTTACTTTTTCATGCAAAAACTACTGAACGGATTTGATGCAACTTTACAGTATATATATATAGTATATAGCTCACACATCAGCATAACACATAAAGTACAATTTACATGCCACGCTGGTAAAGCCGCAGGCGGAAGCTAGTAAATAAATGTATACTTACGAGGTTTTTTGGTATGCCAGGCGCTACGTTATCTACTACAAGCTACGCCGTAGAGCTGTCGTAGAATAGTAGCGGGGTAAAACGTTACCTTTATTGCCTACGACGGCGGCGGCAACGACGGGACAAAGAAACCGACGCGATGTTGAATAACGTAATCGTAGAGGGAAGAAAATTGGATGCGGCATATGTAAACAAAAATAATGTAGAAAAATCTTTCTTTGATTTCTCGATGTTTCAAAGTCAACTTTATTTCTACCAGCGGAGACTCTTAATAATTACCTTTTTGATTTATAGTATAGGTAAGGTACTACTATGGAATTTAGTCGACAGTCTCGAATATAAATAAATGAAAAAACCTAACAACTATGTTCTTGGATAGTATACAGATAGATGCATTGTTCCCTGTTGCCACTGATATGTAACGATCGAGTGCTTAGTAACATTTTTAGTTTTTACCGAAAAAGATTACTAACTTCTGTCTGCTACAATGTCAGTGAAATTTGTCATTTATCAGTGAATGTCATTTATTATTATTATTATTAATAAAAAAAATACGTTTTACCGATGTTTTCCTATTGCATTGCTATCAAAATTCTCTTTTTTTTTCTGTACTAAAAAGTTCCAACATTTTTATGAGTAACGCACATCTGTGGTCGTCTTTGTACATCGTTCTTTGTCGAAATGTAAACGACAGTATGGTATTGTCGCGATACGGTAACGCTTTTATTATTATTAGGCGCGGGAAGGGAGAAATAAGCTTCGAGCGTTTTACGCCGTAAATGTACTTCGGAACATGAAATTAATGTTGGAATAAAAGTGGTTGTGCTTTAGAATATAATACAAATATTTCGTATATAATATAATTCAATTATTTCAGACAACGTAGAAACGCAGGCCTAAATAACTCACAGCCAAAAAAACATACACGTAAATAATATAAAACTTAATTTAATTTCACATATTGTCGATGACATGTGATGCATTAGTTGACATAATTTCTAAGAATCTTATAGGTAACTCGTTGTGCCCCGCGGCTTCGCCCACGTCTCGTTCGCCTAAGTTACTCCTTGTAACATCCGCTATCTGCCAGTGAAAGTCCCGTCAAAATCGGTCCAGCTGTGTCGGAGATTACCCGGAACAAACAGACATTGTTGTATGTACCGTATATAGTTAAAAGCTGTTATTTTGATATTACAAACAGACACTTGAATTTGACTCATTTGTATAGATTTAGTGGCATATTGTTATAAGTAGTAAAATACCTACCCTCAAGCTATTAAAATTAGTAATAAAACCTATAATAACCGTGAATATTCTCATATAGACATAATTACTATTTAAGAGATCGTTACACGTCTTTGAAAGCAACGTTAAGATACAGCCGTCTTACTACCCGCCCTCCCTCGTATGTGGGGTATGTTATTAAATTAAACAAGACGATTAATTAAGCATCTGTAATTAAATAACTTCATCTTTGATGACAAGATTCTGTTGATGTTTTGGTGGTATATTTTACGAGGTACTTATAGCGCCAACATCCGAAATTAAACAGATGTTTTGGCATGGTTGTACGGCATTTTTAACCGACTTCCAAAAAGGAGGTATATCAATTTGGTTGGTTTTTTATTTTATTTTTATGTTTGTTACCTCAGATCTCTGTCATTTATGAATCGATTTGGAAAATTCTTTTTTTATTTGAAATAATATACCTATTTAGATTGGTCCCATATAAATTTCATCAAAATCGGTTCAGTAGTTTGTCACTGAAGTCGGTTCGTCGCTTTTTTAAAGCAATTTTATAATGACCACCGGCTAGCTCAACCACTCACAATATGAAAATATGCCTATCATAGCTTCGATTCTATCGGTGTATTTCAGCGGCCACTCCTGAGACTCTTATCGTATTTACCACCTGCGGTCATACAGTCACTTAAGATAAGGTGAGAGTAAGAGTGGCCAAACGCCTAAACTTTACAGGAACAAATATCTATAAAGAATGTGTATTAAGTCCATTTATCTGCCATTTTTCACTTACAACTCATTTCCCTATGTCAGCGAATACTGGAAACGAGCCGCGATCGTTCATTCAAGCATCATTACATTCATTCGTTCTTTTCGTACAACTCGGATACACAGTCAGTTATCGGGTAATGGATCTCGTTAGGAAATTGGCTACATTCAGCTTTCTGGTCGAGCGGGCCAGTTGATTAGTGTGCCGTGATTTCGGCTTCATTACCACGACGGATCTTATATTTTTCAACGTTTTACGTGGATTTTTTAAATTCAAAAATTACATATATTTTATGCTTTTTCCTGGCTGTTATATTCTATAATGGCTAAAACTAGAATGGGAATTGGCTTTCTAGAGTTGCTGCCAGAAAACAGATGTTGGGAAACGGATTTTTTTTGTGGGTGGTCACTAGCCAGTTGAACACTAAAATGCTATGGTTGTCACGGAAAGCTTTCGACTATCAAGCGCAGGTGATGTACGAAACTGAGCAGTCGACGCTTTGCCCCAGGCAGGGCTTCCAAGGAGTGAAAGAGACAGCACTATCTGACTGTATTGCTGTTCTTTTTTGTTTTGTGGTTTTATTTCAAGCCGCGCGTGAGCGTGTAACTCCTCGTAATCCGCGCTAGTTTCAAAACGATGGTTATTTTAACAGCAAAACGCAAACATGGATTAGCATCTAATGCTAGCTTTACGGATTGGCGAGCTTACCATTACAGAGTCATCATCGCTTTAAAATATATGGTATAGTATACTAAAAATATTTTGATTTGTATATTTTGCTCATAGGTATGCTTCTTAATAAAGTCTTACGGTAAACCAGAGTACAAAAAAATGTTATAATACTGTATAATACCTACTTACATTTTTTTGTACTCTGGTTTACCGTAAGACTATTAAGAAGCATACCTATGAGCAAAATATACAAATCAAAATATTTTGTAAAAATATGCAAAAACAAAATATGCGATAGACACAACTACATACTTCTAAAGGAATAACGGGGTAGTTAATATTGCAGATGCTACTGCTCGCTTTTTTTCCTCAAGAATGTGTTAGTAATATATTTGAAGGTGGAATTTATTTATGTTCCAGCGTATAGTATATTTATTTTTATCCTTCTATACAATTGCAACTCGCTACACACGCTGAGAGAGCAAGCCTTTTAAATTTCCCTTTCAGCAAACTGTTCAAAAGGATGGCAACACAGTCCGCTATTATATTTCGAGCTAAAAGCCTGTGTCGGTCATTAAACAGATAGATGCGTCAGCAGTTGGTAAACACTTTTTGCATAGACTACTACTAGGCAAGAGAGATTCTCCTAATGTTTTAAGGGTTCAGTAACTTCAGTATGAAAAGTGTAGGTGGCGCACACCGTAACGTCAGAAAATAAAATCAAAGGCCAAAGCGAACGATATTTGTGAAAAAACTTTTAATGTTTTTTTTATACTACCGAATAATGAGAGGAGCGGGTCGTTTGCCTGATAGTAAGCATAACGAATGAATTAGTTACAAATTTTTTGGTAGCAAACTTATTGTTACTTATTCATTAAGTTCAAGTTCACCTTCACGTCAACGACAAATATTTTACAATCGAATCAATAAATAATGCCAATAAAAATATCCTTAGCCAATATTATCTGTATTACTAAGTATGCGTAAATATAAGCTACATTTACACATAGGTAGATACCTAATGTGGATTTTCTGATATGCCATGGACCCCTAAAAAGTAGTGCACTCTAAAAAAAGTCCGCTTCATTCCCCTCACTGTGCCAACCGACCGGGATTTTTCAAATCAAAGCGAGGATCACGAAATGCTCGTTCTGAAATAATGATAGGTACGTATGAGTGTATGGCTGATATTTTTGTTCATATAGTTTTCTGGCGTTTGGTTGGTTATGTATCTATTGTTAGTGGGAGGACTAACTCTTCTGCGAGGGTCCGTCTGGGTTGTTACCACCGCTTTGCTCGTGATGTCTGCCGCCAAGCAGTAGTTCGTAAGCATTACTGTGTTCCGGTTTGATGAGCAGAGTATCCAGTGAAATTACAGGGCTTATGAGACTTAATATCTAATGTCTCAGGGTAACGAGCGATCTGCAGTGCCGCGCAGGCCTTTGTGTTTCAAAGTTCTGGGTGGCACTGCAATTGTTATGAGCCGGCGTTATGCTTACCATCAGGCAAACGACCAGTTCGCCTCGTTACCAAAAGACATTAAAAAAAATTAGGTTTACTTTTGTTAGCTACGATAGCAACTACAAATTATCTATGTCAAAGTGTTTACAACACACTTTTATTAGCTTCACTTGTAACTAACAAACAATGTCGAAAAAGACGTCAAAATTTAACCTACTTCTATTTGTCGTATCGAAATGAAAGTTTGTACGTAGGTATATGTAGTTTAGGTGACAAAACTATAATTTAGTATCAGGGATCTGATGATGGAGCCAGGAGGTGGATTGGACAAATGATTGTGTCTGTAATCAAACCTACAAATATTAAGCTCAAATCAGTAGACCGCGATAAATCATACCTCGAAAGTACACTCGCTCGGATAATCGGGTACGTTTTAAAGCCGTCATCGGCTTAGCACCCACCCCCACCCTGGCTCCCCAACCACCCCCTTCTACGGCGGCAATTCACGTGCGTTTTGACGCGATTATCATACCCGCCTGGTATCTGGGCGCAATATTGTTTGAGTTAAGAGGTAATAAAATGGTGCTATGGATGCGGTTTTATTGTTTTTGTGCTGATTCACTTTACAGAAGAGATGATAGATCAGTGGTAGTGACGTCACCTGTCTTCGGTGTTGCGTATCGTACAATGAGATAGACCTGTTAGCGAAGGAACAAATCGTGGTCCAATTTTAGCTTTTATCATTCTTTAAACTATAGTACTCTGCAAGCTCCAAAGCTCTCACCTTTTTTTGGTAGTTAAATTAATTTGTCACAATTTTTTACTGTAGACATCATGTTCTGTTAGTGGGAGGATTAACTCTTCTGCGAGTGTCCGTCTGGGTTGTTACCACCGCTTTGCTCGTGAAGTCTGCCGCCAAGCAGTAGTGTGCAAGCATTACTGTGTTCCGGTTTGATGAGCAGAGTATCCAGTGAAATTACTGGGCTTATGAGACTTAATACCTAATGTCTCAGGGTAACGAGCGCACTGCAGTGCCGCGCAGGCCTTTGTGTTTCAAAGTTCTGGGTGGCACTGCAATTGTTATGGGCCGGCGTTATGTTTACCATCAGGCAAACGACCAGCTCGTCTCGTTACCTAATAACATAAAAAAAAAAACATGTGGCTAACAAAAGTATACTAAAAGCCTAAGTATATCGGTTAAGACTAGTTAACAGTAGATTATAAAGAGTAATTAATTAAGTGTACAGCTATTAACATTTCGAATACATAATATTTTATTTTTACTATGAGTGGTTAATTTGTAGGTAAGTAATTATAGAGATTACAATGTTTATTAATAGTCGTTAATCTAGTACACAGAGTGGACGAGACCCCACCGGCAAAAGTTGGTAATAATGCCATAATCAATGGAAATTTAGTAATGGAATTGAATTAGTAATCTTACCACATCCATTCTGGTACCATCCAGCATCTTTTCCCGCCCCACCAACAATATGGTTTTTGAATCTGCTTCCTTTGTGACGGTTTTAATATGGAAATTAACGTTCGCTGCCGTGTGACGCGCACCGACACCGGCATTTGCAATTTTACAACACTTTTCCTTAAAAATACTCATCATAAGGCTCAAAATACTATAATTGTGAATTTCAGGTGCTAAATCTCGCGTGGAACGAATTTGTCGCTAAAATCCACGCGCTGCCGGTTTTGAGCCACCTAATTGAATTTTTTATGTACTTACTTTAACAGAGATTTTGCTTTTTTAAACGTTTTGCGGGGCTTTGTGGAGAGGACTGCGGGATTTGGATGGTGCCAGACGTTTAAAACGCATTTATAAATTACTTTTTGAGCGAGATATTTTTTGTGTTTTAGAATGGACCCTGATCCGTAAAGTAGGAAAAATGTTCACTTACGGACGGAACAGAGAAATTTTGGAACTTTCCATTTCTTAGAATCTGTATTCTGAGCAGGCGTTCCATTATTAGGGTTCCGTACCTCAAAAGAAAAAAAGGAACCCTCATAGTCTTACTTCGGCACCCCTGGAGGACACCCCTCGGGTGCCACAGGAACTTGAATTCGGACCTGTGGCACCCCCAGGTCCTCAAATCCATACAACGCTGTACCTGTGGTATCACGGTTTCTATTTAATAGTTCCCATGAATCCACCAATCGAATAGTGATGGGACAGATAGACAACAGTGACAAAATAATTTCAATAGTCTAATTTTGATATTTATTTAACGCAATTTCTCCAATGCGTGGCCTAATATTATTTATCTGTTCAGAAATTGCAGTTGAATGTGCACTATTAAATCGTAATAATTGATGTCTGCTTGTTTCCGTTTTTTAGACACTGCATTCAAATTGTGAATATTCTGCAATTCCTAAGTAGGTAACCCAAATATTCTAACCCAGTAGGTACAGTTCACAGCGTAATGAGTTTGTTGGCGGCTTTGCTCCGTTATTGGGCTCCAATGCTGATTTATTGAGTCAAATAAGTACAACCATCAGACAGTATTGCTGCAACCTACAAAAAGTTATCTACAGCAAAAGATCATTCTCCCATTTCATGCTTCAGCTGCCTGCGCAGAATTTCCAATAATTAAAAGATAGCACGTTCCAATATTCGTTGGAACGAATGTACCGTGTTCGTTGGTACCAAAGTATGGGAAATGGTTTCAAAGGACTCATTCATTAAGGGATCTCTTTTCACGTCTATTATTATAATTATACGACTCTACATTTGTGTAAGCGTAGCGTAAACTACGCGTAGGCGCGTACGCGTACGCGTAGAAGTCGTAGAGCTCGTAGCAAATGTTCGTAGGTTTTTATGATTGTACGTTTCACAGACCAGTATGACTAGTAAACTTATGTCTGTAGTATATTTAGACTTTAAGGTGATTTGGTTTCAATTGAAAGAAAAAATTGATCTAGAAAATATGAATTTTTGCTGCCCATTTATTAATAAACTATTTTTATTACTATTTAGCGGACGTATCTAAGATCGCGGACTCGCGGCATCATGCAATTCGCAATCTATTTGAACAACTAAGCCCCATAAGCCGCATAATATCATGATAAGTCATTATCGTATTTGATCAGTCTGGTGTGCAATGTTTGTAAATGTCCATGGACAAATGGAGTATGCTAAAAAGATGTTGATTACCAAAAATATTCTTCTGTTTTTTCTCTCTATTGTTTATACAGAGAATGTTGTTTTACTTTACTTTAGTCCGATAAAAATAATTCTTAATGCGTTTACTTTCAACATTTCTCCCAACACTTAGACAAACCGCAATAAGATACAATCTGTAAGTAAGCCACAGGTCTCGTCGATTAAAAAGCACGTTATATTTATGGTTGTTACCTACTTATACTTATGGCTGTCACCTACTTATAACGCACCCAGACGTAGGGTTGTCGCGAGGGTGCTCGTCATGTTTGCCGCAAGATTCCGCTTTACGCTCCGTATCAACTGTTTGAATAGAGATACGCCTCTCTGGATTTATTGTGAACAACGGATGTGGTTAGGGTTACCAGGCACATTTTAAATAAGATTTAGTTGACATGTTTTTGTTATCTATATGTATATAACATTTAAAAAAACACTACTTGTGCCCCGTGGTCCAGTAGCTGCTTCCATCGGTAACTGAAATGTGTTTTCTGAAAGGTAAGTACGTATCGTATGTTTTAACCCACGGTTTGAAACTATGTACATAGAGCTGTTCAGTGTGATAAAATCAGAAACGTCCAAATATTTTTGCATTTTTAAAGTAGGTACAATAATAATAATAATAAAGTTTTATTGGTATAAAGACAGTTATCAAAATATGACATTATTGGTCCACAAACTAGGTTAACCTGTATTTTGAGGACCTCCTCTACAATGTACATATATTTAGGGATATTAGTTTTTTTTTCAATGTGCTAATAGCCTTTATGAACTAGCTAATACTTAAATAAACACTACATCTAACCTATTTATTCCTTTAGCTTTCACTTCCTCATATTTATTTCAGTGACGTAGATTACAATTAAATTGTGTTTTTTTTACTAAAGATAGTGATTACTAACAGTTATTGCTAAAGAGCATAACATTTCGTACTATCACACATAAAATCTAACCTCTCTCTTTATCTCTATAATATATTATATATATATATATATATATATATATATATATATATATATATATATATATATATATATATATATATATATATATATATATATATCCTTTTTTAAATTACTTTATCCCTATCTAATCAAATCATGTGTAAAATAGAAATAACTTTTTCTACTTAAACGTAATTATAAGGTCTATCTAACGAATTACATTTTTTAAAACGAGCCTTTTTACACTACTTTGATTTTATTTAACTGGAGCTTAATTTTGCGTACAACCCTAGCCTCCACCCTTCCACCCCCCGGCCACCCACTCTTTATTGTCCCACAAATCCGATGTATCGCTTTCACTTCAAACTCGGTGATATGTTAATATGACATTTAATTCCTATCATTCAGGGATCCCATATTAATGCAATCTGCTAGTGTGTGTAGAGTCGTTTGTGTTTGTTAAGTTGACAACCCTGTGAATGTGTGTACCTATATAATATGTAAGTTACAAAATGATGTGTGCGGATGTGAAACCTTGTCAGTTGTTATGATTTTGAGGACTTTATGTCCTATTGTGGATAATTTTAATAAAGTACCTAGTTGCGTAATTTCTGACTTATAATTTAATGAAATGAAATGAAATGAAATGAAATGAAATAGTTTATTTTCCAGATTATAAAATCCACATACCTACATACTAATGGGTAATTCGACGAGGGCTTACTAATTTTATTAATATTGTGCCAGAATTTACCATAATTCTTATGTGAAGCATCCATCGCGATCTTGTCCATAACGATCTGGTCGTGATTTCGTTGGCAATACCTAAAAACGCGTTTGAAGATGATTAATGATAGAATTATCATCGATTTACGTAGAACACTCGGCCTATCTATATAAGCAATCTCATACCTACATGTATACAATTATAACAAACAGTGAAAATGATCCTACTATCCTACTTAATCCTAACTTACTATATAATATTAAAAACGCGAAAGCTTGTGAGGATGGTGAATGTATAGATGATTGTTATTCTTTAACGCAAAAACTACTAAATGGATTTTGATGAAACTTTACAGTAATATAGCTTATAAATCAGAATAACACACGGACTGCAATTTATAAAGATATACCAAGCGGGCGAAGCCGCGGGCGGAAGCTAGTTTATGATAAACGATGTTGTGGAATATAGATTCCCTACTGGATAGCGCGTATTATGCTGAGTGGCTGGTGAAAGCAAGCAAAATTGTATGCGGAGTTTTATTTTATTATATATTAATTTGTTGAATTTGGCTCAAGACTGTTACTTATTACTCCGAGTTTTGACTGCGGACGAATGAAATAAAAAGTGAAAAGTCCAATAGCAAAAAATACAAGAGCGCTCCCAAAGCCCCGGAATGCTGTGACATGAGCACCGTTACTCGAATATTGCCAATAAAACAGCGGTGAGCTGAAAAATCGATGTCGACAGACGAACTGCATATCGCGGGGTATCGTTACAGACTAGTGTTGTACCTATGGTAGCTTGCTATGACATCGCGTTCGTGATGAAACAGCACGGGGTGGCTTGTTTTGAATTTTAAATTAACATGAGTTCTAGGTTTTTTTAGAATTGGCTAGTGTTTTGTTTTGTATGTTACTAGGTGGTAGGACTAACTCTTCTGCGAGTGTACGCCTGGGTTAGTACGACCGCTTTGCTCGTGAAGTCTGGAGCCAATCGGTAATGTGCAAGTATTACTGGGTTCCGGTTTGATGAGCAAAGTAGGTAGTCAGTGAAATTACTGGGCTTATGAGACTTAATCCTTACTCTCTCAGGGTAACGAGCGCATTGCAATGCCGCACAGGCCATTGTTATGGGCCGGCGTTATGCTTATTTCATCAGGCAAACGACCAGCTCGTCTCGTTATCAAACAATATAAAACAATGTAAGGTGGATCGTACGAGTTGAACCAATTTAAAAATATATATTGTTTTTGTACTTCGCTTCGTGAACCAAGTTTTTTCAAAAAAACGCGTACTTATCTATTGTCAATATTTAAAAGCATCAATAAAAACTTCCACAATTGACATCAATCAATTATCATCACCAAATTATGTAGACCGTAGAAATAGCAAATTAAAAAAAACGGAAAATCTTGACACCGGAACGTTGGACTTTGGATATCATCATTGCATTATGAGTATATTAAAGATTCTTCATTTCTGGTCTAGAGTTCTATTGAAGACAGCACAGAATACTTTACCAGAGATCTATTAAGTACCTATAGATACATTCACTTTCTAGACTAGGTACAAGTCCGGAGACAGCGTCATCTTCAAAGAGATAAATCTCGCCAAGTGCAGTGCTCAGCGCCACCTACTTCGCACAATGGTAACGGTGCATTGTTCGCGCAGTGTTATTCACCGACGACTCTCAGTGCTATTTTATACAGTATACTCTACGATTAGTTTAGAAGATTTAGTGGTCGGTTGATGCATGTATTTTCATGCACAAAGGCTTGCGTTTTACTATAAGTATATGTCTCAGATTCGCGATGATTTTAAATAATTGACATGAACCAGAAACAAACAACGTTAGGAAATATTTTATTTTGTTTGTGATAGGTTTGCATTGGGCCCCATCTCACCTGATGGAAAGCGAGAATTGGGCCGAAGGTGGAACACGCTCATCCAGAAGAAACCTATTCACCTTTGACTTGAAAACACCCAAAATTTAAGTATCGAGAAAGACTGACGACGGAAGCGAGTTCCACATCTTTGCCGTGCGGAAATCGTAAAGTTAGCGTATCCTAAAGTTGGACATATCTTAAGCATTTAAGATACGGCCTAAGATTGGTGCAACGCATTTGCATTCCTAAGTAACACCTAGACAGATAAGTGTCGACTTAGGCGCTGTCGAACTTTACACAAATTCCCACAAAGTCCGATTCCCGTTGGATTCCATAGACGCCCGCGCAGTCGCTGTTCAATTAAAATTCTCATTCTTTGTTGCAGGATGAGCTCCGTGGAAGAGAAACCTCCCATGGAAGGGCAGAAGACAAGCGTACGAGATATAAGAAATACGGAACTTGTATCCAGACTGTTAGCGGCTACTCCACCATATTTGTACAGCGCTTTACCGCTTCAGCCTCACGCGTTTTTCTTCAGCGAGATGCTAAGGTCCTTTGTCAATGCTCGCCATGGATGCCGGCCGCCACACTACCAACGCAGATTCAAACGACGAACCCACAAATATTTTGCGGAGAATGAAACCGACTGGCGACGCGACTGGCCGAAACAGGAAGAAGAAAAGAAAGATGAATTGCGACCTGAAGTACCTCTGGAGCTGACTGTAGATAAGCAACCACGTGTTCGCGAGCCTTCACCGAGGAGGCTGTCTCCGAAAAATGAGCACCTCAAGCCAAGTACCAGCCCCGGACCGCTTGGCAGACAGTCATCTTACGTCGATGTTGGAACTGAGGAGCTTCCTAAGCCATCTCCTTGCGTCGGAAGGAATCCTCAAGAAAATTCTGCTATACCACAATCTAATTTGATTTTACCCCCACCTCCGCCAATGTGGTATCCTCCTCTATACAATCCACAATTTGGAGTAGATCCTTTAAACTTCTTCATTGACTTGCGTGTTTCGGGGCACATTTACGATAGAAAGCGTATGGCAGAGGGGGCCGAAACGAATATAGGTCAAGAGGTTCCACCAGCTGATATTGGTTTGGATAAACGACTGGGTAGAGAATTCGGACGACCTCGGCATGTATCAGCTTTTTCCGTGCCTGTTCGGAGCAGTAATCCTTCCGATGGTGCTGAAAAGTACTTTGAAATGAAATCTGGGATGATGAATGGGACTTCTTACATCATGAGGAATTTAAAGCGCGTATATCGCGACCTCCATACGTCGCAAGAAGTACAAGAAGAAGTCAGTAAAGATGAGGATACGAAGGTTGAATCATCTGACGTCGATGAAGAAGATATTGTAGATTAAATTCGAATAAATATATAGTTGCTTTGAAAACCAGAGAGCATTGACATCCTGTATGTATGTTCTAGGTACTCTCTATAGCAACTAAACCGCACCTTTATGGAAGTATATAAACTACAGACTCTCCAAATACTTACCTTGTTTAACATAATATTAAAAAATGAAAATATCGTGAAATATGAAAATTCACCACCCCCCATTTCTATCTTTATTCTTTACTCATGAAAAAATAGAATCATTAAAATCGGTAGACAATAGGCGCAGATAACAGAAACAAAATACAGATGAATTGAAAACCTCCTCCTTTTTCTGAAGTCGGTTACAAATTAACTATCTCCCATAATCATAAATAAGTACTCAATAAGATAATCTATGCTATAAACTGCTGTCAATTTCTCGTTGACGGAAGGTGTTACGCGTGAAAACGCGACAAAACACTTTAGTAATAGGTAGTTAGGTTACTGAACGTTTATAATTAAGGGGGAATATTCCTTAGGTAAATCAGATCTCATTTTCTAGTCAAAATATTTATAAATCTAAGATTCATTATAGAATCGCAAAGGTATTCCACCTTAACGAAGATTATGCGTAAAGTGCCACCAAAGATGTTACGATAGTTACTAATGACGCTTCTTTACCTAGCTGAATAATTTATTTGTTGTTTGCTTGTTTTTGTCAAAATATTTAGTGTTTGATGATTTGTTCGAAATGGTAAAAACTAGCTAGTGGAGACGTGGAGACGAGACAAGTTTTTAGACGTTATTGTGTGACTTATTTTATTTATCAGTTTTTTTTAGTTCTTTTATACCTACAATTTGCAAAATTGTCATCGGCAGGTATAGAATTAAAATTAAACTAACCTTTAGGTAATTCTTAAAATATACCTTTTATGTCTACGATGAATAAAACTATAATGCTTAAAACGTACAAATGATATTTATTTACCTATCCTTCTTTCTTACCTAAGTTTGCAACCTTCACGACAGTTTTATGTCTTCAGAGTTGCCCGGCTACTCCGGTAAAACCGGCGGTGTCAGGTCTGTTTTTCAGTAGCAAAAAATTGGGATTGGGACGAAAACATCTGGACACAGAAAAAGTGCACATCAACAAACATACAAATCCATCCATTATAGTCATAATACAATGAGATTAAAAAATTTAACTTTATCTGTATAATTAATACTTGTATTTAAAGTAATCCGCACTAGCGAGTGGGATATTCAAATATACGAGATATACCTACCTATACATCTCAAACGGGCTAACATATATCGCTCTCGTTAGTCCCATAGGTTAGAAGGTTGAAATTCTGGTCTAGATAACCACAAGACACGGGTTCAAATCCCATTGGCATGGCAGTGAAATTTTTGAGATGTATATAATGTGTACTCGAAAGTAGATCAAACGAAATGTGCGGATATGAGATAAAAAATAATCGATGATAAAGTTGGATAACTTCTCGGAAACCAACATAATTTAATTTTTTTTAATGAAAATCTTTTCTTTTGTTTCTTTTTAAGTAAATACTTGACAACCCTAACAATACACGTGCCGCGTCAGGAGAGATAAAGCTAGGTGATAGAAAGAGAGCGGCTCTCTAGGTCAATATAGAAATAGGTATCCAGCGAAGGAATTGCTACTTTATTGCCTCTAAGATAGAGTCCTTATTAATTTAATTTTTTTTGCGGAGTGAACTTTCTGCTCTGGTGTATACTCTGTGGTACTGGACAGGACAACTTCGCGTTGCACATAGGTATTATTTATCGACTGAATGTTTTGTTGGTGTAACGGTCGTAACGGTGGGTAAGTTTTCATTTTTATCGGTGCGTAAATCTTTCTTTTTCATCTAATATAGTACGTACCTGATATTTAGATTCGTTTTAGTTCTACGTTCTACTGTTTTAAGTAGGTAAGTAGATACAGCGGCGCGAGTAGTACGGATCTTTTCGATAAAAAAATTCGATAAAATTGACAGTTAAAATCGATTAAGTGGGTTTTATTCGATAAAATTGACAGTTAAAATCGATAAAGTTGGTTTTATCGATTATATAACGATAAGACCGCCCATTGTACTTAATATACCTTATTTATTTATGTTCACTTTTGTATTATGTTGGTGTACAATAAAGAGTTATCTATCTATCTATCTATCTATATAACTGTCAATTTTATCGATTTTTTTTATCGAAAAGATCCGTACTCTCGCCGCAGCGGCGCAAGTACGGATCTATTCGGGTCGATAATATTCGACAAAATTCGATAAAAATGACAGTTCAAATCGATAAAGTGGGATTTATAGAGCCTCGAAACAATCGACAAAAGTTATCGAAAAGCTAGGTCGAATCCAAAGAGAATATAGAGCTACTACAATACTTTACGATCAGACTTCGGTACTCGCAACATTCGATAAATTTGTCGAGTTTTTCGGTTCGACTTTATCGAACTGACTTCCGTACTCGCGCCGCAGATGTTCTCTTCATTCTCTCTCATCATTCTCTTTCCACGTTTCATGATTTATCTTTACCATCTAGGTCTGTGGTACAGATTTCGTACTTCATTGACAGATAATATTTGAATCTATAATCTGTGGCCTCTGTGATATTGAGGTCTGTGGTTAGAAGTATCTGTATTCTCTTCAAAAGATTTTGCATACTTTTCTTCATTAATTCTCTTCTTCTTCTTTCTTTATTTCCTGGCTTCTGTGGAATGTTAATTCATTGATTCTCTTTGTCTAAATGTCTATGTTGAGTGTTAACAACCATGAAGACAGTAGTAGTTGACATACTTTTATAAATTGCCAGTAAAAATACAGTCATAAGATTTAGTAACATTGTCAATTTTCGAAATTTTTTTAATAAATTCTTATTAGATCTGATACAAACCAAAAAATGTATTTACATTACAATAATTAAATAAAATAGTTCATGTAATTATCAAAACCTTTAAATTTATGCTTCTTATCACGCAAAATAGAATGGTAGTTTTTTATAGTATTCTGGTAACATCATTCACCACGCGATTTTTGTGAATCTCTTGAAAATCGTTCTCGAATAAAATAGTTGATTCACGAAGTATAATTTGATAAAAAAAATCTAACAAAATGTACGGCCAACAACCTATTTTAGTTTTGAGTAAGTATACCGTCCGTTTAATGAATTTTTATTGGTTTTAATGTCAATTGACCTAATCGGTGATATCATTGCAGGCCAAAACACAAAACGTGAATCCGGCCGGAAAGTTCAGCTGGAAAATATAAACGCTGGAAAGGTAATTCAGACTTAAAACTTTATTCAACATCATATTTCCGCTATTTACGATATATTCCAGTCACAAAACTGTATGTGTTGTGTTTATTTTAGACAATAGCCGACGTTATTCGAACATGCCTCGGGCCGCAGGCTATGTTGAAAATGTTGATGGACCCAATGGGCGGGATCGTGATGACCAACGACGGGAATGCTATTCTCCGCGAGATCACTGTGCAGCATCCGGCCGCAAAATTCATGATAGAAATCGCCAGAACTCAAGATGAAGAGGTTAGAATCTTGTTCTTTTGTTTAGTATTGTACAGAATAAGTTAGTAGATTCCTACATCTGTGTTACTTGCTCTATTCTCAAAGACTAGTGTGGCTTGAACCATTTATTAAATCATGGAGATTAATGATTTACTGAAAATTTATTTATTTTTCTTTATTTATTTATTTATTAAAATGTATGTGTTATTCAAAGTTACAGACAAAGCAAATCAAAAACTAACATTGGCTTTACTCTCCGGTCCATAAACTATACCTATGTCACAGAACATCACAATCACATTAATCCATTGTTCCATTGCTTTGTGAAAGAAAGATGCTGATAAACCTACAAACACACTTTCGCGTTTATTATAATGTGGAAATAATAATTATAAACCTTCCCATGCAAATCTGGCAGTTCTGGCAATCCATGACCTGAATTTGTTTGCCTATGTCTATCATTATAATCTGCACAAAAATCTGTAACCACAATATATTTTCAATTTCAGGTAGGAGATGGCACCACTTCTGTCATAGTCCTGGCTGGAGAGATGCTCGCAGTTGCCGAGCCTTTCCTATCTCAGAACATCCACCCTACAGTCATCATCCGGCAGTACAGGCAGGCATTGGAGGATGCTGTCAAATTGCTGCAGGATAAGATCTCTGTGCCCATTGATCTGAATGATAGGGAGAAGTTGAAAGAAGTTGTAAGTGGTTTTCATTATTGTATTTTTTTTTATTATACTAATTAGGTATATAATAAGAAGACTATTTAGGTGTTTGCGTGATGGTAAGCATAATGTCAGCCCATTAAGTCTCATAACCCCAGTAATTTCACTGGCTACTTTGCATGTTAAACCGGAACACAGTAAGCTTTCACATTACTGCTTCGCGACAGGCTATGAGCAAAGTGGTGGTACCAATCCAGATGACACTTGCAGAAGAGCCCTACAACATAGAGTATGATTCTAAAAGTAAAAATAACTATTTCAGCCTGGTTGTCTGTCAAGGCATTTAATATCAAATACAGCTGAAGCAATCAGGTTTCAATTAATTAATATTGTATCATATTGACAATCGCCTCAGGCTGTATCAAATTAAAGATCTAGATCAATGTGAAAAGGAGATAGTTTTTCAAAGCTTAATTATATGCAAGTCTTGTATCATCAAAAACTGCATGATAGGTTCTTCCTATTAACTTGTAGGCTTGAAATTTGATATGAAGAGAGGTTTTATCATTACTAAAGGATTATTTCATTTATTATTCATTTATAAGTATAGTTTTAAAATAATTAAAACTGCTTCAGATATGCACTTTCAACATGGGTGTGTATTTGACTATATGGATTCACATAAATTCTTTTTTAGGTTTGTCGATGGTTCAAATTTTATAAAATACATTTATAAGCTTTTCATGAAGGAAAAATTTACATGCTGGTAGACTTAGACACCTTCAAGATGGAACATTATTACCGAGCATGTAACAGCATGTACCAACAGCCTCACTTCTCAATTTAGTTGCATAATTATCATCTTCAACCACATCAGTAATCAAACATAAAATCCCATGCAAAATAATTAAAGAAGAAATAACAAAATGGAGGCTATTTCGCCCACTTGACACATTCTGTCAGTTATGTTGGGCCAAACGGTTCTACCTACACTACTATGTGGGTGTCAGTTAAATATCCACATCATAATACCAGTCAGATATATTCACAGCTATCAATTATTTAATTTCAGATCCGTTCATGTGTTGGAACCAAGTACATTGGCCGCTGGGCAGACCTGGCAGTTGACATTTCTCTGGATGCTGTCAACACAGTTACAATCAATGATAACGGCAGAGTTGAAGTTGACATCAAGAAGTAAGCTGTCCATTTGGAATTGGTAGAACATCTAGCTAAAACTTCTTTGATTGATACTGAAATAGTGCAATTCATGATTCTACCAATAGAGAAACTAATGATGTGGTGTGATCTTATGATGTGTCTAATGAATGGTGTAGGTGCAAACAACACCAAAGCTTCCTGGCTGTAGTTTGCTGGTCAGAGCTGATGGGTCGTCATTCACTGGACTAGGAATACTGCTGGATGCTTGTCTTGCTATCAAACCGCAATATTTTTTTTATGCTATGAGATAACAAGATGAGCAGGTTGTTTGCCTGATGGTAAGCATAACACTGGCTCATAACAATTGCAGTGCCACTCAGAACCTTGAAACTCATAGCCTTACTACTTATTATTATGTTATGTTGTTATTTTCATTTCATTCATTTTCAAACCATAATTGGTTCGAAAATGAATGAATATGACTTCATCATTTTAATTATACTAGCTTCTGTTTACAGTTTTCATCGGCTTTCCAACAGGAACTGTGAATTTTTCCGGGATAAAAACTAGCTTTTGTTATTAATACTCCGGTCCATAAACTATATCTATGCCAAAAAACACGTCAATCTATTGCTCTGTTACTGCGAGAAAGAACGACAAACCTAGAAAAACACTTTCGCATTTATAATATTAGTAGTATTGACGATAGAGATTGATGGCTTTATTGACTTGGTCACGTCTCATCCACTTTTTTTTTTTTTTTTTTTTTTTTAATCTCCAATAAAGGGCTTTTTCGCCAATTGCGAATATGCCGCCCTGGTATTTGTCTCATCCACTTATGATCGTGATTAATTAATTCCAAGATAATCAACAATCCGGAGCTGGTACAAATTTGGTTGCCGGTTCAAATTCTTGTTACAAAAAGTTTTTATTTAATTAACAACTGTTCCCAGCTACGCCAAAATCGAGAAGATCCCGGGCGGTTCGGTGGAGGAGTCCCGCGTGCTTAGCGGCGTTATGTTCAACAAGGACGTCACGCATCCCAAAATGCGGCGGTACATCGAGAACCCGCGGATAGTACTGCTTGATTGCGCCATGGAGTACAAGAAGGGAGAAAGCCAGACCAACATTGAGATATTAGGAGACCAGGTGCATAGTGCAATCTTTTTTTATGCTATTTGGTAACGAGATGAACTGATCGTTGGCCTGATAAGCATAACGCCGGCCCATAACAATTGCAGTGCCATTCAGAACTGTGAAACACAAAGGCCTGCACAGCATTGCTGTGCGCTCGTTTCCCTGAGACATTAGGTAGTAAATCTCATAAACCCAGTAATTTCACTGGCTACTCTGCTCATCCAACCGGAACATGGTAATGTTGCACATTACTGCTACAATAATAAAAAACCATTGCCACTCGAAAAAGGATGTTGACTCATCGATAACAGTGAATAAAACTCACTTTTACTCAAAAGAATAAAAACATTTTGAATTTGAAACAGTCACAAATTAATTGAATTATGTACAAAAACAAAAACATACTGAAAGAAAGTACCAACTGACAGTACTGACTGGCTGAATGGAGCAACATTGAGCTATAATTCGAATAAATACTATACTGCCATTTATTTTCTTGCAATATAAAGTAAAAAGCAAGTAAAAAGTAGAGTACATAACTTAATCTACTCTACTCTATATTATAATTTACTCTAGAATCCTTTGCTGCTCGCGGGATCCAACTTAGTTCCTTGAGGAACTAAGTAAGAACAAGGGAATTTAATTTGAATTAAATTCCCTTTTTCTTACTTTTTGTATGTAATCTACTATATGAGTAAAACAGTGGCACTTCTTAAAATATGGTCTGATGTAGTTTGTTGCATAACAATACATTCTTCTGTGTCCCACCAGGACTTTACAAAACTCCTCCAACTGGAAGAAGAGCATGTGCAGCGGCAATGCGAAGACATCATTGCTCTGAAGCCGGACGTTGTGTTCACTGAGAAGGGAGTCTCTGACCTTGCTCAGCACTACTTAGTCAAGGCTGGCATTACTGCTATTCGCAGGTAAGATCTCATCCCACTTATTTAACACTAGCTGTATCCTGTGGCTTCGTCTACATAATAAAAGTAGCCAAAGTTACTCTTTAGAACGTCAGCTATCTGCCAGTGACAAACAGATGTAAACTGTCTCATAAATGTAATGTTTATCTAAAACTAACATACTATTAGTACCTACCTAATATTCAATGCTCTTGTTATTAATTATTTCATCATGTTTTAATAAAATAATGTCACTTCACAAATTCGTAATGAGAGTGTACTCGACGAATGCCTTTGAGTCCTTAATTATTTTATTACTACTAGGATTTTAATTTACACTAGTATTGTTCATGTTTGTATATTTTGTTATGTCTAAATAAAGAACTTTTAAAATTACATTGATTATCTGCTAGTGAAACTCCTGTTAAAAATTGTTATGGAGATTAGTCGGAACAAACAGACAGACAGAAAGACAAAAATTATAGAAACTATTTTTTTTTGTTTTAAGTAACCCATTATACTTCACATATACGTTTAGTAAACCGCTGTTATTTTGGCATTGCAAACAAACAATTCTGTTTGGTAACAAGACGAGCCGATAGTTTGCCTGATGGCAAGCATAACGCCGGCCCATAACAATTGCAGTGCCACTCAGAACTTAGAAACGCAAAGCCCTGCGCGGCACTGCAGTGTGCCCGCTACCCTGAGACATTAGGTATTAATTCTAGTAAGCTCAGTAATTTCACTGGCTACTCTGCTTTTTCTTTCAGACTGCGTAAAACTGATAACAACCGTTTGGCGCGTGCTTGCGGTGCCACCATCGTGAACCGTACCGAAGAACTCAAAGAGTCCGATGTGGGCACACAAGCGGGCAAGTTTGAGATCAAGAAGATTGGAGACGAATACTTCACTTTTGTCACCGAGTGCAAGAACCCCAAGGCTTGCACGATTCTGCTGAGAGGAGCTTCGAAGGATGTCCTCAATGAAATTGAGAGGAATCTGCAAGATGCACTCCACGTTGCTAAGAATTTGGTAAGTTGTTTTTTTTTTATTCTATTTAGTAACGAGACGAGCTGGTCGTTTGCCTGATGGTAAGCATAACGCTAGCCCATAACAATTGCAGTGCCACTCGGAACTTTGAAACAAAAAGACCTGCGCGGCACTGCAGTGCGCTCGTTACTCTGAGACATTAGGTATTAAGTCTCATAAGCCTAGTAATTTCACTGGCTACTCTGCTCATCAAACTGGAACACAGTAATGCTTGCACACTACTGCTTGATGGCAGACTTCACGAGCAAAGCGGTGGTAACAACCCAGACGGACACTCGCAGAAGAGTTAGTCCTACCACTAACAAAATTTAATGGTTAGTTAGTTAGCATTTGGAAAATATCGATAGCACACCGATGTGAGTTTCATGAACATGTGGTATTGAATCATCTAAAATTCGAGGATGTGTGGCATCCACCAAGCTGCAAAGGTAACATCAAAAGGTAGGGCAAAAGTATCATTCACAACGTAGTTTTCATTTATGGAAATGAGATAGCATTAAAATCCCATTTTTACGTTTGAAAAATTGAAGGGATCAAATTTTTGTTGAACTTATGTAATGTTGCCAGCAACTTCACCAAATGCGATATCTCATAATTATATTTCAGTGATTGTTTATCTTCAAAAATGTTGAGATGTGCGAGCGAGATAGCGGCGCGCCGTATTCTGCCCCTTATGTGAGTGTTGTGGTGGTAGGTGCTGAACCCGCGGCTGGTGGCGGGCGGTGGCGCGGTCGAGATGGCGGTATCACACGTACTGGCCGCCAACTCCGCACACAACACGCCATACCGCGCGGTTGCGCAGGCGCTCGGTAACTACTGCCTTCACTAACATAACCATTATCATCATTTATTGTAATAAAAAACAACCAAATAATTAAAGTATACAACTGTGTAAAATCGTAACATAAATTTAAATTCAAATTCAAAATGCTTTATTCATATAATAGGCCCCAAGGCTTATGAAGGTTTTTTTTTTATTGTTATTGGCAACTGATCTCTCTTATAGCGTGAGAGATATTACTGCCACTTATGAAGGTTAAATGACTAACAGCGGGTCTGTAATGTTCGTCTATCCGAATCACAGACTAAACCTAATGCTGCAATGCATAAATATTAATTTATAGCTGTAATACTTATTTTGAAAATAAAATTGTTTTTAAATGTATTTTTTCTCAATAAACGATGAAAATAGAATATAGTTACGTCCATCCGCATTTTTTAATTTCCGGGTTTTCTTTTATATTATTAATTTTCAATTTGTATTTTCTCCTTACTGCACCACCACCATGTTTGTTGCCTGTCCAGGATGCCTGGTAGAAAATGCTATTTAGGATCAAATCCTTGTAAATATTTGATCTATGTGCTAAAAATATATAAATTAATAAAAAGTCTATGATGCAATAAAATACAGACTACATCCAATAAACATCCACTGCGGGACATTGGCCTTTGGGCCAACCATCAGGCAAACGACCGGCTATCACGTTATCAAAGTATAAAAAAATAACGTAAAATCGATACAAGAAACTTCAATCGATATCGACAAATTGAATTGACAATTCGCCACGCCTTGTCCTGGTTTAGATGTGTAACAGTTGGTCTCACGTTCCAAATATTAACATAATAGTTGTTGCCATAAAATCATGAACCCATACCTATATAATTACCGTACTACTGTAGTATTAACATTAATATCCTCTCCATCCTAAGGTTGTCTGGAAGAGATCGCTCTTTAGCGATAAGACTGCCCATTGTATTCTGATTTTTTTAAGTTCTTTTTGTTACAAATATATATTCTTTTGGTGCGCAATAAAGACCTATTGTATTGTATCTTTAAAAATGTTGGGATGCACGAGCGAGACAGCAGTGCGCCGTATTCTGCCCTTTAACAATTTATTCTTCATATTCTTCAGAGATCATTCCGCGCACGTTGGCTCAAAATTGCGGTGCTAACACAATCCGCACGCTGACGGCACTGCGCGCCAGGCACGCGGCCGGCACCAGCACCGCAGGGATCGATGCGGAAACAGGAGAGATCGTGGATATGGCGCAGAAGGGTATATGGGAGCCGCTCGCTGTTAAACTTCAGGTAACGGACGGTAACAAACTTAGTGTAGACTACGGTAGTGTGATTTCAATCCACTCGGAAATATATCCGTGTTGGAAGCGAATCTCTTGATCGTTTATATTTTGGAAACGCATCCCGACAGAGAAATATTGTCGGGATTATATCCGTGTTTTTGCAGCTGAGTTGTCGAATCTAAACGGGAAATTTCTCTGACGGGATGTGATTCCGAAATATAAACGATGAAGACTGTCGCTTCCGACACGGATATCATTCCGTGTGAATTAACATAACCCTGCTGGTCTGCAATCCGATTTCGAAAGTATACATATGATTTATGCAGACCGTAGACGCTTATGCAAATATGCGTTTTGCTGTCAAAATAACCATGCGTTTGCATCAAGCGCGGATTACGTGATAATACAAGCTCAAGCGCGGCTTGATGCAATACCATTAAAAAACCACGAAACGGACAAGAACTGCAATACGGCCAGATAGTGCTGTCTCGGAGCCCTGCCTTGGCTCAAAGCAACGACTGCTCCGCTTTACGCTACATACATCACTTGCGCACCACCGTTTATTTACCGCGGCGTCTGCACTCAGCACGCAGTGGTTGTGAAACATTTTTTTTTGAATAGAGGTCGTAGAAGCGTGCTCGGTCTAGGTTTCCATCAAGCCCCAACCACTTGCTTATTGTTTTTACCTGGCTTGTGAACACGATCGCATTGATACGCGCATTGATACTTTTGAAACGACCCACAGTTTGAAAAGCACTGAGCTTGATTCCAGACCATATATATTATTAATATCCTTGCTGAGGTTCGCATAAGTATTTAGATTCTAGAGTCTAGCTACATCGCATATTGTCAACCAAGTACCTAACAAAGAATACGACAAAAGATAACAAAACCTCAATAAAACATGTTTTTCTCCTCAGGTTTACAAAACGGCGATCGAGACTGCGATTCTTCTCTTAAGAATCGACGACATCGTCTCTGGATCGAAGAGGAAGGACGGGAAAGAGCCAGCCAACCCCGCAGCTATGCCGCAGGAGTAATCTAGAACATGCTAGAATAAACGCTGTAGAATAACTTATTCACTTATGTAAATGTTTGGGGAGAAAATCATAGTTTAAAGTTAGTGCGGGGATAAGTTGTGTTGAAGGTTAAAGAAATGGCTTTTAAAAAAGCGAATAAATACAGATGAATTAAGGACCTCTTCCTTTTTTGTTTAATAATCTTAGCCATTGTCATATTGGCCATTTTTCCGGGACAAAAAGTAGCCTACGTTACTATCCGGTCCATAAACTATATCTATGCCAAAAATCACGTCGGTCCGTTGCTCCGTTGCTGCGTGAAAGGACAAACCAACAAACACTATTCGCTTTTAGGATGAAATGTTGATCTATTCAGCAGAACTTGTAATAGTTTCATATTCTAGTTAATCTTTATGACAATTAGCTCTGGAATTGCACAGTGAAATTACTGGGCTTATGAAACTTAATACCTAATGCCTCAGAGTAACGCACTGCAGTGCCGCGCAGGCCTTCAATGTTCTGAGTGGCACTGCAATTGCTATGGGCCGGCGTTATTCTCACCATCAGGCAAACGACCAGCTCATGTCGTTAACAAATAGATATAAAAGAAACTTTTTTTTACACCAACCAATAAGTTTGATTAGCATGTTGATTTTCTCCCCAATACATTGTATTAAAAACTAGCTTTTATGTATTTTGTGATGATCACTCGAGATTGAGCATCAAAGAATAGTACACTGGCTCAAATGATATTGACATCATAATACACTTAGCTTTCGCGTAATTTTAATGCTAACAATGATGCCTTATTTATAGTTTCAATTGAACTCATATTTTCTGTTCTGCACAGACGATTTTGTTTGTCATTGTCTATTTATGGCCACAAATTTTGTCTAATTATTCACAGGAGTGCATTTACGTTTCCAAATAATGTTTTAAAAGTGAACAATAATAGTATTAAAAGTTTTATAATATACCCACTAAATTTTTGTTTAATTTCTTCATAAGACAGGAAGGATTTTGAAAAAATATCCAAAAAGAGGTTAATAGTAAATAAATTACACAAAATAATAAACACTATACACTCATAACCGTGCACTAGGATACCCTGTGTCGCAGATGGCATGGACACAGTTATACAACACAAATACCTGAACAGACTATGTCCACCACACAAAGTTTGTCCCGGCGTGGAATCGAACCCGAGACCCATTTTCTTTGACAGATTTCATTCCACTCCAAGATTTTTGTCCAAGTTTTCTTAGTAAATTTTGCACAGTATTTTCCGTAGTTTGAAAAAATGACGGTATTTCGACCTTATGTGCTGCTATTACCTAATCTTTGATCAAACTTTCATGTCCCTATAAACTATGATCAAATTAAACTAAAGAAGTCATACAAGTCCTTTGATGAAATGTAACTTGGACAAAGATCTTTGATGTGTAGCATACCACACTACCACACAACACAAAGTCACAGGAAAGATACGAACAAAAGCGTAAATTCAATAGACAAAAGTTTTTCATATTAACATTTATAGAGTTTATTAAACTTTAATGAATTCAACAGATGGTCAGATAGGTTAATCATTTATCAGTAGGTTTGTCGCGGCACTGCGACAGGCGATGCGCATAAAAATCACATTGTTCAAAAACCTACACCAAAAATTGGACGGTACAGTTACTTGGGCGCGTTTCCACTTTGTGCGTTGGCACGTTTTTCGAATTTTTCTTCGGGTAATCTGTTTTTTTATCTCTATAATATAGGCGTTAGCGTGAGCGGAAAGAGAAACGTATTAATTTTGACTAGAGAGCAATAGGTATTTAACTATTTGGTCGAAGCTGTGTGTGTCCACACTAAAATCCTGGAATTGCAGCGCCAGAACTCACCAACAGGTGATTGAAAACAGATTTTTTACTTGAGGATAGTAGCTAGCCAGAAGAACACTAGAAAATGCTCTATCATGAGGCAACGATTGCACCACGATGTTTCTGTCGTAAAAAGCGGTCGTAGCGTTTGCCATCAGGGCTACCTACATGCTGTTCTTATCATGTAAGAAAAATGAAAAATGGGGATAAATCACGTAGGGTACCTACCTAAAATCTTTTATTTAACTTGCCTCGAGTCAAATCTTGCAAGCTAAATTTGGCCTACTTTACGGTGTCCGATTGAGCCAAAATTTTACATCCCACATATTTAAATCGGATGACAATGCAATATAATGCTACAGAGCTGATTTGATGGTGGTCACAGGAACTCTTGTAACGAAACGACGTAACCTCGTAACAAGTACTACTCTGATTCCAGGTGTTATCCCTGCAGGGTCTTGATGACGGGGCCGGAATGTGGCCACATGATTACAGTACCAATTACGCATTATATAAATTACCTGCATCACACCATAAAAACTGAGGAGTTGGTGGAATATTTCCTGAAAACCGAAGTCACACTGAGGGTTGTACAGTTTGTGTCCCGCCACAATACGTTTTTTTGTGGTAAGAGTTCCAACTGGCACCTAACTACCTTCAATTGTGTCCAGTTTTGGCTTAGAGGTATCTTTAGGTTACGTAAAAACGTGCGTCAATTAATTTTGTTTTTTTTTTAAATATTTTTTATAATATATAAAAAAGAAAACTTAATTTTAAAACTCTGTGGAAACAGTGACTAATTGTTTGGACAACAATAAGGCCGCATGGCGTGACGGCAGTTCCAGGGGACCCTCGCATTACCATTGTGGTGTCAAACCTCGCGCGGACTGGACTCCACATATTTGTGAACAGGTAAGGAGTTTAAAATTTTATAGTTCTGCGATTCGGTAGTAAATTTCAATCAAAATACAACTTGATCGAAACGCGTAGATATATATAGAACTTTGATTTTAGCGTGATTAAGGCGAGGTATTTTAACGGTTTTAGACGATTGCACAAAAAGGAGTGTAATGTTTTTAGGGTTCATGTATCTATGTAATTGAGTTTCTTTATTTATGAAGAGAATTGGGTATCGTTAGAGTCCTTACAGCATCCTGAGTGACACTGATTAATGGCTAGTTGTGTTTTTTATGTATGCAACTTTTTTAAAGTAAACTAGGTGAGCAATATTATAGTGGATGAAAACAATATTCATTCGGCTTTTTTAATATTTCGTTTATTTCGTTAATTTGGTTACACACATGTCATAAAAAATTTGTTCAATTTACTCGTGATGGTGATGAATTCGACCGCTAGCGCCAATTCGTAGCTTCACCTCCTTCCTTCCCTTGTCCTATTTTTACGTGGGGTCGGCGCAGTAAGTCTTTATAGACACACTACTATTAGAATTTGGCAATTATGTATAGCTTGCCTAACACCAACCCTGCTTGGGAATTCTAAGAGTATAGGTCATCGGCTATGGTCTATTACTCTTAGAAGAATCCAGAGTGGTGGATTATGATCCACCATGAGCGGACCCAATGCGGCTTGGTGGATGTCACATGTTCTCGAATTTTCATGACATACTAGTTATGTTGAATAGTGAAAACTTTTCTCAATGTTCCGTCTCCGTGACAAAGTTGGTAGTAAACCTCCTGCAAAGCGAGGGACCCTGGGTTGGATACCCGCCTGGGGAAAACTGTGCAGAGCACAGAGGCGGACTAGCAGTCTGGTCCGGCCTAGGCCGTGTAGTACCAGCCACCCCATTCTCAGTAATTTACTGAGCTAGCTAAGATATATGAGTTTACTAGCTGTTGACTACGACCATGTAGAATTAGTTTTTGTTATCTATTGGATAAGCCGAGTGATAGGGACGAGCCGGTCGTTTGTCTGATGGTAAGCTTAACGACAGCCCATAACTATTGCATTGACATTCAGAGATTTGAAACACAAAGGCCGCAATGCATTGCGCTCGCTAAGACATTAGGTATTAGTCTCATAAGCTCAGTAATTTCACTGACTACTTTACTTTGTATCGGGATCGGTGTGATAAGTCTTTCATAGGATTTCATCTCTCTTGCCAAATTTATCAAAATCGGTGCATTAGCTTGCTCGTGAAGAAGTAACGAACAGACGAATGTACTTACTTATATTATTTGTGCATTTAACACACGCACTTTACCGAGTCTTGTGTTTTGTAAACGACATTTTGTCATTTTGTTTTTGACTGACCCTAGTATCTTGTCAGCGATCTAGGCCCGGGCTTAGTCGTTCAGGAAATGTCCGCATAATCTTTCCTTAATGTTTGTGTATCTGTGTGTGTCCATGGCATGTGTGACACAAGGAATTCTAGTGCAGGTGTATTAGGTGTAATATAGTGTGTAATTGTTTGTTGTTCCTTGTTTATTGTCAAAACGAAAACCATTCTCAGAGGCAGTGCTCTTTGAGCTTATGAAATATGATTTGTCCCTTGCAAATCTCATGCTCAGCAGATTTGCAAGGGACGGCGTGCAACGAGTCTACGCTGTCTATGCTCACTGACCCAACCTCACCAACCTGCACTTTTATCTAGGTCATTCGCCTTCAATAGGGCCTGACAAACTAGTATAACGGTGATTGATAGAAAATAAATAGACAATTGTCAATAGACGCTCAATAGTAGGTATATGGAGCGTAACGGCTAGTCATACTATCGCCGAACCCGTGGGAGTATTCCGGCTTTGTATTCATCAGCTGTTGTACTTACCTACCTACGTAAGGTACCTATACGTTACAGTCATAGAAAAGTAATAGCTGGGTAGGTGGTATGTTAAATGGTTGAATGGTTAAACGATGTTTTGTCTCTTTCGATTCAGTTTAAATTGTCATCGAACAACAAAGACAAAAATATAGTTCAACTAAGCCACCGATTATCATTGTTTATTAATAAGAGCCTATATATCTACTAGTTTATTTTTCATAGAATTGACTTCTGGTATGGGAGCCAGTTCGCCTTGCCGGGAAGATTTGCAACATTCAATCTGACCCACAGTTCGAATCGCACCAAGGAAAAAAATGAAGAAATCAAGTTTTGTGTGATTTATCACTGTCACTTTAAAACGGCGAAGGAAAATTTCGGGAGCAAACCCGTATATACCTATAATCAAGAGTGATAAAATTCGAGGACATCTGACATCCCCCATGCATGCTGTATTGAGTCCGCGTGGTGTATATTTTTTTTTTTTTTTTATGTTATTTGGTAACGAGACGAGCTGGTCGTTTGCCTGATGGTAAGCATAACGCCGGCCCATACCTAACAATTGCAGTGCCACCCAGAACTTTGAAACACAAAGGCCTGCGCGGCACTGCAGTGCGCTCGTTACCCTGAGACATTAGGTATTAAGTCTCATAAGCCCAGTAATTTCACTGGATACTCTGCTCATCAAACCGGAACACAGTAATGCTTGCACACTACTGCTTGGCGGCAGACTTCACGAGCAAAGCGGTGGTAACAACCCAGACGGACACTCGCAGAAGAGTTAGTCCTCCCACTAACATACCCATACTATGGCTCAGACTAGGAAGAAATAGAAGAAATAGTCTAGAATTTTCTCTGGTTATCATTTTAGAACGAACGTTGTTAAGGAAACAAGTTCTTACAACACGAAAAGAAGCGAAAACTCTAGATAACTCCTTCCACACGAAGACTAGTGATCGCTGGTTTTAATCGGTTTGGAATCGAAAACGAACAAGAGATTGTTAGCCGGTAAGGCAGCATATCAGCTGCAGACACGAATATAGCGGTTGCGTTATCAGCTCGCACTTTCAGTTAACCAAGCGACATTGCCTAACATTGTAATGATTATTTTTCATGTAACGTTGGCTCTCAATATCCTGCAACATAATAATAGTTATTACTCCAAATATTAGGTAAAAGCGAGGCCGGATCGTTTGGTACAATACTCGCAGATAACGTTCATGGTCCGGCGACCTGTGGCCGCTTCCGTTTGATTTCATCACGTTTCCGTCAACGCACCGCGGTCTGCGGGGTCGGTAGAACTGCTAATGAAAATGTACCTAGTAATCAAAATATATTCTCTAATAACTTCTTTATTTAATAACTAGCTTCTGCCCGCGGTTTCATCCACGTTTCCATAGGCACCGTGGATTTTCCCTGGATAAAAAGTAGCCTATGTTTCTCTCCGGTCCAGAAACAGTATCTATGACAAAACTCACATCGATCCGTTGCTCCGTTACTTGCTGAAAGAAGGACTTATCAACAAACCAACAGACGTACTAACATACGTTCGCATTTATTATTAAAGTATGGATATGTACTAGTTGCTGCCCGTGGTTTCACTCGCATGGAAAATTCCACAGTAACCACGCATTTTTTCGGGATAAAAAGTAGCCTATGTTACTCTCCGATCCTTAGACTACATGTATGCAGAAAAAATCATGTCCATCCGTTGCTTCGTAGCTGCGTGAAAGAAGGACAATACCAACAGGCCAACAAACCAACAAACACATTGCACTTCCTCATTTATAATAGTACAGATAGTACAAACAGATATAAATCAATAGTTTAATGTAAAATTTATTGTATGAAATGTTATGGAGTTTAATTATGTTTTTTTATGGTTACAGATGTCAAGGACTTCGACGCGATGAAACATCCCAGAGCAATTATTTTTTTGTGGATCATACCATCTGCAATCTGCATAGATTTGCAGCATGGATTCGATACGCACACAGAGGTAGCAATATTACCATTACAACACCTCCAGAATCAATTCACCAACCAATACGTTATGAACTGTTTTATCAATTTCAGGTCAATATAGAGACTGATCCTGTGAGAGACCGCCGCGGCGTTATTGAAGAAGAAAAGTTCTATAACGTCCACTCCGACCATAGACAGCAGATGAATCAACCAACTCCATGGATCCCTGGCCCTTTGCCGCCAGAAGACGACCCTACAACCAAAATATCACTCACCAACGACGTTAAAGAAGCCTTACCATTCTATCACACTACTGAAAGAGTGACAGACAAACCGACAGGACGCGGAGCAAGAGCATCCAATGAAAACTGGATCAAACTGCCTTTCCCTGGCCATGATGACGCACAGTCAGGAGATATTCTCACTCCACCACAGCCTTCTGGAGAACTGATCAACTCTCGAATGCCCCGTGTCAATTTTGTAACTCAAAACAAAGGGCTAGAAGCTTCGGAATCACGCAATGACAAGGCCACAATTCAAAGAGCGACGAGAACGGAAGAACTAAGAACCGAATTCGTCAGACCTGAAGAGGAAGACAGAGCGAAGTACAAGCCGGTCTATCCAAGACAGGCTGTTTTTTATCCAGACGAACCACGACGCCCTTTTTATGATGACCGCTACTTTCCCATGGACGATATTTACAGACGCGGTGATCCTTATTATCCAGCTTATGACCAGAGACGGTTCTATCCTGCATACGGAGGGGTACCCAGGGTAGACCGGTTCGACGAACCTTACGTCGACAACACTGTGCCGAGGAAACCGAAGAGAATCATTTACTACGCCCATTTACCAGATGTGGTAAGAACACCGCCCAGTGTAGACTTGAGATACCGTTACTCTGTCGATCCTTACAGACGATTCGATGATGATGTGTACGCGAGGAACGGCCGTTATGATTACAGGTTTAGGAACAGTAGATATCCGTACGCTGCATTGAGAAAGGAAGAGAGGAATTATAGAGACCTCGCTCCAGCTGCCACTGCTGCCAAGGACAAGAAGCTTGAAGACAAAGTGACTCCGACTCCAGTTTTGCCGCTGAAAGAGGACAAGACAAGGATGACTGCTAATACAAGACATGTGAATGTTAACAGGAATCTCATCAACAGCCACCAGTACCACGATAGCAGCGATAGCTACAGTAACGCCGCGAAAGCCTTCCATAATCCCGTGAGGTCTGATGATGGATACCTCAGATTTGAGGAGCCTCTGTTCCAGGCGCCTGTCGAAGATCCTTATCACAGAAAATACTGATCGATGCAATTTTAAAACTCGGGTTGTTGGCTTGTTTTTCAATCGAACTTTGAAAAATAGCCACCAACTTGTTACTTATTTAGTATTTATTAATAGACGTCATTTGTAAACATTTCACGAGGTGTCCGCGGGTCCTGTCGCTAATAAACGTAATAACAAACGGCTTGTTTTAATTATTCGTGCGGGGTGCCAGCGACAAATTGTACGAGCAATAAATCGGGCGTTTAATTTAAAACAAGCTGAGGGTGAAGATGAATTTCATTAAGAATTAATTAATGTCATTCTTAAGCCGTTTTTGTTTTTCCACGCGAATAAAAAACATCTGTCGGCGCATGGCAGGCGCGACGAGTTTTCTTGAGGTAATTAAGCAATAAATTTTGCGGCTGGCAACATCCGAGGTGGGGGCCAATTACACTGGACGTTTAAGAAAATGGATGTTCACTGGAGAGCGTACAAACCGACTTGACTAATTAGAATTGAGGGCTTAGAAAAAATCCTACAACGTGACAGCTTGTAATCAAGGGGATAGATTTGGTGTTTTTGAGTTTTTTTAATGTCGGGGCTAGAGCGGTTTGCGGATTAATGGGAGGGCTATAAATTACTCGGTAATTAAATGTCTCGTCTGCAAGGGCCGGGCCCTGAGGCCTTGGGACGCGGAGGCCGGGATGCGTAAATCATTTCGGCGAGATTCGGCGACTAATCGCTGTGTTTACTATAATGTTGCGGTGCTGTTGCCATGTCTAGTAATTTAAATTTAAATTACATTACGTATTGTAAGTACATTTACACGGGATATTTATACCATGTATATTTTTTGCAATGCAGCAACATCAATCGTATCAAAATCCAACAGAATTTTATTCTAAATTGGCAGACCAATTTAGCACTTTTACTTAGTTTACATTCATAAACACTACTTACCAATTTTTTTATACAAAATAGGCTAGTGTTTGACCACTACCTGACCTGCGGCGCGAGTATGGAACTTTTCGATAAATAAAATTCGATAAAATTGACAGTCAAAATCGATAAAGTGGGTTTTATTCGATAAAATTGACAGTTAAAATTGATAAAGTGGGTTTTATCGATTTTAACTGTCAATTTTATCAAGTTTTAGTTATCGTAAAGATCCGTACTCGCGCCGCAGATAGTAAGGGGTGATCACTAAAAACCAATAGGTAGTCCGTTTCCTGTTTCAAAAACTATCTAAAACTTATTAACATGTCAATCATTTAGGTAATTATTTAGGAGTTAATAAACTATTGAAACGGGGCACTGAACCGACGGCACAGACCGCAATGAATGCTACAATACCTTGTGTAAACATCTCAGGTTTTGGAGTACCACAATTGGGCCTTGATGACGTGAAGTACGTTTATTAAGTATCAGAGGCGTAGACGTTCCGATTTGGCATGCTCTCAACGAATACCAAGTTGGATACTGGCCAATGCGTGATTGCTAGTCTGTGGCATGGCCGCGTCGGATGTCAGATGTGCAGGCGATCAAACCACGACCACCTAGTAGTTATAATAATAATGTATACTAACACTTATGTGTACTAATCCATATTTCGTAGAATAAATGCGAAAGTGTCTTAGTACGTTTGTTTGTTGGTTTGTCCTTCTTTCACGCAGCAACGGAGCAAAGGATCGACGTGATTTTTAGCATAGATATAGTTTATGGACCGAAAAGTAACATAGGCTACATTTTATCCCGGAAAAATGCACGGTTCCTGTGGGAAGGCGGATGAAACAACGGGCAGAAGCTAGTTTATTAAAGATGTAATGTATGATTTTTTGCTAGTTTGTTTGGTAACAAATCTAATCTAATCTCTAGTCTTGTCCGTTACTAAAAAAATCTTTCACAAAAAAAAAATCCCACTGCATGCTTTACACTATATTTATAAATTAATTAATTAATTAATTTGTTTATTGTGATAAAAACGATAACAACCAATTACTTTTATCACATTAGGAAATAGTAGTTAATACACAGTTACAGATTACAATAATGTCAATTAAAAGTACAATTAGTTAGTTGAAAATGCAATGTCACAAAATAAAATAATGAAAAATAAGCCGATACAATGTCAAAAAATTAAAAATATGTCAATATACAATGAATGTCAATGCGATTTATTAGATATATAAGAAAAAGAAAAATCATTCGCTATCACTACTGTCGGAATTACCTATATTGCGCCATTGATCGTTCAAGCTTTCGCAATAAGATAATACCGCTGAAACAATATACATACATATACATTTATATATACTGATTCCACGCGTGGGCTAATAACTAATGATTAAAAGCACCATCAATTAATTTAGATGTTAATATTTTTCTCCATGCGTGGTTGTCTGGAAGACATTGTATAGGCGATAAGACCGCCTGCTGTAACACTTACCAGTTACCGTGACTTACCTATTGTTGTTTTATAGTTTTAATATTTATATACTGGGATATTTCGATTAAATCATAATATTCCTGTAGCCATACATGTCGTTCCGACAACTGCACGTGTTTAGTTTCGATTTGGTCGTGGTCGGCTTTCTGATAATGGTCGGCATCTACCAAATTGGAACGTCTATGGTATATGTAGTATCATAGCGTCGTTCATGGTGACCGCTCTACGGACTCTCAGAGGACGTCTATAGGTAGTTATTTTATTGTAAAAGTGCCTTCCTTCAAAGGTAGTTGATAACCACTTGAACTGAAGTGTTTTTTTAATTATAGTACGCGCCGATAATTTATTATTATAAGCAATTTATGTGTTGCTGAGAGCAGTCAATGTTTTTAAATATTTGAATGTATTATAACAGATACAGCTAGGTGATTGTGAAAGGAAAGTTTTAGGTTAGGTCTTCGGTTTTGGGCAAAACCGGATGGAAACATTGCGAAGTAGCTATTCCGTAGTTAGATAGATTGACTTGTTAAATTTAAATTACAAAGGTAGCAAAACGAAAATAATATTTTAAAACGGAAGTACGTATGACTCTTGGTGGGCTTATCGCTACCACCTCTTTTATTTGCTGCCTCGCTGTGTTGAGCAAGCGCATTGCGGTTAGCTGTTTTAGGGTAATCTAGTTTATTTCATTACTGAGCATTTACGAGACAATGCCAGGGGTGATGATTGCATTGAAGTGCAGCGCAGAATTATCTAATCAAAATTTTTATTGTACACCAATCTTGAGAAATAAGCAACAGTAGAAAATCTTAAATTAAAGTAGACTTATCGGTAAAAACGATGTACTTAGATCTTACTTTAGGACTCGATGTAGGGTCTACTCTAGGTCAAAGTTCTGTTTGATTGGTACTATACAGGGTGAGTTTGAATTGGTATGTTATCTGGGAAGGCGGTGATTAGGACCATGGTTATCGACTAGTTATGAGAACCTCCCTTGGAAAATGGTCATTCAAAATTCCCAAAAAAAAAGTTAAAAGCTTCAAACGTGTAGTGCGCGGCATTTTCTGGATTTTTTTCTAAATCTCTTAATCGTCATTATTATCATTTAACAAAGTTCAAGTGAATCAGCTGATCTAGGGCTGTCCGGAAGTTCTGTAGTTTTGACGTAAACTTTAAATGCCTTTTCTTGATCAATAAAATGAAAACTTCCGAATTTCTAAAAGTCGTAAAACGAATGCTGTTGGCCTCCAGGTGTAGGTTGACCTCCTTGTGGGATAACATACCAATTTATACTCAGGTTGTATACCTACACGCAATTGTTAATTGTTATTGGCGTCTCGCTTACCAGCAGACGACCTCGTCTCATGACTTCTTGGCATAAAATGGTGCTAAAATGTGCTACGTTTGGAAGGGTCAAATGTCAATTTTTGCAATGGCGTTGTTCTAATTCAATGTCGAATCCCTTGTCCACCCCTCCAAGCTCTCTAAAGGGTTGTCTGCTTGTGAGACTAGTGACAGATGCCATCGCAGTATGATCTGTTATGTAATTAAACAAACGAGTGATGTCTTCAGGCGATATTCATTACTTCGGGATAGTGTTGTACCCGGTGTCCACCGGGTATCACTGCCGTATGAGTTTGAGATGCCGTATCTCTAGAAATGGTATACCGTATTCCTTTAATTTGAGATATTTTGTTATTGAAAAGGAATTGATCCTTGAAATTTACTGTTTCGATCAGTACCTTACAAATTAAGGAGGGTTACAAAATACAAGTGATTTTTATCTTACTTAGCGCAACAAAGCTTTTCCCTGCACTCTGCTAATGCTGGTAGGCGTACAATGTTGTCGAACTAAAACTGAACTTCACACTCAAACACGAGATATGCCAAATTCTAAATTCACAAGATGCTCAAAAGCCGTATAAATTGCCGTATATTTATTGAAACTGCCGCATCAGTCACAACACTGATCTCGGCAAGGTAGGGTAGGTAAGTAAGCATTACGTGAGACTGAGATCTTATCTGAGGGTTCCGGAGCTAATTGGACCCTTGTTGTGGTAACTGAATAAAGGGTTGTTGTGCGCGATTGTGTGGCAGGGGAGTTATTAGATAAATTTAGGAAAAATTTTTGGTTGATATCTAACTAGATTGTCAGTTTTTTTATATACTATATTTTGGTAACGAGGCGAGCTGGAGCCAAGCACGCTAAACAACTGAAATTGCGATGGCGCACGGATGCCATTATCTTTCACAACTGCAAATTGTGCCAAAAGTCGGTAATGTCATATCTGTCACCTATGTTGTTATTGCCGAAGGGAAATTGATATCATAATGCTTTACGAAACTGCCAAATTAGCGTAATGGCAATGGCTGGACACCATTGTGGATAGTGCGTTACCAAAAGTGTCAGTTGTCGTCATAATGATCGCAACCCATTACTATTTTGACCATTATGGTTTAGTGTGCTTGGGCCTCTGGCTGTTTGCATGCAGGCAAGCATAACGCTGCCAGCGTTATGCAAATAATTGCAAAGCAACTGAATCCTGCGTGGCACTGCTTTGCGCTCGTTACCCTGAGACATAGATAACTCAGTAATTTCACTGGCTACTCTGCTCATCAAACCGGAACACAGTAATGCTTGCACATTACTGCTAGGCGGCAGACTTCACGAACAAAGCGGTGGTACCAACCCAGATGGATACTCGCAGAAGAGTTAATCCTTCCACCTTACGAAGAGTTTAAAAATATTCGACATTCTACCAACCTAATAGGTAATTACTTATCAAACAACTGCTTAACCCTTAAGTACTTTCAACCTTAAACTTAACCCTCATATTAAATGCCGGCAAAGTTACTCAAAATGCTCATAAAACGATACATAAACGTTCAGATCATAAAGTCGCCATAACAAACTGCGCTGGTGGTAACTGGCCGCCGTTACGATGTCGTAGTATCTATTAACATGTCAATAACAATTTGCCGAATTGCTTTTATGAGTGCGTATCGTGTGCATGTGTGCGTGCTTGATATGAGACTGCCGCCGGCAAAGGGGTGGCTTCAGGGTTGTCAGAGATCAGTAGGGTTGTCGCATCTGATTTGATCGTGGAGACACGTGGTAACAGACATTCTCAAACACGCACACACCCACATTCACACACCCACACACACATACACACACACACACACACACACACACACACACACACACACACACACACACACACACACACACACACACACACACACACACACACACACACCCACCCACGCACACACACACACACACACACACACACACACACACACACACCCACACACCCACACCCACACACACACACACACACACACACACACACACACACTCAAACACAAACTTTCACGTTTTATTATTAGTAGGATTTTTGAGAAGATTTTGACTGTAGAGACGGCTCCGTAGCTAAGTTGGTAGTAACCCTGCCTGCAAAGCGAGGGGTCCCGGGTTCGAGTCCCGGGCCGGGGCAGATTTTGTGTAAGCATAAAGTTTGTTCCTGGGTCTTGGATGTTTGTGATGTGTGTCTGTGTGTGTCCATGCCACCTGCGACACAGGGAATCCTATGTGTGTAAGCGTTCTTTTTTAAAGTTTTTACGAAACGCGGTCCAATTCACTCAAAACACGGTTTTTTTGAGTGTATTGAACCAAGGAACAAAATTTCCATACAAAGTAGGTATTGCAAACAACATCAATGTATAGAATTGGACCTGTTACAGTTTTATTATGAGACGTATAGATTGCTTGTTCAGATTCTAGACATTTTGTCAACCCTAGCAACTCAAACTCGGTCCCGAAGTCAAGGGTCGATCGGCCCAGCGTTCCACAGACTGTAGAGACTCCGTTAAATTGATAATTTTCACTTCCCTAATAACATAACCGTTACATCACTTATTCATTACCGGAGATATGATCCCGGTATTCCAAATTAATATTTATTCCCGGTTGTCCTGCTTGTCCCGGGACGGGACTTTAAATTAATTCGGGAATTGTTCCGTGTCCGGGTCACGTTAATAGTTATGATTGTTTAGTGAAATGGGTATTTGGGTAGTTTTGTTAATTATTAGTTTTGGGATATTGTCCTTATTTGGGTATTGTCTGCAGACGCAGGGTATAGTTATTTCCGATCCGAGTAAATTTTTAATCCTCATTTTGACGAATTGTTTTTTTTTTTTTTTATGTAATTTGGTTAGGAGACGAGCTGGTCGTTTGCCTGATGGTAAGCATAACGCCGGCCCATAACAATTGCAGTGCCACCCAGAACTTTGTAACACAAAGGCCTGCGCGGCACTGCAGCGCGCTCGTTACCCCGAGACATTAGGTATTAAGTCTCATAAGCCCAGTAATTATTATCGATGTCAAACAGTTATACCCTTTTTTCTATGACGTTTTTAAACTCGTTGTTTTTACTTTCAACTAGCTGCTGCCCGCGGTTTAAGCCGCGCGGAGATATTGGATTTCATGCTTTTTATGTTTTTGCGTGGACCCCTAATTCTTTTTCTAAACTAAAAGTAGCTTAAGTTACTCCTTATAATATCAGCTATCGGCCAGTGAAAGTCCCGTCAAAATCGGTCCAGTCGTTTCGGAGATTACCCGGAACAAACAGATATACAGACAGACAGACAAACATTTTATAAAATCATTGTTTTGTTATAGGTGTATAAAGTATACACGGTAATACTTTCATATGCATTTAGTAAAAAGCCGTTATTTTGATATTACAAACAGACACTTCAATTTTTTTTATTTGTATAGATTGGACACTGAGTAGAGGATTTTAAAAACACCCCTAATTATTGGTTTTGCATCTAATTATGACCAGTCACATAAATTTAAAACCATGCGTCACACGTCGCGACACCGGCGACAAAGTATCAGATTCCCCGAAAGTTTCGGACCTCCATATTTCATCTACCAACGATCTTCCTCATTTTACTTTATGTGACATTTTATTAGAAACTTAAAAGGGACAAAGGAATTATTCGGTTTCTAAGAAGAATCCTTGTCCTTCGATGAGGCATTAAAGATGATTTGCATACATTGTAGCGTATCAGAATTTATGACGCGGTGTTTAGCGATGAGTCGTGGTAATGACGAAAGTTAATAAGACCTTAACAAGGCTGTTAAAATGTAACGAGTTTAGTTAACTTGAAATGTCGGAGAGTGTGAATGTTTTCTATCTTTTTTATGTTATTGGTAACGAGACGAGCTGGTCGTGTGCCTGATGGTAAGCATAACGCCGGCCCATAACAATTGCAGTGCCACTCAGAACTTTTAAACACAAAGGCCTGCGCGGCACTGCAGTGCGCTCGTTACCCTGAGACATTAGGTATTAACCTAAAGTATTATAAGTAACCTAAAATTATTATAAGTATTATTATAAGTAACCAAAAATTAAAGGTATTAAGTCTCATAAGCCCAGTAATTTCACTGCTCATCAAACCGGAACACAGTAATGCTTGCACATTACTGCTTGGCGGCAGACTTCACGAGCAAAGCGGTGGTACTAGCCCAGACGGACACTCGCAGAAGAGTTAGTCCTCCCACTAACAAAATCTTACATTATTATAACAGCTCTGAGTTTATTAAGTTCAGTAAGATATAATTAACTCCAACGCTGCCGTAGTAAAAACCGAAATACAAACGCAAAACGAACGCAATGCATTGCCATGCATGCCTTAGTGTTATGTTCGACGGCTCCATAGCTAAGTTGGTAGTAACCTTGCCTGCAAAGCGAGAGGTCTCGGGTTCGATTCCCGGCCGGGGCAGATTTTGTGTAAGCTTAAAGTTTGTTCTCGGGTCTTGGATGTTTGTGATGTGTATCTGTGTGTGTCCATGCCACCTGTAACACAGGGAATCCTAGTGCGGGGGTATGAGTGTAAGCGTTTATTTATTTATTTATTTACCATCAAAAAAAAAAAGAAAAAGAAATTCTTTGTTGTGTGGTAAACTTTTGAATTCTGGCACATTTTGCAAAAACTTTAGAGATTGCCCTGACAGAGCTGCGGTGGAACTGGTACAACTTTTCTTGATTTATACTTGTAGTAAAATTACGAACTCAAAATTAAGGTAAAGGAATGTCTGCAATCCAAATAACAGCAATAATAAGTCGTAACTCGTTACGTCATGAAAGGGAGTAGAGCATTTTCTTTTAATCTTTAAGCTAAGCTAGATTTTTGCCGTGAAAGCGGTAGCTAGCTTTCAAAACAAAAACTATCTTCAAGTAGGTATATACCTAACGATACGCACCAATGCGTATTTATGTAATAATATGTAGGCTTTAACGATAAACCAACCTTATTCAGGCGACCTTTAGAGACTATTGCTAGATATTGTAATGTTTATCTCAATAATTTTTTATTCCTTGAAAGTTCAAACTAATCTTAGGATACGATCCCTTAACAAAATCGACAGCGACCACAACCCACAAACGCGTCAAATTTTAAAGTTACAGCACGAACTAGTTACGTATTTAGCAAGGGTTACTAAATTAAAACGCAAGTTTCAAATTTACGGTTATTGGTGATGAAATCGGGCATAAAGCTCTTCCGTTCGCCTTCTCCTTGTCGCACGTCATAAACGCGATGTCGCGCCGATACGCGTGATGTACGCACTGCGCAGCCGGCGCGGCCGCGACAAAGCCGCCATTAAACGATACGACAAGACTATAAAGTAGCGCTCACTGTGCGATGGTGACGTGCGAAAGGCTAGGAAAGACGCTCTACTACTAGATATTGATATTTATTGTAATATCATCCATAATATTTTATTATATCACAACAAAAAGTAGGTACCTAAAATAAAAAAAATCATAAAACAAACAAAATAACAGCGTCGATTACGAGATACTCGAAATCCGCGCTTGATGTAAAAGCGTTGTTATCCTGACAAGAAAACGCACGTTTGTATTGGCGTCTACGGTCAGCATTATAAGGATTAATTTAGGCTACGTGCGCGAAGCCACGGGGCAAAGCTAATAGCTAAGTTAATAAAATAAAACACTATAGGTAAGATGTAGAGCATTCTCCATCCATTGCACGTGTGCTTCAATATTTCGCACCGTACACGCATTACGACGATCATTCTGCATTATATTACGTTCGCGCGGTGCGTCTGAGTTTTTGTACGATTGAGGCGATCGAGCCCGATTCTGTTGGGAGCCGCTGGGAGCAGGTAAATGATAGTGAGGGGAAAACGATATACCCCGAACCAGGTGGTAGCTAACTCTAAATGCGAGTGTCCATCTGATTGGTGGGTACCACCGCATTGCTCGTGCAGTCTAGCGCCATGGAGTAATGTGTAATCATTACAGTGTTAGGTACTGTCATAGGTAGGACTAACTCTTTTGCAAGTGTCTGTCTGGGTTGATACCACTGCTTTGCTCGTGAAGTCTGCCGTCAAGCAGTAATGTGTTCCGGTTTGATGAGCAAATTAGCCAGTGAAATTACTGGGCTTTTGAGACTTAATACCTAATGGCTCAGGGCAACGCGCGCACTGCAGTGCCGCGCAGGCCTTTGTGTTTCCAATTTCTAAATGGTACTGCAATTGTTATGGGCGTAATGCTCACCATCAGTCAAACGACCAGCAGATGCATAACCAACATTCCCCTTTTTTAGATCCATTACGATAAAAACCAAAGCCGTTAAAAAATAAATCAATCATTGGTCAAGAGCTATCATTTAACAGAGTGTTTGAAAGTTATTTGTCAATCGTTTTTCATCAGAAAGGGTAGCATTAAATTACGGGTTAAATACGCCATCCAACTTTAAACCTTAACAGTTTAAGATAAGAATCAAAATGAATACATCAGCACGTCAACGTTGCTTATACCAACTTGCCTGGTAAGTTATTTAGTGAAAAATTGCTCTTAAAGGTTCTGTAATAGAGGTTGACGTTAATGCTAGGGGAAACTGGCAAAAGTAGGGTGGCAATAAATTAAGCCTCGGAATCTAGGAGTATTCGTATCGGTCACTGATAAAAGTCCTCTTTCGCACGACCGACTTGTGATCTCTCATTAGTGTTGTCTTGTCTATTGTCGATAGTCGTAACTTATCGATAATTATGGAGATAACGAGTATTTACATTTAATTATTATTCATTCAGACATTGTAACGGGATATTTACAGTGATTATTATTGAACGATCAGCACCCGATATTTCGACGATGTTGCAAGCACGGGTATTCCCGTGAACATGATGTGAGTATTCCCGTGAACATGATGCTTGCAACAGCGTCGAAATATCGGGTGCTCATAGTTTTTATCCCGGAAAATGCACGGTTCCTTTGGGAACGTGGGTGAAAACCGCGCGCAGAACTAGTACTGGATAAATAAAAAAATAATAATGGAATGTTACCTTCAGTGCGGCAAAGTTCGCGATAGGCCTGCACTTCCCCAGACTCCAGATTTAAGCTCGCCGCCGAGATAAAGCTGATCAAAAAGCTGGTTTTCTAATCGTCAACTACAGTATAGCTGTAGCTAATTCAAATAAGCTGGATAAAGGAAAATAGTAGGCGAGCTATTTCGATTAGATTTAACTTTATGCGAACTCATTACGATAGCAATGTAGGACCGGCGCTTTAGATAGCTAGTTTTGGAACGGCTGTTTGATTCTCCTAGAAGTTCATCCTTACTATAAATGCGAAAGTGTGTTTATTAATTAATTCATGTATGACATAAGACTAGCTGTTTGATAAGAGAAGCCACTGACTCCTGAAACACTTAAGTATTAGTTAGTGTGATGTGTAGTGCGATAAAAATATGTATAGTTATCGATAAACTAGTCACCTCTCTAATCTTCGTGTTCTAAGCACGTTCCGATCAGCTGCGAGCTTTTGTCTGTTTTCTTTTTAATTACGTCCAATAAATACCCTCTTTGCGCCCAACCCCTATTTAAGATAGCCCCCCCCTACTCAGTGTCCCCGCTCGCTCAGTTAGTGATCGATTCACTGAGGGAGAATGGAAGGTGACTTGTGGTCACATTCGGAGTTTCAGAATAGCAGCTGTTTCTTTTGCTCACAATCTAAAATAATTTTAGGAAAACTTATATCTCTTTCGTTTTGAAAAAATTTGAAAAGGATGGAGTATATTTTAGACCCGTAAAATTAATTTATTTATCTAAAATGTAGTCTGCAGTTATATGGAAAAGTAAAATGACGTACAGCGTCGACCCCATGTAAAAAAGGGGTAAGGGCAGGCAGGATTGGGGATTGTGTAGACCATCCTGGTGGATGGTTTGGTAATAGTAGATTATGCACCAAGAGGATAAAACAGTGTCTTACGTAACGAGTAGCTTATTGGACCCTGAGCGTATCAAAGGTCTCTAGAGTTAACGCCCGAGCGAAGCTAAGGAGTTATGTAGAGTCTTGAGTGAAGCGAGGGGTTCAAGCCGCCCAAGACGAAGACAGGATTTATCCTAGAGGTGAATACTCTACTTTTCAAACCTTCTGCGAGACAATGAAAAGCCAGGGCTACTTAAACTTACTTAAACCCGTGTGTTGAGTTTTCATTCAAATTTTAACCTCCTTGCTCGGAAATTCTTTTGGGATACAACTTTCTCTCCCTAGGGTGGCCTTGAGCTCAGAAAAAGCTCTGCCAGTGTTGAAGGTTTCAAACTCAAGTAATTGAACGCTCAGGGTGGCAACTGGCACTGTTACTGCAGAAAGAATGCTTATCTAATTTCTTCATATTATTTATTCCTTTGTAACTAATATCAGGCGAATGACCTGGGCCCCAAATCTAATAAACAAATGGTTTAAAAATGACAATGGTTTCATCGCAAAATGATCATTTTGACAAAACCATTCATTTATTTATTATTGAGGTTCTGAACATTTATATATTTTTATAGTTTTCTGTGTCAAATAAGTGCTTTTTATTTCTTTCACTACACTAATAAACAAACACTTAGCTGTTGTCACTCACCGAGCTGAATTATCTGTTTTATGACCCCACAATTTAAACTAAGGGAATTCTCCGGTGTCCCGTCTAGTGTGGTAAGTGACAAACTTAAAGGCGTTTCTTTAATTTGTCACAGTTGATGGAAAGTCATAATAGAACACTAAAATGAAAAGGTCGATTTTGCCTAATTTGTCAGTAGAATCAGATGCAATTATTAACAACTAAAATATGGGTATCTAATAGGCCTGGGCCCCAATTCAACTAAGGATTACAAGTATATTTAAAAAAAAAACATGACTGCCCTAGCTAATGTCACTCGGGATGATATAAGGATTCAATAGATATCCCGAAAATCGAAATTTGTTCAGGTATTTCAAAGTTATAGTGGAATAAAGAAACTCACATGTACCCTGAAAACACACTCCTTTTTTGGGAATTCGTGTAATAATGACAATGATTTCGTCGCAAAATCACTTCAAGCACTTTCCGTATAGCACAATCATTTGTCTACGATCGTCTATGACAATGGCTGTCATCAATAAACCATTGTTTATTTTCGTATGCTCTCCATCAAAGTGATAATTTTGCGACGAAATTATTGTCATTTTTAAACCATTTGTTTAGTAGAATTGTTTCACTTCCTGGCACATCGTTCGCTTTCCATCTGGCGAGTGTGTAACTCAATTGATCGCGCGACAGCTAATTTTACGAGGCGCAGTTATGTTTGCCGGGTACTGTACCCACTGATCGATTTACCGAGGTATTGGCAGCACGAACTGGGGTTTATAGGAACAGCGGTCACGCTGAATATTTGATTTCATTTTGTCGTTCGTTGTGAATGATAGGGTTACTTTTTAGCCGATTCCAAAATTGTGAAGATAATATTATATTTTGAAGTATACGCTACCGTCAGTACCTCCCACGGCTTAGAAGATTAAGTAATTAGTCTGACTAGATAACCAGAAGATGCTGGTTCGTCGAAAATGTTGGAGGTTATTGATTTATACATCTTTTTTATGATACAACTAGCTGTGTCCTGTGGCTCTACCTCCTTTAATGGAGATGATATTTAATGTAGCCTATATGGTACTGGTACTAGCTCCATACTAAGTAGCATAAAATAGGCCAAATATGTAAATAGGCCAAGTTGTTTCTGTGTGTTTAAGTAACAAACATCCAAATTTGTTTTATTCTATTACGAGACGAGCTGGTCGTTTGCCTGATGGCAAGCATAACGCCGGTCCATAACAATTGCATTGCTACTCAGAACTTTGAAACACAAAGGCCTGCGCGGCACTGCAGTGTGCTCGTTACCCAGAGACATTACGTATTAGACATTACATCATAAGCCCAGTAATTTCAATGGCTACTTTGCTCATCAAACCGAAACACAGTGATGCTTGCACATCACTGCTTGGCGGCAGACTTCACTAGCAAAGCGGTGGTACCAACCCAGATGATGGACACTCGCAGAAGATTTAGTCCTACACATATTCGCTATAACAATCAGTTCAAGAAAATGGCAAGAAAAAAACACTACTAACTTCCTCAAACTCTTCAAATATACTTACTTAAGAACTTGCAGCGATAACACTCACCGTATGACATTCATAAAACCAATACCGCGTACCGCACTTACTGAATTTTTCACACGGGCAAAGTGATTTTTCCTCTAACATTATAGCAGATTATGGCAATACCTTAACGTTATAGCGGCAATAAAACGACATTACTAAATGTAAATCTCATAATACAGGAGCGAACGTCAGGTTGCGGTCGCAATGGACGCGAGGAAAAAATGGGGCTGGTTGGCTGGTCCCGTCGGGAGAGTAGATTCCGAACTTGTTTGTATCGAATTTATTATTAGATATACTATTGAAATATTCCTGTGGGTTCCCAAAGGGACTGCAGTTATTCCGGAATAAAGTAATCTATATTATGTTACTTTCAGGCCTTTTTCTATGCAAAAATCGCGCCAACCCGTTGCTTCATTGCGTTAATCAAGGACTAATCAACAAACACTGTCACATTTATAATATTCCGTAGGGATAATTGGGAAGTATAGGTGACCGACGACCTGTTCAAAACCGCGGGGAACCACGTTGGATGCACCTCTTGCATGGTGGCTGCGAGTAACCTATTCAAGTGGCGTTCTATGTGGGAGGCCTATGATGATGATGTCCTACCTATACGACGTATACGTCGACGGCGAACCTAGTCAACTCCGATGCCAGCGTAAGTCACTCGCGAGGCCGAATTTAGTTTTAGACACCCGGTTGCAGCGTGCACAGAACAGCAGCTGTCCAGGAGACTTGAGTGTAGAATTGTGGGATGGTTTAGTTCGAGTTTTCTGCAACTGGCGCTTCGTATTCTCAACGCTTGATATCTCAACAACCGACGCAGCTTTGTGAATAGTTCTACGTGCGCGATCTTTTTTGAGCGATTTTCCCATGGACCTTCGATAAGCAGTGGACGTCTTCCCACTGATAAAGATGATGAGTAGGAAAGTAGGGATTGTTAATTTTCAATTTAGTTAATAGTAGTTTTCGTTGTGTCCGTACACTATAAAAATGCGGAAATCTACCCAAAAAAATAAAGTGTCCCATCAAAAGGGCAGGGCCGTATTTGCGCCCATTTGTAATTCGGCAGCGACGCGAACGACTCCCAGGGCGGCAGAGCCGCGTTTGTGTTTTATTGATATTTTGGCAGAGGCATGATTTCCGTGACTGTATGACTCTCGGGGGCACCACCGTTAGTATTGATGGGCGGATGGCGACGGACTTGGGAAGCCAGGATGGGAAACGTACTGTTTTTCGTACGAAATAATAATTATAAAATGATTATTGGGTGATTTCAATTTAATTTATAAAATCAGCTTAAAATGGATAGTTATTGAGCTGGTTAAAGTTTTTGGTCCTTAGATCATTTAACTTACCAATTAGTCGTATATACGTTCCAGTGTCATGGACTGCACTGTCCAACTAGTTGGACAATGTGCATTTCGTAAGGGTAGAGATCCGATTATCATTTTTATTGGACTATTCCCCTATCTTAGACTCCAGCTGATTTATGCAACAAAAAAGTGAGACATGTCCGCTCAAAGTCAGAGTCAAAGATACGAGACATTCTGTTTTAATTTCCTATATTTCTTGTTACCTAGCTATTTAATGTTTATAATTTATTTTCACATTACAAACCCTGTTTAATAGTCGAATGTGAACTTACCATAAAAGTAAAACAGTTAGATAATCTGGTCATTGCATGCCATCCGCACTTCCGTATAGGTTTGTACTTTTGTTGGTTTGACCTTCTTTCACGCAGCAACGGAGCAACGGTACAACGTGATTTTTGGTATAAATATAGTTTAGTGACCGGAGAGTAACATAATTTTTATCCCAGGAAAATGCACGGTTCCCGTGGGAGCGCGGGTGAATCGCGGGCAGAAGCTAGTCTATTATAGATAATCTTTTTGTACTAAATCCAACCCTGCTAGAACTTACAGGACATATCAGTTATCAGTGATATAGGCCAACCTTTCCTCTAACGACACGATTTCTCGTGAACCCGTGGTATGTCTTATATGATTGAAGAAGCTTACAGAACTTTTTATTACTATGATGTCGATGCATGAGTGTCTATGTTTTATGAAACATTTGGGGCTATTCATCTTATAAATTGTAATGATGGTCACATGTACTTGTACTTGGCAGTACATCTAAGGTTCAAGCCCTACAATGAACTTGAGCTGTTGTAGTCCAGTAATAACAATTTTGTTAGTGGTAGGACTAACTCTTCTGCGAGTGTTGTCTTCGTCTGGGTTGTTACCACTGCTTTGCTCGTGAAGTCTGCCGCCAAGCAGTAGTGTGCAAGCATAACTGCGTTCCGGTTTGATGAGCAGAGTATCCAGTGAAATTACTGGGCTTATGAGACTTAATACCTAATGTCTCAGGGTAACGAGCGCACTGCAGTGCCGCGCAGGCCTTTGTGTTTCAAAGTTCTGGGTGGCACTGCAATTGTTATGGGCCGGCGTTATGCTTACCATCAGGCAAATGAACAGCTCGTCTCGTTACAAAATAACATAAAAAAATATATTATGGTAGGGTATTTTTTCAGTAATCCTGGCTAGCACCCTCAGATTGAAAATCTGTCAACAAGTACGCCTATGTGTTCTGATAACGACTTAACTAGCTCCTATTCGAAATTTAACTACGGACAACTATACTAACATTAACGATCGGACCTCATCGTGACTTGATAGATAGCGGTCAAAGGCTAAACTATCGTGAAAAAAATACTAAACATTCTAAAAGATCATTTCGTTCGCATTTCCTGGAACCACGATTCATTGACATGGCTTTGCAATAACCCTAAAGTTCGATGCTAACATCGCCCAGCAAATAAAACAAAACGATTGTCGCCGGTCATCCAATCTCATAATAAATATCACCGCGCGACAAATATTTCTGCGGACAATGTAAGGCAAAAGATAAAAAGCGAGTGCGACATGAGCTTCGAAAGATATCGGCAACGTCGTAAATCGAAATTCGATAACGCAGCCGCGGGGAATATTGTCACCTTGCTCAGGAATTTGCGTTGGTACATCGAAGTAATAATTCTTGTGCAATGCGACATTTTGAGATCTTCTCAAACGACTTCCAAAAAAGGTCGAGTTTCTCAATTCTGTTGTAGTTTTAACAGACTTCAAAAAAAGGAGGAGTTTCTCAATTCGGTTGAATATTTTTTTCTATGTTTGTTACCTCAGATCTCCATCATTTATAAACCGATATAGAAAATTATTTTTTTATTTGAAAGGATATACTTCCAGATTGGTCCCATAGAAATTTGATCAAAATAGGTTCAGTAGTTTAGTCACTGAAGTCTGTTCGTCGCTTCTTTAAAACAATTTCGTTTAATGTGTCGCCACCATCTCACCTGACTATGTGGCCGATGAGCTTTCTAAACCTAATAAAGACCTGATTCTCAAATGAACTCACCGGTTCTGGGCCACTGATTTCCAACTCGAAGGTATCCTGTTTCCTGGATAGCAATCCAGGAAAATGACCTATCACAATGCCATTACTGCATCACGATATAGTTCAGCAAAACTGCATCACTATGAATATGATTATTAGTAGTCAGAAACCAATTGTTCATATTTGATTTTGATAGATAACTTACCAATAAGATCTGAATGAATGAATAAATCTTATTAGTCGGGCATTCTTGCCAAAGAGTTCTGGTAGCAACGCAACCTTATTTACGTAGGTAGTAAGTAATTTTAACAACAATTAGAATTATCACCAGCAAACTTCAAGGCGTAAAAGAATAAACTTGGCAACGTTCACAACTGAGAATATACGAGTCGAAACGCACAACCGTTCGGATATTTGCAACCAATCCTGGAATTATACTTTTCCGTCGTTTTTCTCGCAACATCCTTTAGCACTAGGTAAACACGAGTTATCTGCGCGATAACAATGAATCGTGCTATCACCCGGTATTGTCGCCTGATAAACTCTCCTGTACTTATATCTCGGGCTGAGTGGGCATCCTTGTACGCTTTCCTTGGACACCGGCGGCCGCAGAGTAATCCTGTTCGCAGTACAGAAGATTGCGTCGGTTTTATGTACAACTAGCTGCTGCCCCGCGGTTTCACCCGCGTGGAGATTTTGGATTACATGGTTTGTATTTTTTTGCGCGGAACCCTAATTATTTTTCTAAAATTAAAGTAGCCTATGTTACTCCTTGTAACATCAGCTATCTGCCAGTGAAAGTCACGTCAAAATCGGTCCAGCCGTTTCGGAGATTACCCGGAACAAACAGACAGACAGACAAAAATTAAAAAAATGGTTGTTTTGTTATAGGTATCGTATATACTTTCATATGCATTTAGTAAAAAGCTGTTATTTTGATATTACAAACAGACACTTCAATTTTATTTATCTGTATGGATTGTAATGGACTCTATACAGCATTTAATTGTATTCTCAATTCTTCTAAAATGTGATCCAATTCGAATTTCCTAACTTTTACTTTAAAAAAAACACACATCTCTATGTCCGAGATGGCTGGGGTCTTTAGAAGGTTTCACTAAAGACAACAACAAAAAGTAGTCCTACAGGCTTTTCTAAAATAATATTATAAAAAATGTATGGGAAAGAATTAAGCTGTACCAGTAATTTCACTTACTAATTTGCTTGTCAAACCAGAATACAGTATATTTGCACGCTACTGCTAGGCGACTGACTATTCAAGCAAAGCGGTGATACGCAAATGCAGGTACCCTAGTTCTTACCCCCTGGTTAGTCACCAACCATGTTGTACCTGAGCAACAAACAAAGTAAATCTAGCGACAAAACACAGCGAACATAGCTAGACGCGGCCAAGTTTGCTTTGTAGATCTTTAACGTACTGCATTCGTTACTAAAACCGCCGGCGAGTGCTTTACCGCCGCCCGCTTGTCGATTTATGCGCAGGCGCACCCGTCCGCGTAGATTAGCCTGATCGATGTGAGATCGCGACGCTTTGTGCTGCAGCGACGCGACTTGTTCGGCTGGTGTTGACAAAAGGGCTTAGCTAGAACTTGGGTATTTATATAGGCTTGGGTCTGGGGTGGGTAGCTTTATACACTGAAGTCTTGTAGGTCCTATTTAAGAACAAATACAGATGAAAAAAAAATTAAGGATGTCATTAGAAATTCTGAAGTGACTTGTCAGGAATAAGTCACTTCAGAAGTTTTAGAGAGATGAAAGCTCAGATATCGCTCTGTTTTTTAGCATTTTATGAAACCAGTTATTTACAAGGTGGTAATTTAAAAGGAATAACTCTTCTGCTGGTGTCTGTCTAGGCGGGTAAAAACGCTTTGCTCATGCAGTTTGCCACCAAGCAGCAATGTGTAAGAAGTTTTTCGGTTTGATGAGCATGATGAATGAATAAATGACTGAAATTACCGGGCTTATGATAATGACCTGAATGTCTCAGGGTAATGAGCGCAATGCAGTGTCGCGCAGGTCTTTGTGTTTCAAAATTTTGGGTGGCACTGATATTTTTATGGGCTAGCGTCATGCATACCATCAGGAAAACGATCTGCTCGACTCGTTATCTTTTAAAGCAATCAAAATTGATGGAGTAAGTACTTTTCTGTGAGATCGTTACTATTCTTATTACTTCATCAAATTCTTGCATATTTTTTTGTTAAATTTTTGATTTCTTTTGTTAGAATAATTGGAGATAAGTATTGGCTCTAGGAAGACTTAGGCGCTAAGCTAGATCTCTGTCAAATTGAAACTCAATCGTTTTTTTTACCTCTGCCTGTTGATTGATTTTATTCTTTCAGATTTATAATATTGATAACTATGGATTTAGAAATTATTTTCTTAGACGTTTAAGAAGCAGGTCAGCAACTTGGTATGTTTCAGAGAGGGTGTTCACAATACAAAGTGTCGTAATTAGTCAATAGGGGAGGTGGGCCAACTCGTAACAAGTTATTTGGCGCTGCCATTTCACTGCCGTGTTTATTAGCCCCGCACTGTCTCCAACTAAGTTATTGGGCCCTTAACGCCCTTTGTCTTTAGATGGATCACCTAATTTAACATTAACGCTACCTTGAGGAGTTGCCGATGGACCGTCATAACTCTTATTCTCCGAGACATTTGTTTCGGTATTGGGTGCCGGGTTTATATGCATATCTAAGTAGTCTAGAATAAGTAAGACTATGAGTGCACTTGGTGGTGCGATAATGGAACACCATTACTAATATACAAACGAGAATAAATCGTCTTAAACACACAGTACCTCACAAAAACCAACCATGTTTTTACCTATTTTAAAGCCAGGTTTGCTAATTGAGAGATAAAAAACTCTAAATAAAACGGTTTACATATCTATATCTACAAATAAATAAAATTGAAGTGTCTGTTTGTAATATCAAAATAACAGCTTTTTACTAAATGCATATGAAAGTATATACGGTACAAATAACAAAACAACCATTTTTAAAGTTTTTGTCTGTCTGCTGTTTGTTCCGGGTAATCTCCGAAACGGCTGTACCGATTTTGACGGGACTTTCACTGGCAGCTAGCTATAATACAAGGAGTAACATAGGCTACTTTAAATAAAAAAAAAAAATAGGATTCCGCGCCTAAAAATAAAACCCACGAAATCCAAAATCTCCACCCGGGTGGCACCGCGGGCAGCAGCTAGTTCTGCAATAAATTTCACCTTGTTATAAGACGACAAAAAAAAAAGTTGTCTACACATGCCAATAATTTTGTCACGTCCCAAATAAATATTGGTTTATTTATCGGCGGCGCAAGACAAAGGTCGGTGGTCGCTGTAATTACCTGGAAGGGGACGTGGGCTCCCTGCGGAGGGACAACCGCACAGGTCATAAGTGACTATGAGATTATTTGTGCAAAACCGGTTTCTTTCTAGGCGATACAAGCAGTTACAGTTTTTCAGTAGCATATGCTACTGTGTAAAATTTCAATTCCATTGGAAAGTATCCCTTGGATTAAATTCTCTGACGCAATGTAATTCGATCGCAAAATTTAAGTCGGAAAACTTTTTTTTTTTTAATGTTATTAGGTAACGAGACGAGCTGGTCGTTTGCCTGATGGTAAGCATAACGCCGGCCCATAACAATCGCAGTGCCACCCAGAACTTTGAAACACAAAGGCCTGCGCGGCACTGCAGTGTGCTCGTTACCCTGAGACATTAGGTATTAAGTCTCATAAGCCCAGTAATTTCACTGGATACTCTGCTCATCAAACCGGAACACAATAATGCTTGCACACTACTGCTTGGCGGCAGACTTCGCGAGCGAAGCGGTGGTAACAACCCAGACGGATACTCGCAGAAGAGTTAGTCCTCCCACTAACAAATAAACATACGTAACATACATAGTTACAAACATTGAAAATTACATTAAAGCTTGTTAATATATTCTGCTTAGCAGCATACATTTCAACCTGATATAAGAATATTATCACCAACATAGATTTTCGTTCAGTATGGAGAGCGTCTTACATGGAGTACTGGAAAACGTGGGTTCGAAAGAACTGTAATGATTTATCGTGCGTCGCAACGACTTGACCACAGTACCTACATAAATTCAATTATTGTTTTATTTTTTGAATAATCTGCTAAACAATAGTATTATAAAGTAGTAAATTGAGAGGAAGAATAATATTGTATAACACACACACCCAAAACTCATATAACACATACTCATATTCACGTACTCACATACATAACACTAAAAGTCTAGCATCCTGGAAGAGAACTAGCTCTTGCAAACTCAGGGTATCCTACCGTGAGAGCTAGGGATTCTCAAATCTGTTACTTTAATCTCTGGTTAAGATTTGGTTATTATTATTTAGATTGTCATATTGTGATATAATTATATTGCTTATGAATTATTTTGTTGTTAAAGTAACCTTAAGATGCATTTTTGGATCAATAAATGATTTATTATTATTCATTTTATTTCTTTCTAATCTTACGTCTAAGTTTTTTACAATATTTCTATAAAAAAACAAAATATTACAAAAAACCTAAACCTAGAGTGCCGCCGGCAGCGGGGCAGGGCCCAAGCTACCGGTGGTTAGGGCTGCAGAGTGAGGAACCTCCTGACAATACGTGCCGTGTCAAGGAGCACTGCCTTCTGCATACGACCCTTGATCCAACCGTCTAGCGAGAGCCTCTTGAGATGTTGGTCGAGGCTCTTCGCTACAAGGCCGTTCGCCGAAACAACTATCGGTACAATGATCGTTGAATCAACATTCCACATGGCGGTTACCTCCATTATTATTATTATTATGAATTATTTTGTTGTTAAAGTAACCTTAAGATGCATTTTTGGATCAATAAATGATTTATTATTATTATTGTAGTTGTGGTGTTCAAATAAAATTGATTTTAGTTCGTGTGCAAACCTATTCACTCTCCCTTCAAGACTCCCAAGAAGTGGTCACTCCGAAGGGAGGTGCGAGGGGTGTAGGGTGCTAACGACGTCCGAACATTAATTATCTCGGAGACCAACCGCACTGATTCCCGACTCTGGAATCTTACTGTTTTGTTGTTTATTAGTTTGCGCACGGATGATGGTTCAGTTATGTTGCTACGAGTAAGTCGGTAGGAGTTTGATAGGATGTGTTTGTACCAAAAGTAATGTGTAGGTAGAAATAATTGACGGCGATTTGATTTTGTTTTTTAATTTGAAGTGGTAGACAGTCAGGCAAGCACTAGACAGTGCTCTAACACCGTGCTAAGATAGCATCTTGTTTACCTACTTTCACGGCTTTCTTAACTTCACGGGAAGACTTTTTTCTATTTTTTTATACTACTGGGTAACGAGACGAGCTGGTCGTTTGCCCGATGGTAAGTATAACGCCAGCCCATAACAATTGCAGTTCCACTCAGAACTTTGAAATAGAGGCCTGCGCGGCACTCCAGTGCGGTCTGTTACCCTGAAACATAAGTTATTAAGTCTCATAAGCCCAGTAAGTGCACCGACTACCTACTTTGTTCTTAAAACCGGAACACAGTCTGCAATGCTTGCACATTACTACTTGGTGGCAGTTCATCCTCATAGTAGGTTCATTGATCCATAAATTAGCAGACGACTTGTCTACCACTGAACTAACATCGCTTCAAGTGCTGCCAATAAGTAGGTACCTACTGGCTCCTATGACATGATAAGCATTATCAAGTGAACATTAACCTTCTAAAGAAATACTAAGTACCCTTTCGAAGTACAAGCAATAAGTTCTCATTAACATTAATTACCATGTTACCATATACAGAGATCAAATCGTTCTTTAAAAGAATGTTCTTACCACTTCCGAAATGCATAAAGACACTTGCTCATAAATATTTATGGCAGAATTGTTATTCCAAGCCATGTCCCACTTTGGGTGGAACGACTTTAAACAGAGAAAATTATACGAATTATCAGATTATGACGGTTATCATGGACATACAGTTTCGTGCGATTATCGTAATTTGGAAGTGATGATCGCCCAAACTATACCGAGACAGAGTCGAAGCTTTTACGTTACCAGGACATAACTGATCAGGAAATACCTGGTAATACGATATTTAGTAATCGTATCACTAAGAGACACTTGTCTCCTAGTAATCAATTTTTTTAATACTTTTGAACAACGAGACGAGCGTTTGTCTGATGATTAGCAAAACACCAGCCTATATCAATTGAACTGCCCCCCAGGGGCCTGTTTCATAAAAAATATTAGTCTCATATTATGAGCTTTTTTTTCTTTTTTCCATATAAAATATGAGACTAATACTCATAATATTAGACTAATATTTTTTTAGAAACAGGCCCCAGAACTTAGAAATACAAACGCCTGCGCGGCAATTCGATGCGCCGTGCGCTCGTTACCCTGAGACATTAATTAGAGATATTGAGTCCAGTAATTTCTCTGACTTCTACAAACTTTTCACATCCAACAGGAACATAGGCTTCTAGTTCAAAGCTTCTAGTATATGCTTGTACGTTACTGGTGGCAGGCTACACGAGCAAAGTGGTGGTATAACCCATCTAGACGGATATTTTCAGACGAGTTAATCCTTCCACCTGGTAGATCTACGTTCTAATAGAGAGGAGGTGTACCTACTTATCAACCATCTCGCCCGCGCATTCGTAAAGTTATCTTGTTTTTGCTTTCGCAACATAAACTCCAAATTATGAGTACTGGGATGGTTCTTAGTTCTATATGCTTCTGTATTCATATCCGTTCACTCTAATCAAGTTGGGAAATCTCAAACAAGGAAACTTGGTGTTAAGAAATTGACTTCATCAACTTAAAATTAAAGAGGTAAATACTAATTAATAAATAAACAGGGTTATAGATGGAAAAAATGCCAATAACCTCTCAAGGGAACTTTCGTATATTGTAACAAATACCCTTATGCCAGTTATCCCAATACACATTGTGATATTCTGCGTGTACTGATACATTTTATTTACTACAGGGTGATGTCAGGTATCGTTTTGTCGGAGTTTGTGCGGACGGAGCTCATCAATACGGCCCGAGGCAGCGCGGGACGGTCGCGGGACATCGCGTAATTATTCATCGGGTGATAGGGTTGCCAATATGTAAATGAGCTAGTTATATTTATACTAGTTTTAGTTAGGAGGACTAACTCTTCTGCGAGTGTCCGTCTGGGTTGTTACCACCGCTTTGTGAGTGAAGTCTGCCGCCAAGCAGTAGTGTGCAAGCATTACTGTGTTCCATTTTCATGAGCAGAGTATCATCCAGTGAAATTACTGGGCTTATGAGACTTAATACCTAATGTCTCAGGGTAACGAGCGCACTGCAGTGCCGCGCAGGCCTTTTTGTTTCAAAGTTCTGGGTGGCACTGCAATTGTTATGGGTTGGCGTTATGCTTACCATCAGGCAAACGACAAGCTCGTCTCGTTACCAAATAAAATAAAAAAAAAACTAGCGAGAACCGTGTTACTTGAAGGCTGTACCTTTTTTATTTTTAAGGGAATTTTAGTATGGCTATATACTTGAAAGGAGTGACTAGCAACCCTTGGTGCATGGTTAAAGTTGTAGGAAGGTGGTTTTTTCTTTTGTTTTGCCTGAACAGTTTTGAATCTTAAATCGATAAAGGAGTAATGTAGAGACATTTCTTTAATCGATTAACTAAGAAGTTCCCTTTTAGTGTTAGAATATATTTTCAGCCAATAATACGAGTTCGATAATTTATCAAATAACAATGATGTTTTTAAGGTGGTTATCATTGTCAAAAGTATAATTTTTAAGCTGTCTAGAAATTCGTACGTACCAGCCCTGATACTTAAAGCGATGTCAAGAGTGACCGTTCGTAAATTATTTGTTCAAATTTAGAACGGGATCGGTTAAACGTTTCGGGGCACCAATAAGTAATGGACTCACCGACTTGTTAAGACCTGCCTTGTTCGTCTCACTGCGAACGTACTGCTTAAAAAGAGGGGGGCTTAGGAGAAATTGAAGGGTTTTGTTATGCTGGTCGTATGGTCGCAATTACTTGGACGGTCCATCCAGTGACAAATGTTTATGAGTTTGTCACTTGAGCAGGACCAAAGGGGAATAATAAGGCAATATTCTGAGTATGTATTTGTTCGGGATGTATGTTGGTTGTTTTTTTTTATGTTATATTTGGTAACGAGACGAGCTGGTCGTTTGCCTGATGGTAAGCATAACGCCGGCTCATAACAATTGCAGTGCCACCCAGAACTTTGAAACACAAAGGCCTGCTCGGCACTGCAGTGCGCTCGTTACCCTGAGACATTAGGTATTAAGTCTCATAAGCCCAGTAATTTCACTGGATACTCTGCTCATCAAACCGGAACACAGTAATGCTTGCACACTACTGCTTGACGGCAGACGTCACGAGCAAAGCGGTGGTAACAACCCAGACGGACACTCGCAGAAGAGTTAGTCCTCCCACTAACAAAATTCTAATGTAGAAGGTTTAAATTATTAAAATATGCACCTAAGTATTCTTTTTATTCTAGACTAGCTTCTTCCCGCGGCATCTCCTGCGTGGTAACGCTAGATATACATAGGTACAATACACAATGTTAAGTACCTACTATGAATACGAGATGAATGTGTGTAGTATGTGTGTGCGTTCTTGGAAACAGAATGATTTCTGTGCGAACACCGAAATGCGTCCATAAACAAGTTGTTGTGCCGCCCGGGCTACCGAATGACATTACCGAGTACGTGCTTAGTTCGCGGCAGGCTATGAAACAGGCGGAAATGTATTCTTAGCTCTGTGAAAAGTTTTAATAAGATCGCCTTAAAAGTATCTAAATTGAGCAAAAGATGCAAATACCAAAAGAAGAAAAGAATGAAGAAGGAAAGGAAGAAGAATAGGAAGAAACAAAGAATAGAAGAAACTAATAAAAGAAAATAAATATATGAAATAAGAAGGTGGGACTAAACGATTGGACAGAAAAAAGTGGATCCGAACATAAAACTAAAATTGTATAACTCGTATTAACGTTAGCGGTTAGAATTTTCGTTCAAAACCCTTTTTAAATAAACAAATATTATAAAACATAAAAAAGTCCCATAATATTGCACAGTATCACCAGGTTTACGCATGAATACAAAATTTCAGTCCATTCCAGTCACCGAAACCGGTTCAAAATTTAATTGCAAAATTTGACCCACACCTCTAACTACATGTGAAGGTACAATCAAGGGAAGGTAAATAAACGTTTGTAAATTTGAAACATACTACATATATCAAGATCTATTTTTCTTCTTTTTTGGCCAGACATGGTTTGTGTATTTTGCCAATTTCAAGTTTAAATTTAGATTCTGCTAACGTGTACTAGAAATCGTCCGCGTTTCCGCTGGCCTCGCAGCGTAAGTCCGAGAGTCGTTACAGGCAGCAATCATTCTCTCGTGAGCAGCTCCGACTATCGCACGTAATTAACCAATGTCCGCCGTCTCCTTGCACACTGGGGTAAACTACTGGAAGAGACCTTATTAAAAAAGATGCTTTTCTAAAACAAGTATTAGGTAATCTCTAAACTAAGGCTCATCAAAACCCACTAACTTCATATATCAGACATCGTGTGCTAGGACTAACTTTTCTGCGAGTGTGTCCCTGGGTAGTTTGATCGGAAAGAGACCCGTCATGGGATTCGAGGGCGCTGCTTTTTTGTTTAGCGCACATTACTATAGCGCGTTTGTTACGTTCTAACCCTATTATAACTGTAACTACTTCTTTAGTTTATGATTTAAAATGCCAACAGAAAGAAACAAGCTCCTAATTATTGTTAAAATATGTATGGAACGTTAGTTCATAATTTTGCCGCGACGGCACTCTTTCTGAACACTTACTGCTATGCTTACAATATGTTCCGGTTTGATGAGCAAAGTAATCAGTTAAATTACTGGGCTTGGAGACTTAACATCTAATGTCTCAGAGTAACGAAAATAGTAAAATACCCACGTGTGCTTTGTTTTTGGATCTCAGCAAAGCGTTTGATTTTGTCGATCATCAAATTCTTTTGAATAAGCTTAGTTCGTATGGTGTAAGAGGTAATGCTGAGGACTGGTTTAGATCCTACTTAACAAACAGAAGGCAAATAACTAGAATTTCTATGCTACAAAAAGGTGAATCTTGCTTACAAAATTATGATTCTGAACAAAAAATCAATCACTGTGGTGTCCCGCAAGGGAGTATTCTTGGTCCCTTATTATTTCTATTATACGTTAATGATCTTCCTCTAGCTGTTAGCCACAGCAGCTTACTTTTTGCGGACGACACAACCATAGTAATTAAATCAAGCAATATAAATGAGTACGAAATGGTTATAAATAAGTGTTTGTCTGATATTATCGACTGGCTAAATTGTAATAAATTGAAAATAAACTTATCTAAAACTAAATTCATACAATTTAAAACTTACAAACGCAGATTTGAGCCCTTACATATAACATTTAATAATTCTATCATTGAACAAGTTAACAGTACTAAATTTCTAGGTATTCACATTGATTCACACTTGGCTTGGAAAGACCACATTGACTCTATTTGCACTAGATTGAACCAATTCGTATTTGCTTTAAAAAGAATTAGACAGTGTAGTTCCCCCGAAACTGTTCTAACAGTTTATCACGCCTATGTCTGCTCCATACTGCGGTATGGGATTGTAATTTGGGGAAATTCCACAGATATTTTAAGAATATTTAGAGTACAAAAAAAATGCATTCGAGCTATGTATTGCATGGGATGGACTGAATCTTGCAAGCCTGTTTTCAAATCAAATAATCTTCTTACGGTGCCTTGCATTTACATATATGAGATGGCTAAATTCGTAATGACTAATCCGTCATTGTTCGAGCTATACGACAACGTAAATAAAAGAGCCACAACGCGAGCCCGACTGAAGATGCCTGCTCCCTCTCTCGAGACATTTCGCAAGAGCTGTATCTATATGGCACCTCTTATTTTCAACTCTCTTCCTCAGCAATTGGTAGACCTGCCTTTTCCGCGATTTTGCTCAGCACTTAAGAAGTGGTTAGTGATCGAGAATTTTTATACTGTGGATGAATTTTTGCAGAAGTGTTCATGTCGATTTTATACATATGCATTGTGAAATAAAAAACTGTTTACTTATTAATAATTAATATTACTTGACATTACTTTTATTAAACAGAAATTAACCATTTGAAATGTGAATAATATAGTGAATAATGACTAAATATTTGCACACCTGACGGTGAATATGGCGATCATATGATAATTTATTAACCTACTAACCCATATTTATGCAAATAAATTAATTTGAATTTGAACGAGCACAACGCAACTGAGTGGCACTGCAATTGTTATGTGCCGGCGTTAATGCTTACCATCAGGCAAACGAAGCGCTCGTCTGGTTTTTCAATACTAAACAATGCACCATCCAGAACTTCAGTAGTCTACATCGCCAGTTGGTCACTCCCTGCCAATTCCTGGTTCATTAGCCATTTCGAGTAACGACCCCAGCCGGGGACAAACTACGGCCGCGTGTATTTTTGTACCCCGCCGTGATGGAATGGTGTCCAATCTTGCACAACAACAAATGAGGAAATGAACGACTGCTCTGTTGTTACGGAGTTCGGGAGTTTTGTTTATTTTGTTGTTCTTACTTTGTTTCTTCGGTAGAATTATGTTTTGAAACTTTTTTCTTGGTAATGTTCGACTATATTTCATCTGACCTGGGATATATACTTAGTTGAATGTATAAACTTCAAGCCTAGATTAGGTATTTATAATAGAACTGGATCTCAAACACAGATTTAAAATTAGTGGGTGGTAGCCAGCGAAACCACCTAGATCACCACAAAACCCTTTACCGCCATTTACTGTATCACGTTATTTTTCATCACCTCAACCTCTTTTTCGAATTTGAACCATCTACGGTCTGATTTTCTTTACTGGTTCAATAATGTACCTAGACAAACTCGACGGATGCCAACTAATTACTGCAGTATTTATATAAATGCTGCTGACTACCCTGAGACATTACCCCAGAAACTCAAAAGAAAGAGAAGTCTCATAAGCCCAGTAACTTCACTGGCTACTCTGCTCATCAAACCGGAACACAGTAGTACATGTACATTACATGCTTGACGACAGACTTCACGAGCAAAAAGGTGGTTGGAGACGGACACTCGCAGAAGAGTTAGTTCTATCACCTAGTAAAATCATTGCAAATGATAAAAGAAGGTCCGGTTTAAATTTGAAAAAATAAACCTCTGTTAAGTGTAGAAAAAAAAGGGATGATTTTTCCATCAGACCATCAGCGAATATTCAACTTTTTTGGCGCTTAGCTCACATACATATAACAATGTATTATATCGTAGGTTTTTAAATAGTATTTTTAACCTATGGGATACGTATTCCTAGTTTCTTCCGAGACGGTCCACACCCTAACAAGGCACGCATATGCAGCCGTCTTAGACAAATAAATGGTGCGGGAATTAACCGCTCGATTTATCTCGCAATGTGCGACGAGACGCGTCCGGCACCGGAAATGGCGCGGTCGGTGCGAGGCGAATGTCGCGAATGGCGTCAAAACATCTCCGGATATGCCAGTGTTTTGAGTAAGGAATACAATATAGTGAACTGAAAAAAAAGAAAAAAAAATAACAACCAATCCAAAAGCTTTTTTTTTGTTATTTTAAGTTAATTGGTAATTTTAATTGATGTAATTGAATTTTAAAGCAATGTTTTTTTTATATTTGGAAACTAATCCGTTACATATGGATCGAAAAATTATAAAATATTACGATCGATTTAAATTTGAACTTAAAATTTTCAAGAGTCTTGACATTTTTTATTAATTAGGTACAAGGAATAAGAAAAAACATTCGCAATCAAAGATCAAACATTCACTAGAGCGACGAAGATTGTTAACATAAGTGGTGCCCGCAAAGCTCTCCCCATAAAAGAATTCTCCCGAAACAAACAACAAAGACAGAAAGTTATTTCAACAGAATATTAGCAGCAGTGAAATATTACCCGCGAAAAGTTTGTACGGTTGAAATTTCGACATTTGGAAGCAGCGAGACATTTGTGGGATGCCAAGTGAACATTTGACAGAAGTTCGTAACTTCTTGAAGAGGTATTTGGTACAAAAGGAACTCATATTAGTATCAATATCTGCTACATTTCACAGTTCGGTATTACATGATACTGAAGTAGCCACTGAATTACTGAACCGCTTGAGTTTTTTTTTTTGAAAGAAAGAAAGAAAGCAAGTATCATGTTCACGAGAATACTGCAGCTCATGATAACCACGGTAGATAACCCATTCACTACTTTATACATTATAACTAAAACAATACAGTGTTTAATAATGTGGTAATATCAAAAACAAAACAAAAAAACATTTTACAAACACTCCCATAGGGTAAGGTGAGCGAATATTGAATTTTAGGGCTACGTTTCTGCGGGAAGCCACGGAAAGCATGGCCTCCTGTCGCGAAGATGAATCCGTAGACGCAACGTGATACACAACTCCGCTGTTTACCCTACTCGATTTACCGCCAAAACTTTGTACCTAAACGTGAACTTCATTAACGAATTTCAATCTTATATTAAGTACGTTAGAGTTGAATATTGTTTTAGTAGGATTTTCGAGGGAAAATATTTTTTTATCATTCTTATTTCACAGTTTTTAATATAGAAGACACAAAGTCGTATTTATAGCAATTTGTTAAATCCATAAAAAGTCATCGTCGCTTCGGATTAATGAATTTATGGTCAATTTTTGTCAAATTAATGTTGGTTTAGAATCTTGCAATGATTGAGTGTTTTGTTGGGATAAAATGAGTTTGTATAATAATGTATAGGTACCTAATCTAATTAGGTAAAGGATTAAAATGAAAAATAAACGATGTGCATTTTATGGCAATAAATTGCTTTTAAAAAAGCGGTAACCGACTTCGATCAAAATATCGCGATACCTACATTAAATTTCATCCCTTATTTTTCCACCCTTAGGGGTGGTATTCTTTCATAAAATTATGAAAGGAACACCCATGAGATAATTATATTTAGCCTATTTATGAAAAAAGGATTCATAAAAAAAACTCCATCCATGAAAAACTGCTGTACATAGGTGTAATCCATTTTTTTATTCGTTTAAATGTAAAAATTCTGATGGCATCATTTAAATTACTATTGGATGATAAAAAAAGTCATGAATTCAGGAACCTTTTAGATGTAGTATCTGTTAGTGGGAGGACTAACTCTTCTGCGAGTGTCCGTCTGGGTTGTTACCACCGCTTTGCTCGTGAAGTCTGCCGCCAAGCAGTAGTGTGCAAGCATTACTGTGTTCCGGTTTGATGAGCAGAGTATCCAGTGAAATTACTGGGCTTATGAGACTTAATACCTAATGTCTCAGGGTAACGAGCGCACTGCAGTGCCGCGCAGGCCTTTGTGTTTCAAAGTTCTGGGTGGCACTGCAATCGTTATGGGCCGGCGTTATGCTTACCATCAGGCAAACGACCAGCTCGTCTCGTTACCAATAACATAAAAAAAAAAAAATGTAGTATCTTTGTGGAAATTATATATTAATTTTGTGATATCATTTTTATTGTGTTATGTGATGTTCTTAAACCAGTATAACGACAGTAATTACGTATTTTGTGTTTCATGCAACATCCCTATTACAATAGAGACACCCATGTGCGACTGCACATGCATATACAATATACATGTATAATTGTATATACTTAATACCTTAATCCTTTCTTAATTCTGCTCCCGCAAAACATTTAGTCGCTCCAAAATTTAAGGGGCTATCAATCCACACATGACTTACGGTTGTCCAGCTTAAATTGGACAAGTACATATCTTGACCGGCAGTGGTTAATCTACCGTGAGGACACGTCCCTCTGATGTGAAATTCAATTGGAAACCGGATTTTTCCGGTTCCGCTCGAGGGGAAATTCTTTAAGTGATGTTTTTAGGATGGTTTTTGGTAGATTAGGCATCGTATAAGAATACGAGGGAAATGTGCTGGTTTAAATGATAAAATATTCGCATAAAGGATGTACGAGAAATTTAATAATAATAAAGCATAATATTTATAGAGAAGTTATTTAAAGTTAGCGTACCTATATTATATGATTATAGTGTTTAAATTGCATTAACTAGTTTGTGGTGTGACATTTAAATGTAACTAGTTTACTTACATACCTATATATAATGTCATGCAACATCTACAAAATTAATATTGTTGTAGCAAATTGTACCTCATTTAGCTCTTGAAAAGAATACTCAAACCTGTTTAATTGACTCAAGCTATCAAACCACGATTAGTCACAGAAAAAAAAACACTTTTTTTTAATTCATTCCTTGACCTATGTAAATTACATTATTTATTCACAAAGTGTGGCTACTGTAAAAAAATAAGAATATGGCAAAAATTAATTCGAAAAAACGTTGACACCGTCATTTTTTCGCATTTAATTCAAAATAAGTAAGATAAGACGCACCTTTTTCTAGTATCAATACAAACCTTTTCGTGGTAGGTATAGGTACCGGGAATTGTAATCATGAAAATTAAATGTAAGTAAATTGATAAAAATAATAATAAAAAACTTAGTAGTTCAGCCACGTTAAAAAACACACCTTAACTTCAAAAGTGGCATCAATTTCTGATCCCCACCAATTCTTATATTGTAAGTGGCTCTTGTAAGTTCCGTGAGTTAACCTCCCCCAATAAAACTATTAGAATGTATGTCACGAGCCCCTGAGAGGCCACATTTCACCCCCAAACGAGGGGTCACGTCTCCAGTGGATTTTAAAGTATTCGATAGCTTTGACTTGTGCGAATTGCTTTTTGAATCAGATAGGTAAGCACCGATAAAAGTTTTTGAACGTGTGACTTGAATTATCAAGGAAAACGGAACGTAAAAGTATGTTAGTGAGGTACACGCTAGTGGCAATGCTTATAATGATGCATGGTAATTGGTATAGATGCCAAAGAGTTACGATTTTTGTTATCTGTTGGAAGACGAGAAAGAATTTTCCCGCCTTCACTAGGTAAGCGAATCGTAATATATATTATAGCAAGAACGAAAGACAAAATTATCTAAAATTGACTATGAAAAAAATAAATTAATGAAATTATTTTCCTATACTCACGAATGAAATTTTCTACGTTAGACTAGGCGGTATTGTCTTATGACTTTAGACTGCACAAAAGGGCGAACCAGAAAAAAAAGAAAGCGGATCGTACGAAGCGATGAACCTAACCACTGAGTCCTAACTTATTATTGAGATTAAAGTGTTTTTTTTTACATTTTACAGATTAGAGTGTGATCATTATCTAGCCTGATTAAATAGCAAAGCGATCGAAGATGGCGCTATAGCTAGATGAGGACTGGCTCTCAAATGCAGCTCTGCCAGGAAACACCAATAAGTGCTTGGTGACACATTTTCAGTTTAGGGGGTTTTTTTTCTTACGTCGCTTCAAAATCAGGATTTGAGAAGGTTCTACCACTTAGTTCTGTTACTCTGCCACCAAGTAGAAGTGCATTACTGTGTTTCAGTTCATGAACAAAGTCCGTGAAATTACTGAGCAAATAACAGATAGATGAAAGTTGGTTGATTGAGGGTGACGGTCGCCATGCTGTACCACTAAGGACTTTGTCCATTTATGATGTGATCAGCGATAGGGCATTGATATGGGCAGGAATGTCTCTTTACCTCGGGAGAATAAATGGTTTGCCTCCTCACTTTATTGTCTAAAATAAGTTATTTGATGTGGCTACAAAATAGACTGGTTGCAAGAATATAGCTACTTTAAAAAAGTATAGAATAAATATGTGCACAGACGCGACAGAAAGGCAATTTTGATCTCGCAAAAAGGCAGAAACATTGCGCTCTCCAATTTCACAGAGAGCCCCTACAAAAGATCACTCACGTTAACTATGAATGGGCGAAAACAAGCACGCCATGGACCCGAATGAAAATTAAAAAGAAAAACATTTCAAAAACGGAACTGAAATAGGAATTGAATTTAAGTACATTTTAAATTCCGAACCCCCGGCTTTGACTGGTCGAAATAATAGAATCGCCGTGTTCGAAATACGAATCCTTTTTGATCTTTTTCGCGTGTTTTATCCCCTTAACGACCGAAGCATTTGCGCGGCACGCAACTAATGGATTATTTTCTTCGTGTGTTCTTTTTTTGTGAAGCGATTTGGGTCTTTTTTGGTGGCGCTGTTGATTCCTTTATACATTTCCACCATTTTGGCGAGATCCCTCTTCGTTAATGTTTCGAGTGGGATACTTTGAGGTTGTCTATGTTTAAGGGGTCATGTTTTTGTGGTAGGTTAAGCAAAAGAGGAAACAAAACGTTGACAAGGACGGGGTGTGATTGGATTAAGGAGGGTTGACTTTATAGTCGTCGGCCAATTTGGAAATTGACTTTGGGAATCTGTTTTTGCATGCTGCGGGTCTGATCGTTTGTTTGTAGCGGTGGGTGTCAATATATTCATTGTTATTGGATTTGAATGCTTACTGAAGGCAATTTTGTGGATTAGGAGGGATCTGTCGATGTCTACGATGGATAACGAATACCTATCAACTATTGGTTTGGCAAATGTCCTTAATTTACCGGAAACTATAATCTGATGAGAAAATGTGAAAAAAGGTCTCATGACGCGACGGCATACAGGCGCGGTAACGCCAAATAACAAAAAATTATATATAGAAAAACATTTTACTCTTATGCCAGTTGGAGGTTTATCGTGAACGAAAAGGTTTTGGTTCGATTTTGCTAAAATTTTAAATTTATTCTGGACTTTGATGTAAGTAATAAGATATAATATATAATAATAATATACGATAATAAGATATTGTAAGAACGTAAACTTAGCAAGAAGTTTTAGCTAGAGCCTGGCTTATTTTACTACTTTTTGGCCTTCATGTTCTCTTCAACTCAACTTTTTTACTATTACTTGACATTGGCTGAATGAACAAACCGAGCGACAAAAGCCTTCTCAGCGAAGCCAAAAAAAAAATTGGTTAGGTACTTTCCCAACACATGTCACCGGTTTAGTAAACGACGCGAGCGCGATAATTCCCGAGTTTTCCCGAACCAAATCGTTTTGCTATCGCATCCCCTCGTGACGGATCATTCATCATTGCACGTTACTTACTGCGGGGTATTGTAGGGTGACGAGTATGTTTACCAGAGATAGGAAGTAAGTATGTTGGATGGTAAAGAAATTAACTTACTCTTTTTAGTATTAAATTTTAGTTCGCTTTATAAGGCCTAATGCATGTTTGGTGTACAATGTACATGTTTTTTTTATTCGGCCGGCTGAAAATGCAACCCATAAAATTGCAGTGCCACTCAGAACCTTAAAACACAAAGTCCTGCTCGGCACTGCATTGCACTAGTTCCCCTATTAATTCAAGCAGAATAAAAAAGTGAGGTTAACTTTATTTTGTTGTACGTATTTATAGCAATTAGCCCGGGAAATGAATCTAGGGCTATAATGTCACTTGAACCCGCTTGGACTGAACCCAAGGGGTCAGTTCACATAATGCATATTTTGTATTGGTCTACTGGACCAGTTACAATTTTTGTAATTTGTACAGACACGGAGAAAAGTTTTTGACATTAATATCTAGGCTTGATACCGATCTAAAGCGATAGGTAGGCAGTTTTTTTTTCAAAAAGTGACCCGAATGTTTGCAATCGGTTGATTTTAAATTATAATTAATTAATTAGAAATAACTTATCTTGTGGCAAGATACTGCTTAATGATCATTATCATAGAAATTATAGAATCCGTTAGCTAAAAATGACTTAAGTACTAGTTTTTGTGATATACATCAGCAGTACCTATTAATTTTTTATACTCCTCTATATTTTGTTCCTACCTTCATAACTTATTGATTTACGTATCGTACCTACTTACCAAAACTCGGAACACAAATATATCATTCGAAATCACGTCACTCCCAGGGGTGGGCGAATGACGTGGGCACATTAAAAAGTTTGCGCTGGCAACACTGGACCGGTGGCTGGCAACATTAGCACAACAATACAACGGCGATCCGTCATCGTATGACTACTGATATATTTTAATGGAGATGTAGTTTTGTCCGGGATTGGTATGCGCGGTTAGGATGCCGAGTTCGACACTCGAAATAAATAATTTTAATATTACAGTTATTAATTCACGTGGTATACTTTTTTAATGGCAACAATGCAAAGATTTTATTTATGGCAACGTTAAATATTTAAAGAGAGAAGCTCTTAACGAGTGTCGATTTATATAGTAGACTAGCTTCTGCCCGCGGTTTTCACCCCCGTTCCCACAGGAAGCGTGCATTTTTCTGGGATAAAAAGTAGCCTATATTACTCTCCGGTGCATAAACTATATCTAGGGCAAAAATTACTTCGATCCATTGGTCCGTTACTGCGTGAAAGAAAGACAAACCAACAAACACACTTTCGCTTTTATATTATAATATTATATATAGTAGGAATTACATCATAAAAGTGTTTAGTTCTCCTACGGGACGTTTCTTTAGTTCACATTGTTATTGGCAGTTTCACGTGTGCTTATTATGACTGTTGTACAATAAATCATTTTATTGTTTATATCGGTATCCAAAGCGACAATATTAATAAGAGAGCCTCCTCAAGACGGGCCCTATCAATCACTTACGGAAACCTATCAGGCTGAATCCATTATGCAAGAGATAAGTTCGCACAATAACTTGTGGTACTCACCTAGCTACTGAGGGTACGAACATAGGGAATATTAAATTAAAAAAAAACAATAAAACGTTGCCTACTGGTAGCGGATTATTAGATTAAGATTGTAAATAAATTAGTGTGTATTTTATTTAGTTATTTTAGTTTATGTTGTTTACTTTTTCTGTTATTATAATAAAAACCATTTGTATAAATGGTAAATGATTCTATGCGCAACTACGAACACGATGTTTTATAAAAAAATGATTTTGTAGTTTTATTTTATTTAAGGCGCAAAACAATTGACAGGCCCAAAATGAACTTCGTAGGGGTACAAAAAAATATAATAGGTAAATTTGCCATCTGCCGCGCTGCTGCGCGTGCTATGTTCCGTTTTCCGCGAGTGCTCGTGAAATCTGCCGCTAAGCAGTAGTGCGCAAGCATTACTGTGTTCCGGTTTGATGAACAGAGTAGCCAGTGAAATTACTGTGCCTATGAGACTTAATACCTAATGTCTCAGGGTAACGAGCGCACTGCAGTGCCGCGCAGGCACCTAACTACTGCAGGCAACTAACTCTCAAGAGCAAGTTCTATTTAGGCTCAGTGGGGGCCTTTAATCATATGGTCACTAGAGATGAGTGCAAATATTTCTATCTGTACTCTTTTAGTAGATTTGAAAACCACAAAAAAAGTTAAATCATTAATTTAATTAAAAAGAATGTTTTTTTTATTATTGTAGGTATTTGAAATTATTGAAGTTTGTTTCAATTATATATAGAATATGTAACTTAAAAATGACAGTCCGCCTCTCAATTTGTACGCCTACATATGAGGCAAAACATGATGAACCTGTAATGACTATAACATCGATGTACCTACTTATATAATTTAAAGTTGGTATAATACTCATGTTTTATACAAATAAAAAAAAAAAAAAAAAAAGTGCAGTTGTAAGGAAACGACAAATTTATGAATCGTAAAATTCAAATGTTGAACTCCTATGTAACATCTGGCAACACTGGACCACCACAGCATGGCCCTTTATGGCTCATAATCTCTCCAAAAAATCCATGAATCCCATTTCTTCACACAATAATCTTAAAGTAGCGAGAACGCACGATGTCTGTCGCACATGCAGCTTACAACCCTCAAGTCCCGTCGCAACCCCTTTTAGCATTACCATAACCTTTATGGGGAGGAAAAAATAATAGGCCATTGCTGAAATGGCCAGCTTGGTGTCAATGGAAGTGAGTTTTGTCATTACGACCCAATAGTTGCTATAGCGGATAAAGAAATGATGCCAAATTAGGTACATTATAATAATTAATTAGGTGGTAGGACTAACTCTTCTGCGAGTGTCCGTCTGGGTTGGTATACCACCGCTTTGCTCGTGAAGTCGGCCGCCAAGCAGTTATGGGCTGTATTCCGGTTTAATGAGCAGAGTAGCCAATGACAAGTTTGCCTGATGGTAAGCATTACACCAGCCCAAAACAATTGCACTGCCACTCAGAACTTTGAAACATAAAGGCCTGCGCGGCACTGCAATGCACGCTGAGATATATAGATATTAAGTCTCATAAGCTCAGTAATTTCACTGGCTACTCTGCTCATAAAACCGGAACATAGCAATGTTACCGGGCTAAGTGTGGGTTGATATCAAGCCGTTATAAAGGACAATACATCCTATACAAGAAGCTCGTGCTAGTATCGGCCCCCTTGGTACGCGTGATGAAATGCGACAATCCAAATGACGTGTGACACAAACGTAGTAGAGGGCTACTTGTGGGACACACGGGTTATAATAACGACGCGCTTTTGTTCCGAACGAACGAGGATGAGAAGTCGAGAGAGCGCGAGTGATGAGAAGTCAGATTAGCGAACAGTTATTAAGTGCTTTTTTCTTTTTTTTCTCTCTGTAAGCTCCAGGGCTCGCACCCTTTGTTTGGTAATTAAATTATTGTACATAGAAAAATTGCTTCCTTATCATCAATTTAATTAAGTTATTGAGTGCTTCAGTTAGAGCTAGTTGTTATGAGCTAGCGTGATGAAAGGTGTCAGATGTGTTAGACTCGTCTCATGATTGCGTTTAAAATATATCTATAACAAGTCGATGTAAAAAAACTTACAGAAACAACACAACTGCCCTAGTCAGTGTCACTCGAGATGATGTAAGTTTTCTAACGATACCCGATACATCTAAATCTGTTCAGGCATTTAAAAGTTATGGTAGAATATAGAAAGTCACGTATAAACTTGAAAATTAACGATAATTTTGAAAGATATCACCATAATTTACCAAACTTAAAAAGCGCCACAAATAATATTTTTTTTAGTAAAGAAAATAAAACAAAAACTTGTATTTACTATTGTACATTAATATTTACATGTATATTGACACAACATTATACATTATAACGGGATTTTTACCTTAATCATTATTAACTGATGAGCGCCTGATATTTCGACGCTGTTGTGTTCCGTGAACTCTTATAAATACAAATGTTGTTTTAGAAGCTAGCTTCTCCTGCTTCCTTTTTAAAATCTTGCTCGGGCACCTCATGAACCGTATGTGACATAAAAGACAAAGGGTCGACAATGCCCTCCAGCAGGGGATCTCGGGTGCGTCTTGGGATTTTGGAAATTCTCCGGACGCTGAGGTGAGCTACTTTAGAATCAAGATTGGAATTGTGAGATATTCTTTAACATTTACTTGAGGAAAATCGATCGGGTATTTTGAGCAAATAAGACAAAAAAAATAACAATAGATAGTCATCAAGCCATATTTTTTTTCATACTACAAGGCATCAAGACGTGAATCCGATGGCCTATAGGTAATAGCCTTAAACATACCTACCTAACACGTGCCATCCAAAACTTTGAAACACAAATGCCTGCGTGGTACTGCAGTCCGCTCGTAACCCTCAGATAAGTTTCAAATTATGTCTAGTCATTTCACTAAAAACTTTATCACAATACTGCTTGGTGGCTGACTACAAGAGCAAAGCGGTGGTAACTATTCAGTCGGACAATCGCAGAAGAGTTAGTCCTAAGTTTATTAGGTAGATTTGTCAACAAAGTAAAAAAACTACCAACTAACTACGAGACCCAAAACCATCGCTAAAAATGTTCAAAATAAACCAATCATTAACTTACTGCACACTACAGTTAGTACATTGCACAGTCTCTTGTTATGTTTAACTTGCTAGTTAAGAACGCTGCGTGATAAAGCGGCCCTTTCTTCTCCCTAATGCATGCAAAACAATGCCTTTGTTCGAAACGAAAGAAAGTATTGCACAAGTAGCCACAAAGGCATCACACACCTGCGAATTAGCATACGAAATTAGCGTATATACTCGTGTAATTAGATACCAGATTGGTATAAACCGTTAATTTTGTATCGATATCCAGTGTTATTATTCTAAGTTCGATGTTGCCATTAGGCCGATCTGTGTGGAGGCATTCGGCACCGGATGTCCTATTAAAATTATGGCCGATTTTCAATAAACATCCATTATATCGGTTGCTGGCATTATTTTGGATACTTGTATCCAAATTCACCATACTATAGGTGTAATTTTGATACTTGAGAAAGCAATATAAATTATTTCGGCCGTTTACAATTTGGAAGAATTGTCCGGGGACGTAATAAAATAGATAATAGATAAAGATAGATATTATAATGTTGAATTGTATTTTATTACAATTTATTGATTTATTTTCAAATTCAGATATAATAATTAATATATATAATTTAGATATTTATAAGTCGAATAGATAAAAAAATTCGCTGCCAACAGAATTCCAACCTAACCAATAAGGCTATGGGACCGATCGATGTTGACTCCGAAATTCTTGAGATGATGACTTCTTTCGACTTACAAGCAGAAGACGCAGGTTCGTATAATGTTGGCGGCGGCCAACAGGATGCAATTTGGTTAAATTATTGAGATAAAACTATTTTACTATTAAAATTCTTGTGAGTATCACACATTATAACTATAATAATTTATAATGTACAAATTTACGGGAGCATCCGTTAGTGTCAGTAAACACTTTAAAATAAATTTAATAAGGTATCAAACTCGTTTCCAGCAGTACTCGCGACCAAATGCAATGATTGCAGGCTCCCTGTTTTACGCCTGCAGGATAAATTTTATTTTGCCTGCCGCATCGCATCGCATGCGAAACTGCACTAAGCCTTCGCTTTTGGGAAAAAGCACTTTTTCTCCTTTTTTGGCCTTGGGAAAGACATATGTTGTGCGGCTTGATTAATCGAATGAGGAGGAAAGTAACGTCTAAGGATTACCTGCCAACTAGTAGTGGGCTAGACCATTTGGATTAACAGGGCTACATTGGCTTGTAGATAATCTAATTATTTTTGTAGCTAGTTTAGATGTAGTGTTTATGTAGTAGCTAGTTAATAAAGGCTTTTAACCCAGGTATGGGCAACCTTTGGGAAGTTCCGGCCTAAACTTTAGGATGTTAATGAAGTCGCGGGCCGTGGATGACAGGTGGTTGTGAAAAATATCGTTTTTTACATTTATAAAGTGTAACACTAAAGTTACATCAATTAGCGAAACTTGAGCTTTTTATTTTGAGCTTTGGCTTTAAAAAAGGACATACACATAACACAACGTAGACAACATAGAACCTCCCTATGTTCGAATGTATGTATTTTTTAAAATACTATTTGTTAACGGGACAAGCTGGTCGTTTGCCTTATGGTAATCATAACGCCGGCCCACAACAATTACAGTGCCACTCAGAACTTTGAAACACAAAGGCCTGCGTGGCACTGCAGTGCACTCGTTACCCTGAGACATTAGGTACCCAGTAATTTCACTGGCACTGCATGGTATGTACACCAATTTCTTCGTCAATTGTGGACCGAGTTTTAACCGACTTCCAAAATAGGGAAGGGTCTCAATTCGGTGGGTACTTTTTTTTTGTTACCTCGATTTTTGTTACAAAAATTTTATGAAAGAATATCACACCAAAAGGTGAAAAAACGGGCAGTGAAATTTTATATATCTCGCTTTTCATCGAATTCCGTTCCCATTGTTTTGAAAGCAGTTTTACTTGTATCCTTATAACATAAGAAAAAAAACCTACTAACAAGAGCTAATAAACTTCAACGGAGGTACGGGTCAGCTATTTGCCTAATTGGAAAAACGGTAAATCTATCCCGATCACCCCTTCCTGAGAGGTCACCCCCTCCCTAGGGATGTTCTATAGCACCGACCGTTGTAAACAACTCTTCGATGTTGCTAGTCGTAAGCGAAATATTGCTGGCTGGTTAACGGCTTTTATACGTTGCACGAAGTTTGAATATATGAATATTTTAGTGTCTTCTATTTTTGAAATCGGATTTGGTCAACTTTTATAGAATAGGCAATGTGAAGAGAACAGATATTAGATATAATATATGTAAAAAGTACCTTCCTATCTTAAGATATATTTTACACAAAATACTTTCGAAGGAAACTACAAATTACACCCAAAACACCTTTCCTCGAAAGTCTTACTTATGTAAATTGTACCTAATCAAATCGTCATTACTTACGACAAGTCGTATCATAATTATATTTTGCACTTTTTTAAATAACTACATCTAAGTAAAGAGACGACTAGGTTGCTTGTCGGATGGTAAGAATTACATATGTACATATTATTACATCAGCTATTAAGAGACTTATTCCCAGCAATTTCCCTGGATAAAAATTTTTAGCATCTTTGTGTCTAAAGTTCACTGTCATGTAATGAAAAATAAATATTCTAAAAAACTGGCTTGCAAATACCCGCAAAAAACTCAGACTCCGTGTTCCAATGATCACATTCCACACGCACTTACCAAGAAAGTAACAAACAAAATAAGAGTACCCAATCTGCATAAAAACTCAACACAAACAGAGACACCTCGCCCCATCGCAATCGTCTGACGGAGTCTCGTTCGCTTCAAATATTAAAATTTAATCGGGCGGTGTCGCGCGTCGAATTAAACCTCCTTCGGGGAATGTAGACGGAAAGAAGGTTGGTGTTCAGAAGTGATAGTTCGCTCTGTGTTAGCTAGATTTTATTTTTGTACCTTTGTTTTTTGCTTTGAATTTTTGGTAAATTTTCTGGAATTATTTATTGTAAGGTTAAATTAATAACCTTTGCTTTAATAGCAAAAGTTATTAATTATTACCTATTAAAGTTGTGGTTTTTGTATTCTTGTTTTAATTTACATTTAATATTCGTGGCTGGATACGTTTTCTACTGTGCGTTTGAATTGTAAGAAGCCTTGAATACCCCATAACTTAAATTAATTGTGATCATGGATACAAGTTTTACCCAAATAATATAATATAAATTTTATTAGTGTAATTTTATAAAAAGTCTATTTTTCTCGTGGTGTTTACAACAAAACTTAGATAGCATTAGAACCTGACAGTTAGTATATTTTGGATTATTCATTAAATGATCTAAAACCCTTTTTTAACATCACCATCGAATGACATATCATTGAACAGATAAGTAGGCAATTAAATTTCCATTTTAAAGCTGTAACATCTGTACAATAACTAATCTTTGCATCACCGACAGTCTTACGGACAACACAGTAATTGCCGTCGAAACGAAGAAAAGTGATATTAATTCCGTTCGCGCTTCCATAACGCGATTCTGAATGATTTACAAGACACCATTCCATGTCCCTTCTGGTATTAACTCCAATTTTAACTTAATATTTCATTTGTCGACTCTACTGGGACGCGTTTGCGAAGACAATCTATTGTTTTTGTTGTCGCCGGTAAAATTATATTGTTTTTTTTTTATAATTCTGCTTTATGTTGCAGTGGAGAAGTTTGATAGTGGTTTTTCTTGAGTTAGACAGTTTTCCGTACGATTATAAACCTGTTATTTATTTATTTTCATTTATTTTAAGTTTTATTAATTGTATTTGGTAACGAGACGAGCTGGTCGTTTGCCGGATGGTAAACATAACGCCGGCCCATAACAATTGCAGTGCCACTCAGAACTTTGAAACACAAAGGCTTGCGCGGCACTGCAGTGCGCTCGTTACCCAGAGACATTAGGTATTAAGTCTCATGAGCCCAGTAATTTCACTGGTTACTCGCTTATCAAACCGGAATACAGTAATGCTTGCACATTACTGCTTGGCGGCAGACTTCACGAGCGAAGCGGTGGTAACAACCCAGACGGACACTCGCAGAAGAGTTAGTCCTACCACTAACGACTATCATCTTCTATGAGGGTGCATGCCCTCCAACTGGAGAGTTACAGGAATGGCACAGGTGGGAGGCAATCCTGTAGTTTTGCCCACCTTTTACGTAACTCAAGGTCATTAAACTTCCATTGCAGCCCACGGTCATACCATAGTCGTATCGCGTAGGAACTTGATAGGTTTTTTTAAACTCGATATTATAGGTTAGCGTTTGACAACTACCTCTCTGCAGGGTCATTTTAATTCACTGGGAATGATTCCGTGTAGGTTGAGACTGTTTCTAAAAGTTTATTTAGAAATCGGATCCAGACAGAAATATTGTCGATGATATCCATGTTTATGGACTGAGTTGTAAATCTAAACCGAAATTTATCTTGTTTGAAATTGTTCTGTCATTTTTGATCTGAAATATAGAAAGCATTTGTAAAAGGACTACAATGTTTTATTTGAACAAATACGTATATAATAAGGTGCTAGGCAAGATTTCTTAGCTTGAAGCTTCTAACTAGCACCATCGTCCTATAATTGCATTAAGATCAGAGTTAGTGGTCAAACGTTTGGAACGGGCACTATGGGTTTCTGGAACGTTCGTTGACTTTGAGCACGGATTGGGTCTGTTGGTGTCTTTGTCATTTATTATGTTCTGATAAAGACAGCATTAGTTTTAGTCTGTGATTCGGGTAGACGAATGTTGCAGAGGCCCGCTGTTAGAGTCATTTATTTTAACTCTCATAAGTGCTCCTTTGAGGCCTATTTGAATAAAGCATTTTGAATTTGAATTTGAAATCCATCAAATAAAAAACGCTTTAAAAATCGCTTCTCCTACCACCAAGTCCTTCCCTCAGCCATGTGACCCGGCCATGTCGCCGGTCGCTCCGATCGATACAGCCTCCTGCACTTGAGCTTTTTGCTCCCCCTACTCCTACCCCTTAAGGGGGGCTGGGGACCTTTACCCCCTAGCCATTCCCTCCCCGGTCTTGGGCGGAGATGTTATGTTGCCGTTTTTATGTTTATACCAGTTTTATTCGGGAAAAACGTAAATGAATTAGCAGCTTTTGTTGTGAGTACGGACTCGTATGTTACTAAGGGACCTAAGTATATAGGTACAATGTAGAGTAATATGGAGAGTCTTTGAAGGGAATTAATAGGGAAGCTGGGAGAGTTTCATATAGAAAACGGAGTAAGGCAGGCGTGGAATTGTAGATTTTATAATTTGATAAAGCATGGTATGTCATTTGCTATTTCAACACTCTCAAGATATACCTAACCTAAAAGGTTAGGTTCATCAAGAAAAAATAAAACTCGTATAGAACACATCTAGGCTTATTTTTTAATAAACTTACAAGACTATTTTTAGATTACCTACGAACAGCAATGAAAGATGGTTTCATGCTTTTTGATGTTGGTAAGTACAAATTTTAGTTTCGATTAAGGTTTATTATATAATCCCATTTCTGGACCATTTTTCTGTCTAATTCCACTAAAATTTTGGATAGACTTTTATTTGTCATGAAAAGTAATGTAACAATAAGGTCTGTCGGCTTATTTGGTATACCTAAGTAAAACAAAAAGTTAAAGTATATTACTGCCTTTTATGACCAAACCTTGGTATCAGAAAAATACTATATATAGTATGTTAATAATGTATGTAAATAACCTATTTCTATATACGCAAGGACGTAAAGACGTACTTACGCCGCCCTCCCAAGGCTTTTTACAAAACAGTGACAAAACCGCGTCGTCTCACTCTGCCACGCCTTTTGGCGACAAAGCCTTACACCACGCCCATCGTGACACTTTCCACCAATGGGAGACGGGCGGTTTTTTATAGCTTATGTAATCTTAGATGAGAAAACTTTAATGCTTTGACCAGTTTGGGCGGGATCTTGCGAAAATGGATAAAAATAGTTCGAATGTATTGTGGGCGTTGTGAGGTTATGGACTTGTACTATTACTTATTCTGTGGTTATGGTAGGTTTGTATATCTAGGCTATAGGGTTTTATTGGTGTGGTTTTTTTTATGTTATTTGGTAACGAGACGAGCTGGTCGTTTGCCTGATGGTAAGCATATCGCCGTCCCATAACAATTGCAGTGCCACCCAGAACTTTGAAACACAAAGGCCTGCGCGGTACTGCAGTGCGCTCGTTACCCTGGGACATTAGGTATTAAGTCTCATAAGCCCAGTAATTTCACTGGATAATCTGCTCATCAAACCGGAACACAGTAATGCTTGCAACACTACTGTTTGGCGGCAGACTTCACGAGCAAAGCGGTGGTAACAACCCAGACGGACACTCAACAGTGTTGTTGTGTTGTGTGTAGACTTCCTATTATGAGCCCAGAGAAGTGTGAGAGAACATTGCAGGTGTTGGACCGGGGTAAAATATTGAAGACTGAATCAGTTTAGCTATGTAAAGTGTACCTAATAATTACGTAATCGTGCAAAAAATAGTAAGTATCATTGCATAGTAAGTAAATACCTAGGTACGATAAATAAATAAAAATCGTTACATAACGTTTTTTTCAGCAGTTTTCTCGATTTTTTTTTTCGTTGGCTTGCACCAATTATTTTTATGCCAAAAAAAGGATGAGGTTGTGAAAAAGATGTGGTATAGAAAGATTTGTGAAAACAATGCATCCTCCCAGCTGCCTTGAAAAGAAGAAAATATCTTTTGAGTTATTTAGATTCAAGATACTTAATGTCGTTGTATTGCAAGAACAATATTTTTTTAAATTAATTTAAACAGTTTTCTTACTTAGTGCTTAACATTTTTACGAGACAATCAGATTATTCGTCTAAACTAAAACTTTGAAAGGGAATAACAGGGACCGATGGTGTAACGGGTGAATTTGAATAAAGAAATGTTATTTTTCTTTCTTTATTTCCTGACTTCTGTATAAAGAAATGTTGAATTGGAAGCAAAACGCCAGTTATTAACGTCAGTAATCTGTCTGCACGTTGCCACAGAACATATACTAACGTTTTTTAAACTTACAACAGACTTGTTAACTATAACTACGCTATGAGTACTTTGCAACTTCGGTAGTACATAGTAAAAAAGAACGACACGTTGACTATTAAAAAAAAATAAAAAACCTTCTGTGCGTAATAAAAACTGAAAAGAAATGAAACCCTTTCACTCCATACAATTAAAACGAAACTAGTGACATCTCATATTTAAAATCCATCAAACATTTATGCTACGGAGCGTGTCAAAGAAATAGACATACCTACATACACAAAAAAGCAAAAAAAAGCGAAAAAAGAAATTAAAAAAATGCTCCAAAACTGGGTAATGTTTTTCTTTCTTTCGGCAGTCGGGTAAGAAAAGCTTCTCTCAACTAAAACGCCACCTCACTTCACATTCCCACAGACCATACATCCACAGATAAAACAGATGACGTATAACGACACCCCTCTATCTTCACCCCCATGGGGCGCAGGTCAGGGGGTGGAACAAACCTTCCGGCGCTCCTTTTATTCCGCTACACAGCCTTTGTTCGCCCGCTCCTGAAAAAGGAAGTTAAAGTTTGCTCTTTTATTTGTGGGAAGTCATTGGGTCAGGTTTTTGAATCTTGGAGAGATAGGAGAGGAAATAGCGAATGAGAAGTTTACTTTAAAGTACTTAGTTATTTCTGCGAATAGTAAAATGGGAGAGTAGTGAGATAGCTAGGTGGAACTTTAACTCTGTTTTATGATATCTATCTCTCATAGTATCTCATAGTACAGAAACTTTGCATCTCTTTACCCGACTGCCGAAGGAAATAATTTTTCGAGCGTATGTAGGTATGTCTATTTCTTGGCATGCTCTGTAGTTTGATTCGTATATAGCCGCAAAATATAGCTTCATTTAAAAGGTTTTTTTAGCAAAATCACATGAACTTCTGGCACTGGATAAAATGTGTCATGGTTCATAATAATAATTATTATATACTGATAATCTTAATGTTATATTATGACGTCTTAATGATTACAATGTCTTAGTATTAACTTAGTCTAGTTTCGCACTTATAATATTAGTAGGATAGGATGGTCTCACCCGACCATAATACTATAAGGGATGTTGACTTTATTTTTTTATGATGGCAATCAATTCATTTTCTCATGAGAATCAAATGTCTATATCGAAAAAACTGGAAATCGAAAGCTAGAAACGTCAAAAATGAGAGTCAAAGTCGGGCGTATCGACTGAGCGCTAAAACGCCCCATACAAATTGGACAGAACATCTGACGTCACTTGTTCTACGCGGGCCCTAAAGCTGTACTAAAAACATGCATTTTGTTCATTTGGCCGTGAAAAATTATGTTACATTTTTTTATTTATTAAAATGTAATGAACTGATGGTATTATTTAAAAGACTAATGGATGATAAAAAAAATTGTTGAACTTTGGAAACTTTTAGATTGTGGAAATTATATATTTTTGTGAATTTCGTTTTTATTATGTTAATGTCTACTTCATAAAACTGTATAACGATAGAAATTATGTATTTTGTGTTTCATGCAATATCCCAATTTCCCGACAAACTATAGGCTCACCACACAAAGTTTGCTCTCGCCGGAGATTGAACCAGGGACCCTTCACTTTGCAGGCAGGATTACTACCAACTTAGTGACGGAGCCATAAAAAAGCTGCTTTAAAATATCAAAAGATGACGCTAACGAATCTTATTACCTCATCGTTATTTATCAGACGTCTCAATTCAATAGCGTTCTTGTATACTGAACCCTAAAGTACACCGGCTGTTCATTTATATTCGCTCGGGGCCCATTCAGCCACCTACACTTAATTTGTATATTTTTACATTATGTAAGACTAGGGATACCATGTTTTTTTTTTAAATATTAGTTACTGGCACTGGTGTACCTGAAGCGTAGGGGGACTAAGGCATGTTATGTTAAGTAGGTATACTTAGATTATAATTAGCTTGCTGTGCGTTTTGGCATCGCTGTAAGCGCAGCAAGCAACTGATTTAAATAAATGACTAAATTTCATATTAATTAGCTTTATGTCTAGGTCGGTGTTAATCTATTTGGCAGATCGCTTACTTCGTTTTAAAGCTATTCCTAAACTGCCTTATGCTGAAATCGTTGTTAGAACCAATTTTGATGAACTTGATACTATGTTTCGATTTTGATATATGAACTAGGCTTAAGTCATGATCGTTCATATTAATATAAATATAGCTTCTTGGATTATTTTAAAGAGCATTTTGACATCTGCTGTCAGAATTAGGAATTGAATTGGCGATCACGTGAACGTCGTTCACTTCACATTTGGTGAACTACGACCTTAAAGCCGCGTTTCCAGTATGCAAGTAGCCCGCATGCAAGTAGTATGCAACTGACTAGTGGAAACGTTAATCTGCATGAACGTTGCAGCTTTCTAGGTAATTTATTTCTAAGTTCACAAAATATCCGAGGAAAATTAAAAACGGAAACGTAACCCTACTCTCTCCAGAGCTCCTTTTTTGATAAAAAGTTCTTTCACCAGCGATACATTTATTAAAATGTATACATGTCTTGAATAACGTCTGAGTGGGTCGTTCTGGGTCTCAATTAGTGTATACAGAGACGGTAATGTATATATACTGTTTGTGTTTGGTCAAAAGAGCCCTTTCATGATGTTTTTGGAGTGAATTTTTGTTACTGCGAATGAGCGTTCTTTTTGACCGAGGTCCTCGAGCTTTAGAATGTACCTTTGCTGCATTATGCTATGCTTTTGTGTTACTTATTGCTATGTCTTGAACATATGTTTTTAAGCCTCTCGTAATATAGAAAAACCAGTTTTTAACCAGTGCGTCCTACTAGTCATGACAGGGTACTAACCATCTGTTCTACTATTTGTTCTACTAACAAAACAAGTGGGAGATACGGAGCCGAAATGTGGACACTGAAAACACAACTAGTCCACCAATTTATAGTCAGAAAGAAAGGAAGAAATTTATGCTTGGTACATCTTTGAGGGACCGAAATCGAAATGAAGTTAGTCGCTATAGAACCAAGGTTACCGATATAGCTCAGCGGATTAGCAAACAGAAGTGGCAGTGGCTGGTCACGTCTTCCACTTCCACAGAACCGAAAACAGGTGAGGCAGATGTGTTCTGGAGTTGAACCGCGAATTGGCAAACGTAGTGTTGGACGTCTTACGACAAGGTGTAGCTACGATATACGCAGAGATGCTGCGGAAATTCCAACTTATGCATTTAAAATAAAGATAATGATGGAAACTCATAATTGTTTCGAAGTAAGTCATTGTTCATAACAATGTTATCGTTATGAATGGATACAACCCTTTCCGAGGAATAAGTAAGCGTAAACCTGTTTCTGACCCCAACTTTACGACATAAAGATGCAGATCAATAACGAAACATCCTCTTAACATCTCTCGCTAATTGCCTAAGAAAAATTAATTCCCCAAAAGGGTTCCGTATCCGAAACGACGCCCCAAGGACCATTATTAGCGTACCGTAGGAAAAGTGAGCCGTTTCGCGCACTCCAATAATTGAACGTTGTACACAAAAATATGCAAATGAGTTTTTGCCCCGTGAAAATTAACTTTTTCATCATGAATTATGTCCTTGACGGTGTCTTAGGTATGTCTTCAGGGAGTTTTTTTGAGATTTAACAGCTTTTAGTTAAGGGTAATTTTGGAGGGTGGAAAAAATCCGGTCGTTTGTGAAGGGTTAAATGTGTTTGAGTTTGGAACTTTGAGTCATTTTGGAGATGAATTTTCGGCTTCTATTCAAGTTCTTGAGTTTTGTAAACGATTTTTCTTCATTTATTCAGATTTTTGTATAGCAATTGACAGATTTCACGTTAAAATGTTTTTTTGTACATGGAGATAAAATAATGTTCTACAAATACAAATGTGAAATTTTATATTTGGTGCATAAAGAAAAACCATATTTCCTTTTTTATTGTCTTATCTACATAAATAATATTTATCAAATAAAATATATTCACAATATGCACAATGGATCTTTGATTAAGATTTTTTGGAATGCAGTAAAAGAATGATTTAAAAAATAAACACAGTTTTTTCAACTTAATCAAAATACTTTGGTTTATCAAATCTATCTTATTATTCATGGTGCCATTTGAATGGTTCATAGTTACAAGTAATTTTGCACATCTTATAGAGTTTTAATCACATATACGCTCTCACTATGCAGTCTTGACCATGACTCACCATCAATTTTATTTCGCATCCATATCAAGACAATGTGTCGATGCCTATAATTATTATTATAGTAATTATGATCTTCTGGACAATGTCTCAATCAAAGTGTGGGTGGAATCGCTGTCTGGTTTGAAGGATGATATACTTCTATATCAAAGATTGGATGTGGATTTTACAATTGTTAGCTATTGACAAGAATATATATAATTGTAATATATTATCATATATAATTATAATATATTATAATTATATACCTAGGTACTTTAATTAACGCGAAAGTGTTTGTCGGATTATTGGTTAATCATCTTGTCACGCAGCAACAGGGGAAACCGCTGGTTAATATATAAATAATAAATTATAATTGTAAAGTTAATTGTTAAGTACTGTTAATGGCCTTTGTCGTGTTAATGAAAATGTCAATAAACGACATATATTTCTTTCATTATATTTTATTAAATAAAAAATTAGTAATAGCTTTTAAAGTTGTCCAATTGGCTTTGTTACACGCCTTAATCATTTGTGTAAGTATTGCTATCTTCCGGATCGAAGTATAAAGTAGCCCGTGAAGTAACTAGACGTATTATACTTGAGAGCATCAGCCGAATAATCGTCATGTAAATTAGATACAAAACAACTAACAACTACGTACTGTAAATTTGCATCTCTTGTACTCGCTTTGCATAAACGCCCTTTAGCACCCTGCGACAATCAATCCAAGCGATACCAATCATCCGCTCAATGCAATAACGACGTGAACGAATGAATGAATGAACGAAGGAATGAACGCCTCAATGAATGCACCGATTAAGATGTTAGCACTCGGCGGTGAGAGCGCGGTAATGTTGTGGGTGCATTATCTGCACTTTATTGCCATTGTTGATTATTTTATTGAAAGGATGTGCCGGAACATTCAGTGGGATGGGCCTTTGTGTTTATGAGTTTGTTTAGTTAGTATATTTGAAAAAGTATCTTTGCAATGGGGATGTGGCATGAAACACAAAAAATTAAATTACTGTCGTTATACGGGTTTTAAGAACATCACATTAACACAATTAAAATGAAATTCACAAAAGTACCTATATAATTTCCACAAAGATACTGCATTTGAAAGTGTCCCGAATTCAAAGACTTTTTTTTTATCATTCAATAGTAATTTAAATGATATGATCAGATACTTTACATTTCTATGAATAAAAAAATGTAAGAACGCATTTTTTTACGGCCAAATGAACAAAATAAATGTTTTTAGTATACTGCTTTACGACTCGCGTAGAACAAGTGACGTCAGATGTTCTGTCCAATTTGTATGAGTCGTTTTAGCGGTCAATAGAGAAGAAAAATTAACAAAAATAAAACTATCCTGAAATTTTTCGTTATTGTCCTGTGTTCATTGCCGACCTGTTACTTCGTTGCGGATCGAAAAGACCCGATTGATATTTATTTTTTTAAATAATGAGGCGATTTCCGAGCATGTGGCAGAAATATAGATTATCATAATTCTTAAAAAATAGATGCTAAAACTTTGTGCTACGAATGTTCGTAGCTTCTGCCTACGCCGTCAATATCGCTAGTGGTGCCAGTATTGTGCTTGCTCATTGGAAATAATTACATGCAGACGTGGGGTTAAAACTGCTACAACATGTAAACAGGAAAGTTTTATGTTTGGATATTTGTTGTTTAATGGCGCGAATATTGACGTTGTCAATTGTTTTTTGACTTCTAAATAAAGGAGTTAGATAAGAAGATCTTTAATTTTTTTTAATTCGAGCCATGTTTAATGTTTTTTTAGTAAAAGAGGTAAAATTATGGTAGTTTTCAGCTTTGTATTTAAATAATTACTCACAGGTTTTTTTTATATCTAAAGATAACTTTACACCTCATTTTTATAGATGAGTTCAAATGAGCTCGGTTCAAATTTGAATCGTTGCTTTCCAAATTATCTTCGACGAAAATTTGAGTTAGCGTAAAGCGCAGGAGATCTCTTGTGTTAGGGGTCAAACTATTGCCGGCGCTTACACCCTTAGTATAGGAGAGCTCCTGTCCCCAAAATATTATATTGTATATGTATTTGCCCGACGTAATTCAAATTCAGAAACAAAAGTCGCATTGATGTGCCAATGACCATAGCTCACAAGTAACAAGTCGTTGCCAGTGGCCAACTAAACAGTTGTTTAACGTCCGTCAGAAATAAGAATGGCGTCTATTTACCGCTAATAAGAAAACTCAGTCTGGCCATTAAGCACGCAGTCCGTTGGCCCTTTGGGAATGAATCACATGTTTTATTCAGGCGACGTTGGGGAACTGGCCCTTGTAGATAAGGTTCATAGTCCTTGCGATGGAATGTGGCGCAACCTTTATACATATTGGATCTAAATGAAAATTCTAACAATATATATTTTATTGTTGAAATGATATAAAGGAATAAGCTTTTTACCAGGTTGGTTGTAAGTAGTGCTAACTCTTTTTCGAGAATCCGTCTGTAGATTACCATCGGTTTGCTCGTAGAGTCTACCAAGCAGTACCGTGCAAGCTATTATATTTCGGCTTAATAAGCGAAGTCGTCGATTACTGGGAATAATATTTTTTTTTAAAGCAAATGGGGTTATTGTTGACCTTTATCTTACCTGATGGTAAGCGACGATACGTTCAACAATATAGCATGCTTGTCCAAAAGATAGATACATTTATATACTTAATTCTCGATGCCTTAGATTAATGAACGCACTGCAGTGCCACGTAGGCCGCGGTGTTTCAATAATCAGGTTGACATTACAATAATTGTTAAGGGCAATCGTTATGATTGCCATAAAAAAACTACTTGCTCGCTTCCATACTTTACAGAATAAAACCGTTGCGTCTCATTGCATGCGCTTGCAGAAGTGACACCCGAAGCAAGCGTATTTCCTGTAGCCCTGTAGGTGAAATTTTCAGCTGGTCATATTGCACAGGGTGTTTATTAATTAAAGAGGGCCTGTAAACTCGTTGCGATGTGTTCCGGTAGTAATGAAGCTGGCGAGAACTAGTTGCTAATGAGGTGCTCAATTTTACACATCCTTTATAGATTTTCTTTAGGAAACGCGCACACACACAGTTTTTGGCAATAATATACCTATGTTATATTAGTTATGGCAGCTAGCCGACAACATAAACGATTTAAAGCCTCGTTAACTTCAATTTATCTCATATTCTGTCCCTTTCGCTTTCGTTAATATTGTAGCGCAAACAAAATAGACCGAATTAATTAAATTGAAATGAAAACGAGAAAAGTCGATGTATCAAAATTTATATAAAAAACAAAATTAAAAATTTTGAAAAAACCTGCCAGTGTCACTCGGGATGATGTAAGGATTGTAACTATACCTCATACATCTAAATCCGCTCAAGCATTTAAAAGTTATGGTGGAATAAAGAAACTCACATACATACATACATGAACCCTAGTAAAAACATTACACTCCTTTTTTGTGCAGTCGTGTAAAAAATAACCACTCAAATTATTTTTTGGAAGTTGATTAACAACCGAGCCAATTTACCTATTAGATGAGAGTTGCCAGTTAATTTTTTTTTCACAAAATTCCATCTTACCTCGTTGTTTACCATTGGTTAATGACCTGAATGTTTACCGATTCCATGTCAAAGGCTGGGTCACTGTTTGTCCAGTAAATGAAGACCCCCGGGCTATCCGACTTCAATCTGTAACCGAAACACGAGTATTTTAATCAACCGTTTATTTTGATTCGGATTATTGTAAATATTGACCAGGAATTTAATGTAAATTCATAGGATGGTGCGCGTGGCTCAGCAGTTTACCCGTTTTCCCCGGGAGTGGTGCATTTTTCTGGAATAAAAATCTAATTATATCTAATGTATTTCTTTATAACAAAACTCAACCAAGCCGATCAGTAGTTTTGGTTTTCAGAATAGGCTTGGAGCCGTGATTATGGCATATACTCTCAGAATTCCCATGGACGTTTGTACACGAACAGACAGCTGCGGCTGTAAAAAAATCTAAATAGTAGTATGTATGTAAAGATGTACAGCGCCAACCCCCATGTAAAATGGGACAAGGGCAGAAATGTGAAGGTTTCTGACATCAGGACCCTATTTAATAAAGCTGACAATCCGACAAGTCCGACATATGTCAATAAGTGACAATTCGACAGTTTTTCTGTTTAATAAAACTTACAGGCGACAAAATTGTCATGGTGGAAAATTGACAAATTTGTCACGACAATTTTCTTATTGTCATATTAAAGACTGCGGTTTTTTGACATATGTCGAGTTTTATTAAACGCGTTTTTAGATGACAAATATGTCAAGATTTAACCGGTCGATTTTTGACATATTTGTCACTTTTATTAAACAGCCTAAGCGCGACAATTCTACAATTATGTCATTTTTTGACATATATGTCGAATTGACAGCTTTATTAAATAGGGCCCAGGTGAGACAGCGGTCAAACGCAAGCCCATTGGCAATAAAAAAAACTCGTAGCAGATATCATTTTGAATTTAAATACTGCACAATTCATGCATCTCTGTATTTATTTAATAATCTTACGCTATTATTTCTTATATCACTATGTTTTATCTAGTATTTGTGCACCGAGAAAACAAGCATACGATGAAAATCCTATTTTCCAAAGTAGCCTCCAGACTCCCGTTCAATTTTTCACACAATGTCAAGTTGTCATACGAACGAAAATTTACGATGTGATGGTGCTAAATGATTTCATTTTTGGCGAATTTTTGGTGCTACGGTTTGACTTGAAAAATAATCCATAGAAGTTTTTGTTAGTGGGAGGACTAACTCTTCTGCGAGTGTCCGTCTGGGTTGTTACCGCCGCTTTGCTCGTGAAGTCAGCCGCCAAGCAGTAGTGTGCAAGCATTACTGTGTTCCGGTTTGATGAGCAGAGTATCCAGTGAAATTACTGGGCTTATGAGACTTAATACCTAATGTCTCAGGGTAACGAGCGCACTGCAGTGCCGCGCAGGCCTTTGTGTTACAAAGTTCTGCGTGGCACTGCAATTGTTATGGGCCGGCGTTATGCTTACCATCAGGCAAACGACCAGCTCGTCTCGTTACCAAATAACATGAAAAAAAACTCATAGAAGTAGCATTAGAAGTGGTTAAAACATCTTAGCGTACCTTTCTATAGTATATAACTGTTTTGTGTATATTATATTAAACGTTTTATAATTGTACACTTACGTTTCTAATATTCCGCTGGCGCAGTGAACCGAAAAGGATCTAAAAATTGGTTTCTGACACGAGAGAACGCCATTGTTCGCGATCCCGCGCCTACTTTTACCAATCTGAAATTGGTTGGAACTTAAATATTTAGGTACCTGAAACTAGATACAGGTTTGCAGGGGATTAGGGTAAAACTATAAAACCCCACAAAAATAATTCATCACCCGAGTTTCCAAGTTACAATCCTATCCTCCAAGTTATTCGCAAAAGACGTAGCATAAGTAACTGCCCCCTAGAGTGGCATACAATTCGCATGCATAATGCTCTTCACCTCTAGCCGACCGGCAGACCGCAGTGCTTGAACTAGTATGGGAGATAACGTTCTACTTAATTACGAATTTGAACAACAAAAATTAGACATTCTTGTTGAAATTAAATGAATTAAGTATAGGTATTTATGGTGGAAATTGAAGTAGATTATCCGAGGAGGTATATGTTTTTTGTATTTGTTGATTAAGTATTTGATTATTTATTTGGAAAAGGGCTCCTAGAGTCATTTAACTTTCTAGAGAGCTTTACTGGGTCCCATGAGATGAAATTATATGACAAATGTGTAATTATTTATAGAACCAGTATTGTATGATCTCAGAAGAAAAAAGCTTCTGTAACAAAGAAGATAAAATATTCATTTAGCAGATTACGATTAAACACGTAGCTTCGTTATTTCCTATCAGAGTGACAACCAGTCTCCACACTGACAGGCAGGGTTAGGTGGTTTTTAACGATACAATTTTCCCGCCCAAGCGTGACTCTTGCAAGACGTCATCTTCACTAGTAACTAAAAGCGACATTTACTCCTTCTCTAAATATATTCCGCTACTTTCCACAGTCAAATCGTTCGTGAATACATACGATTGTTTCCACTCGCTCCTAACTCCTAACATATAAATTATATGACCTGCCGCGATGCGCCATGAATATATGTATGAGAGGCAAATTGATATTACAAAAGCTCGTATGTTACACTTTGGCTTTTTACGCCACATTTTTTGCGGCGAAATTGGTTTTTTATGCCATATGAAGGATAAATTGTGACCGAAATGTGTAAATTGAAATGATAATGAGCGGAAAAGAGGCGTAGTTGGTTTCGTCTTCCCTCGTATGTGATATTAAAGCCTATGCTGATAATTCGTGAAATTTTGCTCGTTTTTAGCGACTAGTCTGAGAAACTCAAAGAAAAAGTTGTCTTTAAAATTTCCAGATTAATGGCTTACCCAATGTACCGGTACCTTGAAAAGCCAAAGAGGTTGATTCAACCTATTTTCAGGGTTAATATACCAGACATGATTAGTTAAATCAACAAAAAGAAAATTGTTAAGTATTTACTATAGGTAAATTCTTGCGTCTTGATGATCGCAGAGGAATTAATATAAAGCAAGAGAATTCTCCTCAGAATACTACTGCTCATTCCTTACTGGCTCTTAGAATCACGGAAACAGATGGGGTGGTACTATTCTTACTCGGGACCACACGGCCAAATCTTACTCTTGTCTTATTCTTATCTATAAACATAATTATATTGCAGTGTCTTTATCTTGAGCCAAATTAACAGCATTTTTTAATCTATATAATAATACTAATATTTTATTTGCATTGAATTTATGGAGCTAGTGTGGGTTAGCGGGAAATTGTGCGACTTTCAATCCAACGCACCATAGTTTGAATCTCGACTCGGCCGCACCAATGACTTATATCAAGTTATGTGCGGATTATTCACACTTTCACGCAGTAACGAAGCAACGGATCGACGTGATTTTTGGCATAGATATAGTTTATGGACCGGAGAGTAACATAGGCTACTTTTTATCCCGGAAAAATGTACGGATCCTGTGGGAACGCGGGTGAAACCGCGGGCAGAAGCTAGTATTCAATAAAAATTTTTTTGCATTTACGTTTGGAGGTATTCATTATCATAAGAGTATATCTTTCTTATCCCTGTGATCTAGTGTCTCACTTACAATAAAATACTTGCCATAGTAAAATAAAGTACTAGGTATTGTGTAACCTCTATCAATAGTTGAACATAACGGCGGGCGTCCCATCCCGGGAGAGCTCACTAGTCCTGGCCATGCGTCTTGTCTTTACAGTCTGACCGCGCCCCGGATGTTTCATGTCGTGTTTGTAGAGCGAGCGGTTTTGATACTTGCGAACTAAACTGAAATTTATGTTTATCGAATTGTGGCCTTGGCTGGCTGTTCTCAGAAGAAGTATGGCATGGAGCTAGAAATGTGTGCAATAGAAGTACAAAATCTAAATTATGGATGAAGAGTTGGATTTTGTACAATTCTTCTGGTCAATTTCCTCCAGCTCCACATGGCTTCAGCCAGCTTTTAGTTAAGTACAGTTTTTGTAAGGCTGATTAATAAAAAATAATAAAAATTTGATTAAAAAAAAAATACATGTACCTACCTATTTGTATTAATATCACTGTCACTCACTGTTAAAGTTACAAGTTACAACTTTCAAAATTCAAATGTTTCCGAATCAAAGTTACGAATCGGTTTTATTTTTAATAATAGTTATATCCTTTCTTACACTTATACTGGAAGAGGTCGTAAGCAATAAGACCGCCAATTAATACTTCTATTGTGCGGCGTTTCAGAAAGGTATCTAGACCTATCATTTTTTTGGGCTCTTGGTAACGAGACGAGCTAGTCGTTTGCCTGATGGTAAGCTAAACGCCCGGCCATAACAATTGTATTGCCACTCAGAACTTTGGAGCACCAAGGCCTGCGCGGCATTAGGTATTAAGTCTCATTAGCCCAGTAATTTCACTGGCTACTCTGCTCATCAAATCGGAACACAGTAATGCTTGCACACAACTGCTTGGTGGCAGACTACACGAGCAAAGCGATAGTACCAACCCAGACGGACACTCGCAGAAGAGTTAGTTCTGCCACATAGTATATATCAAGTTAAATGGTACAATATTCACCTACACATATTTCTCAAGTATCAAACCATCTCCAAGACTCTTCTCCTGACGGTCAACCATTAGGGAAATCTGCACAGCAGCGAGTGCTGTTTAATTTATACTCGTGAATATTCTTAAACTATCGGTTTTGTGGTCACTGCGGCGATTCCACCATAATTTATGCCTTTAGAAGCGGCCTCGGCCGAATTAGTGGCAACCTCACGAGAGCTAATGTTATACGTTCGTTTAAAGTAGCTTAGATGGTTGCGGATAAAGTTTAGTTGCAGCAATTAGGTATGCCTAAAGAGAAATACAAATTCAAATTCATTTATTCATTGCGAAAATGGGTACAATATTTGTTAACGGTGGTATAAGAAAAAAATACAGAACGCCATATTCAACCTTTCGGCATGCAATATACAACAGAAAAATAATGTTAGTCATGAGTTATGATTATACGGTAATCAATATGATAAATTTTAATTGTATTAGAATAAAAATACTTAATTAATAGTGAGACATAATGAGTTGAGTCATGCTAAAAAATACAAATATTAAAATTTATCATTTAAATAAATTTTGATACTGTAATAAGTATTGTCATGTAAAAATATAGAAGCTAACTTTTGTTAAAGATTTTTAAGATTTTTGTTATATTTTGTTTAACATCGCCATACAAATAGCATGGTGGGGCGTTTTCTAGTGCTAGACTGGATACCAAGCTGAAGTTCAAAATATGTCAACAAGCACCTTATATATTTTTATTATTATTTTTAGGCTTGCGTTTGACCGCAATCTCACCTGATGGTAAGCGACGATGCGGTCGACGATGTAGCACGCATGCCTAGAAGATACCTATTCCCTCTTGTCTTGAAGAATGAATTGTAGTATTCAGGAAATAGAGATACCGGCAAACGGCAAAGAATTCCATTCTTTCGTTGTCCGCATGATCAATGTATTCTGGCATTTGCATTTGAGATCCAGGTTTAGCATACCTATTTACTATTTTCCACCACATCATCAACTATTCAAATCAAATCAAACAATTTATAGAATACCGTACAATTATCTATACTGTGTTTACAATGGAATTTAAACACAAGCTTAACTTACTATACGATATCACGTGTTGATTAGTGGACCTTTCACCTTATTATATACATAAATCATACAAAAGCAATAAATGTCACACGTTCTAATTAATAAACGCGTTTAATACCCAAAAAATATTATTTAAACAAGTAACCAACCCTCTAATAGCCGTAACGGTGTAACATACCCAGCCTTTCCATTTACCAAATTGAGTGAAATATGGGCCCCTAAATACCACCAAAGACATTAAAAAACGCCTTGGAAACTTTTAATATTCTAATAAGACTTTGATTTAATTTCCCTTTATCATTATTTATGTAAGGATCTACGTAAAAAAAAGCGATAAGTCCGTGTTATTATTTTTACGTCGGAGCTTTTACGCTCCCCTTGAAAATGGCCCGATGCAAGAGGGGTTAAGTTCGTCATAGACTAAATTTTTTCTTAGTTACATTTTTCTGTTCTATTAATTTTTATGACTGAAGTAATCCAAATAACTTTATCTGTAATAATGTTTTGCTTAAAATAGGCTTTATTGTCATAGAAATAAAATTCAATGTATAAAGCGAATGTTTCGATGTTCGTCAATGTGGCAAGCGGTAACTTGTTGAACAAAATGTTGACATTGTCCGGTTTTTGTGAACACGTCATCTAACAATAGTGTTTTGTGTCGTGCATAAAAGGTTTCAGTTGTAATACATTCAGAGGGAAAACAGACGGAAATTGGGGGAGGTTTCATACTTTAGCGCTTTTTTAACGTGTTAACTAGCTGTTTCTGAATAGCTATATTATTATGATTTATGAAATATTACGACACATTTTTTTCTCTATTATTATAGGCTGGAATTTGATTCCTATCGTATCGAAGGTGGCAGCTTAGAATAGAATAATTTACTGTCATACGTACAGTCGTACACATAAAGAACATTATTATAAAATGAAAATAAGGCATTCAGTGGTTAGCACTATTTCTCGTCATACATTTGTTAGTGGTAGGGCTAACTCTTCGGCGAGTGTCCGCCTGGGTTGTTACCACCGCTTTGCTCGTGAAGTCTGCCACCAAGCAGTAGTGTGCAAGCATCACTGCGTTCCGGTTTGATGAGCAGAGTAGCCAGTGAAATTACTGGGCTTATGAGACTTAATACCTAATGACTGAATGAATGGCACTGCAATTGTTATGGGCTGTCGTTATGCTCACCATCAGGCAAACGACCAGCTCGTCTCTTTACCAAATAACATAAAAAACATTACAATAATATTGTTATTTAACTTATTAATAAGTAGCTTCTGCCTGCGGTTTTCACCTGCGGTCCCATCGGGACCGTGCAATTTTCAGGGATAAAAAGTAGCCTAAGTTACTCTCCGTCCTTAGTATATATCTGTGTCAAAAATTACGTCGATCTGTTGCTCCGTTGCTGCGTGTAAGAAGGACAAACCAGCAAATCAACAAACCAACAAACAGACAAACACACTATCGAATTTATAATATAAGTAATTTATCGTGTTATTTTTAGGTGATTTTTAGTTAGAAATTCAGTTGAGTGCGAAATGAGAATATTGTATTGGTACTCTTCGAACACAAGTTTCTCTTCACATTTCAAATTAGTTAACTAAAAACAGTTAGTAGAGTTAAATAATATCCTACAAGAATTGAAAAAATGGTTAAAACTAATAAACAGGCAAATATATATCCTATAATCTGTTTCTCACGGTCGACATATTTTTCAAAAACATTTCGTCATAATTTGAAAGTGGCTTGGAAACGCATTACAGAGAGTAATGATTCGCAAATATAGTTTCAAAATAGTGCTTAAGTTATGAGCTGATAGCGCAATAATGTGAAAAATTATTAATTTATTTCCCAATACACATTTACTGAGGATTTATAGTAAGACTAAATTCCAGTAGTATATAAAAAAAAACTGTCGCAGGTTGGCGTTCTTTGAAACTTTCATATCTATATAATTTAAGAGATTATTAACCGAAATATTTTCTATTTATCCCTAAATTTAAGTATCTCAAAACGCAAGCATTTGCATTAATTATTTTATTACTTTAATTATATACGTATACTAGCTGCTGCCCCGCGGTTTCACCCGTGTGGTGGTTTTGGATTTCATGGATTTTATTTTTTTGCGCAAAACACTCATTTTTATTCTAAAATTAAAGTAGCCTAAGTTACTCCTTGTAACATCAGCTAACTGCCAGTGAAAGTCCCGTCGAAATCAGTCCAGCCGTTTCGGAGATTACCCGGAACAAACAGACAGACAGGCAGACAGACAAAAATTTAAAAAATGGTTGTTTCGTTACAGGTACCGTATATACTTTCATAAGCATTTAGTAAAAAGCTGTTATTTTGATATTACAAACAGACACTTCAGTTTTATTTATTTGTATAAATTAACCTACTTTAGCCATCTTTTTAAACGTGTTTTTAAACGTGTATTTAAAGCTATGCTACAAACTCTATTATGCTCTTTGTATAAATAATTCATGTATCGTATCTCGTATTATTTAAACTATATATAGTTATTTAATTTTTTTTTACAAAGTCATCATTTCTTTCTGTTTCATATCTGTTCTGAAATCCCCTATACCCCGTACCTCACACCACAAACCAAATCCGATCGCAAAGAGGGTGCCCTTAATGTGTTTGCATAATGTTAGTCATTAAAACATTCATTACGCACTGCTGGTTACTGCCCTTAAACGAAGACATTTTCTTACTAATATCGCCGGGGTAATGGTAAAACATTAGGGGAGGTTCAATCTATCGAATATCTCTGCATTTAAGAAAAAAATATTAATCTCAATCAGGTGCGTGGAGCGAGTGTGGCCGAGCGGGATCTTGTGTGCGACTTTCAATCCTACGCACCATAGTTCGAATCTCGACTCGGCCCGCACTAATGCTAAATTCATGAATTTTATTGATTTTGGCCGTGAAAAACTGCGTTTAAATTCATTGATATATCTAATCTGATAAACTCATGGTGTAAATTACTATTGGTTGATAAAAAAAAATCGTTGAATTCGGGAAAATTTTAGATGCAGTATCTTTGTGGAAATTAATGTTAGTACTTTTTAAACTTTCGCGAATTGAATTGCGGGTAGATGATGACAACGCCCGCCGTTCAAGACGCAGACACCCGCTTTCTTCAGTCTTCTCGTGACCACGATCAATGCAACTTGATCGAAACGTCAAGGTTAGTCAAAATTATATTTTGATTTTATTTGTGCGCGAAAAGAGCCGTTTTTGTCTTAATACAATGAAATTAATGTTTTTTCGTAACTTTAATTTTTATTGTGTTAATGTGATGTTCTTAAACCTGTATAACGACAGTAATTATGTATTTTGTGTTTCAGGCAACATCCCTATTGTTATTATTATCCTATTGTTATGGTCTGGTTCTATGTTTACCACCAGGCAAACGTTCTTTTCATTTTCCAATATAATTATCAGGTAATTTGACTGATACTTCTTTCGATAACAAGTCACAACTACTAATGGAAATAATTAAAACTGCTTCCATATTACAAAAGCTCTCTCAGAGGCGCCACTCGCCCTGTAAAAGCCCTAGTCACCGTCATCATTTGTCACTGTGACTTTTCATTTCGCTGTGACTGCGAGTGACAGTGACACACTCATTTAGCCGCGTCATTATCGTAGCTCGCGAAAATGAACCATTGATTTATTGAATACAGTGTTTGTTTGGAAATGAGTATCGGTTTTGGTTTTACTGAGATATTGTTAATGTAAAAAATGCGTAAATTGACAACATGTTAGAAACATAAAGTGTTGTGCTTTTGTACATATTTTTAATTTGCAATATAAGTAATTAATTATTTATTTCTAGCTGCTGTCCGCGGTTTCACCTGCGCAGAGATACATTGACGTACATTTTCCGGGATAAAAAGTAGTCTATGTTACTCTCCGGTCCATAAAATATATCTACTTATGCAAAAATCACGCCAATCTTTTGTTCCGTTGCTGTCTAAAAAGAGACAAACCAACAAACACACCTTCGTATTTATAACGGGCTAGCAGCCGCCCGCGACTTTGCCCGATTGGTATCTTTATAAATTATAGTCTATGTGTTATTATGTATTTTACTGTAGTTTCATCAAAATCGGTTCAGTAGTTTTTGTGTGAGCGTAACAAACATTCATACATCCATCGTCACAAACTTTTGCGTTTATTAGTAGGATAGGAGGCACTATTGAAACAGTTTGTTATACTAAGGTACGTATTATTGAGATTTTTTAAAGTTTATTTATATATAACAATGATTTTGGGTTACATCAACAAATTTATTAAAATCACATATAACGAGAATCATTTATTCACAAAAAAACTTTCCTACCGACCGGTACAAAATATGAGTAAATCCTAAATTTAAAGTTTACTCTCAAAACAATATTGAAAGTGCTGAGAATAAAGTCTGGTGAGCAACTACGTAAGCCGTTGTTAAAACCCCGGAAAACTTTGAAAAACTAGCTTTGTATTCTCTAACTTTGTCTTACGGGATACTAATGTTAAAATAGATGGCGTTGGCTGTGCGTTTAACGACACAAACCTCTTAAAAACCCGAAGTGCGACTATAAATTTTCACGCTCCCGTCACCGCCGCACGCATTCATTTTCAAGCGTAATAATTTGTTAAAATATGATCTCGGCTAACTTTTGAAAATATTTTCGTTGCAGTGTTGAGTGTTTTGCCCAACGGCTTTTCGTACAAACTTTCCAATCCTTGATTTGCGAAATAAATGAACATATTTTATTGAAACTTTACACACACAAACAAGATAGATAGGTATATAGATCTAACTAGTTAGTAGAGAACATTTTTAAAATGTCTAATTTAATTGTAATATATCTACCTATACAAATAAATAAAATTGAAGTGTCTGTTTGTAATATCAAAATAATAGCTTTTTATGCATATGAAAGTATATACGGTACCGGGTACACTAACAAAACACCCATTTTTAAAATTTTTGTCTGTATGTCTGTCTGTTTGTTCCGGGTAACCTCTGAAACGGCTGGGCCGATTTTGCCGGGAGTTTCACTGGCAGGTAGCTGATTTTATAAGGAGTAACTAGGCTACTTTCATTTTAGAAAAATAATTAGGGTTCCGCGCAAAAAAATAATAACTATGAAATCCAATATCTCCGCACAGGTAAAACCGCGGGCAGCAGCTAGTATGTAATAAATGCGAAAGTGTGTTTATTTGTTCGTCCTTCTTTCACGCAGCAACGAATCGACATCATTTTTGGTGTATATATAGTAAATGGACCGGAGAGTAACATTGAATTTTATCCCGGAAAAATGCGTGGTTCCTGTGGGAACGCGTGTGAAACCGTGCGCACAAGCTAGTAGTGGCCAAACTTTTTGTGGTGAAAATAGAGTTTGTTTTCGAGTCTTGATTGTTTATGTTGTGCATCTGTTTGTCCCTAAACCATCTGCGACACGGCATCCTTGAGCAGTGGCATGAGCTTGTAATCTTTTTTATCATCTTCATAAGTCAAGTGTCTCAACTACTCTCATTATCAAGCACATGTATATTAATATAATCCACGCAGTAACCTCGGAAGATCGCGTGCGGTGCGGTTGCGCAAACGCTCAGCGACGCTTCAGCGAGCAAGCGGGCCGCCTGAATCACTTCCTCTGTGCACACACGTCCTCGCCTTGTAAGATGTGCGGTGCACTTGGGCCTTACTGCTGATTGTTAAAAAAAAGTAAAAACTGAGCTTAATTATTACAAAGGAAAAATACGGAGGGGCCTTACTCCGTAAATCGAACGTCGAAGCTTCGGTTGACGGATCGCAGTTTTCCTACTATGCTTTACTCCGTAAAACGAACGTCGAAGAGGTCCCTAGACCTGACTTGAACCTACGTTCTGTGGAATGCCAGTCCATCACTTCAGCAGGGCTAGCATGCGCGCCACGACAAAATTTTGTCTACTGTTTTGTCTCGCTGTTTTTTCTCGCGAACATGAGACAAATGCACGACATAAGCATCAACAAAATTTTGTCACGGTGCGTATCTTAGCCCTACTGATCCACTTCTTCGCTTTAACAATCGCTCTGCTCATTTTCAAATATAAGCTAGCATTATGATAGAATAGAAAGAAGGGAAGAAAAAGTGTTTATTCGTAGCGAAATCAGGATTCAAAAATATACCCAGTAATCCCATATAATTGGTATAAACAAAATCTCAGAGATACAGGTAAATGCTATAAATTATAAGAACTCTTTATTGAACTTTGAATAGGAAACAATATAATCATCATCGCCTTTTACCCCCCTTTTGGGTACATTGAACAATAACAACACATAACAATAATAAAGTAAATAAAAAATAGGACTTATCGCTAACCTAAACAATTTTTTATAAAACGACCATAAGAAAGACATAAGTTTTTAATACTTACTGTTTATGTATAATTTTATACCTGCCATTATGTACATATAATTAACCTTAATACCGTTTCAAAATACATCAGTTTCAAACGACAAGTTCATTCGTTTCGTATCTTAGTTAATTTTTTCCAGATACATGTTTTTTTTCTTTCTTATTGTATTTTTTTTAAAACGCGATACAAAAGCAGTTCCAAGCAGAACGTGCCAATACGCGACGAAATCCGCGATGTATCATTGCTTTTACTTGTAGCATCCGCAGGGTGTTCCACGGACGGGCTCGTGTCCGGACTCCGGACACACATTATTACATAATAAATTGTTGTAAGAGGGTTGCTGAGGATAAGAAAAACATCGAAATCGAAGAGCTAGTCGATGAGCCCAACAGAATTGGAGAGACCAAAGCTCAAAGATGGCGATAGCTTGGCCACATGTATATAGAGAATGGAGGAGGAAAGTAGTGTAGAAAAGAAGTTACAACACGTCGACGGCCACTGACTCCAAGATATCCTCTTGGAGTCAGTGGCAGTCGACCTATCGGGCGGCATATATCACGTTCAACTTATCACTGGAGGACCAAAACAAAAAGCAAAACCATGGAAGCAGATTTCTAAGTTCAAATTCCGAAAAATTAAAAAAAAATCCAAATTAAGGTCCATTCCCTACAATTCCCTACAATTTTGAAGAAACTCGTCCTGCAAACTCCTTTCAAAATGACTCCGAGAAACCTCCCTCTTACTTTACGATTTACAAACCAGTTTATCCGGGCAAAACTTAAATGGCAACCCTATTTCAAACCAAAAGAATTGTTTCAAATCAAAATCAACTCTATAACAAGTTAATAAAGTTTTAATTAACTTAATACATTAGATTCGGTTTCATTGTGTCCTGTCATTACACTCATTATACATTTGGAGGACGGATGGCAAAGGATGCGATTTCATTTGCCACCAATTTTAATAACCTAGATTTCACAATTTGATAATATACTATAACGTTAAAATGGTACATTTGTGTTTCCTTTGATGTGTTGTTAGTTATTAGCTTATCCGCACTTTGCTTTGGCGTTCTTACGCGTTTCCCAAACAAAATTTTATGTCTAATCTAATAAAGATAAACTTCCAACTATATATAATATTATATATATATGTGAAAGTGTGTTTGTCTGTTTGTTGGCTTGTCCTTCTTTGGCAATAGTATAAAAATGACAATGGTTTCGTAGCAAAATGATCACTTTGATGAAGAGCACATGAAAATTAACAATGGTTTATTAATGACTGCCATTGTCAAAGTCGACCATAGAAAAACGATTGTGTTATAAAATACCGAAAGTGCCTAAAGTGATAATTTTGCGATGAAGCCATTGTCATTTTGAAATAACTTGTGAAGTGTCGGCGCTCCGTCCCCTTGTACGCCATGTTTTCATATAAAACCTGAACATTTTTTTTTTTATGTAACGAGACGAGCTGGTCGTTTGCCTGATGGTAAGCATAACGCCGGCCCATAACAATTGCAGTGCCACCCAGAACTTTGAAAGACAAAGGCCTGCGCGGCACTGCAGATCGCTCGTTACCCTGAGACATTAGGTATTAAGTCTCATAAGCCCAGTAATTTCACTGGATACTCTGCTCATCAAACCGGAACACAGTAATGCTTGCACACTACTGCTTGGCGGCAGACTTCACTCACAAAGCGGTGGTAACAACCCAGACGGACACTCGCAGAAGAGTTAGTCCTCCCACTAACGTGCAACTAACATGCTATAGGTAGATTCATTAAGCAGGCGATGAACGTCCCAGATAATAATCTTTGTTCACAAAACTCTGTCAAGGCTGATGCTGCGCACGATAATGAACCTAGAACACATCCTTGCATGATCGCAATCATGCACGTTTGTATATTTAACTGACGTGATAGAAACGCTCTGTTTACTGTCCGCATTAAAATGCGTCAGAATTCGCATTTTGAGAAAAAAATATTTTGATGTAAGGTAATTTCAGTAAGGTTCAACTTTAAATCTGAAGAAAAAAAGTACATAGCAGGACCTGTTGATATCAATTTATTGCGTTGTTGGTAGAACGTTGTTACGGAAAATATTGTATGGAATTGGCCATTTTTTAAAGCATCTGGCTAATCTGGCTAAGATAATATAAAATTGCTTTTAAATGAACAACTGACTTTCAATAATAGACATATCAGCTCAAGCTGCTCGTCTATTGTTAATAAATAAATAAAATAGCGGGAAAACATCTTGAGGATATTGAACATGCGGGTTGTTCAAGAAAAACTAAATTCGAGGACATGTGACATCCACCAAGCAGCACTGGACCCGCGTGGTGGATTATGGCCCATACCTCTCTCTCTGAGAGAAGGCCGGTATCCAAGCAGTGGGAAGCTGATAATGTAATGTAATGCCTTGAGCTTGAAGACTAGTATCAATGTGAGCGTCCTTATTTTGGCTTCTGTCAGCAATAATACACATCAATGGACAGACGTATAGTCCCAGCTTCACAAATATTAAAGAGCGTGTAACATTACTACTTCCAATCAACGCATAACACTTTCGATCGGGATGGTCGAGTGAGCGCGCGTGCGGCGTGCGTCCGCGCGCCCGGCGGCGGCCGGAAGGCAAAACACCTGAAACGATGCTCTTAGGTACTGGCTTGAGGTTTTTTTATACGATTGGATAACTAGACGAGCTGGTCATTTGCCTGATGGTAAGCATAACGCCAGCCAATTACAATTGCAGTGCCACTCAGAACTTTGAAACAAAAGGCCTGCGTGGCACTGCATTGCGCTCTTTACCCTGAGACATTAGATATTAAGTCTCATAAGCCCAGTAATTTCACTGACTACTTTCCTCATCAAACTGGAACACAGCAATGCTTGTATATTATTGCTTGACGGCAGACTACACGAGCAAAGCGGTGGTGCCCACCCAGACGGACACTCGCAGTAGACTTAGTCCTACAACCTGGTAAGACCTGGTAGAGTGTCTATTATTGGAGCTTAGTTTGGTTTAATTCGAAAACCCGAATCTACTATCGTTGTTTCATGATTTGGTCGACTTGGCTCTACTCAATCTCCCTCACGATTGGCTGAAAAAAGAAATTCAAATTTTGACTACTTTACCGACCACAAGACCGCTAAACTCTATAAGCGTGTATTTGAGTTTATTTTACCTATACATTGCTAGCCGCACCGCCATTCCCCGTCAGGTGAGCAAGTGGCTAACCGTTCTATTTTGGTCAAAAGCAGCGCACGAGTATATACTCAGAGCCACGCAGTTATTTCACTTATGTAGGTACTGTCACAGGTTACATGAAAGTTGCTATGATGGACAAAGATTTAGGCTGAGCGCACATAGTAAGACATTCCTGTTAGAAAATTTCTTACACGCGCTGTTCCGTCATCCACATTCTCTAACAAATTTTGCTACCGCAATTATCAACTCAGTTTGCGACTGGCCTTTCTATACGATACTGTCGCGAATTTTTGGCGGTGTGCATGCGAGCTCTAGTAAGTACAAAATGTTTGAAAAACGCAACGTCCGGCAGCAAATTTCGAATGTCCCTAGCGACCGCTGGTTTTTCGAATCGGAGTCAAAAACAAAAACGATTGTTATACTGTTAAGACAACAGTTGTCATGCATGCAACGAGCGTTAGAAGTAGAAAACATCTTACGGTTTGCGGGGACTAGTAAAAATATGTAGTGTACATTGTGCCTTCTTGCACGCGTTAGAAATTTTCTGTTTTTACTAAATTTTTATTTACAATAATAATAATTCAACGATATCCAAACCAAAATCAAAATCAATTCCACGCTCTTATAAATATTTTTCCTATAGAATACATTTTGGAGACTGTGCACTGGGATTGCATGAGTTTGTACCATCATCCCTTTTTCATTTTCGGATGACCAGACAGACGTACCTACTGCAATTCGTCATCCAATGACCTGCATCACGCGGACTGCCAAAGAATGGAACTCTTTGCTGGCAACTGTTTTCCCCGAACACTACAATCTGGGAGTCTTCAAGACACAATTGAACAGGTATCTTCTGTACAAGCGTGCTACATTTTCGACTTCATTGAGATGGTGGTCAAATGCCAGACTATTAATTAAAAAAACTACGCTTTTGTCATCGCTCGTTCTCGTTCGCTTGAGTTGTATATCACACATATTTCTTACAATGTGCAGACGGCCTAACACTAGCTGGTAATCTGGTATGATGCGTACAAACCACAGAGAGCACAACAGTTACTAAGACCAACAACACAGATTAAATTGAAGTTAGTACCACAAAGATTGAAGAGCGCAGATTATAATGTAGTTACTAGAGGGCAGTGCTTTCTGTCTCAGTGTCGTGTGCAAGTATCCAAAAATATTTTTAATCCAAACATAATGCGGACGCTCTTCAAAATAAATATGTCGGCCGTTGAATTAAGGGACTTGTACACATTATAATGGGCGATACTGGAATTGTCTATAATATTTTATGGGTTGGAATCTGGGCCGGATTTATTTGTTTTCGTAGTTTAAATCGGTGGATACACTTGTGGACTTCAAATTTGTTTGTTTTGACGATACAAAATCGTTGTTCTTTGACATGGTAATGTTTTGATTTAACTTTATTAACGTAAAATGGTTTTGTGATATTAAAAATAGCGGTTCTAAATACTGACGAAAAGTTATCATCAGATGTTCTAAAAGTTGGCAAAAAGCAACTCTAACGCAGCGCCCTCAAGTAAATAGTTTAATTTTTATTCCTATTTTTTAACAGTCATTGTTCTTAGCCTTAAGATTTGTTTTGAAAACAAATATAATAATAAAATATCACGTTAGGTTTCCGTTGTGTCACATAGCAAATTTGAAGCTACGATGGTAATGAGTGGTAAGCTTGAGCTATGATAGCAAAGTGATTGGGCAAATTCTAGTGCTTACTGGCTAACAAGGATTCATATTGAGTGATGCAGTTACCTACCATCCTCAAGTATCTGTTACTTTAGTAACAGATACTGGTACTTACACCTAAACGGATGTTCCGTTGCTTCTCCTTCTCTTTCCTATCCTTGTCCCTTTTTACATAGGGTCAGCGCAGCACATTTTTATCTTTATTCTTTACAGACGTAGGTACTAATAGTTCTAGAGTTAGCCAGTTTTAAAATGTCCTTCTCTAAATATTATTAAATCATTCAATGTTGCCTATATTTCAGTTTCTTACGAGTGTGCAACCTCCACTACTCTGATATAAAAATCAACGTTGACCAGAACCAGATCACTTAGGACAAAAAGAGATCATGTTTATGTTACGTACCGCGAAACTGAGAGTATAATATGGGTGACTACTGGGATGCTGTGCGGGGCATAGGCTGAAAGCGAACACGTTATTATGAGTTATAACGCTTACATATATCTGCGATATCTTCTGTGTTTTTTATACTATTGGATAGCGAGACGAGCGTGTGCCTTATTTGTGGTATACACAACACCATAATGGTTTGCATAACGTCAGCCCTTTGTAATTGCAGTGCCAGCCAGAAATTAGAAACACGAATGCGTCCACAGCATGCAGTGCATGCATTCGGTAATTAAGTCTCCTAGGCCCAGAATTTTTGCTGTCTATTTTGCTCATAAAACACTATTCACCAGTCACTCACTCTGCTTGGCGGCAGAATAAATAGCAAGACGAACACTAGCAGAAGAGTAAATCCTACTTTCTGGTAAAGTTTACCTTCGAGATCGAATCTGGGGCTCCAAACTTTGCAGGCAGGACTGTTAGTTACTAACAATTTAACTACGAATTCGAACTCTTAGCTTATGTGTTATTCCCTCATCAATATAACGTACCTTACAGGAAAGCGTGGGACATCTTTCACCAAGTACCAGGTGAGATAGTAAAAGAAGGCAAGCTTATACAAAAAATTATGAAAGGACCTGCACCAGCAGTTATAAGTATTACGTAGTTATGAACAAATGCAGCTTGTGGATAGCAGTCCAGCAGGGTTAGTTTAATTCGCTCGGAACGATATCCGTGTCGGAAGCAACTGTTTTGTTCGTTTATATTTTGGAGTCACATCCCGTCAGAGAAATTTCCCGTTTAGATTCGACAATTCGGCTGCATAAACACGGATATAATCCCGACAATATTTCTCTGTCTGGATGCGTTTCCGAGATATAGATAATCAATCAAAAACAGTCACTTCCGACACGGATATCATTCCGAGTGAATTAAAATCATCCGCAGATTTGCCCGAAATTTAGTTTACAATATATACAGCTACTAGTCTGATACATATAGAGTTAATTTTCATTCCGGAAAATGCATTATTTTCGTAAGAATACTGGTAAACTGCAGAGTGAACCATCAGGGACTGTTTGGCTATACCTATGAGTAAAAATCAAAATTCACTTGACTTGAGAACTTATTTTTTTGGAAGTCTATTAAAATCAGCGCAGCTCTCCGCACTTGCGCCAAACATTTAAAGTGGAGTTGTTTACGCGTCGGTCGAGTAACGATACGCGGGTAATTGTAACCGTTTCCGAGATCGAAAATAATCGCGCTCGATTATTGCGTGCGATCGGACATCGAGCAGACGGCCGCGTCCGCCTGACAGATATCGATTGGCGTCTATCTCGAAATAAATTCAGTGATTTGGGTTTGAAAAAAATCGAATAGTACAAAACTAGTACCTATACCTACACGTAAAAGTAAAAAGCGTTGTCGAAATTCGTCGTAGTTGCTCTAAACATGTTTTTATGCTGGCTTGCGTTTGACGACTGTCTTACCTGCGGCGCAAGTACGGATGTCGGTTCATAAATTTGTCGAATCGAAAAAGCTGATAAATTTATCGAATGTTGTAAGTGCCGATGCGGTTGTCGATGTAGCAAGAAGATTCCTATTTGAACACGAAAAGGTGAACACGAAAAGTTTTCACTTCTTTTCGTTTTGTAAGAGCTTATTTCTTTAATAACCAGCGAAAATTCGAGACTATTCCTTCCACATGAAGACTAGTGATCGCTGGTTTTAATCGGTCTGGTATTGAAAACGAACACGAGATTGTTAGCTGATAAGGCAGCAGGTATCTTCTAGGTAACCGCGCTACATCGTCGACCGCATCGCCACTTACCACCAGGTGAGATAGCGGCCAAACGCAAGCCTATACTGTACCTATAATATATTCTGTGACTGCACAAAAAATACTACCTACTTTCAATACTCACTAAAACCTTTGGTAAACTTGGAGTTGCGCGAGTAGGTAGGTACCCTATAATCTTTATTTACTTATCTTGCGGTCTTGTGGTTTTACGCTCCTTAACTTTTTAATAGAATATTTGTGTTGGAACTTTCATTTTGGGAACCTATTTATTGATTGGCGTTTACAGTCATTTAAAAAGTTATGATTAAAACATTGATTTGGAGATCATGCTAGCCAAATTTAAAAATTTAAACAGGACACAGCACATACCTAAATTTTATATAATCAGACCTATACGTATTAAAAATGTTGTATGAAACTTTTATGTTTATTGCGAAACCATTTTCTATATTTTATAGTGTAGGTAAATTAAAAAAATACTCATTGATTGGTAGCTTTTTAGCTAGGACACAAAATATACTATAGCTAAGACAAAAAGCATCAAGGGGCCAAGGACCGGGTTAGGGCTGAGTTTCCTATCTGAGCAGAAGCATAATACGGACTACATTAATTATTTAGTCGAGAGGCAAGTAATTTAGTTACTAAACGTGTCTGAACAAATAAAATCGACTTATTTTTTGTTGTTCAGACATGTTTAGTTACTAAATCACTCGCCACTCGACGAAATTACTAGCGTAGTGCGAATTAGGCTTTAGAGATGGCGCTACTAGTCCCATTTGTGGAGCAAATCTGCGGCGCGAGTACGGATCTTTTCGATAAAAAAAATTCGATAAAATTGACAGTTATAATCGATAAAACCCACTTTATCGATTTTAACTGTCAATTTTATCGAATAAAACCCACTTTATCGATTTTAACTGTCAATTTAACGTTTTTTTTTTATCGAAATGATCCGTACTCGCTCCGCTGTGTTGTTAGACTAAACTACTTGTGTGAGAAATATTTGGCGAGCCTATATCTAAAGAGGAGAAAGTTTATTTTACTGTTGAGGATGAACATGTATATAGTAAAACCGGGATAGATGCCGCACTTTTTGAAATGCGCTCCTAATTTCAAAAATATTAATTGATCATGAATAATCTCTAAGAATATAGCTAGTTTAATCTTTTATATTACTTTATCACTTGTTTTTGTTGACCTAACAATTACAGATTTTTTAGAAATTAACTTATTGCAGACCATGTCTCTTGAGGATAGATGCCTATTTTTGAGGATAGATGCCCCACCATGAAAATGCTAAGAAGGATAGATGCCTGTATTATAGGATAGCTGCCTAATCGAATAAAATAAGAAACATCCATTGTTTTAAAAAATTTTAATAGTAATCTTTAAAAGATAATTCTATTATGACACGCATAACCATAATAAACTTAAGAATTTGTCTAACAAAAATATTAAATTTTAAAATTTTCAATGGATTTTGTTTTTTATAGTTTCCAAAGCGTCAAATTCAAATTCAAATTCAAATTCAAAAGTCTTTATTCAAATAGGCCCCAAAGGAGCACTTATGAAAGTTAAAATGACTCTAACAGCCGGCCTCTGCAACATTCATCTACCCGAATCACAGACTAAAACTAATGCTGTCTTTATCAGAACATAATAAATGACAAAGACACCAACAGACCCAATCCGTGCTCAAAGTCAACGAATCTTCCAGAAACCCACCGTGCCCGTTCCAAATTGGTATAGGCCGAGCAAGAAGAAGGGCAAGAAACTCGTCACGGCATTCTTTTTAAAAAAAGTAGTTTTTTACAATGATTCTAATGCTAACAACTAACAATTTAAAGTTTAGTAGTCGCCAGGAGGCTCCTGAGCTGTTTGCCTCCATGCATCCTTGTCATCTACATAATCCTTAATTTTATAATACGCTTTTTTAATTAATACACTCTTGACTATACGTTTAAACTTTCCTTGTGGTAATTCAGTTAATACTTTAGGAATTTTGTTGTAGAATCTGACACCATTTGCCAGGAACGATTTGTTAGTTTTACTTAATCTGAACCCGGGTACAACAATTTTATGTTTACTTCTAGTATTTAACTCATGTACATCACTTTTTAAGTTAAATTTAGTAATATTCTTCCGTACATACATTATATTTTCCAAAATGTATAGCGAAGGCAGGGTTAGAATACCTATTTCTTTAAAAAAGTCTCTTAGAGATTCGCGTGGACCCATGTCATAGATGGCGCGTACTGCTCTCTTTTGTAATATGAAAATGGTATCTATATCGGCAGCAGATCCCCAAAGTAGGACGCCATAAGACATCAAACTATGAAAATATGCAAAATATACCAACCTTGCCGTCGCCACATCAGTCAGCTGCCTAATTTTACGTACTGCAAATGCAGCGGAACTCAAACGACCCGATAGGGCATTGATGTGAGGACCCCACTGCATTTTGGAGTCAATAGTTAATCCTAAGAATACAGTGTTATTCACCAGGTCAAGTTTGCTGCCTTCCAATTCCACTTTAGATTCCACGTGTGGTACGTTGGGAAGTGAAAATTTAATACATTTAGTTTTACTAGCGTTAAGTAGTAGATTATTAGCAGCAAACCATTCTGAGATTTTGTCAAGGTTATCATTTAATTCCTTTAGTTCACTGTCTTTCCTATCAGTTTTAAAAATGAGTGAAGTATCATCAGCAAACAAAACTATGTCCAATGCTATATGGTCTGTCATAAAGGGTAAGTCATTTATATATACTAGAAAGAGAAAGGGGCCCAGTATTGATCCCTGCGGCACGCCTATCTTCACTGAAGAACCACAAGATGTTACTCTATCGATGCCAACCTTCTGCTGTCTACCCGTCAAGTAAGAATTTACAAGATCAAGAGCTGTCCCACGCACGCCGTAATGATGCATTTTTTTAATAAGCGTTCTGTGTTCCACACAATCAAATGCTTTGGAGAGGTCACAGAATACTCCAATAGCATCCTGTGAACTCTCCCAAGCTTCAAAGATGTGGGACATCAGTTTAGCTCCGGCATCGACTGTTGATCTGCCTTTCGTGAATCCAAACTGGTGACCGTGCAATATTCTATACTCGTTGAAATGTGAAAGTAACTGTTCTAATATAATTTTTTCAAAGATTTTGCTAAGAGCTGGAAGTACAGAAACTGGTCTATAGTTAGAGGGGGTGTCCTTACAACCAGATTTAAAAATAGGGGTGACTTTACTGTGTTTCATTAGATCAGGAAAGACACCCTGATCTATAGAAAGATTAAAAATAATAACTAGATAGGGCGCAATTGTATCAATTAAGGATCCTATTACTTTTACCGATATACCCCACAAGTCTTCGGTGTTTTTCACATTGATAGATTTAAACGCTTTTTTGATACTAGTGGTTGTTATGTAACGAAAACTAAAATCCGGAATTAATTTAGAAAAGCTGTTTTGCAAAAGCATTTCTGCTTTTGCTGGAGAAGAGTCTAGTGATTTAGTAGCCTCCAATGGTATGTTTGTAAAAAACTTATTAAACTCATTGGCTATATCGAGTTGATCAGTAACTACTTTATCGTTAATTTTTAGTTTAAATTCACAATCTCTGTTTTTATTTTTACCAGTTTCTGTGTTAATAATTTTCCAAACAGTTTTGATTTTATTATTAGATTTTGTTACTTTATCCCTAATGTAGTTGGATTTAGCTTGCATACATACGCGTTTAAAAATCTTTGAATATTGACTGACATATTCGTGAAATTTTTTGTTATTAGTGAGTGATTTTTTATAGTATAATTCGTACATAACATCTCTACTTTTTCTAATACCCTTAGTGGCCCAGTCACTAAATTGAAATCTGTTCTTTACTGTTACTGTTTTCTTGGGGCACACTTTGCCAAATTCATTACAAATAATTGTAGACAACATTGCATAGATATCATTTGGGTCTTCAAGTGGAAAATGCGCGAGGGCTAGTCTTGAATCTATGTTTTCATTTAGTATTTCTAATTTATTATCTGTAAGGGCTCGTATTTCAATCTTAGCGTCTATAGATTTAGTTTTATTTTCTAAGCCTATTTTCTGTCCCATGTGGTCGGATCTAACACCAGTTAATAGACTTTTTTGTTTAACACTAAAATTAACAACGATGTTGTCAATGCAGGTAGCAGAGGAATGACATACCCTAGTAGGTTCTGTAAACAGAAATTTCAAATCAAATGACTCAAATAGGGACACAAATTTTTGTTTATCTGATGACTGTCCTAATAAATCTATGTTGAAATCACCACAAACACATATACTTTTTTTACATTTAAATATTTTTCTTAAAATCTCTTCCATAATCAGTAAAAAGTGGGAAAAACAAGATGCAGGAGGTCTATACACACATAAAATTATATATCCAGCTAGTTCAACGCAGGCAACCTCACAGACTCGTTCCACAGAGCAAGCCACTACGTCACTTCGTTCTTTAAATTTCAAATTATTTCTCAATAGTATTATTGAGCCCCCGCCTTCGGCAGACACCCTGTTGAACGTACTGGCGACTACATAGTTGTTTACATGGAATTGCATTGTATTTGGCTTCAGCCATGTTTCAGAGAAGCATAAAATGTCTAGATTGTACTTATCGGTCAATAACTCGATATCTAGAATTTTGCCTGAGAAGCGATTAATATTTTGGTGATATAAAATTAATTCATTACTTTGCATTTGATGCTTCTCTGTCGTCGGTAAATCACTACAAATAACGGGATCTACCTTTTTGCTGGAAATGCTTTTATTGACTTGTACTACATGTGGGGTATTGAGCTTTTCCATTGTCGGACTAGTCAGTTTAAATTATTGTAACCTGACGCTTGATCTAAATAGCTCTCATTAGTAACACTACTAACAATGAGATTGTCATTTGTCTGCGTTATACTACATATAACGGAGTTCTCAATATTAAATGCTAACAACTTAGCAATAATTATTTTATTAAATTTTGACAGGTACAATGTATCCTGAGTCAAAGTAAATTCACTAATAAATAAATTAGTGTCAAAATACAATATGTCGCTATGACGATATGTCAAATTATACAATGTCATATTTAAATTAAAAATGTCATTATTCTGTTTGTCCGTCTTCTCGTTCATCTCTTTTAGTTTGCTTTACAGTTAAATCTTTAGTTGTCTTTCCTTTACTTTTATAGTAGTTTTTAGATGTATTTTCGTCATCTTCGCTGTTTGAACTGTACATAATTTGTCTTTTTCGTGAGATTCGACCCTTATTTACTTTTAAATAATTATCATTTTCTTTATCATAAAGATCAGTCCATTCGTTATCGTCTTCTTCACTAAAATGATATATTTTTAATTTCATATTTTTATCATTATTGTCTTTGATTCCTTTATTTGTTTTTTTAAGTTCTCTTTTTTGTTTGGTAGTTTGAGTCTTGTTTCTCTTGTCTAACTTAGTTTTTATTTTTTTTTATCATCCTTTCAGAAATCTTCTTTTCTTTCATATATTTTCCTAAAGATTTATGTTGTGTCACCGGACACAACATAAAAAACATTAAGAATGTCATGTGTATATGTGTATGAGGGGATAGATGCCTCTAAGGGCACCTATACCTCAAAAAATCAAGGCAACTATCCTTTTTGAAAGGGATAGTTGCCCTTTTATTTCTTAAAGAAACTAAAAACAAAAGAGCTATTTATTTACACCTAGGTGTACACTTAATGAACCAGTGTATTGAAATAATAAAAAATATAACAGAATTTATTGCTACTTATAAAGTTATATCACGGCAAATACTTACTTTTGAAAATTTTAAGCTTACGCGGCGTTTGCTGCGGAGATAATCACACGCACAAGCGACACACTTTCGCTCCGCAAGACAACCTGCGGGGACAAATGTGTGGGACGCATGCGCTATTAATTCTTAGTTGCGAGTTTGGGAAATTAGGTTTTTTGAACACGAGGCGTCTATCCCACTGCGGCATCTATCCCGGTTTTACCCTATTGGTATAAGTTATAGCTTTTAGTAGATACTGACCTATTTTATACTTTTCATAGAGAAGTGTTGTGAACATCCGAAGTGAAGAGAGATTGGTCGGCTATAGCGAACTTGCCAGGGAACTTGCTTTCAAGAGCGGCTGTCTAAACACACCGGAAGGGGAAGGGTAGGTCAGCTTAGCACTAGAAAATACCCTACTATGGCTAGAATACCCTACCTTGGCATGAGCAAAAATTGCATCTCGAAGTTTTCTTCAATGAAAAGTCAGGCTCATTCTAGGATTCAATCTTTTCTCGAATATAATTGTAGAGACCTAGGTCTCTACAGTTATGTTGTTGACTTTTAATTTCTAAGATTAGGTAATTAGTACTTTCGGTAAGTCATGATTCATTTCTACTAACATTACTAACATAATAACAATTTGAAAATTTATACGTAATTACATTTGAGAAAAAGTAAACTTGAATGTGAATTTGAAACTTGAATTTGGACTTTCAAAACGCTACAAGTCTACGAGATAATAATATAATAACAACAATGCTAGACCATTATCACAGAAAATGCAATAATACTACGTAAGTACCGCTTTTTTCTTTATAAGTAAATTATTGACTTATTAATTTGTTCTCTTATTAGACTGCATGATCTATAACACCCTCCACATAAAGCAGTTCTGCAGGTACCTACAATAACACTCCCAGAAATATCTACCTACTTACGATAGTAGATAAATATAGTCAGTAGGTCCCGGAAAAAAGTCCACGAAAAACATTGATCTAGACATTCACTCCAAACGAAGTTATTCTCTGAAATAGATACCTACATGCAATTACCATTAATTGTCCAGTGACCTTTCATCGGGTCCGTGGAGTTTGTTGCTTTTCGTTACAAAGGTGCGATTCCACCTCACGGAGTGTTTTGTTTAGCTGATGCCAGCACTCTGCAAACTGTTTCTCAGAAGGCGTTACCGTATTTTACAGGTAGAACCATCTTACGAATAAATTTTAGCGCGAAATGGAAGCTAATTTTAGAGTATTCGTTAATTTGTTAGAAACTGGTAGCGATCTGTAGTAAATTTTATATACTTAGTTTTAGTTACGTGGAGTTTCATGTTTTGTAATGTTTAGGTACATATTTTTGTAGCCGAGTTTAGACTAGGATCGAATAGAGTTTACCGTGACCTGAATTGCAATGGTCGGTTCATCTCAGTGAAGCAGCCAGTCGTGTCGAACGGGCAGTGGCCGAGCAGTTGCTCGTATATGTCTAATTACGTAAGGTAACGGCATGCGGTGCCTCTTGTGGAGTGTTTACAGTGGCCGGTGCGACCGCGACGCGAGTGTCGCCTGTCCCCACCGAGCATCGATCCGCTCCGCCCAACGCTCGCTCCTCCCACCTGCGGCCCCCTCCCCCCGCGCCACGTCGCGCCCGCGCCCCCTGCCCCACCCCCGCCCGCGCCCTGCCTGCGCTCTGCCCGGTGTCGCACGCCGCCCGCGCGCGGTCACCTGTGTCGCACGTCCTCAGTCGCAAAGCGGCCGCGTCGCGCGCCACCCGCTTCGCAATACGCGCGCTTAACCTATTATGACAGTGACGTGATGGACGGCAAAGAGTTCGGTGCGGTTCCCGGCCTGCCGGCCGGCTTGGACTATTTTATGATGCCTCGTGTGAGCCAGCCGGCGCCCCAGTTCGACTTTAGAAAACTTGGCGCTAGTTTTAGCGGCCGCGACGATGAGAAGAGTGAAGAGCAACGTTCACCCGAGTACGGTGTGCCGGACAGGCGCGACCCGCCACCGTCGCCTTGGCCCCTCGGTCTCGGCGTCCAGTTCGTCAACCCGGCCACCGGCAAAAAGAGAGTTCAGTGCAACGTCTGCCTGAAGACATTCTGCGACAAGGGTGCTCTGAAAATCCACTTCTCGGCGGTGCACCTGCGCGAGATGCACAAGTGTACGGTTGAAGGGTGCACGATGATGTTCAGCTCCCGGCGTTCCAGAAATCGACACAGTGCTAATCCAAATCCAAAGCTGCATTCGCCGCATGTGAGACGCAAAATCTCTGCGCATGATGGCAGGTCGTCGCAGCCGTTCCCGCTGCTGCCAGCGCTGGCGCGACTGCCATTACCGCCACCCGCGCTGCTGCCCCCCGAGCTCGCTGCGCGCCTGCCGCCGTCGTTAGCAGGGCCACCCGGTCACACAACGCTCCCGCCGCGAGTGCCTCTTGATGACCTCCGCAACTTCAGTGAGATCGAGAGGATGTATAGAAAGATGCCGCCTCCGCAAGAGCCATCTCGAAGTGCGCTTGACCTTGTGAAACCACCAGTGATGTTGGAAGATGAATCTAATAATTGTAGCGAAAATTACGACGTTTCGGATGATGACGATACTAAAGTGCGTAACGAAGAAAGGACTGAATCTCCGGTAGTGGAAAGATTAAATTATAATGATGAACCTGAGGATTTGAGTGTAAATAAAAATAGAGACGATACCAAACCTGCCGTTGTGCAACCTGAAAGTGTCAGTGGCCGTACTGAACCCACCGCTTCAGACGATAAAACGTCATTAGTTCCAAATAAACGTAAAAGGAAGAGTGGCAATCCTACTCGGTGTTCTCAAAGCAACGAATACAATGTATCTGATGAGGAATATCATCAGGATTTATTTAGAAACATTTCAACTCCGGGCTCGAGCCGCGCGGACGAGGAACCTTTATCTCTCAAAAAACAGAAACCAGAGAAATGGGAGCCATTTCAGAACGGAGAAGAAGCTGCTGTGGACTCGGAATCGGTGACGCGTGTGAAAGCTGAGAGTGAGTCAGATGATGAATCCAGTGCACCTAGCGTCGTGAGAGAAGGTTTGAGGCTACGTTCAGATTTGTACACACCAAGTGACAGCGGGAGTGACCTACACGCGTTGGAAGAGAGGCTAGCGAGAGCAAGGACTCCATCTGCAAGCAGCGACAGGACTGACGATAGAACTGATATCAACGAACTCGAAATCCCCATCGACGAAGAGAACCCTGACCGATGTACCGCTTGCGGAAAAATATTTCAAAACCACTTCACGCTGCGCATGCATTACAGAAACGACCACTTAAAGCTCTTACACCCTTGTGACGTGAACGGTTGCGACGCTGCCTTCCCCTCGCGGCGCAGTCGGGACCGGCACAGCTCAAACGTTGATTTGCATCGGCGACTCCTATCTACGAATTCACCTGACACTCGAGAGCCGAGACCCCCTTTGGAAGTAAACGCTGAGATTTTAAACAAGTTGTACGCCGATATAAAAGGGCTCGCAACGACACTTGAAAGCTTGCGATACGGTGGCAACGAAGATGCGGCGCAGGTTCCCAATTATGTCACAGAGACTATGAAATTCTATAGCAGAAACTTAGGCGCGTTGCAAGCGGGATTGTTTCCGCAGTTTGGAGAGCGAGGGTTTTTTCCGTCCCCTTTCCTGATGGGTAATGGAGTACCGCAGGCGGGGGTGCCTTACGGAGCGCCGGCGGGGGCTCAAGCGGTTCGAGAGTCCCTATCACCGCTGTCCGCCTCGTCACCACCGGTGATCTCTCCGGGAAGGCTAGACGCGGCTCACGCACGCCACCGAGAAGATGCCAAGCTGCTTTTTCGCGAGACCTCTGAATCCTTCAAGAAAATGACGTCTCTTTGCGAGCGTCAGGAACAACTCTACCAGCACCACGTCCCGGTGTCATGACGCAGCCGCTATCCTCGCTCGCACTGGTGATACATCACTTCCCAAAACTACCGAGCGATAGACTCTTGTATATTTAATTGTTAATAATTTTAATTGTGTTAATTCTATTTCGTATTTCGTTTTGTATTTTCTTGTGATATTTAGACAAATATTATCATAATTATCGATCCCACGAACTGTAAGTTATTAGGGATAGTATACCGGTTGGGTATTGAGTTGGCGTTGGTGAAGCTAAGTGCAATACTGACTCGAATATTATAAATATTAATTAATGGACTTGTGCGATATCGTATCGTGTAGATTCGTAATCGATGTTGAAAGTAAACGTTATAATGATCAGCTTCATTTATTGTTCTGGCGCAATAAACTCATTGAGGAAAAAATCTACACTTGTTTTTATTTTCGTCTGCGAGTTTTGGTAAGTGGTATGCCGAATTAGCGAGAAGATAGTCTGGTTACGGCTTAACAATGTCAAATGTCGAAGTTACGAGGTATTGCGGAGAATCAATCGACTGAAAACGTAGTCATCTGGCTACTTTTTTGCCGTTAACACTGTTATTGCTTTACTCACCGAGCTTTTGAACATATAACGCGATTTATTTTTTATTAACTGACTAAAAAGCTATAATTTTCATTAATTTACAAGCAGTTTCACGCAAACGAAGCAAATTGAGACGTCTGGTGATCAAAAAACCCGACCGAATATATCAAGTCGGGACATTAAGAAAGATAATTTTGGCATTCAATTTAGAACTATGAATAATCAATATACTAGTTTATATTACGGTTTATCTTAATTTACAGTAGCTATTTGAATACGATTATGAATTCATTAGTATTTTATTATCCCGGGAGAGCAATTATTAATATTATATGGAAGTAATTGAGTAGTTACATGCAGAAGATGGTGAGAAATGGGTTTTCATTTCAATAATATTCAATATCATTTCATTATTGAGTAACCCCAAAGATTAACTTTGAAGTCTACTTTTTAATTTTTTTATTGACTTAGGCCTCAGGATATCACTCATGAAGGTTAAAAATCTCTAGCTCTCCGTTCCAAGTATTTAACCTATCGAGAAGGGCAAGAAACAAGTCCACGTTTTTTTTTTAAATTATTTGTATAATGTTTCTAATACTAACATTTTTTACAATAGGCTAAAAGCCTGTATTAACGAACTACTCACAAACACTACATCTAACCTTTAACTACAAAAACGGTCGTCAATTTCTATTACATACCTACTAAGAATTATTATGTTCAATATTTCCTACACGAAGTCACCAGGAAGATTCTGAGCTGCTGCCTTATCAGCTAACAATCTCGTGTTCGTTTTCAATACCAGACCGATTAAAACCAGCGGCGGTCACTTGTCTTCGTGTGGAAGGAATAGTCTAGAATTTTCGCTGGTTATAATTTTCGAACGATCGTTATTAAAGAAATAAGCTCTTACAAAACGAAAAGAAGCGAAAACTATTGACAACTCCTTCCACACGCAAAAATTTAACGGCTTGTGTTTATTTCGGATCTTTCATATCGAACTTAATGGACCGTTAGCTAACTAAAGTTTATTTCTTTAGAATGGCAACAATTTTTTTACGTCCGTTTTCACCACAGGCTTAGTATGGCTGTGATGATTCAGAACCTAACAGAATTTTATCTGACTATTGAAAGATCGGCCCTTAGTAATAATACGTTTTTATAATTATACATTCCTAATTAGACGTTACTTTCTTCGTGGCAACTTAGTTTATTTATATATATTTTATGTTCTTATTCTCAGTTTTTGTTTTAGGATTTTTTTATAGAATCTAACAATGTTAGCTATGAATGATTAATTTTATTTTAATCTAAACCGGGGTAGGTTCTACAATTTCATGTTTATTTAGTACATATAAATACAGAATCATTTTCTATCAAAAAACAACATGCGACTACGAAGTGGCGGGTTTTTTTGACGGAATTCGACTCTCTTGAGTCGATTATCTTCAAAAGGCTCTGAACAGATTTTTTCGCATCATAGTTAAGAATAGTTCTCGTTCAAGTCACCATTCAAACCCTGAGCCTGTGTTTCGTGATCACTATAACCCGGGTTTCTTCAAGTCACGAGTGAATATGTATCTTCTAGATAAGCGTGCTCCATCATCGACGGCATCGTCAGGACAAACGCAACATAGAATAAAAAAAGTACTTAATGCCCATTTTAATAGTAAAATAAAGAATCACTTTCCTACTATCAGAAATGGGTTCAGTTGTGTTCATAAGCTAATACTAATGCTCAAGGTTTAATTTAGGAACCAAAGTTAGATGGGCTCCTGGCACTGGAAAATATATATGTCATTTATTCATCCTATTACTGATAATCTTGTTGTATTCAAAACAAGTTTCTGACAAATTTACTCGATAAAAAATGACAATGTTACCTCGAAAAATAAGTTTGAAAAGAAATATCTTAGTTATTTATAAATGTATATCGAAAAATTATCAAGACTTACGTATTATGTAATGACAAAAAACTTAGTTTTCGATTAGGCATCTAATTTTGAAGTACCTAATCACGCTTGTTTTGGATCATACTCAATTTTTACGCGCGCGCGATCTTTTTTTTTTATGTTATTTGGTAACGAGACGAGCTTGTCATTTGCCTGATGGTAAGCATAACGCCTGCCCATAACAATTGCAGTGCCACCCAGAACTTTGAAACACAAAGGCCTGCGCGGCACTGCAGTGCGCTCGTTACCCTGAGACATTAGGTATTAAGTCTCATAAGCCCAGTAATTTCACTGGAAACTCTGCTCATCAAACCGGAACACAGTAATGCTTGCACACTACTGCTTGGCGGCAGACTTCACGAGCAAAGCGGTGGTAACAACCCAGACGGACACTCGCAGAAGAGTTAGTCCTCCCACTAACAAGATCTTTTTTCTCTCTTACATCATTGCAAAACGATGTGTAAAGAGGAGATAATGATAAATGTCATTGACTCGGTATAGTGCCTTAAGCTTTTTTTTGGGTGGTAGCTTGAAATGCGAGCACTAGAATGCTCTACCGCCATCCATGCATGCATGCATTTAAAGTTTACCTACATCGACTATGACAAAATTGTACACAAAAACCGTATTTCAATAAGGGGTAGGCTATAAAGCGGGTCTGCTAGATGGAGCTACGGCTTGTAAGCCGAAAAAGAAGTACATCATATCAAGAATTTCGCAGTCAATAGTGATTGCTCCCATGGCCTAGTGGTTAAGGCGTCTGGCCCGGCAAGCCAGAAGACGCAGGTTCGAATCCTGTTGGAAGCGAAATTTTTGTGATGTATATATTTATGTGAACATCCGCTAGTGTCGGTTAACACTATAAAATATATTTCATAAAGGATATAGTTATTTTTGTGATGTCTGTCATAAAAATAACGATGCATGAAGATGTTGATTCAAATAGAAATGTCAAGGGTACATTTAATTTTAATAATTACCACAACAACTTGATGTTTTGACAAACTTGAAAATAATTATATAAACGAATATAATTGATGAATGTCACCTGTGACATTTAAATATAATTATAATTTAGGTATTCTGACTCCCAAAACTACCTATTATATAAATCTATAAATGGGTAATTTCTTTAATAGTTTATAAATACCGTCGTTTAGAAGATATAAAAACCTTTTTAAATAATATATCAATTTATATTATTTATATTTTTGATTCCCACAAGATTTATGTCAATTATGTTTCCAAAACAATTATTCCTTATGCCTAGTGCAATCATAAACTAAGACTTGATATTTGTTAGTAAAAATGGTTGTAGCAAATATTTTGTTTTATGTCTTTTTGAACAACGAAGAAAAAACGAAAAAGGTTCTCAAATACTCGTATTGTTTTTTTTTTGTATTTAGAACACTTTAACTTTATACAGAGTAGACCGATGTTGCTGATTCTGTTCTAGCTACATATATACTAATCTGTGATTCTGTTTTCATTTGCTAGGATACATCAAAGGAGGTCTCAATAAAATTAAAAAACAATCACTCGTCTTCAGTGAGTAATTTCACCCACTGAATTTTCACCATATGAACGTATTCTGAAACTTTTTAACTTGCACGTGAATCGTAGATTAATGTTTTGTTGAAAAGTTTTTAAATGTTTTTCAACACGAAAGTGGTAGGTAGCTAAGGTAGCTAGGCAGACGAGCATTAGATAATGCCCTACCACCATCTAAGGAGCAGCGTAGACGCTTATGCAAACGTACGTTTGATTGTCAGAATAACAACGCTTTTGCGGCAAGCGCGGATTTCGTGCATTTCGAGTATCACGAAATCCGCGCTTGACGCAAAAGCGTTGTTATTCTGACAAACAAACGTACGTTTGCATAAGCGTCTACGCTGCCCCTATAAGAAGCAATGTAGGTATTAATTAAAATTATGTACTCAAAAGTCAAAGTAATGTCAAAATAGCAAATACATCTACTAAAATCGCAGATAACAACATACAAAAGCAGCAGGTAGGTTGAATGAAATATTAATGCGATCCCATGCAAATCTCTCCATAACCAAACAGGGGAACAAACCGCACAGTTAGTCAAAATCTTATTAATAACCAGCGAGATAGATGTTGACTTTGAGAAGATTTCTATTGATTATGCTAGTGTTGTGGAGTTTTTATGCTCGACTAACTGTGCTCTGCGGCTTCGCCTACGTATATTAAGTTACTCCTTATAACATTAGCTATCTGCCAGTGAAAGTCCCTTCAAAATGGGCCCAGAGTTCCCTAGAGGTCTATCCTTCTTAACCTTTGGTTCTTGTAGGTACGTGAATGTTTATTTATGTAGCTGGTGCCACTTTTTCAGTTTTGATTGTCAGTTATATTATATACTGCCGACAAGCAAGCGATTTTTAATCAAATTTACAATATTCCATCATGATGTCTTTCATACACGGTGCTGTTGAGCGATATTTAATAAATAATACCTAAATGTTTATTTACCAAACACATGCAGCATCATTAATCTTAGGTACAAACTATACAGTTAATAACAACCTCGAAATAACAGTGGTCCCCAAACTAGGCTGGACCTCTATCTTGGTATAATCCCTGACTTAGCGGTTGACAATTATTAGAAATACGCGTGGCGGAGTGAAAATTTTACATACTCCTAAAATGGGAGGTTAGTGGGAGGACTAACTCTTCTGCGAGTGTCCGTCTGGGTTGTTACCACCGCTTTGCTCGTGAAGTCTGCCGCCAAGCAGTAGTGTGCAAGCATTACTGTGTTCCGGTTTGATGAGCAGAGTATCCAGTGAAATTACTGGGCTTATGAGACTTAATACCTAATGTCTCAGGGTAACGAGCGCACTGCAGTGCCGCGCAGGCCTTTGTGTTTCAAAGTTCTGGGTGGCACTGCAATCGTTATGGGCCGGCGTTATGCTTACCATCAGGCAAACCACCAGCTCGTCTCGTTACCTAATAATATAAAAAAAATAAAAAAAATGTTTTTTTTTATATAATTTTTAGTAGAAACCTTTGTATGAAATATAACAATGTATGTGTGCTTATGAATGTGAGATTGTGAGATGAGAAAGCGTTATTTTGTGCTGTGTTGGCGCTTGTCAGTGACTTCTCTCCTGACACTCCTGTGTCCATTCGTGAATAGAGAGAGTGTAATGTGGATATGTGTCTGCAAGAGTGTATGAGGGCTGCAATTTACTTAGTAATAAGCCCAATTATAAATCTAATAAGATTTTAGGTAGACATATAGTTCCTTTGGATGCTAAGGCGAGTAGCTGAACTTGGCGTTTAATGAGGAGACCTATGTTCAGCCGTTTCAGTTCAGTTTCAGACGTTTTTCAGCTGATGATGTAATTAGTACTTATTCTTCGAATTCGTAACATTACGGTAATACTTTTTCTAAGGTCCGTCCTGCGTTGTAGAATTCTTCGTCCTAATTTTTAAATATTAATCGACTGCGCCACCGCTACGGTCTTTGTATGACATGATAGTTCATTAATTTCCATGCAAATCTGATATTCAAACAGAGGGTGAACCTTGCGGCGGGACCGCGCCGTTTGTCAAAGCCTAATTAATAAACTAACCGCCCGCGGGACGGAAGCTAACTTAGTCCGTGCCTTGCGGGTTTGTCTGGCTTCGTTAGGTTGTACAAACAGTAAGGGTAGTACTGCGATCGAAATTATTAAGCTACAATATTTATTATAAATAAATAATTGGTTAGTAAAATAGGTACATCATGATACTGTAGTAAGTTGTTGTGTTAGTGACCACAAAAATCATTATGATGAAAAATATTAATAGCTACAGCTCTGGTTGCCATCTCCCTGGTTACAATCGCAGTTTTATAAAATGTACTTGTTATTTTGTTAACATAATTTTAAGATCGTATTGGATAAAGCGTTTATATTTTCCATTTATTGGCCATTTTTTTCGATGACCCAATTTTAAAACTGTTTCACGTAGGGACCGCGTATCTCTAAAGTGTAATTTTGTATAATAAAAAATAATAGCTCCAAGTGACGAAACCTTGTACCCAATAGAAACTTAAATTGACTCTAAACAGGCAGTAGCCAAAGTATAGACGTTTCAAGAAAAATTCGTCGAATTTTTCAAAAGTAGCTTCTCTTTCTGTTTATGTAGGTATATATATAATATAGAATATGTGAACAAACCATACTTGTCGTTTATTATACTGTGCCATTCACCCTCTATTGCCCCGCAAGGAGTAATGTCTATGTTACTATTACTACGAAAGCTGACTTGATGTTTCCGCAGTTATTGAATGAAGTTTAACTAAGTTTTAGTTATGTTATCTAAGATTTATAACTAAGTAATGTCACTCAACTCACCACATTTTCATCCCGCGCAGCCGGGAGAAATTACTATTTGAGTCATTTGCGTTTTTGCTATAGCTCGAACCGGTGAAGCGGTCTGTTAGAAATTGTAGAAATCTGTCGTAACTCGTAAGATTTTTCTGCGAAAGTCCGTCTAGTGGTATTACCTACCCATAGACATGGGTAGTACACCACTGTCCTCGTTTAATCTGCCGTCTTATTAATCGATTTCCAAAAAACGGAGAGGTTTTCAGTTCCGTTGTATTTTATTTTTTATATTTTTTTCCCATCATATCTCCGTCATTTATATATAAGCCGATTAGTAAAATTCTTTATTTGTAAGAATATTCTTTCAAACTGTTGCCATAGAAATTTCATCAAAATCGTTTCAGTAGTTTGTCACTGTTCGTCGTTTTTTCAAAGCAATTTTACTTGAGCTTTAAAGAGCTTTCACTTATGTAAAACATTTTGATGATAGGTACCATAGCACGATGCTTAGGCATTTTCTAGTAATCACTTAGCTAGTAAGGTAACTATAAAGTGATGCTAACAAACTTAAAGTTGGAAGCAGTGCTTGGAATCCAGACCTATTTTAGCGTGTTCACTAGCTTCGATAACATCATCAGGTTAAACGATAACCGCTAATATAGCTCTTAGCTAAGATTCACGTATGGACCACGCATTCAGCAAAATTACAATCTTGGCTACTTTAATCAGTAGCATAATGTTAAAGCATAATAAAATTACCTCAACATTTCATGTAATTAATTAACATAATACAATTTTTGTCAGCCCTTTACCACAATCCCGTGAGACGTTCACAGAATGCCTTAAGGCGAACACCGTCTTTATACGTTTTGTCAAACCTTAATTAAGGTAAGAACACTTTGTACTCGTATGTCTACGCAAACGTGTCTGATCCCTGTAATACGTAGACGTGGATTATCTTTGAAGATGTTAAAGCGAATATCTGGCCTTTTTGGTTCTTGCTAGTTAATTATTCAGTGTACTTATGTGTATCATGCTTAGACACTTTGCTCAGAAGCTGGGGATATGAGATTATAAAGAAAGCTTGTAGGTAAGACGCTTCGCAGACGTTAAATGGTCTGGCGTCAATAGGTCTTAACTGCAGACAAACACAGAGAAAGTTTAATCATGTGTGATAGTAATTAAACGTCAATGACAGTTAAGTAAACCTACTTATAGCAAATGGCTGCTTAGGTCATGTACGAAAATAAATAATTGACTTTTATACACAACTTACGTAGAGCGAGTGTGGCCGAACGAGAACCAAACTATATTTGAGTCTCCTATGACTTATTTCAAGTTATGTAGGTTTATCACAGTCGCTCTAAAAATCGTTAGGAAACCAGCATGTTCAAGAGTCACAAAATTTAGGGACATCCACCAAAACCGCACTGGGCCCACGTGGTGGATTATGGCCCATACTCTCTCTCACTCTGGTGGCCCGTACTCAAAAGTGGCCATAACTCACAATGTAAGTTAAGTTACTAACTAACTTAGAACGTGGATGGCGCTTATCGGCAAATGCATGCAAATTAAGGGAGGTAGCATTAGTGTAACTAGCCAGACGAATATTATAAAATGACAGCTTGACATGTTAGTGGGCTACATTTATCTTAGGCTTACAGTGGCTCGTAGATTATTCAACTGTTTTTGTAGCTAGGTTAGATGTACTATTTATATTAGTATATTATGTCATTCTTTTGTTTATAATGGAATTCTTTGCCGGCCTCTGTTTTTCCAAATAGCTATAATTTGGGAGTTTTCAAGACGAGAGTGAATAGGATTCTTTTAGGCAAGTTTCTTCTACATCGGCTTACGGCTCCGCAGCTAAGTTGGTAGTAACCCTGCCTGCAAGGCGAGGGGTCCCGGGTTCGATTCCCGGCCGGGGCAGATTTTGTGTAAGCATAAAGTTTGTTCTCGGGTCTTGGATGTTTGTGATGTGTATCTGTGTATGTCCATGCCACCTGCGACACAGGGAATCCTAGTGCGGGGGTATGAGTGTGTAAGCGTTTATGTATGTTATGTATGTTTGTTTAACATCGTCGACCGCATCGTTGCTTAGCATCCGGTGAGATCGTGGTCAAACGTAAGCCTATTTCAGATAAAAAAGCCTTGTAAGTTAACAATGTCCCTAGCACTTGCCTATCATTGCGATTACATTTTTAACACCTCAAAACTGTGAAATTCCGTATGACGCCATATGAAACTGGCCTCCAGCACAAAAAAAATGTTCCTAAAGTCAAAGCCTGTAATTATTCAGAGTCTCCTGTCCGTACCGTGAGAATAGTCACTAATTGTCGAGTAATACCTGTTATGATTTAATAACAGGGCGACGGACAAAATGCTAATACGGACCCATTTTTCCCAAGATGGCAGCGTAAAAAATAACCACCATTAAGGTACGAGTTGGCAGAGTCGAATGGAACGCGCGTCGCAAAAGCTGCTTTTAGTTTGAAACAAGTATTTACTCGTCTTTTTTCAGAGAGGTCTCCTGGATAAAGTTTATGCATTATGATCCGAGTTAATGAAATACAACAATATCAGTTTGATTTATTCTGTTCCAACTTCCAATTAAATGCATTATACAGAATTTTCGCATTCCGAATTAGCACGGAGCGGCAATAACACTAAGCCAACATCTATCTATCTTATATCAATATTATTCTTCTACAAATAAATAAAATTTAAGTCGTAATTAAAATTGTAATATCAAAATGGCAGCTTTTTACTAAATGCATAAACATGAAAGTATTTTAAAAAAACTGTACAATTTTTGTCTGTCTCGTTATTTCGGCTTATCTCCGAAACGGTTGGAACTATTTTGACGGGACTTTCACTGGCAGATAGCTGATGTTTCTAAGGAGGAACTATAAGTTAGTAGTTAGTTTTATTACGTGGTCGAAGCCGCGGGGCACAGCTGGTAGATATATTAAGGCCCACTTACGCCAAAAGCTAGATTAACTAATCCGGATTAAGATCAACATCGAAGGATTAATTAAAAAAAAAAAGAACCTAATGGCGCAACATAAAATGGTAATTTTATTCACGTGTTAGCAGCTAACTCGATAAGATAACTCAGGCTGGCCTTATATGTTTATAGTTGAAAATAATATTATTATATTGTATCTAAATAGTATTATAATTGTCGAATAAATTTGTAAAACAATTGCAGCGCGTCCCAAGAAGCACGTTCTCGACGCTGTTGCTAATTTTGCCTTAGAACATCAAGGTTTTATGGCTTTGGACCTTGGTTTTGGAGTGATGCGATTTATTAGACCGACAGTTAATAACACGCTGTTAACTTTGACAAAACGCTTTGCAGGGTTTAAGATGTCATTTGTTTGAGATATTTTTAATTGCTAGCGGTGATTGATTGAGTTTGCTTGTGGGTTTGCTAATGTTTCCGGTTGTTAACGTTGAGTTTCGTTTGCTAAGATGCTATTTAGTTTGCTGACAGCTTGTGTATTGTAATACATATAAAACAATCCATAAATGAAACGCATAAGCGTTTGGATAAACAAAAGAAAAAAACCTAATCAGACACACCCTTGATAAATAAACACACCCCTTTTTTACAGGCTAAATGCCTTTATTAACTAGCTAATACATAAGTAAATAAAGACTACATCTGACCTAACTAGCTACAAAAACAGTTGGATAATCTACAAGCCCATGTAGGCCTATAGATAATCCAAATGTTCTAGCCCACTACCAGTTGGAAGCGTACCCAGCTTATGTTTTGATATTTTGTTGGTAACCATTACAACTAATAAAATTTTGCAAACTTTATTGACTGATAAATTCACGTGTTTTCATTTTTGCGAAAGTAAATAAATAACTTCGAATTTGCTGAGCCAAGTCAAAATAGCCTCTATCTATAAACTTTACAAAAAACATATTTGTGTGCGACCTTAAACTTTTAAACAATTTAAGTCTATTTAATTGTAATAAAATTTATTCTCTTCCTAAGAAAACTCGAAGAAACAGTAGATTTCGCGAGTCAACGCAAAGCCCCACCCGAGGGCTTACTTTAATCTTCCTGTCCCTTACAAAACTGTTCAAACGGAGTCTTAAGTGAGAATACCTAATGATTTTGGTAATCTCTTTAAAAATTCTTAAAGGAGTTCAAACGCCAAAGAAAATTGCTAGCCCAAAGCTGCGCTACAAGTTTTTTTTAATAAAACAAATAACTGATCTTAATTATTATTTCTTATGCTGAAATTAAGCAACTTTATATTAAATTAGTATTATTAATTAGGTTTACACGTGCAAGTCGATCCTTGTGCTGGATGGAGTTTCTTCAAATAAAATACACACGGTAATGGACCTGTGTCAATATAAGACACTGGCTCACAATCAATTTCAAGTTTTAGTTTATTGAAGTCATCAAAGTCACGTCAAAGTTTAGCCAAGGTCGAGTGAAAGTCACGCAAAAATCGGGTACTTTATATTTCTTTACTATATATCATACTAGCTTCTGCCCGCGGTTTTGACCCGCATTGCCACAGGAACCGTGCATTTTCCGGGATAAAAGTCGGCTATGTTACTCTGCGGTCCATAAACTATTATCTATGCCAAAAAAAACACGTGGATGCGTTCCTCCGTTACTGCGTGAAAGAAGGAAAAACCAACAAATCAACAAACCAACAAACACACTTTCGCATTTATAATATTAGTAGGGATGTGTTACCATAATCCTGCACCAATAATTTAAGTACAATAGGCAAAAGCTGTATTACTTAGTATTCACGTTAGGTATTAAGTAAGTTATAATTACATACTAAAAGTTTAAATACTGAAAATACTGCTTTCATTCGAAACAAAAAAAGAAGATGTGATTGGTGTAATCTGTCATTTGCAATCTCAAGCTAAGATTCAGAGACGAGAGCATGGACTCCTGCTTCCAAGTGTCAAATTTCAATACAATTTTGACAAATGGAAGCGTGAATCCGCACTAAGAATAGTCTCTAAATCTTAGGCTTAGACTCAGCTCGTCTGAATCTTAGCCTCAGTTTCAAAACTATGTACAATATTAGGCACGTGAAGTGTCTTTGTTAAAACTCGACACCAGAGACACAAAACATCAGAGTTGTCTCTTCTGAATTTCATTTATGTCGCTATTCTACGTCACGCGGGACGGAATGACGTCTGATGAATAATTCACGTATTTGTGATCAAAGACAATTGAGACGTGAAGCGGGATCCCGCCGTCACGGTTTTTACAGCGGCCTTGTCAGCGAGGGATTTACATGTTTTGAAGTCGTAGGCATTTATTAGGTCACGGATAGTGTCTATCCATTTTTATTTATCTATTGCTGGCTGAATATTGCGTTCGAATTTTTTTGTTGGTTTTTACTAGGTGGTAGGACTAACTCTTCTACAATTGTCCGTCTGGGTAGGTATATCACTGACTTGCTTGTATAGTCTGCCGTATTAGTGTTCCAGTTTGATGAGCAAAGTAGACAGTGAAATTACTAGGCTTATGAGACTTCTATAATGTCTTAATAATGATAAGTAGTAAATTTTTGTAAAAAAAAGTAGGCAAATATACAAATGTAAGATAAATATTATACTTAAATCATCATAATCAATCATAAGTCATTATAAACAGTCGCAATATGTGCATATTTTGGACTACGGCCACTACTATAATACCGCCGATGCCTGAAAGTGCAAACTCTAGTCGAAGCCATCTCGCCAGATATGCCTGATTGACGATGTTGGCGGCGATAACAGGTTATATCTGTCGATTTGTGAGTACCGATAGTAGGGTGCGGCTCCTACAGTGAAAGCATTAGCATTCTCATTGTCTTGCCTGCACTTGTTCGAACACTGCTTTTATAATGACTTATGTTTAACAATTGTGTCGATTCTGTCGTTTCGTACCTAACACAATTTTAGTTTACCTCTCTTTACAAAACATAACATGAGAAAGAGATGGAAGATGTTTGACCGATCTAAATTTAGTTTAAGTGTTCAAATATCTTCCATCCTCGATAAATTAGACGGCACTAAATTCATTGCCGTTAAATTTACAATAGACACAAGCAATTGGATGGATAATTTGACAGGTCTAAAATATATTTCATTCCTTTCTCATGTTCTCATTTAGAAAGAGAGATTGAAACTAAAACTAGGGTTAGGTATGAGATTACAGAATCGACACCAATGGCGATTTAAATGTCTGTTTGTAATATCAAAATAACAGCTTTTTTCCAAATGCATATAAAAGTATATACGATAACTATGACGAAACAACCATTTTTAAAATTTTTGTCTGTCTGTCTGTTTGTTCCGGGTAATCTCCGAAACGGCTGGACCGATTTTGACGGGACTTTCACTGGCAGATAGCTGATGTTACAAGGAGTAACTAAGGCTACTTTAATTTTAGAAAAAGAATTAGGGTTCCGCGCAAAAAAATAAAAACCATGAATTCCAAAATCTCCACGCGGGTGAAACCGCGGGACAGCAGCTAGTTCCAAATAAAAATCAAAAATATTTTGGCAATTAATAGTTGGAAAAAGTGGGTGGGTGTTTCAAGAACTTCATGGATTATATTAACTTCATATAAATTACACTTTCTATAATTCACTTTTGTTCTATAAATTACTTTAAATATTATAGACGCGAATGTTTGTGAGGATGAATGTATGAATGTTTACTACTCACGCGCAAAAACTACTGAACGGATTTTGATGAAACTTTACTGTAATACAGATTATACATCAGAATAACACACAGACAATTTATAAAAGACATATTAATATATACCTTATTTATTACTCGAGCAAAGCTGCGGGATGTAGCTAGTAACAATATTTCAAACTCGAAAACATCTGAAATAATCACACCAAACTATGCCCGATAAAATGCAGATAACCATAAAAGCCGAACAGAGTAAGGGGTGTCAACCCCCAGAGTGGTAGAGCGTTAGTAATGTTACGACCGTTACGTGGTGTAGGGGAAGCCGTGTGATATGTTGGCGGTCATAGAGATTATGCTAAATATTACGACTAAAGTATGAAAAGATTGCAAGAGAAAACATAGTCATGTTTTAAAAATATAGAAAAATTAGGTTCTGCGCGCGGATTTCACCCGCGTTGTCACAGGAACCGTGAATTTTTCCGAGATAAAAAGTAGCCTATGCTACTATACTAAACTATATATATGCCAAAAATCACGTCGATCCGTTGCTCCGTTACTGTGTGAAAGAAGGACAAATCAACGAACAAACAAATCAACAAACTAAAAAACACACTTTCGCATTTATAATATTAGTAGGAAGTAGGATTAGTAGGATTGCAAGAGAAAACACATGTTTTTAAACTATAGAAAAAAAAAATAGAAATAAAAATAAATGCAGTGGCACTCAGATTTTTGAATAACAAAGTCCTGCGCGGCACTGCAGAGTGCTCGTCATTCTGAGACATAAGTTTTAATGTTTCCTCGCGCAGTAATTTAGCTATTTTACCTTACACACTCTTCAAGAGAGCGCTAATGAAAATTAAATGACTCTAGAAACCCGTTCCACTTATACAATCGTTCGAAGAGAAAGACAATAAAAAGTAAACTAAACCTATGAAAACGTCTGAAAACCTAAGTCTCTAATTTTAGATAAAAAATTTACTTCCCAGCCTCACCTCTTTAAAACAAACAATGCAGTCTAACCTTCATTTTGTAAACAAGCGCAGGGTTGTCACTTGTCACATTACCGCCCCCGCGTGAAGCATTCAGATGCAAAATTCAACGGGCATTAGAGGCAGCCCTGACACGCGGAAGTGATATTTTTGACGTATGTACTGTATCTATTGCCATTTGAATGGCGTTGAATTTAAAGGTTTTAGGGTACCCCACTAAAAATATTAAAATGTATTCTGAAATAATAGATCTCATCGACGATGACTTCTCATAGCTAGGTATAATGTATTGAAACTTTAAATTAAGTTTGGCACTTAGTCAATTACTTTTTAAAAGCTTTAAACATAATCCTTGTATTAAAAATAATAGATTGATAGTACTAGCACATGATGTAATTGCGCAAGTTTTTATGGATTTGTATTGACCACTTTGGTTTCGGCAGATATGAATAGCTATTGGACTTCTCAAAGAGTCTTTAATCGAATTCAAAAAGATGTTATTTTGGTGGCAGAGAAGTCCCATCTATAGATCGAAGGGTCACTTTCTCACCAGGCACAGTCATTCTGTAAAAAATCGAAGCGAACTCAAATTCACTACCACACTCAACAGTGAGGCGCGCAGACGTAACGATTTCTACAGATTTTGTTGGTTTGTTTTACGAGATTTGAATCTCACTCGCAGGTCTATGACTCCGAAATGTGTATACAGAATTGGCTATTATGCTGATCTTAAGCGACGATGCGGTCTAAGATCTTGAACAAGCTTAACTTAGAATGGTTCTCAAGTACAGCTGCCAGAAAACACCGATAGATTCTTAGCGAAAGATTTTCAGGGAATTTTTTATTGTTGAGAGTAGTAGAATAGAATAGTAAACATAGACACACACATAAGACACAACATAGATACACAGCTAGTTAAGCGAACATAAGTCAATGTCCTACCTCGCCAGTATTACAGTACAAAAAACTCCACTTTCAGTGTGCGAATCGCACTTGTCCGAATTTACTACGGAATCGACGTCGTCACAAATAAATGCGGGCAAATGACAGGTGACAGCCACATTTGGAAATTGCATTTAGAATGATCTCGAGTCTTATTTCTATAGAATGTTGGAAGTCGTATTAGAGTTTGATATGTATGTCAGATAGAGTTGTACCTTCTTTATAAAGGCTTGTAAAAGTGTTATTTAAACGAAAATAGCACTTATAATAATTTATTAGTAGGTATTAATAATGTTTTGTTATTTCCTAAGAAGAAATTGACATGTCCTGGAATCGGAAAATTTGAGGAAATTTGATATCTTCCAATCCACTTTGCGCCAACGATCGTGACACATTGGTGTCAATTCTGTTATGTCATACTTAAACCTAATTTTAGTTTAAATCTCTCTTTATAAATGAGAACATGAGAAAGAGATGTAATATATAATTTAGACCTGTCAAATTAATCCACTTGCTTGTGTTAGTGTATATTTAACGGCAATGAATTTAGTTGCGTATAATTTATCAAGAATGGAACATAATTGACAGCTCTAAAACTAAATTTAAATCTGGTAAACTTCCATCTCGTTCTCATGTTGTATTTTGGAAAGAGAGAGCGAAACTAAAATTAGGTTTAGGCATGAAACGACAGAATCGACACCATTGACACCTCTCTGATAGGCTATAGGGATAGGTAAATAGAGATGAAAATGATGACTGCTATTTTGCAGTTGGCATAATGGTGGCATAAATTTCGTTAGTGGGATGACTAACTCTTCTGCGAGTGTCCGTCTGCGTTGTTACCACCGCTTTGCTCGTGAAGTCTGCCGCCAAGCAGTAGTGTGCAAGCATTACTGTGTTCCGGTTTGATGAGCGGTATCCAGTGAAATTACTGGGCTTATGAGACTTAATACCTAATGTCTCAGGGTAACGAGCGATCTGCAGTGCCGCGCAGGCCTTTGTGTTTCAAAGTTCTGGGTGGCACTGCAATTGTTATGGGCCGGCGTTATGCTTACCATCAGGCAAACGACCAGCTCGTCTCGTTACCAAATAACATAAAAAAAAAAATGGGCCCTCAGTTGTGTTTGGAGTTGATGTTACACAGAGTGTTGCAATTCCTATTTTGGGCTTTATAGGCTAGTGTTTGTCCAATATCTCACCTGATTCACTGTTTAGCGTATGCACCATCTTCAATCACATCGTCAGAGATAAACAATAATCATTTTTTCATCATTATCTTCCTCTTACGCTCCCACTGCTGGGATTCCGGCCTTCTCTCAGAGGTATGGACCATAATCCACCACACGGGCCCAGTGAAGCTTGGTGGATGAAACATGTTCTCGAATTTTTGTGGTTCTTGAACATGCCGGTTTCCTCACGATGTTTTCCTTCACCGTTTTAGAGCGAGTGTGAATAATCAGCACATATCTTGATATGAGTCATTGTTGCGGGCCGAGTCGAGATTCGAACTATGGTGCGTCGGATTGAAAGTCGCACAAGTTCCCGCTTGGCCCGACTCGCTCTTGGTTAGTTTCTATATGAGGAGTATAATTGTAATTTACTATTCTTATGGATTTTATAAGTGTCTTAGATTTTGGTGTAATGAGGGACGAGTGCTGACCCAACACTAAAACGTTTAAAGGCAGAAGAAAATTAGAAGATCGATGACTTTTTTATCATAACAATTATCTATATCTACTCTATACAAATAAATACAATTTAAGTGTCTGTTTGTAATATCAAAATAATAGCTTTTTACTAAATGCATATGAAAGTATATACGGTACCTATAACAAAACAACCATTTTATAAATTTTTGTCTGTCTGTCTGTTTGTTCCGGGTATTCTCCGAAACGACTGGATCGATTTTGACGGGACTTTCACTGGCAGATAGCTGATGTTACAAGAAGTAACTTAGGCTACTTTAATTTTAGAAAAATAATTAGGGTTACGCGAAAAAAAATAAAACCCATGAAATCCAAAATCTTCACGCGGGTGAAACCGTGGGCAGCAGTTAGTAGTGTATAAAGTTGTCGTGTTATAAGTTTCAAGAGACTATTTAATCCATAGTACCGTCTCTATACAGGTATCAAGTTCAAGTAGTCCATTGTCAAGTCCGTTTGTATCTGCCGATCTGTCACGCTCCGTCTACGACACGACACGACACGACGCGACCACGCCGGGGATACGGGTCGGGTGCGATTATTATCTGTATTCAAATGTCTTATTGACTAAATGTAGGTTTTCTTTGTACACTGTACTTTTGATTTTTGAACCTGTTTTTTTTTATTTTATTTGGTCGTTTGCGTGATGGTAAGCATATCACCGGCCCATAACAATTGCAGTGCCACCCAGAACTTTGAAACACAAAGGCCTGCGCGGCACTGCAGTGCACTCGTTATCCTAATACATTAGGTATTAAGTCTCATAAAGCCCAGTAATTTCACTGGATACTCTGCTCATCAAACCGGAAGACACAGTAATGCTTGCACACTACTGCTTGGCGGCTGACTTCGCGAGCAAAGCGTTGGTAACAACCCAGACGGACACTCGCAGAAGAGTTAGTCCTCCCACTAACAAAAGTAGTGACAGAAAGTGTCAAGCTATGATTCAAGAAAATCTGTTCAGCCGTTGCTCGATATATACCAGCTCTTTTGGTTGGATGTTTTTTAAATTTTATCGTGTTAAAAATATCCACCGCTGAAAGAAATCACGTGTTTTTCACCAGTGACCAATATCTAAATGCTTTTAAAGTGAGTGTTGTCAACAGATATATCGATGATCCACGACTTTATTATTTTCGTCCACGATCGATCGACATAAAAGTTACGACGGCGCCTGACTGATGCCACAGAATCTCGACGAGCTATAAAACTCGATGGATGTGTCTGTCTGTTTGTCGGTAAATATTTTTAATACAACACCCGAAGCTCATCATACTAATAAGCAAAAACCTAATTTTTAATTATATGGTTTATTTTGTTATTGATAGGAGTTAGAGTTCTGTTTTAGTTTTTAATTTTTATTCTAGTAGTTAGAAACAATATTTTATACTTTATTATAAAGACATGAAAGTAATTGTTTTTTACGTTAATTGTTAAATTATAATGTAAGAAATTTAAGAAAACAAAACAAAAAAACTTAGGTCTAGTGTATTCACAACACTATACTACAACTACTACATATCGTGTATAAACTTTTTTTACCAGCCGGTATCGACTAACTCTTCTGCGAGTGTCCGTCTGGGTTGTTACCAACGCTTTGCTCTTGAAGTCTGCCGCCAAGCAGTAATGTGCAAGCATTACTGTGTTTCGGTTTGATGAGCAGAGTAGCCAATGAAATTACTGGGCTTATGACTTAATACCTAATGTCTCAGGGTAACGAGCGCACTGCAGTGCCGCGCAGGCCTTTGTGTTTCAAAGTTCTGAGTGGCATTGCAATTGTTATGGGCCAGCGTTATGCTTACCATCAGGCAAACGACCAGCTCGTCGTTACCAAATAGTATAAAAAATAATTCAAATCACCCATCCGAGTCAAACAGAGTCGTTTAACGTTACGAGAGAACAATATAATTAGACACGCGCGAAGCCACGGCGAAAGTCAATGCTGCGTACACTAGTGATGGGACGGATATAGAAAACACACTTTCGTATGGAACACTTAGTAATTTATTTGACCGCGATATGACGTCTTTTATACGATCGCCGATATTGAATCGTAAAAGTTTACACGATATTTTGATGAGGATACGTCAGGAGAATAAAATTTTCCGTGTAGTCTCTGTGGATGTTTTCAGTATATTTTTTAGAAACTTTTATGTGTGTGTTTCAGTTTATTTGAGAACTTCGCTGTAGGTTTTTTATTTTTACCACCCACTTTTTTATTTTTTTTACGTCGCTAAAAATCCTCTTCGATACCACCAGCCGCGAGGGCAGCGTGGTGGTTATGTTGGACTCTGGCTAATGAGGCTGACCTACCAACTAAAAAAACAACGTGTGTTCCTCCTCTGTGCCATAATGCCGGGCTGCGGGCCCATGTTAATAGCCAGCCGCGGCCAGGCGACGCGCTGGTCCCAATTGTGGGACCCCACCTCCGGCAACAACGTACTCCACGTACGCCATCGACGTATCCACCTCCTAAACGGACGCGCAGGAACACGCACGCGCCACCTCGAGGCCCAGAAACAACTGAGGGTGGGCACCCTCGTATCCACCCTCTGAGCCTCAAGAGCCGAAGAAGGAGTAGACACCCCTTCTCCGACCCTAACCCGCATGCTCATCACCACCACTGGTACTGTGCAATGCGAGGCCCGTCAGCTTGGTCAACAACAAGTATCCAAACTTTTACTTATCCCGCGTACTTCTACTATTTATCTTCAAGCAGTTATCGATCTTTTAGGGCATCTGAAACTTAGAGCATGTCTCACCACTGAACGTAGCATGAAACTTACTTCGACCACGTTGTGACTATCATCTGGTACATTAGTAGTTACACGTTAGCCTAGCATTTATTATTAGAAATATATAACAAAAAAATACAGAAAAGCGTTTCAGTCAACCCACAAGAGTCCACAAGTACACACACGCTCTAAAATAAAGACATCCGCACCGTTTGGTATGCTTCCAAAATAATTCAATAATGCAACATGTTCGAAATCCGGGCATAAATCCCGCGTCCCGGGATCATGCTGGCAATTATCGTCAATCAAAACGTGGAACAACAAGACACGGCGGACATATTCTCAAACACTCGCCGTCGATACGTTCTCAGAAACGTTTGTTTTCATTGGATTTAAAATATTTTATAAATACGTTATTGGCATCTCGCGCGTCCTTAAGAGCTTTGTTGACGCGGGTGCTTGTGAGAACAAAGTTTGGAATTTTTTCTGCTATTAATATGATACATTTATTATTTTTTTATTTAATTTGATAACTAATACGGTACAACCAATTACATTAGTTATGCAAGTTTAAAACATTTTACAAACTTACAAAATCCAAACAACCTTTACAAAATTACAAAATAGTCACCGACTTTCGAAAAATAAAAATACAAAATAGGAATCATTCAAAATAATAACAAAATATAACAAATGTCAAGAATACAATTCAATCATCAGAAGTCACACTAATACAAATCCTAATGATAATATAGATAATCAACCAAAGCTTACACAATTAAATAACATACTTAGTCATGAAATTCGAAAAGTCAAATCACATGAAAAACTAAGGCTAACGCTCAGTGTTTTGGATGTAGAGAGAGGTAAGAGTCACTCCTCTCTATGTTTATACTTAAGTTTAGATTATGTCTATACACTGTTGGGCATATACGTAGGTCTTAACTTCTCTACACTACTTGTGGTAATATTAAACAAGACGCATTCTTATAACCTGGTTCAAAATTTTTAATATTTTATTGCATTGTCAAACGTTTAAAATCATACTTTTATTTTCGAACCTTGAGAATACCTACGTTTTAATGCACGAAAGCAGCTTGTAGAAAATCTCAAAAAAAAAATAACGAAAATATTCGTAGTGATGTCTTTACATTCAACGAAGATTTAGAATTGTAATACATTAGACAATATTGCTATATATCTACGACTCAGTTATTACCCTGTCATAATTTCCTCCCAAACACGTCTCACTAGAAAATGAACTGAGCAATATCACAAAATAGATCACTCTGCAGAAAGAGCCAAATCGATTGTGTGGCCAATTTCTATAGGTCTAGAGTGATACAAGTAAACTTATCCGTTCCTGCAAGGATGTGATAAGTGATGACAAGATTTCTAGAAAAAAGATAACCCACGATAGCTTTATCTCCCTCACAGTTTTCTGTCCGTTTTCATTTCACAGCTGGAGAGGGAACGCTCAGTCTATTATCTATGTCTATTGTCTATGTTCCAGGGGCGATGAAAAGCTTTACGACCGGTGCCAAAAGACAAAAATGACAAACGGTCAAGTGCCAATATTTTGACAGTTGGCGTTAAAGCGCTAATGAAATCCGATTTTTAATCGCTGTTTAGAAACGACTTTAAAATTCCTGACTAAAAAAACAGGTGCTTCGAAATAGAATACGATCAGGATGATGATGAAATGAATAAAAACAAGTCTTTTTCACAATAGCTTTCTAAAATTATACCATTAAAACATCGATTGTGTCACAATGTTTGTATAATAACTAGGACTAACTGTTCTGCGAGTGTTCCTCTGGGTTGGTACCACCGCTTCACTCCTGAGGTCTGTCGCAAGCAGTGGTACTGCAATTGTTATGGGCTGGCATTTACCATCAGGCAAATGATCAGCTCGTCTCGTTATCAAACAGTATTTTCAAACATAATTATTATTATCGTCACCACAAATATGAGTTGAGATTAGTGATAAACGTTACTCTATCGACGTCATCGGCATAGTCCTTTTGTAATAGACTTGTGTTTATTAGTGCAAAAAGTATTAATAAATAGTCTATTCCCTAGGTAACGTTGGAAAATGTTGTTTAAATATTGCGTTTGGTTTTCTTTATGTATCTCGCGCGTATGTGGAGACTGTCGAGTGGGTACGTAAACGTCACGTATCGACACGGCCGCCATACAGCACTTGGCTCGCGCTCAAATTGATATGGAATTTATTTTCAATTTTAACGCGCCCTCCTTATTTGTGTAGAGTAGACGTAGACAGAGGTTACGGCGTTCGTCGAATGTAAATTTGCGTGTGAAATATTTGTGGTCGACGCTTTTATAAGTACTATAGTTTTAACCTTTACATTGTAAACACTGTTTACATTGTAATATCTGATCAGGCACGCTGTGTTTTAGTTTATACTTTAAAACAATCTCTGGAGATGTCTGGACCAATAGAAAATATTAATATAATAGGTTTAATTAATAAATTACAGGCTAGATTGCAGTGCAGTGTCTTGCGAGATTTTATGCCATAATTCACCATGCTTGGAACGCGTTTTGGTGATCGCAGAAGGTTATGATGTTGGTTGAGGAGTACGCCTGCCCATTGCTTGGATATTACCTTAGCTGGCTCTTAAGATACCTACGGGGAGAGATGGGATGGTACTATTTTTAACCAGGACCACACGGCGACAAGGACAAGGATTAATAATAAGGTTTTGCTATAAATCACTTCATTGAATGGACTCATGCTTCCATATGTCAAAATTCTATACAGTTTTGACATATGGAGGCAAAAGTCGACGCTTATACTCGTCTTTGAATCTTAGCCTAAGTGCCGCTAGTCTCTGCGCGGCCAGTACTCTGTAAAGTTGACAGTGAACAGGCGCCACCGCGGATACAAACGTCAAACGCTATTTCTGTGCGACTGCGGTACGCCGACTCGATACAGAGCTGCTACTCGAGTCGCTCTTTCCCCTCACTATAGAAGCACCATGCTTTTGAATTTAAGAAACTGTGGTATACAATAATATTACTAAATATAAAAAATATACACACCATGTTCTAGTCAAGTTGATTTGATTTTTATATAATATAAAAGGATTTTTCGGAATTTACTAACGTAATTTTTTTTCTATAGGGCGTGTTGTAGATCATGATCGACGTGTATCAAAATTTTTCAAAAATCACCAACATAACAAACATTAGTTCATACATAGGTAGTTCTTTGATATTCTTTGATAGATAAGTCTTTTCTATAAACCTTTAGCAATACTATCAAATCGCAGATTTGTGTGACGAAAACCAGGATTTTTCGGACGTTTTGCTTTAACCGCACCCCACATCTACCATATCTTCATTTAAAATCACATTACATAGTTATTCTCTGTAATGAGTGAGTGTTGGTCACCCTAGCCCCACCTCTTAGCCACGGATTGTCCTGTAAACAAGTGCGCTGTTGTATAGATTTAAAAAGTTATTTTCTATTTAGGTTAGATACACCTCACGGATCGAGTGGTATTAGCAGATAGCTGCCACATTGCCCAGGCTGTTCTAGAACTTTTCTTATAGTTTTAAATTGAAATTAAATTATGTAGATACCAGTGATCTGCAAGGTTGACTTTTTTATTCTATAGGGTGACGAGAAGAACACCTCGTTTGCCTAATGGTACGCACGCCAGCCCGTAGCAATTATTGCGTAGCAGTGCCACTCAGAACTTTGAAACACAAAAGCACTACAGTGCGGGGAAAATGCCGGAAGTGATGATAGTTCGGTGGTAGTGAAGTTACCAGTCGATTCATGGCCTTGAATCTTACAGTAAATTTGTCTTGAAATATCGCTATGCAAGCTTAGCAAGCAGACATATTACTCAAGTTGAAAATCTAGCGCCAAGCACTTGTTCCGAAAGTCAGTCACAATTGGCATTTCATTTTAAGCTAAACATGTAACGTGTTATCATACGTTCAATAATGTAGTCGCTTTTATGAGTCGATATAATAGTCATGTGTGGTCAGACTTATGGACCTACATAAAAAACAAATAGTTTTATCGAAAAAAAAGCACGATCTATACCTATACTTAGTCATTGTGAAATGAACAAACTGTCGAAACTTTTTTTTACATTTACTACCTATTTGATAACGAGACAAGCAAACCATTTGCCTGATGGTAAACATAATGCCAGCCCATAGAGCAACTTATTATTACTTACACTTGTAAGACCATATTTGTACAAAGATGAAAAACCACTTTAATATACAAAATAAAACAATAGTTAATTTCACTAAAACTTATAAATTCAGTATATTAGTGATGTATTAAACAAAGCTTCAAAAAGTATCGAAATGAACAACAATTTTTCCGTTTCAAGTTTCCCAAAGCACCAGGATAGCAGAAAATCCTAGGAGCTTTTATCTAAAGGGGTTGCAGTATGCAAGATGAGATTGGTGCAAGATAAATATATGCAGTGGTGGTTGTGTCCGTCTCTATACATAAATAATGTGGTCCGTCCGTCGGATGGTAATCACGACCTCTGGAGATTTAACACTTTTTGTTGCTGTCCGGTAAACTGTCCGGTTTATATACAGGGTAGGATTACTTTGGAAAATGCTTTTGTAAGCTTTGGTAAGCTGTTTTTTTAGATCTGCTTATCTCTAATTATGCCGCTTATATAGTGATACTGCCGGTGGATACGTCGAAATGTCTACTTTAGTTGGAACTTCTAAAAGTTCCAACTAAAGTAGACATTTCGACGAACGTATGAGGTTTTCTTCACTAATGAAGAAAACCTCATAACTTTTGTATAGCAAAAGCTAAAAGGACATTTTCTAGTGCTTCCAACTTCAACTGCTTCAAATTTCAGCTGTTTTTTTTTAAATCTATTCGTGCGTTCCAACAGCTGCTCCGGAGAGTCAGTCATACTAGAATAGGGATATTGACTAATTTTTTTTATGATGTCAATGAATTCGTTTTCTCAAGAGAATCAAATGTCTATATTGAAAAAATTGCAAATCGCACGCTAGTCAACGTCAAAATTGAGAGTCAGAGTCGGGCGTATCTACTGAGCGCTAAAACGCCCCATACAAATTGGGCAGAACATCTGACGTCACTTGTTCAACGCGGGCCGTAAAGCTGAACTAATAAAAACATGCATTTTGTTGATGTGGCCGTGAAAACCTGCGGTTAAGTACATAGTTGTCATACATTTTTTATTCATTGAAATGTAATGAATTTGATCATATTATTACTATTGGAACATAAAAATAAAATCGTTGAATTAGTGAGGCATTTAGATGCAATATCTGTGAATGTGTATATGTGAATTTCATTTTTTTTTGTGTTAATATGATGTTTTTAAACCTGTATAACGACAGTAAATATGCATTTTGTGTTTCATGAAACATCCCTATTTGTGGTTTTATTATTGTAATAGGTAGGTACTAAGTTTTGATTTCTCATTAGAAACTTAATAATCGCTTTTCCACTTTTATCACTGAACATCACGCGTAACGTCAATTCATCCTCATTCTAAAACAGCAACAAATATACGTTTCGGAATTTCCTATTCCACCGTGTCATACTGTCACGTCAACTTTCATACTAGAAAATATGCACCTAAATTTAAAAAGCCGCGAAATACGTCACTTAACTGTAACATGATGTATAAGGATGTAGGGGACCTCGATGTATCACCTCAGCTTCGGGTATATTTCAAAGACAAGTGGTTTATTCAGTAGGGTCACAGAATAGATAAGAGCAGTACGCTTTATTTATACGAGCTAATATAGATACCTATGCTATAGGTTGATAAGTCACGGAGATATATCCAACTGCGAATGCTAGGTGGTAGTACTAACTCTTCTCCGAATGTTCGTCTGGGTTGGTACCACCGCTTCGCTCGTGAAGTCTGCCGCTAAGCAGTGAAAAAAAACGGTGCGATGTCGCAAAAACGGCGTTTGTCCAAGTTTTTAATACATTAATGTAGTCCGTATCCGCTTCACAATCTGATATAGACTTAAGCATTATATATTACTAGCTGCGGCCCGCGGTTGCACCCGCGCGGAGATATGGAATGTCATGGGTTTTATTTTTAGCGCGGAACTCTAATTCTTTTTCTAAAATTAAAGTAGCCTAAGTTACTCCTTGTAACATCTGCTATGTGCCACTGAAGGTCCCGTCAAAATCGGTCCAGCCGTTTCGGAGATTACCCGGAACAAACAGGAGTAGGAGAAACCTGGAGGCCTACCACCATCTCTTAGCAGTATTACTTGAACCTTATACATTGAGAATTCGTACAACGATTTTCAATGTAAGGTTAAAGTAATAACTGCTCTAAGAGATAGTGTTAGGCCTCCAGGGCTGCTTCACATGTATCTTCTAGACGAATGTGTATCATCACTGACTGCATCGTCGCTTACCAGCAGGTGATCTTGTGGTCCAAAGTAAGCCGAATCTGTGTTATACAATCTATAACTCAAAATGTATAGAGGAACACTAAACACCGTCGTGGTGACGGCGTAGTTACCACAAAGATTCAATGACTCTGTAATTGTTAATTGCTCGCGATAATCGTCACGTTTCTAAGACTTCTCGATTGTAACTTCTATTAAACCATATCTTGCTGGACACACCTAAGCGAGCAGCGCGGTTGCAAGCTGAAGCACTCAGCCTGCATAGACAGTTAGGTCTAAAATAATCTATAATAAGTGTTCAAAAAAATAATGTTGTCACGTTTTAAAACCAAGTTCTAAACTAATTTTAAGTGCTGCTATTTTTTTCATATTACATTATAAGAGCCAAATACGTCATAGATTAGTTTTTTGGGACCAGTGTTAGTGAGAAAAAACGCGGTTTTATATACGAAATATATTTACACAACGTAAATAATTTCTTTAGTATCACTTATGCAGGCTGTATAGACAAAATATCTTTTTTTTTAACTTGGAGCGACTGGAATGTTTCAACAAACAAAAAAATGAGAAAGATTTAAATAAAATTTATCTCGCGTACCTTTCGTTTGGCAATCACCCCGGTCGCATAGGTATGATGAGAGCCTTAATATAAGTTTTATGACGTGTACTTCAGTCTAATTGTTTCCTGTTACCGATAAACTTTAATTAGCCGAGATTGACCGATTTATTTCATTACCCGTGAACTTGGGAAACTTTTTAATTGACGCCAGTGACAGTATATTTTTTGATATCGTAATTGAAGTGTTTTTAATTGAAATCGTTGTAAAGGTTAGACAAGTCATAAACTACGGTCGGCGCTAAAGTACAACATAATCTAATTTTGTTACTACATTTTTACGTTTAAATGTTTCCTAAAATTTTATATTATTTATTTTATTTTTATATAAACAGATCTTTTATTTTGGAAGTAGGTGGGTAGCATTACTGTTATAGTGTTCAGAGTTGTACTTATGGTTTTTAGTTATTAAATAAATAATCTTAATTCACAGTTCTAATGAGAACCTTGTAATGGGAATTCCTTGGGAGGGGTCGTCCTCCAGGACCCATTGACATAATGTGCCCCTGGCGTGCTGAAGGTACGCTGAGGGGCGTGTTTACCTGCCTAGCTCAGTTGGGTAGGTAGATTCCTAGCTGAGGATTCGGTGTTGCTTAGTCAAACGAGTGGTTACACAAGAGGTTCTTTATTCATGCAACTTATATCTAGACATACATGGGTAACGGGGGGGGTTCTTATTTTATCGGTGCTATTGGACCCGGATCCAAATAGCCTTGCTTGTATCTTCGACTTGTATCTTCTAAACCTTGCTTGGAAACCCCTGGGCTAAACCACCGTGCTTCCCGGACTCATCCCCGGGCCGCAGAGCAGTAGTTTACACCCCTAACTATCCCCTCGGTTAGGCCACCGTGCTTCCCGGACTCATCCCCGGGCCGCAGAGCAGTGGCTTTCACCCCTATCTATACCCTGGGTCAAACCGCCGTGCTTCCCGGATGTACCCAGGCCGCAGAGCAACGGTTCTCTCCCCTACCTATGGTTCCTTAGCGATAGCCCCGTGCTTCCCGAATGTACTCAGGCCGCAGAGCAGAGCTTCGCCGTCGGACTATTCCTTGTTGGCTAGGCGCCGTGCTTCCCGGATGTACCCAGGCCGCAGAGCAGCGCTTTCGCCCTAGAGTGAGCGACAAGGCCTGAAGACTCAAGACTTTGGTCGGGTGCGAATCGGGGTACCCAGTCCGCACTTCCGTCCTAGCGTGAGCCCTCAGATCGAGTGCTGCCGCTCCATCGGTTGCGTTGCCTTTTATAGAACGCGCGTCGATCCCACTATGCCGGTTGGCCACAGATTGGGTTGTAGTTAGTTCCCGGCGCTGCGGGTGGCGGCGGCGCGGTGCGGGCGGCAGTGAAACTCGCTGCCTGGCCGGCGCGCGCGCCGTCGTAACGATTGCGGAGCCCGCACTTCGTTACATACTCCCCCCCCTTGAGAAGATTTTTACCTGTAAAAATCAATGGTTAATGCCGGGAATACTTCTGGTTATTACTTCTTACATGTTACTTCTTACATGCTACTTCTTACATGTTACTTCTTACATGTTATAAGGCGCGTCGCCATTTTCTTCGTTTTTGCTGCCCCTGTCCTGTGCAACAAAAATACATACAAAAAAAAAATATAATATAAAACATAGCCGCCTACTATGTTACCTTGTTCTTAACCTAATTTTTCCTGTTATATTGGGGTAGTCTACACACCCCTGTTTTACTTCCCCCACTTCTCTTTCTTCCTGACCGCTTCTTCCCCGGTCGATTCTTCGTTTTACCCCCGGATTGGGCATGTTCTGGTTTTTTTGAGTACCAATCTCCTGTTTTATTATCAATTATTGTACATACTATTGGATTCCTGGATAGCTCGTCCGCTATTTTATTTTGTTTTCCGCTTCTATACATGATATCGAAATCGTATTGCTTGAGTTCTAGTGCCCATCGGGCTAGCCTTCCTGATGGGTTCTTCATTGTATTCAGCCATTTAAGGGCTTGGTGGTCTGTTATTACGGTAAATTGGTAGCCCTCTAAAAATGCTCGCATTTTCCGTATACCCCATACCACCGCTAAACATTCTTTTTCTGATGTACTGTACCGTGTTTCCGCTGGTATCAGTGATCTGCTTGCATACATGATTATTCTTTGTATGTTATCGTGTTCTTGAATCAGGACTGCTCCTATGCCTATATTACTGGCATCTGTTTGTAAAATAAATGGTTTCGTGAAATCGGCTCTTGTTAGTATTGGGTCTTCCGATACTAGCTTCTTTACTTCTTGAAATGCGTTTTGTTCCTCAGTGCCCCATGTAAACTTTTGGTCCTTTTTTAACAATTTTATTAAGGGTGCCATTATTTCTGAGTATTTCGGAATAAATTTTCTGTACCACGATGTCATACCAATAAATCGTCTGGTGTCCTTGACATTGGTGGGTGCCTTTAATTCTTTTATCGCTTGAACCTTGCTCTCGTTCATCTTTATTCCGTCTTTAGTTACCACGTGTCCCAGATACTCCACTTCTGGTTTGCAAAAATCGTATTTATCTCTATTTATTTTCAGTCCTGCTTCTCTAATGCGTCTGAATATTTCTTCTAAGTGTTTTAGGTGCTCTTCAAATGTGCTGCTGCATAGGATTACGTCATCCAAATACACATATGCGTAGGGTTCTAGATCTGGGCCGATTACCATATCTAATAATCTCTGGAACGTCGCTCCACTCGAATGTAATCCGAACGGCATGACTCGAAATTGGTAAAGACCTCGTCCTGGGACTGTGAATGCTGTTGCCGGTTTACTGTCATCCTCCAAAAATACGTTCCAGTACCCGTTTTTTAGGTCTAATTTAGAGAAGTAATTAGCTTTCCTGAGTTTTTCTAATGTATCGTCTATTTGTGGCAATGGGTATGCGTCCTTCTCGGATATTTCGTTTATTTTCCTAAAGTCAATGCAAAATCTATACTCTCCGTTATCCTTCCTGGCTAACACAATTGGGGAGCTATAAGGGCTATGCGATTTCTCTATTATTCCTTCTGCCAGCATCTTATCTACGTGTTCATTTATCTTTTCTTGTAATCTTGGATTTTTGGGATAATATTTCTGTTTAACTGGTTCATCATGTTTTAACTTGATCTTGTGTTTCAACCACGTATTACCTGTTGGGCTGTGTTCACATTTTTCAAACTCTGTGTTCAATAACGTTTGTAGTTTTTCTTGTTGTTGTTCTGCCAATATTTCGTTCTGGTTCGTGCCTATTTCATTTACTTCTGGGGTTATTTCTTGTGAGTGTGACCATTCTAGTTTCAAACCTAATCTATTTAACATGTCTATTCCTAGTATCAAATGTGACGTTTTTGGTAATACTAGTAGTCGATGCTTAAATATTCTGTCCTCTATGCTGAGTTCTACTTCTATTGACTTGCTGATGTGTGTTTCTGCACCATCGGCCATTAAAATTGATTTACTAATGGTTTTTGCAGACTCGTTCATGCAGGTTTTATAAATTTCGTCGTTTATATAAGACCGAGTTGACCCCGTGTCTATCAGTGCTTTATACTTCTTTCCTAATATCTCTACTTCTAAGAATACTCTGTTATCTTCTGGTGATGTATTTTCTATCGTCGTGTAAGCTCTTTCTGTATTTTTATTTTGGCCCTTGTTACAGCAATCCTTGCTCAATGTGCCTATCTTCCCGCATGTATTACAAAAAATAATTTTATTACTTCTACAATCCCTATAAGAATGTCCCTGTTTTCCACAACTCCAGCAGCAAGTGTGGCGATTGTATTCTCTCATGTACTTACAATCTCCTGAGCGATTTGATAATCGTTGTGCTTGGGGATTCTTTGTAGCGGCTTGTGTCGTGTTTAGTTGCTTGTTTGTGCTTACTGTTGGCTCATAACTATATGTATATTTCTGGTATTTTTGTTCTGATATTGCTTCAAACTCACTGGCTAATTGTATTAATTCCTTCATTGACTTGAATTCTTGTTTCTTAATGTAAAATTTATATTTAGCGTTCATGTTTTCGTATATTCTATCAATTCTTTCTACTTGTGTCATTTTTGCATATCTTCGCATTAATGTTTGTATCTCTGTTAAGTAGTCTATAAATTTTTGTTTATAATGTTGTTTTTTGGCGATTACTTTTTCTAACAGGTTCGCTTCATAATTCCTGGGGAAGAAATATAATTTAAAGTCTTCTTCAAAATCCTCCCAGGTGCTCCAATCTATGGAGTTATTACGGTGCCATAATAAGGCTTTTCCTCGTAACAGGCGTGGCAACATTGGTAATAGTTTATCCGGATTCATCGCATTTGACACGATTAGTTCATCTAACCGTTCTAAATATTCTATTGGGTCATTGAATGTATCAAACATTATGTTCCCTTCTGACATGATTCTTGACCAGACCTTCCATGACTGGTTTTCTTGACTATCGTCTGTATCGTTTTTACTATTCATTTTTCCGGTTAACGGTCTATCTGTCCCTACTGGGGTATTATTTCGTGTTCCCTCCGCTGAGGGGCCTGGTATTTGCGTTTGCATTTTAGCGTGTGCTTCTAATATTTCCTGTTCTCGTACTGTTCTCGCGAGATTCTTTCTTAATTGATCTACTCTTAGACCTTCTGCTGGCAATCCTCTTGCTACCGACTCTTCTACTAGTTCCGGTTTTTTAATACCGTAAATCCAGGACGTGTAGGACATCTATTCCTAAGTCTATGTCTGCGGTTATTTCCTATTGTATGTAATTGTTTGTTCGTTCTTTTTCCCGTTCCCCTTTGCTTCGGGAGGGCTGATTTTAACTAAACCGTAATCCTTACGCTAGATACGTATATAGCACCATTGCGATGGTACGTTCCTCACAATTGGGCGCTTTTTAGTACGTTTTTCGATTTGTGCCAATGTAATGGAAGTTTTTCTTACGTTGGGCGCAAATGTAATGGGTTTTTTCTTTGGGCGCCAATGTAATGGGTTTTTTCTTACGTTGGGCGCAAATGTAATGGGAAATTCCTTGGGAGGGGTCGTCCTCCAGGACCCATTGACATAATGTGCCCCTGGCGTGCTGAAGGTACGCTGAGGGGCGTGTTTACCTGCCTAGCTCAGTTGGGTAGGTAGATTCCTAGCTGAGGATTCGGTGTTGCTTAGTCAAACGAGTGGTTACACAAGAGGTTCTTTATTCATGCAACTTATATCTAGACATACATGGGTAACGGGGGGGGTTCTTATTTTATCGGTGCTATTGGACCCGGATCCAAATAGCCTTGCTTGTATCTTCGACTTGTATCTTCTAAACCTTGCTTGGAAACCCCTGGGCTAAACCACCGTGCTTCCCGGACTCATCCCCGGGCCGCAGAGCAGTAGTTTACACCCCTAACTATCCCCTCGGTTAGGCCACCGTGCTTCCCGGACTCATCCCCGGGCCGCAGAGCAGTGGCTTTCACCCCTATCTATACCCTGGGTCAAACCGCCGTGCTTCCCGGATGTACCCAGGCCGCAGAGCAACGGTTCTCTCCCCTACCTATGGTTCCTTAGCGATAGCCCCGTGCTTCCCGAATGTACTCAGGCCGCAGAGCAGAGCTTCGCCGTCGGACTATTCCTTGTTGGCTAGGCGCCGTGCTTCCCGGATGTACCCAGGCCGCAGAGCAGCGCTTTCGCCCTAGAGTGAGCGACAAGGCCTGAAGACTCAAGACTTTGGTCGGGTGCGAATCGGGGTACCCAGTCCGCACTTCCGTCCTAGCGTGAGCCCTCAGATCGAGTGCTGCCGCTCCATCGGTTGCGTTGCCTTTTATAGAACGCGCGTCGATCCCACTATGCCGGTTGGCCACAGATTGGGTTGTAGTTAGTTCCCGGCGCTGCGGGTGGCGGCGGCGCGGTGCGGGCGGCAGTGAAACTCGCTGCCTGGCCGGCGCGCGCGCCGTCGTAACGATTGCGGAGCCCGCACTTCGTTACAACCTCACTACCGGTACTCTGGGGGATCTCACGCTCCACAAATATACCTAACCTTTCATTCAACACGATTTTTAACAGCTACTACAACACGTCTATTTTTAACCGCTTACAATAAAACATGTTATATGGGAATTGCAATTTGTTAGTCATTTACATCGTGCTGCAAAGGTGGGACGGTGACGTCACCAGGTCCCGATGCTGGGATAATTGCTGGGAAGTCGTGAACTTCTGATAGCGTTTTGAGCAAACACCTGATTGTGGATGTGACTAATCGGCGCACGGTTCCATTGAACGCGGTGAAGGTCGTCCGGTTTTGACGCAGTAAAGGTCATTAGACCAAAAGCTCGGTCATAAAAAAAGGGAAAAAAATCGTTTAAGAGATATTACTGGATTTAGTGCGAGTGAGGTGTACGTTTACAAATTGTATGAATATAATACAAATATTTAAATTTATTAAATGTTGTATTAGATCCGATGATGGATGGTGATTTTAAGATTCTTCACACAGTAACACACGAAAGTAGAAATGGACAGCAATGACTAAAGCAGACCGTAGACAGTTATGCAAACGTGCGTTTGCTTGTTAAAATAACAGTGCTTTTGCATCAAGCGTCGATTACGAGATATTTACTCGAAATCCGCGCTTGATGCAAAAGCATTGTTATTCTGACAAACAAACGCACGTTTGCATAAGCGTCTATGGTCTGCATAAGATGAACACAGTTTTTGCGATAACTAATTGGTAGTGCACCGAAATAGTTGATCGTTGCTGTTTATTGATAAACTGCTGACATGTTACGCGTAAGTGAAAAAGCTCATCGAGTCCGAATTATACGAACACGCTTACTTGCGCGTGTGAAAGTATATAACAGTAATTTTACCGACTATACTTTGCTCATCAAACCGGAACACAGTAATTAATTTTTTTTATGTTATTTGGTAACGAGACGAGCTGGTCGTTTGCCTGATGGTAAGCATAACGCCGGCCCATAACAATTGCAGTGCCACCCAGAACTTTGAAACACAAAGGCCTGCGCGCGGCACTGCAGTGCGCTCGTTACCTCGAGACATTAGGTATTAAGTCTCATAAGCCCAATAATTTCACTGGATACTCTGCTGATCAAACCGGAACACAGTAATACTTGCACACTACTGCTTGGCAGCAGACTTCACGAGCAAAGCGGTGGTAACAACCCAGACGGACACTCGACTCCCACTAACAAATACTAGCACATTACTGCATGGCGGCAGACTACACGAGCAAAGCGATGACCCACCCAGACTGACACTTGCAGAAGAGTTAGTCCCATCACCAAATAAAAAATGTATGGGAGAAGAACTCTGGTAAAAAAACTAGCTATTGCAAGCATCATGTTCACGGGAATACTGACAAGACTGCGGGTGGTTTGTAGACGAAAATTACGAGCAGACAAATCTGTCTACCCGCTTTCTCAGTCGTTTATTACGCGCACCACCGGAACTCACTCGAAAGTCACGACAAAACGCACTCACGATATCACTGTTTGGTTTTTGAGAGCCATTAACATGACTGTCAATAATAATCACGGTAAATATCCCGTTACAACTAGGTCACCTGTTCAAAAGTCGTGTCGTGCAACAATGGAGCCGCGCCGTTCTCCGTGCACGTCCTATGCTTAAACGAGGACGTTCGCACGTCGAGACGCCGGTCATACCTATCAGATGATTTGCATATCGAATACGTTATTACATGTCATGTACACGTCGAACATTCAATAATTAAATATTTATTTATGCTTGCATTGATTGCGCGTTTGGGACTTTTAGTTTTTTGACCGGAAAACGAGAGTTTTATGCCGACCCGATTTTTATGTGTGTTATCGGATATATCCGGCATTTATTCGATTGTTATTTTTTTGTGACAGCAAATGTAAATCTAATCTCAGATTTCACTAACCTAGGATAAGCCGACGCCTAACTAAGTAACTCCTAATGTAAGCAAAGTCCTCCTAAATATATACATTATAGTCGTTAGAATACTCCTAAAGGTTGGTGAAACGATTTTTTGCCCTAGGTAACTTTTAAATATTTAGGATTCCGATTTAGCCGTCTCCTAGGGTTGGTGAAAGTGGGCATAAGATTATTATTTTCTAAACATGTTCTAAGAGTTTTGATTCCTTCAGGTCTTTTTCGACCGACGTCAGCTATATAAGCGGCGAGTGGTATTCCACGCGCTTGTTTCGTCATCCACAAGGCTCTGCACGAACAGTTATTTTCTTTCTCCTTTCTACATTATCTTTTTTAATTTTAATCGTCCACCTTCACTTATCTGATGCTTCCCTATTAAAATCTTCATACACAGTTCAATATACTCTTGAGAAAACCTTTCCACGTTTTACATATCACGATTGATCATCTTGTCCGTCCGTCCGTTGATTAACCGACGACGAATCACCCTTTGACCCAATGTTTGACAAATGACCAACAAATTGTACCATTCAACAGCATTGATAAGCAAAACCAAACCTTATTATAAGACTGTAGGTGCTATAACGTCTTGTTAGGATGATTGCGTTTTGTTTTTCGAGAATCGAATGTTTTTTATAGTGCGGTCTCGTAAACGATCTAATTCTGTTTTTCCAGTTTTCAATCGATCTTCGATTGTGTTTTGTTTTCTTGAGCGTTTTGTGGTGGACATTTCATAACTTTTAAAAAGTAATGTTTGTCGAATTTGGGGAATTTCTTGGAAAAGCCAATGTTTGTTTTAATATCAAAAAGAATTATGAGAATTTTACTATAACTTTAGGTATTATTTTATGTCTGTATAGTAAAATGATGATTCTGTGAACCTGTAATATTATTTATTATCTTCTGTAAATATAAATCCTGGAATCCCTGCTCGGTAGTCCTATGGACTATAATTATTGTTAATTAATAATGAGGTGTTGTAAAGCGATAGGTATTATGGGTTAGTGGTAGCTATTTATAGGCATACCTTAGATTAAACATAAGAAATGTCAAAAATAAACTTTCGACCTTTTATAGCTAGAACTTAAAGAAGTTTTTTGTTGTCATTTACCATTACTATATTACCTAGTCGGTGATGATGCATAAACTTAGAATACCTAAAATTGGGTAACTCGGAACATAACTACGGGTGCTTGGTGACAGATTTTGAATTTTAAAGTAGTATAGCTAGCCAACAAGCAAGCAACAAAAAATGCTGTGCTTATGCTCAAGTTACATCACAATGTTTTCCTTCAGCAAAAGCTCAAGCAATTTGGAAAATTCGAACTACTAGCTTCTGCCCACGGTTTTCACCCGCGTTCCCAGAGGAACCGTGAAATCTAATTCATTTTTCAGGGATAAAAAGTAGCCTATGTTACTCTCCGGTCCCTAAACTATATGTATGCCAAAAATCATGTCGATCCGTTGTTCCGTTGCTGCATGAAAGAACGGCAAACCAACAAACCGACAAACACACTTTCGCATTTATAATATTATAGTAAGAAGTAGGTTTAGTGGCCTTTCCTTACGCTGAACCAAAATTATATCAAAATACTTACTAGCATTTAAATAAGCATTTGTAACTCGCAATTAAGAACGTCATACAAAATCCCAAAGGAACCAGTCACCTCACGCCATGTTTCAATCTACGCAAGATAAAAATCCAATTATGTAGCAGAAGACAATTCTCACTTGAAGGTCCCGTGGTAAAAAAAGCTCGTCATCTGAAGATAAAGCATGCCGTATCATCTATCAATCTAACCGGCTAGCAGCGGGGGGCAGGTATGAAATTCGGTTTCCCACTTGGACAGCGACATTGTGTTGTATTCTTGACTCTTGAGTCAAGTCCAAGATAGATCTTGAAAGCTGGAAACGAAATTGTTTATTGTTTCGTGGATTTATATTCGTGGAACTGCATTTGCCAAAAGGTGTGATGTAGGTCAAGCGTTCGGTCAAGACAGGGAAATTACTGGGTTTATGAGGCTAAATACTACCTAATGTCTTAGGGTACCGAGCGCAACGCACCACGCAGGTCTTTATAGTTCAAAGTCCTTGGTGGCGTTATGCTTACCATCCGGCAAACGACCAGCTCGTCTCGTTAACCAATAGTGTCAAAAAGTTTACGCTCTATGGTCACTTGTAGATAGATATGGTCACTCCTCACTAGAACTCCCTATTTATCGAACCTCGAAACAATCGAAAAAAGTTATCGAATAGCTAGGTCGAATCCAAAGACAATATAGAGCTACTACAATACTTTACGATCAGACTTCGGTACTCGCAACATTCGATAAATTTATCGAGTTTTTCGATTCGACAAATTTATCGAACCGACTTCCGTACTTGCGCCGCAGAAACGTAAGAACTATGGTTCTATACGCAGACATGGAATTATCTTTTTTTTTATCTCATGAATGTATCTTGTACCCTCACACTATTCTAGGTTTAATAGATAGAGGTCAAACAATAACTTACTAAGACTAAAAGAAAGAGGTCTCTCGCGGCCAAATGAATTAGATCCTCTTTAGCTGTATTTGTATGCTGTAAAAGTTATTGATCTACAAAAATGTAACGCTATTTGTGCGGCTATATCAAAAAGTTTTCGCAATAAGCGTTCAATAAATCATCACCAACTAGCTTCTTGTTAAAGGATGTATAACCAATTTCCTGAATCGTTTCCTTATCGACATCTCTCGATCGACCAACGTCGAGTCATTATACAATTTCCAATCGAGATCAAGTCACGTATCAAATTCGGATTGGAACTTCTTTCTAATCAACTATTTTATTGTCAAACGTCCTTCAAAGGAGCAAGGTATAAGTGAAAGCGGAAATCATACAGGAAAACCGTGTTCATATGCAAGTTTTTACTATGTTCCATGTCATGATATTGCGGGATTATAGTCCTCGTAGTTTCTGATTCCTTAGATGAAGCCTATTAGTTGTCAGACAGACTATAAAAACGTCAGTTTTATAGACTCTCAGTATTGAGCGTTTTTTTATTTTTATACATTTTTTTCACCGTCTTATAAAAATATCTTATGTACCTATCGCTTTTAAATCTATAATCTTTAAAAGTAACAGAAATAAAACATTAACATAAAACTCCCAGCGTCACCAATCAGCCTTTTTATTACAGCTTTCTGTCAAAGATACGAAGAAATTGGTGTAATATAAAAATGATATTTTTTTAAAACAAATATTAAATAATTATTAAGTTCTAAACGTTCGTAACTTATACCACACACATTTGCCATCAGCCGGCGCTTCGCCGTGTCACAAAAAGGCGGCCCGACCCAGTTCCCACAGTAGCCGATATATTGGGTCTCGAGTTGTAAACGATTAATGTAAAGCAAATAAATATTAGAGTACATAGCGTAAACATTTTTGAAATTTGTGTCATTTTCAGTAAACGATTGTTTCAGAGCATTAATGTTTTAGTTAAGCTCGGTGTTATTTTTTTATGTTGTTTGATAGCGGGACAAGCTGGTCGTTTGCCTGATGGTTAGCTTAACGCCGCAGTGCCTCTCAAAACTTTGAAACACAAAACCCTGCACGGCATTGCGGTACGACACACACACACACACACACACAACACACACACACACACACACACACATACACACACACACATACACACACACACACACACACACACATACACACACACACACACACACACACACACACAATCACATACATACACACATAATACAAAACATACTCACACATAATACTCCTTCTCACTCACAATTTAGTATTTATATTTTGATATTTGTTTTTACCTACCTCAAGAAGGCAATTCATCTGTACTAGTACGACGAAAGAGTCCTGGGTTCCATAGTTGAGCCTAGTGTGGGAACCAGGTGCTCCTCTACCCTTAAATTGTACTACTTTAAGCCTTTTACCAAATAAACATTTTTTCATTTTTCATTTTCATTTTTTTCAATTAATGCTTACACACATACCCTAGCACTAGAATTCCCTGTGTCGCAGGTGGCATCCACACACACAGATACACGTCACAAACATCCAAGACCCGAGAACAAAATTAGTACTTAGTTGATTTAATTAGTTAATTAATATTATTCAAATAATAATAATTTATTCCGAGTATAAATATTACTATGTTAAACGACACAGATGATTCAGTAGGCGCTGCAATAAAAACTGTTTACTAATTCAAGATCCTGATGCAAATGATTTGTCACATTCATTTCTATTAATAATTTAATCTTATTAAACCTTATTGATGTTGGCCATCAATGATGTCATTTCAATTAAAACGTGAATAAATAAACACAAAGACGGTTAATCTAAAATCAAATTAGTGTTATTAGTGAAATAGGTATTTATGTAAATTTATACGCTATAATTGTCAAGTTGTCACAAAATATGACGGCGTGTGATTAAGAACCCATCTGATACGCGGTTTTCACATAAAAATGTCGTTTTAGACTGTCAACACAATTATTTTTAATTATTTTAATTGGTGAGATTTCTACGTGCAATATCAATGTGGGAACTAATGAATGGAAGAGAACTGTCTCAACGTGTTGAGAAGTCATTAAAAGATTACGAAAAAATAATAATTGCATTTTACCTTTTTTGTAATTAGATTATGTTAATAATTTAATTTCTATTTTTTCATTAGTTGTAATATTAATCTTGTATAATACTTAAAGTTTAAATGCACATACGTGGTTTATTTATAAGATTTAGTTACTTTGTGCTGGTAAAGGGTACACAAATCGTATGCATAAGTTGGTGGTTTGAATCCCGCTAGCATGAGCTTTTCGTGGTGAAATAGCGGTAAGAAATTTTCTAGTGTTTACCAAGCTAGCTTCCGAACATATCAGATGCACTTGTAAGCCAGTTCTATTCTTGTATTAGCGAGTTCAACAGTAACCTACCTTCGTAACTCCATCGTGTGTAACCGTACCTACCGGACGACTACGAATTTCATATTAAAAATTATTATGTGACAACTTTATTTGCACACAGTAATCATTCATGCGTATCGCTCTGTCCATTGAAAATCAAATTCAAAATGCTTTATTTAAATTTTATTAGTGGGAGGACTAACTATTCTGCGAGTGTCCGTCTGGGTTGTTACCACCGCTTTGTTCGTGAAGTCTGCCGCCAAGCAGTAGTGTGCAAGTATTACTGTGTTCCGGTTTGATGAGCTGAGCATCCAGTGAAATTACTGGGCTTATGAGACTTAATACCTAATGTCTCAGGGTACCGAGCGTAGTGCAGTGCCGCGCAGGCCTTTGTGTTTCAAAGTTCTGGGTGGCACTGCAATTGTTATGGGCCGGCGTTATGCTTACCATCAGGCAAACGACAAGTTCGTCTCGTTACAAAATAACATAAAAAAAAATAGGTCCCAAAAGACCACTTATGAAAATTAAATATTAAATTGAAACATTTGAATTACATTGAAATATTAAAGTAAGGCCCTGCCCTTTGACTGACATTGAGTCTTTATATTTATGATGATGTGCTTAAAATTTATTTGTGATTGTTATAAAGTTGTAATAAATAAGTAATGTCATACAAATATGCGTACAATGACAATGTAACTTGTATGAGTAAAGGCCATTCCAATTAAATTAATCGGGATTTGCGTAGAAAATACGCGTATCGACTCATCTTTATCATCAGATGGAATTGTTGCGTGGTCCAAGTTGTTGCGTTACGCGGGTTTTTGTGTTTTTATATTCTAACTGATGTTTTCCCTCGCCGAAAACTCAAGATTGTTGGATTCAAACACGCTACAGACCTGTGAGCCAGCTCACCTATATGATTATATATAGGTCCTCATCCTTATCCTTTTATTTATTACTCAATTATTATTTAAGCAATGGCTTAAGTAAGAGTAATAAGGATCGTGTGTCTGAAATAATGAATTATTATTATATGAGTAATTATGGGACAATGAATAATTGAGTTCACCAAGTAAAAATAAGGTTCAATTGAAAAAAAACCTGGAAAAGGTACATAATAACCGAAAACTTCTTATTCTTAAAAAATTAAAAAGTTAATTTTTTTGAAAAATCTATGTTCTGACATTAATTGGGACTTACCATCCATCTTTCAAATACCGTTTCATTGATCTACCAACTCACCCACGCCCTACTTCATGGGAATACTGATTATTTTTACCAGACTAATGCAGAGAAAAAATTATAGAATGATAATTTAAAATTATTGTAGTTTTTTCGCACTGTAGGTATACCACATATATTTTTATACTTAGCTTTTTTTTTGTTGCGCAAAAAAAGTTTTTACTTATGATTACGAAGTAATTATAATTGTTTATGTACCAATGCTCGTAACATGTTTTTTAAGTTATTTCATTGTAATTAGTATTACATTTACTTTTTAAAATATCGCGAAAGCTTATCGCCTGCGCCATCCGCAAAGTAGGGGGCAATCCATAGGCTGATTAGCTCGTGCACGACGTCGTCTGTTTTCCACTAAAATTAAACAAATCCACAATGATGTTGTTTTGTCAACGCTCGTGACTGCGCCCAAGGTTGCGATCATCAGGTGTCATCAGGGCTGCCATTGGAAACAGTACCTACTTACTTTTTTTTAATACTTACTAGTGGTTTCTTTTTTATGCTATTTGATAACGAGACGAGCTGGTCGTTTTCCTGATGGTAAGCATAACGCCGGCCCATAACAATTGCAGTGCCACTCAAAACTTTGAACCACAAAGGCCTGCGCGGCACTGCAGTGCGCTCGTTACCCTGAGATATTAGGTATCAAGTCTCATAAGCCCAGTAATTTCACTGGCTACTCTGCTCATCAAACCGGAACACAGTAATGCTTGCACATTACTGCTTGGCAGCAGACTTCACGAGCAAAGCGGTGGTACCGACCCAGACGGATACTCGCAGAAGAGTTAGTCCTACCACCTAGTAGAAGTGTTTTTCGCAGTATAAAAGAGTTTACAAGCTATAATCTGGGTTTCAACAAGTCACGAGTGAAAAAGTGTCTTCTAGGTTAGCGTGCTTCATCATCGACCGCATCTCCGCTTACCATCAGGTGACATTGCGGTCAAACGTGAGCTTAGAAAAAACTGTACTAATGGATGCCGGAGGCAGATTATTATCAATATAATCAAAGTATGTGTCAAGTTTGCCTCAATGATGTTATTACTGATTTCAAACTCAAGTTGGTTTTGTAATTTTAATAATCACTTGGTGGTACTTTTGCTAAGTATAGATTTTAAAGTGTCACATTCATAAAAAAATTGTAAATTTAGACCTCTCAAAAAATTATAGCCTCTAACATGATTTGAACCTGCGGCTGCCGGTTCTCCATGTCAGAAGCTGTTCCAACTAATTTAAAGTAGCAAGTACAATTCCTTTAGTGCTAGAGTTGTAGTAGTAGTAGGTAACTTTTGTCAACCCTATGTTCCTGATGACAATTATTACAAGTAATCAAGCCAAATGACGTCACGTGCAGCAGTGCAACCTTCACGCTTGTCATCTTGCGACATTTCGAGTCAAATTGCGGCGACCGGCGACATTACTTGTGGTCACATTAGTTCTATTATTGTGATGGTAAAAAAATAATGGAATGGCGAAGGACGATTATCTAATTTGATCGTCCAGTGGGGCATTAAGTTTTTATGTAATGTGTAGATGAGAAATAATCGTAAATCAGAAATGTAGAGGCTTGACAATGAACCAGTTCTGGTTATAGCCCGTCATGTTCAATCGCAATACCAAATGGAACTTGGATGGGGTGGTTGAGTAAATTAAGATTGTATTCAACACTTTTGTAGATGTCAAGTCGGCCCCGATGTCAACCTCTGGGTTAGTATAAGATGGTAAATCAATAAAAAAAATAAGGAGGAAATACTATAAAGAAAAAAACTATAATTTAGTATTATTAATGCTAATAAAGCCTATAAGAGATATTGGAATCTATAGAAGATAAAAGTTAAGGTATATGAGTAGGGAAAGGAAATTTGATGCTGATAATAGATTGATAAAAATAATGATGGGAGAAAAGAGGGTAAGAATAAATATATGGTTTAAGTCCTCCTCATCGTATGAGGCCGAATCTATTACGTGATTTTTTTTAAGTGTGAAATGACCACTGAGACCACTTTGTGCATCACTACTTTCTTCACCAAAAGTCTAAGCTCACTTTAGGATTCGAATCATTGATCTACATATCGGCAGCCGACGACACTATCATTGAGTTATCATCGCTTCTTTATATAAACTAAGTTTTACTTGGTAGTGAAGAAAAAGCTCGGCGGCCGGCTGTAAAAACAATCCAAAACCTTAGAACAGTAGGTATGTTTGGAAAAATAACTGTGCCAAATGGGTTATGGATGATGGTGATGTGAAAAAAAGCCTTTTACAACAAAATGATATGATGTAAAAAAATAGCCAATTGTAGATGTATTTTTTCACGGACTACCAAAAATGGTCTTTCTTTTCTTCACACAGTGAATCTAGTTCATCGTTCACATTCAATTAACATTAAAGTTTCTAATGAGCTCGCTAACAACCGAAGTTTACGAAAATAAACCCAAATGTAACGCTATAGTGATGTTCTGATATTATGTAGCTTTTGTAAAGTATTAACTATACTATTTATTATCTGTCAAATATCTCTTAGGATGCAGTCAAAGACAGTGAACGCATTACGCCTAGACTTGGGACTGACCCTAAAGATCCCTTTAGCGATTTTTAGAACTTAATAGTCGTATCACCAAGCAATGGTCTCATCCCCAAGCAATTGTCGTATTAACAAACAATGGTCGCATCACCAAGCATGGTCGTATAACCAGCAATGGTCGTATCACCAAGCAATGGTCGCATCATCAAGCAATGTTCGCATCACCAAGCAATGGTCGCATCACCAAGCATGGGTCGCATCACCAAGCAATGGTCATAATTATCACCAAGCAATGGTCGCATCGCTAAATTTTTTCCACCGTAATCCAATTTGACTTTCCGATGGATGAATAAGACGGCGATCTTAGCACCATCATTGTCACTTGAAAATTATTTCTTCAGTCGCTATAATCCATCACAAAATTCAAGGGATGCGTGGTAGATTTTTCATTTACCATAAATCTAACCATCAAACCTTTCCAGGTGGTAGGACTTGCTCTTCTACAAGTGTCCATATGTGTGGGTACCACCACTTTGTTAGTAGTCTGCCGTCACACGGTGATGTGCAAGCAGTAATAACTAATGAGCAAAGTAGTCAGTGAAATTACTGTGCTATTCAGGGTAACGAGCACACTGCATTGCCGCACAGACCTCTCTCTATGTTTCAAAGTTCTCAGTGGTACGGCAATTGTTATGGGCTGGCGTTATGCTTACCATCAGGCAACGGACCCGCTCGTCTCGTTCCCTATTAGGTAATAAAAAAAATCTCTTTAGTCCGGCAGGTTAAAAATTTATTGGCGAAGATCACAGATTGCTCTATGCACGATCGTTAGAGACTGTGCGTCAAGCCAGAGGCACTCTCGATTTTTCTCATCACTAGTACCCAAAACAAACACAGCCAAGACAATGAGCGCGCAATGAATCATACCTCTTTGGTAATAGCCACTAATGACAGAGTTCCACTTTTGAAACTGCACCGAACGAATCTAAAAATGGATGCCATCGATCAAATGTTACTATTTTATACCAGTAATGATAAAACGACGTAAGCTCCATATAAAGTGTACTAAAGTACGTCTCTCTTTCACTAACACAGCGTTTTGTTTTTTAAGCCATTACGTAAACTGTATGTCTCCGATTGTTTATTGTTTTTTTTTGTAAGCGGTTTGGATTCAAGGCAATTTGCATTCGGTCGAAAATAGGAAAGGTAAGTGATTATGGGGCGAGATAGTGTCTGCGTTGCGTAAGGTTATATTAGCTTTGGTATACGGTGAAGGTGCAGCTAAGTTTTGAATTTAGAATTATAAATAGAGAAAATAATAATGAAACGATATATAATCGTAGGATTTAGGATCAAACCAAATAAACTGGTATCAAAAACTTGAATCAGGCAAAAAGTACGTTTTTTTCCGAAAATGTCAAGTTGTTGTGATGTCGTCATGGATCGTGCTCATGCGATCGTAAATTTTTTGCTACAAATTTTATTTTATTGGTTATGATATTCGTAATTACAATGATCAATTGGAGATAAGCGCAGTTTGAAGAGTTAAAATATATACGATCAGTAGTAACCTTGAAGAGCCTCTCGTGACTTCCGTCTGTACTTCAGTAGCTTACAAACTATGGGCTATGCTACTGACATAATATGATGTAATTTCTACTTCTCCTTTTCTTAATTTTCCTTTCTTTTTTGGTCTTGTTTTTTTTTCATATTTAATAAGTATGAAAATGGATCGAAATTGAATGGAACTGGATCAATGTGTTTGAAGATGGTGACCACCAAGATACACCTTAGGTGCTTTGCGACAGATTTTCAACTTGAGTGTGGCAGCAAGCCAGGCGAGTACTAGAAAATGTCCTACCATCTCAAAATTTTTCTTCAGCAAAAGTTCACTGCAGTATTCGAACCATGACCCAAAGGTTCACGGCCAAAGTCATTACCACTGAGCCTTCAAGTCTTCAAACGCATCTTCAAACTTTTTGGAACGAGGCAACTAGTCTCTACAACTTCCTTGTGTAGTCACGTCCACGGGCCCATTATGAGTAACTTTAGCTACTTAGGGCCCACTTTAAACAGATGCGCCGAAACTATTCTCCCTTTATCCCGTACCGGAGATGCGCGACGGCCCATACCAGTTTGATCAGCAAAGTAGTCAGTGAAATTCAGGAACTAGGTAAGCCCAGTAGCTTAACTAAATGTCTTAGGGTAACGAGCGCAATGCAGTACCACTCAGGCTTTTGTGTTCCAAAAATATTAAAAACTAGCTGCTACCCGCGGTTTCACACGCCCGGAGATATTGAATTTCCTGGTTTTTATTTTATTGCAATTCTTTTTCTAAAATAAAAGTATCCTAAGTTACTCCTTATAACATCAGGTATCTGCCAGTGAAAGTCCCGTCAAAATTGGCCCAGCTTTTCGGAGATTACCCGGAACAAACAGACAGACAGACAGACAGACAAAAATTTAAAAAATGGTGCAGTTTTCAGTGGTAGCAAACATCATGATGCAACCATAGAACAGTGGTCATAGGACGTTGCCTATATAGTTATTAAGAATTTTATTAAATCTGATTTCTCTAAAAGTTATTAAGAAAAGTATTCTTATTTTTTCCTAACAAATTCTTTTCTATTTTTCGACTTCAGGTTCTACATCTCTAATATAATTCTAATTCACCATGATGCATGATATCGATTCGCAATGTCAAAGTCGAAGCCTCATTTGCACAACGTCGAGTGCTGAGTCAGTGAATGTGGGCACTCGGTGTTGTAACGTGCCACTTGACTCGCCCGTGTCAACGCGCCTACGCGGCATGAACTCACGACATCTGTCGCTTTTACTCCCCCAGACATTTTGTAGTAACCTAACTTTTGCGCAAAAAAAATCCCTTTAATTTTGTTTGCTATATTAAATGTAATTTATACATTTTAAATTTTTTCTTTTAAATATTATTATTATGAGCGATGACAAAGTAACATAGTAAAAAAACTTGCGAGAGAGATAAAGAAAATAATATTTAGGTACATCTTTTTTCTGGTTTAAGCTAAATATGAAACCCTTTTGTTGCACCATGTACGAGTTTTAAAAGCGCTTGATACAATCACTTCAGTGGGTCATCACAAGCAAAGTGTTTACCAAATCCAGGTTTATCTGATCCTTCATTAGAATGATATAACAACTGCAACTCCTTCAATGGCGGCATCACATTAAAGCTTACTTATTTGCAATTAATGCATAGATAAACATCAGTAGTTAAGTTACTGCCGACGACGTGGCTTGCTTAATATTGTTGAGGACAGGAATAATTTTACTAACAGGTTACAGGCAATGAGTTCACAAGTGTATTTTTTTAACAAAGTAGATAAATACCTCCTTTCCCTTTAACACGTTAAGTGCGAAACGAGGCCTAAATCACCCCTCATGCAACTTCCTTGTGGTGCGGCAAGGAAAAACGTGAACATCTCTGTCGTGCGAAGGGCATAGCTTTGGTTTGGTCCAGTATAGAAAAGAGATAAATGTATATTTGAGATGCGCTAATGGTCCCGGACTCGGTGGTATACCTACCTTGGTACCGGATGTCTTAGGCCTCGTACCGCACTGAATTAATATAATTTTAATGCAGTGCGGAACGAGGCTAAAACGTCCCATATCCTCCCGGACCTCGTACCGCACCCAACGCGAGCTTCCCGCGACTAGTGTTGTGCATCACGTCGATTGGAGAACACGTCCTTTTACATCGCCGAACATGTCTAAACGATGTCAGAAGAAGTTAATTTAAAAAAAACCCAGAAACAGAACCAAAAGCCGTTGACAAAACAGGTAAGTAATTAATTAATAATTCAGTAGTTCTTTGTCTAGGTTTTGAAAGTAAATAAAGATTACCTAACGATTTTTAGGGTTCCGTATCGAAAGATGTTGGTAGGGGAAAAGTTTTTTCGCATTATAGTATGTTATAGTATAGTATGTTATACTTGTAATAAAATCTCTTTGGCTATACTATTTGTATCTGGCTGGTTTTGGTATCATTGAAAGTTTAAATTTTAAAGAACATAATTCCAAATTCAAATTAGGAAAATGTGTGATTTTCATTTATTTTTTGTACTGTCAAAATGAGTGAATCTAGAGTGTGATACATTTTAAAATTTTACTACAAAAAATTTAAAAATGCAACGCAAGCCGCGAAAACAACATTCTTTTTTTTCTATTCTGTGAACCGCATTAAGACTTTCACACAAAAATAGATAAACGTCGTTGCGTCGATATTATTTTTCTCATCACTAATCTTAGCGAAAATTTCCCCTTTTTCAGTGCGTTACGAGGTGTATAAGATACCATATTTTGTTTTGCCAATAATTAATAAACTAGGTATCTGATCCCGGGGCGACGGTACATTAGGGTTCATCAATTCACTGTCTATATCGATAAGGACCAAAATTTTCATTTATCTTTGATTTCGCGCCAGAAAATGGATTTTAGTCTGTTAAAGGAGGTGGGGTCTAATAGACCGCGTGTCGCCCTAACGTCTGGTCACGGTGCGGGCCGATAAAACCTCGTGCCGCAGGAACGGAAAGTTTGCAAAAATTGGTGCCGCAGCTAACGTGTTAACCACGTATTTTTTTTTATTTTTCATGCAACGATTTGAAAGTGTTGACAAAAGTTGCGCTGCTTATAAATATAAATAAAAGCAGCTCAGCACATTTCATATCCTTTTTATAAGAAACTAGTTATTGCCTGCGGTTCCATCCGCCTGGAGATTCAGAAATCGTGCATTTTATAGGATAAAAAGTATCGTATATTACTCTATCTATACTAACGCAAAAAATGACGTCGATCAGTTGCTCCGTTATGGCATGAAAGAAGGACAAACCAACAAACATACTTTTTGATTTATTGTAGTACGGATGGTTTCTTGAACAGACTTGCGAGACTTGATATAGCGAATTCAGTCAACCACATAAAACCTCTAATGCCCGTTTTCACCAACGACGAATAATCCTAATGTAAGCAAAGCCCTAGGTATCAACCATTAGAACACTCCTAAAGGTTGGTGTTTTTTTTTGCCCTAGGCCTAAATGTTTAGGCATCCGATTTAGGTATCTCCTATGGTTGGTGAAGACGGGCATTAGATACAGACAGAACCGCCACTATTTTCTGCTAAACCAAAGACAATAGATAAAGTACGAGATAAGAGCTAGCTTTATATATATCCAAAGCTGAACGAACTCGACAAGCGTTGGTGTTGAGTCATGGTGATAATAACCTGTCATTGTGGCTCATTAAGCATTGCCAGTTAAATTTTGTAGTTCAATTTAATGTAGCTGAAATTGAATTTTATATTAACTTGGTGTCAGATTTAATACAGTCGAGTTAGTTGTGTTGTTACTTGAAATGTTTTGTAGGTCCAGCAAAACAATTATAGTACTATAATTAAATAGGTAACAAAGGTTTTTGTTTGTTTGTTTGTTACCGCTAATCTTTGGAATCACAGTGCCGATTCTAAAATCAACAAAAACCCTATTTTTAAAATTTTTGTCTTACTGTATGTCTGTTTGTGCCGGATAATCCCCGAAACGGCTGCACCGATTTTGATGGGACTTTCACTGGCAGATAGCTGATGTTATAAAGAGTAGCTTAGCTTACTTTTATTATAGAAAAAGAATTAGGGTTCCACGCCAAAAAATAAAAACCATTAAACACAATATCTCCGCGCGGGTGAAACCGCGGGCAGCAGCTAGTATAAAATATAAAAGTGTATAATGTGCTCTAATCTCCAGTTTGATAATCTCTGCTCTAGTTGTAAGTTTAGTCATCCTCACACGCGAATTACCTGTTTTATATAATATATCTATACTTCAATTTGGGCTTAAATTACATACCAAAATGACTCTAAGAAAGATTAGTAGGGATCTACTCATAAGTCACATGTGACCGAGGGGCACAATCATTTGTAATTGTCTCCTCTCAATCTACGAACTGCCGCGAGACACTATTAAGATTGTGAACGTAGAAGGGAGTATTTACAATAGTGGTATTTGTCGCGCGTTTTGAGAATTTAGTTTAGGTTCTTAATCTATAAAAATAAATAAAATTGAAGTGTCTGTTTGTAATATTAAAATAACAGCTTTTTACCAAATGCATATGAAAGTATATACGGTACCTATAACAAAACAACCATTTTTAAAATTTTTGTCTGTCTGTCTGTTTGTTTGTTCCGGGTAATCTACGAAACAGCCGGGCCGATTTTGACGGGAATTTCACTGGCAGATAGCTGATGTTACAAGGATTTATTTTAGAAAAAGAATTAGGGTTCCGCGCAAAAAATAAAAACCATGAAATCCAATAACCCCGCGCGGGGTAAACCGCGGGGCAGCAGCTAGTGTAATATAAAAGTCTATTTGTTGTCAGTAGTTGCTGTGTGGCTTCGCCGTGTGGAAGAAGGTTTTTGTAGTTTTTAATGTATAAATTATGAATCCAAAGTAATAAATGTTTGTCTGTTAGCCCTTCAGGGCTAAACTACTAAAATCTAATAAAAACTACTAATATATTTAAGTTAAAATTTGGCAAGGATTGAGCGAAGAACTGGAGAAAGTATTTTTTTAGTGTTTTCATAAAATTAATAGACGTTTATGGTCTTTAACAAAAAAATAATTTAATTACCTTTATTAACATCTTTTCACTCACAATCGCAGCGTTTCTCCAACTAATGTAAACGGACCCCATTGCCTTGAACTATAGCAGGGACCGCCAAATAAGTCGCGGTCACGGCATTAGCACTAATGTGGGCTCGGCATGACATACTGAACTATTGTGTCCGTGTCCTAGGAAGCTTTTTGTTATAAATTGACGCCGTGACGACGTAGCACATGTACAAGTGCCTTTATGATGACCGAAATTAAGGAAACGACGCTATTGAACTAATCTAGGTGTAGACATCATAGCCAGATCGCCCTTAAGATCCGACGAGACATGGGTCAAATGCTAAACCTAAAGAGATAGTGTGTGTGTGTGTGTGTGCTCTTCTGCGAGTGTCCGATTTACAGATATACCATAAATCGGATGGCAGTGCAATATAATGATGTCACAGAGCTCTTCTGATGCCGGAAGCCGGAAGCCGGAAGGTGGGCACAGGAACTCTGTAACGAAACGACATAACCCCATCGAGTTTGGTCTCGTTTGATTCGTCTTTACAAGTACTCTTATCCTTGATGATATCCAGGGTCCTGATGATGGTGACCACGATATTACACTACCAATTACGTAAAAGCTTGTCTGGAAATATATATTTTTCCACACAAATCTTGTTCCAAGTTCAATCTAATCACATTTCGAGGTTATTGTAAATATTCTAATAATATTCTAGTATATACCTATCTCTAATTTTGTGTGGTTTTGTAGTCTTTGTATTGGCTTATCTGGATGGCACTGTAATTGATTTGAGAACGTAATGTTTCCTAGTGGCAATCAACGAGCATTATAATAATACTAGCTTCTGCGCGCGGTTTTCACCCGCGTTCCCACAGAAACCGTGCATTTTTCCGGGCTAAAAAGTAGCCTATGTTACTCTCCGGTCCATAATGTATATCTATACCAAATCACGTCAATCCGTTGCTCCACTACTGCGTGAACGAAGAACAAACCAACAGATCTAAAAACACACTTTCGCATTTATAATATTAGTAAGTAAGTATTGATATTGCTTTTGTAAAACTACTTTAAAAACGCAACAAAACGAATTCAGTGACAAACTACTGAACTGATTTTGATGAAATTTGTATGGGACCAATCTGAAAGTATATCCTTTCAAATAAGAAATGAATTTTCCAAATCGGTTTATAAATGTCAGAGATATGAGGTAACAAACATAAAAAAATACCCACCGAATTGATAACCTTCTCCGTTTTTGGAAGTCGGTTAAAATAATTTGAGCTAAAATGTAGCGAAAATAAAATATAGAGCTTGTAGGGCACGTAAGAAGATTGGTAACTAGGTTACCAATGTCAAGTTGAAAATCAGCCGTGAACTCACTGTGCCCTTTTTTCTAAATCGATTAAATAACGGCGTCAGAATGATTCTATTAGTAGTGTGGTATTTATCTACGCTGCCTTTTGCAAGCAAATACTAGAGGACTTTAACTGCACTAGTTTTTAGGTGCGAATTAATCTAAGCAACTTTTTATCCCAATAGAAAGTAATATTTAATCCATATATTTGTTATGACTATTATAAGCTGAACCCGTTTATGCAAACGCGTCTATATTGACAACCGTTCAGCATAAACTGGCCGCGAAATAAACAAATATAAACACCGTGAGTTAGTCCAAATCCCAAAGTAAAACAGACGAACAATTATAATCCCAAGTTACGACAATCCCATGTCAAATACCATAGAGTTTAATCATAAAGCTATGACAATCATAAAATCTAAGCACTACGCCTACACCTCGTTTAACTAAACTAAGCACTTCGATTTATATTCAAATCGATATTTCGTGTGAAAAGACCTTTATATTAATTACACGTCTTTTGTGGCGGGTATTGTATTTCGTGTTTGTTTAGTTTATTACAGCTAAGTTAGTATTAAGTTGGTGAATTGTAATGCTTTTGATCTTATAGTACGTCAAGTGTCATGCCACACCTGCGGTTTAATTAATGTCTCCCGTACATTTTGGACCCACCAGCTATAGGTACTGGGAGCGGCATGCATAAAATATTTTTTTATAAGTGATAGTACGTAGAGGTTTTATGGATTGGCCCGTGTGGTATTCCGCTACGAGGACCGTGTGGTCCAGCCTAAGGCAGCCCTCACACCTAATTCAAGACTGATGGATAAGCATCAATCGTGGTCCACGAGAAAACCATGCAAAAACCATGATCCCCGCTTGTCGTATCGTATCGTATCGTTTATTGTGGTTGGGGCTTGATGGAAATCTAGTCCAAGCACGGGACTCGCAGAAGCGAGATGCTTCTACTACCTCTATTAAAAAAATTGTTTCACAAACATTGCGTGCTCAGTGCAGACGCCGCGGTAAATAAACGGTGGTGCGCAAGTGATGTATGTAGTGTAAAGCGGAGCAGTCGTCGCTTTGAGCCCAGGTAGGGCTTCGAAACAGGGCTATCTGGGCGTGTTGCCGTTCTTGTCTATTTTGTGGCTTCTGATGATTTTGTATTAAGTCGGGCTTGCGCGTGTATTATCTCGTAATCCGCGCTTGATGGAAAAGCATGGTTATTTTGACAGTAAAACGCATACTTGCATAAGCGTCTACGATCTGCATTAGAATAGTAGGTACCACCCCATCTCTCCCTATAGGTGCGGTAAGAACTGGCTGAGGGAAAATCTAATAGGAATGAGCAGCAGAATTCTCCTCGCTGAACATCATAATCTCCGGTGAGTTATTTTCCTAAGATATCATCTCACCGCTATACCTTCCCGTTTAGTGTATACATACCAATTTTATAACCCTACCTACTCAAAAGTTTCGTCATCTCTTTTCCCATTCCTTAAATAGAACAAGATTAGTTCGGAATTTCCACGCTTAAAAAACTGGAAATAAAAAGCGAATTCAATCAATTTATAAATGACACACGCAAATAATTGTTTTCTCATATCACAGGTTCAAGCTATTCGCCATACATAATTGACAAAATTACAAGAAATAGAACCTCTACTAAATATACCTATTTATAAATGTGTTCGTTGGCAGCAACGGAGATACAGTAATTTGCATCTACACACTATCAGCCTCTTACGCTCCCACTGCTGGGACACCGGCCTTCTCTCAGAGAGAGAGGTCTGGGCCATAATCCACTACGTGGGCCCAGTGCGACTTGGTGGATGCGACATGTCCTCGAATTTTGTGGTTTCGTTTTGTGGTTTGTGGATCGTGTGGTCGAGTTTTGTGGTGGTGTGTTGTGGTTCTTGAACATGCGGGTGTCCTAACGATATTTTCCTTCACCGTTTTCTATAGCGAGTGTGAATAATCCGCACATAAAACGCAACATGATATAAGTCTTTGGTGCGGGCCGAGTCGAGATTCGAACTATGGTGGGAAAATGTGGGAAGCGCCATGCAAGTAAAACCGTGAGCAGCCACTAGTTGATGTTAAGAACAGCGCAGGTATCGAATATGACTCAACTCTATGAAGCAATAATATACATAGTTAAAAAAGTGACATAGTTCTAAACACCTTCTAAATCCAGAAACCAGTTTAAAACCAAATGGTATCGCCAGTCTGTGGCAACAATCTGTGGTGTAGTAGACGTACATTGTCGCGAATAATAAAATAGTGACGAGGTCGATTAACTTATCGGTTTATGACAGTTAAAATTTATCGTAAATGAATATTTATCGGTGTATAATTGTTTCGCAGTGATTGTTTATGTGCAGATTTATGAGTGCCGACATACTGTTAGATCGTGATATTTTAAATAGTTTATAATAAAATGTTATGGGCAGGTGCTTGACCTCCAAACTTTGTATATACTATAAGGCGAATAGAAACCGATTTAAGCGATGATGGCTCAATGGTAGTGAGGTCGACCGTATAACTGTAGATCGGTGGTTCGAATCCACAGACAATTAAACCTATAGACTCCGCTTAACCGGGCACCCAAGCTCGTCAAGGTTAGGTATGATCACTGCTAAACGCCGCCCAGCCGAACCAATCACAACACGGCAACTTCACTCGTCTGATGTATGAGTTTTACACAGACCAATCACAGCACGCCGTCTTTTTCATCCCCCGCAAACATTTGACGATTGCGTTCTCATGCAAAACTTGGATTATGCGGCGTCTAGGTTTACTGGTCTGTGTTCGAATCCTACAAGGAGCACAAGCTTTCGGTGAAGGAAAACATCGGTGAACCATGGCATTGTGGTGAATATTTTCTAATGTTCGATTGGCTAGCTACCACCTCCAAGTTGAAAATCTGTTACCAAGAGGCGTATTCCGTGATACATTTAAAAGTCAGTGTTCAATTAGGTTTAGCGTATACACCACATTCGACCACACCTGCGCGTTTAAGATCAGGCAAAATAGTAGACAAATGCTACCCTGGCCTATCGAGTATAAAAAAAATGCATTGCAGACCTATTATTCGTAGTAAAGTTTCTGTATAATGTAATGTGAGCAAGAAGAATACCGACAGGTTGAGCCGAGATTGCTTTCAAATGTTGGTAAGCAAGTATTCTTCAAAGATTGCACTGTCGGGATGGACGATGTAGCAATCTTACCGCTTGCCTAGAAGAAAGTTGCTCCACTTTTAATATCTTTTTTTGCAGGACCGTGCGTTTGTCTGTCGACCTTTACAGCGTCACCAACCGGTGGGAGAGCGCAGAAGGCGCTCAGCCCTAGAGCTAGAGAAGGCGCTCAGCGCTAGAGAAGGCGCCCAGCCCTAGAGTAGGCGCTCAGCCCTAGGTCGCTTAGCCCTAGAGAGATTAAGTCAACTTATTGCCCGACATATACACTCCAATATCATAGCTATAGTGGAACATTTCTTAATTGTCCAATAAAATAAACAAACTTGACGGCTTACCAACCAATGATATAGAAATTCAAATTCGAATCATGTTAGGTTAGCGATCGGATCACTATTGCTGTCATTGGTTGGCATCCGCCAAGTTTGTTTACATTATTGGGCAACTAAGAAATTTTCACGCATATTGCGGAATACAGAATTTAAAAAAAACATAGTCGTCCGTACAAAAATTAGAAGGAAAACTCTTGGCGCGGTCAAAAGGGATGTCATCGTCATGTCGACCGTATTATATCAGTGTGAACGTTTGGTGTTACTACATTATTTTACAATCGATACTCAAGATTGCATTCTCACCTTTACACATGCATGTCCTCGTCACAAAAGATAATGCGACAAATTTGTAATGCACCAGCCTCACGCTAGCTCGTGAGAAATTCGTCTTTGGCCTCTAACGGTTATTTGCAACATTAATTTTGTTGGATTTGACACGAACGTGTCGACTGCCGTCCAGCGATTATCGCTTGTTATTATAGATTGTTCGATGCAATCAGCGGGCGCAAGTTATAAGTTATTAGCAATTATCTTCGGGCTGCTTAAAAAGATACACAACTTGGATTTTATGATCCAGAACCTTTTCTGAACTATTAATTTACTACGTTATGAAATAATATTGTGATACTTTTTAAGCGAAAAAACGGACCTTGTTTAGCAAAGATATCTTTTATCATAAATAAAAACTGTGCTGTCCCTTCTATTTGCGAACTCAGAAAAAAACTGATGCTTACGGTTTGCTACTCACTCATTCGGGAACGAGGGAAGCTGATGGATAGGTACATTTCCCCTTTCTGGTATACCCGGTGTACTAGGCTATGACATTTCCTTGTGTGTGAGAGTAGAAGCCAAATTCTCGCCTATGATACAAAAATAGGTACATGGGGTAAATAGACCGTATACTTGTATTAAGTACTTTGTCTTAGCTCTGTATATTTTATCGCACTTTCATGTACTTCTATTTCCTTAGTATCTTTTTAGTTTTTAGTTTAAAACTATCGCTTTTTGAGCATTGTAATAGTTAAAATGCTGTGACAATTTTTTTAGTGTGCCGTTAAAAAATATTATTTTTTTGTAGGTGCTGGGACTTTAGAAATTAAAACACGGATAGATGTCCTAAATATATATTTGTTCATAGCCTTCGTCCAATCAATCGCAAGTTCTTCCTCTCTACACCATCGAACAAAAAGTGGTCTCCCACGGCTATTACGACAAGTGCTTTATCCGAGTGCTAATTGTGCACGTTTGGTTTTTTGTCCAATTTGCGACTTCTACCACACTAGGAAATAGATTTATCTCAATGTGATCGATTTGCCATTCATTTTGAAGGTTCTGTAGCTACGCGAGAACCCTTAAATAGATCATACTAAGTGATCGAACAAATATCGTCGTAACAGCGATTACTTAATTAGCATTTTAACGACTAATTATAAAACCGGTATGGTGCGCAATTATTAACGAGAAATATAAGTTATTTTGAAAATATGTAAGTAAGCACTAGCTGCTACTCACAGTTTCACCCGTGTCTAATTTTCCACAGGAACCAAGGGTTTTTTTTACGGAAAAAAAATTAAGTCACTATCCCCATAAACTAGTCCATGAACTATCTCGTTGCTATGTGAAAGAAGAATATTGGATTACGAAACGAGTGGGTTGTTTGCCTGATGGTAAGCGTAATGCCAGTTCATAACCCAATCACCTGCTGCGTCCTGCAACGCCTACGACGCAGCTGTACGTGTCGCGCCTGGATCACACCATTACGACTGAAGAGGTGGTGGAATATGTGCTCCTGAAAACCAAACTGTCACTGAGGGTTGTGCAGTTGGAGTCCCGCCACAACACGAATTTTAATTCTTTTGTGGTGAGAGTTCATCTAACGACCTTTAATAGTGTGCAGTTTTGGCCGAAGGGTGTCGTGTTCCGGCGCTTCAGAGGTCGGCTACCGGACACCGAGTTACGTAGCACGTCGCTGACTAAACGTGTGAATTAACTATAAGTATTATATTTTGTATGTATGTTAGTCTATTGCTACACTAAAATTAGGGGGTAAATAAAAACCGAGCCTAATTTAGGTAGGACAAAATTTATTTTGGTTCTTGTAAATTGCCCGTCATTCAGTTAAGGGTCATTCACTGTCACGGGTAGGGACTCGTACTATCCTGGCTTGTCGACGTCGGAGGAGCCGAGGCGGTGTGACCTCTGGCTACGTCGGTAGGGAGCCAGGACGCAGGGACGAGCTGATGTGGTGAAGTGCAGTGCAGTGCAGTGCAGTGCCAAAAGTAGGAGTCAGCCCAAAACGTAGGACCCTGGAATATAACGTCCAGCCCATTTATGACGGGTTCCACCTCTAACTCCTCTGATAGCGACGATAGTGACATAAGCTAGGAAGTACCAACACGCTATGGTGTGTGCGATTGTCACTTTCAGATCGGAGTTTACATGAAGAGTGGAAAGCAAGATAAAGAAAAATTGAAATTTAGAAGAGATTTACTGTACCCATAGGTATTCTAATTTATACAAACAAAAATAACGATGATGAAAAGGTGGTGATGGTGATTAGCATAAAGAAAAGGTGATAGGCCGAGATAGTTCTAGAAGAAATAGAAATAGCCAAAAGTAGGTACATTACCAATTATAATTGTATCCGTCGTCGGCGCACCAATCTACCTACCTATCATTTACACAAAACAAAATGCAGTGTTCAACACTTACCCAATATGGGGTTTTAGCACTGAATCTATTTATTTTACGTTTTTAAATAAAATATTAAATATCACGCACGGCACGCGTACAGAGCGAGTGTTTTTTAAATAAAAATCGGACGTGCGTTCGCCGCGATACCAGCCAGTGGAATGTGAGGAGCGGCCGCGCGCCGCTTGCCCGTGCGCCTCTGTCGTTTCTCGAAGAAATCGATAACGAGCGCCCGGTAATGATAGCAACAAAATGTTAGGTTTAGCTTTATTTTATTTGTTTACTTTATTTAATATATTTAATAGGTAGTTTAAGAATATAAATTGTAAATATGTGAATACTTGTTTAGTTATTTAGTTTTAAATGTTTAAATGGGAAAAAAAAATGTTTATTTAAATAGTATGTAACGGTTCAACGTTACAATACCCCCGCGCGTTGTGAAGGATTTTATTATTGCTAATAAGAATAAAATCCGCTTTGAAATCTCTTAGTAAGTATTTGGTTACCTTTCAAATTCTTCTTTCATACATCACGCTATCATAAAAACAACAGCAACTTACCTTTTGAATTCTTCTTTCATACTTCACGCTATCATAAAAACAACAGTAACTATAAAACGTATAGAATTTACTGACGCACAATGGCACACTATTTGGTTACAAGTTTCATGAACTCACAACCATACAAATACTAGATATCATAAAAAAAGATGTTACAATATTTACGAGGGGAGTACTGAAAACAATGATGAATGAAGTGAGATTGGTAAAGTTTGTAAAAAAAATGATTTTAAATAAATGAATAAATGTAAAATCCATGTAGACGACAGATTACTTATTAAGACCGACCAGTTTCAAATCTTTAATGTGCCAGGCGCCTAAATCTTTTCCTGACATGTCCTGTAACACATAAACTAGCGGTGACCTTTTAGCAATAATTCTAGCCTTAATGTATTTAGGTGCAAGCTTCTTTGAAAACTGGTTACCTTTATCACTTAAAAAGTAAGCGCGTTTCATCACCACGTCACCAACACTAAACTCGGCGAACTTTCTACGCAAGTTGTAGTGAGCCGAGTTTTTTATGTGTGCGCGCCACAATCTGGATTGTACTGTGTCAAAAACGTTGGACAGACAACCTAGATTTTCGGCGTAGACATCTCGTGGCAAAAACAGTATTTGTTCACCGAGGTTAGCGTCAGTGAAGTGAGAACCACAAGTGACCAGTTCTCGTCCAAATACTAAAAACGAAGGCGTGAAGCCTGTTGCTTCATTTACAGAGTTGTTTATTGCAAATTGGATTTTTGGGATGAACAAGTCCCAAGATCTATGATCATCATCAACGTACGTAGAGATGCAAGTAATGATAGTCCTATTGTATCGTTCCACTAAATTAACCTGAGGGGTATATTTTGGAGTATAATAAACATTTGGAATTTTGTATTTCTTAAACAAGGCATCTGATACCTTACCGGTGAACTGAGTACCATTATCCATTAGGACGGTCTGTGGGATGCCATGAATAAGGAACACAGATTCTTCAAGAATTTTCGTAATTATGTCTGCAGTGGCTCTTTTAATAGGGAAAATTAAACAAAATTTAGAAAAACAACAAGTGATAACTAAAATGTAGTTATTTTGTTTCTTTGAAGTGGGAAGAGGTCCCATAAGATCAATTGATATCATTTGGAATGGTCGTGAGCAATTTTTAGGGCGACCCATTTCACCTAGCATTTGATGATTTTGTGACTTATAAGATAGGCACTTATCACAATGGCCTATAAATTTTACGACGTCCTGGTACATGCCCGGCCAATAGTACCGTAAGGCAAGACGTTTATATGTTTTAAAAATGCCCATATGTCCAGCTGTGGGCTCGGAATGATTTTCGCACAACACTTTCTCGCGAAATTCATTTGGCACAACTTCTTTCCACGAAAATTCAGACGTCAGTTCATGCTTATTTTTCGACAATCTGTACAATGAATTATTTTGTATTAAGAAATTTGGAAATTTTGAAGGATCACTTAAGCAACCTGTATAAATATTTTTGTACCAAGAGTCTTTAGTGTCCAAATAAGAGTTGGAAGTACTAATGGCACTTACAGGGACGCTTCTAGAAAGTGAATCTGGAATGACATTATCTACGCCACGTCGATGTTTTAAAACAAAGTTAAACGCAGACAATCGAACACCCCAACGAGCCAAACGTCCGGTAGGATTTGTGATTGACAAGAACCACTTCAAAGCGCTATGGTCAGTGTAGACCGTGAAAGGCTGACCGTTTTCAATGTAGCATCGCCAATATTCGAGGGCAGTGACGACGGCCAAGGTCTCACGTTCGGTTATGCTGTAGTTCCTTTCGGCAGCGGTCAATGACTTACTCATGTAGGCAATCGGGTGTTCTTTCCCATCGATGGACTGAGTAAGCATAGCACCGATGCCGAAGTTACTAGCGTCCGTGTGCACCTCGAATGGCTTGCTATAATCCGGGCAGGCTAGAACGGGAGCAGAAACCAAATGTTCCTTCAATCTTTGGAACGCGGAATCGGCCTCAGGTGTCCACTTAAAAGAAGGGGCACCTTTTTTAGTTGAAGTCAACGCGTTTAAAGGACCAGCGATGGTACTGAAATTTGGAACGAAACGCCTGTACCATGTTGCAGTTCCTATAAAACGCTTGAGGTCTTTACGACAAGTAGGTGTCGGATAATTTAAAATTGCCTCAACCTTAGCTGGATCGGTACGCAAACCAGAGCTATCGACAACATAACCGAGGTATTTCAATTGAGAGCTGAAAAATTGACATTTGTCCAAGTTTATGGTGAGATTTGCTTTTTTCAACTTATCGAGCACACGTAAAAGAAGTGTCACGTGACTATCAAAATTATTATTAACGATTATAACGTCGTCCAAATATGCAAATACTTGGAGATCAAACTCAGCAAACAAGTGATCTACCAATCTCTGCTGTGTTGCCGGAGCGTTGGTAAGTCCGAAGGCAGTTCTTTTAAAGCGAAACGTTCCTCTTCCAGGAACGTAAAATGCCGTTTTGTCGCGATCCTCTACAGCAATTGGGATTTGCCAGAAAGCCTTTGACAAATCGATCACAGACAGGAAACGAGCATCTCTAAGGTTGTCCAGAATTTCCGAAATGTATGGAAGATTATAGGCGTCGCGTTTGGTAACCGAATTCAGCTTTCGGCTGTCGAGACAGAATCGAGGTTGGCCGTTTTTCTTGGTAACGAGTAAAACAGGGGACGACCAAGCGCTCTCACATGGCTCAATGACGTCGAGCGAAAGCATCTCGTCCACCTGCTCCACCAAAATACGCTGCTTCTCTGGTGACAACCGATAGTAGCGCTGACGAATGGGCTTGGCATCTTCAGTATCAATATGATGAGTGATAACATCTGTGGCACCAAGACCTTTCTGATGAAAAGAAATGTCATCGAACTGTTTGATGACATTGTCAGCGAGCTGCTTTTGGTTGTCATCCAGGTTACTATAACTTTGAATGAAAGTTTGCTGAGACGTTTCTAACGTAGAGTTATCATTGCTGTTGCCTACAGCAATACTGCCAATATATTTAGGACATAATTGAAACTTACGCCAAAAGTCAACGCCCAAAATAAGCCTTTGTTTAATATCAGGTATGACAAAATATGAAACTGATTTTCAAAATTTATTGGTATATTTATGTATCCTATACTGCGTAAAACTTGTCCACCAGCTGCTGTCACGGATATACAGTCATCTTTATGAAGAGTAAGTCCATGATTTTCAAAGGCTGTATGAGCATTGTTTCCTAAAATGGTGACAGCAGAGCCAGAATCTAAAAGACCAGAAACTGTAACGCTGTTGATTTGAACCGAAACATGAGGTCTATTATTGTCATCGAGAATTGTGTGAACATTGTATGATTTGAAAAATAAACTTACTGTATGTAGCCAATTTTGCCAATCTTGACTATCAAATTTATCATTCACACAACTCTCAGAAACTAGTTTTTTGGCTTCGATTCTCTGTCTTTAGTACAGTCCGGGCAATCCGGCGTCTTGACACCTTTGCGACCGCAAACAAAGCAGATGATGTCATCTTTGTTAGCAGTACACTGTCTGAGATTGTGTGTATCAATACGACATCGGGGACAGAAACGAGTCTTACGATCAGAAGAATCAATCGCATGTACATAGCTAGGAGTATTTTTATTTGTATTGTTACTTTGTTGATTAGAATAAGATTTATTATTATTTATGTTATTACTGTATGTATTATATCTGTTATTATTGTTATTAAATTTATTATTATTTGAATTTGATTTATAATTTGAAGAACCAGCATATGCAAACTCAGGTGCAAGCGTTTCTGCAGTTGGTCGAGGAGGTTCCTTAAATTGAGAAAGACGTGACTGTATATTTTCATAATTACGGCATAATGTTTTTAAATTCTCTATGGTTTTAATTTCAGAAACAGAAGATAAAGTATTGGCATAGCAAGGGCGAATATTATGGAGAATGATTTCCAATTTGTCATCCTCTGGTATTTTTTTCGAAAGTCTAGAAAAAAGTCCAGACATTATTGACAAATAAATGACAATATTTTCTGTTTCTCCTTGTGTACGGGACCTAATTTCAGAAAGCAGTCTGTAGTCATAGTCAGACTGCTCGAAATCACGTCTCAGAGACACTACAAGATCTTCCCAATTAGATATACTATCCCTAATACTCCTATACCAATGAATGACATCACCAGTGAAAATTTCAGTGGCGTTTGCTAATATTTTATCATGTGAAATATTTTTTGCCTGACAAAATTCGTCAACACGTTGAATGAACGCCCGAACACACGTCTTGCCATCAAATTTTAATTTTGAAAATTGATTTGAATTTCCACCTTCGCACGTCACGGTAATGTTTAACGGTTGAGTTGATAAAGGAAGAGGTTGAACATCACTACTACTACTACCACTGGCCAGATGATCTAGAGGTTCATCTTTGAGTGAGTTGAGTTTTGCTAATACTTTTTTATAAAGGGAAACACACTCATCATAATCCTTTTTTAGTAACTCTTCTACTGTAATGCGGTTAAGGCGATGATATAGATGATTCATAATATTTTTCGTACGCAACAATGAACTCTTATCCAGAGTTGTAGATTCGAGAACTAAATGAGCCCTCTCAAGGACGTCTACGACCCCGCTCAAGTCCACCGCTGCGTCGAAAGGACTGGTCAGTATATCCTCCGACGGAAACAAGGGACCGCATTTCGCTATCTGCTTACGCAATTCCTGGACAGTAGAAGCAGGAGTTTCACCCCTAATAGCCACTTCGTATTCAAGCTCTGACTTTTGCAGCGACATGAATTTAACCGGATACGCCATGTTAAATAAATTCAAAAGTGCCGTTACGAAAAGGTAAGTGTTGAACAAAAGCAATACAAATCAACAAAATTAAAAGAAAAAAAAAACAAAATACTCCGTCTGTAACAAAGTCAAATTTACACTAACGTTTTGGTTGAAAAAAAATTTTTATGACTGAAAATGATATGAATGATTGAATGAAATGATTGAAAAAATGATTGATCAAAATTAGAAACAAAAAAGAAAACTGCAAACCAAAAAAAAAAAAAAAAAATTTTAAGCAAAACCAAAAATAATTAAACTGCAACTAATGTGTACGTACGCTGTTCCAAAAGAACAATCTAAGGTTGTAAAATTTTAATTTCACAAAAAACAAAATTAAAAAGAAAATGAAATTTATTTTTCTAACCGTACTCCTAAAATGTAACAGTATCGGTATCTATACAAAATAATTCACAATTTTAACAATTAATAAAAAAAAATTGTGAACATAAGATTGTGATGTTGTCTGTACTTACAATTATTTTAACAAATAACTTACGGTGTGATAATTATACGTACACATTAGTTGCTGGCAACCAATAATCAAAAAACAAAATATAACGTTTTACAAACACAAAACACACACACCAAATAACCACTACCCAATGAAAGTGAATGATTGAATGACCTTGAAACCACGTTGGCGCCAGTGCTACACTAAAATTAGGGGGTAAATAAAAACCGAGCCTAATTTAGGTAGGACAAAATTTATTTTGGTTCTTGTAAATTGCCCGTCATTCAGTTAAGGGTCATTCACTGTCACGGGTAGGGACTCGTACTATCCTGGCTTGTCGACGTCGGAGGAGCCGAGGCGGTGTGACCTCTGGCTACGTCGGTAGGGAGCCAGGACGCAGGGACGAGCTGATGTGGTGAAGTGCAGTGCAGTGCAGTGCAGTGCCAAAAGTAGGAGTCAGCCCAAAACGTAGGACCCTGGAATATAACGTCCAGCCCATTTATGACGGGTTCCACCTCTAACTCCTCTGATAGCGACGATAGTGACATAAGCTAGGAAGTACCAACACGCTATGGTGTGTGCGATTGTCACTTTCAGATCGGAGTTTACATGAAGAGTGGAAAGCAAGATAAAGAAAAATTGAAATTTAGAAGAGATTTACTGTACCCATAGGTATTCTAATTTATACAAACAAAAATAACGATGATGAAAAGGTGGTGATGGTGATTAGCATAAAGAAAAGGTGATAGGCCGAGATAGTTCTAGAAGAAATAGAAATAGCCAAAAGTAGGTACATTACCAATTATAATTGTATCCGTCGTCGGCGCACCAATCTACCTACCTATCATTTACACAAAACAAAATGCAGTGTTCAACACTTACCCAATATGGGGTTTTAGCACTGAATCTATTTATTTTACGTTTTTAAATAAAATATTAAATATCACGCACGGCACGCGTACAGAGCGAGTGTTTTTTAAATAAAAATCGGACGTGCGTTCGCCGCGATACCAGCCAGTGGAATGTGAGGAGCGGCCGCGCGCCGCTTGCCCGTGCGCCTCTGTCGTTTCTCGAAGAAATCGATAACGAGCGCCCGGTAATGATAGCAACAAAATGTTAGGTTTAGCTTTATTTTATTTGTTTACTTTATTTAATATATTTAATAGGTAGTTTAAGAATATAAATTGTAAATATGTGAATACTTGTTTAGTTATTTAGTTTTAAATGTTTAAATGGGAAAAAAAAATGTTTATTTAAATAGTATGTAACGGTTCAACGTTACACTATAAGGTATTTATTCTATGGGCCCGCTACGATGTACTGTTGCCTGCAATAAATGTATTATTATTATTATTATAACAATTGCAGTGTCACACAGGACACAAAAAGATATTCCCCCTTATTCATAAACGTTCCGTAACTTATTTAATTACTAGAAAGTGTTTTGTCTCGTTTTCACCCGTAACATCTTCCGTCAACGAGAAGTTGACAGTTAAAAGCATAGATTATCTTATTGAGCTTATAGTATTTATTTAAAACAAAAAGTAAGATTACAATATCTACAGAACCCTGACTTGAGCATGCTACCCTTGGCCGTTTCATTGAAATGTTAGCTAAAAACACGAACTGAACTAGGAAACGATACAAAGGTCAGGACCATCATGATTCTGTAAATTTTACTGTAAAATATTGTAATGGGCGTAATTGACAATAATTTTAGGTTGATGCATTAATGGATTACTGCATCGTGCTTGGGTTTTTATGGTTATTATTTATTAGTATAATCTTAAGTTTTTTTAAACTAACTTGCACTTTGTTAGTCACTTTTTGTTAGTCACCTTTTTGTTTCATAATAATCATCATCAGTCGGAAGATGTCCACTGCTGAACTATCGGCCTTGCCTATGGCAGCTCTCACACCTAATTCATGATTGATGGATGGGCATCAATCGAAGACCGCGAGAAAACTGTGGAAAACCCACGATCTCCGCTTGACGCATATCGTATCGTTTAATGTGTTTGTGGTTAGGGCTTGACGAAAATCTAGTTCGAGCACGGCACCCGCTTCTACCTGATGACTTTAAACCGATCATACGATTTGAGACTCCGGCACATGTTAATTCCGCTTCATGTAAAAATATGTAGGCAAGTGTTGGCTCGCCATCCACTGAACGGAGCGCCAGTAAGTAGGTACAATTAGGGACGTAAGATGCAAATTCGGCGTGGATGTCCAAGGGGCACCTTAGACGCTCAAGCAAACGTACGTTTGCTTGTCAGAATAACAACGCTTTTGCGTCAAGCGCGCATTTCGCGCGCATTTGTTTGCTTGAGCGTCTAAGGTGCCCCTAAAGGGTGTTAAAAGGTATGCAGCAGTTTCACTGAGGCGCTACTGAGGCGTAGGGGCATTATACTTTTAATCACCGCCATTTTTTTCATATTTTCTTTAATATTCTTTCATATCAATAATAACCTCAAAAAATAGAATTCAAAAGTGTATGTTATAAAATTAAGTGTATGCAATGAATAAGTTATTATGCTTAATTTTCTTAAAACAATATTTCCGTACAAGTAACGAAACAACCCTTCCCCTACGCAAATAAATCAACCCACTGATCCCATACAAATATTCCGGCAAAAGATGTTTTAACTGCTTTTTCCCTTTTTGTTGTGTCAAAGCATACTTGATCCGCAGTTGAATAAATGTAAGGTCTACGGTATAGTTGGCGTTTAGGGCGGAAAAACGAACAAATCCATGGGAAAAGCCACCAAAGCAAATATTTGAAAAGTTCGACTTTGGGCACCTGCGGTCACCACGTACTGTCCACTTGGCGGCTGATTTATATAGAGTTGGTGAGACCACTTGGAAATATTTAAGACAGGACTATAGGACTAGATGGAGATAATCTACTCTAACAAGTCTTCAAACTGCTTACTTTCAAGATGTAGGTAAAGCGACTGTGGCCGATCGGCAGCGGGAGACTTTCAATCTGACGCACCATTGTTAAAATCCCGGCTCGACTGGACCAATGACTTAAATCAAGTTATGTATGCGGATTTTACTACACTCGCTCTGAAAACAGTGAAATCTAAGAAAACATCGTTAGGAAACCAGCATGCTCAAAAATTCAATAATCATAAAATCGAGGATATCCACACCAAGCCGCATTGGGCCCACATGATGGATTATGGCCTATCTTAGAATTCACAACGAGAACTGGGGTGAGGCAGGTAGCCGACTTTAAAAATTGCCATAGAAGTAGTGTGTAAATAAAATAAAATAAATAAAAAATAAATTTCGGTAAAGACGAACTGCGCCGAACCCATGTAAATATTGGACAAGGAAAGGAAAGAGGAGGTATTACAATTATATCCTTATTTTGATACAAAGTCTATAATTTTTGTTGTACATATCTCAAATAATATTTTTTATGTCATTGTTACTCACAACTCTATATAAAATACCGTACGCGAAGAATTTCCACACTCTTTTCCCTTATTTTATTTCTCGACTCAATACGCTCTCTATTTTGGTCCTCCGCCTCAAGTGTTTGCCCTTTTCCCTTTGTGAGGAGTCCAAAGGGTCCGCGAGAAGAATACCGAGTGAGCCCTTTAACTTGGCCCTTCACTTGGCCCTTCAAGTGTCGAATGACCGTTTCCTTTGCTATTTTATTGCTTGTCCTTCGTATACCGTAATTGTATTAGGTGTGCGTGAAATATCAAGGGTTGGGGAGTAAGATTGTTTATGTAGGCTGTAAAAATGATGGTTAACGCTGGATGTAGAGAAAACGAAACACGAAAAATTAGGTGAATTGGTTCTTGGTGTTTATAAGTAAAGTCAACTTATAAGGTATCCGTACCTACTATAATAAACGCGTTTAATAAAGTGCGTTTGTAGGTTTGTTAGTAGGTATTTTGGTTTGTCCTTCTTTGAAGCAGAAACGGCGCAACGGATTGACGTAAAAGAAACGTATAGGGTAAAACCGGGATAGATGCCGCAGTGGGATAGACGCCTCGTGTTCAAAAAAACCTAATTTCCCAAACTCGCAACTAAGAATTAATAATTTAAATAAGAAGCGCAGGCGTCCCACACATTTGTCCCCGCAGGATGTCTTGCGGAGCGAAAGTGTGTAGCTTGTGCGTGTGATTATCTCCGCAGCAAACGCCGCGTAAGCTTAAAATTTTCAAAAGTAAGTATTTGCCGTGATATAACTTTATAAGTAGCAATAAATTCTGTTATATTTTTTATTATTTCAATACACTGGTTCATTAAGTGTACACCTAGGTGTAAATAATAGTTCTTTTGTTTTTAGTTTATTTAAGAAATAAAAGGGCAACTATCCCTTTCAAAAAGGATAGTTGCCCTGATTTTTTGAGGTATAGGTGCCCTTAGAGGCATCTATCCCCTCATACACATATACACATGACATTCTTAATGTTTTTTATGTTGTGTCCGGTGACACAACATAAATCTTTAGGAAAATATATGAAAGAAAAGAAGATTTCTGAAAGGATGATAAAACAAATAAAAACTAAGTTAGACAAGAGAAACAAGACTCAAACTACCAAACAAAAAGGAGAACTTAAAAAAACAAATAAAGGAATCAAAGACAATAATGATCAAAATATGAAATTAAAAATATATTATTTTAGTGAAGAAGACGATAATGAATGGACTGATCTTTATGATAAAGAAAATGATAATTATTTAAAAGTAAATAAGGGTCGAATCTCACGAAAAAGACAAATTATGTACAGTTCAAAAAGCGAAGATGACGAAAATCCATCTAAAAACGACTATAAAAGTAAAGGAAAGAGAACTAAAGATTTAACTGTAAAGCAAACTAAAAGAGATGAACGAGAAGACGCTTTGGAAACTATAAAACTCAAAATCCATTGAAAATTTTAAAATGTAATATTTTTGTTAGACACATTCTTAAGTTTATTATGGTTATGCGTGTCATAATAGAATTATCTTTTAAAGATATCTATTATTATTTTTTAAAACAATGGATTTTTCTTATTTTATTCGATTAGGCATCTATCCTATAATACAGGCATCTATCCTTCTTAGCATTTTCATGGTGGGGCATCTATCCTCAAAAATAGGCATCTATCCTCAAGAGACATGGTCTGCAATAAGTTAATTTCTAAAAAAATCTGTAATTGTTAGGTCAGCAAAAACAAGTGATAAAGTAATATAAAAGATTAAACTAGCTATATTCATAGAGATTATTCATGATCAATTAATATTTTTGAAATTAGGAGCGTATTTCAAAAAGTGCGGCATCTATCCCGGTTTTACCCTACACAGCAGTAGGCAAAAGAAAAATCGATTCTATAAATGATGAACTTTTATGAAAGAACACCGATGAAAGATTATAATTTAAAAAATTAAATGGCACAACTTCATTAGCCAGTGACACTCGCGATGATACCCCACACATTCAAATCTGTTCAGGCATTTAAAAGTTATAGTTATTAACCCCATAACATTACACTACTTTTTTAAGCAGTCGTGTAAAAAAAGGCTTTATAGCCTTTCTGTCACAGTGTTTTTTTATCTATGGTACCTTTCTCTGCCTTGAATTTCCTTCTTCAATAACAATGTTCAAACATAAATTAATCTCATATTGTTATCGCAGTGAGGCGATCGTTCTTGGAGACTATTTTGACCCGCCTCGGGCGGTGTTTCCTGTACCCTATGACTAGACAAGACATAGATTATAATCAGAAGCAGATGTTTTAAAAGTTATTTAAAATATTGCCTTCTTCTCTTCAAATAACTTAGAGTACCTAGTTTAGGGAATTTGGAAAAAAAGAACAATTATTAGACTACATTAGGTGTAAAGATACTTGAGGCATAACTTTTATTTAATAAATAAAATAACTTATTGATTAAAGATTTAAATCTATTAAACTATTTTTTAAACTATTTTTTTTACAAATAAAATACCGATTAATTATCATTAGAATGAAAATCCTAGTACACAAAACATTAAATCCTTTAATTTTTTTTTTATGTAGTTTACATAGGTTACCTCACCAAAAAAGTCACTCGCAAAATCACCTATCGCAGTTGTTTTTGAGTCAACTTTGATGGATTATTACATCCGTCTACTGAACCCGAACCATGAATTCTCTTATCCAGTAACCACCAGCAACCCTAAGTTTACGTTTATCGATGTATTTATTAAGTTTCTTAAACACAATCTTGAAGTTAATAAAAGATTTCAGTCTCCTGTACTCGTTCAACTTGTTTTTTGCCTCACTGAGGCAACATGCTTGTAGGCAAAATTCTTAGTTCCTTCAAACTTTGGCACACCTACGCACAAAACAGGGCCCAGGGCATGATCTCCACAGCCCGTGTCTAATGTTAAAGACAATGCCAGCATTTAGAATTTGTTAAATACCATAATGTGGCGTACTTTAGCTAAATAATGTGACACGCTTGGGTATCTACGTGATAATGCAGCTAAGAGTCATGGCAGTATGAAAGTAGGTATATAGAATAGGTTCCTCCAAGTACAATTGAAGTATTCCTGGTACTTAAAATGTGTTTACGAAAGGAAGTTATGCCTGAGTATTTCATATAAAGTGACGACTATAATGGAAATTATAGCTCTTATGTTCAACTACAAAGAAAAGAGAAAAAATACTGACACTAAATAAATAATAATGAGCGATTTGAAACTTGCAAATAAATTATTAGAAAAGCATCAGTTATTTAACACTCAATAACTTTTATTTAAATGCTCTAAAAACAAGAAAATAAAGTTTAAATTAAATCAAAACCATCAATTTATTATATTATACAATTTATATTATATAAAAGCTTTTTTAATAAGCTTCAATCACGGATCACGCGAATACCATGGATAAATTGCGATCACCGCTTAACGTACCGTTGGTGCTTGATAGAAATCTAGTCCGAGCGCTAAACTTACCACGGTTAGAGCACAGAATAGATAAGTTAGAGGTAGCGAAAGAGACGCAGCGCAGCCACTTCTACGATCTCTACTCAAAAAATAGTTTCACAACAACTGCGTGTACAGTGCCGAAGCCGCGATAAATACGTGGTTGTGCGCAAGCGATGTATGTATTGTAAAGCAGAGCAGTTGTTGCTTCGAGCCCAGGCAGGGAGTGAAAGAGACAACACTATATGGCTGTATTGCTGTTCTTGTCTGTTTCGTGGATTTTGGATGGAGTGGAGCTTTTCTTCAAGCCGCGCTTGCGCGTGTGTTACATCGTAATCCACACTTGTTATTTTAATTTATTTTAACAGCAAAACGCAAGCATGCATTTGCGTGTACGGCCGGCCCAGCGATAGATTTTTAACTAGCCAAAAGAGATGACTTCACAGAAGTCACGATTACTTGATTCCTTACCAGAACTAATCGCACAACCTTGAAGGACTCCCTTCATATTAATACCATCCCTGAGAAAGATCTTACCGATTACGAGCTTAATAACAGTAGGCGTGTTTATATTGTTATTTAAAAGCTGTGCTATTAACTCGTTATATCGTCGGTGAATCGTCACGAGTTACGTTTAGAAGTTACCTTACTATTGTTACTGCTGGGGGCTTTTAGTATATCTGTAAGTACAATGTTGAAGATATTGCGAAGTGATGGAGTGATGAATTGTTTTGCTAATTGCAGAGGTTGAGAAACTGTGATCGCTTACTTAATAGAAACTGTGTTGTGTTAAATGATTTTTTTCACTACCGTCATGTGGAAAGAAGAGGAATAGTTGTGGGTGCTGAAGCTTATCCAACTGCTTTTTGGTTATGCAATGATAGAATTTAGTAGTAGGTAGTAGTTTTTCATGGTCCTTTACGAATAATAGTGCATTAGAATACACAAGGAGTTTTGAAAAAAAAACCCATAGAGGTTTACCTACATGTACTGAGCGTTGAACTTGCTTGCTCCTGTGGAGTTTTGCTCTTTCTTCTTCATTTTGGTTTAATCTATTCTACAGTGTCCAGCAATTTAATATTTTTCTATGTTCCATGACTTTGTTCACAAAGGTCGTATCTAACTTTCTCGTAACCATGACTTCAATGATGAATATATCAGAGGTAGACATTCTTCTTATTATTCATCTTCGTATTCATTCTTGTCAATTTCCAAAATTGAAATTATCCAAATTAGCGAAAGAAATTGACTTATTACATATAAACTAACACATTTAACGTTGGTTTCAGTTCCAGGCATCTTAAATCGTATCATCTTTCACCAAGGATGTATTCACTCCACTTTAATCACCTTTCGGTTATCGCTAAAAGGCCGGCAAGTGAAATGTAGAGAATAGGTGCCCGCGGCCGTCGCGCCCACATGCAGATGGGCTTATACGTCTCCTGTCGACCTGTGGACGGGACGAGGTAAGGCGTGTACAGAATTGGTAGGCTAATTCTAGAAAATTCGCCAATGAGACGAAGAAGATCAGTGGAATATAGGTTTTTAAACTGTCATGGTCATCAACACTTTGAAAATTATCACTAGAAACGGGATATTTACCATGTATATTATCAAATCTCTCTACTATCAAATCTCTCAAATCAAATAATATACATGGTAAATATCCCGTTTCTAGTGATAATTTTCAAAGATCAGTGGAATTCTACAGCATGAGAGTCCACGAGAGTAATTATAATAACTCAAATGTGGTGTTATGGACTTTGGTTTTTTTATGTTATTTGGTAACGACACGAGCTGGTCTTTTAAATGGTAAGCATAACGCCGGCTCATAACAATTGCAGTGCCACTTAGAACTTTGAAACACAAAGGCCTGCGCGGCACTGTAGTGCGCTCGTTACCCTGAGACATTAGGTGTTAAGTCTCATATGCCCAGTAATTTCACTTGCTACTCTGCTCATCAAATAGGAACACAGTAATGCTTGCACATTACTGCTTGGCGGCAGACTTCACGAGAAAAGCGGTGGTAACAACCCAGACGGACACTCGCGAAGAACAAGCAATGATCTCGGCACTTGTCACTTGAGGCTAGGAAGAACTTGGGATTTATGAGCTCGAATTTTGGGCGTAGTAGTGGCTTGGGCTAGGCCCGGGGCTGGACTGTCCTGTCCAGTAGTGGACTGATAACATTAGACACTAAAGCTTAATTGGCTTGAATGATTGGAATTTCGCGCAGTTCTAATAGAAATGCACTAACTTTGTCTGTACACACCTTAAGACCCGCAAGCTAGACCTTACGCGGATGCAGCCCAACCTAATAATTTCTTAATGTCATGCGCTGAGAAGGGAATTATTGTTTTGTATTACAATAATACTGTTGTTAGATCTAATACTATACTTACCCCCTCAAGTATAGATCAGACGAGTTAGTGACTGAGTTGTGGCTGCAATAGACAAAATTGCTTTAAAAAGCGATGAACCGAATACAGTGACAAACTACTGAACCGATTTTGATGGACTAATCTGAAAGTATATCCTTTGAAATAAAAAAATAATTTTCCAAATTGGTTTATAAATGACAATAAATGATAATAAAGGGAGAACAGAGGACAAAAAAAAACCACCGAAAAGAGAACCTCCTCCTTTTTTGGAAGTCGGTTAAAAATGAAAGCAATGGAAAACAAGTCAAAACGAATCATTTTATGGGCCCAAACTAGAAGGATTCACTTGTAGCCACTGAAAAGTTCCACTATCCACCTCCTGGCTCCATCATCAGATCAGCCCCATTATACCAAATAATTGTATTTTAATCCAAAATACATATACCTACATACAAAGTTTTATTTAGATATGACAATTGGAAGTAGGTTAAAATTAAAATCCAAGATTCCATTACATATAGACAGTTCCATACAGGTGAAGCTAATACAAGAGTGTTAAAAATAGAGTCTGCTTGCCTGTTTTAAAATGAAATATTTTAGATTTTTAAAATATTATTTTTGTGTATCGAACCAATAAAAGAAGTAAAAAAAAAACCACTAGGTATATTCGATTCTATTTTTTCTTTAACACTATTCGTTGTCATGTCAAATTGTACACTAATCGATTCTACTGATACAGAGCTGAAGAATAAGATGCCTATTATGAGATCCTTACATTTACCAATGTCAGGCCATTCCTTGTCATCTTTGTGAAACAGGGGCTATCGCAATATTTGTATCCTTAGCGAAATCACGATCGTAATTGTTTCGCAGCGAAATACTTGAAGTAGCAAATGAGACCTATAAATTTTTTGAAGCGTCCATATTTCTTTGAGACGTGATAGTGCAAGATGAGCCGGTCTTGAGTTTCCGTTGTCACGTAAAAGGGTCACTGGGAACGGTCTGTTAGGCAATACTGCAATTTGACACGGTTCATAACGGACCTTATACTTCTTAGAACTTAGAGAGATGTAGATAGGAATTATTTTAGCAACCCAGATGGACACTCGCAGAAGAGTTAGTGCTACCACTAACAAATGTTGTGGTTCACTCCACAACATTTGTTAGCGGTAGGCGTTCGTGAACTGTGAACTTTAAACAAAGACCTGTGCGACACTGCAATGCGCTCACTACCCTGAGAAATCAGGTGTTAAGTCTCATATGCCCATCAAGTTCAATAACTACTTTGCCCATCGAACCAGAACACAGTTACGCAGCTACATTACTGCTTGGCAGACTACAAGTTCAAAGCGTTTGTACTCACCCAGACGGACACATTTATTGCCTACCTATTAATTCCCCATCGTACCAAATCAACTGAGACAAGAAAAGTGCAAGTCGTACACAACTATAACTATAAACAACAGAAAGGGTCGGTCTGTCTGTCACAGGCGAGTTGTAATTACCTTTCTCGAGCGCAGCCGGTGAATTCTCTGTGTCACGCCATATGTCCCTGAAGTGGGGACGGACTCAGGAATTGATTGGTTTTTCTTATTGTTGAATAATATAATCGTAGAAATTAATCAGTATTCTTTATTATTAGTTGACGTTGTTTTGAAGTAATCATAGCTCAGTGTTAGTGAAGTCAACGGCTGATCTGTAACTCGATGGTTTGAATTTTACAATGGTCTGAAGGAAAACATCGCGATGTCATCATAATAATAATTATTATGTAATAGTGCTCAACTGACTAGCTAGCACCTTAAGTTGAAAATCTAGAGCCAAGCACCTATCGGTATGTACCGACAGTAGCCCTTGAGAGTCAGTTCTACTTTAACACTGTTTTAAACTTTCATGGTTAGTCACTACTTTATACATGATGCTTACAACAGCGTCGAAATATCTGGAACTCACCAGCTTATAATAATCACGGTAAATATCCAGTTACAATGTATAAAGTAGTTCTACTTTAGGTTTAGACTATAGTAAAAATAGAAATGTTATCTTCACAAAGCGGCACCGAGGTCGGCTTGTATGTTTGTGATAGAGTTACTACGAGAATGAGCACCTTCGTTCACATCATCCCGATTCATCCCTTCAGATTTAGTGAGATAACGTAAAAAAGAAAAGGCAACAACATAAACCTCAACAGATGAGGTCATAACCTGACAACAACTTACACACCACCTGAGTCGGAAAACAACAGGATTGTAGCCGTTTGTCATCGTACAGTCACGTACCGGCAACAAATACGCGTGATTTATAAAGTGATATGTCATGAGTCCGGCTCTGTGCTGTCTCCCGCTAATGTTTGAAGGCCGTCTTGAGTTTCCTTTGGGCTGTGGACTTGGTTAAAGCAGGAAGCGGCAGCGGGCTGGAAATAAAAAAAAAGAACAAACCAGTCAATTGTTTCAATACAAAGTCTTGAAAATATATGTATAACAGCTTACCTGTCAGTATGAAGTCTATAGAAAGCCTCGCTATATTTCAACATAAATTAAAAGAGCTTTTGCTGAAGGGATGTTTTTATTCGGTGGAAGAGTTTGTGACTCGTAAGATGTGATGACATTAGTGATCTTGTAGTATCTATTTGAAATTCATAAATTCTGGCTTTTTATTTTAACTTTTTTTTGTATTTATTAATTAATTTGAATTGTTGATTTGATGTTTTTTTGTGTAATTTTTCAAACACAATGTAACAATTGTTAATGAATAAATTGAATTGAATTGAATTGTATAAATATTGGCAAAAATTACATAATACTACTGGACTTATACTACTGGATAACAAGACTAGAACCACGTTTGCCTGGTAGCAAGCATAACGCCAGCTCATAACAATTGCAGTGCCACTCGGAACTTTAATCACAAAGGGCTGCGCGGCACTGCGTCGCGCTCGTTACCTTGAGACAGGTATTAAGTCTCATAAGCCCAGTTATTTCACTGACTTCTTGCCCATCAAATTAGAACACAGACTACACGAGGCAGACTACACGAGGCAGACTACACGAGCAAAGTGGTGGTACCCACCCAGAAAGACATTCGCAGAAGAGTTAGTCCTATACCACCTGGTTAAGCTTCACTGTGAGATACGAGTACCAGCCAAACTCCAGCCAATATCTAAAATAAACTCTGTTTTAGAATAAAACATCTGTTCTAAAATAAAATTGAAATGACTGTTTGTAATATGAAAATAACAGCTTTTTAGCAAGTGCATATGAAAGTATATACGGTACCTATAACAAAACAACGATTTTGAAAACTTTTGTCTGTCTGTCTGTCTGTCCGTCTGTCTGTCTGTTTGTTCCGGGTAATCTCCGAAATGGCTGGGCTGATTTTGACGGGACTTTTCTGGCAGATAGCTGATGTTATAAGGAGTAACTTAGGCTACTTTTATTTTAGGGGTACCGCGCAAGAAAATAAAAACCATGAAATCAAATATCTCCGCGCGAGTGAAACCGAGGGCAGCAGCTAGTCGTTAATAATAGAAATGAAAACTTATTTTTCTCTTTTTCAGATCGCTTTCCGTTCGTCTCCACACAAACCCTATCCAAGAGTGGAAACGCTGCCTATTTCGTTTGTGACGGAAAAGGCAAACGGTCCGCTTTTCCTCAACTGGACATATCGTGTCGTGTTAAATAGTGTGGAAGTGGCCGCAATTGCTGCTTGATTTGTTGGAGGTCATTTTCTTTGTTGGGTTCAGAAAAAAAATGTTTTCTTAGAGTTTTGTAGATAGATGACTAGATATGGATAGAGACTATGAAATGGTCTATAAGCCGAGTATGTGATTGCGTTTCGCAATTTGAACATAAACATAAAGATAATTTATTTGTCAGAAACATGTGAGGTTACATACATACATATCAGTGCGTGTGAAATATCAAGTATATAAAACTGATTTGTATTGTCACAAAAAGAAAATGAAAAAGTTTATCATTTAAACAATTTTGGACACAAATTATAAAAAAATGTCCAGTTATTATTTTAGCAAGTGTTTTACAATGTTATGATTCTTTAATTAATATTATGTATACAGTCTTGCAGATTGAAAACTATTATGTAGGTACGACGTATTGGAAGAAATTCATTTAATTGAAATCCATGATTTTTTAGATAATTTTGTATGTGCCTATTTTTGCAACTAAAGTACATGATATAGATGTAATTATAATTTGACACAAAACAGTCCTAGATTAAGCAACAGTTCTTACAGAAGGTGAACACAAGCGTCCCAGAGATGTGTCAGGAATGCATTCTGAGAATGCCCCGAAGTCCGAACGCCCAAGATTTCTGGCAGGACTTTCGCTGAATTCTTTGAATGCTGAACAAAGCCACGTAGAAATTATCTTTGTTACTACAAAGATACCTACTAGCAATTAGAATTTCAAGTAAAACTTACAGTGAATGTCCGGAATTATGAACATGTGAATCATTTGATCACAAAAATGGTTTATAGAAAAAAACAATTCACACTTTTAAAAAGGTTTTTGTTTGATACGCAATGCTGCAACTGCTAAACAGAGTTAGGTACAATTTCGTGTGTGGTTGTGTTTTCTTTTTTTTATGTTATTTGGTAATGAGACGAGCTGGTCGTTTGCCTGATGGTAAGCATAACGCCGACCCATAACAATTGCAGTGCCACCCAGAACTTTGAACTTGTGTAAAGTGTTATGAAAACTTTTTACAAAAACAAATTAATAGCTGACACCAAACCTCCTTGGTCATTGTATATTTTATAAGTACAAATATAGCAGAACAATATTGTCCACAAAATAAAATTCGAAAAAAGAACAAGCTTACACAACTTATTACACGGAGAAACAAAAACAATAGACAGGCAAAAAGTACCAATAACTGATCGCACGTACAAGCAACATCGTTTGGCCTCTGGCATTCCGTTTGTCCTTTATTGATTGGACTTTCGAACTAAGGGCACGGTCACACTTAATACAGCATATCAGTTGTAAAGGAAATTAAAAAAAAAAAAAATGTTCCTACGTGCAAATTTTAACTGAAAGTCGATTTAATCTGTTATTTATTCTCGTGTAACCATGAGCACTGAAAAGGGCTCGAAATGTGAATTAAAATAATCTATACATACAAATAAATAAAATTGAAGTGTCTGTTTGTAAAATAGCAGCTTTTTTACTAAATGTATATTATGTACCTATAACAAAACAATCATTTTTTAAAATTTTGTCTGTCTCTCTGTTTGTTCCGGGTAATACTCTCCGAAACAGCTGGACCGATTTTGACGGGAGTTTCACTGGCAGATAGCTGATGTTACAAGGAGTAACTTAGGCTACGTGGATGAAGCCGCGGGGCATAGCTAGTTGTTCAAAAAATTAATGTTTTTAGAACAAGCGCTAACGTTAAGGTAACCTAACTTATAAAAGCATAATAATCAAATATATTTTCACAATCATGATTTTTTTATCGCACACGAAAAATTATCACCAATAAACTACACCAGTTGACACACACCCTTACGAGACCTTGTGCTAAGTGCGTTATCTGAAGGGACGAAAACTCCCCAAAGTAGGAAAATGGGCAAGCAGGGGTAGGAGGCATTAGCGGCGCTTCATTGGAACACAATTAAAAGACCCGCTGTGGGAACTGATACGGACTTCCGGAGTGCGCCGGTCTTAGTGAATTGGGTTTTATTTTGGGAATGTGACTGGTAATTTTGTCATCACTGAAAATAGCGAGCGAATTTGGAGCGAGTACCGACTTGTATTGAAACATGAGCAAGCGAAGGATTCTAGGACTGAACCACACACAGAACGGTCAAAAATAGACCAAAGGCTCGAGACGAGAGAAAAGGTACATTTTCCACGCTAGAGTGGAAAATTGTGAAAAATTTAATGTTGCAGCAAATTTATTTTGCGTCTCGTACCTTTACCGGTTAAAGGTACCTTTTCCACACTAGTGGATAAAAAAATTCCGAGCATAGGTGAAAATGTTTTTTTAGTGGTGATGACATTATGGTAGTGGGGTTGATTGCGGATACGTACTAAAAAGCACTTTTGATGGTGCTTCGAATTGAATGTTGAACAATTAACCACTCGCACTCTCTTTAGACAACACCATCATCATCATAGTGAAAAAAATGTGTACAATCAATTAATAATTGAATCAATTAGTGAAATAGTAAAAATCTTTTTAGACTTATATAGATACTAATTTCCCTTAATAGCGTAATCAACTATATTCTAGTTTTTTATTACCCCCCAGCAACACGACAGTAAAACACGTCTTTGCGCCACCAACATACTCCTAATAACACATCCATACATCATACATCAATCCTAGAGTGAAAAAATGTGCAAAACCAATTATTATTTTTAAACTTACTTAGAGACTAATTTCTCTTAACAACGCAATGAATTTATTCTAGTTTCTTCATCAGCCCCCCAGCAACGCGACACTAAAACACGTCTTTGCGCCACCAACATACTCCTAATAACATATTCAAACAACATCATCCAGTGGAGAGGCGTAATGATAGCAATCTGTTGGCAATAAATCCTTAATGGCCTATCGGTTGTCCACCGCAGTTGTGGGTGATGCAGTACTCGAGGCTTATTTGGATTGTCGATGTAAGAACGAGTAAAAGTAAGGCAAAAAATATGATGTCTTTATTATCTACTAGCCTTGCCCCGCGGCTTCGTTCACGTAGCCTAAGTTACTCCTTGTAACATCAGGTATCTGCCAGTGAAAGTTCCGTCAAAATCGGTCTTGACATAACAAACCAGAACAAACAGAGAGACAGACAACAATTTTATAAATGGTTGTTTTGTTATAGGTACCGTATATACTTTCATATGCATTTGGTAAAAACCTGTTATTTTTATATTACAAACAGACACATCAGTTTTATATATTTGTATAGATTTGAAATGATATGCGGTATTCGCTCGTTATGAGGAAATAAATGCGAAAATTATTTAAAAAAAAACGTTTAGATATTTTTTTTATTGTTTTAGCAACACCTTTCAGCGCCTCTAAGAACACTGGTTTTACACATATCACTGTAAATAAAACATTATTACAAAGAAACAGAAATACAAAATTATAATTCTGTAATTGCAAAGGTAAAGAAATACGGTATAAGAAACTAACATCAAATTACAAAAAGACGAACTTTTGAATAACTAATATTTCAGTATTTTATAAGGCTATTGATATATTTAAATTTCAAATCTAGTTTAAACGAGATTCCTTACATAACACGTTTAAATATGAAGGATCTTTCACCGAAATATCGTTTTCAAATCGTTTCTCAGAATATCCCCAGACGGCGTAGGCTGTAGCCTCAAGGCTCAGACGCTGATACGCGAGTAAACTTTCTCCATATGTCTACGGCTTTAGATGCCTTTGGATTTATTCAAAGGTTAGTTTCTGATAAACTTGTCACATGGAAGTTAGCAACTGGTTTTGCTTGATAAGAACTTAAAGGTTCGATGTCCAACCTGCAAGGTGTTGCATTGAGTGCTACGGTGACCAGAATAACTTACTTTTTGAACATTATACTTTGGAACTCAATATTATCTTTGATAAAATGCTTTTTGTCGTTATGTTATAAAGTCTTCGACCACATCGTCAGATAAGATTAGCTGAGACGCTGAAACTGACCTATCTATCCATACTAATATTATAAACGCGGAAGTGTGTTTGTTGGTTTGTTGATTTGTTGAGTTGTCCTTCTTTCATGCAACAACGGAGCAACGGAACAACGGATCGACTTGATTTTGTTTACATTATGGACGGCTACTTATTATCCCAGAAAAATGCACGGTTCCTGTGACAACGCGGGTGAACCGGCAGAAGCTAGTAATAAATGAAAGAAGCAAAATTTTTTCCTAGTATTATGGTAATCCCGGTCTACTCCCTGGTCTATTGCAGTGTAAGTGTACCTTTTGCAGTGACAGTCTCGCCGCTGGCGCTCGCCACAATGGCGATTGTTCGCCAACGATTACTGATAGCGGACTCCTCCTCGCTGTTATTTATGCGTACAATTGCCCATTAACGGTTAGAATGTGGATTTAGTGTTCAATGGGAAGCGGATGTTGCAATTCAATAAGCTGTTTGGCTGTTTGGTGGAATATGAATGCGTATGCAAGAGGTTGGTACGAGTGCTTCAAAATGTATGTGCAATTCCTGTATAAGCAGGTGACATTTTTATATACTATTGGGTAACGAGACGTGGAGATCGTTTGAAAGTTGAACTGGTAACAAATGCTAAAGGCATTTATTCACTAGTGCCCAATCCGGAAACTAACCAAGTATGTTTGTAGTGGCTCGCCGCAATTAAAGAAAGCGAAGGGATATTTAAGTTATGACGGCTCCGTAGCTAAGTGACGGCTCCGTAGCTAAGTTGGTAGTAACCCTGCCTGCAAGGCGAGGGGTCCCGGGTTCGATTCCCGGCCGGGGCAGATTTTGTGTAAGCATAAAGTTTGTTCTCGGGTCTTGGATGTTTGTAATGTGTATCTGTGTATGTCCATGCCACCTGCAACACAGGGAATCCTAGTGCGGGGGTATGAGTGTGTAAGCGTTTATGTTTATGTATTGCGCCTTATTATTCCCAGTCTCACTAACGTATGTTTATACATATTTGTATGTACTAAAAAACAGTACTGTTATAGATGAATGAATAAAATTATATTTCAAATCGTTGCCATTGATAGTTTCACCTTTAAAACCAAAACTACTTTCCTTACATTGAGCATCCTTGACCATTTAATAACACCATAACAGAAGATCAAGTTAGACTATTGGACCAGGATGCTGACATTATACCTTTTTATCTAGTTACGTCCGAGCATTATTTATTACAGCCAGACAAGGCGTAATCACATATAATTTGATGTCAATCGAACGTACGACGCTCTCTGACATTGAATCAAAAATCCATTGATAAAATGAACAAAAAAATATTACAAAATAATTTGACAAAAAAACGCGTCACGACGAAAAACCATTCGTTGTTCTGTGATTACGACTGATTACTGGTCTTCGATAATGGTGTTCGCCGTCAAATTAATCTAGGTCTTCCTCGTCTCTCTGGAGTGGTAACATCATAGGTGATGCAGGGGCAAGTGATAGGCCTATCGGAGATGGTTTTACAGTGATTATGGAAAGGTTACCGAGCAAAACATACGGCTGACAGCAAATGACGATAGTACAAAAGACTACCTTGTAAGTCAGAGGCGTCACGAGAAATCACGTTCAGTGTTGATTGTCTGTAATTAGAGGCGCAAATTAAATAAATTAAAAGATTTTTGGTAGCGTCGGTGAGTATAAAGTCAGAATGTCAATGTCATAACTGTCATGTAGTGTTGTGTTATGATTATGTATGTACGGAGTTAGATGATGTTTTATTCGAATACAAGTTTTTATACATATCTAATGTCAAAGTAATCAGGAATCGTTTTGTCAAAGATCTAGATGTCGTAAAATCTTGTGATATTTGTTTACGGATGCGGGTGGCATTGAGATCCTTTATAAAGAATATTATTAACATCCGGTTGCAGAAATTTGACCAAAACAAAGGGACGATATTAAATACCAGCATAAAATCAGAATTTTATAAGACTTATAAATAATAAAAGAACATATTATTTTATTATTTATAAGTACTTGAAGAAATATTAATTTGCCTCTAAGAGACTGTCTTACCGAAATTCTAGAACCAAATGAATTAATTAAACAGATTAGAAGACGCCGACTTCGAAAAACAATAACAATTGGGATCAGACATGACTCGATTAACATCATAATCGATGTAAAGAAATTGACATAGGCGTCTCGATCAAAGGCGGTACTTCAATAAAACAGATTGACTAATAATGAACACGATTCGATAATCGGCGCGATCTGTAGTGAGAACTCCTGACCGTTAAGAGTTTTACAGCTTGGGAACGAGGCTTCAGCACAAGCGTGCTTGGATCTGTTCAAAACGAAATTTATTTTCAACATACTATACAAAACACGCCTGTGGTCTTGTCCAAAAATAATACCATCAATCAATCACACAATTTATTTGTTAGAATGCAGTACAATGTCATGGAAAATGGACATATTTAAAATATAGGGTCTGTGTAAGCAGCCTGCAAACCAGACGTGCAAACATTTAAGATACAATTAAATTTTAAAAATTAATCACTATAAAAACTATTTTTTAATAGCCAGTCACTTAAAACTTTTTTTATGTGATCAGTAATAGTTATAATCTCAAATAAATAAATAAGTAAATAAAAAGGTACGTCCTCACCGCTGTTTTCTCTCCGACAGTCAAATAAAATAGAATGCTGACTGGTGGATGTCACATGGCTATCAATGTGTTTCTTGGATATCCCGGTTGATAATTAAAATACTAATGATGCGTGTTTCTAACATAGGTACATCTTGCTTGATCGAACTTCATTTTTCCAAATCAATCAACTCCACATCTCACTTCGTGGCCCGCCGCACACCAAACGCTAACTCAAAAGAAATCCACCTATTTCGGATTAGTCACGCAATTCGTCAATCAATTCTCAGTCACCGAAGACCGTCGGAGTCCATTTTATGACAATTTATTACATAAAGAATAACATAAAAAATGCCCCTTTGCGTTCGCCGCCCGAATATTAATTCCTATAAAACTAATTGCGATGACAAATCCATTAATTGTAATTGCTCGCGACTGGTTCCGTCATCAGGTGAATGCGAGTGTTCCGTTTAGGTGCGCGTTGCGTTGGAGTTCTGTATCATTTTGTAATGGAGTTATGCAATTATTGGTTGAAATAAAGCATTACAGGTCCGTGGAGACCGGGAGCTCATAATATTTTCAATATTTTGAGTTTTATATAGTATTTTTAGATTGTGAGTTCAGACTCAGGTTGACCTGATTGATGCGAAATGTAACCAAAACGCTGGTAGTTGCTTGGCTCAACTGATCAAGGAGGCAATGCCTTATGCCGCCAGCGTGCAGGGCACTCTGCCAACTGGTAGTGCTTGAACCTTTGGATTATCTATAGGCCTCACTGGTTTCTATATAGTCAAACTCATTATTTTTAGACATTTAAATACTAATAAGTACTTTATTCAAATGTAAATCTTTATAAGGATATGAATCAGGTCAGAGAATTAAGCGGAATTGATTTTTATCATTTTTTAATATTGAACAAACTAACTTTAAATACTATCATGCTTTAAAATACTTGTTTCAGACAATAACTTATAGGTCAATAGTTATTGAACTTCTAACAGGATAACAATGACCCGTTCATTGTTATCCTGTTTGATGTCTTCTGCATCCTTGATGGTATCATAGAGTCTTTAAGAATTAAATTACTAAAGGGTGCGGAACTTGAAGCTTTCAATCCTTTTTTATAGTATAAAGTAACTAAAAGATAACGAGTAGGCCTTTTGCCTAATGTAAAGTGCTGTAAATCATAAATACCTACGCGACGTTGCCGTGCGCTTGATACCCTGAGACATGATGCACAGTTTTATAAATTTAATTAACTAGCTTCTGCCCGCGGTTTTCACCCGCGTTCCCACTGGAATCGTGCATTTTTTCCGGGATAAAAAGTAGCCTATGTTACTCTCCGGTCCATAAACTATATCTATGCCAAAAATCACGTCGATCCGTTGCTTAGTTACTGCGTGAAAGAAGGATAAACCCACAAACCAACAAATCAACAGACCAACAAACACACTATGGATTAGTATGGATTTAATTAAATGAATTAATTTATAGTTTTGCCTAGTAATTTCTCAGACTAATTTGCTCATCGACCCGGAGCACAGTTTATACACTACGCTTGGCATTAGACTACACGAGCAAACCGGTGGTGCCCACCCAGATATGAACCGTCTGCTACAGCTTGGTACACTTCTGGCTAACTTATTCGGAGGCAACAAACATGTATTGTTTTTAAACACAACAAACATTTCCATTCTACATGCTGACCTCAATACAAAATTGCATATATAGAAGTGTGCCAGTATCTCCTCTATTATTTGTTAAAATAAAATTCAATGTCTTCAAAAATCACTCGATTATACTCTACCGAGTTGTTAACTATTCATAACGATTCAAACGTCTCGATGAACGACAAAATCTTTTTTATCGAATCGGAGCGAGCGCAATTAAGTAGCATTTAATCGATACCTATAGTCCATAACCATCGATATAATAGTGCGTAACTAAAGATTTTTATTAGTGGCCATCGTTATTATTTATGCCGATGCTGATTTTTATATTTTTGGTAATTAAATATTGGAGAAACTGTTAGGAAAGCTTTACTCTTTTTGGTTTATAGACATCGACACTTGCTTGACCAAGAATTTAACTATAGCAAAGCCTTAGCAAGTTTTTGTTTCGTCCACAGTCTAGTAACAGTTGCAGAGTAAAATAAAATCTATCTAAATATTTCATCTGTGCAAATTTATGAAAAACAAATTGATGAAAAATCAAAAACAATATCATACCTCCCAATAGATGCAAATTTTATATCACATAAAACCAGTTTTTGATTATAGTATGAGGGATCTGTCAAATATTTCGTTATCCAAAAGGGGTCCGACACCAAATAAGTTTAAGAACGGCTGGCCTATACCATTGAGAAGAAGGGCAAGAAACTCGACGGTGGAGTGCGGACTTAAATGGCCATTGAAGTTTGATTTCCAAATCAATCTCTAAATTCATTGACACTACAAGTCGTGGTGTTAAGTCCAATGACGCCTTTTCTAATTAATTGGCCAGACTTATGCCTAGCTGGTTGGACCACAAGATTCCGTATCTGTTTTTTTGCACTCAACACTTCCACGGTTTTAATTTGTAGAAATCGTATAATTGTGCATTCCATGACATGTCATAGGAAGACACGCCAATTAACCCAACGCTTAGCAGTATTTGCCAATTAGTTGAAAGTAAATATCTTGACAAACAACCAAATTGCGATTTAACCAGGTAATTTTTTATTCGACATAGTCAAAATATTAGCCAATCACTCAATAGAAAAATTAAACATTCGAAATATGAATGAACATTCCAAGTTCTTCAACAAACATGGCGCGCACGAAAATCGTTCCGTCGTCGGATGATATCGTTCTTTTGTCTTTTAAATTATTTAAATGGAGAACAATGCTCAGATCTTCTTTTGTTTACTTGAAGACGTCTACCTATTGTTGCAGTCACTTACCGGAAAATTACACAGAACATTATTTACTATCTGCGTGCGTCCTACATAATGTGTGCCTATTGTGTCCCGAGATTGCTTCGAGCTGATTGGTCGAGCGCAAATTATAAGCGACAAATTCATAAAGCGGAACGTCCTATGTACCGAATACATGACCGTACAGAGTACAGTTTGTAGGTAGCATTTTCACATCTGCAATTATCTTTGTCTTTCATACTCTGTGGTGCGGATAGCACTGGCCGACAAATTTAATTCCGAAATTAAAAATGGCCTCTATTCCAAATGACATTAGATCGAGTTTGATTTTCGAATAGGGTAAATGCAAGATTGTTCGCCAGTGACTGTCAGTCGTCACGGTTGGTGCTGACTGTTGCTTCACCGTTGTCCGAAGTTGCAAAAGCTGTCGTAGATAATGTGGTGTGTGATGATTACACTGATATGTGTAACGGAGTCTCTTTACGTGACGACTCGGTATTGAACAATCTATTTTTTCTTTTTTATTTCTTCATAGTCCGCCGTCCAGTAACTGCACTGAGTTACTGGGGTGTGTGAATTAATGCGTCCATGCGCTGGTTGGATGTGCTTCCTGCTTGTTATGTAAGAGTTTAATTAGTAGATATTGCTGCATCGGAAATTATCGGTCGAATATTTGTTTGTCGTGTTTGTTCGCGTTGTATTAGTGCGAAATTAATGATGAGTTGCGAATAATTAATAATGTGAGAAACAAGTTCCAAATTGTTAGTAGTGCCGAGTTAAATACACGGGCGAATAAATATAATTATTACTGTTGTTTTATTATTGTTGATGGATGTTTTGTTTTACTTAAAAAATGAAACGTAAAGTACATTTAAGAAATGTGAAATTGCATAAAAATAATAGATTTAAATATCTTTTTCTGTATATAAAACTTCTGATATTATTATAGCTATGCTATTCAATAAAGTAGTAAAACTAAAATAAAAACAAATTATAATTACTTATTATAAAACTCTTTATTGTTATAATATAAAAAAAATATATAAGTATACAAGTCACGTACATACCTAAAATGTATACTTAATAAGATAACAAGAGTATGACAATCTTATGAAATTTTCGGGAATTTAGAATAAGGCGGATTTAATTGTAGAGTTCGATTTATTGTTTATTATTTATATTAGTTATATTTTCTACTTGATTATTTTTCGCATGATTTGAAACCTACCTATGTATGTGAAAATATAGTAAGATATATTACTGTCAATATCAATACGGAAATTCAAGGTATTATATTTTCTACTTGATTATTTTTGGCACGATTTGAAAGCTACCTATGTATGTGGAAATATAGTAAGATATATTACTGTCAATATCAATACGGAAATTCAAGGTTAACAATGACTCCAAAAATTCAAAACAACTCTGAAATAAAAGAATGCATCTAAAAGTGGAGCGCTCACCCCAGGCAGTTATTATGCAAATGCCGTGGTCATAGCCGGACGATGTATTTAGCATAATGTAGGAAAGAGTTAGTTACATCAGAATTGGAGACAATAAAGCTTTAAAATATTTTTTAATGATAAGAATGGCTAAGGCCCTATCGGGACATGTATACATTATAGTTTTCTCTATATCTAGAAAAGTTTCGTCATATTATACCCGGTGGCACCACTGCACCGCATAGGAGTAAAGTAGTGCTGCGCACTGCAATTTACGTAGCCTGGCATGGCAAATAAACAACATACTTGATTCATTAAATTTTGATGTTGGTCAAATATTTTTTAAATAAAGGTTTGACAGCACATACCCTGTGTTATATGTGTTTTCACATTTTTTTTTACTTCTTGGTACATGAGAGAAACACGTCAAGGTTTTGCACTGTGTTACCTTGTGACTATAGCGGTAAAATTGTGATGTGACATATCTGGATAATATAGTGCTTCGACTATAATCCTACTTCCTATCAATCTTACGATCTTAAGTAGGACTACTACTTCCTACTTCCTACCAATCTTATAAATGCCAACGTGTGTTTGTATGTTTGTTGATTTGTCCTTCTTTCACGCAGCAACGGAGCAACGGATCGACGTGATTTTTGTCTATGTTACTCTCCGGTCCCTAAACTATGTATATGCCAAAAATCACGTCGATCTGCTGCTCCGTTACTGCAAGAAAGACACACCAATAAACCAACAAACACACTTTCACATAAACATATAATATTAGTAGGAGTAGGATATTAGGATTATTGCTATTCGAAACTTAAAGCAGCATTATAATTGCTGATGTCATATGGGGCTAGTGTCAAAATCCCCTTTAGGTTTCGCCTTCAAAGGGGAATTTCTGACTGGGCCGAGAGAGAGCTGGGAGTTAACGCGTAATACCCTTCGCTTTCCAGGAGTTGTTGGAGGTTCACTTGCGTTCTGGATCAGTGGGGGATACTGAGTCCCGCTCTCAATGAGCACGAGATGGTGGGCACGAGGGTGCTTATCGTTTGCTATGGGTCTCAAGGTGGCGTGTGTGGTGTTTTCGACGCGCTGCTTGAAAACGGAGATGGAGTTAACACCATACGAGGAGGGGATCCTCTCTGGAGGACCATCGCTGTCAGGGCTATGGAAGCTATGCGAAAAAAGATATCATAGCTGAAAGAGTCGTACTTCTTGCGACTTTTTCGCCTGCCGAGCTTCAGTTACAAAAACCTCATTTTTACTTACTATATCAAATTATCCTCAGAGAAAAAGGTCTGTACAATTACTTACAGCCAATAGGGAAATGGTCGAAAAACTATCGCACTCTAGAAAACAGACAAAGAGATCGAAGTTACTTAAATAAATGACTAAAATATTTCACCGCATGTAAACCAAGCACTGCAAAAATATCATCTTCGTAGGGCGTCGACGGAATGTCAAAAATGTATCTTCGAAATGTGACTAGCAGTCAAATTCGTCTCGTGGGACAAACGCCCGGGGACAAAACGTCGTAAATACGCGCTCGGGAATTTATGAATATAATCGCGCAGATGAATCATTAACAACCCAGACGGACACTCGCAGAAGAGTTACTCCTCCCACTAACAAAACGCTTATGGAAGTATGCGTTTTGCTGTCAAAATAACCATGCTTTCGCATCAAGCGAGGATTACGAGATAATACACGCGCAAGCTCGGCTTGGTGCAAAGCCATCAAAAAACCACGAAATAGACAAGAAGGGCAATACGGCTAGATAGTGCTGTCTCGAAGCCCAGCATGGGCTCAAAGCGACGAATGCTCCGCTTTACGCTACATACATCACTTGCACACCACCGCTTATTTATCGCGGCTTCTGCACTGAGCACGCCGTGGTTATGAAACAATTTTTTGAATTGCGGTCGTAGAATCATAGGTAGAAGCGGGTGCCGTGCTCGGACTAGATTTCCATCAAACCCCAACCACAACTACAATAGACGATACGATATGCGTCAAGCTGGGTTCCATGGTTTTCTCGTGGTCCGCGTTTGATGCTTATCCATCAATAATGAATTAGGTGTGAGCGCTGCCTTAGACCTCAGGCAAGATTATGGTCAAACGCTAATCTACCGCAGAAAAAAGTAGTTGAATTCACTGTCTTGTTTCAATATCCATGTTTCCATTTCATATTAAGTACAATAATTATTATATATACTTTCTACAGTTTTTTAATTGATTGGATTCGGTGATATATTCTACCAAAATCTATCTACATAGTATCTGTGAAATAGAAGACGCTAAATGCATTCCATAGGTAACTTAGGAGAAACACTTGACAATGCAACAATCTATTATTGTGCAGGCCGCACAGGCACATCGTACCCTACCTTTGCGGATCTTTGCCCTAACTTTTTTCCTTCCACAACCATGACATTAACTTCTTTTTCTAACAATTCCACTATATATTTATCTATGTCTATGCTACCGAGAGCTAATCCTACAGGATGGTGTCGGACCTTTTTTACTACGATTAGACGTGTAATTATCTTCGTACGTAAAAGTAGAGGTTCATATAGAAATGAACAGAAGCGACAATTCGAAGATAATATCTCCGGTCACGTTATAAATGGTAGGATTTTTGAAAAAACAACGCGAAATCGGAAAAGTACGCTTTAATTTCAATATGCTAGAGGCCACTCAAATTATACATGGCAGTGCTATTGTAAGTAGTGATTCTAAATGACATTAGAAGTAGCCACTGGCTCCAAAAACATAGTTCTTACTAGAAAAAAAGCCTATGCCTAGCATATCTCACTCTCCCGCACATAAACTATCTAAAGACAGTGTTTTGTCTCTATTGTTTTTTGACAATTTTAAACTGAAACAAAAGAGACAAAACATTGTGTAACTATACAACGGTTACACACACAGTCTTTTTTAGCAAGGCCCTATAATATTAAAACGTTGGAAATCAAAATTATTAGATACCCATTAAAGTTGTTAAACGGCTAAAACCTAAGAAATTATGAGACAAGATAGTCAAGACTGTCGCCAACCCAGTGCATTTATTTATTACGTGCTTTCTTATAAACTATCCTATTTCTTACGAATGGGGCTGTTGACTCAATCTTTTTATGATTACAATAAATTCGTTTTTTCATGAGAATCAAATGTCTATATTAAAAAAATTGGAATCGAACGCTAGTAACGTCAAAAATGAAAGTCAAAGTCGGGCGCTAAAACTGATCTACTGAGCGCTAAAACGCCCCATACAAATTGGGCAGAACATCTGACGTCACTTGTTCCACGCGGGCCATAAAGCTGTACTGAAAACATGCATTTTTTATATTGGCCGTGAAAAACTGCGTTTAGGTACATAGCTGTCATACATTTTTTTATTCGTTGAAATGTAAAAAATCTATCATATAATGATATAAAAGAAATGTTGAGTTCGGGAAACTTTTAGATGGAGTATCATTGTGGAAATTATATATTTTATGTGAATATAATTTTTACTGTGATTTTCTTAAAACTGTACAACTACATTTATTATGTGTATTTTGTGTTTCATGTAACTTCCCAATTGTCCTATCTGCACCATACTCTTCATTCTCGTTACAGCGATGAATAATTCAGGTGTGTACCACGTGGAACGGTCACAGCACACTGCGAGTAGCGGTCACCACCGTCGCTTCTGTACATCATTTTATAACTTTTATTACGCTGCTTCGTGAGATTTATAGATAAGACGGAATCAGAGATGGGTTTTTCTGTCGTGGCAGAGAATTTAATTAAGATTGTCACACCGCACCGGTTTGTTGTTTGGAATACCTAAAACACAAAACCGGTGCGCTGTAACTTCTCGTAGCTATGTGGCCATAATTTTACTTTCGCGAGACAAAACAGTGGATAAAGTTTTGTCGTGGCGCGAATTTTAGCCCTGTAACTCTGGCATTGTCGGAGTCTACACAATGTTACTTTCAATTACCATGGTTAACATGTTTTATGTAAGTAACTCTGTGCTTCCCGATAAAAAAAAACCATGAAATCCAATATCTCCGCGCGGCTGAAACCGTGGGCAGCAGCTAGTTTTTATGTAAACTTTCGATAGCCCTTAGACCCTCTTACTTTGGCCCTACCGCAATATTCGCGCCTCCATCCGTTCCTATAAACGACCTACATGGTAAATTTCAGTTTCATAGGACAAGAAAGTAGTTTTCGAAATTTCATGTTTAGTCAGTGAGTCAACGACCTTTCGCCTAATATGGATTATGTTATGGTATGTGGTATGTTTTTTTTATTAATTTAAAATTTGAGATTTTCCGTCTTTTAACATTTAAAAATATAATATTACTTTTCTGACTTATAAAATGGTAAATATCCCGTTTCTAGGTTAATATTCGTGAAAAAATATAATATATCGATGGATAATTTTTTTTAAAATATTTATTATACTTTACTGTATTTTCTTAGTAGGTACATAAGTAGGTAACTAGTTACAATGTAATTGGTAGAGTCATAGAACCAAGTTTGGCTTGAATAGAAGCCAGCGGGCATTTTGGAAATCAAGACGTGGCATTTGCCTTCTTAATCTAGATAATAGAATAGCTGAACGTAATTGTTCAGTTAGTTGTGATGTAAAGGAAGAGCTTAACACTGAAATTTAATTATTTTTGTAAAAATGGTAGAGTTACACTGTGTTAGTTTTATACGCTTTAAAAATATGTTAACTATTGGGTTTTAACCCCGCGTCTTCTGGCTCCACATTTTTTTATATTGTATCTATTGGATAACGGGACGAGCGGGTCATTTACCTGATCGTAAGGATAACGCCAGCCCATAACAATTGCAGTGCCACTTAGAGCTTTGAAACACAAAGACCTGCGCGGCACTGCAGTGCGCTCGTTACCCTGAGACATTAGTTATTAAGTCTTATAAGCCCAGTAATTTCACAATTGCCACAATTGGGACCTTCCGCGGTACAGTTACCACAAAAATCGAATATTTGATATCACTTAAATAAAAATATTCTTACTATTCAATATATTTAATTGGAACATTTATTTAATTTCGCCTTTTCAAAAAAGTTACGAAATTGTTCATCTAAATCACTGCTCTAATTATAATACCTACATTTAAAGTTAGGAAGACTGATAATTACATCTGATCCGTGGATTACGATCCAGCCTGTAATCTTTCGCAATTTTCTCTTAATCGCTCAAGTTTTAAACTACCACTTTATCTTGACCCTCATCACTTGACGAGCTTTGGGAAACTAGAGTAGGTTTATGTGGTTTATGAAGGTCTAGGGGGCCTGGTTGACTGTTAAGCGGTACCTCAAGACATTTGGACTTATGTGATAATGCTAGGGCGAAGAAGAAATTTGATAATTCGCGGTTAGAAACGATCGTTTTAATCATAAGTTGGGTCGTATTGTTAGTGAATCATTTATAGAATAGAGGTGGGGTGGAGAGGTCTTATCACTTGACACAAAAAAAAATACAAAGTTTTCGGCCATTTGATTATGTGTCATTTATCGTACATAAACATTAGGTGTTACTTATTATGCTGTCTAGTAAAAAACTGCAATATTTTTAATTAAAAATTGTTTAATTTGCACTATATTAAAACTTTAATATTAGTAAAACATGATATGAAGTTGTGAATTAAAGTACTTAGAGGCAGAAGGTATACTATTAAAAATGGAAGCAAATCTTTGTTATCCTTTCATTTAAAACTTTTTGTTAAACTTTTTAAATTTCAATACAGAGAGGTCGACTCCACACCTTTCCTGCGGCTAAGGCACCGTGACCATTTATCACAGACCCGTCAAAATCTAATTGTCCCGCCTCGCTAACCACTGCATTGTGACCGTAATTATGCCCTTATTTTTTACAGGAAACTAAATCGATTTATAAAACTTTTTTACCCGAATAGACAATCGAGAGACGCAATTTACGTCGAATATTTCAAATATTTTATGCGACTTAAATTATCGGACCACATTTGGCTGATTTTGAACTGGCCTGCAAAAAGTTGAAGCAATTATGATTCATATTTTATGTTGCTCATGTCAAAGTCAAACGAAAATTAAACAAAAAATATATTTGGTCATCTAGAAATAAAATAGCTAATAAGCTACTAATCTTTGTAGATTTGTAATGATCTAGATTTCAGACTTTGGACTTACTTGCTCATTCAAATTCCCTATAGGTAATTCTAGACTCTAAAATATAGAGCTTTGATCTTGCATATTATGGGAACACCGTACATCTAATTTTCAAAATTTCTACAAAAAGTTGACAACAGCAAAAATATCAAGTTCGTAAGTTTCATTTTTGTAGAAAAAAAACATTTTTGCTATCTATGTTACTATTATGCTATTTGTTAACAAATCATTTTGAAAGTACATAGTTCGAAATGTTATCAAATGAGATCAAAGTTGTAAATTTATCAATGTACGCGCATGATACCCATTCAGTCAATTCACTGCATCGGCCAATAAAGAATCAGATTTTAGGTCCTTACTCTATATTTCATAAACGAATATGATCTGAATATTTCAAATCGAAATGAAGATACTTACTAGATATTAGTATAGTATATAAATATCTGGGTGACCAAGCTTTGCCTTTTTTTGTGTGAATTTGGTGTAAAAGCAAACAAACAAAATAGCAAAAACTTTTTTAATGTAAAATAAAGTTTTTACAAGAAATTACACCTATATAGGTAAACTTAAAAAGCAAAACTAAAATACAAGATTCCATCCTAATGCTATAGCCGTTTCCGAGATAGTCAAAATAAATTAACATATGTATTTATATATGTATTTATATGCAAGAATTGCTCGTTTAAATTTGTCTATAAACCAAACAAGGCTAGGCTCCTTTAAGGGCAAAATCTCAAGATGTTATCTCGGACGATGCCACGGTAGTACACAATGCAGTAGGCAGGCCCAATACACGATTTCGTAGATAAATTGCTACCAATTTAATAAAATTACATGGTTTTAATGGCATCCTATACAACAATAGGCGTTCCTAATAGTCTCTATTCTTATTTGGGGGTTGAACCAGCAGCCGGAGCTGGGGGTAGCTATTAGTTTACGGTAGGTAAGTGTGTTTCTCATTTCGTAGAAGGTAAAAAAAATTAAGTCGATTTGGAGGTGTTTTTTTAATTTTTTTGAAAACAATTTTATTCTTAAAGTTTCCTTTCGCTTTATCAATACTTTAAATACTTATATAATAAATGTAAAAGTAATAAATAATGTTGTTTCCTATAATATTAATAATAATTAAATATAATCTTCATTATGTACAACGATAACGTATGGCTACAGATGTAAATACTATTCCACTGCTTTTTATGTATATGAGTCTACCTTTTTAACCGACTTCCAAAAAAGGAGAAGGTTATCAATTCGGTGGGTATTTTTTAAATGTTTGTTATCTCAGATCTCTGTCATTTATAAACCGATTTGGAAAATTTCTTTTTTTTTTGTTTGGCCCCATAGAAATTTCATCAAAATCGGTTTATTAGTTTGTCACTGAAGTCGGTTCGTCGCTTTTTTAAAGCAATTTTTTTCATTTCATTTAATGAGAGTGATCTCTGAGAGGTTGTTTTTCTCTGTATCAGCAGCATTACTTGTAGGTATTACAAATAACGCTGTTAGAAAACGTTTACATTAGTGAGATATTTCCGTCACTTCACATGTAGAGCAAACAGAGCTATTGTTTTATCAACAGTTTCTTATTCGTGGTAAATAACATTAATATTATTATTTATAAGTACATACTAATAAATATTTACATTTCAATTAAAAACAAAATTAAACAAAACCTTATAAATAAAAAACAGCATTAAGGTCGCCTTCTGTTAATAATATTAAAGTTAATTAGGTACTAATGAGCAGTTTGTTGTGTCTGGTTTTTGTAATGTAACGAAATAAATTTCAGTACAAACCTAAATAATTTTGACAGCTAAGTACGTATAATTTGTATGATACCTTGGGCTTTTCGGCAGTTTAACTCTACAAACGCTATCGTTGTTATGTTAAACAAATGTTATTTGAAACAAAAATTGTGTGAACTAACATTACTTATACTAAAGTAATATTATACCAAACGTTGTTAGGCAAACTAAAATTATATAAAAATTTGTTATTCGAAACAATATTGAATTTAAAAGAACAAATAGTATCGCTTATCATATTTTGAATGAGAGAAGGGATAGAAAAAGCCAATAAATAGTGGCAAACTTTCTTTTGATATTTCTTTGTTTTAGTTCATTATTAGCGCAAGTTTTTTCGCAGATCTCAAACATTGCATTTAACCCCTGTAATAGACGAATGAGGCCATTCAATACGCAAAAAATAATAATTAAACATAAACGCTTACACACACACTCATACCCCCGCACTAGGATTCCCTGTGTCGCAGGTGGCATGGACATACACAGATACACATCACAAACATCCAAGACCCGAGAATAAACTTTATGCTTACACAAAATCTGCCCCGGCCGGGAATCGAACCCGGGACCCCTCGCCTTGCAGGCAGGGTTACTACCAACTTAGCTACGGAGCCGTCGAATTTGATATAAATTTTAATTTATATCAACAATATGGTAACACCCGTAATCCTTCTACCTCCCATACAACACTACCTTGCAGTACCGTACAGTACAGCGACGAACGCAAGACAGAACAAAACCTATAAAAACTGATTAGATTCTCGTTTGACGCACAGAATTGTGTTCCAGCAACTATCAATCACCTTGTGGGACTCTAATTATAGGGATTAAGGGTGAGTCCCTGGTCCCAGGTAATGGGCTTCAAGCCGGCTCTTTTAATAGCACCGAAAACGGTATGCGTAGCCCCGTGGTAACAAATTAAAGAGTTTTTAATCGAAGCTGTGTACAAACTGGGAAATAGACATTAATTTGTATTGTGTTGGTTTTTTTACGTATGCAAGGCTTGCGTTTGACCACGGTCTTACCTGATGGTATACTTAAGTGACCTTGTGGTCGACACTTCGAAAGTAACGTGGTGAGCCTGATAGAGACTTAGGGGCAGAATCTTATGTGAAGATGCCAAAATACCTTGACAGGTGCTTGGTGACTTAAGCATTCAATTTTAGTAATTCGAGAACTAGAATATTACCTGCTAAGGCACGGAGGTAGATAGCAACGACAACCTGGAACACCCTAAATTATTTTGCTGGAAGGTAAAACTTATTGTAAGTTTTAGTATTATTAGTCTAAATTTGGGAGACAGCCTTAGTAGGATGTCTTCGCCTTACTTCCTAGTAACTCCCTCCTGGGAGAAGTCTGAAACAACACGAGCGTTTGAAATACCACTAAAAAAACAAATAAAGTAGAGCATTTCAAAAACGTTCTGTTGCATTTGTCCTAGTCAGCTTTAGAGTTGGCAACTGTACTTTCTCCTGCTTAGCTGTATTTAATTTTCCATACTAATAATTGTTAGGAAGATAATCTTGACCGTCTTTTGTTCCATTCGTTGCCTCTCACGTCACCAGCACACCAAAGGCAAAACGTAAACAAAACTAACGTTTTTATCCTGCATATCCTTTATAAATTTATTTTCGACAGTGTTCGTGGTATAGTGTGATAAGGTCAATGGACTCAACTTCTATAGCTCATAAGAGTTGCGTATCCTTCACAGGGACGATAAAGATGTTTGTGCACAAAAAAGCTAGTCAGTTAAAGTCAGTAAATTACTAGGCCTAGGAGACATAGTAACATGGGCACGGAGCGCATTGCAGTGCCACGGTGACATTTGTGAGTGTGAGTGGGTGAGTGTATGTATGTGAGGGTAGATAATATTTATTTATTTATTTATTTATTTTATTTTATTCGGAAAACATACAGTGAAATAAAGCTTAATGAATAAATATACTTAAATCTATACACCATTTACAACGTTTTCGCATATTGCATCTAAACTAAATACTTGCTTGCCTACCGCTATCCATACAGTACTCATTGTTTATTTACTTAATTATTAATTATTAATACCAATACTATTAGTATACCAAGCAAAACAGTCTATGGAGTCACGCCAAACCAGTTCCTTGCAATAGTAGCCTTTAATGTTCTTGATATGTGTGTTATATCGTACAAGGGATCCTTAAGAATGTATTTGTCTATTATCGTTAATTATTTCTTGACCTCCCGCCTGATTGAAGCAAACCTTGCCGATACTACCATGTTGTTCCACAGCACCATCAAACTAAATCTTCCTACTACTGTACCATTACCAGATTATTAATTGGGCGTAAACTCCGAGATTGGGGTTTGGCCTCCCGCTCCGGAATCGGCCTTAATTCACGTTGATTACTTCACTTGAGACGTTTTAGACCAATTTACTGAGACTGTTCTTTGCTGAATTAGTGTGGTGAACGAAGTTGTAGAATTTGGTGAAACACAAAAAACTACATGTACATAAATGAATAATACACAACGGTATATCTATATCGTATCATGAGAACACATATTATTCCCCCTATTCTAAAATAACCACCATTAACCATACAAGAATACACTAAAGCTTTTTGATTCGTAAAACAACAACACCAATAGCTGTCAATACTCGTTAGCAACCAAAAATAACGATGACAAAACACGGGCGACAAGCCCAGTTAAAACGATGCTTTCATATCACCCCCAAAATAGAGCAAATTGACAGATGACAAATAAGAACGTTAACACTACGACTAAGGCAAGCTTCGGACCAAACTTGAAGACCTTTACAACTCCTCAACAACCCCTCTTTGCACGTCAGACTTCTTCTGATAAGAAGGGCGAAGAAGGTCGCTCAAGTTTGGTTAGTGGTAGTAAATATTTCTACCGCAGCTAAATGTGATAAAATATATCAAGACATTGTCGTTAATATAAGATGAATAGCCGCGCGACGGCAACACATTCCTTTTCAAAGAGATTAGTATGGCTGTTTTGTAAACATGTGTTACGTGGAAATTATGTTTTGTTGTTGACTTGAATGGGTCTTAGTTGGTATGTTACAAGGTGTAAGCAATTAGTTGTGGCGGTAATCATAGTGTGGCACGTAATATTCATGTTTAAAAAACTACCGTAAAACCTTACACAGCCGACAAATTTCCTGATCTTCTTTAAGAACGGTTGTGTAAGTGTAACAAGCACAGAGTTATTTAACTTTAATAAGCTCTCTTGTGGAACTGATGTCAATAAAGTAATTTGAAAGACATTAAAAAATATGTATGTCTTGTGAATATCAAACGGCTTCAAATTCATGGATTTACGTCGAATTTGTCGATTTCAAGTATGTCAGATGATCTTAACGCTGTTATAGTTATGATATTATGATGTCATTGTGTACACACGGCAAATTTATGGTCGACTAGCTTCTGCCCGTGGTTTTCACCGGCGTTCCCACAGGAACCGTGCATTTTTCAGAGATAAAAAGTAGCCTATGTTATTCTCCGGTCCATAAACTATATCTATGCCAAAAGTCACGTCCATCCGTTGCTCCGTTACTGCGTGAAAGAAGGACAAACCAACAAATCAACAAACTAACAAACCAAGAATCACACTTTCGCATTTATAATATTAGTAGGAAGCAGGATTTTCATAATATCTATAACGTTTCATAATACATAAAAACTTAAATCGTTAAACATAAGTAAACAGCAAAGTTCAGAGGCATACTTTACTCACAGCGTTATAATGTGTAAGGCTAGTTTTAATGAAAATCTAAATAAATGAGTTCCTAATCATACTTCTAAATTCCACTACACACATGACGGATTCCAGACAAAAACGAGTCGAGGAAAAAGGGAGCAATCAAGACAAAGGGCACAAAGGTCGACCCTTCAGAGTGCATGGGTGTGGCGCGGACTTAAATTTTCGCATTGACAGCCGAAACGGCCTCCAGGGACGGCCAGACGTGCTTTTAGTGCCTTTATACGTTATGGTTAATGCGGCTAGTAGTTTACGAGTCGTACTGTTATTTGCGACTTGAGCGGTGCTGGGAGTTGAGAGGTGCCTGAGTAGATCCGCAAAAAAGGATGGTTGAGTTTTTTTTTTTTGAGAAATGGAACATGTTAGTGAATAAATAAAATAAATAAACGCTTACACTCATATCCTTGCACTAGGATTCGCTGTGTTGCAGGTGGCACACACAGATACACATCACAAACATCCAAGAACCGAGAACAAACTTTATGCTTACACAAAATCTGCCCCGGCCGGGAATCGAACCCGGGACCCCTCGCTTTGCAGGCAGGGTTGCTACCAACTTAGCTACGGAGCCGTGAATGAATGCATTGTGGTTAGGCATTTTATATCACAACGTGGCTAGCTATAGGGACGTCATAGCAGGCCTAACGCTCTGTCGCCCCTTCACTAATAAGAATAAGAATTAAGAATACCTTTCTATACCTTAAGCTGTTGAATCATCGACTATCATCAATATATCAGTACGGATTTGAGAAACAGTACCTAGTCTAGTCTTAGCTTGTTCATCTTCAATCTCATCATCACTTGTCAGGTGATACAGCCTGTTTAGAATTCGTTCAATACAATATTATAATGATTCATATACAAACACAAAAACATTGTTTGTTATGTTTGTCATTGGTAAGACGAAGGGGTTAATCTTGATTTATATCATATAATTTATAAAATTAGCATAACAATGGAAGATCAAATATTCTTTCCATATCCTAACATCAATTCTCATCACTTGACTATACCGAATACAATCTCAATTTATCTAAATATCAACATATTACCACCATAGCTTATGTTACGCACCAATTTATTTTTTATTTAGTTTAATATCGTCTTCGTTGATATGAACATATCAAAATGATGATATAAACCTATAAATTTAATGTTTAATACATTACAATGGTATATTTTGGGTTTGTCAATCTTTTAAGAACCTATCCAAAAACTTTAGGATATTTTTTGAAATATATATTTCTACGCTTAGAGATATTCTTTTCTCTTAGTGGTAGTCAATTAAGACTATTCACAAGCCTCGCTGATTCAATTCAAAACGAAGATTTCAGCAGTAGGTAAGTACGTCTAGATATATTTAAAATATATCTTTATAGTGTATGAGTAGCCTAAGTGATAGATATAAGCAGCTAGTTAATAAACCAACGTCAAAGGGAGCACACGTCTTTTGAATTTCGCCTGATCCCCGGCAACCTGCTGCCTCTACATGGCGACCTTACCAGGATTCGAACGTGGAATCTTCTGATATGTAGAGGCAGAAGGTTGCCGGGGATCAGGCGAAATTGAAAGTCGTGTGCTCCGTTTGACGTTGGTTTATTAACTAGCTGCTTATATCTATCACTTAGGCTACTCACACACTACATCTTCACAAATTGGTTGGTTTGGGTACCTATGTTAAGAGTCTGAGTAAAGAAAGAATTATAAAAACTAGGCGCTGTGTAACCGAGGTAAAAACTGAGGTACCTACTGTATCTATCTATCTCCGTATTTATTATTTCTGGTTATGAGACGCATTTATATGAGTTTAATTGTCACTTCTGGGTAACGATTTGATAACACCGTATATTAGATAAAAGTATAACGCATTGGTTTTAATCTATAATTTTATATTTAGTAAATTTTTAAAAGAAAAAATTCTGGTGTATTATAAAGTATTTTGTATCGTAAAAATGCTTTTAAAAAAGCGGGAAGCGACTTCGAAAATTTTGTAGTGTATGAAATTTCATCCCCCATTTTCCAACACTAGGGATCCTGTTCTTTCATAAAATTTATTAAAAGACCATCCTTGATATATATCCATGAAAAAGAGAAATAGAGTAAGATCGCTACAAAAAAGAAACAGATGTAGTGAAGCTCTTCCTTTTAAGAAGTCGGTTAAAAATGTTATCAGCATGTTTGAGTTTGTTTTCTTTGTCAATCGCTCTGATAGACTGATTTAGGTTGATCTAGATGCTTTCACTTGTGACTATTTCAAAATTGAACATTCCTAAAGGCCCGTTCTACTTACTCGTAGCTCTATCATCTCTTTGACACGTCAACTGTTCAAGAAATGAGATTGGCTATCAATCAAGTGTTGTACAAGAATTAACTGTATTGTTCCTTTGGCGCTCCCTTACAAATGAGGTCCCTTTGACTTCGATGGATATTTTGACAGCCGGATTTTGGTTCACGGGTCACTTGGGGCTTATTGTTTGGGGTCTAAAATAGATTTGATTTCTTAAGACAAGGGATATGTTAGTAATGTTTTCTTACGTCTGTTATGTATGCACATATGAAATTGCGAGTGGACATAGGAGTTGAACGGACACCCACAGGGGAAATCAACGAGGCAAACGAAGACTTTTCAGGAGTATAGAGAAGTATAATATCATCACAGGAATGGAACTCTTTGCCAGCAACAGAATCTGTTTTTCCTGAGCATTAAAATTTAAGATTCTTAAAAATACGATTGAACAGCTATTTTTCAAGCAAGTGTGCTAAACCGTCGACCTCTAAGATCAGCAAGAGGGAGAGAGCTGAGGGAACAATACCGAAAAACAAATCAAAAACAATGTTGAAGATCGAAGCTTTCTGAAAAAGTATTCATTACTTAGCAAATCGTCACCAGCACCACAATCCCGGCATTACCGTGTCGTGCACTAAGCAATATTGACGGGATCATTAGTCGCATTGTCTATGGGGAGAGGGGAGTTAATAACGATAGTGGCACGGGAATGGGAAAATACAGGAAACGATACTACACACCTTCGTTTCTGAGGAAAATTGACCATTATTGCTTTTATACTCTTTATAAATAGAGTTTGAAGAATTTGGTGGTCAGCAGAATGGTGCTCAAGTTCAGCCTCCAGAACATATAACCAGCTTTACAACGTTTTATTGTTTTTTTTCTTGTCACGCCGCAGTTGAGAAAAAATTCCCAGCATTATTTATTTGATAGGATCAAATGTTCTACACGGTTCAACATTGGTCAGCTGCAGTGTTTGGCAACATACGTGATATAAGGCAAAGCAAAATCAAAGTAGGTATAGTCTATTGAATTGTAGACAGAGAAGGCACACAATACTTATAATAATAAGTGTAATAACACAATAAAAAGAGTTTATGACGCGCAGCGGACATACAGTATGCGGAATACTAAAGAGAGTTATCCAGTCCTATAACCACGCATCAGCAAATCCCCCAATGCCTATAGCAAAAAACAGGAGAAAGGATAACTTTGTCGTAGAGAAAACAAAGGAAACCTCGATACCTACGAACTTAATCAAGGCGACGACCCACATTTATAACAGATCTCATCATACCATAGTATCTCAGTTCTCCTCTCATGATTTACCGCTCCAATTTAGCCCCCAAGCGGTGCCCAAACTTGTGGACACTCCTTATCCGATCAAACATGTCGTAAATAATACTCGGCCTGTATTTATCATGGCGCAAATATAAGTAATAGAACGATTTATGGCCGGCGAGAAAAATGTGGCTAGAGGCTCTTCGCGGTAGTAATTGTTTGGTTTTCGGTTCTTAGAAATGTCACCGGAGTTTTTTTTTATAGCTGATATTTGACCACAATTTCTCACATTTTTATAATTATTGGATATAGCATTAGACAACTATGTCGCCTGATCTTTAGTGACTTAAATAATTATTTTACTATCCAATGAGTGTTCCGTTCGAAACAATTCATGTAAATACTTGTCATTTACATATGTACCATTTCGTAATCAAATGACATGACAAGCCATCATATACGCACTGCACTACGCTTAAGGCCTTTCACACGGCAGCCGACCTCTGGCCCGGCTCCGAACCTGCGTGATTAAGTGACCACATTACCACTACGCCCTGGGCGCGCTTGGTGTCACATTCGTTGAGAAACTCATTTGGCTGTATTCTAATGATTATTCTAATGGTATGGTATCATTATGGATCGTGAGAAGCGATTTTGTTGAAGTTTTGCAATGCGTTTCTTGACAGTTCTGTTTAAGATTAATTATTGAGTTTATTTCGATTATCAGATAGTTAAATATAAATGAACCAATACAAACAAGTATAAAGTAATTAAATTGAAAATCGGTTGAAAATGAAAAACAGGCACAGACTTACAAATCTGTGCAAAAACAGCAAAAAAAAAATTTCAATCTCTAATTAGAGCGATATTTTCCACAAGCCCTTTGTAATTCTGAAAGGACTATTATATGAAAGTTTTTAATGAGAGCAGTGTTTTTTGGCAGTATGTCCAGCACTCTTCATATAGATACTGATAATCAAAACTGATAGCCAATGCGCTTATTAAGCTGTAGGAGCTGGTCCGGATCCTGCACTTCGGACCTGTAGTTCTCTCAGACAGAGAGAGAGAGCGTATGGGCCATAATCCACCACGTGGGCCCAGTGATGATGATGAAAAGCCGGATTCATATGTAATAACGATACTTAATATTTTTATTCTTAAAAGTAGAGTTTGTTGACAGCATTATTAAAAAGTATGCAGAAGGTTATCAACACAGACTTCATCTTCATGTGAACTTCAAAGCAATCCAGCTTCTCGACCACACGGAAATGCTGAGAAGACTAAAAAGAACAAAACCATTCGAATTAGTTGTTAAATCGACTTGTTTTTACAGAATAATAAAATGAAATATTAGACATTAACATGGTAGTAGTGTCTGTTTCATCCAACTAGTGATTAAGGAGTAAAATGATTGGTTGGAGTTTAACGTATATAGTGAGGAGTACTATTTTATATTGACTCCAACATTAGGATAAGTCAAAACTCTTTAGTAATTTAAAAATGTGCACCCATCTAGACAGCGGTAGTTTAAACCTTAAATACAATATTCTTAATGAATATTCAACATTTTCAAAATGCATAGCCAAGTGAAACGATGTAACAAAAAGTCAAAGTTAACCTGCGTTTAACCTGCAAAGGACAGGAAAAGACGATTCGTCCGGTGATCACATTAGCATTAAAACGGTCACACAATTACCCCGTGATTAGTGTGTCGCAGCGAGCTGAATTCATTAGTTCAGCTCACCTGATTTTATTTAATTAAAACGTACGTCAGATGGTTGGTTTCACAAAACAGCTAAACAAGGTTTTAGAATTATACGAACTCTAATGTTGAACGCTAGTTAAACCATATATGGGTATAGCACAGTATATTATGATAGCACGTTTTGAAAATTGACAGGTTTAGGTATAAAACAAACTGCCTTATTTATGTCCTTTCTTTTTTTCTTTAGTAGAACATATTTTATAAATTAACTTCTCTACATAATCGTTAAGGTTTTAAATAGTAAATATCTTAGACCAATATCGCATTATATATGTTCTGTACCAATGTATAAAAAGTGCAATAGCATATCTGTATCCAGCGTAGCTGGCGTCTAGCGCTTGTTTATTTTTAACCGACCGTTAGTACAGTGCAACCGGCCTTCTATAGTAAAAAAATCCCAGTGAAATGTCTCGCAAGGCAGCGAACCGATACGTTGGGAACCCTCTATGTCACCGGCCAACGACAACTTATGCTAATTTATGGATATAATTGTTCCTTTTTATGATAAAATTTCATTATAAAGTGATGTTCTTACAGGTGGAACGGAGTCAAGTGGCGGTGGGCACCTGATGAGTGCTATACAATTAATAAATGTTATTTTAGAAGATACCTATGTTTTTGTCTAGTATATACTTAAATGTATAAAGTATTCTTACTAGAATACTTAAATGCATATTGTATGCCGTAAAGCTGTACTAAAAATAAATATATTTTGTTTATTTTGGCCGTGAAAAACTGCGTTTAAGTATACATAGTTGTCATACATTTTTTAAATCATTGAAAGATAAAGAATCTCATAGTATATCATTTAAGTTACTATTGGATGATAAAAAAATAAAGTTGAATTCGGGAAACTTTGTGGAAATTATATTTATTTATGAATTTTATTTTTTTTATGTAATGTTCAACCGTATTTCGTGACGTATGACATATTTTGTGTTTCATTCAACATCCCTGTTGAAGTATATCTAAATATATAATATATCTAAATTTCATACAAACTTTGTTATATAACGGCTGTACAATTTACTGCCATTTGTCTAGAATCTAGACCTATAAAAGAACTTAAGGTATAGTATACTGTAGTAGTTTTTGAAGCGATGCCGCGATAGTGGCGCGGTGCGGTGGTAATGAAGTTGCATTCAATCCGTAGGTCAAATCGTAAAACGAGCTTGCTCTCGTGATTGAACCTGTGACAAGGTACCTATAGAGGCGTTCCTGTATCCGCCCTCGAGAGCCTTTTGAGCGTATTTACCACATTTAATCACATCGCTTATAACGCTCAAGCAGGTACTGATTAAGCTCCTTTGAAATTAATTCTACTAAAACTGCAGGTGGTTTATAGACCAAATATTTTGTCAACAAATATGTGGATGTGCTTCTCTTTTTTTGTACTTTCAAATTCAATTAATTCACGGGGCTTTGATTAAAGCGCAGAAGAGCACCCATGAAAATTAAAATAAATGAATCTAAGTGCCCGTTCCATGTAAGTATAGACCACAGATTACTATATATGTAGGTATAGACCGGCTAGAAACTCGTCGGCATTCTTTTTAAAGAAGGTTTTTGTAATGTTTCTAATGCTAACAATTATTTTTAAAGTCAAAGTAAGTATTAGAGTAGTTGCCAGTAGGTTAGTGTTTTAAAAAGAGTTTTTATTCAAGTCAACTCAGGTGGACTTGAATAAAAACTCTTTTTAAAAAGAAACCTCATTTTCTGTTTATCTAGTCCACATACTCCAAACACCGGCGTGCTAAGGTCGTTTCGCAACGAGGAAGGGCGCAGATCGCCGATAGCCGTAAGTCGTAACACACCGGTGGATTGGCGGAAGGAAACCGAGGAAGTTACCTAACAAATGCCGCTGGTCGGCTGGTCACGCCACCAGGGCTATGTGCCGATTTCGTTTGGCACAACGATGTAGGTATGTAGGTGAACATATTGATGTTGACTTAGCGCCGTACGCGGCTACATCAACAATCCCCAATTTTTGGGGAAAATTTTATAATTTTTCTTTTCCTATACAAACCTTATTCGGAATGAACGGTTTGGTAATTTACGCCAAATGGCTCTAGTGAAGCGCTTATCAACGTAAAGCATTTTTTTAATTTGGTAACGAGATGTTCTGGTAATTTTCCTGATGGTAAGCATTACCGGCCCATAACAATTGCAGTGCCACCCAGAACTTTGAAACACAAAGGCCTGCGTGGCACTGCATTGCGTTCGTTACCCTCATACATTAGGTATTAAGTCTCATAAGCCCAGTAATTTCACAGGCTACTCTGCTCATCAAACAGTAACACAGTAATGCTTGCTCACTACTGCTTGGCGGCAGACTTCACGAGCAAAACGGTGGTACCAACCCAGACGGACACTCGCAGAAGAGTTAGTCCTCCCACTAACGAAATTTAATCTTGAAAGATTTATTATCTATGTCTGTTATATTTTCATGGTTAAATTGAACCGTTTGAGTTGAAATTTGACAGATATGTAGTAAAAACCCCAGGAAGGACACAGTCTAACATTATTTTACAAGGTAAGGTACAAGTGCAACTTATGATTGAAAAACTATCTGCAAGACAACACACAAATCACAAAAAAGAGAGTCACAAAGCTACCAATATCTGAATGAAATTAATAACCACGTTAACGGACGGCATTCTTCAAACTTCTTGTCATGGCGACTTACGTCATGCAAGTAAAATATAATTGAAAAATTATCTACCGATAAATCAAATCGATTCGCGCGTCTGTTTCTCAATCAATCAAATCAAACATGTTAATTTTGATAGGCTGCTATTGAATTTAGTAGGTTTTGTGAGCAAAGTGAAATTTACAGGTAATAACGTTTATTGGTTTTATTGAATTTGTAATGGATTCTTGATTATGCAAATTAAGTAGCTTTGTTTGTACTTCAAGCTAGATTTTTGTGAAAGGGTGATTTAATATGAAACACATATCATCATCTACAGGAAGCCATCACTGCTAACCTCTTCCATTAAGATATAAATATATATAAATAAATAAAACAATATATAGCTATAAAGCATAGTTCAAATTTTTGATTTCATTTCACAGAGGTTAATTCAGTTGTAATTTAAAAATAAGAATAGTACGTATACATTTATTATATTTTCCAGGTTTTTATGCGATAAATACACTAAATAATAAAATTTACTCGAAAGAAAAAATCACGAAGTAACTACTTACGAGATACTTACAGCAAAATATTAGCACAAAAATTAAATAACTAGTAAACTAAAATAACTAAATAAAATACACACTAATAACTAGTTAACATAGGTATTAAATGTTTTATTACACACTTCAGCTTGACCTGTCTACCTACTGGGCAAGATACTTCTTTTAACCTTTGAATTTATTTTTTTAATTTATAACTATTAAAGTCATCTTTTCATCTGTTTCGCTGTAGTATTGAGAATTGAACTCTTCCTTAAATTTCCTTGGCACAGATTATCCAAACTTAAGTTTTAATCCATCTCTAAACAATAAAGTATAACACCATAATAGGCTTTGTGCGAAATCGTAAACCGCCGCGACTAAAAGATACGCAAGATGGCGTCGCGTCGTAAAATCGATGACAGTCGCTAACGATACGCAACAAGATAGCACTAAATCTCTTGTGAGCTTGATACACACTAGCCGTGTTAAATAAATTTGATACAATATTTTTACTAAGCTTCACTTATTTTTATGTATTTTTTTAATGTGTATGTGAAGTTATCTATATTATAAATATAAACGCTTCTAAACGCTTACACTCATACCCCCGCACTAGGATTCCCTGTGTGTGATATAAAATTAGAGTACTTATATGTTTATAACGTAAAAATAACCGCTTATAATATACGACACCTATAACAAAAAACGTATATTTAGATTTTTTTTTGTGTGTCGGCTGTCTGTCTGTGTGTTGCGGCTAATCTCTGAAACAGCTGGACCAATTTTGATGGGACTTTCACTAGCAGTTAGCTGATGTTATAAAGAGTAAATTTGGCTACGTGGGTGAAGCCACGTGGCACAGCTAATATGTAAATTCATCCAAAAATCATCCATTCATTCCATAAAAAACGCCCGAGCGCACCTTCTGCTCCCTCTAATTTGTGGCTATGACTGTCTGTGACTGGATACCGCACCCAGCCACTTGTCGTCGCGCCTAGTGACCACGTTCAATAGCCCAATATACAGGTACTCTTAAAGCTTTACGTTATCCTCTTACCACCTCATCGCAATCGATGGTTGCAAATACTTACGCTTAAACTAAAATAGGAGTTGGCTCTCTAGAGTGACTGCCGGAACATTGAATGGTGCTTCGCATTGATTTTTATCTAGGTAACTAGCCAGGGGAGTAATAGTCAGTCTTACCACCATGCAATGACCATATCTACCATTTGAAAGAAGCATATTATGTCCACAGGAGAACGAAAGGCTTTGGCGACGCAGTCCGACTGCTTTGTCTAACCGATCGGACGACATGCACTTTTTATTCCTGTCCGTACGATTAATCGGACTATAGGAAATCACAATATTGCTTTGTCCGACTGAACGAACGACTTGAACTTTTTGTCCAATTGGTTCGATTTGATCGTCGTTCGGTGCCGATCGGTAAAACTATGAAACTTTTCCAAATTTGCATTTCGTTCAAGGAGCAAAATGTCTCAGTAAATGCCTAAAACAGTTAAACGGCTAAGGAGCTTAGTTACCGACGTATTTCTCAAAGTTAGCAAGTTGAAATAGCAAAGGGGAAGGTCATATAGCTCGCAGAACCGACAACCGACGATGGGGAAGAAAGGTTCTCGAGTGGCCGAACTGGAAGACGAAGCCCCCCCCCCCACTATATTGGTGGACCGACTTGTCAAAACCCCGGAAAACCGTTGGATGCAAGAGACGATTAGCCGATCCAGGTGGCGTTCTATGGGGGAGGCCTATGTTCAGCAGTAGATGTGTTCCACTTGAAGACGATATTATGTCACGCGCTTAGTACTCATTAAGGTTTAAGCTTCTTTTGAAAACTATGCACAACCCATCAATTTCCATCAGTGTGCGCCCTCCATATAAACTCTATCGTAAATCGAGCGAGGGTCTGTACATTGTATAGAGATACATTGTAAGTCCTTTACTCTTACCGCTTTAATGCTAGACCAATAATGAACTCGCAAAGTAATTATCGAGATGCGATTAAAGTAACGTTTTTCTAGTCCGGGATAATGAAGCTTGGATGTGAAATATTTGTGTTGTTATTAATATTAGTGCGTCTTATTAATTATTATCGTAGTAAATTTCATGTTTTATGGAAGGAATTACTTCAGAAGTTCGTCAAAACAAATAGTACCGTTAGACCACTGTCCAATGACATTAAAATCACATAGCCTTTCAGTGTTATACATTGAAGAAGTGCAAGTGCAAATAGATTCAGTGTGATGATGGCTCAATAGTAGTATGTCGGCCGCCGTTATGTAGTTTGAACCCTACAAGCGTCAGCTTAAGTTTTCTGTGAATCGATGTGAAGAAAAACATCGTAATTCAACCACAACACGGTGGTGCATTTTTCAAACTCAACTAAATTTTTTTTTCCGCCAGTTTTCCACCGAGATGGGTTAGAAACATTTTTGGCTGAACATTTTGTATGCATATCTAACTTTTATTTATGATTGGTGTATGTTCACATAATACCTATACACCATTCATTTCTTATTCTAAGTTTATAATTTCATTTTTTTCTTTTTTGTAAATATGTTTGTATTGTCTTTTCTTTTGAACGTATAGCTAGGGGAGATAATAAACATGAAGATGGGAGTCTCAAAATGAAATAAAAAATTAAAATCTCTCACCAAGCTGCAATTAAGACGGCTTACCATCTTTGACTTCAATTTCATTTTAGTTCAAGCGGGAAAGTAGATAGCAACTTATCCTTCTAATATATTACTAGTCCTACTAATATTATAAATGCGAAAGTGTGTTTGTTGGTTTGTTGATTTGTTAGTTTGTTGGTTTTTCCTTCTTTCACGCAGTAACGGCGCGGGGCAACAGATCGACGTAATTTTTGTCATATAGATATAGTTTATGGACCGGAGAGTAACATAGGCTACTTTTTATCTTGGAAAAATGCACGGTTCCTGTGGAAACGCGGGTGAAAACCGCGAGCAGAAGCTAGTTCGACTATAAGGCACATACCTCACTGGCTTGGCGGCAATCTTCATGAGCAAAGCGGTGGTAACAACACAGACGGTCACTCGCAGAAGAGTTAGTCCTACCACTAACGAAAAGTTAGAATTGTTTGGAGACGTGGCTGGTGACGTCGTCCGTGACATCCTAGTGTGATATGGGCCTAACTGTTATGGACTGGCGTAACGCTTACCATCAGAAGAACGTCCAGCTCATTAGCAAATTATAAATAACGATCAGTGTAAATAAAACAGTATCTATTATTAGCCTTATCGCAAATCAAACCATTAAATCGCAACAATGACTAAAAAGTTAACGACAGAGCACTTGAAGTATGACGTCGTAAAGGCTACCACACACAGTCAGTTGTATTGCTCTATACTGTCGGTGTGTTTGTTGAGGTCGAATGTGTGCGGTGTGCCGCATATCACTTTTTCTATTACCGGTGTTTATGGGTCGTATGGAAGACCTGGAGTAGATAGGTTAGCTTTAGAACTTTTTGAATAGTCAAGCAAACTGGTGGTTTAAATTACAATTAAATGTGATTATGTAATTTCTGATCTGCTTTAATAAGACTTGTTTGCAATGAAGGCTTAATTCTGTTACACGAACAAATTAAAAAGAAAGCTGAACTTTTATTAAATGTTTTCTTATATTAAAATTATGCTTTCCATTGATGTCTCTAAATGAGACTCATTTAGAAAGATATCTTACTTTATGTTTTTAATGTCTATTTTTGTTTTTAGGCTTTTACCTAACAATGAATTCAACTTAAAACCAGAGAAAACTCTCCGTTTAATCATCCCCAAGCGAATCGGCCGTATGCAGTAGGTAAAGTCTATTGCAAACTCTATTGTATAAAAAATATTTTGATGTTCAGTAAAAAGTATAAATGTATCTGTTTTTTTGCGCCAAATATATGATTATTTCTTTGTTTCTTTTAAAACATTTCAGGAAACTCAATTGCCATTCTAGAATTTTAAAAAAACATTTAAAATTCAATTAAGGCACCATAGAGTAAATTTTAGCGCTGACATTAAAAGTCAACTATATTTCGTTACTTGTGTGTCATTCATAAGCTATGCTCCCTGTGATAAGCACATCGTAAACTAAAAATAACTTCAAGGCGTACACATACCTTTCCCTGTTCTTAGGGGCCATCCGCACAAAGATTGTGCAAGCGTTCTCTGTGGGTACAGACCGAGACATATACATATTTATGAGGTGACTTTAATATACAATTTCTATGTATTATCTGTCCGTGTAATGCAGGAAGTGGCGGCACTTGATGATTGTGTTAACGGTCACCTGGCTCGTCTGTTGATTCGGTGATAGAGAAGTAATTGGTGTCTTTAGACTTGTTTCTTTTGCTTGGAATTTGTTTGGGTTGGACATTGCATTCTTTTAATTTTCCTTGTTTATTTTTTTGTTTAAATTCAAATTCAAAAAGCTTTATTCATATAGGCCCCAACGGAGTACTTATGAAACTTAAATAAATTACTCTAACAGCGGGCCTTTGTAACGTTCGTCTATCCGAATCACAGACTAAAACTAAGTAATGCTGTCTTTATCAGATAATGTTTTTATGTACGGGAGGTCGCCCACTTTGGCTTTGTGCTAAATCAACTACTGATACTAATTTGTCAAAAAGAAGTTTAAATTGATAAGTATTTATTATATATATATAGTTTCCATGTTTTTATTTGTAACTTTCATAAAAAATAACTGCGCCCGTGTAAATCTGCGTGGAATATTTCATTAGAATTGTTAATTTTTTTGGATAAGAAATAGCCCATGTCCCTTGTTCATAAACTTATTATCTAGCTGCAAAACTTGCGTTTTTCATTTCTGCGTGAAAGAAGGTTCGTCACGTTGTAAATTTAGTAAAAAAAGGAAAATCCAACAAATACACTTTCACATTTCACACTTTGACATTATGCAAATCACTCGTCATTTGAGTTAGTCTTTCAATTTTTAAATGTAATTGCATTATGTAAATTTCAAATGCCGACTATTCAAGTAGATAAAAAACTAAGTAATAAACACATCAAACTATGACACACCATTAAACCCATTTGATATTTCAAAGAATCATCGTCTATTACTGTTTTAAAATCACCAAATGCCGACAAAGTGTTTGATTTGACAGCTATACGCGTACCCTCTGAAGCTAATTAATAAGCAGATACAACCACTTAAGATAAGTAAAAATATTTTCATCCCGAAACTGCACCGGATATAGATGATATCGGCATGACAAAGCGTGGCGCCAGAAAAGTTTCACCATCATACAACCAAAAATTAACCTTATCTTAATTTCATTAAGGGTCTTATTCACTTGTAACGATATTAATTTCCACGTAATCATTAACGTTTGTTCCTAAATTAACTTTGTTACGTGGAGCTTAGAGTTCACTTTCGTTTAAATTGCATCAGTTTTCATTAACACTGCTGGATTTGTCAGCAACAATACGTTCGCATTGAATTTAAACTTAAACTCATTAATAATAAGGTACATTTTAGATTAGCAGTGCCAACCTGAAGTGGCACAATCAAAATCTATTGATGCTCCTCTAAAAGCTCCATCCACAATCTCAAGTGCAGGTGGTACGACTCCTGTGTCTCCTAAAATAAATGAAATGGTCATTGTGAGATAAGATTTCTGGGTACTCTGATGAGTACTTTAAGGATATTAGTACTTAGAACTTCCAAATGCATCAGCTTTTAGTTGAGGAAATGACGAAAGATAGCACGTGGTAAGGCATCTGTTATGGATTCTTCATAAGTGGATATTTTAAGATTATGCCTTTGACATAATTTGACCTTTGCTCTAGGTACCAGGCTGTCCAGTTGTTTAACAGCATGTCTATAGAGTTGATATCAACGGATAATCACAATAGTTTTCATAAAAAACTTAAAGAACTTTTCTAGAAGGGTGTTTCTACTCGGTCCGTGAATTTATGGACCAAAAATCTAGTGTTTAAAGGTCTATTATTAGGTTTAATTTATTTATTAAGATTTATTAAATTATTATTGATTTAATTTGATTGTAATTTAATTTTTGTTTTGATTTTTATTTAAATAATTTGATTATAGATTTAATTAAATTATATAAAATACGATTTGGACAGTATTTTTGATGCGTATTTTGAACAGTGTATTTTAGTTTAAAATTGACATTTTAAAAATATCTACTTTTCAATTCTGATTCTAGATAGTATGAGAATTAACGTGTTACGTCGCTTGGAACCCGCTTAGCAAATACACATTTTTTTATTTTGACTCCAATATCGGTAACAACAAAAAGGTCCACTCATTATCTCGCGACCCCTGACCGGGGTCAATATCTAGGTGGCTGTAATCCCGGCTCATGCGGGAGAGCTTATACGTGTATTGCAAGATAATGGCGCTGCCAGTCAATGGTGTTGCCCTCTTCGATGTTTTTCCATTAGTTGTGGGTGTTTTGTTTGTCATTGATAATTATTGTTTAGTCTGTTTGTGACTTTTCTGGTTCTGACTATTAAAATCTAGGTATTGTAATTGTTTTAGATTTTAGTAAGTATAGAAAGTAGAGTTATTTTGTATTTTGGTAGTTTTTTGTTTTCATACTTTTTGAATTCATATTGTCTTATAAAAACTAACTCAATTTTTTTATAATTCGATTTACCCATGTTGCACATACGAGTAAATCAATTTGAACTATTCTCTCATAATAATTAATAGATCTAATATGTAAGGGTCACGAGCGCACTGCAGTATCGCGCAAGCATTTGTGTTTCAAAGTTCGGCGTTTCGCTTACCATCAGGCAAACGTCCCGCTCGTCTCGTTATCCAATAGTTTAAAAATATGTAATCTATACAAATAAATAAAACTGAAGTGTCTTTTTGTAATATCAAAATAACAGCTTTTTACTAAATGAATATGAGAGTATATATATACGGTAATTACAACAAAATGATCATTTTTAAAATGTTTGTCTGTCTGTCTGTTTATTCCGAGTAATCTCCGAAACGGCTGGATCGATTGTGATGGTACTTTCACTGGCAGATAGCTGATGTTACAAGGAGTAACTTAGGATACTTCTATTTTAGAAAAATAATTAGGGTTCCGCGCAAAAAAATAAAACCCATCAAACCATTATATCCGCGCGGGTGAAACCGCGGGCAGAAGCTAGTCGAGAATAAGCTTATGTAAATAGTACACGTAAAGTCTTTCAATATCGCATAACTACTGTTATTTGTGCCTAAAAAGTGCTCATCTGTGAATATCACAAGTGGTCACCAACCCAAAACGTTGTTTTACCAGACTTTCAAAGCTAGCAGCTACTGCTAACGCCTAAATTGAATAAATAACCCACTAATCACACCAAAAATATATCCATGACCCAGCATGGGAGTCTCGTAACACCAGCATCATAATTAGATCCATTTTCTCCCATAACCACCAAATATCAGCCAAAATATAGCCAGCAACTGTGCGCCAACACGCGCTTTGGACCGCAATCAATGTCCAAATGAGTGACGTGATACGAGCCCTTACATTCGGCTAATTACAAGAGTGCCCGAGATGTGACAGACGGACACAGGGGCGCGTTTGTTGTTACATATCGTCTTAAGAGACTGCGTGCTTAATAGAGATACGTGAAGCTTTATTCCTGTAAAAACGCTATATTATGTTATTATAGTGGCAGGTTAAACATGACATTTTGTAAGTAATATACGTTTAGCCTGGAAACTAAGCCTGAGATTCAGAGACGAATCTAAGCGTAGACTCACGCTTCCATACGTCAAAATTCTATACAGTTTTGACATATGGAAGCCAAAGTCTACGCTTAGAATCGTCTCTGAATCTTAGCCTAAGAGATGAAATAAGGAGAGACGACATATTATGTAATAATAAAACTTTAAACTAAAAAATTAAATAAATTTTAAATGGGAACAACTTTGAAAATATCCCTATGAAATGAAAAAAGGATTATCAAGATCGAAAATCTCTATAAAAGATCTCTAAATAATACTCTGCAAAAGTTATAAAAAATATACTGGTCGACTTGAGATTCTCCTCCGTGTTTTCTTCGGTTTTGTCTATCACAGGCCTGAATAGGGTGATAGGTTGTTCCACCTAAGGTTAGGTTTGATAGTAGTCAAATGCTAACCTTTTTATACTAATACTATGAAGCTGTAAACCTTGTGTTCTTTTTTGTTTGTATTTACCGCTAATCTCTAAAATCACTGGTTCCACAGATCTCTTAGCCGGTTTGATACTAGAGATTAGTGAAAAGTAGAGCGAGAAGCTCCATTATCCTTGAGTACTAAGGCCACATTTAATTCTGATATCACGCGTGCTAAGCCTATAGGTAGACGCTAGTTGTGAATAAAATCCAAAAACAAGCTCACTTACGTGCTCTAATAAAGTAAAAACCATTATAGTCTTGTAGCAACATCACAAAAATCACGCAAAAATGATAAAACTTGCCGATTTCGGACTAATAGAAAAATCCTATCATTCAATATTGTGGGAACTCCGCGTGATGCCAACTCAAGTGGGCAGTGATTACAGTGATATTAGGTGATAATAGTGACTATTTAATGACAAACAGTAATCTTGGCTACTTGAACTATATTATGGTGATAAGCTGGTTGATGAGTTTTAGCGACATTATCTAGAATCACTCTGTATATTGTGTGATGTCTTCCGACTGATTGTTGATTCCATTTTTTATCCTCTTTGAGAACTGCTAAAAGTGGAAGGTTGTTAATTCAAACAGCTTTATTGATTTTGTATGTTTAATTGTTTATGCTACAACGAAGTTTTTATTTCATCTGAAAGACTTTAGATCACATTTAAATTGGGTCAAGATCTGGTCATAAACTTTGAGGATACGGCAATAGAAGTCAATTTTACGCTTTTTTTAGAAACCCACGTCGTCTTCATGTGCTGGCGAGAGCTAAAAAATGCTCTACGTTTCTTCGGCATTCGATCTCACTACAACTATGAAACATTTTATAGAACTGCAAAAAATAATAAGAAAGAAGAAAGAAAACATATTTATTTGCGACGACTTAGTCTAAAAACCAAACATCATCATAAATATGTAAGAATACAAAATAAAAACATACAAATAAACATCATAAAAAAATAAAATAAAAGAGATTTGTCGCAAAATGGTCCCAACTCAGCATAAAACTGGTATTAAGTAACCAGCGCTGATCTTCCGTTGGGCCGCTTGGTGGCGTCACGGAACGTATACTACACTACAAGCAAGACAAAAAGCGGACAAACTAACTGTAAAAATAAAAAAGTATAAATAATAATAATGATAAAATAGCACAGCAAATTAATTGGATAACTGGTCTAACATAAAAGAAAGAAACATAGATGCTCATCATTAGAGAGAAAAACAAAATGAGATGAAAATAACAAAAAATGAAAATAACAATAACAAAAAAAAACAACATTCTACTTCTCACTAATAAACGTGAAAGTTGGTGAGGATGAATGGATGTCTGTTACTCTTTCGCGCAAAAACCACTGAATGGACTGTAGATTAAATTTCACAGTAATATGAGTTTATTTTTTATAACGTATAGCCTACAATTAAGAAAAGGATAACAAAAAGATAAATACCAGAAGATAGTATTATACACGTGATAAATTAAAAATTACGAATAAGTAATTATATTGATAATTTGATGCTAATACTGGCATGTAGATGAGGTGAAAAAAGTACTGTTTTTTAAACAGTATACGCAGTTTAAATTTGTATTATATTATATTATATAGCACTAGTGTCATGTCTCAGTGTTTCCTGACCCTTCTGATGCTCACAGAGAAATTTTTTTAACTTAAATTTGAACCCGAGAATAGATTGCAGGTTCCGTATTGGCGGAATAATTATAATTACTTTTTGTGGGCAAAATTGGCCTAATCTAAAACAATCTTATTGTGTACTTATCTACTTATATACCAATCGTCGAACACATTATGAATTTTGGGAAACTTGCAAAATTATTGTTTTGTTTTTTCTGTAGCATCTGTGAAAGGAAATGTGATTCCGTAGCGGAAAACAGAAGAAAACTCCAAATATTTCCGTTAATAACTTAAGGGTGAATGATTGATCAGCCGTTCGCAGTGGTAGACGACAGTTAATAATCGCGCCCTACACTCAGCTTACTACTGGTTTAAGTTATAGGAGGCAGCGATAATTTATTTCTAAGTCTGGATATAAATATAAAAATACCTCTATGTTTTGCTACAAACAGATACACAACCAAACAATTAGCTTTCCTTACTTACCTATTTCTCTTTCTGAGCCTAACATATCCAATTAATGTTAAATGGCTGATTTTTTTGTCAATCTCTTTATCTTTTCACTTGGGCCGACGCAAAAATTACACCGTCTTGAAAGTGTTGACTGTCGGTTGACACGCGAAATTAATATTATGTTGTGCCCAATGATTTTGTACCGAAATGAAATGAGGGAAAATTGCAGATTGCAATTTGGAGAGCAGTCGCTATTTCTTACAGAAAGTGATTTACTTTACGACTAAAGTTTTACCTTTCATCAAAATGGGTTTAGTTGTTACGGACATAGTCACACACACAAAAACCTTCGCATTTATAATATTAATAGAATTACTTCACAATATCGCAATATAATTACGTATTTTCTTAATTCTGACACCCTCGAACCAATGTTGCTAGTAAAATTCTCATTTCTTACCTTTTCACCTCATATTATTTCTTAACTTTAAGACTTGTCTTCGGTCTTAGAAAATGACTTACAAGCCGTTCTTCGCAACCGCAAGTGAAGTATTGCCGACAAATAAACACAGGACTTTGTCGTGCCGCCACCGCAAGATTAGCTGAGACAATGTCTGGGGTACATTGAAAAGGAATATGTGAAATGTTTTATTGGGAGGTTGGGAAATTTACCCGAGTCGGTAGGACAAATTTGTCGACGTCATCGATCGTTTGACACGATCCTTCACTTTATTTTAATGAAAGAAAATCTATACAAATTAAAAAAATTGAACTGTCTGTTTGTAATATCCAAATAACAGCTTTTTAAAAACAGAAAAAATAAACAACATAAACTAAAATAGCTAAATAAAACACACACTAATTTATTTACAATCTTAATCTAATAATCCGCTACCAGTAGGCAAAGTTCCCAAAATGCTGGCAGCATTGCCACGTTGAATGGCAATGCTTAATCTTTTACCTAAGTAGAGGCCAGCATTTTGGTCACGTGTGTCACGGGCAGCAGCTAGTCTACAATACACATACAAGAAAATGCTGGTAAAAAATAAAATTGACTCTAAAAATAAAGAAAATCAATTTCCAGAACACCATATCTATATTAATTTGTATGAATGACTAGTTAGAAGTAAGTAAACATGTTATAATTTAAAAAATAAAAGAATAAAATACTTTTAACATACTTTTACTAGCTTCACATTTTAACTGACTAAACAATGTAATCGAATCGTAGAAGTAAATTTTAACCTATTTCTAAGTATTGTATCGAAAGAAAACTTTGTATGTACTGTGCTGAAGTTTGGATGATAATACAATACATAGAGAACTAGTAGATAGAGGAACTTTTCAGTCGCTATACAAGTGAACCCCTCGAGTCTTGCACTTGGGGTCGAGGATCTGATGATAGAACCCGGAGGTAGTTAGCGTATTTTTTAGTTTTTTAAACAACATATATTTTTTTATTTATTTCCGACAGATTCCTCGTTTGATCACTTTTACTTTAGACATAACGAGTATAAGTGATGACTTTGTCATTCAAAGTTCTTCTTTAGCTTCGAGATCATCATGCCCACCATCAGGAAAAGGACCAGCTCATATTATCTTTCATACAACATATATTAATATAAATACATATTTTTATTATTTCATTTTTTTTCTAATAGTCGATAGTAATCTGGTAAGCATTAAAAATGCACTAAGGTACCATAATGCTTCTGAAAGCTCTTGATAAAACCCTGAACTTAGGAGCAATTAGGAAATCACTGAGTCAATTGCATAAAAAATTAAAGATTTGCTAAGAAATATGGAGTACCGTAAGTAATAAAGGTAATTGCACACATTCCGTGCCGTATGAACTGTCGTAACATCTCAATTGGACAGGTCGCGTGATGCGCGTAGTAAAAGTAATGCATTACGTAATGCGTGTCATAACTGTCATGATATTGCCCAAAGCGAGACTATTTGTGAAATTACCAAATGCTCATAATGGAAACAAAATGACCACCTAGTATTTTAACATCTTGGTTGGCGATAAGAAACGATATACCTACTAGTAGATGTTAACAAGTAAAAACTTAAATAGGATTTGTATAGATCCACAAATCCTATTTAAGTTTTTAACTTGGTCTAAATATGGTCAGATTTTCAACTTTATGGTGGCTAGCCAGATAACACTAGAAAATGTCCTAGCATGTTAATATTATCATGCTATGGTTGCATCGTCCTAGCATGATAATATTAACATGCTAGGACATTTTCCTATGGTTGCATCATCCTAGCATGATAATATTATCATGCTATGGTTGCACGCGTGGTGAATTATGGCCCATACTCTCTATCTGAGAGAGGCCGGTATACTAGCAGTGGGAGCGTAAGGGGCTGATAATGTTGTTGTAAGGGTTACACACCGTACTTTTCCTTCTCTTCGAATGTTCAGGCGCAGTCGGATTGGAATCTTCGGTAGACAGATCGACGGGCAATCTCACCACCACTAAGTCATCATCACTTCAAGATATTATAAACTAGCTTCCGCCTTCGGCTTCACCTGCGTGGTATATAATATATTTATAATAGTAGGATACAGGATAGGCAATATGAAAACTATAAACGAAATTTCCTACTGTCATCTGATTTTTTTCTTTTGCAACATCAACCGCCGTTTCCCACGGCCATTGTTGCGACAATCCAGATTTCGTGGATGTAGACTCACAAAGATAAGAAAGGGACTTTTGTACTTTTAAATGTAGCATTGTTTTTACTTGAGAATATTTCTGATATCCAGATGTGGTAATCGAGCTATTTGTCTTTCGCTGTTCGGATGAAGTCTTTGTAAGATGTGTATCAGAGAGGAAAGTACTTTAATGCACAACACCGTTTGCAAATGAACTGAGTACACGCTTGCATAATTGAGGAGCTTATGCTTATAGTAATGCAGACGTTTGCAGTTTTATTTGACTTTTTTATTATTGTCTTGGTCAGCGCTGTGAAGACTTTTATTATTCTCTTGGTCAGCGCTGTAAAGACTTCTATTATTCTCTAGGTCAGTGCTGTGAAGGCATTATTCTCTAGGTCAGCGCTGTGAAGACTTTTATTATTCTCTTGGTCAGCGCTGTAAAGACTTCTATTATTCTCTAGGTCAGTGCTGTGAAGGCATTATTCTCTGGGTCAGCGCTGTGAAGACTTTTATTATTCTCTTGGTCAGCGCTGTAAAGACTTCTATTATTCTCTAGGTCAGTGCTGTGAAGGCATTATTCTCTAGGTCAGCGCTGTGAAGACTTTTATTATTCTCTTGGTCAGCGCTGTAAAGACTTCTATTATTCTCTAGGTCAGTGCTGTGAAGGCATTATTCTCTTGGTCAGCGCTGTAAAGACTTCTATTATTCTCTAGGTCAGTGCTGTGAAGGCATTATTCTCTAGGTCAGCGCTGTGAAGGCTTTTATTATTCTCTTGGTCAGCGCTGTAAAGACTTCTATTATTCTCTAGGTCAGTGCTGTGAAGGCATTATTCTCTAGGTCAGCGCTGTGAAGACTTTTATTATTCTCTTGGTCAGCGCTGTAAAGACTTCTATTATTCTCTAGGTCAGTGCTGTGAAGGCATTATTCTCTAGGTCAGCGCTGTGAAGACTTTTATTATTCTCTTGGTCAGCGCTGTAAAGACTTCTATTATTCTCTAGGTCAGTGCTGTGAAGGCATTATTCTCTTGGTCAGCGCTGTAAAGACTTCTATTATTCTCTAGGTCAGTGCTGTGAAGGCATTATTCTCTTGGTCAGCGCTGTAAAGACTTCTATTATTCTCTAGGTCAGTGCTGTGAAGGCATTATTCTCTGGGTCAGCGCTGTGAAGACTTTTATTATTCTCTTAGTCAGCGCTGTGACGACTTTTATTATTTTTTTGGTCAGCGTTGCTAAGACTGTTATTATTCTCTGGGTAAGCGATGTGGACACTTTTATTATTCTCTTTGTCTGCGCTGTGAAGACTTCTCTTATTCTCTAGGTAAGCGCTGTTAAGAACTTTATTGTTCTCTAGGTCAGCACAGTGAAGTCTTTTCTTTCTGATTGTAAGAGTCAATGTGATCAAAACGGGTAAATGCAAAGTCTAGAATTGGAATTGGTTTTTAACTATTAGGTATGTATTATGCACGTTACTTGCAAACAACAAGAAGTACTAACCCTTCTTTTAAACCAACCTATATAATTATCTCTCTCTTTTAGTAGGTAGTATTATAACTACAATGGCTGCAACAGTTTTTCCAAATACTAAAGAGCAGCGGCAAAAAAACGTTATTTGTAATCCATCAAACAAAACACACATTAGGTAAGTGATATAAGTTTATAAAAACTATGTATAATGAATAGCGTTTAATAAGAAATCAATTGATTGCTTCACACGATGTGAATTGGCAGGGACACACACGCCTCTCGCATAGTGCTAAGTTAAAGTTAGACAGGACGAGGTAGGTATATTTCTTAAATTAAGTTCTAAATCACTTAGAAAAAACTCATCACACATCAAGCCAGCCTCTAAGAGGAGAGCAATGTGACTTAAAAAAAGAGAGCTACTGTAATTCAAAGTGCTAAGTTTTGTTACCCAATTCGTAATTTGACGCGAACTAGGCTAACTCGGCTAACTTTTCAAATACTCAATTTTTTTAAATATCTCTACCTTAAATATCGATTTTTACACAAGTTTGACAGTTTATATTTCGTTAACTAGAGTAGAAGGATTATCGATTTACGGCCATTATCTCATTTAAATATAAGAGTAACCTAGATATCGTTCGGTTTTTATATTAATTTAGCGTAAATCTAAATTTATATTGTCAAGGTTAGCGTTTGAATACTATCTCGCTTAATTTTAACCAGAGACCAGTAAACAGTCTGTGATTTTAACCGACAATGTTGTCGAAGATGATGAATACATGTAATCTAGATCAAGACCGGTACTTAAGCGCAACTGCCGGAACGTATCAACAGGTATTTGGCGACAGTTATTCATAACGAAGTTGAGACCTTCTTTTGAAAAAAAAAATTATTTTTTTCACTGGTCATACATATATTTTTTAATTGAAACAAACCTTATTTATTAGAAAATATTTAACAATTTCAGTTTACACCCTGTATATTGTTCCAATCTGGAACTTCATACACCACCCAAACGCCACGACACTCGAAGGTCAGCAGCATTGACTGATGAATTGAAACAATGATGTCACAATTAGATGGACTTGTACGATGTATATAGAACCTTAGATAAAACAAAATACAAGATACAATAGGTATCAATCTCTGGTGATTCACAGTGAAGTATAGCTAAATCACTAGACACAGCAGCGCATAGGTATTTGTTCGAGTATATATTTTATAGTCATTGAACTTTAATATTACAATATAATAATTTTGATAATGTCATGCTCATAGAAATTCTAATGCTATCCAAAATTTTGAATTACAAAAATCTTAACGGCACTTCATTCAACATTAATTCATCTTTGTTCTTGTTCTGTAATTTACAGGCTGATTTGATTTCCAAACTAAACACAGATACCTTAGAAACTATTGCTTGGAAGCAAGACACTGATATATACCCAAATTCACAAAACGGTTTTTTTTCCATATCGTAATCCTTTAGAAATAGTGCTCTATTATATCTTCATTGATAATAGGTTCATTGATGAAATATCTGATTCTATAATATCTAAACAGATAATTTCAGCTAACGCCTAATATTGGTATAGTCATATGGCATACATACTACTCCCGTCAAGAAATACCTAAACTTCTGTTTTATCTAAGTACCAAAGTACGGAACCACAGTGACATTCTCTGATGGTATCTTGAAGAAGGATGACTTGAACTGAGGGTCAAGTGTCATATGTTTGCTGCATCAATCTTTGGATTTGGTATGTGATGGCAGGGTTCGTAATGGATCGATTGTTTATCAAACGTATGCGCAAATCAAAAGAAATATTGACGTCATGTACAATGTCTGATAAATGTTTTACCGATACTCGTTATTATGTCTTTATCGAACTCAAAAGAACAAAGAACTCTGGCTCAGCGATTAAAAACTTGCGACTTGAAAATAAAAAATCATCTATTTGGTGGCGCATACAGTATTGGTTTCTAACACGCTACCAATTTTTGATTTTATTTTATAGTAAACTGAAAAGCAAGTCGTTTGTCTGGTGGAAAGCATAACGCCTGTCCATGTCCATGACAAAAGTGGCCAGTGCCACAAAGAATTCTGAAACACAAAGGCCTGAACAGCATTGTAGCAGTGTGCTCGTTACCTTGAGACATCAGATGTCTAATCTCACATGCCCAGTAATTCTACTGAAGACTTTCCTCATCTAATCAGAACATAGTAATGAAAGCGTAGCGATGTTACCCAGCCAGATGGAAGGGTTCTACCGTCTGGTAAATTAATTTGCTAAAAACATTAATTATACGATATCAAATACATCACATAACAATACAAAATTACGGCAGCTGATATCTTCTCGCGTTCAAAACAAAATGAGTAGAACTTTATCACAATTAAAACGATAAAGATCCACATTTATCAAACGAAACTAGACAAATATTTCTACAAAGCGAGTCAAATAAAGCAGACAGTATTAATTACTATAATACGTAATGTCATCAATATCGCCCACAATCGAACGCCTCGGGCTAAGATAGTCCAAACAGAATCTATGTCAAGACCAACATTCACAGTCTTAAAACTACATTGGTATAAATAAAACTATGCAAATTGCAACCTTATCTCAAAGAATTAAGGTTGAGGTAAGGTTTGTTAAATGGCAAAATAAGTAATGATTTTGGGAGATGAGTAAGCTTTTTGAAGGTACACCTATTAAGGAATTGTCACGAACAGCTTTAGATGTTACTTCATAAGAAGCCAATGTCACTTATCGCAGCTTAATGGAGTGTTTGGCTTTTGACTTTTAATTAATAAAATACATGTGGACACTTTAATTATAGATTTTACAACGAACCTAATGAATTAATGATATTTAATTTTGCGGACCTTGATGTTAGATTTTATATATTTATTGATGAAGATAACCTAGTTAGAGATATAGATTTTGAAAAAAAACTTTTCATATTTTAAAACGATAAACAATAAGAAGAGAAAGTAATAATTAATCTTACAACTAATATCTTAGAGAAATGATTTTTACAAATTGCTCAGAACCATAGGATTTGGTATTAAAATGTATAATACGTAGTTTATTATGTAGATTTAGGAAACGAAGAAAAAGAATTTCGGAAATAATCTATTGATAAGTATGCATTTCCCACTGATATGCATAATATGATAAAAAAAATCGTATTTAGAAGTATAATGTAAAATTTAACAATAAAGGCGAAATTAACGAGAAAGGATCAATCAGTTTTGAAAGGATCAATGACGCACTGCGAGCAAAAGGTTTTACCAGGTGGTAGGACTGGACTAACTCAGTGAAATTACTGGGCTTATGAGATTTAATACCTAATGTCTCAGGTTAACGAGCGCACTGCAGTGCCGCGTAGGCCTTTGTATTTTAAAGTTCTGAGTGGCATTGCAACTGTTATGGGCTGGCGTTACGCTTGCCATCAGGCAAACGACCTCGTCAACGACTCGAATAAAAAATGACATTTACATTTTTTAACAATGATTACTAGACATGTAGAAGATTCATAGTGGTACAATGCAGATCACTCATAAGTCATGATTTATATATCGCCTACTATTTAAGATCCTTTCACAACCAAAATATTCTTCGCACAAGTCATAACCCAAACATTTCGAAAGCAGACTAATCACAAAGATAGATGATCTAAATATCCAAACAAATTGAATGGACGGCGTCGAAACGGCGCAACTGTGTCAAATGTAATTGAAGAACATGTTCCACCGTGACCCCGTCAAAGAAGAATTTTCGTCAAGATTCTATCTCCAAACATGACATTTTGAATCAAACGACAAGTATTGTCTAAAAGATTTTTACCTCTCATCCGAATAAACCGAATCCACACATTGAGGTATTTTGGACTTTATGGTTGTACAATTATGTGACAATTTTGATGGTAAGACTTAGATGGATGTTTGTGAAATCGGCGTCAGAATAGTAGCTATTATCGGAGAGAACACACGTTCGGAAATGGTAAAAAAAAGTCGGAATATGATTAATAGGGCGGCGGGATGAGACTTGGACTCGTGTGATTCTTTCGTTTGACAGATTGTCCCGACTCTTTGACCCGAGCACCCCATCGAGTCTCTAATGATGTTGTCACCGCACTTTAGTTTATCGATATCGATAAAAATCTAATTCTAAATAAGTTGTAATTCAAATATTTCCTAGTTGTAGTGGTGTTCCATATAACGAAAATCATTTTCATTGGAATAATGGTCTAAAATATTTAGTAAAATAAAGTTTTTGTATGCTTTATTATTATTGCTATATTATTTGTGTTTTGTAGAAATATAATCATTTTTGGCCCAAATTAGACAATAATAATAAATTGCCTTTTTACATGACATTTTATTTATTGCCTTTCTAAATAAATTTTACTTTTATTTGAGGATTTTATCATTCAAATGTATCGATAAATCGACATTTACACCTGTTCAAAGCACCTCACTAGACGTGGGTTCGCCTGAGATTACTCTCAGCACGATACTGTCCCGTCCGCGCTCGTTCGCGACGCTTTGACATCCCGACATACCAACAACTTTAACTTTACATGCTTAATACACCTTAACTCCTGCGCAATAGAGTTTCAATTAAAGATTTGTGAATGGTAAACACATTTCTCAGTAGGTACGTCATACGTTGATAGACGGCTCGAACGCACCACTAAGAGCACATTTTTTTACTTCAATTTTGAATACGCAATATTAAGATATTGAACGATTATTACTCACGATTTTGAATACATATTTTAGTATTTGACGTATGGTCGTCGGGTCACGAGAAAAGTGTTATAACGAACTGTCAAATGATAAATTAAGTATCAATAAAAAGTTTAATGTACAGAAGTCGAAAATAATGTTCGAATGAAATAGCATTAATAAATATTTAATTGACTATTTTGGATCCAGTCGACGGTTATCGATAGATGTGTGCTGGTTAACTATTTGCGAAAGATTATTTTTATGTTGGTATAAATATTGTTTTGTGAAATTTAATTAAAAATTTAGTGCTTAAGGCGAATAAAGAGGCTTCATGCTATTTTTATTAAAAATATAACACGTATCTACATAAATTCCGTCAAGATATTTCGCGACACGCTTATGAAATAAGTGCGGGGTCTTTCATATTTAGTTCGAAGTTCGCATAGTGTGAAATTGTAAAAATTGTGAATTGTAAAATTGTAAATTGTAAAATTGCATGCGAAAGGCATTGAGATGATGCACTGAAATTTCCCACGTATTATTGCGATTAAGGTGGAGAGTTTACCCTTATCAAGGCCCTAATTCATCATTTTTTGCCTATAGCAGTTACATCACTAGTGTTAATAAGCGTATTTAATACAAAATCCGTCCCTGTAACTCAGTTCACCCCTAGCAAATACAAGATGAGATCATTTCGCTCGCGATCCCAGTGACATCAAGCAACAAAATTACTCAAATATGTTTTTATAGGGTCATTAAACACATCGTTAAGCTGTAAAAAACTATATGTTTATAAACTTTCTACATTCGGAACACATGTTTGGAGATGACAAATCTTGTTTTATTAGTTTTCTTAATCTACGAACACAGCGTCGTTTGATAAAAATACTTATATAGACCCGTTTGCGTTTACCACCTGTCTTCATTTTACTGTTACCTTGACTCAGTTTCATAAATTTTGTAATGAGTTTTTTTTTATTTTACAGCCTTTATTTAGCTGGTAAAACAAAAAAAAAACGAATGTACGTAAGTTTGTTTAGGTCAAATCTTGCAAATTAAAAAAAAAAAAAAAAAAAACACCGAAAGTGGGTTAACACTTTCGGTGTTTTTTTTTTTTTTTTCTCCACGCTATTCGCGTATTTAGCCAGTGTCGAGTTATATGAATAATAATATATAATAAATCTCTAGTTGTCGTGAATGAAAGTCGTTAAAGTCACGTTAAAGTTTAGTCTAGGCGTGGTCAAGTCGAAGTAATGCTTCAGTAAAGCGGTGGATACTTTACTGAAGCTTCTATGGAGTTTTGGATAGAATACGAAAATACACATTTTTCGTCTTTGTACTATTTGCCTTTCACTCATGCACGTTTACGAACACTTAATGGTTAATAATCCACCATTATTACACATTAATACTCGATAAAACACAGGTTTTAGTAAATAACACAAAATCAACAACAGCAAGCACATTTTCGCATTCCCGCCAAAACCCTTCACGGAATTTCACACATGCACCTTCCGGTGTTCGATTGAGCCGAAATTGTACACGCATATGTAAATCATAATGCATCATAATGTTGTCACAGAGCTGGTCTGGTGATGAAGTCGGAAGGCGGTCATAGGAACTCTTTAACGAAACGACATGATCCCATGGAGTTTGGGCTCCATTGATTCATCTTTACAAGTCTTAGATGATATACAGGGTCCTGATGATGGAGCCGGAAGGTGACGAGATTACAGTACCAATTACGTATAATATGAAAGCTCGCCTGGAAAAAAATTTTTTTTCCCAAAAATTATGAAAAAGTCTCGCGTTTGACAACATCTCAGCTTATGTAAAGCTTTTTTTATTAGACTTGCAGTTCGTTTGCCTGATGGCAAGCATAACGTGGCAGTTCCTCCATTCAGAACTTTACAATGCAAAGGCGGCGAGGCACTGCAGTGCGCTCGATGGCTACTGAGACATTAGGTATTAAGTCTCATAAGCCCAGTAATATCACTGGCTACTTTTGTACTTTTCGCACATTACTACTTAGCGGTAGACTACACGAGCAAATTGGTGGTTCCCACCCAGACTATTGTAAGGTTGAGCACGCTTACCCATGAGGTGCCTATATACGAGTAATACTACATCTAGAATTAAAAATATCTACATTATATTTCGCTGGAAAAACAGATGCTGGTAGAGCGTTCAATTCCTTAATAGTTCGAATGATAAAAGAGTCTAAAGTATAATACTCATATAAGAAACTTGTGTCTAAATTTTAATATCATCATTAGTGTTAATAGAAAGACTTTCTTGAACTTTATATCGCTAACTGATAATTTTCCAAGATCTTTAGATTTGCTGTACTACATTTACATAGCTTTCAAATTTAGTAAAACTGATTCTAACAGTGCCATGTTGTTAATTAAAAGTACATGACTATAATTAATTATAATTAGGACGCAATGTGCGAGCGAGATAGTCAATACCAGATAGGTACCAGTACCTACACTCCTTTTTCAAAACCATGTATTACCGACTACTTTAATTTTGTTTACTGCTCCATAAAGTTAGATGGAGATTCAAAGTCAAAAGTTGTCTAGTCTATAGACCGTCTCAAGATCAGCCCGTAAATTTCACCCGGAAGCCAAAACCAGTCTCAATAACGATATGAAACCTTTATAAAGTCACCAGCCCACCACATAATTACCATCACATTTGACACAATCCGTCCAAGAGAATGAGAGGTGAATAAAGCTTAATTCCGACCATTATACATCAATCTCATACTTAAGGGGGCGACACACAGCATCAGAATGTGTCTCACGTAGACCTTGCGAGTGGCTAATGAAGTGTACTGGTTGATATGCGACCCGTGGTGGCTTCGCCTTAATGATGCGATTGACAGTACAGTGGAGGCCGGGTTATTGTTTCTGGAGTGATGGTTTGGAGCCAGGGATTGTGCGGATTGCGAGTTTCTACTGATACATTGCATCTTTAGTCAAATTTAAAAGGGAGGGGTCAGTAGCAGCAACGTCGATTGGCGATCTGTAGAACGAGTGTTGAATCCTACACTGAGTTCGACCTTTCGGCTATTGAAACCATTGTAATTTAACCATATTATATAGGTTAATAGTAAATGCACATTTATAGGAAGGGCATTTTTTGGTGCTCTTCTGGGTAGCTGTCAATCAATCAATCAGTGCTTTATTTACAAAAAAGGTTATAATTTTCTTTAAGATAAGAAAGGTGCTTATTATAATTATAATAAAGAAGTTTACATCGTCAATAATATATAATATAAAGCATAAATAAGTTAGGAAATAGGAAGGATATTGCTGCTTTTGAATTAATTTGTGCTATTTTGGGAAACAGTAGGTATCTTGTCTGTTCGCCAGTTTTGCGGCCCAGCATAGCATGGATGCCAGAAAAACGTATTTAAATCCCATTGACGTCTTGTTCAGAATACTTCGAATATAATGACGCCTATCTGGAACGTGTCTCTTGAATAATGCACTATATTGACTATATTCTTCGTTAATCTTTCATTCTTTAAATGGACTCGGATTATTCCCTTTTTGTAAGAAAACTTCAGATTTAAATCAAGTAAAATCTTACACTGTAAATGCATGCACAGTGATTTTTGACTTTGTCAATTAAGATCTATAAATACCGTTTCACAATGTGAAAAGGTAAACAAAGAGATGACAAGACATTGTTTTACATTTTCACGGTTATTTACTAATTCGTACATTGTAACGGGATATTTACCGTGATTATTATTGAGCGATAAGCACCCGATATTTCGACGCTGCTGCAAGCATCATGTTCACGGGAATACTGAACTTTCCCGTATTATTCCCGTGAACATGATGCTTGCGACAGCGTCGAAATATCGGGTGCCCATCGCTCAATATTAATCACGGTAAATATCCCGGTACCATGTATGAATGACAAAATATGTCACTGTCAAAGCGACAAGTTAAGAGGGCAAAAACATTTTTTTACTATGGATCTTTTATTGGTGTCTGCCTGCTGGTTTACTTTGGTAGTAGAAATATTATAGTAGTGAAAAGATTTCCTATTAGTATTGCAATGTCGCGTTATTCATTTGTTTTACATTGATGCTGTATCTATAAAATTTTCAGGCCAAAAATATCGAATATATGTACATGTTTGTATATTTTGCTGTCTAAATAAAGATCTTTTGAAACTGAAACGGAGTTATCGAATATAAGAAAAAAATACATACTACATTTAAAAGTTACTTTTCTACGCCATCTGCGTAATTAACTACTCCGAAGTAATTTTAAATTAGCATGTTTTGCTCTATTACAAACTGTGCCATTAAAATGAAGAATCTTTCCAAATAAGACTTAGGACATAAACGTTATTACTCATCAAACGCTCCAAAACGGTTAGATATATAATTCAATCAAAACGACGATAAACGCAATAAACGTTTTAATAAGAAACAACCGCAACCTGCCATTTGGGACCAACAAAATGAATTTCAGCTTACCATTTAAAAAACCATAATCTAATGACCAAATAAATTGACTGACCGTTCGCAGTAATTTGTCAAATCCAATCACGAAAGAATCCAAATAAATTTTGTTAGGAGATAATAACGGTGAAGTTCGCGGGGACTTTGAAATTTTTTGTCCGACATCCAATTTGAAAACTAATTATGTGTCCCGATGACTAGGCCCGTAAAGCAGCACCCAAGACTTCGTCATGTTAACATCAGGTGACAAAAAACCATGATTGATGGTCACAAACTGTGGTCATCACAAAAGATCTGTCAGTCACTGAATTCTCATCTTTATACCTCTATTTTCGCCGCAGTAAGCTTATTACGAATGTGTCAGTCACACAGAATTGACTCATTTGGATGACATTAAAATTAGATATTTTTGGTTAATGACTGGTTTGGTTTCCGTTGGCAATGGAATATTTATAAATAATTATTATGTGTTACGATTCAACAGTTCATCCGTCAGTTTGTGATGCTTTCTATGGTTGGTCGTCAACTTTAAACGCGATGTGGCTGTACTGTAACAGCATGAACAGAGTCGGTAGAAAAAGGAGTCAGACGTGTTTTACAGGGGGTTTGCTGCTACCCGCGCATTGCAAACCTATGGCACAATTCTTTCCCTGCCCCAAAAGTTCAGAAACTGACGAGTAATGGGCCGTTTACCTTAATATACCGTGAGTAGGTTATACCGTCAAAGACCGCGTGTGTACAACAATTTTAATCAATCAACGGTTCTGTGGCAATATTTTTCCTTATAAGCAGGGCCGGATTAACCATGGTTTATCCAATATTGCAATACTAGGGGCCCCAACATGTCGGCGCTCCTAGGCAATGCACGTCTCGGGCCCCCTGTTCTAACCATAATATAACAATATGCTATAATAATTTGAAATGCGTTCTGAAATGTAATAGTGAAATATGACAATCTAGTAAAAAAACAACGAATATTGTCGCTGAGGGTTTGTTATATTACATACAAATCTTCAAATTTAATATGCACTCGAAATAACATTTTCAATTTTTTTCTCGGGGAGCTGGCCCCCTAATCACTTGCCTACTTTGCCTTATGGTTAATCCGGCCCTGCGTATAAGTTCTAAAAACACGGAAGCTTTCAATCCATATCACAGTTAAGAACATTATATTCCGTTTTATAAAAAAAACACACTCTTAAGCCATAATTCCTAATTAGGCATTTGTTTCATTAATCGAATACCAAATTCTGCATTCAACTATTGTGGACAACTCCAAAAAGCTCTATTACGATTAGCCGTGACCTTTGTCGGTCGTGATCGAAATCGTCGATTGATCGTGACATCTAAATAATCGATGCTGAGGTCGCTTGCAATCAATGACGGAAGTGATTTTGTATAGACATGACGGAAGATATCGATTTTGACGATGTGTTGGACACGGTAAGGGTGTCGAAGGTTATCGATTACAGATGTTTAATCAATTCACATGTAATCGAAGCCAATTTTTGAAACTTGATAATTGTACTAATCACAACAAATAAATATATGCATTAAGGACAATGATACCTAAATGCCCTTAATCTTACTCACAGTAGTTCACCTCATTCTGTTGCACCAATCTCATTTACAATGCAGATAAACATATATATTAGTCATCACCAAACTTATAAACGCTTCGATTGAAGTGATATTCGAACCGATTGAGTAGTTAATCGTTGAGAGCACCACATTTTTTATTGTATTAAATTACAAGACCTGCTCGTCTAAAGTTTGCCTGATGTTAAGAATAGCGAAATTAGCGATCCTTACATCACCACCTTATGCCATATTATTACCGTTGAAATGCTTTAGCGAAAGCCCATGCCCAGCCTTTCCCTTTTGCTTTCTAAACATATTCTTAACAATTATACAAAGAAAGTGACAATAAAATTGAGCTATCTAATACATGACTACAGGACAATAACAGAACGTTCATTTGAGTGTTACGAGATTTCATAAAGTTTTACAACAATCTGATTACCAAATGAGGAAACCATCGAAACAAGCACGTCCTAATATCAAATTGCTTATAAAAGTAATTTGTCCCACATTCGCGTTACTGACACTTGAAAAGCCCGGGTTGGCTTATCGATAGCCGCACATACCTCGGTATGACGTCACGTCACGACTACTCCGGAGCAGTATAATCAGAGCCCTGCGCAGTGACAGTCATATTGAATTATAGCCTAAGACACGCAAGTACACTAATGCATGCAGTAGGAAATCGTACCTACATGTGACGTCAAGGTATTGTGGGTATGGTCATTGTTTTTCCTGATTTTTCCTGGTCAAGGTCAAGAGAGCAATGTATTGAAATATGGAGCGTTGTTTTTATTTTTAAATAGTTATGTCTGGAGGGGCTGAAGTGGCGCTAAACCAAGCACACGGTCGGAGACGAAGGAAGTTAATCAAAAGACGAACATTACGTTGCTTTTCCAATTTGCTCTGCACTCTTTCCATATGCCTATTATCTGAGTTTAATTGCTTATTTTATTTCAGCCTGGATATTGCTACTGCATGGCAAAGGCGTTTTTACCTTCTTCACTTTCCTCGCGGTGTTATGTAATTAAATAAATAATAAATAAACGCTTACACTCATACCCCCGCACTAGGATTCCCTGTGTCGCGGGTGGCATGGACACACACAGATACACATCACAAATATCCAAGACCCGAGAACAAACTTTATGCTTACACAAAATCTGCCCCGGCCGGGAATCGAACCCGGGACCCCTCGCTTCGCAGGCAGGGTTACTACCAACTTAGCTAAGTGAAGAGAACAATTAAGTGAATAGAACCGCAACAACAGCCATAACATGGTATCATAATGAAATAATGCAAAGCAGTAGAACAGTTCACTCATTGCACTTATCATATCGTATAGTCATATGTAGGTACGTGTAAGCCAATCGTCGCCTTCTATTCAGAGTGATACATAAAGTTGTGTTACTGTTATTTCATCTTGAGATCACTGAATTATAGCCTATGACAAGATCGTGTGGCAGATAATGCCGTGACCACCATTTATCGGTAGACTGACGCGGAAGCGGTGAACTTAATAATGGGAGATGATGATTTTGCCCTTGGATAGCTTTTAAATAGTAGCTTAGAACCTCTCGAACTGTTTCTTAGGTGTAAAAGAAAATAGGTAGTTATAATACAACATAGAATTGCCCATAAACTGTCTGTTTTATAAATACACCTACATTCCTACACTAATCTACATAGCAGTTGAACAACCTCTACCTTGGAAAACTGGGCAGTACCGGAAATCAATTGGGTAAATGGGGTTCCTGGATGCGGCAAAACAACATGGCTAGTTGGGAACTTCGACGTAGACAATGATGTAATAGTCACCACTACAACTGAGGCAGCTAAAGATCTAAAAGAGAAGCTCGCACACCGCACACCGATGTAGCGTACGCCCTTAGTGAGATATACTCCGGTATATACTCCTCAAGACCTCAGGTGCGCTCCCTGAAGCTAAATATGTATAAGGATGCCCAAATACCCATCTCTCTTCCAAACACCCTGTTTCTGGTTAACACCCAGGAAGAAAAGGAATCCCTGACCAGCAAGGGATATGGAAGTGGTGAAGGGTCACGCATTCTAACTATACACGAAGCTCAGGGACTTACTTACGAGTCGGTTATCGTCCTTCAAACAAGATCGAAAAAGTTACAGCTTCACGATAGCGTTCCACACGCAGTAGTAGCAGTATCACGACACACTGTCAGCTGTGTTTACTACACCGATGACAGTGATGACGCGATAGGCAGATTTGTGAAGCGGGCTATGATTGCGACACCACAGATGATCGTGGACTACAACCTCCGAAAAGCCATACAACACCGTAATGAAGAAGTGGTTCAAGCGCTTATGAGGTTAGGAAATGCGGGATCCACGGCCGATAATCCCCAGTCACCGATCACCCTGCAATCCCCTAGTATATAGGTACCTATGTATATAAAACTATGTTCATCTATGTAAGCAACTGGAGTTGTCATGCTCACGAAAAGGATTCTGCTCGCGGCGGCATCGTGTGGCGGGTCGCCCTCTTCCCTCGGTAATGGTTGAGGAGAGCGATGGCTGGCACATGGGTCATACTCGTGAACGGGTGCCGCTTGTGGTGTCTGGTCAACTCCAATTGTAATCCTTCTGTTGTCTTGTAATTTAGTTCTACTTTAATTTAGTTTAAGACCATAGTTCCCGTCTTGATGTTTTTTTTTTCTTTATATCGTTAATTTCTATTAATATATGACCTAATCTTATAAGAGTATGGACCACGTGTCCATAGAGTGTAATGTAAAAAAATTAAAAAAAAAAAAAAAAAAAAAAAAACAACCTCTACCACAGGCTATTGTTTTTTTTATGTTATTTGGTAACGAGACGAGCTGGTCATTTTCCTGATGGTAAGCATAACGCCGGCACATAACAATTGCAGTGCCACCCAGAACTTTGAAACACAAAGGCCTGAGCGGCACTGCAGTGCGCTCGTTACCTTGAGATATTAGGTATTAAGTCTCATACGCCCAGTAATTTGGATTTATTTTCATTGTAGGCCTTTATTATACGAGTAATCTAATATGAATCGGCTAATCACATCACTAGCGAAATGGTAAAAACGTTCAAACAAAACACTTATTTCCTCAATGACACATCAATAGCTATTCATAGTGATATTGTCATCTCCAACCTCTTGCGGCAAAATAAGTGTCAGGATGTCACGAAGCGAAATTCCCGGACATCATGAATGACATCATGTTTATAGAAGACACACAAGTGCATCATCATTAAAATTCAAATAACATTTACCAACCGGTCTTAATGATAATTATAGATTAATTACTTAGATAAGTGACATGTAAATGACGCACATATATAGTTTTTCGTTTTCAAGATTTTTGTGTTTTTGATTTTAATCACACAATTTACATGCTAATATTAGTTAATGTTACCTTGTACCCTGAATGTCACATTCAATTGTTTTGATCAAACTTGACGAGATGTCGGATTATTGTCTTAAGTCTCTAAAAACAATAGACGATGTAAGTACCTACTATGGTTATTTTTTTAGTTGGTCGTTCAGGTAGTATAGGCTATCATCAAACTAAATATATAGATGGTATCTTTGATGAGCAGAGAAGGCTAAAGATGCTGCAGATTAAATAATAGTTGGTAGAAAGATTGATTAGCTATTATTCACCATAAACACATCCCTATTTACATAGAACTAGTTTGTTTTCCAGTACGACACCACCTTACTGCTTCACTTGTGTACTACTTTGTGTACTATTTTAGACTTGAAATTTTGAATTACTTAATGACATGATAATTGCGGTGCGATAACAAGTAGAATTTTACTATTCATAGATTTGGGCGAGACTTTGATCTTTGACTTTATTGTCATGACTAAAATCACCATCAAGCAAACGACCTGACCAATTAGTTAGTTGTATAATAAATCCCATTGTAATAAATATAATAGTTGTAACTTCTAAAGGTTACGACTATTTATATACACAATTACTATTGAAAGTTTTAGAGCTTTTCATCACTATAACGAGTATTGAAAGCTCTAACGCTTTCATTAATGTAAATATAAACATCTCAAAAATTTCGCCAACAAGACAGAAGACCGCGTCTTCTGCCCTGCACTTGGGGCTAAGACATTTTTCCAACTGAGCTATAGGTGCGAGTGATATAAGCGACTTAATTCTTGAGACGTGCGTTTTCTTTCCAGCTAAGAATCCGTGGCATCAAAAGCAATACTAATTTTTTGGTCCATACATGGAGATCATAGATTATTATTTATCTATGCTATTTTTCCAACCAGTTCCTAAGATGTAATCTCTACAATAATTACAGTTCAAATGACGATGTGTCTTGAGATAGATCGTGGATGGACGTGGTTATAATGACTTACAATCTGCGGTGACCATCTTTGCTTCATCATTGTGAGTGGTCGGTGGCTTGACATTCTATATTATGTAAAATGTACATAGTGTATAAGCGACTTCGCGTACGATATTCCTTATGTTGCAGGCAGCATGGACACTTGACTATAGTACCTATAATATAACAGGGTAACGAGTGCTGAAGTGCTGCAGTGGCGAACAGGTATTTGTGTTTCAAAGTTCTGCAGTTGCTATGAGCCGGCGGTATGCTTACCATTGGCAAACGACCCTCGTCTTGTTATAAAAAAACGGCAGAATTGAGTTTACATTTAGGCTGGTTTCTCTTATCATTATCAGCCTCTTACGCTCCCACTGCTGGCATATCGGCATTCTCTCAGAGAGAGGTATGGGCCATAATCCACCACGCGGGCCCAGTGCGGCTTCGTGGATGTCACATGTCCTCGAATTTTGTAGTTCTTGAACATGCCGGTTTCCTCACGATATTTTCCTTCACCGTTTCAGAGCGAGTATGAATAATCCGCATATAACTTGATATAAGTCATTGGTGCGGGCCGAGTCGAGATTCGAACTATGGTGCACCGGATTGAAAGTCGCACACGTTCCCGCTTGGCCACACTCGCTCGGTTTCTCTTATACCATCCATCAATGGAGTCAATTCACACGCGTATCTCGAACGTTATTAATGGCCAGACATTGTCTTCCTGTCAAAATTACATTTTTCACAATATATTAATTAATATATATGGATTGAACATATGAAGCAAACAGTCTCTTAGCTTCTAAACAGCCTTAAATCTTATATCTTCACATAAGCTACATATTTTTTGTTATGCGATAAGATCGGCGCTTGCACAGGGCGGTCGCAGTCCACAATAGCTACGTAATTGACAAACCATGACTGGATAAAGTCAAGGTTGGTGCCGACTGCGACTCCCCATGAACTACAGGTTTGGATTAGATAGACAGATTAGTAGATAATATGGAAATTGTTGGTAAATAATGACTGCTGCAGGAGTTGATACTATTTTCAATCAACAATTTTAAACAGTTTTCTATAACATTAGCAATCTAATCGATATTTGCGTTTACGGATATTGGAACTAAACACATTTTGTTAGTGGTAGGACTAACTCTTCTGCGAGTGTCCGTCTGGGTTGTTACCACCGCATTGCCCGTGAAGTCTGCCGCCAAGCAGTAATGTGCAAGCATTACTGTGTTCCGGTTTGATGAGCTGAGTATCCAGTAAAATTACTGGGCTTATGAGACTTAATACCTAATGTCTCAGGGTAACGAGCGCACTGCAGTGCCGCGCAGGCCTTTGTGTTTCAATGTTCTGGGTGGCGCTGCAATTGTTATGGACCGGCATTATGCTTACCATCAGGCAAACGACCAGCTCGTCTCGTTACCAAATAACATAAAAAAAGAATCACAAATTAAAGCTGGCCATTTGTCCATAATTGACGACAAGACATACCTAACTATGCAAATTACTGATACGTCCGAGTCTACGAGTGTAGAGAACAATAATTTCGTCGACAAAGGTCATCCATCTTGCAGCCAGGCCTAAGTAGGCGGTACAAGTGTATGGACGTGTCGCCAATTACCTTCCAGAGTATTGACTCAGCCGAAACTAAGCTCCCATCATTTACATAATAACACCTTGTGCGGTCAATTGGGTGGTGTAAGTAATGAGAGAAAAAAGAAAAGTCAAACGCTAAAAAAAATGTTCGACCGTTGTATCTAATATGGATGTTGCATGAAACACAAAATACACATTTACTGTCGTTGTACAGGTTTAAAAACATCAACTTAAAATGATAAAAATGAAATTCACAAAAATATATAATTTCCACAAAGATACTACTAATAGTTTCACGAATTGAACGATTTTTTTATCATCCAATAATAATTGAAATGACACCATCAGATTCTTTACATTTAAATGAATAAAAAAATGTGACACAACTATGTATTTAAACGCAGTTTTTCACTGCTAAATCAACAAAATGTATTTTTTTAGTATAGTTTTACGGTCCGCGTTGAACAAGTGACGTCAGATGTTCTGCCCAATTTGTATGGGGCGTTTTAGCACTCAGTAGATACGTTCGACTTTGATTCTCATTTATGACGTTCGGTTTCCAATTTTTGCAATATAGACATTTGATTCTCATGAGAAAACGAACTGATCGATATCATAAAAAAATATTCAACATCCCCATTATTGATGTGATGATAAGTTATTCGAAGGTATTCAAAAGAGGAATTGATAAAAATAAACACCTACTGAATGATGGAAGAGTGTCTTACAGTCAGTGCAAAACATAATAAATACATGGGGTTCAGACTTTGACTACAACTCAAATTCAAGTGCAAGAGTTTTTTCGAAATTAAAATAAAGAGCCGTATACGGGCACTCAACCACTACATTGCAGATACGTACTTATTTAAATATCAATACATTAAAAAGAGTAATTATGTTCTACTCCTATAAGTAGCCAAATAGTAATTCCTAAAATTTAAAAATCAAAAATCGCTACCACCTTATACTTACACCATAACCTTGAATATAATTTTGAGCGTAGTTTCCCTTTAAAACGTTCACCCGAAACGTTAGAGACATAGATTTGTGCCCGATAGAGGTCAGTACGGGGCATTGTTTAGTTTTCCTGTATTATTAAGGCATGCCTTGATATATTCTGTTGCGTTGTAATTTTTTTTATGATTATTGTGATTACTAAGGTACATTTGCATGTGTATTATTTTATTTGTCTTCGTAATAAGTGTCAGAGGGTCACGTTCGATTGCCTTGTGTGAAAAATTTAGTATAACTAGCTTCTGCCCGCGGTTTTCACCCGCGTTCCCACAGGAACCGTCTAACCGATTTGTCAAATTAAATCAACTTGTCAACATTATAAAACTTTATTGACAGCTGTCAATGTCAATTTTATGTCACACTAACTTCTGCCCGCGGTTTTCACCCGCTTTCCCACAGGAACCGTGCATTTTTCCAGGATAAAAAGTAGCCTATGGGCTAGGAGCGCCTGCGAGTACCTCCGTTGATGAAGAGGTACCAAATACATCGACACCGGTCGGGCAACCATCACGAAGCTCGGTTGTACCACGTAAGTGAATCCGGTTAAAAATATTTATAAATATATCTACGAAAGTTTTAGTTAAGATGTTGAAAATTGGCCGCCAAAATTTTATTTTTGTACGGTCGACACTTCTGAGCCTAAATACTCAAATACTTATTTATTCGTAAACCAGTTTACACCTGCCTATTCTAGGTTTAGGATGATCACCATGCAAAACTTGTATTCTAAAGCCGGTATCCCAGTAGTGGGAATGTAATAAGGCTGACGATAATGACTATCATATAATGTTCACCATCTTCGATAACATCGTCACTTGAGATCAGCAGCGCAAGTACGGATCTTTTCGGTCGATAAAATTCGATAAAATTGACAGTTACAATCGATAAAACCCATTTTATCTATTTTAACTGACAATTTTATCGAATAAAACCCACTTTATCGATTTTAACTGTCAATTTTGTCGAATATTAGCGAATTTTATCGACCCGAAAAAATCCGTACTTGCGCCGCAGATGAGGTAGTGGCCCAATGCTAACCCATCAAGAATAAAAAAAAAACTCTCTATGCATCTCGATTAGATCATACATTCATCAAAAGCGCACCAAGACCCTAAGCTCAAATACCACATTTCAAGCTGTCATTAGCCACCTCAGCACGAAGAAGCATTTGTAACGCCATCTACCATTGTGTGCATTGTATTACAAGTAATGTGCTGTATAGAAACAAAACTAATTCGTTACTGATGGCAGTGGACCGGGAGTCATGCGCGGGAGACGAACTTATCTGTACCAGTTTAATTACGAATGATTTTTATATGATACGATTTTCAAGACATATGATACGATTTTCAAGACATAGGTAAGCTTTGAAAATTTCTTCATGTCAATTATGGTTTACAGTTGGCGATTTTTTGTTCCTATACCTTCTAATCGTGTGTACCTGGGTTACTATTTATACTAAATGGTCAAGAATATCAAGAAGAAGAAGAATATCAATTATTACTTGCCAACTGTGGGGCCTCAAACTCTCTCTCCGAGAGTACAAATTAGAGAGCAGGCTAAACTTTAATATAAATATAATGAAGTTTAGTAGTTTCAGTGTAATTTGTAAGTCCGCAAATCTATGTTTTAAGATCATCTAAGGTGATTTGGAATGAGTATTGCTTCTTGTGAAAAAAACATAATCATCAAATATCCTATGGTATATTATAGTCTTTCAAAGTCAATAAACAGTGGTCAATTGCTTTTTAATGTCCTTCGGCAGTTGCACTTTTAAGCTTTTCCCCATTTCAGCAACAACATCAACTTGTCCAGCCACGAATCGTAACATATAAAAGCTACTTTTCCTCTGAGACAGATACGAATGTACTCCATTCAGAGTCCAGTTATAGACCGCTACAATCGTGTACACTGGACACCGGGTAACAGAGCGGCAAGATTTAATGACCGCGACTGTCCGATGTTACACATGAGGTATGGGTTTCGTCATTGTCGGCCACTAGCCGATCCAATAAGTCGGCTTTAAAGAAAGAATTTTTGGAGCAAAACTATTCGACATAATGACTACTTACTTACCGCCATTGACTACAAAAATTTGCATTCTAAAAAAAAGTTTGATTGATTAAATGTGGTATGGTACCCATTACTTCTGTGGTTAAAATAAAGATAGTTTGGCTAAGAATGTCATAATTACACAATTTTCGAGAATGGATAGGAATTGCGAGCGCCACTTCTTTTCTTTGAGAGTAATAAAGAAATATTAGAAAGATTAGATAGATAATTAGTAACTAAATTAGAGAGAGTGAGATATGTCTGTAATTAAACAGTGTTGCATATTTTAAAGCGTAGGTGTAGAGGTTTGGACGCATAGTAGCGCCTTAAGACAAGAACATATACGTAAGATGTAAGTATGATTTTTCAATACATTTGTTTTGAAATACCTCCCTATTACAAAAGCAGTATTTTTTAATAAAGATACTAATTTCATTAACAATTAAGTAATAGATTACGATAGCTTATACTATGTCAAACCAGAAAACAAGTTCGATAATTGATCGAAAAATTAAGAATGGTTCAAAGCCGCCGATGTAGACGTTTCAAAACAACCAATAAAGTTAATAGTTCGCTTCATCACGACACAACATGTACTGGTTATCTGTAGCAATTTGTTATGGACATTAATGTATACATCGGGCTCCGATTAAGCCTAGTTTCCACCATGGACAGCTACGTGTTGGCTGTGGCGTAAATTAAAAGATATTAGCGTGTTAAAAGCTTCAGATCGTAAGATCGGAACCGGATTGACACTCAATAATAACACTTGAAAAGTAGTTGAAATAACGAATCTTTGAAGTGCATCTTTGATCGCTGTCGTAGAAGACTAGTACGAAGATTGGTCTTTTTGTGGAGAAACACCTTGGAACTAGACAGAGAAGATTTAATGTTGCATACCTATAGTGGCCACCAATATGTTGATTTATGAGCATGAAAATATAGTAAGTATGACTTTTATTGGAGTAGGAAAATTAAAGGTATAATTACAGCCGATCAGTCAAACCCTTACGATATTAACTTTGTCGGTTTGCTAGGCTGACAAGAATTCTCAGCACAGATAATTTAAATTCTAGGACCTTTTATATTAATTTGGTGTAGAGATGACAGCATACAACTTTTTTTGCTAACACCAATAAGGAAAATGATGTTTGAACTCATTTGACACCGTCTCGATACTTCACTTTTTGACATGAAGGTCATCGTTCCCCGCTTTTAACCTCTCCCTTTCACCCGACAAAAACCGAATAAGCTACGGTCATTCCAACTTGTCCGATCGCTGTGTTATTCCGATATCAATAATGAATTAAAGACTGGATAACCGTTAATTGATCGACCGTGGTGACATTTCACCGCGGACGTCTCACACGCGCGGCGCGTTTGATGTCCGTCCGCCATCTTGCTTCACAGTGTTCACAAAGGAAGCCGACACTATTAAATTCGTACGTACAGATATGTGACAGTTGTCTAGTTTCTGGGTACGATGCGGCAGTTGCGACTAGTTTTTACTGAAGTCGGTGTGTTTTGGTATTCAATAATTAGGGAATTTATTAATAATCGGTAAGGTGGCAGTAGGAGATGCTTGTTACTGCTTAATCGCTAACGACACACTTGTTTAAATGTTGGGAATGTATCGGAAGCTTTGATGAAGGACGCATCAATATAAGTAGCTGTTTGACATTTCAAAAGCACCAAAAGACTTACTTTTTGTTGTAAGTCTTTTCTAATTCAGAGTCGGCAATAATTGACAAAATTAGTTGATTAGGTTTTGAAGGTGAAGGTGAAAATCAGTAATTATAAATTCCAAATTAAAATTAACATCAATATGTTTGGTATTGGTGCCAATACGTATTGGGCCAGTGTGGCTCACGCTCTTTCGCTCTCTCTGAGAGAAGGCTTATATCCAGTCAACAAGACAACAAGATGATGTATGAAGTGTACGAGTGCATAACAGATTAACAACACGGCAACACTAGAGCTGTTTGGAAGTAGCCAACTTATTCATAGAAATTTATAATACCAAGGACAAGCAACTGAAAACCTCTATTGACGATTCGATCAAAGCCTAATTGTAGTTAAATATCACTCCCACAGTTTAACCAATTATTCATCAAAACGGGATCACGACTTTAGGCTTACGCAAAACGAACTTCTAAAAATCACGACACGACAAATAATAGCTTCGCAAAATAGAAGAGCCGGTAAACACAGACGCACACCCAGAATCTGTTGAACTACTTCACCCCTTTCGAATCAAAGATAATTTTGCGTTAACAGGGAAATGAAAGGTAGATGCAGAGGTCTTGTAACAGTGGTAGGTAAAAACACTAAAAGATGTGGTCCGTGAAGAATGAAAGACATGAAATAGTGTCGACCGCCACGCGAGGGTGACGAAACCCAAGTTTTAGATGGGGCATAATTACTCTGATTTCGCAATCAAGTAAAGGCTCTTTGCAATGTATTGTAAGAAGTCCATTATGATAAAAGAATGGCATCGGTAAGAATAAAGATTGTAATCTAAACACGTATCTAAAGTGATGAAGTACAGATAGATTTCTTTGAGCGACCGAGTGATTATTTCAACAAAGATGCATCGTATTACGACATTACCACTGCTAAGTACAAGTCCAAGTTTAATTGACGAGTACAATCGACACTCATAATATTTCAGTAGTCGCTAGAACAATTTTTGAGTTTTGCAGACAATTAAGATGATGAGATAATTTTGACAGAACAAAAGAGTGGCTCGAAAAATGTGATGTCATACTTACGATGGGAAAATAATTAAAGATAAAAATGACAGTGTGTTGACCTTAGGCTAGTAATTTTGATTTCGGCGTATGTAATTAAATGTTAATTTGAGTAATTAAATCTGTCACTCAAGTTACTGAACCATGTTTAGAGTAAGACAAAATTAAATTCTTGACGTCATGGAAAAATTTAATCTAGATATCATGGATTTTGTTACGGTAGTTTTCCCAATTGGTTTAGTTTATGGAACTGTAGTTCTGAAGATATTTATGGAGACTAGATTGATACTAAATGACTCAAAGAGGTCTGCGTTATTTACATGACGCACCTTTTTGGTCATCGTTTAATGGAAACTGATACGGAGATGAGGAAGGGTGAGATCACGACTGTACCTACAGCATACGCATTGCGTGTCAAAATACGTTTCCTTATTAGATTTGGATCAGCAGCTTTTTTAGACGACTTTATAGGTAAGTAAGGTTATAGGTATTTTAATTAATGTAAATCAATAAAGTACAAGGACTCCACTACGTAAACAATATACCCCAAGCGGGACGTCAGTGCAAAGCTTATCGCCCCCACCTAGAATAAGAATAAGAAAGCACAAGAATAGCACAAATACCCGTCCGTAATATATTAAATGCGAAAGTGTGTTTGTTGGTCCGCTGGTTTGTCTTTCTTTCACGCAGCAATGGAGCAACGAGTCTTAATAAATTATCTTTCCATCTCAATGTTGTCTGGGATTAAGGTATAGACTTTCGAGCGATAAGTTCGTCTTTTATACTTTTTTAAAACCTACGTATGTTTTGATATTTTCCATGAAATAAAATTGCTGGGTTACTAACAATTAAAAAGTATTTCCCAAATCGTCACCATTTCATTAAGATATTTACGGGCGGTGGGGGAAACAGTCCGTGGCGGCATGAAATAATTCCGTGGACACTGAATTACCGCACTTGTTACGAAGCCAGCCAATTATGGAGATTACGATCTAGATTCGTCCGTGGACATCCCCACCGTGACGGTGGAAAAAACTCAATTATAGTAATTGTGGGCACTTGGACAGGTGGAGTGACGATTGTTTTCAATCTTTTGTGTGTTGAGATGCAGGCATCGTTCCCAACCTGTTTTAAATATCTGAACCTTCGTAGCTTAATAAAATAGAACTGTGAATGGAAATTATTTGAAGCGATATTGGCTCTAGTGGTGAGGTTGACGAATACGTAGGTCAAGTATTTATGAAAACAGTAAATGTCAAGTTACTAAGAAGTTTTCACAATGGCAATTCTGTTCTGGCTTAACATCTATTGGTCAAGAAAAAAATTAACAAAAATAAATTAACATCTATTTTTTTTTATTATGAAAATTTTTGTTTCTAATATTGCGACATAACGACTTTGTATCCAGGTCATGAAATAAAAAAATAAAATAAATTAACATGACATTATATTTGTCCTTCCTAATATGAGTGTCATAACAGTCCCGACAATGTTGACAATGTCCCATTCATCCACATCCGGCGGCCACACGCGCCCACTTAAACGGGACATTCGCTCAGTTTAATGCGAATGCAGTCCGTTTAATGGGAATGCAGTCAGCTTCATTGGGAATTCGCGAAATTCGCCGGAACTGGCCACGCCCTTACCGGTTGCGTTCAGGAATGAGTTTACTGGGAATATTGTCACTGGGTTCGTTTGGGACATTACTATGCTTTTTATGATCTTCGTACTGGTACACTAGTTACAAAGTATAACTTGTTTGTTATTGGAAAATTCTTAGTTTTTTCTGTATTATCTGATTTAATTGGTTTCTATGTTTTATTACACGACGGCACAAAAAAGAAGTGTAATGTTTTCAGGGTTCGTGTAAGTATGTTTGTATGTATGAGAGTTTATTTGTTCCACCACAACTTTTAAATGCCTGAACAGATTTGGATGTATGAGGTACCTATCGTTAGAATCTCATCATCCCGAGTGACACTGGGTGGAGTTGTGTATTTTATGTAACTTTAGTTACATCGACTTGTTTTTTGTTTTACTTTTGTACTTAAGTTTCACTATGTGCTGAATAAAAATTTTTATATTCTATTCTATTCTTACTACAATATTGGAGAATATTAGGGTAACCAAATCTAGGTGTGCGAACATTGGGCGTAACTTATTACTTGATTTGTGAAATATATCAATATAGGTACAATTTGTATTGGCCTCTTATAGTAAAGTATTTGATTTTTTATATCCTAAAAGGAAGCATGTTTTACTCATTATTGTAATTAACAGTATCGAGTATTTATAAAGAAGCTAGTTTTAAAATCGGTCTGTTTGAAATTAGTTGGTTAATTATTGTGTTTAGTAAATTTTGGTGGTTGTGATACAGTGCCTTTATACTAGTCTTATAGTTCCTTCATTTAAGGGATCCCCAGAGAGACGGTGATGATTTTTGTACACTTTGTAATATTAAGACATTAAAAAGGAATATGATCCTACCTGGCTGGCTGTACGCTTTGGATTTTTCTGTAAGTGCAGCAAGCAATTGTATGAAATAAATAAATAAATAAATATAGATACATATCAATTCACATACACAAATTAAGTCAAAAAGTATTTTTTTAACTCTGATACGCCTGATGACGCAAATGTGATTTTTTTCCCTTTGAACGTTGCTCAGATTTACTCTGTCACAAATTGACTGAAAAATCTCAAGAGATGAACACCATTCAAACTTGCAACTCATACGGTCAGGTCATATTAATTTATTTTGAAACTTCATGAGTGAATGTTATGTTTCTAAATGGACTGCTACATATCCCAGACTATATGATCCGTTCTTCCTATCTCACGGAATATTTGGCACACACCTAACATCCCTCCAATCCAAACACAACTATCGACAGCAAAGGAAAAATCACTCAATCTTCCGTCCGAAGAGAGCTTACGCAGACGTCAATGACCCCACGTGGTAAGGTTAAAACAAATCTATAATTAGTGTACAAGCTCTTGCTCTGGTTTCTGTCGTGGTCGCTGTAAAAATTAATGTAAACAAATACTTGCTCTCACGCAGGGGTGGCCAGACAACCGGCCGGTTTGAAACTACCATTTTGTGGTAAAATGTTTGGAGAACAATTGTGTTTCCGATTTGGTGAGCTTGCGCGAGTCATTCTTAGTTTTTATGGATGAGTGTTGTCATTCAATTGTTTGACACGAATGCTCCAGTCGTATTTTTCTTACGTCATTTCTTTCGTTCTCGTAAACTTACATTAAACTTATTATATATTTGTTTGCTATTTTTATGTCACCGTCAAAATTCCTTATGGATACCGTACAAGCTGCGGGAGCAGCTTCACCGACGCCATCTTCTCCTGTCGTGTTACGCCAGGTTGGGTGTATGCTTCGCAACACTTCCATAGCTATTGAGAGTGATGATCCTCCAGAGACGATCTCTCCTCTCTTTGACGACGTATGAACCACATCTCCACTCCTAAGCAGCGTGCAAAAGCCACCACACGCGCCACCTTGAGATATTTCTTTGCCTGTCTCGTTTAATATCTCCAATCACCATTTGCAAGGCGTTTGTGGTATGTTTAAATTCTAACAAATTGATTTTCTTGTTCTGTCATTTAAAACGTCAAAACTTGTTAGCTGCATGTGGAGCTGTCAAAATATTCACCAACTCGTGTATTTGCTGTCATGTATCTTCATTGACGAGCTTTAAAGCAGAGGTGACTTTGAGGGTATGAATAACATCAACAATAAAAGTATTTTTAGTTGAAGCTGTACTTTCTATTGTTTCGAATGTGGGATGGAAATAACTGATAACCTTAGTAGAATTAAAAATATAAAAAATTGATCACATTATTGAAGTACCTAAATTGAACAATGTTTTCCAGTAAATATATGCTTACATCTCAAAATTTTGTTGCGAGGATTCGAACCTGCTTCTTCTGGTTTACTAGACCAACAGATATATTTTTTTGTAACAGGCTAAAAACTAGAGTTAACTATAATTATGGTGGAATAAAGAAACTCACATACATACAAATATACATGAACCCTGAAAACATTACACTCCTTTTTTGTGCAGTGGTGTAAAAAAGAAGCTACTTTTGTGCCATCAGGTACAAGATACCTTATCTATAAAAGACCTCACAGTAATTATGCAAATCTAACCGTCCGCACGTATATTGACAACGTACGTCCGTCGGTCCGTGCAAGCGGAAGTTTTTGCGCAACACCACGCCGAGCAGAAACAATTAATGCAACCAAGTGTATGGATATCGTTCACGCATCGCGACTGCTGAAGAAAGTGAGCTTGTTACGACACCGTGCGTGTTAGTAGTAGTTGGCACTGATGTAGGCTTATTTGATGAGGTGGAGCGTCTTCGTGTGTCATAAATTTGCTTTGAATTATCAGACCAAGTTACATAGTCTGAAAAGAGTACGCCAGTAATGTTCAAGCCTAAGCGTTATTCGATGTGTAGAAAGAGAGAGGTATAGAGCGTTGTTATCGTATGTGTATGAAGTTTCGTGCCCTATCGGTTTTTCTAGCACATGCGAAAGCTAATAACGCCTTAAGGCGCTCTCTGAAGCAAAACGCCTTGTTTTTCGTCGCACAAATATCCGTTTCCATATATACCAGCAAAAAAAAATTCATCAGTATAGCCAAGTGTCTAAAGAAACTCTCTACTTATCTATAAAATATTTTATAGAAATGGCCTGGAATCTTGAAAAAATAAAGCAAAAAGGACCCTGAAAAATTTATTTTGTCTCGAAATGCTTAGTATTTTGAGCGACATAAACCATATTTTTTGTAACCAAAAAAAAGAGATTTTAATCATCTAAAGACAAATGTAAAAACATTTTAAATTAATAGTGTCTCTCTTTCTTAATTAAATAAAAACTACGAAATAACATTCAACTAAAAGAGAACCCATCGCAATTTTCTATCTTATTTCTTCTTTACAAAAGGATTATACCTAAAGATGGCTTATTACAGCCCCTAAACAGGACAAGAGGCCTACCTCCATCTCTTAGAACAGTATTACTTTAACATTACATTGAAAATTGTAGTAAGAATTTTCAATGTAAGGTTAAAGTAATACTGCTATAATAATAAGCGATGGTAGTAGGCCTTAAAGTGTAACTTAGCTAGTTGTGGTTAGTAGACAAAACTCACAAATGTCACAAGAGACAACGGAATGCAAGCTGATGTCACTCGCTGAAAGGAACTAAAACTATAAGGTAGTGGTGGTTCATAATGATCTGTAGCCGAAATAACAATCGGAAAGTTATTGTTGGGGCGCCCATCAAGAATCAGAAACATAAAAATTAACTTGAGTTTCAGATAATGAACAATGTAATCTTTAAATATGAATCCCAATTTTTTCGTTTCTCCATAAGACTACAATGATCAATCCACAAAACAAATCCTACGTCAAACAATTTCCAACAAAACAAGAACATTTGTCAAACCTACACGTGTTACACGCCTCATTAACTTCAAACAATAACTCTGGGAATTAAATTAAATCTGACTCATAATATTCAAACTGACATTTACTGTGCTCGGAACAAACATTTTACACACGAAACACAATATTTGACACACTATCCCGCAATAAAGAAACTAAGAACAACACAAAACGCTCTATTAACCCCAAGAAGTTATTGTGTTTTTGTTTCCAATTTTAGATCTAGAAATTAGCTGCGCGTGACATTTTTGTAATTTTAAAAGCGTGCTAACATTTGCGATCATAGCTAAAATTAAACAAACACTACAAATATTCGGACTTACCACAAAAAATGTAAACACACTCTAAACTTGTGTTACATAGATGAAATCCGTGTCTAACTCTTAAACACGCATTACTCACGTGTTTACTTATAAGCAATCACAAACATTGACTTAAAAAGTATCTAACCGTTGTCTAAATCAATTTTGTTGTGACATGTCTAACCATAACCAATACCAATTTCTTTGTCGTAGAATGCAAAATACGTGTACGTCTTTGATGGTATCGTAGTCGAAGGTGTAAGTACATTTACAATATTACAACTTTATTTTCAAAGCCACCGTCCATGTACATTGAATGTTATTCCTCTCCATGCTCGGTTGTCTGGAAGAGATCGTTTTAATCGATTAGACCGCCAATTGTAACACTTATTGTTAAATTGTTTTCATTTTTAAGGGATCTTTATTGTGGTGTTTCAATAAAGAATTAACCTTGAATTGACACATGATAATTTTAACAATTGTTATAAATTGTCACGTGACGTGACAATTATTAACATTAAAACCGACGTTTATTGAGCCAAAACAGCCGTTTAACACACCATCACATTTGTAAAACACTATTTCAAATTCAAACACACTTTAAAGACCGCTAAACAGGCGCTAATTGATTCCAATCAGAGATGTGACAAACATGAAACACTAAAAGTGAAAAACGGTGACACGCTTCCGTTTTAACTTTAACATGCTATTTTGAGCTGTTTAAATAGGGAATAGAGTTTAAATTCGTTTTAAAGATTGTCTTAAATATAAATTACGAAAACTAATTTGATTATTTTTGTTACAAATGAAGTTTTTATACTGTGATCGAATAAATGAGTATTACAGAAAATTTTAGATGAACTACACATTTAAATGTAGTTAGTTACTGTAGTCTTGTTTAAATCTTTTGATATAATTTTCTAACGGCAGTTACTTTGAGCGATAAGACTTTTAATTCATTAATTTCATTCAATTCGAGGACATGTGACATCCACCAAGTCACACTGGGCCCGCGTGGTCTCTCTGAGAGAAGGCTGGTACCGCAGCAGTGCACAATGGGGGCGTAAGAGGCTGATAATGATTAATTCATTCTTAATTATATATTTAAAAAAAAAATTAAAGTATACAATTCTCTACTACCGTTTTCTCATCCCGAACACGTTGTCATTAACCCGTATACAACAATGTCATTAATCTGAAATAGAACGTTGTAAACGGCTTGAATTTATTGTGATGTTTTTACAACGGGACACATGTTTCACTGTCTGTCGCCGCGGCCGTTACCCGGATGAGGAGTTGCATGTGGAGATATGCGCCTGGTGGGTAGACCTGACACTGGCAACACATCGTTATAAAATCCGTAACACGACAAACACACAGCAAAATGACTAAAATTTTGAAATAAATTCCCAAAGAAAATTTCCGAAGACAATTAGTGCGTGGTAATTTCCTAAAACGTGTTCCAGGAAATACGTGTTTTTGAAAACGCCTTACAAGTTTGTGAAAAAAATGGTTATTATTTAGACTCTCCATTACATGTTCAAGGATCCTATGCAAGTGTTTTGTTTACTTTTACATTTATGAGAATATTGTGAACGGCCAAACACAATCTAAAATTTGTTTAAAAAGGCTGTTTTTCTAAGGCTTTCACTGAATTGGATTGTCAAAAGTTTAAATTTTTGGTTCCATAAAATCCTAGATATAACGCATAAGATAAGTATTTGTTCAAAACACCCAAAGAAAACAATTGATACATCACTATAATTACGTACGAGTGTTTGTATAGAAAGTACGGCGGGTCTCTTAAGCATTGCCTATAAAACATTTCCACTAAACTGTCCCATTTCTCTTCTCAACTCGCATCTCTAATCGGTGTCGCGACATCCCAAGATCACTATAAATCCGATCCCCTACCACCGGCGTAGTTGTCACGCTGCCAACTCGATCTGTCACTCGGCTCATTTGTTTACATTGTTCACTAATCGCGGCAGCTTTAATGGATTTTGTCATTCGTTCCTCTGCCCCCGTTCGTGATCGTTTGATGTGGATCACTGTTTACATTCGGAGAGACAAATTGGTGAGTTTAGTGGTACGGATGTTATGCTTGCGTGGTAGGAAGGAAATCACGAGGGAAAATTTGTTTTGAGGAAACGGCTCCCACGCTAGGTAGAGTTAAAAATTTCATTCATGCTGAAGATGAAAATGTCTGAAAAAAATTAATTGTTTGCAGTTAAAAACTATTCAGATTTCGTTTTGTAGTCACCCTGAAATTAGAACAGTTATGGATTCTTCTCGCAGTTTCTAAAAAAACCGATATTACAGCTGAGTGCTGAACGATTCTATCAGCTGTTTTCTTCTGTCGTTAAATTGAAGCGGTTTCAAATCACGGATGATTCGTGATATCTTGTATTCTAAGCTTTATCTCGATCTAGGCCGGCTGAAACACTAAACTACACATATCATTGCATCTCTGTACAATCACTTTATAATATATACATTATCAACCTACAGTTAGACACAGAACAAACTATTCCAAGCTAATCACCAAGATGGTTCAAATTTCATATTTATAATCTAAGTACTTTGGAAGATAATAGGAGCATTACATTGTCACTTTTTATAGGCTTTAATAAGTTCAATTTTAACTGAAGCTCAAGTACAAAAAGCAGTTTAAAATAAAGTGGCTAGGTTGCCGACTTTTGACGACAAACTTTATAAACTTAGCCAGTCCAGCACGAATAATGAACAGTACGCTGAAGTGGCAGGTGTCATGATATTTTCCTTCAACGAAAGATGCAATTTGGATACCAACAATAACCTACAGGTTTATATACCAAGTGGTATAGGACTAACTCTACTGCAAGTGTCCGTCTGGGTGGTACCACCGCTTTGCTCATGTAGTCTGCCGCTAAGCAGTAATGTGCTAGGATACTGTGTTCCGGTTTGATGAACAACACTGACTACTGTCAGTGTATTGACTGGGCTGATGAAACTCAATACCTAATATCGAGGGTAACGAGCGGATTGCAAGTTTGTATTCCAGAATCCTGAATGGAACTGCTATTTTATGGGCTTACTATCAGGCAAACGACCCGCTCGTCTACACAGTATAAACAAATAACCTATGGATTAGCGGGTGATCTCACATCTGAGCCATCATCGTTTTAAAGTATTACAACACCGTATCTCACCTGAAATTTATATCACAAGATGTCTATTTTCATTCATCACGTCGCCAGCACCCATCCGTATGACATCTGCCCGTCCACGCAACATAAACAGCGCTGGCCCGGTTCGCTTTCTGGGAAACTTTAACGCAGTTTTAAACATTTTAACTTTTTTCCCGGAGACACTTTTGTACGCACTCGTTTTGTTGTATCTATTTTAGGTGTTTTAAAAGCTTTCGCGGGTGTTACTTGGTTTGGTGTTCTGCGAATGATGTCGTGTAGCGTTTATGATGTTTTGACGCTTTAAATAAATTTGAGGAGTTAAAAGTTTAATTGATTTTAACACAGCTATAGAATTGGATACAATTTGTGACATTTGCTATAGACGAATATTATAGCCATGACTTGACAATTTTAATAATTAAGTAGGTACCATGTTAACACAAAAATACATTTTTAGACGTCTGTTTAGCTAGACTGTGTCTAAAGATAAATGTATAAAATGTTTAGAAATGTCACAGCTCAAATTAGGCAACCATAAGCGAGAGTTAAACAAATTTTTAGTGTGTGTTTAATTTTTTTGTGATAAACCGCTAATGTTGCATATCTTATGTTGACTGAACATTGAAACGTTCCGTAAAATATTACAAGTAACGACCTACCGCGTTCTTTACGATTCGGTCTGGACCTGTTTTTAGATTTTTATTTGGCCGAGGATCTATCAGCAGCAGAGCGTTGTCTGCATGGCAAACACAACAAATTGCATTAAGGCACTTATAACATCTAATGACCTTGAAGAATCGGGCAGAGCTAAGGCTTAGAGTCCCCGCACCGCGAACTATCATCCGGATCTTTAATAAAATCAATGCTAAAGGCAATAACCGACAAAACACAGCCGCTTTTATCTTCTACTATTCCAATCTCAAGACAAAACAAACATTAATGTTCCCTTTAATTTCAAATTATCTCTAAATTCTCAATTAGTCCCTAATGCACGTAATCGAATAGCTAAAAACCTGAGCGAATCCATCTATCAATCAGGTACACGTATTTGTTTCCTCACTGCGTTCCATGGATATAATTAGAGGTGCAAGTGTTAAGCATCCTTCCTCGATACGCTTCGACGCTGTTTGTATGAGCGGTGGCGTCCTGACGACATCGCCGGCGCCGCCTGTCCGATTTACACATCATCCTACATCAAAACGACTAAACAATCCCAAAAAACCAAGCAAAATAAAACTATAAAACGCTAGACATAAGGTTCAAATTCTAGCTTTTATTGTAAGAGAGTTAGATATTGATAAATTAGAATTAGAATCAAAGACAAGACCAGGAAATTAGACTTTGTTTACGCTATAGGAGAAGACAAAATCCTTTGTTACGCCCAACGTATAACAGATGAACGAAGACAAATGGAGCATGGACGCCTTCTGTGTTTACAGTACACGTTGACACGAGGAAATTCGTGAGCGGAAGAAACCACATTTGGGACGAGGACATAAATCCACAATGAATGACAAGTGAAACTTTATAGGTCTATAAATTATAAGACAAAAATAGTACACTATTGAAGCGAATACCTTGTAGTAAAATGCGAGCTGTCGCACGCGGCGACTTTATGATTTTGAAGTAAAATCTATTGTCAGGATACTGCTGCTTTCGATTCATTAGAGCTATGTTTAGATTTGGCATTACAAATGTTTTGTAATGGATTTATACTTGAATATTTAGTTGAGCGCTTCTGAGTTCCAGAGGTCACGTTAAGCCATCTAGCCCGGTAGCATGCTATCGTAGACAACAGAGCCTTATTGGAGAAATTTTAACACCAGAGTTAGCCACTTACCTTAACAAGTATGAGACCGTTTTTATTCGTATTTAATTCATATGTAAGTTATAATATATTATTATATATTAATTCGTATGTAAGTTATTACATACGTATACTACAAATAGTATACTGTTGTTTTGCGCTATTATTTATTGCTCTCAATATATGACCTGCTAATAACAAGCTATACGCGAGCACCAAGGTTTTAGTTTCGTCTATAATTTGTTTAATCGACAATTATTTTAACCAATTGTAATTTATAAGAATGTTATCTGAATTAGAATCACCAGTCTATCACTCAATCAATGCTCTCAGTGGCAAGGAAAATGCCTTAGGCAGCGCTAGTTACACTTTCAAAATAATTGTACCTCTGTATCCGAATAAAACACCAGCTGACACTTTGTAATTGTACCTGTAGCCATCGTCTCACTGTGCAAGATCTGTCGCCCCAATCCATCGTCTCATACAACTCATACAAGTCATACGTGCCATTTGGTAGATTGCCAGTTCAATTTAAACGGTGTTTATGCGTACTGCCCCAGGACAATGCTCGTGCATGATGGGGATTCTAATTTCGTGTCATCGTAAACATAGCGGATGTTTCATGATTTTTTCTGGGTTCTTCGAGTGCTGTTTTGGAACGAGAGGGGTTTGACCTAATAAATTGCTAAAGAGGTTGTAGGTTGCTCATTTATTACATTCATTATTCATTTAAATACTAGCTGTGCCGCGCGACTTCGCCCACGTAACATAAGGTACTCCTTATCGAAAGGGGTGTGAGCCAATAAATGTCTAAAGAGGTTGGTTGCTCATTTATTACATTCATTATTCATTTAAATACTAACTGTGCCCCGCGGCTTCGCCCGCGTAAGTAGATACTCATTGTAAAATCTGCTATCTACCAGTGAAAATCCCGTCAAAATCGGTACAGCCGTTTCGGAGATTATCCGAAACAGACAGACAAAAATGTAAAAAATGGTTGTTTTGTTATAAGTATCGTATATACTTCCATACGCATTTAGTAAAAAGCTGTTATTTTGATATTACAAACGCTAACACTTCAATTTTAGTTAGTTTTAGTTGAGGGTTAAAGCGCGGGTAGCAGCTTGTAGGAAACAGGTACTGATAATAATTAAAAAAAATAAAAAACACGACTGCCTTAGCCAATGACACTCGGGGTGGTGTAAGGATTCTAACGATCCTATACATCCAAGTCTGTGAAACAGTAGCATAATAGTCAACAAAAAATGGACTGAACACTGGTAGTTACGACTCCGCTACAGTTTTATTATTGTTTAGTTACAGTGTGACAAGACGCTCGTTTCAATTTTTTTATTACGTTAATAATTTTTTTGTCAAAGCGTGAGCCAAGCTTTGTTTGACGCGGACCAAACTGCCTGACGTTTCGTCTTGCTGTGTTTATAATATATCTAGCGCTTTAAAGCGGATACAAATGAAACTTTTTTTAAATTATTAATATAGCATACATAACTGATAATTTTGGCAACTGTAGATTTGTTGATAATGCTATACAAATATGTCATAGATAATGCCCAACTCTACCTATGATTATTGACTTACCTGCATTAAATGGAGATCGTCCTAAGTAAAGTGACAATGTTGAAAGCGTCGAAAGTCAGAAAAAATCTATTAATTTCTTGATGATAATTATTGTGACAATCCGCTATTAAACTAGAGGAAAGTAACCAAATATGGGATAGGTAGTATGCCTAATATGGAATACCGGCATTTCTTGTAAACAAATATTCCTACACGTAATAAACAACGAAATAAATAATTCAATTCAATAAATTGTTAGTCCAAACATACAATTTTAGAGGTTAGTTTTTCATAGTGTGATTTTTCGAAAATGTACTCCTTATAGTGGATGGATCGGAGACATTTAGATTGGGCAAAGCCGCGAGCAAAAGGCTTGTAGTGACAGACATATATCTGATGCGATGATGAGTGAATACTAAAAGTGTTACTATTTCGCCTCGAATCATGTCATAGCGCATATGCAACATTACTAGCCAGCAGTAACACATGTTGCTATTTAAAAAAGTGTGAAAAACATATAAAAAGCGTCGTAAAATTTTTGTCTTCTACTAAAAGTCACATATAATGAAAACAAAGAATGTTTGCTTCAGATCTGTTTTTATTTGTATATTGCCGTTTTAATGTTACAATAAAATTTATTATTGTTCTGGTATTTATTGTAAGATTGATAGGCTGTCGTCAGATGTCTCTGTGAGGTCGTAACGTATACAGATGGACGGACCGACTGAAATATCTCAAAGATATGTTTGTTGACGCAGTCGTGGAGAAACAGGACATATACAAGTGACAAAATTAGACGTTTTTTGTTCTCAAACGTGTTTTTGTTTACATGTCTCGACCCAAAGACGAACTGGGTTTTCAGTTTTTCCTAAATGATGATTTCATGATTCATCTAAGTGGACTTACGTAGTTGCGTTCCGATTCATGATCACATACCTACTCTTTTGGATATTTTGGTCTTTGATATAGATTTCCAAATCTAAATCAATTATGTGAACGGTGTAGTTATAGATCGACGGACTTAACTCCTGTAGCGTTTAAGAGTTATGGGTTCGATTACGGTAAAAGTATATTTTACATTATTTAAAAAATTGCATGTATTGATTGCATGGTTATACACCGTATGCGTATTACCAGTGAGCTTCACGGGCGCAGAACATAATACAAAAGTACGAAATGTAGGGAATTTACTCATGTCTCCGTGGTATTATGGTACTATGGTAACTTTTATCTCAATTTCGCACTTTGTTAATATCATGCAACTGTAGACTTGTTGACTGTTGACTTCAAAACGAATGCCTTTTATCTAGGCCTACTAATACACTGATACACTGTCAAATCTATGATTAGGAAATAATGTCAAATAATCTATACATCTATACAAATACATAAAATTGAAGTGTCTGTTTGTAATGTCAAAATATCAGCTTTTTACTAAATGCATATAAAAGTATATACGGTATCTATAACAAAAACAAAATTTTTAAAATTTTTGTCTGTCTGTCAGTTTGTTCCGGTAATCTCTGAAACGGCTGGACCGATTTTGACGGGACTTCCACTGGCTGATAGCTGATGTTATAAGCAGTAACTTAGGCTACTTTTATTTTAGTAAAAATAATTATGGTTCCACGCAAAAAAATAAAGCAAAGAAATCCAATATCTCCGTGCGAGTTAAATCGCGGGCAGCAGCTAGTGTCAAATACATTTTGTCGGTGTGAGTTACGAATAGTACCTATTTCAGTCACTTTCGCCTCTTGACCCAAAAGTTGTTAAAAACAATTTGTGTTATTTTTTCGATACGTTTACATCATATTGTTTTAGGTGGTTTGCTTAGAAGTGGTAACCGCTACAATTGAGTACGAGCAACAATACCACTTAACGGAGCATAAAGTGTTTTAAAACCGCACGAAAAATTCCAGAAGTTTTAGATCGGACCACACAAGACGATGAGAGTTAAGTAGTAGAGGAAAAAAAATGTACAAAAAAATATAAAAAAAACAGTTTTAATTAAAAATAACAAAAAAAAAACCATTTAATCTGAAAATTTAATATTTTTTATAAATCTTTGTACGTCAGATATGCAGGTAGATTTCAAATACTATTATTTTCTAGCTTGATTATTTTCGGGTCATGGATGTTTGTGTTGTGCTTTTGTGTGTGTTCATTGATAATGCCACCTTTGTTACAGAATCCAATAACAGGGCAGCGAATGCGTAGGTGTTTTAAAAAAAACTGACAATGTTATCTAATACGATGAGACGCTAATCGTATAGTCTAAGGGGCCCCTTAGACGCTCAAGCAAACGTACATTTGCTTGTCAGAATAACATAGCTTTTGCGTCAAGCGCGGATTTCGTGATACTCGAAATGCGCGCTTGACGCAAAAGCGTTGTTATTCTGACTAGCAAACGTACGTTTGCTTGAGCGTCTAAGGTGCCCCTAAGTATAGTCCAGTCGTAGTTCCAACGTACGACAAGTAGTTACGAAGCGCCTCAACTCAAGTGAAAACCGACCTCCAAACATCAAGTTATTAAAGCGCTCATAAAACTATATTTACTCGGCGATTGTCCCAGACTTCGCCTGTATTTTACGATAGACCACCCGCGCGTCAATTGATGCGATCGTTAAATATCAAGCGTCGAGAACGGCGGTTTTCGGGAATATTAACTAATATTTGGGTGTTAGTTTGGTACGAGTAGTTCTTGATCGATAGCTAAGTTAGCGTTTGAACTAAGATAGATGTTAACCTTAGAGTAGGTACCTACTTTGGGGAATTTGTATTATTTTGTACTTATGATAGCTTGGTAGAGGCTCGATGCGTTCGATGACGCTGCCCGTTTGGTGACGCTGCCCGTTTGGTAACGCTGCCCGTTCAATGACGCTACCCGTTCTGTGACGCTGTCTGTTCGGTGTCGCTAGCCGGTCTGTGTTGCTGTCCGTTCGGTGTCGCTACCCGTTCGGTGACGCTGCCCGTGCGTTGACGCTGCCCGTTCGGTGTCGCTGCCCGTTCGGTGACGCTGCCCGTTCGGTGACGCTGGCCGTTTGGTGACTGTACTCGTTCAGTGACGCTGCCCGTTTGGAGACGCTGTAAGGTCGTTAGAAAAAGAAAACAGTTCTTAAAAAGGGCAGCTGGTGGAACACATCGATAAGCCACCTGGATCGGCTACTTCCGTGGTTTTGACCAGGCCAGTCCACCTACCGGAATGGACAGACGTGGATCGAAGTTGGACCTACCTAATCGGACTCGACGTCGATACTAATGTTACCTGTGCCTTAAAGATCTTTTTATTCCAAAGGTCTGAATGGCACTGCAATTGTTATGAACACGCATTATACTTATCATCAGGCAAAGTATGAGACTGTTCAGTGTTCATCTTGTAAAATGATAAAGCTTATATAACTAGCACAGATATATAGCTCACCGTAAATCTCATCACATCCGAGAGACTACTAGCCAGTAATCGTAATCCAAAATAACCCAATACTTACAACATTACGGCAAGGAAGTGCACCAAAAATAGCTCGGTCATTGACCCCTCCACCACAGTTTAATTGCTAGTCACTTGTACCTACTGCACGTGTAAAGCATTACTTTTTGTCGTCGACTGTTTTACAAGGACATTAATTTGTTTGACGAGTTACTATGATGATGGTAAGTTGTAACCTTCTGTGATAATGTTGTCTTTTATAATGTCTTAACTAGGACTTCCCCATCAGTGGAGCGCGCCTCCCCAGATGCGCCAGCGAGGAAGATGCGGATCAATTTAATTTATATTTTAGAAAAAAATTATGTTTAGGTATTGATTATATATTATCATAATAAAAATAACACATTCACAGTAGGTACAGTTTAGCTTGATCCACGCTGGGTCAAGCTAAAGTATCTTATTAGTAACACTTATACCATAATTATGTCAAATTCAAAACAGTTTATAAAAAATAGATTAACACAACACAAATAATTAAAAAAAATAGTTGTATATACGAAGTGATCTAACTAAATATTTCTAAAACAATTTATTTTGATCCATACAACTTGTTATAGAAAATTTAATTAAATCATCTCTTCCCGTACTCACACATCAACGTAGGTAAACAAAAATTTTAATTTTCATTCTACAAAAACTTCATCGGTGAAGGATCGAATTAAAAAAGCGCTCCCCCTGTTTACGCTTCGTATCAAAGAGCTGCGCGTCTTACAATTAACATTCTTTGTCGCTCGTTATGTCATACATTCACCCATACCGCAATATACAGACAGTATGGGTCAGACCGCCGTGTAGTACCACCCGAACTCAACGTGAGTGCCGTAAGAGCTGGCTAAGGGAATATACAGGGAAAGGGAGCATTATGCGATGAGTTAACGAGACGAGCTGGTCATTTGCCTGACGGTAAGCATAATGCCAGCCCATAACAATTGCAATGTCACTCAGAACTTTGAAACACAAAGGCCTGCGCGGCAAAGCAGTGCGCTCGTTACCCTGAGACATTAGGTATTAAGTCTCATAAGCCCAGTAATTTCACTGGCTACTCTACTCATCAAACCGGAACACAGTAATGCTTGCGCATTACTGCTTGGCGGCAGACTTCACGAGCAAAGCGGTGGTAACAACCCAGACGGACACTCGCAGAAGAGTTAGTCCTACCGCTAGCTAAAATCCTCCTCTAATTATCTTCGGTCAACTTCATAATCTGCTGCCATCACCAAAACGTGGTGTATTATGAAAAATGCCCCTTCATAGGAGAGAGGCGAAAAGCAAAAGGCGAGTAGCCGATCCAAGTGGCGTTCTATGGGAGAGGCCTATGTTCAGCAGTGGTCTTTCGGCTGATGATGATGGATCAAACCACGCAGTCACACATGAGTGATACTACTGTGCATATGAGACTTATACCGACAGGGTGATGCTAATTCACTCGGAATGATTCCGTGTAGGAAGCAACTGTTTCTAATCGTTTATATGTCGGAAACGCATCCCGACAGATAATTATCTTTTATATTTCTGTATACCTAGAGTGCTCGTGCCAATAACATGACTTTTTTTTTAATTTTTTGTTAGTGGGAGGACTAACTCTTCTGCGAGTGTCCGTCTGGGTTGTTACCACCGCTTTGCTCGTGAAGTCCGCCGCCAAGCAGTAGTGTGCAAGCATTACTGTGTTCCGGTTTGATGAGCAGAGTATCCAGTGAAATTACTGGGCTTATGAGACTTAATACCTAATGTCTCAGGGTAACGAGCGATCTGCAGTGCCGCGCAGGCCTTTGTGTTTCAAAGTTCTGGGTGGCACTGCAATTGTTATGGGCTGGCGTTATGCTTACCATCAGGCAAACGACCAGCTCGTCTCGTTACCAAATAACATAAAAAAAAAAAACTTTATTTCAATGATATGAAAAATATAAAAAAATATAAAACTTGTATTTTTATGCGTCGTAAGTTAATACAGAGGTTCCCTTACTAGCTGTACGGTATCATACGTCATAAACAAGTACAAAGGGCTTTGAAGTAACTTTCTAGCGAATCGAGCACTAAAAAGTTCAAAAAGTGTTTTGTATTCCGGGGTTGATGTCCACGAGATATTTTTTGATGGGTGTTTCAGGAATGTCCCATTATAATGGTACTTACAAAGTTGGACTAAAATAAACATTACCTTCTGTGAAATTTATTTTTGGTTGAGCCCAACCTTATTTTGAATGTGGTAAAGTTTGAAAAATGATGTCCTAGCTTTCGCTCTAATATATTTTTTCCGTAATATCTAACAAAATAAAGTGTAAAATTGAACTTTAGGCTGTAGGGAACCCACATGGAATATTATCTATATACCTTATACACTAAATAGGTCGGGTTAAAACGGTATTTTACACTTCAAGAATGGCTTAAGTTGATGATGAAAACATTTTACTTTGCAACAGTAATGCTAATTGAATAAATGTTTTACTGTTTTGGGGTGATATGGCACGTTAAAAGTTATACTTTGCGGTGCGTCCTATCAAATAAAAAATAAGTCGTGTACATTATTAGAAACAAAAATTTTTACCTTACTTATTCCAAAGACCTTGACAAAACCCGTTGAAGGATGAACTAACTAGCGTGTGGTAGGTTGAATTAGTTTTTTGACACTCTCTTTAACATACATAGCAAAAAATCGGCAAAATATAAACGGAGGCGGCCGCAGAAGTTGACATTTGACAAAAACGCCAGCGTATCTCCTCGTAGTCATCGAAATTGTGAAATCTACCGTTTTGCGGACCCTACTGCGAACTGTCAAAGCCTTTTACCAAAAAACCGAACCGATTTTCATTTCAATAACGAAGTGTTACTTTATTTAAAACTTAAACGCGTTTTAATAAGGTTTATGTAATCGATTATGGAGAGCCGAAGATTATTTGGTGAATTTTATATCACCAGAGTTGAATTTACTGAGTTATAAAATATTTTTTGGCATTTTTTTTATGAATTGCGAGCGTTCTTTAACGTTGAGTGGACACAGTTTGGGATATCAAAATTTTGCTGGGAATGGTCAGTCTTGCACGAATATTAATGAAAAATAAATAACACCGACGCGGCGACGACGTAAGGATATGTTTAAAAAAAGTCGATAGAAATAAAAAAAATTATTTGTCACAATCACCAAATAAGTGATAGAAGAAATGATAATAAACTCTTTTGCGAGTATCTGTCGCTCTCGCGTAATCTTCCACGAAGCAGTAGTGTGCATGCATTACTGTGCATGCATTACTTTTTCTATATATAGACAGGTGTTAACCACATCATCAAACGAATGGCCTAATTCTCTCTTTATCTAGAAGTAGGTACGTTTACAAAATTTAAATTAAAATAATTTAGTCACTATGTAACGCAAACTAGAGTGGTATAACTTAGTAAAGACTTCTAGGGACGTTATTTATAAGTACTTCGCTTATATATAATAGGCACTATTATTTATTCATGAACCTACTCTACCATGACGGTCACACCATGCGGTGTTCATAAAAACACACTGGCTCGGCCATTCTTAAACGAAGCAAGAACGAAGTAAGAACGAAGTTAGTATACGAAATACGTTGACATTGGCGGTCAATTCGTAACATTTCGTTTTTGGTAGCCCTATCTTTTTTTGTATTATTTTATTTGGTAACGAGACGAGCTGGTCGTTTGCCTGATGGTAAGCATAATGCCGGCCCATAACAATTGCAGTGCCACTCAGAACTTTGAAACACAAAGGCCTGCGCAGCACTGCAGTACGCTAGTTACCCTGAGACATTAGGTATTAAGTCTTATAAGCCCAGTAATTTCACTGGCTACTCTGCTCATCAAACCGGAACACAGTAATGCTTGCACATTACTGCTTGGCGGCAGACTTCACGAGCAAAGCGGTGGTAACAACCCAGACGGACACTCGCAGAAGAGTTAGTCCTACCACTAACTGGCGGCAGACTTCACGAAAACTTATCTGTTGTAGGTATGATACCTACTATAGTAATATAGACTGCGACTATTTTCTTCAGGAGTACTTTATAACCTTAATGATGTAACAAACCAAAGCGTCCCATCTAACGGCATCAACTATAACCCTATTTTGCTCCTTTCTTAAAACCCTTTATAGGTAATCGAGGATTCGTGAATTTCGCTTTTTTAAACCGCACTGAAAAATTCAATAGTAGAATTTTTGAATGTTGAGTAAACATTAAATTATGTTAATACTACTCATACATGTCATTTGATTCAGCAAAATAAAAATTGTTTCTACCATAAAAACTGAATAAAAACAGAATAAAAACTGAATAAAAAATAAATAAAAACTGGTTAATACAACACAAACTCCAACAAAATCAAGTAAATTTTAGTGTTAAATTTACCTGTAATAAATAACAATTTTCTTTTAGTTGTTTTAATAAATCATGGCTGGTAGGTAGGTGGTAACCCTAAAAATAGGTTGAAAAAAGGTTTAATCAACCTCTTTGGTTTTTCAGTGCGTCTCGCCGTGTGGTCCTCACTTTGAAAAAGACCATCTCCTCTCTATCCGTAGGTGCCGTAGGATCTAGGTAAGGGTACTCCTTTACCTAGCCTCCTTGCCTTTCCACGGTGATCGCAGTAGATTGTGATGTTGACCAAGCAGAATGCTGCGTATTACCTGCGAGTACGCAATGTATGCAGATTACTCTCTATTCGTAGGTGGCGTAGGAGCTAGGTAAGGGGCTTGACAGGTCTCACTGTACTGTCCAGTTAAGAATAGAACAAGAAAACGTTATGTGATTTTTCCATTTCTTGGACAGACGTTGATAATCATAATACAAGTGCAATGCATTATTAATGTTATTCATGAGCGCGGTAGGCCGTTACGGTCACACCGAGGGTACTTAGAACCACAACGCAATGTATTTCTTCAAAGCGCTTATGACTTAAGTTAACTCCGTATAGTTACTTTTTCTCAAGAAATAGATTCGGTACAAAAAATCTACGGGTTTTTACACGACTCCACAAAAAGGAGTGTGTGTGTCTAAGGTTGTGTGAGTTTAATGCCTGAACATCCCGATTGACACTGGCTAAGGCAGTCGTGTTTTTTATGTAACTTTTTAAATTACAATCTGTAAATTAACGTCAGGCGCAGGCCTTTGTATTCCAAAGTTCTGAGAGCCACTGCAATTGGTATGGGCCAGCGCTTAGCATCAGGCAAACCACCAGCTCGTCTCCCTATCAAATAGTATATAAAATACCAATACGCAGCTATAACATCAGTAACAGAACTAAAGATCTGTACTGACACCTGTCAGCAAGGAGAATATAAAGCTACGCAGTACGCTAGACCTGTCACTGACAGTTTTTAGTGTCATCTTTCATGAAGCGTGACAAATCTAGCATAAATGTATGCACCGTCGCGCACCCTCTCCATAACTGAATTATAATGTAAACTTAACATGGTCTGTTACTGTGAATAAGGTAATTCATAACGCATTTGTGCGTCTCTTCAGGTTGTCCATGGTGCTTGGCAAACTTTAATAAGCACTTACAAATAGGACCAACTGTTCCCGGGTTGCCGGGAAAACTGGCTAAAGGAATTTGCAGGGAAACTGAAGCAGCAGGATGTTGCTGCACTTTCCTTGGTCAACATCATGTGTCATCTGCGTTGACCAATACCAAACCGACCAAGTGTCACATTATTTTAACAATTATGGGGAGGCTTTGTTCAGTAGGGCATGTTTACGGAATGATGATGAACAGAACTTATAGTTGCTGTTATAGACGTATGAAATCAAGACGCACAAAGACGATTGTAAATACGTGGATGAGATAGCTAACACAGTTTTAGACCCTTACGCTTTGAGTTCTTTAATTCGCAATTAATATTTGGATACATTCTAAAATATATAAACTAAGAAAATTTTTTTGAGAAAATGTGATACGAGACCAAGAAAAGAAAATGGTTTCATTTTATCTAACAAAACAAATGCATAGTTAAACAAAATTTTAGTTCAAATACATAGTAAACGCGCAAAAGATTGTTTACTTTTATTTGTCGAGTTACAAGTTGGTCTATTATCATGTTCAGTTAACGAACGCCATCTAGAGTTTTACCGAGTAAACATGCAGTCCGATTAAATTGCCAGAATTGCCAAAATGAAAACCCAAAATACAGATTAGCGGTAAAGTGGTGGAAAAATCGTAACTTTTCAGCGTTTTTTAAGGATTAATAGATAAATTTATTTTTAGATACCTACACGACAATAGAACAAAAAAAATAACTAACTGATCAAGGTCTGTTATTGTCAGCAATTTCACCGAATGCGATTTTTCATAATTGTTTATCTTCAAAAATGTTGAGATGCGCGAGCGAGATAGCGGCGCGCCGAATTATGCCCCTTAACGAATGTGCTTCGATGACACAAGACTGGACAAAATTGCAATAAACACCATCTAATATCACAACTATAAAAAATACAGAAAATAATCTCGACATCAAACTATACGAATAACACTGTATTATCCTATCGCATTTTTTCTGATTGGTATAGTATTAAGTAAAAACAACATTGCAATATTGTATTACAGTGACACGAAAGTGTATGTCAAAATAATTTATTAACAGGCATTTCAGTCAGTAGGACAGTAGTGGCATCGCATGATCGCGTGACATATACTAGCCTACGCAATTTGTCGTGAACATACGAGCTAGGGATGCCACTATCATGTAACGGAAAAATTAATAACAACAAGAAAAATTAAGAGCTATATTTTTAATACTTGATAGGTTAGGGTTTGACCAGCATCTCACCAGATATTAAGCGAGGACGTGGTCGAAGAATGAATTTTTACACGTTACGTCTGCAGTAAAAAGAGCTTTCCACCCATAAAGTTCTAAATGCCAGAACGTGCAGCCTGTGAAAAACCACAAAAAAATAAGTTTTAACCTACAATAATAGGAGCTGATTGGTCTGTCTTTTCGTTTCTCTGCTTGTACTTTTTTTTTAAACATTATATTTTTTATGATGGATGAGAGAGACAACCCTAGGTTAGCAGTAGGTAATGTATTAATTATATTGCACTTCCTTTCTGCTAAGTTATGTATGTTAATGTTACCTGTTTTCGCGGAAAGTAGGTGAGCAGGAAGGCGATGCGATATTTCGATTTGTCATTCAGGAATGTCCACTTGAAATACTGCTATTGTTTACAATGAGATAATTTTATGTTTAGAGAAATTTCTTCCATATCAGAATTTTCATAATCAACATCAGCCGGAAAACTTCACTCTTGGCAGGTATCTTGGTGATCGCAGTAGATTATGATCTTCATCCGAAGAAACTCTGCAATTTCCCTGGATACTATCTTAGCCCGCTTTTACGGTGCCACGATAAGATATGGGATAGTACTATTCTTAGCTAGGACCAGACGACTTTTAGGTATTTATCAGTATAGTTCGGTTGTCCAGCGAAATGGTCACCAGAGTTTGTCATGCACAAGAAGTGCAGGTAGAATTTCCCGGCACGCTAGTCTTAAAGATACTCGGCTGGGCTTTTACCAGCGCCAACTGTACGACTATTTAAGAACCAATTGGCCTCATGCGCGATAATGGTAAAAGACCTGACGGAATGAAGCTCATTCCATGGAAGTTGGTGCGGACGACTTTGATGTGAGATGCTACATGCATCGACGTGTGTTCCCTTCCACCGTCGCATCCTCCTGGAACGAAAATACTAAAAAAAAGGCTAAAGGCTGGTGAGGCGGCTGAGTCAGCAGAGAGCCCCATAAGGCGCAGATAGAGTTCCTTGACAATCGAAGGTCAGTTTATTTGACCACATTCTCAGTTTCAAGAGATCAGGTAAAAGTGGGGTAATGTATAGAATATAAATAAATGTAGTTTAAAGATACAAAAAAATACTTCCACCTCCTGGCTTCATCATCAGAATCTCGACATCAAGTGCAATCTATCGGACTCGCCAAAACGAATCATATGAGTCCAAACTAGAAGCGTTTACTTGTAGCCACTGAAGGCACTATAGGCACTATTTACTTACCACTATACATCTGCTGACTCCATTATTAGATCAGCTCCATGATACCAAATTATTGTATTATCATTGAAACTGCATAATATATATACACAATTTCATTTCGGTTTGAAAATTAGAAGTAGGTTAAAATGGACTTCCAAGATTCCTATTTGTAACTAACTACATAGGTTAGTAACAAATAGGAAAATACATTTAATTAAACTAACGGCTGAAAAAAAACATTTTATATCATTTCCTGCATCTTGCCCTGGTCTTATTCTAAATGGGGTCTGCGCATAGTACGTCTTTAGAGACATACTACGGTTTTGGCAATTTTGTTACAACCGGCCGCCTGACTGACACCATAAAGCAAATAAATTATCTCTCACAAATACCTATCTATCGCTGGTACAAATGAAAAAAGTCCATTGCAGTTATTTCTAATAATAACCGTGTCTAATCTTTTCAGGCAGTCTACAAGTCCCGTTGAAGCTTGCATGCCAGGGCTGTGACAAAGCCGGAAATTGCTGCAATTCAGCCTGCGACGGCGATGTGACGAAGTCGACATGTACTGTGTCGGCACGCGATACCATAATTGCATTTAGCTGGGTGTATCTGGTTTAAATCGCTTTTTGATAGCACCTACGTTTACAGCCTAAGTTTTGATGCGAAGACGGCATAGTGGCATTGAAGCCGGGGCAGATCTGTAGGTATGTATAAGTATCAAAAGATCGAATCCTGAAACGAGTTGAGCTTTTGGTGAAAAAAAACAGTGACGCTGTTTTCTTGCACTCGCCTAACTACCACCCTTAAAAATTAAAAAATAGTACAGAACGACAACCGAGCGCATACTATATATCGAGATAAAAGATGGCGCGCCTCAAAAGCCAAAATGGACAATATCTCAGCGCAAAAAAAATGCTAGTTCATCAAAGAATCTTCTGCAGTAATACCTATTATTCTTTATACCTTTTTCTACAACATCTTACAAAACCTCTGTAATTTTACCATATCGAGATCAAAGATCATAAAATTGATTGAAAAACCCTCTATGGTAGTAAAGTGCCGGCCCTTCGGACGATTGACCCTTTAGACGAACCTTAAAAGGGCTACTTAGCGGATTGGTCCTTTCATGTCATTGCTTTTCATATGAAAAAGTTATTTAAAAAGCGAAAATAGTAAATGAATATTGCTGTTTTCAATTTCATTTGAACGAATGGAAGTTTTTGTCTCAAATTAGAACTGGCGTAGCTAATATATGAACCTTAGTCAGCCTCATGCAGAATATAATTATGAGACTTCATACATGATGTCTCACACAAACGAGCGAGAATCGAGATATACCTAGATCACGTTCGGGCATTGATTAAGGTAGTATTTTCCTCTAAGCGTCGGGGTCAAATTTAGCCGTTTCACATAGTTCGGCTGAAGTGGTAAGCGATAACCAATCTAGAATAATATAGAAATGAGTTTAGAATTTTCTAAGTAGTTAATATCCAAAAATTTCGTTGTCAACGGGATTCGAACCCGCATCTTCTGGTCTATGTATGGACTAGATCCTTTAACCAACTAAGCTGATGGAGTGATCAACATTAGGCCCCAAAATTATTCAGATGATATTCTTTCGGCTTACAAGCCATGGCTCCATCTAGCAGTCGTCACTTAGCATCTTTTTTGAGATGCATGTATTTGCTTGAACATGGCCTAGTGTGCATTTTTATAACTTAAGAATCTACTAACTAGTTACTTAAGTTGTATATACCAGCTAAATAGTTTCACTCAAACGTTTTTTTTAGCAACATCAGATAAGCTTCCGGTTCTGCAAAAAAAAAATTATGGCATTATTCATCATTATTACTAATAATCTTGATGTGATGAAAACAAGTTTTATTTACTCAATCATAAAAATTACAAAGTTGCCTCTAAAAATAAGTTTAAAATGAAGTATCTCTGTTATATATATAATATTATAATAAAATTAATAAGGCTTACGTATTATATAATGACAAAAAACTTGGTTGTAGTACATTTTCGATTAGGCATGTAATTTTGAAGTAATTAAGATTTTTTGGATTTTTACTCTAGCTTAGTGGCCCGCATGGTCTTCCCCTCTTTCTCTTTTACATAAACGCAAATCGACACGTGCAAAGAGGACAGAATGAAGAATGTCATTGTCTCGGGGTAGCGCCTTAACTGAAAAGAGTACGAAGCGGTAATGATGCGGCTTTAGGTAATCCTCATAATTTGAGCAACATTCAACAATTAAAAATCATAATTGCCATTGACTTCAACAAAGAAACCTTTTCACGGAGAACTCATAAAACTTTGTTGGTTGATTAAAAAATTTTTAACGAGACGAACCAATTATGGCCCCTGGACCACTATAACAAGACCTCCGCTGCAGTTTTCGGTTTAAAAGCTTGAATGTCGTTGTTAAAAACGCAGAGATCAGTTAAATCTGGTTTTATGAAAAGAGCGTCATCAACTCAAAAGGGAGGCGGGGCTTGAGGTGGTACAAAAAGCGAAAGGATCAAAGTTTTCGGACCATTTTGTTTTGTTTTTTGACATCAATCATTTACGGTGTTCACATTTTTTCCAGTGCGATGATAAAATATTCACGATATGGTTTACGAGGTTGATTCACTTGATTTTTTAATGTAATACTCAGAATCTTTATAATAAAAAGTCTCGCTTCAATTTTTATTTTATTTTATTTTATTTGGTAACGAGACGAGCTGGTCGTTTGCCTGATGGTAAGCATAACACCGGCCCATCACAATTGCAGTGCCACCCAGAACTTTGAAACACAAAGGCCTGCGCGGCACTGCAGTGCGCTCGTTACCCTGAGACATTAGGTATTAAGTCTCATAAGCCCAGTAATTTCACTGGATACTCTGCTCATCAAATCGGAACACAGTAATGCTTGCACATTACTGCTTGGCGGCAGACTTCACGGGCAAAGCGGTGGTAACAACCCAGACAGACACTCGCAGAAGAGTTAGTCCTACCACTAACAAAAATCACATCATAACTTGAGAGGTTGAACTTGTAGATAGATAATTTATTTTGGATGTGAAGCGATGATGCTTCAGAGGTATTGATATCACCAGCCGCGAACAAAGATCATATGCTTTTGGATGAAAACATCGTGATGCAACCGTAGTAAGGATATAGATAATTTTCTAGTGCTCGGTAGCTAGCTACTACGCTCAAGTTGAACATCTGTAGTAAAGTACCATCGATGTTTTCCGGTGGGTGCATTTGAGAGTCAGTACTATTTTTAACTTTTAAACTTACCGAAATTAACAGCTTAATCGTCACTTAGATCTCAGGCAACATAGCGTTCAAGCACTAGCTAAAAATAATATGGAAAAAAGATTTAATTTTGACAACTACAATTTCAATGACTACTTTTGAAGTGATACTTTGAAGTGATACTTGTTTGAAGCGATGTCTCGATGAACTGCAAGTCAATCTTAAGGTCAATGACCTTAAGTGAAATCTAAGCAACCATGACAAACTTTAGAGGCCCTTTTAAGTTTGACACAGGCTATCAAAACGTATCGAAATATAAAAAAGAACCACGAGAATGAAGAGGGCCAACTACCGCAACATAACCAGAAACCCCCCTACCCAAATAAATTCCACCTTCCAAACCTTTTCAGTAAATTTTACGAGCCTCACAGAAATCGCTTGTGCTCTCCACTTATAAAGATACGCGATTTATAAAGGAGAGTGACCATAATATGGCACGAAAAACCATCCTACTTATACCGCCCTTGGCCGGTGGCACATCACCGATTTGTTATTCATAAAAGAAGGATATTTATGTGATATCGTCAAAATATTTATTATTGTGTCCAGTAGCCCCTCAGCCCTTTGTGGCAAAAAAAAATCGAGGGTGTGAACAGAACATGCTTGGTTAGGGATGTGATAAAACGCTATCAATATTATCGACATTATGATCGATAAAGTTTTTAGCTTCAGGAATCTGGAGTCGATTAGGAGTGGATATGTTCCGGAATATTAAAAATTACATTTTATGCTTAATTTGAAAAAGTTAATAAAAAGAGACATATAAATCTAAATAATTAAATCACATACTTACAAGTTTATTAACTGAGTACAGTTGGCTTCAGCAGTTCTAGTTTATATGCTTACCATCGGAATATTATATATGCGGACCGCTCTTTGTTCACGTGAAATAAATAGCAAAGCACAATATCTTAAAGACCAAACAAACAAATACATATAATCAAAACTATAATAACCGTGTAGTCCTATACCTCCATACGTGGGTCCCCCCCACGTATGGAGGTAGGACTGGGAGGAGAGTAGGACTAGAGGGGGGAGAGGTTAGGTTCAGGAGTGATCGTCTTCTGGCTGATGATGACACATTTATTTTTATGGAGCAATAAAAATATTGGAAATACATGCTTCATTAAAGTAAGCCAAGGAGAAAAACCTGTCCAACAATAAAAACTACACTAACCCCTTTAGTCAAAAACTTTTTGCTTATCGATATCGACACTCCCATCTCTACACGAAGTGTTATGAAATATGCGATTCCTTATAACAGCGAGGTCCTTTATGTATCCCGTGGGACACACTGGTCAAGTAGGTTATCACAAGTGGCCGTGGGCGAAATGAAAAATTTATGTCTCAATATACGGTTGGCGTTAGAATTTTGGATCGTGTCTTGCATTACTGGAGCTATCTCGAGGGAGGCGGCTGCTGAGGATAGATTAAATTTTGAGGTACTTACATACATACATTGATTTTAGGACTTAGACGAGAGATTTAAATTAAAATAGAAATTTAATGTTCATGTACGGACATGAACATTTCTGATAAATTCCTAAACTAATTAAACTCTGGCAGTCCAACAGAATACGTACCTGAACTATGTGAATTAATGAAATTATATTATGAAATTGCGTTAAAACTTTCCGTGCCTTTATATTTACCAGAAATATAGCAAAGAAGACAATAACCAGTTAAAACACTAAGATAATAATTACCTATGTGTAAAAGTTGATGATTATAATATCGATGAATAAAATATCAGCAAAGTCTAGAAAAGATAATACGTTGCTACGTATTACATTTTCTAGACTTTTTATTATAGCGCTTTTTATTATATTCAAATAACACGATCAAGATTGCTTTTTGAGGAAATATTAATGTTATCATTAAGTTAAGTGGGAAGGCGACAGAAGAATCGCCAGTCATGATATAAACCAGTCATTAAGAACTATCAGTATACTATAGTTCTTTTTGAAATAAGATCTCCCGCGAGTTTTCGGAGATCAAGTTATAGTAGTCGGTATAATAAGGGAGCAAGTTGACATTTGACGTTGATTTACTATTGTCCCTTTCGATTCAGCTGACGTCATTGATGAAAGAAAGACGTTAGAACATCTGTAAGATAGTAACGATAATAATAAAACAGAATCTGTAAAAAATAAACGATGCTGCCTAAAATCTGTTAGGAGGGAAGAATGTAGTTGTGGTAGTAAATTTCTATTCGACTGCCTAGCTTCCACCACTCTTATAAGCTGAAAATCTCTCACCTAGTACCTATGTGCCGTTGCCACCTATGCTTCTGTGGACACATGCAAGGTAGTCTCTATTTTTGGGTTCACTACTTTTAGTACACCTATGCCTCTGTGGACACTTGCAAGGTATTTTAGGTTCACTATTTTTAGTACCTTCAACGTCATCGTCACTTATATATACCATATGTTAGTGGGAGGACTAACTCTTCTGCGAGTGTCCGTCTGGGTTGTTACCACCGCTTTACTCGTGAAGTCTGCCGCCAAGCAGTAGTGTGCAAGCATTACTGTGTTCCGATTTGATGAGCAGAGTATCCAGTGAAATTACTGGGCTTATGAGACTTAATACCTAATGTCTCAGGGTAACGAGCGCACTGCAGTGCCGCGCAGGCCTTTGTGTTTCAAAGTTCTGGGTGGCACTGCAATTGATATGGGCCGGCGTTATGCTTACCATCAGGCAAACGACCAGCTCGTCTCGTTACCAAATAACATTAAAAAAAACCTGTTATTATAAGTAACAAGATGAAATTAACATCCAGATTATAATAAAACTTAGGTACACATCACAGCACTAGAGTTTCTGTGTCGTAGGATGACTAGAGTTTCTGTGTCATGGACAGATTTTTATCTGTACATGACACAGAAACTCCTGAGAAAACCTGAGAACAATTACCAACACACCACACAACTTTTAGTCCTAAGTCCAAAGTTTGTCCCGGCCGGGAATCGATTCCGGGGATCCCGATTGCAGGCAGGGCTACTACCATACTACCTAAGCCACAGAATTACCGATAACACATCTAAAGACAAAAATAGCTAAGCAAAATAAATGAATATGAATATGAACATGATGTGATTATTTAACATTTTAATAATAAGAAAATACAATTATATATGAATGAATCAAAACCGAGCGAGAAGATAGAGTGAGTGCGAAAAATCCGCACTGTATATACCTATATAATAAGCTATTGGTGTGAGTCGATTCGGGATTCGAACTATGGTGCGTCGGATTGAAAGTCGCACAGTTACCGCTCAGCTACACTCCCTCCAACGATTAACGCACACTTAAAGGCTCTTTGAGAATATATTAACTTGTAACTAAATAGGGCTTAATTTGAATATTAATTGAATTGAAGAGATGTAGCAGCTCCATAACATGCCCTCGGATAGACCTTGTTTTATGTCTAGCACGTTACTAGCTTCGAACACATCACGTAACTTCATGGCCCCATTTCTACTAAAAAATGGTTTAAAAATAATAATGGTGTCGTCTAAAAAATCCCTCTATACGAAAGCTAACAATGGTATATTGACGACCATTGCCATAGGCGACCATAGAAAAATAACTATGTTTTATATTTCCGAAAGTGCCTGAAGTGATCCTTTTGCGGCTAAACCATTATTTTTTAAGCCATTTATTTTAGCAGAATAATCGTCAATTAAGTCAGGTGAGGTTTCGGCAAATGTAAGTTTAAAAAAAAAATAGTACCAGAATATCATGTTAATAAAATATGACGGTAAAATTTAGTCTCGCTATTTTTATGGACCAGCTTCTTGTCACCTGTCACCAGCTGCAAAAAAACTAACAGCGCAATACAAACCAAATGAGCCGATTCAAATCATACTTGGTCCATGGGTGGTCTTAATCCTGCATACTAATGAATATTGAACTCTTATCATTGTAACGAACGTGTTAACTTCATGTAGATTATGATAGAAGCGAAAATATATTTAGTTTTCATTGGTTTAAGGTTTAAAATAGGTTTTATAGCTTGATAGAGATGGTACAGAGATATCAAAATAAGTTGACAAAAGAAATTGTCACGTCATTGAAGACGGTATAGTGATGTAGACGTAGAGCATGTTTTTAATATAACTTTGACATTAAAGTCGCTAGTGACTTGCTGGTTTTGAAGATGGATGACTGATCTCAGTAAACATTGAAGATAGTGTATACTAGCTGTACCCCGCGGCTTCGCCCACGTAGCCTAAGTTACTCCTTGTAACATCAGCTATCTGTCAGTGTAAGTTACGTCAAAATCGATCCAGCTGTTTCGAAGATTAACCGGAACAAATAGACAGACAGAGGTAAAAAAATTAAAAATGGTTGATTTGTTATAGGTACCGTATATACTTTCATATGCATTTAGTAAAAAGTTGTTATTTTGTTGTTGTATTACAAACAGACACTTCAATGTTATTTATTTGTATAGATAATAATATCATGAGAACCTCTTTGGAACAACTTGTAGTTCTGATTTTACAGTCATTTTCACTGTAAGCGTTTTGCTTCGTCGTTTGTTATGCGAATAGCAAAGGAGTGGAACTCATTGTTTACTGCTCACCATAGCCTGGGAGGCTTCACTTCCAAAGTGAGTAAGCAACTTCTAGGCAAGCATAATATATTGTTGACCTCCTTCGTCAATTTTTCAGGTGTAATAGTAGTAAAATGCAAGTGTATGCGTGTTTAAAAAAGACAACCAAGAAGACTGTAAATATTCTTTGAAAAATACAGAATTTATTTCATATAAAATATCCACTTGCTGACTTGATTCACTTTGAAGTGAATAAATCACATTTTTCACAAACTCCAAACCTCGAAATCATTCACTTTTCAGTTTTACTCAACTCAACTAAGTACCCTGTCACAGTAAGGTTTCCTACAAAACGTTGTACAACCCAATGTACCTATACATAAAGTGCTTAATTTGAAAGAGTTCTTAAGTGAGTTTGCAAGGGTTGAAGCTAGAAGCAGGTGCGTTCATCCATCAACGTCTGCGTCGTGACAATTTGACGTATGAGACAATCCGGCCCATGCAAAACCGTGGGGTGACGTGTAGACTGCTTTAGTGTAGGTTTACATGCAGGGTAGCGTCTATTTTTTTAATAATATTGTTATCATTTTTTAATAAATATGTTTATTGCGGACGACGTCAAGAAAAACATTAACACCTTTGCCATACGAATGATAAAAGAGTTTGCATTACGAGATGTGGAATATCTACAACAAAGTGAGACAAGGAGAGAGTTTCCATACTCTCTCCGCGTTTTGATGTTCAATGATGGTTCTAAAGCTGAAAATCGTTAAATTTGATTTGATCGTAAAGTTTGATATAAAAACCAATTATCATTAGAAACTTTTAAATTTTCGCGATTTTAAAACATTGCTTACTTTAAAAATGGTACTTCGTGGCTGTAAATAAACAATAAATATTTGCAAAGAAAGTAAAAAATCTAATAGTTAAAAATAAGTAACAAAAACTACATTGAAAAAAAATGCTTTTTAGTTATTTTATTATAAATTCGACCCATGTAAACCAACGTTAACTTAACTTTGACAATTTGCATCGTAAATAGATGTGTGGTGTCATGTCAGGGGCTGCTCATTTCAAATATCCCAAAGTGGATTTTTAGGGCTCCCTTCACAAACGGAACAGAAAATTGATGCTGTCAAAGGAGCTTCACTCAATTTGTGGCTTATTAATCAACAAGAAGGGGCGTCAATTACTTGCCTAAATGGGCATGCTCCTTTATTTACTTAATAAATTGCGGAAGTTTAAAGTGTCTTTGAGGAATTGGTTTTAAATTGACTTTTAGGGCTGTTGAAATTGTGTGTATAAGTACATACATTTTTGTACCTTCTGAACAGAAATTGTATTTCTTTGAGTTGGGAAAGAGATATGTTTGATGAGCAAAGTTGTCAGTGAAATTTCACTGACTACTCTGATCTCATAAACCCAGTAATTACTGGGTTTATCAGACTTAATACTTAATAATGTCTCAGAGTAATCAAATGACGCATTAAGCAGAACCAAAGGCCGATGGGGGTATACGTATTCTAGAGTGAAGACCGCGAATTGGCAATCGTAGTGTAGGACGTCCTGCGATTAAGTGGAGCGACGATGTACGCAGGGTTGCTGACTGTGATTGAGGAAGAAGAGCCGAAGATCGGGCTTAGTGGCGAACCTTGGGAGAAGCCTATGTTCAGCAATGAATTGATACTGGCTGCTTGATGATAACACAATAAGCAGCGTGTTTGCATGATGGTATGAACAACGTCTGATTATTATAATTGCAATGGCTACTCATAACTCGACTAGCAAAGCCTCATATTGCACTGCGAAGCTCATCGCATTATTAACACATGGCACTCTTCAGCTTTTATGTACCTAACATACACGTAATTTTACGGAAGTAATACTAATGCTAGATTCAGCCAGTTTCATCCCAAATACATCTGCGGCCAGCGATGTGAAGTAAATAAATCAGTTTAAAATAAACAGTAACAATTAACGACGTTTTTTCTTACCTTTTACTGCCTATCGTACCTGTCTACTTTAAATCTCTTCCACATGCGTATCGTGAATTGTCATGGATGAACTTTAAAACTATATAGGTACCTAACTATAATCTGCAAGCAGTTCGACCATTCAAAGTTGTAGCCTGTAGGGCTATCGATAATCGAAACACTTGGCTTGAATTTAAATCTCGTCGCAGAACCAAACAAGCCATGTTCGACAAAAAACCTAATTGGATTCCCATAATCGAAATGTCATCAAATTGCGTCGAAACCAATTCGTCCGATTAGAGTATTATTACGTATAATCACGGTCCAAACTATACGTATTGTCATCGCATCGAATTATGCAACCGATGTCGATTCAAACCGATTCGATTACTGGCGACAGATGTCTTCGGACGTGACGAATTTCGACTAAACGACTCGATGAAACAACCTAACCGCCATACGTAATTGAAAACAAAAATAATCTTTGGCTGTAAAATGATAGGGTTGAAAGTATGTTGGTGTTGTAAAGTAGTATTTTCGTATTAGTAATCAGCCGGTTCGACCGCAAATTGTTGTCCCTCGATCAGACGTTGCCAGGAAATTACAATTTCGATTTTTATTTCACGAGTTTGTGTAGTATATTTGTGATTTCCAGATGCTTTTATTTTTGTATTAATCAATTTCACTTTCGTATTATTTTTTATTATTTTCATATTATTTCGTTACTATTTTAAGCGGAAAACTTGTGGTTTATTTTGATTTTAAGAGACTTTTGCTAATCATTGTGTGGAATGGAATATGGAATGGGAAACTACGAATACTACGTTCTCATAGCACACCAGAATTACTTTACTTCAGGCTTCATCATTAAAAGCTAAAGTAGCAGTGGAAACAGTATGGACATTCGCGACATTCACTGAAAGGAAAATGTCATGCTTGTAAAGTGCTATTTTAGGCTTATGGTGTTCAACACTTTTTACCGTATCGAGACTTGAGCTCATGGTGAGATAGTGATTGAAAGCTACAAAATCCTAGCTAACAAAAATTCGTCACTATGATTTGAGTGCCAATATTGTTACTGCATGATAAAGCAAACACGGCTCACGCATTAACGCATGTGTCTGCGGCGCTCCTTGGCTCAAGGCTGTAGCACGTAATACCTAACGTCAATTCATCTCCAAGCTGTGTTTCGTCTGTATTTTTCCCGTTGTCTGCTCTATGTATTGTTTTTGTGAATGTCATCCTGAGCAATGAAGGCCGCGCCGCAAACGATCGCGGTTCCCTTTGTATTTAGCCGTTGGAAGTTTGCCACAAAGCATAAGTGGTAAGCGATATGGTCACGTGAATACGAGAAGAGAACCTTATAAGGTTTTAAATTTAAAAAAAAACGGAACCTTTATAGGAATACTTTTATTTGTACAAAATTCAAGTTTTAGCCCTAAAAATTCAAACTAATATCTTAATATTCTTTTTTGTGTACGTCGCTGTCTTAATACCTGTAGAACATAAGAGTGTGTTCAATTTCTACAACATTATAGTATACTAGCTTCCGCCGGCGGCTTCACCCGCGTGGTATTTATCTTTATAGCCTATGTGTTATTCCAGAACCTAAACTATCTACATTCCAAATTTCATCAAAGTCGGTGTAGTAGTTACGGAGATAGACATGGTAAAAACATTCACACACACAAACTTTCGCATTTATAATATTATAGTAGGATGTACTAGGACTCAGGCATCCGTTTCGTAGCCAGTTATTGTAGGTCCATCACCCAGATACTACTAGTTTAAGCTTATCATTGTTCTCATAGTTCCTTAGTAGAGATGCACAAAATCTTAGAGGTCAATATACGATTGTTGTGCGCTATTATATTCTTCTTTCGGATGAAATTAAAACAATATCTTCATTCTACGTCTTAGTAATAAGTGCCTATATACATAGGTGAGTTTTCAAATAAATAAAAAATAAGTACAAATGAACACAAAATTATTTAGCCAATAGTTTATAACTTGCGCCGCCCCGGTGTTATTACATCGTCACTCGTGTGATATTGGTTTCAACGTGGTCCCAATATCTACATTTTCTTTTGTATTTCTGTACTGCCAAATATATTTTATGACGTGTTACACTTCAAAGCGACTTCCGTGCTATTCATTAAACAAAACTATTTCTGAGTACAAACTAGATTTGTAAAGCAAATCTTATTTGCAAGAGGGCTTCTAGAGCTCGTCTAGCTAATAAGGTACTCTCAACTTGTAAATGCATCGGCAGACAAACATTAAGCGGTGTGTTCTGGTAACTGCACTTGATTCACTTCGACCGCGTCCTCACTTTATCAAGTGAGTAATGGTAGTGATCAAACCAACAAAAACTAAAACTAAACAAAAAAAAACAAACACAACAACAGTAAAAAAAATATTATTTTTCGATGCATTTTCAGTCTAATTATAACTGATGGAGTCAATAGCAATTCAGTATACAATTTTACTTTTGATCTCATCCGTGGACGAGCTTTTTAAAAGCTTTTCGTTTCATCAACGATGACAAGCAGTAGCCAATGCTGCACCCCAAAAAATAAGCTCAACAATGACAGTGACAGTAAAACCGTCACTTTCAACCACCATCACTCACCGATACATTGTTACACCGGATGTCACATCACTATCTAAACTCAATACCTTTGTCCCTTGTCCCGAAAAAAGAAAAATATTTAAAAAAGTAGACACAAATGTATCTCAGAGTTTGAAATATCATCGGGGGATATATTTCATCTTGTCATAACACGGTGGGTCAAAGGAGCGGATCAGAACTTGATAAATTGCAGTTCAAATTTGGTATAATGTCTTTTTCACTATTCACCCGCGGTGGTAGACTTGGTGAAGTGATGACGTATCAGGATCTCAATTTTGATGGGGGTCTTGAGTAATGTAGGTATTTTATCTGTTGGAGTGGAAATAGGTTGGATGAAATATTGAAACCTGGGTGACTATGGCCCTGTTTCTATTGTGTTACCGTTCTTAATATACGTAGTAATTATTGTAATATTATATTACATACACATTGTTATTTCAATTACTTTTATTAACTTTCTCTTTTATTATCAATGGAAAATATGAAGGGACATGGTCCTTGTTATATCTATTTCTTTACATACATATTACATACACACGGAATATAAGTAAGGGGTAAAGATCTATGTACCTATTAATTGGATGTTATTAATTGATTTTATATTTATATTGTGTTTAAAATTTAAGCATACGCAATAAGGCTGTGCGAGTCTAACAACGGACTCCTGCTTCCATGTGTCAAATTTCTATACTATTTTGGTATATATATGAAAGCATGAATCCACGCTAAGAAGAATCGTCTCTGAATCTTAGCCTAACGCGGTGGCCTACGTAGGCGATTTTTCAGCAAACGCGAAGTGATGCGGCGCAGCGCGGTAACTACAATCAGCGATACCTATTGAAGTGGCCTATGTGACCAAATTCTCGCGAGGTGCAATGTGGCGCAGGGCGATACGAAGCGATTGATATTTTCGCGCGAACGGTGCCATACCGTCGTTTTTTGGCGGTGATGGCGTTGCATTGGTGCGGGACGATTCACGCGCATGTAGGACACAGCCGCCGGGTCGCACGCATCGCACTGAGGTCGCGTGTCACTGCATCGGATCGCTTCGCAATCGCGTTCGCTTTACATCGCCTACATAGGACGCCGCGAACGCCGCGCTATATAAAAGCAGTACAATCCAGTTTTGAACGATAAAGCCCGTAGCGGTGTACTTCGCATGTTACAGGAGATATCAGCTCGCATGTCTCATATGATCAATCACTGATGCATAATTTTGCTTTTATATGACAATAAACACTACCGTAACTTTGAAGCCTCGTCTGAAATCAAGATATTAAAAAGTTCTTCCGTCCGTCTATTTAGTAATATACCCTGTACTCAGACGCTAATGGAACCCTTGACAAACGACGTGACTAATGACGTGAAACGTACAAGTTATTAAACCGAGATTACTTGCGTAATGAAGGGAGTTTTGGGTGGCCACGTCATCTTAAATTGGGAGTCTGTGATAAATACACAGAATAAATTATGTAAGTAAATAAGATGCTTCCGTGGTTATTTTGGTAGTAACTTTGTATGTAAAGCGAGGAAGCCACGGATCGATCTCCGACTGGGGTAAGCTTTCTATAGTAAGCATAAAGTTTGTACTTGGATGTTTGGGTTGTGTTGTGTCCAACCACCTGAGACAAAACTAGTCCTATATAGCGCGCGGATATGATTTTGTAAGGATAATACATTATTTAAAAAAATATTGAACAACCACATGTCTACGGACTGGGGACCCCAGTTAAGAAGACCGCAGCTCCTCACGCGAGTTGCGTTTGTTTTTCATAAACGCAACAGCAGGGTGATTTTAATTAACCACGGGGGTGTTTCCTTTCAGTGTCGGGCCTCGAGATGACGCGTGCGCAAATGTCAGTGATGGTGTACATGGAGTACAAAGTCGCCGGGGTTTGAGTCCATCGGACAAGCGCCGTCGGGACCGCGGAAGATTCCGAACCGTTCCCGCAATTCCGACAATTGGCGTATGGCAGGAAAACGTGAGGTTTTAGCCAGTAAGAATCTGGCATAACCTCTCTGTGGAACCCCCACCGCAGAGAGGTATCCAAGAGGATTTCCCCACGAAAAAGAAAAAGAAAAAAAAGGGTGATTTTAATTCATTCGGAATCATTCCGTGTCTGAAACGACTGTTTCTGATCGTTTATATTTCGGAATCGCATAGCCTGTCATTCGATACAAACGCTAAAACCGAACTGTAGTATATTCGCATCCTATATAGTATTCCTAATCTTATGATGCCTATGGATGTACAGCAAATTACGAGAGAATCGTGTTTAACTTTAATTTCAATTAGACTTTTGATAAAGATCCTTTTCCAAAACATATGATGCCCCGAAAAAAAAAACGGAAAACCGACTCTAAAGGCTTACTTTGGTGGTCATCATTTTGATCAAATTGATATCTACCATTCTGTAGTACCAGCACGTAAGATTTAAATTAAATTGATCAATAAATAGTAGAGCTATCTCGTAACCTACGGTCTACATAATTATTATAATTATAAAATATATAGGACATAGGTACCTGAATAAATAATATAAAATACCGAATTCTTTTTAGAAATCTGTTAAAACGCCCACAAAAAGCACCTCCTTCGAGATTTCATCCTTACATTTATTAAGGATGATATTGTAGTTTTCAGAAGGATTGTCATTATTAATTAAGGATTGTAGAATGACGATGCCAAGACGGTGGTAATGATCGGGAGACGGTTGCTTTGACGGCTATTAGGATATTATGATAATTTTAATAAAAGCCACCGCTTTGATTTTTCTGTCATTTAAAGACTGCTAAGTATGGAGTAGGAATTAGGATATTTTAAAGAATCTTTGGTTAAAATAACAGATAGATGGGAATTGGGAATGTTCCAATACCTTGAATGTTGATTTTTGGATTCAGTTGTAAATCTTTTAAAGCCTATATAGCATTATCAGACTGCTATGTGACGCTGTGGGCAAAAATAGTTATAGTCATATTTTAATTCAAAGATGCTAGACTGTGTATGTAATTACCTATAGATATAACTGTGTCGATAGAAACCAGGTTAATCAGGTACTACATAAAAATAAACATAAAAGTATTTGGAGTTTAAAAGCATAGGATTCGAAAACCAAGCAATAAATAGTGTTTTAATTACACTTTTTTCACTCGATAGGTTAGCTCTTGACTTAATTAATATTGTGATAGAAGATGGCGAACTCAATTTTTTAGCTATTAGAGCTTTAATTTATTCGTTGAAAAGGGTATACAACACTTCATCCCTTCTCTAATCATGCGATCGTGGCAGGACGGCAGAAAAGACAACAGTAGATATCCACAATATGTGATGATCAGTCTCCCAAATTGTAACTGACTGAATCGCAGCCGTAGAATTTTAAGTGTACTTCGGGTACGTCATCTATATACTTTATCGATTCAGTTTGCAATGCTCCAGTGTTTCCTACAATAAAATACGAAAGCGATCTCCACATTAGCATAAAGACGGCATGGCGGTAGACAGAGTGACGGAACCCACACGATGACTTGCATCCACTGACTATGATGTATGTTCGCTGCTGGTAATGAGCACCAAGGTCTGTGGAGCTACGTGAGGTTTTACACCAGGACATTGAAATACCCTTTCGAATGGCGGTCTTACAGTTCTGAAAGACTGGTAGATTACTGATGCTACTTAGCATGAAGTTATTGCATGTCCAATATTTGGGCTTAATAAATATATACTCAATACTCAATCATTTACTGCATCATATGTACATTAAATGGAGGCATTAGATTAGTAGGTGAGTATAAATATGACCCTAGGTAGGGTTAGCAACATAGGTGACGGGCGGGCTGGGCCATTTTACAAGCGTAGCAGTAGAAACTTTCTTTGCGAATTGTTACTATCGGGGTCACTAAAAATTCCGTCAAGCTCCGATTTTTTAATTTCCTAATCATGACTCTTTCACTGATAGCTCAGTTCATTTTAGAAATCAATCCTTCGATCTACTAAATGGTAGGCATCACCACTACTGACCATTCATCGGTGTTTTTATAAATGGCAATTTGGCACTCACTTGTTCCACAATAAAACTTTTCAATTTCAAACACAAAAGCGTGCCCGTTTTATTGTTGTAGCTTCACGACAAAAATGTTTAATGTTTGAAGAGTTAAAACTAATACAGACAGCACAAAAGATGACTGTCAACCAAGAATCAATGCCGTAATTCCAGATTCTGTTATTTCCACCACCCTTAATTAAAAACAAATCCCGGACACGAAAACGACATAGTCATGATATAAATACGGAAGGGGAGGTTTCATGAAATATGTATTGGTTACGACTGTCCAAATGCACAACTCACTGTTGTGATTCCGTGGTTTTAGAAGAGTGGTAATGTCGTTAATAGATTCAGTTATAGACTGACATACAATTTAGAAATCACAAGTTCCACGTAAGCTCTGTCATATTTATATTTCTTTCTCTGTCTCTCTCAATAACGTAATTTTTGTTTAATAATCTCGAAACCTAAAAAATTACAATTTCAACACTCTAAAGATACAATATCTTATTGGCATCGCTCTTACTCTCTTCATCTGACTAAAAAGTTATTTTAATCCTATTATTGAGATAGCAGCGTAAAGAGCCATCACGAAAATTTTAACAATCTAAAAGGATTGTTGGTTTACATAAAATTTTATATAAATATCTTAAAATTTTCACTGCCAACATGATTCGAACCTGCGTTTTCTGGTTATCTAGACCAACTAGGAGCGATCGATGCTGACTCCAAAATTGTTGAAATGACTTATTTCGGCTTAACCGAAGCTCCATCTAGCAGACCTCGCTTTGTAGCGATTGCCTACTACATTGTAATACGGTACAGTTCCAATCAAATGGCAAGAGATTTTACTTTATATAACCTTTATTACGTATATTTTAAAGTGCTTACCGACACTAGCGGATGTTCATGTAAATATCTACCCCTCAAAATTTCGGTTGTTGGTTTGCCTAAATGTAAGCGTCAAGTCTGTCCATAAAAGTTCTAAATAGATGTGCTCTTTTATATGTAGGTAATGTTATTGTTTTTTTTTTCAATATTATTTTATATTTTACGCAGTACTTCGCTTCTTTAAACCAGATATTGGCCAAACTTTGTATGATTCATTATAATCCATTATACAAAGTTTTGCTAAGGTAAAAATTATGAAGACAACAATTATAATCCCAAATAAACTCTCACAGAAAATCCAGTCCTACACCAGTAGAATCAATGTATGAAAGTTACTAAATCTTAAGAACATGCCACAGTAGTAAAGGTTTATCTTGCATTTACAGTCACAGATTTAACAACAGTTGATTAATGCGTGATGGTAGCCCTAACTCCTAAGCCCCAGAAGCTGCCATGGGAAACACAATACCTTTTAACGCGCATTATGTAAGCATTGGTGGATAGTGGATCTGATGGCCGATATCAGCTTCCATTTGGAAGTTCATTAGGTCCTAGCTCTGTGATGTTTGATAGATTGATCAGAAGATGTGGAGAGGTTGAGACTTGAAATATTTATTTTATTTTTAGGAATATCAATAGTTTTAGTGACAGAAATAATGGTTATGGTCAAGGGTGAGATGTGTGGAGTCATGCAGACGGCCAGTTGACAAAATATTGCCCAAACCTAAAAGTAGTAGGTGTGCCAGTAAAAGACTTACTCTGGCGACCCGATGGATGCTCCCATTTCTATTTGTTTCTCTGATCTAAGCTGGTTAAACGTTTATTACTGGTATTCCACATTTAGCTTTCCTACTCTAGATTTAGTATGTTCACCACCTTTGACCTCATCCTTAAGATCAGGTGAACTAGCTGTCTATGGCTCACTTATCAAGTGTTAAAATAGCATTAGAATCCCTTTGCTCTTAATCCTGGATCGTTAGCCGCCAGTTATAATATGTATAGCCATGGATAACACAAAATCCATAAGTTCTATTGACTCCACTTCCACATCAAGCCTCAAAGCCAACGTCATCTCTACACCATTCTCTAGTCCAAGTCCAGTTTCCCATTAGTAGCCAGCACCCTCGCGATTGACGATTCAGTCTTTTGTGGTCAATTTTTTTCCACGCCTTTCGTTAATGGAGATTTCTCCGATACGAGCGCGTATGTCAAACTTACGCCTGCGCCGCCGTGCATAATGTCAAATCACCACGATCAAAAGATGCGCCGGAGTCGGGAAAAAAACGACGCGTCAAAGTCGAGAGTGTCCTGTCAATACGCCGGCTTGATTATTGAAAATTTGAGGTGCTTGTTGGAGGAAAAAGTTGAAAAGTTTATGTTGTGGTTTAAGTGGGTATTCAGGGTTTTGACAGGTTTGCTAATGAATATTAGTTTGGTTAGGTAACTAAACGTCAATAACAAGATTTTTTGATATTAATAATAAACGTGCTTATTACGTTGACACTAGCAACAAATTAGTAGCATACGACTCACGTGTTAGCGAACCAAAAAAGCTATTTAATTAAGAGAAAAAATCCTTTGAAGTATCAGTAACTCCAACGAAGCAGCCACTGAAGTTTTGACTAACAGAATAAGGCAACATAAAGTTGATAAAGACCGCAAACTCGTGATAAAAAATGTATCAATAGATACTTGTAGGCGTATAATATATATCGTATCTGTACAATCTTTTGAATATTTTTTTTACATCATAGCTCAAACTAATAGCTCCCAAATTACTACATGAACAGCTTCAAGTAATTATCATCACAATTCACCAGAACCATGTCAATGTTCGAATGACATTATGATACACGAATTTATTTCCGAGAATTGCGAGTCAAATCGATTTGATTTACCTGCATGTTAAGAAAATATTGAAAAAGTGACTTGTCATCGATGGTGATGTCATTGCTTTGGAGAGGTTAAGAGTTAATTCAGTTTTCCCTATCTCAATTTACGCCCGGGAATCCTAACTGTCTCTTTTGTGATTTGATGATGCATTTTCGTAATTTTTGCGGACTGAGGACACGCTGTCATTGCTTTTTTATCTTAACGTAGATACTTCTACGTGAGGCGATGGGGTATTGCAACTTACAGATTATGTGTGTTCCAGACCAACCGTATGCTTAGTCTATATATCATGGATGTAATTATTTGCAAACATCTGTGTTTTCTGAAGCTGGACGTGAACAGATAACTAGACTACAAGAGTGCTTCACTATCTACCACATTGTAGTCAAACGCTATATTAAAAATAATAGCAGAATAGGTCTGCGCCTTTAGTAATAATTTTAGAGAATATAGTAGCCAGATAAAAAAGGCATATAGTCCCAAATAGTGGGAAATTACATATTTTATCCGATTTTGCGTATTCAAAATTCATGACCAAAAACAAGAGACTAGCAAACCGACACCCATCATCGATAGTGCAAACGGGAAACGCGTCGACACCTCCGCTTTATGAATAATCGAAACGCGCGAACACTCGCCCCCGGGTCGTGTATACATAGCCTATAAAACTATGAATGCTTTAGCGCGTGTACGTGTTGAATCTATACTATTCAGTTTCTATAAAATTTTCCTTTAAATTATATTTTAACTACTCCAAAAAGAGCAGTGTTTTATGTTAGCAGAATTAAACTGTTTGTCTTGAGATTCAGATCACGCTTAGTAATGCTTTGCCAAATTGATATTTATCTCATCTAATTATATGTGTCGATATAAGCGATGGTTGTAAACACACTATAGGTAGGTACTCCTGGAACTGTCTCTCAAGTGCGAGTGCCGGAGCGCACAGGAATATGCTTGGATACAAATTTTCAACTTGGGAGTGGTAGGTAGCCATGCGATCACTACCTTAAAACTTAACGACCAACGCAGAGGCAAAAACATTTTCAGAAATAAGCTTATGCACCCTAATAGATGCTGGTAATTGCACCCCTAACTCGTTGCCTTTACAATAAAATGAAGTTTGATGGAGCAAAGTTTTGGTTAGAAATGTTGAGCTTTTCTGATTTTGCTAGACAGAAATGGCAAGAGATATCAGAAGATACGTACTATGGATACTGAATCAAGTGAAATCAGTCCCAAAGGCCGGACCGTGTGTACATAGCTTTAATATTTAATCGTTTCCTTGTGAAAACTGCACTTAATGAACTGAATGGATAAACAAAGTTTAGTTTGTGTTTTGCATTAACTGACTGGTCATAATAATATTTATAAATAAATCTATATCCATACAAATAAATAAGATTGAAGAGTCTGTTTTTAATATCAAAATAACAGCTTTTTACTAAATGCATATGAAAGTATATACGGTACCAAAGACTCTAAATAATCTGTGTACGGCACCTATAAAAACAGCATTCAAACCCTGCAGTGCAGTCCTTTCTCTTTCAAAGTTCCGAGTGACACGTTGTTATGGGTTGGTTTGCTTACCATCAGGCCAACGACCCGCTTGTCTTGTTATGCAATACTATAAAAAAATGTGAAAGCTTATAAAATAAACGATATTAATGTCCAAAATCTAATCAACTCTTCATACGCTTTTAAACGCTGGCTGATATCTCCCATTTGGCACTGTCCAAACTACGTAACGCACTGGTATAAAAGTAATAGTAATTTGTTGCAAGGTCTGTCTTTGATCCAGCAATAAAGACGTCTGCTTTAATTTTGATGGATGTTCCTTGTGATAATTGAGCCGGAATGGAATGCCATTTTGTTTTGATTACTTGCAACTTCCGACTTAACTGTGGCACGTTCAAAATGGAAGCAAGATCGAGTCACTCGATCTTTCACTCGATTCGTGTGTTTTAATTCTGTATCAAAATCTCGATTGCAGTCCGTTGGATGGTAGCGTTCGAAAACTAAGATGATTCTTAAGTACAGCTGCTGAAATACACCGCTTGGAGAATATTTTCAACTTGATGGTATTATCTAGCTCAACGAGCACTGGAAAATGTTACCACCATAGGCACCATGCAAATGGTTACTTCATGATATACCATGAGATGTCTTTAAGCTGCCACAAATTATCTTCAAGCCTCACACAAATTTTCAGTTGCGCACCATTCTCGTCGCTAACTTTCTTAGGCTAAGATTCTATAGAATTTAAAACTAAAACTCTGTAGAGTTATATCTACCTACACTCCATTATACTAACCACGCACAGTCCTTAAGAAGAGTTTTTCTATTAGTCCAACATCTGACGTAGACAGAAATAAGGTCTTTATCAAAATCTTTCCAACTTGAAGTACTTTAGCTTACCTTCTAGTTCAAAACGCCCAAGGTATCAAACCCTACGTAAAGCCAAAGGTACATATAGTAAGTACATGTCGTCGAGTACCTCGGCTAATAACCATTTACCCGCCGCCGCAGGGCCGGCGCGCGCGCATCTGATTGATGCGTTTATAATTATGGCGCTCTTTTGCGCCTTTTGCACGGGAAAATATCATTTGCATGCTTTAATGTTGTGAGTACATGTGAAATTACGGTGTTTATGCGTGAGACATTTTTATATGCATGTGTGTTTTTGGCTTGGTTATGGTAAGTGGTTGTGATGAATTATTTTAATTAATTCGTTCAAAAGTGTCTGTATTAATTTTTGTGACGATTTTTATCGTTACTTTTTCGAATGGTTAGCACACGCTCGATCCCATTCTATGTTTGGACGCTAAATCTAGAACTGGTAAAATAACGTACTTAAGTTGTGTTTTAAAAAGTAAGGAGGCACATCAGCCATTTCCTCTGTCCAGTTGTCCACCCAAACTAATTTTGCATACAACAAGAAAGAAACCGTTGTTCTTACCTCAACCATGATGCTTCGCAATCATCATCAGCCGGAAAACGTCCACAGAAAACTACTTGGATCAGCTATTCGCCTCAATTGCATCCCATGATTCTCTGAGGTTTAGATCATGTCGTCGGTCCACCTTACATTCGATTCGATCGCAATTCTTACATTCGAAAAACATCAGACACATAATAACTTATTAACACAGCAATCGAAGCAAGCTACCGTCAAGCTATTCCAAGAATGTCCATGTCGCAAAGGAGGCGTGACATTTGTGCCAACAGAAATGTCAAAGCAATTTCCAATCGATTTTGTCGTGAGCGGCTGCTGATCGGAAGGTCGGTGGTACCAGGTTTAATGGTGATTTGTAGCTTAATGTACTACGGTACGTGGTTACTGTGGGGTTTGAATTGTTAAGGTTTTTTAAGACATTAGTAAGGCTTTATATAAGTCTGTGACCTTTCTCGATTCTTTTCAACTATTTTCAATTGTTTCTATGAAAAACAAATAACAAACATCCTTGAGCAAGGTTAAGAAACAAACGACGATCTTATTACTAACCTCATTATGATTCGTGTACTCGAATTGCAAAAATTCTAAAAATAACTACTAGTGTAGTTATTTTTAGAATTTAAAAGGCTAGTGCCTCTACTTTTAAAATTATGTTATGTATCAAATCTGCCAATTTTTATAAATAATTATATGCATTATAATCCTAATATTTGTACATTTTATTTTACAGATGAAGAGAAAAAGATTCAATCATCAAATGAAGAGCACATATTCCTGCCGCTATTAAACCGCTGAACAGATTTTCAACAAAATTGTCTAGAATCCAGCTAAGTAGCTAGTACTACGTAGAAATTGCTTTACCGTTCTGGAGCGGATATGTTTTATATGGCGCAAGACCATACAAAACATCTTTTTGATGGAGATTAAAACAACAGCATACAGTAGGTACAGTATATAATGCGCACAAAATAAAAAAGAAGCTCGAAAATAAGCTTTAGTAATCCTTTCTTTATCCCATATCTTTATATTTAGTAACGCTGCGCTTTGATTAAAACAATGCTATCACATGTAAAATATTCTGTGACCGCCACCTCAAAGGCCCGCATCAAAGACAGCTTGATTGTAAAGATTTCACCATGACCCATCTCTCAATGACACCTCACGAACGCAAGACAAAAGAACAAAGCGGGCCCATTATATTACACAACTGTGATTTTAGAGTAGTGATGAGCGCGTAAGACGGGAGACGGTCTTGGTCTTGACTTTGCTATCGGCCGTCATTTTCAGTCGCGGTATGGCTGCAAGTTGCTGGTGTCAGCAGTGAATGTGACGGTGTTACTAAATATTTCTCGTTTGCTGTTTGTTTCCTGCCCCCCAGAGATCTAACCAAGAGAAATAATATAGATACAGAAAAAATTTAAATAATTTTAGTATGCTACCTATTAAATTTGGCGTAAGACACATAGTCAATTCTTGTATTATTCATTGATATGCCTTAAAGGATTTCAGAAAAAATAACAAGCTAAGCTGATGGAGTGCGCATTTTAAACATATTGCTTGTGAGTGAAGAAAAATCCGTTACTTCATCTTCGCAAATATAATTCAGTCTTTGTCATCTTTTAGACACGGTCTCATTGCTACTGGTCGTCATGTTTGCCCCTCACTACTTTATATTCACGGACTGTGAGCTACATAATGACATGTACTGATACGTTGGTACTCTAATGGCGATCAGCCAAATTGCTCTGACCACCTTTCCCATTGACCATTTTATGTCTACCGTTGAGACGTGGTAAAATGTGATTTATTTGTAGAGAGATAAGGTTGGTTTCGACAGCGTTAGTACGATTGTTAGAATCTAAATCTTAGTGGAGCACCACGCCTCCTGTGTGACAAAATGAGGACATTTTCTTTTCTTCTAATTTGATAGACGTTCGCTTTAAAATAGATTTTAAAGTGAACGGATTTGAGTACAGTTTCCTTTGATTTTTCTATTGCAGTGTAGATAATGTATGTTGACATTATCTACGGTCATTTCAGTACTGTTATTTCATGTACTTTGTAAGTGTAAGTATAGTGCTTAGAATGGGTATCCGCATAGATTGATTATCTTTTAAATTTTTTAAGTTAAAGAATTCAATGTGAAAAAAGTCTAAGTAAATATAATCTGGCAGGAAAACATCGTGACGCAATAATACCATGGTAGCAGTGCATTTCACAATGCTCTCTTGCTAGTTACCAGATGAAAATCTGTTTAGAGCAAGTTCCTATTCTATAAGGTTAGCGTATAATTTACACTTTCAACCACATCGTCCTTTCATCCACCTAAGTACACCTCAAAAGTAAAAAGGTGGAAAAACACGAGCTTTCTTCACACATACGCAGACCTTCAAAAATATCAATGTGTATATTCAAAACACGTTACATAACGGATAAAAAGACGGTCATACATTCCTTACGGTTGGTATGTAATCATAGGAATTATAATAATTGTCTAAGAGGCGCGCGGGGCGGAGCCACGTGACAATCACGCTCGGGGACCTAATGAACGGGTGCGCGTGCGTTGGCACAGGTGGGGTTTAGTGATGGGACATGACGATATCGATGAAAGCAGTTGAGCGATGATAGTTCTGAGGTGCATTCACGCCGATCTGTAGTCGAGATTTGAATCTTACAATGTCTGTGAAATTACTGCGCTTATGAGACTTAACACCTAATGTCTCAGGGTAACGAGCGTACTGCTGTGCCACGTAGGCTTTTGTTTTTCACAGTTCTAGTCGGCACTGCAAACACCGAAATTGGTAAGGCCTGGCGATATGGGCACGTTCATAGGGCATTTATGAGTGATCACTTAGCTAACTACCTTTTTTACCACATTAACATAATAATAAAACTTACTGCACCTACCGGAATGACTTTTTATATAAGTATAGTATATTATATATAGGTATTTTAGATACTATATACCTATTGGCAAAACCTTTTAATAGGAAATTTGGATACGTTCTCCAATCTCAACTGACCGCATTCTCCTTAGTTTGAAGTAACAAAGGTCGTGCTGATTTTATACCGCTGGTACGAAATTTGCTGCAAGAATTGGATCCAGCATCTGAAAAAATATCAATTAAAAAAATACTAATAATCACGGTAAATATCCCGTTACAATGTATCAAGTAAAAAATACTTATTTATTTATTAAATGTAAAAATCCAAAGGTACACTTTTATCCAGGCTTGTGATCGATGTTATCGATATACTCGCCAGGTTTCTTGTGAGTCCATCACTATGCTATACATATGGTGTCGAGTCATGCATTTATTATCAGTGTCGTTGTATTTCGACGGTAGATCGCCATAACTCTTTCGCCCTGGGACAATTACTAGGTATGTTATCTAGAAGTTCAGTATAAAAATTATCCAAACCCTGATACGAGTATGACGAATGTCTATATTTAATCCCTATCGCAAAGAGATAGGACGTATGTAGGCTACGAATAAATAATAAGTCGTTCGTTTGAAGATCATCAGCTTTTTGTCAGTTTTATTTTAATTTAACCTTTTTACATGAAGTGCTAAAGTGATGAAAACTTGCCTTATTTGTGCTGCGAAAACAAAGATAAATAACATAGGATCACTACTTTGAGATAACATAGAATAAGGACAGTATTTTGGCCTAGGCCAAAACACATATCTGACAGGCTAAAGAGTGAGTCCATACAGAAGCGGCTCTTAAATCATGTTTAGGTGTTAGTATTTGAGGTCTTATTATACCTATTCTTTACGTTAACTTATAACGTGCTCACGACCTTCGATCACGTTATCACGTAACAACAGGTAAGATAGTGGTTAAACGATAACCTATCAAGATTGAAGAAAGAAGTAGAAGAAACATGAGTTTACTTTACACAGACCTTAAAAACTACCAGCGTGTCCATTCAAAACACGTTACTTAAGGAGAATAAAAAACTACCATATCAGTTCGTAATAAATCTTGGAAAAGGTTCTGGTTATATCAACGAACAATATCGAGTCTCTGTTTTGTGTTCCCTTTTTGAAAAACTGCAGGAGATTGACGCGTTTCGTATAAAAGCTTGGTTAAAAGCGTGGCAGCGTTACAACCCAGAACCGTGTCAATTCTTCAGTCTTTAAAAGCGGAAAACGGCTGAAAAACAAAGGTTTCAAACTTACTGCTACTAGACAGGTGACAACCAGACACAAACACTTCAGACCCGACGTTGTTCTGAATTATCACAATAACAAGCAAACCAATGACAAAACCCAAACATTCCCAAGCCATCCTCATCCCCAATGTCCAGCTCAAAATGACATTCATTTATTTTTTAAGGACCCCATAAAACAACATTACGACTTGAACACTATACTTACACACTGTTCATTCCCAATTATTGGCCATAACGTGGGTTCGATTCTGACGATAATTATAAGTGGTAAGTCTAAACATAGGTGGAAACATAAATAATGCTGACGTTTTCTTCTATTTGGTAGTTTGGGTTAATTAGATGTCGCAGGGTGGATGGGAAAAAAAAATTTGTAATTTGTGGTCTCGACTTGAGAGTAATGCTTGTGGCATTTAACTGGAGCTTTTTGGCCCTGTTTGAAAAGTAAGATGTAAAATAGTATGGAATTGAACTCTAAAATCCATGAGAGCCAGCATTAGTTTTCCTATGTGGTAGGACTAACACTTCTGCGACTTGTTTGAGCTGTACCATTACTTTGCTCGTGTAGTCTGCCGCTAAGCAGGAGTGTGTATGCCATTAGTGGTGAGCAAAGTAGTAACTGAAACTACTTGGACTTAATACCTTATGTCTCAAGGTAACACACTTCAATACCGTTTAAGCAATTTCAAATTTATGGGTGGTATTGCCATTTTTGTGGACCGGCAAACCAGCTCGTCAATGTATTGAGCAAAAAATCATCTCAGTGTCACGTTTAGGTCATTTTAATTTTACTTGACGATTAAAAATATAAAACTTAACAACCCTCGTTAGCTGCAGCTCTCAGTAATTCAGGACTATTTGACTTATAAATACGACATAGCTCTAATAATAAAAATGCTCATCTAATGAGACTGGCATTTCATTTAGAATTGTGGACGTGGAATCTTGATATCACCTGCGGGCAAAATATAGAAAGAAAGAAAGAAAGAAAGAAAATACATTTATTTGTAGCCATTGCCCAAAATATAGATAGGTACATACATTTTAAAGCTAAAATAAGACATGAAAAGATTGGGCAGTTGACTACAAAATGGACACAGCTCAGCATAAAGCGCCACCGAAGTAGCGCGCTGGTTTTCAGCTGTGGCCCAATTTTGCATCGAGTAGCTGCAAAAACATGTAAATGAATAAATTTAAATAAATGAATGTTGACATGTGACATGTGACACAATATCAAGTGATATATTTTTTACTTATTTAAACACTGATGTTAGCTGATGATGATAATCCATTATTTAAAAGAAAATTGATTGCGGCTGTGGTGGTGATTTTAATACTGGACTCTTAATTATTTTTGACTCCTATCTTACTGATTTATAAGTAACGATATGGTTGCAAAAGAATTAAGACCACATAGCTGTGAACTATTCATCTCTAACGTGATGATTGTGGTGGGTGAGATCCCTGCACATATAATACATGCTGTGCTCGGGACGGTTACCGCCCTCTATGAAGATAATAGGGAAGCTGCATGAAAAAATACCGAAGAATGAAAAAATTATGACAATATAAATTCAACAAGGTAACGTAAAAGTTTCCAGAATGTTAAATCAATGTTAAGTCAACCAGATCAGGCAGTCAGGCAGATAGCTGATGTTACAAGGAGTAACTTAGGCTACTTTAATTTTAGAAAAAAAATTAGGGTTCCGCGCAAAATAATAAAAACCATGGAATCCAAAATCTCCCCGCGAGTGAAACCACGGGGCAGCAGCTAGTTTTATATATAATTGTGGGCATATTATAGGTGTGCGTATGTGTGTGTTATGTTATTGTGAGTCGTGTGTGTAAGTGGCGTTTAGTGACTTTGATAATATCTAATCTTGATTCATTTTACATTTGTACATCGACATTCATAAAAAACATGTACTTGCTCGTATAAAGACACGTTACAGTAAACATTTCGTACACAGTCAATAAATTGATAAGTACGTTTGAGACCACACATTCAGACAGTCAGAATGATATAATGACAGCAATTGTGGACGCCCGAGGCGGCTAGCACGTTTGGTCAACACCGAAAGTGGGCAATGTCAATGACTTGGATTACAAATGAGAAAAAGAAACGTTACTTTCAGCCATCTGATTATAAATCAGACGTTGGTTTACTAATATACTAGCTTCTGCCCGTAGTTTTCAGCCACGTTCCCAAAGGAATCGTGCATTTTTCCGGGATAAAAGTAGCCTAAGTTATTCTCCGGTTCATAAACTATAATTGAGCCAAAAATCACGTCGATCCATTGCTCCGTTGCTGCGTGAAAGAAGGACAAACCAACAAATCAATAAACAGACAACACACTTTCGCATTTATAATATTAGTAGGAAGTAGGATAGGAAGTAGGATTTCATACAGCTAATGTACATAAAAAACTTCCAACTGGTAGTGGGCTAGAACATTTTGGATTATCTATAGGCCAGGCCTACTTGGGCTATAGAAAACAGTTGGATAATCTACAAAGATTATCCAACTGTTTTTGTAGCTAGCTAGGTTAGATGTAGTGTTTATTTATGTATTAGCCTTTTTTATGTTATTTGGTAACGAGACGAGCTGGTCGTTTGCCTGATGGTAAGCATAACGCCGGCCCATAACATTTGCAGTGCCACCCAGAACTTTGAAACACAAATGCCTGCGCGGCACTGCAGTGCGCTCGTTACCCTGAGACATTAGGTATTAAGTCTCATAAGCCCAGTAATTTCACTGGATACTCTGCTCATCAAACCGGAACACAGTAATGCTTGCACACTACTGCTTGGCGGCAGACTTCACGAGCAAAGCGGTGGTAACAACCCAAACGGACACTCGCAGAAGAGTTAGTCCTCCCACTAACGTTAATAATAGCTAGTTAATAAAGGCATTTAGCCCGTTGAAAAAAATTTAAAACAATTATTATTATTACCTGTGACGCAGGTGACATGGGCACACGCAGCTATAATACAACACAAGACCCGAGATATCCATTACCCAAGAACAATGCTCACAACACAAAGTTTGCTCTGACTGGGGATCAATTCCAGGGCCTCTCTCTTTGCAGGCAGGTTTACTACCTACCAACTTATTCAAGGAGTAGATTAGAAATGGTGCAAACGCTGCACAGTATAATCAAAATTTAAATAACTTAAACTAACATACCGTAAAAATGTACTTATTTCTATAATAAAACTATTACATTTCTGCGCATAGAAATTAATAGTCAATTAGTGTAGTGTGTTGCATAAATAAACTTTATTGCAAAATGAATTTCGAAACGTCATAACCTAGACAAAAACTTAGAAGTTGCTCTTGGCATCAGTTTTTCTGCTTTTCTGTCTATTGGTCCTACAAAACACTACCTCCGTTCAAAGATCACTCTTGTCACGCCCCTTTCAATTAACACACTTCACCTTGAAAACCCATTAAAATAAGAGCGATAATTGATCAGAGGCGCCTGGCACTGAGCGTCACCGACAACCGATCGAGCGATTAACAACTTTGTCCTATAGGTAGGCCTCACTTCTACTCACAGGACTGGGTAGAGCTTGAAACTGATAGATATGCTCTTGTAAGCTGCAGAGTTATGAAACTAAGAAATCTAAGAATGCATTAAGATTTGAAATATTGCAGGTCAAAAGTCACAATGTTATATTAGTGGAAGGACTAACTCTTCTGCGAGTGTCCGTCTGGGTTGTTACCACCGCTTTGCTCGTGAAGTCTGCCGCCAAGAAGGAGTGTGCAAGCATACTGTGTTCCGGTTTGATGAGCAGAGTATCCAGTGAAATTACTGGGATTATGAGACTTAATACCTAATGTCTCAGGGTATCGAGCGCACTGCAGTGGCGCGCAGGCCTTTGTGTTTCAAAGTACTGGGTGGCACTGCAATTGTTATGGGCCGGCGTTATGCTTACCGTCAGGCAAACGACCAGCTCGTCTCGTTACCTAATAACATAAAAAAAAACAAAAAAAACAATTCCGTAACTTTATTAGATGGTTCGACTAACTTTCAGTCGTCATCGCACGCCTTTAGCTACAGCATCTTTCAGTCGTTAGCACACGCTTTTATAGCTGGAGCATCTTTCAGTCTTTGTGTCATAAGGGTCTTTGTCTATCTGATTATTGGTCGTTTGAGTGTTATTGGAACTCTTAATTGTCCGCCTTATTTTTACAACCATTCGGTGATGTCATAAAGGTCGGTAGACCAACAACACGGTCTTTTAAAAAAGCGTTATTATAACTTTTTGTGGCTTATTGTCGCCATACCTTCAAAATGCATATTTTAGAATGGAAAGTAAATATTACTCACGTCAAGGCTGTTCTCTTGCTTCTCAGAAGGTCTTTAGTTCCATACGTCTATACTAAATAATACAGTTTGTCTGTCCCTAAAGTTCTGCTATTCAATTACAAAAGTTGGACGAGTTCGCCAGGTGTTGGATCTTGATTGCACGCCCACTTCTGAACTCATTTGGTGGCGCGAGTGTGTCGTAAACTCATTATGGGGGTGACTTTGGAAGTTTTGTGGGGCTTAGGAGTCAAACTAAGCGGATTACTATAACTACAACGGCAGTGCTTGCAGTTTTTTAAAAGGAACCTTACACTGTACTATTTCAAATAAAAAGACGATGAGAACTGAGACTATTTATGGTGTATGGTGATAGAGTATTTTATAGTCCCTTCCTTGCTAGCTACTAACGTCTAGTTGTAAATCTATCACCAAGTACGTAATGGTATCCAGCAGATACACTTGAGAGCTACTCTCAGAATAAGAGCAGCTCTCAAGATTTGAGGAGTTTATTTAACCTTCCTAACTTCACTTATGACAAGAGACAATGTTCAATTGTTAATCTAGCAAGAATAAAAAAAAACTTATGAAACTTGATGATAAAGTAAGTAATACTGAGTAAAATAAACAAGAATAAATTGAAGTCCGTGATGAAAGTGACTTTGTTGGTATACACTGTTTTAGACTTTCACGGTTATTAACTAATTCACACATTATAACGGGATATTTACCGTGATTATTATTGAACGATGAGCACCCGATATTTCGACGCTGTTGCAAGCATCATGTTCACGGGAATACTATACGGGAGTATTCCCGTGAACATCGTTCAATAATAATCACGGTAAATATCCCGTTATAATGTGTGAATTTGTTGGTATGTCAATTTGTCCTTCTTTCAGGCAGCAACGGTGTAACGAATCGACGTGATTTTTTGCACAGAGCGCATTTTGAATTCTTCCAACGTTAAGTAACGCTATAGAGCCTGCTAGACTATGGTTCATTTTTATCCCGGAATATTCACTGATCCTGTGAGAATCGCCACGCGGGTGAAACCGTGGGCAGAAGGTAGTATACTAAAATATTTAACTTTCACTTGTTGTATCTATTCTATGCTTTTACTAGCACAGTTCAAGAAGGAAACTTTATCATCTTTTCTTCACAAACTAGGCCTATTTGTCTTTATACGTACAGTTGGCCCCCTTCTCATGACTAAATTACGAAGGCGCACGTTACAAAATTATGTATGTCATAGATTGTTTGTCATGTCCCGTCTGATCGAGCCCGGACCCTAAGCCGAGTTAGCATTTGTCTTCATTTTCTTGGCTTTAGGGATGACATAAGAGTTTCGAAATATCGATAACGTTCTGTATTTTTTAGATTGAAACTTAACCTGCTAGACCAAGGTGCATTAAAAATGTGTTTCCTTTTAATTACAAAGTGTTCAAAGAATCAATGCCGAATTAATTACAAAATCTATTTAATCTTTTGATTTTTGTAAGTAGACCTATATTTGTGCGCAAATAGATAATATATATTAAGTACTATATTTTTGGTCCATGTGCGCTAGATAATTTTCGACTTCTCAATATTGCTACGGCAATTACGAGTTAAGCAGTAAATAGACACTTAATTTATTATTTATTTATTCATTTATTTTACAATTTATAATTAGTTAGTTATTATTAACTAGCTTCTGCCCGCAGGTTTCACCCACTTTCCCACAGAAACCGTGCTATTTTCCGAGATAAAAAGTAGCCTATACGTCTGGTCCATAAACTATATATATGCCAAAAATCACGTCGATCTGTTCCTCAGTTGCAGCGTAAAAGAAGGACAAAGCAACAAACTAACACATCAACAAACAGACAAACACACTTTCACATTAATAATATTAGTAGGAGTAGGATAAGATTATTTATTTGCGGGTTAAAAGCCACTACCTATGTATGTTATTGAAAGATTTCAAGTATTTTAACAAGTTAACGATTTCTTATTTAATTTTCGTAGTCCGAAAATTAAATAAGAAATTTATTATCGATGCTACCATTGAACTCGGAAGTAAGCGTCTTAATCATCGATATCGAAACTGACTCTACGGCTCCCTTCGGACAGGACATCCCTACCCTTCTAGAACAAAGAACATTGATATTAATTCCGCCTTCCCGTACCAAATCACGTCTATCTAATTATATCGACTCTGCGACCGTTAGATATTAAATTATGAAATTTCGCGACTTTTGCCCTCCCAGGGGAAATAATAGGCCGTTTTTAAATGAAATAAGGCGCGCGACGGGTTACAACCCCCTTTACGGGTGAATTAGTCGGTGTTTCCGATATTTAACGCCGTTTTTGCGATAATAAGAAAATATTGGGGTGTTTGTCTGTATTTTATACGTAAATAAAAAATAATGATTTTAATAAACGCTAAAATTAAGTATGTCTAAAACAATCTATGATGATCGTAAAATAGAAAGTTCTTAAAAAAGATTTGATTTGTCAACCACTAACAAAGTTAAATAACCTTTAGATAATTATGATGATATAAAGACACAGAGTTAACAAACGTACGATATAATAAGGACTATTATAAAAAAAGTAACCAGTGTCATAGAAGTCTTCTCGTGTGAAGATACTCTATCAATTAACCTAATTACTTTACTACCTATTGCATAGTAAATTCACCACAACATGCTAATTACCCAAAATGGTAAAAGAAAATAAAAAAATATTATTAATAATATAACAAGTATTATCATGGGTATTTTCTTTGCTAATAGCGATTTATACAAGAGAACTAATTATAAAGACTTAAAATGGAACACTGTATCATTGAAAAATAACATCCTTATAATGGTAGTCTCCAGCAGTTAATGAGTACAGACTGATACCTAATGAATAATGGAATATAATTTTAATTGAAAGGCTTCCGATAAAAAAAGGACAAGCACATACAAAATAATGATAAACGCTCCTAAATCACACCCAGTTTGTAACCCCTGTCCCTTAACACCGTAATTGCGATAAGCGACGATTCCAGATTCTTTTCGAATAGCTTAAAAACTTAAACACAGTAATTTGAACCGAAGGTTTAAAAAACATTAAACCATCCACTATAATAAGACACTTCAATTCGTAGACGTTAGATACATTTTAGAAGTCAAATTAAAATGATCGTTAAATGGTATAAAATCAGTAGCTATTAAATTATAAATTCTAAGGTAAAGAAAATGTCATAGCCGCAGGTCCAACATTTCTAAGATTCGATTTGAATATGTAAGAGGCTATTAGAGTAATAAAATTAACGTTGTCGACGTACGAAATGGTCGAGATAACGTTTTGTTTATGGAAATTTAATTTAGGATATTATGCTTTCTGTAAGGGTGATTTAAAAGTTGAATTTGAGTGAGAACGTATGGTTATATGGTAAAGTATTACATACATAATCAATGTTTTGGATAATAACGACATCGATATTTTCATCAGTGATTGGTGCATGCAAAAATACTTTCAATCGAATTCTAGACAAACTTTCAAGGCTGCGTTTATAGTATCTCTCATCATCACTTGCTCATCAATCTCATCACAATGTGTCAGTTTAACTTAAAGCAGAAACTACTTATTGCATATCTGCTTGTGTTTATATACGAATTTACTAGCTTCTGCCCACGGTTCCGCCCGCGGTCCCACAGGAACTGTGCATTTTTCCGGGATAAAAAGTACCATGTGTTACTCTCCGGTCCATAAAATATATCTATGCCAAAGGTACGTCGATCCGTTGCTGCGTGAAAGAAGGACAAACCAACAAACGGACAAACACACTTTTGTATTTATTATGCCACCGTCAATAACATCAGATAAAATTATTATTAAAAACAATGACGTCTCAGTTTATTTAGGGTTCCTAAACGAAAAATGACATTTAACAACAACAATATAACATTTTATATTTAATTTTAAAAAAGCAGACCCTTTTTAGTAGTATCATGCCACCTCAGGTATCATTCATTTTTTCAATCAGTGTTTGTAACTTTTTTCACTGAATTCAACTAAAAACCTCTTTGCCCTTACTATGAGTAATAAATACCTTGTCACGTAATCAGTAATTAAAAGTGTAATGTAATCACTACACATTCATTAAAATTTTACACTGGTTTGTTTTACAAAAAACAAATCATCACAAGCCGAATTCAAATACTGTCAACCCTGACCTCCCCCAACCAAAATATCGATAGCACCAAATACCAGTTTCAAACTGTATCAGTACCAATCAGGCCACATCAAAGGACTTGGTAATGAACGGGGCGAATCTCCATGCGACCAATTATACCGTGAAAATGGAGCCAAAGAAGTCCTGCCTCGGGGCGCTCATGGGAACCACATTTGAATTTGAAATTTCGGTACCAATTTAGCTCGAGGTGCAAGGCGACAGTAACCGAAATGCGGTACTGGAACGAGTGATCGAAATTGTTTTGTATATTGCGGAATTGCAGATGCAACAATTGAGTGGTTTTCTAGGCTAAACTGTAAATGACTGACTCATCAAATAACCTAAAATTTTCAATGATAATAATTGTTCTTTATGCTGAACTTATATCCAATCTTTAGAAGATTTTAATTGGATTACTCAGAAATTACATTTTTTTTTAATGTTATTTGGTAACGAGACGAGCTGGTCGTTTGCCTGATGGTAAGCATAACGCCGGCCCATATCAATTGCAGTGCCACCCAGAACTTTGAAACACAAGGGCCTGCGCGGCACTGCAATGCGCTCGTTACCCTGAGACATTAGGTATTAAGTCTCATAAGCCCAGTAATTTCACTGGATACTCTGCTCATCAAACCGGAACACAGTAATGCTTGCACAGTACTGCTTGGCGGCTGACTTCACGAGCAAAGCGGTGGTAACAACCCAGACGGACACTCGCAGAAGAGTTAGTCCTCCCACTAACAAAATTTTTATTATTATAAACAATTATAACATCGCCCAGTCCGTTTCTGTTGAAAAGGTCTTACCGATGTGTTTCATATTGACAGCACGTTGAATCTACAATAAGGGACTGGGAATTGTTGCTTCTGTTACACCAATAGGCGTTCAGCGACAGATTTATCAATTTGAGGGTGGTAGCAAGACGGAGCAGAACTAGAAAATATCTGCACAAACTACATAATTTAAACTTAAAATGAAAACTATTTATTATAATTTTAATGGTATACAAATTTCATGACTTACAGTCGGATAAAACCTATAAGCTAAATAGCTTCACTTAAAAGGTTTTTTAGCGAAATCAGATGAGCTTCTGGCACTGGAAAAAGTATAGTCATTATTCACCATATTACCGATAATCTTGTTGTGATCAAAACCAGTCTTTACCAAGTTTACTCGATCAAAAAATATTTCAAAGTTACCTCTAAAAATAAGTTTGAAATATCTCTCTTATTTATTAATGTGTATTGATAGAATTAACAAGACTTACGTATTATATAATAACAAAAAACTTCGTTGTGGTACATTTTCGATTAGGCATCTAATTTTGAAGTAATTACGCTATTTTTGGATTTCTACTCTAATTTAGTGGCCTGCGTAGTCTTCCTTCTCTTTATGCCAATGCAAACCGACAGGGTGCGCAAAGAGCGTAGAATGATTAATAATATTGACTCGGGTCGCGTCTTAATATAGGTAACTATATAAAAACGTAAAAGAAGACGAGAAATCGGTCAGAACTTGTGATCAGTCAGTTAAAGTTCTGTTTAATTAAACGATTTATCTATTAGTATTATTGCTCAAAAATTCCGGAAACCACACGTCTGCCAGGCTAGTGTGAATGTATCTTTGTAAATCATGTAACAGTCAGAATGTAGATTATCAAGTAAAATGTCATTTTATCTGTGTTTCTCACGTGTACTGCGCAGAGTCACAATATTAATACCGGGTCGCATCGCGCTCCTCCCGAGGGGTTTCTAAATCATCCGTCCCTGTCGCTCCCTTGCGCCCGGCGCTAGCACGACAGCAGCATATGGATACGAGTTTTAACAAATACCTAAGGAATAATCAAAACAAGGGAGTCTTTATGTAAATTTTATAAACACTCACAAATTCTTTCTCTATTAAAAATATACCTACTACTCAACAATTAGATGGAGCGGATACTTATTTTTCAAAGATTTTTTAGGTGTTATTTAATTTAACACTTTTTGTTTGATTAATTTGCTCTTCAAACTCAGCTTTTTTTGTATTTTAATATTGTAACAACTATTATAATAAATGCGAAAGTGTGTTTGTATGTTTATTGGTTTGTCATTTTTTTCACGCAGCAACGGAGCAACGGATCGACGTAATTTTTGGTACAGATATGGTTTATGGATCGGAGAGTATTATAAGGTAATTTATTCCGGAAAATGCATGGTTCCTGTGAGAACGCGGGTGAAACCGCGGGCAGAAGCTATTATTATATAAACTTATCTCCAAAGGTAAACCATTTGCCTACAAATGGTATTTCATGACATGTTCCAGTGTATCTTAGAGCATTTTTTTTAATAAATAAATAAATACAGTAACAATAGCCTTTTATCATTATACACCGTTATGAGGTCAGGTGCACGCACAGTTGCAAGTTAAATAAAAGCTTATAATAAAAAAGGAATATCCACATTAGCCTAGCGAAGCCATAGCGCCTCCGGTAACATTCGCTTTACGCCGTAATTTTTCTTACGTTATTTATTTATTTATTACGTTGTGAGTGATCTATATCACGTCATATCTTACACTCTTGTAAATGGGCTGGCATTTATTCGACCGACTGTACCGGAGTTCTTTGTCTCTCTTTGTATAGCTTTTACTTTCGTTTAGTTTGATAGCATTTTAATTCAGTTTATATGTTTTGAATAGTAGTAGATGTGTTAATTAATGGCCGTGTAATTTATCTTTCGGTTTTAAAGTAGTTAGTGTCTTTGGAATTTAGGAGATTAATTATTAAATTTCGCTATTCTTAGTAGATATATATTCTGTGGTAGTGTTTAGTATTATTTGGAGTGTGGTGTTGAAATAGTTTGTACTAACATAGATTTTTGTACTATACGAGCGAATGTGGCCGAACGGGAACTTGCGCTATAGTTCGAATCTCGGTTCGTAATATCAAAATAACAGGTTTTCACTAAATCCATATAAAAGTATATACAGTACCTATAACAAAAACACAATTTTTAATATTTTGGTCTGTGTCTGTCTGTCTGTTTGTTCCGGGTAACCTCCGAAACGGCTAGACCGACTTTGACGGAACTTTCACTAGCAGGTAGCTGATGTTACAAGGAGTAACTTAGGCTACTTAAATTTTAGAAAAAGAATTAGGGTTCCGCGAAAAAAATAAATCCCATGAAATCCAATATCACCGCGCGGATGAAACCGCGGGCAGCAGCTAGTCTCAAATATATTAATCATATTATTTTTACAACCCAGTTTAGTAGATATCGATTGAGAAGATCCCATGACGGTGTACAAAATGCAAGCAACGAGCTTTTTTAAAAGGTGTTCGTTGAAACAAAAGTTCGAGATGATTCTACAATAGTGGAGGCGTAGTGAAGGCGCGAACGGCGTGCAATGAATTATCCTTTGTGAAGACTAAAGATGCTCCAAATCGGTCAACTAACATCTGCTTATAGGGAAGACCTTAGATTTTTATCGATATCGATGGTTTTTTTTTCAGCTGTTTATCTCAGCTGTAAATTCAGCTACAAGTACATAACTCCAAAATTTAAGTACAACACTGAAAATAGTAGTATGCTTATAAAACCGTGCTATAAAAAATGCGAACGTGTGTTTGTATGTTTGTTGGTTTGTCGTTCTTTCATGCAGCAACGAAGCAATGGATCGACGTGATTTTTGGCATAGATATAGTTTATGGACCAGAGAGTAACATAGGCTTTTTATCCTGGAAAGAATGCACAGTTCCTGGGGAACGCGGGTGAAACCGCGGGCAGAAGCTAGTTATTTCTATATATTCAAAGTTTTCTGTAAGAGATAGCTTTTAAGCCGTGAGACATGCTTAAGTATTGAATTTTTTACGCTATAGGTACATAGGTTTGCGTTAGACTACTAGCTCTCACTCTATCTCTTAGGTACTGATAAGCGGCGACTAGTGTTAGGTCTTTAGCGCATTATAAAACTCTTTCTTTTTTTAGAACAAAATTAGGATCCAATTCAATACAATTGACAACAGTTTTAATTCTAAAAACTGCTAGTAATTACTTGTGAACTATTTCAACTGGAACTCTTACGGAAATCCCTATCCCAAATTTTTTGTACACTCTCAGTAGTCAACTTTTTACCCCTTTTTCGATTCATTTTGGACAATAAACTGACCGCAGATGTACGGGCAGGTGTTTTATGATATCTAGAGGTTCGATGCCAATACTGACGGACTCCTTAATCATCGGGGTAGGAACGCTATTAATATTTTTATGGATTTTATTTTATGCATGGTCATTTCTCGGTGGTTGTTAAGATTTTTGTGGTTTGTTAAGCTAATTAGTCGTGTGACCAGCTGCTAAGGAGCCTTGGTTAAGAGCGTAGATGATTGTTATCAAAGGTTTTATGTGATTGTTACACTACTTTTACAATTGAGATGGTATATAGGTGTGCACTTTTCTCTGCTGTATGATTTTTTTGAATTTAAAATAATTGCTGTTATTCACACGTCAAGTTTTTTCACTTTTGGTCTATAGACCAAAAGAATTGTATTTAGATTAGATATAGTTCTTTAGTTGAATCTTATATTTGTATGCATTTTAGTCTTTAACGTGAATTTCTTACTTTAACTGATAAGTACACGTTTTATATAGTTTTATATGCAAACAATAGTTTATCTCTTTATTTTTTTTAAGATACTGTCAGAATATGTACAGATTAAATATCATTAGGTACTGTCACAAGTAATTTTGAAATCTAAATGACAGCAAATACGACGCGCTTTTATAACGAACACACGACTAACATCATGCTGATATATCCCGAAAAAAAAAAAGAAACAAAAACAAAAATATTTATAGAACCTTCAAGTCCTTTTACTGGTGAATTGATATTTCTACCTAATATTCAAATAAGGATGTACAACCGACAGCTTGTCGATATAATTCACGCGATTTATCCTCTATCGACAGTTGCGTGTCTCAGTGTCACTTTATCGCATATCGAGAGAGAGACCGTAAACTTGCAAGTAAGTTTATGGGAGTCTGTCTATCTGAGGGAAGTAAGTCAGCGTCCAGGGCCACTAATTGATGTCGTGACAGTGTCGCATCCAGACTTACGTGATCACAGTTAAAAGGTAATAAATATGCGACGGAATTGATGTCATTTGTTTTATTTCGATAGGTAAGAACTTGATCATTAGTACTTAAGTGACGTTGTATATTGTAGTCAAAGGTAAACAGGCCAAGCCTAGAGTTGGGTAACATGTACGTAGTGACAAGAGTGAAAGAGAGAGATAAAGATTTAACATGGGCGTAGTAACCCAGCCAGAAAAGCGCTAAAAATGCAATATCACCCGCTTGTACATGCCGCCAAGCAGTAATGTGCAAGCATTACTGACTTCGGTTTGATTTATTTATTTATTTATTTATTTTTAAGGAAAACCAACAGCTGTATTACAATAACTTATAAAACTAACATAACATTAGAAAGCCAATTATAGGTTCTCACGAATAGTAACAGAAAAATAAAAGGGTGAAAACTAAAATATAACAGTGGTGTAGAAAATTGTAATAGTAGTCCAACAGTCACAAAACTTATCAACCGTTATTAACCGTTATTAAACGGGCGCTAATGTTGCGCCAAAAAGAAAGAGTGATGAGCAGAGTAGCCAGTGAAATTACTGGGCTTGTATCTAATGTCTAAGGGTAACGAGCGCACTGCAGCGCCGTGCAAGCCTTTGTAGTTCAAAGTTCTGAGTGGCATTGCAATTGTTACGTGCCGGCGTTATGCTTACCATCTAGAAAATCACCAGCTCGTCACGTTATAAAATAAACAGGTAAAGTTTGAGTTCCCAATTTAACAAGGTCTTTTTTTATCCAGCAATTTAATGATTCCTTTGTATTAATTTGCAAACCTTATCAACTTTAGTAAGGTGTGAGAATGTCGCCACTATCGACAAACTTTGTTTTATCGACATCGACAGAAACTCACGCGAGACCCATCCTTATAACCTAACCGTAAAGTACAAAGACTGAAAGTAATAGTGAAGATTGTAACTTTGTTATATCCTATCAAATCAAGTGACAAGATTGATATATGTCAGGGATGTCACGTTTCTGGTATCATTGCGCTAAGTGCTTTAGATCCAGGGCGGAATGCAAATTAAGCTGTTCACAGATAAAATGCGACCACTTTAAGCGTATTTATTGCATTATGTAAATATTAAAGAATTTAAGCCTTCGGTAAAGCCTGTCCGTTATATCAACCGACATGTAGACTATGTTACAATATGCAGCTGGAAGTAAGTAAGAAGTAGAATTTTATATAAACATAAAGGAAACACATTGAGTCGTCTGCCTACTACATACAATAAAATAACAATACAAAGCACACAAAATTAGTACAAGAAAAAAAGTAAACAATATATACCCTAGATAAAAAACATGGATTGGGCGCTCTTATCGCTTAAAGCGATTACTACCAAGACAGCTTTTGGATGGAGACTTATACATAATATTAGTATTATCCTTTTTATGTGTATGTATATAGTTGAAACTTGAAAGGAGAGTAAACTTGATCGCTGATTTTTGTGGGTGACGTTGACGTCAATGGCACTGAGCAATAATAACGATAGTTTCAGAAAAAAAATACTTTTCATGCATTTCTGCAGGGAACGCATATGCGTTCCCTGCAGAGAAGTATATATATACTAAATTTTGTTAGGTTAACTAATAACATAACAGTTTAGAAAACTACAAGTTTCTTCTAAGAAACAGTACTTTTCGGTCATTTTTTAAAAGTTTACAGCCGAAAATGAGACTAACATCGTGACCATTCAAAAGACTTCTCGTCGGAGATTCCGTCAAAAGCCAATTTTATAGCCAACGTTTTAAACACCAAAACAACACAGCGACAATATATCCCTTTCTTAAAATTAATTTAATTACCAGACTGGCAACACGAAGAGACAGACGCATTTGATTAGTTCCCTGGAATGTTCACGTGAAAGAGTCAGAACTCTCAGAAGCCTATAATTATCTAAAGCGAAACCATTTTCAGAGAGAAACGATGATTTAGTTAAACGTTTTTTAAGGCCCTCTTTTGATTTGTTGCCCAAACATTATAGGGACTGACGGGCGAAGAGGTTGGTGAACATCTGCCCTTGAATTAACAAATGAATGACGATTATCAAGAAGTGCAATTTAAAAGAAAAATGTGATTTTAAAACCAATCCTTATTGTAAAATTACTCTAACTATACTTTCAGACCTTTCTGACTAGACTCTGTGTTTTAGACGTTGTTAAAATCGAATTCATCTAACGTTTGGAAATCTTAAATTGTAATTGCACAGCAAATACAATTTTCACAAAAAGAATACGGTTTCTTACTCAACTGAAATGTTAGATTGATCGTAGTTCTATTGCGTTTTCAATCATATACCTACATATAATTCTGCTGTATTGGACTTAACATGGTTGAACGAAGGCTTGTTATCGAAAGATAATCGTCTCTAAGCCAAGTCAGAAGACATCAGATGCTAAAAAAATTCTGAAAGTAGGGCACATGAAGAAGAAAGGAAAGTAGTTATAAAATACATTCTAGATGATCAACAGTTTTTGGAAAAAAAAGGTAGCTACTTTTCCTACAGGAAATCTTTAATAAGGTACACTGAAAAACTCAATAGTAGAATGTTTGAATGTTAGTTCTATTATAGTTGAGTAAAGATAAAATTATGTTAATACTAGTATAGCATGTCATAATTTGATTCAGCAAAATATAAATAGACCATAAAAACAGGTTAACGCGACACAAACTTCAACAAAATCAAGTAAATTTTAGTGTGAAATTTACCTATAATAAATAATCATTTTCTTTTAAATGATTTTACAAATCATGTCTGGTAGGTGCTATACCCTAAAAATAGGTTGAAAAAAGGTTGAAGCTTTGGTTTTTCAGTGTAGACTTATCATATGTTTGAATCTTAACTCTTTTGCTGACCATCACTTTGTCATTTCGCAAGTCACTCTTCCCATTTTTAATAAATGACACAGTGGTCATGAAGTTTTTTAGAAGTGTGTTTACTTAGTAGTCAGAAAAACTTTACGTCATCGCATTAACCCACGTACTACGCGATACAGAAGTGTCATTGTATTGTTCCTCTTGCTCCGCTATCTAACTCCGTAACCAGTGTGTATCGAGCAAGGAGGCTGAACCAAATTGCCGGTTCTCTTGTCATGTTACAATGGACACTAATTAAGAGGCTCTCGGTTAATTAGATTCAGAGTTTTCGGTATTCGAATGGAAGGTAAAATTTTCGCTTTTGTCTTTAATTTTGTGGATGCGACGGGACAGGAGGCAATTTGTCTGCTGGTCCGCGAAGGTTATTTTGTACTTTTATTTTGCAGTGTCGAGATGTTCCTTTGTAGAATTTGTTTAAGTGTGTACTGAAGTATAGTTTTGTAAAAATAGAAGTTTTATACATTTAATTGATACGGAAAGGTTATCTATACAAATAAATAAAATTGAAGTGTCTGTTTGTAATATCAAAATAACAGATTTTTACTAAATGCACATGTTATAGGTACCGTATATACTTTATATACGCAACCTATAACAAAACAACCATTTTTAAAATGTGTCTGATTGTTCCGGATAATATCCGAAACCGATTTGGACGGGACTTTCACTGGCAGATAACTAGGTTACAAGGAGTAACCTAGGCTACGTAGCGAAGCTGTGGGGCACAGCTAGTTTTCAAATAAATAAAACAAAGAACAACCAAACAAACACCGTCAAACTGAAAACGAGGCTACGAGTCAAATGATAAGAAAATTTGTATTCATTAATGAAAATAATCTTCTTAAGGTGGTTCGAATTTTATAGATACTTAAGTTTTTTTCCATTTCTGGGCGAAGAGAGTATAATTTTACACTGAAATTATTGTTGTTGGCTTTTGTTATATTGGTCATTATTTGCTGCAAATAATATTTTTGACGACAGTAGTTTAGTAGCGAAAATAACATTGAAATTTTAGTCCATACTAATAATAAAAATACGGAGCAAGGCGGTGGTAGGTACCCCTTGCTCGGGAAGTCTTCCGTCAAGCAGTAATGTGCAAGCATTACTGTTCCGGTTTGATGACCAAAGTAGCCAGTGAAATTACTGGGCTTACCTATAGGTTTTTAAACTGTCATGGTCATCAACACTTTGAAAATTATCATTAAAAACGGGATATTTACCATGTATATTATTTGATTTGAGTTGTTTGGGAGAACCAGTTCTCCCGTGATCATGGCGTTTGCAACAGCGCCGAAATATATATTAAATATTAATAATTTTCAAAGTACTGGGCTTATGAGACTTAATACCTACATAATGTCTCAGGATAACGAACGCACTGCCAGTGCCACGCAGGCCTTTACGTATCAAAGTTCTGAGTGGCGCTGCAATTGTTATGGGCTGGCGTTACGTTACTATCAGACAAACCAGCTCGTCTCGTTATCAAATAGTATGAAAAGAAAACAAATGCTAACTTAACAAAAAATGTATTAAAAAATAATTATAAAGGCGCATTAAGATATTCAGTCGAGGCGTAACTTAAAACGGTCCAAAACTCTAACAAGACGCTATCACGTAAAAAATACATTACAATCAAAACGAGCAAAACAAAAAACATTAAATTAATTTCAAACGCGGAACTCAAAGCCACCGAAAGCGATCGTCGTCGCGATAACATGACAACAATGGCGGATCCCATATAACAATTTGTATGCAAACCGCGGGAACTCAATCTCTTAATTTGTTGCTTGTCTCTGTGATTCGACTGTTGCCGAGGAGTTATAACTGGAAGCGCGAAATATAACATGATGTTTTATTTTTCTGCTCTTAGAATACTAGATGATAAAAGTTCGAATGACGAAGCAATATCTTCAGATTAATTTGCATAGAGATGAAAAACATCTAAATAAATATGTTAGTGAAATAAATAAAAGTTATGTGAAAATAAATACGTGACAAATATTTTGGTACACCTAAAAAAGCGCAGTAGATTTTTTTCTAAGATTTTCGCTACTTATTAGGTAGGTGCACATTAAATTATCTCAATTTTATTCATATTTAATGATCAAAATTGAAATTCAATTCTCAATTGGTTTCTAAACTTTTAAAACTGCCATATCCATATTAAATATATTTTAAAGTGTTTACCGACACTAGCGGACGTTTACGTGATTACATCTCAAAAATGGCGGCTTGTAAGCCGAAAGAAATCATCATCTTAAGAGTAGTCGGAGTCAACATCGATTGCTCCCATAGCCTAGTGTTCTAGATTATACTAGAAGACGCAGGTTCGAATCTTATTGACAGCGAAATTTTTGAGATGTATAATATATTTACATGCCACATCCATGTTATTTCAGACACTGAGAAGTTAGCAACAATCGTGAGAGATGTGCGTGGGGACGCGCGACTGTCGCGCCACTATTGCCGATAGCCATCGTCGCCAGTTCACATACTACTTATATTGTGCAATGGGTTTCAATGTATTGTTTCTTAGGTCCGAGTTCGCAACCATTTTGAATCCTCAATTCAACTATGAATTAGGTTTAACTCATGAACCGAGGTTCATATAGCTTCTAATTCGGATTATTTTAAAGGGCATTTTGACATCTGCTATCTGAAGTGGAATTGAAGATTACGTGAACGTCGTTCGTTTCACATTTGGTGCAGTCCGATTTGTTAGGATACGCTTACGAAATTTTACATAAATATCGCCCTACGATTCCAAACCCGACCCATAAGCTGCGGTCAAACGCTATCGTATGAAGAAAAAAAGTAGGATTTGTACTTGTCAGGGGAATGAGGAACTCAGGTTGCACACCACTCAGACAGCTAAACACATAGGTAATAAATATTTAGGCGTTTTTAAAAAATAACTAATAGGTATTTGTCCCATTGAATTGAAGGCCAAATTTGTATATTTTAAAGAAGTTCACCGATTTGACCACAGCACCTCGGAGGCTGTAGGTACCTAATCATTTTATAATACTGCTTCTTTCTACACAAAATCATTGAAAGTCTTACCATGCAACTGATGCATTATACTATACTCCGTTCAAGCGTATACCTATATAACGTCCATAAGGAGTTTTGGCGGGAATGCGAAAATGTGCTGTTGTTGTGTTTGTGTTATTTACTAAAACCTATGTTTTATCGAGTGTTAATGTGTAATAATGGTGGATTATTAACCATTAAGTGTTCGTAAACGTGCATGAGTGACAGGCAAATAGTACAAATACGAAAAACGTGTATTTTCGTATTCTATCCAAAACTCCATAGAAGCTTCAGTAAACTATCCACCGCTTTACTGAAGCGTCACTTCGACTCGACCGCGCCTAATCTAAACTTCAACGTGACTTACAAGACTTTTACACACCAAAACTTGAGATTTTTTTCATTTAATATATTTTATATAACTTGACACTGGCTAAATACGCAAATCGCGTGGAGCCAAAAACAAAACAAAAAAAAAAACTCCATAATCATATGTTTATTTAGATACAAATGTCTACGCAGCACTGAAGTGCTCTCATTCCCCGTAGTCTCATAATCCTAGCAATTTCAATGAACTAAACATGACAAGCTATAGTTGCAAATGACAAAGATTTATCTTCAACTATTTTTTTACCTTGGTTTCGCCGAATCCTGTTGTCACGTCGATAAATTAAAAAAATAATTGTTTTAAGTGACATCTGTACTCATTATATGCAAATTTCATAGCACTCTCGAGCAATTAGGCGTGTGTAATTAAGCAGTATAATTTTATGGCTTAATGACTATAGGACGAGCGTGTGACACAGGATAGGTACTGTGAGTGGCACAGTTGCCGATGTTTCAGTAGACTGACTTGCTCATAAAAGTTTACATCGAATTTTGAGGATTATGTCTATGGAAAACGACCAGCTCGTCTCGTTATCAAATAGCATATAAGAAACAAAAGTTTCTAATTTGTCAACGAAACAAATCTAATACGAACAGCGTAGTTACATAGCAAAAACCTTAATGCTTTGACTAAAGGTAGGTACAGAAGTAATCCTACGAGTGTTATAAATTCGAAAGTGTGTTTGTTGGTTTGTCCTTCTTTCAGGAAGTTAACGGAGCAACGGATCGACGTGATTTTTGGCATAGATATAGTTTATAGACCGGAGAGTAACATAATCTACTTTTTATCTCGGAAAAATGTACGGTTCCTGTGGGAACGCGTGTGAAAACCGTGGGGAAAAGCTAGTAATACATATATTACAGGCCACATTGTTTGGTAAGATAGTTCAAACGCTAGACAAATAGAAAATAAATAAAAATGTCTCAAAAATTGAAAGCATTTAACATGGATTGCAAGAGTATTTAAAACGAACTTGATAGATTTGAAAGTATGCTAAGATCAACATCAAGTCGTTACGCTGTTACTGCGGAGTAACTTGTTGGGAATTTGGCTGAGGATAAAAGTTGCAAGTTGTAACAAGGTCACTTGATTCAAAAACAGTCCAATAGGGTCACATGTACATAAACATAAACATAAACGTTTACACACTCATACCCCCGACTAGGATTCCCTGTGTCGCAGGTGGCATGGACATACACAGATACACATCACAAACATCCAAGACCCGAGAACAAACTTTATGCTTACACAAAATCTGCCCCGGCCGGGAATCGAACCCGGGACCCCTCGCTTTGCAGGCAGGGTTACCACCAACTTAGCTACGGAGCCGTCTGTGACTCTATTTATGCGACTTGTTGGGAATTCACATACTAAAGAGGACTAGTGAGTTCGTATTTTAGAGCTATGACTGTCTGTTATACTCGTGTTAAGGCTCTTTGTGACGAAAGGGGTAAAATCTTCGAGGTAATTAGTAAACAAAAGTTGGTTTAATAATGTACTAAAATAACAACTCTTTATTGAACACCAATTAATAGTACGTAGGAAACAATAATTTACCTGATAAATAGTGTTTTTGTTTTTAGCCTTAGTCGTATCACTCGTATCTACATATAGTATATAAGTAGGTAGTTTTGCTGACATAACTCTCTGTTCTACTATCTCTGTGTTACTAGTTATAAACACTTAAAACTATAAACGATCATCAAATTATTCAGAGAGGTTTCAGCCATCATTATATCACGTTTAAAAAAATAACGAAAAAATATCAAAGACTATACCTACCTAACTTTAAAGCAAATTATATTTACCAACAATAGTTTTGGTAAAAGACAAAAATTCATCTGCCAGAGATTTTTTAATACTATTTGATAACGAACAAGCTGGTCGTTTACCCAATAATGGTAAGCAGAACGCCGGCCCATTGCAGTGCCACTTAGAACATAGGCCTGCGTGGCACTGCAGCGCGCTCATTACCTTGAGATATTTAGTATTAAGTCTCATAAGCCCAGTAATTTAACTGACGTCTTTGCTCATCAACCGGAACAAAGTAATACTGCACATTACTGCTTGGCGGCGTACTTCACGACCAAAGCGGTGGTATCAAACCAGACGGACACTCGCAGTTAGTCCTATATCACCTAGTAAATCTCGTATGGCCAAACCTTAATCAATTGAATTGAAAAAAAATCATCTATGTAAATATTATTCAAAATTACTCGCGCCTCTAATTAAGAAACATCATTAATAAGATAATGAATCAATTAACACATTGAGTCCCATTGGTACACGCTCTCATTATTATAATAACCGTTTAGTGGCACAGCATTGACTTTAAATTTGCATACAATAATTGTGCACAGAACCAACATCACATCTCTCATCATCAATCTTAAAGCTAACAAAATAAGGTAACATTTTGCGTGGCTCTAGTTTAATTATGGTGTATCTAAATGTCGCAGAAAACCATAGAATTGACCATGAAATCAATATTTTATAGACTATCAGTCTGTGGGTCCCACGATTATTTTAATAACTTCAAATGTTTTTGATAATTTTTCTGTTGTTGTGTGTTTTTCCGTAGCAATGGTTTTTTGTGTGCACTTTGCAATTAGTGTTGTCTGTGAAGTATAGGTATTGAAAATAAAGTTCCAATACCTATTTTGAATCGTAAATAAAGCTTGGAATTAGTGTAGAGCAACAAACTGGCTTTTATTATTGTTTTGGCAAGAGAAAAGTCTGCAATGAATCTTAGGCTCAATGGCGAATCTAAGCATGCTCATGCTCTAGCCATATGTCAAAATGATATACAGTTTTGACATATGGTTTAACTAGGTGGTAGGACTAACTCTTCTACGAGTGCATTAGTTTTAGTTTGTCATTGACGTAAACAAACATTGCAGAGACCCGCCATTAGAGTCATTTATTTTATAACTTTCATTAGTGCCCCCTTGGAGCCTTTATGAATAAAGCATTTTGAATTTGAATTTGAGTGTCCATCTGGGTTGATACGCTTTGCTCGTGAAATTGGCCGCCAAGTAGTATGTGTTCCGGTTTGATGAGCAGATTAGCCAGTGAAATTACTAGGCTTATGACACTTAATACCTAACGCCTCAAGAGGGTAACGAGCCCACTGCAATGCCGCGCAGGCATTTATGCACTGCATTTGTTATGTGTCGGCTGCGTACCATCAGGCAAACAACCAGCTCGTCTCGTTATCAAATACTCGTAGTATAAAAAAATATGAAAGCAAAAGACTACGCTTAGACTTGTCTCTGAATCTTAGCCTTAATTGGGTGAAACTAAATATTAAATTTCATGTGAAACTATAATAGGCATCGGCAGAAGTATTGATACCTTCTTGTTATCAAATGGAACTTCCTCCTAAAATTGCAACAATATAACAATTCGGCCAATATTTTACCTGCAGTCACGCAGAATTTTGCACAGCATCCGTTACGGTAGGATGTCTATTTTGAGTGCTGGCAACATTGTCATCCTGCCACCGGCTGTGATGGCGACACCGGTTTTGGCGCCAACGCGCGTGCCGCCATGGTAAACAGCCAATTGCGGGACGTTCGAATTTCAAAAACATCGCCAACCGACGTGACGTTGTATCCGGTGACGATCCGTTTTAGCAAATCTGTTAACAGAGATGGTGGAGTTAACGGCACTAAAATAAACAAACAACAAGTTCCAATGAATTTATAGAAAGCAGTAACAACTCAATAGGATTCATTGCGTTCTACATGTTCAAGAAACGATTCGAAATAGGAATTACACTTTACCAACCGAATAACAATGTATTTAAGCCATACAGGTGACTATGTGCACAATACGGTACCAAAAAGTTTTTCATGTTTTTACCCTAATGTACGATTTGCAGCCGAAGATACCATCTTGCGCATTCTACCGCAAAGACGTACTAATATTAAAAGTTTGGATATTTACATATTTGTTCGTTTCAACCACGCTGAAACTACTGAAATGATTTGACTGAAATTTGACATATAGAGAGACAATTATCACATAAATGGTGGTAGGGCATTTCATAGTGCTCACATATAGTTGCCTTCTTCAAGTTGAAAATTTGGCAGCTGCACTTGAGAGCCGTCCTAATCTAGGCTTATTCTAATCTATAATCTATCTATATATAATCTATGTATATATAATCTATCTAGGCCTAATCTAGGCTCAGACGATATTATAGTGATCTAATGCTAATCTTTCATGTGTAGGGTAAAACTTAGAACATTTGCCTCACACACAAATGCACTATTTCTAGAACGAACTGGTAAACCGTGAGGCGACAAGACGGCCTTGATGTTAGTCCTTCACTCAACATCTCCAAACACGATTGCCTCAAACTAAAACGACCCAAACTACCAAAGCTTCCCAGAAACTCTAAACCAGTGTAGCTGTTGTCGCGGCGTGGCATAGCCTATGGCGAATTTCATTTATATGGGGACGCCAAAGGGCCCGAAAAAAGTTAATAATTGACCGGTGGATTTATAGAATCCTTCGTGAAGGCGGGGACAGGCGCTTATGAGTTTTGGTCCCAGTATGTTCTCTTTCTTTTTTCGTCTGGGAGCCAAATTAAATTGGAACCGGGTCTTGGGCTGTAGCGTCCCCTTCGAAATGAATCTGGGAGGTGACAGTTGACTGTATGTGATTAAAAATTTAATGGATTTTATGAAAAATGGTGTGTGTTGTTTATGTGTCCGCGGTTTGGTTGCTTGGGTTTGGTTACGGAACTTGTCCCTAATTTATTAATAGAATCTAATATCGAGTGAATTAAATAACAATTTGGTAGGATTTTATAGGTAGGTATATGAGTCCATCGACGGTACTTAAATCACAGAAAGATGTTACGCGATACAGACTTTTATAAATCCGATAGAAAATAACAAATAGGCAGTCTAAACAGTATAGGTACTGTTAGGTAGGCTACGATCTTTTCTAGGCAACAGTAACTAGAGAGATCAATTCCATATTTATTTTTTACTAGCTTCGCCCCGCAGCCTAATTTGCTCTTTGTAAAATCAGCTATCAGCCAGTGAAAGTCCCGTCAAAATCGGTCCAGCCGTTTTGGTGATTACCTGGAACAAACATGACAGACAGACAAAAATTTTAAAAATGGTTGTTTTGTTATAATTACCGTATATACTTTCATATCCATTTAGTAAAAAGCTGTTATTTTGATATTACAACAGACACTTCAATTTTATTTATTTGTATAGATTTGATAGCGAGACGAGTCGGTCGTTTGCCTGATGGTAAGCATAACGCCGGTGTATAGACGAGCGTTATGCTTACTTTTGTTATAACAAATTGCAGTACCGCTCAGAACTATATGAAACACACAAAAGCCCTGTAGGGCGCTCGTAGTCTGAAACATTAGATATCAAGTAACATAAGGCCAGTAATTTCACTGGCAAAAACCAATAAAAGTAAAAAGAAGAGCGTTATCTTGTTTTACTCTTAGATACCTCGTTGGAATTACTCTAATCCACCAGATATTAGAATGGTTACAACTCAATTACTATTTGCATAATTGCCGCAATGACAATTTCGCAATCACAAGACGACATAAGGTCATGGTGTTACCAGCCGAAAGATTGAAGGCAGTCTTAACTCTTACCACTTGCTCAACTAAACCAAACTTTATTTTATAAGTTATAGAGTTTTGAACCGAACAACAAAATAGTAAGTAGTTTTATCAACAAGGTATAAAATGTAGATAAAGATGATTTGCATAATTTGAATGATTACGAGTTTCCATGCAAATTAAACAATAGACTGTCGTGCAACAATGACAAATTAATAATATTGATCGTATACATAGGACAATTGAACCGGTAGGTAGGTCGCAGTGGTACATAGTTCCACCAAAAAAAGTACAGGTCGAGGGTTTGAATATTACTATACATTTTAGTTTTATGAGAAGAATTCAAATTTAAACTTCTTTGTTCAAGGAGGTCCCAGGTCACCGCTCTTAAAAATTAAATAACTATCACATAAGGTTTTTACTTTTTTTAATTATTAATGAAAGGCAAGATACTATGGAATATAAAAAAACATCGCTATTACAGCAGATGATGATGATGGTGATCTATAAAAATCACAAATAACCATAGAGATAGCGTAGCGTAATTTTAGATCTGTGCAAATAAAAATACAAAATGACATCTGTCATTTGTTTTTTTTTTCACCTTCAGTTGGTACCTATCTATGGCGTCGCTCTTTAACTCAAACCTTGTCGAATTACCATAAAACGATGATAAATGTATACGTACCAACTGTACTGAGCCATGTACCTAAAATTACGAGAACTTATTTACACTATATTTTTTACTAAAGTTCCTTCTTACTCATACCATAATTCATTCTCAAACACAAACAAGTCACAGTAACTAGGTCGCAGTAAGTCAACTCAGTCTAAAACAACGGCCGGAGCAGTAAAGCTCTCGTGGCTATATATCTAGACGAATTAATCGGTAGTAAATCCATCGAGGTGCTTTTAGTCCGCTTTATTTAGTCCACGGAAGTGTACGGTGATGACCTACATGGTGGGATGGAAGTCAGATGAGGGTATACACCTACCCACTGCACCTATGCAGTACATGTGCAGTGTTAAAATGGGAGCGACAAGTGGGTTTTGATTTAGGGTATTTTGTACTTACTTACTTTGTTTGTCATTACATTACTAGCTGAACATTTTTTTGTTTTCCATGCAATGTTTTGTTAGTAGTAGGACTAACTCTTCTGCGAGTGTCCGTCTGGGTTGGTACCATCACTTTGCTCGTGAAGTCTGCCGCCAAGCAGTAATGTGCAAGCATTCCTGTGTTCCGGTTTGATGAGCAGAGTAGCCAGTGAAATTACTGGGCTTCTGAGACTTAATACCTACTGTCTCAGGGTAACGAGCGCACTGCAGTGCCGCACAGGCCTTTGTGTTCAAAGTTCTGAGTGGCACTTCAATTGTTATGGGCCAGCCTTATGCTTACCATCAGGCAAACGACCGTTAACAAATACCATATTAAAAAAAATCTACATCCAAGGCTGCCTCATTCTAGGATTCGAACCATCGAGCCACAGCTATCTCCTACCACTGAGCCATCATGATTCAAAATAATCTGCGACCAAATTACTGATTAGTCACTCACAGTCGTTGCGGTAACCCTCTCTCGACAACACATAAAAACATGTTTTTCCAGTAAACTTTGAGCCTGAACAGAGAGCGTGTTACCATTTCAGCGACTACATTAAGACATAAACCACGCGTCGGATTCCTCTGAAATTGCTCACGGACTCACGGACTCACGGCATTCTATAAAATCGGACGCACTCGACGACCGTTCGGTTTCTATTTCGGTAAAAATAAATAAATACGTGAGCGTGCGCCGCACTTGTATCCGAAAGTACGTTGATGTGGGGATACTGGAAATGAACTGGGGAGAATTCGCTCAATTCGGTGCCCGAATGTTCTTTGAAACAGGAGGTTACGTGAACAGTTTAAAAACCTGGATTTTTACAAGTTTTTATTTATTTGATGGAATCAGGCGTTACTTTGCGGAAATCCATTTTAAATAAGATTATATAAAGTGAGTAATTTATAGTTTCAATTCCGCGATTAAGAATGTCTAATGGCCTAAGTTCGATCTATACTGAATTTACTTACTGATGGCTAAGTATTACCACAGGATAGATAATAGTAGGTATTACCTTCAGTATGTACCTTCTACTATTATATTTATTTTGTGGTATTACCAACAATGACCTACAGCGCCATCTATTGACGACTTCTTTGAGTTGGTTAGAGTCAATAAATAAGTTTATCTAAAATCTTAAAGTATTTTCAGCTTATGAACAAATTCGAAAAATATGAACGAATAACAAATAAAGTGTGTCGAGTTCCTTCGAGATAGGTCGGTGACATTACCTATAGTTAGATACTACCCCATCAGTTTTACTACTACCTACTTATCTATAGTTTGTTATCTACGTATCAATAGCTTGCCACGTGAGGCAGCTGACGGGTGGTATCAGGAGCATGAAGTTCCTTATTTTTTGCTGTCAAAATGTACGCAAGACAATTGTACTTTATTGGTAGCGAGTATTTTCTTAACCACAGACTTGATAGCTTGATATACTTACGCGTAATTTTAAAACGGGCTATAAGCACAGTAAGGAAAGCTAATTCTCAACCTTTGGATTTGAAATATACGTAGATATCAGAAAACAACATGCAATAAGTGACACCTGGAATTCAGTACATTAGATTACTTGCTCCCTACTGCCCCACACATACCGCACTTGAATCGTGAGAGTTAGCGGACTGAGATCAAATCCCATCCATCTACTCTATACCTACAACCGAACGACAACTCATCCAAATATAGCGGCACTTGATATCAACATATTATTATAGAAATACATGTATTACGTCCGATAAGTGTTCATATAAATATAGTCCGAGAATTATGATTCAAGGTACAAAGATATATTTATAATTAATAATTATTGGTCGAAGACGTTTATAGCTTCCGGCGTCTATGAGACACAACGCTGTAAGAAATAGCTTTTTTTAAGCTCGAATATTAATATAGTCCTACTATATTAATATTATAAATGCGAAAGTGTGTGTGTTGATTTGTTGGTTTGTCCTTCTTTCACGCATAATAATACTAGCTTCTGCCCACGGTTTTCACCCGCGTTCCCACAGGAACCCTAAATTTTTCTAGGATAAAATGTAGCCTGTGCTACTCTCCGGTCCATAAACTATATCTATGCCAAAAAACACGTCGATCCGTTGCTCCGTTACTGCGTGAAGGAAGGACAAACCAACAAACCAACAAACACACTTTCGCATTTATAATATTAGTAGGGAAGTAGGGATATATAGAAGGATAGTAGGATTAGTAGGATTATGAATGCGAAAGTGTGTTGCTTACGTTTAATCGCAATCACACCTGACCTGACGTGATGCGACAATACGATCGACGATGTAACGCATGCTTAGCAGTTAAGTACCAATTGTCCTTTGTTTTTATTAAAATTAAGATTTTAATTTTATAAGTACTCATTAAAAAATATTAAAAAACTCCTTTCATTAGTGAACCCACGTTTTATGGTATCTCGCGGACAGTCTCGCTTATGTCAAAGACGCCGTAAAATTAAAACCGATATGAGACTCAATAATCGACCGAGGAGGCTTGGAGACGCCCATCACGTTATACCGGCTCCCTGGTAGGGTGACTATGTTTTGTAATATATCCCAAAAAATACTGATTTTATGTAACAACTTATTTTATTTTCTAAAATATATTTTAAATCTGATTAAACATTTATTAGCAGAATGCTGTAGGTTTTTTACACTTTTAGATAGCGAGACGCGTGAAGAGTTACAGTACAGATGATATTCTTTCATTATAAAATTAATGTGCTACGAGCATAAAAACATAATTTTATCAAACACTATCTGCTGCCCACGGCTTCGTTCGCTTTGTGCTGTGTATCTATGGAACATGAAAGTCAACTTGGAGCGAATAATAAAATTATAGTGTACTACAAAACTGCGTTTTGCTAAATCAATTCACACTCATAAGTCACTTCTGAGGAAATTAACATTGGTATTAGGTAGTCGTAAAAGATAAGTCAGAGCATCACCTTTCATTATTATTATCTTAAATTTTCTAAAAATCTTAAAATTATCTTAAAATAAGCCACTTAGACACTCGGAAAATAAACAAGTTATTTTTTACACGAATGCCCAAAAAAGGAGTGTAACATTTTCAGGGTTCGTGTATGTATGTGAGTTTCTTTATTCCATCATTACTTTTAAATGCCTGAACAAATTTGGATGTGTGGAATATTGTTCGAATACTTATATCATTCCTAGTGACACTGGCTAGGACAGTCATGTTTGTTAATTGTTTTAATTAAAAACTGTTTTAATTAAAAACTTGTTTTTCATGATTAATAAGTCATTATTTTGTTTGTTTATAATATCATTAAACTATAATTTTAGTTGAGGTATTTTAATTATATTATACAGATTTCATGAAAAACTGATAAGTTAATTTTACCTCCTTCCAAAGACATCAATGTCACCCTACATAAACGTGGGAACAGTATGCGCACATGCAACCAAACTCTAACGGGCGTGGTCGCGCAAGTGCTTTGTTTTCCAAATCATTTCCGGACGTCGTTTAGGGAAATTAAAATTTTTCTTACAAACACGAAGATTTATGCCACCTAATTATACTGAAAGGACTTTTAATTTAGATATCGTACTACTCAAAATATGAGTTACGATTTTGTATCATTATTTAGAATTATTGGTGTTGGGAATTGGACAGGAGTTGAATCGTCTCTATGTTATTGGGCAAAGATTATAATTATTGGAAGTGATCAATAATAATTAAAGTAATAAGTAGGTATATGTGGTATTCATAGTGCCGGACTCCTGCTATAATACCTACTATACATTTTTTTTAATTTTTGGGTACATGACACTTGAGTCACATGGTGCCGAAAGTCTGTGTGTGCAAGGTCACACAGAACTCAATTTTGCACTACTTACAATTATTTCGGATCGCGGCGGTATGACCCCGAACGATCTGCTAATCTGTGATCTAGTTAGGTATAGGCTTTTTTTACAATCTTATCTGATCTTAAGTGATATATCTAATGTTCTCTTAAGTGATAGCTCTTTTAGCAATAAAACGACGAAAAGACATTCCAAAACAATATTAAAAAGACAATCCGCTAAACTGTCCCCTCAAAAAACCCAACAAAAAAAAACACAAAAGCGTACCGGCCAGCAACAAAAACTCATAATCGATTACGAGGTTCGATTATAATTCGAATCGATTATCCAATAACTCGGGCTCCGTGTCACCCGTAACAAATCGATGAAGTGCCCAAACAATGGGTATTTCTTCATCAGCGACAAAAACGGCGAGTGTGCGGACGAAATATGGGATTATGGAATTATAGATGGCGATACATAAATCGGGGTAGATGGTGTTCAAAAATAACATGTTTATTATTATTAAGTATAACACTGTGACTAACTGATTTTACCGATAAAACATATATAAACATAGATAAATGCTATAATTATAGCACAAATTTATAGTTACATTATTTTAGAGTTTAACTTGCTGTGTAAATGTCATGAAATATGAAGCTATAATAATAAGAAATACTGTGACAGAATATAAAAATTGTAGGACGTATTTATTATTGCAGATGAATTAACAAAAAGTTAGCAAAGAAAAAAAATTATTTAGGACTAAAATATTACAGAGAAATATAGAGCAACCTGTATGTAAAACTGTCCATGCATCAAGCCAGCGGGTGAGGGCGTTTAAAGAGCAGTTCACCAGCGGGGCGCGGGCGCCGGCGCAACCTTTGTGCTTTTTTAATTTTTACTTTTAATTTTATTTTTTAATCTCGTCTAGTGGCGAAGGAATGAGCCGCATGAGGTGACTGATAGTGCGGCTGGGATTTTCTAGTGATTTTGATATGTGATGAATATTCTGTTTATTATTTGAATGATGTGAGAGAAATGATTTTGTTTCGAGACTTTAAGTTATTTAGGGCAATCTAGAATTTCTCTTTTTTTTTTGTAACCAGTAAAACGGTTGAGTAGTTAACGATCCGATTAAGTTTAAATTTAGAATTAAAAGTAAATATTATTAATTTTAAATTTAGTACGGATTAGACCTAGAGCCCAAAGAAAGACAAGGCTAAGCCTAGTTTATAGTAAACTACCTGCTGCCCACAGTGTTACCCGCTTAAAGATTTCCACAGGAACCATGCATTTTTTCGGGAAAAAGTACTAAAGTATCCTATTCCCTCCGGCCCCCGTCTATATGGAAAAATGAAGAATAAAAAAACTTACGTCGATCTGTTTCTGCAAGGACAAATCAACAAACACACTTTCACATAGTAGTAGACGCAAATAAGTAAAATTCAAGTGTCTGTTTGTAATGTCAAAATAGCTTTTTACTAATTGCGTGTGAAAATACATAGTGACGGCAAATATAAATAAAATTGTCTGTCTGTTTGTTCCGGCTAATTTCCGAAACGGTTGGCCGATTTTGACGGTACTTTCACTGGCAAATAGCTTATGTTATAAGGAGTAACTTAGGTGAAGCCGCGGGGCACAGCTAGTAAAATTAAGTATTAGAAATTCCTTGGTTTTTAGAATCTGAATTCCAAAATAAGTAAACATAGTTTCCGCTGGTGTTGGTTAATACTTTAATCTACAAGTATATTTATTTTACTTTGTAGAAATGATTATGCTACAACGTTTTTATAATTATTAACTAGTACCTACTTATCTAATGCAAAAGCTTTAAACTATTTAAAAAGAAACAAGCTTAAAATGTTTATCAATTTAATTTAATCAAAGCTACGCGTTGATGTCGATCTATTAAAAGTCTGTTTATTTATTCTACCTACAGCTCTACGTCTGCGACACAATTAACATTGCCAAATGAGAAATTAAAAAAATAAACAATTCGATAAAACGGGCCGGTCATCCAACACCGGGTGAAAGTCTCGGTTAAAGCTTTTAACCGTGACAGAGTGACAGCAGTGACAAGTTGACATCGACGTCCGTCGGAGACGGTTAATTTAGGTGCGCGTGGGTGGCACCTTTAGTCGAGGTAAAGGATGGACTTACCCAGTGATAAACGGTTGATTAAACGGCTTCAAAGATACATCATCTGTGACCATGTATGTCTATGGATTTAACGCTTACCAATGTTGGTTATAATTTATTGAAATCATAGACACTACATATTTTAATGAGTATCACTAAATAATTATACTCTCGTGTGTTTGTTCACTCAAGCAATATGTTTTTTTATTTTTCAGATAATGTAGTCTATTTACCTGCAGTCGAAAATTGAGCCAAAGATTGTAGAAGATAAAATAGTGCTCACCTCAGATGCGTTTGTTAAGCATTTTACAGTGTAGTTTTACATGCAAATCGAATGGCAGAGTGAACAGGCGCAAGAGTATTATTTTATTTATTTTTTTTAAATTTCACAATAGACTATAATGATTTTACTGAGGTAAATTCCATTTGATTGGTACCTAATAATTTTCGCCAATACTTATAGGAACTCCTTGGACAGGGTTAAGGATAACACTCTGTTAAACCGTAGGTAAACCGAGCTTAGGCGGTTAAATACCGATTTTCTGATTTGTGACGTGGTGTCTGGCCGCGTTCGTTTTGCGTCGCGAGGTGCGAATGACCCGGGATTCTCGATTTGTAACGGTAATCGCAGTTGACAAAGATTAAAGCAATAATATATTTAATGTGCACGCATTTCAGGTGGAGTTCAAGTTTTTTCTTCGCGTGTTTTTTCTTGTTTTTTTTTTCTCTGTGTAAGCGTCACGTCTTCTTATAACATAATGTCATACACAGATGGACCATTCCACTTGTTTACGTGGTTTGTTTTGACCACTGAAGCACCTGATTGTGAACCTCGTCGGCCTTAGACTCTAATGCATATTTGTGTTATGCTGTCAAAAAACATGGTTTTTGCAATAAGCGCGGATTACGAGGTACCTACTTTTGGTGAAGGGTCACGTGATACAACCAAAGCTTGGTGATAGGGCATTTCCAATGCTCGCAGTCTAGCTATCATTATCAAGTTGAAAATCTTCCGCCAAGCACCTGTCGGTACCTATGTTCTGGCAGTTTGGCTTGAGAGCCGTTCACTAAGTTTAGCATATTCAACGACTGCATAGTCGTATAAGATCATTAGATCAGACCAGATAGTAGTCAAATTGTAACCTGTCGAGTACCTACTTATAAAAAACGGCCAAGTGCGAGTCGGTCTCGCATACCAAACGTTCTGTACAAACTTGCAGGTGTGTAAATAGTTCATCCATAACGGGAATCAAGTCTCGAAGATTTTTCTTGCTTTTTCCGAGTATGTAAAGTTAAGGTTAAGGTTGCCCCCCAAAACGTATAGTTTTTTTTGAGATGTAACTACCAATATAAGGTTTTCGGAATTTTCCCTTTACTTTTGTTATAACATATTACTTGCATTGCAAATTTCTAGGTCAACGGCAAGTAACCTATAGGTTTTGATTCCCTGTCTTGACAGACATACAGAAAGGCAGACCAGATACATACAGACAACGAAGTGATCCTAAAACGGTGCCTTTTTCCTTGTGAAGTACGGAACCTTAAAAAACTACCAATACTCGAATAGTTTTCTGAGCCTATGCCGTCACACCCCGCCGTCATTATCTCGGAGCGCGCTCAAAGCACCGCGTCCTCATCACACATCCTCAGGGTCGGATGATACGCCACAACGGCACAAAAGACCCGCGTCTCTTCATCAAACACGATGACGGTACATAAGTGCGCTTTTTGTGACATTAGATGACACTGTATGTAGGGTGACAATAGGAAATTTTTAAAAGTGAGACAAAATAGTCTTGTTAGTGGGAGGACTAACTCTTCTGCGAGTGTCCGTCTGGGTTGTTACCACCGCTTTGCTCGTGAAGTCAGCCGCCAAGCAGTAGTGTGCAAGCATTACTGTGTTCCGGTTTGATGAGCAGAGTATCCAGTGAAATTACTGGGCTTATGAGACTTAATACCTAATGTCTCAGGGTAACGAACGCACTGCCGTGCCGCGCAGGCCTTTGTGTTTCAAAGTTCTGGGTGGCACTGCAATCGTTATGGGCCGGCGTTATGCTTACCATCAGGCAAACGACCAGCTCGTCTCGTTACCAAATAACATAAAAAAAACGTGGTATTTGAATTTCGATAGATACAATTCGTCAATTATTATTGAAACCAGATTAATCAATAGCTCAGTTTACGTCTCTTAGAAACTGATGGTCACCTTATCACAAGTAACTATCCACCAATCTGTGGCGACTATTGTCACTGCACGGCCTACAATTATAAAGGCCTAATGACGTAGATTAAGGCCTCGCGAGCCGGGATTCAAAGGAGTGAGATTGAATTTTTTTTCAATTTTGAAGGATGATTTTGAAAAGCTTTCGGCACTGTCATTAATATGAGTCTGGATTTGTAACATACCTAAGCGGTTTTAATCATTATTCATTACTGTTCAAATTCAAAATTCTATCAATTTAATAATCTCCCAATGTTGGCCTATACCTACATTGCCTTGTAGATTTAGTTACCCAGAGACATTACTCGTATACTAAAACCCAGTAATTTCACTGTCTACTTTACTCATCAAACCGGAATATAGAAATGATTGCATATTACTGCTTGGTGGCATAGACAACACATTTTGTTAGTGGGAGGACTAACTCTTCTGCGAGTGTCCGTCTGGGTTGTTACCACCGCTTTGCTCGTGAAGTCTGCCGCCAAGCAGTAGTGTGCAAGCGTTACTGTGTTCCGGTTTGATGAGCAGAGTATCCAGTGAAATTACTGGGCTTATGAGACTTAATACCTAATGTCTCAGGTTAACGAGCGCACTGCAGTGCCGCGCAGGCCTTTGTGTTTCAAAGTTCTGTGTGGCACTGCAATTGATATGGGCCGGCGTTATGCTTACCATCAGGCAAACGACGAGCTCGTCTCATTACCAAATAAAAAAAAATATAAGTGGTGGTACCCACCCAGATGGATACTCGCAGAAGAGTTAGTCCTACCACCTCTATACCCGTATCCCTTAACATTAACGCTAGGGCTTATGTGAAAACCAGTGTAGAGATTTTTTGTTGTTTGTTTTTGTGAAGGTGACATAAATCAATTTTGTAATAAATACTTACATTATGTCTCATTCATTCTTTAGTTTTTTTTGTATTATATCTATTCTGTTTTGTAAGTGTCAAACACCTTTCCTTTCTTTTTGTATTTGATTTTGAATTGTTACAAAAATAATAACGTAATTTTGAATTTAACCTCCCAGATTTATTTTTCAAATATAAAAGCGTAACTTTTTTTAGCCATACAACTATAAAAATCCACAAAAAAATAATTAAAACCCATGAATCAAACAAAAATGAAATGTGACATTTGTTATTAAAAAAATACTATTGTATTCTGCTCCAATTTCCTCGAGATTGCTTTGGGACGATGACACTGCAGATTTTTTTCACACCTTAGATCAAAGGCAAGAATTATTTCTTTTTAAATGTAATAAATTCTAGCCCGTAAAATTGACAGTTTAAAGGCCACTTTTCCATAAATAGTTGTTGTGCGATCGCAAATAAGGATTGTTTTCTCTGTCACCAAACTGTTAAGTTCAAGGACCGTTAGCATAAAAACTAAATAAAGGGCGTACCCCACGTACGTGACAAAAAAAAGGTTGGCACGTTAATTTTGCATGAAATTACTTTTTCGAGAGGCTCTACAGATAATATTTATTCACAAAACATATTTACATTTAACACATTAACACTACCTTATTACCTTAGTATCTATAACTAACCTATGTACTTAAACAAAATACAATTCTCAAAATAAAAAAGAAAAAGGACAATCTTAGAAATAAAAAACGATCTACTGAACATAGCGTTGATAGCTGGTAATGACGTCGCCCATTATGAAGTAGATGGATTCGATCTTACAATGAGTTTGAGCTTACGTAAAGGACAACATAGTGATGCGTCCGTATTATGGTGCTAGAGCATTTTCTAGTACTCCTTCGTCTACATAGCTTCCACTCACAAGTTGAACATTTTGTCACCCAACACCATCTATCGGCGTGTTTTGGAAGATGCTTTAGCACGCCAGTTCACATCCTACGCTTATATAGTTACCTATAAGTACCTCTCAAAAAATTACAGATTCAGTTTTTGTTTCAATAACTTTAATTACTTTTTACTCATCTATATCTACTTATACTTTCGATAAACTATAACTTCAAAAAGTGATTAAAACTGGAACCAACTTTGACGAGAATATCGTGATATTTGAAATTTCATCCACATTTTTCCAATATTAGGGGTAATAATTAAAGTAGAAATCGAGTAAATCGCCACAAAAAAAATACAGACGAATTGAGAACCTCCTGTTTTGGTAGTTGGTTATAGAATAAGGAAGAGAAAAAAACGGTCCCAAGCCAACTTGATGTGACGCTTACAAGCACGACCCTGAAAGGTGCTAAGTCACATCCATGCAATTTTGCACCAGATGGTGCTGGGACAAGAAAAACCGTTCAAATGAATTTTTTTGTAACATTTAAGCAAAGTTGAAAAATAGTATGATAAAAAGCAGTTCGAATCTATTTAGTTTTTACCAAGAACCAACTTGCATTTTCAGTAAAATTATCTATATTCTTTTCTGTTTATATCTCGTATCCTTTAAACCGTTGAACATTGTTTAATTTTTTTTTAAATAGAATATTGATTAAATGAACAAATCTTTTTTTTTTGTATAATTGCGCTTTTTATAAAAAATACAACTATTACCACTTAAAAGCAAAACCTTATGTAAATACAAAATTTCATCCAACTCGTTAGAGCGTTTCCGAGCTTGCCGAAATAATTTTATATATTTATTAGTATTATACAAGAATATATCAAGTTCTTATTAGAAATCGGTATAAGTTGGTGAAGGTATGTACATACTTACATACAAATAAGAATTCTATACGTCGGTAGGTCATTCTATAGTTCCATAGTGTTCGCTTACTCATATCTAGCTGTTGAAAATCTGTTACAAAATCTGTTACAATGCACCTATCGGTGTGTTCCGGCAACTCACAACTGCTCTTGTCCATCAATTCTAATCTAGGCTTAGAATTGATCCGCATCTTCGACCAACGTTGCTAAGATCAGGTCAAATAATTTTATTTTATACTACTTATTGGATAACGAGACGAGCGGATCGTTTGCCTGATGGTAAGCATAACGCAAGCCCATAATAATTGCAGTGCTACTCAGAACTATAAAACCCAAAGGCCTACGCGATACTGCAATGCGCTCGTTACCCTGCGACATTAGGTATTACCTACCTCGTAACACCAGTAAATTCAATGATTAGTTTGCTCATCAAACCAGAACACAGTAATACTTGCACATTACTGCTTGGCGGCATACTAAAGAGCAAAGCTGTGGTACGGGGTATATACCCATCATCCAGACAGACAGTCTAAACAACCAGAAATTCTGGCCAATCCGGTACAAAAAAAAGAATTCAGTATGTATCTGGGTATGTATTATGTATGTACGTATAGTTAAAGCTACGTAAGGGTTTAAAATCCTAGTACTGCTTTATTGCTTACAACAGATACGATGATATAAGAGCGTGGTTTTAAAAAAGTGTTGTCACAGTCTTATAAGAGCTAATGTCCTTTAAAAAACACGTTTCATCAAATGTGTCTTTAAATCAAACCAGTTTTATTTGACCCTCAGTGGAATTTTATTAAATTCCACGAAATCCTTAAACTTTAAACCCTTTACCCGACCACTTTATTCTGATCCCTCCCAGTCAATAAGTTTTCTTTTGCGTCGCCCTTCGACACGTTACTTTACAGTGTAAATATGCAACATCTATGTGTCAGACTATTTAATTTTTACGGCAATTTATGCTTATAAGATGGTTTAAGGTTTGGTAGAAAATCTTATGTTAGGGTTGACTTTTTCTTGATCTGAGATTTCTGTGTGAAAATAAAACGCTTACTTCCATATTTTCCTAATCTTCTTTAATCTGGCATTTTTTCTGAAACTAGTTTTCAGATAAGCTCCTTGTCAGTTATATTAATACAAAAAAAAACACAAACAAATTAATACTATACATAACGATTTCATCGCTTTACTTCAGAGTTTTATAATCTAATATTGTCCAAAAATTTACTTAAAAAAACAGCCGCCCTAGCCAGTGTCAATCGGGATGATGTAAGGATTCTGCAATAAATCCAAATCTGTTCTGGCAATCAAAAGTTATGGTGGAATACATAAAATCACTTAAACACATACATGAACCATAAAAACGTTACACTCCTTTTTTGGCAGTCGTGTAACTGTACCTACTGTAAAATAGTGGGTACTACCTCGGGATCTATGTACTTTAATGAAATACAATTTTCTTACCTTTTACTTATTTTTTTTACAATGTAACCTATACGGTTAAGCAATTTCAGTAAAACGGAAACATACAAAACATTTCGCGTAGAACCTTTTATGAATTCAGTTATTTAATAAACAAAACCAATTTACAAACTTCAGGGACCTGTTTCATAAAAAATATTAGTCTAATACTCATAATATTAGACTAATATTTTTTATGAAACAGGCCCCTGGCTTTTTCAATACAATAAAAAATTCCAATAGAGAAAGTCTGGTTATAATTTAGACCTACAAAATATATAAGTATGTATACAACGTAATTTTAAATAATTTTATTGGGCCAGTCCTATCGGTCAAAGCAATATCTACTAAACAAACTACCAATTTATACTAAACAAAGATTTCACAAACTTAAAGGCTAGGGCACAACATATCTCTAATTTCATTACAAGGATTGGTTCTTGGCAGCTCATTTCATACTGGTCCCAACATTTACAGCATCAAGCACAATTAATTCTTAATTGGGGAATATTGTGTCGCGGTATCCTCTAATTAAATCCTAAGGACATGGAATAAAATATAATTGCCATGACAACAGCTTTATGGCGCCTCTATCAGGAATTGGGGTGTTTTTTGGAGTTAGTCGAACTTTAGTTTTTATTTGGAGTAGTTTTGAGTGAGTTGGTTTATGGCTTTGGTTGAAAAGGAGTTTTGTCATCGAAAAGTAGGTTTTTTTTTTTGGTAACGAGACGAGCTGGTCGTTTGCCTGATGGTACGCATAACGCCGGCCCATAACAGTTGCAGTGCCACCCAGAACTTTGAAACACAAAGGCCTGCGCGGCACTGCAGTGCGCTTGTTACCCTGAGAAATTAGGTATTAAGTCTCATAAGCCCAGTAATTTCACTGGATACTCTGCTCATCAAACCGGAACACAGTAATGCTTGCACACTACTGCTTGGCGGCAGACTTCACTCACAAAGCGGTGGTAACAACCCAGACGGACACTCGCAGAAGAGTTAGTCCTCCCACTAACAAATTAACAAGTAATTTTTGATGATTCAAACAAGTTGATTCAATTATTACTTGCCTCAAGCACTGTTGCTGAAATACAGAGATAAATGTGGTAGGGTGATTGGTGTAAAATTCTCTACGAGACGCTGAAAGCAGTTAAATAGGGCAAATAAGCTAGATTTAAAACCGTTCTGAGTGGCATTGCAATTCTTATGGGCCGGCGTTATGCTTACTATCAGGCAAACGACCAGTTCGTCTCGTTATCAAATAGCATAAAAAAGTGTATATAGGCGTTCATACTTATCTAGCAAACTACCTGGGGGCCAAACACGCCAAAACACTGAAATTGCGATGGCAGTGGTGCCATTATCAATCACTAACTGGCAATAGTGCAAAAAGACGGTAATGTCATGTCAGTCAACTATCTTGTTATTGTCGAAGGGAAATCGGTATCATAATGATTTACCAAACTGCCAAATTAGCGTAATGGTGATGGCCGGACACCATTGTGTTTAGCGCGTTACCAAAAGTGTTAGTGGTGGTCACAATGATCACAAACCATCACCATTTTGACCATTGTGGTTTAGTGTGCTTGTCTTCATTACGTGAAATATCTTGCAGAATTCGAAGACAAAACTCTTTATTCACATGAGCCCCAGGAGAACCCTCATGAAAGTTAAAAGAAAATAGTATAAAACTTGAAAAACACAAAACACAGGTTTATTTAATAGCGTTTTGACACATGATCCTCGATGCTATCGTCCCGCCCGGGGTTGCCTGCGCCAGCACTTCCGTTTCCGATCGCGCCGTGGGCTGGTATCACCACTTCCGGTCGGTTCAGTTTTGCGTGTTTGCATTTTAGGCCTATCTGATATACCTATGTACACTGTACAGGTGTATTTTAGACCCTCATTTGAGTAATATTTAACAGATCTATATTTAATATTAGAGCTGTCAGAAATCATCCATCCTTGATAAATTATATGTAACTAATTTCAATACCTACCATTAAAATTACACTGCACACAAGCAAATTGATTAATTTGACAGGTCTAAAATATATTCCATCTCTATCTCATTTTCGCTTTTAGAAAGAGAGATTGAAACAGAATCGACACCTAATAATATGTCATTAAGGCGCCGCTTCATGACCCGCCTAACGCAAAAATGACCTAAAGGCTTTTTTGTTCATCGAAGAAAAACAGGCATTACGGAAAAAGAAAGACAACGCCAGAGCCTTCGGTTGGCATTCGGAAAATTTTGAAATAAATTTTCAAAGAAAATTTCCGACGACAATTAGTGCGTGGTAATTTCCTAAAACGTGTTCCAGGAAATACGTGTTTTTGAAAATGCCTTACAAGTTTGTGAAAAAAATGTTTGTTATTTAGAATCTCCATTACATGTCCAAGGATTATATGGAAGTGTTTTGTTGAATTTTACATTTATGAGGACACTGTGAACGGTCAAAATCAAGGTAAAATTTGTCCAAAAAAGCTGATTTTTGAACGCTTGTACTGAGTTGAAATCTCAAAATTTTACATTTTTGCTCCCACGGAATCCTAGATATAGAGCACATGATACCTATTTGCTCAAAACATCTAAATAAAAATTTATCAGGACACTATAACCGCGTACGAGCGTTTGTATGGAAAGTATATGGCATGAAGCAGCCTCTTAACCTTCCCGCCACTTACTACATAAAATATACCTATCTAGCTATATTATCCTAATAGTAGGTACCTATAGCTAGATAAAATATACCTATCTAGCTATACCTAATAGCTGTATACCGCTATTATATTGCTGTGTACAGTATAGCTGTATATAGCTGTATATCTATATTATTTTATTAACCTATTTCCATAAACTAAACAGATTTCCTGCAGGAGTTTTGTAACCCATACTACGAACTAGCATCTACTTTTTGCTATGACAAATTTCAATGTTTTCTTATTGTCCACAGAAAATTACCTATTGCAAAAATAAGACAAAGAAGTTAAAGAATTTAAGTGAAAACAAGACCACTTTCTACGTTAAAACTAGGTAAAGTAAAAATTTTACAAGGTACCTACTCATTATAATTGTAATTTCAAACTATTTTTGCGGTTATGTACCTACCATATAAAAAGCTCGGTGCCATAATCCTGAAAAGGAGGTTGGGCTAAATTTCTATCACCTGAAAATACGCCATGGCCTATATTAAACCTTTAGTCCATATACTTACGTATCAAAATAGAACCCGTCATCCAACCACGTGACAATCCGGGCGTTGACCTCCCGTATCCCGTTGTCACCAGAATGTCATTGGGTGCGCACGACGCGTCCCATTGGTCGAGATTGTCGCGGGCGGTCTTGCGACATCGCCTATTGGTTGGTATTGTCACACGTAAGGCGGGGTTTCACTGCTCTAATTTTAAAATTAATTCCAGCAAGTTGTCGTTGAGTCATTTTTCCTCGTTTTCGGTTGGTTGACATTCTTACCAGCCAGTACGAAATTCTAAAAATAACATAAGAAGCAGTGTGAATGAACTTTTGTTATGTACATACACTAAATGTGAATATAAAGTAATTTTGAAAGGTTTTTGCAATCGTTTTTTTTTTCTAGAAGTGCTCCAGAGGTCTGCGGGGGGGTCGTTGACCCGAACGGGCGCGGGGCGGGGCAGTATTGATCGCAGCACCTAGAAACCCCGCGCGTCTCTGCGACCTTACCGCCGAAAAATGGCACATTAAAGGTGCGGGAATGTGAAGAAATTTGGTTTGAATTTATAATTGTAGCGGATAAAATTACTGTGTTGTATAAATTTTGTTACAGTTAGCAGTTGTAGAACATACTTAGTAACAGTCTGACAAGTTTAGTGACTAAAGATACAGTTTCAAAAGGATTAATAGGTCCAAGTTACCTACTTATCTATTCATATACCTACCATTGTTTAAGAACTATATCTACCTACTCTTTTAAGTCATTTGTCTGTATCATCTAAGAGTAGGTACCTACCTAACTAGACAGGAATATATGGAAAAATAAAAAATATTTATTGCTAAAGAAATTTTCATTATATACTTTTACATTTTTCACTGTACTGTTTAGATATTCAACATACAAAAAAATATTATCTATCTGAGCAGTTCGTCCACCTGATGGTACGCGTATAAAATATATAACCTATTATAATAAATATCTCAAACTCAAATGCTTGTGTTCCCTCTAGGCATCTACTTACATAATAAAATATTACGTCACCTGCTAAAATATACATAAACACCTAGCTAAGTAATTACCTACTCATGTTAAAATAAAAAAGTAGAGAAATACCTATGTCCTATATAATCTGGCGCGGTCTCAAAACTTCACACTTTTTTTTTGCAGTACACGAAAGTGTCCCTACTCCCTTGCTTTGTTGACACCGTTAGGGCATTATAGTGATTGAAACCTTGTCTCAAGTTCGCAACATCCTTAGATACATCAATAAAGCAACTATGCCATAAGCTTATTTACGACAGCTACTGTAAATCGGAATCCCAATGGAATCGCATTAAATAACACTATCATGGGTTTTATGTCACCACTCTTTAACTACGAAACTAATTAGGTACTGTTGTCTTGAGCATAGTGAGAGGTGGTGTCAGTCCATTTTGAGCTTTAACTGTGAATAGTAAAGTAGATTTTAGAGTGGGTTGAGAAACTTCAATAGATGGGTTAGGATGCCTATGACACCGTTGTGTGTTTTGGTGCAACTAATTCTCATAAACATTTACGTGACATTAGTTCTCTATTTTATTTTATTTGTAAATTTATTCAAATTACATTAATATGACTTTTTATTTACACGCCCGCTTGCCGGTTGAATGCTATGACTATTTTTTTATGACTATCTTTTAATTTATTGTAACATCTGAAATGTATAATATTGTGGAATTTTGCAAATAAATATTTGATTTGATTTGATGACTTTAACTTTTGTATTTGAATATATTAATTTATTGCGGCTATCTGAGAAAGAGGTATAACGATATGTATGAAATTTTTCATTCAGATAAAGTTTTGCTTGTAAAAACGCTATTTTACATTAAAAAAGTTTTTTCGCCAGTTTCTTTTTAACCGAGCAAGCTTGGTCACCAAAAAAACACCGAGCGAAGCTCGGTCACTCAGATATGGTTCTATAGACATGTCGTCCAAAAAATATGCTAAGGTACCTATATCATAAAGAACATAATATATAAGAACGAATAATTTAACGTTTGGGCGCGCACACACACAATACACACACTAAAGCAGGCACGAAAGCATACGAACGCATGCACACGCGCGTGCGTGCGTGATTGTTCGACATAATTAAGTAAAATAGCGGCTAAAACACAGTTTTCAGTAAATAACTATACTTACAAGAAGTTATGTCAAGAAATTACTTTTTTACTTTACAGGCATTGTCCGATTGGGGCGATGCCAATCTTGTGAAGTTCAATGCTTTGAAAAGCCAGGTGTGTCTGTTCTCGGCTAAAAGCAAAGTGGTTTTTTTCTCAGTTTTCAGTAAACTGGGAAAACGTAGTCGGTACGGTTTATGGTTTAAGAGCCATAAAAACCTATTAGCGTATTACTTTTTAATTTACTTTACCCTTTGTTTCATCTTTATAATCAGCCCTTTAGTCGTTACAATCACTTAATACGAAGACTAAGATTTTTATTTCATGCACAGAACTTATAAAAGTGCTAATTGCTGTCTTCTAATAACCAGTCAGCATACCTAGTAGGTACCTACCACAGTAATTCCACAACTGAGTCCAAAAATACGTAACGGTGTAACACGCAGCTAATAATGTAAGACTACTCAAACTATAAAACTCGCAATAAAACCCGATTGGTGCGAGTCTAGGACGCGACGGTGGCGACGAGACGGCGACCTGCGGAACTAACCACATTAGCCATCACCAATGAACACAAATTCATCTGCATTTAATGCGTATTCTACATCGTTAATGATGAATTAATGAGGGGCCGATTGGTCATAATATGTAAAACGTTTTCACCCACGTGACCCGCGTCCTTCCCACTGTAACAGTTGCTTTTCCGAGAAAAAAACAGCTAATGTCACTCTCAAAACCGTAAAGTATATATTCTCTATGAAAGAATTGCATCGATCTGTTGATCCTTTGAGTAAAAACAAAAACAATACCTAAACATTTTTCAAACTTAATTTTCACTATAGCGTTTGCCCGCGGCTTCACCGGAGCCGTATTCAACTATACAATATCTTAAAAAATTGTAGTCAACACTTATATATAATATGTATGTGTTATTCTGACATAATTTAAATAATATCCACCAAAAAAATATATAAACGTTACTGGTCTGTTAGATTAAATTATTTTTTAGAACTTACGGTTTTTACAGATTCCAATGTTTGATGTAAAATGTTATTACTTTATATACTTATATTGTGGTCACCTGGAAGTTCCAACTATCTACAAAAACCTAAAGACGGTCACAGGCGTTCAGAACTCGGGACACCTGGCCTTAAAATGTGACATGCCTAATCATCAATCGAACAAAGTTAAAAAAGCGCACCGTTACAGATGTTACACCATCCACACATACACACTCCCCCTCAACACATACATAAACACACAGATAATACGCACATATTACGCACGTACCAGCCCCTCACACATAGGTATTCGTAACAATAGGTTATTAACAATAAGCAGATGCGGCCGAAAGCCACCTGAGTGGAGCGATCGCACTAAATCATAATGTTTAACTGTAATGATGCGATAAAACACTCAACAGGGTTACTGGCCGAATTCACGGTGTTGTTGATGACATTCAATTAAAAGAAAAATATTTTGTTAGCTGGTAACTTCTTTTGTTTTTTTTTTCAGATACTAGATACTTACCTACCTATAGGTAATTTATATTATAATTAATTGTATGTACTTAAGATCTTCCTAATAAACTCTGCATAGCTTTAAAATAGTGTTTTATCTGTTTCGACTAAGTTTTAAGATACTCAAAGGCCAACGAAAGCGTTACTATTATTCCATAAATTCCAGATTTAGGTATGCAATGTTTAACACGATCTATAGGTAACAAGATCTTTACTTATTCTACGTGTGCACAAGTAGATATATTCACTTACTTAATACCCTACAAATTCTTTTTATTTAAAGGCTAAAATAAGTCTTTATTACCCACTACCTACTACATAAACATATAACATAGCTACAAAAATAGTTGGATAATCTACAAGTCAATGTAGGCCTATGTATTAGATGTTAAGTAAACCAAATGTTCCAATTTTCTGTAGCTAGCCTGGCTAGGCACATGCACCTTCCAATATGTTCAGTGTCATGAAAATTAAAGGTGCCTCGATGCTGGATAGAATAAAAGAGCCTGCGACTGCGTGGTCAAAGTAAACGCGATTCGCGAAACCTTTTGCCCTGAATATTCTGTTCAATCCCACGCAATGATGACGACGTAAATGATAAATCCCTCCGCGATACAAAAGAACCCGTTAGACGCATTAATATATCTCCAACAACACTATTATACATTCTCTATTTATTTCCCCTTTTTTGTGTGCTGACAACACCGAAAATTTCGAATGTCACGCCTCGTTCATCGCAGGAGCGCGGGAAAATAAACGAGACCATTCTTTATTCCAACTGTAGCGCCAGAAAAAAGTTTATTTAAGTTTGGAACGTTCCGTTATATCCTCATTTTTAATCGAAGGATGCGTTCCTATCACCACATTGTGTTATTTTTTTAAGTACTTTTTTCGTTTTGTCATCGAAATACCGGACATAATCGAATTTTTGACAAACAGCATGGGATGAAATTGGTTCTTTTATTAATGTGCCTTTTCAATTTTGTTGGAAAATTAATGTTTGTATCTCACGTTTAACTGCTCAAGAAATAAGCTGGATTCTAATTAAATAATTACTACTAATAAAAACTCCTATCTATAATTTAATAATTACTACACGTACAGGTATTTCTTATGAAATGCAAGTTAATTTAGAATAGGTGAGATGTTTATTATTATGTTCATGTCCTGTATTCAATGATTATCGGGAGAAAAGCAGTCTTAGCGAAAAAATAAGTAAGTACCTACATACTAAAAAGTAAGCATCATGTATTACCTATTTTGGTTAATAATTCATCACAAGTGGTCATCTAAAGCTATATAATTTTATTAATTATTATTATGTCCAGATACGTGACAATTATAGCAAGCCAAGAGACGATAATAATTTGGAAAAATGTTTAAAAAATACAAATTTAGTAGCAATTTTTTTTTTACCCGTAACACAGAAGTCTTCAAGCGGTTGAGTCACGGGTCCAAAGCTGTTGGCCCCAACCGCCCGTGGCCGAAACAAGGCGCATAATTACAGAGATCACATTTACGAATGTAAATGCACTCGAGTGTACCCGGACAAAAACCACATTTGTTTCAAGCTACCCTGTTACAGTAAACATTCAACTTTGTGCTTTTACTTACGACAAATATTTGAATTTTTATTATTGTGACAAGATTCTAAAGTAGTGATTAAGGTACGTAGTTGAATGTACCCCGTCATAAATCATGTTGCGGTCATCTGCCGCCCGCGGGGCTGCCGACGCAGCCGATCTTAAAACCACCATAACTTGAACCTTCTATTTGAAATATTTATTTTCTCTCAGGGTTCAAAGGATCTGGGTGGTGATTCAAATGTGTATCAACGGAACGTATTGTAAGCTGTGCGTTTCTTTTTTAAATCGCGGCGGGCGCGCCTGACAGATGTAGTAATGTTGCCATGTGCGTTTGATTGTTTTTTTTTATTTGTTGCAAGCTATCTATTAACAGCCGTTTAATACCAAATCGATAAGCAGCAAGGAAAATTGTTGGCATCTTAATAAAAATGGGGAGGTAGGTAAAGACGTTTTAACTTTAAGGTATACCGATATCTACTTGCTCAGATGAAATCCCATTAAGTAGCTAGTTTCTCTAATAGTATTTGGTCGAATAAACTCTTTTTAAGATTATGCTCACTTTAGTATATATTTTATTTTTTGACTTTTCATTTTTTCACGCAGGTATAAATCTGGGGATTAATTATTTCATCATTCCCGCTGCATCACAGACTATGTCAAATTAATAGATTTATAGGAAGAACCTGTTTAAAAAAAAACCGAATTATTGCAACAGGGTTACATTAATTTTTTTTTATACGGTCTACCATTCCTGTAACTGTCAACACCACTCGGGTCCAGAAACCGTAACAACGCACGGTACATGATGCAATCTCAACTTCCAAGAAGGTGGTTGCTTATCTTGATGATCTTGGCATAGTGAAAGAAGCAGTAGGGAAGGTCAGGAGAGCGTGAAGAGTTACGGTCTGACCACAAAAAAATTAAACACACTTTAAACCTGTGTTAAAAAGTGTTTAACTCCTAAACATGCCTTAGTCGCGTGTTTAAATATGAGCAACCACAAATCCTGAATTAAGTAGTGTTCTAACCATTGTTTATCTTAATTTTGTTGTGACATTCTAATAATTTTAGACAATCTTTAGACACTGTTTAGCTAAGATTGGTTGATTTGTTGTTGTTAACATTTAAACACGCGACTAAGTTATTTATAACGGTTAGACCCTGTTTAAGGGTTAGACGATGTTTAACACGTATTTAAACATATGTCTATCCGTATATGGCTATTATGTCTATTATTAGTGTACAATTATTTTTTTATTTATATTTTCTGGTAAGTAGTTAATCTTCTAAACGAGGCCATGCCTCGGTTGTTAAAATATTGCTAAAACCAAAAACCAGTACAGATTTTTTTAAAGACGTTCTTACCGCTCCTCATGTAAAATGTGACTAGGGCATCGCATGAAGAAGGAAAGGTTCTGTGGTGCAAATAATTTAACTTATTTTCTGCTCTACTGAGCTTGCTTCAAAATTGATGACACTTTATATTCTATTGGATAACCAGACGAGCAAGTAATTTGCAGGATAGTAAGCGAAATGGCGAACCATCACAATAGCTTGTAGTGCACTCGTTACCCTGAGACATAAGCCCGGTTATTTCACTGACTAATTTGTTCATCAACACAGTAACTGCACATTACTGCTTGACGGTAGATCACACGAGCAAAGCGGTGGTACCCACAAAGCCCAAAAGCCAAAGTACTCGCAAAAGACTTCGTTCTACCATCTAATAGGACTAACTTATTTGTATTATTAATGTATTACCTAGTAGACGTGTATTATAGGTAAGCCTAACTCTTTTCTGATTACAATGACAACTAAATCCTACTGTTAGTGTTACACTGTGCATTTTACGGACGGACAACTGACAACACTCGGTGATAACATCAAACGAAACATCTTCAGCATTTGCATGAATCGGCAATGCGTTCAATATTGCGGAAGTCTTTTAGATTAAGATCTGATCTTGATCTGTGAGTAGGTACCATCAGTTTTGAATTGCCATGTTACAGAACTAAACCACAGTACATAGCTAATCTAAACTTAATCCATACTTAAATAATGAATGGGAAAGTGTGCTTTGTTGGTTTGTCCTTTGTTCCGCAGCAACGGAGCAACAGATCGCCGTGATTTTTGGCATAGATATAGTTTATGAATCAGAGAGTAACATAAGCTACTTTTTATCCCGAAAAAATGCATGGTTCCTGTGGGAACGTGGGTGCAACCGCGGACAGGAACTAGTATTTTAAGTATTACAAAGCGACACCTCAAAGGTAGAGTTCTCTGATACAGTCTGATATTTCCTTGACGCTAATGGTGACGAACGTAGCCAAGTACTTATAAATCATTCCTTCTGCGCTCTCCCTCTCTCTCTCTCTCTGTGTGTGTGTGTGTTTTGTGATCCGTAAATAATAGAAAAGACAAAAATTTTCTTTTCTTAATTTTTTGCAGCATTTGCTCCGCGTCTCTTGTGAAACCACGGACATCGTAGGTTTTGAGCATTATAATAGATAAAATAAATATTGAAAATATTACAGGTCAGGCATGTGTATGTGATACTCGTACGAGCGTCATTATTTCCGGGTTTTCACCGGGTCTGGCATTTTTTGACAAAGTACGACAATTAAAAATACATTAATTACAAGTTGTATTTTGGGGAGCTTAGATGAAAAATGTAAAATGCATCTTTTTATAATAAACAAATATCAACTCATCAGTCATACATTTTACTAAAACGTATACAAAACCCTTGAACTCCCTTTCCTATCTTGATTAACCCTTCTTTTCCCGACCAAGCTAATAAGCGCACCAATTTTGCTCGTACGCGTTTTTTTTATTTACTCTTGATCAAATTCTCTGAGGGGGCGCCGAATGTTTGGTCGTGCGATCAACCGAGAGGGACCAAAATGGCCGCCACTTGATTAGACGAGAGTTTTAATTGCACCTACTATGGGGAGGGGACATATTTTAATCAAAGGACATCAATTCTTTATTAACAAAAAAGGCTATAAACTTGAAGAAACTACTGCCAAAAGGTTCGCCCATTCAAGTTCTAATTTTTATAAATTATAATGGCTAGGCTTGGCACTTAACATTAAGCAAACAGCCAGCTTGTGTCGTCTCCTAATTAGATTTCAAGATTTTTATTTTTATTTTTTATATTTTCTAACGCAAATGTTTGATGGCCGCTAGTGCCATGCATTTTCGCGCTTCGGAGAGTATATTTAGTCGTCTGTACCGTTTTCAAAGGCTGATAAGGCAAAGCGGCACCTTACCTATTTAAAAACAAGATAAAAAAATAACATTTTTAATTCAGACCCAAACGATGCAGATTTTTTACTAAGTAAATGAAATAGAATATTATAGTTTTTTTCAACGCCAAAGTTACTAAAGAGTAACTTTTTTATATGCGATGTTGAAATATGCATAAAATTTGGTTGAAATGCAGAACTTCTGTACTTGACATACAATTTCAAATAAACAGTTTTAAATGTTTACAATTTAACATATGAATACAATTGCAATAAGGGGCAGTGTAGACGCTTATACAAACGTACATTTGCTTGTCAGAATAACAACGCATTTCTATTATCACGAAATCGGCGCTTGACGCAAAAGCGTTGTTAATCTGACAAGCAAACGTACGTTTGCATAAGCGTCTACGGTCTGCATAAGACAAAAACCTAGCGAAACGTCTTTCGATACCACACGCCAATAAAAGCAAGCTTACCGGATGTCCGGTCAACTGCCGGTATTCTGGCTTTTATTTTGGACAGCGAACTATTCGCTGCTTATTGCTTACTTATGTAGGCATTAACATCCAACGTGGCAATGCGGCCAGTATTCTAGTCTGGCGATAGTTTACATGGCTTTAAGTAAATATTTGCATCTTTAATTAGTCAGTTTCGTAAAATTGTCATTATTTATGATAATTGAGGAGTGTCTGTTCAAAAGGTTACAATTACACTTTTTAAAATTTTTCAGAAATTGAATAAAACGGATAGAATTAAAGATTTAGACGAATAAAAGAAAAAAAAATATATTTTAAGTAGTAACATTTTGAACAGACGCTCTTCAATTTGTATTTTGTAAGACTTGAATACTTTGAACAATTAAAATAAAGATGATATTTTAAAAAAATCTTTAATATAAGTATAATCTTTTATTTGTATAATTTATATTGGATTATAATAGGTACAATAACAATACATATATTTAAATGTATACTTAGCTCCTTTACATAGGACTCCTTGCAGATAAAGTGTGAAATTTAACTCTATTTTACTCGTGCCTACAGTTCAAATAAAAAGAAATAAACCCGGCCGTGAGTCTATTTACACCTTTTTAAAATCCTGATAATAAACTTTGTTATTTAATCACTTCACACAAACAAGTGTCAAATCCTCGCATCAAATAGTTGCCTTAACCACCCAAACTTTTCCGCACCAAATTGTGTCGCATCAAACTTTTTCCGACAATAAGCAAGTAATTCGCCGTCAAATCACCTGGCTCCACCAATTTCAGGCACAATGAGGCAATTTGGGGCGACAACGCGTGACGTGCGACACTGATTAATTGTACGGCGATGTCGCGATGTCGCGTACCAGGGTACGTGTGAACGCGGCCTTATGGTGATATACAGGATGTTATAAGTTTTGAACAGGTGAAGTCTATTTTCTTTGAAAATTCCGGTTACACACTAACTTATATATATATATATAGGATTTATTTATTTTCACGTAGATACATTTTTGATAGTTTTCATCAAACTAATAACGACGAGCAAAGCTTAATATATACAATGCAATACAAAAACTCTTTATTACATACCAATATATGAAACGTACAATGACATAAGGAAAAAAACAAATTACGGTAAAACAAACGGCAGTCTTATCGCTATAAGCAAACTCTTACAGATAACCGTAGGATGAATTGGATAATTTTAAAAAATAGTAGTAATATAGGTATATACATTTTATTTTTCTTTCATGGCCGAAGTTGTATGTTACTTTACATATATTAATTCTAAAGTTAAGTTTTTTGCCATCTAAAAACATAACTTAACTTTAGAACACTCACAATCGTAATCATATTGATTTTCACGGTTGTTTGAAGACTTTGAATGGCCAATTGGAACAGTTACAACCATAAAATATATTTTACTAAAGCTCGCTTTTCATGCGAAACGTTTTGCGTCATCTTCCATTATACGATCCTAGAGATGGGAATGTAAATCCTTGCCAAAATATGTTTGTTTTACAAAGACTGCACGAAAAAGGAGTGTACAGTATTTAGAGTTCATTGTATGTAATAGGTTTTTTCTAGGCAAGCGTGCTGCGTCGTCGAACGTCAGCCAATTTCAAATATGAACAAAAAAAATGTATGTTTCTTTATTCCATCATAACTTTTAAATGCCTGAACAATGAACATATTTGGATGTATGGGGTATCGATAAAATCCTTACATCATCTCGAGTGACACTGGCTAGGGCGTCATGTTTTTATGTAGGTAACTGTTGTGACAAAAAAAACGCCTATATTATGCAGCCATGTAAAAATTTTGATAATTCGTCATTATAACAAAACGTAAACAAAGAGTTTTTAAACTAAAAACTAGTCCACCCACCCTGTATACTGACAGACCGTAATGACAATGAGTACAAAACACGGAAAATACGCCATGTGAGCGACAAATTGAATTTCCCACCGTTTTGTTTAATGGAAATTGTTACATTTTGTAATTCCCTTCTTTATAAGTCAAAACTAATTACGCCCGCAAAATCATTCGCGCATTACCACTTTGTCCGAAAAGTAAGCCCATTTCTGGTGGGCACAGTGGTCCATAAATCCCTAGATACTTACAGGAAATCTAAGGGGCAGCGTAGACGCTCATGCAAAAGTACGTTTGCTTGTCAGAATAATAACGCTTTTGCGTTAAGCATGGATTTCGTGATACCTACTCGAAATATGCGCTTGATGCAAAAGCGTTGTTATTCTGACAAGCACACGTACGTTTGCATGAGCGTCTACGCTGCTCCTAAGATGAAGCAATGTTGGCTCAGTAATAGTGACGTCGGCCGCAGGTCAGTGGTTCGAATCCGACCATAAACTTTCGGTGAAACGAGGTGAAGCGAGCTTTCCGTGAAAAAAGCATCCTGATACAACCACAGAATAATGTCAGGGTATTGTCTATTGCTCGCCTGGCTAGCTACCAGTTAAGGACATAGTTTTCATACATTTTTTATTCATTGATATGCAAAGAATAAGATAGTACCATATAAATTACTGTTGGTTAATAAAAAAAAATCGTTGAATTCGGGAAACTTTTAGATGCAGTATCTTTGTGAAAATTATATGTTTTTTGTGAATTTCATTTCTATTGTGAACGACAGTAAATATGTATACCTATTGTGTTTCATGCAATATCCTTATTAGCGCTAACAAACAAACAAAAAATATTAGTACTTATAGACAAATAGACATGCCTACTTGCCTATACTTTGAGGAGATGAAATAATAAATATACGACTATTTATTACAATTTTGTAACACAGAAAATGTGGAAATCGCTCGTAAATATCAAAAAAGGTTATTAAAAATCTATTTCAAATTAATCAGCGTTAACTGATTAATCACTTCATTAATGGAACGAGCAAACACTCGGTAAATGCGTTGGTAATTGTCACCCGGCCGGTCGCCCGCGGCTGTCACCTGTTACCATCAGAATTATGCAAATTTACCGGAAAATTACCGCGCATTGCATCGGTCCGTGTAATCGCGGTATTGGTGGAGGCAGTACTGAAACTTACGCGTTAAAAATGCTTTTAAAAGAGCGGGAGTTGACTTCGACAAAAATATCACGAAACCTCATTAAATGAAATTTCATCGTCCAGTTTTTAAGCTTTAGGGGTAAAATTCTTTTATGAAATGTATTCAAATAACTCCTTGAAATGTACCCTACTCATGAAAATTGACTCAATAAAATCGGTTGACAATTTGCGGAGAAATATATTTATTGAAAAATTGAGACGAATCGAGAACCTTCTTCTTTTTTTGATATCGGCTAAAAATTAAATCACATTTTCTTATAATAATTATGATAATTGATCATTATGTTTTGTCATCTTATACACATGCTTTTGTTAAAATGATAATTATTATTTTGTAGTAGCTTCTCCCCGCGTGGTATATATCTTTATTAGCCGTTATAGTATATATAGTGTGTTATTTCAGAACCTAAACTATCTACATTCCAAATTTCATCAAAATCGGTGTAGTTATTACGAAAATACGTCGTAACAAACATTCACATACAAAATTTCTTGTTTATAATATTAATAGAAAGTAGGATAGGATAGGATTCTTTTGATCGAAGAGGATAAACACAGCAAGCCTAGAAAAGAACTGAAAGCAGCCTTTTGACAAGGATATAAGATTCATTGTTACGGACAGGCGTTTGATTACCATCAAGCAAATTACATGCTCGGGTCTTTACCTTATCTTATAGATAAGGTATCTTATAGATAAGTTATCTTATAGATAAAAAATCTAGTGATATTATCTAAAAAGCAACGTTTTAAACAATTTAAATCCTAATGCCTTTACAGGAAATGCTGTCGCAAAAAATAATATGCTACCGAAAATATTTTGCTTTATGAAATATAGTTTATAGTGTTAACCGACACTAGCACTAGCTACCAAATATTTCGCTGTCTCTTAAGCATTTATGCTACGGCGTATAAATAAATAATTAAATACAAATGTTCTCGAAAAATAGGACAAGTTTTAGTACTCTTCACAAGTCGACCGTTACGTAATCATACGATTTGCCGTGTCGCGTGGTTCGGCCAGTTTCTCGTTACAACCGTCACTTTAGTGTGGACGCGGCCTAATTATTTAAAAAATAATGAAGTTTTTAAAAATACATATTCACTTTTGAGCCATTATATTCACACTTTGTTTTGTGTTGGTTTTAATATTTTAAATCAATTTGAACTGGGGTATTAATAATAACGAAAAACTTTGCAATAAATACTTGTTTTTTAAAGCGTTGATAGCTCAGTCGTAGGTTGTGTATCAATCAGCATTAGGTATAATAAACATCAGTTTTCGATAAAAATAAACTATCGGGAATATTAACAGTTGCACATTAAGGAGTTAGGAAATTTACTAGTAGATAGGTACCCACTCGCTAGACTAGCAAAACATCACGGTGAGAATCTGTGGGCCAGAACATGTGGTCGAAGTTTTTTTTTTATTTTTTTTTATATTACGTCGACGACAAATAGATTTCATCAGGCCTACAACATATGCTCAACCCCAAAAACGTTAAATTATTATTTCCGAAACGCAGACAATAATCGACCACACATTATAAGTAATAAATTACGAAACGATGCAATAAGGCTTTGTACACACGTGCGCATGCGACAAACTGCGACATGCGACCTAACCACACAATACCACCCAAATGACGCTTCGAGCACGACAGCCGAAAGTCGACCGCTAATTGCGTTGGAAACCGCAAAGTTCGGGCTCAATCCAATATTCGGTATTTACATGAACGGCACTCGATAATTTATTACTTTCGTTAGTTAAGATCACGCGTTTTATTATTTTATGATCAATTGTTGCATCTTGCGGCTTTATATACAAGTAATACTTTTTGACATTTGAAATATTTTTCTAGAATGAAAAGTGTAAATACCCCTCGTCGAACTTTAGTACCACATTATTTACTACGTATTTTTGTTACTGCGCAAATCATAAAAACATAGAACGATGCTGCCAAAATACAATCAAATTCCAAAAATCGAACATAAATTAAATTCACCCAACTGTCACTAACACAACGCCATGTTTGAAACGAACTTTTTTCTCCTATGTACCAACCCTACGTGCACCCATAGCAATTAACCCTTCGCAAGGGCCTGTTCACAGCCCTTTGTTAACCCTTTAATACTCTACCTATTGTGTCAAAATGTCATCAATGAAGAATTTAAAAAAGGAAAAGTGGGTGGATATATTTTTTTTAATTTTCAATTCTCGACGACATGAAATAGCTAGGGTTGTGAGTGGGTAATAACAGGGTTGCCATTGAAATGACAGCCGTTTAGGAATCTTTTTTTAAGTTGACATCGAGTGCACTATGTAGTTGCAGGAGTGGTAATTTGACTTTCGTATAGTAAAGACTTTGTTGGTATTGTTTTCTGGTACAGATTGTATTATTGTTTGTGTTGAAAGCTATTTGTAGTCAACTATACGCGTAGGTACTATTCGTATGAACTTATCAAAACCGCGGGGTACCGTTAGATGCTCTTGCATCGTCTCTTGGTGAGTACACAATCCGGGTGATGACGATCATGATGAGGCTGATGATGATAGGTACTTATTTTAATGGCTTTTCACTTAGATTCTGCCACGCAGTTACTCTAGTAACAATTTACAATATTTTTTTATGCTATTTGATAACAAGATGAGCTGGTCGTTTGCCTGATGGTAAGCATAACGCCGGCCCATAACAATTGCAGTGCCACCCAGAACTTTGAAACACAAAGGCCTGCGCGGCACTGCAGTGCGCTCACTACCCATTAGATATTAAGTCTCATAAGCCCAGTAATTTCACTGGATACTCTGCTCATCACCAGAACACAGTAATGCTTGCACATTACTACTTGGCGGCAGAGTTCACGAGCAATTAAATTCAATAGACTATAGAGCAATGCTATGAGTATACTCTCTTGAAAAAAAACGCAGGTAAAACCTCGTGTTGCAGCTTGTATAATATAATGGCGCATATACTCGTAATGGCGCGGACATATAATGGCGCAGGCATATAATCGCACGCACACAGTCGTGCGTCATGACACTCGTGACGGACAGCATGCCGTCATGCCAATGCCGTGTGGCTTATTAAGGCAAGTATTTGCATACTTGTAGCGTAATAGAGATGTTTACTGGAGAACCTGACAAAGATTGATATGAAAATACTAGTGGTGCAACGCAGTTTTACTCGCAGTTTACGCAGTTTTATAAATTAGAAAGAAAGAAAACATTAGACCCGCGTACAACACAACATTACATTAGAGTACAATAACACAACTTAAAATAGAAAATTGCAATGTTTAAAATATAATGTTGTATGATGTCAGCAATTACAGATCCTAAGCACACAACTGAGGGTCGACCTCCGTACCACTCATGACCACTCCAAATCGTGCTTCCACCTTAAGGTACTCTTTCATAAAATTTTTTGATCACCCTTTAGATTACTTATGAAATAAAAATGATTTAAATCGGCGGTCGACAATTGGCGGGAAAATCGAGTAAAATCGCCACATTAAAGAAAATTTTTTTTGATGTCTGTTGAAGTTAGAGAGATTTATTTCTGTACTACGTGATATTTTATTCGATCCTTGACAAGACTCTACTTTACACAAAGTGTGCTAGCACAAAGCGACCACGGTAATGACAGCCGTTTGATCACGATCACGCAACCGTCGCCGCTCGTGATGTGCGCCCCGTGTAAACACGCCTTACGTTTACCTGTAATGGTAGCACAAACACAAATTAAATGGTTTTGTACTTGCCGAAGTCAAGATTTTCGAAAGTCCAAAAGAGACAGCAAAATGATGATAGCTTGGTGGTAGTCAGGCCATTTTCCGAGTCGAGAGTCGAGGTCCATTTGTTTTCTCACGAGAACCAAATGTCTATATCGAAAAAACTGGAAATCGATGCTAGAAACGTCAAAAATAAGAGTCAAAGTCTGGCGTATCTAACGCTGCGGAGCGCTAAAACGCTGTAAAGCTGTACTAAAAACGTGCATTTTGTTGATTTGGTCGTGAAAAACTGGGTTTCGGTACTTTTTATTTGTTCTTAAACCTGTATAACGACACTATGTAATAATAAATTACTTAAATATATACATCACAAAAATTTCGCTTCCAACAGGATTCGAACCTGCGTCTTCTGGCTTGCCGGGCCAGACGCCTTAACCACTAGGCCATGGGAGCAATCAATGTTGACTTCGAAATTCTTGATATGATGTATTTCTTTTCAGCTTACAAGTGTACAACAGTCAACATTGATTGCTCCCATGGCCTAGTGGTTAAGGCGTCTGGCCCGGCAAGCCAGAAGACGCAGGTTCGAATCCTGTTGGAAGCGAAATTTTTGTGATGTATATATTTATGTGAACATCCGCTAGTGTCGGTTAACACTATAAAAATATATTTCATAATAAATTACTTATCTAAATTAAGCATCATCAGACAGGTACTGATTAATTTATATGACACTAACTACCATATTAAGGAAAACAAAATTGGTTTACTAAAATTAATGATGAAGAAATCAAATAACAATCGTAAAAAAGCAATCCAAGGTATAATTTAATCTGGGCTAAAATTCAGCCAAACCCCAATACCAATTTTAATACGACTGAGTAATAAACACCCATACATAAGAGTACATTATAGAAAAAAGAATCTTCAATCATACAAACTTTTTTGCTGACCGTAACATAGGTTATCACAAGCGGCCATTGACAGTACCTAATTGAAATTATTATTTACAATGATTAAATAAGCACAGAATCGATTCCCCGTCGCAATGCGATGAATGACGTGCTTACGATATCCTTAAGGCGATACTCTCATTTTTTAAGGGTTTTTCCACCGAGATGCTGGGTCAACCACATACGTGATCAACTTGAAACTAACATGTATGTTTTATGAGACCTTTATCTCTCCATGATCTAAACAAAAACACGATTGATACATTTTCATTCGATACATTTTCTTATCAAAAATTATGCTTTTTTCAGTGTAAAATACACTTTTTTACTCAACGGCTTAAGTTTTATTTTCAAAATAATTACTCCCACCAAGAAAATATATTTTACTATCCACTGACAAAAACAAATTTACCTAGAAAAATTATTAACCTGTTAATAAAATAAATTAGATTTGAGACTTACGTCATTTAGTTCTGAGTTAAAGTGTGTTCAAACAGTGCACACTAAATTCGACCTTATTACGCTGGCACCTCGCGTTATAATAGTTATCCGAAGCGAGCAGTCCTCAGTATAGCGCCGTGCGCCGATGCGGGTGGACCTGTGATTGTTTTTGTCACAAGCGAGCATGCAACTTTCGATATTACAATAGGGAACAAGGACAATAAGAAATTATATGTTCGCAAAAGAGAGAACCGTTTGGTAGATTGTGTAAGAAAAATGAGAGAAGCAAAGATGTAATTACTCGGAGTTATGGTCTGATTATTTTTCTTGGCATATAGCCATTACCCAGTCATATTCCTGGCAATTTTTATCCGACTTCAAAAAAGGATGAGGTTCACAATTCGTCCGTTTCTCGTATTTGTTTTTTGATGATACTCGATTTCTCTCCTAAAAATTGTCAAACGATAGAGATTCTTTTACTTATGGTACAATATTTACCCGACTTCAAAAAAGGAGGAGATTGACAATTCGTCCTTTTTCCTATTTTTTTGATGTTACTCGATCTCTCTCGTAATAAAATAGTCAACCGATGGAGATTCTTTTTCTTATGAGTACAATTTTTACCCGACTGCAAAAAATAGGAGGTTCTCAATTCATAGTTTTTCGTATTTGTTTGTTGTTACTCGATTTCTCTCCTAATAAAATTGTCAATTGATAGAGATTATTTTTCTCATGAGTACAATTTTTACCCGACTACAAAAAAGGAGGAGGTTCTCAATTCATAGTTTTTCGTATTTTTTTGATGTTTCTCGATTTCTCTCCTAATAAAATAGTCAACCGATAGAGATTCTTTTTCTCATGAGTACAATTTTAACCGACTTCAAAAAAGGAGGAGGTTGTCAATTCGTCCTTTTTTCCTATTTTTTTGATGTTACTCGATTTCTCCCCTGATAAAATTGTCAATCGATAGAGATTATTATTATCGCTGGCTGGAGCGGTAGTTCCAATACATTTGGAAAATTCTATAATAAGACTATTGTGTCTGAAGGTGATATGTCTTTTGCAAGAACAATTATATCAGAAGTATTACAAGAACACTAGTTCAATATTATGATTTTGGCATATATATATTAAGTTTCATCATTATTAATAATATATGATCAAACGAACTTCACAAGCGAAGTTCAATCATTATTATATGAATAGCTCCATTCTTCAGATATATCTATATATTAATAGATATTTATACCAGGTAGTCCTTCTTTCACACAGGTAAATTCGCACGCTTTTAGAGTCGTATCGATTAAAAAATCGATTCTATCGCCGGTACCCTCACTACAGAGCCTCCCTATAACGTCATTCTTTTAGAGAAGTTACCCAAAAACTTTTGTTTACTTACTGGGTAGTGGAGGGAGGGTTCCTATATCTTCGAATGGAGCTATTCATATAATAATGATTGAACTTCGCTTGTGAAGTTCGTTTGATCATATATTATATTTCATAGCTCCATTCTTCAGATATATCTATATATTAATAGATATTTATACCAGGTAGATGTTTAGAGACAAACAGTTTTTGGTTATGTAGATAAAATAAATCAAGTTATTGCACATGAAACGAAGATATTTTTGAATAAAGAGAAAATATATTTATTCAATTTGAATCATTATTAAAAGTTACGCAACCGAATTAACTAAAGTAATACTTAATTGTACATGTACACAATATAATCACACAAAAAACTAAGTAAGTCTAGGTTCAAGTAATGACCTAGCAAAGTTTTCTACAATTGTTGGACGATTATAAAACTTTGCAAAAGTTTGCGAAATTGGTGTCCAACCGGCTATCTTACGGATAGAATCAACAGAAAAACCAGCAGATTTCGCGCTCGATGTGGCGGCATGCCGCGTGCTGTGTGCGCTGAATGTCACCACGTTGATACCATTTGCAGCTAAAACGTCTTTTATCCATCGACTGATGGTTTGCGCTGAAGCATATTCATGCGGACTTTTGTGGGTTAAGAACAGGCTATCCCGAACGGCAGAACAAATACTCTCTTTTTCTTGAAAGTAGAGTAATAACAAAATCGGCTGCTCACGACCGGGAGCTGATGTTTTGATTATATCTGATATATTAATAATTATCTGATTTTGAGTAATCATAATATCATTTACTTTTATTACAGAAAGTGTTTGTACATGGTGAACGGTGCACAAAGCAATGAGTATTGTAAGTTTTTTTAGTGATTTGAACTAAAGGCAAATTATCTTTAGGATTCCAATCCGAAACAAAGTTAAGTACTGTTTGAGGGTCCCATGTATATGAATAGTTGGGTATGCTTGATCTAATTTTAAAAGCTCCTTTTAACTAGCGCGATATGTTTTCATCAGAGCCTATTTCCTTTCCTAGAAGTAATGAGAAAGCCGAACGATGAGTATTTAATGAGCCATATGAAGCTCCTCTTTGGAATTGTTCCGTTAAAACCAAAATAATTGATGCTATTTTGATTATAGATTGATTGCTCGCTCACAGTTTTTTTGTAAGCACTTGAGAATCAATTGAAATGGGGAAAGCAAAAAAGTAGTGATTATGCCAAGAAATCGTGAAAGCTTCAAAGGTAAATGCATATGGATCTGGCTTCCATGAAACGTATGTGTAACATTTGGTATTGGCGCGAGATGCGAAAACATCTATACTAGGTTCGCCAAACTTTTGAACAATGGTTTGAAAAGCTTGTGAGCAAAGTTCTAAATCAATATCAGGGTTGACTCTTTTGATTCTTCATCAGCTTCTACGTTATCTTTAGTATTTATGTATGAAGCGAACAACCATAGAGTTTGTTCTTCACCCCATTGCCAAATAGATCTCGAAATAGATTCCATTAATGTAGCTTATAGCGGTCGTATTATCTATTCGCGTCAATATGGTGCAATTGGTTTTGTTTGTAGCAAAACATTTGAGCCCGAAAAAGGCAGCTTGAAGTTCTAAAAAGTTTATCATCAGTTCACTTTCTTTCCAATGGCAATTTGTGCACAAATTATTACAGACGGCCCCCCAGCCAATCCTAGATGCATCTTTATAAATGTCTAAATCATAAACTCGAGGAGCTACCAAGTTTTTTTTTTGTGGCTAGAATGTTTGCTCTCCAACAGTATAAATCTGGTAGAACATTCGCTGATAATTTAAATTTAGTGTCATAATTAGCGTCATTTTGAAGTGCAAGATACTTTTCTCTCTCTAAAAACTTCTGTGTATAGCCAGCCGTATTTTCCAGCCGGGCAGGCTGCTGTGAGAACGCCTAAGAACTGAGAAAATTCTCAAATTGTGCATCGTGGAAGCTTTCTTGTGCCAAACCTTATTCATATCTAACGTTACTTGATAGGTATCTAACGTTTTTATTAGAACCTTCGTGTATGACCCGCAGTCAACCTCCAGGTTTCTATAACATCATGTCTAGCCTTCGTGTATAACCCGCAGTTAACCTCCCGGCAGACTTAGAGATGCATTTAACGAGTTTGGGACACTTATAGAAACTACTCTGTAGTTTTTATTACATCATGTCTAGCCTTCGTGTATAACCCGCAGTTAACCTCCCGGCAGACTTAGAGATGAATTTAACGAGTTTGGGACACTTATAGAAACTGATAGTGTAGGTACTAACCTTCATTTCTTTCGACCTCAGACTCTGATTCCGAATCGGAATATGTTATAACCCGACGACGTCGGGAGGCTTGTTGTTTCTTGTTATCAAGTTCCTTAATTTTGTTCTTGTAGCGATGTATTAATTTATCTTCATTTTGTCGTTTCGGTATCATGAATTTAAATTCTTTTGCGACGAAACTTGTTGAGACGCGTGCGTCTTCTACCGCGCACGAAAAAAGAATGATGTTATAGGGAGGCGCTGTATTGAGGGTACCAGCGATAGAATAGATTTTTTAATCGATACGACTCTAAAAGCGTGCGAATTTACCTGTGTGAAAGAAGGACTACCTGGTATAAATATCTATTAATATATAGATATATCTGAAGAATGGAGCTATGAAATATAATTACTATTAGCAGGTAGTCTCTACTAATAACATAATTATTTGTTATAAATCTCAACAAATGTTATAATAATTGATTTATTGTGTCATTAAAACCAGATTTTTCACAAAGTAAACGGATCTTATATATTATTACTTTGAACTAAATGACGTTTTATCTAGTTGGTGTAAGGAGGAAAATAAAGTACCCACATAAAAAAAAAAAATTCTCAACTATCAGTGCAAACTGGCGTCACCGTACGGTGTAACTACATGTGTATTAATAGTTATTGGTAATCTCTTCGGACGAAACAGCTCGAATAATTACGATAGAACTTCACTTACAAGTTCGTTTAATCATTAATTATTTTTCTCATGAGTACAATTTTAACCGACTTCAAAAAAGAAGGAGGTTGTCAATTCGTCTTTTTTGATATTACAAACAGACACTTCAATTTTATTTATTTGTATAGAGTACCATCAGTAAGTGTGGGAAAATGGGGGATGTTTCATATATCACGATATTTTCGTCGAAGTCGGTTCCCGCTTTTCAATTTTTATTGATTTGATTTACCTAATTATTTTCTCCATCATTTAAAACGGCGGAATATATGCGTTAGCGTAAACCATCAAACATTGCATTATTATTGAAATTAAAAAATAATAATTTAGTAGTATATACTATAATAAAGTATTCAAGGGTAAGGAAACTCTATTATGACATCTACGTTCCAGCGCGCAACCGAGAACGGCTCACGCTATACCTAACGGCTCGGGCCGCGGCGATCTAGCAGTGGTCTATCGCCGCGTAATATTAGCGGGGTGTGAGCTGCGGCGCGGCAGTGCAGTTGCGCGTTGCGGGGTGTGGAGGCGGAGCAAACGTGGGAAAATTATATTGAGAGCACGGTCTTAACAGCATGTTTCAATCATTTTGTTTATTTTAGAAATTACGCAACAGTGCGTAAAAAAAAAAGTTAAAGATGCTGACATTGCAATATAGGGTAAATAAGATTGATTTGAAACCATTTATAGCAAAATCTATTTAGTTTATGGCGGCGGGAAAAAACTATGTTAACCTTAATCATATTTCTGATAGTCTTATTGTTTCCAAAACACGATATCACAAAATTTACGGCCTAGAAAAAATCCTAAAGTTACCTCTTAAACTACGTTTACAATCTAAGTACGTCTGATATTTAACAACGCGTTTTGATCAAATTAAGAAGAATAACTTATCATACTTTATTTTAAAACTGCATTGGTTTATATTTTCCATTAAGCAAATACTTTTAAAATGTTTTTTTTTCACAATCGAACCCTCTATGACGCATCACGCAATAGTTGTTTCTCTTTCATTCTTATGCAGACTGACAATGATAGCGTCTCTGTTGTATGTAATAGTAATTGATAGCAGGCAATGTTTTTTTTGTACTCGATAGGCATCGAGATATGTTAGAATTTGGCCCAGTATCTCGTCTTAAGCGACGCGTTGAAGATGCTGAACATGCTAAATTTATATTACAACTGGCAAGTTCAGCTGCCAGAATACGCCAATGTACATTGAGGACAGATATTTTAACTTAAGGATGGTACGTATCTATAAAATACCCTACCACCATGCAATAAGCGTGCGTCAAGTGTTTTTGGGCACTTGACTCATTTGCTGAGATAAATCCCTTTTGGTGCCGTAAAATTTACAAATGAATGAATGTTTTGTTCCAATATGACTTTAATCTTTGTGCGTGAAATAAATAATTTTTCTTTCTTTCTTCTTTCTTTCAATATATATTGTTATCGTCACATTATTAACCAAAAGTACCTACGTTACCATCGTCTTCCTCGCATATTTGCTGAGACAAAACGGCTTGATTAATAATCAACCCCATATTTAATAACCCCCGTAATTGAGATGTTTGCATAGAAATCAGGGGTCGCCTCCCCTTGTTGTTTGAGCAAGGATTCATATTTAGTCATCCGAAATTTTGAAATTTTGCTGAGATATGCTCTTTACGGGGTTGTGACTTTCAAATTAGACAAGACTAGTGTGGGTGAGGACGATGTAATGAAAAACAAAAACCTGTCAATTAGAAAGTGTTTTTATTTATTTCTCATGGCATATCATTGATTTCATTATTTTGAATTACGTTTGTCAAGTGGGTCACCAGAACGACCGCTTCCCCGTTTGCGCCTGGTAAGTCTTTCATCATGTAGGTGATAGGACACGACGGGTGGGTCATAGGACATAGTCAGGTTCTCGTGCCCACAGAGGTTGAAGTGGGATTCGTTAATGTAGCCATATTATACCTACAGCTACCGACTTCTGCTCCGACTTCTGGAAGGTTGGTGGTCTACCATCTACGGTCCTGGTGCGAGTGGTATCAAATATATGCTTACACAGGACTTCCTCATCAGTGAAGGGTAATCATTTAGGAAGTCTACATAACAAGAATACGAGTGTTCGAATCCCGTTCGCAGCGAAATGTTGATGTATAAATTTATGTGAAAATTGCAAAGTATAGATTTAGGTTTTAATTATATTTCTTTATACCGATTTCATTGGAACCCGATTAAATACCTCATTGAATATTCCATTTAGCACCAATTTAACACGTTGTAGGTACCCTAAGTCATTAGCCGCCTATATTATTATCATCCCTTTGCATACTATATCACCCCTAACGAGCCTTCATTATACAGGGTGCACTGCAAATTGCATCGCTTATCATGTTACCTATTAGTAATGTATATCTTGTTCGAGACATACATATATCTGCAAAGATCTCATAGATCTGCAAATCTCAAGAAACTTATCTGAAAGAAATCTCATCACCTTTCTCTTAAAACACGGTTGCAGATTTCGTCATTGCAGTAGGAAGAAAAAACCTTATGCGAAAGCGACATCATGTATGTTCGTGCAAAAACAGAAGTGTAAGACCAACACTGAAAGCACCTTATCAAATCTAGGCTTCTAGATATCCTATTATCTAATCGAGCTTTCCACATAGTTCTTGACCTCCTAAGTCCTAAAGTAAAACACGGAACTGCCTAAACCTCAAGATGTAAGTCAGTAGATAATTGTTAACGATAGTGTGCTATGGGAATCATCAGCTGTTCGCTATGATAACAAATGAAATTCCTTTTGCGAGAGTTCTGGATTATGGTTTAGTATTTGCAACCTATTTGTATGTAAAAGGTAATTGTATATTTGTAAACAGACTATTTCTAGCAAGCTGCATCTGAGATTAAATGTCAGTTACACTACAAAAAAGCCGCCGCCACCGCCAAGCAGTAGTGTGCAAGCATTACTGTGTTCCGGTTTGATGAGCAGAGTATCCAGTGAAATTACTGGGCTTATGAGACTTAATACCAATGTCTCAGGGTAACGAGGGCACTGCAGTGCCGCGCAGGCCTTTGTGTTTTAAAGTTCTGGTTGGCACTGCAATTGTTATGGGCCGGCGTTATGCTTACCATCAGGCAAACGACCAGCTCGTCTCGTTACCAAATAACATAAAAAAAATAACATTAGTACCTAAGTACAATACCTATTATCGTCGTCCATAACAGGTGCGATGTCGCTTAGCGCCAAATCCAGTCGAGCGATAGTTTGGTACATCTTACTATTGAGTAAGTTTTTTTTTTAATGTTATTTGGTAACGAGACGAGCTGGTCGTTTGCCTGATGGTAAGCACAACGCCGGCCCATAACATTTGCAGTGCCACCCAGAACTTTGAAACACAAAGGCCTGCGCGGCACTGCAGTGCGCTCGTTACCCTGAGACATTAGGTGTTAAGTCTCATAAGCCCAGTAATTTCACTGGATACTCTGCTCATCAAACCGGAACACAGTAATGCTTGCACACTACTGCTTGGCGGCAGACTTCACGAGCAAAGCGGTGGTAACAACCCAGACGGACACTCGCAGAAGAGTTAGTCCTCCCACTAACAAAACTATAGCTAAGCACAATGTACTTAGCTATAGTCTCGACTTATGAATGCACCAAGTATCTTCGCATCTATCGATTGTATAGTATACGCGCAAGCGCGGCTTGAAGTAAAATCAACAACCACCACGAAATAGACAAGAAGAGCACTACGATCTCTTTCACTCCATATCCCTACTGGGCTCAAAGTCGTCAAAGTGACGACTGCACCGCTTTAAGCTACATACATCACTTGCGCACCAACGCGTATTTGCCGCGGCTTCTGCACTGAACTAGCAGTGGTTGTGAAACTATTTTTTAGCAAAGATCGTAGAAGTCTCCGACTTCTCCTTAGCCGGCTTTTAGGTACTGCACCCGCGGGAAAAGATGGATTGGTCTATTCATATACCGGAACCACATGGCAAATTGGCGGGTAATCTTAGAACTTCTGAATCATAATCATTTCTAAATGAATTTAAAAAACTTTCCCTTATGGCCGCGCCTAAACAAAGTTAAGATAAAACGCTTAGCCACAATCTACTCAATAATGCATACCGAAGTTGGCCGGCCCGGCCAAATGTCGACGGGCATTATTGTAATGACTTGCCTGAACAACAAGCAGTTTTTCTTCAGAAGTCGCATTAAAGTACGGAGCACAAAAAATATATATAGAGGAAAATAATAACTTGGGAACAAAACGTCGGGAATTTAGAGTCAAAATACGCGATATAAAACTTTGACTCTGCTAACACACGAGTCTCGCCTCAGAAGCACATCATTATAATCAACTACTATACACTGTGGAATCTGTCAGTGTGCAATATTGAAAATCCCTATACTAAATTGAAGGAGTTTTGTGGCTTAAAGCGTCCACAGTGACGTGCTCATATCGTTATCCAATAGTATAAAAAAGTAACTCTCACACACTAGTTTTAAGACACTATTCTAATTGTCTGTAACTTTTTTAGCATAAATATAGAATAGAATAACATTTACAATTTCAGCACATACAATGTAAACATAGAAAAACGAACATGAGAAGAATATATAAATACAATTTAAGACATAACACTTACAAACAAAAAACAAAGTAGGTATACTGAAAAGGCCGCTCAGCAATAAGCTGATTGTCAAATGACATTCAGCGCTGATTTTCAGCGAAGGCCTAAAACCAGGAGGCAAATTACAATATACATAAAATACCTACCTATACCAGACCACTCAGTCCATTTTCAACCATTCTTCGACACTTTAAAGGATATCAGAGCAAAAACAACGTCCTAAAAAAATACATGTCTGCTTATCATTACAAATATATAAAAATATGAAGTTAAATTTACATACACATACATTTAACACTAATTTCCTTAAATAATGACAGCCATACTCACTTTAAGTACTTACTGCTACTACTTTAACTACTGCGCATAGCATTTTGAATTATGGTAGTTAAATATTAAAATATTAGCAGTTAGTTAGGACCTTACTAAAGTCCCGCTAATTTCTGAAAACTTCGAGCCTTATAACCTAACGCCTTAAAGCTAAAAATCTGTTGGTCTATTTGAGAGCAAGTCCTGAATACTGTCATGATTCGTGTTCACCACAGGCCAGCAAATCTATAGACTCCTCTTAGCCGGATATCCGCCCACCTAGGTTATGCATTATCTGCATTGCTAATCGCCACCCAGCTGCCATTTCGGTAAACCAATCACAACAAGTCGTGTTCCCTCGTCCAAACCCCCTACCCCGCCACCATTTTACGATTGTTTTCTCATGCAAAACCTGGATTATGCGGCGTCTAGGTTGACTGGTCTGTGATGCTCATCTTCGAGTACAAGGTGCACTCACAAAAATGATAGCGATATAATCGTCACGATACGTACATTGCTCCGAGTATATAGAACTAATCTTTACAATTCTGTGCTATAACAAATGTTCCTACGAAAAGTCTTTTTAGAACGCATACAATACGATAGCGAAATCGATGAAACTTTTGACAAAAAAAGGCAATATATCGTTCATCGACTTTGCGAGTAGTCCCCGCTGCACTGGTCTCCAGAGATATCGATTTTGGCTGTGCACTGAAAACCAAACAGGAATAACTCATAAATAATATCAATTATATAAAAATCCTAATTCCTAAATTCCTAAAAATTATATAAAAAACTCCTTTAAACAATTTCCAAAGAGAGCGAAAATTCCTGCTTAAATACTTGAAATGATTCCTCCGACAGTACCAAGATCTCACCCCCTATCCCAAACTCACCCCCTCCCACTCTTGATCGTTAGCCACCGTCTACGATATTTGCATAACTCATTACGGTGCATCCATATTTAATTAGAATATTTCCTTCTTTGAGAGTCTGAAGTTTCGTTTATGTAAGTTAGATTCGATGCTAATGGCCGCAAAAAAGTCTAAAATGAAAAAAGTGTCATTTCCGAAAAGTTTCTTGATTTGTCTATTCTATGGTGTTTTAATTCATTCAGCATCTAATGATGGATTAAGATGATAGAGTGGGATGGAAGCCAGGTTAGAAACCTTTAAAAAATGTACTTATTTTTATTTGTGTCGTTCACGTCACTGTCAAGATGAGAAACAAAAGAATAGTATTACAAAATCATAATCAATATTGGCTTGCTCCTGCCAAAGTAAACTGATAGGTGTTTGGCTTGATTGATAATTTAAACTTTAAGATTAGGTACCATAGGAGTGACATAAATTGCCCTTGAATAGCAATGCAAAGCACAACCACGAAAAGTGATCTAGATGCACGTACTTACTATATGGAGTCTATTATACTTTCATTAACGAGAGGATAGCTGTTTACTGATATCGATTGCCGTTTAATTTGCCAGTCGACGGCCCAAACATCTCTAATGGCAGTGCAAATTTTAACCACCTCCTTTCTGTTTGAGTTTCACGTTTTAATTTTAGTTAGGAATTTGAGAGTTTTCGTACGGACTTCGTTATAAGTTAGCTTTTGTTCTTGAGTTTTCAGCGAAGGAAAATGTAATGATTCAATTAGAGCATAAAAAGCAACTGAGCTGCAATCGTTAGGCACTACGAATGAAGTCACAATGTGACTAAAACATATGAAGTTTACTTTACTTAAGTGAACGATCATTGCACCTTCAAATGTTTTAGTATGTAATTAAAACCTGTGTATAAGGAATTACATCTTTCTCTATGACTTTAGATTCAGATAAGTAGGTAAGTATATATTTAGTTTATTAACGAATTGTTATTCATAAATTTAACAACACTACGGAATCTAGGAACATCCTGAGACATAAAAAAGTAGAAAAATAATGAAAACTACCATTGTCATTTGTGTGTGTTGGAAACATTAATTTACCTATTAATTTTGATCTGTGTGATGCTATGCATAAGGTTTTAATTTGTTATATAATCTGTGGTTTCTCTCTTCTCTCTCAATAAATGGATTGTGTGGAAAAAAAAACCAAAAAATTAGTAGAAACTTGGTCCTTATTGGAAATAAAGCAAGACACGTCCGCACCGTCCATATATTGAGAGAGAAGAGAGAAACCACAGATTATATAACAAATTAAAAACTTATGCATAGCATTACACAGATAAAAATTAATAGGTAAATTAATTTTTCCAACAGTGTGTCCCAAAATTTTAATTGTAATATAATTCTTCTATAACATACATGAGCACTATGTGACATAGACGTGGCATCTACATAATATAGAGATGTTATTACCCCTCCCTATTGACAAAGTGCACTTTAGCTCTTGGATTACAAAATGGCAGTCTGCGCCCGAACCGTCAAACTATTTGTACCAAAATTTACATTTCCTTCGCAAAATAAAAGTTTGCACAAACTTGCCCTTACGTTTATAGCGATAAGGTTGAATTTATTGTTTGTGTAAATGTTTGGGTGGTATGCATGTTGGCGCGAGAGTATTTGAATAGATCGAAAGTGGATAGATATAGAGCATCGTATGCCCCCGTGGACGTATTGACAAGTGCACTTAGCGCGTGGATTACGTTGGGCAATGTGTGCGTACGCTGAGGACGGTGTTGTACAAGAAATTAAGTGTTTTAAACCCTTATAAAAGTTTCTTTTCTTTTGGTGTATATATTACTATAGGTGTACTTCTAGTAAAGAATAATTTCTGTCTTCAAAATGTAAGAGGTAACTCTAAACTGCTGCCTTATCAGCTAACAATCTCGTGTTCGTTTTCAATACCAGACCGATTAAAACCAGCGGTCACTAGTCTTCGTGTGGAAGGAGTTGTCAATAGTTTTCGCTTCTTTTCGTTTTTTAAGAGCTTATTTCTTTAATAATGTTCGTTCGAAAATGATAACCAGTGAAAATTCTAGACTATATAAGGACCCGTTTTTGTTTTTTTTTTTGTAGGTTGTACAAATCACATATTTCAATTTGCACAGACCTTAGGTTTTTCAGACAAAAAAATCCCATCAGTTTATTGTCATACTAGCTTTTGCCCGCGGCTTCGATCAAAATAAAGTAGCTATAGTACTCAAGGATAATGTAGCTTAGTACTATTATTGAAATATTTTTTAGAACCGGACCAGTGGTTCCAGAGATAAGCAGTAACAAATGAACAAACAAAGCATTACCACTTTATAATATTATAGTATAGAATATAGATGATTATGGACTGGTAATTAAAACTAAAGATTTATTTACTGATAAAAATCCTCTCACATTTATTTATTGTCAATTTATTGCAAATCATCATCCATGATGACACAACGATGTCCACGGATCCTATAATTGCTACTGGGGCGTGCCATGGGAACGATGGAATTACACCCGGGATTGTTCCAACATTGCCATCAGGGGTAGTTTCATAATAGTGCAAGGGTGCGTGGTATTTAGTTGCGATTATCTTTAAAAGATAACAATAGTTTAGAAAAAAAATTATTTTACAATGTAGCTGTGTAAAATTAATTAATCATAATTATTTTAAATAAGATAAAAACAAGTATGTATTGAAAAAAATAATATAAGTATTTCATTTTTTCACAATTTTGAAATTCCATTCATGAATACTAAATAGCACATTATAAATTAATATCAATTTAAAAATACAAAATGAGCCAAAAAGACATGTTTTCTTTAGCACATCACAAAATATATATATATATATAGAACAAGGAGGGTCTTAATACTAAATAGCATTTTCTACCAGTCATCCTATATGGAGTAAGCAAAAAAACCACAATTCGATTTGTTCCAATTCAGTTCTAATGGTAAATAAGGAAACGTAACTGTGCTTGAATGATAGGTACCTACTTTCACTACAAAAAGGTGGCGCCTGGCCGAATGTTTCAATAATCAAGTAATTTAATTACAAATCGGAATAACGTTACGTAGTCAATCATAGAAGACAACCATGCGCTCTGTAATCCAGGATCACTTGAGACAGGGTTGGGTATCGGTTTTCGTCTTGGGGAATGATATAGAGCAGTTAATTAGGGTGTACAGTAAATTTTAGTGCGACAAAATTATGTTAATACATTTTTGTAATGTAGCTGGATTTACTGAGTGTTAAAAAAACAGAAGCCAAGAGATATTTAAGACCATTTCGTTGCATTATCGCTGATAGAAGAAATAAATAAATAAAGATTCATTTCGTACAATTTAATTTACGATACACCAATGCAGTAATCAAAATTAGTAGGTACCTATATTTTGATGCTATGCTTTTTAGGAGTTCTTTGTTTTTTTTATTCTTTAGTTGTTGTTTGTTTTCTTTTTATTTTTAATTGCCATATCTGTGACCCGCTGGCACTCTTTTTTCTCGGCTAAGAACAGAGACCGAGCAAAGGGGTAGATTGAAAATCAGCGCTGCGTGCACATGAAAATGTGTACGCAGCACACGCTGAATCTACTCCCATTGCCCTACACATACATATATGTATATATATTTTTATGTAAATTGTAAAGAATATTGTAAGGTGCAATAAACGATTTGATTTGATTTGATTTGATTGATAAAGAATATACTACTTGTATCGTATCGTTGAGTTCTGCCAGTGTTTTGGTGTTCACACGACCTTTACGGCTTCACTACACAGAGCGTAGGTATTAAGTCTCATAAACCCAGTAATTTCACTGGCTACTCTGCTCATCAAACTGGAACACAGTAATGCTTGCACATTACTGCTTGGCGGCAGACTTCACGAGTAAAGCGGTGGTACCAACCCAGACGGACATTCGCAGAAGTGTTCGTCCTACCACTAACAGCATAATAGTATTATGACGACGTATATAAAATAGATGGAATTTACTTACAACTCTGTGTGTGTCCGGCGTCTCAGTGACGTACTCATATCAATAAGATTAAGGAGTGACGTCTCCCGTCCCCTCGTGACTGAACCGTGGTTAAAATTAAACCTCAGATGGCGCCTCATACATACCTACGTATGATGTTAGCGATGTTACATCAGTTGAAATAATGAATATGTCTCTACTCAAGGATTTCCATGTCTCTTGGTTAAAACTTTGGTAAGTATGGCTCATTTTTTAACCAGCTTCAAAAAAAGTAGTGGTTTTTAATTAAGTTGTCTTTTTTATGTTTGTTACGTCAGAACTAAACTCTGGCATTTATAAACCGACTAGCTTCTGCCCGCGGTTTTCTCTCACGCTCCCATAGGAACCGTGCATTTTTCCGGGATAAAAAGTAGCCTATGCTACTCTTCGGTCCATAAACTATATCTATGCAAAAAATAACGTCGATCCGTTGATCCGTTACTGCGTGAAAGGAGGACAAATCAACAAACCAACAAACACACTTTCGCAATTATAATAGGGATTAGTACAGGGATTTGGAAAGTTATTATTCAAAGAATATACTTTCTGATTCGTCCCATTGAAATTTCAGCATGGTTTTTTAAACTAGATAAGTGATTGACCTTCTATCTCAATCTACGATGCATGTTACACAGATTGGCCTGACTGATGATGAAAGAATCTTGAAAATGTTTGTATGAATCTGAGATATATACAAAAACTTGGTGTGCGACGACTTTCCCCATGGTAATCGAAGCAGGAAACTGATCATGCAGCTCTTATACAAACTCTTCAAAATATAGTCGACAGATATTAATTTTCATAAAGAAAAACAAGACATGGTGGATCCTTCACATTCTTCATCGTTAATCATACAATTTCACCGTCATCTAAATTGACAATCACCGTGATTTGAATACCCTGTCCATCGTTCATTATAGGACCCCTGGACCACGGTCCAATCGCAACCCTCGTCATGTGAGGGTAGTTATTATTTTTAATCCCTTAATGGCGTCCCAGATTTCATTACGGGGGTTGAACTGATTAAAAGGGTGGGACGATTTTTTCGATGCTATTTTTGAAGGGTGCACACACATAAGCACGTGTGTATATGGACAAACACAAATAATTAATCTTTTATATACCTAGTACTTAAGTGGTTTATGTCGTCAGTAACTTCGTAGTTTTTTTAAGGGTTTCCATACAGGATGTAACAAAATCTCAGATAATTAGGCGCACTAGAATCTTTATGTTTTTATTATTTTCCATAGTATTTTCAATAAAGAAGGCGACGCGACGCAAGACGAAAAAAGATAAAAATTATATATTGCAATAGTATTTGAAAATAGAAGTCGATGTACACTTAAATTTAAATTAATTTATTCATTTCAAATATGGGTACAATAATTGCGAGTAGTGGTATAAAAATTTACAATAATTAGTAAGTGTCCAAATATAACAATATTGAGAACGACAATATTTAGACGGCTCCGTAGCTAAGTTGGTAGTAACCCTGCCTGCAAGGCGAGGGGTCCCGGGTTCGATTCCCGGCCGGGGCAGATTTTGTGTAAGCATAAAGTTTGTTCTCGGGTCTTGGATGTTTGTGATGTGTATCTGTGTATGTCCATGCCACCTGCGACACAGGGAATCCTAGTGCGGGGGTATGAGTGTGTAAGCGTTATGTTTATGTTTATGTTTATATAAATAAAACATGTACATTGTACATACTCAACGAAACTAAATAAAAGAGTACTTAGGTTTGTACATACTTTGTAAGTAAGTTTGTACATTCTTTTTTTTGTCTGTCTGTTGCGGCTAATCTGCGAAATGGCTGGACCGATTTTGACGGGACTTTCACTGGCAGATAGCTGATGTTATAAGGAGTAACTTAAGTTAACGTGGGTGAAGCCACGGGGCACAGCTAGTACTTAATAAGCGAAAGTAATCACCGTGTATAATTACTGTGCTCAACGTAGTCAATGAAATTATTGGACTTAGGAGATTTAATACTTAATTTATCAGGGTAACCAGTGCAATGCGGTGCGACCAATGTGATTCAATGTTCTGAGTGGTATATGGGTCAGCGTTACGCTTACTACCAGGCCAACGATCAGTTAGTCCGATTATCTAATAGTAAAAAAAAGAAAACCCATTTTAACGGAGTCCTTGAAAAATGTTAAATAATACATCACAATATCCGTTGTTTATCAGAAAAAAATACTACTGCATAAAATATAGACAATGGCATTAAATCTGTTACCATCGATGGTGGTCCAATCCATCCTCACAGTTCAAGACACTAATGAACGCGAAAGATTATTACGTAACCCTTTTTATCCTTGCTCTTACGTACACACATTACACGCACATTGTTATTTTAAATGCACCCACAGAACATTCATACATCACTAATCTGTTGAAGCAAGGAACAAACATACGGTGGTGGTCCAGACCTGTGTCTAAACAACATTAGTCCAGCTCGAAAAAAATTAAAGTAAAACGACTTAAGTCGTTTGTCGTTGTTGCGACTTACGACGTTTTTGGTTGGTGATACGGGATAAGTTTTAAAGGAGTGTACACACGAGCGGTGCGGCAAAGGTTGACTGTATGTTGAACTGGTTAGTAGGAAGGATGGACCTCCGGTGGCGCTATGCGACTAATGAAGGGGTTATATGTGACGAATTATTTAAATTTATTTTGTTTTAATTTTTTTGTTAGTGGGAGGACTAACTCTTCTGCGAGTGTCCGTCTGGGTTGTTACCACCGCTTTGCTCGTGAAGTCAGCCGCCAAGCAGTAGTGTGCAAGCATTACTGTGTTCCGGTTTGATGAGCAGAGTATCCAGTGAAATTACTGGGCTTATGAAACTTAATACCTAATGTCTCAGGGTAACGAGCGATCTGCAGTGCCGCGCAGGCCTTTGTGTTTCAAAGTTCTTGGTGGCACTGCAATTGTTATGGGCCGGCGTTATGCTTACCATCAGGCAAACGACCAGCTCGTCTCGTTACCAAATAACATAAAAAAAAAAAGAATTATTTAAATAACTATTTTTGAATTATTGTTTATTTAGAACTGACTATAACCACAATTAACTAATAAATTGTACTCACTGGTTTTTACTCACTGGAATTATAAAATATCAAAAAAAAAGTTAAAAATTACTGTATCAATAATAAAATATAACGTCTACGTTGTTTTGGCACTGGACTGGCAGATGTTCCGAAAATGCCAGTGATACAAAAATATTTTTAATTCATATAATATAATTTCAATTAGGTGTCGATTGGAAAATAATTTTAGAACTTGCATAGTATTAACTTTTTTATGTTTGTGACTTCTAGCCTAATTTTTTTTTCTTAATTTTCCTACATAACAAGGTTCTTCAGTTTAGAGGCGAAGCCCTCATCTGTGGTTCAATTTCAGTTTTAAATAATTACTTAAGATGAAAATAAAAATATAAATATTTATTTTAAAAGCTTTTCCATCTAGTTTTAAATCTCACGCGAAAAGTAACACATCTCATCCTCAACGGCCAAGTCAACACGGTCCAAAGCTAACATTGACCGAGCGAAGTCCGGTAGCTTTTAAACAGTTTGCTCATATCCTGCTAATAGATGTCCCGCCATCTACCGGCAAAATTAAAATTTAAAAAATATTTTCGGTGAAAAAACTGTTAGTGTAATAAAAAAAACGTTTGGCGGCGAGTCATAAAAGTTTTGCCGTTGGCGGCTGTGTGTGACATTCTTTATTTTTTTTTAAGTTTTATTTTTCTGTATTAAGTTTATTGAGGAATAAGGTATATCTATCAAATAAGGATAAAATATAATATAAAGTTCTTAATACATTGCATACCTATTAAAATAGTCCTTAATTATAGTAATACAAAATTATAATCAATTTATTGGTAATACTTATTCCAAGTAGAAAATGAAAATATTTTGGGTAATTTACAAAAAACAAAGTTACACTAAGTAGGTAGGGTATTAGATGCTAACATAGTCTACGAGTAGGTACGTATTGATTGAAATAAAATATAATTACAAAAAAAAAAAGGTCAATTATGTCATATAAACAATACTACATGAATAAAATGTCGAAATAATAATGATCGCATAACAAAAGACGGTCTTATCGCTTATAGAGATTTCTTCCAGATAATCTTTGGATGGACACTGAACAGTATTGAAAAAAAGGAGTAGAATGAGATGTATTATTACTCAAGACTGGAGACTATGAAATCAAAATAAATTAAAATTGGTTTTGGTTTCTAAGATCTGTGTGACACTGAAATTGCAATTGCAATTGCAATCGCAATCTTATAGGCACGCGTTATACTTACCAACCATCAACCAAACAACCTGCACGTTGCATTGTAATATAAAAAAAAACTTTCAAAGTTAAGCACCAAATGTTTACAATCCCAGCTCTTACATAAGTTAAAAAAAAAGTGGACCAATTAAATCAACCACGTTATAAATCAAAATAAATAATGAATCAGTCCAATTACGAGAAAATAGAGCTCATTAACATCCGTGATGACTTTATTCGTGTAAACCAAAATTACTCTTACAGTAAATTATCCAATTTTTTAATAAAATCATGTTTAGGAAATTGAAAGTTTATCATAATTGCGGTAGTTGGGCATTAAGTGTAATTAATATGCTATTGTGTGTTGCCAGTTGTTGCATGTGATCTGTCATTCCCATGGTTTCAACAAGGAGACTTGGTTACAAAAATTATGTGAAAAAAATAATACTAGGAATTGTTACAACATAATCGTAAATTATAATCTTAGTCAGATGTCGGGGAAGTTTTAAAATATTGTGGTAGTAAAAAACAGCCATCGAGGTTAGTAGTGCTAGATTACTAACCTCGATAGCTGTGCTTACAGTCATACCATTTAATTGGAATTTGATACATGATAAAATTATAGGTACAAGTTACGAAAACTTTTCCTTAAAGAAATTCCTGTACTTCGTAGGCCCATAACATTTTTTAAAACTCGCATTTATAAACATTTTACTGCAGTTTTTGTCACTTTTAAGTCGCTTCCAATAAAGGGTTTGGTCATTTTTAGAGCTGTAGGACGCCAAGTTGAGACATTTTTCTGATTTGAAAAAATAAACCTTGTTGCTTAAGAAATAACAGTGCTTTCATATTTTTAAGTGTATGGGTCTTGGTAAAAATCCCGTGAATCACTTTGACGCATAAAAGTTACGAATTAAAAAGGACAACACAGGACAAAGAAGCCATTTTGCATCGGACTGCGACAGTCTTACTTGTGGTGCCGCTTTATAGACTTAGAAAAGTAGTAGAAGTTCCAAACCTTTTTAGCTCATACAAGCGATTATGGTTTAGTTTCCGTAGATGGTTCGAATCCCATAATAATCTTTCGGTAAATGAAAACATCGTGATGCAACCATAGCATAGTGGTTGTGTATTTTTAGTGCTCGACAGGCTAGCTACCATACTAAAGTTGATCTCACCAAAAAAACCTATCGGTGTATTCCGGCGGTTGCACTTGAGATCCAGTTCCCATACTAGGTTTGCGTTTTTTTGTTTTAATTCATCACGGGGAAGGCCTATGTTAGCAGTGGACATATTCCAGCTGGTGATAATGATGAATATAAATAAAATCATAACATAATAAAACTAATTTAATATAAATGTAAAATAATTATAAATAGTTAAATAACCGGCTCACGTCACGTCATTTGTCGATATTCTCGCCCTAGGTTTCGAGCGTGTTGTAAGCTCTTCTTCTTTCTTTTAATTCATAATATGTGATACTCACGAAAATTTTAATAGTAAAAATAATGGGTAGCCATTTATGACATTACAAACTTTGTCATCTCATCGTCTACTGGCCATGTCTAAACATGTCAAAGTCTACAAAAATACATCAATGCCTTCTTTGTACACAGAAGTGTAAATTCGGGTTCTCAGTGTCGCCGCGGTCGTTTTGACACTGTGATGCTAATTGGACACTTAAGACGAGGCTAAAGGGTTAAAACAGTTTTTATCCGAGGGACAGAAAGACCGGCACGGTGCGCGGCGGCGACGGCGACGGGTTAAGTTAGTTTAACGTGCATCCGGAACGTTAGATAAACGGCATTTGTTTATTTTGTTTATAAATACATTATTTGTATTTTAACTAAAATAAATTATTTTACTGTTGAGTACTCTCGGAATTTGTGCAACAAAGATAGATTAACTCTTGATATCAGGTCTTAGGCTGGCCTTAGATGTAAAAAATAAATAAATATAATATGTTTGCGTTTTGCAGTCTAAATAACTATGGTTTTTGCAAGAAGCGCGGGTTACGAGGTATGTCACGTGCACGCGCCGCGCCGCTTGGAATGAAACCATCAAAAATTCACTAAACAGTCAAGAACAGAAATACGAACTGATATTGCTATCTCTTTCACTCCCTGGAAGCCCTGCCTGAGCTCAAAGTGACGACTTCTACTTTACGCTACATAATATGTCACTTGCGCACCACCGCGTATTTACCGCGGCTTCTGCACTGAATACGCAATGGTTGTGAAACTGTTTTTTCGAGTTGAGATCGTAGAACATGCTGCGTCTCTCGAATTGCACGATTAGCGCTCGGACTAGTTTTCCACCAAGCGCCAAATTAGACGATACAATATGCGTCACGCAGTGATCGTGGTTTTTCCATGGTTTGCGCATGGTCTGTGATTGATGCGTCTAACGGGCCACTTAGAGTACGGTGGTCCCCGATTGAGTAGCTTTTTTACCTAGCCTATCCGAAATATTGTGAATTATTATCTTAAAACTATTTTTATCAGTATTTATGATACTTTTAAATTCTCACGGATATTGTAACTTCATATTAGTGAAAAATAATTTAAAAAAATCGTGCCATTGGTGCCTGATATTAGCGGTAACATACAAAAAAACAAGTAACCAACTTTGCCTCTTCTTTACATTAGTTAGCAATCTATTTATTTACAAATAAATAAAATTGAAATGTAATATCAAAATAACAGCTTTTTACTAAATGCATATGAAAGTATATACGGTACCTATAACAAAACAACCATTTGTAAAATTTTTGTCTGTCTCTTTGTTTGTCTGTCTGTCTGTTTGTTTGTTCCGGGTAATCTCCGAAACGGCTGGACCAATTTTGATGGGACTTTGACTGGCAGATAGCTTATGTTACAAGGAGTAACTAAAGCTACGTGGGCGAAGCCGCGGGGCACAGCTAGTATAGAGTATACTTAGTAAAAGAGGGTTACTCAATTTTCTACAGAAAAGTGTTAATAGCCATACCATCGTCGTGTTATGGTCCAATTTTGGATCGATATTTATTATTGATTTTGACAGCCACTGGCTTTGAGAATAGGTATACTTAGGTATTTTCCCATCGCTTAAAATGGTAGTTTCTATATTTGTCACTAGAAGTGTCTGCTCTATATTTTAGAACCAAATATTTATGAAGACTATGTTCACCTCTTTGAAAGTTTTTGAAAGGTTTTCTTTAGTGTCCCTTTTAAAGCACTTAAAAAAGCATGCCTAAAAAGTAAAATCCTGTTGCTTTTTTTGCTCTTCATAGGTTAGCGTGCCTGATGTAACCGAAACTGCGGCGCAAGTACGGATCTATTCGAGTCGATAAAATTCGATAATATTCGATAAAATTGACAGTTCAAATCGATAAGGTGGGATTTATCGAGCCTCGAAACAATCGACAAAAGTTATCGAAAAGCTAGGTCGGATCCAAAGAGAATATAGAGCTACTACAATACTTTACGATCAGATTTCGGTACTCGCAATATTCGATAAATTTGTCGAGTTATTCGGTTCGACAAATTTATCGAACCGACTTCCGTACTCGCGCCGCTGATAAGCTTACAAAGCCTACATGGATACCTACTGAGACCTCCTTTCCATTCCCCAAGTACAGCTAGCTATTACTAATTAATTATTACTAATTAGGTAGCTAATTAAACTATTAATTACTACTAAACTACTAGACGGCTCCGTAGCTAAGTTGGTAGTAACCCTGCCTGCAAGGCGAGGGGTCCCGGGTTCGATTCCCGGCCGGGGCAGATTTTGTGTAAGCATAAAGTTCGTTTTCGGGTCTTGGATGCGTGTGATGTGTATCTGTGTATGTCCATGCCACCTGCGACACAGGGAATCCTAGTGCGGGGGGTATGAGTGTGTAAGCGTTTATGTTTATGTTTAATTGGGGCTTGATAATATTATCATATTATAATATTTTCAAATTGATGATTCAGCATACATACATATATACAGCACATAAATTATACAATCTGAATTTAAATCGGTATGTTATCCCGAAGTTAGACCTCCAGGAGTACATTGCCAGTCTCCTCGAAGTCAACATCATTTGTTTTTCGAGTTTTTGAAATTTAGAATTTTTCATTGAAGAAAAGGCATTTAAAGTTTACGACAAAATTCTACTACATAACTTCTGGGCAGCCCTAGATCAGCTGATTCACTTGAATTAAGTTGAACTTTGTCAATTAATGATAATGTGGATTAGAAGGGATTTAAAATTTCAGAAGATAGAGAAAACCACGGGCACGAAACCAAACGAAACTACATACAAATACGGGCTTCATGTCCCTCTAAACAGCGGTAGCAAATAATTGATTTTCATTTTTGGTGACGTATAGTTTGGTTACTTATGTCTTAAAAATACTAATAATATATGTATGCTGGAGTCATGCTGGCTCAGACGGCTCATTGGTATTGAATATATATATACAATTGAAAAAATGCGACAATGATTACAATGATCGAATGCGTATTGAGTCGATTATGTTACCAATTTGAGCCGCTTAGAATATGTCTGTATAGCCATATGCTAAATAGAACATCACAATTCTTTGCGACAATCGGAATTTGTACCATGAATTGGACAATAATCACCGAAACCTTTCCATTCGAATCACAACTCTACGCCCAACGCTTAAAATTGAAATTTGTTCGTATTTTTCTATTTACATGGAATGACAATATTGTCTTCACGATTTTTTCGTGCGGTTCTAATGAATAAGTATAACGTTTTGGAGTTATCGTACGTGTGATATTGTCGTATGTCGCTTGTTTGTGCTCGGTTTGTGTTTGCGCTGTGATTGTGTGGTCACGATTGTTGCTTTGTGAGCCATTGTGGTCTTGTGACCGAATTGTATTCGTAAAATACGCTACGCAAATATGTAATCTACATAATAATCATTTCGCATATTTCATGTATCTAACTACTACATAAACATAAGTAACCTACTATATATATCTAGCTAGATATATCTTCTGCTCGCGGTTTCACCCGCGTTCCCACAGGAACCGTGCATTTTCCCGGAATAAAAAGTAAAAAGTATCCAAAAAAATATTCTAAACTAATTTATTCGCTTCAGCTATGGTAACATGTGATCTTAGGTTTTTGAAAAGAACATCATAACTTAACCTAGATTCATGTAACCTTTGGTTGACAAGAAGAAATGGCTTTAATGATAAGTCCACCCATTATACCTAAATTAAAACATTCCTTTTGTAATTGGTATCATTATAGCGTCGATAACGAGACGAGCTGTCGTTCTCTTGATGGCCAGCCCATAACAAATGCAGTGCCATCAGTACTTTGAACACTACACTGTACACTGCATTCTTATGAAGATGCCGAGATACTGCAGTGCGTCGAGTATGTTTGCTGAGGCGGGGGTTCCTGACTTGTTTGCGATAATAAGATCTCGTGTGGCTTCCTTTTGGGGTCGGCTGCGCCGCTCTGGTAATAAAATACTATCGGCTGTCTCTGACAATATTAGAAGTCCAATATTTAAGTATTGGATATCTGTTCACATGAGCGAGAACAAAAAATGACGCAACATTACCTAAATGTGAAGTTTAGGTCCTAAATTTAATTTAATAATGGTATTATTATTATTATTCTTTTCTTTATTTCTATTTGATCTGTGTTTTGCATTTTTGCATAACATTATTTGTAATTTGTGTATGGGTTTATTGCCTGCAATAAAGAATTTTTATTATATTTATTTATTTTATTGCGCTCAAATATTGTATTGTAGGCAAAACAGTTGAGATAACAGACTGATTGAAGGCACGGTGACTACGTATCTTGTAGGTAAGCATTTAAGGTCAGAGCACACCGATTCCGTACACGTAAACGTGCACGGGTTATACTGAAACCGAAACCTTATTTATGCGATGTAAAGTTAGTGCGAAAAATTGTACGTACGTACCACTGCGTTGCAATGTATGGAACTGTATGAGACATGGCACACCGCTTTACGCTGCTTTACCGTTTTACCACTGTACGGATCCGGTGTGGTCTGGTCTTTATCGTTGACGGCGTATGCTTTCCAGCAGGTGATAGTGGTTAAACCTAACTTGTATAAAAATCTATTTACTATTGTGTGCTATAGAGTGCACAAAATATACCCAGGGGATCCAAATCTGCCAGCCCACTGCCCACTGGCAGCTGGCTGCGTATCACGCTGATAATATCCGAAAAACAAACCTTACAATATCATCACTTCTAACATCGTACTCTGATATTACACCACCCACAATACCTTGATCTGTCGAGCCTCTTTATTCCTCAACTGTTCCTTTAAAACATTCAAGTTTAATGGAAGCGAAGGGGGGTCAGATGACGTTGGTTATTACTATGACTGATATAGGTTGTTGACACGCGAAACGTGAATTATGGGACCGTGTTATGTCTCAAAAACATAATGTTCTGTAATCTTTTGTGGAGTACGTTTTTATTATCAGTCGTTATGTGTTAATGGTGCAAATCAGGGACAAACACGCCCCAAGGGTCTTTTTATATATGTCTAAAAAGTACAAGTACACACTTTAGCAGAGTGTAGGTCGATGGAAGAAATATGGATGGATTGTGTAAAGGCGGATATCCATGAATTGGAGGTGCATGAAACGCTGATGGCTGACAGGGGAGAGTGGAAGAAAGAAGACGTATTGCGGTGACACCGAATGAATTGGGATAAGGGTAAGGAGATGATGATGATGATGATGATGATGAGTAGTTAGGTGGATAGATTTAAATGGCATAGAGAGCAGGGTTTCAGGCTGGAACTCCAAGACGTATACTAACAAGGTGCAACTCAGGCTTTAAAGAGAGTAATAATTGAATCTAGGTAGGACTTAATTCCTCTCTTCTGATATTTTAATATAATAATATATTGATAAAAAATGCAATGAAAAAAGTGCGAATGGTAAGTCAGAACAGACAATAAATAGATCGACGTTTAGAAGTAAGTAATGTTATCAAGTCTTTTGCCACAAAATCAGTAAAATAAATTCAACCACGTGAACGGTAACTCGATAGCTGTACTGTATATTTAGGTAAATCAACCCTTCCTTCGACACCCTCAATTTGCAAAACAAATTAGCGACTCCTTGGCGACGGACGATGAAGGGTGCTATGACGGTAAGTTACGATTATTTGTAAAGATACCAAAGGAAATACAATTTGGTAATGACTAACATTGACAAAGTAAAAATAATCAACGGATATAATGTCTTGTAATCCGCGCTTGTTGCAAAAGCATAGTTATTTTGACAGCAAAACGCATACTTGCATAAGCGTCTATGGTCTGCTTAATGAAAGAAAATCTAGTTTGCGTATCGAAAGTGCAAACAAAATGGCGTGAAGAGATACATAAAGATAACAGATATACAGTAAAATTTTACGGTAAACATAGATTATGGACACCAATAAGTTTTACTATCGAGTTAAGAAATACTTAAGTAGAAAGTGAAAGCAAGAAAATGAAAATAATGCGAAATATCTGTTATTAACTTTCCATTCTAAACGTAGTAAATTAATAATTATATACGTAAACTGTAAAATTTACAAATCTTTTAAGTATTATGGAAAATTAATTTAAATTAATGAACGATGCTACGACGAAGCTAATTATTTTAACTGTTAAGATAACTAACTGTTGTTTTTACCTACTGGTGTCTTTAAAAAGTCATTCATTTTTGCTGATCTTTAGCAGACTAAATCTTCTTATAAAGCCTTTACCTATCTCCGAAATAAGTGAATAAAACAATTTCAATAAAACTATATGCAAGCAGGAAACATGTCTATAATAGGAATAGTTAGTATATACCTAAAAAAATCGAAATAGAGCGTTAAAACTAAATTGGATCAATTATAAGTTGTTTTACCTACTAGGTGGCACTTAGTACGTACTAACTCTTTTGCGAGTGTCCGTCTGGGTTGCTACCACCGCTTTGCTCATGGAGTCTACCGCCAAGAAGTGCTTCAAAGTTTAACTTCAGGCAAATCACTAGCTCGTCTCGTTTTCAAATAGAATAAAAGAAAACACAAAATAATAAAAATTTCCTCGATAGGAAAAATAACCTCTAATTTACATATTCAACTAGTCCTACTATCCTACTTCTTACAAACGCGAAAGTGTGTGGTTTGTTAGCTAGTTTTGCAATAAATAATATTAGTAGTAAGAACTATGGTGGTCACGCTTGAGAGCCAGGCCTAGAGTGGTCTTAAGTGTGACTACCAAAACATACAGCTATTAGTCACTTATCATTATTAAATTTTATACAAGAAGGCGGGGAATATTTTCAGGCACATTCACCAGCTCGGCAATTTCGCGTGCAACTCCTGTACTCCCATCTTTTAACCCTTAAGCAACGTAACATTTTAATAAAATTCTTCAGCAAACATTAATGAAGCCGGGGCCCCAAACAAGGCCCCATTGTGGCCCCACGACGTACCATTATGATTTTAACCGAGATAATGCACGGGAAATGACGGTAAAAGAAATTTAATTCGCGTAACGATGAAAGGGTTATGTGGGGTCGGCTTTGATAAATAAAGCGAAGGGACCCTGAGGATATTACGGCCCTTTTTTGCTTACATATTGATATTAATGCTTGTGAAATTTTGACAAAATTGCGTACCGGCCTTTGTGGGGTGGCCGGTCTGATTTTTAAAAGATTTATGAATGGCCTGTTGTCTTTTTTGGGAACGGCGGCCAATTTTGAATGGACAATGTTTTTTTTTAGTTAAACAATGTTAAATCATTTGTGAAGATTTGTTGTTTGTTTTCCACCAAGATTTTAGATTCGTCAATTGCACGGGAAAAGCTATTATTATATATTAGAACTAGCTGTGCCCCGCGGCTTCGCCCACATAGCCCAAGTTACTCCGTGTAACATCAGCTATCTGCCAGTGAAGGTCCCGAGCCATTTCGGAGATTACCCGGAACAAACAGACAGACAGAACAAAATTTTAAACATGATTGTTTTGTTATAGGTACCGTATATACTTTCATATGCATTTAATAAAAAGCTGTTATTTTGATGTTACAAACAGTCACTTCAATTTTATTTATTTGTATATAGATAATGGAGCGCCATAACGCCAGCCAGGTTGTAGGACTAAGGACTAACTTTTCTGGGAGTGTCTGTCTGAGAGGACCACATTTGATATTGTAAACTGCTGCTCCGCAGTAGTCAGCATTCATTGCTGTTTTTTGATTTGATGAGCCAAATAGAGAAAAATATATCCAACCTACTGGGCATAATATTTGAGACTGTCCTAAGTTAACAAGCGTACTGCAGTTTCATGCAGGCCTCTTCTGTATTTCAAAGTTCTGGGCTATGTTGCAATTTGTATGGGCAGGCATCGCCGAGAAACCAAATTATCGATGTAGACAGGAGTTTATACCTACTTACAGTCAGGCTAACGATTAGCTGATCTTATTAGGTAAGTACCTTGTTTGTACACATAACATCTATCCATATATTCCAAACAATAGGCTAGCTTCTTCCCTGCAATATTCTTCAGGAGTATCGCTAGCAAGCGTGTCGACCAGTAATCCTTTGTCTTTAACCCTTAACCCGCTCCCGATAAATTAATAAAAGCCATGCTCTTAACTCACCGGGTGAGTCAGTGAACTCCGCAACATGTCCGTATCAGATACTTCGTTAATATTTTACAGCCATCCGATGTAATTAAGCGGGTCCCTCGGAGATTAAGGGTTGCGTTTTATTTCGAAATTCCTTGAGTTGTTTTCAAATTATTGATTGGTAGCGTTCGGTGAAAAGATTTATAAGTAAAAAGCTGACTGATACATTCACGATCAGGTGATACGTTCAGTTTGGGTATACATTTAAACGCACTTGTCCAACCCTAAAACCACGAAATAATGACGCGAAACACAACTGAAGTAATACTTGCACATTACTGCGTAACGGCAGACTTCACGAGCAAAGCGGTGGTAACAACCCAGACGGACGCAGAAGAGTTAGTCCTACCACTAACAATTATAGAATATAAATATAATTAAATCTACAACTTGCCTGACTTACTGTCTGATTATGGTGTCTCTAATTAGCGTTTATAATTAATTGTAGTGTTACGTATCTCATGGACGCGGCAACGGAATGAGTTTCCCCAAGGTCTAAAATACACCTTATCTTACTTAAAAATACCTTCCTCGGTCTCATTACATCTTGACTACCTAATTCGCTGTTTCGACACGTACGGTGGCTCGAATCATCGTGATTAGAAAGCTCATGTGTTTCGTACTATGTTCGATAATTAACATAGATTGCCACACGATTCTGCCCCTAGAGACGATCCGGCTGGACATCACACACGCCTGTTTCGGCGGCAATGATAGCATGAAGACTTTGTACGGTTGGTGCAGAACGTAGACTCTATTTTTTTTTCTAAATATATGTACATAAGTCGACAAATTTGGAACAGATATTCGTTGTATGGAATTAAATTTTCCAGTGAAAAAATAATAATCAAATAAATCAAATCAAATCAAATGTACTTTCAACCGCCTTAGGAGTAAATGCTCTAACACATTATAAAAATGTAAAAAATCCACAACTGATTATTTTTTATTTTGTTTTACACGTTTTTTTCTAATAATTTAATTTAGCCAATTTCAAGTAATTATATAACAAATGAAAACACGCGAAGGACTGTATAAAGTACCGAAATTCATGCCCAATATACGCCCGGATACCTCTACCATTTCAGTAATATTGCGAGACTTTGCAAAAGTTTCACTCGACATTTTCAAAAAGTATGAAACACTACAGCCATTTTGTTTTATATTCTGCGTATCAACAGTAATAAACATAATATACTTTAACCAGTTTTAAGAGTAGCTTTTAACCTATCTTGCCTGATGTTAGCAGATGTTAGGTACGATAAGACGGAAGGATAGACTTTACTAAAGAGAAAAGTAATAAATTAAAGTTCAAAAGTTATGTCTATGTCTGACTTTTTTGCCAACAGTACTCGTCAGTAGTACGCAAAGACCAAACATAATATTTCACTATCAAATTCACACGATCGCGTCCGAGCATCTGTCACGATCTTCGACATACACAACTTGTCCTGATGGAGCCACTAAGTCAGCGGTTCGGGCCCTCTAGAAAAAATCCACACGCTCTTTTTTCAGCTTACGCTAGCGCCAATACCATGTACGCCAATTATTTTGAAAATAAAATAACAGCTATGCATACATATAGAAATTACTAATATACAAGGCCAATCAAAAATTTTCACAATAGCTGATGTTCGGGTATGCAAAAAATCCAATCAATGTTTCCAGCATTTATGAACCAATCATGTTTCATGTAAAATTGATCTTGGTCTGATGATGCACTCTGCAGGTAAGGCAATAAAAGTCCGTTTTTTGCTTTTAAAACAAATTCTAGGATTTTTAAACTGTCATGGTCATCGATACTACGAACAAAATCAGAATTAACGGGCTATTTACCATGTATAATATTTGTATTGAGTTCCCGATAGGGAATTGTCTGTGTCTGTGTTGTCTGTGTCTGTGTCTGTGTTGTCTGTGTCGCCAGTTGGCATGGACAGATAATCAAAACAATGACTCAAAACCCGAGATCAAATTGTATTCTCACCATGTTTTCTCGGCAGAGTATCGAACGTAAAAGGCGCTGCAGTTTCACTAAGACTAATCAAATAATAACTAATTCACAAGATTACCTTAATTACTATTAGCTTTGTAGTTTATCATATCGCTCTTCTCCATCTCGCATGCACTCGCTCGTTTAGCGGCCCCACACGCGCTGACCATCGCACCTAGCACGCCTCACTTGTTTAACATGCTCATTATTTTTTTATCCACAATTTTTATGATTAACTGTACTTTCGTTTTCGGAGATTGATTAATAAAATTTCGTTCTTAGCTAATTATACGGTCGGGTTAATTGAGTAATTTATAGAGGGACGCCTTAAAGGCTTGTGACTTTAAGTTATTAATCAAACTTTACGTTATTGAGAACATAGGTACCCCCATAGACTACTTATACTTTTTTTATATTATCGGATAACGGGACGAGCTGGTCATTTACCTAATGATAAGCACAACGCCAGCTCATAATAGCTGCAGTGCCATTCAGAATTTTGATACACAAAGGCCTGTGCGGCACTGCACTGCGCTCGTTACCCTGAGACGTTAGGTCCAGTAATAATCACTGACTTTGCTCATCAAACCGGAATACAGTAATGCTTGCACATTACTGCTTGGCCGCAGACTACACGAGCAAAGCGGTGGTACCAACCCAGATTGACACTCGCAGAATAGTTGCGCGACCAAATAAGATACAAAAAAAAAGTAACGGGTTTCAGTTCCTAAACCTTAGAACGCCAAGCACCGGCGATCCAGTACCTACGTAGAGATCTACAAAATGATTTATTAATATTATTAAGTTCTCTTCTATAAAAATAGACAAAAGTGTAATTTCACACTCCCCCAGGTCACACTCTACTTGCCCTCATCCGTCTTTAAGTAATTAGTTGTACTTAATAGGGGCACCATAGACGCTCAAGTAAACGTACGTTTGCATGAGCGTCTAAGGTGCCCCATAGTGTTGTAAAATGTCGCTTTTTTAAATTTTTATCACGGGCTTATACGAGTAGCTTTTATTAACTAGCTAATACATAAATAAACACTAACAATTCTTAATTATTTTCTTAGTTTTTTATTGATAAGAGTTACAGTTCTGTTTTAGTTTTAATTATGAACCTATAACTAACCTACCTAATAAACACTACATGTAACCTAGCTACCAAAACAGTTGGATAATCTATACAAGCCACAGTATGCCTATAGATAATATTATTTTTTATTTAATTGTACAGTACCAAATGGGTAAAGTTAATGTATTCGTGGGGTGGTAACGAATTGGGTGTATAAGAAATTGCGCAAATAAAGTACTTTTAAAAAATTTGGTACCGCCTTTGACGAAAATATCGCGATAGTTATAAGAATCCGTTAGGGGTGGTATTCTATCATAAAATGTACAGGGCCACCCTTGACATATACCCTACTCATGAAAAAAAGAATCATTGAAATCGGTTCAGAATTGACGGAGAAATCGAATAACATCAACAAAAAACAGACGAATTGAGAATCTCCTTCTTATTTGGAAGTCGGTTAAAAATTGCATATAGGTAATGTTGCATTAGGAATTATCTGAACTCAGTAAATTGAACCCAAGGAGGATACTATTATTTACACTAATGGAAGAAACACTAATAGCTATTTTTCATTTTTAGTTGAAAGAAAGCGTTACGTTATAGAAATGGATATCACTGGTGTTCATGTCTAGTGTCTATATATCATCGCAAGTCATATCTGCACAAGCGCATGTTGCAGTATTCAGCGTGCTGACAGCATTGCCTCGTTCAATTTCAATAGTACCTATGTACTTGGTTTACCTACTTATCGCCAAAATTATCAGACTATTAACGATAGCAACAGGAACTGCACATCACCAGATAATTGCGCCAGTTCCTTACAAAATCCAATTAAAGTCATCAACAGGTCTTGTTTCGCCCTTCCGAATCAAATGATAAGCAATTACGACACGTAAGAGAACTGCAGACAATCACGACCGATCCGCCCTCGCTCCGGCTCGTATCGAGATTTTAGAATGAGGCGCAAGGCATAAGCTATTCGCGAAATGTGTGAGCTTAAGAGACTTGACGCTGACAACAGCTGAAAAGCTGTCACTGTCAGTATGGATAGAAATGAAAGAGAAGCACTTATTGCACGAGCGTAAAAACCATGAAAAAACTATTTAACTTGAAACTAGTTGCTCGAAAATATAAAGTTAATATAAAGTATGATAACATTGATAAGTTATTCATTTTTTAACATTATCAACATTATGTTAAATGAGACTTAGATTGCAAAGTAGTTTAAGAGGTAAGCTTAGGATTTTTTTTCTATGCAGTAAATTTTGTAATAAAGGTTTTAAGTCATAAGCCTGTTTGCCCTATTTTATTGTTATCAGCGTAATGATACCTAATGTCTCAGGGTAATGAGCGTCCTGCAATGCCGCGCAAGGCTTTATGCTTCAGAGTTCTGGGTGATGCTGCAATAATCGTTGTGTAGGCCTTATGCTTATCATGATTCGTTTTTTGTAAAGTAGCGATTTTGAAACTCTCTTCACTCCCAACTTGCACCGCACCAAAATCGGCACGCACAAAACGCCTAATATCATCATTAACGATTGCGGGGCTAATGCCTAATGATTAATGATAGGTTTATTGTCTTTAACGAGAGATATTGGCCACGATTTCTTAATTCGGTAATTAGATGTGAGGCAACCGTGGCGGATTTTGGATGAGCGATTACTCTAGTTTGTCTACTCGCTTGAGGCTTTTCATCGTTGATGGGAACGAGCTAGTTCGCTTTTGAAATTATTGTCGAAAGGGCTATTGATGCTTTGAGCTAAGAGGTTATTTGTATGACGAAATGCAAAGCATTGCATTAGAAACATTGTAAAAAACTTTTTGGAAAGAATGCGGTCGAGTTTACTACCCTTTTCGATTTGTCTATAATGCCTACTTGGAACGGGCATTTATTTTAACTTTCATGAGGGCTCTCCTGAGTGAATATATAATTTAGAGATTAAAACTTTGTGATATTTAATTATAATGTACTTATTCGATTACTTAACAATTTTTAAATTGTCTGAAATAAAAATTACTTCTGAAATCAAAACAAAATTTCAAATCAAATATACGCGTCGCATAGTACCTAGTGATTGGGTAGGTATAGGTACAATAAGTACTACTCTGTGGCGACTGGGAAGGCCTCACGTCCAACAGTAGGTTGTAACTGATGATATGAGGACACTTGTGAGCCTTTCTTTTTTTTTGACAGCCTGGTATAAATAAGGCTAGTTTAATAAAAGTAAAAGCGTCTCCACATATAGAATTACAATTTTGTTGCAACGTAATCCACACATTAGCAGGGTTATTTTTACATACCCTATATGGCCCATACTGGCCCATAGTGGTCCAAACGTGAGGGTTGGCAGTCACCGTACCCACATCAAATTTTCAGCTGCGCAGCATGTCCGCACATAAATCAGGGAGAAAGCGTAATGACAGGCCTGGACCATTAGGAAGAAAAGTGTTCGCATTCATTTTAATTTTACGTGAGAAAGTTTCTATCTACCAATACTGTGATATATTGTGATTGTATAAGTCATAAGATATAGTTTATGGAATGGGACCAAATAATAATGTGTACAATTTTTGTCATTTTATGCTATTAATTTATATTGAAATTTACATGGGCAAAATGTTCGCTGTACCCAATATCGAGTGTTTTTATCGACCCATATTAATAGTTGTAGTATTTTAATAGTTTATTATGATATATTTTCTTATTATTTAACCGTTTGTCTCCCACTGGGTCAAAGGTATCTATATAATTAGACATTATTATTTCCTTTTTTTGGACCTGTATAATCATTATGTAATATAATTATTATTTTGAATCTTCCGTGTATTTAATCATAACTTAAAATGTCATTAATAAGTTTCATATTATTATTGTTTAAAATTTGCACGCCGTTATGGCAAAAAAACATGTTTGCACAAAACCATTACAATTAAACAACAACTGCACTATTTTATCACCATTCTGTTTTATGCAAATAAATAATTTGAATTTGAAGTACTGGAATCTAAAATGATAATTTCAGTTCACCAAGAAACTGAAACGCAGATGAGCATTCGACATTTGATAATGCTTAACTATAATGTATTATTTAGAAAAGGATATTCGTAGAAAAATATTATTTTACGTAGAGTTCTCCATTCAACTGTACCTATCGGAAAGACAGTCAAGCCCTATCTGCAAGCCCACACATCTGTCTAATATACATACTCGTAGATATACATATACATTACGCTTGTAGGTAGGCATGTATGCGCCCTACTGCCCTCGACTCGCGACTGACCTATTTGGAGGGATTCGAAGGAGTTATATTTTTAAGGGATGAATTGCACTCTTTTTGTCGGGGGATTTATTGTATTATGTATTTATATTTCGTTACATTTTTGTGGAATATGGTTCGACCAGCATTTCATTACCTAAAAATTGATATTGCACCCATATCCAATTATTCTATTTTTTAAATTTTACTTAAATATTTTTTTTATAAAATGAATGGAACACTTTACTTCCTAATATTTCAGAATATATATTTTAGTTGGTAAATAATCATGTTATAATTAATTATTGTTACCAAGCTTTTTTGAGTCGCTTGTGTAGTAAAAACGCCTGATAGTTATGCAACAGCCTATTAGATATCCTGAAAGGGAAAACGTTATGGTCATTTTTTTAGTTGCTCAAATAAACAATACATCTATCTTTAATATTTGTAAGCCCAGATTAGTAGATTTGAACCTAAAAGTCTGCCAAGTTAATAATATTTTTTAAATATACAAGAACCTGTTTCAAAATATATTCTACATGCCTTCATCAATAATATAATAACATTAAACCATCATTAACTGTAAGCTTAATATATTTTAAAGTAGGTATTAACCACACACTAACTTAGATTAATTAAAATAGCAGTAAAATTGAATAACAAAATTGTACGAGCACTTAAACTAACAATACATACTTACAACAATCATTTCAACACAATAACTGTGTCCAATTAGCAACACAAAACACCACAACACAACAGTAACAATTTTTAATATCACATCCTTAGCAAAACTCCCGAGAAAATTTTAAACCACTCAAGTAGTTCACCTTAGGCTACTAAGAACACATCTGCCGTGTCCCTCGGCTTTAAAAAGGATTAATGCACTTACATCTTTTATAAAGAAAAAAAAATCAATATGGCGAATAATAAAAGCAAGATGGCGGATTGGGTGCGTTACCTTAGGGTGGGATATTCAAATCTTGAATTTGTATAGAATAATTTGAATAGGACTTGTGTGGAAGTGGAGGGATAGTATTTGTAGATTAGTGATTATGGTTTAGTTATGAGTTTTATTTGAATTTGTGATCGTTAATGTTATGAGAATATTAAATTGTATAATCAAGCGTTGGAAATACGATGCCAAATATTCTCAACATTTTTTTAAAATGTATTTGTGCACAAAATTATAATAAATTAGCTTCTGCCAGCGGTTTTTATCCGCGTTCCCACAGGAACCATGCATTTTTCCGGGGTAAAAAGTAGCCTATGTTACTCTTCAGTTAGTGGGAGGACTAACTCTTTTGCGAGTGTCCGTCTGGGTTGTTACCACAGCTTTGCTCGTGAAGTCTGCCGCCAAGCAGTAGTGTGCAAGCATTAGTGTGCAAGCATTACTGTGTTCCGGTTTGATGAGCAGAGTATCCAGTGAAATTACTGGGCTTATGAGACTTAATACCTAATGTCTCAGGGTAACGAGCGCACTGCAGTGCCGCGCAGGCATTTGTGTTTCAAAGTTCTGGGTGGCACTGCAATTGTTATGGGCCGGCGTTATGCTTACCATCAGGCAAACGACCAGCTCGTCTCGTTACCAAATAACATAAAAAAAAAAACTAAATATATAGCAAAAGTCGATCTGTTGCACCGTTACTGCGTGAAAGAAGGACAAACCAACAAATCAACAAACACACTTTCGAATGTATAATATTAGTAGGTAGTAAGATAGTAGGAAGTACCGTATATACTTTCATATGCATTTACTTACTAAAAACCTGTTATTTTGATATTAAAAACAGACACTTAAATTTTATTTATTTGTATTAGCTATAGATAGATGAATGTTTTTTTCCATTATGACTTTAATCTCTGTGCGTCAACGAATCTTTTTTCTTTCTTTGTAAAAAAACAGACAACGATCGCATTATTTTCTTCATTGCAAGCTCGAGCTAATTGTAACATTCCAAATCTTGACCTTCAAAACATCAGGTCACCTCACACCCACAAAATAGGCTGCAGGCAAATGCTCACACCAACCCATGTAGCTAAGTTTGAACAGTAGGTAATATGTATTTGTAGTTACCCAAAAATCGGCATCCATTCCAAAAGCTCACATTGTATCAAATGTACAAACAGGAGGCGTACGCTTGTCCCGGTGACCGCTAAAAGGGCCCTGCACACCGTATCGATAAAAAACACAAAACGTCTTTTTTACCCTCGGGGAGAGAACAGCTGCGCTTTTGTATAACAATGATATAGCCATGGTATTTCCACGGACCTGGGGCAATCGTCGCGCTGGGTAGATAACCGACTATGAAAAATAGCCTTACCGCACTTTGTACTCTTTCGTTTTTAGCTGCTGTTTTTTTTCGGTCGGGTTTTACCGATTGCTCGGGCCATACGCGATGCCCTTTGTTAAAAGTCACGCTTGATTTGGGGCGAAATTATGTCCTTTTTGTTGTTTCATTCTCCGTGATGAGTGTAAAAATCGATGGTATTATATTCGTCGCATGCATTATTGCAATCCGTATTTGCCCTTTCATTTTGTTCACGGCTGTCATATTATTGAATACTTAATTGGTTTTTAAAAATAAAATCAACACAAAACTTTAACGTAGATACACTAATTCATAATAATATAATGTAATAATATAAACGCCATGTTGAATTGACAAATTCAATTATGCAACCGAACAATAGAAACACAAAAGAGACCGAATACATAAAGCGACAACACGGTGCGGTGACATTTTCAATTGCGTTCCAATTTCAAAACGAGCGCTCTCATTGGCCGAAGTTTGGTGACAAATGGGCGACAAACTTTCGCAGCAGCCAATAGGAGAACAGAATAACCGTAACGTTGATGAAATAACGTGGCGTGAATAATCAACGATGTCATTCGAGCGAGTGTGACACGGTCGGAGACAGTTTACTATGTGTGTTACACTCACACAAACACACACATACGTGTAATAGCTATTATAATGCTGTTTTTAGTTTGCGCATTATATTGCGCACATTGTAACGTCATGTAGGTGTCGTGTAATGTTACTTTTACAATAATTATTTACTCGAATGCAAAAGTATAGTACGAATCGAAGAATACGAAATTTGATCACATCATCACTTTTAAATTTAAGATCTATAGAGACAGTGCTCAAACGTAATCTTATTCAGAACTATAGCTGTGCACCGTGACTTCGCCAACGTAGCCTAAGTTACTACTTGTAATATCAGCTATCAGTGAAAGTCCCGTCAAAATCGGTCCAGCCGTTTTGGAGATTACCGGTAACAAACAGACAGATAGACAGTCAAAGATTTTAAATATGGTTGTTTTGTTATAGGTTCCGCATATACTTTTATATGCGTTTAGTAAAAAGCTGTTATTTTGATGTTACAAACAGACACTTCATTTTATTTTTTTGTATAGATGTACCTATAGAAAAAAAGGAAACTTATTCATGCGAAAAAAAAAACTGATTTTCTTTTCGTCTTTCTTTCGTACCGGTTTTTCTGTTAAATGGGTACTTACCTATTAATCGTCTCATAATCCACCAAATAGATTAATTAAGTACCATTCCAAACCCCAAAACAAAATAAAAAGCCCCAAATCAACGGCGCCCCACTCTACGCGTAAAGATCCCGATTTCGATAAGCCTCTGTCATTTGTTACTTTTTTCGTGTGTTGACACGAAACCTCCTGATTGCCGTCATTACTCGTTCCGATTGCGTCAGATAGCAGTTGTAAACCGCCTTTAGGGAATATGAAAATAAGCAGTTGTAAGTTGTTATGACAATAATCAGTTGTTTGCGGTGCAAGTTTTACCTACATTACTTTTAGGACATTTAAGTTTTTTTTTTATACTATTTGATAACGAGACGAGCCGGTCGTTTTCCTGATGGTGAAGCCTAATGCTGGTCTATAACAATTGCAGAGCCACTCAAAACTGTGATACACAAAGGCCTTCGCGACACTGCAGTGCGCTCGTTACCCTGCGACATTAGGTATAATTTCTCATCAAACCGGAACATAGTAATGCTTGCACATTACTGCTTGGTGGCAGCTGCTTGGTTAGTAAACATAATTATGTAAGATTCGCTGTAGGTACCTATTACGATGAGTTGGCTAACTGGCTAACTTACTTGGTGACCTATAAATGTTCTTGTTCATATTTTTATGCTACTTCGTTGTTTTGCCAAATCTACCTGATTGAACATGTTCCGTTCAATTAGATTTTTTTTATACCAATTCAAACTCAGCCTGTATATTTTGATATGCATTTAGTAAAAAGCTGTTATTTTGACATTACGAAAAGATACTTAAATTTTTAAGTATGTACACTATACACATATAAATTTATAAGTATATACACAATATGTGTATACTTATGTCATAAATGTAATTGGTTTTTATCGTTTTTATCACAATAAACAATTTAATTTATAAATTGAAGGATCTTTATCAATATTGTAATATCTAAAAGTGGCTAACCAAATTCTCGCTTTAAATAACTATTACTAATCCAGTCGAAACCAGCTGACCTCATTTCCAAGAATTACTAGAGCAAAACCCATTCTGACCCTGGAAGATCATCATTAACACAATCAAGGCAATCATGAGTCATTGCCAAACCTCGGAGTATTGTCTCAATGATTGACACTGAGCAGGCTCTAAACAAATCAGCCTGAACTCGATCCAAACTCGCCCGTCACGAAGCTATAATTAAATGTGTATGTCCGTCTGTACGTCCGTAATGCTAATGATCGGACATCATGCGCTTACTAAGTGTTAGTAATGTTGGTGCAAACAAATGCCTGGAGTTGAAGTAGTGATGGGGTTGGGCCGTGAACGAACTTTATCGGATGCACCAAGACGTCCCAGTTTCACAGTTGTCTTAGGGGCACCTTAGACGCTCAAGCAAACGTACGTTTGTTTGTCAGAATAACAACGCGTTTGCGTTAAGCGCGGATTTCATGATACTCGAAATGCGCGCTTGACGCAAAAGCGTTGTCTAAGGTCGTGTCTAATGTGCCCCTTATAGAGATATCAACGCTTTAAGTGACACAACGGGCCATTTTAAGTTTTTTTTGGTATTATTTGTAGCCACGACATGGATGAAATCTTTGTTTCAAGATCACGGTCTATTCCTATTTTCTTTTGTGTTATGTATGCGTCAATCGAAAGTTTATTTGTATGTATTATTTAATAGTAATTTAATTATTATAAATTTAAATGGAAACACGGTCCCAATGGATATAATTATCGTTTACATTTTTTTATGCAAAGGCACCTTCTTGATGAAGGTGTGCTGTACAAAGGTGTATGATATATAATGCTTTTAATTCTAATTTTACAAAATCCTTGCATATTTTAACTGAAGCAATACATTAATTAATTTACCTAACGCAATACATGTCTGATTACTTTGTATCTACGAAATGTCATTGATAAGATAATTACAACCTTCATGTAATTTTAATTACGATCTACCAATCTCGAGAGCATTAGACCTTTACAGGTATGGTAGTTGCTCCCTGAACTTTGCCCTTCCGTAACCGGAATTAGCATTACCGGATTACTGCCAGCACTAGACGGTCTAATGTTATGACAGTCCCACGGAAGTGCCTGTTTGGTCATGTTTAGTGACTGTTCTTACATTCCATATAGGTTTCTGTAGCATTCAAACTGGAATCGTGTGAAAATCGTAAGACAAAGCCACGCTTTGATATAAGCGAGATTTTAAGAATACGCAGTTTGAAAAGTAAAGAAAGACTGAAATTTGTACTTAATAATGTATTAAGACGACTCCATAAAAATGGTAAAAATTCTATCTAATTTCTTTGCTATCTTTGGTATTGTAAAAATTCATTGGTCGTGATATTCCATAAACTTCAAATTCATGAAAAAAAAAACGTTAAAACAATTAAAAAAAAACAAATGTCGCATATCAGGTTACAATTACTAAATATAGTCATCATATTTTGCAACAAAAAAGTACCTACAAAGAATCTGTTTTTCTACCAAAAACACCTACTCCAAAGCCCTGAACATATTCATTAGCACTGTATTTTTAACACCAAAAGCCACAGGCGGGCACCAGTTTACCACAACGTCGTCAACACATCTGCTATGTAATTGTAAATAAATATCACAATGTTTATTGTGTCACAGGCTTAATATTCTCATCGACACCAATTCACCGAGACCTACCGCCCCTCCATTCCCTCACTATTACATCAAAGTCTTCCGGGTATTACTATAAATAGTGGAGTTTCAGGCTAAACTGGTGGGTAAAGACCTTGTCACTGCCTGTCGCGTCATGTGGGACCCATTTGTTTGGATAAATAAAGCCGTTTTCACAACGTTGGTCGCCGGCCATATGTCGTTAATAGCTATATGTTTTCAATTGAAACACTTGATGGCGGTCTCGGCATGTGACCTGTATATATATAATTAGATTGCAATGAAGCGATTGGTGACAGTTTGTACATATATATAAAGGTTTATCGGACATTTATTACATACAATGATATACAGAAATTTTGTATTGTGCTCTTATGTGCACGATAACAACGATTTCAGAGCACTGTTGGGATTTTTAAGGTATTGCATTGAGTTTGAAATGTTTGTGAAAGCGCGCATGGTCGGTATGGAAAAATGGTAAAGACTTACTGGCCAGGTTTATCGTATTATTAAGTAAGTAAATAATAAATATAAAAAAATTGTACTCACTTTTTTAGGTAAAAAAGTGAGTACAATTTATTTATATTTTTAAGTGACAAGACCCGCTGGTCGTTTGCTTGATGGTAAGCATAACGCCGGCCCCTAAAAATTGTTCTGCCTCTCAGAGGTTTGAAACACAAAGGCCTCCGTGGCACGGCATTGCGTTTGTTACCCTGAGACATTAGGTATTAGTACATTAGGTACTGAGACATTAGGTAAGTCTCATAAGCTCAGTCTTTTCACTAAAGATTTAAACGGACCAAGAACGACTAAAGCTTTCGTCAGGTAATTTACTTATTCGTACATATCTAATGGTTCTGAAGATGCTCAGCTGGTATGGGGACGAACCAGGTTATGTGGGACTTTCACTTACTAAATCCTTCCAGCGGTCTGCCTCGGTGCTACATAGAAGAGCTCTGGGTTCTCCAAAAGGTTGCACCGGTACCCCCCAGCAGCCCAGCATTGCTCACTCATTCACATCCTGGAAAAAGGGTTCAACACGGCAAAACTTAAGGTACCTATCAAATTGAAACAAACAATTATTTAAAATGAGAACTAAACCTTTCCTTCGCTACAATATACGAACAGCACCATTGTACTCCGAGACATGCAAACGGCGAATATATTAAAAGCCGAGCGACAATCGCAGCAATGCCTCGGTACGATAGCTATCGCAAGCACGGCCAGCACCGCCCAGCTAAATGCCCGTGGGGATCGTGGAATGACCCTGATACTATCGCAGGGGTTGGAAAGACCTCACGTTTTAAATTGCGACGTTTGTTGATTGTTTTGTCTTCTAGCTACGGCCTGAAAATAATAATGACCTGTAGGTACATAATGAAGATCGGTTCAGACCTAACCGTTATTCATTACCGATTGTGGTAGAGGAAACTGACCGGGCACGAATGGTTTTTCACGCTCGAACCCTCTCTGACGCAATGGTTACTTCTCTTTTATTCTTATGCAGAGTGGACAGTATTCGATATTTCGCTCTACCCACAACGATAGCGAATAACGCTTAGTTCTGAGCCTTCCATTGAACTCACTGTTCTGCAGCATCATGCTTGTGCATTGCACGCGTTGGTTGGCTTTGGCCCATCAGCGTTAATTTGTAAAATTTGTTCTCCTGTTGGCGATCGACTATATAATTATGACGAATCACGCGTTCTTATTATTAGCATTACAACTTATTAGGTCGATAATCTGTTTTATTTTATGTAATCATATTTTATACCAATCTCATAGACACTTTTTTCAAAATCTTCAAAAGCTGGAACAACGGTGTAATACCAGAATTGGGGCCTTGAATGGAACAGAATTGAGTGTTTTCCTTATTAATTTTATAACTCGCAAGTAGCAAAGGATAGAGGAGATTGCAAAATGATAGTTTATGGACCGGAGAGCGACATAGATAACTTTTCATTTCAGATAAAGCGGGTCCCATTGGAATCTCCACGCGGGTAAAACTAAGGACTGCAGGTAGTTTATTTATTAATTTAATTTATTTATTAACACACATTATTAAACAAGGTATAACAATGATTATAAATTACGTTGCTATTTTAAAGTACAATGGTGGTAACAAATGTACTTTTTTAACCATCATGTTCGTTCGCGATTCGTGAGGAAAGAAATTTTCGGGCGCTTATGAGGAATCTTCAAAAATACTAAATGATTAAAGGGTTGAAATTGTTTTCACTAGATTTGCGACTTCTATTTCCAAGTCATCAAAAACACTTCTTGCGTTGGAAAATCCTATAAATCCCTCGACCACTTAAATCCCACCCCGTTCGGGCCGATCGTATCCGTCATGGCACGCGAAGGCTCGCACTTTGTATACAACTTCCGGTCCGCGCCACTTCCGTTACGGACCGGACAATTTCACCGGAAGTAGCTCGTTCCAGCTCTTATGTCACCTGAAATAGGTACTGTACTGTGATTAGTTGAAATTTATAGCTTGAAGGAACGTTAAGGGTGTTATTATATCTTTATGGGTGTAGTGATTTAAATAATTAAGGTTCTGCAGCCTATTATATAGGGACTTTATAGTAGCTGTTTGCTGTCGAGTGCAAATTGGTTGTGACTCAATTGCTGGGTTGCGTTGATGGTTGTTGAGATTAATGAGAAAAAATGAAAATTATGACTTCTTTTACATTATTTATATTATTTTTTATTTTATGGTTGTTGCTTAATATTTATTTCATTTTAAATTTACTTATATAAAACTTATTTAAATTCTTTTTTTAGTCCGTGTCCCGTGTGCCATGTGTTTTCGGGCTGATAAAAATTGGATCAATTTTTTTCACATTTCATAACAGGTCATTGATAAAATATAGGTATTTTTAGATATGATCATCCCAACGTTTTGATCAAGTGGCATTGATTGTGGTCACAAAAGTCTGATCCTGGCGTAGTCGTAAAATTATTGTTAGATCGTGATATTTGTTACCACTTTAAGCCTATACAGCCTTTCCAAAAGTAGTTATGTAGATACCTAGATTCAACGTTTTCAATAACAAGTTAGTCAGTTAGGTTTTTTATTTTTATGATGTCCTTTAGCTTTAGCAGATTTTACATCAAAAAGGCTTTCGACCTCAAAATGGAAACTTCTCATGCTCCAGATATTTCTAAAAAGCAGCAATTCATAAAAAGGTACCGCTAAAAGATACGATAACACTTTGATTATTGTGTTAAGAATTCCTTAACGACCGATAAATAACACATTCAAAAGATCGTTTTCTCACATTAAACACACTTCAGTCAAGTCTTCGACCTCTATTCATAACACGAATGTCCTCACGTTGAGTCACAGAACCTAAAACTGACTTCAAAAACCAAAAATCAAGCGAAAAACGCTCTTAAAGTAAGAATCAAAAAGGTTAGTTTGACTCTTAGGTATGGCTTGTAAAAAGCTTGGTCATGTTTCGACAGTAATGTTTATAATATAAACAAATGTCGATCGAGCGTAGATATTGTCGTTGTCAATGCGAGGCGTTAAACAAACGAAATATTTGGACTCGAAGTTGAGAGTTCTTGAGACGCGGTACTTTTAGGACGGATGTAGATTTGCGACTCGATACGGATGACATGCTCGTGTGAGGTAGATATATAGATTCAAGATAGATTATGTAATTATGCATACTGACAATGCCTCACATAGAAATATGTTAAGTCTGTCAAGTATGTTATCGATGCGCTTTCGGTACAGGCGGTGCGCAGTGTTGATAGGTATACCTACGAGTTTTGCGGATAAGTTCGATGTGTTTTGCAGGGGGTACAAAATGGAACGCTAGACACAAAATATACTGTTTCTCCCCACCAATCACATTCTGCAAAATACTATACTAAACGAAGTTTTCAGATAGATAGACAGGTAGATAGATAGATAGGCAGATAGACAGATAGGCTTGTCCAGAAGAGGCATTTTACGCGCGAGTTGAGTCGCGCGTAATACCACAGAATATTGGCAATACCGCGCCGTATACCGTAAAACGCACAGTACCTAGGTAGGTAATGGTAGGTACTTCGCTTAGGTAAGCATCGCGTTACCAAATTTTGTATAGAATTCGCTTATTAATTTTTACTTGATATATTGAGGTTTGAGGTTGACTAATTTCTAACGTAGGTACTTGCAGATAGATTGCCTATTAGACATTTAACAATACTTACCAAAGCTCCAAACTCATGGCGCTAGGCACGTTGCGACAGATAAATTACATTACTTATTTGGATGATGGGAATTCAAAATCCCAATAGTTCCAATGCCCCACTGGTTAGAGGTTAGTGGGGACATTGGAAATACGCAAATTTCTAAATCGATTCTTGCGGATAGGTTGAGACTTCCAATTATAACAAAGATCCACCCACATGGCGCTAGGCACGTTGCGACAGATAAATAACAAATCGATCGCAGATGCTCCCATAAATGTACTGTCTCCGTCTGTAGATCTTAGGCGACGACACACACGTAATTATAGATGCGTATCCCACCACCCACATGGCGGCCCAGCGCCGCGACTTGCGACATTGCGTGAGTCAGCGCGCGGCTTTCCTACCGAGTGGGTGGAACAAACGTGTTGTAATTGTTGATCGTAATTGATATTTATTTACGAATTGGATAAAGGCTTTTTTGCTTAAAATTTCTGGGAAACTTTCGCAAAGCTGTTTTTACTACTAATAATATTAACGAGGTCAAGCTCGTTTGATTGTTTGTTACAGCTCTGAAACCAATGGTCCGATTCTATAGGACATTTTAACCTGATTTCATGCAAGCGACGCCGCAGGCAAAAGCTACTTTTATAATAAATTTATGAGACAAGCAGATTTTTCATCCGATGGTAAGCTCAAAAATTGCACTGTGTTCAAGACGTTAAAAGGTAGTACGAGATTTAATATCTGATGTTTCAGATTGCCGCGAAGGGATTTCTGCTTAAAAGTTCTAAGTAGGGGTGACACTGCAATTTTTAATTCAAATTCAAATTCAAAATTCAAATTCCGAAGTAATTTATTCGCTTCAGCTTAACCTATTGGCATGCGAACAATAATAAATTATTATAGGTATGTAATGGACATACACAAATTTTTTATGGTTTGGATACATCACTATAAGATACAGATACAAAAACGCAGGCAATCGATTACCTACCTTGAAGAATTAGTGGGAGAACTAACTCTTCTGCGATTGTCCGTCTGGGTTAGTACCACCGCTTTGCTCGTGAAGTCTGCCGCCAAGCAGTAATGTGCAAGCATTACTGTATTCCGGTTTGATGAGCAAAGTAGCTAGTGAAATTACTGGGCTTATGAGACTTAATACCTAATGTCTCAGGGTAACGAGCGCACTGCAGTGCCGCGCAGGCCTTTGTGTTTCTAAGTTCTGAGTGGCACTGCAATTGTTATGGGCCGGCGTTGTGCTTACCATCAGGCAAACAAACAGTTCGTCTCGTTACCAATAAAAAAAAATAAAAAAAAATAGGCAAACGACTTTCTCGTCTCGTTACCTTCGAGAAATTTCCATCACGTGATCTATCATTAGGTAGCCCGTACACCTAATCCATTATTGATGGATAAGCATCAATCAAGGACCACGCAAAAACCATGGAAAAACCACGATCACCGTTTGATGCATATCGTACCGCGTAAGGTGGAGCTTGGGAAAAATCTAGTCTGACCGCTAACCGTACCACGGTTAGAGGTAGTGCATTTCGCCACCACAGCCATTTCTACAAATGAAACTCAGAATCCACGCTTGTTGAAAAATCATGGTTATTTTGACAGCAAACTAATATAATGCATAAGCGTGTATGGTGGGCCTAAAGTACACGCGTCAGTGATACGTTAGGTACATGTGCGCAATTAGACCATTTAAACTATCTTATAGTCTTGCTATCAAGGGTACTACTAATCTACAATCAACAGTACATTAAAGCACTCTGTCACAATAAGGCCCTTAACCATTTCCTTCGGTATCCAAAGTCTGTTCAAAGGTTTTTATGGTGACGTAGTCCTAAAGTGCTTACAATATTTATGTGCTAACGGCTCTCGCGTCAAAGTAGACGGTAGTTAGCTGCACGCTACCGATAAGACAATGAAATTGTACAAATATTTTAAGACGCTCAAGGGCCGTAGCCATTTTGTGTGATATAAGATTTAAACGGTATCAAACATAATTACATTATAGACCCTCAATTTGACCTATCAATTATTTTTTAAACTTATGGATGACGAGGCGAGCTGATTATTTGCCTGATGGTAAGCATAACGCCGGCCCATAACAATTGCAGTGCCACTCATAACTTTAAAACACTAAGGCCTACGCAGCACTGCAGTGCGCTTTTTATTCTCAAACCATACATATACAACTTGCCATACAAAGTGTAATTTTTTTCATTTCGAAAGCCAGTTTTGATTATATGTTTAGTATATTATCTTAGCAAATTCGCCACCTTTGACTGCATCTTCACTTAACACATCCTTTGTCTCTACTTTATGTAAATACTTGCTGCGGCCCGCGGTTTCACCTGCGTTGAGATTCCTGCAGGAACCATACTTTTTCCGGGATAAATAGTAGCCGAATTTTTGAGTACTACATCTCTTTATGATGATTAACATTGCTGTTGACTCTATCTCTCACATTTATATTCACTTAACAGCAAGTATTTATGTCTACATTATTTACGTAATCAACGGAAGCTCTCACACTATAACAGTCCATAAGGGACCACCCACACCGCGCCGATAAACGCGACGTTTTATGACGTTGATAATAAACGCGTGTTTACACTAGCGGTCGCGCCGATGCGCAGCGTATTGTCAACCGCGGGTATGACTGGGTAGATCTATTTCGGTTTGTTTGGACAATGGATTATGGACACGGCATCTGGTATGCTCGGGGCTTAAACATGACCACTTTGGGAAATAGTTTTCAGCGTAATGTTTTCAGGCTTAATTACTTCTTAGTACTTTTAGAGGTATTGTATTATTGGAAGTCTCAGCTCTGAAGTGCTTTCCAAAAAATAAAGACTTGTCGTTACTTGAGCTGTTTACTATTATTAGCCTTAGTCGTGCCACTATTATAGATACCTACACAACAATCTTAGTGTTTTTACTTTCTATATATAAAAACCACAGCTCTTAAAATAATCTTAATATTACTTATATATTGACGGCTCCGTAGCTGAGTTGGTAGTAACCCTGCCTGCAAGGCGAGGGGTCCCGGGTTCGATTCCCGGCCGGGGCAGATTTTGTGTAAGCATAAAGTTTGTTCTCGGGTCTTGGATGTTTGTGATGTGTATCTGTGTATGTCCATGCCACCTGCGACACAGGGAATCCTAGTGCGGGGGTATGAGTGTGTAAGCGTTTATGTTTATAAATTACCTAAAGCCAATAATGGTTTTACATTTTTCAAGTTACTACAAATAAAATTAAAACACATGTTAAGTTCGTCATATACCTAAATACATCTTAAAGCGCCACTAGCACAAGTAGGTATAGGAATTAAATAGCGACGAACCGTCTTCAATGACAAAGTACTGAATCGATTTTGATGAAATATCTATGAAACCGATCAGAAACTATATAATTTTCCAATTCGGTTCAATGACGGATATCTGAGGTATCAATCATAAAAAATACAACCGATTTGAGAACCTCCTCCTTTTTGGTAGTAGGTTAAAAATCCGAAAATCTTTGATTTCTATTATCATTTCTATGAGTATTAAAATGTATTTTATATCTGCAACAATTGCAAGCTGTCCTGAGATCTCTTTGATAGAAACGCGTGTTTAACAGGTGCTCATCGTATACTATACTGGCTCTTGTTAAACGGTTGAATAGTTAAACTACGTTTAGTCACTTTCCATTTAGCTTAAAATTATTAAAGAACAACAAAGGCAAAGCACGTTTAACTAATAAACTGTTTAACATTGTTTATTATTAAGAGCTCAATATGACCGAGGTAAGTGCTATATTTTCTACATGTTATTGTCGCTAGTTTAAGTATGTACTAAAAGCCTAGGAGCGATTTCTCTCAGGTAATTTTTTTTTGTATTTTATATAATTATTATCTGTGGTACCAAGTAGCAACATACAACTAGCAGAATTGTCATATGAAAAAATACTTTAGTAAAAACTGTACGTATCAAGTTCAAATTAAAAAAACAACGTAGCCTCAAGGCTTTTTTGATGCGTAATTACACACAAATTAATGTCTAAATAAGTAGCGCAAGACAAATGAACAAAGAGAGCAGTCATTAATCACAGTCAGGTCTAAGTGACCCCGGGTCTTTTTACTAGTTTTATTGTTACATCAATTATATTATCTTAAGGATTTCATTACAGAGAAAATAAACAAGCGGTACCTATAACTTTGTAAACCGTGTATTTTTTTTTGTGTTTGTATGAACTAAATGTCCTGGGATTTCGGAATTGAATTGTCGATCTTATTATGATCTATCAACCCTAACTGTATGGAACCTTTCGTTATGGCATCGCTCTACATAACACTTTAATTATACTATAGATTACATTTTTTTTCTAGCTTTTGCCCACGGTTTCACCCGCGTTCCCACTAGAACCGTGCATTTTTCCGGGATAAAAAGTAGCATACGTTACTCTCCGATCCATAAAGTAGTAGTAGTAGTAGTAGATAGTTGAATGTATGTGTGCAATAAAATAAATAAATAAAGTATATTTTTGCCAAAAATCACGACGATCCGTTGCTCCATTGCTGCGTGAAAGAAGAAAAAACCAACAAACGTACAAACACACTTTCACATTTATTATATAAAAAAATAAGTAAGTACCTAAGTACGGATTTTACTGTGTATATCATTTTACGGTTTAAGACATTTATTTCTCTAAAAGAATAAAATTCACTTGTAAGATAAATACAAAATAAACTTAAATTAACTTAAATAGTGAGTGCACGGTATGTGACGGTAGGCTTCTAAAAACATTGGCTTTACACAAAACACAAACAGATTCTATTACGTATCATTTTCTTTTGTTTTACCAATACTTATTGTTAATGTTGTGTAATCGATTGAGTTATACTAAGCCGCTTAGTTCGTTATTAACAGCCTAATAATATCACGGACTATTTTGCCCTTCCAAGTTCAAACAATAAGTTGCAAAAATTACCTACACAGGTAACTGGCAGAAAATTAAACAAAGTGTGGACGATCGATAGACTGTATGTTATGTAGCTGGTGAGGACTGAGGACGGGAAATTGAGGACCACGATGGTGGTGGGAAAGAACAATATATTTTATGAATAAAAGCCAAAATGAAAAAAGCAAACCCAAGGACAAAAAATATCAGACATAATCACTTCAGTCAGAAATAAGGAAAAGCAAATTACAGATTTAAAATATAACAAGATACAAAAGGTACAGGCCTACAAAAGGAACGGAAAATTATTTTCCGACCTCCTTAGCGATTCAAAGTATAATATTTTAATAGTTATGAACATTATAAACATTGTGTATGTAGCAATGTTTGTATCGTTTATACTTGCATGGTTTATATTTTTTTACACAAAGCTGTTGAATCACGCTTCCGGATGCACAAGTATTCCTGTAGATCTTCTGCTGAATATCAAACTTCAATCCGATCATAAAATAGCTCAGAATCGATGTCAGCGTATAGCTTCACGTTCTGAACAAACAGACATGACAGAAATAGTCGATTGAGTGTTTGGATTTGGTATTACCGTGCGGTGTATTGAACTCTGGAGATTCTTGAGATTCCGGGACATTTTTGCTGTTGAGTCATTGTGCTGTGTTTATGATCGCTTTGTGTTGTGGTTATGTTACCTAACTGTTGTTTGGTGAGAATTGTCTTATTTGATAAATTTGTTAAGAAAAAAAGACGATTATAAGACCGTCCTTTTTCACACTTTTTTTTATTAACATTAACCGATATTTACGGCGTTTATAGAAACGTACGAAATAATATAGATTAACAAATAGCCCTTACCTTGATATTTTTAAGAAGAGATGAGGAAGGAAAATTTTAGGAAACATGATACAGAGACACACACCGCGTTATTTTTCTGCACTTTCACTTCAAAAGAAAAATTTGTATCTAGCTTCTGGAGTCGGCCCGCACTAATGACTTATATCAAGTTGTGCGGATTATTCACACTCGCTCCAAAACGGTGAAGGAAAACATAGTGAGAAAACGCGCATGTTCAAGAACCAAAAATTCGAGGACATGTGACATCCACCAAGCCGCACTGGGCGCGCGTGGTGGAGTATGGCCCATACCTTTTTCTCTAAGTAAGAGGCTGATAGTGATTATCTTCGACATTCAGATCCAGTAGCCAACTGCAAGAGCCATCAATATCTTCCCTCGCGGTAGCCAAGACGGCAACAATAGAAAATCAATTAAACCTGCGGTTAACCTCTGATCTTTAATCGCATTCGCGTCCTGTCACACTAACGAGCACTACCTTTTCCACTTTAATAACACCAGCAGTATTTTCAACTCTATTCTCATCGATAAAAGGGTTACGAATAATATGCTATGGGTCGTTGTAAATATTCTTCTCAGTTTTACGATCACAATCGACTTTTATGTTTTTATTGAGATGGTTGCTGTCAACTTCTGGGAACTTTGGACGGGACTTGTCATTAGTGATTGTAAAAGGAGATGACAGAGTGGTAACTAGACGGTTAATTAACCAGGTTTATGGCCGAGTGCGCCGGTGGATTAATAGTGGGATAGGTTGATGTCTAAATTTTGTGATCATACTCTGTGGTTGTTAGTCAGTTGCTACTTGCTGCCTATGTATGTATAGATTCGTAATATGTCATGAAGGTCTCATAGATTTTGGCTATCAAACGCATAAAACTGCAACACTTTTCCCTATACTTTGAAAAGGAAAATTAACACATAAGTAATAAATTTAAATTAATAAATTAAGAGTTTGATTTCTTTTCAATGATGTCTATCAGCTTTATCACATCATTTTCTATGTTCTTATTAACATACTCATCTTCAATAAAACATAGACGAGTTTCAACATTAAAAGCGCATTTAAATCACAAAATCACAAGGCGCACCGACGTTAAATCACCTAAGGCGCGGAGATCGCGTTACGGATACGATGACAAGCGTAGGGGCATTTTCCTCTAACCACCTTATACTTAGTACCACCTTCTACTTTATTCCCATAGCAATAAGGGTTCAATTAGGACGTTGTGACTGAAATTTCCATTTTGCCGGATCAGCTAAATCATTCTCCATGTCATTTCGAAACTGGACCTCATCTAATTGCAACAGAGCTTCTTTCTCTTTGCCATTACGTTCTATGACAGCGATATCGTCTTCTCTGATTTCAATCTTACGTTTACCGTAATAAGCTTTCTTAACCTCATGATCACAACGTTCAGTTTTGATTGTCTATTGCTATTTTACATTTGGTTTGTATTTCGCATATGCGTCCCCAGTAGGCTCACGTATGACGTGCGTTGCACAACGGTCCCTGTTTTGATCTTAGTAATGTACTATGTAATTTACTCGTAATGCAAGCCACTTCGAGTTGAAGAGGAAAACTGAACGGAATGACGTTTATAGAGGAAACTTGTTTTGCTTCAGTTATTGCGGATAATAATAATGAAACCTAAAAAGTGTTTTTTTGGAAATATTTTTAGTATTATTCGTTTTGATGTGATTTTTTACGTTATTTATTTATGTCTAGCAAGTTAAGTTAGATTTTAAACATCTAGAAAAGACCAAACACATATACACCAAAGTAATTATTTTTAGGGGTAAAATTATTCATACGATGTAACAACAAAATTGTTTTATATTAATTTGAAAAGTTCGTAGTTATAAGAATAACATTATTTATTTTAGTTAATTCACTCATTAAAAAATTTACATTTTTTATTTCAAATGTAACCTGGGGCATACCGCAACCGTTTGGTGACATGACATGACCTCTGGCGTACTCCATATCAGCTGTCATACGCAGACTTGGAAACAGAAATTTATTTTAGAATCAGTTATGGTAAATTAATTTTATAGGTAATTGTGAGGAATTTAGTATACCTATTGACAAAGATTGGGTACAGACTTATTTTTAAACGACTTCAAAAAAGGAGGAGGTTCTATAATCGCCTATAATTGGTTTTTTTTTTAATTGTTATTTTTCTTAGTATTGTAAACACTGTCATTCTATAAGCGGAAACTATTTAAGGCTTTTTTGTACCTATCAGTCTATTACTATAATCCTTAGACATAAGCTGTTCGTTTCCCATGTGAAATAAATAAATAAATAAATAAAAAAAAATTAATCATACTCGATAACTATAATCTGGGAGTCTTCAAGAGACGAGTGAACAGGGACCCAAGCACACAATGGTCAAAATAGTAATGGTTTGCGACCATTATGACGACAAATGATGCTTTTGGAAACGCGCTAGCCGCAATGGTGTCCGGCCATCACCATTAACATAACAAGACGAAAGTCACTGACAGCTCTCAAGTCTCAAAGTTAGTAAGTTGAAATCGCAATGGGGAGGCCACATCGCTCGCAGAACCGATAACCTATGGGGAAGACAGGTTCTCGAGTGGCGACCGCGAATCGGAAGACGTAGTGTAGCCCCGACGAGGTGGACCGATGACCTTGTCAAAACCGCGGGAAACGGTTGGATACAAGAGGCGAATAGCCTATCCAAGTAGGAGGCCTAAGTTCAGCAGTGGACGTCTTCCGGCTGATGATGATGATGATGATGATCATTATAACCTAATGTATATACTATATAGGTATAACTTCCAACCTTCAAGCTAAAAATAGTTTGTAGATGAAACTAAGAGACCATTTGAAATAATTATTAAGCCAAAGATTGAATTCATATTTTGATCGTACATTCATGATGGGTAAATTAATGTGTCTACCTATTTGGAAGCTTGTCCGTCAAGGGGTCACTCTTAAGATACGGTTTAAGATGTAAGATAATTGTAGAACTAGAAGTACGTAGTGCGACATTAACATAAAAACACCTGGTCCATGACAATCTTTGTTATTATCTGTATTTCCTGAAAACTACAATTTGGAGCCGGCAACAAAAAGGGAACTAATATTAGTACCCTTAATAGAAGATACCTTCATGTTAAAAAAAGGGTAAAAAGCATACCAACCAATATGTTTGGCTAGAATTCTAACTAGAAATGAATTACTTAAATTAATTTTTTTTTGTCTATTTGGTAACGAGACGAGCTGGTCGTTTGCCTGATGGTAAGCATAACGCCGGCCTATAACAATTGCGGTGCCACTCAGAACTTTTAAACACAAAGGCCTGCACGGCACCGCAGTGCGCTCGTTACCCTGAGACATTAGGTATTAACTTTCAGCCCAGTAATTTCACTGGAGTGGCTCATCAAACCGAAACACAGTTATACTTGTACAATGTACATTACTGCTTGGCGGCAGACTTCACGAGCAAAGCGGTGGTACTAACCCAGACGGACACTAGCAGAAGAGTTATTCCTATACCATTAGCAAATTATATCTAACAGAAAAATCCTGTTTATGGATCAATTATTCTTCCTCATTTATGTATCAGTTTTTAAGCCACACTGCACCAAGTACTTTAACAGAACCAATACGCTGAAATCTTGATACTTGACACAATAAATTATAGTCACGACATCGATACAGTGCGGATGTGGATGCTAAACAACTTTTACTGGCCTCTGTGCTAGCATATACCGGACACATACATATATGAACACACACTTAGAAAATTTTCAAGTACAAAATATAATGAGTGTCGGTATATTATTAAGTCGACTCCTTGTCATGGTTATTCACCACGTGGAATAAGTCTTCTGCGAGTGTCCGTCTTTTTGGATACCACCACTTTGCAGTCTGTATCGTATTACTTTGTAGTCTGATGCCAAGAAATAATGTGCAAGCATTACTGTGTTCCGGTTTGATGAGCAGAGTAGCCAGTGAAATTACTGGGTTATGAGAGACGCCTCATGGTAAAGAGTCTTTGTGTTTCATTGATTCTGAGTGGCGCTTCATTTGCTATGAGCTGGCATTGTGCTTATAATCAGGTAAACGACCTGCCTGTCTCGTTATTAATAATTAATTATAAGCCCAGTAATTTCATTGGATACTCTGCTCATCAAACCGGAACACAGTAATGCTTGCACACTACTGCTTGGCGGCAGACTTCACGAGCAAAGCGGTGGTAACAACCCAGACGGACACTCGCAGAAGAGTTAGTCCTCCCACTAACATACAAAAAGGTTTACTTTAAAAAAAATAGAAAACACAGTGAAAACGTTAAAACTAAAAAAGAACCGGAAACGGAAAGGGTAGCAGGAATTTAAACGTTGCCAGCGTGCCACTCGAGGGTAGAATATCATTCGTGACAAATACGATTTAAATTTTATTTCATTCAAATGAAACGAGTGAAAATGTGAAGTTTCATTTTAGCCACTTCGTTTTCTTTTGCTATTGAATTCTTGTCGTTTTGTTTGTAAGCTGTCTTTTACCGGCTCGATTTTCTACGAGCTTGTCTGAGTTAGTGTAGACTTCTGTTTTTTTATTTTGTTTTAAAAAACTTTTCTGTCTTTGGTGAAGATTTTTTCGATGTTAAAGTATATATCTTTCCTAAGCGTGCTTAATTTTAAGTGAAAACTTAAACATAAACGCTTACACACTTGGACCCCTGCTCTAGGATTCCGTGTGTCGTAGGTGGCATGGACACAGATACACGTTACAAATATTTAAGACCAGAGAACAAACTGTATGCTCACCACCATGGGGAAACTATTCCAGTAACTGGTCACTACATACAAAATCTACCCCGGCCGGGAATCGAACCCGGGGCACCTGGGTTTTTTTTAATTATGTTTTATAATGAGACGAGCTGGTCGTTTGCCTGATAGTAAGCATAACGCTGACCCATTACAAATGCAGTGCCACACTGTACTTTGAAACACAAAGGCCTGCGTGACACTGCAGTGCGCTCGTTACCCTGAGACATTAGGTATTAAGTCTCATAAGCCCAGTAACTTACTGGCTACTCTGCTCATCAAATTGGAAGACAGTAATGCTATCACATTACTGCTTTACGAGCAAAGGTGGTTACTAACCCAGAACGACACTCGCAGACAAATTAGTCCTACCACTTAGTAAAATAATTATAACAACAGCTACAAAGCCGTCAAAAAATATTGGTGCCATAATTGGCAGTTCTAACGTGCTTCAGAAGCTAATGCCATTGACGTTAGCACTACGATACGGGGGCTGTTAATAAAAAAGTTAGCTAAATAGTGAAAATGAGGTATATGGTATCATCGTCCAAACAAGCATCGCAGATTGCTTCTCATGTTCGCCTACGCTTTGTGGAGACTTGTTTATTGAAGACTAGCAGCTGGGATTTATTGTGACGGTAGCACCTTGTCGCAATTAGCCAGAGACTGTTGTTTGGCTTGGAAGATGAATCGATTTAGGATGGGATATGAAAAATCAAAGAAATATCAGTTTGATGTTGGGAACTGAAAATATAAGTTGGATTTTTTGGTAGAGCTTAATGATTTGGTGGTAGAGTTTGAGCTATAATACAAAATTCCAAACTAATTTGAGATAGTAGTCAAATGCTTCCCTGTCTACTCTCTAGAATTTATTGTAGAAACTAGACAGGGAAGCATTTGACTATTTATTTTATTCGCCTTTGATTACTTGTTTTAACAAGAGAAAACAAATCTATTTAAACCAATCACTTCAAAAATCATGTGCAATTATCGTGGCAGTACAATTAAATCACCTAAGATTACCGCAACGACATTGGCACACAAATCGTCAAGATAAATAGTTCAGATAATAAAAATCTCCAATTACAGTTAGTGATTAATTAAACGAATTCAAAGGATGCATCGACCTTATTACTTAACAGAGCGGCGCCACGACCGCGCACGGCACGCGCGATTTTTTTTAAACCAAACAAACCAGACCTCTTCCGTTAGTCTAAACTTAGTTTTAATACTTAGCAGTGAACAGATCAAGTATACTGGTTAGGATATTGCGTAAATTTTAAGTGAACGTGATACTTAAATTGCCTCATGACATGACAAGCGGTAGAAGATCCCGTCTAATGCCACATTTCGAAATTAAATTGTGTGTTTATGACAAATAGGTGCAATTAAATGTTTTGAAATGGAGAGCTGAAGTAGCGGCTGCCAGGTTTGAATTAATTTTATTAGGTTGTAATTGATATTGGGTAAAATTAAATTGTCTCTTTGTAGTTGTTTTTTTTTTCAACTTTTCTGAAGCAGGGCCCAAGAGGAGATGATGAAATAATCCATTCGATCATGTTTAACAGTGTACAAGACGGTATTGTAGAGGTATAATACTAATGAACTTGTTGCTTAAATCTGAAAAAGAAAGTTAGTTATGTTATGATATATTATGTTAGTAACGTTAGAACGTTAATTATGTTATGTTATAATAATACATTTTAGTTATTAAAGTCACAGGCAAAGTGACATTGAAAACATTGTTCTGTTGAATACAGAAATTAACAAAAGACCATGTAATGCAAATTTCCAATCTATATGCAGTTCTTTGTATAGACTGATTAATATCAAGAAAAAAAATAAGTCAATAGTTCGTAAATAACTTAATAAGTAGGTATATGTTGCAGTCATCAAAAAGCAGTCATAACTAACTCAAAAACCAATCTCGTATATCGAGACCAGCTAAAATCATACCTCTTGATCATAAACCAAACCTTCATTATAAAGAGCACTTCCAGAGAACGACCAACTTCAGCCAATCCACGTCAAAGAATCTCATAACCTTTTTACATTTACGGCAATGACTGGCAATCTTTCAAAGGTTCGAGGGGCGAAAAAACGAAAAAAAAACTTGGGAAAAAGCGCTTTTCCTCTTGAGATATCAATTTAGGAGAATTACCAGAAATTACCGGTTAATCTGTCACATCTAGATACGCCCGGGGCGAGTAATCTTGTCTCCCCTATTTTTTCTTGGGAAAAAGAATATAAACAGAGGGGACAGGAGACGTCGTCGGTCTTGTTAATTTATCAATTGTTTGTTTAAGTGGAAGTTAAGTAGGAGGAAACATTTTATGCCCTTTTGGTATGGGTGCGGTTTTTTTTACAGAATGTTAGATTTGTATATTATGAATGCTGTAACACCACAGTTCAGGTTGTAAGACTAACTCTTCTGCTAGTGTCCCTATGGGTGGTTATTCCCACTTTGTTCTTGTAATCTGCCGCCAAGCAGTAATGTGCAAGCATTTGATCCGGTTTGATGAGAAAAGTAGTCAGTGAAATTACTGGGTTTACTATGAGACTTAATACATAATGTCTCAGGGTAACAGGCACCTGCAGTTCCGCGCAGACCTTTGTTTTTCAAAGTTCTGAGTGGCACTGCTCCAAACTAATATTATAAATTCAAAATTCTCTATCTAGCTCGTTTGTCTGAAGGTAAACATAACGCTGGCCCATAAGAAATGCAGTACAAAACAAAACTTTGAAACAAAAGCGTGTGCGGCACTGCATTGCGCTCGTTACTCTGAGACATTAGGTACGAGTATTAAGGCTCTTATAATTATCATAAGCCCAGTAATTTCACTGACTACTTCCTCATCAAAGCGGAATACAGTAATGCTTATACATTACGAGCAAAGCGGAAAAACGGACACTCGCACAAGAACTCGCGTTACACCTACCTACCACACGCTAAATTATCCGTCTAAAAGGCTGAAAACGTCTGATAATGATAATTTCTATTCAAACATAAACGATAAAATAAATAAAAAATCCTGTGTTACACAAACTTTTCCACCGTAGAAGAAAAAAATGCTTACCATAACTTTCTATTACAACGTCTTACTACAAAGAGCGACCGTTTAAAAAGACAAAGTATCACGCGAATAATCCCTACTCCCCTCGCGCTAAAATCTTTTATCACAACCCCCGGGGACTGTGCTTTTTTATTACTTCTCCCCTTTTGCCCTATTCTCCTATTACCCGTGTTTTCAGGCAATTCTACGTGCGAGCAACACTAGGACAGGGGTAATTGGTTCATTGTTTCATGGCGAGGTGATCTTTTTGCTAGTCTATTGATGGTCGTGTTTTGTTTTTTGTGAAGCATTTGGTGAGGTGTTTGGCATTGATTAGGCAAAGTAATATCTCGATGATTTTTGGGTTTATTTAGGGAAGTATTTGCATTTTTATGTTAAAAAATAATCCGTTTGTTTTGACATTACTTATTTTTTGTTAGTGGGAGGACTAACTCTTCTGCGAGTGTCCGTCTGGGTTGTTACCACCGCTTTGCTCGTGAAGTCTGCCACCAAACAGTAGTGTGCAAAAAAAAAATTTAATTATAAATGGATTTTGTTTTTATTTGCTAGTGACATATTTTCTTTACTGAATTGTTGATTTTTATTATTATAGTAATGTGTCATGACAAATTTCAAAATGACGCGTATTGGGGCAAAATATGTTGACGACCTGTCTGTATGATGAATTGATTATTTATTGATAATGTATGTAATCTACACGTGTTTTTCAATCAAAATACATATCATTATCTTTGCAATTATGAATAGTAGCTTTTTAGCATGCATTAACTCGCTCAACCTATTTATTAACAACACCTAAATATCGCTAATAGATTCTAAGCCCTTACTAGAAATCTATTTTCCAGAAGAAATATTTGGCGAGAAATATTTGGCACAGAAGAAATATTTGGCGAGAAATTTAGTTCGATGATTGTCACCTAGGTTTTAAAAGGTTGTACTTAATATTTTGAAATTCAATCAATTGAAAACAAAGTATTGATAACTACACTCAGCCCCCAAAAAAATTATCCCCTTGTCGCTGGTATAGATACAAAATAAAAAAACAATAGTCTACCAAAATTAACTGTTAATTAAAACTATAAATAACTTTTGGTAAAAACAGAATATTTATTCATTACACTTCCGGACTACACGTCTTCCTACAGAAATACGAAAGAGTAATTGCGCGAAATTCTCCTCAATAAATTTCAATAAATCGATTCACCCCGACTGGTGATTGCTTTAATACCATCTCCGCAAACATTAAAAAGCTTAATAAAATAATAAATGCTCTGGACCGGTTTTATAAGGCGCTTACGACAGCTTAAAATGTAAACTTTGCGATGCTCAGACAACACAAACATGATAACAATGTAGTCCTTTGTCACAATAACTTACAAATCAATTTACCTTCACAAGTTCATCAAATAAACTCTTCGTTTATTGTGTCAGAGTATGAAAAAAGATCGGTTGCAGTAAAAATGTGTCAAGCTAAGAATCTACTTAGCGCGCTTAGAACTTTGTCTAATTAAGTTTACATTTCTTTTTAAAGAAAAATATGAAAATGACTCAAGATTTATTTTGATAGGGTACGAAAGCGATTAGCCTGCCAAATGCAGTTAAACATTCAGATCAGGAGCATGGCATAAAGTCCAGTATCTTAAGATGATACTGGATTTTTTAATCTGTAGGACCCGTTCGGATGATAATCGAATTATTTACGGTGACAAGATATTTAAAAGAGCATTTGCAAAAAATTTATACACTGGGTTTAAGATTAATCTAATAACCTAGAAAAATAATTAATATTGAAACCAACGTCTGCAATAAAATAAAATATTACCTAATTTTATATTTGGAAGATAATTTCAATGGTATAATTATTTTTTGTTGTGGTAGGAAAACTACGGAACTCTATATTAAGCGTAGCCTGACACATACTTGGCCAATTTTGGTATTAATTACCAGATGGTAGGAGTTACTCTTTTGCGAATTCCGTCTGCCCTGGACCCTGGTACATACCGCTTTGCTCCTGGAATCTGCGGCTAAGCATTAATGTGCATGCGTCATTATTTTCCATTTTGATGAGCTAAGTTACTAGTATTGTTTTATATTGTACAACAGCGTAATGAGTTCTATCACCCCACAACAATGCACAATTTGTACAACAGCCCTTACCACACCAGTGTGTATGCATCTGCCACTCTCCCCTAATCCCCTTGGTCATCCCCCGATGACAGCACGTGAGTGGTCGAACAATGTAGCTATTGTCTTTGGTATAAATGCATGTTACCGTATAGCGCAATATCTGTAGTAAATTTAATGGAAATTGTCATGAAATATATTTTATAGTGTTAACCGACACTAGCGGATGTTCACAGAATTTTTTGAAAATTTTTGTGATGTATATATATGTGGAAATTGTTATATTATGAAAATAACTTATGTTAACCATAGGCGTGTATACATTTATTTTTGAATAGATGCTGCCCGCAGTTTCACCCGCTCGGAGATAGATTTCATGGGTTTTCATTTTTTGGTCCTATATAAGTTTTATGAAAGAATAACACCGCTAAAGATTGAAAAATGGGGGATGAAATTTCTTATAACCCGTAATCTTCATCGAAGTCAGGTTAACCCACCTTTTTAAGGGGTTTCCCCGTGAACCCACTGCTATGATCCACTGTTGGGATTACGGGGATATTTTTAACCAAAGACCCACCACGCTATAGATAGAGCCATTTCACTTGTTATGTCTGTAATTATTTTTTGTATAAGTAGGTAATTTTGGTGTACAATATAGCATTATACTTAACACTTAAATCCATGACAGTAAAACAATAGATCGCTGGCCTGGCTAGCTAGTTTCTCAAGTTGAAAATACTGCTACGTCAGATGAGATGGGAATCAAATGCTAATGTAACGAGAGTAAAAAAATATGCAATTCTAGATTCAACTCAACCTTCGACTACAAAGTCACTAAAAAAATGTTTTCATGAGAAAATGTACATGAAAAAAATACCTTCGTAAAAGATAAAGCCAGCAAATAACTCCACATTTGTCTGTGGCACGCGCAAACAAATTAGAGGAAATCCCTAAAGACGGGAAAACGGGCATTTTAGCTTTTTTGCCGCTGAAAATGTGCCCCACGTTTTCGTTGCTTTATTGAATTTCCTTCGTGTTATAAATCTCGGTAATCTTAAATGTCAACGGAGAGTTTCCTAAATGGTTATGTCTTGTAGATCCCAGCGCAGTTTTAAAACAAGCCTAGTAATTTTGACTTTCAATTTATTACATTGGTTGTATAAAAAATGTGACATCAAGTTTTTTCAAGTTACGGAGTTAGCGAATCGATGAGCCAAACAAATCGCATATTAGACTAATACACTACGCGCACTTAATCTAGGCGAAACATTTTTTTGTTCCTTAGGATTAATTATTGTATAATAAACCCCATTTATATTACAATCTAGACCAAAAAATATAGGGTAAAACAAGCAATTTAAGTCACTGGAATATGAAGGTTAAATTACTGGAATATTTTTTCAGTTTTTTGTTGTTGTACTTAGTTATAAGCTCACTTTCACATATTATTATTATTTTTAATTTAAACTTCTTTAATCAAACCTAACCAAATGAGACAACTTATTACCCATCGCTGGCCTAAATAAAACTAAAATCATCTACAACGCTTCAACAACAAATCCCTTGCGAAGCAACAACAACACAACAGCCACAACCCGTTGTCGCCCGCCGGTCCCGCGGCACAAGTACCGTCCCTGTGATCTCTGACGCGTATGATCCGCAACACTAATATTATTCAGATCAGAGCGTTGCTCCTGAGCACGAGGAGGAAGAGCTCAAACTTGTTTTCATTACGAATCTGTGGGTTTTTTTATCTAAAGTTTACCAAACGAACATGCGTGTTAGAACACGCCTAAACCTAACCTTAACGTAAGCTTACCTAGAGGTAATGCGTTTTTTTTACAGTCAATCTGTAACCATCTAAAGGTAGGATTTTTAAAACAGATGTATTTTATGAACCAAATACTTCATCAGGGCTATAAACCTACAAAATTGCACTATTTTAACTTGACTATAGGTACTCGTACTATCCGCAGTTTTGCCAGTATTCCTTTGAACATGATGCTTGCAATAGTGTCTAAATATCTAGAGCTCATCATTTAATAATAGTTTAAAAATGACAGTGGTTTGGTCGCAAAATGATCATGTTAGGCACTTTCGGTATTTATAGCACAATCATTTATCATAGTCGCCTATGACAATGGCAGTTATCAATAAACCATTGTTAATTTTCAAGCTCTTCATCAAAGTGATCATTTTACGACAAAACCATTGTCATTTTTAAACCATTGGTTTAGTAAAACTGGGGACTTGGCTTGAAACTCTCGTAATCAAACTAAGCAACAGCTCCACCACTACACCGTAGCTTCCTGTGGGCACGACAGCTTTGACTTTTAATCAGTTGCCAAACATTACCAAAGCAGTGCATATCGAGGAGGCCTGTGCAATTGCGTTAGAGGGTACCCATCACGAGTCACTGACTTTCGGATTGCCCCGGATTGTGTACGGTTGAATGAATTGGTATGTCACTTATCGGATGCAAAGTGGAATATTGTTTAGGGGAGAATTAAGCTTCCGGGCTATCAAAGCGGTCGGTTAACTTTGATGACATTGTTTCGTGATTAAACGTTTATTTGGTTAGGAGACAAAGTTAATGAGTTATTTTTCAAACGGACGTATGATCTATTTAAAGAAGTTATTTTATAAAAAAAAATTGCTTTAAAAAAGCGACGAACCGACTTCAGTTACAAACTAGTGAACCGACTTTGATGAAATTTCTATGGGACCAATCTGAAAGTATACCCTTTCAAATAAAAAAATATTTTTTCAAATCGGTTTATAAATGACCGAGATCTGAGGTAACAAACATAAAAAAAAAGAAAATACCCGACGAATTGATAACCTCCTCCTTTTTTGGAAGTCGGTTAAAAATGTTAAAGAGATAATTTTTAAAATCTACCTACTTAAGTGCAAGTCAGTGGTAAACAGAGAGTCACCGTGGATTCATTACGCACGGTATGCTGATTTCAATCCCTATGCACAAAGACGGTAGCGCACAATCGCGTCTCAATTTGCGCACAGATTTGCTCACGTACGAGGCTACGTTTTGTCATTATTCCACAAATGCGTACGAAAGTGGCGTGTTTGCCCACGTCGCTCGTCCGATGACGGTAGGGTAACCATACTTCATGTGTTTTGAAGTGGTGGGTCGTTCTTTGTTGATCAAAAAACAGCTAAGCTCCTCGTATAGGTGTGTCCTTTTACAAGCTCTTATTAAACTTGCCTTGTTAGTGTGGGTGAAATCTTGCAAGCTAAATTTGACCCTGCAAATGATTGGAGAGGAAGAGAGAATCGAAAAGGAATTTTTTTGGTATTTAATATTTTCTGTTCTCTCGAATCAGGAACTATAACGATCGTTACATTGTTCGCTTACACACTCATACCTCTGAACTAGAATTCCCTGTGTAGCTTGGACACATACAAATAAACAATACAAACGCCCGGCCCTGGCCGGGAGTTGAACCCGCTTCGCAAGCAGGATTACCTACTGCTTTACTAAATACTATTATTTATAGCATAAATTACATTTATTTTCCCATGTCCTGATTTTCCAGAAGTTTCCATGGCGACATCGACACCGCATCGGTGACGGACGGTCCATGGACGCAGCGACGACGCGACGTGCGGTACCCGCGCGATTGCCGCACGTACACGCTGTCATTACTTCGTGGACATCACATTGTGTATTGGGTACAATCCCGTAGAAAAGTGGTTAGAATGTATTTTCTTCCCATAAGCTTATGTGTATAACCTGTTAAAAATAATAATGCTTATCAAATCTTCGCGAAAGAGTTGATTTAATTTATAAAGGACTAGCTTCTGCCCGTGGTTTTCACCCGCGTTCCCACAGTAACCGTGCATTTTTCCGGAATATAAAGTAGCCTATGTCACTCTCCGTTCCATAAACTATATCCATGCCAAAAATCACGCCGATCCGTTGCTCCGTTACTGCGTAAAAGAAGGACAAACCAACAAATCAACAAACTAACAAACACACTTTCGCATTTATAATATTAAGTAGAGATAGGGATAGTAAGGATTACCAAATTACGGTAAAACAATCGGCAGTCTTATCGCTAAAGCAATCTCTTACAAATATTATAATATTTTCACCAAGCATATTCTTCGCACCTGTACTCACGTTTTTCATTGACCATCGTGCAGTCCCGCGTTCTGTACGAAACATTAGTAGACAATGGCCACTGATTTCCAAGCGACCAATATATTTTTTCATACCCCATCATTAGAAAATGAAGCACGGATAAAATAACAATATGAAAGTTTCAGGCTGTTATAGGTATGTAGCTTTAAAATTGGTACAGTAGTTGGTAGGTAGGTAATTATACGTTTAGACGTCCAATATTTATATTGAAATAGCTTGGTGATGGTCGTGTGTTTTTAACTGACTTCCGAGGAGGTTTTCAATTCAGTTGTATTTTTTTATTTGTATTCATTTGAAAGGATATACTTTTAGATTGGTCCCATTTCATCAAAATCGGTTCTGTAGTATGAATGTCATGTGATGTCAATTTTCACCTATTAAGTTAAGGAATTCTTCACTTCTATCACCATTTACTTCTATATTTACAACTTTTTTATATACAGCGACTCGTACTGGCATAATTTGAATTAAAAAAAAACTCAAGGTGGAGAATACATTCCACCACCATTACACTATCTAAAGAGCATGATTGGCTAATTAAAACTAATTTAAATTTAATTTCAAATCGAGAACTAGTATCCGTTGAAATAACGTGGTGGTCTCCCATATCAGGCTTCATACATCCAGTCAGTCCAGTCCAGTCTTCTAATGATAGGCCGGTAATTCAGCAAATTAGATTTCCCATAACCAGCCAAAACAAAAGACATAACAACACAATGATTACATATACGCAATCTGTCTAGGAATGCGCCACAAAGGGTGCGCAAGCGCATCGCAAGGAATTTTCCACAATAACACAGATGCCTTACAGACGCAGTAAAATTGACACTTAGATACCTCACGACCCGGCGAAATTGACACTGGCAACCTATTCGATTCTAATTTGTATACTCCATCCCTTTCTTTCTTATGTCGTGGGAGAGAGACAGAATATCCGTTGAAAAGTCTTGTGGTAATAGGACAAAACCCAATTCAATTTCACAATCATGATACAATCGGGTACTTACACGCTACCAATATGAGAGGCGCAAATTGGATGTCCATGATAGTATGATCGGAGCTATACTTATTTTCGAGACATACGGACGTTTGGAATGGACAACAACCTACAAGTAGGCTGCATAAGAAACAAAAAGGAGAATTAGACAGTTGTAATATTTGTTTATGCTCTCTAACCTTATGAGCTAACTTTTTAATCTGTGTTTTGTACCGAGGATGATTAATTTTGGTAGGACTAGGTGGTAGCACTAACTCTTCTGCGAGTGTCCGTATGGGTCGGTACCACCGCTTTGCTCCTGAAGTCTGCCGTCAAGCAGTAATGTGCAAGCCTGCAGTGAAATTACTGTGGGCTTATGAGACTAAATACCTAATGTCTCAGGGCAACGGGCGCACTGCAGTGCCGCGAAGGCCTCTGTGTTTCAAAGTTCGGAATGGCACTGCAATTGTTATGGGCCGGCGTTATGCTTACCATCAAGCAAACGACTAGCTCGCCTCGTTATCAAATGGTATAAAAAACATGGAATCTCCTGTAACATACATATAATGTGAAGATTGAATAGAAAGAAAGAAAGAAAAATCCTTTATTCGACACCCACAAAACAAAGAAAATGAATGGTAAAACGTCACATTTTAAAGTAGAAAAAATACGTTTAAGCGAAGAAAACGTCCAGTATGAAGTTGCCACGAACACGTTGTTTCAATCAATCTGCTTAGGGTTAATTCAAGGCGCGGGTCAATAGGTATCTTCTAGGCAAGCGTGCTTCATCGTCGACCGCATCGTTGCTTATCACCAGATGAGAAAGTGGTCATACGTAAGCCTATACTGAATAATCTACAAAAAATCTTTATAAAAATCTAGTCAAACAAAACGCTTGCCAAACTCTCGCTTCGTATGCCCCACTACTCCACACCTCAACTGGACTCGTGAGCACACCAACCATATCACCAGCACCCAGTTATTTGCTCTCGAATCGTGTGAGAAAAACATTACAAGCCCATCGAGCTACACCGAAACCTGCAATTTGGAGAGGTATGTCAAATGTTGAGAAACGTACACCTACGTGTTTGGCTTGGACGTGACTGTCGTTTGTTTGACTACGGTGTTAGTAAGGTCGTTATAGGTTGTGATTTGATCTACGAGAGTGTCGGGGAACTGGACGGAGTTTGATAGAGTGGGTCTGCTAATGTATGGTAACAGTCATAGACCAAGACTGTAGAAAATAGTAGTATTGCCATAAAAAAACATTTTTAGTCGCCTGTTTAGCTACACAGCATCTTAAGAAAAACGTCACATAAGAAATGGCACAAAAGAATTGTGTTAGACAATAGTTAGACACTACTTAAATCAGGATTTGTGGTCGCTCATATTTAATCGCGAGACTAAGGCATGTTTAGGTGTTAAACAGTGATTAACACAGGTATAACGTGTGTTTAATTTTTTGATGGTAAGACCCTAGAAGATTACATAAACATCAAGTTTTTTTTTTAAATTAACAAGTTACTACCTGCGGTTTTACCTGCGTGGAAATTCTTATAGGAACCTTTGATTTTTTCGGGATAAAATGTTGACTATGAATTTCTCCGGCCCATATATTGGTCACTATCTCTGTCTAAAATATCATGTCGATTTGTAGCGCCGTTGCTGTGTGAAAGGAAGACAAACCAACACACCAACATACACACTTTCTTATTAAATTATAATAGTTTACGGCCATTATCTGTTACTACGCATCTCACCTGATTGTTAGACATAATGCGGTTAACAGTGATTCTTGCTTGATAGAAGACAGCTGCCTAGATCTATTTACTCTGGTCTTGAAGACTCTCACGTAATATTGATTGGGAAATAGGACTCTGTCAAGGGGTGGCTCTTTCGCTGTTCGCTTAATAAAAGCGCAGTAAATTTTCACTTGATTTGCAATTTTTCTGCGTACAACTTTTTCGAAATTTTCGCAGAAAGAATTAAAATTTCATCCAGATGAAATTGATTAGGTTTAGAAACCTATCCTTTCTCAGAAAGCCCCTTAAAGCCAAAAGATACGGTTTATATAATAGTTATTTTCAGGCAATCTTCAATCCTATATTTTTCGAATCATATATTATTCAGTTTATTCTTCTTGCTCAACCTTGAGGCAATTTAATTTTAAGTTTGTATTAAAAATAAAACATGAAAATTAAGTGATGATTCTAGGAACTGTACATAAGCTGTCTTTCTCAACTAATTAAATACGACGTTTCATTTCGCCGTATAAACTACGAGAATCTTTCATGAACTTGCTTCACAAACTCTATAACACCGGTATTATCTTGTCACTTACTAACTAAACACACTAACAAGAAGTCATCACACTTGACCGCCTTAAAGCATTTGACGGCCGTCATTTTGACGGCGCCTTTTGGACCACCTTCCGCTGTGTAAGGGTTAACTTTAACTTTTTCCTGTTACGATAAAATGATCTTTAACAGAAGCGAATAGAGTTGACTGAAGTGCAAGTATAAGCTGGCAGAAATACAGCCTTTTACAATAGCCGTGACGGACAGTCACTTGACGAATTCTTCTATGATATTATAACAACGATTATTAAATTCAAACTCCATGCTTTAACCTCATGCTTTTAAAGGAGACATTTGTATGTTTATCGAAATGTGACTTAAGCTATTTTGACGTCAATGCTGAGATCATGAAGATGTCAGACGATGTATCGAATGACACACGGTTGGAAATTTGAATATATCGTGCTGAGAAGAAATTTCACTATGTTTGACAGGTTTGACGGGAGGCACGTAGGTCTCTGGGTCTCTGGCGAACGTCACAAGCGACAGACAGACAGACAATGACACGCTTTTTGTTAGTATAACACTTGAATACGCTTTTCAGTTTTGTACATGTGGCGTGATGGATGTATTTTCCCACTTGTGGTTAGTTTAAAAGTTTTAGATTATCTCGGAGCTGTCAGTTTCGTGTCACATCGTATAACTGCAAATGTTCGATGTAGATACTGATTTGCGTAACAGCAAGAAATACACTGGTTAAGATTGAGTTTTGAACTATTAGGGCCTTGATAACAAATACTATATAATGATTGAATAGTTACACAATATTTTGTCCCTTTCGATACAGTTTCAAATTGTCGAAAAACAACAAAGACCAAACTTTGTGTAACTGTATCTGAATGTCATCTGCCACAACAAAAATAAAACCTTTCCGCCTATTTTCTTGCCAATTTAAGATCATTACAGTGGTTAATTTGTCAAGGTGTTAAAGTATTTTGTATGTTTGTCACCTCTGTCTGGGTCTTGGATGAAAGTCAGTGCTAATGTTATTTCACAATTCAGCTTAATGTTTGACCACAGTCTTTTTAGTACCACTTTTAACTTTTCTTCTTTGTATAGTGATTAAGTAATTACTACTGTAAGCATAGTATTTTGGACGTTGATTGTTTTTATTGTGTTGTAAAAATGATTTTCTAATCTATTCTATTTGAAATGACCTTATATTTGCATACTTTTCTGGTTTCTGGCTCTTTGTGATACTACGCAAATCTGTCTAATGGAAAGACAGCAAGCATCGAGAAACAAAAAAATAAAACACCACCTCAAAAAAATTCTTTCGTTTTTCTGTTCTACATTTAAAGTTTTTTAACAAAAAAAAAGAAGAACCTGCAAGAAGGCAGTCTTCGCCCTCAGTCAATCTCTCGTCGTCAGTACGTGTCTCACTAGTATAACATCAAGGCTAATGGGACAAATCTTCTACAAACATAGTATCAAACCGATTTGCTATAACATTTGCGAGTACATCACGTACACACAAAGTTTATTACAGCGACAAATCGCCGCTTGTCTCGGACATAACGATTTCACAACCAATTTTCTTGTTCAAATTGATCATTAGAGATTATATGGACATTGGACAGGGTCGATTGGAGCCGGATTGATTCTGATGAGCCCTCATGGTTAGGGTAAATCACGTATCAGCATTAGAGATGTTGGCTCTGTCGGTACGGTTCTGTAAAGGGTTAAGAAGACAGTAAATGTTATATTTGAAAAATAAATAAAGATTTTTTTTAGTGGCGTTGGTAGGTTATTCTTTGACCATTTCTCACCTGGTAGCCAACACGCTAAACAACTGAAATTGCGGTGGCAGTGTGCCCTAATCCACCAAAAATGGCAATAGTGCCAAAAGTCGGTAATGTCATGTCTGTCAACTATGTTATTGCCGGATGGAAATTGATATCATAATGATTTACCAAATCAAATCAAATCAAATCAAATCAAATCAAACAATTTATTTGCCAGAATACAGTAAACCAAACTGATAAATGAGCGTAATGGTGATGGCCGGACACCATTGTGGCTAGTGCGTTACCAAAAGTGTCAGTTGTCGTCACAATGATCACAAACCGTTACTATTTTGACCATTGTGGTTTAGTGTGCTTAGGCCCCTGCGACAATGTTGTAGATGATGGTAAAGACGCTGGAGCTAGAATAGGTACTGGCTCGCAGGTAAGGCCGTCAATAATAGATGACTGCCGAAATGTTTTTCATCTTGCGAGTGGTAGCTAGATAGGCATGCACTTAAAATCCCCTATTTGCAAAGCACACAAAACATTATTAATTATCTATTGGAAAATCTAGAAATCAGCAGCATACGGTAGTTTTGTTAAACTATGTTTTTTCTTTGTTATTCTTTGACAATTTTAAACTGAATTGAAAGAGACAAAACTTTCTAACTTTAACTATTCAACCGTTTAACTCTGTTTATTAATAAGGGCCTATGTGCATCGTGCATTCTTTCATACATGACCTGACACTGGATCAGTTTTTATTGAGTAGATAGAAAGAAAGAACGAAAAAGAAAATATGTTTCATTCCGGACACACAAACAGAACATATCAGAGTACAATAACACAACATAAAATAGAAAAGCAATATATAATTTACAAAGTAATGTTGTGATGTTAGAAATGGGTCCCGATCCCGACTCAGCACACAACTAAGGTCAACGACCCTAGTCACTGATTTTCAGTCAGAGTCCATCATGACATCACAAACGTGTGGATGAAAAGAAAAAAGTTAAACTAAGCATAATATTTATAATAGCAAAAAGAAAAAACAGTACTAGTAAAACTACACTCCATTAGTTTGAACATCACTATTTGCAACAGCTGCGCCCTCTCACCTCCAGGACCTGTTCTGATGATGGACGGCATCCGCCTAATTAGCCGGACGATAGCGCGTCGTGACATCAATTTACACGCTGCGCTGCTCTGGCGCAGGTACAGTCACGAGGTAAATACTATTTTACTATCATGGTTTCAATCGCTTGCTTTTGAAAAACAAAAGAAGTAGTATTTTATTTTATGGCTGTACGTACTTATCTACTTTGTTCGTGTCTCGATTAGTTTGGGGATGACAAAGCCAGAAAAAATACTATTTTCTACCTTGCTTTGAAGTATTATATACTACTAGATAACGAGACGAGCGGGTCGTCTGCCTGATGGTAAGCATAACGTCAGGCCATAACAATTGCAGTACCGCCCAGAACTTTGAAACACAAAGGCCCGAATTGCACTCGTTAAGTCGTTACACTTAGACATCAAGGTATTAAGTCTCATAAGCCCAGTAATTTCACTGGCTAATTTGTTTGCTTTGTCTTGTTTGTATAAGGCTCATTAATAATGATGTATAAATCTAATCTTATGCCTTGATACAGAATTCCTTTACTTGTACCTATAAAAAAAATAGAACCATCTTTTCGCCAAGCTACCGGTGAGTTCCGGCAAATGCACTTGAGAGCCAATTCTAATCTAGGTTAAACCTCATTTGTTGTTGTTTTATTGTTCATATTCGTGATGAAAAGCTAAACTTCAAAAATTAAGAATTTATAATAATTTAGTAATAGAACACATTCATAACATTTTTTTCACATGACTGTACATAACGTATTTAGAGAACGTTGGATTTGTCTTTTTAATTTATCGATTTATGTTTTTACAGCCCGTCACAAATAACTACTACATTAATATTTTTATGTGTTTTTTTTGTAATTTATAATAGTTCGCCAACTTTTACCAAGTGACATTAATACGCTCCATAAGGCTATCATTAGGTAAATATGGTCGTCCATCAAAATACTATAATTTATTATTTATAAAAAAGAGAGCTCCAATATTCCGCATACATAATAAGATTTCACCAACGTTTTCTAAAAAAAGCAAAGATATTTTGTAAACATAAAATTTTGGTTTTAATACTGGACCTCTTTTTGTAAATATTTCGTTCTTTAATTTAGTTACTATCAGAACCGTGTTTGAGAAACCAATTACTATAGCAAATATATTTGAAGATTTATATACCAATATTAATTGCTTTACTTATTTTTAACGAATGCAAACTCATTACCATACAATATTTACAGATTAAATACTAATAGAAATTATTCATGCGTAATTTTTTTATAAGTTTTAATTCACTTGTCAAGTTTCGTTGTAAGTAAAAGTCAATCTCACTGTAAATAAATATGTTAAAAGATAGCCAAGTTCTTCTGAGCGTAATTCTTAGGTCAGAAAAAGAGTTTAAATTGAATCAGATGCCAATTCAAATTTGTAGTTCATTCAGCATCTATAAAATGCGTTTTAAAATGTTTTTTATGATCCGATAGTACGTATACCATGTATGTATTAGGTAATTGTTTTTTGTACGCTTTTATCGACTTATTTGCGAACTTGTATGCTTTTTTATACGTCTTTTAATTATATAGTAAAGCTTATTCATGACCAATTTCAGAAGCGAAACATTTCATTTCATGACAAATTTTATTTGAAGTCTTGATGGTGCAGTTGCTTTGTTTACTGATATATAGGGTGATGGTTTCAAATTCCATAAGGAGCTTTATGTGAAGGGCATTATATAGTACTTGCTTGGATAGCAACCACCCATAAGTTGAAAATCTGTCGACAAGCACCTATACCGATGTATTTCGGTAGCCGCACGTAAGAGCCAGTTTTAATCTAGCATATACTCGTACACCATCTTCGACCACATCGTAGCTTAAGATCGAGCTTAACTTAGATCGTAGCTTGATTTCAAAAGCTAAACTTTCGAGTACAAAAAAAATATTTGCCGAACTAGCTCAAAGCGGTTCATGTACCCAAATTTAAAATGAAACTGGAAATTTAAAAATGAGAAAATTACACCGGTGTCGTTCAGAACTTGGCTTGCACACTGCCGTGTATAGTTGTTGGTACCTATACCAGATCGTTTGTCAGTAGTTGGCGCTGTTTGTTTTACTGCATCATTTATTATTAGGCATATCTATTCAATATAATACATTGACTGGCTGACAGCTGCGTCGAGTAGGTATGACTAAAACGTAATAGGCGTTAAATTGAGTTGCAAATATTATAATAACTATTGAACTTATAATCCGTATATTATAAATGCCAAAGTGTCTTTATTGGTTTTTTTCTACTTTCACGCAGCAGTGAATTGACGTGATTTTTTGCATAGATATACAAGTAGTTTGTTTATGGACCGAAGAATAACTACTTTATATTTCTGAAAATGCGCGGTTCCTATATGGGATAATCTCCACGCAGGCTAAAGCTAGTTATTATTATACATTCGATAGTCTTTTTGTTGCTAAAATAGTAGCATTGGTCGACCTTTTAAAGATTTTCGAAACTTTTTCAGTACTTGCTTAGTAGGCGCGATGTGATCGACAGTTTCAAAAATTATTGTCTTTGGCGGGACTTAAACCCCACCTCTTCTTCTCACTGCACCAGACGCTATAACAACTATTTATAGGGAGGAATGATGACGACGAATTTCTTGAGATATATTGAGATATTACTTGAGATAGAACAAACCGTTGGCAAGAACGTTTTACCTTTTTTGTTCAACAATAAAAAAATTCCAATAAATCAACGATAAATTAATTCAAGTTACAGATTAGTTTCAAAAGTCAAAACACAACTTAAAAATGTTGTCCAGATGGCAACCATAAAATATGTCATAAATCATTTTTTTTACTAATTAATTCTACGTCTGCCTTTGTAAACAGCGACGTCCACTAAAGACATTACTAGAAACACCGTTAGGTAATAGACTCTATACTTACTAATCTTCACGTCGTGTTTGATGATGGATAGGAGGTCACAACACTGATTACCATAGCTTGTCTTGTAGACGTAATCGGACATGTGTGGAGTCGATTTTCAAATTCACTTTCTACTTAAAACAATTGCTTATAATATATGAAGTCTGTGGAGTATACATACGTAGCTATGCTAATGTATCTAACTTTTTTTTAAGCGATTATGGTTTATGTGGTCGTTACATAAGCCGCTGAACTGCGGATAGATGGTTCAAATCCTAAAATGATCTGGTGCTATCGTCGACATTGTGATTGAACGAGTGACATAGCGTGGTGGTAGGGCATTTTTTCCCTGGCTAGCTACCACCCTAAAGTTTAAAATCTGAACTTAAAAATTGTCATTTATGACCACGTCGTCGCTTAAGATCAAGCTTCTATCCGTACCAAGCGTTATGCTTCAACTTTCATCAAGCGGACAGCGAAGGAATATAATTCTTTGCCGGTATCCGTATTTCCTGAAAAGTAAAATTTTGGAGTTATCAAGAGTTAACAGGTTTCTTCTAAGCTGGTATCCGACCGCACATCGAGTTATATTGCGATCAAACGCCCAGTCTATTGGGAATAAAAAGATAAGGTTCGAACGCTAAAGTATCGAATGTAAAAAAAAACAAAAGTCAAATCCCAGCACATTCCTATCCCTCCCAGCTCCCCCTTTATAATTGCTCTGTAAGTCCATCATGGCCGTTGTACAAACACAAACTCATTCGTGTACCTGTCGCTTATTTACCGAAAACATTGATGACATTTTGATGTGGACGGTGCCTTTGCTTTACATTTATTACTTCGCAGCGGGTATTGGAAACTTGTTATTAGCAAAGATGTAAATTCGCTGGAAATACGAGTTGTGCCCTGTCAGGGTTAGCGTTAAATACGTTCATGTTAATATCGATAATTCAAGTATATTACATAAATTGCCTCTGTTAGTTATGGTTGTACCAATGTAAGATTTTACCAGGCGGTATAAAGACTAACTATTCTGCTAGTGTCCGTCTGGGTGGATAACAGCGAGATGTTGCTCGTGTAGTCACCAGTAAACAGTAATGTAAAAGTATTACTGTGCTCCGGTTTGATGACCCAACGTAATCAGTGAAATTATACTGGACTTATGAGATAAAATACCTATTGTTTCAAGGTAACGAGCGCAACGCAGTGCTTCGAAGGCATTTGTGTTTCAAAGTTCTGAGTGGCACTGCAATTTTTATGAGCTGCCATTATGATTATCATCAGACAAAACAAATCTAGCTAATAGGAATATTGCATACGCAAAATAAATGATTAATATTAGTATTAGATTAGTATTAGTCTATAAACAGGTTTAAGAACAATAACACAGTAAAAATGAAATTCTCCAAAAAATAATATATAATTGTCACAAAGATACTGCACCTAAAATTTTCCCGAAATCAACGATTTTTTTTAACATCCAATTGTAATTTAAATGATACCATCAAATTCCTTATATTTCAATGAATTAAAAAATTTAAGAGAACCATGGTTTTAAACGCAGTTTTTCACGGCTAAATCAACAAAATGCATGTTTTAGTACAGCTTTAAGGCTCGTGTTGAACATGTGACATCATATGTTCTTCCCAATTGATGAGTCGTTTTAGCGCTCAGTAAGATACGCCCGACTTTGACTCTCATTTTTGACGTTTCTAGCGGTCGATTTCCAGTTATTTCGATAAACACAGTTAATTCTAATGATAAAACGAATTAATGAACATCGTAAAAAAATAGTTACATCCCTATCATTTATCCCTATTAGTTGTATCCTACCATTGAACTAAAAACGATAGGTGACTTTACTACCACTATTTCTAGACTGATTTTAACTCTCACTCTTAAGCATTAAGGCAGTTCAGTTGCATTAGATAGGTTTAGTGGAAACGTACCAACTTACTAGTCTCTTCTAGAAACTGCTACATCTAAACTTTCAAACTCAATAATAAACCGGCAAAAAAGTCACGCGTCCATTGCGCCTCCGATCGCACCGATAATTTTTCAACACACCATCTACTTATTACGATCATAGGTAGAGCATTAACTAACGCATAGTTTCATCGCACTACAACAAGCCAATTCAATCTCTATCACTTCAAAAACAACGTTGAAAGTCGTATAACTTCGCAACGCGGATATCTTGTCTTTGGTCAATGGAAGTTCAACCTTTGATGCGAAAGTAAAAGGTTTAGTTTCCCTTGTGTGTAGTAGAGAAACGGTGCTAGTCTTCAGCTAGACATCGGTCAAAGAATCGTGACCGGACCATCCCAAGCACCTGACGTCCACAGTACTTAATGTAACCTCATCCGTACAACAGTTTAAAGATAGACTGCTTAAATGCCAGTTTTGGTTTCAATGGCAGTAACAAACATTTTTGGTTGGAGAGATTTTGATTGAATGAAAGCGCTTGACTGGGAATTTATTTTACAGATTACATTGCCTTAACTAATAATGCTGTAATAATGTTCACTGAAAGTTTGTTTAGAATAGGTATCTAATGTCTCAAGGTAGCGAGCGCATTGTAGTGCCGCGCAGACCTTTGTGTTTCAATAATTGACACTGCAATTGTTATGGGCTGGTGTTATGCTTTTTCATCATGCAAACGACCCGCTCGTCTCGTATAACAAAAAACTATCTAGTGAGTCGATTTATCGACGGCCACTGTAAATCCATACTTCCTACTAATATTATAAATATGAAAATTGGTTTATTTCTGAAAGATGGTCTTTCGTGCAGCAACTGAGCAACAGATCGACGTGTTTTTTTATTTGAAGACTATAGGTTACTTTTTCGTGGGAAAATGGTTCCACGCGAGTGAACCCGGGTAGCAGTAAGTGTAGTATAAATATATACCTGCTGAGACAACTGGGCGACAACTGTGGTTTTTCTTGGTTACTTGTGTCAATTACTATAGTTAACATATCAATTTATAACTGAAAGCCTCCATCCCATCCCCTTTTGTTTTTATTTAGCCTTTCCGTGTGACATTCCGTGGTGGTAAATTTTCTGTGGTGTTTCAATAAAGTGTTTATCTATCTATCATATTGTATTCCTAAATGTGTCCAGTGTTGTATGTAATTTACAACCATAACGTTAAAAGATTATAAAATAATATTCTCTGTGAATTCTTCGGGTTTTGAGCTTTGGCGGTAAGTACTTTATTCCAGTATCTAAACGTCCATTTAACCCAATATAATCTAATCTTCTTACGAGACGTGAGATCACGTCACCAAGTCATATAAATTATGGCATCCTATATATTTGTGTCGTAAGCTTTATTGCTTGGTGACGGCGTGAGACCTGCGTTTAAGAAGCAGCTAAGTACAAGATGAATAAATCTAACATTGGGCGAACGACCTGTATGTGGTCATGTATCTGGTCTCATCGCCAAATTACTATAAAAATAGAGTTTAAGATTAGGATATGCTGACTTACTGAAAATGGATTGATATTAGAAAGTGGGCATTACTGTCAAGTGTATTTCTTCATAATTTTTTTATGTCTACAAATAAAAAAGAAACGATTAGCAATTTAAAGCGTTTAAAGGTCTAGGTCTTTATATTACTACTAGCTTCTGCCCGCAGTTTCACCCACGTGGTATAATCTTTATAGCCTTTGTTATCACACAGAACCTAAACTATCTACATTCTAAATTTCATCAAAATCGGTTGTTTGTTTCCGTCATACGTGGTAACAAATTTTCACACACACAAACTTTCGCATTTATAATATTAATAGGAAGTAGGATATGAAGTGGTATCTAATGAAGTGGAAATGATATCCTCATTCTAAGTAAAAAAAAGTATGTATTGCCGATAGGACTCATTTCTTTATAGACAACCTGTAAAACGTTGTTTCGGAACAAGTGGACCTTATCCTTTACCTCTCGCCTGTAGAATTACAGGTCTCCAATAGTCCCTTTATACTAAATCATAATTCCCTGCCTTACCCGTTCATTTCGCTCCAAGATTCCCATAGGTGCACATTTTTTCATAATGCCCTGCATGTCGTGACCGGCCCGTGACAGCTACTTTTATCCTGTCCTGCTCTTTTTGCGTAGATTGCTCTCTTTGTCTACTTTTGTTTACGTGCCCGCCTCGCCTCCACATTCGCGAGAGAAGGCAATAAGTTTGTACAGAAGGGCCAACGTCGATTCGTGAGCGCGGTATAGGTACATTTTTTGTTTCGTATAAAATGTTTTCATATTACACATCGGTACTATAGAAATAACGTAAGGTCACGATCCTGAGTCCAGGTAAGTGTGGTCCAGCTAAGAATCTCCCGTCTTCACCTCTTTCCGTAGGTGCCGTAGGTAAGGGCTGGCTAAGGGAATATCTAAGGAATGGGCAGCAGATGTCCAGTAGTGAACATTTTCCAGCTGAGATGAATATAAACATACAGGGCTAAAGTAGCGACGTAACGCTTGTCTCATTCTTCACCTCACCGTCACTTATTATAGTTATAAAAATTGGGCTAGATGCAAACCTAAAAATAACTAAAACGGAAATTACTTTATAAATATATTTTTCTAAGCAAGATCCGCTAACGCACGGCGTGTGAACATTTCTCGCGAATCTTTCCAAGGTCAAAGCTCACAACCCGCGCGCAAACCGTCTGTTATAATTTATCTCAGTTTGTTACATATTAGCTGTCAAGTGATTATTTCTACCACTACCAGAATGACACGTCCTCTATAAGTCATCAAGTATAGAGAAGACTTGAGAAGAGACCGCCATTTTTCTAACCTACAAAATTATTACTTTGGCTCATCCTTCAGAAGCGATGACATCATAATTATTAGTAATTTAATGGCCTATTTTAATCGCACTAACTTAAACAATTTTGACTCTCGTCTCTTTCAAATTCTAAACATGAGATAAATATTTAGGCCTGCCAAAATAACTCAATTACTTGCAGCTAATGTGAATTAAGTTTTGTGACTTCTATATTATCCCGTGGAAGAAAATGTATGGAATAGGTTGGACAGGTTTAAAGTAATCTCTTCCATAACTTTTCAATTGCTTTTTTAACTGGAGAAAGATACAGTATTAACATTAGTTACGTTTGTGACAGAATCGGAGTCATTAGCTAGCTCTCAAAAAATAGGTAACAATTTCATAGTGTCACATCTACCTCTCCCACCTATCCAATCACTGCAAATAACACCACCGTGTCCTTTCGGAATGCCATGGGAACGGGTAGCCGGGTTCAGTCCCGACTCACCACGACACGAAATTATTGAGCACTCACTATTACACTATTACTCCATTACACTCGGACGACTATGTTCGATCGGCGAGCGGTGTGTAGGGCACTTTATTATGTCGCAAGAACGTTATTTTCATGTTTAGTTTTCTTGCGGTTGGTTTTCCGATGCGGTTGTGGGGCTCAGTGGATTCTAACATCTCTAAGTTACACAGAATAACTGATAATATATAAAAGACTAGCGACCCGCCCCGGCTTCGCACGGGTGTGTGTTTTGTCACCGTGACACTTGTAGAGCTCGATTCCCTAGATGTAGGGAACCCATTTTTTACCTACGTAGATTTTAGATATGATCTTTGCATGGTAATTATTTAGCATGTACCAGTACCTATCGCTTTCAACAGCATCGTCACTGTGAGTCGTGAGATACTTTATACGTCGGTATATATTAGAGAATAATAAAGGTCTGCAAAGGAGAGCAAATAACATCCTAATTATTTTTTTGATAACACAAAACTGTTTAGAAATGTGTTAAAGGAAACTCAATTCTCGGTAAATAGTAAAATGCTCTGTATGTCGGTGGAACAACGTGACCTCATTGTGTGCCTTCGCATGGCCACGTCAAACGTTTATGACTCGTATCGCATTGTCTTGTAATTACCGGAGGTTTCAGAAAATTTGGCACTGAGCTCCGACCAGTTTAACTTGACCCTTCATCAAAATGGTCTCCATTTTTAACAGACAAATTAATGATTTCACTCTGTTTTCTATGCGACTATAGGAGATAAAACTTGCCAGTTTTGGCTGGTTTTTCACCACCCGTCGATTTGTGCCTAAACATACCTACCAGTTTTCAGCTTCTGAGCTTCTGTGTTGCTTTTAGGTACATGATGGACGGGCATTCCATAGTGGTAGCCCATTTACCATTGTTGGTAGAGCATTATCTATGTAGTACTCGCCTGGTACGAGTAGGTAAGCTATATCACTCGCAAAAAGAAAATATTTTGCCTCTACGGATGTGTATCTGCACTTGAAAGCCAGTTCTGTTCTAGACTAAGCGAGCTCATCAACTTTGACCACGTCGTCACTTACAATCAGAACAGTATAAAACTTTAAACTATAGAGAAAAATTAAGTTCACCACCCCACCCCATCGCTTCGCACTAAGAAGCCCCCAACAACAGTTTTGAAACACGGTTCAAGTTACACTGGCTTCAGAAGAGGGGTAATTAGCAAGAAGGCCCGACGAATTGCATCGCGAAGTGCCGCTAACACGTTTTGTTTTTGTTCTCCGTTGTGCTATAGAAGGACAAAGAGTCGTTGTGCTTGAAATTCGATCGCGTGCGACATCGTCCGACGGAGGGAATGTTGGGGCTAGTTGTATCAGGGTAATTAAAAACCGCGCAATGTGTACGCATATAAATAAATAAATAAAATAAATATATAGATATAATTTTCAGATATAGTGATGAAAACCACTGACGCCTCCTTTATTGAATTGGTCGTAACCCTGCCTCCAAAGTTAAGGCTCTGAATTTGATCTCCAGCCGAGGCTAACTTTGTATGGTGAGCGTAAAATTTGTTCTCAAGCTTCGTTGTTTACTTTGTGTACCTATTTATGTGTCCATGCGACTTGCAGCACAGGGAATCATACTGCAAGGAAATCACAGCACTGAGTTTGTTTTAAAATAAAACACTGTTTAGACAAATTACTTTTAGAGATACGTATCACAGTGAACAATATCGATTTCTATATCGCTTGCTTTGTTTTTTATTTGTCCTATGTGTATTTTTCAATACAACGCCGATGATTGTTAACGGTCCTGTATATTTTGTAATTTCGAAATAGGTTGGTTGAATTGATTGAAAAATGTACTTTATCACAGATCTTCATATTTGTACCAAGCTTCCATGGTGGCATCGATATATCTACTTTATTGGCAATACAAATATGGCAAGCAAACTATTTTAATTGTTTTTTCATATTTTTTTAAATTCTTCCTTTAGTTTCAGACCACATCACCCCAGTCTCCCGTCGCTGTCTCACAAGGCCCTATTGTGCGCGACAGAGCAGCACTGTGCACGACCGGCAACGCTAATCACTTTCACGTGCCGCTGTCGCTGACTGCATGCGACTGCACTTCCTCACTTGTCCACTGAAGATGCCGCAGTGCTTTTTTATATTTTTCTTTTTATGAATCAGAAAGTAAGATGGTTGAACTCTCACTTTAATTCCAAGAAACTACCTAAAACGACGGTAAAATAAATGAAGTCAAGTAAAATATTTTCCCTATAAATACTTCATAGATTTCAATCTACGTGCCGTTATGGATGCAATAGTACTTAATTATATGTTTCAAAAGCCAAACCAAACTGACCGTGGCATGTAGCCACTTACCCAAACCACAAAATTAGCTAAACCGGATATCTCTATTTCTCTACAACTCCAAAATCCCAATTATTGCAAAAAAAAGAATAAAATTACAATCCATATTTGCAAAACAGGAAACCAGCCCTCAAATATTTGTACAACCACTCGATTCAAGTACCTATTCGATTGTAAAGAATAATCGGACTCTCAAACATTTTCCAAGCGACCCTCGACCGAAAAAATTGAACAAAAACTCCTAAACCTTAACGGTGCGTGAAATATGGAAAAAAATTACGCAAGTGAACAACGTGCCGCATTCAATGCTTCATAAAAATATGATTGACATGTTTCTTAATATGACATCTTTTCTACCGGTGATATTTTTTTGTCGCCTGGTTGTGCCCTAAAATCTTCAACAATCCGAAACGTCACATCTTCCTCTTCGCTACATATAAATTAAACCTTTTAGGATATGGCTTTAGAGTGTATTTTTCTATTCTGGAATTGATTTTAATGTCGTTATTTTATTAGAAAATGGCATTAGAAAGGAGATATTAACTGCTCTGTAATCCAATTACGCCTTTTGTCGTTGTTAGGATGTGGATTATGTTTCTATTCAGCCTCCATGTTTTACCCCGAATGTATGATTATGTACAAAGGGATGTATTGAAGGTCCCTTTTGTCCCACTTTATTATGTTTCGATATAAAGACACCGCTTTCAGATGCGGATTGTCTCGGCATTGAGAATGCCATGTTGTGCAACTACCTAATGGTATACGCCATTCCTAACTGTGAATTATAAATTCAATTACATAAAAATCTAAGAAAAACTAAATATAACAACACCTAAAATTAAATTAATTATAACTACATAATATTTACTAAACTAATTAAATACTTATCTAAATCTACAATGGCCAATGTCATTTATCTGTTTGAGGAAGTATGTTATAAGTTGTATTTAGTTTTAGTAACCAGCTTCACCCATGTTTTTTTAAGTTTATTCTGTTTTAGTTTTTTTACAGTTTTTACCCGGGAATGGTGCATTTTTGTGATATAAAAAGTACCTATAGTTATTGGTCAATCCATGTTATAGTGTCTGTCAAATTTCAAATCTATCAATCAAAAGTTCAGTAGTTTGGGCTAAGCCCGAACTACAAATTTAAACAAAATATGACATAATTGCAATTCATCATTAAAGTCAGTGCAAAATTTTGTATGTTTGTATTATCAATAAGTCAGGAAGCGCTATTTTTTGTAGGTGCCTATTGCGTTTTACTCCAAAGGCAGTTTTAAAGGAGACTACCTATAAGACTTTAAAATACCTAACACTCCGACTGCTTTATCATGGCGTTATCATTGCAAAATTAAAGTGACAGTTCCAAAATCAAAACATTCACACTAGACAACACATGACATCATCTCCAACAGCTCACACACATTAATTATTAATTCCTAGAAAACAACCCATTTATTACAATTTGCATCGATAACCGCGATAAATACCGGAATACGCATATCAGATGACAAGTCGGTCCTTATTGTGTCTTTGGGTCAGCATTTGATCGATGCAATAGGGTTATCGAGATAGCGAAATGTCATTGAAGTGATATGTCTTATTAGAAATGGTCCTGTGATGTTGCCGCTTCGACACCATTCATTATTTAAGCACTATTATAGCTGGAGTTACTCTTCTGCAATTTTATTACTAAGCTGCAGAACATTACAGCTACACTACAGCATAGTACCTAATAGCATACTACCTACAGCTTAGAAGCAGATACAATTTGGCAGCATTATAGACGGCTCCGTAGCCTAGTTGGTAGTAACCCTGCCTGCAAGGCGAGGGGTCCCGGGTTCGATTCCCGGCCGGGGCAGATTTTGTCTAAGCATAAAGTTTGTTCTCGGGTCTTGGATGTTTGTGATGTGTATCTGTGTATGTCCATGCCACCTGCGACACAGGGAATCCTAGTGCGGGGGTATGAGTGTGTAAGCGTTTATGTTTATGTTATGTTTATTATTGAGTTCCAGTTGGAAGGGAAAAAGTCGGTCTAATTTATGACTGTAGCCTTACTTACAGTTTAGTAAAGTTCCGAAGGTTTGCTACCTCTACTACTACTAGGATATCATCTCTTATCAATCTATATATATTCTTCTTATGTATATATTCTTCAGAACGCGACTTCACAAACTCTACCATCTATATTTTTATTTTTTTGAAGTATATTTTTTTTCTTTGAAGAAATGCTCTTTGATATATTTTATTGTCTTATTAAAATTTTAATTTCTTTAATAAATCTTAGGTAGAATGGCCACCAAAGCTGAGAGAAGCGCAGCTAGAAAACAGAAACTGGAGGTTTACCAATGGAACATCAAATGTTGTGGAATATTACGGACGAAACTATGAACTTCGCGAAATTCTATTGTCAAATTTACCCACTTCTGCATTGCAGCTCTTTCACCTAAGACACGAGTGACAAAGCTCATAGTTAAATAAAAACTTTTGTGTGAATACCGAACAAAGTCGGTTATATATTTACAATTAAATTCCAATAGATGTCGCGATAAAGATTCCTGGATGTCCCGAGTCAACCCACTTACAAGCAAAGGCCTAAGGCATAATTATATGTTGTGGGCTATAAATTACATTCAAAATTGATCGGAGATAATGCGGAGCTGTGAAACAATGATCACCAAATCATGTGCTCAGAAAGGTAATAAAATAAATGAGGCGATCAAATAAGTAGAAACAACAAAGTGTGACACGACAGACATTTCTTTTTATTACAATTCGTCTGTATTTTACTGAATTTCAACGAAAGGGTACATTTAATTTTTAAAACAGTAGGTAATGTAATACTCTACTCAGATAATAAAAAAGTAGCAATACGGGAGATAGAAATCCTTATAAACATCGTAATTTTTACTACCATCGCACGTTCAGTTCTCACCTTTTGTTACGACTTCAATTTAGAGACATTAGAGCCATCAACAGATGAAACAGTAGTTAATAGCAATTAAAAAGTTCATTCCTTTAATAGTATGGCAACCCAAGCGCCTATCTCCCTCTCAAACGTAAGCGCCAATCTTAATCTAAAGTGTCATTTGGACGTCGAAATACATTAACGTAATAATTAGCAAATTGGTCACAGAGTAGTTTACGATTGCGAATGGCTAAAACAAAATTATAATTAGTCATAAATCGGACCGTGGCGACCGAGGATCGATTCTCGATTATAAGTACCGATTACTTTGTGTGTGTGAGATGCGATCACGCGAGTGTTGCTGTGTGCGTGTACAGGAACAACAGATTTATTGTTAATGGTGTCCCGAACATAATTAAAATGGTTGATGTTTAGCCCGGCCCGCCGCGGCCGACGTCCTTCGTCAGGGTAGCAGAACAGTTCAGCTCAGAGACAACACTGGATTAAGATTCAGCTTAGAGGTGTTGAAAATATAATTAGAACCAGTGCTCGGCATATCATTTTGACTTCGTTTGATTTATTAGTAGCCGATCATAAAAATGGTAAAATAGCCCAATTTTTTTCAAATTCTAGGTTAAATGCCGTAACTTGCACTTTCAAATGTTTATGAACATTAAAAATAATGATTTTGAATACTGAAAAGAAAATACAGTCGATAGGTGTCACTGCATTAAAAATGACGTACACTTATAAGTAGCGTTCTGAGACTTATTGTTTTAATTAAAAATTCACACTGATCTATATACAAATTGATTTCTCTAATGTTCACTTGCGCCAAAAGCTAGATTAACTAATGCGGATTAAGATCAACATGGGTGGATTAAAATTTAAAAAAGACATAATGACGCAAAACAAAATGGTAATTTGTTCCCGCGTTAGCAACTAACTCGAATTTAATAAGACAACTTGTTCTGGCGCAAGCAGGCGTAAGTGTCCTACCTCGTTATATTATAATTGTAATATAAAATCATAATATATATTTTAAATCTCTGTTCCAGTTCCTACTCTACCTCCATCACAGTACATGTAGTGGTGTTATAAAAGATGAACGATAAGCTGGACTGTGGGATCTCACCTTGTGCTATATGAACTGTGGCGCCATCTGTTTTTACTTATACCGTACCTTCAATAATTTTACATAGATTTGAAGAGGGTTATTATTGGTATTGTATCACCTGGCAAGTATTTTATATCAGCAAATGCGTATTTTTTAGTTAGGAAAGTCTTCTTTCGTGAACACCAAATAATTTTGTTACGAAAAGTGTTTCGAGTTCTAAAGATAAATACTAACTTAACTAGATGTGTGTCTTTTATATTAAATAATGGTAAGTAAGAGTTTTTATTTGTATGTTTCATGGGCATGAACCAGGATTAAGTCATAGTAATAAATTATTTCTTTGTGTCATTTCAGGATATTTTGTAACCTTTCTATTCTATTTCCCTCTTATTATCTTCATCATCTCACAATCTTATTTGAACCTTTAAAATGTTACCGCTGCTTCCTCCGAACCTTACATGTTACCGATGTACGAGATTAACCTTTGCTTTTGTTTAAACGCGTAATAAGTGCATTCGTGATACCTTGGATGATATACGAGCGCCCCGTCCATTCGGTAATAGCTGGGCGGGGCGCTACACCGTCGTCTGGTCGCTCGGCCGTACTGGGACGACCCATAACGTATTGGACACCGAAATAAATTAAATAAACTCGTGTCTAATAATTAAGGACAAACGGTGGAGTTTTGATTAATCGATGCTCGTCGGCAGTTTGGATGATTTGATGTTCTGGGAAGTTGACAATGTTGTGTTTATTTTGGTAAGTCTGTTTTTATTGTGAAATTCAGAAATGGAAATGCCTACGTTATAACGAGTATTTTACTCCCTGGTATTTTACTTACCTCTACTACTACAAAAATGGTGTCTAAGGTGGATGAAATAGCATCTATATAAATATAAAGTTACGTTTATGAATGCTAGGTACTAATTTCAAGTAACTTCTAAGGAAAAAGCTATTGCCCAATAGGTAATGATCCAATACTGGATATGCTAGATTTTCAGATCAAGCCCTGTGGCCTCTCGACAACTCCATCTTAAGCTCTAAAGATGAAACATATGGCGTAACTACCCGACACTATACAAAGCGGAGACAATATCTCATAACCAAAAACAAATCGATATTTTTCAATCGGCTTTTATCAGCCCACAATTAATAATTCGTAAAAATCATTAACAAGCGAGACAAGAGAACAAAAGTCGCCGTCCTTTATGGCATGTGAGGAAGAAAAAAAGAAAGAAAAAAATGAGGATGATGGGATCCCTGCGGTGCGTCGGCGAAGCGGTGCTGTGTTCCACTAAACCAACACGGTATGTGTCGACGCAGAGAACCCGTGTGATATGCCCGCGATCAGGCTCTGAGCGAATAATGATTTCGATGCGTTTGATTTGAAGGATTTGAGTTTCGAAGCTTTCTTTTAGAATTAAGGCTTTTTAGGGTTTTGATTTATGCCCAGGCTTGACTTGACAATGTTACTTTCGGGTTTGTACTCTCTTTCCATGATATGATACTGCTTCTTGCATCATCAATTAGTTTGACTTAAATATTTTTCAACTCAAACAAGGAAAGCGAGAATCATTTAACTAAATATAAAAATCTGGAGCATAATTATTATTATTTTGTGATATGCTGCTAGCTTAAACGTTGTGCTAGTAGGAACGTTGCCTACGTAGAGGCACAGAATAATAGTATAAGTATTTGTTAGATTGGGTTTACATTATATAAGTCATTTCTAATTTTTTTTTTCTAGGTAATTAAGAATAGGTTGTACAGGTCGGCTCCTCTCTAGATGGACCGACGACCTTGTCAAAACCACAGGGAACCGTTGGATGCAAGAGGTGAGTAGCCGATCCAAGTGGCGTTCTATGGGGGAGGCCTATGTTCAGCAGTGGACGTCTTCCGGCTGATGATGATGGAGTAGTTAATGTATATTTTAATTGTTTCCATTATTTTAGTCTGTTATGAACTGCAGTTGCATAAACAATTCGTATTTATAAAATTAAATTAAATAAAAGGTCAGAGGAAAAGCCTCACGTCTTTCAACTTAAAGTCATTTAATAGTCCAAACAATTAACTAACAAACGACTAGGACTCAAAAGTGAAATTGATGAAGTACCATATCAAAGAAAATAAACCATCGTCGATTCTAATAGAAAATCAGTCGGGTGCCAGCTCTAAGTGATACCGCTTGATGGCTACCACCCGCTGGTATAATACCCTGGTGACAGCGGCCGGTGTCTACCACACAACTCGGAATATATTCTTTAAGTATGCAGTTTTTACTATGTAGCCATTTATTCTGAATTCTGATACATTTAATGCTGTTGTCCAGTCACTGATTTAGGTATTAATGCCATTTTTTTATATTAGTGTTATAGATATTGGATGAGACCAGCAAAAGGAGATCTCTAATTTCCGACTAAAGTTCAAAATGTGAAAGTTTGGAGATTTGAAAGAATGCAATTTTTTTTTTATATTTATTCGCTTGTTACTCAACCAAGTCGTAACTACGGAAAGGATTTGTCTCAAACTTGTAAAACCTATACAGTAATAAATTGATTGACATACAAAGCACGTACGATATTTTTTATTCCGAATAACGCATTGTGCCCGAAAAAACCCAATAAATTTTGGATGGCACTGCAGAGCACCATTTTGTTGTAAACTAACTAAAACTTAAATATTGCTCTACAAAAAAATTCATACTATTATAATGTAGCACACCAATATCAACACACAATGTTCATCTAATGGAACCCAATAATGATTTTTGAATAAATCTCCAGTCTTAATTCACAAAAAGTCTAAACACTCTCTTAACAAACACTGTAACTGTAATAAACACATCGCGCGAACATTCGCAGAGTCCCACAAGGCACGGTCCTAGGCCCTGCGTGTCTCCTCCACCGCGGTCGTAACGACAACTTCCCATATTTATGTGCTTTTGTCACGATACGGCCCAATTGGATGTCCCGATAATTTACTGTAACGTGACGACATTAATATAGGGCTAAGGGCGGCTTGATGTAGTACCTTTTAATACACCGAGCTGGTACAGTATAAAAACATGCAGTAACTCAAAAGAACCAAAATTCAATATTAACACCTAAATCATTTGTAAGTTCATACATATTAACTTTATTATTCTTTAGTGGAGTATACGTAAATGATGATGAGAGTAATCTTTCCCATGTAAATATCATTAAAAATATCTGTGTTTTATACTAAAACACTCACCCAGAAAAACTGGGTAAAACCCGGATAGTTGCCTCAGTGGGATACTTGCCGCAGTGTCTAATATACTATGTTAGGGATGTTGGGGGTGTTAGTACTTTACTATAATTAGAAGCCCTTCTATCACAGGCCTCGGTGCCTTGTAAATCGTCTGAATAGACGTACGCGTCTTGTCCATGTGAGCAAAAAACTTCCGCGCCGAAACTTTGACGGGCGTCAAAATTATATTGGTCAGTAATTTTCCTTGAATATTTTTTTAACTGACTGTGGTTTCAGTCAAGATTTTGTTTATTTGCATGCATTATAGTTTAAATTACACTGTTTATTACGTTTTATTGTTATATAGTTTTTATTTATTTCGCAAATAAAAAGGGCAAGTATCCGTATCAAAAAGGATAGTTGCCCTATTTACCTTTGGGGATAGTCGCCCTTGGGGCAACTATCCGCAATTACAAATTCTTCAATAAAGCAAAGACTTTTTCTTTAAGTGAAATTCAGTAGGCGACGTTCCCAACATACTGGCAGCATTGCCACGTTGAATGGCAATGCTTTATCTTTGACCTAAGTACAGGCCAGCATTTGGAGGTTCTTTTTATTGTATTTTTATTTTATAGTTTAAAACATTAAACCTTAAATACTTATCTACTATATAATAATGTTAATTAATATTTTATTAGTAGATACTTAATAAAGGATCGATAAACAATAAAGACGGATTACATAAATTGATATTAAATTTGTCTCAATAAAAAAATCATAGTGTGGCGTCTATTAGCCCTGCATGAGGCAAGTATCCCCGGAAGCATTTTTTCCGTTAGGCTACTATCCGCCACGGTAGGCAACTATCCCTTTTTTGAGAGGTCTAATAAAATAGGATTTACTCGAAAACCATATTAATTATGTTTACAAAAATAGGCTCCTATTAAAGATCAAAGACCTATGTTTTGACATACATGTTGTATTAATCGCAGTAAGTACATATTTTTGAATAATAGAGCCTTTTTGAAAAGTGCGGCAACTATCCGGCTTTTACCCTATCACATAATTAAATTTAAAAAATAAAACAGATCACATCTTTTATCCTTTCTGGTCTTTTTGAAAGACATATACTACTACGATTATAATACTCAGCAAAAACTCTTTAAAAGGCGTAAACTATAAGAAGCTACATTTTGGGTTGCAATCTGATAGTTAAGTATAAATATAATCTAGTTTTTTGATTTTGGTGACAAAGGGCAGGTATTATACAATTTAATTAGATTTCATTGGTTAGGTAAAAATAAATACTTAAACCAAAATCAAAGTGCTGTATAAAGTTAACCTACTGCAGAAGCCTGTGTATTGTCACTTATTCCTCTGGTCCCTTGCTGTGACAATATTTCCTGTCAACAATTAATTCGATGTTTATTTATGAGAAATATTTAATTGAATGCTCTGAAGTATTGTTGTAACGTACGATAGTAATTACGATTCTGTCACAACTTCCTTGTTCAAAATTTATATGATTATAAACAATACAGGTTCGTAGCATTTTGGTTTATCGGCTCTTCGTACTTATATTTATGTCTCCCTAATAACATATCGATATTTTTATTTTGTCGTTACTTTTTGTTGATTACGTTAATCTAGAATTTGTAATCATACTATATATCATATACTAATATAATAACTGGGCATAAATGCGAAAGTGTGTTTGTACGTTCGTTGATTTGCCCATCTTTCACGCAGCAACGGAGCAACGTGATTTTTGGCATAGATATAGATAGTTTATGGACCGGACAATAACATACTGGGCTACTTTTTATCCCGGAAAATGCACGATTCCTGTGGGAACACGGGTGAAAACCGCGAGCAGAAGCTAGTAAAGAATATTTGCTTGATTTACTTATTTATTTGGATGAGGTGTTCAATTATTATATTATGCATTTTCTCGTGAAACCAAAAATTTAGATGAAAAAATTCGGTTTTAAAGCATAAATTAGCTTCGTTTGAGAAGCGCGTGTACCACATGAGTTGTGATTAAAAATGCTTAATCCGACATCGATGAAAATATTCCGATATGTAAATTTCAACCCCTATTTTTCCAAATTTAGAGGTGATATTCTGTAATCAAATGTGTAAAAGCCACCCTTGAGATGATATACCCTACTCATGAAAAAAGCATAATCTAAATCGGTTAAAAATTGACGGAGAAATAGAGAAACATCGCTAACAAAACTAAAGGACATTTATAGCTGATAGATTCATGCCTTCGAAGTCCAAATCGAATGCAGAAAAAGGAAAGTATCTAGCCGTGATCACAAGTCACACTATAGAACGAACTTGATGGAATAAAGAGGTGGTATTATGTTTATCTTTCTTTAGATGCCTAGTTTCATTAATAGTTCTTTAGTAGATTTTGGGCTTAAGCTCGTTTAAATTTTACTCAGTACAAAAAGAGCATTTTTGCTTGCTGAATGGTATTTTATCAAAGAAAGAATTGTTTCTCAATAGCTAAGTAGCTGAGTGAAATGATTCACCGGGTGAGATTGCCACAATCCTACGGATAACACTTTCATGATTCAAACTCAATTATTTGTGATTGCAAAGCTTATTGTTGCAATTGCAATTGCAGGATTGCAGATGGAATCACAAATTGATAGATCAAAAAGTGGAGGCTATTTTATTACGTAGTCATTTATTACTTCGTAAAAAAATAAATTAAGTTACACCAGATAAAATAAAGTTTGATTTAAAACTTGTAGTGGAAAACAATAAGAGAAAGATAAGTCTGAGTAGCTAGTAATAAGACTACTTTTGATGTCAGCTCATCAATTAATTAATCATTCACAGCACATAATAAATGACAAAGACTTCAATAGTCCTAATCTGTCCAAAAACCCACCGTAAAGTCTGGAATGGAACCAGCTTATATTAATGCTAGTTCTAGAAACGTACAAGAAAAAGTTTGGAATAATTCCATAGGAAATAAAGGAAGCAGTGATTTCTACACTGCTTTTGACTACAAAATAATGAGTAAACCTGAAAGCTGAATTCTGGAAATTGAATACGTCAGCGATAGTAAACAAGTTTGAATTACTCGCTTCGATGAAAACTAGAAACTGTAATAGTTTGAAGGAATACTGAAAAGAAAAATATATTTGTTATTGACTATATTAGAACTTATCATCATGATGTACCGTTTTGTTTAAGATGAATAAATGTTTTCTTTTTTACTTTAAATAGGTACGATTCTAAACTTGACAGCAACCCATTACAAATAAAATTTAAACAATTCTTAAATAAAGTGGAAATCTTTCGAACAAAATCTTCCTGTACGATACACTTTTATCTTTGTACTTGTTCCCTTGCTATCCTGGTATCCTGCGATCCTCCAATCTTAAGAATCGATAGAGTGATCTCGACTCTTTATTACGCGTCTGCAACCAACTTCAATCCTTTACTGCGTTTTCAATATCCGATTAATAACCCATCGGAATAGGCTCCAGCCTAGTTATGGAGTCGTAAAGAACTAGATATACTTACCACGACTATATAGGCCTCTAAAGGTATTATATGAATGATGAAAGACCGTAATATGAAAGTTCTTTGAGATTTTGTGGAAGTTTATACGGTAAATTTGACGATACGTAAAATGAGTAAGACAGAAGTTACGTTACACGAAAATTATTAAATGTCATTAATGTTAAATCAGCATTAACCTACTAAAAATGTTTGAAAGTTGAAATATTTGACAATTTTGAGATCTTTTGAAACCCTTGATGAAGATAGCCTTGACCTTAATATCTATACGAATGATAAGCTATTTTGAGTCCAAAACCCCTAAACGTGAATTAAAACATGAGTTTGATCCACAGATTATTTAGCCTGGTTTGATCCATGGAGGAGGCTTTTGACCTTCAGTGTTAAAATTACTAACCAGGTTGATAAAAATATCGTCTTGCCACAAAAAACAACTTTTAGGCGCCTAAAAGTTTAAGTTTTCCTTTTAGCTAGACAGTGGTGTCAATTCTATCATTTCATACCTAAACTAATTTTAGTTTCGCTCTCTCTCTTTTCCAATGCATAACATGAGAAAGAGATGGAATATATTTTAGACCTGTCAAATTAATCCACTTGCTTGAGTGTAGTGTAAATTTAATGGCAATGAATTCAGTGGCATCTAATTTATCAAGATCGAAAGATATTTGACAGCTCTGAAACAAAATTTAGATCTGTCAGACATCTTCCGTCTCTTTCTCATGTTATGCATTGGAAAGAGAGAGAGCGAAACTAAAATTAGTTTAGTTATGAAATGATAGAATTGACACCAATGTCTAAAAGATAAACGTCTAAAATGATTAAAAATGTCACCACAGAATTGAGTTAGACACTTCTTCAAGGTCTTCGTTTATCAAGGTTTGTGGTTGTTAATATTTAACACGCGAATAAACATCTAAAATTATTAGAAATATCACAACAGAATAGAGTTACACAACAGTTCTAATCGTTGTTCACTTCTTAAGACCAATATAATGTTTAAAAACTGTTATTTCGTAACTTTTGTTGATATCATAATAGTCACACTATAAGTTTACGAAGATAACTGAACGTTAAGGCCTGTTCAGCTGTGGGTAGAGGGAAATCTTTGTATGGAATTTTCGTGCCCAGTCGGTTTTCGCTACCACAGGCGTAGGCGGTGGCGAATAACACATAGGTCTGAACAGGCCTTTATAGATGTCGTAGCTACTAGTTACTTCACCAAAAACCTCACTCAATTCACCACCTTCTCACGAGTTCACCGTCAATAATATAATCAACGGATTACGTTACCAATACTCATAGGAAGTAGTTTAGAAATTCGTCTCGGCCTTTTAATAAAGCTATAACAGATTAACTGCAAATAGCCCACAATTGGGCTAGATAACAGCTCAGCAGCACAATTGAATTGGATCTTGACGCCTCAATTAAATATCGCTTTTGTTAATAAACCTTAATTACGCTAAAAGCTTTTTAAGTCGCAGTGAGATAAAAATAAATGATCGCTGTGTAATTGGAGTATAAAGGCAACCTTGGCTGATGTCAGTCAAGAGATTGTGGAACTCAGGACTTAACTAAAATGGTAGCTAAGAATCTGTTACTCATTGTCTCTGCTAATTTTTAACACATATGTGTTAAAAATCTGTTATTACATTCAGAATAGGTTTAGAGAATCTATGCATCCAAATCATCTATACATACAAATAAATAAAATTGAAGTGTCTGTTAATCATTTCATCATCAGTTGTAATATCAAAATAACAGCTTTTTACTAAATGCATATGGAAGTATACGGTACCTACAACAACAACACAATTTTTAAAATTTAAAGGCCTTAGTTTCTATGTTCTGAGTGTCACTGCAATTTTTATGGCCTTGGGTTATGCTTACCATCAAGTAAACGACCAGCTCGTGTCGTGATCGAATAGTTAAAGAAAATTATTAAATCCTTTAAAATCAAAGACTATAAATCCTATATATATATATTGACTATATATCGATATTATTCTGTTCAGTAGTAGTCGTACCACATCACTAAATTACGTCATCCAAATGATCGGGCAATTGCAAGCATAGAATATTACCTCGCCCCCTGCCCGCGCCGGTGAGATATGTTTGTATGAGGAATTGTGTTCATGAGCTATCAACAGGCTAAATAATCTGTGTTTAAAATACTAGGAAAATCATGCTGTCATAACACTACTTATTGAGTAAATTTAATATATCCACTAAAGCGATAATTACAACCTTTTCAGTACGAACTCTTAACAAATCCAGAAGGTATAATCACGCAGGGACACCCGAACCCCTATTATAACAACAAAGCAAGTCTATTGCAACAAAAACACAACTAATGAAGTCGGGCCAGAATTTTATTTCGCCGATACTTCACATCGTAAATATTCGTCAGTCACAACGACAGACTCGAAAAAAATTGTCTTTTAAAAAAACAAAACCACCCCACGGCAACATCGCCTGTAAAGCTGTGGAGTTAAGGCAGGAGTTTGAAATGATTTCATTCGCGGCGGCATAAGGGTACGAAGTCAAACTGTCATGGTACCAACTCGGGTCACTTTTAGGCAATTCCCTTTTTTCTATTTCGTGTTTTCTTTGGCGGTTCGTTTATTGGGACCAAATGACACGACAGGTGACGAGTTTTTTCCTTATATTTTTTTAGGGCAGAGAATATTGTTATACATTTTATTGCGTGTTCTGTATCGGGATCCAAATTCGTTGGGTATAATTTGCTCATTTCGAATTTTACTGCAGATGTTACGATGGAGATGTCTTTGTTTTTTAAATTAAACCTTTTCTTGTAATTACGGTTCGCCGATTTGTCTGTCGATATATCTTAGATTTTATTCGGCGTTTATAATTTAATAAACTATGGAGAAATAAGATGACACTACTTTTTAGGTAAGGTGTATATTGGTCTTAAAAAGAGAAGTTAAACTTAATGATTTGCTAAAGCAAAGCTTTCACAAACTACTGTTATTAAAAAATAGGTACTTAGTTCCTATATTATTTTTTCAATGGGCTAAAGGTCTATTACATCTAACCTAGCTACAAAAACAGTTGAATAATCTACCAACCAATGTAGGCCTATAGGTTCTAGACTACCAGTTGGCAGCGTACCCAACATGCTGGCGGCATTGCCTCGTTGAATCACAACCTACTTGCACATTATTACTTGAGCCAAATAGAACACAAAAAAGAAAAGAAATACAAAAATGACTAACTTAAATACAGGAGCGAAATAACCTACTCTTATGCATCTCCTTCCCTTTTTTGTTTGCCGTGTCATATACTAATTTATTTTTATTCTTATACTAGCGGCTACCCGCGGTTTCACCTGCGTAGAGATTCTTGTAGAAACCGTGCATTTTTCCGAGATAAAGTCTATGTTACTCTTCGACTTTTATCCTATCTCTGTTCCAAAAATCACGTCGATCCGTTGCTGCGTGAAAGAAAGACAAACCAACATGTAAACAAACCTACAAACACACTTTAGGATTTTAGTATCTACGGATAAAGTTGTCGAATAACCACTATCTCACCTGATTCTAGGTAACTGTGTGATCCAAAATACTATACAGTCTAAGCCAGGAAGAGAGTTAATTACATAAACATTATTTGCCAATAAAAAGTAATGCCTATAAAAAACACACATTTTTACAATCATTAAAATGAGTTTTTAACAGCACCAACCAAAAATCAGTGACCGTACAATTTTTACCACAAACATTATGTAAATAAAAACCAATTTATTTAAATTAAAACAAATGACACCCGATAATCTGTGGTCATTAGTACACATCAGTCATAACGAAACAATGACTGTTGTAATAAATAACTGACTCTATGATATTCCGTAGAGCACTTGTCTAAGCAAGCTATTAAAACAACATTATGGAAACTAAGCTACGGTTGGGTAAAAAATATTAAGTAAAGCAATTTAGGATCGTTTTGTTCAAGGTAGTCACAATGTAGAGTCGGGTTTGTTATCGAAATAATGTTGAAACTTTCCACATGTTACCACAAAAAAGCACTTTTAGATGCCGGTTTGGCTAGAAAGTGTCTAAAGACAAACGTCTAACGTAGAAATGTCACAACCGAAAGGGTTAGAAAACGGTTAAACATTACTTAAATCAAGATTTGTGGTTGCTCATATGACATGCGACTAAGGTATGTTTGGAGGTTAACCGTTGCTTAACACAGTTAGGGTGTGTTAATTTTTTTGTGATAAGACCGTTTGTTTTATGGTATCATTATTTGTTATACCTACTAGTTGGATTCTACGGCTCTTATTATTAAACAGTGTTAAATTATATTTTATCTTTGTTGTTCCTTGACAGTTTCAAACTAAATCGAAAGAGACAAAACATAGTTTAACTATTTAACCAATTAACACTGTTTATTGATAAGAGCCTACGGCAGCATCTCTATATAGTTATCTATACGCATATCGTTTTTAACTGACGAAAAAACGGAGTAGGTTCTCTAATTTCATGTAACCTGTACATTTTCTATAATATTTCATGTAAGGGGCACCTTAGACGCTCAAGCAAACGTACGTTTGCTTGTCACAATAACAACGCTTTTGCTTCAAGCGCGGATTTCGTGATACTCGAAATGCGTACGTTTGCTTGAGCGTCTAAGGTGCCCCTAAGTATGATCGATCATTATTATACACTATTATAATTTTTTACAGAGTAGTCCTTTTTTGACGATACTTTTATCCCACGTACAAAGTTCGTCACCTTGATCTCTGAAAAAAAATCTTTAATTCAACTCGGTTTAATTCTTTGTTAAAAAGTTTCATTATTAAAAATACTTTTTTTAAAGTAGTACTTTTCAAAGTAAATAAAGGGTGACTTCTCTGTACAAAATAATCAAGTTCCATTAAGCACTTTTATTGTATTTTTTCTATTTATATCTAATATTTTAATACAAAAAAAATTTTATTAATACTTAGATACTTATTGTATCAAAAAACGGAACCGCACAAAAACTAGCCGTAGTAAAAATACTTAATTATTAAGACTATTTTATTATAAATAACAAGAAATTTATATTAAGTAACCTTATTTGATTTAAATTAAATATACCGCCAAAATTAAAATTTAATGAAATTATTCATCAAACAGATGTGAAACCAACAAATCGTATAATTTGCATAATTTTCCCATTTCTACTACAACGAACAATCATAATACACTAATAGATAATCCTATAGATAATTTCACGCCATATCGAAGTGGGTGGTCACTGGTCAGAGACATTACTGTTGAAAAGGAAAAAAAAAACAACAAGGTTGCGAATTCAACCGACGCGTTACAAATGCACCCCCTGTGGCCCAAAAATGACAAGACCAAAATGTCACAATTTCCACTGTCCATAATAATTGTCCGGTGGCGCTACTTCATTGTTGGATGGTTCTTTGACGGCAAAGTCAGTAGGTAATGTTTCATGTTAAAAACTAGCTTTGGCCCGCGGCCTTACACGCGTAGCATCAGAACAGAATATACTTACCTATAGTGTTTTTACATATTTTTCTTTGTTATTATTAAGGTTAATTATGTCTGCTTAGTATATTTCCATAGGTAGCAAATTTTATCCAAATCCGTTTGTAACAGAATTTAGTGATACCAAACATAACGCAAGCAAAGCCGCAGGCTAAAACTAGTAGGTACATTAAATTATAGACTCTATGATATTCAAGCATAGTGTAACTTTTTATCAGATAAAGAATATCCAGAATAAGATCAGTAGTTCCAGAGATTACTACACACAAACAACTTTAACTCTTTATAATATAATCGATTAAACTCTAGTTAAAATCGCAACAAGATTTGTGAATCCAAGCGACAATAACACAAGATTTGCGAATCCAACCGACAATAACGCAACCCCTGCGGGCGAAAGAATGACAACTATGACAAGCCAAAATGTCACAATTGTCCATTGTCGAGTCATTGTCCAGTAATTGTTCGGTGGCGCTACTGCATTGTACTGGAAATGGGATGAACGTTTGTCGGGAAAAAGTCATTTTTTGCTCGCATTAATCGTTGGTTCTCGAGTTGACAAGTGACAGAGGATAAGAGATTTTTAAAATGAATTTGCTGTTGTGGTGGATGCAACAAAAAAAAATGCTGTAAATCGAATTGAAAAGGTTCGAGACAGATTGTTTTGATAAACTGGACCAAAAGTCCGTGTGACTACGAAATGTTCGGGCAGTAAGTTGGTGTAACTGTAGATGGGAATTAATGAGACTATTCTTCAACGTAATTAATTTATTCATCACTTCATCTGAACACAAAAAACCGCTACAGTACCGGGTATTCAGCATTCCTTCCAAATTAGTAATGCACAAGTGCGCTACTGAAAAACCGACATCTGCGCAAAAACGTCACACAAAATCCGCAGCACCGCAGTGCTTGGCTCATCCGGCTTGTCCCTAAAAAGCGCTCGTGGTGACACCTCCCCGTCCTCCTCCCTCCCCACTTGACACGTATTCCCATCCTGCTCGCACGCCCGCACCACCGCTCCAAAAGCGACAAAACGCGACACACACTTTTGCCACCAGACGGCTAAAGCGACGCGTACAGCGCGCGCAATACTAGCCTCTACACGACTTAGTTTTAAAGCTAGCGCCCTGAATTGCGCGACACATTAGAGGACATCTGCCTCTCACATCAGCAACGGCTTAACTTCAACCGTATGCAAACAAAACTGAACCTTACCTGATGCTAGCGAAGAGCGATGTCCCCGAATGAGCGAAAAAGGTGTTGTAAAGACACAGTTTTCAAATGTCACGCAGTGTAGTCGTCTCTTTTCTCCGGAGTCCTGTCGCTTCTGCCCAGCTCCTTTGGCATCCTTCAGCATGCATGTGTCCCCCCGCGTATCTTTCATCCCGCTCTGCGGCGCCTGAAGCCCAGTGTCCGGTCTCACAGACTGTTAGGCGGTCGTGTTAACGTGCGCTTTATATATCACACGATATAATCACGAATATTTGTGTATCGTATATGTACTTAGATGTATAGCGAATGGTATTTGATGTGAAATGTACTGTGAAGTGACGCTCAGTGTCGTTTGATGTTTGTTTGTGAGGAAGACACCTGCCAGATATATTCATGATCCAGGTTAGTTTGCGAAATTACGATTTTCCATCTAATAATTTACAGGTATCCCGTATTACAGAGTATGTTTATAGAGATAAGTTTCAAAAGCTCTAACATCTCTGATAAGAGCTCATTACGAATTTTTGTTACTAAATCAAAGATAATTCTGAAAAGGTAGAAACAAATATTCTACACAAAAGATTGGATTCTGAAAAGTTTCCCTTACAGTTGTTTTTATGTGCTCTTATGTGTTTTTTCTCCCAATAAGATTAATTTAAAACGATAATCATTTTTACGATTTTTTTAATGTTTTATCTATAAAATAAATAATTTGGATGTACGGTACAATGTCCACGGTCAGTGGCTCTACAAAATTGTAATAAAATCATCAGTCGTCTGGTAAAACGGAATCTGGGGCTTGAATTTGTATCATTATGTAGGTAGATTTTATAAAATGTAATTAATTAAATGTATCTCTACTAACGTATATACTCTACCCTTTTGGAATATTCTTTAGAACTCTCCTTGATGGTTCTGAAATACGCAATCGCAGCTTTTTTGAGGTTTTAAGGTGGTTTCGTTTTAGTACTTAGTCACCGCGTTGAATGTTAATTCGTTGGAATCTTATGTGTTTCTTACATGACAGACAGTTAACTGGCGAACTAATACATGACATAAGACATTTAACATAATAATTGAGATAGGCATTTCAATGTGCAGATGTGATTATAGGTCGTAGAATTTATAGTAACTAGATGTAGAGTCGAATGTTTATTCAATCGAGAGACTAATAAAGACATCGAGATGCAAAAATAGCACAGCACAAAGTTCCAGCATTATTATTAGTAAACTAATAAGAGCAGTAGTGAAATCATCACGCTGTGTCTTTCTGGTAGGCAGAGAGGAGAGAACTTTAGAGTTTATCATCGAAAATGTATTTATAGAATTTTCAACGGTAGTAGGCAATGTCGTAGGCACACGTTAATTTCACATCTTTAACATACGTATTAAATGCTCTGTATAGGTTTGTTGTAGACTAAAGCCTAACAAATTTAGATTTTAACCTCTAGATATTTTTTGTCACTACCTATTTCTTTTTGAAATATATTTTATAGTGTTAACCGACACTAGCGGAAAAAGCTTATAAGCCGAAAAAGAAATACATCATATCAAGAATTTCGTAGCCAACATTGATTGCTCCCATAGCCTAGTTGTTAAGGCGTTTGGCCCGGCAAGCCAGAAGACGCAGGTTCGAATCCTGTTGGAAGCGAAATTTTTGTGATGTATAAGTATATTTATGTGAACCTATATCTTTTTTTGTGATTTTCACAACGCCTTCAGGTTTCGGTTTTGAATTGTTTTATTATCACCAGACAATGCAAGTTAGAAAAGTGTTTAGTTCTTAGACAATAGAAACACGAAAGGTATGTCGTTTGTGTAGTAGTAAGCGACACTCCTGTAGTCCTGTCCATAAAAATTGCAGCGCCAGAACTTAGATAGTAATGCCGACACTGCAACTTGTTCGACTCTTCGTCACGTAGAGACCTCCGTTTTCTGGTCTCATAAGCCTATAACCCCTTGCTCGGATCGTTGGAATCGTTAACCAACGCAAATGTTGCGAAATCGTGATCGTGACGGTTGGCAACACATGATGCTAAGAGCCGTCGCGGCCATGATGCGTTAGGTTTAAATTGCTCCCGGTTGCCTTGGGCAATATGGACGTTGGCTAGTGGCATGGCATATAACGTGAAAGTACTAGTATTTTAGCCTTCGAAGTCCCAAATAGATAAAAAAGTTTTTTGTGGTAAAATATTTTTTTCCAGACTTATATAAAATACGTAATCGGTACTGTAATCTTGTGGTCAACTTCCGGCTGGACCCTAGGATCAGATTACTTGTAAAGACAAATCAAACGAGCCCAACCCTGGGGGGTTACCTATGTCGTTTCGTTGCAGAGTTCCTGTTGTCGAATTCCACCTCCATCATCAGACCAGCTCTATGACATCATTATATTGCATTGTCATCTAATTTACTTATGTATTGAGTATTAATTAAGGAATTAGGTCAAATTTAGCTTGCAAGATTTGACCCATACACTTTTATATATAGGTTCCGTTTGGGTGTTGTGTTTTTAAACTGTTTATCAGACGAAACGATCTTTAACCACAAAAAAAATTAAACTGAACCTAAACATGTGTTAAACTTGACTTTGACAAAAGCCTTATTGAGCGGAGAGTCATGTTTATCAGCTATGGCCTGTAGAATACTGTTGGGGCTGCCTCGCACTCTTTTCGGTAGGTACCGACGCGATTCTTTTTCGTATTACTTTTGTCAGAGTTTGGTTGTATCGATGGTACACGGATCGACATCTTCATTGTCGTTGGTTGCATGCTAGGGCTGCTGCTCATCTCGGTGTCTAGTGGTGGGATTGCGAGCACACCACATCATGTAGGACTTCTTAATAAGGTTGGTCTAGCGAGTTGGTGATCGACCTGATGCATGGGCTTCGCTTGCTTTCCACTCGGACCTGCACCACTATAATCTCTAGTAGTAAAAGTATGAATAATACTAATCAACCAATAAAATTACTTCTTTAACGCTTAGATGAGCCAAATAAAAATGTAGAGCAACTTTTGAGAAATAAAGTTTGATTTCACCCTACTAACGCCATCTATTTGTTTATGTAACGAACTAATGAAAAGCTTTGCTTTGTTACGTAGCAACAAAATAACCAGTGCGCAGTAATCAGCAAACATTTTCCTATTCAAATCACGATTCCACTGCCGTCAAGCTGCAGCAGAACGCTTAGCAGCAGATGCCGCGCCGTGACGCATTAGTTCCGTGCGCCGCCGACCGGTTGCCGCGCAGCCGCGGGCGACATATTGTCGGCGAGCCAGACGTCTAGATGACTGAAATATAACGTGAAGGCTTGAAATACGGTTGTATAGAAAATGGGATAGCGCATCTGCGTTTTCCCATCTCTAGCATCTGGTACAACTAAAAGCTTTTATTTAATATCTGCAAGCTTCTGACCGCGAAGAAATCTTCAATGACGATGTAATCTAAGGAAACACGAATTTCCCTGACTTTGGAAACTTCTAGATAGACTGTCGAACCCTCAGCGCGTCTCAAATGTTTTTACGTAACGAGCAAACAATCCTTTCCATCCAGGAACCTAATCTGCTTAATGGGCCGGCGCGCAAACTATGCATTTTGCTTATGAGCCTCGATTTATTTCAATAATCCAGCTCAGATAAATGGCTGGGAAGGGCATGAATATTATATTGCATTAGCCTGTAGTGATGACTAGGACTCGCAACCTTGCTAGGTATATAATCTTTTATGATGCCTTAGATATGCTTTGTGGCTAAAGTAAAATTGGCTGGTGTCTTTCAGCTTAAGGCTTTTTAAGAATATAATCAGAGCCTTCTCCATCTGCCAAATGATTTATATCTTGTCTTGGTGGAGAAGATATTATTTTGATTGGTTTGAAGAAATAAAACTTAATGGAATGCCGAGACAAATTTCTAGCCCTTATTCTTGCTCGGCCTATATCAATTTGGAACGGGAACGGTAGGTTTCTGGAAGATTCGTTGACTTTGAGCACGGATTGGGTCTGTTGATATCTTTGTCATTTATTATGTTCTGATAAAGACAGCATTAGTTTTAGTCTGTGATTCGGGTAAACGAACGTTACAGAGACCCACTGTTAGAGTCATTTATTTTAACCTTCATGAGTGCTCCCTTGGGGCGTATATGAATATAGCATTTTTAATTTGAATTTGCATTTAACATTGTATTAAAGTACATGTAGTGGAGATTTTCTAAAGTCCAATAAAGTAAACAAAGTAAGTAAAGAAGTTATAGTACAGTCCCTTTAGGCTATTTAGGCTCTCAATAGGTTTATAATGAAACATCCACGCAGGCTTCACTTTATAATGTCGAAAGTAGTGTTAGTAAATTAGACTCAACAGGCTTTATGATTGTCTAGCGTTAGAGCCTGCTTGATCGCGAGTAAAATTATTTCGTTGCACCAATACAAACTGTCTAAGCTATTGATGATGATGATGTCTTCCCTGCCGTTTTCAGTTACGGCGACTTACTTCTGCTTTCTCTACACTATTACGCAGTTGATGGTACGGGAAAGTCGTTTACTGACACTAGTTTATAACCTTTGCAATGGCACAAACAACTATTTTCAGTGTCCTGTGTGGCACTGCACCGGGATCATCACCTTCAAATATCAGCACCTATGTCTTCTTATACGCTCTGTAATTTCACTGAGCACTCACTATTCCTTTCAAATTTTCTTCCTCCCTCTCCTACAGCCAGCACTAATACTCTTTCAAACTAGAGTTCAGTACCTAAAGCTTGCTTGACTAGCTTTCACGCCAAAGTTGAAACTCTGTCATAAAGCACTTGTCCTTATATTCTGGTAGACTTGGCACTTAAGAGCCAATCTTTATTTGTAATTTATAGTACCTATTTAATATCCATATAGTCATTTTAATAAAGTGAAATAATATTCAAACTATGGACGTTAAAAATAACTACAAAACTTAGTGGAACAAAATCAGAATACAAAATTAAAAATATAGACTTCTCATTAAAAAGATTCCAGCGCTGATAGCCTATTTTTGGCAATCAAATGTACACCTTATTCCCTCTAATATAGACTCTAGGTGTAACGTACACTACATTGTATACGTACTCTACACTCGGCTTTACGGAAAATCGATGGCTCCAAGGTCAGTCGGTTCAAGGTCAAATAAACTGTTTACTTCAAGACGTCGTGCTTCAGTTTGTAACAGGTACTGATAGTTGTACGATAGACCCATTACCACTTTACCGCGTTGAGAAAATAAAATAAACAACACTTGAACCAGAAAAAATATTTAATATCGGTTCTTATATTGCTTATTAAGAATATTAGCGACTTCTTCAATGTTTAGATGAGTGAAATAAAAATTTAGAGCAACTTTTGAGAAACAAATTTTGATATCACCCTACTAACGCCATCTGTATTATATGTAGCGAACTAAACAAAAGCTTTTTTATTCGTTACGCACTTTGAGTGTTGTGTTATTTTAATTGATGGTTTGTTTTAACCTTTTAAGTTTAGTTTATTTTAATTATACAAAATATTGTTTAGTTTTATGCTAGATGAAAAGACAAAGATATTATGTAAGGTTAGTTTTAACAGTGACCATTTTAAAACCGACTGGTACGAAGGCTTTTTCACCTATCGAGTTTCCCTATATATACGGTAGGTACCTACTGTGCGGAGGTCAATTCATCAGATACTCCAGAAACAATAGAATTTATAATCTTTTTATTAACTGTAAACTTCGTTAAGATTATAAATTGGGTGTGCAAAAATACCTACTTCTTTGTGTTACCGGTCAGTTTTAAAATTAGCGACAGGTAAAATTAAACGTCAATGTCATTAATTGAGTCCGCGTGTAGTGACAGTCGAGATTCACGATCCCTACTGCAGACAAGACCCAGCTTCTATTGGGCCTTGTTTTCTATTGGGCCTTGTTTTCTATTGGGCTGTATGTCTCACCTGTAAAATTCTCTAACGATCAGCAATCGAGCTGTGGATGCCATAATCATTAACAAGTTAGATACAGTCAGCTTCAGCAGTAAAGGAATATCTATTTGATACTTTGTTGTTGTTAAAAAACACTATGTTGTTAAATTGAAACATAGAAACTAAATAGGTAGGTAAATAACGACATCAGTTTTATGATTCGTTGTTAGTAATACAATTTAATTATATTTGATATTTAGAACAACAAATAGTTTTCCAATTAGGTGTTTTTTTAAATCTAGTTTCCTATTTATTGCTTGCCGTCACCGAATATAATAAAGCTCTGTATTTATGCCATCGATATCAATAAGAGAATACCTACCTAACATAGATGTTGAAATATTTGTCCAGTTTTGGAATTGAACCCGAAACCGTTACAGGCCGCATATAAAATACTTCCATCGACCTATCAACTACCCCACGGGACTGGCATTGGCGTTAAATCTTTTTCTTAATCTGTAACTATATTTATTTTTCTTTTCATTATTAACTATTAACTGACTCAATTTGGGGCTTCAAGAGATATAGATGTCGGCCTGGGTACTACCATACTATCCGAAATGTCAGAGAAAGCCAAAATTTTATTTAAATTAGCTGATTTAGCTTTAGAGAAAAAATAATGTATTTTGTGTTTGTATTTTGGATTGATTTGTTTTTACAGGGCGATGTGGTCGCACAGCGACAAAGCCCTTTCAATAAAAAAAAAAAAAACTATATGTACTTATGTAGTTATAGTTTTTAATGTTTACTAACTTATGCAGCTGACTGTACAAGTTAACAATAGTTTTGTTACGGTACTCGTTTGGTCCGATACTGTACACGTTCGTTACAATATTGGCCAACAAATCTTCGTGGTGTAGACCCGCCTACACGAAGCTATCTGGCCGAATCTACACTGCGATAAATTACTTCCTCTGTAGCGAGTCTTCCTAGCTACCACTATAAAGGCTATTCTGTTTAAACAACAGATTTAGGCCGACCTGAACATATATACACTTACAGATTTTGAATGGTGAACTACCATTATTTATATATACCGGATCTTGAGCAGTTTGAAAATAGACTCTTCAAGGGTTGGAATCAGATAATTGAGATAGAAGTCGTACTAGCCATAACCATTGCACTGTGACCCAGTGTTTATTACGCATCCTAGTATCCATGCGAAAATTAACAATGGTTTATTGATGACCGCCATTGTCATAAACGACCATAGAGAAACCATTGAAGTTTAAAATACGGAAAGTGCCTAAAGTGATCATTTTGCGATGCATCCATTTGTTTAGTAGCATTGGCGTCCAGGTGTCAGAAAGTTCAGTGATATTGATCAACGGTAACATTTAATGATATTTAAAAAAAATTAGGTTTATGATTTTAACGATGACTTGAAAACCAATTAAACGTATAAGGTACAGGCGCGCAAAAAAGCAGATGTTGGGACGGTTTACCAATCAATCAATTCTATTAACAATCGAAGTGACAGATGGAATGACAAGAACAAACCGCCTGTTAATAGAAAACTTATTGCCGATTGTTAAATCTACGAAAATTGTACATAATAAATTACTAAACGCCAACACTAATGATAAATTAGTATGAGATAAAATGAATATCAGTACTCGTATTTATTTGATCAAATTAATTTTATATTTTTTATACAACACCAAATGGTGCTGCGGTCCCGACTAAGAACAGTACCACCCTCATCTCTTCCCGTAGTGTCGTAAGAGACGGATAAGAGAATATCCAAAATGTCACAACTGTTTTTTTTTATGTTACTAGGTAACAAGACGTGCTGGTCGTTTACCTGATGGTAAGCATAACTCCGGCCCATAACAATTGCAGTGCCACCAAGAACTTTGAAACAAAGGCCTGCGCGGCACTGCAGTGTGCTCGTTACCCTGAGATATTAGGTATTAGGTCTCATAAGCCCAGTAATTTCACTGGCGACTTTGCTCATCTAACACAATAATGCTTGCACATTACTGCTTGGCGGCAGACTTCACGAGCAAAGCGGTGGTAACAACCCAGACGGACACTCGCAGAAGAGTTAGTCCTACCACTAACAAAATTGAGTTAGACAACGGTTAGACACTTTTTAAATCGAGCTTTGTGGTTGTACTGCATGTTTATGAGTTAGACGCTGTTTAACACATGTTTATGGCATTTTGGTATTTTTTGTGGTATAATCGTCTATTTCTAACTTTATGTGCCCCAAAAAGTTTAATATATCATCTCAAAATCCAATATTTTGAAACTTATAACAAACAAATATGTATCTACAATTCCGTACAACATATATTATTATCTCAAAATTCTTCATACCATTTACGAGACAAATTTAAAACCGCAGCGTGAAAATATAATTGCTCACAAATTATTAGGTGCAAAGTAACAGGCGAGCGGAGCCGCGGGCGCAGACTATCTGATGCGTTCGCTGACAGTGTAAGTGATGAGTAGAGTGATAGGAGAGGTAGGGAAGCTTTTGAATTATGGACGCGAATGTACTGTCTTACGTTGAGATACCTAAGTATCCCAGACCTACGAATACAGCCTTTATCATACAATAATAGTAAGTTTAGTGTTGTGTTGGTTTTATATCTTCAGAAATTTTCGTAGCAGCTTCTGTGGTGTTAGTAAAAAAATTAAAAAGTATTTATAAGTAATAAGCTTTTTGGTTTTTGATACAGCGTTTAATTGCAATCACAGCTTTTGAAGTAAATTAGTGCTTTGTAATTAGTACTCTTGCGAACTTAATTTATTTTTTTAGAATCACTCATTTATTTATATTTATAATTTCAAATAGATAAATGTTATTAATCTTTTAAAATTTATTTAAATTATAAAATTTAAATGTTTAAGTATTGGTTAATTTGTTAGCATTTTATTATTTACTGGCTTACTTTATGTTGAAATGTTCATGAACCACTTACTGTTTCATATAATATAATAAATAATTAAGTTTAACTTAGACTGGCACACGTAGAGACACAGAAATCTTAGCATATTTTCCTTACAAGCATACAAAAATAATAGGTATATCTACCTACTAATTTTTTGAAGCCAGTTCCGAAATACCCATTGATGGCAAACCTTTTTAGTTTACCCGAAACTTTTTGCAAAACACACAAAGTTCCTTATCAGTAGAGTAATAGCACCTATTGTGCACCCGCGGCGCGTTGTAAACATCATTGTCTATGTGTCTCACATACGGCCAACTTCAAAACCACCGGCAACTTTTCACTGGAACTTGTCATTCTAGGTATTGTAAATATTGGAACACGCCTTTGAAAACTTGGTCTTTTTGTTTTGTCCGAGCCTTTAGTAGTTATTGAAACGAGTTGGAATTGGCCATAATTATGTTTTCTGTTGGTTACTTAAAGAATTGGTATATAGTGCGCACTGGTTCCGAGAACTGAAATAATGTATTCTACCTATTCCACGGCGTAGCTTAACTTAGCTTGTAGATATTGGAATGTTGAAAATATTTATTTTTTAGCTGCGGTGTAAGAAATTCGTGTTTTAAAAGCACGAGCAAAAAATGACTGTCTGCAAAATCATTTCAAATAAAGATTATGTTACAGTTTAATTTGAGGCATTCGGTTAGTTTATTATTTATTTTTTAACGGGACAATGATAAATAATCTTCTGCAATTTTTGAAAAGCTTAAATTGTACTCGTAACTGTTTTTTCTAAATATTATGAAACATGGTTGTCTTAGTTTCTTATTAACTGGATACAGGGAACGCTTGAAAGCGCTCAGAATCGATGTGTATAATCTTTAGAATTTTTTGTTTTGTTTTATAAGTAATTTAATGAAATAACCTTGTGTTGAAGTATTTATTAATATTAAGCTTTTCATACTATTGAATAATGAGACGAGCGGGTTGTTTGCCTAATGGTAAACATAATGTCAGTCCATTAATTGCAATGCCACTCAAAGGCCTACGTGGCAATGCAGTGCGCTCGTTACCCTGAGACATTAGGTAGGTATAATATAATATTTGCAGTGATTAAGAATGCAAAAAACTAATCTTTTCTTTACTTTTAAAGTAATTTAGCTAAAAAAACCTAAAATTTGCTTCCAGACAGATTGTTTTATTCGTACTCGCAAATCAAGATTAAGTTAGAATAAGGCCAATTATAACATCTCATAAAGATGGCAAGATAAAAACCGTTCAACTAACCAAAATAAATACATGAAAACATAATGAACGATGATTAGAGGTATGCAAGAATAAATAGACAAAATTACTGAATATTTTACATATCTTTTTAATGCAAAATACAAACTAAATTAGTACAGAAGCACTACACAAACAAGTGACCGTGAGTCGATTATCTGTTGTTTTTAATAATGGCAAGCCAGATAAAAAAAAAGAAACCCGCGGCCTCGTTTCCAAATTTAAATCCTCAAAATGTCGCCCTCAAAGAGATTAAAAACCACCTGATCATAGACAATAATTACCGACCCATTGTCTAATTCCCAACAATGATCACAACCTGAGTAAAAGTGACTCGAGACAGGATTTTTTTCTATTGTTTTACTCAGGTAGATTAGCGCTTAGTGACACCACTGTTACCCCCACCCCTGGTCGGCTTCTTTAAGGATTTAACACTTGTGTCACAGGATTATCAGGATTAGTTTAGTCGTGAAGGTGTAATCCTAGCGACAACATCTCTTTGGACCTTTTACTTGAGTTTTTGAAAATACATCTTTTACTTAACTATTTTTGGCGCGAGTTCTTGAAGTGTCACCTTTGACTCTACCATCTGTTATTCTTAGTTCGTTATTTCACAGTGATTCGTGAGGAAAGTGAAATTGGACGGCAAACTAGCCAAAGCAGTATGAGTGAGTGTAAAGAACTGAGTGATCTTAGCGAGAGTCACTTGAGGAATCTGACTCAGTTTGTGAAGCGTTGGTGGGAGGATGACTATCAGAAAGTTCGTAAGCCTTATCGCTTCTTGTTTTTCAGTTTTATGCTCTATAACGTAGCTTCCAACGTTGTCACTTTTTCTATACTAAAACTCAAATGTAATATTTTAGGAACAAATTTTGATACTAGCTTCTAGTCTAAGCCTTATATATCTAAAGTCTTATATTGGGGTCCGTTCTGCCATCTCATACCTAAACCTAATTTTAGTTACAACCTCTCTTTCTAAATGAAAGATTGAGAAAGAGATGGAATATATTTTAGACCTGTCAAATTAATCCACTTGCTTGTGTTTAGTGTAAATTTAGCGTCGAGAAATTTAGTGGCGATAATTTATCAAGTATGGAAGATATATGACCGCTCTAAAACTTAATTTAGATCTGTCATCTTCCATCACTTTCTCATGTTATGTATTGGAAAGAGCGAAATTAGGTATACGTATGAAACGACCGAATCGACACCATTATCAGTGTCATTTATCAAACCCCTATATAAGCAACGCCCTCTCAAATTCTCCGATCAATATTTGACCTCTGGCTTATCGTCGCTTAGCTAACAATACCGCGCATCTCAAATTTGCTTAGTTTTCAGGAGAGAAAAAAAATAATTAAGTTCGCTTACCTTTTAGTGCATCATAACTCCCTGTCTCATCGATAAAAGTACCAAACTTAAAAAGAAATTATTCAATTTTGTAGCTCAGTCACACATCAGTGCGAAACAGTATGACGGACTCATGATTTGTGCGGTTTTAACGATACTAATGACTTGCGCGGTGACAGAACTAGTTGAATAACTTCCTGGGATTTAATAATTTTGAATTTTGTGTAACGTCATTAGAGGCGCGCTGAAAAAATCTATCCAATGATGTATAAAACGTAAAATGGTCAATTTTCGACTTACGCGGTATTGTTAGCTAAGCGACGTTATCCAATTATTATTTAATATCCATAACGACGCCAACAGGCTTAAGGCTCAGATTAAGATAAGTTGAAAGAGACGTATATGTCTTATATGCTGTAGGCATATCCCGTATAGCCGTAATGTCCACAGTGTATCATTACTTGTATTAAGTTAACCGATCCTCCACAGGATTAAGCGGCATCTAAATTGTATCAAAAAACTCTTCGAACGTTTAATAGGTTCGTGGACAGATTACAGTGTCTCCATAATAATATTCTGAGCCAATAATTTTATAATGTAATGGACAATCTTGGAGGAAATGACCGTATGAGAATTACTATGTTTAAGCGTGTAACCGTATAAAACTCTGTTAGACGGGTACCTATGCGAGTAAATTGGCGTGTAAAACATTATAAGAATTATCGGTGTTTTTGTTAAATTAATTTTGTCAGTATTCATTGAAAATGTTAGCCGTCAAACATGTGTTATTTTTTTTTTCTTTTTCTTCGTTCTTGGCCAGACACGTTTTGTGTATTTTGCTAATTTCAAGTTTAAAACATGTGTTATTAGTCCGCAATTCATTATGCAGTTATGCATCTTTGCTTTAGTGTCTATGGATTGAAAATGTTTTTTTTTTGTTGAATGTCTTTTTCAATATTATGTATAACTAGCTGCTGCCCGCGGTTCGGTTTTTATTTTTTTGCGCTGAACCCTAATTCTTTTTCTAAAATAAAAGTAGCCTAAGTTTCTCCTTGTAACATCAGCTATCTGCCAGTGAAAGTCCCGTCAAAATCGGCCCCGCTGTTTCGGAGATTACCCGGAACAAACAGACAGACAGCCAAAAATTTAAAAAATGGTTGTTTTGTTATAGGTACCGTAGATACTTTCATATGCATTTGGTAAAAAGCTATTATTTTGATATAACAAACAGACACTTCAATTTTATTTAGCTGTATAGATAATGACTAGCGTCAAATAAACGAACGTGATTATACGTAAGAAAAAAATCGTTATTTCAGTTGAAGATATTTTTATACGTTACCTTTATTTCGCCTGATCGATGATGCGGTTGTAGATAGTGTTTATTTATTATGCTAAATCTAAATTAGAACTGGCTATCAAGTAAAAAGTTTCAACTTGAGGGTCGTATATAGCCATAGGCGAACGCCCTAATACCAAGAAGCTAAGGTTGCATCACTAATGTTTTTCTTCTACCCGCTTACGCCATTCAGCCCGTGTTCGTTGCTAACACGGGAATATGTTACCATTTTGTCTTGCGTCATAAGGTTCTTTTTTCATTAATCACTAAAAAAAATTTCATACTTCATTTATGTCGCTATATTCACGTGTAAAGTTTACCCAAGAGCTTTTGCAAAATATGTAATGTTTTTAAATACATTATAATAACAGAAAAAGTAAACAACATAAACTAAAATAACTAAATAAAATACACACTAATTTATTTATAATCTTAATCTAATCATCCGCAATAATAATTTATGTTACACATGCGATCCAGAAACATATTGCCTACTTACAAATAAATCATTGTCTCTTTCTAATTGTTTTCAGCTGTATTATAAAACTGAAACAATTGAGTAATCAAAACCACTCAACAAATCAAACGCTCATCATCGAAGTTTACCGTCCACCAAATCAGGGCAACGCACACAGCTTTCTCCACTAGACCACTGATTCATGACTCCACTGTAATGATAATTAAATTAATAGACATACACGAAACGGCCACCCACACGGCCATGATCCGCCATTGTTAAACGAACGACAAATATTGATACAATCGCTTTGTTTGATGTCGACACAGACATACAAGCGCGTACGTTTTGATGGTTGTAACGCAAAATCTATCGTTATCATTGATAAAAAGTTGTAACGTCACTCAAACTAGCATATTTATAACTAATGTCTCACCTGAGCAGGTGTTGAATACGCTAACCTTATAGAGAGAACTATAGCTCTGAAGTACAGCTTCAGGAGCATTATTTTGGGTAACGTGACGAGCCGGTCATTTGCCTGATGGTAAGCATAACGTCGATCTATAACAATTGCCGTGCCACTCAGAACTTTGTAGCACAAAGGTCTGTAGTGCACTCGTTACCCTGAGACATTGGGTATTAAGTCTCATAAGCCCAGTAATTTCACTAATTATATTGCTAATCAAACCTAACACTATAATGTTTGCACATCTCTGCGTGGTGGCAGACTACACGAGCAAAGCGGGGGTAGCCACCCAGACGGACACTCGCAGAAGAGTTAGTCCTACCACCTGGGTAATACAACCACACACTGATGAGTGTTTGGTGACAGAGCGCTTCAAAATGGTATAGTCGAGCATGGTGAATGTACGACTTCTATAATCTACTATTTTTTTAAATTATGGAATTTTTTAAATTATAAATTTGAGAGCTCAAGATTGTAAAATCTTGAGCTCTCCAATTTATAATTTTATACCTTCAGTCATATACTGAACCGCTCATTAGATACAAAGTTGAAACTAGTGCAGTCGTGTGCAAAAGCACTATTTCAGCAACAGTGCTCATTAATAACTAGTAACAACGAATAACGAATAGTTCATTACCCGTCACGCGTTATCTAGTTACTGCCTCTCCGCGAACCTAATTATTGGCCACGAACGCAAGTTGCGCCGTATTAACTTTAAACTTGTATGGACGAGTGGAGAAGTGTACTTAGATTTATGTAAAGTTTGTGTATAGTTTTACTACAGTATACGGTGTATCAAAACCTTATTTTTCATCTGTTATACAATCTTTTACAAGGAATTGAAAGATATTTTTTACGCAGATTTTTTTTTTGTCGTCTGCATCCAGTTTCATACGTCATGGGTTTAGAATCGAGTGTCACTTAAATAAAGCTTTAGTAAAAAGTTTGTCTTAACTTAAATATTCAGCAATATTCGATGAACGGTTACCTACTCAACTAGCGAGACCCGTTGAGTTTTTTTTTTTATTTCACGATATGGTAGAGTTTCTGTAACCTCACCAAAAATACAAAACCTGGGATAGTGACTGGCTCGCTACTACCAGAATATACTTTTGAGAAGCTAGAACCATACTCTTTGATTAGCGTTTTACCACCTGCAACCATACCAGTCACTCCATATCGTATCATCAGACTAGGTATTAGTCAACCGCTATCCTATAAAACATTAAAACACGCTCACACTGTTGCAATATAATAAAGAAAAGCGTAAAAACTAACCCTCATTATGAAGATAACTCTTCCTAAATAATTATGCGCCTACACATTGCAGAGCGCCGGAAAAAAGAAATTAAATATTTCCTATAAGAAAAAAGCTCGCTCCCAAGCGCACGTTTAAAGATCATTAAGCAAAACGACTACGCATTTTGCGCTTCACTGTACGCAAACCTGTTTACTTACTTCATGTATCATACCCTGAACAATATGGCATGTCACGACAGCGAGACGGCGAAAAACGATCATCGAGAAATGGTCATTTTTAAAAAAATAACAAACTCTCCCGCTTTGTATAAAATTAAACCGTATATCAACGCCGTAGGGCATACATTTATTATGATGCTAAAAGTAAAAAATACCATGAAATATGCCGGCTTGTCCGTTGCAGCAGTAGGCGTGGGTCAGATATGTGCGCAAATTTATGTTTTTCACTTGAGCCGTTCGAAAATGTTATGCTTTCCAGACGTAATAAGAGTAACTGTTGGTGTAGATTTTGCAGGTCGCTGACCCTTAACGACGCGACTTTAGGCGACTTTTTGCTTGATTTTTTATTTGTTGACAACTTGCTGGCATTCTTACAGTGATCCCACGGTTGCCTTATAAGAATATTCTTTGTGAGGGCACAGTCACAACATTATTACTTGCTATTTGTTTAAACATTAACGAAGCCTTGTTTAGAATGGTTATCCTTTTGTAGAATGTATCACAACGTTTCGCAACAACTTGTTATTTTGAGACGATTAGCACTTTTAGAGTCTCGCACATCCTTGCTTGAATAAAAAACAGCAAAGCGACAACTTTTAATTACTTAAAGTTTATTAGTCTTTTGGTGATGCAGGTCTTACTTTTATGTAAGTCCTCCATTTTTTGTAGGCGCATAGTTATGAGATGTGTCATTTTAATAAAGTTTAACAGCAGCTGTTAATCTTACGAGTCTTTTATAAATATTATAAGATCCGACCAACTTTCAGATAAGGGATTTAAAACCTATTATGGTGAATGTACATTTGTTTTTAAACATTTAATAACATAATATCCTGGTTACACATAACCCTTTCTTAATACCACTCACAAAAACGTCACAACTTAAAACCAAATCAAAAACAACTGCACCACAGGAAAATTACATTCAAAACGTTCTATAATAATGCCATGTCCAGACGTATACTTTTCTTAAACGACACTTTATTATCCCGTATTTATCCGTTTTGGTACCAACATTAGAAACGAAAGAACCAATTTTTTTTTATAATTGCCACAGTCGAAATTGCCCCCGACGCGCCGCGCCGCCAAACGACAATTTAATTTTCCCGAGAAATGGGGTAATGATACGGCAACCCCGCTGGTTACACGGTATAATCGAGTGACAAACTGTTTTAAACAGGCGTAATCAAAGCGATTGTATCACGGCTAGGAAGGGTCGGCGCCACTGTTGTTTAAACTTAGATTAAACAACTGATTATATATAGAAATGCTGGTAGAACATTGGTTACCCCACATATTTGTGTATAGGTACTAAATTTAAATATGTTTATTGATTATTGTGAGTTAAAAACACTTAATTCATTTGTATGTGAAAATGAGTACTAACTCATAATTTCTTTTGGAAAATTATGTTTAGGTCTTGTAGAAAATGTTTTATTTTTTACTAAGTATTTCGAAATTGCAACCTTCAAGATTCTTAACCAACAAATTTAATCTAGTCAATCTATCGTAATAATAACTTCACTGAATAGCTCAAAACGAAATCAAGTTTTTTGTTCCCGCATTAAATGAGTTTAGTTAAGTGCCCAAATTAACGTGAATTTAAGTTTGACATCGGCGGCTCGCCCTCAACGGTTAAATGAATAGTAATTTAGTTTCGGAATGAAATCGTTCCAAACACGCGACACCAAACCACTTTTCTATTCTCGAGTCGACTCGAAACCGTCATTTTACACAATTTTACCCAATTGCTCTCTGTTCTCGGAATTAATTTGATATTAGCCTTTGAAAACGCAAGGTGTGGTTTTGTTATAGCATTATATTTATACTGAAGAGGCAATCGAACAACCCGTGTTTAGGGTTTGCTCTAGACTCGGTAATCATTTAGAATTAAAACTTATTCGTACATAATTTGTTAAATTAAATGCTTTGCGAGATTGTTCGCAGACCATTTGAGGTCAGCCGGGACAATTTCAACAGACGTAAAACATGTTCAACTCGTTATATGCTAATTATAAACATGAGCAATTACTAGTAGGTAGGTGCTAATGCAGTATTTGCTAATCGTAATGACACTGCTAAAGCATCGTATACTAAACAGGGACTAAACATAACATATTACAACTATTTACAACCTCGTAAACAACAATGATGACAAATTACTTGTAAAAGTCAACGCATATTTTAAAAATAAGTGTTCTAAAGGTCTGATTTTATTGTTACAGGAATCGAGCAGTGCAGAGAGATGGAGTGGCAGAGGTCCGGAGCACAACATGGCCTTACAACAAATACTCAAGCTTCAAGAAGCCAGGGCTCTTCACAAAACGTCTCTCCTACCCATATACAAGAAGAATGGTCTACCTTCACCTCCAGGGAGCAGCCATGAATACGAAACCAACAAAAAACCTGATTACCCAGAACCTAGAGGAGTAGAATCAAATCTTGAAATGGAATTCAGAAGACTAATGGAGCAATCTGGAAGGGACAATCGAACTGATGAATCTCTAAAATATTTACAACACATGATGGAAGCAAAACATCATTACGAATATCTTAAACATATGCAAGAAAAAGAATTAAAAAATAATAAAGAAGGTAAAATCAGTGTTAAGAAAGAGGCTCTGTCACCCAACAATAACCTCAACTCATCTCCAGTTAGAAGCCAATCGCCTCAAAACAGACTTTCATCTGCAGAAGCTTCACCAAATCACAGCGTACGCCTATCTACCTCATCCAGCCCCGTTTCGACCACTAGTCCAATAAATTCATCGCCTTTAAGTCACCTACAAAATATGCAGCCCTTTGATTTTCGAAAAAGCAAGTTAAGTGAAAATAATGAGAAAGAAGAAGCTCGAAAATCATATGATTTAGCATCTGCTGAAAAAGCCACAATGGATTTAATGAGAAGTCAATTTTTTAACTTTTCTCTGCCAGGGAATCTTCCCATGCCACCTATGACTATGCCTTCATCGTTCAGCCACCCTGCTGCTATGGTAGCCGCTTTAAGTCAAAACCCGATGGGATTAGCATCACTCCAAGCCCTATTACCCCAAATGTCAGCAAAACATGTTGAAGTTCCTGAAAAGAAATCACACAACATGACACATAAATCGAGGCAAGATGAACATCGATCAGAAGACGTGAATGCTTTGAACTTAAGTAAAGATGCATATTCTGAACCTTCTCAACATACCAGAAGCATGATGCTGGGTAAATGCTTAAGTCCACCTAAACGACAATGGGGTGCTACTCAATTACCGTTGAATCTTGGTACCCATTTTATTAATCCAGCCACAGGTAAGAAAAGAGTTCAATGTAATGTTTGTTTAAAAACATTTTGTGATAAAGGAGCACTAAAGATTCATTTCTCTGCGGTGCACTTACGTGAGATGCACAAGTGTACTGTAGAAGGCTGCAGTATGATGTTTAGCTCTCGAAGATCTAGAAACAGACACAGTGCTAATCCGAATCCAAAATTACATTCACCACATTTAAGGAGAAAAATATCTCCGCACGATGGCAGAAGTTCACAATCTCATCCAGTCTTAATCCCACCTCATGCAGCAGGGCTGGGTTTACCACCAGTAATGAATCCAATGCACGCTTTTGGTTCCTATCCACTTCTCAATAGTTCACAAAACATGCGACAATTTCCATCCAATATGCCATTAGATTATAAAAATATGAACATGGGATTTTCCCCATATGATCAAAGACAACCAATGCGCCGAGAATCTGATTCAGTAGAAAATAAAGATCACGATACACATGGTGAATCGGATGAGGATGACGGAATAGTTGTGGTTGCTGGAGACGACGACGATGATGATGGTGACCATATAGATACAAGTGATTACTACTCAAACTTGAACAAATCTACTGGATCTGTAGATGATTCTGAAACGGACTACGATCAGAGAAGCGTGAGTGACAGTAACGACGTAGATCACCAAAAAGATGGAACCACTAGTCCAGAAGTTCTGAAACGAAAACGTAAAAACTTGAACCCCACTCGCCTTCAAAGCAACTACGTTACTGAAAATGGGTCCTCAGACAAACAAAATCACCAAGATGGTACTGATGAAGTGGCTATTGATCTGAAAAGGGTAAAAAGAGAGAATGATCAACCTGATGAAAACTTTTATACAGTTCCTCAAGACAAAAATAATGAAATTAAAGTCAAACAAGAAATCGCTACACCCAATGATGAGACAAATGACATCAACCAAGACATACAAGATCTACGAGTAAAAGAAGAACCTGCTGTACCTACGGAAAAACCGCAAATTGCTATCAACACCAGTACGCTAAAGAGTGATTCTCAGCAATTCTCATCTGAGAATGCGCTTAAACGGCTGGAAAGTTTATCAAAAGGTGATTTTCCCCATATGCCAAAACGAATAGATGGTCAGACTATGGGCGCTTGCAATCTATCGATGAATGATTCCATCGACTTTTCTGATAGGTCTCCATCGTCATCGGTATCTAGCTATGATTATGCTTCTGAAGAAAGCCAAGGTCAAATATATGGTCATTTTGATTGCGGATTCTTCGTGAGTACTAATGAAGTCCCCATGGATCATGACAACCCTCACAAATGTACCGTTTGTGAGAAAATGTTTCAAAACATCTACATTTTGAAGACTCACTACCAAAATGCACATCTGAAACTCATGTACAAATGTGCAACAGATGGTTGTAGAGCAGCGTTTTCGTCAAGAAGGATCAGAGATAGACATAGCTCAAATGCAAGTCTTCACAGGAAAATATCTGAAGAAGTGCGGATAACAGATGAATCGTCTCGAGTTTTAGACAAAATACGGGAGCAAATGGAAATCATATCGAGATATGACGAGGTAGAGCGAGCTGTCCCATACGTTGAATCACACGTTTACTACAGAGTGAAAGATACAGACAAACTCAAAAATTTGAATCAGCTACCTTTTGGAACTTCATACCCACCTTTATTACCCGAAGCCTACTTGAACAACCGAGACATGTTCTCTCAACATCCTTTCTTGTTTGCGCCTTTCGGAATGCTTCCGAATTTTCCTCCACTACCTCTTGGTTTCTTACCGCCCAGTCTGAACGCATTTGGTTGCCAAACTCAAAACTATTCGCCCCCGCTATCGCGAAAGATTAACTATTATGTTGAAGACGAAGTTCCAAGACCGAATAAAGATGGAAGCTATCCATGTCGGGGTTGCAGAGATAGTTTCAAGGACCTGACGAGTTTGAAGCACCATTGTGAAAACGTCCATGCGCAATCTTTGCATCGTTGTACAGTTATAGGTTGCAACGCAGCTTTTTTTTCAAGAACTAAGAGAAACATTCATTACGAATCGCACATTGCACGAAGACAAAACGGTAGAAGTATCCACGTCCCCTCATGACCGTTTTAATCAAATATGTTACGTAACTCCAGTGAATAGAGACAGACGGTTTTCCAGTGCATTTGTGATGTCTCTTAGATAATTACCAAATTGCTTAGTTAAGCTAGGTTAAGGATACCTGTACCTTTCAATTCTCATACGATATGTACCAACAAATCAAGGTATTGTGTAAAATAGCCTTTCAGCTTAATAGTTACATTGTTAACGTAAAATATTGTAAATCTTTACGTATTGTGATTTGAACTGCTATTATGTAAATACTTAAGCTGTTAACTTCTTAAAAACTTATTAAAATAAATTTAAACTGTGTAAAAATTTCAACATTCCGTAGTAATAAATTGTGCAATAATCTATGTAAATAATAATAAGTGTACAAAAGTTAAATTGATATGTAGCAATTATATTTTGTAACCATGTCCGAAACTTATGTAGGTACTGGTTATCATTGTCTATATTTTGGTGCTAATTATATGACAAAATGTTTCATTCTATCCATTGTAAATACATTAGACTCATTCTTACGACTGTTTAGAATTTTAGTCAGCATTTTAAATAACTATATTGTAAGAGCCAAAAAGTATTACATTAAATTTTAAGTTAACTGTATATTACTGTATTGTACTTCTATTATATTAATTCCTTTTGCCAAACGATACTGAATATGTAATAAAAACTTAAACATAACCATTTTTTATTTTTAACTGGCAATCAAAATGCTACCTTTTAGCTATAGCCTTAGGGTAAGAATCTTCAGAAGCACAATATTTGTGGTGGGTAATAATTTGGGTGATTTATGAATACCAAATACTACCTACGAGCTACCTGCTTTTAATATTTTTATTTGCGCATATTATTTTAGAAGATGAATGCGTAAAGAAATTTTACGATACAATTATTTTCGCAAGCCTTAAAATTTTGTTGGCATTTTTTCTAAATGGCTTTTCAAATAAAATAGACAAGTGTGAACTCACGTTTAGAAAAAAGTGACATGTAATTGTTATTGACACAATTTAGCGTTAACTTATCTTTCGACCACTTATCTCACCTGATCGTGATGACGTGACTGATTGGTCATGATGATCAATAGTGGTGGGCACCCAAAACCTAGAAACCAACTTTCAACTGTAGGAACACACCGGTATGTGCACGGTGACATAAGTTTAACTTGCGGTTGGTAGCTAGGCGAGCAATAGAAAATGCTCCACCTTGATTATCAGATGACCTTTTACTACATAACGAGCTATCATCGTTTTGAAGTATAGGTCGAAGCTTGTTTGAAGTTTGATGACGTTCCATCTGATGCGTTATCTGAGCCATTAAGTGCCTACTGAATGTCTCTACTCTCCAAACTACTCTATATATTATTAATACTACTACTGTGGTATTATTATTACTACTACTGTGGTATTATTATTACTACTACTGTGGTATTATTATTACTACCATTCTATAGTAATAATAATACATGAAACGTTTTACACTCAATAGGTTAGCGTTTGACTAAGTATTGACATATTTTTGATAAATTTGGTATTATTTTGTTTATTCATTAATAGTATTAAGTCTCTACTATTACTTGTAGGTATATCCTACTTCCTACTAAATATTATGAATGCCAAAGTGTGTTTGTTGGTTTTTTGGTAACGAAGTAACGGATCGACGTGATTTTTGGCATTGATAGAGTTTAAGGACCGAAGAGTTAACATAGGCTACTTTTTACCCCGGAAAATGCACGGTTCCTGTGGGAAGGCGGGTGAAAACTGCGGGCACAAGCTAGTTTACCTATAAAAATAAATATAAGAGATCTGAAAGTATCGACCATAAGGGCGCTGAAACATCTTGCTCTACCCTGTTACATTGCAGGACTGCGATCAGCGCTGGTCTCTCCTGACCTTTAATAAAAATGATCCTAAAATAGTCTTTTAAAAGCAACTGGAACACTCCAATAGGTGCAGCAGATTTTTAACTTGAGGGGTGATAGCTAGGCAAGCACTAGAAAATATTAAGGTTGCATTACGATGTTTTCCTTCTTTAAAAGTTCAAACGCCACGCTTTTTTATAACATTGGGTAATGGGACGAGCGGGTCGTTAGTCTAATAGTAAGCATAACGCCAGCCCATAACAATAACAGTGCCACTCAGAACTTTGAATAACAAAAACCTGCGCTGAACTGCAGTGCAATCGTTACTCTGAGAGATTAGGTATTAAGTGTCATAAGCCAAGTAATTTTACTATTTTGCTCACTAAACTTGGACACAGTTAATGCTTTGCAGCAGACTATACGAGCAAAATGGACCCACGGACAGTAGAACACTCGCTGAAAAAATAGTCCTAACACCAGGTGAAACTCAATGTACGAACCATCAACTCCATTGCTTCAAAGAATAAACACTTTATCCACTGTGTTGTTCTTTTCAATAACACGTCATTGTCACGTTGACATTTACCGTGTCATGTCACGCGACATTTCGCTGTCACTCGGCGTGACATCGCGTGCGCAAGACTAGTTAATTTTTAAACTTTCCATTATCGAGCTTTATTCTATTAGAGGGGACGCCAAATTGATTTTGTGTTTGGAGTTTGGACTCAGAATATTTTATGTCTGATTTGTCTTTGTGTCGTCGAATAGGTGCGATGAGGTAAATAGGAAGTAAAATAGGAACTTCCCAGTCGGAAGCTAAATTAAGCTTATTTTACTGTTGTATTTTCTTTGTTTACATTATATGGTAGGTACGTCTACCTGACGTCAGCCTACTTTCGTATTATTCTGCCATTTTTTTCGTGAAGTTTGTCTCCTGTGTTAGTTTCTCAATGGCTGCTAAGCTGAAATTGGCGAGTGGCGATCTAATAAATGAAAATATTATAAGATTCGATTTCCAACTCAGAGTCAGATGTTTTCACTCGTAAAAGTAGACAATTTTTTCCGCACTTAAAAATAAGCTAGCAGTTAATGGATTAAATATAATTAAGTCTCAATGAAAAGTCACTCAACTATTCCGATCACATATTTTACAATTATTATTATCTCTCGTCGGCCATATTTGCATCAACGCATACCGAATTATATTCAAAACACAATAGAATCACTTACTAATCAATATGCGACCGTAAAACCTCGTATATAAGGTTCATAATAGAAAAAAGTTTTAAATGGAGAATTGCGGTTAACGTATTCAAAATAAGAACTCGAAACGTCCCGCTTGTCAGCAATTTGTTTTGAAAAGAGAACACTTCTAATTCGCAAAAAGAACGAGTGTTCTATGTTTAAAAAGAATCGTCACGCAAGGGGTAAGGTGTAGTTTACACTGAGAGAAAAGTCGCCGATTTTGTGATTGGGTAGGGACGTGTGTAAAGTCTCAATTATTATTTATCGTTCGCTTACTTACCTACTTTTAAAAATTAATCATAAATTAATACTAAATGTTAATATAAACATCTACAGGTAATGTTTTCAGCTCCAGACAGTGAATACCTACCTACTACTATTATTATTTTAATTGATGTAAAATACGGCAACACAATTTGAAAAAATACCTACTAAAAACCTTTGTAAGCTACACTTATTACTTTGGAAATCTATAATTTTCGTGGTTATCACACATTGAATTAATAAAAAACTTTTATATATACAAAATAAATTAAAAAAAAACTAAACCGTGTACTATTTAAAAAAACGGTTATACTTAATTCTAAAATTAATTTTAAATATTCCTTATCCTACAATGATACAAATCCACTGTTATAAAACAAAACACAATTTTTAAAGATTAACAAAAACAAAATTTTCACCCTGTTTTCCTCTCGCCAAAAAATCCCGTTGTAACCACATCTTTAGAGATTCCAAATTTGAATTTAAAAAGTTTCAAATGGGGGCTTTCTAGAACTTTTTTTTGTGTGCATGGCTTCTTAGGGAGCCAGGCAATGTGGTTATTACATTCGGACAGCCTAACATAGGCCGTAATTAGTTGTTTTTTTTGTAACTTTCGGCTCAAGTTCTTTTTTGTATATTTGGTAATGAAGCAGCGAGGAGACGAATTTAGATGAAAAGTGCAGCCAGTAGAGTAGGTAGTCAGTGTTTAAAGTAAATTTTGTTTGTAGGTCTACCTAAAGAATCGACTGACCAATTCCGAAGCATGTTTTTTGACAATACGGCTTCTCAGTAACGCCTTTAGTGAAGCAAAAATTACCCAGATAAAAAGCACAATGTACAGCGAGAGCTGCTTCCATTCCGAACGCAGCACAATGACCAACCTCTATTGAAAATCATAAAGCACCTACGTTTCTGAGATACCATTGTCCCAAAAGACTACATTGTTCCAAAGAGGTCGTACGATCACGCGATTGACTCGCCACAAGCCTGCGGGTGCAAAATTCGAACAATCGAATAACGATATGAATTTTGAATTTGGAAGCATCGCTTCGGGCGCAACCACTGCCATATTGCACGCGATATCGAGGACCGTCATTAAATAATTTGAATTTGGAGCGTTGTTTTTTTTGATAGACTAGTCCAGGTCAAGGCAGTTGAGGCATTTTGCTAGGCTGCCACGGGAAAAAAGGCAAGGGCAGACGTAGACGGAACTGCAGCAGACGAGACGGGACGTCTTAGGATTTATATTTTTTAAAGTTTGCATAGGTTCTTTTTTTACTTAATTTAACATTTGATCTAATTTAAGAACTTTATTCATGCAACTCGTGTTTATTATATAGTTGCGTCTGAAAACCCGAGTGCATAATAAAATAACAAATCAGTTGCAGTATGTACCTACTAAAAATATAATGAAAACAACAGCTGACGATCTTATGGAATTCGTGAAATACCGATGGGTGCGTGATTATTTAAGCCAAACTTTTGCCGAAGGGCTATATCAGTATTGGAACTTTCTGTATCTGAATTTAAACAAGACATGTGAATTATTAGGTGGTAGGACTAACTCTTCTGCGATTGTCCGTCTGGGATGGTACCACCGCTTTGCTCGTATATCTGCCCCCAAGCAGTAATGTGTAAGCATTAAATACTTTGTGTTTCAGTTTAATGAGCAAATTAGTCAGTGAAATTACTGAACTTAATATTAATGGTCTTAAAATACCTACCGTGTTACCATAAAAAAACACTTATAGATGCCTGTTTAGCTAGACAGTGTCTAGCTAAACAGCTAATGCAAAATACCTATCATGTCGATCTGTTGCTGCATGAAAGAGAGACAAACCTACAAATACGGATTCACAATTTATTAAGTACCTATATACGATTAGTATGGATTCACCTCTGGGCTCTACGCCTGAAATCCTTACTAACCATCCCTAAATCCGTCATCTTTATACAAGTCCAGGAGCGAAATGCTTCCAGAAACACGCAAACAGAACTGACAAAAAATAACGTCGAACGTAACCCTCCTACGCCGACTGCCACTGAAAACGAGTGGCCATTTCGACCACGGAAGCCAAAGGCTAAAATTAATCGAATTATAATATCGATTTGCAGAAGCTCGTGCCGAGATATAGGAATCGTTCTAATTTCGATAATATATCGGAGGCACGCTTTGAAAGAAACACGCAAAGTGTATAATAGTAGAACTGAGGTGATAATTTTAACTTTTCTTTTTTTATAGATTAGCATTGGACCAGTAACTATATCTTGTTTGATATTAAGTGATTTTAAACTTGGAATAGAACCTGCTTCCTGCTGTCAAGAGTGAGCCGAATAGGTGCAACAAATAGGTGCTTAGCGTACCAATAGATGTTCTACTTGAAAGTGGCAGATAGACAGAAGTAGAAACTGCTCTACCATCACACCCCATTTGTTTTTACTTTTTATCTCCACTTGTTACTTCGCAAATCGCAATATGCGATCAGCCATTATTACATCATCATAATTCTAGGATTGTGATTGCTTCCTATTTTCATAAAAGGAACCTTTCTCGTGTTAACTTCTGAATTCCACTATCTCGTTTACTCTCCTGATTTACGATACTACCGTCCTTTTCTTATGAGACACCTGACAAACAGTGACATCTAGGCGACAAAGACGGCCAATGACAGACTACCGCTGTTCTATTGGTGGAAATGGCATGTTTTGAAATTTCAGAAGATAAACTTTTAAAATTATATGTATCTTTTGTGCATGGGGAACGTTTTAAATCTTAAAGATGTTAGAAGTTTAAATAGTTTTCATAGCTTTTTGTAAAGACAACAGTTCATGTTAAAGGTAAAAACAACTGATTCTGTATCCTCATTTCCTTCTTATGACCACATTCCGGCTCCATCATCACATCAGCTCTGTGACATCATTAGGTTTATTGCATTGTTATCCGATTTACATGTAAGTATGTAGGTAAGTATGTAAAATTTTGGCCCGGGACATACATACGAAGCTAAACTTGACCCACTGGTAAAAAAACTTGTAATAAAAAGCTTGTAAGTACTTAATATTATAAAACTTATCTAAATATGCAAAATTTTATCCAAATCCTTTCCGAAATAAATTAATATATACACAAAAATTGTTCGTTTAAAGTTATTAGATAGATATATAGATATATAGATAACGGCCAAACACGATTCCTATATTGTGCCAATTTAAAGTGCAAGAAAATACACTACAATTGTTATGGGCCGGTGATAACACCGGAACACAGTAATTCTTGCACATTACTGCTTGGCGGCAGATTTCACGAGCAATGCGGTGGTAACCCAGACGGACACTCGCAGAAGAGTTAGTCCTACCACTAACGAAACAAGAAATCTAAACATCATTCAACATTCTGGAAAATAAGACACCTTAACACCTGACACATAACATCAAACATCAACTTATTCACCCCATCACTATAAATCGCACTAAAAAGTTTATAGGTATTTCTAGATGACGTTCTCTGTATACTACCTAAGTAACTACATATAAGTAAGTGTACCTACTCAAATTGCTGACAACCATGACGCCAACTATATTGCGGACATTAATTATAGTTACAGAATAGTGTCTTATTTATTCGTATTTATAATAGTAAGGCAGGGGGTAGTATATAAATTTACGTACCTACAAACAAATAGATCAGTGTTAAACATGTTTTTATTTCAATTAGAATGGATAGTAAATAAATGCTACCTACTGTAAAATTACGTTTATAATTACACTGAAAACACAACTTTCAGTAACATCAAAGCATCCAATTTCAATCCAAATTCCAATCTATTTTCAATTTCAAATTCTGGGAAACGCAAAATCCAATTCGGATATCGAACAGCGTGGGCGGGCTCAACACGGTTGGTTAAAAATGTCACCGCCACCTACGCAGCAAGCCGCGTCATTGGCGGAAAATGTCACAGTGTCGCAGTGCGTGACATCTCTTATTGGTCGATTCGAGACACGCCCTTACGCGGGAAAATAGGAAATGTTTATTAAAAAGCTACGTCACATTTTCTTTTTTTAGAATGACGTTTGTACTTTTTAAAGTTTAATAAAATGGCGAAAGCGATTCGGGTTGGTCCTAATGTCTCGAGTGCGAGGTGCAGAGTTTGCGCGGAACTATTGATTGAGACGCGACGAGGCCGACGCCCGGCACTTGTCTCTCGCTTGGAGGTGACAAATGATGCCCCGTGCCGTGTCCAATAATTTGATAGTCTAGGATGAGGGACTGGGTTATTTGTCTGACAATTGAACTAGGTGGAATTAAACCTACATAGAAAACAAAAATTTGCCAATTGATTAGCCAATGTTGGTAAATTATAATTTCAAATTAAATCAAATATCAGCTAATTTGATTCAGGTTTTCCGTTGATTAACCATGTTTAGATTTATTGTTATACCTATATTATATTGAAAAAATTAAATTAAATTTGTGTTACAGATATGTAGATACTACCCAGTACATTACCTATTTATGTAGGTACTACGAAATGATGTTAAAATAAGGGTGTTTTTGTAATTTTCTTAGTTTTTTTTACAAGACCGTGCGATGTTAATTTTGTACTAAACTTCTTTAGCATGGTTTGCAGGTTCGATTCCAGCAACGGGAATCAAAATCACTCTTTTTCCAGAACGATGCATTTTGTATTTATACCTACCGTAGTTTTAGAACTTATGGTCCTATTAGGTATAGTACCTATTATACTTACTACTACTTTTTATTCCTTTTTATTTTTTTATTCTTGTTTTTTACTCCTACTATTTTTTTTAATATTACGTTAGTGTGTTTTTAGTTTATTGTTACGTATCTCCGTAACTACTAAACCAATTTTGATTAATTTTGCAATGTAGATAGTTTAGGTTCTTGAATAAATCATACGTATGCTATAAAGATAAATACCACGCGGGTGAAGCCGTGGTATTAATTAATCCACAATTAATCAGACGCCCATTATATAGTACCTAAGTACCTAATAGTTACACACACATAGGTAATTTTTTTATAGTTTCCACGCACATCCAATCTTTATTATGTCAAGTTTAGTCACTTCAGCATTAATGAAACTGGAGTGGCCATTAAACCCTGCCTAGTAATTGGAATGAACTTTTCAATGGCGGAAACTCAAACTCCAATTAATTAACAAACAAACTTTGTAAAAATGAAGAGTTTCGTTAAAAAATCCAATTTATCCTAGAGTTGAAATTTAAGGCATTGATTGATTTAAGGCACGATGCGATACTTTACTATATTATTTTATGTGATAAAACCCCTTTAAAATTAATAAAGATTAAAAAAATATATATATTATTTGCCTCTGAAGATTGACCACTTGTCGTAAAAGTAGGTACACAGGATTATGCGAAAAACATGTTAATACCCTCTTTGAAGCATCTTCTGTACTCTACATCACCTGCATAAAGAACTATTTGACCGCAGCGTCGTGACCCTACTCTCTTTAAAGAAAATTGTTCTCCGTGTTTTATTTAGGTAGGTAGGTACCTACTTACCTACTTATTACATTTTTCTCCCATATACAGGGTAAGTTTGAATTGGTATGTTATTCCGGAAGGGGGTGTTAGGACCATGTTGTCGACAAGTTGTGAGAACCTCCCTTGGAAAAACGTCATTCAAAACATCCAAAACCAAAAGAAAAAACTTCAAACGTGAATTGCGCGGCTTTTTCTGTACCTATGTTTTTCTAAGTTTCTCTTAATCAACATTATCATTTAACAAAGTTCAACATAATTCTAGTGAATCTAGGGTTGGCCGGAAGTTCTGTAGTAGAGTTTTGAGGTAAACTTTAAATGCCTTTTCTTCAATAAAAAATTCCGAATTTCAAAAACTGTTTAAACAAATATTGTTGACCTCCACGAGTATAGATTGAGCCCCTTTCGGGATAACATACCAATTTAAACTCAGGTTGTAGAGTATTTTATTTCTACTACGAAGGTATCACACTGTTGACAACAGAAACACTTATTTTTAACTAATATTTTTCGTGTCCTAGGTGTTTGACTAGTACATTCTTTTCTATATTATTATTTAAATAAAAACAAGGAAGATGGCGCGAACGGGGTGTAAGTGCAGGCAAGGAGTGGTGAAGGCGGCAGGGCGGGGCGGGCAACTAGAGGCTCACCCGCACGCCGCACCAGTCGTCGTCCTCCATTGCGCAAGCACCGCCGCTGCCGACAATAATCCCGCTCGCGAAATGGCCCCTTTTTTTTTTGTCCATATTCTGGTTTTTTTATTTCTGGCCCTTACACACACTATAGAGCATCATAAAATGTTCAAGTTCAGAGTTAGCAACCGTTCTAGGTTGACGCGGAGAGCCGTTGAATGCTAGAGGCTTTGTTCATAAGTGTCTTCCGGCTGATGATGATAATGATGATGATGACCTACCCAAGATTGCACCTATTCTCAATAAAAACCGTTTTAGGTTTGGCACGTTCCGAGCAATTTTTGTTTACCGACCTTTATTTACGTAGGGAAGCAAAAAAATACTGCTCACTTTTTCTATAAAAATCGGTAACTGTTAAATAAAGCGTGAGTAGTGCGGTAACGTGAACGGTTGCAAGTACGTAAAATTTTACGCCTGGTCGTAAAGACCACGGTGATATCAACAGGTAAGTACATAGGTAAGTATCTAGTTACGCGCTTTTGGGGATTGAGTATAATTGTATCCCATGTCCATCCATTCTTTTGACAGTTGCACTTTTAATCTTTACACGACACGTCTGTGTGTGAATGTTTGAAACCACGTATTTCTGTGAATACTAAACCAATATTGATGAAATTTGAGTTCAGATATTTTTTTTTTTTTATGTTATTTGGTAACGAGACGAGCTGGTCGTTTGCCTGATGGTAAGCTTAACGCCGGCCCATAACAATTGCAGTGCCACCCAGAACTTTGAAACACAAAGGCCTGCGCGGCACTGCAGTGCGCTCGTTACCCTGAGACATTAGGTATTAAGTCTCATAAGCCCGGTAATTTCACTGGATACCCTGCTCATCAAACCGGAACACAGTAAAGCTTGCACACTACTGCTTGGCGGCAGACTTCACGAGCAAAGCGGTGGTAACAACCCAGACGGACACTCGCAGAAGAGTTAGTCCTCCCACTAGTTTAGGTTCTGGAATAACACATAGACTATAAATATATAGTAATCCAGGCGAAGCCGCGGAATCACACGCTTGATCCATAATGCATCATACGCCCATTAGTAATAGTAGGTACCTATATCCACATACTCACAGAATATATTTTCTATAGGGAATCCTATTGCACTTGTATACCCAAGAAATATCTTAAGTACTATACCTAATAATTATCTAACAAGCTTGTGAATTTTATTCATGGTAACACTTAAGGCAAAAATAGGTCACAAACGCACAAAAAGCATGAAGTCTTCTCTTGACCACGATCAATGTAACTTGATCGAAACGACGACCAACTGCTTTTTTACATCTATTCGAGAGTTAGCGTTTGACCACTAACTCACGTGATCTTAAACGACGATGTGGACGAAGATGGTGGAGACCTCTTAAATGCAGCTTCCGATACACTGAGTTTGAATACTAACTTTGATAAAACTTTTAGACGTGAACATAGGTATACATTGAAGCAAACACAAGACTATGATGTAAATATTCCCATCTAATCTCAGAATTTAGGTGATTTCGTTTGATTACATAAGTTTTTTAATCTAAGTCTCTACATATACACAAATGTAGAGAAACAAGATGAACGATATAACGTAACCGAGAGAGCAAATAAAACTTTATGTTGAGATATAAGACGTGAGGCACTCTCTAGATGAACATTACGTCTACGGTAATGGGTACCGTCGCGATCTTATGTTTGAAACCTTTATGTTGGGATTAAGCCATGTGTGCACTTGTAAAGAAGACACAAAAAATTAAATGCAACAATTATTTGTATGATCAACGAGCACGTAGGGCCTTTGAGATTGCACACGCCTTGTTAGCTCCTCATGGCGGCTTTTGTCATCTTGTGTCGCTTTTACTAGGTGGTAGATTAGAACTAATTATTCTGTGAGTATCCGGTCCGGAGTGTCTGGGTACCAATCATAGATGATCATAGATGATCTGTGGTATCAGTACTTTGAAAATGGTAATTTTTGAGCAGACCTAGCCCCTATTTGTCATGTCAGGCCTATTTTAAACTGGTTTTAATTCCTAACCATGATACCGATTTGGTAGCGACTAAAAAATCCGTATCCAGGTCAGGAAATAAAAAAAACATACGCGTAAGATGCTCGTGGAATGCGATAGAATCAAACTTCCATTTGCACCAGAAGTATGATCCACGAATACATTTACCTGTAAGCGAATGACTCCAAACCCTCATCTCATAAACCCAAAAAAGAAACTACTGCACCCACCCTCGCAACCCTTGAAAAATAAAACGACAGTAAAAAACGTATAAAGTGTCCGGCGCCCAAATGAAATGGAATGCAAATGTGAATGAGGGTAGAAATAAAGTAAGTGATGTGGGTAGTTGTGAAACGGTAAGAGTGGGGGAGGCTTTGAGGGGTCGTGATCTCACTCCAGATTTTATGATACGAAACTATTCCAAGTGGTTTTTTGAATAGGGAAAGCCAATATAAAGCCCGAAGATATATAAGTAGGTCTGCACTAAGCAGAAGTGTGCACTGTGCATGCATTATGACCTAATGCCGTACATTAAACAGTATGTACGGCATTAGGTTCTGGTTTGACAAAGAAAGTAGTCGATGAATTATTTATTTTATATATAATGGTGAAAAACTGGAAGTTTAATTTTCATATTATATCCCTGTTTTTGTAACGAACTCGGTTCCCGCTTTTTTAAAAGCAATTCTACTTGTTATAATCCACAATATATTATCTAAATATACATTCGCAATTGTCGCAGAAACATCATTCACCCCAATCGCAAGGGTAGGTGGTAATGTCGCGTAAACATGTCACCCGCAAACTTCACGCTGTGGTATGATTTATATTACTATAGTGACATGCTTAAAAAGATTTTAACACGCGTGAGTTTTTAGCTATATATATTTACCAGGTGGACTGCCTAACTCTTCTGCGAGTAGTATATCCGTGTGGTGGCTACCACCGTGTTACTCAAGTACCAAGTATTAGTTTGACAGCATTACTGTATTTCTGTTTGATAAAGAAGGTTGATATTAAAATTACTGCTAATGTCTCAGGGTAAAGAGCACTGCAAGGCCGCGCAGGCCTTTGAGTTTCAAAGTCCTGTGTGGCGCTACAATGTGGGCCAGTGTTATGCCAACGGTCAGCCAAACGACTTGCCCATTCTGTCTCATTATCAAATTTGACCACAAATATAGCAAAAAAATGCGTGAGTATCGCAGTAAAGTTGACAGAAAATCGAGGTAATAAATAATAATAATTTATCATAATAATAGAGTCACTCTTCTTTTTGATGAGATGGTGAACCTTGCCAAAAGTGTAATTTAAAAAAAACAATGTGGCAATGACGTTGCCTGAACAGTTATTGTGATTTCTGATGTTGCAAATAAGATGCTGATATCTTAATTAGACTCATAGTTGATTACTCTTAGCAGAAAGCAAGTTCAACTGGAGCATCTGACAAACAAAGTCCATTTTTAACCGACTTCCAAAAAGGAGAAGGTTATCAATTCGATGGGTGTTTTTTTATGTTTGTTACCTGGAAAAAAAATTTACTTGAAAGAATATACTTTCGGATTGGTCCCATAGAAATTTCCTCAAAATCGGTTCAGTAGTTTGTCACTGAAGTCGGTTCTTCGCTTTTTTCGATCAATTTACTCGTACTTCAGAGTAAGTAGGTATGTAGGTACTCAAAATGGCAACTTGACGCCAGACGTGAAACCTGCAATCATCAAAATGTTAATCCTGAGGGCACCCACCATGATCTCTTAATTCGTCTGTCTATCTGACTCACTGCATCGTTAATACCACAGAGAAAGTAATCACTAAGTTCACTACATCTTAATAGAACACACTGTATCCCGCTGAGATGGATATTCAAGTGAAGTTAGGCACGCTGGAAAAAGTCCTAGCCATATAAAGCCTACAGATCACGTTGGGGTGTAGAAATGAAACACCTTGTAGGTATCAGTAGATCTCTATTTAAAATTTGGCGCCACAAAACAACCTTCAAAATTCGTGCGGCAAACGCTTGCGTGTGTTAAGGACGTACAACGCCATCTAGTTTAGATTCAATGTAGTTAATATATTTGACTTACGTTAAACATACCGCCTACCAAGAACGTCACTGAACGTTCTTCATCCTTGCACCGCCCACCGTGAGGTCAAGGGGGTGAGACCCATGTCTAGAGGATTGAATTTAAACTCATACATAAGACCGACCGACTTCAACTAGACATCGGTCCTTTAAACAACGTTTTCTTAACAAATATGTCACACGACAATGAATAACAATAAGAGAATAATTAGTAAGTAAGAGAAGCCAAAACAAAATTCTACAATTCACATTATGACTCAGTTTGTAATCGGCAAAATACAAAGTTTAGAGGTTGGTCTCTTAATCTGAAGTCCGTTGCATTTCAAAGTAACAACTCTTGTAATATTATCCAAACCAGGGTGCTTTGCTATAACTCTACCTAACAACCAACGAGCTGGGGGAAGGTTATCTTCCTTTACAAGTACAACGTCTCCGATGGTTGGTTCGGGAGTGATCTTTGACCACTTGTACCTTTGCAAGCAATGCACCAAGTACTCATCTGACCACCTTCGCCAGAAGTCCTGCATCATTTTTTGGGTTAGTTGCCAACGCCTTAATGAAGTGATGTTACTCTGTTCGTAGTTGTGATAGTCTGGAACTACAATCAACGGTTCTCCCACCAAAAAGTGTCCTGGAGTGAGTGGAGACGGATCTGTGTGACTACTTGGGAGTATCGACAATGGCCTGGAATTGAGGCATGCCTCAATTTGTGTCAAAACCGTAGTCATCTCTTCAAATGTCAAAGTTGAGCCATCAACTACACGTTTGAGATGATGCTTAGTGGACTTCACTCCCGCTTCCCACAGTCCACCGTGATTAGGCGCGTGAGGCGGGATGAAGTGCCAAGTGACACCGTTGGTACTCAACCACTCACGAATATCTGTAGCAACAGATGATATTCTTTGATCAACAATACCCCGAAGTTCTTTAGAGGCTCCCACGAAATTGGTGCCATTGTCACTCCAGATATTGCTGACGTAACCTCTTCGGGCTACAAACCGTTTGAAGCACGCAATGAAGCTCTCAGATGTAAGGTCACTCACAGCTTCCAAGTGTATGGCCTTGGTAACCATACATACAAAGAGGCTGATGTATCCTTTGTAACACCGATTACCACGACCCTTGGACATTCGGATATTAATTGGTCCAGCGAAGTCAACACCGCTGTGTAAAAATGGGCGCGCTGGAGTGACTCTGGCCGTTGGTAATTGACCCATAAACTGGTTCCTTGTTGCTGCCGAATGACGAACACATGTGACACACTTGCGTACGTGACTTTTGACCAGATTTTTGGCTGAAACAATCCAATATTTCGTACGTAAGTAATTCAACATTAATGAGGGACCACCATGCAGTGTTCTCTTATGGGCTTCATCGACAACTAGGTTTGTGAAATGACTCTTATGAGGAAGTATGATGGGGTGCTTGGTATCTTCAGGAAGTTTTGCATGTTGAAGTCTGCCTCGGGCTCTCAAGATACCCCTTTCATCAGGAAATGGATTCAGTGGTTTCAAACTGCTTTTGTCATTCAGCTCCCAAGTTTGACATTGTCGTACGCAGACCTCAAGTGCTTTGTTGAGCTCGGAGCTCGTGAGATACGGTTCAAACTTGTGACGATTCATCTTAACTTCTTTAATTTTCAGAAATCGAAGACAGTATGCAACTACACGAACCAGCTTTTGTAATGATGAGAATCTTCTCCATAAATGATCATTATGGGATGTGTCGACAGTTAGATGTGCCTTGACCTTTTTTTGTTCGAGGTCAGTTGAGATTGATTTTGGTCTAGTATACTCGATCAAGGAATCCTTCAACCACAAAGGACCCTGCAGCCACATACTACACTGAGCAAGTTCCGTGGGGGTACACCCTCTGGATGCAATATCTGCAGGGTTCTGATTGGACTGGACGTGTGCCCACTGAGTGTTGTCTAGTCTGGATAATATCTCGGAAGTCCTATTGCCTATAAAAGTCGACCAACGACTTGGATGACTGCCGAGCCATGCCAACACGACAGTAGAGTCGGTCCATCCATGCACATCCTTGCTATCAATACTTAACACATTAGCTACTTCCGTAATCAACTTTGCTAACAGGACCGCTCCCATCAATTCAAGCCGAGGTATTGATACTTGCATGGTAGGGGCTACCTTAGTTTTTGCTGCGACAAGATTGACGCTAGTGTTACCCGTCACGCTAACTGTTCTGAGATACACAACCGCTGCATAACTCGAAATCGAGGCGTCGGAAAAACCATGAAGCTCTCTGCATATATCATCACTCTTAGCTCCTATCCATCTAGGAACAGATAAGTTATGAAGATGATCCAGCTCTGATCGGTAAGTAAGCCATTCCCTCAACAAATCATTAGGTAACTCTTCATCCCAGTCTAACCCCGCTAGCCACAACTTCTGTATCATGATTTTAGCTACAATGACACAGGGCGCGACCCAACCTAAAGGGTCAAACAAACGTGAAATATCCGAGATAACCTTTCTTTTAGTGATAGGCTCATGTAGGACAGGAAATTGTACTGAGTACTGGAATGAGTCAGAGTCCTTGTCCCAGGAAAGTCCTAATACCTTCACTACCTCATCCATTTTAATATCTATCCTTTGGTCTTGATTCTCTTGTTTATCCATTATGGCTCTGGCTAAATCCTTGTTATTAGTTATCCACTTCTGTAGTTCGAATCCTCCTCTTCCTAACATCTCTGTCATCTCCTGGTATATTCTAACTCCTTCAGCCACTGTTTCGCACCCTGTCATCAAGTCATCAACATAGAAATCTGTTTTAATCCGTTTTTTTGTTTCAGGATAGTCTCCACCTTCATCGGTTGCCACCTGCTGCAGCGTCTTCACAGCCAGGTAAGGAGCAGACGCGGTGCCGAATGTCACCCTTACTAACCTGAACTCTTCTATTGCAGATTCCGGGTCGTCTCTCCATACAAGTCGCTGGAAATCTGCGTCCTGCCTGCTGACAACCACCTGGCGGTACATCTTCACTATGTCTGCGCTCAGACATATGGAATACATACGCCATCTCATGATGATGTGACGTAGGTCTTGCTGTAGTGTGGGACCAACCATCAATGAGTCATTAAGAGATACTCCATTGTTTCCACGACATGATGCATCGAATACTACTCGGACCTTAGTCGTGGTTTTGTCTTCACGTATAACGGCGTGATGTGGGAGATAAACACTCTCAGATCGCTTGACATCATCACCAGTTAAACGCTCCATATGACCAAGGTCCAAATATTCTTGCATGACCTTGGAGTAACTTGCCTTGATTTCGGGGTTCTTCTTGAAACGGTGTTCAAGAAGATGAAATCTCTTGAGCGCAATTTCTCTCAAATTCCCATACTTACATTGCGGGTCGTCGTCCCGAAATGGAAGGCTCACAATGTACCGTCCTGAAGAATCTCTCCGTGTTGTGCGACTATACAACTCTTCACATAATTGCTCTTCTTCCGTGAGCATTTTGGATTCGAAGGAATCAGATTCAATTTGCCAAAATTGTTTTAACAATGCGTTATCGTCTATGTGAGCATGCATGCTCATGATCACATTATGATGGCAATTGGCTGCGAGAACGTGATCATCATCAGATAGATGTGTAGGGCCAGATAAGACCCATCCCAAAGCTGTCCGTTGAGCAGTCAGCACACCATTGGGACCCTTGATCATTCCATCTCTTATTATCCGACCATACACGTCGGCACCAAGCAAAATGTCAATTTTGTTCGGCGTGTCAAAGTGAGGATCAGCCAAACTGATCTCAACTAGCTCAGGCCAATCTATGTTCACGGTCTTACTTGAAGGAATTAGACTAGTAATGGCACTTAAGACGTGCGCACGTACTTCTAATTGAAACTCGGGATCGTGAAGTGATTGAAGATTGATTGTAACGACGTACTTTGATGCCAAAGTACCGTGATCACCTCCCAAACCAGAAACGACACTTCTGGTGGGCATCTTCCTACAGCCGAGCAACTGTACGGCTCCTTCTGTAATGAAGGACGCCTGCGACCCTTGGTCAAGAAGGGCTCTGAGCGAATGCTCATGGCCATTTTTAGCGAGAGATCTCACAACTGCTGTGGCTAACAGCACTTCATTAGAAGCGGTTTCCTTCGAAAAATGCGCGGCGACATTCGAAGGCGATGCAGTTGTAGATGTTTCTACGAACGCTTCCGGTTTCGATAACCCGGAAGTACACGGCTCTGTTTTAGGCAATAATTCTGGCTTAGGATGCAGTAAAGAGTGGTGTTTATGTTTGCAAACGCGACATTTTGTTGTACAGTTACACGACTTGACTGAGTGGTTTTTTCCTAGGCAGTTAAAGCAAAGACCATTAGTTTGTACAAAACTATGCCGAGGCTTATAATCTAGCTTGACAAATTCTTTACAATTAGCAATTTTGTGATCCGTCTTTTTACAATAGGGACATGGACTTGGGGCAGCATCAGTAGCAATGGCGTGCATCACCTTTGATTTTTGGCTTGAGGAGCCTTGGGTCGATTTGGGTTTGGTATCTAAAAACTCTAGCGACCGAAATCTGGATTCTAGAAATTCTTGCATTTGCTGTAGGGTAGGTAGCTCATCAGAGACACTAATTTTGACCTCCCATTGTTTGCGCGTTTCAGGATCCAGTTTGGTGCAGATTACATAAATTATAATCATGTCCCACGTATTCACGTCAATACCCAAATTTTTTAAACCGTTTAGTGTGTCGTTAGTTGTATCCAACAAATCTTTGATGACGTTACATGATTCCATTCGGACGTTTGGTTGATTCATGAAGCGTCTCAGCAGACAGTTAGCCAGGTACTTCTTGTTATTATATCGACTATTGAGCAATGCCCATGACTCCTGGTAATTGTCTGCCGTGATTGGAACATGCCTCAAAAGCTGTTCTGCTTCCCCTGAAAGATGCCCCTTCAAATAATGCATCTTCTGAACGTCATCAATAGAATTGTTACCATGTATTAAAGACACGTAAAGGTCTCTAAATGTTTGCCATTCTGAGTAAAGCCCAGAAAAAGTTGGTATAGAAATTTTCGGTAGTTTTACATTTAACTCATTTTTTGAAGTTGGTGCATGTTGACAGTTTGCGCTTGAAGAGCTTGCTACAGGATTACATAAAGACAATGCCTCTCTGATATCTGATTTGTAATTAATATACATTTCTTCGATGTCATCGTACATTCCTTCAATGAAATACTTATGTTGAAGAACGACATCGGACTCTTCAAGTAATAATTTGTTATGATTGCTAGCAACTATCTTCCACTGTTCTTCTAGGGCATCTAATCTAGTCAACAAATAAGATTTTTTAGCTAAGCGGGCCTTAGGAGTCTTTTTATAATTATCATACGCCTTTTCAATCCTTGCTTGGTACCCAGTTTGGCTCCTAATTAATGCCAAAGATGCCATTATTTAACTTAGAAGAACAAACTTAATATTGTTCAAATCACAACTTATTACAAACAGTGACAATATCAAGAACTATAGAAATTGTACTAAGTGTCAAACAAATCATAAAAATTTTACAACTATCAAAATCTCCTAAAAATTTTACAAGTGTTTGAACTTTTAATACATGAGTCGGAAATCGGGCGTGGATTCCCCGTCGAACCACTTTTTGCTTAACTATTCTAAGTCCTTAATATTAAGCATGCACAAGAAATTTTTACAAGTCCAGTATTCTTATATAAGTTAAAAGTCCAAGATTTTTCTAAGTTGAAGTTGATGAAACTAAAATTCCCGGCAGATGGCACTAGTAGTATGATCACAAATTGTACTCACGATTTTTTTTTTTCACTTGTCAAACCTTCCAATGTGTGACGTCGTTGTTTGAAGTCACGGTGACAACGCCCCTTCACGGCGTTGTATTGATCACCCGTTGTTCCACTCGATCGCTTCTGCTTCTGCTTCCTCGGCTGGTGGAACTTCTCTTCCCCCAACCAATCGTACCGAACCCTCTTCAGGCTTCGTATACGATGAGCACTTTCAGTGGCGAACCACCACTGCTTTCTAGTGCTTGCAGTCGCTACACGTCGACGTTATATCCGGCTCGAATAGGACCATGGAAAAAGTCCTAGCCATATAAAGCCTACAGATCACGTTGGGGTGTAGAAATGAAACACCTTGTAGGTATCAGTAGATCTCTATTTAAAATTTGGCGCCACAAAACAACCTTCAAAATTCGTGCGGCAAACGCTTGCGTGTGTTAAGGACGTACAACGCCATCTAGTTTAGATTCAATGTAGTTAATATATTTGACTTACGTTAAACACACGCTGCATGCTTACCAACATTGAAAAGAGGAGTTTTGGCGGGAATGCGAAAATGTGCTGTTGTTGTGTTTGTGTTATTTACTTAAACCTGTGTTTTATCGAGTGTTAATGTGTAATAATGGTGGATTATTAACCATTAAGTGTTCGTAAACGTGCATGAGTGAAAGGCAAATAATACAAAGACGGAAAACGTGTATTTTCGTATTCTATCCAAAACTCCATAGAAGCTTCAGTAAAGTATCCACCGCTTTACTGAAGCGTCACTTCGACTCGACCGCGCCTAGACTAAACTTTAACGTGACTTTGACGACTTTTACACACCAAAACTTGAGATTTATTTCATTTAATATATTTTATATAACTTGACACTGGCTAAATACGCAAATCGCGTGGAGCCATAAACAAAAAAAAAAAAAAAAAAAAAAACAAAACAAACATTGAAAATGCTATAGGTGCTGTTTATGCATCCAGCCAGTATCAAAAATCACAATTATGTATTTACGTCCTAAATTATTTAGTAAAACCTTTACGGTTGAAAAAGGTAACAATTTGAAGCTTTTATGTAAGCACTATCATCGTTATGATCGGTAAAAAGCAAGCCAGTTTAGTGAAGACTAGTTTAGTAGTGTTTAGTTGCAATTATATAAGAATAAAATCTAATAATACCTTTGGGAACAAAGTAGGTATGTTGGGTTTATTTCCGTAAAAACTCCGAAATATGCGATGCCATCCAACATGGCTCTACATCGCACTGCGAATGTCTTTGATGAGGTTGGAGCAGCAAAACGAGCAGTCTTTGTATGACATTGAAACAAGCTTCCTTGCCTATCAAGACAATTTAACTTGAGAAAAAAGAACCGTATGTTTTGTTTTTACGTTACCCATTTTACTTACAAGAAGTAAAATAGAAATATAATTTGTAATTTGTAATAAATTATTCCAGAGCGGAAAAATATTTTCGGTTTTGCAAAAGCACTTAAAAATTTCAAGCGTCATTTAAAGCAATCTAAAGCAAAGGGAATCGTTCATTCTGCCGATGCGTGCAAACTGTAAGTCACTGGCAGGTTCGCGGTAAAACTTCCATAAACAATGCCATTAGTGGCGAGCGTTACGCGGCAGATTTAAAATTTGGAACGCGAGCACGGCCATTCGTCATGTCGCCGCGTCAGCCAACGACACTCTGCAAAATTTTCGCGCGGTTGAAGGTTGTTGAGGTTCGATCTTGGGACTTTTTACTAAATTAAAAAACATATTAAAAACAAAAGAAGAAGAGTTTAAAATATGGGTCAAAGTTACCACCAGTTGTATCTAAGGCAAACAAAGCCTGCACAACGATACATGCATTTTTTAGAATTAGCTAAATTGTTTTGTATTAACTAGCTTCTGCCCGTGGCTTCACCTGGGCGGTATATATCGTTATAGCCTATGTGTTATTCTAGAACCTAAACAATCTACACATTCCAAATTTTATCAAAGTCGGAGAGTCGTTGTTACGGAGACACGACAAACATTCACACACTCAACATACCTACATACTCAAACGCAAACTACCACATTGTTACCTTATAATAATTACCCAGTTTAATGTGTTTGGTGATAGAATTTCAATTTGTGGGTGGTAACTAGCTTGGCCAAAATTCCGCACTACCATGATACTTTGGTTGCATTCTGTGGTTGCATTAAGTATTGTGTTTTCCTTCAGCATAGGATTCGAACACTCTACCTGCAGTTTGTAGGACCACATCCACTACCACATGCTTCCAAATATTTTAAAATAATAATTGAAGATAGCTAGGCAAAGATTATTAATTTGACGGCTCCGTAGCTAAATTGGTAGTAGGTAAACCCTGCCTGCAAGGCGTGGGGTCCCGGGTTCAATTCCCGGCCGGGGCAGATTTTGTGTAAGCATAAAGTTTGTTCTCGGGTCTTGGATGTTTGTGATGTGTATCTGTGTATGTGCATGCCACCTGCAACACAGGGAATCCTAGTGCGGGGTATGATTGTGTAAGCGTTTATGTTAATTATCGTTAATATGTATATTTAATGTGTATAAAATATAGAGTAGTTGTCTATTTTATTTATATAATGGTTATTATTAAATTGCTGTAGAAAAACCACCTTTGATTAATATATTCATAAAAGCTTCATCCAAGTATCAAAACTAAATTGCATCACCAAATATTCCCGTTGACTAATGACGTCATGTGTCCCGCGCAGCGCAATAGCGACAGCAAATGGTTCGAGATGATTTAAAAATTTGAACTTAGAACGCTAACGAGGGAGGCGGTATTGGTGATTTGTGAGTTATTGCTTTCTGTTACAATACTACTAAACTTTGAACAGTAATTGCTCTTTGGTTTTTTTTTAAACTGTTTTGGTAAGAGGCTGGCTGAAATGTGTGTGACAGAAGCTTTGGCGCCAAAATGTACTTTTGTTTTTTCATGGTAGTGAGTACTTGGTTTAGTACATCAATAGTATTGGGCCGTATTTTGCTTGCACTTTACGTATCGTTTACAGTAAACCTACCTAATTTTTTTTAATAAATAAGTTTAAAAATCTCCTCTATTAAATTCAATTCATTTAGGAACAAAGTATACTTATGATAGTCGGCCTACAAGAAATACATTGAGTAATCGTAATCATAGGTTCGAAAACTAAAATATAATAAAACGTAACGTACGACCGTACGTAGATTAATTAATATTCGAATGATGAAAATGAAACAAATAAAAACAAAATATAAGAGATTTGTGAATTTAGGTATTATATAAAAAATATAATTTAGTCAGTTTCTATGATTTTCTGTCTGAAAGGAAGAATTAATCATTATTAATATTAATTATGCTGTGAATTATTTTTTTTATAATGACTGCTAGGCTGTGGCTAACTTCATATTCTGTCCGATTCATTTGTTGAGCTATTGGCGTCTAAGTTGAATCTTGATGGTGCAAAACGATTTTTTTTATACCTATACGTACCTACGTATCTTTTTATTATAATTATTATTCTCTTAGTTGTAACGTTTTCAAATAAAATATGCTTTTATTTTTAGATTACATATTTACAGGAACAATACATAACATGTGCCACTATTTTTCAAATAAAAAAATAAAACAAGCATCGTAAAGACTCAAATTATTACTCATATCTCTTTGAGAATTTAAAAATAGTGAGCCAACGCGGGTGGCCTGTAGGAAATCAATTATAACCTATTAACACATGGGCCAGGAAGCTGGGATGTACACAAGTAATATTGCTTTTTTAAACTACGAGACAACTTAGAATATTTATTTCAATGCACGATATAAAAAGTAAGAGGTTTTTTTTTAATTTGGCTCCACGCTATTTGCGTGCGTAGCCGGTGTCAAGTGTAGAAAGCCAGTCTTGTAAAAATAATTTCTTGTGATTATAATAAGCACTGTCACAAGTAGGCATTAGTATTATTTCTTCCGCATCTGGTGTAGTGGGCATAAAATAGATAGTTCCAGATTCCCTAAATCCAGGGACTATTTAGGGTCTACATTATTATTAGGTACCTACCTATGCGATCGTTTGCATTATTTATTTATTTATCAAGTTAGGTGTCGCAATTAGTAATTATCATAGAAATTTCCTAAATAAAAAATATTAATCAAAACGTCATAGCAACGTAGTGTCTATGATTGATTGGCATCTTGCGTAAACTCTCAAGCAGGCACTATACGAGTATATCGAGTACCGATACCACAGAATAGATAATAGTACAAGTACGTACCGATACCATATCGCTACGCAGTCTTTCGGTACTTCGTGGAAGAGATTAGGTACAATCCAAGTTTTTTATTTATAAGGTTTTGTTTAATTTTGTTTTTAATTGATAAATTCTTAGTTTTTTATTGAAATGTAAATAATCCTATGTATAGAGATTTAATAAAAAAAAGTGTTAAAATCCAAGTTTACAATTCAACTGGAACTCAGAAGATGCTTACCATAGATACACTATATAAACCTAGGTTCTGTATATGATCGGCAGGGGAGGGCGCAGTTCCGTGTACTACGACGAGCCCACGGGTCCCTCATAATAATCATATACCAACGAGGTAGACCATCAGGGGGTGAAACTGAGTAAAAATCCTATATGACGCAGCTGCTTCCCTGCTTAATGTCAAGCACAAACATTGCAAAATCCCGTGGTTTGATCATCGGTCCACTCAGTCCACTCACTAACTCTTTGGAACAGATTGAAAACTGATCTAAACTTATTATTTATCTGCCGGAAACAATTGAATAATGAGTTTTGTGCGTGTCGAATCCTTATTATTCAATATTGTTACCTATTCTTATTCAATAGAAAAACGTCGACAATTGATTCGTACGCATTCATTCGTACATGTCGGTAGGTAGGTGTCTAATGATTTAGTCACGTATACATGCTTTGAACATCGATGGTTAAGTGGAAGTGAGGTTACCGATCTAGATCGGGTTCGAATCCTATAGATGCAAACATCCTATCTTCGACGTAATTGTTATTTTCCCCAGTTTCACTGTTTTATTTGAATACAATTTTACTAACTACGAGTAAGTTCCTATTCACGAGAAAGTGATTTCTAACGTTATCTAGGTTTTTAAGTCATGTGTATAATTACCTAATATATTTTTTTTTTTATGTTAGTTGGTAACGAGACGAGCTGGTCGTTTGCCTGATGGTAAGCATAACGCCGGCCCATAACAATTGCAGTGCCACCCAGAACTTTGAAACACAAAGGCCTGCGCGGCACTGCAGATCGCTCGTTACCCTGAGACATTAGGTATTAAGTCTCATAAGCCAAGTAATTTCACTGGATACTCTGCTCATCAAACCGGAACACAGTTACAATATATATCATAATCAGAATATATGGCTGTTGGTTATCCTTAAAAATAAATAAATAATTGAATGTACCTATGCCTGTTCGCAAAAATGCACCCGGAATACTTTCACATGCGTAGTGAAGTTATGACGAGACAAAAGAGACAGAAGTTTACAAATTTACTACATCAACCCCCTTGTCGTAAGGATATATATAAGAGAAATGTTTATACCTAATATGATTATTTTAATATATAACAAAATACCAAATGACATAAAATTAATTGAATGTAATAAATTTTAAAAAGTATTAAGTGACTGGCTCTTAAAATATTGTTTTTATAGTGTTAAGGAATTTTTAGATTTTAAAAATTGAATTGTATAACGAATCTTAAATATTTGCACGTCTGCTTGCAGGCTGAATACACAGACCCTATATTTTAATTATGACCATAATATTTTACTGTATTCTGGCAAATAAATTGTTTGATTTGATTTGACCTCTGAATCACGCTGCAGTCAGAGCTCGTTGGTAGAGCATTTGTACTCTGAATTTAGAAATTCTTTCACTATTAGGAAGCTACATCAGGGGGTAATATACAATACGCCCCAAGCGGGACGTCAGTGCAGGCCTTACCGCCCCCACTTGAATAAGAATAAGAACAGCCACTGCCTCTAGACGCTACATTCGTCCCTTTAGCCCTGAGCCCTTATAGGCTACATTTTGTTCTGATTCCGTCTGCGAGCAAAACCGGGGGCAAAAGCTTGTCAAAGATAAATAGACAAATTCGTCATTGTACCACAACATTTAAAAAAACACCAAAATTTCCAAATGATTTTATCGCTAAAAAGCGATTTCCTCCAGACATGAATTTGGATGAAGAGGAATTTTGTAACTGCAATAGACGGTAGTTTACCTACTCATTACTTGCATATCAATTATTTATTATTAATCTAATAAACATACATAAATAAATTAAGAAAAAATTATACATATAAACTTATTATGACACACATATTATAGTAGTATAGACCTATACAGATAGTACAAAAGTCTGAAAGATAGGTAGTTATCACAATGATATAAAACATTAATAACATAAATCTTATTAAATAGTCATCAATAAGGATTACATTTGTTATTATCAACACAAATCATGTCTCCAGCCGATGATATGATGTATCAATGATAGTGACGTCATCACATGTCGTAAATGGAATCCTACAATATGGATGTTGAATGAAACACAAACTACATAATTTCTGACGTTATACAAGGATGTATATTCTGTGATACAGGTTTAAAAACATCACATCATCAACACAATAAAAATGAAATTCGGACCATGAACGTGATGGTGCTGACACAAATATATACATCCAGGGGCCTATTTCATAAAAAATATCAGTCTAATATTATGAGTATTAGTGTCATATTTTGTATGGAAAAAAGAAAAAAAAGCTCATAATATTAGACTAATATTTTTTATGAAATAGGCCCCAGATGGTGCTGACCGTGGTATTTGAGTAAGTGAAAGAAACAGGATTACTTTTCTTCTTTTTTTATCCTATTTGATAACGAGACGGGCTGGTCGTTTGCCTGATGGTAAACATAATGCCAGACCATATCAACGGCAGTGCCACTCAAAACTTTGAAACACAAAGGCATGCGTGGCACTGCAGTGCGTAAGCCCAGTAATTGCATTGGCTACTTCTTGTCCTATTGCTGTTCGTGTTGGTTCTACTATCACCGGTGATTCATGATTTGCGGAATATCATCAAGCCTAAAGAGGGAACGTATAATGTCGCTAAAATTTAATCATGTATTCGTCATTTATATCGCATTCTTGGTGCATTTCTATTATTCATGGATGAGCGTGTAATGTTTAGTAATGCCGAGGGCTGTGGCGAACGACCATCGTCTTCGTTTTCGATTCCATATACGGATTAAAACCAGCGGTCACTAGTCTTCGGCTGGAAGGAATTGTGTAGTTTTCGCTAGTTTTCGTTTTATAACACCTTTCCTTGTTCTAAAATGAAAACCAGCGAAAATTCTAGACGATCGCATACAGCCAAAGACCTAGCGACCGCTGGTCTAAATCGGGTTGGAGTCGAAAACGAACACGATTTTGTTAGCCGGTAAGGCCCCAGATTGGGATGTAAAGGGTATCGTTAGAATCCCGAGTGTCACTGGCGGGGCAAGAAAATTATTAGATCTTATATATTATATCAAGCGCAAAAATTTCATTCAATTAGGTTCTTTCGAATGCGAAGCACTATAATAGGATAGTGATCAATGTCCAACGCGGGTCAAACGCTTATCTTATCGTAAACAGGTAAACAAACAATGGAAACATAATTAATTATCATTGATTGTAGTAGAAAATGTGTGACTGTAGCGGGCCAATGCCTCTGAAGTAATCTAATCTAATCTGACATCGATTTCAGACTTGAAAATTTTTATGAAAAGCCATGAGGTATAAAGCTTTTAGGAATAAAATATATACTACGTTAATTATTGTAGTCTTTTCGCCATTTTTGTACCATAAAGCAGTGATTGTAAAGTCGACTAAGATCCGCCTCAGAAGTAATGTAATCTGACATCGATTTCAGACTTGAAAATTTTTATGAAAAGCCATGAGGTATAAAGCTTTTAGGACTAAAATATATACTTACTACGTTAATTATTGTAGTCTTATTGCCATTTTTGTACTATAAAACAGTGATTTTGAAGTCGACGGGATCAGTCTGTGATCCGCAGGTTGACAATTCGAGTCCTATAATAAGCTTGACCTTTAAGGTGACGGCATAGTATTAGTATTTTCTAGACCTCACCTTACTAGCTACCAATTCAAGTAGAGAGAGAGAGAGAGTAGAGAGAGTAGTAGAGTTCAGTTCACCACGTCAAATAAAAAAACTTAAAAATATTTTGTGGCATTTGATTCACACGTGAAAATACGGCATTATATAATTAAGCGCATAATGAATTATCATACCTATCTATAAACACCTACACAAAAATAAAAAAAATAATATTATTTTTCTGATTTAATCACCAGAACAGATAAGTAATGTTGGTAATTAAAAAAGGCTTATATTCTAATTTCCCTGTTTATCGTATTTTCCCATATAAAGTAATTGACGTCACTATCTCTAAGATAATAATTAGCTAATTAGAATACCTAGATAAAGTTAAAATTAGGTAGGTAGGTGCACGTCGACAATAATTATTATTGAGGATGGCTAACAACAAACGCCCGGTCCCCCGGTGAACAAATACGCATTATCTACTTAAAAAATAGTGTCACAACCATTGCGTGTTCTGTGCCGAAACCGCAGGTAAATACGCCGTGGCGCACAAGTGATGTATATAGCGTAAAGCGGAGCCGTCGTTACTTTGAGCCCAGGCAGGGAGTGAAAGAGGCAGCATGGTGGGCTGTATGGCTGCTCTTGTCTATTTCGTGGAATTTTGATGGTTATGCATCAAGCCGCGCTTGCGCGTGTATTATCTTGTAATCCACGCTTGTTGCAAAAGCATGGTTGTCCGGTGTAGTGCCACCGAACACCTTAGTTTGCAGTATTCGGGTGACGCGTTTACTTAGTAAAGGCGGATCTAAGGAAAGGCCTTCAGTGCACATTTGGATAGCGTGTCGCCCGGGTGCATTCAGCTAACATCAACATTTTCACTTAACATTTTAAACATTAAGAACATTTTTATAGAACAATAAATTAGTAATAATTCTAACAGTATTTTAACATCAACATTACTGTAGGCGACGCGCCTCTTTGGCGTTTCAAACCGGTAGCGCACCTCCTTTTGGCCGGATTTAAATATAATAATTTTTGAATTTCTGACGTTTCTTACCTTTTGATTGTTAATTTGTTACTTGGAAAAATATACTGCACAAAATTACACGTACCTTACGAACTTTTAATAATTTCACGAAATAATACCCTGCCCTGAACCCACGTAGCTTACAATTACCGCAAACCTCGCTAAGTACCCGACAATGGTTATTTTGACAGCAAAACGCATACTTTCATAAGCGTCTATGGTCGGCATACGTGGCGTTCTATGGGAAGGTCTGTTTCGTACTAAATGCGGCTTGCATCTGATGATTGCTACGGCTTCTAACCATGCTATATAATTATTGTCGACTACTGCGTATAGGACCTACCTAATTTTAAATTCATCTAGATACTCTAATTAGCTACTATCTTAGACAGTGAAGTCAATAGCATTATAGACTCAGAGATAAAACAGGGAAATTAGAATATTTGCATTGTGGAATTTCCAACTTTACTTATCTGGTTTGGTGATTAAATCTGAGGAATAATTATACAACACAAATATATTTATCACAATTATATATCACAAAATTTTTTTCGCACATGTTATTTTTTGTGCACTCTCTTAATTTTGAACATAACTGGCTCTCTGCTGCATTACTCCGATAGGTGTTTTGTTTGGTGACACATTTTGAACTTGAATTACGTGTTCTGAAATTAAATAAATCATCAAGTGTCAAGTTAAACGCTCATTAAGTTAATAATTAATAAACAAAGTTAAACCGTTGAATAGTTAAACTATGTTTTGTCTCTCAAACCAATTTAAAATTGTCAAAGAACAACAAAGACAACACAATTTACTAAACCACTGTTTAATAATGTTCATTAATAAGAGCAAAATCTTTATACAATGCTCTAGGTGGTAGGACTAACTCTTCAGCGAGTGTCCGCCTGGGTTGGTACCACCGCTTTGCTCGTGAAGTCAGCCGCCAAGCAGTAAAGTGTAAGCATTACTGTGTTCTGGTTTGATGAGCAGAGTAGCCAGTGAAATTACTGGGCTTATGAGACTTAATACCTATGTCTCAGATAGCGGGCGCACTGCAGTGCGGCGCAGGACTTTGTATTTCAAAGTTCTGAGTGGCACTACAATTGTTATGGGCCGGCGTTATGCTCACCATCAGGCAAAAGACAAGCTCGTCTCGCTATCAATAAAATATAAAAAAACACACACAAAACACCGGGTGCTATCTTCCGCATTTACCTCTTCAAACTCTACCAGCCTTCAAGTACCTATTCTTAATTACAATTTATATCTAAGCCTGTCATTGAGAATACGAGACAGTGATTGATGTAACAGTTTTTATCACCTCCGACACCCATTGAATATTCCAGGAAGTTTCAATGACCAAATGTCAAGGTCTACCTCGTCAAAGGAAAAATAATGGGTGTTCCTCTAGCATTATTAATCGAGCAATTGACCTGTCACGGCTCTACCTTTTTTGACATATTTAACCCCGAAGCCGTCAAGTTATTGACAGAAATTAATAGTGTCATTACTACAAAAATAATGTGATTCTTTCGTTAGGAAATGTGTATGGCCTTTATCTTGTTTTATTTTATAATTTGACTTGGAGTTGGGTAGTTGCATGAAATACAAAATAATTACTGAAGTTAAACAAGAACATCACATTAGCATAATAAAAATGAAATTCAGAAAAAATATATAATACACACAAAGATACTGTGTGTAAGAAGTTCCAGAAATCACCGTTTTTATTTATCATCCAATAGTAATTTAAATACTACTATCTTATATACCATCAGATTCTTGAACAAAATATTTTTTTAATAAAATAATGTGTGATAACTTTGTACTTAAGTGTGTAAGTGTTTTCATGACCAAAAATCAACAAAATGCATTTTTTTTTGTTTTTTTTTTTTGTTTTTTATTATCTTTGTTAATTATTAACTATGATGACAAGTCTAAGTACCTATTACATGAGATAAAATATACGGTTAGATGTTAGAACGACGTTCTTTTTTCAAAAGCCAACGTCCGCCGTGCCCGCCCTCGCCAACGATTGGCTGATAGCGGCCGTACGTGGCGATGCGCTTGCGCTGATAATTTGAACATTTTGAAATATAACATTACATTGTATTATGCTTATAAACAAGTAATACAAGATAGAGTTGAAGTTCTAAAGCAACTTTTTGGACATGTCGTGGTACATCCTAATTTAAAAAGCAATAGGTATTCCGCTTGTTTATATATTAGTTGAGGCAGTAAAAAAACCTAGTTTTCTAACTATTAGCAGGTTTGGGAGTTCCAATTCTTTTTTCACTAATCTATAAAAATAAATAAAATTGAAGTGGCTGTTTGTAATATTAAAATAACAGCTTTTTACTAAATGCATAAGAAAGAATATACGGTACCTATAACAAAACAACCATTTTTTTATTTTTGTTTGTTTGTCTTACGTTTTGTTCCGGGTATAATCTCCGAAACAGCTAGACCGATTTGGACGGGACTTTCACTGGCAGATAGCTGATGTTACAAGGAGTAACTTAGGCTACGTGAACGAAGCCGCGGGGTACAGCTATTAATAAACTAAAATAATTACAATATTACTTATATTTTATTTCTTACAATAATTAAATACGTTATAATCAAAGTTACTCCAAATATCGGACAAGCAGGGCCAGCCTGCACTTAATTTCTATCAGAATTATTGAACTGCATCACAAGCCGTTTTCAATTTCGAACATGATATTTTCTATCATGATTCATTATTATGATGATTCCTTTTTATTATGATTCATATCATTATGTTATTTCTATGAAATATGTATAAATGCCAGTCGTCAGTTGTTTATTTTTCCCTTGGGACGATGTTCACGTAGATGCCTCCTTTGGTAGCGAGAAGAGTGCTCATAGGCTCGTAGTCTTCGATTATCTTAGTCTTGTCTGAAGGCAGAACTCGAAATTTGGAAAATATTTTGGCCATAGCTACGAAGAATTGAACTTTCGCCAGTTGTCTCCCTGAAATACAAAACACTGATTAAAAATGTGGTACACCATTTATACCACTATCTGTACTATCTATACCAGCCATACTCAAAGTGAGTTCCGCGGAACCCTAGAGTTCCGCGATACCCCTGAAGGGGTTCCGCAAGAATTTAGAAAAAAAATTCATGGTACTTTTATTATGCTTATTAATAAATAATACACTTTTAATAAAAACCATTGTTTTATTGGTTCCGTCAAGTATTTCGCTTTCCAAAAGGGTTCCATCACCAAAAAAGATTGAGAACCGCTGATCTATACAAATAAATAAAATTGTATTATCTGCATTTGTAATATTTATAATAACAGCTTTTTACTAAATACTTATGAAAGGATATACGGTACCTCAATACTCAACACTCAATCATTTATTGCAATCATATGTACATTATATGGAGATGTTATATACCTATAACAAAACAACCATTTTTAAAACTAGTGAGAACTTTACGCACAATTACTTCCAGCCGAAGACAAGTGACCGCTGGTTTTAATCTGTTTGAAGTCAAAAACGAAGACGATCGTTGTTGCCCGGTAAGGTAGCAGTTTAAAACTCATATACATCAGTCATCAGAATACATCAGTCGATTGCCTCCGGCTTTTAATGTACAACACGCAAAATGGTGACGCTGTCTTGTGATTGGTTCGGCTGGGCGGCGTTAAGCAGTGATAATGCTTAACCTTGACGAGCTGGGGGTGCCCGGCTAAGCGGAGTCTACAAGTTTATTGCTCTATGGTGCTTGGTGACAGATTTTGAACTGAAGATGGCAGCCAGCTAGTCGAGCAATTGAATTCCCTATCAAACTTATGAAAAGTTTCGTCTCGCGATTCGTCTGGCTGTTTACACCTTTTTGCCGTCAAACAGGGTAAACTATTTGAAAACTATCTTTAATAAACAATCAAGCATTCAAATTTAAGCACTTTTAATATTAACATTAATTTTCGTAAGTGGTAGGACTAACTCTTCTGCGAGTGTTCGTCTGGGTTGTTACCACCGCTTTGCTCGTGAAGTCTGCCGCCAAGCAGTAGTGTGCAAGCATTACTGTGTTCCGGTTTGATGAGCAGAGTAGCCAGTGAAATTACTGGGCTTATGAGACTTATTAATACCTACTTAATGTCTCAGGGTAACGAGCGCACTGCAGTGCCTTTGTGTTTCAAAGTTCTGGGTGGCACTGCAATTGTTATGGGCCGGCGTTATGCTTACCATCAGGCAAACGACTAGCTCGTGACGTTAAAAAAATAACAAAAAAAAATATCATGAAGAAAAATAGGTTACAAACAATTTTTTTTCTTAAAATTTACGTTTTTATTCCATTTACTTTTTTATCTCTTTGCCATTTCTCATGTGTCTTTTATTATCAGGCAGATAACATTTAAAATTGATGATATTAATATTTCCTGTACTTAATTAAAAACTGTACTTAATTTAAGTAGGTAAGTACATAATTAAACGAATGCAAAAAGAGAAGATCTTATGTTTTTGTAACATAATAAATTGTTTGTTTTAAATATTTATGTGTATTCTGTAAAATAGAAATATTAGCAATTTTAACACACTAATTTTTAACTTGGGGATGATAGCTAGCCAGGCTTTTATTGCTTCATATTTAGTTTACGTACGGCAAAATACAAATTATCTAACATGAAATAGGTTGTATCCATATAATTCACTGGCCAAGCAATATTAATTGTATACAGATAATACAGAAAAGTTTAAATAACTGTTCTACCATTTAATATTTTCTCTTGACGTAACTTTTCAAATTAATAAATAATAGCAACACTGTCGTTTTAGATATTCATATATACATAGGTATTAATCCCGGCTTACTAATAGATTATAAATTTAAAAACATCTGAAAATGTATTTTTTTTTTCCAAAACCGGGCTCGTAACTACTTTTCACTATTCCCCAAAGTTTCGGAGATTACACATCACAGAAAAATCACCTCGTTTATTACAAAATCTACTTAAATAAACTTACCAAGGCAAGATCTAGGTCCTACTCCAAATGGTAGATAAGCACAAGGGTGTCGATCTGCTGAATTTTCAGGTGAAAATCTTTCAGGGTCGAAGTGGTCTGGATTCGGATATAATTTTTCATCGCGGTGAATGGCGTAAGGCGATATCAAAACTGTTGTTCCTTTCTCGATTACAACATCAGTGCCTGGAATTTGATATCTTTTTTTTGCAGATCTTTGTATTGAGTTTGTCAATGTATTCATTCTCAAAATTTCTGAAAACACTTTATCTAAATAATTCAATTCTTTCATAGCTTCATATGTCAGTTTGCCGTCATGATTTGCCAGTACATTATCAATTTCCTCTATTAATTTGTCTTGGGTATCTTGATGCTTAGCTAATTGGAACAGTGCATAAGATAAACTTAGAGCATTATTTCCAAAACCAGCCGCAAAAAATATGAACACTTGTCCCGCCATAACGTGTTCTGTAAGTTCTAGTTTATCTTCATTCTCTTTAAATCTTGTGGATTCTATTTCATCTTCTTTCTTCATAGTCAGTAATACGTCTATAAGATCGTTCCGAATCGAAGGCTTGCCATTCCTTTGATTAATCGCCAACTGTACCACTTCATAACTAAATTTATTCACTAAATCCGAATAGAGTGAGAGATTAATTTTCTTAAATATGTTTGGAAACAGCATATCTACTTCTGCTGCGTATGTAGACTTGAAAGTGTAATGTCCTGCCTTTTCGATGATCTTATCTTTATCATCAAAGAGGTTAACGTTGAGGCCAAAGGAGGCCGCCATGATTGAAGCCATCGTGTACTTCTGGAAAACACGATGCGTTTCCTGTTCCGATGCTCCAATAGTAACGGCTTCTAAATAGTTTGCTAATTGATCGGCATGTGCTTCTATCAAATGAAAATTATTTCTCAATTTCCCCGATGTGAACAGAGGAGTTAATCGACTGCGTAGCGCTTGCCATCTGTTAATATCACAGTGGAATAGGTTGTCTCCTAAGCCTTCTTTGCTGAACTCAATGCCTCGTTCCGAAAAAGTGTCGAAGTCCTTGATGAGAATTTGCTTGGCGATGTCCAAGTCACGAATGATTAAAGACGGGTTAGTCATCCGATAAATTCCTACAACACTATCATCGGGAAACTCGTCATAAATTTCTTTGTAGATGATTCCAATGTGCTTGCGTCGAAGAGCGCTTTCTTTCAAATTTCCGAAGAAAGGTATAGGTTTGGGTCCCACTACATTTTTATTTTTCCAATAGTTGAAAGTGCGTGTGAAATAATAGTATAAAAAGCAGCATACCGCTACAAGAAGTGACACGGAAATCATAATCACACCACTGCTTGTCACTTTGTTACAACAATAATTACAATTGCTACGGCCACTGTTCTTATATTCGTGGTAAAAAGCCGATAAGCCACACGTTTGTGTTTTACGAGTACTAAGATTATACAGATTATACTGTTCATTCAACTGTTACGACGAACGCTTGATTTCTTGTGGATTAAGGCAATCTGCCTTTGATACTACAGGATGTAAGTGAACTTACTTACATACCTAACCGGAAAAAATCTCTTACATCGCATCGCATTACATTTGTTTGTGTTTATTTATTATTAATACTATTAGATAATGAGATAAGCAGGTGGGATGCCATTGTTTCTTAATTTGAATAGCTATACAATAATAATTATTATTTCTGTAGGAGGTTCACAATTCCACCCGTTTTTTTTTATGTACCTACGCATGTTATAAACTGATACCACGATGAAAGTCGGTTATCCACGCTTTCAATAAACATTACTATTTCCAACTTATGTACCTCATTAATAGAATCCTGGATTCAAAGAAAATACTGTCATTCCTACCTATTTTGTTGCATTTCCAACAGGAAGGTTAATCTTGTTAGAACATGTTTTTATTTAGTGAAAAATTCAATCAGAGCAATCTCTACTTTTCAAACGAGCTTAAAAAATGCCACACCGTGCTTCATCATTTCAAATTCAACATCTAGTATAAGCGTATTAAACATAATAAGCACAAATATAATTAAAAAATGAGCTCGTAGTCCGTAGTCATTTTATAAAAAAAATAAGGGACATTTTTAACTACTGCCTAGGGCAAGTTCAAACGCTCGACCATGGCCTCTCTAAGAGACTGTATCTGAGTCCTACTAGTTAGTGCATGGGATATGCAACTCTCTACAACCATGCTATCGTCTGCGTACCCCAAAAGCACCGGGTTTAAGTTGGTCGTTGATGTGTTATGTAGAAGGGTTGCAGAGAGTACTGATCCCTGAGGGACTTCGGCATTTATAGCCAATTGATCGGATGAACAACCATCTATGATTACTCGAATCGATCGATCCCTCAGGAAGTCTGAAAACCCATTACATAAACCAGAGGGCAAGCCAAAATATGGAAACTTGCTAATAAGAGTTTCGTGCCAAACCCTGTCGAAGGCCTTCGAGATATCAAGAGGACAGAAAGCCCCTCACCATATTTCTCGACGGCCTCACTCCGCACTCCACTTTAGTTTCTTTAAACTACATACCTAAATATATTTTTCTTTATTCTGTACTGTGCTAGAGTTGAGCAAAGGCCTATCCCAAATCTCTCCAAACACCTTATACCACCTCGAGGCAGCCTTTTTGGTATTCATTTTTATTTATAAACTAGCTGTGCCCCCGGCTTCGCCCACGTAGCCTAAGTTATTTCTTGTAAAATTAGCTATCTGCCAGTGAAAGTCCCGTCAAAATCGGTCCAGTCGTTTCGGAGATTACCCGGAACAAACAGACTGACGGACAGACAGACAAAAATTTTTAAAATGGTTGTTATGTTATAGGTACTGTACCTATATGCTTTCATATGCATTTAGTGCATTACAAACAGACACTTCAATTTTATTTATTTTTTATATAGATTTATATTTTCCATTTGTTAATCATAACTTTTATGATATCATTTCAAATTTTGACTATTTTGTCACTGATGCCGATGCATTTAGTTGTCATGTTTACAGAATAATAGTGTAATCATAATCATGTTTCTATTAACGCTTTTTTGATCATCGATTGTATCAATTATTATTATAAGTTTAAGGAAAACATGTTCACACGCATGTACAGTTGAAACATTTTCAGTTTTGTCTGTAAAGTATATTTATTTAGCAATACAATCCAGACAGAATTAAATCTATACAAATAAATAAAATTGAAGTGTCTGTTTGTAACACCAAAATAACAGCTTTTTACCAAATGCATATAAAAGTATATACGGTACCAATAACAAAACAACCATTTTTTTTTATTTTGTCTGTCTGTCTGTCTGTTTGTTCCTGGTAATCTCCGAAACGGCTGGGCCGATTTTGACGGGACTTTCACTGGCAGATAGCCGATGTTACAAGGAGTAAGTTGACTACTTTTATTTTAGAAAAAGAATTAGGGTTCCACGCAATAAAATAAAAACCATGAAATCCAATATCTCCGTGCGGGTGAAACCGCGGGCAGCAGCTAGTTACTAAACAAATGTACTTTAGAGATAAAATATGTACTTGATGTATTTTTGTTCTTTATTGCGCGATATGTCGTATCATTAGCCGACTACCGTTAGGATGTCCATATTCCCTCGTACCTACTTACCTTGCAAAATCTAAAGACATTTTATTTGTTTTTATTGATGTGGATTTATAATTACTTCCTTTATTTTTTAAGATCCCAATACGGCATTGTGTTCAAATATTGAGCCCTTAGCATATACATCCTGTATAAGCTAAACAAAATAAATGTGATAACCTTTTTTAAAAAAAATACGATCGGATGCACCTATAATTATGTTAAAAACTCTAACATCGCACATAAGAGGGTGTCTCCAATTAGAACTTTGAGTTATAATAGCCAAAATGGTAGCAATAATATCGAGAAGATTAACAAATCAAACGTTTTATTTTGTTAGGGTCATTTCTACCAGGTTAACCATGATTTATCAAATTCTATATCATACTCGCAGAAGCTGTAGTCCTATCACCTAGTATTTCTGGAAGGATCCATCCATTAACAACTCTGAACCGGACATAAACTAAAACAAAAAAAACGTTGACATTTCGTAACAAAAAGATAAGTGGGTACATAGGTATCAACATAACGAAGGAATGTCAAATTAGTATATTAAGTTATTACCAGTAAAGTGGAACGGGGTATTAACAACTAACAGTAATCTCCAGACACGGTCGCGATAACACTATAGTTACCTATATAATACATAGTTTAATCAGTGCAATGAGGCAAGAAGTGTTAATCCCAATGCTTCTAAATAATCTGTCGAATATTGCCACATGTAGAATTCATATCTGATGACTTTTAGACGATTTATCACTAATGTATAAAATGATTGTGTGATGTAGAACTCTTTTCACTATTTCAAATATCTTTCTCCAGTGATAGTCGCAAGTTTTTTTGATACCTGTAAATTATTTTTGAATACATCTTCTGCAATACACGAGTAAGTGTAAAAATGATTGAATTTAAAGGTTAATTTACATTTATAACATTAATTATTTAAATTTGTTTGAAGGTTCATTGAATTTACAGTAGAACATTTAAGGTATTATTCATAAAAAGTAACTTGAGCTTTAGGCGTACAGTGACATGGCCACTAGGGTGGAGTGAAAAAAAATAATCGGTTGTGAGTAATCAATTTTTTTTTTTCATACATCCGTGCTCCACCCTAATGGCCACTATACAACTAGATCGAAAGAAACGAAAACTCGAAGGTCATCGACCCCGGTTTTCGGCAGCGACCCACTGACCTTCTTTTTTTTAATTTTTCCAGCGCTTGACCGCCCTTATTTTACCTCCCACGTGGGTAATACACATAGCACATACAATTTAAGCTTTTGTAACAAATGAAATATGTTTATACCAATAAAAATATTAGCATTTGGTATACCTATATATACCTACTACTGGTATTGATATTAGAGTAGCGTACCTATTGAGTAATCTGTTTACGATGAATCTGTAACATTTTTATCTCTGTTTTGAAAATAACTTTTCAGGATTAACAGATAAATTGATAATCCATCCATTTCCACTATGTAACTATAGTTATATATGATACCATTTTAACATACCTAAGTGTATAAATTATTGGATTATTGTTACATTAATTTTAAGCAAGTCGAGTGGCCTTTGAAACCCTCTTCGCGTCTGTGCAAGAAGCTATTCATAATGTGAAGTATAAGGCAGACCTCACACCTAATTCATGATTGATGGATAAGCATCAATCGCGGACCACGAGAAAACCATGGAAAAACCACGATTCTCGCATGACGCATATCGTATCGTCTATTGTGGTTGTGGTTGGGGCTTGATGGAAATCTAGTCCGAGCACGACACCCACTTCTACCAATGCTTCTACGCTCTCTATTCAAAAAAATTGTTTCACAACCACTGCGCGCTCAGCTGAACCGATTACGACTGGACTTTCACTGGCAGATAGCTGATGTTAAAAGGAGTAGTAACTTAGGCTACGGCGAGGCCGCAAGGTATATCTAGTATATATTATAATAAATGCAAATTTAATAGGTACAAATTTAAACTCGAGTCTCTGGTATATTACTCGAGTTCTAAAATTGCTAAATCCTAAAAGTAGTGTACGTCTCTAAAGACGTACTGCGCCGACTCCGTGTAAAAAATGGGACGTGGGCAGGAAGGAAGAAGTTCTTCTCGTGATAAGTTTATGGAGCTACCTATGCAACAATAAAACTTGGCTAGGTTCGCAAGGTGATCATTACAGAATTAATGAAACGTCTTTCTTCGGAACTTTTTGAAGAACGCGTGCCAAAAAAAGGTAAAAAACACAGGTAGGGATCAAATTCAGAGAGGCGAAATCTTAACAAAAAATCATTGTAGTAAAAGGAGGGTATTCTTTCGTCGCACGCAACGAAAACTGTTGTTATTTAGAAATCGTGTGTTATTTGCAACAATGCTCCTCGCCGTAGGGTTGTTCCCTATTGTTGCGTTATCGATGCTCGCATGACATTTGCATCGGTTGTGTGTTACACCGAACTATATATTTCTTATGATTTGAGTTTGATGGTTTTGGTACTTTTTAATTGAACCTAAGTATATTATACGCATAGTCAAATAATAATTACCTAGCAACTTAATAAAAACAGCTACATCTAGCATGATTAAACTGTATACCTGTTTAGCAAGCCGTTTTTTAAACGACTGCAAAAAAGGAGGTTTTCAATTCGTCTCTATTTATTTTGTGTGTCTTTCAGTCTAATTTTATGAACGGTTACCACCCCTAAAGGTGGAAAAACTGTGGATGCAAAATGTATATCGCGATATCCCTCCGAAGGCGGTTCCCGCTTTTTAAAACAATTTTTTTGCTGGTTTTGAAATTGGCTTACCTACTATTCTAAAATTTCAGTAGAATATTTTTTACACGCGAGTTAGAGCTCTTTCCGGAAGAACTCAGGAAATGCTAATTGGAAACCACTGATCTAAAAGACAACATATTATTATTTTTTATACTTTTTGATAACGAGACGAGCTGGTCATTTGCCTGATGGTAAGCATAACGCCGACCCATAACAAATGCAGTGCCACTCAGAACTTTGACACACAAAGGTCTGTGTGGCACTGCTTTGCGCTCGTTACCCTGTCTCATAAGCCCAGTAATTTCACTGGCTACTCTGCTCATCAAACCGGAACATAGTAATGCTTGCACATTACTGCTTGGTGGCAGATTTCACGAGCAAAGTGGTAGTACCAACCCAGACGGACACTCGCTAGCTCGAACGTTCGTTACATTACATTGTAATAAACGGTTACATTACCGTTCTCACAATCAAGCGACAGGGCAGGCACGTCTGCTCGCGACCGCTGCCGCGGGGCAAGTGATCTGTTTTTGTACGTTTTGTGTTTTACTCCATGCGGGTAGTCGGAGAATGTGACCGACTCGGCAAAGAAATGAGGTGTGCGATATGCCATGCCTCAGGGCGCGAATGTAATGTCTTTTTGTATGGACGGAATAAATTGCTGTCGGTAATCTTTGTAGAGATGGTCAATGGCCAGCCTGGTGTTCGTGGTAAGTTTATGACAACAACATTATTATAAGAGTGTAAAGTTTTATTTTATTACATCATATTGACAAGTAACGTTTTTGAAACGAATAATAACGGTTTTTACCTGAACATGTTAAAGTGTTTATGAAATTATGATTTTTCTTTTTTTTTTCTTTTTTTCTTTCCTTTTTTCACTGCTTATTATTATGTCACACTAACAACTACTTTTGCATAGTTGAGTAATTAAAAAAGTAATGTTTAGGTACCTATGGATCTGTACAACACAATCCACAAACAACTAAAATTATATACGTAGTTATTGACATATTAGTATGTAGTATATAGTATAGTACCTAATTAATTAAAATACTAACACTAAAATAGACCTTTAAATTATAACTAGGTACATAACTAAATAAATAATAATTAATCAGCAAGTATTTACATGGCAAAAACATTGAGGTCTTAGTTAATTTCATATAATACAAAAATAAACTATAAACACTATAATTAACCTACCTACCTAAAAAACAATCCTTGAAAATATTATCTTCAAAAAAACACAAATCAATAAGATTATTCCATGTAAATTATGGGTAAGTACATAATATAATAATATACCTTTAGTTTATAACATAATAGACATATTATATACGACATTAAGCTAACATTTAATTTATAAGTACCAAACTATTTCATCATCATGGCATTCTATAAACCGCTCACTCTATTCTTTATCAATTTCCCTTCTATACCAAGCGGTTGAAACCTTTCCCAAAGCTGCAACAACAATGCACACATATAGACACTGTAACCACTGAGTATACGGTGTATATAGTGTCAAAGTCTAAACAGCTCACTATCAGAAGGTCTAAGTAGCAAAATGTCTAACGTCGCGGAACGCCTACTGAACAATAGGTACGTCTAATTAGCAAAACGCCCATGTAGGAAACGAAAGGTCTATGAAGCAAGTCGTCTAATGAGCAAATAGTTGGATTCTCAATCTAGGTTTAGACCAGGTGAGACAGCGGTCAAGAGTAAAAAATGCAGCATTACAACAGTCCCGCGATTCGATAGCCTTACCTACTAATTGTTGCAAAGATGTCTCAGCCCGGACCAGGGAGACCGTGGGAAACACAAACTTGTTATTACTGGCCCACTGGTACCCAGTGCTTGTAACTTGTAAGTGATCGCATAATTTGCACTGATTTTACGTTCCACGCTATCATTTGGGTACAATGTTAAGAGGTATAATGGAAAAGAAATCCGGAAAGGATTTCGTTTTGTTTTGTTTTGTTTCAGAAATGTAATTGGTGCGTTTCTGTCGCTGTCAAAGATAGCAAAGGGCTTTTTTTATTTGATAACGAGACGAGCTGGTCGTTTTTCTGATGATATGCATAACGCCAGCATATAACAATTTCAGTGCCACTCAGAACTTTGAAACAGAAAGGCCTGCGCGGCACTGCAGTGCACTCGTTACCGTTAGACACTATTATATCGTCTCATAAGCCCAGTAATTTAACTGGCTACTCTACTCATCAAACCGGAATACAGTAATGCTTGGACATTACTGCATGGCGGTAGACTTCACGAGCAAAGCGGTGGTACCAACCCAAACGGACACTTGCAGAAGAGTTAGGCTGAGATTCAGAGACGAATCTAAGCGTGGACTCACGCTTCCATACGTCAAAATTCTATACAGTTTTGACATATGGAAGCCAAAGTCTACGCTTAGAATCGTCTCTGAATCTTAGCCTTAGTCCTACCACCTAGTAAACTTTGAAGCGACTATGACTGTGAAGTAGTGACGTCAAGAGGCGCTCTGGACGTCAATGATTATAACCCTAGAATTAATGAGCTTTCGATGATGGACAACTTCATGAAACAGTGGAAGCATGGTGGTATGGTATTTTCTATTGCTCGCCGGGCTAGCTAAAAAGAAAAAACACAATCATGTTTTAAAATTAATTTTAAAGTTCAATTGCACACAGTAGCCTATGTTACTCTCCGGTTCATAAACTACATCTACACCAAAAATCACGACGACCCTTGCTCCGTTGCTGCGTGAAAGAAGGACAAACCATCAAACACACTTTCGCATTTATTATAATAGTACGGATGAAGAAATAGCAAAATACTCAACGTTGTAACTTTCTCCTAAAACTAGTTGCCAGGACCGATTCAGGTACAAATGTGCTGCCATGGGAAAGCCCCCCCAAGGGTAATTGTCCTCCAGGGAGGGGGGTCTGTAAACAGCCCCGGGGCAATTTGCGTATCGAGAGCTGCCGCAATCGGCGCGGACGGTACTTAACTGCTAATTGTTGGGTACCGATGACAAAAAATCAAAAAACTCATATAATTTTTTCAAGAAAAATGTTTTTTTCGAAGCGATTTATTTCGTCATAACGTCACCATTTACGCATCATTCCGAACAAAATCTGTTAATTATCACATTAGGATCAGTGTCTAGTGATCAAATTCGACATTAACAAAACATTCTTAATTTAGTAGACACGTAATAAAGAATATTGTTTTGTTTAGGCATTACTACTGATTTTATAAACGAGTTTAAAAGAAGGTTCTCATTACGTCTGTAATTTGTTTTTTTTTTGTTTGCGTATGCCACTTGCACCAATTAGCAATCGATTTTAAAGATTCTCTTTTTCACGGGTAGGCAAAAAAGAGAAAGAGTAAGTTAATAAATTTTATGAAAGAATACTACCTAACGGTGGAAAAATCGGGGATGATAAGTCGGTTCCCTTTTTTAAAAGATTTTTTTGTGTACAGTACAAACTCATTTGGTTTCCGAACCCATGTTCTTTCAAACGCACATTTAACCTGATGAGGTTCCTGTGAAGCCGCTTGTTAAACTGCAGTTTCAGATCTTATGGCTTCTAACGTTTAATTAAACGCAGTTTTATTGCAATATAAAATCAAGCGTCAAGGATTTAGTCCATTGAGGAAAGCAGGTGTTTGCAGGTGGAGAAAGTAAGGTCGTTTTCAGTTGAGAGATGTTTCCAGGCCCTTGCATTTTTTTTGAATACACATGTTAGAATTCTACTACATGTCCTCATTCACAATTAATTACATATTACCTCGATATAAAACACTTTTTGTAAACTATTGGATAAAACGTTGAAGGAGTAAACCCACATGTTCAAGAACCACAAATATCGAGTGCATGTGGCAGGCACCAAACCCCACTGGGCTCACTTGGTGGATTATATAACCCATATTTTTTTCTCTGAGAAAAGGCCGGTATCCCAGCAGTGGGAGCGTAATATAGGCTGATGAGAGTGATGACTAGATAACGAGTCGTTTGCCTGATGATAAGCATAACGCTGGCTCATAACAATTGCAGTACCACTCAGAACTTGAAAACACAAAGGTCTGGGCGGCATATATTGCGCTCGTTACCCTGAGACATTAGGCATTAAGTCTCATAAGCCCAGTAATTTCACTGATATATAAAACATGGATGTTTAAAAGGACCAAGTTTTCTTAGCGTAGGTATTTAAATGATGTATAATTGTTGAGCTAGCCATAGAATCAAAACCCTACTCAAATCACAATCTTATCACATACCTACGTATTACATCACCAAAACTGGTGATGTTGATAATTTTCTTTTGTTTGTTGTTTATAAATGTTTTTAGATTTAATCATGTAAACAAACTGTGTAGGTAATTTTCGTTTCAAACTCATAGGTATAGGTCCCACAAAACAGGGAAATGCCGTGGAAAATACTTCCCCTTTGTACTATTATTATATTATGTTCTGTGCTATTGCATAGAACCATCTGATATATTGTTGACGTTCAGACTGTCTTACGAAGACTGTCGCCTATGTAATCATTAAACAAGTCTGAGTGCGGCACTTATTCAGACAGTTTGAATATCGTGTGGTGCAATAAATCCTTAAACAAGTCCTCAAGTATTAAATGCATGTCACTTCTGCCACAGAACATATTATAATAATACTCTTCTGCTCTCTTCTTTAGTTCATACAAACTTTCTGCACATCGCACATTTTCAGGTACCTAAGTAATTTGGTACCTACATTGCATGCGCTTAGACACAAAGAAACTAAAAAAAAAAGTTACTCTCATCAATATTTCGGACAAAAGGATTTCTATAATATTCAAAGAAGCATGAACAATGGTCAAAGTAGCATAAAATCTGCCGATTCTCCATTTGAGTTAGCGCCACCGACCATTTTTACATTTAAGTACTATCGAAAAAAAACACTAATAAAATAACCTTTATATCTTTCGTTTTAAGTGTAAAGTAACTTGGCTGTTACTTTTCCAACTAAGTTTTAAGTTGGTCATCTATATTTTTGCCACTGGGAGGTCCAATTTAATTGTCATACCTTGTCATATCTACGGTACTGTTCAATGAATATTGTAAATGTTGTAATTGCATTATAATTTTAGATATTTTCTGTAACACGAGTACATTTGTATTTTTTTTATGCTGCAACCATAACGAGGCGAGTCGGTAGTCCGGCCCATAACAATTGCAGAGCCACGACAAAACTTTGAAACACAAAGGCCTGTGCGGCACAGCAGTGCGCTCGTTACCCTGAGACATTAGGTATTAAGTCTCATAATCGCAGTAATTTAAGGTCCAAATTCAAATTCAAATTCAAAAGTCTTTATTCAAATAGGCCCCAAAGGAGCACTTATGAAAGTTAAAATGACTCTAACAGCCGGCCTCTGCAACATTCATCTACCCGAATCACAGACTAAAACTAATGCTGTCTTTATCAGAACATAATAAATGACAAAGACACCAACAGACCCAATCCGTGCTCAAAGTCAACGAATCTTCCAGAAACCCACCGTGCCCGTTCCAAATTGGTATAGGCCGAGCAAGAAGAAGGGCAAGAAACTCGTCACGGCATTCTTTTTAAAAAAAGTAGTTTTTTACAATGATTCTAATGCTAACAACTAACAATTTAAAGTTTAGTAGTCGCCAGGAGGCTCCTGAGCTGTTTGCCTCCATGCATCCTTGTCATCTACATAATCCTTAATTTTATAATACGCTTTTTTAATTAATACACTCTTGACTATACGTTTAAACTTTCCTTGTGGTAATTCAGTTAATACTTTAGGAATTTTGTTGTAGAATCTGACACCATTTGCCAGGAACGATTTGTTAGTTTTACTTAATCTGAACCCGGGTACAACAATTTTATGTTTACTTCTAGTATTTAACTCATGTACATCACTTTTTAAGTTAAATTTAGTAATATTCTTCCGTACATACATTATATTTTCCAAAATGTATAGCGAAGGCAGGGTTAGAATACCTATTTCTTTAAAAAAGTCTCTTAGAGATTCGCGATTCCCCTTGTGTAAAGTACAAGTTTAATTTTAGATAAAAGAACGAGACATTACAGGTGGTGCGGCAATGGGAAATACATCGATTCCCAACATCTAGGCAACTATTAAAACTAAACACCATTTTATTGTAATGTTTAGTCCAAGCAACAGTCGAAAGTCTTTTTGAAAGAAAGAAAGAAAATGTTTTTGGAATTCTTTTTAAATCATGCCCAATATTTTTCATTACCCATTATTATCAGTCGCAGATATACATACTTACATACATCTACCTACATCTACTGGATGTAGCAGACTTCACAAAATGAATCCTGCGACTTGATTTCTGGTTATCTCCTCAAGTCTTTGTGTTAGTTTAGGTTGGTTTTGTGTCCAATATAGTGTCACCAAATACCTTAGTTGGCAGTATTCGAGTGACGCGTTTACGTAACAAAGGCGATTCTGCCTTCAGTGCACATTTGGATAGCGTGTCGCCCGTATGCATTCAGCTAATATTAACATTTTCATGTATACATTTACATACATACATTTAACATTTTATACTTTAAGGACATTTTTATAGAAATAAATTACTCATAATTCAAACAGTATTTTAACATAATCACCGCAAACCTCGCTACGTACCGGAAATATTGATTCTAAGCCCAGATGCAGGTTCACTTTCGTTTTTTTCTACATGTCTCAAACTTGTGTAAAACTATAAAAAAATTTTTGAAGAAATTCTTTACGGACAGCTCAGTGGAGACCGATTTTCTCAATAACGCTCCTAGCTCATAACTTGCCGCCCGCCCCGCTAGTGTCGGTATCACCTCCGCGATCGGGCGTTGGCAAATGATGTTAATTTTCGAGTTTTACAGCGAAACAAAGCAACTGTTATCTGGTGAGGCATCGCTCACGAACCGCGGCGTCGCTATCTGTGGGTGCTCGGACTCGGAGTTAGGATATTGGTGCAACTGGAGCGAAACCTACCAGTTATCATAATATATAAAAAGGAGAAAAACTACCTATAGGATAATTTTTCATTCTCGATAATTTACCGTAAGGTACTACTAGTCTGTGCGTTACCATTTGAGCACTCACATCTGTTCTTTAGTAAAAATTGTGTTCAATTGCAATTGCAACCGCTTGAATAAAAAACATGGGCGCTCACGTGCACAGTAACGTCCCCGGGGTAGAGCGAGAGCGGTGTCTCTAGGCGCCAAGTGGCAAAGAGCTCCAGATTGTAAGTACCTAATTGAACAAAAGTCCTTTACATTTTAGATTTATATTCGATAAAAATAAAAACTTTGACAAAGTCGGTAATATTTAATTTAATTATTAGAAGTGGCTTGCAGCGCACAAACTATTATCTAATCTGTGGCGCTGCCTCGATCGGTGACCATTGAGCATCTTACCTTGTAGTTGTTGTAGTGACAATGTGGTCGGTGATGGTGAGCTTGCTGAAACCGCTGTATTGAAGACGTCTAGTACCTAACCTAAAATAAACTAGGTACCTACATCGAGAACCCAATCAATGCCTAACGTTAGAAAACATTCTGCCAAGTTACGTTTTAGTGATTTACTCTAGATCTAAATATAAAAAATAAATGAAATACGAATATAAATTCGCCATTTGAAATTGAACTGGAAAATTGTTGAAACACCAAGCACGAGCGTAGGTATAATATCCCCCGAAGCTAGTGTGTAAATTTTGTGAAATCTTTCCATCGTGTCAATAAATTTAATGCAATTTAAAAATAGCTACCGAATTCCAGAAAAGAAATTATTCATACAATCAACCAATTTGAATAATTTTCTTTTAAAATAAATAAGCTCGTTCTGGCCAAAACTCCTTTTAACGTCTTTTCCGTGAGAACCTTATTGCGTGCAAATATTGAAATCAAGTAATTTTATAAAACGTGATTGATGGAATTCAAATGACTAAGAGCTAAATTGGAAAATAGCTTCTGAATTTGGGATTCCTCCATCAAATATTCGGTCAATTTTGGACACGAAATTGTTCAAATCTTCGAGAAAATTGCAATTCTTTATGAAATGCATAAGATGCGTGCGTTATGGTAAACCTTTTGCCACAGGCTTTCATTGTTATTCGCTGGGAACTTCATTTCGTGTCCTTATTTAAATCAGTCAATTTTCGTAAAATGTGAATGTCGAATGTTATGAATACATAGTGGAGTTTCAAAATGACGGAATTCGGAGACCATCAGTCATTGCCGTGATTTGGAAAGCTTTTGAATATTTTTTCAATGAAGCTCATTTTTTTATCGGTAGGTACTAAATTATAATTAGGTAACGAGATGATGACGAACTGTTTGTTTGCCTGATGGTAATCATAACACCAGCCTATAACAACTCCACTCAGAACTCTGAAACACCTGCGCGGCACTCCAGTGCGCTCGTCACCAAGTTATAGAATCTAAAGTGTCAGGGTGGGAGAGTCTACAATGATTAGAGTACATAATTTCACTGGGTAGTAGGTACTTCGCTTATCAAACCAAAGCAAACTAATGCTTGCAAATTATTGCTTGATGACAGACTGCACGAGCCAAACGGTGGAATCCACACAGACGGACACTCCCAAAAGAGGCCTACCACCTTTTTTTTTTTTTTTTTTTGGTTCCCGGTGGAAAAACTCCTTTATGAGCTTACCCCTCCGTGCCTCGGGGGAGGTCACGGAGAGAGTGTGGGCTTCCCGCTCGCCCACTGCGCAGCGGACTACCCACCAAAAAACCACCGGGGCGTTATACGGCTCAGCTTCTGGACGGGGTTGCGGTGCCACTTTCGCACTACACGCGGAACCCCGTCAGCCGTCGTCCGCCCCCACGGGGCGGACCCACCTCGCGAGGAGCCTAGCTCCCCCGCTCGGCTCGGGCGGTGCGCCCACGCTAGACGTACCGCCCCCGCCTCGGGAGGGCCCTTACCTATAAAAGGTGAGGGACGCCTGATGCCCCCGCGTCCGACGCCCCAGGCCCTCCCGGAGGAGACGGAGGGGTTAAACCGCGCCCCCGTCTCCGTGCTCATGAGAGCACCGTCGTGTCCCCCACCTGCCACGGCGCTCGCACGGAGCGCCGCTTAGGGCGGGGGCCATCACAATGGCGCGCGGTCGCAAAAAACACGGCCGCGCGCTCCACCTCGTCTCAGTCCGGTCGATTCGTCCCCGAACCTAGGGGTCCCGGTAACCACCACCGGTCCGGGGACTCCTCCTCCCATGTTCTCTCCGATCTAACCCCCCCCCCAGCCGTCGCTGTATGCCAGGGTGGGGTTAACTCCTCCTTGGTCACGTCCCGTTTGGCGCGCTGCCAGCGGGAGCAGGGGGGCTCTCATACCCAAAAAAGGTATCCCCCTGGTCCCACGCTGGTAGCCAGCGCGCCCCTCCTCGTCCAGCCCCCCCAATAAGAGGGGCTGTCCATCTCCTGTCCTCGTCCGATTTCGCGCGCTGCCAGCGGGAGCAGGGTCTAAACCCACCCTGGTCCCACGACAGCGCGCCCCTCTCTCACCTCCGGTGTCGCGGCGCCGGGGAGCCTCACGGCACCCCGACACGCCCGTCTCTCCCTGCGGCCTTCGGGCCCCGCTCAGCCCCTTTGCCCCATCCGCTGTGCCCTCTGCTGACCCAATCAGAGGGACACGCGGAGGGGCCCACCTCGCCGGGTTATCAGCTACCCGTCAGCAACCCCTCCGGGACCGAAAGGTCAACCAGGAGATGTTGCTGACGGGTACCCAGGGTGCACCACGTGGAGGTTCCCCGGCATAGCACCCCAGAGGCCTACCACCTGGTTTTACTTACTACAGCTACTATGCTGAAATTTCGGTGCATTTTCGGTAACACTTGTGGCAGACTCTGAATAACCATTTAATTTTTGAACAGCTTGCTCAATAGTAAGTAGGTGAGTGGATGGATGGTCGCTAATAGCATTTACAACTGCGTGATTCCGAGCTTTAGAAGGCACTTTAGGCCGTTGGGCGCTATTGTAATGGTAATTTTTTGTTCCTACAATTTTTAACACTAATAGGGCTGTCCACTTGAATAGGCAGGAAATAGATTGTTCGGTCCTTTTTTATACTATTGAATAACGAGACGAGCGGGTTGTTTTCCTGATGGTAAGCATAACGCCGGCCCGTGACAATTGCTGTGCCACTAAAATCTTTAAACCATAAAGGCCTATGGGGCACTGCATTGCAATCGTTACCCTGAGCTAAGGTTTTAAAAGTAAAGTAAAGTAAAAAATCATTTATTGACATAACTTTTTGTACAAATTATCAATGAACCCATAGGCTGCCGAACTAGTAAAAACAAAAAAGTTAAGCATATAAATTTAAGTTTCAGCTCGACTCGTAGTCCAATAGTTAAAAAAACGTATTGCAACCATTGATTAGGAGTAGCATCTCGATTATTGAAACTGAAACGAAACCATAGGCTCCAGTATGCCTCAAGCCTATGCAGTGCAGTCGCATTGACTACGAGTAGTACGAACACGCACGGCAGCGCGGCCGAATTACGGCCTGCGATACGATCGCGATTCGCGACGACAAATCGCACGACCGCCACCGCGCCGCAGGCGTGCGCCCAACCTTATTAGCTCTCTAGATTTGGAGATAATGCTATGGCTGTGGCACTAAATATTGATAGGACATTGTGCTAGTGTTAATGGACGGTAATACCAAGTACAATGGAATACTAATAGCAAAGTACCTAATAGGTACACTTTGGAAGTGTCGAACAGTAACTATATGTACCTATAAAAGACACGCTTTGACGTGCCGAACTATCTATCTCTGCCCACCAAAGTTAAAATATATTATGCCTGTAAAGTTAGACTTACCTAGTCAAATGCAGGGAAGCACAGGAGAACGTTATTTGCGTAATAGGTAGGCAAATCATTTTCAAATGGCCAAGATTACGATGGATGTTATGTATATTGTTATACATAGGTAACGACTTGAATGCAAGAAGATAACTACTATAGGGAAAGAATATTCAAAACATATACGTACTTAACTTTGTCGTTAGAACCAGGGTGCCCGATGAAACTCGGCCTTGTGGCAGATTACTCACGATCTGCCGAGCGTGATACCACAAGATTTATTGCTCTAAGACAGGGATGCACAGACTTATTAAAACTAGGGGCCACTCGGGCAAATTATGAACTGATGGCGGGCCGCCAGAAGTATAAGGACAATAAAGAATTGATAATTATGTATTAAAATTGAAAAATAATTTATTTACCAACGCATGCACGGCGCACCGATAAGCGCACTTAAGAGCGCGCGCGCGAGATTCAAATTACTTTTCGAACATATTTTTTTCGGTTTTATTCAGGAATAGAATTCAATATTTTTCGAATGTACGAGAGTATTATTTTTGCTGTCGGCGGGCCACCAGTAGGGTAAAACCCGGATAGTTGCCTCAGTGGGATACTTGCCGCAGTGTCTAATACACTATGTTAGGGATGTTGGGGGTGTTAGTACTTTACTATAATTAGAAGCCCTTCTACCACAGGCCTCGGTGCCATGTAAATCGTCTGAATAGACGTACGCGTCTTGTCCCCGTGAGCAAAAAACTTCCGCGCCGAAACTTTGACGGGCGTCAAAATTATATTGGTCAGTAATTTCCATTGAATATTTTTTTAACTGACTGTGGTTTCAGTCAACTTTTTGTCTATTTGCATGCATTACAGTTTAAATTACACTGTTTATTACGTTTTATTGTTATATAGTTTTTATTTATTTCGCAAATCAAAAGGGCAAGTATCCGTATCAAAAAGGATAGTTGCCCTATTTACCTTTGCGGATAGTCGCCCTTGGGGCAACTATCCGCAATTACAAATTCTTTAATAAAGCAAAGACTTTTTCTTTAGGTGAAATTCAGTAGGCAACGTTCCCAACATACTGGCAGCATTGCCACGTTGAATGGCAATGCTTTATCTTTGACCTAAGTACAGGCCAGCATTTGGAGGTTCTTTTTATTGTATTTTTATTTTATAGTTTAAAACATTAAAACTTAAATACTTACTATTTAATAATGTTAATTAATATTTTATTAGTAGATACTTAATAAAGGATCGATAAACAATAAAGACGGATTACATAAATTGATATTAAATTTGTCTCAATAAAAAAATCATACTGTGGCGTCTATAGCCCTGCACGAGGCAAGTATCCCCGGAAGCATTTTTTCCGTTAGGCTACTATCCGCCACGGTAGGCAACTATCCCTTTTTTGAGAGGTCTAATAAAACAGGATTTACTCGAAAACCATATAAATTATGTTTACAAAAATAGGCTCCTATTAAAGATCAAATACCTATGTTTTGACATACATGTTGTATTAATCGTAGTAAGTACATAGTTTTGAATAATAGAGTCTTTTTGAAAAGTGCGGCAACTATCCGGCTTTTACCCTATTCAACCGGCGGGCCGCGGTCTGTGCATCTCTGCTCTAAGACCTTAGGTCGTCCAGAGACCACGAACACAACGACACTTCTTCAATCTGATTCACACTTTTTCTTACTTTTTTCTTGATTATAAGGAACTCGGTAATTGGTTCTGCTCGTAGAGACTTGTGCTAGTCTATAGTTATAGTATGTAGATTGGAGATTATGGTAAGTAATATAAATAAGCTTTTATTAAAGTTATGTTATACAAATAGGTACACCACCAATGTTGTCTCAGTTAAGAATCTCTTCTTGAGGTTGCCATAAGAGCCAGCTAAGAGTTTTTTTTGTACTATTTGATATCGAGACGAGCTTGTCGTTTACCTGGTGGTAAGCATAACGCCGGCCCATAACACTTGCAATGCCACTCAGAACTTTCAAACAAAGGCCTGCGCGGCACCGCAATGCGCTCGTTACCCTTGAGACATTAGGAATTAAGTCTCATATAAGCACAGTAATTTCACGGGCTGATCTGCTCATCAAACCACGCTAACCTTTCTGGCAATCCAAATCTTCTATCCGCTTATTGTAGAATTAAGTTCCGACGTACGCGGATGCAATTTGTCCGTATCACGAAATCCCGATTGAAACCCTCAACCACTCTGATTTATCCACAAAATAATTTCATTAAACAACAAATGCGGCTTCCTACGCGTTGACAGGTAGACGGCCCAGCTCTACTCCGTCGCAAAACTGTAACCTGGTTTCACCAATCTAAAACCAATCTTAATACGATGGTTTAAAGTTCTCAAGCATGGTAAATATAAGTTGGTGTCTGTTTAAAACTAGAGGTTAAAAGTTAACCACCCATCTGCTAAGCTCGCAGTACGTGATCATGTTGATTTTGATACCTGGACGTTTTGTACAGTAGGTACCTACCTATAGCGTTTAAATTAAGCCAGATAGATTAGTTAGGCCTGTTTTACTACCTATGTAGGTACTACCTATATGTTAATCAAGTTTAAACGTTCTGATATCAAAGCCTATAAAAACAAGTTCATTAATTAGATTCTGCATATTTAATATCCTAATTTAATGCAACTATTACCTATGTGCTATCTATAGGTATATTAGCTTTCGCTCGCGGCTTCGCACGCGTTGAATCACTAAAAAATGTAGCCTACTCGATAATGAAGCTTTTTATTAGGGAAAACCAGTTCAATGATTAGGTTCCAGAGATTAGCTGTAACTGTAACAAAAAAAAAACTGTGGCGCACTTCAGATCCAGTCCTAATTTTGGTTAAACCACAGACAACTATAATTCTATTCCAGGCCTAGCGTGGAAAAGGTTTGCACGCACATTTCAAATGATAAACAACTCTTTTCCAAGCTTTTGAGGTGAAAAATTATGTTGCGCTCGGGAACAAGTTATTTTGTGTCTTGTACTTTTAAACCCTTAGCTTCTTCAGGTTTCAATACTTGCGCCAAATAACAACTTTGCCCCCGTGCATAACAAACAACTATTGTCTATGATTTAATGTATATAATTTTAAGATCAGATAGTGGTCTAACGCTAATCTATAAGCTAGTAAGTGTAAAGAAAACAGTAAGTACCTAACATTTTCGTTTTCTTATCTAGTTTACTTAGTAGGTATTTATTTTTATCGTCTCAATCAATAAATCCAGCATATTAGCATCTTCTAAGTTATGTTATTAGGCAGTCTATTTGTACATATCTACCTAGTACCTACCTATTACTACTAAATGATACTGTCAGGTATTTTTTAAATTTTGCAATAGCACCAGCGGCGCGAGTACGGAAGTCGGTTCGATAAATTTGTCGAACCGAAAAACTCGACAAATTTATCGAATTTTGCGAGTACCGAAGTCTGATCGTAAAGTATTGTAGTAGCTCTATATTCTCTTTGGATTCGACCTAGCGTTTCGATAACTTTTGTCGATTGTTTCGAGGCTCGATAAATCCCACGTTATCGATTTGAACTGTCATTTTTGTCGAATATTATCGACCCGAATAGATCCGTACTTGCGCCGCAGTTGGTGGCTAGCTTCATAACTTCGCTGCCGGCATTACTCCATTGAATTGCAATGCTGATTTAAGCCAACCATTACGTAACGCTAAAAGTGTTATTTTCCACAATATTCTCAGCCTGTTTTCAAAAGGTGCAAAAAGCTCACGGTTTTCGTGCGGTGCGTTACATTGACAGGGGCAGACGTGACAAGCGGTCTGTAATCACTATAATTACGGAATGTAGTGCATGTACGATTCCCGTGTGACGTTAATGTTCGTGAGTCACGGGACTTTGACAGTTAGCTCTTTATCAGCTTAAAAAGGATGTTGAGTATATTTTGGAGTGTTTTGTATGTACATACTTAAATAACGCCCAATGATAACATACATACACAGATCTTGTCCTCTATTACTAGGTTTATGTGTTGTCTCTAGGGAACCAAATACTCATAAAGGATCACAAGTAGATACGGAACATATATTTAAATACTAGCTTCTGTCCGCGGTTTCACTCGCGTTCCCACACGAACCGTGCATTATGTCACTTTCCCGTCTATAAACTATAACTATGCCAAAAATCACATCGATCCGTTGCTTGAAATTCTTTCAAACAACGAATCTCTCATGAGAACCAAATGTCCTTATCGAAAAAAACTAGAAGACTGAAGATGAGACTGAAGGTGTGTGCGGGCTTTAGTCATTCTATAAAATATTTTGTATACTTGGAACGGCCATTTAACTTTCGTGAGCACCCTTCTGAATAAGTAACCCACGTGAATAAAAGTTTTAATTTCAATAATCTGTTTTAATTACATAAATGCTACGTTTTTACGTAAAATATCACAAATAAAAATGATGTTTCTGTTCAATCCGTATCTTTATTTCATCTTACAACCTTTCCTGTGCTTCAAAATTTCAACAGGCGTCAGATACAACGTTTCCGAGCAACTATCGCACTTATACTCTTTACCATTAGGTTTATTTTCTCTTGGCGGTTTTATATCGTCTTTTTCTTTCTTCACCGTTCTAGCAGAACACGTGAAGTGCTTATGCTGTATTCTTTCAATAGGGGATAGGCATACAGTGAGGTCACATGTGGGGCAAGTCCAAGGGAGGTTGTAAGTTTCTTCGTAGATTTTGTAGCTCCATTCTGTGTCCACGACGCTAAAACAAAAAACATATCTATATAAATAAATACAATTGAAGTGTCTGTTTGTAATATCAAAATAACAGCTTTTTACTAAATGCATGTGAAAGTATATGTATATACGGAACCTATAACAAAACCATTTTAAAAAATTTTGTGTTTCTGTCTGTCTGTCTGTTTGTTCCGGGTAATCTCCGAAACGGCAGGACCGATTTTGACGGGACTTTCACTGGCACATAGCTGATGTTACAAGGAGTAACTTAGGCTACGTGGGCAAAGCCGCGGGGCACAGCTAGTAAATAAATAAAAATTTAATATAATATAATAATAATTTAAGACATTTTAAATTATAAATCCCGTGATCTCTGACATTTTGATAGGTATATCCATGTTATGATCTACGTTATTAAAAACTACCCAAAAACAAAAACTCACCAATTAAAAACAATATTATCTGTCACATATACCCCTCCTTTCCTCTCATTGGCAACGCATTTGAAGCTTTCCTCAAACGGGTTAGGGTCTATACTCCCGTGCACTTCGTTACCGCCGTGGTATATAACCTTAAGATCGCCTGGAAGCAATCTCTTGATAGCGTAGTAGACTTGACTGTTCATGTATGAACTGATATCGCATGACAGCTCGTATTGAAGCTCTTCGTAGTTCCCGGCGTGTTTCTGTTTTTCAAGCTCGCTTTCCACTGATTTATTCGGATTGGCATCTGAAACAATTCGACAACAATATTTAAAACTAGTTTTATGCCCGCGGTTTCACCCGCGCGAAGATTTTGGAATTCATGGGTTTTATTTTTTTGCGCTGAACCTTATTTCTTTTTCTATAATTAATGTAGCCTAAGTTACTCTCCATAACATCAGCTATCTGCCAGTGAAAGTCCCGTCAAAATCGGTTCAGCCGTTTCGCAGATTACCCGGAACAAACAGACAGACAAAAATTTTTAAAAATGTGTTTTTGCTATATGTGTAGTACATATAGCAAAAAGTTTTGTAGAGTTTTGACGTAAACTTTAAACGCCTTTTCTTCAATGAAAAATTTCGAATCTTCGAAAATTCGTATACCAAATATTGTTGACCACCACGAGTAGATTGGCCCTCTGTCATGACAACATACCAATTTCAACTCAGGCTGTGAGCATGATATTGTCGATTTTGAACCAATGCAATCAGAAAATTAAACCTTTTAAAAATAAGTCTTTATCATGTCAATTAATAATGATTAATCAGTCTCCCTGACATAGTTTGTGACAACAATAAACTTATCAGCCCATCATTTCAAAACACAAATAAGAATTTTATGTCTAATAATTAAAAGACAAATGATGGAAATTTACTTAAAAAAAATAAACATTGTACTTTAGATAGACTAATGAGTGCAGACAAATATTTATAATCGGCTTAAGTGGGAAGTGGTCCCGCGCCCGAAAGCCACCGGAAACATAACGAAAGTATTTTTTTTTTACTATTTTATAACGGGACGAGCTGGTCTTTGCCTGATTGTAAGCATAACGCTGGCCCATAACAATTAAAGTGCCACTCAGAACTGTGAAACTTAAACACCTGCGCGGCTCTGCAGTGCGCTCGTTACCATGAGACATTAGGTATTAATTAAGTCTCATAAACACAACACAAACACACTTTCGCATTTTATAATATTAGTAGGATTAATATGTTTATCAAAGTTAGTGGGAGGACTAACTCTTCTGCGAGTGTCCGTCTGGGTTGTTACCACCGCTTTGCTCGTGAAGTCTGCCGCCAAGCAGTAATGTGCAAGTATTACTGTGTTCCGGTTTGATGAGCAGAGTATCCAGTGAAATTACTGGGCTTATGAGACTTAATACCTAATGTCTCAGGGTAACGAGCGATCTGCAGTGCCGCGCAGGCCTTTGTGTTTCAAAGTTCTGGGTGGCACTGCATTTGTTATGGGCCGGCGTTATGCTTACCATCAGGCAAGCGTCTAGTTACCAAATAACATAAAAAAAAATAAAAAAAAACCCGTGTAATTTCACTGCCTACTTTACTCATCAAACCAGAACACAGTAATGCTTGCACACTACTGCCCGGCAGCAGACTTCACGAGCAAAGCGGTGGTAACAACCCAGACGGATACTCGCAGAAGACTTAGTCCTCCCACTAACTTTGATAAACATATTAATCCTACTAATATTATAAATGCGAAAGTGTGTTTGTTGGTTTGTCCTTCTGTCACGCAGTAAGGGAGCAACGGATCGACGGAATTTCTGGCATAGATATAGTTTCTGGACCGGAGAGTAACATAGGCTACTTTTTATCCCGGAAAAATGCACGGTTCCTGTGGGAATGCGGGTGCAAAACCGCGGGCAGCAGCTAGTCTGGCTATAAGTCACGAATTACGAATACAAATCTTTAAAAATTATCACAATCGACTGTAGATATGACAAACTTCTATTTTTAACACATGACACAAATCGTTGCAATACAGATAAAAGCACATAATAATATAATTATCTAATCATTATATGTACAAAGAAATCAATTATTTACGCGTGTCGACGATTCAGCCTAAAGAAACTATATTTTTTTTGGCCCAAAAGTGACCACGTTCGCTGCCCTACCGGTTTAGAGATTTCCAAACCTAATATAGGCTTCCATTAGACCCGGATATCTCTAAACCGGCTACGGTCACCGGTCGGCCGCTGCAAGAGCAACCTGCATAAATGGGGCTTTCCTTCAAATGAGTGTTGCCAGTGTCGGTGTGGTGTCCCGACGGAAACGATGACCCATCTGCAGCGCAAGTACGGATCTATTCGATCGATAAAATTCGATAAATTGACAGTACAAATCGAAAAAAGTGGGTATTATCGACTTTTTATATCATTTATGAGCCTCGATACAATCGACAAAAATTATCGAATATCTAGGTCGCGTCCAAAGAGAATATAGAGCTTCTATATACAATACTTTACGATCAGACTTCGGTATTCCCAACATTCGATAAATTTATCAGTTTTATCGATTCTACAAATTTATCTAACCGACTTCCGTACTTACGCCGCTGTCGTCATACCCTTCCTGCGGCAGCAGCTATTAATATAATAATATCATTTAAGAGTTTACCAGCAAGCCGTCGATTGATAAGGGCGTCCCATCGCTGACGAAGTTTCGTAGCTTTCAGCAGCAAATTTATTCCATCTTCAGGATATGGAAACTCCAGCAGCAACCATGAATCGCAAACAATCCTTAAAAAGTAAATTATAAAGTTTAATAAAACAATACTAAATATACATGGATAAACGGATGCTTGTATAAGCTAAACTTGAAACTTACCTAGAAAAGCCAATGTTCGTATCAATGGAGTGCGCTAGAAGCAACAGAGTCTGCGCCGCCGGCATTCGCATCGAATTTACTACGTACGGCTTTGTAGTTTCCAGCAGAGATCTGTAACATGACAGTTTTTTTTTTATGTTATTTGGTAACGAGACGTGCTGGTCGTTTGCCTGATGGTAAGCATAACGCCGGCCCATAACAATTGCAGTGCCACCCAGAGCTTCGAAACACAAAGGCCTGCGCGGCACTGCAGTGCGCTCGTTACCCTGAGACATTAGGTATTAAGTCTCATAAGCCCAGTAATTTCACTGGCTACTCTGCTCATCAAACCGGAACACAGTAATGCTTGCACACTACTGCTTGGCGGCAGACTTCACTCACAAAGCGGTGGTAACAACCCAGACGGACACTCGCAGAAGAGTTAGTCCTACCACTAACAATTACCAAGTTAAGACTAAATCTTCTGCGAGACTCCCGTTTTGCTCGTGTAGTCTGCCGCCAAGCAGTAAGGCAGCCCTTACATCTAATTCATGATTGATGGATAAGCATCAATCGCGGACCATGAGAAAAACACGTAAAAAACACGATCCCAGCTTGACGCAAATCGTATCGTCTATAGCGGTTGTGGTTGGGGCTTGACGGAAATGTAGTCCGAGTGCGGAACCCGCTTCTATGACTTCAATTCAAAAAAATTGTTTCATAACTACTGCGTGCTCAGTGCAGACGCCGCGGTAAATGAGCGGTGATGCGCAAGTGATGTATGTAGGGCTTCGAGACTGCACTATCTGGCCGTATTGCCGTTCTTGTCTATTTCGTGGTTTTACATCAAGCCGCGCTTGCGCGTGTATTATCTCGTTTAAAAATCAATCGTATCAAAAGCATGGTTATTTTTTAAAATAGATATATGTTTGAGAGGAGTGAACGCAGTGAAGGAGAGATATGGCTGACTCACGAATAAAGATTTCTTTATGTCTCTATCGCTGTGAAGTCTGCCGCCAAGCAGTAGTGTGCAAGCATTACTGTGTTCCGGTTTAATGAGCAGAGTATCCAGTGGCTTATGAGATAAGTCTCACAAGCCACTGGATTGTAAGCATAATGCCGTACCATAACAATTGCAGTGCCACCCAGAACTTTGAAACACAAAGGCCTGCGCGGCACTGCAGTGCGCTCGTTACCCTGAGACATTAGGTATTAAGATACCTAATGTCTCAGGTTTCAAAGTTCTGGGTGGCACTGCAATTGTTATGGTACGGCGTTATGCTTACAATCAGGCAAACGACCAGCTCGTCTCGTTACCAAATAACAAAAAAAAAGTCTCACGTCATTTGCCCAGAATGAGGCTCCTTACCAAAGCTCTAGACAGTACCTACGTAGTATTCGTTTGGACCAATAGCTATACTCACAAGTAACAAAGTATCTGGTGCGAGTGAGACAGCGCTAGTTTCCCAGTATAGTGCGCACAGTGGGTGTGTATATCTGTCTCAGTCAGTTGCAAAGTGCGAGGCTCCTTGCCGAAATACGATGTGGGATGGAGAAACACGAAAGGTTTACTCCATGTGTGATACAGTTGCTCGGCTACCGACTGCAATTGAACAATTACAAATTAAAAATCATATTCAAATTCAAATTCAATTCAAATTCAAAAGTCTTTATTCAAATAGGCCCCAAAGGAGCACTTATGAAAGTTAAAATGACTCTAACAGCCGGCCTCTGCAACATTCGTCTACCCGAATCACAGACTAAAACTAATGCTGTCTTTATCAGAACATAATAAATGACAAAGACACCAACAGACCCAATCCGTGCTCAAAGTCAACGAACCTTCCAGAAACCGACCGATAAATATAAATCGCAGAATCTAGGAAGTAGGGTACAATAGAATATTTGACTAAAACTTAAAAACGGCTTTTATTATTTGTTGTTACATAAAATGAAGACTGCATTAATATACCTACCCTGGACATCTTTGCTCGTGAAGTCTGCCGCCAAGCAGTAATGTGCACGCATTAATTTGTTCCGGTTTGTTGAGCACAGTATCCAGTGAAATTACTGGGCTTTATGAGACTTAATACCTAAGCGCACTGCAGTGCCGCGCAGGCTTAAGTAGTAGATATAAAAGTATAAAGGTAGTATATTAAAAAGGTGTAACCTGCCTTACAGTGGTTGAACTCATCAGCAACAGCGACTTGAGGGTATAATGCTCGGCATAACACTATCTGAAACATTATGCAACTTAAATCAAGATTAACATTAGCATTAATCATGATATGAATTTCTCCATCTGCCACCAAGCAGTAGACTTCCGGATTCAAACCGGAACAGCATTGCATGCAAATTTACTTGAATCCGGTTTGCTGAGTCAATGAAATTACTTGTTCATATGAGACTAGTCAACTAAGATAAAATTTAACCACAAAAACACTTTTAGTTGCCTGTTTATCTAGACAGCGTCTAAAGATAAACGTCAAAAATGATTAGAAATGTCACAACAGAATTGTGTTAGACAACTGTTAGACACTACTTACATCAGGATTTTTGGTTGCTCATATTTATTTATATTTTACACGCGACTAATGCATGTTTAGGAGGTAAACACTGTTTAACACTGAGCCATTAAACGCTTCAAATTAAGCATAAATACCTTCAACATAATAAGATCTCTCCCGCTCGACGCACTAGTCCCAGATATCAACGCTTGTATTCTACACGCATCGTTCGTCATGCGGAATTCAATGTCTCTTATGTCTAGTGTTTGGTCGTCGTCTTTGGTCTCGTCTACTATTTCCCAAGAATCCACCTTGAGACGTTTCTTGCGTTTGGAATCTTCGGCTGCTTTCTGTTTGTACTGTCTGAGAAATTAATCAAGATTCAGAGGCGAATCTAAGCGTGGCATTTTGTTCTTTAGGTATATCACAAGTCGATGTAAGAAAAGTTACATAAAAACACGACTCTAGCCAGTGTCACTCGGGATGATGAAAGGATTCTAACGATACATCGAAATTTGTACAGGCATTTGAAAGTATGGTGGAATACAGAAAATCACATTCATACATACAAACATACATACATACATGAACCCTTAAAACATTACACTCCTTTTTTGTGCAGTCGTGTAAAAACTGTATAGAATTTTGACATATGAAAGAATGAGTGCACGCTTAGATCCATCTCTATTTTATTAAAATTGGGTATTTTATTAAAATTGGAAAACGTTTTTGTATTATTTGTTATTAGATTTTTTAGCTGTAAGCCCTTACTTTACCATCATAAAAATCCACCCTGTATATAAATATATACAATTGAAGTGTGTAATAACAAAATAACAGCTTTTTGCAAAATGCATATGAAAGTTTATATGGTACCTATAACAAAACAATCATTTTTTAAATTTTTGTCCGTCTGTCTGTTTGTTCCGGGTAATTTCCGAAACGGCTGGACCAATATTGACAGGACTTTCACTGGCAGATAGCTCATGCTACAAGGAGTAACTTAGGTTACATGGGCGAAGCCGCAGGACACAGCTAGTCCTAAATAAACTTAGGTAGTAAGAAATGTTATTATTATAAATGTTATTATTATAAAGGCAAATTATTACCTTCTCATATCTTTCAGCTGTTTCATTTGCCCGTGACGGACGGCTCTTTCAGCCGACGACATCGTTTCGGGTTCCACCGTCTCCATTAGGTTATTGTCCTGCAAAACAATATTATTGTTAATAAAATTTTTAAAGAAGCTCTAAAAATTCTCTTCCTCATTTTCACCCATCCAACAAGGTGAGTGCAAGTTTAGTGGCTTGGCTATAATCAAGTCACGCTAAAAACAGCCTTAAGCCTTCGTGTCAAGGTTCACAGTCGCTTGTATGTTACCTGTAGTAAGCTCCTCAGTTGCGCAGCCAGCTTGGTCAGTTCATACAGTCTCTGTTCTTCTATGCCTCGTCGCTTGCACCAGGCGCGGCCGCCTCGGCTCTCTGATTTGACAGTTAACCACGAGCAGTATAAAGACAGCAGGGTTAGGGGATCACCGTGGTCTGATTCGTCAGGTTTTCGTGCATTCTGAGAATATATTTTAGGTTTACTTTGTAAGGTCTTTATTTAATCAGACTCACATGCTTGAGTAGATGTAAAATGCATAGGTATTCCGCCAGCATTTTTACATAGTTCTTTTTTTTTATGTTATTTGGTAACGAGACGAGCTGGTCGTTTACCTGATGGTAAGCATAACGCCAGCCCATAACAATTGCAGTGCCACCCAGAACTTTGAAACACAAAGGCCTGCGCGGCACTGCAGATCGCTCGTTACCCTGGGACATTAGGTATTAAGTCTCATAAGCCCAGTAATTTCACTGGATACTCTGCTCATCAAACCGGAACACAGTAATGCTTGCACACTACTGTTTGGCGGCAGACTTCACGAGCAAAGCGGTGGTAACAACCCAGACGGACACTCGCAGAAGAGTTAGTCCTCCCACTAACATAAGCTGTTTTTATTGATATTAATTTATAATTACTTCCTATATTTTTTAAGAACCCAATACGACATTGTGTTCGAATATTGAGCCCGTTTACACATGCATCCCGTATAGACTTTTTTTGTCGCGTGGGAAATCTAGAGATAATCTTTTTTTATATAGACCTACCTCACAATCGAAGTCCCTATGAGCTCTCGTCGTGTAAATAGACCTGATACCCAAAGCAGCTGTCAATGCCAGCGCGGAGTCACGTTTGTGCGGCGGCAGTGTCGCGGCACCAATCACTATAGCTTTAGCTAGGGACACCTCTACCGGCAGATTAGATAAAGCACGCCCTAGGGAAGTTAGCTTTTCGTTGGATGTTAGCGCTCCCTGAAAAATAAAAAAATAATATATACAATATATAATATATTTTTTATATATATTATAGACTTGCTTTTGACCTTGTAGTAAGTGACGATGCGGTCGACGATGTAGCATGCTTTTCACGCATGTGGTTCTCAAGTCGACCTATATATTTTTTGTATTTCATTCTTTCGATTTTGACGATTCTTTTTTCATAGTGTATACTTTGACGTTATCTATTTATATTTGAAACAAAATCGGTCGTCGGTTTTTTTGTTAAAACCTTTGTTTTTATTAAAAAAAACAAAAGCGTTCACTATGTAATATCGTATAGTACTATATTATTGATACTAAACAAAGAGTAAACAGTGTCAATGTCACAGTTTACACAATAATTACTTGTTTTCAATGTTGTATCGAAAGTGACGTACCACCTTATTCGTAAATTCGTACTTCTCATCACATCTTCGGTAGTATAGTGGTAAGTATCCCCGCCTGTCACGCGGGAGACCGGGGTTCGATTCCCCGCCGGAGAGAATCTTTTTGCATATTTTTTTTATTTTTTACGCTTTCTAGATTCACTAATGCCTACTTGCGCCAGCTAAAAGCTAAATCAACCAATCCGGATTAAGATGATTAAAATTTATAAGAACTTAATGATGCGACTAACTCTTCTGCGAGTGTCCGTCTGGGTCATCACTGCGACCCGGTTTGATGAGCATAGTATCCAGTGAAATAACTGGGCTTATGAGACATACCTAGTGTCTCAGGGTAACGAGCGCACTGCAGTGCCGCGCAGGCCTTTATGTTTCAAAGTTCTGAGTGGCACTGCAATTGTTATGGGCCGGCGTTATCCTTACCATCAAGCAAACGACTGACTCGTCTCGTTACAAACTTCCATAATTTTTTTAATAAATCTTAATTCCGCGCGTCCAAAGCTGCTTGTAAATATTGATATATTGAGAGAACTTACATGTTGTTTCAATTCAAGTATAGCATTCTCAACCGCCTCCTCGGGTGGTGCGTCTAAAAAAGGGAATCGCCTGACGTCGTTCACTCCAAGCGAACTCATCAGGAGCAGTAGTGACGCTAATGGCACCCGGGATACTTCAGGAGTGCTGAACGCTTCCATATCTGTGTATTGCTGGTCGGAGTATATTCGGTAGCAGACGCCGGGACCTGCGGAAATAGATAATATAGACATTTGAATGTTTGAAGGCAGTAGGGATGTTGACTCTATCTTTTTTGTGATGTCAATCAATTCATTTTCTTATTAGAATATCTATATCGAAAAAACTGAAAATCGAACGCTAAAACGTAAAAAATGAGAGTCAAAGTCAAGGGCGTATCTACTGAGCGCTAAAACGCCCCATACAAATTGGACAGAACATCTGACGTCACTTGTTCTACGCAGGCTGTACCTAAAGCTGTACTAAAAACATGCGTTTTGTTGATTTGGCCGTGAAAAACTGCGTTTAGTTACATAGTTGTCATACATTATTTTTATTCATCAAAATGTAATGAATCTGATGGTATCATTTAAATTACTAATGAATTTGGGAAACTTTTAGATGCAGTTAGTATCTTTGTGGAAATTATATATATTTTGTGATTTCATTTTTCTTGCATTAATGTCATCTTCTTAAAACTGTATATCGACAGAAATTATGTATTTCGTGTTTCATGCAACATCCCAGGTATTGGTTGTGGTTGTCTGGACCAAAACACTTCAAGCGTAAACCAATAACATGTGACTTTTAAAAAAGTTGGAACAGATTTCGACGAAAATTTCCCATTTTTCCAGGGGTGGTATTCTTTATTGTAGTAAATAAAAGGACCACCCTTGAAATATATCCTACTCATTATTCACGGTTATGGTCATTTACTAATCGTAAGTAATGTGACTTACCGGTTCTCCCAGCACGTCCTTTCCTCTGATCTGCGCTCGCTTTTGATATCCAGAACTCTTTTAGCCTCTGCATTTTTGTAGTGGAGTCATAACTCATTTCTTTTACCTGTAAAAATGTATTACATACACAAACGAACACAAATACAAAAAAGTAGTGTTCAGTCTAGCTATAAAAAATTTAAATTTCTTATTGAAATCTCAAGAATTTCGGGGCTAACATCGACCGCTCCAACAGCCTAGATGGTTGAAGCGTCTGATGTAAATAACCAGAAGACGCGGGTTCAAATCACGTTGGCAGCGAAATTTGTGAGATGTATACATCAAGATGTAATCTTTTAAAAGATTTGTAAAAGATTATATACAAGATGGAATGTTTTATTATAAAGGCTTACTTACGTTTGACCAGTATCTCACCTATTAGTAACGGTAAAGTGGGCAACGATAAATCATGATAGAAGAAGATAGAAGATTCACGACCTTTTCACTCCTTCCTTGAATCCAGGTTATAGCTAGCGAGAAACAGTCTAATCAATTCTATCGTTAAATAGTTACTTTGTACCTACTTACCTAGTACTAACAACTTGAGAGTAAGTCCTACTCAACCTTAATTGTAACTCTTGTGGCTTTCTATTAAGGTTCGTTTTATTTCAAATGGCAAACACGGTACTTTTTCGCTTTGATATGATTAATTTGTGTAATTACCTTTCCCGAGTCAACGACAAATCTGATTCCATCAATGGTTACAGATGTCTCAGCTATATTTGTTGAAACTATACATTTTCTGACGCCTTCTGGTGGATAGTCGAAAACCTGTAAAAAATTGAATGTAATCTATACAAATAAATAAAATTGAAGTATCTGTTTGTAATATCAAAATCACAGCTTTTTACTAAATGCATATGAAAGTATATACGGTACCTATAACAAAACAACCATTGTTAAGTTTTTGTCTGTTTGTTTGTTCCGAGTAATCTCCGAAAGGGCTGGACCGATTTCGACGGGACTTTCACGGGCAGATGGCTAATGTTAAAAGGAGTAACATATAGGCAACTTTTATTTTAAAGAATTAAGGTTCCGCGCAAAAAATTAAAACCCATTGAATCCAATATCTCCGCACGGGTGAAACCGCGGCCAGCAGCTTGTCTTATATACCTTATCCTGCTCAGCAAGAGACAACCCGCTGTGGAGTGGTAATACGATCCAGTGTTTACTCTTCTCAGCGTACTGCTGCGCCGCGTCGCTAATAGCCGTGATTTCTTGAACGCCTGACATGAATATTAGCATATCGCCTCTTTCATCCTCTGCGGAATAGTTTGAAACAAATTAAGGACATTAGGAGTCAATATTAGAAGATCGTACCCCCATACCACGACTATAATAAGACTAGACTAGATATAAGAGAGATATAAGACTCCCCCATACCACGCACCCTTACAGTGCTCAACGCTCTCTTGGAGTCCAACTCGGAAATAGATATTTTTGTAGATAGATGGGTAAACATTTTGACAATATGTCTACATTTTTGTGAGGTTAATTAATTGATTTTGTGTTGGCTTTAGCTTCCAGTGACATCCAAATTTTAAATTATTTGATTGTAAATTAAATTATATTTTTTTTTTTGTGTTGCTGCCTTGTTATTATGTTATTACTATTATTTTTAATTGTATCATTTAATTTTATCTGACTTTATTTTAATCAATGTAAGTGGTTGTTTTTATGTAACCGTTTTGATTAAATCGAAAAAAATTAATAAATCGTTTCTTCACCAAAATTAGGGCCATTGTAAAAGTAATTCTTTAGGTGTAGTTTCACCTAAATAATTCAGGTTAAAATCTAAAATATTCTGTACCTTTGTACACACTTACTAGGATATTTGCTGTCAATCAACTGCATTATCTGAACATACGGCTGTGGATCAAGTCTATCGTCTTTCGTTGGTTTCCCTTCAATGTATATTGGTTTATAGTTCAGCTCTATAGGGTACAATCTTCCTGGGACCTGGAATCAAAATATATCCATTTGTCTACTTGACTATACTAACCACAGCACCACTATATATTTATACCAGCTATACTCTCTTCTAAAGAATATCTTCAAAAAACAATTGAATATGTAGCTCTTTAAAGGTATTTTAAATTTGATGCGCTGAGCAGTCTTCATGGTTAATATTAGCCTCCCAAACATTATGAACAATTTGGGTATGCGCGGCCTTTATGTTTCAAAGTTCTGAGTGGCACTACAATTGTTGGGGGCCGGTGTTGTGCTTACCATCAAGCAAACGCAGTATGAAATAGTATAAAAAAGCATTCTGTTTCCCATTATCATCTTCCCCTTATTCAATTAATTTGGAGCAGTTTTAATGTTTCCCAAACATTCTAACCTATTACCTGAATAACAACAGCCGACTCAGCCTTGAAATAGTCCTCAAACAGCTTGATGTTTATAGTAGCCGACATAAGCACCAGCTTGATGTCATTCCGGCTGTGGATCAGACACTTCAGGACACCGAGGAGAAAGTCTCCCATTAGATGGCGCTCGTGAATCTCATCAAGAATTATCACATCGTAGGTGGGCATGTTTTCTGAGGACATCTGAAATCACAACATGTTCTATGTACATGTTAAAATAATGGATCTGTTATTAATTTCTTGCAGGTATTACTGTTTTATAATATATAAAATTAGGTGTTGACTTTGAATTTAATTGATTAGTAGAGTATCAGAGAACAAAAATTAAACACAAAACAACTTGGTAATGTACCTAAAGCTACGGATGAAATAGGAATCACAACCAGAGTGTATAAGTCACCATCTCAGCATAAATGAGCTGTTTACCTCTGTTCAAAATTTACTATTAAAACTCTCCTACACAAAAAAGTTGGGCTGGCTTGGTTAAATTTTGGCAGAGGGAAATGCACAATGGGCCATCAGATGAAGCCTGACCACCCACAATCCACATATTGAATTAGAAGACAGACCAAATACAGTCAGCATAAAATATGACATTTTATAATGTAAATACTATACCTAACCTGTCTAAGCAGAAGTCCCTCTGTAATGAAGCAAATTTTGGTATCAGCAGTCTTGCTCTTTTCAAACCTGATCTGATATCCAACCTTGGACTCAAACTGTGTAAGCATCTCATATGCCACTCTTTTGGATAGAGAGACACAGGCAATTCTTCTTGGTTGAGTACAAGCTGAAAAGTATAATATTTTCATAAATTACTATATTTAAGACATGGTGTCAACTGCATAGTAATTGTAGGCTGGAAGCGCATTTTCAGTAACATCATTTTCTTTTATTTTCGGATTTCAAGTTACTAGCATCCCAGCTTATTTAATTGACTGGGGCCAATACATTTCAAAATCCCCAATGTTACCAATCAGACATTTCACGATATCTTATGTAAGCCCATAGCTTGAGTATCACTATGAATAAGTAAAATATGCAAAAGACAACAATAGTCGATTGAAGACAGACTTGACTTTATTTTATGTATGCTAAAAATTGTTTCCGAGATTCAAGTTTACTTTTGTACCTATATGGTTTATCAATGGTGGGTTGTCATAAGTAACCTCCACCTCACTTTGCTCATTGTTGTATTTATTTTTGATTATTTAATTTGGAATAGTTAGTGGGGACTTTGGGAACACACCATTTCCTCGTACTTGGTGGCAAGCTGCCACCAAGTTGATAATCGGTTGCCTTGCACCTGTTGGTGTATTTCAGCAGCTGATCCTAAGGGCCTACAGGACATTACAATTGGCATACCAGAAGTAAACAGTAATCATTGGCTTTAGAAAACAGTACACTAGGTTTACTTAGTGAATGGCCACACTTACCAATATTTTGAAAACCTGCCTCGTGCAAGTACTGAGGGACTTGAGTTGATTTACCACACCCTGTATCACCAGCAACAACCACCACTCTCTCATTTTGCACAGCTGCTATTATTTCATTCCTGAAAGTTAGTAGTTAATATATATGGGGTAGGTAATAATAATTTCTTGTGTTTGAAATAAATGTGTATAACTAAATACTACAAAATTATTTTTACAGCTAACATGTATAGAATACATACCTATATTTTGCAACTGGTAGTTCTTTCTGTGCTTGTCTTAACCTCCTAAGTTTTTCAAACTTCTCTTTATTCTTAAAATCTAGATAGATTGAGATAATGTTAAGAAAAGCATCAAACAAGTTTTTATCAAGCTTTCTCCTTTCCCCATCATCACGGACAATATCAACAAATTTTATTGGTGTTGTAAAATTTATACAATCAAACTTCGAAAAAGTTTTGTGGTTTTCAGTTTGAACATCAACAATATCTTTACCGGCCTTTTTTAGAGTAGCTTCATATTTCTTCATAAAAACCCAGAAATCATCCAAACTATTAGCTACTGTATTACTTTCGCTGCTGTAATGAATAATTTTATTCAAGTCTCGTTTGTAATTAAAAAAACTGAAATCTTCATTATTACTTTTCGAAGTATTAGGTATTGGACTAATTCTTCGTATTTTGTGTCTGTCCCGTTCACGAGAAGGAGACCTTTTACGTTTGTGATAAGTTCTAGATTTAGGACTAGGGAATCTATCCATTGTATAGAATAAACAGTTAATAAGTTTCTCTTTTCTCCAGGTATGTTTTAATACTTTTATCTTATTATTTGTATTCTCATTTCTCTTTGATTTTTATTACAATTGTTGACAATTATTGTCCTATGTACATTAAAGTACATTTACAATAAATGTCAACTTTGTATAAATAAATTGTCTGTCTTTGATTTTGACTGTTTAAAGTTTGTTTTTTTTTGTTTTGTTTTTGGCTTCACGTGATTTGCGTATTTCGCCAGTGTCAAGTTATATAAATAATAATATATAATAAATCTCTATTTTTGGTGCATGAAAGTCGTCTAAGTCACGTTAAATAACTAGGGCCTAGGCGCGGTCGAGTCGAAGTGACGCTTCAGTAAATTGGTGGATAGTTTACTGAAGCTTCTACGGAGTTTTGGGTAGAATACGAAAATACACGTTTTTCGTCTTTGTACTATTTGCCTTTCACTCATGCAAGTTGACGAACACTTAATGGTTAAAAATCCACTATTATTACACATTAACACTCGATAAAATATAAGTTTTAGTAAATAACACAAAATCAACTACAGCAGCAGCACATTTTCGTATTCCCGCCAAAACTCCTTGAACTTTGTTGATTTTGTTTATCAGAATAGAGATGGGCACAACATTAGGGTGGATTATCGATACTGACAAAAGAAAGTGATTGAACAAAATGGAGAATCCAGGGTAAATGTTTGCGGAGGACGCTCTATGTCCAGCATCCTGAACGGCTACACCAACACGTAAGATTTCATCTATTCAAATTCAAAATGCTGTATTCTTAACCATTGTATTGGCCAGTCAAATTATGGGCGTGGTCGTCGCGTGGCCAAGAGGCCAATAACTTGAATTTCAAGTGAAATCCGAGTTAATTTAGATGAATATCTTAGGAAACATCACAGAATGAAAATAACTCGCGCGAATTATCAGTACGGGTACGGGGCGTGCGGTGGTGGTGACACTGTCACAGGTAACACGAGAAGGAGAGGCGTGGGCGAGAGCCGAGAACCGAATCTGGGGCGTCTGGGTCGCTAGTAATTTACAGTACAATTATTGTTTTCGGTAGACACACATAAATTAAATGGTTGATTAAAACAAGCATATTATAAAATTAAGGATTATGTAGATAACGAAGATGCATAGATATTACATTCGCCAGGAGGCGACTACTGTAATACTTAGACTTTTTAAACATGTTAGCATTAGAATCATTGTAAAAATTATTTTTAGATTGTCAAGACGAGTTTCTTACCCTTCTTTTTGCTCGGCCTATACCAATTTGGAACGGGCACGGTGGGTTTTTGGATGGTTCGTTGATTTTGAGCACGGTTTTGGTCTCTTGATGACTTTGTCATTTATTATGTATTGATAAAGACAGCATTAGTTTTAGTCTATGATTCGGGTAGACGAACGTTACAGAGGCCCGCTGTTAGAGTAATTTATTTTACCTTTCATAAGTGTTTCGTTGGGCCTATATATGATATTTAAGACAATTTTAATCTAAATTATTATTTCATATGACTAACATGTTAAATTAGATAAGGATTAGCCCTATGTCGGTTAAAACACATTTCCAAATAAAACACTCTTGTTTTTGAAGTAATGGTTTTTAATTGGCATTGATAACATTAATTGTCATCGATATTATTTCATTACATGAAAAAACTTTGCTTCATTTCCATGTTTAAAATTGAAAAAATATCGATACAATATATTTTCATTGCAAGTCCCTATGAACTTGAAGAAAAAACGCATGTCTCTTTTGCTTTAACACTAACAGTGACACTGACAATAATTTTAATAATAAATATAACACATGAAATAAAAAGTCCACATATTACAAATCTGTGAAAAAGTCAAACCACAAGAACAAAGTGCAACATTGGCACCTCCACAGAAGCCACATAAGAAGAGTTGAAGTAAAACTTTATTCTATAAAAAAAAGTAACAATTTTTTCTAAACAAGTTTGTAACCGGGCAATATCGTACACATATAATTTGTGTGAGTTTTGGCGGGAATGCGAAAATGTGATGTAGTTGATTTTGTGTTATTTACTAAAACCTATGTTTCTTCGAGTGTTAATGTGTAATAATGGTGGATTATTAACCATTAAGTGTTCGTAAACGTGCATGAGTGAAAGGCAAATAGTACAAAGGCGAAAAACGTGTATTTTCGTATTCTATCTAAAACTCCATAGAAGCTTCAGTAAAGTATCCACCGCTTTACTGAAGCGTCACTTCGACTCGAAAATTGTTTCTATTATTGCGACTTAAGGACTATGTATCCAGGTCAAGAAATAAATAATAATTAAAAAAAAACTGTCGTACACTGGCCTCACTTTGACAGTGGCAGAAAAATGTCAAGCAGCGTTTAAACTTTTTTTTTCCGTCTGCTGAGGATTTCGCGTCGCACGTTTTGTGCATTTGCCAGTGTCAGGTTTTCAACATTCTTCTGTGCTCTCAGGTTCAGCTTTTTCAGGGCTTTGCTCAGACTTCAAACTGTCGAATCGGTATTGTAGACATCAGACAAATTATTTACATATTATGTGTAGTGTTTATTTACAACGAAAACGGGGAAACGGTAATTTATTAACAAAAATAGGAAAAGAGGAAGGAAAGGGTCAGAGGAGCAAGGATACGTGGAAAATAAGATAATAGGGTGCATACAATAAATAGGTGCTATAGTTAATATAAATATAAATTATAATGAGATATCATTAGCTTCGATAAACTATGGCTGTAAAGATGATTAGATAAGAGTATACAGGGTATACTGGTAGGAAGAGGGACTTTGAGGTCAACTAAACTTGTATAATGAAGTGTGATCAAAAAATATAGTGGGCAGTTAAGTACAATGTGGTTTAATATGCTACCCACATCTCCACATTCACAGTTTGGCGAGTCGAAGATGCGAAGTCGAGCAAGATGTGACGGGCTACACATGTGACCTAATTGCATCCTTCCTAATTCCTAATTCCAACCAGAAGAAATTTTAAAGACTACTTAACTAAGGCTCTATTCATAAACAGTGTTAAACAGTGGATTACTTAGTTAAACTGTGTTTTGTCTCTTTCAATTTAATTCAAAATGATCAAAAAACAACAAAGACAAAAATAGTTTAACTAAACCACCGTTTAACACTGTTTATTAATAAGAGCCTAAATCTCGTAAAGTGGTCGTGAGGGCTCGTGGGTATAAGTTTGATACACATCAAAACGCGGACTGAAAGGCGCGGTGAGGCCTGCAGGCCCAGGGCACTGAATCCTAAAATACGCCACTGCCTGTTTTGCGGTGAACGCACAGACTTGCGTTTTCTTGGGATGAAAATGGACTAAATTGTCACGAAATAGTTTAATAGTAATAATATCCGCGCTTGTGACAAAATCATGGTTATTTTGACAGTAAACGCAAACTTGCATAAGCGTATATAGTCGGCTTCAACAGGCACATGAGCGCAAGTAGGTACTATCATCCTTTGAACTGTGCCTGTGTCCAAAAACCGACACTCATCCCTTTCAACGGCATTCACGGACACAAATATATTTCTATAGGTGCAGCATGCAGACCGTTTAAACGCTTGTGCTCGTGCGTTTGCCCTTTGAATGTGGTGATGAATGCTAGCGTGTGAACGCACCATTAAAAAACCATACAGCACTAGCGCCCTCTTGTACAGTTCGACTTCGATGACATTTTTTTACCAGTTTCCGCCATTGCGGTCCGCCATTTTGCTTGTCCGCGAAGTGAGCGTAAAATTCGTTCTCATGTGTTTTATCGTGTTTAGCAAATAATTATAGAAAAATTAGTGTTTAGTAACACTAATGGCTTGTTTAAATACACTCAAGTTAGAAATAAAGACCTTAGAGCAAGTGTTCCCAAAAGACCATGAAAGGTTTCAGATAATGTCAGCTAGTGTCGACGAACTGACCTGCAGATTCGTTGGCAGACATGGAAAGAAATACGAAATACACGCAAATATCACGGTAAGTAAACTTTACCATTTGTTAACGCAGCGTAAAAATTACTGTGCAATGTTGTAGGTGCGTTTATTGATTAGATGAGTTGGGACAAAGAGTCGTTGTTTATGAGGGCAGGGCTGTCAACAATGGATTTACGGAAGTCAAATTTACATTTCCCCGTCGTGGTTTATACATTTTTATGTTTTGTAGTGTAAAAATCACGAAACTTGATTGTTGAGTGCAACTTGCGCTTCGATAGCGTAGCTGGCTTTTGTTAATCACCTGAAATCATTGATCGTAGAGCCGTGACGAATTCTATCGATAATTTCGGGTTGCAAAACGTAAGGGGCTCTGCATTCGTGAATCATTACAGCTATTTTACAGAGAGAGTAGCGTCTGTTTTGTTTGGATAACGGTATGCAGGCGCGTTTTGAGGACAAAGGCTCTTAGTCATTCTTTCTACCTGCTTTTTGTGAATGCATTTTTGTTAGCTCAACTTTTTACGGAATCTGTACATGTTACAAATATGATGGTTATCTGCCAAAACAGTTGAATGTTTGATTACATTTCCTTGTACAAATTCTATTTTAAACATGCTTTGATAATGTACAGATGGGGTTTTATTAGATAAGCAAAAATGTAGTAACACCTTATCATAATTATTATTGTTATGACCACACTATTTGATAATGTGTGTATAGTAAACATTGTTTTACAGTATAATCTGGTTACAATAGAAGGCCCTGTTCAAATCCAGTCTAAACACCATCTAATATCACTATCTTCTACAATTAAACCATAAACTCAGTATAACAAATATGTAGCTAGACAACAATTTTCTATACTGGTTCAATGATGTAAACAAACTTGACGGCTGATCATGACATTGATAGCAATTCAAATATGAATCACATCATTGTTGTCATTTTCCCTATACAATATCCTAAGTCCTGATATCCCTCGTCCTTTTAATTTTAAATATCTTCTCTCATATGTTTTGACTCCATTTGTATACATTTTATGTAATTTTATTAAATCTAATAATATTAATTTGTAAATAAATGCTTTTGAACCTTTTTTATATAATTATATTTCAATGTTTTAAATTTTCTAACCGGGCAATAATAAAAAAGTTATTTTTCTTATGAGATTGGGATAGTCTTGTACCACTGTCTTCTTTGCTAAAATCTGGATTCAAGACCATTCTCTGTGAATCTGGATAAGATGAGGGCACTCATATTTTTTTCAAGTGTGTGAAGCTGCGCTGCTATTTGTATGACACCCTGCTTTCTGAAATTCCTCCCCCCACTAATTTTACCTTCTTTCTCTTGTTTTATTCCTTTCCTTAACTCTTTAAGTAAATTTGTAATTACTAATAAAATAAAATTATAGCTTCTATTTGTATTATTACTGCTTGATACCACATTAACTTGATTAACTCTGAAACAAAACATCTTATTCAAATACCGTTCAGTACATGTATACTAATTCATCTACAATCTCCATTGCTTGTTTTCCGTTCTACCTAACACAACATTGACAAAATTGTGGCAACCCCGCAAAGACCACATTGAAGTTGAAGTTAAATTTGCTCTCATTGGTTGGCATTTGCTATGTTTGTTTACATTATTGGGTACCCCGCAAAGACCACATTGAAGTTGAAGTTAAATTTGCTCTCATTGGTGGGCATTTGCCATGTTTGTTTACATTATTGGACAACTATAGAAAATTTCTGTATAGGTGTATTAGTTTATGGATGGATATTATATTATTGTTGATATATTATGTTACTGTATCTTTATTGTTTCTTAGCTTTAAGGTAGTGTAGTTTAAGTAGGTAAGTTTGTCTATAAATAGTTTTCTAAGAAAGTGTGCACTGTAGCATAGAATCAACAATTATTACATAGAAATTAGCAAGAAGATTGGTGCTTTTCCATTAAATAGATTGTGTGTGCCAAGAATATTGTCTAATCGTTTAATTTTATATATCTATTGGATTGTGGTAGTAGGTATCTAATATTTAATATAGAAATGAAGTAAACAAATGTTTTGTATGATATTGTTCTTAAAATGTTTAAAAAAAATGTGGGACACCTAAAAACATAGTTATTTATTATTTCCAGTAAACTCTATGATCAGTCTGAATATGCACTCACTCCACCCTCTTGTACATCGTCGCTGGACATGCAATTAGCTTCTTGCTCAGGGTTTTCTCTTATACTCATACTGGCCAAAAACTTAAACATATTATTAAATTGTAATATTTATAGGCCAAATTTTTACCATTTTATAAGACTGATCACATTAGGTTGTCCTTGATTGTAATTTAAAGCAAAAGCTTGGTGAAACATGAATAAAAATGTTAATTAAACATCTTGTTTCATCTATTATTTCGAACAAAACTGAGCTCTGTCAACCTTAAGGTTGATTTCAAATTAGCAATTACAAGTAAGCATCATTTAAAGCTTGTCAGTTTTAACAGATATAAAATGGAATTGCGACATATATGTATAGGAAGATTAGGGTAATGGGACTCGTTTTGGGATATATATATTTTCGTGAACATCCGCTAGTGTTGGTTAAGACTATAAAATATATTTCATATTTTATAGTGAATATAAAATATGAAATATATTTTATAGTGTAAATATATACAAATATATGCAAATATATACATCACAATAATTTCTTTTCCAACAGGATTCGAACCTGCGTCTTCTACTATAAAATATATTTCATAAAGTTTAAATAAAGCAAAATCTCTCGCCATTTGATTGGCACTGTAAAATATCACAATGGAGTAGGCTACAATCGCTACAAAGCGAGGTCTGCTAGATGGAGCTATGGCTTGTAAGCCGGAAAGAAAACATCATCTCAAGAATTTCGCAGTCAACATCGATTGCAGCCATAGACTAGTTGGTTAAGGTGTCTGATCTAGATAACCAGAAGATGCGGTTCGAATCCTGTTGGAAGCAAAATTTTTGGGATGTATATTGTATATATTTTCGTGAACATCCGCTAGTGTCGGAAACACCATAAAATATATTTCACAATGTGACTCTTTAGTAGGCTCACTAGAAGGAACAACACTGCAGCAAAATGCAGTGGTTACCTGATACACTACACAATAATGCTGTCAAGTGCCTCATTGCCTCTTTGCAGTGCTGTTCTCCCTAGTACAACCTTATCTTTGTTTTAGACACAATATAGTCTTCCATTACTTTACTATTAATATTAATTAATATAATGGTATAGATTTTTTATAGAACACCCATGTTCTCCAGGAAACCTACCCCACCACACCACCAGTCTGGTTTGCTGACAGTGAAGACCTAATTGTGACAAACGCTGTCCAGATCCTCACCCATACACAGGGCAGAGACAATCATGTTATAAATCAAGTAAGTCATATTAAGTGACATTAAAATATTTAATAATAGTCATAAGGTTTATTCATTGAACCTTGAGGAATGGAATGGCTTCCTGTGATAGTCTGTCTTGCTGTATTATCATGTGTGATTTAGATGTTTCTAGAACAAGGTGCATAGGTATACTTAACAGTATTTTTAATATATAACTACTAGCTTCTGCCTGTGGTTTCACCCGCATTCCCACAGGAACCATTTATTTTTCCAGGATGAAAGTAGCCATAGTAGATGTTACTCTCCGGTCCGTAAACTATATCTATGCCGAAAATCATGTCGATCCATTGCTCCGTTAAAGAATGACAAACCAACAAACATATAAATATACTTTTGCATTTATTATACTATAAGTATGATGAGCTGGAAGCAATTGTAGGATGTGGTAGGACTTACACTTCTACAAGTGTCCATCTAGGTGGGTACCACCTCTTTGCTCATGTAATCTGCCACCAAGCAGTAATGTTGATGAGCAAATTAGTCAGAATTTACTGGGTTTTATCAGATTTAATTTCATTCATTTTCCTTTATTACTCGGATATTATGTCCATCAGAACCTTGCTTTTTGACAAGATCTCAGCCGGAGTAGTTATGTATATTGTATATTAATAAATACTGGGCTTATACCTATTAATAAATACATTGATAATGGTAATATAACTGAATTGTGTACATATAATTTTTTTATTTAATCAGTTGACATTGCCCAAGTTTGATCATTATTTTACCAAACAAGGCCACTATTGCTTATCATTGGATTAGATACAGTTTCTAAATCAGGAAGTATGCAAGTACTGTATTTGCATACATATTTGATTTTAAACGATGCTATATAGTTCAGTAAAGGCCACTGGCATACATCAAATACATGTGTATATATATACATAGGATATAATTATGATATACATAATTATTATAATAATTGTTTTATAGGCATTATGTACATACTATAATATTATTATTTACTGTGGTAAATGTTCGGATAAAAACATTACTTATGTATTTCCACATAAGTAAGATATATCATTTTTATTTGTGTGGGATGGAAAAATTAATTCCTTTCTATCATTGGACAAGTAAATTGTCAAATTGTTAAAAAAATTGTGTTTTTGTTATATGTACCGTATGTACTTTCATATAAATTTCATTTTTACTAAATGCATATTAAAGTATATAAGGTACCTATAACAAAACAACAATTTTTAAAATTTTTGTCTGTCTGTTCCGGTTAATTTCCGAAACAACTGGACCGATTTTGACGGGACTTTCACTGGCAGATAGCTGATGTTACAAGGAGTAACTTAGGCTACGAGCCACGGAGCACAGCTAGTAGGTTATAAAGGTAGAAAAGCAAGGTAGTAAAGCTTTCTAAAGTCAAGTAGGTAAGATTATTTTATTTTATAATTTTTTCTTCACATTGGCTCTGACGGGATTAAATTAGTAAAATTCCCAACGCATGGATGGCCGCCCGGCAAAAACCAGCCAACGTTGGTACTGGCGTTGGGACCTAACGTGTGGCGCCGTGGTTATACTAAAGTCTGTAAAACAACAAAATACTGATTTTGGTAGATGGAGTCAATGGTGTCAATTCTATCATTACATACCTAAACTAATTTTAGTTTCGCTCTCTCTCTTTCCAATGCATAACATGAGAAAGAGATTGAATATATTTTAGACCTGTCAAATTAATCCACTTGCTTGTGTCTAGTGTAAATTTAATGGCAATGAATTCAGTGGCATCTAATTTATCAAGATCGAAAGATATTTGACAGCTCTAAAATAAAAATTTAGATCTGTCAGACATCTTCCGTCTCTTTCTCATGTTATGCATTGGAAAGAGAGAGAGCGAAACTAAAATTAGTTTAGGTATGTAATGATAGAATTGGCATGTAATGCTAATAAAACAAAAGAAAAATGATATGCTCTTATTGCGCACTATTCAAATTTATTTTCCTCTGTTTATCCAGTAGAAAGAGGCCATAGAAGACAAATGTTTAAAACATCGTGTAACTGTATAATAACTGTAAAAGTTGTTATTTTGTCCTTCTTTCACTCAGTACCGGTGTTACGTATCGTCGTGGTTTTTTTTGCATCTAAGATGTATTTTATGGACCGGAGAGTGACATAGGTTACTCTTGTCGCAGAAAATACATGGCTTCCTACTACCGTCACACGTGGGACACGTGGAACCCGTGGGACCCGCTGTTCGCAGTTCGTTTAAAATATTACATTACTAGCTTCTGCCCGCGGTTTTCACCCGCGTTCCCATAGGAACCGTGCATTTTTCCTGGATAAAAAGTAGCCTATGTTACTCTCCGGTCCCTAAACTATAACTGCCAAAAACGATGTCGATCCGTTGCTTCGTTGCTGCGTGAAAGACGGACAAACCAACAAACAGACAAATACACTTTCGCATTTATAATATTAGTAGGAAGTAGGCTTAGTAGGAAGTAGGCTTAGTAGAAAGTATGCTTAATAGGAATTAATAGAAATTAGTAGGATAGTAGGAAGTTGGAAGTAGGATACAAAACTATAACCAACAATACAGTTATTAAGTTCCTGTTAAGATTTATGAAAACTAAAGAGTATCTTAACCAGAATTTGTTATAATGTAACAATACCCTAGTTTCCTATAGTAGTAAAAATAATTTAAAAAAACAGCATCATAGCATAAGATTATAGTCTTCTGGCTTAATCTAGGCCATCATATAAAATGATAAACATTTGTACGCCTAACCAGGCAGAATTTTGGTGGATATTTATATGCTATGACATCTTTGCAAACATTGTACCCAAAATGCTGACAAATAAATAATTTCATTTCATTTCATCATGAGGCTATAACAAGATACATAAAAAAACCACTGCCCTAGCTAGTATCACTCGGGATGATGTAAGGATTCTAACGATACCCCATACATCAAAATCTGTTCAGGTATTTACAAGTTTTGGTGGAATAAAGAAACTCACATACATACATGAACCCTAAACACATATATACACTTCTTTTTTATGCAGTCGTGTAGAAACTATCGCCGCGACATTAACACAGTGTAAACTAATGTAACAATTGCATTTATTTGTATTTACAATGGAACGTGCCAGGAGCATTGAACCTTGTTCATAAAAGTAAATACACGGTAATTGTTCCTTTTTAAGTAACTTCACATACCTCATTGTTATCGCGGTTTTGGTCCAATTTCAAACAGATGTGAATAAAGTTATTAATTTTTTTTATCAAGTTAGCGGTAAATGTTTTGAAATGGTGTTCTTATTGTGACTACTGACTGCAATATTCTAGCTACCGTAATGAAAACTCAGGCTGATTGTGATTTTTTTTATGCTCTTTGGTAACGAGACGGGGCGGTCGTTTGCCTGATGGTAAGCATAACGCCGGCCCTTAACAATTGCAACGCCACCCAAAATTTTGAAACACAATGGCCTGTGTGGCACTGCAGTGCGCTCTTTACCCTGAGACATTAGGTATTAAGTCTCATAAGCCCAGTAATTTCACTGGCTACTCTGCTCATCAAACCGGAACACAGTAATGCTTGCACATTACTGCTTGGCGGCAGACTTCACGAGCAAAGCTCTGGTAGCAACCCAGACGGACACTCGCAGAAGAGTTAGTTCTACCACTAACATTCGTTCCGTTGGTTAATTCTGAACTGTTGGTAGCTCAGTGGTGGAAAGGTCTGCTGCTGTAGGTTGATGGTTTGGGTTCTAAAAAGCTATGTAGAGCTTTCGGTAAAATATTGAGGTGCAACTGCAGTATAGTGGTAGGGCGTTTTTAACTACACTTGCCTGGCTAGACAGACACCACCGTCAAGTGCAAATTCTAAACTGAAAAAAATATATAAGAATATTACAACACTTCATAACAAAATAATATAACAACAAATAAGGTTCATTACTCATAGAGAAGATTAAAAAAATTATAAACAACCTATCTAAGTAAAAACTTAAGCACAGACTAGATAATCGGAAGTAAATTCTATAGACAATCTTCTAACAAACCGCAACATTTTTCCAACTTCCAAAAAAGGAGAAGGTTCTCTTTCTCATTTGGTTGTATTTTTTTTTATGTTTGTTGCTTCATATCTCCGTTATTTATAAATTATCAATTTGATAAATTATTGTTTTATTATAAAGGGATTTAAATAAAAAAAACTATCAGTTTGGTTCCATAGTATTTTCATTAAAATCGTTTCAGAAGTTTGACACTGAAGTCAGTTCGTCGCTTTTATAAAGCAATTTTTTGAAATAATCATTGCCGCGTTGAATTTCAATGCTTGATCTTTGCTAATTAAAAACCAGCATTTTGCTCACGTGTTCATAAACATGTTTTTGTCATTGTCATGACCCGTACAGACAGTTCAAAGCGATAATTCCATAATGTGAATAGAAACACAACATAAGAATGATGGTGTATCTTATGACTATAATTTTAATATTCCATCCTATTATCATATCCAATTCCAATTGCCCTTTGATGCAGTTAAGTACATAGCAAAGGCAAGACTAATGTGACAATACATTATGCTTTTGCAGTCTACAATACTTAAGTACCTAATAAAAATGCTCAAGACATGATACCTCTGTAATAATAATTGTACATCCAGTCTTTTATTATCAGGAATGTTGTGAACTAAAATTACTTCCCTATATTCTAATTTCTAAGGCTTACAAGGCAGATGATTACAGATAAACACATCCTCGCAGCATAGTCTGGTGTTTTGGTTTTCCTGTTTGGAATAGTTCGAAATTCCCGTACAGAAAAGTTTACCTTCCGTTTGCCTCTTTGTTATTTATGAGTTAAAGAAAATTCGAAAAAACTACCTACTCTATCGTTGGGCATCTGTGTGGATATTGTCTAAATAGGCTGAGAAGGAAGACAATAAAAATAGTAGACAGATGTTGGTCTATATAAAGCATTTTCCATTCCAAGCAGCTCGCCTGGTTAGCAACCACCCTAAAAATGAATATGTTAAGCTATGGATGCTCCTGTCCTGCTGCTCCTGATGCTATGCACCTGTCCTATTCTTAGATTAAACATTGTCACCTTGGACCTGATGAAGTAGTGGTTAAATTCATAATTTTAAAATTTCAGGTGGGAATATTGTTGAAGGAGCTTTGCAAGTTACACGGCGTGTCCGAGCCACCAGATTTAGACTCCCTGTCGTTACCCGTGCACCCAGTACCACAACATAGGTGAATATGCATGCAGTTTTTGTTTACCTAATAAGTGGAAGTTACAATTCAATACTGAACACTAAATAATACACAGGACATAACAATTTACATCATACAAATAAGTTAGTGCACTATTTATAGATATTTTATTTGATGGATTTTGGGGATGCTGCCCTGTCAGTTTCTTAAATTTTTTATCTGATTTGGTGCATAATTGGTCCATAGACTTAAATCTGACTGATCACAAAGTTTGGCGCGAGTAATATGTGTATAGTAGAGATTTTCTTAGTTGCCCAATAATATGACAAAGATAGAAATTTAAATTCAATTCATTCATGAATCGTGTCATTGGTTAGTGCTCGAACCGCCTAGTTGGTTTACATTATTAGACAATTAAGTTTAGAAAACCAGGGGCCCAAGCACACTAAACCACAACGGTCAAAATAGTAATGGTTTGCGATCATTGTGACGACAACTGACAGGTAACGCACTAGCCACAATGCCGTTATTTATTTGCCTTCTTCATTATGTTGCTTTAAATTCAGACTTCCAAGCGTCACATCAAATGGAGCAGAATCTGGCACAGAGGAAGATGAGGAGATGGCTGCAGAGGAAGACGATTCAGAAGGGGAGGACGACTTGCCACTTGAGATGGTCGATGATGCCGGGCGCAGCAATAAGGTGAACATCTTTATGATATGTGCAGAAGCAGAGTCCGGGTAACTGTTTTTATTTTATTGTAATATCGGAGTCAGGAAAAGTGGACTATCATATCACTTAAAAATTTGGCTATTGCCCTGCTAATGAAACCTATATAATGATATCTCTTTTCTCGATACGGCACCTCATTGTGGTATAGATGCGCTTTCATTAGCAGGCATTTGTAGTTAGTAGGTATACTTAATGCTGCGAATGAATTTCTTTCTTTCTTGCTCAAGGAATTATATGAGCATACTGTATAGAACAACACAGTAGTCAAACCCTAACTTTGATGATATGTTAAGTAAGGAACTGTTTAATAATTTAATTAATAAACAAAGGGTGCGAGCCCTGGAGCTTGCAGAGCAAAATTGATAAAATAAAAAACAGCCTCTCTTTTCGCGTTACAGGACGATATGGAAACAGAACACCTAGCGACATTAGAACGACTGCGGCAGAATCAGCGGCAGGACTACCTCGCTGGCAGCGTCTCTGGCAGTCTGCAGGCCACAGACCGTCTCATGAAAGAACTGCGCGATATATACCGCTCTTGCTCTTTCAAGAACAACATGTATTCTATTGGTAAGGAATTTATAACTATAGTACGATCATAACGATTGATGACTAATCAAAAGATATTCTGTAGCAGAATTTTGACGTAAACTTTAAATGCTATTTTTTTTTTTTTATAAACGCTTACACTCATACCCCCGCACTAGGATTCCCTGTGTCGCAGGTGGCATGGACACACACAGATACACATCACAAACATCCAAGACCCGAGAGCAAATTTTATGTTTACACAAAATCTGCCCCGGCCGGGAATCAAACCCGGGACCCCTCGCTTTGCCGGCAGGGTTACTACCAACTTAGCTACGGGGCCGTCAATTTCATCAATGAAAAATTCCGAATTTCAAAAACTCATAAAACAATTAATATTGTTGATCTCCTGGAGTACATTGACCCCCATTCGGGATAACAAACCAATTTAAAATCAGGCTATATATTAAATTAGAATTAAAATTTTCAATATATTAACCACTTCTCTTCTTTTCGCAGAGTTAGTAAATGATTCACTATACGAATGGAACATCAGACTGCGTTCGGTCGATCCAGACAGCCCGCTTCACAACGATTTATTATTGCTTAAAGAAAAGGAAGGCAAAGACTCTATCTTATTAAACATAATGTTTAAAGAGACATACCCGTTCGAACCACCTTTCGTTCGTGTTGTATATCCTATTATATCAGGTTAGTCCATATTTTGTTCATATTTTGCCTCACCGAATTTGTTACAAGGATTCGTAGACAGCAATATGACCTGTTGCATGTGGGAACTAAGACCAGTTGTAGAATAATGTGGGTGAATAATATGAACTAACATTAGTTCATATTTTATGCCATCAACGTTTCGCTGTTTATGTACAGACATACCTTTTGTGTGGATTAGCTTTCAACTGAGATAAAGCAAAATAAGTAGTGGTTCCCTGAATTGTCGGTATAATAAACGTGTTTATGCAGCTGATTTGTCGAATCTAAACGGGAAATTGCTCTGACGGGATGCGATTCTGAAATATAAACGATCGGTAATAGTCGCTTCCTGCACGGAATCATTCCGATTGAATTAAAAATGCCGTGCAGGGTTTGCTAATACGAGAATGATCGAATTAGAAAATAGTAATACCGCGCATTCAATCTTTGTGGTTTGTATCACTGATATCTAATCCAGGCTTTAAAATTAACTTTAAAAAGAGAATGAATAAAGATGTAACTAAAAATGTAGAATTAAAACAGCTCAAATTCGAGGGATTTTTTTTTCTCACTTTTTCAATCTCAAAATGTTTTCCTCGGTGCCGTTATTAACGGGGGATATCCGCAGTTTATGTTTGATTTCGAGCCGATCTTGTGCTTTTACAAAAAGGGGAATAGGCTGGGTAATTCATAATTGTGGTAGGACTAACTTCTGCGTGTGTCCATCTGGGTTAGTACCACCGCTTTGCTCTTGGAATCTGCCGCCAAGCAGCAATGTGCAAGCATTACTGTGTTCCGGTTTGATGAGCAAATTAGCCAGTGAAATTACTGAGCTGATGAGTAACGAACGCATTGCAATGCCGCGCAGGCCTTTGTGTCTTTCCAAGTTCTGAGTGGCACTGCAATTGTTATGGGCCGGCGTTATGCTTGTACCAAGCAAACGACCGGCTCGTCTCGTTACCATATAGCATAAAAAAAATCATTAGCCCTCAAAGTAAGCATCAATGACAAGCACCAGCGATGGTGGCGCCATCTGGGATTAGCTTTGCTTATGCCTCCCCATTGACGGGGGCCGCATTATATGTTTGATTTCGAGCCGATCTTGTGTTTTTACAAAAGGGGGAATAGGCTGTGTAATGGATAAATATGGTAATTATATGTAAAAACTTATGTTTCAGGTGGTTACGTGCTAGTAGGCGGTGCCATATGCATGGAACTGCTAACGAAGCAGGGCTGGTCATCCGCATACACAGTTGAGGCGGTCATTATGCAAATCGCTGCTACTCTGGTCAAAGGGAAAGCGCGCATTCAATTTGGCGCGACAAAAGTGGTCTCACAGAGCCAGTACAGCCTGGCGCGTGCGCAGCAAAGCTTCAAGTGCCTCGTACAGATACACGAGAAGAATGGTAGTTGTATTTTTTTTAATAAAAAATCATTTTAAGTATTTTGCCCGTCAAAAACTGCGTTTAAATACATAGATGTCATAATTTTTTTGGAAATGTAATGAATATGATAGTATCATTTAAAATTTGATGATAAAAAAATCGTTGAATTCGGTAAACTTTTAGATGCAGTATCTTTGTTGAAATTTATGTTTAGTGAATTTAATTTTTATTGTGTTAATGTGGTGTTCTACCTGTACCACGACAATAATTATTTATTTTGTGTTTCATGCAACATAGCGTTATGCTTACCATCAGGCAAACGACCAGCTCGTCTCGTAACTCAATAGTAAAAAAAAATATCCTGACATCACAACATTACATTGTTAATTGTTATATTTAAATTTTACGTTGTGTCTGATGTAAAGTTGTGTTGTTCAGAATTAAACGTACCGTAAAACGAGGTTACTTTGATTAATTTTAAAATTAAAACGCGTCTCACTACTTTATTTTCAAAGTTAAAATTATGAAATAAATACCATAATGACGACTTAATATGTAGATTTAAATACAACAGTAAAAAAAATTTAGGACTTATACTTTCAGAGTAAAAAACTAGAATGTGGCCTATCAACCTAATATTGAAAAAGGGGTCGCTTTGATTGCCCCTGTTTCTCGACTGATTCTTATAGTATCCCCAAAGAAAGGTCACAAATTTATCTGAATTCTATACTAAGTTTAAAATTTTTTTACCGGCTGTTTGACAACAACAGCGCGCACAGCTCTTGGGAAAAGATGGCAGAACTGTCAGTGCAGCCAACCCAAAAAACTTAACAATCTGCGTGTCGAAACTAGTGAAATACGAAATAAAAAAGTAAAAATTGTAGTAATCATCAAAGACGCCTCTTAATTTGAAAGTCGCCCCGTTTTACGGTAATTTCTCTCGTTCTTCTTTCTTTCATTTTACAAATACATCTTTTATCTTTCCAGGCTGGTTCACACCACCAAAGGAAGACGGCTAATGCGATGCCGACGCCGTTATATTTAAAACTAACGTGCAACAGTAACGCCCAAAACACCTCTTAAATCTGACAAGCGACTCTATGAGTATGCGTGAATGTCTTCAATATAATTCCAATGAACGTTTGAACACAGCAGTAATTGTATGTGCTAGTATGACTGAAGGACAAAATGTGGGTGATCATTCGTGTGTTGTATGTGTACTTTATGGTTAAGTGCTATTAATGTTCAGAATTAAGTACGGGCGTTAAAAAGAGACTCTACAAGACTTATAGGAAATGTTTAATGTGTAAACGTTTTTTGTAATCATTAATTTTTCTCACTAAAGTTATCCGTAAAGGTAGCCCTTAGACGTTACTGGAGTGTAAAGTTGAAAAATTCTTTGCATTTCTATTTAGTTTATTGAAATAAAAAAGAAAACCTGTGATTCTTACACTGTTTTGTTATTTACCGTATTGCTTGTGTGGAGTAGTTTTTACGGAGCCTGTTTTCGGAGGGAGTTCGTACGATTATTATAAGTTGTAAAAAAATGTAATATATAAGTGATATTTTCAGTGACATGTGTTTAATGTATCATCCACTACCAGTAATACAATTTAGTTGTTTGTAACAACAAATTAAAGGTAAAATAACTATTATAAGGCTAGAAGGGAGTATATCATGTCATTCTTTCAGACTGAATGATTGCTAGAAAAGTTGTCGGGTACCAACATTCTTTACCCCCAAGAAAACAGGTTTCAACCCTTACAAAGCAAATAGTAAATTGCCCATATAAACCAATTTCGAAATGTAAATACTGTTACCGCTTACACCACGGTGTTATTGCCATATCTCGAAGTATTAATAAATTATCCGACAGTGTTTTGGATTTTTCATCACAGTTTAGATTTTCGATTTTCTTTGGTGTTTGCCATGAATGCCTTGAGTCCTGCTACATGCTCTTCGCTGCCTTGTTTGTTGATTCTCTTGCATACATCTTTGTCATTCATAGTGGTTAACCAGCGTCTTAGTTTTGGATATCTGAAAGATATATACTCGTAATTTATAGAACCCTAACAAATTTGTTAGTGGGAGGACTAAATCTTCTGCGAGTGTCCGTCTGGGTTGTTACCACCGCTTTGCTCGTGAAGTCTGCCGCCAAGCAGTAGTGTGCAAGCATTACTGTGTTCCGGTTTGATGAGCAGAGTATCCAGTGAAATTACTGGGCTTATGAGACTTCATACCTAATGTCTCAGGGTAACGAGCGCACTGCAGTGCCGCGTAGGCCTTTGTGTTTCAAAGTTCTGGGTGGCACTGCAATTGTTATGGGCCGGCGTTATGCTTACCATCAGGCAAACGACCAACTCGTCTCGTTACCAAATAAAAAATATAAAAAAAACAATAGCGGGTTGAATATCCGGCATGGAGTTACGCGTTAGCGAGAGACCACGTGACCTACACATTACAACTCTCTTTCAAAAGTCATTGGGTTTATTGCACATTTTTGATGCTGGTATAATTCGGAAATGGTCGTAGTTATATACCAAACAATCTTGAGAACGGTTTCGGTGTAAGTTTCAAAATGTGCAACGTTGGTTTTTTCGGGGTTGAATCTATGGTTCTACTGGGATATTTAAATTCATTCGGAATGATATCCGTGTCGGAAACGACTGTCTTGATCGTTTATATTTCGAAATCGCATTCCGTCAGAGGAAATTCCCGTTTAGATTCGACAACTCGGCTGCATAAACACGGATATAATCCCGACAATATTTCTGTCGGGATGCGATTCCGAGATATAAAGGATCCGAACCAGTCGCTTCCTACACGGAATCATTCCGAGTGAATTGTAATCACCCTGCAGGATTTCTGTACTTGTTCAATAATGTAAACAGCCGTGGACATTTCAAATTTCTATTTATATCATTGGTTAGTAAAGCCGCCAAGTTTGTTCACATTTTTGGAAAATAGTAAGTAAATCAACAATCCTCAATCCATTTCTTTTATCATTGGGGGATTTAGACAGTCACTTTCTACGATCAGAAAAGTTAAAAATGTATGTAGGTTTCGTTTTGATGACGTAGTAACCATAGACGTAGCAAACATCTCTGCTAAACTAATTATTCACGTATGACAGACTAGCTGTTACATAAGAGAAGCCACTAACTCCTGAAATACAGTATTTACCTACTAGTTCGTGAGGCTATGGATTCATCATCATAACTATGTGTATAAGTTTTGTAAATAACTGATACATATTTGTAAAAAAAATAGTAAATTAACAAATCACGGTAACTCGTTAACAATAACTGTAGAAAGTGAGTTTGTACCCCTCAGATAAGATCGCGGTCTAACTTAGCTCGTGAGCATATTTCCCAATAAAAATAGTCCAACCTTTTGTCATCGATAGCATGTAGTCCATGCAGTGAGGAAATTGTCGCCAGTACGCTGATATCGGCTAACGTCATTACATCATCGGCTAAGTACAAAGTATCGGATAGATAAATCTCAAGCATTCCATAGGCTTCTTCTATATTTTTGATCATGAACTTGGTCATTTCCGCCAGTCTGCCTGCGTAAGTTGATGCCTGGAAAGATTAAAAAATATTTATATGTAGGTATGTAGACTGAAGAATATTAAATTTCAATTGCTAATAACAGATGGCGCTACGTATTTTATGCAGCGTTAAAATAAGCTATTAGAAATTGATTTTATTGTTAAATATTTACACATATGCAAGTGGTGTGCACGCAGTTATATTACGTATCTGTATAATGTAAATATGTAGGTAAATATTAAGTAACTAGCTTCTACCCGCGGTTATCATCCGCGTTCACACAGGAACCGTGCATTTTTCCGGGATAAAAAGTACCATAATTATGTTACTCTCCGGTCCATAAACTATATCTATGGCAAAAAATACGTCGATCCGTTGCTATAGATTTGTGAGATAGATGTCAATATACTTTCTGCAGGTACCTACAATGTTATTATTTGTTATAAGCTAACACGTCTTTTTCTACCAAATACATAAGTAATGAAGGAGGTATTACCATAATAGCTCTTAACCTTGGGAATAGAACTCCGCAGTCGAAAAACAGCCGCTGATTGATCGTAGCCCGTTTTCTCTTATCCGCGGGGTAAAGTTGTGAGTGCTCGGGCTTGGCGTAGTTATCCATTAGGTAAATTATTATCGTGTGGCTAAAAAATATGGGTCTTATTAATAAAAAGTTAAACGGTTGAATAGTTAAACTATCTTTTGTTTCTTTCAATTAAGTTCAAAATTGTCAAAGAACAACAAACACAAACGGCCTTATTACAAAACGAGTTTTAACGCTAAACTGGAGTTTAAACCGTAGTTTTGTCCAATTTCTTATTACAAAAAGCAGATTAGCACTTAGAACTTGGTTGACTATGGTGTCAAAGTTAGTCTTGCCGGGCACCTAGTTTAGCGACGGTTTAAGCATTTATTTTAATGGCGGCCACGTATTCTACTTGTCAAATCGTAAAAAAATTCAAATATTTTGTATTAAAGTAAGAAGGGGTGGTGAGGTATTAGGAAGCGTGGATGAGTAGAATAATAGCTTTTAGCAAAATATATAGGAAATACTTATAATATCGAAAGTATACATAGTAAAAACAGAATATATTACAAGAATTGACAGTACACACAATCAACAAAACATGTTGCTATGGTTACTTAGCCATAGTGTGCCATTGTATAGGTTGGATATTATATAAGGAGTATCTCCTTAACATTTTTTTCATATACGTAAATACCTAATTAGGATGTTTTGAATTACTCGCAATGATCAAAAGTCATTTAAAAATTACCTACAATATTTTTCGATATTAGAAAATAGTATTGTGTGACAAAATAGCTACTTATATTCCAAAATAAAAATTAGTACATTGTGTCAATTCTACATTTCGTGTATCCGTAGCATAAAGACATTTATTATCTGTGGAAATAATTTCTACCATAGCTACAGTTTGGTATTAAGTTGTCTTGGCTTTATTCATCTTTTGTAATAAGGTTTGGTTTATAGGTCGACTCTAAAGATAGTTGTAGACAAATTGGTTGTCGACCAAAGTCGAGTTTAACGAGTTTTTTGTAATAAGGCCGAAAACGTTTAACTTAAGCACTATTTAACACTGTTTGTTAATAAGAATCTATATTTATAAGTTGTACATACTTATTTGATTGTAATAGAGAATTAGGTACATTTGTTAATTCACACATTATAACGAGATATTTACCGTGATTATTATTGAGCGATGAGTACCCGATATTTCGACGCTTTCAACCCGATATATACAATGTATGAATTAGTAAATAACCGTGTTTAAAACAGTGTTTAAGTCCAAAAAAAGTGAAATAATTAAAACATTAAATTTTATCATCATCATCAGGTGGAAAATGTCCACTGCTGAACATCAGCCTCAGCCACGACGGGGATTTTGCTATATCGATTGGTGGATTCATAGGAACTAATAAATAGAATCCGTGACACCACTGATACAGCATTTGAGGACCTGGGGGTGCCACGGGTCCGAATTCAAGTTCCCGTGGCACCCCCAGGGGTGTAGGTACTCCAGGGGTGCCTTGGGTTGGGAATGTAATTGTTTCACCACGCTTGGCAGGCGTCTTGGTGATCACAGTAGATGATAATGTTCACCGAGGAGAAGGCTGCTGGTTAATTCTTTCAATATATTATTATTATTAAATTTAACATTACGAAGTAACTAGTAACTTCTACAGAAGTATATACATACCTGTCCGCTAAGGAAAAATCGCCGTAGTCTAACAAAGGTATCGTCTTCATTGGATTTTTCTGAAAAACAAGTAGGTAATAGAAAAAGCATTAGATAATTTTTAGGTTAGGTACGGGGTACCTAAAGAATTGCAATGGAACAATTCAGCAGTTGTCATAAATCGAAACAATTACATGCCTCGATATAAACGTCTTTCTTTGTTTTCACGGCCCCGTGGCTAAGTTGATAGCAATCCTGCCTACATAACCAGGGTGGCCGGGTTCGAAACCCGGTCAGAAGCGAACTTGTATACCATAAAGTTTGTTTGTTGTCGATTCTATAGCATTATATTATGTTGCTTATACTAAATCAAAATTATCACCTTTACTAACTCGGGGGTGTCTTGCTCCCGGAAGAGAGGGTTCAAGTCACGCTTCTCGACATCTAATCCAAGAATATCCATGACAATCATGACTGCTCGCGCCGGTGGACTGGCATCCATTTTGTACAGAACGGGGAGTGAAGGCGGCATATCTGGAATGTCTAGAGAAGATCAATGTTATGTATTTTAGGTATAGGTCTTATCATTAAAATTTAAAATGATATAGATATAGGTACCTATTTAGTCGAATATGTGCCAAGTACCTACCTACCTACCTTTTAGATTGTCTGGAAGAGATCGCTATTTAGCGATAAGACCGTCCGTTGTACTTATTATACCTTATTTATTTATGTTCATTTTTGTATTATGTTGGTGGACAATAAAGAGATATCTATTTATCTACCCAATATGAGTAACTTACAGAATCGTGTTGAAACAATCAAAACTGGTTGATGGTAGGTACCTACAGTACCTACCTATCGTAGTAGGTACCCAACAACCTGTAAGTTGAGCCTACATCAAAAACCTACTTATTAATATTCTTGATGGTAAGAGTTATTGCGGTCAATGATGCAGAAAGTATCTAGGTAAGTAGATACCTTTATCTGGTATTTTTTCATAATACACTGATGGGTACCTAACGAGGCAAGCGGGTCGTTTGCCTGATGGAAAACCAGCGCATACTGCAGTGCCACCCAAAACTAATAAAGCACAAAGGCTTTCGCCGCACGCGCACTTACTATTTTGTTCATCAAACCGGAATACAATGTAATTAATAATGTTTGCATTACTGCTTGGTGTCAGACTCAATATTATGAAACATTGCTCAAGATACCAGGCCGTCACATTGTTTAACAGCTTACCTGTCAGTATGAAGTCTATAGAAAGCCTCGCTATATTTCAACATAAATTAAAAGAGCTTTTGCTGAAGGGATGTTTTTATTCGGTGGAAGAGTTTGTGACTCGTAAGATGTGATGACATTAGTGATCTTGTAGTATCTATTTGAAATTCATAAATTCTGGCTTTTTATTTTAACTTTTTTTTTGTATTTATTAATTAATTTGAATTGTTGATTTGATGTTTTTTTGTGTAATTTTTTCAAACACAATGTAACAATTGTTAATGAATAAATTGAATTGAATTGACTACATGAAAGAAGCGGTTGTATTTATATATCCGACCAGACGGACACTCGCAAGACTTCAACAGTTAGTCTGACCTAGAAGGTAATATTGATCAGTTCAAGATACCCAGGTTCTATTTCAAATTGGCTTTAGCTATTCTCTCAAGTCACAAAATCTTTTAAATTTCTTAGGTAGGTACGTAGGTGCCTACTATGTGTTCCTATCTACCACATTACTATATATCTATACATCTATACAAATAAATAAAATTGAAGTATCTGTTTGTAATATCAAAATAACAGCTTTTTACTAAATGCATATGAAAGTATATACGGTACCTATAACAAAACAACCATTTTTATAATTTTGTCTGTCTGTCTGTTTTGTTCCGGGTAATCTCCGAAACTCCGGACTTTCACTAGCAGATAGCTGATGTTACAAGGAGTAACTTAGGCTACTTTAAATTTAGAAAAATAATTAGAGATCAGCGCAAAAAAATAAGAACCATGTAATCCAAAATATCCAAGCGGGTAAAACCGCGGGGCAGCAGCTAGTAATTAATAAGTAAGTTAATGAATATTAAACAAACTCCAAATTAAAATCTATGACGATTTTATTACATACCATAGTTTCGCGCTAAATTTGATAGCTAACCTACAAATTGCCATAAAAAATAACTTACTTAACTATTTACTTACCTTTATTACCTACCACAGGTGAAAACTACTTATTATAATTACTGTTAGATTCTTTACTCAATAAAACTCGTTTTCAAGCGTTTATCAGTACCTATAGAAACAAAGTGCTTTTTCTTATATCGGGTCAATGTCCGTATCAAAGTATCACTATATAATAACAGATTATTTATTTTGTACGTCAGTCATTTGTTTTGCAAACGTTTGCTACTTGCTATCTTATGTGATAGAGTTTGCTGTGGTAAGCGAGTACGGCAGTTTTATGGTAGATGGCAGCACGTTGGGTTAGTAAGGGAAATTATTTCAAATTAGCATAATCATAATTATGTTATTCTTAGGTAGGTATGTACCTACTTCCCACTATCATACTAACATTATAATTGCGAAAGTGTGTTTGTACGTTTGTTGGTTTGATGTCCTTCTTTCAGCAACAACGAAGCTTAACAGATCGACGTGGTTTTTGGCATAGATGTATATAGTTTATGGACCTTTTTATCCCGGAAAAATGCACAGTTCCTGTGGGAACGCGGGTGTAAACCGCGGGCACAAGCTAGTATATCGTCGTCTTATCGTCGAGGATAACTAGCTTTGTACAATCCCGAGTACCTAATAAATAAAAACCTATCGCTAAAAATAAAAAAATAAATCAACTTTTTGACGCCTGTTTAGATAGCCAGTGTCTAAAAGATAAACGTCTAAAATTATTAGAGACTAGCTGTGCCTCGTGGCTTCGCCCACGTAGCCTAAGTTACTCCTTGTAGGTAACATCAGCTATCTGCCAGTAAAAGTCCCGTCAAAATCGGCCTAGCCGTTTCAGAGATTACCCGGAACAAACAGACAGACAGACAGACAGACAAAAAATTTAAAAATGGTTGTTTTGTTATAGGTATCGCATATACTTTCATATGCATTTAGTAAAAAGCTGTTATTTTGATATTACAAACAGACACTTCAATTTTATTTATTTGTATAGATGTCACAATAGAATTGAGTTAATATTTAACTCCCGAATAAACGTTTAGACTGGTTAGAAATGTCACAGCAGAATTTAGTTCGACAACGCGTTACTTTGTGTTTGTTAATATATAAGCACACAACTAAGGCATGTTTAAGTGTTAGACGCTGTTTAACACGTGTTTATAGTATTTTTTAGTATTTTTTTGGTAAGACGCGTGAGATACCTAGATTATTACAAAAACTAAACACTTCTAAAAATTGTGTACAATTAAACTAAAACCACCCAGCCCCGAAGCAATTACAAACTTGTATAGCGAAAGCAAATTTAATAAATAGGTACCGTTACAAAAATTATGAAAGTTCGCAGTTCTTTACTGTAATGCTTAATAATTATACACATTTTAAGCTAATTAGTGTTACAGAATAGGCAAAAAGCTTTTCTCAGCCAAAAATAAGAGACAGAATTTAAAAGTAAAGACTACTCTCCTGTTATAATAATAAACATACCTAAAGAGAGTTTTTTGTAAGACTGAAGTTTGACAATAATGTATAAATAACCAACTAAAATTAATATGGCACATTTGTGAACAAATATGAGACTGACTCCGCGTAGTGGGTACGCCTTATCGCCTCCGCCAACATCACGGATATATCGATAGTTTGAAGCTTCGGACATTCTTTCTTATGTTTCTCTTGAGGGATTGTGTTCGTCACAACCAGTGCCTCCAGACACGATGCGTTTATCCTTTCAATGGCGTTACCAGCGAACACTCCATGTGTACAAATCGCGTATATTTTACTCGCTCCCGCTTTACGTAAAGCCTCAGCTCCTTTGACGATCGTATCGCATGTGTCAGCCAGATCGTCCACCATAATTGCTATTCTATTCTTGACATCTCCGACGAGAACAGTCGAATCGCCTTCGTTGGCTCGCTGTCTCTCCTTGTGTATAATCGCAAAGTCAATGTCAAGTCTATCAGCGATAGCGGTCATTCGCTTAACACCGCCCGCGTCTGGAGATACCATAACGCAACTTTTCCATTCAGGAATGTTCTCTTTAATCCACTTTGTGATCGCTGGCTCTGCGTATAAATTATCGACTGGAATGTTAAAGAATCCCTGAATCTGTGATGAGTGTAAATCGATCGTGATGACGTGATCAGCTCCGGCTACGGATACTAGATTAGCCAAGAGCTTGGCTGTGATTGGTGCACGGCTCTTCTCTTTCTTGTCTTGTCTCGAGTAAGGGAAGCTTGGTATGACTGCGGTGACTCGTGACGCTGATGCAATTTTGCAAGCATTGATCATGATAAAAAGCTCCATAAGGTTGTCGTTGATTTCTCCACAGCCACTTTGCACAATATAAACATCTTCGCCTCTTACCGATTCTCCTATTTCGACGTTTGTTTCTTTGTTACTAAATCTCTTAGTAGTAGCCCTTCCTAAAGTGAGGCCGAGTCTAGAGACGATTGTTTTCGCCATTTCTGGGTGAGAGCTCCCGGTGAAAACTTTGATGTTCGGCATTCTTGAGCCCGGGTTCAAAAAGTTTCTCACTGGTTTATTTTCCGTTGATTTATCTTTGCTTTCGTCTGTATTCATTAGATATTTTTCGGGAGTGATGTGGCACTTTGCCGTCTGAGCGCGGGTAATGAAATAAGTTTGCTGTTTGCTTGAAACACAATTATCTCGGTTCAAGACGGGGTCAGTTATAATATGTAATCTGTTTGTATCCCCCGCAATGGAACTGTACTGTTGCTTATCATCGTTTCTTCGCTCAAATTCGTAAACATCGTAACATTCCTCTTTAAATGGTAACTAAACAAAATTAACATTGCGTTTGTGTACTTTATATTCCAATTATATAAGAATAAGTTTACACAAGCAAAACAATGTGTCTAAGTTTATCTGTTATGTACTTATTTACTTTTGCGGTACGATAACTTGAACCTACATTGATCTAGCAATACTTGCATCATTACCTACGTGATATCTATAGTTGTCAGTCATGTATAGAAATTGCTTTTGTGTTTGTTTATCACGTGGTAATCGTTTATGTAATATTATACGCCCGGCTTGCTTGTAAGTTGCAATTGGATCTTATTGGGTTTTGCGTTTTAGGGGTTTATTTCGGTCCAAAAATGACTAACTTTTATGAAGATTAGATATTCAGTTTCTATTATTATCACTTAGTATATAGCTACCCTATAGGCACTAAGTATCTACCTATTACATTAAAAAAACATTGCTAAAGTTAATATAGCTCAAATGATTCGAATCACAATCCATCCTCCTTTTCGGTCTTGCGCTATCCTTCCATCCCTCTACATTCATCTCTTTCTTGGTACGCGGTTTATCCCTCCTCATAGCGTGCCGATACCAAGCCAAATGTGTTCGTTTCAACTTTTCTGTCACCTTCAGACTTCCTACTCTGAAACCAATCTAAAACGCAATCCGCGTGATTAATATTTTCCAAGGCCTTTATCTTAAAAAAAAATGAAAAGTTAAGTTGAAAATAATATCGCATGATTGTTACATCTACTCATTTCTTTCTAGTCTCATACTGTAGTATGAGATTCTGGTTTTTAGCTCAACGTAATAAAGAGATAGGTACGGCTTCCCAAAGCTTAGTTTCATATAAAATTCGTTTTATTAAAACCTGTATAAATTTGCCACAGAGGATCTGGGCTTTCTTTACATTATAAAAGATTGTTGAGCCTTATAAAACATGAATTTACATGTATTTACATTTCTATACGCAGTTAATTACGGTTTTTAAATAATACTTACCTTTTATCTTGAGTAGGTACTTACCTCATTTTTGTCACTGGATTCTCGCGTTTTCTTAAATGAATTTATGTGATCGTGGTTAGTAACTGTATTAAATGTACCTAGATCCAGTTTACATATTATTGAATCTGCGGCGCAAGTACGAATCTTATTGATCGATAAAATTGACAGTTCAAATCGATAAAGTGGGTTTTATCGACTTTTTATATAAATTATCGAACCTCGATACTATCGACAAAAGTTATCGAATAGCTAGGTCGAATCCAAAGAGAAAATAGAGCTACTACCTACAATACTTTACGATCAGACTTCGGTACTCGCAACATACGATAAATTTATCGGGTTTTCCGATTCGACAAATTTATCGAACCGACTTCCGTACTTGCGCCGCTGGTCTGTTTGTTAGTGCGGCTGCCTAAGCACCGATTTGTGATTGGCTGACTTAGTCGACTTGAGGGTGCCGTACACCATGGTTACATACCCATACCACTTTTTACAACTGATTGAATTATATAAATCAGAGAACGATATCACACGATAGGTATTGAGTTTAGTGAGTGGCGCTGAAAACCAGCCGCTGCGCAAAATTAGTCTGCAGCACGGAGCTGAGTACAAAACCATTATCCTCTTCAACTACGATTATGTTAGACACAGCAAGACAACCAAAAACCATTTTTACTAGGTCTATTTAAAGTAAAAAGACTCTAAAACTATTTAACAAATTGCGTAGTACTTTCGACCCGAACCGATCGAAGGTCGACGGAAACGTTCAACCTACGTTCAATTCGACTACGTAGTTTCTAATCACTTCTGTTTCTTTTCGGAGAGGTAGCTATAAATTGAAGGGCGAATCTTTTTTTAATACCCACCTACCTACTACCCCTTATCTAATATCTATCTACTTACCAGTGTATTGGCACATTCCGAAGGATCAAGGGATCTAACAATTACAAAAAGCCAGGCAAAATAACTTCCAATCAAGTAATGTTAAGTCCTTTTCTAATGGTCGTCTTGCAGTTATTTTTTTTAGTTTTTGGGCTCGCTTATAACCAGATTTCCTAGCCCTGGGACTCAGAACTTCGGGGTAGCATGCAAAAGAATAAAACTGAGAAAAATACTTGTTAAAATTTATAAAAAATGTTAAAGACTATCAAATAACTTGTTTATATACTAGCACATAAAGTAACATGATTTCGGCTATAAAGTTATAAACGTCAAGGTAAATAAAAGCCTGGGCCCTGTTTAATAAAGCTGACAATTCGACATATATGTCAAAAAATGACATAATTGTAGAATTGTCGCGCTTAGGCTGTTTAATAAAAGTGACAAATATGTCAAAAACCGACCGGTGAAATCTTGATATATTTGTCATCTAAAAACGCGTTTAATAAAACTCGACATATGTCAAAAAACCACAGTCTTTAATCTGACAATAAGAAAATTGTCGTGACAAATTTGTCAATTTTCCACCATGTCAATTTTGTCGCCTGTAAGCTTTATTAAACAAAAAAACTGTCGAATTGTCACTTATTGACATATGTCGGACTTGTCGGATTGTCAGCTTTATTAAATAGGGCCCTGTGCTTTTGTCGCGATTAAGTCCCGTACTGAAAAGTAAACAATGTTCTCGAATCGCGAAAGTTTAAAAGTTACAAAGAGTACAACTTGAACAAGCCGATTTCTCGGCACTTTCACATTCTAAACTTGCTGAAGCTCTGTCGGTCATTTACCCAAAATTAGATGAAGCGAAATGTTATATGTCTCGACCACATCGTTCTTCAGCGAGTCGGAAGGGATTTTAATGAATGGAAAAATTTACGAGAAATTTCCTTTCTGGTGATTTTTCCCTCAGTCACATAAATTTCACACAAAGCATCTAACGTGAATTATACCTACTGACCCGCTGCATTAATCTTGCCTTCAAAACTATTATTACGGCAAGATCTTTGGGGTACACAGAGTAATGAGCCTAGATTTATCTTTAACCATCGCGCTTTTACGTGTTTTATGTGTGTTTTACATCATAAGCCTCATATTAATTACCAGTCTTATTTTTGAGTCGATGTAAAGATACTTATATTATTCAGGAAAGATATGTGGCTATAGAGGTAGTGGTGAGATCCTCTAGTAACTATACAGGTAGTGGGTCACGTAGAGCATGACAGTTATAGGTGGGCCATTGTTTTCTTTGGAACTCCGCAGCAGCAGTGCTCAAAGGACTGGTCAATAACAAAATAATTAGATAGGACTTTGGAATGAAATCTCAAGTTAAAAAGTACTTTTCACGGCCGGCAGTCGGCAGTACCCTAATACCTGCAAAGCGAAGGGTAAACTTTGTGTGGTGAGTTGTTGTTTGTTCTAGGGTCTTGAATGTTTGTGTTGTGTTGTTTTTCTATGCCATTTGCAACAAAGGTAATCCTGACGGAGGAGTGTGGAGTAGGTAAGTAGTGAAGTGAAAAAAAATCTTCACAAAAAATCCTAGCAAAATTGGTTTTTAAACAGTAGTCAGGTATAGTAATAGTTTTTTTACATTTAAATATTGTTAAAAATCTTAGGTAATATTTTAAATATCAATAACATATACCTCACTAAGTAATTTGAATTAAAATTTTAACAGCCACAATTTCAAATAACTTTCTTATGTTCAAAGATCCAAACATCAAGCCGTGAAATCAAACATAATTTCAGATTCCGATTCTAGTACGCACAAATTGATTGCCGCGGTAACAAATCTCATGTCGTCATAGTTATTCAGTTCTTCTTCTAATCCATAAATATTTATGTCTCGTATCACTCGAGACCAAGTGGGGTTAGTGGCATTGCAGAATACGTCGGAGTCTCCATCAGCAGTGATCCGTAATCTTTCACCGTCGGCCTCTAAATGGATGCTCGCGTTAGGCGCCATATAAAGGTCTCCAGATGCGACGCACTTAGTGGAATGGTTTTGTTCCATTTCGCGTGTATTATTGGAAGTCTCGCATTCTAATGCGATTGTCAACGCGAGGTTGGATTGAGACCGAGTTGCGTCCGCTGTGAGTTTGACATCCTGAAAAAGATTATTTGATCTCAGCTTCGTTTTATGTCAATATAATTTTCTGATAATAAGTTCGAAAATAGCGGGGATACACGTTCATAAACTATGTCAATTTCTACGTAAACATGTCGCACTGAATTTAAGCATTTTGAACTATATTATATACCTGACATTTCAATAGTAACTTAAATTCATCAGTTTTATATGTATCCAGTTTGCGGCCTGTTCCCAACACAGACGGACACTCACAGAAAAGTTAGTCTGGTAGGAATAACTCTTCTGTGAGTGTCCTGGTAAAGTAATTTTAATAAGTTCTGCCATTGACACGTTTACATATGTTGGATATTGCTATATTCTTACTATCCATTAAGTGATACTGCAATCTAAATTATACGAAACTAGCGACTCCTTGTCCTTACTTAGGCTATAAGCTACGTCTCTGCGAAATTTAAGCTCAGTTGCTTCTGTAGTTGAATTATGACGAGGTAGCATGGGAGGTATAGGTACAACTGACTGAATTTCAGATTTATGATATTAATATGGATACTATCCAATTTTGTTTTACCTTTTGCATAACAACGATAGATCCACCTCGTATTAAAGTTATAAAGTCAGCTTCTGTAGTAGTCATCGTCACAGCTTGGCCTTCCTCCCCACCTATCTTAAGTCCACTCCAAAGCTCGAACCATATTCCTGGCGGCATGATGACATGAACCACACTTTGACTTGGCTGTAGATTAGGAACTATAATTAGGTCATTTCCCACGCTGAATTGACTGGTCAAGTCTTTTAAAGCCTCTGAATTCGGGAACTGGTAAAACATTGGTCTAAGGAGTGGACCGTCCTGCATAGTCGTGTAGAAATAAGGTGCCAATTGTAGTCTGTATCTCAGTGCATTGATCATAAGAGTTCTGTGAGTGCCAGCGAACGATAGTGGATCTCTTGCAGTATCCTTTGAATGAATCCTGATCATTGGCATATACGTCGCAGCTAAATACCATTTCACACAAAGGCCTGCGTGGGTTTCACTATGGAAGTTATCAGTGTCTCCGCAAATAGGGGTAGACCAGAGCCAGTGTCCTGCTATTCCACCCAAAGCAGCCTCAGTCAATTCCTGCTGAAGATTGGTCCAAGAGGTTGCAACATCCTGTCTGCTAATGTAAACTTTTCCATTCATCCATTGACTGGAAACCCCTATATGTGTTGATGTAATAAGTTCAAAAGCTCTTGAAAAATCGTTTCCATATCCATTGTGTTTAAAAAGATATTTTTTTCCGTTGACCTTAGTCGCATTCCATTGAGGCGTGTGGTTGAAAGCCTTTTCGAAACTCTGAAAAACAAGTAATTTATATTCAAAGGTTAGATATTTTTCAAGTACCTAAGAAAGTGACGCTCGTGAGCGCCTATTTTATGTAACACAAACTCGTACGTTCATATTGTCGTAAAAAAATATGCTTTTTTAAACCTTTGTTATCTCAGTTTTCCTTTATTGAAAATAATTTTGTATTCTTGTAGTGACTGAATTAAATACTTTATGCTCAGCAGCGTTCGCGGTAAAAAGAACACCTAGTATAATAATTACGCTTTGTAACTCACGATAAAAACATAATTGTTGATATGTCGGCTGCTGATCTGTTGGTTAATGGTTCAAATCATATAATGAAGTTGAGCTAGCGATGAAGGAAAACATCGTGATGCAACCATAGAAAGGTGGTAGAGTATTTTCTAGTGTTCACCTGGCTAGCTATCACCCTCAAGTTGGAAAATCTATCGCCTAGGGCCTATTAGTATGTTCTGGTAGCTGACTTCAGAGCCATTCCTAACTAAGTAGGTATCCATATCTTGTGGTCAATTGCTAGCCTATCGAGTGTACTAATGTAAAAGTTAGTCCTACCGACTAACTCTTCTGCGAGTGTCCGTCTGGGTTGTTACCACCGCTTTGCTCGTGAAGTCTGCCGCCAAGCAGTAATGTGCAAGCATTACTGTGTTCCGGATCGATGAGCAGAGTAGCCAGTAAAGTTACTGAGCTTATGAGACTTAATACCTAATGTCACAGGGTAGCGAGCGCACTGCAGTGCGGCGCAGGCCTTTGTGTTTCAAAGTTCTGATTGGCACTGCAATTGTTATGAGCCGCGGCGTTATGCGTACCATCAGGCAAACAACCAGCTCGTCTCGTTACCAAATAACATAAAAAAGCCTACCTTACTAAAATACGGCAAGTGCTGATTTGTTTCATTAACAAACTTCTCAGACTCGTCTAACGGCCAGTTGTTCTCTAAAATCACTCCATCTATGTCTTTAGTGTAAATCCAAAGCAGCTCCATTAATTCAGCTGTAACGTTCTCGTAATCTGGATATATGACTTGCTCATTTCCGACTAATCCTTTATACATTCCTGTTAAATTATGGTTCTGAAGCATGTGATCTGAATAATCTTCGATGTTGTATGTACAGTTCGGGGTCATATCTCTCGTCTCAATTTCATTGGTCTTCGTTTCATTAGTCTCAGTAGTATTTTCCACTTCAAAGGCTTCGTAGAGAATCTGGAAAATTCAAAAGGTTTTTTATACTAGGAGTGCTGATTTAAGTTTGAATTTAATATGTTTACTAAAGTAAAACTTGATGTGAGGACGTTTTGCAAATTTTGCGAAAGAATGCAAACACAAGTGAAAAATCAAAGCGAAGCCACGTTTGGTTCATTTGAATGTAAATGATGAAATAATTATAAAAGAACCCTCTTTTTAATTCTTGTATTATTTTGAAATTTTGATGAAACATCGCATATATAAAATAGAGTAGTACTATTATAAACACATGAACCGATTACTTCTCAATCGATTAAAAAAAATCCAAATTAGTTTATAAATGTTCTGAGGTAACTAACATAAAAAACACACAACCTAATTGAGAACCTCCTCCTTTTTAAATCGGTTAAATAAAAGATCATTTTAAACTTAAAGCGTCCAAAGATACTTACATACGGCGAGACATGCGGAATGAATTTTTTCCCAGCATTTTTCAGCAGTCTGGCGCCCTCATTTATATGCGTTGCTGGTTCCGTCTCGCATAGATTGCCGAAAACAATGGGTTTAACGCAGTGGCTTTCGAAAGGCATATTGTGCGTGGTTGCCGCACGTATGAACTGGTTTATGTCATTGCTATTCTCCGATTCATCGGAAAACTCACTGAAACGCATCCAAAATTAACGTATTGTTTACATTTGTTAGATAATTTGCGGCTAATTGGAAATGTTTTGTGCGATATGTCTGGAGAGGGATTTCAAAGTAAGGTGGAAATCTCCAAACCACATCCACACACCACAAATAGTGGTCAAACTTATCAAAAATACCAAAAAAGATAGCCAGATGACCACTACGAATTGCAATGGTGGCATCACTATGTTCTCAATCACCAATTCTAACAGCTTTAAGCTCATTGTAGTATTTGTACCATCGCTCCACGCTCGTGAATACGATTACAATATCTAAACTAAACCCATCCAATAAACGTCTATGGACTGTCACAGGGATACAATTGGTTCCACGTGCGTCCCATTTCACAGAATTGTCAATGATCGGGATTTCGTGACATATTTATAGAATTTTGGGCAAATCACAAAACCCTGACCAATTGTCCGATTATAATTTTTGAAAATTGATTCCAAGAATGTCTATTTGGATACGTCTTATAGGAATAGGCTGTGAATACATTGCTAGTATCTCCATACGTTGCGGTCGCTATAGGTATACCATAACCCGATGGTGGAGTGCTCAATATTGAACTATTCAAATTATTTGAAGTGTTACATTCTATACAGCTTTAATGTATAAGAACGAGGCCAAAAGTTTTGCTGACAACGTAGACTTAGTTCTCTTTCATTATAATTTGTAGACAGTTATCGCCCATTATAGCACTGATGTAATATTTTTGTGTTAGTTTCGTATATAGCCTTGATCTGTACTATATAATATAGGTAACATTTTTCTAAATAATCTATCTTTAAATATAAAATCGATCAGTCAGTGAACTATACATACAAACGGTGAAGTATTTGAAGAAACTATCTTCAAAGTTCATTCAATTGAACGCGCAAATAAAACAATAATAAAATTATATTAAGCGATGTAAATGTAAATAAGTCTAATACTTATTTGTATTAATACTATTGTAAAGACAGTAAATATTTATTCTAGCTGTCAATACCTCATTTATTTGATATCATCGCCAACTTACACTTTAAAGTATGTCCTTGCAAGTTAAAAACATACTAAAAACCAGTCAAGTGCGAATTCAAGGGAGACCTCAGTCAAGGGAGACCTCAGACTTAGTAGTTTCGGAGTTAAAACATTGAGACACTATATGGATTTGTTTTTCATTCGTACGTACGGAACCCTAAAAATTGATGAAGGTAATTAATTGGCTTTGCATTTAGAATGCTTAAACTAAAACAACGGTCGGTCAGATATGAAATTATTTCTAAGTCTCTTAAAAGGTTTCAAAACACACGAAATTTTACTAATATTCATATTCAATTCGGTACAAAGCTAAATTCTAGCTAAATATACTTGCTATCTCAATATATGAGGGACCTACCTGCAAACATGAGCGCCCAGCATCCAATATTCAACCGCCTTATTAAAGCCAACTAGTTTCATAGCATCCTTCATCACATCAACTGGTTTAGGCCCAATGAAAATATGGAATTTTAACCCAAAGTTGGTTATAGTCCTGATTACAATAGTATTATCTTCCCGGAACGAGATTTCTGTAGGATCTACTGTGTCTATAAGCAATCCGTGGTAAGAATCATTGATCTTTGCGTATACTAACGGTATCGAACTCAAACCACCTCTATGGCTGTAGATCATCTTTACAGTTTCTGCCTTAATTGGTATTTCACCGAAACCGTACATGGATTCCTCTGTCAGCTTGAGGGCTACTTCCCAAATATTATTCGAAGCTATTAAAGGACCTCTCACCATATTGAATATATTTCCCTGTGATGCATTAACGACAACGTTGAGCTCTGGTGACTCAATTTGGTACTCGTAATCCTTTTCTTCAATTCTTCGGCCTGTGATGTTGAAATTAGCTGAGCTATAGAAAGTTATCGTCAAATGAGTGGCCGAAACTTCGTCTATGGAAAGTCGTATACTTGTCAAACTGTTTTGGGAGTTATAAGGTACTGTTGCGATTCTTGGTATCAACCACAAGTCTTCAGTCCAATGTCGGTCTATGATGTAGGAGAATCGAGACGGAAATCTATGAAAGCATAGGTTGTTTGAGTGATCGTAGCAGCATTGTTGATGGCATTCTTCGGCTGATACGTTTCCGGTTCCACACGGAATCCTTGAAGAACGTGGTACAAGGCAGGATCCGAGGGAAAATCCATCTGGTGACCTCAAATCAACTCCAGCAAAATATACAAACTGGTATATAAGTAAGGGAGCTGCTATTCCTACCAGTATCAATGCTAACACCACCTTAAGCGTTCTATTCAATAAAACTTTGTGGTACCACTTAATGTCAGCTGTAAAAAAATAGTCTTGTTAGTTGTTTTGTCTTATTGCTAAAATCTTAGAAGCTAATATATTTTTTCCGTAATTAAATCAATAAAAGCAGATAAAAAGGACTCTTCTTGATTGTTTGCAAAAGATCTCAAGTAGGTAAAATTTATTAGGTTCTATGATTGATAAACATCATATTCACGTATTAAATATGGTATTCTTAAGGTAAGTTATTAGTACAAAAATATGTGTTTTTCATGCCTTTGTAACGGTCGTTTACTTTTCAATCATCATCATCAGCTTTAATACGCCTCCACTGCTAGGATACCGGACTTCTCTCAGAGGGAATAAACACAACTAGGAAAAGTAGAAAATAATAGAACTAAAATTAAAGAAAAAATTACATCTTTGCAGTATTTATTGGTGCTTTCTTAAATATCGGGCGTATTTTTTTTTATTTTGAGTCAGAAAGGTGTTTTATTTTCCATTTCTCTGCTAAATTCAGTTACTGTAAGAATCTTTTCTAAATTCTGGAAGACGCGGGTTCAACCTTTTTGTCAGCAGTGATATTTTTGAGATGTATAAATTGACGTAATAAGATATATTTTTTATACTCACGTTTTGTTTGTACTGTGTGATATTGTGAATCGGCGTCTAATGCGTCCTTGGAGTCATTTACGTGTGGCAGCATCTTTCATTTTTGTTCTATTTTTGTCTGAAATAATTTATAAAGTCAATTACATCTTTAACCACCTCCCAACAATTATAGTGAGAGGTTTTCAACTCGAGTTTAGATTATAGTATTCTGGATCTACGGATTATTTGCTTTGTTACCAAAAAAATTGCGTTTTTACAAGAAAAACCTATTGGTAAACTTAAAAAGCAAAACCTTACATAAATTTAACGTGAAATAAATTTATATAAGTATATTCAAGAATTGCACGTTTAAGGTTACTAGATTATTAAACGCCTAAGAGAGTTTATGGGACCCACTAAATTTTGCTGTTGGAGTAAATGTTCGCACAAACAATTTAGAGATTTTATATCCGTAAATTAGTGAAATTGCTTGTGTAATACTGGTTGTAAATTTTATTGTGTTGTGGCATTGTATCGTTCACAACGTCGCTATTCAGACTATAAAAGTTAATGGAAGGAACTAATTAGAACAATAAATAAATATGTCAAAGGAATAAACGCCCCTGAGACTTTAAATTTGCACAAGTTGCGTTCACTGCAAATTTATATGACCTTTGTAGCTTAGGATACCGTCGAAATAATGTTTACCTAATAATGTTTACCACATTGGGCATTATAATAATAACATTGGACGATTTCTTATCAGCGATTTCTTATCACTAACCAGGATTTGTTTTAGCTACAAAATAAAGAACTACGTGGAACGAAAAATATTTGCGAAATAATACTGGGCCATCACTTCAAAAATTTACTTTCCCTTTGCTGTTTTAGATTTGACTAAATTTTCATTCGGTTCACGGGAAGTGGGTAAAATCGGTTACAAAAATGGCTTGTTAGTTACTCAGCTGAGAAAGCTACGTATCTGTCTTAACCTTGAAAAGGCTAAGACAGATAGTTAATTCACATCTTTATCGCAATTGTCAACTTCAACCAAAGCGTTCCTAAGATCAAGTAAGATTGTGGTCGCTTAGAGTGGTTCCGCGCTGCATCTGATCAGAATCCGGAAAAATGCTGTCCGAAGTAACCACAGTGCTATTTCTAAGACAAGCTACCGACTAGGTCTGAGTTCCGTCATCCGATTTCTCTCCGCATCCGTGACTCCCCAATTTGGAGCAGAATATTGACAGACCAATAGCAGTGCCAGAAGTTGACACTGATTGAAAGGACTGTTCGGATTTGGATCAGCGATTGAACTGTTATACGTAATATCCGAGTCGAGTAAAATTTCGTAGGTTCGGATCTGATTCGGATCGAATGCAATGCGTAACCAACCGTTCTTACTCTACGATAAATAAAAAAAATATATGAAAAAAGCTGGTCGTGTATTCCTCAACAAAGAAACCCACAGACAGATAATGCTTACAAAAAGACCACTAACCTCACGGTGTCTTAAAGAACTCCTATTTTTATAATTCACCAACCACTCTCACTATTTGCATCACAAATTTGAGATAGAAACTCTAATATTGAACGAACCACGTTGCCAGTTTACAATTCTATTATTGCACAAATCAAATCCACTCGAATTAAAAATAATTAAAACAATTGTTTGTATCAGTCTTTATCTCAATATGACGTATTGTAAAATACCGATTGGATAGATAATTATTCCGATTCAATTGTCGTATATAGCCGGTTGATAAGATAGTGCTAAAGGAATTCTTTGTAAGAAATTGATTAGATTCTCCTAGAAGATAATTGATAATTTCGCATTCATCACTAATGATTTTTACCCGACTTCAAAAATGAGGAGAATCTTCATTCGATTGTATTTTTATGTTTGCTACCTCATAACTCCATCATAAAAACAGATTTGGAATATTATTTCTTTATTTCAAAAGATATACTTTCAGATTAGTTCCATAGACATTTCTTCAAAATCTGTTCAGTAGTTTATCATTGAAGTCGGTTCCCGTTTCTTAAAGCAATTTTACTTGTTTATGTTCATGATGTATTGGTGGAAATGTATGGAGTATTTTTAGAAATTTAAACACTTATATTATTGTGTATATCAATTTTAATTCCCGACGTCAGTTAGTTAGTCTGGCCCGTGAACACGACATCTGCAAAGGGTTTGAAATGTAGGAAATTAAAATGATAAAAATATACGCGATATAAACCGCGAATCGTTGTTTTATTCAATTTAAATTTATACATCAATTTTATAAGAATAGTAGTCACAATTCAAAATTGATAATACAAACAAAAGACAGGCTATATCGGTCTATTTAGACCTAATATAAACTCAACAAGTAGGCCGAATTAAATCATTACAATTACCTATTGTCTACTAACCTTTATCCTAACTCCAGAAACAAGAAGGTTCTAGTTTCGAATGTCTTTTTAGTGTAAGTTTCGGCAATTATTGCATGTTTCAAAATATTTTGCTAACATCTGATTGGACATGATTGTGCATATATTATAGGTAAAAAAGTTTCCACCGATAAAATCAACAGAAATAGTTAACTACGGAATAACTTTAAATCATAATACACCTATCAACACATTGCAAGAATTTTCCCAACCTCCTTTGAAAAGCTTCCGTAAATACGTCTAGTAGCAGTCGAGCAAGCTTCGAACGCACACGTAATGCTACGGCGCTACGGGCACGCGCGCCGTAGCGGCTACGACTTAAGACCCGCTACAATCCCACGTCAACTTGTTATTTAAATCTCAGTAAAAGTTCGAAAAGTTGAGTGTTGTGCTGAAAGTCAATGCTTTCTGTAAAATTGACTTAGTGTTCTTGTGTAACTCGAAAAATTTGTTATTATTAATAAAATTTTAGATTTTTAAACTAAAAGCTAAAATTATTATTAATGATCGCAACTCGTGCACAAAGCTCCACCCTTCACTAAAATTTTTTAAGAGATCTTGTGTTATAAAAAGAAATACTTTTTATAAGGGTTAGTCTGTATATAATAATCCTGCATGGAATGTATTAAAAACAAAAATGTTACAAAGTGCTGACTCTACAACTACAGAAACAAAAGAAAGATTTTTGGACTATTTTAACATGGAAGTGACGAGTGACGCTCCGAACGTGACAGAGCGTGATGCCGTCACGGTGCCGTCGCCTGAACACGGTTTAGTGATAGGAGTGTACAGTGCGTTACTAGTGATTGGTGCAGTGGGGAATATTGGAGTGTTTGTGTCGCTGCTGCGCTCGCGACGTCGCAAGTCGCGCGTCAACTTGCTGATGACCCATCTTGTGGTCGCTGATATGATTGTCGCCTTCTGCGTTATTCCGCTTGAGGCAAGTTACTTTAGCAGAAATAATATAATTTTTATAAATTTAATTTTTAAATACATTAATTTTTAATGAAAGTTTAATTAAAAAAACCATTTTAAAATATTTTTTTAGAAAAAAGAGGATGTTGTGTGGAACCACATGCCAAATCAGCAGCAAATCTTATGGTAATCAGTCAAAAGGTGTCAGTGAAAGTAAAAAGGTCAGGATGTATGTAATCTATAAAAGGATAATTTTTCTTTTTCTATTTATTTGTTTATAAATAAAACGTAATTTTTGACAGTTTTGACAAATAATAAGCTGGGTTGTCATCTGTTCTGTCAAATTTTTCTGTTCTGTCAATTGTCTATGTCTACCATTCCATACCCCCTGTTTTCACCCGCGTTCCCGCAGGAACCGTGCATTTTTCCGGGATAAAAGTAGCCTATGTTACTCTCCGGTCTCTAAACTATATCTATGCAAAATGATAAAAATCACGTCGATCCATTGTTCCGTTGCTGCGTGAAAGAAGGACAAACCAACAAACACACTTTCGCATTGGTAATATTAGTAGGGATTAATATGAGCATATGTGTCAGTCAGTCCTAGTCTCTTTCAAAAGATGTATGTTTTATACAATTATACAAATTTGATTTATGTGTCATCATTGTTTTAAATTACGTAAGCGTTTTGAAATGTGCAAATTGTTAACATCGTCAATAAGTTTCAGCCCAACGTAATTATAAGTACCTATTATGAAACCTTCTACAGAAATCTCGAAACGAATAGTCTCGACCTACGGCAGTAGCAATTGGAACTTGTTTGTGGAACTTCTTGATCAATTCGTGTTCCTGTGTTTACTAAACGGAAGTAATTAAAAGCGACGGACCTCCATTATTCAGGTGTTGTTTGCTTTGACTATTATTTAAGGATATGATATATATAGGATAGGGTAGGATATTAGGTATAATACAAAATAAGAATAAGCCTCAAGATTATATGTTCTAACCTCAAGCCTAAATCCCTACTAATATTATAAATGTGAAAGTGTGTTTGTTGGGTTGGGTTGTGGCAGCAAACTTGACCTGGTGAATAACACTGTATTCTTAGGATTAACTATTGACTCCAAAATGCAGTGGGGTCCTCACATCAATGCCCTATCGGGTCGTTTGAGTTCCGCTGCATTTGCAGTACGTAAAATTAGGCAGCTGACTGATGTGGCGACGGCAAGGTTGGTATAATAGGTCGGGGAAAAAGTTCCTTCGCATTTTTTAAGAAAATTCAAAACATTTTTTAATATAGTTTATTTACATTTAACTAAAGTATGTAGGTACCATTTTGTTCGATAACTTTTTGCCATCTTGTAGGTAGGGACATGATCCCATTGCTATATACATTTTGGGACTTCTGATCAAAATACCGCGACAAGTGGTTTTGGCAGTCCTCTCGTGATGTTAACCTGACACTGCCTAAAGAATTCTGAAGAGACCGAAACAGGTGGAAATCTGAAGGTGCAAGGTCAGGACTATACGGCGGATGCAGTAACACCTCCCAGCCAAACTCTCTTAATTTTTTCTGAGTGGCTAAAGATGTGTGAGGTCTAATGTTATCATGATGAAAAACCACACCCCTTCTGTTGATTAATTCCGGCCGCTTTCTCTCAACTTCTTGCTTTAATCTCATCAGTTGTTCGCAGTAGAGTTCAGAATCGATGGTCCTGCCTGGTGGTAACAGCTCATAATGAATAATGGCCTTCCAATCCCACCACACACACAGCATCACCTTGTTGCGAGTTAACCCGGGTTTCGCCACAGTCTGTGAAGCCTGACCGGTCTTTGACCACGACCTTTTTCGCACGTTCTTGTCGTACGTGATTCACTTTTCATCACCAGTTATCAGCTTCTTCAAAAATGGTTCGGTTTCATTATGTCGTAGTAAATAATCACAAATGAGTACACGGTTCATTAGCAATTCATTAGGTTTCTTTCAGTGAGCTCGTGAGGTACCCAAATATCGAGCTTTTTTGTTACCCAGTTTTTTTCAAATGCGCCAAAACTGTTTTGTGGTCAATTCCCAGTTCTTCAGCTACGTCGTAACTACTGATATGCCGATCTTGTTCCACTTTTTCAAAAATGGCATCCATTTTATCCGTAATAGGGCGACCAGAGCGACGTGCATCTTTGAAATCAAAATTTCCGGATTGAAAACGCTTAAACCAAATTTGTGCTACTCTCAGAGACACTGCACTAGGTCCATAAACATCGCAAATTTTTTTCGCGGCTTGCGTTGCATTTTTACCTTTTTTGTAGTAAAATTTTAAAATGTATCGAATTTCTTCATTAGATTCACTCATTTTGACAGTACGAAAAACAAATGAAAATCACACATTTTCCTAATTTGAATTTGGAATTATGTTCTTTAAAATTTAAACTTTCATATGATACCAAAACCAGCCAGATACAAATACTATAGCCAAAGAGATTTTATTACAAGTTCATACATACTATAATGCGAAAAGACTTTTTCCCCAACCTAATATTTTGCATATTTTCATAGTTTGATGTCTTATGGCGTCCTACTTTGGGGATCTGCTGCCGATATAGATACCATTTTCATATTACAAAAGAGAGCAGTACGCGCCATCTATGACATGGGTCCACGCGAATCTCTAAGAGACTTTTTTAAAGAAATAGGTATTCTAACCCTGCCTTCGCTATACATTTTGGAAAATATAATGTACCTATATACGGAAGAATATTACTAAATTTAACTTAAAAAGTGATGTACATGAGTTAAATACTAGAAGTAAACATAAAATTGTTGTAATTTAGTAAAAAAAATTGGTCTATAAATTCCAGGGATATTGAATACCTAACAAAAAAAAGTTAAAGTAAGATCTTCTTTTAGAGATACTAGCTTCCGCCCGCGGCTTCGCTCGAGTGGTATATATCTTTATAAATTGTGTAGTCTATGTATTATAATGATAGGTACATAAGCCATACTACTGTAGTTTCATCAAAATCTGTTCAGTAGATTTTGCGTGAATGAGTAACAAACATCGATCCATATTCTCACAAACTTCGATAATATTACTAGGAAGTACGATAGGAAGAATAGTAGGATTTATCTGTAACATGCTAACCAAAAGTCAACCACCACCAATCTTCTCTGCGTAAATCTTGTTTTAGTTCTCTCCTTATGCCCAATAATTCACTATTCCTGAGGTATTTCTGTTAGTGGGAGGACTAACTCTTCTACGAGTGTCCGTCTGGGTTGTTACCACCGCTTTGGTCGTGAAGTCTGCCGCCAAGCAGTAATGTGCAAGCATTACTGTGTTCCGGTTTGATGAGCAGAGTAGCCACTGAAATTACTGGGCTTATCAGACTTAATACCTAATGTCTCAGGGTATATAATATAACGAGCGCACTGCAATGCCGCGCAGGCCTTTACGTTTCAAAGTTCTGAGTGGCACTGCAATTGTTATAGGCCGGCGTTATGCTTACCATCAGGCAAATATTCTTATTATTTTCTTTCTAACTGGAACACAGCAATACTTGACAGACACGAAACATCACTCAAACGGATCAACTCTATTCTAGTAGTTTTTCATATAGAATAATATGTTGAAATATTACTGTGTTTGAAAGGGAACATAGTGAAATTACAGGGCGTAAAAAACCAACATTCCAGTTTGAAAGGGAAAACAGAAACAAGTTTTTTAAGCATAGTATACATACCACTTTACTTCTAATTAACCATGTTTCCTGTAAAAATGCTTTGATACTTTGTTTTATTTTGATATGTTATACTCGTAGTGGGTGGAGTTGTTAGAATTGCACTCCGTTGTTATTCCATACTTATGTTCGTAGCACGTTTATAGTTTGGTTCGGTTGTTTACTTCAATTGTTTCATAATTTTTTAAATACTATTGGATTACGAGCCTAGCGGATCGTTTGCCTGATGACAATTGTAGTGCCACTCAGAACTTTGCCTGCGTGGCACTGCATTGCGCTGGTTACCCTAAGACACTATGAGCCCACACGCATACTGGGGGTGTATAAAGGATCAAATCTTTTAAATGTTCAGAGGGGTGTGATATAAAAAAAACGGACGCGGTTTCAGAATTAAATGTTGAATTTGGTTTTCAAATCTTTTCTTTCGAAGACTTTGCCATCTCAACAAAGATCTTTCGTGACTTTTAACAAGAAGTGGTCGTTAATCCCTCTGACGTAATGAGATTAGATAATATCCTCACGATCGCAGCCCTCTACTCTAATTTGTGATCGTAATAATTACGACGCGTCCCGTAACTTATCTACGACGCCAATTTAAGTCGTTAGTGGCGTCTGTTTAATTTTTAAATTGTGGGTGAGGTGAAATTACCCAGAGTTCATCATTGTAAGTTATATTTTTAATGCTTTGAATAGCCACTATTTGTGGATCAATTTACTAATTTATAGGTAAACATTTTTTTATGTTATTTGGTAACGAAACGAGCTGGTCGTTTGCCTGATGGTAAGCATAACGTCAGCCCATAATAATTGCAGTGCCACTCAGAACTTTGAAACATAAAGGCCTGCGTGGCACTGCAGTGCGCTCGTTAGCCTGAGACATTAGGTATTAAGTCTCATAAGCCCAGTAATTTCACTGGCTACTCCGCTCATCAAACCGGAACACAGTAATGCTTGCACACTACTGCTTGGTGGCAAACTATGGCGCCGTGTGATGTCTCAGGCGATAACTGTTATAATTAGTGTCATATCAGAATTATTTTCTATAGCAATCAGTATTATATAAATTCATTTTTTACGATTACTTGAATAATCTAATCGTTACTAGTACTTTGGTCGAAATTATTTAAAATATTATGCTACTGGCAATTTTCTAGTACAGACTTATAAAAGAGATTGAAAAACAACCTGTAGGCTGTAGCTGTCAAGAGGAATAATTATTGTTAGAGCTAATACAAGTTGCCGTATTTTATGAAGCTCACTTAATGATTGTAATCTGGTTTCAAAGTTTAATTCACTGTATACATATAATTATTTCGTTAGGAATGTCTTTCACTCAGACCAAGCGTTATCCATAGCAAACTCGATGTAGTTGGTTCATCGCATGGGTGGCATCCACTCAAGCAATTTGGTGCTTTCCACTCTGTCATGCATTAGAAGAAAGCTTCCTATAAGCTTCAACAGATCTATTGACGGCTCCGTAGCTAAGTTGGTAGTAACCCTGCCTGCAAGGCGAGGGGTCCCGGGTTCGATTCCCGGCCGGGGCAGATTTTGTGTAAGCATAATGTTTGTTCTCGGGTCTTGGATGTTTGTGATGTGTATCTGTGTATGTCCATGCCACCTGCGACACAGGGAATCCTAGAGCGGGGGTATGAGTGTGTAAGCGTTTATGTATGTTTATGTATGTTATGTATTGATCACAACAACAGGTCCCTTATTTATTTGAATTCCAGGGATTGAAATGAAGTAGGTAAGTGCCCATCTTGAATTCTATACCAATTACTTTTTTCATTTTTAATCCGAAACTGAAAACAAAACCAAATTGTGAAAAGTTGTACTCTATTACAGGGTTGGCGAACCTTTATTTATAAACGTACCATTTTTTACTAAGAAAACAATGATGTGGCAACGACGCGCCATCAAATAATCTTGACTGAACTTGAACAGTTATTGTGGATTCTGATATTGCAAATTAGATGCTGATATCTTAAATTAAGCTCATACTTGGTTACTCTTAGCAGAATGTAAGCTGAACTGGAGTCGTCTAACAAACAAAATACATTTTGTTTCGATTAATTATATAGATTCATTGAATAATTAATTAGAATTGGCATGCATGAATTATTTTGTCACGTGCCACCTCTGGCACGCGTGCCATTCGTTCGCCTTCCCTGCTAGATGTCATGTAATATGTGTGCACACAAGTCCGAAATTGACGTTATGTCAACGTGTCTTGGACAACGTCGGCCGGCGATGGCACTCCGCCAAAATGTTAAACAGTCCCATAACTTTGTAAGCACGTCAAAGTTGTAAACGACGTAACTTATCATACCAAAACGCTTCGTATTAAATATTGTATTAAAAACTTGGGCCCAGTTGGTAGCACGGATGTGGCTGGTCTGAACGTGACATCTATGTTGAAAAAAGGATTGCGAGATACCATATTATATCCCTCTCTTCTCGCATTAGAGCGAGCGCTAGGGACTGATTACATTGGGCTAACTGCCTGTTTTATACTCTAGCGTCATTGCCTTTGGCATTTTCCCCTTGTTGTGTATTATAAAATCACCCTGTAGAGTTTTTGTGCGAGGCTTTTTGTTGTAATCCGGAATTGTGGTTTTTATTTTTCGGGCGTAAGGGGCCTTGAGTTACTGTTTTTTTTGTGGTTTTAAATTTGTTTGTTTTCTTTCGCCATGTTGGCTATAACTCATTTGAAAATGTTGAATATTTTCTTACTCTTTCTCAAAACTGTCATGTAACGTCAACAGTTTTATATCTAACTGAAAAATCAGGATCAGCGATTATAATAATTATTTTACCAGAAATACTAAGTACTATTATTGCAACTTGTAATTAAGTACTACTGAGTATTTCTGGTACTGACTATTGCTGTCATAATTGCATCACGGGGCTGACGTACTTTGTTGCTGTGAGCACAAAAGTAAATGTTTAAAGCAAATAGTTAAGTATTCCCTCTTTTTGCAGTGCAGCGGACCAAGTTTCTAGGATCCAATCAGAGCCTTGCTCGCAATATCTTATTTGAACTGAAATGTCTGATGCTTATTTCAAATTCATAACTTTTAACTACCTGCTTGTTGATTTACATTTGAAATCGCCAGAAGAAAGGAAATATTATAAAATCGCATATTAGAAAAATGGATCATTGTAAATGAATAATCAAGTGACACCTGTTATTAGAAGATTTGGATTAATTTCTAACCATAATTTTTAAAATTTCGTGATTCGGGTATCATTATGTCCCTAAATCACGTAAGCATTAATCTCATTGTCAGGTCATTTTGAATGTAATTTAATTGTAAAGTGATTAATTCTAACGTATATATTATTATACAAATCTAGTGACGCAAGCGGGGACGCCGCCATTCCAACCACCCACTTGGCATACCAATGAAATGAGTTGAATCAATGACACGCCAAGAAGAAGATTCTATATATCATCGTAGTTATATTATAAATGAAATTAGAAGGCAGCAGTAACTTAATTTACATGTTACCACGAGCCGCAATTTTTTATTCTCTTTGACATTAGGTATTAAGTCTCATAAGCCCAGTAATTCACCGGCTACTTTGCTCATCAAACCGGAACACAGTAATGCTTGCACATTACTGCTAGGCGGCAGACTTCACGAGCAAAGCGGGGCGAGCAAAGTGGTCAAAACGTCAATATTAGAACAATGTCAAATACCCTTGGGCCATGAAGCTAGGGAAGATAAAAACAATAGAAAAATGATATTTCATCTCCATGCTTCACGATTATCTATAATAGAAGCGGCTTGAAGCGAAAATATTAAGTAATAACCTGTATTATCAAGCTGCTTCTGTTTTTAAGATTTTGTTTATTTATATGACGTGTATATGTGACACATGCATTTATGTGGGTCGGCGTTATACCTTACTATTAGGCAAATGGCCAGTTCGTCTCTTTATCAAACAGTATAAAAAAACTTTATTTTGCTTACAGATTGGTTGGCGGACCACCAATGCTTGGTTGGCGGGGAACTTAGCATGCAAATTCTTCCTCGTCTTGAGAGCATTTGGGCTGTACCTGTCGTCTAACGTGCTAGTTTGCATATCAGTTGACAGGTAAGTTTGACCCAACATAATTAATTTTGTCTTCTCTTATATCGCGTAAGGAATGTGGTTTGAAACCCGTAACTTGACAAATATTTGTACCAATATAAAAGCTCCCATACGCGAGCACACCACTACATAACATTGCATGCAAACGTTCCGCAAAAACCGCCCGTGTGTGGGGAATCTTAGATGGGTTACGTAGAGTGATAGGAATATTGAATATCTAAACGTTCCAAATCCAACGTTCGAACTCATCTTGTGTGCCAGATACAACGATCCATTTCGCGCTCAGTTGGCAGTCACTCCATTCTGAGGGTGCCGTCAATCCATTTTTCGGTCATTCTGCGTCTCGAGTCCTGCTAACTGACTGTGTTTTATTCTTTCTAATTATATTTTTAACATTTAATCCCTGCATAAATGAGAAAATTGTAAAATATGTTAATTGAAGACAAGGTTTCGTAAATATTACTGATTAATATATTTTTACTTAATGTCCACGTGGGTGAAACCGTGAGCTAAAATTAGTTTGAAAGACGTCAAATTATAGTAGGACGGAATTAATAAGCGTATATACCTGGCAACAAAATACACGTTCCCAAAAAGCTCCCGACCCCGGGACTTCAACTTATAATGAAAAGGCATTTTTGGATCGCCGATTTTCCCAATAGCTGTTCGGGCAGTTTGAACGCCCACGCGTCACGTTCACGTAGAGTTTGCACGGCTTAGCGGAATGATAGTAATGTTAGAAGTATCAAAATTGCCGAGGATCGCGGCTGAGAAAGCTAAATTAACTAAATAGCGTACCACTTAGCGGTTTAGTCTGATCCTTGATACACCATAAGGATTACCACTGAAAGTATACAAAATAGCACGAGAGCAGTGTGCTCTCGGCGTATACCTGGCGTGCGTACTATGTATATTTATACTTCAACGAATGCAGTACCGTCAGTCGTAAGTCAAGAGCGACTGACTTGCGCACGAAGTTTGTTGACGGACTTCTACGCACTGGCCGCGGAAGATCACTACCTGGGGACAGATACGCTTACGTTGTAAAACCAGATGGTGCAGTATGGTTTTCCTTCCAAAAGAGTGAATTAAAAAACTTATTGAATGTATCTAAAAGATTAAGCAATATAGAATTTAAATCAAATTCTGGATCGGCGCTATAGCCCTCTACCACACAAAGCCATGCTTCATTCAATTTTTTTCGACTAATAAACCCGTGATTACCTACTATACCCAAGAAAACTTAAAAGAATTTTATTGACAGTTCAATCAAGGCGAGTCTTTGATCTCGATTATTATCATTTTAAACTCTATCTTAATTATGCCCAATTTTTACAAGTAGGTACCTGTTTTTAATTATCCTCGGCCATTAAATTGGTCGAAGAGTTTCATTTTCACGAAAACAACGAACACGACGAGATATAATTTTACTTTTCTTATATTCCTAAGGCTGACAGCTGTTGTTGTCTTACCATCTTACCTACAAACAAATTTTAGAAGGAAAATGTTTTGAGGACACAAACAGGTACTTATGCAAAATTAAAAATTGCCGTTTAACTTAACTTTGTAGCCTAATTTGTTTTTGTAGAACTTTTATGTTTAAAAATAAAAGTGTGCAAATAAAACTCGAGCGTCAAATATTTTGTATATTCAGACAATGAAAACCTATATTAAAAAATCTTTTTCTCTTATACAATAATAAATTTATAAAGCTTTTATAAGTTCATTTTGTAACTTTTTAAGCGTAGATCTACGAATTGACTACATTTAGGATAGGCTGGTTGATCAGAACACGGGCTCTCGAGCGTTCGAAAGACAAAGTAAACACGAACTTACTGGTTAGTGACAAAGATAGAAGATAGAAGCGCCCCTCTTTAACTTCAGGTTATTCAAGTTCAGTACTTCAGGTTGGTTAAGATCCGATGCGTTTCACTATAAGCTTTTTGGCTCGAGATTGTGAAACGTGAATATATTTTCATCTTAGGACAGTGAGGTCTAATTTAAATTTGATCAAAATCTAATGAACAACTTCAATAATATCATCATATGGAAAACATCCACTGCTAAACATCGGCCTCTCCCACGAAGAGTGCATTTTGGCATTATTCACCAGGAGTCTTGATGATTGCTCTCTTGATTGAATAACGTTGACGGAGGAGCAAGCTGCTGCTTTCCCACGGCACCAACGGCAAGAGATGGGATGGTACTATTCTTCAAGCGGGACCATACGGCATAACTTTAAAGATAAAATGCGATGGAAAACATTTTCAAATAGCAATTATATTCACGACGAAAGCCTTTGTTTTCTCAAGTTGGAAAGGAACGTAAAACATCTCGAGAATTCATTTGTCGTCATTTGAATAACGAATTTCAAGTTTGCATAGAAATTACAGACAATTAGTCGTCTTTGGTCAACAAAAAACACTCCCAATTATCAGATGCTGAACGTCGCCTCTCGGCCAAGTTTTCAAACTAAGAGCTCCTTAACTTTGTCGCTGCATACTTAATATCCAACATCGTGCTATTTAAATAAATGGAATTGCGACATATGTTCTACTAGAAGGTAGGTAGAAGGTTTCGTAGAACAGGCGAGCATTCCAAAATGTCCTATACTACTATTCAAAACTGTGTTGGCTTGTAGATTGTTCAACTGTTTTTGTAGATTGATTAGATGTAGTATTTATTTATGTATAAAGGCTATTGACCCGTTGAAATGTTTTGATCTTATTATAACTTATTGATACATCTCTCACAATAACGCTCTCTTGACTGGAGATGATCCCTTTTAGATATCCATTTAAGAGTTATTTATCCAACCTTGTTGCTATAATTGAGAGAACTATTATCGTAGTTTCGCAAGACTGACGTACAAAAATGTAATTTTTTTATTTTATTAGACGAAAAAAAGAAATTGTTTGTCGTGCCAAGGGGTCTCTTCTCAGGATAAATGATACAGTGCATATTCTTCCACTCTGTTTACGTGATATAATTATGAGATGATTGTCAACTCCATGTAGGTATATCTTAGCCACAAACTGATTAATAATAAGCGCACAAAGGTAGAATCAGGGTAGACCCGAACGCAAACTTTTGCGAGCATTTGAAAAAGTAGGAAGAATAAACATTTACTCGACATCCACAAAAAGTAGCAAGAACAGTAGAAAAAGTAAAAAAGTAAAAACAACATATTGTATCAGTGACGAAAATACAGAAATTTATTACTTTACTGTGCCAAAAGTAGCACACTTCGCTGGCCAAAAGAGATTTATCTCAACGAACAATGCCGGGTGCGTACGGAACTCGACGCTGGTTTTCAGATAAAGTATGATAAGCACAATCATAAGTAGTTGAACGATATGTGGTGGTAAATCAAGGTAAAAAGATTTTGATATTATTATAAATCATTTATACAGTCTATGGTTGATTGTTCGTATCCTATAATTAGCTTAGGCTTTCGCTGAAGTAAAACATTGTGAAGCAACCATTGAACCATGATAGTATGGTAGTAAGTTTTGTTAGTGGGAGGACTAACTCTTCTGCGAGTGTCCGTCTGGGTTGTTACCACCGCTTTGCTCGTGAAGTCTGCCGCCAAGCAGTAGTGTGCAAGCATTACTGTGTTCCGGTTTGATGAGCAGAGTATCCAGTGAAATTACTGGGCTTATGAGACTTAATACGGTCTCAGGGTAACGAGCGCATTGCAGTGCCGCGCAGGCCTTTGTATATCAAAGTTCTGGGTGGCACTGCAAGTGTTATGGGCCGGCGTTATGCTTACCATCAGGCAAACGACCAGCTCGTCTCGTTACCAAATAACATAAAAAAAAAGTAAGGAATCGTACATATATGGGCAACGTCCGTCCCGCTCCGGCTTTTGATCCGGCCCGCGGAATACCACGGAACATTTTTTAATTGCCTGCGATAAAAGCTCAGTTCACGCCAACAACAGAGTGAGAGTAGCATTCTTCTAGCTAGATTCTAAAAACCAGGCTTACAGATGAACATTTGGAAAATACTTTGCGCCTGGAATTGATCCCAACATTGATTATCTCGTTTCTCAGGTTCAAGCTCAAGCTTCTCATTAAGCTGATTTATGTAACTTCAGTATCACACTGTATAAATGTATTAAATACACAGATTTTTTTACAACTACTTTATAACTACGGCCCGCGACTTCATTAATATCCTGAACTTTCCAAGGGCTACTTTATAGTTTACTTGGTTTACCAACATTCAACACGCGGACAGCTAAAGAATGGAAACTTATTTGTTTTTCCTGAACACTACAATCTGGGAGTCTTCAAGAGACTAGTAAACATGTATTTTCTAGGCAAGCGTGCTACATCGTCGATCGCATCAAGTGAGATAACAGTTAATCGCAAGCCCATTTGCTATAAAAAATTAATGTTGGAAATTGGTCGCCAAGTGTTTTCCAGCAGGTGCATTTCAAAGCCTATTACAGTTTTAACGTGTATGCCAAGTTTGCCTTTAACCGCTTTAAATCAAGAAAGAGGTAAAATACGGTAAGCACTTATAGATAACTAGTTTCTGGCCGCGGTATATGTTCTGTGCCGTAGCTTCGCCCGCGTACCGAAGAGAAGAGAGACATTTCTTCATCCTATATGTTATTTTAGAACCTAAACTAAGTACATTGCAACCCCATTCACACACGCACACACACACACAAAAAAAGTTTCACATTTATGATATTAGTAGGATTAGCAAAAATGTTTAAAATTTAAGCTTATTTATCCCAGAATCAATTTCGCGACAGGGTTAGGTAATAAGTCTTGTCGATCCATCACTACACCGCCATCTAGCTTTACATTAACAGGTTAAAAGGTTTTCCTAAAAAAACCCGATACGGTAAGGTAATGTGTGTTGGATATTAATGTCAATAACATGTTCGGAATCATTCATTCGACATAATGTTATTAACGCTCTGCTATACCTGAGGAATTCTCAACGCCTTTCGAAAGGCACAGGATGATTCATGTTGATAGTTCAGTAGGGGAAGTATACAACTATAAGAAATAAAAAACATCGTTCGAAGGAACCACGTCTTCGATATTAGAACAGAAAATTTGGAAAAATCTCGTACACGTCATGAGAATCGAACCTGCATCAAAAAAATTCTTATAATTATTTAAGACACAGGTTTACCACAAAATCATTAAACACACCCTAAACCTGTGTTCAACAGCATTTAACTACGAAACATGCTTTAGTTGCGTGTTTAAATATGAGTAGTAGTATCTAATCGTAGTCTAACACCATTTTGTCGTGACATTCCTAATTATTTTAGATTAACAGTTTAACTGTCTAGTTAAAACGAGAGGTTCGATTCCCAAGCGAATGAATGAGCGAGCGAGTGTATGAGATTTTTCCAAAATGCATTTTTTTACTTCTATAGAATGCTAGTTTCAGACCTTCTCATGCTGACCCCTCTCTATGGAACACCTTGTATATGAACTTTCCGTGTAAATAGGACAGGAACGAGGAAGGAAAATCGGTCATTTTTAGTTATTTCACGCTCAGAAACTAAATTGAATTTCTCTACGTTCCAACTTTTATAACTGTCCGTATCTCAAACTGAAAAAATATAATCTTTTTGTGGACTACAAAGATATGAGTAATGGAACGTTTTAGCACGAATAAAAGGAAGAAATGTGTTCTTATGGACATTATATGTAATTAAATATATTTAAAATAAATATTTTAAGCACGTTTTGGAAGAGCTTTCTTGCGTCGTGGGCTTAACTAAAACAAATTAAAATAGGATGTTACTTTTAAAAACATTTAAAATAGATAAGAAAGCCTCTCAAATTTGTGCACTTTTTAGATTTTTATTCATTTATAAACTGTCACTGTGCTGCCAAAAAAAACAACTTTTAAACGTCTGTTTAGCTAGAAAGTGTCTACGATAAACATAGTAAGATGATTAGAAATGTCACAACATAATTGATATAGACAACGGTTAGACACTCCTTACATTACAGTAGTACATTTAAACACGCGAATAAGCCATGTTTAATCCTAAACGATAGTTCAACACATGTTTAGGATGTGTTTAATTTATTTGCGGTAAACAGAGTATATTTTGTACTTTTTTTTTCAGATTTTTCGCCATAATTTATCCATTGCGGTTGGCGATTGCTAGAAAGAGAAGCAAGATGATGCTGTCATGTGCTTGGATTACAGCATTAGTCTTTAGTTTGCCACAGGTGAGTTGGTGACATATTAGTATAATTTACTTTTCTAGTACTGAAATTGTAAATCATGTCGTAAAGACCAGATATTTTTTTGGCTAAAAAACACTGTTTGGTTAGAAAATCGCACTTGAGATTCAGTCCTGTTAAGCAGATATAAAGCGATTAAAAGTTTGGAGTAAAGCTAGTAGATTTGAGGTACATATAGGTTTTCATAAATAGATTTTTCATCAATTGGCAATCACAACCGTAGTGCTTCGTGTTGCTAAAAATATAATATTAACAACATGTTATTGAATTCCAAAATGTGACGGCAGGTGGTTTTCGTGATTGTATTTTATAAAGGTATACATTTCTAAACGTTATATAAAAATGTTTAATGACTTGTCGTTCCATTTTATTCATAGATTTTTTACGGAAATATTTTAAGTAAGAAATGTGACGTCGTTTACTTCACTTGAACCTTAAAATTAAAGCACTTAGAGAACAGCTTACTTCTCATTTATTTAATGTATTCTTTATTTCACCATCAAATGTATTTTTTTTGCTTATTCTTAGGAGCTAACGTCAGTTTTACTGTAATTTGTATTTATAACACATAATTGCTTAATGTAATTATTTAAATAATAATTATATTCTAACGATACGCAGCTTTAGACCTAACAAATATATTAAAAATAAATTCTAAAAAGGAATCTCTAATAAATTCTAGAAATAGAAGATTTCGATATTTTCTTTCTGTTACTTTTGATAGGTTAGTCCTTCTTTACCATGATTTGCTCTTGATATAATTCTACTTTCTACTAATATTATAAACGCGGAAGTGTGTTTGTTGATTTGTTGGTTTGTCCATTAAAAAAGGACAAAAACACGTCAGCATTAATAAAAACTGAGAAGAAATTAAACCCTATGTTACTTCCACAATTACAACGAAGCACAATCTGATACCTCCTATATTAGAATCCATCAAACAGTTTAGTCTACAGAACATTCCAAAGAAATAAACATACTTACCTACTATATACATACAGGCTCGCAAACCACTAGGTACCCTGATTTCCTCGGGAGTCGGGTAGAAAACTATTTGCATCAAATTAAACCATGTCACACATAATCCTAGCAATATTTTAACTTCCGTTTCTGGCCATGGATAATTGCTTTCTGAAAGTCGGACTTGCAAATAGTGTTTCCAAATAGACATTGACAAGGGTAGCTTCAAAGTTTAACCTAAAATTCATATGACTTTGCATAAAGATGTAGAAGGTTTTCCTAGCCACGCATCTGTTGTACCTAATTAGTATGAACTACGAAGCAGCAAACGGTAAATGTTAGTGCTGCCGCTCATTGGGCCATCGAATGCAGGCACTCATGCGATCATAACCTCCAGAGAAGATTTTTCATATACTTTATATTATGGCATTGACGAGCGAGTGAGCCACAAAGTGAGGTGGTTGTTGCGTTTGTGGCTTGCCTCCTTCGCACCGGCTTCTCACCGCCCGCACAAAATAGAGAGAGAATATAAGGGGCGCGCAATCTCCGATCGTGGACCGTAAGTTACTTAGCTACTTTTAATTTATATAATTTTTTTCTTGTCTAGGTTTCATTTTGGAATGTAACCTACTCACTTTAGAATCTAGCCATAAGTTAGGTTAATAAGTAATTTAAATTTAACTCAAACTTCTAGAACAACTATCTAAGAATGTGTCCATTAACACTTTTCTTGTTGTCTTTATTAAGGGGAAGACACTTTGTTCATGATGTGTTCTTTACAATTAGAGTACTTGCACTACATTACATTACTCTGCACTATAATTCAAACGGTTTACATGCTTAAAGCTTTTATTTCCGTGTGATCGAGAAGCTGAATCGCTTCGACGCTCACATGGTAATAAAGTCTATGTTGATGAGCTTCTGCTTAATTAATAAAATAAATAATAATAAATAAACGCTTACACTCATAACCCCGCACTAGGATTCCCTGTGTCGCAGGTGGCATGGACACACACAGATACACATCACAAACATCCATGACCCGAGAACAAACTTTATGCTTACACAAAATCTGCCCCGGCCGGGAATCGAACCCGGGACCCCTCGCTTTGCAGGCAGGGTTACTACCAACTTAGCTACGGAGCCGTCGTTTTTTAATAACGTTGTCAACAAACTCTACTTTTAGGTCCCGAATGGAGGTCGTTTCGTTATAGAGTTTCTGTGCTGCCTTCCGGCTCCATCAAGACGACCCTGGACACCATCTAGGATCAGAGTACTTGTGAAGATAAATCAAATGAGCCCAAAATCGATGAGATTATGTCGTTTCGTTACAGATTTCCAATGACCACGTTCCGGATCCGTCATCAGACCAGCTCTGTGACTCTGTGAAATTTCGCTCAACGAACACCGGGAAGTGGGTCAAATTTAACTTGCAATATTTGAACGTATGTCTGTTTATTTGATTTAAACAAACAAACATACAACAATTGCAAATTATAAAAACTTGTAATCATAAAAAAATCATACTGTAATGAATCCCATATAGCAAAGAGATGAGAAATAAAAAACATGTTTATCAACAAACATAGTGATATTGTTAAAATGTAACCAGAGAGAATGTAACGAGGTCCGAGAGAGAAATATGTGCTTTTTAATTATTGTCAGTGACCCTCCTACACTAAAATAAATCTAGAAGACTTCGTTTACTGTTCCTTCTAGTTTATGCGAGTTAATATTGTGCATAGGAGCAATTTCCTATCTATTATTTTATAGACAATGTTGTCGTTTTGCTTGAAATACCGTGTGGAAATATTTGTATATTATATTGAGACGGTAAAAATTGTTTAAAGTTATTGAATTGAAATTCCAGATCAGTGTTGCTCGTGTTGTCTGCTGTCAAGGAGTTAATGTGCAAGCATTACTGTGTTCCGGTTTGAAGAACAAAGTATAGTCAATGAAATTACTGGGCTTATGAGTCTTAACACCTAATCAGGCTAACTTGCACAATGCAGTCCCGCACAGGCCTTTGGGTTTCAGAGTTCTGAGTGGCACTGCAATTGTTACGGACCGGCGTCATGCTTACCATCAGGCAAACGGCCCGCTGGCTCTTTTATCCACTAGTATAAAAAAGACATGCGGATTGAACGCTGTAAAATCGATTTCCTTAGGAAAAACTGAGTTTTTTGTTTGCTCTTATGCACATTATGTAAACGACTTCTTAAACTAATTAAACTACCTAATCGTTTGTGAAAAATTAGTCGCCGTAACAAATAGACATAAACTTACGTGGGTCGATGTATTTAATTTCTTTACTGCGCATGAGTTGCGGTTTCGATTCTCGCAAAAAAAAAAACAATTATTGCATAATAATAAATGCATAATAATGCATAATTTAATGATTAAACGAACTTACCTGTAAGTTAAGTTCTATCATAATTATGTGAAGTAGTGAGTTTGAAGAGATTTTATATATACACTTGTAGTAGCACGCATAATGTCGCCTTGTCTATGCACTAAGTTCAGAGAGAGAAAAAAAAATATGTAGGTAGACCGCACAATTTCATTATTTCGTGCGGTCGGCTGGTTCTTCATTTAGTTCAGAGCTTATCAGTTCAAGTAGATATTTCACTATTCGGGACCTATGAAATAGGTAATCTGGGTGGGCGGGATGCTATATCTCTTCAAACTCACTACTTCACATAATTATGATAGAACTTAACTTACAGGTAAGTTCGTTTAATCATTAAATTATGTTACAGTATTGAGTTTGAAGAGATTTTATATATACACTTGTAGATGTTGAGAGAAGTTGTGAAATATCTATTTCAGTTGAAAGTATTACAGAAGTAAATATATTTAATATTTCTTCAATAATTGACATAATAAATGTACTTAATCACTCAATTAAAAGGTAATGTTTCTTAAATAAGCTATTAACATAATAGCTACAGTAAATTTTAGCATAAATTAATCATTTTTACTTCTAGCAAAACAATGATTTGATTCTGTATATGCTGTCTGTTATATGCCTGTTATAAAACTTGGCAAATATTGTAGAGCCGCCGGACCAACCGGCAGTCTTCCTGATAACATCCAAATTCACACCGAGCTTATGAGCTTTTGAGGTGTCTAGTACTATGTGCAGAGTACTGTGTGATATCTATTCCACAGACCCACAACGTATACTCTTTATCCATCTGCTAAGTGTTTGGGGAGAAACTTTATTATATGGTTTTTTATAGAAATAAAAATAGAGGTGTGATGATCACGTAATGCCGCTACATTACTTTTAGATAATCCGTTAATAATTAAGCCGGACCTATGTCAGGTCTGTCTCGAAAAATTGGCAGCATCAGCGTTGGCTGAGTTGCGTTTACACTTGACGTTTTTATTAAGTCAGGGATCCTAATGGAAATATCATTCCGCCAATTTTGAAAATTTCGGATATCTATTTTTGAAATAGTTTGTACTCTATGCGCTGTTACCAGCGCCAGCAGGGTAACTAGCTTCTTTAGTGATTTTTTCTAAAGAATGAGATTAATTAGGAATCCAAGTGGCTAGAGTTTCAATTACTAATGTAGTATCCCAGTGGATTCATACTTGGGTAAGGGAGGGCGAAGCCTAAATATACCCTTAAAACACAGTCGTCTGTGCTTATCTGACTTCCTAATACTAAGGAAGGTGTAGATCTAAACCCATTTAGAGTGCCGTATAGCGCTCCCGATTGAAATAACTCTGTTAAAACATGAATAATAACTGGAATGTGTAAGTATCATATTACTTTATTTAATTATCTGACAGAGACGCTATTAATGTGTCTAAAGACCCGGGAGGGAGTTTTCTTATTAGAGACTCCCGCACAATACTCCGGCATCCAGGGTAATCTGCCGCTGGATCTGGCAGAAACTGGAATGAGAGATTATTAGGTCCTCAGAAGTTTGAAAAAACCAGTGGTTTAGTTTGTAAAAAACTGGTTAAATAGGGGATACCAAGGTTCAGCTGGCCATGTTGGCCCGACCAGTATGCACTTAGCTTTGTCGCTAATAATTTTAATCAATGCTTTTTTAAAATTATTGAGAAGGAAGGGAACCCGTTTTTACGGGTTCCTGGTTCATGGTATTTTTATACAATTTTGACCAATTCACAGAGAAAGCGTCAAGCATCAGGGTCTTTGTGCCATGATATGTATACAGGACATTTTTTATTTATTCAACTAGCAATCATGTCAATCTCTGGTAGCCAGAATTTGTTAATTATTTGCTGAAAGGCAAGATCAGATAGTTCCCATTCAATATCCGGGTGAATACACCTTGATTCAGTATCTGCTATAGTATTTTCTGTAGATGGAATGTATAGCGCTGTTATAAATAGAATTCGCGCTTCACACCATTGTCGTATATCTTTGGTCAGTTTGTGAGATGGGGGAATTGGATTCCTCCCATACGATTAATGTAAAAAATCGCAGTTGTATTATCTATTCGCAAGATAATATGACAATTGGATAAATCCTCTAGACAAATTTTTAATCTTATGAATGTGAAGTTTTCTTTATTCCCGACTTCAGCTACCGCTTGCCGTTTTTCCCGCACAGGCTATCCCCCAACCCCCCATAGTCGAAGCATCTGAATTCGTCAGATTTAATTTGATTTTTTGGATTTTCGATAGATTTAATCCACCAATCGAAATCTGACTGTAAACTTACAGGCAAATTCATGTACTTTTCATTTTTGTAATGTTATCCATACATTCGCTATAGCTATGTGATATTAGACAGGTATCGTTAAGATATATTGTCGATAATAATCAGCACAGCGTGGCATTCTGACCACCGTTTTCATTATTTTTGTGAAGACAAAAGGTGCCGTATTGACACCAAACGGTAGGGCATTAAATTCATACAAGTTACCGTTCAAACTAAATCTTGAATATTTTTTAGAGTTATCATGAACTTTCACTTAATAATATGCGTCTTTGAGATCAATAGTTGACTTGAGACAACATCTTGAGATTAGTTTGATCATTATTCTAAAATCTTCTAATTCAAATGAACATGTTGAATGAACTCGTTTAGCTTTTTCAAATTTAGGATAAAGCGTGCTTTTCCGTTCGGTTTGGGTAAAAAGATATTGGATATCCTCACAGGGCTCACAGTGAGGTATAGCACCTATAGAAATTAAATTATGTATAGCTTGATCAAATTCAAGTTTTTCTGAGTGTGCATAATTTCGGGGTTGAGGTATACAATGCTGATATGGAGTTTCAGTGAACGGAATTTCATAACCACGTATCCACGATAAAATTATTTTATCTGCGGTTATTTGTGACCATTGGTTGTAAAAAACAGATAGTCTACCGGCGTAATTTACCGTATTGTCTAGCGGCGGCCGCGACTGAAGTTCGGTCGCGATGTCCTCGATGATGGCGAGTGCTGTTGCCTCTGAGGTGCAGACTCCTTCATCTTTGAGGGCGCCGACGGCTGCTGTCTGTGGTTTTGAACCGGAGCCTTCCCGTTTCAATTTCTGTTAACGACTTGATGCTTTGGTTTTGTAGCAATAGTCTTGTTAGAGGTGGAAGCTTTGAGATCCACACCTGTTTTATTGATCGCTTTTGCGGTCTTTAAAGTTTCGGCTAGCTCTTGGCTACAAGAAAACTATCTATTATCGTGAGCAGCATCTGATCTTTCAAGTCCTTCTTTAGTACAGCCAATATGAAATTTCGCCTCGTTATTGACTCACTGAGTTGTGTGTCACAGATGATGCGCCCAGCATCAATCAGCAGCTTTAGAACAGTTGGATCTTTATTATTCTTACTAAGAAGAGTCTTATAGGCTCGTCAAGACAAGCAATACCGCTGCTAATTTTGCCTTAGCTTGGTTCTGTTCGTGGAACATCCTCACTGCTGGAAGCACCTTTAATCACTGGTGGTGGAGATACATCCTCCAGTATTGTCACGTTGGCTATATCCAGCGAACGATCGGAACTCGCGTGTAACGCGCTAGTCGACGGTCTTGGTTCGCGTAGCTCTTGATTTTCGTTTTCAACATTAACAGCAAATTGCAAATTTGTGTCTAATATACGTAATTATACGTATACCTTCATATTATTATCATAGGATAACCTCAACAAGTTGCTATATGCATGGCGTATTAGGTACGCATAGGTATACAGCGAGTAAGATGAACTCGTGGCGTTGCATCGTGAACTCGAGTAAAAAATAGGTTAAGTAACAACTCGAATCGTTGGAACGTGAAACCTCGTATACATTATTATCGGTAAGTGGCAACTCGAATTGTTGAAACGTGAACATTAGAACTTAACTTATGTAGTTAAAATGTTACCTTCCGGTTCGTTTCATATTATTATTATAGGACAACCTCAACAGGTTGCTACATGCATGGCGTATTAGGTACGCATAGGTATACAGCGAGTAAGATGAACTCGAGTAAAAAATAGGTTAAGTAACAACTTGAACCGTTGGAACGTTAAACATCGTATGTATTTAAGTGACAACTCAAACGTGAACCGAAGAAATTGCAAATTACTTAAATAGTTAAAATGTTACCTTTCGGGTCGTTTCATCTTTTTATTATTATAGATAACCTCAACAGGTTGCTATATGAATGGCGTATTAGGTACGCATAGTTATACAGCGAGTAAAATGAACTCGAGTAAGAAGTAGGTTAAGTAACAACTTGAATCGTTGGAACGTTAAACCTCGTATGCATTATTATCGTTAAGTGACAACTCCAATCGTTGAAACGTGAACATTAGAACTTAACTTAAATAGTTAAAATGTTACCTTTCGGGTCGTTTCATATTATTATTATAGAATAACCTCAACAGGTTGCTATATGCATGGCGTATTAGGTACGCATAGGTATACAGCGAGTAAGATGAACTCGAGTAAAAAGTAGGTTAAGTAACAACTCGAATCGTTGGAACGTTAAACCTCGTATGCATTATTATCGTTAAGTGACAACTCCAATCGTTGAAACGTGAACATTAGAACTTAACTTAAATAGTTAAAATGTTACCTTTCGGGTCGTTTCATATTATTATTATAGGATAACCTCAACAGGTTGCTATATGGATGGCGTATTAAGTACGCATAGGTATACAGCGAGTAAGATGAACTCGTGGCGTTGCATCGTGAACTCGAGTAAAAAAAATGGGTTAAGTAAGAACTCGAATCGTTGGAACGTGAAACCTCATATGCAATCGATAGTTATCGGTAATTGTGCAAATTACTTACAAATATTCCCACTCGTCGTTATGTTTCCTCTTCGGCATCTTGATTTTGACGAAAAAACTTGTTAACACGGAGAAACTTAGAAAAACCAACTTTGTAGTGCGACGCGGCGGAGCACTGCAACGTGAATGAAGAACCAGCCGACCGCACGAAATAATGAAATTGTGCGGTCTACCTACATATTTTTTTTTCTCTCTCTGAACTTAGTGCATAGACAAGGCGACATTATGCGTGCTACTACAAGTGTATATATAAAATCTCTTCAAACTCAATACTGTAACATAATAATAAACAGCGCAACTACTTGTTTCGTATTAAGGGACCGAGTCTAGACATTAGTATATCTATGTAAGCTTACAGATTTTACAAATATTCCAATCCAAAAGAATGTTAAACAAGAATTTGAGGTCAAATATCTTCAATATTATTTGATTCAATTACAACAAAGTAATTTGCTTTCAGAGCCTCGTATTTCGAGTGATGCAGCATCCGAAAGATCCAGAGTTCGAGCAGTGCGTATCGTTCGGAGCGTTTACAAGCCAGCAGCAAGAGTTGGCGTACAACGTGTTCTGTCTTTGCGCGATGTACTTCCTACCACTGATGATCATATCTGTGTGCTACGTGTGCATCTTTTATGAGATATCGAAGAACTCGAAGCAGAATTCTGGTGAGTGTCTTAAAATTACATGTTGGTATGACCGTTTTGTTTTGCGAAATGCAGATGTAGGCGGGGATTCAGCATAAAGCTAGATCTTTTGCGAGTGTTCCATGAACACGTCAGATCTGCTCGCAAAATGCTGCTGTGCGGTTTGAGCCGCAGGAGTATTGGGAGTAAATTTTTGTAGGGTACTAGCTTCTGCCCGTGGTTTCACCTAAGTTCCCAAAGTTACTCTGCGGTCCACTGAGATGATATGAGTAACGTGTCTGTTCTATTCGCGCACAAATAATGTCACCTCGTGACCCCAATCAATGCAACTTGATCGTAACGTGGAAGTTAATCCAAATTATATTTTGTTATTAATTTGTGCGCTTAATAAAACACGTCTTAATAATATGTGTTCAATTCGCGAAAGTAACCATGTTATTCGGAGCGTCCTACCGTTCCTACCGATATTAAAAACCTTGACTTCTTCCCTTTGAAGTAATATATATCATATTACTATGGTAGTATACTCTCTCACTGTATTGTTGAAGGTACTATGATCTATCTACCTTGAGTTAATATTGAATTTGGTTGTCCCACAGAATTTTTCTCCTTTTTACACGACTGCACAAAAAAGGAGTGTAAAGATTTATTTGTTTAGGGTTCATGTATGTATGTAAGTTTCTTTGTTCCACCATAACTTTTGAATGCCTGAACATATTTGGATGTATGAATCCTTATATCACTCCGAGTGATACTGGCTAGGGCAGTCGTGTTTCTTATGTAACTTTTTAAAGAGTAAATGATATTATATAAACATTTAAACAGGAGCTCAACCAAGACGATATATGACAGGATTGACAGGGTTGCAAGTATATGTGGGTTTGAAATTAATTAAGTGGATTATGGTCTGGTCTATACTTCTCATATAGAAGACCTGGATATCAGTAGTGGGAGCGTTAGGTTAGGTTAGACCGTCTCATCGCGGATAAGAATAGTATCACCCCATCTCTTCTTGCGGGTGCCGTAATAGTCGGCTAAGGGCAGCATTTTCGTCGGTCAATATCGATCAATCTACTGCGATCACCAAGGCGCCTGCCACGCGTGGTGTATTATAGCAAAATCCCCGCTTCTTGGCTGAGGGCGATGTTTAGGCGTGAAGGTTCGGATTCGGTTTCGGATGATGTTGATGATAATAATGAATGGGCTGATGATGACATATTTCTCGCCGTCTATAAACACCTATTTAAGGTCCAATAGTGCAGCTAATCTTAATATTATCTCTATGGTCAGGCTAGTAGTATCAACCGTATAAATATACCATACATATTGTGGTCCATTTGATTTCAACGCAATTTATGAGGCTCCAAGATATATTTCCTCTTGCGTGTAATGGCTCAGATTAGATGTGACGGTATCTTAATTAAACTTATTAATACCCTCTCTAGGTTCTAACCTCAGCGGTCAAGGAAGGTGTCGAGTTTAAGGCGGTCCCCGAGTCAATGACATTTATCATTCTGTCCTCTTACGCACACACTGTCGGTTAGCGTCGGTGTAAAATAAATCTATACAAATAAATAAAATTGAAGTGTCTGTTTGTTATATCAAAATAATAGCTTTTTACCAAATGCATATGAAAGTATATACATTACCTATCACAAAACAACTATTAATATACATTTATAAATAACAGAGATATGTCATTGCAAACTTATCTTTAGAGGTATCTTTAACCTTTTTTTTTGATATGGTAAATTTGGTAAAATCTTTTTTTGATCACGACAAGATCATCGGTAATATGATGATAATGATATATATTTTTTCCAGTGCCAGATGCTCGTACGATTTTGCTAAGAAACGTATTAAGTGAAGCTATTTAGCTGCTATATACGCCTTAAGGGATTTGTATCCGTTTAATGAATGGCTGATATTGATAACGTAGGGTAAAGCAACATAATAATCATGTTTGGATTTATTACCATTAATTAACTTTGTGTTAGAGAAGTAGGTACTGTTACAAGAAAGGTTAACGTTGACTTGGATATTATCCTTTAGCTAAAGCAATAATTATATCCATCAAAAATTAGGCGTCTTGATCTATTTTTTACGAGTGTAAATAATTGTAAAAAACCGTTTTCAAAACTTTATCAGTAATTTTTGCTACATACGTCTCATAGTCTTGTTAATTACATTCCATAATATATTTTCCATTTTTTAGTCTTTTCATGGATTTCATTGATCACTACAGACTACCAGTAACGTCGAACTTATTTTTGGGGAAGGATGGGTAATTATCTCAGAAGACGCAAAGATGTTTCATTGCAAGCTAATTTAAAAATCGTCCAGGTTTGAGTAAACAAATTTCGAAGCGTATAAATATAGAGGGCAATGATCCTTGTCGTCAGGCATTTATATCTTTAGATTTTTATCTTCGTTTACTCGACGTTATTCAGAACGTTTTCGTGTGGTTGGCTGATCTAACTTTATTATGAACGGTCTTTTAAAGATTCAGACTGAACTAAATGGTCATATTTATTTAATTTAAAATGATTCTCATGTATCTGATCGCATGCATTCATTGAAATAGTTACAAATGAATTAGCATCCCTGTTGTAATGGGACAGGACAGCTTAGGTCTGTGGGTCCCAGCTACTTATAGCAAGAGATAAGAAATACATTTTAAAACTTTTGTCATCGTCCAAATTTCTTGATGTTACTTATATTGATATACTTATACTGATATTAGCTCAGTTGTTGAGCTTCAAGCTTGGAGAGGTGGGTGTTGGTGCCAAAAACTTTTGAGTTATTTTTACAAATAAAAAAGTTTTTGTTTTGCTGAAACATACCTACGTGTATGTGGTATACAATAAAACGTATATGTGGTTCTTGGAAAATAGCTTGCGTAAGCTTTCATTAGCACATCGTTAATGTTTCAATGATTTTGTGATGAATCAAAGCCATCCCCAGCTTTGATTAAACTGGACTTTGACCTTCGGTTTTGTTTTACGTATAAAAAATTTAGATAAAAAATGTACTAATAGTTTTTTGCGAAAAGCAAAACACACATGCCAGGCAAACAAGAACCGACAATGGCAGCTTAGCATTTACAACCTAAGACAAACTGAAAGTTAAGGGTCTCAATTAGCCCCGCGTTACTCGGTTCGCCAAAAACCCACCACCGCGTTATTTATTTCCTAGTATAACTTGTTTTCCGGTCTGGCTACCTTCACTAAGTCATCGGGAAAACAAAAGAGGCCAAAAAACCCGGATAATGCGGTGTAATGTAGTCTCCGCCTTAACGGTGTTTTTCCCGGGCACAGTAATAGGGATTTAACCATACTTACTTCAAGGTTCCATTTCATTAATCAACGTCGATCACGTTCCAGCGGATGGGTAAGCATTCCAACGCTACTAGATACTTTAATCCTTTAGTTCTCAGTGAGGCGCAAAATTTTATCCAACGATATACGAAATGGGCTTCTTGTTTATGGAGATTTGATATGTGCTCGTGGAGTATATTTATGATTTGTTTATTATATATGAAAGGGGACTTGCCGCATACTAACACATTATTGATGAATATCTGCTTACCTTCGATTACTCCGCCACTGAAGATAAAATAAGTGATCAATTCTCTAAAACCGCAAAAATAATACATGAAAACAAAAATATGTATAATATTTATATTTCAATTGCCATTATAGATATTGTCGATACAATCGCTTTTAGCCCATATTTATAAAGCATTTATCTTGTTCAGCTGAGCTTATGTTTTTAAGTGGATCTATAAGATATATACTAATATGTTGTGTATGAAATATTTAGCCTTGTTGTGTAGCATACAAAATAGATTTATTCACGTGTATAATATTATTAATATTATAATAATACAACACGCTGTTAATCGATGCGTAAAATTGTCCAATTAGTAATACTTGCGCTGGTAACATAGTTTGATGAAAACCGTCCGGCAATCATCAGTTCAATCAAATAGTTGCCCGCTGTAAATGTGTTTTACTTTAGTTCCGCGTTTTCATCTGATAACTCAATCAAATATACTCTGTCTGTCTGTATACTGCGTTCTGTGGTATTAAATTCCAAGTTGTATAATACGCCGTGAATCGAATCACAACCATCGCAACGCGTAGTAATATCATTCTGTTGTACGCTACGGATATCTCGATGTATGCTACGAAACATGCTACGGTTTTGCCGAGTATTGTATGTGGAGATTCTACGAACCGATTACTTGGAGTAGATTATAAACAATTTCCAATCTACTTTGTATGGAGAAATTAAGTTGTCTCAAGCGTAGGTACACTGCGTCACTCACTAAGTTAACTTCATTTTATTGCGACTTGATAATATCGATTAATTTCGACAAAGTGGTTTTTCTAAGATAAAGTAGACAGGAAAAGACCTCGAGGTTGGTCACGTATAGGCGCCGTGCCGGTCTAAAATAATAAAGGAAATTAAGGCAAGACAAAGGGAGGGCTTGGAAGAGGCTAGTAGCTAATCCACTAAGACTTTCCATCAGAGCGTGGCCATCAGCAGTGGCATCACGACAAGGAAAAATTCAGTACGAAGCCCGATTTCAACGCGTGGTGCAGTACCTACTAAAACCTACTATCTTCTTTTTAAAATTTCTCAATTACATCTAAGACTAGCTGCTGCCCGCGGTTTCACCCGCGCGGAGATATTGGATGTCATGGTTTTTATTTTTTTGCGGCAAATCCTAATTCTTTTTCTAAAATAAAAGTAGCCTAAGTTATTCCTTGTAACATCAGCTATCTGCCAGTGAAAGTCTCGTCAAAATCGGCCCAGCGGTTTCGGAGATTACCCGGAACAAACAGACTGACAGACAGACCGACAAAATTTTAAAAATGGTTGTTTTGTTATATATGTTACGTATATACTTTCATATGCATTTGGTAAAAAGCTGTTATTTTGATATTACAAACAGACACTTCAATTTTATTTATAAGTATAGAATTATAGATGTATAATATGTGATGGAATTATTTCAACTGTTTCATTTGTCTGGGTTAATTTAATATTAATTTGTATGCCAGGGAAAGACAATGTGAATATAATCGGATTAAGATCTCTAATAACGGAGTTTTTGCTTTTAGTCTCATGTGAAAGCTTTTTTTATACTATTTACTAACGAAACGAATTGGTCGTTTGCCTGATGGTAATTTCACCTCCATGCCACCGTTGGTTTTAATTTTAATCTAGTTTAATGTGTTTTATTTTGTTTACTTATTTTTATTTCACACTTGATACATATTAATATTATTATAAATAAGTATCAAGCTTTCACTTCGAATTGGTGCTTTTTGTATATTATTATATTTGCTTCAGGGCAGCCCAAAAACAGATACAATTTATTTGGATTACCTAGATTATAAGTCCTGTTCTATTTCCTTTGTGTTTTAGAAATTTATATACTCAAAACATTTCCTAAATGGCTATCTTAATAAGTTGTTTTGTGATTCTGGCAACAAAGGAACCATGAAATATTTCCTTGCTTTCAAAATAAGTTTTCTAATTTAGCGTTTCATAAGCACGCTTTATTAAACGTTTACATTACAGAATGAGGTAACAGGCGAATTACGTTTTATTTTAATGAAGTTTATTCTCGTTTGGGGTATACGTGAAAAATTATAACAAACGATTAGTATCCAAGTACAGGTGGCCTTCAAACAGAAAAGCGATGGACACCGCTAGGAAGTGTCGACAATTTAAATTGTCTTTTCGATTTTTTGGCACCATTGATAGAGACCATGGAAAAATTGAAATCTTTCCAATGTCTATTACAATTTTGCTTGGGTTACAATTACTGGGCTTTTGAGGCATTAATCGGGGTAACGCCACGCAGGTCTCTGTGCTTCAAAATCTTGAGTGGAACTGCAATTGTTATATGCTGGCGTTATGTTTACCATCAGGCAAATGAACAACTCGTCTTGATATTCAATACTATATAAAAATATTTAATTTTTATTAATATTTGGGGTTTATAATAAAGATTGTTAGTTTGTAGAATAAAATATATTGCGAAAATTGAGCAGTTCATAAGTGTATGCCCTAAAGGAATATTTTTATTTTCAGAAAAGCCTACTTCTCACGACAGTCGAGTGATGCTCCGCCGTTCCGACCAACGGCCTCTGGCTCGTGCTAGGCGCCGCACGCTAAGAATGACGGTCACTATAGTGACCGTTTTTGCTTGCTGCTGGCTGCCATACGCAACAATGACTTTGTGGTGAGTTTACAGTCGTTTCTTAGCAGCTGAGACAGTTGGCAGACGCTAATTGAGTTGACAAAGGTGATATCTAATGACTGCCATTGTAGCAATTATTTAACTAGCTGCTGCCCCGCGGTTTCTGGAGATTTTGGATTTATTTTTGTTTTTATTTTTTTGCGCGGAACCCTAAATATTTTTCTAAAATTAAAGTAGCCTAAGTTACTCCTTGTAACATCAGCTATCTGCCAGTGAAAGTCCCGTCAAAATCGGTCCAGCCGTTTCGGAGATTACTCGGAACAAACAGACAGATAAAATTTTTAATAATGGTTGTTTTGTTCTTGGTACCGTATATACTTTCATATGCATTTGGTAAAAAGCTGTTATTTTGATATTACAAACAGACACTTCAATTTCATTTATTTGTATGTATAGATGACACCTTGATGAATGTTCCGGGGCTAATTAGGAAAAAGTTTTATTACTTTTTTGTTCTTATCATAGGGCTCGCGAGGTCTACCGTTCGCAGAATTACTAGTGTAACTAGTTCCCTTACTACAGAAACAAACCAAAACCTTGCTGAGTGGTTTACATCCCTGCATCAAAATCTGGGAATGAGAATTTGTACGCCAAAGATACTGCCTCTTTGGCGTACAAATTCTCATTCCCAGATTTAACCAACATCAATTCCAATATGCAATCAAAAGCGCCAATAAAATACAACCAAGACGCAGATCCAAACAGCTCCAGTGGCAAATAAATCATTCAAAAATGACAGGACTAATTCCGACTCTAACTTTGGGTAGGTACTAAATTCTCCAACCTCTTTACCCTCGAAATTGTTACCCCTGTAAATTCACAATGGGCAGGCAAAACTGTCAGTCTCCATAAAAGCGGCATTAATATCTTGACACTAGATTAATTTTAATTAACGGTGGCTTTAATTTACCCGGAGGTTGGATGTTTTAATTAAAAAAGGGCAATGACTGTTTTTTTATGTAACTATCGGTTCCTACCTTGGTTTTTGGTAATGTTAAGTCTAAAAAGATAGTTGGTAAAGACCTCGTAATTTATTTATATATGTTTAGACCATGTGGTCCCAGCGGATCATCGAGATACTAACCCCGAGAGATGAAATACTGTACTATCCGATATCACTACAATGTATTGATTTTGCTATAACCAATATCAGCGCTCAGCGTATCAGCGCATGGGGAATAGGCGCGAGGCAGTGGCTTAGCCAATCAGAGCGCGTTAAGTGTAGGCAAAAATGGTGGGATTTATTTCATGCAAACCAAACGTCACTGCACCTCTTAAGGTTAGTATCTCGATGCAGCAGATGAAATACCACCCTATGTCTTTCCGTGGGTGCTGTAAGGGCCGGCTAGGGCAATATCCAGGGAATCAGTGACGAGTTTCTTGCCCTTCTTCTTGCTCGGCCTATACCAATTTGGAACGGGAACGGTGGGTTTCTGGAAGGTTCGTTGACTTTGAGCACGGATTGGGTCTGTTGGTGTCTTTGTCATTTATTATGTTACAGTATTGAGTTTGAAGAGATTTTATATATACACTTGTAGTAGCACGCATAATGTCGCCTTGTCTATGCACTAAGTTCAGAGAGAGAAAAAAAAAATATGTAGGTAGACCGCACATTTTCATTATTTCGTGCGGTCGGCTGGTTCTTCATTCACGTTGCAGTGCTCCGCCGCGTCGCACTACAAAGTTGGTTTTTCTAAGTTTCTCCGTGTTAACAAGTTTTTTCGTCAAAATCAAGATGCCGAAGAGGAAACATAACGACGAGTGGGAATATTTGTAAGTAATTTGCACAATTACCGATAACTATCGATTGCATATGAGGTTTCACGTTCCAACGATTCGAGTTCTTACTTAACCCATTTTTTTACTCGAGTTCACGATGCAACGCCACGAGTTCATCATACTCGCTGTATACCTATGCGTACTTAATACGCCATCCATATAGCAACCTGTTGAGGTTATCCTATAATAATAATATGAAACGACCCGAAAGGTAACATTCTAACTAATTAAGTAATTTGCAATTTGTTCGGTCCACGTTTGAGTTGTCACTTACTGATAATAATGCATACGAGGTTTAACGTTCCAACGATTCGAGTTGTTACTTAACCTACTTTTTACTCGAGTTCATCTTACTCGCTGTATACCTATGCGTACCTAATACGCCATGCATATAGCAACCTGTTGAGGTTATTCTATAATAATAATATGAAACTACCCGAAAGGTAACATTTTAACTATGTAAGTTAAGTTCTAATGTTCACGTTTCAACGATTGGAGTTGTCACTTAACGATAATAATGCATACGAGGTTTAACGTTCCAACGATTCAAGTTGTTACTTAACCTACTTCTTACTCGAGTTCATTTTACTCGCTGTATAACTATGCGTACCTAATACGCCATTCATATAGCAACCTGTTGAGGTTATCTATAATAATAAAAAGATGAAACGACCTGAAAGGTAACATTTTAACTATTTAAGTAATTTGCAATTTCTTCGGTTCACGTTTGAGTTGTCACTTAAATACATACGATGTTTAACGTTCCAACGGTTCAAGTTGTTACTTAACCTATTTTTTACTCGAGTTCATCTTACTCGCTGTATACCTATGCGTACCTAATACGCCATGCATGTAGCAACCTGTTGAGGTTGTCCTATAATAATAATATGAAACGAACCGGAAGGTAACATTTTAACTATATAAGTTAAGTTCTAATGTTCACGTTTCAACAATTCGAGTTGCCACTTACCGATAATAATGTATAAGAGGTTTCACGTTCCAACGATTCGAGTTGTTACTTAACCTATTTTTTACTCGAGTTCACGATGCAACGCCACGAGTTCATCTTACTCGCTGTATACCTATGCGTACCTAATACGCCATGCATATAGCAACTTGTTGAGGTTATCCTATGATAATAATATGAAGGTATACGTATAATTACGTATATTAGACACAAATTTGCAATTTGCTGTTAATGTTGAAAATGAAAATCAAGAGCTACGCGAACCAAGACCGTCGACTAGCGCGTTACACGCGAGTTCCGATCGTTCGCTGGATATAGCCAACGTGACAATACTGGAGGATGTATCTTCACCACCAGTGATTAAAGGTGCTTCCAGCAGTGAGGATGTTCCACGAACAGAACCAAGCTAAGGCAAAATTAGCAGCGGTATTGCTTGTCTTGACGAGCCTGTAAGACTCTTCTTAGTAAGGATAATAAAGATCCAACTGTTCTAAAGCTGCTGATTGATGCTGGGCGCATCATCTGTGACACACAACTCAGTGAGTCAATAACGAGGCGAAATTTCATATTGGCTGTACTAAAGAAGGACTTGAAAGATCAGATGCTGCTCACGATAATAGATAGTTTTCTTGTAGCCAAGAACTAGCCGAAACTTTAAAGACCGCAAAAGCGATCAATAAAACAGGTGTGGATCTCAAAGCTTCCACCTCTAACAAGACTACTGCTACAAAACCAAAGCATCAAGTCGTTAACAGAAATTGAAACGGGAAGGCTCCGGTTCAAAACCACAGACAGCAGCCATCGGCGCCCTCAAAGATGAAGGAGTCTGCACCTCAGAGGCAACAACACTCGCCATCATCGAGGACATCGCGACTGAACTTCAGTCGCGGCCGCCGCTAGACAATACGGTAAATTACGCCGGTAGACTATCTGTTTTTTACAACCAATGGTCACAAATAACCGCAGATAAAATAATTTTATCGTGGATACGTGGTTATGAAATTCCGTTCACTGAAACTCCATATCAGCATTGTATACCTCAACCCCGAAATTATGCACACTCAGAAAAACTTGAATTTGATCAAGCTATACATAATTTAATTTCTATAGGTGCTATACCTCACTGTGAGCCCTGTGAGGATATCCAATATCTTTTTAACCAAACCGAACGGAAAAGCACGCTTTATCCTAAATTTGAAAAAGCTAAACGAGTTCATTCAACATGTTCATTTGAATTAGAAGATTTTAGAATAATGATCAAACTAATCTCAAGATGTTGTCTCAAGTCAACTATTGATCTCAAAGACGCATATTATTAAGTGAAAGTTCATGATAACTCTAAAAAATATTCAAGATTTAGTTTGAACGGTAACTTGTATGAATTTAATGCCCTACCGTTTGGTGTCAATGTGGCACCTTTTGTCTTCACAAAAATAATGAAAACGGCGGTCAGAATGCCACGCTGTGCTGATTATTTATCGACAATATATCTTAACGATACCTGTCTAATATCACATAGCTATAGCGAATGTATGGATAACATTACAAAAATGAAAAGTACATGAATTTGCCTATAAGTTTACAGTCAGATTTCGATTGGTGGATTAAATCTATCGAAAATCCAAAAAATCAAATTAAATTTGACGAATTCAGATGCTTCGACTATGGGGGGTTGGGGGATAGCCTGTGCGGGAAAAACGGCAAGCGGTAGCTGAAGTCGGGAAGAAAGAAAACTTCACATTCATAAGATTAAAAATTTGTCTAGAGGATTTATCCAATTGTCATATTATCTTGCGAATAGATAATACAACTGCGATTTTTTACATTAATCGTATGGGAGGAATCCAATCCCCCCCATCTCACAAACTGACCAAAGATATACGACAATGGTGTGAAGCGCGAATTCTATTTATAACAGCGCTATACATTCCATCTACAGAAAATACTATAGCAGATACTAAATCAAGGTGTATTCACCCGGATATTGAATGGGAACTATCTGATCTTGCCTTTCAGCAAATAATTAACAATTTCGGGCTACCAGAGATTGACATGATTGCTAGTTGAATAAATAAAAAATGTCCTGTGTACATATCATGGCACAAAGACCCTGATGCTTGACGCTTTCTCTGTGAATTGGTCAAAATTGTATAAAAATACCATGAACCAGGAACCCGTAAAAACGAGTTCCCTTCCTTCTCAATAATTTAAAAAAAAAAAAAAAAAAAAAAAAACATTGATAAAAATTATTAGCGACAAAGCTAAGTGCATACTGTTCGGGCCAACATGGCCAGCTGAACCTTGGTATCCCCTATTTAACCAGTTTTTTACATACTAAACCACTGGTTTTTTCAAATTTCTGAGGACCTAATAATCTCTCATTCCAGTTTCTGCCAGATCCAGCGGCAGATTACCCTGGATGCCGGAGTATTGTGCGGGAGTCTCTAATAAGAAAACTCCCTCCCGGGTCTTTAGACACATTAATAGCGTCTCTGTCAGATAATTAAATTAAGTAATATGATACTTATACATTCCAGTTATTATTCATGTTTTAACAGAGTTATTTCAATCGGGAGCGCTATACGGCACTCTAAATGGGTTTAGATCTACACCTTCCTTAGTATTAGGAAGTCAGATAAGCACAGACGACTGTGTTTTAAGGGTATATTTAGGCTTCGCCCTCCCTTACCCAAGTATGAATCCACTGGGATACTACATTAGTAATTGAAACTCTAGCCACTTGGATTCCTAATTAATCTCATTCTTTAGAAAAAATCACTAAAGAAGCTAGTTAAACTGCTGGCGCTGGTAACAGCGCATAGAGTACAAACTATTTCAAAAATAGATATCCGAAATTTTCAAAATTGGCGGAATGATATTTCCATTAGGATCCCTGACTTAATAAAAACGTCAAGTGTAAACGCAACTCAGCCAACGCTTATGCTGCCAATTTTTCGAGACAGACCTGACATAGGTCCGGCTTAATTATTAACGGATTATCTAAAAGTAATGTAGCGGCATTACGTGATCATCACACCTCTATTTTTATTTCTATAAAAAACCATATAATAAAGTTTCTCCCCAAACACTTAGCAGATGGATAAAGAGTATACGTTGTGGGTCTGTGGAATAGATATCACACAGTACTCTGCACATAGTACTAGACACCTCAAAAGCTCATAAGCTCGGTGTGAATTTGGATGTTATCAGGAAGACTGCCGGTTGGTCCGGCGGCTCTACAATATTTGCCAAGTTTTATAACAGGCATATAACAGACAGCATATACAGAATCAAATCATTGTTTTGCTAGAAGTAAAATTGATTGATTTATGCTAAAATTTACTGTAGCTATTATGTTAATAGTTTATTTAAGAAACATTACCTTTTAATTGAGTGATTAAGTACATTTATTATGTCATTTATTGAAGAAATATTAAATATATTTACTTCTGTAATACTTTCAACTGAAATAGATATTTCACAACTTCTCTCAACATCTACAAGTGTATATATAAAATCTCTTCAAACTCAATACTGTAACATAATTTAATGATTAAACGAACTTACCTGTAAGTTAAGTTCTATCATAATTATGTGAAGTAGTGAGTTTGAAGAGATAGCATCCCGCCCACCCAGATTACCTATTTCATAGGTCCCGAATAGTGAAATATCTACTTGAACTGATAAGCTCTGAACTAAATGAAGAACCAGCCGACCGCACGAAATAATGAAAATGTGCGGTCTACCTACATATTTTTTTTTTCTCTCTCTGAACTTAGTGCATAGACAAGGCGACATTATGCGTGCTACTACAAGTGTATATATAAAATCTCTTCAAACTCACTACTTCACATAATTATGATAGAACTTAACTTACAGGTAAGTTCGTTTAATCATTAAATTATGTTCTGATAAAGACAGCATTAATTTTAGTCTGTGATTCGGGTAGATGAATGTTGCAGAGGCCCGCTGTTAGAGTCATTTTAACGTTCATAAGTGCTCCTTTGGGGCCTATTTGAATAAAGACTTTTGAATTTGAATTTGAATTTCAGCAGCATTCTGCTTGTTCAACATCAAAATCTACTGCGATCACAAAGACTCCTGCCAATCGTGGTGTATTATATCAACCCATTACGAGGGAAGCCCAGTTTTTGCTGGATGATGATATATTTAGCTATCGATTAGGCAACGCTGGTAGTTTTTATACAATAGAAAAATAGGCAAAACTTAGTAACTGATATCAGGGTATTGGCCGAAGGTTCTTTGACCTTTTGTGAGCTAATGAAAGTATTTGACAACGTTGTGCGTATCAAGCATTGCCTATGTATGGCGTGAACAGACGCTTGCGATAAGCTTTGTATAACAAGTTATTGATATAGTTATTATACAATAGCCACAAAGCCTGTGTGCGAGATTGAACGGAATAATATAATCATTCTGGTTTGACGCCCTTGCGTGGGTTGAGTCATGACCGTATCGCTTTTCATAAGGTTCCTTAATGTTATAGATAGTAGTCTGAATAATTCGAAAGCAAATTAGGAGCATTTAGAGGCAGATTGCTTATTGTACACTGGTGATACAATTTTAGAGCCTAATTGCGGCGGTTAGGTAATATACTAGTCTGTGTACTTCACAATACAGCGACGTGCGAATGTGAAAATAGCACCTTCTCCCTGGTCCCATTTTACATAGGGCGCATCGGCGTAGTACTTATATCTTTACAGTCATACTATATTTTAGGTTTATTTTTGTCGAACGCCGGCTTATCACCAATTCTCCTCAAGAGTTCTGAGACCATAATTCACTACGCGGACCCAAGCCATATGGCTTGGTGGATAGTTATTTAATTGGCGCTGGGACGAGCTGGGATTGAACTGTGGTGTGTCAGATTTAAAGTCATACAAGATCCCGCTCGACCACACTCGCAATAACTAAGTACGTGCAATTGCCTTTGTTATATAGCTATATGAAATCAATGTTGTACATAAAAGCTTATAACTAAGCTTATATAAAACAGCAACAAATATTTTTGGCGTCACGTCGTTTGTTTTGTAGTGGGATAAATATTATATCGTCTATATCATTTGTAATCTCTCTTTGCACGCATTACTTCCGCAGTGAGAACGTGCCGCTGTGGGATTTTGCCACTCGGAACTTAAGCACACAACATAAATCAAGTCTTTTCTCAGAATCTATCATTCTCTTTGCTACTTTTATAAAAAGGTACACTTATCTCTAGCTTTTCATTAATATTTTGGGAAAGCGACCTTCTGCGGAAATCCGTTTATTTCAATAACAATGCCTATTGCAAAGGCCTATGTCTAGTGGTATCGTTCCAATTTGACCGTTCGATAGAAAGGGCAAGAAAGGCAATGGACGGGCAAAAAACTTGGAAACTAAATTTATACTAATATTCTAAATGCGAAAGTACTCTCCGTCGAATTATTATTCCGCCGTCGAATTTCTTACCCTTCTTTTCAGCCTTCACAGCTTTGGAACATTACGAACCACGAGGCAAATAGAGTCGTTATAACTTCTACGAGCGCTCACCTCGGGCCCGCGAGATGTAGCCTTAGCTAGATTAGGGTCTTCAAACGGGCGTATCCGTGCGCTGTGGGGCTAGTCTCTCCCGGCCCGCCTATCCCGGCTATGTGCAACATCCCAAGTCATAGTTGGTACTGTATGGTTTAATTAATACATACACCTAGAAATCAGTAGGTATACATAATACAGGTATCCATAAAGGCGTAGTAGTTAATAATTTTACTGTCAGCCTCTTACGCTCCCACTGCTGGGATACCGGCCTTCTCTCAGAGAGAGGTATGGGCCAAAACCACCACGCGGGCTCAGTGCGGCTTGGTGGATGACACATGTCCTCGAATTGTGTGGTTCTTGAAGATGCGGGTTTCCTCACGAAGTTTTTTTTCACCGTTTTAGAGCGAGTGAATAATCCGCACATAACTTGATATAAGTCATTGATGCGGGCAGAGTCAAGATTAGAACTATAGCTATGGTGCGTCGGATTGAAAGTCGCACATGTTCCCGCTCGGCTATACTCGCTCGTTGATAATATGATTAACGACAAATTAATTTCACATCGAGATTGTTTTAAAAAAAGATTGGCTTGTACAAAACAGGCTCCGTTACGTTACACATAAATATAATTATTTTTATTCTAAGTCAATCCATATGAAAATAGCATAGCTTAAATAATATATTTGAACACAGTGCTGGAGTTAATTTTTACTTTTAAAGAGTTTATTTCAGTCTGAATTAAGTTCTGACTGAATGAGTCCCTCTGAATATGCGGCACAAACGGCTGTATCTTTTGATTGCTTTGACTTAGAAGTTTGATTTTTTCACAGCTCCAAAGGATTGCAGACTTGAGTATTTGATATTAATTTCTAATTGATATCTCTACGTACGCGCTCCTGAGAAAAGGGTCTTTACAGACAGATAGACGGATAGCGAAGAGATCCTAAAAGGGTTCATTTTTCCTTTTGAGGTACGGACCCCTAAAAAAAGAGCGATACATGGAGAAGTGGTTTTATTGATATTTCTTCCGTGGTACTAGTGCTGAGCGGCTAGTGTAGTATGTGTTTAGTATGTAGCGTTTGTTTGTAGGAGTCACTAATGGTGTCTTTTCCTCTTGAGATTGTTTGCTATAAAAATGCCCTGAGGACCGTTTGTTTTTGACTTCACGAGCCATTTGAAATTTGTCATCTTATTGGATATGGGTCGACCGTTATTTTATACGAATAAAATATATTGATGTAGAAATATCTACCTGCCTTACGCTTTTTTAATTACAAAAACACACCCTTACTCCATAAAGATCGGATGACTAGGTGCGGCATGAAACCAGCCACTAATTGATTTTATTAGCGTTTTGATTTTTTAGTATAAAAAGTTCATCTTTAGTTCGGAAGGTACTTACTTGATTTTTTTTGTACGTGATTATCACAAACAGTTTTTAAGGTTTTTTTTCTGTTTTTTTATGCTCGATATGCTAGGGATTTGTTTCTGACCGCGACGTGTTTTTTTTCCTTTTTTTATGTTATTCGGTAATGAGACGATCTGGTCGTTTGCCAGATGGTAAGCATAACGCCGGCTCATAATAATTGCAGTGCCACCCAGAACTTTGAAACACAAAGGCCTGCGAGGCACTGCAGTGCGCTCGTTACCCTGAGACATTAGGTATTAAGTCTCACAAGCCCAGTAATTTCACTGGCTATTTTGCTCATCAAACTGGAACGCAGTAATGCTTGCACATTACTGCTGGGCGGCAGACTTCACTAGCAAAGCGGTGGTACCAACCCAGATTGATCTTGCAGAAGAGTAAGTCCTATCACTTCGTTATTTTCTGCCGTTAAAAGTACAATAGTGTTTTTTTAGTTCCGAAAAATAATAATACCAAGTTGGAAAAAGGCCGTGAGCGTTCCAAGGTTACCGGGTTTACAGAAAAGAGAAAATGTTATGTATTACAAAAGATTATCGCAAAGTAATGTTTTTATTAAAAATGGGTACGCTCTTAAGATACGTGGTAAGAACCCCTTCGAAATTAGGTCGTATAAAAATACTTGCTAATAGTGTAAACATCAAACTAAAGATAGATTTAATCAATAACAACTAGGTATTGTATTCGATTACATGATTTAACAAGTCTATGTTATCCGATAAGTATTTCCTTTAAAAAAAAAACAAGTAATATAGTTAATATCTAATGTATATATAACGTAATTGCGATGTTTTTTATGTCAAGGGGCATTAGCCTTTATTAACTAGCTAATTTATAAATAAACACCACATTAACTTAGCAATAAAACAAATTTTTAACAAATGGTGTGAATTCCAAAGAATATTGTACCGAGGGTTCATTAGAGCCCTGCCTTATCTTATTTTCCGGTAGAGGAAACATTAAAGTATTCGTACTCCTTTTTATATCTGTAAATTATGTGCTAAAAATGTACGTGATAAATGTTTAACACTCTAAATTTGGACCTGTTTGGTCTTTTATACCGATATCCAAAGAGGACCCCGCTTGACCGCTTTAGTTTCAATTTATTTTTATTTCGACTACATGACAAAGCATGATTGAGGCTATTCTCAAAAGCATTTGGACCATGATGGAACCATTCCCATGATGGTCCAAGTTATTGGCAATGGAAGTTGGGGTTACGCTTTTGTGAAAGAGCAATTACTCATTGCGTCAATTTATTTTGTGTCGTCTCCAACCGGTCTCAACTTTCATAAACAACACTCAAGAACACAAAAAACATAAAAAATGCTTTGAAATTGTCGATACTTTACGTCTCGGCGTTATTATTTTACGGCGTATGAGATATATTTTTCATTGTCATGGTAGAGTCCTTAAATTAAAATGTGTACAAATTTGGATGTTACGCATGAGTAGCGCAGGAGTTTTGCCCTAGTTCATCAAAATTCTAAGTTATATGCAATTGGTACTCTAATCAATGAAATGTGAAGTGGGCAATTTGTAATTTGACAGCGTGATTGTTGTACTTCACCAAAACACTGTATTTGACAAAACGGGGACTGTGTGTTTCCGGTACCAAATGAAGTTCGACCACAAATCGGTTATTGAATATATACGTTTATATACGTTACTCTGGTCCCTGAAAATTGTAAAACGATTGGCAAAATGCAAAGTTTGTATGTTAATTTTAATGAAGTTGTGAGAAAGGAGTACGAAATTATGAATGGCGTAACGAAGCTTTGAACGTCGTCTGATTAGAGTTTTGAATTATTATGTGTTTATGATCTTTTGTAATTTGAGATCCAGGTGAGAAACTGGTGACATAGTTTTTTATCTATACTTCCGTACAATAGTAAATGAGAAAGTATGTTTGTAGGTATGTTGGTTTGTTTTTCTTTCACGTACCAACGGCGCAACAGATCGACGTGATTTTTTGCATAGATATAGTTTATGGACCGGAGAGTAACATAGACTCCCACTAACATAGACATTTATAACGGAAAAATGAATTGTTCCTGTGGAAACAGCCACGAGGGTGAAACCGCGGGTAGAAGCTAATAGTTAGGTAGGGTGAAAAGGGGGCAACGGGCGAAACGTTGACCCAAAAATGGTGACAATGAAAAACTAATTGCACGAAACGAAGTACGAACTTCGTACTTCACAATAAAATTAGCTGTTCTGGTACTCCGGAAACATGAAATTACGAAAATGAATTAAGCTTCGAACTTGGTTGTGACGACATACCGATAACTTCATATAGCTCATCACCGGGCGAGTTTCTCTGATTAGAATACTAATTAAATTTCTCGACACTGCAGGGTCGGTGGAGCTCTAGATCTATCAATCCTCAAACTCAAATTAAATTTACCTGAATAGCTCAGCCGCTTCCTCTGCCAACTATCTTCGGTATCCTAACATAGTATAATGTTCGTTAAAACGAGGCATGCAATAAAATCGACAATCGTTGGGTTTTTTACTACCAATTTTATAAATAAAGAAATATTTTACTCATACTTCAGTAACAGCGTCGATGGTGAAAATGCTAAACCTTAAATAGGACAGGCTCTACAATGGAACTGCCGGAACACACCAGAAAGTGGCGTTATGCCTACCATCAGACCACCACCAGCCACAACCACCAGCTCGTCATCCAATAGTATAAAAAGTGCTTAGCGACACAAATGGGTGGTGCCAGGCGAGCACTAGAAAATGTTCTACCACCAAGGAATGGTTGCGTAAAGATATTTTCCTCCACCGCAAGTCACCAGTGACAATACTTGAGGTTTTCTAATTCATTGTAGGTATCCATCTACCTATACCAATGGTTGCGCATAACGATATATTTCTTCACCGCAGGTCACCAGTGAGAATACTTGAGGTATTCTCACTCATTGTATACGATGGATACGATCAACAATGTTTGCATAACGACATTTTCCTTCATCGCAAGTCCACCAGTGAGAATACTGATCATTACGAATACTACCAATATATTATTATGCTGTATTTTATCAAAAACACAATAAATTTCGTATGCGAGCACAGGTGTTAGCTTCACCTTGACTCGAAACTCGCTCAACCAAATATGATGGATTGGATAAGATATTATTTTCTTCGTCATCTTGATATTTGACGATATGATTACCGTAATTTTTTTTACAATTTATATCGTCACCAGCTGAAAATATCCTGGAATTTGTATTTTTGATATTTTATTTCTGTACTACTTAACTAGAAATCAATCAGATTTTGACACATAAAAATTTGTAAATAAAGAAAAATTCAAGTGAAGTAATATGTCTATAAAGACCTATTGCCCCGAGCCCATGTCCCATAAGACAAGGACACCAAGGAGGAGGATTCATAAAAGACTTAGTTAAAAAATCAAAGCTTTTAAGAACAGCATCACAAATTACTTCAGAAAATAAAGACCAATTTTATATTTCTAAGTTCTATTTCAAAACACATTTTAGTCAATCAACGCCGAAGTTAATTTCTAAACTATAAATTGCTCTTGAATATTATAGTAAATATTGGTTTTGGTAATAATTATACAGAGGTCGGGAAAGCGAGTAAAAGCTTTTAGGGAGTTAACATATTATAATGGATGCCATTTTGAAGTTTGAGATCGCCCGCATGTTTACCTGATGTTAGGACTAACTCTTCTGCGAGTGATCGATTTAGGGTAATTTACGTACTGTTGAAGAATAATATGACGTTCATTTAATTTTTTTAAACCTGCTCTTTGGGTGTGAACATTTTAATACGTTAACTTAAAAATAACCTCACACCTCGTATTCTAGATAGTCTACTTTGTTTTCTGAATATATATTTTTTTGTTATTGATAACGAATATAAAATAAATGCTTTTTCTCTCTTCATTCCATTGGCGTAAATAGAATAAAAATAGGCGTTTATAAGAATTAACTTTAGTAACGGGATATTTACCATGTATTTTATTTGTTTTGAGCACTCGATATTTCGGCACTGTTGCAAGCGCCATTTTCACGAGGAAACTCAAAACAAATCGATGTTCAATGATGATGATGTTCAATGTGCTCAAAACAAATAAAATACATGGTAAATATCCCGTTACTAAAGTCAATTCTTGTGTTAGTGACCATGAAAGTTTAAAAACTTATATAGGCATTTATATACGAGAATTTCTATTTTTAGGTACATGGTAGACCGCAAGTCAGCGATACATGTATCTGCGCGTCTCCAGGACCTGTTCTTTCTGATGGCTGTGTCCAACTCTTGCATGGACCCGCTGGTCTATGGTACTTATGCGATAGACCCGAGGACGTTTACAAGGGCGTTCAGGAAGATCTTCTGCATCCATACCAAACCTTCAGAAATACCTGGTAAGATAAACAAATACCTACCTAATTATATTGATGTCATTATTAATGTAAGAGATTTCTTTGCTACTCCACTGAAAAAAACAACGAAACCAAACGAGGAAAAAACAATTGGGCAAGTCAATGAGTAAGTCTATATGAACAGTTGAGTTCCATAAACTTATACGATTCGCAAATACACAGATATGGTACAAATATTTTATTCCTTGTGGAAGTCCAATCTGCATAATTATGCGCTGCAGAAGTCCATGGACATGTCGACTATACCTTAGAAAATTTTCTTATTCGACTGCTTTATAGCAGATATACTGTTCTATTTAATCTATACAAATAATAAAATTGAAGTGTCTGTTTCAGCACAGTTCAGTTTCAGCAAACTCTCAAAATTCCAAATGAAGGTGAGAGCCATTTCGGCCGGCTTTAAAAAAATTCAAAAGTAAATAAAAACTTAATTTGGACTCTGTGTATCTAGCGCAAAATGCACAAGTTTCGGTGGGCAAAGCGGAAAATTATTCATGGAGGCAGTAAGTGAAGCTTCCTTCCGGTGTGTTGCCGGACATGAGTATCTCTGTTATATTGTGATTGCTGCAGTTACCTAACTAATAAATTAAGCATATAAACAACATTATGCTTATATATTTACAACTAGCTGCTGCCCCGCGGTTTCACCCGCGCGGAGATATTGGATTTCATGGTTTTTATTTTTTTGCGCGGAACCCTAATTATTTTTCCAAAATAAAAGTAGCCTATGTTACTCCTTGTAACATCAGCTATCTGCCAGTGAAAGTCCGGTCAAAATCGGCCCAGCCGTTTCGGAGATTACCCGGAACAAACAGACAGACAGACAGACAAACATTTTAAAAATGGCTGTTTTGGTGTAGGTCCCGTATATACTTTCATATGCATTTAGTAAAAAGCTGTTATTTTGATATTACAAACAGACACTTCAATTTTATTTATCTGTATGGATTTATCTTCATATATTTGTGTAGAGTATGTAGAGGTAATAAAAAAATGTGAGCCCATAAACAAATCAGCTAAGTATATATAAATTCGGTAGTGATTACCTAGCGTATTTGTATAAAATTCTTACTACTATATAATTGGTGCTCGTCGAATCGGTTCTGCCAGTAAAATAAGAATATTTTCTAGAAGTTCTAAAACGAAATTGCTTTGGACGATGTTATTATGAATTTATGATTATTTATTTTCGTAATGTAGATCCTTGCTACACATTATTGGCTTTCTCTGCAGTTGACCGAACTAAAATGTCTTCGACAGGAAAAATACTGGCGCTCATTTTCCATGCCGCATTGCCCACTATCCATTGCACAAACTAGTGGAGTGTGCAGATCGGCTTCAACTCAAAACTATAAAACTACTAAAATAAAATTAGGTTTACCAACCAATCCAATCAAGTAAATCAACTAAGTTTTTTATAGTTATTTAAGGAATGCAAACGATGAACACTATTCCAATTCAACCATCGTTCTTCAAACAAATCGTTTCAAGGTGGTTCTATGACTTTATCGGCAAATTCAGAACGCAACTAATATAAAACTAATATGATCTGTTCCGGGTAAACGCAAAAACAATTGGAAATTGCTATTGAACGCAGCGTGGCGTGGCGTAGCGCTTGAAAACTTTATAATTGATTTTGTCTACATTCAAATCCGTATTACTCAACTCAAATGCTCAATATTTAAGCTCAATATTTGAGCGACAAGTAGTGGACAAGTACCATATTTTTTTGTAACCAAAAAAGAAAATATAATCGTCTAGATATGTAAAAATATTTTTCTTCCAACGGCTCGGAAATCGCTTCATTATTTAAAAAAAGAATAAGGCAATCGGATCTTTTCGGTATACAACGAAATATCAGGCCGGCAATGAGAAATTTTGGCAGTTTAATTTTTTTAATTTTATCATGGCTTGCGAACGAAGTTTTCTAAGCACAAACTAACAACATAAATTAGGTGTTATTTTAGAGGCTAAATAGGGATTATTTTTCAATAGTAAAAAAAATTAACTTCCACATAACTTAGCCAGGTAAGGCAAACGACTTGCACTTGTCGTTATTCAATGGAATAAAAAAGTTGGATTTGCACCCGTGCGAAGTCTGGGTGGGCCATATTAGCACTGTGCATCAGAATCTTCATTCCTTCACTCTCGCCTCTAGATATCTTTATAAATGTGGGTACTTTTATAGAAAGTTTATTTCAAAAGTGTGAAAATAAATCCCTCCCTAATCCTTACTGCGCTTTTGGCATTCATCCGATACCAAATGTACTAAGACAGAATAGGAGACGGATTAGGTGGTTTCGCTGCTTTCTCATGTCAACCCGAATCTTTGAACACAATTTTTTCGAAACATTTTTTTACTGGACGAGGTACAGTATCCCTATGGATACTATATGAAAACCTCCTTCTAAATATAAAGAGGTTATATATAGAGGAGGATTTTGTATAGTATCCATATGGATACTGTACGAAAACCTGCTTACTTGACTTGTAAGAAATGTTCTCATACAAAGGCAAAAAGTATTAGCAAAGCCACTTATCTTCGTTGAGAGGCGGTGGTAAGTTATTTCACCCAAAAATGGCTTTTTATTAAGTTTACTTTGTCCTTTGTTTTTAATAATAAGCCAGTTATGTGGTAGACGTACGTTGGATTCATCTCTCAAAACACCTACATGTATACAATATAAACACCTACATTATGGTATAATATTATTTAAATACTAGCTGTGCCCCGCGGCTTCGCTCACGTAGCCTAAGTTACTCCTTTTAACATCAGCTATCTGCCAGTGAAAGTCCCGTCAAAATCGGTCCAGCCGTTTCAAAGATTATCCGGAACAAACAGACAGACACAACAAAAATTAAAAAAGGGGTTGTTTTGTTGTACCGTATAAAATTTCTTATGCATTTGGTATAAAGCTGTTATTTTGACATTACAAACTGACAGTTCAATTTTATTTATTTGTATAGATTAGCACTGATATCCACAACATCTCTACGATACTGAGATTGGAAGGGTCTCAAAATACAGTACATCAAAAATATATTCTGTACAATATGGTGACAAAACAAGATGTAACCCAATGTGACCCAATGTAGCGCGACTGATGAGGGACATCGAGGGCAATATATCTGGATGTCCACCTTTTTGTCTATATGTAGGCTATTACGTAGGCATATATGAAGTAGCTTATCTCCGGATCTCTTGGGATTTAGGGCCGTTTCCGAGAATTGCTTGGTGTGAATTTCGTGTGACGAAAACGGAACATCAGTTTTAACTCGAATAAAATATCTCACCTCGGAGAAAACTTAAGTTAAAACGTCACTAAAGTCACCTGATTGAGTGGCTCAATGTGTGGCAGTTTTAATATTTAATACTTTATTTAACAACATAAGTTTGTTAGTGGTAGGACTAACTCTTCTGCGAGTGTCCGTCTGGGTTGTTACCTCCGCTTTACTCGTGAAGTCTGCCGCCAAGCATTACTGTGTTCCGGTTTGATGAGCAGAGTATCCAGTGAAATTACTGGGCTTGTGAGACTTAATACCTATAATGTCTCAGAGTAAGGAGCGCACTTCAGTACCACGCAGGCCTTTGTGTTTCAAAGCTCTGGGTGTCACTCCAATTGTTATGGGCCGGCGTTATGCTTACCATCAGGTAAACGACCAGCTCGTCTCGTTACCAAAAGTAATATTGTTGTTTTTTATTCAGGAATCAACGGTAACGGTACTTTGAAGGCGAAGGTATCGATGATGGAGTCAGAAAACCTTAATGTTAAAGTAAGTTTAGTTTATGTTAAAGTAAGTTTATCATAAATCACTGTTGTAATTTTTTTCATTGTGCGATAAACTGTGTTGTATATTGGGTATATCTATCTCAGACGGTCTGGAAGACACAATTTATTTAAAAGTAAGAGTTCCTATAAATGTACTCAGAAATTTAAGTCTACGTAAGCTTTGCAACGGTACTCGGCAGAAAGTCACTTTACAACAAATTGCGGTATAATAACGGGTTGCGGCACAGGTAATGTACAAAACTGGTAGGGAGAAAGGGAATAAACCATTTTTTCATTCCTAGAATCCCTTTATTTCTGAATAATTTTCCTTTTAGTTTTAAGCGTGTGCAATTGGGTCCAAAGATTCTAACATTGCAAAGTTAAAAAAGTTACTCGTTAAATTTAAGTAAATGTACAAATTTTAACCTAAATAAAAAGCTTAGCATGAAGCATTTTTACTTAAGAGGCACTGAAGCAAAAGAAAAGGCATAAAAACTGAAGCAGTGACAATTTTCTTCATCATATTTTGTGAGGCTAAGATGGGAGCATTTACTCATATTAAGAGTTCCTTTTGTACTTTGTAATATTGACCTCATTTGATCCCATTATTTTGATTATACTTCTTAAGTACACCTTACAACTATTTCTTACGAAGTCGGCAGAAGAAGAGATAAAAAATGATGTTGTAAAGTTTAGAGGACTTTTGAAGATTTGATTAGAGGAAAAATTGGAGTTTTCACTTTAGATTGTCTACTCTGAGTAAAGCTGTTACGCTTTACTCCACCGTAAGAAAAGATTGATAGTTGAATAAATAATTATTACGGTTTTTAGAACAGAAGGGATGTCCGAAGGCGGGTGACTCGCTTGAAACACGATGTAGCAAAAAAGGAGCAAAAATTACTGCAATCGGTTTATCAGAGGCATTTCGACCAATATGCGCTAAAAGTTTTATGGAAAATAGTTATAGTGTAAAAACGTGTATAGTAAGTAGACTTATAATAGTTGACAGAATTAAGCCTTGGATCAGAACTTAATCCATAGATTAGGGATTCATATCTTTCTTCAGTCGTGCCACTCTAGTTTATATTTAGATGCACTTTGTTAAGTTGGGTGCTTATTATATTTTTTTAATACAATTGGATCGGAGTGGGTTGTTTGCCTGAAGATAAACATAATGCCGGACCATAACTATTGCAGTGCCGCTCAGAATTTTGAAACACAAAGGTCTGTGCAGCACTACATTGCGGTCTTTATAACGTGAGACATTGAGTATTAAGTCACATAAGGCCAGTAATTTCACTGCCTACTTTGCTCATCAAACCGGAACACAGTAATGCTTGCAAATTACTGCTTGGCAGCAGAATACAAGAGCAAATCGGTGGTATTCACCCAGATGGGCGCTAGCAGAAGAGTTAGTCCTACCACCTGGAAATACATTTATTTTAAATCTCCGTGTCGATTATAGAAATATGGAGTGGAAGCTCGGAGGGCTACCCACTTGATATTTTTGATAAGAGGGTGGGTGTTATAAGTTTTGAAGTATACAAATACCTGTTTCATATCTGCCTCGTGCCACTCCAGAATAATTAAACAATTTGTACGGTTTTATTTGTGTTTAGAAATCGGCTTGTTTGTGTAGGGATTCTAATTACGAAGTGAATTACTAATTGTTTCCTTTCATCTGATTGACGTAACATTTTGCACAATCCCTGAACGAATAAAAATATCAATCCCGAATAGACCTAAAATGTAGCCGTGCCGTGATTTGATATCAAAAAGTTATTTTTCATTGAATTGATTAGTCTTCCCTCGATCTCGCTGAGCCAGCTTATAGAACTCAATTAGTTTTCCCTAGTCACAGAATACTTTTAAAGAACACTTCGAAAGGTTTTTACTGAAAGGCCGCAATAGCAATTCCCTGTAACGAAATGTAATACAAACCGCCAAAACCAATTATGCCCAAATGTCTTATCCAAGATAAAAATCACATTAATCTTTATGTAGACCTACAAGTAAATTTAACTATTTCTTTCAGAGGCGAGTGAGCCGTCGAAACCCCCGTTTTGAGGAGTGTTCTTCAGCACAGCCTAGCGTGAACTCTGACCCTATCCCGTTCTGGAACGAGCGAACCAACAACGGTGCCGTTGAACTGGCTTTGAAGCAAGCACACAGCTGCGAAGTGTTCGTATTACATTCGCCACCTGCTAGAACGTTTGACGTGAGTGCGTTGTAGAGATCTGTAATACAGGACTTTGACATTATTGACAACTATCGAGAAGGGGTGTTGTGAAGTTGTGATTATTATAAGGTTTAGCTATAGACCATTTTGGAATAATGTGACTACGCCCAGCCGACTGTTTATGACAGTGCTGACTTGAGTGAATTATGTAAATACTAATACGTAGTATGTAATACTAGATATAATACGGATGTTGTATGAAACACAAAATACGTAATTACTATCGTTATACAGGTTAATGAACAACACATTGAAACCGTAAAAATGAAATTAAAAAAAAATATAATATAATTTCTACAAATATATGTACTGCATCTAAAAGTTTCCCGAGTTGAACGATTTTTTTATCGTCCAATAATAATTTAAGTGACACCATCAGATTCTTTACATTTCAATGTATAAAAAAATGTATGACAACTATGTACTTAATCGCAGTTATTCACAAGCAAATAAACAAAATGCACGTTTTTAGTTCTGCTTTATGGCCCGCGTTGAACAAGTGACGTTGAATGTGGACAATAAAGAAAGTCAAGCCAAGTTACAATAAATTAATATTGAAGAATTCTGTATGTGTAAATAGTTTAAAAGTTAAGTCTCTAAAACTATAATGTTTTTCTAAACTTAAGGTTTTATCAAGATAGGTTTTTGTTATTTATCAATTTCTATACCTAAACTACTTGTTTGTTATACAAATTTGACTGTATGTATAGAATTACAATAAAGATTTTTAGGAATTCAGTTGTTTAATTTTAGTGTCGGCACCTTGTTAATTAACTCGCCCTTATTAAATAAATTTAGCTACGTAACAAAGTACAGCTTATAAACACTCTTAATTTAAATAGAGAAAGATTAAACTAATTATTAATGGAAATTTAATTTAAAAAATACCTATAATAAATGTAGACAAATTTGTTTAACCTAATTAGTTTAACTTTTATTAATGTTGTAGATTAGTAAATAAATTTGGTAACTAAAGAAATTTTGTTAGTAATATTAGTTAGCGAGACGAGGCGAGAGGTCGATTGCCTTGAAATTATTATGGTTTGGCGCACAGTTTTTTTTTAGGTAACGAGGCGAGCTGGTCGTTTGCCTGATGGTAAGCATAACGCCGGCCCATAACGATTGCAGTGCCACCCAGAACTTTGAAACACAAAGGCCTGCGCGGCACTGCAGTTCGCTCGTCACCCTGAGACATTAGGTATTAAGTCTCATAGGCTCAGTAATTTCACTGGATACTCTGCTCATCAAACCGGAACACAGTAATGCTTGCACACTACTGCTTGGCGGCAGACTTCAAGAGCACAAGTAACTGTGGTAAGGCGTACGTAGCGAGTGCGAAAGCATCAGGCCCAAATCAGGCCAGATACGTTTAATCGAATTCACTTTGCAGACGGCCTTGCTGCGGTACTGCAATTATCATAACAATCCCGGAATTTTGAAACACAAAGACTGGTGCGGCATTGCGATGTGCTCGTTCATCAGACATCAGATAGAAGTTTCATAAGACTAGAAAAATTCAGTGGCTACTTTGTTGTGTTCTTGTCAAACAGTAGAAGACAGTGTATTACTGTAAAACTGTACTGTGTGTAAGCCGAAAAGAAATACATTATATCAAAAATTTCGCAATCAACATCGATTGCTCCCATAGCCTAGTGGTTAAGGCGTCTGGCCGGCAAGCCAGAAGACGCAGGTTCAAATCCTGTTGGAAGCGAAATCTTTGTGATGTATATATTTGAGTGTATTACTATACATGCACTTAGGTATACTGCTCAGCGGCAGGCTGCACGAGTATAGCGATTGTACTAGAGTTTGGACTCCCTACCATGTTTAAATAGATCGGGTTTAAAGCTCTCTGAAAGGCCGCTTAAACTCGTCCCGTAAGTCCAGTAATTTACATCGACATTGGGTACGAATGGAAGAGGAATGGTCGGAATCTAAGATATTATTTGTTTGGCATTTGTGATGCCATCTTACACGTGTTTTCTGTCATGTACCTATTCGTAAATAGGTACATGATTACATTATAGCTATCTAATACTAACTTTACAATGAAACTTGTTTTTATCGTTTTTATTTATAAAAACGATAAATATAACAGCTTTTTACCAAATGCATATGAAAGTATATACACTATACAGTAACTATAACAAAACAACCATTTTTAGAATGTTTGTCTGTCTGTCTGTCTGTCTGTTTGTTCCGGGTAATGCCCGAAACGGCTGGGCCAAGTTTGACGGGACTTTCACTGGCAGATAGCTGATGTTACAAGGATAAACTTAGGCTACTTTTATTTTAGAAAAAGAATTAGGGTTCCGCGCAAAAAAATAAAAACCATGAAATCTAATAACTCCACGCGGGTGAAACCGCGGGCAGCAGCTAGTAATGTATAAAGCTGGTAATATGTAATCATGTTAGTTTAAAACAGTGTTTCTAAATATTATTTTCGATAAGGTAAGGAGCTTCTGCACGATCTTAGAATGAGTTCAAAGTTTCACTCTTGCAAAATTTATTTGGAATATTAGGTTTCTTAGGTATTTAAAAAATTACTCAGACCTCTTAAAAGGTTCTTAAAGAAACACTACGAATATTCAATTATAATATTTATTTAAAATAAACTTAACATATATGTCTACACTTATAAAATATGTATGGTAAATAATTTTCTGTTTTAGGCACTTAAATATAATAAATCAAAACGACTAGATAGACTAGAAAGTAATTTTGTAATACAATCATTTTAATAAATAATATTAAATAAATGAAAAATAGAAGTTGGATTTCACAACGTTTTTATAAATTTATGTATATTTTTAAAAGTGTACATAATTTTGTGTTTCAGAACTGAATATTTGTCGTGTACATTGTTACATGTACACGACAAATATTCAGTTCTGAAACCTTCTCTCAAAGAAAGAAAATGAGTCTGACATATAATTATAATCTTCACGTTGCTGGCTTACCGTGAGCCCCGCAATGATTCTATGTCACATTAGTGTTGATCCATGATATAAAATGTACTTGATTGAGTGATAATTTGATTTCACGAAATTTTGACAATAAACGTTTATTGATACAACCAAATATTTTTAGATTATAAAATTGTAAAAACCTCATTTAGTGGCCACAATCTTCACTTGTTTTAGCAAACATGGCGTCGGAGTCGGTGAAATCCAACTTCAAGTAAATTCTTGTACAACTTATGTCGAAAAAAAATAATTTCATAAATAACTAATAGTAAAATGGGGCTTAAACAAAATCGAATAATAAAATCGGTAACATTTTATCTGGTAAATCTTATTATCTACTTTTTCCTTTGAATATTAAAAAGGCTAAAATACGAAATTAATGCTCTTGAAAAGAACAATACATACATATACATATTACATACCACAAAACTTGCTCACTACCAAATCCCAATATTTTACAAATAACAAACATGATATACAAACCAAATTGAATCAACACAAAACCTTTATTATCTATACCTATTTGGTGTAATTTTCTTAGCTAGTGTTAGAGTATCTATTATAACTGGCGAACGTAAAATAGGTGCAATTAAGGCAATTCATTCAACTGTATTTTATCAAAATCCAATTAAAGTTCTTCATTTTTATATAGAAATATTCTTATAATTATAAGAATTCACAATTGCGAAGGAATTTAATTGAGAAAATAATTAATAGATCTATTTAAAAAGTAATAAAAAGAACTATATTTTAATTTTCTCTCTATCTGAGAAATCTAATGTGAGTTCAATGCTTTGAATTTAAAATTGTAGAGATTTTTGTAGTAAAATTATGGTTCGTAACAAAATAAATTTATTTTTTTGTAATTAAGGGTGTTGGATTATCGAAATAAATAATATATACCTTATACACGAAAAACAATTAGTAAATTTAAATAATATATACTTACCTAATATTAATGTTATAATTATTGATGATTATTTTATAATCATTATAATTATGCTCACTCGTACTTTCTAGTTTTAAAATATCCTCTTTTTCTTAGTTATTGACATGTGATAATTCGGTGTCTATCAAAAATACATATTTCGCGCTCAATAACAAAGCGTCGAGCTTGTAAATTATTAATTCTGCAGCCATAAAGGAAACCGTTATTTGGCGCTGCTTTGACCTGAACAGTAAAATTCCAATATCGAAAAAAGTTCAAAAGTAATTACTAACAATTGAGTTATTGAATATTTGAAGTGCCTTAATTTTTTTTAACTCTCCATCCATATTCATTTTAGATACCTACAATGTTTGTAAAAGTAAGCCCGAGTTTATGCTTTATCTCCTTTAAAATAGGGCTTAAAATAACACTGTCTTAAAGGTTGGGTTTGTTGCAAAGCCAAATATTAAAGATTTTTTATTATATCTTCTTTTATAACCAGCACTGCATAGTTCACTACTGCATTATGGAAAATATTTGAACTGTTTTACCAAGGTGGTTAGCAATTTCTCAATTTTCTGATTCAAATTAGGTACATTTGCAATAAGCAACTACATTTTAATAATAGCCTGGGCGTCACATCTTCGTTCCCGAATTTGGCCGAAGACGAGACAGACCAATATTATAATTATCGATTACTTCCAAAACCGGAAATTAATATTCAAATGTTCACAACTGTTTTCCAGAAACCTTATACATAAAACATGAGAATTGCTCCTTGAAAGTATATGATAATAATATAAGTACAATGCGTTCTGACAGGAAGCCATAAAACATTTCTTTATGAAACTCTGATGAAATTCTTTTGAAAGAAAATATTAAGAATGGTGGCACGAGTAAAACGTACAAAACTTTTACTGTGCTAATGACACAATGCTGCTGCTATTTTCTTATTGCAAAAACAAGATAAAGACACCTTTACTACGTATCTTTTCTGGCGGAGAGGTGTGAAAACTGCCTTAGCACTATTATATTACAATTTTATAGAATACTACTACTATTTTCGCCCCCGTTTCTATAGGAACCGTGCAAAAATCACGTCGATCCCTTGCTCCGTTATTGCGTGGACACGGGATGAAGGACAAACCAACAACCACACTTTCGCATTCATAATATTACTAGCTTCTGCCCGCGGTTTTCACCCGCGTTCCCACAGGAATTGTGCATTTTTCCGGGATAAAAAGTAGCCTATATTACTCTCCGGTCCATAAACTATAACTATGCCAAAAATCACGTCGATCCGTTGCTGCGTGAAAGAAGGACAAACCAACAACCAGAGAAACATACTTTATAATATTAGATATAGTAGGAGCAGGATATCAAATAAATACTGGTACATTTTCCCTGTCTGTAAATGAACTGTTATTTTTCAAGCGGGTATACAACAAAACCTCCAGTCAATAAGCCCTGCTGCTAAAATTGTCATTTTAATGATCTCAATTCTTGGTGCTTTGGACGTCTATTTAATTTAATTTAGGTAAGCAACCTTCATAGTACAGCCGTTAGTGATAAATGAAAATGAAAAGCACAACTGGGACTCCTTTTTTTCATTGCGCTGTCCAGGTGGACATTGCCTTAGTAAATAAGTATTTATTATGCCAATTTGTTTGTTTAGCAGACTGGCTTTGTGATTATTTACGGTTCATTTTTACAGTTGATGTTTAATGAAAGTAATGTTTGTTACAGCTTCTTACACAATCATTATAATTAGGCGGCTAATGGTCACATATCGATATCTTTATATGTATTTAACCGGATTCACTTACGTGTTACAGCCGAGCTCGTCGCGAAGCTCGGCTGTACCACGTAAGTGTACTTACTCTACTTACTTATTCACTGTAAGTGAATCCGGTTAAATACATATAAAGATGAGTAATACTTACGAAAGTTTTAACATATCGATATGTTGTAGGTACATATCTTTTTTCATATTCAGAATACAGAATGCAGTACCTAAAACATGTTTTTAGTGCCTCTTATAAATATAATTATTATTTTACGTAGTACACCTGAAATGAAAACCTACTGTGGAGAGATGGTGGAAAGTTTGGCATTTGCAAAGTTTGGTTACATTATTAGACGAGAATATAAAACCAGACTGTATATAGTATTGTACTCTATGGACACAGAGTCAACAAGCAGCAGACTTTCTTTATAGAAACTTAAAAAGGTGTGTCAATTTCTGCAAAAAGTGATGAAAGTGCCATGTGATCTTGTTTTCATAATAGGTAATAACAAATTATTTGAACGTGTGAACACGATGCTTGCTGCCACTAGGCAGTAAGTGTAGCTTTGACTAAGTGAAGTGTCAGGTTTATTTGCGTTCAACGTCGTGTAAAACACGTATGATTGTAACACAAAACATAACTTTTTTTTGTGTTTATTGATTTACATTTGCAGAATAATCTATTTACTAACTATAATACATCACCACGTGAATGCATCGCTTCAATGTAGAATTATAAATACACTATTTCATTATTTCATTCATTAATATAATAATTAATATTTTACGAATCAAATATTATCACTGTTTTTTCGCGGCAGATTGTTTGATGTAACAATAAAATTCTACTCAAACATTGTATTATATGTATGATCTCACACTACTTTATACACAAAACTATGACATTTCGTCAAATGTAATTATATTGACTGTTACTTACAAAAGTGGAAAAGTATATTGACTTTTAGTTATAAACGGAAAAAAAAGATCGGAAAACTGTATCATACTTCCATAAAGTAGGACTTTATAAATTAATTATCTTTTCAATCTTTCTGTTGAGATTTCTTGGTGTAAATAAGACAAAATAAGAATTTAATCTAAGTTTATACTATTGAGGCATGGGCGATACAGATCTTCTGGCTTGAAGTGCTTTGTTATTGCAGTATTCTCTGATGTCAGCGATAGGCATCATCAGGAAGACAGGGACGTCATCATCACGTTTCTGAAAAAAGAAAAAAATGCTTTAATCAGTGGATACAAACTCTTTTTATATTATTTTTTTGCCCACCTTTGACCGCTATTCACCTGATAGCGGTGAAACTGTACAAATGCAAAGATTTGTTTATGGGAGCTTAGTTATGCAAGGCCCTTTTTTACGTCGTTAAAAATTATATAGGTACGTAGGTGTGCTTACGTATCCGCGTGGGCTTGCGCTTGGGCAGCGTGGTGGTTTTGTTGGACTCCTGCTAATGAGGCCTACTTACCAACTATCATCTATGTTAAGCCAATCTTTTAAGCCTGATTTAATTTAAAATGATTATGGTAATGGCAAACCGTAGATGTGACAGCATGAAAAGTGCAGACGGTAGCTTTCGCTTTGTTTTTATTTATTTTTGCAAGTCAGTGTTGTCTTTTTCCGTCAATTGGTACTTCAAATCTTGAACGGAGGGCCTAGTGTGTGTTTTTCAACAAGTTAACGCAATCTACAGTGACCGCGTTTACGAAGATTTTGTATGAAAAAAATGTACAGCGCCCCTAGCGCCGCGTTTGTGAACTATCGTCGCGCATGCTTTTAGTATGGAGTTTACTCGACAAACGCGGTTGTTCGCGTAAACGGATTTTAACGGCGAAACTCACACTCAGCACACAGGACCATTTAATTCAATTTACAGCCTTTAAAATAAAACAAGTCAATGTAACAAAAGTTACATTAATAAAAATCACGACTGCCCTAGCCAGTGTCACTCAGGATGATGTAAGGATTCCCCATACATGCAAACCTGTTCAGGGATTTAAAAGTTATGGCGGAATAGAGAAATTCACATACCTACATACATGAACCCTAAAAATATTCATTCAATTATTCGTTAGTGGGAGGACTAACTCTTCTGCGAGTGTCCGTCTGGGTTGTTACCACCGCTTTGCTCGTGAAGTCTGCCGCCAAGCAATAGTGTGCGAGCATTACTGTGTTCCGGTTTGATGAGCAGAGTATCCAGTGAAATTACTGGGCTTATGAGACTTAATACCTAATGTCTCAGGGTAACGAGCGTACTGCAGTGCCGCGCAGGCCTTTGTGTTTCAAAGTTCTGGGTGGCACTGCAATTGTTATGGGCCGGCGTTATGCTTACCATCAGGCAAACGACCAGCTCGTCTCGTTACCAAATAACATAAAAAAAAATTACACTTTTTGTGCAGTCGTGTAGTAAAGAACAACTTAACAAGATCAAAAACTACTAACATTTCAGAATTAATTTGTACTGTCCCCAGAAGAACTGAGAGAGAAAAACGAATATCTAAATGTCAAGTTGATAAATAGTCTGCAACGACCCTTATAGCTTTCTTCTTTTTTGGAGATGATATAAGCTTTCATCATAGTGTCGCTATTTCTCAAATATGATTAATCACTACTGAAACATTTTATGCTGCTTATTGTGAATGTACAAATATTAACATAAGTAAGGTTGAAAATAAAAAAAAAAAACTGAAAACAAAAAATGCTTTAGCATCTTAATGTCCGTTTATCGGTCCGTTTGATTATAGGCCCTTTATTATTGAGATTAAGGCATCAGATCGAAAGTGATATCTTATACTAAGGTTTATGGCTTAACAAATCTGAATTCACGTTTATAGCTGAACGAATTAATTAATGGCATTACAAAGCTTTTTTTTTTTTTTTTTTAATGTTATTTGGTAACGAGACGAGCTGGTCGTTTGCCTGATGGTAAGCATAACGCCGGCCCATAACAATTGCAGTGCCACCCAGAACTTTGTAACACAAAGGCTTGCGCGGCACTGCAGTACGCTCGTTACCCTGAGACATTAGGTATTAAGTCTCATAAGCCCAGTAATTTCACTGGATACTCTGCTCATCAAACCGGAACACAGTAATGCTTGCACACTACTGCTTGGCGGCAGACTTCACGAGCAAAGCGGTGGTAACAACCCAGACGGACACTCGCAGAAGAGTTAGTCCTCCCACTAACTTAATCTTAATCAATCTTAATCTTATAAAAGTCCATTATTAAAACCTATAGGGCACTTGTTCATTGTCCTACTATCCTTTTTGGTCTTATAGTACTAGCAAACGATATGGATGCTGCACTCAGTCATTGTTGCCGTTCTGTTTGGTGCAACGGCTTTGGAACGAGGCAACTAGAGACATTACAACTTATCCGAGCGCCAATCTCGGGTACGCCAGAAGTTATACTCGTAGCTTTAGCTATATTAGGGCCCACTTCAAACGGACGTCCATTTCGGAGATTAGCCGGAACAAATAGACAGACAGACAGACCGACAAAATTTTTAAAAACTGTTTTTTGTTATAGGTAGCGTATATACTTTCATATATTATATGAATTTAGTAAAAAGTTGTTATTTTAAAATTACAAACAGACACTTCAATTTAATTATTTGTATAGAATAGATGAGGTTGAAAGCTCGTTAAGAATACCGAGAATATTGAGACTATAAATTTCAACAGATGTAGGAACGTAGTACTCATACGTACCTCTAGCTACCGCTTTCAGTTGACTGACATAAAATAATACATTAGGATAAAATATCTGTCGAGTGCGCAGTCTCTATCTTTGAGGTTACAAAGTGCAGCTATCGGCAATAACATACTACAATTTGAGAGAGGCGAGCACAAAATGAGCTACATAGAAAATAGGTACATTATAGATGTGATATACTATTAGGTATAATATAGATGTTTTCACCCCAGAAATTCAAGCTATAGTTGCAGGATATGAGCACTCTACCTCTGAATCTATATTTGAATATTGAGTTTCCTACCAAGTTCTCCCCGGAAATAAACGTAACCTTTTCGCCAATAATAATCAGTTCTGGGTTTACCAAATATTCTAAAAATATCGAGTAAATTACATATTGAAGGTTATGTGTAATTTTATTTTTACTAGTGGTAGAAGAACATAGACCGATTTACAATTAGGTATCTGTACTTATATCTTTGAATGGATAATTTAAAAATATTAGTCTAGAAAGAATTTGCTAAGATGGCTAATGGATAAATTACGTAAAAGGAATGAGCGATCAAAGATATATGAATTTCATACATATAATCGACAAAGCATCTATGCCGTGGATCAAAGTTACGTCGTATATCTTTCAAAGGAGTTTTACGTCGCAGTTCGATTAATGTTTTGATTTCTGCTACGGGACAAATCATTTGAAATGTTTGTTTCGTGTCTAGATGTCGTGAGACCATATAGTCCTCATAAGTTAGGCAGATGTTAGGTAGGCAGATTCCTTAGAACCAGAGAATCCTAACTAAGAATCAGGTTGTTGTATAAAAACTAAAACAAAGGCGTACTAATCGTAGACTCGCGTTTCTCAAGCTCAAGTTATACATTTCAAGTGGCAATGACTCGTCGTTGACTGCACTTTGACTTTGTACCGTGATAAATCAATAACATCGAACAAATAAATTCCCAAGCTAAATACAGTTAATACCTAACTTTAATGAAGGAAAACATTACTGAAATATTCGTGCACGTTTATAATGGTAAACACATTTTTAAGTTTCTAACAAGGTGAGCAAAGTTTAGAGGAAAATCAAACAAATTTTACCTGAAATAAAACTTCCCCTTCGAAATAAGTTAATTGGTGCTTTCTGGTCCTGATCAGGAGTCCGACGAGCTTGTCATTTATCACTGTGTATATCTGAAAAGAAAGTTTTAAATAAGTAAAGTTATGTATCAAATAACAAGTGAAAAGTTGCTTTAATTGCCAGGGTAGGACTAACTCTTCTGCGAGTGTCCGTATGGGTGGGAGGTACCGCTTTGCTCGTGTCGAGTATTACTGTGTTCCGGTTTGATGAGCAAAATAGTCAGTGAAGTTACATCTTATGAGACAATACATAATGTCTCAGGGTAACGAGCACATTGCAGTGCCACGCAGGCTTTTGTGTTTCAAAATTCTGAGCGGCGCTGCTATTGTTGTAGGCTGAAGTTAATGGGTATGAGGCAAACGAACCATTCGTCTCGAAACCCAATAGTAACAAAAAAGTGGTTCCTATTATCATGAATATAAGATACTATGGGCTGAGAGGTACAATATTCTATTTTCACACGACTGTACAAGAAGAGTGTAATTTTTTAAGGGTTCGGTATGTGAGTTACTTAATTCCACCCAGTGATTAGGAATAGTTCTTTTAAGGACGAACTAGTCGTTCATTTCTCCATACAACCGTACTTGGGTGATTACTCCACTACTTGACGTTTTAAGTCCAAAATTAAGAATAATATCGATTTATCTCTTCGTTATCTAGGTCAGCCTGCTAATTATACAGAAAAAAAATAAGTGGCTTAAAAGTAATGAGCCTTCAAACATCTGTATTTTAGCACGTATTTTAACGCAAGTTTGGACGTAAATAAATTACAAAAGGATTACGAAAACTCCAAAATAATGTACATACTAACAAGCTTTAGTTTATTGACATTTCAAATAACTTTGGTCTGACTAAATACATTCAGTAGTTTTGTCGTAAAACCCCAAGCACCAGAAGCCAATTCGCACATTTTTGCGCGCCGGTTTTCGACTTTTCGGTTTTCGTCGCGACTTTACGAGAGTGTGTAATTGTGTATGTACGAGCATTAGCCTCATACTACTCGTCGCTGCAGAGTCTTACCTTGTCCCACGAATTTTAGATGAAATAGCATGCATTTTAGCCGCGCCCACCGATGAGTTCGCTCCATGGACTAGTAGGCTCTTAAGATTCCACCATAACTTTTAAATCCCTGAACAGATTTGCATGTATGGGGTATTGTTAGAATCCTTAAATCGTCCCGAGTGATACTAGCTAGGGCAGTCGTGTTTTTACTTATTTAACTTTTGTTTATTGTTAACTTGCGTCGTGCTCCCGAAGTAGTCTAATGAACTATCAAAAAACCATCTACTATTTATCCACGTAATACTCATATTTTCATCAGACGCTTAAAACAAAAGATACACATTTCACGTGGTTATTGTAATTTAAAACAAAGAACTTTTGTACGAACGCTTATTTGCACTCACAAGCAAATGAATTCTCATACAAGCTGACTCATGTTTGCGTCAATACAAAGCGTGGCCGATTTATGTGCCGTGCGTAATTTTGAATTGAATACGCTGTTGTACAATTGTTTAAATGGTATGCAAATATAGTTTCAGATGTATACTGGAGAAAGTCTATTCAGTCTAGATACCGAAATTCTTAAGTCTCTAACATATTGACATAAGAAGAGACCACAAACAACAATAAACGCACTTATGAATAAAATTTTACCATAGCATATGAACACATAGAAAAAAAAATATTTCACACTGTTAATACAAAAGAAACAAGTCAAATTTCGATAAGAACTGTCAATACGTATTAATTAAATTACACGTTTTTGTGTTACATATTAGGTTTTGAAACTGTTATGATTATGAACTCTATGAATAATGGCACAATTAACGGGAGATTTTACCACGTTTATTAACTGTTTTGCATATCTAGTTAATTTTAACATTATTCATAACATTTTTGTGTTACTAATTTTATTCATCGACTTTCGAACTTTCTTAATTCAAAATATATAGGTAAATAAAATATTCAATCACTGTCTCCAACCTATTATTTTATACATTTCCAAGATATTGTGTACTCGTTTCCAGGGTCAAAAGAAGATAAAACATAATTTTAAATCGCTTAATCTTTCGCAAGAGCTGAACGCTGCGATATAAATATAACTGGCAGCCATGACCTATCTACACGAAAATTCCATTACAAACTCTGCTGTAAGGCGATTACAAGTTACCGCAAAATCCGTCTAAAACTTCGACGTCACTCGAACAAAATATCGACCACGTCAGTCGTTTCTAAACCCTCCTCTAAAACATAAACAAAACGTCTGTTATTTTCGTCTCCGTCTTCCGATTCCATATTCGGACGCGAGGACGCTGTGTTTATGTTGCTAATTATGTGCGAGTGAACTGAGGGCATTAGTAAACCGATTCCAAATTTAAATCTTGGCCGTGACGGACGGGACGGACGCGGAATGTGTGACGTCATAATCTTGGACCGGACGAGTTTGATGTATAACACATGTCCAATTTATGATTTACTGCCTCCTGTTGATCCGAGCACTTGCGTTTAAATAAATATAGTTATTTTCAACTAAGCGTTTAGCTCTGGTTTCGAGATCTAGACGATAGATGCCTAGATAGATGGTTTCCGCGGATTCGAAATGTTCCGAACATTTCAAATGCATGTCTTTCCATTAATGTTAAATTGGGTTGATTCCGATCTAATAATACGTAGTTTTTCCACTTGGATGAGATTCAAATATTATATATTATATTTGAACCTCAGATGGCCTAAGATGATGAATAAGTCATAAAATTACATTTTATCAAAGGCTATACTAAATTAACTTTCACATATTTAATACCAGTTCTTGGCCACGGTTTCACCCGCGGGGAAATTCTCACTGGACCCGTGCATTTTTCCGGGAAAGTAGTTATGTTCTGGTCCATAAACTATCCCTACAAATATGTCATTAATATTACACTTAATTTTGACACAGTAATTTTAAGCGCAATCAAATTCAACCACTTATATTATTATGGAAAATCCTAACATATTATAAACAATTATTCATGTCGCCTGAGAGATTTCAAGATTTCGGACAAAAATTACATTTCTGACTTTCACAACTCAGTTGCGCCTGGCATGGAGATCCGGAAAACATGAATTGAGTTCCCGTTGATATAAAAAAATAATGAACTTGAACAGAATCAACTTTGTTAAAGAAAAACGTGATACATGAAGATAGCACGGTAGTAAATAATTTTAAACCAATTACATATTATTTGCAACACAAAATGTAAAGCAACATTTTTCATACATTTTATTTTGTTACGCACTGAAAACAACTATTCGTGCACGCTGCGTGCGTTCACAGCTTTCCCGTTGATTGTCGGTTTGTCGACGAACGCTTTGAGTTCGTATGGAGTTACGGACCGTCCACATACGTTCGCATTTACAACATGCAATAGCATGTTTTGTTGCAAATAAATCTGACCCGGGCTTACAATTTTACTTAGCAGTCGCATTTGGAAAGGTTTAGCTTACTAACTACCTTCGATTACATCGTCATTTAAGATGAGATAAGATAGTCATCAAATGCTGGACATATCGAGGATAGAGACATTTATAGATCAAATTCTGGGTACCGATTCCCGAAATGGCATGAGGAATCAAAATATTAAATTTCGCCGCATCAGGTAGATTTTAATACTGCCTAAGCCAGAAGAACTAAAAAAACGGTAAGTGGGTAGTTTGCACACCTCTGGAAGTGACTTATTTGATTTGCGATTCCTCCCGCCACTTTACTTTAAAAGCACTAAAGAAAATGTTAGGATAAACATTTCTAGTAGTTACCTAATATCAATTGATTTAGTTGGTTGTGGTAACGGCACAAATATATTTTGTGCGGTTTTTTTATCCTATTTGATAACGAGATGACCTGGTCCTTTGCCTGACGGTAAGAATAACGGCGGCCCATAACAATTGCATTGCCACTCACTCAGTCTAAAACACAAAGGCCTGTGCGGCACTGCAGTCCACTCGTTACGTTTGTGAGCTACGGTCGAAAATGTTGTTATAACTCTTACATAATATTACGGTTTTACATAACAATAAAACCGATATTATGTGCCGAGAGGGAAAACATACAGCATTGTCTATGAAGAAGCTGTGTGTACTCAGCCTTAAGCTCCATAGTCTATGTCTTTCCACAGACAACTATATGTAGTTCTAGGTTTCGCCGCCAGGTGTCGCCAGCAAGTTGCGCAAGGAGCGCAGCCATTTTTGAATTTCATAGTCTTCACCAGGAAGGACTTCCTGCAATGCTGTATGTTTTCCCTCTCGGCACATAATATCGGTTTTATTGTTATGTAAAACCGTAATATTGATGTGCCTCCGGAAAACATACAGCATTGTCTATGAAGACGTGTTTGTTATCTGCTGGTGAAATGATTAAGCACAACGCTATGATGAGTAAAGTTAAAGCGTATAAGGAAACCACTATTATAATAATGAACATAGTTTTATAGCACTATTAAAATAATTAAATTGAGAAAACACAATGCATATCTTCTATGTTAACGAAATAATTAACAAAGTTTTAAAGAAAAAGACATTTAAATCAAGATGGGCAAAATGTTTTGAAAAAAGAATGATGGTGATCTTAGGAACTATCATTCGGCAGTAATGATTATAAAAAGTTCTGGATGATTTCCAGTTACCTCACGAAAGTATGTCGTCAATTGGTTGATTATCAATCCATCTCAAAGAGGCTACTGCTGATCTGCAACTTCCTGGAGATGCATTGAAGCCACTCTCTCGTAGAACTGTACGAAACCAGTTTCCAATGACAGTATGCGATGCCGCTTTTGTATCACCACATAAAGTAACAAAGACATTGGTCAACTGAGTTTCTGACCTTGGCATGATATTTTTTTTTTTTTTTTTCAACTAGCATCCTAACCAATGTTGGCAATGTGGCATACCTATCTTTTTATTTTCATGCTTTGAGACCATCCATGCGGAATTATGGTTGGAATAAGTATCTGTTTTGGAACCGAAAGCTGGTATAAGAAAAATATTTTCCCCGTTATCGAAAAAGCTGTCATTGGAAACTTTGATTAATGTTAGGTCATGGACTCTGTGCCCCAAAGCCAGTAACATCACCGTTTCTGTTATTCGAGCTAATTAAAAAAGTGAGTCTTTGGGCAAATTAGATGCAAACCAGTCTAAAACTATTTTAAGGATAATTTTTCTTTTAGAAACAGGAGCAGTAAAAATTTTGCTATATCGGTGGGTTGTGGAGATCCCGCGTCGACTTCGGAAATGGTGCACCATGCGCGCCATCTTCTAATTGCCAGTAAGTACATTGATAAAGTGGACTGGCGCCAGCTATTCTTTAATAAAACTTCTCTTCTGTCAACCTCTCTTATTTATGCACCCCATCCCCAATCGTCCAAACTTTCATGGTTAATGTTTGTACTTGCAGTGGAGGTCAGAGGTCTTGCAGAGGATATTGTCAGGTCTATTAGAGTCTTCGAAAGATCCTGGATTTCGTGTGGGTGTTCTAGTGCTCGAGACCTGAGATCTTACAGCCAGAACACTTTCGGCCAATCTGGCGCCACTAACAAGTAAGTTCCCGAGGCACTGTTTAAGTGTGCCAATACTATGGGTAGAAGGTTGGGAGGCGGGAACACCCCTGCTAGTCGAAACCTCCACGGCCTGCTGAACGCATCTATAAAGTTTGTTAATCGATCTCTGCAGTCTATTAATATGTAATTTCTTATGACAGCTCTTTTTTGGGATGCGAAGAGGTCTATCTCGGGACGACCCCGCATTTGAAATACTTTCGATGTCGCATGGGGCAAAAGATGCCATTCCGCTGGCTGTTTTCTCCGCGAAAGCCTGACTGCTTTGTTGTTGTATCTCCCCGGGAGATATTGTGCTGACAAGTCTATTTTGAACTTGTCGGCTTAGTTAAGCAGTTGGAATGTTAAGGCCAGTAGCGCTAACGATTTTGTGCCTCCTTCTTTCCCGATGTATGCAATTAGGGTCCGGTTGTCGGACTGAATTAATACATGCTAGTTTTTCAACTCCTTGAGGTTCTTTATGATGGCTGCTATAATTGAAAACAGCGCCTTTTTTGCTATGCCAGTTCATCTGCTGGTCTGACCAAACATCTGACATTAATATCCCTCTAACTGGGCACCCCAACCCGTATCCGAAACATCCGTTGTTAGGAAATGAGTGGTAGGTTTCTTGTGTGCTGGGGATGTTTGATGTGTGGCTCCGCGCCACCAAATCATCTCGTCTTGCACAAGTTGAGGAATGGGTTGTCTGTGACGGGGTCGATTTTTTGTTGAGCCTTCGCAAGAATATTTGTATGTTTCGGTAATGTATGACAAAATTGACCCCGTGGTATGACAAAATTGGCAAAGTTCAACTGACCCAGTAGGCTTTGTGGTTGACGCAGATTGGTGTTCCATCGTTGTACTATTTGCTCTAAGGTGTTTCTGAGACTGTCTATTTTTTCCTCCGGTAAAGAGATTGTATTTGACACTATTTGCCAACGAATTCCCAAGTATTCCAAATCCTACGTCGGTGTCAAACTGAGTTTTGAAAGTTGACTTGCCAGCCTAGATATTCCAAGAGCTTCACAGCTTCCGCAGCTTGAAGACATAGCTTGGATTTGTCTTGGTGAACCAAGAGGTAGTCGTCTAGGTAGACTAGCACTCGACATCCCTTAGCACGAAAGGTCTCCGCGACCTAGCGTGTTATGGATGAGAAAAGGAGCGGCGCTGAAGTCAGGCCGAAAGGCAAGCATGTCATTTGATATAAATGGCTTGGTAACTGATTTTCAAGTAGGTCCGATGAGCTCTTGCCATAGGGACGTGAAAATACGCTTGCGAAAGTCCAGTTTTATCATCCAATCTCCGCGTTGGATAAAGTCTGGTACCGAGGTGTGAGAAATCAGTTGAAAACGTTTCGTCTTTATGAAATTGTTTAACTCTCGAGGATCGAATATTGGCCGCATTGATCCGTCGTTTTTCTTCCGCAGAAAAACCTTGGATTTTAATAAAACTGGGCGTTTCTTTTTTTTTTTTTTATTACTGTTTACAGTACTTGTTGAGTTAAGAGGTCGCGAATCACTGTCAATCAATGTCCCTAGACATTGCGGACATTCAAATTCAAATTTCCTTATTCAAATAGGCCCCCAAGGAGCACTTATGAAAGTTAAAATAAATTACTCTAACAGCAGGCCTCTGCAACATCCGTCTACCCGAATCACAGACCAAAACTGATGCCGCCTTTAACAGAACATAACAAACGACAAAGACACCAACAGACCCAATCCGTTTGGGGCATATTGTTTCATGACCTTTTTTGAAGGTCTGATCAGAGGGGGTTTCTAAATAGTGGTATTCGGGAACCAGATATTGTCGCCATTAAGAATGTTGTGGCACCCAGTACTTGCCATCTGTGTTTGAATTTTGTTATTTGGCTGGTTGTGATTATAATTTTTGTGCCGAGTTTGAGAATGAGATCTAGATGTAGATGGTGTTGCATCATTTAGTTTCCTTTTAAGGCTTGGCTTGTCTTGGGTTTGTGGCTGTGCTAGCAAGAAATGGGGCCCTCCGAGGGACTGAATCAATGACAAAAATTTGGTTTTATCAAACAAAAATTCCTCGCTTGGCGGTATGTTGGAAACGGCAGCTCGAATATTATTATCGGAATTCCAGATATCAACTTTTGACGTCTTATTTCTTTATATTCGGCCCTTTTTTTCGCAAACAATTTGCAACGCCTGTTCAGATAACTTGCAAGACGGTGACGATTTGCTAAAGTTTTCAGTAAACTTATCGAAAAGGTTATCAGAGTTTAAATTACCTGGGTTATTATGAGCCCAATCAACTATTCCTTGTAACCCTGTTAACAATTATCTCTAGTATAACAAGGTATAACAAATAAAAGCAGCTACGACTTGCTCTGTAGAGGCTAAATAGTACATTTCTTTATTGAGGCAGCACACTCGTCATTAATTTTAAGACTGCAAAAACTAGGTTGTGCAATCATATCATTTAAAAAGCTTTAATGTAACGAAACGTGTTGCCACGTAGGAAAGTTGAAATGTTGGAGATCGAATAATCACTCAAAATTTTCATCGTCAGCCGGTATTATAAATTTTTTATCATCAAAATCTGTCATACAAATGCCTAATTCAAGCGATTTTGGTTTTACTGTAAAGGGGTTTGTCAAAAATTCCGAATTATCGCAGTTAGCTTGCTCGACAACTTCATAACTACTAGTGTTACTACTTGTCACACATTGTTGATGCATAATTAAATTTGTAAGTTAACACTGACCTGGTTGAATAACGCGTCGATTCGTGAATCGACCGTTACCTTTGAATCCCGCCTCCGTTTTTTACGAAGGCGCCTCCTCTTGTTTTTCTGCATCAGACGAGGAGCTGCTGGAACACGTAGCGGCACATGCCGCATCTCCATCGGATGAACGTTCCCTCTCGGATGTGTGTTTTATAATATAATCACCACACTTACTTGACGCCGGAGTCGCGGGACTCTTGGACGTCGTATCGAACGAAAATGGATCAATAATTTTACACTAAAACTAAAAAATACTGATATTAATAATATCAGAAATATACTTTGTAACGCTTAACGACAGTTATTTTTGCCATTAATTGCGGATCGAAAAGATATTTTAAGATAGAAAAGATTTTCGACCGTACGCGGCAAAAGTACACAACGCTATGAAATTCAAAAATGGCTGCGCTCCTTGCGCAACTTGCTGGCGACACCTGGCGGCGAAACCTAGAACTACATATAGTTGTCTGTGGAAAGACATAGACTATGGAGTTTAAGGCTGAGTACACACAGCTTCTTCATAGACAATGCTGTATGTTTTCCGGAGGCACATCAATACTTACCAATGTGTAATGCTGCAGTTGATATATAAAAATATTTATAAAAATTACCAAAACAAGAAGTCTTTATTATCTGTTCAAGTTAAAATAAATTTGTAAGTGCATGTCATAATAATACGCAATACGTTTTCTTGAAATTGCTTCAGAACTTCCGTTTTTATATTCAAAATGAAGACCATGATTATTTTATACTTCACTGTCATAATTATTAGTTGATTCGAATACCTTTATTTATGCTTCGAATACTGCCAAAGAGATTCCAAAGTAGAATACTGCGAAGCACCTAATGTTCATTCTGGCTTTGACAAGAACAATTGTAGCACAAATTATAGTCTGCGATGTTCGTTCTTGTGATTCACTTGCAGAATACGGGTGGGTTAACTTTAACTTTACAAAGAAGCAAGTGGATCCCTAGATCTAGATAATTGTTACTCTATGGTAAAATAAGAAATGGTTCTAATTAAGATTTCAAAATAAAAGCTTATCATTACAAGCAATTTTGAAGCTTGATATTTAAGAGATACCATTATCCACAATTAACTTGTGATATCAAATTAATTAAAAATTTGTAATTAATACGTTTTTGCTTCTTTAACTTGTGAGATTTGTTAAAATTAATTATCATAATTAGAGAGCATCTAGTTGAAGCTACAAAAGTTATTTTTGTTAATCAGGGTGTTGTGAACTTCGACGGCATTTACTTATACAGTAGATATGCACATATTTTTTTTAGTAATTTGCTTTAGCTTATTTCTTATTCTTTATTTTCTACTTTTTGGCCAAGACATCTTAATATTACAAAGTGTTCGGAAGTAATGATGAAAGTTTGGGGAACTAGGGAAATAACAAAAAGTTATTAAGCAATAGAAAGTTATTGACGCAGGTTTTGTTAGTGGGAGGACTAACTCTTCTGCGAGTGTCCGTCTAGGTTGTTACCACCGCTTTGCTCGTGAAGTCTGCTGCCAAGCAGTAGTGTGCAGGCATTACTGTGTTCCGGTTTGATGAGATGATACCTAATGTCTCAGGGTAACGAGCGCATTGCAGTGCCGCGCAGGCCTTTGTGTTTCAAAGTTCTGGGTGGCACTGCAGTTGTTATGGGCCGGCGTTATGCTTACCATCAGGCAAACGACCAGCTCGTCTCGTTACCAAATAACATAAAAAAAGGTATAAATCATTCCAAAATAACTGTTACCCTAACAGATGTACGCACAGCTTTCCCGTGGGTAGGTCTAGAAAGACCTCGTTATACTATAATGGATGTATCTAACGGTTAAAATCACAAACAAATTACGTGAAGTATGCGTAAATCTCATTGTTCTAAAATTATCACTTTCAAAGCTTCGTAAATGTAAACACTCATAATTATGACAAAGCAATAACACGTGCGTTGGTGTGAAACAGAATATTTTCAGAGAAATCTAAATAACATACAAGATAATCAGTGAAATTACTGATGTATGTGGTAGTTCTAAATTTGTTGAAAGTGTCCGTCTGGATGTTTACCTATTCTGTTGTGAAATTTCTAATCATTTTAAAAGTTTATCTTTAGACACTGTCTAGCTAAACAGGCGTCTAAAAGTGTTATCTTTGAGATGAATAAACTTGCTATCTTAAAAGTTTCATTAAGATAGTTTGTTTCTTCATCTCAAAGATTTTGGACTGGAAAGTTGGTAACGTAAACGCTTTTAATTTGTATTAATATTATTATATAAAATGTTCTAATCGATTGTTTACATTTTTGGTTGTAAATTATTTTTTTTCTATTCTTGTTTCGCGCGCATGAAGCGGTAGTGGAAGACGGTCATAAAACCGGTAGTGTGATTGTGCAATTCATTTATCGATTATCTAATTATACTACATGTGTATTTTATCCTTCTTCAACCGATGTGTTAATACAATATAGAAATAAGGTTAATATTGATGACCTATCGATGTATTAAGCCGAAAAGGATATTGGAAATTTATTAAATTTTCTGCAGCTGAACCACCATTATGTTAAGCTGGTGATCAATAATAAAAGCATTAATAACAACACGTTCTTTATTTATTACTTTCCCACCAGATGGTGTTAACGTCAACCCGGACTATTATAAGACACATAAAATTAGTCAAGAGAATTAACCAAGTCCGCCGAGTTTATTCACGATAATAATAAGCGCACGGTAAACTACACGACCAAAGCTTTGGTACCTTGACGGACACTCGCAGAAGATTTACTGTGTTATTGTTATCAATTTAGTTGACGCTCTCTAATACCAATCCATATTTTAAAGCTATCTTCCTAGTTTCAACAAACGCCGTCCAAAACCATTTGGCGGCGTCAGAAAGGTCGTCAATGTTTCAGTTTCCTCGGGCAATACGAACTTGGCATCTTTACAATAGATGACACACGCAGGAAATATGCAGACATCTTCCATCCACGGAATTTGATATATTTCGTTTTTAGTAGTAAGTCGTGAGAAACGAAAACGATTTGGTATTTATTATTTTTGTTAAGACGTATGTACCTTTGTTGTCTATAATATAAACATAACATTAAAGAAACAAGGAATTAAGTGTATTTGACAGTATATAGCAAAAATAAAAAACGTCAAAATAATCTGAATACGTCATTTATTAATCGAGTTAAACTAGAATAAAAAATAATTTACGACCTAATGCCTAAATATAGCTGATTTGAACTTTTTACATAGTATTACTCCATACAAATTAAGTGTGTTTACGCTTCACGGCTTTTCATATATCTTTGAGATGAATAAGCATGATATAATTATGTGAAATTTTGTAATGCATAAGCAGAATACGTAGTTCTAAAATGGTATAAAATATAAAAGCACATTTTTAAAGATATAATATTATAGCGATTTTCAGTTTTTTGTAATTGTAATGCACATTTATTTTAGTTTATTTTTATGAATTTCTTTATTTAGTTTACTAATAATATAAATAAATAATAGCACTAAAATGATTTTCAACATGACAGTACGTAAGCTGTTTATCCTGGTTGTTGTTTATATGATTACAGTCGTTAAGCCATCTCAGAACTCAGAACCTTTCAGGTGGCTTCTAAAGTCTGACTTCAGGGACCAGGGCTGGCCACATGCCTATTATACGAGAAGGAAGGAAGAACGTCCTCGTATTTAAAACTCTATGAAAATACTGATAAGGTTGATAATGCCTTGCACTAAGTTCCAGATATACGACACTTTATGGGAAGGGTAAAGCCAAGAAAAGGTAGGAAGAACGTCCTCGTATTTTAAAATCTATGTAAATACTGGTAAGGTTAATAATGGCTTGCACTAAGTTTCAGATACATGGCGCTTTATGGGAAGCGTAAATATCTAGCGACGGATGCAATATCCTAACGTCATATCCGCAGTGCAAAGTAAAACCTTTGATATTTATGACTCCTTTATTGAGAACTTGCTGCTCAAGGTTTCAGCTGCGTAGGCATCACAGGAGCCGTGTATTTTTCGAGAAAAAAATGTAGCCTATGTATGTCTCTATACGTAAAAATAACGTTGCTCCTTTGCTCCGTGAAAGAAGGACAAATCAACAAATGTATTTACAATAGTAAGGCATTGACTGCCTGGTTTGTATCCGATACATAGCGTAGGTACTCACACAGATGTGGGAAAGGGGCCTTAGAGAACCATAGTTATAGTTCACATATTTTAGGTTTAGCACACTCACTAACTTCGAACACATCAACACTTGAGATCAGGCGAGTTATAGTGGTCAAAAGTTAATCCATCGACAATAAAGAAAATTGGTTATAAATTTGCACAAGGCCGCAAATTCGGAAAGGCTGCGCGTGAACCGGGCGTTGTTTTGAATGTGTACGCTGGGCTACTGAACGTATCGACTGGTGTTTTTGTAGCAGGGTTCACAGCGTGCAAGCTCGGCGATGTGATCAATGGAAAAGCGGGCGTTCTAGTAAGCGTGCACGCTTAACGTATTTGAAATGTACTAAAGCGTCTTTGATAAAGTGATTGAGCGTTACGGCATTTAGTTTCAGCATGTGGTTCGTTCCTGTGATGTGACGACGCTTGCACTTGAACGGCCTACGATTGGTCAATAAACTAGGATGTCCCACTGCTTGTGATAAAGCACGCTCGTTGCTCTATAGAACTTTGGAACGCTCGACCGCACGTGCCGCCGTTCCAAATTTGTGACCTTAGATTTATTCAAATACTGTGCTGCTATACCTATTTTAACATAACATATCTTTGTAATACTAACCGTTAGCTAGAAATTCTCTCAACTCTAATTTACCTCATTTACAACTGGTGCCCGCATTTTAATTAATTTCTTTTCGGGTAAAGGTTTTAATAAAGTTGACTTTTCAGGAAGCAATAATGTCTATCACTTGAAGAGTTAAACGAGTGGATAAAATATGCAAAAAGGACGATCAGGAAATGGAGAACCCAAGTTAAAGAGATCGTCAATTACCTTGTCGGATTTCCAAATCGTTTTCAATTTATTTCAGCTTCGAAAGGGACATTTAACAAATGCTAAACAATCAAAGTTACTTTGAAAGTAGGATTTATCGGTTTTTTTAAAGTTGTTTTGATATTTGACACAGCTATATTGTATAGGAAGTTTTTCTACAGATATTTTAACAATTTTTTTTGTAAATGTACTTCCGTTTGCGCACTTATCTCACTAGTATTCACTATGATCTCACCCGACGCTAAGCAACGACGCGGTTCGGTTGACAGTTTCCTTCTAAGTCCTAAGCATTTTGCTTCAACCTTCATCATGTGGACAGCTAAAGAGTGAAAGTCTTTGACTGCTTTTTTTCCTGACCGCTATAATGAGTAAATAGTAGTCTTCAAGGCATGATTGAATAACTATCTTCTGGATAAACGTGGGAAATCCATTGTCGCTGAGAATGTGATCAAACGTATGCCTATTCAGTAAAAATAAAACACGTGTAGAATACCGTGTTCTATTTTATATAGCCCCTAAACGAAAAATGCAAAAAAACAATTCATGATCTGTTTGATAAAGGATAAACTAAGTAAGTACTCACTGTAAATAATTCTCCAAATGATATAACTTTTGTGGCGCACTGCATCTCAGGCGGGAGGAGACCCTTGCACGGTGGCTTTCCATACTCATTGATGATTTCACACAGCTCCTTCATTTCTGTGCACACTCTGGCTTGAGCTTCGGCTCCTCTGTACTCCGTCATCGATCCGGGTATCGGCCTAGAATGAAATAAAAACTTTGTTATTGATCAGATGGTTCAACGAATGATACGGCAAATATGGGGTCTAACAAAAAAGCGATCATAATGCTTTTTAACCGACTTCCAAAAAAGGAGGAGGTTATCAATTCGTCGGGTATTTTTTTTTGTATGTTTGTTACCTCAGATCTCGGTCATTTATAAACCGATTTGGGAAGTTCTTTTTTTATTTGAAAGGGTATGCTTTCAGATGGGTCCCATAGAAATTTCATCAAAATCGGTTCAGTAGTTTGTCACTGAAGTCGGTTCGTCGCTTTTTTAAAGCAATTTTTTTAACTGTGTAGGGTCTTTTATAGTATTCGTTTTTGGTACCTGATGATAATGCCTTTAACAAGCCGATCTTTAGATATAATCCTTTTGTAGTAAAATAAGGTTGTAAATTACAATGCCTTTGCTTTTAGTTCAACATTATTAACCCACTTCAAAAAAGGAGAAGGTTCATAATTCGGTGGGTATTTTTTTTCGTATATTTTATATCTTTAAAGTAAAGACACAATTAGGGTTAAATATTTTTATGTATGTCTATTACCTATTCATTTTCTTATAACGTCGAGGTGGCGTTAGGAAAAGTAATGGCAAATCGGTATAAAAGAATGTAGTATTTAAGCTGGTACAGGAATAAAGTTTAATAACGGGTTCTTTAACCAGAATATTATTTAATTGGACCCTATATTACACCTACATACCAGGTCGATTATTAGCAGACGATGTTGATGACCACAAGCCAAAACCAATCTGACTTTATGTACAGTAATACTGATGGATCAACAAGGCACGTACAAGAGGTCAAATATTAAGTTCGATTGAGTTTCAAAAGTAATTATAGGTAAAGTTACAGTGAATTATTTGTTCTATCGAAATGTGTGTTACTACTAATTTGAGTGAACGATATGTGCTATAACTTGATTATATTATTTGCACGTTGTAGTGTATTGACTTTATCCGGCGTTAGACTCGAGATCTTAAGTGACTCGAGTTATATCGAGTAGTCTTATTCCGGTGGGGGGAACACTCTGATTTTGCACTTTTATTAGGCCACCGTTGATCGGAGCAGTGCAACCCTAGAATGAAGGGACCGCATATTATGATTATTGTTGCTGGCCTGGTATTGATCAATTTAAAAACGGCTTGGACGGGTTAGCGGCAGCGCTTAGCAAGTACCGTCCGAACTATGGTTAGCTTAAATTCCGGCAGCCACATTTGAGAGCCTGTCCTCACTCTAGTCACATGATCGCATAAGATCAGATGAGATAGAAATTATATCGCTGCCATATTTTGTCCCTCTGTTTAGTAATTGCCTACTCTTTCCCCCCTTCCAACTCCAAGCCAATAATTATATCGACAAAATCTAGTTTAGACACTTACTTGCCATACTCATCTTTTGAGAACGTAGGCTTGTGGTTTTTGTCGAAACTTCCACTGAATGCGGTGACCTTCTGTAGGTCACTGTGGGTCTGGGCTTTTGTGTCGAACGCCGATATGAGGTCTGTCAGTGATGAACTCTACAAAGAAGAAAATCAAATCATGATTTGTAAGATAATTGTCTAACGGCGGGTTTCGGGAAAGTTCATTAACCTTAATTACAGATTAAAACTAATGTTGTCCTTATCTAGCTATATTACGTCGACTGATCCCGCTTGAACTGAACCCGCGGGCTTAGTTGGCGTAATGCATATTTTAAATTGATCTACTGAACCCGACAAACCCTTTGACAAATTTTGTGATTTGTACAGACTGAGAGAAATGTTTTGACATTAATATCACGAGAATTAATATGACAGCGCAGCCGCAGACGCATTGCATTCGAGTCAAGTGCCTAGAACATCATAATAAATGACAAAGACGTCAATAGACCTAGTCTGTGCTTTTTGTTAATGAACTTTCCAGAAACTCACCGTATACCGTTTAAAAGGTAGGTGTCGAAACAATGATAGGTGGTCGTGAAGTATTCACCGTTCTGTAGGTTATGGGTTGAAATCCTACAATGAGCACCCAGACGGACACTCTTGCTTGATTAGTATTTGTTCAGACAAATCAAACGAGTCCAAATTGGTTGGGGTTACGTCGTTTCGTTACAGGTTTCCTGTGGCCGCCTTCCGGCGCCATCATCAGACCAGCTCTGTGACCTCATTATAATGCATTGTCGATGCCGATTTAAATATATAAGTATGTAAAATTTTGGCTCAATCGTGAGTCAAATTTAGCTTGCAATATTTGTTCTTCACTAAGAAGACAAGTTAAATAAAAGTTTGTGAAAAATCCAGTCATACTAGAGACTAATCAGAAAGAACAAAATCACTTCTGTGATAGTTTGAAATAAGCTTTTTATTGTGTGTTACATTTATTTCTATATTATTTTATTATAATAGATTTATTACTTTATTAAATAGAAACTATTCATTACACTGACATAAAACATTGTGAAACTTGTAATTCTACGAGAGAAAATCAAAAGAAACCAGGCCGATATACGTAAATAACACTTTTTCGTTTCATAAAACGGTACATAAATAACAAAAATATACAAAATCATTTCGACTTCAAGATATGGCTTACATTATTTTTATGAGTCGTAAAGTCCGGTGTCGGTATTAAATTGGGTATTTAGCACTTTCATTACCAGAAATAAACTCGATTCTTGTATATTGAACGAAGCTTTACCGAAGCAAAGATGTTTTGGGAGTTAAGAAAAAAATTCAATATGCTCAAACCAATCTAAGTAACTTTATATAGGCACTAGCAACCCGCCGCACGATTCAATTTTTGAAAGCGACAGCATATTGTGTCTCATTAATCCGATTTTTTTCGACTTTGTCAGTGGATTTTTTGATAAATTTTTATCATGCAAACTTCGTCCTTATTTAATTACATACACAACAAAAAAAAAAAAACAGCCAAATCAGTCGAACCGTTCTCAAGCAATGTTCCATTATGTGGCAATTGATTTTTTTATTTGTATAGATGTAAAGAAGATTTAAACTCAATTTTGCTATACATCGAAAGTACATAAGAACTGTTATTTGACTAATAAAGTAATAATTTTGTTTAACTAAAATTTGTCGGTACAGCGAAACCTGGAGAAAGTACAACAGCAGTTAATACTTTTGGAAACTGAAATCGCCTACCGTGGTTCAACTCACAGATCGTTTGCCACAAGCAAACACTTAAATGCAAAAACTTAAATGGAAGACATCGGTCTTTAGGCCAATACTACACGAATGGATCTTCCACCGCAGGAAATCGCATGTTAACCACAGCAGTCACAATTTATTATGAACGTTATATGACACAATCGACACTGCAAGGTTTCCCGCTGCGGCCGCGTTCGTAGGAAATTGTGCCTCCTGCGATCTAGATACATGCGATTGCACGCGGCGGGAGTACCGCTCGTGTAGTAATGGGCCTAAGCAAATTATGTATAATAAAATTATGCATTTAAGAGAATAGTTTAAAATTCACCACACCTTATCTCCGAAACTATACCGAGCCTCATGAAAAATAATACAGAAAATAGTTCTTTATTTATAAATTTTGCCTATGTTTATGGTTTAAACTAACACAGCAAATCTTTCATTAGTGTCCGGACAAACTTATACATTTGCTGTTGGAATTGACCTACTGTTATTTGTTTTTGGGATAAACGTACGTAAATCAAAACATGCGAATTGATCTCGTGTCAAGAGGGTTCTCTTCACACGACTTCAATTTGCACTTGTCTGGTTTTTATTTGGTAATCGTGTTTACTTTAAGTCCGTTTAGTAAGCAATCCATTGTGTATTTTACTGTCTGCTTTCGCCAGCCCTGGTTACCATACAGTAGACGAGCGCGTCAAAGTACAACGTTATGATTATACGACAATCGCGCAGCTGCAGCGCAAGTACGGATCTTTTCGATCGATAAAATTTACAGTTCAAATCGATAAATTGGGTTTTATCGATTTTTTATATAATTTATCGAGCCTTGATACAATCAACAAAAGTTATCGAATAGCTAGGTCAAATCCAAAGAGAATATAGAGCTACTACAATATTTTACGATCAGAGTTCGGTACTCGCAACATTCGATAAATTTATCAGTTTTATCGATTCGACAAATTTATCGTTTGGGATTCTGTACTTGCGCCGCTGTTGTTATTGCTAAATATTAATTTTACATGCTTCTCTATGCGTGGCGAAACGCGTTAGCCGCAATCGCACTTTAATCAATGAGACTTGGCATCGTTTGGCTTTCAGATTTTATAAATAAAACAAAGTATACAGACAATCGGTGCAGATTACATTTGAGCTTTTAGCGAGCAAATGTAAATAAGTCATTATACATCAATGTTAAATTCTTCTTATTTTTATTTATTTTTTATTTTATTTATTTCCATAATCCAACAGCGACAACATAAAACCTAGGTACATAAAATAATCTTATAATATTTTATTTTATTTTTATTTTATTTTATTAGGAACAGCAAACAACTACACTATATATAATAATTTGTGAAATACACGAAATAAACTGACAATAGTGCAGCCCACAACACTATTCACAGATTAACAATAAATAGTTTTACAAAATTCCGCCAGAGGATAAACATTGAGAAAAAAAAATAGATTTATATTACACTGAGTGAAAGATCGATTCTTGAATATTAGTAGGTGATGGTTAAATATAAATAACAAAAATTACGTGTCCTAGTAGAAATACAATTATTACACATAAATAACAATAAAGGATACTAATCCTGGGGACCAATTTTTGAATGTCACGAATGATTCCGAAATCACCGATGACAAAATTCTCAGCGATGACTTTGAAATCACTAATTTGCAAAAGTCGCACATTTGAAAGTCATATCCTGTGTACCAATCATGCAACTATTCCTCAGCTATGATCACAGATAAACTTATGATTGTGTTCTATTTATTTTTATATTTTGAGTTGGAAATTGTGTTCAAGTCACAATTGGCACTAAATACTCGTATCTATGATATCGTTTACGAGTGGGGGTATCCATTCGTAAACGATATCATAGGAACGAGAAGTTTAGTCACCCGCTGAGATTCAAAAATACGATCTTTTGCAAATCGGTGACTATCGGTCATATCGCTGATATTCAGTCACTCGGTGACATTCAGAAATTGCACCCCTGGAAGAACAAAAATTATAAGAGTGAGAAGGGCATGTAACACCTCACTGTGAAATTAGTTTTATAAAAACTGCCATTTTAAAATTATTTAAACTAAGTACAAAGATATCAATGTCATCAAATGAGTTATTGTAAGTCTCAACCATCCGACGGATGGGAGCGCGTTCACCACTATTTGTGCGACACCGGCCAACAGCAAACAGCTGACACGCGCGAACTTCTCTTTTATGAATGGTTCTTGGAACAATGTAACATAAATTATTTACTAAACTAATACAGTCAAAGTAATTATTAACAATTTTAAAAAGAGTGGTAACTTCCAAGTATTGGCGTCGACATTCAAGCGAAAGCATGTTGTATCTGCTGAGCAATTGGGGATAAGAAGGCAAATACCGTCTGTGACATCTGTAGTGCATAGATTTCAAATATTTACGTTGCACTCGTTCAATAGCATCTATATATTTATTATAATAAGGGTTCCAGATGGGTACCGCATACTCAAGCTGTGATCGCACTAAGGATTTATATAAGTATAGATACGTAGACGGGCGCTTAAAATCAGAAGATGACCTCATTATGAAGCCATACATTTTAAATGCTTTATTCACAATTTTGTCAACATGTAGATTAAGAGATAGTTTGGCATCTAGTTGAATTCCTAAGTCACACAGAGTAGTAACTTTATTCAAAGGAGCATTGCAAAGATGGTATGTATGATTTATTATATTTTTGTTTCTTGTGAAATTTACAACATTGCATTTAGGTATACTGAGCTGCAATTTGTTATCATCGCAATATTTAGTTAGTCTATCAAGATCTTCTTGAAGTTTCAAGCAATCATTTTGTGTATTAATAGCTTTATAAACTTTGAGGTCATCTGCGTATAGTAAAAATTTAGAATTTAAAAAACATTTTTTTAATATCATTGATAAACAGAATGAAGAGAAGAGGTCCTAGAATAGAGCCCTGCGGCACCCCGGAAGTGACTCCAATATTACCTGATTGATACCCATTAATAACAACTTTTTGTGTTCTATTTTGAATGTATGAAGAAAACCAACGTAACAGATTACCACGTATACCATTGTATGCAATCTTATTCAAAAGCAGTTCATGATCCACCTTGTCGAAAGCCTTTTTGAAATCAGTATATACGGCATCTATTTGTACTCTATTATCAGCAGTCTCAAATAAAAAGTTAGTAAATACCATTAAATTTGAAGTCGTTGATCTACGTTTAACAAAACCATGTTGCTCTTCTATAATAATATTATGTAAAATTGGATATATTTTATTATGAACCAGACGTTCAAAAAGCTTCGACAAGGTGGACAGAATTGAGATTGGTCTATAGAATTCAACATCCTGCCTGGAACCACTCTTATGTACGGGAGTTATGTTAGCCCGCTTCCATACCTCGGGAAAGATGCCCTCAGCTAAACATTTATTATATATTATATGCAATGGGGAGCAAATTGTCTCAGCTGTACGTTTAAAGAAAAGAGGTGGGAGGCCATCAGGCCCTGCACCCTTTGAAGGATCAAGCTGCTTCAATTCCCTTAATATAGAATCTTCACTTAGATTGATATCAGAAATTAAAGTGACACCATCCGCGTAGGCAGGTGGTGGCTGCCATTGTGAAGAATCAAGTGAAGCTGGTTCAAAAACGGATAAAAAGAAGTCTGAAAACATATTACAGATAGTTCCAGGATCACTTGATTTAACACCTCCACCTTGCATAGTAGACGGTATAACCGGTTTACTCTTACGATTAGCTATGTATGTCCAGAAGTGCTTAATATTTGTAGCAATACCATCTTCAACCGATACCATGTATTTCCGGTAGCATAACTCACAATTTTCCTTAAAAATAGCCCTATATTTAGAAAATGTTTCATAGTCTCTTTCATTTTTATATTTCTTCCACTTGACCCATGCTTTTAGTTTCTTCTTGTATGTTTTAATCAATGAGTAAGTAAACCAGATAGGGTATTCAGAATTCTTGACACTGGCCATAGTAGCATGCTGCTTAATAATACTATCTATGGTATTATAAAAAGTTTCTAGAGCCTCCTCAGAAGCAAGATTCTGAATCAGCGTATCCCAGTCAATGTCCTTAATTTTGGAATTTATGCTATCGTAATCTGCTTTGTAGAAGTTATATTTTGTGATGGATCGCCTTTTCATAGGTTGAACTACGTGTCTTAATGTTCCATAAGCGACAAATGGTGGGTGGTAAGGGTCAGGGGAAACAAGGGGATTAGATAGCGAGCTGATTACTGTTGGTGAATTCGAAATAAACAAATCAAGTATTTTATCATTGGAGTTGGTAATGTTATTAAACTGCACAGCGTCTAGTATCGACATTAAGTTGTTCACTAAAGAACATACTTTGGTAGAGCCCATAGCTACCAATCCAGAAACCTGTACTTCATGCACGGTGGTTTGGGATGAGTCCAGAGCCCAGTCAATTTCCGGGATATTATAATCACCAACAATGTAAAAACTCTCAATATTAGAATATGGCCAAAATAGGATTACAATAATAAAGCATAAAATGCTTATATATAATATGTAGATAAAGTGAAAGCTGTGTTACAATCATTTCAAAAGTGTGTGCGTGCGTGCGTGTGCGTGTGTGTTTGTGTGTGTGCGTGTGTTTGTGTGTGTGTGTGTGTGCGTGTCGTGTGTGCATGTAAATGTGTTAGATATGTATATTACTTATTTAATTTATATATTACTATTTTATTTATACAATATTAATATTATATTATTATAAGTAAAATCTAATAGGATCGATGCAATTTTTTTATTTCATTCTTTAGGACATTTTTGGATACATTAAATAAATCTAAACCAGAATAATGCTTATTGTATGTTCTGGCAATACGACACAAAACGGAGTTTTGAGCATAATTCGTACTAACGAGATGGACGTGGAGTAAAGGCGTGTGGCGTGTTCGGTAAGGTGGTACACAAAATTGTATTTTTTCTAAAAGTGTATTACTATCTATTTTCCCTGTTAAGATATCTTGTAGTAATACTATGTCGTACTGCCTACGCCTTAATTCAAGTGAGTCTATTCGAAAGTATTTGCAGGCTTCTGAATAAGTTTCGAAGCCCTTGAAGTCCTTGAAACAAAGGAATTTAGTAAATTTATTTTGTATTGCCTCAATTCTCTTCACGTGAACAGCATAACAGGGTGACCATATGCTACACGCATACTCCAAAACACTTCTGACATAGGTAAAATACAAAACCTTTATGCAATCGATATCTTTGAAAGAGTTACAAACACGTTTAATAAATCCAAGCTGTTTGTATGCTTTATCAATAATTATGTCAATATGTTCACACAACGTCATTTTGGAATCTAGTTTGACACCTAAATCACGCACTGATGTAACTTTTTTGATGGCATTATTATTTACATAATAAGTATTATAAATTGGTTTGGTTTTGCGAGTAAATGATATTTGAAGGCATTTTGCTGTGTTCACAGATATTCTATTTCTTATATAGTAATTACAAAGGTTATTTAAGTCATTTTGTATTAAATTACAATCTTGCTCATTATTAACTTTTAAGTAAATTTTTTTGTCATCTGCGAACATAATATAATTAGATGTAGTAAAGCACGTATTTATATCAAAGAGATAGGCGTTGTATAGCAGAGGTCCTAATACTGATCCTTGTGGTACGCCAGAGCTAGTAGTGACATAGTCACTTCTTGCACTGCCGACTGCAACCGCTTGCCTTCTTTTGGTAATATATGAGCAAAACCATCTGTGAAGGTCTCCACGTATTCCTAATGCGTGTAGTTTATGGAGCAGGATGATGTGATCTACTCTGTCAAATGCTTTCTCAAAATCAGTATAAATCACATCAACCTGCGCCCTTTCATCCATACTCTGGAAGACATAATTTGTAAACACTGTCAGATTAGTTACAGCTGAGCGTTTACTCATAAAGCCGTGTTGTTCCTCTGGAATTGACTTGTGTATAACTGCACATATATTTTGATGAACAATCTTTTCAAAGACTTTACTAAAAGTATTCAAAATTGAGATGGGACGGTAGTGATCAATACGACTTCGGGAGCCACTCTTATGTACAGGCACAATTTTTGCCTCCTTCCAAATATTTGGATAAACACCAAAAACATTTACTGAGAGGACAAAAATTTTATGTAATGGCTTTGCGAGAGATTCAGCACAATTTTTAATAAAAATAGCCGGTATACCATCACTACCTGGACCTTTACTGGAATCTAATGTCTTTAGAATTTTGAGAACATTAGATTCCGTAATGCTTAGTTTGTGAACGACATCATTTGGTTCAGCATACGACTGAAGATTGTGGTTGTAGGATAGTGCCGGTTGTTGAAACACGCTCTCAAAGAAGTGACTAAATCCCGTACAAGCATCCGATTCATTATTATATGTATTCTCACCTAATATAAGAGTATTCGGGTAGCCAGTATTATTATTTCGCAGAGATTTCAGGTAATTCCACAGTTTTTTGGGGTCTTTTTTAAGGAGTAATTGCATTTTTTCAGTATAAGTACCATGGCATTTTTTCTGTATTCTTTTTTGCCGAGCTCGTAATATTGAGAACTCATCCCAGTCTCTTGGATTACCACCCGATTTCCAAAGTGAATGTGCATTCAATTTATCTTTTATTATGTGTATAAGTGCCTTGGAATACCAGATGGGGTAATTATTGGAAGATGAACAACTTATTTTAGGAACGAATTCATTAATTGCTCTGTGAACCTCTGAATAAAACTGCTGAACGATTTCATCTATATTGTCACCTAATAATAAATTATCCCAGTCGACCGCCATGAAGTATTCGTTCAACTGGACATAGTTGGCTTTGTAAAAACTGCACTTGCTTTTTATCTTACGCTTAAGGCAAGGTATCATAAGATCCGAGGCATCTAGCTCTAAACAAGGATGGTAAGTGTCCTCTGCTACAAGAGGTGCACTTGATCGAGAAACATCAACAAACGTGTCACTAAAAATTAAGTCTAAAATATTATTACTGCTGTTAATGTGGAGGTTTTGCTGGCATAAGCCAGCCAAGCTGCACACATCGTTAAAGCCAACCGCAGCCTCCTGCAATTCGGCAGAACCACGCTTATGAAAAGTAGGGCCTATAGAGGTCCAGGTTACATTCGGTAGGTTAAAATCTCCCGCTATAATAAAGTGGTCACTAGTGTATGAAGTAAGAATATTTATGAGTGTGTTAGTGAACGATACAAGTCTTGACGGCTGCATGGTATCAGGTGGTATATACACAACGCAGATATGTAGGTTCCGCTTGTCACCAGCGCCCAGCGCTCGCGCCGGCACAGTCAGCCAGACGCACTCGACCCCGTCAGTCGCCCACTCCGGCCTCTCCTGCGCTTGTAGGGTGCGTCTCGCGCATATCATCACACCGCCCCCGGACTTTTTTGTCGAAGTGTTATGATTTCGATCACACCTAAGAACATCGTACCGGTCATCGCATAACTCATTATTATAAAAACTACCAGTTAGCCAGGTTTCTGTGATTAGTATGATGTCATAATTATGCGTAAGTATACTGTGCCGTAGTTGGAGTGTTTTAGTGCGTAAGCCGCGAACATTTTGATAGAATAGGTTTAATCGAGTAGAGAGCATTGTTCTGGTTTTTTGTAGGTATCTAAATATAGGCAGGAATTGAAATAAAATCTAATCGATCGGATCAATACATAATAATTAGTAAAATTACCTAAAACATAATGTAAATAATATATTATAATATAAGTTCTAATAATAAAATACAGGTAACATCTTGCAAAATAAATAGGTATGAGATAAGAAATATTTTTTTGGAGTTGTGGGGAAGCATAACTATAACAAATAGTGGCCGTGGTTTTAGATAGATAATAATATTTTGTTATTAGTGTTTTGTGTGTTAGTGTTTTGTGCGTTAGTGTTTTGTGTGTTAGTGTGATAGAGTGTGAGTTGTAAAGGAATGTGAAAACTAAAGCGAAAATCATATACTTCGTAGAAACAATATGACAAGTAAACACCACGATGGCAAGTACATAGTATATAAGTAACATTATCAGTAGATGTATTATTATTACTATAGCACTTACACAATCTTCTGTAGGTCCCTGGTGGACCCTATAGTTATAACAGGAGATTCTTCGTTTTTCCTTAAAAAAATATTGCAATTTCTAACCCAAACAAATTTATATGATTTATTTTTTGCGCGAGATTTTGTCGCATTGAGAAGTTGTTTATTGTCTGGGGTAAGATGTTCATTCACAAAAAATCTCCTACTAGTACTTCCCAAGCCTACGTCACGGGTGGTGATGCCTTTTGTTTTACGGAGTCCTGAGATAATTTCGTCCTTTAGCATCCTCGTCTGTAGCTTCACAACAATGGGCTTTGGTCGGCCTTCTGCATCGGTTGGACACGATACGCAGATTCTATCTGACTACTTTGCAGAGGGACACCGGCATGCTTAGCGACCGCGATCGCCAACTCAACAGCTGACTCGTTTGGAGTTTCAGGGAGGCCAACAATTTCAATATTTGACAGTCTGGCCCACTGCTGCTGTTTATTGATTTGTGCTTGTAAGTCCTGTATTTTACCACTATCTTCAAGTGATTTACTTTGCAATATGCCAAAGTCCTTCTTAAGGTTTTCATGCTCATTTTGCAACTTGGTGTGTGAGTTTTCTAGTTGATCATATTTAGCGTTAACCACTTTTATCTCCTTCCTGAACTCGGTAATCAACGAGGTTTTCAGTTCTTTGACCATATCTTTTTTTAGGATGTTTAATTTGACATCTAGTATATTTTCAATTTGAGACACTAAGTTCTTTTCACTATAAGTATGGGTCAAAGTATTACTAACGTCAGGTCCTGGTGATATAGGAAGTCCGGCAGCGGCCGTGGTCGTAGGAGTAGTTGATTGCTGTGGCAGAAGTAGGTCCGCTGCGGGTGATGTAGGCAGCGAGCCTATTCCTTTATCCTTAGGCAGACTGACACACAACTCCTTGGCCGGCTTAGCAGTGTTACGCACAGGTGTATTACTATTATCACCACCTTTTCGTTGACTAGCGACACATGTAGGGCATTTCCATTGCGATCTTGAGGCCGACTCGTTATTGAAGTTGATGCAATCTGAGTGGTACAATTGCATGCAGCTTGTGCATTTGATGCGTTTTTGAGTAACAGTGATGCTGCCTTTGCAAGCTTCACAAATTCCAGCCATCGTAAAAAATATATTTAATGCACAAAACAACACCTTTTTGTCGTAAATATATCCAAAAATGTTTGCTGCAAACTCACACGGCGGTAGGCACTGTATGGCGCACAATTATTTCACTTTTTATTGTGCTAAATCGATACTATTAACTGTTTTCACTGTTTCACACTGTGAGGATATGTTTTCTTTAAATAACGGTAAAATTACATTTACTGTGGGATTATTTGCACATTGTTCACGTAGTCGCATGTTTCGTATTAAATAATACGTATTTAGTTTGACCGCAATCCTACCTGAGGTTAAATGACGAAGCTAACGTTTAGTTGTTTTTCAGGAAAAACCCTATTCGTCACTTCATTGTGGTCTGGAATACTCTCAGATTATAAATGGTAATGAAGAAGCTAGCTAAGTGTACGATCCAATGCATCGTACAGAGTGTCGAGGCAGCATTTTACTCAATTGCGACGAATACAGTCAGTGCGCTTCAATACCGCGGCTCGTTAGCACCTTCCATTAAAATCATACGTAATAAGTAAATGTATCAATAAACCGTGTGTCAGTACATCTTCTATCTATCATTTTCAAACTCAAAAGGTGTCTCGTACATCTTTTTGGTCCTTCGAGAAAAGGCCTACTTACAGTGGACTGTAATAGTGTTCGCGTAAGTGGTGACTAGCATTTGGATTGCAGTGCATAAGGAGGAAGAATATCACGGTAGGGTACACCTACGCCGGAAAACTGCAAAAACACGCAAGTAAGATCTTTCCTTTTACTCGCATTTATCAACATCTTTACCACTCTAACCATGTCGACCATGGAGGATCTCCTTGCGACCCAAAATCAACTAATGGAGGCAATGAGCTCCCTCTTAAGTAACTTCAAGAAAGACGGGTCCGATCGCAAGACGCAGGCATACATCAAAAAGCGATTGAGCACGTTGGAGGGTTACTGGCAGGAGTTTCAATGCAATCATATTAAACTATGTGAGTGTGATGATAAATCGCATGAATATTTTATTAGCAATGCCTATAAAAGAACATCTGAATTTTACAATGACACACGAGCGCATCTGCAAAATTACTTATTACCCTCTGACCTAAATCCGGAGGAAAAGCAACTCCTGCGCCCCGCCACTCCTCTGCATGGGGGGCGGGGGACGCCTCGCGCCGAGACGTCGGGAGTGTGGCAGCAGCCACCATCATCAGATCCTCAGGCCCTGCGCAGCAGTAGCGGCAGCAAGGGGATCAGTAGCAAACTGGAGGAGATGCTTCGCAAACAGCAGAGCAATTTTAAGGCCTTCTCCAGGACGATCAGCAGTATTAACCTCGATAATATCTCCAACAGGTGGGAATTCGAGGACAATCTGAAGTCTGTACAAAACAGATGGTCGGTTATAGACTCCCTACATTGGGAAATAGATAGCGAGCTCTACGAAGACAACTTCGAGTACGAGCAAGCATTTAGTAGGTATGAAAGGCAGTTCAATGATATCAAGAAGGCCATCAGCAGCAAAATGTGGTCTCAAAATTATCGCGAAACATCAACACCTCAAACAGAAGTTCCGACGTTTAGCGGCGACTATCAAAAGTGGATGACTTTCAAAGATCTGTACATCGAGGCTATCCACAGTAACGGGACCATGTCTAACTGTCAAAAAATGCTATTTTTGAAAAGTAAGCTCGAGGGAGAAGCGGAGCAAATCGTCTCGCATTTGCGTATAACCGCAGACAATTATCAAGTATGCTGGGACATCATTAACAACCGCTTCAATAACACCAAATTTATTTTCAATTCTTACATGAATATTATTATGAATCTACCTACTCTCCAACAACAATCAGTAGATCAACTGAAGAAGATGCATGATTGTGTCGTCGAGTGCTTAAACTCTATCAAGAACATGGGCGTTGATATCAGCTCTTGGGATCCTATGGTGATGTTCATATTGCAGCGGAAGCTCGACCCCGTCACCGACAAAGAATATTGTCAATCACTCAAAAATCCTAGGGCCTTGCCGACTATCAAGGATTTTACAAATTTCTTAGAAAGCAAATTTACATCATTGGAGGCGTCGCAATCACAAACTTCTCCTCATAATCAATATAACATGAAATCAGTCCAACAAACAGACAAACAAAACCAAAAATCTAACAACCAATATAAATCGAATAATTATAACAATCTAAAACCAATGAATAACGTGATACAAAAACAGCAAACAGGATGTAAACTCTGCAAAAAACAACACGGCATATTTAATTGCACACAATTTCTGAAAATGAAACCTATGGAACGTCGCGATACAATTGCGAAATTGAAATTATGCATTAATTGCTTGTACGATCATTTCGATAAAAAGTGCCTATCCGAGTCACACTGCCGTGAGTGCAACGGTCGGCACAATACTTTGATACATGAAGCGTTTGTCGAGCTATCCACTGAGAGTGGACAAAAGAATGTTTGTCACGTGTCGCAGGATGACATTACTGAAACTTTATTGGCAACAGCTATGGTGAATGTAAAGTCAGCTGACGGGACATTTATCAAATTGAGAGCTTTGATTGACCAGGGATCACAAACCTCTCTTATCACCGAAAATGCAGCACAGATGTTAAAATTACCTAGACAGAGGTGCAAAGGCGTTGTCTTTGGGGTAGGAGCCAAAGAAAATAACTGTAAAGGGGCCCTGAATATCATTTGCTCTTCAACTTACAATAATTATCAATTTGACACAGATGTTTATATTATGAAACACTTGGTAAACAATTTACCTAATCATACATTTAAAAAACCTACTTGGTCAATCTTGGAGGGTATTCAGCTAGCTGATCCCGAATTTAACATCAACCGACCAGTGGACTTACTCTTAGGAGCCGACGTCTACTCTTACATCATTTTGAGTGGAATCATTTCATCCGACAAATCATTGCCAGTCGCTCAACAAACACGGCTTGGTTGGGTTTTATGTGGAAACGTAAAATCTTTCCAATGTAACGTTATCATAAATAACGTGGAAGATATTCAACGCTTCTGGGAAATGGAAGATATTCCTCAGGACACTTCTTTATCTCAAGAGGACGCTTGGTGCTTGCAAAATTTTAAGGACACCACGACTCGGCAGACCGATGGAAGATACGTCGTCAGGCTACCGATGATATCCGATGCCAAAGAACAGTTAGGTGAATCTAAAGCAAGAGCAGTCGCACAACTGAAGCAGTTGGAGAAAAGATTTACCAAAAACCCAGACATGGAAAACGGTTACAAATCATTCCTATCAGAATATATCACGTTAAATCATATGCAAATTCCACCACCGTCATTGAAACCTACTGTTTATCTGCCTCATCACTGCGTGATAAAGACAGATTCCACAACCACGGCTCTTAGAGTGGTATTCAACGCTTCTTCCAAAACATCAAGCGGTCGAAGCTTGAATGACGTCATGTGTCGTGGTCCGAATCTTCAACAAGACCTATTATCACTTATCATCCAGTGGAGGCAGTATAAATATGCCTACACAGCAGACATTGAAAAGATGTTTAGAAACATATCAGTTCATGTAGATGATCAAAGTCTTCAGGCCGTGATGTGGCGTGACTCAGCATCAAGCAGTATGAAAGAGTACGTCTTGACCACGGTGACCTATGGTCAAAAAGCAGCGCCATTCCTTGCCATGATGGTGTTGAAGCAATTGGCTCATGATGAGGGCCATAAATATCAAGCAAGTCCAGCAGCAAAAACTCTAAAAGAACAGTTTTATATGGACGATCTTATCAACGGAAATCACGACATTCAAAGCGCTAAACAGCTACAAACAGACCTTATTCAGTTATTACGATCAGGAGGTTTTAACCTACGTAAATGGTCCTCTAATACAGAAGAACTATTACAGAATGTCAGCACAACAAATAGCAATGAACAATACGACTTCAAACATGAAGCTACAACCAAGACCTTCGGACTTCGGTGGCATCCACAATCAGATGAATTAACATTCGATCTCAAAATTAATTTATCGGAAACAATTAAACATACAAAGCGTAGCTTACTATCAGATATATCAAAGTTATTCGACCCGCTCGGTTGGCTCACTCCAGTTACAACGAAGTTTAAATTACTATTTCAGCGTATTTGGCTTCACAACATTGAATGGGACGATGAACTCCCAACTGACATAAGTGATGAGTGGTTGAAAATAAGAAAGGATTTGAAAAATATCACCGAATTGCGAATGCCGAGATGGCTGCAGATATGTGAGAATGACGTCATCGAATTGCACGGATTCTGTGATGCATCAAACAACGCTTACGCTTGCGTCATTTACTGCAAAACTATCAAACGAGATGAATATGGCAATTCAAAAAATTCGATTATATTGATTGCCGCAAAATCAAGACTGGTACCACCGAAGAGAGATATCACTCTACCAAGATTAGAGCTCAGCGCCGCTCTATTGCTCTCTAGACTAATGGAAAAAGTGTTATCATGTTTATCAGGCTATAATATTAAACTGTTTGGTTGGTGTGATTCGACGGCCGTACTAGGTTGGTTGCAGGGCGATCCAGGGCGCTGGAAAACCTTTGTAGCTAATAGAGTAGTTCAGGTCACCAAGATCCTACCACCGAAAACATGGCGTTACGTAAAGTCAAGTGAGAATCCAGCGGATTGTGCCAGCAGGGGCATAACTATGGAACAAGTCATTCATCATCCCTTGTGGTGGCATGGACCGGCTTGGCTTTTGAATTTTCACAAACAAGAAACCAAACAGCAAGATTATGTTACAACTGAAGAGGTCAAGAAACCTAAGCAAAGCAACGTCACAACAGTGACGTCCGCAAGCGATGATGACGTCATATCAACGCTACTAAACAATAACAGTAACTGGACTCGAGTGACACGTATACTTGCTTACGTGTTACGTTTCAAGCAAAACAATAAATCACCTGTTCTTACCGCCACAGAACTCAAAGCAGCGAGATTGAGGATTATCAAATACATTCAAAACATTGAATTCGGAAGGGATATCGGATCCTTACAACAACATAATCAAGTTGACTCGAAGAGCAAACTTTTGTGTTTAAACCCAAAGCTAGACCAAGAAGGATTGCTCAGAGTGGGAGGCAGACTAAAAAACGCCTTCATAAGCCAGGATATGATGCATCCACTTATTATCCCGCACTGTGGTCATATGACCAATTTACTCATTGATCATGCACACAGACAAACATATCATGGTGGAGCACGTGTTACCCTAGCCAGACTACGACAACAATATTGGATACTTGGTGGTAATAGAGCTGTCAAACTTCGTTTACGCCACTGTATCACATGTAGAAGAAATAACCCTTCAAAACACGATCAGATCTTAGGTGACTTGCCAGAATCAAGGTCAAATCCTTCAAAGCCATTCTATCATACAGGCGTAGACTTTTCAGGTCACGTGTTTGTGAAGTCCAGCAAGGGAAGAGGCACGAAAGGCTTCAAGGGTTATATAGCATTATTTATTTGTATGGCGACAAAGGCTGTACATCTTGAGTTAGTGTCTGACATGACATCGTCAGCATTCTTGGCAGCGTTGAGACGGATGGTTGCAAGACGCGGCACACCAGCACATATGTACAGTGACAACGGTACAAATTTTGTAGGAGCTAACAAAATTCTCAAGCAAGAGATGCAAGAAATAAAAAAGATAATACAACCAGAATTTTTGGGAGAGGTCAGTGAGATGGACATAACCTGGCATTTCAATGCTCCAAGCAACCCAAGCGCAGGAGGTTTATGGGAAGCGGCGATAAAGAGCGTGAAGTACCACCTTCGACGTGTCATTGGTGAGCAAAAACTCACTTTTGAAGAATACACGACTCTACTCGCTCAGTTGGAGGCCGTTCTCAATTCACGGCCGCTCTGCGCACTGACAGAAGATCCTGAAGATCTGAACTATCTTACTCCATCCCATTTTCTATCAAGCGGACCAGTATTAACTATTATTGAAACAGAAAGAGATCAAAGGACAAGATGGCATCTTACACAGAAGTTATTCGGAGATATCTGGAGACGGTGGCAATCGGAATATTTGACTCAACTAACATCACGCAGTAAGTGGCTACAGCCCAAAGAAAATATCAAGATTGACGATATCATAATCATTCACGACGCTAATCTACCCCCGGGGAAGTGGAGTTTAGGCAGAGTTATTGAAGTTCACCCTGGAACCGATGGTTATGTGCGAGTGGTCACAATCAAGACAAAGAATGGTGTTATCAAGAGGCCAATCACAAAATTATCAATTTTACCAGTGGAGAAATCATCATCAGAAGAAGCTACAGAGTCCCAATAGAGGCAAGAGATCAGTCAATACACTCTGCAACTTCATACTTACAATGATGTCCTTATTTGACAAAATATCTACAATGCAACTTATCAGGAACGAATGGAAGACGGTAATCTATTACTACATGAATCCCTACTGGGAAGGGTCAAGGTTACTATCAAATGAGTCATGCGCAAAACTTAAACAAACAGCACAATGCGAGTTGATTGTACTGCAGTTACGTCACGGGTATATCGAGTTACAATACTACGATCAGCTGCTACTCAATAAACATTCCAACGACATTGAAACCCGAGTATGTAGATCTTCTCAATGGAGCTCTTATCATTGGAGCAATTATCGCATTCCTGTGGAGGCGAATGCGGAAGGTGCGCGCGGCCCGCGGGGAGCGGGCCGCTGCTGCCGCCGCCGCCACGGCGGCTAGTCCGGCGCCACAGCCGGCTCCAAGGGCGTCCTTCAGCGACATCGCTAGTGCTAGTGTTTGTGAACAGTGCAAGCTAGTGAAAGTGAAGTGTGTAGTGAACGCGATGTTAAACGTAGCACTAAGGGCACGGCATATTTAATTGCACACAATTTCTGAAAATGAAACCTATGGAACGTCGCGATACAATTGCGAAATTGAAATTATGCATTAATTGCTTGTACGATCATTTCGATAAAAAGTGCCTATCCGAGTCACACTGCCGTGAGTGCAACGGTCGGCACAATACTTTGATACATGAAGCGTTTGTCGAGCTATCCACTGAGAGTGGACAAAAGAATGTTTGTCACGTGTCGCAGGATGACATTACTGAAACTTTATTGGCAACAGCTATGGTGAATGTAAAGTCAGCTGACGGGACATTTATCAAATTGAGAGCTTTGATTGACCAGGGATCACAAACCTCTCTTATCACCGAAAATGCAGCACAGATGTTAAAATTACCTAGACAGAGGTGCAAAGGCGTTGTCTTTGGGGTAGGAGCCAAAGAAAATAACTGTAAAGGGGCCCTGAATATCATTTGCTCTTCAACTTACAATAATTATCAATTTGACACAGATGTTTATATTATGAAACACTTGGTAAACAATTTACCTAATCATACATTTAAAAAACCTACTTGGTCAATCTTGGAGGGTATTCAGCTAGCTGATCCCGAATTTAACATCAACCGACCAGTGGACTTACTCTTAGGAGCCGACGTCTACTCTTACATCATTTTGAGTGGAATCATTTCATCCGACAAATCATTGCCAGTCGCTCAACAAACACGGCTTGGTTGGGTTTTATGTGGAAACGTAAAATCTTTCCAATGTAACGTTATCATAAATAACGTGGAAGATATTCAACGCTTCTGGGAAATGGAAGATATTCCTCAGGACACTTCTTTATCTCAAGAGGACGCTTGGTGCTTGCAAAATTCAACTCCGTGCGAAGTAACCGTCCGTTCCGTGTAAGGAAGCGAAATACTTCTAAAGGACAGAAGGAATAATATGTAATAATAAATTATCAATACATAATGATATGCTATTAATATAAATATATTATTACGTTTATGTACGCCGAAAGAAAATAACAAAATCATTTTAACTATCTATGACCACAAATGGTCTAAAGATAGTTTAACCGATCCTTAATTGATTTTAAGGATCGGTTAAACTATCTTCAGTCTATTGTCAGCGTTCCCAAAATGCAGGTCGTGTTGCCCCGCTAGGTGGATTGAAAAAAAAATGTTCAGCCTTTAGAAGAAAATCAGCTCATTTAGAAGAGGGATTTAAAAAAAAAGAATTTCAACCAAAAACTAAAACTCAGCGTTTCGACCCTTTGCAGTACGTGTGCCCACAAGTAAACTCTACTTGTCACTTGACTTTGCAAAGGGTGACATACGAAAACCGTTATAACCCTTAGAAATTTAGTACATATAGATAGAAAAAGCTATTAGGATCCACTCTCCACCTTTGTGTTTTACGTGCACAAACATTCTTGATCGATGATCTGGTGAACAGATGTTTATACAGCTTTCAGGTCTAAATGATTGTTTATTAATGCAAACTAATATGCATTAACGCGAGTGACATTGCATTTGTAATGGACAGGTAAAGGTACTGGTTTTCATCGAGTTATTTGGCTGCTTGCCAACAACAATGTGAATTTCTCTTTAAAACTGCTTATAGGTTCAGTGGTGTTTATCGTTTTTTAAACGATGATAAACGGCTATAGTTTTAAAATTCTACGATTGTGAGACTTAAGTTAACAGGCGCACTGCAGTGCCGCACAGGGCTTTCGGTTACAAAGTGCTGAGTGGCTCTACAATTGTTAGGGGCTGGTGTTATGCTTACAATCAGGCAAACAACCCGCTCGTCTCGTTACCCAATAGCATAAACCCCTACAAGGTGGATGGATGACCTGGTCAAAACCGCGAGGAGCCGTTGGATGCGAGAGGCGAGTAGACGTCCAAAGCGGCGTTTTATGGGGGAGGCCTATGTTCATTGTTCAGTAGTGGACGTCTTCTGGCTGATAATGATAAGTAATGGATCAATTCTTCAAGTACTTGATATGTATACGTTCATAGCACGGGCATGGTTTGATACGATGAACCCCTTAATTTTATAAAAATAGCACAATAACACAATTCCCGCGATAATATTTACGCATTATGTAGGTTATTTCAACAGACATACCAATCTCTTTTTCAATGGCTGCGAAACTATTATTATTATGCGAACATAGACGTACGTCAAGAGCAACGATAACAATTTTGCATAGCCGCATACCAGATATTTACGATCCCGTACGCACATGTGTAGTACTATGGATCTTGACTCGTGAACAATCGTGATAAACAAACCGCCAGTCAACATTGAGGAACTACTCTAGAGATTAAAAAAAGACACACAATGATTAGAATGAATGTGTGTACGCATCCCATTTTTGGATGTTCTATTTAAATGTTACTATAGTATTTGATGATTGACCTAATGATAAGTGATGATGTGGTCGACTCCGATATTCCCTTTTAACCCTTGTCTCATCATCAGACGGAAAAAGTCAAACGCTGAACAAAAAAATGCTAAATTACAATTCAACCTGAGTTAAATTGGTACGTTATTCCGAAAGGGGGTCAATGTACTCCTGGAGGTCAACAACATTTGTTCTACGATTTTTTGAAATTCGGAATTTTTCATTGAAGGAAAAGCATTTAATGTTTACGTCAAAATTCTACTACAGAACTTCCAGGCAGCCCTGGATCAGATAATTCGTTTGAACTATGATGAACTTTGTCAAATGATAATCTTGATTAGAAGAGACTTAGCAAAAATCCAAAAAATGTCACGCACTGCCAGTTTGAAATTTTTTTTCGGGTCCATTGGCAGTAAAATTTTTGACTTGTTAACATTTCAGGATAAGTGTTACGGATTTTTATAACTTATTCTGCAACACATAAATTATTAGACGCAAACTCTAACCTACATCTATTTGAGACACTTTAAACAATCGTCAAAATTACCCGGCACCAGTGTTTAGACTCCAGCTGTAAAATGCTCCCAAAAATACCTCACTTTATTGCCAGATAAACTATACGAAATGAATTGTTTAAGAATTCGCATTCACAGTTGTTTTACATTAACGAAGTGCCAAAGTCTAATCTTATTAAATGTTGCATTTTTGTAAGCTAGAACATTTAAATTGTCTACACGCTTACAAAATTCACATTGAAGCGATGATGATTACATTGGTATTAATCAAAAGAATAGTAGAGAATTATTATTGTAAATTATAATTCAGATACGGCGTTGTAAAGCCCGAAAAAACTAGAAATATTAGGTATACCATTTTTTTAACACCTGAAATGACACAAAAAGCAAATTTTTACCTAATGCAATTATAATGGAGAGCAATAACGCCAACACATGAACGAATAAATATTGATGTCAAAAATAGTTTATTCGTATTACTTTGCTAATCTGAAAGCTGTCGATTGGTTTTAAACCAATTCAAATTCGTCAAAAATAACTAATTAAAAATAAGCGTTTTCGGTTTTGTTAATCTTTTCCTATGAAATTACATTGCCACCAGGTTTACACATGAATAAAATTTCAGTTATTCAACTCAAGGGTTTCAAAATGTAGTTGCAAAATTTAGTCCACACATTCTAACTAGTGAAGTGAAACTGACTAGTGAAGTGAAACTACCTAGTGAAGTGAAACTACCTAGTGAAGTGAAACTAACTAGTGAAGTGAAACTAACTAGTGAAGTGAAACTAACTAGAGAAGTGAAACTAACTAGTGAAGTGAAACTAACTAGAGAAGTGAAACTTACTAGTGAAGTGAAACTAACTAGTGAAGTGAAACTAACTAGTGAAGTGAAATAAAAGCTTGTAAAAATACTATGTCACACAAATTTTAAAATTGTTTTGTCTCTAAATTAACTCTATTTAGTTATTAGGTAAGTCATAGAATCCAATATTTATTACATTCTACATTCAAAGTTTAATATCTGTTTCAATCCTTGGCCCGTTTTTCTAAAATTAGCAAAACCGAGCGACTACAGGAATGCAGTTTCATTCACAATTTTTTCTATTTGGCACGGCTATCTGTCTGTTGTACTTTCAGTCAAATATTTATAGGATAGTCTGATGTTACTTCAGGAATATATAAAACAATGATATTCGAAACAAAATTAGAACCAGCGATTACATTAATTCTGATTTAAGAGTCTTTAATGATTACTTAAGTTAAAGCTTCTCAGGAATGTTTAGAATTAAAACTAATTAAACGTTATACATTATCGAATTTAGGAGAATCGAGCTATATTCCATCTAGAATTTCTATTTAGCCTTAAAATTTGGTAATAATAACTAATTTGGTGATAGAAAGTATAAAAATCTATCTAAATAATACGTGAATTTCGCTACAATTTCCTGCAAAATTAGATATTTAAACACTATTGGGCTTACCACAATAAAATAAAACACACGTTAAACGTTACTTGCAAAATAATATATAACCAGCAACAAAAGCTTCCCGACCTTCTATTAACGGACAATACCACAACCTCAAGAGTTACGATGGCCATTCAAGGCATTTGGCTGCGTATAGCGATAAGAATGTATGGAATGCAAATGGAAATAATACCGCAGGCCGTACGTAATCATGATTTACGATGGCTACCCGTGTCCTAATTAAAACGTCTGAATTTATATGAAACACTTAAGTATTTATGCCTCAGTACACCTGTCTCCGATCTTGGAATGAAGTGGAAATTGTTGCGCATTCTTGCAATGTGACGCACAGATGTGAGTGAATTAGGAGAGTCGCAACATTTCTCGAAAAATCTATTGTTAATTTTTCTGGTGCAGTAAATCGAATTACTGACTCATTGTGACACACTACTCACCAGGGGCGTATTTACCCAAGGGCCAAAAGGGCCATGGCCCGGGGCGGCAGGTTGCGAAAGCTGGGGTGCAAGCATCAGAAGAAACTTAAAAAAACCTACCTAACTAAGGCTCGTATTAATAAACAGTGTTTAACGGTTGAATACTTAGTTAAACTGTGTTTTGTCTGTTTCGATTCAGTTTAAAATTTTCAAAGAACAACAAAGACAAAAACTAGTTTAGTTAATAGGTACACCGTTTAACACTGTTTATTAATAAGAGCCTAAATCTCGTAAGGCGGTCCTGGGTGTAAGTTTGATAGACCTCAAAACGCGGGGCTATCGTATACACTGACCGGCGCGGCGCGGGCGTGGCGACGCCACGGCAGGGGTAGCGGGCCCTGCAGGCCCAGGACTCTGAATCCTAAGATACGCCACAGCTTCTCACTGGGGTGTTTTTGAAGCCTACATGGGCTCTAGAAGCCGGCCGTAACAAGGCTTAATTATGTAATAGGTTAATTACAATCTAATCTGTGCCTATAGGTTGATTATTATCTACTCTATGCCTATATATATAGTCTGTAGGTTTGATGGTTCTGTCGTGGTGCTGAGATCACTGCGGGCAGGTGTGTCCCATAGTCACAGTATAGGTACCATACAGCACCGTACCATAGTACTTAGAAGTATTACTTTATCGAGACTTCCTTTTATTTTTTAACCAACTTCAAAAAAGGAGAAGGTTCTCAAATCGATATTACTTGATTTCTCTGCCAATTGTCAACCGATTTAAATTATTCTTTTTCATGAATACCTAGATGGCATAAATTAAACGGTTTAAATTTTATGAAAGAATACTAAGAAAAACGGGGCATGAAAATTTCATATATCGCGATATGTTCATCGAAGTCGGTTCCCGCTTAGAAAGAATTTTTTTTACTGCACAGCGCAGTGCCTCGCAGGCCTTTGTTTAAAATTCTGAGTGGCATTGCAATTATTATGGGCCAGCGTTATGCTTACCATCAGGCAAAAGACCAGCTACTTATTCAAATAGATTCCTATTTAAATAGGTAGTTATAGGTACATATATACCTATTTTTTTAACTCGAAGAGCGACTATGTTGATACCTCCTTTATCTCGGACAAACTTTTATAATTTCATAATAGTCACCAAATAGTCACCAATCGCGATTCGCATTTGTTTTTTTTTTCTAATATAAAATATAGAGTGGATCAGTTTTCAGTCTTATTTATTTGGCGAAGCTCACGCAAATGAGCAGTCACTAAGCACGTTCTACAGGTATCTATATCTTTGGCTAAATATAGTTCTCCTGGTGACAACATTGAAAAACAAAGACACCCATCAACGCAGACCGAAATAGCCCAATATTTGTCATAAGTCGGGTGAAGAGACGGGATGTGCCTTGGCCATGCGCCGTTTGGGCTTGCGTTTTAGCTCGTTGTATTTGAATGATTACTGTTTTGACGTGCGCAATGACTCATGTGTCATACTTCCGTCTACGCTTCAATGTTCCACAGGAATTTGAAGTTTTGTATGCTTGTTAGCAAAATTTGAGTACGTACTAAGTGTAGCTTTGCATGTTGTACATTACCTAACGTCACATGCGATTTACTTCAAAAGCATTTGGGTTTTTGGAGGTAGAGTTGAAATGTTTACTAATTCAATACTTCAAAAGTTTGCAGAATTTTGCAAGTTATAAGTTTGCAAGGATTGTGTAGTGGAAGCTCATAGTTGATGACGTTAAAACAAGTAACTTTGAAAGCTCTACGAAGTATTTTGAGAGGTTCTATAGAACCTGTCAATAATGGCTTAATATTTAACTGCACAACATAGAAGAACTTTCTGGTTTAGACACATTGCGTTTGATGGACTTCTAAAGAGAATAATGTTTACATTTTGATGCACTTTTTAATAACCATAGATAGCTATTTTATATCACTGGGAATTATGTAAAGAAAATACAAAAATACATTTATTTCTGGATAACACATTACATTATAGTATGTGTACTATGTTGTTAGTTATTATATTTTTTAGGCCTTGGCTGAATATCAGCGCTGAAAGTCATTAGACTATCAGCTTATTGCTGAGCCACGGCCTTTTCAGCACTTCTTTGTTTTTTGTTTGTATGTGTATTGTCTTAAATTGTATGTGTATATTCTTCTCATGGATGCTTTTCTCTGTTTACATTGTATGTGCTGAATAAATGTTTTTCTATTCTATTTTATTCTATTATATGTTTTACTTACTATGAATTTGATAAATATCTATAATGGATGGCGTTCGTTCACTCTAAAGTGGATACGTAGATATCTGCCTACGTAATAAGGGCTACGCATTTGTTGTTTTGTTACAACTTTGGCGCTCATGTTATATTTACAACTATAAAATAATAACAGTAAATATTTACACGTGTCTGGTCACAAAAGTTTAGTGTCTGCGTTCTACGTGTTTAGAATTAAATATGTGAAAACATCTCGCTTTCTTGGCTCCTGAATTTTCATGATAATTTAGTAATAATTGGATAAGTTTTTTTTGACTGGATTTTCTATTTTTTTAATGATACCATTCAGTTCGTTTTCTCGTGCGAATCAAATGTCTATATCGAAAAAACTGTCACAAATGTCTAAAATGAGAGTCATAGTCGGGCGTATCTTCTGAACATTAAAACACCCCATATAAATTGGACAGAACATCTGACGTCACTTGTTCTACGCGGGCCGTATAAAGCTGTACTAAAAACATGCATTTTGTTGATTTGGCCGTGACAACTGCGTGTATATAATGTGTATAAAATAGTTGTCCTACATTTTTTTTCATTGAAATGTAAATATTGGGATTGTACCATTTAAATTACTTTTGGATTATACAAAGAAATCGATTTTATTCGAGAAACTTTTAGATGCAGTATCTTTGTGGAAATTATATTTTTTTGTGAATTTCATTTTTATTGTGTTAATGTGATGTTCTTAAACCTGTATAACGACAGTAATTATGTTTTTTTGTGTTTAATGCAACATCCCTATTGTCATATAAGATGGTAAGTGATTAAGTAATAATTTACACCGAGCACCTGTTGGTGTGTTCTGGTAGTCGAACTTGAGAGCCAGTCTTATAACTTTTTTTATGTTATTTTGTAACTAGACGAGCTGGTCGTTTGCCTGATGGTAAGCATAACGCCGGCCCATAACAATTGCAGTGCCACCCAGAACTTTGAAACACAAAGGCCTGCGCGGCACTGCAGTGCGCTCGTTACCCTGAGACATTAGATATTAAGTCTCATAAGCCCAGTAATTTCACTGGATACTCTGCTCATCAAACCGGAACACAGTAATGCTTGCACACTACTGCTTGGCGGCAGACTTCACGAGCAAAGCGGTGGTAACAACCCAGACGGACACTCGCAGAAGAGTTAGTCCTCCCTCCCACTAACTGTATAACTTATGAGCGTATGGTTGCACGAAGTTTTCTTTTACCAAATGGTCGCTTCGTTCGCTTCTGCATTTATTCTGTGACTTATTTTTGCCACGGTCGACGCACGATGTCACACTGGATTGTCACTAAGTGGACCAGTATTATTACAATAGGAATTCAAAGGAATACAGAATGGAACTTTGTTCTAAATACTTAGGAATGTTTACAAACAAAATTGTCGCTGTTTATTATTAATGCTCACCGAATAATTGATAAAATATTTGGCGTACGTCCATTTATTGCGTCACGTTATGAGAAAGTAACATCGTTACATAAAACACATACATATATTGATGCGCTCGTCGTAGGCAAATAGTTTTAAATAAGAAACACAGTGCTAGGTTGCTATGTTGCTATGAACGCATTTGCAAGTTAACGGCTATTGCTTGAACAATCGGCGACCACATATCGGAAAATTGTTATTGGTAACAATATATATTATGCAAATTTCATTATGAATATTACTCATACATTGGTGGTTATAAAGCCGTACATTTATTAAGGTTATTGTTTTAGACCAGTAGTGAAGTAGATTATTGTAAACTTTGTTTAGGTGCTGTCTGAAGCAAAACGTCTTGTTTCTCGTCGCACAAATTTCGGTTTCATGTAATCTACAAAAAAATAATTATTTACAATAATCTACTTCACTACTGGTCTAAAACGATAACCTTAATAAATGTACGGCTTTATATTTTACCATATTTATATTTTATATATTTTTTATGCTTTATATTTTTTTTATTTATTTATAGCCCAGTGTTTTTTTTATCATCTGCAAGCTCCAGGGCTCGCACCATTTTTTGCTAATTAAATTATTTCTTGCAATTTCTTTTCTCATCATTGTATTAACAAAAGGATACTCCTCAGTCATAACGGCAGTCATACTTTCATGAAGTTTTACTGAGCAATTAGCTTAAACAAAGCTCACACCAAGTAAACTTCAGCAGCAATTCCGTTAATAAGGATTAATGTAACACTACACACGATAAATGCTTGACCTACAGGGTTACTAAGCGGTAAAGCCAATTTGTGGGTTTGTGCTCCCCTAATCCCATATCTCTTGTAGGACATAGATAAATAATTAAAGGTGTAAGTTTCACTAATCTCAAATACGGTCGAAGAGTTTTTGTATATCTTCATTTCAAGCTACCTGCGTAGTCCATTCAGGCAGCACACTGAAAATTATCGCAGTTTTCGTTTTGAATGGAACTGATCCTTCTTTATTCATATTTTTTAATTTTTATCATTGCACTAGATCATCTTCAACCACTAATCACAGCCCGTTTCCACCATAACCCGTTATAAATCTCTAAAATGTAAGAAGTTTTCTGGAAATTGCTTTTAAATCGGTAGTTAGCTGAGGTTATGGAGGAAAAGAGCCGTGTTTCATGACGAAGATAATCTAGTACATTTCGAATGGCATCTCTCAAAGTTTAGACTAGACTCTGCTATAGATATGTGTCGTAGAAATAGGTATGTTAAACATAGTAATAGAATAATATGTAAATTAAACTACTTGCTGTATCGTTTCTAAATAATTGCGTCTATACCGTCAGCTGTTTTCACGATAGTCTTCATTTATTTTATCATGTGTCCGTTAATGTGAATTGTTTTATTTCAGCGCTGAGAAATTAGGCATGCCAGTAATCTAGGCGGACAATGTTGATGTCAGCCAAAGAAGACAAAATAGCGACTGTAAAAATACTTTTTCGTCTGGGAGTATAATATAGCAATCAAAATAATTTAGATTTTACAATGAATTTAAATTCCAAAGAAAATAAAAACGAAAATTTCTATAAGTAAGTACACCGTTATTCTGCATTTTTGTCACTTGACGTTACACTTAACATTTTTATTTTCTTAAGAATTTAAATTCATTGTAAAATCTGAATTATTATGAATGCTATATTTTCAGTGGAAAAGAATGGCGTGTTTATGTGGATATATGCTGCTCAGCAGTGCGTACCTATATAGCGTGCGAGAAGAGAAGAGAAGAGAAAGAATAGAACGAGTACCCAATACCCATAGTTGCTAGCGCTGCACCTCAACACTTCAGTTCAAAATAATTTACAGGCAAATATAATTTGAAGAGATGAATTTGAATGATGGTCATAATAGTGAAAAAAGTGAAGTGACATCAATTATTTTAGTGATACATAGCTTTTCAGTAGTTTGCGGCATAGGCATCCACTTGCTATTTTGTGGCTCTTAATTTATAATGAGTTTGAAATACAATTATTCATATTTCAGGCTTTATTCGAAAGAATCCTTTGAACGATCTCATGAATTTTAACTAACTCAACTAATTAATCAAATATTTAATTGCTTCAAAACATGGTTATAATTAAATTACTAAGTAATATTTTTAGGCACATATTTTAGCCACAATATAGCATGCATGTATTATTAATTAATTTACAACAGCTGTAAATACTTTGCTTTGTAATAACTAAACCAGTAAAATAGGTTCATTGATATTGTATTTTGGTAGACTTATTTAAAGGTAAAATTTAAGTATTGTTATTCTAAACAAATGTTGACTAAAATTGTATACTTAGTGATATTTAATAATAATAGTAATAATTAATTAAAATTGTATCAAATTATTAATTTATACAATGGGGACAAATAAAAGTTAATAAGTGGTTTTGACGTTTAAAAATGTATTTAATAGGATTACGAATAATTATTATTTAAATAATTATCTAAATTCTATAATGACGATTTAAAAGACTTGAAAGGATCATTCATTTTACCTATCATCTATGTAGAAAGATAAATTGGTTAAGATAAAGATTTTGATAAACATAACTGTTGCGTTCATGGTGACTATAATAAAACCAGACAGCGAAGGTTCTTTTTGGTTGACAGTAGCTATTCTTTAGTGCCAGCGAAATTATTTTCCTAGTTTGCTGTTAAGTACACAAGGTAAATGCTTTATAACGAATTACAATTGGTAATTTGTCGTATTGTTTGTATGAGTTGTTTGGTTTCTACATAAATTGTAAGTAATTGTGCTATGTGGATTGTAACTATGTTTATATTAGTTATTATATTTCTAGTAATGTTCTTTTTTTGGTGGAGTTACATGTTTTATGTTCAAGTTATTTCATTGTTTCCCTTTTTATCCCGATAGAATAATAATGTATACATAACCCCTTCATATCAAATAATTAAAACTATCAACATCAACCTTTTTTTGCAATTAGTGCCGCAAAGTAGACAGCTTTTCTGATAAATAGTAACAAAATGTCCTACTGTTTACTATTATTTGGTGTATATGAGTATATACAGATAGGTATCAGGTATGTATTGGGATAAATTGAGATAAATGAATAATCTTTGCGAAAACACGGATATCAATCTGATACAGTAGTTATGATTCAAAACTATCAACATAAACCTTTTTTGCAATTAGTGCCGCAAATTAAACAGGTGTTCTGATAAATAGTAACAAAGCGTCCTACTGTTTACTATTGTTTGGCGCATATGAGTATATACAGTATAGGTATCAGGTATGTATTGGGATAAATTGAGATAAATGAATAATCTCTGCGAAAACACAGATATCAATCTGATACAGTAGTTATGATTCATGGGTATTGTAAGCCATCTGTGATTATCGTGCTATCGATCTACAATATAAGGTTTAGGAATATAACGATAGGTATTAGAGAACTAAACATTAACAGCTTTAAGGCTAAGCTCAAGAACATTTTGACAAAAAAATGCTATTATAGCGTGAATGACTTTTTAAATGATAAGGAACTGGACTTGGAATTATTTTAATTAGTTTTGACATTTATGTTTTTTGTAATTTGTATTTTGACTCTTGTACCTACTACGTTCTTTTTGACAAGTATTTTTATATGTAATTTTTTTTTTGACATGTATTTAGATAAGCCATTCTCTTGCATTTTTGTACGCCTACTAGGCAAAACATGTTGACAATATTATTATAAAAAAAAGATCTGCATGCATGCACGGATATGTGTGTAACCTCACATGTTTTTGACAAATAAATTTATCTTTTTCTTTAACGGTTTATAAACTTTTAGGAGTTTATTGCAAAATACATCATTTTAAGTTCATTTTAATGCAAAATGTATGAAATAATGAAAAATAAAATTAGCTAAAAGAATCCTAAAAATATTAGCGAGAATCATGATGAACCTGTTGCTGTAATGTAAAATAGCGCCATCTAGCGGGGTATGTCTCTCTCATCTCATCATAATTAAAAAGTAAGTGCAATCGCTAACCTATCCTAACGCTGTTCATGGTTTATGTGCACAACAAAATAGCAAATAAGTTTTTATCTATCATTAGTACCTAGTCAGTGAATCACTGGGCTTGAGACTTAATACCTACTTAACGTCTCAGGGTAACAAGCGCACTGCAGTGCCTTTGTGTTTCAAAGTTCTTAGTGGCACTACAATTGTTATTGACCGGCGTTATGCTTACCATCAAGCAAACGCCCAGCTCGTCTATTTATCAAATAGTATTAAAAAAATCTATCACAAAAATCAAACTGAGTCATGATGCCAAATCACCCAAATCAGTCGAAATACGTACGTACGTACCTACACTGGTTAACATACGCACATGCGAGTAGGTCTGTTTGGGCGTTATGCAAGGAACAACTGCAAGACTTGCATTCATAAAAGAAGAACGAGAGAAATGTTATTGTGCTAATTTAATTGTAATTAACACGCAACCTTCAACTACCTACTTTTTCATTGATACAATTGCATTGTTTACATAACAACATGCAAGCAAAGAAGCCATACCCGTGATCGTCTCTGCATCCCCTCGTCGCCAGGAACCATCAGGAAATTGCCGCTCATTTTCACTACTGAATAACCACACAGATGAAAACACAAACGATCTTTGCAATGTTTTAAAAATAGCGCGTAAAAATGTGGAGCGTGCGTACGCGACTGAAGTCCGGGTTAGAGTGGCGAGACACACAAACTACACTAATACATTTTATGAATGAGTGACGTTTTTAAATAGCCTCCCCTCTCTTGTGTCGTCACATTACGTCTGCGTTCCGTTTGTTACGGAAATACACGGAGGTATCAGCTGTGGAGAAGCTTAGTGATTCAGATGTTTGGAGCTCCGGTACGTGATGGAAGGTCAATGGCAATGCGCAAAGTATGTGATTAGTCCGGAGCCATATTTGAACGTGGTTGCAATAATCTGAATATTGCTGAAATAGTTCCACAATAACCTTCTGCTTCGTTTACATTCAGTCGAAGAGAAGCTGAAGTGAACAAACAGGAAGGTGTGAAGCACGGGTAATGTAAACGCGATAAGTACCCCACACTGACATTAGTCCTACCGCTGACTCTCTCTCCATTTATTGTCAGCATTATAATTCATGAAGTCTGCCGCCAAGCAGTAATGTGCAAGCGTTACTGTGTTCCTGTTTGATGAGTAGAGTAGCCAGTGAAGTTACTGGGCTTATGAGACTTAATACCTCAATGTCTCAGGGTAACGAGCGCCCTGCAGTGTCGCGCAGGCCTTTGAGTTTCAAAGTTCTGAGTGGCACTGCAATTGTTATGGGCCGGCGTTATGCTTACCATCAGGCAAACGACCAGCTCGTATGGTTACCAAATAGCATAAAAAAAACCTTTAATTCGTGTTGATGCCACTGCAGAATTAATAGCGGTAGCGTGAAGAACATCGTCATGTAAATAGAAAATATAATTATTTTTTCGCAAGTTTTACTCAGCTTATCATATAATATTTGGTAGAGCAGCGCTCTGCCTCATGTTTATGTGTGAATTCTTCAAGTCTATGTAAACTATTCCCAATTAAAAAAATAAAGCTGACAGCCTCATTATGTTTATACAGGATTTTTGCAGATCTTCTCTAAATAACGAAAATCTGCAAGTGACATTTACAAAACTAGCCCAGTGTGTGTTGGTGGTATGTAGTAAATTTCTAACTAAACTATATTCAAAATATATGTGACTTTACTATACATCACAGTACAGCCAGCTGTTTACATTTATACCTATGCCTCAATGACATCATTTTGAGACACGAATAAATTCACAATAATTCCTGCTTTGATGTGTCTCTGTCAATTCCTTGAATTCACTGATTTTCTAGTGAATGCTTATGACTTCCATCCCACCAGCCGGCGCCACAATTTTGGTTTCCCAATTCCCAAATTAACTTTCCTTTTCTGAAATAGCCCACTCTTGCAATTAAATCAATATATTTGTGGAACTTTAGAACAGGAAAATGTTATTCATCAAAACATTCATGAAAATTAAATAGGTGTTAGTGGGAGGACTAACTCTTCTGCGAGTGTCCGTCTGGGTTGTTACCACCGCTTTGCTCGTGAAGTCTGCCGCCAAGCAGTAGTGTGCAAGCATTACTGTGTTCCGGTTTGATGAGCAGAGTATCCAGTGAAATTACTGGGCTTATGAGACTTAATACCTAATGTCTCAGGGTAACGAGCGCACTGCAGTACCGCGCAGGCCTTTGTATTTCAAAGTTCTGGGTGGCACTGCAATTGTTATGAGCCGGCGTTATGCACCAGGCAAACGACCAGCCCGTCTCGTTACCTAATAACATAAAAAAAAGTATTTACTATATAATGAAAACAAACAAGAATGAAACGAAACGAGTTATATTTGAAATACGGATATTTATTTATTTTTTCATAAAAATTCTAAATTCAATAATGTGTTTAAACATGTAACATTTACATATATGCATTTATACAAAGATATATGCAATGTGTGATATTTAATACTAGAATCGGAGCGCAACAGACTTACAACGATGGCGTATGAATGTGCCGATCACATTTTTACACTTACAAAATAATATTTACCAAGTATTGTCAAATGGTATGGTAAGGATTGCGTGTTGGTACAATTTTCTTGAATGAGTTCTATGAATACTGTGCGCTTCTCTTTTAAACTTATCTCGAATCGCAATATCTTCATAAACGACATCGACGGTTACAAAAATTAATGAATTATTAAATTAACACATACAGAAAGTAATACTGATATTTGGTTTATGTAGATATCACACGATCCTATCGATACCGTAGCCACCCTTTCACAATACGATGGAAAAATGATTTGTAAGTATTTACAAATGAATGATCAGTTTCATGAATTATTATCATCAGTAATTGTGGACATTATAAAGTATATTATAAACATTCTAAAAGTAAAAACCGTTGGCTAATATAAAGTTTTTACTGTTTGCCAAATATAATAAGTTGGATTTAACAGAAGCTCTATTCAACGCAGTAATGCACTTTTTGTACTGAGAATGTGAACTCGTATTATAATATAAAATATATCAATTATTTTAAGTACATATTGTATGTATAAATAAAGTTTTTCTGCAATCTGTTTCTTCTTTCTTTCACTTTTATAATATTGTTATTGTTAAAAATAATTATAAGTATTGTTATTGCCACATTTCCGTTTAAAGTAAGGTTATTTTAAATAATAACCTTGACTCATATAAAAGATAATAGTAATGCAGTGATCCACATTCTCACTACAATAATTTAATTACATAAATACAGTGGATAAAGAATGTACTATATCTAATACAAATATGAATTATACTCCACACTTTTATTGCGTACATTAATACATTGAATAGACATATCACAACATAAATGTTAAGATTTATTATTGAAAATTCCTATTACACTATTATACACAGATTCAGTCAACTCGGAAATTTGCAAGTTAAAAATAAAAAGACTTATTAATTTAGAAAGACGAGTAAATATATGTTTAAATTTATTAATATATATTATTGAGATTTGGACTAGACAAACCACATTCTTCTATCTACAGATATGTAATCCATGATAAATGCTAATATTTAGAAAATCTAAGTCCCGTGTCAGTAGTGATGTGCGCTTCGCTACACATCGTGTTTATTTCCAAAACTAGTCAGACTCTAAAGTTGGGATTCAAGATTAAATAAATAAAAAGATTAACTAAATCTATATATTTGTAGATGTATAGAAATAATATTTAGTATCTTCAATATTTATATAAATTTTGATACTTTAGTCCAACTAGCTTTGAAAAACACACTCTAAAATTATTGTGAAGATTCAAACACCGTGTTTTGAAGTTTGGACTGTGATAAAAGTTTTAGTAATTCATAATTATATTTTAAAATTTATATAGATAAATCAACAATTAATTATTGTTAAATGTCTTAACAAATAACTTTTGAGCACTGGGGCCTTACAATGGATTGTTAACAATTTTTATAGTCAATTATCAAAATAGTCTTATCACAATGTGTCGAAATAACAATGTGAAAAAGACTCAAACACGTGCACCATACAACTTAAAAAGATTAAGAATAACAATAGATTTGATTAAATTAATTATTGTACAAAATTGAAATGTTTCATTTTTAAAAAACTTCAAACTAATATTTAGAACATAAAAAACAACTCGATTAATTCTGAACGCATCAAATCGATCACAAAAATAAAACTGTCACAACAATTTTATTTTTGCGCTCAATCTAATTATTTTTGATGTTATAAATCGTTGCTTTCAGAATTAGTCGCGACTTTTATCATATTTAGAACTCAGATAAATACAGATTTCATATATTGTATAAGCACGATAGCTATGATGTAATTTAATTTTTATAACAATATCACAATTTTCAATAATATACAAAAAATGGAGATTTTATAGATTACATGAAAAACAGGCCAAGCTTATATAAAGTAAGAGCAAAGATCGTGATATACATGTATTATTTTAAATAACATTTTTTTATGTACACGTCTGTATTATAAACAATATGGACCACAAATACAATGTAGATCACTCAAAACGGGACACGAAAAACAATTTTTTATAAAAGATGAGAAGACCGTACTTTTATAATAAACATTAGCTATAACTATATTCCATTTTATATAACACTCATCACCTAGACGAACATACTTTACAAACTTCGCATAGCCTCTATACACCACGCAAATTTTATAAAAAAAAAGGAAAAAAAAATGTAAGTACGCTTTTCCCAACACTCATAGCATTCGTGACATTTTACACAATTCCATTTCGAAAGAAGCAAAATATACCAACGTAGGAAATAATTTACATAAGGCCATTTAATTTACTGTACACGTATAACGAGTAGATGATTAAATAGAATAATGTTGCATTAATATTAGGGATTAGGATTTTAATGCGTCCGTTATTTACGACAGTTTTGGTCCATATAAATATTATTACATAAATCGTGTGTCGATTGACCCACTTTGGTTCTTTGGGTATTCAGCAAAATTGGGATTACACCTCAGAAAATACGAGGGAGTGTAATCAATATGAGGGAATGCAAAGGTAGTAAAATACAAAATAAAAAGTAAATACATAAAGAAATGATTAGAATTAGGCGGAAGTAAGAGAATAACAAATTTATACTGTGATAGCACATGGGTTATAAAAGAATGATAAATAATAATTTGTTAAAATATTGCTGAATGCCCAAGAGAAAGTGGACGATGTCGCGGCGCTCGAGGCCGCCTACGGTCAGTCTTTTCTGCTAACGTTTACGAATTTGTGCAAAATATTCTACCATACGCGTAACTTATCAACATTAAAATTTTATTTACAAAACGCATCTCCACAACGAGATGAATATACGAAAATGAAATGAACGAGCACTGACCGGAAACCGCCGGAGCGCCGAATGTCGTAATCAGTTTTCTGTTACAGCGTCTCCTCTCTATGTCACACGCGCAAAACGCGTGCAGCTATCTCGCTCACACAGGTGTGACGTGGTACTACTCGGAATACGAGGCCTGGCGACCAGAGCGCTAGTAGCGTCAGTTCGGTCGCAGCCCTCGAGTTGGTAGGTTGTTTCTAGCGTTAGCTGAATTGTGTGGCACGTTGATTGATTTCATCCGGTTCATGAAGGTCCTCCGGGGCCTCCGATAGGTGCTTCCGATCGCATTTCCGATTTGAGCTTGACGAATTCTCTGGCGACCTCGTCACTGTGCCGCTGCGATAGAATTCGAAGAATAGTCCAGCCAGTCTCGTCCATCCTGACTCGAGTACCGAGATGTAGCCACCGTGCACAAGTGCCCTGATCAGTAACAGACTGTAAGTACGCAGAGATTAATTTCCAGGATAAGAAAAAATTGCATGTAAGGTGTAATAAATGAACTGTGCGTGTTGCATGTATGATGCACGCCACTTGCGGTATCGACTAATGGAGTGCCTTATTAAACTTATTAAATAGCATATTAAATTATTAAAAAAACGAATTAACTATTATTATTATAACTGTAGCTTATACACAGCAATGGCAGATTAAGGATTGGAGATGATAATGATGGTGATAATGGATTTGCTACATGGGTATAGTTCAAAAATGATGGATGGAGTGGAATGTCAGTGCTAATAAAGCTGCAGTTAATGGATCACAAGCCGCTTCCAGAAGAAGGGGTGGGTGTTTTGAAATGTGTATATAACAACCTGTTACAGGATTGTTTGTAGGCGTAGCGCTCAGACCTGATTCAAGCATATGCAAAGTGCGTTCTCTGGGAGGTCTCATACGAAAGGTTACACACCAATAAAATATTTAAGGGCCAGATAATATTTTGTGTATTTTTATTCAAAATCAATGAGACCCACCTTCAACGGTGCCATTGTTCTTTTATGCATGTGCTCGAAGTTAAGTCGGAGTTTATAAAAGTAATCATAATTGTACCTATGTGTAATCGTATTCTACGTAATAAAATGAATTGAGACTTACGGTGGTTTTCAAACTCAAATCTACCTGTTCAGCGATATCGGCCAGGCGCATGAGAGTGACGCCTACTAGTCGATCCTCTCGTGCAAAACAGTAGTCTCTCACACACACATGGAGCTCAAACAACTCCAGTTGTTCTGTTGCGCTCACCATACTGGAAATTAAAAAAAGAAAAATGTTATCAACGTCCTTACGTAGTGTTTAGGACCCAGGAGCGCACCTTGTGGAACTCTATAATATACACCATAGTTAATCTTCACAGTTAGCACATTTTGTGACAGAACTGTAGAATGTTTAATGGTATCTATGAAGTTAAGTGGATTCTTTTGATTACAAGATCAGATAAGGTATCTATCTCAGTAGGTATCTATAAAAATTTTCTTTATGTATCCTATACATTTATTTTACCCATTAAATGGCGTTTACCCATTAACATGTTGTCATTGTCTACCCAAAACGTAAAATTTATATAGGTGACACTATAGTAACAAATTCTCAGGATTCTCTCTCTTAATTATATAGGTCCTTAGGATTTCTTCTCTTAGGACTTCTTTGAGCTAGATGCTTGAAATTTGTACTGAACTATAACTGGCCCTTGGGATTCCTAAAGCCAGAGATAAAAGTTAGGACTTACAAGTGAAAAGTTTCATTAAATTTGGGACTCCAGTTGTTGCTCTTAGATTTGGTGGCGTATTTCCTCTTCTTATCTGCCAGATGCGGTCCGATGAGGTTCACCTCGATGAATGGACGGAACATACCGCTCTGTATCACCCATTTGAGATCGTTCGCAGCTAGAACTGGAATTTAAAATATTAATGAGTTTATGTTTATCGCCATGCTGTACTTTAGCCCTTTCTCTATTTTATTACTTTGTATTTAAAAAAATGTTTTTAGTTTAATGAAAGGAAATATTAATGTAATAAAAAAATTGGCCATCATTATCCATTGTATGTGGTACTTTATCATCATAAACCGATTTATTAAATTATTACAATTCTTGTGAGCAAACTTTACCTGCACCAGTTGCTAAAATAAATCTTAACTTAATAAAGGTATATTACCTTTTACTGTGATCTTATGTTCACCCGTTCCTGGATGCGTGAACAAGTCCACCTGAAGCGATACCTCTCCAACATTCGATTCTTCCGCCTCTTCCTCCGATAACACTGTAATAAAATAAGAACCATGAAACAAAATATACATGCAGCATGAAAAAAGATTCAGATCTCTATTTGTTTGAAGTTTAATTAAAACAATTTTTTCAAGTACAAATCCATATACACTCAATCTATTGCTGTTGTACCAAGGGTGGTCTCATCGCTAAAACGATTTCTTCTCGACAACCTCCATAGAAAAAGTTTGCTTCTCACCTTGGTTCTGTTGACTCGTAACAAACGTTCGAATCAGCGTATCTGTTGTCTGCGTGTACAGACTCAGAGCGTATCTCAGCGATTGCAGTTCTGGACTCTTCTCGAGGAATGTCTTCTTGAGTCCATTGCCTCCCGCGTGGAAGTATAGCTTGATGGTGTCAAGCGCCGCATCGAGTACTGCACACTGCTTGGGTGTTAAAGACTTCTCCGCTGATAAATGCTGGAAAGTAAGAATAATAAAACATTTTAATAACGTAAAACAGTTCAGAGATCTAAATGTGCCGATTAATTGAATAAAATATGAGTTATCGCCGTTTGGTGACGCTGTGAAGCTCACTAGAACAACAACCTTATATATGAATTTTTCATCCAACCCGGGACAAAATTACGTAATGAAGACTTGATGTAACAACATTACTGAAGAAAGCACTCTCATCAGATTTCATTAAATATGGTGTTAATATATCGGACAAAACAATTTTGTTCAAATGAACTCAATTCAGCCAACATGTTTTTGAAGTAGCTTTATATTTCTAGCTTTTTATTTTGTTTTCCAATATTTTTAACTGTTTATTTAGTGTTGCCAACTATATTTTTGATTTCAGTTTGATATAAGTATTTTCTTTCATAATGTTCCAAAACACCTATTTTGATCTTACCTCTTTAGAAATGTCCATAACACCAGACAGCGCATGCTTGACATCCTGTTTCCCGACGGTGCTCTTGAAGAGCTGCGTCATATCCTCGATCTTCGCGTTGGCTGCTAGATTCTTGGCGTTGTTGGTGAGGTTCTTCAACATCATCTGTAACATTTCAAATAGTCATACTATCAAGAAAAAGAATGTCAAGAAATTCGCAATACTAGAGTGTTTTCCATCTGCTGCTATCCTCCGCCAGGCGCTTGACCTCCTGGTATGATACGATATCGACTCTAGATAAGATCTAGGTCTAGATAAGATCTCGGTTTCCCTCGTCCTCGCCTTGCCTCTATCTTTCCTTTTATTATGGTCTTCATGAACTCATCGTGTTGCATGAAATAGCCAAACATCTTTCCTCTTCTGTTCTCTATTGTCTTAAGTAGGTAATGTTCATTCTTCTCCCACTTGGCTTAATATTTACTGGTTGGTTTTTTCCCAGTCCAAGAGACTTTCTCCATCCGCCGCCAGCACCACATTTCGAAAGCCTCCAACCTGTCTCTGCCTCTGCGTCATTGTGCATGCCTCACATGCATATAGGGCTATACTTAAATTTATATTTTAATTAAGCGCTTTTTGATGTATTTGTGCAGTTTGTGCTTTTAAAATTGCAAGTGTCTGTATTTATCAGTATGTTATTGTAAAGTTCGTAAGTTCTAGGAGCTTACCGTTTTATCACTCATAGGCGGAAGCACAACAGTCTTTTCAAGTATCTTCATCACAATCTTCCACAATTCCTTCAGCAGTCGTTTGAGTACAGTCTTTTCACAGGACTCGGCATACATGGTCAGTGACCCATCCTGTAGGCAGACACCAACAGTTTTGATATAAAATGAAACAGTCCCTTAGAGTGTTGACTTTATGCGTATACACCAAATAATAACATGTTTAATAAAACATTGAATGTAGTAACGGAAACCATCATTAATTTGGCGATACCAATGAATTTATTCCTAATTTATCCATTTTTAAAATATCTATTTTTTGCTGCCGTGTAATAATTTAGTAATTGTTACATACCAAAATATCCATCAGTGGCCGCAGCACCTCGTCTGCCTCGTGGTGGGCGGGCGGCTGCGGTTGTCCCGGGGCACCTCCGCCCCCAACCTTTTGAAGAAGTTCACCCAGCTCTTTCACACTGGCTGTTATTCTGGTCTCAAGACTGGAACAAAAAAGTTGAATTGAATTATCATTTTTTTAACCTCCGACGCAAAAAAAGAAGGGTTATTATAAATTAAATTAGTCTGTGTCTGTGGCATGGTAGCTCCTAAATGGATGGACCGATTTTGATTTAATTTATAATATAACTGTATTAAAAAATATATACCGTAATTTCTCAATTCACGAAATATTGGATTTTCTAACTAATCTTAACAGACGTGACCATTATACTTTCACGTGGTATTATTATTCCACAAAAAAATAATGTTTAAACGACGTAGTTAGCAACTTTCATGACCCATCTCTCATCAGCACCCATAGAATGTTATGTTAGCTATGTATTTGTTTAATTTTGGCTTCTCTTTTGGCTCCAACAGATTTCTGCTTCCTCAAACACAACGTTTAGGATAACCGTATAATTTTTGACCGAAAACCGCGATTATGCCAACCGATATGCCAATCAATTAAAAAAAACGATGTCTGACTAAGCCACTTAAAAAGAACTGCAGAAACAAACTTTACCTAATGGCGAACATCGAGGCTAGCTCATCTAGAGTGCTATTGAGACTCTGCTGCAAATCATGCAAGATATCAGCTGCGTCACGCTCCAACTTGGTACCGCCCATCGCTTCGAACATCTTCTCCAGTTGAACCCGAAGTTGTTGGATATTGTTCATCAAGATACACGCCTGTGGAAATATAATGGATATTTAAAGCCTAATTAATACATTGCAACGGGATAATTACCACAATTATAATTGAGCTATGCTAAAAACAGTTAACATACCACTCGCTCCTCCTTTAAGTGCTCTGGGAATTCTTTCTTCACGATATCAGCGTACGCCACGAGGACTTTTACGATGGTCTTCGCGAATCTCTTCATGTACCGCTTCCAGATCTCAGGGTCCGGGCACTCCAGTTTGGAGACTACGTCGAAGCACTGAGTCAGCTGTGTGAACACGTCTACAACGGAGTTACTGAACAGCGCGTGCTCGCTGGATTTTTGGAACTGGAAAAGGTATTAACGCTTATGAAAAGACGTCCAAGATGTTTTGGAAATGAAAAATTAGAATGTAGATTCCCTGAAAGTAAAGTACGTCTATGAAACGTTTAGTGGATACCTTAGTAAAACATGTAAATTGATTTTTTTTGCTAATGAGACATGTGACACGTAAAATAGTTAAAACATATCTAGCTACTATTATAGAGTTGTGAAAAATGTTGTAATTTTGTAAGATTTGTTCATAAACGAATAGCTTCATAAAGCCTTGTGTCAATGCTTAAGTATCACTAAGTTGATCGTCATGCAAACCAAAGGACAAAAGCTGAAGCTGCACGACAGCGTCCCACATGCGGTGGTGGCATTGTCGCGTCATCGAAATAGCTGTATATACTACACCGATGATAGCGACGATGCGATAGGCCGCTTCGTGATGAGGGTTAAGGCGGTTTCTGCTAAAAGGATCATTGATTATAACCTTAAAATGGCCATCAGAGACGGGAACAATGTGGTGGCGGAGGCCATCGCAGAGTTCGAACGGAGTGGGGCGGCGACGGGAAGTAATTAATATAGGTTACCAAGTAACATAGGTTAAATAAATTGGGTGAACAACCGGAGTGGCCATGGCCACTGGAATGATCTTGCTTGCAGTGGCGTCGTGTGGCGGGTCGCCCTCTTCCCTCTGAAATGGTTGAGGAGAGCGATGGCTGGCACATGCGTCAAACTCGTGAACGGGTGCTGCTTGTGGGATCTCGTCCGCTCCGATTGTGTACTCAATTCAGCATTCTAGTTTGTAATACTTGTATTGATATAAAACTATATATATATATTATATATGTTATGTGTATGACACTTAGTTAGGCTTTCGAAGTAAGTTACTTTTGTTAAATAGATGATAAGTAAGTAATTTTTCAAGTATATTAATGTAAAAATATCAAACAAAAGGTGCGAGCCCTGGAGCTTGCAGAGCAAAATAAATTAAACTAAAAAAAAAAAAAAAAAAAAAAAAAAAAGTATCACTAAGTTGATATAACCAGAGTAAAGAACGAGTTTTTCTGAGTAGTAGGTAAAGTAGTTCCTGGTAGAGAAAAATCGTGAAATGTTTTTCCTTCCTTTTAAGTGCAACTGGTTGATGGGATCCAAATAAATCACGAACTGTTTTGCGAAAACAGCTGCCTTTATTACTAGATACTTGATTGTTGGCGTGGACTCACTTACCCCGTCTCGCTTATCTCTATTGAAGGCACCATTGAGGTATTCAAGTGAGACATCGTCGTTCTCATTTAACCATTGCATCACAAATGGTTCGAACCACGCCGGGTATTCCGGCACCGCCCCGCAGTATGGAGGGACGTCTTTCACATAGTTCGTGTGGAGCCATTTCACCTGAGAATCGTCAAGTTTAAATAAAATGTTATTTCTTGTCTCTCCGTTAATCGGTGTTTTATAAGATACATCTACTTAATTCTCCAATCACCTTTCTCAATACTCAATTATATGGAGATATTGTATTGTTAGTATAGTTCACATATGACCCTGATAGAGTATAGAAACACAAAGCAACGGAGCTTTTTATAAGCGTACTGGCAGACTTCGGTGGTGCAACACCTGTTTATTCTAGAAATACCAACAATTCACACTAAACGTTTTGCTTCATTATAAGAATGGCAAGGAAGTGGAACGCTCTACCGTCGTCTGTAAATATAATCTATCTGCCTAAATATAATTTGGGTGTATTCAAGTCAAGAGTGAATAAGTATTTACTGAGCAAGCGTGCTACCTTCGACCGCATCATCGCTTTCCATCAGGTGAGATCGTGGATACACGCTGTGTGCGGTATATGCTGTAATAAAAAAGAAATAAATTTTACCTTGAAATGTAGATTCATGTAGGCAGATGACTTGCAGAGCCGATGTTGTTCATGCTCCTCTAAAGCGTACTTCATGTCCACAGCGAATAATGACCACATTGTTGCCGCTGATAACTGCAAAAAGGATGGTTAAAATGTCAATTTGTATTTTTTTTTTAAATGATCTCATTAATTTTCCTTTATTTAGAGGTCAGTAACTACAAGGACCATGGTCCCATAACAGCCATACGGAACAAAAACTTTCGCTTGTTCAATGTCCACTTGCAGTATAGGGCCCATACGCCGTGTGCGCTACAGACGAAGCCCAAGTAGACCTACCTATCAACTACATTTACCTAAAGTGGAGATTTTCTTAGTTGTCAAATAATATAAAATAGATAAAAATTCAAAATTCTAATCATGTCATTGGTTAGCGATCGAATTACTATTGCAGTCATTGGTGGGCATCCGCCGGCTGTGTTAACATTATTGGACAACTAAGAAAATTTACACTATACTTGTCAGTTTGTACTCATCATAAATGTTATCAGCAGGTCAATCGATGGTTCATATCCAATAGGTACAATGAGCCGACGATGAAAGAAAAGATCATGAAGCAACCCCAGCGGTTGTGGTGCCTATCGCCAGTATAGAAACTAGTCACGACTTTCAAGTTCAAAATCAGTTAATGTTAACCTATTTCCTATTTTTGTTTACGTTTTTTATATTTATAGTGTTTATTATGTTATTTGGCGCCCATTCAATTATATTTCTTCAAGGAGACTCTGTTATAGTAGAATCTCCAAAGTCTCCCGTGGAAGTTTTTACTATCTATTTTGTCCAAAAATATGAACGTCGCAATACCGTAAAATAGTTCTGTCTCTCTTTATTTCTTATCTTCGTTGTGAACAAAATTGTATGCTAATTAAAATGTTTTATTCTAATAATTACTTCGTTTCGTTATGCGAGACCAAAAAAGGGTTGGAATAGTTATATTGATATTGTTTATCTTGTTACAATTCTATTTATAATGCGCGTTTTCATAATTATATTAAGTGATTGTTTATCTACAAAAACGTTGAGATGCGCGAGAGAGAAAACGGCGCGGAGTATCCTGCCCTTAACTAGCTAAAAGAAACTCTTTCGAGTTTGGGCTCATATGGGTCGTTTTGACGAGCACAATAGATTGCATTTGGTATCGAGTTTTTGATGATGGAGCCAGATGAAAGCCTATTTTTTAGTTTCTTTAAACTATATAATCTTCTTAGAGTGTGTCATTGTTTCGACTATTTTCAATTATGTTTGCCAATTGAGTCGCTAGAGTAACTGTGTCGCCGTTTTCGTCTCGTAATTCTTTCATCGTGCAGGTGGTAGGGCATGAGAGATAGGAGAGAAGATGGGATATAAAATTATTAGGTACTCACAATCATGACCGCTACTCTCGGCTTACTCAACGAGAGAGAGCCGGTGCTGTTTGTCCGGACTCACCTGTCCAATATTCAATTCCTGCGGAAACTGGTTCAACACTGGTGCGTAGCTGTTCCGGTCTTCTTCTATTACAGAAACAATGAGGGCTATGAGTTTGTGCCAGAAGTCTACTGAGTCCAATTGCGGGCCGTGGTCAGCTGGGTCACGTTTTGCTTCATTGGGATCCACCTGGATGGAAGTAGATTAAAATGTGAAATAACAGGTACATCATGTCTTAGGCTAAGATTCAGATAAGAGTCCTGTGGACGAGACAAAGCGACTCAAGCCTCCATATTATGGCAAAATTCTTTGAGTTTTGACATAAAGAAGCGTGAGTCCACGCTTAAACTAGTCTGTGAGTCTTAGCCCTAGTATAGACCAATGAAACTAATGAATGAATATAACTGTATCCTAAAAAAGAACTAACTAGGGAGGTTCAGTGATCCAAAACGAGTATAACTGGCCTCCGATAAAAGTCGCCACTTTCAACAATCTACTTACTAAAATTTTATTTTTAATTACATAGATAAATGAATTTCTTTAACTTATTTTTTAAATGAATTGTTAAATAAAAATCTAAATGAAAATATGTAGTTAGTTAAAACTTCGGTATTGTAAAGGTATCGTACTGTTTGAATCAATTGGCTGAAAAAAAAAATAGCCTGAACTATGCAGTGTCTCCCAACTCCCACAGGCCTTGGGCACATGCAGGACAACTACATATATTGTAGTAAGAAAACTTTACCTAATCGAGCCCTGCCTTTTTTTAAAGTAAGTACGATGCATTCAAACATTTTTAAAAATCTCTTCCAAATTATTCACTCGAAGCTGCGAAGTGAGAAAAAAAATCATTTTGTATTTTTATGATAACGATCGAAAAAGTAAGATTCCTTCTCAATTATATACATACTGTCGCAAACTAAAGAATATCATAAAAATATCAAATAAGACGCAGAAACCTCTAAGTCAGAAACATAATAACTCTGTAACTCACCAAAATCTATTGAAAGAAATTCGAAAGGGACGCCTTCAAAAACCTTTAAACACTTTTATTCTTATTATTTTACCTGAAACTCTCTGTTGTACAGCTCGTAACAGTTCTCGAACAGAAACTGATATGTAGACCTAAGGCATGCCTTCACACAGTCTTTAACTACGGTGCTGGCGCGTGGTGGACTGCTCAGCTCTTGGACCTAGAAAAAATTAGTATAACACCATATGAAACACATTCAGAAAGCACGTATTGTGAGCTTTCTTATTTAGGAATAAACATTTCATCAAACAATTTCATATCAATTTACCGTATTGTACTTTTATGTGTATGTGAACCCCATACATCATTAAAAGTTTGTGTAAGCCAGAAAACATTTTCTTATCAACTTTTACGGAAGAGTTTCAAGTGCTTTATGTACGATTAATGATTGTTATGCTCGGAGTTTTACCACGTACCGGAAGTAAACAGTCCAAATTGTTTTAATGGTTCTTTTGCTTAGAAGTTTCCCGAATATATCTCCCTTGGAAAAACGTCATGTAAAATTTCCAAAAAATAAGAAAAAAACTTCAAGTGCGCGTCATTTTCTGGATTTTTTTCTGTCTCTTATCATTTGATAAAGTTCAACATAGTTCAAATGAATCAGCTGATCTAGGGCTACCGGGAAGTTCTGTAGTAGAATTTTGACATACCTAAACTTTAAATGCATTTTCTTCACGGGAAAATCAAAACTTAACTCAAATCATTACTTAAAAACTCGTAAAACAAATGTTGTTGACCTCCAGGAGAACATTGACCCCTTTTAGGGATAACATATCAATTCAAACTCAGGTTGTATACGCCTTAAGAGTGTACCGAATTCAAGTTACCTTCATCCTGAAGAAAGTGATGCTGGTTAGAAGATCGACAGTAGACTTAAGGTCCATGAGTTTCTCAGCGCTCGATGCAGGGAAGTTGTTCCGGTACATTGACAGGTCTATTCTGAGCGAGTTGTGCAGTTGGTCTAAGAGCTTGACGAACTTCTCTTTCTGTTGAACAAAAAGTGTGAGATTAGATCCAGTGCGATTCTGTAAAAATGAAGCAATGATAATCTATTGTTAGATTTAAAGGTAGAAATCACATTCAAATGACGCTCGATCTCTCACTCAAGATCTTTTCGATCTTACCAAAATGAGTATTAGATAGAATTAATATAGAATTAGATTCGCCAATGATACTTCACAATAGACATATTTGGTAATTCAGTGCTAGCTTTAAAAGGTAAAAAACACAATAAAGTGACACTGAAAATATCTTACCAAAATTAGTAAGATTTTTTAACGAGATATACCTACTGCACCATAGATCTATTTGGTAATTCAGTGTTAGCTTTAAAAGGTAAAAATTACATTAAAGTGACGCTGAAAATATCATACCAAAATTAGTAAGATTTGCCAATCAAACACTTAGCCATAGACCTATTTGGTAGTCTATTATTATGCTTAATATATCATCACTGTCAGCAGCAAGATGTATACTGTAAAACGAAGGCTTCCAATCACATTAAAAAAACATTCAACGTTGCCTTTTTCTCGTTATGTTTGTGTGTGTAAAGATGTGATATACGCACACCAATAACATAAAATAACTTTGCTGTTCAGTCTGTTCAGTTTATCCTTATAAAAGTATTGATTTATCTACTTACCATTTGTATTGCAAATTTAATTTAATGCAACTTACCCCAAAGTTAGAAGCAGCGAATCTGTCCGAAGCTGACACTGCAGATGAAGCAGTAGTGTGCGCGTAGTACGCGTTGATGTTTGCTAGTAACGTGGACATTACTGCGGGTACTCCAGCACACAAGTACTTCGTCGACAGGCAGTGGAAGTGTCTGAAAAAAAAGTCGTTTTGGTTAAAGAACTAGGAGCGCTAAAATAGATACTAAAATACTTTTATTCTTAAATTTGAAACGATCGATTACCGTCAACGCCATGGTTACTTCACTATGATAAATGGCAGTTTTCTAGATAAAAAGATATATACGATCTTCCCACATAAATTTTAAACACAACTTATAAACAGGTTAAAAAGTATCTTACTCTTAAAAATGTCTTAGTTGCATGTTTAAATACGAACTACCACAAATGATTTAAGGAGTGTCTAACCGTTGTCTAACTTCATTCTGTAATAACATTTGTAATCATTTTAGACGTTTATCTTTTAAAAATAAAATGAGCGTTTTTTTTATTAGACACTATCAAAACAAGAGTCTAAAAGTTGTTTTTTGTGGTAACACGGATAAACTATTAATTTAAACACCACTATACACACATATATTCGTTGGTTGCAAGAGGCGAGTAGCCGAGCCAAGTGGCGTTTAATGGGGAGGCCTATGTCCAGCAGTAGACGTGGGCGTCGTCATATTATAAGCTGTCATCGCTTCCCACGTCTATATTTCTGACAAAGTTACTTAGCAACCTCCTTATTATTGAGAACATCCATTTTTTGCTTGCGCTGTAACTTTGTTTCGTTATAAGGATAAAACGGTCGACGTACAATTATTTTTTTCATGCTCCTTGTTCCTTCACAAAGTTTGGCCAAGTTTAAATTACCATTACAATACTGGGGAGCACAAAAAATAACTTTTCAAAAGTATTGTATAAAGTTGGGTAGCTCATCAAAATAAAAGACGCAAATCTGGTGCTCGTGCTAATGATGTTTTAACGAGTGCAGATAAACCTAGGTATCTAAACACTTGAGTGCTAAAAGCTGTCGGGCAAATGAGGTGCTTTAGAGTTTTACCCACAGATAACCTTATACGAACGCATCCTATCCTTAATGATCGTTTTAGCTCAACTACGATTTAAAGACGTCATGTTTGTACTAAATGACACTTTGCTCGTATAGTCTGCCGCCAAGCACTTATGTGCAAACATTACTGTGTTCCGGTTTGATGAGCAAAGTATTCAGTGAAATTACTGAGCTTATGTAACTTAATACCTAATGTCTCCGGGTAATGAGCACAATGGAGTGCCGCGCAGGACATAGTAAGGCCAAAGGAAATAGTACAAAAATATATTGTAGCTTATTATGAAACATTTGCCTGATGGTAAGCGTAACGCCAGCATGACAATTGCGGTGCCACTCAGAACTGTATAATACAGAGGCCTGAGCGGCACTGCATTGCGCTCGTCACGCTGCTGCTTGGACATTAGGTATAACGTCTCGAAAGCCTATTAATTTCACTCACTACTTTGCTCATCAAACCAGAACACAATGGTGTGTACACAACTCCTTGGATTTGTGTAAGCATCGTTCTTTCCTTACATTACTCCTTGGACTACTGGTGATACCAGTGGTGATACCTAGACGGACACTCGCACAAGACTTACTGCTATCACATGGTAATATTTGGCAAGTATTGTAGCTAGTAACACCAGATACTTACCAAGAATCTACTATACCTACCTAGCAGTCCAGCTTCAGATTAGGTTTTGCGGTTGTAAGTTGGCAGAATGGTCTAAGTCGAATCTACGATCGGGAGGTCAAGTAATGGAAATCCGGCACTGGTCTAGATTATCTATAGGAGTTCTGTTAGCCGCAAGCGGCTTAGGTAGTTTGGCAATGCCTCCTTGTTTACCAATGGTACGCTAGATAGCTTAATTAGCTATATACATTTTTTTACTTCATATACATTGTAACAGGATATTTATTTAGAACTGGATGAGTTCTCGATAAGTCTTCACTGTTGCAAGGATCATGTTCACGTTCATGTACATAGTTTAGAAAAAAATGAGACACCTTCGTTGTGATATCTTAGGACGAGCTCTTTTGACTGTAATAGGAGATTTTCTGGCAAAATCAAGGAGTTGTGATGGAATTTGTAAAAAGAGATAAAAACAACCGATATAAGATAGAATGATCTTTGGTCTCTCCCGAAAGGCTCAAGGGTTTTAGTTTATTCAAGAGATAAGCTATCCCGCACGCATAATTTTCACATTGACAATAATACTGTGTGTTTGCGACCTGTGTTTGCCGATATAATATTGTCACGATATCGCATACCACGATAATCGATGACGCATTGCACAACATGACCGCAGGTGCTCTACGTGGAAACCACCGCTCCGCCGTTGTTGCGAAAGCCAGCCAATACCAGGAACCTTTTTTTTTTATTTTCTTTTTATTTGGTAATGAGACGAGCTGGTCGTTTGCCTGATGGTAAGCATAACGCCGGCCCATAACAATTGCAGTACCACCCAGAACTTTGAAACACAAAGGCCTGCGCGGCACTGCAATGCGCTCGTTACCCTGAGACATTAGGTATTAAGCCTCATAAGCCCAGTAATTTCACTGGATACTCTGCTCATCAAACCGGAACACAGTAATGCTTGCACATTACTGCTTGGCGGCAGATTTCACGAGCAAAGCGGTGGTAACAACCCAGACGGACACTCGCAGAAGAGTTAGTCCTCCCACTAACAAACCTTTACCTTGGGATGCCCACCTGGCATTATAATTTTAGTGCTTGGTTTATGTTACTTTAGATTCTCACATCGAATCATCGTCACGTATTGTAACTAGATTGTAACTTGTAATAATTAAATATTTTTATTAATTAATTAAATATATTAAAATTAAACTCGGTTTTTTTGCATCCTCAACGGCGGCGCTTCGTAATTATATTGTAAATATTATTATTATTGCCAATAATGTATGTGGGCGGGTAGCCTTTGAGGTGGTTGAAAAAACTACTCACGTCATCGCCTGATATATAGCCTCGATGCCGTATCTCATGGCGAACTCATCGACTATCTCCTCAGGATTCTCGTTGAAGTAGACCTTCCATGCATCATCACCCCTCGCTGCTGGTAACGTGACTGCACCGCCGTTTTCTTCGCAGAGGTAGTGGAACAGATTTTCGTGAAGACAGGTGTACTGAAAGAGGAGAATAGTATAATAAGTAAGGTGTATGCGTAGAAAAGAATAACTTATAAGTATATATTATAGAGTTTCAAACCCTCTTCTGAATCCGTCCTCAGATTCGTATAAGCAGTGTAGACATACTGTAATATTTATGAGAGTACTGAAGACTAGACTACTTATCGAAATATATCAAATAAATGCACGCTTGGATACAAAGTGAGTGGCCGAGCAGGAACTTCAGTCTGACGAACTCGAGTTCAAATCCCGGCTCGACCAACGGCTTAAATCAAGTTATATGCGGATTTGCTACACTTGTTCTAGCTAAACCGGCAAAGGAGAACATTATTAGAAAACTCGCATGTTCGAGATCCATAAAATTCGAGGACGTGTGACATCCACCAAGCCGCATTGGCCCCACGTGGTGGTTTATGACTCATACTTTGAGAATTCCTTAAACAGGTTGGTGTCAGGCAGGACTGTTACTGGGTTACTGTAAAACACTGCCAAAACCTAAAAATTGTATGAAAATGATAAAAACGTACTGCAATGACACCATACAAAAAGGGAAGAGCAGGAAAAAGGAGAAGTCCAAGCTTCGATAGACCGTTAATCATTTATTAATTGCTTTGATCACCTTCCGACATCATGGTATATATATCATTGATGATGGAGTTCGTTCGTTCGTTTTACGGAGTAAGGCCCCTTGGGCCTTACTCCGTAAAACGAACGTCGAAGCTTCGGCTGACGGATTGGCATCTTCCTACTATGAAAGACAAAATGTCAAGAGCGAACATCGAATTTAACGTTGGATCCGAAACACTTTCATAGTAGGAAAACTGCGATCCGTCAACCGAAGCTTCGAAGTTCGATTTACAGAGTAAGGCCCAAGGGGCCTTACTCTGTAAATCGAACTTCGATAGCCGATAAGTAGCCGATCCAAGTGGCGTTTTATGGGAGAGGCTTCTATCAGCAGTGGACGTCTTCCAGCTGATGATGATGATCATTGATGAAGCGTTTTACTTCGACCTTCATCACGACAGGACAGTTAAGGAGTGGAACTCATAGCAAGCATCCTTGTTCCTGAACACCACAATCTGACAGTCATCAGGAGACTAGTGAACAAGTATCTTCTGTGGGCCAGCGTGCTACATCGTCAACCGCATATAGAGGATTTTCTCAATAGCATAAAAATTGACCTCATTAAGGGGCAGAATATGTCGCGCCGCTAATTCGCTCACAAATCTCATCAAAAATCGCTTAATGTAATTATGAAAAATCGCATTCGGTGAAGTTGCTGGCGATAAAATTACATAAGGTTTAAACAAAAATTTCATTTTGATCCAAATTATTAGGGATTTTATGTTATGCCCATTTTCATGTATGAAAACGTGATTGGATCAAAATGATACTTTTGTCATACCTTTGTAATGCTATTGGCAGCAACTTCACCGAACGCGATTTTTCATAATTGTGTTAAGTGATTGTTTATATTCAAAAAGGTTGAGATGAGCGATAGAGATAGCGGCGCGCCGTATTCTGCAAGTATAACGTGTATTTGTACTTTTCAAATTCAATTTCAATTGTGCTCCTTAATCGAATTCCGAACCAAAGTTATAATCCCCTGAATACTCATACAACGCAAGGTCGACACGCCATTTTCTTAAGTATGACATAAGAAGATTACTAAAACACCACACATACTTATTCGAATTTACCAGAACACTTTGCACGTGTTGTTGTTTCGTTTTATTATGTAAATTTCTAAATGAAATAAAATATCATTCAAAGTTCAACGCGGTGTTTGCTGCAAATTGGATTCAACTCTTTTATACTAGCCAAGAAGTGGTTACTAAAAAGGATTAGACACGTAGATATACTTTTTGGGTTTGTAGTATCTACTAACTATCAAGTTGTTCTATCTTTTACAGCTTTAAATATCAGTTCTGACCAAATAATGATTCCTATTTTAAATTTGTTACTTAAGTTCGCATGATTGGCGTCCAAATCCCCAAAACCTAGTTTAAACAAGGGTTTATTTATATATTTGCTGTTCTTCACGCAAATTCGATCAAATCGGCGGTTCACGAACCATTCTAACAGCAGATTTCAAAATGCTCGTTTAAAATAATCCGAAGTTTAAGCTATATGAACCTCGGTTCATGACTTAACCTTAGTTCATAGTTGAAGTTCGGTTCAAAATGATCGATGATCTTCGGACCTTAGAATACAATTCTTAAGAATAGAAATGTTGAATTAAACACAAAATACATAATAACCTACTGTCATTATACAGGTTAAAGAACGAATGAAGAATCACATTAAAACAATAAAATGAAATTCTCATAAATAATGTAATTTCCCCAAAAATGCTGCATCTAATCTTAGATGAAAACACATCTAAAAGTTTCCCGAATTCAATTATTTTTTTTATCATCCAACAGTAGTTTAAAAGATACAATCATGTTTTTACATTTAAAAAAAAATGTAATACAACTATGTACTTAAACGCAGTTTTTCACGGCCAAGACCAACAAAACGCATGTCTTTACGGCTCGCGCTGGAAATGTGACGTCACGTTTTCATAAACATAAACATAAACATAAACGCTTACACACTCATACCCCCGCACTAGGATTCCCTGTGTCGCAGGTGGCATGGACATACACAGATACACATCACAAACATCCAAGACCCGAGAACAAACTTTATGCTTACACAAAATCTGCCCCGGCCGGGAATCGAACCCGGGACTCCTCGCCTTGCAGGCAGGGTTACTACCAACTTAGCTACGGAGCCGTCATCAGCCGTTTTCAGCCCAATTTGTAATTTTGTATAGAGCGTTTCAGCGCTCAGTAGATATGCTCGACTGTGACTCTCATTTTTGACGTTTCTGGCGTTCAATTTTCAGTTTTTTCGATGTAGGCATTTGATTCTCACGAGAAAACGAATTGATTAACATCATAAATAAAATGGAGTCAACATCACTATTGAGGTAGAACTTTCATCTAAGATTTTTTTAGCAGATTTGTTTAGGTACCCTAGAGATATGTAGTCACTAAGAGTTTTGATTTTCCTCTGTTGATTCAAAAATCATGAATCAGCTACACGAAGTAAGTAGATACATTGTAGGTACATACAAATAAGATTAAGAACACACAAAACTGCGTGTTGGCAAATATACAGCAGACAGACAAATTACCTCACATATATTTCCAAACACACAAAAAACTTTATCAATAAACATGCAACATTTTATTTAGTTTTTCAATTCATCCACACCTAAACTAAACTGAACTCGCATGGGAAATCGCAGAGCAAACCAAAAATAAATTGAACCCAACTTGTACCTAACCCGGCGAACTGACAATGATAAATATATGACGAAGTGTAGTGTCGGACCAATGATAGAATGTATATTCCATACATTCCATTAGGACGGAAATACGTAGACGCGTTCGGCGGGCATTGAAACCTCGGTAAATGGAGCGAATTTGCTCCCATGCGGTAGAGGAATTAAAGCAGTGATCAAGCTTTATGCAAAATTGGTCTGAAACAGACGCTTGGTTTTACAATTGCTTTTAAGTACTACTGTGTCCCGCGGACCCTAAGTTAGTCTAAGTTATTCCTTATAACATCAGCTATCAGCCAGTGGAAGTCCCGTCAAAATCGGTCAAGCCGTTTCAGAGATTAGCCGGAACAAACAGAGAGACTTATAAGTACCGTACATACTTTCATATGCATTTAGGAATAACTGTTGTTTTGACATTACAAACAGACGCTTCAATTACATACATTATTACATGTATAATTGTATAGGATGTTTACCTTCGATTCTATTGTCCGAATCCGTTTATATGGATATATCAAACAGTTTGCCTGCCGCCATAGAGTATGGTTGCAAGCATTACTGTTCGAAAATAAAGCTGTAAAGAAATCTGTAAAATTACATATATTATTTTTGTATACGTTTTGATAACGACACGAGCGGGTCATTAACCTGATGGTAACAATAATGCCACCCCAACATAATTGCAGTGCCACTCCGAACTTTGAAATACAAAGGTCTGCGTGGCACTGCATTGCGCTACTTACTCTGAGTGAGCTATTAAGACTAATTATAAAAAAGTTACACTACGTTGATTCATACATAGCTCAAAGTCTACCTAGCAGCAGATATTCAATATAGCAAAAAACGTCGACCTCGTTCACTGTTCCATCAACATTCTGTGCCAATACGTTATCTTCAGGACATCTCGCGACGGCGACCCTGATCGCAAATCGAGTTGTGTTTGTAAAAATAAACCGTCATCTGACGACTTTTGTTCCATAACGCTATTGGGATTTCGCGGAAATTCAATTTGTTAGTACAAATACTCCAGTACAGCGATTTATTCCGTTGTGCGTTTGTTTTAAATATTGGATTATCGCTTTATCAAATGTTTACGTAGGCCGTTTGTGGCCGCCACACACCTTCAGTTTTAACTGTGCGATTTAACTTGTATAGTTGGACTGTACAGATACATTGTTAGGCGTGTAGAACAAAAAGTTCAACTGTACAACTTAAATCTAATCAAAATATGACTAGATAAAACTGTGCAGTTAAAACTGAGAGTGTGTAGCATAAAAACTGTGCAGTTATGTCACTTCCGTCGATTTGCTGCAGCAAGCGTGAAGTGCACACGTTGTAGGGACGCAAAATATATGTGTACAGTCTGACTATACACGCACAGTTAAAACTGAAGGTGTGTAGGATGTAGAGATGTATGATTTATATTTGAAGTCTGAATACTGAATGTGTGTGTGGCTTTTAGCGATGCATTTTAAATCGAAAGTATCAAAGCTGCAAATGTAATGCAAGTATTTTTTAATTTGTTTTAAAAACTTGTGCTAATGGATTTTGAAGTTGCGATGGCTTTGTGGTAGTGAATGAGGGTTTGAATCATGTAATGAACTTGGGTTTTCGGTGAAGGAAAATAACGTGATATAGAAGCTGGGTAGAGCATTTCGTTTTACTCGTCTGGCTAGTTCCAACCGTCAAAATGAAAAACCTGTCGGCTATCAGGTATAGGTATCATTGCGTATATTCTATATAGTTTGATTCTAGTAAGTAGTCTGTAATAGTGGGAATTTTACTCGCAAAATGGTTACTTAAGTGGAATAATAACAAAATCTACTTATTGTGAAAGTGCGCGAAAAAGATAAAAGTGTAGTAAATCTATTTTCACCAGAAAAATACCTCGCAGGTAGTCGAGACGCAAAACCATTACCACTTATCTTCATAACCTTTAGGTACTGCGTATAGAATTTGCTACGAAATATCTTGTAACGCTTGCTCGTACCTTTATTAATGCAATTTTATCTATCGCCCTATTATAGTAGTAGACACTAGACTTGTCTAGTGGATGACTAGACTATCTGTGAATCCACTTTGTTGGTCCTGACCTACAAAGTGGTTTCATAGTACTATGTTTGTTTTTGGAGAATATATGGGGCATTGAGAGAAAAATATTGAAGGTATAGTACCTTGTTTGTTTTCTTGAGGGGTAAGCGTTTGTACAGTGTCCCCCTAGGCCCTAGACAAAGGTTATTTTGAGCCATTTAATTTCTGTCAGGTGATACAGAACTCAAATTTAAATTATTTATTCCAACTTCATATTCTTTATGCCACCAAGAAAGTAGATGCCAGGAGGCTTCTGAGTTGTTTGCCTCCATGCATCTTTGTCATCTACATAATCCTTAACATTATAAGGTACGCTTTTTAAATGAACTATACGTTTAAGCTTAGCCAAAAGCAAACCTAGCGAAGATAAAAAAGGTACGCTTAAAACTTTCATACAATATATTCTACGGTACGATGATCTCAACCCGCATCTGTAAATAAAAAAAGTAAAGATACGAAGATTGATTACAATGTTCGTGAGCGATAAATCTTCCCGAAGCGTCAATAAATGTATCCCGTTAAGTGGTCCATATACATGACAGGATTGCTAGATGTCCTAGGTCAAAATTGACGTTATTTATATAAGAAACACGAGACAATGTCACCTATTTGGGAAACATTTGTCAAAGTTGTCGCCCTGTTAGTAAACATTTATCGTCTTGAGCAAGTCTACTGGCACGTACCATAAAAACGTCGTTTGTTGCTTTTGTTCTTGATAGGCTAGCGTTTGACTACTATTTTACCGGCTAGTCAAAGATGGTCATCGTAGTCATAATGATCATCATTATCATCATCAGCCTGATGAACATATGCCTCCCCCACAGAACGAAGCTGGTAATCAGCCTAAATTTAAATGCAGCTGATGTAACACACAGATAGGCGCTTGGCGTCAGATTTTCAACTGGAGCTTGGTAGCCAGGTGGGCACCAAAAAATTACATACTACGTCAGGTGCGCGTGAGTTTATTAGGCATTTTATATTGGTTTTGTTTTTCAACGAAGCAATGCCGCCAGTATTCCAACTCCAACACCAACACTTCCAACTGGAAGTGGGCTAGAACATTTGGATTATCTGTAGACCCAGTTTAGCTTGTAGATTATTCAACTGTTTTTGTAGCTAGGTTAGATGTAGTGTTTATTTAAAATCGTATAAGACCGCTGAAAAAAAAATTAAAATTACAAGACTTCGCAATTACTTACTTTCGGATTGCGTCTCTTGAATAAACATATGCAATCCAGAAACTACCTATAAACCTATTTAAATGAAACAAATTGATTTAAATCGGACTATAAAATGCCTCTAAAGTACCTACAGAAAATAAAAAAAAATCTAATTGAGCGAACTAAAATTATCTAAATTTGTGCATTGCGGACACAAAGCTTTTTAAATGAAACAAATTGATTTAAATCGGACTATAAAGTGCCTCTATCGACATAAAATAAAAATGCTCCAATTGAGACTTTCCTGTTTTTTCAGGAAGTCTGTAAAAGCTTCTGTATCAAATTATACGCAACACCGTAAAACCTTCCATTTAATAAAGTCGTAACTTTAGAAACGGGATTTCTTTCAAGTTCAATCATAAAACACAATTTATCACTTGGAGATATTCAAAATGAGCCATCATTGCGGAAAATTGATAAAAATGTTTCGGTTAGAACTTGATTCTTAGTTCACACATTATAACGGGATATTTACCGTGATTATTATTGAACGATGAGCACCCGATATTTCGACGCTGTTGCAAGCATCATGTTCACGGGAATACTGGCGAGACTGCGGGTGGTTTGTTGACAAAAAAAAATTACGAGCAGACAAATCTGTCTACCCGCTTTCTCAGTCTTTTATTACGCGAACTACTGGAACTCACTCGAAAGTCACGACAAAACACACTCACGATATCACTATTACGTTTTTTAGAGTCATTAAAAGGCTGTGATATATTTTTAAGTAAACTAATCACCGGATTCCACGCACTGGACAATTTAAAACCATCTTCCCGATTGAAGGTTTTATGTCGAGATATTTCTATGGCTTCCTTGACCATTCTCGGTATATAATGGCGTTCAGTCGACAGAATACGTGGTTTGTGGAGCACGATCCAGTGATTAGGACCTGAGTCTAGCAGATGTTCCGCTATAGCAGACTTATTGATATCGTTGTTCTTCACGGCCTTAATGTGTTCCTTAATGCGACATGATACAGTTCGTTTTGTCTGTCCAATATACGAACTTCCGCAACTACAGTCAACTTTATAGACTCCAGGATGTTGAAATGGTAGTGTATCTTTCGGAGAACGCAGACTTTGACTGATTTTCCTGTGAGGAGTAAACACGGTTCTGATAGAGTATTTACTCAATAATCGACCTACTTTGTCCGTTACTCCTCTCAGGTATGGCAAGAAAGCTGGCTGACGTTCAACTTTTGGTGTTTTCGAGTTGTTTCTCTGTCGTCTTACATGTGGGACATCAACCCTATATCCATTCCTCCATAGAACCTCTTGTACATGGGCTAATTCCTCATCCAGATGGTCAGCATCGCACAGATCGAAAGCGCGATTGGTGAGTGAGGACACTACGGAGTTTAAATGGCAGGGGTGATGGTGTGAGCTAGCGTTTAAATAACGGTCAGTGTGGGTTGGCTTTCTATAAACTGTGTGGCTGAGTGTACGATCGCTTTTTACACTCACTTTTACATCTAGGAATGCCAAAACTCGGTCTTTTTCTATTTCTTCAGTAAACTGCATGTTGTTGTGGATGTTATTCAAGTGATCCAAGCACTGCATCACCTCCGTTTCACCTCCCCTGATAATACAAAAGATGTCATCCACATACCTCTTCCAGTGCATAATTGGGACCGGACATGTGGAAATAGCTAGATCTTCAACATGTTCCATCCACAAATTTGCTACTACTGGTGCCACCGGGCTACCCATAGCAACACCGTCGATTTGTAGATAGAACTGTCCTCTATACAAGAAATAGCTAGATGAAAGACAGTGCTCAAGCAACTTGGCATACTCCAACGGGATGTTGTTTTCTTGCAGTCTCCTTTTAATAACCTTTTATTTCTTCATAAGTCTGCTATAGCGGAACATCTGCTAGACTCAGGTCCTAATCACTGGATCGAGCTCCACAAACCACGTATTCTGTCGACTGAACGCCATTATATACCGAGAATGGTCAAGGAAGCCATAGAAATATCTCGACATAAAACCTTCAATCGGGAAGATGGTTTTAAATTGTCCAGTGCGTGGAATCCGGTGATTAGTTTACTTAAAAATATATCACAGCCTTTTAATGACTCTAAAAAACGTAATAGTGATATCGTGAGTGTGTTTTGTCGTGACTTTCGAGTGAGTTCCAGTAGTTCGCGTAATAAAAGACTGAGAAAGCGGGTAGACAGATTTGTCTGCTCGTAATTTTTTGTCAACAAACCACCCGCAGTCTCGCCAGTATTCCCGTGAACATGATGCTTGCAACAGCGTCGAAATATCGGGTGCTCATCGTTCAATAATAATCACGGTAAATATCCCGTTATAATGTGTGAATTAGTTAATAACCGTGAAAGTCTAAAACAGTGTTGATTCTTAGTATTTTACGCAGAATTGAGATAATCCACTCGAGGGCTCTATCCACCGAAGCGGACATGCGAGAAGAGGAGATGACGACCAACTAATAAGATTTCGTTATAGCCTCATCTTCGATCTTGACCTTAATGGAGTAGGCCTAGCGGAATGGAGCAGATAATTTGTCGTTTCCGTACATAAAATGCAATTGCTTAGCTAAAAAAAAATTGAACTTGTATGAAAAGTATGAGAGGCAATGGAATGGATTTTGTTTTTACATGACTGCACAAAAAAGGAGTGTAATGTTTTTAGGGTTCATGTATGTAAGTTTCTTTATTCCAGCATAAGTTTTAAATGCCTGAACAGATTTGCATGACTGCACAAAAAAGGAGTGTAATGTTTTTAGGATTTATATATGTAAGTTTCTTTATTCCAGCATAAGTTTTAAATGCCTGAACATATTTGGACATGTGGGGTATCGTTAGAATCCTTACATCATCACGAGGGACACTGGCTAGCGCAGTCGTGTTGTTTATGTAACTTTTGTTATATCGACTTGTTGCAGCTCCGCTTTGATACAGAGGCACTTCTTGCTGCATCTCTCATCTCTACACACCATCGCTTTAAGTGGATGCAAGCGCTCAGAACATATTTTTTCAGGCGAGCGTTGTACTCGAGAAAACTTTTTGTTTAATAATTGTGTTTTTGTAAAGCTTTCATCGGAAAGGCGGAATAATAAAGAGCGCTGAGTAATGGCTGTCAATTTTTTAGGCTTACGAAAATATTTTGTTGATAATCCGAAGTGTTAAATGAACACAAAATATCGGCCGGGTATTTCGTGAAGAAATTATACGTTTTTACGAATACAGTACAATTTAGGAAGAGAATAGAGAACGGAAGAAGGAACACAATAATTAACAGTCTAGCTTCTGCCCGCGGCTTCACCCGCGTGGAGACTCCCATAACCATGGTTATGGCAGCCGGGTGGATAATATAAATAGTAAGTATAGAAAATGCACGATGCATGGTACATTTTCTATACTTACTATTTATATACTAAACGACCACTGATTGTGATCCTCCTTGTAAGCGACTAATAGTAACATTAATTTTATTAGTAAAAATTAAATCACTATAAAAGTAAAGAATCTTCTTCAATCAATTCATATCTGCTGTGTGCGCATTGTGTCTTGGGTTGTCTAGAAGAGATCGCTATGAGCGATACGACTTCCCATTGTGATACCAATCGTGTTACAAAACAAAACAAATTTTAATCTGTTTAGCTAGGCAGTGTCTAAAGATAAACGTCGAAAATGATTAGGTATGTCAGAACAGAATAGAGTTAGACTACGGTTAAATCAAGGTTTGTGGTTGCTCATATTTAAACACGCAAATAAGGTATGTTTAACACAGGTTTAGGGTGTGTTTAATGTTTTTGTGGTAAGACCGTTCGATTTTAAGAAGTTTAGTTGCTAATATTTCTTGTATTGTGATGTTTTAGTAAAGAGTTTGTTGTTTTTATGTATCGTTTCAACTTTCAATATTTACGCTAGTAGCGTCTACCCGTAGCTTCGCACATGTGGAATCAGAATAAAATGTAGCCTATAGCACTCAGGAGTAGTGTAGCTAGCCTATAAGTGAAAGAATGTTTAGAATCGGACCAGGTGTTCCAGAGATTTGTGGTAAAAAACAAACAAAACACTTACAAATTTCACTGCTTTATAATTAGAATAGATAAGTTTAAAAAATGATAAATACGCACTGAGAGTAACAATGTATTCTTCAAATCCATTGTAGTATACCAAACTCCCTGCACGTACCACAGAAGTGTACCCATGCAGAATCAAAGTTTTCAACAACTTGGTATTGGCTCGAACTTGGTAGAGTCCCGAGAGTTGGACCTAAATCTAGACGAAATTAGTTCTGCATTGTGAATAGACAGAACGTATTTATAGCCGATCGCAGGTGGGACCTAGCCGAGTTATTAGCTGTAAACTCGTAGGAAGTAGGTTATGCATTTTTATTGGAAAGATAAGAAGCGATAGTGCGCGCGCTGATTGAATAATGCATGCTGGCATTTGCAATAAATTCAGATCGATTTTGCAATGCAAGTTTGTGAAGTTTGAAATGCGATGGAGGCAAAAGTAGAAGATGCTAATCTCTACAAATAAATAAATTTGAAGTGTCCGTTTCGAATGTCAAAATAACAGCTTTTTCTAAATGCATATGAAAGTATATACGGTAGGTATACAACTACAACAAAACAACCATTTTTAAAATTTTTGTCTGTCTGTCTGTTTGTTCCGGGTAATCTCCAAAACGGCTGGGCCGATTTTGACGGGAGTTTCAGTGGCAGATAGCTGATATTATAAGGAGTAACTTAGGCTTTTATTTTAGAAAAAGAATTAGGGTTCCACACAAAAAAATAAAACCATGAAATCCAATATCTCTGCGCGGGTGAAACCGCGGGCAGCAGCTAGTGTACAATATAGAAAACTATTTAGACCAATATAGTGAGGGTTGATCAATACAATGTTATTCTTCTGCAAATAAATATCTTGAATTTGATTAATTAGCTTTTTACTTCTACCTCATCAGGCCCTCTAGACAAAAGTCACAAGCTTGTATCCGCTCACGCTATCGCCAAAAAAAACTGCGTCTAAATAAACAGTAGGTGTGTTCAGCTAATACCGCCCAATACATTTCTGCCCGCCTAAACTTTTGTATAAAAGATTTCTAGCATCATAATCGTTTAAACAAGCTTTAAGGAAAAACCCTTGCATACTCCGGCATCATTTACCTTAAAAAGAAAAGTTTTCAGGTCCCTTTAACCCTTGCACATATAAATTACTCGGTCTGTAAACCTACGAAAAGGTGGGCGGGTTCCATTTAAACCAATTTATCTTTCCTTGATTTATTACGGGGGACCTTTAATTAAATGAGACCCAAATATACGCCGCCCTAAACGAGTCAAGAAAGTTGCACACCTAGAACAGGTACAGTACAGGTGTACGCAGAATTAGGACTAGGATTTTTGCTGAAGTAGACATTATCCTAAATTATATAATATAATGGTCTTTGTTATTTTCTTATGAGTAAACTCAATAGTAAAAAACCCAATAGTAGAATTTTTGAATTTAGTTCTATTATAGTTGAGCAAACATTAAATTATGTTAATACTAGTACATCAGTAACCGGTGCAGTAACTAGTATAGCAGTACTCAGTAACCGGTCAATTCTACAAAAGGAAGTGATGTTCGCGCATCGTCAACTGTTTAATTCGGAAATGAATAGGCTGATCCGAAATCAACGGGCGCAATCATCGATTTATTTAACCCAGTGACTACAAAGGTTAGTTGCGGGAATTCGTAATGAAAAGGCCTTTGCCATCATGATATCACGCAGCACGCTTCTTATTACAACTAAGAGTAGTGGAAAATTGGATCACTGAACGCGGCCAATAGACGTGGCTGCATCTATTGCGTGCATTTTTCCGGGATAAAAAGTAGCCTATGTTACTCTCCGGTCCATATACTATGTCTATACCAAAAATCACGTCGATCCATTGCTCCGTTACTGCGTGAAAGAAAAACAAACCAACAAATCAACAAACACACTTTCGCCTTTATAATATTAGTTGGATTATGGATTCAAAGTTCGTACGCAAATGGTTTGTGCTAGGGCTACTACGATTCAGTACTTACGAAAGTACGTTTATCAGTCGATCCTAGTTATTCTAGCTATAACAGTAGTCAAACTACACAAGAGTAAGTCTTTTTTGTAGCCCAAACTTCCGACACGTTTAACCACTTAATCAAACGGGAAGGAAGTGAAGGAATTGCTTATTGAAGTAAAGTAGCGGCCGCGGCGTGACCGCCGTGGATCAAACGTTTGGGATGGCTCTGTAAACTTGCCACGTTCTCGCTTGAAACGAAGGTTGCTCTGGAACTCGTTAGTCAACCAATGGGCATTGTGGGAACATCCACCGCAGATGAGTTGTTTTAGCTAACCACTCGAACGCTAGATATTATATTATGGTCCCTATTCTCATGTCACAATCCTAATTTCAATTCCAAGAGCGTTTACGATTTTTGAGCGAGTGCGACCGAGCGGAATCTTGTGCGACTTTCAATCCGACGCACCATCGAATCTCGTCCACACTAATGACTTATCGGACGGATTTACACACTTGCTCTAAAACGGTGAAGGAAATCATCTAGAGGAAATCCGCATATTTCTGAACCACGAAATTCGAGGAATTCGCGTGGTGGATTACGGCCCATACTCGCTCTCTGAAAGAAGGTCGGTATCTCAGCAGTGGCAGCGTAATAGATTGATGATGACGCTTTTTGGCTTTTCACGCAAAATTTCAAGTCGCAAATCTCCACAGTTAAAGAATCAATTTTAATTAAACTCTATCTCTATACACAAGCAAGAGACGTAGATCTAAATTAATATAAAAATATTTTATAGATGTCTAATTGAAACAAAAAACATTCTTGCAGTATTCTGTTTGTTTAGGAAACTTATTACCGCTCTAATATCGTTTAAACATTATTTTTAAATTGTAGCTGCTCTTCCACTATATCTTTGACTAAATCATCGATATGATACCGTAAGAAGGTAGTAAAACAACCGCTCGCAATTATTTCTCTCACGATTTCTATGTACTGAAAACGTAATTAAATAAATCCCGCTTGTTAAAAGTGTAATTATCTAATTATACAATGATGTCACGTAACTAGGTCAGTTTGGTGGCTAGCTATTTAACTCCCAATTGCAATGTCCAACATTACGTGTTGAAACTAACTACGCGAATTAAACAACGTACCCAATGAGCATTGCTGCGAACGAAATAGTTCCGCAGCTAATGGTTACTTTAATAACGTTACAGATGGAGTCGTTTTAGAGTTAACCGTCTATTGTAGCATTAAAACTAATGCGAGGCTCATTTAAATTAAGGAAACTGCTAAGCATGAGAAAGTTTGTTAAATATAGAAAATAATGAAGAAAGTAATTTAAAATATTTTTAATGTAATTGTCTGTGGTTGTCTATTGTTATAATTTTTTTTATTCTATTTGATAACGAGACAAGCTGGTCACTTCCCTCCAGTGCGCTTGTTACCCTGAGTCATTAGGTATAAAGTCTCATAAGCCCAGTAATTTCATCGGCTACTTTGCCTATCAAACCGGAAAACAATTATTGTTGTCTAGATGCGAACGGGACCTCGTAACCTTTTTAACCTACTTCCAAAAAAGGAGGAGGTTATCAATTCGGTTGGTAATTTTTTTTTTTATATTTGTTTCTTCGTATCTCCGTCATTTATAAACCGATTTGGAAAAACTTTTTTTATTTGAAAGGATATACTTTCAGATTGGTCCCATAGAAATTTCATCAAAATTGGTTCAGTAGTTTGTCACTGAGGTCGGTTCGTCGCTTTTTACATATAACATAATGGCTTTCTGCGACTACCAAGATTAGTGGACCATCTCAAAAAACTTCGCGGAGTTTACATTACAATTTTTTTGTTATTTTTTTATCTAGTGAATGCGAAAAATTAAATAAATTTTATCGTCCTCATTTGTTCTGTTCGACTAGCTTTTACAAATTACAATGAACTTGTCAACTCTCGTGATAACTCGTCAACTCGTGATAAACCATGACTTAAGCTACCGTACTATAAAGCCTATTTAAATGCAGGAAAATTGCCTTTCTCTCCATAAATACCCACAACACTGTAAAAAAATATACGACGGTATAAGTGCGGAAAACACGTTCCCCAGCGTCTCACGCCAAGTAATTTATGACTTGATAAGCCACCTAAATGATTTCATACCTACACCCTTTGAGTTTTGTTACCTACACTTACGAATTTCTTAGCAGCTGAGAAATTCTATTAAATGTAAAATGTAGAGAAAATTGGCGAGGAAGGTAAGCCTCAGGTTTTGTTTGTAACAAGTTTATTTTAATTGAATAAAGTAATTTTAAATATGTTCCACGAGGATGTTGTGTTATTAAGTTAATTGGAGTAATAAATTGTCCTGGTTTTAGTCTAATTTAGATAGTGTCATGTGTAAGCCAACAATATTCTAGCTGCCATTACGGGTTCAAATTTTCATACAGGAAAATTTTATACAGGTTGATTTACTATCAACCTGTATAAAATTTTCCTGTAAAAATTTAGGTTTACTACCTACCTGCAAAGCGAGGGGCCCCGGATGCGGTCTCCGGCGGGCGTAGACTTTTAGTGGTCACCAAAAAAGTTTGTTTTCGGGTCTTGGATGTTTGTGTTGTGTATGCGTTCATGCCACCTGCGTTACAGGGAATCCTAGTACAGGGGTATGAATGTGGAATCGTTTATGTTTGTATATGTAAATACTAAATATCAACGCAAGCCCATGGGGCATATTTTGTGCCCAATCAATAAAAATTGGGGTTTTATTTTAATTAAAAAAGATTAAATTAATATTTATTGGCTTCGTTACTCAGTATTCTTTATTAGAGTACTCAAGTTAGTTTTTTGCTAAACTACTCTGATTCGAAGCAAAACTAATTATCTATTATTAAAGTAAAAAAGAACGAGACTAAAAGTAATTAGCGTTTGTAGCCTTTTATGGGTGTTATTTTTAAGAAAAACGCCCGACGTTAATTTATGTCCTGAATCATAGCTTGTTTTTTTTGTATAGAAAATCTACTGTTTCGGAAATAAGATCGGAAATTGCTTTTAAAAAAGCGGGAACCTATCTACTTTGGCTAAGTGATATATCGTGATATATACTCATTTTCCATCCTTACTTATAATCATATTTTCATAAGATTTATTAAAGGAATACTACCTACATTTAAACTATGCAAATTTATTAAGTACCTACTATTTATCTCAAGGATGGCCCTTGAGATAAACAGTACCCTTAAAAAATAATCATTAAAATCAGTTAAAGATTGGCGGAGCAACCCAGTAACTTACACACAAAAAAATACGGTCGGATGGAGAACCTTTTTTTTGAAGTCCGTTAAAAAGAAGCCTACCGGAAGGAAAACGCAGTAGTAGAAAAAATGTAGCAAAAGGAAAAATATGCAAAGGGTTTACGATCCGAAGAAAGTTAGAGTTAAATGTTATGACAATCAATGTTAGTTAATTTTTTATAACAAATGTCTAACGTATGTTTTTTAATGGGCAAGTTTTCTATTTAGCGGCACAAACACTGCAAGGTATCATTTCAACGATAGAAAATAGAGGTATACGATAAATTCATTTTATATAGTAACTATGACGTTAAAAATACAAAGATAAAAACACAACAAGTAACAATTTAGACGTAAAAGTAACACTAATATCCTTAAAGAGAATCATAATATAGAACCGTGTTTATTCACATACCCGGTTGGAAATCCGGTTCTAATTAATCAGTCACAGTCCGATTGATTTAAAGGCATTCACACGTGATGTGCAATGTCGGACGACGCGCGGTGTCCGGTCGTCTGGCGTGTTGGATATCCGGGCGATGCATTGGCATTGTGTAAAGGGGCCTTACGTTTAATATAAATGAATAAAATTTTCAGAAATTTAGCGACGTGTGAAGCTGCAACGCTGATTTTCAGAATGTTCAGACATCTGAAGTAATTATTACGAAAATTAATATTAATAATGTTTAGGCTACGATGGGACTGGCATGCCATTGTATGGTTAGAGTCCTTAAATTAAATGAAGAAAAAAAAAAGAACCTAATATTAATTTAAAATTGGGATTGTTGTATGAACGTAAAATTATAACTTTAATATTTAGACGTTGTGGTTTTTATTTTAAAGAAAAATGTATTAATTAAATGTGTGCTTTTAACTCCTAGCCTAAAGCCGAAGTTACACAAGCGATCGAATACGAGCGGCGACAAATCGTAAACAATTATGCGAGATCTTCATGAGATTCTCTTCTGCGGTTGTTAATATTATGATAAAAGTAATTATTCAAGCGAGTTTAAGAGGGTGACAAGGACAATTGCTTTCGAGAGGCGAAAGTCGCACCATTTTTTTACACTAGCCGATAAATGATTGCTTAGTTAGAAACTACCGCTCACATCCGAGAAACACTTCTTATTTATTTATTTTATTATAATAAGAACGGCGTGCATGCCAATTACATTTACTACTACACACATTTAAGTAACGGTGGTTGGCAAGTTTAATTTAAAAACAATTTATCGGACGTTGTAATGAAAACCTTGACTACACAAGTACAGTATGAAATAACCTTTGTAATAGAAACGAGAAAACATAATCACTAATCGGTAAAGAATAGCTATACATATCATACTATTCACTGTTATGTATCTTTTGTTTATTTTGTCTGAATAACATCAAAGAACTACTGCAAGTTTATTGTGAGCACAAAGGACTGGCTTATAACGCTTAGCCTTGAAACTGATACGAAATATACTCCTATCAGCTAGTATTATACTTGGTACATATATACCTGTTATTCCTGTGAGTTCGTAATTGGATTAGGTTCTCAGCACAAACGCTAGCAGAGTTTACTCGAATTGTTTCACACCTTTATGTAAGAACTAGTTGGGCGGCACTGTTCTTTACTATGGCTTAACACGCAAATTAATACGTTATAAAGTTATTTGAAGGGAAATAGGGTTGTCGATTTATTTGAGGGAAAACAAGTTATACGTGTAAATTATATAAAACATGTCGATGTAATTAAAGTTATATAAATGTAAACCGACTTCATATAACATTCTTGTCCATATCTTTTAAAGTACTACACCAATAGTGACGAAACTTTATGCTGTTCCTTAAATTGTGTGGAGTAAATGTAAGCCAAAAAAAGCGATAAGCCGACTTCACCGACCAACTACTGCACCGATTTTGATGAAATTTCTATAGGACCAATCTGAAATTACATCCTTTCAAATAAAAAAATAATTTAGTTTATAAATGATGGAGATCTGAGGTTACAAATATAAAAAGAAATACCCACCGAATTGAGAACCTTCTAATTTTTTGGAAGTCGGTTAATAAAAAGAACGGTCATAATATATACTACATTTTAATAGCTAACTATAGTAATAGTACATAAAACAAACAGTTGTTTACTATATTTACTAACTAAACAACTGTTTAACAATTTAACAACTATAGTATACACAAATATAGTATAGGTACATCACAAAAATTTCGCTTCCAACAGGATTCGAACATGCGTCTTCTGGTTATCTAGACCAGACGCCTGACTAGGGTATGGGAGCAATCGATATTGACGGCGAAATTCTTGATGTGATGTTTTTCTTTCCGGCTTACATGCAAGAAAGACCGGTCCGGGAAGACGCAAGTTCGAATCTTGTTGAAAGCGAAATTTTTGTGATGTATAATATATTTGTGTGAACATCCGCTAGTGTCGGTTAAAACTATAAAATATATTTCATAAAACAACCGTTTGTTTGGCATTAGTTTAAGAACACAAACTCACATACAACAGATCTAAATTGTCTCCTAGATAACTTCCTTCCAGTTTCGTGTTCTAAAGTTATTAAGGTTGTGCAATCAACCGACATCATCCTATTATACTGTAAGTTACAGCTAACCTATTTGCAGTAAACTAATATGAAGTATAGTTCCGGGCAGATTAATTAAGGAGCTGCCGATAAAATAGACGCGAACTGAGTGCTCAGTGATCCAAGACTTAAATAAAGTAAACAGGCACGTACGCTTCTTGTTTACCTTCTAGATAGGTAAACTCTTTATTGAAGCACCGCATTACAGAAACCTTAAAACAATTTAAGGTGTATATAGCAGCCAATTGGTCAACTTTAAAATATGTATTTTTCATTCAATTTTAAAAAGATTTATGTTATTTTGTTGACATTTTCTACATAAAAGGAAAAGACCGAATTTTTCTAAGTATAGAACTACTATGTTTAAAAAAGTCCCTAAGTGAAGCAGTTTTGGACAAAACAAAATAGATAAACTTCTAAACCCATTAAAATTATATTTGCACATGAAAAGGAAGAACATTTATTCCGAAGAACTGTAACAAGAAACAAAACTCTTTTATTATATAGCTGATATTATACTAGGCATAAATTTAACACCATTTTTATTTATTTTTTATTATTGACGACATCACAAAATTGTAGTGACGTGAAAGCGTACTTAAACGACAATTTAGTTAGGCTTTCGAAATAAGTTTACTTTTGTTAACTTGATGATAAGTTAAAAAAAAAATTCTGTATATATAATATGAATTATCAAACAAAGGGTGCGAGCCCTGGAGCTTGCAGAGGAAAACAGATTAAATTAAAAAAAAGTGTACTTAAAAACTAATGGTAAACGACACCAAGCAGTATCTATCGGTGTTTTCCAGCGATTGCACTTGAGAGTTGAGAGCCAATTGAATTAATATGTTTCAGCCATTGTGGAAGGCAAGACATTAACATTGAAATCGCTTTCCAAAGCCTCACTCCAATCTTAATAACGATAGACATTAAAAAGCTTACAAGGACAATAACCGAACCAACATTAATTACTCCCAAACAAATAAACAGGAAAAAATCTTTCATTAAAGCAAATTCGAAGAGGCCTCCCATCTATAAAGGGGAGGAGTGACAATAGTGACCGTAATTAACGAGAGCCGTACATACGGTGATTCAATATACGACTCGCCTTAATTGCAAACGATTTGTTCTCATGCGTAAGGTTACACGTTTTACGAAAATGTAGTTATGCTGCCACGATGGAGATTAGTAGGTTTTTTTAGTTTTGATCTAACTCGACCAAAAAGTTTCCTATGCTCAAACATGTCAAAGGACCTGTAAAAAGATTTACAGCAATGTCCACAGAGTACATTTTGTTTTTTTTTTTTTTAATTTTATTATCAGGCGATTCAACGTATCTTTTTTCGACGTATAACTTTTGTGTCAAATTTAAAAAATAGAACGCTGTCAAAATAATACCCCTACTTGCAGAAAGAACCTAAATATGATAACAAACTATAGTGGAAATTTTCTTAGTTGTCCAGTAATGTAAACTAGCTCGACGGATGCCAACAATAGTGATCCGATCGCTAACCAATGACATCTTAGAATTTTAATTTCTATCCATGTCATTGGTGGGTGAGCTATTGGACAACTAATAAAATCTACACTACAGTAAGTTTATTAGTTAGGGCAGTAGCTTGTATAAGCACAAAAAACCGTCCTTATTTTCTTGAGACTACAAAAAATCTCAGAACGACTTTAGCACGGACAAGCAAGACAAATGTAGTGAACGTCAGTAGTTCAACTAATACAAATTCTAGTAAATGTTTCTGTGGTTCTTATGTCGAAAAAAGGAAAGGGAAACTACTTGGCTGAGACTGGCGCACACGTTTTTATTTTACCAAGATGGGATTATTCTTTTTTTTTGGATTGGTTTGAAAAGACAAAGCTCGAGGCTTAGCAAAGCATATTTAACCACAGTTTTTAATCTAATACTTAGCGTGGCTTAAGGCGGTATCCGAGTCCGAGTCAATGAAATTCATCATTATGTCCTCTTTATACACACTGTCGGTTTGCATTGATGTAAAAGAGAAGGAAGACCGCGCAGGCCACTAAAATTGAGTAAAAATCCAAAAAAGCGTAACTACTTCATAATTAGATGCCTAATCGAAAATGTACCACAACTAAGTTTTTATTATTATATAATACGTAAGTCTTGTAAATTCTATCAATATAATATATATGTAAATAACAGAGATATTTCATTTCAAACTTATTTATTAGAGGTAACTTTGACATATTTTTTTATCAAGTAAATTTGGTAAAAACTTGTTTTGATCACAACAAAATTATCGTTAATATGATACATAATGTCATATAATTATTCCAGTTCCATAAGCTTCTTCGATTTTGCTAAAAACCCTTTTAAGTGAAGCTATTTAACTGCTATATACGCCTTTATGCGTTTTTCATTTGACGTGTGTATTAAAAAAACCAATCAAAAGAGTGAAGCTAATTCAAAAACTTTAACTGTGTAATGATAGCCTCCATGGTTTATTTGACCGAGTGAGCAAAGCGAAATACAACAAAATCATTGGTGCATTTCGGATTCTCTCCGTACGAAAATAAGCGCAATTATTATCATGCGCATATCGACAGCTATAAATTTCAATTGACGTAAAAATTATTGATAATGAACTCTGCTGATATTTCGATTATACCGTTTTATTATCTGAGGCATTAGTCTGGAAATCTCACGTCGTAACTTCGGCTGATTTATCGCAGTTTTCTTAGCATTAAAGTGTAGAAATACAAAATGTCAAATTACTTACGAACATACAAGCGAAAACTGCTATCCAGCAGTCAAAACTTCGACGTTCGATTTTCGGAGTATGCCCTTGTTTTGTGGTTTATAACAAATCAAAGTCACGTGACCGTTTCGGGAGTTTTAGTGAGAAATTACAAATCTTATCTAATATATCAATTTTTCGTTCAAATAAAGCCTTTTTTATTCATAAAATATTTTTGATCGTTTATGGAAAGTTTATCTATGAAATAAAAGCAGTTCTGAAAATTAGTCAACATCCCTATTTCTCTCAGTATGAAATATGAAAATAAAGTATAATAATAATAATTATCATATAATGAAATATCCTGCTGTGAGTTTCAGTTGACGTAAAAATTATTTAAAATTATTCACAATAAGTTCTGCTGATATTTCGATTACACGATTTATTGTCGGGCTCCAATTACTCATACGAGTACTAGTAAAGCGCAGTTAATCGAAGTGGTATTCAAATTGAATTTTAAAATTAATCTGTCACGCTGCTGACAAAATCACCAACTGTAAATTGACTTATATTTTTATTGGTAAAGTGTTTTATATTTTTTAATAGGTGTGGGATTTACCACCATCACATTTGATCAGTAACTAAATCATTGTATTTGATCTTACATGATGATGAGGGTGATGATGGTGAACACGCTAATCTAAGAAAAAATAGGCCTCTCCTTCCCCTATACGTCCTTGATGACTGATTCGAATTCGAGCACTGCACGTGCCTAATATACCTTACTAATAAAGAGATAACGGTTGAATAGTTACACAATGTTTTGTCCCTTTCGATTCAGTTTAAAATTGCCGATGAACAACAAAGACAAAACCTTGTTTTCAATGGCAGGTAGTCCATATTGACTACCTGCCATTGAAAATCCTGCCGAAATCAGTCCAGCCTTTTCGATAATTTGCCGGAATAAACAGTAAGACAAAAACTTTAAAAACTATGTTTTTGTTTTATGTACCTTATATACTTTCATATGCTTTGTTATTTATTTATTTGTATAGATTATATAGAGTATAGAAAGTTGGTTATTGCTATAAAAAAAGATTCGTGAGACAGTTAGGTACACTAAATATAGAGTTCTCCCTAAAGGTCCTATAAAAAGATATCTGCAGAAGTCCGGAATAATTGGCGTAATAAAACGTGCATTTAGCAGTATAGACAGGTAAGGCGAAAAAATACTAGATATGAGTTCTGTACCTTTAATTAAAATAAAATTAGGAAACTACGAGTAAAAGTATTCCAAAACAAATTGGCAAAGGCTGAGGTATATATGCATGTGTGTGTATATATGTAACGTCGTGTACACCTATATGTATGTGTGACGTGTGTATATATGTAACGTCACCATAATTAGGTCATCGTGTCACGTCGCATGTACGTAATTACATACAATTTGAAACTCAATTTTCAAGTGTCAAACTTCGGAGCCCCGGCGAGGGTATGATGCAAAATTCATGGTATTCAATGGGCAAAGTGATAAGGAACTGACGGAAAAATTATACCTAGCCTCGTTATGCCACTATTACGAAGAGCTGTCGAGAATCGAACGAGAACGTTTATTAAAAGTTCATAGGTCGTTCACATAATCTGTGGTTTGAGTGAATTTGTAATGTGATTTCTATCTGTCAATACTTTGCTTGTAGATCTGTGGTGGTAATATAAAGGCCGTGCGGTTCCGGCTTAGAACATTCAATTCAATTGTTTATTGCATTCCATGATATTACAAAGATATCAAAATTAGAATTATATAACAGTTCATTATAAACCTTGTAGGGATATTTTATTAAATTACTTCATTACCTATTCTGTAATATAATTATTATGCGATTTTATAATTTTAGTTGTAATTACAATTTTCATTAAAATACTTCAATTTTATATTTATTTATTTATTTATTTATTCCATACAGTTGCTTGCTGCACTTACAGAAAAATCCAAAGCGTACAGCCAGCCAGGTAGGTATAACAGTACATTATAATAGAAAATGTAGTAAATGTTTCAAGTGATACTTATGAAACTAACACATGCTGTAACAAAGTCATGAAACTTTGTATAGAAAATATATATTTCTGGTTCCTGAGCCATCAGGAATATATATAATATAAGCTTTTATTTGTTAAAATTTCTTTTAGTTTTGCTGTAGTAACTATCTCCGGCTAGCTCTAATATCACCACTCCATCTCTTCCCATGTTTTTATTTGGATCATTTCTAACTGCAGTAAACTACTTCAAAAGTAAAAGTACCTTATCGTAAAAATAGATCTTACCGAAAGTTTTTCATATACCAGAGTTACTACATAACTTTAATATTATTACTCCACACGCGTACTAAATAATGCTCATTAAAAGCACTCGTATCAAAGTAGGCAATTAGCCTTAACTTTTCCGCCCTATTATTATAACTTATATATCCAATTAACTTGGACCGCCACATGCAAGACTACGTATACTTCACGTGTATGAAAAGCATTGTGGTAACCTGTAGTACCAGTAATTGTCGTGAGAGGTCGCATGCAACTAACCACCTTTTAAGTATGTTACTCAACCAAAGGGAGGGAGGAGAAATTTTATAGTTTCTACTGTTCCAGTATGAAAGCACGCGTGTAAATTATACGGTGGGCTTTTACTGACGTTAGGACAAAGGACTATTTTTCACGTTTCTCCTATAGTTATGCTGGTTGTTAATAAAGCGTGGCATTGAAGTGCGCGTTATCCTTTTTTGACTGTTTTGGAGGTTACGGAGGGAGTGTGGGACTTAGAGTGGGTGGGAGTTCTTGCCCGCTGCACAACGTTCTACCCACTAAAACACCACTGGGACGTTTTACGACTCGACCATAGGACGGGGTCTCGGTCCCGTTTACGCATTCCGCGTAGGACCCCGTCAGTCGTCATCCGCTCCCAAGGGCGAACCCTCCTCGCAGGAGAAAACTTCTCCTTCGCACAGCCGAGGCGACGCGTTGAAACGTAAGCGCATCGCCTCCATTTCGGGAGGGTCCTTCCTATAACAGGTACGGGACGCCTGATGCCCCCGCATCCAACGCCCCAGGCCCTCCCAAAGGAGACGGGGGCATTGAGCATTACGCCCGAGACATTAGGTATCAAGTCTCATAAGCCCAGTAATTTCACTGGCTATATACGTATTACCTACACTAAAGGGGCTTGTGTTTAAAAGATTTTTAAACGGAAAGAAAGGAATCATATTTATTTATACAAATTAACATAAATAAAAAGTAGTGCGTCGCAAAATGATTGACTCAGGTTCAGATTTGTGTGATTTGAGATTCACTAATATAATCATTTGCATCTCTCACTTATAGCATACGAACTTTTGAACTGACGAACGGCTAGTGACCTCATTTCAAATATCATTGCCACAAATTCGTTTCAGTTTCATTTCATTCATTTCTCTTTGTGAGGCGTACTAATTTATTCTTGACATTTTTAAATTATGTAATGTAAAAAGGACCTCTAGCCACACTATTCCCGAAACTTTTCGAGAGGAGCGGCGACAATAGAAAAGTTTTTAATGCGTTTTGTTTGTAGTCCACACTTGGATGAGCTTTATGGTGCTTGTATTATTATGGTAATTTAAATAGATGGCTCAGGTAGGGTCAGAACAATAACTACTTTAAAAAACTTAGTTTTACTAGAGGCTTTTATAGGATGGCCACCTGTTTTAGACTAAACTGGTAGTACGAGCTACACATAAATCTGTAGATTTAACATGTCTAAGTGGGAGTGTTTGGTTTAGTTTATATTTTTAGATATAAGTAAAATATGGATATCTTCTAATGCATTATCTTATGCAATATTTTTTAGATTAAAATAAACACAATTTTTAAATATCTCTTTAAAGATAAACCTCTAAAATGATTAGGAATGTCACAACATTATATAATAATATATATATATCTTAATATATATATATATATATATATTAAGATATATATAATATAATATATATATATCTTCTACAGAGAATACAAAACACAAACATTTAAGACCCGAAAATAAATTAGAAGCTCACCACACAAAGTCTACCACACCAGGGACTCCTCGTTTTGCAGTCGGAGCTTCTACCAACTTTACAACTGTACCGTCTTCATGGTTTTCGAAAAACCGCCCCGGTTTTACATTAAACTTTATTGTCGAATCAAATACTTAGAACAAAAGCATACTTTCAAACAAGTAGCAACTATAAAACCTCAAACTTTAAGAACTTCTCGCATCGCCCTCCCTGGTTGTCATGAGGGAATTACGAAGTTTTCAACTGCGACGTACCTATTATAGTTAGCAGTTCAGTCTGTACTATCAAGGAACCAAGTGCCTTTTTAGTTTCCACTTCATTATTTATGTTAATGCAGTATGGTTACCCACCATAGTGCATTAACATAAATAATGAAGTTCCGTTCCCGTTCGCGAACGGGCTAAAACTTTCCTCTGCGTCTGTACCTACGTAGAGAGAATAACGTGAGTTTGAAATGCTTCTTGAAGTTTTTTGTATTTTTAGAGTCCAGTGTGGCGCTGCTTTAAATCCTAGAATAATGGAGTAGAGTTATTTGTTTAATATGTATGTATAACAAACAACAAACGCTTACTCATATTTATACCGCTCCAGAGCAACTGGACAGATTCCCAACTGGATGGATACGCAACTACATAAAAAGCATAATGCACGGGAGTAGCGCTTCAGTGAAACTGCAGGACACCCTTTAGCCATCCACGCCGACGTTGCCTCTTACGTCATAATGGCGGCCCCTATGGGTGGCAAGTCAACACATGCCTACATATTTTCACATGAGGCGCAATTGGCAGGTGCCGAAGTCTCATTTCATAGGCCGGTTTAAAATCATCAAACATTCATTACAATATTCCAGACTTTACTCATGTCTTACAATAGTCTCTCATCACTACCTTCGCAACTGAGTTTGTTATTATTTAAATTAAAAGGGCCTCTTAATGTAGGCTGGGGCTCCATTAACGCCTATCAAAGGCCCGGGCAAAGACCCGAGATTAAATTTAAATAAGAGAATAATAATAATACAATGTTACACAGTGTTGGTATACAGTATGTAGACTTTAGCTAATTACAAAATAAGCCCATTAAAAAATTAAAGAAATATAACATACCTAATGGTGGTTTAGTCGAAGGGGAGGTATGAACAGGTAAGATGTATCTGGGCAAGCGTGCTGCATCGTCGACCGCATCGTAACAAAGGATTTGCAAGACTATTTGCTTTAAAAAAAGGAAAGTAAAATATAGTAACAATCACTAATTACTTGAATGACAAAACATAAGTATTGGCTCTACACCTATATAATATATAAGACTAGCTATGCCCAACGGCTTCGGTCACGTAGCCTAAGTTACTCCTTATAACATCAGTGAAAGTTCCGCCAAAATCGGTCCAGCTGTTTCAGAGATTAGCCGGATTAGACAGACAGACAAAAATTTAAAAATTGTTGTTATGTTCTATTACATGTACGGTACCTAATAGGTCGGGGAAAAAGTTCCTTCGCATTTTTTAAGAAAATTCAAAACATTTTTTAATATAGTTTATTTACATTTAACTAAAGTATGTAGGTACCATTTTGTTCGATAACTTTTTGCCATCTTGTAGGTAGGGACATGATCCCATTACTATATAAATTTTGGGACTTCTGATCAAAATACCGCGACAAGTGGTTTTGGCAGTCCTCTCGTGATGTTAACCTGACACTGCCTAAAGAATTCTGAAGAGACCGAAACAGGTGGAAATCTGAAGGTGCAAGGTCAGGACTATACGGCGGATGCATTAACACCTCCCAGCCAAACTCTCTTAATTTTTTCTGAGTGGCTAAAGATGTGTGAGGTCTAGCGTTATCATGATGAAAAACCACACCCCTTCTGTTGATTAATTCCGGCCGCTTTCTCTCAACTTCTTGCTTTAATCTCATCAGTTGTTCGCAGTAGAGTTCAGAATCGATGGTCCTGCCTGGTGGTAACAGCTCATAATGAATAATGCCCTTCCAATCCCACCACACACACAGCATCACCTTGTTGCGAGTTAACCCGGGTTTCGCCACAGTCTGTGAAGCCTGACCGGTCTTTGACCACGACCTTTTTCGCACGTTCTTGTCGTACGTGATTCACTTTTCATCACCAGTTATCAGCTTCTTCAAAAATGGTTCGGTTTCATTATGTCGTAGTAAAGAATCACAAATGAGTACACGGTTCATTAGCAATTCATTAGGTTTCTTTCAGTGAGCTCGTGAGGTACCCAAATATCGAGCTTTTTTGTGTACTCAGTTTTTTTCAAATGCGCCAAAACTGTTTTGTGGTCAATTCCCAGTTCTTCAGCTACGTCGTAACTACTGATATGCCGATCTTGTTCCACTTTTTCAAAAATGGCATCCATTTTATCCGTAATAGGGCGACCAGAGCGATGTGCATCTTTGAAATCAAAATTTCCGGATTGAAAACGCTTAAACCAAATTTGTGCTACTCTCAGAGACACTGCACTAGGTCCATAAACATCGCAAATTTTTTTCGCGGCTTGCGTTGCATTTTTACCTTTTTTGTAGTAAAATTTTAAAATGTATCGAATTTCTTCATTAGATTCACTCATTTTGACAGTACGAAAAACAAATGAAAATCACACATTTTCCTAATTTGAATTTGGAATTATGTTCTTTAAAATTTAAACTTTCATATGATACCAAAACCAGCCAGATACAAATAGTATAGCCAAAGAGATTTTATTACAAGTTCATACATACTATAATGCGAAAAGACTTTTTCCCCAACCTAATATGTACCTTATACACTTTCATATGCATTTAGTTAAAAGCTGTTATTTTGGCATTACAAACAGGAAACTTAATTTTTTTTCATTTTTTTTATTATTCATGGACCATGATGCCGGACCATGATGAGACATTAGGTAAGGATGGTATTAAGGTATTTATGAAATTACTGGGCTTATGAGACTTAATACCTAATGTCTCAGGGTAACGAGCGCACTGCAGTGCCGCGCAGGCCTTTGTTTTTCTAAGTTGTGGGTGGCACTGCAATTGTTATGGGCCGGCGTTACGCTTACCATAAGGCAAACGACCAGCTCGTCTCGTTACCAAATAACATTAAAAAATTTTATTTGTATAGATGTTGTAAACTTTGGAGCAATATGTATCTCTAACTCTGAAAGTATATATTAAAAATTATGTGAAAATCGTCCCGGGAACACCACTTGGGGGTTTTAAAAAAGTAAATATATTTAATTACTTGTAAGTTGACGACTTCAAACGATATATTCCCATCTACCCCATCGAGAAAGTGTTTTGTTTGAAAATAAGTCCATTCTAGCGTGCCCTATTCGCTATAAAGAAACATGAAAAACAACGACAGCCAGTCATTTTTTAACAGGAAAGAGTTATGTTTAGTATAAGGTAAACTGCACGAGAGCACGGAAGAACAGTTTTGTGGGTACAAATCTCTTGGGACCTGACATGAATGTAGCCAACTTTTTTCTATTAAAAATCTGAACTCAAACGCCGGTAAAATGTTAAAGTAAACAAAACTTGGAGAGGGCTTGCCCCTTCGCGTGAGATTTAATAACATTGGATTTAGCTTAAGACGGGGTACAAAGAATGGAATTTTCGTTCTTGGAAATGTTAACGTTGTTTTGCTTTGGAGGGTTTTTGTAATAGATATTTAGTTTGTTGAGAGTAAGAGCAAACTTTTAGTGTGGAATTCGTTTTGGAAATAGGTGTGTACAATTGCATTAGTATGTACTAACATGGTGGATTTTGTCCCATACTCTATCTCTCTCTTTCTGAGACTAATGTTGATGACGATGTACTAACATTTCCATAATTACCCTAAAACTTCTTATTTCTATAAAGTATTACACTGTTTTCAGTAGTTTAGTCAGTAGTTAGTAGTTCAGTAGTTAGTCAAAATTATTGTGACCAGAAATAATTCAATATTTGCTACGTTATATTTATACGAAATACAATTTTTATTTTTTCTGTTCGTAATTTTATGTCAAAATATAAATTTCAGTACGATAAAGACTCGCCGTTGTTAGACAAGGACAAAAGGCTTATCATAAAATAAAGAATGATGACACTCTGAACCAAATTAAATGTAAACGTTTTACGTACGAGTAAAAATACTACTTTCATCAAAACAGTACGATAGAATTCAAAATAAATCGTTTATCGAAATTATACCTACAAATACCCAGGTTTGTAGATATTCAAAGATTTGCGTAACATTCTTATCACGCTTGTAAAAGAGACGTAAATGTACCTACTAGAATGTTCTAGCGTCAGACGCACTTCCGAAATTATACTTGCATATTACCTACCTGAAATCCGGCTTTGCCCCCATTTGCACCGTCGCGCGTCGCCACCGGAACTTTTGCGCAAATATTCCACATAATTTTTGTACTTGAGTTTTTTTTTATCTATAATGCAACATTACCTTTAATCATATGAAATAGTGAAGATACGGTCTTCAAGCGTATATAGCGTGCATACGTAAAAGTATTTTCTAAAAATATATTATTGAGTTTTGTTAAATGAGGTCTCGCTTCCATTTGTAGGTCGAGAATTTAAGTCCTAAAATAACCTGGAGCTTTCACGCGATATAAATATAGACTAGTTGTAGAGCAAGATAAAGATTTAAATCCTAAACCTAAAATGTTGCCTAATTTATCTGATCTAGCACTATAAAAGAACAACAAAAACAAACGACATCATTACTCTTCAGCTCTATACAGCATATACAATGGATGCTCTCTTGACATTAGAGGCATACAATAAAATTCTCCACTTGAATTTCTTTCGTAGTCTGTAACAGAGTAGTTTATTTTGTAGAAAATTATTCGCTCTGTAGATTTATCGCAGTTCAATTTTCTTTGGATGATTTTGTTCATATAGTTGTGAATTCCAGTATGTCTTTCCATATCAATTTGTATGAGAATAACCTCATTAGTATAAAAGACCTTATTACTAAAATACTCTCTGGCAAGTACAATTGCTACATAGTTTGTTTTTGGATTTAATATATTTTCTGTTTAAGATCTCGGTGATACGTATTTTTTCACGATTTGTTATTTAGAACTAAAGGAAATATACTCTCCTTCTTGAATTAGAGGAACTTCAAAATTTAAATCGCTTTTGTTGTACGCTTGACTGACGTTTTCAGGCATTCTAATACTAACTAAAACGTTATAAACACAATCATATATTGTATAACTCCATTTAGTTTAGAAATATTCTTTATGTTATCACTTGCAGTGCTAAATTTCATTATTCATCTAGTCTAATCACAACTTTGTTAACTTTATCACTCGGTTTAACATTGTAACAATTAAAGTAGCTATCCTTCGCGTGCAAAATAAACACGAAAACGTTTTAAACTCACCACATTTTCAGCTCGCAACAACACAAACATAAAGCAAACCGTCTGAATAATTTGCATCGCAAAACTGCCCACTGAGTATATTCCCTTGGGGCCGAATGTGACCAAGAAATTATACTTTTGCATTAGCTAGCAGTTTCGCTTAGTTAGTCGCCGCCAACTTTTCGCATTTATTTCTAAAAGTTGGTCCATACCACATCTGGGGCAGCTGTGGATGTTAGTGCATGTTTCCACTAAGCTACTCTACGTTACTGTGAAAAGGAACGTGATTCGAGTAACGTAGTTTTACAAAGTAACGTACAACGTAGTGTTGCTAAACATCGCGCGGCAAGACGTAAACCTTTGGTATTCTTTACATAGAAAGACAGTATTTATGATGAATCAGCTATTGTCATTATCAGCTTCTTACACACCCACTGCTGCACTGCTGGGATACCAGTCAGTTATTATTTCATACAAATACATCATTGTTTGTATCAACGTAAAAACGAAAGCGGATGGCGCGGTGCGTGCATTGCTCGACGTGCAACTTGGACTGAGGTATGTTATGAGAATAGCTATTCTCATTATGTTGGTAGAGTACTAAAATTGTGTGACGTTTCCTAAATTTTTGTGCACGTTATTGACTTAACCTCCCGAACATTTTACAACTAGATTTGATCGTTTGAAGCCCAACGCGGTTGTAATAAACGATCGAGGTAATACGAATTATTGTCATAAAAGAATGATTTCACCGAAAAATGTCTGGCGACCTTCTGGGACTTCTCTGATTTTAATTACTTCTACCGAATTTCTAGGCAGCAAAATCGAAAAACCAAGGAAATTATAATATTATTTGCGTATTCGTTTTCCCTTGGGTACCTTTACTGTAAGTTTTTTAATCTTGACAATTTAATCAAATTGTAACCTACAATTTGATTATTGTTTCTCCTGGCATTGAGTGGTGGTGTGGTCAGAGGTGGCATTGGTGTTAAACTTAGAATGGGATCGGCTACCGGAGCCCACCGAAAGATGGTTGGCGACAGAGTTGCAATTTGAGGATGGTGGGAGCTACACATAGGCCAGCACGACAAATGCGCTAGCAACTTATAAATAATGACTTCATAACGAAATTCTTCTTCACAAAAACTTACTGTATTAAGATTCTACACTTCCTTGCAGAAAGGTGAGCGACATAGGGATATCAACGTTTAGAACTATGAGAAACGTATTCGAAAGCCAATCAAAATATGTGCTTTTGACCTTTTAAAGACCCTTTTAAACAGCTTGGCATCTGGAATGGCTAATCTTTTTTTATTATTATTGTTATATGTTAAACCATTCGCACATATCAGCTTAGTTACAATACGAACTAAAGATTTTAGATCGAAAAGTGAATACAATAAAATGAATAATTACAAACAATATCCAATTACATTTGTCAATTCTAGTAATTGCGTGAAACAACATGTGATTACGGTCGCTGGCTGAAGTCCAAGGGGCATGGTGCCAGGTCTCAGGAACCTGTTGATTCGCCATCACGAATCGGCAAGAAGGTTATTTTTTATGGCAAAATACGTGCTGAGAGACATGAGCATTCATTTGTTATAAGCAATGATCATTGTCATTAACAGCTGTCTCGACTAACATAATCATCACTTTTTGCAGGATGTGAGATTTGACAGGACAATGAAAAACATGACGAAGAAGCTGTTTGAAAAAAGAAGCAATTTTGCAGCAATGATTGCTCGGTTGGCCAACTTTCTGTAGGTTGGTAGTCCCACAAGAGAATAGGGATGTTGCACGAAACACAAAATACACATAATTACTGTCGTTACACAGGTTTAAGAATCACATTAACACAGTAAAAATGAAATTTACAAAAAATATATAATTTCCACAAAGAAATTGCATCTAAAGTTTTCCCAAATTCAACCATTGTCACTATAAGATTCTTTACATTTCAATAAATAAAAAAATATGTGACAATTATGTACTTAACGCAGTTTTTCACGGCCAAAATCAACAAAATGTATGTTTTAGTACATCTTTACTGCCCGCACTGAACATATGACGTCACTTGTTCTGTCCAATTTGTATGGGACGTTATAGCGCTCAGTAGATACGCCCAACATTGACTCTCATTTTTTGTATCTAGCATTCGATAGCTTTCAACATTTGATTCTCACGAGGCAACGAATCAATTGACATCATAAAAAAGTAATCATCCCTATTGAGCTTTCAGTCAAGGATAACATCGTAATGCACGTCCGGTTAGCTACCACCCTCAACCTACCACTTCTTGCCGTTAAGCACCTATCAGTGTGTTCCACCAGCTGTACTCCAATGCACTCTAGGTAGACTAAATCTAGCTTAGAACTGGCTTTCAAGAGCCAAATCATCTTCAACCAAATCGTTGATAAAGATCAAACGAGATAGTGATAAAAAGCCACCAATTTTATTTCAAAAAAACAGTCCAATGATGTTTCATTTGCCAGGTAGATTGTTTATTGGAGTTCTACTTGGCATTATACTCGTCACAGAGTACTTGGTTTTATAAATCTTTCTTCCAATATTATTCTAAAGTAAGAATGAATAATATGTGAAATCAAATATTCCTCTTCGTTGTATACTTTCATAATATTTTGATGGCATCGTAAATGAGCAGTTTCATAACACTAACCCTTTTTCCAGTCCGTAGCTTTGCGAGATAAGTACGTTTTTATTTTTCTGAGATATTTCCAGTCGTTGTTTTCTTAACCTTTTTGCTTCCATGTTTTCTGAATGTGCTTACGATATGATATCAATTCAAAATATTAGAGACCTTTAGCGTTTTTCTTATGAATCTTATAATAAACTTACCTGGACATGGTACGGCGCCACTTTCTCTTCTCCCTTGATCTCGACGTTGATGTGTAATCTTATAGCTCCCGATACCGCTGACTTGTCAGTTCGCTTCTCTAGATTGTACCAGACGTCCATTTCGCCCGACAGCGTTCGCACCTATACAAACAAACCAGAAATTACAATGTAACTGCTTTCATCATCATCATCATTAGGCAGAAGACGTACACTGCTATTCTCCTTCTCTCTAGAACCCCCTTTTCCATAGAACTCTCAGAATCGAACTGCTTTACTGCTTTTATAATGGCACCAGAAATTATGCATAAGTTACGAGTAATGGAACTGCTTTCATCATCATCATCATCATTAGCCAGAAGACGTACACTGCTATTCTCCTTCTCTCTAGAACCCCCTTTTCCATAGAACTCTCAGAATCTAACTGCTTTACTGCTTTTATAATGGCACCAGAAATTATGCATAAGTTACGACGTCGTCAAGCATGGTAACACACTACAGGTGCAATAGATATGGTAAAATTGTTTCGTTTGATTGACCTTGTCAGGTATTGTTTAGAAAAGTGACTCCATTTTTCCAAACAGAGTTTTATTGGCAACAAAATATATTTTAAAACTTTAATTATCTATTCTTTGATTCTATTTCATATTTTATGTGACTGTTAATTGTAGTTTTAAACATAGGTGTATGTTCAGTTACCTCGATGATTGTCTGACCCAAGAAGTCATCTGATTCTCGTGTCAGCTTTTGCCTCAGCTTCGATTTCAAATCGTTGTCTTCATCCCATACTCGGACTTTGATGCGATCGGAAGAGTTGTGGCACTCACTGTTAATAAAAATAAACTTGTTTTAGTGATATCGTGAGAGAAAAAAATTTTGCAAGGATAGAGTGACTGTTTCCTCCTCTCTTCTAATCCAATTCAATCCAATCCAATCTAATTCTTGTTAGTGGTAGGACTAACTCTTCTGCGAGTGTCCGTCTGGGTTGTTACCACCGCTTTGCTCGTGAAGTCTGCCGCCAAGCAGTAATATGCAAGCATTACTGTGTTCCAGTTTGATGAGCAGAGTAGCCAGTGAAATTACTGGGCTTATGAGACTTAATACCTATAATGTCTCAGGGTAACGAGCGCACTGCAGTGCCGCGCAAGCCTTTTGTTTCAAAGTTCTGAGTGACACTGCAATTGTTATGGGCCGGCGTTATGGTTACCATCAGGCAAACGACCAGCTCGTCTCGTTACAAAATAGCATACTTTTTTTTATTGAGATTGGTGTGTTGAGATCGCCATCTATATGAAATGTTTGAATGGGTTGTTTTTGCTAAATTCTTGTGAACAAATACTGAGTAACTTCGTTCAGTTTTTTACGTAGAAAGTGGTCTGGAAACTACGATTATCCTGATATGCTATCAAAGGTACTTACAAATAAAACTTTTCGTTCCAAACGGGGTTCAGCTCTTGAGGCATAGTTCTCGTCCGTTTCTTCACTTTGCTCACTTGAACAGTCACGTAGGGGTCCGATGTTCCACTTTTGTCTTTCGCTATCAGCCCTTGAGCACAAATAACTGCCCAGAAAGGGCCAATTTAGTATGGAAATGTGACAAGCATCCTGAATTTAATATATTGCTAATAATTTATAATCAATATATTCTTTTCAGTATGAAGTTTTTGCATGTAGAAGCAAAATACATCGTCCGGAATAACACTTGAAATGTAACGCTTTAGAAAGAAGGAATGAAAATATAAATGTTATACAGGACATCGTTTCGGAAATTTAGCGATACGGTTCAGTAAATTCCGGGTAACGTATTTCTGCCAAATCTCTCGAAAGTAATATTCTTCCATATTCTTGGTTACTTTACTACGCCATTTCTTAATATTATTTTTACTACACCACACATGTTGCTGCATGAATATTGCTTACAAAAATAATATGTTAAATATTTTATACAAAAGCTTACCTTTCTTTTACCTTACTCACCTATCGAGGCATACAACGCTAATGGAACCTTTTGAATCTATGAACAGGGGCTCGTGTGATCAAACGGGTTGGGGTCAGCAGAAGACTAGCTTCAAACTACCAAACTTTTTATCTATACCCAAATTCGATTTCTAAAACAACTTGAACATAGCGCCTACATAATCGCAACTTCTAATGCAAACTTCGACCAAGAGGAAAGTTTCAAAGAAGAAGTGTAAAGATATGCGCGGGATTCAAGTCTAATGGTATTGGAATTTTCACGAATCGAAAAGTTACTGACAGCAGAGAAGAGATAGAAGTATTGGGATAATTGGAATCCTTCATTCGGCATGCTTTAGTTCCGTCTAATTCATTCTCTTACAAAACTCTACTGAAGTAAAGATCTATTCCTTGAGTATGCGCTGAAAACAGATCAAATGCAATGATGGCCTGTTAGTTATTGATAAATAGTTCGTAGGCTTGTACCAGTTTTGTCGAAATTGCCATATTTGTAGTGACATCATGCAATTTGTGTCAATGCAGCAGACGTGCTCTGCCGAGTGGTATCAATAAATTAACGTGGTGAGTAAATTGTGTCATTTCAGTGTCGAGGGAGTTAAAATTCGTGTGCGTGACTAGAATCATTGACGTAGTATTATCATTATGGTTAATTCAAGTGAAGTGTTGGATTCGTGGAATTTCCTTTGTGTTAATGATTAAATCAAGCTACGTTTCATCAATGGAAGTGATCAGAGGCGGTGCATTAACGACCGTGATTTCGGGTTAGTATTTGAAGTAAGATATGCAATAGAATGTTTTTGACATCTGCTTCTTTCCTTTGAAACGTTTACAACATCGCATCAAAGTACATATATATAAACTCTCTTCGCTATACAATAAAGCTCGACGTACTAAGCAGCAAAAAGCGAAGCTTATACCTATAACTGTAAGCAGATATCAAAATACAAGTTGAAGAGATTCAGGCGAAGAGAGTTTGTCTAATAGAGTCAAAGTTGCGAGCGTGCGGTTCGTAGCCGCAAAAGACCACCGCAAACCTGTAATGGCGATCTTGCAAGACCACTTTGAAGTCCCTTCTATAGTGATTTGCTCGGCTTGTTCGAGACTGTCTATGTGAGTGTCTGGGTCGACGTTAAAAGTCCGCCTGGCCGCCACATGAAACGAAAGATGGAACGCAGTTTAGTGTTGTATGTGTGCTGTGTTTTCCCCTCGGATCTCCTTTCTTCCTCTGCAGGCGGCTCAGGTTCCTGTTTGGGAGAATTGGTGTATCGCGTTTAGTCACCGAACCTGTGATAGCGATCTTGGCGCTCCATTTCGACGTGCCATCGAGGACTGATTGCTTGACGGTGCTCATGTGTGCCGAGTGCCCCTCTCCCTCGATGCTGAACACCTGTCTGTTACATACACACCCGTGTCAGCTACTGAACTTTGACGTGCAAATCAATAACATTATGATTTAGAAGAAATGATTGATATAAGTAAATACTATGGTAATTGTGATTGAACAATTTTAGAACTATCGTGATGAAGAAATAATTATATTAATTAGTGCTGACTCGCCAGTTCCCGTTGTCAGTGCTTATAATATGTTTATGTATGCGGTAATAAAAATTTTCTAATTTTTAAATAAATAAATAACAATTGTGTACTTTTAAGAAAGGGACTTTATCAAGATAAAAAAAACACAGGTTTCGATCAACGTATATTGATCGTGGTTATGAGAACACAATACAAAGACAAAAGTTTCGAATTGCCGATGTATAAAATAACTATTATTTCAAGACAATAAAAAAGTTTCATATCTTAAAATAATGTGTACACATATCGTCGGCATAACAATAACAACTTCACGAGTGGATTGGCTACAGAGATCTTGAACACTAATTATTTTTTTAATGAAAGGACACTGGACGGAATCTGACCCGATCCCAGACAAAGTTTTAAATTATGGTTAATAATACTAAATTTCACTGTTTATTTTTTCCATAATCCATAGGAATTAGACAAATAGTCGATAGCAACAAGATAAAACCCTCGACAAAAAGAGCTGATTATATTTAAACTGCTGAACGGATATTCTTGAATCACAGCTAAGAACACTCTTGATCAAATCACCTTTCAAACAAAAAAACACTAAATCAAAATTGGTCCATTCGTTTAGGAGATATAAGACCCACAGAAAAAACACCGAAAAAAAAAGGAAAGAAATTATTCCTTAACAAACATTTATATAAATTTTCTCAAGTGTCCCATACTCTATACAGAGATGCGACCCACATCTATGTCTCCCATAGTAGGGTGCCTAATGTCCTTTCAGCGTAAAATAGTAGTCAAAAGCCAATGTTTCGCTAATTAAAGACGTAATCAAATTTTAAGAGCATTTATGCCTCACGGCTTTTCATACACACTTTCAAGTCCAAAATCTCCGAATGAATGAACATATTTTGATAAAATTTTATACACTATTAGCAAGATGTTACACAGATGTAAATAGTTACTTTGTTAGTAAAGAACATCATATGTCTAGTTTAAAAAATAAAATTTAATTGTATGTTACTATGGAAAACTTAAAATCTCTTAGACTCTGTTCTCTACTATTTAGACCTGTTTAACTTGCTTATGCATATGCAGGATGTATATGTAAAGGGGTTCAATATTCGAACACAATGTCTTATTGGGTTCTTAAAAAATATAGGAAGTAATGATAAATCCATATTAATAAAAAACATCTACTAAAATGTCATTAGACTTTGCAAGGTAAGTATGAGAGAATATGGACACCCTAACGGTAGTCAATGATTGACACGACACAGCCAGCTGTATATACCTTCCACGCATCTGGCGCCCGCGTCCAGCCTGCAGTGGACGTGGTGACTCTGATTTGTAATAATTAAGGATATTTTGATGATATTAGAGGGAAAAAAATATTTTTTCCTATTATTTCGTATCGTATATCACTTGTATATTCACCTCCTTAAAAATTGACACCATTTACATATACACCTTGTATAATGATTTATTAAACTCGGTAAATAAACTTCGAAGATTTTTTCAAAGTTTTTATGAATAGTTATGCTCTAAGTTAACATGGGAATTGACGCGTTAGACATATGCAAATCAAAAATATAATTGAGCATCTACTTGAACTTAGAAGGACACTACTGTGCCTTAAATACACTACAAAAATATATTTAACATATACCTGTTCATTCCAACCTTAAAAAAGCAATTCACGATTAAAATAAATCCACATCAAGAGTTAAAATTTTATAAAGAGTCTAGCGTTACCTGATGAGCTCAAAGATCTCTGGCTTATCGCGTTCTCTTTGCTTCATCCTTTCTTTCATCGCTGTGATGATGGAGTTAGCTTTATCTTCGGCACCATGTTTAGAAGACTTCTCGGCAGCCCCTGCGAAACACACTGCTCAGGCGGTGCCAATACTGTTCTTGATGTAGCGGGATGCGCCGGGAAGGGCCCCCGCCCCGCGCCCACATCCACCAACGGCAACTCTCAACCATAACCTGACTAGACTCTAACTTAACTCTTCAAATAATTTTAAACACATCAGTGACACAAATGTCAGATCTGATCAGGTCATCGACCTCGAGCGGCGCGAGCCGAAGTGGATCTGAGCACGGCGCCTTTCAACCAAATCCAATACATTCCAAGTCATTTTATTAACAAATTCCTTTTCTTTGGTGGATTATTAATACCGGACCTATCAACAAACCACCAGGACTTAATAACGCTTGGAATGTATTCGCCAAGCTAAAGATATACTCTCTGTTCTGTATGTATCAGTAATGTTTGGTACTTCGTTTACCTGCTACAAGCAAATTCAGTTTGGCATTTATTTATATACCTTTTAATTATTAAACCCTTTTAATTATTTAAGCTTCGATTTTATTTCCTATGGGAAGTGAAGAAAGAACATAAAGACAGTGAAAATAATACAGGATGTGGAAATCTATAAAATAATAAGTCAAACGAAAACTAAAGGACCACATATAATATTAAAGTGGACAGACATTGGATTGCGTGCACACATTGCTAACAGGCACATTTTTACACAGATTGTGATAATTTGTTGGATCTGTTTGTGTCATTAAAGCTTTACAAATTTCTTACGTAGGTGTGTAAAACAGTGTTGAATGTAAAGTAAGGTACCTATTATAGAACAGTAAGAACGAGTAATTTAGATCAAAAGAGCTTTAAGTTCGGCGCTGGGCGGGGCAACCCGAAGGAATGGACAGATGGCAGGACCGACCTCCCTAAGCTACGTGAGCTACAGTCCACACTTCGAAAAATATAAATCAGTCGATTTTCATACAACTAAAATTAAATTAAACACAAACTAATATAAAACCAATCGAAATTTTGTAAACGAAAGTAAAAATAATAAGTTGAAAATAGTTCTTACCATCCAACGTAATGCAATATCATAAAGAAAGAAATAGAAAAAAGAAAAAAATGATTATAAATAGTCGTTGATAATAATTTTGAAGTAAATAAACTTAGTAAAACTCCTGCCAATTTCAAAGTGTAGACTAAAAATGGAACGGCGTGCAGTCAATGACACTTGATTCAATAATTTGTACGACAACGTTAATTTTGCCTAAAGACTGCCCACCTAAATGATCGTGCAAATTTAATGTCCACTAGAGTCTTGAACCATTGGAATAATAATTTGGAATATCTTACAAAAAGTGTATCATATCTTATACCAATAGCCATGCACACCGACGAAGCGACGATAGTAATAACACTGATAGGTAGGGAAAATCATGCATATTATATGAGGTCAGAGAAACATGAAGAAAAGATAAAAAAATAAAATGTCACATAAGATAAGACAACATCGAATAACAAGACAAAAATGATTTATATCGATATCTAAAATCTAGCATGAATCTTGTTGATGTCGCTATCAATTTTATAATTCTTACTAACAATGGCTTTTGCGGTGTCTCGTGAAATATGTTTGACAAATACGACGACCATGCAAAAACACTCATGCACATAAATTGAGCTAAGAATGATACTTATTTTGTCTACAACGACATGTTGCTTTACATTTACCTTTCGATATAGACATCACCTAGATAGCGGAATCTAAACACTTTAAAAAACTTAATTTCTTAAGGTCTGTCGATATTGTGTTTGTAAAAAACCGTCACTTCTTACAACATTTATGTATAGAAAATTCAAATCTGAATTAAAATAGTATTATGAGTCTCTAGGAAAATGGAATTCTACTAAACATTTAGACGACTTTAGTAATCTCAAAATTCTTGGATTCAAGATATAAATCTATCTTTGACTTTGTCAAAGTTCGGGTACAAAGGATATAGCTCTTGAGAAGTCTGCAATGGTGCTCCATAAAGTACCATTCAAACTGCTTTGTTGAGTCACGAATATACTTGAACATCCGTCTTGTAAACTAATTTTACTCTACAACTCAATCCTTTTATATTTTATTTTTCAAATAAAGTCACAAACTCAACCGCTTTTCAAAGTCTATAACAAAATGCACCAATAGCATTCCAAGAAAAGCAAAGTGAGGCCTACAAAGCCGTAAATCTACAGCCTTTAAATGTTCCCCATTTAAGCTAACTCGATAAAAGACAGATGCCTCAACATTACGTAAATAATTAAATTATCCGAAGTGAAACAGTCCAAGTTTCTTAGTAACAAGACCGAGGAAAATGCTTTTGCTTCAAGTAAAAGAGAAATTTCAAGTCTGTGCATTAAATATTGATTTTGTACCGAGGAGTTGTGAATCTGAAGAGGTTGTCGCCAATGAGTGACCTGTAAAGTGTCACTTGACTGCTCTCCAGCATAATAAGGAGCTGCGCTTCGCTGTCAACTTTGAACCTAAACATATTGATTTTAACGGCATACTTAGTGACTTTGAAAGTGACGGTCTTTATATTAAAATTTAAACTTTATTTTTTATGTACAGTGTTTTTATTTAGTGAGAATTAGTCTGATATTAAACCTGCAGAAAGTACTGCCATGGTTGCTTTTATCGATTATAATAATAATTATACTACAACGAATTATAAAAATACACAAAGAACACAAACGAAAAACACTTTGAACAGAAAACCAATTCTCACTAAACAAAACGTATATAAACATCAACGTCCATCGAAAACCCCACTTACTCTGAAGGCAGTCGGCATTGAGTAAATCTTTGCACTTTTCGTGGCACTTGACACCGCACTCGGTACACCTGACGCCTTGTCGTGCGATGCCCCACAGCAGCCCCTCGCACTCGTAACAATAGGTAGGGGAAGTGGCAGTCCACAGGACGAAGTTGTGAGGGGTGGTCGATGATATTGGGTAGATGAGAGCTTGCAATGTCTTCTTGTATACGTGCATTTTCTGGAATACACTTGTTGACTTAACATTTACACTTTGAAATAAATTCCCTTTGTTCAGTTGTTTTCGGCGATAGCGCAGAACGATGTAACAGTTTTGTGATTTGATTACATTTTCAAATTTTTACATACGCCAAATCCAAATAGAGCTACTAATCTTAAGGTCCATCTGGTTGTTATTTTACGTCAATCAATTACTTATTTTATTTGTATATGACATATTTTAAAAGTTAGCTAGAACTTGGAACTATAGATTTAAACGTAAAACTACGTTCTAGATATAGATTTTTTGACCGCTTACCAGTTCCTCATCATTCAAAGTAGCTCGGTGAACAGCTGACGTCAAACCTGCATTCCTCTTCGTAGCAGCCATAGTCTAAACAGTATAAATCATATTAAAATAGTTTTCAAACTATTTTAGTTTAAATATCATTTGTAAATTCTAAAGCAAGCCTGTTAGTGTTATCTGCCCCTCTGTCTACTTTTAATAGTTTTGTGATTCAGCTGAGATATCTTTAGTCATATCTCTTTATAAAATCTACTCATGCCCTCAAAAGCTGTTTAAAAGCCTAGTTAGTGTATAAATTGTGATTATGATCTACAAATAAATTACTTCATAAAAATAAAATTATATTAGATTATATACAAATGTTAACTGTTAGTAAAAATTGCAGTAACACGTGCGTAAATGTCAAAAGTATAACCGTGTGTATGTAAAATATAACATTGTGACATCTGGAATCCATTGAAACTATGATATAAAAGTCTTTTCGGACGTAAAATAATATTTGCTGTGGTATCGAAGCTTTGCAATGAAAATGAAATTGGCAAGCACGTGCAGGTTCCATCATTCGACTGCCGAATCCAATTATTATTTTTGTTAATCTCATGTACACAGTGTGTTATGAAATTATTGGACGCTTTTATCTTCTTTGTACCTGAATAAATGTCAACTCTTCACCAGAGCTTAAAGCGAACCATGCAAAGGCAAAATATAGTAGAATCAATCGATTTATATATATAAATAAAATATCCATATTGCAAGCCACTATGTACAGTAAAGTTAGTAAAAAGAGAAAAGTTACTTATGTTGTTAAAAAAATAGTTTAATACACTCATGACGTTCTCTTTTCTCTTTTCACTTTTCAATAGATTTGCATGCATAGAAACAGAGTTTATTGGGAGAAATACCTTGAGAACCTGCGGGTCCGTGGTAAGGGGGTAAAATGCAATGTTATAATTAATTTTCATCAGGAATTAGAGATATTGGTTAAGTGGTTAAGGCTCTGCTACAATTTGCTTCCGGTGACCCCTAAATTTTTAATCAGGTTTGGTACACAGTCTAAGAAAAGGTTGTGGCCATCTAAGTAGGGTTTAGAAGAGAACACATACAGGTAACATTTAGACATCAACGAAGAAAGGAAATAGGCCTTAAGATTTTAATCCAACTTTTGACAATAAATGGAGAGACCATTTTTTTGTGTGATAGCTAAATTGTGAATCTTCAAAAAACTATTTTAACCGCGTTTACTTGAACATTATTATCAGAACGAATATTAAAAATTAACAGTGAAATCATTAACAGATTACTGTTATTAATTAATTACGATCGTCTTGCAAAAAAACCGTCTGCCTTCGTAAGAAAAGGTCTCCCCATAAATTGTTCAAAACAAAAATATTTACCGTGTGAAAGAAAACATTTATTATGCGCCTAAAATTACTAAGCCTCATTAAGCAACGTCGATGCGAGCTGTAAACATTTACGATCAATTTCAAATATCTACCTCCCCCACCGCCGAAGTAAACCTTACGCCCATGGTGTATCCAAACCCATGAACTAGTCTTAATAAACAACACAATCCGAAAAAGGTATATTATGTCCAATTGATAATGAATTTCATGGTATTCTTTGAAGGCACCTCCTTAACCAAAAAGAACACAATCAATATAGTTAACAACAGTGTTGCCATGATATCATAACATACCCATCTCAGATCACATAAGAATAAGATTGTAAATTGAAACCGGCCGAATATACATAGATTACTTCATCGAGAGAGAGAACAAAATTTCATTATACAATCTAGAAAGTTACTTACAAGTTCCGACACGAGTGGTATTGACTTTCTTCTTGGCCTGATGTCCGGCATACTGTCGATGTTGCTGTAGAACGGATTGTCACCCGGGTGCCTTGAAAGAGTATTCTTTTGATATAACTACCGTCTCATGTAGTCAATTTTACTTATAGATACGCTTTTCTTTTTATGTATCTTTATCAGGTACAACTGAATTTGGTTAATTTGAATTTAATAAATGTAAATAATGTTTTAATAATATAATTTGAATTACAATTTAGAAACGTATCCTTTAGAAACTACTTCGTGGACACGACTTCCTTTGCCAGTCAATAATAAGAAGGTTCGAATCTTACAAACAGCTTAAATTTTCGGCGAAGAATATCATAGCAAGAAATATATGCGTTTCGCTTCAACCTTCATTATACGGATGGCTAAGGAGTGGAATTCTTTGCCAGACTCTGTGTTTCCCAATAGGTATAATTGGGGAGTTTTCAAGACGAAGGGAAAAGGTTTCTTCTAGGCAAGCATGCTACACCGTTGACCGAATCGCCGCTCAACATCAGTTGAGATCGCGGTCAAATATAAGCCTATTTCAAACAAACAAAAAAATTGACAAGAAGTTTTTTACTATTATGAGCATTAAAGTACAAAATTTGGTCATTTTATATTTAAAAATTGTTAAAAAAATTATATTTCTTCATTTTATATTGCTTGACTTGTGTAACATATTTTTCTTGTAATTGAAAATTATTCTTTATAACAATCGCAAAAAATACACATACCCATTCCCCCGGCCGCCTTGGTCGTTAAAACCGCTGGATCCATTCTAAAAACAAAAAAAAAATTAACAAAACAAAAAAAAACAAAACAAAATGCTAACATTTTATTAAAACGAAAATTAGAAAAAGACATAAATTATTTTAATTACGTCGATCAATTTTTAAATCCCGCTGACAACAAACATCAACAATTCTTCTTAGTAGGTAGTGCGAGGTAATAATTGTAGTAATACGAACAATTATTATAAAAAGTTATTAAAAATTGATAGACCATAATCTGTGTGACATACCATGGAGAGTTAAATTTAATAATTGTACTAGCAATACCATAGATTCAAAGTGGAAGTAATGTTGTCTGTTTTAACAGTAGCCTAATTTCACGCAATAATCAATTACACTGTCCCATTTGCTACAAAACATTTCAATTAATAAAATTTTCTAAATCTCAGCTAAATTAAAATAACCTATTCGTATATGTTCGTATAATTAATACAATAATATTTAATTCTTAATTTCAACATTTAAAACCTGCTAAGTAAGTGCAAACTAATTTTTTTTCGTGAGTGTTAACAGCTAACTTCAAATCTAAGCGAAATGATGATATAATTTATTATCATAATGACTGTATTTTTTAATGTACTTTTATAATGATAGCATCATTTTATGAAGAATGTGAAATAATTATTCAAATCGTTTTAATCCAAATCACTGAAATAATTTTGCTATTGTAAATATATTATTAGAATTTTCTACTATGCTATGATTTTAGAAAATATATCCTCGATGTTGATCGTAGTTGATTAAAATATATTGAATCTTTGTTCATGTGATATGAAATGATATGGCGATGAATGACTTTTGTACGTGATGTGCTTCCAAAGCTAGTTACGATAAGTAGCGTTGAACAATAAGTTTACATTATTCGCGCAATTACGTCAATCCAGCAAACGTTTGAAGAGACAGCTAGCATTTCAACAATTTATAATTTATTTACTACAACTCTAAGTACATTTTAATATCGTATATATTATATAAAGTTGTCAAGTACAAATGTTTTATCAAGCAAGTTATAAATTGTAGGTATAAACCACTTGTGACTGGAGAAATGTCATCGATATATAAAATCCAATATTTATTATATATAAAATTCTTATTTACTATTGCGTTGGTTATCTAATTATTGCCTCAATATATAGAAAGAGCAATTAGCAAGTATATTTGAGTATATTTCTAAAAGAGAGCACCCTATTCTATGTCATAATATATTAGTATATATAAGTTGTAGGTTTGAAAATACGGTTGAAAATAAGATTCGTTTTTCACAACCACAGTTTAGTTTAGTTGAGAATTCATACTATTCTTTAGATTATGAAAATGAAATTTAAGAACTGTGAACACAAATATAATTATAAAATATTTCAATCGAACAATTAGCCAATAGATTACAGGGGAATCCTAATCCACTATACAGGTTAGATTGTTATACTTTCAAGTAATTTTATCGACCCTACTAGTTAATCATAATAATAATATTATTTTTATGACTATAATAAAACAATAAGTTACACACACTACCTCTATACTACTTATATTTAGTAACATTTATCATAATTATTAGTTTATTGAATAGTAAAGCTGATTATATATTTTTGAAATGGCAATGAGTATATCAGTCTAACTAGTTGCTAGTAGGATCGCTAAGAAATCATTTAGTATATAGCAGATTACTACAACTCGAATAGTTAACTTAGCTCTTAACTCTAATTTCATGAAATTTTTGCATAAGGTAACTTACACTAGATGTGACTTTGTCTTTATCAGAGGATGGGGTTGCTTCAGAGGCTGGTGTCTCTGGTGTTTTCTCTTCTGCTTTACGATCTTTTAATGCCTTCAAGAGCTTCCATTTGCTTCCTACTGGCGCGTCTTGCTGTTGGGGAGGAGGCATTTGCTTGACTGGAGACACATCATCATGAATTCGAGGCATGTCATAGTCATCATCAAACTCATCACCACTCATAACAGGACTGTCCGGACCGGATGTTTCACCTGAACCTGAGTCATCAAAAGATTTATCATCATCAGACTCGTCATCGTCTTTAGGGTCAGTTCGTGTTTCTTCAATAACTGGAAAAGTTGTAATATCTTTCCATGTCTCTTTTACCGGTGTCTCGTCGTATTTTGTTTTCACGTTTGCCGTTTTTAATTTTAACTCTCTAAGTACAAACGACATTTTTTCTTTTAAATCTTCCTCTGGTTCATCACTAATTTCTTCAAACTCCGGTTCTTCTGGTAGAGTTTGTTGTCTCTCAGCTTCAAGTTGAGACTGGTGTTCCATTTCTTCTAATTTTCGTAATTCATAGCAGTACCACTCGTCTTCAGAATCTATGCTATCTTCCGTACTTTGTCTTCTGGAAGACACCCTTGAGCCACTTCTCCAAGAATGAGTACTTCTGCTGTCATCGTCATCATGTTTATTTGGTATTTCAAGACTTTGTTGATGCCTTGGTTGAAACTTATTTGGTAGAGCACGAGTACTTTGCATTGATGGACTTCTTTCCTGAAAAATTGTTGATTCTCCAGAAATATTACTATTTACAATTTCAGCAGTTGGTAGGGTAGTTTTGTGAGGTCTTTTTTCTTTCTGATTATTTGGTTCCTCAATTAATTCTTCATGACTTTCTGTATCATGTCTTGGAGGTGAAGTATCTATTTGTTCGTCAGAAACTGAAGTTGATTTTCGTAGACGGTATTTTCCTAATGCTCGAGAAACTGCAAATTCTTGGGAACTACCGCTGTATGGTTTGCTGTTATCACTTTGGCTATCATCAGATGGCGCTGATGCTTTTTTTACATCTCCAATAGTAGCAAAAAGAGATGGAGGAGATTGATTATCATCCTTTTCTTCATCTTCGAATAAATCTATATTTGAGATGTCTGTATCAATATCCAATTTTTCTAGTTCTTGTATGTTGTCTTTTTTCATTTGACTTACACGAGCAAAGTGAAAGTCAATATCATCACTTTTATCTCTTGGCAATGTCACGTTTGGTGTTAATTCATTTTCTTCTATAATACAATCAGTATCTTGATCGTCACGAAATCCTTGTTCTTGTAACTCTTGTATTAGTTGCTGTTGCTCTATAATATCCTGATTATTAATTTTTCTCTGTTTAGGTTTTTGTGGTACCTTAACAAACATGTTACTTTCGTGGGTTGAATCTGAAAATACACTGTCACTATCTTCGGATTGGGCACTTGATCGTCCTCCAGACCATTCAGTTTCAGACGTTTCCGGGTCAGATAAAGATTGATGGCTCGCTTGGTTTTTTCGTCTTGCTTTTTGTAACAATCCTGACATTGATGCAACTAAATGATATTTCTTTTTTCTTCTTTGTGCATTTAATATTCTTTCTTTCAGAGATTTTTCTTGCTGTGGTGGCTCAACAGTATCTACATCAGATGGTAAAGAATGTGATCTATGTTTCTTGGGCAAATGCAAATCTGGAAGCCAGTGGCTCATGGAAGACATTGCTGATTTTAAAGAAGAAGTACGTTTTGGTTTCTTTGGCTGTTTATCTTGAGGTTTGCCTTTGAGGTTGGCTGATATAGATAAATAACCTGATTCAGAAACTAAAACTCCACTAGAATCTACGTATTGTTCTTTTCTCATTTTAGATGTTTCCGACCTTTCGTCGCCTTGATTTTCATACATCACATTTCCGTTTCTTTGATCGTATTGTTGTTGTTTAAAATATTCTTGTTGTAGTTGATTTTGAAATTGCTTTCTTTCAGTTATACTTAGAGAATGAGATTTTAAACTGGAGGTTTCCATAGAACTAGATGGTGAACTTCTGCCGCCTTGCCAAGAAATTTGATCTTCAAGAGATGTTCGCTTTGGAGAATCGTATCTACTAGACGTAGGGTAGTAAGAAAGAGCATCCGTTAAATTTCCTGGTGGGTAGCCAGTTCGTCCTGTAGGCTTATATCCGTTTTGACAGAAATGAGGATCATTTGCTCCCATTGTGTTTGCTCTCACTAAAGGTCTTTTGTTGGTATTTGCAACTGACATAACTACAGTTTGTGCATGGTAACTAGGTTCTGGTGGATATGAATCTCCTGTAGGTCTAACATCAGATTCAGTAATTTCATTTCTATCTAATAATTCGGAAAAACTTCTATCATCAGATAATACTCCCCTTGGAGTACTATATACGGTAGTAAAAATAGGTTGTCTATTCCCAGCAACAGAATATATTGATGGAGCTTCATTACTGTAGTAATATTCTGGTATACTACTTATTTGCTGGTTTTTATCAGCAATCGAATACGACATCTCGCTTTTTATGAACTCACTTTCGACTTTCCCTTGAATTTTGTCTATTTCTCTAGAACCACGAATGTCATGTGGCATAAGATCTTCTTTTATCAAGCTGTAATCACTTTTTACTTTTTTGCCATCATACAAATAAGTGTCAACGAGAGTTTCTAAATAAGGTTTTGAGTCTACCTCATACGACATTCGTTGAACAGATTGTGGAGAAGGGATTCTCATTTTATGAGGATCATGGCTGCCGTGAGCAATTCGGCCCGTTTTAGGCGACCCGGGGCTTTTTTCTAAGCTCGACCATCCACTCATGGAAGATAATCCAGAGTCCGATTTTGCAGCTACAATATTCGCACTATCCCTTTTTAAATGCTTAGGTGATGTTTTTGGTGACTTAGGTGATCTTGGACTTAACCTCATACTGTCTCCTTGAATTGTATTATTTGCAGTCAACATAGCTTGATGAGAATTATTGTTTTCAATTGAGGGAAATCCATCTCCACCATTAGGAGGTGCTGGCGGTGGAGGGCTGGGTGATTTTCGTAATCTGCATTCCTCATAGGCTAATTCCAGTCTATTTTCTGCAGGTCCATTGTAAATATCATGTATAGATAAAGAAGATGGCAGTGGTTGATCCATATTTGATTTATATATTTCATTCGATGGTTGAGAGATGCCTTTGTTGGTATAATAGCCATGTCTCGAAGACTCGGGTATTTGATACGATGATGGACTATACTCGAACCTTTCTCGTGAAAGAGCGCTAGGAGACTTATTAGCTTTGGCTGCATTTATTTCGGCATTAGCCACCGCAGAACTGTATGCGAGACGGCCGGTTACTGTAGTGTAAGGCTCTGTTGATGTTCTTTCTGGTACGAATTTTCTTCGTGGTGATAAATTTGGCTGTAAATATTCATTTTTTCTATCTGTTAACGTGTTGTCCGTGAGAGATAATCTTGAAGGCGATTTTTCTCTCACAATTGATTCTTTTGGTGTCGATAACATGAAATCATCAAAACTTTTCATCATTTCGTTAATGCCCCAATTTTCACCACCCGAGTAAACACTTTTCAACTGTTCATTTATAATATGACCATCTTCGACAAGAGTTTTTGCTTCTATGTCTCTATCATGTTTATTTGACCGTTTCGGTTCAGGACTAAGAAGCAAAGATTTCAAGTCTTTCAATTCTCTCGAATCTTTATGTAACTGGGTCGTCAACCTATCTAATTCATGTAATTTATCTACAGTAATTTGATCTATTGTACTTAAAGTTGACAAATGGACCAAATCTCTTTCGCTTATTTCAGGTCCACCTTGTATTCCACAGTAATCTTTATAGTCAGTGGCACTATATACTTGCCTCGAGCCTGCACCTATCATTTCTAAATCTGGTTCTTCAGGAGCTTCCCAGATCATATCTAGTTGTGACGGTGGTCTAGACGTTTCTTCACATACAAGATCATCGCGATAAGCTTGATTCAAGCTTTTATAGAAAGCTTCATTCGATTCCATTACTTCATCTTGAGGAACTAATAATACAGAACTTCGTCCAATATCTAGGCCTTCTTCAATGCCATCTTCAACAGTGCCATTTCCTAAAATTTCTCTTATTACTTCTAGTCTTGTCATCGGGTCTCTACCGGTGACTGTTCGACACGTATAGAAATCGAGCAAGGTGGATATGACGCCCTGTTGATCTGAGAGAAGGGCCTCCAACCTCTCGAGTCGCTCCCACATTCTAACGTATTCCTGGCTGAGCAGGTCAAGAGCTCGCCAGGCATACTTAAGCTCCGTTTCGAGGATGTTAAGGCGCGTCCCAAGGCGTTCCATGTAATCACTGATGATGTAGTCACCGGAGTAGGGGGGCAAGTCGGGAGGCAGCGCGAGAGAGCCACACTCGTCCATATCTGCCTCGGCACCCCCACTCCCGCCGCCCTCGCTTCCCTCCATCGCGCCGCTTGCGCTTGCCCCCCCATTGTCGTGAAAATCGCGCATCATCTTCGGATCGGACAGTGGGTTGCACATAACATTTTGCACTATGAGTCATCCCATATCGTTTTATTGAAAACACTTTTCTGACAGGACCGTCTTTTTTCTTTAATAGTCACTAAAATCATTTTATCACTCTAGTTTTTCAGTACATATTGAGTTACGTTTTTTTACACTGTTTACTGTTATTTAAAACTTTCACTTTCAACGTTTTGCTGTACTTTTTACTTCGACGGAATAAAATTGTTAATAGGTTTTAGGTACATCAAAAATATACTTTGAGTTTCACTTAGCACTTTACTGTAATGTAAAATCGATAGTTAGTTGTTTGTTTTTTTGGCTTCACTGGTTTGGACATAAGCTGGCTTATGTTCACTCCAGTGCTAGGGGTTAAAAGGAATACCTCATTGCAACATGTAAACTTTCAATTGTCTTAAACGACTCATTTTCTTTTAAACAGGGAAACTGCTATGAAATCATTTAATAGAAGACATTGATTAAAGTTGACACATTCTCACAGGAGGCAGCTAAGCGGTTCAAGCTCGATTCCACATGAAAATGTGCATATCAGAGGTGGAAGGTGACGGCGGGGAAAGGAAATAGGATGAACGAAAGGAAATTAACGCCGATTTTCACCACCGCTTCGCTTAATTTGTCCTTGACGTTATCGAATTAGGAATGTAGGCTTAGATGGTATTGATTCAAGGCCCGAAACAAAACTCCGGAATGTTATCGTATCGACGACGTGGTTTATGTATTTATTTCTTTGAGAAGTGCGTGCCGAAACCGCGCTTTCTTTAGCACCTACCACGACAATGAGAAACGTATATAGGATGGAACGTGCCCGGCTTCCTAAAAAGGGAATGTCTTTGACACCATAATATAGAGGAATACTTGGAAGGTAGATAGTGCGGTATGTAGGAATACCTATCCAAACAATGTAAGCAAGCGCTATGTTATGTGATCGTGAGGGTAAAATACTTTATGGAGGTATTGTTTGCAGAAGAAATATTTTACCGCGCATATGTGTACCCAGTCACTACTGCCTAACACAGCATAACTTTAGCCTTTGGAATAACAAATCCTTTACATATTAGTATGACTTACATAAGTGTTCTATATTATAAACTTATTTGTAGTATAAATATTGTACATAGGCTTCCCCTATGAAGGGGTGATATTACCGTGATATTGTACATCGTACTTAGTTCAAATTTTCTCCAACAAGAATTTGAAAAGTGAAAGTCTGTTTTTACTTTCTATTATTATTAGCTTAGTCTGTATGTATGTACCGCTCGATTTCCAACAAAAAGTCTGGCTTTACTTTCTATTGTTATTAGCTTAGTCTGTATGTATCTAATATGCCGCTCGATTTCCCGAAATTTCTAAATGTCACGTTTATTTCACAGAAGTTTAAATATAAATGACAAAATAATAATTTGATTACCATCGCCCGATGCTTCAGTTAGAGTCCTCCTCAGCTTCTAGCAATGATCTTGTGATTAGATTCATTGTAATTAGAACACATAGAACTTACTGTGTACTAAAAATTGTCATTAACAAAATCTTATTTTACAGTAACCAACTCTCTAAACGGTGTCCTGAGTTCTTCAGAAACCAATAAAAAAGTTAAGAAAAAAAAACGAATTCGCAACCTTTCTATCCTTTCAAAGCCACAAATGTATAATGATTTACTAAAAAGTAAATCATTATACAAATACAAGGGCACTATCAACAAAACCTAAAGAGACCTCGACGTGATTTCTTGGAAACGATTTCCTTATAAAAAATTGTCGAGGCCCACCTGTTATTTAATAATGCCACCCTTACACGCCCCCGAGGCCAATAAAAGGGACCTTTCAATATTTTAATCTGAAGGCATATTTTTTATACTGAAATTACGTTGGTTGTAGGGTTAAAAGAAAAGGTTGATTCTTGGAATTGGATGTGGTTGTTCAAAAGGCATGTTGTTTTTCACTGAAAGGGATAATTGAAATTACCAGTCTTACATTTAAGTTATTTTTTTATTAATTCAATAATTTCAACTTGACTTCTCACAACTTCTTTGTGATGAATGATTTTGTACAAGTGCGAACATAATATTTGATTTTTGCTACAAACAAATAATTTAATCAATTGTCTCAAGTTCATCAACAGCCTATATTCACCCAGTGCTGAGTATAGGCTCAGTTTTACAAAAAAACTGTGGTATAGGTCTTGTTTTGAGTCCGCCATTCTCTCTAGTTTCTCGTCATTTTCGATTTTGACATGGTAGGTAGCAAGGCAAAATGAAAAAAAAAAAAAATGAAAAAATGTTTATTTGGTTAAAGTAGTACAATTTGAGGGTTAAATATAGGTACCTAGTCCTAAATGATTAGAATTCATTCGTATTACAGAGCACTGCCACAGTATTTCGCGTAGATTTACTATTTCACAAAGGCCATAAAAAGTAGTATCGTATAGTAATATTCTCGTGTTTTGATTTCTTTATTGTATGGGAATCGAGGCCAAACCAAAGTCAAATCGGTTTCGAATAAAGTGTCTTTTGAATAGGCGACGACGCGTTTTTTGAGGTACACTTACTTAAAGAGGAATGATCCTAAATTTTGAACCTTTGTTAACGCGTCCTAAGCTCACAAAGTAAGTCTGACCCTTCAGTGTGTACTAAAAATGTGTAGATCTCAAGAAAAGCCGTTTGTGGCTTTGTAATTTATAAGCAAAAGAAACGTTGCGTAAAGAAATGAAAAACCTTCCTTTTTTTAGCTTTACTAGAAAAACTCTTGCTTTTTTGTTCACGTATTTTCAAATACTCTAAACTAGGAAGAAATGAAATGTCTGATTTGAGGAATTCTTTATAACACAATAAATACTATAAATATATATACTATAGAGGTAAAAATAAGCCCAAAGTATAGGCTTATATTATGTTCATAAAAGCAAATACAAAGGTAAAACAAAGCGTGGTAAAATGGCAGGTACCTTTCCCACTAAAACAATTAGCAACCTTTTACTACGCGCAGTAACCGTTCCAATACCATAAACGGCTTTAACAACCGAATGCAAAGTAATCACCACGAAATTGTGTTTCTTCTCACGGAACCAAACTAAGTTAGTGGCAATGAACCGAGAATCGGCGAACATGAGTTCCTTGAAATGGCAATCCCGATTGAAACAGTTGGAAACAGGCCAAAATGTACCAGAAGTTTTGCTTAACACTAATTGGATTTGTAGACCACGGTCTATAGGGAAAGAAGTTTTAAGAAATGGCCAATCTTTCTTGTATAGCGAACGAATGAACTTGTCAAAATATATGCTCTTAAATGTTCGCCCTGTTTAGAATGTTCGTAGTTATTTTCTAAGTCCAGGGAAAGTACAGAAATCGCACAAATAGTAACAGAGAGTGGCTCTCTATAGCAATATTCTTAAGATATGGTATGGAAAGTATAAACTGAGAAAACTGATTCTATTCTCTAGCTTAGGATTATTTGCGCAGTGAAACAAAAGAAAGCGTTATTTTGTTCTTTAAAGTGAATGTTGATTCTTGCCTTGTTTTTATTTCCCTTGAGATGCCATTACAAACACGTGCTAGCATTACACGTGATAATGTTAAAAGTTATGTTTTGTAACTTATTTTCAACTACAGTCTTTTCCAAACACTGCAGCTCCTTCGTTTGATCTTCTATGTATTAACGACAATTTCGCCAACTTCATGTATTAACATGAAATTGGCGAAATTGTCGTCAACACTCGACAGAAGAAGGAAATAAAGAGTTGAAGTGTAATCTTTGACACTTAATTTTAATTTACCTACAATTGGGATGTTGACTGATTTTGGGAAAGTGTTTAATACGATGCGAATGGGCCTAATATAACCCAAAATATTTAAAACTACTTTTTGAATACAGCTAATACTTTAATTTTCATGTATTTTAAATGCCATTTCAAGTTTCGCTCCAGAACGCCAATACTGGGCACGTGGTCGATGTGACGTCACGCGCTTAATACAATTCATGGCACAGATAACTATATTAACAGAAATCACTCTAAAATACTAGGCAAAAAGAGCAATATACTCATTCCGATTGAGCGAGTGACGTCACGCACTTTGATTGACGTTTTATGTCACGTGACTTCGGAGTGAAGTGATTACATTTTGATTATTAAATTAAAATTAAATTCCTTAAAAATAAACAAAAATATTGTGTTTTATGGGATTTCTGTCACAAAAGCTACTGTTTCGCGGCAAAATTATATTTTTATTTGAATACAGTCAACATCCCAATTACCCTTTGCAATTGAAAAGAACCCCATTCCGGAAACACCATAGATCTCTTTATCGTAATAAACGCTATACAGAAAACAATAGTTAACACAATTCAAAAACAATTGAACGGGGCACGATCAAACAGCTTTCCCTTCTACCTCGTAGGTAAGATAAGGGTCGATGATTACCTGCAGCGGTACTTTCAATTCCTTGCCCAAGGGTTCGAGTTCAAGTGGTTGAACATAAATTTTACTGCGTTTTGTGAGATTTATGGCATCGTTGGTCTATTAATTTGTAACGGGAAACGAGCCATAGATATTTATATAAAAATACTGGTACTGTAAACGGTAAACTGATAAACATTCCACTAAAAACAAATGCAATGAATTTTATGCAAAACTCGTGTTATAAATAAATGTGAATAGAACATTTAACTATAAATAAATTCAACAACTTTTAACTGTTACCAATTGTTTGCATTGCTTTTCCTGCCATTTCGTAATAATAATATAATATCAATTCTTTGCAGTGTTAATAGCACCAAGCAGAAAGTGACCACATACGTAGAAAAGTTCCAATACGTAGGAAATTGTAAAATATTATGTAAAATCTACGCGAGGAATTAAAAGTTGAAATCCAGGTAATTTAAGAGCTATATTTTGTAATTTCACATTGAAAGCAAAGGTAGCAAAGAATTTATTACTATGTATTATTTTATTTCAAAATCCATGTATGTATAAAAGAAATGATTTTGATTTGTCTTTTTTTTTATTTTCATTTCCAACTGAGCTTTGTGACAGGAATCTTTCTACGGGGTCACTATTAACAGCATAATTAGATCAGAACCGTGGCGGCAATTGTGAAAAACAAATTGCATAAATATTCATACATTCCTGTCTTCATAAACAAAGAACGGGACGAACAGGAAAGAGAGATCATGAAAGTCTGACCTGCAGTAGAATAGCCACGGTTTAAAATAAATAAAAAACTGGCCAAGTGCGAGTTTGATAACGTACAAGATAATATTTCACACACAGATGAGAGCGATATTTCGCTTTGCTATTGCAAACTAGAAATGGATAAGAAGTACTGAAGACGACGGTAGAACCCATGGTAGAGTCGATGGTAGTCAACGGTAGAGTCGTCGGTAGGTATAACGAGAGTCGGTTTTATAAAACATTGTAGCTGAAATCGCGAGCGATTCTTTGGTAGCTTCAACAAGGTAGATAAGAAAATAACTGAATGTTTATAAATGTATAACTTTCTAAAGTAAAAGATAACATTTCACACACAGATGGCAGCGAATTAGCAAACGTAAACAATAACTCTAACCAAGTTTAATTCCACACTGAAGAGAGTTTCGAGCTAAAGTTTTCAACTTTTAACTTACAATTTATGACTAGACATACAATGTTAACTTTTACGCTGTCATACATTTTATGTCCGATTTTATGTCGGAAAGTAACGGGGAATATGTCATAAATTCTGAATAAAATTAAAATTTTAATATGAGCCGACCGATGTGTTATCAGAATATTAAAACAAAGTAGAGCTTTAGTTTGACATCAAATGGCAAAAGCAAGAGATTCGGATTTCGTTTGCGCTAAAATGTTTATATTTTGACTGTTTGTGAATGACTACTTTTCCAGATATAAATGCGCTCGGCGCTTTGAGAAGTCAAGCAAACGAGTGCAAGAATTTAACTACTGTCTGTCTTATAGTTGTAAGAACTTTGTTAATCTTAGCCGCCTCTACCTGACTCTTAAATATTTTTTTTATTTGAAAAAGGCTTATGTTCGACCGCGAATGTTACATAGATGCGATCGACGATGTAAGCACGCTTGCGTAGGCGAAACCTATTCAATCTCGTCTTGGTTACTCAATGATTAGCTTTTTCACTTACTAAGCATTAGTTAGCTGTTACTTAGTTAATGATAGATATTATGTCATATACTTTAACTACTATTGAAGCATTACTTTTTAGTGATGTCTTAACGATGAGTCGCTTATTCCTTAGCATTGATTAGAATTTAAGAGTGGTTTATACGTTAGACTATTTATTGGACGATTTCAGGGACATGCTACAGTTATAGGTGTCCTTTAATGGCCAATATGTAGTCGGAAAAGGACATTTTAATCACAACAATAAAGGCTCTTTTACTGAGTTTAATTAATTTGCTGTTTTATTAAGACTATCCAGATTTTAGTACAGTAATTAAAGTCTTCAATTTATTTCAATGAATTATTAACTTAGAATTACAAGTTTAGCTACTATTGTCGCTGACTGTATTTTCAGAATTACGCCCTTGGCAAAATTTGCTAATCATTCAAAAAATACTTAAGTCTTGTTATATCGAAACTCGCAAAGATTTCTTTAGATGTCCGTAATAAGGTAAACGTGCAATTTGTTGTGCCTGTGTGTGTGTTTTATTCAAGTAGAGTAAAACTTACTTTCTCATCACGTTTATTTTGTATAGAAATAGACCGGAGTATATTATACGAGAGGGAAGCAAGCAACGAAAGGCGGATGCAGATGTTGGCAATTGTTCAAAGCCTGCACAGATGTTGCTACAACGCGAACGGGTACACGACGATTTTTGCGTAACGATCCGTGCTTTAATGAGACTATATTTTGTATTTATGGTCCACGCCCGTGTTAATCGTTGTGGGCTTTTGGAACTGGGTTATTTCTTAAAACTAAGTTTGTTGATAATTTGCGCTTTAATGATAATTTTACGTGGTCTTAGTCATTGGTGCTTTTGGTGGTGGACCAAGTCGTCCTTAGGACTAAAAGCTTCGTACGAAAGTTTACTTTGAACTAAGACGTCTTTGAATGAAGTAAATAATAGGTAGGTAATTATATGAAGGCATTTTGCATTATACAAATTGTATGCAGTTTGACATTAGAGCTACACCATAATAATACGTAGATCCATTTGACAGGGTTAAAGTATACGAGTGGTAAATATTTTAGTTCCTAGTAACAGTTTTTCACATTGGTTTAGTATTGATCATGGCTAAGTAAGTAAAAGTTATTACAGATGATGATTTATGCTTACAAAGCATTATACACTTTACCCTTGCACTAGGATTGCCTTTTTAGTCAGTGAACTTACTGGGCTTATGAGACTTAATACTTAATGTCTCAGGATAACGAGCGCAATGCAGTGCCGCTCGCCAGGTCTCTGTTTCAAAGTTCTGAGCGGCACTGCAATTGTAATGAGCCTGCGTTATGCTTACCATCAGGCAAACGACCCATCTCGTTATCAAATAGTATAAATATAAAAAAACTTGTGTCGTGACAACTGGCATAGACAGACGGAAAGAGACCAATACAAACATCCAAGACCCGAAACAAACTAAATAATTCGTCCACACTACAAAATTCCCTTAGTCGGGGACTGAACCCGGGGCACCTCACTTTGCAAACTACAACTTAGCTACGGAGCCGTCAATGTAGCATGTGCCAAGTTTTTTATTATTGTTATGCAAAATAGATAAGTTTTTACCCGGCCACATTCAACAACATTCTCAAATAAAATGAACTAATTTATAACTGCTGTCGCCAGAACTAACGAGCAGTAACTTTTGAGATATAACAACTAACATTACCAGCCAAGTTTAACTTCGCGGAACATTTTCCATTTAAAACCGTCAATGGACGGCTGGATCTAAATTCAAATACCTACAGGATGTAAGAAACCCTTTCAGCGAAACCGTAATTGGTTTTCCTTGTACCTGTATATCTAAACTCCAAATAGCACGTATATTGTAATCAAGCACGTGAGCTATTGAAGCTCAGGATATATTAAGTTCTTGCTAAATATATATAATATTATTTTATACTGTAAATAGAAAATTGGGAGTACTATACATGCGATAGTTATGTTATGGTTTCATGGCTTTATTTAATAAAATAAACAACAAACTCCAAGATAAACAAACCTTAGTTAGAAAAGTGCTGATGCTGTTATAGCTACTTATATTTTAATGTCATTATAAAACTTGCTTGTTTTGAAAATTTATAAAGCTATGAAAGAAATATGAGTCAGTTCAAAATAAACAAAATTAAAAATAAATAAACAACAGAGAAAAAACTAAATGGTCCTCTCTAACAAGAACAATGTGTATTTAAACACGAAAATACCATCCCGAAAGAACATCAAAGCCTGTAACCGTTCACGGGCGTTCAAATTTCGAACAAAAAATGACAGCGATTAGGCTAACAAAAAAATGTTTGGACACAAAATGACAGTGAACGGGAAACGCAGAGCCAAACATAAAAAATAAAACAAAAAAACCCTATTCCATGAGCGCTATTCAAATAAAAGTGAGAGTTGGAAACACGAAAACAAATGAAAGAGCTCGCTGTCAAGGTAAGTATGTTTTGTGCGTATTGTCAACAGAACGATTTTGAGCGTGAGTCTCTATTCGTCCACCTTAGCGCCTAGTCATGACTGTTTCATTCGTAGCTATCGTTTTTCACCGGCCATTTTTTTGCTGAGGCATTAAATAAATATATTTCGGGTCATCACTCATCATATCGATGGAATTACGTGAGTCGGGAGCAGGGATATAAAACATTGAGATTGTGAGTTCGATTTAGTCCTGCATATGTATATCACATACCAAATGTTAAAAAGATAATCTTCTTTAGAAATGTGCCTGCAGAGGCGAATATCAGAAGTCAAATCTATGAGTGTCATTTGATGAAAAAATGTGACTAAAGTTTTTTATTTCGTTACTTATATTTTATAGTTTACCATTTCGTAAAAGTTCAGTTCACTTTATACGTAGTGTTACTTTTGGCATTTAAAAAAATAAATTATTTTACACTGGCTGATTGTAAAAACTGTACAGAGCCAGAGGCAGCTTTGAAGTGAAGTAATAAAGTTTTGTGTGTATAGTACAGTAATATATTAGTACCTAAATATAATTACGAATGGTTTATGCTTTTGAAGAGGAAATTCAAATAAAATACCAAATAACAGAAAAAATATTATATAAAATTGCTTTTAAAAGAGCTGGAACCGACTTCGGCGAAAATATCACGATATATCCAATTTCTTTCGCATTTATACCACCCTTAGGCATACTTCAGTAAAATTGATCGAAGGACTACCCTTGAGATATATATTACTAATGAAAAAAGAATAATTGAAATCCGCTGACAATTGGCTAAGATATCGAGTAACATCCCCACAAAAAATTGAGTCTCCATCTTTTTTTCGGTTTTATATTAGTTTTAAACGGTTCAATATTATTTAAACTATGTTTAGTCTATTTGATGGAATCAGGCGTTACTTTACGGAAGTCCATTTTAAATAAGATTATATAATGTGGGTAATTTATAGTTTTAATTTATGTTTAGTCTCCTTCGATGCAATTTAAAATTGCCAAAGAAAAATTAAGACAAAACATAGTTTAACGAAACCACCGATTAATACTGTTTGTTAATAGACTTAGTAACTCTAGACTTGTACAAATATTTGACAGCACCAAGCTCTATTTTATCGAAACAAACAAGTTGCAAACGAGCTGTACGTGATCACAATATTTAAATACAAAGTTAAATAATTAGAATCTTATCATACGCTCGGCGTGCATGCAAATTGCTCTCGTACCTTCGCAATTCCGTGACAAAATTTTAAAAAATCACAAATGTACAACGTAAAAGATCGTAAACCGTCCTGGCTAGGGCTGTCAAAACGCAACCCATGTCCTAAAAACCCGTTTTGACCCTTGTGATTTTTTCATAAAACGAACCACAAACTTCCGCCCTACACCCTACTGCGTCAACAATCCTTCTGTACAGACGAATGACCTATATTTTTTTCGAGTCGGTAGATTTTTCGTTTTTATCTGAGAACATAAAAACCGTTAAAGAAAACTAATTTTCTTCAATTGAAACATCTTAGTTATAATTAGAAATAATTAATTTATACAAGAATCAAGATTCAATTAATTCTTGTTCACTACACATCGTTAAACTCAAGTTTAATAATCTTCTAAGTAATTGGATAATCTTTTAGTTTTAAATATTTTAGGTAAAGGCTTGTTGTTTTTGAAATCTTACTAATATTATAAATGCGAAGGTGTGTTTGTTGGTTTGTCCTTCTTTCACGCAATAACGGAGCAACGGGTCGACGTGATTTTTGGCATAGATATAGTTTATGGACTGGAGAGTAACATAGGCTACTTTTTATCCAGAAAAAATGCACGGTTCCTGTGGGAACGCGGGTGAAAACCGCGGACAGAAGCTAGTCATCCACAAATTTAAAGACACCCATTTAAACAAACAAAATTTTCATTAGTATATAATGATACAGTATGGAGATTGAAGATGATAAATAGATATCGAAAAAAGGATGTATGTCACAGGTAATGGAACGTAGATAAATGTATCAATCAAAAGTATCAAAACGATACGTGTTCCTCACTCGCTCGCAGTACGTATTTCTTCGCATCTGCATCCGGTGCCGCAGAATGATCATTAAAGCTCCATTAGCGACCTTTATCCGACCGGATCATTTGCCAACTGCTCTTTTATTAAGTGATTTTTGCTGTTGATTCAAAGGCAACTGCAAGTGTAACACATGACAATACTCCACTTTCATCGGGTTTTCAAACAATAAGCATTGGTTGGTACACTTCTAGATTTGTACCTGTTCTAAATGTGTACCTGTGATTTAATGCTTAGTGTTATCGTAGGCCAGATAATAATGAAAATTTTTAAGTTATTTGTATCTCGAACAATGTTGCATAGCGCTTAAAAACGCTATTAGAAGGAAGAAATTTTGTTTACACTGTTTTGAAAAAAGCCCAGAGTTAAATCGATAAAAAATATACACATTATACTCTTATACACTTATACTCATAAGTTGATTTTTTAATACTATTGGGTAAACGAGGTATTGGTCGTTTACCTAATAGTAAGCATAACGCAAGCCCGTAACAATTGAACTGCCAATGAGAACTTTAAACACAAAGGCTTACGTGGTACTGGAGCCCGCTCGTTACTTCCGCTCGTTACTCTAAAATACTTATTCATAAGAAAATAGTTTCACAAAACCTCCAGCAGCTAAGTGTTTTGTTTCTTTCCCGCTTACGCGATTGTGACGCGTGAAAACGAAACAAAATATTTTTTGCTACTATTGAGATATGAGAGATTTTGACTTATTATGAATAAGGTGGTATGAGATTAATGACTCCTGTAGTTTAACCTGACTAATTATGTCAAAGAGAGGAGAAAAATTCCGTTTACTAATCTTTTTCTATTTCATCTAAATCCAGTATTTTAACAGATTAACTAGTAGGTATAAAATTTTCATATCGGCTGATCAAATCATTCCTATAACGCAAGATACAACTTCAGTTCTTTTAATTTCCGCTCCATCCGTAGCTCGCTACGAATAGCGTAGCGGTATGAAAGTTATTCTTATACCGCATAGAACGAACGTGATCGGACTTTAGGTAATATTGGCACGCCTTACAACTGTTTTATAGTAGTGAACGCATTTGCGCGAGAGGGTGCGAGACGGCTTCCCTTTGTGTTTAGAGACGATTTTATGTTAGAGTTGAGTCGCTACGGGCGAATGCTACGAAAACATCGTAGCAGATACATAATACCAGCGGCGCAAGTACGGAAGTCGGTACGATAAATTTGTCGATTCGATAAAACTGATAAATTTATCGAATGTTGCGAGTACCGAAGTCTGATCGTAAAGTATTGTAGTAGCTCTATATTCTTTTTGGATTCGACCTAGCTATTCGATAACTTTTGTTGATTATATCAGGGCTCGATAAAATATATAAAAAATCAATAAAACGCAATTTATCGATTTGAACTGTCAACTTTATCCATCGAAAAGATCCCTACTTGAACTGCAGATCGATTCGAGAATTTTAATCTAATCAAAACACAGAGTTCACTAAGTAAATTATAATCTTGAAGAATATCATGTTATGGTGCAGAGTGGGGGTAGAGCACTTCTAGTGCTCGACTGGCTAGTCTCAGGTTGAAGATCTGTCGCCAAGGACTTATCGGTGTTTTCCAGCATCTGCACTTTTAGAGTCAGTTCTAATCGAGGTTGAGCGTTCCCGTCATCTTTAACCACATCGTGATTTAAGAACAGACGAGTTAGAGGTCAAACGCAAACCTGGCAAGTGTAAAAAATAATCTGCCAGATTAAGGTTTTTTGCTCTAGATAACCTAGAGTTAAAAGTGTCTCAAGTGCGACTGCCGGAATTTAACGGCTTCACTTTAATGGCCAGAAAGCACCGGTGCTTTAGAGAACTTCCAGTTTATCGCCTAAACCTCAACCGTTTTATTATTTTAATCCTCCGACTGATCCGTGGTAAAGTTAGTAGTAGTCGTGTATTCCAAGGCCCGGGTTCGAACCCCAACCGTGGCAATCTTTTTGTGGTGAACATAAAGTTTGTTCTGGGGTCTTAGCTGTTTGTGTCCATGCCATCTTTGACACAGGGAATCTTAATGCAGAGATATGAGTGTGTAAGCAATAAGCGTTTTTTTAAACAGCTAAAAAGATGCTCGTGTTAGCATAAAAAACGCTTTTAGACGCCTGTTTAGCTAGACAGTGTCTAAAGGTAAAGGTAAAAAATGAGTAGAAATGTCACCACAGAAATGTGTTAGACACTACTTAAATCAGGATTTGTGGTTGCTCATATTTAAACACGTGACTAAGGCATGTTTAGGAGTCAAACAGTGATAAACACAATTTTTTAGTGGTAAGACTGATAGTTTCCACCTACCTAACTATTTTAACAATCTTAAAAGTATTAGGTACTCATTGTACCCAGCAATAATAAAAATAAAATAATTAATAAACAACTTGTCTTAATAAGAAACCAACCAAATAAAAACCGTATCCAATATAAACAATTCAGATACAATTTATTATTTAAAAATTGGTTGTCGTCACTTATTCATTAACACTATATTAAGGCCCATTTCACGAAAGCCTTAATTTATTCAAGAGTACAGTCTTCAGTCGAAGGTGTCTGTTTCGTGGCCCAGCGACGTAATTTAGCACTTAATGAGAAACGAATAAGGGCACATTTACAATTGACTACGACGTAGTCCCAAATACGTATCTTAGATACAATATACGTGTACAACAGTACCTATACCGAAGAAAGATGGATTCAGAGAATATTAAAATGCGCAGAAGGAGTCAAAGTTCTAGGAATAACAATAATAACAAACTAACTAACTAGCTATTACAAAAATAAACACTATATCTAATCCTAACTACAAAAATATCTATCTAGCTACAAAACATGGATAATCTAGATGCCAATGTAGGCCTATAGAGAATCCAAATGTTCTAGCCCACTACCAGTTGGAAGCGTATATACCCAGCATGCTGGCGGCATTGCTTTGTTTAACCGCAATGCTGATCCGTTGAGCCAGATAAGTTCCAGTATTTTGGGTAAGCGTCGTATCAATCAAACGCTGTGACAAAATTGTGAAAATATTATGAGCTCCCGGCCCCCACGGACCCAATGTTTCAACACTAATCGGCTCAAATATGTAACCACTCTCGAGGTTAGGTTAGTTAGTTACCCTGTATGGACCGATCCGGCCGGTTTGAATCTACGCATGTTGCCTCAGTGATAGTGGCTTGACGTAGACCGCAAATCTGTAAGAAGTTGGAATTCTACAATGAGCCTTTACCGTGAAGGACAACATTGGATGCAACCATGGCGTATAGTGGTATTGCATTTCTAGCGCCCGCCAGGTTAGTTACTACCTTCAATTTTAAAATCTGTACCCAAGCATCTATGGGTGTGTTAGGTGTAAAATACCTAACGTGTAAAATAAAAAATGGCCTACCACCGTGCGTTATAATTCCTCGAAATTCATTGAAGGATTCGAGCTATCATCCTGCCAATCGGCAATCGATGTCACTGCCAATTACTTAACGATGCTTGTTTTGGTTGGTTTAAAGAACTTTGCTATTGTCTGTCGTATGCAAGGGAGGGCCGTTCGCGTTCAAAATTTGTCTCCGTTTTTCATACTATTTTTTCACCATTCCGCTAAACCGCTTAATGCAAAATCTGTATGTACACAATCTGTAAGGCACACCTACTCATTTTTAATGCACACTAAGAGACTTACAGCCACATAAATAAACTTATTAATAGTCCACAGATAAAAAAATAGGACAGTAAGGCCGTCTACAAAGTCAATTCGATTAAATGTATCTGGCCTGATTTGGGCCTGATGCGTTCACACCTGCTACGTACGCCTTACCATATCTCCTTGTTTCTATGATCTGTGGTCGTATGAACTTGCATATATGACTTGTACGAAGCCGGTTCACTGTCGTGTTTTTACACCGTGCACCCTTTGTCATTTACGACGTCACCCAGCCAGTTTCCTTGGTAGCAATTTCATAAATTAAACCGCTATATGCGAGGCATATTATGAATAGAATAGTAACACGTGATGTTGACATATTTATGTTTCTTGTGACCTTATTGGTTATTAACTACGTGATTACTATTAGTTAATTATGAGTTTTTGGAATACACTGCCCTTGCTTTAGTTTTCTTTTTGTTTTTGGCTCTACGTGATTTGCGTATTTAGCCAGTGTCAAGTTATAATAAATGTCTAGTTTTGGTGCATAAAAGTCGTCAAAGTCACGTTAAAGTTTACTCTAGGCGCGGTCGAATCGAAGTGACGCTTCAGTAAAGCGGTGGATACTTTACTGAATGCTTCTATGGAGTTTTGGATAGAATGAGAAAATACACATTTTTCGTCTTTGTACTATTTGCCTTTCACTCATGCACGCATACGAACACTTAATGGTTAATAATCCACCATTATTACACATTAACACTCGATAAAACACAGGTTTTAGTAAATAACACAAACTCAACAACAGCACATTTTCGCATTCCCGCCAAAACTCCCTTGCTTTAGTTTTTTTTTTAATGTTATTTGGTAACGAGACGAGCTAGTCGTTTGCCTGATGGTAAGCATAACGCCGGCCCATAACAATTGCTGTGCCACCCAGAACTTTGAAACACAAAGGCCTGCGCGGCACTGCAGATCGCTCGTTACCCTGAGACATTAGGTATTAAGTCTCATAAGTCCAGTAATTTCACTGGATACTCTGCTCATCAAACCGGAACACAGTAATGCTTGCACACTACTGCTTGGCGGCAGACTTCACGAACAAAGCGGTGGTAACAACCCAGACGGACACTCGCAGAAGAGTTAGTCCTCGCACTAACAATTAAGGACATACATAAAGGATGTAATATATTTTAGAAGTGATGATTTATAATCGATAGATTTATCATTTCGCCACGATCTCGTTTGATCTTAAACGACAATGTGGTCGAAAGATGGTGATTATGCTAAAACTCGATTAGAGCTGGATCTTAAATGCAGCTGCCGTAATACATCAATTGGTACTTGGCGACTGATTTTCAACTTAAAGGTGGTAGCTATCTATGTCCTAACTAGCTGTGCCCCGCGGCTTCGCACACGTAGCCTAAGTTACTCCTTGTAGCTATCTGCAAGTGAAAGTCCCGTCAAAATCGGTCCAGCCGTTTTGGAGATTACCCGGAACAAACAGACAGACAAAAATTTAAAAACTGGTTGTTTTGTTGTAGGTACCGTAAATAATTTCATATGCATTTAGTAAAAAACTGTTATTTTGATATTACAAACTATTGTTAGTGGGAGGACTAACTCTTCTGCGAGTGTCCGTCTGGGTTGTTACCACCGCTTTGCTCGTGAAGTCTGCCGCCAAGCAGTACTGTGCAAGCATTACTGTGTTCCGGTTTGATGAGCAGAGTATCCAGTGAAATTACTGGGCTTATAAGACTTATTACCTAATGTTTCAGGGTAACGAGCGCACTGCAGTGCCGCGCAGGCCTTCGTGTTTCAAAGTTCTGGGTGGCACTGCAATTTTCATGGGCCGGCGTTATGCTTACCATCAGGAAAATGACCAGCTCGTTTCGTATACCAAATAATATAAAAAAACTTCAATGTCATTAATTTGTATAGATGTATAGAGACAAGAAATTGCCTACCACCAAGCTATGGTTGTATTTGTTACTTTTTTACGTTGTTTTCATTACGAGTTCATCTATCTATCATAATCATAACCTCTTCAAGCAATGAGCCATAATATCTTTAAGGTTTCTATGAAATTAAATTCTCTTTGAACACATATATTCACTGAACACGGAAAGGTTGGGTTATGCGTCGATATTTCCTCTCCCACAGGTTTGGTAATAAAACTTCAAGCTCAAACATTCAAGCAAAACATAACTTTAATTTTTAATTTAAGTTTTCTGAGCCAGTTTTTTATAATTATGTATCAAGGAAAATTGTACAAAGTATTGTACGAGTATGGAGAAACAAAGTCTGTACAAAATACTTTTCTCTTCTTGATAAATAGACCTCGAAAGAATAAAACACCTCAAAAGCCTCTAAGGCTGAAAAGATTTGGCTGGTGTGGTAGAAAATTCTTACGTCGTTTTATTTTGTAAAATCAGTCATCCTTTCTTCAGGAAAAAACGTGTAAAAGTTTAGGAGGGTAGTGGTGAGGTATTTTATAGCGTTCATCTGGCTACCTACCACATTTTGTTAAAAATCGACAGCCAAGAATCTATCGTTGTGTTCTAGCAGTTGAATTTGATAGGTAGTTGTCCCAAATTAACTATCTTTGGATATATTGAAAAGATAAAGTGAGATAACCCAACGGTGTCCTATCGAGATAAAAAATACATCTTGAATATTCCCAGACAAGCCCAGGTTAGGAGAAATTATTAAAGGTCCAAGAACACACACAATAAACGAAAAGCTACCATTCCCTGCATGCACGGTAAGAGATCCCTTTGTAACTCTGCACTCGTAATTTGTACTTGAACGTTGCACTTCGCCATTTCTTGTTACGTTAAATATGACATTGACGGCGCTATAGTCTAGTACAGTATTAATTCTCTAGAACCTTTAAATGTGCAACCTCGCCAAAATTTCATTGGCATCATGTTGCATTTGCAACTTTTAGACTAGACACAATAAAAAAGCGATTTAAAAAAAATCGATCTGCTTTTAAATATAGTGTAATCGATTCTACTCTCGATTTTGAACAAACTACTTTCAGGTTTTCACTTATTTAATTTACACCTTGTATAAACAAACTTTCGCATTTATAATATTAATATGTTTTATTATTTATATATTTCTGTAGATACCAGCTATATGTTTATGCTATTGATAAAAACAACCAGAAAAACGGGCAACATAATAATTGTAGAAACATCTAATAACAGAACAAACATAATTTAGCTAAATAAAATAAAATTAGTACTTTGGAGCAATTTAAAGCGTTTCAACTAAGTAATTTTTCACAAATGCTTGATTAGTAGCTACGGAACTTAAAACAACCGATAAATAATCATAAATTTATGCAATAAGCTACTTGGAGTTATGAAAAGCAATGATTGTAGTGGAATGTATTTTGTTCTGTTAGTTTGCCGGTCTATTTAAGTCAACATTTTCTTTCTTCCTATAGAAGAACGCAATATTTTCATATTTCTGTTTGTGTTTTTAAAATGTCTTCTATATTTTGTGTCAAGAGGTATTTCTGCTGCAGTTATTTCGCGTGAGGAATGCATTGAATACAATGAAATACAGTTCACGTAGTACCTGCCTACGCCAAATGCACGTGGTTGCTTTTCCTTCACTAAAATCTGAAGCATATTTGAGATCGAACCCTTGATTAGAGATGTGACTTACAACCACTAATCTATCATCCTTATTATATATGTTTTAGCTGTCGCAATACTCCAGTGGTATAACCGTGACATAGAAAATAATTTTGTAGATCAAACAATATACACAGGAACCAGAAATCTGACTAATAGATTTCCCGCCTCCAACAAAAATGTAGAATCACAAGAGCACTTACTGTTTTGCTACTTATACGTATATTTTTACTGAAATAACATTATTTTTCGTAAAACGTTTAAAATATTTAGGTAATATTTTTTCGAAAGAAAAACATTCTTCAAAACAAATTAAATCACGAAGTCTATAAAACCGTCCGTGTAAACCTCCAATAACTTATAAAAAATGACTTTTAATTTTCATCCGGGTCACGTTGACACCCTTTATTAGGTCAGGCCACGTTGTATCGCTCACATCTACCAACGCAAACATTGAACAAAATCGTTTTGAATTATTGTGCATGTTTTTATATAAAACATCTACTTGTAGAATAATCAATAATGATCTTTAATAATCTTTATGAAAAAATAAAAGCAAGAGAGAACTTTCGACTGGATAATCTTAAGTTGAATTTACTGTGCAGTATTATTCTTCAATACGTTTTATTTAGTAAAAAAAATATAAATAATGATACAAAATGCAGGCGGTATTGCAGTCTTATCGAAAACAAAGTTACACAACGAATCACAAACAACGAAAAACGAAAACAGAGTTTTCAAATTGGAAAGTGTAAAATTCACTTTTAAAATTGAAATTAAAAGTACTACAAAATTAAAGCCCGAAAACAGAAAAAAGCTTTTTTTATATTGCTACAAAGGCTGAAAATGATTTCAAAGTTTTAAAACTCGAATTCTAAAATATAAAACAGCAAGAATTGAAATACCCGTCAGGTTTCTCGTTAGTACCGCCCTAGAGCTTCGAAAGAATGGCTCTGAAGCATTGTGGCAGTAACAGGCTGGATCCGGCTGCCTCCTGCTCTAATGAGGCACCGTCACGAACCGCCCGCAATCAATGTGCGATCTCCGCTCGTAGTAGGATTGTCCTCGATCAGTCAAATATCTCGTCACAGATGGGGAACTGAGGCGTAATATTTGATTAATCTCGGAAAATTCACCAGGTTAAAAAAAGCTTTTCAAAATTCGAGCTGTTCAAAAGTCAATAACATAATTATTCTGGTTTCAACATTTGTTTTCGGTCTAAGTCGGTTTGATAGCTCACAAAGCCTGGAACTAAAATTAAGGTAGATGTGAAACTGTGAGCTGTGAGAGTCAGTGGATAGAACCTTTTCCAATTTATCTTTAGGTCAACTCTAGATTTCTCTAATAGTATCAACCTAATTCCGGATACCGTTTTAATGCGGCATCGTCACAATCTAGATCGATGGTAGTAAAATTGAGCTCGATCTGAACTCAATTGGATTTCAATTCAAATAAATTCTTAATTTACATCTCGACGCCCGCGCTGTTTAATTTATTGACATCTTATTTCGAAGCACTTCCGAAAACAAGATACCAAAGACCTTATTCCAGTTTGTTACGCAATCGTACGTGACGGATACTCCATTTTCAGTTCTTCAAGAAAATCCGCACCAAGTATTTGACACCAAACCGAACGGACGTCACAAGATCGGAGTAAATAAAAAGATACATCGACGTATAAGCACTCTGGAATCAGCGACTTATACGTACAAAGTGATGTTTATTGGCATAATAATAAGAGACGATTTTTCCAAGATAGCAACGAATACAGATACAATATAGGAATCACGAAGGCGATGCCGTCTCAATGTCAAGTGGCGTCTCAATATATAGGAATAGTACGAAGCAATTTCTTCCTTATTGCCCTTGAGAGAAGATTCTATTTCCTTAAAACTTGATTTGGCGTGTCTAATAAAATGTTATATATAATAACGTTCGCGCGGAATTATAACAGAATTTAATTTAGCGTTTCAGTTATTACGAGAACGTTATTTCTCCGTGATGGAGATATTCTTATAGCGAAAAAGGAAACGATCAGTCTACCCCAATACGTAGAAAAAGTACACAATATTTAGAGCTAAAATAAGTAACTTTTTACTTACTACTTATACTGTTTTGGGCTATTGAATTTATAAATATTTTCATACTGTATTTTGACTACATGAACATAGCTGTTATATTATCGGTTTATCATCCATTGTCCATTGTATTATAGTTCTCGATCTACATTATGGTATACTTAATGTAGATAATGGTTTTACAATCAAATCATTTCTACCCCCATGCCTTTACTGGCTCTAAAACTCTTCGAAAATAGATACCCAGCTTTTCCGGCGCCGTACTTATGCCACAGGCGTATTCGAAACGAACTTGGTTAAACTACATAAGTATAATAATGGATAAAAACTAGATTTATTTTTCGCGCGTCTCCTCATCGCTTGGAAGTTTATGTCCCTCTCCAAAGAAATGTGGCTGAAATAAAAGAATTTTACGCAAAAGGAGCGCCTAGCTAGTGTCACGGAAATACATCCGGAGACGAGATAAAGGCGTGAAGAAATGTGCCTCATAAAACGTTTCACATTTAAGAGAATATTAAATCTCGCGAGCTGGATCTCACGATTCAATATTTGCTGCATTCAATGATAATCAAAATGATATTCTTACGTAAAAATACAGCGTGTATTCAGTGAAATTACATTATGAGACACCTGACATTATTATCTCATGGGAACGAGCGCACTGTGTTGCCGAGCATGCTTTCGTGTTTTCAATGTTCTTGGTATCAATTTGGTAGCAATGCCATCATTATGCGTTAGCATAATGACAACAAAACGACTTGCATGGTCTCATTGTAAAATAAAAATGTGAAAAATGGCATTGATTAAAGAATGATTAGTTAATAAAAATTTTGTGGACTGTCTTTTAGTGTTTTTTTTGTTATTACTAAGTGTAAAATATGGATTTAAATACATGTTTAAATAGATATTTATGTTAATTTTGAGAGATTTGCACCATTGACTAACAATCTTGAATATTATTTGTTACTTGCTGTGCCCCACGGCTTCACCTACGTAGCATAAGTTACTCCTTGTTACATCAGCTATCTGTCAGTGAAAATTCCGTCAAAATCGGTCCAGCCGTTTCAGACAGACAGATAGATTTTTTTTAAATAGTTGTTTTGTTATATGGGCCGTATATACTTTCATATGCATTTAGTAATAAGCTGTTATTTTGATAGTACAAACAGACACTTTTTGTATAGATAGATTATTTGAATATAATTTTATGGCACGTAATAAAACATATTTCAACATGAAATCCGTATAACGTATTTTAATGTATATACTTCTTTCTTTCTACGAAAATATATAAATTAAAAAAAAATTAACTCCCAAAGAGGCTCGAATCCTCGTCTTCTAGGTTATCTAGACCAGATACTTTAACCAACTAGGCTATTAAAGCGATCCCTTCATTCTATCTGGCGACATGATTGTTTCAATGTTATTAGTAGTACGTCAGAAATATACATACAACTTTATGCCGTTTCCAGAACTATATTAAGACTATATTACTTCACGTACCATCTGACCAGATGTGCTTACCATGCATAACGCAAGCTCATGCCTATTTGATAGATTCCAACGCAAAGCCAAGTCGGTAAACCTTGAAACTTTGATCGTATAAAAACCGTAAGCATCAGTTCTGGAATACGTTTTCATATATTATGTTTTATGTATAAAGAAATAGTGGTTGTGCCAAAATACTCTATCTATAATTCTATGTATACCTAAACGTTATTTATTAAAAACGTTATTTTATATGTATGAGAAATGATAATGCTATTAACGAAAGAGAATTTAATGAATGTTTAATAAAAAGAGACAACGGTTCATTTCTACTAAACGTAATGTAATGAATAAATTACTTTCGGAAAGTTTTTCTAAAAATATTACTAATCCTACTAATATTATAAATGCGAAAGTGTGTTTGTTGGTTTGTCCTTCTGTCACGCAGTAACGGACCAACGGATCGACGTGATTTTTGGCATAGATATAGTTTACCTATGGACCGGAGAGTAACATAGGCTACTATTTATCCCGGAAAAATGCATGGTCCCTGTGGGAATGCGAGTGGAAACCGCGGGCAGAAGCTAGTAAGCCTATAAGGCTAAGATTCAAAGACGAAAAGTAGAAAAATAAAGAAAACAAGTGCTCCACTCCTGCTTCCATGTTACGATGTACAATTTTGACATATGGAAGACATAAGTCCGTGCTTAGAGTTGTCTCTTACTCTTAGCCTAAGATTCAGAGACAGTTCTTAGCGCGGATTCACGCTTCCATTTGTCAAAATTGTATAGAAATTTGACACATGGAAGCAGGAGTCCACGCTTAGAAGTCTCTGAATCTTACACTTAGCATAACACTACTTCTAACAAAAATCATATGGGCTTAACAACACCATAAATAGCTAAATTATTTACCTAAGTTAGTAACTCCAGGAATCCGTTAATGTTCGGTATACTTTCAGTTACATTCAAGCTAAGAAACAATAGTTCTATCTATACGAGCACGCTCTGATAAGTTACACGTCTTTGCTCTTGAGACAAGTTAAATTGAATTCGTAAGTCTTCACCATTTGACAGAGATCAGACTAGATTAATTGCCCCAACCGAAAATAGATACAGGTATAAGACTAATCCCCTAATCCAATCACTCTCTAACTACTAGCTAGTTACTCGTAAACTTAGGTAAGTCTTCAAGATGTAAACATTGGGCGTCAGACGTGGCTAATCAGCTTAGACTAGAAAGCGTTCATGCCGTCGTTGGATGGCTGATGGGCAACGCAATAAAGATCCTTATGCCGTTGACATAGAGTAGTTTCTGACCAGCTGTCAGATTGCCCGTCGATGATATGAGCCGACTAAGCAAACGTGTAAATGTCATTCACTGTCATTGTCCGACATGTCGAACGTTGGCCACTCCGTTTATTGCAGCCCAGACTGTGACAGTAAATTATAAGTGGGGTCACAATTAATTTGGCCGATAAAATTGAAGCGGAGATAGTGATTATGATTATCCGCAGATATCCATACTAATATTATAAATGCGAGAGTGTGTTTGTTGGTTTGCCCTTTTTTCACGCAATAAGGGAGCAACGGATCGACGTGATTTTTGGCATAGATATAGTTTACGGACCGGAGAGTAACATAGGCTACTTTTTATTCCGAAAAAATGCACGGTTTCTGTGGGAATGCGGGTAAAAACCGCGGGCAGAAGCTAGTTATCACATAATTTTAAAATGATCCTCCATTTATTAGGTACTTTTCTTAGACCAATAAAGTAAAATATAAAATAAACTAATATTTTAGGCATCCCGTGACAACGCAAAGAAAGCGTCAAACATTAAAATAATGTTCGTAACAAATAATAATCGTTACAAGAAAAAAATATGGAATCCTAATATAATTGCTAATATAAAATATGCTGTATAAACATTTCTCCTTTGTATTCCAATCAGTAGTTGACGCGGTTCATGTGCTATGTTTGGCGGGGGGTGCGGGGGCTAACCCTTAGCTCCGCCCAATTCTCCAAGGCCATTGGGCCTTTATATTATAAAGCCCTTCAATAAACAGTTTGCATGTAGCTAATGAATCAATACTTCGATTGGATGACGAGTTTACGTAAAGAACCAACCAAACCAATGAAACTATACAGTTCAAAATCTGGGCATCTCTAGCACGCCAGCGGCGCAAGTACGGAAGTCCAAAGGATAAATTTATCGAATCAAAAAACTGATAAATTTATCGAATGTTGTGGGTGCCGAAGTGTAATCGTAAAGTATTGTAGTAGCTTTATATTCTCTTTGGATTCGACCTAGATATTCGATAACTTTTGTTGGTGGTAACCATTTTATCGATTTGAACTGTCAATTTTATCCATTGAAAAGATCCGTACTTGCGCTGCTGAATCTACTCATATCTGTTTTGTGTATTCTGTGTTAGCAAAGATTGCCGCTCATGGCCGTAATCCAGCTAATTGTCCATAGACGGATCGGTCAGGGCACATTAATTATACGAACCTTCAAGATAATCGATCAATCATCCCCTCCCCGTCCTGTCCCGTCTCTCGCAACTTGGAATAATACCCATTAGTGTCAACTTGATCTTATAACCGCTTGAATACGTTTTCCGAGAAGGCAAAAGGTTTTATTTCAAGCTTATTATTGTTGATTGATTAATCGTTTGGAAATTTTTTCATTCAACGACACGGTATCATTTTTTATCAATATTAAAACATGACAAGAATTTTTCGAAACTGAAAAGTATATATAATGTTATATAATTCTGTTTTGTGACGCTGTAAATGTCGCTAGATTAAGAACAAACAGCAGTTTTAATTTACTGGTCCAACCAACGGAATTCAACAAGAGATTTGTCTTTATGTAAATGTCGCTCTTTAAAGAAGGATAGACTAAGAAACAACGGAATATATACGAGAATGTTGTTTTATTAACAGAATAAAACAGAATCTGAAAACAATTTGATGCCATTATATTTTGCGTATTTTATTTTGATGTCTCGCCAAAATAAAATACCGTATAATAATTTATACAAAAAACACACATTTTAATCTAATTGAAATGAGGAACTTAAAATTATTTTAGTATCTGTAATAATAAAAGTATGAAATAGAATTCGTCACTTCTCTGGCTATTCTAAGAATGTATAAATAATACAAAAACAAACGAGTACTACTTATAATGAATGCTAGCTATATTCGACGCACTTATGAGGAAAATATTCACCGTTAGTGCGTGAAATGAAGCAGGAACTGTGTTAAATGAGATGTGTGGGAGACGAGGGTAGAGATAACAATTAGTACATTATTAATGACAATACCAAATTAATTCTGAGAGAAACCAGTTTGAATGCGAACTTTACGCGTAATTGCTAGACATTTAAGACAAATTCTTGCTAATACGAGTATTAACCAAAAACCTAACATCTTTGTTTTTACACGTATTGATAGGATAATTTTGGACCACTCTCGCCTGATTTGTAGCGACGGTGTGATCACAAGTGATTTATAAAAAAAAGCGGACTTTGACAAAAATATCGCGATATTTGGAATGTCATCCCCAACCTTTGTGATATACCCTACTCATTAAAACAAGATTCATTTATATCGTTTGACAATTGGCGAGGACATAGATTAACAACCACAAAAAAAGTAGACGAAATGAGAATTGTGAACCTGTTTTATTTAAAGTCTTTTAAAACTAACGAATAAGCTAAACCTAGATTAGGACTGGCTATCTAATGTATTTGCCGGAACACACCGATAGATGTCGCAACAGATTTTCAATTTGAGTGTTTTAACTAGCCAGGTGAGGACTAGACAATGCTCTTCAGGATAGAACTCATGAAAGTTTATTTATTTATTTATTTATTTACTTAATCCACAGCTCTTATAAAACTTAAAATATGTTATTGCATGCTTAACTTAGGTGAGATAGCGGTCAAACGCAAGCCTATATTGTATAATAAAAAAAAACTTACAGCCAAAGAAGGATTAACATTATATAGAATTAAGTTAAAATGAATGACTCTAAATGGCTTTTCATGTAGGGCATTTTTTCAAATAGATTTTAACAATGGTTCTAATGCTAACAATAATGTCTAAAATTGAAGTCTAATTGTTAGAGTAATCGCCATGAAGCACTTGAGCTGTTTGCCATCTTTGAACAAATTACCTTTCCAGAATTATTCAAAAATAATTTCACTAAGTTAATAGCTAGCTTAAGTGAGATATAACAGGTCGTTGTGACAAATGTTACATAAATAAAAAACACGACTGCCTTAGCCAGCATCACTCGGGATGATGTAAGGATTCTAACGATACCATCCAAGTCTATTCAGTGTTCAGGCATTTAAAAGTTATGATGGAATAAATAAACTCCATACATACAATATACATACATTTTTTTATGTTATTAGGTAACGAGACGAGCTGGTCGTTTGCCTGATGGTAAGCATAACGCCGACCCATAACAATTGCAGTGCCACCCAGAACTTTGAAACACAAAGGTCTGCGCGGCACTGCAGTTCACTCGTTATCCTGAGACATTAGGTATTAAGTCTCATAAGCCCAGTAATTTCACTGGATACTCTGCTCATCAAACCGGAACACAGTAATGCTTGCACACTACTGCTTGGCGGCAGACTTCACGAGCAAAGCGGTGGTAACAACCCAGATGGACACTCGCAGAAGAGTTAGTCCTTCCACTAATTACAGTACCTACATGAATCCCACTACATACATGAACCCTAAAAATGTTACACTCCTTTATTGTGCAATCGTGTAAAAACGACCTCATCCGAGCGAAACCTACACAAAAGATGGTATACGTATAACAATTATGTGTAAGGACTAAGGCGCATGTGAAATGTCTAGATAGCGTATGTGTCTGGCGGCTAAACAGATTGCGTTTGTAATCTGGAAAATTATTCCAAGGCGAACCTATATAGGCGTGTGATGACATCACAAAGATTAGGTTATTCAAAGGGAAGGAGAAAAATGAGAGGGTATTATAATACATCCACTCGAGTAGGTATCTTTTGAAAGATGGAACTTTTTAACTAACTTCATAAAAAAATGGCAGTTCTCAAATCGTCTTTTTTTGCCGCGACGTTCCACGATTTCTTCACGAATTAAATGATATTTTTTTCATGAATAGTGTATTATCTCAAGGGTGGTCCTAAATGTAATGAAAGAAAGAATTTTCACATTTTTCCACGCTTAGGGTTACCACCCTAAGCGTGGACAAATGTGACATGAATCAATACTCCCATACTTACTTTTTATATAATAAATGCGAAAGTGTATTTGTACGTTTGTTGGTTTTTCTTTCTTTCACGCAGCAGCGGAACAACGGATCAATGTGATTTTTAGTATAGATATAGTTTATGGACCGAAGAGTAACATAGGCTACTTTATAGCCCGGAAAAATTGCATGGTTCCTGTGGAAACGCGGGTGAAACCGCGGGCAGAAGCTAGTATTCATATATCGCAACATTTTCGAAGTCGGCTTCCGATTTTTTTAAAAGATCTTTTCATAGTATTGAATTATACGAATGGCGTAGATTTTGGCGTTTCAATTTGTTCTCTCTCTCACACATTTTACATAAAAACGTGAGAAAGAGATGAAAATTAAATTTAGACATGTCATATTACTACACTTGCTTGTATGTAGTATAAATTGTATGGCCTTGAATTCCACTGGTAATACGAGTAGATTTAAAATTAAATAAAGAATTCGTTTTTTCATCGTTGCATTATGCGTATCACGAAAATAAATAAAAACGTTTTGAATTAAAAAAACTGCGCCACTTACGACCTTAAAAAATAACCCACAGATGTTAAGATAATCAAATGTAAGAGCTCATAAGCTCAGCAATGACCGTTCAGATCATAAACATTCGGGTGCATAGTTAGCTATTCTTGAAATCACTCATAAAAACTCAAGGGTCAATCTCCATACAAATGGCTAAGATCTATAGCAAATGTAGTACGATTTATGGGAGCTGAGAGTTAGTTTTTTCAAATGACGCCCAAAAATGAGGAGCACTTCTTTTATTTGTCTTTTCCTATCTTTCATTTTAAATGAGATTTACTATAATAATGATAGGTAATCTATACAACCTATACAAATAAATAAAATTGAAGTGTCTGTTTGTAATATCAAAATAACAGCTTCTTACAAAGTGCATATGATACGAATGTGCGCATATGATATGTATACAGTACCTATAATAAAACAACTATTTTTAAAATTTTTGACTGTCTGTCTGTCTATCTGTCTGTCTGTCTGTCTGACTGTCTGTTTGTTCCGGGTGATCTCCGAAACGACTGGACCGATTTTGAAGGGACTTTCACTGGCAGATAGCTGATGTTACAAGGAGTAACATAGGCTACTTTAATTTTAGAAAAATAATAAGGGTTCCGCGCAAAAAAATAAAAACCATGTAATCCAAAATCTCCACGCGGGTGAAACCGCGGGGCAGCAGCTAGTTATGAATATAATTATAAAATGAATGGTTGGATAAATAATGATCGGATAAAAAAATAATAATTCAACTTAGAATAGGCTGAGAAAATCGAGCTTTTCTAAATTGTATAGTATCGATTATTGTAAACAAAGAATTTGACAAAAACAAATGTAACAGTCCGTATTGTTTTTAGAATATACAAGCATTACTGTGTTCCGGTTTGATGAGCAAAGTATCCAGTGAAATTACTGGGCTTATGAGACTTAACACCTAATGTCTCAGGGTAACGAGCGCATTGCAGTGCCGCGCAGGCCTTTGTGATTCAAAGTTCTGAGTGGCACTGCAATCGTTATGGGCCGGCGTTATGCTTACCATCAGGCAAACGACCAGCTCGTCTCGTTACCAAATAACATAAAAAAAAAAAAAAAAAAAAAAAAAAGTTATTTTGATTTTAATAGGTATTTCGTCTTGCTTTCTTAGCGAATGTACCTAGAAGCCAAGATACGTGCTGATTCCAAGTTTGTAGGCCTTATAGTGAAAATTTGATTAGGAGTGGGTGTTGGCGTTTACATATAAACTAACTGATAATAATAATTATTAAAGACACGTATTTATGTTTTACGATGGGCTTAGCCTATTTTATAAGGCTACTTTTTGAGTGAAATACATAGCTATTTTTTATAAAAAAAATACATACAGGTTTTCAAATATTAAAATGATAATTATCATCGAGTCAAACTAGGATAAGACAAAAATACTTCAAAATGATACACGTTGTCTGGCCACAGTTTTCTCTTAGTCTAATGCGTTTATAATTCCACTATTATACAAACCGCAGTATTGTTTGCGTCGATTGCCAAAACAACGCAAAAAGCCTTAATTTTGCAAGAAAATCCTCTCTGAGAGACGAAAACCAAACATTAGCCAAAGCTTTAGACCGCAGCAACGGCGTGTTTGTTTTTTTAATATGTGTAGGGCCGTTGTGAATAGTAAGTTGGGGAAGGGTTACCTACAAAAACTTCAGTGGAAATTGCCCTGGATAGCAGAAACTGTTTGTTTCATGTCGACTGACTAATGCTTAGTTTTCGCAGTTTGTTGATATTTAAATGACCTTAACTTGTTAGAGTGCCTACATTTATTTATGGTGACTGGTCTAATCTAAGGTACATTTTTACTAACTAGCTAAGTAACTAACCAAATGTTACATATATATTTTTAGTGTTAGAGTGCCTAAATACATTTGTTTATGGTGACTGGTCTAAGGTACATTTTTACTAACTAGCTAAGTTTTTTTTTTACTGGCTAAATGCCTTTATTAACTTGCTAATACATAAATAAACACTACATCTAACCTAGCTAGCTACAAAAACAGTTGGATAATCTACAAGCCCTAGTAGGCCTATAGATAATCCTAATGTTCTAGCCCACTACCAGTAGGAAGCGTACCCAGCATGCTGGCGGCATTGTCTCGTTGAACCGCAATGCTCATCTAAGTAACTAAACCAATATGACATGTTTTTAGTGTTTTATTTATGTTTCTGTATAGAGTACGCTAACGCAAAATGATAGATAGCCATGTTTTATAAAGAAATTTCATGTTTTTTTTTTAAATATAGAAATAGTAGTATGTTTTTATGGGTATTAAATAGGTGACAAGATGAACACGGTTGCAAATCTAAAACTTTGAAATCGAAAGTCTATGCGACCCCTGTTCCCTACATCCGGGAACTCCACTGATTACATTCCTTGAAAAAAATAAAAAAGAGAAAAATTATATTATTTCACAGCGAGTAAATATTGGTACTTTAAGGGACGATCTTTCAATTGCAGCGTTAACCAACTGATTGCTATTGAATCGATAAATTTAACTGATCCATTATCTGCTTGGTGTTTTTTCGGGTAATGGACCGTTAGCTAACTAAGGTTTATTTCTTTATAATGGCAACATTTTATTTACGGTCTGTCTTCACCACAGGCTTAGTACGGCTGTTATTCAGGGAATTATCTAACAGAGTGTTATCTGACTATTGAAAGATCGGGGCTAAGTGTCAAAGAAGCATTGATAAGAAATTATATCGTGCATATTTGATACTAGCTGTGCCCCGCAGCTTCGCTCACGTAACCTAAGTTACTTGTTATAACATCAGCTATCTGCCAGTGAAACTCCCGTTAAAATCGGTCCAGCCGTTTTGGAGATTACCCGGAACAAACGCACAGACAGACAAAACTTTTAAAAATTGTGTTTGTGTTATAGGTACCGTATATACTTTCATATGCATTTAGTAAAAACCTGTTATTTTGATATTACCAACAGAAACTTCAATTTTATTTATTTGTATGTATATCTAGAAACCAATCCACTAATTGCCACTGAATATATTACGTGACTAATCCCATGAAAATCGAAATTACTAGAGACATGATACGTGTCGTACTTAGAAATGGTTGCCTATTTTACAAACCAAACAACATACGTGAAACTTATTACGTAAATCAGCTAATCATATGTAGATATTGTGTTAATATGTATAACGTCTTTAATACCTAGCAATTCTATACGCAGTAATGTGTAAATGTAAATGTGTTCAGTCTGAATGGTAACTAAAGTTGCATGCCAATATAGCTATACACTTTAATTCTGCCTCGAGATGACAAAAGCAGTGCAGTGCCACGGAAAACAATTTGTAGTTCTCAATCAAGTTACTAGTATAGAATTTTTGGTACAAAATACGTTTCTAATTCGAATCGGAATATGGATTTCTTGATAAATTAGGTAAATGGAAAATATTAATAGTATGGTTGAAAAATGAGTTTATGGAGAAATCTATTACAAATCACTATCAGGGCACGATCACTATCACATTCTATCTATCACATCAATATCACATTCTATTACAAATCACTATCACTATCAGGCACTAATATCACGTGGTTTATTTTAGCAACTGTAACTGCTAGGCACAGTTCTATCTATTTCTTTCGGAATTAATGGTTTAACAACATTTAATTCAATATAACATCTATATATACATCACAAAAATTTCGCTTCCAACAGGATTCGAACCTGCGTCTTCTGGCTTGCCGGGCCAGACGCCTTAACCACTAGTCCATGGGAGCAATCACTATTGACTGCGAAATTCTTGATATGATGTATTTCTTTTCGGCTTACAAGCCGTAGCTCCATCTAGCAGACCCGCTTTATAGCGATGCCTACTCCATTGTGATACGTTACAGTACCAATCAAATGGCGAGAGATTTTGCATTATTTAAACTTTATGAAATATATTTTATAGTGTTAACCGACACTAGCGGATGTTCACATAAATATATACATCACAAAAATTTCGCTTCCAACAGGATTCGAACCTGCGTCTTCTGGCTTGCCGGGCCAGACGCCTTAACCACTAGTCCATGGGAGCAATCACTATTGACTGCGAAATTCTTGATATGATGTATTTCTTTTCGGCTTACAAGCCGTAGCTCCATCTAGCAGACCCGCTTTATAGCGATGCCTACTCCATTGTGATACGTTACAGTACCAATCAAATGGCGAGAGATTTTGCATTATTAAGCCAGAAGACGCAGGTTCGAATCCTGTTGGAAGCGAAATTTTTGTGATGTATATATTTATGTGAACATCCGCTAGTGTCGGTTAACACTATAAAATATATTTCATAAAGTTTAAATAATGCAAAATCTCTCGCCATTTGATTGGTACTGTAACGTATCACAATGGAGTAGGCATCGCTATAAAGCGGGTCTGCTAGATGGAGCTACGGCTTGTAAGCCGAAAAGAAATACATCATATCAAGAATTTCGCAGTCAATAGTGATTGCTCCCATGGACTAGTGGTTAAGGCGTCTGGCCCGGCAAGCCAGAAGACGCAGGTTCGAATCCTGTTGGAAGCGAAATTTTTGTGATGTATATATTTATGTGAACATCCGCTAGTGTCGGTTAACACTATAAAATATATTTCATAAAGTTTAAATAATGCAAAATCTCTCGCCATTTGATTGGTACTGTAACGTATCACAATGGAGTAGGCATCGCTATAAAGCGGGTCTGCTAGATGGAGCTACGGCTTGTAAGCCGAAAAGAAATACATCATATCAAGAATTTCGCAGTCAATAGTGATTGCTCCCATGGACTAGTGGTTAAGGCGTCTGGCCCGGCAAGCCAGAAGACGCAGGTTCGAATCCTGTTGGAAGCGAAATTTTTGTGATGTATATATTTATGTGAACATCCGCTAGTGTCGGTTAACACTATAAAATATATTTCATAATATAACATCTGTCAGTGACAGACTATCACACATTTTTAAGTAGAACCTTCGAACAAGCTCATAATACGTATAAACTCCTATGAATTATTGCTCCATCGTTTAGATTACTTGTTTCGCAAACAATTGGAGAATATTTAAATGAGCTGTAATAAATCTCTTTTGTATCATTATTTCGTTTATTTTTTGGGGCGGCAAAGGGGTCATATAAAATTTGTCTTGACCTAATTGCGGGAGAGACGAATGTAGGGTCCAATGAGGAAAATTCACACAAGGGCACAATTTCCAAACAATAGAGCTATATGAAGACCCTCGGCCAGAAGATACAAAAGATATGTTGAAAGATTAAGGAACCAATCAGGGGTAAGTAGTAAGATTAATAAAATAAGACGGTATAATACTAATCTGAAATAATGAAAACAGAGTAAAAGCCCATACTGTAACTAGTGTGTGATGTACTGTGCTTGATTTGTAACTTAAAACAACTCCAATAAAATTTTAGTTGACATTTAGTGCTTTATTATCAAATAAAAATAAATGTTGCCTATTTCTGATATAAATACATCACCTGGCTTGGACAACGCAATGATGCAGTTTAAATTCTGGGCCCAAAACGGGTGGTATCGTCAGTACGTAACTATTGACTATCGTCAAAACTTTAAGTTTTTGTATACTAAACCTGTTTTACAAAAAGAGTCCTAAGCGCCAACGAATAATAATCATATCAAAAGTATAAAAAAAATTGCTTTAAAAGAGCGACGAACCGACTTCAGTGACAAACTACTGAACTGATTTTGATGGATATTTCTATGGGACCAATCTGAAATTATACCGTTACAAATAAAAAAAGAATTTTCCAAATCGGTTTATAAATGACCGAGATCTGAGGTAACAAACATAAAATAATAATTCCCGACGAATTGATAACCTCCTCCTTTTTTGGAAGTCGGTTAAAAACAAGAATCTATCATCGATATTTCACTACTTTTAGTTTTTAGTCAGTGATAATTCAAGAGTCTCTAAATCAAAATTTATTAGCAGACCATTTCGCAGAAACAATTGCGTCACTACAGACAAAGACCAGCATCTTAAAATAGAAGAAAATCTTTAACTTCGCCCGTCACTGAATCCAGTCTTGGAAATGCAGGCTTTAACCCGAACTAAATTGTTTCAGTAAAATGCACTCAAGCACTGCGATACTACAATTCTATCTAGATATCGGCATTTAGTTTTTTTAATTAGAATTAAATTATTTGTTACCCAGATATTTGGAAGTTAGAAAGAATTCATTTTGGAAGCATTCAAAATGTCTTTTTTTATGTTATTTGGTAACGAAACGAGCTGGTCGTTTGCCTGATGGTAAGCATAACGCCTGCCCATAACAATTGCAGTGCCACCCAGAACTTTGAAACACAAAGGCCTGCGCGGCACTGCAGTGCGCTCGTTACCCTGAGACATTACGTATTAAGTCTCATAAGCCCAGTAATTTCACTGGATACTCTGCTCATCAAACCGGAACACAGTAATGCTTGCACACTACTGCTTGGCGGCAGACTTCACGAGCAAAGCGGTGGTAACAACCCAGACGGAGACTCGCAGAAGAGTTAGTCCTCCCACTACCAGTTAGTCCTCCCACTAACTTAATGCTGAGACTAATAACATTTTAATTTCCTCTTTTATGACCAGTTAACGCTCCACAAATTTCGGTTCATATAGTATATTTATAGGTGGGTTCCAAATTCGAGCTACACACAACCAAGTCAGTGTAACTGATTTTTCTTATCAAGTTACACTGTTCCTAGCTGCAATCTTTTATCCATTAGTATTCCCTCAGGGTTCCATTGTAACTTGATTAGAAAAAATCCTTTCAATCACAATGTGACTCGATTTATGTGACTCGTTATCCACCTACCCATTTAAATAGGAAAGATAATTGTTTTACATGTAAAACAGTTCCATAAAATAATTGTAATTCGATTGCATTGCATGAATCGATTGGTTTTTCGCACGTCAACTAACTGGTGACATATTTTTATGTTGACATTTCTAGTTAATTACAGTTAATCCTTTTCCTGGAATAAATAAAAAAAGCAACGATGATATAAATACATAGATGCGTCCTCTAAATAGGATTCATTGTATTTGTGGAATCAAAAACTATGTGGACCAAGGTTTAACAACACAAAGGCGCGGAAAAAATACTTGACCCTTTCATAATTGCACAAACATTTGTCCCTAGGATTAATCTTCAGTATTATTCAGACACCTACCCTCATTTTATTTTATCCCTATTAAGATCATTCAGCCCGTCCGTCCATCTGTCATTGCCATTGCGTTATAATAAATTATTTTTATACAGCTATAAACCGAAATGCTTTAAATTTGTCTGAATAAATATCTGGTTTTGGGTACCGTCCATATATTTTAAGTTTTTTTTCATTTTCTTCCCATTTTTTCATACCTTTGAATACAGTATTACTTACATAAAGGAAAGTCTATATTAAGTCAAACTAAATTCAATATTGAAAGTATTAGCCTCCATGTACCATGGCCGTGGGACATCCGGTATATTATTATAAGCAAACCAGGACTGAATAGAATGGACAATGAAAGTAACAATAAACAGTAACCTGATTGAATCCATAAACTACTTTTTGAGAGAGAATGCGAGCGAAAAGTTCGCCTTACATAACTTTCTATATCATATGGGCGCCTTTCCCCCGAAAACTAGCGGACTAACTTTTATTAATATTCACACTTTGTGTAGGTAACTTCAGAAATAACAGCCTTAAGGTGCTACTCGGAATATAGATATTATTTAGGGTGTTTTTTAGATGGTAACTGAGTTATTGTTGAGTGGCCACTGACAACTTTGGCTAAGAGGGCTGTTTTTGGAATAATCTTATCCGGCCTGATAAAACTGCACTATGACACTGGGATAAGATTACCCGGTTCATTAAATGTATGGCTTATTTGGCTGTAAGCTCGTCCTATGATAAATTTAGTTTGTAACAAACGGCCGTTTTAAGTCAGTGAAATGGGAATAGGTATATATATTCCAAATGGAAATAGGTATTTTATCGAAAACCAATTGAAAATCCAAAAGGTTGATTGAAAGTGGTCTCTGGTTCATACTGCATGTATGGGTCTCTAAAGCCATATAATAAGGTCGTAAACTATATGCGTGTATTCAATATGATCTTCTTATCTTTCCTATTTAGTAGTATCCATTAATATTTAAGAACAAAACTAGAGAGGATAATGGAAATCAATACCTTTTAGTATCGATTAGCTTAAAGGCTATTTTTCGATGAAAAATCATAATGGCTGTCATAAAGCGTTTATTGCGTTAAAGGTTATTTTGACCACAAGAGTAGCCTTTGAAGAAAAGGGCTTTGAGGCATTACTAAATATCGGTCCTTTATTGTTGCCAATCGTGGAGGCTTTGTCTTTTTCATATTTAGTGTTACCATTTTTTCAATTTATATTCGAATGGAACGGAAAAAAGAACGGACGTTAGCATTTTAACTATTAATGTTCCAGGCGTAGCACTCACGTAGCTCGTAGTAGGTGCTACGAAGCAACTACCTAGTTCTAGTTTGAATGAAACTTCGTAGTGATGTTAAACTTGTTAACTATATTATTATTAAGTAAATAACCCTCAATTATGGTCAAGTGGTAGTTCATGGTGCTAAAGAAAACACATTTATAATAACAGGATTTTGTACGCGGACTTTAGTCACCAATTTCTTTTTTATACAGATTTTTAGGAGTATTCTGTACGATACGTCTTTCAAAGATACCGACACATTCAAGAATATTTTATAAATCCTCAGCAAATATCTTAAGCCGTTGTGAAGTTGATTATTCACAAAAAAGTGAAACCACAAAAATCGGCTTCCAGGTTTACGCGGCGCGCCGTGATATAACGCGGGTATTTCGGCACCCCCGACCCTACATTATACACGGCATGTACCACTGAAAGGCTCCGTCATTACTACAGTTGCATAATTGATCAACTAATTACACTACACATATATAACAACGGTCCCGCGTCACGCGTCACGTGGTTCAATTAAAATTTGTCACTTCACAACACTCGACACATTCCGTCGCGCTCGTTCGGGACTTCGTTACCGGTGGGATTATGTAGAGGAAAGGTTTGTTATATTTTTTTGTGATGCGAGTGTGTCACGCGCTCGTATGTGATGGGAAGCCGGCGCGAGGAGGCTCTGAAGGTAACGAGACGGGCAGCCGGGTCGCGCGCGCCCATGGCACTGGTGCGCGCGCCGCGATCCGCCCGCCCGCGACCCACCGCTCGATACGCCGCGCCCTACACAACCATTATACCACCTGTACGCTACCGCTCAGTCAAAACACCACGATATGCTTTTTGTCAGCGTTGTCACTGTTGTCAGCGTAGTCAGCTAACTGCCCACCGTGCGTAGTAAACACCGTCTGTTTGTCTTCGCGATTAAATGTAACAACTCACATTTAATTGTGGCACTTTCATTAGGGCGATTAATCAGTTTCGTGTCTGTAGAAAAAATAAATATCTTTTATGAAATATAAGTTACATGAATCAGTAAAACAATTAAGGTCTCAGCGTTTCATCTGGTTGGAGCAGTCTCAAAATTTATCAACAAAAATAATATTCTTAAATATCAACTTCAAAAGTCAGAAATTTCAACAAGGATTTTCGTATCTAGGAAGCGAGAGCGGTGAGATCACAGCATCCTTCTATTGATTCCAGGCGAGCGGTTTGGCTACCCGTAAAAGGATTTGCGTCTTGAGACGCAAATATGGGACACTGGAAGCTCAAAAGCTGAGCTCAAGGCTCGGCAAAGGTCGGTTGTGATAAAATTTCTTGAATGAAGGAACGCGTGGCGTGAAGTATCACTTTCTCTTATTTACTTAGGCTTAAAACTTAATAGAAATTGGCTACGACTCCAATTAAATATTTTGTAATCAATATCAACCCATGATGTATGATGATGTATAACCTATGAGATGTTATTTCAACCCATGAATATTAAGATGCTAAAAAAGTATGACGAAAAAATCATACCTTCGCCGGAAAAATTTACAAGTAACAGAACTACAAAGAGAGTTGTTAGTCAAGGTAACGCAATATCTCTCAAATATATCTCAAACTAACAGCTCTTCTTTAGTTCTTATAATTTCTTTAGAAAAATAGTCTACCATTTTTATTTTAAAACATTTTCTTGCAAGACGATCTACTGGAATATTCAGATGAATATTTATCGCAAAAAAATCTAATCTGTGATCGTGAAGTAAAACATGAGCAAGGAAGAAATTGATGCATTTTAATGAAAGGAAAACGGTATTCCGTGATAAAAATATTTTTTTTCTTATTGTTTCTTTGATGAAGATCACGCTTAATGAGAAAATATAGATAATATTCATGAATACCGTTTTAAGGAGATAATATTTGTTTTTAGCAAAGAATATAAATCTCTTGTAGGACGTCATCGCTCTCACCATTAAGACGTTATGTAGTGAATCACTTATATTAAAACTTAACTCATTCTACGCGCATTATCATACGGAATTTCTTGAGCTGGCTAAATGCCTTTATTAACTAACTACTACATAAATACTGTACGGCTAATTACAACTTACCTTAGTTGCAAAAAACAGTTGGTTAATCTACAAGCCGTAAAAAAATTAGTTACCATAATGGAAGTATCGCACTTCGTTATTACACCAAATGCCACCTACGGGGTAAATAATTCAAAAAGTAACACAGTGACAATACACGTTTTTATCCTTTACAATTTCAACTACCTAACCTTTTTAACTAGCCTTCACTAACCAACATACGAAAAGTTCATAAAAAACATTCACAATTACTCTTATGACTCTAAATAGACCCACATGACAGTTGAAGTTATTTTTCCCGTGCAGAGAGGAGATAAAAGCCACCGCTAGTTTATGGAGGCTATTAAGCAGACTACGGAGTTACGATTTTGTGTAGCCATTCGTCCATCGGTGATAGTGCCAGCTGCAATGTGACCTTTCCTCGGGCGTTTTCACTTGTCAAGATGTCACTTAGTATAGGGGTTGACTGGTTAGGTTATTTTAGTATCTATCCCTATAATTAACCTTTTTGTTACTTAGCAGTGTTTTTAAATTACTTTTACAGTTCATATTAAATGTGTCATGGTCAGTTTCTTTCCATGATTTTTTAAGTTATAGTTCGTAAGCTTACTTAAACTTTACTTTATATAAAGTATATATTATGTTTTTTATACTAGGTAAAGAGACAAGCAAGTCGTTTCCTTGATTGGTACTCGTAAGCATAATACCTGCTCTAAAAATTTCAAAGCCATCTAGAAAATGGTAAAGCAAAAACCTGAGAGTCACTGCAGTGAGCTAGATACCCTGAGACATAAAGTATTAGCTCTCACCTGTTTAATAATTTCGCTGACTAATTTGCTAATCAAATCGGATCTCAGTAAAGTATGCTACTACTATAACTATTGCTTGGCAGTAGATAAAAAAAGTAAAGCGGTTGGTACACACCCAAGCAAAAAATCATACCAGAAAATATACGCATTGTTTTGTCCTTGTTTTTGTAGACCTTTAAACGAAGCTTAAATAAAGATCACGTGATTAGTTTTATATATAACATTCAGTTCATTTGCTTCAAGGAAAACCAAGCTATCGTTGGATACGACTTCAACAGAAAATGTGTTGAAGTCGTGCCCAACTATAGCTCGGTTTTCCTTGAAGCAAGTTTAAAATTGCGCTTTGAAAAGCGAATTGTCTTAAAGATTAAACATTACTGCAAATTGTTTTCGAGCTCGAAACTCGTCGGAGCCCGTTTACAAACTCACATGTTTCTGATGGAAGCATTTTCATAGCAGATGCTACGAATTAATTTCTTACAACGAAGTTAAAAGTAAACCCGTTGGTAGTCTTTTCATTTCCTTTACGTTTATTGCAAATGGAATTATTATAGATGTTTTTTTTAATGTTATTTGGTAACGAGACGAGCTGGTCGTTTGCCTGATGGTAAGCATAACGCCGGCTCATAACAATTGCAGTGCCACCCAGAACTTTGTAACACAAAGGCCTGCGCGGCACTGCAGTGCGCTCGTTACCCTGAGACATTAGGTATTAAGTCTCATGAGCCCAGTAATTTTACTGGCTAAAAATCTCATCTCATCTATTTTATTTAACGAGCAATTATTTTACTTATAACACTTTTATGTAGTTGGTTTTCAAAACTGGATCTTAACATTAACGATGATTTAAAAACGTAACCACCTACCTACCTACGTAAGATAAGGAAATGAACAGCAAGGCGGGCTAACAAGGATACCCCAGGGCGGGGTTTAAAAACTGCACCCCGAGCACTGTCAGTCTCGCTTCAAAGGATGCGCTGTGAAGTACAACAACGAATTTCATGAACCCCGTTTCATTATTAAGTTTTCTGTTACATTATATATCAAGAAATGATTTCGTATGTTCTCAAGCCACTTTGATGTAAAAAAGGAAGAAAGAATCTCTTTTTTTCTCTCCCTAGTTGACCGGGTCAGGGAAGCGTACGAAGTCTCTGCTACAACTGGCCGATTTTGCTTTCACCTGTGCGGATGGATGTTGGTACTCGCGTACGTCGTATTTTTTAAGTAATCTTAATGAAACTTGGTATACAGGTTCTACAATTTCATAGATTTTTGTGTCGTCAGTGATTTTTGATTGGAGGCGTATTTCCCCTAAAAAAGGGGGATCTTGCTGTGGCGCCACTTCATGATCGACGGTGTATTGCATAATTACATCCAAACATCATCTTAAAACTACTACATCTACTGTCAATATTCCCATGCAATTAATATCGCCTCAAGATGGAATTATGATGACAAATTAATTTTACAATACATGATGCATAGTACATTTATATTTAGTTTCTTTTTTATGTTTCCATTCTTTATTTCAGTGTTTTCACCTCAGTTCTGTAAATCACTTATAATCAAATGAGCTTTACCACGCAACCCTCCATTATATGATTTACTTCAAAGTCAATTCCAGACAGCTAACGGCGCACTTGAACTCTAATTTATTCGCTCTCGACATTTGACCTGTTTCATTACCGTGCAAATCTTGACATATATAATATGACGATGTTACAAATCACTTTCCACTTGCTATTTCTATAATACTCTTGCATAACAGTCTCCAATTCTCTTTTTAAAAAGTATTACTAGTATTATTAGTAAACGTCTGGGAATAGTTTACTGATGATTGGATATCGGGCAGTGCTGGTCATTGCCAGATTTGCCCTTGACCCGATCGTCTCGTTATCCAATAGCATAAAAAAGTGTTGAAGTGTTTCTGTGAGGAACCGTAAAAACTGCACCCCACAGAGAAAATTGCTGATGTTTCTGCAAAAGTGGATCGCGAAAATAGCTATTAGGTCATAGACACTTAATCCAATGGATTAGAGTTAGTGTCACAGCGGGTAGCGTAACTCTGAGAATAACCTAGTATATAACCTATATTTAGTACGGCTTTGACGTTATAACTAATGTATTTAATGTAAATGAGGTTAGAATCAGACTTTTTAGTTTGTAAATATGCAAATCTTTACGTTAGAGCTTTTTAACACCTTTTTATTAGCCTCACTTGTAACTAACTAACAATCAATGTAATAAAATCTTAGAACCCTTCGAAAATTATCACTAGAACAGGATATTTACCATGTATATTATTTCATTTGAGTTTTTGATATTTCAGCGCTATCAAATAATATTACATGGTAAATATCCCGTCTCTAGTGATAATTTTCAAAGTGTTGATGACCATGATAGTTTAAAAATCATAGAAGTTTATCTTAACCTACTTCTAAATGTCGTATCAAAATAAATGTATGTAGGTATAATATTATGTAGTTTGGATGACAAAACTATAATTTGGTATCATTGAGCTGATCTGATAATGGAGCTTGGAGATGGATAGTGGAATTCTGCAGTGGCTACAAGTACGGGTAAGCCCTTTGAGTTTGGGCTCATAATGGTTTTTTTTACAAGTCCAATATTTATTTTGTCGATTTCTGTTGATGGAGCCAGGAGGATAAAGTGTGTTTTTTAGCTTCTTTAAACTATGATATAATTATTATTCCTACTTATTATTGGGGTTTAAATTAAAATCCAAAGCCAGTATAGATTAATACATAAATAGGTTATGTATCTCTTTACTCTGAAGGTCAGATCGCATATGAGCGATGCTGCGCAGCACTGCAGGGCGCGGCACAAAGTGCCAACATATTATTTTAGTCCTTTGTATGATGTATGTCGGTTTTCCCTTTTTACTGTCCATTAATAGGCTAAATTCCAAACTATTTCACTGAAGTTATTCGCATATAAAATATGTATATTCTGTGCGTAACACTAAGCGTATTCCTAAACCAACAAAAACGTAACCCATTAATCCCAACAAACTCTACAACTAACCGGAAAATATAATAGTAAACTAACCTCGCCACAGAAATAGTCATAAAGTGCAGCCAACAGATACGTAAATACGTGCGCAAAATATAAATTGATATCCCTAGCACTAACGGGTACAGAATTGACATAGAGTAATGCAATTTCTGTGTACGCAACAGAATGCCGCTTTAACAAGCCATGAAATTAAGCACAGCTTTTGCGGCCAGAAATGGAGATTTCATTTTACACACCGCTATTGTATTTGCTTTAGAAAAATAAGTGAATACCGCTGCTAGTTATTATAAGTGAAGTTAGGTCACATTTCTAAAATAGTATTATACTGACTAGTCTTTCCATATACAGAAAAAAAAGATTATATAAACTGAGTAATTTAAATTAACTTTAAATAAAAATAAAACTAAAATTTAACTAAAAATTTAAAGTAACGCCTGATTCCATCAAATAGAAAAAAAAGAAGAAAATTGTTGAAATTTGAACAGCATTTTGTAGCAAGTTTAAGTCCAGAAGAGGCGAAAGTTTGTGTACTCTAAAAAATACAAGTGTTTGTTCCGTGTGTATGTGTTCCGTAGGATAAACATATTCGTTTTAGACCTTGGTTCCTTAAATCCACCTAGGGATTTCTTGTTAGTGTTCATTGAATATGGTCCTTGATCTTAGGGATGTAATGTAATTTCCACGCGAAGTTGATAAAGAGATCCACAGTTTTTTTTATGGAGCAAAGTAACATCAACATCAGAAACAAAAATTTCCTTCTTTATTCATACAACTGCTGCTTCCTAACTGCTAATAAATAAAGCTAACAAAAACCGGCTTTGTAATAAAAGGCAACACGAGAGGTACAGAATTCAAAGAGAATTTATTATTTGACTACAACTGATAACTTTAAGTAGGTACTGAGTATTTGTCTGCAATAATTTTAAACTTCATTGTAGTCAAGTTACCAAAATAAAACGTAGACTTTCAAAGTAAAAACTTTGTCTTTGGCTCTTTTTGCTAGACGTTATCCTTTTTGAGGCATCAAAGTTATTACTCTTTAACAGTATTTATTAAGTTAATAATAGTTCATATAATAAAAGTAGCACGCAATATTCCCAAATGTGGCACAAAATAATGTAATATAAGAATTCCGTTCCAGCCCGAAGGGATAATTTCCCTAACCCGAGCATTTCATATACGGTACGCATTGGACATATGTTTGCTTGCTTTTAGTGCTAAGTTTTTTGCACTGCGGCAAGTCTTTTTTGACACATAACATTGGTTTGCAAGATTTGATCCTAAACAATATGACCATACGGTGCAATATTGCAATTTTTTATTCCTTAGAGTAACTCATGTTTAACATGCTTCTTCAAGAGTAACAGGCACTCAAATTTTATCGCAATTTCACTTGACGGTAAGCGACAATGCGATGTACCGTGTAACAAGTTTGCTTAGAAGAGTGATTCACTCTTTTTGTGTCTCGTACTCGACTAACATAAAAACCTTGCGTCACTCAAAATTCACTTTTAGCCGCCCCTAAAATCGTGAGCGCGTTCTCTTTGGTCATTATTCATTATTTCAAAGTTGACTAAAACCATCAAAAATTCACCCTAAATAATTAGAGTAGTACCGTTCAAAGAAAGGTAAATATCATAAGTTTCTTGAACCCGTAACCTCATTGAGTCTCTTGAGTTATCGAGTCTTTTATAGCCAAAAGGTTTGACCAGTAAAATAATTTCTGAAACTGCTGACACCGCCTCGTTTGGTTGTAAATTTAAACTGAAGGTAAGCTAAGCGGCTATTACGAAGTCCAGTCGATCGGTGTATAAGCGGATTCCTTGCTTTTAAATCGGTTTCCTATTGACAAATTGATTAAAGGTTTTTAGAGGAAAGGGCACGATCACAGTTAAATTATTAAAATGTGAAGTGGCATTGAGATTATTTAACATTATCTTAGCAAGTCTTCCTGTTCAAGGTTTTAATACCCTAACTAGTAGATTTTTTATGTATTTAAAAAATAGCTCACCTGATTTGTAGAGACTAGTCATTGCATTCGAAATTGGTGGTTTGTATTACCGATTAAATTATTTTTTCTATTGCATTCATTTTTATGTTGTATATTAGATTGAAAGAAAGGAAGAAAATACATGTATTTCTTGGTCTTATTGAAATCTGGTAAAATACCCCGAAGAGAAAGCGGTAGATGTTTGTTTTTCGCTTTTTAAAGAGCAATAATTATTTTTAATCTAATCAAAACTCCAATGGAAACCGTCGATGCAATTTAAAATGAACGAGATTACCAACAGATGTTATTTAAAGGGAACACAACTTGCGTTCAGAGACGCGTTATTCAGAAAATGATCCAGCAACAAGAGACAGCAGCAAGAGCAACGTAATTCAGATATTGGTGAAACCGTTCCTATGTTACACTTTTATCTACTATAGTAAGCAGTACACACGTAAGCAGGGAAAATAGATGATAAGATTGCGTTTTGCTTCGACCTTCATCACGTGGACAGCTAAGAGTGGAATTCTTTGCTGGAATTCGTTTTCCTGAACAATACAATCTGGAAATCTTCAAGAAACTTATAGTGAACAAATATATTCTGGACCAATGTGCTACAACATTGGCTGCATTGTCGCTTGCTTTAGATAATTTTATTTTGCTAAAAAATCTTATGTATCTGCCTATGTACGCGTTAAGATCAAGTGAGATATCGGCTAAAAGTGAATAAATTTGCTCAACACAAAAAAAATGATTAAGCAAAAGAAGTATAGAAAGATAGAGTATATAGTGCCGTTCCTACTCTGCCGAACCAACGAGAACTTCACATAGTGATAGTAGTACTTGGTACTTAAAAATTCGCATTGTATTTTAGATTTAAAGAAAACAAATTGTTAAGAATAGCTCACTAAATACGTCTTACCTGATAGCCTTCCGAATATTCTAGATGAAGCGTTTAGGTAGCTTTGCTCTCATTATCGCTGAAACCAGTATTTCTTATTATCAGATGGCATGTTTGGTAATAAAAAGCAAAGAATAAAGAAAAACAATAAAACAGCTAGGTTACAACTCTCAACCAAATTCAGTGTGAGCAGTAAATAAGAATGGAACTATTTCTGCGTCTTTTGGATACTGTCCAAAAATCTCGAGATAGTACCCTCGAATGTTGACATAACCATAGTGCTTACTTCAGCTTAGCACGAGATTATTCAATTTTTCTCGATCCGATACACTTTGCTTGATTTATTAGATAGTTTGAGATTATTTACAATTACCATCGAAATACTGTAATGTATTCTTCACTTCCATCACCATTCCACGCATTGATCATCATATTCATACTTCTGTTGTATCGTATTAACATCTTTTTTCTACAGGCATTCGGTACTGGCAAGCCAAAAACAGACGTCTATCGCTTTTTTTTCCGAGTCTGTCATCAGAACAGCTTTTTTGCAGGAACTAGACCATAGTTATTTTTAGGTTATAATTTATTTAACTGTCTGGGAACCACAACCCTATCCTTGGACCATCAAAACATGATTGAATTTAGATTAGAAAAAAGATCCATTCAAATCGGGTTCCAAACATTACTATTCATAAAAAGTAGAATGAAAACTTTTTTAATGGCAATCGTTTAAAAAGCAATAACTTAAAAGTTCTGACTTGTTGCTGTAGAAGTAGGTCAACATAGACTATTTGAAATGTAAATATTCAACGTAGTGGTTGCTATCTAAGAGCTATCACAGTATTTGTGTGGGATGACCAATGACAGGCAATTGCCATGCGGAATTTAATTCGATAGCAGTGACTAATTTTTTAATGTTCGATAACAAAAAGTTTACGACGTCAACGCGTGCAATATTTGGATAGATAACACCTTATTTCACATTAAAATATTAAATTATAACAACTTTTACCAATTTCCAGGAGAAAGTTATCAATTTGTCAGTTGTTATTTGTATGTACGCGATTTCTCGGAAACGGCTTAACCGGTTTTTTTCTGTTATTTGTCAACGAGACGAGCTGGTCGTTTGCCTGATGGTAAGCATAACGCCGGCCCATAACAATTGCAGTGCCACCCAGAACTCTGAAACACAAAGGCCTGCGCGGCACTGCAGTGCGCTCGTTACCCTGAGACATTAGGTATTAAGTCTCATAAGCCCAGTAATTTCACTGCCTACTCTGCTCATCAAACCGGAACACAGTAATGCTTGCCCACTACTGTTTGATGGCAGACTTCACGACTTGAATGGTTTAAACTGTATTCTATAAAGGTATATAACGGATAATGCACTCCGAAGCTAGACGATGGAAGTCAGTTCCAACTATTCTATCCAAATATAAGCATTTTTATTTATCGTACAATTGGCGGCCTTATAGATAAAAATGATAAATATGTATTTAATGAAAGGCTTACAATAATACATATAGAAGCACCTGGATGATAGATCCCTAACTAGACTCAAGATGCGTACTATGGAACCCTGGACGTCGGAGTTACAAAATATATTAAATGCTATTGCAAGTAAGTAGAATTATTATGTCTTTACTATTTTGTTGTATTGGGGTGTTGGATAAGCAGCAATCACTTCTAAATGTCAATGTTTTTCAATAATTATAGTTCGCGAACGAAACATTGGCTACGCGTTCGCGAGCCGAATGCTCCCGGTGAGAACAGTCCTTCAAGCCATCATTTGAGCCAACCCGTATTAGTTGCATACCTACCTACTCAGTGCATACTAGGAGCACAGCCGTTGAAATTTGAATATGAGGGCCGTTCTACAATGTAATCCACAAATTTCTCACGCAAGTTTCACATGAGTTTTCTCCGCAAATTCCACAGCAACAGCGATACTGGTATCATGTGAGAATCACCTACCGAATTTTGAGCGTCCCAGGAGACAGCTAAATTGTCTAGCAATCCGCCTGGAATTACAAACTGATACTAACTTGGGCGAAGTTTGCAAGCGATTTAACATTGAATATCGTGAAAATGTTATCATATCGCCATTAGATAAATTGCCCATAAATGTTTAAGTACTTATGTAATATTTCTTAACGGGAAGTGGAAGACGAAAAAGTCGCTAAGGCAAATTTGTTTTATATCGAACTAGCTACGGCCTGCGGTTTCACCCGCGTTCCCACAGGAACCGTGTATTTTTCCGGGATAAAAAGTAGCCTATGTTAGTCTCCGGTCCTTAAACTATGTATATCTATGCCAAAAATCACATCGATCCGTGGCTCCGTTGCTACGTGAAAGAAGGACAAACCAACAAACGTACAAACACATTATCACATTTATTATAGTACATAAGTACAGATTATATAAATTACAAGGCTTTCTTGCTCTATCGTCAACTGAGTGTCCAAACATAAGCTATCTCTTGAGCCTGAATCTGACGTATCCCATTAGAAATACTTCATTCAAAATTTCTATACAAAAAAATAAATTCACTTCAAACGTGAACGGAATTTCGTAAACTTTAAATGCCATTTCTTCAATGAAATTCAAAAACTCGTAAAATAAATGTTGTTGAACTGTAGACTGACCCCCTTTGGGGATAACATACCAATTCAAACATAAGCTGTATACTGTATAGTGTATAGTGTCTCACTTCTTCCGTATCGTCACTACGATAGTAGTCAAACGCTATAACGTCCAGATCAAAAATAAAATATTGACGTGGCAATATTAAACCGTTATTAAATGGTGGAAACGCACGACATGTCGATATCGTGTACAGCCAACCCAACAAATCGAAATTTGTTGAAAGTTCTTTAGTTCTTGTACAAGAACTTCTTGTGCTTGTTTTAAAATGAAATTCGTAATTTTCGATATGGGTCAAGCTCGGAGGGTAACTTTTAACTTGTGACGTAATTTTTTAAGGCCAAACATGATTCGTTAAGAGGTCTACAATGTTTAACATTTTTTTTTTGTGTTATTTGGTAACGAGACGACCTTGTCGTTTGCCTGATGGTAAGCATAACGCCGGCCCATAACAATTGCAGTGCCACCCAGAACTTTGAAACACAAAGGCCTGCCCGGCACTGCAGTGCGCTCGTTACCCTGAGACATTAGGTATTAAGTCTCATAAGCCCAGTAATTTCACTGGATACTCTGCTCATCAAACCGGAACACAGTAATGCTTGAACACTACTGCTTGGCGGCAGACTTCACAAGCAAAGCGGTGGTAACAACTCAGACGGACACTCGCAGAAGAGTTAGTCCTCCCACTAATAAACATTTCATAATAAAGTTGTCTGCCACGTTAGCAATATATATATTTCACGCTAAAAAGTTCTATTAAAATTAATGTCGAAGTAAGGTTATTTTAACGAGTAGGTATTTTTCATTTAGTTGATTCTATTGATTGTTGATAAAGGACATTGGTAAACAGTCAAACCCTATAGTCGTTTACAGTTTAAGATTGTCAATGTGATATGATAATGAATGTGGTTCATGATAATGGATTGACGGCGCTTCAATCGATACATCAATCATTTTCACATCTTTGGTAGGAGATTGAAGCTCTGATTCGCGATTGCTCGTAATCGTCTAAAAATAATTTAGTGGTTGCCTTATATGTAACCCTTGAGGTGTAGCTGATATAGGTCGATGATCTGATAAACATCTGCAGAACATAAGGATTTTTAAACGGGAGAAAAAACCACTAATATTTGTTCTGTGACTGAGCTGTGGTGCCATGGTCTACGTAGTGACTGATTTCCTAGACACAGGTAATCCTAGTCAAAGATACGTCAATGTATGTACGATTACATACCCGACGATTCGCGAGGTATTTATTAGTTATAAATATGTAGAACATAAAGGTATTTATAAAGGATTACCTAGAAATGTAACGTTATTAAATAAAATGTCACAATTCCGAGTTGTTTGTGAGTTGAGGGTGTTCTGGCTGCCTTTGACATAATCTTTGTTTACTTCGTAAGCCTTGTACCTCTGTATCGCCTGATAAAACGTCATAAAAGGGTTCATGTTCTCAAAATTACATTAAAGGGTTGCCGTTTTCTGTGTTTAAAATATGTTTATTTTCATGGCGCTATAGGTCCCTTCCGTCAGGAAAGGTTTTATGAGATTTTAGTGTAAGTACAACATTTCAAAGATGAAATAATTAATCAGCATTAATGTTTTACTTATTATTCTATAAATATCAAATACTTTAGCTTTAAACAGTTTTTTGTAACAAATTAATCAACTCTATTTTGAAACGTAGATAGATAGATAACACTTTATTGCACGATAAGGAAAAAATTACAAAAGCTCTTACAAATTAGTACAATCGGCGGCCTTATCACTAAGCAGCGATATCTTCCAGGCAACCGTAGGATGTTTAGAGACGTGTGATTATACATAAATGGCATAATGGCGATAGTGATAAGGCCGATCGTACTAATTTGTAAGACTGTCGTAATTTTTTAATAGTGCAATAAAGTGTTTACTATTTATCTATTTAAAGCTAAACTAAAAAAAGCCATATCACATAATAAAATACAAAATATTTCAATTTAAACTGCTTAGCTGTAAGTTGCTTATTGTTTACTTAATATACTAAATTATAATTCGGATAAACATAAATATAAGCCCAAAAACATTTTTCGTAATAAGGAAAATCACCGGTAAAAAACCACCCCCGTACCATTACCGTAAATACGGAGGTTACCAAACTTGGTCAAAGATTTATCACGCTCTATCAATCAACCAACTACTATCGCCGTACCTGTCAGTGAAACATGTTGGGACGGAGTAACAAAGATTTACGCATCCCTTTCGCGCTTCCTTAGAGCGATGTATATCACTATTCATATGTTAGCATCATTGTATCGTAGACAGGCCATTGTAATTTGTCATCAAAGCTAGACACGTCGTGGTACTTGCGCGGCATCCCGAGCACTGAGGTCTGAGTTGCTTATAATCTGCATAGTTCTACACGTAGAAAGTAGGTAGTTAATAAAGGCATTAAGCCCGTTAAAAAAATTCTACACGTATTTACATATTTTTCTTGTACAAAAAGCAACACTCCTAAGTTTTTACACGTCACGTGATCAAAAATATTGTATAGAAAAGACTTAATCAATGAAGTCTATTAACATAATAATATGTGGATGTGTTTATAACGTAACAAAGTTCAGATTATTGTCCCATTATAAAATTATAATCGTCCTAATATTCGTCCCATTCGTCACATAGATCAGACATACATATTTTACATTTATGTAAGTAAAGAAAATCAATGTAAGTCAGATTTTGTACTAAATGTAGTACAAAATAGTTATGAAGTACAACTTTGCCAACTGTACTATTAACTTCAAACCATCTCTATGCAAAAACTAACATCGATCCGTTGCTCCGTTATAGGGTGAAAGAAGGGCAAACCAACATATTCGCATTATAATAGGTATTAGTAGAGATAAATAGAACTTATGAGTCGGCGTTATGCTTACCATCAGGCAAACGACCAGCTCGTCTCGTTATCAAGTAGTATGAAAATAAAACTTCCAGTAAAAAATATCCTTAAAGGTTTGTTTCAAGTACGAGTATTATTCTTAAAGGTTTGTTTCAAGTACGAGTATTATTCATTATTCGTTGTGTACACGCGTTCGCCACATGGCAGTGAATTAGATGATTCAACAGACAACGCCTTACGCCTTAGTTTTTGACTTGGAAATCTCTTTACTTCTACAAAGCAGATTCACAACTGAGCTGTCTCAAGGTTCCTCATGTCTTGTTCATTAATAAGTCAGTAAGCTTTCTGACAGCCTACGCACTAAAGTTATATTAGTTACAAGGATTATGAAGCACGTATAGTTGATTACAATCACAAATTATAACAAGTTTAGTATCAGAAAGTATTGTTTTCTCAGTACACGGCCTTTAGTTGATTTTAGCGTAAAAAAGAGCTACGACTTAATAAAATCTGAAAAAACAAGCAAACTTTTTGTCTCGTAGTGCTTTATAATTTGAGCGACATCTATCATATTTTTTGTAATTAAAATATTAAAACCTAATGGTGTCTCGTTTTCTTAATAAATAACGTTCAGCTAAAAGCAAACGCATCGCCACTTTCCACCTTATTTCACTACTAAAGGATTATACGTAAAGATCCGCTTATCATCGGGCCTCTGTCACTAAGCATCTAGCGGTGAGTTCATTTAGCTAGAATTGAGTAGAATTTGAGAGTAGAAATGAATAACAAAAAATCTATATCGATTTAGGCAAGGTCTGATGATTTGCTATATATGAATACGACAAAACAAAAGCAGACAGGCATGAAAGGATCAAAACTTATCTTCATTTTTTGGTCTCAATTACTTAGTAATGATTGTTAGTTAAGTGCCAATCCAAGTGGAACACAGCTGAAATGCGTAAACATTGTATCTCTGCAAAATAATTACGTTAGAAGTTTTTGTGGAAAAATCAGCGATATATTGTAATTTCGCTGGGAAAAATATATTTTTCCAGACAAACTTTTATAAAATGCGTAATTGGTACTGTAATCTTATGGCCACCTTTCGGCTCCAACATCAGGGCCCTGGAAATCATCTTGGATCAGAGTACTTGTAAAGACCAATCAAACGAGCCCAGACTCAATGTCGTTTCGTTAGAGAGTTCCTATAGCCACCTTCCAGATCTATCACCAGACCAGCTCTGTGACAACATTATATGGCATTGCCATCCGATTTATACATGTTTGTAAATTTTGGCTTAATCGAACACCGGCCGAAGTGGGCTAAATTTATCCTGCAACATTTGTTCTATACAAACATAAAACAAGCTAAATAAAATCTTGTTAATATAGCCACGGTTTCTCTGAAGGGATGACTCAGAAATTAGCACAAGGCATTATTAAATTATAAAGTTTATTATGCCACTATAAAATGCTATTATTTTTATCGTTTAAGACAATGCTGTCTTTACCGTTCTAAATTCGTTTTATTCCAATGTTCGTATTCTTCTGGCACTTACACAGATAACAACTTTTACCAAGTAGAAAAGGATGTAGCTATATAAGATTCATATTTGCGTCTTTGTTTAGCATGTTAAGAACATCGTTGTTTGTCTGAAAGTTTCATTATAGATAAATAAATAAGCTCTTTATTCTAATATATACCTACAAAAAAATGAATGAAGGGAGGTTCGATTTTCATACTAATGTATTTTAGCATTTACTTTTCTCTGTCTTCTCTTAGGATGAATACTTACTTTTAGGTCTTCTCTTATTTCGCTCGGCTCAGAAAACACACAATGTAGGATTGGACATGTGGAACGAAATGGATAATTATGAGAGAAAATTAAATTGATAACTCTAGATAATATACATACCTAAATAAAAATATTTTATTGTATTACCTGCAGGAGCTGTTAAAAACTAATGATCTTAAAAATAATTACGTGTCACAAGAGACGTTCTTATCGCTGACAGCGATTTCTTCCAAATAGCCAGAAAAGTAAACCAGCACCACGTTGGCTTTCAGCTATTAAGTACTGTAAACTTTATTATACAAAATTATATAATGTTAGTCGTTATAGTTTTAAAATGTGTACTAGAGGAGCCGCGTGGCTTCGCCCGTGTAATTTTTTAAAATAAAAGTAGCCTAAAGTGCTCCCTATCGCATCAGCTATCTGCTAGTAAAAGTCCCGCCAAATTCCAGCCATTTCGGAGATTAGCCGGAACAAACAGAGAGAGACAGACAACAGAAACTTCAATTTTAATTATTTCTATAGATACATAATATCAGCAGATAATCAGCATCAAATACACACAAAATAAATGTATAGATGTAGGTTCAAAGCAAACAAAGTACCATATTAGGGTATGACTCGGGCTATATTTTTTATTGGTGAAAAACAGATATAGTTATTTTTGCGTTTCATGATAGCATAATCAAAGACTGTCTTGCAAAGGAAATTCAAATTCAAAATCAAAATTCAAATTCAAAAGTCTTTATTCAAATAGGCCCCAAAGGAGCACTTATGAAAGTTAAAATGACTCTAACAGCCGGCCTCTGCAACATTCATCTACCCGAATCACAGACTAAAACTAATGCTGTCTTTATCAGAACATAATAAATGAAAAAGACACCAACAGACCCAATCCGTGCTCAAAGTCAACGAACCTTCCAGAAACCCACCGTGCCCGTTCCAAATTGGTATAGGCCGAGCAAGAAGAAGGGCAAGAAACTCGTCACGGCATTCTTTTTAAAAAAAAGTAGTTTTTTACAATGATTCTAATGCTAACAACTAACAATTTAAAGTTTAGTAGTCGCCAGGAGGCTCCTGAGCTGTTTGCCTCCATGCTCCATGAAAGAGAAAACTGGAAGAAACAAGGAAGAGATCTGCACTACAATAAGACAATGTGCTAAGAAAATGGTTCTAGAAGTTTGTCATTATTTAAAAACAAAAAACTCCATCGCCTCTTCATCTGGCTATTTGTTAGAAAAGTTTTCAAGGGCAGCCATTTAAAAACTTTACCTATTTGTTTGAACGAAGTTTTGTGATTCGCCAGCTCCAAATTCTATAGAAATTCTTCAGCATTTTCTAAGTTTAAATTTATTTTAAAGTTCATTTAGAGAGCTGCTTTTGTATTAAAGTGGTATTTAAGAACATAATTAAAATACACGAGAAGATTAAATTCTTAAAAATAAACTTTCTAATTATAACATAGTTGAAGGTTTTTTCTTAGTAAACTTGTCTCAGTTAGTTAATTTTTGCTCTATAGTTTTAATATTAATTGTAATAATTGTGGTTTAATTACCTATAGGCTGCAGACATACTTAAGCAACAGTTCTTATTCCAAACTTCGTGTATTATTACTTTAAATCACAACATACATATAACCTTTATTCAAAATCTAACTTATTGGACACAAAAATAATAAAAATCAAAAATATAACCATAAGTACTACGTATCTAGATAAACTAAGAAAGGTAACCAAACCAGGCCGCGCTCCGATCTGAAGTCTAAAAATACCACGTTCAATATTTCCTATAGAAGTTACATGACGTTTCAATTAGCCGCGTAAGCAGGGTTACTATCCTTATCTACTGAACGACACTCGTCGACTTTCAGCTCTAAGTTAAAAACGAAAGCGATTTTGTAGAATAGCCTATAGCTAAATGTCCTTAGGCTATCGGGACGGGCGAAAGGAGTCGCTAGGCGTGTGAAAAAATTAGAAAAATGATGACACATGTCATTAGATAAATAGCTCAACTAATTTACATCAAAATCTTTCCTTTTACTAAGATTTCGCGTTATTAAGAAATTAGGCAAAATGAGGACCAAAGAAGTTAAGAAAACAGTTTATATGTCAAGCCATCTTGAGGCTCTTAACTTATACCACAACGATATTCCTAGTCCAAGCTGTAAATAACAAGTTGAGAGCGACCCGGCGTAAACCTTAATCGATAATGGGCATATTACATTAGCTTCCTAGATCGGAAACGAGGAGATAAACGCTATAACACTAGTCATTGATATGAAAAAGGTTAATTAATTTAGTATCTAGTAGTATTAGGTTAGTTAGTTTGACCTTTTGTTGGTGTAGTTAGAGATTGTCCAAGTTTTAGTTGAAATACACGGTTCAAAGCCCTTTTTTGTCATCGTGAAAAAAAGGTTACGTAATATTTATTTTACAAATAATATCCTCTTAAAGATCACAAACACGAGCACTCCAATCCACAACATTCCAATCCAACGTTCCAAAATCTCTCAATCAGGAGGATCTCAGATGGATTTCGTAGTGATAGAAATATTAGAAATCAAAACGTTTCAAATTAAATGTTCCAACTCATCGTTAGTGCCCAATACGACGATCCATTTCGCGCTCAGTTGGTAGTACTCACGCAGAATGACCGAAAAATGTAGCGATGGCGTGCTCGGAATGGAGTGCCCGTCTATGGACTCGAAATTGGACCATCGTTCTACTCAATCCACGACGCGCAGAGCGATGGATTTGGAACGCTCGTGTATGGTGAACTTTACATGTTGACTGTAGTGTAGCGGAGTGGTTTTGAAAAGTCTGAAAATAGACGTTCATATTACTAAGTAATTACTTTAATATTTCATTGTCCTTTACAAGCTTTTTAAAGGGCAGAATGCCTAGCTGATACGAAAATACATATTACATATTATGTATACAGTTGAAAGATTGTCGGATAATCTACAGGGTATTGTAGACCTATAGGTATTTCAAACTTTTCAAAATAATCTGATTATTGAATGGCCTGTAAACTATTCCACTGCCAGTTTGGGCTATCCTTTCCATCCTACATTGGTTTTATGAAAAGAAATAAGAGTGAGGAGTTTTGATTTCAAAGAAACAAAATCATTTCAACGATTGTAGCCCTAGGCAAGTTCATATTAATGAAAAGAAAATGTAATAATTTAATATAACGGCGAATGATAACTTTATATTCAAACCTCTGAAATACATTTAAATGAAGATACTTTAAAATTGGACCAGAAAAAATACTTCAAAGCCAAAAATGTTTTTTCCTACAAATAAATATGTGAAATACAAGTAGAATAATTGTATTTGTAATGTTATCCACGGAAAACAGGAATTCCAATTAGGTTCATCTGAAAAAAGTGGACAAAACGGTGGGAACTAAAATAAAACCGAGGCAAAAAAGGAATAGGGAATTACTTTGGAGCCGCCTCTCTGACAGTTAGGCTTTGACATTAACCAAGGGTAGTTGTAGTGCTGACGGATTAGCTTTTTCGAAATTTAGAAAGGTATACTGATCCAATTGGAACCACATGCTAAAAAATTCCGTTATGTTTGGAACTCAAACAAACCGAATGAAATTTCAGTGACTATTTCGTAGTATAGATATCTAAAGATAACAGATTATAGTAACCTTTTTTATGTTATTATATAAATCAAATGGATCAAGGCTTGAGGTGAAGATAAACACAGAGAAATAATACCAATGGAAATTTATGACATCCGTTATGGAATTATAAACACAACCAGCTTCTACTCGCGGTTTCACCCCCGTTCCCACAGGAACCGTAAATTTTTCTGGGATAAAAAGTAGCCTATGCTACTCTCCGGTCCATAAACTGTATCTATGACAAAAATCACGTCGATCCGTTGCGCCTTTGCTGCATGAAATAAGGACAAACCAACAAACGTACATACACACTTTCGTATTTATTATTGTACGGATTATAATTATGGTTACAAAAAGTATTCCATTGCATACTCCAAAGGAAGCATCATAAATCTAATACACATTTCACCTGAGATATCAATATATATAATAGATAACACTGGGCCTAACGGGGCGTACTGCAGTATCACGTAGGCTTTTGTGTTTCAAAGCTCTGAGTGGCACTGCAATTCTTATGGGCTGGCGTTATGCTTACCATCAGGCAAACGACCCGCTCGACTCACTATTCAATAGAATAAAAATAAAGTCAAATTCTAATTTAAAAACGTAAAAATTACGCACCATAAAAGCATAGCTTTGAAGCTTGCCAAATAGACACCATCATAACTAAGGGTGTTGCAATTCTCGCCTAGCGTTTGCCATATGATGCCAAGCAACAAGTTCTATATGCTTGCCAGCTGCAGTCGTTGGCACAAACTTTGGCACAGGCATGGAATAACATTTGCTCAAGTTATTGTCTGATTGATATATAGGAACCGCAAGATATATGTATGTATATTAGATGACAGCTTTGTGTAGCAATAGGAATAGAAAGCTTGAGAGCCTGTCCAAACACAACCTGGAGAAAATGACTTTTGTATTTTATAGTATTACATTTGTTAGACGAAAAAATACTTAATACTTTTACCCGACTACGGTGAATCACAAAGGAGGGTTATGATTATGACCTAGTATATATAATGTTCATCTGTTCCCTAATAACTTCTAAACTACATATCACAACTAATTCACACATTATAACGGGATATTTACCGTGATTATTATTGAGCGATGAGCACCCGATATTTCGACGCTGTTGCAAGCATCATGTTCACGGGAATAGTTATTATTGAGCGATGGTCACCCGATATTTCGACGCTGTTGCAAGCATCATGTTCACGGGAATAGTTATTATTGAGCGATGGTCACCCGATATTTCGACGCTGTTGCAAGCATCATGTTCACGGGAATAGTTATTATTGAGCGATGGTCACCCGATATTTCGACGCTGTTGCAAGCATCATGTTCACGGGAATAGTATTGCTCAATAGTATTGTATAGTAGTATTGCTCAATAATAATCACGGTAAATATCCCGTTATAATGTGTGAATTAGTTAATAACCGTGAAAGTCTAAAACAGTACATATCACAATTTGATAAATGGGGTATCGTTAGAAGCATCTTGATCGTCCGCTGGTTATAGGCAAAATATGTCCAAAGAGAGAGCACGTGAATCTAGAAGATTAAATTACACTAGCCTTGAACACATCCAGGTTGTAGATATCAGGAAACAAGATTTGCTGAAATAACTTTTATTGAACAATGCAAAATGCTAGCGTTCTCAGGATACGATAGGAAGCTCCAAGTGTTGCAACTTTTTATTATGATTACTAGCTCGTGATTAGCAACAAGTGCCAGACACCAGCTGTGGTCCTGGTTATTGGCACGGATTCACAGTAACATTTCTTCTAGTTATAGACTGTCTGATGAAGTAGAGAAACGCTGGAAACTGCGTAATAGCTGCCAACTTTGTGAGTACAATGCGCAGCATGAGAAGCTGTGCCAAAAAATTAGAAGAAGCAGATTAAATTGACACAGGAAACCTATGGCATCTTGATCTCGAAATTTTTTGAAAATCTGTTCTTTCATACATTATTGAGTCAGAATACAGCTTGACTTTCTCTATTATCTTTTTTATCGACACCTGAAGAATATGAAAGCAGCCTTATATATGTTTTTCACAAAGATATATTAAAGCGGCCACCTAAAGAACCCTCATCAACACGATTTGCTTGGGTTCCATTGTTTTTCTGGACAAAAACCCCACATTTATTACTAGTTAGAAACGAAAACTTCGACTGAAGAATTGGCGTGCGCCCTCACTTCTTCACACACTACTTCATTTGCGCGACCAGTTTTATAGACATGAAATATTTATCGTGCCAACTTTGTGGTCTACAAAGTTACGGTCAGTAGTAAGAAAAATGGATTTATAACTTAAGAAATACAAGAAGTGTCTCAAAACAGAAAGAAAATGTAGTTTAAGTTTACCTCAGTCTACCTAAACCTTCGTTTTTTATGTCTGTTGTTAGGGAATGTGTACACAGGCGTAGCTTTACGACCCCATGCCGTCGCCAAGTACATGTTACTGATAAAATGTCTAGGTAAGTGAAAACGAGGTGAAATAAACATTTTTATGAGATAAATCCCATTTTAGCTTTGAAATAAAATGGGAATAGGTTTTACGCCCGAACTCGTGAATATTTCCTAAAATAAAATGTATGTTTAGAATTTCTACATAATAATAATACTTTTTGATTATAATTATATTATTTTGTAATGTAATTTACATAAATGTGATGTTGGTCGTACCATTGGAATAATTAGCATATGATATTGGCAAAGAGTGATTGGCAAACTATCGCCTAGAGCAGACCGTAGACGCTTATGCAAACGTGCGTTTGCTTGTCAGAATAACAACGCGTCAAGCGCATCAAGCGTCGATTACGACATACTCGAAATACGCGCTTGATGCAAAAGCGTTGGTTATTCTGACAAGCAAACGCACGTTTGCATAAGCGTCTATGGTCTGCATAGCAATAATGTCGATCCGTGCTACCTTGGCTCCGTTGCTGCTTGAAAGAAATATATACCAACAAACACTTTACGAGGATTTATAGACACCCTTAAACTTAAAATAATTATATGTAGTTTAAAGAAGCTAAAAAGCACCATTACACCTGTTGGCTCCATCATCAGAACCTCGACACCAAGTGCGATCTAGCGGACTCTACAATTGAATAATATGAGCCCAAACTCGAAGGGTTCACTTATAGCCATTGAAAAGTTCCACTATCCACCTCCTGGCTTCATTATCAGATCAGCTCCATGATACCAAATTATAATTTTTTCATCCAAACTACATATTAACATACGAAGTTTAATTTCGATACGACAATTAGAAATAGGTGAAAATCGACTTCTAAGACTTAATTACATTGTTGTTTAGTTAGAAGTGCAGAGGGAAATAGTGTGCTAAAAAGCTACTTCGTTTCAGTTTGAAGTGGGACCATGGTCCTCGTAGGTTCTAATGACCTAGATACCGGGAACCTAAGTAGAGGTCAAGGGCTACATATGACTGTGATTGTTGGGCGTTATTTATTTTATTTAATTGTAATAATTTAATTTGATATTGCGTGGCTGGAACTCGGGCCTGGAGCGTCTATTTCAAATTCGTAATCTGATTTACTGGCAGGTGTCGTAAAAGAAACCTCTAAATCTATGTAAACTGGGACCTCAATTCGAGCAAAACAAGCAGCACTACAACTTACAAGCTTTTTCGTATAAATAAATTGAAAATCAAATTAATTAAGCAATCTGAACAACAAAGACATGGCTGCGGACATCCGTATATCGCGTGACAGAAAACAACGACCAGTCTGAGCTGAGCTCCGCACTGAACGAGCTCATTTGTCCTATAGTGCTTGAAAATGAGCTATTGGATTTACTTTCGGCTGCCGTAGTTGTATTATACCCATTTATTCAATTATTCCATACTTGCAACTATAGATTTGAAAGACAGTGTGACATAAAGTATGCCACTTACAAAGTCTTTGTCGTGTATATAGGTACATCAAAACTAAATTTAAACAACAAAATGTTGTCCATGACAAATACCATTCCTGAATGAAAACGCTGAAAGGCAATTTAGACTAATAGCAATTTGAATATGTCTCCCGTATTTCACTAATATTATTTCAACCTAAACAAAAATAAGATTTTGTTTAGTAAGTAGATAAAAAAATATTTAAGCAGAAAGACTAATAATATTATAAAAGTTAGATATTTACTACAAAAATACGATAATCTTTGGCCCAACAAATTGTGTAGGTAGATAATTACGAAGTTGTTACGGGAAAACGTGATTTCTTGTTAAAGAAAAGGTACGAGAAAAACAAGACAAGTAATTTTGTGTAATATACAAAAAAATTTTTATAAACGGCTCTTTTTATCTAAATATTATAATTATTCGGTTTTTCATTGAAGTAATAGTTCATAAATTATCTTTTTTGTAAATAAACTTTCGTTTGATTGCTATCTCAGCTGATGTTAAGCGACGATGCGGTCGACAATGTAGCATGCTGGTCCAGAAGATACCTAATCATTCGTGTCTTGTAGATACCTAGGTTGCAATGTTCAGGAAAAACAAATGCCTGCAAAGAGTTCCACTCTAGCTGTCCGCATAGTGAAGGTCGAAGCAAAACTCTTGGTGCGGATAAGAGGATGAGGCGCCAATTTAAATTACTTGACTGACATAGACGTTAACCAGCGTAACCCCAGGTAACGCCTGAATAATTTGTTTTTATGCCATTAAGTGTCGAGGCAAGCAGGTCACATACCTGATGCCTAACGTCACATCTGTTATACCAATTAAAATGCACAACAAAGCCTTAGGCAACACCGCTCTTCGCTTTGAAAGCTCAGCTAACATGTTTCATTTGTTTCTGTTTTCTCTTTCTAGGTTACCGTTGTTTATAGGTGATCACTATTTCACCTCATCTTATAGAGCCAAGCAGTAGTAAATTCGGTAAACTTAGAATGGGATTCCAGAGGGTGGCTGCCGAAACACTCCCATAGGTATACATATTTTATTTTTCTTAGTTGTAGCTAAGTTAATTCAAGGTGAGTACTAGAAAATGTAGTACCACCATGCATCATAGCAGGTTCTCGGAAAGCTCAAACTAATTATAGAATTTGAACTGTAAACCTACGATTAAGCGGCTCACCTAACTATTGAGCCATCGTCATTTCAAACGACAGTTACTTGATTGCCTACTTTGTTCTTCAAACTGGAACATCAAAATGCTTGCAAACTACTGATAAGCTGCTAGACGGAGCTAAGCGACCCACCCAAACCAAGCTAATACATGTTGTACAAAGATACCAATTGTATACAAAGCTGGTTAAATAAAATTTGAAACGTGCAACCTACAACTTTCTCTTGACCTATTTCTACGTTTTTTTTTATCTTAGTAATCACTACGAAGAATATAGAGTAATACTTTCAAATATATATTATTACATCAAAATAACTTTATTGCCAGGGACACAAGCATTTTCCCGTTTCCAGAAGACTTTACAAAAGTCATCACAGTCTGCCAGTTTTCCTCAATTAATTCGGGATCAACATAACAAGTTGCCGTCGGGTAAGGTCTTGAGAACGCTATAGGACGTTATACGAACGGGAAAATATTGTCCTATCTGGCGATGAGTGCGTTTCTTTTCGCACTTCACTTTGGGAGATTTTGTACTTAAAAACTTATTGAGGAGAAAGAATAATTGTTTAAAAAGCTGCGTCTTTCACGCCTTTTTTATGTTATTTGGTAACGAGACGAGCTGGTCGTTTGCCTGATGGTAAGCATAACGCCGGCCCATAACAATTGCAGTGCCACCCAGAACTTTGAAACACAAAGGCCTGCGCGGCACTGCAGATCGCTCGTTACCCTGAGACATTAGGTAATAAGTCTCATAAGCCCAGTAATTTCACTGGATACTCTGCTCATCAAACCGGAACACAGTAATGCTTGCACACTACTGCTTGGCGGCAGATTTCACGAGCAAAGCGGTGGTACTAACCCAGACGGACACTCGCAGAAGAGTTAGTCCTCCCACTAACAAAACAGGCAAAGATAATTTGAAGAGAAATGTTCCAAGAGAATGGTTATAATAGTGATAAAAGTGAAGTGACATAAATTATTTTAGAGAATTAGTGATACATAGCTTTTCATTAGTTTGTAGCATCGGCATCCAGTTGCTATGTTGTGGTTCTTAATTTATAATGAGTTTGAAATACAATTATTCATATTTAAGGCTTTATTCGAATGAATCCTTTGAACAATCTCATGAAGCTTTACTTTGGAGTGTATCATATAAACCATGTATACCGTCACAGACATCTAGATTATTATGTACTGGATAAATTGAGATATTAATATCTACAAGACCGGAACGGATGATGTAATAAGGAAAGACATAATTATATCTAGCCAGGATTGTTAGACGCTAATGATGGTGTGATAAAATCGGCGTTGTATAAAGCCCTGTTCCGACATAAGCGTTATCCGTTACCGATGTGGGTAGAGGGAAATATCGAGAGTTAAGGCGTCTATAGTACCCAAATAGCTTTCAAATGAGATTTTGGCAATGGAAAAAATATATGTCAGATTCATCATATTATTGATAATCTTGTTGTAATCAAAACAAGTTTCTAATAAATTTGCTCCGTAAAAATGTCAAAGCTACCTCTAAAAATAAGTTTGAAATGAAATATCTCCGTCATTTATAAATGTATATCGATCAAATTAACAAGACTTACGTATCATATAATGACGAAAAACTTAGTTGTGGTACATTTTGGATTAGGCATCTAATTTTGAAGTAATCACGCTTTTTTTGGATTTTTACTAAAATTTTACGCACGCGCGGTCTTTGTTTCTCTTTTACGACAACGCAAACCGACAGTATGTGTAAAGAAGGCAAAATGATAAATGTCATTGACTCAGGATACCGCTTTAATATCGCTCGTATTTGTAAGAAGATTCGTGCGCCGTCAGTTTTCTGTACAACAAGCACCTAGACGGTAGCGTAGGTCTGAACTTGCCTACTAGTATTATCGCACTGTGTCTAATAACCACAGTGCGAAAGTACAATGTAACGGATCTTTATTTCTTCTTTAGTAATTAAGCGAGGTATATCACGTAACCGCTACAAATCTTTCACTTAGAACAAAATATTAGTGCGATAATTTAAATTGGGCGTGCGTGATGTCGACTCAGTGGAGTTTCGTGAGCTTTCTCGCATTTATAAGCTCTTTACATCAAGATAGAGATATTTGACAGCTGCATTGTAAAACGGTCTTTGTACTTTGACCTTTTTTATCACATGATCAATCTGTCAATATCAATCTGGCTAGTCACAACATTTTTCGTTTAAAAATTCTGCATGGATTCTATTAACGACCGATCTTTTGTTTATTTTTTTCATATTGTGTGGCTTTAACAGCATTTGCTCCAAAAAATTGTTCACAAACCCTTTGTTGCCTTGTGATCCATCAAAATGTAATTGGTCATGTTTTAGCGATTAAATCACCATAAAATTAAGATATTTTTTTACACGAAAATTGTTCATAACTCATATTCAGAGAGCGCATCGGAACGGAAGGATGGGTCCGCTCAGAGTAATTAAAATTTTAGGATCACACCACAACAGTTAAACATTCTGAAAGTCCACATTGTGCGGAAGGGTGACCTCGGGACAGTTCGCAAGTTTTCATTTGAAATCATGTTTGTGTCCCTACCGTTCCTTTTGAAATAGCCTATTTGCAAAGTTAATTCGCATAAATATTCTCCGCTAATACACCAACCACACTTTTGCATCACCGGAACCGCGCGGTTTTGAACGCAGTTGTTTAAAGTCGAACTTGTTAAATACAAGTTTAAGGAGATTAAGTCCAGTTCTTAATATAAACAAGGAATGAAGTTAATATATCTGATTTATTTATTACTAGCTTCTGCCCATGGTTTCACCTACGTTCCCACATGAACCGTCCATTTTTTCGGGATAAAAAGTAGGTACGTTACATTCCGGTCCATGAACTATATATATGCCAAAAATCACATCGATCTGTGCTCCGTTGCTGCGTGAAAGAAGGACAGACCAACTGACCAACAAACCAACAAACGTACAAACACACTTTCATATTTATAATAGTACGGATGACAAATCCTACAGTTCTACTAATTGTAAATACCTTTTTTAACACAATCACGTAAACGGATCTCTCTGATATGTTTATTTATTTTGTGTTATTTTTTATGGTAACAAAAATATATCCAATATCTAATCAGGAGAAGAAAAGTTTTAACGAAAATGTAAGTACTGCAGGTGAAGCTGTGAACAGCTTCACCTGCAGTACTTACATTTTCGTAACTACGTACTTGCTTCAGCAAGTAGTTCAAAATTCATAACTGTAATTTATTAAACGAACAGTTGAAACTTTTGCTAAGAAATTTAAAGCTCTTGTGGGCTTTACGTCTTTTTTAGTGGACGAGGCCAACTCAAAAACTTTACCAAAGACAAATGACACTCGAGCAATAAAATAAAACAAAAAGGCCTCTCTAAATTATTCACATCCCCACATAACTCTCAAAGGCCATTGTATCCAAGTAGGTCAATCTTAATTACGTGCAGAGAAATTACAAAAGTTCTTCTTGCAAGAAAAGTTTAAGCGGTTGAAAGTAGTAAACGGTTGGATGTATGACAACTCTCTTTTGACATCTTAATAAGGTGTATTCGAACAATAGAAGGAATAATTTTCCCGTTGAAGTCTGAGACGCAGCTCGTTTTATGCTTGGAAAGTGTTGCAAATTTTTCCCTTGTCGAAACAAGCGACAATGTGTTTACTAAGATGTGTTTTGCAATTTAAAAATGTGTTTTCACAATATTCTTAACGCAAAGTAGGTCTATTTTGGCACCAGTTTAAATATAGTCAAGTATGTTACTCAAATGTTGTAGTATGAACTCTAAATTAATTGACGTCAATAAAGTAATTATATACAGTCGTAGATTACTCTTATTTTTGCATCTCAACGTAACAAAAATGTGGTATATTCTACTGAAAACCTTTTTGCAACCATTTCCGGCTGAACCCATCTTCCTGTGCTACCAACCCCAGAATAGGGTATCTATTTTCACGGTTTAATAGTTTGTTTTAGTCCCCTAGATTCAGCTCCCCAACCGGATATATAAATTAAAAGAATACTAGATTTTTGAAACAAGAACTCATTCCGCCGAAAGACACACCGATTCCCCGGCCCAATTGGCAATAAAATATGTTCGGACACATCGGGTTCGTTACTACAGCGGCCGTTGAATAATTTACTGTTGACCGCTTCCGGAACACCGCAACGCTGTTCTGTGGCGTGACGGTTTGCAGCGTGTATGCCTACCAAATTATGACTACTCAAACTAAAAATATTAACACTACCAGCACTATTCATTTTGGAAACAGCAACATTTATAAAATCCAATCCTAACTATTTTATTCGCCTCTCTGATATTGTTATGCGTAATAGACGTGATAACAACAGACTTTACCTGCCTACGTGTAAGACTGCGTTAATGGACAAAAGTGTATTCCGCATGGCCTGTATCATTTATAATAAATTACCTAATTCAATTAAGGACTAAAATACATCTTTGTTTGAAATTAAAATTAAAAATTTACTACCAGAAAAGGCCTACTACTCTGTAACTGAGTTTATAAGTGATGGTACTATTCAATGAAAATATTTAGTAATTAGTATAGTAGTGTTAGGTAATAAGTATTTATAGATATGACATAAATATTATTATTCAATAAAAGTAATTAGTAGGTAATAAGTAGGTACTATAGAAAGAATATAATGTAATCCAATAGATATTTGTATGCTATTGACTGGCAAAGACATGTGCACGTTTAACATTTAAAACCTTGCATGCTGTTGTTTTTTTCTGACATTGTATGCTATTTCCTTGTCTTTACAAATAAATAATCTTTATCTCATCGTTTTCAAAAATACGAACAAGAGCAGTGTTTTACCAGGTGGTAGCACTAACTCTTCTGCGAATGTCCGGGTGGATAGTACCGCTTTGCACGTGTAGTCTGCCGTAAAGCAGAACCAAGCATTACAGTGTTCCAGTTTGATGAGTAAAATTACTGAGACTACGCAACTGTGATTACTGAGATTATTATTGTGAGACTTAATACCTATAACATTAGGGTAACAATTGCACTGCAGTGCAGCGCAGGCCTTTGTGTTTAAAAGTTCTGGGTGGCACTGTAATTGTTATGGACTGGCATTACTAATATCAGGAAAATGACCCCTCGTCTGGATTATCCAATAATAAAAATATAAAAGAAAAAAATGCGATGAGACGAGGTTGTCTGAGATGTTGTCGGTGTTGTTGTTGAGAAGGTTATCATCTGACTTTGCCAAAATAATTCTCAGTGTTACCCAGAGCACAGAATGACAAAGTCCATCATCACAGCGGAAATCATTCTGAGACAGCAGCTCTTACGTCTCATCCGCAGCAAATTAAACAAGCAAAACGTTGGCACCTGCCCAGACGGACCATAGTAAAAGAATGTGCCCTACCATCAGTTACTGGTAATACTTAGTTATTTATTATAATAGACAAAGAAATACTCCAACAAAGAAATACAAAACTAAAGGTTGAGGGTTCGGTATACAATTTGTGCTCCTTCAATTATGGGAGATAATAATGTTTCGACCATACAGTTAAGAGAATCAGAAAAAGTGGTCATTATAAATTATGGAAACGATTATGGAGAAAGTTATGGAAGCAATTATTGTGACAAAGTATGGGTTATATAAACGTAAACTTACTTAGTACTTAATTAACGCTTACGGACTTTAAAATAGACATTTGACTGTTTGTTGGATGTTTGACCGTTAATTAACTACTGGCCATAGCTTCCAGAACACGTCGCTTTGCGTTATGTCATGTGTGTGAATCACAGGACAGTAGTGATGAAATATAGGGCTTACTATGGCAAGGGCCGCTAAATAATTCACTCGTGACCGCTTCCGGTGATACGACGCTGTTCTGTTGTGCCGTAAGTAACTCTTTGCACTATGTGTGAAAATGTGACAGTAATGATGACCATGATAATAAAATGTGTGATGTGATATAAAGCTTTACAGGAAAGTAATTGGGTGTGACCAAGGAGGATAACAAGTCCAGACCATATACTTTTTGATAATATACTACCGGCGATTTGTATGTTTTTCTCTGACTCGGTCTTTAATTTCATGTATTTTTAACCGACTTCCAAAAAAGGAGGAGGTTATCAATTCGTCGGGTATTTTTTTTTTATGTTTGTTACCTCATATCTCGGTCATTAATAAACCGATTTGGAAAATTCTTTTTTTATTTGAAAGGGTATACTTTCAGATTGGTTCCATAAAAATGTAATCAAAATCGGTTCAGTAGTTTATCACTGAAGTCGGTTCGTCACTTTTTTAAAGCAATTTTTTCTTGTACGTGCTTGTTCCTAGTTACTTACCTCCTCCGCATCGGCCGTCCTCAACAGCAATGATGATAGTATAATTAACAGCTATGAAATGATATTAGGACTATCTGTATTTAAAATAAGAAATTCATTGAAGGACACTCAGTATTTTGCTTTGGTATTTTCTTCGGAACTCGACTGAAAATACTAAAAGCCACAGAACTGAAAATGTTTGCTGAACATTTTATTTGGTATTTCGGCATCGTCCAGTAGATTCGCACTAATGAAACTGCACGTAAAGGTTTTGGTCAAATACAGATTGCAACCACTCTATGGTTCTCTTTATTTGCGTTAGAGAAGGCCTAAGACTGAAAAATGTAAATTCAATAAGCCGATGACATTTTTTTCAGATAAAATTAATTCGGAAGGGTCTTTATTTTTAAATAAAAATTATCGAAATATGCAAAACAGTTTAAATTCACAAAAAAAAAAAAACTGGTCGACCCTTTTTACGAAGGTACCTACCTACGAGTTATGTTCGAACTTCCGCTATTTTAGAACCAATTTGAAGAATGTTTTGTTATTCATAAAAGAGGCTAAAAATAAAAAACAAAAAACAGAATGAGGTAGTTGATAATGATGATGATGTATAAATATAATAATATTGTTTATCTTTTCGATATCACACAAAATTATATCAATTTGTGTACTTCCAACATTCAATCAAATAGCAAACGACGTGTCGTTTGACAGTAATAATTATGATATCGATTTTATTGTTTTGGGTGTTTTAGTGATATCCGAGTAATTATGATAGGTATAGCTCATAATAAAATGCAATAAAAGCCAAGGATTTAATTTCTGATGCTATTTCAAGTGTACTTCGATTATTGGAAAATTTAACGTTTTAGCGCTCAGTAGATATGTACTCTCGACTTTGACTCTCATTTTTGATGTTTCTAGTGTTCGATTTCCAGTTTTTTTTATATAGACTTTTCATTCTCATGAGACAAAGAATTGATTGACATCTTAAAAAGATGGAGTCAACATCCCTATTCAGCTATAGAAAAAGATTGTTGTAGCAAAATTACAAATCACTTTCAATTGTTCCTGAACCAATTCGAAAGTCAGCTTCAGTTCGATACAAAATTAATTGAACGAAAGGCTCGAGCAGTCGTAATTGGCAACCAATCAGGCAGTGAACGTTGGTAAGACGCTGTTATTGTTTCCTATCTAACAAATCGACTTTATTCGACTCGAGCTCAGGGAACTATATTTGGAAACAGAACGTAGGCTTTATACAACAACAATAGAAACAGTGGGTCACGTCAAAGAAATTTTAAAATGTTTTAAAAGAACATTTTTAACAGCACACAGCTACAAGCTCCAAGTGAAATTTGTCAGTAGCATCATAGTTTACTGACGCTTTTACACGCCTTTATGTACTCGATGACAGATATTGGTCTGAGCAGTCTCTAAATTTAAAATTGCAAAATATGTGACGTCACACCAGGAGGGTTTTTGCTATTTCCCGACCGTTGATATCATATGGTGTCGAGAGAGGGGTGCTGTAGTCCCACTGAGGCTCTGCGTTGCCTCTTACGTCTCTTAATTATACTGACGCTGACGGCCCCTTATGGCGTTCTGTGGGTGGCGAGTCAACATCTGCCTACATATTTCACATGAGGCGGGATTGGCAGGTGTCGGAGTCTCATTTCATAGACCGGGTTCAATTCATCAAACATTCATATAATATTGCAGGCTTTATACTTTTATATTACAATATTCCATTTTATCATTCAAAAGTACAATTTATTAGTACTTTAATTTAAAATGGCCTTTTTTTGCTGGCTACGCCTAACGCCTATCAAAGGCCCGAGCAAAGATGTGAATTATAATAGACAGGAGAATAATAATTCATTATTCAAAATTAACAAAGCACAAATTTTAGACTTATCTAACCACCATTTTAACGACACGTAGGCTTGAATTTTACAAATCAATTATTATATTTACAGTACCTACAATAAGCAACGCTTGTGTTGTACTCTCTGACTTTCCCTTTAATGTACGTTGCATTAAAGAAGTAACTAGCTAGGCAAGAAATTTGCATAAAGCATTTGGAAGCACCATTTAAACATTAGAAAAAATTACTTCCTTCAATACGCCTTTTCTCGAGAGATTATAGAGGAACGTAAATTAAAAGAAACTATCTTCGACGGCTCCGTAGCTAAGTTGGTAGTAACCCTGCCTGCAAGGCGAGGGGTCCCGGGTTCGATTCCCGGCCGGGGCAGATTTTGTGTAAACATAAAGTTTGTTCTCGGGTCTTGGATGTTTGTGATGTGTATCTGTGTATGTCCATGCCACCTGCGACACAGGGAATCCTAGTGCGGGGGTATGAGCGTGTAAGCGTTTATCTTCTACGGAATTTTGAAACACCCTTGCACTAGGATTTCCCGTGTCATAGGTGGCATGGACACAGCACAAACATCCAAGACTCGAGACCAACTATTTACTCACTACACAAAGTTGGCACGGCTAAGGGGATCGAAACCGGGGTCTCTCGCTTTAGAGGTAAGGTAACTAAAGCGACGGATTCAAAACTGCTAAAGGTTTACTACTGGTAACCTGACAAATCTCAGATTATTTGGTGATTTAATTTTGTTCATGGGAAGTTTGACTCCAAAACTATTAGGCATTACCCCTAATTGGATTCGGACACAAATTTGAAGTTTGTAATTTCATAAATGATTTACGTTACAGAATAATTTGGTAATTAACTTCAATAACTAATAATTGGGTCTTTTGGGTGTTGTTACATTTTACTCGGTAAGTTATTCAATTTTATAAAGTCATTTTATGAAATAAGTTTTTTAATTAAATGTAAATAGTAGTTGACCTAAAATTTTGTAGAGTTCATATTTTTTTAAATAGGATTAGAATTTAGAATAGGACTGGCTCGTTCAAGTAATTTTATTTACTACTAGCTGCTGCCCGCGGTCTCACCCGCGTGGGGATTCCAGTGCATTTTTCCAGGTAGAAAGTAGCCTATGTTCCTGTCCGGTGTAGTGCCACCGAACACCTTAGTTGGTAGTATTCGGGTGACGCGTTTACTTAGTAAAGGCGGATCTATGGAAAGGCCTTCAGTCCACATTTGGATAGCGTGTCGCCCGGTTGCATTCAGCTAACATTAACATTTTCACTTACATTCAGCTAACATTAACATTTTCACTTAACATTTTAAACACTAAGAAGATTTTTATAGAACAATAAATTAATAATAATTCAAACAGTATTTTAACATCATAATCACCGGAAACCTCGCTACGTACCCGACAGTTACTCTCTGGCCCATAAACTATCTACATACCAAATCAGGTCGATCCGTTGCTCCGTTGCTGAATGAAACAAACCAGCAAACACATTTTCGCGTTTATTATAGTAGGTACGGATTAACATGACTAACCATATTAAGAGAATTAATATTGCTTTAACCTAAAACTAGAAAAGTGTCGTTCCTAACACTTTCTCGCAGTAACATTTTTTCGTTTAAAAATAAATAAAGAATTCATGCTAAAGTCAAAAATGTACATTGCAGTCTGCAGTAAAATAACATTTGGAACCAACTTCGAAGCATATTGCATTCAATTAAAGGCGACGAGGTGAGAAATAGGTACCTCTTTCGCAGACTACCAATCCGTCTTAGCACTGCGCTGGTGGAGCGTATTTTACAGTAAATAAGTTATTTTCAGCAGGGTTAAGATGAGAACTATAAAGTTTACAATTTGTCTCTATTGCGCAATAGTCTAGCAAATGATGACTCTGCATTTCATCCACCAAGCATTTAACGTTATTACAAAATAGATACGGTTTTAAAAACAGAAATAACAATTAACAAAAACATTCATTGTAAAATAATGCCTCAAATATCATTCTTTTGATTAATATAGCGAGTAATATAGTGATTAAAATACCGAGTAATAAAGGTTTTATTAAAACAGTTGAATTGAAAAACAATTATTTTCCGTGTCTTGTACTAAATCTGTTACTTGTCCTAGAAAAAAGAAATGAAAAACCTATAGAAGAATTCATTTACAAATTGTCGACCTCAAAAAAAATATTGTACCTACTCGCTCCGTTCCCAGTTTTATTTAACAGAGAAAATAGTCCGGCATTGAAATCCTGGAACTAGGTACAATGGAGACGCAATAAAAATTCAATTCCAGATTCCATATGGAGTGACATCACATGATAAATAAAGCTCGCCATTCATGTCCACGCTTGCTATCCAAACAACCTTGAGATATTACTGTGTCTCAGCACCCGAGTCACGTCTGACACCATTGACACTTGACGAGTGACGTCACGCCTCAAGCATTAATTCAGCTTAATTAAAACGTACTGATAATAAAGTTCACTTAAAGCTTCTAGGACAGGACTCATGCATAATGCACGTGTTTTCAGCGAGTTCAGGAGACATGATAACTTTGCAGCAATATTAATTCGCCCAAACAAGTAGAGGTCAGAATGGTAATGTGAGAGGACAGACATAACATAACATAATTTATGGGGTCATAAAATGTGAAGTTGACTTTCGTGTTTATAGCAGAGCGTGGATTAAATTAAATATTTTTCATTTCTTTGTCTAAAATGCTGTATTTTAAAAAGTAGTAGTGACGTCAGCTAGTTTCACAAACTTTATGAATAAATTCCGTCGGGATGAAACTTATTTGTATTAGCTTCTAGTGAATGCATTATGTTTCTCTCACCGAGCATCTCCATGAACTCGAAATACATTGCATTCATCAAAATTTCTATTACGTTGTGGTTGTTTCATAAAATGAATAATTTGAGAATATACTGGAAGAAAGAGAAGTAAAGAACATTTCAAAGAATCGAGTTTTCTTAGCAGATAGAGTGCATATATTATAATGTAAGGTCAGAGGAACTATTCCCATTCTAATAATAATAAATTTGTTAGCCTTCAGATTTACTACTACGTCTTCTCTATATCTTCTGTTCGATGCAATTTACAGCGATGGATAAATTGGATATTCCATTTACTGAAAAGAAATGAAAATGTGTTGCGATTGAGACACTTTTAAAGTTACTATGAGAACTAACTTTGGAATAAGTTATTTCAGAAGCCAAAAGTTAATATTTTACCGCTAACATAAATAGACTTTTAGAAGAGCTAACTAAATCAATAAATGCCTGTAAAGATAGCTAAGAATTAGTCGTTATAGCTTGTTCAATTCTTATTGCCGAAAAAAGCCGAAACTTGGATAAATCGGAGCAAAGTCTCTGAGCGTTTCAAAAGCGGTACAGAATTAGCCTTAATCCGTCAGCCGATAAAAAATTCCGAAGCTCTTCTGTCGATGCATCCGCAGAAAAAAGATTCGGTAGGTAATGGAGTTGTCTAGTCGCGTGGTTTTTTACAAATCTAAAAAGAAACTCTTTGCTCGTGAATTCTGCCGCCAAGCAGTAGTTTACAGGCATGAATGGCAGTGGAGTGCGGACAGAAAATCACGACAAATATACGTGTGGAGAGGGCATAAAACGCAGCTCATGCACACAACAAAAACAGTGTTGCTTCGCTAATACGTGGATATTCTGTTCGGAACTACTCTAGGTACATACTACACGTATTTCTCCTATAACGTTGATATTGCAAAACCCTACACATTCTGCCACATATTGCATAATAATTTATGCCAGGCCGCAAATTACAACAACAACGCAAACCTCTACAGAGTTCACCTCACCCACTTGCGCTTTTCCAGTTTCACGGCAAAAGGTTAAATTGGTCGGATGTGGACTGCACGGGACAAAAGTCACAACATGATTACGAGACGGCGTGAGCCACTGCGGGACGCGAGGTGGCATATCGGTGGGATGTGTGGCAAGCAAGCATGACAGGAGAGTAAGAGGATAGTGTTTTTATTTTGAACTGAAATGTGCTATAAATAAAATATTCGACTCATGTTTTTGGGAATTATTTGTCAATTTTTTGGTTAGAGTGACATCACATGGATGTGACGTCGTCGGTGCGTTGCGACGCCTGAGCTGCGTCGTTTTACATAACATGTCTAAAATGACGTAGTGACTTCGCTCAGCATCGCAATTTACCACAATACCCTGACAACTCACTTACCTGAGTCCTGACAGCTCTTACTGATCGGTACTGGCTGTCGGTCCCGATTCTCCAGGCTGGTTTAAAAACTCTGCCGCTGAAGGCTGTATGAGATTAAACATAGTTGTAATCGATTTTACGTAACAACAGACAAGCCAGCGAAAGCCAAAATTTCAAAACATTTGTCTAGTCTATATGCACTATGAAGGCACTATGCGAAAGTTTAGATAAAATTGATCGATGCGGCTGCAGTAGCCCCGCCCGATCGCAGGACACCGGTTGCAGTCTAGCGGAACGACATGAGCCATTGTTTGACGAAACTGCGGCGCGAGTACGGAAGTCGGTTCGATAAATTGGTCGAACCGAAAAACTCGACAAATTTATCGAATGTTGCGAGTACCGAAGTCTGATCGTAAAGTATTGTAGTAGCTCTATATTCTCTTTGGATTCGACCTAGCTTTTCGATAACTTTTGTCGATTGTTTCGAGGCTCGATAAATCCCACCTTATCGATTTGAACTGTCAATTTTATCGAATATTATCGAATTTTATCGACCCGAATAGATCCGTACTTGCGCCGCTGTTCGCCATCTGGAGGAACTCGTGACCACTGGCGTTACAAATGGGTTACATTCTGAGTTATCCATTTGCGTTAAAACTAAAATCTTACTTATTTAATAAATTAAACGTTTAAATTTAATTTAAATTATATCTATATACATTTTTAAACAGAACTTACTGAAACAACTCTCGTATGATAATACAATAACATTTTGTGCGACAAGACGATTAGAAATGCAAAGGTAAAAAAAACCTAATATTCATTCTCCTTTTATGATTAATAATCGTTCTTAATCTTTTTCGATTTTTGCAAACTATTACTATGGACTTTAATAATTAGCTGTAGTAGATAGTCAACTGGGGCATTTCACCCAATTAAAACAATTATAAAGTTTAGTATATCATTCACAAAACTTTTTAAATAAACTTATAAAATCAAGCTAACTTCGTAATTACTCTATTTGTATACAACAAATAAATTCTTGGTTAATTTGCTTTATTGAGCCAGGATTAATTCTTTAATCTAGCAGATTGCCCTAGCCGATTTGCAATTCATTTATACTTTGTTGTAATTTATACAATGTAGATACCTAAACTAGCGTACAGTCATTTAGTTTGTTTAAATTAGCTTTACTTCAAAGAGAACAAGCTAGTTTGAGTTGCGCACAATCACGGCAATTTATAAATAACGTTACTCCATACTTCTATACTATATAAATGCGAATATGTGTTTGTACGTTTGTTGCTTTTTTGGTCAGTTGATTTGTCCTTCTTTTACGCAGCAACGGAGCAACGGATTGACTTGATTTTCGGTAGAAATATATAGTTTATGGATCGGAGAGTAACATAGACTACTTTTGACGGCTCCGTAGCTAAGTTGGTAGTAACCCTGCCTGCAAGGCGAGGGGTCCCGGGTTCGATTCCCGGCCGGGGCAGATTTTGTGTAAGCATAAAGTTTGTTCTCGGGTCTTGGATGTTTGTGATGTGTATCTGTGTATGTCCATGCCACCTGCGACACAGGGAATCCTAGTGCGGGGGTATGAGTGTGTAAGCGTTTATGTTTATGTTTATGTTTTATCCCGGAAAAATGTACGGTTCCTGTGGGAACGCGCGTGAAATGGCACAGAATCTTGATAAAAAATAACTTAGGTCAAATCGAAGTTTTCCTAAAATAAAAATCAGTGCAGGTCTAAATTTTAAAATCACTTTTATTTTCAACTGAATTAGTGAAACCGTTTTCACTATCATAACATTGTCACTTATCAGGTCAGATTCAATCTAAAGCTGGATTAATACATATAAAAAAACCCAATTCAAATCACTCGTTATTGAAATTGTATCATCAAATTTCATATCTTCAGGAAACCAGTTAACGATTTCTTTATCTCGCGAGACGTTGGTACACGAAGAACGGACGAGAACTCTAAGCGGACGATTTGTATTCAGAAAAGTCTTATTTTGGCATGATTCGGCCTCCCGAGACTATAATAACTCAGCTAAATGACTTGGTATCGAGAACGTAACGGTGGTTCGACAATTCGCACGAACTCGAGACGTGACATCTTCGATGATTTGGTTATATTTGTAGGGACAGTCACGAATATAGAACTTTATACATAAAACATACCGTATAATAGAAAGAAAATAAAAAAGTTAAATTCCTAAACGAATAATTGAGCTGCCACAAGGAAAGTTTAAGGGTATAGTTATTAAATTAAAACACTTTATTATAGAGTTAAGGATTATGTAGATAAAAATGCATGGAGGCAAACAGCTCAGGAGCCTCCTGGCGATTACTACCTAATACGACTTAAATATTAATCATAATTCCTAGCGTAACAAACATTGCAAAAAATGATTTTTCTAAAATAATGCCGGCCAGTTTCTTGCCCTTCTTCTTGATCGGCCTATACCAATTTAGAACGGGCACTTAGAGTCATTCATTTTAACTTTCATGAGTGCTCCCTCGGGGCTCATGTCAATAAAAACTTTTACATTTTACAACAGCAAATAAATATTTAATATCGATTAGTATTTTTATATGAGATCAATTTTAAAGTTAAATAGCTACGGCTACTTCGGTTGAGAGGCTCAAGCAGCACAATTAAGTTGTAGTTAGGTAGGTACATATATTTTGAGCCGAAACCACAGAGTCCGCCAAAAGCTCATAGTATTTTTACAATTTCATCGGATCACCTGGTGGATAAGACATGTCACCAAAATGATACTTATTAATAATTAACAAGTTAAAAAATACCAATATATTGGGTTATTATAATCTACTAAATAGTAAAAGCTATTGTACAATTTTATTACATTTTATGAAAGAAACTCAATATCCTTGAATGAATGTCAGACTATGCAATAATAGAAGAGTTTTGCATAAAATTAATCAAGAAGTTTGAAAGACGAGAAGAAAAGTTAAGGAGTTTTTTAGAATTCATTCATCATTCACTATCGGTAGTATAAGTTTCAGTCTGCAGTTATTGAACAGAGGCTTTATTAACTAGCTAACACATAAATGAACACTACATCTAACCTAGCTACAAAAACAGTTGGATAATCTACAAGCCTAATATGTAGTTGCAAGAGTACAATGTGATAAAAATATCTAGGTCTTATTATATAAGATTGTTATCCTAAATCATTGCTATTTAAATTGTGTTTCGGAAACTATAAGTCAGGTACAAATCTAAGCCAGCAAGCGGACGCAAGTTCAAATAGATTGTAACTTCTATCATATTTTTAAAAGATATTAAATTTTTCTACACGTCGATTAATGACACTCTATCACTTCTAAACATGTAAAGGTTATTTCTAAAAATATTTACTGCTCTTTAAAAGTGCGATCAGTTTGTGAAGAGGTTTCTGTTATAAAAATAAGTGTAAAATAAAAGGTACTTAAGTAAATTTATGTTTTGCGACCTTACATCTACAATATGTGTAGATACATAATGAAAAATAGTAGTAAAACATAAGCGAGAGCCTCTATAGTAAAAAAATCTTCCCTGAAAATAAATATACAGTTGGAATCTTAGGTACTGCTATTTCTAATACTGTGATTTGTTTTTCTGGCTCGTCTGTCGATCGGTCTGGTTGTCTCTTTGTACGCCTCACTCAAAAATTATGGGTCTGGTTTTTGTAGGAATGTTTATGATATACTTTTTGGCCTCCGAGTTTATATTAAGCCTACTTTTGAAGCATAGAAAACTAAAGCAGTAAAATAAGCTGACTTTGTTTGTAAAATCTTATTGCCTTGCTCTCTTGACAGATTGTTACTTGGATACAAAGTAATAAAAATATGTTGAATTCTGTAGTTATTGAAATTTACGCTATAAAATTGAGGTGTCTGTTTGTAATATCAAAATAAAAGCTTTTTACTAAATGCATATGAAAGTATATACGGTACCTATACCAAAACAACCATTTTTGAAATTGTCTGTTCCGGGTAATCTCTGAAACGGCTGGACCGTTTTTACGGGACTTTCACTGGCAGATAGCTGATGAAACAAGGAGTAACATAGGCTACTTTCATTTTAGAAAAATAATTAGGGTTCCGCGCAAAAAAATAAAACCCATGAAATCCAATATCTCCACGCGGGTGAAACCGCGGGCAGCACCTAGTCTTCAATAAAAAAAGAATCAACGAATCACTCTGATAAAAGTTTAATAATATGATGAAATCAGGCCAAAGAGCTGTAGTCAGCACATTTCATATGATTGTCTGACTGCGTGTTTCAAAATAAAGCCATATCTGGTTTTATACCTCTTGCTGTCTCTATCTCATTTATGGCCACGATTATGTGATAAGCGAAGTCGTGAATTATACATTCTCGTGTAGAAAGATAAACTCAACAGAGAATAGCTATCGATAAATAAGATGGTCATAGCTATATCTTTGTTTTACGTCGGTCCCAATTCACATAAATTGTTAATAGCTCTGTATCTATTATTTTCGGGCAAAACAGTAACAATGTTCTCTTTGTAAAACAGAAAGGGCTTTGAGAGATTCTACTTTAAAAGTTTGGATTTTTATTTATTCTTCTGTTTCTGACATTGAGATCTTTTCTATGGAGTGGTAAGTAAGTACTGGAAGAAATACTACAAAGTATTTTAGATTCGGGTCTAAAACTAAACGTTTCTTTCGCATCTGAGTAATTGCTAAAGTCCCAGGATAGATTGGAATTTTTTTGTTATCCTAAATCATTGCTATTTAAATTGTGTTTCGGAAACTATAACTGTTATCGTAGTTTCTAAAGTCCTTGATGTCTTATTGGACCTTCAAGTTGGGTCGTAAACCCTTTGGAAATATTGCGAGGGACCACTAATTGTAAACATGGAGTTAACTAATTGTATTTGTTATTTTGGATTACACCCTTAATCTAATTTAGTCATCTTAGAAATTACGTAGCGTTAAAAAGTTATACAGATATTAATTCATCTTTAGATGCTTATGGTTGAAGAGTCAATCGACATTATGAAAGTTAGGTAACATTAAAATTTGCATTATCATTAAATTTGTTAGTGTGGCCGAGCGGGAACTTGTGCGACTTTCAATCCGACTACCATAGTTCGTATCTCGACTCGGCCCGCACCAATGACTTCTATCAAGTTACGAGTATGTGCGGATTATTCACACTCGCTCTAAAACGGTGAATGAAAACATCGTGAGGAAACCAGCATGTTCTAGAACCACAAAATTCGAGGACATGTGACATCCACCAAGCAGAACTAGGCCCGCGTGTTGGATTATGGCCCATACCTCTCTGAGAGAAGGCCGGTATCCAAGCAGTGGGAGCGGAAGAGGCTGATATGATTTGTATAAATAAAGTTGGGTGCCTTCAAACGCGCCTTCATTTGACTATACAAATATACTCATTTTATAAGAGCATAGCCGATACGACGCCATAAAAAACGTGTCACACGTGACTCACGATCCTAAATCAAAAATCTCACAAAGTCTTACACAAACGACAATATTCTTACTAATTAATATTGTTTAATTAATTAATAATTAATCCTATCCTAATCTACTCCTACTAATGTTATATATAAATGCGAAAGTTTGTGTGAATGTTTGTTACCACGTATCTCCGTGATAACTAAACCGATTTTGATGAAATTTGGAATGTAGATAATTTAGGTTCAATTAACACATAATATAAAGATATATAACACACGGGTGAAGCCGCGGGCAGAAGCTGCTTACATATAAAATCAACAAGATTGAATGATAATGTTCTAAACAAACAAGAAATAATCAAAGTTTGGTTCCGAAATCATGCACTAAATTCTTGTTGACCGCACTCTGAGTCTTAACTACTAACATTGGCAGCAAACCATCTCCTAAACGTCTTCACTTTGTGCCGAGGAGCATCTAAGCAATGGATATTTGTATTTCCAGTTATCAAAGTAACAATATTACTTATGGTACATTGACTATGATATTTCGGAGCAAATTTTGCTTTGGCCTACCATTTTTTCTATGTTAGACTTTATTTATAGTAAAGGTTAACGAGATGAACCGGTCATTTTCTTAATTGTAAGCAGAACTGAGAACATCCAACAATAAAGATTGCAGTAACATATTAAATTAAAAATAAAATAATATCATAGTGCCGCGCAGGCACGCCGCACTCAAATCATATGTTTTGTGTCTGTGTGTGTTCATACCACCTCCGACACAGGAAATCCTAGTGCAGCTGTACGAGTTTTTTTTTGTTATTGGTATTGAGACGAGCTGGTCGTTTGCCTGATGGTAAGCATATCGCCGGCCCATTACAATTGCAGTGCCACTCAGAACTTTGAAACACAAAGGTCTGCGCGGCAGTGCAGTGCGCTCGTTACCCTGAGACATTAGGTATTAAGTCTCATAAGCCCAGTAATTTCACTGGCTACTTTGCTCATCTAACCGGAACACATTAATGCTTGAACATTACTGCTTGGCGGCAGACTTCACGAGCAAAGCGGTGTTGCCCAGACGGACACTCGCAGAAGAATTAGTCCTCCCACTAACAAGTGGGTAAGTGTTGTTTATGTATTCATATGCCAAGTCTCTGACTATTTCACTCATCGATACAGAGCACAGTTCTTCATACACGCTATGCTCTTTGGCAGCAGAGTATAAGAGCAAAGCAGTGGTATACCCACATCACAGAATAGACAACTCCCAACAGAAGACTCGCAGAAGAGTCTTGTAAAATTACGAATAAAGTCTCAATTAACGGGATATTTACTATGTATATTTTTTGATTATGGTACGAGTGAATATCCCGTTAATTGTGAATCAGGTAAAATTATCCTCAATACAACAGTATGTCAAATGTTTCATATGAAGAATTCGTTTTTGACCAGTCCGCAGCATAGTTACTCCGTGGTTTATGACAAGGAAGTTCAGCGTGGAAGCGGGGCGGGATAATTAACAAAGTTCAGGATGCTCCGCCGAGTTAATTCCCTTATAGATTGCCGGTTAACCGAGTCGCAGAGCCCGACTCAATGTTTACAATTTTTCACTTATGAAACGAAATTATAATACATATTTATGCTTCAGCGTTCAAAGTAAACTAAGTGAATCTACTAGGCATTGCGCATGAATGGACTCTTGTCGTCTTCCAAGGTGGGTCTTGCTTGGTGCCGTAGCCGATGCAAAGAGAAATGTGGACAGATATTTGCTTCGCTTTAAAGACAGCACCAAGCCTATCCTTATCCTTTTTCAACATCAAACATGACGAATGGGAAGTACCTACTCACGTCGGACAGGGTGGAGGAATTCAAAGAGGCCGAATACTTCATGACGAAACCTGGTTTGTAACTCTTGCTCAGAAAAGGAAACAGTTTACCCATGAGGTATACTTGAGGACTATTCACTCTAGAATTAAAAATATTTACATTATATTTCACTGGAAACAAAGATGCTGATAGTGCGTTTCTACTATTTCACCACTATCATTGGTCATCATCACTATCATTGTCAGTAGGATTTTCTCTTCTGCGAAAATACACCAGAGTGAGAACAATCTACCGCCAAGCAATAATAAGAATTACTGGATTCCAGTTTGAAGAACAAAGTAATAGGATCAAATAATAGGACCATCTGTCTCGTCACCCAATGCAATAAAAAGACAAAGTTTTTAGAATTAAAACACCCTTCTTTTGTAGCTTAAAAATAAAAAGACATAACAATTGTAAACTAACCCATTTGAAATTCTGCAAAAATAATTCCCATTCTTGTATTGTTAAAAAGGGTTAAGCAAATGAAAGACAAGAGTTTCTTTTATATTCCCTGGGAATAAATCTAACTCCGGAGAGTCCCCACGAAGGCATTGTAAGGAACTCCAAAAACGTTTTTAGGGTACCGTGATCGTAAAATGCTGTGACAAATAGAATGGATTTTTAAGCGTACACTTACTTTAAGCTATTTCGGAAGTCGATTTAGTTGAAAGAATAACTTACATTTGAATTGATGTCAGTAAACTAAACTACTTAAGGCGAGCAAAACCCTATTTATTGTATCTTTGTTTTTATTAACATAATATGCTGTGCTTAAATCTTTTGCCAATATAATATATGTTAGATCTTTGATTATTTATACGAAACCTTTAACTAACATGTGAATTTGGATAATGAGAATCAGAGTTAGTCCCGGAATTATAGTCCTGGGATCCCGGGATCCCACGTTGGTAGGACCTGAAGGCTTAATAGGATCTTATCTAATATCAGGCAAATTCCTGGAAATGGAAGCTCATTGGGTGGAAAGTGTCACGTGACCGCTGATTGGCTGTGTTGGAATTTATAATACGAAATTACCAGGAAGTTAAGTTTACGCTGGAGATAAATGTTCGCAATAGGCCTACATCTGCAGGGTCTCAGATGGACTAAATGTGAATACAGACGTAGATACTATAGCAGAAAATATAATATTAGTAAATTACATTATTGTATGCAACTTTTAAAAATTCAGTCACAAAAATAAAAATAAAAGACTTCAGTAGCAGTAAAACTTTACGTTCTTCCCTGAACACGTTCAAAAATAATTAGCATTAGAGATTATTTTGAGTTTTATTTTTACTACACATGTGTGAATGGTATGACCATTTTAAAAATCCTCATTTAGTTGAGAATATTAATTCAAAAACAAACTGAAAATAACCATAGTAATAACACCGTTTATTTGATTATAGGTTTTGTGAGGGCGCATTTTTTTGTTGCATTAATTTAAAAAAGTTGAATTTTGGACAGCAGTGTTGAGGCTACGTGCTGAATAGCTTCAATCCGTTTTTAATATGAAGTGTCTTGACAGACAAATAGACAGTCAGACCGGCAGACAAACAGACGATGCAATCTATAATGGATCCGTTTTATTTTTAAACTATTGATCCCTAAAAACAACGATGGTCTTTTTATCAACAACAATATACACTCATAATGAGGGAGATCCGTGTAATTGCATCTCAGAGAGTAAACTGGAAAGAATGCACTTTTATTGCTATACGGGGGCAAATGGAGGGATGGTCCCCCGAGTCGAGAGTAAACTGGGTCAGGGCGGGAATAAAACCGGCTGCTCCCAGCATCCCTAGTATATATATTATATAGCCAATGATTTATATTATGATTCGTTGTGAAATAACGAAAACAAGCAGTTGATAAACTAATGCTTAAGTTTTTACGTCCTAAATTTTTTAAAGTTCTGTAAGTGCTTGCTACTAATAAGTCGTTACACTACTGAAACTCACATTATCTTTCTTTAGCGATAAGTGAAGATAGTCAAGTTAAAGAAAGAGGTCTCAGCTGCTGAACACAGATACTGTTGACGACAAATTTTCAAGTTGAGGGTAGCCAGACCTCGCCAGAGTAATACTAGCAAATAGTAGGATTAGCTCTTATGCGAGCGTCCGTCTCGGTGAGTACCACCGCTTTGCACGAGTAATCTGCCGCCTAGCACTAATTTGCCGCATTACTGTGTTCCGGTTTGATGAGCAAAGTACTCAGTAAAATTACTGAGCTCATGAGTTACTCATTAATGCCTAATGTCTCAGAGTAACGAGCGCAACGCGAGAGCCGCGCAGGGTTAAACTTTGGAGTGTTTATGAGATGGCGTTATACTTACCATCGGACAAACGAACCACTTGTCTTGTTATCAAAAAGTGAAAAAAAAATACTCAACAATTAGTAGTTGACACGAAGTCGTCTTGCATCAAGAGCCTGAGTCATCATTGTTCGAAACAAAGGCAAACCCACAGCTACTAAAATATCTTTTACGTTGCATAATCACAGGAATGACCAAATAACGTGGATGGTAACGGCGGTATTCCAATTCGACTGTTCGAGTAAAATTAGCTCATTTGTACCGAAATAATTACTGATAGGTAGAGAACTGCGCGGTTGATATTTAATACCGTACTTACTTTCAAGAAGATATTACACTTTTGTCTTTAACGGAATTCGAAAAGGGAACAAATGCTTATTCTGCTTTTTGCGATAACCAAACCACAATTTTCATGTACCTAAATAACCCTAAAAAAGCCTCGGATTAAGTCAATGAAACCATAAATACTCTTATTTAGAAAGTCAAAAACTCTAAACATTGAAATTCAGCTGAAATATTTTTATTACTTTAGAAACATCGCGACGAAGCAAACTGCAACCCCAAACCGACCTTTCAGAAATTTAGCATAAAGACATAAATATTTCGAATATTCATGATAAACAAAAAATGCAGATAAGTAAACAGATTTCACAATAAATCGCTTAGCTCTGACTCGAATGTTTAATGACAGGTTTAATCGTCCAATATATTGGTCTACCGCTTTTTGTCGATGTAGCATTCTCTCCGATAAATTAACCTGTACTTAAAGATAGCTAAAAATGATATGCATAAAACATTTTTAAGAGACTTTCAAAAGATAGAAAAGTTCTTACAGAGGAAACATTTTGAAGTGTAGTGGAATGGCATTTTCTAGAGCTCGTCTGGCTAGCTAACACCCTCAAGTTGAAAATATGCCGCCAAGAACCTATCAGTGTGTTCCGACAACTGCGTTTCAACAAAGTTCTGACAACCGAGAGCAAGTTCTAAACTAGGTAGCATATTATTCATCATCCTCGATTACCATCTTCACATCGTCGGTTAAGAAACCGAGGTATAGTTACCGAAAGCTGAACTACTGTGATTTTAAAAAAAATATCCAGTAGCGCAGATTACAAAAATTGCTTTTAAAAAGCGGGAACCGATTTCGACCAAAATATCGCGATATTAGAAATGTCATTCCCCATTTTTCCAATCTTAGGGGTGGTATTCTTTAGTAGGTAATACTTATAAAAAGACCACCCTCCAGTTATATATTACTTATTAATAATAATTTAAAAACGTTGAGAATTGATGGAGAAATCGAATAAAATCACCACAAAAAAAATACAGATGAATTGAGAACTCCTGATGAGAGAGACTCCTTTTTGGAAGTTGGTTAAAAATACGATTGACATAAATATGGCTTGCAGTGTGCTACTGTACACATAAGACGTTGGCACAACTTTCTAAATTAAAATGTTAGCTGCATGCGGCGTTCGAGTCAACTTCAAATAATTTACATTTCTTCGTAACAAACCAATATATGGAAATAAATTTATACATATTCAGAAGAGTAAAATTATTTGAAAGAAGAAGCCTAAATAGGATAAATAAACTATATATTCGAAATACATAATTGTGCTTAAAAAGATTCATAATTGTTGGTGAAGAGAAAACGCATGCAACGAACTTTTGTCACATATCCTATCCAAGGAGAACCTTGCCAACCTCAAAATAAATAATAATAAATTAATCAATCAATGCTATACGTATGGTGAACGGAATACAACTGAAATCTATACAAATAAATAAAATTGAAGTGTCTGTTCGTAATATCAAAATAACAGCTTTTTACTAAATGCATATGAAAGTTTATACGGTACCAATAACAAAACATCCATTTTTAAAATTTTTGTCTGTCTGTCTGTTTGTTTCGGGTAATCTCCGAAACGGCTGGATCGATTTTGACGGGATTTCCACTGTTAGTTAACTGATGTTACAAGGAGTAACTTACGCTACTTTAATTTTAGAAAACGAATTAGGGTTCCGCGCTAAAAATTAAAACCCATGAAATCCAATATCACCACGCGGGTGAAACCGCGGGCAGCAGCTAGTTCTGTAATATATCCAAGTATGGCAGAGCAATTAGCACTATAAACAGACACAAAAATTACACAAAATGAGACTCTATATCCAGCTCGCTTACAGCTTAAGTTAGTGGAGACAACATTAGTCCGACTCTACCATTAGTGCAATTTGAACCTTCCGCTCATTACGCAACACGACTCTACTGTGTTTTAAAGGTGCGTCTTTTTGCGAACATTCGCGAACAAACATGAGCGTTGAAGTGTTTCGACGATGGCACAGCACTGCGTTGTGTCAACGCATCGCGATGGGATGAGTCTTTGCGCCGCAGTGTTGTGGCCTCGCTCTTATGGCTAGAAATTTTTCCCGAACGACGTAATCATTTGATCGCAATGATCAGACAAACATTTGATCGCATTGGCCCCACGCGGTAGATTATGGTTCATACTCTAGCTAGGCGACTAACAGTAAAAAAATTACCAAAACCTACAATCAGTATGTTTGTAAAGACCTACTACGCCAACTCCATGTAAAATGTGACAAAGATAGGAGGAGAAACAGTTGATTTAAAAAAAGAATTCGTAGAAAATCCTATTTTAAAGTGATTTATTCAAGCAGACGATCAAATTGCTCGTGCGTGAGGCAATATGCATACGATGCGGACTTTTAAATTCACAATTGCATTGCAATAGTTTTTCATAAAAGTCCGCAATGGACACACGTAGTAAATGCCACCATGCCAATGTCCACCTCGTCACTTTTTCGTGTAAAAATGTATCAATTTAATCACACGAATAGCAATCACAGCGAATCGCACCTTCTGCGGTTTTTGGGATGGTAAAGAAAACATTTCGAGAACATTCGTCAATTTTACGAACATTCCATGCAACATGAGCTTTATTTTTGAATATACAATGTGATAGTATTTTATACAGAGTGATTTTAACCATTTCCGCTTATGACCATTTTTAACGCCTAGAATGTGAATGTTCGTTAAGAATATTCCAGTCACGACACATCTTTACGGCACAGTAAGAATAATTAATGAAAAGAATTAATGATGTGCTGCCTCCCGAGTCCCGAGGGCGCACTAATGAGAAACTTAGTTAAGTTGACCTGAAACAAATTATTTAAAATGCCTCTTCCTACCTACTGACTCAAATGGTATAAAGGAGCTTTTCAGAACAGTCTGTAAATGTCCTTAATACTATACTTTGATTAGTTATATTTTTATACTATTGGGAATGATTGGCCATGTTGTGTTAAATGGCCGCTTATCCCTGAGACAATAGTGTAGACTAATCTTATCAGCAAACCGACGTAATATGTAAAGTGTGACGTTTAGTAATGTGTAAATCTATAAATTAACACGTATTATTATCATCGAAATTTGTTCTATTTTTATAACATTAGTCGGGAGTTGTATTTAGTTTACTGTTAGCCAATTTACCGTGTCCTACCGAATGAAAATTGTACAGAATTATATTTCTAATTTATACAGACCCCTCAGGGTTTAATGAGAAAATGACGGGCTCGCCTCAAACAAAATCCAATGGTTTAAGGGACCCATCGTCGAGTTTTAACTGTGTTTAACCGATACTTGAAAGTTTTATTATTTATTAAAATACTTTAGTGTATTTTAAGATGACTGTCAACAGTAAACGCTTTTAGATTTATTGTAAACTAGCTGCTGCCCGCGGTTTCATCCACGCGGAGATATTGGATTTCATGGTTTTTATTTTTTTGCGCGGAACTCTAATTCTATATCTACAATAAAACTGGCCTAAGTTACTCCTTGTAACATCAGCTATCTGCCAGTGAAAGTCCCGTCAAAATCGGTCCATCCGTTACGGAGATTACACGGAACAAACAGACAGACAAAAATTTAAAAAATGGTTGTTTTGTTATAGGTACCGTATATACTTTCATATCCATTTAGTAAAATGCTGTGATTTTGATATTGCAAACAGACACTTCAATTTTATTTATTTGTATATATAAAATCTTTTCGATTTAATAATGATCGAAAGGTAAAATAAAGACGATGACAGCGTAAGGAAAGAAGTGTTAGATTTAATAATGATAGAAAGAAAATATGTTCTGATAAAGACATCATTAGTTTTACTCTGCGATTGAGGTAGACGAGCGTTACAGAGACCCGCCGTTAGAGTAATTTATTTTAACCAAATCAAATCAAATCAAATAATTTATTTGCCAAAATACATGAAAATTAGGATCTTTAAATTAATTGTTGGTACAATGTATTTGGTCTGCAAGCAGACGTGCAAATGTTTTATAAATAATTCTAGTTACAAAATTCCATATATTCCTTAAGACTATAAAAACAATTTGTAAGAAGCCATTCAGTCAATGATTTTTTAAATTTGTTACCGTCCAAGATCTTAATGTCATTAGGTAAATTATTATAGATTGATATACACATATTATAAACATTCCTTTTGTACAAATCTTCCATGAGTGCTCTCTTGGGGCCTATATGGACAAAGCATTTTGAATTTGAATTTCAAAGGTAAAATACAAACGATGCCAGCGCAAAGAAAAGGTGTTCGATTTGGAAAAAGCTTCTATTTTTTTGTCTCTATTCACTGTGTCTAAGAAAGTTAAGTAGACTACATTACCGTCAAGTTAGCTGACTGATATGCCGTCTTATTTAATATCAATATACGGAATGATAATATGGCATGGTTATAGTGCGCAAAGTGAGCGGTAGATGTTATCTTTGGTAGTAATAATTATTACTAACGCAAACAAATTTCATAAAAAATTTGTATTTATGTTACTAGTCTATTTTTCTAAGTAATTTACATTTTAAAATAATTTTGCAGCCAACGTAAATCGAACCAACGAGGTATCTTTCCAAGCTAGACGTTTTTCCAACTAAGATAAGTGAGTTATGTTTTTGATGAAATATCCCGTAAGAATGAGTTAGCACTTTAAAAAAACCACTATAAGATGTTCTCGGCGAGGCTAATAGCCGAAGGCAGACGTCATTTATTGTTTGACTTAACTATTGGCTAGTTATAAGACTGCTTGACAGCTACTTGGCTAAGTGGCCCTGGCTGCGAAGCGTGACGATCAAACTGGACTCCCAGCCGGAGCAAACTTTTTGTGATGAATATAAAGGTTTTTTTTAATACTGTTTGATAACGAGATGAGCTGGTCGTTTGCCTAATGGTAAGCATAATGCTGGCCCATAAAAAATGCAGTGCCAATCAAAACTTTGAAACACAAAGGTCTACGCGGCACTGTGCAGTGCGCTCGTCACCCTGAGATACTATAGGTATTAAGTCTCATAAGCCCAATCATTTCACTTTATACTTTGCTCATTAAACCGGAACACAGTAATGCTTGCACAAATGCACATTTCTGCTTGGTGGCAGACTTGCAACATGGTATAATGGATCTTTAGTTATTTGTGTTTTGTACTATCTGTATGTGCCACCTGCGACACAGAGAATACTATTGCAGGAGTATGAGTGTAGTTATGTTTGTTTTTGAACTCTAATCACATCTCAATTTTAATTCTTCTAAAATATCGTCTCTTGTTTGTGAGATCATTGTTGTGTTTCCTGCGAGGTTTATTATCGGAGAGAGAATGGAAATAGGCCATTTGTCACTTGCAACCGGGTCTTGAACTGGAGACGATTAAGTGGCCCATTACGAACAACCTCGGATAGGGGAGGTTTTTTATCATGTTAACTCTACTGTTACTCAAGAGATGCGTTTTAATGGAGCTCTAGGGTGCTTGTTCAACTCAATTCAGTTATTTGTTAATAATATAAATTTTATACGTATTAGTAACTGCTTTCATAACTAAATAGTTTAAAAAAATATAATTTGTACTAGTTTTTAATCGACTTCCAAAAAAGGAGAAGGTTCTCAATTCGGTTTGTATTTTTTTTTGTTTGTTTCCTCAGATCTCCGTCATTTATAAACCGATTTGGAAAATTATTTTTTTTATTTGAAAGGATATACTTTCAAATTGGTCTCATAGATATTTCATCAAAATCGGTTCAGTAGTTATCAGTTGTCACTGAAGTCGATTCATCGCTTTTTTAATGCATTTTTTATCGTTTATTTCTATTGCAAAATAAAAAGACTCGTATATTGATAGTTGAGCGTGCTATTTATTTTGTATTGTTCAAATAAAAATTATCTAAATAATTAGAAAAAGCTTATCCATATTCACAATGAATGAAATGTTAGTAGTAAGAATAAAATAAGTAAGAACATGTGACTGTATGTTTGTCTTTCTAAAACACGTTTTTATCCAGAAATACTTGCTGCTCGCTATTTTACCCGCACGGAGATTTCCGCTCTTCCGTTTTTTCCGGGATAAAAAGTAGCCTAGATGTTACTCTCCCGTCCATAAACTATATCTATACCAAAAATCACTTCGATCCGTTGCTCCGTTGCTGCGTGAAAGAAGAACAAACCAACAAACGTACAAACACAGTTTTGTATTTTATAATATAAAAAATACGATAAGATATGCAAGTGATACATGATTTAATTATTAGGCCGCAACTCTAGGTGGACCGATGACTTTGTCAAAACCACGGGAAACCGTTGGATACAAGAGGCGATTAGCCGATCCAAGTGGCGTTCTATGGGGGAGGCCTATGTTCAGCAGTGGACGTCTTCCGGCTGATGATAATGATGAAGCAATTACTGATAATAAACAACAACTTCTAACACATCCGCATTGAAAATGAACAGGTGTTTATCTCGAAATAAAATAAAATAAAGTAGGCATTTTCATAAGAATTTACTTTCTGAAAGTAATATAAAAGCTCAACTCCTCAGAGTAAAAGAAGCGTCTTATGTAATGAATTAAATTATATTTTACGTTTGTACCGAGATCATTAATAAGTTAAACTGTACCCGCCGGGATTTTTTGCCTTTTACGTTGATTAGCTAGGCTCATTTTGCTGCAGATAAGCAAATGATTTTTCCTGTTTCCTTAAAATTTATTAAGTTTCATAAATTTTCTTTCATTGCTTACTTTTAAGCATTTCCATAATTAATAAAAATTCAGGATGGAAAAGTTGAAAAATATTTCTTGCTCAAAATTAATAATTATGTCAGATCTTTTCAAAGTTTAAAAAATGTAATGATATTCAAAATAATGTCATTAGTACGCCGCCGAAAAACAAAACTGATTTCATTGAAGAAAATCAATGATGTTTTAAAAAATATCAACCATCTTCTTTATTTTAGATTGAAAATCTGTTTATTTTTATTCTATAAAAAAATCTATTGGATTCTATCGTCATAAATTTAAAATAGACGTTAATTCGAATTATTCGAAATTTTCTTCAGCTTCAAACTAAATTATTTTAACAAAAGTTTCATAAAATCACGACTTCCCTAGCCACTGTCACTCAGGATGATGTAAGGATTCTAACGATACCCAATGCATCCAAATTTGTTCAAGCATTTACTAGCTATGATGGAATAAGAAAATCACATACATACATGAACACTAATATACACTCCTTTTTTGTGCTGTCGTAAAAAATAGGTCGGAAATTGGTGTAAGAAAAAGAAACGAGTTATGTGACATGGGACAATCTCAATATTCAATGGAATTGGTTACATGGTGGCATTACATATATTTTTTGAATTGCCTTAGAAAAGCGCAACCAACAATGACAGTCATGTCAAATTTTTATTAAAAAAAATGAAAACCGACCTGAATGATAAAAACTAGAAATAACGTATACTCTATGTTACTCCTATAATTAAAACGAATCTAATGACACCTCATAAGTTAAAAACCATCAAATCGTTTTAGTCTACAGAGCGTGCCAAAGAATAAGACATACATTGACACGTTCGAAAAACATTGCCGAAGGAAAAGAGAGATACGTGATTTTTAGATAGATATTCTATAAAGAAATCTCTGCCTCGGACAGTGACGAAAATAATACACGCAAATTCAGTTACAACTTTCACGAAGATACGCAAAGAGACTGAGTTACTTCACGTCACGTACATGCATCTCTTCAACGTAGATTTTCTCGAGAGAAGTGCAGCTGTGCGTAAAACGAGACTATTCACGGGCTGTGGTTCTGCCCGACTCACTACGTTATTACGTAAGTATCGATGGAAATCTGCAGTCAGTGCAGTGCAGACTTTGGGGAATAATATCTAAATCTATACAAATAAATAAAATTGAAGTGTCTGTTTGTAATATCAAAATAACAGCTTTTTACCAAATCCATATGAAAGTACTTATAACAAAACAACCATGTTTTAAATGTTTGTCTGTCTTTCGGTTTGTTCTGGGTAATCTCCGAAATGGCTGGGCCGATTTCACTGGCAGATAGCTGATGTTATAAGGAGTTACTTAGGCTACTTTTATTTTAAAAAATAACTAGGGTTCCACGCAAGTAAAAAAAAACCTTGAAATCCAATATCTCCGCGCGGGTAAAACCGCGGGCAGCAGCTAGTAAGTAGAACACCAAACTAAATCCCCTTTACATAATATCCATTTAGTAATTCGCTTTTATAGATCATAAATACTAAACTAGTTTCATAAACCATACTTGCCGTAAAGTGCACTTTATTGCATTATTAAAATAAAATTATCACGTGAAAAGCACTATAAAGTTAACACGCTGTTAAATACTTAAATGTAGATATTTGGTTCCGTAGCTACGAAGTCTAATATAATATGGTTAGCCAGTACAAGGGAATCAAAGTCTGACTTTTAGCGCGTTTGATCATTATCATGCCTGTGGTGCGCCGCTATCTCGCTCACGCATCTCAACATTTTTGAAGATAAACAATAACTCACAGGGTTAGTTTGAATTGGTATGTTATTCCGGAAGGGAGTGATTAGGGCCATGGTTGTTGTCAAGTTGTGAGGACCTCCTATGGAAAAACGCCATTCAAAATTTAAAAAAAAGGAGGAAAATTTAACGCGGCATTTTCTGGATTATTTTCTAAGTATCTTCTAATCAACATTAACATGTAACAAAGATCAACACAGTTCAAGTGAATAGGGCTGCCCGGAAGTTCTGTAGAAGAATTTTTGCGTAATCTTTAAATGCCTTTTCTTTGGCATTAACTTGAACCTTGAACTTTGACCTCGATCAATATCGATCAATGAACTCTATATCATGTACGTAAACAAAGGTAATAATACGATCTTCGACCACATCGTCACTTGAGATCAGGCAAGAGAGAGAACGCTAACCTATAAAGTATATGCAAAGAAACTGTAAGTTTCCATTTTATCATACGAAAAATCGATCTTACCTTGCTAACGCAAACAGATTTTGGAACTTGCCTACTTATGAAGGTTTTCTGAATATATTTAGGTCACAGGATAGATTTCATAAGAAAGTGACTGAGAAAGGTCGCCCGGAAGCTGAAAAGGATGACGGATTCGATAAATCTGGTGTTGCTTATCTTTCTTTGATCTGTATTTGGGATGATTCAGTTATTTCTATTGAGTTTTCGTATGTTTTTCAGTATTTTGTAGCACATGCAATGAATATTTTATAATGCTTTATTGCAAAAAAGTGCGCTTCTATTGTAGGGCTTTTCATATAATGTTTTCTCCGGAACAACTCAACCGATTTCAACAAAACTTTTTGCATATAAGCAAGATACATAGATAGACTATATACGAAACTTACTAAATAGTAAGTAGAAAATATGTTAAAAAAAGATAATTTAATGTAATTTCTTGTTTGTATGGAAAACTGTACTCAAATTCAGTTTTAATGTTCCTTTTCGAATACATCATCTACTAACTATTTAGATCTATATGTATATTGCTGATGCTTATTAAGTTTTTTTTAAATCAATGAATTTATTTTGGAGATAAAAGACTTAAAAGTTTGTATGGAAACCGTAAGCTCTTAATACTAAGAATATCCAATTCTTTCAAATATAATATTCAGAAGGTAAAATAATAGTTCTTAAATAAACAAACGTTTAATCTCTCATAACCCTAAAGATATTGTGCACTACACTACAATTTCCTGTGTCGCAGGAAGCACGAAAGGATACAGGTACACAACAAAAATGTCTAAGGCTCAGGAATAAACTTGAAGTCACCACATGAAGTTTGCGATGGCTGGGGAGCGAACCTGGGGACTGTTACAAGCAGGGCTACTAAGTTAGCCACAGAGTCAACGACGTGATTTGTACCTCACGCTAAAAGCACCTGAACTTTTTAAATCCTTTACAGTTAAACTAAAAAAAATCCTAACGCTTAAAAAAGAATAAAAGGTTCTGCGAAATTCTCAGAAGTATTTAGACAAAGAGCAGGAAACTTCGGAAGCCGACCGGGGATTGTGTAACAAACATGTTTCCTACTCTGTTCTTTTGCTGTGCAACTCGGAATTATGGAATTGGCGAGAAAAACAAATGGGCTGAAATATACTTACGTAACTACAAACTTGATCTTACTAGAACTTAATTTGAAACTAACGAAATTTTGACACATAACTAACTATGTTGTTACACTTCATACACTTAACAAAACGTATAATTTTAACTATAAAAAAATAAAAATACAAAATTAATTGTTTGTAGGTAACTATAATCCTTGAAGAACATCTCATACACTATATTTTATTGTAATACTAGCTTCCGCCGCGCCGTTGCTATGTGAGTGTCACAGAAATTAGGTCGAAAATCAACAGCAATTGCTTTCTTATTTTTATTCAATAATAATGTATTCAGAGCATTATTTTTTTCAGTACGCGGGATTATCGTATCATAATTGAGTTTGGTCCAAATACGACGCTGCAGACTTAGGACTGATCCATAAAACGAGAAAAAAGGGCAGCGCACCAAGATATAAAACTAAGATACGTATACCATAGACACACTGTAAGACAGTGCTCTAGCTCCATGAAAAATATACTTAGTGATAACTATACAATCTACCCTAATATCATTGTAATACTTTCCATACACATTTTGTGAAACATTTGAAATATTTATCCCTAACATTATTTTGTTGCTTTGTCCGTCTTTCACGCAGTAGTAATGGAACCATGGATCAACGTGATTTTTTTCACACACATAGTTCATAACATATGGGCGGTTCCTGTGGGAATTTCCAAGCGGGCGAAACGGTGGGCCGCAGACTCCTGTATCCACTGTGACTTCCGTAGATACTTTAATATCCAAAAATAAATGGCGTCTCACATACATTAATAGGATACTTAGTATCTTAATTTCTTCCTATACAGAGTGAATGTGTTATCCCGGAAAAAAAATTACAACTTCAAATGTGAAGTGCGTGGCATTTTCTAGAATTGTTTTTAAGTCTGTTCTAATCAACACCATCATTTAACAAAGTTCAATATAGTTCAAGTGAATCAGCTGATCTAGGGCTGTCCGGAAATTTTATAGTAGAATTTTGACGTAAACTTTAAATGCCATTTCTTCAATGACATATTCCGAATTTCAAAACTCGTAAAACAAATGTGGTTGACCTCCAGGAGTAGATTAACCCCCTTTCAGAATAACATGCCAATACAAACTCAGTCTGTATACTTTCAGATGCATAACAATGTGTAAAATTTAAAAGCATTAGGTTAAGGGAAATATATTCTTATATAGTTTGTGCAAAGAAATGTAACGAAGAGCATTCATCGTCTGATATAAAATAAACCTTAACTACTGATTACATTATTGCACTGTAATAGATAAACAGTGTTTATTGCAAACCGATACGGTGCCTATAAAATTCTCGTTGATGATTTGATGCCTACAATACGCTATGGAACATAGTAACCTACTTACTTTGATTGATACAAGATTTATTTTATGAGGCTATGAATTTTAAAAGATGCCACTTCGTTTGAAGAAAACAGATGAACAATGTTACTTAATTTCCATAAACGATTTTGTATTGGTTTATTGAAGTAATGTTTTAAAGACAAAACTAGCTTCTACCCGCGGTTTTCACCCGCGTTTCCACAGGAACCATGCATTTTGCCGAAATAAAAAGTAGCCTATGTTACTCTCCGGTCCATCAACTATATCTATGCCAAAAATGACGTCGACCCGTTGCTTCGTTACTGCGTGAAAGAAGGACAAACCAACAAACACACTTTCGCATTTATAATATTAGTAAGAAGTAGGATTATCAATACTTGAAAACTCGCATCTTCAATCAATATCCCTTTTTAAAATAGCATACTTGTTGAGATCAAACTGGCGTAAAGGAAAAAAAACAATTCATGCTTTGAATAAAGATCAAAGATTTTAGACTAGATCATGACAGTGTTTAATTTTGAAAGCACTTCAAACGTTAACTCGCATTTATGAGTGAGATGTTTACAAAAGGTTTTTAAGTAAGACTTCAAGGCCATTCGGATATTCACGGAGAATCAAAGTTCTATAAGCCGTCGAAATCACAGTTATGAGACTAAAATGAAAATCAAGAGGCCGAGATATATTACCAGGCGAAGTGGTGTGAACTAAAGTGGCGTCTGACTGATTGCCCGCCATAGAGGTGAACGATTTTTCAAGAATCAGGGACGAACCCATTGGATATAAGCGAGCAAACTGAGCGTAGGCCTACATCCAGTTGTAGGATAAAAAATGGTGATGTTGATGAAGATATTTTTTTCAAGAAGCTCTATATACTTAATTATAAACTATGGTAGCATATGTATCTAATGGAAAATGATGTCACTCGGGGCCATGTAAGGATTCTAACGATACATCTAAATACATACACCCCACACATCTAAATCTGTTCAGGCATTTTAAATTTATGGTGGAACAAAGAAACTCACATACATACATGAACCCTAAAAATATTACACTCCTTTTTCGTGCCGTCGTGTAAAAAAGGTGTTGTTGATGAAGACATCTTTTTTAAGGAAGCTCTATATTATATTAGCTCTTTATTATAACATATGGTAATGTATATGTATCTAATAGAAAAATACGAAACTAAACATAAAGTTACAATGCCTACAATGTTTTTAATTTTTTTATTTATCCTATTTTATCAACAAGACTCTCGAATTTAGTGAAATATAACCCTGATAAGGACTATGATTATTTTCATAATGTTGTGTCCACAGTCACTTTGTTCCTAATTATGTTTGCTATTCATTGGAATGTTGACTTTTTACGCAAATTTCCTTTTGTTTCAGTGTCATAAAAGTTTATGAAACAGACACTATAATTTTCTATCATAAACCTAATAATAGCCGTGATAAAATTATACTTTGCATTAATTTTAAGCCTATGAAATATTGTCGGTATCCTATTCAAACACATTATTTTTTATGGAGAGTATTAAAATTAATTAGGTTGACGTTTTAGAAACATACGCTTAAAAATCAAAATGTTTGTCCAAAAAAAAAATTTGCATTTAATTAATTAAGTTTTTACATTGCACATCTGCTCGCAGTCTCTTGTGGGAGTTCAATTTGCGGTATAAAAAACAACCCTGTATAAATTTGTGATGGAAATGGGAAAAAGTATCGAATGACGATGACTAATACTACGAATACCTCAGAACAGATGTCTCAAAGCATTTGAGGAGGAGCTTGCGTCACATAGATCATCTTGAAGGTCTACTATCTATAATAGTGTTAAGACTTTTGAAGCTAATTGACCGGAAACACTGGACAAAGCAAGAACAAAGTCTTCCTACGCGTATTCTTTGAAAGGCTACGGATGAAGGCCGCTAATTCCTCAATACTCTATTGTTCTCAACTAACCTCAACTTGGAACCGGATATTCAAGGTTACCTCGATTTCCATGAAACCACAGATCAAATAAATTTAACTGCTATAAAGAAAATTTGGCTATTATTGCAAAAAAAAAAAAACTGAAGGAACAGGACGGGACAGGAAACGGACACAAACTTATATAAGGGAATCAACTAACCCTTTATTAGCATCAGGTATTAAAACTCTTGGTATTTTCCGTAATCTAATTTCCTGAGCAAAACAAAAAAGCAATTTTTCAACATTACGGATGAACTTTAATCCTTTTTCAAGATACCCATTATCCAAACCCTTTATGACAAAACCGGGTCCGTTCCAGCTGATCCCAAAAGCCTACGAGTCTGTTTGGTGTCGTCTCAAATCGCCAATAATTACGTTCACAGATAAGGTTACTAAGTGTTAGCCAACACGGAAATAGGTCGAGCATAAAACTTCGCAGGGATGTTCGTCGAGTGCCTTTTTAGTGGCTTCACACTTGAGAAAACGAAACACTTATAGCGTTGCTGCCTTGTGTTATCGCAAAGTTCCGAACACTTAAGGCGATATAAGAAATGTTGGGGCCAATGTGAACATTGTTTTTCGATCGCTGTTTGTTCACAGTATGCGAGATTTTTCCTTTTTCTTGTGTACTAACTACTTTATAGCTTACATATACCTATTGGAAGTTTATGTCACCTTTACTATTTATTATAGTTTAGGTATTTTATATACGTCGGAGGCGAGGAAAGTCGAGTGTAGACAAAGGCGCAACGCAAGCTGTCTGGTGTCTGTGCTCCGGTATATATTATCTATAGATAATATCATCCAACCAAATCATACAAAGAAATAAAATTGAAGTGTCTGTTTGTAATAACAAAATAACAGCGTTTTACAAAATGCATATGAAAGTATATACGGTACCTACAACAAATCAACCATTTTTTAAATTTTGTCTGTCTGTCTGTTTGTTCCGGGTAATCTCCGAAACGGCTGGAACTATTTTGACGGGACTTTCACTGGCAGATAGCTGATGTTTCAAGGAGTACCGAGGCGGAGGAAGACGAAGCCGCGGGGCACAGCTAGTATGGTATGTAATCGATGGGTAAAATCGTACAATTCAGCTAGTACAACATATAAAAAAACACGTCCCGTATATAAAAGAGAAAAGGCCTAGATATTAAAAAATCGCGGTGAAATGGTTTTAATTTAAATTTAAACCGAAATGTGGAGCTTTAATTTTCCTTTTTGTGTCATCGGCATTTTGCGTATACGGAGCGCGCACCCCAGGTATACCAGAGATACAAATTCAGGTCAGGTTGGAAGCAGTAAAAACCTTTTGTGTGCAAAATGTGTAAACCCATTTACAGCCAACGAAGAGTTAAGTACAACAATTAGTCGATTTAATGCCTTATTAATATTTAGCTCACAGACCCAAATTCAGTATATCATAATGTAGTATTTAATTTAATAGGCCAATAAAAACCTTAATTCAGCGGTGCTCGTTCGTCGTTTATTAATTTGCCATTTTGTTAATAGGTAAATAATAAATAGTAATGACCAATTATTTTTATTTATTTTATTTAATTGAAACGGACAGATCCAGTTACATCAATTAATGAAAAGAAAATAGCCTGACAAAATTAAATTATGTTAGGATGTCAGTGGGTAATTACAATACAAAGTCAAAATAAATTACATAAGATCAAGTAAATAAACAATAATCAAAACAGTAAACAGGTCAGATTATTATCACAGTCACATACGCAAACTGGGATTATCTGTATCTAGAGAATCACGAAGACTTACGAAGTGGATAGGGCTCAAAGCTGGTGCTTTATTAATTGCATAGACTATCTAATCATTACCAAATACTTATATAGTATATTTGATCGAGGAATATCAAAAGTCGTTAGCCCTAGCCTTGTATCAATTTAAACGATGAATAAAGACCTCAAATTGTGTAGATAAGTAGGTATTCGCTATGTATAAATAAAAGTTAGCGAATTGACGTACCTACATAGCATGCGAAATATAATCGCAAAATGAAAATTATTCCTCACCCAGAATCATTACAAATTGCAAGCGATTTTGTTCTTCAGTTTGTTTGTTTTGTGATTCTTAGGTCACAGTTTTTCCCAATAAAAATAACACAACCGTAATGCGCACAAGACCTAAATGTGATTTCAAAATCTTATCCAAGAGTATCTCCTTTATACATTCAAGTTTGATTATGCATTTTACATTCGCGAGCCATTTCTTAAAATAATAATGTAGAAGCTAACATCACTAGTGGTGTAATAAATTATCTACACGCTAACTGTTATAATGTAAGCAAATCCTGTTCAATATCCAACTTAGTTACTATAGTCTAGTGTGGATCCAACCAAAGTTGTAATAACAAAGCTCTCAGTTGATCCTCCGAGCGGTCCTGCTTAGATTGGACATGGACTGTTAGTCAAGTCAATGTGTAGTTATACTAATTGGTTTTAACTTGAAACTGTTGAATTTACTAACGAGATATTCATAGCAACCGTCTTCTGTTTAACTATAATAAATGAAAGATGAAGATCAATTTTCATTTGATTGATGCGAAGCGTAACCAAAATGCTGGTAACTATTTGGCTCAACGGATCAGCATTGCGGTTCAACGTGGCAATGCCGCCAGCATGCTGGGTACGCTTCCTACTGGTAGTGGGCTAGAACATTTGGATTATCTATAGGCCTACTAGGGCTTGTAGATTATCCAACTGTTTTTGTAGCTAGCTAGGTTAGATGTAGTGTTTATTTATGTATTAGCTAGTTAATAAAGGCATTTAGCCAGTAAAAAAAAAAAAATTTTCACTATAATAATATGAATTTAATCGATGTGAATTCTAATAGATACCACAACGCTTAAGAGAAGGGAAATAGAGTGATTACCTGGGAACGCTACTAATCGGTATAGATCTGTAATATTTGGATTATCTTTGGGCAACCAAAAAAAGCTCATTTTCATACAAGATTCTTACACCTATAATAAAATCTTTAAGTTATTGGCTTTGACTTGCAATCTTGAGTTTTGTCTGACGGCAGATCTTCGGTTTTATGTGTTGTATTATAAATGTATTAGCCCAAATATATTTGTTAAATACTTTCGAGGTGTCCTGTTGCTGGGAATTAATACATTATTAGAATGAAAAAGGAAAATAAAGCTATGTACATTGTACATGTTATTCTAATCTGAAACATTAACATTGATTAATATACCTATTGGTACTTAAGTCAAGGACTTTCAGAACTGTACGAGGTCCACTAGACGTGTTAGTCATCATGCGGCTTGTCGAGTTGAACCATAATATAAACAAAAAACGAATACAATTTCTAAGCGAATTGGTAAGTGATCAACCTTAATTCTATTCCACTATGACCTGCCTCTGCCACTATGCCTGAGTGATATTACCTAGGAGTTCATAGGCTACACTTTAAGTGTCATTTGATTACACGTGAATATAATCACCTAGTATTGAAAAGGTGCAACAAGTCCGTCTAGCACCATCTGCAGTTTTTCCCATATCATAAACTTGTTGCTCTACTGTAGGTACAATACAAATACAAAATATATTATTGTTTAAAAAATAGAGAACAAAGTTTTAGTTCAAGGTCTGTCTGCTTAATTAGTGTCAACTGTGCGATAAGCACTAGAGGTGTAGCACGTAATGTATCTGATATCTACACACCCTACTAGTAATATATCGCGCTTAATTACTCACTTGATACAGTATTCTAGTGAAATTACTGGGCTTATGAGACTTAATACCTAATGTCTCAGGGTAACGAGCGCACTGCAGTGCCGCGCAGGCCTTTGTGTTTCATAGTTCTGGGTGGCACTGTAATTGTTATGGGCCGGCGTTATGCTTACCATCAGACCAACGACTAGCTCGTCTCGTTACCAATAACATTAAAAAAAAACTCAGATACATTACGTGCTAAATGTTGCTGAAACACACCGATTGTAAATTTGTAGAACAAATAATAAGAATTGAAATACCCTTGTAAGTATGAACTTCCCAACTCCTAACGCTATAGAAACACAATGTAAAAGTTTCTCTGACACTTCTCCAATTCATAGAGAAAATTCCACTCAAGCACAAGCATGAACATCATTCCAAACAGAAAGGAATGTCCATCCAATAAAAGTTATCGGACAACGTAGCACTAATAAAACGGGATCTTAAAGTTTAACAGGCGCACATTATCGGAGAAAACTTCACTTCCGCGTTTCTATTCTTTAACCATTTCAACTGGAAAATCAAGTTAAGATTGGTGTTTGTGGTCTTGGAGACCTCTGCCTTTCAATGGAGCTGTATGTGATAGCAAAAAGTTGGAGCTACACCAACAGAGGATTGTGTCATTTTATAAGCCTTGAACGAAGTTGTCGGTTGGGCGGTTATGAAAATCATCGAAAATTACCACGAACAAATTAACTGCTGCAGAATGTCTAAATAACCGATTAATAAATAAAAATATAACTAAGGTGATTATTACATTTTGTGGTTTTTTTTTAAATAAAAGTTAGTAAACTCGAATTGGATCATCTTTACAATGTTTTTTTAATTCTATTTGATAATAATACGAGCTGGTCGTTTGCCTGATGGTAAGCATAACGCCGGCCCATAACAACTGCAGTGCCACTCAGAACTTTGAAACACAAAGGCCTGCGCGGCACTGCAGTGCGCTCGTTACCCTGAGACGTTAGGTATTAAGTCTCATAAGCCCAGTAATTTCACTGGCTACTCTGCTCATCAAACCGGAACACAGTAATGCTTGCACATTGCTGCTTGGCGAATGAGATATAATGAAAAAATGTATTGCTATTTTAATTACACCAATCACAAATCTCTTATCTTAGAATCAACAGCACTTAGGTAAACACTATAAACTAAAACATTTTTGCTGGTACATATTGCCAATAACAGATTCTCACTTTATAATTTAAAACAAATAAGTATTTTTAAATCGAAAAAAGTATCGCTTAGGTAGCTTAGTACATGATACAATAGTACATATTGACATAAGGAACATACATGAGTCGTAACTCATAACCATTACTCATATGACAATAATTTATTAGACAAAAGATGAAAATGTAACATAAATGCTCATCTTATATCTATTTATCTATTTGTGTATAAGTGCTTGTGTGGGGAAAGGTGTGTGTGTGTGTGTGTGTGTGTGTCTCTTTTTAAAGCTAAAAGTACTGTTTCCTCAGTTTTTAAAGTACATTAACTCACGAACTGACAATGGAACCATTTTTCATAGCATTCACATTTGAGCTCGAGTATTTCGAAAAATATTTCTTTAAGGATATTAAAAAGGCAACATGATAAAAGGATTGGCTCCAACAATGGTAGATCAGTGAATATTAAAATTTATGGGGTCATGTCGCATGATTTATGTCAGTTATGGACCTCAGATGGCTGCGGATGGCTGCGATGGGCACATTACAGGATGGGTCTGATCGATGTCATGGGATTTTTTAAGCCTTTTAGATGGGTTTTATGTGTGATTTCATGCGTGGACCTCTCTTATATAACTTTGGAAACTAATAAACGATCTCTGGGAGGCAAGCTTGGGAAGACTGAAAATGATTTTTATTTAATTGCCTACAAAAATATTGAAACGAATAAATTGGAAAAAATAATAATTCCTCTTATTAACATTTAAAACTTTATGATAATTGGCATAGTTGTGGATGTTTACGTATAAATTATATACGTAATCCGCAGCCATTATAAACAAGAGTAATTTTTATATAATCTACTACCTACGGTCTCAGCGAATGAAGGCATTCACTAAAGATGAAATTTAGGTACCTATAAACAAAGATTTATCACTGGTTTCCGTTGCTAGTAAATCTTAAGTAGTTTAAAAAAACCCACTGTCATATCAAGGAAACTTTATCGTACCAAAAGAACAAACTTTAATTACTTCGCACCTCATTTTAACTCAGCAATATTAAGATAAGAATTTCTACGTGAAAATATAAAAGCTGCAGTGGAGATGAAGAGCGAAATAGAATTCAAGTAACAATTACCTCAGGAGATAATGGACTACAAACTACGTTTAGCAAGAGATGTTTTGTTCAGCTTGGTGTTAGGAATTTGCTCCAGGACTTACTAAATGTTATTTATGTCTGTATTATTGTTAAGGGAAAGTAACGTTTGTTTATTATTTTGCTTTGAACACATAATAGCTGTGGGAGCCTATATCACTTGGTAATGAGTGATGACATTGTTATGTGATCAATCACTGTAATAAAACGAATGAAATGGAAATACAGATATAGAATACGACTTCAGCCACTCGTCTCTAAGTACTATACTTGCCTGTGCTTATCGCTACTAACGCAACGAAGGGGTAGTTTACCTACTTAGCTGGGTTACTTAGTTGGGATACCTACTTAGCTAGGCGAGCTAGGTTATTATAATGCTTCTGCCCAAGGACAAAGAGAATCTTCCAAGAGATTCCTTTTGAGTTCAATAAAATCCCCGTTACGTTAACGGCTACTTTCCATCCAACGAACCCTATAGCTCGTAACAATAAGAAATAATAGGTTTGCTGGTAAATTTCGAGATGATCAAAGAAGTTTAGTAGAAAGAAAGAAGAGAAGTTTTTGTTAGTGGGAGGACTAACTCTTCTGCGAGTGTCCGTCTGGGTTGTTACCACCGCTTTGCTCGTGAAGTCTGCCGCCAAGCAGTAGTGTGCAAGCATTACTGTGTTCCGGTTTGATGAGCAGAGTATCCAGTGAAATTACTGGGCTTATGAGACTTAATACCTAACGTCTCAGGGTAATGAGCGCAGTGCAGTGCCGCGCAGGCCTTTGTGTTTCAAAGTTCTGGGTGGCACTGCAATTGTTATGGGCCGGCGTTATGCTTACCATCAGGCAAACGACCAGCTCGTCTCGTTACATAATAAGATAAAAAAAAAATGATGTGGCACGTTTTCTGGAATTGAGTCTACAGCCAGGAATGTAGTAAGGATAACAAAGCTTTCAGAGATTAGCGGTAACAAACAACAAAAAAAAAATCACAAACTTTACTGTTTTATAATATTTGTATAGAAGTATAAATTGGTTAATTGTTTGACCATTATCTCATCTGACCTTTAATATTATAATACCGTACACATTGTTTTAATATTTTGGTTATTTTAATCAAAAAAAATAAAAAAGCTTTTTCCGATAAAAAGAAATAGTAATTACTAACCTTTGTAAAACATTTGGCTTTTCTGCGAAGTCATTCGAACAGGTATGTAAGTGGTCAGACCAATCAACACAGATAACGGTTCATTCCACCTAAATTGCTGGGAGAAAATTATACGTTTTGCTAAATAGATTAAATCGTTTGATTCATGGATTTTTTTGAATTACAAAATTCTCGTAGGAATACAAAACTGCTTATTTGTATGTGTGTGTATGTACATACTACTGTACTGTACTGGTGATGCCACCAGTACCTACTAAACTTACAAAGAATATCTCTTATCCTAATGATAAAAATATATTACTATCTAAGTAGACACCTACATGATAAAATATGTTTAACTCTTCTGCGAGTGTCCATCTGGGTTGGAACCGCAGTCTTGCTCGTGAAATCTGCCACCAAGCAGTGATGTGCCAGCATTACTGTGTTCCAGTTTGATGAGCAGAGCAGAGCAGCTAGTGAAATTTTACTGGACTTTAGACTTAATACCTTATGTCTCAGGGTAACGAGCGCACTGCAGTGCCACACAGGCCTTTATGTTCTGAGTGGCACTGCAATTGTTATGGGCCGGCATTATGCTTACTATCGGGTAAACGACCCTCGCCTCGTTATCCAATAGTAAGCATATAAAAAAAATTAACGAACGATGACGGCTCCGTAGCTAAGTTGGTAGTAACCCTGCCTGCAAGGCGAGGGGTCCCGGGTTCGATTCCCGGCCGGGGCAGATTTTGTGTAAGCATAAAGTTTGTTCTCGGGTCTTGGATGTTTGTGATGTGTATCTGTGTATGTCCATGCCACCTGCGACACAGGGAATCCTAGTGCGGGGTATGAGTGTGTAAGCGTTTATGTTTATTAGAGTTAAAACGAATATAGCGTTTTAGACGTAAGAACAGAAAAATCTCAACCGAAACGATCCTTCTCCGAGCTGGTATTATAATATTTATTACCGAGCATACTGGAGTTTTGTTCACGGAAAATATACCTTAAAATAGAATTACAGCGTGCGCTTCCGACTCCGCTGGATTCACATAAATAATTCACTCTCGAGCCTTACTCGGCCTACACTTGAACCCGATCGATGCAGTTTGATTACGCTGTGTAGATAGAAATAGTTCGTAGACAAAAATTATGCAAATAGTCGAATACCTGTGGTGATTCTGTCGTTTCATATCTAAACCAAATTTTAGTTTCGCTCTCTCTCTCTCTCTCTTTCCAATACATAACATAAGCAAGTGGTTAGAGAGATCTAAATTTAGTTGAAAGCTGTCAAATATCTTCCATCCATTACGACACAAACCAGTGGATTAATTTGAAAGGTCTAAAATATATTCATTCTCTTTCTCTGATTCTCATTTAGAAAGAGGGATTGAAGCTAAACTTAGGTATAGGAATGAGATGACAGAATCGACACCAGTATATAAGTAAGGTAACCAATTTAATTAAAACTGCCAGGTGGTAGGATTAACTCATCTGCAAGTGTCCGTCTGTGTGGCTCTGCTGCCAAACAGAGAAATAATACAATGTACAATCATTACAATGTTCCGGTTTGGTCGATATTGTCGACCTAGGTTGTGATCTCCCGCGTGCACTCCCTGAGGAAGAGCGTCAGACAAGCTCGAAACCTAGTTATTATATGTTCTGAGACCTAGGTCGAAAATATCGACAAATGACGTGAGCTGTAGCCGGTTGTTTAACAATCTATACATCTATACATACATACAACTAAATAAAATTGAGTGTCTGTTTGTAATATCAAAATAACAGCTTTTTACTAAATGCATATGAAAGTATATATATACGGGACCTACACCAAAACAGCCATTTTTAAAATGTTTGTATGTCTGTCTGTCTGTCTGTTTGTTTGTTCCGGGTAATCTCCGAAACGACTGGGCCGATTTTGGCCGGACTTTCACTGGCAGATAGCTGATGTTACAAGGAGTAACATAGGCTACTTTTATTTTGGAAAAAGTATTAGGGTTCCGCGCAAAAAAATAAATACCATGAAATCCAATATCTCCGCGCGGGTGAAACCGCGGGGCAGCAGCTAGTTTATAATAATAATTTAAGTCATTATTTACGTTACGTCCACGTATAAGCTACTACTTTTATTTGACAATGAATGTATAAGCAGATACAAATACTGGTTCGACCTTTAAAATTCAATTCCATTGAACAAACAGAGATATCGTAACGGTCCTCATGCAGGAAAAGATAGGCATTGTTCGCCCCGAGGGGTTTTCAGCTTTAATGTAAATGTTACTGAGCCTGTCAATAGCGTTCGAATAGGATAAAAGGGTTTGAAGATTCCTGTTGTATAGCTTAACCAGTTTAATGTAACTTAAGTGGTAGAACTAACTCTTCTGTGAGTGTCCGTCTGGTTACCGTTTTGCTCGTGTAGTCTGCCCCCAAGCACTAATGTGCAAGCATTACTGTTTTCGTGTTTGAAGAGCAAAGTAGAGCAGTGAAATTACTGGGCTTATGAGTCACTCCCTAAAACGAACGTCGAAGCTTCGGTTGACGGATCGCAGTTTCTCTACTATGAAAGTGCTTCGGATCCAACGTTCAATTCGATGTTCGCTCTTGACATTTTGGTTTTCATAGTAGGAAAATGCCGATCCGTCAGCCGAAGCTTCGACGTTCGATTCACGGAGTAAGGCCCCAGGTGTGTAGGTAATGGTAACGAAGGCACTGCTGTGCCGCGCAGGCCTTTATGCTTTAAAGTTTTGAGTGGCACTGCAATTTTTACGTTACGATCATCATCATGCAAACGATCCGCTCGTCGCGTTATCCAATTGTATACAAATAAATAAGCTTTACAGTTTCGTTTGTAGTGTAGGACACACAAAAAGGTACCAACAATCACTAAAAAACAAGCACAAGTAGGCCTCGTTGTATTAAAATGTCGTTCTATTCATAAAAAGCGTTATAATGGCCCCAACTGGTCACAACAGCAAAGCTTTGAATAAAATTGAAAATATGTTACCATTAATTAAAGCAGAATTCCGCTAAATCGCATTAAAATGGTCTTAGCATCAGCGAGCGCACATTAAGGGTGCTCTGATGCGGGAAATATTGTGAAGAATGTTTTTGCTTGCTGGTGTATCATGTTTTAAGTGAGTGTCTCCATTGTTTGTGTCTTTTGCAAGAATATGTATTGCAGACCGTAGACGCTTATGCAAACGTGCGTTTGCTTGTCAGAATAACAACGCTTTTGTATTAAGCGCAGATTTCGAGTATGTCGTAATCGACGCTTGATGCAAAAGCGTTGTTATTCTGACAAGCAAACGCACGTTTGCATAAGCGTCTACGGTCTGCATATGGGACGGGACCACTTTTCTAATACTAGTAGTTTCTTTGGCCAAGCACTGCTAGGAAGTACCTACTAATGTGCTTCAAAGCAAAACAAATGTTTTTATTTTGTTTTGTGTGTTGTGGAGTCATAATCCTAATTATTCGATTTTGAAGTTTCACGATGACGAGTAAGGTGCGGTGCAGTGCTGCACAGGACTGTCATTCAAAAGCTTACAACTGCAACCAGGCATGATGCTTAACGTCAAACAAACGTTCAGCCCCTTTCTTTCCAAATGAAAAAAAAAACATTTAAAAAATTACCTTTGCTTACAAAGGTAATTTTTTAATAAAAAACCCAACTATCACTTATGATAGTTGGGTTTTTTATTTAACTAAATAATTTATACAACAGACCTAGAACGTTTCTCACTAAATCTAAAATCTAGTGAGAAATGTATTAGAGAATAGAGCGGGTTAGTGTGAAACGGACTTGAACCGTCAAACTCCATTATTGAATTTGGAGATGCAACGGATTAACTAAGCGAACCAATAGTTCCACTTAGGATGCACAAGCACTAATCAATTTGGTTAAATATGAGAAAATTCGGTTTCCTTGTACGAATAAATGCAGTGCTAACATCGAGAATTTGAGTGCTAATCAAAATATTCGAACCAAAGGTCTCGAGTATTTCACTTGTTTGTATACTCAAATAATTCGTGTGTGTGTGTGTGTGTACAAATGTTGTGGCGGTTACTTGAATAGTAGCTTCTATGACTTAAAAATCACAAATTCTAGCTAGTGCTAGCACAGGAAACTGTAAAAGGACATCGATATTTTATGAATTAAATTACTTGTTTTCGGAAATTTTATACCGATTTCAATAATATTTTTCAATTAGTAGGATTTTTTGATTAATATCTCAAGAATAGTCTTTTTATACATTTTAGTAAAGAATACCACCTTTAAGGGTGGAAAGATGAGGGATGAAATTTCAAATATCGCATTATATTCGTAAGAAAAGTAGTAGACAACACTGAATGATTCTATTAAAGTACAGGTGCGACCACACACACCTCGAAAAATAGGTAACGTAACGTTTTTTTCTTAGTACATCTTGATTAACACTCTGTCCAGACAGAGCAAAAAGCACCAATCCTAATATACTTATTATAAGTTTGAATACTTCCAAAATTAATGTTTATGTTACAAAACTCAACCCAAAGCCTTTATCTTTTATACACACCATCAAAACTTGGACAGGCCTATCAAAACATTTTCCGGGGGGCGATACGATTCGCCTAACGACCGCGCGATCACTTAGGTACACTCCATGTTAGGTACACTTCATGTTAGGTACTTGGTACACTTAACACCGTCACCCGAGTTTTGTAGATTCGGTAGTTGCTCGAGTTTCACAACTGTGGTGCAGGACTTAGACAGTCGGAATTTACCAATTAAGTATATGTTTCTTTAGTGGGTCAAGTGTTTAGGAGATCACAATCTTTCACGAGGACTTTGAAATGTACTACACCCGGATTTAAGTCTGTTTGGGTTTTATTATTTATTAATTAGTTAGAAGCAACGATGGAAGATGAAATACGGCTTTATCGGTGGCCCAAACTGGGTCGGAGAAGTTTCGGTCGTCTAGTGAGGCGTTGGATCCACGACGTGAGAAAAACTGTAGTGAATGCTTGGATGTCAATAACCAGAGACCAAGGAGAATAGTAGAATAAGAGTGAGACCCTATAGTGTGTTAGAACGGGCTGATGATGATGATGATTCATTATTTGATGACTTAGATACTTGTATGTAACGTGTAGTCCTACATACAAATTCAATAAAATAAGTAAAAAAAGAAAAGGGATTTCTGTACGAAGCTAAATATTTAACAGAGTTTTTAGTATATTCATGTAATAATAGTATAGCCGGTTCTCATTTAACATCCACTTCGTTCTCGGTGGATATGTGTCATATCCGCAAAACAGCCAATATGCGCCGAAAAATAACCTACAAAATCTTCACTGCCACCCGACGATACTCATTCGCTTACATCACATCGTCCTCACCGAATAATACCGTTTCCCACCAAAAATCACAACATAAAAAACTGAGGCACAGGCACACATCAGGCGTTGGAGTTTTGGCGGGGAGAAGGGGTCCTCTATTGATTTTGCCCCTCGCTCCTCTCGGCCCCGCACGCATCTCACAACTGTTGCTTAACTTTTGCCACAATATATATATATTTGATAAGCAGAATCTAGCTTGCAGTTGAAAATAGCCATGTGACCCGTTCACATGGCTATTTTCAACTGCAAGCTGTCATCTAGTGCCAATATGCAACAAATTACTTAAGAACCTCTAAAAGACGATACATCCAAAGCAGAATATCTTAAAAACGTACCGTAAAAAATGTAGTCTTATCGTTAGGTAGTAATCTCTTCCACACAATAGTAAGACGAAATAGATATTATTTTATAGCCGTTCAACGCCACGTTGAAATAATATAATTACTAACGCGCCGCTAGGACTATGAACATTGTCTTTTGAGGCATGTAAAAGCCCCATTTTGACGCATAATATGAGTTCAGTTTAAACCATATTAAGGCTATAGTAAAACTGAGTAGTCCCCATACTGGTTTAGGTCCTTGCCACAGTCTGGAAAAGCAGTAGGTCAGTGCACGTCAAAGAGTTTCGAATTAGAACGTTGCGGCCAAGTTGCGGCTTTCAGCAATTCGAGGATGCAAAATGGCAGCGTTTATTTTAGAAGTGGTTATTTGCAATTCCAAAATTGGGTAAACTATTAGCAGTATATAGCGCTTGTGTAGACTTTTTAAATGCAAAGCTACGGATTTGAGTAAAAAGTGTAATCAAATATCTTATGGGATATCAAAGGTATTTCACACTATTTTAAACTATGACGGTTATTCACAACTTCGAACATTATAACGGTGTACTTACCGTGGTTATTATTAATTAATGAGCGTCCGATATTCCAGTGAATATGATACTTGCAACTGTGTCGAAATATCGGGAGCTCATGAATTAATAATAACCACGATAAATATCCCGTTATTATAACGTATAAAGGTCTTTCAGTTTGTAATGACCTTTTTAAAGGTTAGCTTTAGGTCTTGGCCTCCTTTGGGAGGCTAAAGCATTGTTTTAGACAAAACTAAGCTAGATAGTTAAATTGTGTAAAAAGGTTTAAGATACTATAAAATCCCTTGAAATTCGCATTTAGGTGTTAGTGGGAGGACTAACTCTTCTGCGAGTGTCCGTCTGGGTTGTTACCACCGCTTTGCTCGTGAAATCTGCCGCCAAGCAGTAGTGTGCAAGCATTACTGTGTTCCGGTTTGATAAGCAGAGTTTCCAGTGAAATTACTGGGCTTATGAGACTTAATACCTAATGTCTCAGGGTAACGAGCGCACTGCAGTGCCGCGCAGGCCTTTGTGTTTCAAAGTTCTGGGTGGCACTGCAATTGTTATGGGCCGGCGTTATGCTTACCATCAGGCAAACGACCAGCTCGTCTCGTTACCAAATATCATAAAAAAAAAAAAAAAACTGATTTGTTTTACTGCTTTCTATCTCAGCTGGACGCTAAAAGCGTATCTCCCATAGGACACTCAAATCAGTCAAAATTCTGTTTGAAATCTGAATGTTGTTAAATTAATACCCTTTTTTCAAACTTCAGTGACAAATTGCCGTATTTCTACATTTCTTTTACTGGAATTAATTCAAAAACTTTCGGCAAGAAATGGCTTGAGGCACTGTTTTGTTACGTAAGAGCAATTTAGATTGGATAGGTATTTTGTTTTTTTTTAATGGATTTTCTCTTCAGAAAATGCCGCCGAATAAGAGACTTATTTCCAGATATATTCGTATTACTCGTAGATAAATGAAAGCCGATAGTAATGTTCAATACTACAGTTAAGTATTCAATCAAATTTGTTTAAAAAAACATTGTATCGTTGTCGCTAGAAAGGACAGTGGTTTATCAATTTATTTCACCTCAACGATTTATAGAAAAAAGTTTGAATCAACCTCTTTGGTTATTCAGAGTAGGATTAGTAGAAACTTATGTCAGCCTAATCGTTTATTAAGAGTTGACCACTTGACACGCCATCACAGATAACTGGACACAATTTCCCCACATTATGTTTTTACAAAACTAATAAACTATTCGATGTGCCTCCATTTAGGCATAGTTTTTTTTATTTTTAAATTAGCATTTAACTAGAAATAATAGCTCTCAAAAGCGGATGCTGGAACACACTAATAGGGCTTGGCAACGAGTTTTCATCTTAAGGTTGGTAGGTAGCTAGAATAGCACTAGAAAAACCTATACCATTATGCTTGGTTGTTCATATCATCATTGCTTAAAACTAGACCACAGAATAGATATACACAGAATAGAATAGACCAGACACAGTTTTTGTTACACTTACAGGAAATACACTTTTATTATTTTTAATTGGTCAGTTATTCGAAATATAGAGGTACCAAAATCTTATGTCCACTTCAAATAGTAAAAAAACCGTCGTATGCAGAGGGCAAGTAGCATTTCAAAGCTGCGTTATACCGCCACTTTGAATGGCCTTTCCTATAGATCCCCATCTAAACCTGTGTTCAGCAGTATTACGTTTTCAGACTCATGATGATGATGATGCTGAGTAAAAATTTTGTAGTTTTAACTAAAAATTTTGTAGTTTTTTTATGTATTACTATGATCTAATATTTTTTAAAGAGTAGTCCGACTTTGGTGATTTTTTTTCAGTGTATTGGGTATACTTCGTAGTAAGTTTCAGACAAAATTGAAAAAAAAATCGGATGTCGGTTTAATTTCTCGTCTAATAGTTATTTGTAAAAAAATAGTGGAAATTCGCATAAAACCGTTGAAATCCCAACACATAAAAATTAAGCAAAGAAATCTAACGGCTCGGTCTGGGGATGATTATAATTCACCGGTTATTGCACGTAAATGTCCCTTTCGTGCCGTAAAGCTGTAACTGAACCTCTGTTCTGGAAATGTATACAATTGCTATGGGCATTTTTTATAAAAGGACTCCATTTTTTAACAGTTTCCAAAAAGAGAAAAAATTTATCAATATTTTTTATTTATATTTTTAGTTTTAGATATCTCCGCCATTTGTTGACCGAATAAATCTCAGAAAAATGGTATTTTATTACAAATAATTTGTGAAACTTGCGAGATTTGTGAGAGCTGGTGTTTTGTCTGATAGTAAGCATAATAACGCTCGTAACCCGTGCCACTCATAACTTTGGAACACAAATCCCTGCGCGGCACTGCAGTGCGTTCGTTACCCTGAGACATTAGATATTAACATATTATGTTAAGTGTAAGCATAAAAAGAACTGTACCTACCTACAATCCTTGTACGTCAAATTTGAAGAAGCATTACTTACAAAGAATAATGAGATTTCCACAAAGTGTTTTCAAAGTGAAGTCTTAAAGAAAGCTGGATAAAATACTACTTCAACAGCATAATATTAAAAGCAATTGTTCAGAAGAGAAGGTTGAAAGGAAGCTAAATAAAAGCGGCCATGATTCACGAGCTCTGCCATGTAATAACCAGCTCTTCTTCAAGACCTATATAAAGTGGGTAATAACTTTTATATGTGCATTGTAAAAGTGTAAAACAATGAAGAGATACGAGCTGAGGTAATGTGTATAAGGTTAGATGCTACCGCATTATAGCCATGGAAGATTATAGGTCTGAGTATTTTATAACTCGGCGAATTTACACCTTTGCAGCACTTTGGGTTTTAGTGCGTATATAACATGCATGCATTTAACCATATCACTACTAGCTTCTGCCGGCGGTTCCATCCGCGTTAGCACAGAAATCGTGCATTTTTCCGGGATAAAAAGTTTCCTATGTTATTCTCCGGATCATCTTACTAATCCTACTTCCTCATAGTCCTACTAGTAATAATATAAATGCACACTTTCGCATTTATAATATTATTAGTAGGATTTCTACCAAAATGCATTTAACTCTAAGGTAAAAACTCACAACTTGAAATGAAATCAATTTCATTCTGATTCTAACACACCGGGTTCAAGGCCGTCAAAAATAACCATCCCCAAAATCCATACGATTTAAAAACCCATACCATGAATTATTGAAACGATGAGTCCGCAGCGATTATGTAAAACGCACGAAAATAACTCTTGGGGTCTTCGTAAAAGAGTTCGTTTTTGAAGGAATGGCTTAGTGAAATATTTGATCGACCCATTGACTTCCTAACTTCCTATAGGACCTTACACGTGCGGTTTTAATCACGGATTTAGGCCTGATCCTCAATAACTTTAAAAGGTTTCGGATTTAGTAGATGATTACTCACAATTTACTCAATGATCTGTAAATGGTTTAAGTTTTCTAATTATTATAGATAGATAGATAGATAGATAGAAAATTCTTTATTGCACAATCATAGTTGAAGGTACATAGGCGAACTTAATGCTATAAAGCATTATCTTCCAGTTAACCACGGTGTAATGTGGTGATTTTACAAGGTAGTGCAGATCATAGTTATTGGATAAGTAAAATTTGTATGGAGAAATAACATATGTGTACATACAAAAATACAAATATAAGAAAACACGAACCAATCTAATAGCATAAATACATATATACATACATAATCAAATAAAATATAGGTACCCTAGGTAAAGTAATCTAGTAATTTGCTCAGTTTGTGGTTTTGTTTTGGAGAGCAAGATAGTGGTTATACACTTTGGACTTGAAAACACCAATCGATAATGCCTGGCGGATATCCGGCGGAAGATCGTTCCAGAGACGTATTGCGGTGACAGTGAAGGAATCTGAGTACAATGCCGTTCTATGTTGTGGAACCATTAGTTGAAAAACTTGAGATGATATTATAAATATATTATTGAATATAATATTTAAATATGTAATATGCTTATGTATTTAATATGTTTAAAAAACTTGAAATATGTTATATCGGTTGACGCGCGCTACAATGCAGAAATATAAAAGATTTTACTATTTGTGTATGCGTTTACCTTATGGTAAACCGCGAAATATGCTTATTTACCTTAAATATATATTTTAGTTAGACAATGTAATCTGAAACGTATAAATAAGTAGCTGCATTATCAACAATTACGCTAAAACTTATCTTCTTTAGAACTTCACGCGTGAATGTATAATCTTTACATAAAAGCTAAGTGCAACGTTAAACTGAAAACTAAATTAATAAAACTAAAAACTATGTACACCAGTACATAAATGTGACTACTTAAACTAGGAACTTTCGCCACTGGGAGCATTTATGAATAAAGATTGCACAAAAACTTAAACTTACTTTAAAGTTTAATCAGACTACGCGACGAGGAAAAAGTACTACCTATACACATTTTATATTTACCAACTTGATATCTCCCGAGATACTAAGATACTAAGTATCTATCTACATGCTAAATATAACACTGTACTCATGATTTCCCTCGTTGAAATGGATACAGAGTCTTTTTATTATTTTAAACGGGGCGTGTGTATTTATATTTATTTATTTATTTTTATTTACATTTCTCCATTCTCAACTGATGCTAAGATTCAGAGACGAGTCTAACCTCCGTAACACAAACTCTAGCTTACCTTGACTCAGTCGATAGGTTTTAGTCATTTTTATCAACTTTTCCACTTCTGAGATTCAAAGCTTCTTTTAGGAAAGGGTCATAGGTAATCGGCAAATTACAACCATTTTCAACAGTTGTAAATATTTTCAACGGTTGTAAATATCATTCATGGTTATGTAACGCCAATGGACCAATATTAAAAAGCTGGACGCTAAAACACCTAAAAGAAGAGTCCACCTCGTAAACTCAAAAAGATTTGTCTCTACATTTTGACGTCGCGAGCCCAAATAAATCACGGCAAACGGTTTAGATCCATGTAAATTGACACATTTCCCTGTCCAAACGGCCGGCGGCACCGTCAGCTCCCGATAAATAGGATAAATCGCCTTTTCTAAAGCAATTTTAGCGGGGATTTTGGACCATTATTGAATAAAAAGTTTATTTTTAACAGTCCTTATTTAAGAGATTCGATGCGGGATAGTTACAAAACATAGATAAATAGACTATTGTTTACTACACATCATGTTTACAACACATTAATGAACACTATAATTATAAAACAATAAAAACCGTGATTTTATTTTTAAGGCTCTTGTTAAAAATTGTCAATGGTTTAGTTAAACTATGTTTAGTCTTTGTTGTTCTTTAACAATTTGAAACTGAATCGATACAGACAAAACACAGTTTAACTATTCAACAGTTTAATTAAAAATAACTTAAGTATCAAACTCTCTCAGTAACGTTTAGGTCATGAAAACGTACTTAGACACTTTTAAATGGTAACTAAGTATTAAACTTGGTATTCACTTACACGAAATGCGATCGTTTTCATGCAAAGGTCTCTTAAAATCTATCTTTGATGGATGAATATTGAAGATTGAAGAGGAATCACACTTATTTCAATTGGAAGCAAATTCCAAGTCCATTTTTCAGGCTTCCGGCATTGTAACGGACACCTGAAAAATTAAAGCGTCTTAACTATTCTGGAATACATTCGATTACCGCTTCGATTCATCGATCGATGATCAAATGTTGATGTTTATAGTCACATGATCCATGCAGTATGAACACCAGAAGTTAACGTGAATAAATGTACGTTGGAAGTAAGTGCGCCTAATTACTGTTTACGAGAATTTAAACACTAACTCGCTTTCCTAAGTCCTTTATCATTTAATTACAGTGCGGTTAGGTTCTCAGTCCTCTGTAATAAATGTTTATTTTAATTGCAAATGGGTAATTGGTTTATATTTTAAACCCTAGACTATTATTCTAGCCATTGGTTCTTAGAAGCAAACGTCTGCTAGTACTTTACATTTACTGATTTCTACAGCTAAATAATTAAGTATGTAGGTACCTAATTTATTTTCTTATAAGAATTTACAGGGCCTTAGTTAAAAAAAATACAAAGACACGTTACCTATCGAAAGTAAAAAAATAGCAAATAGCCTGCTCTTGATTCTCTGCACGCAGTCTCGATGTAGTTCGCAGGAAATTCTTAACAGATACAAGCTTCATTGTGTGTGATACCTGGACGTTATTTATCGCCGCTAATGCGATTTACATCCGCTTAAAATAACGTAGTTGTAGTCACTACATAGAGTATTTATTATTTTGCACATTAGGCACCTCGAAGTTTAGGAAAACCCAGCTCCTATCCCGTCATAAATACACAGAAGTACCTAAGGCCAGCGGACCTTTCCTGTTTATCTTTAATGTCCAAACCACGCCGCTCATTCCGGGCTGTATAGCCGTTTCCTATTGCGGTCTGCTTAGTTTGTAGTGACTAACAATAACCAAGCTATGTTAGGTTTAATTAGGTACTAGATAGGCCTAGGGGTCTAAGGTTAAATAGATTAGTCTTACCCATGTAGGGACTGGATCAGCGAATCTAAGAGGCAATGAATCTGACTACCCTTAATTAGGCTCTTTTATGAGAGTCCGTCTGGTTTGGCCCCTAATCAATCCGTATAAAAGTATCTCCATGTTTGGTATCAAGGGCCAAATAGATAAAATCTTAAAGGTGACCTTTCTGGGTGTCGAGCGCAGTGAGCAGAGCGAGTTTTATTTATTATGGGTCAAATCTTGCAAGTTGTTAGTGGGTGGACTAACTCTTCTGCGAGTGTCCGTCTGGGTTGTTACCACCGCTTTGCTCGTGAAGTCTGCCGCCAAGCAGTAGTGTGCAAGCATTACTGTATTCCGGTTTGATGAGCAGAGTATCCAGTTAAATTACTGGGCTTATGAGACTTAATACCTAATGTCTCAGGGTAACGAGCGCACTGCAGTGCCGCGCAGGCCTTTGGGTTTCAAAGTTCTGAGCGGCACTGCAATTGTTATGGGCCGGCGTTATGCTTACCATCAGGCAAACGACCAGCTCGTCTCGTTACCAATTAGAATAATAAAAAACCTTTATCATTTGTTAGACTTTACCAACAATCGTAAGTTAAAATAAGTGTTCAGGTTTAAAGTAGAAACTTAACTATCTCAAGAAACTAATTTATAATCGTGCTACTATCAGTTAAAACTTGTGAACTCCACAGAGGTAGCGTTTGAAAGCTTCAAGGTTTACCCTCAGGGTGAGAGAGAAGTTCCAAGACTTGATCCATTGATGAATTAACTTGACGTCAACTTTCGTTTTAACAACAAATAACACTGTTGTTGAAGGCTTACGACGAGGGAAACAAATGGGTTAAACAGTTAAGGTCGTTCAGGATGTTATTTATACTGTACTATGAATGATGCAGGTTACATAAGGTGGTCTGGACTTCGTAAGTAATCATATACTAACGTCACTATATCTTAAAAGTACTAGATTAAGTTTTTATATTACAAGGACGTACAATTATATTTTGTAGTCTCAAGTTTTCTCTTGATTTTTATAGTTTGTATTTTATGCTATAGTGCGAGACATAATGACTGGCAATAAAATGCATTTAACCTTTCGTTTGTTATAGTAAATAAAAGTTACAATGCTTTAAATATATTTATTTTGAGTAGAACAATTATAATAAGAAATGATTTGTGTCAAATCATGAAATACATTGTAAAATAAAACACTTTTAACGTGATATACGTGCTATTTTTACAAAGCATCTGACGAGGTGTCAATGCACTTTATTGCCAATCTTTATGGCTCGCGCTATACCAATTGCATTTGTTTGAAAGGTGATTTATACGAGAGCTATGATTAAAAAAAATCCGTGCAGCCGTTTGAAGTTAATCGGCTTCTTTAGTAATTTAAAAATGTTACTTTAATCTGGTTTCTCTTTTAATTTTTTTTAATTGCTAACACTTTTTGCAATATACAAGGCACAATTCAACAGAACAATATTTCAAACACACAGGAATAATGGAGCATTAATTCATATAAAAATCTGCTACTTCGAATTACAAAATACCAGGTACACTCGGGCCCAGGAGGGCGCTCATGAAAGTTAAGTTAGATTTGGTGCCCGCTCTAATTGCAACATTAATTTTAACTTTAATGGTTAACCATTCCCGAGACTATAAAATATACCAGTTAATTGGACGGTATTTCGGATTTCGCTCTAGCTACGAAACTTCATCCGAATATTTGGCAGAATAACGCGTGGTATTTCCAGCGTAGGTAGGTACAGCGGTAGCGAACAACGCCTTGGTCTGAACAGGCCTTTACTGTTGCACTGTGTAATTTACAATCGTTATTCAAAGGATCAACTGCAGCTCCAGCATTGTAAATGCATCGTGCGTGACAGATAGTGTAATGCACCATAACAAATACTGGTGATAAATATAACCTGTACAGTACAGTAAAAAACATAAGCGAATCTTTAAATTTTTAAACAATTTTTTTTGGTATAAATAACTTTTGAAGTTCTTACAAAAGTTGTCGCACATAAAATTCTCAACAAATTTAGTCTTGGACCATATTTCCTAAAATAAACCGTTCTTGAGATACAGCGCAAAGAGTGGAAGCGCTTAGCGATACTTTAGGTTCTTTTAAATTGATTTATCTAATGCGTAGACGGTCGGGACGGGACTTATCGCGCTATGTCTAAATTACATATTAATTAGCTTTATTTCTAGGACGTCGATAATCTATTTAGCAGCTTACTTCGTTTGAAACCTAATCTTTATCAGACCTAAATATTAATTACTTTGATAACGCTTTCAATTGAAGAAACGAAGTAAACCTTTCAAATAGGTGCAGGACGCAGGTGTACCTAAAGCGTAGAGAGACTAAGTCACGTTTGAAATTCAGAGGCCTGCGCGGCACTGCAGTGCACTAGTTACCCTCAGGTCTCATAAGCGGTTTACTACTTTACCCATCAAACCGGAACACAGTATTTATTATTCACATTTCTGCTTGGCGGCAGACTTCACGAGCAAAGCAGTGGTCCCAACCCAGATGGACACTCGCAGATGAGTTAGCCCTACCGGTTATCGATTCGATTACTAGGTGGATATAACAAAATCGATTTATCATTAGCACAGTGACATTAAGTTTAGCTATCCTGTACTGATATTAATTATAGACATAGCTGATTATATCATCATGATTGAGATTGATCTCACCCATTAGCTAATGAGGTGTTTCATCTTCGATAATCCGATTCCTAAGCGAGTTTCAAGCAAACTTCCGTAATAGCTTCATAATGTTTACAACTATAATAGATTACATTGATTACTTAACAAATCTCTGAATAAGATGAACTATACTCTGAATAACGTGAACTTTCCAATTACCATGGCTATGATTTGTTGTGTATTTGCTTTAATATTAAATGTTACGCAATAGGTACCTACACAATTTTAGGACATATAATTATAGGGATGGAGCACGGAAAGGTTATCGGGAGACATCCCAATGGTTACTATCATATATTACCATCCTAGTCCAAATGATTACGCTTTCACGCTAGTCCACTATAAGTGGGGTAGGTACTAATGTACACACTCTGATCGATACTTACTTTTCGAGGTACACTTAGGCCAGTCGCGTAAATAATACACATTTATGCACATAAATATATTTTTCGTATAATATATTACATACTTTAATTTATTTTACCACTATCTGCAATGTGAAAGATATCTGAAATTCTGACCCTAAAGAATCATTATCTATTTAATAATCATTGAAATTATCTATTTTTTAACATGAGCAATTATTTACTTCACAAATTATATTGACTGACGTAGAGGACGTGCTTCGTTTACCCTAGTAAAAATCTAGACACTCATATTATAGCTACAGACAAGGGGCATTGCGATAGTTAAAAGGTCTCAAGAAACTTATTAATTATATAAACAAAATTCAAATTAATCTAAAAGGATCTACCAACTTGATTACCTCACGCCTCAGCGATCCTTTTCGTCCTTCACTCTCGTAATCCGAATTTACTCGAAAGGCGGAAACAACGTCCTTGAGTCGCGCCACATTTTTTATAAAACATAAATTAAAAAAACTCGTAAAATATTAAAATGAGACAGAAGCGACACTAAGGTTCAGTGACCTCATAAAAAATATTTCCAACTGCCTTTTAATTGTGGAATTTATTAGACGGTGTAACGTTTTTCTGTTTTATCCTCCTTTTTGGAAATATGATTAAACTGGGGAACAAAAAACCGAGATAAAAAATATTAGGGTCTGGCTAAAAGTGAAGTTCAACTGAGAAAAAACTTCACCAAACACTGCGAGGTGTAAATTAAGGCAGGTACCTCACTTTTTTAAGTAACTTGAAAATTAACACAAATTTCACACGATTAGCTCCTAACTTTCACTGTGATAATTATCTCTTTGTTTAAAAACTATCAAAGCTTATAAAGATATGTCTATTACCAGTGATTTATTAAAGAAAGGAAACGTGGCCTTTAGTCGTGTTTATTATATATTATAATAATCCGGAACTGAAAAAAGTGCCAAAGAACTACCAAATTTTCTACGAATTTATTTTTTAAAACTCCAGCTCGCTTTCGACACAAATAAATTGAACTCATCAAACGCCCGTTAGTTTGAACCCAGCTTTATACTAGTTGGTCCAAGTTTTTGAACACCATCATTTTATTTTTAAGCCATTAGTCCGGTTTAAAAGTTCAAGCTACCTGGAGCGCATAATTACTTCAGACAGTAAATAAAGTATCGTAAAAAAGGTGCTAAGAAGTTTGAGCTGTTTTCCCCTTGAGCGTGTTAATCTGTGAAATGCTTAGTAGCCATCTGGTCCTTATTATAAATTTCACCGGGATTAAGTACCTACTTTTTAAAAGGAATTCCATCGTCGAAACGTCAAAATGCTAAAATGTTTTTATTAACTTGCGCGCAACATATCTATAATGATAGTACTAAGTTTTGTTTGAGAAGCACTTAGAAATGAAAGCGCTTAGTTTAGAGATAAATTAAGAGCTTTGATTTTAACACATTTTTGTAGGATTAATTTAATCAACTAAAACACGAACAGCCTTAATAATAAACTCTGTGGTGACTATGAACCGGGTGCCATAGTGTAGACCAGGCCCCACTAGGTGGTCCGACGACCACCGGTGAGCCGTTGGATGTTAAAGGCAAGTATCCGATCCAAGTGATGTTATATCGGGATGGCCTATACATACTGTTACGTCGAGAAATGAGACAACTCGGTTTGAATAATTGACACACGTCTATTTTCACTCGTAGTTCAATGAGGACTGCCGTCCTTCCCCGCGCCTTCCCCTTGCGTAGCGCTGAGATGACTACGGCGTAGCACTGACTTCATGACGTCATAGCGTAGCAACCAGCACCATACCATGATCTACCGTTATTCTTACAATATGTTCAGCAATTAAATAGATATAAAAACATATAACTAGGAACACAAATTTCCGTTGTTTTGATTTCGTGATAAATAATGCACTAAAGATAAAGTATAGCTTTACTAGGTGCTATAACTATTCTGCGAGTGTCCGTCTGGGTTGTTACCGCCGCTTTGGTCGTGAAGTCTGCCGCCAAGCAGTATTGTGCAAGCATTACTGTGTTCCGGTTTGATAAGCAGTGTAGACAGTGAAATTACTGGGCTTATGAAACTAATGTGTCAGGGTAACGAGCGTACTGCAGTGGCGTACAAACCTTTGTGTTTCAAAGTTCTGAGTGGCAATGCAATTTTATGGTCCGGCGTTATGCTATACAGACATACGACCAGCTCGTCTCGTTATTACAAAGTATAAGACATTTTTTACGATTATTATGATACAATTTAACAAAGTAATTAGCGTAAATCTTTCTTTCTCCGACGGCGACAAGCTTTGAAATAAAAAGGGTTCTCCTCTTACTTATCCGAAGGATGTAGCCACTACAATAGCGTCTATCTCTTCACTCGGTTGAACAATTTCTCTAGATGCTTATCTTAGCTACGTAGAGCCATTTATCATGGCTAGGTTTTGGCCTATCAGTGTTTAGGTTAGAGTGCTATATTATAAAAGGGCCTCCCAAGCTATTCAAACCTACGAATAGGCTATAACAATACGTATTTTATTTGATTAGGTACTTTCTCTCGTTTTTTTTTTCAATCTAAGGAAAAGTTTTATCCTACGAGATTTTCAGAAACATATCGAGCATTTACGTTTTTGTCATAGATATTGCTATATTTGCGAACAGTGTCTTGTACTATCAGAAAACTTTTGATCAATTTTATCTAACTCCACTTGTGGTATCTCCAGATGTAGTAGAGCCAATCCCATTTTAGACTTTCGAAATTGAACTGGCACTAGTGCTTTAAAACAAATGCAAATCGACTGCTCAATCAAACCACTATTCAAGATAAAGTGCAGTTTAGGCCCAAAGAGAACTACACTATTGGGCCCTCGAAAGCGGCCACTAACGTGACCTCTAGCTGCGGATAAGATTTTCCATAAATTTTATATGGCCTCGGCGCATATTGAGCGTTTGAGTGGCCGCGACTGAGCTACAAGCAGAGGCGTTGGCCGCGTTTAAAGTTCGCCTCCCGCGCACACTTGGCCACAAAAGTCGGGTTGTCCCCACCCGCACAGAATAGAGAGAAGAAATGGGCGCTTGGGCGCTTAGGCCGTCAAAAAGAGCACGAGCGCCCCTTCTGTTCACTCTAAGTTTGCCAGTGGCTGCGTTTGTAGGCTGCACCTAGCCACTGATTGCCACGTCCAGTGGCTGCATCTAGTGATCTCGTTTTGTAGCTCAATATGCGGCTACTGTAAAACTATACTTTTTTTTTTAGTCTACTTTTATTTAGGGGCTTTTCCCACATTGGTATGCCAGCCCCATCATACCCTAAACTTAAATACTAACCTTAATTTAATTTAAACATTTTATATAAACATTTTGCTGCCTCACTAATCTGGTGATGCCAAAATATTTGTAAATAAACCAATGTCTGTGCGAACTAGATTAAACTTATCCATTAGTTCCTTTCTTAAAACTATATTTTAGAATAGGATATTGAAGACCTGTTTTTCCTCTCCCCCTCCTTTTTTCATAACTTAATTTTTTATACAGTTTCGAAGTAATACAGACTATATTGCTGACAACATTAAAGAATTATTTACCCTGAAAAAGGACATCTACTCTTATAACTTTTGAATGTACGTTGAAACAAAATACTAATAAAGTTAGCTTTATAATATTTTCTCCCACTGCAAGGAGTAACAAAGCATGAAGTTATATAAATCATTTTTGTATTCGCAAAGTTTTGTTGCATTTAAACTTTTACCTTTTATTCATCTTGTTGTTACCACACAAAATAACTAACTTTACAAACTAACTTTGCCATTCAACGTGGCAATGCTGCCAGTATTTTGGGAACGTTGCCTACTGGTAGCGGATTGTTAGATTAAGATTGTAAATAGATTGCTGTGTATTTTATTTAGTTATTTTAGTATATTTTATTAGGTACTTGTTTTATTAAATTAGATAAACTTTACAAACTTATTAATTGTTTGGTTGTTAAAAAATTCGCTTTGGGGTAAACCAATTATAAATCTGAAATAAGCTACTCTTCAAAAGCTTCACATTATGATGTGAATCCAAACAAGTACTTCTATACATTGTCAAATGTCTCAAGGTAACGAGTACAATGCAGTGCTACGCAGGCTTTAGTGTTTCAAAGTTCTGAGTGGCACTGCAATTGTTATTGACCGGTGTTATGCTCATCATCCGGCAAACGACCCGCTCGTCTCGTTACTCAATAGTATATTTGATGGAATCAGGCGTTACTTTGCGGAAATCCATTTTAAATAAGATTATATAAAGTGACAACAAATTGCTCACTCAATAGTATGAAAAAAAAAATAACTGAGCAGTAAAAGTACAGCTTTAGTTGTTGCATTTAGAGGTAGCAACCAAGCAAGCAAACCCCAACCAATATACTTTGGTTGCTTCGTGATGTTTTCCCTCACTTAAAGCGTATGCTCACTGAGTGATACAAACCATAGCCTCGGCGTACAAATGCGTCCCTTTGAATTGGGCCCTAATCGATCTAAACTACTTCTCGCGTTCCTGAGGTGGGCGCTCGTAGAAGTTGTAGTGTCTATAGTTGCCTCGTTCTAAAGCTTTTACCATTGAGAAGGGCAAGAAATTGGACGGTGGAGTAAACTACCATTGCACCATATATCACTTCAATATATGTTATGATACTGGTCTCGTGTAATCTATTCGAAAGACCGCCTGCGGTTATCGCTCGACAAAATTGCGTGTTTTTGCCGTGAAAAGACTTTCAAGGCAAAAAAGCGCAATATTTTTCAACACGAATAAAAATCAGTTCTGTCACTAGGCCCAAGTCGTTCTTCATACTAACAGGGTGAGCTCCTCGGGAGATATTTATCAGAGAAAGTGGAGCAGACGAGGTCCCTATGGGAGACTACAGGTCTAATGCCGATGTAATGTACATTTTTATACCTCGTTCTTGGTGAAATATTTACGTTTTCACGCGTGTCTATTTACGTTTTCATTTGATAACTGTGAATGAATGTGTGTTATGAAAGATTGTACAGCTCGTGGAAGAATCAGTTATTGTTTTTTTTTTGTAAACGCTCGATGTCTTTCTTTATTTCTGGTTATTACTATATTAAACCATAAAGTTTTAATACTTCAAAAATATTAAATGGATATACTTAACGAGGCTCATAATTATGATTAAAACGATCGTCATCTATAGGTACTAATATAAAATTGCTTTTAAACAATCAGGAGTCGACATCGATGAAAATTTCGCGACATTTGAAATTTCACCTCTTATTTTCCCACCCTTATAATTATTATATAGGTTGTATTCTTACATAAAAATTATAATCAAAATTTATGAAATTCATAAACTCTATTGTAGGACCAACCTTGATATATACCCTACACATGAAAAAAAAAGAATCAATTAAATCGGTTGACAACTAGCGGAGAAATCGAGTATAATCGCCAAACAAAAAAAATATAGACGAATTGGGAAAATCCTCCTTTTTGGAAGTCTGTTAATAAAGAGATAAAGTTTTTATATGCTTGTTTGTTTGTTACTGTTTGGGCTTATTCTAAAAATTCCTTCACTAGTGCTATAGGGAATGTATACTGGTACTACGCCTGCGAAGCCCCGTGTAAAAGATAGTAACAATTAAAAAAAAACAAGTATAATTAAAACAATTGAATGACTCACTCCTCCTAGCCAGTGTAACTCGGGATGATGTCAAGATTCTAACGATACCCCATACATCCGAATCTGTTCAGGCATTTAAAAGTAATGGTGAAATAAAGAAACTCACATATAGGTACGGACAGTCGTACATAAATAACCCCTGAAAGATTTACTCTTTTTTGCTCAGTCGTTTAAAAAAATAACAGTTAATAGTATACATTTTAGGTTTTTTTTTTTGGTGATTGATCTTCTTTTCTGTTTAGATTAGGTACTTTTGCTTAAGTCGTACTATCCCAAAAAATGATTGCCATCTATAATCCTATTCCACTATGAATAATATAATGTTATATTCTTCCATAACTCCAATATTTTATGAAGCTATCAGGTTTTATATCCAAACTACCAACTTAAATTCACATAGCCTGATATTGACCCAGTAGTGAGTGTCTGTTAATAATTTAGATGTGACCCAAACTTTGGCCCAAATAAGTCTTGATTCGGTCAAGTTTTGTTTCTTCACAAATGGGACAAGTTTCAAGGCGAACCACCAACGAGTTTAGCTGACTTTATCTTAAGTCAGATAAAAAATAATCGGTTTTGTTTGGTGCAAGATTTATGTAAGTAAAAGTCCAGACATTCAATTCAAAATGCGAATTTTTTAATTTTTTTTATGTTATTTGGTAACGAGACGAGCTGGTCGTTTCCCTGATGGTAAGTGTAACGCCGGCCCATAACAATAGCAGTGCCACCCAGAACTTTGAAACACAAAGGCCTGCGCAGCACTGCAGTGCGCTCGTTACCCTGAGACATTAGGTATTAATTCTCATAAGCCCAGTAATTTCACTGGATACTCTGCTCATCAAACCGGAACACAGTAATGCTTGCACACCACTTGCTTGGCGGCAGACTTCACGAGTAAAGCGGTGGTAACAACCCAGACGAACACTCACAGAAGAGTTAGTCCTCCCACTAACAAAATTGACATATAATAAATTTTTTTGCAATCAAAATTTACTATAATAATCAACATAATTAGTTCGTTCAAATACGTCCTGTAAGTCAATATTTCATCGAATTGCTTTCATTAATGGACTAAATTTGGGAGCTAATTCTCCAGCAAAACTAACTACCGAACCAATGAACAAAGTTTAACGTAGTTCCACTCCATTGCTTTTACGTTGCTTTAGGATTGATTCTACTAAATTCATGATGCAGTAAGTTTTAGATAATACTTGGAAAAGGAACTAGCAAAAGCTAAATTTAACTTAGTAATAATAATTATATCCTCCAAGTAGAAAATTATTATTGAAACTCAATGCAGTACTGAAGAATAATCACAAAATGACTGTTAAAAAGTGTATACCGGGTGTAATTTTTAGACGGGGCAGTAAGGTTAGGTACTCTTTTTGAGCTGGCGGTTGTCGGCAAAGCCAAAAATATTTGACGAAGTTTTAAGATTTCATTTAATTTAACTGACTTCCAAAGGAAAACGATCCGAATGTAACAAAATACCCAGAGGGTACAATCAACGAAAAACGTTTCATTTCTGTGTCTAAGTAATTTTTCCTTTGTTTTCCCGCATAAGATCTAATTGAAAAAATCTAGTAAACAACTGTATCGATTGCTGCAATAATTCAGGACGTCATATTACAAACAAATCAATAAAAGTCTATTCAAGTTCAAATCAAAGGAATAAGGCAGAAAACAAACTATCAAATCAAAGGAATAAGGCAGAAACCAAACTATTATGACATGTCGTCGTGACTGCTTCTGCCCGCGGTTTCACTCGCGTGGATATCCCCACAGGATCCATGAATTTTTCTGGGATAAAAAGTACTGTTACTCTTATGTCCATAAACTATATTTATGCAAAAGATAACGTTAACCCGTTGCTTCATTGCTGCATAAAAGAAGGACAAACCAACATATTTCGACAAACAAGCTTTCGCATTTATAATAGTAGAACATTGTTTATTGTTGAACTCCTGACAATACAACCTGCCTACGGACCTGGGATTAGGTTAGCCTAATGATGCCTAGGCAATCTACCTAGTTAGTTAACGCCTACCTTGATTTACGTCGGACGCTTACAAGGCGTGCATCGAATCAATTATGCCCGAGTTAAGTGTCGGCATGTTAGGGTAATGAAAGAGAGGTATCTTCTATTGGTTTTAGAATTTGTGCTTACTAAGTTGCTTAGCTAAGGCCTAAGTTATTAATTAGGTCTATTCCAGTCTGATACCCCAAAACGATCAACTATAAAATTCTGGGCCGGAGCCACTAAACGTTTTCCATTCCAGTTGGAACCACCGTGATAGTTAGTAATATTATAGATGCGAAAGTGTTTGGTGATTTTTCCTTCATTCACGCAGCAACAGATCGAAGGATGAGCGTCTTTTTTTGTATGCAACTAGTTTATGGACCAGAAAGTACCATACGCTACATTTTATCCCGGAAAATGCACGGTTCCTGTGGGAATCTCGACGGAGGTGAAACAGTGGGCAGAAGCTAGTCCGTACTATCCATATTGTAATAAATGCGAAAGTCTTGTAACGCCAATTTTCTTTTATAATCCCTTCAAATAAGACTGTACAGGTAAACACAATACCACGTCACCACATTGTTTAACATATTACTTTGCTCATTATACCGAAGCTGGCAATACAATCACACGGAATGACTGTGTTAAAAAGACATTTTTGCTACGTAACGGGAACTCGATTACCTGCAGAATAAAAAATAAGCATGTACAAGTAATGCGGTGTTGCTAGTTGCGTCATAAAATTTCCCGATTTTTTAAATAATAATCTGAAATAATAATAAGCTGAAAATCGACTTACGTCTTCGAAACTTATTAAGTAGATTGAAATGGGATCTCTTTAATTCAGTATTAGATAGAAATATACAAAATTAGTACTGAAATGGAGGAGGTAACATAATAAAAATAAATACCTTCTGCAGGTCGCATTAATAGGTATAAAAATGATTACAGCAAATTTTAAAAATAAATTAGAAATGGCTTCAGATATGTACTAAAATTGATTTATATTATTATTTTTGTCTAGAATTAAAAGAAAACAATATCTCTCTGAAACTGAAACTCTGCAATATGGCAACACAGAGGCCAACAAAGAAACAAGAAAATAGCCTCTCAATTCTTTGGTCCCCATCGCAGAATCTTAATTAGATGGGGAAAGTTGCCTGAAATGGGTGAAACGTGACTTTTCTTGGGAAATTGGACACCATAACCGTGGATTTAAATATTAATGCTTTTTAAAATCTGATATTTTTCACTAAATCCTGAACGTTTTTCTAGGTAGAATTATCTCACAAACAAAAAACATTTTTTACAGAACTTAAAAGCAAAAAACCGAGTGTTTTGTGTTAAAAGTTTGAAGCTCATCCGTCAGTTACATGGAAAGATAATCCAATGTATTGTCTTAGTGAAATAATGGAATAAAGAACAAAATTTCGAATATAGTAGGTAAGAAAATTCATATCTGCTTAGCAAACTTATCATTTATCATCGAACCTAATCTAATAAGCCACTACTAGTAAGTATATAGGCAACATTCACAAAATGCTAGCAGCATTACTACGCTGAATGGTAATAGTTAGTTTCTGTGCCAAATAAAGGGGAGAGTTAGCTAATTAAATTGAATTAAAATGGTGACGTTACCAGAGAAAACGTTGGAGATTTTTGAACAATATTCAAATTCTATTCGCTACAAACAATTTTGCTAAAGCGAATAAAACAACGCTTACATATTTTTAATTGATCTTAGTACTTCGTTAATGTTATTATAACACGCTACGTGCCATATTTCAAATTTGAAACTCAGTTTGGTATTCCACCATAAATTAGTGTGCTCAACTAACCATAAATTTAGGTTACTATCATACTGACACCTAAAAGGATGGTAAAACTCGTAAACACGTTGTTTTATAGGCGTCACAAACAACAACAGATAAATCTTCATAAAGCGAAAACCTGACTGTGAATTTTTGTTATATTCGCAGTTTTGAATTTTATTATACCTATAAGAATTTATGAGTTAAAAGTAAGCCTACCTTTTTATCTAGAAATCGAAAGGATTTTCATTTACTGAATATTAAAACTGATATCAGTCTGGCTTTATAATGCTAAATGTATAAGTATTTAGCATAATTATTATGTATTAGTATTTATTTACATACTTTTTAAGAATGCTATTTAAGAAGCTGTCATCAAATTCATGTTATTAATTAAAGTTTAGCTAAATACATTCTAGATTTAGCGTATTGGTAAGACGCTGTTGATGATTTGTCGAAACGCTTACCGTGTTACCACAAAAAAAAACACTATTAAATGTCTGTTTATAGTAATAATAATAATAATAATTCTTTATTTCAGACGCACGATCCATAGAATTATACTCACTTATTACTTAAACACAATATGTCAAAATACTGCATAAAATAAAATAAATTAAAAAGTCATTAGCTAGACAGTGTCTAAAGATAAACGTCTAAAATTATTATAAATGTCACAACAGAATTGAGTTAGACAACTGTTAGACACTAAATCAGGATTTGTGGTTGCTCATATATAAACACGCGACTAAAGGTTGTATAGGAATTAAACACTGTTTAAAGTGTGTTTAATTTTTTGGTGGTAAGACCGCAAGTTATTACTGATGAAACGCTAAAATACTCAAGTTTTATTCATAAACTAGAAAAAAAATTCAAGCGTCTAAACATCCTTTCTGCCCTTCTATACTACACATAGTACGATTCCAGTTCAATTCGATTAGTTTGGGGCCGAATTATGGTGGGGTTCAGTAGGTACTCGCCGAGGACAAACAAACGTGGCTCGAGCAATCAGCTGGCGGGAATTAGTGAAACTTCCCTTATATTTGGTGAATACAATGGACCCATTTCGTCACACATTGTGACTAATCACTTTTGTCACAACAAAAGCTTTTCAAGAACATTGGGTTATACTCGTATATGCTTACATATATAGTAACTACCTCAGAATGTATACAAATAACCATGTACGGTCTTACAAAAAAAATAACTAAACACACTTTAAACCTGTGTTAAACACGGTTTAACTCTTAAACATGCCTTATTCGCGTGTTTAAATATGAGCAACCACAAACCCTGATTTAAGTAGTGTCTAACCGATGTCTAACACAATTCTGTTGTGATATTTCTAATCATTTTTGACGTTTATCTTTAGTGGCTAAACAGGCGTTTAAAAGTGTTTTGTTGTGGTAACACGGGTATTGTTTTGAATATAGTTTATTTACTACATATTTACGCTGACGCTGTTCTATTCTGTTGGTACATTTCTAATCATTTTAGACACTGTTTATCTTTAGACACTGTCGAACTAAACAGGCGCCTGAAAGATGTCTTTTGTGGTAACGCGGATATACTTTATTATCATACATTTACACCACACCTAAAACTCTCTAAAAACCATGTACAGGTAAGTTATTCTCACAAGTGACTATATGAGAGTTGATACCAGAATTCACAAGTCTGTTTAAAGCTTACTGATTAAATTTGCATTGGGATCCCGTTGTATTTTAAACTTGTGTGTGAGAGCCAGGGATGGTCCGACCCGGTTATCCACGCACCTGTACATTTGGGTATATGTGGAGTAGGTATATAAAATGAGAATCAACTGCGTATACGTCTTTGAAATACGCTAAGTTAACACTTGAATGTGTGGCCATTTCATTCGTCAAATGAACCTATTCAAAACTTAATGTCGTGATCAATCAGCATCAGACATTTAAAGAATTTGGGGTCAAGTTATGATTATCATTACCATTTAAAATTGGAATATTTTTAAACATTCGAGTACTTTAACTATCTCTGGGGGTTTTTAAGCAAATATTTTGGTATTTCTATAAGCGGAAAGCTCGAGTGAATATATTCTTTGTTTTACCAATATTTATAAGCTGTTTTGTAAAACAAACCACATCATACGTTCGGTGGTGAACGACACCTGTGCGCGCTTTTGTTACTGTTTCCAGGGTTTGAAAACTAAACCGAAAGTATGATACATATATGTACACTGGTGCAGTCAAGTCTATAATAATCAAAGTATAAAGGGAACATTACACACAGTGTTAGTACTAACAAATTCATAAAGGTATTAACAATTAAAACACAAGACAAATTGCTTGTAGGTAGAACGCTTGTTTCGCTTGATAATTTAATCTTTTTGTGCCGGGAACATCGAGTACAAAGTGAATAATTTCTGTACAAATAAGGTCAGATAGTACCAATTAAACATACAGGCTCTTATTATAATATAACAGTGTTAAACAGTGGTATAGCTAGACTATATTTTGTCTTTGTTTTTCTTTGACAATCTTTCAATCAATTTTCAATCTTTGACTGAATTGAAAGAGAGAACACATAATTTAACTCTGTTTATTAATAAGACCCACAATGTTGTTTTCATAGGTAAACATTTATCAACGCGATCTTTAGTGATGTTGTTGAGACAAGAACCATGTTTAACATGTTAAGTTTAGAAATAAGATTGGCTCTAAAGCGTATCTGCTTGAACACATTGATAGTTACGACATAATTTTTAATAGGTGGGAGGACTAGCTCTTCTGCGAGTGTCCGTCTGGGTTGGTACCAGCGCGTTGCTAGTGAAGTATGCCGCCAAACAGTAATATGCAAGTTTACTGTGTTCCGGTTTGATGAGTAAAATAGCCAGAGAAAATACTGGGCTTATGAGATTTGATACCTAAAGTCTCCGGGTAACTAACGCACTGCAGTGCCGCGCAGGACTTTGTGTTTTAAAGATCCGAGTGACATTGCAATTGTTATGGGCCGGCGTTATGCTTACCATCAGGCAACAGCTCGTCTAGTTATCAAATAGTATATAAAAACTACACGTTAGTAGGTAGACAGGCGAGAATGCGAAAATACGTAACCACGATGCTATGTTTGCATCACAATGTTTTTCTTACCCGAAAGCTTCTGTTCACTGTAAGGATTCGAACCTTCGACCTGCGGGTCAGAGGCGACTTGCACTGGCAAAAGAGCAGAACAAGTTTTGAATCACTTCCATTTTATTCTATATCTGACGAAGCTTTAAAAAACATAACACACACGAAGCCGTGGTACTAACAAAGTATTAACCACATATCTGCTAAGCCGAAGTACTAACCACATATCTGCTAATCCCATTCAACATGAAATATGGACGATGTGAGGCCATATTTTCAGACCATTTTTTGCGTATGTGAAATAAATGTTTATGAGGAAAACCTAAATCATAACTGGGACCTTTTAGTGATAAGTTACCTACTTTATGTTTTACTTTTTGGTTTAGTGACTTGCTTTAATAATAATGGAGCCTATTCTGTTGTTCACCAACTTAACTAATTTTAATATATCTGTCTCTTTTCAATTAAAACCTGAAAAAGGAACGAAAAATATTTGAAAAGCGGGGCCAATAGTTTACTTGAATTTAAGTATCTTATATGTGGTTTTAAACGCGAGTGATTTGCTACAGAAACTGGTCTAAAAATTTTTATGTAATTATTTTAAACTCTAAGCTTTGTATCAATCTGTTTAAATACCATTATAACATTTCATGCTATTATAAATGCTAAATTATGTTTGTTGGTTTGTCCTTCTTTCACGGAGCAACGGAGCAACGGATCGGCGTAATGTTTGTATAGATATAGTTTATTGGCTTACTTTTTATCCCAAAAAATGCACGATTGGCAATCCCCACTCAGGTGAAACTGCAGGCAAAAGCTAGTGCGATTATAAACTTAAAAAGAACTAAATTGCGTTTATTCCCTATAGAGTTTAATCATGAATTTTCTATATTGAAAAGGCGTTTCAATTTACGTGAAAACACATCGACTGATTGACATTATTTGACTACATAATTACTAGATATATACATATACGTACATATCTACAGAGTATACTTCGTACACTAAAGTATAACTTCACGCAAAACATGAATCCTACTTATATCACAAAGTTTGTGAGGAAAGATACCTCTATCCTCATGTTTATAACAATTTCATGCAAAAAGTACTCAACAGATTTTTGATGAAACTACAGTAAGATAGCTTTTACATTAGAATAACGCATAGACTACAATTTATAAAAATATATACCACGCAGCCAAGGCCGCGGGCTAAAGCTAGTATAATAGAAACCTGCCTCACTGCAGAAAAGTAACAAAGAAAGTACATTTCTCGCTCGATTTGAAACTAGGTGTTTCAGTTTATGTAAATTCCACAGCTGCATGCAAATCCTTAACGAACCAATCCTTGGACCAATACGGTAAGTAAACCTGGCTTCATTGGGATACGCTTCTATTGTAACTGACATGGTTCTACGTTGAGAAATTCTATTAGTGCTTTATGGTGGGTTGTTCGTTTAAAATCCAATACAATTAGTGTTGAAGAAAAAGACGTAAGGGTATTTGAGGTTTTGTATGAAAATTTTGTTTCTGAATGGAATTCATGTGTAATAATAATTCTTCATAGTTAACTGAACGAGATCATTTTAAGCGATAAGATGACAAATTTTTTTTAAAGTTTCTGTTTTGGGGTGTTTTTATAAAGAGTTTATCGATCGGATTCTATGGTGATTCAATATTATTTCAGTCAAGATCTGGCAATGCAGTTCGGAGGGATGGTGACGTCATATAGGATTACCATATTTGTAAATGAAACTTTTAAATAACTGGTCTGTTAAAGAACTACTGTATGACATCATCCATAAACACATGGGTTGCAATAGCGGCGAAATATCGAGAGCTCTCAAGTAATTATTTAAGTAACAAAATCTTGCGTCAAAACATATAAAACATAATTGTATATCCATTTTGCACCTATCACAAAAATATTTTCCGTATCTTGATAACAAAAAAGACATGTAGCGTTCACGAGAGCGCAATAACGAGACAATTCGTGGTCGGAACGAGGGTTTCATTACGCACGCTGTAAACAAAGAAAACAAAATGAACAAAACGTAGGCACAGAATAATCTAGGCAGTAAGCTGGCGCAGCCTTGTAAATGGGTATACTTGATCGGACGACAAAAATTACTCTTTATTACGATGTGTTCCACAAGGAAACCCTTTTTATTTATTCTTCAAAAGTGGCATAACACACAAACTACACATCTTCATAGCACAACACTGTACTCAGATTCCTTCAGTGTCATCGCAATACGCCTCTGGAAAGATCTTCCGCCGGATATTCGCCAGGCATTTTCGATTGGTGTTTTCTAGTCCAAAGTGTACCTATATAATATAAATACTATCTTGCTCTGGAAAACAAGACCATAAACTGAGCAAATTAGATAAGTTGGATTTTTTATGTACACTTATTTTATTTTTGTATAAAAATTTAAATACCTATCCAATCAATATTTTTTTCACTACTGTACAAAATCACCACATTTTTTTTATGTGATTTGGTAACGCGACTAGCTGGTCGTTTGCCTGATGGTAAGCATAACTCCTGCCCAAAACAATTGCAGTGCCACCCAGGACTTTGTAACACAAGAGGCCTGCGCGGCACTGCAGTGGGCTCGTTACCCTGAGACATTAGGTATTAAGTCTCATAAGCCCATTAATTTCACTGGATACTCTGTTCATCAAACCGGAACACAGTAATGCTTGCACACTACTGCGTCTGCTTGGCGGCAGACTTCACGAGCATTACACCGAGGTTAACTGGAAGATAATGCTTTAATGCGTTAATTTCGCTTATTTACCTTCAACTTGATTGTGCAATAAATAATGTTCTATCTATGTTAATTTTAGATTTTGTAAAAAAATAATTGAAATCTGCTTGTCATGGGTGGTTTTGGTAACAGCTCTCAAAGCTTTTGAAGCTGGCCTGCAAAATATGTGTTTCACCTGGATTGAGATTCAACCTGCCTAGATTGCACGTGTCATTTTATACACCACATCGCGGTTTAATTCATTATAGCTATCCAATGATGAATTTTATGTGTAAAAATACAACTTAACAGTAGATACTTAACTTTTTACTATGAGTAAAAAAAGTATGCAAGAGAAACGAGACGATCAAGAAATTTAACTGAACTTTTTGTAGGCACCTCCTTATTAACTTTGTTCAAATACGTATACCTACTATTTGCAGGTCGCGTTAAATGTCGGGAAATCCAATACAAATGAAATTCCTCGCGTAACGTTCCCTGTTTTTCTTGTAGAAACGTTAATAGATTAATCTCAGAATTACCTAAAAAACATATACGTAGACATGCTACGACAATTTCGTTCACAATATCTGTGCGTAGCTTTATGACGGATTCTAGCATATTCTAGGCTACGTTTAAATTTTGAATTCAGTTCGAACACGAACAGGATTCAAATCTGTGTCATCTTTGAAATCCATTTATAAATTACGTAGCATTTTTCTACGCTCGTAGCATACTGCTACTGTCATAGCAGCACACTCGAGGGAAACTACTAAAATATTTGAACAAACTCGACAGTAATTTCGAAGATATCACGTACGAAAATGTGGGTTTATGTTTAAGACGAAATTGAAGCGATGCCACAAGAACGTTACGTTGAGACGATTCGCGGTTCCAACGAGGCATTCATTACGGGGCTGTAAACGATGAAAACAAAATGAACAATACGTTCTCAGTACGTAATAAGTATTTAAGTACGTAAGACTACGTACGCTACGTAAGAGCTTGTATTTAAACGCGTGGGTACTCGAGATTAACTGGAAAGGGAAATGAAATAGGGTAGAAGGTAATTGTGTGTAATGTGGCCTCAAATGGCTTACATTACGTTGAGTAGACTCGATATAATAAACAATACATTTTTAACTGTCGTCATTGAAAGGAATATCTTGTGCATTATGATCTCGCTCGATCGCTTCGATTAAAGGAAGCGATGATAGCTAGTGTAAGAATAAAAGTAGAACAAGACATGGTGTGGTGCTGTGGTGCTACGCTATGACATCAGCAAGTGAGTGCTACGCCGTAGTAGTCCCAGCGCTACGCAAGTGGAAGACGCGGGGAAGGACAGCAGTCCTCATTTAACTACGAGCGATAATACACGTGTCAATTATTCAAACCGAGTGTCTCATTTCTGGACTTAACACTAAGTAATAGTAATTTTACCTTCCGATTTGTGGGTCGAGTTTGATACTAGTCATTGTTTGAGGGCTTTTATTCTACGAGTATAGTAAGCTAACTGTTAAAAAAACGTAACCATAGCAAGTTGGTACGACATTTTATGGTGCCTGTCTAGGGTCTGGCTAAATGGTAGGAGAAAATCTCTCACCCAGTTTCCACAGATTACCGATCCAGGTTTAGCGTAGCCAAAAGAGCTTTTCCTTACCAAGAAACGCGAGCTGAAAGAAAAATCGGTTCATTTTCAGTGGCGTGCATTAAAATCACAGAATAGGGAATAGATAGTACTATACTATGATAGATTCTATGATTATAATAATGCCGTCTTTTTATACAATGAAAAAAGCAAATAAAACAAATAATGCTACCGACCACATCACTTAGATCCTGATTCCTACGAAGACCAAGACCAGCATTTATTCATTTATTCAGCATCAATTATTTGTGGACCAATATTTTACCGTAGCTAGGATTGAATCCACCGACCTCTAATCGAATAATTTAGTTTAACAGCTACTTAATCCCCAGCCATACTAATAAACATTGTATAACGGATGAATAGTTAAACCATGTTTTGTCTCTTTCGATTCAGTTTAAAATTATCAAAGAATAACAAAGACAAAACATTGTGTAACTATCCCACTAGTAAGACCTACTACGAATATAATAAGATCCACAGTCAAATTGTAGCTTATAACATGGTGAGATAGCAAAATGCAAGCCCATTTTACTATAAAAAAAACTCTTTGTATACAGATGCGCCAAAAAATACTGCTTTCAGCAAATAGCCGTGTTTTAGTTTCCAAATTTGATTTTGGGCTGTTGTTTATTTTTATGGTGTACAATAAACAACTATGTGTAATAATAAAACATTGCTTTCTTTGTAGCGTGCCTATTGTAGAATGCCAAAAATTTTGTAAGAAATGTTCAGCAAAGTTGACAAGGTATTTTCTTGAGTAAAACGTTCAATATTAAGTTTTCGCATAAATAACAAGGAACAGCGGATACATACATATATTAAGACTTTATATTTAGTTACGAACAATAATATGTACGACAAATACACTTTGCACACAGTATTATCTATTAATATTTACAGGATTAGGATGCGGAGTTGGAAACATAATAATCTCTGTGATATATCAAAATAGTTGTAATATCTGTAACTATAGCTAATATTACTGTCAATCTCTTTAAGAGTTACGCAGATAGGAGGAAACTATACATGTATCATTATATCTCTCCATTGAAATCAATTTACTAACTTTAATGAGATGTGTCTGTGCGTGTGTGTGCGTGGTCATTTCATTTTAGTATTAATAGATGCATGAGCATTTGAGCACTATCCGTGATCTTAAGCGACGAGTCAGTCGAAAATGATACATAAGCTAGGCCTAGATTAGAATTGACTCTCAAGTGCAGCTTTTGGAACACACCGATAGAGATGCTTGACGATAGATTTTCAGCTTGAAGGTGGCTAGCTAAGCGAGTACTATAAAACGTACCAACATGCTATAGTTGTATCATGATGTTTTCCATTACCGAAAGCAAGCAAAAGGCTGCCAGTTCAAAGACTTTTCTGCTATGGCATTGTAGTTTTAGAAAGGATGATTCACCACCCTGCCTACCCCAATGGATCTTGTAACTTTATGAAATATATTTTATAGTGTTAACCGACACTACCTAGCGGATGTTCACACAAATAAATACATCATAAAAATTTCGCTTCCAACAGGATTCGAACCTGCGTCTTCTGACTATCCGGGTGTGCTAGATGGAGGCTACGGCTTGTAAGCCAGAAATAAATACATCATATCAATAATTTCGCAGTCAACATCGATTGCTCCCATAGCCTAGTGGTTAAGGCGTCTGGCCCGGATAGCCAGAAGACGCAGGTTCGAATCCTGTTAGAAGCGAAATTTTTGTGATGTATATATTTGTGTGGATCTTCTGTAAAACATTACTAGTAAATTGATCTGCAGTAGAAGACGAAAAACCTCCAGCTCAAAAAATATAATCAGGAGTTAACAAATCAGGAGATGACGATGTGACACACATTAAACCGGAAAGCCACTCGCAAAAATCTCCGCATTACAAAAAGTAATTCGCACGTAGGCCATATTTTTATTTGCCTGCAACCCATTAATATGCATGCGAGATACCGGATTGGATGGGACAATGAGCCTGGTATACGTGATGAGCGTGGCAATTCAAGCTACCAGAATACCAGGTGAGCTTCGATAAATATTGGGTGGAAGGGAACCGGCCTGATTGCTATTTACAATTAGTGGAATTCGATTTCCATTCATCTTGTTTTTTTTGTTGGGAAGAACTGAATCGGTATAAGAGTTAATGTTGCTTTGATAATAAAGTAGTATACTTAAGCTCTTTAATGGACAAAATCTTTGCTTAGTTTGCTGAACTTAATTATTGTATTCTTCTATTACAGTATTTTCTCATATTCTATACTATTAGTCGACAAATATCTCGCATACGTCTGTAAATATTTCTATTTACTTAATTATTTTTTCGAAAACGACTACATCGAATTTGAATATAATCGTGAACTGGGTTTGCAGAAAATTTTCCGGAAAACCGGGTGAAGTTTGGTTGTTAAGATGTAATCTTTCAGAAAAAGTATTGTTTGATTTTATGTTATGTAGAAAAGACGAGTAGATACTGTGGAGCTTCAACTAATAAAAATAATCACACAGTTCCCACGCTTGCAAATATGTTTAGCCTTATTATTAGACAAATTCTTCAACTTCGTTTTAGGTATTATGAAAGTAATATATAAATTATATAAAAATTGCTTTAAACAAATTTTGGTATCGGAAGGATTTTTTGTTTGAAACATTAAAACATTATTTCAACAGTTCTCAAAACAAGTAGATATAACAAAAGTTACATAAATAAAAACACAACTGCCCTAGTCAGTGTCACTCGGGATGTGATTCTAACGATATCCCATATATCCAAATCTGTTCAGGCATTTAATAGTGAAATAAAGAAACTGACATACAAACATACATGAACCCTAAAAACAATACATTACTTTCTTTGTGCAGTCTTATAAAAAGAAAAGTATTCTAATTGAGCTTATTTTATAAATTCTTCGTTCAGTATTTTCAATATGTAAGGCTGGTATGCCTCAGAGGAGTGGCCATAAATTTGGTTAAGATCTCCGGAGATTAATAGTTATAAAAGATACAATTATCATAAAAGTAGGTTTCCGTGTTTTTTTAATATAAGCTCTTTCATCATGTTTTACTAACTTAAAATTAAGTAACTATGAACTTCTCAAAACGATCGCGTACTAATGCAACACGTTACGCCTCGCTTCGCTTCGTCAAAGTTTACGGCGACCCACTGTCCTCGTTCCGAAAGCAAGTGGCCCAGGCAACTCCGTTTTATCTTTGTCTTCTCAAAGACGAAGGACGAAACAAGGGTCATTTAACTGGAACAGAGAAGTATAACAATTGACAGGGAGAAATTTTGAAAGGGAGAATTTGGACTCCGTTTTGACACGATAACTTAAATTGGAGAAGTAAAATTACAGACTCACAACCGTTGGCGAAATTACTCCCAAATGAAGGGCACTCAAGTAAAGGATGTCTTTCTGAAGAAATCTACTTAGGATTGTTTAACGGAGTCTAAGGTCAATATTTTAAATAACGTAATTGTAAGTATGACCACCATTTAAAAGTTTCATTTCGTAAAACAATTTGAAGTAGATCAAAATTGACTTCCTATATTTAATTACACGTGAAGCTAATTATAAAGCGTGTTAAAAACAGCATAAATTTATTCCAAACACATATTTACTAAAGGATTATTATGCAAACCTACTGTCTAACTCGCCCTACCAAATCAACCCTTTTGTGCTCAGATCAGACAAACAAGGGAGATATGCCCGTTCGCGTTCAAAATATGTCTCTGTTTTTCATACATTTTTTTCACCATTCCGCTAAACCGCCATCTGTAAATACGGCACACCTACTAATTTTTTATGCACACTAAGAGACTTACAGCCACACAAATACACTTATAAATAGTCCACTTGCAAAAAAATGGGACAGCAAAGCCATCTGCAAAGTGAATTCGATTAAATGTATCTGACCTTTTTTGGGCCTGATGCGTTCGCACCCGCTACGTACGTCTTCCACAGCTCCTTGTTTCTATGATCTGTGCTTTTTGCATTCAGATACGAAGTAGTAAATTATATTTACTCACCTCTGTCAGCATTACGTCACCAGCTTACGTCGTCTTTCCAAGTACTAACATCCGAGAAGCTGGTCTTATGTAGTCACATTATAGTCGTCAGGTACAATACTTTACGTAGGACAACCTTCCTATCTAGATCTTTCTACCGAACCCTTTTCAAGTTCGGAACAAATTACTGGTTAATTTCTACTTGCAAGATTAGTAATGTTAAGACGGCTCTAAGCCCGGCTATGGTTGCTGCCTTTATGGGTTGGTATAAATTATGGGGGACAGCGGGACTGGCAAGGTCGTGTACTGGCGTAATATTGTTTTAAACAGAATTCATGTCACTCTTCGTATGGTAAGATTACAGTGAAATTACTGGGATTATAAGAATTAATACCTAATGTCTCAAGGTAACGAGCGCAATGCTGTGCCGCGCAGGCCTTTGTGTTTCAAAGTTCTGAGTGGCACTGCAATTGTTATGGGCTGGCGTTATGCTTACCATCAGACAAACGATCAGGTCATCTCGTTATCTGTTAGTAAAAAAAAGATTTTTGAAGCAATATGTTTCTGTGGCAGTCTGTGAGTGACTGCTGAGTGATATTGTCGATGGTTAAAATCGTATAAGCTTGAGTTTTTGAGAAAGGAAGCTATCGTGACGCATGATGTTAGGGGATTATCTGTGCTTGTTTGTCTGGCTAGTTGCCATCCTCTAGTTGAAAATCTGTCGTCACACACCGAGCAGAATGTTCTGAACTTAAGCAACGATGACTTCGTAGAATAAACTAAGCCTAGAATAGTCAACTGGCTGTCAAGTGCAGCCGTGGCAACAAAGATAGGGGCTAGGCGACAGATTTGCAACCTGAGGATGGTAGCTAGTCAGATCAAAATTCAAAAGTGCTCTATCACCAAGCAATGGTTGCATAAATTTTGCCTTACGCCAAACCCTATGACGCTTTTATGGATAAAACGGATTTTCGGCAAAATATTTCCTATCAACGAATCCTTCGAAGCGACAAATGGAACGTTTGGGCTGCTGAGTTAAACTTTTACTCTGACTTAATTATTATTCGGTTTAATACAAAAATCCTGTGCTTACCTCATTTATTTGAGTGAGATTAATTTAAACTTTTTGATAAGTTTTATAATTATGCGAAGTGCTGGTTTATTTTATTATATGTATTACTTTTAATTGAAACTCAGCTTGTTACAGCAACAACTATATATTTTTATGTTTTTAGGACGCTTTAAGTCGCCGATTCTGATTATTGTCATAGACAACAGTTATTCTAATAAATATAACAACAGGGTTAGCAACTAACACTTTATGTACTTCTATAACTAAAACTTATGCACCTTTCGAATACAAGACAAAATCTGAAAAATCACTAATTTTACTAACTTTTTATTTCTTCTTATTTAAACGTAAGTAGTTTAAACAATTTGGCTGTAAAATGAATTTCTAATAGACTTAGGTTATTTTTATAGCTTTACACTTTAGAATAGAATTGATAACTTTTCTAAACATTACTATTTTGAACTTCTTAGTTGTAGAGCGAATAAAAATATAACTCAATTCAAGAGAGCTAAAAAACACCAAGCTGTAAGATATCAACGGTGTGGAAGTAAGCGAATATTTTGAGCCCGATTTTCTAAGGTATCCTACTAAATATTTTGGCAAATCCCCACAGTTTGCTACAGTAAAATTCACGTTCAAACCTTATCTAGTTTATTCGTATGATATGAAGCCATGAATATTCATATGTCAAGTAAATTTTGTGATGTGGCTAAACGTAGGACGGCCGCATTTCGCTGTGTAAAGTTACATTTTTTTGCGTAGAGCTCTTTTAAACGCTTATATTTAGCACGATTTTTGATAGGTTGGTTATTTTCTGAAAGGACTTTCCTGCTGGCGCTCCCATTCTCTCCCTAGTTCTGAAACATTTGTAATTTTGCGCTTCTGAAAAAGCATTTAGTTTGGACGACAGGCTGCGTTTGTAAAGCCGAATGAACATAATGGTCTAGAATTTCAGCGCAATTATTTTTCATGTTGTTGCTAATTTTAGTGGTTTTCATTTCGAGCCAGGCAACATTTAGAAGTCGTATAAAGGTACTATTGCAGCTTTATTTGCGAAACGCTGCGAAGCCAGATGCGGCTAAAGAAAATTAGGTAATCCCCTTATTCGGTGCGGAATTGAGATAAACCGTCGCATGGCCTAAATAGCAGTTAGTATTTATTCAACAACCGCATTCCGTTTCCAATATCCAGAAACACCAGTTAAGATTCTTTCTGATAATTTACAAACAGCTCTCCAAAACTAAACTTAACAAATATAAAGGGTGTTGCCATAAATGGCAATTACTTTGACGAATACGTGAAAGGCTCGAGATACAATCACACACACTGTCAATTTTCACAAATACGGCATCACTTTCATCATTCACTATGTGGCAAGACTAATTCTTCTATGGGTATCTACCATCGCTTTACACGTACTTATTACTAAAAGATTCGTACGTACTGCCATTCCTGATCAAGCGAAGCAGTAATACGCAAGCTTTGCTATGTTCCAATTTGTTGAGCAAAGTAGTCACTGAAATTCTCAGACTTATGAGATTTGTAAACTTGTGTTTAAAATTTTTGCTTGGCACTGCACAGTTGCAGTTGCCTTTTGGTGAGTTAGGCTTACCATCAGCCAATCGACCCGCACGTCTCGCTATCCAATAGTATAAGAAAACCTGCTGCTATTTCCTCAAACTTATAAGCATTTTTGTTAAGCGTTACAGCAAGAATTTCCTGTAGATAGAGATCCGAGACAATATTAAGTTTGCCCTACCATATGAGAAAAGAGAAGAATTCGCCTACGTGTTAAAATTTCGCGGATTTACCGTCACACAATACCATGCTTCAATAATATTCGGTCCCAAAAACATCAACCCTAATAAAATCTAATAAAATTACGGGCGTTGCTGAAAAAATATGGCAAATTGGTATTCACACTTGCAGATATATTTCCATCAGGAATGACAGCACGTATGATTGTGGCATCCAAAATCGTCCAGTGTAAACGCAATTATGCTTTTGCTGGTAATACAACACCTCTCACTGTAATTAGTTTTTTTGTATAACAAGTATCTATAAGGTTTAAAATTGTTAAAAAAACTGACTTCGAATCTACTAAATTATATTGGACTGGGAATACGTGGTTATTGTTTTCTTATTTTGTATATTGTGCCTTTTTTAAAACTGTCAGTCATGGTCATCAACACTTTGAGAACAGTTCTCCTGTTTTCATGGCGTTTGCAACAGCGCCGAAATATTGGAAACTCAAATGAAATAATATACATGGTAAATATCCCGTTTCTAGAAATAATTTTCACAATGCCTTTTTTGTTTATTTCGGCTATAAAAGAACAACGAACAGCTTTGCATGTAACTACATATTTTACAACTTATTGTAACCCTTCCTCTTGGCAGTCTATAATATGCCAAGGAAACTCGCATTCTCTTTTTCAAGCAAAATACTTTTTTATGTGTAAAAATATTTTTTTCTAAACAAGCTTTTATAAAATATGTAATGGGTACAAATCTTGTGGTCACCACACTGGATAACTCTAGGATAAGGATTCCTTTTCTATTTTTGAGGAACGGAACCCTAAAAAGATCAGCTAAAAACGACCGAACAGGCGCTTTTTTGAGTTAAAACCCGAAGTGCATTCTGCATTACTTTGGTAGCCTCACCCGGCCGGTTTAATAATGGAGTCTTCACTTTCCACTTTATCTACTACTACGACGTGCGCTTTGTATCTCATCTATATCCACAGTAATTCAAAACAAGAACGATATAGCTAATTCAAGCAACGTTGCGAGTGGACAACGTGTAAAATACCAAACCGCTACCTGCTTTTAACGTCCACGTGCACTATTCTTTACACAGTCTTCAACATATACAGAACATTTTCAATATCTCTCGGTACCGTGCATGCACGACGTGCGGAGGAACTGCGACCGACAGCACGGTTTTATTTGAAAAGTTCCACCTTTCAGCGGATACCAACAGTAAGTTAGAGTTTCTACAATATGACTTGCCAAGAATGTACCTACCTAATAAACTGGTGTACAGCGATGACAGCTGGCGTCTTTCCTATGACTATATTCAAAGAGCAAGTTAGCACTAGAAAGTGTGAGGTATCATACACAACTAAATTTTATGAATGATAATTAGCAACAGTACAAAATACAGAAAAATTACTGAACGCGTAAGACCGAATGTCTAATGCAGACCCTATAGACGCTTATGCAAACGTACGTTTACTTTGAAAATTATCACTAGAAACGGGATATTTACCATGTATATTATTTGATTTGAGTTTCCGATATTTCGGCGATATGGTAAATGGTATGGTAAATATCCCGTTTCTAGTGATAATTTTCAAAGTGTTGATGACCATGACAGTTTAAAAACCTATAGTACGTTTACTTGTCAGAAAAACAACGCTTTTGCGTCAAGCGCGTATTTCGAGTATCATAAAATCCGCGCTTGACGCAAAAGCGTTGTTTTTCTGGCAAGCAAACGTACGTTTGCATAAGCGTCTACACTGCCCCTAAAGATGACGTGGGGCAGTGTTTAGAAGAACTTGTCATTCACAAATCAGAAGGTCTACTCGCAAAGTCGATGAACGATGAAAATGATCTTGCATTTTTCATGTCGTATTCTATGCCACAGATTTCACTGTCGTATCGGCAATCAAACGAATGAAATCAGTTATTTATTTTATCTTTACTTTACTGTGGGACATTGCAGGCAAATAATATAACAAAAATTATATTATAGTTGCTTATACTAACAAAGGCGGTTTTCACCCGCGTTCCCACAAGAACCGTCCATCTTTTCGGGTAAAAAATAGCCTATGTTACTCTCCGGTCCATAAACTATGTCTATGCCAAAAAACACGTCGCTCCATTACTGCGTGCAAGATGGACAAATCAACTAACCAAAAAACGCACTTTCGCATTTATAATATTAGTAGAAAGTAGGATATGAAGTAGGATATCAGTGCTAATTGGCATTCATGCTGAAACATGTTATAGGAGTTTCCTTCAAACTTCAGTTTATTACCTAAGTTACCAACATGCAATCAAAGTTGTTTTCACATCGGAATTTAGCATTAGTGTGGCCATGCACCAAGGATTCTACGATTGCTGCAAAGCTTAAAATTCCTTTTCAATCTATAAAACACCTCAAGTGGTAGCAATAAGGTTTATAGTCGGACATATCCGGCTCGATATTTCCCAGAGGTGCAATCAAATAGAACCCCAAAGGCGAAATAATACGATTGAACAATCCCTCAAATATTGAACTTTGGCCAAACTCATGGACTGGAAACCGTACGTAACTTTTCAAATACAAATCGGATTCCATATACTTTATAAACGTCAAACACGCAGGTCGCAGGCGTATCCTATATGCCCGTACCAAGCCACGAGCTGTTATTTATATGTCCCGGTATTTACCTAAATGTACTAATCCTACTAATATTATAAATCCGAAAGTGTGTTTGTTGGTTTGTCCTTCTTTCACGCAGTAACAGAGCAACTGGTCGACGTGATTTTTGGCATAGATATAGTTTAAGAACCAGGGAGTGACATAGGCTAGTTTTTACCCCGGAAAATGCACGGTTCTTGTGGGAACGCGGGTGAAAACCGCGGGCAGAAGCTAGTTCTTTATAATTATATCAAAAACGGTATTTTATATTATGTTGGATACGGTTGTTGGATGTTAATGATCTAATCCTGTTTTTTTTATCGAAGGTCTAATCTCAAATTATCACGTAAGCTTGAAGTATGCTTAAAATAGAATAGAATAGAAAAACATTTATTCAGCACACACGATGAAAACATACAAATAGGTAATACATGAGAATAACATTACAAATACAAAGAAATAACAAATGGGACTTTATCAAAGGTAAAAACATATTTTTCGGTTCCTTTTTCTATTAAGCTTTAACAGAGTTTGAACTTTGAAGCCTTCTGGTGGTAATCAAGCGAGCTTTGAAAACAAAATATTATTTCCCTTTGGAAACCAAAAACTAGAACAAATTTGGAAACCTGCCTTTGTCAACAAATTAGGAATATCCGTAAAATCTCGCACATTTCTGGTTAGAAATTATTTATTTCAAAACAGATAACGTTTACTTAGATCAAGAGTTAATAACAAAAATTCTCTAAAGATATTAGGTACCAATTTAACTTACCTTTGTGCTTAAAGGCGTACCATTTAAATTATAAGTTGTTTAAAAAGATATAAAAACCTCTCAACTAACCTCAGCCAAGTGAATTAGTATCCTTGTCGCTGCGCAATACAGTGCCGCGGAGGCTTTTGTGTGTCAAAGTTCTGAGTGGCATTGCAATTGTTATGGGCCAGTGTTGTACTGACCATCAGAAAAATGACCTGCTCGTCCCGTTAACCAATCGTATAAAAAATCTTACACACTCTCTGTGAGTGTAATAAATAAGCTTACTTAGATTTTCAATAACACAATTATTATTCTCACCAAACATTCGAGGTATAATTACATAAGCAAACGTAAAACTCACATGTATGACGGTGGAAAACCTACCTATTACAGTACAGGTAAATTAAAAAAAATAAGTCGAGCACAGTACGAACGTAGGCAAGTGGAGTCGCAGGAATACGATAATCAGAACAAAATTCCTTAACTGCGGTAAGCTTAGTAAAGTTTAAATTCGCTTTACAAATCTCGCTCTTAGTTATGCCATGAATAAATACTACATAGAAAACATTATTTACAGGAACCTACACTAATCTCGTACAAACTGCCTAGTTATAACAACATATCGGTTCCACCCTCGTTCTACTCGTAATCGGAAAGCGATCGCGTGAAACCGTGCAAAGCCGATTACATTGCCCCGTACAAAATAGCAAATGATGTTTCTATTCTGCGCTAAATGACTTCAAAGGGCAATCTGTTACTATGCGAAGTTATTTAATAAGACAAATGAAGTAATTAAGGTCAATTGAATTAAATTGAAAGCCTTATTTGAATGTTTCGTGAATTCGTAGCGCCGACGCCGGTGACGCCGGAAAAGATATGGATTTATGGGGTATCGTTAGAATCCTTACATCATACCGAGCGACACTGGCTGACAGGCGTGTTTTTTATGTAACGCTTGTTTAGTAGAATTGGGGCCCTGGCCATATGCATATATACGAGAAAGAAGGACGTAAGGTCAGTTCTTACCAGATAGATCCTTGGCATTTTATACATAATACACTCGAGTGCCAGAATTCCAGAACAATAGAAAATCTACGGTGTCTGGCATGGATTCACTATAAGGCAACCAGACGAACAGGTATTTGCCTTACATTAATCTTCACCCTATCATAGTATTACATTCTACTCAGAGCTTAGATTCAGAATTAATAAATACTTAATTCAAAGTTAAATGATATTGATGTGCTATACTTCACTCCTGATCTTTCCGCCGAAGGAATATCGTTCAATAAGATTTATTATCATTAAATTAAATTTCCAACTTAGTTCCGAATTCCGCCCACTCTGTTAGCAACTCTCTGATTATATCTCGAAGCTACGTATTTACATTTGAAATTAACAGTCGCGAAATAAGATTCTATGCTAATAATCTTGAGCCAAAATAAACGAGTAATGCAATAACCAAGTTGAATCCCACTCCTACCCCTAACCCACTCGTGTTTGAAATCAACCCTTGTATTCCAAAGCCCTTGCACTTGTATTTGAAACGGGAGCGATTAAAATCGTTCTGCTCGGCTCCATCTGAAGCGCAAAGTTAATATCATAGAAGAGCTCCTCTTTGCTGTAATTCAGGAGCTAAATGAAAATCTCATCAACCCCGCTGGCTTAAAACCGGTTTAAGGTGGTTTTTTCCAGAACCTAGTTTTGGTGAGTAATGGGAATTTGGTTTAAATGAGGATTCATTCTGTATGCGAATGTAGGTTTAACTGCATAGAGGTTACATAACAAACAAATTTTAATTGACGTTAAAAAAAGAGGACCTTTTCGTTCGTTTTTTTTTTGGCAATGTTATGCGATTTCTCAAATGATAGATTCCTTTGTGTATCAGTAGGATATATCTCAAGGTTACTTCGACTGGGGTGCTATGCCGGGGAACCTCCACGTGGTGCACCCTGGGTACCCGTCAGCAACATCTCCTGGTTGACCTTTCGGTCCCGGAGGGGTTGCTGACGGGTAGCTGATGCCCCGGCGAGGTGGGCCCCTCCGCGTGTCCCTCTGATTGGGTCAGCAGAGGGCACAGCGGATGGGGCAGAGGGGTTGAGCGGGACCCGAAGGCCGCAGGGAGGGACTAGCGCACCTGGGGACGCTACACAGGACGTGACGAGACAGGGGCGCGCTGTCTTCCAGCGTGGGACCAGGAATTATACCCGCTAGTATAATTCCCCCCCTGCTCCCGCTGGCAGCGCGCGACCGGACGAGACAGGAGATGGACAGCCCCTCTTATTGGGGGGGCTGGACGAGGAGGGGCGCGCTGACTACCAGAGTGGGACCAGGGTGATGACCCTGCTCCCGCTGGCAGCGCGCCAAATATTACCGGACGTGACACAGGAGTAGGACAGCCCCTCTTATTGGGGGGGCTGTACGAGGAGGGGCGCGCTGGCCACCAGCGTGGGACCAGGGGGCTACCTTTTTGGGTAGTGAGTCCCCCTGCTCCCGCTGGCAGCGCGCCAACAACATCGGACGAGACACAGAAGGAGGAAGCCCCTCGCCCTGATTGGCCATAATCGGGGTGGGGGCAACATCGGTTACGACATCAGAGGGGGGGTTTGTCACCCCCCTCTGCACCGGACTGAGACGAGGTGAAGCGCGCGGCCGTGCTTTTGCGACCGCGCGCCACTGACTGTGCTCTCATGAGCACGGAGACGGAGGCGCGGTATAACCCCTCCGTCTCCTCCGGGAGGGCCTGGGGCGTCGGATGCAGGGGCATTCGGCGTCCCGCACCTTCTTATAGGTAGGGTCCTCCCGAGGCGGAAGCGATGCGCTTGCGTTGGGCGCATCGCCTGGCTGTGCGGGGGAGAGGTTCTCTCCCCGCGAGGCGGGTCCGCCCTGGGGGGCGGACGACGGCTGACGGGGTTCCGCGTGTAGTGCGAAAGTGGCACCGCAACCCCGTCCAGAAGATGAGCCGTAAACGCCCCGGGGGTTTTTTGGTGGGTAGTCCGCTGCGCAGTGGGCGAGCGGGAAGCCCACACTCCCCCCGTGACCTCCCCCGAGGCACGGGGGGGTAAGCTCATAAACGAGTTTTTCCCCCGGGCACCAAAAAAAAAAAAAAAAGGTTACTTCGACTACGGGTAGAAAAATTGGGGATGAAATTTAATATCGCGATATTTTCGACGAAGTCGGTTCCCGCTATTTTAAAAACAAACTGTATAAAATTTTTGAAAAACTTTTTAAATCTAAATTATTTCTCTTTGTAGTTTTTAACTTTCTGATAGAATGGCATTATACCAATGAATTTAAACTTTTATTCAATGTAACGAGGTCGATATAAACTTCCTACTGAAACTTTACTACTTCAGTTTCTTAGAAAAAATAATGACCAAGTAACTGTGTAACAACAAAGCTTTCAAAATGATTCCAATCTCCACCGTCAGCTAGAGAAACACTTGGCTTTACAGTAAACAAGGTGGGTACGCAACTTAAACTTAGTTTATTGAGCCGTAAACTTTACTACGTGTTAAGTTAGAACGGATAAGTTAAGAAACGGCATGCGAGGAGGAGGCGCGTTAACTGATTTACTTTTAGTGACAAAAATAAAGTTTAAAGATTCGTATTGAAAAATAATACCTACATATTCGTAACAAGTGACTTTTAAAAAAGCGAGAAATATTTACAATTTCATCCTCCATTTTTCTACCCGTAGTATGGTATCCTTTATTGAAATTTATGTCAGCAGTAAATAAATAAAACTAATTTTAAATCAAGGACGGGTACAAGTGTCAAGCTATATTGCGGCAAGTTGCTCCAAGTATTTTAGAGGCCTCCACTTCGTCTCCAGATTCTGATGATGGAGCCAGGAGGTGGAAGTGTGTTTTATAGTTTCTTTAAACAATATATAATGATTATCTCGATTCCACGCAAGCAGAAACTAGTAAGAGATAAATGCCAACATGTAACGTCAACATGTAAAAATGAAAAAAATACCTTTTGCCGTTTTAGGTAACAATTTTTATCGAAGATGGTAATTTTGCTTAAATCGTATTCAAGTATTTTAATTAACACTCGTCTGATTAATTACCGCCAAACATAAAAATCTGCCGCAGATTTATTTAATTTCTTCAACCAGATATCCATCGGGATCAACGCGCTGGGAATAATGTTTGAACAAAATTAATTTAAAATTCCATATCAGTTTATAAAGCGAAATAAAAAATGTTGTTACAAGAGCTACTTTAAACGTTAAATACCTGTAAAGCTCTTAGTTAAAACCACAGAGACCGCTGTATTTACACCGAAAATTTTGATCAAATTTTATATAAACTCTTTACGTTTATTAATTCTCTTCATTAATTAGCCCTTTTTTATAATTGCGGTTGAAAAAACATTTCATCTAGTGTATTTATATGGAATCACAGTCCTACATGGTTTTTTTCTGCTAATGCTTATACAGTCCAATATTATAGATGGTATTTAAATATAAAATAAATAAGAAATGGATCTAATTCAAAACCTTGTATCCTAATCACCTGTCCCTTAATCATCGCTTTCTCGATTTGGAAATGATTGATACATTTTACGAATGTTTTTGCTTAAATATGGCAAAACATTGAACACTTTCCTGATTTCGCCAAATATGACCCTACAGTCTACACTTATGGGTTACCATATTTGTGTAATCATTAAGTCAAATTTTCTTATAACCTCCAAAATACATGTGCCCTTAAAACAAGATAAAAAATGAGTTAAGAATACGTGCGATACTTATCACATGCGGAAATAAAAAGACTCCTTTTATTGTTCCCACAAATTCCGTAACAAATTAACCCGGGCGTTGGGGACGAAATTTATACGACTAAGGCGAATACACATGCGATCACTAGGCAAGCTCATTACTTGAACGATGCAACATTCAATTTATAGGTTATGCTCGTAGAATAGAATAGAATATTTTTATTTGCATAAAATGTTGGTGGAAAATTATGATGGAAAATATAACATACGGAGCCAGAAACATTTTGTCGCATAGAGACGTGCAAATTTTTAGACATAGATAATAGACATATCGTTCAACAGTAAACATAAAATTACAATTCATAATTAGTCAAAAAATACGTACAATTAAACTGTTAAATATATAGAATCTAGGAGGATCTGTTTGCCTAGGACAAAGGGCATTCGCTTCGAAGCGATTCAAATTCTATAGTCGTTCTTGACTTTTGTACATCGATAGTGATAATAATCGCTTTGAACTGATTGTCACTTGTCATTTTGCTTCAGTATCAGACCGACTTACAGACAGTACTTGAAATGAAATGAAATGAAATGAAAAAAAAATGAAATGAAAAACATTTATTTGTAACAATCAACCACTTGAACCTTAATCACAAACACGGAAATTGTTACAATAGGTAATTGTTACAAATCGGTCCAAACTCAGCATAAATGCTGGCTGACAACCAGCGCTGATCTTCCGTGTGGACCGGTTAGTGACGTCACGGCACGTATACATCAAACAGTTAAAAACAAAAGTTATTTTGTTACATTGAGGTGACCACAATAATAACAGAGACTTAAAATACACAATATGATAATAACAATAATACATGATATGAAAAATATATAGAAACAGTATGTAACAATAATAACAAATACTAGTTTAATATGTACTAACGAAAGTATGATTTGTGGCACGAGCAAAAGTGTGACATGTTAAAAAAAACAAAACAAAATGAAAAGAAATACGAAATTAAATTAAAAACCAATACTGGCACGGAGGCGAGGGTAATATCCTATTTTATATATAATGTACATAAATATAACAAATATATGAAGTTACAAGAGTGGAGCAAACATTTTACGGTGAGCAATTTTAAATTACTAACTATTTATTACAATACAAAAAAGAAAGAAAATAGCTGTATTAACATTTATCTATGGCTGTATTCTATATGGCACTTGTGTCGTGTTTTTGCATTTCCTGGCTTTTTTGATGAATGTAAAGAAATTTTTTAAGTTTTGTTCTAAACACGTAAATATATTGCAGGTTCCTTATTGGCGGTGGTATATTATTCCAGCATTTGGATGCAGCGTAGCGGAAACTACCTCTGAAAGCGGCTGAGCTATGCCGCTGTGTCGCGAGCTGCATCACACACTGCCGGGACCCATGAGATCTCTGACTTGATGCCCAGGACAATTTTTCATACAGATAAGTTGGTGCCTTCTGATTAATCACACCAAAAAGAAGACATGCCAAATGCAGTTTGCGACGGTGCTTCATTTTGAGAACAGAGTGATTATTCAGATATGGCGTTACATGGGCTCTGAACGGGATGTCGAAGCAGAAGCGTGCACAGGCATTTTGAATACGTTGTATAAGTTTTTGCGTCCTTGCTAACAGACGAGGACCGAAAACCGCATCCATATAATTCATTTTTGATAAGACCAACGACTCGACCAACTGGATACGCAATTCTTCTTTTAGATATGGCCTCATTCTGTATAGGACTTTTAATTTATAAAAACAATTTTGGACGACACTCGAAATATGCTTTTCAAATCGTAGGTTGCAATCCATATGCAAGCCGAGATTGCGTGCTTCAAATACGCGCTCGATAGGTTCACCCATTATCATAACATTCACTGATGGACTTAGGCTCTCTAGTTGATGTTTACTACCGAAGACAAGGTATTTTGTTTTGATGGGGTTGAGCAACAGGCAATTTCTCGCAGACCAAGTGGCTATGCTCGAAAGGTCTTCATTAAGTTTCATTATCGCATTATCGATGTCGGATGATTTGCAAGAAATGTAAATCTGTATGTCGTCCGCATAGATATGAAACTTGCAATGCCTAATCTGTGCCGCTACGTCAGCTGAATACATAATAAAGAGGATTGGTCCTAATATAGACCCCTGTGGTACTCCTCTATTGACAGCTGCCCTGTCAGAAACCAATGTAGAGCCATCATTGCGGGTAATTTTTACATACTGGCTACGATTACTGAGATAGCTGTTAAACCACTGTAACGCTTCATGGTCAAAACCGTAATAGCTCAATTTTGACATTAGCAGATTAGTATTGATTGAGTCAAATGCCCTAGAAAAATCTAATAAGACGAGTAATGTACACATTCCCTGATCTTGAGAACATAGTATGTTGTCAGTTACATCCAGAAGTGCAGTGACCGTACCGCGCCCCTTTCTGAAACCCGACTGTACATCCGGCAAAATTTTATTTCTTTCGAGATAATCGGTTAATTGCTTACAAACTGCTTTCTCCATAACCTTTGATAGACACGGTAGAATACTAATTGGTCTAAGATCTTTGAGTTCAACGGGATTCAATTGCTTAGGAAGAGGGCGCACAATTGAAAGCTTCCAAACATCAGGATATGTAGATGTGCTAATAGATGTGTTTATTAAATTTACGACTTTAAATACTTCGACTTTTCTTAGCTATTGTCAAATGCTGCAATGTTGTAATGCAATTTTTTATTCATTTATTCTACTCGTATTGGGTAACCAGATGAGCTGGTCGTTTTGCCTGATAGTAATCATAACGCCAGCTCGTAACAATTGCAATGCCACTCAGAACTTTTCTCAGAACGCAAAGGCCTGCGTGGCACTGCAGTGCGTTCGTTACTCTGACACATTAGTTATTAAGTCTCATAAGCCGTAAATTGTGTTCACGGGCCTTGGATGTTGTATTGTGTACTTGTGTGCGTCCATGACACCTGTGACACAGTGAATCCTAGTGCGTATAAGTATGTAAGCAGTTATGTTATATTTTAGCTAATGAGCTATGGTAAGACAAACAGTCACTCAGCTGGCAGATTTCCACACCACCCAGCCATTTTATTACATCCCACTCACAGATCAGAGTCTCTCATAAACATATGTAGGTCTCGCCTACTCCCGCCTTTAAACAATAATTCGTAGGATATAAAAACCAGAACAAGCGTTCCGCTTCACTCGGCTATGATTTACCAACGTGCATGGAATAGCAAGCAGAATTTTGGTTCTATTACTAAGCTAAGGTAAGCATTTTAGAGCATGCTCAACACCATTTGACGTTTACTCTCAAAGACGTTAAAGCGGCAAGCATGTTTGTTCAAGACTCATGATCTGTATACCCTCCTCTCTTCCAGACTCCTCTAGTATTTAGGGCAACTATCTGACGTACTATAGTTCGTAGAACCACAAAATTCATGGACATGTGACTTACACAAAGCCGCTCTTGGCCCACGCCATGGTGAATTATGGCGATATTTTTATCGCGATTACGTATCCTTTTAGGTAAATTTTATAAAAATATTTGGATTGTTGCTTTGTTAAAAGAAACGATTAGTTTGTTATAAAAAGCATAAACTAATATTCTTAATTTTACACTGACTGCAAATAACATACCATATGAACAAAACGACTACTTGAAACACATTACATGCTCGCACGAGCATTTGCATCGAAAAAGCAATTTGGACATCTCTATTGGAGAAGTGGGAATGTATTTTTGCTATCTCAAATACTTAGGTGTCACTTTATGTCGCCGTTGCTACTGATAAGTGGAGGAATTCGGAGCTCTGATACAAATTCAATTTTTATGTTCTACTTTTGTCTTACTTTGGAATAAGTCTATGACACTTATTAATAAACAGTGTTAAATGGTTTTTAAGTATAATTCAGTTGATCTTAGTTTATAATTTGTATTATATCAGTTTTAATTAGTTATGATTTCAAGATTTGTGTACTCGCTCCGACGAGTACTGGGGCATTTGAACTGTCGTCGTGAAACACAATTATTGTTAGATTCACTTGTTTTATTGATAAGTAGGAATTTTGGACACGTAAATTTAGATTATTGGTAAAAATGGCAAGGAGTGTGCGTCGCAACGGCGAATCTTGGTGAATGCCGGCGTCCCGCGATGCGCGCGCGCCGTCCCCCGCAGTCTTCCCCGCTCGGGCAGCCCGCCCCGCGTCCCGCAGGTACCGTTAATACTGGTTCGCGCGCGAACAATTTGGTTTGGTGTTTGTTGGTAATTTTTTGCATAGAGATAGTTGATAGAGCAAAGAGAAACACCGGCTACTTTTTATCTCGGAATAATTCACGGTTCCTGTGGGTGAAACCGCGGGTAGAAGCTGTAGAAACCACGAGGACTCGTTTCACAGGAACGCGGACGACATTCACAAAGAGAAACAAATTCCTTTACTACTTTTGGTGCATACATGGTATGCTGTCTCGAGAATTAGAGTACATTGGTCTAGCCTCAATAGTAGGTAGACTACAATGTTCTTAAAAGTTTGTATGTCTTGAAAGTTGATAAAAAACGATAAAACTAAATTTATCAGTAGTTTTTTGGGAACACTTAGCAGGTGCGTGTTTACAAAAACCTTTTGCTATTGGACAGCGCCGGAAAATGTATTTCAACAGGAAAAGCGTACTTAACACCACATGGTGCGACACTTAACTTGTATATCTAATGACAACTATACTACGCAGTACGTTTTCTATTTATTTTTATTTTTTTTAAATAGGCCGTTTTATTTTTATTTAGTTTAACATCTAATAGCCGATTTAAATAAAAATACCTGAAAGTATAAGTATTTTTATTCCGTGAATATACTGTATTCCTGCAAGAAAACCATTCCAAATAAAGCCCTAGGGTAGAAAAGTAACTAACCTACATAAAAAACATACTCCTTACGTAACACAATTATACTTTATAACTTCCTTAACCACTGAAGGAGACCTTTTCTACCGTCACAAATCACTAAGTCCTTAACTCTTCAGCTTCATTTTGCTAAACGACCATGCCCTTTATACAGTCGCAATAAGAATTATTTAAAGTTTGTGCAAACTACTGCATTCATGTGAAAACAAACGATACGGAGGCAAAAGGACACATGTAGAATACATATGCGGTTTGATGGTGTAAGTCATAAGAGAAGTGTGCGGATTATTTTGTATTGTTTAGTGCACGTAAGAAGTAATTAGTAAATTGGGAGTATGTTTTATGAAACCACTTGCATAGAGCTACAGTTACTTCATAGAAGCTGTTTTACAATCAATTCTATTATTTATTTTTGTTAGTGGGAGGACTAACTCTTCTGCGAATGTCTGTCTGGGTTGTTACCACCGCTTTGCTCGTGAAGTCTGCCGCCAAGCAGTAGTGTGCAAGCATTACTGATGAGCAGAGTAGTCAGTGAAATTACTGGGCTTATGAGACTTAATAATACCTAATGTCTCGGGGTATCGAGCGCATTGCAGTGCCGCGCAGGCCTTTGTGTTTCAAAGTTCTGGCAGGCACTGCAATTGTTATGGACCGGCGTTATGCTTACCATCAGGCAAACGACTAGCTCGTCTCGCTACCAAATAACATAAAAAAATATTACATTTATAGATGCTTTGTCAAGTTTTCGAGTAATAAATTAACAGCTAAAAAATTATGTTGCTTAAAGTTAACTTTTCCAAGTTTACAATTAGTCAAAGGTAAGTATGATTTTTTATCAAATTTTCTTCAAATAAACGACAATGATTAAAACTTTCGTAAGTATTACTCATATTTATATGTATTTAACCGGATTCACTTACGTGGTCGCGAAGCTCGGCTGTACCACGTAAGTGAATCCGGTTAAATACATATAAACGACAATGAATAGGATTCCAAACCAATATTTGCAAATTTCAGTTACAAGTTCTGCATTTAGTTGGATTTTTCTTTACCATTTTTTTAGTAGTTAGGAAGTTTTGCTGTTTGAGAATATACATTTATTCGCGTAAGAATATCAAGTTATCAATTTTATAGAACGATCATTCAAAGTATGTAGACGATTTTGTATGTCAATGCAAACCAGTAGATACAAATCACGTACTCAACCCCGTCACAGAATACTCAATACCAACATCTCGAAGAAATCACAGAGCAATAAATCATCGCTCCCGCTCGTAAATTATACAAATCGTCTGAACGATTTGAATGCAGCGAAGAGAAACAAAAGTTTGCGACGCCATCGACCGGCGGTGCCACGGTTTGGGCACTAGCTTGCATTAATATCCATAAGCTTTGAATTTAGAACTTCTATTTTAGGTTGTCTGGCTACAAATATCTACTTAATATATAGATGCTATAGTACGTTTGTTGATTGGTGCAACGGATCGTCGTGATTTTCGCGTGGAAATAGATTACTGGCAACTTTTTTATTATTTTATCTGTGGCTAGCGATTTGGAGATTCCAGTACTTGAACAATCGATTAACTAGACTTGACTTCTAAACGGGCAAATTCAAAACTGTTGAAATTCAATGGAGAGCATAGCTTTAGCACGTACTGCCTTTGATGAATGGAAATTTTCGTTCTGGATTGCATTACAATGAGTCCAAATATAGCCGCCATATAAGCCACATATAAGCATATAGCCGTTTAAGATGCTTTGGGTTTAATTAGTTCATTGTTTTTAATAATTAAAGGATCACCTTCATCTTCAGGCCAACAATATAATGTATATTCCATATCTGATTAAAGACAAGGAAGCAAATGCTTCCTTAAACGAAATAATAAACATGACGATATAACAAATAAGTGACATGGTCAACCAGTAAAACTACTAAAACAAGTTTTTTTTGGAAAAATATATTGTTCCAGTCACACTTTTACAAAATACGTAATTGGTACGGTAATCTCATGGCCACCTTCTGGCTTCATTATCAAAACCCTGGACATCAGGATCAGCGTACAAATGACCCGTCGTTTCGATGCAGAGTTCCTATGGCCACCTTCCGGCTCCATCTTCGGACCAGCTCTGTGACATACTTATATTGCACTGTTATCCGATTGACATACGTATGTAACATTCCGGCTCTATCGAACATCGGGAAATGGGTAAACTTTAGCTTGCAAGATTTGACGTAAACAAACAATCATATCTACATACATACATTCATACAAACATTGCAAGTTAAATAAAAGCTAGTAAAAAGGTGGGGATTTTGGGTATGAATGATTTGTTTGAACCTTAAATTAAATTAGCATTATTTTCTGCAAAAAAAAAACGTTAAATCACTTTTTAATATCATCAACGTATGTTTCAAAATTATACGTGACGTACAGTCTCGTATTTCAGTATTTTCAAAATTTCAACGCGACCTGATAAAATTGATTTTAATTAATATATAAATCAGCATAATTACTAAGCTAGTTGTTTTATTGTTATGTTAAAATGAATAGTGCCTTCAAACGTTCCAAGATATAGTTTAGCAGAAACGGAATATCACCGGTCTTTATTTACACGCCATGTTTTTGAAGTCGGTTCAATTAACATTTAAATAACGTTCGAAAACGTTCCACCCTGGAAAACGCTCCAAAGAGTTTCACTCCAACAATATTAAATTCCCCACGCTTCGGGGATTGTACAATGAATGTAAGGAACATTCATTGTAGAAATCGTGGCACCGCAATCCAGACTTTACATTGTACACCATTGAGCGAAGACAAAACGGCGGGGTTGAATGGCTCCTATGGAATGACATCGCGGATATTCTTTGAAAGAAACTCATTTTCGAGACGAGAATAGAGCCTTGGTTGTAAGTGAAGTTTTTATTATATTTTGTAATATTGCATTGGATTTGTAATTGTTTCTGTCTGAGAAATAAAGTTTACGTGAATTTGTTTCGGAGGCACGCATAGAAGACATTAATGTCTGATTTTGGTAAATTATAGATGGAAAGCCGATCAAGACGAAATTATTTATGAAGTTCTTTTTTGACCATGAAACCCTAATTTACAATGAACGATCAAATCTCTATTCTTAAAAAATAATATACATTAGTTATAAATCGAAATTTTACTAAAAAGAATGGTGAACAGAATAAGATTCTAAAACAATACTTCAAAAAGAAACATTAACAATAATAAATTGATTAACACCTATCATTTTGGGCCGGTGTTATGCTTACCATCACGCAAACGACCAGCTCGTCTCGTTATCTTATAGTATAAAAAAAACTAGACGAACAACGCTGAGCTTTTCACTTTGGAAATAAAACTTTCAAAATACAAGATACATTATTCAAATAGATATGCGATACACCACAAGGCTCCACTAAGAACTCATTTAAACTCTCATCAATTTTAATTTCACTGGCTACTTTCCTCTTGATCTACAGTAATTTAATACTTGCACTCAGAACGTCCAGTCATTAAATGTTAGTAAAAAATGTATGATACCAGAAAACTTGAATTGAGGAAAAACAAGCCATTTCATTACAATAACAGGGACGTATCGAGATCCACGATACTTTGAAAAAAAATACAAAGATACGATACTTTGATAGAAATAAGGAAAACCTTACAAATTGTAGGGCGAACGATTTGATAATCAGAAGACGAAACAAGCTCAATAGCTGTTAATATTTATGAAGGTTACACATTTTTATTTGGAACTAGCCGCTGCTTGCGGTGTCACCTGCGCGGAGATATTGGATTTCATGGTTTTTATTATTTTGAACCTCTAATTCTTTTTCTAAAATAAAAGTAGCCTAAGTCACTCCTTGTAACATCAGCTATCTGCCAGTGAAAGCCCTGTCAAAATCGGCCCAGCCGTTTCTGAGATTACCCAGAACAAACAGACAGACAGACAGACTAAAATTTTAAAAATGGTTGTTTTGTTATATGTTCCATATACACTTTCATGTGCACTTGGTAAAAAGCTGTTATTTTGATATTACAAACAGACACTTCAATTGTATTTATTTGTATGGATTGGTAGCACTCATAGCGTAGCACTATCCATCAAGCATGCAAATGTCATTCAAAAAGAAGGAAAACATGTAAAGCAACGAAGCGAACTTAATAAATAATTAAAATATAATTAACCAAGCATCTTTTTAATTAAATGACCTATTATTCCAGTCCCAGGTCAGCGGGAGCCGTATTATCGTCGTTAGCGTCATTTAATAATTAAACACTAATTAATAACTTGCCCCGAATCAGGAGTGATATTTAATGGTAACAACGTTGAAGTTTAAACGAATTACTTTGCATAAAGGATAACATTTTCATGCAAAATATGACTAACAAATATGTACGGAAAGATGATAGCGTTTCCACACAGCACATATAATAATACTACGGTTTCAATACAAAGCTTTCTATTTTAGATTTATATTTTAACATATTTGGATATTAATTTTAAAGTTTTTCTTAACAATGCGGAAACATGAGCATAACACCTCTACAAATAAATAAAATTGAAGTGTCTGTTTGTAATATCAAACTAACTGCTTTTTACCAAACGCATATATACGGTACATACGGCACCAATAACAAAACAACCATTTTTTAAAATTTTGTCTGTCTGTCTATTTGTTCCGGGTAATCTCCGAAACGGCTGGGCCGATTTTGACGATACTTTCACTGGCAGATAGCTGATGTTATAAGGAGTAACTTAGGCTACTGTTATTTTAGAAAAATAATTAGGGTTCCGCACAAAAAAAAATAAAACCATGAACCCCAATATCTCCGCAGCTAGTAATAAATACAAATCAGTAATAAATAATCATCATGCGACCATAATGACATTTATTATTCCAATTTATCTAAATTTAACGAAATTTATCCTCTCAAATGGCGAGAGAAGCAATTGTAAACCTGATTTATTACATCCAGCGTATAAACATTAAAACATGGTGACTACGGCAAATTGTCCATTGGAATTTTTCACAGATTCTCATAAAACTTGAAAACTTTTTTAGAAAAGTCTTATGTACACTCTGTATAGCGCTCGCGTTATCATGATTACGTATTAAGTCTCATAAGCCCAGTAAATTCACTACTTTGCTCAAGGTAGTTCAGACCACGACAGGACTACTTATACCCAGCCCTTTCAGCAGGGCTTCACCTAAAATGCTTACTTGCTTTTGGTTAACCGCTGTTTAAACAATATTATAGTGAAATCCAAGCCTCGTTTTGGCGGTACCTCTAAAGAAACAGACAAACAGTACGCTGTAGTGTAAACAGACCGCAAACCTTTGACCGGAGAAACAATATTGAAGTTTGTTGTACAAAGGCATCGTCTTCAAAGAAAATAATTTTGCGTGTAATTCATTGAATGCAGCTGTTTATAAAAGCAAGGTGGAAGAAGTTAAGTACATTGTTTCTGTGTTAAGGTCGCGACTGGCATGAGCATTCGCTCGATGTGAATATTCACTATGTTCGTTGTGAGCATTTATTCTTTGTGAGCAAACGCTTACTACCCCTAAATGTTCACCTATACAAATAAATAAAATTGAAGTGTCTGTTTGTAATACCAAAATCTTTACTAAATGCATACGAAAGTATATATACGGTACGAATAACAAAACAACCATTTTTTATATTTTTGTCCGTTTTTCTGTCTGTTTGTTCTGGGTAATCTCCAAAACGGCTGGACCGGTTTTGACGGGACTTTTCACAGCTGATGTTACAAGGACTAACTTAGGCTACTGTTATTTTAGAAAAATAATTAGGGTTCCGCGCAAAAAATAAAACCCATGATATCCAATACCTCCGCGCGGGTGAAACTGCGGTCAGCAGCTAGTTTCAAATATTTGCTCCAAATTCAATAGCTAGTTACGTTTCGTTGCCCAGAAAAGCCGCTATCACCCATCTCTACTGAGTAAACGCTCGCACTGGTGCTCGTGCTAGCGACTGACTTGTTTGTGTAACATTAGGGGCAGCTTAGACGCTCAAGCAAACGTACGTTTGCTTGAGCGTCTAAGCTGCCCCTTAGATTCAAATAAAAACCGACAGCCGGGTGGAGCGCAATTGATTGCTCGCCATCGAGCTGCTTGGCTCGCTGTACATACATGCCGAATATTCGACTTGTAGCATGCTCACATCGAGCGACCTATATAACTATAAGTAGAGCTTTTAAACTTTCATGGTCACTAACACAAGAGTTAACTTTAGTAACGTTTCCTCGTGAACATGGCGCTTGCAACAGTGCCGAAATATCGAGTGCTCAAAAGAAATAAAGTACATGGTAAATATCCCGTTACTAAAGTTAACTCTTGTATAAGTAGAGCGACTGAAAAAAACAATACAAAATCTGCTTAAAAACAAACGCTCCAGCCGGTTGAAAAAGCGAAAGCTAAAATCTCTCAGCTAATTCTAAAAGCGAGCGTTCAACTATCTTGCAATTAAACGCTTTGTTTAACTCCTTTGCCAATAACAAGGTTCCGTTGTGGAACACTTAAACCCTTTTTACGATGCCAGTGGTTATAGCTAAGTGCAAATAAAGATTAAGATTAACTTGAAGCTTTAGCGTTTACCTTCCAAGCACTTGATGTCTTCGACCTAGTTTGTGTAATCGGTCAATTAAACATTCAAAGCAATCAACTTAACGCAGAAGTTTCCAAAGTTATTTCTGCTTTCTATAAATAAAAAATATACGCGTCCTTTTCCACAAATAGTTTCAAAGTAAGCGTTATTGACTTAGGTTATTCCTCTTATGAAATAGGATAATACTAGTGATAGTTCAACGTGATGTGTGAACTTGCATATTAGTTATTCCGAGGTTTTCAATTCTTGTTTCAGCATCAAAAAACTCACGGCGTAAATCATGGTAGCTCCCTTTGCAGGGATTTGCGCCTCCATAGGAGGTGCACTCCCCATTCCGTAAGCTCCTGGCTTAGCATGTCCGTTAAAATTAGGTGAGATTGCAAACAATTAAATTGTAACTAACGTCTGCATGCAGCATCGCACGCGTGGAATCAGGAGAAAATGTAACCTATAGCACTCAAAGATAACGTAGCTTCCTATTTGTGAAAGAATTTTTAGAATTGGATCAGCGATTACGGAAGATAACAAAAAAAAACAAAAATACTTACAAACTACAACTTACAAAAAAGTGCGTACGAAAAAGGTTTTACATCATGTGCAAACCTTTGAACATAAATACAAACAAGCACAACGCACGAATAACGTAAAAATATAATACCACAAAAACACACTAGTTCCGTGAATACAATTTCAGCAACAATCTGCCAAAGCCATCATACCAACATCATACGCACGGATTGTGATGAGTGAGCCGAGGTGTGAGTCGTTTGAGGTGAGCTGCCTTTGAACATCACTCACGGACTCGTGGAATCATGCGTTTAAGTTGTAGCTTTTTGACAGGGGACGTCACGCAAATTGAAGCATGAAATATGTAGTAGTAGTAGAAGTGCTGATGTATCAACATTAGATATGTAAAATTAAATGTAGAGAGAATATTCTTTGATAATTCACAACTAGATGATAGATACAATATCTAAAGGAGAGCGTAGTAGCACTTAGTGTGAAAGGTAGGCTGTTAACAGCTCTCTAGAAATGCAGATGTGACGGCGAATCTGAGCTAAGAAATCGACCTCAGTAACTCTACTAATTATATGTAGCTGAATATGCTGCAGTTTTCAAAAATATTTGTGTCGTGTGTGGATAATAAGAAAAAATATTAATCACAATAACTTACGAAGGTAAGATTTAAGAAAAGTTTGCAATATGTCAGTGTGTTGAAGTAAATCAAAGATAAAAAGCGTTAAAATCCAAATAAAAAGCATAATCACTTCAAAATTAGATGCCTTATCGAAAATGTACCACAACCAAGTATTTTGTTATTATATAATACGTAAGTCTTGTTAAATCTATCAATATACAATTATAAATAGAGATATTTCTATTCAAACTTATTTTTAGAAGCAACTTTGTATTTTGTTTTTTGATTGAGTAAATTTGGTAAAATCTTGTTTTGATCACAACAAGATTATCAGTAATATGATGAATAATGTCATATATTTTTTCCAGTGCCAGAAGCTCATCTGATTTTGCTAAAAAAACATTTTAAGTGAAGCTATTTAGCTGCTATATACGCCTTAATATATACAATGATTTATTGTAAGCATTAATAGGTACTAGAATTAGTATTATTATGGAAAATTTATGATCCTCGACCTAACTTAGGTGCAAACAATTTGGTATTGTCAGAACAAGATTATAATTTTACAGATCTATATATATATATATACCTGTTTGCACGTTGCCTGGAGATGTTGTGATTATAACGGAATAATTGATGGAAAGATTATCCTTGACAAACTAATCTGAGGAAAGCTAATTATTCTTGGCTAATCCTTGGAAGGCTACTAAAAGGGGCTTAGTTAGACAAGCGCGGAAAATAGCGATATTAAAATGATTTGTTTAGTTAAAACTAAAATTGTTTAGCAGATAGCGCTGTTGTTTATCTTTTATGAGAGTTGTTAGATATTGGAGAATATTAGCGAGACTGGGTAGTGGTTCAAAATTGTATATAACCGTCAAAGTTGTGTAATAAATGAGTAGGCAACAAACGCTCGACACCATATTTTTAAAACGATCAACAACAATCTTTATTTCATTATGGATTATAAAGTCAATCACACAGAAACGGATCCACGTCATCTTTAGCATAGATATAGTTTATGGACCGGAGAGTAACATAGGCTAAATTTTATTCCGGAAAAATGCACGGTTCTATTGAGAACGCGGGTGATACCACGGGCAGAAGCTAGTCTTGTATAAATGCGAAAGGAGTGTTTGTTGATTTGTCCTTCTTTCACGTAGCAATGAAGCAACAGACCGCCGTGGTTTTTGCACAGACAGTTTATGGATCGAAGAGGCATAAATAAGCTAGAGTTTATCCCAGAAAAATAAACGGATCGCATTTGAATATTTTGAATAAACCCAAGCCTATAATATTTTATTGTTTCATCAACCGACATTCCATCGTGGAATCCTTTCAAAGTACAAAGACATTTACGAATTTATTGCAAATGCCGCGAGTTTATAGAGACCGAACCAGGGTTAAGTTAGCAAAAGTTAATTTTGCGCAATATACATAAAACAGCTCATCGTGCCTAGACGTCATTAGAACGAAATGACTAAATTATTTATAATAAGTATCTCTATTTTCTTTGAATTCATATTTGTACTGTAATGAGAAGTCTAACCATAGTTAACCTCGTATTTTGTGAACTCTAATAAAGTTAGAGGCTATATAGCATTACATCCGTACCTTGTAACACTGCGGTGGTATATCTGATAGCCTCGAGTGCGTTCGTTTTTTTGCTAAGTTCCATTTTTCTTTTTTCTTTTATGTTATTTAACCAGACGAGCTGGTCGTTTGCCTGATGGTAAGCATAACGCCGGCCCATAACAATTGCAATGCCACCCAGAAATTTGTAACACAAAGGCCTGCGCGGCACTGCAATGCGCTCGTTACCCTGAGACATTAGGTATTAAGTCTCATAAGCCCAGTAATTTCACTGGATACTCTGCTCATCAACCCGGAACACAGTAATGCTTGCACACTACTGCTTGGCGGCAGACTTCACGAGCAAAGCGGTGGTAACAACCCAGACGGAAACTCGTAGAAGAGTTAGTCCTCCCAGTAACAAAATTTGGTCCTATACAAATGTATGTTTTGTGCCATTTATAATATTCAGTTACTAGCGATAAATAAAGGATATTTATTCTTTCTTTAATTTCATGCGCTACATGAAGTCAACCCTTTACGATTTGACAAGAAGTAAGACTTGAATCCAATATTAAAAACTAAAATTGTCTTACAAAGTATATTTTGTAACAAAGTTCGATTGTTTATATTAATTTCACTAGAATAATTTATTCTTTAGCTCTACATTTTTAGATTCTTAGACTTCGTCTTTACAGTACTTTTAAATTTAAACTTTCGCGATTCGAAATCATTGTTTACTTTAAAAACGGGACTTAGACGCGAAATGTGGGACGAAGTGTGGGTAGTTGGTAACAACGCTCACATTTTATGACGCTCACATCCGCATCTCCAGTATTCTCATGACAACGATTGTTGCAACTAGATCGAGGTATATAAAAACCTGTGGTTTTTTTATCGCGATCAAGTCCCATTCTTTAAGTAAAAAATTGTTTCTTACAGCTTCTGGATAATACAAAGAGACCAAGGAAAAAGACCCTGAGATACTATAAGGAATAATATTTTTTTAAAATAAAACACCATGAAATATACGTTTAGAGAAGTTATTACCCAAGAGCTGTTCCAATATATATTGTCAAATGGATAAATTATTAGCACGGCCGATAAAGTCTCTGTATAAATATTAAAAAGGAGTCAGTTAAAAAGTCTGTCTGTTTGTAACCTTGCTGCTGTTATAATATTTTTATTAGAAACAAAACTTCCTTTAACTTTTTCTTTAGCGTCATATTTCAAAATACAATACAAAATTCACGTCAATGGAAAAAAAAAACATTTTAACTACATGAAGGTTGGGAAAGATAAAATCTAATAGCTCGTTTTTTTTCTCCTTACGTATTTACTTGGGATTTAAGATCTCTTTAGCTGTGAAGGAGCCATAGATACTTAGAGACAGAATTTGTTGATATTGTAATATCAATAATATTTTTTTAATGGGCTAAATGCCTTTATTAACTAGCTAATACATAAATAAACACTACATCTAACCTAGCTAGCTACAAAAACAGTTGGATAATTTACAAGCCCTAGTAGGCCTATAGATAATCCAAATGTTCTAGCCCACCACCAGTTGGAAGCTATATGATGAAGCTAGATGTTATAAGACTCTAGGCTGGAGCCTTTTTAAAAAAGGAATTTTAAAATAAAAACATAAATGAATTTTGAGACAACCGTCGGATATGGAAGCTGGATGGAGACTAAAGGGAAAGGTGGTTAAATCAGACTCTATTGCAATAAATGATGACTTAGCTAGAAAAGGTAAGTAGTTGACAATAAGGGGTGCATAAAATATGTATAACATCTCCCTGGGGTAAACTAAACTTCGGGGTTGAAATTTCGAAGTTTAGGAAAAGAACAAGAGGGAAGCTATATATTTCTCCTAATACTAGGAGATGGAATATCTTCCAAAGTCTGGTGACGTTTAGAGATCTTCGCAGAAATAACAGAATCAGGATTTGACGTTTGCAGCTCTACATGTGGGTCTACAGGGGCTGATCGGGAAAACTTAGGAAAGTGAAAATGACGACGGTTGTGCGATTTAATATAGAAAAACAATTTAAAGATACAAAATAAAAAGATAATACAAATAATTAAAATTAGTATGATTGAGTAATGAGTTTCGTATTTTATTATTTGATGTTTGTTTATAATTTCGTCAGTTTCATCTGAAATAGATTTTAATTTTAATTTCGTTTCTGGGGTGAAAAAGTCTAAATCAATGTTTTGTAATTTTATACGAGGTTCACTACTCAACTCATTTTTGAACTTATCTAAAGTACAACATGAATCATTTATTAGATTAAAATCAGAATGTATAATAGTGACATTTATTTTGATGTTATCAAATTTAGGTATTAGTTTGGTAGTTTTACAATAGGCAATACAGTTATTTGGTATGTTTACAATTCCCGTTCCAATAATATTTATTTCCAAATTTTTCTGATTGGGACATTCTATGTATAATTTACTGCTCTGAGATTGTACATAAATCCAATTATTATTACAAAGCGGTTTCCATAAATCTAAATGTCCGTAAACGAAATCGGTTTGGCACTGCACTGGTAGGGCGGTTATGACGTTTGAGATTAATTCACTTTCGCAACTGGGATTTGCACTGGTTGAGAACACGGTCATTACGTCACAGATGAACTCGCGGGAGCTTATCACTCTGCATTCTTTCAGTGAATCAAGGTTACAATATTCCGATTTATCTTTGGTCACTGCGATGTATTTACTGCCAGGAATTATAAAACTAAATGAGTTTGGGTTTACACTATTATGTGGGGTAGGTAGTGCTATATTATGATACAAACTATATTCCTTAGGTGATACTAAAGGTATCCTTAAAATAAAAATAATCTTATTGTTTAAACTATAACACATTACATTAGATACATTCATCAGTAAATGAATATGACTTAATTCTAAAGTAACAGGTAATTTTAGATCTGCAGGTAAGTATCTATAGTTATTGACAAGCTCTTGGTATAACTGCGTGGGAGGCATAACGGCTGGGTGAAGAATGTTTTTACTAGTGAGCATGATAGCATTGGTTATGTCCTCTAGTTGGAAAGATAAGGTGAGTACAGAGGCTTCCAAACTGTTTAAAATTGAATTAATATTTTGTTTAATGCTTAAACTGTCAGAAATCATTGAAACGTTTTTTAATTTTAATTGGAGATTGTCGATACCTTCATTAAGCCTGGCTTCATTAACTTTAATTTTTTGTATAGTTTCATTAAATTTAGACAAAATGTGAGTCGCAACTAAAATATTTTCTTTTATTAATGAACCCAGTCTTTTCTCATCACTCTGTATACTTTGTATAGCGCTGTCGTATTTGACAGCGTCGTCCTCGTCTAGGGTCCCAAAGATAGTTTTGGATAAGGTGCCTATGCCACCTATCCATGCTCCACGTCTGAATCTATTGTTACTTGTTAGATGAGCGATGGAGGAATACTCAGAAACAATATCGCCATACCTGACTGTAAGCGGCTCTAATACGTTATGACATTCTAACTCCTTTGTGGTTTCAATTTGAATTTGACTGCATAAAAACCGAATTGTGCCTAATATTGAGTTAATATTTTGAATATGAGGTCCAATGTAAGAAATATCAAATGGAGTTACTATATCTAGGTGTCCGTTATTAATTTTGAGTTCACCAATTGGATCAAAGTATATGCCGGAGCTTGAGTTGAGTGGTTGGACATACTCATGGTGACCTTGGGCCAGTATGCTGTAATGAAAAGAGACATTGAAGTTACTAACTACTAAACTTAACTATTCTCCTAATAACTAATATCTTTTAATTTTTAAAACTAATATTTGTGTATATAGTAAAATATGTGTATATCGGGAAATATGTGTATATAGGGAAATATGTGTATATAGGGAGAAGTATGTTTTAAGTGGAAGGTATATCGTGGACTTCCACGTGTTTAACTTCGTCATAGTGATGCTTCACATGACGTCTATTTATTAGTAAAGATAAAGTATGATTGCCATGAATCTTTACGACTTTGTAAGGACCTTTCCACAGAGGTGATAAGGCTTTGCGCATCCTAAGGTGGTTTTTTAAGTAAACGTAATCGCCTACTTTGTACTCGTCTGGGCGAGTACGTGAGTCATAATAGGTTTTTGAATTTTCTTTAGACTTATGAATGTACTCTAAAGCTTTGTCACGTGCGTGTTTCATTCGATGTTGTAATAGTTTTACATACTCAGGATAGGTAGTGTTAGAGTTATCGTTATATACTGAGTCTGGGATGTGTGGCTTATGCCCAAATAGTAGCTCGTATGGTGAATAGTGCGTGGTTGAATGTACAGCAGTATTGTATGCCAACATGGATGTGTACACATACTGGGGCCAGTTGTCTTGATTTTCGTTCACGTATGATTTGAGATATTCTTTCAAAGTGGAATGCGATCTTTCTAAAGCACCTTGAGTTTGTGGATGGTAAGGGGACGACCATAATTTTTTGATTTTCAGGAACTCGCACGTTTTCTTAAAGAGCTCGGCTGTGAAATTTGTACCCTGATCGGTGAGTATGTATTTGGGAATTCCAAAGAGTGAAATAAAATGAAGAAGACAGTCGCTTGCTTCTGCCGCTGTGTTGCTGCGAAGGGGGTATGCTAATGAGAATTTCGTTAAGTCATCCTGCATTGTCAGAATATACTTGAGTTTAGCTGTGCCAGATTCAGGCAGAGGACCCACAATATCGAGGGCTAACCTTTCGAATGGAGAGGTAGAAGTGGATGTGATAACCATGGGTGCTCTATTTACTTTACGCAACGCTTTATTAGTTTGACAAGACGGACAGTTTTTAACATAACTCTCAATATCGCTGCGCATATTTTTCCAGGAAAATCTTTCTTTGATGCGGCTTATCATTCTCGCGGATCCCAAATGTCCTGCGATGGGGATGTCATGGTTTTCCTTTAGGATTTTAGGAATTTCACTAAGCGATGGGTATATAATGTTATTATGGTAGATATGAATTTTTATATTAGTGCCGTCAAATAAATAGGCTATCATGTTGTATATTTTTGCAAAGGAGTGTTTATCAAAAGGATTTCTAAAGTCCGAAATGCTAATTTCGTTTACTGTGGGATATGACATGATGATTTGGTCACGAACGTGTTTTAGGCATTTAAATATATCAGGATACGAGTGATCGTCAAAATGGTGCACTTTCGTGAGTAGGAAAAGGTAAGTTTTATTTTCGTTTATAAGAGGCAAAAACTCATGTAATGGTCTTTCCTTTTTCAGGAATTCATCGCGCTCGGGATTTGGACAATTACTAAGTATTTCTTGAACATAAGGTATCGATTCGTCCAGGTCTATTGAAGTAGGTATTATTATTAATTTTTGTGCTCCTTTCAACAGGTCTTCATTATGTTCTGTAATTTGTGTATTATATAGTTTCGTATTTGATTTTAGGAATTTATTATAGGTTTCGTCAGATAAAGGTAAGTTTTCAGGTTCCGAAGGAGTTTCTGGATTGCGGTATGCGGATATGGATGCAGGTAAGGTTTCAGGATTTTGCCAACTAGTCGAAGGTTGAGGTTCTGTTTCTGTTTCAGGAAGCGGTTCTGTCACAACAGAAGGAGGATCTACGCGAGGAGGATCTACGCGAAGAGGATCTACGAGAGGAGGATCTACAGAAATAGGAGGAGCTATGGGAGTTGGAGGATTCAGAGGACTGAAATCAAAGTCTCTATTATCCACTGGACTAAACTCTGTTCTCAGTAGATCGTCAAGGGTTTCGTGACCGATATCAGGAAGTGATGACTCTGATGGAATTTCGACACTAGGATTGTTAGAGTCATTAATAGGATTTGAGTTTAAGCTTTGATGATTTTCTGGATAAACCGGGTTCACGGGATATCTGGAGAGGGCGTCCGCGGCAGAGTTCAACTTACCTTTGCGGTATACGATTTCGTATTCATATTCCTCAAGCTTTAACCGCCAACGTTGGAGTTTGCTGCTAGGATCTTTGTGATTAAATAGCCATTTTAATGGTCTATGGTCTGTTACTATTTGGAATTTATTCCCATAAAGGTAAGGACGGAATGTTTTGCAACCATAAAGGATGGCTAACAACTCTTTTTCAGTCGTGCTGTAATTGGACTCGCTCTTGTTGAGAGTGCGTGACGCGAAAGCTACGGGTTGGTCTCTACCAACTGGTCCTTGAGAGAGGACAGCGCCTACGGCGTAATTCGAGGCATCACAGGTAAGGATAAAAGGTTTGGAAAAGTCAGGATAAATAAGCAGTGGAGCGGTAGTCAATTTACGTTTCAGTGTGTCAAAGGCGAGCTGTTGCTGATTTTCCCATTTAAAGGGGACGTCCTTTTTAAGGAGGTTAGTAAGGGCTTTAGCAGTTTTCGAAAACTCAGGGATGAAACGGCGGTAGTAAGAGACCAAGCCAAGAAATGATTTGACATCTTTCGGAGATGTCGGGATTGGAAATTCGGTAACGGATTTGATCTTGTCGGGATTTGGCTTGACGCCTTCTTCGGTAATGACATGCCCAAGGTAACAAACCTCTCGTCGTAAGAACTCGCATTTATCGGGCTGTAACTTTAAATTGAAGTCTCGGATTCTTTGGAAAACTGATCTAAGGTTTAAAATCGCTGACTGGATATCATGCGCGTAGCAGACTACGTCGTCTAAATACACGAAGCACCGTATACCCTGGAGGCCTGATAAGGCTGTATTCATTAGCCTCTGAAACGTGGAAGGGGCATTTTTGAGCCCAAACGGCATTCGAAGAAATTGGAAGTGTCCTTCTGGGACGGTGAAAGCTGTTTTAGCTTTGTCGGCTTCGTTTAATGGGATCTGATGAAACCCGGATGCTAAATCCAAGGTTGAGAAGTACTTGCTGCTGCCAAGTTGGTCTAGAATTTCTGTTATCTGAGGTATGGGGTAAGTGTCACCAATCGTTACATCATTGAGCTTCCTGTAGTCAATTACGACTCGCCATTTTTGGATATTGGAAGCATCTAGTTTTTTGGGAACAACCCATATCGGTGATGACCAAGGAGAATCAGAGGGCTCTATTATATTTTGCTCTAACATTTTATCAACTTGATTTCGAACTTCGGCTTTATGGACTTCAGGGAATCGATAAGTTTTATTGTGAATCGGTATGTCAGTGGTTGTCTTTATGTCATGTTTAAGTGCATTCGTACTAGACAACTTTTCTCCTGGAAGATGGAAAATATCAGAAAACTCTGAACAAAGTTCTAGAAGAGCTTCTTTTTCTTCACCATTAAGGTGTGAAGTTCGCAATTGTTTTAGGACTTCTTCAGTTCGTGAGGCACAGTCAGTTGCAGCAAGTATGTGATTTACAGAAATAGAAGGGTGTTCTTTGAATGGTAAAGAGTCAATTGGGATAAGTTCTAGATTAAGATCTGATTTCAATGTTAAGGGTTCTTCAGAGGTGTTCACCACGGATATATTTATCCTATTATTTTCTTTAACACGAACTGCACAGTTCGCGATAAGTAGGGTTTCACTGAGTTTCTGATCAAGAATTAATCCTTCTTTTATTTCAGGGTTTCGAACAGAACACTCAATAACAGTCTCAGTTCTTGCAGGAATTAAGTAAGCTGGATCATAAAAGTGTAGTTTCAAGGAAGATTTACCAAGATGGAGCATATTATTAGTATAATCAATGTTGCAACTATATGCGTTGAGCATATCGGAACCTATGATTCCATCATAAGGTAGGTGTATTTTATCAATAACGTGGAATTGGTGTGATATGCTGGATTTAGGTAATTGTAGTCTAAGTTTGAAATGACCTCGGGTTTCGATAGATTCTTCTGATGAATCAATACCTTTTAATTGAATTTTTTCTTTTTCAAGCTTAGGGTGTTTTTTAATGCAGGAATATTTCAACAGGCTTACGGAGGATCCTGAGTCTACAAGCAAGGTAAGTGGAATGTCTGATACTGGAGATTCAACTAGTACATGAGGTAGTAATATTATCGCGGGGTTATTGGTAATCTCGAATACATTGGATTTAGATTTTGGCAGGTTCACGGCCTGCGCGGATACAGTGGATCTTGGCAGTTTTTCATTCTGCACGGATACAGTGGGTTTTGGCAGTTTTTTATTCTGCACGGATACAGTGGATTTTGGCAGTTTATTATTCTGCACGGATACAGTGGATTTTGGCAGTTTGTTATTCTGCACGGATACAGTGGATTTTGGCAGTTTTTTATTCTGCACGGATACAGTGGATTTTGACAGACCATCATGTAGCGATGGCTGCAAAGCTTTTGTCATATTAATAGAATGCTCTCCATGTCGCGGAGTCGATTCGGATTTAAGGTCAGGGTTAAAGGTGTCGATTTTTAAATCGCGAGGTCCCGTACGACACCGGGACGAGACGGTTACTCGTTTTTTTGCTCAGCATCAACAGTGTCATAACCCTCTTCTAGGTCAGCTGGGCATTCGTCTTCAAGGGTATCAGAAACAAAATGGATACGTTGAGGTGTCCTTGATTGATTTTGATCAAATTTAAAGCGATTGTTGTTGTATTCGCGTTTACGACATTGTTCTAGGGTATGTCCTGGTGTTTTACAATATCTGCAGACTGGAGAAGAAGAATTGTTAGTGTTAGTAGGCCGATTAGGATTAAAATTGGTCCTAGGTTGGTTAGGGTTTGCAGATGATCGCTGATTCTGATCACGACGCATAGGTTGGAAATTTGGCCTCTGGAAATTTGGACTTTCTTGACGTGTGTTAGCCGGACTCTGTTTGAATAAAAATTGTTGGATTTTTTCCTCGGAAATAGCAATATTCACGGCTTCATTAAGTGTTTTAGGCGACTTACATCTAACGATGTTCGATATACGGGTTATCAACCCCATTTGGAAATGGTGGAGGGCTAATTCCTCCATGGCTGCTGTGCGTCCTATCATTTCTCTACTCTTATGACCGTGTGAAATGGATATCTCTGTGAGTAATTGTGAAAGACAAGTGTCTATCCTTAAAGCATACTGGCTCACAGGTTCATTATTCTGTTGCCTACAATCTTGAAGGTCAGTGAGTAAATGCGCATAATGTTTCCTCTCACTGAACTGGGTTTTGAGGAATTCTTTCAGTTGTAACCAATTGGTAAACTCTTTGACTGAGCAGGCAGTTTGTGCTTTGCCCTGCAATTGGCAAAGTATATATTTAAATAAAATATCTTTTTGGGGATCTGAGGCCAACTCGTAAGCGTTAGTGCAGTTTACCAAAAAGGAGTTCAATGTTTCTCTACATCCGTCAAATGGCTTTATAAATTTTAGTAACGTTGAAAGATCAATTTCTGGTTTGCTGTTCACAGCAGTGACCTTCTTTTTGGACTGTGCCCTTGTAGCTGGGACGGAAGGCGGAGGACAAAATCCATCGTCGTCCGTGTCTGTTACAGTTAATTCAGGTTTTGGCATATTTGGACTTTGGGCTCTACTCTCGGACATTTTGGGTATTTTATACAATAAAGTGTTAAACAACAATCACAATTCACATAAGAAACAATAACGCTAAAAGATAAAATAAGGTTCAAAACAAATTAATAAAATAATGGCAATAAAAGTTTGACTATCGCAATGACCATGAATCACTTACTTGAATACGGACAGAGTGATAACGAAAGCTACTCGTATCATTTCTTCGAAGTTCGCGCACTGTAGGTAGGATATAGCAGGACGTAGATAAGCGTTGCACGGCTTGTCGCCGCGTCAGGTGATCGTCAGGCTCGTTGCGTCGGATGTACAATAACAATCACGGCACTAAGTTGTGCGCGGTAGTGGGATGACCTTGGCTATTTTCGGAGAAGACCGGCTACAGCACGAGCAGTGCGCAGCAGTGGGCCTTTCACGGGATGAGCTGGGCCAACTCGGTGCACTTTGATATGCACAATGGAGTGGGCACTTACACTTACACTTACACACACCACACAGTACTTGCGCCGAATTCACTTGTAAGTAATCGGGACGGAGACGGACCGGGGATTTATTATTTTTGAAATCCCTTAACGCTGCCACCAAATGTTATAAGACTCTAGGCTGGAGCCTTTTTAAAAAAGGAATTTTAAAATAAAAACATAAATGAATTTTGAGACAACCGTCGGATATGGAAGCTGGATGGAGACTAAAGGGAAAGGTGGTTAAATCAGACTCTATTGCAATAAATGATGACTTAGCTAGAAAAGGTAAGTAGTTGACAATAAGGGGTGCATAAAATATGTATAACAGTACCCAGCATGCTGGCGGCATTGCCTCGTTGAACCGCAATGCTGATCCGTTGAGCCAAATAGTTACCAGCATTTTGGTTACGCGTCGCATCAATCAAATGCCCTGACAAAATTTTGAAAATATTATAATTAATAATATTAGTTCATACTATTGTACCTTGGGATTCCACTCAGAGTTTGTTCGTTCTCTCCCGGGAACAGCGAATTTTCTCGGAATGAAAAGTATCCGATGTGTGCCAAATCCGTTGTGTTTTAGCTTTACTACTAGTAGGGAAGTAGGATGTAAATAAAACTAAGTGTAATAATATACTCTTCTATCTTGGCATAATAATTTATACCACGGTTCAACATTATATACATAAAATGACAGAAATTGGCACATCGTTGAATAATTTATTCATAATTATTATAATACTCAAGAATACACGTTGCTCTATGCCTGTGCCATTTCAGTTAAATAAATGTTTAAAAGTAAACTATGAAACTCAGTGATTTTATTTTCAGGCCAGCGTAAGTTGACATAACAACGCTACACTGAAAATTAAACTATCCCTCTTGGCTTCACCGTTCATATACAAATTCAAATTCTAAATTCTTTATTCAAATAGACTCCAAAGGAGCACTTATGAAAGTTAAAATAAATGACTCTAACAGCGGGCCTCTGCAACATTCGTCTACCCGAATCACAGACTAAAACTAATGCTGTCTTTATCAGAACATAATAAATGACAAAGACACCAACAGATCCAAACGTTGTCAAGTAAAATAAAGAATTAGAACAAAAAACGGAGTCTGTAGTAGAAAAAAATGTTGGCAACCACATACTTTTATTACTACAAGTTATGGTAAAAGATAATAAACCGTCTTAACTGCAAGCAAACCCTAGTAACATAACACTGACAACGTATTCTAGTTCCAAAGGGATAATTGCCTTCATAAATTATGTAAATTCTACACCGTTTGGCATTTATAATGGTTCCTTTGATAAAGTATTTATTTATAATATTATTTTACATAATAAATGTTTGGTTAGGTCCCGGGTTACATCGTCTGAGTATTGTCAAAGTAAACTCGTCTGTTTTTATACAGGAATATACTCGTATATACGGAGTACACGCGTTGGAAACCCGCGGAAAATAAAGAGATACGTTTGATGTATTTCAAAGTATCATATCAACGTAATTACTTTATTTTATGAAAAAAAAGGGATTTTTGGTTCGGATTTGATGTTTTTATTATACATTTGCAATTTTTCTTTTAACGAGTACATTTTTTATGAAGGTCATGCATGCATGCAGTTATGCATTTTCTTAGAATTTGGAGATTCTAAGAAAAGAAAAAGCTAGATACGAATGAGTCATGAGCAGTTCACGTAGAAACTTTTTATATTTAATTTTTTTATACTTTTTGCTAAGGAGACGAGCTGGTCGTTTCCCTGATGGTAAGCATAACGCCGGCCCATAACAATTGCAGTGCCACTCAGAACTTTGAAACAAAAAGGCCTGCGCGGCAATGCAGTGCGCTCGTTACCCTGAGACATTAGGTATTAAGTCTCATAAACCCAGTAATTTCATTGGCTACTCTGCTCATCAAACAACGGAACACAGTAATGCTTACACATTACTGCTTGGCGGCAGACTTCACGAGCAAACCGGTGGTAACAACCCAGACGGACACTCGCAGAAGAGTTAGTCCTACCACTAACAACAATGTTAACACAATGTTATATTTTTCATCATAATAAGGAATACAGATAAATAAGGAAATAACGCCCATAATAAACTGTGGATACCTAATTAGGATTCTCTGCGTCTAAGGAAGACGCATGAATTTATTCATTGAATATTATTCTATCGCTTGGTTTATGGAGAAAATGGTAATTTTCGTGCTTAACTCTTGGCGGCGTTTTTAACGTATTATTGGAAAAAGCTCACCCTGCGGTAGTACTATTAATTTAATTTAAATAACAGCACCTTTTAGTTACAAAATTGTATTTTCTCTCAACGGCTAGGGCTGGTAAAAAACTGTGCTGTAACATCTTCTAAGTACAAAGTAAATCAGAGTTTATGCTACATTGAGACATTGTAACGGGATATTTACCATGATTATTATTGAACGATGAGCACCCGATATTTCGACGCTGTTGCAAGCATCATGTTCACGGGAATACTGATGTACGTTACAATGTCTCAATTAGTAAATAACCGTGAAAGTTTAAAACAGTGTTTATGCTACATGTTAATAATTATTTTTACTTCAAACGCATTTCTTTGTCTAATTATATTCAACTGTATTAATAAATAAGCAGACGATGGCCGTGTTTTTTATCCTTATTTTTTACCGTTGACCACTAAATATTCGTTGGGTACTAAAAATTCATTTAGTCGATAGCCAGATAAACTTAACGGTGTTGTAAACGAAAACGCCGGTTTTGTGAAATCATAAAACGGGCCAACAAAAAATTTAGGACCTAGGTAAAATTAATCATCCAGCCTCAGGCGTATAAACTGGTTTTATAAACCTCAGAAAGGAAGGCTCGTAATTTCCATACATACTATGTTTTAAAAGGATAATGTGAAACTCTATTTTTATAATTAAAAATATACGACCTCTCTTCATGGTTATATTTTGTACCTTGAAATTTAAATGAATTGTTTGATATTTTTTTTATTTCTCCGAATTTATTATATTACCATTAAGTCCATGTTATTAGAGTAGGCAGAAGATGATGTAATACTCTTTATCTTTCTAGACTTTTTTTCTTTCCTCGTCATTTAGCAATGTTCTAATTTTGAAATTAAAACATTTTCCGGTTTCCATACTCATATTAAAATTATTTTAATTCCTAACGTTTCGGACATTTTCAAGTGATTGTGGCCATGGGTAGTCTCACCACCTGTACCCGTGACCATGAACACTTTCTGGTATAACTCAATACGTATTACCAATTGAGTTAAAGAATTACGAAGGAACAAAAGTATTACCACGAAAGTGTAACGAATTACTAATATTCTTATTTAGTATTTACGCCTACTTTTTACTTTACGATCCATTTAAAACGCTAGAAGATTTAATAAATCTAGGGTGTTTCAGCTTGTTTTGACCAACATTTTAAAATAAAAATACCTCTCTAATTTTTTTTTTTTAATTAGTATTCAATTCTATTTACATCAACTATTAAAAAAAATTTAACATAATTTATTCATTGGCCTGGTTTCATCTACAGGAGATGATACTAATAATAATAGTAAATTTTCCGCAGAATCGACACTCAATGGTTAAACAAGGACATGTTATTACATATTATAATTGATTATTATTAAACTGCAATCAAAACATTGAATACCTATCACAAGAGTCGCAATAGGACGAAGCAAAACAACGCGTGTAATACCGATCGTATGCAATACTCAATACTCAATCATTTTTTGCAATATGGAGAATTGGAGATGTTATATTAATAGTGAAGTTCACATATGACCCTGTTAGGATAAAGCAACACAAAGTAACAGAGCGAACCGATCCTTTCCATAAACAGAACCTGTTTGTTTAGTCTTTAAAAAAATCATTTAAACGATAATAACATTTATCAATTAAAAATCTTTTTAGTTTATTTACGAAAATGGATTCCTTTTGATTTGATCTCATATGTGACGTATGCAAATCTCGTCCGGTCTAAACGTCCGGCGGATTATGTTAGGTGGTGATCAGAGTGGCCACAACTACGTGTACGAAAACAATAACCACTGTTTTAAACTTTCACGGTTATTTACTAATTGAGACATTGTAACGGGATATTTACCGTGATTATTATTGAACGATGAACACCCGATATTTCGACGCTGTTGCAAGCATCATGTTCACGGGAATACTCACTCGGCTTCGGTAACTCTGGCACTGGTAACTCTGGTTCGGTAAATCGAGTACAAAAAAAAATTAATTTCAAAAAGATATTTTCTTTTAATTTTGTTTTATGTAAATTTATGGTCACAGGCACGCCATAGGCATGGACATTTGCAATACTGGGGGCTTGCCAATTCCTTGCCGACCATTGAAAACTCGTTATCACCTATGTTGAAGGACTGCATTTTGTAGCACTGCGGAAAAACCTGCGGAGGGAGCTCGTTCCACATTTTGCAAGTATGCGTGAGAAAGGATCGCATAAATAGAGTAATACTAACAATTGTGCCAACTAACACCACAACCAGAACAAATCTGGAAGCGTGTCTGCCATAATGCATTCTCCCGGTACAGCTGAGACAATCCGACACAACTACATATCTAATACATCAACGTGCGATGCTATCTAGCAAATGTCGCATCTACAATGCCGATGTGAACAGGGCCTAACACACTTGCGTCTGAAGCGTTTTGTACACGACTGTACAGGAAATGCAATTTGTACTGAGATTACAAATGCAATTCACACAAGCGGTTTGTAACTCTGAATTCTGCACAATGAAGTAACTGACTAGAGAAGAGTACGAGAATATAGTAAAAACAGTGCAAGTAAGAATGATTTATGCATGCATTTAACCATGAAATTATCTTTTTTATACTATTGGATAGCGAGACGGTCGCTTGCCTAATGCTAAGCATAATGTCGGTCCATAACAATTGCAGTGCCACTCAGACCTTTGAAACACAAAGGCCTGCGCGGCACTGCTTTGCGCTAATTACCCTGTGTTCATTGTTACAATATAAAATAACGACAGAAGTGGTTAGGTTTCTTCTAGGTAAACGTCATAGGATAAGCTACAACGTCGATACCATCAACACATAAGATCAGGAGGCCTACCACAGTCTCTTAGAGCAGTATTGCTTTAACCTTACATTGAAAATTGCAGTACAAATTTTCAATGTATAAGGTTAAAACAGTAATACTGTTCTAAGAGATAGTGGTAGGCCTCCAGGTGAGATCAAAGTCAACCGTAAACTTAGTCCAAACCACAAATATGTTTATGGATATAAAATTATACTAGCTTCTGACCGCGGCTTCGCCCGCGTTGTATATATCTTTGTAACCTATGTGTTATTCTAAAAACTAAACTATCTACATTCCAAATATAAAAAATATTTTCACTACTTTAAAGGTACAAAGAAATGTGTGTCAAGTCCATTTGCAAGAGTTTATTTGATTTGGACCGGCAAAAATGTGTAAAAGCTTTTAAAAAGGGGTTCGTCCCAAAACGGAAACCTGAAAAAGATAAATAGCCGGGTAAAAACTTGGAACTGTCACGTATCAAGTTGTTTTTGCGCCGGATTGCAAAAATGGACATTGGGAAATGTCAGCAGTATCCGACAGTTCTCTACGCCTCGGTCTATCCTGTGGGAATTGTCTTGTCTAAGTTATTGTTCGGAAATGGACGCTAAATGAGCAGTGACTCGAAAACTGAGTTAAGAATAGAGTGTCTATAGACATTTTTTTGGATTTTCACAATTTATTTTTGCCATTCATATTCAAGGACTTCCATTGCTGAACATGGAGCGAGTGTGGCCGAGCGGGAACTTGTGCGACTTTCAATCCGACTACCATAGTTCGAATCTCGACTCGGCCCACACCAATGTCTTATATCAAGTTACGTGCGGATTATTCACACTCGCTCTAAAACGGTGAATGAACCCAATGCGAGGAAACCCGCATGTTCCCGAACCACAAAATTCGAGGACATGTGACATCCACTAAGCCACACTGGGCCCGCGTCGTGGATTGTGGCCCATACCTCTCTCTCTGAGAGAAGGCCGGTATCCCTGCAGTGGGAGCGTAAGAGGCTGATAATAATTGCTGAACATAGGCTCCATGGAAGGAAGGTTTTGCTATAATACTCCACGCTTGACAAGCGTCTTGATGATCTTAGTAGATTATGATGTTGACGGAGAATTCTGCTGCCTAATCCCTAGATATTTTCTTAGCCGATACTTACTGCAGCCATGGGAAGAGATGGAATGGTCCGTCATATACCAAAACCACACGTCAGCAATTATTTAAAAAAATGTATAAAGGCTCACAAAATGATGTTTTTGTAAGTAGGTAGGTGATAGTTATTGTAGAACAACGTTCAATATAAAAATTAAAGAAACGCCAAAAGCTTTCCTGTTTTTAATTAGGTCATAACTTCGATAAAAATTAAGATTTGGATTTAAAGTCATTTAAATTTTCTGGTAAATCTTAGCGTAAATTTTCAAAGTATCATATAATCTAACTGCTTTAAATAAATACAAGTATTATCTCAGTATTAATTTAACAGTATTAAAGCAATTTGCATTTGGGTGAAATGTAAATTTTGGGATACCAAAATTGAATTTGATTAAAAATTTCACGTTTGAGGTGCGAATGTTTTAATCAATTAAGCGTGAATTATTCAACAGTTATAGTATAACTTTTGTAATCAATTAACCTTCAGCAATAAAAGTTATTTTACTGAGTATTTTAATTTTAACGGACTATCTCCTCAATGTTACCCTGAGAACTAATTAAAGTTACCTTTTGCTTTATTTATCATAATTTTAATCAGGCTTTTAAAAAGTTTTCGTTTTAATTTACCTATAAATTAACATAAATATTACTAGCTGCTGCCCCGCGGTTTCACCCGCGTGGAGATTTTGGATTACATGGTTTTTATTTTTTTGCGTGGAACCCTAATTATTTTCTAAAATTAAAGTAGCCTATGTTACTCCTTGTAACATCAGCTATCTGCCAGTGAAAGGCCCGTCAAAATCGGACCAGCCGTTTTGGAGATTACTCGGAACAAACAGACAGACAGACAGACAAAAATTTTAAAAATGGTTGTTTTGTTATAGGTACCGTATATACTTTCATATGCATTTAGTAAAAAGCTGTTATTTTGATATTACAAACAGACACTTCAATTTTATTTATCTGTATGGATAAGAGATCTCTGTTGTAGCTTATTTATCTTCTAACGAAATTACACCATCGAATATAATGTAATATAACATTCAGTTACATAATTAACCGTAAATATAGATGTTATCAAAATGATAAATAAATCCCAGTAATAATATACAGATTTAGGTAAATACTATTACTTATCTATTCAACAGGCAATCCAATGAGAGCGATATAATCTAAAGCACTCAGGAATAGGCTAAGAGCGTTATCATGAATAACTAACAGTGATAGTTCATCAAGGTAAACAGAAATTAGGTTTCTAGAACCGGCAGGTAGGTACCTACTGATCTAGTAGATCGACATTGTGATAATTGTGATCCTATTTAATATTACAAACGCGAAAGATTGTGAAGATGGATATTTGTTACTCTTTCACGCAAAAACTACTGAAAACTACTGAAAAAGATATTGAATGGATTTTGATGAAACTTTACAGAATATATCTTATAAATATAGGATATGTCACCACGACGATAGAACTCAGCCCTTTCATCTTAAAAAACACGCCATGTTTTTTTATGTTAGTAGTAGGTAGGTATATTGACATTTGATTATTATCTTTCAATACGATCTACAACGTCAATGCTTTCTATGAAAGCAAACAAAAATGTAACGATTTCCATCGCACGGAACTAAAGCGTTGTACCTATTTGATCAAAAACAATGTGGAGTATGTTTTATTTGTATAAAACCATGATACATTTAATATTATGTTAATCATTTAAGTAAATACTTTTATGTGGTTTAAAGGAACTAAAAAGACACTTCCACCTCCTGGCTCCATTATCAGAACCTCGACAGTAAATACTAAGATTTAATTATAGTGTTTGTTAGTTATAAGAGAAGCTAATAATAAAAGTGTATTAATAATAAAGAGCACTAAAGCACTAGTAGCGCCATCTTTCCGTTTCATTACAGAAACTACGCAGCGTCCTGAAATGAAAACCCCTTTGTTTCAGAAAGATTCAAGGGCAGTTCCTTTAGAAGGTTTTAGTACAAAGGTTCGCTGAAAGATGGCGCTGTGTTACATTTCTACAAAAAGACTTCGCAGTGAAATTTAGAAAAATGTTTTTTAAAATTATGTGAACTACGTATAGACCCACCCACAACAATAAATTAAACGTACTTTGGTGAAGTTGTAGTTAGCTGCTCAATCAACTGATCCTTTCCAATCTAGTAGCTAAGTAGTACTATAAGTACTAATTAAATAGGTAATCGAACTTCAAAAAATAAAAAAATAGTACAAATTTCAAAAAATTAGAAGAATGAAAAAAAAATATATTAGGCACAATGATTTGCCACGTTTTTTATATAAATTGTACCTAGTATTTTCATATAATTATAATAAGCCTTTCAGATAACCTGAATTATATTGTAGAAATAAATCACAACTGCTCATAAAATAATATATGTGTCAATAGCTGTCTACCTAATAATAACCGAGGAAACGGAAATGTCACGTATTTATTTATGTACGAGAGATGGAAACATCAACAATATCTCAAAAACATCCTTCTGCAACGGGAATGTTTATGTAAACATGAGAGTACAGTTACCTAAGCATGATAGACTAAAAAGAGCGGAGGTTCTGTGCAAAAAAAAAGTAAGAAAAATCGGTTGTCGCAAAAAAATAAAAATAAACTAATTTATAAAAATTATGTAGTTCAACTACATCAACTACATCAAGTTTTAAACACTGCAAAAGGTAGGTACGAGTGCGTTATCTTGTACATAATTATACCTATAATATTCTACGGTGCAAACTTAACGGATATCTATATTCTTTTACAATTATGCAACTTAACAGTTTTTAATTAACAACAAGTCGATGTAACAAAAGTTACACAAAAAAACACAGTTACACAGTCGTGTAAAAACATTATTATGTATTACTAACGCGAAGGATTTGAACCAGGCAGTGTGACTAACAGATAATCATTTTTTGCGTTGGTAGTATAAGCTTTTATATACTAAAAAAATATTAGTCATTTATTTCTATAAATTGATTAAATATATTCGTAAAACTTGGATATATTATATATAAGTTTACGGCAGTACGAAAGACATATATATTCTATTTATATTATAAAACATAATTATTTACACAAGCCTTAAAATAAACATTAACTATTATTATTATCAGCCTCATACGCTCCCATTGCTGGGATACCGGTCTTCTGTCAGAAAGAGAGGTACTCGTATGGGCCATAATCCCCGCACATAACTTGATATAAGTCATTGGTGCGGGCCGAGTCGAGATTTGAACTATGGTGCGTCGGATTGAAAGTCGCACAAGTTCCCGCTCGGCCACACTCGCTTTTAACATTAACTATACGCCTGTGCAATTCATTATAAAGGAATCAACAAAACAATTATTATGTTTATAAAAAATGCAGTAACATACATCAAACAATTTATCATGTTATTATAAACACTCGCTCACTACGCTAGCCATCATCGATTCAGTTTTGTCCAAAATCAAAACAAACACCGCCAATCGATAAGCAAAACATTCATATCGAATCACACTCAGTAGGTTAACATTCCCCGTTCAGGCAAGAGTCGTTTACATTCTCATTCGTAATTAAAAAAAAGCGAATTAATTACAGTAAATTGCCCAACACTATCTTAACTATAACTGCTCGTGTATCACGACACAATACAGTATAGAAATATCGAAAACGTATACAAAAAATCAAAATGTCTACTTCAAACAGTTGATTATGAGTGAAGCAAATAAACGGAAATGAATCGTAGAATCTTTTTTGTGGTGTTCGCGATCTTTATCGCAATAAGTTTGCAGGTTTGTATGATTCAACCTTAATTTTATTGTGTGAAATAATAATTAGATGTAGTTTAAAGATACACTTGCACCTTCTGACTCAATCCAACCTCGACACCAAGCAATCTATTGGACTCATCAAAACGAATCATATGAGCCCAAACTCGAAGGGTTTTCTAGAGTTCTGCTATTCACCCCGTGGCTCCATTATCAGATCAGCTCTATGTTATCAAATTATTGTACTGTCATCCAAATTCCAATCTACATATACATACAAAACATCAGTTCGATAAGACAATTACAAGTGGTGAAAATTGACTTTCTTCATTATAGAACTTACAAGTGAAGAAGTGTGTTAAAAACAATTGTATGCGTTCTAACAATACTATACGAAAGCACACACGCGCAATGAAATTAATTTAACCCATGTACAAGATACAATGAACGGTCAAAACCGTGTAAAATATCTTTCCATAAAGCTCTTTGGTAAACTACGCTGTGACTGCGTCACTATAAAGGAGGACAAATTTGCATAGTTTTTATACACAGGAATATATATTTTTTAAACTATTGGATAAATAACATGAGCGCGTCGGTTCTCTGTTGGTAAGCTTTGCTCGTGAAGTCTGCCGCCAAGCAGTACTGTGCAAGCATTACTGTGTTCCAGTTTGATGAGCAGAGTATCCAGTGAAATTAATGGGCTTATGAGATTTAATACCTAATGTCTCAGGGTAGCGAGCGCATTGCAGTGCCGCACAGACCTTTGTGTTTAAAAGTTCTCGTTACCATAAGACATCAGGTATACCCAGTAATTTCACTGACTCCTTTGCTTATCAAACTGGAACAAAGTAATAAGCATTACTTGCACATCACTGCTTGGCGGCAGACAAATGAGCAAAGCGGTGGTTATTCTATCCCCTCACTCAGTGTAAAATGAAATCACCAAATATACTTTACACAAAAATCAAAAAGCCGGCAAATTCGTCTTCATATATTTTTTTCTACTTTGATCAAAAAATATTCTGGCTAACTTTTTACCACAAAGATAACCTTTAAGTTCAATTTTTGCTTTGAACCTGTCATAAAAACACAATTTATCGAAACGTTGTTTAGCAAAATGTTTCATTTGTTTGTTATTTGTAAAATAAAGAATATTTTTGATACGCATGTAGGTATAATAAATTAACCACTTTGTACTCGACTAAAGTCCATTTTACTAAGTATGGACTAAGTGAAACTGTATACTGGCCGTACATAATATATAAATAAGAACATAAAGCAAATTGCGGATAAACTCTACAGTATTTGGTTGGACCTCAACTTAAACTAGAACGCTTTCCTGAGTAATTTAGTCAAATTATTTGAGCTGGACATCAAATGGCAACTCAACTCAACTCATGCTGGAGTTGCGAACTATAAGCTCGCAATCAGTGCTTTAGGTTTAAGGTAATTCAAGTGACGTTAAGTAGAAAATGATGAAATATAAGCTGAGCTGGTTGGCGATACGGCATCTGAATTTTATTTATTACATGATGCCGCTCTCTGTATTTTAAATAACAAATAAGTACATCATTTGAGCTGTGCAGTAAGATTGATGTCACAGTATTATTTATAAATTATTTGTGCTTTTGTACTCTGTAACTAACCAATCAATGTTTATTTTATTTATAGATAATTGGTTGTTCGGAAGGCATTAATAATAATATGTTGACGGAAAAGGTATCTAATTTTTTTATTACAAGTCAATGAGACATTTTTTAATCCACAACTTTTTATACAAGATTAATAAATAAATAATGTTTGAAAGATGATTTGACGCAAAATTTGTCCGTCCGTCAAGTTTGTTCACGACACGCCTCTGGCACGAAATTGGTGCGGGGAGAGGGTTTGATACCAAGAAGGACGATGTGATTATTCCCCTTCAGCATTCCATCACCGCCTTCCTTAGTCTGGACGCGATCATAGTAATTTTTTTTGATAGTGAAAAGGACATAAAATATTACTCGTATAACCAGCGACCTTTGGATACATCACTCTGAAAAAAATATGATTGATCATGATTACTGACCACGTACTAGCTCACGTGCTATTTCTGCTTTCCTTATAACGAAAATGGGAGATACAATTATTATTTAAATCACAAAAGCCTATGTTTATTTTCAGACGACAGATTTCCAGGATAATCTTATAAATGGGTATCGAGCTCTTATTGCCGACATTCAAGTCAGGACTCAGAAATCTCGAGAGGACATGGATACCTTGGTATCACAAATAAAACTCTTGATGAAAAATGAAGCTGACAAAGCTATCAATTACATGACTGTCTACTTGGAACAAATCTCGCTGTATTTTCAGGTATATAAGATTAGTTAGTATTTATGTTGTTTTTTTTCCCTCGAGCGGTTTAAGCGTTAATTCACAAAGCAATGAGTTTACTAAAGATAAGTTTTGAAAGTAAGCTCATTGTACTCTCAAGTAGAAAGAATAGAATAGAATAGAAAAACATTTATTCAGCACACATACAATGTAAACATAGAAAAGGACATACATGAGAAGAATATACACATACAATTTAAGACATTACACATACAAACAAGAAACGAAGAAGTGCTGAAAAGGCCGTGGCTCAGCAATAAGCTGATTGTCAAATGACAGTAAGTTAAGAATGGTGAATTTCGCATAAATAATTCAAGAATACACACAAAAAACCATTATTAGGAGACAATGGAAGAATTTAGTTTGAAGTTAAACTTTAAAAAATTAAAAATTCTTCTATCACATAGGTCACAGGAGAGCACTCATGAAATTTCAATGACTAGGTGCCCGATCCAAGCATATAACTAACGAGACGGGCAAAAAACTCGTCGGCATTTTTTCTCAAAACTAAAATACAAATAGTACGCATAGTGTTATATTGTGATATACGCGAAGCATTTGTTTATGACACGATCCGTGACGCAATCAGTCACTTCCACTCTATAGAAAAGTTAAACAATTAGAAGGCAGCATAAATACAACGGTACAGAGAAGCTCTTATAACTATAAAGGAAATCCTTTCCATTTAAAAGTTCCGGCCATTCAGTTCCATATTTTACAAAAGCGTCCATAAATCTGACTGTCCACAGGTAATAACCACGATAGGAAGCCAGGAACGGCACCTTTTGCTGCCTATTTATCACTTGCTTTATTTACTTTGGCAGTTTAACCTGCAAGCTTGTAAAGAGGTAAATGTGAGAGTAAAGAGGTGATGATGGTTTAAAAATACGTAAAGTTTTACAATAAAAAGCATCAACCATATGAGGTATATATTCCAAACAATATAACGTGGTTGAAGATGTGACTCGGAAATATCGTGGCGAAGTGTGTATGTTTTTGTTAGAAACTAATTTTGTTTTACGCAATGTCTGTAGGTTTAAAAGTATTTTGGCCGCCCCTAATGTCCAGAGAAACCAAAAAGTTATATAAGATATTTCAACTACAAATAAATTAAGATTTTAAAAAATGGTATACTCCAGACTTGTTGTGAAAATGAGCGTAGCTGACTCGGAAACTATTTTGACTGCGTAAGTAAAGAAACGAGAATCCATTTTGGTACAACTATAGGATGATTTTCTAAAGCCTAGCTAGCTACCCTCAAATTAAAAAGTTTTCGTCGAACATCTATCGGTATCTTCCGGCATCGACAATTGAGACCCAATCCTACAGTAAAAAAAATGACGTTGAACTTCTCGTGGAGAAAAAGTCGTGATGTAACTATAGCTTGTTGCTAGGGCATTTTCTAATACCTGGCTTGCTACCACGCTCAAGCTGAAAATCTACCGCCTTTAGACTTTCCAGTTTATTTAATATTCTTGTCAGTACCGGCCCATATTTTGCAAGATGTCCATAAATCTCCTCAGGTAATAATCCACGATAGGAAGCCAAGGAACGGCACCTACTGCAAGGAGAGCATAGTAAAGCTGCTCGGCGAGAATTTGCAACTCGCCGACGAGAATGTCACATTGTGTCTCGCGCTTGGCTACCAACGGGTGCAGAGATTACCGGGTAAGTGAAATTGAAATGGGTACATTTAAATATATATTTCTACTGTAGGTATTTTAACTATCTATAATGTGATGGCGTCGTTCTTCTTGAAGTAACTGTCAACAGCGAATCCGTTCAACTCTGAAGGTTATGGAAGTAAAGTTAAATTTTTAATTGAAGTTTGGTGCTCGGCGCATAGTGTAACCTACCGTGGGTATTATGCTAGTCTGTAAGTGATACTGACCATATATGTTATGTGTATAATGCGAGACTTTAGAGCGACGTACTTCGTCACCATAACTTTAAAACTGTTTTACTGCGTGGCGTTATACAAATATTTAAGCCATTAAAAATCTGCAATAGCTGCTATTTACTACAGGATCCCGTACTATTCCAGATGATTAATGACTATATCTACCGTTACAAGTACCTGACAGCCGTTTATTGAAAATGAACGTAAATGCTTGATGACTCTCACAATGTTACAAAACATTTAAGCATGCCTGTAGAGCCTATTTTTAAACAACGTCCTCAAAACATTCCAATCACTCAGATTACTTTTTACTCACTTTAAGCCACTGCGTATATTTCACACCATCTGTAAATACCTATTAAGCGCTGAAGTTACAACATTTAGATTTATTAAAATCTTAGAAGTCAATTTTAATCTACTACTAATTGTCATATCGCAATGAACTTTTGTATGTACCTATATGACAAAACTGTCCTTAAATTTGGTATCATGGAGCTGATCTGATGATGGAGCCAGGAAGTGGATAGTGGAACTCGTAATTTTTTTTTTTATGTTATTTGGTAACGAGACGAGCTGGTCGTTTGCCTGAAGGTAAGCATAACGCCGGCCCATAACATTTGCAGTGCCACCCAGAACTTTGAAACACAAAGGCCTGCGCGGCACTGCAGTGCGCTCGTTACCCTGAGACATTAGGTATTAAGTCTCATAAGCCCAGTAATTTCACTGGATACTCTGCTCATCAAACCAAGACTTCACGACCAAAGCGGTGGTAACAACCCAGACGGACACTCGCAGAAGAGTTAGTCCTCCCACTAACAATCATTGGCTACAAGTAAACCCTTCTAGTTTGCGCTCTTGCATATGATTCGTTTTGACGAGTCCAATAGATTCCACTTGGTGTGGAGGTTCTGATGATGGACACATTTCCACCATCCGGCTCCCGGAAGGTGGAATGGAAGTGTGTTTTTACAGTAATTATTCTTTTGAGCATAATTATTGCACGCAGATTCAAATGAGACAGGCATCGAAGTGCGAATTATATTATACTGTTCTAATATTGTAGAATAGTGTACAAGAACAAGTTTATATCACAATAACGTTCTTGTTTGTTTAGCAGACATAAAGAGATTCGGCAAAAAGGTCATTTCCGAACAATGACAATGTTGTTCCTTTGTGAATATAATATCTTCCTAAATATTTTCTCAGTAAGAGGCGCGCGTTTCCACACACAAAAGCGTTTTCAGAGTTATTCTAGATATTCCAAGCATCGTAGACGAAATCTATGGAGATAGTATTTCTTTAAATTTTGTAGATGAGACACAAAGCAAAATGTCTTGGGAAAGTTTACAATCTCATTTCTTATTTTGTAAATAGTCAGTCGTATAAACTTATATGTTAAAAATTGGTAAGTCAAAAAACTTCTTTTTATTGTATTTAGTGACGTTGATGACCATAACTTCAAAATATATAATATCATTCACAGATCATAACGGTTCAATTTCTGATATCATCCACCCAGTTCCCTGTCTCAAAAATTATGATAAGTAAAATAACTTTGTTTTATTTAGTGACAAGTTGATGCAGGTGTTGTCTTAACAGCCTAATAAACCTTGATTTTCTGGTTACCGTCCCAAACTTGTATGCTAATTAATACTCAAAGTAATTTCCACGTTTAATTCCAGAAAAGCTGCAAGTCCACTTTGAGACCCTAGAAAATCTGAAGAAGTATTCAGCTTCAAAACTGTTTGAGTGCCAGAAACAGCAGCAAGTCGGTGGCAACTGCTCTCACGAAAGCCAGGATCTAGAGCGGACTGTCGTAAGTATTAAATTTAGTACCTATACGTTTTAAAGAGAATATATGCTTTCTCACAATGTGGCCCGCGGGATATTATCTAACATTGTGTCGGGTTATAAAATAGCCCACTTGTTCTCCATATTTTACATTAACTGTGAGAGATTTTAATATTAACTAGTTTAAAAAAGAAAGAGTCCATTGGACCGTAAATACGTTTTGAGTCCTTATAAATAGAGGTGCAAGTAAACCGTAAGCCTTGGAGTTCCTGTCTGTCGTTTGAAATTTTTCAATAAGCTGGCCTGTAGATTGTAATGTATGTGCAGTAAATACTTGTTTCCGATTTGTGGAATGAGTACCTATCTAATTTGATTTATAAACATATTGAGCTTGGAATTCAACTTTCTCGTCATAAATGCGCTTGAAGAATGCTTATAAAACATCCCACTGCCGGGATTTCAACCTTGTCTCAAAGACCGACAGTATTCCACCACAATCGGCCACAAGGGCCCAGAGCGGTTTGGTAGATACCACATGTCCTCGAAATGTTGGTGCTTCTTGAACATAAGGGTTATTAATGTACGATATTTAGAAAAAACATGATGATTAATAATTATAATTATTATTATTTTCAGTTCCTCTATGAAACATCGCCGTTCCCAGTGGTTATGGCTGAAATAGCCATCCACGGCTTCAAAGAAGTGTCTGACCTCAGCGTCTGCCTCAAGGATATCATATCGCGAATGATGACTCATTCTGTCAAAGTCATAGGTGACTTTAACAGGTGCATCCATAATATTGAGATGCCAAAACTTAAATACCTGCTTAAGTTCATGAAGAAATATGCCTAGTAATGAATGATTAAACGAACGTGTAAGTGAAGTTCTATCGTAATTATCCAAGCTGTTTTGTCCGAAGAGATTACCAATAACTATAATCTCGAGGACAAAACAGCGAGGATAATTAGTTTCGTATCTTATTTATGTTTTAGATTAATTAAGTTATGAATTAATTTGCCAGACCCACGTGGTGTAATTGATAAGTCGACGGATGTGAGCGTGCAATGTTTCCGGATACAATTACCGTAAATAGATATATATTTGTGCACTTTGAAAACTGCGCCAATTTTTATTTCGTGTCTGAGGCTAAGATTCAGAGACGATTCTAAGCGTAGACTTTGGCTTCCATATGTCAAAACTGTATAGAATTTTGACGTATGGAAGCGTGAGTCCATGCTTAGATTCCTCTCTGAATCTCAGCCTGAGTGTAGTACTTCGTAGCTACTGATTTCTTAGCTACAGGAAATGCTAGTAAGGGCTCAGAAACTATCTCTGAGCGTCGACTATACTATGAAATTTATGATCTAACAGTATCAATTAGCTTTAACCGCAATGTAAATAATAAAATTAAGCCTGAATATATTCCTTGCCTAAATTAAATATATTAACAGTAAAATTTAGTAATCTATTCTTAACGTCAAATAAGAAAACAAAAACGATTCACCATCACATAAGTACCTTTGTTTTTTTGTTAATTATAATAAATATTGTAACTAAGTATTATCTTTGTTTTCTTTCATCCAAAATTTCTGTGCATATAATCTACAATTAAAAAGGTATAAAGCAAATTCAATCACTCGTACTTGTATTAATGAAGGTTGTCACCACTATAATCATTTAATCTACCGTCAAGGCTTAACCAGCCTCGAACAGCTGTTCTACATTTCTGTGCATTCATTTATAAAAATCAGTCACTATGGCACCGTAATAAATTCATGGTTAGACTTTGATTTGGCAGAAGCAAAGTAAATTGGTCGTTGTGTACTGTGTAAGAGTGAGCTAAAGGGACAGTTTATTTATCCTGGTATCAGAGGAAAAGACAAAAAACATTTTAGGTATAATAGATACTGCTGTTAGTTTATAGCCCGGAAAATATAGCGATGGCAGTCGGCTCAAACTGCAAAAAAACAAATGACCGTTAGTTTAAATTTGTATGGACCCTAAAAATAAACTAACCACAGTATTATTTCTATCAAAGGAAAGCAGGACTAGGCTGGCTAGTTAAAAAATATATTAATAAATAAGGTAATGTTAGGTAATTTTTTGACGGTTGTTCAATGGACCTTAGAACTTATCTTCTATTATTTCTGTAATCAGGAATCAGGCTAACGAATGAAGCCATGGTCCGCAACAAGTTGACAAGATGCATCAACCATCGATGGCCATTCTAGTCACATAAAGAGCAGGAATATATTTTAGGTATTTGATTCCAAAACAGTACTACTGAAGCCGATTCCTCATTTTCAATTTAAATAAAAATACACAATTTACAGCTAAAAATTCATGACATGCCAGTCGCATGGCGAAGGCTCGGTCCTTATGCATTGCATTCGATTCAATTCACTGAATGCGGAGTTTGACGAGAATGTCGAATATGGGTGAAATGTTCAATGCGTCGTATATCCCTAACAAGTAAAGGAGTTTTTAAAATGATATCGTAAAACAACGTGGTCTCGTACTGTTGGCCTCATCAGTAAGCTCAAAGTTCCACAACGAGCTATGGAGAGGGCTATGCTCGGAGTTTCCCTGCGTGATAAAATCCGAAACGAGGATATCCGCAGGAGAATGAAAGTCACCGCATAGCTGTCAAAGTTAGCAGGTTGAAATGGCAATGGGCAGGCCACATCGCTCGCAGAACCGATAACCGATGGGGAAGAAGGGTTCTCGAGTGGGGACCACGAACCGAAAGACGTATTGTAGGACGGCCCCCACTAGGTGGACCGATGATCTTGTCAAAACCGCGGGGAAACGTTGGATGCAAGAGGTGAGTAGCCGATCCAAGTGGCATTATATGGAGGAGGCCTATGTTCAGCAGTGGACGTCTTCGGGCTGATGATGATAGTAAAACAAGGACACTAATTGTCTATTCCATCCGTCCGTCTGTTCCAGTCTGTTACCACAAGAAGATGTATAAATAAATCAAACAGATACAAATTGCATGAATAAATAGAGTATTCCCGTCTTATTAATATAATAATGAGATGGCATGTACCTCCTACTTCGATATAGAACAGAAAATTACTGTGATTAATGGTATCGTAGGCTTACATCTATTTACAGGGATTGTCCATTTAGAAAAATGAGATACATTGGTGTACATATAATAAGACATGATATGATCTTAATAATTATGCTTTCTTATATATGCCTTCCGTATCGCATTAAAACCTGGCAAATGAAAAAAAAAACCTTAAATGTTCTATCCAGTTACTAAATTTTTTGACAATAACTTGCAATATATTACAATTATCTACTCGTAATATCGAGATATGGCAATGTTCATTCGATAAAAGTGCTGATAATGCTGCAACCTTTTAAGAGCCTATTAAGTGGGTTTTGTACGAACCATTTATCGGGCAGTTAACAGGCGTAAATAGCTACAGATAACGCTATAAGAAGCCTTACAAAGGCACCAGACAATGGTAACTCGACCGACCCTTGAACTGACACATGAAAAGGGTAAATAAATAGGTATTGGATATAAATCAAACTGCCAAACTTTTCACTCACCAGCGTGATAAGTACGTCCGTGGAGGAAGGCTGATATTTCAGCAACCTGCTGAACCTCAGTGTCCGCTGGGCCATCGTCAAGGGACCTACGGGTCGGGACACGTGGATGAGCGGCGAGGAGGGCGGACGCGACGGCGGAGAGGACACCGGTTGCACATTGCGACGGACCGTCTCTAAGGGTACAGTCCGAGCGAGCAGCGAATCGCTTCCCACCGAATTAACACTACCACTAAACATGTTCATCAAGTCTCCGATCGAACCGCCTCCACTCGAACCACCACCACATCTCAACTTATCTAAATCCGTCAGACTAGAACCGCGGCGAACGCGAAGCCGCGATCCGCTCCCAGCAACGCGACTCGGAAACGTCAATTCGCGACGGACGTCCGCCTCGCTGATCGCTTGACCCTTCCTTCTACGAAACATGATCACAACATTACACTCCAACGGTTGTAAAAACACTGAACGTTTGCATCTGAAACGGTGGAAATTTGCATACAAATGATAGGTGTGTTCGATATCAATAGGGCCACGGTCGCCCGCAGGATGCCACTATCGCGTCCTCGCGCATTTCCGTCGCCATCTCTTGCGCAATGTTCTTACCCTAAGCGCAACGTGTAGAGTTACAACTTTTTCTGGATTTTCGTAAAGGGTGCGTACTAGGCAATGTCTGTTCGCAGACTGAGTGGTAAGTGCGTGGTTTTGTATGCGTGTGGCTGGAGCAGTGAGCTGGACTAATGAGGCGATCGAGTTCAAAGCGGAGCGCCTCTGCAGGAGGTCGCCACTTAGCTAATACTGTTACAACGAATATACAGTTACAAAACCGACAGCAATTCTTTCTTAAACGTAGCAGAAAAAACGTGGAATATTTACGGTATGTAACTGAAATGAGGTAGTCGATATAAAGAGAAAGGTTTTTATATTGAATCGAAGCCTTTTTGCTCGATTAGCTGGAGGCAACGTCATAACTTGAGTTTTTTTACAAGAACATGTACAAGCCGAATTAGTTATTTTTCTTTGAACTCGTTTTCTTCGTTTATATTAGTTTAACATTTTCGCAGCAGAAACAGTTTTTGTAGACTCATTATAATTTTGGATAAGTATTCAAAAAATCTTGTAAATAACAAAACTTGTAATAGTTACATAGTGTTATTAGAAAACTAGGTACGTACATAAATTCTGTTTTACTTAATTATTTATATGGAGCTTAGTCCATCGAGCTTCTAAAGGACATAAAGCACTTATTAAGAACACATTTTCCGTAATTACATACATTGACGCTTCTTAGTAAGATCTTATAAGCTTTGATTCAAATAACTACGACCTTAAGTTAGTGTAATAAAGATGATACTGCATTGAATTTATTCAATATGTTATAAACGAATGTGGAGACAAGGTTAATTTAGAAGACATAAAGCTAATGAAGTGTTATTTTACGAGCTTAGTCGTTTAGGTGTGTTCAATCAATTATGAAGTCAAGATGGTACATAAAAGACTTGGATTTAAATATGTAGCTACTGGTCTTGAAGTACCTACATGTTCTAAGAATCATACCTTTAATGAAAATCTCTAGGCAAAAAAGATGTCAGAACATTTCGCTACGCGGGTCTGTCTGAGTAGGTAGTTAGTTACACTTCGATTTTAATGGCACAATAGTAAAAAAAAATACAACTTTAAATATTCCTTGTACTGTGGTGTTTCAATAAAGAGTTTATCTATCTATCTATCTATCTTCGATTTTAATGGCACAATAGTAAAAAAATACTGGGCATAGTTATTTGACTAGGAAATCAATGGCTCAGAGAGACAAGCGCAGTTTAGTGCCACCCTAGACTTTGTCATCCAAAGTCCTGAATGGTGTGGTACTTCAGTTGTTACGTGACCCCCAACAACTAACCCCATAACATATGCAGAGAACTTTCAAACACAATGGCCTACGCGGCACTGCACTGCAGGGCGCTGGTTACCTGGAGACATAAGATCATATTTATGCCCAGTAATTTCCCTACAAATCATTATAATTATTAACTGAATGTTAACTCTAACTAAAACTGGTGCAAACACTTATTCTACTTAGCACCTTCCAGAATATGTCTGATTTCATCATTCTCAGCTAAATCTAAGGGTGTCTTTCCTTCTTCGTCTACTAGTAACAATGCCCCAGCATCTATCATCCCTGTCTGCTTTTCTCAACAATCTGGAAGAAACGCATTATTAAAGTAACTGCTTGACCGCAGATTACCCCCAAAGGGACGATACCCATCGAGCCGGACACTCACAGAAGAGTTAGTCCCACAACTTGGTAATTTTTCCGCGGCTATTCCCATATTGTTGTACTCTATTATACTTATTTTGAAAAACAACTTATGTAGTTAAAACTTAAAACAGCATTAGGTACGTCGAACATAAGAGCTCGGCCCTCAAAGTTGTTCCATTCATTGCGTTCAGCTAAGGGCAAACTTAGACAATTAAACAGAGCCAAGTTCTAACGCAACGTAATCCTAATACGTGGAAATCGATATTGGATTATTGGAAACCTCTTGTTCGGTAAACTTTAAACTTTACCATTGCATATGATTGCCCTCGGTAACTACACATGACTGCAAATGTAGGTAGGAAAAGCTCAATGTACAAATTTTCTCGTTCTCTTTACTATATACACAATTTGATCGATACTGGAATAAGTTTTATTGATTCATCGTATAGTATTATTATAGAGTATTAATAATATAATAAACAACAATAAAACTATAGGTAATATACAATAGACCTACGTGATACACTTCGTATTTTTACCTTACGTTGTTTTATTGATGGTTGTATTCAACTAAGTACTTTACTCGTAAAATAGATTGTGCGTACAACACCGTTAATTAATGCATTATAGGTTGATAAAAATGAAGTACCTTTCATTATGTCGATTGTTTATTAACTGACATTTTAAAGGCAATACAAAAATATGAAGAGTTTTAAACTAGAAATGAATTCCAAAAAGTCTTAAAATCTATAAGTAAGCAGGTCGCCAACATATTAGGTGCTCATTCCCATTTTTTTAAATTATTTCTATAAAAAGATGATATGCATATTACAATTGTTATATTACGTCCGAGGCGTTTATCAACTACGTAAAGTAAATTGAATTAGTCAGAATAAATAACGAGCCCGAAGGCAACAGCAACAATGTAGAATTTTGTACAATAGTAAAATCAAAAATAAAGTATCAAGAGTTATGGCAGTAAGGTCGGTCTTTTTAATTGATACCGTCAGCGATGTTATAATGGCGTGTAACTTGCCCTGTAAAACACCGCGTAACTGCTATGGACCAAACTTTACAGGAGAGCTAAAACACTTAGTATCTGTGACATTGCCGATAGCAAATAGATATGATGTATTATTTTAATGCGAATTTACAGCATCCTATTCATTGATTTTTGAATTTGTGGCGAGTTGGCCGGGTGCCAATGATCTTATGGCCGCACGGGCGCGGAAACTCAAATTGGCTACTTTTGTCAGTTCCGTATTAGGAGCTAGTTATGCGCTTTTGTACTATCCCTTTCTACAATGATATCCTTTCCTACAGTTATAATAATACCGAACGTAATGTGACAGCATTGCGATAACGCCATTCCGGTCCGAGTTGGTCTCAAGAAGGTCAAAACACGACATGGTAACAGCCTTCTCGCATTTGCACAGCGGGACGCTATGTAATTCAAGTTAACCCACTGAGAATCTCGCCACTGTATTGTTTCTGTATACTGTTTAGATTAAAGGGTTCTACACACTACACGGTTCAAGCCATGACCATGCTATAAGTTAAGGCAAGAATAATCAAAACGCATCTTATCCTTCCCCTAATAATACCTATACGAAGCATTTGACGACTGTAAATTTCCCGGTCAATAAGTAAGAGAGGAATTTTGGCGGGAATGCGAAAATGTGCTGTTGTTGATTTTGTGTTATTTACTAAAACCTATGTTTTATCGAGTGTTAATGTGTAATAATGGTAGATTATTAACCATTAAGTGTTCGTAAACGTGCATGAGTGAAACGTAAATATGTAGTACAAAAAGAAAAACGTGTATTTTCGTATTCTATCCAAAACTCCATAGAAGCATTCAGTAAAGTATCCACCGCTTTACTGAAGCGCCACTTCGACTCGACCACGCCCAGACTAAACTTTAGCGTGACTTTGATGACTTTTATGCACCAAAACTAGAGATTTATTATAACTTGACACTGGCTAAATACGCAAATAGCGTGGAGCCAAAAACAAAAAAAATGGTATAGAGCGGCAACGCTTATAATATAGAGCATACGCGACTACAACACGTGCCGCAAACTTCCAAACATTAATTTTACATTATATCGTCGGTCCGGTTATGGCTTTTTAGTCATATTACTGTGATAGCAGAACCAAAAAACAACTATGTATATTTTTTTCGCTAAGTTTAAGGTCCGAGTGTGCGAAAGTAGATCGAGCACATCGAAATAGGATACACTGGTCGAGAGAGACCTGTGAATGCAACGCCTTCTACGAACTTAGGTTTTATACTTCAATAGAAGACGATACCTAAGAAACGAAGGTAAATAAATATTGCTAGAAATAGCTAAGTTTGGCTTCAGTGGATATTTGCCATAGCATTTTTTTGTTTCTTACACATTATGGTAGTACGAGTATAAAATTATGTATCAAGCATAAAGGATTTGTGTCAAGAACGATGAACTATACAAGAAAATTTTATACTAAAATTCTAATATAAAAAATATCAAATAATCCAAACATCCGGGGAAAACCAACAAATACAAAGAGATTTAAATTATTTGACTAAAATATTAGAAAAATATATTTTACACAGCTGCATAAGGTGAGTAGGATAAATGTTCACTGACAAATTTAAGCACTATAAGAGTAATAAACGGCCTAATGGAGCTTCTAGTCCATAAAATATTGTTTTAATTGCATATCCAGTCGTGTCAATGAACCTATCTACTTCATCCATTAAATCGCTGCTGGAAACGGTATAATCATAGGGGATCTACTCCCTGCAGTGCCAGACATTGATATATGCTATTTTATAAATAAGTATAAACCGCAGTATGGGAACTTAAAAGAATTTACATGATGAAAATATCCTACTAGAGCGAGATTCATCTCACATACGTAATATTCTTAAAACGCCCGAGGCTGTAATAAGAGCGTATATATTTTAGTGTCGGCAAAAAAATGGGCTAAGAAAAATTACTTTCAATATTCACTTCGTTATCATGACTCTGTAAAAGAGATATTAATATGAAGATTTCTGGGAAATCGTCTGCATAAGTAATTGGAGTGTAAGCATATACCCTCAGAGCTACTGCGATAATCTTCTATATGTGGCTCATAACATTTTTATTACGTCTATAAAATTATGTTATAAAATAATTTCGTCACAATATCGATCAACAAATTTATGTCTAATAAATGTTTTTTGATAAAATATAAAAATTATGCCAACACTCATCCGCATAGAGTTTATTATCACCAAGCGAAACATAGAGCAAACGAGATATTCTAGACGAAACGCATATAATACGAGAATAGCGAGAAGACCAAAAATATCTGTAATGTTTCATATGTTTAAGTTACAAATAAAGTTTATTGTTATTCAAACAAACCCGCGTTTAGTATAGTATAAAGTACTATGATTAGTGTAGGAAGGTTGTCAGCGTTTTCTTTCGAATTCTTATTATTCATTATTTTCACTATTAGTTTTTTCTTTAATTAAGTATTCTCTTTCTTCCGAATTCTTAATTTTCCGAATCCTTATTATTCTATAAATCAAATTAAAATCAATCCGCTCCTAAATAGATATAATTAATAAGAGTTATTTTCAAGTGAATACGGTTTGCTACAGCAGATTTCTGCAAAATTAACATTATTCATTTGCTTATATTAGTTTTGCTAGATTATAATAAAAATAGTTTATATTACGTACCTGATGAAACCTGTAATACAAAACAAAATACGGAGCATATAGACGCTTAATTTTCTTTAACTTTTTTAGGTCCACCTTTTGGTTTGTCTGCTAATAATAAAATTATCTAACTTTCATCAAAACTTTAAATACTATTATAATTATGCCTTAACTATAGAAATATTTACCTTACCTATTTCATAATTGAGTATTTTCATTGTTTCGCTTTTCGAACTGGGACAGTGTAATTTTCCTTAACATTCGAGCAGGTGTCAAACACCGCTGACGAATTATCACTTGAATTTAACCTTATTTTCGTCGAATACAAATTGCCTAATTAAGTATTTATTTAGTGATAGCACTCACCCGTTTCCAAAATGTAGGCATTAATTCTCCATAGCATATAAAATAACATAAGTACACAGTAAAAAGAAAATGAAAAAGTAGGTAACGACGAATTCAGACTACATTCAAAATTATTTGTATAGTAACATCAAAATTAAAATAATAGTAAAGGACGTAAAAAAAACAGTAACTGATACTTTACAGAAATTGGTACCTAAATTAATAAAAAACACCTGATCTCAAATTAACATGAACATATTTTGATGTAACTGATCACTATCCATAAATAAATCATAAAAACTTCGTATCAAACATCTGAAAATTTAACTAAAATAGAGCAGATTAAAAAAATCAAAATATCTGAATTCATCGCTTAAATTCAAAAGGACTCACGTTCAGCTGCATCACGATCTTGTTGTACGCCCGATGCCACCTTTGCCTTGGCGTCAATTTAGGCTGATCCTGAAACTCTTCTCTCCTCTCTTCAGTCCTCTCTTCTTCCTGAAACACTTCTTCTTGGTATTGCTCGTCGTTCTGTTCAAATTGCTCGTCATTCTCGTCTTCTCTAAAACTCTCGTCTTGGTAAGTATCGTCTCGATATTCCTCGTTATCATCGTAAGGCTCTTGAGATGGTTCTTCAGGCACCTCATGGTAGGTTGTGCGGTCTTCTTTGAAGGTGACTTTTGACTTTTCTGCTATTGAGTCTGTGAAATAGGTTTAATATATGAAGTAGCTTAAAAGCAATCCTTGTTAGGTACACTAGCAAGCAAGAAACTCTATGCAAGAGACCAGTCGCCGATCCAAGTGGTGTTGTTCTATGGGGAGGCCTAACTTCAGCAGTGGACGTTTTCCGGCTGATGATGATGAATCATTGTTACCACAAAAAAAAACTTTTATACATATACGTAGCTGCTGTTTTAGACACTGTCAAACTAATCAGACGGCTAAGAGTGTTGTTGTAAGAATGTATATTTCTTAACGTTGTTTAGTAGTAATCGTTTTCTTCTAATGAATTTAGATTTCTTAAAAATATTCTATTTGATAATACTTTTGAAATATGTAAGCCTGTAAGGCTTAAAAATATAAGCGTTAAAAATCATCGTAATATTAACGTCAACGGTAGATTTTTAGCACAAAGACATGCTTTATGAATTAACAAATTCAACTGATAAACTGGTTAGGTGTAGTGTTTATGTAGTAAGCAGTAGCTAGTTCATAGGCTTTTAGGCCAGGATATAAAAAAACAAATTTAAATGCTTGTCGTTTGTTATTGTTGGACGCAGTTTATCTAATTACTGCAAACGTCCTTAATTCACTTTGTTTGTACGCAGTTGAGTTTGCTAACTGACGGAAGCGTGCAGTCGGTATATTTTGAAGGTGTGGTTTGCGTCTCAATATTTACTATTGTTTGTCTACATAATATTATCATGTTTTTTTTTTCGCTTTTGATAGGTAAGTACTTAATTTTTACTATTAATAAAATCCTTACTAAATTTACTCTCGGGGTTTTCTCCCTTTTTGGGCCTGTTTCATAAAAAATATTAGTTTAATATTATCAGCTTTTTTTTCATATATAGTATGAGGCTAATACTCATAATATTAGACTAATATTTTATATGAAACAGGCCTTTGCTAGGCACCTTTGTAATTAACAGTAAACTATAATATATGTATGGAGGGTATGAGGAGGTAATAATGAGATGGCTATTGTTTTATGTGAGTAAAATCTGGAATATTATGAATTATTGATGACTTTAAACCGGTTTGTATCTCATCTCACTCGTAGAATAAAATAATGTACTGTCGTATGAGCACACGACAAATCGTAATCGTTTTCGAAGCGCCTAAATTAATATGTTAAAATACATGTTGTGTAATATTTTTAGACAGGTATAACATAGATATATTTATTTATAGTAATAGATAACGAGACGAGCATATCGTTTGCCTGATGGTAAGCATAATGCCAATCCATAACAATTGCATTACCATCCAGAACTTTGAATTATAAATGTCCACACGGCACTGCATTGCGTTCGTTATCCTGAGACATCAGGTTATAAGTCTCATAAGCCCAGAATTTCAGAATACAAGATACTTAGATATTACATAAAGATAGATAAAACTCACCTTCTTGTGACGTGGGAACAGAAAGTTTCTCTTCGTGATGAAAAGAACTTTGCGATGTTTTACGATCGATTATAGAAGGCGCTTGACTTATGTGGCTTTGATAGCTATCCACAGACGGTTTTCTTATTGACCCCGCCCTAGTTGGCGAAGTCTTCTGTAGACTAGGGCTAGGTAACTCTGACAAACGCCTTTCTCTCTCAGCAACCTCTTCCTGAATTGTATCAGGATATTCATCATCCCTATACCTATCCAAAGACGTCCTGTCTTGAGATTGATCGTATTCAGTCTTATGATACTCGTCATCGTAGGCACTTTCGTCGAAACTCGTTTGATCCTCCGGCGCGTCGGGTAACGTCCGCGTTCGACGTACCGGAGGCCTCTGTATCGACTCCTGTCTTCTCAGTGAAGGAGTACGTGGTAACATTACTGGGGCTGACGTGGTTGCAACTGACACTGGCACTGAAGGCGCAATTCCAGGGACGGATGCTGAGGCGGGAACAGTTGTTGTACTTGTAAATGGTGTAACAGGGGCTATTGATGATGAAATTTGACTGGTAGGTGCTGTTGTTGCAAGTGCATGTGGTTGACTTGCTGGTGGCGCTGCGACGGCAGCAGCAGCAGCGCCAAACAAACTTCCTAGTTTCTTCGCACCGCCAGCCATGAAAGATCCTAACGTTGCAGCTCCACTTAATACTGTCGTCTGCAATTGCTGTGCAGGGGCAGCTTGCTTTGCTTGTTGTTGGTGTTGCAATTGCTGCTGCTGCTGTAACAGTTGTTGTTGCTGGTGATATTGTTGCTGCTGCAGTTTTAACTGTTCGTCATCTATGTGCTGCTGTTGTTGTTTTAGTTTTAAGTCTTGTTCTGTTAATTGTTGCTGCTCCTGTTGCAGGTGATATTGTTGTTCTTGTTGCTGATATAGTGGCTGCTGCTGGAATTGGAACTGCTGCTCTTGCTCTAATCGTTGTTGAGCTTTTTGGTCATCTTGGTATTGCTCTTCGTGCTGATATTGATAGTCTTGTTTCTCCTGATATTGTGTGTCTGTATACTGCTGGTCTTGTTTGTCATATTGATACTGTTGGTCCTCATATTGCGAATCGTATTGTTGGTAGGCCTTATCGTGATACGTTTCTTGTTGAGTTGTAACTGGCGGTTGTGGTAAGTATGAAGAAATGGTTGATGGAACTGACTTAGAAATTAACGAGGTTTCTTCACTAGTCACTGGATATGAAAACTGTGTGGTGGTTTCCGGTTCAGTCCATGGAGTTTTTTGAGCTGAAATTTTGAAGAAAGCGCTGAATATATTAAACGTGATATCTTCGTATAAATTGTGGAGCAAGCGGCACGCCATTTGCCTGACCCAATGAATACTGATTTCAATGTCAATTTTGTGAGATATTTAAGCTTTGCACCGGATGGTGTTATCACTTATGCAATGAGTGTATTTTAATGTGAACTGATAGCAAGTTCTTCTGAAGTTACAAGGTCGTATGAATTTAATACAATATATAGGGAAATTTTGTTTGTTTTTTACCGGCTGCAGGCGGAGTAGCATGTGGCGTTTCATCGAAGAAAGGTTGCATCCCGTCGTCATCATAACTGTAACCAAATTACATTGTAAAAGAATGGTAATGTAAATAAACTTTTTAACAATTTTGTATACATATTAAACATTAGACGTCTTTCATCACTTATGAGTAAAATTAGTGATCCCCATTACATGATTGCGGCAAGCTAAAGTACAATTTCTGCTTTCAATGTACTCATTGAGTTCAGAAAACGTGTCATCGAGTAAATAAAATTTGCAAATAAAACAATATAGAAGTCAGGCCGACTTATCACACTCGCCCTAAAACTATGAAGGAAAACATCGTGAGGAAATTAGCATGTTCAAGAACCATAAAATTCAAGAACATGTGTCATCCACCAAGCCGCACTGGGCCGGCGTGGTGGATTATGGCCCATACCTCTCTCTCCGAGAGAAGGCCGGTATGTCCCAGCAGTGGGAGCGTAAGAGGCTCATAATGATTTTAAAATGTAGTACATGTTTGATGCTACTATGGCTATAATGATCTTGATCTTGATCGGCGTGGTGGATAGCCCATACTCTCTCTCAGAGAAGGCTGATATCCCAGCTGTGGGAACATAATAAGGCTGATGATGAAGACTCTCTCATATATTGAATATTATTTTACTATTATGATCCTAATAACCCAATATAAAAAATTCAAATCTGAGAAATCAATACTTTCTACAGTTTTTTGAATAAAAAATAAAATGTAAAGTGATTTCAAACTCACCTAGTAGTATAATTATTATCTTGGTACTGTTCAGTGGCAGTGTCCTGATAATCAGGCTGATACCCGTAACTATCGTAACTGTAACTCACGTCAGCCACAATCTTTTCGGGTTCTGTGAACAATACAAAAAAAATATTATTTGAAGGATTTATTTCAGCTGACCTGTTTTCTGCGGTAGCTTTTTATTTTCCCACGGCCAACTGTCTCTTTGTAAAAAAACATGTCGATCTGTTCCTCCGTTGCTGTGTCAAAGTTCAAACAAAGACAAACTAACAAATACACTTTCGCATTCATAATATTTGTATACTTAATTAATAACGAGGCGACCTGATCATTTGCCTGATGGTAAGTATAACGCGAGCCCATAACAATTGCAGTGCGGCCCGAAAATTTGAATTAATACAAAGGCCTGCGTGGCACTGCAGTGCGCTCGTTATCCTGAGACATTAGGTATTAAGTCTCATATGGCCAGTAATTTTACCGGCTACTCTGCTCATCAAACCGAAACACAGTAATGCTTGCACATTACTGCTTGGCGGCATACTTCACGAGCAAAGAGGTGGTAACAACCCAGATAACGGACACTCGCAGAAGAGTTAATCCTACCACTGTCGATCATTGACAAACAATGTAAGGTACTAATATGACATTCACCGGGTATGTAAGGCACATGGGGGAGCACGGGGGGCGTGGTAAGCGGCGCAATAGGCAACTGTGAGGCTGCCTGCGGAGGAGGGCGTGGGAGACGTCTCCCCCGCCCGCTCCGCAATGACCCTGTCTCGCTGCCACCCGGCGGCACGGGGAGCGCCCGCCCTCGCTTTGGCGTTGATGACGGCGTCGCTGAAAGATAAAGATGATTAATTTTAGATTCTCGAAATAGGAATTAAAAAATACATTGACGACAAGGAAATTAAATGTGTATATGTATAATTGTCTAAAAAAATATTTTTGTTTACCTAAAATGTCAAAGGGAAGTTTACAGTGTGCATAAGTTAGCAGATTAAGGAATACCCGCATGTATATTTGCGACTAGCGTCAGCCCACGGCTTCGCACGCGTGGAATCAGAGATTGGCGGGAATAAGCAAACAAACTTACAACAAAGTTTACCACATTATAATTTTAGTATAGATATAGACATCGCGTACACAAAACCTGTAGATTTTCTGATAAAAGTACAAAGATATTAGTGTTTTAAAAACTATTTGGTAACGAGACGAGCCGGTCGTTTGCCTGATGGTAAGCATAACGCCGGCCGATTACAATTGCTGTGCCACTCAGAAATTGGACATTTTCATGTTTGACATTCTGCGCATTGACATTTTGCGTCTTTGACATTCTGCGTATTTGACATTTTGCGTTTTTGACATTCTGCGTATTTGACATTTTGCGAAAACTTACAGTCCCTTGCCGTTTTGCGTGTTTGACTTTATGCGTATATACCTTGTCAAATGATAAACTAGGAGTCAAAAAACCTGGTTCTCACCTGGAAGACTGGCTGCAGTTCTTCTCGGTCTCGGTCTATAAGGAGCCATCTCATTATAGTCCGAGTACCGAGATGACAACGGCATCTAAAAACACATACAAAGTCTGCTACATAACCCCATTTACAGTAAAAGTGAACCCATACTAACAGGATGTTCTAGCATCCTATAAATTTCACACGTGATTCGTACCCACGTCTATTTAGACCAGATACTTTAACCAACTAAGCTATGGAAAGTATGTATATTTACAGTTTTTCTAAACAACATTTACATTGTAAACCGTTTTTCAACGAAACATCTCAAAAATGTTCTCTGTTCATGAGATTTTTTTCTCTCTGTACGAAATGCTCTTCTAGCTATAAAGCTAACGAGGTAATGTAAGCAGCAGACGTGGCTCCATCTAACAGTAGACGCCAGCGTTTAATTGTCATGCCGGGTGTCATACGAAGTTAAGTGTTTGGTTTCGTGGTTTTCGTGATGTAATCCAGAATCGTACTTACTACACAAATTCATAAAAATGACGAATAAAAATTTGAATTGTAAAGTTAACATTTTTTATAGTGTTAACCCGCACACTAGTTAACGTATACATAAATTTGAATCTCTAAACTTTTGGAAGTTTTTATCACACTTGAGTAGGGACATGATTGATTTGCGTTTCGTATGTCTAAAATATAGAAGTAAAATAATAGCAGACTTACAATTTTGAAACGTCATGTATCAGAAATAAGATACATACTTGTTTAGGCGGCACTTGAGGTAGTTGCACAACGGACGAGCGTCTTTTATTCACAATGTTCTCGTATTCCGTCGGCGTCATTCCGTAGCCATCATCGTAGAAATACTGTCCGGTCTGTCCCCCACTGTCCCACTGTCTCGTCTCATCCCCCAAGTATGAAGCTTGGTAAGGAAAACTACTTGAGTCGAAGTACTCTTCGTAACTTTGCTGTTGTGAAATGTGTGCTTGTGAATGGTCCCTGGAATAAGAAAAAATATAATCTGTAAAACCTACTTCACTTTCTTAATTTTCGAATTCTACAGACAAATTAAATGGTTTTTTTAGTATGACCATGCTTTTTCTATACTATAAACTATTGGATAACGAGACGCGCGAGTCGTTTGCCTGATGAATCCTGGTCTAAAGACATTTATAGCGTCACCGAACAGTAGGAGAGCACAGATGGTGTGTGGCGACTAGCTCAAGGGCGCCGCGTGGAGTGAACCACATAGTACGAATGTCGGTTTGGGCCATCTCCTGTATATATACAAGTGTTGGGAGAGACTATTCTCTTGAGAGAGAAATTACAAAGGGTTGGGTTTTTTAAATTCTGGGTGTTAAAGAAGTTTTAGAGAAAGCACGTGTACACATTTTATATGTTACAAGCGCCGCCAAACCACTCTTTTTTTCTTCCTATGATGTTCCCTTTACATAAATACTATACCTAAATTAACATAACAAATAATCCAAACGTTCTAGTTCATTACAGCTTGACATACTGCCAACTATGCTGGCCAGGATTGCTCCCTTGAAATGCTACTTACTTACTAGTAAATACCAATTTGGATTATTATGGTCACGCATCCCATCAATCAAATGCTCCAATAAACTTTTGAACATACTCGCTGCCACTCCGTCACTCAATAGCACTACCAGGGTTAGCATACTTACGCTGCTTGCTTTCAGCAAATGAGTATTCTATTATAATTTATAGAATTAATATAGGATTACCTAATGTGTGTGCTGGTTGTGTAGGAGTCGTACCCGAAGCCCATATTGTCGTCGTACAACGTTGTCTGTCGTTCCAAACTGGGTCGCCGTTGGTCTTCTAAAATAAAGTTAATATTTATAAAGTATGCACATAAACTTTATGTTAAACAGACGGAATGTATATGTATAAGCCGCAAAGGATTTTGGTTGGCGCTGGCATGAAGTTAGAGCCAAGTTATTTCTATCTCACTCACTCATCAGCATCATGCGCTTTTTGTGCAACTGCGCACACGTAGCAACTCTAGTTGCAAGTTTTTGTGATCGCAACAGTTTTCGGTTGCTACAATTGGTGACTTAATCAATTCCAAATTGCCGCAAATTGCCGCAAGTGACTTTGTATTAGGTGTGTCAAGTTGCTGGTTTCCGCAACCAGCGATCACAAAGCGTAGTTCTTCGCCTTTACAATTTTACAGTTTATTTAAAATTCCTGCAATATTGTTGCTGCGATTGGTAAGTAACAGTTAATGAAAACTTGTAAAAAGTTTATAGTTGCCGAAACTCAAGTTGCTTCGTTTACTGAGCGCGTAAGGAGCACCTTAGCACCTTAGACTTTAGACTTATTTTTACCTGCTGACTGCCAATCAGCCGCTGTCCGCCACGATATAGCGGATTCAACGCTAGCTTGATGCAACTGCGACCATGTGTCTATCCTGAAAGCGATAATAGTGATTTTAAAGAGGTAAATACTGAAGTTTTTTTTTATTTCTATTATTATTGCGGTTACTGTATTGTAACAATACTTGTTTATGACGTCACTAAACGGTCCACACGGAAGACCAACCCTGGTTGTTTGCCACAAGGCGTTATGCTGAGCCATTTAGTAACAATTAAGTAAGTTATAAATAAAAAAGATACATCTCATCAGTCAAAAAGATTTTTTGGATGATTGAAATAGCAGCCGGGAGTGCTAAAAGTACCTTTACCACCAAGCTATTAGACATTAGGATATTATTTTCGAAAGCTTGTAAAATTTAAACACTTGTAGTGTTACCACAAAAAAAAAACATTTTTAATCGCCTGTTTAGCTAGGCAGCGTGTAAAGATCAACGTTAAAAATGATTAGAAATGTCACAACAGAATTGTGTTAGACAACGGTTAGACGCTACTTAATTCAGGATTTTGTGGTTGCTCATATTTAATCGCACGACTAAGGCATGTTTAGGCGTTAAGCAGTGTTTAACACAGGTTTAACGTGTGTTAAATTTTTTTGTGGTAAGACCCTTGATCTACACACTAGCTTCTGCCCGCGGCTTCGCACGCATGTAATCAGGAGAAAATATGACATATATAGCGATAATGTAACTTTTCATAAGTGAAAGAATTTTTAGAATCGTGCTAGTGTTACCCAATATTATAGCGGTAAGAAAAAACAAAAAAAAACTTCACCTCTTCATAATAATATTAGTATAGATTAGAGTGTGACCTTTACACTGACTACAAAAACCCGTTATGTTTTGTTTCGATTTTTGTAAATGTCAAATAGACAACTAGAGACCAAACTGCGTGGGTCTTCAATTTAGTTACTTCTATTTAGACCCACGCAAGCCGTCAGCCAGAAGGTGAGAGCCTCCTACATGCCGTATTCACTTTGTCTTCAAACAAAACTGTAGCTTGGTAGCGTAGGAAAAAAAAATTAAATCTTAAAATTTACACCAGACGAGTTAACGCTTGTGATTATTGTCGATCTGCACTTAAGGCCCTATGATAAGCCGATCTTTAGATATAATAATTTTGTAGTGAAATAGATTTGAAAATCGCGATGCGTTTGCTTTTATCATCATCAACCAGCATAAAAATGTACTGAAGAAAAAAGGGTTGCGGACCAGCCGCATGCGGACGGAATCCGCACCCGCTCCCGTAACCTCAAATTTAGACGCTATGCACGACTGATAGATAAGCATCAATCACGGACCACGCGCAAACCAATAAAAAACCACGATCACCGCTTGACGCATATCGTACCGTCTAATTTGGGGCTTTATGTAAATCTAGTGCGAGCGCTAACCGTACCACGGTTAAAGGTAATAATCTCTACTCAAAAAATAGTTTCACAACCACTACGTGTTCAGAGCAGAAGCTGCGGTAAATAGGCGGTGGTGTGATAGCGTAAAGCGAAGCAGTCGCCGCTTTGAGCCCAGGCAGGGAATGAAAGAGAAAGCACTATCTGGTGGTATTGCTGTTGTGGTCTGTTTCGTGGATTTTTTGGCGGTTTTACTTCAAGCAGCGCCTGCGCGTGAATACCTCGCAATCCGCACTTGTTACAAAACCAAGGTTAATTTGACAGCAAAAGGCAAACATAAGCCAAACGATAAGCGTGTGAGGGCGACTATACGATAGTAAACGGTATTTTCTAGTGTTCGCCTGCCTACCAAGCTACGGTAGCTAGAAAGTACCCTAAAACCTCGGACCCACTAATTTACATAGTAGGTTTTTTTTTTTTTTCTCTGCAAGCTCCAGGGCTCGCACCCTTTGTTTGATAATTTAAATTGTATATACAGATTTTTTTTTTTGTAACTTATCATCAACTTACATAGTAGGTTCAATCATTGGTATATTTCCAACGTTACTTGCGACGTTGGGAATATACAAAAACCTACAACTAGCTTAGCGTATCTGCCATCTTCGACCACATCGTCGCTCTTTTTATGCCGTAGGTGGCAAACAAGCAGACGGCTCGCCTGATGGTAAGCAGTTACCGTCGCCTATGGATATCTGCAACAGTCGGGGTATTACTGATACGTTGCCGACCTTTAAAGACTCTGTTCACCCTTCTTTTGAAGAGCTCCATGTTGTAGGTTGTCGGAAAGACCGCAGGTGGGACCTCATTCCACAATTTGCATGTCCTCGGCATAAAAGATCGCGAGAATCGCACCGTATGAGATTTCCACGTCTCAATTAGCTTAAAGCGAGATACAGGTCAACCGATATGTATAGTGATTGGTGTGCTTTTGGTAGCACTATTTGCGTTGCCAATTGCCAAACTCTTCTTTGTATACAACGCAAGTGAACAACTACCAGTGGTTGTTTATTTGATCTCACCTATTACTCCTCGGCTGGCTATTGTAATAAAGAGGATCGGTGTCACCGTGAATTTGGTATTCTTCTCTCTCGTACGAATTTTCTCTCGATACCTCAAGCGATCTCTGAAACGTAAATGTGTTTGTGTCAATTTATTTACAAACGACAGGTATTAGATTCTATAACACTCAGTTATGAAATTGTTGTAGGATAAATAGAATATGTACAGTCTGTTGCACCATACAGCAGTTTGCTACAAGGTGACTGACTATAAATACTAGCTGCTTACCGTGGCTTCGCGCGCATATTAAATATCTTTATAAATGATCAATCTATGTGTTACTCTGATGTATAAGCAACATTACTGTAAAGTTTCATCAAAATCGGTTCAGTAGTTTTTGCGTGAAAGAGTAACAAACATCCATCGATCCTCAGAAACTTTCGCGTTTATAATATTAAGTAGGAAGTAAGATTGGTCACATCCAACCAGCCATCCAGAATTGCATAGAATAGGCGTAGAGCTCTACGCCTCTTGGTGCTAATAAAAGTTGATGATACCAAAGTTTACACAAAATATTACCTGTGGTGTGTGCATCTGATGGGCCGCGCTCCTAAACTGGGACGCGCTGCAGTTGGCATGTTGCCCCACCGGGTAGTTGAGGTCCGACGTATAGTCAGAGTCCTCGGAGTAGCCCGCTAAAAATATAAATATATACTTAGAATCAAATATTGGAAAGTAACGCAGTGAGATATAGTATTTTAAAAAAAATTGGAGGTCCTGGTTGTTGGTAACCCAGATGCTGTCACCTGCACGCTGCAGGACCTTATGAACGCTACAAGCAACGCAGTCGACGTAGCCAAGTTCTAGGCCGCAAACGTTTAATTGACACGCTAAGAAGAAGACCAAGATGCTGGTAAATTTTTTGGCTCAACAAATCAGAATTGCAATTCAACAACTTTTGCTGTTACTGTATATATATTTAATTTGAATTTTAACGAGATAATGCCACCAGATTGCTGGGTACTCTACCGACTGGTAATGGGCTAAAACGTTCGGATTATCTACTTAGTAGACTATCCAACTATTGTACCTAAATTGTATTTATATGGATAGGTAATAAAGGCCCTACCTACATTGATTTTTTGTGTTAGTATATTCCCGAACCGATACCATATGATAAATACTTCACAAAGTGAGACCGTGAATCAGCAAACGTATTTAAGGATGCCTAAAAGCTAAGTGGAGCGGTAACATACGCGAGGTAACTGGCAGCTAATGGATGACATCAATTTATGCTGGAGCTCAGAAGTAATGGCAATTCACGCAACGGATCTAGTCCGAACTTACACCATACAATACACGAGCATGCTGAATGCTGGTGAGTTAAATGTGCTGGTAAATTAAAGTAAATACAAAAACAAACTAAACGTACAAACGTGTGACTAGATTCGTTTTACATAGATATTATGTTTGTAACCTAATCCAATGTTAGGTTCGTTTATCCAAAATAGATTGACGAACAATAAAACCAAATTTAGGCGAAACATCAGTTTGTGTTAAGGAGGTTCAACTGCCTACATCCCTTATGTTCTGATAAAGACAGCATTAGTTTTAGTCTGTGATTCGGGTAGATGAATGTTGCAGAGGCCCGCTGTTAGAGTCATTTTAACTTTCATAAGTGCTCCTTTGGTACCTATTTGAATAAAGACTTTTGAATTTGAATTTGAATTTGACACGCAGCAGTATATGCAGTTGTGCAATGTACTGCACCCGCCTGGGTGACTATTCGAGTATTCGGCCTGTAACGCATTGATCACAACAACCAATTCAAAGCTAAAATCAGGTCCAACTAAGCTACATTCATCAAGAACAATTTACAATGCCTATGCAATTAAAATTTCTTTATTTACACCCTTATAAACCAGCCCAAGAGAGCGCTCATGAAACTTAAATTATCCTAAGTTAGGTGACCGTAACGTATTGAATTGATTGAGATTGCCCATGCAACGTTGAATATACGTGCACTCGGCTTAGTAGCCTGCTGCATACCTATCTACTAGAGAGTGATCGCTACCAGAGTGTGCGGTACCAGAGAATGATCAGTACTAGAGAGTGATAGGTACCAGTGAGTGATCGATAACAGTTAATAACCAGTATCAGTGAGTGATCGATACTAGTTAATAATCGGTACCAGTGAGTGATCGATACCAGTCAATAATCGGTACCAGTGAGTGATCGAACCAGTGAACCTTTGAAACAATTAGAATGTGTGATAGTAGGTATCAGTAATCATGTGCATTTTTTGTGGTAGTACGTACAATGTGCAATGTACTGCATCTGTCTGCGCGCCTGCTCCGCACGCTCAGCATCGGCCAGCGTGCCGTTGAGCAGGTCCAACTTGCGCTGGAGGTCCGCGCCGCCAGTCCCTTCTGCATCTGGAATATAAACATGAAGCTTATTAGTTCAACTGTTCAGTTAGTTACATTACTTCTATTCCTTCTCAGTAAGAATAAGAATATAAATCTATACGAATCAATAAAATTGAAGTGTCTATGACTATGTAAATGTATATGAAAGCATATACGGTACCTATAACCAAACCACCATTTTTTAAATTTTTGTCTGTCTGTCTGTCTGTTTGTTCCGGGTAATCTCCGAAACGGCTGGACCGATTTTGACGGGGCTTTCACTGACAGATAGCTGATGTTACAAGGAGTAACATAGGCTACTTTAATTTTAGAATAAGAATTAGAGTTCCGCTTAAAAAAATAAAAACCATGTAGTCCAAATACTCCACGCGGGAAAAACCGCGGGGCAGCAGCTAGTAAATAATAATGATACTATATTTGATTAAAACTTTCGTAAGTATTACTCATATTTATATCTATTTAGCCGGCGAAGCTCGGCTAAACCACGTAAGTGAATCCGGTTAAATAGATATAGATACTATATTTGTTCAGACCCCTGCGACCTAGGTGTGGTTTGAGTATAAGCCTAGGTGGTGGCAGAACCCCAATCATCGGCCTATCTTGCGCAGTTAATACAGTCTTCCTGCGACCCAATTTCTTAGATTAAATTTATTTCCCCCGCGACTTCCACGAGAACATTATTACCATCGCGTATTCTGAGCATAGTTCTTGAATGCTAATTACTTTTATCGTTCTTGAGAACTTACATAGTACACAAAGCGTATAGGATTGCAAAAATTGTTGTACCTTAATATAAGAACAGTTCAATTATTCTTTTACATTAAAAACTTTAAGCAATATGTAGATATGCAGTTATATTTATATAGATCAGAACATGTATTTGGTTGCTTTGCTATTTGTTCTCGATATAATTAAATAATCAATTACTAGTTAGTCGAATTTACAATGAGTGGAAGTTATGACGGATCAAGATCATTCGATGGTTCGAATGTTGAGGAGAATTATGGGTGGCACATGCGCCACACACGTGAATGGGTGCTACCGGTGGGGTCTTGTCTGCTCTGATGAATACTTTTAATAAACAAAATTAAAATAGTTGTATACCTAATTAATTAACTACTTAAGAGTAACAAACTAATTTTAATATTATGTATTCAAATACTTAAAAGCTGTGCACCTAATTAACTACCTACTTTACAAAGTACTATTGACTAGTGATAGATATACTTAGGTATTCCGAGTATAGTTTTGTTAGATATCCACAGAAATTGCGACAAATTAATTTAATAACCAAAAAAGCGAGCCTTACAGCTTACAGAGTATAGTTTCAAAAATAAAAATAAAATCTACCTGTAAAATAAACATTATGCAAAATTAAATTAAATGTAGTATTATAGTTAGAGTTTCTTTTATAATGCCTCAGTAAACAGTACAAACTTCAAGTATTAGGTTTTAAAATAAAATTAAACAAATCCGAGAAAAACATACTTAAAACATTTTCCGTAGCAGACCCCATAAAACTTTTACCATCCTAATTTCACGACCCCGCCGTACATCACTTTGTCTGCAGCTACCAGTTACCAAATCTCAAAGTACTTACATAAATAAAAAAGACTCTCTAACTCATAATCCCATCAAAAGTTGGTACGCAATCATGGGAGTTTAGGTCGTAAAATTAAAAGCGTGTTGGACTTCCAAATGTCTTGAAATTTGCGACAACGTTATAACATTTTTTTATGCTATTTGATAACGAGACGAGCCGGTCGTATGCCTGATCGTAAGCATAACGCTAGCCCATAACAATTGCAGTGACACGCGGAACTTTTAAACACAAAGGCCTGCGCGGCACTGAATGCGCTCGTTACCCTAACACATTAGGTATTACTAGTTCTGGACCTACCGACACAAGCAGAGAGACTGCAAAACGAAAACGAGAACTACGTGTACCTGCGTTGTGATTCCCACGGAACCAAAACGCAGTAAATATCACGTACAATAAATTATGTCTCTGCAAAAAATCACATCGATGCGTTGCACCGTCGCTGCGTGAAAGAAAGTAAGCCGCTAATACACTTCACTTTTAAAATGTTGGTAGGGATTATTCTGGGCTAAGCGTTTCTACAAGCAGCTTACGGTAAAATTTGAAGAGCTAATCACAGGCTATTACAGATTTGTGTTAAAATTGGACTCATTACACGACTGCACAAAAAAGGATTGTACGTGTTTAGGGTTCATGTATGTAGGTATGTATGTGAGTTTCTTTATTCCACCATAACTTGTAAATGCCCGAACAGATTTGGATGTATCGGACATCGTTAGAATCTTTACATCATCCCGAGTGACACTGCCTATAGGGCAGTCATGTGTTTTTATGTAACTTTTGTTACAATGATTTGTTGTAATAGTTGGGCTCTACACTTGCATTCATTTATTGCTTGTTTTTTTTTGTTTTTGGCCAATAAATTTACTCACCCAATTGCGTATGATTGAATGATAAACATAAAAACAATCACATCATCAATATTTCACATTTATAATCTTGGCATTGTAATTAATTGACTGATGAAAGTTTCAAATCATAATTAGGTAAATGGAGTTCAAGCCAATAATATCATAACATTTTACTTTGAATCATGACATTTTCCTCGTATATACGTCATGCGTGAGTCATTTTGTTCACTGTATAATGTTATTTTCCTATACATGATGACACATGCCTTGATGAAATATTGTGAAATAACACCGTAAAATACAAAATTCATTCTTTTCGTACCAGAACTTTTTATTACGTAGCGTAGATATCAAAAACAAAAAACGACAGTTTTTTATTGCAGTTTCTACTATTCCCAACATCAAAACGATAAAATTTATCATTTATCAGATACTAGCTTCTGCTCGCGGTTTCACCCGCGTTTCTACAGGAGCCGTGCATATTATAGGGATAAAAGTAACCTATGTTCTCTGTGTACTCTCCGGTCCATAAACTATATCTATGCCAAAAATCACGTCAATCCGTTGCTCCGTTGCCGCATAAAAGAAGGACAAACCAGCTAACCGACAAACGTACAAACACACTGTTATATTTATTATATAAAGTAAGTTTGGATTCATCCTTGGTTAGTCAAGGTCAATTATCTCAAAAACATATTGATGTGGGTAATAATTTCAAATCAAATATTTTGGTCATCATAACTAATAGGATTTAACGTAGTGTACTTGGCAGTATACCAAGTACTCTGGCGAAATTTCACCCTTAAATTGTAATACCGAATCAATGACCCACGTGGTCACATGTTGCAGCAACCTTCAGGAGTTCTGATAATATTTTGCATATGCTATGAGCTCCAGGTCACCATGGATCCAATTTATGAACGCGAAACGTCTCAAATATTGTATTATATATACCAACTTAATATATACCCGAGATTATACGACGACGTTACATTTTTAAATCAATAATTTTAATTAAGGCAGTCGCATAAATAAAATTATGTTCAATTAACAATGGTTATCACCTACTAAATTTCAGTGTTACCAAAAGTGGAACTTCTACCAAATAAAACTCATGTCAACCTCGTTCGTCACATCACAGAACATTTCTAACGGGGACAAGTAATAAAACATTTATTAAATGGAACAAACATCTCTGCGGAACGAAAACATTTTATTATCTAGTAAATATATTTCGAGGACAGCATTTAGTAATCAACTTCTTCTTGGGAACGTTTTTATGTATATCTGATACACTTATTACATTTTGCGAAAAAGTGCGAAAGCTTGCGAGTATTATTACTGGAAATATGTTCTGGTTTTTCAAATGTAAGACCTTCGTTCCAAAACTTTTCATAGCTTTAGAAACCATGATAGATCAGTGGTACCAACTGCGAAGTTTTAAACTTTCGGTGATACAACCATAACTTATTTATACTATTGGATGACAAGACGAGCGGTTCATTAGCCTGGTGGTACGCATAACGGCGGCCCATAACAATTGCAGTGTCATTTAAAACTTTGAACAACATGAGGCAAACGACCTCATCACAACATAAACAAAAGACTATATAAACTTTCATACAACAAACTCTTATTCAAACACTCCTTGATCCATTTTATATTCAAACAGTAACTAATATCCATTTTAGCACCTTCAGCAGTACAAACAATTTACTAACTACACCTACAATTACTACCACAAACATAACGAGCGATATCGTAATAATCATAAAACCAAACAATACGTACGCGTAGCTCGTAACGCCGTAGCTCTTAACAACCGTAGCTGCTACGCCGTAGACACATTACGACAACGGACTATGTTGCGGAACTGGCTTAAAATTTATTATTAGAACCTGGGTCATCATGACAGCTCAGAAGATGCCCTCGTTTCGTCGTAAACAACTAACCAGTTCACCAAGAGACATAGGATTGCAGCATACAACTCTGCGCCAGAGGTCATAAAAGCCATTTTTCAAAATTGGTGTATCAAGTAACACTGGTCGGTGACTGAGAGTCGCACCAATTCGCAAAGAGTGTTTTTCTAGTCTACAATGCGTGAAACCGCGAAACTTCTATTAAGCGTCAGTTTTAACGAGTATTGCTAACGATGTTGTTTTCCAATAGCAAGCGGCTTTTTACTTTTCGCATAAATTAGGATTATTAACTTTCGATCAGGGTTCCGTTGAGCCAGTATTAAAACTAACGATGTCTGCCATTATTTTATAAGACATCAATTGAATGAACCAGACAAATAAAGTTGTGTGTTAAAGAGATTCAAGTCTCGTAATTCTTGTCGCGTCTGAGCGCGCTATGAAAAATGAAATACAGTTGGCAATATGAAATATTTGCATTTACGGACGGACGTCTGCGCTGGATGTAATCTCCGACGTTCCGAAGCCTGGGGCCACTCTTTATTATTTTCCCGGAAAGCAGGACTTTTGTAACTAAAAAAAAGAAACGTGAGAGTTTTTGTATCCCCGGAGCGAAATGTTTCATAACTTGTGTCACATATTCACGACTTTCCGTGAACATTTATAATTCATTGTGTTCTCGCATTCTCGGGGTAATGAAGGGAAACCGCAAAGGTTGAGAATAGCATAGGTTGGGGTTTAGTTAACTTTGTATTTAATAACTAGCTGCTGCCCCGCGGATTCACCCGCGTGGAGATTTTGGATTTCACGGTTTTTATTTTTTGCGCGGAACCCTAATTCTTTTTCTAAAATAAAAGTAGCCTAGTTTCTCCTTGTAACATCAGCTATCTATCAGTGAAAGTCCCATCAAAATCGGTCCAGCCGATTTGGCGATTACCCGGAACAAACAGACGGACAAAAATTTAAAAAATGGTTGTTTTGTTAAAGGTACCGTATATACTTTCATATGCATTTAGTAAAAAGCTGTTATTTTGATATTACAAACAGACACTTCAATTTTATTTAATTGTATAGATATACGGAAATGCAAATATTCTACTGCCGAATCCACGTTAGAAAAATATCTTAGGTAGAAGTTCAACAACCAATCTCGACTATAAAATGGAATCATCCTTAATTATAACTTCATTATAACTTAGCTGAAAACAAACCAGTGTACGAAAGAAACGAGGGAATCTATTAAAAAAGTAGAAGACATCTTCCTGTTGGAAGTAGGTTAAAATATATAATAAGCACTATAAAATGGTTAGATTTGATTTTTACAAGGTAACCCTTGTAGGTAATATCAAATTCCTAATTTAAATGGTTTGTTCTCGGGTCTTTGATTTGTATCTATGTGTCTTCATATCACCTGCAACACATGTGTACAGGGATGTAGTACAGTGCTAGTGGGTTTTTTATATATTAGTTCCTTGTTGAATCAGCTATTGGCAATCAACAATTGATTGACAATATGAACATGCAACAATCAACGCTTGCTACATCACAATGAATAAGTTAGAGATGTTTAAAAAAAGAGTAGCCCGTATTTTCTCCTTGGACCGTTGGCCTTGAAGATATAGTCGAGTAGTACAATCTTAAAACTCAGTTTTATACTTATAAAACGGAGTTTTAAGATTTAGTAGATTAAGAGAAGAGTTTTCTTCACAAGTAACTTCGGTACTTACCGAACTTACTTGTGAAGAAAACTTGTTTACATAATATTAACTGGCCTTTCAAAAGTAGTAGTAACAATTCAAAATTAAACTCTAAAGAAACCTTTGAAAATCACCTGTTGATTTTATAAACTCTTTTGGCTACAAAATACTATTACGTGACAATGTATTTGAGTAAGTTCTTTAGTTATAGCTTTTGCAATATACGAGTATACGATTATTTCATTTCTTGTATGAAGTTATTAACTAAGTACTTTTTTATTTAAAGGGAAGGATTATGATTTTAGCAGTCTGCATGTTTGTATTTATACGACATTTTTCTATACTTGTCCAATAATGTAAACAAATATGGCGGATGCCAACCAATGACGCAGCAGTAGTGATCCGATTGCTAACCAATGACAAGAATTGAATTTGAATATCTAACTGTGTGATTGGTTGGTGAGCCGTCCAGTTTGTTTATATTATTGGACAAGTATATAAAATTGTCGTATACGTAATTTGTTTCACCGTAGTGCCTAAACTAGTCATCCGATTTTGAAACCTTGGATTTTTGAAAAATTGAATAGTACGAATATTGGAGAAGGTGAGGGTCTCTGATTTTTTTTCCGTAGGCGGGATGAGATACAGTTTTTTAAACTCTTTTTAGGCAACTGTAATCAACTGACGACCGCGCTGTCAAAATCATCAGGTAATACAGTAATTAAAAGCAAGCCTAACAGAAAAATAAAATAAATAAATACTTATATTATTATCATTTATTTACATTTTTAATAGTAGAAGTCAATAATTATTGAAATGAACTTACCGGTTCACTGTTAAAATTAATTTTGTTGTTAGGCTTAAGTGTATTTAAAGCATTATGTTATCAAAAATCATTTATCGTAGCTTGTTAGTCCCAAGAGTCTACCTCTGCTTATATGTAAACTAATTTTCTCGTTACATTAATTATTCAAGGTCAGTAGAATATTTTTAATGTTTAACAGTTTGAATACCATTTATCCAACAGTTCTAATATGACTGGCTCATAGCTAAATTCCCAATTTGTGTTATATTGTCTTAAAATTAATTTATATTTTTGCGCTATAGCTATATTTCGGCGCAAAACACCTGGTCCCTTTCGGTTTAAGATAATAAACAACTTTATAAGTTTCGAAGCTCGTTCTAATACAATGTAGCTGTTAATAATTTTGCTTAATAGGTCAATGATTTTGTGAAGATTGAGCAACATAATTTTCTATTCTTTATAGGAAAGGGCGTTTTGCTAAAAACATATGTACTTGTACAATCTTATCTAATAAAATTTTGTGGTGAAGGTAACTGTAAATAAATTCTACTCATTATGTAAAAAACTTAAATTAAATAGACGCCTTTTTAAAGCTATAATGGTTCAGTATGGTCGGGCGGGAACTTGTGCGACTTTCTATATCGTCTTGGCCCCGATCATTTAAGATACAATGATTGAATGGTTTAAGTCTTTATCAAGTTATATGCGCATTTATCACACAACTTACTCTAAAACGATGTAGATAAAATATCGTAAGGAAACCCGCATGTTCAAGAGCCACAAAATTCGAAGACATCGACCAAGATGCACTGGGCCAGCGTGGTTGATTATGCTCTAAAAAGGCCGGTATCCCAGCAGTGGGCGCTTAGAAAACTGATGATGATAGTTTAGTGGCAGTGAGCCGAAAGCTTGTAACTAATATCTAACATGTATTGATATTATCGCAGACTGACTTCCACAAGCGAGTTGCGTTTGATATTTCTAACGAGCGTCGCATTAACGTTATATAACATACCTTGTTATAAGATTATTAAAGATAATTTATGGGTCACTAGAATATAATAAACGGGTTACCATCTCGGCCTTTCTGGCTAATAAGTGGCCGCTCTAATTCTCAGGCACTGTCCTCTGGGAACAAGAAACCGGATCAGCTGTACGTCTAAATAAGAGGTATTATGTTTTTACTCAGCTTAGGTAACAGGAAGTAGTTATTGTTTAGTAATAGCTACGAGTTATATCTAAAATCATTGAAGTTTACCAACATTAATGACTAAGATATACCGGAGCCAAGTTAGTCGTTGGGACTAACCAGTAAGAGTATATGGCAAAGCCATCAGTAAGTAAATTCAGTATAGATCGAACTTAGGCCATTAGACATTCTTTATCGCGGAATTGAAACTATAAATTGCTCACTTTATATAATCTTATTTAAAACTAGCTGCTGCCCCACGGTTTCACCCGCGCGGAGATATTGGATTTCATGGTTTTTATTTTTTTGCACGGAACCCTAATTATTTTTCCAAAATAAAAGTAGCCTATGTTACTCAGCTATCTCATAAATCAGCTATCTTCCAGTGAAAGTGCGGTCAAAATCGGCCCAGCCGTTTCGGAGATTACCCGGTACAAACAGACAGACAGACAGACAGACAAAAATTTTTTAAATGGCTGTTTTGGTATAGGTCCCGTATATACTTTTATATGTATTTAGTAAAAAGCTGTTATTTTAATATTACAAACAGATACTTCAATTTTATTTAGTTGTACTTATGTATTTATTTTTACATATATTTTTTTATATTTTTATTTAGTGTATGTTGTATTTATTTAGTTGGATTTCCGCAAAGTAACGCCTGATTCCATCAAACATTAATGACAGTTTTGTATTGCTATTTTTTCACTCATTATGTTAAGTAACATAGTTCGTATAAACGAGACAGGCAAGTCGTTTGCTTTGAGCAGTAACAACAGTGAAGAATAAAAATAAAAACAATATCTCTCATAGGAAAGCGAGCAATCAGGTCATTTATAAATTATGCTGCTAACCGCGTAATATTGCCATAATGGCGATATTACATGGTTCACTTCTGCCTTCCAATTTGGATGACTCAACCAAATTGAACAATTTAAATATCAAAGTGAAACATTCAATGTCAATTCAATCGCATACGCTTTCATTTTTGCACTTTTCAACCAATTTGGTAGAACCGTCTAACATTGAAAAGTAAAAAAAAGTAAACATACATTTTCCATTTTTCTTCATGTATACGATATTATAATGTATTGAAATGTCGAGATAATTCCCATGGCTCTACACGAGGCGTGGCATGTTTTCATATACGGATTCATAAGCGTTAACTCAATATACACGTTTATACATATGTTTGTAATCGTTTGTCTTGACGTACTGGCTTGTAAGACTTGTAACAAATACTTTACATGTAAGCAAAGATTTTGGTACACACTTTGAGGACAAAAGTATGTTTTTTAGGTTTATCTAGAATTAAAGGTAACGGTTATCGACCTTGTTTGTTTTTACCCGACTTCCAAAAAAGGTCCCGATTTTCGACTAAGCCGCAATTTTACATATAATTATATGTAAATCGGAAGAAAATGCAATTATTTAATGATGTCACACAGTTGGTCTGATGATGAAGCCGGAAGGCAGTGACATACAGGTAAAAGTTTTCGAAATCGGTTTATAAGTGATGGAGATCTAAGGTAAAAAACCTAAAAAATCCACACCGAATTGAGAACCTCCTTCTTTGGAAGTCGGTTAAAAATGACTTTGTAAGGTCGTATTTTTTGAAAGCGTTAAACTAGAAAGTTGAATTTGATACATCTTAGGCTGTACATAATAATTTTAACATGATACCCTCAAACCTGTAAAAAAAGGGTTCCGAATGGCATACAGATGGAGAACCTACTGAACTTTACGGGGTCTATTTTAGTCGTTTCGAGAACAAAAACTTAAAGCATTTAATACTACAATTAATAGACATTCATTATACTTACAATAAAAAAGAATAGGGCACCAAATGCTCGTTTCGCCCCGCTGCTCGTCTTGAATTCTTATAAGCCTACAACCGGGGGGTCGGCCCGCCCTTTGAAAATGGCCAAGTTACTTTAACTTGCACAAAACCGTCGTAGAGACAGAGCGATTATGAAACTAGTTCCTGAATGTCAATACAGAATGTTGCGTCAACGTTAAATTATCAAAAACCACGTGTAAGACCTAGAGGTATGGGTTTATTGGATTTTCAAGAGTGCGATAATTCTGTTTATTATTTGAGTATTATAATTTAAACGAACATCTAGATGACAACATAATTACAAAAACAATGTTTTTATCAAAACCGATTAGAATAAGTTCAAACTAAATAACCATATGCCTCTTTATCTAGCAACATAAAAAAATACGTACAGTCGAACATAGAACCCCTTTTTTAAATGGGTTAAAACTGAACGCTGTTATATAATTGTATTTATTTATTTATTTATTAAGAAGAACACCAACACAATATACATTATTACAAGCAAAAAAATCGTTCAAAAATTCTTTTCTAATGCTATATTATTGTATAATAATAATATAATATAAATTCATAATTATTTTTGCTTTTCGTTTGTTAGCGTTTGGGCACCGATCGTTATTGATTAATCTTGACGATTTGGTCGAAGGTCGTAACTGATAAGTAATCTTTTTTTTTGTTTATTTGGTAACGAGACGAGCTGGTCGTTTGCTTGATGGTAAGTATAACGCCGGCCCATAACAATTGCAATGCCACCCAGAACTTCCTAACTTAGAACCCAGAATCTAAACCTAAAATGGGAATCAGATACCAAGGATGTTTGCCGGAGTACATCGATAGGTTTCGCTGGCAACAGATTTCATCTTAAAGGTGGTAACTATTACAGCCAAGCAATAAAAAATGCACTAACATTATTTTATGATTCATTGCGATATTTTCCTTCACTGAAAGCTCAGGCTGACAGTTCACTAATAAGTTATACGTATACTTCACTAATATAAAAAAATAAAATCAACGTTATAGAATACATTCTAGTGGTTTCACCCACGTTTCCACAGGAAGCGTGTATTTTTCCGGGATACAATGTTAATAAGCCTATATGACTCTCCGGTCCATAAACCATATCTATGCCAAAAATCACGTCGATCTGTATCCGAAGAAGGACAAACTAACAAACGTACAAAAACACTTTCGCATTTTTTATAGTACCGATAAACACATCATACATTCTATAAACACCAAAAGACGTCTAATCGATCTAGCTTACAACGGCGTCCGAGCAATAAAAGGAAACCAAAATAGGATTCCGATTGAATTCAAAGCAGCACAAATGATGGGTATAGCCTAGATAAACATCAAAGGGCAATTCCCACGCTCACTGAACACATTAAATAACATGACCTGCGGGCTTGGGACGTGCATCGACGGAAATATGTAGAGAAAATAACACCAAGGAAACACGTGTCCGAGATTGGTACGTAGTAATATTGTAACTAAGGTCATCCATGCAGCATCAAGCCGAGCAAGTCCGCGTACTATAACGCACGTCTATCAGCCAATTTAGTGTTCTCGCCATTGATACACAAATTGCAAAAAAAATAGTTTCAAGAATAATTGAGTAACTAAGTTACTACAATCAGAAGTTACTTTCCGGCCATTAGCAATCAAAACAAAAAAAAATCCGAGTGAAAAAGTACTCAAACTATTGGAGGTAAACACTGTCACACAGCATTGCTATTAAAACAATTTAAAATCTCATACGCACAGTAATTATCCCAACCTATTTGGCATATTTCGCATTTGGTTATCATACATTACTAGATTAGGATTAGATTAGGACTAACTCTTCAGCGAGTGTCCGTCTAAGTTGGTACCACTCTTTGCTCGTGAAGTCTGCTCCAAGCAGTAATGTGTAATTACTGTGTTCCGGTTGGATAAACAAAATAGCCATTGAAAGTGAAGTTTGAAGTAAATTAATTTTTTTGTATGGAAATTTTGTATGACTATTTCCAAGGGAGGTTATCACAACTTGTCGGCAACCATGGTCCTAATCACACCCTACCGGGATAACATACCAATTTAAACTCACCCTGTATTTGATCCCAAGCTTCTCATAGTATGGTTATCTCAATCAGTAAAAGCAGAACGACCTACCATTGCAAAGGAAAGAAAACGCAGTCCAATGCCGAGTAAAGGTTGCCGAGAATATAATTGAATCTCCTAGGATTCAAAATAAAAAACAGGCTTTATCGTACGCTAGAGGAAACTACAGAGTGAAACCGGAAACTATCTGGTTAATAAGGTTTCGTACGTAACTGCATTTTAATTTAAGTAAGAAATACAATCTCTAGGGATGGGGACGTAAAAAGAAAGGTTGATTATAGCAAAATCCTTTTATGTTGAGTTTCTCTTTGGGAAACGTGATCGGGCAAAGGATTATTGTGTAACTAAGAATCTTTAGTTTTCAAGGGGATCTTCTGTTTTAAATATTCGTCTATATACTTGTATGTTTCATTGTGTGTGCTCAATAAATGTTATTCTATTCCATTTATTTTTAGTAATCGATATACCTAACTGCTGGTCCATTTTTATTGGCTACCACTTGCATTTACCTTTATGTAGCAAGATTATGCCCAGATGATATGATAATATAAGACGATACATGCTGAGTTTGAATTCGTAAGTTACTGTCGCGCATTGCAGTACCGCACAGGCCTTTGTGTTTCAAAGTTCAGGGTAGGACTGTAAATTGTTATGGACAGGCGTTAAACATACCATCAGGCAAACCACAAGCTCGTCTCGTTATAGTACAGGTTAAAACTCTTTTACTTACCACTGCGATGGTAGTGCAACATTGGAATGCTGTCCACCTTCCTGTGGCCAAATTTAATGTTAAGTGATTCATATATAAGTCTAATTTAGTTCAATTAAATGACATGTAATAATTATTATTTTTGTTTAGTATTGTATTGATTTTAGTTTATTTTTATTAATTTCATTTTTACTGACATTTGATTGAACTGACACTAATGTATACTGACAACTTAGCCTAAATTTTATTTTATTGTTACTAACTAATATGATCCATGTTGGTCGAAATAAATGATTATTATTATTATAATTATAATCGTCTGTCCACTCTTGTAATGCTTTTTTGTTTTCGTAGTAAAAATGAAAAAGCATAGATTCAGATCTGTTTTTATGATCGCGATATCACAGCCAAAAACAAAACAAGAACTAAAATTACGTCCCAATATTACGCAAAAGATATAACGGGTAACAGCTGGTTCCCACGGAATGAATGGCAGAATCATGGCTATAGCATTAAAGAAATCGTGTACTTACCAAATAAAAAAGTTACAACTTTAGACCATAGAAACAAAATATGCTGTTATTATACTCGATAGTAATCTATTAGCGTTAGCGTTTGATTACTATCTTGCGAAAAAAGGGGTCGAAGATGCGTTAAACTTAGAATAGAAATGCCTGAAAATACCAAAATGTGCCAACAAACTATCCCGAGTCAATGACATTTATCATTCTGTCCTCTTTACACTAGTTTCGGTTTGCAATGATGTAGAAGAGAAAAAAGATCGCGCGCATGTGAAAATTGAGTAAAAATTCAAAAAAGGGTAACCACCCTTTTTTAGATTTTTACTCTTACTTCAAAATTAGATGCCTAATCGAAAATGTACCACAACTAAGTCTTTTTTTATTATTTAATACGTAAGTCTTGTTAGTTTTTTCGATATACAGTTACAAATAACAAAGATATTTTAACATTTCAAACTTATTTTTAGAGGTGACTATGTCATTTTTTTATCATGTAAATTTGTTAGAAACTTGTTTTGATTACAACAAGATTATCGGTAATATGATGAATAATATAATACAATACATATATTTTTTTCACTATTACATACTTGTTAAAAATATTTTAAGTGAAGCTATAACCTAGCGAGGCGTGCAACTCGCAATGTTTCCAAGGTTTATTTTTGGAGACTATTCAAGTATTCAACTGTTTTTGTAGCAGGTTATAATAGTTAGTTAGTAAAGGCTTTTAGTCCCTTCATAAGAAGGGACTAAAATTTAAATTAAACCTACCTAGACCTATAGATCGGCGGTTGATGTCGGAATCATTGTATCTAGATTTTAAACCTCAAGATATCGCTTTTTCTTTGCCTACATTATATTACATAAACACTACCTAATATCGTTTAGTCAAATGAAACTCATTTATTCACCCTTCCTTGTCTATATATCACCTGACCTGCGAATGGCTTTACATCCATCTAACCTGAAGCATTGATTAGAGAGGAGTTGTGCCCTTTACGCAATATAAGGCACGCAATGTAATACAGTGACTGAAATTTGCCCGTCTACTGAGAAATACTATAATGTAAACAAGTACCTTTGGCCAAACCATGTCAGACTATAAGTATGACTATAGGTAGTAGCTTGATACCACCGCTCTGCTGGAATAGTTTGCCGCCAAGCAGTAATGTGCAAGCAATACTGTGTTCCGGTTTAATAAGCAAAGTATAGTCCGTGACATTAAACATCCCTAATAGTACGTAATGCCACGCAGGCCTTTATGTATCAAAGTTCTGCGTGGCATTGCAATTGTTGCGGCCTGGCGTTACACTTAACATTGAGCATACGACCCACTCGTCTCGTTATCCAAATAGTTATAAAAATCATAAGGTTAGGTACTGTGTCCAATTTCTTTACCAGGAGTATCTCGGACCGGAGACAAGCAGCGGAAGTGAAGCCTCTTTACATGTATACGTCATATCTACTTGTGACACAGTTATGACGCTCGTCCGCGATGGACCGTTAAACATAAAACATACACAGAAAGACCTTAGAGAATAATCTTGTTACTTTATATGATAGGCAGTTTAATAGACACTCTACTATGAATTCAGAGTCAGCATGGGATTTTTGTGTTTACAAAACTGTTTGCTGTGGCTCAAAGCTTCCTGGTAAAATTAAATATTACCTCTACAATTAACAATACTTAGATTTTACAAAAACTTGATTTTAACGTTTTTGGGTAGCTTCGTTGAAGGTAAATAAAACATCAATGTATACTAGAGAACGAATCGAAAGCAAATAGTTTGGATTAGGTATTAGTCTGACTTTAAGTGGACGCAACACTATACTGTCCCTCAGCTCGTCTAATTGGCCGACAAAAAGTAGCGCAAGCATTACTGTGTTCTGATTCGAAGGATAAAATAGTTTGCCATTAAAAGTTTTGAGTGGGCGCTGTTATAGGCACAAACGACCTGAACGTGTTGTCACCTAACTGCATAAAACCTATAAAACCATTTTCACTGTATTTTTCCTGACGCCCCAGAACGCGTTTGTAAACATAGACACCGCACGATTGCAGTTAGCAAGCTCGACTGCAAACGATTATACGATGAACCGTGCTCAGTTGAAATGAGACAGTTTATGAACAATAGAATCAGAGTCGTGTTGAAATTGGTTTATCGGAAAAACCAGTGAACCATTCCTTCTTGTTTTAAATTGGCCCAACTTTATCTAATTATTTTAGCTCTCCAGCCAATAAACTAACTCTGACCTATGCAAGAAATCGTAGCGTTGATATGGTTCTCCTTTACTGCGTAAAAGAAGGACAAACCAACAAATTAAATATACTTTGACGTTAATAATATAAAGGACTAGTTTTTGCCCGCGGTTTTAGCGACACTCCCAGAGGAATCGTGTATTCTCCGAGAAAAAAGTAGCCTATGTTACTCTCCGGTCCATAAACTATATATCTTTGCCAAAAATAACGTCGATCCGTTGCTGCGTGAAAGAAGGACAAACGTACAAACACACGGCTCCGTAGCTAAGTTGGTAGTAACCCTGCCTGCAAAGCGAGGGGTCCCGGGTTCGATTCCCGGCCGGGGCAGATTTTGTGTAAGCATAAAGTTTGTTCTCGGGTCTTGGATGTTTGTTATGTGTATCTGTGTGTGTCCATGCCACCTGCGACACAGGGAATCCTAGTGCGGGGGTATGAGTGTGTAAGCGTTTATTTATTTATTTATTTACTTTCGCATTTATTATAGTACGGACGCATTGATAGCATGTCATATAGATAGTTTTTTTTGGAGTAAAAGCCTTTATTACCCCGCATCTATTACATCTAACCTAGGTACAAAAAATAACCTACAAACTGTATGTAGATTGTAGGAAGGCCTTATAGATAATATTCTAGCCCACTACCAGTTTATATTGATACTAATGAACATTGAAGTATTGATTGGTATTGATGCTGGACAATGTTTGCAGCAATTTTTCAAATTCAAACATGATGTGGTGTTTTACGGTTGGTTAGCAATTTATTACGAAACGTATTTTATGCATTTTGGGCTTTACGGGTATTGGGACTCAGTTTAGTGTCACAGTCATATTGTACACCTGCACAGCGGTTTTTTACCCAACTTCTATAAGGAAGGATATAACCTGTTCTAGGTTAGGCGTATTTGCAATATTCGACCACACGTCGCTCAAGAACAGGGGAGAAAGTGGTCTCACGCTACCAATCTATCCAGTTTAAAAAGCTTTACATCATAATTTCTCTGTAACTATCTTTCTTTCCGCTCACCTAACCATTACCATAGGTACCATAGTTACTAGGCTGCGACCATAGCTTTCAAAACGTAGCTCAATTCGCCGTTCTTAACCTATCGGTTTTTTATAGGAATATGACCCGCATCCGTATGCTATTTCTCCATTAGTAAGTAAAATCGCTTTTTTTCCACTACGGTGTTGTTCCTATATTAGTATCAAATCGGATCGTAGATGTATCATTTGCTTCCAGTTAGTTACAGTGGTACTCAGTAGCTAAATCAATTACCAATCAAGAGTCTAACAACAGACCATACGCGCTAAGTCATCGCTTCTGACAATTCGTAAGACAAAAGTCAAAAAAGCCTTTAAGGCGCTTTAATTTGGCACCAGATCTGGCCACATACATTATACAGGATCTAATCCTTTAAATAATTAAAAAGCATCAGCGAACCGACTTCAGTGAAAAACTACTACACTGATTTTGATGACATTTCTATGGGACCAAACTGGAAATATATCCTTTCAAACAAGAAAACAATTTTCCAAATCGGTTATTAAATTAAGGTGATCTGAGGTAACAAACATTCAAAATAATATTTTTAGCCATTACGCGCCTTTTCGTCTGTTACCCCATTCACCGCGGCGGTTGTTGAATGGTGACGAGGTAACCTTGGTCCATCCGCCCACGGCTCGGTGCCGCCCAGACGGCGCCGAGTTACCGTCTGCGTATCCCGAGAAAAACACGCGACCCAGTAACACGTACTGAGAAGACAAGAAGGATTCTGTTTAAGTATAATAAAGTACTTTTTAGGTTTTAGGTCTCTAAAGATATTTGTGTCAGATTGTGGAACTGTCTATTGTGTGTCTTCGTTGTTCTCTGCACGTATGATCCTACTGCCCTTGACTTACAGAGATTGCTTAAGAAAAACCAACACACCTTTGTGTCCAACCAATTCATGAAGCGAAATGCCACCCAGAGGGTAAGTAACACTTACTTAGATTTTGTGACATAGGCGTTTGTGAATTAGACCCAAGTACATCTTTTGATATTTGCTATAAATTAAAACACTCTTCCTACTCATATTTTAGCATCGTACTTTGAAATTCGAGAAGAAAAAATAACATTTTTAAGCGTTTACTTACTATTAACTATCTCACCTGATGTTAAGACGGTGAGAACAGTCAAGTAGACGAAACAGGCTTGACTTAAAAGCTTTTATAGCAAAATCTGTATAGTTTGTGACAGTGGGCAAAAAATATGTTATTCTCTATATATATACACAGCTATAATTTTACTGTATAATTTGGCAAGACCATAAAAATCATAGTTCAACGACCTTAGTCACGCGTCAGTTGGGAAAGACGTAAGCTCCCCAGTTCAAGCCTATCTAGGACGCACTAGTTGGCAGAGTCTTGGACCGCAAAATGTAAACGTAGTATAATAAATGTAGACTGGACAGACAGGCGCCGGCACTCTTGAGTCCTGTGCCAAATGGCAGTTTTCCTTGTACTCCTTGTATCGATTTCGACGGGTTTTATGTGGCTGCTATGGGGAGAGGGCCATGATACTTTCAATAACGAAGGGAAAGTCCGTGACGGAAAAAAGAGAGAGTTAAACTTGATAACGGTTTAAATGTCTGACACATCAAGCAAAGATGGACTAGTAGTAGTGAATTCGTTTACGACCACTCCAGCTTGGCATAAGCTTTTGAAATAAGCTTGAGCTTGAGAAGAGAATTATCATGATGAAACCACAGCATTGTCGTTTGGCCGTAGGTGTTCTATTGCTTGTCTGACGAGCTGTTGAAAATTTGTCGCCAAGCAATTATCGGTGTGTTGCAACTTTATTGGGTTTGTAGTAAGTGTTTAATAGCTTGGCAAATTAAAGAACGACTTGTTTTATTTTTATTCTATACTAGCTGCTGCCCGCGGTTTTACCCGCGCGGAGATATTGGATTTCATGGTTTTATGTTTTTGCGCGGAACCCTAATTATTTTTCTAAAATAAAAGTAGCCTAAGTTAATCCTTATAACACCAGCTATCTGCCAGTGAAAATCCCGTCAAAATCGGCCCAGCCATTTCAGAGATTACCCGGAACAAATAGACAGACATACAGACAAACATTTTAAAAATTGTTGTTTTGCTATAGGGACTGTATATATTTCATATGTATTTGGTAAAAAGCTGTTATTTTGATATTACAAACAGACAATTCAATTTTATTTATTTGTATAGATAATTTTTTTACTGTCGATGATTTAGCATTATCTTAAGTGACGATGTGGTAAAAGATTGTGAACAACTAAGTCTAGAACAGATATCAAATGCAGTTGTTGAAATAAACCGGCGACAAACGCCATTGGGCACCCTACTATAGGAGATATACCCACGGAGGACAGCAACAAAATCCTCGGTTTGTGTGTATAGATGACTCTAGTATATACTCCATATAATGATTTGGGTCGAATCACTATGGGGTTTGTGATACTTGAGAAAAAATTTAAAAATGTTTCTTAAGGTATACTTATGAGAGTATTTTTTTGAGTGTGTATGAGGATGTGTTTGAGGTAAGAAAGTGTTCAACGTATCAGTTTCATAATCGACAATAATATCGTCCAAAACCCCATTGTCGAATTGAAACCATATTAGATCATCGATTTGTAGTGATTGATAACTTTACAATCACTGAGTTATCATTGCTTATAGTGGCTCCTAGAATCTGAGCTATCTCATCGTGTGCATGTTGTACTTTACGCAATATGCTAATGTCTCGGTTATGCTTCAATGACCTATGCAAATAGCTTGTCTTCCACACATCAGTGTGTAGATGACCTACAAAGCTTGTAGGCATGAATTTAGATTATCACATAGGGAAAAGTGGGAAAATTGTTACGTCTCGAAGCGTGAATTGCTTATTGGTATAACTTGCCTATCCGTAGTGTAAAAGTTCAAATTGTGTTATGAGCTTGTAATTTTAGTAATGGAAAATTTCAGAATCAAAGGAATTTTTCATTCACTAAAACACGATATATTTTAAGTTGGAATAATATAAATCAGTCAAATAATATTCAAGCTGCTAGCAGATGCAAAATGTTCAGACGTTCAATACCTAAATCTTCAGTCTTTTCAGCGAAGGATCCTAGACAAGAATCCTGAGCGGAGCAAGGGATACAAGGACCAAGATGAATTTTTGTTTCACCAGTTATGTGCTCTACTTTTTACCATTGACTGCGACTAGATAAATAGTGGTATAGTACGACTATCTCAAATTATAGCTCAATCTAATAGTTTAATTCAGCTAGCCAGCGTACATTTAGTACGTTTTATATATTTGTTACTGTCAATAAATCGATTAATTCGTGCTTGTTTTAAATTCAAAATATTTTTATTCTCTTGTGAGAGTCAGTTATATTCCCTGCAATTGATGAATCAAATGCCATTTTTTCGATTGGCAATGGTAAAAAGCATTAATTTATTTATTGACAAGCAAGTTAAAACAATTAAAATCTGTCACTCATAAACAATGGGTGAACTAATTATGTGAACAATTATTCCTCGTAGCCAAATCAGTTTAGCAAAATAGTTAGGCCACGAGGAAACACCCTCGCCAAGCATCAATCAGTGTGTTCTATAGCAGCTTCATATGAGAACCAATTCAATACGTCTACCGAACAAATAATTACTTGAGATGAAATGACGTTTAATAGAGTATAAATAGAGAACATCGTCAGTGTACTGGGTATGTCCCCGAGGTTTGTATTTATGAGCAGACTGACTTACTGTTGGTGGCTAAGCGCTTCGTCAATGGACCAAGAATAAAAGGCACTTACCGAAAGGTGGTTCGAATCTGCAGTCGAGAAGCAGTGCATGGCCCGTGGGTCCTGTGGTGCCAACAACCGCTCCCCCGCGCATCATCAGCTGCGCTTCCAGTTCCACCCACCGCCCACCACCACCTCCACACTCCTATTAACAAAATAGAAGTCGAGGTAACTGGGAGAAAAAATTGTGTGCAATATGAGAGTTGATTTCTCAAGGTAACGATTGCGGTGCAGTGCTGGATACAAGCTTGTTAGCTTATTATTCAAAGCTCTGGGTAGCACTGTAATAAACAATTAAAATCTTAGCTAAGGCTAATTGTTCACTTACAGAGAAAATATATTAAAGTTATGATTTCCAAGATTTCAAAGAGATCACATGCTCGGAAAAGTTATAAAAAAGAACATTTCCACGTTGTTGCGAAGTGAAAAATTGTGTGCTGTTTCGCTCGGTGGCAAAGTTATTTTGTGTGTCGTACTTTTATCCTTAATTGCTTCCTCAGGTATCCTTTACAAGTATTAACGCCTTCCTATACAAGTAATCACGTCTATGATAACAACTTTGCAGCCTTGCATAACGAATAACTATTTTTTATTAATATGTCATACTCAAACTTCACCATAAAATATCATGAGTAAGACAAAAACAAATGTTTTGCTGATAACATAGTAGGTAAAAATCATTTCGTTTCAAGGACTTAATTATTTCTAAAATCATTTTAAACTTCTCCCTTCTTCTCTTCTTCATCATGCGCGTATATTTAGGTCTCGTAGCTAACGTAGTAAAAGCGCCGCGTAATAAAGAAGCATAGGATTTTGCGCTATTGTTTATTACACAATGCGTCGTCCGTACAATACGCCAGACTAGAAATTTTGTAGAGGTGTTTTAACTGCGTATCATAAAACACAAGTACCTACCTACATACAATATAACGATTCTATTTTAGTACGGTATGCTATTTTTAAGCGTAGCAAGGCTTACTGTAAAGGTAGTAATTATGTATATAACTATACGCAAGTCGTAGCAGACGTAGCGTATAAAATTTTAACTTCGAAGTAAAATATGCTTTAGGCGTGATATAATATAATACAAATAAACAAAATTGAAGAGTCTGTTTGTAATATCAAAATAACAGCTTTTTACCAAATGCATACGAAAGTATATACGGTAACAGTAACAAAACAACCATTTTTTAAATTTTTGTTTGTCTGTCTGTTTGTTCCGGGTAATCCTCGAAACGGCTGGGCCGATTTTGATGAGACATTCACTGGCTGATAGCTGATGTTACAAGGAGTAACTTAGGATACTTTTATATTATAAAAAGAATTAGGGTTCCACGCAAAAAAAAACCATGAAACCCAATACGACGGCTCCGTAGCTAAGTTGGTAGTAACCGTGCCTGCAAAGCGAGGGGTCCCGGGTTCGATTCCCGGCCAGGGCAGATTTTGTGTAAGCATAAAGTTTGTTCTCGGGTCTTGGATGTTTGTGATGTGTATCTGTGTGTGTCCATGCCACCTGCGACACAGGGAATCCTAGTGCGGGGGTATGAGTGTGTAAGCGTTTATTTATTTATTTATTTAATATCTCCGTGCGGGTGAAACTACAGGCAGCAGCTAGTGTAATATAATATAATATATTTAGCGTACATTAATACGCTACGCCAGTGGGACGCTACACGCGAACTGCGTAACGTCATTGCGCTTGCCAGTAGAGTAGACTCGTACTAACAAATTGTCGGCGTTCCATGAATATTTCAACGTTAATCTGATCAATTACGGATGCATGATGACCGCTTCAGCGGCAATTACGTGCAATTTCAACTCGAACAACGTGAATAAAGTTAATTTTGTAACGTTTTCAGTACTATTTTATTCGATTAGACGTAGCCAGCTAGCCACGTTTCAATATAGAAACGAACTTCTGCCCGCGGTTTCATTCGCGTTCTTACAGGAACCGTGCATTAGTCCAGAATAAAAAGTCGCCTATGTTACTCTCCGGTCCATAAACTACATATAGTACGTCAAAAACATGCCGATCAGTTGCTCTGTTGCTGCGTAAAAAAAGGACAAACCAACTAACCAACAAACGTATAAACATCCTTTCGTATTTATTATAGTACGATTTTTTTGGAAAATGTTCCTAATTGTTGTAATATTAAAAACTAGCTTTTTCACCCGGCTTCGCACGCGTTAAATTAGGATGAGATATAGCTATAACACTCAAGAATAATCTAATCTAGCTTGATGAGAACATTCCACTACACAGTTAACACTACCTTTATCTATCTCTCCTGATCATACCCCTCCGGAGTGCTAAAATTACTTACTTCATAAAATACAAGAACTCAATAAAATTATTTGACTTTATTTAATTACTAGCTGTGCCCTGCGGCTTTTCCCACGTAGCCTACGTTACTCCTTGTAGCATCAGCTATCTGCCTGTGAAAGTCTCGTCAAAATTGGTCCAACCGTTTACCAGGAACAAACAGACAGACAGACAAAAATTTTAAAAATGATTGTTTTGTTATATGTACCATATATACTTTTATATGCATTTAGTAAAAATCTGTTATTTTGATATTACAAACAGACACTTCAATTTTATTAATTTGTATAGATATAACTTGCAATGCGCTTAATAAAATGCTCAGTCTTCGTAAATTTTAAACTAAACTTACTTCTAACCAGTTATATACCTGAACAAAACTTTTAATCATAATAAAAATAATCATACTACAGGATATTATTTTTCAAGCTCAAACTGTTGCGTCCGCAATCCCCACGTAGGACGTGTTCAGCAGAATTAAGAACGATTTCTATGAAAATTAACTACCTTTGTATGGCAACGGTGCTGCAGAAAACTAATTTACTTTTAGTTTTTTATTATTTTGTAGAAGGAATTTGCACCTGGGCATTCTTGGGAACAATATTATTTTTTATAATAATTTTGTATTTGATTAAAATGTCAAACACTTGATAATGTCACTGTTCACTGGCAGCTAACTGATGTCACAAGGAATAACTTAGGCTACGTGGGAGAAGCTGCGGGGCACAGTTAGTCGATAAATAAACTATTTTCATGTCCACTTTAGTCTTGCTCATTCTGTTCTTTAGTTTATAATAAGGAATGCATATAGATTGTACAAAGCTTTGTTTGTATAATAGAAAATGGAAGATACGTTAAAGTAAGCTCACCTCGTTGTATGCGACAGAAGTGAGAGGCAGGTAGTGGTATCCCAGCGCGCGATCCCAGATTACGCCTTTGTTCCACACCTCCACTAACAAGCCCAAGTTGATGTCGTTGATCTCACTGTAATAAAAAGGAAGATTAAATACGAGTAAACATGAAAGTAAATAATATAAATAATTAATAAACATAAACAAACATGTACAAATACTTAGGTACTCATACCCCTGCACTATATAGGATTTCCTGTGTCGCAGGGAGCACAGACTTACAAAGACATACAACACAAGCATCCAAGACCCGAGAACAAACTTTATGCTCACACAAAGGTTACCCCGACCGGGGTTCGAACCTGGCCTGGGAGGCCCGGGGCACCTCGCATCGCGGGCAGTATTACTATAAACATCTTAGCCACACTGCCGTTAGATGAGAGAAGAAAAAGCCGTCTCTAAAGTTAATCTAGTCAAGATAAACTTCTGAGTCATGAAACACATACTCGTACCTAGCATCTCTAATGCTACATGATTTTGATTAAAAACACTTTTTTAATTTTGTCGTGATGGTTAGACTTTTTCTAGAACTCACCTGGCTAGCAACTACTATGAAATTGAAAATCTGTCGTGAAGCAACATCGGTGCGGTCACAATACTTGCGTCACATATTTTATGTCATTTATGCAACTTACGGCTTATCTGTCGGTTGAGATGATCATATGATATGATAATATGATCAGCCCACTGTCACTTCAACTTGAAGTTTGAAACCTGTACAAAACCACACTCGCTCTAAAATGGTTAAGGATCGTGAAGAAACCCGCATGTTCAAATACCACACAATTCGAGGACAAGTAACATCCACCAAGCCGCACTGGGCCCGCGTGGTGGATTATGGCCCATTCTCTCTCTGAGAGAAGGTCGATACCCAGCAGTGGAAGCGTAATAAGGCTGATGAATTGATGATGATATCCAGTATCTTTGGTTCTATCGCGAATAACTTTGTTTTAGATCCAATCCTTCAAAGACACACCGAGCTCTTTGCCATAGCTCCTAAGTTATGTTCAATCTTTTTTATTCGTGTTGAATATCAGCCTAATTAAATCAGATTTACGAGAGACTGTCTAATTAATAAAATAATTTCAGCCTTAATGTATTTAGACGTAGAATGGTTTTTTCTTTAATTATTGTCTTTTTTCGGATGATTGATGCTCAAGAGATTTCTTTGTTTCTTCTTCATTATACTAATTGAGGGATTAACTAAATAAATCAACCTTTTTCTCGACGTTAACAAGCAATGGCGAAGAATTAAAAATTCAGGGCAGGCTGCGTGACCTCATTTACTTAGTGCCTAGTTTATGTGATGCCAACATCATTAAAATGCTACATTAATGTACCTATGCAGGCTGAAGCACTTCAACACACGACATATAATAGATTAAAGAACTGTATGGTTTTTTTTTAAATTCATATAAAAAATCTATACTTTTATACCTTACTAGCTGTGCTCCGCCGCTTTGCCCACGTAGCCTAAGTTACTCCTTATAACATCAGCTATATGCCAGAGAAAGTCCCGTCAAAATCGGTCCAGCCGTTTCGGAGATTACCCGGAACAAACAGACAGACAGACAAAAATTTTAAAAATTTTGTTTTTGGTGTAGGTACCGTGTATACTTTCATATTAATAATTAATACTAATGCATTTAGTAAAAAGGTGCTTTTTTGATATTACAAACAGACACTTCAGTTTTATTTATTTGTATAGATAGATAACAAACAACCTTCCTAAACAATCCGTCACCATAAAAAATAACTTTCAATCCCCAGCGCCAATGCCAGAGCCATTGCCTACAACTACCTACCGGAGCAAGTGAAATGGTTTCCACACAAACAGCCAGTAAAATCACATCCCTTTGACATAAAACCGTATAGTTTTCTTCGCAGAAAGTATATAAATCCGACTGAGTGCGTCCCTCGGGAATAAACAAATTAAGCTTAGTAAGGTCGATTTTAGTAAACGGTAAATCCTGGTGTTTATGAGTTAGTGTCTATATTCTATTCTTTAACGGCTTTATAATCTAAGGCCGAGATCTATAGATCCAAGTTAGATTTTGTTCAGGTTTAGTTCATGTACATAAAGTTCCGCATGAGATTAGAAAAAATATGTAATATTTAATACGTGATAGGTATACGTAATATGTGTGTTAGAAAAGTAGATTTACCCACTTTGAATTTAAAAAAAATAGTATGTTTATTTTACATTTATACTCAATAAAAGCTATGTGACCGTTACCACAAAAAAAAATATACTATATGTGAGCGGGTCGTTTGCCTGATGGTAACCATAACGCCAGCCCATAACAATTGCAGTGCCACTCAGAACTTTCAAAGAAAAAGCCTGCGTGCCACTGCAGTACGCTCATTACTCCGAGTCTCATAAGCCCAGTAATTCTACTATCTACTTTGTTTGTTTAGTTAAGATAAAATAGAGGAGCATTCATTTATTTTTTGTAAAACGAAAATTATAGGCCATTTGTTCTAATGTCAAGCCTGAACTGGAAGTTTTATTTATTTTGATTACAGATTAATTCCGCATATTAAACTAGATTTAAAACCGATTATGTTCACGTCATCGAGTAGACAACACTGCGTAACTGCTACATTTAATTATAACGCCTCCGCCGCGCCCCCGAGTTGCGATTTACTACGACGCGCCCCCACAAACGCAACTCCCACAACGCAACCCCCACTCGAAGTTATCAAAACAAACAAATTTCACCCTTGCGTAAATATTTTTGATATGAAATTCGCGGCGTATGGAGCCATTGTCGGAACTTCTTCGCAGACAAGGGGTATGTTATTGTTTTTGTATCAAACACCATTAAACAAAGTTATAACAATTATATTTATGAACAGTTTCAACGAAAACAAAACCGATACCAAGGGGCAAAAGTATGTTTATTTACATTTCATGCTCATTTTCCCTTTGCTTGAAAATGAGACCTTGACAGGTCGACCTAGATCCCAGTAACGTCCACAATTCGCGAGATCAATCCAAATAGTCAGAAACGTTCGAAAAACCAATAATAGGTACATAGAAATATAAATATATTGAACGTAGAGTGTGGTACAGTCAACACAAATATACTATAGCTGAATATTTGGAATTTATATTTGACAATTTGATAGTAAAATTTATAGATGCATAATTACATCTATAAAGTTGTAAGTATATACATCTATAAACACAAATATATACATCACAAAAATTTCACTTCCAACAGGATTCCTCAGAACAGGAACCTTCGAAATTTTTGTGAAGTACCTATATATATATGTGTGAACATCCGCTAGTGTCGGTTAACACTATAAAATATATTTCATACATCTATAAAGTGTACTATCAAATTTTTGGTAGGTATATACCTACTCAAGGCTGTCCAAAGACTTCTAAACTATCATCGTCTTTTGTACTAAGAACAAAGTCACAAGTATAGTATTCGTTTCCAGTTTCCTATATGTATTTGGGCGCCATGATCAGTCTGTGATCACGGTGCTGGCGTGATTTGTTTGTAGCGCACGAAGGCTATTTGATAATTTGTTACTACAATTGAATGAATTGACGAGTTAGTTTTTTTTTTGTGTTGTTTGGTAACTAGACGAGCTGGTCGTTTGCCTGATGGTAAGCATAACGCCGGCCCATAACATTTGCAGTGCCACCCAGAACTTTGAAACACAAAGGCCTGCGTGGCACTGAAGTGTGCTCGTTACCCTGTGACATTAGGTATTAAGTCTAAGCTTAGTAATTTACTATAGATAGGGCCGGATTTTCCATAAGGCAAAGTAGGCAACTGCCTAGTGGCCCAGCACTAACTACTACCCCCCACCCCGGGAAATAATAATTTAAAATGTTTCTTCGAGTGAAAATTTAATTTGAAGATTTGTATGTAACAAACCCTTCATAACAATATTATTAATATTGCGTTATTTTTTTTTATATTATATCGTCATATTTCAGAACGCATTTCAAATTATTATAGCATAATATTATAGACGTGGATTGCCTAGGGGCCCCGACATGGTTAATCCGGCCCTGAGCATAGATAGATGGACAGAAACGGACGGAATGATTGGACGAATTCGTAAGGATAGACTGAGACGGACTGAAGGACGATCTTTAAGGGTTCCTAATTTCAATACAAACCCTAAAAACGGGTTACTTAATACCTATACCTCCTTCGAAGTCAGGTTAATAGGAATTACTCACACAACAAAACTCTTAACTCAAATATGTATCCATAAAATGTACGTATCAACCCTTCGTTCGACACATAAAGTAAGAACATTTAAATAGAATCAGGGCTAATCCCAGCAAAGGCCGTACGACGATTTGGCTCGAGCCTCCTCTTTGCTACTAATTGCACCATTCATACTCTAACAACGGCCTCATGGGCCATTATGACGTTAACTGCCTATATTCCGCAGCTAATTTTAGAAAGGCATGAAAATGTTCATTATTTTCTTGAATCATACTGTCAAGAAATCATCGTAAGTTCAAGGAAGGATAGGAGTTATTATATACTAAAAAATACAGTGAAACGTAACATAGCCGGAAAAATAAATGAAGCTCAGAAACAAAATACTATTGAGCTACATTTACAATACTTTTTTCCTGACTGCCGATGGAAAAGAGTGTAATGTTTTTCAAGCTTTATGTATGTTTATTTCTTTAGCCTAAACGATTTTATGACTGCGATTTTATTTTATGATGTATCATTAGATTTGTTTTAACTATGGGAGTGACATAAGGTACGTTTTTTTTTTCAGTATTTATCACGCAAGCAGTTTTTTCTAAATAAATGATTCGCGTTTTTCCCCGTGAGACGGTTCGGTTACCCTGTCAGCCCGATTCTATATATTTTGTTTTATTTCAAATTGTTCAAAAGGCACTATGTGCAAAGCACCTTCTTCTTAGAAACAATAAGGTTCGTCGCTTTTCTGAATACGTTTAACGACAACACCGTATATTATTAGAGAATTAAATAGTAACACTTGTTCACAAAACATATAACAATTATTGACCGTTTTTTTTTAATTTTTCATCCATATTTTTATAAAAATATATTTAAATTTAATAGTGGCTTTTTTCTTAATTAAATTAAAACTACGCAATAACTGTCATCTAAACGCAAACGCATCGCCATTTTCAACCTTATTTTACTACAAAAGGATTATACCTGATCGGCTTATCTTACCTTAAGTTCTTTAATTATGGTATTTATATGTATAATTACAGCATCGAGTTAATAAAAGCAATTGCCCGTGGAAAACACTATTGTAGCCATTTCCATAATAATTATACCCGTAGGCGCTTTAGAATAATAACCTTTTAATAAACTACTACGCCCATTTAACGTGTTCCGCGCTCATTATCTCAATTTCCTCTATCGATAACATATCCGGCATAATTATGCGAAAAATCAATATGCAATATTCAGGCTTTACCATAAGCTCATTTGCTAAATTGGAATCGTGTTGCAACATTATCGCAAAATTCGTAGTAGCCTAAACAATGATAACAGTCTATGTTACTCGTATAAAGACAGTCGATCGACGATTGCATGACACGATCGACGTACCTAATAAAATAACCGTTCTGTTAGTGGTAGGACTTACTCTTCTGCGAGTGTCCGTCTGGGTTGTTACCACCGCTTTGCTCGTGAAGTCTGCCGCCAAGCAGTAGTGTGCACGCATTACTGTGTTCCGGTTTAATGAGCAGAGTAGCCAGTGAAATTACTGGGCTTATGAGACTTAATACCTAATGTCTCAGGGTAACGAGCGCACTGCAGTGCCGCACAGGTCTTTGTGTTTCAAAGGTTTGAGCGGCACAGCAATTGTTATGGGCCGGCGTTATGCTTACCATCAAGAAAACGACCAGCTCGTCTCGTTACCAAATAACATAAAAAACCGGTTTCTTTTTTAATTCTGTTGAATAACAAGACGAGCGGATCGTTTGCCTGGTGGTAGGTAAGCGTAAAGCTATATACATACTATGACTGCTACAACTAGAACAATTGCAGTGTCATCCATAACTTTAAAACACAAAGGCACGCGCGGCACTTTAGTGCACTTATGTCCCACTGAGACATTTTTTATACCATTGGATAACGAGGTGAGCTGGTCGTTTTCCTGATAGTAAGCACAACGCCAGCCCATAACAACTGCAGTGCAAGAAAGCTTTGAAACACAAAGGTCTGCACGGCATTGCAGTGCGCTCGTTGGCTTGACACATTAGTTATTAAGTCTCATACGCCCAGTAATTTTACTGACTACTTTGCTCATCAAACCGGAACACAGTAATCCTTGCACATTACACAAGCTGGCGGGAGACTACACGAGCAAAACTATGGTAGCCACGCAGATGGACACTCGCAGAAGAGTTAGTGACATAAAATTATAGAAGTCAGTAAAAAGAGAATTTACTGTTGCTACAGTCACAGGTCACGGAACACTACCCTGATATAAAATTCCCTTATTAAATATTCGATTACGCACATAAAAGAGGCCGTATTTTGTTCGACGGCTCTCTCCATAAAAGCAATATAATTGATATCGCTCCGGCAGCTACGGTGAAAATGGAATTTATTTGACAGCTGGAAAAGGGGAAGCGGCATAAGTTAAATGGTTTGTTTGTTTTTGTAATTGCAACCTAATTGCGGAACGCCTGCTCAATCTGTACGATTTTTTAACTTGAAGTTGAGTTTTAGAAGATTCTTGTGTCAAATTGAACTCGTAGTTTTGTTGCAGTCGAATTGTAAGACGCGCTGGTGCTACTGTGAGGAGCGGAGGCGACCGGTGGTACCGGGCATTGTATTGCCAGTCGGTATTCTCATAAAGTAATTTCACTGACTACTTTGGTAAAGAGTGCGACACTCGCGTTGTCAGATTATAAATAACTCCGAAATTTGTTTGAAGTATCGATTGCCGATACCAAATACATAAATTCGTCGTTCGATATTTGCACAAATATTTTCCTCATAACCCTTTCGCTCCATCGTAGTTTAATCACTACATCATGTTGGCTCTCAAAGAGTCAGATATCTGACATCACACCTTCAGCCAGAAAGGTCCACCTCTGAACATTGGCCTTCCCCATGAAGGGAGAATGTGCCATACACCACTCTAGGCATGCATGCTTGGTGATCGCAGTAGGTTATGATTTTGATCGCGAAGAATGCTGCTGCCCATTTCCTGGATATTCCCTTAGCCGGATCTCACAGCACCCGTGAGATGGGCTGGTACTATTCTTAGCTGTGACAACATTGCTGATAACTGACATAATAAATCATATTTTAACCATAGGATTTAAGATGTATTTTCGTTTATAACCTTGGATAATAGAAGTAGGTGCTCGAGGTATGTCTTTGACGCGTGTCATCTTTTTCACGGAACATCGCTTCTTCATTTATCTTCCTAATCGTGCCGGGGCGTATTTACTGTGTTCTTCGACGGTCGCGTGTCAAGAGGAAAAATTCTGATATTTATCGTGTCTGTAGTACGCGCTGCCTTTGCCTTGAAATCACTGGTTAGAAATTAACGTAGGTACTGAATTGATTGTATTAGTAATTTCCCATTTAGATTCGACAACTCAGCTGCATAAACACGGATATAATCCAGACAGTATTTCTCTGTCAGGATGCGACTCTGAAATATAAACAATCCGAAACAGTAGCTTCCTACTATAATCCACCACGCGGGCCCAGTGCGGCTTGGTGGATGTCACATGTCCTCAAATTTTGTGGTTCTTGAACATGCGGGTCTCCTCGCGATGTTTTCCTTGACCTTTTAGGAGCGAATGTGGTAAATCCGCACATAACTTGATATAAATAAGTCATCAGTGCGAGGCCGAGTCGAGATTCGAACTATGCTGCGTTGGATTGAAAGTCGCACAAGTCCCGCTCGACTTTTTGTTTTACACCGTTGTTAGTACTCGTCGGTTCCAAGCCACGCTCTACAAGCTTCCTCACCTTGAACCATACATAAAGCGGTATAAAAATACTCACAAGAGGAAGTCTTGCTCCCAACTTGGAGTGGGTCCCTTAACTGTCACCGTCGTCGACTTGACATTCTGTAGCTTGAGTGTCACGTACGTGTTAAATTGTGTTGCTGCAAAGAAAAATAAACAATATTAGCTTACAGTTAAAGCGTAATTTACTTTGAGCTAACGTACGCATTGTGGAAAGTGTAAATGAGTGACAATGGATGAAAGAGCTTACAACAGGCGTCAGGTTTCAGGCTTATTATTCATGATGTCACAAAGACTGATTGTGAAAAGCAAATGTGTAGGTGTTTAAGTTAAGCTTTCATAAATTTGATGGAAGAAGAAACCTTATCTTATTTGGCTTATTATGATTATCGAAAAATCAATTTATCTATAGTGTCGTCAGTAATGTGAAGTACTTAATAGTTTTCGACTTCGTTAGCAAAGCTTGGTTAATTTGTAATTGTTTTTTTGATTATGTATACTAATTTTAATTAATTATTGTGATTTAATAGTTTTATTTAAACTGATATTGGCTATAAACATGATTGTTGCACACTTCCAGATGAAGTAGATTTTATGGAACATATTAATCTTTTTTTCTACCTCATTTTGAATTTTGTCCGGTCGGTCTCGGTGACGCTGTTCCAATACCGGGACGTATGTGAAAAAAGTTGCAACGACCCCGGTAACCTCAACTGGCAATACCGCGGTGCGAGTACGGATCTTTTCGATAAAAAAAATTCGATAAAATTGACAGTTAAAATCGATAAAGTGCTTTTATTCGACAAAATTGACAGTTAAAGTCGATAAAGTGGGTTTTATCGATTATAACTGTCAATTTTATCGAATTTTTCTTTATAGAAAAGATCCGTACTCGCGCCGCAGATTCGTTTGCCCAGCGGTGGTGAAGGTAGTTGTCCTACACTCACCATCAACTAGACATATTACTCGTATAATGCTTCGTACGCTTTTTCCCTGCATCTCGAATTTGTTCCCCACGACGTTTTCATACCGCAAACATAATGCAAACTAACTTGATAGAATAAATGACAATAATATATACCTGCTCAAAATGTATTCAATCGTATGTAGGTGAGTAATATCATATAATTGTAATTTTAAATGATGTAAGCCTTACCTTGTATACCAACATAGCGCGCCTTTTTTACTGAAATAAAAAAAACACAGATTATGATTACAAATCTACAATTAAAAAAAAAGCTGGTCTGTGTCGAAACTAGATATTTTTAATTATTTTTCTTCTATAATCGTCTAAAATACAGCCTATTTTGTGTGTGGATTTTAAAATGATTTATGCACATAACCTTACGGATAACTGTTTACGGGAAATATGCCTTTTTACATTCTGCTACCTTCACACGGCTGTTTGCGTGCAACACGTCAAGTACGAAAATAGTGCCGTAATCGATGAGGCCAATGTAACTTACTAAAAATGTTTTGTGGCCGTTGCGAACGGATTGCTCAAAAATACGCTTAAAGTGAAAATAACATTATTTATGCTATAGTGACACATTAAATCGTATATCCTAATGTTTTTAATTAATTTATTTTGACATTGTATGATTGAAATTTGAGAATAAGTGACATTTTATCTTAATTTTTAATCTTTATTTTTAATGTGGACTAAACCAATGTTATTTTCTCTATACAATTTATTTTAAGACATTTTTAAAAACTCGCAGCTTCGCTCACTTGGTCAACTAGCGTCCCGTCCCGTCTTCGTACGGGTAATAGTTTAAGACTTTCACATAAACTTACGAAGCTATTAGACCCCCTTAATTCGGTCTTGTTGCAAAATGTGTTTGTTCTTAGCTGACGTGTCCTAAGGTAAGCTAAGTTTTGAGACGTTTACTACAATGACACTTTATAGAAATCACGATTTATTCAAAAATGCTGCAATTAAACACGCGTGGAAATAAACGTGCAGGAAAAACATATGACTGTAAAGCCAATCTACTCTTTTGCAGTATCGTAGTCTACATGTACGTGATTTAAGTTTGTCTCTTGTTGGTTAGTAAAAGAAAACACTGCGAAGAAAGAGCTACAAACAAACGCTAGAATCTCAAAGAAAAGGTTGGATAGTGAAAAAAACATTTTAGCAATCTCTTTGATCTTTAGCCGTTATTTTTTTAATCTCAAAAGGTTTTCATATATGTAGCGGAATAAAACTTTCAAGCGATATTTTAGATGGGCTTAGTAATATTTCTAAAAGCTTGTTCTAAACTTAGTAGTAGTAGTAGTAGTTAGTGGGAGGACTAACTCTTCTGCGAGTGTCCGTCTGGGTTGTTACCACCGCTTTGCTCGTGAAGTCTGCCGCCAAGCAGTAATGCGCAAGCATTACTGTGTTCCGGTTTGATGAGCAGAGTATCCAGTGAAATTACTGGGCTTATGAGACTAATACCTAATGTATCAGGGTAACGAGCGCACTGCAGTGCTGCGCAGGCCTTTGTGTTTCAAAGTTCTGAGTAGCACTGCAATTGTTATGGGCCGGCGTTATGCTTACCATCAGGCAAACGACCAGCTCGTCTCGTGACCAAATAACATAAAAAAAAGCTCAGGTTCATTTTATGCTGATTGCATTTACTTCTTGAATTTATTCTTTTGAAACCACCGTTCGTCACTAAAGTTCCGACTTAGAAACTAGTTGGCAACATAACTTTGTTATCGATTCGACTTAAGGTAATAATTTTGATAACTTACTATTCTACTTTAACAAACAAGCTATAACCCTCCGTGGGTTGTGAAAGATAGGAAATAGATTCCAATCGTTTTAAACAGCGATCGATGAATCTCTAATTTATAAATGATGAAAGAATTTGACAGCCCTAAAACTAAAATCTTCCATCTCTTTCTCGTGTTATTTATTGGAAAAAGAAAGAGCGAAACTAAAATTAGGTTGTTCACACAAATATATACATCACAAAAATTTTGCTTCCAACAGGATTCGATGTCTTCTGGCAAGCCGGGCAGGTTCGGTATCCTGTTGGTAGCGAATTTTTTGTGATGTATATATATGTGTGAACATCCGCTAGTGTCGGTTAACACTATAAAATATATTTCATAAAATTAGGTTTAGGCATAAAACGACAGAATCAACTCCATTTTGTGACAATGTGATCGACGATCGTGACACGCTAAGCATTCAATGTGATATGTATATAAGACGTCATAGCGTATCGTGTTCGGAGCTTCAAGTATCAGTATTGACATAAGTATAAATCTACTCTCCTATTTTTGCCCAGTATCCATTATTTACAAAATAGTAACAGCTAATCTCTGTGGGCTGGCACTATAATGCAAAAACTTTAACTACCCGCAATCTGTATCAATTTATCAACCCCTGGCAACCGGGTAGCCGTCCTTATCTCAAAGTTTGGAAGTTAGCTCATTGAAAACACCGCCCCTTGCTGACGATAACAAAAACTTAAGTTGTTGCAAAACAGAGTTGAACTGATTCGACCATATTTTGTACTAAAATAACTTTGTTTCAAAATACCATTACAATTTTATCATCAATAAATTGTGTTACGATTTATAGGACTCATGCTTTTCGAAAGAGCGTATAGGCCACATAATCAAATTTTGAAACATACGATACATATTCTAATTTAGTTCTGTTATTGATAGTCAACAATCAAGAAAAGAAGTACAACGTGGCATTTTTTTTTCTTAAAATTGTGATAACGGTTCGTTTTTTCTTATATTTTTATTTTTGTATGTACACATATTTTATTTTTCTATACAAATTTACCTATCCAATGACTATAATCTGCACTACATTGTAAAATCACCACATTACACCGTGGTTAACTGGAAGATAATGCTTTATAGCATTAAGTTCGCCTATGTACCTTCAACTATGACTGTGCAATAAAGAATTTTCTATCTATCTATAATGTTAAGTGTTCTAAATGAGGAAAAAAGGTAGGTATGCAAGCGATAAAGCGACGTTGTCTGCTCTCTTCTGCCTCTTATTAAGCACGGACTAAGTAAGTCGGCTTTCATGCGAGGCTTTTAGTAAAGAAGTTTAAATTCATGTACCTAAGTACTTTAACAAATGACCACTATCTCAAAATAGCGCGCAAAACACAGATAGGAGCTTGGCAATAGATTTTCAAAAACATTAACAGCCTTACCAATAAACATTGTGTGGTACAATAACCAATGGTGGTATTATAATTACTATTCAACCGCCATATAGTGTTTATTAGTGAGGCTGTATGGATACATCGTGACGTTTTCTTTCAGCGGCAGCTAAAACTCTCTCTACGATTTGAACATAAATTTCATTATTTATTTTTTTGAGTTGTATATTTGATTTCGCTATCATTGAACCAACGCACTTCAATATTCAATTATTTATCAAGCCAAAACAACAACCTCACCGAGTTTGACAATAGAAAAGTTTTCAAAACATTTCAATTCTGAATAGCACCTTATTGCTACCAACTTTTCAAACTTCAAAACCATCTAAATTGACCTAAAAATATCGCTACACATTCCTGAAGCGTTTCAGAATTTTCTGTAGCATGTTTCTAAACAAAAATTACCGCAGCGGTCACAAAGCTGGAGCGTCGAGTCGCGTATAAGGTATGTAAATTTGTTCTACCAGTCGAGTTTGAATATAAAGAGGAATGTCAAATATTTCTGCCCCCAACATTGTTAGGAGGGACATCGTTAAAAATAAAATAGATAATGCTCGCTTTTAGTGTGTTAACGAATATCTTCTTTCAGTAAATATTTATCCTCAGATATTATCGGTTTTGTATTTTTGTCCATTCCTATTCTTGTATAAATTCACTTACAAAATTAGTAATATTAGACACCTTAAATTATTATTTTTTTATTTCTATTGAGACATTTGTTCTGGCTAATAAACAACTAATTAAAATATATACAGAATAAAAAAAACAGAACTAGAACTCCTATCAAAATAAAACTAAAAAAATAATTAAAAATCTATGAGCTAACAGACAACAATACGGTCTAAAGATAGATTATTATTAGGCAGAGATCCCAAAATGCTGGCCGCGTTACCCCGCTGGATGGCAAGGCTGATTCCTTTGAGATATAAGCATTATAGTATCTTGGATTGTATTCTGATATTCTGTATTGTTAGGTAGAAACCTATCAATATTAATTTTCTGTACACTGTCGATCGTAGTCGTACGCAGTGAAGCTTTTTAACTGCTATCATGTAAAGAGTCGTTTGAGGACCTCGGTACCATTCTACACCAATATATACCACAAGGCTAGACCAGATAGAATGGAAATAATAAATAAGTAATATTTTTTTGCGCTAGTAAAACATTAAAAATTACTATTTTCGTTTTTCAATAAAACGTCAGTTAAACGTCATAAAATTATAGATTTTGTAAGAGTCTCTGAGAATTAAATGTTTGGTTTTTCAGTTAAACACCACATAATTAAATAATTACCTAAATAGTTACAGAGCAGGAGCATTCTCTTGTTTATTATATAGAACTTGGGTGTATTTTTAACAGCAGCCAGTAGTTTTTTTTTGTAAGTATATATTGCCCAAATAAGGAAAGAGTTCTCAAAAAAAGGAAAACTATCTTAAAAACTAATGGAAGTCCCTAATTACGTACCTTTTCGTGCATCTAACTTCAAGCAACAAATTAAGGAAACATAAAAACGCAAACGCGGCACAATTAGTTACGTCATTTAACTCCGCCCAGAGATTAACCAAAACTGGAGGCAAACAAGAAACACTTCAAGATCCAGTATAGATTGGGAGTAACCGGATAATGTAATGACGAGTGAATATTGTTACACACGCAAATGAAGTAAGAGTGTGGCTGAGCGGGAACTTTTGCGACTTTCAATCCGATATACACCATGAACCATCCAACCAGGTGGAAAGCGTGGTTAGTCGGTTGGTAATCGATGTTTGAATCGATTGGCTCCTCACCAGTGACTTATATCAAGTTATTTGCGGATTTACAACACTCGCTTTAAAACGGTAAAAGAAAACATGGTGAGGCAAGCCATCCACCAAGCCGCACAGAGCTTGTGTTGGGGACATAGCAAAAAGTACAATTGGTAGGTATCGCAAATTTGAATCAATCGTTACCATCACCGCTGTGATATATCCCTATCAATAAATGACAGTATATCGAATAACCAAACAAAACACACACCAACAAAAAACACCATAATCATACAAAGAACTATTTTGGGATCCATGTCAATAGCCGTAATTTGAGTTTTGGGTAAGGATTAAGACTGAAAATCATACGATAAAGCTAACAATGTTTTACTACCATGGAAATTTATTGATGTATTGAGTCTTAAAAACACAATACCATTGTCTATTTGAAAATTTACAAGTAACCAGTTATTAGAGCTACTTTATGTTGGATCCAGAGGATGGTTATAAGTAAATGGAAATTATATTTGAAATTGGGTTTGCTAGTTGCCTCTCTAATAGGAAGCTATGGAGTTAATACTATAGGATAGTTGGTTGGAATATTATTTTAATCTTTTTTTTTTCAACGATCTTAAGGTTTTCATTAACTAACTACATACCACTTTTTACTTAGCTACAATACAAGTTGGATAACATTTCTAAGCTATTTAAGGCCTATAGATAAATGTAAAAAATAGACTAACTTCAAAGAGTCTGCGAAAAAGTTGAGTAAACAAACCGTCCAATATCTCCTTGCCTTGCGTGCCGAGTATCCGGACAAACCAACGGGCGTAACACGCCGATTGCCGGCAAAAAGCAACTGCTGCCACGAATTTGAATAAGCGGCTCAAGTAATGGCATCCAGTGTTTAAAGTTAATCTACACAAAGTTTATCACGCAAATGAGCTTTTATAAGAATCAGCAAGAGAACTTTAAAAATCGATGTATATGTCGTCATAAAATAATGAAAATTACTACTACTATCATCACGCCAAATCTTGAAAGTCACGACTGATGTCTATCCTTGCTTATTGAAATCGCCCATCTAAATGTTCAACATATATTATACCACATAGATAGACTGAACTCTGTACAACGGCTGACAAGCACTATTACTTCTGACTGCTTCCATCATTACTTAAATGTTAATCTTCGTTTTAATTCTTTCAAAGTTTCCATCGAATTAATATTTAGCTCACCGCCTACAGTATCACAGTTGTTAACATATTTATCGACTACAACTTACAAACAGTGTCGTTTCGCTTAGAACCATAAACGTTTAATAAGGGCATTTCCAAGTCAAAGGGTCGTCGTGCGCTTCAAGGAAAACTCAGCGTTGGAAGATTACATTTAACAAATACATTTGAGTTTTTAGTATTTTTATTGGAGACTACATACGGTTTGAATAGAATAAAATACGTTCTATTTACTGTAATATCAAAAAAAATTCACGGACTACTAGTGGGTCTGCAAGAGCTAAAACATGGCCCGCGATAGATTTAAAATTTCTTACTGTTTCTAATGTGTAATTTAGCGTCATTATTAATCATCATTACTGATCGTCATTACTGGGTGCACTATCCTTTCTACTTTCGAGGGTAACGAAGGTATTAACGATTTCACTATTTCTTTATTTATACATTTACAAAGTTTATTTTTCTTGAACTTTGTGATCCCTGCTAACAACAAAGAAATCAAAATGGTCCCTGGTCAAGAGGTTGGGAACCACTGGTCTAGATGATTAATAAGCCTGACATATAGAACATAGTCGTTGTGAATAATAATGCCTACGCTAGATGAATAATACGAGTACCTACTGTGATTTTGGACATAGATAAATATTACAAATTATTACTACGAGTAGTGTAGTGGTTTAGGCATGTATTGTTTTTATTAATAGTGGTTTAACACGCAACTGTAGGGGTGAAGGGAATTGTATACCTACAGTCTTACTAATAAACTCTGTATAACGGTTGAATAATTACTCAATGTTTCGTCTCTTTCAAAAGGAGCACGAAGAGATCTACCTAAAATCACTTATAGCTAGCAATGTCCTCCACACCAAATAGCCGAAGTTATTCTACACAAAGAGTTATTTCAAAATCACTGTGGTAGCTGACGACCGTCGTTATACGGGCAAGGTAATTTTCGTGAAAAAGCTGCAAAAGTATCCTTTATAAACCTCTTTTAATATCTACTTTCTTCATAATGGAGGTAAATATATTACTGCATATTACTCAAGGTACCCTTGAAAAACCTATCAGTGTGAATAGGCGCTTAAATCTTGTTTTGATTTGATATAACTGATAATAGGGGTTTTTACCTAAAGGGTTTATTTAAGTGGCCGTTATTTAAGTGGGTTGCTGTAGCTTTACTGTTGTATTTTTAACCGACGAAAAAACGGAACAGGTTCTCAATTCGATCCGTATATTTTTTTTATCTTTTATGTATGACCAAGCATAGCTTTTTACAGAGTAGTCCTATTTTGCAGATCCTTTTTTTCATTGGATAGGATATAACCTCGAACCTCGAAGTACGTCCCATTTAAATTTAAAAATAAACCACTTCTAAAGGTAGTTAAAAAAGAGGATGGTTAATTATTCACCCACTTAATGTTCACCTGTGAACCGATTCTGTTGAAACTTGGCACACAAATGGACGTGTCGGTTTAATTTTTTGTTGAAAAAATGTATGTTTTTCTTCTTCCATACAGATAAATAAAATTAAAGTGTGTGTTTGTAATATCAAAATAACAGCTTTTTACCAACTGCATATGAAAGTATATACGGTACCTATAACAAAACAACCATTTTTAAAATTTTTGTCTGTCTGTCTGTCTGTCTGTTTGTTCCGGGTAATCTCCGATTCGGCTGGGTTCCACGCAAAAAAATAAAAACCATGTAATCTAAAATCTCCACGCGGGTGAAACCGCGGGGCAGCAGCTAGTCGAAAATAAAATTGAAGCAATTACTTTTTACGTAGTATACTATAGCACTGCAATTGATGAGTCCAGACTAGCATGTCATCGATTTGAAGCGTCACGCATGCTCATAACAATCATTTATTCTGCTAGTGCCACAGTGGATACAAAATAATGAAATTCTTTGCCGTCTTCCTTGTTTTCTGAGATTTATAACTTGGGCATTTTAAAAGCTAGAGTGAATAGGTATCTTCTAAATCTATTGCCCCATCTTCTGCCACATCTTCGCTTATAATCAGGTGAGTTGACGGTCAAACGTAGAGTCATTTATATTAAATAACCAAGAACCAAAAAAAAACAAAACTTGCCCTGCACTGAACCGCATTCATCATCCCTAGCCATATCTCATGCATCAAACGCTCAGTAAATTCATGTATTACTTAAATATATTGACAATATATTCATTTTACGGCCTAACGGATAAAGCTTTGTACAACATACATTTTCATTTCTTGGACGTATTCCCCAAACAGCCACGTGACTCTTGCGGCCTCAGTCAAAAAGTATAAGCATAAAACTTCGTCTTGGAAATCCCTAAAAACTTTTTCCGTTCACGGAAAAATCTCCATCTCAAAGTATATCGACCAAAATGTGTTTTGACCAAACCACGAGGCAAGAAATCATCGACGCTTACCAAGTTTCGTAGCTGTACTAATACACTTACCGAGATAAAGTACAGTTCTCTGGTAATAAAAAAATCTTCGTTTCCGTACCCTGCCGGAATTGCTTCAATCCCTTTCTGCCTTAAATCACAATGACGCACCCTAAATCTGAACTTGATACTGTCAAAGAGTTTAAGAGAACACGGAATCCAGAAGTGAATGTCAAATAGAATGATTGTTAATTTTTATTTTTATTTTATTAGACTTATTTAATTCACAATTAAGGCTTATGAGAAAAAAGTCGGGAACACGCAAAATCATAACTCCGAGCATAACATCAAGCTTTTGGAGGCATTTGTGCGAATTGTTAGTGGGAGGACTAACTCTTCTGCGAGTGTCCGTCTGGGTTGTTACCACCGCTTTGCTCGTGAAGTCTGCCGGCAAGCAGTAGTGTGCAAGCATTACTGTGTACCGGTTTGATGAGCAGAGTATCCAGTGAAATTACTGGGCTTATGAGACTGAATACCTAATGTGTCAGGGCAACAAGCTCACTGCAGTGCCGCGCAGGCCTTTGTGTTTCAAAGTTCTGGGTGACACTGCAATTGTTATGGGCCGGCGTTATGCTTACCATCAGGCAAACGACCAGCTCGTCTGGTTACCAAATAAAAATAAAAAAAAAAGAATCAAGGCCAATATTTCAGCTTTGCTAACGCGAGCGCTCTCCGATTTGTAGTAATTTTTTTTGGAAGACGAAATGCAACTTATTCTGCAGGTGTCTTGTGTAGAACGTTTTTCGAAATTGAAGATATTTCATCACCTCGTTGAGGTCCTGGCGACGACTGATGAACTAAATCTATTCCACGCATATTTTTATATTTCTATAGACCTTGTTCATCCTCGTGTAAATCAAGTAAATGATTTTTCATTTTTCATTTATGCCAGAACAAGACATTTTATGGCTGCCATTTTCTTACATATTGTTCACTTTAAAACACAGGGCTTAATCGCCTACTACCATAACTTTTTACCTTAACTTTTCGATCAACTTGCATTAATAACTTCACGAAGCGACATTTTCAATAAAAAATGACAACGTTTATATTTGTTCTTACGTCAGCATCGGCTTTACTTACGCCAGATACATAAGCTCCTTCACTTAAATCAATACAAGTCGAATTAAGGAAGCTGAACCTTCCAAAATGGTAATTTTCTTTTTTATCGCAAAATAATGTACATTTTATATTGTGCCTTTCGCAACAGGTACAAATATTGTATAATGAACCAATGCCATTGAATGGTACTCAATAGGTCTTTAAAAAGGGTCAACCTCATAAGGACGGATAATATTTAACTTATACTATCTTAAATTCGCTAGTGAATCGATATCTTCTAGGCAAGCGTTCACCAAATATAATAAAACATTTAAACTTTCCTTGTTTGTAATTCAGTGTTTTAGAGATTTACTGTAGAATTTGACACCATTATTAGCCAGGAACGATTTATTAATTGTATCTAATCTGAACCCGAGTACTTCAATTTTATGTTTATTTATATTACTAAAATCTTGTACGTCACTTTTTAAGTTAAAGTTTACTAATGTTTTTCCGTATGTTAGTTATATTTTCCAAAATATATAGCGATGACAAGGTTACAATACCGATTTCCTTAAAAATTCTTTAATGGACCCATGAAGTAGATGGCACGAACTGCTCTCTTTTGTAATCTGAAAATGGTATCGAATGTGACTATCTATATTTAAGGTCTATCCGGCACTAATATGAAACATTTAGACAACACAATGGTAGTGAGGTATTTCCACATACCTGAAATTACTCCATACGTTACAAAAACTATGGGTTTAATTACGGATATCTTTAGGTGGATGATCAATATCATGATGCGATCATAGCATGGTTGTTGAAGGCCCATCTGGCACAAATATAAAAACATTTAAAGCTAAGATAATTCAATGGTAGTGCGATTTTTCCATAGACGTTACGCTATGCTACTAAATCTATGGGTTTGTCACAGAGATTGCTCTTGGCAACAGGATTTCAATTTGAGCCAGAAGAACCCTCAACAACCATGCTATGATTGTAATGATACAATTGTAATGATACAATTATAGCATGGTTGTTGAGGGTTCATCTGGCTCAAATGGAAATCCTGTCACCAAGAGCTATTCTCTCACAGCGCCTAAACAAATGATATTCGCTTCAAAGCGGTTCAAATTCTACTCGTTATCACATAAAGTTTGTTGCAAATTAAGATAAGTAAACATGGTAACCACTTTCTGCAACAGTTGAAAATTCAAATAATGCATACATTAGGTACCTACGCAATTCGAGCTTTGGCAGGAACGCGAATATGTGCTGTTATCAATTTTGTATTATATATACCAAAACCTTTGTGTGGAGTAATAGTTATGAACATGTACGAGTGGAAGGCTAATATTACTCAGACGGATAAAGGGTATTTAGTTTTATCTTCAAAACTCCTTAGAAGCATTCTGTAAAGTATCCAGCGTTTTACTGAAACATGACTTTGGACTCGACCGTGTCGACTAAACTTTAACGTGACTTTGAAGACTTTCATACACTAAAACTTGAAAATTATAAACTTCCCAAATATGCAAACCGCGTGGAGCCAAACTTAAAACTAAAATACTGTAGTATGTATGCATTGACTTATATCACCGCGATTACCATGGTAACTTAACGAAATGTTATATCAGTTGTATACAAACATTGGCGTAGCGATAGCGACTGTGGAATTAGAATCGCTTCGAAGTGAATGATCACATTATCTAGCCCTTCAGATGAGATAATTATCCATCAGCGCCAAACTATCGGTAGTATTTGAAAAAAGAGGAAACCCGTTTCAGTGATAAACTACTGAACCGATTTTGATGAAATTTCTATGGCACCAATCTGAAAGTATACTCTTTCAAACAAAGAAACAATTTTCTAAATGACGGAGTTATGAGGTAACAAACACAAAAAACTACAACCCAATTAAAAAAACTCCTCCTTTTTTTGAAGTCGGTTGAAATACGTCTTGTATTTAACAGACACTTGTAGGACATTTTTATCTTATTAAACTCTTTTGTAGAATCTAAAAATGATGTTAAAAAAACTAGAACTCAATACCTACTAAAGACCACAGTGAACTTCTTTTTCTTTGACTTAGACCTGCTCGTTTTTTCTAGGATTTATACAAAATCGGAGGTCACGTTTATTTTTGCGCGAAATGTGAGAGAAAAAGGACGAAAACGGGCTAGTAAAATATCGGGGGCGCGAAATCGAATACCCAAATTGTACTGTTGAAGAATTTATAGCTATGGAAATATTTGTTCTTCGTGCTATGTTATTTGGACATGTTCATATGCAAGTTCACATGCTACACCGTGGAAGTTTTGAACTCTTAATACATCATCAATTCAATGGCACTAATAAAGGAATTCGTTAATACATGTATATTTTGTCACAGGGGCTTATAACCCTGCTCGCACACAAGCTGCCACAAAACACCGCCACCGAGCTGCGGACTGCAGTTTTAATACATTTTGTACGAGCTCGCCGAACACGGTGTCGCCTGTGGTTGCTTCACGCCATAAAATGCCGTATCTCGCTTCGTCTAAGCGACGCCGACCACAAAACGACACAAGCTTCATGTGGCGGCATTTTTTCGCTGAAGCGTGATCGTGTACAAGCAGGATTAGATGTGATTCTGGCATACTAGATAATTTGAATTAAAACTAAAGTTCAGCTAAAGTTCAACACTATCCTTATACAACATTAGTTAATACATAGACGTATGAAAGAGACAGCGGTCTCTTAATCTTAGTTTTATTTATACACTAGCTGCTACCAGCGGTTTTCACCCGCGCTCCCACAAGTGCCGTGCATTTTCCGGGATAAAGAGTAGCCTATGTTACTCTCCGGTCCATCTATACCAAAAATCACGTCGATCTGTTGCTCCGTTACTGCGTGAAAGAAGGACAAACCAACAAACACACTTTCGCATTTATAATATTAGTAGGGATTTTACGCTGACCCATTTAAAAGGTCGTATAATCATTGTAGTTGTTCCGAAGAGAATGCAAATGAGACCCTCTAATACTGAAATGCGTAAAACACAACGCCATTAAAATCCCCCTTCCGGGATAATAAAAATATTTACTGTTCTCCTAAAATCATTTTCGAAAGACGCAAATTCTGACTTGTTGATAAATTTTGATTAAGGTTTTATGGCTTTTTTCTTTTGATAGTAAACGCTTTGGCTCATTAATAAACAGTATTAAACGGCGGTTAATTTAAACTATATTTTGTCTTTATTGTTCTTTGACAATTTTAAACTGAACCGAAAAAGACAAAACATAGTTACTTTAACTGTTCAGCCATTTGTGACAACTCTGTTTATTAATAAGAGCCATTAAACATAGTTGTTTACAATTCTACCTTCTTTTGTTTTGTATATTGTTTAAAATTACCAGCACCGACCGATTTAAAAAATAACATCTGATGGGGTATTAGGGCATCTAACAGCTCTCACCTTATTTAAATTTCGTCAAGATCCGATGATTTACTTTGAAGATAACACGGTGAAATTCGGATTTCTGCTTTTTATAGAGCATTTATCATTTAATCGATTTCATCCTTCCATTCGTGATTAAATCTTGTAAATCGATTTGACACAGCTCTATTTAAATCATTGCTTTTAAAAATTTCAAACTTAATCTACTTTATGGGCTCTTCTAATTTATTTTACATAGACAGGTCAGCTCTGAAGTCAGATTTTTTTAAACCACCAGCTGACGTTACATCTACTATTGCTTTTCGACAATAACTGAGTCCAATGGCTGTCTAATGGCTGAGTCTGATGGCTGCCGATAGCTTACCTTGCCTGGCATGGAAATGCTCAGTAGTAAATACAACGAAGTCGTCACCCATCGAAGTAACTGACCTCAGCGAATGTTTCTTTACTTTACCAATCAGTCAAGAACGGTGTCGCCTTCCAACTTTTTTGTACTATGGGTAATAGGACGAGCGATCGTTAGCTTGTTGGTAAGCATAACGTCAGTGCATGATAACAAATGCAGTGCCACCTAACATTGTCTAAAACGAAGTCTGCGCGGCACATCCGTGCGCTCCTTACTCAGACATTAGGTATTAAGTCTCATAGGCCCAGTAATTTCAGTAATTTACAAGATCAACAAGCAACTTCGATACCTCTTGGAGCAAGTAGAGCAAAACGATGATTAGAAACAAGCTCGTAATACCTAGAATTTAGTGTTATCCATGAACTGAAAATAGATACACTGCTCGAACTAGATGGTCCCAAACTAGACTGAACTTATTAATTATGCAATAGTACAAAATTAGACGGACTATAGATGGCCGAGGTTGAATTTTAGAGGTGGATCGATATGTCTTTGCTTTGGACCTATGTCGCGTTGTTAAGTAATTACTAGAGAACACTATTTTCTTACAATAATAAACGGCTAAGTGCCATTCGGCCCACTCTGTAGATGTTTTACTTTTCTGTCTATTACTCGAACAGATTTTTTAAAAGGATGTTACGTCGTTCTAGTTTTTTTTTAAATACAACGAAGAACTGCTTTTAGAACCTGGTCGAGAACCTGGTGGTGTAAGCTTAATACCAGCACGTAACAATTGCAGTGCCAACCAGAACTTATTTTTCATTTGGTGCAATACATTAGTTATGTTACGTTAGTTGTCAAACACTAGCCGATTGTAGTTTAGCAATAGGCCACCCAAAGTCCCTTTACTGATATTATTTAATTTGTTATACAAATTTATTCGTATATCTTAGATTACAATAAAGTGTTTTTGTGATGTAATGTAAACTATCGGAAAATGAAAATATTTTTGTAGTCCAACTACTTGCTTCCAATACGATTCTAACTGGTAGTGGGCATTTGGATTATCTATACCTAGGCCTGTAAATTTTGGTTGTAGATTATCCAACTGCGTTTGTAGCTGGGTTAGACGTACTGTTTATTTATGTTTTAGATAATTAATAAAGGCCGAAGAAGAAAAAAGCTTCGATAGTATTTTAAATCCCTTAGTTCTATAAACTATGTACATACGTTTACCAAGTATAAAGAAATATAAGAAAGAAGTAAAAGTTATAGCCTAAAAATAGCGCGATGGCGTGCCCCGCAGTTGTTAAAGCCATGCTTGCGAGAGCACGACTCCAAAACGAACAGAAATCACATATTTATTTTAAAAGTTCCCTATTAAGTCTTGGTTAACTGGGCCGCAAAATGTGAATGAATAAACCTACCTACTGAACTATAAATCTAGTAGGTATAGTCAAATAAACGTTCCTATATATTTTATCTAATATTACACGTATCAGTTTCTCGCAAGAAACAAATTAATAACAATAAACTAAACTATATATTATACAACACAATACTATTTTTTTATTTATTTTTTTATGTTATTTAATAACGAGACGAGCTGGTCGTTTGCCTGATGGTAAGCATAACGCCGGCCCATAACATTTGTAGTGCCACTGAGAACTAGTCTTGGGTACACAGCACGTGTGGTAGCACGTTTGTATCTACTCACTTCCACACAAAGAGTCACTGCCTCGTTTTAATTCAACGTGCTACCACAGCACACTCCACAGTTACCACACCACACTCCACAGCTACCACAGTCCACACCACAATTAGACCACAGATTTAAAGAACACCACACATCAGTGTGCCGAGTGAGTGAATGAGTCTCTGAGTAGTTGATTTGAAATTTGAATGAATGAAATCGAAAAGGTGAGTACAAGCCGTGGACCGCGGGGCGTTTGCGATACATGCTAGGAGTATCTAACTGAATATGAAAACTTCAATAGTGTCTAAAAAATCATTATATTTTCGAAAAGAAAGGCAAAGGATAAAAAAATATCGCATAATTTTTATTATAATATTTATAGAATTTTAAATTATAATGATGCGAGTTAAGTTCTAAGTGTCTTTTACTACGTTTGATTTCATCCGATCCGACACACAACACACATACACGTCTAGCAGGCGTGTGGCGATGTGGTGGTGAGTCACGTGTGTACGTGCGCCTCGATTGGCTCCTACTCAGCTCGCCTCACTGTGGTAGCAAGATCGAGGCGAGGCGAGGCGTCGTCACCTCGCCTCATTCGTGCTATCACAGCGTACTACCACAATTTTAAAAAAGAGTAGCTCGCACGAAACTCGTTTTATATGTGTGTGCTACCCATGATTACTGAGAACTTTGAAACACAAAGACCTGCGCGGCACTGCAGTGCGCTCGTTACCCTGAGACATTAAGTATTAAGTCTCATAAGACCAGTAATTTCACTGGATACTCTGCTCATCAAACCGGAACACAGTAATGCTTGCACACTACTGCTTGGCGGCAAACTTCACGAGCAAAGCGGTGGTAACAACCCAGACGGACACTCGCAGAAGAGTTAGTCCTCCCACTAACATATATTATATTTATATATAATATACCTATTAACAATCTTAAATTTAATAAACCGCTACCAGTAGGTAATGTTCCCAAAATACTGGCAACTTTGCCACGTTGAATGGCATTGCTTAATCTTTGTGCCAAATATAGATCATGATTTTGGACATATAGGACTTCAACTCTGACAGTGAAAAAAGAAAACTTCAAATATATTATATATTGACGGCTCCGTAGCTAAGTTGGTAGTAACCCTGCCTGCAAGGCGAGGGGTCCCGGGTTCGATTCCCGGCCGGGGCAGATTTTGTGTAAGCATAAAGTTTGTTCTCGGGTCTTGGATGTTTGTGATGTGTATCTGTGTATGTCCATGCCACCTGCGACACAGGGAATCCTAGTGCGGGGGTATGAGTGTGTAAGCGAAAAAAAAAAAAAAATTGCTAAATATGGAAGTATTAAATCTCTTGATGGTTCAATATTCTTCCTACCGGCACTAAGCGTTTTGCTTCGACCTTTATCGAGCAGACGGCAAAATGGAGGAACTCTTTGCCGAAAATTGTTTTTCCCGAACACTACAATCTGGAAGTTTTCAAGATACGAGTGAAGTATCTTTAAAGTGAGATGGCGGTGAAACGCAAGCCCATTTATTACTAAAAAAATCACATCCATAGCCATCAGGAAGTTTTACTTTAATAGGTAAAAATTTTATTATTTTTACCCAGATTGAAAAAAAAACTAACTACGCAATGACATTTTTCTCCATGAAAGCTCAGGTTTTTTGTATATTTCGCTGTATCATCGTCATCAATTGGAAACATCCCCTGCTGAACATCGCCCTCCCCCATGAAGTGGGATTTCGCCATAATACACCACGATTTGGAGGGGTCCTGATGAACAGTGATCACAGTAGATAATGATGTTGACCGAGGAGAATGCTGCTGACCATTCCCTGGATATTCCCTTGGCGATATGTGGTTTATCGCAAAAAAATATTTCTAATCAGCATATCAATCTTTATTCCACAACAATATTAGTCGTTAAATACTGTTGTTTTTATTCAATTTTGTGTCTCAGGTTAATGAAAAGCACTTTTGCAGCTTTTTTAGAAAATACGAGGTAAATCAGGTCCCTGATTTGATCGCGAGATAGAAAGATTAATTAAACACGGTCCCGAGTTGATGTAATTAATGAAGTTTCCTCATCTTGCGCAGAAAACTTCCCGAGTGTGTGCCAACGATCTGTTGGGGTTTGGAAGGAATTTCTGCTCGTCCTATTTTTGTGCCAGCTGCTGGAATGCTCGGTTTTACAGGCTGGCTGATATATTTATCGCAGTCGGTTCCAGCTTTTTAAAAGCACTTTTTATGTCGATAGGCAAATAAGCAATAGTTCAAAAGCCATGTTTTATTCGATCCAACAAACCAGACAAGCGCAATTGGTATCACAAAGAACAAAATATGTTTGTGTCATCCAATTGGAAACTCGACAATAACAAAATAGTGGTTGGAGAGAGGCCAACAGCCTTCCGTTTATTACTATGTTTATCACAGACATACATGCCTACCGTTTAGTCTGTGTTACAACGGAATTTGTATAACGATCATGGATTACTTGTTTTGATATTGATCTCTGATTCGTAGATCAATGAGTCGAATCCTGCTATGAGCTTAAACTTTCGATGAAGGACAACCTTGTAGTGCAACTAAAGCAAGGTGGAAGAGCAGTTTGTAATAACTATCATCATCAACCTTATTACTCTCCCACTGCTGGATTACCGGCCTTATCTCAGAGAGAGAGTACGGTCCATAATCGAACACGCGGGACCAGTGTGGCTGGGTAGATGTCACATGTCCTCGAATTTTGTGGTTCTTGAACATGTGGGTTTTCTCACGATATTTTACTTCACTGTTGTAGAGCGTGATAAACCCGCAAAACTTTAGCCGATAGGTGAGCCGAGCCGAGATTCGATCCATGTTGCGTCGGATTGAAAGTCGCACACGTTCCTGCACAACTGCCTATATCAAGCACTTGCTAGAAAACAAGATTTATAGGTATGTGACTTTTTAAATAGCAGGCACTAGAAAATTGTCTTCTACACTAGTTTTGAGTCAAGAAATCGATGTTTCAATGTTTTCTTTTGAGGATGAGGAAAAGAAGGGAAATCCAGTCGCTCTACTAAAGCTTTTAGTCTAAGCCGCTAAACAGTGGAAATCCTGCCAATATCCTTTTACAAGTCGATGCGATGCGTCGCCGATATTTTACTGTTATTTTAGCTAAGTGCCAAGATTTCACTATATTCTGTACTATACTTTTCAGCAGTTAGTAGGACTAACCCTTCTGTGAATGTGGTTGGATCTGCCGCCAAGTAGTGTGCATAAGTCACCGTGTTCCGGTTTGAGAGCAAAGTAGTCAGGGAAATTACTACGCTTACGAGACTTAGGGCCGATCTTTCACACACAGCTAACGTCCTGTTAGATCATTCCCTGAATCACCACAGCCTTACTAAGTCTGTGGTGAAGATAGACGTAAAGGAAATTGTTACCATTCCTAAAGAAATGAACCTTAGTTAGCTAACGGTCCATTAATTTGGAAATGAAAGACCCGAAAAAACACTAACCAGATAATGGACAGTTAAATTTATCGATTCAGTAGCAATCAGTCCGTTAACGTGTAATTGAAAGATCGGCCCTTAATAGCTAATTACTCAGGATAACGAGCGTGGCACTGCAACTGTTATGTACGGGCGTTGTGTTCACCATCAGAGAAACGATTTGCTCATCTTACAGCGTAGTATAAATAAAGATGTGCAATAGGCTCATTTTTTACTATTTCTGCAATGAAAAGAAGTTTAATCTTGAAGAGGCACCGCGCGTATCCATTTTTGTTGGCTCTTTGCCATTAACCGTCCATATTACGAAAACTTCCTGAGCACCAACTGTTGCAATATTAAACCTTAATCACCAAACTTTAAGACCTAAAATATCTTGTACGCTGTGACGCGTTAGGAACAGCGGGTGGTATTCTTTTATACGTTCAAGAATCTTCGTACTTTTCCATATTTCGTTACGTATTAGGTACGAGTACATGAAAAGCATACGTTTACTTGAAAATAGATTAACATCGCGAGTCAATATGTGTACATAGAGAAATAATGCAATTAGATCTTTGGTAGGACAAGTATAGGTATATGAGCGCGCTAAATCTAGAATCGTAATTACTCAGAATCTAAGTGGTTTGCAAGTACAGTAGCCAGAACGCACCGATAGGTGCTTGGTGTCGAATTTTTATGGCCCTGCAATAAACCGATCTTTAGGTATAAACGATGCGTTTGCATTTTGTTGAATGTTATTTCGTCGTTTTTATTTAATTAAGAAACAGGGACGCCATTATATTTAATCCTTGTTACATTATATTGCTTTAGATGAAAGTTGCTTTTTTGGTCACAAAAATGTCATAGTTGTTGCTCAAAATATTGAGCATTCCGAGTCAAAATTAATATTTCAGGGTCTTCTTTGCGTTTTCTTTATCAAGATTCTGGGTAATTTCTATAAAATATCATATAAGTAGATAAGTCTTTTCTATAAATACTTGGCTATACAACTCCATATTTTTTTTTTGCTGGTATCATGTTAGGAAACGGAATGTCCGGAATTGTGCGACGAAAAACAGGACGTTTTGCTTCAGGCGGCGCCTTAACGGAACTTGAGGGATATAGCCAGCGAATTACGAATGCCCGCAACTTTCAGTTGTGTTGCAGACTTGCAGTCAAATTTGTATTCGTGTGAATGCGACTGTACGGTCCGTCCGGCACGCACACTAACGCAATGAGCACGTACCCGAAAACTACATGTACCTATTAAGGTTCACGCGCGCTCGTCAAGTGCGACAACTACACCTACTACAAAATGCCCCATCACCATGTTATGGTAGCATCACAACATTTTCCAACACGAAAAGGTCAAGCAAGTACGATTTGAAACGTCGACCTTCGGATTGCCACTCTTCAATCAATCATCAGGTCACAAAATGTCACATTTGCTTTATTTAAATGTGCGAAATTCAACCATGTCGTCTAGTAAGACTAGGCGAGATCGCCAAACGCTTATCTTTCAAAAACACAAAGAAAATGTATATGTTGTTAGAGCGTTTTAGTGCTTGCCTGGCTAGCTAACACCCTGAAGTCGAAAATCGGTCGCCAAGCACCTATGGGAATATTCCGGCAGGTGCTCTTGAGACCCAACTCCAATCTAGCACATCACTAATCTATCACATCGTCGCAGAGAGTGATAAAATGCTAACCTTTCGAGTACAGTAAAAAAATGTATCGAAGATGTAACGAAATGTAAGAAATGTAAAATACCTTCTTTAAAACCAATTTGTAGGTACATCTGAATTATTCTTATGCTACCTTCCGCTCCTATTGAATTATTTTCACGGAAAAAATATCCATTTATCATTTGAAACCAATTAGTAATTTCTAAGGCTGTCATTAATTTGGTGTTTGATTCTTACCGAGAGAATCAATTTTGTCGTTTATTTTTTTCATTAAGTGAATAAATTTTCATGAAATAAATTGGGCTTATTTGAACGAGCCATTGTTTTGGACTCACGTTATGTTTATCATAAGGTAAACTACGCGCTCGTCTCATTAGCTACCTAACAGAAGAGAAAAAATAGCCAGATGCCTTGGCATCTATCTAATTGTTATTATGTGGGAATTAGTGACACAAATGAAGGTATATGGTAGGTCCGAGAAGGGCTGCAGACCCCAAACAGCAAGCGACACTACTGGTTTCTATGAATTTCTATGACGTATTGCAATGGCGCCGCGCTCGGAATCAATTTCATAGAAATTCACGTGTCTGTCGCCCGTCGACTTGTACCTGGAGACTAATTTCTCAAAATAAATTGAAATAAAATAGAAAATTCTAGCAGCTTCAAACATTTTTTCCCGCAAAAGTAACAACAAAGAGCCTACGGTCGTAAAACATAATCATAAAAGGCACAATATACCACACCAGCACAAGCGTAGGCCAGACTTGCCGAAAAGCAAATCAAACTACTATACTTTATTGTCCTCCCTTTACTGTGACCTTCAATAAACCTAAACATAAACCGTAGGACGTACCGTATGTAATGTGTAAGTACACTTCCGTGACAACCAAGAACCGTGAAATAAGAATAAACTTGATTTAGCACTAGAATTGTAGTAAATAGAATTTTGGCGTAGATAATTTTATGCTGGTCCTATATCTAAAGGTTTCCCCAAATAGAACGCGCTATAGTGCCGGGTTGTGTTGTAATGTGTCGGTATTATACTGTCAAACAGAACGCAGTGCGCAGCGCGGCGGGTGCGAGCGATGCACTCGTCGACAATCTTGGCTCTATAGCGCGGTGTCAGGACGCGGCGCTATAGCGCTCTGAAAGGCGGTTGGTATGCTGCATTCTGTTTGGCAAAGCCTTCCTTTTAAAATATGCGGGCAGCCGGGCAGGCATTAGGTAACCATAGCCTGGTGTTAGAACAATTTTCCAGTGCTTAGCTGGATTACTGCCATTTAATTTATTTGATACTAGCTGTGCTCCGCGCCTTCGCACACGTATATAGCCTATGTTACTCCTTGTAACATCAGCTATCTGCCAGTGAAAGTCCCGTCAAAATCGGTCCAGCCGTTTCGGAGATTACCCGGAACAAACAAACAGACAGACAGACAGACAAAAATTTTAAAAAATTTTTTTTTGTTATATGTACCGTATATACTTTCACATGCGTTTAGTAAAAAGCTGTTATTTTGATATTACAAACAGACACTTCAATTTTATTTATCGGTCTGGATAACCACCGACCACTGCAGCAACCAAATTGCTTCAACTCTCGTACACTCAGGGTGAGTGTACGTCAGGATATATTTCATATATAATATAATAAACCACTCATAAGCCACTTACGTATATTGATGTAGGTATTTATCAACACTTCAATACGATAAAACTGCCAAGCGCAATCAAATCCATATAACAATATCAAAAGTAAGATTGCAAATACTCTCGAATCCACTCTATTTTATTGAAAGGGTTCACAGCTTTCTAATGAAAATATTACCTGCTTATTATATAGTATGAATTAACTATCTGTTATAAAACAAACAGTCGTGTAGTACAATAGGACTGAGATGATACTGTTCCTGCTGTTATATAATGCCTGCGCGGCACTGCATTGTGTTCAACTGCAATTATTATTATGGGATGGCGTTATTCTTACCATTAGGTAATCGACGCGCTCATATCATTACCCAACAAAATAAAAAAAAATATTTTAAGCTAACGGTGATAATTTAATATTCCACAAAATATACTAGACAAAAATAAGGAATAAAACTTTACAATTAAATTCGTTCTAGTCTAGGAATAGAAAATAATAAATAATATCACATATTTACTTGTATGATGATACTTCATGCTAAATTTGAAATGATATTTTAAAGAAGGACATGTGACATCCACCAAGCCGCACTGGGCCTTCGTGGTGGATTAAGGCCCATACCTCTCTCTCTGAGGGAAGGCCGGTATCCCAGCAGTGGAAGCGTAAGAGGCTGATAATGATTTCAAAGAAAAGCAACGTTAAAAATTATGAGCACTAAGGTGTCATCATATCTTTTGATTGCAACGCCGTTGATTTTAAGGCTATATAATAACGTCAATTAGATAAAAGATCGTACCCACACTTCGTAGTTATCGGACCTATGCACTTAAGACACAACTATACAACATGCGTCACAAAGATTTACCGACTATGTTCTATTTTATACTACTTCGCTTTTAAACACTATGTTTTATGACAGAAGACGATATGATAGATGGTGAATCGTTAAGCGTAAAATTGAATGTACTGTAATCAACTCGTCGTTACACATGATAAACCACTGTGCGTGTATGAGTCATAACATGTGTAGAAAGTCTTATCAAATTCGTTTAGGAAATATCTGTATTGTAAGTATGCGAAGAGAGGCGAGACTCGCGAGTGTGATCGAACTATATGGGAAGCAAGATTTACATTGACTTCGTGGCCTCCTATCTCCATTGGTACAGTGTAGATGTATAACAAACAAAGTTACTATACCAAGCCGATAGCTCGTTTCTAAAACATCAATCAAAATTGACCAATATATTCACATTCAAGACAAAAAAACAGTCTTAAAATCTTAATTAAGCAAAACATAAGATGCTGAAGCACAAAAACTTCATAATAAAGTGGTATACACATGGCATGCGATGACGCAACTTGACGCAACCGGCCTTGACCCCGGCCGAAGGTTGACACTATCCCACCACCCTACGGTACTACGAGACATCGGCACGATGTGTTTTGCTATGAATGGCAAGGTATTTAAAGATATTGACCAGCAACGTCCAGTAAAGTAACTTTTGAGGCATTATTTCATGTTACTGTACAGTCAATCATCTATGTTCACGATACATCTTTTTTATGTAGTAGGAAAGTGGGTATTTTCTTGTTGAATGATATCTCCTATGCTGCACTGAAATAGGTATATCGCAGAAAACTTCTCTTGTATATTCTAAAAATCAAATTTATTTATCTCGACAATTCAATCAAATTGCATTGATCGTGATCCCGAAATACGAGTTCTCTCTTCTCATTTATAAAGTGTATGTCGTAGACGATTTTCAATTTCCTCTTTTCAAGTTTTGGGTGAAACGAAATAAGCAAAAATTATCATCAAAACACAGTTGTTCAGTTTCCTGATGTCACAAGAAGATTGGAGCTGGTTTCAAATTGTTTTTACAAAAGATATAAATATTAACTGCCGAATAACTGTACACTCTCATTAAAGAATTGTGAAATTCATTAGCGTACTGAGCAGAGCTGGTCGTTTGCCTGACGGTAATCATATAGCTGGTCTATAACAATTGCAGTGTCACTCAGAACATTGAAATAAAAAGGCCTGCGGTGTGCTCGTTACCCGTCTCATAAGTCCAGTAATTTCACTGGCTACTCTTCTCATCAAACCGAAACACAGTAATGCTTCTACATTACTGCTTGGCGGCAGACTTCACAAGCAAAGCGGTGGTACCAAGCCAGACGCATACTCGCAAATCAGTTAGACCTATACCATCTAATCTAATGCATTTATTTTCTGCCCTGTTATATAGATAACCCTAGTATCAGAATATATTGAGTTTCCCCGAAACATATAATATGGCCGCCTAAAGAAGACGGCTTATTATTACATTAAAAGTATTGTTTTTATTAGAACACGTTTAGGACTACTTAAATACACATCGGCGGACATGATATCTAGAAATAACTCTATACAAGGAAGGTAATTAATACTCCAACTCACTTCTACATATGAATAAAATATGTAGGCCATAAATGAACAGAAAAAAATAGACAGCGTTTGTTAATAACAGTCTTACGACCTCACTTGTACATATACCAGACTTACGCCTTCACTTGTACAACAGTACACCATACCGTTCCCAACATAAGCATCTCTATTGATTAATATTATATTATATTTTTTATAGTTGATAGACTAGGATTTGACCAATGTCTCGCCTATTCTTAAATGACGATGCGGTCGAAAATCGTAATTTGTATAAATTATATATGTGTTTATAAAGTTTGTTAATAATTATTTAAGATTAATTAGTAAATTAATCTCGAACAGAATATATCTAGATCTATGTTGACATACTTTTGGTACTGCGTCGGCATACTTTTGGTGTGAGTCTGAGCGTAAAGGCCTGTACTTCTTTATACACAAGCCAGGTGAACTCTACTGGTTTCAATAGAGTATTTAAAGACGCACCGTCTATATTTTTCTGTTTGTCTCTGGTATACTCATTAATAATGCCAGATGGTATTTGTTTGAGGAATACGAACGTATACCAGGTAGTTACAACGAATATCGGAGTACCACATCAAATATTCAGCCGGCTGTATGTCTTATCTTGAATTCGGATCTCTGGTTCTGTCATTCATATCATAGATGACATATATCCACGTGGATACTTTTAGAGTAATCATTAATAAGAGTACACCGGCCAAGTGGGTGTTGGCCGCAGCTTAGAAAAATATCGAATAACTGTGATATAGATATGCATAATGCGTTTGTTTCCGAATTTTACTAGGTGGTAGGACTAGCTCTTCTGCGAGTGTCCGTCTGGGTTGGTACCACCGCTTTGCTTGTGAAGTCTGCCACCAAGCAGTAATGTGCAAGCATTACTGTGTTCCGGTTTGATGAGCAGAGTAGCAGGTGAAATTACTGGGCTTATGAGACTTGATACCTAATGTCTCAGGGTAACGAGCGCACTGCAGTGCCGCGCAGGCCTTTGTATTTTAATGTTCTGAGTGGCACTGCAATTGTTACGGGCCGGCGTTATGGTTATCATCAGGCAAACGACCAGCTCGTCTAGTAACCAAGTAGAATAAAAAAAAACTTTAATGCTATAACAAAATGCGTTATCGGACAGACTGGTGGATCTTTTAAAGTAAACTTGTTTATCTACGGACCTCTAAAAATAATTGACTTTCTAGTATTTGCGGGATTTCTGAAATACAGGCTTATTGTTCAATTTGATGCATTTTTTAAAAATAAACATTGAACATTCAAAACGTCGCATTTAAACCTTTACTTTGTTTGCCATTGCATAGTAAACAGTAGTAAGTGCCAATTGCAAAGACATTGCAAGACTGTCTCGTAGCATTTACATACTGTGGACTGTCTACATAGATACCAGCACTACGGCGTAGCACGTAGCGAGTTCGTAGCATAACGACTTTCAAACCACTCTCGATAGGATAAATAAGCAAAGTTCTTTCATTTTACGTCTTCTGCCAGTTTATACGAAGTGTTCGATCGCCGACCAGTTGTCAACATATCTGAGGAACTTTGCTTTCCAATACTCTTGATACCATAGAAAAATAATCGTAAGTTTATAATACGATAGATGATACTAAAAGTTTCTGGCTACTTACATTTACAGTTTTTAAAAAGGCTTTATTATGTTTTCGTGTGATTGTTTTTTTTTTACTATTTATTTGTATGAAAAATTGAGAGTGGAGTAGTATAAAAATAATAAAATGTATGTCAACAAATTTATACTAATCCGGTATTAGTCAAGTTAATAATGGTATCTTACATATAAATCTGACTATTTGGAAGCATTGTGCCAGATGGATATCACACGAGTTAACGGATGCTCAAAAAAGGCAACGCATAGAATATTCCCAAATGGAACTCTTATAACGTAGTTTTTATATTCTCTTTGTATCTTTCATATATCTGAAGTATATCTGAAATCTGAAAATTGCTTTTCGAGTTGGAAAAAATTCGACAAAACTGTACTCATAGCAGAATGATTCTACACCACGATGCGTCTGCACGCGCACTCCACTAAATTACAAGAAAATATTTGGAAATATCAAACATGGAAGTAATGTCGCAGTTCTCATACAGACAACGCGATTTTTTTAAATTCAACTGTAAGTACAATTTACAAGCCTGGAACTTTAGAAACTTTCGATATGCCTGACGTAATTTATGATTTTTATTTATTTGGCTTTGTATTCTACCTAAACTAGCTTGAAAGCCATTTTCAACTCACAGTAAATAATGTAACATTGAATTATACACGTAAGATTTAGGAAATTGATTAATGATGTTCATTTCAGTTTGAATTATTCAGACTTGTTTGCAAGCATCAGATTATAAACATGTCGCTTTAAAAATTGAATAAAAATCTAATTTAATTCAAATTTAGAAGATGAAAAATATTTTCGAAGGTAACAGGGGTCCCACTCCGAAAATCGAACGTCGAAGCTTCGGCTGACGGATCGCAGTTTTCCAACCATGAAAGTGTAAAAAGATAAAATGTCTAGTTACGAACATCGAGTTGAACACAAAACAAAACACACACCGAAACACTGTCATAGTAAGAAAACTGCGATCCGACAGCCGAAGTTTCGACGTTCGATTTTCGGAGTAAGGCCCCTGTTGCTAGCGTAATCGTGGAGTTGACTATAACAGCTATAACAGTCTCTACATATTTTTTATACTATTGGATAACGAAACGAGGTTCGTTTTCCTGAAGGTAAGCGTAGCATCACCCCATAACAATTTCAGGGCCACCCACAACTTTGAAACACAAAAGTCTGCGCGGCACTGCAGTGCGCTTGTTACCCTGAAACATTAGGTATTAAGTCTCATAAGCCCGCAGTAATGGACATGTGTAAACAAAATACACATTTGATATTCTTTCACAAACTCTTGTCTGTCTCAATATTTATCTTCATCACAAAATCTAATTTTATTTACCCAAATTTCAGAAAATTCTGACAAATATTTACTTTTATTGCTATTATTTGTTATTACAATATTGTTTGCTAACTTTATTCATAGGTCCTAGGTTTTCAAAACTTATACGTTACGTCTATAATTTTTACAAAGAGTTTTGTTGTTACCCTATAGTTACGACATGAACGAGTCGTTACTTCTGATTACAAGCGATACGTACTCGGGTTCATAATATATCAAACACATATCACAACCCTACCACAATCCTATGGGCAGTAGGATTCCCTGTGTCGCAGGCGGCATGGACACACAGATACACAACACAAACACACAAGAACAAACTTTATGTTCACCACACAAAGTTTTCCCCGACCAGTGATCGAACTTGCAGCCCTACTCCGCTACCAACTTAGTTACGCAGACGTCTGCTTATACCCCCTTATTCATAAAAGCTCAATAAGATAATTTATGCTTTAAACTGCTCTGTCAACTTCTCGTTGACGGAAGCTGTTACGCGTGAAAACGAGACAAAACACTTTCTAGTAATTAGGTAAATTACGGAACGTTTATGAATAAGGGCTTTTATGGTACTGTATTAAAGCAACAGTAAAAGCCCCAAAAAGGCGGCACCACTCCGTCCGATAACAAACTACTAGTCGAACTGAATTTACTAGTTCTATTCAGAGCTCACTTAGCATCGGCTGAGAGCTTGTAAATTAATGCGACGTCGGAACAGATGTCGACGGAGTAGTCGTAGCGCTAGAACTCTGTCACAGTGAAAAATCAGTACGTTCTTGGTAGGTATTCGCTTTGTTGTAAGGATGTATAGAATAGCAAACTTAATTTTCACTGATTGATGTTTATGAATTTGTCTAGCATCGAAATGGGTCTTTACACTTTCGGTACTATCTTTCCCCGGTGTCTCCCTCTTCGTATTTCCAAGTTGTCCTTCTCAACTACATAGATAAGCTTCTGAGCACATTAGTTTATCAAATACTGTAGCGATTCCTTTTCTGCCACGAGCAAGTTCTGTGCAAACTTTTCTGTGTTCCGGTTTGGTAGAATTATGGCCAAGCGTCCAACGTTGTCTAACGGTAGCCGCTCTTAAGATCCATCCAATTCCAATTCAAAGTGTAACGTATTTCTCACCTTCTACCAGGTGAGATAATGGTCAAATGCTAACCTATTCAGTTATATAAAAAGCTGCTATTTTTGACTCCCCACTTTCAACATGCGTGTGAGAGAAACAAGAACTGTTTTTAATATCAGGGCGTTCAGTACAGATGCGGCCCGCTCTTCGTACAAGACGTGACAAAATTCCTAAGAACCTAGTTACTCGTTTCTACTAATTATTACTTATTCATGCCTTCTTTTTATATTTTATGTATATAGATGTATAGATAGATAGGTGGATAGATGTATAGATATCTTTCCCTAAAAAGACTATATGCAGATTTATCATCAATCAAAGCGATTAATGAAAATCGACGTGGCTCAAAATTGGAAAACCGTGATTGCATCCCCTTCTTGCCCGTGCCTTGCCGTAGTACGCTTCAGTTTTGCATATCTTTCTTTTTTCTGTCTCTCTCTCTCTCCTCTTTCTCTCTATCTCTCTCTTTCTCAAGAGATAGAGAATCTATCTGGTAATGTGATATAATAAAAAGACCTAACAGTAATTTTGTTGCTTTTTTAAGTCTATGTATGTCTGTAGTATTTATCTGTACCTATATTTAATATGAAGCAAGAAAATTAGTCTCTGAAAATTATGATGATTTCAAGTAGTCAACTCTAGTCATACACAGTGAAATCTGTAAAATCATTATTATTCCTCACGCAAAATTAAAGAAACTTTAGTGCTTTAGCACTAGAAAAGGTTCAAGTATTTTTCACGTCGAATTACGAAGTAGGTAAAGGATTCTAGATACAGGGAGGTCTAGTGAGAGTTTATAATTACTGGTTATATTTACATGCATTCAGGTCATTATTACTTGTGAGGGTGTTTTTATTTGTCTGTATGAATAAACTATAGAAAGACCCAAACAAAATAGTCGCTTAACAAACACGAAAAAAATGGCATGCAATCTCAATTCAGGAAGACAATTTCTTCAAGCATGTTTAATATACACCATATTGTATTGAAAAATATCATCTGCCAGTGTGGGTATCGTACCGTGAAAATAGGCGGCGCTGAACAAGGAACGCGCGGGCATTTCACGACAGACACTGATCAATTATTGGAAACGAGTTGCTTTACATTTCGATGATCAAAACCATGTATAGGATGTTTTTATAACGTACAATTATTGTTATTCTCTTGTGATTTAGTTTAAACCTTCAATCGTATAAAATTACCAAGAAAATTTACCTTTCCACTTATTTAAATTTTTAGCCACTTAAGTTTGTATCGACATTCAGCAAAAAGGTTTTAAAACGGACCACCTCGCTGCTGCTTTTAAAAACAAAAGCAGCGAGGTTGTTTTGCTTTGGCTTGATATCATTCATTTGTATCTGAACTAACTATTAGTTCGGAGAAAATTGCGCGATTATTACAATCTTCCTGAGAGCGACAGATTAAATGCCACCTAGCGGCTAAATAAAACAAAAGCCGTCGTGCTGCATGACAAGTATTCCTGCGAATTCTTTATAATGTACATATATGACTGTGACCTGTCATTTACCTGCAATCAACTTTTTTATACTTTAGGATAACGAGACTAATTTGTCGTTTTTACAAGCTTTGATTTTGCTTGCAATATTTGTACCTATGTGTTTATGTTTGTTTAGGTGAAATCTTGCAAGTTAAATTTGACCCACTTCCCGGCGTTCGATTGAGCTGAAATTTTACATACATGTTTATATCGGATGACAATGCAATATAGTGATGTCTGAGCATATACAGCCTTATGATGGAGGCGAAAGGTGGCCACGATAAAAGCTTGTCTAAAATAATATTTTTTCCGGAAAAACTTGTTCTGATGGTAAGTATAACGCCGGCTCATAAAAATTACAATCCTACTCAGAACTTTGAAACACAAAGCGCTGCGCGGTATTGCATTGCGCTCGTTTCTCTGAGACATTAGGTCTCATAAGCCCAGTAATTTCACTGACGTAATCTGAATCTGTCAAGGCAAACTAGCTAGATGAAAGATCTCATAACAGATAAGATAAAAAGAAACTCAGCTGCACTTTGTATCATATCACAGAGCCCTATCCCTACAAGCCACGTAAAAAACATTACCTACTTTAGTTTTCTCGGCTCCCTTTAGCAAGTCACGTACAGACTATTAACGCGGGTCGAGAGGCCGATATGACGCTATCAACATTAGCATGCCCCCAACGCTGGTGCGGGGATGTCGTATTACTTAAACAACGGAACAACGGAATAAAATGGGTAGGTAAGGTATGGCTCCGATTCTGTTGTCACAAACCTGAACTAAATTTAACAAAAATATACAATATCAGTAGATATCTTTCTAATAAAAAAAAAGTTTTTTTTTTGGGTCACTAATGTGTTCTAAACACAATTCAGTGGCAAGACGATTGATGATTGTCTTTCTGGATGGGTACCACCACATTGCTCGTTTAGTCTACCGCCGAGTAGTGCGAATGCATTGTTTTGGTTTGATAAGCAAAGTGTGCAGTGAAATTACTGGAGACTTAAGACCCTGGTGTCTCAGGGTAAAGTGGGGCCGCGCAGGTCTTATTGTGCTTCAAAGTTCTGGGTGCCTCTATCATCAGATAAACGAAACGCTCGTCTCGTTAACATGTAGTTTAAAAATATTTTGAAAAGTTAGAATCATATCCGTACTATTATAAATGCGAAAGTGTGTTTGAAGGTTTGCTGGTCAGTTGGTTTGTCCTTCTTTCACACAGCAATAGAACAACAGATCAATGTAATTCTTTTCATAGTGATATTTTAAGGACCAGGGAGTAACATAGGCTTTTAATCCCGGAAAATGGACGGTTCCTGTGGGAATCTCCACGCAGGTGAAACAGCGGACAGCAGCTAGTATTTATATAAAATATTTTCTTTTTTTATAGCAAATATACAACTAACTGGCTGTTATGAAATTGACTAGTTTTATTCAGTGTGTTTCAGAAGGTTGAATCTGAATGTTTATGTTTACAAAGGATTATACTATTCACAATTACTGTAGGTACATATTTGAACTGTTATCGCTGATCGAAAGCTGAAAGATCAACTTAAGACCTGTTGATAGTAAACGCAAATCAATGCGACTAAGAGCAGCCAGCGGTTTATGTCAGAGATTTATGTTTTTGTTAAGAAAAGAAGAATATCAAATTCTTATTTTCTTAATAATTATTTACAAAGATACGTAAGCGAACAAAGAACCTTGGAATAATCTTTACAAATTCGAGATTCTAAGAAAGCAATAACTTTAATTTTGAAATAATATTTTGATAACTCGGAATTTTAAGACAAAAGGGGCTTTACAAAAGATTCACGGGAAGCTAAAACACAAAGTGTAGATTAGAAATTGGAAAATTACGTTTATGATTACCTGCCTACAATAGATAGTTGGCAAAATGTTTTACTTTCATAAAGATGAAAATACAACATACAGCTTAATGAAGCCTGAACTATTGAGCTCGTAAAATATTCACCTTCAAAAATATTTCTTGCCTTTTAGGCGCACTGCTGAGCCGCGCAGGCCTTTGTGTTCCAAAGTTCTGAGTGTCACTGCAATTGTTATGGACCGGCGTTATGCTTACCATAAGGTAAATGAACATCTCGTCTCGTTTCTAAAGAGAAATTTAAAAAATAGAAAAAAAATTCCAAACACAAAATGTACCTATTCAAAGTTGATCGTTTAAAAGTGGCTGATCTTTAAAGAAGGTCTTGTCCGACTCCGCTACGAGCTATAATCCAATAATTATTATTGAAACTTAGTTCTTTCCGGAGCGATAGACGCATTTATAGGTCGAAGGGTTTTCCGGGTCATGGATCAGGTTTAAAATCGACATGTTTGTTGACGATCTATCAAACACTTAAGAGACAACTTAACGTGTGTCCCGACGTTAAGCCAAGTAAATTCACGTACCTACTCGTACTTTAAAATTGCAATCTTAAGTTTCCTAATTATTTCACTTGTCCCCTATTTATATTCCTATCCTCTAAGCTTCCACCAAAAAAATTCAGCGACACAATTCCAATGAAAATTAGAACGCAATAAGTACTTTAAAGAATTTCAATATTTTCATCCCAAATCCCAACCAACTTTTTGGATTAGAATCATTAAAGAAAAATACGAGAAGATTGGAAATCTGCAAATTAAGTTTTGAGTTCAATTATGACAGTTGGATCTTTTCGTGTCACAGAAGTTTTGGCAATTTCGTCGTCTAGCGAGTCGTTCGTTACATTCCAAGTTTGATATGGGGATAAGAATTATAGCATATTTTAACAGAAAAGTTGAGGATTTTTAGCGGATTAATGCCAAAATTCTGTTTTTATAAATGATATTATTTTATATTTTGAGTTCAAAACTATTTAGTACTTAAATAGCTATATCGCGCGGCTTCACCCACATAATTTACTAAAATAAAACTAGCCTACGTTACTCCTTTCACATTATTCCTTTCACTTACTATAGCATCAGCTATCTGCCAGTGAAAGCTCAGTCAAATCGGTCCAGCCGTTTCAGAAATTAGCCGGAACAAACAGCAGACAGACAACATTTTAAAAATTCCTTCTATGTACCTACCGTATTTACTTTCATATGCATTTAGTAATAACAAGAAAGAAAGAGCTTGGTAGTAAAAAAATCAACGCATTCGTCGTACTCGTGATTATTGCGTTCGCAAAAGTGCATGAAGTCTAACGTTACCAGTATTGGCGATAAATCAGCAATTCTAATTTTACGGCCCTTACTGTTTTTCTGTGCATCCTAGTTGATGTAAGTGCAAAATCCGTTGACCCATTTGGCTTTGAAACGAAATGTACGCGGCACAAAGAATGGTAAAGGAGAGCGGAATACGAAATGCTGAGTCAACGGCACTTTATATTATACCAACGAGGTATTGTTATAATACGGGATATAGTAGCTTTAGTATTACGGCCTAGTTTAAGGGATTTTGTGGCATAGTGCTAGTAGCAAATTGGAGTTGTGCAGTTATACGACTGTTCTATTGGCGTTAAAGAATCGTGAAGATGTCCCTTTTCGAATGTACTTACAAATAAATACCTAAGTAAATTAAAAAAAAAACGTAGTTTAAATGAACACATTTCCACCTTCTGGCTCCATCATCAGAACCTCGTCACCTATTGATATCTATTGGACTCGTCAAAACTAATCAAATGAGCCCAAACTCGAAGGGTTTACTTGTTGCCACTGAAGAGTTCCACTATCCATCTCCTGGCTTCATCATCAAATCAGTTCCATGAGGCCAAATTATAGTTTTGTCATCCGAGCTTATCCAAGCAACATATCGTATAGTATAAGTTTCATTTCGATACGAAAATTAGAAGTAGGTTTCAATTGACTTCTAAGATTTTATTACAGTGTTTGTTAGATAGTTACACGTGAAGCTAATAAAAGTTTGTTCTTTGGTCAGACCTTTTTTGTGTGTCGGACATCTGTAGCATTAATCCAGTAAATAAAAAGAGAGCTACAAATAAATGGCTCAGTCAGTTTAAGCAATCTGTGTGACATTTATCAATGTATTTCTTAATGCGACTGAAAATGATACAATGTAGCTGTTTCAACTTCCACAATCTTAAAATATGAGTTGGGTTCCAATTACACAATACAATTATTTCATTGAATTTTTTTCAAACCAAATGTACAAAATAAACAGTATGGAGTTTGTATTCAAATTCAACATCCTTTATTAACTCATAAAAAATAAATCAATGCCCATTTTCACCACTGGCACCTAAACAATCCCCTAACTACGGATCCCTTAGCGTAAGACGTCACCTAAATTTTCACCGTGGTAAGTGACAGGTTGTTAAGGGACACTTATGTAGGTGACAGTCGCGAAGAATGCATGGGGAAAATGAAAATGAAGTTAAAGGTAGAGCTAGGTGATGCCTTACGCTAAAGGTTCCGTAGTTAGGGGATTGTTTAGGTGCCAGTGGTGAAAATGGGCATAAATTAGGTACTCTAAGTGCCCGATCCAAGTAGAAGTAGGTACTAGTAGTTCTACGAGCGGTAGACCTCGTGAGCACAAACTCTTTTGCAACAATTTATTTCAGTCTGTGCATAATGACATTATATTCCATATTGAGATAGCGAACTGCTTGGGAATTCTGACAGTAAATGTAGTTTGCTTGTGATGTGGTCATTATTTTGACAACCTACTTTGAGAAGAGTCGACGTTTCCGCACTACTCGAATAGGCGCCAGCAACGTTGTATGGTATTTCATTGCTGATAAGTTTTAGCCACCAGCAATATCCTTTGAAAATCTATTATTGTCGAGTTTTGTTTCAAACAATAGCCAGGTGCAAAAAGATTTTATTTGAAATTTGGCTGTACAGGCAGTAAAGGCATCATTACCTAATTAAAAAAAAACGCGACGAAGTGACAGAACCGCGATGCGCTGTAAATTTTTGCAATATTCGTGATATTTAAAATAAAATTGTATTAAATTACTCGCATTTTTTGAATAAAGCACTATATTACAAGCCTTGGTCCACCATTCTTCCGCGTAATTCAAATATACACTCCATCTTGCTAGACTTGATGTGGACAACGGTCCAGCCTCAGTTTAATATTCATGAACAAGTGTGACCAACTGACCACCATCCTATCAGACCGTCTAAAAGTGTTATTCTGTCGTACTCAATCACTTGCGCTACTGCTGTGCTCTAGTTATTAAACACGATGCGATCATCTTAAGAACCCGAATTTCTGATGAATATACCGTAGCATTAATATTTCTTCTCGACATTTTCAGGGGGCAAAGTAATTGTAATAGTATCAGTTTTAATTATTTAATAGCAGCTAGTTATTCTAAAAATATATTGACGTGTCGTCAAGTAGCACGTCTTAAAAGTAAGGGAATTTTAAACATTTATGTGGAGGTATGAGTACGATATTTTTAAAGGTTTCTGATATGTATTTTCGCAGTCCGCGCAGTAGTGTTACAGGTACGGGTAAATATATTGTGTTGTGATCAAAATGTCTACTTTCTGGAATACCCTTACTGTTTATTGTATCGTAACAGTTGCCTACGCATTTGTATCACGATCGTGACATTTAAGGCAATTTTGTAGTAAAGGTCAAAGTTTTCCTTTGTTTATTAGATAAATCCGTAGTAAGAAAACCTTTGAAGTAAAATAAAATTAAGCTTATATAATATTCAACAGGCTCCAACTTAATGCCAATGCCAGAAAATGAAATAAAATTACTATATAAAAACAACGTTTTCAAACTCTTTTTAATAAAACTTTACCATATAGGAATAAAAAATAAGGATTAGGTATAGACAGAAGGTTTATTTGTTAATTTTTGTAACATACTTATTCATAGCTAGGTTTTTGGGACCCTTGTCTTCATAGTTCCTGATTCACTAGTTACAGGAAATCTTAGTTAAGGGTCCGGGCCTTCGTCGTATTTTTATTAATTTATGATCTTTGGGCGTTATTTATTTACTGTCATTTATTTATACACTGGAGAGCCTAGAAATCGCACATTCCCTAAATGTTCACTTCGAACCTAAATATTTGTTAAATTAAATTTAGGTTGCAAACGTATCTTAAATTAAAGTACACACTGTTGGTTTTAAAAACTCATAATGACCTTCAAATCATTACATTAGCTACAAATGAACAAAATAGCCTGAAATCGCTCGTTACAGGTATATCGCTATGTCATTCAAGTAATGATGTGTTTTTATTCAGGAAAAAGACCTTTTATGCTTTTTGTTAACCAGAAGAGCGGGTCGTTTGTCTGATAGTAAGTATACCGCCGGCCTATAACGATAAAACTGCAGTGCCACTCAGATCTTTGAAACACGAAGGCCTGCTCAATGCGCATTGCACTCGTTACCCTGAGACATAAGCTATGAGCCCAGTAATTTCTCTACTTTGCTCAACAAACCGGAACACAGTAATGCTAGCACATTAGTGCTTGGTGGCAAACTACACGAGAAAAGCGGTGGTACCCATCGCGTGGACACTCGCAGAAGAATTAGTCCTACCACATGCAAGATCTTGTTCGACTCCAAATAAGACCTATACAGTCGGTATTTATTAGATTTGTAAAATAATATTCATTTGCAAAACCCAAAGTGGGTACTTACTTTTCTAACGAACTTTATAGGGGTCGGGAAGAGCAATTAGGTTCAAATTAATGAGAATTTAATTCCTCATGCTAGCCACCCAACTTTGTTATGAGAATTTCTCACTAATTTAGTTGATGATAAACTCTAGTTTTAAACTACGGTTAGTTACTTCTATTAAATTATCTATAAGATTTTTTTCGGATTGCTTAAGCAGTTTAGTTTAGTTTAGTAGGTATTAATACTATAGTAATATAGTATTTACGTTTAAATACTACCACATTGTTTTTGTTTTTCTTGACGCCCTTAATTTTTTTTGCTATGGGTAACGAGACGAGCGGGTCGTTTACCTAGTAGTAAGCAGCCAGACCATAACAATTGCAGTACCACTCAGAACATTCAAACACAAAGTATATTGCTTACATTAAATTGGAATACACTAATGCACATTACAGTTTGACAGCCGACGACATAAGCAAAGCAGCTGATTAGTCTGGTTTCTTCTGCGAGTGTTAGCACTCGTAGAAGAGTTAGTCCTACCACCTACTATTTTTATACAAACTAGGTACAAATCAAGAAGCCTTACAAAACGTAACTACGAATATAATTACCATTTAAGTTGAGTTCTTCATTCAAGCGCAACGCACGATTAGTAAATGTCACGTGACCTAAGTCTATTTCTTCGAATAGAATCCAACAAAGTGCTGCCTGCGTTCTCGAAGGTGACGCTAGCACGCCCCGATTAAAAATTGTCCATCTTGACATACTTCGAGAACTTCACCTGGGATGTGGTGCGATTTAGAAGCGACTAACAGTAATATATATCTATGGAGGGCCTCAGTATCTTTTCTAATCTAAATCTAAAGAAGTTTGCTTTTCACAACACAGTAATGTGTGCGTCTTGCACAGTTATGGTGCAGAAAAATGGTACCCATCCAGTCGGACACAAGCAGTTGTGTTATTCAGTTGTGGTTATTTCATTTATACAATTTGCAGGTGACGAGACTTTATTCGCTTAATAGTACGCACCCATTATCACCCATTATCTTTTCTGACATTAACAACGTCAAAAAAGACGATGCTCACCAGTCACCTAATATATAATCATTTTGCTTAAGCTATATCTGATTTATCTTATATTTTCGGTGGTTCCTGATAACTTATTCCTGTGATAATTTGGCTGTTATTGGCACAAGTTCTAAGTCAAAACCGGTATAGTTCGGACTCTCAGTGCAGAGTCACGATCGTCCTTCACATATTGACGTTGCGTGGTCATCCCGAGGGAAATCTGGTATCGTCTTGGAATTCCAAACGAATGCTGTCAAAATGATATTTGACGTACATTGTCATGTACGTTTATAATTGAATGCCGATTCGAGTTAAAGTGACGTAGGTAGATTTTATTTATCAAAGCGACTTCTCTTTGACCCAATGGTCAAGCCTTTATGATTTTTGGCAAACATATTTATAGCTACAAGGTCTTCAAAGATTTACCTACATGTTTTGGCACTCGATTTTTACCTACTGAAATATTGACCTAAAGCAGATATGATATCTACATTGAGGTGTAATAACAACACATTGCACATCATATCTGATTAGCTAATGTTTGAATTATGGGTTTTATAACACTCAACACTGTACGTCGTAAATGACGAGACCGCAAAATAAACTTCAAATACCAATCAAATTTTCGAGTCTATGCCTAAAAGTGAAGCTACACATTGGGCCCCTTCACGCGGCCACTAATACGACCACAAGTTGCGGAAAAAAATTTCATACATTTTCTATGGCATCGGCGCATTACTGAGCGTTTGAGTGGCCGGAACTGCCAAGCAACTAGAAGCTGAGGCAGTAGAAAGACAAAATGAAATGAAAAGTAGTAACTTGTATAGTTTCAGTCTTTCAAAAACTAATTTCGGATATTTCTCTTACGTTCTAAGGTTTCTAGGTATTTCAAGTTGGTAAAAGTTATGATTCCGATAAGCTACAAAAGAAATGGCACATCTATGTAAGGAGGCACCTTTTGACTACATTACAAACTTTTGAAACAACACCCGTCTGGCGAGAAGATCAATCCCTAAAGAATTTATAAGAAGTACCGGCGAGCCTGGTTTCACCTCTGATAAATATTTTGGGTGTTATTTTACAAGACAAAAAGTTAAATCCATGTTCAAAAGATCGTTAAAACGACTTGACACGACCATTAAAGCTCATAGACTAAGGAAATAATAACATCTACTAATAACAAAAAACAGGTCCTTAAGCTTTTTACCATAAGTGTATGTATAGATAATACACATAGGTACCTAAATTAGTTATCTAAATTAGTTTTTTTCCACACTCACAGCAGCAGTAAATTAGGTTAAATCCCTTTGCAATCCACACACAATACTAATTTATAATACTTCTCCTTACCGCGGGTAACCACGACATTTCTAAAATATGACTAATTTACATTTAACAACCGCGACCGCTTTTATCTCAGTCTACACAGCCGTTAGTATGTCAATGCAAGCTTATATTTACGTAATAATGACAGTCTCATAAAGTAGTACATTCAGGCAAAGACCTACCAGCAGTATAAACGTTTTAAAACCAATTTTTATCTTATTTATGCAAACAAAATATTCTTACCAGCCATAGCTTCTAAATAAAATAAATAATGTAATTATAATAAAATGCCATTTAATTTCTTGCCCTTCTTGAACGATTGTCTAATTGGAACAGGAACTAATAGGGCGCTCATGGAAGTCAAATGTCTTTCTAATGTGCTCTCAAGTAAAGATAGTGATAGTGTTTTTATGATTTCAAGGTAATCTCTTAAACTCAGCTTTGTACTTGATTGCTTGCAAATAGGTGACCAGCAAAGTACACCGTAGCAAAGATTCGTACTTTAGAAAATCATGTTTGCCGGCAGTGTTTTCACGCAGCATTTACTTTACGTAGCTCGAGATTAGATCGCACCGGGTATCGTAGAAACCCGTAACTGGTACTATAACGTATCACGATTAATGAAAGGAAAAAGTATGCTACGAAACGTAGTACGTAACCAAGATTGCTACGGTTGCTACGGGTGCTACGTACCTATGTTGTTTGTTAGTTGAGATGGTACAAGGTTTTTTAATGGACTTTAAAAACGGAAGAGTATCTTATTCACGATCGCATGTATTCTTTTAAATCCTTTGAGTCCGTGTTTCAGTTTAGATGACGTCTATGCGCGATAGCAATATATTTTAGTAGTTATAGTAATTATAGTTAGTGGGAGGACTAACCTAGACCTTAGCCCAGCAGTAGGATATATAGATCCATCTAAAGGTAGACTATTATCTATTAGAATGGTTTCTCTGTCTTACCCGACGTGAAGTGACATTGGTGACATTGTGATTACCTCATAGTAGGATAGATAGTTAGATAGTTAATTTACTGGTTGAAGATTAGATATATAAACTATTTATTTACACAACAAAGGACTATTATAGACACTAATTTTAATATTAACTAGTAGTACAAAGGGTGGTTTCATTTAAAGCTATTTCTCCAAGCTGACCGAACGGAGATGATGATATTATCTGTGAAAGGCTAACTACTAGGTACATGCTTTTTTTAAACATTTACAATCTACTTAAACAAAGTAGGAAGTTAAGTTACTGGGCTTACTAATGTATCAGGGTAACGAGCGCACTGCAGTGCTGCGCACTTGCGCAGGCCTTTGTGTTTCAAATTTCTGGGTTGTACTGCAATTGAGATGGGCTGACATTATGCTTATCAACAGACAAACGACCTGCTCGTCGCGTTATCCCAAGAAAAAGCTTACAGTCACTGTTTATTATTAATAGCAATGTAAAATTATTAAAATAAACATTTCCGTACCATCCGAGCCTTAGCGTCATTATTTTCCTTTTCGAATATTTTATTTCATTCCTTAAACAGAGGAAAAGCTTGTTAAAATAATACAGAGATAAGTCGGCGCTTGTTCTTTGTACTTTCCTCAAAAAATGAAGATGGACAAAGAATAAGTAGATAAGCAGATCTGATAGCGAGCATATTGCCTAAAACAGGTCAAATATAACTTATGTATACCTATCTGTCGATATTACATAATCCTCTTTGCCGGTATCTAATAAATCGAGGGTAGCGATGCTAGTGGAACACGCAAAATGAGGTATTAGCCATGATCGAAAATTAAAATGGGATTTTCTTACCAAGGCAATATTGACTGATTATCGAAATTACATAGCTGTAGCTTTGGGTAAAAATTAGCTCCTATTATCCACCTACCAATTTGAATAATGTTTTTCACTGTCAAGTTAAAAATTTAAGACAAATATTTTTTTTTTATGCTATTTGGTAACGAGACAAGCTGGTCGCTCGCCTGATGGTAAGCATAACGCCGGCCCATAATAATTGCAGTGTCACTCAGAACTTTGAAACACAAAGGCCTGCGCGTCACTTCAGTGCGCTCGCTACCCTGAGACATTAGGTATTAAGTCTCATAAGCCCAGTAATTTCACTGGCTACTCTGCTCATCAAACCGGAACAAAGTAATGCTTGCACATTACTGCTTTGCGGCAGACTTCACAAGCAAAGAGGTGGTACCATAAATGCAAATGTGGCAATTCTTTAGCTATTTCTTTGTATTCTATTTCATCGCACAAAGTTCAAAGTATACCTAGTAGAGAATGGCTCTACAAGAAGCAACTATTATAACTAGGTCAATAATAAGTTAGCTGTCGGTTATAGAAACCACAACACATAACTATCATTTTATTGATTGATAGGCTGTTGATAAGCTAGTTAAAGTGACGAGTAGGCATTTAGGCTTTAGCTGCGTAATAAAAGCTACAGTACCTATCACACAAAATACATACGAATAGCTTCCAATACGTTACTTAGTTTTTATTTTACTTTATATTTAAAATCCTAAATAAAATTAACATGTTGGTTTCATTTTAATTAGATGATCATCATCGTCACATATAATTAGTAAATCGAATATCGGTTATTTTATTATTAAAAATGTATTCAAAAACAATGCTGCAAGCTGTGGAAAGAATACTTTGATTTACGTTACGTTTACGTCAAGAGAAAAGGGAATTTGGTATAAAACCGTCCAGCCACAACCCCCTAGAAATCCATGGATCGATAACCACATACTACCAAGAAAAGACGCAGTAATTATCATGAGGCTTCGTTCTGGACACATCCCATCAAAGAAGTTTGCATTTCTCATGAATAAAGTCCCGTCACCGAACTGTGACCTATGCGGTGTTCCCGAGAACTTGCACGTGTTGATGGAGTGACGCCACATAAACGCACTGTGATTAAGCTGTTTAATAAAGAATAATAAAAAAATATATCAATACATCAATGTAGTTAACTAACTCAGTGGCTAACTATACTATTTAGATAGATAAATTCTTTATTATTGCACACTACAAAAATACAAAATTAAAAAGGAAACTTATTTTAGTGCAAGTAGTGGTCTTATCGCCTAATACGATTTAAACAACAAAAACTATTTTTTATAGATTTTGCGTGACTACCGTTTTGTATATACTATGTTTATAACGCTTCAGCTATCGTGTATAGTTGTTAGAATTTACATTCACCGTATTTTGGGTAACCAGTTCAACACGGCAAGTTCAAATTGTTTTTTTTTAGATATAATATCGTAACAAATTTCTCTTGCATACCCTCAACGCTTTTCTCATGCAAAGGTCACGGTCATAAATCCACCACGTGAGCCCAACAGCGAGCCAAAATGTAGCGATTGTAAAATTTCACATGCGATAGTAAATTATATTTCTTTGTTTCAGATCCGAGCCTCTTATTTCCTCTGTTAAATCAAGCTACAGAACGTTTTGTCTGAAAACATTTGAGATCTTTTTCTCTCTATTTTAAAATGGTGGTGGTATATTTTTGCGCTTTATAATAAAAGGTTAAGAGAAGTGAGTTAGTGAATCAGCATTCACCAGCTCACGTTTGAAAATACACAATCAAGTTTGTAGTTTTCAAACTAGGTACCTATGTCGAAGACGAAGACAGATGTAATTTGACTGCGCCTGATTTAGCACACGGCAGAAACGTAGCTCAAAATTGCAGCCAACTAGCACAGGATTTTTTATTCCGATAACCATCATAATCTTTGTCTACTTACTACTGGACATTTCTCTCTAAACGAACGCCACAATCTCTGTTTTCAGTTCTTTTCATGCAATCGCTGCCATTTTTGCAAATCGTCACTTAAAGTTGCCTACGTTTACCTAAGAGCGCATTTCTCTCCAAATCACGTATTAAATTCAAGTACAAGTTTGACACAACCGTTTTTGATTCTTTAGAAAAGGTGGCCAGCCCACTGCGTTAATTAAGCCTTTAGTTCTAATTGCATACCACCTAAATTACGTAGTATCTGTAATTAAACTGTACAGGATCTCCAAGCAGGCCAATGCTTGGCATAATTTATATCAAATAAATTAAATACCTACTATGTATATAATATCAATACATGTTAGTTTAACAATTGTTAGTGTGTGGATTTATGAAGCGTTTATTTCCTACCCTTGTAAGAAACAGCCTAGCGTCATATAAATACTGCAAAGGAAGCCGACAAAAGAACTTCTTTGAAAATGTAATACGCTTTACCTTGCCCTTCGGTATTCATTTATGAACTCCGAATGCTGAAATCATAATAGGCAACGAAAACTCATTAAACGCAAAATACACGGTCGTAACTCATTTATGAAACTAATAAAATGCAGGAACACCAATAAATATGTACAGTTTTCTTTCAACTCATCTTGTTATGGTTTCGACGTATATCCACAGCAAATGGGGCGAAAAACTGATAGTGTAGACAAGACTTTGTTAAGATACATAATATGCACTGAAGTATCGAAAGAAAAAGGCTATATTTTTATTGGGTTATCGAAACGATAGAACTTCAATTCGTTCAATTCAATAGAACGTAAAAGTATTCGCTCACCCACTTTCATCTGCTTTAAGAAAATATTTTACTAAAAATTTATAAAAAAATAAAAATTTGACTATATGACAAAAATTATTGAAATGTGCCTTTTTAGTTGCCCAAACGGTTTTGAAGCAGTAAATTTTTTTGCATTTCGAATGTGGTTATTCTATACACTCAGATCTGTGATTTTCCTTCGAACGAGGCAGTGGACAAATGGACACTTGGACAGTGCATTAACCGTAACCCTAAGTAAAGGACTTTACCTAAAACTTCTACCATGCCACAATGTTAGTGGGACGACTAACTCTTCTGCGAGTGTCCGTCTGGGTTGTTACCACCGCTTTGCTCGTGAAGTCTGCCGCCAAGCAGTAGTGTGCAAGCATTACTGTGTTCCGGTTTGATGAGCAGAGTATCCAGTGAAATTACTGGGCTTATGAGACTTAATACCTAATGTCTCAGGGTAACGAGCGCACTGCAGTGCCGCGCAGGCCTTTGTGTTTCAAAGTTCTGGGTGGCACTGCAATTGTTATGGGCCGGCGTTATGCTTACCATCAGGCAAACGACCAGCTCGTCTCGTTACCAAATAACATAAAAAAAATGTATTTTGTTTTCTGTTTTAAATAAATGTTTTGTTAGCTAAGCTAAACCAGGCTTTCTTCTGTATTTTGCAATGTATCGATCATTGTCTTAAAGCACGTCTAAGGACTTTCCACTGGATATTTAGAAAATAAGGCTCTCTTTCGCAAATCTGTTCACAATGTCTGCACATTTTGTATTTTCTTGCCATTCCGAGTTAGATATTGAGCAGCGCTGGTAGAACTTTACTCAAACTCCATTTATAAACTTTGGCACAGCTTGTTAGTGCCAACTTCAGACCGGTCTAGTCGAAAGAACTGTTTAGACTTATTGCCCTTTCAACAGTTTTGTTTGTGCAAAACAGACATACTGTTGCATAAACTCTTTAAACAAACCAGAACATGAGTTGTTTGTTGGTTTGTTATTCAATCATGCGATTGTAGCGGTATTCTACGTAATTTCGTTCATGTCCTAGAATACTTCAAGTCAAAAGTCGTTTATTACACGCAATTCCCTCGTTTTTGCGGGTGAACCCGCGAGCGAAAGCTATCTGCGCATAAAGTGCGATTTAATGCGATTAATCAATAAATCGTTCAGTAAATTAGACACGGAATACTTTTTGATTAATAAAACATGTAACAGTATAATTTAAGAATTACTACTACAAACTCTATTCAAATTTTGTCTGGAAGCTGGACCACTGATAGAAATAAAACCGTTCTTTGTGACATGTTTGTAACGCTCTTATTGTCTTATCTTAATATTGCTATTGTTTCGCTTTTTTTTCTTGTGGTGAAACAATCAAGAATCATCTATATATCTCCCAACTACTATCGGCACGTTAAACCTCATTTAGCGTAGGCGACATAAGAAATCTAGAGTACGAGAAAAACCTTTCTTCAGTCTGGTTTGTAGCTGTAGAGCCTGTAGGTATCAAGAGGGTTAAAAAGATAAATCTTCGTGAGAACTACCTTGATTTATTATTCAGAGAGGGTTATGACATATTTATAGCAGGGTTAACCTCTGACATATCTGGATTTAAGATCGAGCCTTCACGAAATGTTACATGGTAAAAAAACATATAATACAGACTCGGAATTCTATTCGGCTTGAGTAGAAACGTAAGTGATTGGCAAGATTGAATTTCCGAGATGATGTTTAGTAAGAAAATAACGTGTACATGTTTTACGTGTTATACCTACGCTATTATGTGATAGGCAACGTAATAATTGCCCCCAAAATGATAAAAAAAAGTTTCGTTACATGACGATTAAAGAAACAGCTCAATTCTGAATTGCAGAGCGCGTTGCGAATGGCCGTAGCTGACCTTTGTTTCGCTACGCTAGTATAAATACGTCTAGCATAGCATGTAGGAAAAAACACGCTGGATTTTACACATAGCCCACGCAAAATAAACGCGTGCATATGAGAGCACCTTATCAAAATTGATAAATCAAACTACGCTCACTAGATATCAGCAAAATAAGCGAACGTTCTCGGAATAATATAAACCGAAATTACGCTTTCACCGGGAGGCTAATGTAACTTCAATAACGGCTCTCCACCGACCCTTTTTATCTTTCTATTTCAAGTTAACGATATAACTTTACATATAACAGCTACCGTCTCTCAAACCTGACCACCACAAATACCTGAGCACATTCAATAGGCGTCCGTAACGACCACAAATTGCTGCGTAACTGGTTAGCGGTAACACAAAGGCGTACACTATCACTGGTACCTGTGACGCTGAGCAAGGACATGTTGGGACATCCGTCTGGGCTGGCCCGTCGACCCGGGGCGGTCGGCGGGGCCGCCGCCTCACCGGCCGCCACGGGGCGCCATTTCTGCACACGCGCGCCCGGCTTATCGCGCGGCCGGCGACCGACTGCCGCCCGGCAGCTCGGTGAACCTACAACCACAACTCCAGCTTGCTCCATCTCTCTCCTTCACTTTAGACTTACAGTTATATGAATGAGACGCAGCACCGGGTCGGTGAGCACGGACGATGGCGGCAGCGCGCGCCGCGCCTGCGTATTGCTTTCTTTCTGACATCACCGTTACCCGGATTATTTTCGCCCGCCGAGGTAAATACCCTCACATTGATCGGGCCCGGTTAAACTTGATGCAATTATTGCACTGCCCTAGTCCTAGCCGACACAACTTTAGTGCTCGTTACCGATTAAGGAGCACGTAATCTGGAATTAGTCCGGATTTGAAATGGATTAAAGTTGTAAAATAAAACTTTCAATATAAGTTTTCGTCTTTTTTAAGTAATAATTGTTGTTAAATTAAACATTTACATGTTTTTATAGCAAAAAAACATGTGCTCTATAATATGAGTATAAGACCATTTGACCATTGTGTGTAAAAATACCAAGTTTTTTCTGCAAATAAATGATTTGTATTTGAACTAATTACTAACTAACTATGAAGTATGTACTAACTTAAGTTACAAACTTTCGTAATTCTCCATTTCTTTTTCGTAGAAAGTCGACTGTACTACGTAAGTGTATCCGTTTGCATACTTATAAATATAAGTTACAAACTTTTTATAATTCACAATTTTGATGTAACCTTACGTGCATATTCAAAAACTTTCAAGAGCTAGAAAAGCCGAAACTTTATTGATAAAACCAAATTTTAAATAAATAAAAGTAGACTCACTAGACTAGAAAGTAGTTTCATTTAAATGAGATCGTCTACGTCGTAGCAGAAGCTACAAGCAATGTAGAACCATGTCAACGTTAAGTTTTACATCCTGTGGCCTCAGGCAAGCACTTGGGAATAAACAATACTTTTCGCTTTGATATCAGGAAAATAACTGTGAAAAATGTAGCTTTTTAAAAATAAGTATTTTAAAATGCGACACGTCACGTAGCGCTTCCGCGCGATTGCAATTTCGTAGCGACTACGAATGCTACATCGCGTCGTAGCTGCGAAAGTTTATTTTACGTGCTTTGTTAAGTATTTTTTATACAAAACTGAAATTTCTGTTCTTTTGTATTTTCTACTAGCTGCTGCCCGCGGTTTCACCCACACGGAGATATTGGATTTTATGGTTGTTATTTGTTTGCGCGGAGCCCTAATTCTTTTTCTAAAATAAAAGTAGCCTAAATTACTCCTTATAACACCAGCTATCTGCTAGTGAAAGTCCCGTCAAAATCGGTCCAGCCGTTTCGGAGATTACCCGGAACAAACAGACAGACAAAAGTTTTAAAATGGTTGTTTTTTTTTTACCATAATATATACTTTCATATGCATTTGTTAAAAAGCTGTTATTTTGACATTACAAAAAGACACTTAAATTTTATTTATTTGTATGTATAGAAGATGATGTGATGTAAACATTTTCAGTACTTTTGATTTAAATCTATAAAATATTTTATATTTACTTGCGGTATCCGGCAACAGACGGTAATATGTCTAATAGACATATTACATAGACATATAGACATTGTCTATAGAATGTAATGTTCCTATAGTACTTGCCAAATTTTAATACGCCTCTGAGCTTTTTATTATTTGGGAAGACTATAAAAGGGATAAGTCTAGGGTTGGGTATTAAATATCACGCCCACGCGTTCACGTTAGAATAGAAAAATCCAATCGCATAGTCTAGACAAACCTAACATGGGTTTTAAAACGATAAGAACCAAATTTGTATATTTCCTTGTATTAATAATAAATAAATACGCAATTTCAGACTCGTCGCTTTTAATTTTGACGAGTGGAAAATATATAACTATAACAATCCAAATAGTTTCATAAAAGACCAAGAAAAAGTAAGATTATATCTATTATTTTTTTTTATCTCAATATCATCATACTTTACCGGTCGCATTATATTTTGTCCTCAACCAAAAAAAAATTAAGTATAATTAAATTATATGGCCTCTTCATTTGTCACCATTATCTTGGAGAAATGAAAACTTTAATTAGAAAGGAAAAGAATGTAGCTTCTTTATGATAAAATCCAGCGGCGGTCTGGATTCTAATACATTTTCCTTTTCAAATGCGACTTTTAAAAATAGGAGCTTGTAAATCGGTCCACGTTCGACCACTATTTTTCATTGAAACTAACTATCATCATCAGTTTTATTACGCTCCCATTGCTGAAATACCGGTCTTCTGTAAGAGAAGAAGAGTATCGGCCATAATCCACCACGCAGGTCCAGTGCAACTTAGTGGATGTAACATGTCCTCGAATTTTGTGGTTTAATTAACTATAGTAGTTACTATGATTACCTATGTCAATCCATTTTGGGGTGGGCAGAGAGAAATCCTTGCATACTCCTTTAGCAGTTTCAGCATTATCAAACACACGTATGGAGTACATCCATGTTTGGGTTACAGAAATACCAAACCATGCGCCGTTAAAACCATGAAACAACCATCCAAACCAAGAAATACCATATGCGTACCAAATTTCAACATAGATTCGGAACAAATTGGCTGTATCAGACGGACATCCATATAGGAGTGACCCTATAAAGGGCACGTTATTTCATTCACGGACGTACAGAACCCTAAAAGGCGATTTTTGAACAATTGTTTAAATCATCAAGTGTTTACAAAGTTATTATTTGATTAACAAACAAACCAAATTATGCAAAAATTCCCGATTTTTAGATCCTTGGACTTGTGAGAAAAGAGTTTTACATTTCTTTCTTTCTTTATATTCAAAATACACAATAGAAGGCAAATATTGCTCTCGAGTTTACATATTTATTACATAGTTTAATTATCGTGTTTTATGTTCCAAATGGCGACTTATCCTACATCTTATTTATCCTTACCAGGTGGTAGGACTAACTCTTCTGCGAGTATCCGTCTGGGTGGATGTGCAAGCATTACTGTGTTCCGGTTTGATCCGGCAAAGTAGGCAGTAAAATCACTGGGCTTGTCTCAGGGTAATGAGCGCAATGCAGTGCCGCGCAAGCCTTTGAAAGCCGCGAAACACAAATGTTTCAAAGTTCTGTGGCACAGTTCATACTTTTGCCTAGTCAGTTAGGATCAAATACAACAACGAATCTCCTTCATACTCTGCCTTAAACAAAACATTAGACGTCTACCGTAAAACTCATCGAGAAGTACTGATTTACTCTAAATCGAGTTACACAAGGAAAAGCCTTTAATCAGATCTTGGCGGAGTGCACTGTTGCTAACAACTCTTTTCATGGGGACCGCTTCCAAAACTTCGGACAAGTACTCTTCTTTGATACTGGGGTTACTACGCTGAATAAATTCACTAAAAAAATTGTAAGATGTATTCCATTAATTTAGTTCTTTAAATCGACTTTAATTAAGGGTTTAAAATTTAAGTTTAGAATTCGGTACTACGGAGCAGATCAAAATCAATATTATTTTCAAAACATTTGTTTAGTTTTGTCTTGCTATATTCTTTTGCTTAGCGACTAGTCCGCTTATGTGGCTAGGACGAATGAAGAAAACCTCGTGTAAATGCTAGTTATCTTCCATAACAACTAAACTAAGAATACATTTTTTAAATTGTGCGAATGGCAAGAGACACACTCAAATGAAAGCGTCACCAATGCTTATCAGACTTTTTTTATGTTATTTGGTAACGTTATTTGCTATTCAGTCCTTTTCCAAAGCTCGGAGTCGTATTTGAAGAGAATGTTAGACATTAGCTTCTAACCATACATAAATCACGCTATTTTTTATCACAAAAACTATTTAAATGAAATGCCTCCACCGCGGGCTGAAGTTCAAATTATACAAAGAAATGGTCTCAGTAGAGTGCAAGTCGTTAACAATTCATTGCACGGCGCTCGCTGTCTGCAAATCCTGCAATACGTAGCTTCCGCATCCGGTAGGGAAGCTACGTGGATGTTTTATGCAGTGGGATTTGTAGTGAGACTTCACTCCTATGCCATTTGCTTTCTAAACCGATAACGTAACAGTAATAGAGAAATGATAATTTCTATCTGAAGACAGAAAATAATTTCCCTTGTCCTCACAAACTTATGCCCGTTTTCACCAACCCTAGGAGATGCCTCAATCGGATGCCTAAACATTTAGGAGTTGCCTAGAGCAAAAACACGTTTCACCAACCATTAGGAGTGTTCTAAAGGTTGATGCTTAAGGCTTTGCTTACATTAGGAGTTACTTAGTTAGGCGCCTTATTTGTCGTTGGTGAAAACGTGCTCTTCTATGAGATTCTATCTGGGTGTGTACTGCCGCGATAGCTTGCTGCACATGTGCAAGCATTACTGTATTCTGATTTGAAAGGCAAAGTAATTGGCTGAAAATGCTTTTGGTTGAAATATTTAACCATTCATAACGCTGTTAAGTGATTGATATAAAAGCAGCATTATTTTTTTTCAATTCATATCTAATTGCTTTGCGTGTAATGTACTTGACTGTGTTACTATTTTTTATTAGAAAACGAGTTTACCTATATCTTGGTAAATAATATGATTATTAATGATAGAGCTATTTGAGTATGGGTTTCGAACTTTCCCATACAGAACAATTATTATTATAGCACATTGTTCTGAGCATTTACCTCCCACAATATGTGACGTCAATGTCAAAGGCAAATGTCAACATCCTCCAAAGTTTAAACCCCGACAAAAAGAGGGTGTTATAAGCTTGAAGCCTTTGTCCGTCTGTCTCGGGTATCGTGGCTCCTGAACGGATGATAAGTTGAGTTTTTGTTTTTTATGTCTTAGATTGGACGGTTCTTTGGTCTTATCTGTGTTTGGCGAAATCTGTTTAGATGTTTCAAGATCATCAGCTTTTAAATAAATCAATGAGCATTACATATGCATTGCAAATGCCACGGATATTTATTGGCTTGGAATTTTAACCACATCGTCTCTTAAGAGATAGTGGACTTGCATTTTCAGCGCGCCTTGATTAATTAACACCTTAACACCGTACTATAAGTTATAAGTTAGTAAGTAAGTAGTTAAGTGTTAGTTTTAAGTTATTGTTTACTATTGTATTGTATTGTATAGTCACAAACCCTATACAAAAAACCATATCAAAATCCACCAAACCGATTTGGAGATAAATGGGAACATTCGCATACAAACAAACCTCTCACCCTAAACGCATAATATGTAGGTACGTCATGGATAAAAATTAAAATATTTTTTTACATATCTAGCTACCTCAAAGAGCGTAGAAATGACGAGAGGCCAATTACATAGTCCAAAGACAAATAATTTCTGGTACCTACTAGCGTAGTAGAGAAACGTTTCGCGTAACTTTAAGGGGCATATTGTAGGTACGATTAAGTATGTAGACTTAGCAATAATAGATGGCGCAAGTTAGTCAAACTTTATGAAACTTAAGTATTCACGTAGTAATCACACTCTTCCTATTATTTATTAATCAAACTTCGTCATTTACTATGCTAACTACTTTTAAATATACTTTACAGTTGACTGTAGAGCAATTGCTTATACTTTTAGTTTATTAAACGAGTTACTGCAGTCCAATTTGTGTGCTTTTACATATTTTCCGCAATATCGGGTCACGCATGACGGACCTATTTCTATTCCATCTAAATCGATGGCCTGAATTTAGAAAGTTACATATAGCTTTTATATCACCATTGTTAAATTCTTAGAAGCAAGCTTCTGGCTTACTTGATCGTATAAAGATTTACTGACAATTTTACTGATACTTTTTTTACTGACGATTTTTTTTAACGTCGTGGTATAATATATAATACCTGTGATTTAATCGCGATTAAGTCGTTCTTAAAAGTAAACAACGAGATTTACTGACTGGGACAAGCTCGAGAAAATAAATACAGACTATCCCATAATAACACATTTTCATGGAAATTTCTAACTATTGTTTATCTACTAAAGAATAAAGAAATAGAAGATCTGGTGGCCGAACCAAACATCATCGGCGAGATAAAAGCCCACAGACTTCGCTGGCTCGGACACCTCGAAAGAATGGGAGAAGATCGGGCAGTGAAACGAGCGTACCAAGGACGGCCGAGTGGTCGACGACCAGTCGGCCGTCCTAGGTACCGCTGGAGTGATGAGGTCGACCAGGACTTGCGCGAACTCCAAGTTGCGAATTGGCAGGAGATGGCGCAAGACAGACCGAAGTGGCGGCTCTTATTATCGGAGGCCAAGACTCATTTTGGGTCACTGCGCCCTCTTAGTTAGTTAGTTAGTTAGTTAGTTAGTTTATCTACTCTCAGTTTCATAAAATCTAGCTGAATGTTTACCTATACCTAAATTCCTAGAAAGTAAAATACCTATTTTAATCTCTTAAGTAAACGTTATAGCGAAATAATTAATATCGTACCTCTTACCAGAACTTGTAAAGCTAGTAACGCAGAAATAAAAAGGTGTAGGTTACTCTATAAACCTGCTTTCTATATCCATATTAGGTACAGGCTAGCTAGTTTTTTTTTATATGTCCAGTCGATCGCTTGTCCGGCACACGCCGCCGCTTGTTGAGCATCAAGATTTACAAATAAATCTTTGTCAATGAGTTGTGCCCATCATTACGTAACATGCACGTGGTGCCAATCGGGGCCCGACCGACCGCGAGAACAGCCGAGCCGAATTCAAATATCGATCGCGACCGCGCGACAACGCTGTGACGTCACCGGGAAGCAACTACTGGCGTCAACAACTACATACTACCCTCATTTTGAAATGCGACCTTATTGTTTACGCTATAAGTTTAGCTTTCGTTGGCGTGTTAATGGAGTTTATTTTATTTTTGAATTGGTAAATATTATAGGTGGCAGCGATACAAGCCTCCTGACCCACATCAGAGCTTTGCTGATGCGTAATGCGTATGCACTTGTTATACATGGCTATTATGTGCAACATGTGAGGACCGTACCTACGAACAATGGGTTAAAGATGCATGGGTAGTTAACGACTGGTTTACATGCTAATCAGTTTTGGAATTACCTATTGTCTGTTCGATTGTTGGCGTTCCAATTTATTTAAACATGTTTAATGTTGGTAAAGCTATGAGTTAAATTCTTTCAGTGTTACGTGATTTATAAATATATAAACGGCAGTTAAGGTTTATTTAGAGGTTGAGCTTCGTATGTTACTTTTACCTACTTGTCATACTTATTATAAATAAGTGTCTTTTTAACTCTAGAAAGGCTTATGTTGGTTACTAGTTTTCGTAAGCTCGAATAGTTTAAATGAAGATGCGATCGAGGAGGGTTTACTAGGTTACCGTATACCGTGAATAGGTTGGCAGGTACCTGAACCTGCGCCAAACTGAGAATGGGACCATAGTTCTCAAATACAGTTGCCGGGTGTGCTTGGGCGACAGTTTTTTGTCATAAATGTGGTAGCTAGCCCGGCACTAGAAAATTATCTATCACCTATGTTTGACGATGTTTTGCGCCACCAAATGCTCAAGTTAATTGAAGGAATTGTACCCTCTACCTACAGATCGGCGACGACAACAACAACAAACGACAACTTCATCGTTGTTCGTCAACTTTTACTTTATACGTCGTTTTATGTAGTTCTTTATAATTTTAGTTATAGTAAAGATACCTATATGGTTGCTGAAACTATCTGTGGTGTATTGCTGAAATATGCGCCATAGCCACTACACTTTAAAACCCAGTTCCTTCCATTTGTTTTAAAAGACGTTTTCAAACTCAAACTGGCTCCGTGATTCAGTTAGTAAGAACTGCCTGCAAATTTTGCAGCACAAACGTAAGAGGCTCTAGTTCGGGCTCAACCTCCAGCCGAGGCACACTGTAGTGACCATAAAGTTTGATTCCAGACCTTGGATGTTTGTATACCGGCGCGGTGTACCTAATTGTGTGTCCATACTGCGATAGGTAGATAGGTACCTACTACCTACCACCTACCTATCACAGAATCGTAATTCTTTCTATCCTTCATTCTTATATCCTTTATTCTTATATCCTTTATTCTTCATTCTATCCTAGTACAGGAGTGTGTAAAGGTTTGTTTGTTAACCAAACGTAGTGTTTATATTCTCTTTGTTTGAACCAATTACATACACCATATTCCCGGAAACTGCAACGAGGCAACGTGGTACTTGAACCTTCGATGAACTCCAGCAACGATTGCGAGAAATGGACACCCAGGCGGACAACCAGAATTGAGATTTTACAGCTATTATCCTATACAGTTAGCTGTAAAATCTCAATTCTGGTTATATTTATATAATGTAGGATTATTAGTTGTAAAATCTAAATTTCAATATTATTTAATTTTTGTTAAATAAATGCTTTAAACTTGTTTTAAATTTTAAGCCCTTCGTGTAGACGCAGGGCCCAACGGATTTGAGCTCAAGCAAGCAACCTTACTAACAGTGCCATAATTTTTTTCAACTTCATTTCTGTTTGCTAATCAGAATCTTTTATGGATCAGATAATTTATCTAGTTTAAATGTGCAGGAACTGTATGGCCTATGGCCCTTGGTAATCCAGGTTAGGTGAGTTGGAGGTTCTCAGAGAGTAGATATAATTCATACTAGGTGCTCGAAATTCAATCGTATACCTACCTACTAAACCACTGGGTCGCGAGCGCGACTCCCCTGTAGTATCACTGGGGGGTCGTGCCCCTAGCTTATTCGATCAGTCTCAAACAAAAAGCCACGCAAAAAAGCTCTCTGAAAGAAAAAATACTTTATAATGTCTTTGAAATCATTGACATTAAATTGTAGGATCGCCTTATTTTTTTTACATGTTATAGGTTGCGTATTCAAAAAAGTTGAAAAATACTGATATAGCTGAGTAGGTATGAAAGCTAACATCTAGGTTAAGAATTAGTTCTCTTGCAAAGTTACCTATTTATAAATCACCACTAGGTACTTGGATTATCCATGGATTCCAGCACATGAGTCTTCACTAGTTTTACACTAGTGCTTGACGCACTTTTATCGTTAATTCAGAGAAATAAAAAAGTATTTCTGGATGTGTTCTGTATTATTGTACGGACGGATCGACTTGCCGAAATCACAGCTGTACTTAAAAACTACGAGACTATGTTGTTAAAAATCGTCTCTACAATTTTTAGAAATTAAAGAAAGTTTTCAATTAAATAATAACATTTATTGGAATATAAAAATGTCTTTCAATAAAATAATATCGTCACTTAATTTAAACAGAAACAATTACAACACTTTTAACTAAAATTATAATTACAGATTTAAAATAAATATTTGGTAAATTATTTACAATTTGTAGGTAAGACACGAAAATTTAACAATCGAGTAACAAACACTTACGTACTTATATCCCTGCAATAGGATTCCTTGTGTTGCAGCTGGTGGCAAGGACACACAAAGATACACAACACAAACAACCAAGACCCGAACACAAACTTGCTCCGGCCGGGAATCGAACCCGGGGCCTTGCAGCCCTTGCAGGCAGGGTTATTACCAACATAGCGACGGAGCTTTCATTATTTCAATAAATTAAAAATAATATACAATTTTATAGGGATCCTAAGAAAGACCTCCCATTGCTAAAACTTTGTTATTGTCTTTGAAAAAATGACTTTCATATTTGGAGACCTCCAGTGCAAGTACCTACCGATCATTTCGATAAATAAAATTGACCGTTGGAATGGTTAAAAATTTAAATTAGAAATAGGACGTTCATGATTAATTTGAAAATGAAACGAAGCCGAATCTATTTTCTTAAATATGAAGTGAATATTCGCATCATACAATTGGAAGACTGGTGTATGGAGGGAATACTGTTTTATCGTATAGATTTTTGTTAAAATAGTCTTCGTTCCATAAACCAGTCTTCGAATTGTGTGATGCGAATATTCATTTCGTATTGAAGTAGATTCGATATTTAGATGCGACAGGAAGAGATCGTATAGAAACGTGTCAAGAAGCCCTGGCCCAGCAGTATAATAGCAAAATGAAGTCATGTGAACCACTCCTAACATTCATTTACACCAAACTTGCATACTAACTCATCAATATCCATTAATCACAAACTTTATGCTAAATCACTCAACCTAGTACCATTTTACAAGCATTGTATTCAAAAGTTAAAACATTCTAAAATGCTGTCATGCTAAAATGTTAAAAGCAAGTCTTCAGTTGTATAAAATCACAAGTTTAAAATTGATATTATTAACAAACTATTGTAAATGACATGGCTTTTCATCAGGTGAGATAAAAGCCAGTTGTAAATATAATTATAATGGAACAAAACTTGAGACTAGTAGTTCGATCATACCTACCTACATTATTTCTATATTTAGTCAAGTGGGCAATGAGCTCTGCTCATCCTCTATATAATGAGCCGAGCTCATCATAGTGCTTATAACTAATAAGCTCTGCTCATTATAGCCTTTATAGCTAATGTTAAATGTGATAATAGAACCAGTTAAAGCTCATTCAATTCAATTGAACACAGTACATATTCAATTGACGAATGGATGAGGTAGCTAGACTTAACGCTGATGATCACATATATAATAGAGCTTAAAACCAAGCTCTGATTCATAATATCTACAGAATCAGAAACTAAAAAGACCATAATCTCAAAATACCAAAACAGAAACCAAATATTTATGCTTTTTTTTTTAATGCACAAACATTTGTCCCTTTGCTGCTTTGTGGAAATTAATCCCCAACATGCTACAGAAGTTAAAACTGTCAACTGAACCACTGTGTCACAGTGTGGTTGCTGTAATGCATGTCAAACATAAACAATCAGTAACAATTGGTCATAGTATCTGGCTAAATCAGTAAGTACATCTTTATCAGTGGAGTTAAAATACACAACAGTCAGTAAGCCCTCCAGTGTAAAGCCAGCTCGGACATTTTAGATTGTATTTTTTCAAGCCATAGTGCAAAATATACAAACAGAACAGAAACTAGAACAATTTCAGAGAAGTGACCGCTTATATTAAGTTTATTATCACATCCAACATTAGCCATAACATTTAATACTGTACCACACTGTTACACTATCATAATGTGGTCTAAATAATGTTATTGAGGCCTTCAACAAATTTCAAGTATTTAATATGCCTGTCGGCGTAATTATCTCCATCGTTCCGCCTTTCCTCCACAAACTTTTTTTCATGACAAATCAGTACATTGAACAGTATGCTTGAATATACACGGTTACTATCATAGCGAACCATTTTTGCCTGTTTTTGCCTCAAATCATTGACGTTACATTTCCTACATGTTCTCTTGACTAATGCACTATTTTGCCTGATCAATCCAAAGTAATTGTACATCACGTAAATAATTTCATGCACAATGAACCTTCTATGATACCACAATGTCTCATGGAACTTATAAAACCTTAATAATTCATTATTCAATACCAATTCGTAGAATAACACTTCTATTTTACGAGAAACAAGTATGTTATTTAGCATGCAGTTACAGCTACTATTTGTATAATTTAATAGTAAGTTTACTAAGCTGTCTTCAGAGTAAGACAGAAGGTTTTCTTCTGAAGCACACAGTGTAACATCTTTTGGAAAGTTTGTAGTAAGAATGTGAGCCAAACTCTTACGTAGATTTGTGTCTATGGTACTTTCAAAAGTTTTCCAACCAGCATTGTCTATTGCCAGAATGTTTCTGATGCAGAATTGTCGGTAATGGAAACAACTAAAGTCTGAAACGTGTTTTGCTGTCCATCTCTCTGAGAATCCATATTCCTTTATCAACAGAAATCCTGTATCATATGGTTGTTTTAAATTTTTGACTGTATTTATAATCCACATTCGATGATTCCAGCTGTGGTAATTGTTCAGGCTCCGGTCTGATGCCAGTTCACAGATCCGTAGATCTTCATTGATGTAATTCTCCACACTGGTTGTTTGAATTGTTTCATCTGTAATTTCATTTGAATAAAGTTGGTTAAAAACTATGCATAAGCTTTCCTTTCCTCATTCCTTTAATTTAATAATTCTAGGTTTAGTGTGTCTACCACCTTCACCCTAGATCAGGTGAGATAATGCTAGTGGTGGATTGTTAATTGTAATGTAATACATACATGAACATTTAAGAAAAAACTATAACACAAAAATTTTGTCATACCAAAATTAAACAAAATAATTAAATATAAATTAATAAAGGCTTCTTATAACTAAGCTATCATAATTAAAATTTTTCGAAAAATAATATTAAACATTTATCAACACACTTGTATTAGTTGTATGAAACATTAAAGCCGGTCGATACAATCTGGCAGAACAATTCACACTATTCAGGCGAGCATATGAAGTTTCCATTGTGGAAATTTAAAAGAACTGGAAGTATGTCTCTACCATACTTTTTATCAATCTCGGTAAGTGGTGAACAATTTTTTATTAATGGCAGATAGCTTGTAATTTTCTTGGCTCACTATTTTCCACTTCTTCTATCACCATAGCCGTTTCATGGAGGGATAAATCAGTGTTAAATATTATTTAATCTTATATTATCATACTCAACGCCTGGACACCTGACACCTAAGTGCCCGGAATCTTCACCAGCTTCGCGAGGGAAGTCTTAGACCAGGAAAGGAAAGAAACAATCGAATCTTTGTACAGGCTCTTATCCCCTGTACCTTGTCCCCTCTGAGCTATAGGTAGTAGTAGTATTTAATTTGCCAGGTAGGCCTGGCAAATTAAATCTGTTGTAGTCAACCTACCTCTGAGTTTTTTTTATACCCGTCTCTCCGGCAGGGGTTCAAGACAATTTAAGTAGGCACAGACATAATCAGGTATAAAAAACCTACTTATCACAAATTACTCTAGTACTTACTTGACTTTTTTAAATCACATGTTTTAACTAAATTTACCTTGCAATATTCCTTCCAGAAGCCACCTTCTGTATGCAAAAGCCTCGTTACTTTTTGGCTTCCTCGACAACACTAATCTCGTGAACTGAAGTTCTGATGACTTGGCCGACAGATTTTTCAGTACCATTTCCCGTCGTTTATTCCATAATGAACTCAATTCAGGGTTTAATAATAATGTTATATTTAATAACCTAGAAAGCCTTTCAGAGTTTACTGATGAAGGTTTTGTACATTTTTGCTTAGATTTTGAGAAATATTTGTCAGTTAATTCATTGTAACAATACATGTAGACGTGTTTCACGCACCATGATTCTATTCCAAGACAATTCTCCAAATGTAGAACAGGAGATTTATTTCTAAAATTACTCTCGACCGGTACTATATCGAATGCGCATCTGTAAAATAACAAAATAAAGCGTAAATACGAGCAGAAACAAACACAATATTAATTGAAATCATGCCAAAAATAGGTAAATATTTACAACTCAGCATTTTTCGACATAACATTATCAATATCTTTTATAATTTTCTCCACAAGTGCAAATTTATCTTCATCCATTGCTACCTGCTGGGAAATTTTGAGACACTGCGACTGGCTTGATTATTATTTTAAATTATTTCTATTTTTAATAATCGTTTTTGTTTCAATTATTAAATAGTAATCACAAACACAAATTATATAGGGTATCAGATAGACATGTCGCCTACATCCGTCGCTAGACACGAGTTCTCGTCTCTGATTGGCTGAAGCAAAAAGATGTATGACATTTTTTTAATTTTTTATTTTACGTTTACCTAAGCTAATGCAATATTCTAATAAAGAGCAGCCTTCACTACATTAATTAATATTACCTAACCTACTTCTTTAAAATTCAGTAAAATAACGTTTTTGTATTCAATCATTTATTTTTCTTTTTCAATTTTTTCTTATATTTATTCAGAGCTTTGCTTTGCATTGCTGGAATTACAGTCCTTTTCTCAGCGTATTGATGGTCATCAGTACAGTGCATGGGTTCTGGAAAACGAAGATTAATAAATCGAAAATTGAATGTATAATATAATATGAATGATTTATTAGGAACGTAACTGAAATGTGGGTAGCTTACCATTAGTTTCAAGAGATAATGAAATCCCACTGCGAATTGCCGATTGTATAAATAAAGTAGGATAAGCACTGCTCAGTAGCTATGATTTCATGTCACGAATCGTGCCTTAATATGTTTGGGACACATTTGTAGATCAGTGAGCTCTTTCGCACTCGCAAAGAATCGCAGTTGATGGCAACCAATCACTTTTGGAACCTTTCCTCGCTTTTGGGTAACTTGTGTAAAATACAGGCATCTCGAGGGCTTACGCAGCCCGGTACACATCATTTGTGATACATTTCGAAAAATTAATCAAACAAGTTGATTGCTATAGATGTGGAAAAGAAAATGGACGAAAATTAATCGATGCACAGCTACCAATTCACTCAACACAACGACAACAATATGTAATATTGAAATTTAAGATATAATTTATTTAATAATGACAGTACAATGACAATAAGTATGAGTGGTCTGCAAAGAGATTTTAATGTGTTATGACGACGACAATGACTTCAAATCGTAACAAATATGGCGGCGGCTCTAAAGATGACGTCAAGAGGTGGGGAGTGAAGTGAGCGGGGGGTGCAAAATGTCAAATGTCTTTTTGCTGTGACGTTTCTCGTGTCTAGTGTTTTTCTTAGACAGATTTATACCCGTGATCACAAACTACTAAGCGATACTTCATTATAGTCTGTGCTACATACACAGATTACTATATACCCTATGTAGCTAGCTACAAATTTTATAATATAGTAATATCATCCACAGAGTACTATATATGTAGTAAGCTCAATGTACTTGAATGTACACGTGATGTACACAAACCTATATTACATATCTGTGACACAAACTGTTCTTTTTTTTTTTCAATTTATTTCATGACCTAACACAAACTACAAACCACACTCCACAGACTACTGAGGAGAGACATACGACCGACTCCCATAGCTCGTCGCAACTGATTATTTAATCTGTGGGGATGAAAATAAAATTGGGATGTTGACTGATTTTGGGAAAGTGTTTAAAACGATGCGTATGGGCCTAATATAACCCAAAATATTTAAATTTACTTTTTAAAACAACTAATATTTTAATTATCATGTATTTAAAATGCCGTTTTAAATTTTGCTCCAAAACGGCAGTGACGTCACGTGTTCAATTACCACAGAGTAATTTTCTATAACACTGTAAAGTGACAAGCAAAGAGAATATAACCACTACTACCTAGTCTGTGCTACGTTTAGTGACAAGTTCATTCGATGCTTTCTGTGTATGTATTGTTATGTATTAAAATATGAGTTCTAAGTTTTTTGAGCTTATTGATTTATATATATGCTTTGGTTAATCAATACACTTTGGATCTTAGAATCTACGATTACTGTTATATATTCATTGTTGGTTATAGAAATAATGATTTTTGGTATAATAAGTAGGTACTTACACGGAGGTCTTCACATTTCTAAATTCAGCAGAGTTGAAATTATCGTTTGTCGAGAAGAAATTGGCCACCGTAAAACAATCAATTCTCAGCAAATTGGAATTATTTGCCTTTATGAAGCCACTTTCCATCATGGGAGAATATTCAAGAGTCGAAATAAATTTAGAAAAATAGGCGCGGAATTCACAGCACAGATAAATAATCACAGAAATCACTCTAAAATACTAAGCAGTTAAGCGCAACGAGCTATAAGTATCCTCATTGGAGTTTTGGCGGGAATGCGAAAATGTGCTGTTGTTGATTTTGTGTTATTTACTAAAACCTTTGTTTTATAGAGTGTTAATGTGTAATAATAGTGGATTATTAACCATGAAGTGTTCGTAAACTTGCATGAGTGTAAGGCAAATAGTACAAAGACGAAAAACGTGTATTTTCGTATTCTATCCAAAACTCCATAGAAGCTTCATTAAACTATCCACCAATTTACTGAAGCGTCACTTCGGCTCGACCGCGCTTAGACTAAACTTTAACGTGACTTTGACGACTTTCATGCACCAAAACTAAAGTTTTATTATATATTATTACTTGTAACTTGACACTAGTTAAATGCGCAAATCACGTGGAGCCAAAAACAAAACAAAAAAATATATATACCCATTCCGATTGAAACAGTGACGTCACGGGCGTTTTAGGTCACGTGACTTCGGATTGATGTGATTACATTTTGATTATTTAATTTAAATTAAATTCCTTAAAAATAAACAAAAATATTGTGTTTAATAGGATTTCTGTCACAAAAACTACCGTTTCGCGGCAAAATTATATTTTTATTTGAATACAGTCAACAACCCAATTCTTTATTTCCGAGCGTAGACAGACTTTCTCTACCTTTCCTTTTTTTTTTTTTTTAACCAATATAGGCTTACGTTTGACCACAATCTCACCTGATGTTAAGCGACGATGCGGTCGACGATGGAGCACGCTTGCCTAGAAGAAACCTATTCACTCTCGACTTGAAAACTCCCAAATTATAGCTATTGGGAAACACAGAGGCTGGCAAAGAATTCCACTCCTTAGCCGTACGTATAATGAAGGTTGAAGCAAAACGCTTGGTACGGACAGGAGGGATATCAACCATATATGGGTGACGCAGTGCCGTGCCTCTAGTCGTCCGTTGGAAAAATGGAGATGCTGGAATCAAGTTGTGTAATTCTGTCGCACACTCCCCAAAATGTATCCTGTAGAACACTGAGAGACTTGCAATTTTGCGTCGATGCTCAAGACTCTGTAGCCTACCCTCAAACAACCTATCGTTACTAACGATCTTTTTTGCTCGCCTCTCAATGGTCTCCAACGCCTCGAGCTGATATTTGGCAGAGCCATCCCAGAGATGAGAACAGTACTCCATACAGGATCGGACTTGGGCTTGATATAAATTGAGAAGCTGTCCAGGTGTGAAGTACTGCCTCACCTTCGCCAATATGCCCAGCTTTTTTGCAGCTAGTTTGGCCTTGGACTCTATGAAAGAGCCAAAGTTGAGAGTAGGAGTCAGCGTTATACCTAAAAGCTCTAGATGGTCAGTAATAGGTAAAGATACATTTTGGAAAGTGGGAGCGAGATGAAATTGACTCTTCTTAGCGGAAAATAGACACGCCTGGGTTTTCGATGCATTGAACCTGACAAGATTAGCGTCACCCCATTGGGAGACAGCTGACAGTGTCAAGTTCAACCGGTCAACCATGGCCTCTCTAAGAGCCTGAATTTGTGCTCCACTGGAACGTGCATCGGACGTGTATCTCTCCACGACCGTGCTATCGTCTGCATACCCAAAGATACCGGGTTTGAGCAGATCATTGATGTGTAGCAAGAAGAGTGTCGCAGAGAGAACCGACCCTTGAGGTACCCCGGCATTGATTGCCATTTGATCAGACGAGCAGCCCTCAAGGACTACTCGAATTGATCTTTCCCTCAAAAAGTCCGAGATCCAAACGCAAAGTCCAGTGGGCAAGCCGTACGCTGGAAGTTTACTAATAAGGCTGTCATGCCAGACCCTATCAAAGGCCTTCGAGATATCGAGAGAAACAGCAAGCGCTTCTCCGTGCCTCTCGATGGCCTCACTCCAGATGTGCGTGGCATACGCAAGAAGATCTCCAGTGGACCGGTTTCGGCGAAATCCGTATTGCCGGTCACTAAAGAGGTCATTCGCTTCAAGGTATGCCAGGAGCCTGTTATTCAGCACACGTTCCATACTCTTACAAAGTATGGACGTGACTGAGATGGGCCTGTAATTGGATGGGTCGGCACGACTACCTTTTTTGGGCACAGGCTGCACATTAGCCAGCTTCCAGGATCTTGGCACTTGTCCAGTCTCTAAAGAGAGGCGAAAAAGGCGTGTCAGTACAGGAGACAACTCGGGAGCACAAGTCCTCAGAACAATAGCAGAAATACCATCCGGGCCACTGGCTTTGTTCACGTCAAGATTTCGTAGAGTTTTGCGAACCTCCATCTGGCGGATACGAATTTCCGACATATGTGTCTCGCAACCGCTTGGGGGAGACGGAGGCGTCGCACTACCAGCATCAAGACGCGAAGAGTCCGCAAAAAGAGATGCAAACAGGTTTGCTTTCTCTTCAGCGGTGTGGGCCAGTGAACCATCAGGTTTTTGCAGTGGAGGCAGTGAGGAGCGGCAGAAGTTCGTCTCGACCGATTTAGCCAGGGACCAAAAAGCTTTACTACCCGTAGGGTATGAAGCAAGTTTGTTCCCTATTCTGCCAATATGGTCGAGTCGAGCCTTCTGTAGAACCTTTTTGCAAGACTTGGCAGCTTTGTTAAAGGCTTTCTTCCTTTGGCAAGTATCCTTCGCTTTCCGGTTTCGAGCATCAACCCAGGCTAGGTACGCCTCATGTTTTAGCACTTCTGCGCGTCCACATTCAGCTCCAAACCATGGGCGTGCTTTGCCAGACAGCGGTACGTCGGAGAAAGGAATAAAATACTCCATAGCCTGACGCACCACACCCGTCACAGCATCCGTACAAGTCGAAGGATTGTCCGAAGAAAAGCAAACTGACTGCCAAGGATAGGATGCAAAGAAAGACCGCATCTCATCCCAATCTGCTGACTTGTATCGCCATACCCGCCGAGTGCCTTTAAGGCTGCGATCGGGCGGGGAGTATGTCGACACAGACTTCACCAGACAGTGGTCGGAGCTACCTAATGGCGGTGATACCGACACCGAGTAGCGGTCTGGTTCTGTTGTCAGCAGAAGGTCCAAGCAATTAGGAGTGTGGCTTTCTACGTCCGGTACTCGAGTCGCCACTTTGACCAGCTGGGTGAGATTCAACGCCAAAGCAAGCTTGCGTGCCTCTCTACCAGCATGGTCGGTATTCTGGTACGGGAACAACCACTCTTGGTGGTGGGCATTAAAATCCCCCAGAAATACCAACTGGGCCGTCGGGTACCTTTGCTGAGCCACATCCGCAGCCTCACTGAGGTATTCTGTGAGCTTTGTTGTCTCCTGATCCCCGCTGTGCGACCTATAAACACAAGCGTAGAGGATTTTCTCTACCCCTGTGTCAAGCAAAATCCATAGCACAGTGAAATTGGGGTTTTCAAGATTCCGGAGACGTCGAAAACAGATGTCATCTCGGGCAAATAAGCACACGCCCGCGCGTGGCTTAAAGTTGTGCTCCAGGGTATATCCCGGGTAGGATAGGTACCCCAGGTCAGATGGACATCTGATTTGAGTCTCCGTGAGAAATAAAAGGTGAGGTTTATCAGTCTCAAAGTGGTGATGGACTGCCACGAGATTGGAGTGCAAACCTCTTATATTACAGAGATGCACTTTTAGAGAGAGGGAGTGCACGCGCTGTATAAACTTCTTTTTACCTTTATTTTTTCTCATTTTGTTTTGGTTAGGGAGTGAAGGAGGTAGAAAGACGGCAGTGGAACGAGGCTACACAGTGTAGACCCAGAGACACACATCAAGGCAGATACAACATTGGGGGACTAGTCTGGAGACTGCGGGGACGCCCGAGCCCCCCCGGGGATGTCCATCGGGCCCTCTCTTCCGGTCGCCGACCGGCACGATGGCGCATCCCGGGATTTTTCGACAGTTGGCGGGGCAGCCTTTCATGAGTGGCTAGCTCACTACTTGGGCCCCCTACTACCTGCGGTCGGCCAGCGGTGCACCGTGCCTCGGATCCCGCTACCCTCCGCGACTAGTCTCCCGTTGTAGATGCCCAGCTGTATGTCAAATTCGGTCCACTAAAGTGACGCTACTGTTCCGACCCGTCCTTCTGACGGCGTCACCGAACAATGCACCGGAACATGGCAAAGCCATTTGGCGGCACGACTTTGTTCGGTGGGTGGTCACTAGCCTCGGCCGCAGCCTACCACCAGTGTGTCATCTGATTGGCACCACCCAAGGGCCACGTGTAGGGTTTCAAAATGGGGTACACTCCTACGGACGCGGATGACTCAGCCCTCAAATAATTCCGAGGTAATCATTGTTTCCGAGTATACTATTTTTCTCTATGGGTTATAATATAATAATTATTCTCTTTGGGAATACCTGTCGTAGTACCCAAAGAAAATATAAGAGGTAGTACCTCTAAGTAGTCTGTGCTCTAAGTAGTCTGTGGGAGTTTTGGCGGGAATGCGAAAATGTGCTGTTGTTGATTTTGTGTTATTTACTAAAACCTGTGTTTTATCGAGTGTTAATGTGTAATAATGGTGGATTATTAACCATTAAGTGTTCGTAAACGTGCATGAGTGAAAGGCAAATGGTACAAAGACGAAAAACGTGTATTTTCGTATTCTATCCAAAACTCCATAGAAGCTTCAGTAAAGTGTCCACCGTTTTACTGAAGCATCACTTCGACTTGACCGCGCTTAGACTAAACTTCAACGTGACTTTGACGACTTTCATGCACCAAAACTAGAGACTTATTACATATTATTATTAATTATATAACTTGACACTGGCTAAATACGCTTACGCGTGGAGCCAAAAACAAAAAAAAAATTAGTCTGTGATACCTGTCAAGTGACTGTCAAATAATATTATTCATATAGGTAAAATCATATTGTTTAACTTTAACAGCGTTTTGAAGAAATAAAATTAATGTAAAAATAGAAAACTTATTTAAGCTGGCTTTAACCTGATACTTTAAATACATTTTACACTTCAAAATGGTAAGTTATCTCAAACCAAAGCGTATGTCTTCGAATGGTGGCAAAAACGTAACATTTTGTTGTTGTTGTTACAGAGTGCTTTATTTAATTTTCAAAGCTTGTTATCCGTCATACTCCTGTTGATATGCACCTGTGCATATTTGAGATCATTCTTCCCAAGTCTAATCGACCGCAATAAGACAGGGTATGTATAACCTTACCTTGTTTACTACTTTTAAGTGTGTACATTTGGTGCCTCTTGGCTAATCTAATAAGTTAATCCACTGATATATTGACGTGGAGATTCGAAGGTGCACGACAGTGACTATATTGTATTACTTTGAGGATTCTTAGTCACAGCACCGCTGTTATAAAATATTACTTTGAATGCTGCTTACCATGGCCATCACTCAGCATACCTCATGCTTATTAAAAGTTGGGCTGCGTTCACTGCCTACACACCGATTGCAACTAAACACTAAATCGTTCAGAGACTCGATTACGGTATTCAGTTGTCATCGGTTGTAAAACACCTAAGTTGTTCAGAACCTCAGTTAATTACAACCATACAACCACCCCAAACAATGTTTGTTTAACATTCTGACATCTATTAAAGTTGTGTCAATAGTGTGAGTATTAATAGAATAGATAATATTTGTGAAGCCAAATATATCTTGTAAGGTTTGTATTATGTTAATTATGATGTTAACTAAGGAACTTGATAATATTTACAATAATTTTCAGAAAACAATTTAAAATTGATTGGCGGAAAAAAGTCTTGTGTCGACATTTCCTGTAGTACTCTTAAGTCATTCGGGACTTTCGTGCAAAGGCAAAATATTACTGAACATCTGCGCCTATAGGTAGTGAATGTAGCCCTAGACGATACAATCTTCATCTTTGTGTTGTGTTCCAGGTTTCTAGGAACTTTCTGGAAATGTGCAAGAATTGGAGAGAGGAAATCACCCTATGTTGCAATGAGCTGTGTAGTAATGGCATTCTCTATATTATTTCTCACATAATTGATTAATTTTATTGTACATACATATTTTGCATTTAAGAGATAAGAGACCACAGTATATTTACACAAACATACCTATATTTTCGTAAATAAATCTAAGTAAGAATGTATATTTGTCTTTTATCAATCAGACTATTCTGTCTATTATTATTTTTTAATATTAGATTTCTTTTAGGAAAACAAAGTGGAGTGTTGAATGCACCCTTTGGTAAGGTATTTTTAGCACCTGCTTTACCAATGAAGTTGAAAAATCAACCACCAAGCAGTAATATTTGACAGTTTTATAAATCATTTAAGTATTGTTTTTTGCAAGCTTTTATTTAACTTGCAATGTTTGTTCGTTTAGGTCAAATCTTGCAAGCTGAATTTGACCCACTCGCCGGTTTTCTATTGAGTTTTCCTTTCCGGTGTTCCATTGAGCCGAAATTTTACATACACATGTAAATCGGATGACAAAGCAGTATAATGATGTCATATGTCACAGAGCTGGTCTGATGGTGGAGCCAGAAGGCAGCCGTGGGAACTTTGTTACAAAAACCGTCAGGAAACCCCATCAGGTTTGGTTTTGTTTGATTTGTCTTTACACATACTCTGATCATAGATGATGTCCAGAGTCCTGATAATGGAGCCAGGTGGCTACAGGAACTCTGTAACGAAACCGCCAAATTAAAGAGGGTGTTAAAAAAAACTGCTGACTGAAGATCATCTTTCAATGCTGTTACAAACAAATTATGAGATATACATTATACATATTTTGATAGAACAAGTTTATTGTATTCGTTTTTCAATGGAATATGGTCAACCGCTAGGTGAAGACATGGCTTTATAACCTATTATATTTCTCTACTTATTGTTTGTCCAGTTTGAGTTACAAAATCTATGTAATGAAAAGCGTATATTACTATTATTTCTTTATTTTTTATGGAACTGGATTTCTAGCACAGATAAAAACTTTATAGAAAAACAGTATGTACAAAGTATGGCAGCGATACTCAAAGTGTGTATCGCGGAACCCTAGGGTTCCGCAAGAATTTATAAAAAAAATCATGGTACTTTAATTATGCTTATTAATAATTAATAAAAATTATTGTTTTATTGTAGGGTTCCGTCATGTATTTCGCTTTCCAAAAGGGTTCCGTCATCAAAAAAGATTGAGAACCGCTGCACTATGGGATAGAATATAAAGAGATTACAAAACAGAAAAAACTAGGTTCTAATAATAATAAAATATTGTGTAGTCAATTAACATTTGCAAACTCAATCCTCCTTTTAAACTGTAGATAAAATAAAATATTTTTTTTAGTAACTATTTGTTTTATGGAAAAGTCTTGCTATTACTAAACTTAGTTTTAACATTTTAATATTTTTCTCTTTTGTTATACACCTGCAGAAAGCTAAAGATCGAAGTAGAGAAATAATGCCCAACAATCACATACATGACACTGATTTAGGGATTATGCTCTTTAGAGTCCTGCAGGGCTAACATGCGCGCCAAGACAAAATTTTGTCTACTGTTTTGTCTCGCTCTTTCTCTCGCGAACATGAGACAAATGCACGACTAAGCATCGAGAAAATTTTGTCACGATGCGCATGTTAGCCCTACAGCCTGACATGTAGCCTAATTTTGTTGATGCTTATTTCATGCGTTTGTCTCGTATTCGCAGGAGAAAGAGCGAGACAAAACAGAGAAAATTTTGTCGTGGTGCGCATTTTAGTCGGGCTGGACTCTTGATACCCTGTATGAAGAGTATCAGGAGTTACTTACTCGGCCTGCGGTCCAGCTACATGACTCCCCACCAACTACTAGTAAACTTTTTTCCATTCACAAAATATCTTTGTTTTGATTTTTAGATGTATATAAAGCTAACCACAAAAACTCATAGAGCTGTGACACTTGGAAAAAAAATAGTGAAGACTACCTACTACTCTATCTGTAAAATACAAAATAATTTATTGCACAGTTTAGGTAGAAAATAAAGATTGTAATCCTACTAATATTATAAAGGCGAAAGTGTGTTTGGTAACGGTCAGTAACGGAGCAACGTATCGACGTGATTTTTGGCATAGATATAGTTTATGAACCGGAGAGTAACATAGGCTACTTTTTATCCCGGAAAAATGCGCGGTTCCTGTGGTGAAAACCGCGGGCAGAAGCTAGTTATTAAATATGTTTGTTGGCAAGGATGCACCTTCACAATAATTGTGAAGCAATTATTGTCCCGTGTCAGCAATTGAAGGATTGTTTCAATGTCCTTATGGAATGATTTGTGTATTCATATTAAGTTTCAGTTTCGATAGGTTCTCAACAGACGTAATTGTAGTCCTGAACATAAGGAAGATTGAGTAAACAATACTACTGTAACATGTGTATAGGATCAGCAAATAAAACAAAAAGACAACAGTCTCGAATACAAATTTTATAATATGTGTACCAGCAACAGCCGCGTGACAATGCGAGTAATAACAAGTGCACTCACGACACAAACTGTGCTTCACGGTAATAATGTGGTCACTAAACTAAGCTTACTAATATTGCATTAAACATTTGCCTGTAAATTATATGAATCTCAAAATAAAGCTATAAAAACTCTTATTGTACAAAATGCAATTCCGAATAATGTGCTATGTTACATACAAAATTATTACACTAAACTAGTAAATCCTATAATTTAATTACGGATATAGAATCCCAGTACAAAAATTTTCATCCAATGGGTTGCCGAATACTTTGCATAAGTTTCTTAATTTTCGTTACAATTTTGGTGAAAAATCTAGTGCGTAATATACATAACTAACACATCTAATTGGAGCTTAATTCAGTCTAGACATTTTTTTCTAATACAAGCTATTTCACACTTAGACACCTTGCTAAGAAGAAAGCTAGATCTACAAGCTAGGTACTATTATAAAATTCAATAATATTTGCAGTAGGTACATACCTACTTAGATGCATTGATGAGTAATATTGGATAATAATAAAAGGCCAATACAAAAAAAAATTTACCAATGACTAATATAGAGCAATCAGGAAAATTAGTTGGGCTACTTTGAATTATTATTAAGTAGGTATCTACCTAAATATTTTGTCTATGAAAACAAGTTTTTTTTGCGTCTGTGAGATTTAGGCCAAGACTCTGTAAGTAAAAGTAGAAGTCCGATTGGGGTTTTGGCGGGAATGCGAAAATGTGCTGTTGTTGATTTTGTGTTATTTACCTAAACCTGTGTTTTATCGAGTGTTAATGTGTAATAATGGTGGATTATTAACCGTTAAGTGTTCGTAAACGGGCATGAGTGAAAGGCAAATAGTACAAAGACGAAAAACGTGTATTTTCGTATTCTATCCAAAACTCCATAGAAGTTTCAGTAAAGTATCCACCGCTTTACTGAAGCATTACTTCGACTTGACCGCGCCTAGACTAAACTTTAACGTGACTTTGACGACTTTCATGCACGAAAACTAGAGATTTATTATATATTATTATCCATATAACTCGACACTGGCTAAATACGCTAATCGCGTGGAGCCAAAAACAAAACAAAAAAAAAAAGTCCGATTTTACAATTAGTCTCAGAGCAAAAATAGGTAGAGCGCGAACATCGCTCCGGTCGCCTAGTGCGCAGCGTAGGCAAGTGAACTATAGCTAGTTATTATTGATAGGTAAGTGACTGATAGGGATGGGCAATTGAGCGCTGCAAGCGTAGTTGTCGATAAAAGCAGCTGAACGGCACGGGACCTATTGTTATATTATGTTGTATAATTAATGTATAATGTGAAGTATGTATGGGTGAGTTTTTGATAAGTAAACATTATTATTTGCTTATTTATTTTAAGGTACGAATTTATAGGTCTCTCATAATGACCTATGAATTTATATTGTTATAATTTTATTTTATATATTGTAGTTTTAATTTACAATAAAATTATGATCAAATTACATGTTTTTTTATATCGTATTTATAGAATCATTTACGTTATTGTAATTGAGTCAAAATGCGTTTTTATTTTTATATTTCCCCGCTCTTTATGTAAAGGATAAAAACTAAAAGAAACAAAGAAATAAAAAACAGGATGATATGTTATTATATCTTATTATTCTTTAATTTTTTATTTAATTAACAAGCAAAAATATAATAATAACCAAAATAAAATACGCGTCAATATTACTTTGAAAAAAGGTGCTTCAGGTTACATCCACTAGACAAGCGAGCATCAAGAAAATCTATGGGGAAGTCATTTTTTATTTATTTATTTAATACTTTATTGCACAAAAGAAATGTACAAAGGGAGGACTACTATTAGTATTTTCTACCAGTCATCCACACAAAGTAGAAGAAAAGAAGGAAGTCATTATTGTTTTCTGTACTTTTTTTTTAAATAAAGTTGTTACAATTAAGAAACACATGCGGGCAACATGAAACGCCTTGTAACCACTCTAAATAACTATTCATATCTAAATCATTTACAAAGTAATTCTCGCAAGCGCACATAGCGCGCCGGTGTATTATAAACTATTTCTCGCCGTATCGACTCAAGCGCCGAACGCGTCACATCACTATCCCAGTTGGCAATCCAAGAGGGGTTGCGGGGCGGTGCGGGCGGTGCATGTAGCCTTGCGTCCCGCGTCTCCATCCACCCCGCGAAGCGTGATTTCTAATTTACTTAAAAGTATTAAAAAATGGTTTACCGGTGAAATGTGATGTTAGATTTCTGTTTAGTGTGTTTCCGAGTATCGTTTTTACATGTTTTTATTGCACATTTTACCATTTTTAGCAGTTAAATAATCAAATGCTCGCTAGGAACTCGCAACGTGCGCTCACACCGCTAGTGAGCGTATGACTATTAACGCTTGCGGTAGGAACAGTGCGATGTTCTCACCCGTGCATACTGTTCCCACTTGGTAACACGCGCTCTACCTATTTTTGCTCTGAGCAATTAGTGTAAACAGTAGAAATCAACAAAACACCAAACTAAATATTAGACATAATTAAAATAATTATTATTGCAGCGACTATAGTTGTGTGGAATTCAAATGAATTCACTATATTATAGAATCCATAATGCATGTGAATGCATAGAAGGCGCAACGGATCGAAGCCGGCACCGAACGACGCTAAATATACCAATGAGAGAATGAGATAGAACGCTCTGAGTTCACTGCGGCGCGAGTACGGATCTTTTCGATAAATAAAATTCGATAAAATTGACAGTTAAAATCGATAAAGTGGGTTTTATTCGATAAAATTGACAGTTAAAATCGATAAAGTGGGTTTTATCGATTTTAACTGTCAATTTTATCGAATTTTATTTATCGAAAAGATCCGTACTCGCGCCGCTGTACGGATATCGGGATACTTGAAAATACTTATGTGTATTGTCTGTTACAAAAAAATGGCTTGATTAAGTTTTATCAAGCTCAGGGTTTCGAATAGTAGTACCATATACGATACCGCGCCTACGTCTAATTCTTCATCTACAAAATATTTACTGACCAACACATTCATTCGTACCTTAAAAACAGTGTAGCAAAATTGTGATGTACAAAGCAAGTGCAGTAAGTACAGAATATTATGGCACTAGAAAATTTTAACTAAGAAGTTTATTGAGCAAGACAGGAAGAATATGAGAAATCTCAGTGTAAAGAAAGGTAACCAATTAGTCTACTTTGGTTTTAGACTACAATCCGATTGATCGAGTGGTTCAACTACATAGGTATTTAGCAAAGATCTTTTCATGGCCAGATCTCTCCTGCAGTTGATATAAAACATCTACTTACATTTTTTTTAATAATTTTTATAAATAATGCAGTGTAAGACAAATTCCACAGATAAAATAAGATCCTGCACACCATCTACTTATAAGAAAAAAATGCAATAAGAATGAACAGAACGATTTGTTTTTATCACAGAGTATTAATTTAATAGAGGTGCACCGCGAAATCTTAAGTGCATCGATCGTCATACAAAAGTTCGATACATAAAGAACACCATTCCTAATTTCCTACACACCACATCTATCACAATCATAACTCTACTAGATCATTTTTGGTGTCTTTATTAGCGATGTTATTTTCTAAAACTAAATACAGTACATACCTAACCGGCAAAAAATATGACACACAGAAAACATAAATACGCACAATACGCCTATGTTATATTTTATTAGCGCCATATCTCTGTCTCACAACAGTTATGAAAATAGTTCTCCAAAAATTAAGTGTTTTCTTGATGTGCCATATGTTTTGCCAAGTACTGTAACTATAACTAAAGTTACTTACAAGTCATTTTAAACTGATGCTGAACTCAAGTACAAAGTTTGAACATAGTTGAAGAGTATAAAAGGGATTGTTTAAATATAAATCTTAATTATAAACGTTTTTGTTTAAGGTCTAAATGTTTCGATTTTAAAGCATAGTGAGAGATATTTCTAATAATTTTGCATTTTTTTTAATACTTAAATTTTATTGCTTACGAACAGTTCCGCATTAGTAATAATTTCAGTCAATTTCCAATACGTTTTCCAAATTCGCCAAATAACTATATGTTGTAGAAATTACTTCTAATGTAAATTAAAATATAGTTATAAATCGTGACAACTGTGACCAATTCTAAAGGCACAAATTGGGTTAAAAAACAATAAAAATAAAACGTTTGATGCGTTTATAAATAAATTCTTTCGTGATGTTTCCGTCGAATAAATTACTTAGAAATCTTTACTTGCACATCTAAAGTAAATGCTTCAACTTAATTGCATAAATATGTTACTAAAACTAGAGAGCTTTTTTAGTTTATTTTCTCTATAAATAAAATTATTTCCGGCAGTTTTAAATACGTCAATTAAACTACATAATTCGAATACAAGATTAATAAATATAAATAAATACGCACACGCAACCTTTTGGCACGAAGAAGCTTGAAGAAGTAAGACACTTATTGTGCGCGTAAAATTGTAGAACTAGTAGGTAAGTTCATATAAATCTTTTCTACAAATATACGACTAAGCGTGTGTGACTTAAAAACGCACAAATAAGTGTCGCGATCCATATACGCTTAGTTCAGTGCGTACAAGTTAATTTACTTTAAATAACTAACAATGACTACGCATGTACGACTATGGGGATCCTTAATTCTACTCCGGAGAACTTACGTCTACGCGCTACTGTTACCGCTCCGTTTGTTTTTCTATACTGCTTTTTACCCTGGAAAAAAGTATCAGAATATTAGTAACTAGCTTCTGCCCGCGCATCGGCGTGGAATCAGCGGGGCTAACAAGGCCAACATGATGATATTATGATCAATTTCATAAATCATCTAGTGGTCACCTCAAGGGAATTCATGTGACTCCTTGCCGAAACATTTCAATAATTGATCTATTTGACAGTTTTCTATTAAAATTCGTAAAATGGTTAATAAAATAGGAATTGATTAAGCGTCAAATATAGTAGAATCTTATGAAGTTACTGTCGGTCTATGAATTCCGTTTCCCTTATGAGACTTTATAGCTAATGTCTCAGGGTAACGACCGCACTGCAGTGCCACGCAGGCCTTTGTGTTTCAAAGTTCTGAGTGGCACTGCAATTGTTATGGGCCGGCGTTATGCTTACCATCAGGCAAACGACCAGCTCGTCTCGTTACCAAATAGCATAAAAAAAGTTTCTACATTTTTTTCTAACCTGTGTCGTTGTAAGGCGTATCCTATCTGATCATCTCGAGATACTTGTGCTTGTGTTTAGTGAGCATTTCTGTAACGGTCACCAGTTTCCTTATAGCCGGCTGCGCCTTCACCAGCCCCTGTAGTTCGGTGAGGTGCGATACGCATATGTGGTGCAGTGTTGCCAGTTCTTTCGCTGTAAACATTTTGGGTTTTTAAGTAGGAAGGTAAAAAGTTTTACCAGGTGGTAACTTCTGCGAACGTCCGTCTGGGTATCACCACTTTGCTCACGTAGTCTGCCAAGTTCCGGTTTCATGAGCAAAGTAGCCAGTGAAATTACTGTGCTTATGAGACTTAATACCTAGTGTCTGAGAATAACGAGTTCACTGCAGTGCCGCGCAGGCCTTGTGTCAAAGTTCTGCGACCTGCTATTCTCGTTGTCCAATAGTATAAAAAAGGAGCATTACCTATGCTATATTATTAAAGGGAAATATTTTTATAGCTATTATTAAAAAAAAAAATCCAAGGTTTGGTGTTAGGTTGGTACTCGGCCGGCTGTTAAAAAGCTGACAAACCTAAAGCTGTATATTTGTATAGATGTACTGCTCCAACCCCATGTAAAATGAGACAAGGGCAGTAAGAAGAGAGAGATCTATGATTCTCAGCTTCCCTTTTTTCTTGTACTAGTTAATAATATTAAACCAAAAAATAGTCTATTTTGTGTAAGTTATTATTTATTTACAATTGATTTCAATTCGGTTAGTTTAGAGGACTTTAGTCCAACTTTGAAAAAAAAAGAGCTTTACTGTGATTTTCAGGAGACCATTAAAATTTCCACTTCATCACGTAAGTATGCGTTAGAAGGTTACTCACCGACGTCAAAACTGTTGCTAGGATTAGGCGGCGAGTTCCCAGGGTCTGGTATGTTGCTGAGCTGGTCCAGGAACACAACCATGCGCTCCTTGTTTTTGAGGATGAATGGATTCACTACTTCCATATAGGGCTCCTGTAAATAGAACAATCAAAATTACAGTAAACGCTAACAAATGCGTTTTTTTATGCTATTTGGTAACGAGACGAACTGGTCGTTTGCCTGATGGTAAGCACAACGCCAGCCCATAACAATTGCAGTGCCTCTCAGAACATTGAAACACAAAGGCCTGCGCGGCACTGCAGTACGCTCGTTACCCTGAGAAATTAGGCATCTCACCTTAGCGCCAAACTCGACCAGGTTCGCGAGGTTCTGCAGACACTTGGCCACCATAACCAGCGAGCGCTGCGCGTGCGGCGCCGGCGCCGCCGCCACCAGCCCCCACGCGCGCGGCTCCACCAGCGCCGGGCAGATCAGCCGCAGGAAGATGAACCCTGGAGGGAAACTGGTACTATTAGAGACAAAATTTTGTTAGTGGTAGGATAACTCTTCTGCGAGTGTCCGTCTGGGTTGTTGTAACGTGTGATTTTTTTATGACACGTTACATTCTTTAATCCTAGTTTTAGCTTCCAAATTAAGGACCTTCGGTGGTATTTTTTTTGTTTTTAATCTATAGTAAACAATTTGTGTTCAGCGCCATCTGTGCAGCCTGTGACCAAAGTTGCTATCGACAATCGATGCCTTGACATGCAACTGCCTAGGTGCTCGCACGATGGCGCCACTATTTTAATTTAATAAATTTGCTCCCAATCTGAATAATTTCTTTTGTTTAATAGAATTATCTTACAGCATATTAGTTCAACTTACTTAGAAATAAAATACAATAATAGTTTAATTTAAACAGCTGGCAATTTTGACAACTAGCATTGCTGTGTCATGTGATAGTCAAATTTCCACCTTTTATGAATATAAAGAAATATAAAGTATCACACATTAGATATTCAACAAAATTAAATAGCCAAACAAATTACAGTTATATTACACCACATAAGCAGTACTGTGCCTAAACTCCAAGAGCAAATCTCTTTCAATCCAAAGTATTTGTTTTGAAATCCACTACGGCTAGTGAGGGGACCGAACTCAAGTTTGCTGTGTTGGTTTTATCGAGGAATCTCTGCCCTCATCGGTTTGAAACATGGATTTAAATTTTTCATCATAAAATGGTTATTCTTTACATTGATATCTGGTTTTCATGCATTGCTGGTTCAGTATCATGGAATAGGAAGTTGATTCTCTTGACATTTCACCAAAAATGTTCCAAAATGTGTCGATAAACAACCTTTTTATCGACTCAATTTTGTCGATGAATTTGCGGATGTGACTTGAACATCACTTTTTCTTGTGAACCCGATCGGAGACGTTCGTCGTCGAGATATTGTGGAATATATTTTTATAAAGCTATCAAATTGAGGCTTTGTGTTCCTGGAACTTCCAAATTTGGTAAGATTTCGATTCATCCACGCCTGTGAATATGACAGGGGTGATTCTTAGTTTTGGATCGTTGATTTCAGGAGCAGGATTTCGCCACGTCGATTGACGTTGCTAGATGGTTGAAAAATAATTTATGACTTTGAAACAGCAGTATCGATTGATACTTAAAAGACGCCAATAAGGAGTTTTCCACGCGTTGGAAACGAATTAAGGAAAGCCGAGTAAGTTTCTTGCCTATTTTTTGAACATTTTGACAGGTTAGAATTCTGACGTGTCATCTCTTTGGCACGTCTTCATATTTTCCAACGCAGAATTTACGGTGGCTTCTTTTGCGCAAATTACAGACATCTGTTCGGTCGCTTCCCCGGGGCATACGCTCGTGTTCCTCGCTGGGCATTTTCACGCTGGTTTGGCAAATTGATGACGACGGGATCGCTGCGACGCGCACTGCTTGCTTGACCTATGCACCGCGCCTTCCTTGTTGCTAAGGGTACTCGTGCTGGCCAGGTCCCCAAGCTTGAATCACCCTTCATCATCTAAGTAAACTAACCCAGGTGAACTCACTCCATTATTTGTTAATTTCATGCGTATTTTGTTCAATTTGTACCCACCGAACCATAAATTGTCCGACCGCATCGGCGGAGCTACTAGAAGTTTCCATCTGCATTAGAAGAATTATTTGTCTCTAGAATTTAAGTAGAAATAAGTGACCAAGTCAAGAGTAAAAGTTTAATTTTAGAAAACAGTTTTCATTTCATTGTTAAATTCAAATGTTGCAATAAAAATACCTATTTACTGAGACTATATTATTTTTTATTTTAATTTCTTAACTCTTCGTGCCAGGGTTCTAAAACTATAGGTACGTGGCGCCCAAGTTGAATGTTTGTTAGCCCCAGAACCCACTGCTAGCCGAGGCATTCCACCTTACCGCCACCCAAGCTCACGCTCACAGGTTACAATTGGCGCCTCAACTGGCGGGGCTCAGTAAAACAAAAACAGACATTCAATTTTATTTTGTTTCTTTTATGTTTTTACAAGTATTTTACTCTTTTCTTGGTTACATTTTTGTGCGCTCAAACAACATCCTTTTGTTTATTGGATGCTTGTCCTTTTTTTTTGTGTGTTGAAATATTTTGAGAATTTTATACACATACTTTATTTTGTATCAATCAGATTTTAAGTTTTTGATTCTTTATTGTGTTCCAAAATGGTGTCCAATATGGATGTAGACTATTTAATTAAGGAAGAATTATTATTTGAACTGAAAAGCAGGGGTGTTGAATTGAAGGATGATTCAACGGTTGATGATTTAAGAAAATTACTCCGGTTAAGTAAAAATGTGAGCAATCAAAGCGAAGCCGTTGAATTCTTGCTATCTTTGAAACCAGAAACTGAGTTAGGGCTTTGTGAAGAGAAATTGAACACGGTTTTAGCTGCAAATCATTCATCTGCATCTTGCAAGCGTAAGTGTCTCTCTAAATTGAATCATGTGATGTGGAGATTAGACAAATTGATGATTTTTGTTCCGGAGATGCAAATTAGAAAAACCGAGTTGATTGTTAGGACTCAGTCTGCATTTAGCAACATCTCTTGCAACTCTAGTATGGTCAATCCGGTGGTATTGAATAACTCACCACCCGCAGGTTTTTCAAATTGTGCTGACACAAGCAGTAGGAAGGGTTTGCAAGTTTTTAAATGGAACATATCTTTTGATGGACAGTCTCCGCTTCATGACTTTTTGTTTGGGTTGGAGGACTACAGAAACTCATCTGGAATTTCAGACTCTGACCTTTTGAAGAATATAGCGCACTTGCTTCGTGGTGAGGTTTTGTTGTGGTTTCGCAATAATTGTTCAGGAATTACAACTTATTCACAGTTTGTTGAACTACTTAAACAGGAGTTTTTGCCAGTAGATTTTGAACGCTGCTTATTAAATCAAATTCAGTCTAGATTGCAGGGAAATAATGAAAGCATCAATACTTATATAAACATCATGCAAAACTTGTTTTCTCGTCTTTCAAATAAGGTTAGCGAGTCAGGACAGTTGGACATCATTACAACTAACATGAATCCATTCTTTATTGCAAAATTAGCTTTAGTTGAGATACATTCAATCAGGGAATTAAAAAGTATTTGTGCTAAATTAGAGCTTGCAAGACAAAAGTGCAATTACAGGGGGTTCCTCAATCCAGGCAGCTCTTCAATCATACCTGACATCTGCAGGAGCAAAAGCAAAACTAGTGCATCTTCTGGTAGGAATATTAGTGCTGTAGCCCCAAGCAAAATTAAATGTTTGAAGTGTAACGGTGATCACTCACACTACCATTGTAAAGTGTATATAGGGAAACACTGTTTTAAATGCAAGAAGCCAGGGGTGATTTCTACAGAGTGTACTTGTTCAAAAAACTTGAAAGAGGGTCAGAAGTAGTTTCCCACCAAAATAATTCTCCAACTTCTGACCGTGAATGGGAAACATGGCTGGAATTTATCAGGAGTTTCTTTAGGGACAGTAAGGTATCTCCTTTATTTGGCAGAAGCTGTAGAGATCCTAGGCCATACATAATTATAGGTATTCTAGGCTTGGAGTGTAATGCTTTGGCCGACAGTGGTGCCTCTGTCTCTGTCATGAGTGAATGTGCTTTTAAAGCTCTTATAGGACATGGCTTGAATCTTAAACTGCAAAATAATAATAATTCAGTAGCGGTAGGAAATAATTCCAAGTTAAATGTTTTGGGAACTGTGTTTTTGCCTATCGCATATGCTGACTCTGTGGAGCATATTGAATTTTTTATATGTCAGGACATCAATGTACCCATAATTATGGGGGTGGATTTTTTGAAAAGGTTCAATTTATGTCAAGATATCTTCAAAGATGTAGGAAAGATATCTTATTGTGAACAGGAACCCACATCTGACACATTTGTGAATGGGGCAATTCACTTGCATGAAGTGTCTGACCTGACATTGAGAGAGAGACAAATTGTGGAATGCACCATTGACAAATTCAAGAGTATTGCTGCTACAAGTGACAAGCTGGGATTCACAACTCTTGAGCAGCATGTTATTGATACAGGGGATAGTACACCTATAAAACAAAAATACTATCCTATTCCTTTCCATCATAGGGAGTATGTGAATAAAGAAATAGACAACATGTTGAAGTTAGGTATTATTGAAAAGGCTACATCACCGTGGAATAGTCCAATTCTTCTTGTTCCTAAAGCAAATGGTGAGCTTAGGCTTTGCTTAGATAGTCGAAAGTTGAACAGTGTGACTAAGGTGGATTCATATCCTATGCCTAGAGTTCAGGAGATCCTAGATTCACTGAATGATGCTAAGTTCATGACGTCATTAGACCTTAAGAGTGCCTTTTTCCAAGTGAATTTAGATCAGGCCTCGCGTGAGAAGACTTGTTTCTCAATCCCGGGCTTGGGTTCCTTCCAATTTTGTAGGATGCCTTTTGGACTTGTTAATGCCACAGCCAGGATGATGAGATTGATGGATAAGGTGTTCGGCCCTGAGTTTGCCAATAATGTTTTCTATTATGTTGACGATATAATCCTCATATCAAATTCATTTTCTTCCCATATTGAGCTGCTAAACAAGGTCCTTGCCAAATTGAGACAGGCTGGATTAGCCATTAACTTTGAGAAGTCCGTGTTTTGTCGGCCTTCACTGAAGTTCTTGGGGTATGTTGTTGACCGAGAGGGCTTGCGGACTGATGGTGATAAGGTTCATGCAATTGCTGAGTTTCCTGTACCCACTTCCCAGAAGGAAGTCAGAAGATTTTTGGGGATGGTTTCTTGGTACAGACGCTTCATCAGTAATTTTTCAACAGCAGTCTCCCCGCTCACCAAGTTAACTAGAAAGATTCCCAAAGGGGGAAAATTCCATTTTGATGATGATGCGGCTAAGGCTTTTCAAGATATTAAGAAACTACTGGTGACTGCCCCAGTTCTCAGTGTTCCAAAATTTGATAGGCCATTTATGATCAGCACAGATGCTTCTGATGTTGGGCTTGGTTGCATTTTGTCTCAACTTGATGATGAGGGCAGTGAACACCCTGTTGCTTTTGCAAGTCGAACTCTATCTAAAAGTGAAAGGAATTATTCAGTTACAGAAAAAGAACTCGGTGCGTTACTGTTTGCTTTGGAGAAATTTAAAGGTTACATTGATGGTTCTCCTTACCAAACCAAGGTGTTTACAGATCACAGTAGTTTGAAATGGCTTGTTAACTTAAAATCACCCACGGGACGATTGGCTAGGTGGGCGATCAGACTCTCACAGTACAACTTCAGTGTAGAGTACCGAAAAGGGGTAGAGAATGCAGCCCCTGATGATGATCTAGGGCACCTGTCGATTCTCTGCAGGACTACCCTTCTTTGGTTAGTTGTATCCAGGATGGTTGGTTCTCGAACATGTTGAAGAGGGTTGAGGATTCACCAAGTAAATTTCCAGATTGGCGGATCCTAGGTGACAAACTCTACAAGAGAATCAGAAGTCCCAATCCTTTGGCAGTCGATTGTGAGTGGAAGTTGGTAGTTCCCGAGGAGCTCAGAAATGAGGTGTTGAGCCAGTGCCATGATAGGCCTGACGCTGCACACTTAGGAGTATTCAAAACTTTCAAGCGACTTAGCCAAAGCTATTTTTGGCCAAAAATGTTGACGGATGTGAAGAAGTATGTAAGGAATTGTCAGATTTGCTTGAGTTACAAAAGCACTAACACACCTTTGCCAGGTCTAATGAACAATCCCAAAAAGGTGCAGAGACCGTTCCAGGTGATATCAACGGACATTTTAGGGCCCTTACCACGTAGCTATTCTGGTTACAAGTTTGTGTTAGTGGTAGCTGATTATTTTACAAAGTATACACAATTGTTTCCTATGCGAAGTTCGGTGGCAAAGTCTGTAGTCAGTATAATAGAAAATCAGTTTATAATGCGACATGGGGTCCCTCAAGTGATAATTTCTGACAATGGACCACAGTACATATCCAGGTGCATGAAAGATCTTAAGGAGAAGTATAAAATTCCCCACCTGTTTTACAATTGCCGGTTTACACCTCAAAATAATCCAGCTGAACGGGTGAACAGGGTAGTGGTTACTGCATTGGCATCCCTAGTAGGTCATGATCACAGAAATTGGGCTCAGGACTTAAGTCAGATAGAGTTTGCAATAAATACTGCAGTACATGAAGTCACGGGCCATAGTCCTTATTTTTTGACATTTGGTAGGGAAGCAGTCTTGTCAGGAGATTGGTATCCATCTGCTGGTGAATTGGAAGCCAGTGAGCTGCAATTCACCGACAGGGATTTGTATGCTTCTATGCTGTCACATTTAAAACCAATATTTGAAAAGGTAAACACCTCAATTAAGAAAGCTTACCATAAGAGTAGGATTTACTACAATAGGAACCGTGTAGAAGTAGAGTATGAGGTAGGACAAGTTGTCTGGAAGAAGGAATACCCACTGTCAGATGCAAATAAGTTCTTTACTAAAAAGTTTGCACCAAAATTTAAGAAGTGTATTATTATGGAGAAGATTTCTCCAGTAACTTATGTCTTGCAAGACTTTTATACTAAAAAACCTTTAGGAAGGTGGCACATTAAGGATTTATTAAAATCAGATCGCCCGACCTCGACATGTCGCTAAACTGCCGTGCACTTTGAGGAAAAAGAAGTTTAAATATATAAATAAATAAACATTGTTATAACTTAGAGTCAAGTGTATTTTTTTTTTTTTCCTTGAAGTGCATCGTCCGACCTCGACATGTCGCTAAACTGCCGTGCACTTCAATAAAAATAGGTTAATAATAATTAAATATTTTGTAACTTAGAGTCTGTATTTTTTTTCTTGAAGTGTATTAGGTCTTGTGGGTCTGCTGTACCCTATTAACCAACCTCATCTGAGGTTTGTTTTTTTTTGTGTGGATGGTTGGACTTCTCATTTGTTTTGTTTTATGACTGGCATCAAGAGATTGTTTTAGTCTTTTGTGTAATAATCCACCTTTGGGTTTCGGTCATGAAAAGGATATTTTTCCATTGGGGAGTTTGAACTCAATCATCACGCAGGAACATTTTTTTGGGCACAGCAGAAACATGAGTTATGTTAGGTTAAATTAGTTAAACATTTTTTTGTTTTTTTTTATTTTGTGTTGATGGTTGGACTTCTCATTTTTTTTTGTTTTATGGCTGACATCAAAAGATTGTTTTAGTCTTTTGTGTTATAGTCCACCTTTGGGTTTCAGTCATGAAAAGGATATTTTTCCATTGGGGAGTTTTAACTCAACCATCACACAGGATTTTTTTTTTGCGCACATCTTAAACATTAACTATGTTAGGTTAAGTCAGTCAAAGATTTTCTTTTGTTTTAATAGTCAATTAACGACATAATGGGCCCTAATATTATGTCATCTTATTTCTAGAACTTTTGATAAATGATGTTAGCTTTCTACGAGTCTAATGTTAGATTTAAAGCATATGTGAAATGCTTTTTTTTTAATTTTTTTTTTTTCTCTTCAGTAAATAGGTATTGTAACGTGTGATTTTTTTATGACACGTTACATTCTTTAATCCTAGTTTTAGCTTCCAAATTAAGGACCTTCGGTGGTATTTTTTTTGTTTTTAATCTATAGTAAACAATTTGTGTTCAGCGCCATCTGTGCAGCCTGTGACCAAAGTTGCTATCGACAATCGATGCCTTGACATGCAACTGCCTAGGTGCTCGCACGATGGCGCCACTATTTTAATTTAATAAATTTGCTCCCAATCTGAATAATTTCTTTTGTTTAATAGAATTATCTTACAGCATATTAGTTCAACTTACTTAGAAATAAAATACAATAATAGTTTAATTTAAACAGCTGGCAATTTTGACAACTAGCATTGCTGTGTCATGTGATAGTCAAATTTCCACCTTTTATGAATATAAAGAAATATAAAGTATCACACATTAGATATTCAACAAAATTAAATAGCCAAACAAATTACAGTTATATTACACCACATAAGCAGTACTGTGCCTAAACTCCAAGAGCAAATCTCTTTCAATCCAAAGTATTTGTTTTGAAATCCACTACGGCTAGTGAGGGGACCGAACTCAAGTTTGCTGTGTTGGTTTTATCGAGGAATCTCTGCCCTCATCGGTTTGAAACATGGATTTAAATTTTTCATCATAAAATGGTTATTCTTTACATTGATATCTGGTTTTCATGCATTGCTGGTTCAGTATCATGGAATAGGAAGTTGATTCTCTTGACATTTCACCAAAAATGTTCCAAAATGTGTCGATAAACAACCTTTTTATCGACTCAATTTTGTCGATGAATTTGCGGATGTGACTTGAACATCACTTTTTCTTGTGAACCCGATCGGAGACGTTCGTCGTCGAGATATTGTGGAATATATTTTTATAAAGCTATCAAATTGAGGCTTTGTGTTCCTGGAACTTCCAAATTTGGTAAGATTTCGATTCATCCACGCCTGTGAATATGACAGGGGTGATTCTTAGTTTTGGATCGTTGATTTCAGGAGCAGGATTTCGCCACGTCGATTGACGTTGCTAGATGGTTGAAAAATAATTTATGACTTTGAAACAGCAGTATCGATTGATACTTAAAAGACGCCAATAAGGAGTTTTCCACGCGTTGGAAACGAATTAAGGAAAGCCGAGTAAGTTTCTTGCCTATTTTTTGAACATTTTGACAGGTTAGAATTCTGACGTGTCATCTCTTTGGCACGTCTTCATATTTTCCAACGCAGAATTTACGGTGGCTTCTTTTGCGCAAATTACAGACATCTGTTCGGTCGCTTCCCCGGGGCATACGCTCGTGTTCCTCGCTGGGCATTTTCACGCTGGTTTGGCAAATTGATGACGACGGGATCGCTGCGACGCGCACTGCTTGCTTGACCTATGCACCGCGCCTTCCTTGTTGCTAAGGGTACTCGTGCTGGCCAGGTCCCCAAGCTTGAATCACCCTTCATCATCTAAGTAAACTAACCCAGGTGAACTCACTCCATTATTTGTTAATTTCATGCGTATTTTGTTCAATTTGTACCCACCGAACCATAAATTGTCCGACCGCATCGGCGGAGCTACTAGAAGTTTCCATCTGCATTAGAAGAATTATTTGTCTCTAGAATTTAAGTAGAAATAAGTGACCAAGTCAAGAGTAAAAGTTTAATTTTAGAAAACAGTTTTCATTTCATTGTTAAATTCAAATGTTGCAATAAAAATACCTATTTACTGAGACTATATTATTTTTTATTTTAATTTCTTAACTCTTCGTGCCAGGGTTCTAAAACTATAGGTACGTGGCGCCCAAGTTGAATGTTTGTTAGCCCCAGAACCCACTGCTAGCCGAGGCATTCCACCTTACCGCCACCCAAGCTCACGCTCACAGGTTACATTGTTACCACCGCTTTGCTCGTGAAGTCTGCCGCCAAGCAGTAGTGTGCAAGAATTACTGTATTCCGGCTTGATGAGCGTAGCCAGCGTAACCTTACGCTAACATGTATTCTAGCAAATAAACGATTTGATTTGATTTGAAATTACTGGGCTTATGAGACTTAATTCCTAGTGTCTCAGGATAGCGGGCGCACTGCAGTGCCGCGCAGGACTTTGCGTTTCAAAGTTTTGAGTGGCACTCCAATTGTTATGGGACGACGTTATGCTTACCATCAGGCAAACGAGCAGGTCATCTCATTACCAAATAGCATAATAAGAAAAAAAAAACAATACTCTCTAACTCTTTTTCACTCCTCTTGCTCAAAAAATTCGTCATTGTAGCGTACCAGAGTGGGGATAAAATAGCATTTTCCTCTAGGGAAAAAAGTATTTTCATTTTTTCTATTATCTATCCATATGTAAGGCGTTATTAGTTTCCCTTATAATAGTGAGAGCGAGTGTGGCCGAGCGGGAACTTGTGCGACTTTCAATCCAACACACCATAGTTAGAATCTCGACTCGGCCCGTACTAATGACTTACATCAAGTTATGTGCGAATTATTCACACTCGCTCTAAAACAGTGAAGTAAAACATCGTGAAGAAACCCGCATGTTCAAGAACCACAAAATTCGAGGACATGCGACATCCACCAAGCCGCAATTGGCCCATGTGGTGGATTATGGCCCATACCTCTCTCTCCAAAAGAAGGCCGGTATCCCAGCGGTGAGAGCGTAAGAGGCTGATAATAGTGGAAGCACATACCAGAAACGACCCTGGTGCGTACAAATCTCTCGTTGGGCCATTTGGCCACGGCGGCCCGTTGCAGGCAGCCGCACAGATACCGCACCGGTTTCGGACACGCCTCCGGAGATGTGAAGATCGAAAGCGTGATCTGGAAACCAACGAGTTCCTTGTCAATCTCAATATATGCAGCACACAATAGTGGTACGGGCACAGAATAAGTAATAGTAACTTCAAGGTGAAGATATGTCACCAAGCAAAAATAAAATAAATATATTTACATATTATACTATACATATTTTGGAATCAATATAAGTGTGTATTAGTATTTATATAAATAACATAATAATAAATATATGTATTTACTGTTTAGGTTTTTATACAAAATTTAAAATAAAATTAGTCAGTTAATGTTTTATGCACCTGCCATACACAATTGCACAGGTTTGTTCGCTCGGCTATGACATCAGGTGAACTGTAGTAGTTCTCGACACGGGGTATCCTAATGAGGACTGCTGCACATCTCTTACTGCTTACTGACGCTTTCTTTATGTGTATAAACACCATTGTACTTTAAAATAGCAACGTAATTTATAATCATTGTTGTACCTTGTTTAATAATGTGTGTTAATAAATAAATAATAATAAAAGGAGCAAATAAAGTGATAAAGTGCTATACTACTAAGTGTAAAACTAAAAATTATACTTTTTTTAACTTGAGGTTGAGGAGAGGTGGGTAGTATCTATCACCTAAATGAGATTCCACACACAGGGTAGGCCATTTTCCACCATAATTTGGCATGTATATTTTACTACCTTCTGCCCGCGGTTTAACCCGCATTCCCAGAGGAACCGTCCATTTTCCGGGATAAAAAGTAGCCTATGTTACTCTCCGGTCCTTAAACTATATCTATACCAAAAATCACGTCGATCCGTTGCTCCGTTAATGCATGAAAAAAGGACAAATCAACAATCCAACAAAAACACTTTCGCATTTATAATATTAGTAGGATAGTAGGATGTCTCCATTTGACTGTCAAAATGGTTTGACCAGCGTTTTTTCTCTCGTTTTCTTCCCTCTTCTTTTTTCCATTCTCTTAGGAACAGCATAAAAATACCTGGTCGAGGACCATGAGCAAGAATTCAGCGTTGTTGCAGGCGTCGTCAGGGGAATCCATTTTCGTGGGATTCAACTCGGCAGACTGCTTCGCGTCTATTAGTTTCTGTACGGTCTCCAAGATCGCCGCCTGTGGAAATAAACCTCATTTAAAATCATTGTGTACTTGTATCGTTTTACTTATGCATAGAACTGTGCTAGACAGCTGCATGGCTAAGTTGATAGTGACTCAATCTGCAAAGCAGGCGGGGCCTCGGATTCGATTCCCGGCCGAGGCAGATTTTGTGCGGTAAATATAAAGTTTGTTGTCGGGTCTTGGATGTCTGTGTTGTGCATCTGTGTACGACCATGTGACATGCGACTCAGGGAATCCCAGCACATGAGTAAACAAAAAAGATCGTTTGTTGAGGCGTGTGTGTGCGTAAGCACTGGCGTGCCAGTCAGCTTCGTCACGTAAACCGGTTTATACCAGTTCGGCCAGTGCGCAGCTTTGTCTCTGTTCCGTTTCTTTAGTCATGTGATCTTATGATATAGAGCGACTGCGGCCGAAAGGGAACTTGTGCGATTTTCAATCCGACGCACCATAGTTCGAATCTCGACTTGGCCCGCACCAATGACTTATATCAAGCTACGTGCGGACTATTCACGCTCGCTCTAAAACGGTGAAGGAAAACATCGTGACGAAACCGGTATGTTCAAGAATCACAAAATTAGAGGACGGGTGATATCCACCAAGCCGCACTGAGCCCGCGTGATAAATTATGGTCCATAACTAACTCTCTCTCTCTCTCTCCCTCCCTCCCCCCCCCCCCCCCCTCTCTCTCTCTCCCTCTCTCACCCTCTCTCCCTTTCTCTCTCTCTCTCTCTGAGAGACGGCTCCTACTGCTGGGATAGCCCAGCAGTGGGAGCGTAAGAGGCTGATAATGTGTAAGCGTTTGTTCGTGTAGCACCTGCAGGAACGGCTTGCACTGCTTGTGCATGAACTCGTCGACGACGGCGGTGGCGAGCGAGGCGCCGCGGAACAGCGCGCGGGGGTCGCCCTCGCGCGCCACCTCCGCGCACACCAGCTCGCGCGCCAGCTCCGCGCCGCGCCCGCACTCGCTGAACGCGTGCAGCACCGCTGCGGGACCGCCACGCACACTCTTAGGCTGAGATTCAGAGACGAATCTAAGCGTGGACTCACGCTTCCATACGTCAAAATTCTATACAGTTTTGACATATGCAAGCCAAAGTCTACGCTTAGAATCGTCTCTGGATCTTAGCCTTACACTTGCAACGTTCAACAAAGCCTTATTGGACTGCAGGACATCAAATTCAAATTGCTTCATATAGGCCCCAAAGGAGCACTTATGAAAGTTAAAATAAATTACTCTAACAGCGGACCTCTGCTACATTCGTCTACCCGAATCACAGACTAAAACTAATGCTGTCTTTATCAGAACATAAACAAAGACACCAACAGACTCAATCCGTGCTCAAAGTCAACGAACCTTCCAGAAACGAGACACTAACCAGCTAATGGAAGGCCAGTGAGTGGCACTATGGTCAATACTGCAGAGACGGTCAATTTCTTTGACAAACTTGGCTGAACGGCGCGTCTCTCCACCACAAGTACACAAACGGAAAAAAAAACTTCGTCAAGCAGTAACGGCCACAAGTCGACACCACTCTTTTTGGAAAGAAGCTATCCACAAACTCGGAGCATTTAAATTTGTTGATGTAAGAGGTTTAGTGCCAGTGCCTACAGTTTAGCTGCATAAACACTTTGAATAGTTACAGTCATGTTGGGTAGCTTTGAATACTTTTCTCAGATTTTTACAGGTAGACAGTAAAAGTGCCAATATTCCATTACATAGTTAGTCAGTTACTTAATTACAAGTGAAATTAATAAAAGTGTGTTAAAAATGTATACTTACATGTAGCTAACGGTTGCCTGTCGGTGCGGCAAAGCTCTGAGAGCGCTTTGACGGCCGGCAGCCCTGGTTCTAGCAGTAATTGACGTAAGGGGCTGTACTCTTCACGGGGCATCACTAATTCTTGCATATACCTGCAAATTCATAGTCAATTTTACAAAACATTCACATAGTTATATTGCAAGAGGGTACTTGTAATGTCTATATGTATGAGCGACTACCATAGCTTGTGATATCTATACAAATAAATAAAATCGAAGTGTCTGTTTGTAAAGTCAAAATAACAACTTTTTACTACATGCATGTGGAAGTATATACCTATGGTACTTATAACAAAAAACAATTTTAAAATTTTTAACTTTCTGTCTGTTTGTTCCGGCTAATCTCCGAAACGGCTGGACCGATTTAACGGGACTTTCACTGGCAGATAACTGGTATTATAAGGAGTAAATTAGGCTACATAGGCGAAGCTACGGGGCACAGCTAGAGGTAGGGCATATTTTAGAACTTGCCTGATGGGTATGGTCACATAATTGGGATGTTGACTAATTTTGGGAAAGAGTTTAAAACGATGCGAATGGGCCTAATATAACCTAAAATATTTAAAATTACTTTTTGAATACAGCTAATACTTTAATTTTCATGTATTTTAAATGCCATTTCAAGTTTCGCTCCAAAACGCCAATACTGGTCACGTGGTCGATGTGACGTCACGATTCCTGGCACACTGGAACTATATTCACAGAAATCACTCTAAAATACTAGGCAGAAAGAGCAATATACTCATTCCGATTGAAAAAGTGACGTCACGCGCGTTTTATGTCACGTGACTTCGGAGTGATGTGATTACATTTTGATTATTACAGCTACCGTCACCTGTGGATATCTGCAACACTCGGCGTATTACTGATACGTTGCCAACCTTTACGGACTCTATTCACTCTTCTTTAGATGAGCCCCATGTTGTAGCTTGTCGGAAAGACTGCAGCTGGGAGCTCATTCTACAATTAATTTAATTAATTAATATTTAACAAGCAGTAGTGCCAGTCTGAGAGTACCTAATGCGCAGTCTCAATGAACCCCACTCTCCGATAGGCGTCATTCCGGCGAGAGGATACCATTCCTCAATCTCTTCACCGTTCGCAAGATTCGCAAGTTCTATCGTCAGTTCTGCTACCTGAAATAAACAATTGAATTTTAACCTTACTACATCTTATTAATACAGAACAAAATGGAGTGGATAATTATTTAATTAACACTATTCAATTTAGTAAGCAGAAATAAAAAAGTGAGAAATACTTACTTCAGACTCCTTGCCTCTTTTTCCTGTATTGTGTACCGTGATGGTGAATGAAGTGACATCTGGTGGCACGTCGCTGGAAACAAAAAATAGCAATGTTCGTTACTTTTACACATCATTTACATGAATTATAATTTTACGCTGGATCGTTGATAACCGTGACAGTTTTAATGCGATTTCATTTTTGCGCTGAGCGTAGTAATGATTCAGTGAGACTAGACAGTACCAAGTAACATTTTCAAAAGAAATTACAAAATCCCTCCAAGCATTATGACGGCCATTCCCAATCAGTGTCAAATCTAAATCACAAAATTCTCTGTGAACGCGTTATTTTTTGTCTATGCAGCTTGCATAATTAAAGCATAATAATTGACATCTGTGATAAATCCGTAACTAATATAATACATGAGAAAGTGTTAGCGTTTGTTGGGTTGTCCTTCTTTCGCGCAGCTATGGAGCAAAGGATCGACGTCATTTTTGACACAGATATATAGTCTATGGACCGGAGAGTACCATAGGCTACTTTTTATCCCAGTTAAGTGCACGGTTCCTGTGGGAACGCGAGTGAAACCAGAAGCCAGGCAGACAGTAGTCATTGATATGTTTTTTTATAGATAAGCGTTTTATCACTATCTATTTGGCCTGATCTGAAGCGACGATGTGGTCGAAGATGACATATACCGCTCTCAAGTGGATCTCCCGGTAGCTGTAACACACCGATAATAATCGATGCAATAGCTCGGCAACAGATTTTTAACTGGAGTATGATGGTAGCTAGCCAGAGCATTAGAAAATGACCTATCATATAGTCATAGTAGTTTATTCAGATTAAAAAATACAATATCAGAAACAGTACACGCGCAACATCCAGTCGGAGCAGTTGCGTGTAGCTCCATTGATGAAGAGGTACCAAATACCTCGAAACCGGCCGGGCAATCGCCGCGAAGCTCGGCTGTACTACGTAAGTGAAACCGGTCAATGATACATAGTATCAAAAATATACATAATACTATAGTAAATTCAAATGATTCAAATTTCATCAACGTTCAATAATAAATATTACTATACATAAAATTAATTATTAAGAATGACAGTCATAATCATCATACGGAAATAGTAAATACTGACTCGAAAACGAACTCGTCGTCCCAGTGCGGGTCGGGGGAGGGCCGCGGGCGCGTGCGCGCCACGGGCGCGGCGCCCAGGGCCAGCCGCAGGTGCGGGCGCGGGGCCAGCCGCGCCGGCAGCCGGTGCGCCGTCACGCAGCGCACGCGCAGCGCGCGCAGCCACACCACGCGCGCCACCTGCCGGCGCCACCAGGACCTTATATATACTAACAGCTGCAGGCGCATTATGAACTTTTCTACAGCCAGCTTCCACGCAATCCAATTGACGGCCGTTCATGGAAACACTCTTAAAATTGTAAACCAACACCTGTATTGTTGCCTCTATCGGTGTTGATGCTAAGAATACAATTTTGGCCCAAATCTGTGCTTTTAAATTAAAAGCAAACCATAACTGACAGGCACAATGTAGTTGATAGTAAGTACTATGGACGTGTGTTTCTGACTGCTAAAAACTTGTCCGACATAACGCTGAGTCTACATAACAGAAGGACAAGTTTTGCATTCGAAATTGCAGTAACCCACCTTGCACTGATGCCTGGCCTGCTGCGGCACACACAGCGGCCGTAGCGCGTCAAGCCAGGCGCGTTCTTCCACCGCACTATTAGCCGCTAGGAATGTGTGCGTGGATAGACAGGGGAGAGCTCGTTCCACCAGTTGGAAGCAGAACTCACGCTCCCATAGGGACTCGTGGACCTGTATATAACAATAAAAGAATGACTGTGTTACCACAAAAAAAACATTTTTAGACGCCATATTTAGCCAGACAGTGGTGTCGATTTTGTCGTTTCATCCCTAAATAAACCTAACTTTAATTTCGCTCTCTTTCCAAAACATAATATGAGAAAGAGATGGAAGATACACATATTACCCTTCCCTATTCATTGGATTAACTACGCATTTGAGACTAACGAACATAATTATGTGATAAAGCCCATTTAAAATATTTTTATTTAACATACTGTTTTATAGCTCTCTACTTACTCAAAAAACATAAAGTACCTGATAAAGATAAGCGCAAGACAGGTCAATCAATCCTTTAGGCTTAGTCCTTTTCGGCGAATCGTAGAAATAGAGATGGGTGTCCGTCCCCTCTTGCAAAAGCACAAAGTAAAGCGCTTTCCATTTCTTAGTCACTTTATCAGACTTCTTGTTTAGATAGCCCTGGTGCTTGATCCCTTTGGTCTTCTTTAGGCCTATTTGGTCTCTGCATTCTCGAAGCGTTGCGTATATTTTCTCTGCTGCAGCGCCGGTTGCATTTTGCTGAGGCTCGATAACATGGCCCTCGGCGATAAGCTGAAAAAAGAAGATTTTTAGAATATTTCTTTTTTGTATTTGGTAACGAGACGAGCTGGTTTGCCTGATGGTAAGAATAACGCCGGCCCATAACAATTGCAGTGCCACTCAGAACTTTGAAACACAAAGGCCTGCGTGTCGCTGCAGTGCGCTCGTTTAGGTATTAAGTCTCATAAGCGCAGTAATTTCACATGGCTACTCTGCTCATCAAAGCGGAACACAGTAATGCTTGCACATTACTGCTTGGCGGCAGACTTCACGAGCAAAGCGGTGGTAACAACCCAGACGGATACTCGCAGAAGAGTTAGTCCTACCACTAACAAAACTGTTTTGCCATCAGAGAGTCGGAGCGGCCTATGTATCATACAACAGTGACGACATCTAGTATCGGTGGCCGAAACTCACTTTGGTCGCTACGCTATGCCATTCTATTAAGTACTTGCCTTTTTTTGAAACAGTCCATTTAAAAATGCCAACCACTTAGGCATTACTGAACTTTGTCGGTGCAGACTTGGCAATAAACGGAACGTACCTATATTAGTTTGATGTTATCAGAAGATAGTTATCTCTTATCGTGATAGCCATTGTTGACGCAGACATATTTTGTGACCTAAATTCATGATTTTAAATATCAATGTAGTCGAGGTTTGATTTCACTTTTGAATGACCGATATCTTAATTTCAAACGAGCATTGTTAGACAAAAAATATTTAAATATTAAACCTTGTTGGATCTATTTTAGCTTCATTAAATCCTTGCTATTCTAAAAAAGCCGAATCTACTTTCTTCAATATGAAGTGAATATTCGCATCTCACAATTCGAAGACTGGTTTATGGAACGAAGACTATTTTAATATAAATGTATAAATGGTTTTATCGTCGTTCGCCACGGTTTTTACACGAAAATCACTTCGCGAAATTAGTTATTCGGTCAATGCAATGAAAATTTAACGTCATTGTGTAGGAAATGCAATCGATAACAGATTACAAGTAAAACTTGTCGTCGTCGCAAAACTAGTTTCGAAGATTAGTTTTCGTTCTCGGGAACAAGGTTTATGTTTCGTTTTCGGCAAAAATCAACAACGTCATACCTATTTCTAATTTTATCTTATCGAACTGTCAATTTATCCATCGGTATGGATCGAAAAGTTCCGTACTCGCGCCACTTGTGGAATAAAGATTTACTGAATCTATCAGCCGTGGCAGCAATTTTAACCTTCTATTACAACAGGTAGAACTTTTCAGGATAGAAATAATATTAAATTTGTTTAACTTACCGGCTGCCCCAAGGTATGTCCTTCGACAATCTGCTCCTTCCTGTACCTATTGATAACTGCGTCCAAGCACTCAAACGTTCGTCCTCCCATGAGATACCTCACTCCTTTCTTCTCTATGCGGAACCTTTACAACGATAATATTGAATATTGAATGCTTTATCTATACAAATAAATAAAATTGAAATGTCTGTTTGTAATATCAAACACATGCCTCTGTAGACTACATTTCAGCTACAGATAATATTGAGTATACTCAATGTATTAGTTTCACTGTGACTGAGTAATAAACAAGTCCTTTAGTACACGAACAAAACAACTTACGCCTTTATAAAAACAGTAGGATGCTATTATGAAAATACCTTTGAATTTGATTGTTAATGTGAAAGAACAGCGAATAATCCCCAGGGGAATTATCAGAGGGTCTGACGAGGAAGCTCCCCGGGCCGGCCTTCACTAGCATGTCGACCGCTTCGCTCTTGGTGCAGTTCGGGTGGAACCAGGAGAAGACCGTGTTCGGGTCGATGGCGGGATCCAAGTCTTCGACCAGCTCTCGGAAGATCATGCCTTGTTCACCGGTCCTGTGAGGAAGATTATTTTTGTGTATTTATTTCTTGTTTTTTTTTACTTGATAGGTTAGCCATAGGTGGCGTTTGACCACCATCCCGCCTGATCTTAAGCGAGGATGTTGTCGAAGGATACGCTAGACCTCGATAAGAACTGGCTCTCAAGTGTAGCTGCCGGACCATAACTATAGGTGCGGCTGCTGATTTTCTACTTTAGGGTGGTAGCTGGCCAGAGGAGCGCTAGAAGTGCCCTACCACCATGCTAATGTTGACCTACTTACTTCAGTTAACTATTGAGTCGGGATATTGATGACGGAACTTTAAAAATCTGACGATCATGTCATTGTAAGGATTATTTGTTCTGCGCACAGACCAATAAACCTAGACTCCGCTTAGCCGGACACCCCTGCTCGTCTAGCTTAAGCATTGACTTAACACCGCCCAGCCGAACCAATCACAACACGCCATCTCCACTTGTCAGATGTATGAGTATTAAACGGACCAATCGCAACATGTCGTCTTCTCACGTCACCCGTCAACATTTGACGATTGTGTTCTCATGGAAAACTTGGATTATGCGGCGTCTAGGTTTACTGGTCTGTGGTTCTGCGTAACAATCATAAATCGTGAACTTGGTACACACACAATCGATAGCACACAAAAGAAAAGGACCAAATTTACATAACATTATCAATCTATCACTGGTAACACATTTCTGTTGAGATACCTTATAAGGATGTCTTATACTATAGGTTAGGACATAGTGGACGTAGTTGTTTCTATAATATAGGAGTAAGTTTAAAAGGGGTATATGACCTATACAAATGAATGAAATAGGGACCCTACCTGTGTGCAGTGACCCACAGCCAGCCGTCACCCATGTCGTTGTGGACAAAGAATATGTCCCCCTTTTGGAAGGTCAGCTCATCTGTGTCTGGCATCTTGGTGTAAGGTAAGATTGCTACCACTCTCTGCAAAGTATTAACATAAAAAATGTAAGTTACAAGCAAAAACAAACCGGCCAGTGCGAATCGGATTCGCGCACCGAGGGTTAAGGGCAATGGAGTCTTGAAGATTTTTCCCCCTTTTTCCAAGTATGTTTTAAGTTTCCCCACAAAATTCGTCATTGAAGATTCGTTATTGATAAAATATTCGTTAGAAACGAATAGACGTTCACACTTATAAACCGAATCGTGATTTAAGACTATTCGTCAAAATGTATAAACAAAAGTTTCGTGATAAATAACGATCACACACTCACACACTTTTTTTGTTTGTTTTATATACTGTAATAGACTGTTTAACCTACTTATAAATTATAATATTCTGTAATGGATATGGAAGAGCGGGGCCCTCTGGCACAAGTATTTTCATACTTAAAAGAAGGCTTGTTTGTATGTATATACATTTTTGGTTACAGAAATTGGAAATTTAGATTCCTATCGGACTCACTAATTTAAATAGCGGGCCGAGAGGAATATTAATTCTCAACGTCCCCGCTGGCGTGAATGTCATAGCGGGGATGTTAGCTATATAAAAAAACGGTACATTCCTAGTGGGGATGTTAGCAATATACTGTGTTTTTTTTCATACCGTGTGGAGACTTTGGGGCTTTGGAATATACCTAAAAATCACACGCCAAAAGGCGAATCGGGGAAAATAATGATCCATCAAACAATCAAAAAACGAATAACCTTTCACACAGCTACAAGACGATACGCCGCGATGTTTATCATTGACGGTTTCGGTTTTTTTGGACGTATTCGTGATTTTCCACGTATCGTGATTTTTTGAGTGTCGTGAGCATGTGAAGACTGCTATAACAGTAATAGTGCCACTGGAAAAACGTATCGTATTAAATCACGATCCGGAAATAATAACGATATTCATTATGTCCATGTATGAACGCGCTATAAGATGGGGCATTGCACAGAAGATACATTGTCCAAGTAAATTATTTTGCAATTTTCCATCTTTACCTTTATTAGTAATGACCTCAAACATACCTTTTTATCATTGACAGGCTCTGGCGGCGCGACCGGTTCTACAAGCCTTTCGCGTTTCAGCAAGTCTGAACAATGGCTGTAGAATCCAACGAGTTCTGTAAGGGAGTCGAACTGACGGCCTCCGATGTAGTAATCGCCGCATACTGCTGTTATTCTGCATGAAAAAAACTTGCTATGACCATGGCAGCATTCACATGTCAGTGCTAAATAAGGGTTGTTTGTTTGATTGTTCTTTTCTTTGTAACATCAAACTGGTTGAATGGCTTTAATAATATTTGATTGTCATTTGATATAAAAGTTTAAAGATCAACTAATATTGCATAACAATGTTATGTTGCATGACATAACAAACCTAAACTTTGTTATATCATGCAACATAATACAATATTACTTACCGAAAGTGATTTATGCCAGTCCTACCCAAGTAGCTCAAAACGTAGGAGCCTGGTTTTCGATCACTCTCCCGAACTAAAAACAAAATAGATTCTTAGTTATTCTCTATTTATACACATATACCAAACATGAAACCTATAAACCCATTTCCCTTTCATTGTTTTTGTAAACCAGACATTAACTAAACATATCTACCTAAAGTAACCTGAACTTTTATAAAATGTAATAAATTATCTGGGTTAAAATATTTTTATATACTTATATTATATCTAAGGGGATTTATAGTGATTTATTTTATTTTATTCCGAAAACATACAGTGTAATAAAACTTAATTAATAAATATACTTAAATCTATACAGCATTTACAACACTTTTGCATATTGCATCTATAATAAATACTTGTTTGCCTAAGTTACTTCAATTTACACTATATAATATGTATTGTTTATTTACTTAATTATTAATACTAATACTATTACTGTACCAAGCAAAACAGTCCATGGAGTCCATGCCAAACCAGTTCCTTGAAATAGTAGCCTTTATTGTTCTTGACAATATGTTAAAAATGCCTAATTCAGGAAAGCCATCCAATTTGTTTACATTACTAGCTGCTCTTATAAAAAAGGAGTGTTGTCTGTAATTTGTAGAACTGTGTTGATATCATTTTTCAAAACTTCAAAATCTTGGAGGCATGTACATATCCTACTCATACTAGAATATTATAAATGCGAAAATGTGTTTGTTGGTTTGTCCTTCTTTCACGCAGTAATGGAGCAACGTGCTTTTGGCATAGATATAGTTTATGGGCCTGAAAGTAACATAGGCAACTTTTTATCCTGGAAAAATGCCTGGTTCCTGTGGGAATGCGCGTGGAAACCACAGGCAGAAGCTAGTATTAACGTAATTATGTTTGAGGTCATTGTCCCTAAATCGTTCTACTCCAATTACTGGTCAAGGGTTACATAATATATATATATATATATATATAGATTACCTACCCACTATGATTTTCTTGAAGAGATCACTGCTTAGGCTACCTATTGTACTAATTTTGTAAAAATCTTGTAATAGGTATGTCACATGAAACCTAAAATACATAATTATTGTTGACCAGTTTAAAAACATAACATTAAGACAGTAAAAATTAAAAATTAAAATTAAATTCACAAAAAATATGGATAGTTAATTTAATTGAGAAAATAAATTGATGGACATCATAAAAAAAAATTGAGTCCCTACTTATCTATTTTTTTTTAAATACAAAAACCCATTATTAAACAATATAAATTAAAAAAAAAAAATAACAAAAACAGTAACTTTTCTCTAAAGTAAATACATGTCTCATTTGATAAAGTTGTTATTGCACAATCCCATAACAAAGCTCCATGGGAAAATCTATGTAATTCTTTTACTATTGTCTTTTTGTAACAATAATGACTATAGTATTGTTTCTAACTAATTATGCTATGGCATTGAGAAGATATATCTAACACAATAATTGTTTTCTAAATATAACTACCTCGATGTATGAGGAAAAGGAACAATAATTTACCTATTAGAAATGAATGAATATAACATTTTAAACTTTTACATAATAGGGAAACAAAAACATGTTTAATACTCTAATAATTTTTTCCTTAAATTTCTAAAAGGTATACAGTATCTTATGATAATTGATAGATTGAATTCTGAATATGACTTACCTAAATAACTCCCGAGTTTACCAGCTGCCCAGAGCCTTTCTTCAGAGGTGTACCTATCCAGGCGACCATGGTACCATTCAGTCTCCGGAGGCGCCAGAACCGCTTGTCTTTCACCTAAGAACAGAGAATATTTTGAGATCTAAGTTATTAAAAAGATTTTGAAGGACTTGTAAGGCATTCTACCATTAGTGCTAGGTCCATCCGCTTCATCTAGCTCTAGGTCAGCAGTTAGTTCTGCAACATCGCCTCCCCCGTCCTCGGATTCCGTTGAAGGTGATCCCAGTTTATCCTTCACAGGGGGTCCGATAGGCGCCCCCATAGCGCGTATCATATCAGCCATTTTTCTAGTTACAATTAACTACTGCCAAAATACTTCAACTTTGTATAGATACGATAAAGAAAACCCAGTGACTCATAGTTCATACACAAACGGAGCAAGGTTTTATTTTATAGAAAATAACTCAAACGTGTTTACAATAGAAACAAAAAGATAATGATTTAATTTCCACTAATATAGTATGTGTTAGAGGTATATTTTAGAGAAAACAAACAGAAGGCCAAACACTTGAATCATATAAATGCGAATTTAGTAGACTAATACTGAAATAACATAGAAAATTACAAAATCTATTTCAGAAAATACACAAATTCTGTCTTCAATACGCCCGTCGCCCATAGCCAATAATCACAGATTTTTTTTTTTTTTAATTTATTTCATGACCTAATACATCACAGATTAATATATAAAGTGTTGCCAGCGCGTATGAGCGATTTCGGACGATAATCTGTCTGAAAAGGGACGGTTTTGGTGGTTAGAGGACGGTTTTCAAAAAAAATTGTTATTTTATATAGTCCGTACACAATAGTAGTACATTACTGTCGAGGCCATTATTTGCGGTTTCGGCCGAGACTTGTTTAAATACGTTTCTTCAACTTGCTAGGAAACTATCAAATTAAATTCCTCAGTTCTGTATGAAACTTACATTTGCAACAAATTGACCGCGCGCGTATTTTGGTACTTTTTTAAACTTTTGAAAATGAATGTGTATTCAGCCCTCATAAAATAAATAATACATTAATTTATGTTAAAGTGTGCTTAATGTGTATGTTTTACAAATTCCTGTTGGTCTGAAGATTTGTCCTAAAAGGGACGGTCTTGGTGAAGGGACGTCGATAGGACGGACGGACATTGAATAGGACGGAAAACCGTCCTAAATAGGACGATCTGGCAACACTGAATATATATGTTATGTAGCCAATAATAGCCATAGATTGGCCATAGATAAGAAATTGAATGATCGTCTAAAGAACGATAAGAACTGTCAAGAATCAAAATATAACATTGCAGTGCACCTACCTGTTTTAGGCTCATATTCCACTCATCAAAGATCTTTGTCCAAGTTCTGTGTCCTATATTTGATCAAAGTTCTTTGAAAGAAACCCATTCCACTCATACAAGCTCATTGTACAAGATTTCAAAGTAAATATTGCAGTTTGAAAAAATGGAGGAATTTCAGCTAAGTGCTGCTATTATCGATTTGTGAATGTGCGTCGCAAGTACGGAAGTCGGTTCGATTTTTTCGAATCGAAAAACCCTATAAATTTATCGAATATTGCGAGTACAGCGGCGCAAGTACGGATCTATTCGGGTCGATAATATTCGATAAAATTGACAGTTCCAATCGATGAAGTGGGAATTATCGATTCTCGCTGCGGCGCGAGTACGGAAGTTGGTTCGATAAATTTGTCGAACCGAAAAACTTGACAAATTTATCGAATGTTGCGAGTGCCGAAGTCAGCGGCGCGAGTACGGAAGTCGGTTCGATAAATTTGTCGAACCGAAAAACTCGATAAATTTATCGAATGTTGCGAGTAAAGTCTGAACGTAAAGTATTGTAGTAGCTCTATATTCTCTTTGGATTCGACCTAGCTTTTCGATAACTTTTGTCGATTGTTTCGAGGCTCGATAAATCCCACTTTATCGATTTGAACTGTCATTTTTATCGAATTTTGTCGAATATTATCGACCCGAATAGATCCGTACTTGCGCCGCTGGTCGTAAAGTATTGTAGTAGCTCTATATTCTCTGTGAATTCGACCTAGCTTTTCGATAACTTTTGTTGATTGTTTCGAGGCTCGATAAATCCCACTTTATCGATTTGAACTGTCAATTTTATCGAATTTTATCGACCGAAAAGATCCGTACTTGCGCCGCAGATCGTATTAAGTATTGTAGTAGCTCTATATTCTCTTTGGATTCGACCTAGCTAGAAATAACTTTTGTCGATTGTATCGAAGTTCGATAAAACCCACTTTATCGATTTGAACTGTCAATTTTATTGAATTTTATCGATTAAAAGATCCGTACTTGCGCCGATGATGTTTCTACAACTTTGATCAGATGAAGTCATCCAAGTTCTTGCAACTTGGATGATTGTAAATCTTTGATGAGTTGAATAGCACACTAAAAATATAGTTGATGAGCGAGTTGATCAAGAAGTCGATTATAATTTCCCTTCCCTACTAAACCTTCTTGCTTCCCTAGCATTCCTATGTTGTTTCGTTCAAATCAATTATCAATCATCATTTTCCGAGTTCTGAGTACATTCATTCATTCTGCTACCGGGATTATCTTATATACTCTTTGGGGATTATATTCTCTTTGCATACTCTTTGCTCTTTGCATTCTGCCTGATACGTTTCGAAAAAGCGTTTGTAATTTGTATTGTTTGTTCAGCAGATTTTTGTGTAATTTTTAGGATTTCACTGTGTATAATTTTATTCCTAAGTAATACATAACTGGTAAGTGAGGTTTACTAAATAGATAGTCACCTTTTTAGTAGTTTATAACGAGAAATTTAGCCTTTCCAATCTATGATGAATCTATGAATGACGTTGCCTTTTCACCGACGCCATTTTGTGTTCGCGATTTTTCTTTGTTCCTTTGTTTGCGTCGTAGTTTTTTGATTGACCACATTTTTTAGTAAACCGAAGCAAATTTATAGTTTTTATTCCATCCTCAAGCTCTGTAATCGATTGTTACAGATCTCATCATGCAGATTTTTGTGAAGACCCTCACGGGCAAGACCATTACCTTAGAGGTCGAAGCCTCTGATACGATAGAAAACGTTAAAGCCAAGATTCAAGACAAAGAAGGTATTCCTCCAGATCAGCAGCGACTGATCTTCGCCGGGAAGCAGCTAGAAGACGGGCGCACACTTTCTGACTACAATATCCAAAAAGAATCTACACTCCACCTGGTTCTACGTCTGCGTGGTGGTATGCAGATCTTTGTCAAGACTCTCACTGGTAAGACAATAACCCTTGAAGTTGAAGCATCTGACACCATCGAAAATGTAAAGGCTAAAATTCAAGATAAGGAGGGCATCCCGCCAGACCAGCAGAGGTTAATCTTTGCAGGAAAGCAGCTGGAAGATGGACGCACACTTTCAGATTACAACATACAGAAAGAGTCTACTCTCCATCTAGTCTTGCGTCTCAGAGGTGGTATGCAGATCTTTGTAAAAACTCTCACCGGCAAAACTATTACTTTAGAGGTGGAAGCTTCAGATACAATTGAAAATGTGAAGGCTAAAATTCAAGATAAAGAAGGTATCCCCCCAGATCAACAAAGACTTATTTTCGCTGGCAAACAGCTTGAGGATGGGCGCACACTCTCCGACTACAATATACAAAAAGAGTCAACTCTCCACTTAGTCCTGCGTCTCAGAGGTGGAATGCAGATTTTCGTAAAGACCCTCACTGGAAAGACAATTACACTAGAAGTAGAGGCTTCTGATACTATCGAAAATGTCAAGGCCAAGATCCAAGACAAGGAAGGCATTCCTCCTGACCAGCAGCGTCTTATTTTCGCTGGGAAACAACTTGAGGATGGTCGCACCCTGTCTGACTACAATATCCAGAAGGAATCAACCCTCCACTTGGTCCTGCGTCTCAGAGGTGGAATGCAAATTTTTGTGAAGACCCTGACAGGAAAGACTATCACTTTGGAGGTTGAAGCATCAGACACCATAGAAAATGTGAAGGCCAAGATCCAAGACAAGGAAGGCATTCCTCCTGACCAGCAGCGTCTTATTTTCGCTGGGAAACAACTTGAGGATGGTCGCACCCTGTCTGACTACAATATTCAGAAGGAATCAACCCTCCACTTGGTCCTGCGTCTCAGAGGTGGAATGCAAATTTTTGTGAAGACCCTGACAGGAAAGACTATCACTTTGGAGGTTGAAGCATCAGATACCATAGAAAATGTGAAGGCCAAGATCCAAGACAAGGAAGGCATTCCTCCTGACCAGCAGCGTCTTATTTTCGCTGGCAAACAGCTTGAGGATGGTCGCACCCTGTCCGATTACAATATCCAGAAGGAATCAACCCTCCACTTGGTCCTGCGTCTCAGAGGTGGAATGCAAATTTTTGTGAAGACCCTGACGGGAAAGACTATCACTTTGGAGGTTGAAGCATCAGACACCATTGAAAATGTGAAGGCCAAGATCCAAGACAAGGAAGGCATTCCTCCAGACCAGCAGCGTCTAATCTTCGCCGGCAAACAGCTTGAAGATGGCCGTACCCTGTCTGATTATAATATCCAAAAAGAATCAACCCTCCACTTGGTCCTGCGTCTGAGAGGTGGGATGCAGATCTTTGTGAAAACTCTGACTGGAAAGACCATTACGTTGGAAGTTGAAGCATCAGATACCATCGAAAATGTGAAGGCTAAGATCCAAGATAAGGAAGGCATTCCTCCGGACCAGCAACGTCTTATCTTTGCTGGCAAACAGCTAGAGGATGGCCGTACCCTGTCTGATTATAATATCCAAAAAGAATCAACCCTCCACTTGGTCCTGCGTCTGAGAGGTGGGATGCAGATCTTTGTGAAAACTCTGACTGGAAAGACCATTACGTTGGAAGTTGAAGCATCAGATACCATCGAAAATGTGAAGGCTAAGATCCAAGATAAGGAAGGCATTCCTCCGGACCAGCAACGTCTTATCTTTGCTGGCAAACAGCTAGAGGATGGCCGTACCCTGTCTGATTATAATATCCAAAAAGAATCAACCCTCCACTTGGTCCTGCGTCTGAGAGGTGGGATGCAGATCTTTGTGAAAACTCTTACTGGAAAGACCATTACGTTGGAAGTTGAAGCATCAGATACCATCGAAAATGTGAAGGCTAAGATCCAAGATAAGGAAGGCATTCCTCCGGACCAGCAGCGTCTTATCTTTGCTGGCAAACAGCTAGAGGATGGCCGTACCCTGTCTGATTATAATATCCAGAAGGAGTCTACTCTGCATTTGGTTCTTCGTCTTCGTGGCGGAAATTAGACGTTATAACGTGATCTGTAGCAATCGTATTTGAAAACATTGTTCTTCAAACTCTTGCTTTGTGTATTCATTCCATAATCTCAATAAATAACAGCTTCTGATTAATCTAAGGTTTTTTATTCCTATGCATTCACATTGCACAGTCACAGAATATATAATAGACACAGTTAATAATAATAAGAATAATGGAATACCTGACAATGGTGCCAATTCTCTTGTTCACCTAACTAAACTAAACTAAACTATAAAATTTCTTAATTTAGTTTAGAGAGTTCTAAAAGCTATTCTGATTAACGGTCTGACTAAATTTAGTCACCGTATTGACATCACCAAATTTACACTAAATTGAATTGTTAGAGTTGCCAGCGTGTCGCATATTAATAATTAATACCTATACATTATAATTGATGGATTTGACGGACCGATCATTTTTACACGATTTAACGAAAAAGGAGTGTAAGTTTTTAAGCGTTCGTGTATATAATATGTGACTGTAATTAACCTAATTTAGGATTGGCAGATTCAATAATAAATCTTAGCATTACTTTTATTAAAACTATACTCGTCGGTACTCGTTTGTTGGTTTTTACGATATACGAATTTATTACGAGTGTTATAGCAGATAAAACGGAAGGGTTGTGTCCATAGATAACATAAATTTTTTAACTTCAACTTTTGAAAAATTATTTCTCCAAAAGTATCTGTTTTCGCAATTTGAAACTTGGCCTAAAGACTTCTTATAAAAAGACCTACCTGTGAAAAAAAAATTTGAACACAACTCGATTGGTATTCATCCAAACTCAAAGCCGCAAACCTTCCATTCGAATTCGTTCTTGATAGTATAGTTTATAAGAAGAGTAAGTTCATGTATTTTTAATATGTACCATTGCTTTTCAGTAAAATATTTTGTTGTACATATTATAATCTGTTACTACCTACCTAGTAAGGAATTTTTCGCTTGAAGAGTTGAAGTGAAGATGTAAGAGAAAGTTTATCTTTCCGATGAATCTACAAGAGCCACCAACAACCATCATATACTCCTCCATTATGTGTAGTAGAGTAGGTACTTATTACAAAATATATAAAATTACTTGTTCCAAGGCAACATAAACACGTATGACGATAAAACTACTCGAAAATTTCGTATGAATAGCGGTGAAATAACTAAATTAATTTTAGTCCACCTTCATTTTCATGCCAACTAACTTAGTCGGATTTTCTCTAATTTTAGACGAAAATTTGGTACAACAGAATAGATAAATGACCGCTTAGACTAAATTAAGTAGGTAACTAAATTAATTATAGTGCTGTCAAACTAAATTTTAGTTTAATCTGGTCTTTCCTGAATAGAAAACAACGTTTGACATAACTAAACTAAATTTTAGTCTAGTTTAGTTTAAGTTGTGCCAACAGAATTGGCACCAATAGCTTCATATTCATACACAATGGTTGTGTATGAATATGAATAGTATAATTGTGTATATGATATTTGAAGCCTACAATGTTATCCTAATAAGTAGGATAAAATTATAGGCTCAAACATAATCATTATGTGAATTAGGTAAGTAATAAGTTCATAGACTTACATGATAGTGTTTAGCTGAGTCTTTAGTTTTTGAGGTCAGGAAATAAGAACTAATTGACAATTCTTAGGTTTTTTTTAATGTTATTTTGTAACGAGACGAGCTGGTTGTTTTCCTGATGGTAAGCATTACGCCAGCCCATAACAATTCCAGTGCCACCCAGAACTTTGAAACAAAGGCCTGCGCGGCACTGCAGTGCGCTCGTTACCCTGACATTAGGTATTAAGTCTCATAAGCCCAGTAATTTCACTAGATACTCTGCTCATCAAACCGGAACACAGTAATGCTTGCACATTACTGCTTGGTGGCAGACTTGACGTATTTTAGGAATGATTATTTTTGTAGCTCGTATTTTTAAATATATGAATAAAACAAACAGTACATAGTATTACATACATCTATTTTTATGTTGGTAGTAGAATAAAGTCAGTCAAAGGACCACATAAATAAAACACCATAGTAATGTTTAATTGTTAACATTTTATTAGGAGGCGAAAACGAGCAATAAGTTTGGGATAAATTTTAATACAAATAAATTATATTTGCATTACATCTCGTAAATCGTCAAGTTACACTATGAAATTACAGTAATTTTAAGATTACAGTAACATGAACAAGAATAATACATCTTAACAGACATTTATCTGTATCGATAGCAAAATACTTGAGAGCCATAATATAGGTATTATCACACCTGGTACAAACGTTACATTCTATACTTTAGTGCGCTAACAATTTTTTAGATAATGTTGCTTCGTGCCATCACACATTACTAGTGCTTATTTTTTGCCATCGTCACAGGCATACAATCTACTTTACGTGGTTGCCGGAGTCGTTATTTAACGCGTCTAGAATTCACAACAATATGTAGGTAATTGAATTTGTAATACAACCAGCGGTCCGAGAATTCAACGAAAATAGATATAGATTGCGTAACAAAATTAGACAGTTGCATCATAATTTTTGAATAAAACAGGTTAGTCTTTGTTTGATTTTAATCTCTAATTAATGCTTGTCCTTGCATTATTATCAACGATCGCTAAATAACGGCACCAACCCACGATATAAGCAATACAAAATACGCGTGTATCCCGGCGACAAGCATCATTATCTACCAACCCAGTGACCTTACACTAGCGTGTTCAGCAACACTTTACCAACAGTAAATTGCTCTATAAAATATGTCTTCTCATCACGTTTACGCACACTTTCACAAGCCGTTAGAAAACATTTTAAAACACAACAACAGTCTAAAATATTTCAATAGGACAGTGAAGTTTTAGGCGTACAATTAAATTGTATATATAATGATGAGAGTGGTGAGAAAGTGACACGAACGAAACGCATAATGGGTTCGCGTCAACTTTTCACAGTAAACATTGAAACTTGAGTTGTAACATTGATCGTATTACTCAAAATACTTACATTAAGAGACACTTGAAGATAGAACAATTACTTTATGACCTTACATACGACTAACATTAGATCTAGGTATTGTCCTTTGTATGCCAGAAATGTGATTGAAATGGTCTGTAACTACTAATGCACGCTATTCAAAATTATGTTCAATATTACTGCAACACCGATCGATTGACAACGATAAATACACAAAAGACGATTAAAGATCTTAGTGTTAAGTGCATCACTTAACAATACTATTGCATAGAGGCCATGTAAAATTACTAATGATTTTTGGTATCAATTATGCGTTAAAATACAACTAAAATACTAATTATCTGATCATTACTACAATGTAATACTCTAAATAAAAAATAAACATAACTGAATTATAAAAAGGCTAAACTATATTTGTAGAAGGACGCACCAGTAGCATGATATCTATAGTTATCACAATGACATAATAGTATAATATTTATTAATATATAGCTTGCCAATAACACATCGAATATTAAACGCCATGGATTTCTGGCAAGATTATAACAACTCTTACACTTCCGTCAAAATCAATTATTACTTTTATTAATATACTTTATAGTGTATACATTCTCCATTTAGATAAATAATTACCCGCACAGATATAACTATAAAATTCTAATCTCATACGTAAACTATACGAATATTCCTAATAAAGATTAATGTGCTTACAGTGAAGGAAATTAATAGAAAATGCTGGTTTTTTTTGGGTGGATACTATAAATAGATAACGGAGCGCATCTACAAAAAATAGATACACGATTTAAAAATATCACCCTTCTGAATTGATGCTGCCAGAGCTGTGAAGCCTTTTATTACATACAACAATCTTAAGTGGAGCTTTTAACATCTTACTCGCTAGTCCTCTATAAATCCTAGCAAAGAGACCATAGACAATGTAACAACAATAATTAGTTTAGTAATCATAGACGCCGCTATTTTCAACTCATAAGCATAAAGTAGTTATGTTCCAGAGTGTAATTCGCGAGAGCAATTCTCAAGAACGCTTTTCGGTTGGTGATAGATTTATCAGTTAGATACGTCGCGCGTCGTCGCGTCGCTACTCAGTACATTATTATTGTTGTTACAGCGCTAAGTCTCTTAATATTACTCGATCTCGATACGCTCTTAGCTGAGTGATTCAATTAAACAAAAAACTAAAATAACTATTTGCTCCCAACTCATCAAATTCATAACATTATACAGCGTGACTATTTTATTTTGTCGACATTGGGCGCCACTGTGCTCTACTTTCTAATACAATCTGTGTCTTTCATACAATTTTCAACATGCCTTTTTTGAAAGCGCCACCGACAAAATAAAATTGTCTTAATTATATTCATCACCACGAAGTTACAATGGCAACATGACAACATTGACTAAATTAAATCAATCTAACATTACGTCTTTATAATTTGGCAATTAATAATAGTAAATTAATTCAGAAATTCATTAAAATATTATTTTACAATTCTAGGGTCATCTAGGTAAAAAATTGATTACAATGGAATGACATCGGCGCCACAAAAGAAGTACCCGCAATTTGACATAGATATTTCCTCTACTTCACAGAATTTAAACGATTTCCTCTTTTTAGGATATTTTGCTTGATCTATCAATTAAGATTTTTACTTTTGTAGCGACTAAAATATAAACGATTAAAATATCTGGAAGACCAGATCATTTTATTTAAACATTTCGTAAAAGAAAATGTCAGTTTGTAAATATAATTAATTTACAGAATATTTATGTAATTAAATGAACCAGTTCAAAACTGTCACATTGAGCTTTTGACACAAATTCAAATTACATAACGTTTACTTATTATTGTAAAATAGTGAAGTAGTAGACGATAACAACTGAATATTCATTATTATATGTGTAGTGTGTAACGCAACCACATGATCACTTTGGAATATATCATGACCACAGTAAGTCAGTACTTACTAAGTTCATCATCAAAAAAAACCATAAAAAATTCTAAGATAGTTTAAAATTGTTAGTTTTGTAGATCTATTTTTATTAATTAATTTATAAGTGAAACTAAAAGGATATAATTATATATTTACAGAAGGTTTCATCATGATTTTAATTTATACGGCAGTTGGCACAAAAATACCTACGCTTTTTCTCGTTAAAGTGACGTAGCTTTTTAGAGTATGTAATTAGATACTTCGTTGTTTATTTCTGGCATCATGACGGCTCACAATGCAAATGGCCGCCTTACGCAAACGTATAGCGCCAAAATATAATTTAAAATTACCAAACAATAAATGCATCTATAAAACAGTATATTAATAAAAATCGGGAAATAATTTACCATGCTTAAATTGTTTGAAACATAAAAAAAGAAAGCACTGCACTGTTATTTTGACAGTTTTCTTGAAAATTGACATGCATGTATGCTTAAAAACGGTTGCAGCTGTGGCGCACCTAGCGGGAAAAAGTTGCCATATGACCTATTGATTTGACATTTCAGCTAAGTTGCGTTACACAAGGATGAATACGTTAGGTGTGTGAGAAGTAAAGATTTGTTTACATGTTGGGCAAGGGCACGGTGACCTGAACATAGCTGATCGGGAAATAGCCTGTCTTGCCGTGAACCTGGCCCTCGAACCAGTTCTCATCCACTTTGCTGACCAGAGTGATGACGTCATTCTCCTGAAAAAAGAACAAGTAGCTGTTAAATACATGTAGTAAAACAGCGATGTTTAATTAGTAAATAAAATGTATGCAAGATCACAAATAGAATGGATGAAAGGATATTTTATAACAATCTATCTATGCAATGTGAAATTATTGGCCTTATGACTCTCCATTCCTAATATGTTAGGGTAACGAGCGCACTGCAGTGCCGCGCAGACCTTTGTGTTTCAAAGTTCTGAGCCTTTGTGTTTCAAAGTTCTGAGTGGCTCTGCAGTTATTATGGGCCGGCGTTATGTTTACTATCAGGCACACGACCAGCTCGTCTCGTTACCAAATAGCATAAAAAAAATCTCTGAAACCACTGGTCAGGAATTAATAATTATTTCACTACATAATCCCTGACTGCTAAATAGGGATTTATGGCTCCACGTGATTTGCGTATTTAGCCAGTGTCAAGTTATATAAATAATAACATATAATAAATCTCTAGTTTTGGTGCATGAAAGTCGTCAAAGTCACGTTAAAGTTTAGTCTAGGCGCGGTCGAGTCGAAGTAACGCTTCAGTAAAGCGGTGGATACTTTACTGAAGCTTCTATGGAGTTTTGGACAGAATACGAAAATACACGTTTTTCGTCTTTGTACTATTTGCCTTTCACTCATGCACGTTTACGAATACTGAATGGTTAATAATCCACCATTATTACACATTAACACTCGATAAAACATAGGTTTTAGTAAATAGCATTTGTGCTATTGATTTTGATCAACAACAGCACATTTTGGCATTCCCGCCAAAACTCCCATAAAGTTGCCATTAAATTTTAGCCGCTAATCCCTTCGGGGTATATCTTCGTAAATCTTCATACGAGTGTTTGTAGTTGGAACATAATAAACATACCTTGAATCCCAGTTCGCCCTGGTTCTCAGCATCGAAATCGTAGAGAGCGGTACAGCAGGGCCCCTTGGGGGTGGCGGCGGGGCCCGACGGCGTCCTCGCAGGAGTGTTCACAGGCGACGGCAGCGGTGACGCTACAGCCATTTGAAGGTTACACAAGAACTTGGGGAACATTTGAAGACCTAAGTGCAAGCGCGCATTTGACGATCATGGCTGTTATTTTTAAATGATTGTTGCTTGGTGAAGAAACCCAATAAGTCAGTTTTGGTTTGTCTCTGTTAATGGCATAAGTAACATCTATATGTAACCCAATAATAGGAACAGATTTTAGAATCCATCTTATGTTTGCTAATTAAAGATTTAGAGCGGTGTCGTGGCAGCCAGAAATTCAAAACTAGAATTGCTACACTCGACGCCATCAAACGTGTTGTCAACTAATAAAATCATAATAATCTATCAACCCGAGAAAAATAGTTCCATTGGTCTAGGTAAAGAAGGATAGCGTGGGATCGACGCGTACTTTTGTAAGCCAACACGCGTTTGCACTCGATCACATTTAACAGTACTCACACTCTAATATTAACTGGCTTTGTTACGGCAGATAGGAAGATTTTATTCGAGCATTCGGTTTTGTGCAGCGCTACCTTTATCTATAGTTTAGTGCAGGTTTATTAGCTTAGAGAAATACAGTTAATACATGATTATCATCACATTCATTTTAACTGTGCTAATTCTTTAAACCTTTGTCAAATGTAAAGAAACGCAGCTTGTTTAGCATGTATCCTTTTTATTTGATAAGAATTTAGAATGGTCAATCAGACAAAGCAACAGGCGACAATAAATCGCTCTACAAAACCGAGACACACAAACAGGATATCCTTTGATCCCACTCGCCATAACAAAAGCGGCAAAGTTCTACACATATTGTTGACCAATCTTATTTTATAATACGCCTTTAAGTATTCCATTTAAAATAAAAACGAACGAAATCTTGAGTACTGAAAAATGAAATACCGGTCATTATACGATACTATACCGATCTGAATTTGTCTGAAATAGTATTAAAAAAGTACTTATAATAATAACATATTGGCTTGACATGTAAATCGGAATAGTATCTAGTTCCAGATTTAGGTATTAAAAAAACAACGAAAGCTGCAATACATTCATGTGCGCTACGACAAAATAAAATTATTGCATCACACATCTTACACAAAATTAAAAAAAAAGAATGTGAAAATTATTTATCAAATACTCTTGCGCACATAAATCTAGCTGTATTTAAAAAAAATATAGTAGCCTCTATATAGAAAAGACCATGAACAAATTATTAAATTATAATAATTTTCTGAGCCCCAACTCTATTAAATAAATGGTTTAAAAATGACAATGGTTTCGTCGCATACGCATACGCTCGGTTAATAGTACAAACGTCTTGCTATGGTCGCCTATGACAATGGCGGTCATCAACAATTCATTGTTAATTTATATTCGTATGTTCTTCATCAAAGTGATCATTTTGCGACGAAACCATTGTCATTTTTAAACCATTTGTTTAGTAGAATTGGGGCCTGTACATATTGGTGAACAGTTTAATCAAACATTAAACATTCTGCAAAAAGCTGCCCGATTGTACAGTACTCTCGCGTCTTAAAATGTTTCAAAATGAATTTAACTTGACCACAAAAACGAATACTGTTCGCTAATACTGTACGGTACTGATGATTTTGAGGTTATGATGATTTTAGAAATACTAGGTAAAATTGTGTTTACGAAAACGCATGACAATGGTATTTTAGACGTTGAAATATGCTTTATGTCATTGTGATATGATATCGATCTAAATGTTCAGCTTTTCACGACACTTAATTTGGACATGCACAATGATTTTGAAGCCGTATTCCGATGATGATGTCGTCATAACACAATAAAACCACGCTCAAAAACGAAGACAAAAGCCAAATTTAGAAAAATCAAACCGAATCGAAGCGTAAACTCAAAGAAGAATTATAATTTGATACCTTCGTGTATGGGTGTACGCGCATGTGTGTGAGAGAGGTATAGTGCTTGTGCACGCGCTAATAGATAATTTAAACAAATTCTAACTATTTTATGGAAAGAAAATAATTTTATTTACGAGTATTATTTTGAAAAAAGAATCTAAAAAGTAATAATAACGTGTAAACTGTAGTGAGCGAAAATGTAACGTGTCTGTTATGATTGTCTTGATTATGTGTCTTTGTGCGTGTTGTGTGTATGTGTATCTGTGCGTATTCTACGTGTGTGTGTTTGTGTTCTGTGTATGCATGCTGTGTACGCGAGCTGTGTGTTACCATTGTTGGAGCGTTGCATGCCGCCGCTGCCGCTGCCTGGGAACAGCTCCAGGTGGGACGGCGGCTTGTGATCCGGGGAGCTGGCGTGCGAGTCGCCTTCTTCGCGACGCAAACAATACATATCCAGACTCAGTATACGTTTGTCATTGTTACTGCGTTATTCGAATCTAACCTTTGTTTCTTTCGTATGTTTATGACTATTTTTGTCTAATGACATTTTTATAACCTAACCAATGTGGTTGGGATTTTTCAAACTACCTTACTTTACTGTAAGTTTTTAGAAGTACTTTATAACTTAGCGCAGATTTCATAATAAGTAAGAATTACGTTTATGGTGATAATAAGAAAGGGTTATTTTATATAAATTTTCTTTTTGGTACAAAATTTAAAGATCTTACTTTTCATCGTTCAAACTTTACAAAATAACCTTATTATTTTATAGCTTCGGATCGTTGTCCAATTTTATAATTTAAATAGTCTTTTTTATAGAAATGAGTGCCAAAACGAGCACATTGATCGCCTGCTGGTAAGTGCCAGGCGCTACTATGCCGAACCTTGGAATTAAACTCTTCCATTTATAAAATTATATTTCCTTTACTGTGTTACTTTGAACCTCTGTGTTCAACGATATGTCAGGCTGTCCATCGGTGACATTAGAAGGAGACAGAGAGAACATCAAATATCGACTACTTACACTGAGATAGGAATTACCTACAGACGACAAGCATACTTCAATATAAGAAACAATTATGTAAATACAACATTTATAAATTCGATAAACACAACTATGAGCCTATTTCTTGACTAAAATAACGCATTTATAGTCTAAACAGATCGCGCCTTGCAATTAGAACCTAACAAAAAGTTCTACTTACGCTTGGAATATATTTCCTGACTTGCAACTTGAGATTAAAATAAAATTAAAATTAAAAAGTATCTTACCGGATGCATCAATGTTTAACTCTTTTGTACATATCTCAAGAAAAAGGCCCATTGCCTTTTCAATATCACTTATATTTTTTTTTATTATAATCTTAATCTAAGTGCATGTTCATAGTAACAAGAAACCGCGGGGGCGGGCGCTGTAACAGATCGTTGCATGTTCACACCGTTAATTGCTGATATCAACATGTAGATTAATCTACGATTGACCGCGCCCGCTACCGGGCCCTAAGTCAATAAGAACAAGCACTAAAAGGACGGGACTTGGGAGAAGGATTATCGGCAACCTGCGAAAGAACTGTACACAACTGTACTATGTGTTGTCAGTGCAATCCTGGTACCTTCTATTAACACAAGAGAAAAAGCTTAAACAAAAGTTAACAATGTTAATACGAACTAAGGAAATAAAGCTGAGTGGCAGAGAGAATTCTAACCGTGTAAATTCTACAGTTTTAACATAATAATATGGAAGCAAAAGTAGCTTAGATTAGTATCTGAATCTTAGCCTAAAAGTTGTCTACACAACAAGATAAATAACAGATTGAAGCTATAGTGGATTGTTTAAAACTTTCGCGAATTCAATTCATTTTATTAAGACATAACGGGTCTTTTCGCGCACAAATTATCCATATATCATCGACTTGCATTGATGAATAACCAAAAGGGACATGTTTGTTCTTGTCTGGTAATGTAAACAAATATACCAACCAATTACATAAATAGTGATTTTATCGCCAACCAATGACACGATTCGTAATTAAATACTATCTATGTCATTGGTTGGCGGATCCGCGACATTTGTTTATATTATAAGACTAGTTAAAAAACACGGACTTTAGATCGAAACGTCGAGGGTTAGTAAAATTGATATATTGATATTAATTTGTGCATGAATAGACCTTTTTTGTCTTAATACTAAAGAAATTACTTTTTCACTCGCGACTTGAAGAAACCCAGCGTTCTCTGTATCGTAGAAAGAAGAGCATTGTCTAAGTTCTAGCTTGAGATGGCACACCAGAACGACACTCATTCTGTGTTTTATGTAAAAAAAATGTTAAAATATGCGGACGGGTTTTCTATACTTGCCCAATAATGTAAACAAACTCGGCTGATGCCAACCAATGACATAATTCGCATTTGAATTTCTATCTATGTCATTGGTTGGTGAGCCGCCGAGTTTGCTTACATTAATGGACAAGTAAGGAATAAATCTCCACCATAGTGTTTGTGTGTAAAACTGAGGTCTGAAATTAGTATGCGTTTTGTATCTTTCTGCCTAAATATAATACAAATTCTATGTCTATCACTATTCACCAAAGCAGAGATTGGTGGAGAGAACTAATAATGAAGTCAGACTAAGTAACAGTACGTAGCGGGAAATTAAAATGATAGAGCAATTGCTGCTTCTTTATGTAATCAAATATTATAGTGCAATTACTGGTTTTGCACGTAATGAATATTATTTACTTTGTCTACATTTTTAGCCAACTCCGCTCGTCTTTACAATAAACAAAGGGACTAAATATTGTCTTAGCTGTCTGTCTACTATCATTGTTTTTGTATTTTTAAAGTCTGGTGTAGTGCGAGTTATACACTGAGCCGCGCTTGCGCCAGCCCGAATTATCTTATTTAACTCGAGTTAGTTGCTCACACGCCGGGAATAAATTACCATTTTGTCTTGCGTCATTAGGTTCTTTTTTTAAATTTTAACCACCGTTATTAATCCTAACCCGGATTAGTTAGTTTAGCTTTTGGTGCAAGTGGGCCTTCAAGAGTGAAGACTTAAGCTAGGTACGTTTTTGTCTCTTTCGATTCAGTTTAAAATTGTCAAAGAACAAGACAAAAAAGATTTAACTAAACCACTGTTTAACAATGTTTATTAATTCTTATTATATTTAGATTAGAATAGATTTCCTTAGGCCTAAGTATTATTTTATCATTATAGTAGCTAATGAGATTTCTAACCTATTTAACTCTCTTAGGGGATGAATTTTCAAAAATCGTTTCTTAGTGCTCAACTAAATTATTAAAAGGAACTCACGTGCAACACGTCACTTCACCGGGCTATGCATTATCTGTCCAGCCAGTTAGTATTAGTTTTTTTTAAAGTAAATACATTTTTTTAGTGAAATCCTTTCTGATAGTGCTTTAGTAGGCAACCACTCTCATTTCGGACTGTTTTATGTTTATCATCTTCGACATTTAAACTTGATATATTTTTCATCGTTCTGTAAGGGATAATGCTGGCGTACAAACCCGGCATGGAAGTTGAACACTGGCGAGTAATCAATAGCAAAAATGCACAATAAGTGTGCTTCTCAACTTCTATAAGGGTATTACACTCTTATAAATTTATTTCATCGATACAGGCCAATTTTACTAAAGAGAAAGAATAGAAATGCATCGAAATGCAACCGTAACCGAGTGTTAATAGATCTAAAATGATTGTTATTTACAGAATTATATACCTAAAAATTATCGCATACTGAAGCGATCGAAGCACTGTAAAACATATTGTACGTTCGTGATATGAAATTCGTGTATGTATGTAAAGCGTGCCTTGTGCACTTAAAGAGTAATGTCTGATCTTGTGATTGGTGAATAGATTTTGACTATGCACTGCTCGAACTCCCTAATATACTTAGATCTTTCAACCAAAAGCTCGCCGTGGAAGGAACAATTTAGTACTATGTCTGTGTGTACTGGACGTAAGACTCTTTCAAAGTACGTTATTGACCCGATATTCGATTCTGCGTATGGTGTGGTATGACTAAATCCATACTCTACATATAATAAATTTAGTAACCCTTTTACATTAGTTAACTAAGAGAGATGGTAAGATATAGTAAATTACTAATTCGTTGCGAATGAATTTGCGTGTTTCAAATAATTGGTGGATCCAGATTGGATCTTTGATTAAATCAATACTTGACATTTTTATTAAAGTCTAGATATAAATCTAGCAAATATTTAAAAAAAATTTAACCATGCCAGATAATCTGGTCGTTCGTCTGATATAAAGCATCCCGTCTTCACATAACAATAGCTGTGTCATCTAAAGTTCCAATCCAATCGAAAAACTCCTGCGCGGCACATGACCATGTCACATCAGTTCTCTTACATCACATTTTTATATCACACATACAATAATTTCACTGACTACTTTTCCTCCAAATCGAAACAGTAAAGCTGTCACTCTACTACTAGACGGATGATTAAACAACCGGTCCCACACAGATACTCTCGCAAAGATATAAAACTTATGACTAATAGGCGGATTTATAGCTTTTTTGATTCGCTGATAACCCAATGACGGAGGAGAAATTCACACGCAAAAGCACACAGACAAATCATACTACGTTGATCCTTCCCAAGCTAGCACAAAACCCCTGTCCAACCCACCACCGAAGCAGTACACACTCAGAACCCAACTTAAAAACGAAACCAGCAAACAAAATATATCGTATTATACCTGACCAAGGATCCCTCAATCCATTGAACTGGCTCCGAGGCGCCGGGTGCGGTTTGAACCCGGGCGCCGGCGCCGGTCTATGGTTTTTCAATCTATTAGTTTGTACAGGTGCTTCCCAAGCCTTGAAGGGGTCTACTGTAGTCAGATCGCCGACGGACGAGGAGGGGGGGAGGTTGGTGCGCGGGCGGGAGAGGGTTTGGGAGGAACCGTATCGCCTACCATGGTTCAGGTCATGGATGCCCTCGAGATCGGCGAGCGTCTTTGGTACGAACTCGAGCTTCGGACGGCTGACTGCCTCCTCTTTCCTGAAAATTGGGAGTCACTAGTACATTTTTGTACGCCAACATTTTTGGCCAAAATAGGGATGTTGCACGAATTGCTAAAATAATAATAATTGTATAATTACTGACGTTATACAAGTTTAAGAACATCACGTTAACACAATAAAAATGAAATTCGCAAAAACAATTTATACAAGGATTTCCACAAGGATCTAAGTTTGTCAAATTTTTTTTTATCATCTGATACTAATTTAAATGATACCATCAGATGGTTAATATTTCAATGAATAAAAAAATTATGAAATATAATAACCAACTTACTTCTCCATGAGCTGAGAAACAAGCCCCTGCAAAATCTCCGTGCATTGCTGGTGGTACTCCAACAGTCCCTCGGCGAAGAAACTTAGCTGCGCCACTTGCTCAACCTACAACATAAGAAAATAATATAATAAGCATGTCAAAAATACAGCAAAAATTCAAACAAGAAAACAAAAAAAAAGTATAGTTGCATAAAACGTCCCTAAAAAACATAACGTATGTATAACGAAGATTGGCAAAGAGAATTTAATCACTACGATTCTGAAGAGCCAATTTTGCTAACCTATATTGTCACAATGGCATCAAAATTTGAGGTAACTATTTAAAGCTGTATTATACGCAATCAGTCGAACAATTCGACTAAATACTTTCCAAACATAAACGCGCCATTCTAGATTTATAGTATGTTCGCCACTCAAGATTGCTAGCGAGCGAGGTAGACAACAACCATCAGCATTGAGTTCTAAAATTATGCTACGACGATCATATAGCGAGCTCATTTAAGTTTAGCAGTACTTTTACCTAATTGCGTAAATCCTTCTTTCTAACAACCCACAAATTATTTCTAAATTTTTAAGAAGACCCACTTATACAATAATTTGGTAAATGATTATAATTAATAAACAAACCTGCAAACTTACTGAAACCTCTTCGAAGTTGGAGGCTAAATCACAACAACATTGTCACAAGCCCTAATTTTTAATACAATTTTATGTAAATGAATAAAATAAAGAAAACTCTTAAACACGACAATGACGGTTGGTAAAGAACTTGGAATGATTATTGGGAAAGTTATTTATATAGATCTATACATTTCATCATAACAACATTATTGCGAAAATTTAGATTGCAAATATTAGTATGGAACATACTATTTTACCATAATACCAACCATACCATTTTTTTCTTATATAAATTATTATTTTGAAATATTATGTTAAACTAAGTAACGTCAGTTGGGCATTCATTGGCCTACTAAATATTATAATAATAATTAAAAAAACATGTGCTACTTACATCATTGTCAAGCAGATTGAACATGCCAATCTGTGCTAGCTGCAACGACTCGGCGAACTTTTCTTCGGCCTGTCGGATCTCGTCGTCTGGAATGTGAGCACCTGATGTACGCATACTTCGCACACGTACACGTACGCACACAAGCACGTACACACGCACACGCACACGGGTACGCATGCGCAAAGTATACGTTCGCAAAAAATACACGCATCCAATTCGTATTTAAGAAACATGCATGCCAACGAATTGTACGCGCACATGAAATAGACGTATACGGACATACACAACAGACAAGGATGGAAAATAAAAATTAAAAAACCGAAAACATACAGACCAAACGATGGAAATAATACTCAGGCAGGTATAATGGAGTGATGTAAGGACCGATGCAGGCGGGGCAGGAACAAATTCATGAAAAAAACATGAGCGTTTATTATATAACTTATATTTACAAATGTGTTAGCCTAAATGGATGTAATGTTGATGTGTGTTATTATCCTACATCTTATTGTAAATGTGTGATCTAGCGTCTATAATATAGTGTCCCTACATACCCTGTCTTGTTGCTCCGTGACTTGGGCTCATATAGGGACTTGGGGCCCTATTACCGGGGCCTTTGATTTGAACAAAAGAAAAAGACATAATCAAATTCTGAACAGAAAAACATCTTTGAGGAAATTCAACAAAAAAATAGGAATAGTTCCACAAGTGAAGAAATAAACTTAATGAATGTAATTTTTTCTAAACAGCATGCGGATAGGAGTAGGTATAGTAACAATCACCTTTGCCCTGTCTTCGTCGTTTGCAATCGAAGTCGAGCCTACGTCCCTGTAGTTTCTTTCGGTGATGCTGAAAAAAGTAAAAATGAGTGGTATAATTAACTTTAGCGAACAAAAAATCCGTTTGTGAGAAAAATGTTTACTAATCGGTGCATTTACGAATAAGCAAAAATACAATTTGCTAGTGTATCAACGCTAAGATATCCTGTTTACTGAATCTGTGCGGAGCGGAGAGAAACATTTCACTAATATTAACTGGTCTTTGTATATATTTTTTAATATATACAAAGACATGTGATGATGTTGGTGCATGAGAACACAATCGTCAAAAAGTCGGGGGACGTGGGAGGACGGCATGTTGTGATTGGTCAGTTTAAAACTCGTACACTAGACGAGTGAAGACGGCGTGTTGTAATTGGTTCGGCTAGGCGGCGTAAAGCAGTGATAATGCTTAACCTTGACGAGCAGGGGTGCCCGGCTGAGCGGAGTCTATAGGTTTAATGGTCTATGAGTGAGCGTCAAGCAGAACTACACTTTTCATACATTTTGCAGGAACTGGCCGCACACGTATGGCCGGCAGAGGCTTCTCAGTACGTTACATAAAATCGTTATGAAAACGCAAAAGGTGTGAAAGTATACTCCTGCTAGTTTCAGACCACTAATGGCAGTCGCGAGTAGCCTAAGTGAGTAACGATCACTTGGAGCCCGAGGTTTTTGTGCGCAACTAGATCATTCCTCGATCCATATTGCCAAGCGAAGACCTTAAAATAAATTTCTCAACTTTTCCCTTACCATAACCTCCTTGAGGTCCTTCGTCTGCAGATGGTGCAGCGGCTCGAGGAAGCTTTGCTTGATGTTGTCGTCGAGCGAGTACTTCACATCGGCCATCTGTTTTAGCGCCTCGCCCATCTCGACCAGGCATTGTGCTGGAAACCACGTGCACGATATTGAACTTTATATACATGATTATATTAAAGAGGCTTGAAAATATCGCCTAACCATCGAAAGGCGACTTTTTTAAACATTGTTTTGCATGCCAGGACTGCCCGCCAGGCGGCTAGAATTTTTTTTCTCTCGAGACCTTTGACCTCTATCACCTAATCTTACCTAAGTCACAGAATAGATAATAGTACCCTAAGTAACAATATGGCCGAACATGGTTAGAAAGCAAACTGACTCTCAAGTGTGGCTGCTGAAACACATCGTTAAGAGTTTGGCTAAAGAATTTCACCTTTAGAGGAAGGTTACCATTAGGAAATGGTTTCCCAACCACCTTATTACTAAATAAAATGAATAAATATGGCCGTGATTCCACTACATACCGAAATGGCCGCTTATAGACAGACGGATCGAAGACTACTTAAAAGCTTATTCAACTGACTTAGACATACGAACTTGAAAAGTTGAAATCATTTGCTTAAGTTATTCGAGAGCTTAATATTTTAAGCTTGGATATTAAAATCGTGAGATTAAAGACCTCTAAGGTCTGCCATTTTTCAAACTTAAATAAGATTTCAATTCGATCTTTGGATAATCTAAAAATAATTAAAATATTCTAGAAATTGTTTGACCTCGTTTAGAATTCTGTGTGCGTTTTAGCTGCTGCATTTAGTGAGTCTGTCTAGCTTATCTCTAGAGAGTTCACCGAAAGCATCAAGTGTAGTTACTTATGCGTAGAGTGGCACAATTAATTAAAATAGTTTCTCTCCATTAGAGACGAAAAGGTCCAAATAACCAAAGTAGGGTAAAATTGGTGAAGAACTAAATTAATACGCCAAACCAGGAATCACCGTGTCTAGGGAATCATAAAGTACGATGGCCACAAACCCATGACATCCATGCAGATGAGAAACTAACATTTGCTTTGTTTAGTGATGCTTTTCACCTTATTAGTCATTATGTTTTTAACCGACTTCCAAAAAAGGAGAGGGTTCTCAATTCGGTGGGTAGTTTTTTTAGTTTGTTGCCTCTGATCGCTGTCATTTCCGATTCGGAAATTATTTTTTTTATTTGAAAGGATACACTTTCAGATTGGTCCCATAGAAATGTCATCAAAATTAGTTCAGTAGTTTGTCAATGAAGTCGGTGCGTCGCTTTTTTTAAAGTAATTTCACTTGTGAGAATTTTATTTTTATTATAGCCTAATATAAAGAGTAGGTACGGACCACGTGTCTGTAGAGTGCGATTTTATATAATATAAAAAAATTCCAGACGTGCTGTATTACAGCCTGGAAAACTGCTCGTCTAAGTAAAAGGTCGCGCGATAGTTTAAATATTTGATGAGTTTAAATATTTTCTGAAAATTTAAGGCTCTCTAATACTCACAAAAAATAGAATCCTCTCCGAGTTTCTTTCCGTATAGAAGCATGCAATCTCCCAGCACTCCTTCCGGCTGTGGGTAAGTGTTGCTCTTGGCCTGGCCGCTCAGTTTACTAATGCCCTTCACAGCCGCCATCTTAGCTCGAGCGGTAGGGTTGGGCTGGAGAAACTCCTTTGTTTTCGTTTGTAATTCTTCTACGAGCTCACATGTTACGTCTGTTTTCTGAAATAGTAAAACATAATAGACATATTTACGCATTATTAATTCGAAAACGGGCTTTGGCCAGTAGGTTAAGCTGTTTTTTTGCATCATTCAAACAAACCATCTATCTCTCTCAATCCTCTGTCCTTCATGTCATTTAGCTACTAACGAAATCTTATTTATTACTTACCAGAAAACGAAATGGCATCTGTTAGTAGATAAACCTGTTTTACATCTTAAGTAATAAATATAAACCAAAATATGCGTCCTTACTCTTTCCATTTCCACGAAGTCCAAATCCAATTTTGTGCCTTCGGCACCGCCCATCTTTTCCGTGACATACTGAAACAAAAATAAACTCAATAAGCACACTAATGTAACGTCACTTATTTACCTAGTTAAAATGTTTATTTTCATTTATATTTGTAGAAAAAGTGTTCCAGAATAAACGAAGACGTTTCTTTTGTTATTAAAACATAAAAAACTTCATACTTGAGCAAAATACGAGTAGTACAATCGTATCATTGCCATTAGGGAAAATGGAAGTTTCAACTTCGTTCATTGTAACACCTTTTTAACTTTCTGTGAAAAAAAAAGCAATTTCGAGGGCAAACTTCGATCGCGACATGGTCGGAAACGATAAGTTTAGGGGAACGCCTTTCAAGCAACACATTCAACAATTTTTTTTAAAAAAAGTTCATGAGAGAAGGATAAACCGCGGAACCTCGGGAGGGTCGCTCAAACAAAGGCGCAGGTCGAGGTCTAGCCTTGGCCGAATTGTGCGCGCTCTTACTATGAGTAAAATCGAAATTGTAAAATGAAAGCTTCTGCTATGAATGGCCACAATTAGCGAATCTCGGTACTTAATTACCAATTATATTACGCCCCGGCTTCCTTTAAGTGAAATTTGCCATTCGTGGAATCTTCCAAAGTTTCAGGTGGAGTGGCATCACGTCGGCGGGATAATGTTATCGCGCTTTCCCTTCTAAATAGAAGCTCAGTTATCTCAGTATAATAAGAGCAAACAATATAATTTATTTCTGTACCGCGAGTCTGAGGAAGGTTATTTACGTTTAAGGGTATTTTATGAAAGAAGAATGGGCCACAAACGGATCGGGCAAATGGCCTTTAAAATGGAGACCCTGTATATTCGTCGGTTGAAACATTTTATAGTCTTTATCATGCAGTGTGGCGGTCGTAAAAGCCGGATTGTTGTGTTCCCCTTTCGGTAAAGTCCTTTGCGATTCAAATCAAGTTTTTACTACGAGGCTTTAGATAAGCAAAAACTGGGTGTAATTTCGTGTGAAATGCCTGGTTTCGAAGTGTCAGTAAAGAGAGCGAATAGAACATTTTGTTGGAGAGTAACGCAGAGAGTTATATATATCCCTCTAACCCTTTTTAATTAGCTAATAGCAAAAAGCGGACTCTCGCGTGCGGTGCAGAATTTCGTAATATGTCGCGCCACTATCTCGCTCGCGCTTCTCAACATTTTTGAAGATAAACAATCACTTAATATAATTATAAAAAATCGCAATCGGCGAAGTTACTGGCAATAAAATTACAAATGTTAAACAAAAATTTCATTTTAAGTAAGTATACACGGTATCTATAAGAAAACAACCATTTTTTAAATTTTTGTCTGTCTGTTTGTTCCGGGTAAGTTCCGAAACGGCGGGACCGATTTTGACGGGACTTTCACTCACAGATAGCTGATGTTACAAGGAGTAATTTAGGCTACGTGGGCGAAGACGCGGGGCACAGCTAGTATAAAATATAACAAAGTCGAATTCAATTAAACTAGGAAGTATAGGTGCAAATGCATTTGCAAGGTCTCGACACACATGTTCCAATGTCGCAGGACCTCGCTGCGAGGGGAACCGAAGGCCGGTGTAATTAGGGCAAAGCGACTATGTGGGAGCGGGATAGGTCAAGGTTCACTCATCTCGGGACTGTTATGTAGCTTTTGTAATAATCGGATATAGAAATGGAGTTGGTGTGACTTCTGTTCGCGTCGATCGATTTTATAGTGTTGTTTTTATAGCGGCGCGTACGAGTACGTATCCCTATGTACGATCGCTTGCCCAAAAAGCCACATTCACGATTCAAGTCTAAAAATTAAGTTATGAGCTATGAGGTCTAAAAATAAAAATCAAGCAGTCAGAGATTCGTAGCCATCATAAAAGGCAACACGCTCTAGACTTTCAAAATCTTATAGCAAATTGGCATTAAGACCACAAACAAATACGACTATATTGCAGGAAAAAGAATGGCGTTGACCATTGCAGGGTTCCGCGGTTCCACAATCGGCTAAGCACTAAGGCTGAGATTCAGAGACGAATCTAAGCGTGGACTCACGCTTCCATACGTCAAAATTCTATACAGTTTTGACATATGGAAGCCAAAGTCTACGCTTAGAATCGTCTCTGAATCTTAGCCTAAGAATGCTATCCTACTAAGTAATATTATAAAATATGCGAAAGTTTGTGAGTGTAAATGTTTGTTACCAGAAAATTAAAAAGAAATTCTCAGAGCACCTGTCTCGATTATTCGTCCCTTGATGACAGAGAAGACGTCAATAAAATTATTCCAGGCTTCAGTTACAAGGGTATTATTGAATTACCGATTAAAACAATTATTTTGGAGTAAATAGGTCAAGCCCTGGGTCAAGGCCCCTCCGCAATAACCACCCCATCAGCCAAACCATTAATGTACCCTTTCGTAATGCACAGATGCCTCGAGGCGAAGTACCACTTGTAGGATACATGAAGCGTTTTGATTTACTTGTTGAGCGTTGTCTATTTCTTAACAAGTTATTTTAGTCGAAGAGCATTTCCACATAGAGTCATTTGGAGCTGGTCCCGTTTAGCGTCACTTTAGATATAGAAGTCAAATAGCACTCTTGTTGCTAATTATACAACTAATATTTTATCCTCTTTTAGCTTCATTGGTCTATTTTTCTATACAACATCAATGGGCATGTGTTTTTTCATCGATACTTTTTTTACGTATTTTTATCAACAAATAAACCGTTTTGACTACAGTTTTTTTAAACGGTAGAGTATTCATTTACTCCGCATGTTGCCCGTAGTACGGTTCACTTATCCGGTCAACCAGACTATGGAAAAAAATATTTTCCATAGTTCAGTTGATCGGACTACGGAACAATTTTTCTTCGTTAGTCCGGTTGACCGGACGATGAAAGATCTTCATTATGTAGGAAATGCAATCGATAACAGATTACTAGTAAAACTTGTCGTCTTGCGACGTAAACTAGTTACGGAGACTAATTTTCGTTGTCAGGTAAAAGGCTGTTTTGTTTTTGAAAAAACCAACAACGACCTACCTACTCCTAATTTTAACTTATCACACGGTCAATTTTATTGATCGCAAAGATGACTGTGGTGCAAGTATACGGAACTTTGCGGCCCATAGCGTTGAGATTCACGAATCACGAGTCTTTTGATCCCTAGAAGAAATAGGATCGATTAGTATTAGAAAGTTTTTGTGTTAACTATCCATTATCTTGATGACTGCATCTACTTTTCAACATCTGTGAATGCAGATCAAAATGTCTTCAAAAGTTAGAGTCGATGTTTTAGGAATGTTTTCCTGTAGGTAGTTCCAATGGTAAGGATGCCGTTACTTCCCCATCTAAATAAAACAACCTGTATACACTAATTTATGCATTGTTCTTTTAACATGTTAGTACGTATTAGTGTTAATTTTTCACAGTCTTTAATGTAAATCTAAGAGATTTTTCCTCACTATAATAAATATAAAAAAAGCAACGAGTAACATAATGTTTTGTTGCATAATCCTGCGAGTTACACCGTCAAATATTTGCTACGTTTGACTTGCATATACTATAACTTAATTTTTAAAGGACTTGTTACGTCCTCAAAATCATCATCTCGCAAAGGAAAACGGTCTCAAAATAGGCATCTAAGTGAAATTACTATCGACTTGATATTATTAGCGGGCGCTATCTAACTCGCTGGCCATTCCAATAGAGGTATGGAGGAAATACGGACTGGGGTCAAGGTTTCGACCCTTGTCTCAAAATATCCCCGATAATCGAAGAAGGTTTAATCAGAGATGGTATTTAATCCTTAGAAAGATTTACTTTGGACATTTTGAACTTTTTTGTGTTTTAAAATATAAGTTAGGTACATCTTCCTAACTGGACAACAATCATAACAAATACTTAATCAATCATTCACCGCGGTAATTTCCAGAAATGCAGCCATAAGTAAATCAAGATAAGTCAAGATTAAAATACTAACTACTTATTATTATTTGCACTTTAAGAAAGTGACAATAATAGTTTTAACCATTCTGTTATTGTCAGTCTACCCTTTTTGAGTTAAAATAAGGATCCAACTTGTAATGTGACGGAAAACCACGGCAAATCAGCAGATCGGCTCGCTGGCATCTAAAATGGGTTCTATAAAAATCCCACTCAACTGATTGATCGATCGTTACAATAGTTTGATATAAAATAGGTCACAAACTAGATCAAGGCTTCGCTCGCTTCTTAATACACTACATAACAGATTGTTATTCTCAAGCGGACTCATTATTGAGCAGGTTGATATTAATATACTTAATATTCGGCTGTCATATTGATATGAGAAGGCCATTGTCTGTAGTATTGATCATTAGAATTATAGTGAGAACGTGGACATACTCATATCTACCCCTTTTTCAAGCTTAAACTTTTGTTTTGCATTGTAGTTGTATTTTTTAGAGCTTGCCTGGCTAGCCTGTCGTGAAGCTCCTAAGGTGTGTTCCGCCAGCTAACTTGAGACGTCCTTATCGTGACTTAAGATCCGTTAAAATAGAGGTCAAACGCTAAATTGTTGAAAATAACACGTTGGGTTTAGTGTATTTCAACGTCAACGCTTTCCTAATCAACAAAAAATACCTGCCCTGTAAAGTAGGCATTAAAAAATTATATGTACGGGACTTACCCCACTTGCCTTTAGGCAAGAATGTAGTTTAAAGATACTAAAAAACACACTTCCAACTCCTGGCTCCATCGTCATATTAGCCATTTATCAATAAATAAATAAAAAAAACCTCCATGATACCAAATTATATTTTGTCATCCGACTGCATACAGCCTGAGTTTGGATCCGAATGGGGGTAAATCTACACACACTTAGAGGTCAACCACATTTGTTTTACGAGTTTTTGAAATTCGGAATTTTTCATTGAAAAACAAGGCCTAAAATGGAAGTCAAAGTGCTACTACAGAATTTTTGTGCAGTCCTAGACCAGCTGATTCACTTGAACTACGATGAACTTTGTTAAATGATGATGTTGGATTGATTAGAAGAGACTTAGAAATAATTCCAGAAACAGAAAACGACATCCACTTGTTTTACATATATGTAAAAATAAAATAAAAATTGTTATAATCGAGGACCTTTTCCTGTAGGGAACTTGTTTAATAAAATTGTACACAGAATTAGATGTCCCCGTGTCAAGGAAACGACCCCGCAGCTAACATAACAAGTGTTATTATTACACTTTTCACAGGAATTTTAAATGACGACATTGTACATCCGTCACAATCCCTCGAAAACGCCGCGGGCATTGTCAGCTTTTCCCACGCTTACTTTTTATAAAATGCGTGCCTAAAATAGAAATTAATGTCATTAGAATTGAGAAAAACAGAGCTACAATCGTTTTGTTAACGGAATGAATACCTAACTGAAAATGAAACTGATATTGGGTTTAATCAGTGTTCTTTTTTAGGTCTTGCTTGATATTACGGTAACGTTTGAATTGTCAATTCCATACACTTTTAGTTGTTTACCAGCTGATACTAAGGTTCAGGTTGGTCATTGGCCACGTGAATGCTAAAAATGCCCTACCGTCACACTAAGCTCATGCTTCGCCACAAGCTGAATTTAATTTTATATACATAATTAAAATACGTGAAAACTTACAAACAAACAATAATATAGACTCTTCTTTTCCCTTCTCTACTTCGAGGTGCGCCTGACAATCCGTAGGCTACTACTCAGCTATCATCGCTGCAAAGAAATAAATTAATCTCTTATATTGAGAATAAAATACAGACTTGCAAAATAAATATCTGCATGCGCGTAGAGGCGCGGAAAGTAGCTAGCAGGTACGTAAATACTTTATTGTATTTCCTTTGTGGAGAGAACCACAACACAAGCATTCAGAATTGTCAATTTTCCGCAGAATTGTACGAAACAACGGCGCTGTTGCGATAACAGAGTCCTATCAGAGTTTCGGTAGTTGCAATTGTTAGCCTGCAGAAACGAAAACGTTTATTTCAATTTGTCTGAAATGCACAAAAGCCCGACGATATATGGCTTGGAAAATGTAAGCTTAGTAAGCCCGAGCATTTTTAAACAAATAGTTTCCCCGAGAAAACTTCGTAAAACAATATATAATTTTATAAAGTAAAGGAAGAAAATAATTTACCGGCAAACTCTTGCCGGTAAACTCTAAGAGCGGTTATAAAGAGGAACAGGCAAAAGTTGAAACATCAGCGGCCGATGATCAGCGATAAATCTCGAGTTTCTCCGACGTCGTCCGCCTCAGTTTGTAAATTGATTAACAAAATTATTTTTGCAAACAAAGAACTTCCTGGTTTAATAATTCAATTTGAAGCAAAAGGACGGTACTTTGCTGAACAGGTTTTTTACACATTCAAAAAAGGCTGCGCATCTCGACTCGAGACCTCATTTACAACCATAGCTCTACATTAAATTAACTTAGCAAGTTTCAATGCACTTTAGCAACTACAACGACAATTTCTGCGCCGCGGTCAAACACACTGGCCAGTACTCCACTTCCGAAACTACTCAAAAGCCCAGATCTAGACAATTAATAAGGTATCTACGTCTTAATGAGAATACGACAGAATAATCTGATAAAAAGATTTTAGCCCCTAATGTACTGTAACATTAGGGCCAGATATCTTTTATGGATTCCAAGCTTAGAGGTAATGGGAGCTTAATATATGAGAGCTTTCTTTCAGAGGTCGGACCCAGCCGTATTAGTGGAAACTTGGGTAATATCTCATCCATATCGACATCTGCGGTGAATTCATTATTTGGAGGTTTTGTGACATAAGGATGAAGCCTATATGTTTTACTCGTACATTGTGGGTTAGTCGGGTCTGCATGTGGCTGATAAACTACTTTTGTTAGTTTAGTATCACAATGATTACGTTATACGTGACAATCAGCCTCAAAGAGGTTCAACAAGAGAGATTACGACTCGTAACTTTTCAAGTCCAAAATATCAAAAAATCAAAATATGTAGGTATCTCCGAAATGAATGAACCGATTTTAATGAATGTATCAGCAAGATACATGATCTAAAATAATCTAAATACACATAGTAAAGAACATTTTTAGAAAAAAGGTATTAAAACTAAATGATTGAGTGAGTTCACGTTTTCCATGTACTTAAATCATTCATTTCGGAGGTTCAGCACGAGCAGTATTGAATATTGATTGAAAAATCGAAATATAACATTTTGGAATGGTATACAATTTTGCAGAAAACGGATATTAGGTTATACGTACATTATTCACAAAAGATCAGATCTTGTCTCGAATCGGGGCGGGCCATTATTCCGCCATCAATCACGCTCTGAACTCTCTTGCGGTCAAACGCAGTCTCCGAAATTATGATATCGACAGTATTGACGAAACAACATTCATCTAACGATAAGATTAAGTATTTATCGCATTATCTTGTCTCATATTTTAGAGCACAATATCATTAGCGGTTAAAAAATAAATACCATCTTAAAAGTCGTTTCCGACCGACCGTTACATAATTTTATCGTTTCGTTTTTATGGAAGAAGTAGCAGACGATAAGGAAGGAAAGCAGTCGCCATCATCTATAGCAGCTTAGTAATTATTACATTTTATACTTTTGTATATGTTCGATTTACTTTTAAACCCTAACCTATCATCTGATCCTAAGTGTAAATGTGGTCAAAGGTGATGAAGACTCTAAACTAAGATTGGGAACAGCGGCCTCACCGGCTAATAAAATCGTCTTTGTTTTAGACTCCAAACCGATTTAAACCAGCGGTTGCTTGTCTTCAGCTGGAAGGAATTGTCTAGTGTTCTCGTTAATTTACCTTTTGGAGCAAATTGTTCCCTTGATATACTTAGTTCCAGAGCGAAAACTAGTAAGAACTCTAAACACTGTTTTCCAGCCGAAGACTAGCTACCGTTAGTTTTAATCTGGTTGGAGTCGAAAACGAAGACTATTTTATTAGCCGGTAAGGCAGCTGGATCTATAGAGTGGTGACTAGAACACACTGATAATTAAGCTATATGGTTTCTTGATTAAAACTTTCGTAAGTATTACTCATCTTTATATGTATTTAACCGGATTCACTTACGTGGTACAGCCGAGCTTCGCGACGATTGCTCGACCGGTTTCGAGGTATTCAGTACCTCTTCATCACGGAGCTACACGCGACTGCTCCGACTGGGTGCAGCCCGAGTACTGGCGATCTCGGCAGCGGCGCGAGCCGCGCGGGCCGCCGCACGCTCCGCTCGCTGTGACGTCACCGGTGCATTCATAACACTGTCTTCATCGCTCGACGATAAGTTATTAGGGTCCGTACACACCACACTAACAGTGTCCTGCGGCAAGAGATCTACACAGTTGTTATTAATAGACGACGAAATGTTAAGCACGGGTCTCCACGCAGGCGCCAGCACCCATCCACGATCGCGGTTGAAATTCGGGTGACGGTTAATTTCTATGGCCTCCCGCACTTTTCGTGGAACCAGGAACTTCTCCTTTGCTAAGACGGCCACCTTATCGAACCGCAAGTAGTGTTTCACCCCTTGGGCATGTTCAGCCACTGCGGATCGATCCGTGTCCACGTTCTTAACACTTCTGATGTGTTCCGTTAGTCTCGTTGCTATATTGCGACGAGTCTCGCCTATGTAGCTCTTGCCGCATTCACATGGGATCTTGTACACGCCCGGCACGTTCAGTGGTTCCCTGTCTTTAGGGGAGCGCAGTAATTGCCGAAGCCGGCTCGGTGGACGGAAAAAAGTCCGTATATTATATTTCCGTTGTAAGAAGAAACCGATTTTGTCAGTAACTCCTCTCACAAACGGTAAATAAATCGGTGCCCGGTCAGCACCGGACGGCTTCTTGCGTTCAGTCCCACTTGCCCAACGCGAACACTGTCTCCACTTGTAACCATTTAGCTCCAACACCTGCTTCACGTGATCCAGCTCCGTATCTAGATAATGCGGATCACATATGCTTAGGGCGCGGTTGATGAGAGCTTTTGGTACGGCTGCCAGCTGCGACGGATGGTGATGAGAATCTGCTCTCAAGTACTGGTCTGTATGCGTCGGTTTTCGGTGTACGGCATGAGACAATCGTCGCGAAGCTCGGCTGTACCACGTAAGTGAATCAAGCTATATGGTCATTAAAAAATGCTCTACTACCACGCATTAAAATTTCTTTATTCACATGGGCCCAAGCGAGCACTCATGAATGTTAAAATAAATTACCCTTAAGTGCACCTTCCAAATTGGTATAGGCATCAATATGTTTTCCTTCAAAGAAAGCTCCAGATCATTATAGCCATAATCGCGTCAAACATGTACTACATTTTAAAATCATTATCAGCTTCTTACGCTCCCACTGCTGGGATATACCGGCCTTCTCTCAGAGAGAGAGGTAAAAAAAATCCACCACGCGGGCCCAGTGCGGCTTGGATGACACATGTCCTCTAATTTTGTGGTTCTTGAACATGCGGGCTTCCTCATGATGTTTTCCTTGATTGTTTTAGAGCGAGTGTGAATAATCCGCACATAACTTGATATAAGTCATTGGTGCGGGCCGAATCGAGATTCGAACTATGGTGCGTCGGATTGAAAGTCGAACAAGTTCCCACTCGGCCACACTCGCACATTTCAATATGGCTCAGCAAAATTTCAGAAACTCGTAAAAATTTGTAGGCACGCCATGACATACCACGTAAAACAATCACGAGTATATGATTTCGAACGGTTGATATTTTCATTTTCACTTAAGGGGCAGAATCCGGCGCGCCGCTATCTCCCTCGCGCATCTCAACATTTTTGAAGATAAACAATCACTTAATATAATTATGAAAAATCGCATTCGGTGAAATTGCTGACAATGACATTACAAAGGTTACACAAAAAGTTCATTTTGTTCCATTCAGGTTTTCAAGCCTAAAAATGGGATTTTATGTTTTGCCCATTTTCATGTATGAAAACTTGATCGGATCAAAATGATACTTTTGCCGTACCTTTGTAATGTTAATGCCAGCAATTTCACCGAGTGCGATTTTTCATAATTATATTAAGTGATTATTTATCTTCAAAAATGCTAAGATGCGCGAGCGAGATAGCGGCGCGCCGGATTCTGCCCCTTAAAGGCGTCGGTTGAAGACACGTGAAGCAAACATCAGCAAGCCTTGAGGTTTCTTTGGAAACGTTAATATAATACAAATTCTATGTAGGTGACAACGTACTAGCATACAAATTGGTATTACGCATGTACCCGAGCGCCAACAGGTGTATATTAATGAAAAGTTATACATGGTTGCGTATTGCGTAGCCCTTGTCGGATTTGTTACAGGGTTTACATAACTTCGGAGTAGTAGTGAATTAATAATTCAGTGCATCTTCTGCACTACGTTTTACGTTTCATTTGTAAAAGGAAATATGGATTAAGTGAAAGGAAACAGCTTTGGAATGAGAACAGAGCGGCAATAGAATTTGTTTTTTTTTTAATTTATTTCTTGACCTGGATACATAGTCCTTAAGTCGCAATATCAGAAACAATTTTCGAGTCGAAGTGACGCTTCAGTAAAGCGGTAGATACTTTACTGAAGCTTCTATGGAGTTTTGGATAGAATACGAAAATACACGTTTTTCGCCTTTGTACTATTTGCTTTTCACTCATGCACGTTTACGAACACTTAATGGTTAATAATCCACCATTATTACACATTAACACTCGAAGAAATATAGTTTTTAGTAAATAACACAAAATCAACAACAGCACATTTTCGCATTCCCACCAAATACTCAATAGAATTTGAACACGGGCGGTGTGGCCAGGGTGATGATATACACGAAATTCGGTTAATTTAACCGATTTAACCCGAAGGGACAGTTACGGGGATGAATTCTTTAGGTAAAGAGGCTCCATACACATTCACTCGGCACGAAAACATGTCAATGTTTGCTTTGAAATAGTATTAGTGCTGCCGCACATTGAGCCAACATCTCCGGGGTACGAACACGGTCACTAACGCGACCACAACCTGCGGACATGATTTTTCATACATTTGATATGGCATCGGCGCACCTGCGCGTTTGTGGCTCGCCACCCGCCACAAACGCCGGCTTCTCTCCGCCCGCACAGAACAGAGGGAGAAAAGAAGGGGCTAGGGCCGTTAGACAGTCAAAAAGCGCCCGACTGCAACTGAGGCTGCAGTCCAGTGGCTGCGTCTAGTGACCGCGTTCGGTGGTCCAATGTGCGGCTATTCTTAGTAAGAAATATTTACCAATTAAAATAAGTATCCATTTAAACTAGTTTTATTTAAAAGCTTTTATTTAACTGCGATTCATGTTTATCTGTGTGTAAGGTACAAATCTGGCGGCCAATTTTTCAACCACTTCAGACATTGATTCTGAATATAATACTATATCCATACTATTATAAATGCGGGAAAGGGTGTGTTTTGGTTTGTCCGTCTTTCACGCAGCAACGACGCAACGGATCGACATGCTTTTTATCCCAGTAAGTGCACAGTGAAACTCTACGCGGGCGAAACTGCGGGCTGCAGCTTTTGTTGAGAACGAATCTAAGCAGCTGATCTGGCAACACCTTGAATATAACAGCATCGGAACACGGTACGGTATACGTCGGTACACGTCAGACAAGTTTCGGTTATTAACTTTAATACAATCCGGGGGTACTCATTCGTTTAATTGAAAAATATTTCAGGCAGACTTCCCAGTATTGCTACGCATCTCGTCCTGTAAAATGCTGATTCCGGATACAGCCCCCTATCGCGCCCGAACAAAATGAATGGGTAGAAAGCATTTTACACGCTTCGCCGGCTCTCGTGAAAAAGAAAATATTTTTATTTGGTTTATTGCTGATTTGTTTGCTTATTTTAACGTAAACAAGCGCATTGAGGCCTATGAAAAGATGTGGGTAAAAACCTGAAGAATATGACATAATAAAAATAATTTAAAAATAGTGCTAGCAGCTGTTATAGTAAGTATTGCTGCGGTGCCTATATCCACTCCGTGCATGTTTCATGTTCTACCCGAGATTGCTCGTCCTATAGCCGTAGCTCAGTTTTGGGAACACAATAGTCGAAGATTTAGACAAGAATGCTACTTATACAAGCCTCGTTCGTACACCAGGAGATTTAGGAAACCGCGGCGACTGCTAGCCAATGTACCGTAATGCAAACCAGTTTAACCTCCCAAATGTGAGCGTGCATGGGTAGATAAATCTCACTTACAAAAACAAAAAGTTTCACCGTGTTGTCCACCGGGCTCTGCCTGGCTTTAAAGTTGAAAACACCAAACCTTATAAGCTTGTGAACTTATTAACAGGATACAAATATTACTATCTTTTTTTATTGCAATTAGGCTTGCGATTGACTGCTGTCAACCGCTTTATCTGCATCATGTAAAGTCTACTCTAGGGTCAAGGTTAACCCTCTGACTTCCTGTAAGGCAGAGAAGCTTTTAATAATTTTACAGGTAGGCTGCTACTCTTATAGGTAGTTATTGGGCGGCCACTGATGTTGCAAAACTCAATCCTTAAAGACTAATTTTATTTATATTACTTATACAAAAGGACGCTAAAAGATATCAGTTCTGAATAGACAATATTTTATGCATACAGGTGTTCGAAGCGACGTTATAAATCACGTAAGAAAACTAAATATAAATACATTACCAATCCTCCGTGTGACCTACTAACCGAGCTGTTGAACGCGAAACCTGACTACGGGTAATTGAAGTGTGCTTCGGAATGGAACAGCTAAGAATATCTAAATAAGGAACGGAACATTCCCGACTTGAAAATAGTGCTATATATATAAACTTGCAACTTCATTCCCAGATAAAGTTTCCTGATATCCAGGCAGAAGCTTCGACGCAATCTTATTAAATTTTTAATGCTAGTTTTAATTTTTAAGGCTTCTTTTTAAATTTTTAATCTCGACTCTTACAGATTAAAAAGATATTCAGCATTGCTTTTATCGGCATAGTCTTAATTACCTGCGATTTGGTTAATTGCTTTTGGATTTATTAAACGCCGTGTGATTGAATTCTTACCTGATTGGCTTTATTAATTTGTTTCTTAAGTCCTGCGAAAGCCATGGCGGGAACGTCAGTCTAGCTGCTTACGAAGAGTGATCTGTGGACAAAAAAAACACATTGAAAAGATGACCACTCGTATTTAAAAATGAACTGAACTACTTCAAACTTAGCTCTGGAACCAATAAAGTCTCGATCGTGGAAAAGATTTTACCGAATTTTCAATAAGATGAGAATTTAATAGATCAATTTCTGGAATTAGAAAAACCCTACTCCGTATTGTTCGTTTAAATCGTTGGTCACCAATTTCAAAAGCCCTGAACGAATTTATGTACAAGAAATGCTTACTAGAGATTCGTAAAGTATAGCAAAAGTTTCTTCTACACTACCTAATTTACAACTAATAACAATGATCATGTTTTTATCCTGATTAGTATTCCGCGCGAGATTTCTTCTTATAAGAAGTAAATTAGCAACAGCATAAATGTTAAGCAAAGGAGCAGGAAGTAACAGCACCTACATTTTAGCAAAGACTTTTTGAATAGTTTCTTCGATGTATTGTTCTAATATCGTGAATGCAACATGATTAATTGATTATCTAACTACGGACGTATGTAGCTACATTTGTAGCGCAAGATAGTTAGTAGATCTTAAAAAACCAGATAAGATATCGCTCTCAAATCGTAAAAAATATTTGTACACGTTTCCTGGTCGACATACCAAACACCACTCGGCAATTCCGCGCAATATTTCACGTACAAGCTCCAACACTGCCGCAGCAAAGTTCTTATTGTAATAAAACCGGTTTTAACACCGAAACTTGTGAACGGGCACAAGTTCCCACTTCTATCAGAGCAGAGGTACAGTAGCGGAGTTTGATATTGGCACAAAGCCACTGGGGCGGATCGATACCCGCGACCGTAAGTAATATTACGTAATTTGAGCTTGTTCAACAATAAACCGATTAGACTCGCAGTGGATGCATGGTGATCTTCGTGTGTCATTAGAGCTTATTTGAAACTTTGAGCTATGTATCTTGAGAGCACTTTCAGTAATGGATTTTTTCATGAGCACTTTTTGGAACTTGGAACCCAAGTGAAAAAGTTGACACTTGAAATTGAAAAATTGACGTAAACATGTGAGAGTTTGGTATATTTTCAGCTAGAAAATTGTGTAATCGTTATTTGTATTAATAAATCGCTTGTATAGCGATACTAGCCACTGTTGTAAACCAATGTTACGAGAAGAGCGTAGCATCGTTCGGATAGGTTAGAATTAAGATGAGTGACCTCTAGTGACATTTACGACTGAACACTTTTGTACTTGATAGGATAAGCCGTCGGTTGGTTTGCTGTCGCAGTTATTTCGTACGCTTTTCGGCGCCTTTACAGGCTAAAACTTGCCCAAGGCGGGATAAATACGCATACGAGAAGAAAGTTTGTTATTTTCTGTTAATGCAGTACTATTAGTTAGTGAAATGTTAGTAGGTATACTTATATTTTGTAAACTAAATAACTATTAAATATATGTGTAGTTTAGTTTATTGTGGTGAATTTTATTACTTTATGTTACGAATAAATATTATAATATGTTTATTATGCAAAAAAGCATTAGTAAAGAGGCACAGTTCCTAGGGACATGTATTAAATTACAAAATTGGTGACAACAAACGTTAACGTTACAAACGTAACGCGCGACGCTGGACCCAGGTTTCGTTGTCCAGCGTCGCGCGTTACGTTTGGTTAAATTCAGTATAAATCGAAACGCGTGGGCGCTTAGGACCTTTAGCAATTCCAGGACGAGAATATACTACCGTAATTTATTTACAGGGTAGGTGTAATTTCGATGTTAGGATAGTACGTCTTTAGTTTTGATAAATTAACACTATGGCGCAATAGCTTTTTACTTTATACTAGCTGTACACTGCGGCTTGGCCCACGTCATAAAAGTAGCCTAAGTTAATCCTTATAACATCAGCTGTCTACCAGTGAAAGTCCCGTCAAAATCGGTCCAGCCATTTCAGAGATTAGCCGGAACAAACAAACAAAATTTTTAAAAAGGTATGCCCATACTTAATATTATAAATACGAAAGTGTGTTTGTTGGTTTGTCCTTCTTTCACGCAGTAACGGAACAACGGATCGACGTGATTTGGCATAGATATAGTTTATGGACCGGAGAGTAACATAGGCTACTTTTTATCGCGGAAAAATGCACGGTTCCTGTGCGAACGCGGGTGAAAACCGCGGGCAGAAGCTAGTACATTCATATGAATGCATATGCATTTAGTGAAAAGCTGTTATTTCGATATTAGAAACAGACACTTCAATTTTATTTATTTGTCAATCTAAGGAGATTTTTATATAAATTTGCATATGACTTCGGTGTCCCTGTAAAGGTTTCTACTAGATGACGCTGTAAAGAACATATGACCACCCGTTCGTGCACGTTGTCGTTTGGCTGCTATCCGTTTGTAAACACTACTTGCTTGCCGACAACACTTCTGACGGCAGGCTGCGTAGACAGCGGTCAGTCGAAAGTCTGTACTTTCAACCGAGTAAACGGATCCACAGCGGCGGCGAGGCGATCAAAAGAAGGACGTTAAAAAAAATTACATACTTATACAATATCACTTACGATTTATCAAGCTTCATTGGGTATAGCTAAAATAGTACCAGTTAACATTAATGAATCATACACTTGTGTGCTAAACCATTATTGCTAAATCTGTCACTATCGAGAAAACACCGGTAAAAGCAAAAACTCAGGTGATAATTATAATATTATTAATTAACGTTTATCGCTTAATCTTAAGTGACATAGCGGTCGAAAATAATACATTATAATCAACAAAGAACAAAGATTGACTAGACTTTAAAGTGCTAGTACTGGCGGAACACACTGATGGACGCGTGGTGAAACTTTCGCCAAGAGATCACTATAGACGTGACGAAATGGTCGCGTCACTCCCATTCACGATGTTTGCCCTCAGCGACATTTTAAACATTCGATGAAAGAAAATATGACATACGGACGGTTCCCTACAGTAAATTAACCTCACTAACACTGAAACATCATTGTTTCAATAAAACAGTAAATAAATAAACGCTTACGCTCATACCCCCCCCCCGCACTAGGATTCCCTGTGTCGCAGGTGGCATGGACACAGACAGATACACATCACAAACATCCAAGACCCGAGATCAAACTTTTATGCTTACACAAAATCTGTCCCGGCCGGGAATCGAACCCAGGACCCCTCGCTTTGCAGGCAGGGTTACTACCAACTTAGCTACGGAGCCGTCAGTAATTAGCAAACAAGTTGATGTAACAAAAGTTACATAAAAAACACGACTGCCCTAGCCAGTGTCACTCGGGATGATGTTAGGATTCTAACGATACCCCACACATCCAAATGTGTTCAGGCATTTAAAAGTTATGGTGGAATAAAGAAATTCACATAAATAAATACACACATACATACATGAACCCTTAACACTACGTGATAACATATGTAACAAACATATATACACTCCTTTTTTCTGCAGACTTGTAAAAAACTGCACATGGTATCGATGATTTACTGAAAGAAATTTTGTCAAAGTACTTAAATACAAGTAAACAGAGAGCGAAGCCTGTAGGCGTCGCTAAGTAGGTATAGCAACTCCTTCGTTCGGCTTATGTTCTTGTTATAGGGCCCTGTAATTTCTAGTAACTTGAGCACTTGAAAAACAACCCCCAGGCTGAGGTACTCTGTTGTTTCGGAGTAACAATGTTTTGAGACATTTGAAATCATGTATCTTTGGAACGAATCGTATCGAGTTATTTGATACTAGCTTTTGCGTGGCGTTGTTTGTTTTATTTTATATTCTAAAATTATCCTCTCTCGTTGTTGCTTCCACTTTTCTTTATTTGCGATTGATTGACGTTTGCCTTCTTACATGAGGTGGTTACTGACTTTGCTGTTGAAAGTATGTAAGTCTAGAATGGGAACTATAAGATTATATAAAGTGAGTAATTTATAGTTTCAATTCCGCGATAAATTACTATAAATAACTAAAACTATAAATTACTCACTTTATATAATCTTATTTAAAATGGATTTCCGCAAAGTAACGCCTGCTTCCATCAATGGGAACTATGTATATAGCTCAAGTACGCTACAGCTGTACCGCCTACCTCCTACATATCGCCCACCTTCCGTCCACTTTCCGCTCCGCTCTTGCTTTCGCTCCCACTCCAACCCTTTCCGATGCATGAGCACAACTCTCAGAAAGTGTTTACCATGTTTTTACTTGCATGACATTTTGATTATTTTTTTCGGAGCTAAAACCAATGATCAAAGGTATTTTTTTGGCACACCATAAAATGTTCTATTTTAATTAAAATCATGGTGATAGAATATTTTCCATTGCTTGCCTGACTACCTACCATCCTCAAGTTGAAAATCTGTCACCAAGCACCTACTAGTGCTTTACGTTAGTTAAGTGGGGTCACTGTCATTGATCGATCATTTCATTTCCAACATTTTAAATAACGCAAAAAAGCAGCGTGAGTACTTTTGTTGTGCTGTGATTCGGGTAGACGAACGTTACAGAGGCCCGCTGGTAGTCATTTATTTTAACCTTCATAAGTGCTCCGTTGCTATATGAATAAAGCATTTTGATGCTAAATTCAAAAATTTAAATTTGAATTGAAATCTGCAACTGCTGTAGAAGATTCTATTGTTTGCGCTCTATGTACTTATAGGACGATGGATTGAAAGCATTACGGTGATAAAAGCAAATTATAATTATCCTGAAACACTCATTAGTTAAAAGTGATGCGTGTAGATAGCGCGAGCAAAGCTTTGTTACCATTCAATATTACATAGAACCTATTATTAGACGTTATTATGTGGACGCTTTACGCACGTAACGCTGATTATAACGCTTTCGATCATACGCAAGGATTTTACGCTACGAGCTACGCCATAGACGGCTGCTACGAGGCTAAGTGTGGCACTTAGCCTGTTCTCGAGAAAAAGCTCTACTTATACTTTTAAATTCTTCAAACGAAACTTCAAAATAAACTGCGTATTTGGCAGTTTCTCCATTTTAAATCCTATCGTTTGAAGTTTATCAGGTGATATAATAACTAGAGCTTCTCGATTTCTGATACATGACAAGACAATTATATTTATTGGTGATTCTGCCTTCAATATTGTCGATTACACACTTGTACACATGTTGTACACACTTGACAGCGTAAGAGTAATAGGGCATTTAAGTTATAAGCTTATATAGTTAATATTTGATAAAAAATGCGTGTGCCAATTATAAAATAAAGCCATGCTACTACAAAATGTATTCTTTTTGAGATCCATTGTTTAACCACAATATTACGTGGCTTTAATCAATAAAGCCGTTACCGCCGATGTAGCCGAGGGAGTCCTAAACTTAGAATGGTGACTAATACTAGGCTGCCAGTACGCAACGATAGGCTTTTGTTGATTTTTTTTAAATGAAACCTTGGATCTATGTTTCAAATTAATTGTAGAATCGAATTCCTAGATCGAAGAATTCGAAGCCTAGAGCGTCCTCGCTGCGCCAGAGCCATCATTATTTCAAGATAATTTTAATTTTACTTTGTACTATTTTACCGGGTAACTTGATAATCTTACTTAGGCCCGCCAGCGCACGTTTATTACTAAAAAAATTACTTCAATCGTAAATCAAACAAATTGACTTCAGCACGCTACTGTAATGTAACGCGGTTGTGGCTGCGTGGGTGTAAGTTGTAAAATGAACTATTTTTTTAACTTCGAAAGTATGTTTTTATTGCAAATTAGTGATGATATGAGATGGTTATTCGCCTGATGTCTGCGCATAACAATGGCAGTGCCACGCAGAGCTTTGAGTGACATAGAGAAAACAATCTTGTGCTCAGTAAAAGCAATATCAGAACAGACTGCAAGTCCAGATAGATTTTACTAAATAGGAGGCAACACCGGATAGGGCAACGTCGGACTTGCCATTCAAAACTCTGAATGGTACTGCAGTTGTTGTGGGCCATCAGGCGAACCGATCCCTTAAGGCGCCGCTTCATGACCCGCCGAACGCAAAAATCCTAGAACGCAAATATGGCCTAAAGGCTTTTTTGTTGATCGAAGAAAAACAGGCATTACGGAAAAAGAAAGACAACGCCAGAGCCTTCAGTTGGCATTCTGAAAATTTAGAAATAAATTTCCAAAGAAAATTTCCGAAGACAATTAGTAAAAAATATTTGTTATTTAGAATCTCCATTACATGTCCAAGGATTGTATGGAAGTGTTTTGTTGAATTTTACATTTATGAGAACACTGTGAACGGCCAAAGTCAAGGTAAAATTGGTCCAAAAAAGCTGATTTTTGAAGGCTTGTACTGAGTTGGAATCTCAAAATGTTTCAATTTTGCTCCCACGGAATCCTAGATATAGAGCACATGATACCTATTTGCTCAAAACATCTAAAGAAAAATTTATTAGGACACTATAGTCACGTACGAGCGTTTGTATGGAAAGTATGTAGCAGCCTCTTAATCTCCTTTCTATATATTTGAAAACCGTAACAGTTAACCTTCTGTAATAAATCTTAGCACAACATTTCGTTTTTACGTAAAAAGACGTTTAATTATTATATTCTATTCGACGTGATATCCAGGGAAGAATATATTTACATAATTTCTATTCCTAAAGGATAAACTTGGAAATACTCTACTTAATACTCGAAAAAAACCTAACAATTCATTCTTGACATTTGTCCATTCGACCGTTTTTCATCTACCTATTTGCCAAATTTCAGCTGTCTCCGTCAAACACTTTCAGAATAAATTGCTTGAGACAAACTGACGGACGTATAAGTGATCTCAAAAGTGTCCGTTAACAATAATAAATATCTCCCTTCTATTGTTTCAACAGTTATGATGTTATTATAATAGAATAGTTTTTTTGTCTAAAGACTAGCGTTTGACCATAATCTCACCTGATTTTAATATCAACTCATGTATCAACTGATAGCCAAGCAGATTTTCAACTTGAGGTAGAGTGCCCTCTAGTTGGAATTCTGCTTGGCTTTAGCCTCGTCAAGCGAGCACCAAAAACTCCCCTTAGTACGAATAATGTAATTTTATATTTAGAGTGTCAGAACGAAGAGTCATAATCTAAAAAAGTCTTGATGGACCGTCAAAGTAACATATCCATGAGCATCAAAAAGGTTCATTCAAGCAGCGCCACGAGGAGAATGAAGTAGGTGGGAGCACTGTTTGTTCAGGGCCACCGAAATTGCAGTGCGAGGGACTCACGTATAACCTCTAAAGTGACACCAAATGTTGTAACATACTTGGACCTCTTGATAAAGAAGTGCAGAGAGAATTTGCTATTTTAAACAATTTTCCATAAATGGATTCTCCCTAATGCATTTTGCATTGAAATCGACCCGTTTTCTGTAAATTTTTCAGGTAATTTTTGGAGGTAGTTAAAAAACGGAAACCTTACAGAATCACTTTTGGTTACTTTATTTTTTTATCTGTGAAGGACTTTTAACTCAAAAACGGCTTTTAAATCAATATCGTATCTAAGTCACCACCGCGTCCTATACAAAATTTATGTTTATAGCTCAACGCAACAAAGAGATCTGAGAGAGGCCTTACCAGCCTCACATGTATTAAAGAGTATTTTCTATTGAACGTACTATCTTGAATTTAATCACGAAGAGGTCCACAAGTAAAAGAAAAAATCTATAAGTCATCGCTTTCTTTTCTATGTGGAGTTGTACCTTATTTTAATTTCCGGCTTTTCCTGAAATCTCTTTAAAGGTGAGTAGCTCAACTTATACAGCTCATAACAGTATCAACATGATTATAAGCACGATACAAGATTCTATAATTAAGGCTATAGGGAAGCCTTGGAGAGGAACGAATTGAATTATCACATTTGATGGATTTTTAAATGTATGTTAATTAGTGCCTACACCTTTATTTGGTTAAAAAGAAAGCGTGTACTTATCCACATTTATAAACAGCGATCATATTTATCTGTTTTCTGATAGTATCTTATACCATTTTTCGTTAGATCAGAGAAGAATCCTACCTCAACAAAAGTATAATTGAGAAAACAGTCACTGTATTCCTAACAACAATATGTAAAATATGATAGTCTAATTGTTATCATCAATTAATGGCCAATAAATAAATCATTTGATTCAATAAATTATTACAAAGGGACTAAGTACAATTTCTAACACACAATATAGAAGTATAAGTAGTTTAGAAATGCGGTCAATATAAATTGAACCTAATATGCACATTTCATCCCTACAAAGCAATTCAGCATCACTATGCAGCTACATCGAATTGTAGACCTAGCTACGATTCACGGCGGCGTCCCATTCATCTCATTACTAACGTCCCGTATTAATGTCATAAAGAGCGAAAATCCTTCGACTCGATTACTGTCGTCACATCAATATTGCTGTACCAAAAGAGTATTAGTTAAAAATATGGTAATATTCTTAAATATAGCAATGTATACCTTCAATCCCTTTGTAGCGGAGTTTGAGCCTCAATTTTTGAGATCACAGCGTCACAAAATACACTGACAGGTTGTCGCGCTACGGCGTAGCGGTGTCGTAGCCTCGTAGCCCGACGGCGACTAAGGCGTTAGTAGCGCTACGGGGGCGTAAGGTTGCGCGCGCAGCCTCGCCCTACACATATGAAATGAGACCGATATCAATCCGCTTCCAAACAATTTCGAAACGATTTTGGAAAATTCGACTCAAACTTAAACGTCAGGTTCGCTTAGCTTGTTTGTAATATGATTCTGGGAAAACAAATCGTAGTTAATTAATTTCTTTCACTACATAATAGTTATAGTATTAATTTCTTATTTTGTATTTTATATTTTTAATATATACGTACGATTTTATACTAGCTGATAACTTCTCTCTCTACACTAAAATCAATCGGTTTGTTTATACTAATGGATAATGAGACGTGCTGGACGTTTGGCTGATGGTAAGCATGACACCGGGCCATAACAATAATTGCAGTACCACTCTGAACTTTGAAGCACAAAGGCCTGCTCGGCACTGCATTGCGCTCGTTGCCCTATACATTAGACATTAGTCTCATAAGCTCAGTAATTTTACTGACTATAAAAGTATCTGTCTCTCAAAAAAATGTCTAAGTCCAGTAGTTTAGTCGTGAAGAGGTAAGGGAGAGGTAAGGGAACTAGCTGCCTAACTTACATACAGTTATGCTTTTAATTTCGACCTGCTCTCTCAAGCCTTTTTTGAGTTAAAGACTATGAGAGGCAGTCAGTAAAGTGACCCAGTAAAGTGTTCCGTTGTTTTTTCATCACGGCGAATCTTAAAAACGTTTAAATAAATTTGTGTTGTTTTGTTTTATAAACAAAAAGCGCGATGGATCAACGTGATTATTTTGCATAGAGATGCTTGGAGCCGGAGAGTGATATTTTTCCCAGAAAAATGCACGTTTTCTTTAGGAATGTTCACGCGGGAGAAACCGTTGGCAGAAGCTAGTAGTATAATATTTCATATACATAACATTGAAATTTCTAAAAGTACTTCATGACTGGATAACATAACGTATATTACATATCTATTTATCTCTATTCTATTTCTAATTTCAAATCATTTGTAAAGTTAGGGTCGATCGTTTCGAACCGTCACGTACACAAATTACAGTTTGGAACCAAATCATTGAGATAACAAAGCCCAGGGGAATAAATTTGTATTCAGTTATTAAGTCTATTATATTTCGAGACTCTTCAATATATATTTATAGAAAAATAATATGTAATTGATTATATCGGTATATTTTTATATTTTATTTTACTCTATGGTATTTTTTGTTACCTCCTGTCTCCGTCATTTATAAACCAATTAGGAAAATTCTTTTTTATTTGAAAGGATATACTTTCAGATTGGTCCCATAGAAATTTCTTTAAAATAGGTTCAGTAGTTTGTCACTGAAGTCGGTTCGTCGCTTTTTTAAAGTATTTTTTTTTCTTTTTATAATTTTGGTGTACAACAAAGAGTTTAATTTATCTATCTAAGCGTATTAATACAAAAAAGATTGGCTTTTTTTGTCATACTATTTATTTCTCCAAACTCCTAGAACTTTATCTGCCATGAGCCATGCCATCTAGAGTACAACAGAGCAGTATAACGGACTCTGTCCTATGCAAAATAGAATCATTTTCTCCGTCGCGTCGCCGTCGGTACTTCGTAATTTAAAACTTTTGTTGTAAACGTGATGTCAATGTACTGAACCCATAATAGTATATATTATCACACAATATAGACGTAGAGTTAGAGTTGGTTACAGAATAAACTCAAATACTTTTCTTATCATCACCAAGTCTTCTTTGCGGTTAGCAGGAAGGCTTAACCCTATTCTTGCACTTAGTTCACTGTTAACTTAGATTAACCTTTATATCATTTTTTCGCGGGATACGTTACTCCTTATTTAATAAGCCTTGAGTACGCATTTTATTTGGTCATCAAAGGTACCACTTGTTCTGCCTCAAATTATGCTTTCAGACACTTCTGCTCAGAATAGCTTATCTGTAATTCTTTATCACTGATTCTCTCGACATGCCCAAACTAATGAAGCAAGCAACACCTCTCTTATGAGAAATCTAAGATTTACTGCCGTATAAAGAAGTTAGTACCGAGAGAGTTTTAGGCACTTCAAGTTTTTGCTTTCTGTGTAAATTTTTATGCCCTCCAAAATACTTCACTTGTGGTAACAAGTATGACCGACCGATCCATCTTTCTCCAGCCTTGTCACATCTTCCATTTTTTTGCAATTATATTTTCCGGGTTAACATACTTCTCTGTCATTATACTATGTAAGTATTACTTTACTATATAAAATAATAATAATAGAACCTACCTGGACGTCAGTCTAGCTGCCTAGCACGGGTGATCTGTAAACAAACAAGCAAAATCATCATAAGACAAAAAACCACTTGCATAAAGGTACGGACAGACATGCTCATTACTAGGACGAAAACATGCCACTAGCATGTGAGTCGAAAAATTATAATAAGCGATCCTTATTCGAGCATGCTCCAAAATCAACAGTCGTTTGATTTTAGACCATGCTTCCTGAGGCGGGGGTGGAAGGGGGCGTGCTTCGAGTGCATCTGAATAGGTCAGCATGAGCATGCTAGTTCTAAGCATGAATATAAGCATGATTGATCTGATCATGTGTGTCAGTACCTTAATAAAAACTGAAAAGAAAGAAAAATATTATACCCTATGTCACTCTCACTATTAAAACGAATCTAAAGACACCTCATGTCTTAAAATCCGTCAAAGCGTTTAGGCTACAGAGCGTGCCAAAGAAATAGACATACGGTCCGTGTTTTTATACTTGTCCTATAATATACAATTGTACATACATACATACGACCGAAAAACAATACCCTCCTTTCCTTCGGCAGTCTGGTAAAAACTGAACTTGAAAGATGACCACTACCTATTCATAATCATTAATACTAATATTATAAATTCGTAAGTTTCTTTGTACGTTTGTTGGTTTGTCCTTCTTTCACGCAGCAACGGAGCAACGGATCAACGTGTTTTTTGGCATATAGTCAATTTTAAAACAGCCTTTTTCTTCGTACAGATCAAGTACAGCCATGTGGGGTTGACAGTTGACACAAAAAAGTTTAATATTGGGAACACACCAAAGGAACAGACAGCATCCCAATGACGGACTCACTTAAAACCTCATTGGTGCTTATCACTAATAATAAAAATTCTCGCTGCTAAAGTCAGGAACTTCCGCGATAGGGATTATTTAGCTCAAAATCTCGAACAATTGGAAAGGACAGGAGTCTGTAATTGCCCCAAAAATGTTGTCATTACGAATAAAAACAATTATATGACACAAAAAATAAAAGGCATTAAGCTCTAACTTAAACTATGTTATGTCTTAGTTGTCCTTTACAATTTTATACTTAATCGAAAGAGATAAAACACAGTTCAATTAATCCACCGTTTAACTCTGTCTATTAATAAGAACCTACGTCTTTATAGGCTGTGATTAATAAAGTTTTTCTTGACTGACTGTTAAAAATACTAAATCTTGCAATACATTAGTGACAACAGCGCCGGTAGTATACTTTTACAGGAGTGTAATAATGTACATATTTTCCTAAATACAAGCCAGGTTACTTTGAAATCTAAAAGAACGGCTCTCAAGCGGCCGTTCATTCTGTTCTGTTCATTTGTGCTTGAGAACTTGTTTTTGTCTTCTATTTCTAAGCGGTTTGCTTCTGTTTACTCGCTTCCAATTATGTGTCTAGTCAAAGAGGGCATTGCACTACGCCGTCAGTGAACTTTGCGAACAGTCTAGTACAAGTTTATTAAATTTCGATTAGTCTGAATAAACAACGAATAAACATTTCAAAGCTGTTGTAAGTTCATTAAATCCTTTACTATTAAATGAGATGTTATAATATGTACATATATTTTGATTTCACTAAAAAGGAACGCTAGGACTTGGCGAGCTTATATAGGTTTATTGGTTTTAACTAGTTTCACCTCCCGGTTTCACCCGCGTTCCTAGAGCCGTGCATTTTTCCTGGATAAAAAGTAGCCTATATTACTCTCTGATTCATAAACTATATCTGTGCCAAAAGTTACGTCGATCCGTTGCTCCGTTGCTGCGTGAAAGAAGGACAAACCAACTGACCAACAACATACAAACACACTTTCGCATTTATTATAGAACGGACGGATTACTGAACCTTAAAACACCTTTGTGCCTCTGTTACTCTCGGATCCATAGGGATCCGAGAGTAACAGAGGCTACTTTTTGTCCCGGTAAAATGCACGCCAACGCGGGTGAAAACCGCGGGCAGAAGCTAGTCATTAATATTAATATTTATTTATGGATATGAACATTATTTGTTAAGCCTGAATCGACGCCGCTCGATTTCCCGAATTTTATCATTACTAAGCGATTTTGAGACCCGTAAAACTTGTGCGTGATTTGCAACGAAATTGATAGAATCATATTAGAATAAAACAATTTCATAGAAATATACATTTATGTTCAAGAACTCCGGTGCAAGTACGGATCTATTCGGGTCGATAAAATTCGATAAAATTGACAGTTCAAATCGATAAAGTGGTTTTTATCGATTTTAACTGTAAATTTTATCGAATATTATCGAATTTTATCAACCGAAAAGATCCGTACTTGCGCCGCTGTTCAATTATATGTAACATAGGGTTCCTTAGGCAGAAACTAATCTTCCACAAAGGTGTTTTAAGGTTCAGTAATCCGTCCGTTCTATAATAAATGCGAAAGTGTGTTTGTATGTTGTTGGTCAGTTGGTTTGTCCTTCTTTCACGCAGCAACGGAGCAACGGATCGACGTAACTTTTGGCACAGATATAGTTTATGAATCAGAGAGTAATATAGGCTACTTTTTATCCAGGAAAAATGCACGGCTCTAGGAACGCGGGTGAAACCGGGAGGTGAAACTAGTTAAACAATAAACCTATATAAGCTCGCCAAGTCCTAGCGTTCCTTTTTAGTGAAATCAAAATATATGTACATATTATAACATCTCATTTAATAGTAAAGGATTTAATGAACTTACAACAGCTTTGAAATGTTTATTCGTTGTTTATTCAGACTAATCGAAATTTAATAAACTTGTACTAGACTGTTCGCAAAGTTCACTGACGGCGTAGTGCAATGCCCTCTTTGACTAGACACATAATTGGAAGCGAGTAAACAGAAGCAAACCGCTTAGAAATAGAAGACAAAAACAAGTTCTCAAGCACAAATGAACAGAACAGAATGAACGGCCGCTTGAGAGCCGTTCTTTTAGACTTCAAAGTAACCTGGCTTGTATTTAGGAAAATATGTACATTATTACACTCCTGTAAAAGTATACTACCGGCGCTGTTGTCACTAATGTATTGCAAGATATAGTATTTTTAAAAGTCAGTCAAGAAAAACTTTATTAATCATAGCCTATAAAGACGTAGGTTCTTATTAATAAACAGAGTTAAACGGTGGATCAGTTGAACTGTGTTTTGTCTCTTTCCATTAAGTATAAAATTGTAAAGGACAACTCAGACAAAACATAGTTTAACTTAGAGCTTAATGCCTTTTATTTTTTTGTCATATAATTGTTTTTATTCGTAATGACAACATTTTTGGGGCAATTACAGACTTCTGTCATTTCCAATTGTTTGAGATTTTGAGCTAAATAATCGCTATCGCGGAAGTTCCTGACTTTAGCAGCGATAATTTTTATTATTAGTGATAAGCACCAATGAGGTTTGAATCATTGATAAGCAGTAAGCACACATCGCAAATAAGTGACGTCCGTCATTGGGATGCTGTCTGTTCCTTTGGTGTGTTCCCAATATTCAACTTTTTTGTGTCAACTGTCAACCCCACATGGCTGTACTTGATCTGTACGAAGAAAAAGGCTGTTTTGAAATTGAAACAGCACACTAAATATTTAACTATATTCCAAGAGCTTTGTGTCGCAAAAAAAAAACAGTACGGTATTAAGGACACAACCAGGTATAATAATTCTTTATAATTTTGTTGGAAGTCAGGCTGTTATAATAATTTCTTCGTCTGAAATGCCACTTCGTGCTAAAAATTGACTTTATTTTAAACTATATTCGCCGATAGCAATTTTTTGTCGGTGTGCTTTTTGCACGGATGATAAGAAAGAGTACTCAATGAGTTTAGTCCAAGGTATTATCAGGTTTTAGTTAGCAGTTAGATTTAAATGACCTATCATAAGATTGCTTTTTTGGGTTCGGTTATAACATATATCATTATTAAAGGCAACAGTAGACACATAAGCTCATACGATAAAGAGGTCAATGTAGCCGTTGTTATTATGAACTGATAGAGCAATATTGAAATTATCAATGAATAGTGCTCAAATCAATGACTCAGTCGACGACACAGACACAGCTCACTAGTTCAGAAATTCAGTTCTGAGCTAGTGACCTGTATGGTATCCAATTTCGTGAAAGCAGTGGTGCATAGACTAGAACTTATTTGTAAGTAGTATTCAATGAGACTGATTAATTAAAACTTTGAGTCGATCTTATTTTAATTAATGTGTTTATGTTTAGTACTCATCACGCAAAATAGTAATATTACATTTAATTCTATTTATTTCAATAAATACACAATAATTTAATATACTTCTTTAGCTCTGGGACAGCGTAGTAACACAACAAGAATTGTTTTCAGATAAAAACAATAATCATATTTAGACGCTTTGGGAAATAAGTGATTTATATTAATACAGTGGAAATCATATTATTACTGTTATTTTCACACATGTACAGCTAGCCGGTCGTGTTATTCAAGACTCATGTATCTATATCAATAGCTTTTCTGGACTGCTTCATTTTAACTGAAATTGGGAACACAGATGGCATTGGCAGCCCCCGACGGATTTTCTTGGCGAATTCGTTCACGCCTTTGCTTTCACCTGCGCGCGCATCGCTGGCGCGGCGCGCGGAAAAAAATCCTGCGGCGCGCCATTTTTCGTAAAAGTTAATAGCAATACAAGTCTGTTTATTTCCTCGTAAGTGTGTTGAAAAACATCGTATGAAACACGTGTGCTATGTGCTCTCGACGTCCTTATTGCGCTTGCCTTTGGTTCGCGTGAATGAAAACACCCCGTGTGTAATGACCAACATAGCACACTTGTATAATAATGTACTATTTAACGTGCATGGCCACCTGTACCTATACTTGGACAAATGCCTATGCTTGGCGTCTCCCGTCAGTGTTGCTTGTAATAAGCTAAAATTATTTATTACAGCGTCCCTTAGCGAGTTTATGCCATAACATGAATCAAGTACATGAATGAAGTATAAACAAAAGTATACGTTCCGGCTGTTAGTAGGTTTCTATTTCCCGACCTGAGTATAACCGGTCCATAATCGCGTCAAATCACTGACATTTTATTCGTTTATAATTATAAATACTCAAACTAGTAATACATCGCGTGAAAACCAAGCAATTATGTCCCCTTGTCGCGGTAAACACGAGAGTGTACGGTTCAAGGTTTTAGAAAAAAAAAAAACACCATTGTTGTCATAAATCTCCGCTAAGGAGTCATTGTACGATATTTTTAGATTGTTCAGATTTTAACTGGTTTTAATAGCGACCGAAAAATAAGTAGCGAAGTACAAAGTAGCATAATATTATCACAAATTCAAACTCGCACTTGTCTAATTTGTCAACATGGGTTTCGAGAAAGTTCGATGCTCTTCCTTAGACCGGCCGTACACGCCAATGGATGATTGCTTTTTGCTGTCAAAATAACCGCAGTTTTGCTACAAACGCAGATTACAAGGTATCACATGTGCAAGCGCAGCTTGATGTAAGACCATCAAAAATCCAAGAAACAGATAAGAACAGCAATACAGCCAGCGCGCACAAAAGGTGTGAAATTTTTTAATTTTTGTTTTGGAAATTTTGAGTGACCTTTTTCAAGGGAGGTTCTCACAACATGTCAACAACCATGTACCATAGTACTAAATACCAATACAAACTCACCCTGTACGTACCCAAAGTCTTATATTATTAGTGCGAAAATTTGGATATTATTTATAACTGAAGCACGCCAAAGTAAGCCTATATTTACATGCAACGTGGCATGAAGATAGACCTTACCCTGGAATAACACATTGACTCGATTAAAGCAGGCAAAGCTGGAGGGCGCAACAGTTAATTACTGAACCGAAAAATTACGTATCACTTCTCCAAACACACGCTTCGTTATCAATGTCGCCAAACAATACAAAACGAGTTATCTGCAGTTAATGTACAATCATTAAATATGATAAAAAGTATAAACAATATTTCGTACAACATTGAACGCGTTTGTAATGACAAGGTTGAACGCTCGAATACTTTCCACATCAAAAGCAAGTATGTATTAAATTCCTACATTTTACAGCATGCAGACCTATACAATAATATTTACGGCTCCGTAGCTAAGTTGGTAGTAACCCTGCCTGTAAAGCGAGGGGTCCCGGGTTCGATTCCCGGCCGTCGCACATTTTGTGTAAGCATAAAGTTTGTTCTCGGGTCGTGGATGTTTGTGAAGTGTATCTGTGTGTGTCCATGTCACCTGCAACACAGGGAATCCTAGTGCGGGGTTATGAGTGTGTAAGCGTTTATTTAAGAATTTATACAGGACACAAACGAGAGTTATTGCTGGGCCAGGTGTAGGTGGTAGGGGGTGTGGTGCGGTATCCTTGCAACCTGGGTATCAGCCGGCAATCTCCCCTGGTTGATGGTTTTGGGCCCAGAGAGTTTGCTAACAGGTAACGAAAAACCCGGCGAGGTGGGCCAAACCCCAAAATACCTTTGAAGCAAAAAACAGGTACCTTGATATATAATGACGCAATTGTTATGGATCGGCGTTATGCGTCAAAAATGTGTTCAAACACACATTACCTGTATTGGAATCTATATGACCTAGCAAATTGTATGCCATGCTATTAGGCCATAGTGTAAAATCTTCATGAAAACATGTGTTTATCTACGAATGGCCTGACAGGTGTTTGACTTGTTTTCCCATTGACATCTGAGGTCACAAAGTGGCCCTAGATTATTAGTCCAAAGTTTTAAAATCAAAATTATGTTTCCTTACAGCTGCTTATTACACAGTTTTATTTGCCTACAAACGAAATATATAAACCATTTGCACAACTATTGTAAATATATGAAACGTTAACATTATCGGTCTAAAAATGCAAAAGAATACATGTGACTCATGATAATAAAAACGCCAAGTCACAAGTTCACGGCTTATTAATTTGACCTACTATCTAGTCTGTATATTACAGTTGATTAGATTGAGCTAGTTATAAAATATGCCTATGGATAAAATATGATGTTTTTTGTTTACAGAACCATGCTGTTGGTCAAAATGGCCTGTAGAACGTCACAAACGGTAGTCTGCCACCGAAAGGCTCTTTTGCCCTAAAATAATATTTGTAAAATATTGTTTACTAGCTGCTGCCCGCGGTTTCACCCGCGTGGAGATACGTTTTAGCCCGCGCGGAGATATTGGATTTCAGGGTTTTTATTTTTTTCGCGGAACCCCAATTCTTTTTCTAAAATAAAAGTAGCCTAAGTTACTCCTTGTAACATCAGCCGGATACCCGGAACAGACAGACAAAAATTTTAAAAATTGTTGTTTTGGTGGCTGACAAACACAAACATACGGCCTCCAGTCCCCGGCAGCTCCGCTATCCATGGCTATGGTATACTAAAGATAAGCTGTATAAAAAGTTTAGAGACTAAATTTAATATTCAACCTCAGCCGGCAGATTAATTTAATATTTCCTGTGAAAAAAATATACTTTATTAATCCTGGAGTTTCATTAAGATTAAAGCGTGTTAAACAGTTCTTCACCATTTCATTTCTAAAATAATTTCAAGTAACAACGTAGATCATGGTCCCATAAAATAAATATTAATATTGTTACGAGCTATAGGGTAACGTTTGATAGAAAGAAGCCGTAAAAGTAACAGTTACTTTATTGAATTCAAAAGGAATCACTTGCAACACTATTCACTACAAAAATCACTAGTATAACACTATGTCACAGATATCACAATCACAATCACTAGTATTTCACTTAGTCACAGATTTCACAATCTCTACTAGTCGCTTTGAACTCACTCCGATGTGTATCGCTTGGTATCGCAATAGAAACTGTCCCTGGCCGCGTCCCGATCCGCTTATATATGCGCCGCAAATTGTGCTACCAAGTTCCCGAATGATCCAGTTCAAGGTCAACTATGGACGTCTCTCTTTTACGCATACATCCGTCCCTTGTACACACATCGAGGACTTTCCAGATGGTAGTAGATTATGTCCATCTCGTTCTATCATGCGTGTAGCTATCTCTCTCTCGCATTATTCTAGAACATTCGGTTAGGTAATAGGTACAATTGTTCCTCTCTTTTGCGCATATAGCCATCCTGCTCACACTTTCTTCTGGAAGTTTCGAGAGACATGATCGAGCCATATCGTCTCTCTCTTTCACACGCATAGGCTGTCCCTCTCACACACCTTCGAGAATGTTCCGCGGACCGGAGGGGTGTAACTTGGCCTGAAACGGCCTGAAAATGGGTTTTCAGGAAATGGTGCCATGTGATTACTCGTGTCCTGAAACGGACTGAAAACATGTTTCAGTCTGCTGAAAACGGCGTTAACTAGGAGTAATTTTTGATTAACTGATATGTGTTAGGCCTTCCTCCGAAACGGCCCGAAAACCTGTTTCAGCCTGCTGAAAACGCCTGTAAGTGGCCGAAAATTAAAAAAAATGTTTCTGCGAGTTTCCCTTTAACCCGTCTCCGTAACACTGCCCCCTCCTTAGACATGCTCGTCCCGAGCATCATTAGATCCACTGTAACGTGCCAATCGATTCACATGCACAATCTTAGGCTGGTTCCTGGCACTACCCATCTTCTTTATGCGATATGTTACGTCATTAATCTTCGTAATCACTGTGTATGGACCATCCCAATCACCTTGAAGTTTGGGAGATTTTCCTTTACGTCTTACTGGATTATGAAGCCAGACTAGTGAACCTTCGTCAAAGTCTACATGGTGCATCTTCCTGTTATATCGAGTTTCAGTTCTTTCATTCATTCTATTTACGTACGCAACAGGAACTCTGCGTGGCCGCTGATGTATCCGTATTTCTGTTCCAGGGTTAATTCTGTGGTTAACTACACCAGTCCTTCCTAGGTCTTCATCATTTGTGGCTAACATTTCGGAAAGTTGCCGTAATAGTTCCTTTGCTTTTGACAACTCTTTCGTTGATAAGGTCTCTTTAGATCTTTCGAACCCTTCTTGGGCTACTATCCAAGGTTCGGAGTTGTCTACTTTTTCTACTACTTCCTGTTTGCCGCTGTCATGTGTCTGTGAGCTTCCTAAAACAACTGTTCTGTGGAAATCGTAAACACCTCCGGGCAAACTACCTTTAAGAAAAACTTTCTCTACGCCACATATGAAGACGCTGCTTTCAAAATCAATTTTGCAGTTATGGTTCTTCATGAAGTCCAAACCAATGATGCAGTCACTTACTATATCTGCAATAACAACTTTATGCCGGTAGAAACTTTCACCAACTTTGAAAGTAACGACACCTTCTCCTCGGACGGTTATGTGCTGGCCATTAGCTGTCAGGAGCTGAGTATTGCCACGTGAAGGTGAATATCTCCCAGAAAAATCCTCCAGAAGCTGGTAGCTGATTACCGTGCGCGAAGCTCCAGTGTCCAAGTTTAACTCACATTTAGTCCCGTTGACTTCCCCGTCAATGACTAACGTATTCCCGTCTTGAGTCTGAGAGATCATCACTTTTGGCACCTTCTTCACACTATCGGACAGCATCCGCCCGGCTGTCCTGGCGTAATCCTTTCCTTGACGCTGTTCTGCAGAAGCGCCCGTTAATACATCAGCTGCTCCCAAATCACTGCGTCGAATCTCCACATCTCTCCGTGAACCTCGTTTTGGGCACGAAAATCTCATATGCCCTAACTCTCCACACGCATAACACCTGGGTCCTCCTCTAGGTTTTACTTTATTGTCTGTTACCACTCGAACGCAGTAGGATCGAGGATCTCTACGAACTGTCTCTACTTCCAATGCGTGGGCTAGAGCATCCTTTAACGTCTTGTGGTGACCAAGGCTTACAGTTGTCCTGACTTCCCGATCTCTAATTCCATCTACAAATGCTTGCACTAGCATGCTGTCAACTAGAGATGGTAAGGATAAATAAGCCTTTCTAACCAGTTTTTCAATTTCGAGGCTCCATTGTTGCAGGCTCTCACTAGCTAGCTGCACTCTGTCCTTTAATTGCGCCCTGTAAACGTGCTCTAGGTGTGAGTCACCATAACGACACTCTAGGGCATTCCAGAGTCGCTCAAAAGTCACCTCTCCCGACATGGTCTCTAATACGGACAAGGCTTGATCCCGCAGCCCTAACATAAGGGCAGTTACTGCCTGTTCATCGGTCCAACCGTTCGCCTTTGATACGGTCTCGAACTGAAGTTTGTAAGCCCCCCAGGAGGAAGTACCGTCGAATGGAGGCGCTTTTAGTTTACCTGCTGGAGCACCAGATGTCACTACTCCATTAATTTTCAAAGATTTTACCTCCTTTTCTATTCCAAGCATTTGCTTGTCGTGCTTGGAAACTCTGTCATCGAGGTTCTCTACTTCTAATTTCAATTTCTCTACTTTTTCCTTGAATTGAACGCCTATCACCTCCAAGCGTTCCTCAACGCGGTGAGCTTGTTCCTCCAACAGACCACGCGTCTGTTCCTCTTGACGGCGAGCCTGCTCCTCTTGACGGCGAGTCTGTTCCTCCAACAGACGACGTGTCTGCTCCTCTTGACGGCGAGCCTGTTCTTCCAATAGAACACGTGTCTGTTCCTCTTGACGGCGAGCTTGTTCCTCTTGACGGCGAGCTTGTTCTTCTTGACGGCGAGCTTGTTCCTCTTGACGGCGAGCTTGTTCCTCCAACAGGCCACGAGTCTGTTCCTCCATCATGCGTTGCAAAGTCAGCAATAGGTTGGAAGAATCCTGATTTTCACTCATGGTGCGGTTGGCATCAAAACTTTGACGACGAGCTGCGTCACGAGCTGCTTGTGCACGCGTCTGTATCCCTGGTGTTTCTCCTCCAGACTCCTCTTGATCGTCCCTCGGTGTTATAGGCATCTTTCTATCCCGCTTCTGACACCAAAATGTTACGAGCTATAGGGTAACGTTTGATAGAAAGAAGCCGTAAAAGTAACAGTTACTTTATTGAATTCAAAAGGAATCACTTGCAACACTATTCACTACAAAAATCACTAGTATAACACTATGTCACAGATATCACAATCACAATCACTAGTATTTCACTTAGTCACAGATTTCACAATCTCTACTAGTCGCTTTGAACTCACTCCGATGTGTATCGCTTGGTATCGCAATAGAAACTGTCCCTGGCCGCGTCCCGATCCGCTTATATATGCGCCGCAAATTGTGCTACCAAGTTCCCGAATGATCCAGTTCAAGGTCAACTATGGACGTCTCTCTTTTACGCATACATCCGTCCCTTGTACACACATCGAGGACTTTCCAGATGGTAGTAGATTATGTCCATCTCGTTCTATCATGCGTGTAGCTATCTCTCTCTCGCATTATTCTAGAACATTCGGTTAGGTAATAGGTACAATTGTTCCTCTCTTTTGCGCATATAGCCATCCTGCTCACACTTTCTTCTGGAAGTTTCGAGAGACATGATCGAGCCATATCGTCTCTCTCTTTCACACGCATAGGCTGTCCCTCTCACACACCTTCGAGAATGTTCCGCGGACCGGAGGGGTGTAACTTGGCCTGAAACGGCCTGAAAATGGGTTTTCAGGAAATGGTGCCATGTGATTACTCGTGTCCTGAAACGGACTGAAAACATGTTTCAGTCTGCTGAAAACGGCGTTAACTAGGAGTAATTTTTGATTAACTGATATGTGTTAGGCCTTCCTCCGAAACGGCCCGAAAACCTGTTTCAGCCTGCTGAAAACGCCTGTAAGTGGCCGAAAATTAAAAAAAATGTTTCTGCGAGTTTCCCTTTAACCCGTCTCCGTAACAATATAATAAATAAATAATATGTATATGTAAATTATTTTAAGTTGTTTCAACTTTAGACCAAGCTCTGTACTAATTTTATAAATAAGACATATTTGTTTTTCATGCCAAAAAAGTCGAATAGATTTAAATGACATTGTGATGGTTGAAACCACATTCAAACCAACCCAAGACATAAATAATAGCATTTCGTGTCAATATCGTATAATTTTTATAGCCGAAAAAAACGTTCCCGTGGGAAAATGAAAATATTGCGAGTGGAACCAAGGATACCTCCCTTGGTTCCACAGCCTTTTAGATAGGAAAAAGTTACCACGTATCTTCTTATCTAAACTTCATACTTATACGTACTCGTATATCCCTTGCTCCTGCCTTTTTTATTGTTATAAATATTTGTAGATAAAAAAATAATCACAGTAAACATTGTGCCTATGGATACCTGATATCACAAAAGTAATCATAAATACTTTTGTTAGTTGGAGGACTATCTCTTCTGCGTGTCCGTCTGGGTTGTTACCACCGCTTTGCTCGTGAAGTCTGCCGACAAGCAGTACTGTGCAAGCATGACTGTGTTCCGGTTTGATGAGCAGAGTATCCAGTGAAATTACTGGGCTTAAATGTCTCAGGGTAACGAGCGCACTGCAGTGCCGCGCAGGACTTTGTGTTCCAAAGTTCTGGGTGGCACTGCAATTGTTATGGGCCGGCGTTATGCTTACCATCAGGCAAACGACCAGCTTGTCTCGTTACCAAATAACATAAAAAAAACATAAATTATGGATAAAAACGTCATCGATTCGTTTCAATAGGTCTTTTAATAACTATAAAAGACCCGCCCCAGCTTCGCATGGATAACTTTTTGACAGTGACAATAATGATAGGTATTCCTTTTTTCTATAGGGACAGCACAAATGCCTCGTCAATGAATTTCATATTGTCTCAGGTTTTCTTTTAAGAATTGCCGATTTTTAATACGTGGTTTTTCCAAAAATTTTAGTTTTTTTATAGTTATGTATAACGAGACGAGCTGGTCTTTTGTCTTATGGTAAGCATAACACCGTCCCATTACAATGGCAGTGTTAAAACACAAAGGTCTACGCGGCACTGCATTACGTTCGTAACCCTGAAACATTAGGTAATCATGTCTCATAAGGCCAGAAATTTCACTGGCTAATTTGCTCACCAAACCGGAAAATAATTCTTGCACATAACTGCTTGGCGGCAGACTACACGAACAAAGTGGTGGTACCAACCCGCAGACAGACACTCGCAGAAGAGTTAATCCTAAAACCAATAAGTATTGTTCGGACAATAACAAACACAACAAAAAAGTGCCAAATCGGTCGAGACGTTCTCAAGCGATGCTCCATGTGGCAATAGGTTTTTATACTTAAAATAGATGTCTCATGTCATAACTTCTTTATTTGCCGATTATAATCTACAGTAAAGATATTTTTTATTTTAACACCCATAAACCCTAATAATATCCGCAAAATGAGGCGAAGTTCGCAAGGATGTAATAAACGAGAGGTCGCTGGAACAGCAAAAACGGATATAAAAGCGAGCACACACGTGACGCCTGCCCCATCCAGCGACGCATTGAGTGACCGATCTTTCATTCAGACTAGCAAACTCCGATCGAAGGGAATGCGCGCGCACCCGTTACGGCACCACAAGGGTACGAGACGTCGCGTCTTCTACTTATGCCATTTGGGATGAGGCAGGCAGGATTAGGAGGATATTAGGCCTATATATATAGCTGTGACGCTAGGATGTTATTGGAGCTTTCATTACGTTATTGTGAAAATGTTTCACTCGGGGTGAAAATGGTGCCTCAGCTGACGATATGAAACTATTCCTTGTTAAAACTTTTCGGTCGAGCGGATGGAAGGGAAATTTTAATAGCACGTGTGTTATTTAAGAATATATAACATATGAGCTGTGTCCAAAAACAGTAACGAGTTACATGCTTTCTGCTTTAATCGATATGGTTATCGATTGTTAAACGTTCATTGCGTTTTGCAAACTTTTTTATGAACATGTTACTTCTAAAACTTTTTACACTAAGGGCCTTACTAATAAAGACTGTATGACGGTTGAATAGTTACAGTATTTTGTCCCTTTCGATTCAGTTTAAGAATGTCGAAGAACAAAACATTGTGTAACTATTCAACCGTTATACAGTCTTTATTTATAAGGCTCCAAAGTTAAATCATTATTTCATATCGTTCTCAGTTACATTAAAGACAGTCAAGATTCTAGATAATAGATACTTCAGAAACCTAATCAGATTCTTGATGAAGATACTTTAGAAAACTATACCAAGCCAAACCAGAAAACTATACTAATGTACCGAAAATAAAAATATTGCTTTTAAAAAAGCGGGAACTGACTTCGGGGAAAATATCGCTACCTATATATAAAATTCAATCCCTATTTTGACAATTGGTTGAGAAAACTAGTAACATTACTACAACAAAAACCAAACGAACTGAGAACCTCATTTTTTTAATGTCGGTTAAAAATCATCATTATTCTATTAATTAACCAGCTAAGTCATTAAGGCATAACGCAGACCTTAAGCATGAGTAAAAACAGGTCGAACGATCCGAATGTGAGTCATTGTGTCAGGGTCGCAAATCGTTCATAGTCGGAAAATGTGGGTCGGGAATCGGAACACCGATGGGCAACTTTGTAACCCTTACGCAAGGTGACCTTAATCAACGTTATAAATCTTTGTGAAATGCCAGATACTAGACAAGAGATACTAGACCTGGGAGTATATCACCACAATATGTTCATCTAATCTAAATAATTATATAGCAAAATGTTTCACTGAGACCTTATAATAAATACGGCCGAGGTTTCACCCGCGTGGCGATTCCCGCAAGAAAATTTTATTTTCCGGGATAAAAAGTAGCCTATGTTACTCTCCAGTCCATACACTATTTCTATGCAAAAAATCACGTCGATCCGTTGCGCCGTTACTGCGTGACAGACGGACAAACCAACAAACGTACAAACACACTTTACTATTAGGTTTTAATAAAACTTATCTATACTACTTTAAAGAAACGGGTATTCAATACAGTTACGACTTACACAGATTATACACTTACCACAGAAAGAAAAGAATATCTAATTAAAAATATATCATTTAGGGCCAATCTTTCAATTGCAGCGTTAGTGGACTGATTGCTAGTGAACCGATAAACTTTATTGATCCGTTACCTGCTTGTCATTTTTTTTCGGGTCTTTCAATACGAATTTAACGGACCGTTAGCTAGCTAAGGTTTATTTCTTTAGAATGGCAACAATTTATTTACGTCTGCCTTCACCACAAAGTTAGTATAGCTCTGATGATTCAGAAAATTTACGAAAAGTTTTTTTCTTGGCATTATATTGTTGGCATCCTTTTCTTATTTGCAATAAATACATATAGCCATCCTGTAGTCAAGCGAGCGAGGCAGCCCGGAACATATCTGGTTAAACGTCGTTTTTATGTCACTTCTACGTGTTGTTATTTGCATAGCGACCGCTTCTCCTTGGTTACTTGTTGTTTTTTTGAGTTTTTTCATTGTATTTAAAATATCGCTTTTTCTGTGGCGAACATACCACAGAAGCCAGGAAATAAAGAAAGAAGAATATCGCTTTTACCGTGAGGTTCAAAATGAGTGAAAAACTGAACGCAAAATTACCAAAACGAAAAGAAAAGGGCTGTAAATTTCCCCAATGAACAAAATAAGTTTCGTCCCATTTGCATTCTTCCCAATGATCAGTGCGATTCCGAACAATATATTATGGGGGCATGCGTTGCTGGTTGATATTTTGCAAGCGAGGCAAAACGCGCACTTGGCGCCAGTCACATCACTTCAGCTTCCACATATTATTTATAATGTTAGATTTTTATAAGTTTACAGTGTTTTGTATATAATTATATTTATACTTTTTACTATTGTAAACAATTTGTTTTTCTGTAAAACTTTTTTCAAAATGAGGAGTGTTGATGTGGGGTCATGCGTTGCAGGTTGATATTTAGCAAGCGAGGCAAAACGCGCTCTTGGCGCCAGTCGCACCACCACCCTGCAACCGCGTGCCCGGCAGCCCTCGCTTTTATGTTTACGTGTGTCGTAATAAATGAGCATTAATTAATGTGACTTCGGGCTTATGATTTCCTATCTAGTAGAGTGAGCACATACCTATAGGGACACATACCACCTAGCACCTACAACTAAAATATTCTAATCAGTGATCATCCTATTCCTCAATTATTATCCATTTAACTTCTATAGAAACTGTTATAACCTTACTAGCTTCTGCCAGCGGTTTTCACCCGCGTTCCCACAGGAACCGAGTATTATCCGGGATAAAAAATAGCCTATGTTACTCTCCGGTCCATAAACTATATATAAGTTTGTCAAAAATCACCTCGATCCGTTGCTTCGTTGCTGCATGAAAGAAGGACAAACAAACAAGCCAACAAATTAACAAACAGACAAACACACTAGGATAAGGTAGTTTGGCTTTGACATGACGAGTTAGCGAGAGAATAACAACCTTATCTGGCCATAAAACAGTCCGATAAAGTTATACCTCCGCTACGTGTTTTATTCCTCCGTTAACTCGTAACTGTCACTTGAAAGATTCAAATTTCTTCTATCAGAGCAATAAGTCTTAGTTGATTCTTTAACGCTAGACTAAGGACGTTATCTCACTCTTGAAAGATCCGCCCTTAGTGTTTTTTAATTAGCCAACTTAAAAATTAATTCAACATTAAAATGATGCTGAGGAATTTCCAGAAGATGTATACCAAAAATTGTCAATTTTAATATCTGACACTCGAATTGAATAGGTATATACTATTTACCAACAATAAATGAACGACCTATTTATGTTAAGACCCTGAATCCTGCCCAAAAAACAACCATAACTCTTGTCCTCCATGAATTGTCCGACTTTAGGAAATCGCACAGAGCGATTAGTGTTCCTAATTCTACAAGTATATCAAAGACAAAGACAATTATCAAAGACTTCTTTATTTTATTGTGTTCTTAGTTCCTTACTCTTAATCCCTTAGGACAGCACGATTAAATAGCCACTCTCTTAAACGGCTTAGCATGAATAGGGCGCGTCGCCAAAGCGATTCGTCAGCGAGTAAACAGGGCTCCATAAATGTGTTTCTAGGGCGTGGGCGCAATAGAATACTCTACAGCTAGACTGTACTTAAGCTAGTGGAAATGGAACTAAGAGGCGAAGCCCTCTTGTAGCGCCTGAGAAGTGAAAACCCTATGCCACGCCGCAACGATTGATATACACGACCAAAAAAATTGTTTCACAAAAAGTCACGAATAGCAGATTAGCATCATCGGAGAATCAAACGTAGAGCGCAACGGCATCCATTACTTTAAAGATTTTTATATACACGTATGAGTTTAACAAACATGTGTTTAAGAGTAATGGAACTCTGTCGTTAGTATAATATTTCTTGAACAGAAATTGCGCAAAGAGGAGGCTCCTTGTTTTATATAGAGGTTAGTATATAATTATATAATCGTTTAGTGTGCGTTTCGTCTGCTTGTGTATAACTAACGCTCTGTTATGCTTCGTGTGGATGTTTCAACATTATTATAGGAGGCTGAGACGGCGCCAGGAGGTCTGGCGTCAAACGCCCAAGGCTGTATAGCCTAGATACCATAGCCAAATAGGTTAATGTTAGGGCAATGCCTTCTTTTTGACTCCGGAACCAAATCGTTGGTATACTATTGAATTAAGCTATCGTCTGAGGATGATAGTAGATCCACGAACAGAAAGTACAGTAAAGTAGTTTAATCATAAATCCAGGAATAAAGACAACCGATGAGACAACCACTGAATAAATAATTGTATTGGAACGACTTTCATTATTACTTTTCTACAAAGTAGACAGAAAATCCGAGAGCCAAGACATAATGAATTCGAAAATAACATTGGAATATTCACGATTGGATGATATTGAAATCACAAATTCATCAACTTACTACTTTTTCAATTAAGGTGAGAATAATGAGATATGATATGACGAAGATAAGTGTAAAGTATGAGTTCTTGTGTTTCTCCGCAAAAGGATTATTGGGTTTTGATTGTCTGTATCAAGTGTCGCGGACTCGTGGCTTATTAATACATCGACACTAACCTCAATTCGGCGCAATCGAGAGGACAAAAAGAGAAGAAAAATTTAGTATCATGTTTCACGCCTCGACGCGGAAGAAAACTCGAGTTATAAAGCTTCAGTTATTACATGGAAAAGTTTAAATTGCGCCAAATTAAAGGTTACTCCAGATTTGCGGAGCAAACTTTAACAGGACTAAAGCCTAATATATGGTGAAACTACTAACCAGTATCGTAGAGACAGGGTGCCTATATTAACATAAATAACGAAAGCGTTCTTTTAGACTGAAGATATTTAACACACTATTTTTCCGTGATTAATCTTAGTACTACAAAAATGTTATCTATATTTGTGCAAAAAAAAAACGCGTGGGTACGTTCGAGTACTTAATAATTTATTAGCAGTGACGCGAGGCGTGCCTTTACTATTATTCTAAAGAGTATTATTATTCTATAGTTGCACCTCGCGGTTTCATCCATAATTTTAAATTTACCCTTTCTCTCCCGTCTTCCGGAACCGTTGTTTTTTAAAATCAATACACGCTTGCCTTTGACCACTCTCGCACCTGTCTGTAAGACATGATGGTGTAATACCACAAATCTTTACGTGTAAATATAAAGCTATCGGATTTATAAAAATTACATTGTACGATTTACTAGTTGTAGTACGCAGCTGCGAAAAGAACAATCAAAGCATGAACAGATAAGAACGAGTAAAACCAAATAACAGTCAGATTCTAGATTCTATCTCTTACTAACATATTATTAGTCACTATTCTGTAGGGAATAATAAAGTAGAGAAACTACTTTGTGGAAACTATTATAGGGAATAAAACTACCCGTAGTCTTATCGTGTAATGATACATAGTAGAATTGTAACATAACAGAATGTATCTATTTATCGGACGGTAGTGCACTATTAAATCTATATTATACAGTGTGGATTTCTGATATGAGTGTGTGACCAAATAGTCAAAAGACAACGACTTTGTGTGAGGATAAACTATATCCATACTATAATAAATGCGAAAGTGTGTTTGTAAGTTTGTTAGTTTGTCCTTCTTTCACACAGCAACGGAGCAACGGATCGACGTGATTTTTTGCATAGATATAGTTTATGGACCGGAGAGTAACAGGCTACTTTTTATCCCGGAAAAATGCATGGTGTGGAAATGTGGAATCAAAAAGAAGGTGTTACAGAAATGCAAAATCTACATCACCTTACCACCATCTGCTGCAAATTGAGGTGACGCAGATAAGCTAGGCTCTCTCCACAAAGCTTTTTATTTTTAAAGTGAAACACGTACTTAGGCCTTGTTTGAAAATTTTGAGTTCGTTATCTTGACTGTTAAATACGACATACTTGGACCTTTACTAGACTTAGCGCCGTAACAATATATGGTAAACATAATGAGCGAACTGTTGCGTAAGAATTCCCCCGAGCCTCTTTCAGGTCGAGCTGGCCTGACGTTAACATAAACTTAATTGAAATACATGTACATTATCCTGTGGGATACAATAGCTACACAACATAAGACGGTCATACGTACTATAGACAACAATTTAATTATTTATGTGTAAAAGTGTAGTATTGAAAAAATAAAAAATACGTGATCTATTATTTATTTTAAAGTTTATTTCTACCGAGTTTTGATTGAATCAAACCAAGGAATAAAATTTTCCATACAATGTTTAGAACTCTACTGCACACCGCCTAGGGGTAGTTTTGAAAAAAATAAAAAACACGTGTTTTATTATTTATTTTAAAGTTCTTTTTACCGAGTTTTGAGTGAATCGAACCAAGCAATAACATTTTTTGTAGAAAATTTACCCCCTCGGGGGAACATGGTAATAAATCTCTAAGAGACTTTTTTAAAGAAATAAGTATTCTAAACCTGCCTTCGCTATACATTTTGGAAAATATAATGTATGTACGGAAAAATATTACTAAATTTAACTTAAAAAGTGATGTACATGAGTTAAATACTAGAAATAAATATAAAATTGTTGTACCCGGGTTCAGATAAAGTAAAATTAATAAATCGTTCCTGGCTAATGGTGTAAGATTCTACAATAAAATTCCTAAAGCATTAACTGAATTACCACAAGGAAAGTTTAAACGTATAGTCAAGAATGTATCAATTAAAAATCGTATTATTAAATTATGGACTATGTAGATGACAAAGATGCCTGGAGGTAACCAGCTCAGGAGCCTCCTGGCGACTACTAAACTTTAAATTGTTAGTTGTTAGCATTAGAATCATTGTAAAAAACTATTTTTAAAAAAGAATGCCAAGACGAGTTTCTTGCCCTTCTTCTTGCTTGGTCTATACCAATTTGGAACGGGTACGGTGGGTTTCTGGAAAGTTCGTTGACTTTGAGCACGGATTGGGTCTGTTGTTGTCTTTGTCATTTATTATGGTCTGATAAAGGCAACATTAATTTTAGTCTGTGATTCGGGTAGTCAAATATTGCAAAGACGCCCGCTGTTAGTAATTTATTTTAAGTTTCATAAGTGCTCCTTTGGGGCCTATTTGAATAAAGCATTTTGAATTTGTATTTAAAGAGATGGCAACACATATTTTTACTTTTTAAATATCGCTTTAGGCAAAGTAACTACACCTCATTATTCCTGTGTTAACATGTTTTTGTATTTTTTGTTTAACTTTAAAATGAATGAATAGAAAAAGGTTGATATTTGTTATTTAAGATTTATACGACATAATCTCCAAATGGTTTTCGAATTTTGGTATCTTTCCAAAAATGAAACGTTGTCAATTAGGCCTGTAACAGTTTTACTATAAGTACCCATATAGATTTAATCTTTTTAATAGAGTGAAGATAAATTGATTGCTTTTTCTGGAGCAGTAATAAACGTAAACGTCCAATGCAGGTCGACTGGCAACAATCCAAAAAAGTTATCACCTTTGCGGTACTTCAATTGAATGTCACACGACCTTGGTCGCATTGGGGTAAGAGACGGGTTCAAAATAGAGCATGTTCTGATTCAGTTAAAGCTTTATTAGTGGAACTCGGTTTTTCAAGATTTTGGGGGTAATTAACCAAAGAAAAAAGATATTTATTCCGAAAAACAAACTGTATAGCATAGTGAAACAATACACGCACGTATGGGTAAAAGACATAATTATTTTAATTACTACTTATTAGCTAAGACTAAGATAGAATAGATATTGTGATTATTTTTGATACTATAAACATTTTAAGACAAAAACACATATTTGCTAGATACTAATTCGTATAGATTCGTTTCGTGGGGATTTCCGATAAAAAGTACTATTTTCTTGTAATTAGTTCAGTAATAAAAGTAGAATATAATATAAAAAAATATACAGAGAGATTCTCTCGTTTTCCGATTAATATGTTTGAAGATATAGCGAGCACCACTACCTTATACAATATATATATTACCAATACTCACTGGTTGGTTAGGTACATTACCACAGAATACGTAATAGTAAAATATACATACTCAATATCCATTCATATCCATCCCAAGGCGTTCGAACCTTACTACGGACGAAAATAGGCGTCGCAGTAGACCAATTTGTCTAGAATCAGACAGGTACAGAAATGGGTCTCGCTCGTCACCAGGTAGTATCGTCAGGGGAGTCGTGGAAGAGACGAATGATACTTCGCAGGCAGGTTAGATTTATGTATCCATGATACCAGCCTACAAATACTGTGGAATGGAATATTGTTGGAACATGTGTTCTGGTTTGAGTTACAATGCGATTGCATATTGAGTCACTGGCGATAACAATAACGTGAGTGTTGTTAAAAACGACACTTCACCCATGCGAATTAAAACAGTCTCTGCGCTCTCTATAATTTTCTAAAGACGGAAGAGACACAAATCTTATCTTTCCAGAAACTTCTGTAACATTCAAGTTTGATTGGAAGTAATCGAAAAGGAATGGCGAACGTTGACGAAAACAAAATTTTCTTTTGACCCAAATATTTCAACAGCTTTTCAAGATAGGATCTTGAAACGGATAAGTTTCGCCTCAAGTAAAAAAGCACCTCCTCAAACATAAAATAAATAAGTAAAGGTAAACCAACTTTCTATACGGTATAGAGATCGAAAAACCGTATAAAATATACATCTTTGAGCTCAAATGAGTGAGCATAAAGTCGATATGAAATATATTTACTTGATTGCGTTCGGTCTTCTTCGTCAGAGTATGGACGGACGATCATCTTTACAATGCGATTAAAATAAGAATAGGACCGGCCTAGCGCCATGTTGTGACGTCACTACGGGAACTTGGTATAGTGTGCAAAAAAAGCAATGTTAAAAAATATTGGCTTGTTTTATATTGTAATAGCACGTACTTTTTTATCTGATAGGTAGAGAAAAAATTAGTCTAAAAACGAATCATAGGTAGGTATTATTTATAGTAGTAGGTATTATTAGGTAATTCGTTAAATTTGCCATCTAAAAATCGGGAGATTTTTATTCGGAATAAAACAAGAGTATTTTATGTTAATAATATATTCATTTATTCAAGATCTTTTAGTTTTGCCGTATGAAGAATATTATTTTCCATGTTTATTTATGAATATTATTTTACATTAGATGATAATTCAAAAATCGGGATACTGAATTGCTAAATCGGGATATCGGGAGACAATGACCAAAATCAGTAGATCTCCCAATAAATCGGAAACTTTTGCAACACTGCGTCTGTGCTGCCAACCTTATAAATATATAAATTTTATAAAATGAACGATTTTTAGTCATTCATTTAAAATTAATCTATTTTTAAGTTTGTTCTGCTGACCGTACTTATATGAGTGAAGTTAGCCGAGAGCCCGTCCTATTCTTATTTTAATCGCATTGTAGTCACCTACACCCCATATTTCCGCAATGCGGTGTTTTACTATTGCGTTACGTAATTGCGTCTTATACAAAAATAAATAAATGGAAGTTCTAGCCAAAGATACCTACTTTATTGTAATCAACTGTCCAGCCTACATTTTCTTGAACATTATTATTATACGCGATCCATGAGAATATTTACTTACATCTTTGAAGAGGTATTTCGAATTCAAACGAATTATTTATTTAGCGAGAAATTGTTGTCCAGACTACTCAGCGAGCGAATCAATAATATTATAGGTATCTTGTATAAAAATAGGTCTCTTATTTATAATTAATAAAGAAAAATGTATATTTTCTCAAAATAAAGTTACTCGTATCTAATGTTATTCGGAACAAGAGTCACGTCTATAAAAGTCGGAAGAAAATTGCGATAAAATTGCTCAGGGACGGTTAATGAAAACGCGTCAGATAGAAAGCTTTAGTTGACCTTTCCACTTTGAAAGATGATATAAAAAGGGAGTAATTTTATCCTATCGCGAGTACTGTGTATACTATAGATTGTAAAGGTTAAAAGCGTAAGTAACGGCAAGGCCACAGCACAGCATAGTGTGACGTCGATTCGCAATTATGACGCCGCACCGCAAAGCGATGCGTTGACGCAGCGCAAAAAATTCATCGCATACGGCGAAATTCTGACCATTCGGTGCGGCACGAGGTCGCCTGCGCTCTAGCGGGTCCCTTCCGTGTGATCCGAAACAACCCGGTGGTTTTAGTGGGTAGGACGCTGTGCAGTGGCAGGCGGCGAGTCCCTCACTATCTGCGCACCCGGGAGACGCGGAGATATTTCCCAGGTTTACAAAAAAAACAGCATAAGATATATTGTTCATAGTTACATAGCTACTGTACTGTACCTAATATCCTGTATCACGTTCAATAATCAATTTTCAATAAATTTTTTTTTTAAAAGAAAGATGAAATGAAATGGAAGATCGTGAAAGCGTTTATAGGCCAATACTACTGAGTATTTATATCCAAACAAAAACATCAAATATTTAGCCGTAATGCACCTTTCCTATCGTTAACGCGGTAATTATCTCTAACAAATCATTGCTCGGGGTGCATGAACTTTGTATTAAACACATACGTCCCTACGCGTATAAATAAAGCAAGCAAATATGATAAACACTGAAAGACTGAATGAGTATAAAAAGCTATGTTCTTACAGTGAGTGAGCGGGCAGAACGTTAATTAAAAGGAACTGGCGGTCTCTATTTATAGATACGAGTAACGAGTAGGACCCCCGCAGTGCCGTCAGCGTCAGGGATATTATAATGCAGTAAGTGCAACAGTAGTTCCACGAATAATATGAGCCGAGAATACCTCGAGCAATCGGTAATAAGACGAGTAGGTATTGATCGGGCGACCATTTGTCATTGTGTTTTTCGATTTTCTGTTCCATTCTGGAACTCTCTACAAAAACTAATTTAACTAGACATTTGTAGTCCTAGAATAGTAGGTACCTAATGTAAAGGTTTGGTTGTCAACCAAACTTCGTGGATTCATGTAATTCGCATCTAGACTTTTCTCATTTTCAGAAAGAAATTAGAATAGAATATTGCAAATGAAGGCTCCTTGTAAATGTATTTACTAAAAAAAGATGTCGCAATAATGGACCGCGATAAAATCAGGGCGTTATAAGTTATAGCGCACCTGTCTTGGGAAGCCTGGATGCTATCTTTACTCTCGTAGGTAGGTAGGCTTGAAGGCGAAATCAAATCGATAATAAGGTAAGCTACTGAGAACTACCTACGACCACCCCACGTAGACTACGTATATACACATTAATAAACAAATTATTAGACAATCCGTACTATAATAAATGCGAAACTGTGTTTATTAGGTTTGTTGCTCAGTTGGTTTGTCCTTCTTTCGTGCAGCGACGGATCAACGGGATTTTTGGCTCAGATATAGTTTATGGACTGGAGAGTTACATAGGCTACTATTTATCTCAGAAAAATGCTCGGTCCTTGTGGGAACGCGGGTGAACCGCGGGCAGAAGCTAATCTGTAAATTAACCTTTGTTCCTGGGCCCCTTGTCCGGTTCCTTCGAGTCACTAGTGAACAGAACAGGTACTGTTTAGGCAAGCGTGCACCATCGTCAAACATATAAATATGATTAATTAATTTAAATCTCATGTTCTGACACAGTTTGATGAAAGGAAACCTACCACTAATTAAATACTCATTCATAAATAATGTAGACCATACCTAAGTATAACTGTAACATAATCATGAAATAGCCAAAATGAATCTTGAAAACAATCTGATTTCACTGAGTCAGTCTCTTATCATAAAATTAAAGACCTTTAAAAAGATTACAAATTCTCGCATTATGTATACATAGTCTAAGACAAAGATAGCTAGACCACCTGTTTTGGACTCATCACGCAGATAACCCTGCTTCTAAACTCAGCTGCCTAATTTTATAATTTGATGTATATGAGCTGTGGCAGTAAAAACCATCCGTATAGGTACTATCCGTAGGTTTGTTGGTTCGTCCTTTTTTCACGCAGCACCGGGGCAACGGATTGAAGTGATTTTTTGCGTAGAGATAGTTTATGGGCCAGAGAATAAGATAGACTTTTTATCCCGGAAAAATGCATTGTTCTGCACGCGGGTTAAACCGCGGTCAGCAGCTCGAATCAAGTCATTGGTTGGCAGTTAGATCACTAAGGATCTTAGGTGCACTGCGGTTAGGAAGGGCATGGCAATAAATTTGAGTGGATGTTTTTAATTTTGACTTAGTACCTATATAAAATTAATATCTGTGACAAAACAATAGGCTTAAATCATGTTACAAATTTTGATATTGTCGTAATAGACAAGTCTAACTTAAAAAATGATCAAGAATAAATAAGCAAATGTTTGTATGTGAATAAGAGAAGATAAAAATTTCCGTAACATTATCATGTAACCTCGGCTAAAGGCAGATGACATCATATAGAACATCTTCCTGTAAAATGACAAAGTTACATCCCAAATCATCTATTATTCTCTGAGGTATAAGGTTTAAATCTGCCCGAATAGATAGATTTTTATGGAGAACCATAATTCATACATCTGCAAAGTTAAATTAGTCTCAATTAGGACTGTCTGCTCAAAAATAAATTCATTCATGAGTAGGGTTGCCCAACAGTTTATTTCCCTAGACAAACAGTTTCTTTGTACCTACACATAGTTTGTATATCACAATGGTCAATGACTACTAGTACTCAGTGTTTTGTCCTACTGGTCTAAAATAAAATTAGAAACTTTTTTTGGAAGTTTTTAAAAATGTTTCCTATTTCTGACTCCTTGGTGTAATATTATTAAATTGTAATTGTGTTGGTATTCCTAAAGCTACACTGAAAGCTTGTGCTATAAAATGTTTAAGTAATATGGATTATTATATTATTGTGTGCATCGTTATGTCAATTGGTACTTAAAAACTCTACCTATTCTGACATTCTGGTCATCATCCAAAAATCCCTACATAAAGGGTATATGTGCCGATGACCTCTATTAAGAAAAGTAAAAAAAAAGTTGGCATGGTTGATTTAAAAGCTTGTCAGGCGATTTTTTGATGGCAAAGTATGTGATAATAACAAGGTGGCGTGACAATCGCGCCACCGCACCTACTTATACTTCAATAACAGACTGAACCTAGTGCTATATTCAGGCCAAATTGAGGACTTGGGCCATAAAAGTCAGTTGTATATATACTTTCATTTGCATTTAGTAAAAAGCTGTTATTTTGACATTACAAACAGACACTTCAATTTTATTTATTTGTACAGATATGGATACAGTTTTTATAATACATATTTAAATTTCAGGAAATAAATGAGTTATGTATAACAATGTTATACCACTTTGTCTATACTAATACTATAAAGCAGTGAAGTTATTATTATTTTTGTAAACGCTACTCTCTGGAACCGCTGGTCTGACTCTAAAAATTCCTTCATTAATAGGAAGCTAGATTATGCTATCTAAACTTAAACATATGTTATGCAGATTTATGCTGAGAAACATCGCATCACTAACCATACTGACAAAGGATATTGCAGTTCAGCGTTGCGAGTAAGTAACATTTTTACTAACTTAACTATACTTTTTGAGTTCTGCGTTGTGAGTTCCAGCCGAGCCAGAGGTGGTTCACATATTCCAACCAAGAGTCTTTAACTAATCAAAAATATTAATTGTTGGTTTTACAGTCCAAAGTTGCAAGCTCAAAAAAGTTTTTTATTTTATAACAAACTAACCCGGGTTTCATTGTCCAGCATTATGTTTCGTTAAATTCAGTATTGATCAAACTTAGGCCATTAGACATTCTTTATCGGAATTAAAACTAGAAACTACCCACATTATATTATAATCTTATTTAAAATGGATTTCTGCAAAGTAACGCCTGATTTTATCAAATATCTTATATATAGGCTTCTTACATTTTATTCTGATTCCTGCATAAACTGCGAGCATATGCTAGTATTTTATATTTTGTATAAAGTGGAAAAGTTTGATGCTACTTCTAATGTCTGGACCACTGGTCTTAAAATTGTTTAAGTCGCTTAAAGTCGTTCTAAAAATTCTGTCACTAATTGGAAGCTTAACTATCCCTCCTATAGGCTACTTTTTATCCTGATTCCATTCTTTGCAGCACAAGCTTTTTGCTGAAGCTGCAGGCAGAAGTCAGTTAAAAATGAAAGAGTTGAAATTTTAAGATTTGATAACCTTCAGCTTTGGCACTAGAGAAGAGATAACTCCAAGCCACTAATTATGATCTTTTAGATAGTATATATTTTATGTTGTTCTGTATTATATGAACATAAACAATTATGTTAGTATAGACTTCTAATTTACTTGTAATTGACTAAATTGATTTATATTGATTAACTCTTTAAAGACTTAAAGAGAGGACGGTTGGCCATCCTAATGTCACCCCACAGGGCCTCTATTTAGTAGAAAGATTTTAATTACATACACACAATATTATTAGCTATTATGAATTCTGTTGAGATACAAAATTACACGTAAACAAATAGAGAAACGTATTTTATTATGCTTTAATTTCGCATACAGAAGTTACTTACCTTTGTAAAGGCTCAGAGTTTCTTTCTTCACCAATTAATCTTCTAAATCCAAGATCACTACTACTTTAAATTATGTATATATTTTTCACTTATTTCATATGAGAAATTAATAATTATACACAATTTTATAAGATCAATACAAAAAACAACTCGTTCAATTCGACAAAACGATCAAAAGTCAAAACGTTTGGCAACTTGGGATGTCAAGACGGAGAACGTAACTTTTGCGTTTCGGTCTCTGAAGACTGTCGGCACTGTACCACAATGTATATTACATGTACATAAATAAATAGCTAAATAAATAGAAGATAAATAGAAACGAAATAGGTTTTAAAATCAATCCGATCGTCTTTATTACGTTACTCATCATCTTCTACTTCTATCTTCTGTTTGTAGAAAATTTACAAGATTGCCGCTAGTAATTGATACTTAAATATCTTCATCTTCTCCTTCTATGACATCCACAGGTACACCGTTTGTACATGAACCCAAGCAACAGGCGCCGTTGCATACGACTGAATGAAATACTAGTTTTTCAACATTCGCATTTGTGGAAATTGGCTTGAGGTTTCCATCAGCTCCGCGCTTCCGACAACCATTTCAGGAGGCCTTTCGTTACACAGCCTCTCTTGTATATCCTTGAATATTTTTTGTCTCAACTCTGCCTTTCCTATAAATTGCTCTCCTTTAAACGACACAGTCTTCTTCAATCGACTATTATTATTTGTTTAAATAAATAAATCTTTATTTGATCCATATGTACATGATGATGATGAAAGAACAAAAAATGTTAAGTTAAATATTTGACAAAATGTATAGGTACAAAGGGCTATAGGGTTGACTCAATATAATGGAACTGTGGTTCCCGAAACTAGGCAAATTAAAACTATTTACCTCTTTGTTGGCAGCGTGGACTTTTAGTGTATTTATCTGGATAGCTCAAGGTATAATATTACCTTTACAAAACTACACGAATTATTTCCTCTGATTTTATTAATTTTCTCATACAACCGGGCCTGTGAACGGGCAGTGTCTCAGCCAATCTGCAGCGCTATGGGTCTAGGCCAAAATGATGTGTTAAAACTTTTGATGGCCTATCCTAAGGTCACTTGCGTAATCAGAAGAAAATGCTCCCTATTTATTTATTGACTTTATTATATTTATTTTGTAAATGCATTATTTATAAGAAGGTACAAAGTAGATAAACTAAAATTTTGAATAAATCTAGTGGCATGGACCCTGTAAATTATTGATAAAATCTAAATCTTATAATTATATCTTCATTATTAAACCAAACTGTTTTTTACTTATCCATAGCCATTAATAGTAATTATTGGTAAAATCTAAATCTTATAATTATATCTTCATTATTAAACCAAACTCGTTACGTTACGTTCTGCAGCCTTTGCCTTCGCCTCTGCTGCTGTCTCAGCTGCATATTACTGATCTGTGGTTGCTGTGCTGTCATTTTCAAAAGGGTGACCAGAGTTATCAGTAATCCCTTTTAAATGTTATTCAGTTTCACAGATTGTGTTTTATAATTTTTGTCATAGTATTCAAATTCACTAACATAATTATGTACCAAATACAGTTATTCTGTAATGGATATGGAAGAGCGGGGCCCTCTGGCACAAGTATTTTCATACTTAAAAGAAGGTCCCCACCTTGTTTGTATGTATATACATTTTTGGTTACAGAAATAAAAACATTTTGATTTTTTTTTTTTGATTTTTAAAAGGAATTGGGGTAAGAATTATCAAGAACCTAATTTACAACTCCACATAGGAATAAACTTTCCTTCTTGCCATATTTTAATATTATTAGATAAATAGGAAGTCTACGAGTAGATACCTACTTACAAAGAAAATAAATCTAGCTTGTACATTTTCAATAATGATCTCTCTCTATATCAAACCTACAGCGAAGGACTCAAATATCATTGAAGACATCACCTTCCGTTTACCTATATACTTTTTTCATGTACCAACAAAGTGTCAGATCCGGGGGGCCTCAGGTATTTCCCAGGTAAGAGTAATTTCATGAAAAATCCATTTTACTACTGCACACTAAGCTTGCCTACTTACCTGTAAGTAACTTCTGATATGTAAACAGAAATTATTCTTTATCTACGAGGTTGAAAAATCAACGTTTTCCTCTCTATTTTTCGACTTCAAATGATCCTTATTTTATTTTTTTGCACTTAAAATATATTAAATTAAAATTAAATAATCTAAATACCACCATTGTGTATTTTATTTTATCTATGGAATTAATAATTTTGGGAGATAGCTACTTTTGTCATAGCAATACTAAAAGTAAGTTGCGCTCGGAACCAGAGTTGAAACACTACTTTTCACATCGTTTTTGATAAACAAATCATCGATATCATACAATGTAACTGTAAATATATTTAAATATTTTCAATAAAAATAGTTTTTTTAGTTTTTCGAGTGAAGTCAAGAATAATAATTTAATATTGCGTTAAAACCTCAATACCTGTTTTTTTTTAATAATTTAATCCATTTTTCGAACGCAATATTTTTTTATCTCTTTCTCACTCTACGTCATTCTCTCATATTCGATGTGAGGTGTCAGAGAATTATTCGCGTTAATTATCTAAATTAATTAGATCTAGAAATGTTTAGCGGGTTTATGTTTTGTTAATAATGTACTATTTTACTAAAGTAATGTCAGTGAAGTTTGGTTGCATGGAATTTATATAACGAAGTATTTTTTTGTTTTACTAGTTCACTATGAACTGTCACCAAGTACTAAGTGGTGCCTGTAATTCAGGAGATCAATGTTTTGCTGTTGGTTCCGTGGAAGGAATACCTTTTACAGTGAGTATGACGGTCAAGGACTCTGCGGTTGTTTGATGGATAGGTCTTGTGACCAAGGATGTCCAATGTCTATACTCTAATAGTAGGAATTAAGTAGATGATGTAGAAGGTAATGCCCCTAACAGGAAAATCTAATTTAGTTGTCTTGCTAAGAGCAAAATCATTCTAATTAGGACACTAAACAATATTATCTCCAACTGCTTGTCTATGGATTTAACCCCATTCCTTTGAATTAGATACAGTACATAGTTTAGACACAGTTGTGTTTCCTTGAGAACTAATTTGCATCATTCATTTATAGTTTTAAATAGGCACCTAACATTGTTTCTGATTTTGTTTGTAATCAAGCGCCTCAATGATTGGTTTGAAGTGCTACAATCATCATTTCATTGTGCTCATAATATCTGACACATGCTCCTAAAACAATGCTTATAATTAATTTAATGTTGTGATTATTATATATATATATATATATATATATATATATCATATCATATTTAGGTTTCCCTGACCTTCAATTACAGTAGAGGTTTCAGACTGTAATTACAATGCAAATTGTTGTAGAAGTGAAAAAAAAGTATTGCATTGCATGACTAAAAGAGAACAATTATAGCCTGTTTCTCCATTTCATTGCTTATTCAATTTGACTCAAGTATGAATAACTGATGTCTTGAAAACTCTGTTAAACATAATTGTTACAGTTTTAGTCTTATCAGTCTTCTTTTTTCACATTTATAGGTCTAGATGGGCAGTCTGGGTCTATTCAATTATTTACTGCTTAAACTGTCAAAGATTGGGATAAAAGTTATAATATGAAGAAAAAGAAAAAGTGGTATCTTGTCATAACTGTTGTTTTTTCATAAGCTCTAACATAATTATATATCCATACAATGAACACAACACTCAACATATTATATAGATTTATTATTTATGCAGTTTATTGTTTTAGATAGTAAATGCATATCTTTTTTTTATTATTGTTTAACGAGACAAGCATGTTGTTATATCTATACGAAATAGACTAAGTAGGTACATTACTAGGTGACAATATATAACATAATTATGTATGTAGGTGGTATTATATGATGAGGTCATAAATATACTTATAATATAAATATTATTTGGATTAATTTAGATTGGTTCATATGGAAGTATTGTTTCATCATTTAGTTTTCATTTTCGGTCAGAATTATCATTTTAATTCAACATTATAATACACTAGACAACTACCAATATGGGAAGCTGTATCTAGATAAATAAAAACAACCTTGGATTATGTAATACTTCATTGGTATAACATGTTATTCAAGCATGAGGTGCCATACATGTTCAAACATAAATCATATGTATGGCATTAATGTTAGTGATTTTTATTACTTTTTACTGAGATGTTAATTAAAACAATCCAGGCATTACTGAAAATAACTGTTCACACAGTTCGAGACCACTCGGATTACTACTAAATGTAAAAAGACTTTAATAATGATTGATTAATTTGTTCTTTTACATCACAAAAAAATTATATTTTTGTGAATGTAACTAATTGCCTAACGATTCCTGTGATGGATGAATTTACATACCTACAAGTTTGTATGGAACCCTCGGTGTGCAGTCCGACTCGCATTTTGCCAGTTCTTTTCACTTATTCATAATGTAGATGGATAATATGGCATATAAATGAGGCTATTTGGCATGACAAACTTTAAAAGAACATTTGGATAAATGTAATTTTGTTGTAAAACAATATGTCCATTTGTACATCTCTAATTAAAAAAAATACAATGAATGTTGAATAAAACATTTGTGTAAATAGATTATGCCATAAGTCAAAGTTAAAAGGTCAAAGGTTGTCAAGTAGTTTTTCTATAAATTCTCATTAAATACAGTTTGAGTATGAGGCAAGTTCTGCATAAATTGCAACTGTTCTGTCAATTTTCTAATGGCTCTATTTAAAGTTTCTGTCACACGGACAAACGTTTTGAAGTATGTAATAGTGGCATAAAACTAGAGGGATTATTAGTTAGGGATCAGGATTTGGGCATTATTTAATTGTTTATATTTTGCCTACAGGCCTATGCAGCAGGATGTAACATAGTTATCCTAGCGTCCAACTTCGACCGGGTTCAAATCATACCCGGCGCCATCCACGGTTACGTTCGCATCGGGTCTCTCGACTGCAGCACAGACACTGGAAAGATAGCTGCGGCTTATGGCGCAGAGGTGTGCATATTCGAACCGACACCATTGATCCACACAGCTAACACCAGTCATGTGAGTAAATATTTATTATTTCACTATTTGCTGCCCGCGTTTCACACACGTGGAGATTTCCGCAGGAATAGTATATTTTTCCAGGATGTCTGGTCTGGATGAAAAGTCAGGGTCATGAACCATCTCTATCCAAAAAAATCTCGTTGATCCGTTGCCCCGTTATGAAGCGGCCACGGCGCGGCCACGGCGCGGTCGCGGAGCGAGAGAAGGACAAATCCAACAAACACATTTTCATTTTTATAATATTAGTACTTATTGAAGTAGGTATTGGTTTTATGATTTTTATGTTATAAAGAAATTCGTGACTCTCCGCTATTGTTAACTGCATTTTCAGTATTTTATTACCCGAATCGGTAATGCACGTCTATTTGATTTACATTCCTTAGATTTTAAGTTAGGGAATAGTGTTCTGAGGTTCCTTTAGATGGTGTTCCTTCTTAAATTATGGCGACAAGAGAGCGTAGCTAAAATGATTAGTTACCAAAATGGCAGGTCGACCTCATTCGCCACTTTCGCCAGAGCCCAAATATCACCACGCTGATGCTCTCGCGGTGGATAGAGGATTTTTCAAAACGTAAAAAAGGGCCCTGTGTCAAAATTGATTGAAGAGGAATTTGCTGACGCTTGATGATTACTAACGTCAGTTATGTAATTATATTTCTATCTTTGTTGACTATAATTGTTTTTGCCGCAATCAGTTTTTGTTATCATAATAATAATTTGATGATAAGTATTCAATATTATTTCATTCAAAATTCTATTAGGAATAGCGCGCCCGCGCCTTCCCTTTTTTGCACAGAAACAATACGCTAGTTTTAGGAAAATTGTGTTCCATAAAAATAAAAATATCATTTGGTTTAATTTGGTTCAATGTGACCTGTTTTTATTTAGTTTTTTCATGGTTTCAACAGATGCAATTTTGATAAATAAATAATAGACAGGCAGAATAATAGGAAGCCAGCAGACTTATTGTCTAAATGACATACGACGTAGATAATGTTACCAGCAATACCTGATTTCACGATACACACATACGCCTTTTTTACGTCGCTAAAAATACTGATGGATACCACCCAGCCGCGAGTACAGCGTGGTGGTTATGTTCGACTCCGGCTAATGAAGCCGACCTACCAACTAAAGGAATGAGGTGTGTTCCTTCTCGACGCCATTATGCGGGGGCTACGAGCCGATGTTAGTAGCCAACTGCGGCCCCGGTGGCGACGCGCTGGTCCTAATTATGAGACCCCACCTCCGGCGACAACGTAGGACTCCACGGTACGCGTACGCTATCGCTGTATCCACCTTCTAAAGCTACCTTGTCGCCCGATTAAACTGGGGGCGAGCGCGCATGATACTCGCACGGTGGTCCGCCCAAGACCCTATATTGGGGACTCTCAGGCCCCGCTCAACGTTTATGCCTCATCCACTGAGCCCTCTTCTGCTCCTTTCAGAGGGCACGTGGAGAGGCCCAACCACCAAACCTAGAACAAAAATGGTTAACCAAGGGTGAACCATGAGGAGGTTACCCGGCACAGCACCCCAAACTATTTAAGCTTGGGAAAACTAATTTGTTCCAAATTTTACTGAATGTACTTTATTATTAAAAACATAAAAATCCCCATTTTCGATGTATTTAGTGTTTTATTAATCGCGTAGCTGTAATAATCAATGAAAGATTATTCATGAATTTTACAGCTACATCAGCGGCGCAAGCAAGCAATCTTTTCGGTCGATTAAATTCGATAAAATTGACAGTTTAAATCGATAAAGTGGATTTTATGGAGCCTCGAAACAATCGACAAAAGCTAGGTCGAATCAAAATAGAATATAGAGCTACTACAATACTTTACGATCAGACTTCGGTACTCGCAACATTCGATAAATTTATCGAGTTTTTCGGTTTGACAAATTTATCGAACCGACTTTCGTACTTGCGCCGCAGGCTCGACGCACATATCATTTCGAATGCGCAAGTAATGAGACCACGGGATGACATTGTGAGATGACACCGTCTAATAAATACCCTTCTTTGCTTTTTATGTTTTGTATTCAAGAAATGATTTCTTATTGACTAATCTATTTTGCCCTAGTCCATACTAGTTTGACCTAGTCCAAACTAGTTTGACCTGTAATCGAGTTTGGTCAGTAACATACATAACACGTGATATGCAAATGACCCGGTGGATGATTTGTTCAACGACTCTTACAACGTACTGTCGGAGCAAATTACTACATTTATTTATCTACAAACAGTGTGTGATGTGACGCGCCTGGTATTTACTATGGCCACTATTATCTATTCTGTACTATGGCTAGCTGGTTGACTGGTTTTATACATATTGGAAACGTTTTTGTTCTGTGATTTATGTGAGTTCTCTGCATTGTACACAGCTGTACATCAAGGCTCTTATTAATAAACCGTGTTAAAATGTGGTTTAGCTAAACTATGTTTTGTCTCGGTTGTTCTTTAACAATTTTAAACTGAATCGAAAGAGGCAAAGCATTGTTTTACTATTCAACCGTTTCACACTGTTTATTAATAAGAGCCCAAATTGGTGGATGATATATCACTCCCGCTGAATATTTGTCATACTTTTCAGACTAAAGTGATAAGAGGTATAGAGTAAAAGAGGAGTTCATAGTAAATCGCGTGTAGCGCTCATAGTGTACCTCACCTCGATTAAGTAACCGCTATATAGTATTTACAGTTGTTAACATTTGCTAGGTACAATTAGTCTCAGTACCGCAAAATAACGTACATATAATCAAGTCCTGGAAGTCATGGTCTGCTCTATTTATGCACTCCATTCTACTCATACTTGCAGAATATTGTTACGGAGACGGGTTAAAGGGAAACTCGCAGAAACATTTTTTTAAATTTTCGGACACTTACAGGCGTTTTCAGCAGGCTGAAACATGTTTTCGGGTCGTTTCGGAGGAAGGCCTAACACATATCAGTTAATCAAAAATTACTCCTAGTTAACGCCGTTTTCAGCAGACTGAAACATGTTTTCAGTCCGTTTCAGGACACGAGTAATCACATGGCACCATTTCCTGAAAACCCATTTTCAGGCCGTTTCAGGCCAAGTTACACCCCTCCGGTCCGCGGAACATTCTCGAAGGTGTGTGAGAGGGACAGCCTATCGTGTGAAAGAGAGAGAGACGATTAGCCTCGATCATGTCTCTCAAAACTTCCAGAAGAAAGTGTGAGCAGGATGGCTATATGCGCAAAAGAGAGGAACAATTGTACCTATTACCTAACCGAATGTTCTAGAATAATGCGAGAGAGAGATAGCTACACGCATGATAGAACGAGATGGACATAATCTACTACCATCTGGAAAGTCCTCGATGTGTGTACAAGGGACGGTTGTATGCGTAAGAGAGAGATGTCCATATTTGACCTTGAACTAGATCATTCGGGAACTTGGTAGTACAATTTGCGGCGCATATATAAGCGGATCGAGACGCGGCCAGGGACAGTTTTCAATTGAGATACCAAGCGATACACATCGGAGTGAGTTCAAAGCGACTAGTGATTGTGATATCTGTGACTCAGTGAAATACTAGTGATTGTGATATCTGTGACAAAGTGATATAGTAGTGATTTTTGTAGTGAATAGTGTTGCAAGTGATTCCTTTTGAATTCAATAAAGTAACTGTTTGTTTCACGGCTTCTTTCTATCAAACGTTACCCTATAGCTCGTAACATTTTGGTGTCAGAAGCGGGATAGAAAGATGCCTGTAACACCGAGGGACGATCAAGAGGAGTCTGGAGGGGAAACGCCGGGGATACAGACGCGTGCACAAGCAGCTCGTGACGCAGCTCGTCGTCAAAGTTTTGATGCCAACCGCACCATGAGTGAAAATCAGGATTCTTCCAACCTATTGCTGACTTTACAACGCATGATGGAGGAACAGGCTCGTCGTCAAGAGGAACAGACACGTGGTCTATTGGAGGAACAGGCTCGCCGTCAAGAGGAGCAGGCTCGCCGTCAAGAGGAGCAGGCTCGCCGTCAAGAGGAGCAGGCTCGCCGTCAAGAGGAACAGACACGTGCTCTGTTGGAGGAGCAAGCTCGCCGTCAAGAGGAGCAGGCTCGCCGTCAAGAGGAGCAGGCTCGCCGTCAAGAGGAGCAGGCTCGCCGTCAAGAGGAGCAGGCTCACCGTCAAGAGGAGCAGACGTGCCGTATCGAGGAACGTTTGGAGGTGATAGGCGTGCAGTTCAAGGAGAAATTAGAGAAGTTAAAATTAGAAGTGGAGGATCACGATGACAGGCTTTCCAAGCACGACAAGCAAATACTTGGAATAGAAAAGGAGGTAAAATCTTTGAAAATTAATGGAATAGTGACATCTGGTGCTCCAGGCGGTAAACTAAAAGCGCCTCCATTCGACGGTACTTCTTCCTGGGGGGCTTACAAACTTCAGTTTGAGACCGTATCAAAGGCAAACGGTTGGACTGATGAACAGGCAGTAACTGCCCTTATGTTAGGGCTACGGGATCAAGCCTTGACCGTATTAGACACCATGGCGGGAGATGTCACTCTAGACCAACTCAAGAATGCCCTGGAGTCTCGTTATGGTGACTCACACCTGGAACACGTTTACAGGGCGCAATTAAAGGACAGAGTGCAGCTAGCTAGTGAGAGCCTGCAACAATGGTGCTTAGAAATTGAAAAGCTGGTAAGAAAGGCTTACTTATCCTCACCATCTCTGGTTGACAGCATGTTAGTGCAAGCATTTATAGATGGGATTAGAGATCGAGAAGTCAAGACAACCGTTAGCCTCGGTCATCACAAGATCCTAAAGGATGCTCTAGCCCACGCGTTGGAAGTAGAGGCAGTTCGCAGAGATCCTCGGTCTTACCGCGTCCGAGCGGTGACAGACAAAGTAAAATCTAGAGGCGGACCCACATGTTACGCGTGTGGTGAAATAGGGCATATGAGGTTTTCATGCCCTAAGCGAGATTCAAGGAGTAATGTGGAGATTCGGCGCCGAGAATCTGAAGCAACAGAAGTGATAACGGGCGCTGCCGCAGAACAGCGGCAGGGAAACGAGTAAACGCCAGGACCGCGGGGCGGGTGCTGGCCGGTAATGTGAGGAAGGCCCCAAAAGTCATGATCTCTCAGACTCAAGACGGGAATACCTTAGTCATTGACGGGGAAGTCAATGGGACTAAATGTGAGTTAACTTTGGACACTGGAGCTTCGCGCACGGTAATCAGATACCAGCTTCTGAAGGATTTTGATGAGAGATATTCACGCTCACGTGGCCATATTCAGCTCCTGACAGCTACTGGCCAGCACATAACCGTCCGGGGAGAGGGTGTCGTTGAGTTCAAAGTTGGTGAAAGTTCCTACCGGCATAAAGTTGTTATTGCAGATATAGTAGATGACTGCATCATCGGGTTGGACTTCATGAAGAACCATAACTGCAAAATTGATTTAGAAAGCGGCATCTTCATATGTGGCGTAGAGAAAGTCTTTCTTAAAGGTAGTTTGCCCAGAGGTATCTATGATTTCCATAGAACAATTGTCTCAGGAAGCTCACAGACACATGACAGTGGCAAACAGCAAGTGGTAGAAAAAGTAGATAACTCCAAACCTTGGATTTTAACCCAAGCATTACTTGAAGGATGTAAAGAGACCTTATCAACAGAAGAGTTGTCAAAGGCAAAGAAATTGTTACGGCAATTTTCAGACATCTTCGCCACAAATGATGAAGACCTAGGAAGGACTGGCATAGTTAAACATAAAATTGAGACTGGTACAGAAACGCCGATACGCCTGCGACCACGCAGAGTTCCTGTGGCATACGAAGGTGCAATAGAGAAAATGGTCTCGGAAATGGAAAGAAACAATGTCATTGAACCGTCATCCAGCCCTTGGTGCTCTCCTGTTGTTTTAGTAAAGAAAAAGGATGGCAGTCTGAGGTTTTGTGTTGACTACCGCCGTCTAAATGACGTTACAAAAAAGGACAGCTACCCACTGCCAAGGATCGACGATACTTTGGATACACTAAGTGGAGCAAAATGGTTTACCACGTTAGATTTAAAAAGTGGTTACTGGCAGGTGGAAATAGATCCTAGCCACAAAGAGAAGACGGCATTTTCCACGGGTAAAGGACTTTGGCAGTTTAAAGTTATGCCATTTGGACTTTGTAATGCGCCTGCCACTTTCGAAAGGTTAATGGAAAGAGTGCTGTCAGGACTAATTGGAGAAGCCTGTCTAGTATATTTGGACGACGTGGTCATTATTGGAAGAGATTTTGGTGATCATATCCGGAATCTGCAACGGGTGCTTACTAGATTACGCACGGCTAACCTCAAACTAAGTCCAAAGAAGTGTTCGTTCTTCAAGAAGGAAGTTAATTACTTAGGCCACCTTATATCTGAAAATGGAGTTCGAACTGATCCGGAGAAGATAGTTGCTGTTAAAGATTGGCCAGTACCTAAAGATAAAAGCCAAGTACGCGCCTTCTTAGGATTGTGCTCCTATTACCGAAGATTTGTGAAGAACTTCGCTGATATTGCGAAACCTTTGCACAGACTTACCGAAGAGAAAAGACAGTTCCTGTGGGACGAAGACTGTGAAGATGCATTTAAAGAGCTTAAGAACCGCCTGTGTGAAACTCCGATTCTAGGCTACCCTGACCAAGAGTGCGAGTTCATAGTTGATACAGATGCCAGTGGAACTGGCATTGGAGGAGTACTATCCCAAGTTAAAGGCGAACATGAGGAAGTCATAGCCTACTTCAGTAAGTCATTGTCAAAACCGGAACGTAACTACTGTGTTACTCGGAGGGAACTACTAGCTGTTGTAAAGACGCTACAACACTTTAGCAAATACCTGCTTGGACGTAAGTTCCGTCTCAGAACTGATCACGCTGCACTGAAGTGGTTACTTCAGTTCAAGAACCCGGAAGGACAAGTGGCTCGATGGATTGAACAACTGCAAGAGTACGACTTTACAATTGAACATCGCAAAGGCAGATCCCATGGAAACGCAGACGCTTTATCCAGAAGGCCTTGTCATGACGAATGCAAATATTGCACGAGGCAGAAGGGAAAAGAGCTCGCTCACGTGAGGCTACTTAGGACAGACACCATTAGTCCAGATTGGTGTGGGAAAGCGATTCAAGAAGCACAACAACAAGATAGCGACATCAAGCCCATTTTGGATTGGATGAAATCTTCTGATTCTAAGCCACGGTGGAGTGAAATCGCTTCCACAAGCACCACAACCAAGAGTTATTGGGCTCAATGGGATAGTTTAGTTCTGCACAATGACGTGTTATGTCGAAAATGGGAAAATGCGCGAGGTGACGTATCCCATTTACAGCTAGTTGTACCAAGATCCAAGATCCGTGATGTATTGGAAATGTTTCACGATGGTTCATCTGGTGGACATTTAGGGGTAAAAAGAACCCTAATGAAAATCAAAGAGAGATTTTACTGGATACACTGTCGTGAGGATGTAGAAGATTGGTGCCGGAAATGTACAGCTTGTGCAGCTGTAAAAGGACCACAGACCAGAAGCAGAGCTGGAATGAAGCAATATAACGTTGGAGCTCCGTGGGAAAGAATTGCAGTTGATATAGCTGGACCTTTTCCATTAACAGAAAAAGGAAATAAGTACATAATGGTGGTGATGGACTATTTTACAAAGTGGCCTGAAGTATTCGCCATTCCTAATCAGGAAGCAATTACGGTGGCCGAAGTACTAGTGAACGAGGTATTCTGTAGAGTTGGGGTGCCCCTAGAGATACATAGTGATCAAGGACGAAATTTTGAATCCCAACTATTTCAAGAAATGTGTCAAATAATGGGAACTCACAAAACTAGGACTACGCCTTACCACCCACAGTCAGATGGAATGGTCGAACGGTTTAATCAAACTTTGGAAAGACACCTGGCTAAATTGGTGGATAGTCATCAAAAGGACTGGGACAAGTATATCCCATTATTTCTATTGTCATATCGATCTGCGGTTCACGAGAGCTCGAATGTAACACCTGCTCTTGCCATGTTCGGTAGGCAGCTTCGTTTGCCTGCAGATATCATCACTGGTCGGCCCCCAGATCCACCAGTGAGTATAACAGAATATGCCGCAGAATTACGGGAAAAATTACAAGAGATTCACGAACATGTTAGAACATCTGAAAATAGAATGAGTGAAAGAACGAAAACTCGATATGACAGGAAGATGCACCATGTAGACTTTGAAGAAGGTTCACTAGTCTGGCTTCATAATCCAGTAAGACGTAAAGGAAAATCTCCCAAACTTCAAGCTGATTGGGATGGTCCTTACACAGTGATTACGAAGATCAATGACGTAACATATCGCATAAAGAAGATGGGTAGTGCCAGGAACCAGCCTAAGATTGTGCATGTGAATCGATTGGCACGTTACAATGGATCTAATGATGCTCGGGACGAGCATGTTTAAGGAGGGGGCAGTGTTACGGAGACGGGTTAAAGGGAAACTCGCAGAAACATTTTTTTAAATTTTCGGACACTTACAGGCGTTTTCAGCAGGCTGAAACATGTTTTCGGGTCGTTTCGGAGGAAGGCCTAACACATATCAGTTAATCAAAAATTACTCCTAGTTAACGCCGTTTTCAGCAGACTGAAACATGTTTTCAGTCCGTTTCAGGACACGAGTAATCACATGGCACCATTTCCTGAAAACCCATTTTCAGGCCGTTTCAGGCCAAGTTACACCCCTCCGGTCCGCGGAACATTCTCGAAGGTGTGTGAGAGGGACAGCCTATCGTGTGAAAGAGAGAGAGACGATTAGCCTCGATCATGTCTCTCAAAACTTCCAGAAGAAAGTGTGAGCAGGATGGCTATATGCGCAAAAGAGAGGAACAATTGTACCTATTACCTAACCGAATGTTCTAGAATAATGCGAGAGAGAGATAGCTACACGCATGATAGAACGAGATGGACATAATCTACTACCATCTGGAAAGTCCTCGATGTGTGTACAAGGGACGGTTGTATGCGTAAGAGAGAGATGTCCATATTTGACCTTGAACTAGATCATTCGGGAACTTGGTAGTACAATTTGCGGCGCATATATAAGCGGATCGAGACGCGGCCAGGGACAGTTTTCAATTGAGATACCAAGCGATACACATCGGAGTGAGTTCAAAGCGACTAGTGATTGTGATATCTGTGACTCAGTGAAATACTAGTGATTGTGATATCTGTGACAAAGTGATATAGTAGTGATTTTTGTAGTGAATAGTGTTGCAAGTGATTCCTTTTGAATTCAATAAAGTAACTGTTTGTTTCACGGCTTCTTTCTATCAAACGTTACCCTATAGCTCGTAACAATATATATAAGGAGCCCCCACTAGCAGTTTTTCCACTGAACTACAAAAGAGAGTCTAAGTTTCTCAGTGTTGTAGGTGGTTTTAATTGACGGGGACTCACCCTCCATCACGCGAATCGGCCTTGTTCGGAAAATCGGTATTTAATTGACAAAATAGACTTAAAATTATTTATATAGTGTCCTTGTTTGTTTTACCAAAATACATAAGTCTTTTATACATACGAAATGTGGCACATTCGATGTACAAACATACTAATTACGCGAGATTTATGATTGTTACTTTCTGCTGAAAAAAACTTGAACGCATTCGTTCTCAACGCAAGAATTCGAAACCAACTTTTCGACAATCACGTAAACTCGCTTTTGATGACTGTAACAACGCTGAATTAATGAGGCCATCATAATAAATCAAACGTTTTTTTTTTTCGGCTTTCCCTCACTTTCTGAGACAGCCCGAAACTTCGGTAAATCACAAGTGGTATAGGTACTTAAAACAATTATTTTTGCTGCGGCACACGCCACCACTACAATATATAGTTTCAATATCCTCTCCATCCTAAGGTAGTCTGGGAGAGATCATCATTGAGCGTTGATGCCTGCCATTGTACTGTACGTTTTTCAGAAGGGCTTGATATGCAAGGTTTTGTATTGTATTGTATTACAGATGATGGAAATGCTACACATTTTTTCAGGTCCGCTCCGTAACTGCATTTCTGTATATAAACTTTTCGTGTCACGTGCATTTGTAGCATATAATTTAGTTATGTATAGAACTAAATAATCTGATTCAATACGATTACATTTTAGTTTTGCTCGATTTAGGTCGATCGACACGTGTGTCAAACAATATCAAACCTATATTGTCGATCGGTATTCGTCAATATTTACGAATTATGTAATCAGCCAAAATAATCACCCTTATGAATATGAATAATGTACTAGTAATATTCATGGGTAGAATTGAATGAATTATAAGTGTAGTGAAGGACTTAGCCGTACCAGATTGGGTCACAAAATTGACCTAAATAACACTGGTGACCTTTATTGCTTGTTTCCTCAACTCTGCTTTTTAGAGTTCCGTAGGAAAATATGAACCCTTCGTAAGGTCGCCGCAACTTCAATAGTTACCAACCAATGCACATGAAATTTGTGTATATTTATGTGAATAAACATGAAATTTGAAAATGCTATTCAACAAGCAAAAACATATTTGCCTGGTAGAGATCGCTTTTGAGTGATAAAGCCCATTGTAGTAAATATAATATAAAATGAGAGTGAACAGGTACCTTCCAGGCAAGCGTCCTACATCTTCAACTGCATCGTCGCTTACCATCAGGCGAGATTGCGGTCAAACGTGAGCCTATCGAATATCCAAAAAAAGAAGTAGTACTGATTATAGTATTATTTTGTTTGTTTTTCTGTGTTCTATACAATAAAGCATTCACATATATCTGTCTATCCGTTTATCTATATACTAATATTATAAAGAGGTAAGGTTTGTTTGTTTCTTCCGCTAATCTTTGGACCTAAACACTGGTCAGATTTTAATTCTAAAAATCTTTAATAAATAAGAAAGTACAAAGAATTTTGCTAGAATAATTGTGCAAGAAAAACCCTTATGTATAATGTTAGTTGTAAACAGCAGTTACGATGACCTTTAGTCCTTCAGCCCTTCAGTCGAATATTACGCAACCGAATTCGAGCACGTGACTTCAATTGTCCAATCTTTGCCGCGCAATTCCGGTTCACTCTTCAGTCTGGTTCATTATTCAATTCAACTCGTTATATATGTTTGCAGGGACTGGAGTACAGATGGGTGCAGACGGGGAAGTTGATCGCTGATGGGCCTATCACCGCGCTGTCTTGGAATCTTGAAGGCACGCGGCTCCTGACTGGTGGGAAGATCTTGCAGCTGTGGCACCAGGCCTCTTTGTACCAGGACGACAGCCAACGTAAGTGGTGTTTTTTTAGGTGATGTCTGTATGGTGAAATTGACGCGAGGTATTGGTTGAGAATCAGAAGCTTACGCAGAAGTCAATAACATCATAAGGTATAGAATAAATAAGGTGAATGAAATAATTTTTTTGTTAATTGTACGGTAAAAATAGATTTTTTTACCGGTTGTTAAAAGTAGTTTAACGTCGCTATATATCACGAAATACGAAATAACCATTGTTTCGTTTGTTTTTACAATAAATACGAGTAGTACCGTTACTGTATTAGATCATTCATGATTAGGACAGAAATTTGTTGCACATGTGCTTGATACGTAAAAACAAAATACTGTGCCATTCAGCGTTATCTTCAGGCGAACCCATGATGTCTTATCAGTAAATCACGTCAGATATCAGTTTTAGGGCAGTGTCATAATTCATCACACAAATTTAAAAAATATATTTTTACACATTTAGTGCCTAGGAAAGTCAATTTTTATAAAAACTGAAAATCACTGTTCGATGCTAAAATGGCTCAGAGTTAGTATAAGATCGGCTGCTAAGCCGAAGTTTGATTGTTCGTATAATCATTAGCATCCAGAGAGGGAAATAATTTTATATAGGTTTTGGTAAGGAGATTCTTATATAAAAGCAGCTTCTGCCCGCGGGTTTACCCGCGTGGCGATTGTCACAGGAACAGTGCATTTTTCCGGGATAAAGTAGCCCATTGGTACTCTCCGGTCTCTAAACAATATTTATGCAAAAAATCACGTTGAATCCGGTCGATCCGTTACGCTGCATGAAATAGGGACAAACCAACACAGCAACAAACCTACAAACACAGTTTGGGATTATGTTTGCCTGATAACCTCATTGTGCATCTCTTTTGTGATAAAGGACCAGACAGGGTGACAAAAAGACAAACTACAAAGGGTTCCGTTTTTCAATTCAACATACGAAACCCATAAAATCAAATCTTCGTAAAGTTAAGATGAAATCTGAAAGAAAGAGATGTTAACATTGTCCGCTTATGATTAACGTGCTATTTACATACCGGCGCTTATCTATTATCACTTATTTATCAAACGAGTGCGATAAAGTGCGCAAGAAAGGGTACAATCTCGTACGTAATCACATAATCTTGTAAATTTATTGACATAAAATTGACCATTTTATCTACCTTTGTATTCTGTTCAAGTGGTTTTGCATCCTCTAGTAACGGAATATAAGATTCCATAAGTTACTCTGTCAGTCCTAAAGTCCTCTGCTCCACTCTAATCCACTGACCAAATCCATCAGTGGATTAGAATTCTACATTTTGTTCTACTATTGGGGTCTCCCGGGCGATCCGTATCGAGAGCTCAAATTCGACAATTAGCTTGAGGCTTGATAAAGCGAAACATTTATACACTTCATCTTTAACATAACAATAGATACCAAAAAAATATGTACCTATATGCAGCAATAGCTTGGTGGTACCTAGTAGATAATCCTCTGATGTACCGTAAAACGGGGCGACTTTCAAATTACGGGGCGTGTTTGATGATTACTACAATTTTTACTTTTTTATTTCGTATTTCACTAGTTTCGACACGCAGATTGTTAAGTTTTTTGGGTTGGCTGCACTGACAGTTCTGCCATCTTTTCCCAAGAGCTGTGCGCGCTGTTGTTGTCAAACAGCCGGTAAAAAATTTTTAAACTTAGTATAGAATTCAGATAAATTTGTGACCTGCCTTTGGGGATACTATAAGAATCAGTCGAGAATACAGGGGCAATCAAAGCGACCCCATTTTCAATATAAGGTTGGTAGGCCACATTCTAGTTTTTTACTCTGAAAGTATAAGTCCTAAATTTTTTTTACTGTTGTATTTAAATCTGCATATCAAGTCGTCATTGTAGTATTTATTTCATCATTTTAACTTTGAAAATAAAGTAGTGAGTGAGTAGCTATACCGCCCTCATGTTGATGATGCTCAATCATAAGCAGTTTTTTCACTCCCTAGAGTTTCTCTCAAGCAACAATTTTTGCCGTACTTATCATTCCAACGTTATCAGTAACGATTATTAAACATATACAAGTTATAAATATCACAATGTTATTTTCAGCGAGTTCCGGGGTGACATTCCAAATTGGGGGAGATCGTGATGATAAACCAAAGCAACCTGAAGAAGAGGAACCCGTGAGTAATCAGTTATTATCTTATTATAATATAAGTTGGAGCCAGACTAGGTTGGCAAAGATTCGATTGTAAAATGACGAGATGATCTGGAGATGTAAGAAAGACACGGTCATCCAATGGCGAAACGAACACAGTAAGATAATAACGTACGTATGGGATAGCAACGTAAGATAGTTCAAAATACTAAATTTCTAACAGCCCCAGTAGAATTAGATCTATGCTCATGAAAATTAAATTAAGTGCCTGTTCCACTTTTACTTGCTACCGCCCATAATAGGAAGCAGAGTTAAATGTTTGAAGCTTTGCTTGATGAGTTGCATCGTGGGTTCAATTTTGATGCAGTTTTTCGTTTTACAGATGATTCATCTGTTAAGGATTCTAGGTACATTTGAATGCCGGAAGTCAATTACATTCTTAATTTTACATATCTTATTCTCATGATGATAACCCAATATTTCGTCGAGGATATTAAACGCCAACGTCAAAATAAAACCCAGCTCTGTAGCTCAGCTGCTGTGTTTGTCTACCGATTTTTCTACCACGACAAACGTCCCTATTCAAGGTCATTATATTCTACATAATGAAACCGATTCTTGCCTCTAAGATACTCAGGTTGTGGCGATCGTGAAAGGCGAAACATTCACGTTACACAAAAGATAAGATAAAAGATACAATACCTCTGCTGATAGCAATGTTGTGTTTGTCTAACAGATGATATTCGCTCGTTCCGATTAATTATAGCGTAGCCATCGGGGAAACAGGACAAAGAGGGGAAATATATGCAATTGTGTTCGCCACTGAGAACTTTAAATTGCTTAGTCCCAAATGTATCCTCTAATACGGTCACGGTTACGTACACGTTTGGCAGTATGGAACACATTTTGTATTTTGCTCAAAATTCAATACTGGTTATTGCACTTTCGCGGCAGAACGATTTGTAAAGTGGTCGTAAAAATCGTCTTGTCCTGAAGGGCTAGAAAATTATTCTGAAATTAAAGTTAAACTGTGTAACTGGAAGCAAAACTGAATTATAAAGAGGTTTACCGTCAACAACATAAGTGATATTTCACTGATATATGGCCTACAACGTAACAGGTTCGGTGATATTACTTCAACACTTTAATAGGTTGTGTCCTCGGCGTCATCTCATTATATTCGGCTATAATTAAGCTTAATTCATTCAATTGGATAACGAGCGTGCCTTTGCGACTTGTAAACAATTAGTTTCGCATGATTAGACGTATACGTACAAGTAATTTGAATATATCGAAGGTTTTCTAACATACATATAATATGATAAGGACACGGTTGACTGCTTCAGTAGCGGGCTTAACTTTTGTGTTTCATTTATGTGTTCAAATTCAAATTTCTTCATTTTTAAGTCATATAGGCTCCAGGAGAGCACTCGTGAAAGGTTCTATTGGAATAAAAAGTAACTTATATTACTATTACTTATATATTACCTGGACGCTATGCGTATTTCTGTTAGTCTTATGAAAATTGAAAATACGATTAATATTCATTATTCTATTTTTATAGAATATAATAACGGCTGCCTGTAATTTTACACGGCTAAACTGCAGAAGCTATTGAGTTTTGTATTTTTGTCCCTAAACTCACTTATTTGAAATAATACTAAATCCGCGAAAAATAAAATACAACAGACTACTTATTTTAAAAATGAGATAATAGGCAGTTTTATCACTTACAGTGATTTCTTTTAGTAAACATGCTACGTTCAGACACACAGTAAACTTGAATATGTACTCAATATATTACACGCCAAAATAATTTAGCAAAATATTTACGATATCCATAAGTGTAATAAAATATTTATTTTTATAAAACCTGACCTCCTCTACTGTTTTAATTATAGAGATTTTAATGGTTTTTATCAAGGTGAGCTACTAACTTTTCCGAAAATCGTACAAAATACAATAACTAGAAAATCCAGTTTTTTAAAACCAAGTTCCTAGAAATAAGATTGTTTAAATTATTAACCATCAAGAGTTAACATTAGACCAATTTATCATTGATCTTATGACGACGTGACTGAAGTTAGTAAATATGCTGATGCAAAAATAAAGTAAAAATAAAACTTATATAAACTAAAATGATATAATTTATTATTTGGTCAAGATTATTACACATTAGAAAAAAATACTTACCGGTTTTCACTTCGTATTGCGTATTATTTTTCTTTTTTTTTATGCACAAAAGAGCCCGCGCGCCAAGTACCTACCAAGTCAGGCTTGCGTTTGTGCACTGTCTTACTTGTTGGTAAGTGAAGATTTGTGTACCTAGGCATACTACTAAAGTCGAAACGTGTCGGTAGTAAAAAAAATAAATTATAACCATTTTTTTATTAGTCTAAAGTTAGAACTGTAAAAGGTTTCGGTATGTGCAAAATATCAGCATGATCACAGAATAGATAATAGTGGCACGATTGATTATCGGAAAGCAGTCCTAGAATTGATTTGATCGCGTTTGTCATTGAGAAACAGACAAATGGAAATCGAAGTTAAATAAAATCGTGTAAAAATAATATATACAGTAAAAACCGTTTAAAGTTGTTAATTAAGTTGTGAATGGTTTGATTTAGCAATAGCCATGTGTGTATAAATAGAGGCAGAAGACGTTATATATACCTACATTGTTTATTCACCTTGACATTAGAGGAACGAAAGGGTGTCGCATGTTATTTATAAAAATAATATTTAAAGCAAATGTCATTTATAAATAGAGAATTTAGCTGCAATAAATCTAATTTGATCCTTATATATGCAGCCCAATATATCTGGATTTAATTATTTATAATTATAATATTTTAAATTATTAAACTCTAAACTTGTTTTTATGTCATAGTAACTAATTTAACATCTATCTTAAATATATAAAACTTGAAACGATGTCGCGCGATGTTAGTCTAAAGTTTAAACCGTAAAGGAAAACAATAGCTTTTTTTATAACGATACGCATGTACGCAACTTAGCATGGTTGAAAGGAATAGCCTTAACTTGAAAATCGTTCGCTAAGCATCTGGGCGTGTTCCTATAGCTGAGTTTGAGAGCCATGCAGTGCTAATTTTGGTATACTCGTATAACTTTGACCGCATGGTCGCTTAGTGCTGCCGCACATTGAGCCATCGACCATGGCCACTAGACGCAGCCATTAGATGCGGCCACCAGTGGCTGGGTGCCCAGTTTCAGCCACAAAATAGTGAGCACAAATAAGGGGCGCTCAGGAGCTTAGGCTTTCCTTTTGCCGACCACACACGTTTACGTTTTGCAGTCAAAATAACTATAATTTTGCTACAAGAGCGGATTACGAAGTACAAAATAAATGAAATATAATTCTAGTTTATGTATTATTAGGTATGTTTGATAAAAATTAGGTAGCAAGTGCATAATGAATAATGATAAACTTCATTTCAGGGCTGGATATGCGTGTGGCAATGTCAAACCGCGACGCCGGCGCACCATTTAGCGTTCTCTCCAGACGGGGTCTTGTTTGCGACATCTGGCGTCAACGATAGACTTGTCAAGATCTGGCATCAGAATAAAGGTGAGTACTTGCGTTTGTTTTTGTTTTAAAACCCTTTCTTTGACGTCTTAAAGAAATCGCAGCACTTTGTCCCGGTTGAAAAAGAAAAAGAGTGAGACTATCCTAACAAAATTGTTTATATATTCCCTGTTGCAGTCCTCTCACAAACGCAAGGCGAACACTGTCCTCCCCAGTTGAACTACACTTTCATCTATGTTGCGCACCCTCGCGCTGTCACGCACCTGTCATGGCGGAAAACCAGCAAATACATGCCCAAGTGAGTATAGAACTTTATATAGAAAAAAATGTAAACACGCCGACGAACTTGCTCGGACGGTTTCAAAGTTTGCATTGTTCTTAATATGGCAAGGCTAACAACGTGAGAAAGCTCTTAGATTTGAGATAAATACGATTAGTCGCATCATTCTTTTGAATGAACCTGAAAGACCACGGTATGGATTCCACAGTTTTGCTCAGCTACTTGCATATGGCATATAACATTTCGTTCGTGTATGTTAAGTTATTGCTAGTTTGTTGAAGTTAATCGTATTTCTATCGTATGATAAATGTCATAGACTCACCACTAGGTGTTATTACTTGTTAACCGTCGAATGTGAAATTTGAATTTATTTTTAATTTGAGTGCGAGATATTTTTTTTTTTTAATGTTATTAGGTAACGAGACGAGCTGGTCGTTTGCCTGATGGTAAGCATAACGCCGGCCCATAACGATTGCAGTGCCACCCAGAACTTTGAAACACAAAGGCCTGCGCGGCACTGCAGTGCGCTCGTTACCCTGAGACATTAGGTATTAAGTCTCATAAGCCCAGTAATTTCACTGGATACTCTGCTCATCAAACCGGCACACAGTAATGCTTGCACACTACTGTTTGGCGGCAGACTTCACGAGCAAAGCGGTGGTAACAACCCAGACGGACACTCGCAGAAGAGTTAGTCCTCCCACTAACATTGAAAATAGGTGAACATTACGTGCTCATTTGTTTACAATTACGTACCGTTTTTATTTATTTGAGCTGTGATTTTATTACATTAGTGAATGATTGCATCGGTCTTCTGCCAGCAGTAAGTCTGGTTAGCTTTCCTCGACCGTGGTAACTGACTTAGCATTTCCGTGAATGTTAACGAATGAATAGTTTGTAACTTTTTTTAACATCCTATATATACTGTAATAGATACGTTAGTATTTGACTGCTATTTGCATAATAATTATGGTCTGTGAATAACATGAAACCTCAGCGCGTGAGCTGCACGGCAATGAAAATCTGACTTTAGTTTCGGTAACAAGCACGCACCGCGCTCTCAGAAAAACAAAGAAGACAAAAAAGAATCGGGTTTTCCCGGTTATTTTGGAATCGGTTAAAACCGGTTGCATGCCCTAGACCCAAGTGAGTGTGACCGTTGTTTTCAGGGGCAGCGTCGGCAACGTGCTGGTGACGTCGAGCGTGGACAACATCTGCCGCGTGTGGGCGGAGACGCTGCTGCCGGAGGACGAGTGGGGCGGCGGCTGCGTGACGTCACACTCGCGCTCGCCGCCGCGCCGCCAGCGCGCCACGCACCGGCACAAGCACCGGTTCATGCAGCGGCTCAAGCACATGAAGTGAGTCCCGCCCCGCCAGTCCACTGGCCATTGGTGTTGGGGCCAATTGGTCCATTGGTTTAGTAGAGTCGGTGCCAATGTTTAATGGCCGCTCTGAGTATGCGCCCGCTTCGCTCCTCTCACTCTTGTACATTCCCGCTGGATAGTTGGCTACTGCGCAGGACTTGCACAATTCACACTGGCCAAAAAGTTTGGTTCCGTTGCGGGAAATTTAAGTAAAGTCATAGTAAGCATACCTTCGTCAGCTTTCAAATTCTTTCCTTTATCACTTAAGGACGCATGGTACTTTTTGATCTTACGGCAGTTAGCAGACTACTGTATAGAATACTATTATTTAATGCAGTGATAACAAAGGTTAAAATAGCATTCACCGTTCTATGTCTAGTTTACATCAACATAAAACGTTTATGACCTGGCTATTTAGAAAAATAAATGAAATTCCTTGTTTTATTTAACTGTCAGTCTGTTAGCATCACTTCCATCTCCCCATTAATATTTTTTTCTTTGTTCATAAATCTTCTTATAACAAAATCTTTGTAACGGTAACGCAATACTGACATAGACTAGACAAATACGTTTAAGCAAAGAGTCTTAACACAAAACAACTACTGCGTAAACAAAAATAGACCTAAAGGTTATGAACCTTTTCTTACTATGACTGTACATCTGTTGGAAAATGGTCAAAAAATTAAAATGTGTCCTACTGATATACTAGACAGTTTTGATCGAGAAATGGACAAAACTTGTAAATGATCATTTTTAACCCCCGACGCAAAAACGAGGAATGTTATAAGTTTAACATGTGTGTCTGTGTATTAGTGTGTCTGACTATGGCATTATGATTTATGGCTCCTAAACTGATGAACCGATTTTGAATAGGATTTTGTTAGAAATGTGACTTGAAAAAAACTATTTTATTCGGGCTTTTACAAAAAAATATCTCGTTGGAAACTAACAGTTACAAAATAAAATTGTACCTATTCTTTTTTATGTTTGTTCTTACCAATAGTTCCTGCTTTCCAGAACCTGTTTCCACATAAGACGGAACGCTCAATCGTCAAAGCAGCCCGGCGCGCCGATTCCAACCCTCCCCTCCACGTACAGCGCACACGACTTCCACAACCCTTATCACGCCACTTCATACACTGGCGGTAAGTTGCTGTATACATAGGATATGGAAAGACTCGGTATAATTCAACCCAGTTTATCAAACCTGCAGCGTAAGTACCGATCTTTTCGATAAATAAAATTGGTTAAAAATTTAAATTAGAGATGGGTAGTTTTTGATTATATCGAAAACGGAACGAAGCCGAATCTACTTTCTTCAATATGAAGTGAATTCGTATCTCACAATTCGAAGACTGGTTTATGGAAGACTATTTTAACATAAATCTAAAAATGGATATATAGTCGTTTGCAACGGTTTACACACGTTTCTTCGCGAAATTAGTTACACGGTCAATGTAATGAAAATTGAACTTAATTGTGTATTGGAAATACAATCGATAACATATTGCAATTAAAACTTGTAGTCGTCGCAAAACTAGTTTTTAAGATTAGTTTCGTACTCGGTAGAAAGATTGTTTCGTTTTCAAAAAGTCAACAACGACCTACCTATTTCTAATTTTAACTTATCGAACTGTCAATTTTATCGATCGCAAATGTATGTTATTAAATATTTTTATTATGGTTCTAGTTACGCCTTTAGCGTCCCATGTAAATTAGGTCTAGATTTAGGTCTAGTTGCACTTCGTATATAGTAAAGCCACGGAAGTTGGTCCTATATAGAGCAATATTATTTTTGTATCAATTTTGAATGCATTGGAAAATGAACACTGTTGCGTCTACTTTGTTGTTATATTATCATGTCGTTTATAAGTAAACCTCTTATTAACGATGGTATCCACTGTGCTCTTCAGAAATTATTTGCAGGAGTCGATGGAGACTGCGAGTTGTCAATCGTATAGTGTTGTAGGAAGTTCTGCGAATATCAACAGTACACATATCGGCTGATGATGATTAGGATGTATATGTTTAGTTATGTCTATCTTATTACATAAGTGTCATATATAATGTATAATTCATAATTAATGTCATGTATAATTTCCCAGGTCTCCACTTCCATTTAGCAGCGTCAATAAACGCCGAGACAGATATCCCGTTGGTCCCTTCTTTGGCTGGCGGCGGGCGGTTCATCCTACACTGGTTGCACAACAAGGAAATGTATTTCACCAGCCAGGCTGAAGCTATACTGCACGACCTCACCAAAAAGGTACGTTAGATGCCGTAGCGCGTACGTACGTATTGCACGTAAACGCGTATAGCTCGCGCAATGGTTCACGGGCGGCGTGAAGGAGTATTAAATTAATTAATTGTATCAGGTATTTAATTATAATGAACAAGCGTGATACACATTCATCGTCGCTTTCCATCAGGTGAGATCGCGGACAAACTTTGCTTCAGTCAGCAAAAAAAATCTTATCTAAACTGTCACTTCGTACTCTCTTTACATACATACTTGTTCCCCTTTCGACATTCATCAATGTCTTCATGCTCTTACACCGATTACGTTTACTCTTCGCTTTCCATCTGGTGAGATCATGTCTACGTTGCTTCAGTCTGTTATAAAAAACAATCTTTTATCTAAACTGTCACTTCACAATGTCTTTACACACATGGAATATGTATTTCTTTCCTTTAATCGACTCTTAATCTCTAACAATGTTTTCACGCACTTGCACCAATTACGTTTACTCTTAACTAAATCACCGTTGAGTACACGTTTTTCTAGCATATCTTAATATACAGACTGAGTTTGAATTGATATGTTATCCCGAAAGAGACTATCTACCCCTGCAGGGCTAACATGCGCGCCACGACAAAATTTTATCTACTCTTTTGTCTCGCTCTTTCTCTCGCCAACATGAGACAAATGCACGACATAAGCATCGACAAAATTTTGTCACGGTGCGCATGTTAGCCCTACTGGAGGTCCACAAAATTGGTTTTACGAGTTTTTGAAATTCGGAATATATCGTTGAAGAAATAGCATGCAATGTTTACGTTATATTTCTACTACAGAATTTTAGGGCAGCCCTAGATCAGCTGATTCACTTGAACTATGTTGAAGTTTGTTAAATGACGTTGATTAGAAGATACTTAGAAATAATTCCAGAAAATGCCGCGCACTTCACGTTTGAAGTTAAATTTATTAAATTTGGAATGACGTATTTCCAAGGGAGGTTCTCACAACTTGTTGACAACCATGTTGCTAATCACCCCCTTCCGGGATAACATAGGTACCAATTCAAACTCACCCTGTATTAAAAATTTTTTGCTTACGTCAGGTATTAGACAAAGAAGAGACCGAAGAAGGTGGATCAGGATCAGACCACACCACACATCCGGATGGAGAGAATGACGGGAGTAAGTACAAACGAACACCTTTATTCGATCTATTTCTAACACAATTATTACTAAACTAACATATTACCTTTATTTGTTGTTGCCGAAAGCAGTGAGAGGTAAAAATCTTATAAATAAACTTTATAAGTCCTATCAATGCGTATCTTGAGGCTTTAGTTGTTGGAAGCAATAAGGTTGATAATAAGGCGGTTGGTTCACTGTTACAACTAAATTAATTGGACGTTTAAAAATATTGTCTACTGTTTTTATCGAGTATATTTTAAGATGTTATCATTTCCGTTTCGTTGTTTTACCTAAACGGTGAAACATTACAGGGACCACGAGTTCGGTTCAAAAACATTCAATAGATTTATTTTATCGGTCGAGCGGCGCAAGTACGGATCTTTTCGATCGATAAAATTGACAGTTCAAATCGATAATGAGGGTTTTATCGATTTTTTATATAATTTATCGGGCCTTGATGCAACCGACATAAGTTATCGAATATAGCTAGGTCAAATCCAAAGAGAATATAAAGCTACTACAATACTTTACGATCAGATTTCAGTACTCGCAATATTCGATTAATTTATCAGTTTTTTCGATTCGACAAATTTATCGTTTGGACTTCCGTACTTGCGCTGGAGGTGACAATTGTCGAGTTTTTAATCGACAATTACCACATTATGAAAAAGCCTATGTAAACTGTTGCAGTTTTACTTACCGACCATAGAGTAGAACTACAATAAAATACCGCCGTTTATAATATACAAACATAGCTTTTATTGTAAAAAGTAATTAATGCGAAAGCAAATGATAATTCAGTCGATGTTGCAGTTTAGGCAGTATATTCAACAGTAACGCTTATAAGTACTCATATTTAAAGTATAATAAATAGTCGTCTACGTTGAGCTTTATTATTCCGCGTTTTTAAGCTTCAAGTTGTTCCATAACATATAAAGGTCATCTTGCTTTTCTACCTGTTATAATATTTCAGCGTAATCTATCTGTTTAGAGCTTATATAATTACGCAGTATTGCTTTGTCGCTAATTACATGCCGCTTAGGACATGCGAATAGAAGGCCGAGTCAACATTTGACTAAAATGCAATCTGAGGATAACAGCAATAGTGATGAACAGCCAGGTAAGTCTTAATTATAGGTGTTTTAAGACAGAGAATGTAACCATGCATTCGATTTATGAAATAAAATGTCTGGCTCGACTGTGGTGGAGATTTTCTTAGTTGTCCACATAGATAGAAATTCGAATTCGAATCACGTCATTGGTTGGCGATCGGATCACTATTGATGTCATTGATTGGCGAGTTTGTTTACGTTATTGGAGAAGTACAGAAAATCGAACTTCAGAAATGCGTCATGCAAAAATACTGCTACAGGCTAACCCTACTCTCGCCTTAGACGTACGTATAGGACGTCGCGTAACCTTGTGGTGTTACCTAGTGGTCCATTTCTGTATCAATTGGAAATGGATAAGAAGGGGTTATATCTTCAGTCTATAATTGGTTTTCCCGTTGCTGCATCATGAGCGACAGGCAAACGACCAGCTCGTCTCTCAATCAAATAAAAAAAAGGTTTTTTTTTAAAAGACTAACAGACGTATTTCCGCTAGTCTGAACAACGGCTATAACCTAGTTCCGTTATAGGCAGCGGTAACCACAGCCACCCCAGCCTGTCCAACACCACATCCATCAACTCCATAGCGACGGACGTGACGTGCACGCACCTGCCGGACTCTCTCGACGCGAAAATCGACGCGTTGTTACGGGACTGGCACCAGAGCCCCGACTTGTTGTTCTCCATACACCCGGTAGATGGCAGCTTTCTTATATGGTAAGTTGATTTGTTACATCCTTTCCCGCTTTAAACAAAAATTACTGGGTTTGTGGAACTTAATACCATTAATGTCTCAGGGTAATGAGAGCAAAGCAGTGCTGCGCAGGCTTTTTTGTATCAAAGTTCTAAGTGACGCTGCAAATTTTTATAGGCCGGCGTTATGCTTGCCATCAGGCAAACGACCAGCCCTGCAAGTACGGAACTTTGCGATCGATTGACGGTTCAAATAGTTAAAATGAAACTTGGGTTGGTCGTTGTTGATTTTTACGAAAACGAAACAACCTTTTTACCGAGAACGAAAACTAATCTCCGAAACTAGTTTTGCGACGACGACAAATTTTACTAGTAATCTGTTATCGCTTGCATTTCCTACTATTCCTAATGTCACAAAGGAATTGATAAGGCTGCTGCAAACGACGATAAAACCATTTTTACATTTATGTTAAAATAGTCTTCGTTCCATTAACCAGTCTTCGAATGTGAATATTCACTTCATACTGAAGAAAGTAGATTCGGCTTCGTTTCGTTTTTGAAAAAATCAAGAACTATATCTCCAATTAAAATTTATAACCATTAGAACTGTCAATTTATCGAAAAGATCGTTACTTGCACTGCAGGTCGTCTTGTTATCGAATGGTATAAAAGAAATACTGCCCATAAATTTCGTCCTTCTATAGAGAAACCGTTTAAATATATCTAATTAGAACTTCATTCGGCAGGGTTTGCGAATGGCTAGATGAGTTGCAAGCGGGTGCCATCCGGCAAGCACAAGTGTCGTTCTCGGCGCGAATACCTTCAGCCTTCCCTCTGGGAGACGCCACGACCATGTGCACCCCGGCCGCTCTGTACCACGCGGCAGCGCAGCCGCTTTACGTGCGACACCGGACGAAGCCGGTTATACCTGGTAAGTATATCAGAATAACTACATGCAAACAGAAATCACTCTCGCAAGTTTGAACGTACTATAAGTGAGATTGTTCATGTGCCTGTCTAAATGTGTGTAAACTTGGGGTGGTTGTTACAAACGCGATCAATGTTTTGTTTTGCTCCCTCTATTCGAAATTCGAATTATAGACAATATTTTTCCTCGCTGTAGTGAGGTGAGAAATTTTGTATATCGCTCGGCAGCTAAGTTATTTTGCATCTCGCACCTTTGCAACACACGCTCAGGATTCTATTTTTGAACCACTCGTTTCGCTCATGGTTGAATCTTAGCATTCTTCAAATCCTCGGGTTTCAATACAAGTACTCGCGCCAAATAACTTTGTAGCCTTGCATAACAGATAACTATTTTTCATAGCTCTTACAGTACCTTAGCCTTAGTCAAATGTCTACATGCACATACATTCTCAAACATCTTTTTCACAGTATTTTGACAAATAAACAATATTATATTCGATGAAATTTCTTCCTTCAGGTAACCAACCACAGCCTGAAACAGTAACAACACCTTTAGCGAGTGTACAAGAGGAAAAAGAAGAGAACGAATGGCCACAGAATGAAGAACAGACTGAACCTCAAGAAAACGGTAACGGTAAAAGAGTGCAACTTACATACATATATTCCACGTGTCCATTAAGATATTTGTAAAACTAGATAATCCGAAATGAATAGTACATACTTAACTCTTGTCTTTGATTCTCAAACACAAGCATACACTTCTACGATAACCCCAGTCAGTGATAGGGTCGATAGACTCATTCTTAACGCTTATGGGTGGTTGTGCATAGACAAAAAAGGCCAAGTACTTTATTCCATATCGCTTTGTTGCTCAAATCAAATCAAACATTTATTTGCAAGTATACATAATATTACATATTTCAGAGGTTCCAAAAATAAAGTCACAGTATTCAGCCTGCAAGCAGGCGTGCAAATATTAAAATAGTCATATTATTGTTATGTCACTTAAAGTTTAAATATTCAGCTATGCTATAGAAACAGTTTTGTAATAGCCACTTATACAGTTTTTTGTTAAAATGATTGCCATTTAATCTTTTGATGTCCTCCGGTAATTTATTATATACTTTATGACACATATTGCACACATCTCTCAACCAGCTCGGAACCAAAGTAGATAGTTATTTATTCTTTATAATAAATTGTGGCCCAACGATTTAAATATATTATTTATGATCTGTGGACATTATTAACACAGCATTTGTACTTAGGGGGCAGCACTAGCAATCGTGTACACATGCCTGTTTTTTTTCTCTAAATTCTAAAAATAACATACTAAATTTAAAAACTTCATAGGAACAAGAGAAGAGAACAACAACGAAATGCAACGCAAAATGAGTATAGCAACAGAAGACTTAGCTGAAAACCAGGAGGGGGACGTGTTGGACTCGGCGCCTGTAATTTCCATGGTCACTAACCACACTAACGGCACGCTGAATCTCTGGCAGCTGACTTTCGACGACAAGTCTAAGTTTACACAGGTTTGTGTGAAAAAATATGTTCAAATTATATGGTGTTTAGATATACTTATTTGGGAGCAAATTCGTTCTTAACAGATGTTAGTGACGCTTACGTCTTATGTGTTGTATTAAAGGTTTTAACCCAAACAAAATCGAAAATCCACACTCTGTGGTATGAAAATTTTATTGAGTTTTGGTAACTTGTTGAACTATGTTCCGGCTACATTTGACATTTGAAATAAATGTGTTACCATTTCAAGTGGTTTTGAAATAGGCAACTCAACTTTATTTAACAGGAAACTCAACCAGCAACATTTTTTCAATATGATTTTGTTTCAGGTGTTATCAATAGGTCACGCGTCAAGAGCTTCGGGGCATCGATTTAGAGTGAACGACATTACATGCCACCCAGTATTACCGCTACTTCTCACGACAAGTCATCATAATATTTCTGGTTAGTGTTGACACACACTCGTTTTAGTTAATGATTTTAGTTTCAATCTCTCTTTCTAAATGAGAACATGAGAAAGAGATGGAATATATATTAGACCTATCAAATTAATCCATTGGCTTGTGTCTAGTGTAAATTCAACGGCAATGATTTAGTAGCGTTTAATTTTTTATGGATAGAAGGTTTGACAGTTCTAAACCTAAATTTAGATCTGTCTAACATCTTCCATCTCTTTATCATGCTATATATTGGAAAGAGAGAGAGAGAGCGAAACTAAAAATAGATTTAGGTAGGGAACGACAGAATTGACAACCGATATCATGTACATATACTTAAATCTTAAATCTCTCAACGATGTGCTGCTTTTTCACTTAGGCTAAGATGCAGAGACGATTCTAAGCGTAGACTTTGGCTTCCATATGTCAAAACTGTATAGAATTTTGACGTATGGAAGCGCGAGTCCACGCTTAGATTCGTCTCTGAATCTCAGCCCTAGAGTCCATCTATACTGTACTATTAATATTGTAAAGAGGTAAAGTTAATTTTTTTTGTATCCGCTGATCTCTGGAATCACTGGTCCAGTTCTAGAAATTTGTTCACTAATGTATTTATCACACTCGCTCTAAAAACGGTGACGGAAAACATCATGAGGAAACCCGCATGTTCAAGAACCACAAAATTCGAGGACATGTGACATCCACCAAGCCACACTGGGACCGTGTTGTGGATTATGACACATACCTCTCTCTCTGAGAGAAGGCCGGTATTCCAGCAGTGGGAGCGTAAGAGGCTGATAATAAATGAACGCATTTGACTTGCCAGACAATGAAAGAGATCACAACAAGTTCGACGACGACACAGCGGCCGGCGGCCTGTGCTCGGAGCTGATAATGTGGCGGGTGGAGTGCGTGGGCCCGTTAGGCAAATCTGGCGGCGTCTCAGAGTTGGCTCGAGTCAACTCGCCGCATTTGTCCGCTTTCAGCAACGTCGCTTGGCTGCCTACGTTACTACCCAGGTAATATACTTTATTTAAAATGTGCTCTAAATTAATAAATATTAAAGTTAATTTGTCTAAATTAAAAATCAAGAAACACAATGGAAACTCAGGGCAAGAAGTTTCACTTATTAGCGGTACGCTATGCGCGGTATGTGGAAACTAAGCGTTTTGTGTTTAAAGATCGAATATCTATATTATCAAGTAAGGAAGACGCTTGGTTTTTAAATGTTGATTAAAAAGGAAAATGGGAGTTAATTTCTGTAGTTTCAAGCACACTAATCAGACCGATAAGCTTTTCTAAATTAACCAAAGCTTCGCAACTTTGGTTAATTTAGAAAATTGTTGTTGTATGTTTATTGTTTGTTTTAAGCACAACACTGGGAAATCTATCAAATTCTCCGTCAGCGTGCTTCGTGGCCAGCGACGGCGAGAGTTTACGAGTGTTCCAAGCCGTGATCGATTCGCGGACGCTTCTAGCTGAGATTGCGACTTCGGAGAGACGGCATAAAGAAGTAGGTAGTGCACCAAAAAGATTCAATCCTAAAATGAAATTAAAAAAAAACTCAAGTTAAGTCAAGTATTTATAAATGCATGATATTTTAGGCTAAAAATTACACACTCAAAAGCAAACCTTCCCCTTTTTTAACCGACTTCCAAAAAAGGAGGAGGTTATCAATTCGTCGGGTATTTTTTTTTTTTTATGTTTGTTACCTCATTTCTCGGTCATTTATGAACCGATTTGGAAAATTATTTTTTTATTTGTAAGGGTATACTTTCAGATTGGTCCCATAGAAATTTCATCAAAATCGATTCAGTAGTTTGTCACTGAAATCGGTTCTTCGCTTTTTTAAAGCAATATTTTTGGAAATCGGTTCAAAATGCAATACACCTTGGACGCATCTTTTACAATAGGGCAGCGACGCGACGCGCTCATTACCTCCGATATTTGTCGATATCGATATTGTAACTAGTGTTGTCTCCGGCAGCACGCGCACGACACGATGTCAATGTCGTCCGAGTCCACGCTGTCCGAGAGCGGCGGCGTGCCGCTGCACGAGCGCATCCGCATCGTGTCGCAGCAGTCCACGGCGCGGCCCGGCGCCATCATCCAGCTGCACGCCATCGCCGACGCCACGCACGACTGGCACAACACGCAGCTGCTGCACGTGTTCCAGGAACAGCTTATCACTGGTTAGTTCGCTTCGGAGCTGGCTTGGGTTTCCCGCTGTGCGTGTTTTGTGGATTTGTTAGTGGGAGGACTAACTCTTCTGCGAGTGTCCGTCTGGGTTGTTACCACCGCGCCGTGAGTGAAGTCTGCCGCCAAGCAGCATTACTGTGTTCCGGTTTGATGAGCAGAGTATCCAGTGAAATTACTGGGCTTATGAGACTTAATACCTAATGTCTCAGGGTAACGAGCGCATTGCAGTGCCGCGCAGGCCTTTGTGTTTCAAAGTTCTGGGTGGCACTGCAATTGTTATGGGCTGACGTAATGCTTACCATCAGGCAAACGACCAGCTCGTCTCGTTACCTAATAACATAAAAAAAAAAAACGAGCGCACTGCAGTGCCGCGCAGGCCTTTGTGTTTCAAAGTTCTGGGTGGCACTGCAATTGTTATGGGCCGGCGTTATGCTTACCATCAGGCAAACGACCAGCTCGACTCGTTACCAATTAACATAAAAAAAAAAAAAAACTCGCACGGCCGACGACCGCGGACAGCCACGCACCGCATACTTACTTCCGTGCCTTATATATACCTCGACTCAGTGCTAATCGAGTCTTAGGTTATGGTGTTTTTATCAACTTTCTGCCTCTGTTTATTTTTTTATATTAGGGCAATAGAAAGTTGCAAAATTGGCGGCAGAAATAGCCTGCGTAGAGTCGCAATTTTAACTAGGTGGTAGGACTAACTCTTCTGCGAGTGTCCGTCTGGGTTGTTACCACCGCTTTGCTCGTGAAGTCAGCCGCCAAGCAATAATGTGCGAGCATTACTGTGTTCCTGTTTGATGAGCAGAGTAGCCAGAGAAATTACTGGGCTTATGAGACTTAATACCTAATGTCTCAGGGTAGCAGGGGCACTGCAGTGCTGCGCAGGACTTTGTGTATCAAAGTTCTGAATGACTTGCATTACAGACAACAATACAATACAATACAATACAAAATTCTTTATTGCATACCACAAAATACATATATTGCATACTAAATAATTAGTCCTTATATATGGTAATACAATGGGCGGTCTTATCGCTTAGAGCGATTTCTTCCAGACAACCTTTGGATGGATAGTAACGAACTAAAAAGGAGTAGACAACCGACAGTCCGTCCAAAAAATCGAGTAAAAAAATTAATACTTTTTTTCTTCACAGGTGAAAGAACATCTCCAGATTTAGACGGCACAGACTCCGGCATAGATACGTCCGATATTAACACTATCACAGAAGCCGGTCTCGAGGCCATTGTGGACCTTCGCAAAGCCGCCGTCTTTAACGAGCCGTTCTATATTGTGGTGCTTGAACGGACGGATGGTGGATCAACAGTGCATATGTGGAGGTTGACTGTGTCTTCTCAGGCTGATCCCAACGGTAAGGTTCATATTAATATTGCACACAACGGGCACTTGTAACACAGTCTGAGGCTTACTGCGCTCTGAAGTGGTGTGGACCGAAATGGGAAATCACTGGATAAACAACCATAACAGCCGTTTAAGATTGGCAGCATTTCGACCGACCATATCGGAGGCCTTCGAGCGGCCTTCAATTTCCGACACCTGCATTCATCACAGGCCGTGAAATTCTGTATGAAGTAGGCACGCATTTGTATGTACTATAAAACCTTACTTTGTTTCCATTACGACGTTTTTTTCCGTTACAGAAGCTCAAATTCAGTAGTACCCGAACCCACGACATCCGTCGCAATCGTAAACGATTTTGGTACCAACTTTCATGCTACCTCAATGTACTGCTATTAATTGTCTTCGTTTCAGATGACCTCACAAACAGTATGATGTATGTTCCGGACAGCGCGCTAGTGCAAGAGGAAGAAGGTGCGGAATCGCGTAAAAACTCTGTGTCTATGGACAATGAGAGAACCATGCCGCCTCCGACACCCAGCTCACATCTTTCCATCACTACTAAGAAGGTAATAATTATTCTAAAAAGTGCAATAATTCTTCTTTGTGAAAAATCAATGTTCCGGTTTTCAAAAGAGGGCTTTCTAAAGCACTTCAAAAAGTCTGTATTTCAAAAGAGACCTTCTACATTTAACGCTGTACAGAGATTTAACTGCATGAAATAGTGAAAAAGATTAAAATAGTCGTGAGCTTGATTTTACTGAATCACTATCGCTAACCGTTGTCATTTCATGGATTTTTATAAATAATTGTTAAGTCCTATGACATCACATTTCGAATGAAAATTACAATTACGTGTCAGGATAACGAGCTCAATGCAGTGCCACGCAGGTCTTTGTGTTTCAAAGTTCTGAGTGATACTGCAATTTGTTATGGGCCGCCGTTATGCTTACCATCAGGCAAACGACCCGCTTGTCTCGTTACATAAAAGAATAAAAAAAAATTGTGGCCTTCATGTTAACATGAAAGATCGTCATTCCGTCGAAGATAGATTTATAAAATAATTATTCTATTTTCTAGGTGTGCGAATGTCCTCTAGCCTTGCCGGATGGAGTAGACGTGATCCACGCCACACCAGCTGCGGGTCATTTAAGCTCAGCATCCATCTATCCAGCTTGCCTGGCGCCTTACATCTTGGCAACGGCCTGTTCCGACAGCACACTGCGATTCTGGAAATGCAACGTTGATAAAAAGGAAAACAAAGCGTTTGAATACACGTGGAACGAGTGGGATATGATGAATAAGGACCAAGAATCTACTATAGACATTCCAGGTAAAGTAATTCGATTGATTTATCGCTTATTTTTGAGATATTCATTCATATGTGTGCAATAGGGAGCCACACTTCTTTCTTATCCCGCTAGGTGGCGCATTATCGCTGGTGTTGTTTCGCTATGATACTTCATTATAAAATTTTAATAAGTAAACAAATAATCGTCTTTGCAATAAAGTATGCCTCTGTAAAGTGCAATTCAGTGTCTATTGTTCTCGTTTTCTGACGAGAAAAAACGGAAATTGTGGATTAAATCATTACTCATCAAAAATTATTGGAAACCAATTATTCTTCTAGGTTATGTAGTGACCATTTCAAATCTAATGATTTATAAGACGCGAGCATGTCTACCCGCAAAGTAAACATAAATGACAAGCACCAGCGATGGTGGCGCCATCTGAGATTAGCTTTGCCTGTGCCTCCCCATTGAATCGCTCCTAAAACAGCGATATTCAATAACTAAACCGATTCTTTCAAACTCATTTTGTTACGTACAGTGTTTGCTTCCTAAGCTTACACATGTAAAAAGGTTTGCGATAAACATGTCACGTGTGTGCTGGTATAGAACTAAACGGTATAAAGCTTTGCAAAATACATTATTCAGTACAAGTCAAACATAAATGCGTTTCGACTTAAATTAACTGCTGTGTCAGCAATTTGCTTACTTCTGAAATTGTTTACTTCTTTCCATGAGAAAAAAGAGATTACTCTTATTTGTGCAGCAGTTGAGAAGAGCTTTAGAGGCGCGTTTATGTTTGGTGAGTCAGCGTTTTAAAGTGAAACGACCTCCGTTCACAATGAAATAGAGTTATCGCAATATTTCAGGCCAACCGCTTCACATAAGCGCGGCTTACTCTGGCCGCATCGCTTGCGCCTACAAGTGCGGGCGGTCATTCACGCGCCCGAAAGGCGGGAGTGCGTCTACGAACAACATTAGCCCTGACGCACGCTTCGTCAACTTATGCGTCTGCGTGTACGAATGTGAGAGCACCGGCGGCGCTGAGTGGCTGCTCGAAGATACCATCCCGCTCCGGAATGTCAGTCTGCCGCGGGTGGGCGTCTGCGCCGACACGCAGATAGACTTGTCTTACCTACACGACACGTCCTTCATAGCTAAGAAACAGAGGATTAACCAGGTTTGTTTGTATACAAACAAAAAACTTACATAATCATATTTTTTTTTAACGGGTTAAGTGCCTTATTAATTTGCTAATACATAAATAAACACTCATCTAACCTAGCTAGCTACAAATCTCATAATCTTAACACATCCTTGCAATGAATATTGGGGTGTTCAATTTAACTCTAAGAAAAATCAGGGAGCTCCCAAATCTACTTTATGTACAGTAAAAGCTCCTTATTCGCGGTTTCACTATTCGCGGATTAAAAAATTGCGTGCCAATTCCTATATTCGCGGCTAAAAATTTTAAATAAATAATTTAAAATATATATTATTATTATTTTATAGTATTTATTTAATTAATTTATTAAATTAAAAAAATGGTTATTGGAAAATAATTTTTATGACACCAAAGAAAACTTTAATTATTGTAAATCTTATTGAATTTTAATTGTGAATAGTTATAATTAATTAATTTTGTATTTATATTAATGATTGAGTTTTTGGGTTACACAATGACATCTATTATTGTAAATTATTAATATTGTGTTACCTATTATTACACGCCATCGTTATAGTAGAATGTTCTGAACTTTTATGCATGAATTTGTCACCAATATGTACAACATTCTCGCAATAACTGATTTTGACTTTTTTATTTAGTTTTTCATTAATTTATTTATCGAAAGTGCCCAATCACCAGGTACTACAAACTCTATCGTCGGACGAGAGCCGCAACAATCGCAACGGCGAGGGCGACACGGGCAAGTCGGCGGGTCTCCTCGCCGTTCCGTCGTTCAGTACTTTGCAGTCGTTACGCAGGTAATGTTCACTTGTATGATTGTGTAGTTGGTCTCGTGCTTAGTACAACATCAAACATAAACCGCTAAACGGTCTTCGAGCGTTGACGAATTGTTGACTACAAGCAAAGTAATAGCAACGAAACAATTCACAGAAGAATATACTCGTGTGAAAACCAGGGAAAAAACCATATGTTACGTTAAATTTACTGGCAAGTGGCTAGATTAACGAGTTGAGTAAGTATATCTCAAAGCTGGGGCCTTACCGGTTAACAATCTCGTGTTCGTTTTAGACTCCAACCCGATTACGTCCAGCGGTCGCTAGGTCTTCGGCTGGAAGGAATAGTCTACGAAAAGAAGCGAAAACTCTCGACTATTCCTTCCACACGAAGACTAGTGACCGCTGGTTTTAATCGGTTTGGAATCGGAAACGAAGACGAGGTTGTTAGCCGGTGTCCTTTATTAATTTTTATTAAAGAATTCCACCCGTGGAAAATGGGGGATGAATTTTAAAATATCGCGATTTTTTTTGTGTGATTCGGTTCACGCTTATTTAAAAACTAAAGTTTAACTCCTTCGTCGTGCAGAGTTCCTGTTTATTCCGGCTAATCTCAGAAACTACGAATTTTCATACGGTTTTCACAATAGAAAGAGACATTATCTAAGAAGGTTATAGGCTATAATTAATGAATATTTTACATGCAAAGCTGGGGCGGGCCGCTAGTAGAGGATAAAAATAAATATCACCTTTGTGTCTATGACAGGAGCATAATGGAGAACGGTAACACATGCCCGCTAACTCAGAAGCACTTAGTGCAGTTGGACTGGGTGTCCAAGGAAGACGGATCCCACATATTGACGGTGGCGGTCGGCTCGCGTGTATTGCTGTTCACGCCGGTCTCCAGCGACCTGGCACAAGCTAACTTGAAGGTAATATTTATGATCTACATAATATGTCATTATAAATGTACAGGTACCGTAAAACGGGGTTAGTTTGATTAATTATAAAATTAAAACGCGTCTCGCTACTTTATTTTCAAAGTTAAAATTATGAAATAAATACCATAATGACGACTTGATATGCAGATTTAAATACAACAGTAAAAAAAATAATTTAGGACTTATACTTTCAGAGTAAAAAACTAGAATGTGGCCTATTAACTTTATATTGAAAAAGGGGTCACTTTGATTGCCCCTGTATTCTCGACTGATTCTTATAGTATCCCCAAATGCAGGTCACAAAATTTATCTGAATTCTATACTAAGTTTAAAATTTTTTTACCGGCTGTTTGACAACAACAGCGCGCACAGCTCTTGAGAAAAGATGGCAGAACTGTCAGTGTAGCCAACCCAATAAACTTAACAATCTGCGTGCCGAAACTAGTGAAATACGAAATAAAAAAGTAAAAATTGTAGTAATCATCAAAGACACCCCGTAATTTAAAGTCGCCCCGTTTTACGGTACTATATGTAATGTTAGTAATAATAATAAATAGCGCCCAAAGAACATTCATCTCGAGTTCAAAGTACCTGTAGCTGGAGAAACAGGAGCTAACACAGACCCGTGAATTCAAATCAACTCTTCATTTACGAGCTTCAATGAAAAAAACAATAATATTACAAAAGAAACCGTTTAACATGATCTAGTCTGGAAGAGCGGGGCTTGAAAGAGGTAAGTAATTTTATATGTAAAGAGAGCCACCAAGCTTGAATAAGCAGATTTGGAAATATTTGGCTACACATTTCGACAATTTTCTTTTATGTTTTTATTTAAATCGGTGATTATTTCTATATAAGCATCACGACTCATGTCTTATGATAATTGCAGTGATCAGAATTTGATGAAATGTTTATTAGGAGTGGAAGAGTAAATTAAGAAGTAATTTATTGACTACAACAAACATCATGAACATTTTATAACAATCGTGTTTGATGACACACTTCTGCGTAAATCTTAGATAGCAAATCTTAGATAGAAAAAGATCTACTCCAACCGAATTCTAACAAACTAGAAGGGTGGTTGGACCCAAAATGGGTCTTATCCTCCGATAAATAATAACAGTCCACTTCGACCTGTCTTGCGCCACCTTCTGCCAATTTTCGAATTGGAGTTCATCGAATCCTAATCAAATATAATTCCCCCAGGCAATGAAAGAATCCATAAACAACAACCGGCCGATACTCCGTAAGGCATCCTCCCTCGCTGCTCCTTTATTCGTAGAAGAGATCCGGTGGATGCAGCTGCGTCGAATAGAACTGAAGACTGCGGATGGCCTTCCGCCGCTGCCCATGCAGATATCCTGGGTTCGAGACGGGATCCTAGTCGTGGGCATGGACTCGGAAATGCACGTGTATTCGCAGTGGAAGCCGGAGAATCCTCAGATGTCGACGGGCCAGATTGGTGGACATGTGAGTTGTGAAATATGACCTCTTTTACTGACTCATCGTTGTCGATTCCATTGTACTTTTGGATCGATAAAGGTTTGTGTATCAAGCCTTATAATAAAAATTATTTCAGTGACGTTGTCATTAAAATCTGACCAGTATTCAACGCGTGATGGTTTTAAATGAATTGATTTAAATATTTTTTAAACCATACCAATATTCTTATTTAATTATGATGTTGCAACAGAGCGATGATGAACATTTTTTTATAGGAGCTCGAAGAAGGCAGTGAGTCTCGCGCGCTACGCGATTCAGATCTCCGAGTGTCCGCGCCGCACTTGCAGCGTGTCTCATCTATAAACTTGCAACTTTTAGAACGAGATGCTAGAAGGCGAACCAAGACGCAGCCAGATCAGCCTCAGGTACATTGCAATTTCAGACGTAACTCGTGTCTCTTTTGACCCTCTATTTTCTTACTAAATAAACAGTATGTTTCACTCTTTATTAGACTAAACAAGTGATAGATAAAACGTCAAAGAAATTCTAGCTATGCTATGAAAAAAATATAATAAAAAATATTTCTCGTCGCACTATGTCCTTTTTTGACTTCTACCATATATAAAATTGATCGATTGAGTAATTTAGCCGTGACGATTTAAAAGCAGAAATATTTTTGCTACTTTCAGATTTAGTATAGTTTAGTATTTGTTAGTGGGAGGACTAACTCTTCTGCGAGTGTCCGTCTGGGTTGTTACCACCGCTTTGCTCGTGAAGTCTGCCGCCAAGCAGTGCAAGCATTATTGTTGTTCCGGTTTGATGAGCAGAGTATCCAGTGAAATTACTGGGCTTATGAGACTTAATACCTAATGTCTCAGGGTAACAAGTGCACTGCAGTGCCGTGCAGGCCTTCGTGTTTCAAAGTTCTGGGTGGCACTGCAATTGTTATGGGCCGGCGTTATGCTTACCATCAGGCAAACGACCAGCTCGTATCGTTACAAAATAACATAAAAAAAAACTCTCTTCTTCTTCCAAGTAGTAGGTATCTTTATGTATAAATACATTGAATGTATTATTATTGCAGCCTCTTCTAGACTACATGCCTGACTACGGTCTTTTCGAAGCATCGCAGATGGCGTGCCCGGTGCTACCTCAGTATCACCCAAAGCAGTTGATGGAGCTACTTAACAGTGGGAAGATTCGTTGGGTCAAAGCTATTTTAGCTCATCTTGTTAGGTAAGACAGAAGTGCCTTTGAAGGTAGAACATCGCAACTTTTTTGTACGGAGATATTGTTTAAAAACGCATTAGAAACAGCGCTGCAGCTAGTGTATATAAATGTTATTTTTTTATATCTTCAGGTGTATAGGAGGCTCTTACACTGGTCGAAGTTCGCAAGGTGACGAAGACAGTTTATCGAGACAGGTAAAACAAAATTACATGTTCAACATGTACATTTTATAAATATTGTCATTGTTTTGTTTATTGTTGGGTGATCATATACAGTTATGTTAGTTACAATGCAAAATGCTCAGTCAATCTTCGCGATGGGACGTCATAACGTATGTTTATTCTAATAATGTTTTTGAAGAAACAAGCATAGTCCAAAAAATAGCATAGGTCAGCAGTGTTAGCAGAGTTCCAAGTTATGATTTTATTACCATCGTGAACTCTTTACAAAGAACCCACAGACAACATAATTTCTGTTTGAGACATGTCTAGAAGTGAGTGAAAATCGAGTTGCCAGAAGCGTTGAAATAATTTGGCTTTCGTCACTTAGCTATGTGCATTGTGTATAGCTAGCTCTATGTATAGTTTGTGTGGGAGAGGTGTGAGAGAACTGCATTAGTTTTTAGATAATTTGTTAAACACTAAATAACTGTATATGTTTGCTTGCTATTTGGATAAGTATGTTGTCGCGATTCTCTTCATTTGTTATTTAAATATCTTTTCATTTTAAATTCATTGTGCACAAGACGTACACGCGACTAATATGTGCACACTCGTTTTCTATCTTAAGATTTCAGATATAAGAAAATGGGTTATCAAGCTTAAACAATCCTTTGTCAGTTCTGTATAATAAAGTTCACATTTGCACATGAATCAAACGACATTATCTGTAGAAATACTTTTTCTTCTTTACATTGGTTGCATTTTGAGACTACAAATTATTGTTGCCAATTAAGTCCTTATAGTACTATATTAGCATTTTCATAGTCTGCTTCTCTGAATAGCTGACATCTGTAAACTGTCTTTGGATATGTCATTTTGAAAGACTTAATTTAGACTAGGATTTATTTGTCATAATTTAAATGACCGTTGTGCTTACCCAAAGATTGTTTAATTTCCTATGGTAACCCTACTGGATATCTTTGTAGGTACGTTTATAACAATAAAGTTATTCGTTTTAATATTTTTTTAGGCATTAAGATGTTTTCCAATCCTTTGAATCACATAATGTGACAGTTTGGATAAAAGTTAGAAGATCTTGCTGGTTCAGTGAAAAATATCGCTCTATAATCTATGGTATTAGCATGTATCGATTATTTCAGTCGAAGCCTTGACAATCATATCAATAAAATAAGTTACGTTCACAATTCCAGTCCCATATTTTCCTATATCAACTCTACAGTCCGACCGTTTTAACATGGCACTGCTTTTTTGCCGGTGCATATTCTAGAACGTGGCACACAATCACAGTGACATTCCTCCTAGTGAAATGATTTCGATACAGTCAACTTATAAGTGCGTGAGGGCTGCGAAGAAGACTAATATTTGTGCACAAAAAACAAGCAAAAAATTTATTTCATGTCTTGGTGTTCTGTGATCACGAATCTCATAGCTCATTTTATTCATCTTATTGTATAAATACGGGGATTTCTAGTTACGGGTCAGGTTTTATGATTGTTTTTTTGCCATTAATGTCAGGTTAAAACGGCCTCGCTGGAACATATTGTAGCTTATATCTGTATGATCGCACGAAAGTGGCACGTGCGAGCCCGGCGCTATTGCATGCATGTGGCACGTTGTTACAGCGCGGCTGGTCGCGCTCGCGAACGCTCTCCGTTTCGTTCGCCGCCGGCGCCAGCTCGCCGCTAGATGGCGTTGCTCAGGTAACGTTGTTTGACGTAATTCTCTTTCTGGGAATATTTTATATTTTTTTAAACAGTAATCATTTTGCGCAAAATAATTTGGTTTATGATTTTTATAGTTAAAATTTTGAGATATTTTATAGCTAATCCTTTTTCTATTTACAATGTTTATGCCCTATGAACTATATTATATCGTAGATTTCTATAACCTTTTTTTATTAAAACTATACTTCGGACATACAGAAACATTGGATATTCATACAAAATCTAGTAGAGTCACAACCTCTAGTTTTTTTCGAGTAACTTTCACACACGCCAGTGTATCTGTTTTTCATTTCACTGAAAGTGCATAGTCATAATTTAACACATTCATGGCGTATTCATTTTATAAATTAATAAACTGCACTACCAAAACACCAACAAACTTGATATGGTCAAAATTGGCTTTATATCGTGTAAGCCTGCGACTTCACAAGATCGGTTGCAGTTATTATAGTCTGAAGCATCAGCTAACAAGCTTATAAATCGGGATACCACCGGCTGCATAGCAGAGACAGTCGTGTTTCTTAAGCTAATATGTAATATGTGTGATGTAGATTACAGAAGACGTCCAGCTAGACTACGCTGAAATCACGTCAGTGCCGCCACTACCTCTCTGGACGTTGCTAGTAGCCGATAAGGAGTCTCCTCATCATCCGTCCACTATTCAGGAAGCTAAGGTAACGCTTTTCTTTTTTTTTCTTTTTGAACATGTCTGTACCTACTCTCGAAATGACTTAGAAATTTGTACGTAGCAAATATTTATAGATAAATCTGTAGTATTTAGTTGTAGGTAGATTAGGTCGATCGTCTGAGAGGCGAACGAACATTTATAAAAATAAATATAGCGAGTAGTGATATTTAAAGCGGGTTATTATTTTTTTCAGGATTACAATGAACTATTCGACGGCACAATACAGGATACAGACGAAGACTTGGACGCGTTATTGTTGGGTGATGAAGAAGGTGTCAATAGAAGACCGTCTATGCCCGAGAGACAACCGCTCTCACACTTTGGACCTCGACAAGGTAACGGATGCTCTTTGATTTCTTAACGAGTACAAAACTTTGATGCGACCTCATGCTGGTAGGGCATGCTCGCCTACTGTGTATGTCACTGTAAAACCAATCTCTGTCTTCGCTTAACGTTATTATCTTCGACCACAGTCCACATGGCTACATAACATCAAGAAATATCACTGATAATTGGGATGTTGACTATATTCAAATAAAAATATAATTTTGCCGCGAAACGGTAGTTTTTGTGACAGAAATCTTATAAAACACCATATTTTTGTTTATTTTTAAAGAATTTAATTTTAATAATCAAAATGTAATCACTCCGAACTCATGTGACATGAAACGCCAATCAAAGCGCGTGACGTCACTCGCTCAGTCGGAATGAGTATATTGCTCTTTCTGCCTAGTATTTTAGAGTGATTTCTGTGAATATACTTATCTGTGCCATGAATTGTATTAAGCGCGTGACGTCACATCGACCACGTGACCAATATTGGCGTTATGGAGCGAAACTTGAAATGGCATTTAAAATGCATGAAAATTATAATATAGCTAATATTATAATTTTCATTTTCAAAAATTAATTTTAAATATTTTGGGTTATATTAGGCCTATTCGCGTCGTGTTTAACGCTTTCCCAAAATCAGTCGACATCCCAATTATCAAGTCAATGTTGAGAGGCTGGCTCCATTTATTAAGTAAAAAAATATACTCACTCATATTGTATGATATATGGCGTCATATTGATGACGGGCATTGCCCGACGCATTTTGCGCTCACTTCACGTTCACTATCCGATCAATTTCAGAAAACATTGCGACATTACTGGTCGTTATGAAAACCTTATTTAGTGGCTTTATACATATATTTGATGGAATCAGGCGTTACTTTGCGGAAGTCCATTTTAAATAAGATTATATAATGTGGGTAATTTATAGTTTAAAAAAAAATACTAATTGCTGGTTTTAAAGTCCATCGTTGCGAGCTCAAGAAACTTTTTTATTTTTATAACAATCTAACCCAGGTTTCGTTGTCCAGCGTCGCGCGTTACGTTTGGTTAAATTCAGTATAGATCTAAATTAGGCCATTAGTCATTCTTTATCGCGGAATTAAAACTATAAACTACCCACATTATATAATCTTATTGGCTTTATACAAATTGATAAATATGCGAAGACGCAGCTGACAACAGTCAAATGTATTTAACAACGTGTGTTGATAAAATTAAGAAAATAACAAAAAATAATTACTTTAATTAATTAAATAGATTTATTGTGTTTTATATGTTTTTATTTATTTTTCCTCTATTAAAGCTGTTTTCGATGAAAAGTATAGAACAATAATTTATCGTACTTTATTCTAAAACTACATTGTTTTATATTTTCTATTAAGCAACCAGTTTTAAGTTGACAGCTTTTCATATAGTTTTGCACACTATAACACTATCACTCTTTAATTCCCAGGCAGACTAACAGTGATAGCGTTTTGCCCGTTGTCAGAATCTTAAGAAGTTAATTATGTTTTTTCAGGTCGTATCCTATCGCGGCTCCTGACCCACACTCACCTACCGGGGCTGAGTTCTCTCGACCAGATGCATCTTCTAGCGTTGGCTGACACAGTGTCCACTTGCGATGCGGACTTCGCTGAACGGCTGGCTAATAGCGCGCGGGTGGACCTCACTCAGGGTAGCCAACACGATATACTGCCGGGTGAGTTAGAGTCAAAATAAAAAATCAGAATCGATTTATTTGTCCGTACATTGTGTTAACAGGTTTTTTATTTGGTAGCGAGACGAGCAATTCTTTTGCCTGATGGTAAGCATAACGCCGGCCCATAGCCAGTGAAATTACTGGGCTTATGAGACTTAATACCTAATGTCGTAGGGTAACGAGCGCACTGCAGTGGCGCGCAGGCCTTTGTGTTTCAAAGTTCTGAGTGGCACTGCAATTGTTATGGGCCGGCGTTATGCTTACCATCAGGCAAACGACCAGCTCGTCTCATTACCAAATAGCATAAAAAAATGTGTGGTCCGGATATAAATGTATTTTCTTTCTTTCAGATTCCCTCGACGATTGCGGGCTCCGTTTCCTCCTCGCCATGAAACACTACGGTTACCTCCTCCGCTGCCTGCCACTGGCTCAGCGCGCTTCCCTGCAGCGCACAGGCGTAGGCACCTGCAACCTAGTGTGGGCCTTCCACTCTGAATCACATGAACAGCTGTTAGCGCTCATACCGGGGTACACGAAGGGAGTGCCTAAGTGGACCACTATGAGGGAACTTGGTAAGTTACCGTTTTGTTGCGCTGGAGGAAAAATTCGTGATCTCCCTGTTCCAGAATCTTAGATATTTTCTTCTTCTTGAAACAAAGAAATGTCACGAAAAGTCACTGTCAAAGTGACATGCCAGTTGCCCAAAACATTTTCACTTTAGAAAAATATTTTTGTTTCTATTTCCCCCGGCTTTGATCTCACGCGGCACAATTATAACTTAACAAGAAACAAATAACAAGAACCAACAACAAAAACTTAAACTAAACCACTACAAAATAACAAGATCTTTAACAACGACACATACGCAGAAAGATTAGACTCGAGCTCGGAGATTGGAACAGATCAACAGACAGAAAAAGAAAATGGTGGCGATTGCACAAAATGTTTCAAATCTCTGCTGTTTTCCCTAACTACCGCTCTCTGTCAAATCTGTCTTGCAAGTACGATGATAAAATTAAACGGTTAAAGAATTTATTTCTCATAAGAATTTACAAATTCACTTTATGAAAATTCACAGGTCGAATAGTTAAAATTAGAAGTAGGTAGGCCGTTTTTGATTTTTTCGAAAACGAAACAGTAAATAGTTTCCGAAACTAGTCTTGCGACGACAATTTTTGCTAGTAATCTGTTATCGATTGCATTTGCTACACAATGAAGTACAATTTTCTTTACATTGACTGAATAACTGATTTCGTGTAAAAAGCGTGGCAAACGACGATAAAACAGTTTCTAGATTTATGTTAAAATAGTCTTCGTTCCTTAAACCAGAATTAGAAGTACAGTTTATATTCGCAGAAACGTCATTTTTATCACCATGCTCTGTTGTTTACGTTACTTTTGTTTATTTATATTACAGACTATACCATTTAATAACCAATCTTTTTATTCTTTAGGCGTCGGTTGGTGGGTACGTGGCGAGTTACTTAAAACGTGCGTCGAAAAACTCGCCCGCGCGGCGTATATGCACAAGCAAGATCCCATGGACGCAGCGCTGTTATACCTCGCTATGAAGAAACGCATGCTGCTGTGGGGACTGTTCCGATCTAACAGAGATGAAAAGATGACTGCGGTACGTGGACGCAACTAATTTATGTACTATTGTTAATGTTTTCTGAGAGCTTTGATTTATTTAATACTGTTCACGTTATAACAAGCTCAAATTATACTGTGGCCTTTTTAATTATTTTGTTAGTGGTAGGATTAACTCTTCTACTGCGAGTGTCCATCTGGGTTGGTACAACCGCTTTGCTCGTGAAGTCTGCCGCCAAGCAGTAGTGTGCAAGCATTACTGTGTTCCGGTTTGATGAGCAGTGTAGCCAGTGACATTACTGGGCTTATGAGTCTTAATAACTAATGTATGAGGGTAGCGGGCGCACTGCAGTGCCGCGCAGGACTTTGTGTTTCAAAGTTCTGAGTGGCACTGCAATTGATATGGGCCGGCGTTATTCTTACCATCAGGCCAACGACTAGCTCGTCTCGTTACCACATACCATAACAAAAAGCTATTATAGACCGATTGGAATTTTTTTTTATTAGAAAATATATTTTTTGTATAACCACATGGTGGTCCCATAAGCTGACGAATATCTAGTGGTACACACTAATGAAAAAAGTTATTAATGAACCATATAATTTTGTACACATGATATAAACGAAATCGGATCGAATTGATAAACCCTTTGAATACTGATTAATGAATTTAATTGCAAAAATATTATCACACAGTTCTTTGCAAACGACTTCACCGAGGACCGATGGCGTAAAGCCGCGTTAAAGAACGCGTTCGTCCTTTTGGGAAGGCAACGTTTCGAGCACGCAGCTGCTTTCTTCTTACTAGGAGGGGCACTGAAGGATGCTTTAGAGGTAAGTTATCATTGATCACATATAATTATATTTATTTGAAGAATTAGCTTGTTACCTTGAGGGCCGATCTTTCAATTGCACGTTTACGAACTGATTGCTATTGAATCAATTAATTTTCGTGTTTTTCGGGTCTTTCATTTCGAAATTAATGGACCGTTAGCTAACTAAGGTTTAAACAAACTAAGGTAAAAAAAAAATTTCTTTAGAGTGGCATAAAGTTTATTTACGTCTGTCTTCACCACAGACTTGGATGATTCAGGGAATTATTTAGATAATTCCCAGGACGTTATCTTACTATTGAAAGATCGGCCCTAAGTCGACAAATAACTTATTCTTTATAAAATAGAGGTATATATATGTTAAGATGCGAGGTAATCTTACGCCTGCGCAATGGCTTTAGAAAAATGAAAAATATTGTGATTTTCAATGTTACATTGTTTCTTTTTGAGAAGAATTTCTTAACATTAAGCAGTTTTACTTTTTTTCTTTACTTTTTCCTTTACTTTTTCCTGTATAGTCTCGTTTTATACTTTTTGCTAGGATCGAATTTTGTGCATGATATATTTGACTTTTGCATCATATTAAATTATGCTATGTTTGTTACATTGTCAATATTTGTTAATTTTCAGGTTCTTATAACGCGTCTAGGAGATTTGCAACTAGCAATGGTGGTAGCCCGGTTGTATGAGGTAGACAGTCAGCTGCCGGCAAGCTTGAAGAAATTGCTCATGGATGAGGTATTAGGGTGAGTAGCTTTTTTTTATTTTTTTTTATTTGGTAATGAGACGCGCTGGTCGTTTTCCTGATGGTAAGCATAACACCAGCCCATAACAATTGCAGTGCCACCCAGAACTTTGAAACACAAAGGCCTGCGCGGCACTGCAGTGCGCTCGTTACCCTGAGACATTAGGTATAAAGTCTCATAAGCCCAGTAATTTCACTGGATACTTTGCTCATCAAACCGGAACACAGTAATGCTTGCACACTACTGCTTGGCGGCAGACTTCACTCACAAAGCGGTGGTAACAACCCAGACGGACACTCGCAGAAGAGTTAGTCCTCCCACTAACTGCTGTTGTTTCTGTCTTCAATTAGTTTATTATTTACTTGCACTCACAAGCAGCTTCCATCATCGCTTAAGATCGGGGAGAAACGTTTGCCTACAGAGTATAAAAACAGACTTAACACATTGCCATTGAAAACATGTTCTTCCGACTGTGCCAATCGTTCTATGAAGGAATTTAATTTAGTTATAGGATTTGTTTCAATGCTGGAAAATGCTTAATATTATTGTACAGTATTAGATTAGAAGACTTTCGACTATATTAATAGAATCTGTTTTTATTTAGTGGCGAGACCGAAGACGGAGAATTGGACTTAGAAAAAGCACATCCGGATCCGTTCGTCCGCTCCATGGCTCTATGGGAACTGAAGCGGTATGGGGGCGCGCTAGACACGTTGCTCAGCCCAGCGGGGAGGTATGTTGCTGTCAGACAATTCTTGTTATACAGATAAAAAAACTGCTATTTATTTACTTTAGTTGACTTTATTAGCATTAGCAAAATGGTTTATTATTTACTTGGTATCAAACAGCACAATCTTAAAAAAAAGTGACATAAAAAAACACGACTGCCCTAGCCAGTGTCACTCGGGATGATGTAAGGATTCTAACGACACCCCATACATTCAAATCTGTTCAGGCCTTTAAAAGTTATGGTAGAATAAAAAAACATACATACTTACATACATACATGAACCCTGAAAACATTACACTCCTTTTTTGGGCAGTCGCGTAATAAAGAATAGAGGGCGAAAGGGCCATGAGGGATTTTGTATGGACACATAATCTACTCTTTTAATCGGTGGTTTTGTCTTTGCTCAGTTTCAGAGTTGGCCGTCCAAATCATTCACAAATATACATACGCACCTAGTAAAATTATGATTATTCACTAGGTTGCATGCGTCAAGAGACAACAATAAGGAGAACACGGATCCTATGCCCAGCGTATTCAACTTTTACGTGTATCTGAGGACACATCCACGGTTGAAGCGGCACTACCTACCCAGCCAGGTATATAAGCTTCCGTCTTGTTGTAACATAGACTTGTGTTTAACCGCAATTTCACCTGATGTTAAAGTGATGGGTATACAGTATTGCATACTCGCTGATAAGATACTTGTTTGCACTCGTCTTGTCACACATTTTTCCTCAGATACTGGCAAAGAATTCCATTCTGTGGAAATATACATGTCGTATTCTATTAGTAAAAGGATACAAAGAAAATATTAGCTTTTGTATTTTGAGACTTGGCAGGGCAACCTTTTTTGTTGCATGTTAACTGGGATATCTCCAGCATTTATGAACAGATTTAAACAAATGTTTTTTTATCTGAAATTGGATAATTCCAGGGATGTATGTCTCAGGCGATAGAACAGATTTGTGGCAAAAGAGAAAGCAATATTTCCTCCATGTGTTAAGTTTCATTAAAATCTCGCACATACATACAATAGGGTAGTTGACAGTGAGAAAAATATTGGGAGATGTTGTTTTTTATGCTAGTTTAAGGTCTAAAAATGTAAAATATCTATTGTATGGATTAAAATATTAAGGATTTAAGTATATACTTTTGAGAAATAAAATAGTGAAATTGCAGCCATTACTACGTGACACGGAACGGAATCAGACCTCGTGACGTCAAAGTTTGCAATACAAAACAACTTCAGTTCGTATACTCTACGTTTAGCACCTCAAACCTCAACTACACAGATGTTGGCTCGTGCAAACTGTGACGTCATCCGATTCCCTATGATAGTTTGAAATGTCCAAATGTTTATAAAAATGTAACATAAACTATGATAATGTTAGTTTTTTATTGAAATATTAATATTTTAGCTCAAATAGCCCATAAGTCACAATATAAACCAGATTTTCAAAAATTGTCAACTACCCTATTGCAAACGCCACGTCAACTACATCCTCTTTTTACTTCGTACAGGGCGGCACCCTTGCAATTCTCCATAAAGAAGACGACGAAGGAATCACCCGCCTCGAGCGGCGCCTGTACTTTCAAACGGCTCACGGCCACTTCAAGGCCGGGTGCCCCGCTCTAGCCCTCGAAGTTTTGTCAAAGTTGCCGGCGCGAGTGCGGGACGAGAAGCCGAGGCAGGCAGCCGCGAGCTCGCCTCAAGAGGAGATCCACACGGGGCAGCTTGTCACGGAAACAGCCAAAAGTACGACACGTTCTCGTCCGTTTGTACGTCGATGTGCTTTATTTGTCTTCTGTTTTTGGCGCGTTGAGCTTGTCTTTGCGTGTTTGTGTCCCTTTGGCATTCAAATAAACTGAGATTTTTAAAAGGTACCAAAACGGAATAGGCTCATGGGCCAGATGTCTTATGTGACTATAATATTTGATAAAACTAAGGCTGATCTAAGGTAAGCGTTTATCAGCTTTATCTTAGAACAAATGCCATGAAGTCGGCTGCTAAAGTGAGGCAACGACGTCATTAGATAGCTTCTATTTCTCATAAGAACATTAAGAATAATTCAACATTCAAATAATATTTAAAACTAGCTTGTGTTATCATCCATTTCTTTTGCAATCTTTTATGATATGCTTTTCGTCTATTTATTTTTACAGCTCTTCAACGTGTAACCTCTTCTCTGGCCTTAATTTTTTAATTATTACTGCCAAATCCACTTATCATTAGAACAAGTCTGCACAGTACATAGATAAAATATAATAAGGTTCTAAGATATTTTAGGAAAAGTCAAAGTATAATCATCTGTTAGTTTAGTATGAACATAAAATATTTGTACAAAATTTCAGAAGAAGAATCGTCTGCAGTGGATTGGAGTTCATCATCGGTAGATTGGGGCGCGCCGGTCGCTGCGCCCAAGACTGAAGAACTTGAACTAGATTGGGGCGCGCCTGTCTCTTCTATGAAATCCGACGAACTTCAGCTCGACTGGGGAAATGATGAGGAGGATAAAGAGTGAGTAGCTATATGAGTATAGTAAAAAGTAAACAGACCTATAACAAGTACTAACTCGCAATATATTTACAAATCAGATTAAGATGTCTTAAATCTAGAAACTTACCGCAAATATTATTATATAGACATGTCTACTCCGAACTGCCTTTCTTTGATACCTACTGAAAACACATTAATAATTATAATATTTTTAATCTATGATTTAAAACGTGTTCATTTAAAACGCTTCTTATGGATGCCCTTAAGAGTCGTTTATGGTTCAGAGGCCCGTATCTGTCGTCTCTAAAAGATCACATCCTCAGACAACATTCCACCATTATTTCAGTTCGGACGCTTCAGGCGCCTCCACACCTCCACTAGAAATGAAGATCGGTAAATCGGAAAACGAGCCTACGGTGAACGGTATCGCTGATACTGAAAAAGAAGCTGAAGAAGCGCCATCTGTCGATATAATGGCGCAACAGCTGAAGTTCGTGGCTTGTTTGAAGATATTGATGGAGGAATTGAGTACGCTGGCAACCGGGTTTGAAGTTGATGGTAAGCTAATCTGAACCTCCGTCGTCGTTTGAATCGATCGGATTTAATACATGATGATGGATCATTTGCGTCAGAAGTAGCGCAAACGCGATAAAAAGCCTACATTTTCCATTGAACTATGTTGAAAGCAATTTTTTTCTACTTTTGGTATCGATTTCAGGCGGACATCTTCGCTATCAACTATACATTTGGCTGGAGCGCGAAGTGGAAGCGTTACGCCGCCTCTGCGGGTACGCAAGCACTCGCGGGCCTCGCGCGGACAAGGGGGCGGGAGGGGAGCTGATCTGCGCAGACGCGGAGCCACCGCCCTTGCCGGACCGACCAACCTTACACCAGCTGTTGGTCAGAGAGAAGGCGGACTTTGAGGCGAAGGTGCAACGAGCAGTTAGCAGGAAGAAATGGCTCAAAGGTAAGGCTTGGGAAAAGAATAGAAGAGGTGATTTATGGGTATTCGACGTTCTTAAACGCATTGAAAAAGCTCTTTTCAGTCTTATTTATCGGATACTAGCTTCTGCCCACGGTGCATTTTTCCAGGATAAAAAGTAGCCTATGTTACTTTCCGGTCCATACACTATATCTATCCCAAAACTCACGTCGATCCGTTGCTCTGTTACTGCGTGAAAGAAGGACAAACCAACAAACACACTTTCGCATTTGTAATATTAGTAAGATATCTGCGAAGCACCACTGTTAGTCAGAAATGTGTTCTTTCTTACTTCAACCGGTCATGTACAACAAGTGTCATTATGATATAAACTTCTCATACAGCATAGAACAAAAACATTATGGAACCTCCAGTTGTAAATTAGAAATCATAATCCAAAAAAAGCTCATTATCCTATATAAAAACTAGATGGCGCCGATTTACTTTAGACACCGTAGATGGTACTAAATACTGTATTATGCTATCTAGTATAGCGACTGTAAAGGAAGACCTTTGCCAAATAGTTTTGGGTATAACAAAAGTTTTTCATTTTTTGTTTACAGCTAATGAAACCCTCCTCCGCACCCTCCTATCATATTGCTCCCTCCACGGTGCTGGTGGCGGGGGGTTGGCCTCCGTCCGGATGGAACTGGTCCTGCTCCTCCAGGAGTTGGGGCAGGATAAGCAGCACCAGCAACTATTGTCGCCGCTGCCGTTCCCGACCACGCTGCCTCTGCTAGCGGCCGCCGTGGCGACGAATAATACTGTGGTCGCAGATCCTGTCAGACATTTGCAGGTATGTCCTGTTGTACACATATTACAGGCCTTACCTCATCGCCACAGCTATACGTATCCAATCAATTCATATTGGAATATGGTAGCTAACTTACTGGATTGACAACTTCCCTTAGTCTCGTTAGTTTTTTTTAATACTATTTGATAACGAGGCGAGCTGGTCGTTTGCCTGATGGTAAACATAACACCGGCCCATAACAATTGCAATGCTTTGAAACACAAAGGCCTAGCAACAGTTAAACCTATATGACTTTAGCTTGCTGCAGCTAGGCTCATCTCCGGGATAAAAGTTGATTCTAATTTTTTTTAAGAAAACGACTTTTTAGCCAAAAGTTAACGTTTGACAATCTCGCCTGCTCAATTTACTCTAAAACTAAATTAGAACGGGATCTCTAATGCAACCGCCAGAACATACCGATAAATGCTTGGTGATTAGATTTAATTTTTATCTTAGGTCGGAAACTAGCTAGTTGAGTACTAGAAACTGCCCTATCACTATATTGTGGTTGCATCACGATGCTTCATCGAAAGCTCGAACACAAAGTATCATTCGATCCATCGACTTACAGATCGGTGGCCGACGTCACTAACTACTGCTCGTTTCAAAAATTTATTTGTTTACAGTCCGTAGCCCACGACATGTTGGGCACAATCGGTGAGCTGGGCATTCCCGGCGGCTCCGCGACTAGAATTCTGCACACCCTACGGGAATTAGCCGTCGCGCTCTCCGCCTGTATCTACCAGAGTTTGTGCGACTCGGATACCTTTAGTTTGAAGCACACACACCACCACGACGGGTAAGTCACTTTGTGAATGAAATTTCGTCTTTTCATTTTATTTGTTTATGTAGCTTTCACGTCACGTCTTGATCAGTTTACCAACATAGAATAGTTCAACATAGAATTGTCTGATATAATTATCCACCGTGTCCCACAGATGAATGCTTGAACTTTATCTAATACACAAATATTTTTTCTATTGTGGAATATGAAACCTGCAACCTTTTGCTTGCGCTTTTAGAAAAGTGTCCAGTAGCCATATATCCTATAGGATATATGGCTACTTGATGGCCAGAAGGAAGCAAGGACCAGCACTCCCTTCGTTTACTACAAACATATTTTGTGTTTTATTTTGCTAACGTTTCTAATGAAATTCAATTATTCTTTCAGCACAATAGCCGAAACTCCCGGTACTAGTCAAATGCTCGCGCGCCAGCGTCGTCATTCCACTGAGGAGCTTACGGTCACCACTCTTCCAAACAAATGGCCAGGTACAGATTCTTCATTAAGCACAAAAGTAGTAGTTAAACGCCAATATCTCAGTTTCAGTCGAATGTGGCCAAATGCTAAACCGACTGAGGACTGTCTATCAAGTGCTGTCAGAATATACCGTTATTAGGTATTTAGCGACAGATTTTTTAACTTGTGTGTGTTTGATTGCTCGTTCTATGCAATCTCTATTTCTACAGGCGTATCAGCGCTACGCGGATTGGCGTTACGAGCGGCGGAAGAAGATGATGCGCCTCGCTTACCAGTATTACTGGCCGAAGCATTCTGCGCAGTGTACCTCGCGTTACTGGGGTGGGCACTGGCAGCCAGGGACGCTCACTTGCTGTACCGCCTGGCGGCGCATATAGCGGACGGGAAGGCTCACTCGCGGCTATACGGTGGCGGAGTGAGACGGTTATTAACCACTGCGCCCGCGCCGCCTCAAGTGAGTGTCTTATTAACCTTGCGTTATAGTCAAGTTGGGTATCTTGACTGTAACGAAAATAACTTATATTTTTTTATTCTCTACAGCCTAAATTAGTGGAGCGTCCCGAAGGCACGTCGGTCTGGTCATCGCTGAGAGAAAAGCGCGCGTTGTTAAACATGCGTCTTCTCGGCTTGGGGCCGACCGCGCCTCACAAGAACATACAAGAGGGCCGGCCGACGTACCGGGAGCAATTTGTGCCGCCGCATTGCAGTATACTCACATTTTTGCTCACTAAAGTAAGTGCTTATTTACGAACTAGCTGCTGCCCGCGGTTTCACCCGCGCGGAGATATTGGTTTTTATGGTTTTTATTTTTCAATCTAATAAAATAAAATTGAAGCATTTTAGGTAGTAATTTTATTGGCATACAACTGTTATTAATATATAACTTTCATTCCTTACATATCTTATTGATAGTTATAATAAAAAGAATAACGGAAAAAAGATAACCCCCCTCCCCCCAACCACTCTTAAAAAGATTAACGGAATTGAAAATTTGTTAATGGCTTATAAATCTTTTTTGGACAAAATCAACTTGAATAATCTTGTTACAAAATCTGTGGACTAAATAAATATCGATATCGATAAATATTGAAGCTGAGGAGCTCGTCGCTCCCCTAAAAAACAGCATCCATGGAGTATTGCTTTTTATTGTCTATGGTTGCCTGTCAATTATTATGAAATTCATAGGCGTGCTTGTGTCAAAAGCTCAATAAATGGTTGGATGGAGTATCAGGTCAGGTTAAAAAGTAATTCCCTCTCCAACCATTTCACTTTGAGAATGTAACCTACTCTCGTCTACTCCAGCCCACAGCAGAACAAGATCCAGAGAACTACGACTACGACTCGGCGGAGTCGGGTGCGGAAGACGCAGAAGATAGCGAGAGCGACCCAGATGATGATGACATCTTCGACACTAGCAATACCAAGTATGAGATTAATTTGTTATTTTCCAGGTAGATAATCACTAGAAAATGGCATGCCACTGAGCTCATTGATTCGAAGCTTCGATTTATCGGCGGATGATTTTACCACCATCTAACGGAAACCACCGACATCGACTTTAATTTTTTTTTAATTTTACCTTCGTTACCCTAAAACATCAGGTATTAAGTCTCGTACGCCAAATAATTTCACTGACTACTTTGGTCGTCAAACCGGAACACTGTAATTCCATTGCTACTTGGCGTCAGAGCAAAGCGATAGTTCACACACCCGGAAGGCACCCTACTAGGGTTAACTCTCCTCCTAAGGTTTTACTAGGTGGTAGGACTAACTCTTCTACGAGTGTCCCTCTGGGTTGGTACCACTGCTTTGCAGGAGAAGTCTGCCGCCAAGCAGTAATGTGCAATATTTACTGTGTTCCGGTTTGATGAGCAAAGTAGCCAGTGACATTACCGGGCTTATGAGACTTAATACCTAATGTATCAGGGTAACGAGCGTACTGTAGGCGCACGCGCGCAAACCTTTGTGTTTCAAAGTTCTGAGTGGCACTACAATTGTTATGGGTCGACGTTATGCTTATCGTCAGGCGAACGTCTGGTTCGACTCGTTATCAAATAGTATCAAAAAAACATATCACGAGTTAAATTGCCAATGTATGTTTCCCACAGGATTGAAAAGCGTCGCAAAGGACCCAACATGGAGCATTCGGACCCGGACTCGTACTCCTGGTACGTGATGCGGGTGGCGGTTCTACGCCTGGCACAGCAAAAGTTACAACATTTCTTGCAGCTCTGCGGCATAGAGATGTCCGGTGAGATATATTATTGTCTCTTTTCTCTATTTGAAATGAACACAATGTTCAATTCAAACATGGAAGACAGTTGGTCTTTCACCGCTCAATTGCTTGAAGGTGGTAAATACGCCAAACTTAAAGAACTCTGTAACAAAAAATAAAAAGATGTTTTTTTTTTTTCAAATTAAAATTGGCCAACTTCGCACTATATCTAATGAATGAAGCATAATTAAAATTGGACTATTATGTAAAATGTGTGGTCATAGACAAAACAATTTTAAATATATATGTACGGTACGTGTTGGACCTCCCCTAGAACTTCCTTTTTTATCGTCGCTAAACGGGAAAGATACCGATACGTGCTTGGCGACTGATTTGCATTCTAAGGTTTTTTCCTAGTTATACCGACTATTATACTGAAAATGTACCTCCATGCTATGGTAATGTTGCACTACCGTGTAAAATGACCACATTATACTGAGGTTAGCATAGCATTAAGTTCGTCTATGAACCTTCAATTATGATTGTGCAATAAAGAGTTTTCTATCTATGGTAGTATCACAATATAACGATGTTTTCCTGTACCAAATCTCCATGATTGTAGAATCTATCTTTCTTAATGTCGACTGAACATTTTTCAGAGCTGGCAACGACAAGTCCCACAGTCCACGGCGCGCTGAGACGCGTGGACCAATGGCAGCAGCAGTTAACTGAAATACTAGAATCTCGCCCGCCGCCGCTCGACTACATTCCCGGCTGCTTCCCCGAACAACAGATACAGGGACCGCCTATTAACAAATACAGGTATATTGTCACAGAACGATCAGTTGAGTCTATTATTCGCGGGCCTTTGAAACACGTAGTTTAATGTTGCTATTAGCTTTCGGACGCAACCGAATTGATCGAAAATTTAAATACTCAAATAATATGGACTCATTTTTTTATTGACTTTGAAATTGTAGTGTGAGATGCACTTCTTCATTACCTACTATTATATACGTGTTTACAACTTTGAGTCGTTCTATCGCATATATTTTATATTGTTTAAAAAGTTGCGATAATCTAAGTAAGCAATCAAAGAAAGATCTCAGCGAGCTATAATCAAGGTTATAAACTTTAAACATTATCGTTATCCGACTTTTGATCTATATAAAGAATTTGGGGTGTTAACAGTGAGACAGTTGTACATACAAAATCTTATTATAAAACAGCACCGAACTTTAATAACAGATACAATTAACAAAAGAAGACCTGATATTGTGTATGCAACTCCTTCCTGTAAAACATCATTTGCTCGACGTTTTGCGTATTTCCAAGGGCCACGTTTGTACAACAGAATAAGTAAAGAAATCATAATAAAAAACCTTAATAAATATAATCTGAAGAAAACTCTGTTTAATTACTTGTATAATTTAAATTACCACAATACTGAAGATCTTTTGATAGTGCCTGCGTAACCATATATCATTATATACTAACTATATACCAAGTACTAATTTCACGAAATATTTAGTGCAATAATAAATAAACTAAGCGTACAAAAAAAAAAAAAAAAAAAAGTGTAAGCACAGAAACTGCGTTGTATGGGACAATACGATAATATAGTTAGAGTACATATTAGTCTATCATGTTATGTTATATAGGTATTTATACGTATGTATTTATGTAGAAATATTATTCTATATATGTAACTAAATCTATCTAATTTACCAATGTCTAATTCTATTATATTGTACCAACCTATTACAATATTTTTAAACATAACGTATTATATTCTTTAAGTAGTATTTGTTAATATGTTTTAATATTTATCTTGTCTTATTGTGTTTATTAGGTTTTATATATTATGTGATATTTAAATGTACTCTAGTAATATGCTAAAATTGGCTTTATTATTTAAGAAAGTACATAATTACTGTACTAAAATACCTAATTGTAAATAACTGTTATGAGCTGGCGTTATGCTTACCATCAGGCAAATTACCAGCTCATCTCGATATATAATAAACAAAAAAGAAAAAAAAAAAAAAAAATTACAAAATTTACATCTACTTTTTCTGCGTATACTATGTTACGACATGCAACATGAACACAGCTCATATTGCGGGACGAGGAACACTGCCCTGCCGTCATACAGTTCTTACTAGTTCGGAGGGTAGTAGTAATTTGTCTTTGACAAGTGTGACTACTTTCGGGCATATTTTTATTTTTTATTTTCTACCTACGCATATTTCGAAGCATATAATACACAGTCATTGTAAACTATTGATGTTATGTAAGTTGTTACTTTGTAATCGTTATTCTATATTAATTATTAGACTGTACTAACCCTACTAACATAGCATACATAAGTTTTTACTTACATACTTTAATTTAAAATGCGCCTGATATGGTCAAGCACAAACTTTTTTGTAATAAACATTTTTCATTTCATTTCATTTCATTTCAAATGATTGGATAAGGCGTTTTTAACAAATAAGTAGCCAACCAACAAATAACAAAGACGCCTGATAGTTACGCACCAACCAAATTAATATGTGGTTTTGCTATCTTAGCCAGTGCTTATAGCTTGTTATTGAATATTAATAAAAATAAGAGCAAAAGAACCAAAAAACTTATTATACCTTATATATATGGCACAGATTATTTAGCCTGTTGATAGCTCATAAACACTATTCCTCATACAAACATGTCTCACCGGCGCGGGCAGGGGGCGAGGTAATATTCTATGCTTGCAATTGGCCGATCATTTGGATGACGCAATTTAGTGATGTGGTACGACTACTACGGAACAGAATAATATCGATAAAATTGAATAGGTAGTTAGCATCGCATTCTTGATTCCCTGACATATACGATTAATAATAAATTATTATATGGAAAACCTAGACAATACATACTTACTTTATAAATGAATCTATACTACTACTTATAATAAAACTCCAGGTCACATTTTTTTTGGATGGCACTCCTATCTATACTGAAGCCAAAACTGTATTTTTATTTTTGTCTGTCTGTCTGTATTTTGGCCACGCATCACGTCGAAGCTACTGAATGGATTCCATGACTTGCGATGTATGGAACCAATTCTCTTTTTGAGTCGTTTCTATCCACTTTTCCTTTATTTCTGGGATGTCTGGAAATCTAACAACAAAAAGCAGAAATACTTTAAAAAAACCGGGAACCTACTTCGATGAAAATATCGCGATATATGAAAATTCAAGTACCATTTTTTCATCTTTAGATGTTCTTCCATAAAATGTATATGGGACCACCTTGAGATGATACACTTTCAAACAACAAAAATAATTTTCAAAATCGGTCCACAATTGACGGAGAAATCAGTTAAAATACTTAAAAAAATACATACAGTCGAACATTTAACCTCTTCCTCTTTTTTCGAAGTCGGTTAACAAATCCAAACGAAAGGTTATTATTTTTCCAAAATAATTAATAATAGTATATATATTAATTGTAAAGTATACATTGAATATCGATAAGTTATAAGTCTGCACTCGTACTCGCAGTGGCGAGTAGTGCATTTACATAGTTCGTTTTCGCATGAGGGGAAGTTGTATCATTAGTCAACAGGATTTATAGTCTTTGATATATGGTATACCGTTGTTCCAGATGTTTGTTAGAGAAACATAATACTCCGTTCAATTCTGCGTTGTTCAGCGCGGCCCCCGCTCGCCGTCTATGGAGCTTCCTTGTTCGACAAGAATCAGTGCAGGTATAGCATAATATAATCAAATTATGTATAGTGTACACCATTAACCATATTATTGTTTTTACAATGTCTGTCCACCAAAGAATGCTTGTAAGAAATTGCTTATACCGATAAAGCCGTTGTACAACCATTATCCACTCATTATTGAGTATAGGTGTTCTCTTTTGCACGCCGTTGTTTACGGTCTTGCGCGAGCTTCATCCATTGCTTTCACGCCGCCTTCACGGTATCATCTGACCAAAAGGCTTTATTTTATTTACATACCCTTATTGTGTCGATTCTGTCGTTTCATATCGAAGCGTAATTTTAATTTCTCTCTTTCTTTCCAATATATGACATGAAAAAGAGATGAAAGATGTTTAACAGATCTAAATTTAGTTTTAGAGCGGTTGAATATCAGACATCCTGGATAAATTAGACACCACTAAATTCATTGCCGTTAAATTTAAGCAAGCAAGTGGATTAATTTGACAAGTCTGAAATGTATTTCAGCTCTTTCGCATGTTCTCATTTAGAAAGAGAGATTGAAACAAAAATTAGTTTTAGGTGAGATGACAGAAACAGTACCTATATAATTTTTTTGCGTTCCATGTACTAAATACTTGGTATTCAATAAAGAGTATAGGTTTTTAAATTCATGGTCAACAATACTACAAACGAAGTCAGATTTAACGGGATATTGACCATGTGTATTATTCGTATTGAGTTCCCGATATTTCGGCGCTGTTGCAAGCGCCATGAACTGGAGAACTGTTCAATAAAGAGTTATGTATTGTGTTATGCAAAAATAAAAATGTCGATTGTTTCAACATTAGTTTGTACGTTAGGACCTGTTTATCCGCGCGGTGTTCACGCGGCGCCGCACGCAGTCCATGTCGACGGTGGCCAACCTCACGGGCGCGGACGCGCGCACGTTGCAGCGCGCGAGGGACCTCGAGCTGCATAACCCCGTTCGCATCATACACAAGGAGCAGGACTCCATCGCCGCCTTCTGTCTCAACAAGGTAACGCGAGAGGGCGCTGCGACCTCGCTTTGGTAATGTGAGCAGGTGGTGCGGGTGAAAGAGTGAATGCCTTACGTGACCGGAGTAGACGGGCTCATATTATATCGCGTGCCATATAGTTTAACGTTTGATCAGGAGAGATTCCTGATTTTAAATATCATACACAAGAAACAGGACTACATCGCCGCCTTCTGTCTCAACAAGGTACCGATAGAGGGCGCTCCAACCTCGCTTTGGTAATGTGAGTAGGTGGTGTAGGTAAAAGTGAATGTCTAAACACTGGCTAAACACGAAATCTTGAAAACTACTTGACCATAGGTCAACTGTCAACAATAGATAAACTGAAATTGGACAGGTAGATACTTTATAGGTAGGAGACGTCAACTAAGAATGGATTTTGCGACAGAGCCGAACAACCCCATTAGAGTCTAAGGACTTTCGTAAGTTTATATGAGTCTTAAACTATTATTCGTGTGAAGCTGGGGCGGGTCGCTAATCTATACAAATAAATACAATAGAAGTGTCTGTTTGTAATATCAAACTAACAGGTTTTTACTAAATACATATGAAAGTATATACGATACCTATAACAAAAACAACCATTTTTTTTAATTTTTATCTGTCTTTCGATATGTCGTGTCTTTTTGTTCCGGGTAATCTCCAAAACGGCTGGACCGATTTTGACGGGACTTTCACTGGCAGATGTTACAAGGAGTAACTTAGGCTACGTGGGCGAAGCCGCGGGGCACAACTGTTTGATATAATTATATGAATCTGTATAAAATTGACTGCTTTTTAAACAATAAATTGCTGTTTCCAGGTCGGCGGCTGTTTACTAGCAGTCGCGACGGCCCGCGAGGTGCAAGAGATGGACGTGTCCCTGCTGCTGCGCGGCGGCGCCAGCTGGGCCGAGGACGAGTGCGAGGTGGACCTGCTGGGGCTGGCGGCCGACCCCGCCGCGCTGCCCGACACGGGCTTCCTGCTCATACAGCACCAGGACAAGTAAGCGCTGTCGGACGCCGAGCTGAAACAAATATACAAGTCGGGATATTGCATCAAACACAAAATACACAATTTCTGTCGTCGTACAGTTTTAAGGAGATCACACTAACACAATAAAAATGAAATTCACAAAAAATATATAATTTTCACAAAGATCTATAAGTTTCCCAAATTAAACAATTTGTTTTTATCATACATTAGTAATTTAAATGATACCATCAGATTCTTTACATTTTAATGAATAATAAAATGTATGACAACTATGTACCTACTTAAACGCAGTTTTTCAAGGCCAAATCGATAAAATGCATCTTTTTAGTACAGCTTTACGGCCCGCGTTGAACAGAGTGACGTCAGATGTTCTGTTCAATTTGTATGAGGCGTTTTAGCGCTCAGTAGATACGCCTAACTTTGACTCTCGATATAGAGATATTTGATTCTCATGAGAAAACGAATTGATTGAGATCACAAAAAAAATGGAGTCAAAATCCCTTTTATTAGAAAATTAGTGCCAGTACAGGAGCAAATATCACACAATAATTAATTATGTCCGTGCTCTCAACCTATATCGCGAATACTGTCATTTGATTAAGGCATTCGTTGTCGAATCATTTCATGTATTATTACGACGTATAAAAAGAATATTCTCGATTAAACTAGTATTTTCTTTTTGACAATCGACTTAAGACTTATAAAATGCTTCCCTTTCAGGCCTAACAACGGTTCAGTGCCCGGCACAGGCAACAGTTCGCCGCTCAATCCGAACGCGCCTCAGATCCCAGTCGGCATAGCCAGCCAGACAGGCCGAGGCGCCAGTGTTGTAAGTATTATACTGTCTCAATGCTGTCACCAGAAACTAATGAAGACCGATTGCTTCAGAAAACGTAGGATTTGAGATTCGATTAGAACCGTGAATTTTTTTCGCTCGCTAGGTTAACGTTAGAGCGAAATGGAAAGGAAATATAAGGAAGGCTGAAACCGGCTTCATTTCATATACAAGCTCAATAGCCAATTAGTCAGGAAGAGAGAGAGAGAGAGAGAGAGAGAGAGAGAGAGAGAGAGAGTTGTACAGGTTACCGTTTGACCTCTATCGTGCCTGTGCATGATGATATGGTTGATGGTTGTGAATACTCCTAGTATAGAACTACCGATAAGTTCTTGGCGTTTACGATTATGACTATTATATATATATTTTAAATATTATTTGATAACGAGACGAGCAGGTAGTTTGCCTGATGGTAAGCATAACGCTGGCCCATAACAATTGTAGTTCCACTCAGAACTTTGAAACACAAGGGCCTACGAGGCACTTCAGTGCGCTCGTTACCCGGAGCCATTAGGTATTAAGTCTCGTTAGCTCAGAAATTTCACTGGCTTCTCTGCTCATCAAACCGGAACACAGTAACAACACATTACTGCTTGGCGGGAGACTTCACGAGCAAAGCGGCGGTACCAATCCAGAAGGACACTCGCAGAAGAGTTAGTCCTACTACCTAGTAAACCTTATAGTAACCTTATATACCAATAAATACAGAGTATAGTATACTACAGTATGGCATACTATATACAGTATAGTTTATGTACTACAGTATTATACAAACATAATAATGGTGTTGCGACAACTTGTTGTCAGTTATTATATTAAATACTATAAAATATCTGGGATATTTTCTACACTGCTACCACTAATAAGAATATTATATGTATTTTAACTGTAAAATTTATACCATCAACATGTGTTTACTATACTGTCCAATCTACTAGTATACAAGAGCGTAGTAGACCGATAATGTGTTTATTACAATTAAAAAGTCTTCCTGTTTTGTATAATTATTTCAAATAATTGGTGTACTACGTATATTTATGTATTTTATACAAGTAATATACAAAACTCGCGATATTTGAATGCGGCTCGATTTGAATTACCTAATGCGTCTTAATATACCGCGATCTGCTATGTATTGTGCAAGCAGGACGCCAGTATGTCTACGTGATTGAGCGAGCGAGATATACTGTTTTCTAACCCGTTCCCCATTATCTTTTAAAATCGCATTCTACACAAATTCAGGGACGCATTTAAGTATGACGAATATTGGATATGTTTACTACATAAATGTCGTACTGTTGTACTAACATAACAAGCCAGAATACAGAATACAGACTATACCATAATTTAACTGGTAACCGCAAATTCGGTATTGATAGGTTGAAAATTGTAAAAACTTTTCCACACAATTTTATGGCATTTTATGGCAAAATAAGATACGGTAATTTTATAGTGTTATTTTCGTCATTTAAAAGATTCACAGGCGAACCGTTGCGCTTGAACGTAACTGTAGTCAAATACCAGTTTCTTATATTCCATGGGTACACTACGCTTTGAGCGCTGCTTTATAAACTATCAGTACTAAACTTTGAATTGTCGTGGTTACACCACCAGGGATACTACCGGTCTGGGCACTAACTTGTTGTGAATAACGTCCACAGCTGGAGCGACGAGCTAGCCAATCGATCCCGACTGGCCTTGAACAGTATATTGTTACAGTACGTGAAGGATCACTAATACAATAACTAAGCTTTGCTGGGTGGATTAATGTTTGGAGTTTGGATTACTATTTTTCGAAGCCAGAGTAAACGATTCTAGCGTGGATAGATTGGAATGAAGTCACACTATTGGTCGATTGGCTGTCTGTCATTCTTGACAGCGGCGCAAGTACGGATCTTTTAGGTCGATAAAATTCGATAAAATTGACAATTCAAATCGATAAAACCCACTTTATCGATCTATCAATTTTATCGAATTTTGTCGAATATTATCGAATTTTATCGACCCGAATAGATCCGTACTTGCGCCGCAGGTCGGATCAACCAGTGACATAAACATTCTCAATGTATCTAATTTTGTTATCTTATAGAATGTTGAATAATTATCCGGTTTGGCCGTATGCTAGTTTTTTTTACCACAGATTAAATATATTTTTATTATTTAAACGAAACGATCAAGCAACAAGGTTTGATGCTTGCAATGCTTTACAATTAAAACGTGCACCTAAATCTCACTATCATTTTCACGGAATGAGATTAGATGCTAGAAGCTTTGGTTCACTCATGTCGCGAGGAACAAGACATTTTATTATTTCGTTTTAATACATTCAATGAAGCTTCGAATGTTTAGTTCGACAAGTTTGGCGTTACTAGCATCGCACACAAACATTAATCTATCCATGGAAAGCAGGGATATTAACTTGGAGTGGTGTGTGCATAACTGCGTTCATGTATACGTTCGCCTCGCTTCGCACTTTGTCTCGACTACATTACTAATTCTCTTCCTTAACCGTTTCGGAGAAAGAGACCACGATAGTGTTATACTTGGTAAAGGATACAAATTTAATCTGAATCAGACGAGCTCAGTATTAATACCTTCCATAAATTAAAATAAATGTTTGTAGTTTCTGGAATTATTTGAATCATCAATGCTGAACGTTTCTGCTTTGTTTTAAACTGTTTCAAACTGACTTGAGTATGTGGTAAAACGATTCTATTCCTAGATGACGTCATGTGATAGTTCCTTTATGTATCAGTGTAAGAATGTGTGTGTGAGTGTATGGCGATGTTGGTCACAGGTGAAGGGTCTTCAGTTCCCGGGTTGCCACGATCCGAAATACTGCCGCCTGGTACTCCACCGCTCGAAGCTTCTCATGAAACCGGTCAGTGACTACCCCTCCCCCCGATGTCGAGTTCATGTCACTTCCAGAACCAGTGATTCGCACCCTTTTTTGTTTCCGGCTCAATGTTCACGTTTTATTTGTTCTTCAACAGATTTGTCTTTCAGTTTTGGTTTTTAATTTAGCTGCGACACGTATTAATTCTTTTTGCTCTCATGGCGACCTCACCGTCTCACCCGTTTGGTTTATTTGTTTTCCTCTCATTTCGTCTGCAGATTTGTTTTTGGTACAGTCATTGTAGAAAAGGTTCATCTTGTCGTTCTGTTGTAGGCGTTCCTGAGTTATTTTTCTTCGCTATTGTCGTTTCACCGCTATTATTGTGTTTGCGTCCGTTGCCTGTTTTTTAATTTTGTCAAGCATGTCTGTCTGTCTGTTTTAAAAATGTCCAAATATAAAGAGATCTGTTTAGATTTTTGCAGATTTGGGCACATGTAGAAACTGCACAATTGTGTAAACATTTGTTGACATTAAAATGTTTCTCTGTAGGTGCTGAAGCATAAAATCGACAACATCAAACGAATGGCAGCGCATCCGACCCAACCTCTGTGTAAGTTATGTTTTCTAAATCCTTTTGTAACTATGAACATCGCGCAAAGATTCGCGGTTTAATTAATTTTAAGTCAAATTTAAGTAAATTCTCATGTCGGTTATATCAAAACTTCTGTTTCTACTATGAATCTGATCTACTGTTAGCCATTTACTATCACCGAACTATCTACTGTCGCTCTACTGTCACCGAATGCGATTTTTCATAACTATATTAAGCGATTGTTTAGGCTTTCGGAGTAAGTTTACTTTTGTTAAGTTAATGATAAGTTAAAAAAAAATCTGTATATATAATTTGAATTATCAAACAAAGGGTGCGAGCCCTGGAGCTTGCAGAGGAAAATAGATAAAATTTAAAAAAAAAGCGATTGTTTATCTTCAAAAATGTTGAGATGCGCGAGTGAGATAGCAGCGCGCCGGATTCTGCCCCATAATATAACACATGATGATGTTGTTGTCTGTTCCGCTTGGCGCAGACCTGACCGGCGGCGCGGACGGGTCGGTGCAGCTGTGGGAGTGGGGCCACCCGTCGTGCGTGTGGTCCCCGCGCGCGCCCGGCGCCTTCGCCAAGGTGACGCGCGTGCGCTTCTCAGACTACGGGAACAAGTTCGCGGCCGCCGACGCGGACGGGAACCTCGCCATGTGGCAGCTGCACCCCTCGCCGCAGCAGGCGGGGCAGGCGCACGCCTCGCACCGCCCCTTCTTTGTACGTATCGCTTATGTTAACCTACACTCGTATAGGGAGGGACCTTGTAGTAATAGTAGATTTGAGACTTGGCGCTCTTAAGGTCCGTGTTTTTTGTCTAAAAACACACACATTTTAATAATTTCGTAGATTTTAGACTTGACACTTTATATTGAAACTTGGCATGTAAAGGCACTAATCTAATCAACTTTAAAAAAAAGATATGGAAAACTTAAAATCGCTCAAGTGCAGTTTTAATACTCTTTTTCGAAAATGTTCTCTGTTAACTATTAGTTTAGAAAGGGGCGGGCTACGAGTTTAGACTTAAAACTTATATGAAAAGCCGTGTAGCGTAAAAGCTCTTAACCTATTTTCATTTATTTCCAGACTCATCAATGCCACAGCAAAGGAATTAGTGATTTCGTATTCTTAGGTTCCTGTAGTTTAGTAGCCACTGGTAAGACATACATCATTACCTACAGATATATATTTTAATATTATTTTCTTGGGGGATTTCAAATTGTTAATGTATCCGTGTTTGTTGCAGCCGGTCACAGTTCAGAGAATAAGAACGTAGCAATATGGGACACCCTGATGCCTATAAAGAAAGCTTTAGTAGTTTGTAAGTATATGGAATACTTTGTTAAATTTATTTTCTAATATCTTAAGAAAAAGCCTACCGTCACACACCGTGCACTCACTATTTAAGTTAATTTAAGTTTATTTTGTATTTCTCTTACAAGTGAATTTTATTCTTTTAGAGAAATAAATGTCTTAAACCGTAAACCGTAAAAGTAAAATCCAGCATAGCAAGTATATAAGTAGAAGTGAATCTAACATTAATATTTTAAAAAGGTATACTTAATGCTTTTAATAAACAAAGACCTGCTGCTTTACCGGCTAGTAGCTTCGTGTTCGTTTTAGACTGCAACCCGATTAAAACCAGCGGTCGCTAGGTCTTCGGCTGGAAGGAATAGTCTAGAATTTTCGGTGGTTATCATTTTAGAACGAACGTTATTAAGGAAACAAGTTCTTACAAAACGAAAAGAAGCGAAAACTCTAGACAACTCCTTCCACACGAAGACTAGTGCCCGGTGGTTTTAATCTGTTTGGAACCGAAAACCAACACGAGATTGTTATCCGGTAAGGCAGCAGTACTTGTTAAGAAAGTGTCTGTTTTGTGTGCGTAATAAATGTGTACGTGCGGGGTGGTAGCGTGGACGTGCCACGAGGGCGGCGCGGCGTGCGTGGCGTGGGCGGGGCTGGGCGGCGTGCTGGTGTCGTGCGGGCGGCGCGGGGACGTGCTGGTGTGGGACCTGCGCGCCCGGGCCGTGCGCCACCGCGCGCAGGCGCACCACGCGCCCATCAAGTGCGTGGCGCTGTCGCCGCGAGAGGACCACTACGCCATCGGCGCCGCCGACGGAGACATCAAGGTCGGGGACACTCACACCACCATCGAGATTAGGGGGTGCAGAATCGGACCATTTTGAACAATCAAAAATTTCGATTCCAACTCCTGACTGGGAATCGGGTACCCGGTTTTTTCGATTCCTTTCGATTGCCGTTTAAAAATATCCCAATTCTAAGCATTCAATTCTTTTTTTTTATGCTTTTTAGTAACGAGACGAGCTGTACCCCTAGTACGAGTTTTGATAGTTTTCGAATACTACATTTCGTATCGTTTGCTCCCATACATTTACGTGCAGCGCCCCTAGCGAAAACTTGGAGGAACTGAAATCGGTAGTATGAGCTATTTCGAATCGTAGTATTCGAAAACGAAAAAAGTTTTCGAGTAGTATTTTGCATTTGGGCAGTATGAGTTGCCACTTTGACACGGTGACGGTAGTAAACAAAGACGTTTTCGAAAACTTAAAAAGTTTTGTTACTCGTTGACTAAATCGTCGTGAGAGCGTGTAATCGTCTTGTGATTTTTGTGGAAACTATGATGAAAAGACGGAATTTTGCGATGCGGTTAGCTGCGGAAGCTGTAGAAGCTGACCGTCGTGATGAGGAGCGTCGGGAGCTAACACAGAGGCGGCGGTTATTGGTACCCAGCCGTATCTCCAACACTCACTTTGTGTAGCGGTATCGGCTCACAAAAAAAAGTTTTGCGTACCTCTGTGAGACTCAAATCTCAGGAGCTCTCAAAGAATCACACTGAAGACAAAGGTACTTCCGAAGATTTTTATTTTCTATTGCAAATTTATAGGTTAAATAAATATTTAAAAAAATATCTAGAACCACTTTGTTTTAATGAGATTTATTATTTACATGTAATTAGTAAGTGCATTGATAAAACGCATTGCATAAAACAATAAATTTACAAGCACTCCAATAATTGTCCCAAATTATGTTAAAGAATTATAGAATGTATGTCCTAACATGGATAGTTATTATACTCTTTGGTCCTAACCTACGATAAATACAATGTCTGTGGATAAATACGATAAACATAACGTCAAACAGATAAAAATAGCAAAATATATTTGTCTCTTTAGATTTCTCTAAGTGTAAGAGAGATAGAAATATACAGTATGAAGTTCGTTCATTCGAGATAGTCGATACTCGATATGGTGTAAACGTCGTTCGAAAATGTTAACTCATACTACCGATTACAATGAAAACTATTAGTTTAGTGAGCTCACGAAAACTATTATCGTTTTCGTAATTTGAAAACTCGTACTAGGGGTACTGGTCGTTTGCCTGACGATAAGCATAACGCCGGCCCATAACAATTGCAGTGCCACACAGAACTCTGAAACACAAACGCCTGCGCGGCAATGCAGTGCGCTCGCTGCCCTGATTTCATTGGCTACTCTGCTCATCGAACCAGAACATAGTAATTCTTGCACACTACTGCTTGGCGGCAGACTTCGCGAGCAAAGCGGTGTTACCAACCCAGATAGACACTCGCAGAAGAAGAGTTAGTCTTGCCACGTAGTAACATGAAATCTAAAACCGATTTAATTAGATTTACCGAATAAAACGAATTGATTGCCATCTTAAAAAAATTGGAGCCAACTTCCTTCCCTATTGGCCTCACAGTAATATGTTTTTACATTCAGGTGTTTTCGCTGACCTCGCACCAGTTGCTGTACACGTTTGCGGGAGAGCACGCCAGGAGCTCGTTCTTCAAGCACATCGGACAGGGCGTCACGCAGATACATATAGGTATGTACATACTACATTAGGTACAAAGATTTTTATTGACAAAAAGAGAAAATGTTACATTTTTATGATGGTCCCCGCACTAGGTCAGGCCTGTATCGCGGGAGGCCGTTTAGAATTAACAGGTTGATAAAATAAAATAGAGAACACAGTGGCTGATACATGATGCTACACTTAGAATTACTATTATAAGGGTAATAAAATATGAGAGTGTGAGTGTGTGAGGTTGTGTAAGTGCATGGTACAGTGTGTAGGTATGAGACGCAGATAAGATACAATGACAAAAATGTATTTATTAAAATGAGATGAAATGAAATCGGAGTGTATCATACGAATACCATTAAATTATTATTTCGGGACAATCAGAAGGGATTCAGTTGCGTTGTAATCTAAGGTCACGAGCCATTTCCTTATCTTTTCCCTAGCATCTCGTAAAGAGCAATTGTTTAGACCGATAATTTTTACTGCACGTCGGTAGAGAAAAGGTAAGGAATAGGAACTGAAACGCCTTGCAAAGGACGATTTAATGATGGGAACTTTTACTTTAAAACGACGGAGAGTGGCAGAGTTGCAGGAATTGGCCGAAGAGTGTGAAATGAGTTTATGGTGCGTAGTTAAGGACTTTTGAATATATAGTTGTCGTACTGTAAGGACTTCGGATTCCTGATAAAGTAATTTGGTTGGGTACCTGAAAGGTTTGCGGAGTACATTTACACACTACTTATTAGATTAATTACAGCAGGATAATATTAAGTCACTCGGTAGGACTGTTTCTGAATCCCATCCCGACACAGAAATATTACTGGGATTATACCAGTGTTTATGCAGCTGAATTGTCGAATCTAAACTCGAAATTTCTCTAACGCGATTCCAAAATGTAAACGATAAGAAACTGTCTCTTCCTACACGGAATCAATCCGAGTGAATAGAAATTACGTTGCTGGTCTAAAATATAATTATTCCATCCCTTTCGCGTGTTCTTATTTAGAAAGAGATAGTGACTCAAGTTTAGTAGTTTTGAGACGCCAGAATCGACACCTAAATATATCTATAATTACTCACTTATTTAAATGTATGTATTTTAAGTAGATACTGATAAATATGCTTTGTACAAGTTTTTCTATTTATGGTGTCGATTCTGGTGTTTCATACGTAAACCTATTTTTGTTTCACTCTCTCACTTTCTAAACAAGAATATAAGAAACGGACGGAATATATTTTAGACCTGTCAGATTAATTCACTTGCTAGTATCTATACAATTTAACGGCCATGAATTTAGAGACTCCTAATTTGTCAAGATAGATGATATATGACAGCTATAAAACTAAATTCAGATTTGTCAAACATCTTCCATCCCTTTCTTGCCTTAGTTATGGGAAAGAGAGAGCGAAACTAAAATTAGGATTAGGAATGAGACGCCAGAATCGACATCTATATTTAGGTATTTTTAAATAATTTAAATCCTACTTATATAGTATTATAAATGCCAAAGTGTGTTTGTCTGTTTGTTGGTTTGTCCTTCTTTCACGCAGCAACGGAGCAACGGATCGAGGCTATTTTTGGCATAGTTATAGTTTATGGACCGGAGAGTAACATAGGCTTACTTTTTATTCCGAACAAACGCACGGTTCCTGTGGGAACGCGGGTGAAAACCGCGGGCAGAAGCTAGTACATAATAATAATTGAAAGCCACCGTACATGCATATAAATTGTTATTCCTCTCCATGCACGGTTGTCTGGAAGAGATCGCTTCAAGCGATACGACCGCCAATAATAATTGTAACAGTTATTATTAAATTGTTATTTTTAAGGTGTCTGTGGTGTAGAGTTTATCTTTATAATAGTGTAACGATAACACCACCCGTGTCTCAGATAACGCCGGGCGGCTGTTCTCGTGCGGCGCGGACGGCACAATGAAGGTGCGCAAGTTGCCGGAGCGTGACGCGCCGCCGCCGCACACGCATTATTAGCACGGTACTAAGTGCGCATGGTAAGGTCTGCTCAAATCTATACAAATAAATAAAATTGAAGTGTCAGTTTGTAATATCAAAATAACAACTTTTTACCAAATGCATAATATGAAAGTATATACGGTACATATAGCAAAACAACCATTTGTACAATTTTTGTCTGTCTGTTTGTTCCGGGTTATCTCCGAACCGACTGGGCCGATTTTGACGGGACTTTCACTGGCAGATAGCTGATATTATAAGGAGTAACTTAGGCTACTTTTATTTTAGAAAAAGAATTAGGGATCCGCGCAAAAAATAAAAACCATGAACGCCCAATATCTCCGCGCGGGTGAAACCGCAGGCAGCAGCTAGTAGAGAAATAAAAAATGTTGTTTTTGGAGTTTTTCTAATATTGCCCATTTTGAAAATTATTAGGCTTTGCTAGAATTTGCCTTTGTGAAATTTTGGCATTTGCTCTATGCTTTTGTCGATGCTCTAGGCTTCTAGAGCAACGACGCGACGCAGGGTTGCCACTTGCATGTCTATTTCTATAGGATCTATTTTTGAGAATGTGCTATGGCATTTACTTTCCCTTATCTATGTGCTATGGCAATTATTTTACACAATTTAATTTGATCATCGGACAACAAGATGCACGGTGATGTCGACACCCATTTATGGTTGACATACCTTCTATCCGCACCAAGTTTTTTGCTTCAACATTCATCATGCGGATAGCGAAAGAATGGTATTCTATGCCGGCAAATGTATTTCTTGAATACTACAATTTGGGGGTCTTCAAGACAAGAGTGAACACGTATCTCCTAGGCAAGCGTGCTACATCGTCGACCGCATCATCGCTTAACATCAGGTGTGATAGCGGTCAAAGGCAAGCCTATACAGTATAAAAAAATCCTTAACTAACATTATAAGGTTGTAGCTAGGCAGAGACTAAAGATCGGTTCTACAAACGTTGTTGGCTCCGTTGGACGCGGTAGCCAATCATTAGCTGGCCCGAATCAATCGCGCGCTAGTAGCGAACGCGCGAGCCGCGCGTTACTGGACATTATTTCAACCGGTAGTAGACAGTGGAATCGGTTGAGCCCTGTGCGCCGCGACGTTTTTCTAGGAAAGCTCATAAAGTCGTAAAGCCCCAGTGAATCTAAACTTGTAATGTGTATTCATGTACATATTGGTAATGTGTAAAGGTTTAATAAAGCCGTAATTGTGAAAACTGCGGTTTTATTTACTGCAACACGACGTGAGGAGGCCTGAATCCCATGCCCTTATGTTACAAAGTTCTTTTGATATAAAAACTTCGTATGTTATTTTGCAGGTAAGCAGAGCGGAGGGAGCGGCCACGTCGCGCCTTGCATTGTGATGTATGTGATTCTATTGTTGTTGCTATTCAAATGTTACGTACGAGTATCTTATACGCGTTAGACTAGTCAATGAGTAGCCGATGTTGTAACTTCTAATTTAAACTGTTAAATGAATCTTTAGTTATATCTATTTGTGAAATATTCGCTATTATTATTATGAATTAAATGAAAAGTGTTCTAGATGAATATAATTTATTTATTTGCACTCGCTGTTAGCCGAAGCACCCGGTCGCACGAAGGCTGGCCTAAATTATATGTATGTAAACATACGGTCAGATAGTTAATGTAATAGTTAAATGATTGTCGTGTATTTTATAGATTATAATCAAGTGCAATAAATGATAACACAATCGCTAACTTATGAAACAGAATCGATGTAACGTCGACGCCTTCCTAGTTAAAAATAACAGCTATCCATTTGAATGTTAGCTTATAAATATGTGAGTTCATATAACATGTAACTTGTTGACGCATAATAAATTATTTATTAATTAAATACGTATTTATCTATATGAATCCTCGTTGCTTACTGTAACAATGTTTATCTAGTTAACACGTAATGTCCTCGTTTTCAAAATCGTTTCCTCATGTTACATTGTATTAACTAATCCCTATATACGGCACCTCATCCCTTTAGATGTAAGTATTATCTATTCTATGTGATGTATTCGAGATTAAATGTTCAGGTTATTTTTAAAGCAATATCATGTTCCATGAAAGCATTTCTTTAAATCGAAGCAATAAAGTTTGAAATATATATTCGTATGCTTTTCTAACAGTATTATACAATTTTATTATGATAAAGCGCGGCCGCGGGATGTCGATTTATCATTCATCACCGTTGCCATAGTGATCGTCTTGTTGATGAGAGCTTTTCAATAAAAATTGTTACTTATGTTTATGTGATACAAACACCGTGATATGTGAGCTATTGACAAATGTTAATCTTGCATTTTATTCTAATAAAATTATGAAATTACTTCAACATAATATGGCATTTTAATTTATTTAGTTTGTCCTTATTGATTGGCCTTGTAGCAGGAAATAAAAAAATAATATTTATTATGTACATCTAAGTACACTAACACTATTCCTAACCCACAACATAACTATTGAAAAACATCATTTACATTGGTAAGGCAACTTAGGCAAGAATGCAAGTTTTTAGAGGTTTTTGATTTGAGGCGAAACGTTTGTGTTGACTTGGTAAGTTATATTCCAAATAAGAATTAAACTCAAAATTATTTTTCATTTTCAATATACAGTCAATCAGGGTAACATTGACAGGTTTCGAGCACATTTTTGCTTGTATGATTTTGGTAAAAAGTATAAGACGTAAGTTGTTAAGTATATTTGTGTTCTGAGATCGTGAAGAATATAATTCTAAAATTATCCAACTTTTATTAATAGAAATTATAAAAGAAAATTACAAAAATATGGTATGGCAAAGTTACCCCCCCTTTCTGGGTAACTTTGACAGTAATTATGGTTTTCACTAAAATCGCTATTTATTTGTGTTTTGAAGATTCTGGGTATCTTTGATCAACGTTTATAGGTTCTGGGTAGCCATAGTGAAAAATAAAACCAGAACAAAATAGACAAATAGTTATATTTTATTTTTAAATTGCAACAAAATTGAGATCCAATCAACTTGACATTGAGCTTCGAATTATTACCGATACAATAAAGAATGTCAACCAAAAAATAATTATCTCTTCAATTTTATAGTTACACTTATCCATACAATTTATTAAAACTGGAATTTGAAAATAATTATCTGTATAAATATCTGTATTTTTTTCATATTTTCTATCTATTAAGAAAACTATTACAAAAAGTCAATATTTGCAATTTTCAACAAAAAATAGGCCTAGGATAGAAAAAGAAAATAGTTTTTTATAATTAAACTCAACTTGCATGAAAATCAGAGTATTTCACCTCAAAAAATTACTCGCCACATTACCGCGGTTTTCATTTTGAAATAATAGATGAATTAAGTTTGACACTTAACTTTTTTTTGTGAAGATTGTTTATGGAGATGGCAAAGAATAGATTTGTTTTTTAATTTGGTTGTGGTTTTGTTAGTTTCTATAGTAAAAAAATAAAGAATCATGATAGATCAAAAGTGCCAAAGTTACCCAGATTGTCAAAGTTACCCTGATTGACTGTACCTATTCTCTCTTTACTCTAGTAAACTGTTTATATCTGCCATATAAATTGTTTTGTTTGTCTTTGAAAAAAAAATGTTTGTAGGCCTCGTCCGAGGCCTTAGGCCCAACTTAGGCTCACTTCTTCATCTTTAGGAAACTCTTTTACTCGACGTTTATTCTTCATTTCCGGGTACCTACCAAGAATAATCTGACGGGACCATATCTGGTAGGGTGGATGGATAAGTGAATCCACACTTGTGTCGGGCAGCATTGTGGCTGTTCTGAACTTGCGCGTTGTGGTCCAAAAGCAACACTCTGAGTCGATTTTCGCCTCCTTTTTTTCTGTGTTGGCATTTTGCAGCTTTTCTAGCAAGGTGGCGTGGTATTTTCCAGTGATGTTGATGTCTTTTTCTTTGTAGTCAATCAGCAAAATATCCTCAGAATCTAACCGTAACCGTGACTTTTCCGCGATCGATTGTGACACTCAATCGGTCGTAAAAATGACGGCCTACGACTCGACACTGAACTTTTAAGGCGATGTGTTTTAGTGGTGTTAGGTGTGCCTTTCATAATATGCCACTGCACTGTCTCCTGCTTTGATGCAAGATCAAAGTGCTGAACCCACGTCTCGTCTCCAATAAAAATTCAGTACATAACTTTACCCTAGTTTTAACTACATTTCCAAAAACTCCTGCGAGCACTTGAAGCGCTATTGCTTTTGAAGCGCCAGCACCATTCTCGGCATCCTTGCGCTGGCCTTTGACATGCCAAGATGTACATTGTACATGAAATATATTTTAATTTCTGCCAGATAATACACCAACCATTTCTGCTTATTGCTTCTTCAAACGAGCGTTTACAATTTTTTTTTACTTTTTAGACAATGTCCGAGGAAGAGGCTTCAATCAGTTGACCCAGATGGTCATTCTCTTCAATTCACTGTTTCCCAGCCACTTGTAAATCATACTTTTCTCAGTACAAGAGTCCCCGTAAGCAGCATGACAATCTGAGCATTTCCCCGGTGAGGAACTTCAGCGCAAAACTCAATTTCTGCATAGTTGACATTTTCTTCCGACGGGTTGACTTCTTGACTTGGTCCATATCTCAAACATTATAGACCCCATTTGGCTAAAAATTGGTATTTATAGTACAGTCATCAGTTAGTTCCAGATATGCAAAAATATTCCTGTCTAACCCTTTCATTCGGCGAACTTTTTGACTTACCCTCGTATAATATAGCCTTGTCCTCGCTCAAAATTATCATTCCTCTTTCCGTTTAATCAAAGTTTCCACTAATACGTCCGCATACCATGAAAAATCATCAAGATAATACGTATCTTTATTGTTACTGTATGTAGCTGTAAATAATATTGTGGAAAGTTATGTAATTACTTTTTTGTTATCTGTTTAATAAATTATTTTCACCTCATACTGTGTATTTTTTTAAACTGATATGTTTGAATGTAAAACTGGCTATTTTTTAAACTTTCAGAAAGTTCATAAATTAAGATACTGGCAAAGTGTGTAGTCATAGTTATACCTACGGTAAGAAAGGAAAGGTGGCCCCCTTTATGTACCTCCAAAGAGAACTTGGTGTAGTAAAGAGTACTCGTAGTTCTGGTAAAACTATCAAATAAAACAAAATGTTATGTATTTGGGAATTTATTAAAAAACAATAATTATGCAGCCTTAAAACATGTTGCGTAAGCATTACTAATTTTTGTAGCAAATATACACAGAATTAGACAATTTTACTCCTAATGTTAGGACTGAAAAGACATTACATGCCTCATAAAATAAATACATCTGAGAGTGACAAGCTAATAAGGTACATTTAAAACAGAATCAACTACAATTATCATACACAATGAACCATTAATGTCATGTTCACTAACAATGTAAATAAATAAATACCTACACAATAACTTTAATAGTTGAATAATATATAGATGTTTATTGAAACAAATTCTTATCTATATCAGTCACCTTGATACCCAAATAATCTGCGACAAATTTCACAGCACGCTCTTTCTCCATCGTCACTTTTCCAAGAGGATTTTCCAAAAACAGTGTGAATGTCTTCGTTCCATTGGCTACATTTACGAACTTGCAGAAAGGACTAGGCTGAGATTCGAACCCTTTCGGCGCCGCAGGTGACGCAACTACGGTTTTTGCAATCAATGCCCTAGTGTCTTTCACCTCACGATCATCACACCACAAGCTGAATTTCAACCCATACAGACCAAATAGATTGTTCACTTCTTTGTAAAGCTGATCTAAGGTTAAAAATTTGCCATCATTGCCTTTCAGTATGATACTGGCCTGAGTAGTCGTGACTCCGAAACGTGGTTTTAGTCTATCCAAGACAATGTTTGCCCAAGGATTTGCAGGTACCTCTACCTCTTTTCTCCAAGTTATAACCAATTTTAGCTGGGAACCTTTCAACTCCTGTGTTTCTTCTATAATCACCGGCTTGGATGATGACATGGATTCGATAGGAATTAGAGGCGCTTTAACGGTGCTTTCGATGAAATCGCGATGCAGGTTTATTATACGAAGAATATCGCTCGTTTTGGTAACGGAATAGTACACATCTACTTCGTCGGTTGGCACAAGCTTCGCCTTCTTTCTTAATTTCTGAACTCGATTGATGATTTCCCTCGAAAATCCTTCGTCCAGCATATCCTGGTCTGGAGTAACGTTGACTAGAATAAGTACGTCGTTGTCGCTGTGTGCTTCGTACTGATCGTGTCCTACGGATTGGAAAATGAGGCGCACTTCGGAAACATCGATGCGTTGCCCAACTAATTCTACAAAGCCGTCACTAATGAGCTTCTCACACTGCTCATTGGTAAGAGCTTTTAATCCTTGGGTTACAGCTTTAAAATCACCTTTCAGTCTAGCTCCCAGAATTTTGTGGTCAGGTTCTGCTTTTAGCGTAATACCATATTTTTCTTTGTCACTTGTGAGAAGAACACTCTTCACATTCATTTCTTCCAGAACGTAATTTTCCAATGATTTAATGTCTTTTAAATATGTTTCGTCGCGATGAATCACTACCATTTCAGGTAACGGGTATTTAATAGGAACAGTCTTTCTGTCTCTCACAACCCTGCCAAGTTCAATAACAGATTGCATTCTTTGCACTGCTCTTTCAATATTCTTGTCCACTAACTCTAGCCTTGGTTCGGGGATCATATTAAAGTGCACACTCTCAAGGGAGCTTCCTGGCAACAGTTGACGTAAGATCTTGTACATCAGCTCCGTAAGGAACGGGGTAAACGGCGCCATGACTCGCACCATATCAAACAGCACACCGAATAAGGTATCAAGTGCCACTTGACAGTCCTTAACACCATTGTCTCCCTTTAGCCTCTTCCTATTCATTCTGACATACCAGTTAGTCAGGTGATCAATGAATTTCGTCAATCGCGGCACGACCGTATACAGTTTGTAAGCCGCCATTTCGTTCTTCACAAACTCGATCAGAGATTGTGTAAAAGACGTGACCCATTTATCCATGACATTTTCACGTTCCGCCTTGTCATTGAATCGGTAGTCAATCTTATCCTCTTGAACGATTCTTTCAACATTTTGCATCAAGAATCTGAAAGCATTGAACCATGGCAAGAACACGTCCTTAATAACATCTCTTACACCTTCCTCTTTGAAGCGGAGATTTTCTGCTCTGACAACTGGAGAGTTGACAAGGTAGAGCCTGAGTGCGTCGGCTCCATACTTGTTGACGACTTGTAATGGATCTGGATAGTTTTTCTTTCTCTTTGACATCTTTTGTCCATCTGATGCTAACACAAGCCCATTAGCAATCAAGTTTTTGAACGGAGGCTTGTTGAATAAAGCTGTCGACAAAACAAGCAGGGTGTAAAACCAGCCTCTTGTTTGGTCTATTCCTTCAGCAATGAAGTTTGCAGGAAATATTTCGTCAAACTCTTTCTTATTTTCAAAGGGATAGTGATTTTGAGCATAAGGCATGGAGCCAGACTCGAACCAGCAATCAAAGACTTCTGTAACTCTTTTCAGAGGTGGCTGGCCTGGTCGAGACGATGGTATTTCTAGATGGTCAATGTTCTCTCTGTGCAAATCAGTGATTTGTTTACCGGTCAAAGCTTCTAGTTCGGCAATGCTGCCGACACACACTACTTCCTGTTTATCACTAGATATCCACAGAGGAATTGGAGTTCCCCAATATCTGTTTCGGCTTATAGCCCAGTCACGAGCATCTTTCAACCAATTACCAAATCGTTTTTCCTTTACATAATCTGGAACCCAATAGGTTTCCTCACTAGATTTCAAAAGGTTTTGACTCATCTGTTCAACTCTGACAAACCAGGATGGCACAGCTTTGTATATGAGTGGAGTATCTGATCGCCAGCAGAATGGATAGCTATGTTTTGTTTGACCTGCAGATATAAGTCGGTTGTTAGCCTTCAAATGTGCTATTATGTTTTTATCAGCATCCTTCACATGCTGCCCCAAAAACTCTTTTACTGGCTCAACAAACCTTCCACTTGCATCAACAGGGCATATGATATCCTGATCTCTTGTAACAATACCGGCAGCTACACAAACTCTATAATCGTCTTCACCAAAATATGGAGCTTGATGAACAATACCAGTACCAGAATCATCAGAAACATACCCATCAGTCAACACTTGGTAACCGTTTGGACATTGCTTTACAAAGTAATCAAATAATGGAGTGTATTTGATACCTTTCAGTTTATCACCAGTGATTTTTTCCAAGACTTCATAGTCTTCACTTTTAAGCATAATTGGGAATCTTGCTTCTTGTATGATGTAGCACTGCCCTGAAGACTTTTCTTTTACATTTAAGTAGATCAATTTGGGGTTGACACAAAGAGCAAGGTTACTGGGCAGTGTCCAGGGTGTTGTTGTCCATGCAAGGAATGAAAATCCTTTGTCAGTAGGAAAGCTGATGACAACAGCTGGGTCCACAACATCTTTGTAGTTTTGACCAGATTCGAAGTTGGATAGCGGTGTGGAACAAGCTGTTGAGTATGGCATTACCTTCACTCCTTGATATACCAAGCCTTTGTTGTACAGCTCTTTGAAAACCCACCATATAGACTCCATGAATGTTGGATATAGGGTTTTGTAATCATTCTTAAAATCTGAAACAACCAATAGTACTTTTTAATCTGTTTAGGGCTATGAGTTTCTCCAGTATGTTTGTTTGTATGTGGACTTCATCAACAAATAACTAAATAAGTTAATTTTCATGCATTTTCCAAATGGTAGGGTGTGTTTTTGAGGTGGTTTTCAAATATATATGTCAGAAAAACAAATTGATGCATTGCACTATTCATGAGTGAATGTAGGATAAACCAACACACTTTTCGCATTTATTATAATATGGATTATGTTAGCTCAAAGGATATATAGGTGGTTTAAGTCAAAGAAGGTGTAGTAATACAAATTATAATCAATCCTGGGAACACATCAACATGTTTTGGTTGCAAGCACCCAAATAAATTTAATTAATGGAAAACATATTTATTGAATTAGATTTGGTAAACAATGATTGAAAATTTAGCAAACAACAATGTGCATTTACAATTTATCCAAATTTTACATCCAAACATTTTACATAAATTGAGTAGGAATAGCAGTAAAACCTTACCAATCCATCGTCCCATCCTTGTAATGATCAACTCCCATTCTCCTGCATACTTCATCACAATTTTCCTGCATTCTGCATTGTATTTGTCAATGCCCATCTTATGAACATCTTCAGGCCCTTTAATGCCTAACGCCTTATCTATTTCAAACTCTACAGGTAATCCGTGGCAATCCCATCCAAATCGCCTCTCCACGTGGAAGCCCTGCAAAAGAAAACAAATTGGTTATTGATTAATATTGAAGATGACATAATCAGCTTTAAAAGAAAAGTGAAACATAGTTTATAAACATATATGTATTTCAGTAATGAACAATTACACACTGTTTGAAAAATCAAATAAATTACTATTATGTAATTTTACCTGTTGATGAGCATAGCGTGTAACCACATCTTTTATTGTGCCAGCGAGAATGTGTCCATAGTGCGGCAATCCTGTTGCAAAGGGAGGTCCATCATAAAATGAATATCTGAAAAAGACACAGATTTTATTGAGACTGATATAGTCTCTCCATTGAATTGTATTCAATCTTGGTTCATAATTCATAACTGTAGAAGTTATGCTACTGTGACACTGGGAACGGACAGCACAGTCAGCTAGCCTGGACCGTCTTTCAAGGGTCCCTTAAAACCTTAAGAAGTCAATTGGGTATTTTAATAACTAAACTATGCAAAATACAATTTTTAAAATACTTTTAATTTATTACTAAATACTAACCAGAAACTGTGGTACCTGTTTAGGTTCGCACCATATGTTTCGGTTCTGATATACGGTATAGGCTTAATTATTTTATTTAGAAAGAAGACCATACGCATTCGTCAACACTGGCAGGACACGACTGTTGGTTTAAGACTTTGAGACTTGTAATGTAATCTAAAGTCGGTATCTACAAGCTGGGCACTTACTTGGGTTTATTCTTGGATTGTTTGAGGCAAGTATGGAAAGCGTCAATGTCTTTCCAAAACTGTAAGACTTTTTCCTCCTCTTTAGGAAAGTCGATGATTTCAGGTACTCTTTCAATTTTTGACGCCATTAATATTACCATTTTAATATTTTATAACCTAATACTAGTGGAGGACGTTTTGAGAAAAACGAAACCGAGCATAGAGAAAAAATAAACGTACATAGTGATTATATACTCTTTGTAATATACTTTTTTTTTTAATTTATTTCTTGACCTGGATACATAGCCCTTAAGTCGCAATATTAGAAACAATTTTCGAGTCGAAGTGACGCTTCAGTAAAGCGGTGGATACTTTACTGAAGCTTCTATCATTCTATGGAGTTTTGGATAGAATACGAAAATACACGTTTTTCGCCTTTGTACTATTTGCCTTTTACTCATGCACGTTTACGAACACTTAATGGTTAATAATCCACCATTATTACACTTTAACACTCGAAGAAACATAGGTTTTAGTAAATAACACAAAATCAACAACAGCACATTTTCGCATTCCCGCCAAAACTCTTTGTAATATACTGCGAACCAGCGGCGCGAGTACGGATCTTTTCGATAAATTGACAGTTAAAATCGATAAAGTGGGTTTTAATAGATAAAATTGACAGATAAAATCAATAAAACCCACTTTATCGAATTTTATTTATCGAAAAGATCCGTACTCGCGCCGCTGTCTTGTCCTCGTAAAAACCTGAGCTGCCGTATGTCACAGTCTGAATTGCCGTATTTAAAATGAAAAAATACTAAATTGCCGTGGGCGTGTATTTATTTTTAAAAAGTCTATTCCTCATTGTTTCTGTTGGTGAAGCCGTGGGGTCGTATCTCCGCTACCTATATTTTGCGAGCCCCTGCTCTTCAAATCAAGTCTTAAATAAAAACCTTATTTCTGATCACTTGTTTTATTTTTAAGGACGAACTAGTCGTTCATTTCTCCTGTGATTTCTCCATACAACCGTACTTGGGTGATTACTCCACTACTTGACGTTTTAAGTCCAAAATTAAGAATAATATCGATTTATCTCTTCGTTATCTAGGTCAGCCTGCTAATTATACAGAAAAAAAATAAGTGGCTTAAAAGTAATGAGCCTTCAAACATCTGTATTTTAGCACGTATTTTAACGCAAGTTTGGACGTAAATAAATTACAAAAGGATTACGAAAACTCGAAAATAAGGTACATACTAACAAGCTTTAGTTTATTGACATTTCAAATAACTTTGGTCTGACTAAATACATTCAGTAGTTTTGTCGTAAAACCCCAAGCACCAGAAGCCAATTCGTACATTTTTGCGCGCCGGTTTTCGACTTTTCGGTTTTCATCGCGACTTTACGAGAGTGTGTAATTGTGTATGCGCGAGCATTAGCCTCATACTACTCATCGCTGCAGAGTCTTACCTTGTCCCACGAATGTTAGATGAAATAGCATGCATTTTAGCCGCGCCCACCGATGAGTTCGCTCCATGGACTAGTAGGCTCTTAAGTAGGTAGTACAAATACCACACAGTCATATACCTACATAAACTTGTTCCTGAGAAATAGGGTCTTGACAGACAGACAAATTAATGGACAACAAAGTCCTATGTTATTTTTTATTTTTAAGGTAAGGAGCCCTAAAAATGGATATTAATAGAATTTAAACATTTGAATTAAATGTTAATTTGAATATATTATTATGGTTTTGTAAATGACTTATTTTATTGCATATTGTATTGAGCAAACATGATACAAAAGGATAGCAAGCACAACTTTTGTCAAATTAGTGCATTTAAATTAAAATGTTTATATTATCTATGTTACCAGTTTTCTTTACTGATCATATTCCCAGGTTATCCAATTCATTTTGAACGGCTTCAAACTGCAAAAACATTGAATAAAGCTCTGGGTGGGTCACTTCAACCTCGGTATCTTCTTTCACTCTTGACAATGTTAAATAAGCTTTAGGGATTTTTGTTTTCTTACAATATTCTGAACTGAGCTCAGCATTTAGAGACCAGGTGAAGTCTAGAGCATCATTAGGCTTATCAATGGAGTCTGAACCTAAGTCATCCAAAGTAGTTTTTGTTTCTGTGGACCACAGCTTAACTATGAAATCAGCTTTCTCATTGCTCAATCCAATTGATCTGAAATCATTCTTCAAATTCAAAGGCATAAAAATATACTTCAGTAATTTTCTAAAGATGTATACTAAAGTTTTAATGGCTAAGAGCAGGTTGTCTTCATCAAGTTGAAATATTTTAACAAGTTTTTGTACTTCCTCTGTACTGAATATTTCAGAGTCTTGAAGTTTCATTTTAGAAAAAATCCTTCGTAGAAATTGCTCAAATCTAGAGTCATCTAATAGGTTTATAATAGTTATTCCCTTGCTGAGGCTGAAAAATACAAGAATACAAATATAATAGAGTAAAATAGTGAAAATTATAAAAAGTTATTATATTTTATTTACCTCGGTGATGTTTTAAGCCAAAGGCAATTCATTTTTGTACGGTTTCTAACTTTAGATATTTTCTTATTTTTGTTGTTATTTTGTTAAATTCAAAGCACAGATACGTATATATCACAGATTACTATATATGTAGGTATATATGACACATCACAAATTATATTATGACATGTAGCTAAAGACCACAGCCCTTAGTAGTTTGTAGAGCTGTAAAAGTAACGAGAAATTGAGTACTAAATACATACGGTATTCGTTACTAAAATCATCAGCACTCGTTACTTTCGTATCGTTACTTTTCTCGTTACTTTTGATACAATCGAGTACTAGCATGAAACATCGCATCGAATCCTGTTGGTTGGTATCATTGTATTCATTGGTATGATTTCGTTCGTATCTTAATACGACAGTAGGTACTTAAGTATTCTGCCGTAAAAAAACTTTATTTTTAAGTACTCTCCTCTTGTTATAAATGTATTTATTATTTAGATTGTATATTGTATGAACTATACTCGTCTTGTTATTCATTTAAATATAGTGAATGACATTATTGGCACAAAGTAACACCATAAAAAATCCATAGTAAAATAATGAAATCAAAAATTTTAAAATAACAGTAGGTATTTTAAGGAAAGCAATCCCTGGTTCATAATATTATATAAAAATTTGTTTTATGTAAAAGCGGGAACCGACTAACGAAAATGTCGTGAAATATGAAATATTTTTTCACCCTTAGAGCTGGTATTCTTTCATAAAATTTATGGACCCTACTCATGAAAAAAATAATCATTCAAATCGGTCGATAAATGGCGGAGATAAAGAGTAACATCGCCACAAAAAAAAATACAGGCGAATTGAGGACCCTTCTGCTAAATATTATTTTGAAGTTGGATAAAAATATGAACAATGCGAAGCCACGATGCTTATTTCTCACTCGCATTCATTCGATCGCTGGACAAACCGTTTCAGTTCACGCATCATGCGTTGTTTTCGTACGGATAACGAATCAAACTGACATGATACGAAACATATCGAGTAACGAATTGAATTTGTAAGTAACGATTCGTTACTTCGAATCTGGCGATGTACTCGTTACTCAGTAACGAATACATACGGTTTCTTACAGCTCTACTGATAAGTCAGTGACTTTACTGACTTTGTGTCAGTGACTGTGTGATGAGGCTGCGTGTGTTTCAGGCTACTATCAAAGAGAATACAAATACTTGGCCAATACTTGGCTACCATGCCTAAGTGCTGCGTGAAGAGCTGTCGCTCTACATATAGTAAGAATCCTAGTAAAACACCTCTGCTATCTTTACACAAGTAAGTTGTTTGAATTCATCAAATGGCTCAGCTTTAGTATTTTCCCGATAAGCTTGCGCATTCAGCTCTTTTTTACAGATCGGTTATAGCAAACGGGACGCTGAGGACAATACAAAATTTTCGATCAAAATTTTCTGGTCTAATTGACCCCCATTTTTTATTGTCTAGTAGGGTAGGTGGTGGCAAGGAGAGCAACTTTTGTCAATACAATTTTCGTCTTTTATCATTCCCTGCGGAATTAAGGGATGAAATGGATGTTCGTTTAAACTGAAGCTATGGTATTACAACTCATCTCCCAATCTTTCGGGATCCTGGGGATGTGGGAAAGTAAAAAAAATACTGTAACAATATAGTGGCCACAAATACTAGGTTAGGTTATGTTAGAACAGGGAAAATAAAAAAAATACTGTAACACCATATTGTGGCTCCGCTAGGTTAGTACTGTGACAATACAAATAAAATAATGTATACAGAGATGTTGACATTTGAAGTCAAGGGCAATGATCTCTGAGGTCAAGGTCAATGATGGCTGAGGTCAAGATCAATGATTTCTGAGGTCAATGTAAACAACCTCTCAGTTCAAGGTCAATGTCAGTGACAGATGAGTACATTTTTTTGTTGTCTATCATCTCATGTCTAAACTACTTTAATCCCACAATAATCCTATATAAGTGTTTTGAGCTACGGATATTACAGGATGTTTTAGAAATGTAGTGATTAGAGTTCACATGCTTTATGGAGTCATTAGGTAGATACAACATTCTTTAGGGATAACATGAATCAGCATAGCGTCTTTTAGAAATGCAGTGTATAGAGTTCACACGCTTTGGGGCTAGAGTTATTTTAGTTAGAGTCTTTAGGAATACTGTGAATCAGGATTTCATGTTTAGGGAGTATCAGCGATCAATACATACCAAGTTCCCATCTAGCTTTTCTACTGATTTCTATTCTCAGTTAATGTTTGATACTATTATGTCATACAATAATAAATACTATTACTAAATATTTCTAGGGTGTATTTCCTTATTTTGGTTTTCTTTATTATGTATAATTGTTTACCTGTTTAGTGCTGTTTTAACTTGTAGTTGAAATTTTTCAAGTGGTACACGTTTGTGTTAGGAATGTATTCATAGAAATTTAATAAAACAATGAAATTCATGTTATAAATATTTAAGGTTACCAAAAAAGGAAGAAATGAGAAAAAAGTGGCTTGAATCATTGGGCCACGAAAATATTGACTTCAGCCAGGAGAACATAATATTTATATGCTCTCTACATTTTGAGGATACTTGTCTCAACAGAACTCTTCATGTAGTAAGACTACGTGAGAATGCAATACCAACAAGGCTCTCTAAGGTAAATAAACTAATTTTTCTCAGGGTTCCGTACCTCAAAAGGAAAAAAAGAAGCCTTATAGTCTCACATTGTTGTCTGTCTGTCATGCAAGATCTTTTTTTCAGGAAAGAGTGGAGGTATCTAGTTAAAATTAATGTCATATAGGTACTCTGCAATCCTTTGAAGCTGTGAAATCAAAATAAAACATCTAAGTCAACACAATTAAAAGATACGGCCGTTTATGCCAAAGACGACTAAAACCATGTCCAATTGTTTAACAGCCAAAACCGTATAAAAACGTTAGATTAGACTGTTACATTCTGAACGCGACTAAGTGGGTAGTACAGGTCAGAAACGTCACAGTTTTAAGGGGTGTGTGTGGTGTGGGAAGGAGGGAAGGTGAAGGATGCATGTGAAAGTGTATTATATATGGTACCTATAACAAAAACACACTTTTTTAAAATTTTTGTCTCTGTCTGTTTGTTCCGGGTAATCTCCGAAACTGCTGGGCCGATGTTGACGGGATTTTCACTGGCAGATAGCTGATGTTATAAGGAGTAACTAAAGTAAAAAACGTGAAAGAGTAACAAATATCCATACATCCATCCTCACAAACTTTCGCGTTTTTAATATTTGTAGGAAGGATTTTATTCGTAAAAAAAGTTTTTATTTTAAGGTAAATCAAAACAAATTTAACAAGACAAGAGCATCAACCGATGATGATGAAGATGATGAACCAGTTCAACCAGGAACATCAACACTGGTGAGGAGTTGAGGACACACCCTTTTATTTAGAAGTTTTTATTGCACTAAAATTTGGAACACAGTAATGCTTGCACATTACTTCTTGGCGGCAGACTACACAAGCAAAGCGGTGGTACCAACCTAACACCTAGTAAATTACATATTATCGTGATTAATGGAGTAGTTGCGAGGGTGCTCCCTCGGAAACTACTCCGTAAATCGGGATCTATAGTAACTTATGTACTTTAGTACCCGATTTCCCAAACCTTAGGAATCTATTTAACAAATTGCATCAAAATCAGCTCAGCTGTTTCTGAAGTTAGTCCATCTCGCACGGAGGTTCGATGAGTTCCAGCCTCCCGAACAAGTCGGTTTTCGAAAAGGCTTTAGCACCGTAAACCACATCCATACGCTACGTCAGATTATACAGAAGACAGAAGAGTATAATCGGCCGCTTTTTTAGCTTTTGTGGACTATGAGAAAGCTTTGGAGTCAATCGAGACTTGGGCAGTACTGCAGGTCTTGTAGCGATACCAAATTGACTATAGGTATATCGAAGTGTTGAAGTGTTTGTACAGCAACGCCACTATGTCAACCCGACTACAGGACCAGAGCACGAAGCAAATACCATTGCAGAGAGGTATGAGACAGGGAGAGTCTGATAGAGAGAGGCTATGGTCGAACGTTTGGACTTAGCCTTACTGTCGGCCCTATGAGTAGCGCAGCGTGCTAATGGAGAGTGATGACTTATGGCACTGAGACGTGGTCTCTTACTGTTGGCTTCATCAGCAAGCTCAAAGTTGCACAACGAGCTATGGAGAGGGCTATGCTCGGGGTTTCCCTGCGTGATAGAATCCGAAACGAGGAGATCTGCAGAAGAACGAAAGTCACTGACATATAGCTCTTAAAGTTACTAAGTTGACATGGCAATGGGCAGGCCACATCGCTCCCAGAACTGATAACCGATGGGGAAGAAAGGTTCTCGAGTGGTGACCACGAAACGGAAGACGTAGTGTAGGCTGCCCCGCCCCCCCCCACTAGGTGTACCAATGACCTTGTCAAAACCGCGGGGAACCAAGGCGAGTAGCCAATCCAAGTGGCGTCTATGGGGGAGTCATATGTTCAGCAGTGGATGTCTTCCGATAATGATGATGATGAATTAATATTCGATAAATAATAATCGACAATAAAATACACTTTATAAGGCTGTACATTAGTACAGCCTTATTATTAACAAAGATTTTATTAATAACAAAGGTTTAATTTTAAGGCAAGTCAAGATCCATTTACCAAGACAATAGGATCAACCGCTGCCGGTGAAGATAATGTAGATTTTATTATACCCAATCCTGAACCATTTCAACCAGGGACGTTAACTATGGTCAGGACTAAGAGATCTGTGGTGAGGACATATCTTTTTATTTAGAAACTTTTATTGTGCACTAAAATATGAGTCTTGATTATATTATCTGGATTAACAGACTATGAAGTAGTTCGCGAGAATTCTCCCTAGGAAACTATAGTCCGTAAACCAGGATTTACAGTAACTTATGACCAAAACCTATGGAACCAGTTAAACAAATTTCATCAAAACCCGTTTAGCTGCTTCTACCTAAAGTTGCGACAAACATACACACAACTTTTCGCATTTATAATATTAGTAATATAAATTTGCAAGTGTACATACTTTATTCTACATTTTATTAATAAAAAAGTTTTATTTTAAGGCAAATCAAGATCAATTTAACAATACAATAGCATCAACCGCTGCCGACGAAGACAATATATATTTTATTATAACCAAACCTGAACCATTTCAACCAGGAACGTCAACTATGGTGAGAGCATACTCTTTTATTTAGAAGCTTATATTGTGCGCTAAAATATGAGTCTTGATTTTATTTAATTACATATTATCGTGATTTATAGACTATTGAGTAGTCCGCGAGCATTATGTCATTTTGTTACTTATGTCCTAAACCAAAACCTATGGAACCTATTAACAAATTTCATCAAAATCCGTTCACCTGCTTCTATAGTTGCAACAAACATACACACATAACTTTTTCACATTTATAATATTAGTATAGGATTATTATTCTACACGTGTATTTTATTCTACATTTTATGAATGACAAAGTTTTTATTTTAAGGCAAATCAAGATCAATTATTTAACAATACAATAGCATCAACCGCTGCCGGCGAAGGTGATGTAGATTCTAATATAACCGATAACATTCAACCGATAACATCAACTATGGTGAGGAAACATTATTTTATTTAGAAATAGCTTTTGCCCACGGTTTCACCCGTGTTCCCAAAGGAACCGTAAACTCTCTGGGATAAAAAGTAGACTATGTTACTCTCCGGTTCATAAACTATATCTATGCAAAAAATCACGTCGATCCGTTGCTCCGTTGCTATGTGAAAGAAGGACAAACCAACAAACATACAAACACACTTTCGCATTTATTTTGGCGAATTTGAATTTTATGACTCGACATTTTGCAAATATAAATATCCGCGTTAGAACTCAGCAATGTCATCATACCCTGTAATAAGTACCTATTTTTTTTCTTTTCAGACCAATCCAAACATTAAATTAGTGCAAAGGTTAAGACAGAAATGCGCTCAGCAACGAAAAAAAATCCATCGGTTAAATACCAAATGTCGAAGACAAGAAAAGAAGCTGGCTCGTTTCAGTCAAATCATAGAAGACCTAAAGAAAACGAATTACATGATTTAATGACGATGAAGATACCATTATGCTAGAAGAACGCCCTAATCCGAAAGATTTTTTGTAAAAGCAGCCTAGTAACTAGGAGGTCCTTAGAAAGGCAGAATTCTGAAGAAATCCGCAAAGGGGTTCGACTATTTTCTTTTGGAGGCTGGTATAGTCGACGCCATCTTGATTTTTTTTATCGGCGGCGATCAATGTTGCCTGTACAAGGATATCTAAGGTGAGATAAGGTTGTTAACTGAGGTTTTAATTAATAAAAAATGTCTAAACGGTTGTTTATACAGTGGTTTAGCTATGTACCGTATAAGAGGTTGAACCAGTGTTTAGTAATTTTCAGGCCGTTTCAGAGGAAGGCCTAACACATCAGTAAATCAGAAATTACTCACTGATATTTTCCCGCTTCTGTTTTATGTTTAGCCTCCCATCATATAAATATTCATGGAATGTAAATCCGTTATTGGGTTTAAGTTATAGAAGTAAGTCCTAACAATTAATTGAATAAGAGCTTTGGATTTTGTTAAATAAATAAAATAAAATAAAATCCATCCTTCTAGGCACGCTTGCCTAGAAGGTACCTGTTCGCTCTCGTTTTGAAGACTCAGATTATATTTATTGGGTACTCATTGCGATACAAATCGGAGTGAGCTCAAAGCGACTAGTTAGTGTTTGTGATATCTGCATGTGAATTACCAAGTGTTTTTTTATAGTGAATAGTGATTCCCTTTGAGTTCGACAAAATAACTATTACGTATACTTTAACGGCTTCTTTCTATCAAACGTACTCTACAGCTCGTAACAGTACTTTACGAACTGGGACACTACACGATACACGAGCGAAAGGTGGACCGACTGGTTTCCCCTAATGCCAGTAGTGTGTCCATGTCATTTTTTCAGGATATTCGGTGTATTCGATTTTGTGACGTTCATATGTTTCAAGTAATTTACACCCTGTTCAATTGTGTTACAGATTGCCTCTTAACGAAGATTTGAAAAATAAGTGGATGGAGGCATTGCAAAATTCCGGAAAATTGTCTAAGTACTCTGTGGAATGCAGTGTACATTTCAAAGACGAAGACTGATGGTGATGATGATGAAAAGAAGTATAAGTGTGTTAATCCAGGGTTTGATCTATCTTCATATCCTTCCAAATCCGTTCAGCCGTTTCAGCGTGAAGGAGTTACAAACACACACAGAATAAATTTCGTATTTATGGTACTAGTTTTCGGCCGCGTTGTATATACTTGTATAAATTGTAGTCTATGTGTTATTATGATGTAAGTATAAGCTCTTTCTGTAAAGTTATTTAAAAATCCGTTTAAAAGTTTTTACGTGAATAAGTAAGAAACATCCATCCATCCTCACAAACTTTTGCGTTTATAATATTAGTAAGACAGGATAGAATCAGTATTATGGGATTGATTTAGACATTTTAAGAAAGCAACGAATTTTTTTTAGTAAAACTGTTTTTGGTAAAAAATGTGTAATTATTTGACTCACTACCCGTATAAATGCGACCTAAAGAAGCAACCAAGAGAAAGTTATTTCTAATCAACAAGAGCAATATTATCTCTGATTCACTGGTATTATTGTTTCGTTCAACCAGTGATTATTATTCTCGGTGGGTATCACTTTTAAGTATATTGCTGACTGTGGGGGTTTTTGGCGGGAATGCGAAAATGTGCTGTTGTTGATTTTGTGTTATTTACTAAAACCTATGTTTCTTCGAGTGATAATGTGTAATAATGGTGGATTATTAACCATTAGGTGTTCGTAAACGTGCATGAGTGAAAGGCAAATAGTACAAAGGCGAAAAACGTGTATTTTCGTATTCTATCCAAAACTCCATAGAAGCTTCAGTAAAGTATCCACCGCTTTACTGAAGCGTCACTTCGACTCGAAAATTGTTTCTATTATTGCGATTTAAGGACTATGTATCCAGGTCAAGAAATAAATTTAAAAAAAATAGCTGACTACTAAATTCAAATGAAATAGACAGAATCATTTTTGTTACAACAAATCGTATAAAATCTGTCCCGTTTAGTTCATAAAGTAAGGTCGCCCTTTTACAAAGAGACCTCTTTAATAGTTAGTCTCTTTCGGACCGCGTTTTTGGTATCAGTGCTTTTTTCAGTTACATAGTATAAAAATTCCTTGATGAAATTGGAGCTATAACTCCATGATTAAACTAATATGTTAGTACATAGCTCCATGAGTTCAATATATATGACCCAACCAAAGATTTTATGGCGGTCTGTGCAGTGTGCACCACAGAGTACTTTGTAATGTGTGCACTGTGCACCCAACCTGCAAACATTCCGTGATTCTAATAGATTTGACACGAATTTATGCTTAAAGTCTTTGCTGATATGTAACGCCAGACATGGAACGTACCGTCATCCATTTGATAGAATTGATAGAAACGTCAGAGATTTTGGCAGCCCGCGGGTGAACTATTTTCTTCATTGTTGACCTTTCCTAAATCTTAGGTGTAATTATTTCATCATTATACGTACTCTGGTTGCATCCTTATTTATATACTTTACATATTTCGTGAAAGTCTCGACGATGGACTCTGAAGATGATACAAAGGACGATGTGGATTCTGGCAACGAGTCTAGCGGAGACGATGTCGACTTTGCAATGGACGTTGAGACACATAGTACAAGGGAAAGACAGACGGAGCTAGAGGAGTATCCTTACGAGGTTTTATCGACGGAGGAAATCGTTCAGCATATGGTGGATTGCATCAAAGAAGTGAACACAGTTGTTGAGGTCAGTGGGTTGAAGTGTTTGTGGTAAACAATGGAGTCTCATAATGAGGTTACTCGTCCATTGGTACACTTCAATAGAATCTTTTGTGTAGCCTTCATATGTTGTCTTGAACCACTTCTATATTGGTAGTACCACAAGTTTCTGTACAATAAGTTAGATTAGGTTAATAATTAAAGGAAAAGTATGCTATCTGGAAACCTAGTTTACTCTAATAACAAAGAAAAAAGTAAAGTAAATAAGGTGCAAAGTAGTGCAACTGTTTTTCACTACCAATATAGTATAATATGCTTTAATAAAGAATGAGTCATAACACTGTTTATGAGTAATAGATCTTTTATCTTATATTTTAGTAATGCTATTCAAACAATACACAAGACACGAAAACAATTTGTTACTATATTATTATTTTGATAATGACCTGATTTACAGTCATGCTCTTTTATATACTACGAAAATAAAAGGTTGTTCAACCTAAATGCCATAATTTAATAACATATACTAAAGTATGGCTGGCAAATTGTTATTGACCTAAAAAGTTTTACTTCTATGTTAACTTCTAATTAGAAGCTATCTACACACTGTGTAGTATACATCTATATAAATTGTAGTGCATGTAGTGTATAAGCGTTATTACTGTAAAGTTTCATCAAAAACCATTATTATTATCAGGATTATCCTTTCATTTGTATGAAATTATTCTTTGATTTACCTTGGTCCTCAAATTTAGGGCTGGCTATAGAAAATTAGTGGGGCTTCTGGTTGGCACTGGGGTACTGTTTTCATAATAATATCCATAGCTTTCTTTCTCCTTCAAAATTGAAAAACTATTCTTCCCGGCAATGACAAGACACTACCTATTTTTAAACCTTTTTACAGATTATTATTGTAGGTGATACAAATATTTTATATAATTATTGATGTAAAAACCAGCCTTTCCCAGTGACCCTGCTAATTTTGTCTGTAGTTTCACTTTAGCTTTGTTTGGTTTTATGGCTGTAATATTCCCAAAAGCTACTTTTAGGGGGTGCCCATTAATTAAGCATGGTGATTTTGGCTATTTTTCGATACCTTTCTCCTACCTTGGTGAGATGTAACGAGATTTGGGTTGATCTCCTGCCCCTTCTAATCTCACGTGAGATTTTTAAAATATGTATTTACCACTGCAGGGTTAGTCAAGTCGCGTGTTTGGCTAACCAATGTCGGCTAAACAATCAAGGGGCTACTGTGCTACTTTGCGTGGTTTGCATAACCACAATTAATGTTATTTTGTATAATTTAGCCATATTTTAGTAGATAAATATATTTTACTTTAATTTTACCAAGTGTTCGAGCAGTTTTACACTGTTTCAAGTTGCAAATATATAATTATTAATTAGGGGTTTATTCAACTTATTATAGTAGCAATACGTAAAACCTCTATAGTAAACTATCATTTCACAAATTAATACTGAAATTTTGTAAATTATATAGTTTGACTGTTTATGATAGGTAAAGTCAGTGACAGGGTCTAAATTGGCAAGCGTATCTTCAAAATAAGATATATAATGTAGGTAATTTATAGTTTTAATTCTGCGATAAAGAATGTCTAATGGCCTAAGTTCAATCTATACTGAATTTAACCAAAAGTAATGGACATCAAAACCCGGGTTTTTAGTTTGTTATAAAATTAAAAATGTCCTTGACCTCGCAATGTTGGACTGTAAAACCAACAATTTATATTATTTATTTAGTTAATAACCCTTGGTAGGAATAGTTGAACTGCTGCTGATTTGTCTGCAACTCACAAAGCGGAACTCAAAAGTTTAGTCAATTTGTTAGCAAACAATGGTTACTTACTATCTACGCCAAACTGCAATGTCGCTTGTCAGTATGGACACTTGATGCAGCAATACAATATAACAGTCACATGCGCACCCACAATTAAAGCCAAATTTATATTAAAGAAGCTAGGAGACGTCCCATCTCTTCCAATGGTGCTGTAAGAGCAGGTCAAGGAGATATGCCAGAATGGGCCTGGGCTCCCTAGTGATGATGAGTAGGCTAGTACCTATTACACACTTTTTTTACTAGATAAATTTCTTTATGTACATTTTCAGATACCAGCTACAACTACCAGAATTCTTTTAAACCACTTCAAATGGGACAAAGAGAAGCTGATGGAGCGATTCTACGATGGAGACCAGGATCAGCTGTTTGCAGAGGCACGGGTAATCAATCCGTTCCGAAAACCTGTCATACAGAGGCCCAAGGTAATCCAAAATGTAATGTATTATTCTTCTACTTCAAAACTACTTAGTTTTTAATCTGAAAATTATAGACAAAGAAGTTGTGTAACAGCGTTGCCATAATCTAGTTTTCTTATTTACCAATCTCTGTCCTATATTGGTTTATTTTGTAAAAGAGATAAATGGAGTAAAATTACAAATCAAGTATGAGTTGTATTGTTTGGCCAAATTTCATGTCAACAACATAACAATTAACAAATTTATATTGTTAACTCTGTTTTCGCCTTCAGTGCTTTGCTGTATGTTATCCATAATATAAAATATCAACAACTATCTATAATATTAATAATATTCAACAGATTCCATTCTTTACATTATAACTATGTTGTCCAGAGTAGAGACAATATTGAATTATTGGCGCGACTTATACACGCCCATGCATGCGTCCCTTCTGTTCTCTATCTATATTGTATCGATATTGTGGAAAGAATCCGATGCTTTTGGACGAACGTGCGCGAGAAGCAAGCCACATACTCGGTCACTGCCTTAGCTTGTGACTCGAACACCCAATGTACGTCGATGCCATATAAAATGTATGAAAAATCTTGTCCGCAGCTTGTGTACGCGTTATTGGCCGCGTTGGGTGGCCTAATGTGCGGCTGCACTAAACGAGCAATTCTTGTGTATATATATATTCGCTACAGCTTTGTCTGCGTGTTCAGAAAGTGATACTATTATGAACTTTTGTAAAGTTGGCACTGTTAGTTATTCTGTCATTCTGATTTTAACTTCCATTTTTTGTGTCCATAACCAACTGTTGGCACAGCTAGTGTGCCCTTGCTACCACCGTGTGCCTGTTACCATTATTATAAATTTTCTAGTAGTTAATCAACCATTTTTATTTTCAGTTACCAAGACGGATATCAACATCAGGCACAGAAGAATGCGAAATATGTTTCTCAATTCTACCAACTTCTGTAAGTATACTCTGCTAAACCATACTATAATAAATGCGAAAGTGTATGTTTGTTATAATGTTGGTTTGTCTTTCTCTCACGCAGCAACAGAGCAACAGATCGACCTGATTTCTTGCCTAAAGATATTTAAGCGATATACGGCGCGCTACTATCTAGCTCGCGCAACATTAACATTTTTGAAAACAAACAATCACTTAATATAATTATGATAAATCATAATGAGTCGCGTTTGAATTTTACTTACTTACTAATATTTGTAAGTAAGTAAGTATGTATGAGATTTAAAAACTCGTGAAACAAATGTATCTTCCAGCAGTAGATTGACCTCCTTTCGGGATGACATACCAATTCAAACTCAGGCTGTGTTTTCATCGAAGTAGGTTGCCGCTTTTTTTAGAAACAATTTTTATGTTTTCAGATGATGACGGGTCTTGAATGCGGACACAGGTTTTGCACACAGTGTTGGTGTGAATATCTCACAACCAAAATAATGGAAGAAGGTTTAGTGAGTATCTTCTTACCGTGTTACTACAAAGAACCTGTTTTATTTGCCAGTTTAACTAGACTATGTGTTTCAAAGTTCTGGGTGGCACTGCAATTGTTATGGGCCGGCGTTATGCTTACCATCAGGCAAACGACCAGCTCGTTTCGTTACCAAATAGCATAAAAAAAGTGATATTTTTAAACCTGTATGATGACAGAAATTATGTATTTTGTTGTTGCATGCAACATCCCAATTAAAATAATGAGGTGCGAATGGTGGTTGCAGGGTCAAACGATAGCGTGTGCGGCGCACGCGTGCGATATTTTGGTGGACGACGCGACAGTTATGCGCCTGGTGCGCGATCCGAGAGTCAAACTCAAGTACCAGCACATTATCACCAACAGTTTCGTGGAGGTAAGTATCGCATCAACGCCCTCTGGGCTTCTGAAGCGCAGGAACTCAAAGCTTTGGTTGCGTCTGCTGTTACAATGAGCCTATGTGATGACATTACCTGCTAGAAAGAAAGCAGAAACTCGCATAAGGCACACCAAAGGCTAAAGGGCTAGAAACGGCACTGATTCGATAGGGTTACCATTATCGGGCCTGATTTTATTTTATTTTTTTATTTATATTTCGCATCGTAGTTGAAGATGGTGAATATGCTTAGATCACAGCTGGCTCTCAAGTGCAGTTGCCGCAACACACCAGTAGATATCACATTTTCAACTTGTGGTAGCTAGCCAGTGAGCATTAGAAAATGCCCTATCACCTAAGTGTGTTGCAACATGGATGTTTTCCTTTACCGAAAGCTCACGCTCATTGTAGGATTTAAATCGACATACAGATTGGCGGCCGACGTTACTACTACTGAACCATCATCGCTTGTTCCGTTATTATGTTACATGAAGTAGACTCGAAATATGATAAAAAAAACCAAACCCCATAGACTAGAGTAGCACTGGGGTTTACGAAAATCGATCGTCGAAGCTTCGGCTGACGGGTCGCAGTTTTCCTACTGTGAAAGTGTTTGGGATCCGACGTTCGATTCATTTTTGTAACTTGACATTTTGTCTTTCATGGTAGGAAAACTGCGATCCGCCATCCGAAGCTTCGAACCGATTTTCGGAGTATGACTCCGGCGACTTAAAATTAACGCAACATGTATGGTCCTTCGAGCCGTTAAATCTGGCTCGAATGACCATACATATTTTTGTGTACTGTAGCCTTCAAATCAACGCAACATTTTTGGTCCTTCGAGGCGGATTTAACGGCTCGAAGGACCATAAATATTTTTGTGTTTTTATTTCTGTGTACAATCGCACGATTGTAAGTCCAGTCGCTCGTTGCAGTGCAACCGGCTGTTGCGTTGGTGCCCGTCGCCGGATTGCAGCAATGCAATCAAGGTGGCTTACGTGGAGGCGGCGCCGGTCACTTGCCGCTGCACGCATACCTTCTGCTTCGCCTGCGGGGAGAACTGGCACGACCCCGTGCGCTGCTGTCTGCTGAGGAAGTGGATCAAAGTATGGACTTGGTTTTCAATTTTGCTCCACGCCTGTTTAGCCTTTTTTTTTTAACCCAGGTAATTTGCGCACCGCGCTTGGCGATTAGAGGGAGGACGGAGATAGTGTGGGATTAACCTTCTGCCTGCTGAACAGCGGCCTGCCTACTGAAAACCCTTCTCGCCACGTTACACAAGTGCCTTCCGAAGCACCCATGTTCTAAGAGGACCTGCGTAAGGCGCATCGCTATTTAGCCGGTGTCAAGTTAACAAGTTTTATTTATTTTTAGGTAGTAAATCGATAGAATCGTCTAGTAAAATAATGTTTTTATAACAGTTTCAGTCCCACTCAGAAATTCGAAACAAAGGTGGTTATCGCACGGTTACGGCTAGTTTAAGCCGTCAGTGCATCTTAAATGACAACAGTGTAAAAATTGCAATGTTATTCCACAATGTTATAAATAAATACTTAAACATTTTACATTCTTTTTCCAGAAATGCGATGACGATTCAGAAACGTCAAATTGGATAGCGGCGAACACCAAGGAGTGCCCCAAGTGCAATGTGACGATCGAGAAGGACGGTGGCTGCAACCACATGGTCTGCAAGAACCAGAACTGCAAGGCCGACTTCTGCTGGGTGTGCCTCGGACCCTGGGAACCCCACGGCAGCAGCTGGTACAACTGCAATAGGTAACGTTTTTATTTCGTTTATTTCACTTCAACTCCTCGGAAATAATACCTACGTTATAATTTCTATCTTTAGTTTTGTTTTATACAAATGGATTACGAGTCGAGCCGGTTGTTTGCCTGATGGTAAGTATAACTAATATATAAGTATAACTCCGGGCCATAACAATAAAAATACATAACATAAAATACAAATAAAAAACAAAAGTTAAAAATGTATGGATTCGGTTACCATGGTCAATACGTCACCTTGACGTATTATTATATCAAATCCATACATTTTTAACTTTTCTGCTATAGTTTACGATTGCTGAAAATCATCTTGTCTAGACTTGGCGTCCATTGCCCATAGATACGACGAGGATGAAGCGAAGGCGGCCCGTGATGCGCAGGAGCGCTCCCGCGCAGCGCTGCAGCGCTACCTGTTCTACTGCAACCGCTACATGAACCACATGCAGTCGCTGCGTTTCGAATCCAAGCTCTACGCCTCCGTCAAGGAGAAGATGGAGGAGATGCAGCAGCACAACATGAGCTGGATTGAGGTAATGTGTTCTGTGTGTTTTCACGCATTTTTATAATCGCTCGCTATCCTGAGACATTAAGTCTCATAAGCCCAGTAATTTCGCTGGCTACTCTGCTCATCAAACTGGAACACAGAAATGCTTGCACATTACTGCTTGGCGACACACTTCACGAGTAAAGCGGTGGTACCAACTCTTCTGCGAGAAGAGTTAGTCCTACCCCTAACAAAACAACAAACATAATATTTATCTAGGCTAATGAGTGCCCGCGTGTTATGGGCTGGTGTTTTGTTTACCATCAGGCAATCAACCAGCTCGTCACGTTATCTAATAGTATAAAAAAAATAAGGGGAGTATGCGCAGTACACATGTTTGCAAGTGTCCGATGGACGAGGTACGGGGTTTATTCGATCGCGCTGTTCTGCACAGCCGCTTGCATCCGCGCCACGTGTTAATAAAGGGTGAAAAAAAAACCAGGTGCGGTTTCATGCTCGGGCCTAAGTTCACGGTCTCAAAAACATTTATACGACCAATGTCGAGCTAATTCAATATTTTAATTGGCTTTCTAGGTGCAATTCCTAAAGAAAGCCGTGGACATCCTGTGCCAGTGCCGGCAAACGCTGATGTATACCTACGTCTTCGCTTACTACCTGAGGAAGAATAACCAGTCTGTCATCTTTGAGGATAACCAGCGGGACTTGGAGTCCGCTACTGAGACACTCTCGGAGTACCTCGAGCGGGACATCACTAGCGAGAACCTCGCAGATATCAAGCAGAAGGTGCAGGATAAATACAGGTGAGGCCACTGCCAACGAACCTACGGGCAACTACGGCTTATATACAGGTGAGGCCACTGCCAACGAACCTACGGGCAACTACGGCTTATATACAGGGGAGGCCACTGCCAACGAACCTACGGGCAACTACGGCTTATATACAGGTGAGGCCACTGCCAACGAACCTACGGGCAACTACGGCTTATATACAGGTGAGGCCACTGCCAACGAACCTACGGGTAACTACGGCTTATATACAGGGGAGGCCACTGCCAACGAACCTACGGGTAACTACGGCTTATATGCAGGGGAGGCCACTGCCAACGAACCTACGGACAACTACGGCTTATATACAGGTGAGGCCACTGCCAACGAACCTACGGGCAACTACGGCTTATATACAGGGGAAGCCACTGCCAACGAACCTACGGGCAACTACGGCTTATATACAGGGGAGGCCACTGCCAACGAACCTACGGGCAACTACGGCTTATATACAGGTGAGGCCACTGCCAACGAACCTACGGGCAACTACGGCTTATATACAGGTGAGGCCACTGCCAACGAACCTACGGGCAACTACGGCTTATATACAGGGGAGGCCACTGCCAACGAACCTACGGGCAACTACGGCTTATATACAGGGGAGGCCACTGCCAACGAACCTACGGGCAACTACGGCTTATATACAGGTGAGGCCACTGCCAACGAACCTACGGGCAACTACGGCTTATATACAGGGGAGGCCACTGCCAACGAACCTACGGGCAACTACGGCTTATATACAGGTGAGGCCACTGCCAACGAACCTACGGGCAACTACGGCTTATATACAGGGGAGGCCACTGCCAACGAACCTACGGGCAACTACGGCTTATATACAGGTGAGGCCACTGCCAACGAACCTACGGGCAACTACGGCTTATATACAGGTGAGGCCACTGCCAACGAACCTACGGGCAATTACGGCTTATATACAGGTGAGGCCACTGCCAACGAACCTACGGGCAACTACGGCTTATATACAGGTGAGCCCACTGCCAACGAACCTACGGGCAACTACGGCTTATATACAGGTGAGACCACTGCTAACGAACCTACGGGCAACTACAGCTTATATACAGGTGAGGCCACTGCCAACGCACCTACGGGCAACTACGGCTTATATACAGGTGAGGCCACTGCCAACGAACCTACGGGCAACTACGGCTTATATACAGGTGAGACCACTGCCAACGAACCTACGGGCAACTACGGCTTATATACAGGTGAGGCCACTGCCAACGAACCTACGGGCAACTACGGCTTATGGGGCATTGCTACTTTAGAACACAGGTACATTTTAGAACAGGGGTGGATCATTACTTTAGAACAGGGGTGGATCATTACTTTAGAACAGGAGTGCATAGATCATTTAGAAAAGAGGTGGATCACTACATTAGAAGAGAGTAGTGGACCACTACTTTAGAATAGGGGTGCATCACTGCTTCAGAACATGAGTGCATCGATACTTTAGAAAAGAGGTGGATCACTACAATAGGACAGGAGTGGATCACTACATTAGAACAGGAGTGGATCACTACTTTAGAACAGGGGTGCATCACTGCTTTAGAACATGAGTGCATCGATACTTTAGAAAAGAGGTGGATCACTACATTAGAACAGGAGTGGATGGACGCACGCCTTACCACATCTCCTTGTTTCTATGATCTGTGGACTGAACCTTTTGCCCAGAATTCTCAACTGGACTCTTTATCATTCCAGATATTGCGACAGTCGGCGCAAGGTGCTATTGGAGCATGTGCACGAGGGCTACGAGAAGGACTGCTGGGACTACACAGAGTAAATCTCTTGCCTCTCTGTCTCATACCTTAAGACTCCCTGGGCACTGAAGCGAGACGGAGCATAGACAATTTACCCGAGAGATTTGTTCAAGTTAATACATTTTTTGCAATTCCATTGGTGTCAGTTTTCCAGTCTCCGCTTTAGTGAGCAGGCAGTCTTACTCCGCACCACACCCAAACACAAAACACAGCCGGAGCAAACATGACATGTTGAAAATGAATGCTCGGTTAATATTAGGTAAATTAGTTTCAAATTGTTCGGGAGCTCGCGTTTGTTTTTATCACATGGAGAATGTTCAGGCGAAAACTTTTTAGGTCTCTTTTAAATAGGACTCCTGTCCTACATATTTTAATTACCACATAGTCTGTGGTGGAAAGGTAATTGGGCATTCCCATGGCAAAATTTTATTTCTGTTCGTTAGATGCATTATCAGTTTTATGTACTGAATATCAAAGCGGTTTGGTGTGATGATTAGCAGATGATGTAAAGCTTTATAAAGTGTTGAATTAAATAAAGAAAATAATAAATTTATATAATCTAAAGCAAGGCCTGTAAAAATCTTGAGATCTCATATATTTGTACTCTCTGATTCAACACCCCACTACTCTTTGTAATTAACTATTTTTTTCAAACACTGTCATGGCCTTTTAAATCTTTAAACATTTCTTTGTAAAAATAAATTATTCAGTGGAAAGTTCAATTGGTATTGTTTTATTTTTAAATTGGCATCCACATCTTATTCAGTAAAATTTATTTAAAGATAATCTTCGTTAATTTCTGACTTACAGTAAACACCAACACTGTTCGTGAAGTGTCTTGTTGAGGGGTGATTTGTATTAAAAAAAATAAATTAAAGTGCAAATACACACATTTACACATCTTTGCACTACACAATATCTAGTTTAAACAATGAATACACTATATGAAATATTCCGATCTCCCTAATCAAGTAATGTAATAACTATTAAATAGAAATCAATATTATTTTGACTGTAAATTAAGAGCATAATGTTAATCAATATTCTTTTATTTTGATACACTAAAGTTATAGCTTCGTGTAAATTGCTTAGTGTAGTAAAAGTTTGAATCCTCTATATATTATGATGCTTTGAATATTTGTATTATTGACCTCATTTTCATCTTAGTGTAAAATAATGTGGTTTAATTTAAGTTTCATAATAATTAGACTTTGAGGGTTATGCTTGAAACGACTGTTTTCCCCGGCAAGTGGCAACTACACCAGAATAGTGGCGCAGACAACATTTATCAGTTAAGAAAAAAAAACATATTTTTTGACCAAAAATTCTATTTTTGTTATCAATATAAGCTGTTAGTTCAGGAAATAGTATGATTTTTATTCTGTGATCGATTTATTATTTAACGCCTTGAAGGCTGCTTATATCGGTGTTGGTAGAATGCGCAGCTTATATAGCGGCCGACGCGACACGCCGGTTATAAACATACATTGTAATGTTTAGAGTACTGTAGTAGAATTGGCAGCTTCACATTGAAATATAAATAGGTTTTAGACCATGTCTAAAACTTGTCCTTTTTATGAACGCGGGCTTTTCGCTAATTTAATTTTAGCTTAAAAAAAAGACATACAACTTATATAATTCTGTGACAAATAGCTTCTAGTGAGATCCGAAAGAGTTAATATCTATTCATTTAAATAGTTGTGTTCACGAAACAGCGGCGCGAGTACGGATCTTTTCGATAAATAAAGTTCGATAAAATTGACAGTTAAAATCGATAAAACCCACTTTATCGATTTTTCCACACGAAGACTAGTGACCGCTGGTTTTAATCGGTCTGGTATTGAAAACGAACACGAGATTGTTAACTGATAAGGCAGCAGCTTCTATCCGCAGTTTCACCCGCGTGAAGATTCTCACACGAACTGTATTTTTGCGGAATAACATGTAGGCCATTATTCTCCGGTCCATAAACTAAATTTATGCCAATAATCACCTCGATCCGTTGCTTGAAAGAAGAACACACCAACAAAGACTTTCGGATTTATTAGTGTACGGATTGGTTTATTCAGATCTGTCGTAGTGCTACAGTTAGGTATTATGTGAAAGAGATATGAAGCTGCACGGTTTCAGATACATTTGATCTGAAAACAGGGGCCTTACCGGCTAACAATCTCGTGTTCGTTTTCCGATTCAAACCACCGGTCGCTAGGTCTTCCGCTGGAAGGAATTGGGTTGTTGACTGTATTCAAATAAAAATATAATTTTGCCGCGAAACGGTAGTTTTTGTGACAGAAATCCTATTAAACACAATATTTTTGTTTATTTTTAAGGAATTTAATTTAAATTAAATAATCAAAATGTAATCACATCAATCCGAAGTCACGTGACCTAAAACGCCCGTGACGTCACGGTTTCAATCGGAATGAGTATATATTTTTTTTTTTGTTTTGTTTTTGGCTCCACGTGATTTGCGCATTTAACTAGTGTCAAGTTATATAAATAATAATATAAATAAATCTCTAGTTTTGGTGCATGAAAGTCGTCAAAGTCACGTTAAAGTTTAGTCTAGGCGCGGTCGAGTCGAAGTGACGCTTCAGTAAATTGGTGGATAGTTTACTGAAGCTTCTATGGAGTTTTGGATACAATACGAAAATACACGTTTTTCGTCTTTGTACTATTTGCCTTTCACTCATGCAAGTTTACGAACACTTAATGGTTAATAATCCACTATTATTACACATTAACACTCTATAAAACAAAGGTTTTAGTAAATAACACAAAATCAACAACAGCACATTTTCGCATTCCCGCCAAAACTCCAATGAGTATATAGCTCGTTGCGCTTAACTGCTTAGTATTTTAGAGTGATTTCTGTGATTATTTATCTGTGCTGTGAATTCCGCGCCTATTTTTCTAAATTTATTTCGACTCTTGAATATTCTCCCATGATGGAAAGTGGCTTCATAAAGGCAAATAATTCCAATTTGCCGAGAATTGATTGTTTTACGGTGGCCAATTTCTTCTCGACAAACGATAATTTCTGCTCTGCTGAATTTAAAAATGTGAAGACCTCCGTGTAAGTACCTACTTATTATACCAAAAATCATTATTTCTATAACCAACAATGAATATATAACAGTAATCGTAGATTCTAAGATCCAAAGTGTATTAATTAACCAAAGCATATATATAAATCAATAAGCTCAAAAAACTAAGAACTCATATTTTAATACATAACAATACATACACAGAAAGCATCGAATGAACTTGTCACTAAACGTAGCACAGACTAGTTAGTAGTGGTTATATTCTCTTTGCTTGTCACTTTACAGTGTTATAGAAAATTACTCTGTGGTAATTGAACACGTGACGTCACTGCCGTTTTGGAGCAAAATTTAAAACGGCATTTTAAATACATGATAATTAAAATATTAGTGGTTTTAAAAAGTAAATTTAAATATTTTGGGTTATATTAGGCCCATACGCATCGTTTTAAACACTTTCCCAAAATCAGTCAACATCCCAATTGTCTAGAATTTTCCCTGGTTATCATTTTAGAACGAACGTTATTAAAAAAAGGCGTTGTTACAAAACGAAAAGAAGCGCAAACTCTAGACAACTTCTTCCACACGAAGACTAGCGGCCATTGGTTTTAATCGGTTTGGAATCTAAAACGAACACGAAATTGTTAGCCGGTAAGGCAGCTGAATTGGAAAAACATTCGCCTCTCGGTAATCTAACAAGATTAACAACCTCACTCTTATGGAGTGAAGCCAGGAGCCCAATTCTACTAAACACGGTTATAAAATTACAATTATTTCGTCGCCAAATGATAACTGTAGGCACTTTCGGTATTTTATAGTGCAATCTATTCACTATGGCCGCCTATGGCAATGGCTGTCATCAGTAAACCATTTTTTTTTGTTTTGTTTTTGGCTCCACGCGATTAGCGTATTTAGCCAGTGTCAAGTTATATAAATAATAATAATATGTAATAAGTCTCTAGTTTTGGTGCATGAAAGTCGTCAAAGTCACGTTAAAGTTTAGTCTAAGCGCGGTCAAGTCGAAGTGATGCTTCAGTAAAGCGGTGGATACTTTACTGAAGCTTCTATGGAGTTTTGGATAGAATACGAAAATACACGTTTTTCGTCTTTGTACCATTTGCCTTTCACTCATGCACGTTTACGAACACTTAATGGTTAATAATCCACCATTATTACACATTAACACTCGATAAAACACAGGTTTTAGTAAATAACACAAAATCAACAACAGCACATTTTCGCATTCCCGCCAAAACTCATCAGTAAACCATTATTAATTTTCGTATGTTTTTCGCACAGATCATTAAACCTATATACTCCTCTAGCCGGGCACCCCCTCTCGTCAAGGTTTAAGCATTATCACTGCACATCGCCGCTCGCCGCCATTTCGGTATATCATTCCGTCTGTGAGCGTTAGACAACGATTACAAACTGAACGACTACAATCTACACGAACTTGTAATTGCAATAGTCACGTTTTAAATAAAGAGCCACGATAAAAACGTGGGATTTTAAACTTATACCGAACTTACCGGTTTTAAGTCCCTCATGTGTATATTTCGCTTGGAGCATAATCTAAAATCTGTTTATTTTTCGCGGTGACGCTGCCAAAGAGTAATGTGTAATAACTGAATAACGACTGTTATTGTAACGCTGTACCTATTTATCGATTAAGATTTTCTCACTCCGTTTTTAACTAACTTTTAAATGCATAGGATAGCGATATGTGGCTAAAGGTGAAAATACACGGTTCACTTTTGTCTTTCAATTTGGATAAAGCAACCAAATTGATCCATGTAAACTTATAAGTGAATCATTCAATGTCATTGCAACAACAGCATTCCTTTCATTTCTGCTCCATTCAACCAAAGTGATTCAATTTGGTTGAACCGTGTATTTTCACCTTTAAACTATTTCCGAATGATTTTATAACTAAACAACATTTTATCGAGTAATGATAACCTACATATTTCATAAATACATTATTTTTGACAGTGAATATCGCAAATATAGCTTTCTGTAATATAACAGTGTCGCGCTACATATCTCTGTCAGTAATTGAAGTAATCATAGTAACGTATCGTGCATAAGTCGGTTGCACTGCCAGCATCAGTCGTCTTAAACTAAATAATGCTTGATGCATCAGAGTGTCACATAGTGAATACTCTATAGTGTAGAAAAGCTCTCCAAGCGAAGCTCACCATCCTACTTACTGATTGGAGGGCTTTTTTTATTAATTCTGTACACACATACGATTGTACATATAGATGCTGTATAGATATTTATATGGATAAAGTGTAAGACTCAATACCTGCGTATCGTCGAGCGTCATGTATGTGTGTCTATGTTAGGACACATTTATCTTAAGATGAAAATAAATTAGTAACATCGACAGGACTTTTCTTATTTTGTCTGTAACACCTAACTCCTACGGCTTCCTCTAGTTGTTAATAAATATTTAACTCTTACCTCTGCACCAGGATTTCCTGTACCGCGGGAACATCCAAGATCTCGTGTAACCGTAATGTATTATTACTAGGTAATAAATTTGTGATCCATTTACACTACACGTATCGATTTCGTTCAGCACAATAAGCAGTATTGGGATATTTTGTAAATACAGCCACGTTATTGGCCTCTCTCTTAGGGCCAGTTTTTTGATCCCTAGTAAAAGTTGAGTAGACTAGCTAGTAGCTACATATTACTAATCTGTGGAGTAGACTATTAGTCAAACTAACCATAGAAGTGTCAAACCAATTGTAAAAACCAGTTTACGTTATTCGACCTCATTTTAAACCCTCGATGAAGCTGTGGTCAAATATTTTCACTACAATTGTAACTAATAGTTATGGTAACCATAGATCAAAATACTTACCCGTTTTTGAGAAATATAGCCATTGGTTTTTTTAACCATTGGTTGCTTTAACTACGGATCAAAAAACCGGCCCTTAGAGCTACAATGACATGGCTGCATTTCCAAACAATTAGTTTGTAAAAGGTTGTCCCTTCCCATAATTCTTCATCCTTATCAGTGAAGTAATCCTGCATTGGGATCTCATACCCAATAAGATTCATACATAAATGTGTTCAGTATGTACCTACTTCAATCGTTTATTTCGTTGTGGCAGGGATGCGTTGGCGCCTTCTCCTACAAGACCTAGTAAAGCCTAGCGGAGTTACTACGGTAAATGAGTTCATGCATTTTATGTAGTTCAGTTTTGGTCGAGATTTTAAATTATAAATCGTACGCTATCGTTGGGTGGGTAACTTTCTAGATATTCCTAAAACACGAGTTTTACGTACACGTGCAATGGGAGAAGTAGTGCGTAGAGTTGCGGCTTAGAAAGCAAGTGCCTCAGGAGGTCGGACCCTTGTGACACTCGGTTTTCGAAGGCGTGGCCTTAGACTAGCGTGCGAACTATAGAACAAACAAAGTAATATGTACGACGTGCACCTTTCGATAGTTACATGATATCGAGCCGCTATAAATGACGGTAATTTTGTTAGTTACGTACGATCTGTAAGTTAACGCCATCTAGTGGAACTTTTAATATCTACAAAGTTATTGAAATGTTTGGTAGCGACCACTGCACTGGCAACATTAGAGGCGGCTGTTACAAACTTTTTTGAAGACCATAACAATACTTTGTTCTGTAGTGTAGAAGTATAGAGTAGTAGTAATACGAGTTTTCTATGCTGATAAAAGAATACCTGATACATGTCAGATACCGGGAGATGGAGTAGTTAGTTTTGTGTCAAAACTTAATGCTAGTATCGCCTATCCAAATGTCCCGTTTTTTTGTTACCGGCTGATTATCTGATATTTGATCTTACCGCAGAATAAGTACCCAAATAGCTTGTCTCGGTAAAATAAATTTTAGTTTTAATTTTCGTACCGTATTTGAGTCTATCTCAATTTTGTAATAATAAATAAAATATTATAATTAAATTTGAGGGTCATGTCTTTGCAACTGAGTGTCAAGTCCTACATTTTGTTGCTGACATTTAACTATTACACTTTCTATCACTACTATGATTACGAGAAGTCCCTTTTGGGGTAGGCAATAGGCATAGAGAACCAGGCCACCTCACTTCTTTGAACATCTCTGCATAATTATCTATGTAGCTTGGTTAGTATGCATTAATTTGTCTTCTAACTTGTACTTTGTAATATTTTCAGTAAATTTCTTACTTTCAGGGTTCAATATGTCAGCTAGTTTCGAAAATGTTTTGCCAAATCGTACAAGTGGATAAAGACTATATTATTTTACCCTGTTTTAGTTAGGATGGTAGGTAATTATAACCAAAAATCTTATAAAATTTTGTTATTAAAAAAAGAATGTATAAGTAGGTCAAGTTTTTTATAATATGTAATAAAAATCTAAATAAAAATAGACAATGCCGTTTAATTGTAGCTGTTAGAAATACTATCGAGGCCTGTTCGAGTCTAGGATTATTCAGGATAAGATTAAGAGTGAAGCCTATACGTAGACTTCTGCTTCGTTATGTAACAACTGTATAGAATAAGCATAAGTCAGTGTTTGTGGAGGAATAAAACAAACCAAGTAAAGCAGTCAAGTTCTATATTATCGTTTACTTAATTTATTTTGTACAAACTTCAACAATATATATAATAAATATTCAATTAAACTGCTATCATTCAGCAAACTGAACTCACTTTTTTGTCATAAGTATAGTTAAAAATAAATAAATAATACAATTGATATCATAACTTATTGTCTAAACTTAATTAAACACAACTTTTTTGTGCAAATATGCCTAATAGTAAGTAAACGTTTGGTTTTACCAAAAGGAATTAACTCAACAATCGTTCGTCGTACGTGTACAGTTGAAGCCGACCGGAGCGGTTACAAGCCACTGGCATCTATACAAAAGAAGTTACCACGAAAAGTCCAATATTTTTGAAAACTTACACAGATTTTGTTTTAGAATTTCTAAAGCAAATCACTGGGACTACTCTTAACACCAATTTTATACCATAACCAGCATTCGAAGCATTTTTTTAGCAATTCAATTATTTCTACTACTCTCATACGACGAGTCCCTAAGTGTAACTAAGAAGAACAGAATCTCATCGTGATAGAGTTAATATTAGAGTACGACTCGTTAAACTAGCGGCTAACAGCGTGCCTTAGCGTTACTAATGCTAAAACAATATTTTATAATACTTAATATTAACAAATTCACGACATAAAATATTCCTGTACGCATTCTAGAGCAAACCATCAAGATATTCCTAATTCGATCAGTCTTTTAACGCGTAATCTTATTTAATGTAAATCGTGTGGTTTCCAACCGCTCCGGGGTTCCGCAGCTCGTGCTCGTGGAGCGGAACATAACGTGTGGCGTACTTGTAACTTGTGACTTGTAACTTGTGGGAGCAGCCGCCGGCTCGCAGCGGCGCGGGCGCGGGGCGTGCGCGGCGACGGGGAAGCTCGCACGCGCACTCGCCGCGCTCTTTCCTTTCTTTAAATTTATCTACATAATATGTAACCATAGTTATTGCAAAATACGTGCAAAACGGTAAAGCGTCTCATTTAGTTTACGATACACTCCGAACTTAAAACTCGCAACATTTATAAAACGTCTCGCACTTCAGATAACTTGTTCACATTTTATGTAAAACGAATGGTAAAACAACCGACATACATTCGGTGAAACGAACGGGTAATGAAAAGCGAATCCTTTCGTCGAGCACACGTTATTGCTTCAAGCTTATTACGTATCGCTGCGTTACTCGCTCATATCAATACATAGTTATGATAAAATTATGTGTTGCGACGTGCGGTTTGGGATCTACCCGGCGTTAAGCTCTCAATATTTACAGAGTAGTAGAAAATTGACCACTTTCAAAGTTAAGTTACAAAAATTTAATGTCTGTTGTGCTAGAGAGGACGAGACTGTCACATACTAAACCTGCGGAGATGCCGCCGGCTTACCGTATAAGAACCTGAATCATTTTGCTGTCTTATCCTGAGTGAGCGGATATTCCACCGGCACATACTCTTGGGTTCTATCTGACACACTATATTTTCACTTAATGAATCTGTGGAAATGCCGCCAGCAGGCCCCCTCGGGTCATGGCATTCGATATTGACTAGTATTTAGCCTGCGGAAATGCCGCCGGCACGACCTCTCGGTTTCTCACCCACGACTGCACTATTTCGTCTATCTAGAGAGATGTCTCGAAAAATAAAAAATACTTCAATAATTTCTACCTTACTCGGTAAGGGACGTTCGATCTCTTAGGTATATCAATTATATCTTATTGCTAAATACGGTCATCTCTTCAAGTAGCCGAATCGCACGTATGATGCGGATGAACGTTACGTTTTTGACATCGTCAAAAATTTAAATCTGCAAGAGCAATATTCGAAGCAGTACCAGCCCGCTCGCAATTATCAGTTACAGGTTCTAGTTAAGGGTTCACTCTCCAAATAAGACCACTGACCGAACTCGGGATCGAGCCCACACGTCACTTCGTATGCTAAGTCACTAATGCAGCATTGTATAAAGTTATTATAAATTTCTATTCTAAATTGTGCTGTCAACTTTACGCTTAACGTCGGACCCGATCGTTGGCCGCTGCGGGCCGCGCCGGGCGCACGGCCGTGGTCCGCGGCGGCGGCGGCGCGGCGGCGGCGGGGAAGGCCGCCGCGGCGCCGCCGGCCCGCACGCGACAGCTAATGTAATTCAGGGGAAGGAAATTACATTAACTAGGTGTGGAAAGTGCGCGTTACATAAAATGGCTCGATTCCTATGATGCATACTGAATTAGGACGGAAGTGAATCCTGGTACCGATTTCACAGCTGATTTGTTAAGCTTACATAGATATAACTTGCAAAAATTCTTCTAAAGTCTCCTAGCTTCGAGGTCTCGCGACCTCGCACGCGCGACTCGACGTCGCCTCGGTACGGTGAGAAGCTTACAAAATTGGAACTATTAAAAACTATACGGACAAAATTGATATGAATCGGCGTAGCCATTGCTTCTCTTAAGCGTCTATTAGATACGATTATACTAACGCCCGGACGTGCAGACGACTCGAAGACGTTCAATGTCTGTGATGTGAATACAATTATAAAATGTGATTGAGTACAAGTATTAATGGTCGAGTGCTACATCGATTCGCCAGCGTGAGACCGGCGGGGCGGGCGCCCGGCCGGCGAGAAGCCAAACTAACGAAGCCAATGTTGCTTCGCGTCGCCTCGCCCGACTCAAACCGAACAAACAATCAGGCAGATAGGTACAGTGCGAGTTGCGACACACCATTTTGGGGAAGTAAAATGTTGTCTCGCAATCTTTAACATATTACAAAATGTTCATAATTATCGATAGAGCTCAGTTTTAGAATTTTACAGATAGACAATGATTTCGTCGAATACAAAAATAAGCTTTAGAGTTTTCTCAATATTATCCAAATACCTTAAAATTACACCTAGTGACGAATAAAAAAGGGCACGCTCGCGATACGATTCCTTCCGATCGACTCCTCGGGGACAGGTCCTCGGCGACGACGCACGAACGAACGGACACGAATCGGAACACGACAGAACACGGTGAACGAGCGCGAACATCGGTCGCAAAACAAACGTCACTAAAGCTTCGGCCACGCGAATATAAAACACTCCGTCGAACGTCTCTAAACGCGAAAGAATGAGGTCCGAATGAAACGCGATCGCGCAGCGGCGGTCGCCGGGACGGCGCTCGCGTCGCTCGCACAGCACGCACTCCAGCGCTCGCGGAACGTCTAGCAACGGAACTAAGTGCGAGTGAGCGGGCTCAAGAGCTCGGGCAGCGGTGCGGGCAGCGGCAGCGGCGCGTCGTCCACGAGCGCCGGCAGCAGCGCGAGCGCCAGCGCGGGTCACACGGGCGCGGGCGGCGGCGCCGGCGCGGGCGCGCGCGCCGCCGCGCCGCCGCCCTGCAGCACCACGCGGTGCCCGTTGGGCGTCACGGCGTCCAGCAGCACCGCCGTGGCGGCGCCCGCGCCCGCCGCCTCGCCCGCCTCCGAGCCGCCGCCGCCGCGCCGGTGGCGCCGCCACGCGTGCTGGATCAGACGCGCGCAGTACTCCTCGCGCTGGCGCCACAGCGTCGACGACACCGGCTCGTAGCCGACCTCGTTGGGCCGGCCCGGCTCCAGGTCCCCCGTCTCCTCGATGGGGTTGCCCTTCCGCGCGAAGAAGTCCTTGGTGAGCGCGTCGAGGATGTCCACGCAGAACATCATGTCGCCGCGGCATATCGGGATGTCCATCGATATGATCTTGTACTTGTTGGGCTTGTGGATCTGCAGCGGCGGCTCCAGCACGTCGAGGAAGTCCGACAGCTGGTCGTAGCGGATGTACTGCGTGCCGTCCGGGTCGAACCGCTGCCAGATCTCGTAGTACATGTCGTAGTCGTCGTCCGTCAGGCCCTCCTGCACGTCCTCTGTCGCCTGTCGCAGTCGAACGAATACGTGTTAAGAAACAATTTCCAGTGCTGATATTGAAATTAATAAAACGCATGCATCTTCAATGAATGAAATCGGAATTAATGACTATTGACAAAGAAGTTCTGAGCTTCTTCATAGACTACAATTTTTGATTGATTCAATTAGCGACGTACTGTGTACAGTAGTGGAATCCCATTGAAGTGGGTTAGATCGCACGAGATTGGACTCACCTGCGAGTAGTTCTCGAGGATGACGGCGATGTACATGTTGATGACGATGAGGAAGGAGATAACGAGGTAGGACAGCAGGTAGGTGATGCCGATGGTGGCGGAGCCGCAGTTGCCGGGGTACCCGCGCTCGTTGTCTGGCAGGTCGCACTCCTCCTCGTTGATAATGCCGTCTAGCACTCCGTCCCACCCCGCTGACGTCGACATCTGTTGTTAAGCAAAACCTATATTCATATATGGCCTTTGCTTTACGTTGCATTTTAATAGAAAACCACTGCTTGCGATCCAATTGAGAGATTTATTATTTACGGCAAAGAAAGGTACAAAAATAATGCTTTCTGGTACACTTGATGTACAAGTGATTTGGGAATACCTAATTTTCGAATCAATAAATATTAATTCAAATCATTTATATAAAGGCAACCTTTTAAGAGACAACACCACTTATTCATCACTAAGATTTTTTTTGTCGTCACTTCTTTATTATACTTACTTGAAATAGAAGAATCATGCTTTGTACGAAAGTCTTAAAGTTATAGACATCGTCGAGGCCACCCTTGTCCTTCACGTGCATGAAGAACGACATTCCAAAGATGGCGAAGATGAACATGACCAGGAAAAGTAGTAGGCAGATATTGAAAAGGGCTGGCAGTGACATGGCTAACGCGAACAACAACGTCCGGATACCCTTGGCGCCCTTAACGAGTCGGAGGACTCTACCTACTTTAGCTACTCTCACTACTCTCAATAGAGTCGGTGATACAAAATATTTCTCAATAATATCACTCAATACCAAGCCTGAAAACAAAAGAATGCATAGTTCAAGAACTGTTACAGAAAAAAGTGTAATCAATAAGAATTCGCTAAGCTTTATACTTACTAAGGATAGAGAACATGACCACGACGAAATCGAATAGATTCCATGGTTCCACGAAGTAATGATACCGTAAGGCGAATATTTTTAATAGGCACTCGGAACTAAATATCACGATAAATATCATATTAAGATAGTCTAAGACTGTGCTGAACGTTTCAGTTTGCTGGTAGTGGTCAAGGGTCATTGTGAGCATGTTGAAACCGATGAACAACATAATAATCATGTCGAACTTCTTGTCTGTCACTATCTCGAATACTATAGCTTGTGGCCGCCACTGAAACAAAAACACAACGTTATTAATGCATTATGCTAATAGGCTGAGACAGCTTTTGTTTTTTTTTACACAAGTACAGTATCACATAGTAATTTCTACCACAACCTCATCTTACGTATGGCAATACGAGTATATACTTGCGGAATCTGATTTTGGAGAAAATACAATAGTTATAAATTGAAACAGTTTGTGTCACCAGAATTTTTTTATAAATCTCATCTGAACATGAGACAGGTGAGTTGGTTTTTTAAATTGTATTTTGTCAATTAAAAAACACGCTGTTGCAGTCATACCTTTGGTCTAGGAATGGCTTTCAAGGGTTTCTTCGATCCCATTTTCTTCATGGCGTTATAGTATTTCTTCTGATCCTCAGTCATGAACATCTCAAGGCTGCCGCCGGCTTTCTTTTTTTGTTCATTGAAGTTGTCGATGATCACTCCGATGAACAGGTTGAGAGTAAAGAAAGAACCGAAGATGATAAAGAATACGAAGTACAGATACATGTAGATGTTGGTCTCTCGAATTGGTTGACGTTCCACCTATAAGTAACAAAAAGATAAAAATTATAAACGACAAATAGGTCCAAATCTTATGATACAAAAGTTGCAAATATTATTTTCATTATAAGTTTACCTCTCTGGAGTCGATGGCATCGTTCATGATTTGGATCCAGCCCTTGAATGTGGCCACTTGGAATAGGCAGAGGTAAGCCTTGCCGACGTGGTCGAAGTTCATGGGTGAGTTTTCCCAGGTGTAGTTCTCAAGTATACACGCGTTCTTGTCCGGGATAATCTCGTGGCTCAGGGTCGTGTGATTTAGATCGACGCACTGAAATGCAACCAAATATACCAGTTAATAAATAGAAGAGGTAAGGTATAAATTATTATCTATTCGAAAGTTAAAGTTTTGTTTTACCCAATTTTAGCTTGCAACTAGATAACAATAATAAAAGAACGTAAAATTAAGTATTACCTTAAAGTATTTTCCAGCAAAGAGCTGGACGCCCATGATGGCAAAGATCAGCCAGAAGATGAGACACACCAGCAGTACGTTGAAGATGGAAGGTATCGCTTGTACTAAAGCGTTCACTACCACCTGCATGTGAAAGTGGATATTAATACAATAATTACACCCGAAGATAGAAGTTTTAGTATGGATTCAATTTTATTTATTTTAAGGATTAGACACAAAATATACAACTAATTTTAAGCATATTGAGTTTCTTTTAAGTTTGCAAAAGGTTTACTGAAGCTTGGATAGATGATAATTTGCGAATTTCATAATTTTGTGATTTTGCTTGTAAACATTTTGAAACTATCGGTAACGATATCTACATGTAAATAACAACATCAAAGCGCATAGAAATAAAGCAACATCAAACATAAAAGTTGCTGCTAATTTCTTACCTTGCCCCATTAAACAACCATCCAAAAATGCTAACACATGCGAATGTCCAAGTTGAGCGACGACATAAGAGGAAGAGCAAATCTAAGGTGCAGAATCTAAATTAGCATTCCAAATCTAAATAATGTAAAAATCTAATTAGCTAGTAATGAAGGTCAATAGAAATGTGGACGAAGTTGATAAATTGTCCCAAAAATAAAACCACTAATCGATTTCTAAAAGAGGATCATGACGAAAGTGATGATACTAAGCCATTCAGGGGGTGCCACCGTCGACCTCAAAATGATAATCTAATAGTTGACGATAAGTACTACTGCCATATGACCAAACAACTCTCCAAAAACAGTTAAAACAAAAAAATGGGGGTTAGTGATGCGGAATATAGAAAAAGAGGAGTAAAACTATTGGATGTTGATATAAATGTTCATGAACGCGCTGAAGTTAGGATGTTGAAACATGTGAGTGTGAGAGTGTGGAGCTTGTGTGTAGTGGTCGAGCAATGAGCTGGGATTGGGCCTGCGAGTGTGGCAGAGCGGTACGTACCCTCATGCCCTGCATTCGGCTCATGGCTCTGAGCGGACGCAGTGCGCGGAGCGTTCGCATCGTTTTGAACGCCTGAATGCCACCGGCGCCACAAAGCGCCGCTACGAAGTTTATAAGCGAGACCTGATGAAATCAAGGGTTGCATTTTGAAATTCCATTTCAATCACACATGTTTTTATTAATTGATATTCAGCACCTAAAAGAGTAGTTGGAACAAGATAATAGAGCAATACCAAAATGAAATAGAAGAAAAACCTGTTGGTTGAAGACTCACGACCGGCATCTAATCTAAGACAATCGACCCTAAAGGATGTTCATGAATGACTTCGAAGACCATACCTAAAAAGGAAGCGATGATTAAAGAAAGTTCCTAATTACGAGAGACAGACTGTACATTAAAAAAAATAAACAGAAGATCACGGAAGAATCATTGCACATTCACATTCCTCAGATATTCTGTTATAAGCTAAATAAAGTTGTGGGTAGAGGTAGACATGATAGCTAATAACAGCTGCTTAGAACATTGATTGACAGCATTCATTATGTTGTGCCATTTTCGTGGTATTTTAATTATTTGATTTTTCAAAATACAGAAAACGGCACAGTTTGTATAGTAATGTAGCACATATACAGAAGTCGTTTATCATGCACTTGAAATGGATTTCAAATCAAACTAAATAAGGCCTTTCTTCAGGGATATAGAGTAATCGTTAGCAGGATCGTGGTTACAGTTACACAGAAGCGAGAACCACAAACAGACAATACGGTACGACATCGAGAGCGAAGTGAGGCCGGTCGTAGTCTCCGCTGCCACAGACATCGAACAATCAAAGCCGCACGCTTTGAGTTACGTTGCCCATCGACGATTTGCTGTTTTACATGAAAATAACTGAGTAGACGTGGTCAATGAGCATCGCAACGGTATCGACAGGGATAGCGTGTCAGTGCCTGCGTCGGGCGCGCGTACTCACGCGCATGCCCTCCCATCTGGAGACGGCGCGGAGCGGACGCAGCGCGCGCAACGTGCGCATGGAGCGGAATGCAGGAATGTCATCGGCGCCCGCCATCACCGCACCGTGGTTTACGAGTGACAACTAACGTACACCACTTATCATTTACTTCATCAAAATAAAACTTATAAATCTATTCTAATCTTATATGAATCAGTTATTCAGATATATAAAAAAATTAGCTATAGTTAAATTAAAATAAACACGTGCCCCACCATAAAATTAATCAAAATGATAATCAGAAACCTGTAAGAAAGTCTATTTAGTAGGCCAGGGGTCAATCATTTTGGGTAGTAATTGGTTTTGCACATACTAGTAAAAGTGAATTAAAGATGTTTACCATGACTATAATGAAATCTAGCCAGCACCACGCGTTGGTAAAGTACTTTTGAAAACCCAGGGCGAGCCACTTGATCAACATCTCGATGAAAAATATGACTGTAAAGATTCGATCCATGTAGTATAAGATATCTTGTAGAATCGGACGATGCGGTAAATGAACATCTTCTAAGGCCTGCATAAAAAGAAAAACAAATTGTATTAGGGCATGATACACATGATCATATTAACAAAACGTTTAGATAACAATCTTACCAAAGCCAAACTACTGAGCAAAATCATTGTAATCACAGCTGTTTCGAAGTAAGTGTTCTCTATAAGTTTGAACGTTTTTAGCCGCAAAGTGCCCCATCCTAGCCAGAAGGGTGACTCTTCGTCTCCAGCAAGGAATGGAAACTTGATATAGCATGGTTCAGGAAAGCAGTCTGCAGGAGTGTCGTCCACTACGTCTTCATCGGCGCCCACTTTTATATCTTTTAAGCCGTCTAGTTTTCCATCTTCTTCTTCCTCTACCATTTCTATGGAAAATATTTTATTACGTTAACATCTTGTCCATGTACATAGATGTGTAATTGTTTTAAATTATAGACATGTAGAAATTTTACGTACCTTCTTCCAAACCCAAATCTTCTTTACTAGCATCTTTCTTTTCATCTCCATCTATCGTATCTGCAGATACTTTATGGCTTTCGTCTTTGAAAGATCTGATCTTATGACTTCCATACGACTTCTGACTTATCGTGTCATCATCCTGAAACACGAAACACTTTTTACATAAGTGCATTTGTAAATTGAACAGTAATTTTAAAAATTATTAATCTATCATTTACCTGTATAGGGTATCCGTGGTGATTGAGTTCACAGTCCAGTCGGTTATCTCTATGATTATCTGTTATTGCATTAATATTATTCATGAGGATACCTTTGCCTTTTTTGTATTTATTATTGTCACCTGAGAAATAGAAACCATTATTATAATTATTCTGTATTAGAGTAACTACGTTGTATATAGAAGCATGTTTCTATTAGTCACCTGGTATAGTGAATTCCATTCCGTCACCTATTGCTACTTCTACTTGGTCTTTGAGTTTCTTGTCTTTGTACAGCACAGCGTCGTCCAGATCGGTTCCCAGCTCGAGTTCGTTGTCAACGCGTTCTGAGGAGACACACCGGCCACACAGAGCCGCCTTTAAGCCTACACGTGGCGTGTGCGTCCCACCGTGCGTTGTTTGAAGTCCCCGACAGCATAGAAATCAGACCAGGATGAATCAACTTACGCTCTGCTGTTTCCTTTGTAAGCACAAATACTAAGCAAAGGCAATTTTATTAAATGCATCGAAAAAGGCGATAGCGCACAATAGCAGTGCAACCTTTCAAGAGGACGCATAAAGCCAGCAATAAATTTCTTCATTTCTTCACGCCTTTTCTCCCTCTCAAATAGCACGCGATCGTAAAACAACGACATACCTACCAGTTCAAGTTCACGGGTTAAAAATGTAGTAAGTGCCAAAAGCATATTTTGGGTATTTACTTGTATCTGCTATTATCTGTTCTTTGGCATAACTAAATAACTAGTTATTTTCACAAAATCTACAGTAATATCACTCGAATGAGTGATATTAGAAATTACCTGAGAAAGTACATAAATAGGTCTCCGAGCATATTATGAAAAATTTAAAAATTAGAGGTTACTTCACGATTTTTTCAATTTTAATATTTTGTGTCTTTGATTTAGGTAAAACCTTGAAAATATAATGAATTTACACATACAATTACATATTTATTTTTAAATTACTACGGAATAAAACCCCGTAAAATCAAATCGAAGATTTGAACTTTACTTTATACGCCCTCATCTTATTACATATTTATTTACTGCCACGAAATGATTAGTAGCCTTTCTGGCCTTTCTGGGTCTGCATATTTTTTTTATATTAAAATTAATTTATATTGCTGTCATATAAAACGCTGAAGATCAGCTGACATAATATGTTAAAAAGAATTGCACTAAATGTCAGTGAAAATAAATAATAGGTATGAAAATAACAAATATTACATAAAAATCGCCAAATTTTAAGGCGATCGTGTATATAAATGTTAAATGAGCATATAATGTGAAAAGAGCCAAACTCTTTCTTCTTTTTTACAATGCTTTGTAAAGCTAATTGAGATAGCGGTCAAACGCAAGCCCAAATGCTATATAAAAAATAAACAGTAATGTTAGCCAAGTCGTTACGAAGGATGTCTACTCAATGATTAATGACGTACTTTTCACCGATATTAATATTTGTTTGGCAGTAGGTATTAACAAAAAGCACATAAACCTACTTAGGTATAGTACAACATACAGATTTTTACATGCACAAAGACACATAGGTAAGCCAAATAGATACAAAATACAGGGATATTATTTATAATACCTACACAATTATAACAAGCCAATTATAAACATGAAATAAAACTTATAAATGGTATATAACTATGATGGATTAGAAACAAAGTAAAAGGAGACAACAATGGCGTTGAAGTCGATTTAACACAAGATATAAGGTCTGATCTACACTTGGACTAGGTCTCAGGCAACGCACAGTGAAATACAGTACGACACAAAATAATTAAACACAATGTCATGCTTTACAATTTATTTTTATACAGTACACAGATCATGCTACAACATTTAACATACCTACAGATATTTTTTGTTTAAAGTTGGGTTATAGCTTTTTATTTCTTTGAAATAGAGGTGTGTTGGTTATTATTAAAAACCAAAAAGTAACTGACTATAATTTCACCTCAGTAAGTAACAATTTTAACAACTTTTTCTTTCCACGACTGGAATTATGCTACTACTTATTCGAATGTACAAGTAACACTTGCATCAAACGGAAATTAGAAGTGCAATTTATTTAATAGTGCAATATAATTTTTTTATGCATCTAATTTTTTCATTATTTTAGTAAACCAGCAATTATTCAGCGGTACCTATATTTAATAGCAAACAAAAATCATTATATTGTATGTGGACAACATCAAAACATTTACATGCCACAATACTTTGGCAAAGACACACTTCTTACCGGGTGCGTGAATGGCGATCTGGTTGGTCAGCTTGTTTTTCAAGATTTTCATGACATCTGCCACGTTCTTCTTTATCCAATCTATGAACCTCGATATTCTATTAAAAGCTTCTGCTATTTTATTTGTTTCTTGGTCCGCGCTCGGAGTCGATAAACTCGAGGAGCCAAAGTTGGAGAGTAACAGGGCCAAGAAAAGGTTGAGTACCTGGAATTAGATTACAACTTTAATTTTGATTAAGCTAAAATTATGATTTTTGTCTGTTGTTAATGGTCTTTGCGATTTTATAAAAGTGATTTATGTCCCAGATCATTATTTTCTCCCGAAGTTAAGTCCCATTTAAATGTATGTAGTTCTTCTTGTACATCATATGGCGTTGAATTCTCGAGTATTACCGTAGTCTATTATAAGCATTATTGGAGCCTAACTTCATAAAGAAATCCTTTTAACCTTCTGAATGAAAACTATAGTTTGGGGAAGCAGATGAATTTAATATAGTGAGAAATAATGTGTTACTTGATATGATGATAAAAATACGTAATTATATTTTTTAGAAATACTCCGGGATTTTGAAAATTATCACTAGAAACGGGATATTTACCATGTATATTATTTGATTTGAGTTTCCGATATTTCGGCGCTGTTGCAAACGCCATGATCACGGGAGAACTTCTCCCGTTGAGATGAGATGTTCTCCCGTGATCATGGCGTTTGCAACAGCGCCGAAATATCGGAAACTCAAATCAAATAATATACATGGTAAATATCCCGTTTCTAGTGATAATTTTCAGTGTTGATGACCATGACAGTTTAAAAACCTATATACTCCGGGATGTTGAAATGAATGGTACTTGATGTATAAAACCGGCCGATGGCCTTATACTACCCGCCAGTTTTGCGTCATTTTAATATTAAAGTATGCAGATCTAAACTGCCACTAAAATAGATAACTCGCCAAGTCCCTTTTGGTTTTACTTAGTACTAGTCTTTTCGTTAAGTTATGTGAGAAGTTGTGTTTAAAGTACTGACCACAAGATTGCCAATGACAACAGTCGCCAAGAAGAAGGGAATACACGACACATCCCCGACGAGCATGCAGTCCCACATGCTCTCTATCCATTCACCGCATAACACTCGGAATACTATCATGAAACTGTGCATGAAATCCGTAAAATTCCATCTGGGAAGGTCGCCGTCGGGGAAACGGTCCACGTAATCTGAACACAGAAGTACTATCTTTAGATATTGTCAATGAGATCAAAAATGGAAATCTATATAGTGTTTCGCTACTACGACTGGTGAGGTTGAATGTAACTCTTCATTCATGCAATTTTTATTAACTTAGAAATTGTATCTACCAATGATAAGTGTCTTGATTCTTGATGTACGAGTAGGTAACTATGTACGTAAAATGTAATGAAGTGGTACATTCATGGCTGTTTGTTAAGTATTTCAGATATGCTGGAATAAAAGAAAAGCAAAGTATAGATATATTAGAGATAATCAAGCTCCTAAATTTTGCATTTGTTATTAAGAACCTGCCCAAATTAAATAGTATATTTGGATTTGAGCATCCTGCTAAAGCAGATAACTTAAATCATGCAGCTCTAAATTACTTTACGTTATCAGCCCATCTAAAATAAATGTGAAGCTTTCACTGGCACTCTCAGAACGACATGCGAAGTTGCTACTACGAAGTTCAAAAGAAGATAACCGTAAATAAAGGATAGTAAGAAAATCAACAGCGTTAATAGTTAAAAAGAAACTTACAACAAATTTAATCATAACCGCTGTTAATGTCAAACAAAAATGTAGTAGGGAAGATGAAGAAGTAGATATAAAAGCTAGCGTTCATGTCTCACAAGTGAGGCGCCTTTTCAACGTAGGGCATTAAATATATTTTAGGATGCCAGGCTCACTTGGAAGGGACACATCAAATCTTATCAACTCTAAAATGGAGCACAACAGTGTGACGCACATAAACACAATATCCACTATTCAAACAGGGCGGCGAGCCCGACTTAAAGTGTGAACCGATGTGGCAATGTAGGTACTATGACGAATGTATGTCTAATACGATTCACACTATAAGTAACAACTACGAAGTGTATTTCAGCTCAAATCATATCTAACTGTGCCCTAAATCACTATAAGAATATACCTTTTTACAGTTTACTTTCAAATATAATTAGTTGGTGCAGTGGCGGATTAAGATAAGTTATAGGATTTTATTGCCTTCTTCAATTATTATTAATTTAGTTTTATTTGAATATTACCTATTCGTATGCATGATTATAAGTCCTTGGGCCCCCTAGCACGTATAATCATCGTCTAATCGGTTAATCAGCCACTAATTGCGTGGTGTAGTTGAAATACACGATTAGATAGAGAACGGGCGCCGCCGCCTTACCGTCAACAGTCAACATTTTCAAACACCAATGTACATGCAACACTCCCACCAACTACACTTACCCACATAATTTTTCCCGAATAGTTGCATACCCATCACCGCAAATATGAAAATAATGATGCACAATACGAAGGTCAGGTTGCCCAAGGCACCCATTGTCCTACCCATTATAGAGATGAGTAAATTAAGTGTCGGCCATGACTTTGCCAATTTGAATACTCGAAGCTGCAATTACAAATTGTGAAACAAGGCGTCACACAAGCTCGCTTACCGGCGCTTCACCTATGCTACTGCGGAGTTCCTCCACTGACCCCTAATCACTCACATGCCTTATATTAATCTGTGAGTGATTCGGAGCCGATTTTCATGGACTATAGTTAGCAAATGTGTGCTCGAGTTACCTATCGATGTGCACTGACTTATTTCTGAATGAGTGGGATATATATGTTTCTCTTCAACTATCGTGAGAGCTTTTATTTGAACAGTTTCTTTAAGATTTGCTTTATCTTATTAATATTGTTTGTCATTTATTTAAGCCTGAGGACCACATAGATCCCATCAGCTGACAGCCTGATGCATCAAAATACCCTTTCGCAAGCAAAGCTGCAAGTCAAATCTATGTTACTCGATGCAAAGCTTAATTATGACTGAAAGCTGCGTGGCATAGCTTTATAACGTGTCTTCCTTTCGGCCGTTTTGATATTATTAGCCAAAGTCGGTGTTATAAAGCCACAGCATGGTCTCGAGACTTGTTATTTATGAAAATAATGTTCAATCAAAAGCCCAGTGTAAAAAATTCTGTAGTGTGAAGCTGATTAATCATAATGAAGCTTAATTCGTTAAGTAGAGATGCTAAGTTTTCTTTCAAATCAGAACCTGTGTAATTCTTCCCAAACAACTGCATTCCCATCACGGCAAATATGAATATAATGATGCAAAGTACAAAGGTCAAGTTCCCTAAAGCTCCCACCGTCCTACCCATTATGGATATAATAAGGTTTAGCGCCGGCCAAGACTTGGCCAGTTTAAATACACGTAGCTGAAAATATTCCACCACATACATATTAATGACATTCACAATTCAGTTAAGTTGTATGAACACTATGAAATGAAAAATATGACTTAAGAGTTCCTTTCGGAAACGATGATGAGGGCATTAGTAACTCTATTGATGATACTAGAGTTAGAGTGAAGTAGGTATTATTTAAAGATACAGAAAATATAATTAGTTGAAAGTTTATAGGTGAAGCTATAGAGTTAAGTTTAAGTATTATTTAGATACACAGAAAAAATAATTAGTTGAAGGGTATGGCTAAGGGATGAGGCTAGAGTTAGAGTTAAGTTTAAGAATTATTTAGAGATACAGAAAAAAAATAATTAGTTGAAAGATAACTAAAACAAAAAAATGAGAATATGTATTGATATGAAAGACGAAGGAGAAACACGTATTTTAAGATACAGTAGTAGTAAAAATGTTTCAAGACACTTACCAAACGAAAGGAACGTAATACAGACAAACCCTGAACACCTTCCAGTCCGAGCTCCAAAAGTGATAAGGCCACAATTATAAAGTCAAATATATTCCAACCTTCTTGGAAATAAAATTTTGGGCTCATAGCTACTAATTTTAGCATCGCTTCAATACCGAATGTTGCTGTGAAAAACTGCAAAAAAGGTAGTCGTTAGTCAATGCTTTGTAACAAATTCGGCCGTTTAGTATCTTTGGGAAACTTACATAATTGCCACTCTTGAGCGCCCTCTCCATGTCCTTGTCCATGTCGTGGTGGTCTAGCGCCATGAACAGGGTGTTCACGACGATACACAGGGTGATGAACAACTCGACGAACGGATCGAACACCAGCAACTCGACATACTTCTGAAACTCCAGCCACAACCAACAGCAGTCCCACACACAGAAGAAGTCTATAGCCTTCATAAGCCACACCAGTAATCGTTCCTTGAACGTGGGTGCATCTTCATCGTCTTCCGCTGTTGGGAAGTAGTACACTGACACTGTTGCATCCCGTTTACACCAGCAGGGTGCGTGTGTGTGTGTGACGAGAGAGAGAAATATTTTTGTTAGTATTCGCTCATTATTTTATGCCAATTTTTCAATAAAAGATAATTGGTGGTGGAAAAACGTACCTACCAATCGATTCTTTTATTGGAATTATATTTTAAAAATTCCTTAATTTCTAAGCAACAATATCCATATTTTTTGTAATTTTGCTGGTTGTCATTTATGGCATACGGATGCACAAACTTGTGGCACTCAAAAACGTGATGGCAAGCACCAAACCGTCGACATATCTCGGGATCGTAATATCTCAGTGCTAGGTACCTATAACTCAGTGCAAATCAAACTCAAACATACTGGCGGTGGCAGTTACGTTCGCTCGCAAACTTGGCGACAAAGCGTTGATACGACTCTACTCGACGAGTACAATCATGGATGATATAGAAACTTGTTTGTTTGGAAACTTCGGACCAAAAAATATGAATATCGTGACAATATCACACCGATACAAGCAATTGTTGAAGCGGCTCTTTAAATTCATATATTTATCATATACATTTTTTTTATTTCAGCTACTATGATAGACGAATGACTGTATTTTTTATTTAGCAAAGCAAATATTAAGTATTCGCAGCTGACTTTTACAGTTACTAATTGTTGTAAAATATTTTCAAATTGTATTAATTGTCAAAATAAAGGCATGCAAAGATATAAAAGCAACAAAACATGGAGCGCGTTCACAATTTAAAAAATAGATATGGTGGTTTTGTTATTGGTAGGACTAACTCTTCTGCGAGTGTCCGTCTGGGTTGTTACCACCGCTTTGCTCGTGAAGTTTGCCGCCAAGCAGTAGTGTGCAAGCATTACTGCGTTCCGGTTTGATGAGCAGAGTATCCAGTGAAATTACTGGGCTTATGAGACTTAATACCTAATGTCTCAGGGTAACGAGCGCACTGCAGTGCCGCTTAGGCCTTTGTGTTTCAAAGTTCTGGGTGGCACTGCAATTGTTATGGGCCGGCGTTATGCTTACCATCAGGCAAACGACCAGCTCGTCTCGTTACCAAATAAAAAAAAAAGATGTAATTAAAGGATCAGACAATATAACATTGCAACATATTACACAATTAAACTTCTGAATATCAAGGCTACTTGCTATCCAATATGTAAATACCTACACGAGTAAATCTTATATTTGTATATTGCTAATTTCGTCCATATCATGATGATAATATCGCAATATTGAGCTTCGTTGTTATCGACAAACATATTGCGATTAAGACTCAAGATTTGAGATTAAGATTTTAAATTCAATTTTAACAGCAGTAATATTATAGCTTTCTTTATTCAGACAATAGGATCCAATGTGTTTAAAAATAATAACGTTGATGTTGTATAGACTATTTGACGCAAACTAAATGTTTGACTACATACGAAAATAGAAGTTAAGCACGAGTGAATATTTATATAATTAGGGTAAAAGAGTGACAGCAAATGTGTCTGGAAAAATACTGTAACTAAATTTAAGTAAAGCTTATTGATTTAAACGTTACAGTAGTAAGTTTCAATTCGTATTCACATGACACTGAAATAAAGATTTATTTATCGCTAAACATGCAAACATTGAAAACATATCTAAATACAAAAACCGAGCGATCTAAGAGGCTGCGGTGTTGGGTATATTTGGACATGTAACAATATAAAGCAATGTTGGTGCAAGTACATTATGTTCTGTATTTAGCTGTAATTTAAAAATATTTTCAACTTCCTGTTTCCGCTTCTTTGTTTAACATGATTTCCACAAAAAGTGATATCATGAGATTTGGATTCAAATCAATTCTTTTGTCAAGAATCCAAACATGTTTGAAGAAAATTTAGAGCCCCTCAGATTTTATAGAGGCGCTAAAACCATTATGGTAGAACCACAAAACACTCTCTCTATTTTTTGGTAGAACTATAAATGTAGATACCAATATATAATAATAATATAATAAAGTACTTCGAACCCGTTCAACTCTACCTCATTCAGTAGGTAGGTATATCAGGTATTATGGAACCAATGCGATCAAATCGGTTCGTTAAAGTTATGTTTCTGTTATTTTATGGGACGTTAATTGGAAATGCTAGTTAACTTATTTAATAACTAGCTGCTGTCCGCGGTTTCACCCGCGCGGAGATATTGGATTTCAAGGTTTTTATTTTTTTGCGCGGAACCCTAATACTTTTTCTAATATAAAAGTAGCCTAAGTTACTCCTTGTAACATCAACTATCTGCCAGTGAAAGTCCCGTCAAAATCGGTCCAGCCGTTTCGGAGATTACCCGGAACAAACAGAGAGACAGGCAGACACAAATTTTAAAAATGGTTGTTTTGTTATAGGTTCCGTATAAACTTTCATATGCATTTGGTAAAAAGCTGTTATTTTGATATTACAAACAGACACTTCAATTTTATTTATCTGTATGGAAGACGAAAATATTTTTCATTGCATGTTTGTGCGTGCGTGCGGGTGCATGTTTAATATTATTTGTTTCAAACAACGGTGAGTATAATTACGTTCTACTATATTTGTTTCAAACAACGGTGAGTATAATTACGTTCTACTATATTTGTTTCAAACAACGGTGAGTATAATTACGTTCTACTATATTTGTTTCAAACAACGGTGAGTATAATTACGTTCTACTATATTGCATCACATATAAATGACATCCACAATTAATTTAATACCTTTGCCAATTATGCGTTTCTGTTGCATAATGAGCAAATACCGGTTATGTGTGATGTTGGTGTAAAGTGTCATGTTTTAGTTGTAGGTACTTAGTTTAAATAAAGTAAATTAGATCGGTTGTAATGGTTAGTGAGTAGTTTCAGAAGTATAATACCCTAGTTGTTTAGTTAAAGCAAAATACGATAAAACACATCGAACATCAATGAAAAGAATAGATGCAACAAGACAGCGTTGTCACAAGAAGGCAACGACATTCAAATCGAATTTGAATATTTTCTTACCGTTTTGGTCGCTTTGTCTACTCTGTCTTCCCGCTTGCTCTATAATCTCGTTAAGGACCATAACATCTGGAATAGAGAAAATGATAAACGTACAGTTATTCAAATATTTTCAAAATATCTACGTAACAGATCAATAAAATAAAAAAGGTTATTTAACTAAATGACGTCAAACACTTGGACGACCAAAAAGAAGGCGCCACTAAGAAAGTAAGGCTCAGCCAATGTTTAAGTTTTCTAAAACACATTCATAATATAGGGAGTTAGAATATTGTGGGGTTGATCTAAAAACCAGTATCAACTTTTTTTTATGATGTCAATCAATGCGTTTCTTCATGAGAATCAAATGTTGAAATAACAGGAAATCGAACGCTAGAAACGTCAAAAATAAGAGTCAAATTTAAGCGTATCTACTGAGCGCTAAAACGCCCTAAGTATATAAATTGGGCAGAACGCGTGATGTCACATGTGTTACGTGGGCTGCATAGCTGTACTAAGAACATGTTTTTTCTTATTTTGGCCGTGAAAAACTGCGTTTAAGTAAATAGTAGTCATACATTTTTTGTTCATTGTAATGCAAAGAATTTGTTAGTATCATATATATAATTTACTATAGGTGATAAAAAAATCGTTGAATTCGGGAAACTTTTATGAGCAGTATGGTATGTAACTTTGTATAAATTATATATTTTTTGTGAATTTCGTTTTTATTGCGTTAATGTGATGTTCTTAAACCTGTATAACCACAATAATTATGTATTATAAATTGTTAAACAAACCGGCTAGAACTCACGTGTAACGTCACGTTATAATGTGTGTTACTCAAAATTTTAATAGGAAGATGATTATGTACTTAGTGTTTCATGCAACTTCACTATTGGCTTTGATGTTGAGATACATTTTACGCCACACAATTATAGGCTTTGTACCCTGGTAATTGTGTGTTGTGTGTTTTATAGGTAGTAATATATTGTTACTTGTTAGTTCTACTTTGTATTGTAAGTGTCAAATATGTATATGATTTTCATTTCTTTCTTCTATCAAAAAAGTACAACTAGCCATATCGCAGTTGCATACGTAGTTAGATCCCACAGTATTATGAAGTTTCCTTCATCCATGTATGACTTACCTACATAGGTAAAAGACTAATTAGTAAGATTTCGTATGTTCTCACCTCTCATATCGACTACATTTGGCTGTTGAGACGATTCTATAAATGGATTGTCATTTGAAGGCTTTATAATTTTTCCGGCTTCGTCTGTGCATTCCGTCGTACTCATATCCTGGAAATTGTAAAAATAAACGTTATTTAGTATAACTAGTCACCGGAAAACTCATTTTAATTTCTGTTTTATTCTGAAATTAAAAAATAAAACAAAATGCGAGAAACAAACGCGCGAGTAATTGAGAGTACAGAGTAGGTACCTACCTCTAGTAGCCGTGAGATAGCCTATTAGATTTATCAAAAACTTTTGAACCCACTTCGCGTGTGCTACCAACGTTTAAGCCGCGTGTAAGTTCGCACGTGCTTAAAAACCGCGATCTTAATTTTTGTACGTCTATCCCTTACTATAAAATCTACACACAAAAAATATACATAAAACGTACATTATTATACAAGTTAACAACAACAACAAATTTAAACATACATATTCCCTCAACGGTCTGGAAGCGAGCGAGGAATCCTGCCGAGGCAGCGGGTATGCGTGCGGCTGGGAGGTAACGCTGTGGTTCCTCGAGGCAGACCTTCCTCGCAACCTCGCTTCCTTTGTTTGCGCCTTGCCCCCGAGCAAGTCTCCGTGAGACGTGTACGAGAGCCGAGACTGATGGGATGTGTAAGACGAATGTCGAGAACCTGGAAATGACGTTGAAAAATTTGATCTAACACATTAAGGCCCGTTTACGCCAGTTAAGTTATCTTATTTAACTCGAGTTTAACTCTTGCATCATTAGGTTATTTATTAAATTTTGATCCGCCGGTACCATGTGGGCCTAATACTCATTTTTAGATTTGATTCACACGGGCTCCTTGAGAGCATTATAAAGATAAATGACTCAAGGTGGCCGTTCCAATTATAAACAATCAATTTTCACAATTATACCCTAGGTGGCAGGACGAACTCTTCTCAAGTGTAATCTCCAAAATGAATGAACTGATTTTAATGAAACTTTAGAAACTAAGCAAGACTCAGAACTTTGAAACATTAAGGCCTGCGCGGCACTGCAGTACGCTCGTAATCCTGAATCATTAGGCATTAAATCTCAGACCTATACTTAAAAATATACATGCCTACTTAATAACCTTAATTAACTCTTTTGACGTTATAACACATTAAATGGCTTAGAAACACCAAATTAGTTAAAATTAACTGACAACGCTAATGAATTTAAAAGAATTCGCTTTGTATTGTGTTTATCAATAATAGTTTTAGCTAAGAACTTGTTTCAAACATCACGGATATACATATTTACCTGGACATGCTGAATCATCTTGACATTGCGATTTGGAGTTAGATGTAAATATAAGCATGACTGGCGTTTTGTTATCTAAGTACGTTACTTGGGTAGGTATTTGTCTCGATTAATTACGTCATGGAATAAAATTATTGGATAAATATTTTGAATTGTGAGTTGTTACGTTAAAATATTGTTAGAATTCAATTTAATACTTGACTTAAAAACCGTTACGTAAGTTTTATCCCAAACATTTGAAACTATGTGATGGCTTAGGGGTAGTGAAATTATTCGCCGATATAAATGTTCGCCTATTCTTGATATACGGCGTATGGCGGCGAACCTATATAGTTATGGGCCTGAGCAATCAGTGAAGAAAAGCCTGTTATAGCATACATAGTTTTCCGTGAATGAACCGTACATACTAATTCGAAGTACTGTAACTCGTAAACTTACCTAAATTAGCATAGTAAACTGGGATAATGATAGCACCGTTTTCCTCTGACATCGGAGTTACCGCATTGGAGTCGTCAGCATAAGGTAAGTGTTCCTGTGCGTCCAGGTACGTGGACAAGACTAGCGGCTTCCTATCAGCGCCTGGTGGGTACCGATTCCGGCCATTCGGCCTCAGAGCCATCTGGTGCGAACCTCTTGATCCTCGACGTAAATTGAATGGAGATCCGGGCAGTGACAATGACGCCTGCAGCACCACAATTACATCTCAAAACAAAATTCAATAAAACAAAAATGCCATTATCCAATCAAGTTTCAGTTATCAGTAGTCACATTATATGTTTCCTCAATTCAGATCGATCAATAAACCTTGCCTATGTTCTCTAATAAACCGGCTGCAGAGGCTTTTAGTTTTTTTTTGTAGTAAGAAGTCCTAATTTTTTCTAGTTAAAACTCTTAATGATTATTATTTACTTTCATGTGCTGATAAACAAAAATTAGGAGCAGAATATACAAAAGAGAAAGTTAGAAATGAAAGTGAGAAAGAAATGAAGGTAAAAGAAAGATAAGTGTCGCTGATGGTCTTATTGCATCAATGCATTAGTAAGATATATTTAAAAGCAATTGCTGATAGCAGTAACTGTTTAGTGCTCATTCGTATGTCACGTACCATGAATTGTTGCAAGTAGACTTTTAGTAAAAGATAGTCACTAATAGCAGAATTAATAAGAGTTAAATAGGTAGAGGTTAAACAAAACGAAGTAAGTTCTGTTGAAAAGGAAAAGGTAGGGGATCACAAACACCAATGAGGATTGAAGGACAAACCTGTGAGCCCTCCCGCAGTGGCCCATATGCCAACTGTCCGATTTTATTTATGCGTTCAGGGTGAGGGACCTTCAATACATAAAGAAAATTTTGAATTTATTATAATTAAAGCATTAGTTGACCAAAAAATATCTAGCATCCACCATAAAAGAAAAATATAGAAATAGGCACTGCCATAATACACAATGACTAACATAAAACAAAAAAGGCATACAATAAACAACTCATAATCGAGGTGAAGCAATTTTTGTGATAGAAACAAAATTACTCTTGAGAATGAAAACTTGAATGATCTACAGAAAATGTTTCTAACTGTAGACGAAGATTGACAAAATAAAATGAATGTTGATACAAAGCATTATCAAAACAATGTGGTATAGCAACCATAGTTCAAGTTAAAATTGTATGTATGTAGGACGCTAAAAATTCATACATAAATATGTTTAAAACAAACATTTTCCAAGGGACGATGATACAGGTGAGTGAAAGCAATAGTTTGTCAAGTAACTTTGTTTATAAACACATGAAGTAAGTAATGTGGGGTACCATGCATTTTTGCATTCGACTAAAATCGTTCTCATGTCCTAACTATGTATTTGTTAAATCTACATCTATAGTCATGAGGACTGTTCTTTTGTCTGGCAAAATTTCGAAGCCTCCGCACATTACTAAATCAAAATTGAGGAATTGACTCTTATCAATGCTTAAAATATTTTAATATTCAATACGTTATCTTTTAACAATGTTCAGATTAAATAGTTTGACTGAACCTACCTCTTCATCGTCGATACGTTCAGTTTCAGCCCGGCCCGTTCGGGAACACTCATAATATTGCAAAAGAAACAATCTAGGTACCATGACAATAGATTCGTTATCTCCAATAGTATTCCTTAAAATCCCATATTATTCTTATAAACTTAGTTATTACTATGTAAATATTATATTCTTAGTATTTTATATATTGGTTGATTTTTGAAGTTGTTTAAAATGATTGAACTATACTGGTTATGTACAGCGAAGAAATATTATTGGAGACAGGAGCTAAAAAAATTTCGTGCATGTCATGACATGAAATGTTATACCTAATGTATTCCGTCATGCTATGGCCATGCTTTTAACATTTTAAATCTTTATTTACTCAAATTTTCTAGGAAAATTGTTTAAAAAAATAAAGATAAGTGTGCTAAGTAACACAAATTTCTTCAATATTTACGTATGCTACTAGGATCTAATTGAGGAAATAATGTTACCACTATAACATTTACAAGCAATAATTCATGCTGGACATGAGTCGACAAAAAATTAAAATGCTAATGACCGAAGGACTAAGAATGTTAAACAATGGGTACAGTTTAGTTTTAAAATAAACTATAGTTTAATACTGAAGTCAAGATGAAAGGTGACAGTGAGCTGAAAGTTGTCATTGATAGTTTTAACGGCATGCATTTTGGCATTTATAGAGGTTGTTTGAATTACAACTTAAATAAAATTAAAGAAAACAATCACAGAAGAAGGTCGATTGAATGCAAATATACAGATCAAATAAAATTATTTTTTATGATATCAGCAGGTTCATAATTTTGAAAAAAAAAACAAAATGTAGTAGTAGAGATATTACTTGGAGCATGTCAGTGAAAACATGCATATTACTAACTTATTTTACTGTATATTTGCGTGAACATTTAACCGAAATTGTAACAAGAAAGACAGAAAGCTTCGCAGTAAACGTATACAGATATAGAACTGTTCTTTTCAACTTGAGTTATTGGTGCTGTCATGATGATGATAATTGTGTAGAACTAGTGTTTGTATTCTGTTATTCTTTTGCTTTGAAGCAGCGTGGTAGCATTCAAGTTGAAAAGAGAAATCAGCTGCCAATGATCCAACTAGTTGTGAACATCGGGACACAAAGAAAGACAGATATATAATATTTTACCATCGATTTTAAATGTAACTAAAACGTTTATCATAATGATGTGAAAAAACTTAACTGTTTGTAATCATGCGGAATCAGAATGAATTCCTCAATTTCATGGTTTAACTTTTCAATAAGCAAATCCAGCACATAGCAATAGATATAGGTAGCTGGTAGGTACATGGTTTCTGAACGCATCGAACTTATGACCAAGGTCCTTCTTTACCTCGGTATTTTGTGTTATTACTGTTTGAGGTGTTTTAGTTCAGTATTTTATCTTTTGCTGTTTCACGAGCGATATCCTTAGCCTTAGCTTAACATCACTTCTTTTTATAAAACAAAACTTTCGCCAATTACTTAAAACTCAACTTCAAGATTTTTTGCTAGTCTCCAGCAATTAATTGAGAGGACTGATGACCTATGCTTTAAATAGTTATATGGAAAGTAGTTTTATGAACAAAGGTAGTTTTATTAAAAGTGACATATTAAGAATCACTCTTCAATAGCAAAATAAGTATCATATATGCGTTGAAGAACCCTCCGAAGAGTTGAAAGAAGAACGTTGAATAATTGGCAGCTAGAATCGGCGTGTCGTTGCGTATACTCACCATGCTGACCTTCCTGGCGCGGCGTGCGTCGTGGTGCGGGTCGGGCTTGTGCGTTGGCTGAGTGCTCACCGAGTCCTGGAAGGGGTCGGAGCGCAGCGACATGCGCTCGCGCGTGTTGTCGTCCTGCGCGCCGCGCTCCTGGTTCACGAACAGCTCGTAGCTCTGGCAAGAGAAGTCGCTGGGGGACTTGGCGGGGTGCGCCTCGGCGTACGCGGCGGCTTCGGCGGCGGCCGCCACTTCGCGCGCATGTGCCTCTCGGGCTTCTTGTTTGTCCGCCCGCGCGGCCGCCTTTTGCTCCGCTTCCTATATCCAAATTTGAATCTGCTTAGTATATCACATATTAACTTGTAATAGATCTTCTTAATGTAATTGATCTAAGCGTACATAATTATGATTATAAAAACGACTAGAAAATTATGAAACTATTCATTTGTTATTATGAATTGGTGCATTGATATACATATTATTAAAGCATTAGTGGTAGGACTAACTCTTCTGCGAGTGTCCGTCTGGGTTTGAAGCTTTCAGTGTTAGTACCTCCAATTCTTATTTTGCATCTTTTCATTCTTTTCTTAAGCACCTTATAAAAATAAGAGATAGACAGCACCACTGCAGTATTTAATGATACATTAAACATGTTGAATGTGAAAAACTGTTATGTTATGTTACAAGAACAACAAACAAGAAATAAACCTGTTGATAAGAGAAAAGTGTGACTATATTAGGTATTTAAATTTGCATGAATAGGGCAAGTATCAAATCTATCGTCTAACCCTCAAAGCTTCCTCTTCAGCCTGCTCCTCTTCCTCGGCCTTCTTTTGGAGCTCGTCGTAAGACATGGCGACAATGGCCAAGATCAAGTTGACGAGATAGAACGAGCCCAGGAAAATAATCACCACGAAGAACAGCACGTGCCAGGACCCGGCTGACCTTAGCACCTGGGAAGTTACAATTATACTTATTATTATTAAAGTTTACATTTGGATCGAGTAATTGTAACTGTTTTGTAGGGTATTCGTAATACTGGGTGTCTTCATATGTCTCAATTGATTTTATTCGTCAATATTTTGGTACGTAAGTATGAGTTTCGTTAAGAATCCGAATTCAAATCTTAACCAATTTTAAATAACCTCCTAAGTCGCTAACCATATTTAAATATTCATCAGTATTGTTGTGTCTGCCGGAAGAACCATACGTTATGAGTGACAAATTTCATATTTATTTATTCATATTAGGAAGACTATCGACTATTAACATATTAAAGTAGACACGTAGTAAAAATCAAAAGTCATTTACAAGGCTCCACTGCTAGAAACATGCTAGATAAGTTAAAGTGGTACATGAAAACTAAAGTGACTATGAATAATATCATCTACAAAAACTAAGTGCATCTTCACTCAGAGTAACACATGTAGGTAATATGCCAGCTTTTTTTTACACCGAAGACAGCGATTGACGATAGTCTCATTCTTTTGTACCTTGACTCTGCTCGTATGTATTAAAATGCGCGTGAGAAATTTGTAACTCTAACTAAAGACTTACATACAATTAGGGCATCATGCCAGATGGCACTGTTAGGGATAATGTTCATAAAGCTAACATTTCCCTGTGTCTTCAAATGAATAATAACTTACCAATTGATAAAGATTTTCCCAGTAGTCTTGTGTCATTAGTCTGAAAGCCGATAGAAATGCCCAGCCGAAGGTGTCGAAACTCGTGTAGCCGTAATTAGGATTCGGGCCAAAGCCTTGTAGACAGACGTAGCCAGGCTCGCATGTTCTGTACGAATAAAAAGTTTATTAAACGATTTAGAATTGTGTATGTTTAACTGTAACCTTGTGGCAAATAATCAAGCGGACCACGTAACCGGTAGATAGGTGGACAATATCACACAAGGGCATACTATTGCATGTGCGATTACTATCATTGACATTTTACCTAAGAAGAGCAAGACGTGTTAATGAGTACGCAAGAATAAAAATGTACAAAAGGAAACTTAGCGTCATAAAAGAAAGGAAAAACTTTCTGAAGTTAACTCGATGGCTATTTGGACCAAAGCTAGTTTTAGATTACATCTACGCCGGCACTTACCCAGCTCCTGATGAATTTCCACAAAGTGGATATTCACCTACATCCCCATACCAGTTGGCTGAAAACAAAAACCGGCATTTCACATAATTCTTACAAAGTTGTTTGTTCAACAACAACAGATATTAAATTTAATTTTATACTTATCGACGGTTGATAATAGAAGATATTACCCGATTACTTTAGTATGAGACTCACAAGTAAGTATATCTTTTACGAAATAAAGTCTATCGCTCTGCCATAAAAAGATTTTATGAATATTTGCCTTACACTAGCATTTTAACATAGCTTACTTTCATTCTGGCAGAACCTTTCCCAGTTCTCATCGGTAAGGTTACCCCAGGAGCCGTCGTCCGGAAAGACTTTGACGCACTTCTGAGTGAGCACTCCCATGTAGATCTGCAGGCCCATGAGCGCGAAAACAGACAGCGAAAACATCGTCAAGATGATCACATCCCGTAGATTTTTCACTGACTCTATCACGGCACCGACGATGGTCTTCAAACCTGGAGTTACAGTTTACTGGTTTTAGAGGTTTATGAGTTAGTTTTGTGATGTTCCAGTGATTTGAAGAACAAATGAAAAATTAAGTGGTGCTTCAGTATGGAACTGTGAAACTAAAACCAACTGTACGTTTTCCTTTTTGTTGAAGACAAAATAGTTCTACGTAACAGGTGGTGGACAGCAGTTTACAGCTCGTCTCTCTGACACATAAACATTCAAAATCTTGTAACAATAGGATTATTTAAAACAATACTTATAAGCTATATAATTACAAAAAAATTGTGAACAACTTTAAACATTTTTTCAACTTTCTACGTTAGGTACATCTAATTAAGTACTTATCTAATATCTAGACACTTATTCTAATTCTATTCAGAAGCGTATAAATATATTACCCGGTATGATGGCGACCGTTTTCAACGCTCGCAGTACCCTGAACGTTCTGAGAGCGGCCAAGTTCCCGAGATCTATGCCCATCGTCACATAACTGGAAACAGACACCCGTAACCAAAATTTCTACGTTAATACATTTAACTACTTACTAATTACAATTAACAACTCAACATCACTAAAAATGTCTGACAAATATCCTATTGAATAATTTTCAAACTTTATAATGTGTCGCTTCATTAGAAGTTAGTTTGACACGTCTGAATTTGCTTCAGATTTTAGCATTCTATACCTACTATAAAAACTAAAATGCCACATCAAATATAATTATATAGAGGTAAATCTACCTTTAATAATCTACTAATAAAATTGGATAAAATAGTTCTACTACTCACGCTAAAGCTATAACTACGAAGTCAAGCCAATTCCATGCATCTCTAAGGTATGTGAATGGCTGTAGAATGAAACCCCTGGCCATTACTTTCACCGCTGATTCAAACGTGTAGATCCCGGTAAAGATAACTCTGCAAAAATTCACCTTCGCTCAGGAACCGCACTCAAAATAATCAAATCTTGTAAATACATATCAAAATAAAATATCTATGTTATGGGCAATGGAAGTTCAGTATTGGAACTTGTTATGAGTCTCACATGGCTAAGTAATATGCAAATAGTAAATTCTAATAACAAAAATCAGTATGTACATTGTATAGTTTAAGTATAGTATCTACTGGATATGTTCGATGGTAAAGACAGAAATGGATGGCAGCTCAATGAGTTTTGGTCATATGGTACTGTAGTGTTCAATCAATATTTTTGACGTCAGTGTGCTCTATAAAATTTATATTATATCGGCATAAATGCTATTCTGTATGTATGAATCCAATCGCCATAATGTGGAACTAGCCAAGGAAAAATCGATCACATAATTGACCTACAGCTTGTAACTTCAAATGTTCTAAAGCGCAAAAGGATATCAGCTATAACATAAATACCAATTATAAGTTAATGTTCTCCAATAATCAACTATGTATTATATATACGATGTCTAGTATTATGTTTACTTTTATTTAACTAATACTGATATAAATCCAATTCGATAACTAGCCGAACACTATCAATTTTGAAACTAGCGTGCATTCTACTAATGTTCTAGAACCTAATAAAGTTTTATGTTTTGGTCGTCTGACGGTAGTTCAAAGTTGCAAATCGAAATTCTTAGTTGAAAGAAATCTAACTTGAACATTGATCGAAGATTAGCGATTCAATACTTACTCAGTACTTTCGACAGTGGGCGTCGTAGGCATTATCATAAGAATACAGTTGACTAGAATTGTAGTGATAATAAATAACGAAAATAGAGGATGCACTAGGATGTATATCGCCACTCTTCTTATGGGATTGAACGGGTCTAATAGCCATAAGGCGTCGCTTGCCGAAAATCTGAAGATATCTCTACCCTTGCTTACGACTACGAAGGTCTGCAACAAAAAAAGACATTATAGTTACCTATGACTTAATTGATAACGCGGATAAAATAAAGCTAGCCATAAGGCTGGTGCGGCGGCCGAATAAACAGAAAGGCCCCAGAAGGCGCAAAAATAATTCTCTTGACAGTGGATACATATTTGAGCCTTTGTGGTTGAAACGCTAGGACAGAGGAGACCGGGAGCGCTCAAATTTTTTAAAGATCTTTCGGAACATTTATTTGAAGCAATACGTGATCAAAATGCTGGCCTTTACTTGGCACAGGGACTATACCTAAGCATTGCCATTCAGCGTGGCAACGCTGCCAGCATTTTGGGAACTTTGCCTACTGGTAACAGTTTGATAGATTAGGTTTGTATATTATAAGTAGTTATAATTTTTATTATTATATGTGTTTATAGGTAGGTAGGTAATTTATTAATTTTTTCAAACAGTGTGTGTATTTATTGGTTATCAATAAATAAAATACCTAGTATATATTATATACTTATCGGTAACCTGCATGTTTTTACGAAAGTAATGATGAATATGTTGAATGAATATGTAAATTTTGAAAACTCGTATGAAGTTGTAAATATTTCCTCAGGTAATCTACTTTTGGGTTGTAATATAACTTTCAAGGAAAATGGGAAAAGACATAATGGAGGATCAATGCGTGGCACGTGGAAAAGTGTTTTATTATGGAAAGATTATAATTTTTTGCCTAAGTCATGATCGTTTTTAAATCTTTGTACATAATGCATAGAGATTGCATTTGTGTTATTGTAAGGAGATAATTTAATGCAAATTCATCGTTACTTTTGGAATAACATTTAGATATACTTTTAAGAAAAATATGTGCAAGTGATAATGGAATAAGTCGATATCGTTCTGTCGTGTCACGACACACCCCGACACAGTATTCTGAACCAGGCTTTAGACTCGTGTCTGAATCTTAGCCTAAGTGATGAAATGGTCAAAGTTAATAATATACTACTAAACCTAGAATGGGAATGGAATTAGAACTTACTTTAATATTATTATAGTAAGGGTCGATGTCCTCGAGGGGTGTGGAGGAAAGCTCCGGGGGAAAGGAGCCCTGCATTCGGACGGGGATCGGCAGCCCCTGCTCCAGCGTCGCGTCCGGCTGCGGGCCCTCGTCCTCATCCTCGTCATCGTACCGCACCTACACCAGTAAATACCAATTAGCATTCAAGAACTCGGAGATTTGTTTGCCAAATAAACTTACTTCTAGCATCCACACAACTTAAAACACGATACGCACACAGTCAGCGAATATGGCTATGTTTAATTTTCTTGTCTTGACACTGGGGAGTAGGTAGTAAGTACTGGAGTTAGTATCTCGATGGCTTTACCTGAAGAGTTAGCCTGATTTCGTAATAGGAATATGGGATTTTCGGGACAAAACTTGGAGCTTTAACTGTGCTTGAGGCATTGCGAAGTCTTTGCTCTTTGTGACTAGGGCTTGATCTACGTTCTTAGCTGAAATGTATAATATACCATTTCCACTAAGAACGCAGAAGTTATATTGTTTCTTTTGTAGACTATGGGTGTATCGTGGATTAAGGTTAGGTGTTGTCCTTTCTTTACTTACTTGTTATGTTGACTGTTATGTTAAGCTAGCCTACATCAATAAGCCTAACAAATGCCCATGAACTGTAACAATACTGCAAGACATACATGCAAATTCTTAGTAATTGTCGTTTAAAGATTGAGACCGTGGCATAGAGAGACATGCCGCATCTTTAACTTCAACTGACAATTAGGTGGAATCGACATGTGGAGAGGGCTCCTTTAAAACTATCCTCACTCCCTTAGAACCGGTTTTGTTACAGTCGGCGTATCTCGAAGAGGCGTTAAAGCTAATGTCGATTCGGCTAAACTGAGTAAACAAATCTTTAATCTTAATCTTTAATTGTTCTCACTGTTTGGAAGGATTATAAATCTAGTCGCAACATTATTTGATTCAATGGCGTAACTGCATTTCTAATCCATCCAAGCTAAGAATCCAAGATTGTTTATAAGTTACCAAGGTTAGTGTCAATGCTGTCTGTGTAATAATGCGTATCTGGCAGATCTAAAAGCTTTGAGTTGAAGTTCCTCCCTCTATTGTGTTACCATTCCGAATATGCTGCCTTAAAAAGGACTATGGCTTCGTCACCGGCTTTTTAGCCGCGTGTTATATGGTAACATTCGAAATCGGTCGCAGAATAGGAGGTGTGACTAGCGCAAGCCCAGAGAAATATTATAAATAACGAATCATGACCGTTAAAATTGTCTCATTGGTCTCAAGTGAGCTAATATATGCACTAATCGCTAGCTAGGTGATGCCACCATGCTAGTCCTAGATGACTGCAGTCGATGATGCGTGACGATGAGCCAGTCCTGTGCAATGCTTGATAATGGTGAATGTCATGTGCTGGTGTACTTGATTCTAACGCTTATGTTACAGCACCGCGATGTTCTATCGCACGATTTCATCGATCCGTCGTTTTGAAAGACAAAGGGTTCTCGTCCTCGAATGTCGATGGCTTCCTATCAACAATTTATTAATTCCGAATGAGGGAGCTACTACAGTAGAGTCGTATTTATTACGTCGCTTGCAAGGTCAGGGCTAGCTAAAGGTTTAATCGGTTCACTACGTCTGTTATGATTGACTAGTGTATTCTTTATGTTACGTTACATGGTATATTTATACTATCACATGAATATATAGTTACCAAAGTGCCTATCAGGTATCGTGAACACAAATTGACATTTAATATTAAATGCAAATAAATATGAGAAGCCTTCGTTTTAAAACTACTGGAAGGTTAGCTGTTACCTACGATATTTTCTACGTTATCGAGTAACAGCTAAACTTGTAAACACAGTTAGTTACGATACTTTGCCGACAAAGCGATGTGTTTAAGGAATAATGCTGTAAATGCGATCAATATGCATAACAATGCAGTTGATACAAGTTATCGCGGCTGAGTTGTAAAATTGTAACGCCAATGTTTGTGATACTGTTGCAATGTTTCATGTGAATAAATTTTGATTCATCACAAGCGATAACTTGTCTAAAATTATTTTCTCTAATAAAACGAGCTGTAAAAAGGTAAAAAAGGGGCAAGCAAGGTATCTTACTTCTTTTTTCTTTTTCGGCCGCCCCAAATCGTTCTGGAATAATTTGAAAAATTATTCGTCAGAGCATTAACTGTGCAATTCCACATCCTACTATGTTTGGTTGTGAATTATTTGTGTATAATATGTAAACTCATTGGTTTTCAGCACGTTTTCCTATCGGCTGTCGCATTGTCGCACACCTCTAGCGCTTGCATCTATAGACACTCGTGCGGTACATACGAGTGCAGTGTTTGTATTTACCTCGCCTTCCGCTCGTTTTTTCTCGAGTTCCTTTTGCTTGGCATGCGCCTCTGCTATGCGGGCTTCGATAACGGCCAGTGACTCTCGTGTGAAGGGTCGGAACAAGCTTCGTTCTTCCTCGCTGATCGAGTCCAAGTCCTCGGACATTGTCTATCGAACTCCCCCCGAGTGAACTGCCTACTGCAGTCAAACAAATGGTTACATAATCTGTTGAGAGTAAACATACATTAGGTACCAACCATCATATTTAATGGTATGCATAAACATGGAGATTTTCTTAGTTGTCCAACAATGTAAACAAACTCGGCGGATCACCAACCAATGAAATGGATAGAAATTCGAATTCAAATCATGTCATTGGTTGGCGTCTGCCAAGTTTATTTTATACTATTGTGCAACGAAACGAGCGGGAGATTTTAGCTACTAAGCTCTGCAGGGTTCAATTACGTAGCTACTTCGTGCGGCTTTGAATAATGAAACAAAATCTGTACAGTGCGAATAGGCTGTGTGGTAAGGCTTGATGGCTTCTTGCCCTCCGAGACGTCCGTAACTTTTTCAATTTTTTGTCTACATCCTACATATTTTATAGATACTATTGCGATTAGGTCAATAGTATCTTTAAAAGTATAGGTTGAGTCCGCATGAAATTCAGCTTTGTGAGGTCGTATCTTTGTTTCTTCATTCACGATACAAAACTATAAAACATTTCAGTACTTCTTAATCACTTAATTTGTAAGTATTTCATTATCTCATAACATAAGGACAAACATTAAGTTCAAACAAAGGCATAACGACCAATTTGATAACAAACATTAAATAGTGCGTTAAAAGATGACAGTGCATTAAAAATGTAATTGCTGCATGACAATGCATTATTGTAAATACAACCTGAGTTTAAATTGTTATGTTATCCAGAAAGGGGGTCAACAACATTTGTTTTACGACGTTTTTGAAATTCGGAATTTTTCATTGAAGCTAAGGCATTTAAAGTTTACGTCAAAATTCTACTACAGAACTTCCGGACAGCCCTAGATCAGCTGATTCACTTGAACTATATTGAACTATGTTATATATTTATGTTGATTAGAAGAGACTTACAGAAAAATGCAGAAAACGCCGCACACTTCATGTTTGAAGTCCTTTCCTTTTATTTTGAAAATTTTGAATGACGTTTTTCCAAGGGAGGTTCTCACAATTTGTCAACAATCATGGTCCTAATCAACCCCTTCCGGGATAACATACCAATTCAAGCTCACCCTGTATAACTGTTTTGTGAAACGCTCACTTGAAAATAAACTAGATAAAATGTAATAATAGGTATATTGGAATGGCTTGTCATGTTGACATGACTGTCATAAAATCTGGAAAATCATCCTGAGACATCTAATAAACGTTTTACCTACGAATTATGGCTACTGTTATATCTTATTTACTAAACTGAATGGAATAAATGACTCGAGATATTACGTCAATATTATTATTACTATTGAGAAAAAGAAACATTTCAACTTTGTCTTGGCATTTCATATCGTTGCGTTGCTGTTGTCATTGTAAAAGGAAATTTTATAATTTACTAGCTTCTGCTCACGGTTTTCACCCGCGTTCCCATAGGAACCATGCATTTTCCGGGATAAAAAGTAGCCTATGTTACTCTCCGGTACATAAACTATATCTATGCCAAAAATCACGTTTGGTTGTTGCTCCATTACTGCGTCAAAGAAGGACAAATCAACAATCACACTTTCGCATTTATAAAGTAGGAAGTAGGATTGTCATATCACTTTATCGTCCTTTTGTGCATAAAAATACGACATAAATTTTTCGACTAACTTATTTCATAGCTTATTAAAATATTAATAACTATATCCTTACGACATACTAAGTACCTTTTTTTCATTTATCCTATTGTATCCATCTGCTGGGAAAGTCTTATTTAAAAATTAAATGCGCAAGTGCTTTTTTCACAGAGCGACGTGATTTTCATATTGAGATAATTATGGGCCGTAAGTGATATAACCTTTTTTTGTCCCGGAGTAATGCACGATTCAGGTTAGAATCTTACAAAGGAGAAACTTGACCCATAGCCAGCTAGTATTATAACTTATCATGTAGGTTGCAAGTTTGTCAGTGTTGGGTGCTTTGTAGCATACGATCTTTTGTTTTTAAATTCCAAAAAATAAAAAGTTACCTTTCGTTGACGTTATATCGAGTTGCTTATATATACTCGTATAATCGTACAGTGGTTATATAAATATTATTGGATTGTAAATTTAGCGGAAATAGCGGATTACTATATAGGAACTATTATTGGATTGGCATGCTGGATGGAAGGCCTACATGAGATCTCAGTTCTGTGGGATTAAACCTGTAGGGCTAAGATGCGCACTGTGACAAAATTTTGTCGATGCTTATATCATGCATTTGTCTCATATTCGCGAGAGAAAGAGCGAGATAAAACAGTAGACAAAATTTTGTCGTGGCGTGCAGCCCTGCTGGAGTCGTTACGTTACGTGTCGCCGCTTACATAATTCGATTATTACGTGATTACGCTTGGAAATAATGTTTAATTATAGATCGTATTGTAAGATCAGGGCAAATTCTAAAGGTACCTGCTAACAGTGAATGGGCGGGTGTGTATGGTGCGGGAAGTGCGCGCGTCCGCACGCTCTACGCCCGCCTTCTCCCGCCGACCACCTACGGGCGGACCGCCCTTCTGCGCAAACAAATATACATCTCAATTAGCTCCGATCACTAAGGCTGTATTCACACCAAACACCATATCGTCTACCACTGACTATGACCAGGCTCACTATGAGTCACAGACAACGCCTTCTTAAATCGGTGTGAACAAGAAATTTCATATGTACAGAAAATCAGTTAACTGCGGAACATACAGTAACGCTCATCGTCGGCGCCAGACAATACGTTTGGTGTGAACGCGACCTAATTGCGGGAATTGGTGACCTTTGTCGAATGTCATGAGCTGTGACGATGTAGGTAGGTACATTTTTACCTTCAGTTCAGTTCTACAATTTATTTGACTTCCAATTGAATGAGCAGGATTTTTTATGTCCTACTGAGTTAGTTTTACTGCAATTCTCATATGCCTTTTTTGCGCAGCGCCGAAAGCTGAGAATATAGGTATTAGAAGGAGGACAGTATACGAGGTTACCACTTTTCTGGCTATCACGCAAACAGCTTTAGTATTCTAAAAAAGGTGAACAGATAAAATGGATTGGTTTTAAAAAAGCTTGCAGTAGCATCGATCATCGCTTTAAATACAAAGTGTTTTGGTCATATCGATTGAGAGTAAATGTGGCGGAAAACATTTTTGTCAATCCATGATGAACGTTTTGCACTAGCTAGGACACTTTGAAAATATGGCATAAAAGCTGCTTGTAACAAACACGACAGAATGCCCTACATTTATCAGAATGTTTTGAGATCGCATCGCTGCTCGGGTCAAGGTGACAACCGGGCCGTGTCACCGCGCTCCTCCTAAAATGCGTATGTTTGCGGATCTCGAAAAATATTCGGAACCGTTTCCGGTTCGTTCATGATCCGAAGCTTACGGATCTCTTTGAAAAATTGTTACAAAAATATCAAAGATAAAATCTTAAATCAGTACCTATGGATATTTTGGTCCCTCAGTTGAGAAAAGCAGACCACGGCTTTCGAGGACAGGCTTTTTGAATCAGATTACAATATGATTTTTTATCTTTGTTGAAGTTCATATTTTCGTTGTCTTTAGTAACTGTCACATACGTGATCAGCTAGGTATTGTCTAGGCAAGCGTGCTTCATCATCGACCCTTAACCGCGCAACCGTAGAGCTCAGATACCACATAGCAGTCACCCATCCAAGTACTACATCAAGCAGCCGATGTTGCTTAATTCTTAACTTTACCGATGGGTTAAGAACGGTGAGTCGAGCTAAGGTGTGAACGCCACGTTGAAGTAGGTATATTTTATGATACATGTAACCACAGACCAGTAAAACTAGACGCCATATAATCCAAGTTTTGCATGAGAACACAATCACACAAAATGGTGGCGGGGGAAGAGGGAAGACGGCGTGTGGTGATTGGTCAGTTTAAAACTCATACATCAGACGAAGGAAGACGGCATGTAGTGATTGGTTTACCTTTGCAGTACGCAGTGATAATGCACAACCTTGGCCTAGGCCAAGCGGGCTAAGTGTTTATGGTCTGTGCTTGTAACTATAAGTATGAAGGAATAGTAAACCTCACCTGTCGTCCGCGAGAGCAGTGTGACCGCGGCTACCAAATAGATGAAAATTACCACGTGTTCGCTGATAGGGACAGCCAGCAATTGGGCAAGATTTTTCATGACCGACCTGTAAAAAGAGTTTTATTGTAACGATTTAATAAAAATACCACTTTTACTAGGTGGTAGGAGTAATTCTTCTGCGAGTGTTGGTCTGGCTTTGCTCGTGAAGTCTGCCGCCAAGCAGTAATGTGCAAGCATTACTTTGTTCCGGTTTGATGAGCGGAGTAGCCAGTGAAATTACTAAGTTTATGAGAGTCTCATTACGAGTTTGCTCATGTATATTTTATATCCGTTATTTATAGCATGTTAGTACCTACATTGTTTAGCGTATATAGTAATTAATATATACCGTATATAGTGCAGTGTGCAGGGTGTCTAGCTCTAGAGGGCGCGCGGGGTGGAGGCCGCGACGCGCGCTGGCCGCGCGCTCTCTCGCCAGCTTGGACGTTGAAACATCTGCATTTGCTCCACCCTGCCTGGAACAAAAATAATCGTCTATTACAACCTCTTCTTTTGTAGCTTCCACAGGTTGTCCATTCGCTTAGCTTTTTTATGTTTTTGCCAAGTGGTAGGACCAAGGTAGGACTACCTAACTCTTCTGCGATTGTCCGTCTCGGTGTGCCACCTCTTTGTTCGTGTAGTCTGCCTCCGTGCAGTAAAGTGCAAGCATTACTGTATTCCGGTTTAATGACCAAAGCACTCATTGAAATTATTGAGTTTATGAGTCTCTGGGTAACGAGCTCAATGCAATGCCGCGTTTTGTGATGCAAAATTCTGGGTGGCGAGCGGGAACTTGTGCGACCTTCAATCCGACGCACCATATATAGTTCGAATCTCCACTCGGCCCGCACCAATGACTTATATCAAGTTATGTGCCGATTATTCACACTCGTTCTAAAACGGTTAAGGAAAACATCGTGAGGAAACCCGCATGTTCAAGAACCACAAAATTCGAGGACATGTGACACCCACCAAGCCGCACTAGGCCCGCGTGGTAAATTATGGCCCATACCATACCTCTCTCTCCGAGAGAAGGCCGGTATCCCAGCAGTGGAAGTGTAAGAGGCTGATAATGTATGTAATGTTAGTTAAAAAGGAACGGACAGGTGCTGGACTCGTCCTTTAAAAATAAATTTGGAAGGACTCGGTTTCGTTTCCTGCTTTCAATATTACTCAGGCCTAGACATATTGTTATGGGTAATATTTACTCACTACACTTCTATTATTAGTTCCAGTTAAGATAGGTTAAATTGGCTTCTGAACTTACGAGGCGTAATAGTCAAGAACGCCATATAAATTGTTCAATTTACTCGAATTATAAAGCAATGGAAACCGGTTTCCTCACGTGATAAAATTAATTCTTAAGTCAACTTAGGGCTTTTCAGCATCTTCAAAAACTAATTCAAAGACAACAAGAATTTATTACTTATAGTCAGCATGATGAAGATATTCTGCATATATAAACTAGGATTCCAACGAATCTTGATAAGAGAAACTAAACGAAGTTAAAGCTATAAATACACTATTTTAGCAGTAAATTCTTACTATTCAGTCAGTGCTTGAGTTCAAGTGGGCGGTTGAGATGGCTCTCTTTTATCTACCAATCGCGTTAGTGTCGCTAACCACATTGCTGTATTATTACTTTACGAGAACATTTAACTATTGGAGGGATAGGGGAGTTGCAGGACCAAAACCAGTTCCATTTTTCGGAAACTTGATGGAGTCCGCCCTCAGACAAAAAAGCATGGGTGTTGTCTTCAAAGAAATGTATGATGCATTCCCGAATGAGAAGGTAGTCGGTATTTACAGAATGACCACACCTTGTTTGCTGATCCGAGATTTGGACATAATAAAACATGTCATGATCAAAGACTTCGACTTATTTGTGGACAGAGGTGTTGAATTCAGCAAAGAAGGTTTAGGAGCAAACCTGTTCCACGCAGACGGAGAGACCTGGCGCGTGCTGCGGAACCGGTTCACTCCTATATTCACCTCCGGCAAATTGAAGAACATGTTGTATCTGATGACCGAACGTGGAGACGCGTTTGTTGAGTACATCAATGAGATATGCGACAAACGGACGGAGCAAGAAGTGCATCAGCTTGTGCAAAAATATACAACTGCAACTATTTCAGCTTGTGCTTTTGGATTGGACGTAGACACACAACATAATCAAGAGACTATAGACACATTGAAGAAAGTTGATGAATTGACATTTGGTGTTAACTTTGCAAATGAGCTAGATATGATGTATCCGGGAATCTTGAAAAAATTCAACTCCTCACTATTCCCAGCATTTGTAAAAACATTCTTTTTTGGTCTCGTCAAAGATGTTATAACTCAAAGAAACGGTCTTCCTTCTAATAGAAAAGATTTTATGGATTTAATTTTGGAACTAAAGCAAAAAGGAGAAGTCCAAGGTACAAAGAGAAATGCGGATGACAAGCAATTGTCATTAGAGCTGACAGAAGACGTGATTGCCGCTCAAGCGTTCATATTCTATGCCGCTGGATACGGGACTAGTGCTACTACAATGTCATTTATGCTTTACGAACTGGCAAAAAATCCTGACGTTCAAGAGAAATTAATCGCTGACATTGATGAAGTGTTACAGAGACATAATGGTGAAGTAACATATGAGTGTTTGCAGGATATGACTTATTTAGACAAAGTATTTGACGAGACTCTCCGCATGTATCCGTTGATAGAACCTTTGCAAAGGAATGCTCAAGTAGATTACAAAGTACCCGGAACCAATGTGACTATAAAAAAAGGGACGACCGTGCTAGTCTCTCCTATAGGTATCCAACACGATAAGAAATACTACCCGGACCCTGAAAAATTTGATCCAGAAAGACACACCCCGGAAAATTCCAGCAATAGGCATACATGTGCGTATATGCCATTTGGTGTTGGACCCAGAAATTGTATTGGTAAGTAGACCGGTTAACATAACATTTAGTAATGATTTCTACAATCTACTATTTATAGCTGAATGCTCAATGCTGTCAGTCAAAGCTTTTTGAGAAAAATTTAATGAAAAGATAACCTTAGTCGATCCGTGGCACCGAGTCGTACTTATATATTGTAAAAATAGTTAAAACTTCGCCTTGACAATCTACAATTTTCCGTATAACACTGATAATTAATATTATATTATAATTATTAATATTCATACTATTTTGATCTTCATTATCACACCCTAAAAGAAATTAGTACTTATTTTTTACTACTTATGTCTTAGGTTTTCCTTTAGGTTTGTTACCTATTTCATCTTTCTTTTTTTTAATCGTGGTGTTATGATTTACAGGTATGCGGTTCGCCAAAGTCCAGTCCCGTATGTGCATGGTTAAGTTCTTCTCAAATTTCCGAGTGCTTTTATCCAAGAACACACCGAAGAAGCTTGAAATGTGTCCGCAACAAGTCATTATAAGCCCTAAAGGTGGAATTCGTTTAAATATTGTCAGGCGATAATAAAGCATTTACAACTATTACAAGATGAAGATATTAGTATAAAAAATATTCATTACATAATATGCATTACAAATTCATGCACCTAATTAACTATGTATATTTTACATCTTTATTATTGTTATTAGTATATAATATAGTCAAGGCTTAGGCTTCAGAGTAATGAACATCAAAGTAAAATTGCTTGGTTATTGATGTCGCGGCCTGACCTTCGACCGCTTCAACAAATTCAACAATATTCAAAACTCCCGCCCCCGAGATCTCACAAGCGAGTTGCATATTATTTAGTTTTCCAACCTACCGTCAATTGTTTTTCAACCTACTTTGATTTTTTTGTAAAAAAAACTTCCTTCATTCTCATTCACGTAACACGACTTTACATACTCGGCCTTTACATATTTACTAAACCATACAATCAAAGCAAATTTCGGGTTTTATTTCAATTTGATAAAACTCGCAGTGTAACTCGCAGTGTCTCCCAGCGTAGACAATTGACATTTTACTGGATATGATTTGGTGAGTTTGCCTCAAAATTACATAACTCCTCCATCCTTTTCTCATCATCCTACAATGAGACAAACGGCACGAGTTAGACAAGCGTCATCGATATATATGGCATAAATAGATAAATGCATGGTGTTTGTTATTTTATAACTTGCTGCTCCCCCGTGGTTTCACCCGCGCGGAGGTATTGGATTTCGTGGTTTTTAATTTTTGTGCGCGGAACCCTAATTATTTTTCTAAAATTAAGGTAGCCTAAATTACTCCTTGTATCATCAGCTATCTGCGAGTGAAAGTCCCGTCAAAATCGGTCCTGCCGTTTCGGAGATTACCCGAACAAACAGACATACAGACAGAAAGACAAACATTTTAAAAATAGTATTTTTGTTATAGGTACCGTATATACTTTCATATGCATTTGGTAAAAAGCTGTTATTTGGATATCTATTACAAACAGACACTTCAATTTTATTTATTTGTATAGAGTATAGATGTAATGATTGCGCCCATCCCTATACGAAGCGCGATGCTTCTATATTTTTTTATGTTTTCATATTCTAAGGGTTAACACACTATTACTATACACTATCTCGTCCGGTAGGACTAACTCTTCTACGAGTGTCCTTCTGGGTTGGTACCACCGCTTTGCTGTAAGCATTACTGAGTTTCGGTTTGATGAGCAGAGTAGCCAGTGAAGTTACTGGGCTTATGAGACTATACCTAATGTCTCAGGGTAATGCACTGCAGGGCCTCGCAGGCCTTTGTGTTCCAATGTTTTGAGTGGCACTGCAATTGTTATGGGCCATTTGCATGTTAAATAAACGCTTATCATAATAATAAAAAATAGTTGTCACCGGACATTTGGATTCTTTAAACACTATTAATAGATAGCAATTGTATGTTACATTATCAACACACGATTACGTTCTTCTGTATCGAATATTTAATAAAGTCATGATTCCTAAGCAATTTGATCAGACAACATAACCGTAGTCAAAACAAAATATACATATATATAAAGGTAGCTACAAAGTGGCTATAACTCACATATCAGTGCCGGAGCTCAAGCGAGTCGGTTAAGATGGCGCTCTTGTATATACCTATCGCGTTAGTGACGCTAGCCTCATTGCTATATTATTACTTTACGAGAACATTCAACTATTGGAGTGGTAAGGGAGTTGCAGGACCGCAACCAGTTGCATTTTTCGGGAACTATAAGGAAATCGCCCTCAGGCAGAAAAGCATGGCTGTTGTCTACAAACAAATGTATGATGCATTCCCAAATGAGAAGGTAGTCGGTATTTACAGAATGACCACACCCTGTTTGCTGATCCGAGATTTGAACATAATAAAACAAGTTATGATTAAAGATTTTGACATGTTTGTGGACCGAGGTGTTGAATTCAGCAAAGAAGGCTTAGGAGCAAACCTGTTCCACGCAGACGGAGAGACCTGGCGCGTGCTGCGGAATCGATTCACTCCTATATTCACCTCTGGCAAATTGAAGAACATGTTGTACCTGATGACCGAACGTGGAGACGCGTTTGTTGAGTACATCAATGAGATAAGCGCCAAACAACCGGAACAAGAAATACACCAGCTTGTGCAAAAGTATACAACTGCGACTATTTCAGCTTGCGCTTTTGGATTGGATGTAGACACACAACATAATCAAGATACTATGGATAAATTGAAGAAAGTTGATAAATTAATATTTACTCTTAACTTTGGATTTGAATTAGACATGATGTATCCGGGAATCTTGAAAAAATTCAACTCCTCACTATTCCCAGCATTTGTGAAAACATTCTTTTTTGGTCTCGTCAAAGATGTTATAAGGCAGAGAAATGGACTTCCTTCAAATAGAAAAGATTTTATGGATTTAATTTTGGAACTAAAGCAAAAAGGGGAAGTCCAAGGTACAAAGAGAAATGCGGATGATAAGCAATTGTCATTAGAGCTGACAGAAGACGTGATTGCCGCGCAAGCGTTCATATTCTATGCCGCTGGATACGAGACCAGTGCTACTACAATGTCGTTTATGCTTTACGAAATGGCAAAAAATCCTGACGTTCAAGAGAAATTAATTGCTGATATTGATGAAGTGTTACAGAGACATAATAGTGAAGTAACCTATGAGTGTTTGCAGGATATGACTTATTTAGACAAAGTATTTAACGAGACTCTCCGCATTTATCCGCTAGTAGAGCCTCTGCAAAGGAACGCTCAAGTAGATTATAAAGTACCCGGAACTAATGTTACTATTAAGAAAGGAACGACTGTGCTAGTGTCTCCTTTAGGTATCCAAAACGATGAGAAATACTACCCGGACCCTGAAAAATTTGATCCAGAAAGACACACCCCGGAAAATTCCAGCAAAAGGCACACGTGTGCGTATATGCCATTTGGTGTTGGACCCAGAAATTGTATTGGTAAGTAGACCGCCACATATACTTTTACCGACTCGTATTACCACAAAAAACACTCTTAGACGCCTTTTTAGCTTTGTAGTAGTATCTAAAGATAAACGTCTTAAATGATTAGAAATGTCACAACAAAATGAAGTTAGATAACGGTTAGACACTAAATCAAGATTTATAGTTGCTCATATTTTTTTTTGATAAGACTGCTTGTTTATCTTGTAGACCTAATTAAGTGGTTGATCTTTAATTAAATTAGAAATTAAAGTTTAACATATTCATCCCAAAAATACAACGATAAACTTACTAGGCATACTTACGTACCTACTAGGTAAACGAATACACCAAACAATCGTTGGAAGAAGAGTTCGTTGTTTCTTATATACCTACGTAACCACGAATTGTTTTCTAAAATATTATATTTTGGTTTTCAGGTACGCGGTTTGCCAAAGTCCAGTCCCGTGTGTGCATGGTTAAGTTCTTCTCTAAGTTCCGAGTGCTTAAGTCCAAGAACACACCGAAAGAGCTTGAGATGTGTCCAAAGAGGGTCATCATGGGCCCTAAAGGTGGAATTCATTTAAATGTTGTCAGGCGATAGTAAAACATTTGTAACTATAAGATACTATGTAGCTATATTAATATCAATAATAATAATTTCTTCATAAAATATAATTTGCCATTCACTGAAGTACCTATTTAATTTCTTACAAACCTCTTAAATTTTAGTTTATAATAAATATATAATTGTTTAAGTACCTATATCTACTAAGATACTAGTTTGCATTTAAAACCAAGGATTTATGTAATACTTTGTAAACTATGGGATTGGCTTATGGATTAGCATGAATACATATTTTAGTTAGGAACATTGGTTGTCCCAACTGCGCAAATCGTGCTAGTCCTCTAGCGTGTGAATCAAGGTTACGGTTGCAATTAAACTGTGGGTCTAATAGGTTACCAAAATTAAAAGAGTCTTCCTGTAAATACAGTCTCCTTTAAATACTGAACGTTAGATCTTCTTTTGATATTAGTTAATATGGATCCCAATTTGTTTTTTTAATAAAAGCATGTAATAGATAGACGACAGACAAATTTAATATAGAACAAAATTATCGTAAAAGGGTTATTTTTTAATTTCACATCATGTAACTCAAAAAAATGCAAAATAATATACACAATAATACTGGTGAGATGTCAATGAACGAGTAAGTGAGTTGCTGGAAGCAGCTAAGCAGTAATAAACGTTATCCAGCCGATGATAATAATTATAATCATCTAACTCATTTAGTTTGCACTAGCTTTTTAGCACTTTCGCACTTTTGTAATCGGGGTAAAACCCATAGCACTCAGGGATCATGTAACTTTCTATTAGTGAAATAATTTTAAGAATCGTTTTAGTAGGTCCAGAGTAGCTTTAATGTGCTTATGAAACTGGAACACAGTACTTAATGCATGATGCCGCTTGGAGACAGACTACACTAGCACGAGCACAAGCGGCAGTACCCATTCAGATAGATAAAGGTAAAATATCGAGCAACTGTGTTTTACTGACGGAGCGAGCGAAGCGAACGATGTCTTTGCAACAACTGCCCAATTTTCCTTTCATCTGTCCGGATGTTGGTATATTCGCATACAGGTCTTATTTTTCAACTGATCTTGACGAAACTTGTTATATAGGTTCTACAAGAACCTCATTTCATTTCATAGAATTTTTTGGTCTTTGGTAATTTTTGATTTGAATGGGTATTTTCCCTAAAAAGGGGGGAAGTTTATATTTTGAATTTTGATGTATTGAATAATTACATTCAAACATCATCTTAAAATAAAGAAAATTATACTACATATACTGTCAGTATTCCCAAACAGTTACCGTCTCAATATGTAAATTACATACCTACATGATGCTCAGATTAAAGGCTAAACTACTGTTGTTAAAAATTTTATGCGCGCAAGGTCTATCCCGTTCACATAGCTACTAGTAATCACTCTGTAAACAAAAAATATGATAGAGAGAGTGTGGCCGAGCGGGAATTTGTGTGAATTTCAATCCGACGCACCATGGTTTGTGTCTCGGCTCGGCCCGGCACCATTGACTTATAAGCCATTATATATCACAGAATATATATTACGTATATCAAGTTATATGTGGATTTGCTACATTCGCTCTAAAATGCTGAAGGAAAACATCGTGAGAGAAAAACCGAAAAAAATGTATGAAGTAAATGTACTACATGAACAGGGTATTTATTAGAGAAGCGTGATCCATCATCGGTTTTATCTTTTCTTAACATTAGGTAAGATAGTGGCCCAACGCAAGCTTATAAAGTATCAAAATACGTTTGCCACTAGACTTTTTAGATTCTTTAAATACTATTCAAAGATAGCAATAATTTATTATATGATTAACACATGGTTACGTTATTCTCTATCTAATATTTTTATAAAGTCAGGATTTCTAAGTAACTTTACGACGGGCTAATTAGCTTTTATTTACTAGCTAATACATAAATAAACACTACACTACATCTAACTTAGCTACAAAAATAATTGGATAATCTGCGAGCCAATAAACAAACATAATCGTAGTTAAAGCAACATAACATAACAGCAAAAGTAGCTGCATAGCTTTCCTACCTCATAATATTAATTTCTAAATCTCTGGACTTGATTATAAATAAAAAAATATATAAATAATAGTAGTATTCTGTTTTGAGCTTCTTCAAAGACTAATTCAAAAATAATAATTTGTTGCATTTTCAACACAATCATGATTATCGTTTTGTGTATCTATGTTTATTTATAAAGCAGAATTTCAACGTAGGTAACTTGATAAGAAAATTGAATCGGATAGAAGCAAAAAATATAAATACCGTAGCAACAGTTCATACATCAGTGCCGGATCGCGAGTCGGTCGAGATGGCGATCTTTTATTTATCTATCGCGTTGGTAACGCTAGCCACATTACTGTACTATTACTTTACGAGAACATTCAACTATTGGAGAGATAGGGGAGTTGCAGGACCAAAACCAGTTCCAATTTTCGGCAACATCAACGAGTCAGCCCTTAGACGGAAAAACATGGGTGTTGTTTTCAAAGAAATGTATGACGCATTCCCGAATGAGAAGGTAGTCGGTATTTACAGAATGACCACACCTTGTTTGCTGATCCGAGATTTGGACATAATAAAACATATCATGATCAAAGACTTCGACTTATTTGTGGACCGAGGTGTTGAATTCAGCAAAGAAGGTTTAGGAGCAAATCTGTTCCACGCAGACGGAGAGACCTGGCGCGTGCTGCGGAATCGATTCACTCCTATATTCACCTCCGGCAAATTGAAGAACATGTTGTACCTGATGACCGAACGTGGAGACGCGTTTGTTGAGTACATCAATGAGATAAGCGCCAAACAACCGGAACAAGAAATACACCAGCTTGTGCAAAAGTATACAACTGCGACTATTTCAGCTTGCGCTTTTGGATTGGATGTAGACACACAACATAATCAGGAGACTACAGATACATTGAAGAAAGTTGATGAATTGATATTTGGTGTTACCTTTGTAAATGAGCTAGATATGATGTATCCGGGAATCTTGAAAAAATTTAACACTTCACTATTTCCAGCATTTGTGAAAACATTCTTTTTTGGTCTCGTCAAAGATGTTATAAGGCAGAGAAATGGACTTCCTTCAAATAGAAAAGATTTTATGGATTTAATTTTGGAACTAAAGCAAAAAGGGGATGTCAAAGGTACAAAGAGAAATGCGGATGATAAGCAAATATCACTGGAGCTCACAGAAGACGTAATTGCTGCTCAAGCATTCGTGTTCTACGCGGCTGGGTACGAGACCAGTGCTACTACAATGTCATTTATGCTTTACGAACTAGCAAGAAATCCTGACGTTCAAGAGAAATTAATCGCTGACATTGATGAAGTGTTACAGAGACATAATGGAGAAGTAACCTATGAGTGTTTGCAGGATATGACTTATTTAGAGAAAGTATTTGATGAGACTCTCCGCATGTACCCGCTAGTAGAGCCTCTGCAAAGGAACGCTCAAGTAGATTATAAAGTACCTGGAACTAATGTTACTATCAAGAAAGGAACGACTGTGCTAGTGTCTCCTTTAGGTATCCAACACGATGAGAAATACTACCCGGATCCTGAAATATTTGACCCAGAAAGACACACCCATGAAAATTCTAGCAAAAGGCACACATGTGCGTATATGCCATTTGGAGTCGGACCTCGGAATTGTATTGGTAAGTAGATCTCCGCTCATACATAATTACTGACCAAAAACAACTACTCGTACCCAAAAACACTCTAAGACGCCTGATAAACGTCTAAAATGATTGGAAATGTCATAACAAAATGGAGTTAGACAACGATTAGACACTACTTAAATTAAGATTTGTGGTTGCTCATATTTAAACACGCGACTACGGCACCTTTAGGAGTTAAACGCTGTTTAACAAAGGTTTAGGGTGTGTTTAATTTTTTTGGTAAGAAAGCGAGTGTTTTTTTTGCGACTTAATTAATTGGTAGACCTTTAATTCAATTAGAAATTACAGTTCAAAATGTTCATCCCTAGAAATACAATGATATACAGCATTTATTGGTAAATCGACATGTGGCCAGGACGAGGCGGGGTGCACAAATGCATCTTTAAACACACCAATGTGTGGCCGAAAGTTAGCACATTTTTGAGATATTTGAAAATCAATTGAAAAATACCAATAACACGTGACATAAAACATGTTTATAGATACTTGTACAAAAAATATTTGAATGTTATTACTGAACTATAAATTAATAATAATTGAGACGGTTTTGGCCCTTTAGTTTTCATAGACACTTACTAGGTAAACGACAAACATACACACCAAACATGTATGTTGTATGTATGTACGTAACTACGAATTGCGTTTAAAATATTATATTATGGTTTTCAGGTATGCGGTTTGCCAAAATCCAGTCCCGTATGTGCATGGTTAAGTTCTTCTCTAAGTTCCGAGTGCTTAAGTCCAAGAACACGAAACAGAAGATGGTAGACATGTATATTTCTGTAAAAATAAATATATATCACATACATTTGAAAGTTTTCAAAACTTTAATCGTATAACGCTCTAAATAAATAGGTATCTACATTAGAAAAGCGGATAGCAAACATTTAATAAGGCGTAGTTTAAAGTAGTAAGATGGCATAATAGATACGTATATTTATACTGTTAGGCTACGTTTTATCTTTTATGTATATCTATATACATAATGTATATGTAAACAGGCTCAATATTCAAATACAATGGCGTATTGGGTTCTTAAAAATATAGGAAGTAATTATCCATATCAATAAAAAGGTCTATTAAAATGTCATTAGACTTTGTAAGGTAATTACGAGATAATATGGATAACCTAACGGTAGCCTGTCAGTGACACCGTCTATGCCTCCCGCGCAGCTCGCCACCCCGTTAAGCCTGCGACAGATGTAATAATTAAGGATATTTTGATGATATTAGAGGTAAAATATTTTTTTCTTCTTCTATTGATTCGTGTCGTATATCACCTGTATATTCGCCTCCTTAAAAATTGATACACTTTACGTATACACCTTGTATATAAAAAAACAACGTGCAAACCAAATTGCAGCAGTATGCAATATATATATCGTAATGAACATCTTATTGAAACATGCCTACTGTGCATATGTAAAATATGAGCCCAATTTTTGAAAACAGTTTTCAATAAAGTTTATTTTATTAAATTAAAAACTGCTGAGTATTCTTAAAACTAAAAGAATCATAGAGATTAAGTTAAAGCTTCGAATACAAAACCTAAAGTCAAAGCTATCTAAATTCGAGTGTTTTTCACTAAACGTAAAAGAAAGAGCCGATTCTCATTCTTCGATCTAGGCACTAGATCTAGAACTACAAAGGTAAACTAGATTCTAGTTTATGAAATCTTTTCCTGGACCGTATAAGTTTTTTTTATCTATTCTGAGCCGATATTGCAGACGAAATTTAATAGCAAAAAGATTAGAAGCAAATGATAACAGTGTTTTGTGGCTACGCGCGTCATCCATAAATACAACCGCATAGCGCTATATCGGCTCACATCTGTGCCTGAGTTCACGTTAGCCATTCGAAATGTTACTCCTCTATGTGCCTCTCGCGTTAGTGACGTTAGCCACTTTGTTGTATTATTACTTTACGAGAACATTCAACTATTGGAAGGATAAGGGAGTTGCAGGACCGGAACCAGTTGTGTTTTTCGGAAATTTAAAGGAGTCCACCCTTAGGCGGAAAAACATTGGTCTAGTCTTCAAAGAAATCTATAATGCTTTCCCGAATGAGAAGGTTGTCGGTGTTTATAGAATGACTACACCCGGGTTGCTGATTCGAGATTTGGACATCATAAAACACATTATGATTAAAGACTTCGACCTGTTTGTGGACCGTGGTTTTGAATTAAGCAAAAAAGGTTTGAGCCAGAACTTATTCCAGGCAGATGGAGATACTTGGCGCGTGCTGCGGAATCAGTTCACTCCTATATTCACCTCCGGCAAGTTGAAGAATATGTTGTATCTGATGACCGAACGTGGAGATACCTTTGTAAATTATGTCGGAGAATTGTGTGAGCAGCAAGCAGATCACGAAGTTTACAAGCTTATACAAAAATATACGATGGCAACTATTTCAGCTTGTGCCTTTGGCCTAGACATAGACACTCTACATAATCAAGATATCATTAAAACATTGCAGAAAGTTGATGAGTTAGTATTTACCGCAAGTCTGGTCGGTGAGCTCGACATGATGTATCCGGGCCTTTTAAAATGGTTGGATGCTGCAATGATGCCGGAATTTATATATACATTCTTTACTAACCTCGTCAAGGATGTAATTAGTCAGAGAAACGGACAGCCATCAAATAGAAAAGACTTTATGGATTTAATTCTAGAACTGAAACAAAAAGGTGAAGTCCAAGGGACAAAGAGGAATGCTGATGATAAGCTGCTGACGGTGGAGCTCACAGAAGATATAATTGCCGCTCAAGCGTTCGTCTTCTATGTGGCTGGATATGAGACCAGCGCTACAACTATGTCATTTATGCTTTATGAACTTGCAAAAAATCCTGACATTCAAGAGAAATTAATCGCTGACATTGATGAAGTGTTACAGAGACATAATGGAGAAGTAACCTATGAGTGTTTGCAGGATATGACTTATTTAGAAAAAGTATTTGATGAGACTCTCCGCATGTATCCGTTAGTAGACCCTCTGCAAAGGAATGCTAAAGTAGATTATAAAGTGCCTGGAACCAATTTGACTATCAAGAAAGGAACGACGGTGCTAGTTTCTCCTTTAGGTATCCAACACGATGAGAAATATTACCCGGACCCTGATAAATTTGATCCTGAGAGACATACCCCGGAAAATTCGAGCAACAGGCATATATGCGCGTATATGCCATTCGGAGTCGGACCCAGAAACTGTATTGGTAAGATTTTTTTTAATAAAAAAATTACTACTTAACCCTTTTTTTATGAACGGAACATAAAATAAAATTAGATTTATATACAACACAAATTTATTGGGACAATGTAGGTATCTAACACAGCATAAACTTAAAAATTAGAATATAATATTTAAATTTACGCTCAGTTCACGTGAATCTAATGAATAGATCTACACTGTTTTAAACTTTCACGGTTATTTACATTAATATAGGTATAATCTACTGGACGGGACGATGTTGTGATGATTTTATTAATGTTTGGAATTGTTCTCAAGCAAGTGATATGTAATGTCTTTTTTGAGAATAAATGTCTTTAAACCTAAACCTAATATCCCGTTACAATGTATGAATTATATGTATGTAATGGCATAAGATAAATACACGTTTTACACGGTAAATATTATAATGTAACTAAATATAATAATAACCCGTCACAATGTGTCAATTAGTAATTAGATCATTGCAAGGTGGTAGAACACTTTCTATTGATCGCCAATCTAGGTAATGTCTGTTCAGAAAGAGAGGCGTCGTGGCGCAAATTGTGAACTAACGTTCCATTCTACATATTACAACCATAATTAGAAGTTGGTTTCGTTCTGACTAAAGAAATAGTTACAGTTGTAATAGGATAAAAACGGAACAGACACACTATTGTATTGTCCGCTCAACAAGAAATGTAAATAAGCACAGCTACGCCGTCAAATCCCACGACAGTTTCTGCACAAACTCTACTAATCAAGTGAAAAATCTGTTGCCATGAATCGTTCCGGTAGCCGCACTTGAGAACAAGTTTTAATTCTTTTAATATTACTCGTATAGGTGTAGTGTGTTTATGACCTTCGATCACAACATCGTTTGTGTTCAGGTGAGATAGAATCTCTACTAATAAATTTGTAGGTTGGCATTCTTTTTTAATTAAGCTACTACATACATACATTTATTAGGCTGGAATATACGTATCATGAATAACATCAGGAGGTGGTACCACCTAGCAAAAATTTAAATCCATTCGATTTTTAAAACGTAAATAAACAAACAAAGATCCATAGATAACCAAACATTTCCAAAGATATTGATTAGTGTCGTTGTGTATTACATCTATACCGACCTTTTACTATGTTCTGTTGAATTTTATCTGCTGTGAGGTCCCGCCTAAGTATAGGACCATCCCAACTCTTCCCGGGGGTGCCGTAAGAACCGGCTAAAGGAATATACAGGGAATGGACACAGCGGTGGACCTTTTCCGGGTGATGATGATGTTTTATCAATCTTTTATAGCCCTGACTCTTTCCTTTTCAGGGATGCGGTTCGCCAAAGTTCAATCTCGAGTGTGTATGGTCAAGTTCTTTTCGAAATTTCGAGTGGAGACTTGCAAAAACACAAACATGGTCATGGATATAGATCCGAAGAAACCTATCGTAGGCCCTAAAGGGGGAGTTACGCTTAGAATAATGAAACGAAAATAAAATATTAATAAGTGCTTTAATGTTGTATCGAATTTTTTTAACTAGCTGCCATAATAAGACATACGAGGTATGGTTATAGATTTATTTTCCTAAAATGATCGCTTAACTAATTATGCAGAAAAATAAAAGTGTCTGTTTAATATTCCCCGACACCATAGACAGAATAAGCAAACTGAAAATTGGCATATATACAATATACATAGTTCATAAACATAACAAAAGTTTGTGATAGCGTTATACTTAGCACACATCATAAAAAAATATAATCGAATATTGTAAACAAAGAAATACCTGATAGGTTTATGATTTGATAGCACACGTATAAATTTAAGAATTAATCAGATAAGATAATTCATGAAGTATCGATTACCGAAGAACAAACATATTATATAAATTATAATTATGTTAATAATAATTATGTTAATATCAATTATACTAGTAACTCTAGACAGGCAAACGAGGTATAGCTAGCTATAGAGTAGATGGAAAAATGGCGGTACAATATTATACCCCAGGTTTTATATTCCTGTACTAAGTACCAACTTATAATGATAGGGAATTTGATATTTACTTATAATTCGGTTTTTTATACTGTAGGTTGGCGATTGACCACTATCTCACCGGCAGTTCAAGTACTTATCAAAACGAATCATATATGGGCCAAACTCGAAGCGTTTACTTGTAGTCACTGAAGAGTTCCACTATCTACCTCCTGGCTGCATCGTCAGATCAGCTCCATGATACCAAATTATCGTATTGTAATCCAAAGTACTATACACTATAATTATACATACAAAGTTTCACTTCGATATGACAATTAGAAGTAGGTTAAAATTGATTTCCAAGATTCCAACACACTCACAAATGAAGCTAATAAAAGAGTGGATACAAAATAATGATGCCTAAAGGAGCGCTTCCTTTAGGCATCATTGTTTTGTATTGGAATAAGGTTGAAAATGGCGATACGTTTGCTTTTAGTTGAAGGTTATTTCGTAGTTTTTATTTAATTAACAAAAACTGACACACATGAAACTGACACAATTGAAATATGTTATATGTCTTTAGATGACTAAATTTCCTTTTTTTGTTTACAAAAAATATGATTGTTGTCGCTCAAAATATTTCGAGACAAAATAAAATTAACAGGGTTTTTTTTAAATTTTTTTTACAAGATTTGAACCAATTCTATTTAAAATTTTAAAGATAAATATTTAACTAAGTCTAACACTTGGCTATACTACCGTTTTTTTTGCTAGTAATGTCTGTGAAAACAGCGATTTGTGCGACTAAAAACAGGACTTTTAGGACGTTATACGCTTTTAGCCCCGTCTTAAAAATATAAATCTACGACGACCAGACAGTACCTATTATGTACTGATACATTAGCAACAAAAACATAACACCTGGCTCGTTTACATAGATATAATAAACTGCTGGGAAGGACATCACAATAACGCAATAACAGCTCGCGTGAGTCACTCGAGATGACGGAGTTTATTTAGGTGCCTCTCGCCTTAATGACATTGGTACTTTGGTATTGGGTTTGGTATTTGTACATATACGTTCAACTATTGGTGGTATAAGAGAGGTTCAGGTCTCGACCTTTATTCGGACTCTACGCCGCAAAAATACTGGTACCACCTTCAAAGAACTGTACCTACGATGCATTCCAGAATGACTAAATTTTAGTAATTTATAGAATGACTTTACCGTGTCCGTGTTCATGTCAATGATCCGAAACCTGGACATCATAAAATCCATACAGATAAATAAAATTGAAGTGTCTGTTTGTAATATCAAAATAACAGCTTTTTACTAAATGCATATGAAAGTATATACGGTACCTACTACAAAACAACCAGTTTTTAAATTTTTGTCTGTCTGTCTGTTTGTTCCGGGTAATCTCCGAAACGGCTGGACCGATTTTGACGGGACTTTCACTGGCAGATAGCTGATGTTACAAGGAGTAACATAGGCTACTTTAATTTTAGAAAAATAATTAGGGTTCCGCGCAAAAAAAATAAAAACCATGTAATCCAAAATCTCCACACGGGTGAAACCGCGGGGCAGCAGCTAGTATCATAATAAGATCAAAGATTTTGACGTTTTTGTGGACCGTGGAATTCAGTTCAGCAAAGTAGTCAGACATTGTTCTACTCAGATGCGGATACCTGGCACGTGTTAGGAACCGCTACCTCCAGCAGGTTGAAGAATATGTTTTGGCTTAGGCGTACTTTACCAAGAATGGATTGTTAAGTACTGTTCCGTTAGAGCATCACTGATGACGACAAAAACTTGCAAGAACGCGGTGGCAGAATATTTACAAATATATTTATGAGCAATGTAGTGGACCCAGACGTATTCTAGCAGATCACCAGATTTGATTTATTGTTATTAATAGTCATTTGTTACCTGTATAAGTTAGCACGAGTTAAAAAATCTTACGTCAACAACTACACCGGAGTTTATATCTAACTAACAAAAAATATATAAACGCAGTTACTTAGATAAACCAAGTATAATTTTATAGCACAAAAGCACGTGATCGCGTCAATCATCTAACTACAAGGAAACGTAAACAATGATAATTGTCATTGCTAAATAAAGTGAGTTTTTAAGTCGAATCTCCAACATAATTTGAATCAGTGCTGATTAAAAATAATCCGTACTATATAGTACGGATATATACGACTCGGACGAAGCCCGAAGAAACTAGTGGTCTATAAAATGGTGAAAATCCTCGCGGCCTTATTACAAAACGAGTTTTAACGCTAAACTGGAGTTTAAACCGTAGTTTTGTCAAATTTCTTATTACAAAACGCAGATTAGCACTTAGGTCTTGGTTGACTATGGTGTCAAAGTTAGTCTTGCCGGGCATCTAGTTTAGCGAAGGTTTAAGCATTTATTTTAATGGCGGCCACGTATTCTACTTGTCAAATCGTAAAAAAATTCATATATTTTGTGTTAAAGTAAGAAGGGGTGGTGAGGTATGAGTAGCATAATAGCTTTTAGCAAAATATATAGGAAATACTTATAATATCGAAAGTATACAATATACATAGTAAAAACAGAATATATTACAAGAATTGACAGTACACACAATCAACACAACATGTTGCTATGGTTACTTAGCCATAGTGTGCCATTGTATAGGTTGGATATTTAAGGAGTATCTCCTTAACATTTTTTTCATATACGTAAATACCTAATTAGGATGTTTTGAATTACTCGCAATGATCAAAAGTCATTTCAAAATTACCTACAATATTTTTCGATATTAGAAAATAGTATTGTGTGACAAAATAGCTACTTATATTCCAAAATAAAAATTAGTACATTGTGTCAATTCTACATTTCGTGTATCCGTAGCATAAAGACATTTATTATCTGTGGAAATAATTTCTACCATAGCTACAGTTTGGTAATAAGTTGTCTTGGCTTTATTCATCTTTTGTAATAAGGTTTGGTTTATAGGTCGACTCTAAAGATAGTTGAAGACAAATTGGTTGTCGACCAAAGTCGAGTATAACGAGTTTTTTGTAATAAGGCCGTCAATGTTCAAGATTAGTCCCAGTCTTAAATAGATGACGCTTCGAACACAAAAACGACTTGGAGAGATTCACGATATCTTAACTACACAATCTAAATATGCGATCGTACGCGTAACCTGTCACAAGTTTCAATCAGACATCAGCCAGCCTAATCATTCCTTGAAAATTCGAACGCAAACTCACTCAGGTGACCGAACTCACTACGAAAGCGAGTCTACTTCACCTTAAAACGGTATTATGTTAAACACATACAAGTGAACTTTGCGTCATTCCTAAACAACGTTATGTCATAATCTCACATAGTTTAATTCACTACCACGCTCGTCAATGAGGCGCCACATGCGTTATCGAGTTCTACAGAAAACATAATGTAAGCAGGTAAGATAGACAACTAGTTACATGTATCTACTTACTTAAATAACCACTCACCGAATCTCTCGCACGATTGGGAAAAAACTCATCCATAAAGTGTAGATTCGTGGTCATCGCATACAACTCATTTAAACATAAAACATAAACATAAACGCTTACACACTCATACCCCCGCACTAGGATTCCCTGTGTCGCAGGTGGCATGGACACACACAGATACACATCACAAACATCCAAGACCCGAGAACAAACTTTATGCTTACACAAAATCTGCCCCGGCCGGGAATCGAACCCGGGACCCCTCACCTTGCAGGCAGGGTTACTACCAACTTAGCTACGGAGCCGTCACACACATTTCACACGACTGTTTCTGCCACGTACCTGCAAGATGTGAGATGAGCTTCCACCCTGGGTTTCCCTCACATCTACAATCTGAACTAGGTATTTTAAGAGAAGGGTGAAAAGATTCCTCTCCGAAAAAGGATAGGAAACGTGTTGACAGAGCCTTTGGTATTGCAGATGTTAATAGGCAGCCATGACCACTTAACATCAGATGGGGTGCGGCCCGCCTGATGTTAAGTGGTCATGGCTGCCTCTGACCTATTTGTCCTAATCCATTAAAAAACATACCTATCAAAAGTAATTAAACAAAATTACATTAAAATATAGTAGTCGCAAGTCGTCATGACATATGAGTTACGACAATTTGTTGTGTAACGCGCCATAGATCAAGAATCCACAAGAAACGGGGAAAATATGGATTATGTTTTCATTCGATTTTCCGGTTTTATTTTATAGCAGAGCCCTGCAAATGAAGCCCACGATGGCTTTCAAGTGCTCGGAACAAATGTGACCATCGAGAATACTGTAAATATTTCCTTTGGGATTCTATCATGATAAAAAGCACATCATGAATTCCAAAACATTCGGTCCTGAGCAATTGTACCCGGAAAAATCCAAGGACGAATGTGAAGGGGTGCCCCTTCACATGAACAGGAAACCCCTAGCTAGCAAAGAAACTGCTTATTATTAGAAGTGATAATAAGACACAAGATCTAGAGTCTTACTAATAAACGTAGTATTATTTCCTCAGTGACTAATAAGGTGTGTATTGTATTAGTTAAACAGCGTTTTGTCTTTGGTGTTCTTTGATAATTTTAAACTGAATGGAAAGAGACAAAACATAGTTTAACTATCTATACAACGTTCTATTAGTGAGGCAAAGACAAAGCAAACTTTTGTGTAAGACAAGGGGGTACTATTGGATATATTAAACACATATAGAATATGAAACTAAAACATACGCATTCGGGATTAGAAGTGGTGTCTCTATCCACTGATAGAGTATTTTTTAATCTATCACGGGTATTTTTTTATCTGTCATTTCTGGTTTCTGCCATAATCAGCCATAATTATTATAAGACCGTAAGCAGCAGGTTTGTAAACGGATACAATATACTATACTCTCTCAACATTTTTGAAGATAAACAATCACTTAATATAATTATGAAAAATCGAATTCGGTGAATTTTAAGAATTCGGGTTTGTACAAACTCGAATTCTTCTGAATTCGGCACTTGTTATGCAGAAATGTCTTGTGGCGTACATTATTGATTCATGTGTACGTGATCTCATATAGAATTGGTTCAGTAGGTATATTATTGTCATGATTGATTGGACAGAAGTTACAAGAAAGAAAGTCGAGGCCTTCACACTTTAGTGGGCTACTTAGAACATGATGAAAGAATCAGCAAAATGCAAGGCGTGCGGAAATCGGAAGAGACTAATGATTTTGTTTTGAGTATGCGACTTGCTCAGTTGTAGCCTGCGATCTGTATGGTTAGAAGAACTGATCTCAGTGCTCCGCGTGGAAGTTTTAAAGTACTCAGATATAGAATCATAGGTATTGATCTAAATAGAATCATTAAATCACACAATAAAATCATAAATCTACTAGGTGGTAGGACCAACTCTTCTGCGAGTGTCCGTCTGGGTTTGAAGCTTTCAGTGTTAGTACCTCCAATTCTTATTTTGCATCTTTTCTCATTCATTCGCGGTGAGGCGACGGCGAGTCTGCTATTTTGCTACTATATCGACCGTTGCCGCAGAGTAGGTACCTAACAACTCTAAGGCTGAGATTCAGAGACGAATCTAAGCGTGGACTCACGCTTCCATACGTCAAAATTCTATACAGTTTTGACATATGGAAGCCAAAGCCTACGCTTAGAATTGTCTCTGAATCTTAGCCTAAGAAAGTCTGGTCTAGACTGCGAGGCTGTAAGTATTGAAATGGCTGGTATATGTATGAGGCATCCCCGTCTATACTTCATTGCTTGAATGCTTGACAAAAAATATTTTGAGAGCTTTAATATATTATTGTAGAATTTTATTTTAGATTACGTCTAGTTACTCTTTTATGCTTGCATTTAAATTACTATCAACTCAGCAAGAGTACATCGTTTATTGTAATGTGATATTTAAAAATAGAGCTGAACACGTGACTTATAGAGATGAAAATTGTCAAGAGTTTTATGTAACTTCCCGAAATAAATAAGAGTTATTAAATACGCCTAATTACGAATATGAAAACCAGGAAAAGTTACGGTGTTTCTCCTAGAATCAAGTTAAGTTAAGTTAGAGACCTATAACTATTGGTTCCTACATAACGCCGAGAAGTTTAAAAGTTGGTAGGTATTTTAGTAGCAAAAAATACGCTGTTTTACAAATTCCCACAAATATTTTTTCAAAAGAGTGAAACCAGCCGAACAGTAAACCGTTTTAATCTCCAGGCAACAGAATCCAAAGAATGTAAAATTAGTCCTTTGTCTTATATCTCGGAAAGTCGTTTCATAGGCGCGTCTCTGTGCTACAGATGTAGGTCAAGGCACCCGTTTGCTACGAAGCGCTGCGGCTTTTTGCCGACTCCTGAAAGCAGGCTCTTCGCGCTACAGGCCTGTCTTGGAGTGTGAAACATTTTTAGGTTAGCGGTGATCCGGTGAATGAATTTATTTTTTGTTTATAGACACGTATTTAAAACAGTATCGTTAATTTTGTGTTTCGGCAGTTGTAGGTAATGGCCAACATATGCGCGCCATACAAATCGCTTTTGAATTCCTTAAATAAAATATTATATGCAATAATGTTTTAATTAACCTCGCCGTCAGAATTTACCCAAATAATGTGGTGGTTAGCCCGCCAATCAGACGATGCGATGCGTGCGCCATCACGTACGGAAAAGAACACCGCCTAGTTAGCGCCTACGTTTACACATCCACCGAAGAATATTATCGACACGAATATGTTAGATAAGCGAATTGCTATGTTGACGGCAAAAAGCTACAAGAAGAATCATAGCTACTTTTTCGTAAAAAATATATCTCAAAGTATATACAAGCTTTGACTTTTACATTAGACAACCGCGAAGCATCCCCCTGGAGGCACATATCGCATCCGGTATCGATGGAGGCGTCCTACAAACGTCGGTGGGTATAATTCAATGAGTACGTCTGGGCTGGGCGGGCGGCTAGGCGGCTGGGCGGCTGGCGGGTGAATAAACCCCGTGCCGCATTGATCGATACGCTGGAACACTAGCGATGTCGACAGACAGCTGCATTGGACGGAACTCGAGCTGCTTTGTTCTAGCTGCTGGTAGACCAGCGGGACAACTACTTTATGTATGCAAATGAATAAGAACTTAAATAGGCTTTATAAATTACTTCTACGTGCTGTTTTGTATATCTTTACTTACTATTTATTGTTGCGGTATATATTAATAGTTTTTGTCATTACTAATTTAGATTCAAAAGTATAAAAAAAAATATACAATATGGATATACATTTTAATTGCGCTTATTAAAATACCTACTAAAACTATTTACTATCGAAAAATAATGATAAACCTGGTGGGTCAAAAAGTTACTGTGGAAAGGCTGATAATAATTAGTTTAGTAATAGTGGTATCTCGAAAAACATTCTACAAGCAAATAAATTTGGTATTCTAGTATACCAAATTTGGCGTAACGCCAACGCTCAAGGGGCGAGAGGACCGCGCAACCAAAGACCAAACAAGAGAACAAAAGCTAGTGGAAAGGGGAGAGTTATGATCGCATCTTCATCTTTTGTTAATAAACCTACAAGTTTATATGAGCATTTGGGTCACGATTATGAATCTGATATTTACTTAACAAATTTAAGTCTTGATATTTGCCTATTCAAAGCAAAATAATTTTACTCAGCTTGAGAGGAAAATGTATCTGAGTGACCATTGTGCATCCCTTTGCCTGGTATAAAGTTTTATAAGGCTAAAATTAGGTTTGGGATATTTTTTTACATTAGTCCATGGGACACATATGGAATATATAGTATACAGCAACCGTAGTTGAGAATTGCGAGTAGGTTACATAATAGTTTTGCTAAAGCTCATTTGCCAAAACTTTCTTATACAAAAGCTTGAACGACCTTTCAGATATAACAAGTGTACAAACAGAAGTACAAATCTGGTCTCAATAGGAGTGTGCGGGCTATAAATCTACACGAAAACCCAATGCGGATTAGATGATGTCAAATGCTTTTGGGGTCTTTTCCAGGGCAACCCAGTTTGTTTACGATGTTATTCCTGCGTAATTTTACAAGTTTTATTCGTTGATATTTACGCTATTTGAGCCTACTTTATTTCTTAAAATTTTAGTTGGCAGATGTTTTAATTAGAAAGATGGCAGTATATATAAACTCAGTCGCTTAGCGTGTCACTACCACCGTTCATAATTTTACAGTATAACTTCATGAAACATACTTGCTTTATAGATTAACAATTCATTCGCGATTTTATAGTATTTTGACCCTTGTTATATAGGGATCAGGTCCGACTCAAACTACTAGAGTTCCACTCTTTAGTGGTATTCGACTTTTATATTTTCTTGTAATTTTTAATTCATAAAGTAATTTCTCCGTAAAAAGTGAAGATAATTTAGCTATATGATAAGATATCTTTCAAATGAGAAGATAACATTATTCTTCATCTAAAAGGGATACCCTTGTAGACAAGGTTGTGTACAACCTGTGTTTAAATTGATATGTCAAGGGGGTCAATCTACTCCTGGAGGTCAACAACATTTGTTTTACGAGTTTTTGAAATTCGGATATGTTCATTGAAGAAAAGGCATTTACAGTTTACGTCAAAATTCTACTACAGAACTTCCGGGCAGCCATAGATCAGCTGATTCACTTGAACTATGTTGAACTTTGTCAAATGATAATCGTGATTAGAAGAGACTTAAAAAAATCTAGAAAATGCCGCGCACTTCCGGTTTGAAGTATTTTCTTTTTTTTTGGAAATTTTGACGGACTTTTTTCCAAGGGAGGTTCTCACAATTTGTCGACAACCATGGTTCTAATCACCCCCTTCCGGGATAACATACCATTTTTAACTCACCCTGTATAGCTCCATTGAGAAGTTATTAAAAATGTATCTATATATTGTTGCTGGACTGAGGTCAATTCGATGAAAGTAGATTTTAATTTTTTCAAGATTTTATTATCATTTACGCAGTTTTACACGAAAAATGGTAATTAGTAGGTGTGAAAAATCAGGATATCAATCTACTAACTACACTATAATATATCGCGTGTTTTAAACAGAAACAGACGCATCAGCTGTTACAACACTGCAGGCAGTTTTCCGCAGTCATTCAAGGTCTTTTAGGTCTGCATAATATTTTTTCATTTCAAAAGTTTTCTATCTATTCATCCTACTAATATTATTAATGCGAATGTGTGTTTGTTGGTTTGTTGATTTGTTGGTTTGCCCTTCTTTGACGTAGATAGATAGATAGATAGATAAACTCTTTATTGAAACACCAAAGTACAAAGAAAATTTAAAAACTAAAATCTTAATAACTAAGCATAACTGAGCAACGGATTGACGTCTTTGGCATAGACCGGACCGGACGGCATAGTTTATGGACCGGAGAGTAACATAGGCTACTGTTTATCCCGGAAAATTTCACGGTTCATGTGGGAACGCGGGTGAAAACCGCGGGCAGAAGCTAGAATAAAATACATGTCCGAAATGGTCTAAATTTTCGTTTCATGTTTGCCAACTTTGCTTGATAGTTCATACCATCATGAAAATATTGAAATGCTCGGCCGGCTCGTGTGTTAAAAACAGGTACTATATTAATCTGTGGTTGAAAATCTGTAGCCGTCAATAACTCACTCCATCGTGCGCCCATCCCGTACGCAGTCGTACCACATAACCTGTTTCTATTTTGTGGTCGTATTTCAACGGAACTGACAGATTAGGTTGCTTGGTTTGGTTTTATTTATTTTCGTTTTTACATGTTCATTAAATATATTAAAGTTAATTTTTACCTCATAAGGAAAAAGGGAACCCTTCGTTGTCCGTCGTTGTAGTGAGACTATAAATAAGGGTTCATTTTTATCGTTTGAGGTACGGAAACCGAAAAAAAGGAACCCTTATAGGATCACTTCGTTGCCCGTCTGTCTGCCTGTCCGTCAAGACTCTTTTGTCTGCAATACCTTGAGGCTGTGAAAAAACAAACACCTAAGAACGCAATCAAAAGATACGGCTCTTTATGCCGCATATTTTGACACTCAAATGACAAATTTGACATAATTTGACAAATGAAAACCTATAGGGTACTTCTCGTTGACCTAGAATCATAAAATTTGATAGGCAATGTTCGCACAAGTAAAGAGAAAAATCCGAAACAGAAAATCTGTAGTTGGTAAAATAAAAAAATAAATTATATTAATTATTTTGGTCAATGAAGCTGTACAATTACCTAACGATTCCCGTGGAGTCCCGATGGAGTATTTGTATACCTACGAGTTTGTACGGAACCTTCGGTGCGCGAGTCCACCTCGCACTTGGTCGAATTTTTTATCTAAAGAAGGCTTGGAATTTCCCTACTCTTAACGGGTAAGCAATCCGTTAGAAGCGATGACCCCAACTATACTAGTGAAAGGACCGATTGTGGTCGAGCGGAAACTTGTGCGACTTTGGAATTTGATGCACCGAGTTCGAAACTTCTTTTTTTTCATTTCTCTATTTAGTTGATGATGAGACGAACATAAAAAACAAAAAGAACTTTTTAATAGTCTATAGCTCCATTCAGATACTACTCCTAATCAATGTCTAGCTCAGAAGTCGCGACGCACGATACACTGGTATCGTGTGCGAAGCACCATAGGTATATCTGAATTTAATATGAGATGAAAACGGTTCAACAGTCGCAAATAGATATAAAGAGTCAACTTACCCCGCTACCTCGCGGTTAGGGTTCATGCTACCTCTATATTGAACTGAAAGGCAAGGGCGCTTACAGGTCATCGACATATGCCCCGCGGTGCTGTTCAGTTCACTAATTCTTAAAATCATGCAATCTCAAGGGAGATTTATCTATTATCTCAACTTTTAATTACTTTTTTATTCTAGATAATTTAATCTTTGATCACTTTCTCTTAATCATATGTGGGAGAAGGTGGGTGGCGTTGAATCCAGAACAAATGACGATCAATAATCCACGTTACATAGCCATCGCCCTTATTCTTATCTATTTATTTTTTTCCCTTTTGTGCGTCACATTTCGTCTTAGCGAGAAAAACAAAGCATATTATACTAAAAGCTCAATTATAATAATTTAAGTTTCGATCCGTGACTTAATTCAATGTAGAGATATAATAATCGCGAAAACTTAAGAAATTACTAGATTAAAGCTATGAGAGGTCTAAGATTATAAAAATGTTAATTAAACTTTATCAACACTCAAGTCACACGCAATATATAGGGAGTAACTATTTATATAACTATAAATTTGTATGAAACCCTCAGTGTCCGAGTCCGACTCGCACTTGGCCGGTTTTATTTATCAATAGTGGGCTCGGAATTTCCTTTCTATCAATGGGTAAGCAATTTTCTAGAAGCTATGACCCCAAATATACTAGAAGAAAGGAGCAATTGTGCCCGAGCGGACTCTTGTGCGACTTTTGAATTTTTTGAAAATAGAAATGTCTAATAGAAATAGAAATATCGGTTTAGGAAGGATCTAGAAATAGGGGGTGGCCACTATTTTCAGCTTAATTCTATTTACCAAAATTATAATCTAAAGCCAAAATAAGACTGAGAACGTTGACTCGTGCGTCCTCAGGGACTGAGTACTTGACATCAATCACCATTTGAACCAAACTAAAATTGGTCAGTGTCGTGTCCTAACAAGTCTTCAACTGTGGGCAAGGGCGGAGTAAGGTCGTTGCCATGTCCCTTTTCAAGAGAACTTGACACCGATCGATGCTTGAAATAGAAGTGGATGGTATTAAGTTGAAGTTTTGAACCTTTGATTACACTCAGCAGGTATCACGATCCGAATCCCGCTCAATAATTTAAAATAGTTGAATGAGTCAATTAACAAAAGTTATTATGTAATAAAGTGACCAGAGGATCATGTCGTTCAGTTCACCCGATGTTAACGGTAAAGACTGCCTACAGCGATTACAGTGCCACCCAGACTTTGAAAGACCAAAGCATGCGCGGCACTGGACTGGATTGGACTCGTCGCCTTGAGACATCAGATCTCATTTATTTTATCTCATTTTTCTCATTCGTTTTGGAAAAATATTGCCATAACCACGAAGCCTAAATTGGAGCATCCTATTGACAGCGCCCGTACACGCTCAATCGCCCATTGATATTTCACCTCGTCAACGGAAACTTGCTTGACCACTTGTGATCTGCGTGTACCCGTGCGCGGAATTTGTGTCATTTACGTAGATAATCTTATTTTTTGTATAAAAGAACGAGAATCTAATGTCCAGACAAACATAAATAGCTTTTATGACGATAATAACCAAATTTGTATATTTCTATGTGTAATTAATAAAATAAAATTTCTCGTACTTTCATTGACTACTTTGTCCATCAAATCGAAATACAGTAATGCTTGCACACTAGCAGAGTTGATAGATGGACTCTCGCAATAGAATAATAAATCCCTAGGTTTATTTAGGTGAAGTATAAGTAAATATGAGAAATCATATGAATCATGAAACCAAAAGTTGTAATACGCTTAGCGTAGAATAAGATATGGGCTTTAATTAATCAAGCCTTCATGTCGTACCATGAATATGTGAACCTTTTAAGAATTTCTTTTAATCACTACAATATAGCCTATATTTATAGGTGTGTTTGTTTATTCAATTATGCTAGCGGTCTTAGTTTCGGAGATATTAGGATTTTAGCTACCGACCCGGACCGACCCAAATTCTTTGCTCGCGAGTGTATATAGAGTTTATTTGCGATCAGTCTTCGAGTTGAGCAGGTTCGTTGTAGGCAGCTGAGTTCGCATTTGTAATATGAGTTAGATGGAGGCCTTAATACTTCCTACTGACAATAAGTACCTACTTTTTTAATTTTTGATTTGAATTTTGTTAAATTTTGTTATGTTTTATTTTGCATCAATCACTTTCTTGGTTTATAGTATATAGCGAATTAAATTCACTATTTCACTTAGATAATTTACTAAAATAATCAAAGCTATTTCTTTATTAGAATAACATAAGTCTGAAAAAAAATCCAAAACAAAACTACCATAACGTCGGGGCCATATCTTTCTGGTATTCGTGCTCTTCATTTCTTTTCATTTTCGCAGTACGCTATAGTTGACATGAAAGAATACTCATCAAGGTAAAACTAGTTCCAACAAACACATTGATTACAAACAAATGGAAAAAAAGTCATGTAAATAAAAATAACTGTGCGGTCGATAGTCGTAGCCACGCCTACGCAGCTACGAGTTAATGTAGCATTGGAAGTTACGAGAATGTAGTACGCCTTTGAACTTCCATTTTACGCACTGGCTATAAACATTGCGTATTTGATTGCGAACTATTTTTATTTTATTTTGTTACTAGAAAATTGGTACGGGAGTAATAAAATGTTAGAAAATCATAGGTTCGATTGCTGTGAATAATTCTTGAGTTTTATTTTATTTGCTTCCGTGCACTTCACGTGTATAAATTCAGTGTAGATTTTCTTAGTTGTCCAATAAAGTAAACAAACTCGGCGGCTTACCAATCAATGACAAAATAGAATTTCAAATTAGAATCATGTCATTGGGTGGCGATTGGATCACCATTGATGTCATTGGTTGACATCCACCGAGTTTGTTTATTGGACAAGTATAGAAAGCTAGACCGTACAAATATCTCTCACAAAATCGATTGTATACGGTTGATCGCATACTGACCTACACTTTGCTCGCGAGTGTATTTTGCACAGTATAATTTAAAAAAATATTTATGACCGAAAATAGGTAAGAAGTCAGGAACGAATAAATAGGTACTATGTAAACTTTAAAGAAGTGTGCATTTTCAGTACAAAATCAATACCATTTGTTATTTACAGAGTTAAAACAATTGAATTGTTAGTTTTATGAACATAGTAATAATTTTCCTGTACTGACGTTGTCGTTATCTTGTTAACCATTTTAATTCTCTTGATTTATAACCTAATCTAATAAGGGTATGGACCACGTGTCTATAGAGTGTAATGTTGTACAATAAAGAAAAAAATGTCAATCCAAAAAGCGATAGTATCTAAATTGTATTATTCAACAAATACATTGTCAAATGGGGCGCTCGCGCTCGGCCACAAAATGAGCTTTGCAATGGACAAATCAGGTTAGTGCCGAGTGAGCCGGCATTAGCTTGAGAGCCAACTACCGTCCCCAGTAATGGACTTTAACAACGCTTGACACTATGCTATTACAGAGTGATTATGAGCCTTGTGCTGAGTAACAATATTACTGATGGTACCTACATAATGTACTATTAGTGTTTGCGAGCTTAGGTCATTTGCGTGATGATAAGCGACACGTTTACCCAAATAAACTGCAGTGCTAGTCGGCATTTTATCGAAGAAGGCCGGTGCAACTTGAAGGCTACGAGCGAGCTTGGTTAAAGTCAAGGAAAGACGTGGACCTTTTCGAAACTGAACGCCTCACAAGACTTGACAATAGACAATGTTTTTGAGTATTTATTCTTTATCCGAGACACAGTGGTACTTGATTAACTGCTATAACTTGGCAGCAGAATATTTGACTACTTCCATATCCTGGATAATTTATTAACTAATAAAGTTATGGATACTAAACTCAAATTATTTCATGAATGAATCAGCGCCAAGCCTGAACTGTGTGAAAATTAACCGATCAACTATGTCAAATTTGAATATATCATTTGCCAATAATCGCATGATAGCTCTCAGTCTATAGGTATATAGTTGCTTATTACACGGGCAATGGTCTTACTGCACTTTAATCGGATTATTGGCTGGAAACAGTACGATCCCCTCCCTGTGAAAAAATGTGAATATTGGAATTAACGTTTCACAAAACGCTTTCTCATTGCTCATAGAATTATCATGACATCAAATTCACGGTATCAACCCAGTTGAACGTAGCACCATTTAAGGAATTTCATATTAATCAAATATAAATTAATTATCAAATTAATCAAAGTATTGAAAATTGTCGTATAGGTCGTAGCATTACTCTACATACTAGTATATTTTTAAACGGACAGAACGTCTTTATTAATTAGTGCCTACAATTATAAACCATAGGCTATATCTACAGCTAAGCTGTCCTAAAGTGTGCGATGACTGAGTTCTCTCTCTTTCACCCATCAGCATTTCCATATTCGTTTTCTTTTTCAAACGCTCGGAGTGTGTTGGCCTAAATCCGTTGCACTATAGTAAAATATAGATTTGCTTTGACTTCCGAGCCGGGCGGCAGCGCTCTTTATTGAAGTTGTTTTGGTTTTGTATCAATATTTTGACTTCCAGGATTATGAAAGATATTACTGTGTTCCAATTTATAGGCACATGCGCCAGAAAAACGTGAGATATAAAAACAAACTTCTCGAAACACTACAGGTACCGCAAAGGACTTTATGATTTGAAGTTTAAAGTGGAACGTCAAAGAGAATTATTATAACGCTACGCTAGAAATTATCTCTATCAGGCGTACGATATAATCTATTTTTAATTTTTTTTTTTTGTTGATATATTAATGATGAATGCTTAGCAAAACTATTTCTTATTTTCTGTCTACCTGTTTTACCCCTGTTTTACTTCTACGTATTTATTCACAAAAATTTCGAGGTTGATTCAACTTGAAGTAAAACTCGTTTTCGTTATTGTTGTAAGTAGGTATATTGTGTTCAAGACTTAAAACAATATTTATTGGGGCCACTTCGGGTCTCCTTTGAAACCGAAAATTAGGCAACGAACAAAGAAGACCATGTTAAACAAAATATATGCACATAAATTGATACTTTCAGAGCAAAAATGCGGACTTTCGTCTTTTAACAATGAATAACGCCTATAAATGGAACGTTGCTCTACTTTCATCAGGAATCTGGCTTGTGACAGTATCTTAGACATCCCACGCTGAAAAATAGGTCAGACAGCTTTTATTATAGCCAGGCCTAGCCGTATTCAAAGGGGAAGATGGGACTCGACAAGAATCTCGATCTTTGCATTTGATCCAAGTTCTAGCTATGAGTTTGGAATACCTGGGTAAATAAAAAATAATGAATAAATTATGGGTAGCTCATTATGTTAGGTAAAAAGTTGTAGTTGCACCGTGCGTTGAGGCGTAAGCTAAGTAATAAGTAACGTTTTTGATGTCTTTTAGATTTTGTAGCAAAAAACACAGTAGGTACTTATACTGAAAACGGCACCGAATATTGTGTTTTTTTTAAATTTTTTTGTGACTCACTGTTCCCACGATCTCAGTACAATGTGACAAATGCGAACGAATATCACTGTACATGGTTTTACGAACACAAAATAATAAAAAACGATAAAAAAAATTAAAAAGATAACATGTAAGTATGTGTTTTTGTGTAGCCTTGTAAATATAAAAAAGGTAAATAAAAATAATAAATCTCTATCAAAAAATTGCTAGTAACGGCATGTTTTTTGCAGAAAAATAGTCAAAATGTTCTTTATTTATTTAAAAATTTTCAAAACGCATAGTAGCATTTATAACTTAATATTCATATCAGGAGCTGAGCACCAACGGACGTGCGTCACCATGACCGACCCTCGTCATCGGATACTCCGATTATATCGATCACGTCTGTTTATTCACAAATGCTTGACGTACTTTCCCACTGAAAGCAATTACATTATCAACTAGTTGTAGCTTCTTGGTTTTGCCTGTAGCATTTCTAGGTTTTTGATAAAGGTATAACAAGTATCAAAAAACCTAACCGAACAGGGTTGGCTAATTAATTAATACTTATTATAGGTATATAAGAATGGCGAATATGGGTTTTGTGTATGCGTTATAGCTGCCAATAACCAATCTGTACAAATAAATTAAATTGAAGTGTCTGGTTTTATTATCAAAATAAACAGCTTTTTACCAAATGCATATGAATGTATAATTGTATATACGGTACCTGTAACAAAAACACAATCTTTAAAATTTTTGTCCTTCTGTCTGTTTGTTCCGGGTAGTCTTCGAATTGGCTGGACCGATTTTGACGAGACTTTCACTGACAGATAGCTGATGTTATAAGGAGTAACTTAGGATACGTGAGCGAAGCCGCGGAGTACAGCTACTTAAGTAAATATAGCTGCCAATTAGAGATCTAAAACCTTGAATAACCAGTCCTGCACTGGCAAAAATGTTTCAAAGCCTACAACCCTAATGTCATGATAATTATCACCAGCCGGAAGACGTCTACTGCTGAATATAGGCCTCCATAGAAATGGAGGCCTATATTTAGTGGATCGGCTACTTGCCTCTCGCATCCAACGGTTCCCCGCGCTTTTGACCAGGTCCTTGTGGTATATGTAATTTAAATAAATAATAAATCCATTATCCGAGATAACAGTCTGTACTACCGTGTATTTTATCTCCGAATTTATCCGATTAGGCTCGTAATTAAAACGGCTGGTATTTTATCACACAATATTTTCTGGAAACGTTCGTGCATTTTGATCACACTTTGATTTCATCACATTTTGCTCGTATAACAAGTGGTAAACTAATCATGTTCTTTCATCTTTTATAATAAGCTATAGATAGCATCGAAGAATAATATACAAAATACTTTAGTAACAAGTAAAGTATATTTATTATGTTTATATCTAAAGTAGGTAATAGGACCGTCCCAAAAGTTACACGAGGGGTAGTTTTACATAAAGTAAGCAAATCATGTATCAAAATTCATATTCCGTCTAATAAAAGTTGTAACACAAGGGTCACAGCTGATACCCACCTGGATTCATTCCGAAGATGTCACAGTCACCCTCGCCCTCCTTTTGCACGCACCCTTACATACAAACTGTACAGACCCTCTGTTTTACTAGGCGATGGGGTAGCGACCTTGACCTATTTTTATGTTGTTCCTTGATGTAATTAAATGTCAAGCATGCGGCTACGACAAGAATTTCTATGGAGGGATTAAAATTGCTTTTAGTGTTTGCTATTCCTCTCTTTCCGGACTCTCCGTCAGTGAGAATTTCTATAGCTATTAGTAATGGTACTTTCACTAGGATAATTAGGTTGTATTTTACTTATCTAGTATTGATTTTGAGGAATCAAAAAGGAAATGTTCCAAATTAGTCCTTTCGGCCAAGTTTCGCAACCAATTGTAAATTATTTCCTCTTTTTGGCAACTACTAACAATAACAATATGCACAAATTTTTGCATCGCATAATTGAGTTTCGCTGAGTCTGGACGACAACAGCAACTTTCATTGCATTGAAACAAGTACCAAATTGTAATATGTAAAAATCAACTTCAACTTCAACTCTTTATTTCCTGGCATCTTATGTAAAATCATTGGATGGATTAAAATGACGCTAAACCATATGACGTGTTATCAATGTCATACGCGATGGACATTGACGAACTGACAAGCGGTGTGACTATATTTTAATCAACTTCAATTTTTTTATCCGAATTTTGTTAGGGTGCTGTAATTGGTTAAAGATCAATAATCAAATCTTCGGTAATGACCTAATGAGATAAAATACTTTTTTACGACAAATTTAATAATACATTGATAACTTTTCCGCTAAAACTGGTTGCACATTTCAGGCATGGCAACATGCATGTCTAAAGGAGTAGGTCGCGCGATCGATTCCTGGCGCCGACCCGGTCAAAGCTCGCCTGACCCTTTTACCTGGCTCGATAATGCTTGTTTTCCTGTCGAGCCTTCGATTTAATGGCTGTTCGACACTTACTTAATTTTCGTTCAGTCGTGATTTATGTTAAGTTATTTTTATTATTTAATAGGACTACTGTAGTCTGTATGGCTATTTTACTATATTAGGCTGGGTTACTTAGATTATCATAAGTCTTCCATTTTGTTATTGGAATGCATAAACGTTGTAATTCAAAAACTTGTCGACCCAAAACATAGCCAGCCTATTATTTACGTGTTTAGTTACGTAATATATACCTAACTATTCATGCTAGAATTGTTCAAACATTAATTTGAATTGAAATATTATATATGGAAGACTAAAATTATTCCATGACAATACCACTAACTCAATATAGCGTGCAAAACTGTAGGACGTAACGTAAGGAAAATTATAGACAGAAATTTTGCTGTTATCTAAGGTTTCTGAATGAAAATACCTAAAAATTAGGTACCTATTAGGACCTGGTCTTAGGTCTGCTGGTCAGCTTTGAAATTAGCAGTCAGATGGAAACGCTGCCCGAACTACCCAAATTGTTAATCATCTACAAGTGAGGTACAGGAACAGAACTGTGCTCGTGTGAATACCTTAACGTAGGGTAACGAGCGCAGCTTGCAATGCAGCGCAGGCCTTCGTGTTTCAAAGTTCTGAGTGGCACTGCAATTGTTATGGGCCGGTGTTATAGTTACCACTAGGCAAACGACCAGCTCGTCTGATTGTCAAAGAGAATAAAAAGAGTGTTTTTTTTAAGACAACTAAGTTGCCACACTACGCCCAAAACACAAGCACACATTAATATTATGTGCATAACCGATTGGCAAATATTAACTTAAAGTCACAACTAAACGTGTCGTCTACAAACAAAATTGTTTCGTTGTAAGAAGTTAAATTTTTATTAAATTAAATTGATTATATTATAACATACCCTCGCCATGGGACTTCTAGCGACGCGACGGTAGACGGAAAACTCAAAAACAAAATTGAACAGAAAAAACATTTCCACATGCAAGGCAGCTTTACGATAAGATCTACCCCATCCCTTAAGGGACAGCACACAAAATGTTTATTGAAGTTGTAAAACATAGGTACCCAGTGGCAGTAACTGTTGCACTCGCCAGAAGTAAGTAATAAAAGCTTAGGTTACACTTTACACAAAGTTTACAATTTTACGAAATTGAAACTGAAATGTAATCATGATTATAAGATATTAACTATGTAAGTATGCTTTACAGTCTTAAGATCATAAATTTCAAAAAATGGGGATATTATATTTTATTGGAACTGAAAATTAAATGAAAAATTTTTTTTTTATTTTTTATGCTTTTTGATAGAGTAACATAGGCAATTTTTTTCCCGGAAAAATAAACGGTTCCTGTGGGAACGTGGGTAAAAACCGCGGCAGAAGCAAGTATTATATATAAAATGCGAAAGTTTGTGTGAATGTTTGTTATCACGTATCTCCCTAACTACTAAACCGATTGTGACGAAATTTGGAATGTAGATAGTATAAGTGCTGGAATAACACTTAAGCTATAAAGATAAATATCACGTGGAACAAGCCGCGGGCGGAAGCTAGTTATAAGATATGATTTCGCTTTGGCCAATGTAATCGCGTTATAGCTTAGTGTATAACTAAAGCGGGTATTATAAAACACGTGTAACTACATAAGCAGGTGTGAAACCACTGAAGGATTAGGTTCAGGTTTCATTTGGTTACAAATGATGATGAATGATGATACATACCTATGTTGATTAAGCATTAGTTAAGGCGACCGACTTTCAACATGACTCCGCCGCCCGTGCACCGCTTATAAAAGCTCAATAAGATAATCTATGCTTTAAACTGCTCTGTCAACTTCTCGTTGACGGGAGCTATTACGCGTGAAAACGAGATAAAACACTTTCCAGTAATTAAGTAAGTTACGGAAGTTTATGAATAAGGGTGCTAATCGGCAAGTTACATTTCAAAGGACCTTCTTTTGTTAGACTAACCTACTCCCAAAAGGTAGCTCACTATCTTTGACGAAATAAACCAATTATATTGTGTCCGTGATATCCGTAGGTACAAGATAGCACCGCCTTCCCTCAGGACTGGGAGACGAAGGTAACTATCTAATTAGGAATTCCTTCTGCGTGCTTCAGCCTAAGCCCTCACTAAATGTGTTTTCTTAGGAGCTATGCTAGGAGCGTTAAACTATACAAAGTAGTATATTGTCAAGGCCATTAAGTAACTTTTATGCCACGAATAAAATGAGTAGCTGATACATAGCCACACTTGGAAGCCATATCTAAGTCTGACGTCTAACTTTCTTCGATCGCGTAATCACATCAGATAGTGAGACAGTATCAAAACACTAATATATGTAAAAAATCATAAAAGTGCGAGTTGAACTCGCATGGAGGGTTCCGTATTATCCCAAGAACAAATTTAACATTGCAAGTGGAAGCTTGCACAATATTGAGAGCAGTCTCTCGATCATGTTATTTTAAGACCATAGACTTCTAATAGGTTTTCCTGTAATCTATATGTAAGTAAGGAACATTTTTCTGAAAATTTTTGAAAATTTTTGTTTCGTAGATAATGGGGAGGGGGGGGGGTAATGTTCTATTTGTAATTAATTTCTATTTTAGTACATGATTTCAAAACTATTAATTTTAAAATTATAAAAAAAACATTTGAGACCCCACAACAAGCCTTTTCATTTGATATGTTACAGGGTATAGTTTGCTCAACTTTTTTTACGTGTCCAATTTTCTGAAATGTTTCCCAAGTTATCCATAATCCCATAATCAATTAAAGATTACAAAAACAAAACAAAAATATTATAACTACTAACAAAATAGTGGACGGATAAAAGCGAATTTTTATAACTTTATTGGTATCTTATTTATGACTAGCTGCTGCCCGCGGTTTCACCCGCGTGGAGATATTGGATTTCATGGGTTTTAATTTTTTGCATGAAACTCTAATTATTTTTCAAAAATTAAAATAGCCTTAGTTACTCCTTGTAACATCAGCTATCTGCCAGTGAAAGTCTCGTCAAAATCGGTCCAGCCGTTTCGGAGATTACCAGGAACAAACAGACAGACAGACAAAAAAATTAAAAATGGTTGTTTTATTATAGGTACGGTGAATGCTTTCATATGCATTTAGTAAAAAGCTGTTATTTTGATATTACAAACAGACACTTCAATTTTATTTATTTGTATAGATATAAATTCCCTGATGTCTCAGAGTAACGAACGCACTGGAGTTTCGCACCAGCCTTTGTTTTCAAAGTTCTGGGTGACTACGTTTTGCTTACGTCCGGCAAATGACCTGCTTACATCGTCACCATATAGTTCAAATTTTCTACCGCGCGATACGCGGCACCGCAGTGCTGGTGACCTGCATAAATATGCGGACTGGAGTATTTCAACCGAACTTGACAGACAATCGCGAAAAGTCTAGATATCATGTACCTAATACCCTACATCTAATACTACTGCCGTATTAAAATGCTTTTTCACTTCATTATAACAAATTGAAGCGAGGCCTTGGGCAGTAAATGCCATGCAAGGAAACCACACGCGACTAAATTAGCATGGAATAGATAATAACGCTTTTCACCGGAAACCATGTTTGAAAATGCTTATTGTTTGCCTCAAACAAGCCCTAAACAGACAAAATGATAGACGTTATTACGTAAATAATAATATTTGGATATTAGTAACGCTAAACAAATAACCGTGTTACCACAAAAATATTTTAGACGCCTGTTTAGCTAGACAGTGTCTAACGATAAACGTCTAAAATTATTAGAAATGTTACAACAGAATGTGTTAGACAACGGTAGACTATACCTACTTAAGTCAGGATTGGTCGTTGCTCATATTTAAACACGCGACTAAGGCATGTTTAGGAGTTAATCTTTGTTTAACACAGGTTTAAATTGTGTTTAATTTTTTGTGGTAAGATCGCAAGGGTTGGTTATGAAGTTAAGTTCTTGCTGAAGAAGGTACGATGGTTTATAATTTGTGCTATGTACAAAATGGAGCTCTAAAGTAAAACAAAGGAATGGAGGAAATCCTACTCATTTTACATAGCCTAGTAATTCTATGGCCTAGTACACTCCTAGTACAGCGTAGTACAATTATAGATATAATATTAAAAAATGGCGTGTGCATTGTTGTATTGACATTCATCATGATCGATTTCCAAAAGACGACCGTAATGATTATTCCCTTTTAGATTAAGATAATCGATCCTTCCTTCCTTTTCATACGGGCAAGTGGCCAGCTCTATATGTTTTTTTAGGCCGCCTGAAAGCCTCTGACTTGGCAACGACTGTTGTCTACGATGATAACTGGGACAAACAGCTTAACACGCCATCCCAACCATGGCAACAATCAGTCCGAACATTGCCTAACCTAGAAGATTTGTTAAGAATCGTATTGTAAAAGATTATCGTGACAAAAACATAGAATAAAAGCGGTTCACGGAGATAATTTCAGTTTATAATCGGTTACAATAATGTTTCATATAAACATTATGTTTACAAATTATGATATAATTTATGAGTCGGAAGAATACGCAGTCAGTGGAAAGTAGTATAAATACCTGCGGTAAGAATCTGACGCACCGCGTGGAGCCCGAACTGTTCTCGCACATTTTATTCGATAAAACGTGGAGGAAGAAATCATGCAGTGGGATCTCGTACTAAAAGGTCGCCAATTTGCTGTTAGGTCAATAAAGTTGTATTGACAATTTATTACTTAGTCTGTGGTTTTGGAAATTAGGACTGACCCTCAGCGGAGGCGACAGGCCGCGTCTCTCCAAACGCCCACGCAAGGTTGCTTCCACGCTAGCGTGTTTACACTTATAACTCTAGTGTTATAAGTGCAATTATAAATGTTTACAAATATGACAATCAAGTAAGTGGTCAACAAATTTTTCTTGAACAATAATTGAATACAGTTGAAATTTAAATCGAAGGGGGTCGATGTTTAGAAAATGTTTTAAAAAGGTTTTGGATAATGCAGGTATAGGTGATAAATCCGTACTCCGATAAATAAACGCGAAAGTTTGTACATTTTATGGTTTGTCCTTCTTTCACGCAACTGAGCAACGGATTGATGTAATTTTTGACATAGATATAGTTTATGGATCGGAGAATAACACAGACTAATTTATATTCCGAAAAACGCACAGTACCTGAGGGAACGCGAACACATATTGCATTTTTGAAATACTAGCTCCCGCCCGCGTGGTGTATAGTATATATTTATAAATTGTAGTCTCTACGAGTTATTCTGATATATAAGTTATATAGGCAATATTACTCAAAATCTGTATAGAAGTTTTTTGCGGGAAAGAGTAAAGAACATCATCATCATCCATCCATCGCATTTATAATATTATTAGTAAAGATAGGATGAAGCATAAATTGTTGTTAGAAATTTCAGGATTAGGTACGTGAAGAATTCCCGACGATACAGTGGAACTAAACCTTCACTCACGTCGTAACATATTATGAGAGCAGTTATTATTTTGTAAATTTTAGTTCTGTTACTTTAACGGTTTGTTTAAAAGCTCAAAGCATTTCATAACAACAAATGATCCTTAGCAAACAGCATGCAGTTAACAACAGCATTGTCAATTACAAGACAAGCGGAACACACCAAAGCTGAACTGATAAAGTAAAATACAAGGAGTAAATGTTGTTCGGGAGAGAGGGTGTACAAGGGGAGGGGAGGGTGGTTTCAAGGTTCCAAGTTTCAGAGGCGCCACTGCGGGACTATGCGTATTTCTACGTAACATATAACCCTGCCAAATTAAGGTGGCCGCTTCAAGGCAACGTTCGATTGCCAAACGTGGCAAGTCTTTTCGCTGGGATGCTTTATTATCTTGAAGGCTTATTTTTCAGTTCAGTAGATGTCAGTGATACCGTTTTAGTTGAGCTTCTTTGTAAAAGGTACATCTGGTGGTGGTAGGATCGTATCGCATCGCATTGAGTAAATCAAATTGTGGTGCCGTATGAATGAGATGTTTTAACACATAGTCTGGTGCTTGACAATTGTATTGAGTACAATTATTAACAATGTCTATTGTCATTCACAGCAAATTGAGAGAGTTGACTTAAATGGGGTTTATATTCTGGCACCAAGATTATTCAAAAAAAGTACTGAGTAATTTTGTATATTTGATGATGGTGTTTATTAGCTTCTAACTTTTAAGCAAACAATAGCTAAAGATATCCGTGGTTATTGCCTATTAACTAAACCCAATAAATCTCTAAAATCACACAGTAAAAGTAAATCTAATTACTGTCAAAGTTTTACCAGAAAGTCAAAACAAAGTTTGAGTCGAAAAAGATGGTGCGTACTTTCCTCCCAATAACGACGATATGAATAGATTGGCGAGGAGCCGTTGAAGGCAGCCAGGACCCAATTCTATCAGTTTGCGACGAAACCATCGTCATTTTGAAACCATTTGCTTAGTAGAATTAGGGCCCTAGGCCCTAATTCTACTAAGCAAATAGTAGGTGGTCCATAACCAATGCACAAAAAAAAATGACAATGGCTCTACCTCTACAAATATGGCTGTTCATTGTCGCGATCTTTACATGAGCAACCTTTTGCTGTGACGTTCTTGATGGAGTCTCGAAGTTTATTTTTCTGAGTATGTTTGAGTTTCTCCCCCTAAATTAATCTTCACTATTATTTTTGTGATGTAACAACAAATTTAAGGTTTTTAGATTGTTCCCTTTACTTGTGCCATAAGACATTGCTTCTTGCAAAATTTCATGATTCTAGGGCAACGGGAAGTTGTACCATATAGGTTTTGATTTCCTTAGTAGTGTCAAAATATACGGCACAAACGGCCGTATCTTTTGATTGCGTTGCCTTAGAAATTGGATTTTTGCACAGCTCCAAGAGATTGTAGAACCGAATATTTGATATTAATTTCAACTTTATACCTCCACGCGTTCGTGAGCAAAAGGGTCGGACAATGATGTAACCTATAAGGGTTCCACTTTAACCAGCTTTCAAAGAAGGAGGTTATATATTTTTTTATGTTTGTTACCTCAGACCTCCGTCATTTATAAACCGATTTGGGAAATTGTTTTTTATTTGAAAGGATAATATACCTACTTACAGATTGGTCACATAGACATTTCATCAAGATAGGTTCAGTAGTTTGTCATTGAAGTTGGTTCGTCGATTTTTTAAAGCAATTTCATTTCCTTTTGAGGTAATTTAAGGAACCCTAAAAATGGTAGTCGTCTGGCTAGTGATAAAAGAAATACGTCCAAGTAGCTCCTGACCCCTAACTAGGTTTCTCTGTAATAGGAACCATGAAGAACACGACCCATAGACGTGAAACAAATATATGAGCTTTTGTTAGTGCATAAATAATTCCCGATGCGAGAATGTGAACCCACATCTCTCACCTTAGAATCTTTGTAGAAACTAGGTCCATCGCAACATAACAGAGCTTGGCAATGATGATGACACGAAACATCTTTCACTATAAGATCATCCATAAGTTTCAAGCCTCTAGTCGCCACATACACCACGTACTCGTAGTCGTAAGTCGCAAACACATTTACATACGGATAAGTATACGTTGGGCACGGCATGTTCGCTCTCATGTGACGGCCGGCTCTCAACAAAATTGCTTTCAGCTTTTTCCAACCATAAAAGAATGTACAGTTAACATATTCAAAGTTTCAAGGGATCGATAACGGTAAAATAAAAGCATAGTTATAGTCCTGAAATAGAAATTTGAATTTTAATAGATACGTCGAGTACCCGTTCGTGTTTACGACGAATTGATAAGCATAATGATATTATAGGATCGATACTAGTACCTACGCCGTTTTCTTGACGAGCATCACACTTCATCAGACATTTATATGTATATATTAAAACGGTATCAGTATTTAATCTGGAATCAATAGCACTACATGATTCTATTGGAATAGGTAAACTATTCTACTGCTTAAATTACTATTCGTATTCACACATCATGTATGTATAGTTTTTTCCCTTCTATATTACGCGCCTTAGGGTTAAAGCTTAATTTTACTTTTTCGCCTAGCATGAGCACAAATAAGTAAATAAATGAAATAAATTACACTAATAATATTTTGTAATTAATAATTACTATATAAGAATCAAATATCAATTTCAAGCAAAATATAGTCTGACTTTTTATTTAGAACTTCGTGAATGATTTTTGCTGCGAATAATATAAACGACCCATAACCCATTCTCTATGAAACTACCGCTTTCTTCTAGTAAACCGAAAGTCCAAGTAAAAAGGCACTAACGTAAACACTGTATAATCACTACCTAATTTGAATTATAAATGAACCAATTTACACAATTTTTCGTTTTCGTTTAGAAACAATTTGCTATATGTTACGCCACGAAGTAACTACTTTTAAAAACTAATAAATAACGTTAATTACTACAAGCATTGTGCTCAAATACTGTCGCAATATAATTGAGCTGGGGTTCTAGCTAATCCCGCTAATATATTCGTTTAGTGACAATAATAACCGAGGTAGAAGGCTCGCGTGCGGCAATGTAAAATGAAACGCCTGGCTCGACAATCACGCACACTGGCAGAAGCGCACGTAATACATTAAACCCATACATGTATATCGAAATAAGGTCATTTAGTACTACTGTAAGGGGGCCGTGTGAGATATTGTGTCTTTCCCACTCGAACGCTTCTATATCGGTTGGGGTAGGAAATCATTGGTAGCATAAAGCTTGTACGGAGAAATATAGAACTCATAAAATCTTTCTTACTCTATGCCAAAATATTTTGTTTGCACTTAGTTCATCTGTAGGCGCGCATTAGGCTGCCTGGCCGGAACAGCCATTGGGGTATATCCATCGTCAAAGTGCATTGAATAGACCGACTAGACTAACAGCCGATCCGAGCGACTGCCAGAACATACATGGCCACAATGTCTGGCCCTCGCGACGTGATATATTTTATGGGCGTGCTTCAAAGCTACACACCGAATTACATTCACTGTACATTTTATTTTGCTAACATACCTATATATATTTATATATTTTTGTACGGAACATGACATAATTGTCCAACCTAATGGTCCAACCTAATGGTTGGATATATTTTAATTACAATTCCAGTTAGAACAAGCATGTTGATTTTAATGTGATTGCTATTTAAAACCAGCAGGCACTAATGGCTTTCTCATCATTATCAGGGAAGAAATTAAGAGATTCCTTAGGTGCAGGTATTCCCCTTAATTAATTATACATTAATACAATAGTGATGTAGTAAGAAACACAAAATACATATTTTCTGTCTTATACAGGCTTAAGAACATCACATTATCACAATATAAATGAAGTTTACAAAAAATATATACTTTCACGAAAATCGATAAAAACATTATATATAATCGATTTATTAAAAATCGATAACTATTACAAAGAAAATCGATCATTAACAATCGATTATAATAAACAATAACCGATTAATATGAAAATTGATTATTTTTTCGCATCTCTGGTTAATGAGTTACTCATACGTGGTTAATGAGTTACACATCCCTTATTAATGAGTTTTCGTCTTAAAATAATCTGCTTCTAAAAGTATTTTGAATTGGGTAAAAAAAACTTAAAAATGATATTTAAGCTCGGTAGGTACCTATTTAGTGTTACCACCTCTTGGTGTAAAACTGCCTGCATGCATCTGGCTGGACATAAGTTTTATTAAATCACCAATAAAACTTTGTGACATTTGATTCTATTCTCCTCTCCTACAAATGGGGTTTAAAATTGTATATGTTATTTAGATGGTGCTGGATTATTGCAGTTTTTATTATTTTTTATTTATTGTTTAATTTATATTTATGAAACTCAACGGCATTTCTTAATAAATAGGTTTTCCCAATGTTTTCGATGCTAACAATTGTTTAAAATTTCTCGAGGAAACCTGAAATATAAAAGTGTAACAAGTAAAACAAAATATATATACCAATAAAAAAAATATCAAAAATAAACATCGACTTATTATACATTTTTAATTTAAATCTTTCACTATTTCTATTTACTAATTTTATAATTGTAAAATACTGCGTTTCTAAGCAAAATAATCCTTTTAAATAGTATAACAATAATTAGTCTACTTACTGAAAATATACACTTTGCTCTTTTTTCACTTTACTAGTATAATTTTTGCATTTTTTGATACTGCAGCATGGCATTGTTGACGTGTATTTCGTCGGATGACCAAACGACGTCTGACGCGGTTCTAGCTAACTAACTGTATTTTGGTGACCTACGGCCAGATTTGAGTGCTGACCCGAAATCCTTCAATATCTACAACTATGCAAAATCGATATTTAAGTGTTCACCGACATTATAACCTGACTCAACGGTGTGAATCGCCATCACGGCTTAGATTTCTTTATTTCGTATTTTAGAAGCTGGTACTGTAACTCATCGATGAGAGACGCCCAAGTTAAGAAATAGGTACCTTTAAATTTCTTTACTGACTTACTGATTTTATCCCGGATATAAAAGAATTAAAGATCACAAATTGTGTGAAAAATAAAGATGCAGGTTTTTTAAAACTTATTGCTTACCGTTTTAGAGTGCCTAAAATTACATGTATATAATATGGATTGAATTAGGTAAGTATAATTATGAGTTTAAATATGCGCTTAATTAGCCAGGGGTTTTCATTTACGACTGTTTTAAATAAAATAAATTATTAATTTCTAAACCCGTAGCTGTTAGAGACTACGAGGTACTGTCTATTCTGTGCTACGAAAAGTGGGAGCTACGAGAGGTCTACGAACTTTTCCTGCCGATATATCCGCTGGGATTTTAAAAATCTACGGTAAGTGATCAAATTTATGGCTTTGGATCAAGGAGGTTTTTTCTTTTTCATTACTTTGGATTTATTCGACTCGATAATACTGTGCGATAATAGCAGTACCAAAAGAAGTAAAATCACAAAAAAGATTTTAATCAAGAAAAGGAACTATTTTTGGTTGAACTTCTTTGTACATATTTGAAATTACTTCTAGCGTGTATAATTATGTTTTAATACAATTTTCTATACTAATAAATAAAATTTAAGTGTCTGTTTGTTATATTAAAATAATTCCTTTTTACTAAATGCATATGTATATACGGTGCTTATAACAAAAAACAATTTGAATTTTTTTGTCCGTATGTCTGTTTGTTCTAGATAATCTCCGAAACGGCTTGACCGATTTCGGCGGGACTTTGCAATGAAAGTCACTGCCAGTGCAGATAGCTAATTAAGCTATTATAAGGAGTAACTTAGATTGGACGTGGACGAAGCCGTGAGGCACAGCTAGTAAACAATATAAAAAAGTCTACGCGCTGCTATGCTTAATACAGAAAATTGTAAAGAACGAAAGGAAGAAAATACATTACAATAATACTTTATTGCACACCAAAACAAAAACATAGTACAGAAAAATAAGAAAAACAATAACTTAAAATTGTAGTACATTGGGCGGTCTTATCGCTACAAGCTCTTACAAGTAGCCGCAGTTACAACACAATTGAATATGTGTTTTTGGCTACTTTAGCCGCATAGTGTATGTAAAATATATACTAATATTATAAAGCAGTAAAGATTGTGAGTTTTTTTATTTGTCTGTTATCGCTAATCTCTGGAACCGCTCGCTGGCTAATAATTCTTTCACTAATAGCAAGCTACATTATCTCGGAGTCATATAAATTAGTTTGTTATATGTGATGTTTGTATAGCCAGCCTACTAGTAGGTATGTGTTTAAAATAATCTGTAGCATTGATTGAGAAGACTCACTTTGCCATCGGTTCATTTGACTTGCTCACTGATTTTGCAGGCGAACGAATTTGTCGTAGCGCCAGATGTCAGATTAACGTCTCTGTTACATGTATTCTGACAAATAAACATTTGGATTTAATGTGATTTGATGATTACGTGAAAAGAATATTCTTAGCGAGTTTCAGTTTTCGTTTTCGTTTTCACGGTATAAAATATGCATCTGTAAAGACCATATGATAGTTGCTATGAATCTATATTTTTATTTTTTTGTTATGGAACATTTTACTCTACAGACACGTTGTTTATACTCTTATAAGATTAGGTAATATATGAATAGAAATGAACAATACTGAATGACAACAATCTATTTTATTTTAATAAGTTCCAAATCCGGATTTTACTGCCATAATTTATTAACAGTGTAATTATGGTTATTGTGATACATTTTACAGTTGTAAACACGCGTTTTGTGACGTTTTCGACGAGCTACGTTTCGAGCATGGCCGATGCTCTTCCTCAGGGAGTTTTCGTTCTAGCCTAGGTCAATGTAGGGCAGCAAATTCGTCGCAAAATTAGTTATGACTGTTTGTATTAATATTTATTGCGTAACAACGGTCTAGGCCAACTAGATTATTCTAGGCCAGTCTATTGTAGACTAAAACTGGGTTAAGATTTTTGGTTTTCTATACAGTTACGCATGAATACATTTTGAATAATATTGTAACGATATTTCCCAGAAGTTAGATAAATAAACATATTATATTTAACACACACATATACATATGTATAATAATTTAATTTTAGAGCTTTTTCCGCCAGCGAATGTTGTCTTTGATTAATATTCTGTCAGTCAGAAAATTGAGTGACCCCCATTCTCAGTTTAGCATGTTCCCACATCCACACTTACAAGGAAATAGTTCATTAAAAACTTTATTGAAATACATTTATTAATAGAGGACAGTCAAATAAAATGAAAATATAGAGAAATCCATTGCAAGGCAACGATAATCGAGTGTAAAACAAACGAGCGTTAGTATAATCGAAACATAAATGAGTAAATGGTATGATTCAATTCATTGAAATCTTTCTAGATGGATTTTGTAGACGTAGCGGCGCCGCGCCGTCCCTCCCTTCTGAGATAGCATGGTTGGCGCCACTAATGCTTCGGTACAGCTTCTCTAGTAACGCAAAGATACGCTGACCTTGGTAACGCTCGTAACTTGAATAACGCCTAAAGGGACATGCGGGGTCGATTCTCGCACCCGGACAAATAAAAAAGCAAGGTTAACCGAGTAATTGGGTACCACTTGTACTCATACATTGTGTATATAAATTATAGTTTTAGAAACTCTTTTTGATCACGTGTATTATAACTCTTACGTTAGTAAACGGTATTACATTTTAGCATAAGCCAGAATAAAGTAACAACAGAACTGAAAAATTGCTTTAAAAAACCTACGAACCCACTTCAGTGACAAACTACTGAACCGATTTTGATGAAATTTCTATGGGACCAATCTGAAAGTATATAGGTACTTTCACATAAAACAAGAACTTTCCAAATCAGTTTATAAATGATAGAGATCTGAGGTAACAAATATTTAAAAAAATACCCACCGAATTGATAACCTTCTACTTTTTTGGAAGTCGGTTAAAAATGGTTCTCAACAAAATAATAGGGGCAGCCACTTCAGTCAATCTTTGTTCAAGTCAATAAGAAGTCGACTGATATTTACAAAAATCATTGAAAATAATTATAGGCAGATTTTAACAAATGTACTATTTTTAATTCATATTAAAAATCCAACGACGACATGTCTGATTCATTTTTATGAGCCATGTTTCCCTAACATCAGGAATCATGAGGACTATGACCCCAAAGTACCCAAAACCACAACCAAATGTCGCCAACGGTTATGGCTCTAGCAATAAAGGTGATCACTCTATTAGCATCAGTTATCAGGAGTAGTTCTTCAAAGATTAGCATATAAATTACATGTGAGAGATTGTTGTCAACAGTGGGATGAAAGAGAAAATGAAAGACAAAATACCCAAAATACAGTGCTTATGATATTACCAGAATGGTACAAGCCTTGTACCATTTAATGCAGTAGGTACTTATAGTAGACCTACTATATAAATATAATCCACGTTTCTAAGAAAGACTTTTCCAAAAGTAATTTGCTTGAAATGCTTGCTAATTAACGGTATTTATAAACATAGCACGCTAGAAAATACCATGCATAAGTAACATTCTTATATACTTACAACGCCGTAGAGAGCATGGAAATGTTTACCATAATCTTTACTGAAATTTAATTTAATTAGCATATCCAGTAACATGCAAAAAAACGTGCATCAAATCGTGTAGGTAAGTTATTATCGTGAGGTTATAAATATACATAATATATACAAAACAAGAAAAGATTTATAAAATAATTGCATGGCCGTCAAACTATATATGGAAACTGTAAAAATCACTACGTATATGGTTAGTATGTAATATGTAAAATAAATACATACAAATTGGACACCTAGCGTCATTTACATTTTATGAGCGTTCTCCTAATAAAGTACTTTAAATTCGAATTTGTGACTTTATAGTAAAATGATATATACATATGTTAGTATTAACTTCCCACATAAAAATGCTAGTAAATAGTACGAGAATTCATTTAATGTTATGTATTGTCTCCCTATTAATCACTATCGAACTTCCTTGCCATTCTTTTGACAATACTAACGAAGAGGCCAAACATAATTATATAAACAGGAAGGCTCTCGGCTGTTCTAGATCCAACTAGGTATTATACAAAGCTCCTTCTTTGTAGAAAGAATAGTTACATAACTCTTCCAAGCTATAAAACTCATAGCCAAGTTTATATAGGCCTATAGTCAACATTACGTAATAATGTTTTCTTCTATATGGCTACGCCTAAGTCTAGGCTTAGTCATAAAGGTCTTTATTAACCTAACGATGTTGTAATCGTTCAGTCAAATAGTTTTGCCAGACTCAGTTTAGTCTGTCGTAGCATTCGTAAGGAAGAAAGTATTCGTAGAACTCTACGAACTTGTAGCTGCTTCGTAGCAACAACGCTCGTTATCGTAGCGATCGCTTTTTTAAATAATAGCTTTGACGTACGTCGATTAAGTCCTACATATGACGAGAAATCGATATCTAAAAGAAACGTGAATTATCTTCACTATAAGTCAACATTGGAAAATTAAAAAGCCTTTGTAACAAGCGAAAAGAACGAATGCCGCTTACACATACGACTGTTTAATAAAGATTTAAATTTATAACACACTATCTGAATGTATTCTGAAATATTTAACCAGTTTATCAATAGGTACCTTACGAGTTCGAAGAACCCAAATGTAGCAATGCGTCGATCAATGACTAACTGTCATTAACATTTTGTGGAACAACAAAGTCCACGAGTCACCCCTGTATCTAGGAAATACACATAGAACCGATCTACATACTGTCGTAGCTTTTGAGTGACACTTAACGGACGAGGCAGTAAATAGGTTATAAATACGGCAGTGTCAAGCACAGTCGAAGCATCAGCGCCAGGTCGTGGTGGCGACGGCGTGTCGGGACGATGCCGCAGCCAGCGCGGCGTCCTTGCGGCGCTGGCACCGAGTCACGCGAGGGGTCGATAGCGGCCGGTGGGCAGCCTCCACGTTAATTATTCAGCACGCGACCGCCACCGCCACCGCCACCAAGCGCACAAAGGCCGAGCGCACACTGCGGCGACACCTACCAGGCTCCCGGTCCGTCCGGCTGTCTCCTTGCACGTAGTCCCGAGCGTCCAGAAACCGGCACACTAATCCCTAGTCACTGGGAACGTCAGTCGCGAGCGTGCGATCGCGGCTCGCGCGGTGGTCGCGCGTTACGTAAAGGGCGCGACGTTGCGCGTGTGTGCGCGTTTTGCGCGCTCGCGGCGGGCGCTCGATGCGGGGTCGCGCACGGAGTGCCGCCACAAGTTATGCAACGCGCCGCCACCGTCGCCCGGACGGGGAAAATCGAAGCGAGGGGCGCGGAGCGGCGCGCGCACCCGCATCGATACCGCCGCGCCCGCCGCAGAGCCGCCCTCGGCGCCCGCCCTCACCCGCAATCCACATTACACCGGAGACACCGCACATTTCTGGACGTAACGTTTATAGCCCCCGAGTTTCATTTACCCACACGGCAAGCGGCACCTGGCTCAAACTATACAGGTTCCTACGAGGTATACTTAGTTCATTGCGAAAGCTTTATATCTTAATTGCTTGTTAGGAGGGCAGTTAGCAGGCATTAAATATTGTGACACAATGCTTTCAAAATAAAACTTGGATTACGAAAATATGATTTTTATTTTGGATATATACATATTATGTAATACGTTAAGTATGAATAAATAGATTAAACGTAATCAACCCTAGTAGTAGTTGCCAAATTCTCTATGATGACCCGAGTATATGATTTTGGCAATGAGACTGTAGCAACAGCAATTAAAGTTCTAGGAAGACGCGGCGGCTGAAGGCCATCCCTACGTGACCCCATTATGGGGTTTTTCATGGCGGTCGAGCCAATGTAACTACTCTGCGCTAGTTTAGTTTGTCCTAGAATGTAAATGTTTTAACAAAGGATCGTTAACACGTGAAATGTGGATTAGGTAAGAAAGGGAAAGATCAAAGCAATGTTGAAGACTATCCGTATTGCCGTTGGTTTTGAAATATAACATCGAGTACTGTCTGTACTTGGAGTTACTCTCGTACCTAATTAGGGAGGTGCGGGATCGACGTGCCCTAAATCCGGGACATTTGACAAGCTCGCGCGGTCGTTGCTCGAGCATTAAGTGGAATAAACCGATTCTGAGTACGATGATTAATTACAACAACGTGGTTTATGTAACGACATATTTTATGGCACTTACATAGCTGTTTCATATAGCCTATTGCTGAATATTTATCGCATCAAAATTTTTATGACAATTATACTATGTAATTAAATTTATTTTGTCTATCTATATGTTTAAAAGGAGATATACTTACTGATCTAAAGGCGCATGTATATGTAAGTAGGTACTACATAGCCTATAAACTCACTGAAGACAGGAATCTGTAATTTGGACAATACGAATGAAATTTGTGATATTCGAACCCTAAGGGGCGAAGAAGGGTGTTAAAGTTTGTATGGAGAACATTTTTTTAGTTTCTATTTTCAAAAAGAAGAATTCTGTTCCCAATTGGGATGTTGCATGAAACACAAAATACATAGTTGGTGTCTTTATATAGGTTTGAGAACATCACATTAATGCAATAAAAATGAAATTTTCCAAAAATATATAATTTCCACTAAGATACTGCATCTTAAAGTTTCCTGGATTCAATGATTTTTTTTATCATCCAATAGTAATTTAAATGATACCATCAGATTCTTTACATTTCAATGAATAAAAAAATGTATGACAACTATGTACTTAAACGCAGTGTTTTACGGCCAAACCAACAAAATGCATCTGTTTAGTACAAGTTTACGACCCGGGTTGAACAAGTGACGTCAGATGTTCTGTCCAATTTGTATGGCGCGTTTTTGCACTCTGTAGATACGCGCGACTTGACTCTTATTTTTGACGTTTCTAGCGTTCGATTTCCAGATTTTTCGATATAGACATTTGATTCTCATGAGAAAACGAGTTGAATGCTATCATAAAAAAAATTGAATCAACATCCCGATTGTCTTTAATGCGCAAATCGCAATGTTTTGATCCACAGTTTCTGTTTATTCTCGTTAGAAGAGAAACGCGTGTACCTTAATTTTTACACTGAAATGCACTTCACAGAGGCCTACTTTAATGCGGGGACGATTTTTTTGTTTCAAATTTTATAATGAAGTTTGACGGCGAAACAACACAGCGATAATGCACCACCTAGCGGGATAAATATGCAGCGTGTCTCCCTATTGATTTTATTTCTTAAAAGATTATAAACTAGCTTCTGCCCACGGTTTTACCCGCGTTCCCAGAGGGACCGTGCATTTTCCTGGATAAAAAGTAGTCTAGATGTTACTCTCCGGTCCATAAACAATATCTGTGCCAAAAATCACGTCGATCCGTTGCTCCGTTGCAGCGTGAAAGAAGAACAAACCAACAAACGTACACACACATTTTTGCATTTATTTATATAAAATATGATTTTAGGCATTTAATTAAATATAACTTTACATGGATAGTACAGATACGACAAATAAATAAAAAAACTATCATAATAAATACCAATGCTCAAAATTATTTTATTACAATGTATAAAACTTAAATCTAACATTTTCAATTAATAAGTTAATTAAACTAACATAAGAATTACAAAAAATCATTCGGTATATAACATTTAGAGTTCCAACGGGATTCGAACTGTCCGATAACCTATTTTATATATTTAATAATGTAATAAATACATTTATTATAAACTCTTCCACCAATGGCTCAAGGATTACAAAGAATCACGGCCCCTAAAATAAAAAACAAGGCACCAAATACTTTGAAACACTTCTCACAATCTTACTTCTGAGAGATCTCAAGTACTTTCAAAGTACTGTTAGGACTGTAAAAGCCTGATAATACTTCTCACTGCCGCACTCTAGTTTTAAGATGTAATTATTAATATTATTTTTATTGTATTAATGTTGTAGCAACGAAGAGTTATCTATTATTTAAATTACGTACAATGGAAATTTGAGATAGCTCTCAGAGGTGAGTTAGTTTTATAATACAGGCCCTAGAGATAAATAATACTAAAAGCATACAAAGTGTACCAACCTAGCCGCCAGATGGCGCGGAATGTTAATAACATCAAGTTTCAACTGCCAACCAACTAAACTTACTCCTTTACTAAACTACGTTCAACAATATTTTGTTTCAGATGTATAATTCATCCCTAGTTTTCATATTCACCAACCAAATTATTCTCTCCAAGCACTGAATCGCCTTTGTTTGATCGTCTATCATAGTACCTACTTGACATTGCCGAAATTGTGGCTAACATTCCACAGAAGACAGGAAATAAAGAAAAAAGAACAATTATGTACTGTACTTATGAGACTTAATACCTACATTAGGTACCGAGCGCACTGCAGTGCCGCGCAGGCCTTCGTTTTTCAACGTTCTGAGTGGCACTGCATTTGTTATAGGCTGGCGTTAATGTTCATCGTCACGCTAATGAACCGCTTGTCTCATTTAAAAAACACGTGTTTTTCTAAATGAAAGAAGGTACCTAGGCTATGAAGATTTTCTATTCTATTGTATTAATTCTGAGGCAATCAAAAAATATTTTAATTTAATTTGGTGAATTCACTACAATCATAAAATTTTGCAAGAAGCAATGTTCTATAGCACAAATAATAAAATTAGTTACAACACAAAAATAAATTATAACTCGAAAAAGGCGGAAATCTCTTCGAGACTCGTTTGTACGGGACCCTCGGTGCGCGAGTCCGACTCTCACTTTTCAAATCTGTGAATCAGGTAAGCTTACCATCAGGCAAACCATGTACTTGTTTCGTTAACATTATCTTATAGAACTTGTAGTAGATAAAACTGTACTTAGCGATAGTTGTGGTTGAATAAGTTTTGAATAAGATCCACAGCATTATTTTTGTTCTAGTCTTTGACTGTACCCATTGTCCTGTGCAGTTTCTAGACTACCTAAAACATGTTTAGAATACCTAAAGCTGGGACAGCATTCTCAAAATGCTGCCTAGTTGTTCCTCTAGGGTGTTTCTGTCCTCTCCGTTGTTAATAGTGAGATCCCACCCTGTGTAGTCATCCAAGTCACATTCTGACGCAGCATCATCAATACCTTCTTTGAATTTGTACCCTCTGGACCATCTCGTGTTATCATCTGCGTGTATCCTAATAGTTCGGACTACATGCTTGTATGTTTCTTTGAACCATCGGATGTCTGTCCTTCTCCTGATGTCGCTTACTATCCATATAGCTGCATCTTTAGCTGGAATAGACAAAATAGATTATTTTGATTTAGGTGGTGTTTTGGTAATTTATAAGTGAATTTAGTATGACTGTAGTGTTAATGTAAGAATTAATTTGTGTAATTGGCTGTGGCCGTTAAATTAATTTATTTTATTTATTTATTTATTTTATTGCATACATACATTCAACTTAATAATAACTTAATTAATTCAAATAAATAAAGTAACATTAAATGTTGTGTCAATTTTCATTTGTAATGTGGGGTACCTACTTAGTTTATGTGCTATTATTATTATTGTGGGTAGGCAGTTGTGCGCCTCATTCGTACATGCAATAAATGCTCTACTGGAACTATTTTACTTGACTCCAGACATTCCTACAGGACTTTACATCATCATGAGGGTTGCCAGTACCTAAAAAACACTACCACTAAGCCATGGTTCTTTCACCAAAAACTCCAGCTGTTTGTAGGCCTCTAACTCTCAACCTAGATCAACCAGCAACCACTGAGATTGCATCACTCTAAATGCATCTCTTAAAGTTTGTCATACTTAGTTGCACTATTCTGTTCCGGAGGCCTCTGTACATAAATTTAAAAATGTAAAATTGCTTTTAAAAAGCGGGAACTATTTCATTCTATTTAAATTTCATCTCCCATTTTTCCACCTTTAGGGGTGATATTCTTTCATAAAATTTACATGGGACTACCTCGACTCGAGTATCAAACAAAAAAAGAATTCCAAAATTGACCTATAATTGACATAGAAATCGGTGAACACACATTAGTTGAATGTAGCACCTCATCGTTTTAAATTGTTAAAAAAATCAGTATTCAAGTGTTTAACTGAAATCTATTTTTAAATGCACTGCATATTGAGTAGTATTGACACTGAGCTGTTGCGATGTCCCCACAAAGTAATGCCAACCCATAACAGTTAACAGTCTTTTGGACCACTGTACAAATGTTTTTCTCTCTGAGATATCAGCTCATGTCTTTCACAGACTGCCTGAAGGCAGATTCAAGACAATTTTATTTTACTGTGCTATTTTGTGTCATTCAAATAGCCACAGTAAATATTTTTTTGTATTTTGTAGCATGAAGTTCACTATTATATTACAACTACCATAACAATGTGGAAATTACCATTTTGACAAGCAATCTTGCAGAAGCACCCATAATCTGTAGTCCGCATTTCTTCACTCCATTTGATCATATCCAGTCGATGCTGCTCTTTATACTCACTGTCACCAAGTAGTTCATTTAGATTTAGGTTGTTTTCTTTTGCCCAGTGACTTTTAATCGGTTCTGATATTTTTATCACTTCACAGCGGTCTCCAAGTCTGAAAAATGTTTTATTCATTCATAATTATGCTGATTGGAAAATAAAACACAGATTTAAAACCAATTAATCCTACTAATATTATAAATGCGAAAGTGTGTCTGTTGGTTTGTCCTTCTTTCACGCAGTAACGGAGCAACAGATCGACGCAATTTTTGGCATACACATAGTTTATGGACCGGAGAGTAACATAGGCTACTTTTTATGCCGGAAAAATGCACGGCTCCTGTGAGAACCCAGGTGAAAACCGCAGGCAGAAGCTAGTCTAAAATAATTTAAGATTTATGCTAAATCAAGATCAAAGCATAACTGTTTTATTCAAAACAGCCATAACAATACCAATATTTTAACAATTTATATACATATTTAAATACCCATAATTTATCAATACATTCCTAATAATATTTGTAAAACAAAATACAGAAAAATACATGTATAGCTCCAAGTGATAAAGAATATGATCACTAACTCTTGGTTAAACTGAGTTGGTAAAACTTATATATGCAATACAGATGAGAAAGGTCTGGAAAATTATATATATTTGACAGTGCCCCAAGTATTGTTTGAAACAGGTAATAGAACTAAAGATTATGAATGGCTTCCTGGGTAAATTTTAGCTGTTAGCAATGAACCCGTATCAGGTGTCAATACAGCTCATTCTATGAATATGAATAGTATGAATACCTAGTAGAATTATGGTATTCGAGATCCAATGTATGGCTGTGGTGCGGTTGTGAATAAACCTGCATTCCATGTGGGTAAGCTGAATTCATTGATATGTAATGTCAATGAATATAAGTATATATATATATATATGTTTCAAAGATGTAAAATAAGAGTACCTACTTACATTTTGCGCAAATTATCAGTAAGAAAATCCTTTCCAGATTTTCTTTTTCCGCTGAACAGCAAGATAACTTTTGGTGTCATTGTGAATACTGAAAAAAGTACAATGGTCGTACGTAATGGTCTTAGATTTAATGAAGTTGGGCGGCGTAAATAAAAACAATTTAACACACAATGCTAATGTTTTAGGTTTAACAATATGCACAACGTACAACTTATTGTTTTAATTTACATTTACTGGCGATATAAATGTAATTTATTATTCAGCAATTAAAATATTTTAAACTAAAATCATACTAACAGTTTAACAAGTAAAATGATTGCTATATTTGTTAGAAAATTCAAAATATCATAATTCCAGATGACAGTCAAATGGATGACAGATCACAGAATACTGTGCGTTACTGTGGACAGAATATAAACCACAAAATTATTATACCTACATTCATTTCTATTAGGAATAGTGTTGTACGATTGGATCGCGAGAATTAGAATCAAAAGTTACCGAGAAAAGGAAAGCAGAAAAAATTTAAGCTCGGTTAATTCCAAATAAACCCTGATCATTTATTTTATATTTATAATAAATAAAAATATCTTTGTCAAATTGTTCCTTATTTCAAATGACTTTGACACACAGTGACGTTTGACAGCGCCCGATACCTTTCAATTTAAATCAACGCCATCTATTAGCTTGGCATTATAACTTTTCATTTTATGGTTTTCAAACACTTCTACGCAAAAAGTACTTTTGATATCGTTGAACGAAATGGTTCTATCTTTTTATTATCATTTACTACCTTTACACTAGATGTCACTGCTCATCGTGATTTAGTAACACGTGTGATCATAAAATACTCTAATCTACCACTACCATCATCATTATAGGCATAGTTTTAAAACTGTGCAACCGGCAAACGACGTGCATATCTCGATATGCACGTCGTACACACAGTATTTGCTTACGCATTACTGTGTTCCGGCAGAATTCACGAGTAAAGGGGTGGTATCCACCCAGACGTACACTAGCAGAAGAGTTAGTCCTCCTGGTAATCCTTGTTGTACATAAGCATTCATTTAAGTTTCAGTAGTAGTATTATTATAATCTGTGGTTTCAGTAAGTACCTACTACTATGTAAGTACTACTTAGATAGGTAATTATTATTTGTATGACGTGTGTATCTCTTCTGTCTTCAGAAAAAATATAGAAACGATTTATAGGTAAGTAGGTACCTAGGTACATAGTTTTATTTACCTATAAACTTGGTAATTTTTTTAATTCTTAGTTAAATAGGTAACATTATTTTTGAGTTAGGTGTACTTCCGCTTATTTATCTGTGGCGGAGGATAAAAAGTTTCCTTCTGTATCATCAATCGCTAGCTACATATTATATAGTAATCTGTGCATCAATCGTATGAGGATGAGGCGTATGAAGTTATGAACCCGACTACTGATGATGATGATATAGGATGCCCTTTGAGTGGATAACACCATTTTGCCCTTTTTAATCCGGAAGCAATTACCTACATAATATAATAGTGTACAAACACAGCTTTTATACAATTTATAACTATTATTTAGGTAAGTGCTAGTTAGGTTAGGTTACCTACTTAGGGGTGCTATGCCGGGTAACCTCCACGCGGTGCACCCTGGGTACCCGTCAGCAACATCTCCTGGTTGACTTTTCGGTCCCGGAGGGGTTGCTGACGGGTAGCTGATAACCCGGCGAGGTGGGCCCCTCCGCGTGCCCCTCTGAAGGGGTCAGCAGAGGGCTCAGCGGATGGGGCATATGGGCTGAGCGGGGCCCGAAGGCCGCAGGGAGGGACTTGGGCACAGGAGCGCCGTGCGGGTAACACGCGCGCTCCAGAGTCATTGGACGGAGACGAAGCCGAGGTGGGGCGCGCTGTCGCCAAGGAACCAGGGGATCCACCGCTGGGGTATGCGTGTCCCCGAACGCTCCCACGGGGAACCCGCTGCTCCCACTGGTGCAGCGCGCCAAAAATGGACGAAACAAAGGAGGAGAGATGGCAGGCGGAGCACTGGTGGTGTTGCCGGCCCTGCAGGGAGGCCGGGGTCCAGAGGCCTCGGCTGGAGGGGCGACACCTCACCGCCTGCTGTGCAAGCGAGGGAGGGGGGGCTGGCGGCCCGTGGAGGCTGCGGCTGGCGGGGTGGCCCCCCGCCGTTTGCACGTGCTTGGGGACAGGTGGATTGCCTGCTGTACCCACGGGTAATTCACTGATGTCCCCAAGCACGATCCCCGAACCGGGGATACCCCACCGTAAGCGGTGTGTGGGCACCGTGGTGGCTGGGGGTTGGAGGCGACTTGTCCCGTTCTCTTTCCCTCTCGCATGGAGCGTTGGGGTCAGGGATCGGGACAATAACCGGAGGGGACCCCGCACTGCACATTACCCATGGCGGTGATGCGCATGCGGGGTGGGGTCGGATAAGGGGTCTCTACTCCTTCTTCGGCTCCTGAGGCCCAGAGGGTGGACACGAGGGAGCCCACCCTCAGCTTTTGGGCCTCGAGGTGGCGCGCGCGTGTTCCCGCGTGCCCCTTAGGGAGGTGGATACGGCGATGGCGTACGTGGAGTACGTTGTCGCCGGAGGTGGGGTCCCACAACTGGGACCAGCGCGTCGCCGGGCCGTGGTTGGCTATTAACATGGGCCCGCAGCCCGGCATTATGGCGCAGAGGAGGAACACACGTCGGTTTTTTAGTTGGTAGGTCGGCCTCATTAGCCGGAGTCCAACATAACCACCACGCTGCCCTCGCGGCTGGTGGTATCCATGAGGATTTTTAGCGACGTAAAAAAAAAAAAAAAAAAAAAAAAAAAAAAAAAGGTTACCTACTTAGTGTTTCGGCTTGAAGGACAGTCGTTATATAGTGAAATTACTGAGGGTCTGAGATTATGGTGACGAGTGCAGTGCTACTTTGGCATTCAGCTCTGGGTCACCTGGATGTGCCTACAATAATTGTTATGACGGTTATTTATGACCATTTAGGTCATGACTTATTACAGGAAGGTGACGTTTTACCTACATCAGGTAAACAGTTTCTTTGTATACATACCTACCTACTTTCTACTTGTGCTTCTACTAGGTCTACCTATCTACACAATTTTACAATTTATAATAAATAAATAGGCATTTGTACTAAATTGTGCTGTTTAACCACCTAAGTAGGTATGTGGTAGTAACCAGAAACATACGCTATTAGGTATCTATTTTGTGCCTAGGTCTAATAACATGACCGTAGAAGCTCATTACTAAATTACCTATTAATTAAACCTGTGAACAAGTAGATCGAGATAATTATGGCATCCCATATATACCCTATATTCATATCATATCACCCACCCACACCACATTATTATAGCCACTATAACATATTATAGGTAACTATTAAAATAAATTCGTGCCGACACGAAAAAAATGGCGTTATTTGAATGCCGGCCGATAATTTAAATGTAGCAACAACCGCTTTTAGCTTACAACCTTAATTGACTTAAAAATGCTTATCGATATTCTACATCGATAAAAACATTTTAACCAGTTCCAATGATATCAGAGTTTGAACCGTTTGAGATTTACTTAAAATGTATTTTTACAAGGAACCTTTTTGGAGCTTATGCTGTTTTCGAACGCGGCTGGAGTTGGAAGCACGATGCACGCTCACGACTTTCTGAACAACTCCGGACATGACATTCCACGTTTCGTTGTAGATTAGAACGAGACGGATAGCGAGTCATCTGCTGAAAAAAACGAGACAAGAAACCGCGAAGCAGTCCACGTGGACTGCTTAATATCAACACAGGAGCAACGACCAATAGAAAACGGCACCGCTAATGTATTTCTCACCTCCGCACTCACACCAAGGACGGCTACCATTTTTGCATTATTTATGGGATTCTCAACTTTCTCTCGTTCTCTTAGAGTTTTAAATCTGACATTGCGGTGACGCCGTACACCATTCTCGAAACGACTTATAAAAAGTGTATATCGTGATTTTCGGTCCTATGACTTGAAAACAGGGTGTATTATTGATCGAAGGGTGTTCTGCGGTTCTTGAATTTAAAACGATTCCCAAGAACATGAGCGCAAGTTGGTGAAGGTTGGAGGAGGCCGCGGTGCAAACTGCATCGTCACAGCGTCACCCCCTCGCCCCATACTGTCACCCTCTCCCGCCTTTATTGTAGTAAGTTCACTGTATAAACGTGTGTGTATGCTCGGAGTCAACACTCAACTGTTGTGCTGAGGCAAGACGTTTTCATAGCGTGAGAGGAGCACGCGGCCGATGCACTCAGCCTAAGTTGGGGCATTGGAAATATTTTGCTGTACATCAATATTATACCTATGCCGATAATTATTTTATTTCTGGGTCACCAGAGCCTTGTTGGGTCTAAAAAATCTATTTTCTCCCTACTACCAATTTCAAGTAAAAAAAACAACAGGTTACTTACATAATATTATAGTACGTTATTTTACACCTGCAGTTTTAACCTTTTTTTACTATAAGCTTGGACTATGTATTATCTATTCTGTGCTATAAGTAAAGTCTTCATAAAAATAAAATAAAGGAGTAGGTAGGTACCTACTTAAGTCCAGAGCAAAGCGTTCTTAGAAACAAATCGACTCCTTAAAAGCTCCTTTACGATTATGTTTTTGATTCAATGAAAAGGGATCTTTTGTCGATCGTAGGGACGGAAATATTACGTTCGCTTGCTCCCCTCTGGCCCTTTTGATGGAGGTCTCCCCGACGCATGCTTGTTAAAAGGCAAGTTATTTCTAAGACCAGATAATTAAACCAACCAACCTGGGTTGGTTTAATTATCCATTTATAAGCAAAATCTGATAAGAAGTCTGCAAAACGAGGTACCTACATATAAAATGCAGGATTTGCATTTTCAGTTTATTTTGTTTATAAAGACAACATTATATTCAGTCAGTAACTATATATCCGCAATTCCACATACATAATTACATATAATATATGGTTTAATAAAAATGTGCTTTGGTAAGTTACTCGCGTGTTCTATAAGTGGCCATGCACGTGTTAGATTCCTAAATGTAGAAGTCGCTAATCATAATAGATACCTATTATACGTGAAATCACTAAAGAGTAACCTTATGGTTAGCCTAAATGATCTAGTTGTTTTATCTGGTAACCTAGAGAGGGATATTGTAATAAAATCAAAGGAAATTAATAAATTCATTATGATTTCATGTAACCAGGTAATTATTATTAGGTATTCAAATTCAAAGCCAATGTTCTGCTCACGAAAGTTAAATGACTACAGAGTACAGACTAAGTGCCCCTTCCAAAGATACAGGACGATCGAGAAGGGGCAAGGAACTCGTCTGTACTTTTTTAAAAATTATATAGGTATATAATTATAATACATAAGTGTATGTACTGTCACACGCACTAATTATTCAGGCATCAACGTTTATTTATTACAAATTGCATCGGAATAAAACAAGTTGTGTAATAACTTTAAAGATAATAATTCTGGTTTATTAACATGACATTATTTAATTATGTAGGTAGGCGTCCCTACTGAGCTTAACGGAGGCAAACTTTACAAGGTAACTATTACCTCATCTGCGCGTTTTTAATAGCTCGGAGCTTTAAGGTTAAAGCCACCTTTCTTGCCTTGCTATGATAAGGTTATCATAGCAAGGCAAGAAAGGTGAGCTTAGAAGATTAATTTTAGAATTTTTGGGGTTCCGTGTAGAACAATTTATCAGGAAAAACGCTACGTTTACGTTTTTTAAAGGTAAGTATCTAATATCTGTCAGAAAAGAATGACCACCCAAGTAGCGTTTGATTATTAGTCACGATGTAATTAGTAGAAGTGCAAAATACAATATCAAACGAAAATAGATCTACCTAGTAGGTATGTTATTATGTAACTAAGAACCTATTATACTTATCTTCGATTAAATGAATACCTATTCAATAGAAATTGGATTGAGTTACAGATTTATCAAACAAATTTGTAGGCAGCTTCATGTACTTATTACCTAAGTATTTATAAAGTAATAAATCAACTTTAATTTGATTGGAAGTAGGTAGTAATATAATTCTTATACCTACCTACTACTATAGTAAGTATACCTACACCACCGAACATAAGCCTACACACTCGGTACAGTAGGTAGGTACCCAATTATTCACAATTTATAGCTTTAAAAATGTAAATGTTCAACTACTTTTGTCATAAATATCAATAAAAATGTATGGAACACTAACCGCGCTTTACCTATTAGGTACCTACCTACTTATTTTTTACTAACCTATTTTCACTTTGAGCGTATATTAGCTAGAGACGAAGAGATGGGGAAGGTTTTTCAAATCGGATTTCTGGGGTCGAATCTTTTTTTCAGATTATGAATCGTGTAGAGTTATGTGGGGGCAATATTACGCGGACAAAAGGACGGCCCTCGGTTTATTACAGCCAATATTTGATTTATTGACGGTGATATTAGACTCACCATTTTTCGCCAGCTGTGAGAGAAATATTAATTTATTACAGCTTTGATTTCACCTTGACGACGAACGTTCGATTTTTATTAAAATATCTTCAATAATAAATCAGGTAGAGTTGTAGAAGCAGAGAACTGCTCATGTCAATTATATCTCTGTATAATTTCAAATCTCGATCCACAGTAATGGTAATTACTTAATTTGCATTAGTTAAATTATTATTAGTTAGTACTACATAAATACGATAACAAACCGACTTGCAACGAACACGAACATCATCTCATCAGCCATTCATGGAGTGAAGCCAGCGGAACAGAATGCAGCGCCGCCGCGGACACATTGCAGGCATTATTCAACGCAAACAAAAAGGGAATAAATGGTGGAATAAAATACTTTTAATTTCCCCGGGCGCCGCTAATCGCGCCGCTTCGATGGAGGGCGCCAAATCGCCCTTTTTATTTTACTGTATGAACGCAAATCCGGCGGGAAAACGGCGCGGAGCGGGCGGCGTGCGGTCACGCGCTCGGAATTAGCGGCGCCCCACGCCCCGCACCCCGCCTTGACCCGCGAGGTGTCACCGAGCGCGTTACCTACCCACAAAAAACGTGGAGCCTCCCGCCTGCGCCACAGTGCCTTAACAGTACAGCAACAGCTATCCTGCCAAAAAATATAGATTTGGTGTTATATGGACTCGCATTTTTTATATGACCCCCCAAAGTTACTTAATTATTACTTATATGAGAACGTCCCGAAATGTGCCCCAGAAGCTCCTAAAAAGACTATTTCGGCATTTTAAATGTCACAACAAATAATTTCAAACAGCAGTATGATTGCAGTATAATTGTAAAACTAGGTATTATTATATAAAAGATCAACTCCTTTTTAGTACCAGTGATACTAAAACACCTACCGTATAAATTACACTATATAACCAACCCGCAAAATGGCAGGCTGAACCGCCCGCCGCATCGAGAGCGCTGCGGGGGTCGCACGGATTTTGTTTTTAATTTTTTATCCGATACGTACCCCAAATAGATATAAACATGGAATAAATATGGGTTGTGCTGACCTCCTTGTAGCTTGTAGACCGAGTCACGTAAACCCTATTCAGGCCTGTTCCTGTCCTACTGAAATGACGTGAAAAATTGATTTACTCTGTAGTCTGTACCATACTGCCAATGTTAATTTTAAGTAAGTAGTAGTAAGAAACTAGCGTATAAAATAGAATGCAATAAAATGTAGGTAATCCTATTGAAACCAGAACAAAAAAATTATAGCATTAAAAGGGTGTAAAAAGTGTTAGTTACAGCCTCACTTTCTTTTTTTAAACCTCATTAAACTTTTAAACGAGTATCTACAGGTAGTTGACGAGATGAAGCCTGGGCGTTTCTTTGATGCGTCGCGCCTGCTCATCCCAAAATTTACAATAACAAGTTCTACGTGGCACTGCATGGCGCTCAATGGCCCTGATATATCAGTATCTCATAGTTATTTCACAGAACTAAGAAGTGACAGATGACAGCAGGTCTACCAACATTAGAAAAAGTTTTAACAGGATTTAATCCTGTGAGTCGTTGCGAACCATTCTGAGCAACCATGAACATTCCGAGCCACTGCGAACATTGCGAGCCACCGTGAGCGTCGTGAGCTCATGTTTCCGGCGGGTGGTCGGGCCACATCTAGCCACTAATTGACCCGCAATTCCCGCAAATAACAGAGAAACCGCAAACACTGAGATATTACCGCTCGACTGCCAAACAATGACTCACCGAGTCGTTTATGGAATTGTTTTGAGAATTATGTGAAGCTAAGCTGGGACGGGTTTCCTTCCTTCCTTGTATATTACTATTAGTTAGAATAACTAAAGGATTTTAATTTTATTTATGAATGTTATCAATTATATAGTTATTATTTTGTACAATAATAATGATAAGCGGACCACTGGGTAGGTACTATTAAGACCTTATGTATAGGTAGTAGGTACCTATGTTAATATGTTATTAAGTACCTAAATTGTTTAAATTGGCATTAAGTACCTAAAATGAAATTATTATATTTAATAGGTTTAATAATTGCATCTTCCATACATTACGATTACACGTCAGTGCTTAATATAAGCTTTCTCCATCAACCATCAAAGGGTTGTCAGGAAATTTATTGACAAGGTTGTTATTTAAATAATATGTCGACAGTGTAAACCCTATTACAGAAAGAATTTGTAGATTGGTACCTAATACAATTTATATTTAATAACCATATAGGTATAGAATAGTGAAAGATCCCAGCAAATCGTAATATAAAGACATGAAATACACTTTACAAATGCAACTAATGTATCCCGCATCTCGAAATCGAGCCGAAAGGCCGAAACTCACATAAGAAGTCACATAACTCGCCGCAATTGGCAAAGTGAGACGAAGTTGACGCCGCCACCCGATAGATGGCGCTAGCCCGTATGTACGCGCAAGGATCGCGCGATCTTCAGCCGGCAGTAAAAATACGTGCGGGCATTTCCTGTCCCTGAGACCGGGGGGCGATAAATAACTCAGTTTGCGGCCGCAGGGGCGAGCGGGTAGCGGGAGGTGAGCGGGGTGTAAGTAATTAGGGTTGGCATGTTCTGGAAGACTGCGAGAGAGGAAATAAAACGGATAGAATGTTTTTGTCTCGTTTCTGACTCTTTGAATGCAATTTTAAATAGATCCTGCTTTCTAAATACGTGATTTAAATTTCATTTGTATTCTGAGGTGGCAGTCTGAAGCGCGTACGCTCAATAATTCGGCCTCTTGTTTTAACCTATAAAATTTCTAATTCTCACATTGTACTATCACAGTTCACAACGCAAACTAAGTACGAGTATTTAACTGCAAAAAGGTTTTAGAGGTTGTTTATTTTTTACAAGACGAAGATTTTACTACACCTGGTAGGTACATAGCAACAAAGTGGTTACCTATTTTTGCTAAAACCGGTTAAGCATCAGAGATTTCTCCTTTTTGATAAGATGTATCAACAAAAAAATGTGTCCTATTCTGTTTAAACTGGTAGTGCAACAAGACGTCTCAGTTTGATAAAACGGTTAGATATATTCTTATTTCAACAAAGAGAAGTCCTTTCCCAGACGACAAACCGTTATCTATTTACCAGGTGGTAAGTTAAAGACGGTATATGACTGTATAGGACATAGGTATGTCTGGTCTGTAGCTACATGAATGGTGAATGGAAGTTCAAAATAAGAAAACCGAAAAGGTTTTAAATAGTGGGAAAGTATTAGTGAATAAAGAGTAAATAGGCAGAGCGAAATAAAAAAATACTATCCTACGAACATTTTTTAAGCGAAAGTGCTTGCTAGAAAAAAATTGCTTTAAAAAAGCGACGAACCGACTTCAGTGTCAAACTACTGAACCGATTTTAATGAAATTTCTATGGGACTTTCAAATAAAAAAAGAATTTTCCAAATCGACTTATAAATGACGGAGATCTGAGGAAACAAACATAAAAAAAATCCCACCGAATTGATAACCTTCTACTTTTTTGGAAGTCGGTTAAAAAATAACATGTATTCGCATAAAAACTTACACAAACACCTTTTTATTGACTTATATACACAATTACCTACTGCTTGTACTAGTTTGCATTAAAAATACAATTTATATCTCTATATTAATACTTATCTTGGCATTATTTGAAATTACTTATTTATGTTCAATAGGTTCAATATTGATAAGGCACAACGTTGCTTTGAAACTTTTATTTTTTTAATGATAGGTTTTTCAAAACCAATAAATGGTCGCTTAACTCACATACTGTAACTGTAACATAAGGAGGTATAATATTATACTCTTTCGATAGTACATCAATACAGTATACCATAGTCGGTATCAATGTAAAAAAAGTTACCTATATAAAAATCCGACCGCAATAACAAATACTAATTGTGCTGCGTGGCAGCCCTGCGCTGGGGGGTTATTTGTAGGGCTCGCGTGTGAATTATTCGTGGGTTCACGCGCGCTGTTTGCCGTCTTGCGGAGCCCCGAGTGCCGAGTGCGAGTCGGACCCTCGTTAATGAAATTTCATATCGTCGCGTTCCATTGTAGGCGAAACCTCCGGGCTTCGAGTCCCCGAACTACTGGCGCTATTCAAAGTACTGAATTGTTACACTTGACTGTTTAGCTTGACTCGGCTATTGTTTGGCTCGCTTGGAAATGTAGCATCTAGTATTTATAATAGGAAATCGAATGGTGGTATCCGATATATTAATTATAGAAAGGTGCCTTTACAATGTTCTTAAGTAACATTACTTTGAGATGGGTGAGAAGGATTCTCGCGGCTTTACACTCTACCTATTAAAATACTACCATGTACTACCAAACTATATTTTTATGTATAGGTGTCTGTGGCAAGTTACTATTGGTGTAGGTTGTTGAAGTAAAGTAATAATAAAGTTTTTATTTTTTTGTAAGCCTATACTATAATAAAGGTACTTTTCAGTTACTAGTACCAATAGTTCAATAGCTAATCGTGTTTGTAATTAAATTAGTATTCAAAATCAGTTCGCAGAAAATACTTTCAAGGTTACGATAAAAAACCCTGCGCTTAAGAACTTTTTAGCTCATCAAAGTTAAAGAGATTAGACGAGTTTCATCTTCAGGAAAATTCATTTTCACCCCGCACAGATTATACAGCCTCGAGCCGAGTGAGTTTCAGTCGCCCCATTTCTAATTATAATAGTTGTTAGTCCTAAGCTCATCTGTTTAAATATCTTCATATTATAATTTTATCTTTCGTAAGGGTATTGTAATGTAACTATTTATTCAATTGGTGGGCTTGCAACTGATGTAACATACGAAGACAACATTGTACATTTCTAATACGATTTTGCCATGAATTGATGAACAAGCATGTTCGCTTACTTACTGAAAACATGCTTCTACTTAACATGAATATTGAACTACACAATTTGTATAGGCATGTTTTGTCTTGTTAACAAATTGCTTTCAGTTTTATCATCCAAGAGGCAGCGGCATTGGTGGAGCTCAGAAGCATTTTCATACTTCTATTCTAGTTTTTTTTTTAGTTTCCTGAAAGGTGGCTGAAAGAGAAAAGACTGTATAAATATTTTGTGGATTTTTGTTTATGATAAATGTTAATTGTATAATTAATAATTAAATATCTATACCACTGGTTAAATTAACAAATGGTATACTTAATCTTAACATTGGGAATACTTATAAGTTATAAATACGTTACCTGGTTTACATCATTTAATTTCCAAACAGAATTTAACACTAATGAATGAGTAAGTTGTCATAATTACCATCCTACCTTTTCTTATACCTACCTAGTTTTCTGAAGGAGAAGGCTTTGCAAATGTTTTTCGATTTTTATCAATATTAAATTTTACAACTGGACAGTATATAAACATCTGTCATTTTTATCATCACATCATTTTTATAATTAAGTAATAAATTGTACGTTCTACAGATGCTCAGATCTGTGGCAATATTTTAAAGTTATAAGTATCATTTCATTTCTAAGCATTAAGTTTCTCAGCTGCAATCCGTCAACTTCGCCCGAGATCTGCCATACAGGGGAGGTAGAAAGACAGCTGGAAGCAGGGGAAGTAGAAATCGCTTGTAGCTAGCTTGACGTCGATTCGTAGAATAATATTATAGGTATATCTACTAAATATATCTGACTAAGCACGTCATCTTTTTGGTGTAGCAAATTACATTTTTAATTTTGTACTTAAAGTACTTAAACATAAATAATTTTTCATTATTTCTTCTTTCAAGATCCATTGCACGTGTACTTTATTACTCCAATCTTTCAACGAGGATTCGATTATAGACGGTCAGGAATACTTCTCTCGACTTCGCGTCGAGAATTAATGTGGAACTGACCCTTGCGTATGGTATGAATTTATACACATTGTTTTATGACTATTATATTACCTTTTGAGTTCAGTAACATATCGGGCACGTAACTTAACATTAAGTACCTACGTAAACTTGTATCTTCATATCTAGCTCCACATTTTCATCAATTGACCCACTTAGGAGTGCACCTGATCAGCATAGTTATATTCGCGTTTTACGCGTTACCTAAGTATTAGGTTCATTTTTAAACTCCTAGGGCCTGTTTCATAAAAAATATTAGTCTAATAATATGAGCTTTTTTTTTCTTTTTTCCTTATATAATATGACGCTAATACTCATAATATTAGACTAATATTTTTTATGAAACAGGCCCCTAGCCATCAAATACTTATTAAGGACTCCTTCTTTCTCCTTCCTACATGGACTAATATTCTGTTGTACGTAGTTGTGAATAGGGTTAGTTAAATGTAGCATTGGTCTGGACCAATAACCCTGGGGTTACTTGTAAAATACCTTCAGTTAAAAACTCTTTACATCATCCATGCATATTACCTGTCAACTACAGTTCTAAAACTTTATACAAAACACACAAAATACATTCACCAAAAAATAAGATTAAGTTAAGGCACCTATTCCTAAACTTTTAAGGTAACAGAACACTCAACATACCTACTTATCCATTTTATATTATGGAACCCCACATACTGTAATTAACTGAAGACAAATGAAAGACACTGCAGTGCATTTTTTGTGCTGTTCCGTACTTAGTGGAATTATATTTAACAGCTAAAAATAATTCAACTCAACTACAGATGTAAATTCGTGGAATCCTGGTGACTTATCCAACGAATCCTTGGGTTCCGCGGAACCCACTTTTATAGAAATCGCTATTTGAATAATTTCTGTTACCTACCTGCAAGAGATTTTTGATATCTATTTTACAAATAACACTGGTATGCTATAAATACAAAACAAAAGCAGAGTTAAAAATGCGTGGAACTCCTTAACATCCTGCACTAAACGCCAAAATCTATAGAATAAGGAACCTCACACCTCCTTATTGTGACTTTTGACTTCTTCAAGGCAAAAAATTCTTAACATAAAATTAACGTAAGTATAGGTGTCTACATTTAAGCACTGAGGCACTAAATACAACCGCGCCAGCTACAGTGTGATGCAACTAGACAATAAGACGTAACAAGTAACAACTAACAATTGCGCGATTGACACAGATGTGCCTGTTATTGTAATAGCAGTCGCGTTGTTAGTCACAGCTGGCATATGTTGCACGGCTGTTTAATCGTTTTTATACATTGCCTCTGGTGTATTCGGTGACACTGCCTACGCTAATGGCTCAGCAGTGGCCGTCAGTCAATTCGTGGGTCAAAGGTTCTACGGTACAACGAGCGTAAGAAAGAAAATACATATTATAACTAGCTGCTGCCCGCGGTTTCACCCGCGCAGAGATATTGGACTTCAAGGTTTTTATTTTTTTGCGCGGAACCCTAATTATTTTTCTATAATAAAATTAGCCTAAGTTACTCCTTGTAACATCAGTTATCTGCCAGTGAAAGTCCCGTCAAAATCGGTCCAGCCGTTTCGGAGATTACCCGGAACAGACAGACAGACAAAAATTTTAAAAATGGTTGTTTTTTTATAGGTTTCGTATAAACTTTCATATGCATTTGGTAAAAAGCTGTTATTTTGATATTACAGACACTTCAATTTTATATATCTGTATGGATGTAACGTGGTAGAGCTTTTTTTTAGAGCTTGCCTGGCTAGCTGCCACTCTAAAATTGTAAATCAGTCGAGAAATATCTATTTGTGTTTCGGCTGCTAAATTTCAGAGCCTGGTTAGTAAAGTACATTTCTAGACGTCTACTCTAGATAAAGCGAATTTATTAGATATATAATATACCTTTGATCGTAGTGTACCTAAACTTCAGATCAGTAGAGTTAGTTTCGAACACTAATCAACGATAAAAACGTACTTACTAGGTAGTGTAGGTAACTAGGTATTTACCTAATAAAATTAGGTACGTAAATACTTTTTGTTTTATTTTTTAATAACACATTTCTATTGATAAGAAGTTTTTAGGTATAGTACAAATAGGTAAGCGTCTTATATCGCCTAATCTCTTACCTCAATAATCATTGCAAGATTTTTGTAATCGGAGAGCTGTAGGTATGTCATTGCTATAAAAAATAGTACCTAGTCATGAAATCCTATTCTTATTAGGTAGGTACCTATTACTTAATTCTATTCTTGTTATAGTAGATCTTTGATACAGAGAATGTAGAGTCACAATAATTTAACCACAATTATCGTTCTTATTATGCTACTGGTAATTAATTAAATTTTATCTACTATTAAATAAATATGACTAAAAAAATAGGCTACTTATCTATCAAATTCTTATTCTTATACTAGTAAAAATTCCTTAGACCTCAGCTTTAAAGCCTCATAATAATTAATAATTGGTAGAGATAACCCATTCGTTAAGTAGAGCCTAGAAAAACATAATTAAAACGTTAACATTTCCAAGCAAAGGCGTCCAAACGAAATTTATTAGCAAAAGTAATAAATTACACCAATAAATAAAACGATGGACGCCTTTGAGTTGATAAATAAATGGTACGTTTAAAGTTTATTGTCCGGCTACCCACGGACACTCAATAATTGTAATGGAAGGCTATTGAAGATCAGAGGCGGCGAGTTGGTATGCGCGGTGGCGGCGTCGCAGCGCGGGGAGTAGGTCAGTGCTGCGTCGCTGTAGTCATTCTAATTCAATTTGTGCGGACGTTTCCGCGCCGCGCCGGTGCTCCAGGCGCTTTGTTTACATTACACCGAGCCGTGCCTGCCACTCTACCGCGCCTCGATTAAGGACAAATCAATAAGGCAGTCGATAGCGAGCGAGTTTAATAGAGTGAGCGAGTCGAGTCGAGCGCCCTCATTACCCCCGCAATTAGCGCACGGCGCGCTCCCGCCGACGACGACGCACCCCGCGCGAAAAACGAATAAAAAGAGCTGCCCTCAAAATGGCCGCCGCCTCCCCCCGAGCACCCGGCCGAGCCCCGCGCCGCTTCGTGATTGCATCCCCGCAGCTCTTATAAATATGGCCGTATTCCTCCCGCCTTTACTGATTGCCCGTATACCCCCCGGCCTCCCCCCGCGACCGCGCCGCCGGCGTCTGAATAGATAAACGAGTCCACGTTGACTGCCGCTCTTATAAAAATCGACTCGGCCAATCGGCTTGTCTTCGCGCACCGCTCCGGCCAACGGTGGCTCGAAAACGCGTGTAACTCCACCCTTAATAAGCGATCTCGCCGTTTGAGCCAATAGCGCGCTCGGAAACGACGAGTTCTGCTCACCGACGACGGAGCGGTCCACGTGGAGTGACGCACACACAGACTCTCGTATAATGCCTCGAGTGGAAATAGCTATGACGGCGAAATGTGCGACAGCGAAAAAATAAAATGCGGTCGGTCGGTGCGGCGGCGGAGCGAGCGAGCGAGTGGGTGTAAACAGGGGATATTTCGGTGCGGCTCGTTCATTATTATTGAATGCGTGGCGCTAATGGCAAGTCGCGGCTCGCGAGTTTCCTGCTTCCAGGCTCAAGTGCCTAGTTGAGGTTGACCGATGACTATTGACCCCCGTCAGTGACGTGCTCGCTGAAACGGAGACAAGATATTATAGTGGAGAAATAAGAACGAACTATTCATAAATAATATCGACAAAATAAATATGTTATTCTACCCTATTGGAATGAATTGCTTTACAATAACTACTTTATAAGTAGGTACTACATACTTATATCGTTCAGTTATGTTTATCGTCGTCTATTATTTTGATTGTTTCGTCAACTAAGGAGTTTGATCTGAAATGCTTTTGTTAATAAAATATCGGTGAAGTAAGAAACGCTAAACAAGTACTGTAGATATATGTAGAGGCGTTGCTACGACCTCCATCGGATAAGGCGTGCTCGTCCGGTAGCCCGGGAACTGGCCATTCAACACACTTCTCGACGTGTAAAAAATAACTACGTAGGTATCCTCGCTCGGTGCAGGTAGACGGGTTTCTTTCTTTTTATGCTCTACTAATATTTATTACTTGTGCAGTCACTCACAAAAATGTGTACAATTTGAACCCATTTTCCGACCGCTTATCTTGGACTCTACTATCACGGGTCAATTTAACACAACCTATAGCTATAATTACCTATAGCTATAAATAGCTTTAATTACCGTGACAATGGCAACTTGTTTTAAATTTATTAGATATTAATTGCTCCTATTTTTTTTTATAATAAGTACACTATACTTACTAGTAAAAATAACAAATTATTCATCCAACTTTCTTCCAAGTTCCAAGTTCAACGTCGCTACCAATAACTATTATAATAACTATCAATTCTTTAAATTGTTTTCGTAAATATTAATAGACATTTTAAAACCCTCTTTTATATGCGAACATCTTCAAATAAAAGTGAAAATAGTGTATATTATTATCAAAGTGTAGAGTACAGTAGGTACCTATACCTACTGCGCCAACATTTTGAACCCACCATAATTTCGCGATAACGTCTAAGCTCGGCGATAATTATCTCTTAATTAATAGCAGAGGCAGTGCGAACGTCTTTATCGCGTTATTTCGCTGCGATTACTCAACATCGCGGTCTGGGGCTCGCAATTAAATCACTTCCCACTCTAGCCGGCGATGTATACGTGTGTTTGTGGAGAGTCGATGGCTAAACTTTTACTTCGACACGGCCTTTAGCTGTTTAAACTTGTATTAGTTTAATAAATAGTTTGACTACGTAAAGTTACGAAACTGCATTATTTTATTATTCTCTACCTATTTATGGTAAGGGTCGGATTTGTAACTTAATAGCTCTACATGTCTCACTTTCGCTGCTATCAATGCGTAGGTATTAAGATGTTCTTGTTATACGAAGTCTTATGGATAAATAGGTGGCGAATGTGAATAGTTTTCTTAATAAACAAATTATAAGCTTTTGCATCCTAGACCGTACTAATCCTAATCTATCCTAGTTACATAAAATTTTAGCATAAATAAGTACTTGGAAGTTTTATTACTGAGTCATAATTACTTTGGTTTGAATAAAACTCATAGGTGAATAGAAAATAGCTACAGTACACATAGTTCATATCCCGGTTTAACACAAGGGTAGTTACTGTACAGAGATGAAAAACAGCCGATTAAAAAGCTGAGTGGGGCGCAGTTTACCATAATATTCATATTGGTATTCTTATGGCGTCTTGTAATCTCTAAGGATGTCGTCTACGTGGTTAGTATAGTGTTGTATGAACTACCTACCGTAACTACACCGCAACGAGAGTGCCACATGCCGTGTCAATCATCGAGCGCGGGCGTTACAGATATATTTACTCGCACTGTCACATGTAGTCAAAACCCACGGTTTACGATGTCAAGTGACCCGCCACTGAAACAAAATTACCCACATCACTACTTAAACGCATTACGTAATACTCGACTGTTTTATTTTACTGTCAATAACCACTCCACTCATAAGTGGTATATTATATTTAACAAGCGGATGTACCTAGTATGATTCAATATAATATACATTTATCTATAAAAGGCATAATACCTCTCTAATTGAAGCTATTTATTACTCACATTAGCTCTAAATACGCACTCTACATTGTTTACAAACTGCGTATTTAGAGCTATATCTTGAAGTTAAGAGGCGAGTACCTTCGCACACAAAAAGCGTTATCGTGATTCACACCTTTCGCAAAATGTGGGTAGATATCTAAACGCTGCGATCGCATACGATTCTGAATGCAGAGCCATTAAATATTAATTCCCGAGCAAAAAGCGGTCGGGTATACCGAGCGAGAACGACAGAATCCGAGCCTTCTGGGAAACGGAGAGCATTAAAAAAATAGTCACGACACAATGGCCGGTTATACAACTAATTGTTCGCGCCGGTTAATTATGCAGCGCGTTTTGTTTGTCGAGTTTGTTTGGGCGCCGGACGGTGCGGCCGCGTGAGGCGGCCGTGTGTGGTCGCGCAGCTGATAACGCGCCCTTGTTGCGGCCACTAGCCAATTAATACAGTGCTATTTATGTCGCCGAGTGCCGGTAATGAACTGCGTGATCTTTAACACCGCCTTGCCGACTGCACACACGTACCTACACTAAAGCTTAAATTCAATCTACCGAGCTAATCAAATCACCCATCTATTGCCCATCTAAAAGTCAGTTTCGATTGCTTCTCTACTTAAGCTCAACGACATAAGATTTACATTTCACTCGGAACAGCACGGACAGTTCAACCCACATATCCATTACCGCTGAGCTTCAATAGCTGCATAAAACTTTCAAATTAAGGAAAATAATCTTGATGTAGGTGTTTATAACAGTCATCAACTGTGTAAATTAAATGGATACGAAAATAAAGGGTCGATTAAGCCAGCCTACCTAATTAATTAAGGCTTATCTTCGTACCCCTCTGATGCGATCAACGTAAACGCAACGGGATCGTAAAAATTTTGTTTCAGTCAGGTAGACAGAGATAAAGGTAGGGTGCGGTGTCAGGTGAGGAGGCGGCGGGGGGTGGTGAGACGGGCGCGGCTGTGTGCGGCGCGATGTTGTCGCAGCAATGTCGCGGCGATATCGCATGATTGTTATTTATCTGTTATCGCGCGGAGATCGCTCGCGGGACCGCCTGCGCAGGGAGCTCGCTATTACTGGTGTATCGGACGATCTTGGAGCTAGGAAATAAATAACTGCCGTGTCTGGGGAGATGGTTAGTTTAGACAGATGCTTGTTGCCGGTGACAGCTGTGTAACCGTTCAGACAAGGCATAGGCTTTACGATGAGCGACGTCACGCTCGATTAATGAATAGGTAACAGTAAATTATAGAATAAAGAACCTAGTTTTTATCCTTTTAGTTTTATCCTTTAGTTTTTAACCGACTTTGTTTCATGCCCTAGTTAAGTCTTAGAGAAAGGTAGCATTCGATTGTAATGTAAGTAATGTAGCTTAAAATCGTTGCTATAAAAAACTTAAAACTTATTTCTATGGACTATCATCTAAGTGCAGGGTTACTTATCTTTCAGATATAAAAAAATGGGTTCGTAAATACCAAACATTTTAGATAACATACTTTCGAAGAAAAAAAAATGCTACTCGTATTGTGAACATCCTTTTAGGGAGTTGTTAAAAAGGGAATAAAATGTTGAATCAAACAGTCAATTTACTCATGACATCAAATTTCCACTGAATCCTATCAGATTTTACTGAAACAGCAGCGTCTTGTTACAATAACAGTGTCGAATAACTTACAGCAGGCAAATACCGCATCCATTGTCACGCGATATCGCGTCGACATCAACGCTTAGGGTTACCATCACAACGTGTACAAAAAGTGGGACTGAACTGTATAGTTAAATTAAAAACTTTATTATGTTTTTATTTGATCTGATAAGATTAAGCTCTGAGGTAAATATTTCTAAAGCATTGTATTTATTTATATATAAATTACAATGAATTTATAAAAGGCATTCAACATGTTCACCATTTAATAATCGCCATGAACATCATTAAACCTTATAAACAAACGCATTAAATAAACAGTAAGCAGTAAGAAAAGTGACAAACAGAATAAATTGGCAACCCTAACACACGACATGTGGTATCAGAGCAAAACGACTACGCGATTCGAAATAAGAATTTAAACGAGTTACAAAAACAAAATCGAAACGACGACGTTGTGAGTGAAGTTTTTTCCGTCGCGGCTCGTTACTTCTCGCGTGAATGTCACGTAAATTACTACAAAGCTTAATACGAACAAGATGGAGACCCAGATATATCATTATCTCTTTCTTTTTGAGAACTGGCTATTGATACTGACAAAATACTAGGACAAATACAAAACATCTGCCAAGTTTAGTAACTAAAAGCTTGCCTGTAAAAATGTTTGGCTTTCCAATCTTTCAAACGTAGTAATTGTAGCGGTTTCTTTTGTTGGACAAACTGACTAGACAATGGCGTCAATGTCATGCCAGCCAGACGCTTTAACAGCCGTACAACTGTACACGATGCCAACGATTACATTACACTCACAACGACTTTTCATGTGTGTTATCAATAACACACAAAATTACGCGTCTAAAGATCGTACAGCGAGTAGTAACAGCATGTGGTCTTTAATCATCATTCATGTTACACGAATAATACGGTGGTCAATTTTTATGCAAACTCTTGTTCTGTATGTGTGTATATATATTATTACTAGCTTCTGCCCGCGGTTTCACCCACGTTCCCACAGGAACCGTGCATTTTACCGGGATAAAAAGTAGCTTGTGTTACTCTCCGGTCCATAAACTGTATCTATGCCAAAAATCACGTCGACCCGTTGCTCCGTTGCTGCTTGAAAGAAAGACAAATTATTAAACCAACAAACGCACAAATATGCTTTCGCATTTAATAAAGTACGTATGTACTTCTACACTATCAGCTTGCGCTATACCATAGAATAGATAATAGTACGTTAATGGACTACATTGCAGGCCACTGGTCAGCGTCTCACAGTTCTCACAAGTCATGTTATGCTACGACATCCTGTCAATTTACAGCCAACATAAGCTTTTATGATCACCACGATTAACATTAACTCTTTGGCTACACCGGGAAAGTAGACACCCCTGTAATTAAGCGTGGCTATGAGCAATTAGCAATACGCTATTAATTTCAATCAATAGCTACAGGTACAGTACTTTCAATTTATAGACCGGCAACCGCAAGCAAGGTCATGCTAATTGCTTATCGGTAGACCTGAATTACTTTGTAACAATGGAAAATGAAAGTTATTGAACAATGGGACATGGGTAATTGGACTAGATTTAAAAATGCGACATACTGATTGTTCACACTTACTGTAATGAAATTATACACCAGTGCTTATAGTGCTTGACGTAGCAGCTCGCTAGACTATCAAGCTTTTGCTCATGCATCTCGTCTTGTCTCGAAAATGACTATAAGTAGATCTATGCTTAATACTGAACATGTTAAAATAAGTACTCAGCAGAGACTCAGTCTTACTTAGGCAAAACATAAAATACCATTTGAGGTTTGAAAACTTGAATGGACCAAAATGATTCTTTTGTTGAGCTATTTAATTGATGCAGCTGTCCAACTTACGGTGTTAAAAACATATGAAACTCTTCTAATTGAATCATCCTTTTTAAACAACACTAAAGTTTTGAGCTAACGAGTAACGAGACTCCTCGAAACCACGTCTTCCACTCTCTTCGCCGCTCTTCCTACTTAGCCACGAGAAAATGGAAACAGGTGACGTTAGACTATGGAAATCTTCTATGTTTCCTCTCCGGTTAGTAGCCGTAGCCTTATCTAGTTTTACAGCAGCCCAAAAGTATCAATTTCGATAACAAAAGCGTGTCTTTTGTTATCGAAATTGATACTGATGATGATGATAGTGCATTTTATAAAGATTTTTTGACAAAAAATTTAATTTAGCAAGGACAAGCATTTGTAGTTATTTATTGAATTGTGCCAACCAAGAGATCTGTGGTGCCAACCAATTCGATTGGGGTGAGCTGCAATCTGCAACCCCTACTTAACTATAGATACTATTATAGATATCATAATAAGTAAATACCAAGCACAGAATCTCTTACAACTAAAATTTTAAATATCACGATTGCTATGCAGTAAAAATTAATCGGTTGAAAAACTCCGAACAAGCACAGAGGTATCAAGTGTGGTGAAGTAGGTATGCCCCTCGTTCCGAGACTTAGGCCCGTCATAAAAACCGCAGAACATGCAACAAACGGAATGCATTGAATAAACATAAACCTGTGTTCAATAGGGGTGGCTGAAACACGTACCCGCACATAATGGACGGTGTACAAACAAGGGTTTTTCTTTCAAATTAAATTTGTATAATTTTATTGATGACGGAGAAAAACTTCACGCCATAAGTATAGAGAATGTCGATATGAACCACAAGATGGTGTTATTTCTTCGCTAATACGAGTATATTGCTAAACCACATCATGAAGTTGTAGTATTTGTGCTTTTATATTCTTTTCTTTAAAAGAGCATCTTTGAATTCACGCATCACAAAGACATTATTTATACTAACTGTTCCTCTAAATCTCTTCCTTGGACTCTAAACTGCATCGCTGCCAAATCTTAACTTCGGTAGATTAGTTTTTTATAGTCTTAAAAATAAACAGCTAGATAGTGCTGCTTTCAAGGTTATAATATTTGCAGCCGCAAGTGAGATTTAGGCTAAGATTCAGAGACGATTCTAAGCGTAGACTTTGGCTTCCATATGTCAAAACTGTATAGAATTTTGACGTATGGAAGCGTGAGTCCACGCTTAGATTCGTCTCTGAATCTCAGCCTAAGTCCTCATTACACGATTACACAAAAAAGGTGTGTATGATTTTTAGGGTTTTAATGCATGTATGTTTATATGTATGTATGTGAGTTTCTTTGTTCTACAATAACTTTAAATACATAAATATGTTTGGATGTACTGGGTACCCTTAGAATACTTACATCATCCCGCTGAGTACTAGCTAGGGCAGTCGTGTTTTTATGTAACTTAACTTTAACCACGTCAACACCTAGCCAAACAAGAATAAAAAACATTTTAAAAACGAGAAACGTTTTAAAATAAATCACTCTGTTTCTATGCAGACGCGTAAAGTAGGTGCCCAAAGTACCCGGTGTGAATCCTCAAAATCAGCCACATCTATCAACAAAGAAAAAACATTCAGTCTAAAATGTAAAAGTCCTTTTGCAACTTTAACTGTTGTTAGCATTTGTTGTTGTAATAAGATAAAACGTTAAACAGGTAAAAAACGTTAATAACTTCATACATAAAAAGCGACAGCCCTACACTAAATATTAAATGCTAGTCACTTGCAAGCGTAATACGGGTACTTTATGTTTAAACATAAGTTTTTTTTCAATAAATGCCAACAATGTGCTATTGTGAGTCAAAGGAGTGACTCCAGCCAATGGATTAATTAACTACGAGTGGAGGTTATTTTTTCCATTCCATTGTATACGAATAAAATAGTGTATTTTATTTACAATTACTATTACATGTTTAATACATGTTTATTATTTCGTAGCCTTGTTTTTAAAGCAATGTGAAACTTAATCAGGATAATTACCTATGATAAGTAATCAATTGTGTTTTTCAGCTATAAATTTAACAAAACTTTTAATCTGCTAGGTAATGTAAGTACGACATTTTTTCTTCATTACACCTAGGTGCTTCTTTTTGTACTAAAACGTACAAAAATACCCGTCCAATAAAGTGAAACACAAAAAACGCGTGTTTTACACTTACTAACAATTGTTGTAGTTACTTGTGTTCATTATTTTTATTGTTTGTACACAGAAGGTTGAATGATGTTTGTAATTAAGCTAAATTAGGATCAAATGTTGAGTCGTTCTCTACATTAGATCCAAAAAATCTCTCAATCAATAGAAACTCTACCTTACACCATATTAAACCGTATTTAACTATACACCAGTTAATTATTGGTTAATCCCCGGTTATCAATATACCTAGAACGTTAATTCGCGATGCCCGCTATCGGTATCAATTACGTAGGTTAACCCACCCCGTCTGTGCGCTGCCGACCTCACCGCCAGCCATTAATATTTTAATCTGTGCCGCAGATGTAACAATGCTAATGGACCTTTCCCATTCCGACCGTTTTTTTAAATAGAAAGATATGCAAAGAATTTAAAATTCGAAGAAAGTAAAACTGTTACCTATTAATTATTTAGCGTCAGTAGATTTTATTGTCCGGAAACGACTTGATGATTATTGATCAGTAAGTTATATCTTATTATTCCGTTAAAGAGCCACTACTTGATTATATCTCCCCCATGACCCTTTGCTAGTTAAATTGCATATCGCGCACCAGAATAACACCAAATAACTCAGCCGCAGCAGCGCCCGTTGAACCGTGACACCGACACCCCACCTCACCCCTTCAACGAAATCCCCAAATAATACGTATCTATTAGAGCGTATATCTCCGATTCGACTAAAGTATTCCTCAAACATAAAGATAGTCGACGAAAAATTCGAGTGGAGAAAATATGTATGGCAGCGGCAATCGGCATGCGGGGTCGCTGGGGTCGGGCGAAGGGGGGCGAGGTCCCCCCGGCACCGACGCGTCAGTTCGCTTGTAACGTTCGAACGCGTGGACGTGTGTCGAACCGTTTGACGAACAGTGATCGCGTGTGACTGACCGCGCGGAGTACGTGCGTTACTGTGTTGTTTTGTGGATCTAGTGGAGTGTGTGCTGTGAGCTGTTTACTTATAGTGTTGTTCAGACGATGACCGTCTGTGTTTGACGTGAGGATGTATCCAAGCGCGGGCGCGATGAACGCCGCCGCCGCCGCCGCTGCCGTGGCGGCCGCAAGGCATCCGGTAATACAGCACATCTTATAAAAAATTATCTCGAAACGAACAAATAACTACTTGCACCAATGCAATGCTCTCATTGCATTGCTGCAAGTATTTATCGGACTGCTTTGCTTAGTCTGAACGAGCGTGACAGAAAGTTTTCTTTTGTTAAATAAACGTGGTATTTTTTCCGAACACCGCTTGCCTCTTTATACTCTTTTTTAATAAATTGTAATGTAATTATGTCAAACAGTGTAAAAATAACAAGTTTAACGTAATTAACATTCAACTTTTCGCACCTACCGTCATTTAATTGGAGAGCTCGTTGATGTCTTTCGTATAGAATCAGCGTGAGTGCAAAAGACATCAACGCGTGAACGAGTTTTCCCGAATACCAAAATAGTTTACATCTTTATAGCTTTTACAAATGCGAACACAACAAAAGATTTTTTGTGTTAAATGTTGTTACAATAGGTTTAACAAGAAACTCGAGTTGTAATAAAAGCGTTATAGTATTAAAGCAGTTGGGTGTAACAAACAAATGAGTGCGCAGTGAGAGAGGCCCCCCCGCCGAGACGCGCCACCGCCGGGCAGCGATCGTCGTCAGACACTCAATTACCCGTGAAATTGTCAGCTGAATTTTATCATACCTACTGCACTTCAGAGAAATGAGGGCCAGCCCGTTATTTTCTGTAATTAATGTTTTTCATTGAACATCAGTGATAAATTGCCGCTAAGACTTCGAATAAGATTTAGCGTCGGATTGCTCGATGAAACGATAATTGAGATAAATCCCCTCAAATAATCAAATAAATAAGGTTTAAATTGGCTCGTTTCAAGTTTGAGCAAGCTGTCAGCTGAGCGATGAGTTGTCCTTGCGAAACAGGAAACTTGTTCTTGTTCATTTTCAGGGGTAGCGCAATGGCCCCGAGGCATATCTATTAAACGATTCGCACTCTTTGATACATTTAGATAAAAAACAATTTTATCACAAAACTCTGCTTATTAAATAAGTCTTCAAGCTAAAAAAAAAGAAAATTTTAACGCTTGAAAACATTCGACCACACTTGCTTCACAAAATCGTCAACTTTTTAATTCATAAAAGCTGACCATGTGCTCGAGTCACATTTACTAACTACAGCTCTTCTAAAATATTCTTTACAGCACCGTGATAAAGCTCATTTTAACCTGTGCAGAGTTTCTGTGAAGTAGGTAAAGTAACCACAAACCGCATCGCATCTGTCGCCGCGATTCCCGACGGCAAACTAACCACAATTTAAGAATAAATTAAAGTATCATTTTCGAAATTGCACGTGGCACGGTAACTAGAGGTGATTGTAACAACTTGAAACTTATCCGAAGGTTCCGTAAAACAGCCTTGATTGAGAGCTTGAACATAAAAAGCGGTTGCGAAAGTTACTTCGGAATTAAAACTTAAAAGCCTTAGAAATGAAGTTGGAAAGAAAAAAGTAATGCAAAGTTGTAAAGTAAAGCTTAAGAAGCCGCTCAAGTTTTTCTTGTAAAAGGTACACTTTTGAAATTCAAATTTCGGTACTAAATGTAAATTAAATTGTATGTTTTTGTAGTTATACACGTAATGTACCAGATGTAGGTATTAGGCCGTGTAGCGTGCGTAGTGCACGCGTAGTGCGTGACTACAAGTTCTACATTTTTTCACAAATCAGTAAAACTGACTTACCTACCTATTACTTGCGACTGAATTTGCGTATCCAGGTCAAAAAACAAATTTAAAAAAATAAGTAGGTAGTATGTACCTACCTATTATTTTCATAAAAAAATTTCATCATATAGCCGAAGGAAGCTAATTTAAAAAAGAGAGGTAGAAAATATTTTACATTACAGAAGATCAGCAAAATAAATAATTCACAAAGAAAAAAATTAAATATATAATTAAAACAATAAAGAGAAAAAATAATGGCACGCAAAGCTTTAAATGAATGAAGCAGGTTTTTACCAAGACATGCAGCTATTTTTATGATTCAGCTTTTCCTTGTAAGGCTTCTTCATTGTAACGAAAGGGTGAAGTTGATACGATTATAGTAATACTTACAAGAAAGCCCATATTGTTAATAAGCTTAACAGTGGCTAAATATTCCTTTTATACTGCTAAAAGATACGCTCTATTAGTATTAACTTAATAATCTCGATGACTACATCCTATTCTCCTTTACCATTCGGCATTAAGTCCACAGCATATTCATCAAATCACTGCTATAAGCCTTAGACATCCAATGAAAAAAAAACTTTTGGTTAATCAACCATCTGACATCAAAATCTGTTAAGCTGTTCCAGCAATTCAAACAAATAGGCATGAAGAAGGTAATATAATAAAATAATATCGATAAACCTCTCAGAATGGCTTCATAATTATTAACAATGAGCTTCACCCTAAAGTTAGTGAAGTTGTAAATCAGGGGTCCGATACGATCAATTGTCTACTCTATTGCGCTCTGTAATTTCTGTAGGTGGACAGAACAATAAAGCATTCATTAAAAAGCATTTTAATACAGATCTGCTTAAGGCAACGTTATTTACAACTGTCAAATAAACTCTTCTACTCATGTAAATATCCTCAAAATGTATACCTACGAACCTAAGCAAGCTATGTCCACAAACCTCTATTAACTCGCATTCCCACGCGTTCTTGTAAGTACATTTTACAAGTTGATGAGCGACCATTGTCGGTTGAGCTCCCCTATCCCACATCCTATAAATGGATAATCAGAAGGGACATTAATATTTTCGGGGTCAGGTTACAGTGGACGGCCTCGACAGGAAGTCGCGCGTCGCCGTCCTTAGATTGATGCGTTTATTCCGTCGCGATGCTCGCGTTTATAGCATTAATAAGTAGCTTCGTGAGTTAATTGACGTAAAGGGAATATTAGTGGATGTTAACATCGTATTTATAAGTAGAAGACCTGTGCTCTTGAAGATTAATAATAACACGAAATCATAACGTAGAAATAAGCTTGGAAATAATTTGCCCGAACCACAGACAATCTTAGCCAAAGCTAGCCAGCCCATGAATAATGAATAAAATTATCACAAAACAAATTCGCGGTTGAGTACGCAACGAATGTAGTTCACATGACAAACATAAAATTTATGATGAGCAAACTTGAGAATATACTTATCTCAACTTTTATCTAATTCTAGCGGATTTTCCATGTTGACTGTACTTTTACGTAAAACACCAGAATTTTCTTTTATGACAATCACTTCGGTTTTATGAGTGTTGCGGGTACGAGCGGGGTTAGGGACGGGGAGGAAGGAGGGTAGGGTGTTAATGTAAATGCCTATTTGTCTATTTGCTCAAAATCCGTGTCGCGTCCTACTCAGTCAATATTTGACCGTCGGAATTACCGCTACGGACAAATGAGATGGCGTTCCGTTCGTTTAAATATTCCACGTTTTCTTCAAACACCAGTATCCACATCCTCTCGGGTTCTACAGACAATGAATAGAAATTGACAATTATTTATTTAGTGATGTTACACAGTAATTTTCCCTTTCCAAGAAAATTACTAGGTTGGTAACGATCGAACTGAATCATAATTATTATCTCTAAAGCAACATGGGCAATGGGCATGTAATAATTGCGCTTTCATGTCACGCGTGTTTTACATGAATCCGTAAGTAAACACCGGCATGATATTTTTATAAATGGCCAGTCATACTTGACCCTATTACACTCGCACCTACAAAGTTATCACGGTCAGAGCATACATTTATTGGGCTGCAGCTAGATTTTGTCAACGGAAACGTATCATGTCAGGATTATCAAGGCCTGATAATGCTGAGTGCCTTGAGTCAATGTTCACCCAAAATAATACCTAACATTTGCACATTGATAACGCGATATCAGTAAGCACAAACAAGCCATTTGGAGTATGCAAACAATACTTCGTCATAATCAAGATGCCATCAAGCGATGAATCTCGCGAGTGAATCAAGAGTATATAAGGTGCTCCCTAAAGGGAATCCCGGATCGCAAACATTTTTTTAGTATTCTAGGCGTAACTATTTTAATTCGATCATATGATCACAAAAAAATAAACACAGCCCAAGCCTCTGTTAATAAGCGTTTAATTCCTAAACATGACTTAGTTGCGTGTTTAAATATGAGATACCACAAATCTTAATTTATGTAGAGTATAACAATAATTGTGTAACTCCACTCTATTGTGACATTTCTAATCATTGTAGATGTTTATTTTTAGACACTGGCCAGCTAAACTGGCGTCTAAAAGTGTTTTTTTGTGGTATCACGGTTTATGTATAAGATCACTTTTACGTCCGTCCTAAGTCACAAGTCATTAATTCTGGCGCTTTTTGACAAAGAAAGATGAGCTTTGACTTTAATTGTGAAAGACAGATAGGTAATACGGTATATATACGCATAAAGTCAAGCATGCATAAAGTCAAACACGCATAAAGTCAAACACGGAAAACGTCAAACACGCGAAACGTCAAACACGCAATACGTCAAACACGCTAAACGTCATCGTCAAGGGACTGTAATTAACGCAAAATGTCAAATATGCAGAATGTCAGAGACGCAAAATACATGTGGCTTACCTCACTTCTATAAGCCACGTGACTATACTGGCGTAGTTGAATATGTTAAACGTTAATAGTACGTTAAGATATAAGAGTGCTAAGTTGTTCATTACACGCGGGGTGTCATTGTTGCGATAAGAGAGCCGAGTGTGTGCTGAGTAGTACTGACTAACATAGCACACGCGTATCATACGACGTTTTTCAACACACTTTTGTAATCGTCCAAAGCCTCTCACGAACACAATACATACTGTGACATGTTCTTATTTTTTAACCGACTTCCAAAAAAGGAGGAGGTTATCAATTCGTCGGGTATTTTTTTTTAATGTTTGTTACCACAGATCTCGGTCATTTTTAAACCGATTTGGAAAATTCTATTTTTATTTGAAAGGGTATACTTTCAGATTGGTCCCATAGAAATTTCATAATTTCATCAAAATCGGTTCAGTAGTTTGTCACTGAAGTCGGTTCGTCGCTTTTTTAAAGCAATTTTTTTTAAATATCTACTTTCTATGTTTTTTAAAGTTTTGTTAATGGTTTCGAACAAAATTAAGTACACAAGTACAGCTTCTGCTAGACCTAATGTTTTAGATATTATTGTAGTGGTTTTGTAAATAACGCGTCGAATAAAAAATAAAAGAAATCCAGTGTTCAACAGATAGATTCTGTTGAACACCGCTATTAATAAGTTCACTCATCTGCTATGTATCCACGTCGAGCGCCATAAAAATACATATACATGTCCAGTACAAACGGGAAAAATAAATCCGGCTTTTTCAGGAAATTGTTGTAAACCGTAGAAAATATGGTGGTGTAAATTGTAATTAACTGGTGAAACATCTGAACTATTACAACACAACATTCGTTGCAGATTACAAGATAAGAAAGAAAATACATTCATGATATTACTTTGTGACATGACTTTGTGTTTCAAAGTTCTGAGTGACACTGCAATTGTTATGGGCCGGCGTTATGCTTACCATCAGGCAAACACCAGCTCGTCTAGCTATCAAATAACATAAAAAAAACCAATTACGATATGGGGAGTTTTATCGTTCGGAAAGATCTCTTCCAAGACAACCGTGCACATGTAGAAGAGTGAGAATATCCCTTAGAAAAACGACGTTCTAAACTTCCAAAAAAAAGAAGAACCTTCAAACCGGAAGTGCGCGACATTTTCTGGATTTTTTAATTATCTTATATAATCTATCCTATCTATATTTATCCTTTCTTGGCCTTATTGTTGTCTATGTTGTTAAAATATAAATAAATTGTAATTAACGCTGTTGGATTATCGAAATAAATAAAATAAAAATAAATAAAATAAAAAAATAAAAAAAAATAAAAATACGAAAATATAAAAGATCATTTGACATAGTTCAAGTGAATCAGCTGATCTAGGGCTGTCCGGAAGTTCTGTAGTAGTATTTTGACGTAAACTCTAAATGCCTATTCTGCAATGAAAAATTCTGAATTTCAAATATTATCAAATACTTTTTTATTTATTCTTCACAAAGATTCATATTTCTTTTTTATTTCGCCATAATTTCACAAGTTTTCAGACACTTGTGAACCCTGCCTTAAATATTTAAGTGTGCGTCAATTTGTATAAGGTTAATTATGTGTGCGTTTACGAGTACTAGTCTATCCACAATTGTAGATAACACCCTAATTAGTGTGCTTAGTTCCATCTAAGTACGGTTGGTAGTTTTAACTGCTTCAAGTAAACCTCTATTCAAATAAATTAATTGGATTTGTGTTGGTTAATTGAGCTACGAATTAATTTAGTCACCTCACCAATATGTTTTACCTCATTTTGGTGTATGGTTGTAGAAAAAAATCTTTTGTTTTATTCCAGCAATTTCGACTCGATTTTCTTAGAACAATCGATATTAAAACAGCAACCACCATCGTACCACTCTACTTCGAGGTACACATCGGGTGGCGGTGTTGTGTTTCTGAGAAAATAAAATCAGCTTTCTGATCCCGGCCAGCGCTACCATATTAGTTTACTAGCTTTTTATTTTCCCAATACGAAAGGCAATAAATCCAACCCCAATACTGGGTTTTATGAGCTCTAAAACGAACACAATAGAGCAGAAATTAGCTCGGGGCATTTCAACGTTGGAGCGTTACGTTACAAAGCCAATCTCAATGTTCAAATATTTGTCTATGCTTGTTTGGTTTGTAAGTGCGAATGGTGTTTAGTTGTTTACCGAGCCGCTGAACTTGTGTGCGTACTGCTGGCTTCTAATATTACTAATAAACAGTTGACATCGATCCACTTTTAACATTTTCCCCGTAGTTGACGTCATCGTTTAACAGTCTCGCGTTTATTTTCTCAATTCCGAACTGGCTGAATGAATTCAGCCGTTTCGAAATTCGAGTTACAATAAAAAGAAAATAATATGCCTCGGATTATACAGCAGGTAGACGTGGGCAGACAGACGTATTCAATAATTTGAAATAAGAACACGTATTTCTTTTTATATCCGTTTAAACGCATTCTGTTTAGTTTTGTTTTTCTGAGTGGTCCTCGATGGATGCGGGCCTTTCATCCGGGGCCTCTACACAATACTGCCACTCAAAAACTGTTCATTGTATTTTAATTTGACCTTTTCGGCGATAATTTATGGGAATCTTTTTTTTCTCGTCGAGGGGGAACGTTTACTCAGTCTATTATTGCCGGGAATTATTTTTGTTCCTTTTGTGAACTTAAGTTTCGATCGATCTTGGGCCATTTTATTTTTGAAAGGCGTTTAAATTATAGTCTGTGTGAATATTTATTTGCACATTCAAATCAAATAAAGTTATAACTTATCATTAGTAATTTAGAAAGGAGTGAACCTGCAATGTTACATATAATTTATTTCTTAATTATAACCGAATATAGAGTTAATTGCATCCTCAATTTAATTCAATTAATTCGATGAAATGGTTAACCTCTTTATTAAATTTTTTAATTAATTTATAACATTCGAATAAACATGACATCTCGCACATATTATGCTCAATTTGGGTTAAATAATTATCATCGTCGCGGTGCTTTAATGTGTACCGGAACCAGCGATATAATTACGATATTTATTATCCGATCTCGCTGATAGAGCGATGGCGACCACGTGTTATACAATTTTATTACACAAAAGACATTTAAATTAAATCCAGTTTAAATGTTCGTAGGTGTTTGAGCGTGGTAATAAAACATTCGCCTTAATGAACGGTCGGTGTTATAAATAGGAGAAATAAAATGAATAATCGAAAGTACTCATTAACCCGCAGCTTGCTGATGACGATGAAATGAATTCGAATTTAAATGTATTAATTACATAAGTCTTTCCTTTTCTAGGAATCTAATTCGACACAACGAGTGGAATGTATAACTCGTAGTATATATATAAGCTTTCATCATTACAATAAACTTTTATTTCAAACGGGTACTAAAAACAAAACTAGTACAAAGAAAAAATGTAAAAAACGTCTTCGTACAGATAAAAAACTTTTCCTGCTAAAATGCTCTTATTAGCACTTATAAGGCGGAGCGCACATTGGCTGTACCGCGCGACACTTTGCATGCCACACGTGAGACGCGGGCGCGGTGAGTCTCGAGATCGCTACCGTCTGACATCGGTTCGTTTGTTTTTGCCTCGCATTCAAACAACACGTGATGTTGCTCAGTAACTTTCGATTCCTTTTTTATTTTCTGATTCTCCGATATGAACACGTATAAGTAATTGCTCGAGTCGATTTACATCTTACAACCTGATTGCTTTAGCCAATAATTTCTTTTTATTAGCTCTTTGTAATATTTAAGAGACCATTAGAGTGTTTGATAGTGTATGTTTCATAATTTCATTTTAAACTAATCGTAGTTTTGAATGTTAGTATCTAATCTCACTAATATTGAGTTGAGTATTGTATTTAATCGCTTGAGATAAAAACGGTATGACAGCCGAGAAAATAGCGTGTTGCGGTTAGATTTATTCCCGGGCACGATTCTGTAGGTACGCGGCTATTACGTTATTAAGTGCGATCGCCTATTACAGCGTGAGACAGCGGTGGAGGCGCGCGACCGCAAGGCTATCTCTCCGGTGGTTCACATTCACTAAATTCCCGGCCACATTTTTCCCGAGCCCGATTGTCCGCAGCTCCATTTACAACGTCTACACGCCGCGCCAGTTCCTTTTACGCTTTTATTTACGCTCCTTTTATTATTTTTAAAGTCCGTTTGTTCCTCGCGCGCCGGCTCCGCGCGGCGGTTATTTATTTTTTGCCTTCGGCCTCCCGGCGACCGTGTGTTGTTGTGTCCCTCGCTTTATTTTTATTTTCGTGCTTCTTATTATGGAGTTCGTTTTTTTTTCTTTATTATTACGTGCTCGCGTGTTCACGTTACTTTATTTTTGTGTTAAGAGGCGAGCGGTCGGTGTTATGTTTCTTTTTCATTAATCGAGGCTCACACCGAATTATGGTCATTAAAGGATAATTTGTATTATGGTAATTTGGGATGCGTGTAATTTTTGTTTCGTGATAGGAATGTTTTTGTATTCGATGACTTAGATTGATGAGTAACGTTGGATGCACTTTGTAAGGTTGCGTGTTGAGTAAAACGTTGTTAAACGTTTAGGTAAACACTTAAGTGAGTTCGCATTGATGTTTCGGTTTCTGGTAACTTTTGCTTGAACCATGTTTAGTCGGTCGATAAGCTATATTTTCTATTTTTGTTTGCAGGGTCCCCCGCAACCTGGTCAACCAATCAAATTCACAGTAGGGGAATCATGTGATCGGATCAAAGAAGAATTTAATTTCCTACAAGCTCAATATCATAAGTAAGTACCTATACCATAATATAGAAATACCCACAGTTAACATATAAAAGTTTAAGCTTCATAATGAGCCTTGTAAAAATGATAACCAGTTTTGTTACTGACATAAATTAGTCACGAGAACAAAAAAGATAATTATGTTCTTGTTCGTATCATGATTCTCATGAGCCACATGATTTATGACGTGGCCGTCACATCGGACGTCTTAAATTTCTTTACAATTTCATAGCTAAGCTGTTAAGACAAATGAATGGCTTTACGACATGCGTAGTAGGTCAGCGCTCCATTTGTAGCGCTAGAGAAATCGACGGTAGGAAGTCGTGATTTTATTTAAACGGCACTATCCTGGGGCTATATCTTTTCCAATCTATACAAATAAATAAAATTGAAGTGTCTATTTGTAATATCAAAAGACAGCTTTTTACCAAATGCATACGAAAGTATATACGGTACCTATACCAAAACAACCATTTTAAAAATTTTTGTTTGTCTGTATATCTGTTTGTTCCGGGTAATCTCCGAAACGGCTGGACCGATTTTGACAGGACTTTCACTGGCAGATAGCTGATGTTATAAGGAGTAACTTAAGCTAATTCAACATAATTAAAATAATGTCTAAAGATGGGAGAAGCCACTGGTTGCTGAAACACAGTTTTTACTAGTTCGGCAGCCTACTATGGGTTCATTGACATTGTGTGCAAAAAGTTCTGTCAATAAATGACTTTTAATTTTTTTTTTACTTTTTACTTTTATTTTAGAAAAAGAATTAGGGTTCAGCACAAAAAAATAAAAACCACAAAATCCAATACCTCCGCGTGGGTGAAACCGCGGGCAGCAGCTAGTTTAAATAGAAAAGATAAGTCTGTACTAATATTATAGCAGTAAAGTTTGTGATTTTTTTGTTTATTGCCGCTAATCTCTGGAACCGCTGATCTGATTCTAAAAATGATTTCACTGATAGGAAGCTACATATGTATATCCCTGAGTGCTATAGGCGACCGACATCTTATTCTGATTCCACGCGTAGCCGCGGGCAGATGCTAGCATTTTTTATGTGTGTACAAAAATCCTTTTTTATTGGAAGTTTCATAGTGTAATTGTTTATTTCTTATGAATTAGTTTCAAGCGCTACTTCACCTTTCTATTATGTTTTTTTGTTTGGTGGAGTCATAAGGACTTATTATACTACGTGATATTTAGACTGTATTGGGTACAAAGACTGCCCGATAAATTGTGTAGTGTAATAAGAGTTAACCTGTTATTCGGTCATATTAAAAAAGTGACACACTGAATAACGCGTGGTGTATTAAGCACATTCACACATTCACAAACGAATTTAGAAGTATTTATATAAAGTTATTTTATGTATGTACGTATATCACCATAGTTATGCCTTCGGAGTATTCTTTTTGTTAATTTAATGATGTGATGTGAAAATTGTAAGAAATAATTTGATTAGCAAAAAAAAGGTGGGCTCGCACCCTGGAGCTTGCAGGGAGTATAATAAATTTAAAAAAAAAAAGAGGAAAAAAAGCCCATTACCAGTATCTCTTATTGCCTGACCAAATCTTGAACCCGTTTAACTTATTTTTTTTTACTATCTTTAATTAACCACAATCACATCCTCACTTATATCAGACAAATTAAAAAAAAACAATTTAAATTTGTTTACAAAGGTTGCTATAGCAACAGTCTCAAGTAGACATTACAGACGCTTGAATCGGCGCTAGTAGACCCTTGATATGTTTTATGAACCTTTCAAAATCTCACAAACGGAGGTACGCAATAATGCGAGATTCCCATCCCGGGCAATCAGCTGGCATCGTCCCTATACCTGTCCTCTGCGAACTCAACCGTCCCTTTTGTGTAGACAGCCTTTTTGTGGCCTTCCATTGTTATCTGAGAAAGGAAGATACAATGCTTTTATTTATTTATTTTGTTCTTTTAAATGGAGATACTTAACTCAGAGGTTTTATGAATCTTTACATTCACAGGGAGATAAGATACGGGGGAGAAGTTTCGGTTGTCGTTTATGCCTAATATTTGCAAGGAAACAATTACCGTGTTACCACAAAAATATCTTTTAGACGCCTGTTTAGCTAACCAGTGTCTACAGATAAACGTTTAAAGTGATTAGAAATGTCACAATAGAACGGAGTTAGACAACGGTTATACACTACTTAAATCAAGATTTTTGGCGGTTCATATTTAAACTCGCGACTAAGGCATGTTTATGGGTTAGACGTTTAACAAGTGCTTAGAGCGTGTTTAACTTGTGGTAATACCGTAATGCACTTGAAATGATCCAACAGAGAACTTAACTATATTTTGTAATACAAGGTAATGGTTCAGCGATACCTAATTGAGAAATATAGACAATGTAAAGGACCACCTCTGTCACAGACACAAACCAGGAAACGTAAGTGGATAACTGGATATTCACACAAATTTGAAACACTATTATCAGAGCAAGCACAGCTCAAATAAGTAATCAAAAAAGAACACCTACTCGCACATGTCAATAAAAGGTCGCCGGTTATGAACCGCTTTAAAAAAATATGACGTTATTAAATCCTTATCGTTGACTTCTTATTTTCAGTGCGACGTTATAGTTGGCAATAATCTTGAATTGAAACTGAACACAGTCGTTAACCGCCGATAAAGAACTATAACCATAACAAGTCTGACCTACTACGCTACGATAACAGCCATAAAACCGTTCGTTATAAAACCGCTTATCTTAATAATATTACAAGTGCTCCTTAAATAGAACCACAGAACTTAGAACTCTATACCTACATAACACTCGAGTCCACTCAACACTACATGTGTTCCATATTAGTTTCTAAATAATCTAAAGCTTATCGTATACCTATTGAATTGAAGCAGTCGCACAAGTGCCTCTGTATATATGAATGGAGTTGTCTAACTGAACTCGATTGTCTGTGCTAGATCTTAGAGTTCACGGGTTATTAAATACTTGAACGAGACGAACAACGTCCCAAAGTGTCTTTTATATACTTATGGAACTTTTGTGATAATGGCTTAACAATATTATCTTTTTTTTTCTTTTCAAATCAAATCTCACACCATTGTATTGTGTATAGAAACTTTATGTCCAAATTTGTTTCAAATATTTTTATTAAACTTCAGTTTGATGCAAAACATACATTTAGAAAGTACAATGTAAATTAAGAATTCGCTTCAAACCGTATTTTAATATGGTAGGTATGGAGTTAATACACTTTTTGGTCTGTTGCGCGTCATGTAATAAACATGAAACGTTTTCTCTGTTGTTTCAGTTTAAAATTAGAATGCGAAAAACTGGCTAGTGAAAAAATTGAAATACAAAGGCATTATGTCATGGTGAGTAACATTTAAATTTTATTAGCATTAATTTAAAGAAATAACGTTATAAAAGCGAGCGGTGCTACAGCAAACTAATATAAAATAAAATATAATGTGACATTCGCGTAATTTATGCGTTATTAAGTAGAGAGGCAGGTGGAATTACATGAAAAATAACGATTATAACTCAACGGTTAGATAAAGATATTATCACATATACAACACGTGTTTTGTCGTGTGAATCAATAAATATGTTGTGGTATTCATCGCCCGTATGTCAGCCATTACTTTATCATCGCCCGGGCCAGCCGGCGTAACCTCTTATTATAGTTAATTGTCCATATGCCAGATATGCCTGTATTGTTTACGGAGAATAATACGCGTAGCAACTGTTTTATATGTTCAACTTGGTACTAATTTAGATCAATAAACCGCCGAGTAGCGGTATCAATCAGAGGAGCGTGTAGAGTGTCAGAACCATGCGTGGGGTAGACGTATTAGTGTCTCGAGCAGTCGGGCAGCAGCCAGCAGTATATTTCAGATATTTTGGCATGCCTTAATCCCCGCATGTTCGCTCCATTCAGATATGAATCACGATTAAGTGTTGCCAAATCGCTCGCAATTTATTTTAATACGCTCGGAGCGAAATTTTCACGAGAATTTTTATGTGTCGGAAACACTTCTGGCGGTAGTCCAAACAGTTCTGTGCGGATGTTTAGTCACTCGACTCCTATAATTTGAGGAAGCTAATCTGTGCCAAAAGCGTTCCATGTCGCGGCCCGGACCTGGTCCAAGCGTCACATTTACGAGCATAAATATCTCGCTAATCGATTTACTAAACCGTGTTATTTATGTTTCAGTACTATGAAATGTCATATGGCCTCAACGTGGAAATGCATAAACAGGTACGTACTTTGCAAATATTTACTTAAGTATCTACTTACTAAACTTTTTGATTCGTTCGTAGCTTGTGAAAGCAACATTTTATTTGCAGAATTAGCCATGATAAATGTTTCCACATTCCAATATTCAGGCGTTGTTAAAAACAAATGACGTAAACTAAGATGAAGTGTAAAAATGGCTATATTTTAGCGGGTCGGCAGAGGCGAATTGGCGCACGGGGAAATGTTGTAAAAGTATAAAAACGTGTTATTGCGCTGCGCCCGTTTGTTGGTTAAACGTTGTTTGACAGCAGGCCCCGGGAGGCGGTGTTTGTAGGGGGCGGAGGGAGAAAGCCTCGGTCAAACCACTTTGTTGACATTTCGGGTTTTAATTTCCACGAATTTTGCAGCGTGTAATTTACTTTGCGTTTTCTGAAAAAAATATCCCTAATTTTCCTTTTTTGACACATTGAAACAGCATAATTTGTTTTGATGGCAGATGTTGTGGTTTGCGTTACAGGAATGTTATGACGGCGTTTGATTTCAATACGAGTATTATCGGAATATATCTGTCGAGGGGGAACCGAGAGCTTCCCCTAATGTGTGCAACTAAAGCGGGAAAATGTACTATGAATTTGACGCTTAGTAGAAATCACAAGAAGGGGCTTTTGTAGGGGTGTCACTGTTGATTTTATCTGACGTAAATAATTCTGTTAAACTTTAAATGGGCGATATATTTTATTTGAGAATGGATTGTTGCTATTGCTTCAATATTGTGTAATACTATATGCATAGCAGTTCAGCAGTCAAATTTTTCTAAAATGTGTTCTTTTAACTTTTACTTTATTAATGATATAATATTATAACTTTCGTCAAAAAGATATAACAAAAGTTACATAAAATATACGTCTGCACTAGCCAGTGTGACTCGGGATGATGTAAGGATTCTAACGATACCCAACACACCACACACCCAAATCTGTTCAGGCATTTAAAAGTTAAGGTAGAATAAAGAAACTCACATACAGACATACATGGACCCTAACAACATTACATCCTTTTTTGTAGTCGGATGTGTAAAAATATAAATTTTCTAAAAGGCAATATTTCACCTAAATCATATACATGGTAAAACCAATACGTCGTAGGTATTGTTTTTTTTTATTATAAATTACACATCATATGCATACTGAATATCTAATCTGAGCAATAATAATGAGCTTGTTTTTAAATTTGATTAAGAATATTTTGGTTTATTAACATTCTACAAATAGTTAACATTATTAAGTTACACAATGTTTGTCGATTTAATCCCAATTGCGTGTTCGTCCATATCAATACTCATCCAAATTCTCGCTTGAGTGAGTGAACTGCCAAATAAGCATTATCTGCTAAATCCTTATTTGTAGACAACCCTGGTCTTCTAAGCACAATAGGTATCGTAACAAATAGCTAGCTATTATTATATCCAACTGGGGTTCTTTACCCCAAGGGCGATTCACAGGGGTGCCCCGTAATCTGTAGATTTTACGCTCCCTGGCAACCCTGCTTTTTAATAACGGGCTATACTTTAACACGTTTTCGAAATCAATTTGGGAATGCTGAAATCATGGTGTTATTATTTTTGATGGATGTTATTGTTCAAATTCATACAGAAACGAATTGGGGTTGATTTTTGCTTTTATATATAGATATTTTGCTTACTTTATCTAATCGGGTTCTTATGCCTGATTTTTGTCAGTTTCGGTATTAGACGAAAATAATACTTATGTCCGTAGCATTAGAGTGTTGTAATTGTAACCGTCGGCCAATTCGAAAATTAATATTATAAATGCGATAGTTTGTTCCTCTAACGTACCAAAACTACTGCGCCGAATTAGGCTGAAATTTTAAGGTACAACCTGTCTGTAGCCTTTACATAAAACTGCGTTCCGAAAAATACACTATTTCCAGGAGAATCGGATAAGCTTCGGCGGGAAATAGCAGCTTATAGTACAAACAAAATAAAATGCAAATCAGCCGGATTAAGGCTTGTTAACAGGAAAATGAATTTTATTTTATCGCCTTTATACGTACGTTACTACATGTCAATAATAATAAACGATATTAACATAATTTACCATTAACAGTAATAAAATGTTATGCATCTCATTAAAGTTCGTTAATAATATTGACTTGCAGTTATAACCAAGATTATGAATAAATAAAAAGAATTTTATAGCAGACGTGTTCGAATATAAAATGCAAATATAAAAACAGGATTACGATTGTGCTCTGAAATTGGTCGATAAAGGACAATGCCTTATTTGAAATCTGAAGACCACAGAATATGTTAAAGCCAACGGCTGCAAGCAATATTTGTTTAGGGTCTGGCAAACTAGCAACAAGGGGTGATTACGAAGGGTCTTATTGTTTGCCCCGCGGCGGACAGATGGCGGCCTCGTCGTTTCAATGCTTGAATGCGCTATTTAGCGTGCACTGCGCTCCATTCTAATGGATTATTACATTAGCACTTAACACGCTCAGTCGAGCGAGCACCAGAAACCCCTCGGACTTTGTTAAGCTTCTATAGCACTGCAACCGACCGTAATAGAATAACAAGTAATGTTTTCAACTTTTTGCTCGCTTTCATGCTTCTTTTTATTCACGGTCGCCTCGAGTGAAACGTCCAATAAAACGAGATTGAAGTGTGGTCAGATAAATTCGTTCGATGACGTCTCTGTAAATCAAATTTATTGAACCGTAATGCGGTGGATATAAATTGATATTGTGAGCTGAAGATCAATGAGCTTATTAAGCGGTAAAATAACGAATAGTTCGTCGTTAAGGTTGCAAATAGCTTCCATAGCATTCGTCGTGACCGCGCCGCGCTCGGCGTGACCGCGTCTAACGCGCGTTTTCCGCTCTTTCTGACGACGACTAATTGCTTAGATTTTCTTTTGTTAGTCGCGGGGCCAGACCGTAGTGAGACCGTGCCGAATCACACCTACTTACGCCGTGAATTGATTGTTTCGTCTTTGTGTTGCTGTATCGACACGGAGACTTATTGTTCTGTGCTTGAAGCTATTATTCACGCCCGTACTGACTTTCACGCTGCCGATTATAACAACGGTTTCCTTATTTAGAAACTCCAATGTGAATCCTTGACGAGCGTATATTATAGAAACAGAAATCAACAGCGTTGCCATCCGATAAAATTGGAGTGAAATAGCTACGAGCAAACTCATAACGGTAGAATGATTTCATGAAGTGTCGCAAATGTCGAGTGGAGACAATAGGGTCGCGCTGAAAGGGTGCGGCGCGGTGTGTTGTCGATGGAATACTTTGTCGAGGTTTACGAGCGTTGACACCCCTACCGAGCTCGCTCCACTGCCTGCACGGGGCATCTCCCTCTGACATCGCTTGTTATGAAATATCAATAGTGGGGTCTCTGCAATCTCTACATATACCTTATACAATATACCTGTCTCTACCTCTCCATGTGTTCATGAGTGTGACAGTTTTTATTTCAATGGTCTACATTTAACACGGAAACAATATTATTTTATCACTGCCTTTATTAAAACTCGCAACACTATCGATATTGGATTTTCTGTCGTGATACACAAACAACCAATTTATTGAAAGTGCAAAATTGTGTATAGGCATCAGACTGCTATTTTTTGTTAAAAAAATTTCAAATGAATTATAATTGTCAAGCAAGATTACACAATTAAATATAGGTAGTCATATTAGCATCACATTTAAATTCTATTAACATGCTTGATAAGTATCTATCTCTAAGCATATACAATTCCAACTTCTATGAAATTATGAATACCTCGTAACAAATCCCAGTATTTTCTAGCTACAACCAAACTTAATTTCACGCAAATCCTTTCGCAGAGTAGTTTCAGACCCACGAAATCCGTTCCATTTCGTCGAATTTCCAGAGTCGTGCGTTACGCGTCCGTATAATTTAATAATCTCCGAGTTATTGCGAGTGCCCTCGCCCTCGCTTGCTCAAATTATTCATGCATGGGGGCCAGGAGTGTTTCCCTAGTCCCCTGTCCCCTTTGGTAGGGGACGACCGCCCGCGCCGCCGCGCGCCGGCAGCACTCATTGATAGAAACACTGCAACTAGGGTCGCCACAACTAGCATTTGTGCCTGGTAACAAGTACCTAGCAACTGGTACTTTTGACCCAATTGTAGCGTAAGAATAGAAGGGCTATTATTATAGCAATCTTTGTTTATATGTCTAAAAATCTCCAAGTGCCTGCGTTAGTATGCTTGTAAGCTTGTAATAATGTAGAGCAAGATGATCATTTGTTTTTTTTTTTGGTAGCATCACAATGTTTGCCTACACCCCGTAAGCTCAAGCTTATAGTAGCACTGAATGACATAGCTTCAATTGATTCACGCATCTCCAGTCGTAACTACACCACCATTAAAACCTGAACAGAGTAATGTTTGCACAGTATAACCCAGTAGCTTCACAAAGCATTGATAGAAGAATAACTTCGGCAACGTGGTCACTGTCGACAAGTTGTCTACCGTGTCATTATCCGGTCTCCTTCAGATGGACTCCCGTACACAAGGAGCCCGTGCAAGATCTCTACCACCTGGTAAACTCAACATAGATTCCGGTTTGTGTTTGAGAAAGTCCGTGGGAATAGGTGTAGGAATATGACAATTGCCCAATGTGTTTATCAGACACAAACAATGCAATCTAATTAAATATTACTACTAATGCGAAAAAAGTGAGCATTGCGCCAACCCTAATGCAACACATGTGCACGTGTGTACGTGCCCTATCCGCTTACTTACTATTTATAATTAAACAAAAGGGGATAATGCACCCAAAACCCCATTATAATGTTTACTTTCGACTTGCCGACTGCCTACGTGATTTGTACGTAGTAATTTTTAATTACATCACTATCTAGTACATTTATCTTTACACGTGTTTACCTAGGTGAGTAATTAATCGCTATCATCAAAGTAATAAGCAGATAATTGGTAGTCTAAAACATACTTATACTGCATTATTTTATCGCAATAAGCCTTATATTTTATATCGACGCAATTCTACGAAAACTTACGCTAATTTTCAGGTAGAGTAACATAGAGATATTTATTAATAAAAAATATAAATAGGTATATTTAACCATTGAATTTCTTAATCAAATTAATAGAGATGTACTTACTTTTATATGTACATTGTCCGTGTATAAAGTTTGTTTGTATTGTCAAGAATGAATATAATGAAGATTCAAGACGCTACGCGCAACATGGCGAAACAGGCGCGCTCTAGCAAATTATAACAGTTGAGCGTTCACCATTCACATCTCCGCAGGTAGTCGTTAAGGGCGCCGCATAATGTCAGCGCTATCTGGCACATCCATACACGTAGTTTTGAATTGTCTCGACGAGCGCAACAACTCACAATGAACGCTCCGTCGCGCTTCGTCAGCCCTCGTTTTAAAAGCGAAATTATCTCTCCATCGAGTCGTACGGGGCGACCGAACGGCAGATGGCGCTTGCAATAAAACCACTAAACGCGATATCGCCGCTGCTGCCCCTCCATCCGCTTTATTATTTGATCGGGGAGCCAAATTAAAGGATTTGCCGTAACCCCTCCGGCTGCGACCCTCGCCCGCCAACAATCACCTCTGTATTAAGTCTAATTGTGTTTTCAAATTCGGCCCTTACACCGAGGGATGCGATACGCTGTGCCATGTGAAAAAATAGGGCGTATTCCCCTTGTCGCTTATTAAATACGGAACGCGTTTACCGTACTGCGTGGTTCACAGATTTTTTTATTTATAAATTGTAATTTATTAAAATCAGCGTCCGTGCGTATTGAGTCGGGCCGTGTAATGAAACCGTGAACGTTCGGATCGTGACTAATAAACATAGTTTTATGGCCTGCCTAAATCACGCGAGCTAAAACGTAATAATAATGTTTAAGTGTTTAGTGGATGCTCAAAGCGGTGTACATTAATACCGATACTTTTTTTTTTAAATGCCTTTATTAAGTAGCTACTGAATAAATTCTAAAGTTGAATACACCTTACTACCATTAAAAGCAATTGGGATGTTGCATGAAACACAAAATACATAATTACTATCGTTATACAGGTTTAAGAACATAAAAATGAAATTCAAATAAAATATATAATTTTCACAGAGATAGGTACTGCATCTAAAATTTTCCCGAAGTAAGCGATTTTTTTATCGTCCTTTAATAATTTAAATAATGTTGTACATCAATAAAAAATGCATGACAGCTATGTACTTAAACGCTTTTCACGGCCAAGTCAACAAAATGCCTGTGTTTAGTACAGCTTTACGGCCCGCGTAGAACAAGTGACGTCAGATGTTCTGCCCAATCTGTATGGGGCGTTTTAGCGCTCAGTAGCCCGAATTTGACTCTCACTTTTGACGTTTCTAGTGTTCGATTTCCAGCTTTTTCTCAATAGACATGTGATTCTATTGAGATAACGAAGTGATTGACATCATAAAAAAATGGAGCCATCCACAGGCTTCGTAGAAGTCGAATAGATAATCCCACTGTTCTAGCCTAGTCCACTAGGTTCTATCTTACTCGTGCTATGATAGGTGAATTATGCCCATCCAAGGCGTAATGACGATACGACTTGTACGACTCGATATGGGCGGGGAATATTAGATACTTAATTGAATTGGGCGTGGTAAAATTATGATCAATATAGCGGTCGATAATAATATCAATAACATTCGAAAAAAAGTTTTAATAAAAATTAATATTGTACCAAGCTGTTTACAAAACGCATCGGATCCCTCTACATGAAATGTTAATCCGGCGTACTTATAATTCAGTAGTAGAGTAGGTAGGTAGTTTATTTATCGCCCCTCGCCTCCGGCTACGAGTGACGGCGTGAAACTAATTACATTGAATACGGCCCCCGTTCCGCGGCCCAAGTTAATTGCACTGATTGAGACACGGATATTGATTTCGAAACAGTTTGCGTCGCAGCCAGCCGGTGCGGTGGCGGACTGGCAACGGAGGCCCCGGCTCTGCCTACAGGCGGGGAACACGCGGCCCTGGTCGGGCGTGAAGCACCCTCATGAATAATGTACGCCTCGTTCGCTCCTTGACTTTTCATTTAAAACGGACGATTTCTATTCGACTCGTAAACTGCGCCTATGACTCACTCATTCCTCATTCAATGTAATAACCCGTAAAACTGCAGCTAGGGCAGTGTAAGAATATTAAGAAGCGGTGTTTTCGCCTCGCATACTAAACAAAATTACCTACAACATTTACATATGCAGCGCGCGCGGTACTAGTACAGCGTAACAATATACGAGTTAATACAAAGTGTGCATAGTTTGTATCTATCATTAAATCTCGCTTACATTATCTTGAAAACGGTAACAGTTGTACGTCGGTGGGCCGCCGCGTAGTCTATTCAAATAGTGAAACAATGCAAACAGGGTGAAGGGGTAAGTTCAAACACAGGGTGGCAACCCTCGGCGCTGTTGACTGGTGCTGTTCTACAGTCACGCACATATTCACTGGGGCTATAGGTGTTGTAGTGCACTTTGAGAGTGTCGAATACTGTTTAAATGAAATTCGATGAACGCGAGAAACTTGTACAAAAACCCCCTAGAATATTCGTGCACAACAAGGGCGCACAAACTTCCAGCGGTATTCTGAATCTGTTCATGAAGCATAGTTTTTAAGTGACAGTTCACGTGTTACAACCCTGCTGTAAAATATAACCGTATACGATTCACACCGTGGTGTAATCTGCATTCACAGAACATTGCACGATCCACCTAAGAGCCATTCAAGTATGAAGTTCGCTTTAAACAGTCATAATAGTTCACATCGTGGGGGAACTCCGCCATTGTGCTACGAGATATTAAATTAAATATTTCAAGGGGCCACAGATTGGAATTTATGATGCTATCAAAAGAAATTGGTACCGGTACCAGCCAGCCTGTTATTTGATGCGTGACAAACCGCCGAAGTGAGATTTGTTCCGTTGATAAATCCATTACCGAACATTCATCAATTCAATCTTATGTATCGGTGATCTGGCTGCGGTATTAAAAGACCAAACATACCAATGAACAAGGCTTTTAAGAAGCAACGTTCCAAACGCATGATTTACTTTATGAGTTTCGAATGAATATTTATGTTGGATATAGAATATCAACATAATCATTATTACGAAGATTACGATACTGATATATGTGGAATTCTAAATAAGCAATATTACTAATGGATAGTTATTAGTAACCTACACTCGTCGGATTAGGAGCTGTTTATAAATTACTTATTATGTTTAGCATAATAATTGGCCGCTCCATACCGAAATATCCCTAACGTTATTGCGGAATGGTTATTTCGAATTAATATAATGCTAATAATAATCACAGAACACCTAATTAAACTTTAGCCTCTATACATAATTCCATATTCATTTAGGACAGGTGTCAATATTCATAAAATTTTAAAGTCGATTATGTTAAAAGCGTAATTTCACAAAATGTTAATTCAAATAAGTTTATATTGTGTTGCTGATAACATTGATAAATTTTAAATTATTTGTCCGTATTTGGAAAGGTTAAAAAAGGCTTTAGCTTAGACGGTTTTATCACTAAGCAACTTGATCTGAAGCTGTCATTAATTTTTTATGTTTTAAATTAACATAGACATGTTTTTTGCACATTTGAAATGCAAATAGACGTGTTTCCTAAGTTAAAAAATATAAATACATAAAATATTTAAAGATTGTTCTGACATAATTTTTTATTAATAAAGAAACCCAGTATGTTAAGTATTTACATATTGGCTTTCTTTTAATGCTAAGCAATCTGTCCAATCTCAGTAGAACCAGGGGCGAGATGCCCAGATCCACCATGTATCTAGTGAGATTTTTTTCTCATTGGATCTGATTTCAAAGACATGACACGAAATGATTTTTTTGGGCTTAATAGATCTATTTTTATCAGTTGCAGAGCTCGTCTTCCAATGTTATTAATTCAAGTCAAGTTACTATGATATGAATGCTTAAATCGTTTGTGTAGTGTGATTGTCGCACAGGTGTTTCCGGTGTCGTTTTCTATCAGAAACATACGGGATTAGTGATGGTAGGTAGCGTTATAAATATATTTTACCATCTTTACCTAGTCATACTGCGCTTGCGTTATTTCTTAATTACCTGCTTAGATAAGGTTGAGTAACTGGCAAATAAAATAAAACAATTGTAGTAGGTACCTATTATATCTTTTATAGATAATTTAAATATTTGTTAGACCTATAACCTAATACAGAGTACAGGATAGGTTAAACCCTGAGTTTAAATTGATATGTTATCCCTAAAGGGGTCAACCGTACTCCCGGACGTCAACAACATTTGTTTTACGAGTTATTTAGATTTATTATATTCAGAATTTTTTATTGAAGAAAAGGCATTTAAAATTTTCGTCAAAATTCTACTACAGAACTTTCGGGCAGCCCTAGATAAGCTGATTCACGTGAACTATGTTGAACTTTGTTAAATGATAATGCTGATTAGAAGAGAACAATTCCAGAAAATACCGCACTCTTTCGCTAATATCAACGCTTAAAATGAGAACTTGTCTTAGTTCAACCAATAAAACAAAATTAAATTTACAAAAAAGGTCTTCAGTTTAAACCGCAATTAAAAAGGATAAAAATAATTCAATACATTTTTTAATTTTCTAGTGAACACGTAAAGGTGAGCGTGCATCAAATCATAGCGTGCATTCGTAATGTTCGCTCGTTTGCGACCCAACCACTTCGCCTGTTCGCTTATGCAAAGGGCTGTCACGTCAGCCATTATTTAAGTCTGACATTTTCAACAATATTGGTTTCTTCGTGATGTCTGGGGAGAAATAATAAAGAAAGGCTATAGTAGTTGTGTTTTATATTTATACTCTTGCTTGTATTTTACAGTTTATTTTCTTTTTATACTTATTTCTTTTTCTTTTTAAATTTACTCAAGTTAAATGTCAAGTATTATTTAGCGACCTCGTTTATGAATCTAGATGATTTCTGGCATTCGGGTCCTCGCTATTAACTACTTAGATTCCTTGACAACCCTACACCGTTCCGTGTGGAAGCCATAGTACACAAATTCCAAGCTTGTCGTTATTTCAACAAACAGTCATAACGCCTCACGTGACTGCGCCACACGCAACGTGGATCCATAAAACTTGTAAAATCGCTAATTTATAAGCAAACAAATCCATGACACTGAACCCATTAGTGTTATTTTGTTATCGGAATCTACATTGATGTTTTATTTAATACGCTGTAAAAATTAAATGTAGATTTATATCCACTTTTTTAAGTGAGCTAGTTTTGTTTAAAAGTAACCTACTCGAAATAAAACGATCGTGTTTTAAACTTAACTATTGGCCATAACAAGTGTTGAAAATAAAATCAAACAATGTTTAATTAAACCCGTAACCGTGCAAACCGTGACAGATCAGAAGTCCAGTTTAGGGCAAGCGCACACAGGCGCGGGCGGGTTGCTGCGGTTGCGGGCGGCCACAGCGCTGCGGTCGCGCGGTCGCCCGACCGCACACCGCCCGACCGCCCGCTCGCGCGAGCCTCATTCCGCTTTACTAAAACACCACGCTCTTTTGTTTATCTCTGAATTCGTATTTGAATTTCAAGTGAACAGAAATGTAACTAATTTCAATGAGCGATTAAAGATACCGTTTCGTTTTTATACTCGACTTTTCGATAAAGACCAGCGAACTAAAATAAAATTCTTTCGATTAAGTTTTGCGGTATTGTCAGAGAAACCCCAGAGATAACTAACTTTCGTAGAGTATTATAAGTTTTTAGTCTGGCCTTAAAACATAAAATTTAACTGCAGATGAAAATGACAGACATGTGTAAAGACTCCAGAGGTGGAGATTCTCAAACAAACTTTGCGGTAATTTTATTATGCAGCGACAAAGCGAGGAAAGTAGAAATACCCTTTATGGACTGTCACGCGGTTGAATATATGCCACTTATTTAGTGACTTGTTTTACGTTCAGGCATTCTAGTACTTAAGTAATACTAAAGTTGCTTTATCCTAGCGCTATTTTACTGCTAAGTGGAAATAGCTGTTGCCGTTTAGTTTATACAACCAATCAAATATTTTCTGTTTTAATCAGCGTATCTAAATGGATGATAGTCGTTTATCTTTATTGTACAACGCATTCTACATTGCTCAAACAAATTCATGTGTTTGCTGTTTGTTGATGTAAAATGACAGGAATTCCTTTTAAAAGTCATCGAATCGCATTTCCAGTACACGATTCTGTCGCGAGCGTGCGGCACGTATGAACGTACAATTTTAGTTATCATTTCCGTAACCCACGAACGACTGCGGTGGCACATCTAGCAAATGACAGCAATGTCAGCACTACGTTCTGTCATGGAACTGTGACTCGGTCGACAGACGCAAATCGTACAATAGCATCGGTCTGGCAAACAGATAACGCAAACACAGGCTGTGTAAACTGGCAAACTTCAACCCTCGCCCGTGGCCTGCCGTAGCAACGCTCCAGCCTATAACACAAATTAAATATTTGCCACAATTTACATAAACTTTTGAAATTCGCAATGTCTATTTGCAGTTAACAAATCTTTTTCAGTATTAATATCTTCATATTATCGTCACGCGCCTCTATTTATCATTTTTCTGATATTTAAGAATAAGTATAATTTGAATCTAATTGAACCGCCGCGTCGTGCCGTAACTGTAAATTAAATATTATTAATTTATTTGATTGCCAATATCGAAATGCCAGGCAATAATAAATTTGAACTAAATACCGCAAGTAAATGATCCTATCATTATCAGAGTTCGGTTAGTCTGTATCTCGTTTATAATATACCCACAGCAATTCCATTATCGGTGCTACCTTTGATCACGAATCCAGATGTGCCAGGTGGGTATATCCCTTGTTGTATCTATACCGCAGTAAGAATGTACTCGCTCCCTGTAGTCGGCAACTCTGCACAACGAGAGAGCAAACAGCACACTGCAAACGGTCTCTGTAAATAAGAACGGTACCTACTACTCGTCTGAACTGCGGGCTGAGATCGGATTCTATAACAATAAACAGCTCGAGTGCTCTACCAATAACTCCAACAAGATGTATCTAAGTGCTAATTCAACGCAAATATCAAGAAAGTGTTTACTTAATATTTCAAAACAATATTACCTAATCTTATTCGATTCCCTCCGGTGGAAACACATTTCGTGTGTTGTATAAAGTAGCAAGTAATCATACAAGGCTGATTTTATTATCAGCCGAGATCATCTCGCATTATAAATCCTTTTTCCGTCGAAGGTGATTAACTCGCAGAGACTGACTGATATGTCTAAGTACTGATACCGTACACTATCGCTACTTAACATGGCTTTTACCTAATACCTTTATCATCAACTTTACTGATCATACAAAAATAATACAGATACGTGTCCTTATCGGCCGACTCAGCGTAATCAACCCAATCAATTTTGGTACAAATCCGCGATAAACTCACTATCATGTCCGAACAAAAGCAAGACAGGTGAGTAAAAAAATCATACCAGATAACGGTATTTATGATGATAACGATCGAATTTGTGGGTGAAGCTATCGACGTATTAATGTTTGAAACCGTCTTAGCTACTTGACCTACCTAGACACCTAGAGGTTCCTAGAAGGCCAGTAAATAAAAAAAATAGCTGAGACTAAGTTTACACATTTATTTAGGGTCGAGGGTTCTTCCTATCACGAACGTCGTTATTTGGCCTACGTAAAACCACTGGCCTTAGCGAAGCCGTTGAAAAGGTGCCGGTGATGAGCGCGTCCGTGGTAGCTAGCAGGAACAAGCTGTGTAGCAGCTGCTCAGCCGGTGCGCGCAGATCTGACGGGTAGGTAGTCCAGGTAGGTAGACCAGGTAGGTAGTCCAGGTAGGTAGACCAGGTAGGTAGTCCAGGTAGGTAGTCCAGGTAGGTGGACTAGATTTCCTGCCGTAGAGGTGAACCCCAATCGGGGAAACACAATTTACAGCACTTATTAAACAGTAATAACGATTTAAATCTGAACCAGCTTGAAGCACCGGACAATTTATTTCCAACGGTTTTTATTATGAGAAGTAGTACGTCCGTGCTCAGTATTGCTCTGGCTCGGACTGCCCCGCGAATCGTCCGAGGAGGGGATGTCCCCGCTGCTTGCCGCTCGGCGCTCGCGATAACGGTTGTTTGTCAACGTAGTGAATTTCGCAATATTTACTCAGTTTCGAGTTGTACGTTGCGTTTGTATAGTTTATATTTTTAGGTTCTAGGTAGTTAAGTAGTATTTTAAGTTTAGGCAGTTCTTACAGTAACGTTCCGTTACATACCCCCCTTTTTAGATTAGGATTTTTCCTAAGAAAATCCGCTAAAAAAAACTCACTGAAACTTAATTTAGGTTAGCTTAAAATCTTTAACATGCCAAGTCCCAATATTGTGACCTGACATGTCTTCTAGGTCATAAACTAGTGATGACTTTTTTCCGATTATACGGCACTTAATAAATTTAGGTGCAAGCTTTTTGGAGAAACGCTTGTCCTTGTCGCTTAGGTAGAAAGTGCGCTTCCATACAATGTCACCAACGTCGAAGTCTACCTTCCTGCGGCGTAAATTGTAACGCGTGCTATTTCTAGAGTGCGCTTTGATAAGTGAAGACTGTACTTTGTCAAAAATTTTACGAAGCGCGCCCAGGTTCTCAGCGTAACTGTCGCGAGGGCTGAACAAAATATGATCTTCAATATCAGCGTCTAAGTAATGAGAGCCACAACTAACTAGTTCGCGACCAAAAACGAGAAAGGATGGTGTGAAACCGGTTATCTCATTGACCGCACTATTTAAGGCAAATTGTATCTTGGGGATATTCGCATCCCAAGACCTATGGTCGTTTTCAATAAAAGTAGACACAGCTGTTATAATAGTTTTGTTGTAGCGCTCAACTGTGTTCACTTGTGGTGTATATAGAGGAGTGTAGAAGACGTTAGGGATATTGTAGCTCGTGAGTAAATTTCGGATGATATTACTCGTAAACTGTCTTCCGTTGTCCATTAAAATGGTGCTAGGTATACCGTGTACAAGAAAAACATTCTCCTCTAAAATTTTCGAGATTATGTCTGCCGTGGCTCGTCGGATAGGAAAGAGCAGGCAGTACTTCGAGAAACAACAGGCTACTACGAGCAGAAATGTATTTTGCTTTCTAGTTATTGGCATAGGTCCAACAAGGTCAATGCTTAACATCTGGAAGGGGCGACAGCAGTCTTTAGGTCTGCCCATAGTACCAAGAGTAATGTGGTTAGGGTGTTTATAGGATAGACACACCTCACAACTAGTGACGAAATTTGTAATGTCCTTGTGTAAGCTTGGCCAAAAATACTTTAGGCACACACGTTTGTGGGTCTTAAAAATTCCGAAATGGCCTGAAGTTGGTTCCGAATGATTTTTGGAGATAATATCGTGTCGGTATTCCATTGGTATTACCTCTTTCCATTCGAATTCTCTCGTTAGAGGATTCATCGACTTCATATAACGGAATAGTTTACCATTCTCAACCCGATAGTTTAGAAACGATGTTCCTGAGTTTTGGCAACCCTCGAATATATTTAAGTACCACGAATCATTGGTTTGCTGCACAGGTGCAACATCGATTGCAGAAATAGGAACCGAGCGAGACAGACTATCTGGAACTACATTATCTGCTCCTTTGCGGTGTTTTATTTCAAAGTTGTATGCAGAGAGCCGTACACCCCATCGAGCCAGTCTTCCAGTCGGGTTGTTTAAATTGAGAAACCATTTAAGAGAAGAGTGGTCTGTATAAACGGTAAACCTAATTCCATTATCCAGATAGCATCGCCAATGTTCAATAGATAACAGAACTGCTAGTGCCTCCCGTTCTGTCGCACTATAGTTACGTTCTTGTTGGGACAATGATTTGCTCATGTATGCTATGACTTTTTCTTTTCCATCAAGTTTTTGTGTAAGAACCGCACCGATGCCGTAGTCACTAGCATCCGTGTGCACTTCAAAGGCCTTTGTATAATCAGGGCAGGAAAGTATAGGTGCAGAGATAAGGTGGTTTTTTAGTTTTTTAAAGGCTTGATCGGCCTCCGCAGACCAAACAAAAGGTGGTGCATTCTTGCCCTGAGACGTCAGTTTACTCAAGGGAGTAGCTAAGGTACTAAAATTGGGAATGAACCGGCGGTACCAAGAGGCAGTTCCTACAAATCGTCTTACTTCCTTCCGGTTAGTAGGGGTAGGATAGTTCACAATGGACTCCACTTTTTCAGGATCAGCGTGTAGGCCATTAGAATCAACAATGTATCCCAGATATCTTAGCTGGCTTCTAAAGAACATACTTTTCTTGAAGTTGATAGTCAAATTGGCAGTTTTCAATTTGTGAAGTACCCGCGTCAATAGCGATATGTGCTGTTCAAAACTATTTGAAGCGATGATGACGTCATCAACAAACACAAAAACCCTATGCTCGAACTCTGGCCCATAAAATAAGGTGTCTACTAATCTCTGCTGCGTTGCAGGAGCGTTGGTTAGTCCAAACGGCATCGATTTGAATTGATACGTACCTCGTGAAGGAATATAGAAGGCCGTTTTTTGTCGGTCCTCCTCGCGAATCAAAATTTGCCAGAAACTCTTAGATAGGTCTATACTAGATAGGTATTTAGCATCGTTGAGGTTATCAAGAATTTCGGATATATATGGCAGACTATACGCGTCTTTTCTAGTCACGGCGTTCAGTTTTCTGCTGTCCAGGCAGAACCGCAGTTCGCCGTTCTTTTTTGGAGTGAGGAGGACCGGAGATGACCATGGGCTCTCGCATGGCTCTACGACATCCTCTTCCAACATTTCATCCAATTGTTCAACCAGAACTCGTTGTTTTTCTGGCGACATGCGGTAGTAACGTTGACGAATGGGGGCAGCATCCCCAGTGTCAATAGTGTGCTCAATTAGAGTAGTGCGACCTAGACCACGTTCCTCATAAGAAATTTCTCTAAATTGAGCAATGATACTGTCCGCTTCATATTTTTGTGTATCCGATAAATGGTTGTAGGTGAGCAGAAATTTTGATTCATCTTCTGTTAAATCTGTGGTTGAGATTCCTTCCGAATCTTTGTAGAAGGCGATACTGTCGAGGTGTTTCGGAAAAAGACCGAACAATCTCCAAAAATCCATTCCTAATATAAGAGAGTGCTTTATATGAGGAACCACATATACTTTAAGAGTATGCGTTACGTGTTGGAATTCTACCGGTAGAGAGATCACTCCAATAGAGTTGAGTTTCTCACCTCCAGCAGCGATAAATTGAGAAGTATCACCTTTTTCTAATTTAGAGCCTGATTCTAGTAAATGCACGTGACACCCATTACCAATTATCGTTGTAGACGAGCCGGTGTCTAGCAGTCCTATTATTGGCCTATTGTTAATGTTAACTGCCACATACGGTCGTGACCTGTCGACGTCAACCCCATTATCCTGAATTGAAGAGACAGCATTGTATGTGAAAAACTTAGCTATGAAGCCCAGCCAGTCCTTCCATTCGTCTAGATTAAAGTTGTTAGATTGCTTAGTAGCAATGCTGTCTGTCCAATCCAGCCCCTTCAGTTTTTTGACATGGTACCTTCGCCTAAAGGGTTGCAGTCTGGACATTCCGGAAAACGTACATCTTTCTTGCCACATTTAAAACACACAAGAAAACGTTCTTGTGTACAATTGGACAGTGAATGGTTGTCCGACCTACATCTAGGACAGAACTGCGGTCTGCCTGTATTCTCAGACAAGGCCGCAATCGGAACACCTTGGTTCGACTTTACAGAATCTTTTGCAGTGACAGAACCATTAACGTAAGATGTTTTGTTATATGCAGGGCTAGTGTAATTCGTTTTGTATTGTTGATTATTTCCGTAATGTGTATTGTATTTTTGATTAGAATAATTGTTTTTATATTGATTAGTTTTGTTAGAATAAGCACTAGGTGTAGAAGGTCCTTTATAAACAAACTGGGATGCAAAAGCACTGCCAGTTTCCTTTGGCGGCTCATGAAAATGAGAGTAACGTGCCTGAATATCCTCAAAATTACGACAAACTGTTTGTAAAGTTTCGATATTATTAACGCTCGGAGAGGCAGCCAAGACACCCGCATAGCATGGGCGAATATTGTGAATCAATATGTCCAACTTTTCCGCCTCTGATAGCGGTTTACTGAGCCCCGAAAACATGCCATGCATAATAGCAACGTAAATGGTGATATTTTCATGCTCACCTTGAGTGCGTGAATGAATATCAGCAGCGAGACGGTAGTCATGATCACTAGCGGTGAAATCTTTCATCAGCAATTGACGTAGATCATCCCACGACTGAATTTTATGCCTATTATAGCGGTACCAATGTAAAGCATCGCCTTCAAAGATTTCGAATCCCAGTGATAAAATCTTATCGTGAGAAATGCCCCTAGATAGTACATATTCTTCTACTCTAAGTATAAAGGAATGAACGCAGGCTTTCCCTGAAAATTTGATTTTGCTTATTTCTGAGGATAAATTACGTTCACAAGTAACCATTATAGCAGGGCCCTCTGTACCACCTTCAGAGTTAACCGAAGTTGAAGACTTGGTTTGTGACGTACTTGGTGGTCTTAACGATGACAACTCCTTATACTGCGATTGAAAGTTCGAAACACAAAGTTTATAAATTTCAGCCACTTCCGATATGCTAGTAATTCTATTAATTCTGTGGTGAATGTGGTGTAATAATGTTTCTGTACGGTTAAAATGGTTTTTATCAAATTTAGTTTTAAGAAGTTTCAAATTGCTTTGCGTTTTTAACAGAGCTTCTTTTACACCCCTCAAGTCATCACTAGGCTCTAAGTGTGATTCAAGAATATCTTCGGATGGTAACTGTGAAGATAGTTTTACAATCTGTTTACGCAGTTCCTGAACAGATTCACCTGTACCACCTCGAAGCTCCACTTCATACTCCAGTTCAGCTTTTTGCAGAGAAAGAAATTTAATATTATAGGTCATGTTTTTCGCAAATTGAGTGTGTGTTGTAAAAAGAACAAATATATATACAGTACTAAAACAATGATTGAAAAGCTCTAGTTTGATAAACGCCACAAATGAATGATTTTTAGAAATAAGAATAAACTAATGTGTGGGTGGGCTTTTTATTCTTTTTTTACAAAATAGGGGCGAGGGTGTAACAATATTGTACCCACGCACTAGTCAATTCTAGCGAGGAAATCAATCTTATATCTAGGAAGAATTTACAAGCCAACACCAAAGAACAACTATTACATGCAAAAAAGCCAAGCAACTCGAATCGTTCGTGATAGAACCTGTAGCTGGGCGCCAATGAAACCGTCTTAGCTACTTGACCTACCTAGACACCTAGAGGTTCCTAGAAGGCCAGTAAATAAAAAAAATAGCTGAGACTAAGTTTACACATTTATTTAGGGTCGAGGGTTCTTCCTATCACGAACGTCGTTATTTGGCCTACGTAAAACCACTGGCCTTAGCGAAGCCGTTGAAAAGGTGCCGGTGATGAGCGCGTCCGTGGTAGCTAGCAGGAACAAGCTGTGTAGCAGCTGCTCAGCCGGTGCGCGCAGATCTGACGGGTAGGTAGTCCAGGTAGGTAGACCAGGTAGGTAGTCCAGGTAGGTAGACCAGGTAGGTAGTCCAGGTAGGTAGTCCAGGTAGGTGGACTAGATTTCCTGCCGTAGAGGTGAACCCCAATCGGGGAAACACAATTTACAGCACTTATTAAACAGTAATAACGATTTAAATCTGAACCAGCTTGAAGCACCGGACAATTTATTTCCAACGGTTTTTATTATGAGAAGTAGTACGTCCGTGCTCAGTATTGCTCTGGCTCGGACTGCCCCGCGAATCGTCCGAGGAGGGGATGTCCCCGCTGCTTGCCGCTCGGCGCTCGCGATAACGGTTGTTTGTCAACGTAGTGAATTTCGCAATATTTACTCAGTTTCGAGTTGTACGTTGCGTTTGTATAGTTTATATTTTTAGGTTCTAGGTAGTTAAGTAGTATTTTAAGTTTAGGCAGTTCTTACAGTAACGTTCCGTTACATGTTGTTATTTCGAATGGCCGGCGATACAAGGTCTGGTATAATCCGATAGCATGCCAGGTATCCATCGTTGCGAAACTAAAAATAAACGACGCGCGTCGAACCGAAAATAATTTGAAGCGAACACGAATATTCTAATAAATCGCATGTGCAGATTAGTCCGGGTGGCGCGCGTCCGAGTGCGTGAGAGCTAGGCGAGGCTCCGGTGCACATTGCATAAATTAGTACAGTATTAATTCGGCTAATTGCCGCGCTATAACACCACCGAATAGGCTTTATACGTAGATTGTGCCACGCCATTGTGTTCTCGGCATCGCGCACAAGGTGCGAGCGGCGCCGGATATGCACAGTCATTACTGCTCGGCTCGTTAAAGCCGGCAAAAAGCTCCGCGCGCACCGCGATGATTGATTCGTCTATAGAAACCGCTTGTGAAACCATCTACTCAACAAATTGGTCAATTCATGTGCGTCGAGAAACTTGTTTTTGTTTCTTTATTATCACGTAAGTGGCGTGCGGTTTCTCCTCGTGTCACGAATAAACTATGATGTAGCGCCTATTCGTGTTTGCACATAGCTTTTACTCCGAATGATTACATTTGCAAATACAAAAGCGCTGCTTGCTCATATAAATATGCGGGTTATTTTAGGAATGTCGAGACCGTGTAGTAATCTACACGCTTATAAGCGCTCTTGTAAAAAGTGCCGAGTCAAAAAGGCTTCACGCTTCGCCGAGAGGTAAGATACACAAAGGGCAATAAACGTTTGGCGTGGACCTAAACAAACAGGGGTAGCTAGGAAGCTGGCTCTTTGTTTGGCGAGAAACATGCGAGTCAACACGGCCGCTCCACTCGTACGGGTCCGGCGAGCGCCTGCCACCCTCGCAACCTTGTGTCGCGCCCTCTCTTGTGTCGGCGCTAATCTTTCAATCACACCCGACCCAAATCCTATTGCGTTAAATACATTCTAAACTGAGCTCTACTAAACTGTACGAGCCATCGTGATATAAAACGACTTGTGACATTTAAAGATTAATGTTGTAATAGATGTCAATTCGTGAGTAAATAGGTGACGGTGCAGTTCGTAGGTATGATTTATGATACAGTTATTAAGAAATCAAACTCAACATCCGTAATTACAGTTAAATTAGTAAAGCGACGAAGGCTGTACAAAAAATGTTTCTTATTATGGCTCGGTGTGCAGCAACGAGCTTTTAAATTGTAAGGTAGTGGTTATTCGAGCGTGGCTCGCTCTCGATCACGCAATTACAATCTGATTACGAGCGAGGTGACAGTGCCGACGGGCACCGCACTGCTCCGTATCGATATCGAGATAACGACGTGCCCCGCTCTACACACCAACTCGGGCTCTCCAATCAACTTGTTCTTGCCGAGTAATTATATCCATTTGTTTGTAATGAATATTAATGACGCACCTTCCACTTCCAACGACTCTGTTTATAATAAGTATCGACGCTCGAGTGGCAATTATTTTAAGTAAACTCAATTATTGTCGTCCACCGGCACTCCGCTTCAGCTGTAGATAATTACGGTGTTATTTAAATATTTCACTTAACCTTGCCCCATTTTCCACTCGCGTTATTTCTTTTACAAACATCGGTAAAGCTTTTTTTAGTGATATCCGGCAAGCGGGTAGCAATTAGAAAGCTAACGAGAAGCGAGGACGGTCTGTACTTTGCATTATCGATGGAGCAGCCGCTAATGTTCCACGGCAGGCTATGTTTAAACAATTATTGCTCACGAATGCGATACGAATCGATGATAATGTCGGCCTCTGTCCGCTGCAATAATAGCCCATTTATCGACTCGACTGCCATTTCGCCGGAGGAATTATTTATTGACTTGCCATAAGAGCGACGTCACTTTCAATACAATGGCGTGCCATTTCGACGGGTGACTGTTTTGTTTAATAAGGTGGAAACTCCGCGAACGCCTGCGGGTGAGATAAGAACGCGGCGTGCATAAATAATTCATAAAAGAGTTGGGAGTCATTACGAAGGTCGATGCCGCGGTAGGCGGGAGCGACCTTTCGTTTTACATTGCGAAATACAATCGCGGTAAAAGCTGTAGAAAGTTCGCCGTTCGTTCGGGGTAGAGATCAGATTCTGCATAACTTTTAAGTGTATTAACAGGGTTCTTTTGTGTTGAGCGCGTGGTTGTTAAACTCGATTTTTCTCATAAGCGAGTGTGTTGTCTTAATAATTAAGTTCCGGTTGTTTTTTAGACGCACTCTGTTTAAAGTATTCCGCTCCCGCTAATGCCGTTACCGTGTACGCGACCGCGAGCGTGAGCATTCTCGGGGAGAGAAAATAAATTGCGGCACGGCACGGCGCGGGGCCGCAGCCCGCATCCAGGTCACCGCAGCCGCGCCGCGCCCTCTTGCAACCTCGCAACCTGCACTCGAGAGCACTGTCTCTCCACAGCCCTCCGTGCCTCTTCCATCTCACTTAAAACTGTAATTTACCATTACACGAAACTGCGAATGTAAAAGCTTTTAAAATTATGACTCGTTGTTTTGCGCACGTTTTAAATCTTTTTATTTGAGTTGTTTTTTGTTTTTATGGACGTGTAATGTAAGTGTAATGTTACTTGTTGATTTCATTGGGCAACATTGAAAGTTCAATCGCGTAGGTGTAGTGAACATACATTATGTATGTAAAACAATGGAACTGTTATTTTATGAAATTATTTTATACTTATATTTAGAAACTTTAATTATATTTCATTTTTAAGCAATAGGTACATTGAACCTATTGCTGAGAAAAAATTGTCAAAATGGTCAATATCTAAATTTTAAAAAATCGGCACCTTTGCTCGCTCTCGCTGGGATAACATACCAATTCATACTCCTCCTGTATATTACCTATAGAAAAAAATCGAAGTGTCTTGCTTTTGAAATGAAAAAAACAATTACAAATGGACTGAAATACAAAACCATGAGCTACTAAAAAAATCAGTCTGAGAGACTTAAGAATGACTGAAAATCGTACGAAAAGTTTTCAGCACCAGATTTTTTGTTTATCTAAAAGAGTATCTCTTTATATTGTTGAACAATAAAAACACATGAACAAATGGAGCGCCACCGCCAGCAAGATGCAGCGCTAGATTAAAAGCTTCCAACGACTAAACCACGTGAAAATCGCGCAAAAAGAGGAGTCACCCGCGGCATTAGCGGATGAGTGTTGGAGCCATTAGTGCACCCCCACCCCCGCCACCCTCCAGCCCCGGAGGCGCCCGCTCACCTCGAAACCAACGTTCCTCTTTTATTTCTCGCGCGGGGATGAACTCCTTAATGACAAACCGTACTATATCTTTTGTGGAGAGCTCGAAAAAGTACGTATTTTGCGGCCCTTTTGTGCGCCCGCTTTTTATTCTGCCATCCTGTTCGTAGCTACCGGTAGATGTAGAGCTGGCTGCAGATGGAAGCGAGGATTGTTCCACTCGTGCCAATAAGAAAAACTGCCTTAATCTGGAAACCTGATTGGAATACGTTCCGACGAATACCAACCATTCAATGCATTTGTGAGAAGGGATAAAATCATGAAAATTTTGATTGGTTTCCTTGGGAATTATGTAGAGCTGACTGAAAATTCCGTTTTTTGATCAAATTTTTCCTTAAATACATTAGGTATCTACTAATATAGAAGATAATTATGATACGAAACTTTTACAACATAATTTTCACTTTTTAATGTGCGTTTTCATACATAATTAAAATCATCCAAAGTGGTTTCACATAGTTAAGTTATTCAACATGAATTAAGATAATATGATTAACATTTGCATACATACATCTTCTCTAGTTTTTAATTAATTTTAATTATGTTATACGATGTTTATTAATGAGAGTGGTATTCTATTTTATTTCGTCATTATAGCTCTAATCGCACTATTAATGTAACTAATAAAGGATTTAATAAATAACTATTAAATAGTAATTTTAGAATATGATATATGAAATATGTAGATAAGGTATTTATTTGTAGGTATGAATCATTCTCACTCAAGAAGTAGGTATAATGTATCCGAACATTGATTTGATTTTTAACGTAGCCGTAGGTAACTTGGTAAATCTGAAGACAATTTAGTTCTTACATAACATTTGCATATTTTGTTATATTTATATTTAATTTCACAATAATATTCTATATAAAACAATTACAAAATGAACACGTCGTTCGCTGCCTGTCACAATTGAAGTGCAATCTTGAAATACAAAATGCAGAGGGCCGTCGCATCGCGGTCGTTATCCTTAATTCTTATCATAACACACTAGGTGTTCTTTAGAACTAACTAAATGTTATAGCGCGCGCCTGCACTCAGTCCGCGCTAACAATGCCCCTACCGCCAGGGTCGTAAGGCTACTCAACGATATGCTCGCTCAACAACCAGATCTAGATATATTTAATGATAGGGTAAGCAAGTTCCTTAATATACTACTGGCTTACCTTAGTTTTGCTATGTAATGTGTTGGACAATAGTCTGTAAGTTACGTGTGTTGTATGAATAAATAAATAAATAAATAGGATGTAAAATAAAAGAGCTTTTGAGTTTAAATTCTAATATCAGCTCTATTATAAACATTATGTTAGTGGCCACGCCACAAAGTGGTGGAGAGCGGCGCGCCGTGAATGAAAATGTAATTCGCGCCTCGCCGCTGCGGCTTGTACAATAAAATACGACTAACTACATCAAAATTAACAATAAGTTTAAAGTTAATTAAATCACGATCATTTATTACGGTTTTTACCTTTTAGGATTTTATTTGGAAGCACTTTTTTCTTTTACACATTGTAGTGAAGTTGCTCTACATACTCTGTAAAATCCTGCTCCAAACGAATGAGCCCGGTATATAAAAAAACGAAAATATTGGTTCTAAATCTGATTTTTGGAACCAAAGTCCTGATTCTAGTCCTAGACAAATGGAATCCAGAGGACAGGATCTGTACAATAGGTGTAGGTAGGTATGCCATGATTGGGCGATATATATTTTTAGAATATATATAGACCTGTCATGATGTGATTGCCACCATTTATACCTCCAACATTCCCTCCAATTAATGAATAGCAACTTTTAAACTTTCGCAAATTCACAACAAACGGTTAGCCAAAATGGTATTCTGATGTAATTTGTGCGCAAATAAACCAGTTTTTGCCTACTGAAGTATACTGAAAAGTGAAGATGTGATGTCACATGTCGGCTCATTGAGACTGGCCTAACGTATTGTCATTTCATTTCCCTCTGCGCCATGTGGGTCGGCGGGCGGCCGCGGATCAAAACGTAATTTGCGGTGGATAGACCGAGTCGCGTTCGCCGCTGCGGCTCCCGTTATTATACTTTACCAGATTTACTCTGTTTACATTATTATACGAGTATAATATCGTACGTACAGTATTCTATCGTAAGCTATACATGCTAAAGCGTCCGTTAAATGTAGTGTACCACTGTACCTAGTATCTAGATTGTAGATATTATCGACTAAAGATTAAGCTGTCCGAAAAAAGCCGAAAACAATCTAGTGCGGCCTTATTGTGGATGAACATACCTTTAAATTTTGTGGATATCAGGAAAAAAACTTTGACGTAGTGAAACATTATTCTCACAACGTATATATTTTACTAGATTCTGCCCGCGGTTTCTTTCCACAGAAACCGTGAATTTTTTCCGGGATAAAAAGTAGCCTATGTTACTCACCGGTCTATAAACTATATCTATGCCAAAAATCACATCGAAACTTTGCTCTGCTGTTGCGGCGTGGACAAAGAAAGAAAGATAAAGAAGGACAAATCAACAAACATACAAACACACTTTCGCATTAATTACTATAGTACAGATTTTTTTAAGGTTAAGTTTGGCATATTCCATCGCTTTGTCTTATATCAGCCCTTCAGTCTTGTTCAAATTTATAGAGGTTAATTAATCTTCGGGATGCATGGTAAATACTCAAAAATAAAAAAAAATGGTTTTGGATACTTTAGAGATATCGAACAAATCATCATCATTCAATTAGAAGCGAGTCAAAAATTAGAGCCTGTTTTTCATCAGAACCTCAACGCCTAGTGCAATCTATTTGGACTCGTCATATAATTCATATGAGCCCTTAAACTCGGTGGGTTTATTTATAGGCACTGAAAAGTCTACTATCCTACTACTTCTATCCCACTATACTACGACTATCCACCTCCTGGCTCCATCATCAGATCAGCTGCATGGTACCAAATTATTTGTTTTGTGATCCAAATTACATACTTATATAAATACTAAGTGTCAATTCGATACGAAAGTAAGACGTTGGTTAAAATTGACTTCTAAGATTTTATTAAATTGTTAATAGTTACAAATGAAGCTAATAAAACTGTGCGATAAAGGTACGTAGGTATATTACATATGATTTTCCTTCGCAACATTTGGCTCGGGTGTCGGCCGATGCGGCCACGGCTCAAAATGTAATTTGTGGTGATTCGAGCGTGTTGCGAACTTGCGACCGCTCTGCGGCTGTCTGCTCTTCTCGTAGATACGCCTCCGTGATAGCATGATATATTTTTATGGAAAAGCATTTCTAAATTTACTTTTATTTTTTTCTGGTAGCGTAGCTGTTGGTTTTTCTAAAAACAAATGAAGGTAGGTTGTTACCTATATTATTTCAACGAAATATCGTTGATTATAAGTTTAAAAGAGACAATTCGACGAGAATGATTTTAGAAAAACGAACTAAGTACTCCAGATTCAGAACGTTATCCCGGTAATTGTACTTAAAGCAAATGGTCTTTTGCGAGCTTACCGCCTTCGACTACTACCTATAGGTATATTAGATCAGGTGAGATAAGGTGAAACGTTAACTTATCTACAAGAAAAAATATCTAAAAATATATGGTCAGTTAAATTGAAGTATTTATGTACAGAAAAAGACACGATTGTTGATAAACATGTTCACAAGGTAGTGAGCTAACTAAACTATGGAATAACGTTCTCAACGTTCCAATTAGTTCCTACTAACACCTAAAAAGTTCAATTGAATGTACATAGAGGTACCGACAACAGTCCTAACTGGCAGCTACCTAACTACGGAATAGGTAGTAGCAGCTACGCTATGCAGGCACTCGCGGAATGAGTTCGCCTATGGCCTATTGGCTCACGTTATTAGCATGTCGAGATAGGAAATTTGCAATTGCAAATATTCCAATACCGGCCGCCAGTCACGATCTCAGGATCTTTATCCAATCAACTGAGAATCGGCCTTTTGTTTTCCGTTACGGATAACAAAACAAAGGTTTCGTTGTTTCCGAAACGATCGGGTTACCTGTTTTAATGGGCGCCGGTAGCGAAAATACGTTTCCTTTTTTAAACATGTCAAGTACATATTCTTTGATGTTTTCAGAAAGAGATTGTTACTAACTTAATGTAAGCGTAAAAATCAGCCTCTGCCTTATCTTTGATATATAGGCGCTACAAATAAACTATAAAAATCGCCAGTTATTTAGTAGCAAGTCTAAATAAATTAGCGCACTTCCCATTAAAATAGTAATTGTAATAATAACATAATTTGCTCGCGAAAAGCGAAATAAACTGAACAAAAGCGACAAACAGTCCATTTAGCGGCGAAATGAAAGTACAATTTGCGGCTTCACCGCGGTCCGACACGCGCCGCGCTGTCCGACGAGGAATGCCGGCTAGAAATTAATAGTTTTTACATTTACAAAGAGATTTTATTCATATTTTACTCGTAAAAAAAGAATAAACGTTAACAATTTTGTAACAACCACTGTAATGATGATATTCGTCTCAATTCTTTCGTTCGTTGAGTTTCCTAAACTCCGACGGGTCCGTACTAGATCTCACCGCAAAACAAAGCCTAATAAAATAATTGAATAAACAAACTTTTCAGCTCTCCGTCGAAGTTTACAGAAGCAATTTCGTCGTGAATGTAAAGGCTGTGTAACACAGTCGGGGCTTGGCGCCGGTAATGGAGCGTAGTGATCCGACAATATTGTAATTTAAACTCGGAATTGAAACGTGTCGACGTCTGATTGCGTTAACGAATCGCTTGTGCACCAATAATCGCTTATATATTTATGTTGTTCCGAGCGGAGCCAATCGCAGACGCCTACACTGGCCCGAATACACGTACAGCTAATCACAAGTTTTACGCAATCGTGTACACTCGATTACTGAATAAAATTGAGCTGTCAAAATAACCCGTTGCGCACACTGGTTGACACGAGCCGATATAATAACACACTCAATTATGTTAATTTGTTGGCGATTCACTTCGAATCTGCGAATAAAATGAATGTTCATTTAAACGGAAAATACGTACTTGGCCAATAAATACGGGCGGGTCGGTAACGCGGCGATTTATCATCTGGTTCCGCCGCGCATTATTGTTTATCGTGTTAATTTTATTTGTTGCTCGCCGGCCGGCTTATCTACTAATTATAAACGCTTTCATTGAATTTAATATGCATTGGAATGTGGAAACGTTTTCGGTTGTCTATTTGTATGTTAAACAGCGGTAGGTACGCCGATAGCGGTCACTCGTTTCCTTTACAACCGACTCTGTTTAACTTTAATGTTTATTTTATTCAAAGGAGTAGATTGTTGAATTTTAATACTAATGTCGGGTCCGTATTAACTTTATCAACGCGTCCACGACGATATCGTTTTGTGTCGACCTTTTGTTTGTTTTATTCAATAACGATACGGTTATACTTTTACGACTTAAGTATTAAACTTTATTGATATGGATTTTGTTTATTGCAGACGGAGATAGCAAAAAGGCTGAACGCGATAATAGCACAGATTCTGCCGTTCCTATCACAGGAGCATCAGCAGCAAGTGGCCTCGGCCGTGGAGAGGGCGAAGCAGGTCACGATGACGGAACTCAATGCCATTATTGGGGTGAGTACCACTCGAGCCAACAAAAGGAATAAATCTTTTACGAGTCACCACCATGTTTTATGGAACGGACGTGGGTCGAAGATACTGTTATGTTATCGTTCTCTTGATAAATGAATTCTATCTAGCAATACATTCTAGTTTATTGAGTGAACGATATCGATATCTAAGCCGGCGTATGTTTCTCGAGGGTGTCTTCAAATCGAGTGGAAATAGCTATTTGCTAAGGAACCGTGTTTACTCTACCTATTCGTGAATGCTCTATCGTTTTCCATTAGCCGACGCAGAGATTAAATTCAACAAAAAGTGTTTACACACATTTCTCCGATTCAGATGGGATAAATTCTCAGAATGAAAATTAATATCTTCTTAAATTATAATTCACGCGAAACCGATTGGAACAACACGCTGTTTGTTTGTTCAGCTTCGGCTCGTAAAAGTGGAATGTTTAGCAACGCTGGCTGCCTATACTTCTGTGCTGTACCTATAGTCTATACTATACATTGAAGGTGCCGTGGCATCTGTCCAAACATTTCGCGATGTCGTATCGCTGTCATTGGTTAGTTATTTGCTTATTGCAGCATGCTAGTGGGAAGGTCGATGATATTTAGACGCGCCTTTCTGAATAGGTGTCACTTGAAATGCCTAAGCTGACAATGTACTAGTTTGATCTGCACAGTTGTGAAAGACATTGGCATAACGTTGACAGGTACTCAACTTATTAGCTTAACAAAGCTAATAACTTGAGTATGCCATTAAGCTGGTCATAGCTCATAAGGCACGTCAGTAACTAGGCAGTTGGTCTAAACTAATTCCTTTCATGTAACGCAGTTGGCATAAAACATTTAACCTGCCACCTATTCACCACAAAATAAAAGCTGAATGAAAATCCTTGTCTAAAACAAGCTTGGGACTTGAAAGTGAAGTGTACGTGCACAGTAAGTCGATTCAAGCAGGGCTTTCAACAGGTCGAAAGTTCGACGGTCGTTAATTAAACGATCTAAGCCGCGCAGAGGAGTTGGCCGCGCTCCAACAACTAAATAGCTATTGATAAAACTGCTACAAACCACCGCTGATATTATACAAAATTATTTTATTAAGCACACGGTTTTGGCACGTTAACCGCGAATTAGCGTGTTTGTATAATTTGTAACCGACATTTGTCATGTGTGGGCGGCCGTGATTCAACATACGATGTTACAAGCGGTGTCGGGTGTTCGTCTACCTATGTAATATGCTGAGCGTTTACACATCAATTTACATCCGCGACGCTATAACACTACTTCTCTACCGAATTAGTACCCGTCCTCAAATTTGCGGTCCTAACTAATTCCACAGCATGCTAATTGTGTTTTTAGGCGCTAGATGTCGTGACTTCATTGCATGTCTTTATTATTTCAGTGTACGCGTTTGCTGTCGGCTGCCAAGTCGTTAGTGCGATCTATTCTCGATGTGTTAACGTTTGGTGCTCGAAATCCGTGCGGATAGGTGTACTAAAATAAATCACTTTGGAGATAATGAGGGCGAAAATAAACCGTTGGTAGTCACTCGTCGCTCAGCCGTCTGCGGGCGATAGACCCGGCGCGGGGATCCTTGGCGCGCCGCCAACTCGATCACACACCACGTACGACATTGTTGTCGCCGCTGCCACATCCACGCTCGTTTCAAATGCCAACTCGAAACAAATAATAAATACATCGGCCCGGTATGCAAACTACGAAGATTTAGCACCATTTAAACCGTAACGTAACTTTTGGACGCTAATCAAATATCTCATGAATTATTTACACACGCTTGGAGCGGTTCGCTCATGCCATTAAGTTGCTAATTGCTAAATATCAGAGGTTGACATTCGAGGTGTTAATACATACAACATTGAAGCAGCGTTAAGTTATTTATTGCGTTTTATCGGTTCAGGTGCGTCTTTCGTAAATCATCTCTTGATTCGACAAGGTGGGTAACATACCTTTTATTCGGTAGTACGATCGGAAAACATCCAGAGAGAGATAAAAGGAAATACCTTAAGACCCCAAAGTATTTACCGAAGGTTCATCGCCCCGGTTCGTGGGGATTTAGCCTCGTGTACGGGGATAGCTTTCCACGGAACTAGAGCCTCAAGACACCGGCAAAACGCAATATCGCCCTCTCCCTATAAAACACTCTAATTTAAATAAAAAAGCGACGCCACCTTCCGTATGTCGGTCCTTTTTTTTATTACGAACCTTTTTTATTTTCGGGTCAGCGAGGGATCAAAGGGGCTCTCCCCGGAGACGGCCCGCGCCGCCCCCGTCTGATTTGCGACGATTCCGTCGCGCGCCGATTTGTGAAGAGGGAATACTCCTCAAATTGGGGTCTGTTTGCTCGCCTATTAAAATCACTCACCGTTCCGAGTGCTCCGTTTCGTTTAAACGTTCTGTTTTTATTAAAGCGCTGTTCGCGATGTTTTAATTTCCTTTTACCATTGTTTGCGCTCAGTTTTTAGCAATCAGGGAATGTAATTTAATTAGCGATGCAGTAACGCTACGAAATGTTACACGGTGCAAATGGAAAACAGGTCGAGTGCGTCACGAATTTCGGCTCGAGTGATAGATACCAAGTGAAATAGTTGTGTGTTGTGTGCGAGCAATGTGTGTGAACTCATTGTTGACGCGGGGCGGGAGAATTCATCGGGGGTGTTTGTCGTCGACGCGTTATCGCCGAGTAAATCATTTCTCTTGATTTTATTCCGCGCCGCGGCTCCGAGGGTGGCTCGCGAAGGTAATAGCTTCCAGATACACCGCTCCCACCCGGCTCACCTATACATGTCGCATTGAAACAATATTCGCGTTGCCTGCAGATCAATACGCGCGCGTACGTGCGACCTCCGTCATAGGTACGCGCCTCGAATCTTACCCGATTCCGATCGCATGCCGTCGTTTACGGCTCGATCGTTTGTAATTGAATGCCGTGCCGACATAAGCATGTGAAATAAACAAGTGTATTACGCGTACAACGTTTATGCAACATTATCTCGGGAGATAGGTGAGCAAACATGAGCGCTCGTGTAAATAGAGCGTATCTGTTTCCCCGTCGATTGCTTAATAAACAAACGAGTCGTGAAAACATTTCTATCTAGTTTGTGCCGGGTACGCGCTCTCGGGTAAAAATTACGAAGGGAATAAATCGGGGCGGGTCGGGCGGTGGGCGAGGTAACATGAATTTGTCATTTTTTCGCAGGCACGTTCGCTTGCTGGTGATAAATATTGCATTGCAGGCCTCGTACGCGACGCGACGCGGCGCTCAGACGACGAGCCGCATTAACTTTTCCCCTATTGCTATGGCGTAGTCATACTGTGGTGGTATGTCTTGCGACTTTGTATTTTATTATTTTGACTTTGCGACACGATTTGGAAGGCTTGTGGTTTTCCATTTAATTTATCATCAGTTACTATTTTTGGACCAAACGATATATAATTGAATTTTTATCACAGTTTTACAATATTTTTATCTAGTCTCGGTAAGGGCAAATAGCAAGCCAGCGGCACAAACATTCCATATCACACTGCACAACTACTAAGACACTGAAAGTCCATTAAAATCAAACACACTAAGACCAGAGTCAATAAAAGCCGTGTTTAAACAAATGCAAATTTTTGCTTGCCATTACGAAACAACATTACGTAAAGAAACTTTTTTCCTTATAATTAATCATAAAACGTGCTATGTTTATATTTATAAGTAGCTATGGCTGCGCTTACATAGCTTAAGTTACTCCTTGTAACATCAGCTATCTGCCAGTGAAAGTCACGCAAAATCGGTCCAGCCGTTTCGGAGATTACCCAGAACAAACAGACAGACGGATTGACAAAAATTATTAAAAATGGTTGTTTTGTTATATGTATCGTATATACTTTCATATGCATGTAGTAAAATGCTGTTATTTTGATATTACAGACACTTTAATTTTATTTATTTGTATATATGTAGCCAATAAGATGTATTAATTGGCAAAATACATAAACAGTGTCTGGCCAAGAAAGAAGAAAAAAAAAAGATGTTTATAAGGCTAAGAGTCATTTGAATTTAACTCAAACGTACAGGTCAATAAAAGCCACATGACTTTCTGTTAACTTAAACTACTAAGGTTACAAAAATGGCAATGTGTCTTGCCCTTACTTGCCCTACCGCTTAGATTCCTTGTTTTTCAACGCGCGGAAGTGAGTTAGGGGCCGTTCTGTCGTCGCTTCCAATGAAATTATGTAATCAGTATTACGACTGATCCGGCCCGAGAGTTTTTCTTATCATCGTAACTTTTTTGTACGTTGAGGTTGTTAATGTTCCTTATTTGTCAAACGAATTGAGTTAGAGGGCATTGTAGGAGGATTTATGTTAGTAGAGGAAATATTGGACAATAAGACAAAATTAATGTTATTTTTGTGTGCTTGTCATACTTGTATATCTGAAGTAGACTGTACCAATTTGAGAGTAAATCGCTATAACAAAGTCACTTTCCGTAAACGATCCACTCGAACAAAAAACGTGGCTCGATTCTATTGACCTATCAAGGGTCAACATTATTCCTCTACAGTTAAATGTTTGTAGTTTCCGTGTGCTCAGTTTAGGTATAATATATGTGATTAGAAGCAATTACGTTGAAAGTGTAACACGTGTTGGCGTCGCGTGTGAGACCCGAGGTTTCCCGCCTAATGGTGCGTGATCCCCCTCCTTACCACCCTCGAACCCAAACTACCCTCTTTGTAGCTTACACCGTCGTTTTATACCCCGACATTCACATGTAAACGACTCTGTGCAGTCTCGTGTAAATAATTATTAACGTTGAACTTTAAACCTTTTACGAGCGAAGATAATTCACACTTTGTCTGCAGAGATACGGTTTGTAAACAGCGTATATTCTGTTTAATAACATGGGAAGTTACACTGGAATGGCGCGTGTGTTTTGTTTTCGTTTCATTGTGACCTGAGATAGAATCTTTATAAATAACCTCATCAACGCTCTCTCTGTTTTCTTGAAATTTCGCACTAACCTCTCCTTTCGCCAAGATGCAAACATGACCGTAACTACGAACGACTAATTAAACGAGTTTCTGGCGACAATAATCTTAACGTGTCACTAAGTTTTGCAGTAATGCTATGGGTTAGACTCAACAGAGCAATTTTTCCTCGTCACTCCGATGAAATTAGAGCCTCACGCTTAGAGATACAATAACTAGTCACTTCACTAATCACTTTATTTATATCGTCTGTAAGTATGCAACATACTCACTTCGATAATCACCTCCCTCAGATCATTACAGTTCATTAGACTTACAATACTCCCATACAAAAGCCAACAAAGTCGCTGTAAACCTGTATCGAATGATTAATCAATATAATTACTAATGCAACTACATAATCCATCAGCAGACAAGGCCCGCGGCAATCGCTCTATAATAGCACTTTAATGCGCACCCGACCGTAAACCCACTATTGATAATTTAAGTGTGTTACGACGTAGTAACTGCTACTTATACTATGATTACTATACTCACAAACTATTCATTGATCTGTGCGATTGTGGCTACAGATGGAACTTTCCTAATAATAACTAATAGTAAGTAATCTCGATGAAACACCGCTTAGTTAACTTACAGCAGTTTATGAAAGTTAATGACTTTTAAATGTAACTCACATTTAGTAATGGCTCTCTAGATTATTCTAATGTGTTTGCGATCGCCTCTACCTATCCTCACTTAGTGCCAATGAACTTATAACACGAGTAAAGGCTTGCTCTTTGAAAGGATCTTACAAATTCTGTTCTTCCCTCTCGTTGACATGAATAAGCTTTTTGGTTTTTATTCCATATCTTTTGACTAAATAGAAACCCTCACAAATCGTTCAGCCGGAATGGGCTCTTCTAAAATGGTCGATGTTTTCACTTCAACATGTTACGTGTATCCTTTCAGAGTTTCAGCCTCGCCCACTGTGAAGCTTAATCCAAACAGATCGGATAAAAAATATCGGTTGTTAAGCCGAGGGAAAATATTTATGCGTAGAAATCTGTGCGGCTGGCGTGCTCAATCCATTTATAAATGGTGAATAATCTCCGAGCGTATGGGCGGGGGTAAATGTGGCGTGAAAACCCGAACCCGACGATCCTGTGGAGCATTTTTCACGTGACAAAAGCTTCGGGAGACAGCGCACGTCTGGTCGAAAGGACAGGCCTGCGCCGCTGGAATAGTTATTTCTACGTGCCGGCGGGTTTGATCTTTAATGTGGTAGGATTCGATTTCTAAAATGCGTTATTTATCCCATTGCAGTGTGAAACACAACTGAATATAAAAGTGATGCCAACTTTATCCAGTTCCAAAATACGTAATTGTAATATATTATAATCTAGTCGAAATAAACACGAGGTCTCGGATATTTTAAATTCATAATGCAAATTTAATCTGTTTATTTTCCAAACGTAAAAATACCGAAATAGAGCTCGTAAAGTTGTTTCAACATCCAATTTCATTTTATATCGTAAAATTAATTCAGCCTAGTCAACGTTAGATATTCATCACCAAAGTTATTGTAGTGGCGGCGAAAGATACTCGCTGCAAAATTCAATGAAAAAATAATAACGTCTAAGACGCCCCTTGTTGTTCCAAAGAAACTTAATCAAAGTTTAATTCGGTCGATAATACAAACACCGAAGTTCGCGGAGAGATAAGTAAACGGATGGGAAAGTCGGGGGAACGAGTTTTAATCCCGCGGGACGGTATCGGGAGTGTTTAATCACGTCTAAATATGGAAAAAATATGGCGAGGTATCACCGAGAGTTATTGTCATTCATAACAGGGTGTGTGGGAGGGCGGGCGAGGGGTGGAGGTCTCGATACCGATACCGGGCGGGATCACGTCACCGCGCCGTAACGAGGGAAAAGTTAGGATCGCGCGAAATGTTTGTAATATGTAGGTTCGCACATTGAATATTTGGTTAGGGTTACCGAAATTCGGTAGTTGCTTTTTGTTCGGTTACGTGTACGTAATAGTTTGTTTTCCGTAAAATGTTTCACTTATTTTTGTGGTAATTTTTTGTAATTGTATTTGTTTTTTAAAGTTGATCTTTGTGCAAGTTCGAAGTTCAGCCACGATGGAACATAGTAATTAAAATAGAGGCAGTTATCTATTCGTGTTTATTACTGTCTGAGGTCAAGTAGTTGGATCACCTTTACAGCGCGAGGTCCAAGGTGTCTGAGGTCATGAGAATCCGTCTAGAAGCTTTAGAGAAAATAAGTCCTAACTGTTTACTTGTTATAAAAACTTTATAGGGCAATGAAGTAAAGCCCCCGCAAATTGAGTATTTTACATCGAAATTAAAATGTTAATCTTCGACGACCCTTTTTACTTTTATTTATGAAGACTGAAATGAGATCTTTTTTATTTCAAGTGCCGACCTTTGATATCCATTTAAAGTTTTGTAATAACGAGCGAGGAGTTGTTTGCACGAGGCATTAATTTTGATTAAGCACAGGCGTAGAAGCGTAAACATTCAAATGGGACAAATACAAATTAAAAATACTCCCCTTTTGTAAAAAAGCACTCTCAACTAAGTGGCGCTCGCCACCTTTTGACACACAATAAATCAAAGCCGTGAGCGGCCAATAAAAAATATGTTCCACCCTCGGCGAAAATCCAATTAATTTTCGGCGGCTAAAAAAAAGAACGTGCCCGTCCGAGCGGAAAAAGCTTGGGACCCGGCGCGAGTCACGAGCGGCAGCGAGCGCGGGACGAGCGTGACGCGCAATGTATAATAATATCGTTAAACGAGATAGGAAAGGGAAGTGCGGAAAAACGGGAAAAGTGGAAAAGGGGAATAATGGAGAAGGAGTAATCAATTTCGCTCAGTCGCCGCCGCCGCCGGCGAAGCTCTCATTTAAAATTTAAAATATCGCGGTGCGAGGGGCCGCGGGCCTCGAGGACTTTTTAATTTAGCTCGACTTCGTTTTAAAAATGCACGGAGCTCTGCGGCGACACATCAATCCACTTTTACTGGCGACACTCGAAACTAAGAGCGTTGCTTTATTTCGTCGAAGTTGAGTTTTAGCGGTCCGTAATTTAGCGCACGTGTTCACTTTATGTGTTAAATCAGGAAAATACAGTTTGTAATTGTTTTATAATTTTTTAATGATTCCCGTCCTGAGTGTTTGTTTCTGCTTTCTTTACTTTATAATTCTCAGATTTTGATGGAAAACTTTTGTTAGTTTGTAAAACTAATAGGCGATTTTCGGATTAGAACAGAATATCCGACCTATCCATTTCAAGGTCGAGGTTGACGAACTTAGGTACTTAGGTTAGTTTCAATGACGTGTTCTTCATCTATCCAAAACTTCTATCCAGAGTTTGATTTAGCTTTCTTTCCTACTAACGGATAATCTATAACTGATACAATCTTTGTTACAGCAACAAAGGCCAGACCTGCCGCGATTATTGCAACAGATGCACGCGGCGCACCTACCGACGCACGGGGCGCCGCCCCTGCCGCTCCTAGGGCAGGGTGCTCTGCCCCCCGCAGGCCTTCTAGGCCTTGGAGTACCTCACCATCCACTTTCAGTGCTAGCCAAACCCCCGGATCTACATCGACCAGATGATAAAGGAAATGGTAAGTTCAATAATGTTTTATAAAAATACATAATTTCGTAGAGCCTGTGACAGATGGTTCGATTTGATTGCTTTCAAAGCTGCTGTTGGAAAAAACAACATTTTTGTGAACTTTAATATTGATGCTATTAGAAATACCTTTCCATTTATTTATTCCCTATGGCTTAAATACATGTTACGCATGAAAAGTTCGACCTCATGTATAAAAAAAGAACGAAATCACGAGCACGCCGTAAGTAACGGTTCGATACATGATGAATATTTTAAGAGGCTGTCGCTTGTTTGTGTATTCGTCTTGTTTGCTGTGTGCCACTGGAGACTATTAGTACCTTCTCCACCTCGCCGCCCCCCTGCTCTCTCCGGCCCCCTTACCCCGCGACCGCCTCCGCCGCGGCAGACGTCTCCGATCCCACTTCTGTTTCAATATTTACCAGGTTCGAGAGGCTTTTTGAACTCACTGTTTGCGTGTTTTCGGATCGCTGACGGCTACGACTCGGCCGATATTGCTTTCACAGTATGAATAAGTCAATTCCACGAATTGGTGCCTATCTATGCGTGTGTTTGGACAGAATTTGTAAACAGACAGTGATGAACAGATTGGAAAAAATATTTTGTGCGGCGCGAAAACAACGATTTAAACGAAAGCCGGGTCGGGTCATAACTCGACGCTATCATGGCATTATTTGTATCAAACAACGGGGGGAAGGTTTTCAGGTTTCACAGAAGCGCGGCGCGAGTAATCCGGGCGCGACGCGCGGGGTAGAGAGCGCCACAAATGAAAATGTAACACAGAAATGGATTTGGAAGCCGCCCGTCGCTCCGGTTAATTACAAAAGCAAGCGGTAATCTGCGCTCCGGGATGTTCCGGCTTAGCGCCCCCTGCCACCCCCGGCCCGCCCGCCACTTCCCCGGCTAATTTGTGCTATTATCGGTGTACTGATGTAAGAGTTACCGCGCAGATGGCCCCCGCCACCCGCCAGCCCCGCACCTAGCCCGCGCTCAATTAATTATTCCTTGCTGGTGTGAGCGTCGCCTGTTTTACTCAATTAGTAACGTAATTTTGCGGGTGACTTGAGTGTGCGCGGTCGCGGACTGACACATGTGCCGAGTTTTGATACTCGCTAAATTAAATTCCGACTTTACGCTCCACGATACGACTACTCGACTACGTTCCTACTACAGCACACAGTTCGCTGACGAATAATCAACTTGAAGAACGTACACGTTCTGATGTTAATATAAAAACTATGTAAGGTAATTGGGAACACAATTCGTTTTATTTCATACGGACAACTTAGAATAGAATACATGACATATAAACAATCTAGTTGCTAGGTAGCAGTTAGCAATTATTGTCGATTATATTAAACCTATTTGACGCTAAAGAGGTCCTACATCTCTTAACTTTTAACACCCCCACTTAATCCACAATATTTTGCGCAAAATTGCTGTTATACCCTAGCGACTCCCTTGGTCAACATATCGGCAGGCATAAGGGACGTTTCACAATATTTTATATAGATAAAACCCTTTGCTCTGCCAAGTCCGTCATTGCTTCCAACCACAATTTTTTGTCTGAGCGCTCCATGGCATCTTGAACCAATACAGGATCAGAAACATCAGCTACGTGAAAGTTATAGACCATGTCCTTTTCTCTTTTGGGACGTCTATCTCGAACAGGGTAGCGTCTTTCAGTAGGAACAACCACATTATTTGTAGGATCAGCAACATTCGTGTCAACTTGATCCCGCAAAACTTCTGTCATGGGATTCTCTGAATCGACAGAATCGAAGAAGTTATCTCCAGAGTCCGATTCAAGGGTTGAACTCGATGTACTTCCTTGACCATCTACATATACAATCGGACTCGACGATCTAGATTCTTCTCCAGTTTGTTCAATTATGACATTCGGCCTAGACACAGGTACCCCCACTGCAACAGGTACAGCTAATCGTGGTAGCTCTGATTCAGTGATGGGACGACTAGCCTCAGGAATGTCATTTTGTAGAAATATGTCCACAAAATCGCTCTTAGAAACAATATCTCGTTTCTCCTTTACCATCGGCACACTATCGAAAATTATTGCATCTTTCTTTTCGAAGAACGTTGCATCTCGAGCAAAAACAACTCGCTTTGGATTGTTCATTTTTATGAATCTGTAAGCTTTCTGATCCACACAGTAGCCAGTCATAATCATTTCCACAGTTTTCGAATCAAATTTTCGCCGACTATTATCTTTCACCAGTACTTGAGCTTTACATCCAAAAGTCTTCAAGTGTGAAAGATCCACTTTGTTGCCAGTGAACACCTCTTCTGGAACTTTTCCGGTTAAAGCCATAGTTGGGGATCTATTTTTTAGATACACCGCGCACCCAACAGCCTCGCCCCAAAATCTTTTGTCCAGATCAGCATCTTTTATCATACACCTGGCCTTTTCAGTTATAGTTCTAATAGTTCTTTCAGCCACTCCGTTTTGCTGAGGTGTATGAGGAACAGACCTTTGGTGAACTATTCCATGAGCTTTCAAATAGTTTTGAAAGTCATTGCTGGTGTATTCCGTGCCGTTGTCACTTCGCAATTTCTTTAATTTTTTACCTGTTTGTTTTTCAACGAGTGCCTTAAATTCCTTAAATTTAGCAAAAACTTCAGTCTTGGACTTTAACACGTAGCCAAATGTTTTTCGACTATAGTCGTCCACAAAGATCAGAAAATATCTATTTCCGCCCCATGAATCTACTTCCATTGGACCTGCTAAATCTGAATGCACCAGTTCCAATAACCCATGAGCTCTTTTAGCATGCTTCCTCCTCGGAAACATTTTCACACACTGCTTACCTTGGCAACACTCTACGCATGGTTCCTTGTTCACCTCCCCAAATGAAAGACCATCCACCATGTCTTTCAACCTGACCATGAGTGGTCCACTCAAGTGACCTAACCTCCTATGCCATAATTCATATGCACTTGGAGCAGTTGGAGTATCTAAAGGAGTAGTGAGAACCATCGCTGCCTCTTTCGGATCTTTAGTGCTATTTTTAGAACTAGTACTATCCTGGGTGGTACTTGTATTGCCCTTACTGTCTTTAGACTTGCGCTGCTTACACTGCCACTTATAGTGACCCTTCTTTTTGCAAAAATGGCATATTACATCCTTTTTGCTGTAAAGCGCCGAGTCTTCTACCTTCGCCGTGTCACTTGCACTCTGCGACGGCGTAACTATGTCTAGTTTCCGTAAGCTCTCCTTTAGTAGCGCTGCCATCACTGTCTCCGTTGAAATTTTCGTACCCGAATGCTCCAGTGTCATAACAAGCGGGTTAAAATCGTCTGTTAAGCCCGCCAGCATGATAATTCCGATGAACTCGTCGTCCAAACCTGCCTTTATACTTATCAACGATTGACTGGTTGACTGGATCTCATTCAAATATTCCTCCACATTTCTAAACGTCGACAATTTTACGTTGAACAGCCTGCGCAGTATATATAGACGGCGCATCAAGTCAGCGTATGCCCTCTTCAGCGCTAGCCAAGTATCTCTAGCGGTTGTCAAAGCCATTATCATAGGGAATATATTCTCCTTGCACATGAGGCATATTTTACTCCTAGCTTTAGCGTCTCTTTTCTTCGCTTCGGCTGAGTCAGGTATAAAATGTTCATCTAAGCATTCCCATAAATCCAGGTCGGTTAGCAGCATCTCCATAGCAAAAGACCATGTGCCATAGTTGGCTTGACCGGCCAGCTTCTCAATATTACAAGTAGCTTGTTGCATTTTAACAACTGAATTTATCTAGTAGGTACTGTACAGCTTACCCATAGCTTTTATCACACGCAAAGCATCCAGAATATTTCTGGGCCCATAACCTGATGTTAATATAAAAACTATGTAAGGTAATTGGGAACACAATTCGTTTTATTTCATACGGACAACTTAGAATAGAATACATGACATATAAACAATCTAGTTGCTAGGTAGCAGTTAGCAATTATTGTCGATTATATTAAACCTATTTGACGCTAAAGAGGTCCTACATCTCTTAACTTTTAACACGTTCATTAGTTGGTTATGACTTGCAATTGTTTCAACCAATATGCAGTGCGCGCTCACGCGTGAGGACGGCACTCGCAGCTGAATAGTTCGCCAATAATTGAGGCTATTGCGTTTAAATTAATTGTGGCAATACATGCAGCGCTAATACGGCCGTGCGCTGTCTATATGCACGTACATACATATGTACCGCACGTGAATAGTAATGGAATTGCCTGCAATTGCTCACAAACTTGAGACGAATCAACTGAGGCGTAATGCCTTTGATGCATGCAATTCCATAGCCAACGTACCGTACACACACTGATCAGAATAGCAACCGCAACCACATGCTCGACGCAATTATTTAGATTAGACACGCTTCCTCTTCGTTTAATCCATGCCGAAGTTATAAATGGATTCAATAAAAACTTGATCGATATCGGCGTTGTAAATAACTTTCTCACTTAAAAGCATGTCAAAGAGGTAATTATGAGCTGACATTTAGATGAGGCCGTTATAATAATATGTTGCCTGGGGCATAGATTAACTGAATCATTAAGACACAGCACCTGGAGCCCACAGTGAATGTGTAAGTCAGTGTTTACACGTTGAGCATTTCGCACAAATCATCGTCAAAATTATCAAAAAAAAAAACAAAAGAACCGAGGTGGTTGTCCAACCGTTGATGTTGTAGCAACTATAAATCAAAATTTAGCTACCTTTAGAAATCACTCCCTTACTAAAATAGAAACCAAAATAAAGTTCAATGCTACTCCCTAGCATCATCATTCTTTCAAGTTTCTGGGGTTTATTCCTACAATTATTTAATTAGGTATACAATTTTTTAACTTACTACCTACAAGAATTATTAGTACAGTCAATAAAACAAAGCTTTTCGTTTATATTTTTAGTTTTGAGGACTATGCTGATAAAATCAGGAGAGCAGAATTTCATAGTATATGTACACGGGAAATTCCTTGCATAAGGCTGTATATTTTTTAAATAAAAAAGTTATAAAGGTCTATTGAAAGAGCTAAGTAGCAAACTGTGTCAGTGTACTTTTCATATAAGGACATATGTCTGTGAGGTTAGTGTTTATTGGCGCGCTTACTTTATAGTGTCACTGTAAAAATCGATATAGCTATAGACCAAGCATGGCCCCAAAAACGTGGCTTCACAAGCGGCTGAACCGTCCCGCTTATACTGTTCAATCTATGATTGACGGGTAGAGAGGTGCATGTAGAAAGCACTGATTGATACAGAGGGGTAATTTGCGCTGCCCCATTGCCCACTTCTGGGGCGTGTGTGCGACGCATCCGAGTAGCCAATTTGCCAGGCTACGAGTGGCCTCTCTATTGCAATTCGCTTCGTCACTGGACGCTGCTTTTGGAATTACTACCCGGTAGGGATGTTAACTAATCTAATGTACTCTAAGGGGCAGCTTGACGCTCATGCAAACGTACGTTTGCTTGAGCGTCTAAGTTGCCCCTTATGTGAAACTATGTGACTTTAAAGGACTAGTTATTGGAGTTAGTGATGATGAAAGCGTTACTTTTGGTAATTTAAAAACTTTTGTGAGTAAACGTTTACTAAAACTTGCTAAACTTTTTTTCACGTAGTATAGGTAGGTCACAAATGAAAAATATGTTTTACTATTGGTGCCGTTTTTTGGAATTAAAAGTAGGTGTGATAAATATGTCGATACTATAATAGGTAACTATACCAAATTTCACCTAAATCTGTGCAGTAGTTTTTTTAGCTCTTATCATTTATAACTTTAGGAAGAAATATAATATATCATACCTAATTGTATTACCTACTATGATTAAAATAGCATATTATTATAGGTGTCACTCTGAACAATTCGTAGCATCGTATAAAAATCAGTGTTAGGTTTTTTTTATAAAAGATCACATAAACAACGTGCAATGTAGGATACAGAGATGAAAGAACAGATATGGTTCCTGCAGGGTTATTTTAATTCACTCGGAATGATTACGTCTCGGCAGCGGCTGTTTCTGATCGTTTATATTTGAATGGCATCCCGTCAGAGAAATGGTCCGTATAAACCACAGACTTACAGTAGCAAATCTGTGGTATAAACCAACAACTGAGCTGCACAAACATGCGATTATGAAATATAAATGATTAGAAGCTATCGCTTCCTACTCCTAGTTGGTATCATTTAGAGTAAATTAAAATAACCCTGCTGGTGTCAGTTAAAAAGAGGTCGCAGGTAGGCGCTAGGCGGCAGGTGGAGGTAAGCCCCTCTCGGGACGCGTGAGACGCGGCGACAGCACTGCAGTATTCATCGCCACTCCACCCGCCTCGATTATACCGACACACACTCGCCTGGGTACATATTGCAATAAATTTTACCACTAAATTCATCTCTAACGTCAACTAGGTACTATACTAATCAGCATTGGCCATTGCCATTGACCTTGCCGCCAGCATGCTGGGTACGCTAACTGGTAGTGGGCTAGAACATTTGAATCATCCATAGGCCTGCAATGGCTTGTAGATTATCTAACTATTTTTGTAGCTAAGTTAGGTGTAGTGTTTGTGTTAGAGCCCTTTAAAAAAAAGTATATAGGTATTGTAACGACTTTTTCCGTAAAAAGTCAAAACACTCATAAACAAAATATCAGGCGGTATGGACTAAGTCTTATGTGAGTGTTTGTGTGAGTGATTACCACTGCTTCGTTCACAGTAATAAGAATCATATAATATACTTTGACATTGAATTGTTTACCAAATCTGCTTTAACCTGAAGCTAAAAATGATCCACCTTATTTAGGTTAAAAGCGACCCAATTTCGATTTAAAAATATCTTCTTTAAACTCTCTTCTGCGATAATGCTTGCGGAGATTAATTTTATAAAATTAAAACCATATTATTTTACACTTATCATCTCTTCACAATTAACGTCAAATTATGCCTCAACTTCAACTCTTTATTTCCTGGCTTTCTGTAAATTAATCTTATCTGGGCCCTATTTAATAAAGCTGACAATTCGACAAATATGTCAAAAACTGACATAATTGTCGAATTTTCTTAGGCTTAATTCTACAATTATGTCATTTTTTGACATATTTGTCGAATTGTCAGCTTTATTAAACAGGGCCCAGGTTGTGTTTACGTTTTAATAGAAAAAAAAACAATACGGCTCTCCGACTATTACTCAAACATGCGGGGTTCGCTAAAAGAAACAATTTTATGATATATCTGTACCCGAATTCGGTAGAACTTAAATTAAAAAACAGAAATACAGAACTCATTACCTTCCAATATTTACTTACATTATTATTTCCCGGCATCGTTCCCGACCTGATATTCGGATAATCTCTCTGCAAACGTCAATATTTTCGATTTCCTTATATCCTCTTTAATTTGGTAGAGAGAAATAAATGTAAAATCTGTTTTACAAAATAATATTTACCCTTATTTCAATAACATTTCCTCGTTGGTTACAGGTATCAGCTCAGCGGAAGAGAGACACGTGAGTACCGCATAACTTTTTCCAATTTTACTCGAGTTGTTAAAATTCCGTCGGCGAAATTTTGCTTTGAAAAATTCTCCCGCAAGCGTAGGTAGGTAGCAGCTGCCTTTTCCATTTGGGAATGTACGTGGAGTGCTTCGCTCGAACACGTTGATTTCATAACACGGCGAGAGGCGCGTGGCGCGCTTGTAAGTGCGACTGGAACGAGTGGGTGGCAAGGCAAGTGGTACACTCTACCCTGCACTTGTACATTCCACTCGCAAGCTGCTGTGATCGCTCGTTCACCTACATAACGCTAACTGGATCAAGATCTTGTGTTGGAACTTGGAACTGACGGCCTTGACGCTAAAGGCTCACAATACTTGTAATATAGATACGCTTGTTCGACAAACTAAAATAAATTGAAACAAATCACAATGAAATTGCAATTCACTGAAGAATAAACGTACTACAGAAAACTACAGAGTTGAGATCTCGTTATGTTCACTCCCTCCGTAGTGTTTCTTTTAGTTCTACACATGTCCTCTCTCGAACTCACTTGGCGTATCAGGGCTGTCACCATGACATTTCAAGTGTTTATCGCCATGATTCATTATACAAACAGACAACGGAGCGCTTGTAGTAGCACCAGTAAAAGGTTAAGTGCTACTTGAGTCATAGATGTTTTGAAGCACTTGAAAGTTTAAACGACATCGACACTTGAATTGCACGAGGCGGCAACCCTAGCGTGAAGTGAGTCGCTCGCGAGTCGCGAATGCAGTGGTCGTGAGGTTCGTGTGATGTTGAGAATGCGCTAGGGTTGCCTCGCTCAGCTGCATACCGGCATGCCAAGCCATGCCACTGTATACTGTACTGTGCACAGATGGGCCTGGCTCCCTGGCTGTGCAGGCGTTATGCATACGAATCGATATCTCGCTCTCCGAGCGTCGTATTGTCTTTGTGCAAACCTATTTCGGTTTGATGGATATTTTCTGTTTCAAAGTTCGTTCTGAATTCGGAGCATACCTACCTACTTTTTTATTTTGTATCGTTCGCAGCTGCTTATATACAGGATGAGTTTTAATTGGTATGTTATCACGGAAGGGGATGACTAGGACGACGATTGTCGACAAGTTGTGAGAACCTCCCCTGGAAAATGGTCAAAAAATTTTTTATAGAAACAAATAAATTCACTTCCACGTGAAGTGCGCAGCATTTTCTGGAATTATTTCTAAGTCTTTGCTAATTAACATCATCATTTAACAAACTTCCACATAGTTCAAGTGAATCAGCCGATCTAGGGGTGCCCGGAAGTTCTGTAGTAGAATTTTGACGTAAACTTTAAATGCGTTTTCTTCAATGAAAAATTCCGTATTTCAATAACTCGTAAATTAAATGTTGTTGACCTCTAGGAGTAGATTGACCCGCTTTCGGGATAACATACCAATTCAAACTCAGGCTGTATACAAGAAGGTAACTTAAATTGTATAATATATAATATGAATATTTTACGAGTCACCGTCATGACGATATTCTCAACGAAGTCTACACATAAATATTATGACGGCAATAACATTTAATTTTTTTTAAGAGATTAGGATGGGTACTTATTTACTTTAAGTAGTCTTTCAAATTGAAGAGAATACAGATACACATTTCAAGATACGCTAAGCTCTTACCAAACCCGATTTGGCTATCAATAAGACCATTCGTCGCTCTCTTCTGCGTACGAGCGCACACCTACTATTAAATTATCTTTTGCTATAAAAGAATTGCGAAGTATAATTCAAATCCGTACTATAAAAAATGCGAAAGTGTGTTTGTACGCTTGTTGGTTTGTCTTTCTTTCAGGCAGTAACGAAGCAACGGATCGACGTGATTTTTGGCATAGATATAGTTTATGGACCGGAGAGTATCATAGGCTACTTGTCATCCCCGAAAAATTCACGGTTCCTAGGGGAACGTGGGTTAAACCGCGGGCAGAAACTAGTACTAAATAATTTATTTGCAGATGTTGAAAGATCCGTACATTAGCAGAAAGAAAGATTTCAAAACTATATACATATATACGTATAATATATAATATATATACGACATTCATTGTAAGTAATAACCCTCTCAATTATAAACAATCACGCATTAGCCGCAACAAACGCTTTCAAACCGTAAAGCATACTCCAGACTCGAGCTTAGTTATAAAACCAACATTGCGGTCTGTAAGTTTATAACTCGAGGACGGCACGTGAAGAGTTTATCCCGGAGTGTGACCCCGATACCGGGCGTCGTTGCCAGTCAGCTCACGAAGCCGCGGAGCGCTCGATCTTCGCAAACACGGGAGCCGAGTAATGCACGGACGCGCCTTACAATTTGAACCGAACCGTAGCATGTATTTGTTTAGATAGTACGTCAACTCGCGCTCTTGTAATTTATCGGTCAGCTAATTTTCCTTTAGTACTTGTAGTATAAACGAAATTGATAATTAAAATAACGCTTCCGGTGCTTTATTTTCGCAGCGTATCAACAGATAATAGCAGAATTATTAGTGGGTATGGGTCTATGGGACTATATTCCCAAATTGTTACTTTTATCTTTTTCAGTTGTAAAATGATGTATTAAAATCGATCTATATGACAGTATTAGTATCAATTAACATAAAAAAGCGGGTCAAAATTCGTAGGTATCTTCTGTTTTAAAATACTTGTTAAGGAATACGCCTACTTAGAAATCCATTCATATGTCTAGTAATTTATTTAATTATATCTTACTATTAAACTTATTGAGCAGTTTGTAAGTTTTAAGCGAAAAACCAGCGATCATAGAAGAGCGGCCTGAAACTAATACTATAAATATTTCTATTTCGGCATCCGAGTTCACGTATGTGTGCGTAAGCCGGAAACGTCACTAGCTTAAACTCTGTTCCATAGCGTGCTGGAACTGTGGGGGCAGGGAGTGCACTCAGTAATAAAGTTTACATAAACCGAGCGTCTTGCGGGGGCGTCAGGTTTCCACTACCTCCGCTACCTACTCGCTCGTTTGTCCAGTGTTTTACTGCGAATCACAGAGGTGCTACACGGTTGCGAGCTCCTTGTTTATTTGCAAACATCGCGCGCCGCCTGTTTGATTTTCCGATACATCAGTCCAATGTTTATTTTACTATGTTGAGGAACGTTTGTGTTTAAAGTGCATTGCACGTAAATCAGTATGCTTCTACATGCACCAAATGCTGCTTATAGGATGTCGTTTGTTTTTATTGTATTGCCTCCTATCGGATTATGTTATTTGTGCATCCGTAGTAGTTGTAACACTCAAGGCATATTAAAGTTATGTATGAACACACTATAATAAAGAACTTATTACTTTCAACCGTGTTTAAATAGAATTGCTTGCATGTTTAACAACTTACTCAGTTTCATTGAAACATAAATTAATTTCGAGAAAGCTGCTTAAACTCCCGCGAAATAACCGAGTTTACGGCAGCCAATTTACACCGACGCAAAATTGAGCAGTGGCTGGAGCCTACAGAGAGCCGGAGCGAGCAAGCCCTTCCAGAGCCTCATTCGGGTAACATAATAACCGCGGATTTATTTCTGCCGCCCGCTCATTCGCTCTCAAATCGCGCCTAATATTCAATTTGGGCGCCTGAACCACACAAAAACTGCTCGGAGCCGGTTCATTACGCCGCGCATCTCGCCTCTTCATCCTCCTTACCTTATCTAAGCCACTCTGAATAACACTCCCCTTGCCACCCCGTCGCACCCGCCGCCCCCCGCACCCGCACACCACTTCAAGTGGAAAACTCGCAGGGCGAGGGCCGCTCAACCTTGTTTAGCATTCTCCTCGACTTCTTTATTTAATAGATGCCGAAAAAACTCCGGTCAGAATAAATTTGCGTTTGTTCTCCGATATGCCGGGTCGTTGCGTTTTTTAAAGGTGCGCTCCTTTAATTAAGGTGGAGCGCCGCGCGGTGTAAATACGACTTATGTTTGTAGAGGCGAAGATTGAGTGCTTTATTAAACAACAAAAACAAAACTGGAAGCGGTACGTCGGCGTCGCGTCGCTCGGTGTCCTGTTTTCGTTGAGCCGTGGCAGCCCTAGCGCGGCATGTTTACGCGCAGTATAACAGCGTTCTCGCTGCTCCTTGCGCGACAACCCTCACAATTTATAGCCCGAGACTTTTCTTAATTGGAAAGAATGGCCACTTGTAATTATTAAGACGCCCTAAAGTGAAACAGATTGCGCGGTAGTCACTTTCTCGTTATTTTATTTTTTATTTCAGAACTTGAAGCAAAGTTTAATTTGTTGGCTTTCTTTCCATCGAAATGAAACTTGAGATTCTATCGTGATAGTCTTTAAGACTTTAAATGTTTAGGCAGCCGTACTTGGTTGAGATTCATCAAACGGCAAGGCTTTGTTTGTGTATTTTGAATTGCTAATAATAAGGGCTAATCACACGTACCGGCAACAAATCAAAGAGTTAAGACAATTTCCATAAAACTGTAATATGTTACTTAAGTCATTTTATAAACTAGGTGATAGGTATAGTCGATCAGGTAGGTGGCGGCTTATTTAGTTAAATTTAAAGTTTACAAGCCAACCTTTCCCCGAGTTGTATACTATTGATGATCTTTCTGATCTTAGATGTTCTCAACACAAAGGATTTGCAATTGCCATTCCCTGCGGGCTTGATGGATGATGTAACGGGAGTCTTGGATGCATATTACATTGCCATACGTTTCAATGTAGAAGCTTATTGGGTTTCTGCCATTAAATCGAGCGTAGTTAAACTTGTTTACAATACTGAATGATGTTTGTTTTATAAATGCCAAGATCTGATTGCACTTGATTTCTTTAAGAAAAACCAATGCTTTTCTTACATATCTTGTATGTTTTTATCTAGTCTAAAGCTATTGATAAAACGAATTTAATTGTTTTTTTCACTTCTACTTACTTTTTTCCCTTTCTAATTTAGTATTTGATATGACAAACAGGTACGCTAAACCTAGAACAATACTTCAAGAGGATAAGACTTTCGACACTTTTCTTACTACGATCCGCCATTTACATACGTTATTCAATATCTCCGGCGTTTATTGAACATTTGAATTGGGTTCTCATTGTTTGGATTCGCATAAGTTACGTTATGATTTGATACACTCCGAAAGTAGCTAGATAATAATTAAATAGGATATATTTATAAGCTTTTGTTTATACATAAACTTTAAGAAGGAAGACTTCTTTATTCTAAAGGATTATTCTATCAACAGCCTTATAAGTGAGCGATACGGTCGCAAGTATAGTAAACGCTTCAAAGCCCAAAGTGAGTAGTTGATCCCGCCAATCTACTTGTACGTTGATATTATTCACGTAATCCTGCTGTGCTTCTGTTCAACCGAGTGCGGCGTTTGATGCCTACCCTCACGTCGATGCTTCCATACAAACACTCTAGAATAAATTTACCAGTACTGAAGCTTACTGAAAACTCGGCTTCTGGATCAATCGCTTAAAAAATTGAAGATCAACGTTACCAGTTGCATCAACAGTTTTTAAACACCGCCCCTAAATACATTCGCGCACTGGATCCAGACCTACGCAAAGTTAGGAACAGATATGGCTTGGCTTCTATTTCAGACACGAATCCCTACCTATTATCTTTTTTGTATCTTTCAGCCAAATCTGTTCAATCGATTCGGCGTAGCAAACATCCATACTTTTTGCAATTAAACTATTAGTAGAATAAACATCATAATTATTATCTGTATAATAAACACACACACACAGATAACGCATAGAAAAATTCGTCAACAGCCAAATTCAGCGGAATAAATATTTAGTTCTTCATTTCTATCGCTCTCTAAGAACTCCAATAGTCATAAACGTATCGTCGAAGGTCAAAAGTCAATACGTCTAATAGTTAAAATTGAAACACTGTATTCCATCGCGCTTCAGTAGTTAATCTTCTTACACCCTTCCCTTGATAGCGAATAACATAGATTATACCAGTGCATCCACATTATTCCAGCCGGATTATCTGTCGTGTCCCAGTCAGAGGCTCCGTCTCAGAATTTATAATCCTCTCTCACAGAATTAATCATGACAGTATGAATAGCGACGTTGAATTAATAAATATTAGCTTCGGTATTTAGATTTACGTATTTCAAGTCTAGCGAAATTGATGATGAAATGTTTCGTTCAATTAACGCTCAAAGGCTTAGGTTAGGAAGTTAGGAGCGGCTAAATAAGTTCCTGTATTATTACGCTAAAGTTTTACGAGGCTTCATGTCGTATACGAGCACCTGTTTAAAACTTTAACTTAACAACAAGCAAGTTTTATTACCTCTTTGTAACCGACTCCCTTTGTTGAGCTGCAAAAAACGAGTGCGAGTCAAAGGGGATTCTATACAAAATATTTCCTCGTTGACAAGCAAAGAGCATACGTTGCCAAGGGTGGAGTGTAGTAGTTGAGGGTTGTCACCCGATTGTTATTGTGAGTTTATAAAGGCGGGGCCATGCAGACTTCACTGCAGTTTTAAATTATGTTCCATTTGATGAACAAAATTTGGACACGGTTGAAATAATACAGCATTCAACACGCTTTAAGACAAAGTCATAAATTCAACTGTTGTAACTCGTAACATAGAGCAGTGTCATGAAAGTGGAAGAACAGATTAAAACAATCAAAATTTCAAATTAGAAAAAGTATTTTTTTCAGTTGTGACAGCCCTGAGTAGTAATAGGTGCGGGTATGTATGTAGGGGTATTGCTTCTCTGGCTCGTGGCTTTGTTCCCGAGAGGCGTATCGCATCGATTTATGCAGGCTTGATCGAATCGCTCCCTTTGCCCCGTACCTGCCTGGCTGCCTGTCGCCACTGCACCACTCTCGTTACGGTTTACATAATAAAGCTTTATGGAAAACAACGCTTTATGATTTCGTTCCATTTATTTTTTACTGTGTATTTAACTTGCAATGTTTTCAAATCAAATCAAATGTATTTATTTGCATAAATACGGGTGATGATAATATCATTGATGTAAGGTAGGTGCATACATTTAATAGCGCCATACTTGTACCGTTAGGTTAACCAGTCAAAACTAAATTAAATTTACGTAGGTAGGTGTACAGATCGGTCTCATCATTAAAATTATCATTAAAAATTTGTGGTTGTGTTGGATGTAGTTATTTTTATGTATGTTAGATCGTTTAGGTCGAATCTTTCAAGATCTACTTCCCGGGGGTCGATTGGGCCGAAATTTTATCGAATGACAGTGCAATATAATGAAGCTGGTCTGATTATGGAGCCGGAAGGCTGCCCCAGGAACTCTGTAATGAAACGATGTAACCCCAGGCTCGTTTGGTTTATCTTTACAAGTACCTACTCTAATCCTGGACCTGATGTCCAGGGTCACGACGAAGGAGCCGGAAGGTGACCACAAAATTACAGTACAAACTACATAAAGTTATATGGAAAAATATATTTTTTCATAAGAAAATCTTATTTTTATATAAGCACGCCGAACATAGGCTAAGTTCATTTACTTAATATGCTCATAACTTCTGTGTCTACAGATTGGCCCTCATATAAGTGCAATTTAGTTCAGTTTGAGTAGATTAGTAAAGCATTTTATCCTCGCATCATATCAGTATAAAAACAGTAGCTCAATAACCACTGTGTCAAATCGTTCTTCACTTTTTTATAGCTAATAGGGTTCATTTCGCCATATTCAAGTTACAGCTTTTTGTACGATTATAGTGCTCTTCAAATGAATAGCTTATCGATTCATCATTCTTATTTATGAGAATAAATAGAAGTAATAAAAGTAAATGCTTGCTAAGTTCCTTGTAATTAGTAGAATGTATTATCAAGTTTATCTAACACATAAAACTTTATGCCAGGATGTTAGAGTATTTAATTGCTTCAATTAAAATGCAAAGCTAGTATCTAATAGCAATAAAAGTGAATGCATCCAGATATGTAGTTAATACATCCGTATTTATCGCAGTGGCGATTTCGTTTGCAGATCATTGATTCATTGTTTCGTACCGAATAGTCAGGATTGCAATGACGCGACCGACCGTGTCGTATCTACGTAACGAGCACCGCTGCCTCGCTCCCGCTGATTCAATATTCCAATATCAAATATTCAATACTCGGATATGTATATACTTGGCGATTCATAACGAAAGTGCAATGTTTTACGCCGCTCGTAAACAATGAAATCGAACGTTGAACGAGTTATATCTTCGCATGGATGTCGAAATAACGAGCGAGGTGTAGATGTACCTATTATATAGTAAACTGTAAAAGGTAGGCCGCATACGTCATAAACAGCTGTACATGGGTGTCGTGTTACCGCACGGTCGACGAAGCTGCATCGCGCAGTCGAGGTGGGGACGTGGTGCGGCTGCGGTTGCCACACACGCTTCTCTGTCGCGGTCGGACCGCCTGTCGCCCGCGCTTTTTGTGACGACGTGTGTGGCCCTGCTCGCTCGCCTCCCTCGTCTCCCGCATGCTCGACACCACTACACGGCTGCTATAGCCCGACCGCACCCTTCCATCTTATTTATTGCACTCACTTCATTCCAACTTTACGACGCGTTATAACCGCTAACATCTAATTGCATCGAAGCACTGTAATGTTTTTACACCGGGTCATTTCATGCGTTAATTGCGATTAAATAGCCGCAGACCCGTTCGAGATCGGATAAACTAAATAAAAATAAACGGACAGCGGGCGCGCAGCAAAGACAATGCTAGAGCTGGTGGGTAATTGAAATTGTTGCATGTAATTAGCAGGTAGGTGGCGCGATAGCTGGCGCTCGCGGCTCGCTGCGCGTCTTCATAATTTATCTCAATTAGTCGCTGACGTAATGAGCGGAAGGACGGAGGACGTCGCTACTCGCTAATGTGCGCTGCACTCGCCGGAACGGGGCGCATTCTCAGGCAACGCGGTTTCCTTTTAATTTACGTTTCTATTGTGCATTATGCTGTTGGGAATAATGATGCTGCCTGCTTGTATACACAACCATTGAGATTGAAGTATGCAATATACCTACTCAAAAACTTTACGTAACAGTAATTTTATGGGTCCTCTACGATGCTACGACTGTAGAGCGAGCGTAGCAGAAAACTAAAAGGTTAACAAAATCTAATTCACTAGGTAAGTACAACTAAACCGATTGGTATCGCTTAATCATTCCGTGTTAGCCGCGTTATAGAGTACAAGTAGTGACCGCGCAGTTGTCCAACGCTTGTTAACAAGCCGGGCCGGTTTGGTCCGGCGGGCGGCGCTGGCCGTGCCGGCCGTGTCGCCGTGTAGCGCCGCTGCCCGACCGGTGCGTGACAGCTCCCCGGTTGTTCCAGCGCTCGCCTGGCGCCAGCCTATGCGCCTCACGTCGCCTCTGCGTGCTTATCACACATTTACATATGCTTCGCCTGCTCACTGTCGTGTACGAGCATCGAAAATGTTTCATGAATAAATTTGTAATCCAATTTGGTTGTTAACTTCTGACTCGACAAACATGTCGACGTCGTTCCGTCCCGAATAAAAACAAAACACACTAAACGACCGAAACGCAAACAGACGAAATCGAATCGAATAATGCTCCATTCGGTCGACGCGATTAATCATAAAAAGTACGCGGGTCGCAGCCCTTTTTTGAGTTCCCTCGTTACGGACTAAGACGAGAATCATTAGGAATTAAATTTCCCCTTTCATTAGTCCCTCAACCCTCGTATAATTCCGGACGCGGAGCAATAACAATATAAATCCCCCGTCGCGCCGAGCGGGGGATTACGGCTTGTCTCGACCCTAATTTAGGGCTGCCCCCGCCCCGGATTAACGAAGTGGCGGAATCCGCTAGGGTTGTCGCTGCGCATAAACTTGTTACGTGTTTAATGTTTTATTGACGGGTGGCGAGGGAGCGCTCATTTAAATAACCGTGCGCCGGCTGCGACCCTCGCCCCCGCCTGAGATGTCGTTGATATCATGCCGAATGTGGGCATGTAGGCCGTTGTCCACAACCCTTCTCCAAATCACATATATTATATAACTACACAACATCTATAACAAACGAAATAAATTATTTGGTATTTACATTTGTTTTGTCCAAATTACCAAGCCACGCGAGGCACATAAAGGAAAATATTTTTATTATAAAACAGTCGTTTTGCTCGAGTTTATCGTAACTTTGTTTTACCGGTTCACTAAATGTGTAACGCGGTGGACCGCCGCGCCGCGCGCCGTGGCAAGTTAATTAATATTTTTTATAGAAAGGCGTCGCTTTTAAAGGTCGGACAGCGACCTTTTACAAATTAATTTTAGTGATGTTATGGCGCAAAGCGAATGGTTCGTTAAGGCGAAACGAATCGCTTATAGCCGGTATTAAGTCATGTTGGCCACGCACAAAACAATTTCTATATTGGAAATGAGTCCCCACCCCTTGGTATTATGCGGATCACCATTACAGCGAGTCGGCTATGTCAACACACGTCACTAGCATTATACATTTAATATCATTGACCTAATAAATTTTCCATTAAGGGTACTCTTATAGATAACCCAAATAATGAACCAATCTCTTTCATACGTATTTATAAAGCTAAATCTAACACTCATTTCGGAGATGTCAGCGTCCTACACAAATTGCCTTCCAGCATGGCGGCGAAACTCGATTCGAGGTAATCTATTTAAGTAATTTCACAAAGCGACGCCGCGTACCCACACCGTATTAAAATTTGCCTCGAAACCGCAAAGTAGACGCAAACACAAAATTAAAGTCGTCGACACTTAAGGGCTTCGTAGTTTGGAGGGGAGTTTCCGTGAAATTTCTCTCGGAATGTCGAAATGGCGGATGAGTTTCGCAAGTCAACTCAATTATCGTTTTAATTAAGGCGCCGTGCCACGTGACATTTGTTTGCGTGCGTGAAAGCGATCACAACTCCCTTCCCTCGGCACGGCGCCACCCAGCGGCCACCCCGTCGTCTGCTCCTGTTAATTGTGCTAATTACTCCTGTAATGGAGCAAGGGGGCGGGGTGAGATTGCTTATCGACGGCTTCCCCGGAATTTACTTTGTGTGATACAGATGCCCGAGTTCGGCGTTAATTTGTCGTAATTTGTAGTTACCGCGCCTACTGCTTTTTTGTATAATACTTAGGTATAGTTCTAAGAACTCGACCGCAGCGAACGAACCGTATTTTATTTATTCGGTGAGTATTGACGAAAGAGCGCTATTATGTATAATGAGTGGGGAGGCGAAGACTAACAAACATGCAGTAATGAACATCAATTGCATCGGGCAAGTTTCCTAGCATATTTTGCTCGTGGCGAGTCGTAAGGCTGAGTTTCCGCGAAGAGCGCTCACAATGCGGAGTGGTGGAGGCAAGTGGCGGCATAATGGCCTGCACTCGGGAACAGATTGCGTGACGGGAGCGGAGCGAGCGTGGAGCGGAGCGGAGATGGCTAGCGCCTCGACAACCACCAGGCAATTTGGTTATTTGGGGTCGGCCATAAACCGATAGCGAGCGCAGTAAACGCAATCCTCCACTCGCGACTATAAACTTTACGAGTCACGTAAAAACGCGCTCGAAACGCCGACTCGCTACCATAAATTTATGCTAATGTATTCTTTATAGGAGTTTAATGTGTATTCAGAAATTCCGGCATTATTTATGTATACGAATGAACCGGTAAAGTTAATTTTAAAGTCGCGCAGCACCCCGCGGTTTACGCGATCGCAGGCGATTAAATTTTTGTAACTTTTTGTGGGCCATGTTTCCGACGAGCGCGGATTCCCGTTTCCGAATCGTTACCGTCCTTTTCGTTTTTACGGAGCTCGTCGCCGGCTTGGTAGCGACCGGTTTAATAACGCGCGACTTCTTACGATGAATGAGCTCCTTACGTGCGCGAGCTTTATCGCATCACGAAATTCACAAAACATTCCGACATAGTTGTGAGTGTTTGTCTGTTTGTTCGTTTTTACCTTCTTTCACGCAGCAACGGAGCAACGGAGCGACGTGATTTTTGGCATAGATATAGTTTATGAACCGGACAGTAACATAGGCTACATTTTATCCCGGAAAATGCACGGTTACTGTGGGAACGCGGTTAAACCGCGGGCAGAAGCTAGTCTGTTATAAATTGACAACATAATGGGGCTCAAAAGTAAAATAGCCCGTAAAACTTTTCGATGACAATATCATAAAACGGAGTCGTATAAAACGGGCGGTCCCGATACGATAAAGCTGAAAACGTCGCGTGTAAATCACGCAACTTTTCAAAACTATTATGCCTGAAATATAGTCTGAACTCAATCCGTACATTTCCGAGCGTCGGGCGGTCTATTTATCTATTTCCCCCGCTTCCGCCCCTGAGCGTCCGGTTAACCGCCCCCCTTCCGGTTAACCGGGCGGCGGTGCGGCGGCGGCGCGGCGCGCGCGGCTAAACGGCTCGTCGCGTGACCGCAGACAATAAGCCCGGGCGGCGTTAACAGCGCGCCTGTGTGTTGCCACTTTATATGTTACGTTACGTCACAGCTCCTCACCCCCTCGCACCCCCCGACCCTCGCGACACATGTGTGTGCCCTCACGCTCGTCCGCTCGGGATGTCAATGTCATCTCCCGGGCTTCCTTCGGATTTATGCTCTGCTACAGAGGTAGTTGAATAGTGTTAATACCATAAGGAAGATTTAGTGGATATAACTGCAGATAGATTTACGATTTTTCACTATCATTTTGGTATATGAGTTATCATAGTGTCCGTTGTTATTATAGTGTATCGTGTGTTAAGATATCTATGATAACGTCCATTAATTTTTTTAATATTTTTTTTTATTTTTGATTCACAAGCTGGTCCTTGCAGCTATACTAAATTAATAATATTGATCATAGGTACATAATGATAGGCTGCACAGCCTTCTAGGTGTGAACACCCCATGATCTTATTTATAGGTATTTTGTACTGTACCACCGTCCACCATAGTAATATTTGTAGTCATGCGATTAAGACGATCATAGATAACAGGAGGAGGATTATATACTACGCAGATGGAAAGGTACCTGACTGAACCACCACGTCTTTGTTTGACAACTATCCAAAGGTCTTCATCTACAGTTTCCCATTTGAGCTTGCGATAGGATTCATACTTTTTTTAATACAGCGATAAGGACTCCACCACCTTCATTCTTTCCTTTAATTTGTTTTCAGACTGTTTTGAATGGCTTTTGTGAAACCTGAGATGTCACATTCTTCAAAATATTAGAACCATAAGAGCTAAACGCCACCCACTGCGCTGCCCACCCAACCAAACATACCACCCACTTAGCGATCCGTGTCACCACTCACCAATGACAACAACTAATCAATATAGTTTATTCAGAAAGAGAAATAAAGGCAAATGTAATTCTATTTTCGTCCTGGTTTACTTACAAGATTAGGCAACCCTAGGTTTACTCTCATGCTCATGTCATGGAAACTTGTAGCCCCGGTACTTGTTTAGTCGGACTCACCCGCGCCCGCGCTCAATTGCCTTTTCTTGAGGTCGACCCGTCTAATGGGATAAAGTAAAGATTAGCCCTGTTCACTTTCTGTTCCTAATGGAAAGGTTACTTACTGGTACTGCGTTGTATTGATTAATTTTATTCCCTTTTAATGTTCACACTTATCGTGGTTTGGATGATCAAATTAAAAAATAATGACGAATAAATGATTCATCGACGATTACTTAATTTGTTTCTCGATAAAATAAAAGTACGGTCATTCAACTATTCGGCAGCCGACCACAAAATCGATCTATTAAATTAACGATTAACCACAAACGGCCAGCTCTCGGAGTCGAGTGAATAGCTCTGGCGGGCAACATAAAACCCATCCAATCGAATCGGACAAGTCACGTTACTGCGAATGCCCTCCGCTCTCGACGAACACTCACTTTAAATTCGATGTCGAACTCTGTGGAGATCTAGTGATCGTAAAATTAGGACCTCTACACGGCAACCCCTTAAGTATACCTACACCGATATCCATACAATATGTGGTAACGTTAGCAGTATAGACGCCGCTTTATGTTCCGTTCCACACGACTTGTGCCAATAATAAAAGTTTATTGGTTACATCTCGCCTATCAAATATCCAATAACAGCGGCCGCAATAAGCCGTGTCGACTTGTTTATCCTACAGAATGATGGCTCGTCTCAAATGTTATCGTCTAATGGCTCCAAACACGAAAATAGAACGACGCAGTTATAGCTTAAAGTAGATTATTAAAGAGCGGGTATCTGCTGGTATCTCGAGTGGAGTGGTGATAAATAGATGTGAATCTGGCCGGGCAGCCGAGCAGCCGGACATAAAGCGTTATTGTGTCTGCGAGGCGAGCCGCGGCGAGAGGGCAGTAAGTCACAGCGGGCGGCGACAGGTCGCCGCGCCGAGCAAATTAACAGCCGCTTGCCACTCGCCTCTAACTTAGTGCCTCGTAAAATTAGAGCCCGTTACACCCCTCTAGGCGCGAGCGAGCCGTGCCTACTTTACTCCCTGACGATGCCGGATTAAGTCCAAGCAGTTTCTCATTCAACGTTTAGCTAAAGATACTTGAGAAATTACGTTGTTGTACTACGCCCTACGCGCGTTGAAATCTTATCTTCGCGCTAATGAACGCCATATTATTTTCCGTATTTATTTACACTTGATATGTTAGAAACATGATATACTAGTAAGGTTGGTAAGTTTAATATCAGTTCGAATTTATTATGAGTGTAGATAGCCTTTTCGCTTGAACGCTCGAGTGCATGCACTCGAAATAGCGCCTGTCTAAAACACGACTCGTTGCGAGCACTCGACCGAATATTGATAATTCCTATATTCGATACCTCGCTGCCGACATTGGCAGAGCCGACTGACGCCGCATGCCACGTCTAGTGTGCACAGCGGATACGCGAATGTACTCTATGTCAACACAGGCTGAATCAGTGGAGCGCGGGGCGGTCGTTCGTCACGTATATGATTATTTCATTAGTCCGTATTTGCGCGCTCATCCAAATGTTGCGGTCGCTCTGTCCCCCTCCCCACTTCTGCTGCCGTCACCCCGGGGCAGGGGGGCGATGACCACTCCCGGAGCTAATCATGCGGTCAGTTTGTTCTGCCTCAGCGTGTTTTGATATTGATATTGACTGTAGCGCTCGCCTCGCTGCGCACCGATTTATTTGCGAACAATGATCGATTGATTGCTATAGACGCGTAAGCCCGCCGTAAACGTTTTGATTATGTTTACATTCACGTATTTGAACTAACAATTCCCAATACTACCAATATTGGTTTGGTAGGTGGTGTTATTATTGAGAATTTCGTTGTTGCAGCGAAATTCAATATCTCCCGGGGAGCGAGAGAAATATCGGACGCGGAGTCCGGCCGAACCTGACCACAAGAAGCTAAAGAAAGAAGAAAAAGACATGGGCCATGTAAGTTTACAGTTTCTAAAAAAACCCTCAATGATAACCAAAATCAAAAAGAAAATCAACTTCTTTATATTTAATCCACGTATAGTATCGACCCCAAGTAACCATTCAAGGAATTAATTAAGTAAATATTTGAATTCCAGGAGTTAGTGGTAGACGATGCCAGCGAAGAACCCACATCTCCTCACAACGGAGCTCCCTCACCACGAGAAAACGGACTGGATAAAATGCAGCCAAAAAAGGAACACCCACCTCATAGTCCCAGGTAAAGATATGGTCTATATTTACTTCGTAACATTCTTTCATCGTAATTTCACCTTAACTAGTTAAAATGTGTTTTACGATTTTTTCCTGCTAACATGCATATCATAACATGTAACATTATAACATGGCGCTTTTACTTATAAATTGGGACACAAATCGTATATCTAGCCATTGAAGAAGAAAATAAGACACAAAAGGCGCGAAAACGAGATATAAAGGCTTTTTTTTACGATTACGTAATACCCATATAATACTTCGACTCTTGAATTGAAGAGAAGTTTTATTTTTATCTTAATATTATTGAAATATAAATTAAATTAATTGCGAATTCTGTTATGTACGAAATTTAAATGTCTATTTCATAAAAGACAGTTCTCAGCCCTGGCTTCAGTAAAAGTTTTACGGCTGTCGTAACAAAGAAGCCATTTTTCACACCATTTCCTACAAGCTTAACTTCCGAACGTAAATTCAGAGATAATCGCTTCATCCTTTTAATCGAAGCCTTATTATGTAAACTACTTGTAAGCTGTAAGGTCGTAGTAATACACGTGGCGAGTTGTTGAAGTCGAAAGTTAATCCACTCTGATCTGAATCAATTACGGAATACGGCCGCGCCTGCAGGATCGGCACTCGGCGTAGACCGTAGTCCTATTAACAACAATAAGATTAGGCGGTTTGATAGATAGAGGCAGATAATCTTTATATAAACATCTCGACAAATTGCTGGTGAACCTAGACGTATTAATCTGGATTTGTTTCCACGCGTAATTCTTCGGATACCTACTTAGTGTATTTTGTGGATATAAGAGAAAATCTTTTATGACGTGATCCTATTTTCATGAATTATTATGAATACGTTTTACTCTTTTTGTTATTATTATAAATTTATTGTTATGAATTATGGTACTTAGAATTGACCACTTTCCAATTAGCCACACTTCAAACAAATAGTTTAAAAATGACAATGATTTCGTCTCAAAACCATCTTCAGGCACTCCGGTATTTTAGAGCACAATCGTTTTTCTATGGTCACCTAGGACATTGGCGGTAATCAATAAACATTGTTAATTTTCTTATGCTCTTCATCAAAGTAATAATTGCATCATTTTAAACCATTTGTTTAGTGGAATTGGAGCCCTCGTAATACGACTAGCACAAATGGAGACTGGCTCCCAAATTATGCAGCTAGAACGAACCGATAGATGTTAGGCAGTAGATTTGCAATTGGCCACAAAAGCAGTCCTTCGTATTTTTTTCCTATTTTTCTACTCCATATCTGATAAACGTTTCGCACGTTACAGATCAGGTACATCAAGCAACGCATCAACACCGTCAGCAAAAAAGTTAGATGAGAAACCCAGCACGCCTATCTCAAAGCCGGTGACACCTACATCTGGGGCAAGCGGTGCGGGCGCAGCCGGGGCTCCCCTGAAGGCCGCGGTGAAGCCCCCGGCGCTCCAGTACCCGTATTTGGGAAACGGGGCGCATGACGCGTACGGCCTGGCGGGGTACTCCGCGCGGGCTGCGCTGGCGTATGAGCCCCTGCGTCCGCCGATCGGGCCCGCTGGCATGAACCCGATACCTGGGGGAAAACCGTTAGTTTTGAATTTTTTTTCTGATCTACATTTCTAAGGCTGTAATTTTACAGTTCGCCTAGTAGAATCGTAATTAACGCGTAAATAGTGTTTGTTTAGCAAGCCTTTGGTAAAGACTATAAAGGTTTATTGCAAACTGTGTTGTGTTATTTGTTGAAAATAGGTTGCCTTCATCACATTTACATTACTTAATGATAATAAAACTTATTATTTGTTATATATAATATTGTACTTTTAATTTTTTTAAGTAAACAGTTCATTGCAGTACCTGGTATTGTACTACATACTTGAAACAAACCTAATTAATATACACCACAAGCCTTTGAGACGTTTAGGTATATCGTTGGAAAGTTCGTAAAAATTTTAAGTCATCTGTACAAAAACGACATTAAAAATTTAAAAAATATAAAAGGTTTAATATCACTAAAAATAAGTTCTTTTCATCACTGCTGAGTACGGTCTTCTCTTTTACACACCATGCTTTTCTGTCTTATGCGATCCATTGCTTTTCTGCCACAGAAAGACTTATGACACTTCCTTATGTTAGCCCTTCCCGGCCCGCCTAAGTATAACGGAAAAATGGTCTAAAACCTTGTGGTTTAATCAAAGAAACAGAAGCACTACGATAAAAGAGACACAACGCCACAGAATAAATTTCCGAAGGCAATTAGTGCGCGGTAATTTCCTAAAACTTGTTCCAGGAAATACGTGTTCTTGAAAATGCCTTACAAGTTTGTAAGAAATAATATTTGTTATGTAGAAACTCCATTAAATGTCCAAGGTCCCTAACGAGGTGTTTTCTTTACTTTTACATATTTTTGTTACTTTAACGTTGTGAACGGCCAAAGTCAAGGTAAAATTTTCAAAAAGCTGTTTTTCTAAAGCTTTTACTGAATTTAATTCTGAAAATTTTAAATTTTCGTTTCTATAAAAACCTAGATATGTATAATGCACAAGATACATATTTGTTCAAAACATCTAAAGAAAGTTTTGTTACAACACGTCCTATAATCACGTACGAGTGTGTATGAGTGTATGGAAATTAGTGACGGGTTAGGTGTTCAAAGCTATTGTAAACTAAATTCTAGTCTAGGCACTTTCTAATGACTGTTTTTGTTTGTCTCCAGAGCGTATTCGTTCCACGTATCAGCGGAAGGTCAAATGCAGCCGGTCCCTTTTCCCCCTGACGCCTTGATGGGGCCCGGCATACCGAGGCACGCGCGGCAAGTCTCAGCATTAGCTCACGGCGAAGTTGTCTGCGCGGTAACCGTATCTTCGCCGACTAAGTACGTGTACACTGGAGGAAAAGGCTGCGTTAAAGTGTGGGATATCAGCCAGCCGAGCAAGGCGCCCGTCAGCCAGTTGGATTGCTTGGTGAGTGGGTAACTGTCATCGACTGTCTTTGGCATATTATTTAGATGTTGAACTTTTTGAATATATTCGTTATTTTAGTAACGGGATATTTAGTATTTTCTACCGGTTTTTATTTTTATTTGATAACGAGACGAGCTGGTCGTTTGCCTGAAGGAAAGCATAACGCCGGCCCATAACAATTGATATGCCACCCAAAACTTTGAAACAAAGGTCTGCATGGCACTGCAGTGCGCTCGTTGCCCTGAGACATTAGATATTAAGTCTCATAAGCCCAGTAATTTCACTGGCTACTCTGCTCATCAAACCGGAACACACTGGCACGCTACTGCTTGGCGGCAGACTTCACGAGCAGAGTGGTGGTAACAACCCAGACGGACACTCGCAGAACAGTTAGTCCTACCACTAACAAACCTATCTTTAATTTCAGCAAAGAGACAACTACATAAGATCAGTGAAGTTACTTCCCGACGGGCGCACGCTCATCGTGGGAGGCGAGGCGTCGAACCTATCCATCTGGGACCTGGCGTCTCCCACCCCGCGGATCAAGGCGGAACTGACCTCGTCTGCCCCCGCCTGCTACGCGCTTGCCATCAGTCCTGACTCTAAGGTATGTAATGTCTTATTTCCTTGTTCTGGAATTATATAGCTGCGCCGCCCGTTAAGACTCTGCTTTATTCTCTTGGTGCATAATCTACTATTGTTCATCGACATGCGTCGAGGATGCTCAGTGCGCGGCCTGCTAAAGCAGACCGCGAGTTGGGCTTTCTGCAACAAAAACACATACGCTACGTAGAAGACTGATCACTGAGACTATTCTTAACTGTGTCCGAAATCACCTGTCTTCATCTTGGTCGGCTTGAACCCCGCACTGCACTCAGGACTCTAGATAACTCTAGAGTCCTCCGTTACGCTCAGGGTCCAATAAGCCGCCCGTGACGTAAGACACTGCTTTATAACCTCTTGGTACATAATCTATTATTGTTCATCCGCCAGACACAATATTTTATACTGAATAAGCTTGCGTTTGATCTCAATCTCACCTGATATAGCGATGAGGCGATCGACGGTGTAGCACGCTTGCCTAGAATATACCCGATAGGTACTCTTGTCTTGAAGACTCCCAAGTTGTAATTTTCAGAAAATACAGGAAAAGTGTTCCATTCCTTCGCTTACCGCATAATGATTTGTGATGTTTGATTTGTGCCTAACCATTTGTATGTACAATTCGCAGGTGTGCTTCAGCTGTTGTTCTGACGGCAACATCGCGGTGTGGGACCTGCACAACCAGACGCTGGTGCGGCAGTTCCAGGGACACACGGACGGCGCCTCCTGCATCGACATCTCGGCCGACGGGACCAAGCTCTGGACGGGCGGGCTCGACAACACAGTGCGGTGAGCATACTTGACGTTTAAGTTATTGTATTGCAATTTATAAGGTCTTACTAATTGGAGCCACACTGCTTACTTATCGCGCTAGGTGACGCATTATCGCTGGTGTTGTATCACTATGAAACTTCATTATAAAATTTTAGTATAGGTACACCAAACATCGTCTGCATTAAATTATGCCTCTGTAAAGTGCAATTCAGTGTAAAAATAAAGGTACACACGTTTCCCTTCTGGCGAGAAAAAACGGAAACTGTGCATTGCTAATGAAAAATTATTGGAACCCAATTATTCTTCTAGGTTATGTAGTGACTATTTCAAATCTAATTATTTTTATGACGCGAGCATGTTTGCTTGTTCACGGTTGTTCTTAAAAGCAGATAAAACTTATCAGTAGTACTAAGATACTATGTTTGTTGTTTTCAGATCGTGGGACCTAAGAGAAGGCAGACAACTGCAGCAACACGACTTCAGTTCACAAATATTCTCGTTAGGATATTGCCCTACAGGTAAATAAATACAACAATAATTTGACATTTCGTTAACAAACCAAAAAAAGCGTAGATGTCTATTTAGGTTTTCATTCCAAATTAAGAAATCATTTTAGAGGAATTATACGTTATTCACTATGTATTTGTATTAAGCTATCAAAATTTCGATACCTTTACTTAGCGTCATTTTCACGTAGTTTCGGTGGTAAGTTTGAATTTGCGAGCTTACTTGGGCCATCAGATCTTTTATCTTTCCTGTTTTTTGTTTTACTCTCGTTAGCATTTGAACCAATATTTCGCCTGTTCAAATGAAAGTCTAATGGATGTGATGGAGATTGGAGATAATGAATATGCTTTGGCAGTATTGTAGTTGAAGTATGTATATAACCGTAATATACAGTATAATCATACCATAATGGTAAACATACCTATTAAATTTCGGTCGGTAAACATCGATTAGCTTTATTATAATAGGCTTTAAAAACGTTGTTCAACTGTGTAAGTAAATAACAATATTTAATAATATGTTTCAACTTATGTATGAATATGTAACTAGTCCTCCAAACTATAACATTCCATGCTATTATAAATGCGAACTTGGACTTCCTTTACGCAGCTACCGAGCAATGAATCGTCGCATTTTTGCATAGATAGTTTATAGGCCGAAAAGTAACACAAGCTACTTTTTATCCCGGAATAAAGTACGGCTCCTGTGAAAATATCGCGCGGGTGAAGCCGCGGGCGGGTTTGCTATAAAATCGTTTTGAATGCTTCACAGGCGAATGGCTAGCGGTAGGCATGGAGAACAGCAACGTGGAGGTGCTCCACGCAGTGAAGCCCGACAAGTACCAGCTGCACCTGCACGAGTCGTGCGTGTTGTCGCTGCGGTTCGCGTCGTGCGGGAAGTGGTTCGTGTCCACCGGGAAGGACAACCTACTCAACGCGTGGCGCACGCCTTATGGTGCCAGTATATTCCAGGTAACCGATTTTTTTATAATGGAAAGTGTAGTGTTTTAATATAAATATCATGAGGGTACTTAGGTACGAAGGTACCGCCTGAAAATTAATAAATCAGTTTGCTGCTAACCACTGTGTATAACTGTGCCTCCCGTTTCCAAATTAGGATTATTCCCATATTCCCTACTGGCGACGAGGATGGGATTAGCGAGGGGGTAGAAACACTCATTTTTGAAACACCACAGTACAGAATTTTGGACAACTGAAAGGGTTACGATTGGCGATAGGTTAGCTATAATTCATTAACTGTATAGTTAATAGGGATGTTGACTCCATTTGATTTTCATGTCAACCAATTCGTGTTCTCATGAGAATCAAATGTCTATATCGAAAAAACTGGAAATCGAACCCTAGAAACGTCCAAAATGAGAGTCAAAGTCGGGGTTATCTACTAAACGCTAAAACGCCCCATACAAATTGGACAGAACATCTGACGTCACTTGTTCTACGCGGGCCGTAAAGCTGTACTAAAAAAATTAATTTTGTTGATTTGGCAGGGAAAAACTACAAGTATATAGGCATTTTTTTATTCATTAAAATGTAAAGAATCTGGTGGTATCATTCAAATTACTAATGGATGATAAAAAAAATTGTTGAATTTGGGAAGTTTTAGATGCAGTTACATCTTTGTGAAAATTATTATATATTTTTTGTAAATTTCGTCTTTATTGTGTTAATGTGATTTTCTTAAAACTGTATAACGACAGAAATTATGTATTTTGTGTTTCATGCAACATGCCAATTGAATATTTGTTTTTCAAATACTAATATTTGTATTATTCTGTTCCAGTCCAAGGAATCGTCATCGGTGCTCAGCTGTGACATCTCCTCAGATGACAAGTACATCGTGACGGGCTCCGGTGATAAAAAAGCCACAGTCTACGAAGTGATCTACTAGTTACTACTAGTAGTTACAGTGCCCACAAACAGACAATGAAACAAACGAACAAATCCGATCAAGTGACTGAGTTTCTAAAGTGACGGACGTTCCGGGAACGTAGAGCGGCAAGTGGTGATATAGCTTTAGTGTATGTATAGAATATATTGGGAAGCCTGTATGTACTTATGCGACTTGTTTATATAGATTAGTGTGCGCGATTTATGTTTATTTGTTGAGCGCCCGTAGTGTATGTTGGCAGCAGATCTCAAAATAATGATTTCGTTTCAATATTGTTGTAAAATGCTCGTATTAAAGAAAAAATATGCGCAAACTACAAGTGTCTCTTATTTTAACCCTAATTACTAGCTGAAACTCTACATCGTACACTTATTATGTGATGAGTAAGTCATGTGGCTATGTGGGCAGTAAAGTTTACCATTACCGTTGTACATGAAGAGGAAGTCATGTGGGTATGTGGGTAGTAAGGGTAGGTTCCCAACCATTGTATATGAGGAGTAAGCGATGTGAGTATGTGGGCATTAAGGGTAGGTACCCAACCGTTGTATCTACACGAAAAAGTTCTTAGAAGATAGCCTCTAGGTATGATCATATAACACTTATTCCCTATAACTATGAAATTGCAGTCCCTGATCTTATATCATTTATCACAATGAAAGATTACTGTGAAAGTGGTTCCGCCTGAATATAAAGAAAACCAAAACGTTATGGGATGTAGGTAGGTAGGAGTGAATCACAGTCAAAGTCTAGAATGAAATGAAGTGGTGCAGGTAGGTATTCTTGATGTTACTACAATAGGTGAAAATAAAAATGATTGTTGATTATTGATGCTTGACCCACACAAACGTAACTAAGTTTATGCATCATGGCTGTGTACAATTTCACATTTATGGTGGTCAGTTTGATGAAAAAATCTTTCCATATAATTAGCATCATGTTACAAAAATCCATAATGTTATCTGAATCTCACTACCATCTGTTTATAATGGTATTGTTATCTATTTCTCTATGGCCTAAAAAAATAACGTACCTATTTGTACGTTTCGTTCGTAGCGCAGAACATAATATAATTAGTTAAATAAGAGGTATGTACTATATTTTTGCATGATTGCATTACTTCACGTGGTCTTATGTTTTCAGTTTCCACCATCAGGTTTAAATACTTGATAAGTAACTGTGTGGGTGTACACGAATCAGTTAATCAGCGAGTGTCCATCTGGGTTTGTACCACCCGCTTTGCTCGTGAAGTCTATCGCCAAGCAGTAATATGCAAGCATTACTGTGTTCCGGTTTGGTGAGCAGAGTTCCAGCCAGCAAAATTACTGGGCTTATGAGACTTAATACCTAATGTCTCAGGGTAACGAGCGCACTGCAGTGCCGCGCAGGCCTTTGTGTTTCCGAGTTCTGAGTGGCACTGCAATTGTTATCGGCTGGCGTTATGTTTACCACTACGCAAACGACCAGCTCGTCTCGTTATCAAATAATATAAAAAAACCCGGCAGCCATCACTTAAACTGATTCTGATAAAACAAAAGAATAGAAAAACCTTATAACCTCTAATTTAGTACCTATATATTTAAGTACTCTAGAATGTACTAAAAAGCGCTTCGTAGCCTCAAATTGTCGACTAATCGTTAAACAAGTAACGACTAGCCGAGAAACTAGTAGAGAGACTGAACTAGTGGAGAATTAATTCTATAAGTACCGTTAACTAGGTATCTAGATTTCAAGTAACAGTTGGACCTTGGATCAAAATTACATGGACGAGTGACCTTCATGGGAACCTACATAATTATAATTGCAATGTGTGCTGACGCACCAAATACACCTTTCCCATCTTTGTCGTTTTCCTTTAACTTTTCTCTATTTTGCGATTGTCTTTCTCAGGACACGTCAACCGAATCCGACGCTTCGATACATTTTGTTTTCAAAAAATACACTTGGAAACTTGCAGGCCTTCGCTCGGTCTAGAAACTACGATAGAGTTAACTATTTTCCCAAACGTAAAAGAGCAGAATGTAATTTAACCATAAATAGCTCACAAAGTAACTATAATATAACAAACACAAACAATATATAACATTCACAAAATAACTATAATATAGCGTTGAGTACTACGCTATATTATAGTTATTTGTATGAAGTAGGTACGTAATTGGATCGCAATCAACAGACGCTGGTACTGCCAGCCACCGATTTATTTGTCTCATCAATGGATGATGTATAGGTATATAGATGTAGTTATAGAATCATAATGACATATGTAGCAATGTGAACTTTCATAGTAATCAGATATTCTGGACATGCCATAGGGATCGACACAAGTCAGGTCGAAGCAACACCAAAATATTAGCCTTTACTTGGCGCAGAGATTTATAAAAAAACATTTTCATCTCTCAAGCTCGGAAAGATCTTATCATTCGAAATCTCATCTCTCAAGCTCGGAAAGATCTTGTTTATCATTCGAAATCTGCACCCTAGCCTGGAAAGAACACTTGCACGCAGATTTCGAATGATTTACAAAATCTTTCCTCGCTGTAGTGAGACTAAGGTGAAAAATTGTGTCTTTCACTCGGCAGCACAGTTATATATTTTGCATCTCGTATCTTTGAAACTCTCGCTACGCTCAAGATTCTATTTTCTTCGAATCCTTCCCTTCCTCGATTTTGAATACAGTTAAGTAATCGCGCCAAATAATGATTTTGTAGCCTTGTATGTGGTTATTTATATTTAAACACGGCCTGTTACCACAAAAAACACTTTTACGCACCTGTTTAGCTAGATAGTGTCTAAAGATAAACGTCTAAAATGATCAGAAATGTCACAACAGAATGGAGTTAGACAACGGTTAGACACTACTTAAATCAAGATTTGTGGTTGCTCATATATAAACACGCGTCTAAAGCATATTAGCAGTTAAACGCCGTTTAACACAAGTTTAGGGTGTGTTTAATGTTTTTGTGGTAGACCGGGCATGTTTAAGTGTTAGACGCTGTTTAACGCGTTTAAGGTGCGTTTAAATTTTTTGTGGTAACGTGCCGAGGGTATCATCATACTCAGGGGTCAGGGTGCGGTCGGTGTGCTGATTGTGATCTTAGGGTGTAATTTATTATTGACAGCTATGCAGCTGTCCCGGCTGGGGCAAATTTTATGTTGTCTTGGATGTTTGTGTTGTGCTTGTGTCCATGCCACCTGCTACACAGAGAATCCTAGTGCAGGGTATAAGTTTGTTAGTGTTATGTTAACAATTATTATTCTCTCTTCTCTTATTATTCTCTGTACCTTAATTAGTAATATTGCAGTGGATTTACATTTCCACGCAGAATAATTATAGTAGAAAACAGCCAGGAGACCATTCGTTACAACTACGGTAGGTAGTCACTATCACCGCGACCACCTCACCGCAAAACTTAAATATTTTCCAATCGCAACTGAGAACTTTAAAAACTGTAATTCTCCTAAGTAATCATATCCTTATCCACAATAACAAAGCAGTTAAAAAAGCCTGAATAGCGATGTAAAGCGAGCAGGGTACTGGGTACGCCAGATGCCGGCAGTGGCTGGCACGGCGTGCCCCGCCGCGGCCGATAGCGCTGGCTAGACGCGTGTGACGCAACCACTGCGTAATGGGTTTAGGTGTACGGTTTTTTTATTGTTCCACTTTTTGAGTTTAGTTGCACGACGTAAATCCCGAAGCTGCGTAATCGTATGGTCACCAGGTGGTAGGAGTAACTCTTCTGCAATTGTCCGTCTGGTTGGGTACCACCGCTTTGCTCGTGTAGTCTGCCGCCAAGCAGTACTGTGCAGGCATTACTGTGTTCCGGTTTAATGAGCAAAGTTATAGTCAGTGAAGTTGCGACTGAGATATCTAATGTCCCAAGGGAGCACAATGCAGTGCCGCGCAGGCCTTTTTATATTAAAGTTCTCGGTGGCACTATAAATGCTTAAATAGGCTGGCGTTATGCTTACCAGAAAAGACCAGACCCTCTTGTTATCCTATAGTATAAAAAAAAATGTATTTGAATATGTTCTAATCCATTCTAGTTTGCTAGTTTTCCTACTCGGCGCCAAAAGATAGCTGTCTGGTGGTCATTTTTTCGAACACTTCGCGATTTTTAATCATGGGGAAAAGTGGCACCGACCTCCCTGAAGCCTATACAATAAAAAGATATTTTACCTTGTGCAAAAAAGCTTATTTTGTTTATTTACCTTATACTATTTTAATGGATACATATTTTTGGCATTTAGTTCATAATTCAAGCGTATCGCACGATTGCTTTGCTGTGTTCCTAAGATACGATGTGTAAGAAAATATGGTTCACGGCCTTACACTGCACCGGGTCAGACTGAGTTAGGTTCATAGATGTCATAATATGATACACGCGCGTTGTTACAAAAAAAGTAAAAAAGAATTATGTTAATCAGTCATACCACAGAATAAGTAAACGTAAAATTAGGTACCTACTCATACTTTGAATAAAACACTTTGATAAGATATTGACCCATCCTTGAGCACCCTTGAACTTTAAACCCGCACAGCACTACAATGCTTTTTTATAATGATGTTGTGAATGGATGCATATTTTACGTGCCATAAGCATCCGTATGGATGAATGAATCATACAATGGCCGTACTACGGGCCACTATGCTCGATGCGCCTGCGCTCAATTGACGCATGTTTCGTTGTTTACCATCACTTTCAAAGAATTTTATCAGGAATCCTTATCAGGGGATGTAAGCTTTGCAAAAATAGTGGTTCCGCTCAATCATCTGGGATTGTACGTTGAGGAATCGGAAATAACTGATTACCAGCGCATTAATAGGTATTTTTTAGCATTTTGCTTACCTAAAACAACTCAATGTTCATTTTTAGGTCTTTAAAATAGAACTGATTGCATAATAGGTACGTATCATTACAACAAGTCGATGTAACAAATGCTACACGACTGCCCTGCCAGTGTCACTCGGGATGATGTAAGGGTTCCAACGATATCTACCCAATACATCGAAATCTGTTCAGGCAAAATTATAGTGGAATAAAGAAACTCACATACAATAAATATACATATTATACATTCATGAACCCTAAAAACATTACACTCCTTTTTTGTGCAGTCGTGTAATATTACCTAATATACAAAAAAGTACCAGTGGTAACGGTCACCGTGAATCCTAGTTAGGTCAAGGTCTAAGCCATAATTAGGATTCTCGATATCTAGGGAACCATAATATTTCATTATGGCAGTAAAAATTGTATGTATTGGTAGTTAATAAATACAAAGTTACTTCGTAGGTAAAAGAACTAGAGGATAGGACGGTCAAGCAACCGATATAACGGCAGATGATTCAAGAGGCTATAATTGTTTTAAACGACGTCTTTATTGATACTTTTATCTATTAAACTGTTGGATGTGTTAAAATGTAAGTAAATAACTTCAATGAGTTTAAAATACTCTTCATGACTCTTACTATCCGCGATTTGAAACAAAACATTGTAATATCGATAGCTCTATTTATATGATAATGATGAGTTATGGCTATTGTCAGATGCATGGTGTCAATCGATGTTTGGTCATTGTGCCACACATGTGCGGATCCTGCGATTATCGGCGATCGGCGCTTGCGCCGCGCGTCGTTATCAAACGCGGCGGTGTCCGGCGCTCGCTGCCAGCCCGCACTCCAGCCCTCGGACGCGACAATAGCGGCTGTGTTGTCTGCTCATCCCGAAATCTATTATCCATTAAGTACCGACAACTCTATACGGGAGTAAACAAACCTTGCAACGAGAACGGAACTTGTAAGTCAATCATTGTTACACTTTTATGTAAGTTTTTGTTTACAACAATTATTCATTTGAACGTCTAAGGTTTTGTTTGATATTTTTTTTAGAGTTACCATGTTTTGCGACGGCACCGGGCCGCTCCTCGAGGACGCTCTCCTCAACGACCAGCTTCTGTTCCAGTCGCCGGTAGAGAGCCTCATTAACTTCGAGTTACCATCGTTCGGCACAGAGAGCGCCGACTGGCAGCTCAATGATTTGGATCTCAATTGTGACAGTTTCGTAATCGGTGTTAGTGATTTAAACAAGGAAGAAACCAATCTCGACTCGTCGCCAGGTTTTGATTTCGAAGATTTGGACAAGAGCATAATAGACGAGTATCTATTGGAAGCTTTGAATAGTGATATTTCAAACGATACACCGAACTCCGGGATGGAGTCGGCGTTCAACAATGACTCTGTGTACGCGTTGGAGCACGACTACGTCTCCGTTAAGGACTGGGAAAACAGTAGAGAGGAGAAAAGTGATGTAAAAGTTCAGTCATGGGGTGAGCCAAAGTTCTGCCCCGAGGTAGGTGCGTTTCGGTGTCCAGTGGTGGAGTGCGGGAAGCTTTACGCGAAAGCGTCGCACGTGAGGGCGCACCTGCGGCGCCACAGCGGAGAGAAGCCGTACCGGTGCACGTGGGGAGGATGCTCGTGGCGGTTCGCGCGCTCGGACGAGCTGGCACGGCACCGGCGGAGCCACTCGGGAGATAAGCCGTACCGCTGCACCGAATGCGGCAAGCGTTTCGCACGATCTGACCACCTCGCCAAGCACGGCCGCGTGCACGCAAGACGCGCCGCTGCCGCTGCAGCTGCCGCGCGGCGTGCTGCCGGCACCGCTCACTCGCATCGGAGGTCGACGAGAGGAATTCTGCTTTTGTGACGCGGTTAAGCGATTACGGAAAGACTGTTTATTGAATTAGTGCGTACATAGTACAAGATTTGAACGTCTTTAAAGCATGCAAGCTTTACTGTTGAGACTTCATGATTTTAGTTTTTAATGCTTTCTAAGTTAAATAGGTTTATTGTATCATTATAATTCATATAATATTATTATAGGAATGTATGTTATCTAAATGCAACTGTGCAACTGTATCTAGTAGGTACTCTCTTGTGGAAGTGTAGCTTTGTGAACGAATAAAACACTTTAAATACGAGTTACCAACTTGAATCAAAGACGAGTCTAAATTAATATGCGACTTGAACAGTTTGCTAATAATCTTTGTGATGTGTGCTTTGTGATTGCCATCGCCGCACCGCCGATAGTAATAGTAAGTACCTAATGTACCTACAACGTTGAAGCTCCGTTGTGCGAAGGGTGGTAAACTCGTAGCTTTCATACATGCAACATGACCGTGATAGCTAGGTCGTACCCGAATACAAAAATCTAAGAGCGAATCTGTGAAGAGACAGGTATTCTCTTTCTTCGGTAGAGAATAGAGCTGGTTGATACAGATATCTATCTATACCAAGGTTGATCTATACCAAGGTCCACTCGCTCAATTTATTTAACAAATAATTAAATTCGCAATATTATGTATTATAAGTGACTTCAATTGAAAGAAACCAAATCAAATTGTAATTAGTCTAATATTTTCTTAGTTTTAAAAAATGCCAAATGTCTTCAAAATCTCGCTGTAAATAAATAATTAAGAATGCAAAAGTTTTGTTAATTTTTAGCCGAGTTCAAAAAATGACAAGGTTCTATGTTCGACTGTGAGATGGTCCAATATAAATTTTATGAAAGTATACTAAAGGCAGAAAAATGGGGGATGAAAATTCATGTATATATCACGCTTTTTCATCTCATCCCACCATCGCAGTTCTATTAGGTACCGAAGAAATTGGATGACATAGCATGATCACCTAGAAATACCGATAGGTATTTGATCAACGATAATATCAGCAAATAAGCACAGAACCTAATAAATATAATAGCACATAAGGTCGGTTTTTAATTTTAGATATAGGTAGGTACGTTAATTTTTTACTATAACTTATAGAGTTATAGCTTCGGAGATGGCCGAAATGATTGAGGGCTAGACTATCAAACCTAGCTAGGTGTAGGTAGTTTGTACTTTGTGGAACTACGAAGAATTAAAAGTTTCATGAAGTATAATTATATAATGCCTTACGCCGGTTTTCAAACCTCCCGCTAATCTAAACGAGTTGCCAGTATTGTATAGATTAAAAAGAGCTCATTAGCGTTAAAAATTATGTTGGACAAAAAAATTAATTCATGACTGTCTTATCTTTTTTTAGTATTCGGATAAAAACGCTTACACTAATAATTGGGATGTTGCATAAAACACAAAATACAAAATTACTGTCGTTATACAGGTTTAAAAACATCACATTTTTACAATAAAAAGTAAATTCAAATATATATAATTATATATATAATTTCCGCAAAGAACTGCATCAAAAAGTTTCACGAATTCACCTTTTTTTATCATCCAGTAATTCAAATGATGCCATCAGATTCTTTACATTTCAATGGATAAAAGAATGTATGACAACTATGTACTTTCACGAGCAATCTAACAAAATCCATGTTTTTAGTACAGTTTTACGGCCCGAGTTGAACAAGTGACATCAGATGTTCTGTCCAATTTGTAGGGGCATTTTAGCACTCAGTAGATACGCTCGACTTTGACCCTCATTTTTGAAGTTTCAAGCGTCCGATTTCCACTTTATTCGAAATAGACATTTGATTCTCATGAGAAAACGAATTGAGTGAGATCATTAAAAAATGGAGTCAACATCCCCATTTGTGTCAGCGGGCGCTTTTATCGAACTAACATTCTTACATATTCAAAGACAACATAAATTCGGTGCACTTTACTGATAAATCCATTGACAAGACAGTTTGAATTGTCAATTATTATCTGTCATAATTGTCTATGGCTAAAGTAGTCTATGGCGCAATACGTCTAAATTGAATAGTCGGTAGTCAAAACGTAGTGGAACCGTTTTGTAGAAGTAAGAGTATTTTTAAATTAGCAAGTTTACTGATTGATACACGATTCATGAGCGATTCAATCAAATCGGCTCGACACAAATAAAAATGGTGGTTGAGCAGTAGAATAAGTTTCTCCTTTCTCTGGACAATTTTTTTAATAAGAGTTGAAATAAGCTGCTTAGTTTTAAATGAGTGCAACCAAACAACAAAACATTTTGTTGGTTTTATTTATAATAACAAATTAATAGTGCGATTACGTGGTACATTAGGAGAGTTGCATGTGACAAAATAACAGGTTGTCGGAGACTCGGAAACAGAGACACCGATTTTGCTACAGTTTGTGATAAAGTTGTTACTAAACTACATTAACTTGAGAAGGACGCGGATTTGTTTGTATACCTTGGAAGTTTCGCTTTATTTTATACGAACAGCGAAACCAGTTCATAGATAAAAGCTCGGAAACGAGCTGGGCGAGCGTTTCAATCAGCATGTGACCCAAATCAGAGATTTCTCTTCTTTGTTTTTATGTTTTGAGGTGTTTTATCTGCACAGTGGCCCAGTGGTGTTGCGAAAGGGGATACGATCTGGTGATTTGGAAATCGAACGACTAGTATTTGAGTTGTTAAACTTTGAAGTTGTCACGGTTGACTACCTGTGCATCTCAGTGGGGGTCAGGTGCAACAACGCGATATGCTCCACATGTTTGAGCATCTGGGATACCATTCCTCGTAACCAATTCCTCATATACAAAATACACACAAATATATAATAAACAATGGTCCCTGCAAAAATTCTGGAATGCAAGCAGAGAGTGGCTTGTGTTGGAAGGAAGAAATAGTAACAAAGCTGTAAACAAGCCTACAGAATAAGAATGATGCATGATGGCTCTACCTGAGAACCACAGATATATCGTGCAGGTCAGTAGGTATTGTTATGGTCCTCTAAGTGCTTCCTTGGTCCTAATTGTGTAAATATTGAAAGGTAACTTCCAAATTTTTTCCCAATATAAATTTTCAAAATGTTCTAGCTCATTGAGATTTGGTTATCACATATCTAAAACTTTTAATTTAGCTGCTGCTAATAATAATATATGATTGGATAAGCTGTAGATAACATTTTTGTTGTATATCTGCAAGTAATCCTGTAAAGGAACTAAAACAAACGTTGTTAGTATCTATATTTACAAAAATTAATAATAAACTACAACTAGACTAACCTCTATCTGTTCTTATGTAGTTTAAAGAGGCGTAGCTGTTTAGCTGGGATATTAATGATAATTTGTCTTTGTGAATAATTATTTAATGATTTAGTATATATATATTTGCATATATTCATAATTATTCAGTGATGATAATTTTGAGCCTTATAGTATCATGAAACAGTATAATGATGTGGTACCTTCTCGCACTTAGTGGCCAACCCTGGTGTTGTAATTTTAGACTCTTCGAAGACCTATAATGTTGCTGAGTGAGCACTGATTTTCATTATTTAGGGTGATTTTGCCGGTTCACTGGCCGCTGACACTTTGAGGCCACTTTTGTCATTTTGCCACATAATAGATATTTTATAACATAATATTTTCTATAATATTTATTTCAAGTCTATTCTTCAACTAAAACAAGACACTAAATGGTTGACAACTAGAACAGTTAAATAAACAGCAGTAGGTATTTAGATGTTCAACTTGTATTTAGATGTTAAACTTTGAATCAGCAAACCGGTTGCAAATTGACGAAATTACCCTACTATAAAACAATTACAAATTATAACTACATAGTATAAGTAATCCTACTAATATTATAAAGGCGAAAGTGTGTTTGTTAGTTTGTGCTTCTTTCACGCAGTAACGGAGCAATGGATTGACGTGATATTTGGCATAGATATAGTTTACGGACCGGAGAGTAACATAGACTACTTTTTATCCTGGAAAAAAGAATGGTTCCTGTGGGAACACAGGGGAAAACCCCGGGCAGAAGCTAGTGGTTTATAATTGGTTATTAAATATGGAAATGGTAATAAAGATACTTGCGAAAAGGATACATAATGTTCCTGTACACTATAGAAAGCCTAAAAACCTGAAACTTGCAATATTATATGTGAATTACACAATAGCCATGTGGTTGTAGCTATGAAAATTACAGAGTACCACCTCATCTCTTACCGCGGTTGACATAAGAGCAGGGTAAGGGTATTCCCTTCCCTGGATATTTCCAGAGAATGGGTTGGGGCATTCTCCTTGATCAACATCATAATCTATTGTGGTCTTTGATTAGTGATCACCAAGATGCCTTCCAAGTGTGGTGTATCATGTTAAAATTGCCCATCATGGAGGAGGCCGATGTTCAGCAGTGGAGGTTTTCACTCTGAGGAAATATGTGTTTAATGATAAATAGCTATAATTGTTTATCTTGTTTACTTTAAAAATGGGACAGACAGGTTTTTATTTACGGCTATGTTTTGATCAAGTTGCATTGATTGTATTCTTAAAGTAAACAAAGTTTTCGAATTGCGAAACTTTAAAAGTTAAAAGTAATATGGTCCAAACCTTTGTTTAAATTTTATAATTATTAATAGTAACCATTTGCACTACATTATTTATCTTCTATTTGTGTGTTAGAAAAATGACCTGACCTAACTAGAAATGACCAATATTGATAAGGACAAAGTATGCTAGTCATCAATTGTAATTCAAATTTGTCTCTGCCTAATTTGAATATGACTTTATTACTGTATCTAAATCAAGGATATTATTAAAAAATAGGCCATTACTCATAACTCCATTGGGATTATTGTAAATATGTAAGTGTACACTTTTACATGTCACAGTAATATACACTATATAATTTATAGGACAAGTAATCTTGGACATTGATGATTAAACTCAGTAGCTAAGTTGGTAGTAACCCTGCCTGCAAAGCGAGGGGTCCCGGGTTCGATTCCCGGCCGGGGCAGATTTTGTGTAAGCATAAAATTTGTTCTCGTGTCTTGGATGTTTGTGATGTGTATCTGTGTGTGTCCATGCCACCTGCGACACAGGGATTCCTAGTGCGGGGGTATGAGTGTAAGTGTTTATTATTATTATTATTATTATTAGATTTCTTAGACAATGTGTGAGAGCTGATATTCTACAGGCATGAACATATACAGATACATCTAATTATTACCTATTTGGATTATACCTACAAAAACTAATTAGTTATACTATTTATAATTAAATAGGAGTTCTAGATCCAATCTTAATCCAATCTGGTAATAATCAAGCCTTGAGTTGATATAGGAAAATTCAGTCAAAGGTGATTTGAGTGTGGTACTATTTTTTTCTATAAAATTAGAACCTACAATCTGAAAAGGGTTTTCTTAATTTATTAACCTTTTGTATGCCAGGATTCCAAAAACAATAGACAATCTATTCTTTGTCATGTGGATCTTCCATGCTCCCGGTTTACGAAAGGTTAACTAAAGATATACAACTAATTGCTCTCTGAACTAAAATCGCCATAATATATTTAAAGGTTCATGCTATTGTGCAGGTGTTTGTGGGTGCTCTGTCACCTCACTATGAAGCCCTATCAGTGGAAGCATCCAAGCAGACCAGCTCAGAGGAAATAGTTAACTGTATCACTGAAAAACTTAGCCTCACAGATGGAACCGGAGGGCCTTATGAACTGGCAGAGGTAAGAAACTACTTTCGTATCTGTTAATGTACAAACATGGCTTTTCATCGACACTCAAGAAAAGTGGCCTTATCGAAAACAAAAAATCTGGATTATGTGCACAAACCATAAAACTGTTAAATTTTATCCAACTGTCCTTATTTTATCAGCCAGTATGTCATTATGTATTTATATATATATATAATACTGCTCATTAAATCTAGCTAATCCATAAAAACAGTTGGAATATCTACAGGCTATTGTATTCTGAAACTACATTTGTACATAACATGATCCTAAACCATAGTATATCCATTCAATCACAGGCAAATCAAGGAAGTAAATACTTCATCTGGAATTTATGGACCACGAACAGACAATGTGTCACATAGCACACTTTGTCCAACAAAAATAAATGATCTGACAATAATTACCATTATAGATAAATATGTCTCATTGACGGTCTCGTAACGTCCATTATTTTTTTGCTACTGGATGAGTCATTTTCCTAGATGATTGTTTCGTTCACTTGATCATCAGTGAAACATGACCAGTAAGGCGGAGATAAGCTTGTTTAAACAAAGAATGAGATTGCAAAGTTCTAAACTGTTGTTATTGCATTGTAATGAGAAAAAGTGGTCCTGTGAGTAACATAGATAAGTGTTTTACTGTGACAAGTGAATTTTTTTTATTCTGTACAAATATCTGATGGTGGCTTCGCACGCGTGGTTTCAGAATAAAATGTAGCCTATAGCACTCAGGAATATTGTTCCTATTAGTGAAAGAATTTTTAGAATCGGTCCAGCGGGTCCAGAGATTAGCGGTAACAATCAAACAAAAAAAGAAACTTGCAAACTTTACTGCTTTATAATATTTATTCTGTAAAGGCTTGCGTTTCATCACTATGTCACCGGCTGGTAAGTGACGATGCAGTCGACGATGAAGCACACTTACCTAGAATATATATATTCACTTGAGACTTGCACAAACCCGGGTTATAGTGATCAGGAAACACAGACTCCGACTCCTTAGCGGTATGACAAATGAATGTAGAAGCAAATCGCTTCGTATGTAAAGGACGGATATCAATAATGTAACTTAGTCGCTTTGCCATACAATGTATGATTATCTTATTTTAATCCGGTGGATTTGCCATAACTCAAATTTGTAGTAGAAAAAAATAAAAACTAGTCTTCTTCAGATTATCTTGGCAACGTCAAGCAGCGTTTAATGCTTGACGCTATGATGTGACAGAGTGGTGAATGAATAGAAAATAATCCTATAAGTGTTGTGCCTAATGCCTGTTAGGTCTGGAACACTAAATTCACAGAACTGATTCATCTCTGGCATTATTTATAAAACTTGCATGTTTTGTGCTTCAAAAAATATTTATCGTGAGGCTCATGTTTTCGTTTGCGAATACATACATCTGTTGATTAATTAAGTGTAACATGCTTGGTAACATATGTGTCTAAAACAATTGTAACAATTTGAGTGTTCAGCAATATTTTTAGAATTTTATTGTGAAAGCATTACATACTGTGTTGCGGTTTGATGAGCAGAGTAGCCAGTGAAATTACTGGGCTTATGAGACTTAATACCTAATGTCTCATGGTAACGAGCGCACTGCAGTGCCAAGTGCTTTGTGTTTCAAAGTTCTGAGTGGCACTGCAATTGTTATGGGCCGGCGTTATACTTACCATCAGGCAAACGACCAGCTCGTCTCGTTACGAAATAGCATTAAAAAAACACAACCAGTGTACAATATTGTTTGATTGTGAAACTCTAAAACAATAGAAATATTTGGTTCCATAAAAAAGCTTTCCCATCCGATGAATTTACATGCTACATTTAAATATTACTAAAAAATTATAGGTTTGTGATAGACAACATAAATCTTACAAATTTTTGACAACAGAAAAACAATATTCACATTCCAATCCAACTAATCACCTCATGGTTCAGACCAATTAAACATACAAAAGTAAGTACAAATACATACAAGGAATAAATGCGTTTTCCTGTAATGCCAGGTGGTGGGGGATACCATCAGCGGGGAATGCAAGGAGCGGCGTCTGGGACCGGACGAGTCGCCGGTGGGAGTCATGCTCCTGTGGCCCAACAACCGCACCGCCAACAACAGCACGGGTCAGTTCTATAGGTGAGTTCAACATATTTACAGTGTTACTACAAAAATCCACTTTTAGACGCCTGTTTAACTAGATAGTGTCTAAAGAGAAACGTCAAAAATGATTAGAAATATCAGAACAGAATTGTGTTAGACAACGGTTAGACCCTATTTAAATCAGAATTTGTGGTTGCTGAGGCATGTTTATGAGTTAAACACTGTTTAATACAGGTTTAAAGTGTGTTTATTTTTTTGTGTTAAGACCGTTGCTGTTCCTTAACATATTTTTTTTTATTATTCACGCATAACATTTTACAGCGTAGTCCGATTTTAGTGTTAACATTGGATGGGGTATTTTATACTTCGAAGTTAGTCCTATTTAAATTTGAAAAACAAAATCCTCTCCTAAGTTTTGAAAAAATTGATGATTGGTTGTTCATCTACTGAATTTTCGCCTTGAACCGATTCTGTGCACAGTGCAACTTCACACACTACATATTGTTGGTCTAAGTTTTTGGTAAAATTATTTTAAATTATTTGTTTGAATGGTTGCTGCATGCACAATGCACATGTCAGTATTGGAAACACAGGAAAAAAATAACTAAACTAAGTACCTATCGTGACAGTGTGAGCTTTGTACTGGTATTTAACCTCGAAAAGGGAGGAAGTATTTACAGAGCCAGACTTTTTTGTTTTTATTTAATTTTACAGCAGTTTTATCATTATACGGTTGTATAGACCAATTTAAATAAATCTTTTATCTGACCGGATATAATCCCAGGGTGGTCCGATATAAATTTGGTCAATGTCTAATAATGGACTCCAAATTTAATACTTCGCAAATTGGTTTTTCCTTTTTGTGAATCACTTTGGGAGTTAATAAATCAAGGGCAGATTTGGTGTAATTTGCGTAGCTGTATTTTGTATTTGACTCTTGCCATGAGTGTTAATAAAAATAGAAACCGCCTTTGACTATAGCGTCGCTTAAAAGCCCCCATACGCGAGCACTCCTCTCCAATGGAGTGACAAGAATGTAAATCCTTCGTGGCGTCTTAACTTTTAAATCTGACTAGGGATTTCTCCCCGCCAGACACGCATCAAGACAAGACAGATGGTCACTTAGTCTTAGTCCAAGGTAAGACTGGAGCCTTACTCCGAAAATCGAACGACGAACGTCGGCTGACGGATCGCAATTTCCCTACTGTGAAAGTGTTTCGGATCCGACGTTCAATTCAATGTAACTTGACATTAATTTGTCTTAGACATTCGATTTTCGGAGGGTAAGGTAAGCCCAGCTCCGGCAGAAGAAGAAGATTTATATCTTAGAATTCCTTCCTACTTACTTAGATGTACTTACCTACTAGATTCCTTCTTACTTACTGTAGCCTGCCCTTCCAAGCGAGTAAAGCCACGGAGTAGAAGGTAGTTTTTAACCTACAGTATCGGATTACAAATCGGCAGATGGCCTGATTAATCACGTGGAAAGTTTGTGTGTTTTTGCATGCTCGATCTTCGCTGCTGTTTATTATTCAATCGGTCATTTTTAAAAGTCTTTAATGTGCTGCGAATCTTTCATCTTTTCGATTTTTCTTTCATGATTCCTATCAAAGGTTTTACGAAACCCAGTTTATGTTATTTGTCTGTTTGTTTGTTTATGTCGTAATTAGAGATTAAAGAATCATGACCTCTTTCCGAGATCTGAAAATATTCTTTTACCCTATTTGATTTGGTGTATAAACAGCAATCAACTTCCTCCCTATAAGGAGGTGGTTTTCAATTAGATACACTTTTTATGGTTTTAGACTTCGAAATTATAAAGCAGAATCCTTAAATCTCCAATGATTCTGCAGACTAAATTCCCTACCCTAATGGGTTTTAAAGATCCAGAACACAAAAAAAATAAGATCTCACAACTTGATAAGTCACTGTTATGACTTATCATAAGAAGGTAGGAGGCGGCTTTCCTCTTTAAAATATTATGGGCTATATCTTTATTTTTATAAAAAGATTTATTCACAATTACCTACCATCGATTTCATTTTCCTAATTACAATATGTACACATAACACATACAATTAAATATGTGTATGAATAATTCAAAGTACATGACATAAACTATAACAATGTGTGACAAGTTTGTTTTCCAGTTTAATATTAGCTCCATTGTAATTTTTCCTCAAGAACCGCAGTAGCAAGATATTACATACATAATTAAATCAGGTTCTGCTATACATGTAATTATCTCAAGCCCACAATCGAGTAGCACGAGAGATACCTCTAACCTTGCATACACACCTGCACCACAGATTTACTATCTACGCATAGTACGGCTGCGTGTATAACATCCATTCATTAGTGTCCTGTCACCTTATTACTATTTCAACACAGGTCTACATTGATCCACCGCGATGATTCATATTTTTTGCCTTCTAACATGTACTGATTACTGCTAAATTATACGTTTTGTATCCTTATAAGTGTGTTGACTTTGAACATACTAATTAATTTAACACAACAATCAATGTCAGTGTATAATGTGTAGCAGGTATGAATATTGTAATTCCCGCTATTACCCATTTAGTTAATGTGAAACAATAAAGTATAGTAATATTATAAGTATATATAAAGTAATATTCGATGCAATTAACGATATACAAAGTGTACTGTTTAATGAAGGGCTCTAGAAGTGGTTGGGGATAATGTCCCTCGAGTGGCGCGTGAGTCACTCTTCCTGCCGCGGCGGCGTGATAACACGTCTCCATCCTGCCAATCAAACTGAAACATTGCCGTCGCGATCTAATATGGGCTCTAAAATACCGCGGCATACAAATATTTAGATTTCGTCATCGCTAAATATGACGCAAAAGTAAACTTATTTCATGATTTCTCTACGCGACCGCATCTTCAGTTTCATTAAATCACTCGTGTTTGTTTACATTCCAGGTTTTATCTCCGCGAAAAAATATCAGACGAACCATGGATGGAGAACTTTTCGGTGGACCCGCAGCTGATCAAAGACTACTTCCAGAGGTTCCTCTACCAGCCGAAGGACCGAGAATACCCCGACTTGTGCCAACTGCCGGAGCTCAACGAACAGACGCTGCTAGATAACCTGAAGGCGAGGTTCACGGCCGGCTACATCTATACGTATGTCGGCTCGATATTAATAGCCCTCAATCCGTTCAAGTTCTACCCGATATACAATCCGAAATATGTGAAGTTATATCAAAACAAACGGATAGGCTCCAGCCTCCCGCCGCATATATTCGCAGTCGCAGACGCGGCTTACCACTGCATGCTGCGGGAGAGGACGAATCAGTGCATAGTGATCAGTGGCGAGAGTGGTTCCGGGAAGACTGAAAGCACGAATTTTCTCCTACATCATCTAACAGCCCTCAGCCAGAAAGGGTCTCACGGCAGCGGCGTCGAACAAACCATACTGAGTGCGGGCCCTGTGCTAGAAGCGTTCGGTAACGCGAAAACTGCCCACAACAACAACTCGAGTCGATTCGGCAAATTCATACAAGTGAACTACAAAGAAAATGGAATGGTCCATGGTGCAGTCGTTCAGAAATACCTACTGGAAAAGTCGCGGATATGCAGCCAGGGTCGGAACGAGAGGAACTATCATGTGTTTTACTATTTGTTGGCCGGTGCTTCGGAGGCGGAAAAAGAACAGTTGCATTTACTCAGTGTGGAAAAGTATAATTATTTGTCACGGACTGGTTGTAGTGAAGTGCCCGGTGTCGATGAACAGTATGAGTTCTCTAGACTGAAGCAGTCAATGGAGATGGTGGGGTTCACATTGGACAAGCAACGGAGACTGTTTGCCGTACTCTCAGCTGTACTCTTACTGGGTAAGTGTATCTTAAATTTTTAAGTGGCTCTAAAAACTATCAAATAAGCATTGTATATGTTTATAAACGCTTTGTGAAGTGTCCACTTATCAGTCGATAAAGATTAGGTCTATGTAATTTTCTTGATAACACTTTTTATCAAGCAATAAAGTATCGAAAAAATTACAATACAGAATTGTACACAACTTGAAAGATAACAACTAATATACATACCTTTTTATCCTTATAATGATAATATTCTAATATCCTGTTGCCGTATATTTAGTATTCAGTTTAACATTTAACCGCACCTGCCTGCAATTCCCGGCGAATATTACCTTTCTAAGCCTCAGTGCGGTACTCCACTTATCAAACATATTTACCCAATATCCAATGTACATTTGATCTAAGGAATTGGATGACTTCATCAAATCACCTAACAACAATGATGTTTAATTAAGCATTATGACAACGAAAATAGCAGCACAAAAGGTCGAAAAGTTCCTTCATTTTTTCAAACTACGCAAAATACTGTGCAAAATATACTAAGAAATCATGGACAAAGATATTGAACTTGTGGAATGGGTATCTGTCAAAGAAATTTGATCAAATATAGGTTGTAGATATTGGATATAAATATTTGATGAGTGGAATACCACTGCATACAATTTTTAGTTCAAATTAATATTGCTTCAATTTAATTTTATGTCCCAATAAAGTAACAGCTCCTTGACATTTGGTATGATACCAAATATTTATTTTGGATCAATACCAACTGCTCCGTATTTATATTTACTTATAAGATTGATTTATCTTTGCTGAATCAGCTAACAATAATATCTTAAATCTTGCACCTAAAGGTGATGAATGTAATATAACACTGCACAATTAACAACAAAAAATAAAGAAATAAGGAAATTATTCATAGCAACAATACACACCTATGAAAATGGTGTTTTATATGTATGAAATGTGAAAAATAAGATTAAATTAGTGAAACAGTTTTTGTACTCTCCGAGATTATACTCTGATTATACAAAGGGTTGATTTCTCCTTCGGAAATCGGAAGGACAAATGAGCCTTAGGAAAATTCAAGGAGAAATCAACCATAGGAAAATTCAAAGGAAAATTGTAAATAGATTATACATTTTTAGTTGGAACAATAAATAGTGAACTCATGTGGTTCACGCACAAAGAAACATGTGAAATAAACTAATTTAATAAGTTAAATATCGTTTGTAAACACCAATTTTTTACAACGTTCTAGGCAATGTGGAGTTCCAGCCACACAGAAAGTCTTACCACCACGACGAGGCGGTCGGAGTCAAGAATCCAGAAGTGGTGGCGCAGATATCCTCACTGCTGCGTGTCAAACAGGAGACTCTCATGGCGGCGCTCACCACGCGGCGGCCCAGGGCTTCGGGCGAGACTATACTCATTTACAACAAGTATGTACTGGACGTGAAATTACTGGCCATATGAGACTTAAGAGGTCCCAACCCGCCATACTTTCTATACAAACGCTCGTACGTAATAATAGTGGTGTATCAATTTTATTCTTTGGGTGTTTTGAACAAATAGGTATCTTGTGCATTATATCTAGGATTTTATGGAACCAAAAATTTAAAATATTGACAATCCATTTCAGTAAAAGCCTTAAAAAACTGTCTTTTTAAACAAATTTTACAGCAACCCTACGATAACCTAGGGCCTAGGTTTGACGTTAAAATAACTAAAAATTAAATCAAAGTTATATTCTTTCAGGTTGCCAGAAGCGATAGCCACAAGGGATGCAGTCGCCAAATGTCTTTACGGTGCTCTATTTGACTGGATTGTAATGCAGGTCAACCATGCGCTGCTTTCCAAGAAGGACACGCTGCGGGAACATCAGGGTAACAGTATAGGTATGTATATTTGTAATGGAAGTTTTCTATGTATAATTGACGACTGCAGATGAGTAGTAAATAATTATATGTAGTTAAAAGAAACTATAAAACACACACTTCCACCTCCTACCTCCATCATTACGGCACCAAGTGCAATCTATTGGACTCGTCAAAACGAATCATATAAGCCCAAACTCGAAGGGTTTACAGTAATACCCCGCTTTACGCTACCTCGTTATACGCGGTTTCACTATAACGCGAAAATTTCACCCCGCTTTATAATGTAGTCGTCAACTTCTCTATGGTCGTGGGAATCCCCGCTTCCTCTGAACATTCTCTTATCTTATACAAAATGCTCTTTCAAAAATTTATTCAGGTTTGGACATATTGCAGAATATAATGATGACCGTGTCTTGACCGTGTGTCAAACAATTAAAAACAGTGTTGGGTGTTATGAACGTATTTTACAAGAACGTAAAAAAAACGCTACCCAAAAGACAATAGATGTATATTTTTTTATGTATTTATTGTATGTATTGCATAAAGTGTTCTTAGAATTAAAGTGATTGATTAAAATTATTCGTATTTTTTCGTATTAAATTTTGACTATGTTTAATCATAAACCTCGATATACGCGAATTTCAGTTAACGCGATTTTTTCCGGAACGTATCCCTCGCGTAAAGCGGGGTATTACTGTACTTGTTGCCACTGAAGAGCACTCTGCCCTTGTTTCAGTTTTCTGTGTAGGAAAGCATATTAATGGAATCATAGCATGGTTTGACATTTTGATGGCTTGATTTACACCCACGAGATGTAAAACTGTTGCCAAGCACTCATTGGTGTGTTCCGATAGGTGCACTGGAGAGCCAGTTCTAATCTTTTTTTTTTATGTTATTTGGTAACGAGACGAGCTGGTCGTTTGCCTGATGGTAAGCATAACGCCGGCACATAACAATTGCAGTGCCACCCAGAACTTTGAAACACAAAGGCCTGCGCGGCACTGCAGTACGCTCGTTACCCTGAGACATTAGGTATTAAGTCTCATAAGCCCAGTAATTTCACTGGATACTCTGCTCATCAAACCGGAACACAGCAATGCTTGCACACTACTGCTTGGCGGCAGACTTCACGAGCAAAGCGGTGGTAACAACCCAGACGGATACTCGCACAAGAGTTAGTCCTCCCACTAACAGTTCTAATCTAATTCGCCATAGTCACTTAGGATTAGGTATATACGTATGTACAAAAAATTTGACACATTCAAAAAACCACTAATCGATTGAGTCATTATTTCATCATGAATCCAAGTGTACAATTGCTATAAAAAAAAAACGAAAAACTAATAAACATCACGTATTTCCAGGGGTGCTCGACATTTTTGGCTTCGAAGACTTCGGGCCGAGCAACAGCTTCGAACAGCTCTGCATAAACTACGCGAACGAGCATCTGCAGTATTACTTCAACCAGCATGTCTTCAAATACGAGCAGGAGGAGTACCGGCGGGAAGGCATCCGGTGGACTGATATCGGCTTCTCAGACAACACGGGCTGTCTGCAACTTATTGAGGGAAAGCTGAACGGGCTGTTGCCACTTTTGGACGATCAGTGCAAGTGAGTGTGCATTCTTTTTAACCTTTGGATACTTTTGCAATCAAAGATGGGTAGATACCTATTTAGTTTTTTACATTTTAAATTAGGAGATGAAAAATTGTTTTGTGATTTTTTTTTGACGTTTAAATAATTTTCTTTAATTTCCTTCAGTAGGATTAGAAAAAACAAAACTAGAAAAGTTTACGCATCACAGTGTAGTTTTTGAGCCCCGTACATGGGAGAACTCTTATCCTAAACACAGTGTCACCTAGTTAGGAGTTAGAGCTCATCCAAGTACCACGTATGTGCCCTAGTACATATGGCCTACCATCAAACCTTATGGCAGAGTCAAGTTACACTTCTTTGCAACTTACTAACTTATGATTAAAAACTGTTCAACCGTATGAAGAGAAACGGCTCTCTTAGCTGGGGGTTTTTAATAATTTTATTTTTATCTTGTAATTTGTTTATTCTCAGTTTCCCTTGGGCCACAAACGAGACGATATTGCAGAAGTTCAACTCAGCGCACGAGAATAACCACTTTTACGAGAAGCCACAGCGTCGGGAGCCGGCCTTCGTGGTCGTGCATTACGCGGGGAAAGTCAAATATCAAGTAAGATGAAACATTTTTCTTCTATATTCGTCATAATAAGCACCGCTAAAGAATGGGACTCTACCATAATGTTACCCGATAGTTTTAGTGAGTGTCTGTAAATATCTTCTAGTTGTGAGTGAACATCAGATGATATAGTGCTTTATTGTAAACTTTCACGGTTATTCACTACTTTATATATTACTAGCTCCTACCCGCGGTTTCACCCGCGTTCCCACATGAACCGTGCATTTATCCAAGATAAAAAGTAGCTTATGATACTCTCCGGTCCATAAACTATATCTATGCCAAAAGTCACGTCGATCCGTTGCTGCGTGAAAGAAGGACAAACCAACAAACAGACAAACACACTTTCGCATTTATAATATTAGTAGGAAGTAGGACTAGCTTCTGCCCGCGGTTTCACCGGTGCTCCCAAAGGAACCGTGCATTGTCCTGGATAAAAAGTAACTTATGTTACTCTGTGGTCCATAAACTATGTAAACAGCCTGAGTCTGAATTGTTATGTTATCCCGAAAGTGGGTCAATCTACGCCTGGAGATCAACAACATTTGTTTTACGCGTTTTTAAAATTCAGAATTTTTTCATTCAAGGAAACGCATTGAAAGTTTACGTCAAAATTCTACTACAGAACTTCCGGGCAGCCCTAAATATGCTGATTCACTTGAACTATGTTGAACTTTGTTGAATGATGGTGTTGATTAGAAGACTTACAATTCCCGAAAATGCCGCGCGCTTTACGTTTGAAGTGAATTTATTTTCTGTATGGACATTTTGAATGACTTATTTCCAAGGGAGGTACTCACTACTTGTAGACAACCATGGTCCTAATCACCCCTAATGGTTATTTCGTAGGTGACAGCGATGCGGGAGAAGAATTTAGACTCGATGCGGCCAGATATAGTGAGCGTACTGAAGAACTCTTCGCTGGCCTTCGTGAGGGAACTGGTGGGAGTTGACCCGGTGGCGGTGTTCCGGTGGGCGATAGTGCGTGCGTTTTTCAGGTAATAACTTCATCATTTGTTAGTGGTAGGACTAACTGTACTGCGAGTGTCTGTCTGGGTTAGTACCACCGCTTTGCTATGAAGGCTGCCGCCAAGCAGTAATGTGCAAGCATTACTGTGTTCCGGTTTGATGAGCAGAGTAGTAAATTACTGGGCTTATGAGACTTAATACCTCATTAGGTATACGGTTCTCAGGGTAACGAGTGACTGCAGTGCCGCGCAAGCCTTTGTTTCAAAATTCTGAGTGGCACTACATTTATTATGGACCGGCGTTATACTTAGCATCAGGCAAACGACCAGCTTGTCTCTCACTATTTATTAATAAGAGCCTAGGTGAGGTAGTCAAACGGAACTTTGCATTGCTTATAATCACACCAGTTGAGATGATTCTTCCTGCGCTTTTTATCATCTAAACCAAAAATCTAGAAATATGCTGATGATCCAATTTTAACGTGTGTTTTCAGGGGCTATTTCGCATTCTTAGAAGCGGGTAGAAGACATCGCGTCCAAAGAATTGATGGGGCATCGAAAGTGCCGCGTGCTTCCATACACGCACCCAATGACAGCCTAATCAGGTAAGCTCGCAGATTTCAGTTTCCTATGTGTATTGTTAATGTGCCCGAAAAGCAATAAAAGTTCCGCTTATAAGAAACGAATATCCGACTAACGAAAAGATAATAGCATTGTAATAACTTTCTAAAGGCATGTAAAAAATGTCGACTGAATTTTAGAGCCCTCAAACTATTAATTGTCAATGTGACTTCACCGCAAGGACCAAAACAGCTTGCACATTGTGTTGGCCGTTTGTATACTTGCTGCGGGATCACAGCCCCCCCAGAACATTATACCGTATGTAAAAGCTTTGCAAGCCAAGTGATATGTGACGTAATGATATTGTATTGTTGCTCAGCCAACTGGTGACAGTGTCATCAATCAATCTAGCAATCAACCGCATTGCGTAAGTCACCGATGTTACGGCATGCTTACTTTATGTTATACGTGCACCTAACGCATGGGCGTCGATGTTTTCATTTTTAGACGTCGTACTCTATATCACCCCCTGTGGCGTCTTTGCAACACCGCTCTGTTTATAGTTTACCTGTTAGTTGTGCGCATCGAGGAACTAACCCCTAGAGATGCAGTGACGTTTGGTTAGCACGAAATATATTCCACCATTTTTGCCTAGATATAATGCGCTCTGATTGGCTAAGCCACCGCCTCGCGCCGATTCCCCGTGCATTGATACGCTGATCGCTGATATTAGTTATAGCAATATAGTATTAGTATTTCATCTCTCGGGATTACTATCTCGATGAGGGATGTTGACTGAATTTTTTAAGATATCAATCAATTCGTTTTCTAATGAGAATCAAATGTCTATATCGAGAAAACGGGAAATCGAACGCTAGAAATGTCAAAAATGAGAGTTAAACTCGGGCGTATCTAGCACCCAGTAGAGCGCTAAAACGCCTCATACAAATTGGACAGAAAATCTGACGTCACTTGTTCTACGCGGGACCGCTTTGTGAGATCGGATAGTACAGTATTTCCTCTCTCTGGGTTAGTATCTCGATGGTTGTGCGCATGCTTAGTTTTATTTTCTTTTTTGTAATGGATCTTTCTCATCGGGGTGCGTATAGAACGCCGCACAGGGCGGCGAGTAAAGCACGCGAGACGCCGCCACGTGATTCGAAACAGCGGGCAGAGGCTTGCGCGCCGCGATCCACCGGGAAAGGGCCTAAGAGTTACAGGATCGCCGAGACGCGCACGCGCCGCCTCGAGCGGGACGAACGCTCATTCGACGACACAGATGTCATGCAGCGCGCCAGTCAGATCGTCATGTACGTTACACGCGAGCGTGCTCTCTCTCTCGCACTCCTGCGCTCATCAAACAAATATCTCAAATTCGATTTGCTAGAATACATAATAAGATACGTGTTAGTTCTTAGAGTATTTGTATGGTCACTTCATTCAGCCGGCAAGTGGGCGTGCAAATATTGTTATAAATTAATGATAGGTTATAAATGTATTATGAAATAATTATTTGAATTAGTCTTCAAATGAAATTTTAAATTTTCATTCATTCTGTAAAAACTGTCTCGGTCAAACAGTTAGAGATATCTCACGGGCAGTTTTGCGGTATCTACAATCTTCGGGTAGTAAAAATCACATATCATAATTTTTCTACACGAAAATTCTGATTTCGCGGCTAAATAGCCGCGCTATTGGTTGTACGTCACGAATGACCGACCAATGACGCGGCTACGTTTACGGAACACCCCCATTTGCAAATGAAATGGGGTTTTTTAGTTCCCAGGGTGTTTCTGAATATTTTCTAACTTTAACACAGTTCACCGAGTTTAAAAATCACGATCAATTTTCAAGAATGCTGCATCGCTCGCTGCATCTAAAATGTAGATTAAAAATCTACGTATGTCAACGTTGTTCTCGATTCGTTTTGATAACAATCTTAATTTTATATTTTTTATTATTATGATTTTGTTTGATGAGTTCGCGTATTTCGGCTGGGATCTCTTCACTCTATCGGTGATGGCTATATGGGTGTTTAATTTTCCGCGCCTGGTTGTTCTTTCCTCTGTTTGTGTCTCTATCGACTATTATTGTTATTAATAGGTGTACCGTCTTCTGTATCGTTGTTAATATATGGGCCAAGGCTTTTTTTGCTTTCTGTTACTGCGATTTTATTATAGTTAGAAATAATTTGTGGTAAATCCTCGCCATGGTACTGGGCTTAGAGTTATGAAGTATTGTATGAAACTGCTTACGAAGAGTAGATTTTTGTTATTAATATTAAATACTTATACTGTTTATTATTGTCTGTTTTTTTATATGTTTCAAAACGGACATGGATATAAGCTTTCATAATCCTTTGATTAGTTGTTTAATTATTACACTAGATGCATGATGTTAAATGCAATTAATTAATGCTCCAAGCATATTTAGGTGGCGGTTTAAAAACTCTGCTGTTCTATGAGATCTCATTTTTAACATTCGTAAAAATGTAAAATAGTTGAAATAAAAACAGAAACAAAAGTATAAAACTATTGTAAAAGTAAAAACTATTAGTATATATACAATAGTATACAAAGAAATATGTAATATCTTCATCATATTTTAAGACAACTGAAGACAATTTCATTTTGATGACGATATGATTAAATTAACAAAACTTAAAGTAAACTTATTGTTATAGAATTTTCATATCATAATGATCTCTCAAAGAACAGCCAACAGTATACCAAATCATCAGCATATCTTCGGCTCCCACAGGAAGAACAAATCGTTTCGTCCACGGGAGCGCGCGAAAAAAGGGCTAAAGAACTTGCAAAGTGTAAAGACGCTCGCGGGACGGACAGCCGCGCCCACCGGCAAGCGGAAACAACCGCAAACGGTCGCCGCACAGTTCCAGCACTCGCTCGCGGCGCTTATGGAGACTTTGAACCAGGCTAACCCGTTTTTCATCAGGTAAGACCTCTGAAAAACAACCTCGTTTCAAACCGTAAAAGCGTTTAACTGTCAACGAAATATTCCACTTATTAGGGTACTGTGAGGCTGAAGCCCAGAGTCGATTCTGGCGTCACAAACCTAAACCTTATTTTAATTTCGGCCGGTCTTTATAGTAAAAAAACCTGTGAAAAGAATGGAAGTTCTTTGAAAAGTCTAAATTAGAATTTTAAGGTATCAAATATATGCCACTAAATTCATGGCAGTTAAATTTACACTAGATACAAGTGGATATATTTGACAGGTCTAGAATATATACCATCCCTTACGTTCGTATTTAAAAAGAGAGTGAGAGACTATTATCAAACATCTTATTATATTATTATTATTATTTCTCCACCTTTTCTAATGTGACATTATGTGACTAATTTATTCATTGTGCTGACTTAGAAATTGTAATAATTGAAGTAATCTCAAACTGTGTAATTGGTATATACCGTTCCTGTAGCAATAAATAAATATTTGTCCCCTTTCTCTTGTTTTTTATTGGAAAGAGAGTGAAACTAAAATTAGGTAATAGCTTCGTGATGCCACGCGCAAGAAACAAAATAAGCAATACGCATTTGAACTGAAAACATTAATGTCATTATACCATCCACAGATGTATAAAATCAAACAGCGAGAAAGTTCCACACGTGTTCGACGAAGAGACGGTTCAACGCCAACTCCGCTACACTGGCATGCTTGAAACTGTTCGCATCCGCCAGGCGGGGTATAACGTGCGCCTCACGTACGAAGAGTTCATACAGCTGTACAGGATACTGCTGCCCAAGGGGTTGCTTAGCTCGCAGGCTGATGTTAGGCACTTCTTGGCAACGTTGAATTTGGACCGGGATAACTATCAGTTGGGTGAGTTGAATTGTTTTTTTGCCGGAATCTACACCGCTATACCCTCATCGTTAAATCGCCATTCGATTTGGGTTTTTTTTATGCTATTTGGTAACGAGACGAGACGGTCGTTTGCCTGATGGTAAGCATAAGCCCATAACAATTTCAGTGCCACTCAGAACTTTGAAACCCAAAGTAAATGTAAGTTTGCAATTGATTGTTTAATAAGTAAAGGCCTGCGCGGCACTGCAGTGAGCTCGTTACCCTGAGACATTAGGTTTTAAGTCTCATAAGCGCAGTAATTTCACTGGCTACTCTGCTCATCGAACCGGACCACAGTAATGCTTGCACATTACTGCTTGGCGGCAGACTTCACGAGCAATGCGGTGGTAACAACCCAGATGGACACTCGCAGAAGTGTTAGTCCTACCACGAGCAAAATTCGATATGTAACAAGATTATCGCTAGTACACTTTTGAGAATGCTGACCTTTTCCAACACTTATGTAATCATTTAAATTTCAATGAGCGCTGTTATAGGGTACATTACATTTGATTTTAGTTTCATTTTTGAGAAATTAAAATGGGAAATCCTTTCGTTAGGAGCTACAAAGATCTTCATGCGTGAAAGCGAGCAAACGAAACTGGAGTACCGGCTCCACCAGCAAATCATGGCGTCCATCATCACAATACAGAGGTGGTTCCGGGCCGTGTTGGAGAGAAGGAGGTTCCTGGCGTTACGGCGAGCCTCAGTCATCATACAGTACTGTTACAGGTGAGAACTGCAGGATTGCAATGCTTCATTATCTGGTGAGTGAAAAATAGAATTGTCATTAACTATATCAGTCTCCTAAAGTGGGGTAAGAGCGGATATTAACAACAATAACAACAACAAAAATGCTGGAGCAGTCATATAGTGGGTCTCAAACTTTGTTTTTTTTCCGAATAACTTTGGGAACCATTGACCTGTATGATGCATATAAAGACCTTAGTAGAAGATCTAAAATGGTACACATATTCGTAGGAGATTATGTTATGGTAACTTTTTTTACTGCAGAACACTTTATTTAATTTAAATTTGGGTGTATTAATGTATCCTCATAGTTCTTTATTCCATAGATAAAGGGTTCTATTGAGAGTCTGAAAGAATATTGATTTCATTATTTTTTTTAATTTTTGTAATTGTGAAACACCATTCCAAGCATAGAATGTCACATACTCATACATCGTCTTTTTAATTAAAGATATTAGTATGCGATAGTCAGACTAATTGAAAGAGAAAGTAAATTAAATTGTGTGGGTAGTTCAAAACTTTTTCTAAATACCTTACCGTCTAATACCACAAGAAAAAACAACTGTCATCGATCCATCGGCCTACACTACGTCTTCCGGTTCGTGGTGGCTACTCGAGAACCTTTCTTCTCAATTGGTTATCGGTTCTGCGAGCGATGTGGCCTGCCCATTGCCATTTCAACTTACTAGCTTTGAGAGCTACATCGGTGACTTTCGTTCTCCTGCGGATTTCCACAACTAAGGCTTACTCAAGAGTTATTCAGTTTAACTCACGTTGTAGTGTGTTTATATTTTTGTGGTAAGACTGCTATTTGTTTCGTCCACCAGACAACATCTATCCGCACGGCACGAGGCGGCAGTGAAGCTCCAGTCATGGTACCGCGGCGCAAGTGGGCGGCGGTGGTATAACAAGTTCTGCAACGGAGTGGTCGGCTTCCAAGCCGCCGCCAGGGGATACCTGCTCAGGAAGAGATCGTTACCGGAGATGAGGCGGCGGCCGCCGGCGATGGTTCCGGACAAGTGCGAGGTAGGTGGAGTGTAGAAGAAAGAAGTAGTAGCGCTAGGCATAAGAGCTGTTGTTATGTTCTTTTTTGTTATATCACACTGAATATTCTAATTTTAGTATAATTTCACTGACCAAAATGAAACTTATCAACTTTTAAATGTTTGTGTACATTTAACGGCGCCTTAAAAGTCAAATTTTGGAATTCGAAAGATCTTATATCAACTTTGTCATTAAACAATAATTCATTCACAGTGTAAAAATCTCTTATTTTCATATGGGAGGTTCCATTTGCGTTATTCACATTCGTGTTAAAACAGTTCTACGTTTTATTTTAGCTTATAGCTTTAAACACAAGGAAAGATGTTTTGGTTGTAACTCACAAATTCATGTTTCTGCTTATCACAGTATGAATTCTTACAGGCACATCACTTTTAAAGTCCTTACTTGGTACACATGCATGGTTTGTTTGATCTATGTTAGTGCTGTGCTGCATCCAAAACGAAAATTCAAGCTCAAAGTACAAGAGAGCGATTCAGTGTTAACTAAAACTTCTAATATTATGGATTCATGCATACTGCCTCGGTTGCGTTCATGTAGTTATATCCGCCGTAAGTTTTGTCTACCACGGATTTTGCAAAGACCCTTAACTATTGAAATCTGTGGTATATAATCTCTAGAGTCTGTTGACTAGGAATGGTGAACCTTTATTGATAAACGTGTCATTTTTTTTACTAAAACAATAAAATGGCAATGACGTGACGTCAAAGAATCTTGACTTGAACAGTTATTGTGATTTCTGCTATTGCAAATTAGATGCTGATATCTTAAATTAGGCTCATACTTGGTTACTCTCAGCAGAATGCAAGCTGAACTGGATTACAAACAAACTAAATACTTTTTTTTTCGATCAATGATATAAATTTGTTGAACAATTATTTGCGTGCCCGAATTATTTGGTCACGTGCTACCTCTGGCACACGTGCCATTGGTTCGCCTTCCCTACTCTAGACAGTACTTTGACTTTGCTCAGCTTTAGCTCACACCGCAGTTGTGCAATTTTGACCAATTTTGTTAAACAATAATATTTCTTCAACAGTAATGTTACTCGTCTGGAGCAGTGCGTAAACAGCAAAAAGCGTTAGTGAAATCATAATTTTGCCAGACTTCGCCCTAAAAATTCTATGATTTGTCTGCAAATAGTTTCCCGTTGTGCCCAACATACAGGATAGTAAAGTCATAAATGTCATAGATTTTTATTCGTCTCCTCAATTTGGTGATAAAAAGGAGAAGAACTTTTTTGTAGCGGTCTCTTATCCTCGCATCTCTCATTCTGCTCCAATTCAAATCTCTTGATTCACATGGGCTCCAGGAGAGCACTCATGAAAGTAAAAATAAATTACTTAAGTGCCCATTCCAAGTAGGTATAGACCGATCAATAAGGAGAACAAGAACCTCGTCGGCATTAGTACCAATAAGTTGCACCTAGCTGGCTTCATTCGCATCTTAAGTTTAAATCAATACAAGCAATCGGCGGCACTATGCACATCCTCGAAAAGAAGAGTCACATTAAATTTGTCACTAACCGATCTAAACACATGTAAATATACAACGTCGTGGATGTGTGTCTGTGTTGACAGCATGACGGCATGTCGGACGTGGCCGAAGACGACGTGTTCCTGAGGCGACAGCCGCCCGCCGATAAATACAAGACTAATATAGATAAACAGCTGTAAGTACCTATTTAGTTTAGTCTATGGTCGTCAGAAAACAACCTCACACATTTGCCCCTATTTATATGGGGAGCCACACTGCTTACTTATCCAGCTAGGTGGCGCATTATCGCTGGTGTTGTTTCACTATGAAACTTCATTATAAAATGTTAGTAAGTAACCAAAAAATCGTCTTTGTAATAATGTATGCCACTATAAAATTGCAATTCAGTGTAAAATTAAGGTACACACGTTTTCCTTCTGACGAGAAAAAACGAAAATTGTGGATAAAAGCATTGATCATGAAGAATTATTGGAAACCAATTATTCTTGATCATGAAGAATTATTGGAAACCAATTATTCTTCTAGGTTATATAGTGACCATTTCAAATATAATGATTTTGAAGACGCGAGCTTGTGTACTGGTTTTAGTTTCGTTCATTAACCCTCAAAGTAAATATCAATGACAAGCACCAGCGATGGTGGCGCCATCTGAGATAAGCTTTGCCTGTGCCTCCCCATTCTGAAAATTCTCTCAGATGATTGCTCAAATAAAACGACGTTTTGACTACACCCATTGAGTTATTATGGCACATTCAGGCCCTGTCAGAATTTTTTAACAGTACGTAACATAAACGTATCGAATTATTGCAAATAAATGCGTTGTACAAATTGTCATACTAACTGTCAACTATAACGTATGTTTACGTAACGAAATTATCACAAGTTTTGTTAGTTCGGGCTTCTGGTAAAAAAGATTGCTTTTAGGTTGTTTCCTTGATGTCAGTAGTAGTTTCTGCATGAACCTATCGACTACTCTTTACACTATACAAAGATTCATAGGACCTTAGTAATAAACGCTGCACTGTATAATAATGTGTATAGATATATTTTTTACAGTTTATGTGTTTGCGTATGTCTACCAAAACATGGGATCTAGGAGCATTCGAAAGAGAAAGCGAACGTGAGCATGTTAATGAGTGACTGAGCAAGAAGCTAATCTAAATATAATCTGACTGAATATCAAAAATGTTGTATTCTGTTATAATACAATTTATGGCAGAGATCTAGCCCATGGAGAGACATAACTATTTTATGGTAACAGCTTATTGGATTTTCACCATCTTACAACTGAGTCCGTTTATATTTCAGAGAAATGATTTTACAATTGGATGCCGAGAAGTCAAGACAGTTGAGGCCTACGCAGTCACTGCCAATCTCTACTGGGTTCGTATTTGATTCCAAACAGCATTGTAGCAATATTGAAAGCCTTTTTTCGTATTTATTTAATCACTTGGTACAAAAGTCTAAGGTCTGTGTTTTTATAGTGGTCCAATAATGTAAACAAACTTTACTGATCACCAACCAACACACATAGGCCTAGATAGAAATCTGAATTCGAATCACCATCAGCAGCCTATTACGCTCCCACTGCTGGGATACCGGCCTTCTATCAAAGAGAAAGAGTTGTTCAAGTAGGTAATCGTAAAATGTTTTTACAGTGTGGCGAAAAAGAACGTTCTAGACTACACTCTGCAAACATACGCCGTCAAAAAGAGAGATAGGATATTGAAAGAACACAACATCACAGAGTTACCGTTGAAACCAAGCAGTCCAAGGTAATTCATACAATTAAACAGAAGTTTTAAAAGGTAAAATACGATCACCAAACGAAATTTGAATCCGCGTCTATGGGTACCGCGTACTGATTTACTATTTACTATTCGCATTTTTTGCCTTGCCATTTTTTTTGCCTAGCATGCTTCGCGCTTTGAAATATACTGCATATTATTGATCAAATTAAATGTGTATAATGTAAACCATTCATTATTTAAAGTTGGTATATTAAAAAAAATAATGTAAAGGTTTGTCTGTTTTAAAGATAAACTAGCCGCTAGCTGTCTTTAAATTATTTTGGACGGGAATTCACGTTCCACCCATACCAAAAGCAATAATTGGTTTTCTTTATGTTGACTAATACACTACTGCTTTTCAGCCAAGAGTCTCGCAAGTCTTCCCCCGATGTCAACCAATGGAACTCGAGCACGAGCAAGTATCCGCAGCAAGCGGTCTCCATGGGCAACAAGATCACTCCAGAGGACCTCGCCAACGAGATGCTGTGGCTACAGCTCGACCAAAACATCATCGCAGAGGAAAAAGTTAGTGCAGTTTAATGGTAGAGTTAATATATTCTAAAGTGTCAACCCGCACGTAAATGTACATATACTTCTCAAAAATTCGCTGCCAACGGGATTCGAACTCGTGTCTTCTGGTTATATAGATCAGATGCTATCCTATGGGACTAGGATTACCAGATGAAAAATTGAAGTCCTGAGAACAATCCGGATTTTCATAGAGAAGTCCAGAGATTTGGCCACTAGTCACGCTAATCGTTCACGCCAATTTCGCGGCAGACGAGCGCGGGCACGCAGGTGGGTTCAATTGCAATACATTTCAATGTTAATTACGTTGATTTGTGAAATTATCTAAGGAAAATTATGGTTTTGTTTACGTTGAATAAAACTTTTACCAAAAAAATCTGATCTAATGTATTTCATTGAAACATTGAAAAGTCTTAAGATATCCAAAAGCCGGCCGCCATCCTGCAAATTCAAGACCAATACCGAGATATAGTAACCCTATATGGGGCCATCTAAGCTATGGGAGCGATCTATGTTAGCCCTAAAGACGTGGGTTCGAATCTTGTTGGCAGCAAAGCTTTTAAGATGAATAATTTTGCGTTAGTCCGAATTGTTTTTATAGTAATATACAAATGAAAGGATTTTATATCAAAAACATTTTATGTAGCTACTATTTCATGTTTGAATCACTAATGCTACTTCATAATGGCTTACGCCCTCTAGACAAAAGCCACACGCTTTTTTCCGCTCGTATAAAACACGAACTATAAATATAAGTAAGGTTTTTTGTTATTTTTCGAAATTCCATATCAAAATAAGACTTGTAAAATATCTCTCACTAATACCACCTCAACTACTAGTATCCACTTTACTACCAGCAAAACGAACACAAAACATACATTAAATTAATTGTTTATCTTTCTCAGAAACGCGATAAAGAACTAACAGAGCTGGTGGAGTTGATAAGTAATAACGAAGAGTACCTGCGGCAACTGGGACATTGGAAACCTGGTGACAGCACCGAAACTAATAAAAGCACATCAAAGTAAGATATGATTTTAAATATTTTATACATTAACACATTGAAATCTTCACAACTGGAGCAACAGGATCTATTCCAGACGATAAACTAAAACGAACTCTACGGCAGTAGCATAGCTGTACGCCTGTAAAGTACTGCTTAGCGACAATGTACTTATTATGAGCAAAGCAGTAAGCAGCTTATAACATTAGCTACATACCAGTGACAACCCCGTCAAAATCGGTCCAGCCTTTTCGGTGATAAGCCGGAACAAACAGACAACATATTTAAAAATTGTTTTATTTTTGTACGTGCCGTATATACATATTTCTCCGGCCGTTTGCCTGATAGTAAGCATAACGCTGGCCCATAATAATTGCAGTGCCACTCAGAACTTTGGTACACAAAGTCCTGCGCGGCACTGCAATGCGCTCGTTACCCTGTGACATCAGTTGTTAAGTCTCATAAGCCCAGTAATTTGTCTTTCTGGCTACTCTGCTCATCAAACCGGAACACAGTCACGCTCGCACATTACTGCTTGGCGGCAGACTTCGCGAGCAAAGCGGTATTACCAACCCAGACGGACACTCGCAGAAGAGTTAGTCCTACCTACTTAGTAACATGAAACCTTTTAAGCTTTTTTGTGCAGTTATGTAAAAATACCTGACAGGGGCTTGGTCAGTCCGTTCATCAGCTAATAACCCACCGGTCCTCTGCAGACGAGCGTCCCCGCAGACGTACCGCCGCTCGGCGTCCACGGCGGGGCTGGTGTCGCTGCCGCCCGTCCGCCGCGACCCGAGACACACGCACGACTCCTCCTCCGAGCACAGTGGCTCCACCGCCGACCTGGGTCAGTACTATAACTGGGATGTTGCATGAAACACAAAATACATAATTTCTGTCGTTATACAGTCTTAAGAAAATCACATTAACACAATACAAACAAAATTCACAATAATAATTAATTAATAATAATTTTCACAAAGATCTAAAATTTTCCCAAATTCAACAAATTTTTACCATCAGATTGCATTGATATAATATTAGCAAAATGTTTTTTCTGTGACTATTTTTTTCTGTGTTCGATTATATTAGCCAGTTTGGATACGAATCTGACTAAATAACTAAACTTCATCCGCAATGCGTACGAGTGTAACGTTCATGTGCGTAAATGACGGCCGACATGTACATTGTACAGTACGCAAATAAATTAAGATGCATTGTTTTCCCATTTAATAGTGGCGATATGCCTTAACATTTTGGCACGTTAACAAGTTTGTTTTTAACGTAATTAACTAACGAACTCTTGGAACTGACCTCAATTAGTCTAAAAACAACTACACTTAAATTTGCAGAGTACAATCTCTGTAAACAAAATCTAAGCAATCACGTTCATAATTTATTATTTTGCTTTTAAAGTTTATCGTAGAATCATGTCTGAGTTAGAAGATTTGGTGTTGAAGCGACAGTTTACAGAGAAGTGTGTTTTAACTTTTGTGGGACTAACAGTATTCGTTTTGTTAACAATGGGCTATTTCAATGTGTGTTTGAAAGTGCTGTTCTACTACTATGGTAAGCAATTGAGGCAATGGTATCGCAACATTTTGCAGCGTTTTGAACGCCTATAACGTTTTGAACTCGTAATGTGCTTTAGATGGCCTAATCAGAAACTATGGGAAATAGTTTAATGTGATGAAGCCGCGAGTTAAATTCTGGTGAAAACTATAAGCAATTGTATCTTTTATTTAACCGCGAACCGAAGCCCCGCCTAGTAATACGACATTCGGCCGTGCAAATTCCATATTAATCCCAGCCAAATCTACGAAAATTTCACCTGGGATGACATCAGTGAGGAAGCTTCTCACTGACATTGGAATCTTTTCTGGCGTCACAAACACTAATCCTAATTTTAGTTCCGTTCTCTCTTTCCAAATAAAACATAAAAAAGAGATGGATGATGTTTGTCAGGTCTAAATTTAGGTTTAGAGCTGTCAAGTGTCTTCTATCTTTGATAAATTCGACGTCTCTAAATTCGCATCGGTTAAATTTACATTATAAAAAACGTGTCCAAAATAAATTCCATTCCCTTCTCATGTTCTTATTAAATAAAAGAGACGGTGAAACTAAATTATGTAAACGCAAAGTTTCCAAACGCCAGAATCAACACAGTTGTTTGCCGTTTCAATCGACGTTTCACCTCTGACTCTTATGGTGCCCCTCCCGGCCCGCCTAAGTTGAACTCAAAAATGGCCAAAGGCTTGTTGGTTCATCGAAAAAAAACAGTCATTACAGAAAAAGAGAGACAACGCCAAAGCCTTCGGTTGGCATTCTGAAAATTTTGAAATAAATTTCCAAAGAAACTTAATCCAGGAAATACGCGTTTTTGAAAATGCCTTACAAGTTTGTGAAAACCATTTTTGTTATTTAGAATCTCCATTACAGATCCAAGGATCCTAATAAAGTGTTTTGTTTACTTTTTGTTTACTTTTTATGAGAATATTGTGAACGGCTAAAGTCAAGGTAATATTTGTTTAAAAAGGCTGTTGTTTTTAAGGCTATTACTGAATTGGATTGTCAATATTTTAAATTTTTGGTTAAATACAATCCTAGATATAATGCACAAGATACCTATATGTTCAGAACACCCAAAGAAAAAAATTGATTCAACACTATAATTACGTACGAGCGTTTGTATAGAAAGTATGGCGGGTTAGGTCCCCTTAACGACTGCGATGACATGGACTCAGGGGCGTATTTACCCTAGGGCCAAAAGGGCCATGGCCCGGGGCGGCACAAGCAGAAGAAATTTAAAAAAGCCTATATAAGCCTCTCTGTGGAATACTTAGTTCAACTGTATTTTGTCTTTTTCGATTCAGTTTAAAATTGTCAAAGAACAACAAAGTCTAAACATTGTTTAACTAAACCATCGTTTAACACTTTTTATTAATAAGAGCCTAAATATCGTAAGGTGGTCGTGAGGGCTCGTGGCTGTAAGTTTGATACACGTCAAGACGCGGGGCTATCGTATATATGTAATATGTATATTGTAAGGCGACCGGCAGGGCCGGGCGGCGGGGCCTGCAGGCCCGGGGCGCTGAATTCTAAAATACGCCACTGCATGGACTGTTCTTGTTACAGCATACGAGACTGCGCAACGAGTGGTAGCGTCCAGTAGTTCGTCGAGCGAGCCGACGGGCGCCGCGCCGCCCGCGCCGCCCGCCCGCGCCGCGCGCCGCTCGCCGCGCCGCTCGCCGCGCGCGCCGCCGCCCGACCTCGTCGTCGACACCGCGAGGCATCTCAACGACGAGATCGAGCGGACCAAACGGTGAGAATTGGAATGTTGCATGAAACACAAAATACATCATTTCTGCCGTTATACAGCTTTAAGAAAATCACATTAACACAATAAAAATTAAATTCACAAAAAATATATAATTCCCACAAAGTTACAGCATGTAAAAGTTTACCAAATTCAACATTTTTTTTTATCATCAATTAGTAATTTAAATGGCACAATCAGCTTCTTTAAATTTTAATGAATAAAAAAAATATATGACAACTATGTACCTAAACGCAGTTTTTCACGGCCAAATCAACAAAATGCATGTTTTTAGTACAGATTTACGGACAGCGTAGAACAAGTGACGTCAGATGTTCTGCCCAATTTGTCTGGGGCGTTTTAGGCGCTCAGTAGATACGCCCGACTTTGACTCTCATTTTTGACGTTTCTAGCGTTCGATTTCCAGTTTTTTCGGTATAGACATTTGATTCTCATGAGAAAACGAATTGATTGACATCATAAAAAAAAATGGAGTCAATATCCCTATTCGTCGTCCAGGGTGAAGCTTCCGCTGGAATTCGTGCCGGCGGGCGGGTCGCTGCGGCGCCGCAACTCCGACCCCGCGCCCGGGGACGCGCGCCCCGCCGACCCGCGCTCCGCCGGGTTCATCGGACAGGCCGAGAACGGACTGTTCCGCATCGCAGGCCACAGGTAACAACAGACCACGCCCACTGGGACGACCACGCCCACTTGGACCCTACGCTCTGGAACAATTTTATATGTAGCTTGCGCAATTCTTTTCCAAAATGCTTTATTCGTATAGGCCCCTACGGAGCACTTCAGACGATTAAAATAAATTACTAACAGCGGGCCTCTGTAACGTTCGTCTACCCGAATCACATACTAAAACTAATGCTGTCTATCAGAACATAATAAATCACAAAGACATCAACAGACCCAATCCGTGCTCAAAGTCAAAGAACCTATCAGAAACCCACCGTGCCCGTTCCAAATTGGTATAGGCCGAGCGAGAAGAAGGGCAAGAAACTCGTCTCGGCATTTTGAACGAATCATTCTTGTAGAGTTGGCTGCAATAATATGTATACATTTTCAAATGTACGTTTTTTAATGCTATTTGGTAATGATACGAGCTGGTCGTTTGCCTGATGGTAAGCATAACCCCGGTCCATAACAATTGCAGTGCCACCCAGAACTTGAAACACAAAGGCCTGCGCGGCACTGCAGTGCACTCATTACCCTGAGATATTAGTCTCATAAGTCTAATAATTTCACTGGCTATACTCTGCTCATCAAACCGGAACACAGTAAAATAAATGTATTGCGTTACGTTTTCATATTACGGAATATGTAATTAATTGTGAAACGTAACCCAGTACACTTATTTTTGCAATATCATTTAGTTACAAGCACATATTTGCAAATCTGAAAGCGTATACATTTTCAGGTTTCGAAAAGGCACAAGATTCGCGAAAGGCGACAGATGCGTATACTGTCAGGAAGCTATCGACGCGTTCATTACGCAAGGCCAGCGGTGCATCGACTGCAAACAGCTTTATCACACGAAATGTATACAGAACAAAGGAGTAATCACCATGCCTTGCACCAGCCCCGCCACCACGCCCGCCAACAGAGGGCGCCACAAGAACAGAAAGCGAATAATACCGAACGCCAACAATCTGTTAGAGCAAGCCAAAAGTTCCGTCGTTTCGAATTTCAACTTGACCGGCACGTCAGAGTTCATGGACAGGACTGATAAGATAATCTCAGACGCGACGGAATTGCAAGCAATGCAGAATTTTATCACAGAGAAGATTTACAAAATGGAGTCTAATGAGAACAGAAAACAGTCCGAAGTAAGCTCATAATTATATTGGAATATCTTTTCAGATTTCAAAGGTTATTTTTTGTATCAATCTGTATCTCAATAAAAAAGCTATTTAAATCTAAGGGTGAGATGAGCAAACTAAGATGCTCAATCTCAGATCATGTTTAACATATTAATGTGTTCCGGCAGTTGCATTTGAGAGTTTCCTTTCTAATGGCCGCTCTACACTCGTTCGCGAATCGTGGCTGTGAAGCCGCGAATCAATTCACATACACTGTTCGCGGCTGGCCACTCTAATCTCGCCCACGTCGCGACCGCGAAATCATCAACATTCACGATTCGTGGTTTCCGCGGCGTGAATGTAGAGCCGGCATAAGTTTAGCATGTTCACCATCTTCAACCACATATTACTTAGGATCTGACGGGATAGATCAAATGCAAAACCTATCGAAAACAAAAGAAAATGACATTTTTTTTATTATTTTTCCCTACACAGGTTGACAGGGTATTCAAAGACGCGCTGCTCGAGTTCAAAGACAACCTAGTAGCGACATACAGCATAGTGGAGACTCGAGGCTCCGCACTCAAGTACAAAGATCTGATAGGAAACTTTCTGCACGTCATGGAAACAGTCTGCGCGAGAGAAGGGTCGACGTTGTCTATACAGATGGGCGTTAATGCGTTCAGAGGGTTCATGGATGAGTTTATGAGCCAACACGATACGGATAAAGCGAGGACGAAACGGAAAAAGGATAAGAAACGGAAAGTGAGTATTGTTTGCTTTGATTCCTTTGAAAAGATTGCCTTGAACTGAAATATTTGTGTCATACTGAAAAAACCATTTTTGCAATAATTGTGTCGAATTGCTTTTTTATTTGCAATCATGATAGTTATGGAATTTACGTATAACAAACTATTGTACTATTACTTATTCTGTGATATAACTTGGTATATGACGTCATCGAAAGCCCGCGAAAAATGGCGGGGTTTAAACAGCTAAAATGTATGCGATGTTTTAAAATATGATTTTAAAAATAAATTTGAACACGTCCAAAAGTATTTATATTTTTTAATATATTATATCGACGTGACCAGCGAATTAAAAATATAAAAAATGTCATGCATATTCCCTATTATTACTTGTTGTTATTCCGTAGTTAGCTAGATAGATAAATTGTAAATGTTTAAAGCTATTCCAGGTGGACGAGCCGGTCCAGTACAAGGGGCACACGTTCATACTGTCGATGATCAACATCCCGACGGAGTGCGAGATCTGCAAGACTTTCTTCATGTGGCCCATCGAGCGCTCGCTTATCTGCCAGACTTGCAAACTGGCCTCGCATAAAAAGTGCTATACTAAGGTAAACTTGGCTACAATTAAACGCTTAAACTCATACCCCCGCACTAGGATTCCCTGTGTTACAGGTGGCATGGACACACAGATACACATCACAAACATCCAAGACCCGAGAACAAACTTTATGCTTACACAAAATCGGCCCCGGCGGGAATCGAACCCGGGACCCCTCGCTTAGCAGGCAGGGTTACAACCAACTTAGCTACGAAGCCGTCCTTTGGGATTGGGATGTTGACTCCATTTTTTTTATGATGTCACATTTAATCCCTTATAGGTGTCGACGGTGTGTCTAAAAAACAACGTAACTCCTTCCGCGGCCATCGTGGGCGCCGTAGACGCGGGCGGCAGGGAACAGTTCGGTGTTGTCACGAGAGGAAAGGTAATTTTATACATTCATGCTTTTTTTATAATTTTTTTTTCATTACATACATTCGTACTTAGAAATACGAAAAATTTGTTTATTAGTTTTTCCTTCTTTCACGCAGCAATGGTGCAACCGTTCGACGTGATTTTATGCATAGACATATTTTTAGTAATAATCATTTATTGATCCAAAAATGCACTTTTTTTCATAATGCTTGGTAACGAGACGAGCTGGTCGTTTGCCTGATGGTAAGCATAACGCCAGCCCATAACAATTGCAGTGCCACTCAGAACTTTGAAACACAAAGGCCTGCGCGGCACTGCAGATCGCTTATTACCCTGAGACATTCGATATTAAGTCTCATAAGCCCAGTAATTTCTCTGGCTACTCTGCTGATCACACCGGAGTACAGTAATGCTTGCACAATACTGCTTGGTGGCAGACTTCACGAGCAAAGTGGTGGTAACAACCCAGACTGACACTCGCAGAAGATTTAGTCCTACCACTTACCTTAACAACAAAATAATTCACAAGTAAAATAAATCACAATATGAGAGTGTAAGTAGTAATAATTGGAAGCTATATTGTTTATGGACAGGAGAGTAAGGAAGGCTTTTTTATACCGGAAAAATGCCTGGTTTCTGTCGGAACCTCCACACGAATAAAACCCTGGGCAGCAAAAAGTATTCTGGCGGTTTTGCACAAATATCATCACTTCAATTTTTGAGTGATATTGAAGCACAAGATAGAAACATGAAATTTCATTATTTCTCTTCGATCTCATACATTGGATTACATTTTTAATAGAGTAAGCAAGTTTAATAGTATAGCGGTGAAAACTACCCGTCAAAGGATCCAGTTCCTTGATTAAACATTTTTATTTTTACAGGTATTTGGCGTGCCTCTCAGTGAACTACCGAATGGTGACACCAATATTCCAATAGTCGTGGACAGACTCATCACGACCATAGAAATGACCGGCCTTTATATTGAGGGGTTGTACAGAAAGAGCGGACTCAGTTCTAAGGTAAGATATTGATACCGGATTGATTCTGTCCAAAATTTCTCTGTAGTAAATATATTTTATTCTCGAATTTTGCAGCATTTCTGATAAGCTCATCAGTTCAAATAAACTCCTTTAAGATGAATGCGCTCCGAAATGGCCTCATTTTTTTTTTCATTAACGTTTTATTTGCATCTGTACGCTATCTCACCTTCAAACTGACAATGATGTCGATTCTGTCGTTTCCTAAACCTAATTTTAGTTTCGCTTTCTTTCCAAAACACAACATGAGAAAGAGATGGAAGATGTTATACAGATCTAAACTTGGTTTTAGAGCTGTCAAATATCTTCCATCCATGTAAAATTAGACGCCACTAAATTCATTGTCGTTTAATTTACACTAGACACAAGCAAGTGAATTAATTTGACAGGTTTAAATTATGTTACAGTATTGAGTTTGAAGAGATTTTATGTATACACTTGTAGTAGCACGCATAATGTCGCCTTGTCTATGCACTAAGTTCAGAGAGAGAAAAAAAAAATATGTAGGTAGACCGCACAATTTCATTATTTCGTGCGGTCGGCTGGTTCTTCATTCACGTTGCAGTGCTCCGCCGCGTCGCACTACAAAGTTGGTTTTTCTAAGTTTCTCCGTGTTAACAAGTTTTTTCGTCAAAATCAAGATGCCGAAGAGGAAACATAACGACGAGTGGGAATATTTGTAAGTAATTTGCACATTTACCGATAACTATCGATTGCATATGAGGTTTCACGTTCCAACGATTCGAGTTCTTACTTAACCTACTTTTTTACTCGAGTTCACGATGCAACGCCACGAGTTCATCTTACTCGCTGTATACCTATGCGTACTTAATACGCCATCCATATAGCAACCTGTTGAGGTTATCCTATAATAATAATATGAAACGACCCGAAAGGTAACATTCTAACTAATTAAGTAATTTGCAATTTGTTCGGTCCACGTTTGAGTTGCCACTTACTGATAATAATGCATACGAGGTTTAACGTTCCAACGATTCGAGTTGTTACTTAACCTAGTTTTTACTCGAGTTCATCTTACTCGCTGTATACCTATGCGTACCTAATACGCCATGCACATAGCAACCTGTTGAGGTTATTCTATAATAATAATATGAAACGACCCGAAAGGTAACATTTTAACTATTTAAGTTAAGTTCTAATGTTCACGTTTCAACGATTGGAGTTGTCACTTAACGATAATAATGCATACGAGGTTTAACGTTCCAACGATTCAAGTTGTTACTTAACCTACTTCTTACTCGAGTTCATTTTACTCGCTGTATAACTATGCGTACCTAATACGCCATTCATATAGCAACCTGTTGAGGTTATCTATAATAATAAAAAGATGAAACGACCCGAAAGGTAACATTTTAACTATTTAAGTAATTTGCAATTTCTTCGGTTCACGTTTGAGTTGTCACTTAAATACATACGATGTTTAACGTTCCAACGGTTCAAGTTGTTACTTAACCTATTTTTTACTCGAGTTCATCTTACTCGCTGTTTACCTATGCGTACCTAATACGCCATGCATGTAGCAACCTGTTGAGGTTGTCCTATAATAATAATATGAAACGAACCGGAAGGTAACATTTTAACTATATAAGTTAAGTTCTAATGTTCACGTTTCAACAATTCGAGTTGCCACTTACCGATAATAATGTATAAGAGGTTTCACGTTCCAACGATTCGAGTTGTTACTAAACCTATTTTTTACTCGAGTTCACGATGCAACGCCACGAGTTCATCTTACTCGCTGTATACCTATGCGTACCTAATACGCCATGCATATAGCAACTTGTTGAGGTTATCCTATGATAATAATATGAAGGTATACGTATAATTACGTATATTAGACACAAATTTGCAATTTGCTGTTAATGTTGAAAACGAAAATCAAGAGCTACGCGAACCAAGACCGTCGACTAGCGCGTTACACGCGAGTTCCGATCGTTCGCTGGATATAGCCAACGTGACAATACTGGAGGATGTATCTCCACCACCAGTGATTAAAGGTGCTTCCAGCAGTGAGGATGTTCCACGAACAGAACCAAGCTAAGGCAAAATTAGCAGCGGTATTGCTTGTCTTGACGAGCCTATAAGACTCTTCTTAGTAAGGATAATAAAGATCCAACTGGTCTAAAGCTGCTGATTGATGCTGGGCGCATCATCTGTGACACACAACTCAGTGAGTCAATAACGAGGCGAAATTTCATAATGGCTGTACTAAAAAAGGACTTGAAAGATCAGATGCTGCTCACGATAATAGATAGTTTTCTTGTAGCCAAGAACTAGCCGAAACTTTAAAGACCGCCAAAGCGATCAATAAAACAGGTGTGGATCTCAAAGCTTCCACCTCTAACAAGACTACTGCTACAAAACCAAAGCAATCAAGTCGTTAACAGAAATTGAAACGGGAAGGCTCCGGTTCAAAACCACAGACAGCAGCCATCGGCGCCCTCAAAGATGAAGGAGTCTGCACCTCAGAGGCAACAGCACTCGCCATCATCGAGGACATCGCGACTGAACTTCAGTCGCGGCCGCCGCTAGACAATACGGTAAATTACGCCGGTAGACTATCTGTTTTTTACAACCAATGGTCACAAATAACCGCAGATAAAATAATTTTATCGTGGATACGTGGTTATGAAATTCCGTTCACTGAAACTCCATATCAGCATTGTATACCTCAACCCCGAAATTATGCACACTCAGAAAAACTTGAATTTGATCAAGCTATACATAATTTAATTTCTATAGGTGCTATACCACATTGTGAGCCCTGTGAGGATATCCAATATCTTTTTAACCAAACCGAACGGAAAAGCACGCTTTATCCTAAATTTGAAAAAGCTAAACGAGTTCATTCAACATGTTCATTTGAATTAGAAGATTTTAGAATAATGATCAAACTAATCTCAAGATGTTGTCTCAGGTCAACTATTGATCTCAAAGACGCATATTATTAAGCGAAAGTTCATGATAACTCTAAAAAATATTCAAGATTTAGTTTGAACGGTAACTTGTATGAATTTAATACCGTTTGGTGTCAATACGGCACCTTTTGTCTTCACAAAAATAATGAAAACGGTGGTCAGAATGCCACGCTGTGCTGATTATTTATCGGCAATATATCTTAACGATACCTGTCTAATATCACATAGCTATAGCGAATGTATGGATAACATTACAAAAATGAAAAGTACATACATGAATTTGCCTGTAAGTTTACAGTCAGATTTCGATTGGTGGATTAAATCTATCGAAAATCCAAAAAATCAAATTAAATTTGACGAATTCAGATGCTTCGACTATGGGGGGTTGGGGATAGCCTGTGCGGGAAAAACGGCAAGCGGAAGCTGAAGTCGGGAAGAAAGGAAACTTCACATTCATAAGATTAAAAATTTGTCTAGAGGATTTATCCAATTGTCATATTATCCTGCGAATAGATAATACAACTGCGATTTTTTACATTAATCGTATGGGAGGAATCCAATTCCCCCATCTCACAAACTGACCAAAGATATACGACAATGGTGTGAAGCGCGAATTCTATTTATAACAGCGCTATACATTCCATCTACAGAAAATACTATAGCAGATACTGAATCAAGGTGTATTCACCCGGATATTGAATGGGAACTATCTGATCTTGCCTTTCAGCAAATCATTAACAATTTCGGGCTACCAGAGATTGACATGATTGCTAGTTGAATAAATAAAAAATGTCCTGTATACATATCATGGCACAAAGATCCTGATGCTTGACGCTTTCTCTGTGAATTGGTCAAAATGGTATAAAAATACCATCTCCTTCTCAATAATTTTAAAAAAACATTGATAAAAATTATTAGCGACAAAGCTAAGTGCATACTGGTCGGGCCAACATGGCCAGCTGAACCTTGGTATCCCCTATTTAACCAGTTTTTTACAAACTAAACCACTGGTTTTTTTTTTCAAACTTCTGAGGACCTAATAATCTCTCATTCCAGTTTCTGCCAGATCCAGCGGCAGATTACCCTGGATGCCGGAGTATTGTGCGGGAGTCTCTAATAAGAAAACTCCCTCCCAGGTCTTTAGACACATTAATAGCGTCTCTGTCAGATAATTAAATTAAGTAATATGATACTTACACATTCCAGTTATTATTCATGTTTTAACAGAGTTATTTCAATCGGGAGCGCTATACGGCACTCTAAATGGGTTTAGATCTACACCTTCCTTAGTATTAGGAAGTCAGATAAGCACAGACGACTGTGTTAAAAGGTTTTTAAGGGTATATTTAGGCTTCGCCCTCCCTTACCTAAGTATGAATCCACTGGGATACTACATTAGTAATTGAAACTCTAGCCACTTGGATTCCTAATTAATCTCATTCTTTAGAAAAAATCACTAAAGAAGCTAGTTACCCTGCTGGCGCTGGTAACAGCGCATAGAGTACAAACTATTTCAAAAATAGATATCCGAAATTTTCAAAATTGGCGGAATGATATTTCCATTAGGATCCCTGACTTAATAAAAACGTCAAGTGTAAACGCAACTCAGCCAACGCTGATGCTGCCAATTTTTCGAGACAGACCTGACATAGGTCCGGCTTAATTATTAACGGATTATTTAAAAGTAATGTAGCGGCATTACGTGATCATCACACCTCTATTTTTATTTCTATAAAAAACCATATAATAAAGTTTCTCCCCAAACACTTAGCAGATGGATAAAGAGTATACGTTGTGGGTCTGTAGAATAGATATCACACAGTACTCTGCACATAGTACTTGACACCTCAAAAGCTCATAAGCTCGGTGTGAATTTGGATGTTATCAGGAAGACTGCCGGTTGGTCCGGCGGCTCTACAATATTTGCCAAGTTTTATAACAGGCATATAACAGACAGCATATACAGAATCAAATCATTGTTTTGCTAGAAGTAAAATCGATTGATTTATGCTAAAATTTACTGTAGCTATTATGTTAATAGTTTATTTAAGAAACATTACCTTTTAATTGAGTGATTAAGTACATTTATTATGTCAATTATTGAAGAAATATTAAATATATTTACTTCTGTAATACTTTCAACTGAAATAGATATTTCACAACTTCTCTCAACATCTACAAGTGTATACATAAAATCTCTTCAAACTCAATACTGTAACATAATTTAATGATTAAACGAACTTACCTGTAAGTTAAGTTCTATCATAATTATGTGAAGTAGTGAGTTTGAAGAGATAGCATCCCGCCCACCCAGATTACCTATTTCATAGGTCCCGAATAGTGAAATATCTACTTGAACTGATAAGCTCTGAACTAAATGAAGAACCAGCCGACCGCACGAAATAATGAAATTGTGCGGTCTACCTACATATTTTTTTTTTCTCTCTCTGAACTTAGTGCATAGACAAGGCGACATTATGCGTGCTACTACAAGTGTATACATAAAATCTCTTCAAACTCACTACTTCACATAATTATGATAGAACTTAACTTACAGGTAAGTTCGTTTAATCATTAAAATATACCCCATCTCTTTCACACGTTCTCATTTAGAAAGACAAAATCGACACCATTGTGGTCGAAATTCGTAGGCAACGCCTAAACTACAATAGATAATAATCGAATAATATACACGGTAAACATCCCGTTTCTAGTGCTAATTTTCAAAGTACAATATTACTGGTTCACAAGAACGATAGATTTTCATCTTGTTGGTAGCCAACCAGGCAAGCGCTAGAAAATATCTTAGCACTATGGTGTATATGCATATATGCATTTTTCTTCATCATCATCAGCCCGAAAATGTGTAGAGCTGAGCATTTGCTATAATACACCACGGTTGGCAGACGTCGTGGTGATCGCAGTAACTTATGTTAATCGAGGAAATTGCTGCTACCCAATCCCTGCATAGTCCTTTAACCCCAGTTCTTACGGTACCCACGGGAAGAAATGGGTGGATGTAGGGAGATAGGTGTGGAGAGAAGCGGTGGTCTTATTATTTTATGCGGGACCCATTGAGATACTAACTCCGAGAGATGAAATACTGTACCTACTATCCGATCTCACAACAATGTATTGATTTTGCTATATTTTAAATATCAGCGTATCAGCGCACGGGGAAAGTTAGTGGTAGGATTAGTCCTAGTTTTGCGAGTGTCCGTCTGGGTTGTTATCACCGTTTTGGTCGTGAAGTCTGCCGCCAAGCAGAAATGTGCAAGCATTACTGTGTTCCGATTTGATGAGCAGAGTAGCCAGTGAAATTGCTGGGCTTATGAGACTTTATACCTAATGTATCAGGGTAACGACCGCACTGCAGTGCCGCGCAGGGCTTTGTATTTCAAAGTTCTGAGTGGCACTGCAATTGTTATGGGCCGGCGTTATGCTTAACATCAGGCAGATGCCCAGCTCGTCTCGTTACCATACAAAATATCGGCGTGAGACAATGGCTTACAGCCAATCAGAGTGCAATATGTCTAGGCAAAAGTTGTGGAATTTATTTCTCGCAAACCAAACATCACTGCACCTCTTGAGGTTAGTATCTCGATAGCGGGACCAGACGGCATTTTCATTAACCCATCCAATGTCGAGGGTCCCAAAGGAGCTGGCGCTGGCACCTTAGCAATTTTAATAGTAATTTTATTATTTTATTAGTTCGAGCTATTTTGAACCTTATCACAACTGAATAAGGGCTAACTGTTTTTTTTTTTGCCGCCTGGCCTACGTGTTGCCGGCCGACATTCGAGGGGTTAAGCTAATTTTATCATCAGGTAAGGGAGCTCCGTCGGTTGCTAGACGAGCGGCCGGATGAAGGCGTGGAGCGGCTGGACTCGTACGCGGTGCACGTGCGCGCGTCCGTGCTCAAAGGGTTCTTCCGCGACCTGCCCGAGCCGCTGCTCACCTTCGACCTGTATGATGACTTCATGCTGGCAGCGGAGATCTCTAATTTACCGGTGAGTACACTCGAGTAAGGAACCCATTACACGGAGGGTTTTACAGTTTTGCCATGGTTTTGCAACAATCACGGCATTAAAAAAGCATTACTCGTTCATTCATGCTTGATGTAAAACCATCATGTCAACATAAATTCCACGTATATTCAATAAGACTCCAAGAACAATCAGCAAATGATACTTTAAAAAATGGTTATAGGAAAATAATTTTTATGACATCAAAGAATTCTTTAATTAATGTAAATCTTATTGAATTTTAATTGTGAATAGCTATAATATAATTAATCTATTTTGTTTTTATATGAATGATTCATTTTTGAGTTATTCAGTGACATCTATTATTGTAAATTATTATTATTATTGTTACCTATTATAATACGCCACCGTTATAGTAGAATGTTCCGAACTTTTATGCATGAATTTGTCACGAATATGCACAACATTCTCGCAATAATTTATTTTGACTTTGAACAGCAATAGGGCTAGATCACATATCTCTATCGGCTAGATAGTGATGTCTCTTTCACTACCTCGATGCCCTGGCCCGGGCCCAAAGCGATGATTGTTCCGCTATACGATACATACGCACCACCGCGTGTTTTCCGCGGCTTCTGCACTGAACACGCAGTGGTTGTGAAACCGTTTTTTTTTAGTAGATACCGTTGCAGCAGCTTTGCAGCATGCTTGATGGAAACCCATCTAGCATAAATGAGCATGTAATGTTTGCCTAAGATCCAATATGATCTTGCTACTTACTCATAGCGTTTTCATCATCCTTAACCGAACGATGAACGGCCACTGACTGAGCAAGTATTTATTCTGTGTTTGACGGTTTGGGACGGTTTGGTTTTCGTGGCTCCTGTGTATGTGATCATTGAGCAATGAGCATGTTATTGTTTACTGTTGTGAAAAACAATATTACAATATAATTTTGTATCCTTGTTTTCAGGAACGAGTGATGACTATATTTACGATATTGAAGAAGCTGCCCAAACCTAACTTCGATCTAGTCGAGAGGTTAATATTCCACTTGGCGAGGGTCGCGTTAGGTGAAGGTCATAACAGGTAATGCTTATTATTTCTTCATGATCCGCTGGAAAACGTATTCTGCATATTCCATGCTGTTCTTTGCATCATGGCAAACTCCCCATTCATGATGTTTCATTAAGGGGGAAATTGCCATGATACTCCACACTTGGCAGGCATCTTGGTGATTGCAGTAGATTATGATGTAGACCATAGAGAATGCTGCTGACCATTCTCGTCACACATCCTCACCCTCGAATTTTGTGGTTCTTGAACATGTGGGTTTCCTCACGATGTTCTCCTTCACCGTTTTAGAGCGAGTGTGAATAATCCGCACATAACTTGATAGAAGTCATTGGTGCGGGCCGAGTCGAGATTCGAACTATGGTGCATCGTGCGTCGCACAAGTTCCCGCTCGGCCACACTCGCTGACTAGTTTGGTTGTAGCTATTTATCGAATCTTGTTCCTAATCGCATAACTAACTAATGTTTCAGGATGGGCCCGAATGCGCTGGCGATAGTCTTTGCGCCGTGTATCCTGCGCACACAGAAAGTGCAACAAGCGCAGGACTCACTAACAGACATCGCGCGACAAACCGCCGTGCTAGAGGCCATCCTCAGGGATAAGATGAAAACGGTGAGACACCGGCATTACTCTCTCAATGATGAGATTTTGACTGATTTTGATGATGATGATGATGACATCATCATCAAAATCACGAGAAACAGTACAACAATGCACACTTAGAGCATCTAACTCCATCCGTAAAGTCATTAGCACAAACTGGACATGTAAACATTTTGGTTGTTTTGATTGTACCGTGCCGAGAAGTGAAAGGTATATGCGCAAGCGACCGATACGTGCACACGAGCTGGGCGCGCGGCGCGGACTGTGACTGGATATACAGGTTATGTTCGTTACACTCAACTTAGATGGAATAAAAACAAAAAAATCTGCTCAAAAAAGTAACAAGTAATATCCATATAGAACGCCTCCACAACATCTTGAACCACCTGAACAGTTGCAATAAAAATTCAAATTCATTTAATACATTGCCCATTCCAGATCCGCGGCATGCTGAATGATATTGCGACGCTGGACAACGCTTGCCATTCCGCCACCAACCGGCTCTCCAGCCTACGGTCAAGCGCGGCGCCGCGGCAGGAGGAACAGATCCTCGTGGGACACATCCACGAGATACAAAAGGAGAAGGCCATTCTCACCTCAAACCTGCCCACCCTTATTAGGTATTGCTCTGTCAACACGTATGTATATATCCTTTTTGTAGCGACGCGCTACGAGGTACAGATTTTGTGTCTAGGTGATGGTAGTTTGATCCTAAATTGTAGTATGTTGCATGATTACAGCACGGCACAGATTTTGTGTAATTATCATTTTATCACTATCTTTTCTTGCACTGTGTATATTGACACCTTCTTTAATTACATACATGATTATTGCATCATTAATTTTTTACATCATCACACTTTAATGGCTACCAAACCTGACATAGAGCTGTAGCTATTTTAATTACGCTTCTCATACAATAGTTTTCTATAATTGAGGCTTGTTGTTGTCTACAGAGCGACATCGGACGACGATTTGCTGTCGACGACCGATCACGACGGCGAGTTGGGTAGCACTGACGACCTCAGCACCGGCGGTGGTTCGATAAGATCGCAGAGATTACACAGACAGCTGTCATCGGACGACCCAATAATGGTGTAGTGAAACACGAATAGAACGAATCGCATTGGAGTAGCAATTATGATTATTGCTAGGATGACCTTAATAGCGCTCTGTTAGTTGCTGAATTGAGCTGTAGTGTGCACATGATCAACAAAGTATGCTAATTCAGACACTCGGGGTCTTACCACAAAAAAAGTAAACACACGTTAAACTCGTGTTTAACACCGTTTAAAGCCTAAACATGCCTAGTCGCGTGATTAAATATGAGTAACCACAAATCCTAATTTAAGTAGTGTCTAACAACGGTTAGACATTACTTAAAGTCTAACAATTCTGTTATGACATTGCTAATAATTTTTGACGTTTATTTTTAGACGCTGTCTAGCTAAACAGGCGACTAAAAATGGTTTTTTGTGGTAACACTCTCGGTCTTTTTTATACTCCGCATGATATTTTTTTTGTATGATAGGAGTGTTGTTTAATTTCTAGCAAACTTTGCAAAATGTGTACTGAACGATACAAATTTAATGACACATCATTGGAGTTTTTTGAATAGTTTTCTTGTAAGGTATTGTGATCTGTCAGTGGTATTTCGATTTAGTAGTTACGCGGCTGCAGAATTTTTGCTTAGTGACGGCCCTTGTAGAGATCGTATCCAAATACGTGTTCGTAGTATATCTCGATACAAAAGTTCCGTTAAGTGTTCCAGTAAAAATATTTTCGTGTAAATATGTAAGATCTTGTCTAATTGTGATTTCAAAAATAATACGTTTAATTCAAATTTTATTTGTTTTATGACGTGTATTTTATTTACCTAGCATTAATTTAAGATTAGATTACCACATAAAAGTGTTAATAATTTTACAAAAGAAATGAGATTCCAGGACATACAAACTTAATTAGTTAATAAGATAAAATTACAGTTAGATTAAGGTCTAAATTGATATGTTCATATCATTCCATTATGTTTCGAATTCCGGCAAATTGATGTACACATAAACATTAGTAATGGAAACACATTTCCAAATATTACTCTAGTACACAAAACAACAGATGTAGCCATGTTAATATCTTTTTAACAATATCAGCCTAATTAGGCTAATTACTAAACCATTCTATTATATCTAAGATAATTCATATATGATGAGTTTCATTCACTCCATCAATAAGTCTCCCCCATATTCAGTTAACGTTTACGTATATGCTTTCACTATTACATAACACAATAAACAGATTTTATATGTTTATGTAAATTCATGATTAGAAAATAACATATTACAAATGTGTGTCAGGCTAGCAAACTTGTCTGTAACATACCGCTTTTATAATCTAAAAGACTGTCTAGTAAGCTATTGAATTTATTATAAGTCACAAATATTTTAACCATTCTATAATTAGTTTGTAACTATTTACTTACTATACAAACAACGAATTATTCTGTGAAAATATTATTTTTTAACTTTCACTGTTATTGGAAAGCTGATTTAGCTCAATATTTTTAATCTACAACTTTTATACTCTTCTTACTAAAATAAACTTTGTAATTTTTATTTGTATAAATATGGCAAGCCACAATTGTTGAATCTCAGATTCAGATTGAAGTGATAAGAACAATCATTATAACTCAGTGTTACATGAAAGCCTTCCTTTATAGATTACCTGTAGCAGAAAGCCCTCAAGCTGGAGTGTTGAGCACTTGTTATTTCATAAAATGAAAATTAATACACCGTCTCTTTAACAGGGGTGAAACAAAATTTTATTCTATTTGGTTGAGGTTGTGTCAGTAACATTATATACTTACTGTATTTTCTGTGCCTTTAACTAGTTTGCCTCTATCAGTCCATGTTCTAGCTTGATTATGCCTGCAAGTAATAATATTAGTAATTTTGCTATTGTAATATTGTGTATAGCTTTATAGTTGATTTAAAAGTTTGATATACTTAGCCACAGGACTCGTAATATGCAAATGTATGGTAGTATTTTAAACCTTATTTTCCCTATTGATGATTCAACATACTCAAGCTTATATTTAAGTTATTTTGTAAAGAGCTCAATGTGCAATGTGGCTACCGTAACTTGTTCAACTTTATAGACACTTTAGAAGTGTTTGTAGATAATATTTGTGAATTTGTGTATTGTCTCCTACTGTGTAAATAATTTATTAGTGTTAATATTTTAGACAGGTACTATTTTATTATAGGTATTGTTATATTTTGCCAGTTATTTTGTAGAAGTGCCTATCAGAAAATGACTATTACCAAAATTGTGTTTATAAATAGGGCAAAAGTACTAGTGTTCCTCGTTCGTGTTTCAATTTTACTGATCAATTCATTTTGGATTTAATTTGTTAATCTTGGATTTGGGATATTTAAAAGAAAATAGCTGAGTTACTTGAATGGTTTTATGAACACACTATGCAGTATTGGAACATTATTTCTAGAGATTGTGATTTCTGCTACTTGCTTGGAATTTTCTACCTATTAAGGACCAACACTGTTTACACAATGGTCATTTTGTACTTCTGTATGTACTCAATTAACCTAGGTATCAACATTTAATATTACATAGTAAAAGTTCTTTAAACAGTTGATACAATTATACAATCAATAATGAATCTTGTATCATATAGCATGTATATTGTTCAATGTATTTTTAGGGATCCTATATTTGAAATGTAACCAAAACACTATTCAAAATATAAACATTTCTGTGGAAACTTTGTTTTATTTTACTTTAGTATCTTAATTACCATAGTACATATAATATGACAGATTTATTTCATCTCTATGTCTAGGCTCTGAGGCTGCAGCGATGGGATCTTTCCAATAGGACAAGATTGCCAATTTTGTATAGCAGATAATTTCCAAATTCCATTTGTAAATTGTTCTTGAACATAGCTCTGGCTTACTTCAGCATGTTTTCCTATTTCATTAGCAGTTTCATCATCCACAACAATTTCTTCTGATTCCAAGTCTTCAATAGTGTATATTTTCTCTGGTGGTAATTGCACACAAAATGGTTCAGATGCTGAGATAACCTTCGCCAAAACACATATTTTGTCACTTACTCGCTTTGGCAGATGCGGTTCGACTAGATTTAGAAGGTCTTTTATAAAATATGTTAGATATGGATTGTATGAAGAAATGATAGGCTGAATGAAGTTTATGTCTGTTAGCTTACTAGGTACAGGTTTCTGTAAATCCAGTACCAGTTCATCTAATTTTTCATTGGGGAACCAATGGTGGTACAATACTTTCAGGTCTTTCGTCTTTTTTGATGTTGCACCTTTAGAATCCATCCTGGAAAACAAAAGAAATAGTAAGAGAGAGCTCGGCTTAGGGTGGAAGTGATAAACTGATAAAGCACAGAACTAGTTGATATGAAACTGCAGTACACTTCTAAACACCCTTTTTAAACCATTTACCAACACTGCCCCTCTTCAAATGGTGGTTAAGGAATTCCAGGCTACATATTTAGGTGATTCAATGTCACTATGTTCACCCAGGTTTCAAATAGGAATCATTGGACCTAGAGCATATCACCTAGGTAAATTAATTTGACATAAATGGAGTCCTTTCTTCAACTTGTTGAAATTTTAAAATCTCACAAAAATGTCAACTACCCCTTAAATAGGTTTCAAAATAAATTACTTGTTTGCTCGCTCCACAAATTGTTTAGATTTCTTCAGAGCAGCCAATATTTCTGATGTCCATAATGCAGCCAGCATATTTTTCTTTGATGAATCACTTTGAGTTATCTTAATCAGAGCCAGAACAAATTCCAAGATCAAGTCATTTGTATGAAGAAAGCTGAGTAGTACTTCAAAACATTGAACATAGCTTCTGGATAAATTATTTTTATTATCCTTTTTACTAAGATATTCTAAAAGTTCGAGTGAAAAAAATAGGGATTCTTCTCCAAGTAAAGCATTGTTTACATAGGATGTGGTGTCTCTGCTTTTCAATATGTTTTTGGCATGTGTGTTAACCAAATTTATTAGGCTTCCAATTGATACAGTCTTCAGATTTGATAAATCAATAAGGTCACCAAACAATTCCCTGGCATCATTCACGATTGACTCTTGCATGTTAGGATCGGTAATGTCTGCCAACTTCTTTATTTTGGAATGTGCACAAATACTAAGGCATGTGCAAAAATGTAGCATTGCAGCTATTTTATTTTCATCACTGCTAAATGCCTCTTCCTGCCCCGAAGTGTAATCTTTGATGACTTCATTATGTTTGTCCCAATAACTTTTCTGGAGCCACTGTAAACATAACAGACAGGCATTTCTAAGCAATGTTAATGATGGTAGGCTATTGCTATGTGCAGTATCATGTCTCAGGTCTACAATCCAATCAGGGACGCCTGCATTTTTCGCAGCATTGTATAAGCTGGTACCTTTGGCTGTTTCAGTATCCAGCATGTGGTTCACAAAACGCATTATAGCTGATGAGTAAGCTAAGCTTAGTATTTGATCATTTGCAATGTCAGTATTGCATTTTTCATCTTGAACGTGCACTTGTAATAAGCTCAAAGTTGACTCGATACCAGATGGCAAGGACGGGCACCTTGCTTTCCATATTTGCAAAAGGTTAAGTGCATCTTGTTTGTTGGAGTTTTCAGAATAGATATCATAGTAAACTTTACGCCATTCTTCGCTATTGTACCAGGGTACAATGTGGTATTGTTCAGACATATCTATATTTTAATATTACGATATTTTACGGCAGTGTAGTTTACAATTATTATTTAATATTTTACAATTTACAGAAATCAAAACAGTACAGAATACTACAGAAACATGCTGTTTTGACAGTTAACAACTAGTGACATCACACTGAGCGACACTGACAAGGAGACAACTTATCAAAGTGATTGTCACTAACAAGTGACCATTTTTAATATGGACCAAAGAGATTTCAATATATAGATAGAGAACTGTCAAAGTTAAATGCTGGTTCCTTAGCCGTTTAGCGCGGACTAAACAAAAATGTACTTAGCGAACATACATACATACAAACTTCTAATGATCGGATTTCATGTTTTTTTCCCAAGTACCTACCTACTTTGCATATAATTTTATTTTTTAAAATCTCTATACATAGGATTATTTACATTTCAATAAAAAACTAAGAATTTATCAATTAAAAACAAAATTAAACAAAACCTTATAAATAAAAAACAGCATTAAGGTCGCCTTCTGCAGGTAGGGTGCCCAAAAAGCTGGCGACATTACCTCGCTGAATAGCTAAACTAATACGTTGACCGAGGTAAGCGCCAGCTCGTTGGTCACCTGTCACTTCTACTAAGCGTCGGGACAACTCCTTAAAAAACAGCTTCGCGTCTGGTCCCCAGGGGCCCATTGTCTCGACCCCAAAAGGAAGAAATATGTATCCGTCACCAAGGGATGCATATTTCCTCCGTTTAAGGATTTCCGCTGCTTCTGCTGCCGAACCCGCCGCCCTAGATGACAATTGGACGTGAGAAGGCGCTAGCGTGTCGACACAAGTTGCGTCCCACACCAGTGGCCTCCCACGACTCCAAGGTACTAGTAGCAAGGAGACGAGCCCGAACAAAAAGGTCATTACTACTATTTAGTAATGATTGTTGTACAATTTTGCAAAGTGGCTCGTCCCATTGCTTCTGCGAATGGAGGCTTTTTGGGAAACCCTCACTCGGACAGGCCAAGATCGAAGCATTTTTGGCTTCGTCCATGCATACTGGCTGTACACCATCCAAACAAGGATTTATGATTTTCCTGTAAAGGCCGGAGGTACTGTGGACAGAAGACAAAAATGCTGGTAATGAAATACTCGTAATTTTACGGATACCTATGCCCCCAAAACGAACGGGAAGGGAAGCCTGACCCCATGAATTATCCGAAAGAGAACAGTTTAAAATTTATTTATTTATTTATTTATTATGTTTTGGGAAGACTATCGACTATACAATAATAAAATAAATCTTAAACTAAAAAATACAACAGCGATTTAAAAGTCTCCACAAAATTTGTGTTAAAATATTTTTGATGGTATCGTCTAAACTAGTCAAAAGAGAAATATGATTCCAAAAAGGGCAGCAACGGAGTACATAAGTAAATTTAGGCACAAAAAGGCAAAACCGAATTATATGAAAAGCGACATGTTCCTTTTATTATAGTACTACTCTATGGCGACATGAGAGTGAATTTTTATCAAATTATCTGAAGTTGCTTCAAATTTTGTGCGTTGTTCGTCAATAAAATTTGGAAAAGAGTCTTCTAAAATTGGAGCACCAAGGAGGCGCAGCGACTCTTTATTTAAAATTTTCAAATTAGGAGCCAGTCTGTTGAATTTCAAAATAATTTCGTCTCTAGCGTTAGTAGGTACCATATCAGACAGGAATAATTCACATTTGGAAAAATTTAGATCTAAACCGATTGAATGAAATTTATCTATCAATGTTTCTAGGTCACGAACCACTGTGCTTGCATCGCCTCCTAAGGTTCCATCATCCAAATACCATAAGTTAAATTTAGAATTTAGAGTCGAAATAAAGAGTGAGATGGAGTGGGCATAACTATCTATGGAAATATTTTGTTCTAGATCTGTCTAGATCTCCATACAATTTATGACGTCACATATGTCCCGCACAGGCGCCCACAGACTACTTAGATGTACCACGTACCGCCCATCGGCAAATTTTTCAAGGCTGACAATTTGTTTTCCACTCCAGAGCGAGTATTTGAAGCACGTGTCATTGAATTCAATCGTGCTACTAAATTAACGTGTTATTATATAAAAAATAGTTCTATAGAACTAGTGAGAAGTTGCATGTGAAGGCTGCCATGCCAAAGTGCTGTGTGAAGACATGTGGCTTGACATTTGAAGCCATTTTTGTTTCTGTTTTGGCGCGCAATACGTACCTTTAGTTCATATCCTCTACTTTAATCATTGATATGGACACAGGATATAATTATAATGATACTCAGTAGTCTGTGATTATAATAGTACCACAGATTTAAATAAAGGCAGTTAGCCAGATAAAAAAATCAAGAGTAAAAAAAATTTCTTTTAAAGGTACATGTACATACAGAAAATTCACTACGCGAAATCAAATCAAAGCGCAATTATTCACTGCAATACATTGCATTCAGTGCATTACCTACAGTAATTAGCGCTGAGCGACCTGAATCTACCTAGCAAAGACCTACGTTACTACGTAGGTCTTTACTACTACCTCTAAGTAGTAGTCTGTGGTACCTCTCTTGTATAAAAGTAAACATTTCGTAGGAAGGTAGGTATTTACTAATTATCTTTAGGTAGAAGTGCGTTTCTTTACCTTTCGATGACCTTTGGAAGTACCTATGAACAATTTTTTTTGTGGAACAATATAATTATGTTCATCTTTTATAAAATACGTAATTGGTACTGCAATCTTGTGGCCACCTTCCGGCTCCATTATCAAGATCCTGGACATCATCTAGGTTCAGATTACTTGTAAAGACAAATCAAACAAGCCCAAGCTCGATTGGATTACATCGTTTCATTACAGAGTTCCTGGGGCCACCTTCCGGCTCCATCATCACCCTGGACATCATCAAGGATCAGAGTAAATGTAAAGACTCGGTGGTGGGGTTACGTCGTTCGTTTCGTTCCAGAGTTCCTATGGTCGCTTTCCGGCTCCATCATCAGACCAGAAGTAACGAAGCAAAAGCAGACGTAAAAATTGTCTTATTTCGAATTTTGGCTAACAAAAAATACGTGTTTTTTTTTTCCTAACCGTGTAAATACCGGTAGCATGCTCAACGACTTCAGTAGAGTTTTCCAACAGGTTGGTTGGAAAAAACGAAAATCATGTCAAATGTCCATGTTCCACCTATACCGGTTATTGTTGGGAACGATACTTTCGAAGTTGTTGACGAGTATGTCTACCTAGGACAGACTGTCCAATTAGGTAGGTCAAACTTCAACAAAGAGGTCGCACGAAGAATCCAACTCGGCTGGGCAGCGTTCGGGAAGCTTCCACCTATCTTTTTATCCACAATACCGCAGAGCTTGAAAACCAAGGTTTTCAACCAGTGTGTGTTGCCAGTGACGACTTATGACACTGAGACGTGGTCTCTTACTGTTGGCCTCATCAGCAAGCTCAAAGTTGCACAACGAGCTATGGAGAGGGCTATGCTCGGAGTTTCCATGCATGGTAAAATCCGAAACGAGGAGATCCGCAGGAGAACGAAAGTTACCGACATAGCTCTCAAAGTTAGCAAGTTAAAATGGCAATGGGCAGGCCACATCGCTCGCAGAACCGATAACCGATAGGGAAGAAAGGTTCTCGAGTGGCGACCACGAACCGGAAGACGCAGTGTAGGACGGCCCCCCACTAGGTGGACCGACGATCTTGTCAAAACCGCTGGGAACCGCTGGATCCAAGAGGCGAGTAGCCGATCCAAGCGGCGTTCTATGGGGGAGACCTATGTTCAGCAGTGGACGTCGTCCGGCTGATGATGAATAAAAATAAAAAAACTAAGAATTTACAATTTTATTACAAAAATTGATTCAAAAGCAAATGTTGTCCATAACCACATGCAGTTAAAACGCTACACATAATTTTGCATTTTTAATTATATTTTAAAGGCGATCATTGTTTACAGATGCATTTTATCAATGCGCAAATAACTATCAAAATCAATACTCTCAAAATACTTAGTTGTATGGCATAGTGTTCTAAGTTTCACATTTTCAGGTCATTTTGTTTTAAAGATTTTAAGTACTAATAGAACATTGCAATACATTTATTATTGTATTTTAAGAGGCCACTCTTATTTTCACTTCCTAGAAAACCAATTATAATTTACATGAGTTGCATTATCTTACATTCATCTCTCGTACCGATACCCCGAACTGTGAGTGGGATTTAGGATCATAATACTTGCAAAAACACAATTTTACTACAATAATCTCATTTTGTACATAAATAATTGTGAATCTTTCTATAATAGTCTTTATAAGTAGCCACATTCGTGAGATCAAGTGAATTTGAATAATACTATATATACGTGTACATCATTAAATATAATAGAAATGGAAAGAAAGTAAAATAGAAATTCAGATATTATTTCGAAAACACGTCACAAAGAAAGCGTCAGATTTTATACAATTTGTCTTTGGCACTAATATTGAAACCATACATACAACATTTCAAATCATGTGGCGTTTTCCCTGCCGGCGATATTTCAGTTTTTAAATGCACTTTTTTCTAGGGTTTCGGAACGTCGACAACAGTCTTCGAAATGAACGAACGAAAGGTACAGGTAAAAAATCTAGTCATCTAAAATCATCGACCGCAAGACAGCGCCGGGCGGCGGCCGAGGGGGGGGGGGGGCGCTCCGTCGATATAAAAGAGTAACCTTAGCACGTACCATAATAAATATCTATCAATATATACTCTCGATCAACAAATATAATTCAATATAGGCAATAATGGTGTCGATTCTGTCATCTCATACCTAATACTAATTTTAGTTTCAATCTCTCTTTCTAAACCAGGACATGAGAAAGAGATGTAATATATTTTAGATCTGTCAAATTAATCCATTCGCTTGTCTATTGTAATTTGAAAGGAAATTAATTTAGCGGCTAACTTATCAAGGATGGAAGATATTTGACAGATCTTAAACTAAATTTAGATCGGTCAAACATTTATATCTCTTTCTCATCTTATGTTTTGGAAAAAGAGACAGGGAAACTAAAATTACGATTCAATTCAAATTCAAAATGCTTTACTTATATAGGCGCGAAAGAAGCACTTATGAAGGTTAAAATAAATTACTCTAACAGCGGGCCTCTGCAACATTCGACTACCCGAATCACAGACTAAAATTAATGTTGTCTTTATCAGAACATAATAAATTACACAGACACCAACAGACCCAATCCGCGCTCAGTCGATTAGGTGTGAAACGACAGAATCGATGCCAATGTTAGAATACGAGCCGTCCACACCGGCGACGTTATCACAATGCGAGCGGCGACGGGCCGGTCGCTCATAAGTCTATCGTGTCGAGCGGCTGCGTGGGCGCGCGCGGGGGCTCCGCGTCGGGCGGGGGCGTGGCGGGGCGCGCGTGGAACTTGCCGGGCAGCGAGGCCAGCGCCGACAGCGCGGCGTCCGCGTGCGGGATGCGGCGCATGATCTTGCCGGATGTGATGAGGCGCCCGAAGCCCTCCTGGTGCGCGAAGGCGTACCCGGAGCGCACGGAGCGCCGCGCGCGCCGCGCCGACGGCGTGCGGGGCGCCGGCGCCGCCGCGCGCCACCGCTGCCGCAGCCGCAGGCGCTCCGCCAGCGTGGGCCGCGACGACGACCACGCCAGCCGCCATGACACCACCGGCACCATTAGGATTATCATCTGCAACAGACGACGAGATACGTTAGTTACGTTAGCGGTAGGACTAACTCTTCTGCGAGTGTCCGTCTGGGTTGTTACCACCGCTTTGTGAGTGAAGTCTGCCGCCAAGCAGTAGTGTGCGAGCATTACTGTGTTCCGGTTTCATGAGCAGGGTAACCAGTGAAATTACTGGGCTTATGAGACTTATGCTTAATGTCTCAGTGTAACGATCGCACTGCAGTGCCGCGCAGGCCATTGTGTTTCAAAGTTTTGAGTGGCACTGCAATTGTTATGGGCCGGCGTTACGCTTACCATCACGCAGACGACCGGCTCGTCTCGTTACGAAATAATATTAAAAAAAACCGCATAAGACCGGTTCATAGCAGTTAGAGAGCAGTAGGCATATGAGTTGTGCGGGCGAGCAGTGTAGTTGTGTACTGACGGTGAGCACGGCCGTGAACCAGAAGGTGGCCTGCGTGAGCGCGACGGTGAGCGAGCCCACGTAGCGGCCGCCGACGACGTAGTTGTAGAAGTAGTCCAGCACCAGGTACGACACCAGCGAGCCCCACACCGTCACGTGGTTGAACACCGTCCAGTACGTCGTGTCCAGCGCGATCTGTGAATACACATACATACATAGTTACATACATACATAGGTACTAGGTACTAAATCCTACTAATATTATAAACTTGCTTCTGCCAGCGGTATTCACCCGCGTTCGCACTGGAACCGTGCATTTTTCCGGGATAAAAAGTAGCCTATGTTACTGTCCGGTCCATAAACTATATCTATGCCAAAAATCACGTCGATCCGTTGCTTCGTTACTGCGTGAAAGAAGGACAAACCAACAAACACACTTTCACATTTATAATATTAAGTAGGATGTGAGAGTGTATTTGTTGGTTTGTCCTTCTTTCACGCAGCAACGGAGCAATTAATGGACATAATTTTTGGCATAAATATAGTTTATGGACCGAAGACTAACATAAGCTACTTTTTATTCCGGATAAATGCACGGTTCCTGGGGGAACGCGGGTGAAAGCTGCGGGTAGAAGCTAGTAAACTATAATAATATAAAACAACAAAATTTGACTTTGCCCAACATAGGAGAGACATTTTTAAATGTGTTTATATGCTTCGAAAGGTATTTTGGAGTTCGTGTTTTAGGTAATATATAGGACTTTGTAACGGTGAAACTAAACTTACATTCATTGAAATAGACGGGCTGTAATTTGCGCGCGATTCACGCTCGGCTATAATCGGAAGCTCGCTCGGTCAATATCGGTAAACTTGCGGTGAATGGTAAGTGAGAATGCACGACATTTTTCCACAGGTTTGAAAGAGACAAAACTAAGACACATGCTCAATATTGAAATCACAATGCGACTATGACCGAAGCTGTGATCATTGAGTGTAGCAATATTAATGTGAATAATATGTCTTCATTCTTACCTGTGTGGTATTGTCAATGATCAATATTGTAGCCACTACGCTTCCTAGTAACATGTGGTCTGACAATATCTTGCCGTCCGGCGTCAAACCGTCTTTGTAAGTGCCTGAAAAAAGAATAATTTAATTGTTAGAAGACTCGTTTGGTTAGAATGTATATTACTTTGTCAAGCCTTAATAAGACTAATGATTTTGAAATAAATTTGAAACTATGAAGATATTAATACTTGAAGATATTGAACTATGAAAGAATATGACAATGTCAAATAACACTTTTATTATTGTTTCTCTTATATTAAGTGTTATTGGAAGTGTTCGTTACGAACACTTTGCTCCACAATTATTTTTTATATCTCTGTACTACATTTTAGGCCAATGTTCACTCATTAAAGATCTTTGTCCAAGTTCTGTGTGCCATATTTGATCAAAACATATCAAAGATCAAAGAATTACAGAAGCTCATTCCGCTCATCCAAGATGTCTTAGTAAATTTTACACAGTATTTTGCATAGTTTGAAAAAATAGAGGGATTTCTACCTTACGTGCTACTATTATTGTTGCCTTGATCGGTCCGACAACAAACTCACTCACCGTAAGGTATAAGAAACAGCACGAGCGAAGTGAAACAGCCGTGCAGAGTGGACTTGATGAACTCCGTCTTGTTGAACAGCTGGCTGGTGTGTCCCGGCGCGTACAGCTTGGGGAACTGCAGCGACGTGGCGTCCGACACGTCCTGCTCGAACACGCCCAGCGCCAGCACCGGCAGCGACGTGTAGAACAGGTTGTACACGGAGATGAACATCTCGTCGAACACCGTCTGGGGGCGTCGCGATCATTTTGTATGAAAATATAATGTACAGCGCCCCTAGCGGCGCGTTCATGAAACATCATCACGCATGAACATATTCTCGTCGAACACCGGCTTTACACGTGTGTTAATGTCCCTCAATGTTAGTGGTAGGACTAACTCTTCTGCGAGTATCCGTCTGGGTTGTTACCACCGCGCCGTGAGTGAAGTCTGCCGCCAAGCAGTAATGTGCAAGCATTACTGTGTTCCGGTTTGATGAGCAGAGTATCCAGTGAAATTAATGGGCTTATGAGACTTAATACCTAATGTCTCAGGGTAACGAGCGCATTGCAGTGCCGCGCAGGCTTTTGTGTTTCAAAGTTCTGGGTGGCACTGCAATTGTTATGGGCCGGCGTTATGCTTACCATCAGGTAAACGACCAGCTCGTCTCGTTACCTAAAATATTAAAAAAAAAACGTTTATACGTTTTAAAGCGAGGGCCTAGTTTTATATTGCGATAGTGACACAGTAGAATGGATTTTATATGAAAAAATATACAGCGCCCCTAGCGGCGCTTTCATGAACCATCATCACGCATGAACATCTCGTCGAACACCATCTCGGGAGGGACGTTTAAACGTTGTAAAGCAAGAGCCTAGTCTTATATTGCTATCTACAGTGACCGCGTTTTCGCGGATTTAGTATGAAAAAATGTACAACGCCCCTAGCGGCGCGATCATGAACCATCATCACGCATATTTTTACCATGGCATGGATATGGAAAAGAAGTCTAAGACAGGCTGGGCTATAAAAAACGAATCTTATGATCACTAACCTGCGCACTAAATCCACAGAAAAACGCGAACCAGAAGTGACAGACGGTGAATGCAAAGTTCTTGTAGAAGAAATAACGCAGGAACTTGCACATTCTGTAGTAGGACCACCTCCCGTGGACCAGCAGTAACCGTTGCAGGAATCGGAACTGCGCTATTGAGTAGTCTGACGCCAGTACCGCTTGCATGCCCTCCTGGCCTGATATGCCGACGCCTATGTGCGCCGCTGTGAAACAAATTATTATATTTTATTTGAGTACTGCCTATATTATAATTGCAGAGACGAGTTTCTCGCCTTTCTTCTTGCTCGGCCTATATCAATTTGGAACGGGCACGGTGGGCTTCTGGAAGGTTCGTTGACTTTGAGCACGGATTGGGTCTGTTAATATCTTTATCATTTATTATGTTCTGATAAAGACAGCATTAGTTTTAGTCTGTGATTCGGGTAGACGAACGTTACAGAGGCCCGCTGTTAGAGTCATTTATTTTAACCTTCATGACTGCGTCCTTGGGGCCTATATGAATAAAGTATTTAGAATTTGAATTTCTCACTATTATTCTCATCTTATGTATACTGACTATTATTCTATGTTGATCCTTGGGCTTTAAGCAACGTCCCTGTCCAATTTAAACTCAAGCAAATCGGTAGTAAGTTGGAAAAACAACCGATAAACCAAGTTAGAAGAGATTTTAAATAAAGGAAGACGGTAAAAAATATTTGTACTTTGCCCTTGATAAATTAGAACAAAGTGACAGCGAGGACAAGACATATTACGCAAATAGTTAAGTATTAGAAAACTTTACATTAGGAGGTAGGTACTAAAATTGACTAGAGGTAAAAAAAGTTTTCTTGTAGTTATTCCTTTTATCTATGGAAGTTTAATATTTTCATTATGTGTTTATTTATATCATAATAATTATTAGTAATATTGCAATTGTAATTGAATGTACAAAAGTTACCTTTAATCATAGAAACATCATTGGCTCCATCCCCTATCGCTAAAGTGACCGCTTTTCTGCTTTTCTTGATGAGCTCTACAACCATTGCTTTCTGTAATGGCGTCACTCGGCAGCATATCACGGATCTACATTGTATTACTACGTCGAGAAACCTGAAACAATGCTCGCTTCATTATTATTCTATTCAAACTACATTTTGCCCTCATTAAGGAATCCGGCATTATCACTGCGGATCGTCACCCAGTCGCCATTTGGGTAAACCAATCACATAACGCCGTCTTCCCTCGTCTGACGTATGAGTTTTAAACTGACCAATCACAACACGCCGTCCGCCCTCGTCTGACGTATGACTTTTAAACTGGTACCAATCATAAGACGCCTTCTTCCCTCGTCTGACGTATGAGTCCCCTCGTCCCCCGACAACATTTTTTGTGTTTTTTCATGCAAAACATGGATAATGCGGCAGATTTACTGGTATGTGCTGACGGTTAAACGTCACCTGACAAAAAACAGTGAGTTTACTCACTTTTCCTCCAACTTGGGGTGCAGGCAGTGCACGAGTGAGTGTCCGTTGATGACGATTGCGAATCCGTTCGTATCGTCGTTGCCGTGTTCGTGCGAATCGGCCGAGTACGGACCGCCGCCTGAGGCGTACTCGTTGCTGTAACATGTTCGCCGAACAGTGTTAAAAATTACATTAAATAAAATTACATAAGCTGTATTACAATTTCGCGTATAACGCCATCTATGTTTTATTTTAGTTATGCTTGAAAACCAATAATACTGTAATAAACTTTTAACATACAGGTGATTCGATTTTCACGTTAACGTATTTTTCCATTTACTGTCGGAGACAGTATAATTTTACACTGAAATAATTGTTGTTGGGTTTTATTGGTATTTATTTGTTGCGAATCATATTTAGTTGGAGAAAACAGTTGTTTAATAGCGAAAATAACATTTTTATTATTAATATGGACTAAAATTTCATTGTTACTTACGCTATTAAACCACTGTTTTCCTAAATTACGTTAGTATGAAATTCGAATCACCTTCGGACCTTATTCTTAAAAATATACAACGATTTTGAAAATCATATTACATAAACATAAATAAAATGTTTTTTGTTCTGTTCAGTCTAGCGTCAAATTTGATGCATGAAACCGACACAAAACATATTTTAGCTACGGGGAATTGATAGCGTTATTTTTAATAAAAATACTCTTAACATAAACAAATATGCTTAGGAAAAACTACCACAGATACAAAGGCGTCACATTTTATAATATTTTATTATCAAACAGCAATTGTTTCAAGCAGACAAATTTTGGTAGCGAAACTGCACCAAACACGTTTAGTATTTTGGTGCTTCTCATACATAAATTACAATACCAGCTTGTGTGATGAACTATTCTAATGTAGGTGTAAGTTACAAACAAGTTAAAGAGAGAAAGAGCAAGGGGCTTGGTGTTTTGACAGACGAAAGAGTGAGATAGATAGTATTGTGAAGGTTAGTATAGTTCGAAAGGGGAAAAGTGTTCACAAACATACTAAAAAGTTTAGTGTGCTATGAAAAAATTATTGAGTACGAGCAACGACTTCATTTTGTATAATTATATAATATAATTAATCTACAGTACGTATGAATAGATTTCAATTATTTAAGTTTGTACACGGTACAATTACTCTAATTTTACGTTGATCCCAGTTTAATTGGCCAAGATACAGTCCGAAAGACATGACAGTAGAAAGCGGTTCTCCACTACATTACAAGATTTTTTTAAATTTTGAATGGGGCGTACTGCAAAATCTACTTTTTTATCTTGGATTGTCAGCAATTACAAGCTAATAAAACGAAATTGATAAATTAAGAAATTAATGTTAAGAATTTCACCCAGAAATGACGAATTCACTTCCATAAACACGCGATTCGCAACGGTACCCGACCGATAAAGCATTCCGAACTTTTTCAAAGAGCAACACGCAAGATAGCTCAACCTTCAACCCAAAGAAACAAGCGACGCGAGCAAGCCCACAAAGCCCGCGGTAACATCACAACACAACAAATGAAAACTTGCCCACGCTCACAAACAGAAGTGCTTATAACAATAGTGACCGACCGAAAGTGCGGTTTTGATTTCGGCCAGTTTCGGCCAAAAATCTAGTTTCGGCCTAAGTTTCGGTTTCGACCAAAAAACGGCCGAAACTTTCGGCAGCGCCGAAACTAGAGTGTTCGTGAATTATTGTGGTTGTTCGGCCAACTTCGCGGCTGACACGTGCTCGCCCTGTCTGAGTCTGAGTCAGAAAGCCTGTAGCTATGTTGTAGTTATGTCTAAGTCTGACTGAATGTTATTATTTTAATGTATCTTTCCAAGAAAGTTTTTACTTTAAAATATTTGTTTAGTTTATATATATTAATTATGACTAAAAAAATAAAAAATATATTTGTTACGTACTTTAATGATTGTCTTTTTATTTCACTTATCACTCCTTAACTGTCTGAATATGCAAATAAATGTGTAAAAAATACACTACATTTCAGTATAAAATAGAAATTTTAATGTGTATGTAAGTTTCTGTTTCTGCCGAAACTGAGAGCCTGACCGAAACTTCGGTTTCGGTTTCGGCTGAAAAACCTGTTTCGGTCGGACACTATATAACACACCTCGAAAACGTATCATACACAAACAGCACACTAGCATGATGTGAGAGCGGTGAAGTATACAGTGTAGCTCTTTGTCTCTCTACCTGTCGTGTGCTAGAGTGTTATGTTCCCACCTAAATGTAACCACGGAGACTGCGGGCGCGTTCAGTTTGACGTTGGCGGCGCGCCCCGGCGACGGACGGGACGCCGCCGCGTCACCGTTCGCTGTCTCGCTCTGGCTTTTTGGTTCTGATGAACCTGCTGGAAGAGTATCAAGAATTCATAATTATATTTTTTAATATTTCCGTTGTTCCTCGTCAGAAGGGAAGCGTACCTTAATTTTACAGTGAATTACACACAGGCATACTTTATCGCAAAGACGATTTTTTGTTTGCTTCCTAAAATTTTATAATGAAATTTCATAGTGAAACAACGCCAGCGATAATGCGACACCTAGCGGGATAAATAAGCAGTGTGGCTCCCCATTAATGTTAGTCGATTTACCGTGCGGCAGGAATGTATTGACGACCCGTATTGAGTCGCGGCACTTGGCCAGCTGCCGATCCACGTCGTCATAGGACAAGCCGTCGATCACGAACACCTCCGCCATATCGTCGGTTAGCAGTTGACACGAGTAGCCGATATTTATTGCCGTTTCTAGAAAAAAAAATTGCAACGTTGAACCTCTAAAGTAGGCAGCACACAATAGGAATATTAACTCCATTTTTTTATGATGTCAATCAATTTGTATATTTATTCACACACAATACCTTCCAATTTGCAGCTCCTAATATTCCTTAGATGCCATGCATAAATAGTAGGAAAGTAATGCTACTTTCAATGTTACAAATTCATTATACTCCATTTATTTTACTTTTGACATAAGGACACCTATGTAACTCAAGCTGTCGAATATAAAATATATTGTTGGACGGCGCATAGTAGTGTGTGTAAAGAAATTTGTGTGATTTCTTGCAGTAGCCCATGCAGGCTAAAACCAACTTCATTCAGGTAAAAATAATAACGTGCTGGATATTTTTTTTTACCGTCTCAAATGCTTTCTACAATGAATCAACGTCGTAAATATATTTTTCTTACCTTGTTTATCACCTGTTAAAACCCATACTTTGATGCCTGCCATACTGAGATTCGCTATTGTCTCCGGAACTCCATCTTGTAATTTGTCTTCTATCGCTGTCACACCTGTAGATAACGAAAAATAATAAAATATCTTCACTCAAAGAGACACCAACCATTTCCGATTCATATTATTGAGAATTAACCCCACATCCTCTCATCAGAAATTCTTTTATATGATGAAAAATTAACAGCACCCCTAGCGGCGCGTTCATGAAACATCATCTTCATGAACTTTTAGTATGGCGTTTACTCAACAAATTAATTTTAAGGCCAAACTCAAACTTGACATACTAATGCTATAATCGTCAATCTCTAACCCTTTTAACCTTAGCCTTGTGTTGCGGCCTTTGCCCAGCGGTCGTATAACATGATCCGCCCAATCCTACTGCAGCCTGGCAGCTTGTTTACCTACGTCTGTAATGACCGGTATTTGGGCGTAGTAACCTCATTCTCACCATCATACTCATACTCACATCATACATACTCGCCTCTTGCATCCAACGGTTCCTTACGTTTTTGACGAAGTTATCGGTCCCCCTGGTGAGGATCTAAAGTCCTACACTACGTCTTCCGGTTCGTGGTCGCTACTCGAGACCCATTCCGCCCCATGGTTTATTAGTTCTTCGTATAAAGTGGCTTACCCATTGCCATTTCGTCTTGCTAAGTCGATGACTTTCGTTCTCCTGCAGATCTCCTAGTTCCAGATTCCTCATTCGTACTAACCATAGTAAACGTTAGTGGTAGGACTAACTCTTCTGCGAGTGTCCGTCTGGGTTGTTACCACCGCTTTGCTCGTGATTCTGCCGCCAAGCAGTAATGTGCAAGCATTACTGCGTTCCGGTTTATGAGCAGAGTATCCAGTGAAATTACTGGGCTTATGAGACTTAATACCTAATGTCTCAGGGTAACGAGCGCATCGCAGTGCAGCGCATGCCTTTGTGTTTCAAAGTACTGACAGGCACTGCAATTGTTATGGGCCGGCGTTATGCTTACCATCAGGCAAACGACCAGCTCGTCTCGTTACCAAATAGCATAAAAAGACCTGTCCGCAGTAAAGCAACGTACCCAAGAGCAGGAGGTCTGTCTCTATCTCCTCGTAGATGGCGTCCAGCTGCTCGTCGCGGTCGTGCAAGGCCAGCGCCGCGTGCTGGTGGCGCCGCTTCCACTCGCAGAACATACGCTCTTCTAGCGGCCGCCACGCGAGCGCCAGTGTGCGCAGACCTTCCCCCGCGAATTTCTACAACCAATAACACGTTTGATTGAAGATTTTTGGTGGGTCTTGGAGTGTGGTTGTTATGATTTGGTTTTGTCAAGTACAAAGTATAAGCTTATCAAGGACTTTCGCCCGCGGTTTCGTACACAAAATACGATAAATACGATACTTTACACAAGAAAATTCTAGAAGCGAATAGTTGAAAAATAGATTTTATTTTGAAACAGATGTTTCAAAATAATCCTAATTATATTTAATTATAATAGCGATGCCTATTGCTACTAATATATAAATGCGAATGTGTGTTTGTTGATTTGTCCTTCTTTCACGCAATAACGGAGCAACGGATCGACGTGATTTTTGGCATAGATATAGTTTATGGACTGGACAGTAACATAGGCTGCTTTTTATCCCGGAAAAATGCACCTTCCTTTGGGAACGCGGGTAAAAACCACGAGCGGAAGCTAGTAATTTATAAACTAAGATCATATTTGAGTATTCCCTTGCCATTTTATCATAAAAAGGGACACTTGGACTGGACGGTCTTGTAAGGGTGTTTAGTTTTACATAGGTGATTACCACACCTTCTTTTATATATCTACAACCTTATTGCACTATAAAAAAGTATCACATATGGTTAGCAAAAAAGTAGATAATCACTTTCTAACAACAATAACTAAACACACTCTTAACATAAATAAACTAATTTCTAACATATTGTTGAATATAAACTACACAAGCCCTAAAGCAAACATTTTATTAAATTCAGGTCAGCTGGACGCGAACAGACGAGCCTGATTTTTGCGACGCCATGGCCATTAATTTTAATCATGTAACTAGGGCAGGGAACTAATTTCGTTAGTGGAACAGTCGCTATTCATTTGCATTTTCATTAGTTTTCAGTTCGGACCGCGCAACTATGTACGTTTAGAGCTTAAGTAATTACTCTAAGTGATTTAACATGACTTTGTATTGCAAACGAGTCATATGGGAGCGGTAAAGGTTAATAGTAATAACTGGTTTATATTTTATAGTTACTTCAAGCGTTGCAGAGTTTAATCTTTTTGCTTTATTATTGCGTGCAACCGAGGTGACAAAGATTTAATGATACATCTATACAAATAAATAAAATTGAAGTGTCTGTTTGTAATATCAAAATAACAGCTGAAATGCATATGAAAGTATATACGTATCTATAACAAAACAACCATTTTCAAATTTTTTGTCTGTCTGTCTGTTTGTTCCGGGTAATCTCAGAAACGACTGGCCCGATTTTGATGGGACTTTCATTTACAGATAGCTGATGTTACAAGGAGTAACTTAGGCTACTTTTATTTTAGAAAAAGAATTAGGGTTCCGCGCAAAAGAAAAAAACCTTTAAATCCAATATCTCCGCGCGGGTGAAACCGCGGTCAGCGTCTAGTTTACTCTAAAATTACAAATGATGAATAATGGTCCCAACTATACTATACTTGCTCAAGTAGGAAATCTGTCGCCAACCTACCTAGCTATGTTTTCCAGAAGCTGCACTTTCTCAAGTTCTCTTGCACTTGCACTTGCTCTCGCAAGTTATGTAGTTTCAAGTTTAACTTGTTCACCACATTAATTTGTTATGGGCTGGCATTGTGCTTACCATCAGGCAAACGACACGCTCGTCTTGTTACCTAATAGTTCACAAAATAAATCGACCACATCGATAACTAATGAGTAGTGATAAACTGCTACATTATCTACAGAAAAAAAATCGCTTTTAAGACAGAAATTACGCAAACAATTGTTCCTATAAATATAAGAACTATAGTATAGGCATACATCCTATATAGTATAGGATTATTTGTTTTGATGTTACTTACATTCAAATGTTCCTGCGTTTTAGATTTGACGTCCACTTGATTTCCTGGTTTTAATCTGTCATATATTACATTATCAGCACCTTTAGTATATAACCTAATTTCACCATCCTTCCTCAATATCACGGACATTCTTTTCCTAACATTATTAAAATCTAATATACATAACAATTCATACACCTGAAAATAAAGAAAAGGACATATTAAAAAAATATCCACATTTTGAATAACAAGTAGGTAAAAGGTGGCTTACAAAGTTCTTCAGATTTCCATTAGACTTAACAGAATTATTTTTAGCATCTTGCTCAACTGTATCTTTATAACAGTATGTTTAGATTCAACTATACTGAATTCTGTGCATTGCATAGTATCCGACAAAATTCAAGCCGCTTCCAGTTTTTTTTTTTAATGTTATTTGGTAACGAGACGAGCTGGTCGTTTGCCTGATGGTAAGCATAACGCCGGCCCATAACAATTGCAGTGCCACCCAGAACTTTGAAACACAAAGGCCTACGCGGCACTGCAGTGCGCTCGTTACGCTGAGACATTAGGTATTAAGTCTCATAAACCCAGTAATTTCACTGGATACTCTGCTCATCAAACCGGAACACAGTAATGCTTGCACACTACTGCTTGGTGGCAGACTCCACGAGCAAAGCGGTGGTAACAACCCAGACGGACACTCGCAGAAGAGTTAGTCCTCCAACTAACAAAACTTAAGATAACCTATTTAATACCTAATGTCTCATGGTGCCGTGCGCACTGCAGTGCCGCGGAGATCTTTGTGTTACAAAGTTCCGAGTGGCACTGCACTTGTTATGGGCTTACCATTAGGCAAACGACCCGCTAGTCTCGTTACCCAATAGTATAAATAAATTGTTAGTAAATAATCTAAAATAATGCCTAATAATTTATAAAACTAATGTTAAAATCTAAAGTTAAAGTTTGTTAGTATCATACATTACTATGTGATCTCATATAAAAGAAAGCACTTACTTCTGTTTTACCCATTACTTCTATTGTAATACTATTAGGCGAGCGTTCTTTGAATACAAAACCAAAGTTTCTGGCCGCTGACACTAGCGCCGATTCGTCGGGCGACTGCGCCTGAAACAACACAAATATAACAATGTTACTCGGATCCATTTAATATTTAAAAAAGAGGTCAAAATCAAAGATCGTAGTAAGTTAAGTAACCCTGGTTTTGAGTAACTGACACTAATAAGTCCCGAGTTCACCAGCAGACGTTCCAATACTATACATTTTTTTCATGCTTAGCTTTTAAGGTAATTACAAGAACTTTGAAACACAAAGGTGTGCTGTGCGCGGCACTGGGCGTTCGCTACCGTGAGACATTAAAAAAAAAGATTTAGTTACAAAAAAATTTAACACATTAGCTATACAGTCTCATATGCCCAGTAATATAACTGGCTACTTTGCCTAACCGGAACACAGTAATGCCTGTACATTATTGCGTGGTGGCAGATTACTTGGTGGCAAAGTGGAGGTACAGCAGTCACAGAAGAGCTAGGCCTATCACCTGATAGTTAAAATATTGTTAAACGGTCGTTTAAATTGTAATGTTTAAACGACGGTTTAACAGTATTTTTGGTAACAAGACATACTTATCCAAGTGGGTCAACAGTAGACGTATTCACTCTTCCGGCTGATGATGGGGATGTTTAGAAGTTGGTGAACTCAGATCTTAATCGTTTTCAAGTTTAGTAAGTGGAAGTTTTTAATTGTGGCGATGTTGCTCGATTTCTCCATCAATCGTCAACCGATTTAAATGATTATTTTTTTCATGAGTAAAGCAGGGTGATCCTTAACTAAATTTTATGAAAGATTACTACCCCCAAAGGGTGGAAAAGTGGAGGATGAAGTTCCATATGTCACGATATTTTCGCCGAAGTCGATGCGCGCATATTTAAAAGCAATTTTAAACCTATTATAAAATTACGCTATTACTGACCTGATACTCCAATCGACCATTCTTCTGAGCAGGCATAACCGTATGGCACAAAGCGAGCAGACGAAAAAAATCGTGAACGTTCTGATCCTCCCGCTTCACCGCATCCAGCAGCGTCGAATCGAAGAACTTGAACTCCGGCTCATATTCAGGATTAAAGGAAAAGTCCAGCGGCTCCGAGCTCTGTATCAGACGGGACTTGTATTAAAATTAGATGCTCTTGACTGGTATGAAAGGCCCATCTACGTTGAACGTTGCAAGCTATAATGATTGTAAATGCATGGAATCTTATCGAAATAAAACGTAAAATCGTAGGCGAGAAATATGGCACGTCGGTCTAATGAATACAATAAAGCTTTTTAGTTTCCAGCACTATCAGTGATTGACACTTGAGTTGCTATAGTAATGATTGTGCAAATACTAAAAGGACGTATGTGACTAGCATATTATTATTTATTTTTTAACGTGCTATAATTCTAGTCGGAGACCGTACATAGTTTGTTAAGTTTGAATTATCTTATTGGGTTCTTTTTAAATTCAACGTAGGTTTGCCAAAAATGTTAACAACATCTAAAAAAATAACAAAGTTAATAGTGTTAAACAAGCTTACAAAAACAACACACGATGCAAAGCAGCATGCAAACACATTCAACAATATACATAAATAATTAAAATACAATACAAAATACAAATAGACATTCACAATACCCTTAAACATAGGAAAAATAGAGTTCCTAGCAAGGGCTATGTTGTTACAGAGATTATCGATAGAGTATCAAGATTATTTTTTATGCGCTAAGTGAAAAATACACTCACGAAGATCAAGAAATGGTTACCACAGTATCTTTTAGTTAATGGATAAGTTGTGTATCACTAATAAACTAATTTGTGTGTTATAAAAAAGAAACATTCCATAGAGATAGAAAAGGAAGGACAGAGTGTTTATAAAAGAGTACAAGATATATAATTTTTGGGTATTATATTTTATTTTTTTGCTTGCAGAAAGCATGTTTTGATTTTTTTTAGTTGATTTCTACACTTATTTGCACTTTGCTCATTCACTTTGTTATGATATGGATTGAGATCTATAATACTAAGTGATTAAGTTATCTGTGCAAATAAGTGCAGCGAGCCCATAGACCTATAGAAAACGGATACCTAAGCGGCAAATCAGAATCGAACGTATACTCATAATATATTTTATCTTAAATACTACTCTTACTAATAAAAATTGAAAAACTTGTCTCAAATGTGACAGTAGCAAAAAACTAGTTTTGTCTCGTTTTCTCGTAACACAAATCTCGCCATCGAGAAAAATAAACAAAGCATACTTATAGCCAGGTTTGAGACACGTGTTTTCATAAGAAATTTACTTAGTAGTCTTACTAAAAAACTCTGAATAAAGTTAGAATAGTTTTTTTTAATTCTATTTGATAACGAGACGAGCCAGTCGTTTGCCTGATGGTAAGCATAACGCCGGCCCATAACAACTGCAGTGCCACACAGAACTACAAAAACGTAAGGCCTGTGCGGCACTGCAGTGCGCTCGTTACCCTGAGACATAATTTTTACAATATTTCGTCTCTTTTGAATCAGTTTAAAATTGTCAAAGAACAACAAAGGCAAAACATAGTGTATTGATTAATTTTAAAATCCTAAATTTCATGTATTTTGGCAAATAAATTATTTGATTTGATTTGATATCACCGTTATACACAGTTTATTAGTAAGACCCCTATGGGTGCAAGCACACATGCAAAACCGTGTGCCGCACGCAAATTCTACCAACATGATAAAAACGTGATAAAATACATTTGTTCTTAATCTTGAACCTCGATAGCAAACATTCCAGCAGGCGTATTCTCGACACAATCCGACAGGTTTCCGTTCGGATCTACATTATTCGTCTCAGTCATACCGAGACGAATAATGTGGATTCGAGCTGAAACCTGTCAGATTGCGTTTTGAATATGCCTGCAGATCGTCGTTTGTTACTAACTGTCCGCGAATGAGTTCGAAATTTGAATATTCTGATTTGTCGCGTTTGTTTGTAGCATTGTCAAGGCATCGTACACGCTTGGTGTGTGTGGGGCGGCGGCCGCCGGGCGTGCTGCGGCCCGCCTCGTGCTCCTGTTCCAGTAGCCGCGCGCGCGCCGCGCCGCCGCCCGCCGCGCCGCCCCCGCCGCCCCCTCCACCCCCTCCGCCCCCGCCGCCGCTGCGCCGCCGCTGCACCACCACACACAACACTATACAGCTATAGTACAGCACACGCAATGGATCACTACCGTCTTTACTACTAAGCGGCTTTTTGCCCTATCAGCATGTGTCGTGTCACTATTTTACAAATGCTCGTTTACGCTCGCCTATACTCTGCTCCAAAATCTTAGAATCTTATGTAAACAAAGAGGTTGACAGAACGAAAAAATTGATAGAAAACTGTGCAATTCATAATTTGATGATAGATTTTAAATAATAACATGATAAACTTGAATTATTAAAAAAATTTGAATGGATCGTTTTTGCAAGATTGTTATTTTAAACAAAACTATAATAAAAGGAAGTTTTTTTTCGTGCAGTTAAGTTTCTTAGACTGGGAACACAGCAGAGATTTGAAACATTTTGTGCAATCGCCGCCATTTTCTTTTCTATTTGTTGATCTGTTCCAAAATCCGAACTCGAGTGTGTATCTTGCAGCGTATGTGTTGTTGCTAATGATTTTGTTATTTTGTAGTGGTTTTGTTTAAGTTTTTGTTGTTATTTCTTGTTACTTATTTGTTTCTTGTCACGTTATAATTGTGCCGCGCGAGAACAAAGCCGGGGGAAATAGAAAAAAAAATATTTTTCACAAGTGAAAAATGTTTTGGGCAACTGGCATGTCACTTTGACAGTGGCTTTTCGTGACATTTCTTTGTTTACAAAAAACATCTAAGATTATGGAACAGGGTATAAGCGGCTTTTTGCCTTGTCAGCTTGTGTCGTGTCGCTATTTTTCAAATGCTCGTTTACGCAGGCCTAGGTCCGTTGCGCGTACTGTAACACGTACAGATCTTACTATATCGTCATGTGATACTGTCCACTGGATGTTAATCCTGTCACGTGAATAAAAGCAGATTCTCAGGTCCGCGCCACCGACACTTGTCCAAAAATGTAACAACATCTTCACAAAAGGAAAATAGGTATTCAACGCCATCTAGCGGCGGATTAATACCATGCAGGCATCGTTCATGTTTTGTCAAGAAAGGGGTCGAAAGAATGTTTTTCTTATTTATTTGATCTCACAATAAATAATCGACATCATGTTCCGACTTAACTTTATATTTTAGTGAGTTTGCCTGTTTTGCAATTCATGGAGGTATGTTCCTTAAGTAGGTATGTTTCTTCCAGTAGTGGTAAAAATACTTTTTTTAGACAATAAAGAAATTATAATTCAACTTACACAATAATACAGATGGGGATTCTGTTCTCATAATAGGCATCCGGACTATAAAATATGTTCCAGGTCAAATTGACATAAATTAAAAAACATTGTGAAACCACAAATGAACAAACGATTCGCAACAATTGAGCATCGAGCAATTTCTTCTAAAATCAAGTTTCATAAAAGTATAGTAAGGTATAACAATAAAGTCCGATAGCCTATGTTCGGTAAACTGATCTCCTTGTATTACAATCGCCTCTATTTTAGATTAAAAATGAAACAGTAAGTAACCATGTAAAAAACTTGGAGCTTAGTCACACAAACCTAACACATGAGTTATTACTCTAACGCACTACCTAAATGAATAGTAAGGGGGGTGCCTACCGCTTGCAAATGCTGTGTATGTACATGCAAATAAAGACATATAATGTTGTAATTTGCGTGTATGTGTGTATAATATATCAGCTCTCTCATGTCTGAACGTAACTAAACATCACTCTAGTATAAGAACAAAACGTCATACACAAAACAAACAGAGAACCATCACAGTAAATAAACAATTCACAATCCCCTGAAGCGTGGCCGAACAAGGACAAACGTCTAACAAATCAATAAAAAAATAATTGAAAATTCAATGATAAAAACTCAAACGTCATGCAAAATAATTTGAAAAAATGTATCAAAACGTGCTGATCCGAGGCATCATTACGCTTCGTGACGGTTCGAAGAATGCAACCTACATGCAGAATGTGACTTTAGACTATTGCAGTGCTCGTACTTTTAAAAGTACTTTGACTAGGTAGTGTGTGTGTGTTACCTCTGTGATGTCTATGGTCTCGCCGGTGGCCTCGTCGACGACGTCGCCGTAGGAAACGCCGGCGATCGAACATTTGTTAAATGTCATGATGTTCTGTGTGAGCGTGCCAGTTTTATCGGAGAATATGTATTGGATTTGGCCTGAAATTTAACCAAATGAACCGTAACTGATACGAATATAATAATAATTCTATAGTATCAAAAAAAAGTAAATAATAGTTTATTTGTATTTTAATCAAAAAGGTTGGCAACGCCTCAATTAACGCCTGTCAAAGGTCCGGGAAAAGACCCGAGAATTATAATACATAATAATAATTCTTTATTTCAGACACACGATCCATATTATTATAAACTATTATTAAACACACTTCTTGCTCAAGCACTAAAAAAAAAAGAAAAAAATTAGCGCTACAATGAGCGAGCGACCTTATCGCGTGATATCACCCGGACACCCAAAAAAGATTTCTTTGTTTTGTTTATTACTTCTTGCTTACATACGAGAGTAGTATATAGGGTTGGTTAATAATTGTTAAATGGTAAATATCTTTTAGAGAGGTATTTATATCCAAAATAAAAATATTTCAATTGGTAGCCCTAAAAGCAAATAGCTCTACTTGGCCGGTAGGCGAACTATTTTATTTACTACGAAATAGAAAGCTGTATGAAATACTAAGTAATACATTTACAAAAGAAAATAAAGCTATCGATTCTTACCGAGTTCCTCATTCAGGGTCGTAGTTCGCGCTTTAGCGGCAGTACCAGTCTTTTCGTAATACATTTGTTCATCCCAGTTTATGAGGAAACTCTGCGCAAATCTTATTACCTGAAACAGAAACAAAGCTGAATGAAGTGACTCAGAATTGGAGCGGTTTCATATAAAACGAAATCCTTAGTTACAACGAGAACGGAATAGATAAGTTTTCAAAAGTAAAAAAATAAAAAGTAATTTAAAGCCATTGGGAAGTTCGCGTACCACTTCAAGAGCCTTCCACTTGCGCCGCAAAATTTACTCTAAGTGGCGCTAAAATTTGAAAATTGTTGTGGTGTCTATCAACATTAACAAGATACCTAGCCCACTATATACGTGACTATACTTATACATACAAATAAATAAAACTGAAGTGTCTGTTTGTAATATCAAAATAACAGCTTTTTACTAAATGCATATGAAAGTATATACGGCACCTATAATAAAACAACCATTTTTAAATTTTTGTCTGTCTGTCTGTTTGTTCCGGGTAATCTCCAAAACGGCTGGACCTATTTTGACAGGACTTTCACTGGCAGATAGCTGATGTTGCAAGGAGTAACTTAGGCTACGCGGGCGAAGCCGCGGGGCACAGCTGATACGTGATATGTAATGTGTAGTACTAATCTATAGTTTATGGACCGGATAGTAGATATGCCAAAAATCACGTCGATCCGTTGTTCCGTTGCTGTGTGAAAGAAGGACAAACCAACAAACCAAAAAACACACTTTCGCATTTATATTTATTTATTTATATAATTAACACGGCAAATGAACACCATTTACATTAATTAAATCATTGTCAAAATGGAACAAATTTAGATTACACATTTACACAAATTATTACACATTAGCTTATAAAATTTAACTAAACAAACCTAATCATACATCTCGCTCACAAAACACCAGACACACTGACAATTAGGAATTAGGATACATCAGAATAACACGTTGACTACCATTTATACAGATACATAAACGCGTACGAAGCTAATGTGCTAATTATAAAAAAAAATGAAGTAACATGAGTCCTACAGTATTCGCCTAGTCTGCATTCTTTGTCTCTGTCATCTACATTCAGGATGACAGAGAACCGGAAACCTGTATTTAGAATACGCCTGCTAGATGTAACACACGGTCCACAGACAGCCCACTCACCTCGACGGAGACGTAGAGCGATATAGGCACGACAGTGTTCATGACGATAGCGTACGAGAAGAACACGAGCAGCGCGATGACGACGGCGCCGTACGTGGGCTCCGCCGGCACCAGCGTGTCCCACGGCAGGTACACCTGGAAGTAGCGGCCCACCAGCCACTCCCACACGCCGCACGCGATCGTGCAGAACACGCACATCGACAACAGGAAGAATACTATCTGCAACGGAAATGGGAAGAGTTCACCTTCTGCAGCAAGCTTTTTATACGTTCAGCGGGGCTAGGATATCTCTTTATGTCAAATGAAGAAACATGAATGTTTATCAAAGATAAAAGTAAAGCCAAGTAGTAGTGTGCAAGCATTACTGTGTTCCGGTTTGATGAGCAGAGGATCCGGTGAAATTACTGGGCTTATGAGACTTAATACCTAATGTCTCAGGGTAACGAGCGCACTGCAGTGCCGCGCAGGCCTTTGTGTTTCAAAGTTCTGGGTGGCATTGCAATTGTTATGGGCCGGCGTTATGCTTACCATCAGGCAAACGACCAGCTCGTCTCGTTATCAAATAACTATATACTACTAATAAATAAGTTTTCTTAAATTTTAATGTGTAGTAAGTGTTTCGTTGTTTATTTTTCCTGACAAAATCACTAAAACTCTGTTGGGAGCCAAAGTTCCATCTGGTGGTTTGTTATTGTTAGATCTTTACTGTGTTACCACAAAAAACACTTTTACACGCCAGTTTAGCTAGACAGTGTCTAAAGATAAACGTCTAAAATTATTAGCAATGTCACAAGGGAGTGGAGTTAGACAACGGTTAAACACTACGTAAATCAAGATTTGTGGTTTCCCATATTTAATCACGTGACTAAGGAGTAAGTACTTAAATATGAGATCTAACTCAACTTACCCCTATGATAAGAAAATTAAGTAGCCTATCTATGCTAGTGCGCTTGAACTTCGTCTTCCCCGAGTTCTGCATCAGCTTGGTGTCCTTCCCAGCGAACACCACCACGCCGTAGCACCACGACGTGTTCCGCAGGACGCAGCCTCGCAGCAGGATCTTATCGTTGTCGAGGGAGAAGTGCTGGTTGCGCCAGCTCAACGTGCCTGGAGATACAAAAAATATATGTTAAGAGATTTTATAGCAGACCTAAAAGTTGTAGAAGAGATACCATTGGCCAGCAGGAGGAAAAGATGGGCTAATAATAACAAGGGTTTATATAATTATAGTTGGTACCTAAGACTATAAAAAATGATGAAAAAGCTAATGCAGTATATTTGGAGACGTAGGTAGTGTACCGAGTTGCCAACCCTAAATAAAATTATACATGGTGTGTGATAGTAGTAGAATAATGCGTCGAAGTGTATGAAAAGACTTACTTGTTAATTCAACAGCTTTACACGTATAGTTCCTTATAGCTAGTTAAATAATAAATTAATGCGCATGGTGTGAGGATGACGATATTTGTGTAGCATAGCATGTCTCTTCTCTGTCTGATTTCTTTTAATTGGCGGAATGAAAAATTATAATTTAAAAAAAGCGTTTGTGCTTCGGTAGGTCATTATGTCGTAATGTCATTTTTGTTAAAATCTTTTTTCTTACTTTTTGTTGGCTTGGATGTGCTTAAAAATCCAAAACAAATGAAATCAAAACACCACACGAAAAGAAATACTTATAGTTACAATTATGACAAATATAAGAAGAAATATATTTGCTGAATCTTTGTAAAGGAGGATAGAAATATAAATAAACCAAGACAAATAGTTGACCTAGCAAAAGAATAAAGATCACAAACGACCATCCTATGTTTTCATTATATTAATATACCAGCCTAAGGCGTTGGAGTCAATTGAGAGACGAGCAATGAGGTTTGAGTAACAACGTCTCTCTATACTTAAGGCAAGGCTTCAGAGCTTTGAGCATCCAGTTGAGTTGCTAGTTTGCCCGTATTTTATTTATCTGATGATACATTTTCGATTATTATTATACATTATAGTCTTTGGCATAAGGTAGTATTTAGGGAGGGGATTTATATATTATAAAGAGCAAAGCGCATGTAGTACATAAAAATAACAGAAGTAAACAATTCAAAGTTTATGTACCCACATATCATTACTAAGCTGTCAATGTCAAAAACGAGAAACAAAAGTACATCAAACTATGTTTATATTAATTTAGTGTTTTAGCTTTATTATAATATATTATGTAATAAATGTAGTAAATGTTAAAATCATCAATCCGCCAAGTTTGACACCGTATGAGGATACAATGGTGTCAATTCTATCGTATCATAGCTAAACCTAATTTTAGTTTCGCTCTCTCTCTCCAAAACACTCTTTCCAAAACATAACATTAGTAGTGTGTTTCTAGCGTTATAAAATGTACCAATAAACACAGTATGCTAATGTTCACGACTCATTACTTCGGCGCTACTTGTGTGACACTTTTAATTTGATACAAATTACTGTAACTTGTTAACCCCATTAGTGACTTATCAATAACCTGTTCTGAACTTGTAATGCATGTTAGATTAGTCATTATAATCATTACACTCTTATAAGCATTTGTTATGATACGTTTAAGATACACACAAAAACTCTGTGTAGCTCAAATCTGGTTGGTTAATTTTTTTTTTAATACTATTGAATAACGAGACGTGCTGGTCGTTTCCTGATGGTATAAGCATAATGCCGGCCCATAACGAAACACAAAGGCCTGAGCGGCAATGCATTGCACATGTTACCCTGAGACATTAGGTATAAGTCGAATAATCCCAGTAATTTTATTGACTTCTTTGCTCATCAAAACTGAACACAGTAATGCTTGCACATTATATACTGTTTAGTGGCAGACTACCCGACCAAAGCGGTGAGCGGTACCCATACAGACGTGAGACGGCCACTCGCTGAAGAGTTAGAATATATTTTTGTATTACTCGTATATTCAACTTCATATCCAAGTATACATATAATAGCTGTAAAATGTATTAAACAGTGCATACATTTTAAGTAGTTGCTTGACCGTGACGACATCCGCACAACCACCCGATTTCACATGCAATTTCGTAAACACAGCGCAAGAAACATTTCATAAGTGCCAGGATGTAAACACATGTGAACAAGCCTAATACAATTTTAAGCAGTTCACATAAGCAATGGGCCCGATTATATTGCACATAAGATTAACTTTTTTATATTATTTTTTTATGCTATGGATAACGAAACGAGCTGGACCTTTGCCTGATAACGCCGGCCCATAACAATTGCAGTGCCAGTCAGAACTTTAAAACACCAAGGACTAAAATTATGGCAAAGAACTAACAAGCATGCGGCCCTAAGCGCCCCAAAAAATGTCTTAAAAATATGAAAATTCGAGGTAAGTTCGTGATTTTTACACCGAAACCCCAACCTATTTTTTTATATCTATGATCTTTCGTAGAAAATAAATAGTAAGTATAAAACCTTTAAAACTTTCCGTTAAAAGCAATTGATAATAATAAATATTAAGTAATATAATAGATAGAAAATATTATTCTGTAATGGCCATACACATACCCAAGAAATGATAACACCCAACATAGTTATTTACTTACATATAGTATATATATAAAAAACAATTGCTGTAGTATATATACAGAAAACTAAAATGCTGAATTGTTTTGTAGACCTCAAGTCTTCAAACTTAACATCAAACCTACGCTATTACGTGACTCGAAATCATAGAGAACTGTTAGGGCCGAGTGTGTTATTTCTATAAAACTCGTACGCGGTAAGCGAGAACAATACATAGTTATTCAATGTTAAAACAATGTCGAATCGATATTCCATGAATTGGTTCATTAGAACAATTCATTGAATAGTGTTCCCATTCAACCAGTAAATAACCTTTGTAATAAATAGACAAGCTTGTACTGGCTATATACGTGGATCGTGAAGGATTCGGATTTGGACCATGTCAATGTCGTTTAGTGGTCAATAATATACGCTTATATGATCCAGACACGCGATCTACATATTTATTATTGTAATGTTAGCGATAAAGAATATCATTGATTATGTAACGAGCATAGCATTCGTTTTTCCGATATGAATTAAAAGTTCATCTGGAATAATTCGATAAAAGGGTAACTCCTAAAATGTTGTCGGAATATTATAAGAGGTGTTAAAGTTGAAAATTGCACTCGTAAATAAAGTCATCGAATGAAGTGTTTTAAAAGATCGGGGAATGTTGATCAAATGGGAAACGTATGCAAGGATTTAGGTGAAGATCCACCATCTCCTATGTACTTAATTGCGTACCCATAAGGGAATTGGCGTGATGATAGTCGTTTTTGTACTGGGAAGTTTTAAAAAACTGTTATTTCTTCCTACATGATTCTAAAACATATGTTCTTATCAATTCAGTTACTTTATTAAGCGTCTTTACGGCAAACAGTAAATACACATGTTGGAAATTTTAACCGAGACAATAACCGTTGTTACCACAGGAAAATGTTTAAAAGAGACTACCGTAATGTTGAATGTTATTTTATTTACAAATGCTGTTGTTTGTCTGTCTGTGAATGGCGTAACTGCATTTTTGTATTTAAAATTTGGTTCAGTTAGCGTACACTTCTGCGAGAAAAAATAATTGCTGTTTTATAGTAACATCAGTATTATTTATAAGAAGGATAAAAATTCACACATTGTAACGGGATATTTACCGTGATTCTTATTGAGCGATGAGCACCCGATATTTCGACGCTGTTGCAAGCATCATGTTCAAGGGAATACTCTTTAAAACAAGTATAAAAAGACTACATACGTTTTGAATAATTATTATGGAACTAGCTTCTGCTAGCGGTTTTTACCCTCGTTCCCCCAGAAACCGTGCATTTTTCCGGGATAAAAAGCGTATGTTACTCTCCGGTCCATAAACTATATCTATGCCAAAAATCACGTCGATACGTTGCTCCGTTACTGCGTGAAAGAAGGAATGTTAGTAGGATATTGAGGAATATTAGTAGGATTACTACGCTTTAAATGGGCAAGATGTTAATGACAAAGTAGTTGTATAAAAGACATACCTTCAAACTTATTAAGTAGATTGTTGGGCGTCTCGCAGACGATCTCACCGTCGAAGTTGCCCAATTGTGCATCGTCCTGGCTCATAGCAGCCGTCTCCACAAGGCACTGACGACATTTAAGATTCGTCTCCCTGTCAAAAGAGATAGAAATTAATAAAAATCAATGGTTTTTAATTGACCTACGATAATTTATGGTTTTTAATACAGTTACATAAATAAAGAAAAAATCGTAATCAAGGTTTAGCTTATTCACTATATTCGACCACATCGATATAGTGGTAAAATGGTTAACTATCGAGTATAGAATAAATCAGCGCTATAATAACTGAGGTAACATTAGTTTTTGGAGAAATTAGTGACTAACTCACTTGCGGCGCGAGTACGGATCTTTTCGATAAATAAAATTCGACAATATTGACAGTTAAAATCGATAAAGTGGGTTTTATTCGATAAAATTGACAGTTAAAATCGATAAAGTGGGTTTTATCAATTTTAACTGATAATTTTATCGAATTTTATTTATCGAAAAGATCCGTACTCGCTTCGCTGATATAAAGTGACGATGTCATCGATTGAGGTAACACTTAAGAATTGGGGTGCCCTATAAGAGTATAGTTGCCGAAAAACAGGCAGGACAGGCTACACATTTCAGACAGACGATACATTTCTAAATTGAGTAAGCTACGAGAGCAAAAGAAAATACATCCTACTACATCCTAATATTGCATAACAATCGCCCATATTCGAATGAAGACGTGCCTTAACAACAAAAAGGCAAACTCTCAAAATAATTTCCATAATTTCTTATAAGTCATAGCGATGATTACATATCGAACTAAACTATTATCTCATCGCAATAGACTACAATCCATCTGTGACCAAGAAAATTGCGAAGGGTTTAAAAACCTTCAGAATTATAATCAGATAAACAACGAACAACGTTTAAAATTGCTTAATTATATAGGTAAATTCCCCTTTTACTTTACCTTACGTGATTTCTGATACATCTATTGACTTAATAAAAAAACAATACTTGACGGATAATCGTAGATACAGAGCACTTGATATAATGAGCTTGCGTCATGACTCCGTTCCTTTCAACGTTCAAGTATGAGATAACGATACCAAGTCAAGATTTATGTTTACCTATGTGTAAAATCACACTTGCTTTTGGAGTATGTGTCAATGATTTACTCGTACTTATAGAAGAATTTATTGCATATAAAAGATTGACCCAGAAGAAACAAAGAGGGAGAGGCGAAGCCGAAGGGGATTACCACTTCCCAGTTAATAAAGTAGGTACTGTTTATAATTATTTATCATTGATGGAACATTAAAATTAGGTAATTATGTCACGATGACGTTGGAAATTTATTATTTACAAGCCTCAAAGCATTAATTATTTCCGTTATATCAGCAACACGGGTTAGCAATCAATAATCCTCAGAATATAAACACACCCGGTAAAAGGGGTATCTTTACCCAGGCGACCAATCTATACGCTCGTTTAAAATTCGAGATTTCTGAATTTTTCCCATGATCCTAGGTAATTTTTTTTTTAATATTTTTCCATTGTCGCGCTCTTTTTTATGATATCGCTGAATAAAAAACTGCAGCCCATACAATTTGACGACTACAATCAAATTTTTTCTTGCGCCTAGCCGGTGCCTGAACGATGCCCGAGCGATTGATAAACCACAGAAGTCCGAGATATAAGTTGGTCAACAACACCACCAGGGTTGCTGAGCAGTCTCCTGACTATACCTCTAAGTGCCGCGTAATGTATGTAATTATGAATACAATAAGGGTACAATAAACTTCTATTTTTATGCTATTTTATAACGCCGGCCCATAACAGTTGCAGTGCCACTCATAACTTGATCTAAGTTTGTTGTACGTTTATTTGTACCGCTCTAGAACTTTACTTTAAACATTTATTACCTGGCTCAATGTTAAACATTTTTTACTAATAGGAATGTACATTATTCCTGAGGCTAGGCTGTGTATTCAGCGTGTGCATCCACGGGAAAAAGCTATTTATTACCATAGATTTAAAGTTAAAGTTTCAGTGTAGAAGTTTAAGTTAAAGTTTCATGAATGTAAGTCGTTGTGAGCAGAAATGTAATAATTCTTATCAAGAGGTCGGCCTTACCAAGAAGTGTTTACAATCTTATTATGCACTGGTATGTTAATCAATAATACATACGATTTATGAGCTGGACCAATACTATACCTACCAATACCAAGTTCAAGATCAACATGCCAATTGCGTGATAACAACCTATAATGAGGTTCATTATCAGAAATAAGCTAGAAATAGCGCAGCAAGGTTGTGCAAGGTTCGCGATATGATTCTGGGTCAGTGACAAATGAATCTTTTTTACTGCCACTGCTGTTGTTTGATAGTACCGGTACTGACAATGAATGAGGTACTGAAGTTTAATCCTGTCTGTGTTTCCCGATAACTATAACTTGGGCTGCTTCAAGGCGCGAGTGAATAGGTATCTTCTAGGCAAGCGTGCTTCATCGTCGACCGCATCGTCACTTACCAGCAGGTGAGATAGTGGTCAAACGTAAGCTTATAAAGAATAAAAAAAAAAACCTTTGTACAAGTTAAAATAGGACGTCGCGATGACAGCGTTTTTTAAACCAATTTTTTTGCTTCAGAAATTACATATATTATTATGTATAAAACAAAGATTTGTGCATAAAATAGAAAAATAAACGAATGTATTTGCATTGCTGCAGTTGAGTTGAGACTCGGTTCGATGATTCCATCGGACTGACTGCCTATAAAGATAAAGAGCTACAAATGAACATGTTTTGAATTAAAAAGGAGTTTACAGTGCAATGAACTACGAGGATGTTTATTTGAGCCAATACTCATATGTTTAAGAGATGCACTTCAAAGTACTGCACATGTTATTTTTTTTTGCGGCAAGGTAAAGTGACGAGAAGTATTTTGGCTGATTGTAAGCCTACAATTACAGTGCCATCCAGAAACACTTCGAAACGCAAAGGGCTGCATCCTGCGTGACACTATAGTGCACTCATTGACCTCAGAAATAGCCTGACTAAAATTTATACGTTGACAGTATAGGAATTACTTTTAGTTTTGCGAGATACAAAATACTTATTACATATTTTATCTTGACCTTTACATCGACTTTCATTAGCAAAGTGCAAATCTGAAAGCAAAACTAAACACATCCTACCAAGAGTAAACATGATTTGAGGGTCTATACTTTTGTAAAACTAATAAGTTTTAGCACCTTTGGCCCATTTCCGTATAATCTGCTAATACTCAAACTCGCAATGCAACGCAACCTTAATATGGAAAAGGAGGGCATTTTGTAGTGCTCATCTGGCACCTTTTAAAACAATCCTCTGTTTTGCACAAATTGCTAGTGTCATAACGTCAAAACCATAGTTCAAAGACAGTAGTAGTGTAAGCGTACTGACCCGTCTAGCTCCGCAGTCTCTATGTAACAGAGCCCGTTCGGCTCCGAGGTGCTGATGAGTAGGATGTCCGCCGCGACGAACTGGTCGTTCTCCAACCGGATGACGTCTCCCACCTGTACAGACGCCCACTTCTCCTCCACGAGCCGGCCATTGCGCAGGGTCTTCGCGCGCCGGTGGTTCACTTGCGAGTCGTTTTGGTGGCGTTGCTGGAAGGGAATCGACGAGTTTAGTAGAGTACATGGTGTGTAGGATTGAGGTGGTTGGGGGTATTGGTAGAGCGACTGCATGTCGACCCAAACATCTCAAGCCTGCTGTTATCTATATTATAATATGTATTTGTATACAAATAGGTACTTGACCTACTATAATATAGAATCCCAACTCCAAATCTTAAAACTGTATTATTTTTTTAAACTTGATCAGAGTACCTTTTTCTTCCAGAACCTTGTTATCAGGTATGTTACTAAAGACAAAAGTAGAAGCAATCAGTGAAAATTGTTTCATGTACTTATATTTTTATTAAGTATAGTCTATGCAACTTGCTTTCTCTATGTCTGCTGGCTATGTATATTGGTAGCTAGGGTATCGTGCGACTCGTGTGCTTTTAAATCTATACTAATATCCAACTAATAATATTATCCTATTATAACGCAGTAAAGTTTGAAAGTTTTCTGGATTTACTAATAAGAAGCTACATCATCCCTGAGTGCTATAGGCTACATTTTATTCTGATTCCACGCGTGCGCAGACGCTAGTAATACTTTTAGAGAACTTTTAGAATTATGGAGTGATAACTACCAAACCCTACACTGTACTATGAGAGGCCGGTTTTTATAATTAGTTTTCTTAGAGTATAGGCTCTCGTATTTCGCCACAATAACATTATTAGTAGATATTAAACGACGACGCAATCATTCCATCGGTGTATCGCTCAGAAGATATAAATTCATTCTTATTTAAAAGATTCCGAGATTATTCATATTCATAATTTAATATCTAACGGGAACACAGATGTCATTTGAAGGATTTGTTTCAATGCATTACAATCATGAGTACCCCAATTAATCATAATATGGTGTATATGTACCTAATCCTTTAATTAATTACGTCGCATAAAAACATCGTATCCAGTGAGGTTCACGCGTGTTTTATGGCATATTTGACCTTTAAAAGCACAACAAACACACAAAAGCACATGGCCCACACACTTAATATAAATGCCAATTCTACTTTTCTTAAGGTCATATTGAAGTTGCGAGTGCTTCGTATTAATAACCGTTTCACAAAACGCCTAGTTGTTTAGCTAAACGGCGACTAAATGTTTCGTTGGATTGTCGAATCGATATGAAAATCCGGCCGAATGTCAATCAGTATTATACATACAAAAAACCGGCTCGGCGTGTTGTATGACGGAGGATTATAGAAAATGGCTGCGACGTAGATATGTCGTAATGTCGAGGGTCCCAAAGGAGCTGGTGGGGGGGAAACCAGTAGCCCTTATTCATGGTGATGATAAGGTTCATTTAAAATTACCAAATTAATTCGTTCAAGCTATTTTGAACCTTATCACCACTGAATAAGGTCTAACTGTTTTTTTTTTTGCCGCCTGGCGCACGTGGTACCGGCCGACAGTTGACGGGTAACATTAAGTTTATTTGAAACCATTAGGTTAAACACCGACCACAGTTACATTAGTAATAACTCATGTAAATGTCCATCCCACACAAAAACCAAAGCTTTACACAAGAAGCCTTAAAATTAAGTATCGATTTATTTAAGTAGATGTCATCTCTTTGACGCATCTATTTTAGCACCAAATCCGATGTTTTGAATATATCAATTTCAAACCGGTTTCCTAAAATAAAACGTCCAACTTGTAATATTATCCTCAATTCTACAGAGGAAAATGAACAATCAGTGGTTCGAAAGAATTGGGGAATTGTAAAATAATTGGAATGAAACGCGGATAACTTTTTGTCAAGGGTTAATCTCACCGAGGCAGTAAGGGAGAAAGGAACAGTCCCTTTTTATCACGCAAGGAATTAGAAAGGCTTCGGTCTTTGTTGTGATGAAAATGTACAAATAACTGCTTACCAAATGCCCCTATCGGACAGATTATCCAGATGATTGAACATGACCATTTTGACAGGGATACCTCACTCATTGTACAATTAGGAAATAGTTTAAGTATACATAAGAGAGATTTAATTAAGCTAATTGACATGTTAACTGTTAAGTTAGAGTCGGGTATGAGGAAGATAATACTATGTGCTTTCCCATACTCATCTAAATTGACGGACAAACAAAATAATGACATTTTTAATTTAAATATGACATTGTATAATTTGACATATCGTCATAGCGACATATTGTATTTTGACACTAATTTATTTATTAGTGAATTTACTTTGACTCAGGATACATTGTACCTGTCAAAATTTAATAAAATAATTATTGCTAAGTTGTTAGCATTTAATATTGAGAACTCCGTTATATGTAGTATAACGCAGACAAATGACAATCTCATTGTTAGTAGTGTTACTAATGAGAGCTATTTAGATCAAGCGTCAGGTTACAATAATTTAAACTGACTAGTCCGACAATGGAAAAGCTCAATACCCCACATGTAGTACAAGTCAATAAAAGCATTTCCAGCAAAAAGGTAGATCCCGTTATTTGTAGTGATTTACCGACGACAGAGAAGCATCAAATGCAAAGTAATGAATTAATTTTATATCACCAAAATATTAATCGCTTCTCAGGCAAAATTCTAGATATCGAGTTATTGACCGATAAGTACAATCTAGACATTTTATGCTTCTCTGAAACATGGCTGAAGCCAAATACAATGCAATTCCATGTAAACAACTATGTAGTCGCCAGTACGTTCAACAGGGTGTCTGCCGAAGGCGGGGGCTCAATAATACTATTGAGAAATAATTTGAAATTTAAAGAACGAAGTGACGTAGTGGCTTGCTCTGTGGAACGAGTCTGTGAGGTTGCCTGCGTTGAACTAGCTGGATATATAATTTTATGTGTGTATAGACCTCCTGCATCTTGTTTTTCCCACTTTTTACTGATTATGGAAGAGATTTTAAGAAAAATATTTAAATGTAAAAAAAGTATATGTGTTTGTGGTGATTTCAACATAGATTTATTAGGACAGTCATCAGATAAACAAAAATTTGTGTCCCTATTTGAGTCATTTGATTTGAAATTTCTGTTTACAGAACCTACTAGGGTATGTCATTCCTCTGCTACCTGCATTGACAACATCGTTGTTAATTTTAGTGTTAAACAAAAAAGTCTATTAACTGGTGTTAGATCCGACCACATGGGACAGAAAATAGGCTTAGAAAATAAAACTAAATCTATAGACGCTAAGATTGAAATACGAGCCCTTACAGATAATAAATTAGAAATACTAAATGAAAACATAGATTCAAGACTAGCCCTCGCGCATTTTCCACTTGAAGACCCAAATGATATCTATGCAATGTTGTCTTCAATTATTTGTAATGAATTTGGCAAAGTGTGCCCCAAGAAAACAGAAACAGTAAAGAACAGATTTCAATTTAGTGACTGGGCCACTAAGGGTATTAGAAAAAGTAGAGATGTTATGTACGAATTATACTATAAAAAATCACTCACTAATAACAAAAAATTTCACGAATATGTCAGTCAATATTCAAAGATTTTTAAACGCGTATGTATGCAAGCTAAATCCAACTACATTAGGGATAAAGTAACAAAATCTAATAATAAAATCAAAACTGTTTGGAAAATTATTAACACAGAAACTGGTAAAAATAAAAACAGAGATTGTGAATTTAAACTAAAAATTAACGATAAAGTAGTTACTGATCAACTCGATATAGCCAATGAGTTTAATAAGTTTTTTACAAACATACCATTGGAGGCTACTAAATCACTAGACTCTTCTCCAGCAAAAGCAGAAATGCTTTTGCAAAACAGCTTTTCTAAATTAATTCCGGATTTTAGTTTTCGTTACATAACAACCACTAGTATCAAAAAAGCGTTTAAATCTATCAATATGAAAAACACCGAAGACTTGTGGGGTATATCGGTAAAAGTAATAGGATCCTTAATTGATACAATTGCGCCCTATCTAGTTATTATTTTTAATCTTTCTATAGATCAGGGTGTCTTTCCTGATCTAATGAAACACAGTAAAGTCACCCCTATTTTTAAATCTGGTTGTAAGGACACCCCCTCTAACTATAGACCAGTTTCTGTACTTCCAGCTCTTAGCAAAATCTTTGAAAAAATTATATTAGAACAGTTACTTTCACATTTCAACGAGTATAGAATATTGCACGGTCACCAGTTTGGTTTCACGAAAGGCAGATCAACAGTCGATGCCGGAGCTAAACTGATGTCCCACATCTTTGAAGCTTGGGAGAGTTCACAGGATGCTATTGGAGTATTCTGTGACCTCTCCAAAGCATTTGATTGTGTGGACCACAGAACGCTTATTAAAAAAATGCATCATTACGGCGTGCGTGGGACAGCTCTTGATCTTGTAAATTCTTACTTGACGGGTAGACAGCAGAAGGTTGGCATCGATAGAGTAACATCTTGTGGTTCTTCAGTGAAGATAGGCGTGCCGCAGGGATCAATACTGGGCCCCTTTCTCTTTCTAGTATATATAAATGACTTACCCTTTATGACAGACCATATAGCATTGGACATAGTTTTGTTTGCTGATGATACTTCACTCATTTTTAAAACTGATAGGAAAGACAGTGAACTAAAGGAATTAAATGATAACCTTGACAAAATCTCAGAATGGTTTGCTGCTAATAATCTACTACTTAACGCTAGTAAAACTAAATGTATTAAATTTTCACTTCCCAACGTACCACACGTGGAATCTAAAGTGGAATTGGAAGGCAGCAAACTTGACCTGGTGAATAACACTGTATTCTTAGGATTAACTATTGACTCCAAAATGCAGTGGGGTCCTCACATCAATGCCCTATCGGGTCGTTTGAGTTCCGCTGCATTTGCAGTACGTAAAATTAGGCAGCTGACTGATGTGGCGACGGCAAGGTTGGTATATTTTGCATATTTTCATAGTTTGATGTCTTATGGCGTCCTACTTTGGGGATCTGCTGCCGATATAGATACCATTTTCATATTACAAAAGAGAGCAGTACGCGCCATCTATGACATGGGTCCACGCGAATCTCTAAGAGACTTTTTTAAAGAAATAGGTATTCTAACCCTGCCTTCGCTATACATTTTGGAAAATATAATGTATGTACGGAAGAATATTACTAAATTTAACTTAAAAAGTGATGTACATGACTTAAATACTAGAAGTAAACATAAAATTGTTGTACCCGGGTTCAGATTAAGTAAAACTAACAAATCGTTCCTGGCAAATGGTGTCAGATTCTACAACAAAATTCCTAAAGTATTAACTGAATTACCACAAGGAAAGTTTAAACGTATAGTCAAGAGTGTATTAATTAAAAAAGCGTATTATAAAATTAAGGATTATGTAGATGACAAGGATGCATGGAGGCAAACAGCTCAGGAGCCTCCTGGCGACTACTAAACTTTAAATTGTTAGTTGTTAGCATTAGAATCATTGTAAAAAACTACTTTTTTTTAAAAAGAATGCCGTGACGAGTTTCTTGCCCTTCTTCTTGCTCGGCCTATACCAATTTGGAACGGGCACGGTGGGTTTCTGGAAGATTCGTTGACTTTGAGCACGGATTGGGTCTGTTGGTGTCTTTGTCATTTATTATGTTCTGATAAAGACAGCATTAGTTTTAGTCTGTGATTCGGGTAGATGAATGTTGCAGAGGCCGGCTGTTAGAGTCATTTTAACTTTCATAAGTGCTCCTTTGGGGCCTATTTGAATAAAGACTTTTGAATTTGAATTTGAATTTGAATGAAATTACTGTTTCAAAACCGCCTAACTGTAGCAATTATGGCACCAAAATCGCTAAATACATAAACAATTAAACAGAGTCATATTTTTATATAACCAACACTGGTAACCAACGAGACATATGCCAACGTTTACGAAAAAGACAACAACCGTAGTAATCACTTGCAATGTGATACTTTAACTCTTTCTCGTACTATATACAACTCTCGTGCTAGCGTTGGAGACCACGAAAAGTTTAAAGATACCAGAATGACATGTGCGATATAATGACCCGCCGGAATATAACTTCTTAGCTAAGAGAAGAGAGCTTTGGATTAAAGAAAAAGTGGTTGCTTTACTACACAGCTTCCAAGTGTTCGAAAGCTTTCAAAGATATTCTTAGTAAGTTGTGACCCAAATATCTGTTTCATGTTAGGATTCCCTAAAGGCACTTGAAGTTTCACATACTTGTGCAGAACACTTTACAAACTAACAGGTTTTAGAACAAACAGGAGACCAAGGTAAAGGGCACGTCAGTGGGAAGCAGGCAGCAGTCTGTACCAGAATTTTCATACCTACATTTTGCATGGACTGGCCGCATATCTGTATCGGTAACTAACTATACGCAATGGTCTCTTCTTTAAATCATCGTACAATGTACTACACGCGTACTATACGCGTATAATGCACCTACGGCAAGGGCTATCACTCTCATCAACCGTCATCTGAGCGAGGTCCAGGATGCTGACATATATACTGACCATATTAGGTTTATTTCTTTGTATCTGTCATTTTGTGTTTCATTTGATTAGTTTAACTGTGTCTTCTGATCTATTTTGTGTGACAATTGCGAGCGCTTTGGGGCTACCTGTTAGTTTGCAATTGTATTGTATTAAAGGTAGAGTCCGCTCCTCATCGCTGACTATAGTTGTAGTCGTAAATGGCCTAAGCGCGTGTATCGAGGGGTATTGGATTGAATATCTTACTCGCGCTTTATGATAGTCGCCTGTCGTTCCGCTTCGGCAACACGTCGTGGTACTTCCATAGAATAACAACATAATCGCTCAGCTTACTTTAAGTTTAACGATTAGGTACTATAATACCTTTTTTCTTTTTGTCGAGGGGTAATCTTCTAGATACACGAGAATTTCTGAGTAGGTACCTTGTGTTTTGCTTTGAAACCGAAATACCTAGCGAATTTACTGGCAAATAAAACTTCTCATCTTAGGGTCTAAGGTGACGCTTACATATTATCTGTGTTTGTGTTACAATGTATACGTGACATCCAACTTTACCTCTACTCATTTCATGACTCAATACCTACACCAATGGTAAAAAAAGACCACGGGAAAAGCCAGCAAATCTTAATACTTAATTTTATCGTTGAGTGCGACTGCTCATAACATATTACCTCATTTCCGTCAAGTTTAATTAAAACTGATATGCGGCGCAAATACGGATCTTTTCGAAAAATAAAATTCGATAAAATTGCCAGTTAAAATCGATAAAAGCCACTTTATCGATTTTAACTGTCCATTGCATCGAATAAATCCCACTTTATCGATTTTAACTGTCAATTTTATCGAATTTTATTTATCGAAAAGATCCGTACTTGCGCCGATGGTCATGTATGAAGATATATTTTCCGCTTGGGTTTCTAGTCTGATAATACGTACTGCACCGCATATTATATATCACTGATCTAGACGCGAGCACCCAATATGCGTTCGCTGTCGGTATGTCTTACATTTTATTGTCGAGCCACCTGACTGCGTATAATAGCCATCAGACCAGGGGCCCGATTCTCTTATTTCTTAAGAAAAACCATGAATAAACGATGCAATTTCAATTCAAATACAATTTTCATTAAATTCGGCAGTCTACTAATTTCACAAACGTATGCGATTGAATTGCAACTGTCTCTTTTATCAATTGTAGGTAGAAATATGATCGGTGTGACTATTCGAATCATTGTCTAAGCTCCCATGGCTGATAGACAATATTTGAAATCTATTGAACACGTCATCTCGTGTTTTTTGTAACTAAACAGTCAAAATCAATATTGCTGTTATAGTAAAAACTATTTCCATTGTTGAAAAAACATATAGTACAGAAGATCCAATTTTACGATGTCCTTGACCTTTCAGTGAAGGAAAGCATCGTGCAAGTGTGCAACCTTAGCATGATGCAGGTACCGTGTCTGCCCTCAAGCTTCGAACACCCGCAACACTTGAGGGTCAGTTCCCATTCAAGGTTTGGCATGTTTATATATACCTTCTTCCGTTACAAAACTCTCCTAGCATTCTGTAACTAAATCTAGCCATTCTCCTTCTATCATATCAGAAGAGCGAGAGACCGAGTATTGGTGGTCTATGTTAAAATTATTCATGCTTTAGCCAGCAGTAGCAGAGAAAATGACTTACTGATAGTGTAATATAATATATCAAAAAGTAGACAGTCGCGTAGGATGACATTGATATAACAGAATATAAACTATTCTTATGATTTATCAAGATTTCGATTCCAAATATATCATAGTTATCTATGGGACATGAGTCATCTATGTTATCTAGTCAACCCCGTGACCACAAACTCTGAAAAGGGTTCGAAAAGTCTGGAATTAAAGTAATGCAAAATTACGCGATAAGCTTGATATTCAACGGTAGGAGACGTTAGGTTAAGAGTCATTTCAGATATTTTAATAAAACAACAACCGATCCAAAAAATAACTGGAGTTTTAAAAAAAAAAAGCTTTATGCCTATAAATTAAAATCGTGAATTTTTTTGCAGTGATTTATATAGAGATACATTTTACTTGAGTGAGTTATTGGAAGTTATTAGCATAAAAAGTAGAGGTTATCATGCGACATGGGAACTTCCTTTCTTTTACGGCACGACAGTGCAAGAACGGAAATGTTTACGTAAATGAAAAATAACGTATCGTGTAACTAACCTGCTATTGAATATTTCTTGTACAAACCGACCCGGTGCGTGCCGGGCTACGCATAGTGTATGGTTCCGTATAGTTTACCCTTCATAACTCGAAAAGTTTTCATCACAGAACACGCGAATTTCATTGACCGTTTCAATATGTTCCACTAAACATAAATGGCAGGTTTATCAGTTTCAAGGTCAAAACGTTCGGAAATTAAATCGGGCGGCACATCGTTAATGAATATGGCAGGAAAGAATTAGCGCGACTGAAAAAAAAATTATGTAGTAAAGTCTACCATTCCATTTTACCTATTATACTAGTCAGTTCTAACGATCTCTACAAAGATACTGTATCAATTAAAGTGAAGGTGTAAAAAACCTACTTTACATATTTGGAGAACATGATACACATAAATTGGAGATTATTTTTTTAATTTAAAATAATGAAAAGTAGTCGAATTGTTATTTTTTTTTCAAATTGAGCTCTTAACTATCTCGTTATGACTTTGACGATAAGTGAGATTGGGACCGACTATACGAAGTATACGATCGAAATATACGAAGTTAATGAGAGTAGTAACCTCTATAAGAGGTATTCTAAAAACTTTCTGGTTTCTGGGGCGTTTATTCGCCTATACTTACTGATCTAGTTCCTATAATGGCGTGGATATTTTTCATGCCTTTAGAACAAAAATGCTATTGGGCTATGTGTACCACAAACGTAGGCCGTGAAAGATAACATTTCTGCCCTGAATTCGGGTAGGTATTTTCTTCATAGAGTAAAGCTAATAATGTCCACATTGGAACCATTTTGTTTAAAAATGACATCATCATCAGCCCATTATAGGCCTGAAGGCCTGAAGAAAAAATGACATGTTTCTGACAGAATATTTAAATGACGTACAAAGTCCCACAGTGGTATGTCTCATGTATTTATGAGACATTTTACGGTGGGTTTACAGTAGTTGGACGCTATGTTTCCGAGCTTTTCAGCCAGTAAAGTTTGCATTTTAAAATAGATAAATCCATCAAGCACGAAATGTCTCTCTCGCGTGGCTGAGGCCGACTGATACAGAGATGGCCGTGAATATTACCATACGTTACTTATATTACGATAACTATAAACTAGTATAGGTTTAACCCTCGCCAAAAGCCTGTTACTACCTAAGAGAGACCTGAAGACAGAATAAATAAACCTCATGATAGATGAAACGTAAAACATAAGATATAATTGGTGTAATCACCACATAAAAATAAGCCAAAAAGGTATGTAACGAAAACAAATGCGTCATATTATAAAAGCCGTTTAAAAAGAAGGAAACATGAAATACTTACAAAGTCGTCATAGGCGTCCTTAACTGCTGTGAGAGCTAACACACCGATCAGCGGTATCGCAGTGGTGATGGGAGTCAGCGAGGAGATCGCCGGAATCAGTTGCAGCACCAGAAGACAAAGGAAATAGAAGTTCGCCAATCGCTGGAATTGCTCCAACAAGTTCAGCGGCAGGAACGTTACGATGGAATACTTTGATGTCTTGATGTAGTTATTCTGCAACAGAAATTATCCCCTTGTAAATCCATCACTTGTTTCAATAATCTTTAATTGTCTGTAATAATCTTTAGTTCGATGTAAAATGTTTGTACTCAGCCTAAAAAGTACTAAAGCCCTTATTCATAAACGTTCCGTAACTTATTTAATTACTAGAAAGTGTTTTGTCTCGTTTTCACGCGTAACTTCTTCATTTAACGAGAAGTTGACAGAGCAGTTTAAAGCTTCGATTATCTTATTCAGCTTTTATGAATGAATAAGGGGGTAAATATTTTATTCATTTCTAGCTGCTGCCCGCGGTTTCACCCGCGCGGAGATTAGAGATCAAGCTTTTTATTTCTTTATGCACGGAATCCTGTTTCTTTTTCTAAAATAAAAGTAGCCTAAGTTACTCCTTCTAACATCAGCTACCTGCCAGTGAAACACCCATCAGGTGCACACACCTGTTTCGGAGATTAGCCGGAACAAACAGAAAGACAAAATTTTTAAAAATTGCTTTTTTAAATATTTACTTTCATATATGCATTTAGTAAAAAAAAACTGTTATTATGAAGTTACAAACAGACACTTCAATTTTATTTAGCTGTATAGATAGGCCTGTGTTTGACCGCTATCTCACCTGATGTTAAGCGAAGATGCGGTCACCGATGGAGCACGCTTGCCTAAAAAGTATCTGTTCGGTATGATATCTATCTATAGGGAAACAGAAACACTGGCAAAGACTTTCGCAGTATGTAAATTCTACTAGCTAAAATTGAATCTTTGTAAATTGTACCTAGTTTGTATTCGGAATGGCTTATGTTTATCGTTTCCTCAACTAATGAATCAATATTGATCCGTTCAAAACTAAACGATATTTATAGCACCAACTGAAAATGCATGATGTTTTGTTTACAAATATTTCACATCAAACTTGGCTGGAGTAATAGTATCTATGATAAATGGTAATTCCTTATACATTCATCTAAGGAGAAGTAACCGAGAGTAACGATTTCTTTTTCAAGAACTTGTTACGTTGTTACCATTGAAAAGTGCATACAAGAAATTTTAATTTTGACCCAAAAAATACAACAAAGAATTTGAGCGCAAGAGTCTGGCCTTAAATAAATATACGAAAGAGAACCCCGTGCCAAATTACGGAATATAAAAAAAAATTTTGGCTACGGCACCTGTATTGACTTTCGAGCAGCATACCTAATAAGCAGATCTTTGAATTGTTAATTTCATTACGGTCTTTCGAGTCTGAAAAGATTGGACCAATTTTATGTTGAAAACAATCATAACAAAACAAGTTGACGGCTACGTGAATAAATGAGTGCCTAAATGAGCCCGATACAAATGTAAACAGTGAGATTCGTACAATTATTAGCCTTATCTTTTTGTCTGGTACAACTCAAGAAAGTTTTAAAACATTAAAGCAACCGAAGAGTTGAAGAATAGAGAACCAAAAAGGTTACACTAGGCCAAAATAAGACAAGACAAACAAGATATCGGTCCTGATTCTATTGCACACAAACTTAACTACCTAATTAATGTTAGTAAATTTTTAGTAGGTATTCACTATTTATCTATTCCTAATTAGCTTCTGCCCACGGTTTTCACACTCGTTCCCACAGGAACCGTCTATTTTTCCGGGATAAAAAGTAGCCTATGTTACTCTCTAGTCCATGAACTATATCTATGCCAAAAATCACGTCGATCCGTTGCTCCGTTGCTGCGTGAAAGAAGGACAAACCGATTATCCATTTTATTTGTATTGCCACAATCAATCGTGGAATTCAAACAACTTCAATGATGGATCGAATTGATTTCAGTAGTAGCAATGCCATCGGTATCTGTTTAAAGCGTTCAAACAACAATATCCACTGCAAACAATAGACAACTAGAATCCACGTTATAAATTATAGTACTAGTACTAGTGGATAATGCGAAGTATTTAGATGAAATAGTTTGAGTGTCACTCATTCCGCCCAGAAGTTTACATTGGACAGAAGACGATTTAGTCATAATAACAAGAGTGCAAAGTATTTGAAACACTTAAGCACAGTGCCAACTTTCTGGCGTTTGTAAATTCGTACGGAAAAAGGGCTTGAAAATTATTTGATCCATAGACATGGGTTTTGTCATGAGGAATAGTGATGTCAACGAGCATTGCCTGGCGTTGGGATCGGTTTGCCAATATTTAAATGATATCAATATTCATGTCCGTAATGATAGAATGGTATGGTCGCATTAAAACAAAGCAACGGCCATTTTCGGGAATCGACTCTACAAATAAATCGCGTCTACTTATAGCACTGCACCTCAGACTAAAAACACCGTATGAAAAGTTGTTAAAATTGCGCAGACAAAAGCTTTCTGATTTAACATGCGATATGACGCCCTTGACGGACTTTCCTTTGAAACAGGAGCAGATGCAGCCCGGCTACTTCCGGCAGTTATTGTTCATATCTTGATTCCATTGCATGCAGCGCATTACACCATTGGTAGCGGGACCGTGCACAAAACAGATTGCTCCGCACCGCAAGGTCCCAAGCTTGTCAGCATTTATTATTTTAATATTATCATCTTCAAAAGCGTGAATGAATATAGCCTAGGCAGGGTCGTGAATCATAATTATAGTGGGAAAAATGGAGACCTATATATTATCATGTGCATAATTATTACAGCAGTAGACTATGAGCATGCTAATGATACAGGTTGAAGGAAGAGCCTGAAAGATCGATTAACAGCAGTGCAGTCAAATAAGACAAGCTCATAAATCAGTTAAAATATATTTAAACTTACGGCGTAGCGGAACTGCGCGTTATATTCCCTGTTATTCGCTTTGATTCTCCGTTCATTCTCTGAAACAATAAACAATGCAATGAGACCTTAACTTTGATATACTAAACATACCGTGAACGTTAGTACGGATTTAATTAACATCGGTAATACAGACGTTGTATTGTCTTGTTTACTCTTAGGCTCTTTGTGTTCGGAACTGGCTATCATCAATAATTATTTCTTTGTGCAATGTATGTTATATCTCTATATGTTCACTTAATTGTAGTGCCTGGGATGTACATATCCAAACTCTTTTATTTCAATCAAGGAAAAACAACTTACTAACAAAAAACATACTTCTTATAGGTACTTGTATAGTCCTATAGTAAATGTGAATGACTCATCAACTTGTTATAATATACTATATTTGCATAAACTTGTTTAAAAAAAAACACTTAGAATAAACCTAATCATGTGAAAACCCGTGTTGATAACGTATCTTTATGGGTCTCCATATCTCCAGCTAAAACGTTAAATTAAAGCCAAGTAAACACAACAAACTGGCTTTCATAATAAATTTAAAAGTGACAAAGTGCCTGATACAAGCCGCTACAAACGAAGAGAAAGAAAATACTCTCAAATAAAAAGTAAATAGAATAATATTCATAAGTTGCTACAGATGCTTATCATTAAGTAATAGACAACGTTCTATATTTTACGGCCATTCAATAAACCTGTATAAAAGAATAACTGTGCAACTGGCACTTGAGATTAACGTCCATAGAATTAAATCATGCTATATAGGACGGGACATCCTTTGGGACGGAAAACTCATTACCCGACACGAGAACCTTCTATAACGTCTGTCAGAAGACGTGCCCCGTCAAAACCGACCCGGATAATTAGCTGTCCATTCAAGCAACACGACCTGACATTGTTAGTTTTTCTCTCTACAAAGGGAAACTACTATTTTGCTCGACTCTAAAAGATCTAAACATATTAAAATATCAAAGGACTTAAAACTCAAAGGAGATAAAACCGTACAAAAGTCTGGAAGAGCTAGAGGGATCAGTTGATTAAATTCTGTAATATTCGTGAGCAAGCTGTGGAAAAGAAATGCTGCTGTTGATTCAAATACATTACTGAACCATTTTAAGAATTGAACATAAGAATAGTACAATTCTTAGAAACAGGTTTGGATATCACGGTCACTCAAAGAATTGAAAAAATAAACTAAGTGTATGTGCCAAGATAACTCAAAACAAAAATGTCATTGACTGAAAGAAGACCGGCAATAGTGCAATTTATTTACAGTTCAAAGGCGTAAGAAATATTGTTTAGCAGTGGAATGGCTATGCGTATTGTCTTTTTCAAGGTACACAATTATCCAAGACAAATAAGTATATAATGTATATTTTAAAGTAAAATGTGCAAGAAAATTCATATTACTTATCTGACTCACCACTTGTGAAGAAACAATACTTAGTAAAAATATTATACAAATTGGACACCAGTTTGCTAAACAATTGAGTCAAGGCGACTACAGGGGTAGAATATTCCATAAACAGTTCGATACGCATTGTGGTAATGATGTAGCAAGTTGTTGCTACATCTACCACTCGAATCCTACGAAACGAGATATTTATGCATCACAAAATTCACAAGCTGTCTGAAATTGGAATCAGTAAAAAGCTAATCTCAGAAAAATACTGTAAGAGTACCCCAACCCGCCATACTTTTCATACAAACGCTCGTACGTAATTATAGTGTTGTATCAGTTTTTCTTTGAACAAAAAGGTATCTTGTACATTATATCTAGGTTTTTATAGAACCAAAAATTTTTAAGTTTGAGAATACAATTCAGTAAAAGCCTTAAAAAACTGCCTTTTTAATCAAATTTTACTTTGAATGGCCGTTCACAATATTCTCATAAATCTACATGTAAAGAATACACCTCAATAGGAACCTTGGACATGTAATGGATATAAAAAACATTTTTTTCACAAATATTTAAGGCATTTTCAAAAACACGTATTTCCTGGAACAAGTTTTAGGAAATTCCCGAGAAATAATTGATTTCGGTTTTTTTTAAATTTCTAATTGCCAACCGTGGGCTCTGGCGTTGTCTCTCTTTTTCCGTAGTGCCTGTTTTTCTTTGATGAAACAACAAGCTTTTAGGCCATTTTGCGTTCTACTCAGGCGGGCCGGGAAGGGCCACCTTAAATGAGGATGAAGATGCCGAACATCGACCTTCTGACTGGAACGAAAACGCTTACTGTAATTGAATTCACGCGCGGTGATGGAAATTTTTTGCAATAAATCTAATTGATAAACGCTCGGAAATTTCATAAGTTTTACGCGAAATTGCGCATCCTTTTACCTTTATTTTAATTAGGCCTTTCAATGGATTATCAATGGATTGCGGGATTTATGGTTAGCATTCTTTCGTTGTATATTTTGCATAGTCTTCAAATGCCCCTAAAGCCCTCGATGTAACCTTGATCATTAAAAACCCAACATCAAGAGAAAGCCACAATAACCGATATCAAGCCAGAGTCCCCTTCATCTAATTGAGTTTACTCATGGTAGCGGCAAGAGTTTCGAGTGGTAGTCTCGGCGCCGCGCCGCAGGGACGCCGATCGATCCCCACTCGGTTTACGACTAATAACGTTCTCGGAACCTTCCCGTCTTCAAGGCTGTATCCTTTACTTTGTATTACCACAGAATATATAGGTATTACTTTAATGCAAGCTCAAAGATGTAGCCACATGAGTTGTGGGCTCCTGTTTCAGGAAAAGGTTTGTGTGCCAATCTACTATTACTACTGTTAGAAATTGTTCTTGTAGCGCCCGTCGTCAAGGCTTTATTATCCTTTGTTGTTTTATGTAATCAGTAGTTAGTGCTGATTGAATTGATACAAGATTAAACACGCAGTTTATAGATTTGTATTACGGTTTTTTTTTTTTGATAAACATTAGTGGAGTGTTGGATGTTTCCACATAGAAAGATAGCACGGTGATACGATCTCTAGGACCGTTAAAACTAGAGGTGTTAGCTTTGACCTATGACTAAACTAACATGGATATGAATTCAAAATTAAGAGAATGACTAATTATGTAGCTATTTTGGTAGAACTATTTCGAGTCAAACAAATTCATTTTTATCATCATTAAGTTATTGTTTGGTTTATGAATAGTCTATTATTGTGGCAGACCCCTATCAAGAATTAGATTAATGTAGATAAACTATGCAGCTATGCATATTGTAGAGTAAGGGTAAGATTCACAGACGAGTCTAAGCACGGACTTCTGCTTTAATGTGTCGAATTTCTATACAATTTTGTCATATGGAAGCAAGAATCCGGGCTAAGAATCGTTTCTAAATCTTAACGTTACAATCAAAAGCAAAACTATCGGCTCAGCTTACAACGAACATCACATTTGAAGACTAAATACAAACAAAGCGTTCCATGTCGCAGTAAAATAAACAAACAAAACAAGCGATTTCATTCAACCCGGTTCTTATACTTTAACAAGCTATTTAGGATTGTTTCCGAATCGAGCCACTTTAAAGCTAAACTTTACGATAACCGATCCTTATCGTTGAAGTCTACTCTTGCCGCACAACTGGATAACTACATACAACTACATACAACTACAAACAGTATTGGTGAATTTGAAACCTATATCCTCTAGTACACAGTACAGCCGATGATATAACCGCCATTCAAGTGCCTAATTTTAGCGGAGCAAAGCGAAATAATTTCATGGAACAATAGCAACAGTCTCACGCCCTTGACTGCTAATTCATTTAATTCGTTGTTTAAAAAAAAATGCATTCTAATTGACGAATGAGAAGAATGATACTGTAGTCGTTTTGCATTCCCCAAAGCTAGGCGTTGATCACGCAATCAATGATGTAATGCAAATTAGCGGTGTAGGAAGTGGAGAATTAACAATTGATTAGCTTGGAGGCTCGGAGAAGTTCCTTGTTTTTAATTATTAAACGTTCTGGTTTATGGTATTCTATAACTTCAGTGTGTATGAGTTTTATGTAGGTGAGTGGTGACCCACGTACATTTTATCAAAATATGATTAGTCTGAAAGTGATATAATTCTAAAAGTGGTCCATGTATTTTACAATTACTAAAATAAATTATCATGTTCTGAATGAAATTGTGCAATTATGCTTTATTGATTACGCAAATCGATCTTTATGCTATTTAAATTGAATAAATAATTTACAAAAGTCAAAAATAAATATTTAGAAAACCTTATACAGGTTTTTCTCACCAGCTTGGTGGTAATAATATTACATTCTGCTTTTGTCTAGGCTCTATATTTAGTCAGCCTAAGGACGTTAACTAACGATGTTAATTACCAAATACCAATATAAACACATTTGACAGATAAGTAAACAAAACGGCAAAGGGTGTGCATGAACCGGGGCGTCTGGTTGGGTTGGGGAATACTCGAATTGCATTCTAATTAAATTTAGTAAAGAGAAGCATTGGCGGGTAATCGATAACAATAGCGACGCGAGCCGTACGCGAAGCGTTGGAGCGCCGTCTCGGCCCGGCCGTTGACCGTGTGGGGGCGCGCCGGCACCGACCTTTTGCCATTGTCCATATCCATTACGTCCTATACCACGTTCAGCGCATAGAGTCATGGACCCTCTGGTCCTATTCATTACAGCCACATCAAACTGATAATAGCTACTGAGCGCGTCGTTATGCAAACGAAAACATCGCCTCGCACACCCGCTACAAAAACCTCTAGCAACTAACGACACAGAACAAGGCAGTGACACCTCGCAACGAAATTCAATAAGCGGCTTCTCTCATGTATCGACGCGGCAAGGTAACGATTGCGTGCACATCGATTGGGTACCGACCGCAGGAGACGAAGGTGCGGAAGCGATGATTGTGTCGGGCGCGGCGGTGCGGCGGAGCGGGCTGGTCGCGCCGCACCAGCTTGCCAAGGAGGTCGAGAAGGGAGAGGCGCAACGGGCGCGGCGGCGCGCGGGCTTCGCCGCCGTCCGCGCCCAGCACCTCCAGCTCCACCGCCTCCGAGCGCGCGCACATCCGCGCCGCTACCGCCGCCCCATGGCGCGCGCCACTCCGCGCGGCCACGCCGCCGGCTGAGCCTGCGTTCACGCTCGCGCTCGCACGCGTCCCGCACGCGCGCTCCGACCCGTCGCGGGGCCGAGACTCGTGTGCCCGCCGCACACTAGCGCCGCCCGCCCGGCGCGCGCACGCTTCAGCTAATTCCAGATTACTGCGCCGCGCGCCGCCTGTCGCGGTGTTACCCTATTCGTACGACGACGATTACTCAATGAAAAAGTTATGCTGCGATCGGGGAAATACTGCGAGGAAATTCAATCTATGTAACAATCTGTGCGTAACTTAATCACAGTAATCAGAATCTAAATGCTAATCTCCCGCAATTCTAGACTCTACGCCTCAACGTAAATCGCAACATAGATCGCGTTCTGGATCAGTAGGTAGTTTGCTAAATAGGTTACGAATTACGATACGATACAAAAAGGCGGCTACACGTTATGTTATGTCGCGTATCAAAAGTATTTATAAATAAAACTCGAATAGAGAAAATACCTCAATATTTTTACTTAATTATTTTTACTCAATACCTTTCATATACTATGTTAAAAGAGAAACAAGTACCTATATGTTTTCTTTTCATGTAGGGGTTTTTTTTTATGTTGGTAAATATATTTTCCACGCATGACTTTATAAAATACGTAATTGGTACTGTAATCTACTGGCCAGCTTCTGGTTCTATCACCAGAAGTCAGGACCCTGGACATTATCTATTGGATCAGAGTACTTGTATTACAAACGATTTGGGCTCGATGGGGTTACGTCGTTTCGTTACGGAGTTCCTGTGACTACAACACTGTTCCCAGCCATAAAATACGGAATACCTAAGGAATCGGAAAGTACCAAGGTGCAATATCTATCTTCGCCTGCAGAGAACCATTAAATCCGGGACAAGCAACATCTGGCCCAGGGTCGATATAATAACTTCATACTTATTACAAACACTCACAGTTAAAATTAACGATGTTTTTGTTGACAAATTGTATATAATAAACCGTTACGATCACCAGTACCTATGAGAAGACCAAAGAAAAAGATTGATCAAACATTAGAGCTATGCAACTTACAGCACGAGTACATGCCTCATTTTACGGACTGAGTTGGCAATGTTTCAAGTAGACACGCCGTTTCCATACACATAATGTTAGGAAAACTATACATAATATGCAGCCCGTACACCTAGTGCATGATTGATGGATAAGCATCAATCACGGATCAGAAGGAAACCATGGAAAACCCGCGAACTCCGGTTGACGCATTATCGTACCGTCTATGGAGTTTGGTAGAAATCTAGTGCGAGCGCCAACCGTACCACCACGATCAGAGGTATATGAAAGAGCGTAGCCGTGGCTCTTCTATTATCTCTACTCAAAACATTAGATTCACAACCACTACGTGTTCAGTGCAGAAGCCGCGGTAAATACGCGGTGGTGCGCAAGTGATGTATGTAGCGTAAAGCGGAGCAGTCGTCACTTTAGAGCCCAGGCAGGGACTGAACGAGACCGTATTGCTGTTCTTGTCTATTTCGTGGTTTTTTGATGGTTATGCATCAAGCAGCGCTTGTGCGTGTATTATCTCGTGTTCCGCGCTTGTTGCAAAAGCATGGTTATTTTGATATCAAAACGCATACTAGCATCTATGAACGTAACGCTAATTTTCACAACCAATCTTAGATCAATCTTATCTTGCCTCGAAGAATATATCAATTCTTTGAAACGAGTATTTATGTGTATACAATGTCAAGGTGTGCGTTTAATAATAGAAAATTAAAAGAAAATGTGTTTGATGCTATGCGAAAAAGTAAATCCTATGCAAACAAAGATGTTCAAACTTTGAAAAATAAAAAGCGTCAATTTTTTTTATAGTTAACTACACAGGTCCTTGATGCGCTCGGCAAAATCTGAAGGATCACTAATTATTAGCATGACACCTTGTATTTAATAAAAAGCAAAACAAGATCTTTAGGGGCCAAAACTGGATCTGCCAATTTATCTTTGGAAAATTCGTAAAATACTGAAAAACTAATGATATATAAATCATATCTTCATAATAGTACATTATGATACAAGTGTGCTAAGTTGGTCAGTACACACGAGGTGTCATTGTTCGCGCAAGCCGACGGCGACGGCGAGTGCGATAAAAGAGCCGAGTGTATACTGCCTACCATAGCACACGTGCATCATACGACGTTTTTCATCACACTTGCAAGCAAATAAACCGACTTGTATCACAAAATAGAGAACTCGTATTGTTAAATTAACTTTTACGGAAAATGGCGCGCCGCGCTAACAATACGCGCGTAAAGCGAAGTCGTGAACAATATCGACAAACAGCCAATATTAAAAATATAATAAGCTTAACTTTTTTTCATATTTATGACATATAACCTATAAATAAGGAGGAACGATTTATTAAAAAAAAATGTTTACTTGTAAAGTAAAAGGCTGTAAGGTAAAATATTTTGGATTATGAGCCTAAAAGCGATGTTATAATAACCCACTTTACTAGCAAGTGTGTTCAAACAAAAATTACCAATAACCTTAACTCCAAACATAATTTGAAATCAAATCAAACTCAATTGTTTTTACTATAGTAAGGATCCACCCCAATCAATAATTCGACTTCTTCGGCTCCTGTTCAAGAGCCTTCACAAAACGGACATGCGAGCAATCGTAAGCTTTTGAATGTGTTTTATATGTAAAATCACAGGCCACTCAACCCTAAAGAGAAAAGAAAGAACGTTGGCAGATTGCCCTTTCAGACATAGTTATAAGGAAGTCTACAAAGTAAGACAGGCACAAGATAAGAGATAAGATAGCCTTTGCTTACAACTTGTAGAAAAACCACAATTACATATCTGTGAGAAAAACCTTAAATAAAAATAAACATCTTAGTTGTCAACATGTATGTAATGTAAACTTTATTTCTCTTCTCATTCTCATTGCAACTAGATCCTTTGTGATCCTTTAGGATAAAGCAAACAATGACGCTGAGAGCTGCAGACGGTAGCACAATATATTTACGCTAAAACAAAGTATTTTCTATGTAATACGAGACTGTTCGTGAGATTCTTTAAGAGCAAACTGCAGGGGACGATTACACCCTTTTACCATGAGGCATTTGTCGTTACCAGTTGGATAAATGAAACCCTTACAAATAATAAACCCACTAACTCATAACAATGTAAACCTCACCAACCTCTATTATACAAGTATTCTAGAGACACCTCTAGACTATTACAGAAAACTCTACGTAAAGTCTCTTTTGTAAGTATATATGGCGGTAATCTCTGAAACCACTGATTCGAATTTTTTTTTCACTTTCAACAATCAAATCAAATTAAATCGTTTTTTTTGCTAGAATACACGTAGCATAAGGTCTTAAGCTATAATATTTTATTCAATGTATTCAGCCTGCACAGGTATAGGCGTACAGATATTGTTATGTACATCGTAATGCACGGTTCCTGTGGGAATTTCTACTATCACTGTGCACATTACTGCATGGTGGCAGACTACATAACACGAGTAAAGCGGAGGTACCCACCAAGACGGATACTCGCATAACACATAGTCCTACCACCTAGTGGATAAACCTGGTGGAACATGATCGATTTGCGGTAGTATTTCATTCGGTGGCGCAATTTGGGATGACTAGTAGACGGTCGGGCGTCAAAACATTACAAACCCCATATTTTCAATTTGCCATCGACTGGCTGACGTGAAATTGCATTATCATAATATCCTGTCACAAAGTAGCAATTTCTTCACTTCCGGCACCCGGTGAGCGCAATCTGTCATGGCCCCTTTGAAAAAAAACGTGTCCTGCCACAAATTCAACAAACGAAAGTACTTACAATTAAATAAATATAATTTATTTATTTTAGACGTTACTATACAATTCAAACTGTTATTGTACGTTTATGTTATTACGACATAATATTTCAATTATTTTCTATTCTCGAACGCGACGTTTCGAAGTTTTTGCAGTATTCATAGCTTTGTAATCTTGATCAGACAGGCAGACTTGGTCATTTAAAATTAGCTGTTTAATTTCTCACCGTATCTTAACGAAGTTATTTTCTAGTAATACAATCGTTTTTTTGAAGTGGGGTATTGAGGTTTTCCTAACTTTCCCTATCATAAAAATACATCTGTGAATAACATTATCTAAAGAGAGGCTTCTTCTAGCCACACAATGCGTTTTCGTGTAATAATACTAACACAACCTTGCTCACGAATATTACAAAGCAACCTATTCCCCCTATACCCTTCTATCCCTTCTTACTCAGGTGTCTTCTAAATATTAGCAAAATTTGAAGACAAAATACAAAAAAGTGCTCATTATAATAACATAGAATTAGGTACGGTTACCAAGGTATGTCATATACCTAATTATCACACAAAGAATAAATGGCACGTAAAATACTTTATACTTGGGAAAATAGAAGTTGACAATAATCACATTTCTACAAGGTCGAGCGAGGGATGTTCTACTTAATAACATGTATATATACGGCAACCTTGAGGACAGGTGTCCCGTGAGGCATGGACGTTCAGCTACTCACCTTGGCCATGTGTTCTTGCCGAGGACTTTCCCATGTCGCCCGCACCATCGACACACATACACACACTCGCGCGCGACACTTAAAACACTAACACTGTGCGTACTTATACTTATAGGTCGGTATAAAAGAGGTGTAGAAAACGTTAGACGTTATATTATAGAAGGGCACTTGTGGACTAAGCTAGGTCTCCTACGGAGATGGCGGTATGGTTGCGTTGTGGCAGGCGGTGGGCCACGCGGCGCGATCGGCATCCTGCGATACGGCTTTGCACTTTGTGTTCCTGAAACAAGAGAAACATAATTTCAGAGATATATTGGAAGACGATGGTTAGGACTAACTCTTCTGCGAGTGTCCGTCTGGGCGTAGAAGTGGTGGTATGCATCACTTCTGGTTTGATGAACAAAGTAGCAGTAGTATAGTCAGTGAAATAACAGGGCATATATGAGAGAGTAACGAGTGCTAGAATAGATATTGAGCTGGTGTTTCAAGGCACAGAATATAATAATAATTAATACAAACGACAAGTCAGTTTCGATACTTTGCAGTATAAAAAAACATTTTTGTTAATATACTAGTAGCGTGATTACATTGTAAGCGACGAACTCAGCTGGTAATCTGGTATCGAGTATTAGAGGTCCCTTCGAGTCAGCCTGAGTGGATATTGGATGCCATCGCTTTGCTCATATAATATTCTGCCGACAAGCAGTGGTGCACAAGCATTGCTGTGTTCTGGCGCTTTTCAAGGGCGAAGTTAATTGTTAGTTAAATTATTGAGTGTTTGACATAGGGCTGGTGTTTCAAGGCAGGCGCACGGTGCAGTGCCCCACTTGACTTTAGTAATTTAATTTATGAATGTATGGGGAATTATGACGCGAGTTGAAACTTATTTCTAAAACAAGACATATTTTTTTAAGCACACCCTAATATATCTGTTGATTTCAAACGGTGAAACAGATTTTATTGAGTATTTTATCATAGAGAATTTTATTGAATATAGCTAAGAAGACTCTCGATGAAGTCACATTTCAAACAAAAAAAAAACTAAAAAATAGGTCCATCCGTCTAAGAACTTTAGGAGCTACGATACCACCAAGACAGATAACACAGATTGGGAGTTAAAAAAAGAGGAAACAATACAACCAACTAGATTTTGAGGGTGTCATAATAATATGAGGTTTCGCATGAAAAACAACAAAAAGACGAATTAAAAAAATACTTTCTACGTATACTATATCCATGTAAGTACACATCATATAATATAATTAATATAATAAAAAAAACAATGTGAAGTTCTCGTAGTCAGGTTTTCGCTAAACCTTAGAATTACAATAGGGCTGTCTCTCAAGTGCAGAATTGACCGTTAGGTTTTTGGCAATCGATTTTCAACTTTAGGGTGGTAGCCCAGCAAGCCTTAAATTGCCCAACATCATGCTTTGATTTCATCACAACACGATGTATTCCTTAGCCGAATTTGAACCATCATCGGCAATCTACTTACAACCACGGAGTCACTTTAAAACATGAAATAATTTTGGACTCGAATAGTCAATAATAATAGAGCACGTAGTTAGGCAGTCTTGAGGATATCAGAGCTACTTATTACTTGTGAGTTGTGACTCATAATATGATAACTAACGACTAACTAGTGCTTGCCAATTAATTGGTAAATTATGACGAAGGACATATAAGGACTGTAACATTTTAGTAAATTATGACGGTCACATTTTAGGCCAACCGTGTTCACCATCTAACGATCACGTACACGTTTTGTATACTTTTTAGGCTTGCGTTTGACCACTATCTCACACGATGTTAAGTGACGATGCAGTCGACGATGAAGCACTGTTACTTAGAAGATACAGTCACGATTTTAAACCTATTTATGATTTTAAAAAGGAACGATATCATAATACTAGGTTAAAGAGTTAGAATATACTAGACTTTCTAATTAATTGAACCACGAGACTAGGACGGCGGCCATAATGAATCGTGACTTTAAATAATGTCAGCTCAAACATAAACAAGAAAAAGCTGTATTTTCTCAGAAAACCATATTACTACTCGTATAAGCACGGTAAAGTCTCAGTCCGTGTCCATAACTAAAGAAATGTAATTGGACAAGCTCTCTATGTAGGCAGTAATATTGGTCACAGCGCCGGAGAATATGTTTTGAGGAGCGTCTCCTTCATAGAAACAGCGGACGTCAATGCAACTATTGTAGGCACGGGGTTAGAAAAAATCGACTAGTCAAAGAACTTTGTGCCTTTATACTTGACGTCTTGTTGCTGCATTACTAGAACCGAATCACTTGTATTCTTCAAAGTACAGAATGCTGCCCATTTCTCACTTTATTACAACAGTTAATGGGAGGACTAACTCTTCTGCGAGTGTCCGTCTGGGTTGTTACCACCGCTTTGCTCGTGAAATCTGCCGCCAAGCAGTAGTGTGCAAGCATTACTGTGTTCCGGTTTGATGAGCATAGTATCCAGTGAAATTACTGGGGTTATGAGACTTAATACCTAATGTCTCGGGGTAACGAGCGCACTGCAGTGCCGCGCAGGCCTTTGTGTTTCAAAGTTCTGCAAACGACCAGCTAGCTAGCAGCTAGCCAGCCAAATAACATAAAAAAAAACCCTGAAACTTTTACTTTTCACCTTTCTTCAGGTTTCACTCTTTCATATCGTTTCAAACAATACGCCAAATCGCGATGACAGCGTCGCGATTGACTTCTTTTTTAAGTCCCTACAGAAATGTTTTAATGGAAAGATGATCATACCTAGTTACTTGTTTTCTCGTGTGATTCGGTTGTATATTTTTCCTTGTTTTGCAACATAGGACAATCTAGAAATATCTTCAAAAACACTTTTTATGACCACATGACTAAACACACGTTCCGCGGTTCGACACTCACACACTTATACCATTACACTAATTGACTGTTAACAGTACAGGCGAATTTATTCAATGCAATTCGCTGAATAGATACCAAGAGATGATTTGACGTGTCACGTGACGTCATTTTGCGACAGTATAAAGAAGGAAGAAAATATATTCATTTGACAAACACGAATAAACGGCAAGAACAATATGCATGTTGCCGTAGAATATGTTCCGAGGAGCATATTTGTCACAGAAACAACTGAACAAGACGTCAAGCAGTGTTCATAATGCAGCAATTAGACTTGATTGGGAAAATTGAGATGCGCAACTGGATGCCCAGTCACATGATCTACAATTGACACAATTGATCCTCGCTCGTGTATATGGCAAAATATTATGATTATTATGAATCTATATTAATATTTTAAATACGAAAGTATGTTGGTTTGTCCTTCGCTTACGCAGCGACGGATCGTCGTGATTATTTACACATAGTTAGTTTAAGGGCCGAAGAGTAGCATAGACTTTTATCCCGGAAAAATTAACTGTGGGAATCCCCACGCATGAGAAACTGGTGCAGTAGACCAGTAGTTGTTAATATTAGTAGGGCTAACACGAAATCAATAGCTCCTGCTCGGCTCAAAGAATATTCAAAGAATCAAATCTTGGAGATCGAACAATGGTAAGACGGCTGAGGTGAATCTAATTTATTTGATACATTTCCAGTGATCGTTCAAGGTCATGATGATATTTATTGCAATACTTGCGAACATCTACGTGATCGCAGCCACATCTGTACAATCTGCAAACACTGCCGATTTATATACTACCTACTAGTAATATTCCTTTATTTTAATTTTTTAAGTTTTTTAGACCTCTTCTGTCACGGTTTCGTTGAAAATACTTTTAGATGGAGTCTGTATATTTGGATACATTTGCGAAACTAAAAAAACAAAGACAATATCACTTTCCTTGAAATTTGTGAAGGAAAACATAATCGTTCACTGTACAGTGTGCAGATGTCAGGAATCCTGTATAATATAATGCAGATAATAATAATAATGTAGAACAGAAATGTAATCAAAATACACGAATACGCGCCTACTATATCTTCAATTATTAAATGAAATGAAAATGAAAAATGAAAAAATATTTATTTGTAACAATTAGCCTTAAACCTTAGTACAGCGTGACAAGCACTTACATAATAATTTTAACATTGTTAATTGTTACAAAACGGTCCAAACTCAGCATAATGCTGGTCTTAAACAACCTTACAGGTGATTTATTTATTTGAAACACCAACAGTACACATATTAAATAATTTCTAGTTTTACATTTACTTATTTCTAATATACTTCTGATATGCATACCTTTAACTTTTATAAAATACTACATACTTTAATAGTATAAAGTATAGTGATACGACATAGGTGATGACAGTCAAACGTCATATGTCTTACATATTTTGTGTGAGATATACTAAAACGAGCCCGTATGTCGGTGTGACATCATATATCATAACTTGGACCTTGAGATACAATCTCTATTGACCATTAAGATTAGTACGCGAGGTGATTTCACTCAACCAAATTTTGATAGAAATAGAGGTAGCATTCAAAGACGATGAATTTTTACAAAGCGCGAGCAAACAGCATACTTTATTATAGATCGGGTCCAGGATCGAATCCCAAAATCGATGAACGATATATTAAATGCATTTTTCGTTACGTGCCCTACTTACTCGAAGTTTCTTCGACTTCACTTTCGTATCCGCGATCGAACGAACAATAACCAAAAAACACAATTGAAAAAGGCTTGTCATAGAATCGTAGGGTGGATCGATATATTCGAAGCAATGTCGTATGGTGACGATTACCTCGTTATCGTTTTTAGGAGTAGTTCCCCTGGTTGGAACCACACAGTCATGCAAAGTTCGGCATGTCGCAAAGAAGAAACTTTTGTTTTTATTTTTAAGTCTACGGAAAACTTGTTTTGCATCCGATTCGTAAATATTAGAAGTCGACCTCAACCTGCATCTGATGGTTTACACACGTTTCCTTTCACTTTAGGAGATCATGTTGTTTTATATAAAATCTTATACGGCCAACCAATTTGAGATTTTTATCCCTGTGTTAACTATGGGAAAGTAATGGTATTATGAATGCGCGTCATTCATTTATAATAAGGTTTCTCAAGTGAGTCGCTATAGAATGACGGCGTCCCCGTTTGCGTCTCTTATCTTTTTAATATAATATTCTTTCTTAATAACTTTTGCTTCCATATTGCCAAACCTGTATAGAATTTTGAAATATGAAAGCATGAGTCCACATTTAGATTCATCTCTGAACCCTAGCCTTAGGTCTTCCATCGGGTATGTAAACCTTAAAATTATACTTTTTTTGTACTAAATACTTGACATCTTTAAAAGATAGGGCAAAAACTGAAGTAAAAAGTAATGTATTAGTTACCAATTTATACACAAAAGTTTCCTAATAACGGCTAATGACGGCCCTAGCGGTGGATCGATGGACTCAACATCTACATACGACGTAGTATAGAGTTAAGAATTCGACTCCCGCGAACTGAACAAATATTTGAGCACAGGAAAAACCAATTTTCTCGCTCGTATTATTATTGATATTCATTATTTATCCTTACTAAAAATTTAACATATCATTACATGTTACAATAACAATCATTATTCGTGTTTGATAAGGTAAAATAAATGGGAAAAATAATTAATAGTTATGCCGGGAGGTGTATTATTATTCATATCATTGATGACTGTACCAGTAACTACATGTTAATGAGGAAGATAAGTACATTAAAACCAACAACCCATATCACTTAATAAATAATAGAAAAATCAATAAAAGTATAATCAATCTTTTGAATAAAAATGTGTGGGCAGTGGGCACTGATTTTACACGACTGCCCAAAAAAGGAGCGTAATGTTTTCAGGGTTCATGTATGTATGTATGTATGTGAGCTTCTTTATTCCACCAGAACTTTTAAATATACCTGAACAGATTTGGATATATGGAGTTTCGTTAGATTCCTTATATCATCCCGAGTGACACTGACTGGGGCAGTCCGTGTTTTTGATTTTTTTTTAATTATAAGTACCTACTTGTTTTATCGTGTGTATCTATTAAATTGTGGACACCTGGGAAGTTTTTAAAATAAGTTAGTACTAAAACAGACCCCTCCTACAGGAACTTGTACTATTAATTATCTATTAAATGTCTTTTTTTGTTATGTAATCGGGTGGCAAACAAGCAGACGGCCCGCCTGATGGTAAGCGGTCACCGTCGCCTATATGGAAATTTGCAACACTTGGGGCGTTGCCAATGCGTTGCCGACCCTTGAGGAACTCGTTTGACACCCAACTTGAAGGACTGCATTTCGTAGCACGGCGGAGGGAGAGATTCTAATCTAACGACGATACTCCGTCATCTTTGAACCTTATTTTACGTTTATCTAACTCCTAAACAAGCTTTAATCGCGTGTTTAAATATGAGCAACCATAAATCCTGATTTAAGTAGTGTCTAATCGTTGTCTAACACAACTCCGTTGTGACATTTCCAATCATTTTTTATTTTTAGACACTGTCTTGCTAAACAGGCGTTTAAAAATGTTTTTGTTGGAACACTGTATATGTCTAGGCCGTCTGGTTAAATAATAGCCAAAAGCTAACCTACCGAATATTATAAAAAACTGTATAATATAGGATGTCTGTCGATAGAAACTATTTTAATTTAAATTAATTTAATCAAGTTTGAACGATATTGCCCCGCTTACGCTCAGATATTCCGCATCACAAGAGAAATTTGTGGAAAATCCATGGTAACAAAATGACATATTTATTCCTTTTGGTACTTTCTACATAGTAATAACATTATTTATTAGACTTAATTTGAATATGTTGCGCAGGTAATCAAATATATTTATCGGTCTTCCTGTTTACTTTATTCATACAACTACGTGCCTAATGCGCCGTCTAATATTATTTTTAATCAAATCTAATTTCTTGCAATGTTACAATTAGATGGACAGAGTTAAAAAGATTTCATTAGTCTATAAGGCATAGAAATTGTTTTTCTTTTTTTGTAAATTATAACTTAATTAATCTATTAATTACTTATTCTTTCAAATAAAAATATTTATATTGTGTCTGAACATGGTAAGTACATAATTTATAAATATATCGCAATGGTTACAACTGTCTTATTACTCCATACAATCGTTCATAGTAAAACTGCTTTTAATGGTGAATAAGCGATATCTGAGGGAATTTTTTATAAATGCATCGAAGAATGGTATTTTATGTTGTGTCACAATTATTGCTACAACATGGTTGCAAAAATTCCTTCAGAATGTTATTTTTTTTAAGATTAAGAAAAAAACTGCCCCCTTTATTAAAAAATTCAAAAAATGAAAGCTATAAGTTCTGACATCTTACGATACCTTAGTGTAAATCTTGAACAGGAAGATGATGAGAAAAAAATATAAACACTAACAGCATTCATTTTGATACATCTAGCAATCTATAACTGATACCAAATAAAGTTAGGAAACCAAGAAATACTAAACATGAATCACTATCGATAACACAATCAGGATGGTCAAGACACGTGTCCAAATGTTTGTAGATTGTATCAAATCTTATCGCCTCAAAACATAGCCGTGTTTAACCGTTTTAACGTCATTTCTAAGGATTTGATTGTTTTTAGAGTTCCGTAAAAAAAAGGAACCCGCGCCAGTCTGTCATAGCGGTACCAAACTGATCAAAACACATACATGGACATCTTTTACATAATTATAAATCTAAACTATCATTATCATCAGCCGGGAAACGAAAGCTTGGCAGGCGTCTTGGTGATCATACAGGAAGAGATGAGGGGTCCTAATCTTAGACGAGACCACGCGGCCAAACTATAAGAAAATTAATAAATAATAAAACATTTCCTCAGATCCAATAATATTGATACTGACTGATATGATTGATGAATAATATTAGATCCTATAGATGTACCCATAAGAGGAATTGGATTATTGTGTTTTAGGAAGTTAACACTTCCTAATGACGGAGAGAATAGGTCTTTACAAATAAAAACGGACTTTTCATGAAACATTCGCCGTCAGCGAGATTTAGTATTTAGTAAGCAGGGGAGATTTAGTATTGAGTAAGTAGGGGAGATTTACTATTTAGAGAGAGCATATTTCTAAATCTTTTAAAACAAATTTAGCAATTTAATTGTTTCGGTATAATCAATAAAAACAGTAACTACGTAAACCTTACAACACGCGTGGTCAGATACGCACTTGGCTACTTTTGTTATCTTTTTTATTGAAATCGATACATAAGCCAATGAATTAATAAATTAAGTAGACAGATAAAATTAGAAATAAATCAGATGAATTAAGAAATAATTTAGAGCTTTCATAAAATTAAATATAATAATAAGCTCTAAATTAATTCCATTTTTTTTAAATAGGATCTAAATTATTTTTACTAAAAACAAAGTGATATATAAGGAATTAGTTTAGAGCTTTCTGAAAATTAGGTATACAGTACCTATGTGACGAAAATATTGAAAAAGATAATAAGTCATGCAGAACAGCAATCTTGATTGAAATATTCTAAATTATCAGAATAATGTACGATGACATATACTGTGGTACATTGTCTAAGTCTGTATTATTAATACCATTAATTATAATAGTGAAGACCTTTTACACTGCATAACATAAATTCTACACTCATTCTATATCTATATAAGTAGTTAGGACACAAAGAAATTATTTATGTTATTAATTTTATTTACTCTTTTGTAAGTCCTTGCAATTTAAATAAAACTTGTAATTATTATGCAAATAAGTTGTTGATTCATTGTGTCCGGTTTTAGTTGCGGAACAGAGCAAAATGTAATAAATAACATTAAAATAATTAAGCTTGTTTTTACTACAAGGCATTACCAAAGATATAAAATCCCAAGAATCAGGCTCCTAATTTTACTAAACAAATCGTTTAAAAATGACAATGGTTTCGTCGTGATATAACTACTTTAGGCAATTTCTGTATTTTATAGGATAATCATTTTTTCTATGGTCGCCTAACGCCTATGCCAATGGCAGTCAAAAGTCATCAACGATTGCGACGAAACCATTTGATTAGTAGAACTGGGGCTCTGGTCAACGAATTGTTCAGTAAAACTAAAAACTGTGATCAAATTATTATAGTATAAAATATAATATCAAAAATCCAATTTGATTTCAACGTTACCGACAATATTTTATTCATTGAAAATCATATATCGGACACGAGTGACCTGATTTCTACTTAAAGATAAAACACACAAAAAAACTAATTGAATACAAATGATGCATAAAATTACTTACATTATAGGCACGGTTTATATCTGGGATTCGGCCAGACGATTCTCAGACAATCCAACGAAACGGTAAGTCCGCACACGTCACATTCACATTACAGAAATAAAGTTTACATCTAAGATCATAACTCCTCACTAAATACGTTCACTAATAAAACTTTAAGGCACTAAACTGAAATACTAACTATCGGTGCTACATTATTTTTCGCGGTAACAGTAAAATGAGGCAAGAAGGCTGCTCGAGCGCGACAAGCAAGCGTCTGACTCGACGCGGCAAACCAGACGCACTGTTTTGATAGTGTATTTTAGCGTACGTAACAGCAAAACCCAAGGTGAGTCAGGCCACTACAACAGACGGCAAACGATACCACTTTCATTGAACATACCGCTATGTTCCCCATACAATGCTTCCTTTGTCCACACAACACATCCCATTCTGTAGCTACGTGAAATCATGTATCATCAATGTTATCGTTTGTCGATTGGGAATGCGCAATCCGAGAACGAAGCTCTTTAATTTTTAAAAGGGAATGTGAATATTTAACCGTATCTAAACTGTTACTGTCCATAATCCTCAACTTAATTCTTTTTTTTTAACACTTTAGCTTACTAAATTGTTTATCGAACACTTACTTCCGTAGTAATTAGTTAGTTCTACCACAGAATATATGATAGTAGGTACAAGTTCTACTTTGTTGTTGGTGCGTATTTAGCAGCAGTGTAATCGAACAGACATTAAATAACAATTTAGGACGAACGTTACTTTACGTAAACAGAAAACGATTTGTCGTGTTCACCTCCAACCAAATGTGAGGATTGTGAAAAGCAGACAGATAAAATAGATCAGTTCATTGCAGATGACATAAAACCGGATTAACAGATAATGCAATGATAAATGTTGTGCATAATTGTAAAGAGTTAAGCAAATCTAGCGATTGTGTTGAGAGATAGTTAACATATAATATGGAACTCAAATTATTTCGCCAGCCGGAATTGAAAGCCAGTTTCTATACGTTTCTATAAGTTTCGCGAGTGTTCTTCGACTACATCATCACCTAAGATCGGTGAGACGATTTGCAAACGCTAATCTATCGCGAGTAAAACAAAACTACACACGGCTGAGGCGTAGAATCAAACAGTCAATGGAAAACGTTTCGATTTCTATGAATTAAGCTAATGACACCCTTTAAGTTCAAGCCGCGTACGCGTGCACCGCGTGCACTGACGGTATCGCAACGATAGTTAAACACTTGCGCAACAACACGCCGGCAATACACAACACAGTGTGCATTGAACATCAGCGCGTGACGACACCAATATTGGCGTTATCATTTGCCACGTTACGACCAACATAAGCGCCAATTACAATCACAAATACTAGCGAAACAATGGTCACGGATCGGGCTAGCTAGAAATACATGTTAGGTTTTCCTACATGCTCATAAATTATTACACGTGTAGAAAGATGGGTAAACTCTATTGCATCATAATATAATAACGGAATAGGTCCAGCGAAGTGCAAAAATCATCGGGAAACGAAATCAAATAAACCTGATTGCACAAATCGGATGTCGCTTCCAAGATTCAGGGAGGGAAAGGCACAATGAGACAGAGTGTGAGCAATCGAGTGCGAGTTTTGTGAAGCTTATTCATAACTTTACAGAGGGAAGTTTGGCAGTAAAACAAGAAACGGTACAGGACCAACTCCGACGGTCTAGACATCTCGTAAATACATGTGTCGATGACTACATTCTTTGAACCACGTTCGTAAAGAAATTTAGAACGGGACTTCAGGGCCATTTATTAACCGCGCTCAATCTTTACTTAGTTGAGATAACCATCATAGCAATGTTTGATTTGCAAATAAAATTGTATACACTCATTATATACATAACATAAGTAAATAATTATTAATTTTCTCCATGTTTGCAAAAAAACGTGATGAAGAGCAAACATTCAGTTCGTGATTCTCGGCCAAACCGTTAGAGCCATTTAAAAACAGTTTATTATAAAATTTAAAACAAACAGGAATCATTCGTTTAATAGTATAGGTAATTATTATATACTCTAGTTTCCGCATCGCACGCGGTAGTTGGTGTTTACAGTAACGTAATAATTCCTATTCTTATCCATCGACACCACTGTATGGATTCCGTCGAAGCTGAGTGAACTACACGCGGTAATTCCCAAGATGTGCCTTAAAATTATAAATAAAACCGTGAATAATCAGAGAAAGCAGTCACCTAGATCTGGCACTATTCCAACATCATACTTTTATTCTGCGATTCTGAATAAATGCATTAGTTTTGATGGAAGTGTCACACTTGTAGTAATTGTTGTCTTTTTAACCGACTTCCAAAAAGAGAAGCTTTTCAGTGCGGTGTGTATTTTTTACCTCAGCGGCGCGAGTACGGAAGTCGGTTCGATAATTTTGTCGAACCGAAAAACTCGACAAATTTATCGAATGTTGCGAGTACCGAAGTCTGATCGTAAAGTATTGTAGTAGCTTTATATTCTCTTTGGATTCGAACTAGCTTTTCGATAACTTTTGTCGATTGTTTCGAGGCTCGATAAATCCCACTTTATCGATTTAAACTGTCAATTTTATCAAATTTTATCGACCGAAAAGATCCGTACTTGCGCCGCAGATCTCCTTCATTTATAAACCGATTTGGAAAATTCTTTTTTTAATATACTGAAAGGGTATACTTTCAGTAGTTTGTCACCGAGTCGGTTCGTCGCTTTTTAAAGCAATTTTTACTACTCCTCGTTAAATTATAAAAGGAGGGACGAGCCGGCTAATAGTATGTTCCCTTGGCACATGTTTGCCTCAACACAAAAACAAATTAAGAGCAAAGTTAACATCTTAACATATAAGTTATGCTTGTGACTCGCAAGATGATGTCACCTACATACACACCTAATAAAATCTATTTAAGACCAAGCATTAAATCAGGTCAGGTTCAGGTCAGTCTTCATAAACGTAGATTGTAGACCAGAATTGTCTATTAAGGTCAAATTTAAACAAAAATTAAAAAGCTTCAACTAGTCTGAAGGACAACAAAAATTGGATTTAATTTATATTTATTTAAGTCATATCTCAGCCATTCAATGCTAACCTCAACAACAGAGATCCTAAACGAGATGTACGTGAACAAAACATACCACATACAAAGAGCTTTATGATAATTCTAAATAAGAACTACAAACCTTGTGTACATCAGCCTACATAAACATCCTTAACAAAATCAAAGCCGTCAAATTAGAACGGAGCGTAGGGCGAGTCAACACAACCACCCTAAACCCCTTAAATAAACCCAAGTCCCATTCGACACCAAGCCCTGCACTTTGGTTTCTAAGGTCTATTTTCAAATGCGCCGAGCATTTTCCGCGTTCTACTTTCAGTAACATTAAGCATGGTCCCCGTAGTGATTGAGTTAGGCGTGGCCATGCGTCTATGCGGTCACCACTCCGATATAGACGACGGGCCATAAGACGTAGGTGGGAACCGATAACCGGGGTTTGATCGCCTCTTTCGCTAACTGTCAATAAGGTTAAATACAAAAACGTTTTATCACATTTTCGAAGAAATATCGTCACGTTGGAAGTTTGAACTTTTGATATATTTTTTTACTTTGGTTTCAATAACCGCTTATTAGGATTTCGTGGAACTTAAAGGGCTGTTAGCTCCCACACTATGGGACTATACATCACTTCAATGACTAATTCTGATCACTTATTAATGATACTTGATTTGTATGTATGACATCCGATGACAAACAATATTTGAAAAATTGAGTGCTGGAAAATCTGAACTAGTTGGATTTTTAATGTAGCTAATGTATATTATGTCGTGTATCGTGATTCGATTTAATCAGAACAAATCAAGCATAGCTGTACCAAAACTCGTGTCGGTTCTCGTGTCGGGTCGGTAAGGCACAATTGCTTTGGCCTTTGCCGGACAAACACGGATCCGTAACTTCATAAAGAACTTACGGATTTATGATTAGCGAACATATTTCCAATCACGCAGTTTTTGAGCGCTATCTTTATCCTTCTCCTGATCCCATCGTCTACAACTCTACAGTATCATCTGCCATCAGGCCTGTGGGCTGCGCTGCCAAACCAATTTTCAGCAGATATCTTCAAAGGAAGTTTTAAAATACTTGGTATACAAATCGAATTTCACATGTCAAGTTTGTTTGAGCACCGTCATTTTCTAACATAACATGTTTTGAATTACCCATAACGACCACCGCTTTGCTCGTGAATTCTGCCGCCAAGCAGTAATGTGCAAAGATTACAGTGTTGGTTTGGTGAGCAAAGTAGTCGATGAAATTACTGAGCATATGAGACGTCTCAGGATAACGAGCGCAAAAGTGCCGCGCAAACCTTTGTTTCAGAGTTCTGGGTGGCCAGTGGTACTGCGGCGGTCTGCTTATCTTCATGCAAACGATACACTCGTCTCGTTATCCAGTTGATTAAAAAAAAATATATACACTTCCGAGTATCTTACACTTTCTTCTTATATTGTTACATGCAAAAAAATCTTCTAATAAGTATAGCCTTCGCCGTTCACCTACCAAGCAAAGCTGTCTATTACAGTGTCCAATAAAGCGCACCTACCCTTACCATTAAAATAGAGTTGTCATGTTCTACCAATATACATAGTTTGAACTTCCGTAGGGCTTTATTATCACAAATATTGCGAAGTCGCCGCGCCTAATAGCTTTTCGGTTGACGTCTGACCTTCACAACTCCGCACTTCCGTGTTCGTACCACGCTCAGTCAAAAGTTAGAAGAATCATCTATCAAAGCTGACATTTAAACAATGAACACCTATAGTTATTGTCTTCTAGCTGGGAATAGCTTTTCCAAATGGACTGACAAAATAACGCCTAATATAAATTATAAACCTAGCCCGATTTCGTGTCGTGACTTTAGCGATCTGCAATTATTAGTCTAGTGCATATATGTACAGCGTCCGGCCCGCTCCGGCTTTTGATCAGGGGCCTGTTTCATAAAAAATATTAGTCTAATATTATGAGCATTAGCGTCACATTTTGTATGAAAAAAAAGAAAAAAAGACTCATAATATTAGACTAATATTTTTTATGAAACAGGCCCCTGGCCCTCGGAACACAACGAATCTTTTTATAATTGCGCGCGAAAAAAGGCTCAGTTCACAAACAACAGAGTGAGAGCAGCATTCTTCTACCAAGATTTTAAAAACTAGGCTTACAGATGAAAATTTGGAAAATACTTTGCGCTTGTGTATTAAAAATGGAATTGATCCCAACATAGATTATCTTGTTTCCCAGATTCAAGCTCAAGCTTCTCATTAAGTTCCGCTTATCGATTACTCATTAACTTCAGTCACTTTATAAATGTATAAAATAAACCGTATTTTTTCACATCTACTCGTATACCTATCCACGGCCCGCGACTTCATTAACATTTTAAAGTTTAGCCCGGAACAATCCAAAGATTGCCCATACCTGGTCCAGTGTTTAGACTACGTTTGAAACTATAATACAAAGTGTAACCCATAGATTATTTTATAGTCTTTGGTGTAACCACTTTAGGAGAACAATAAAATCATTGTTGTAAAATAATCATTGAAGTAGTTAAATGCGAAGTAGGTATTTTTAGTACAAAATATTAGGTAAATACATATATTTTAATCTAATATCGTGAGGTTTCTCGTCTTATCAAGAGGTGGTAGCAACAAAGTGTGCATTGGTGATAAAGATTGGCATCGCGGCGCTCTTTCAATGAAACTAATTCTAAATTCTGTAGCCTAAAGGCAAGGATAATTCGTTCTACTATTACACACGATTTTATTAATAGAATTATGATAAAGTATTAAAGACTTTGAATTAGTAATATAGTTTGTCAAAGATAATAAATATACTAACCTGAAGCCGAAATCGCAAAGCGCCTCACAGACTGAAAGCCATATCTGCCATAGCGAATTACCTGTTAACAAAATAAAAAACATTAGCACCATTTAAATAGGTACATCATTTCCATGTACCATAGAACGATGAACGAATTGTATATATCTATACATATGCTACGACGATTATTCATTCAACGCATCCATACGATCAACGTCAAATATGTGCGAATGGAAAACACATGAAAATTTAAGTTTGTAGAGGACGTACTTTATTTTTCATTGCAATGCCTTAACTCAACACTTTCATTTCAACAATGCTTACAAAGTACATACCTCATTTTATATTTTCTTTCTAAGAAATTAATGCTAATGTATGAGATATGACACGTGCCACGATATTGACGTCACCGTACTCGGCACTTTTCAGTGTGCTACAATTATACTCAACTGTTTCATTTTCAGGCTATATTTTTATATATTCTTCATGGATTTGGGTACATTCCTATCATTTGATAATTAATTATTTTTATACTATTAGATAATTTTTTATTTGATAATTATTTATTTATTGAAATAATATCTAAAGAAATAAAAGAGATCACGAGACGAGCTGGTGGTTCATCTGATGATAAGCATAACGTCGGCCCATAACAATTATTGCAGTGCCAAAAGAAGAGTCATTCCTACCACCTGGTAAAATTCAAAGTCCAATTCATAAGTTCAGACACTCCTTTGTTTAGGAAATCGGTTCAAAAGTTTAGTCGAGAAGAAGTCAGACATTTCGGACTTACAACATTGGTTAGAACTTGGTGAAACTTCGTTATTCTTGATGTTAAGTACTTTTGTTATTTTCTAGAACAGCTGTTATAGTAAAATAGATTCCTATAATTACCTTTACCCATTTTATGACACATTGTGTGTTTTATTCTATCACTTAGCCTTATCGATACGTTGACGTACTCAAGAGGAGAATTACGAGACATACATACGTGAGTCACGGTAAATATTGTATTTCCGTTACATGATTAAATCACTAACTAACATTCATTAAATGTGTAAGGAATTAGTGGGAGGACTAACACTTCTGCGAGTGTCCGTCTGGGTTGTTACCACCGCTTTGCTCGTGAAGTCTGCCGCCAAGCAGTAGTGTGCAAGCATTACTGTGTTCCGGTTTGATGAGCAGAGTATCCAGTGAAATTACTGGGCTTATGAGACTTAATACCTAATGTCTCAGGGCAACGAGCGCACTGCAGTGCCGCGCAGACCTTTGAGTTTCAAAGTTCTGGGTGACACTGCAATTGTTATGGGCCGGCGTTATGCTTACCATCAGGCAAACGACCAGCTCGTCTCGTTACCAAATAACAAAAAAAAAAAATTACAGTTTTTCAGTCAGTTTTAGAATACCTAATGTCCCATGGTAAAGAGTGCATTGTAGTGCCGCTGCACGCTGTGCCGCGCAGGCCTTTGTGTTTCAAAGTTCTGAGTGGCTCTGCAATTGCTATGGGCTGGCGTCAAGCTTACCATCAAGCAAACTGTGACGGACCCGGGCTACAGACTACAACACACCTGATGTAATTTTTCAAATCATCAATGTTGGAATGCAGAGCCAGGGTCCGTCATAAAACGACCCTCTCGTCTAGAACAAAAAATCTTTCTGATTATACCTAGTACAATAATTAGTAGTTGTACTTAGTTTCTACATTATACGTAATGTAGATACGTAAAGAGTATAGAAATATATTTATCGCACTCGCTCTAAAACAGTGAAGGAAAACATTGCATTGTGAGGAAACCCGCATGTTTAAATGTTGAACTACAAAATTCAAGGACATTCACTTGTGACATACCAAGCTGCACTGGGTCCACGTAGTGGATTATGGCCCATACTCTCTCTCTCTCTCTTTATGAGAGAAAGCCGGTATTCCCAGCAGTGAAAGCTTATTAAGGCTGATGATGGTGATGATAATAGAAATATACGTGTATAAACTGGTAGGTATTAATTGTGCAGTTAGTGCCAAACTAAAAACAAGGTCGATACATTTTTTCACTCGCCTAATAAAACAGTAGTTCCCAACCATTGACCAGTGACCATTTTGATTTTTTTGCTGTTCGCATTTAGCAGGGATAAAAAGGTAAAAAAAAACTGGGTTAATCTAAAAAGAAAATTTAATTAAAACTGTTAAATATCATATAGGTACATTAAACTGAAAAATAAAAAGAAAAGTACGCACCGCCCGCATAAGGGAAAAATAATAATGATTTGTAAGGCATTATTAAATTTAAAAATAATTACATGTTGATGTTTTCAATCATTCGCAAACCATATTTTAGCTCATGCGATCTGGTTGGGTACCAATACCAATGCCCTAAAATATAGCAAGTATCTGTTCTTGGTTTGGAATCAGGCATCTCAACAACGACCGTCACAGTGGAAATTACTTTTATGGTTTTAATTATGTAACTGCCGGATGAAAATGGAATAGCAAATAGTGTAGAGAATTTATGTCACACTCATAAGTTTAATCTACACGATGTTACTCTATGTTCGTCGTAAAAAGTAATTGTGTGTATTTCCCTGTTCTCTGGAAACAGCTTGTGTTTAATATACAGCTGTGTTTTCCATATCACGGATGATTGCGAAACATTTATGTCAGAGCCAGGAGACCAAGGAATTGAATCAGTGCCTATTGTAATTTAGATTGAGCTTCGATTGATTACGAGCTGTGTAGAGGACTTTGTTGTTGATTGACGTAATAATAGTCTTTATGATTGTAAAGACGTTCTCTCGGTGTGATATTGAATTATATCATCAATTATGATTGTAACATGTTAATTGAGTGGGCGATTGATGCCAGGCTAATTTTAGTGTGGGTTTTCACCTTTACATCTGATGTTGCAGTATTGGTAACCGCCAAGGAGGATCACAAGTACTAAGATTCTGTTGCGTAACGAGACGAGCTGGTCGTTTGAATGATGATAAGCATTTATATACTAGCTTCTACGAGCGGCTTCGCCCGCGTTGTCTATGTGTTATCTTTATAGTCTATGTGTTATTCTAGAATCTAAACTATTTACATTTCAAATTTCACCATAATCGGTTTAGTGGCTACGGAGATACGTGGTAACAAACATTCACACACACAAACTATCGCAGTTATAATATTAGTAGGATAGGAGGACTGTTAGTGGGAGGACTAACTCTTCTGCGAGTGTCCGTCTGGGTTGTTACCACCGCTTTGCTCGTGAAGTCTGCCGCCAAGCAGTAGTGTGCAAGCATTACTGTGTTCCGGTTTGATGAGCAGAGTATCCAGTGAAATTACTGGGCTTATGAGACTTAATATCTAATGTCTCAGGGTAACGAGCGCACTGCAGTGCCGCGCAGGCCTTTGTGTTTCAAAGTTCTGGGTGGCACTGCAATTGTTATGGGCCGGCGTTATGCTTGCCATCAGGCAAACGACCAGCTCGTCTCGTTACCAAATAACATAAAAAAAGGATATTTACTATCCGTGAAATTAATAAATAATTTCGTGAAAGAACAATAATGGCACGGTAACAGGTAGATAAGTTTCCTAACGTGGACCATGACTCATGTGTGATTACGCTATAGACACAGGACATTTAAACTTTGTTGATTGATCTGATATGTAGTCGAAATTGTATAACTTTAACTGACCACTATAACAATCGTTAAAAGCTCGTCAAACTATATTAAATATAGGCCATGGCCCTTGACCTTCCGCGGCAACGTTACTGAATCAAAGGACAATTTGTACGCCCAAACCGTACAGAGGTATACAAAAACATATATATCTCCATACTATATTTGTGAAGGCAATCTGCAGTGACTCCAAACGACTATTAAGCGTAAAAATAAGGTCAGCCGTCCACTGGAGCCTTGGGGGACGATTTGGTCTGACAAACCTGCCATGATAGAGATTAGGGTGGGCACGGGCGTGGCGACGTACCGCGAAATGTCGCGCCATTTGAGCGCCAAATGACGTCACCGCCGCGCCTGACATTTCAGCCGAAGCAACAAAGCAGCCCTACCTTCCCTCAAAGCTGATAACTGAAAGAGCTTAATGGCTTTAGAAGCTTTCGCGAGCGATTCGCTTCGCATGCTCGCGTCTCTAGAAGTGCCAAGACGCGCTTGGCATTTTCATGTGAATGTTTTTTTTTAAAAGCATCTCTGACAAAGGCAAATCATCTATTCTGTGGTATGGGTACCAATGTTTTCCAACAAGGAATAAAAATCGTGTTCTTTCTAATGTCATGCTATATGCATGTTTTAAATTGTTTAACATCTCCATGCACTACAGTATTAAAATTCCCAACTTAAGTAGAGGGTTTTATTTGAAACTAGTTCGCGTCTGACAACATCTCGTCTGATAGTAGACTGCAAGATATTAAGCTCTCTAGCATAATTATGTATCTAAATTAGGTAAGTACCTACAAATTTGTTGGTGCAAAAAAAAATCTATTGTTTGCCCCTGTAGTATGGAACGTACAACAGAATTATTGCAGTGGATAGACATTTATAACATGTGATAGAAAGGGAATCCCTGCAAGTGTTCTGCATCGACTGTGCAATCACCAGGTCACATACCTACATGGATCGAGCTAGATATTTTACATTGATGAATGCCCAAGTACCGTAAATCCTGTGAAATAAGCACTTTGCTTTCATGGTTTCGCTAAAATTAGATGAAATTGGTTGCGTGCGTGCTGACTGCCGAGGGTTAATATTCTTTATACTATACTCGTAGGTACAATCTATAAATTCAGTCCGTATACGGCAGACTCGTAACTCACTGAAGCTATTTATTTACTTGCCCAAATAAGCAACCATTTAGGTGATTAAAACAGGCCTCGAAACCTAGTTTATGTTGGTTTATGTTGAGATCAATCGGAAAGAACTGCGCACATAAAGCGAACTAGGGTGGGTAACAATAAACAGTTTGTTGCCAAACAAGTAGGGCACCACAGGGTCAAAGATTAACTACGTACCGTAAACCGTAACAGTCTTTCATGATTGAAACAAATATTTTCAGGGCATCACGGCAATTCAATTAAAATTCGTGTTGGCATGTTTTTTTAATGCTCCCGGGTCAACTTTAGAGTTATGGGGGCAATGTAAATGAAAACTGGGATGAATGGCATGGCCTAACTTAGTTTTCATCTTTTCATATTAAGGCGTGTATAGCAGTCAAATAAGGATTTTTAGCAAATTGAGATGAGCGTCTGGTACTGGAAAAAATATATGTAATTATTCATCATATTACCGATAATCTTGTATCGGCGATAACCAGTACACTGACTGCATAGGATTATTTGTCACTCTCATCGTTTCCGGAGTGATAGAGTATGCTGCCCTCTGCCGTTACGTACCGGTCCTTCCCAGCCCACTTAGTGTCACTAATACCTAAAACTCCTATCATCTCCAGACGCTCCATTTCTTGGATTTTGACGTTTGACAAAACAAGATTTTACCAAATTTACTCGATCAAAAAAAATCTCTCTCATAAAAGTTACCTCGAAAAATAAGTTTCAAATGAAATATCTCTGTTATTTATAAATCTATATTGATTTAACAAGACTTACGTATTATATAATAACAAAAAACTTGGTTGTAGTACATTTTCGATTATGCATCTAATTTTGAAGTAATTACGCTTTTTTTTTAATTTTTACTCAATTTTGGTGGCCCGCGCGGTCTTTCTTCTCTTTTACATCAACGCAAACAGACAATGGTGCCAATTCTCTTGTTCACCTGACTAAACTAAACTAAACTATAAAATTTCTTAATTTAGTTTAGAGAGTTCTAAAAGCTATTCTGATTAACGGTCTAACTAAATTTAGTCACCGTATTGACATCACCAAATTTACACTAAATTGAATTGTTAGAGTTGCCAGCGTGTCGAATATTAATTAATACCTATACATTATAATTGATGGATTTGACGGACCGATCATTTTTATACGATTTAACGAAAAAGGAGTGTAATTTTTTAAGCGTTCGTGTATATAATACGTGACTGTAATTAACCTAATTCAGGATTGGCAGATTCAATAATAAATCTTAGCATTACTTTAATTAAAACCTACCACAAATTAATTAACATATTATACTCGTCGGTACTCCTTTGTTGGTTTTTACGATATACGAATTTATTACGAGTGTAAAACGGAAGGGTTGTGTCCATAGATAACATAAATTTTTTAACTACAACTTTTGAAAAATTATTTCTCCAAAAGTATCTGTTTTCGCAATTTGAAACTTGGTCTAAAGACTTCTTATAAAAAGACCTACCTGTGAAAAAAAATTTGAACACAACTCGATTGGTATTCATCCAAACTCAAACCCGCAAACCTTCCATTCGAATTCGTTCTTGATAGTTTATAAGAAGAGTAAGTTCATGTATTTTTAATATGTACCATTGCTTTTCAGTAAAATATTTTGTTGTACATATTATAATCTGTAACTACCTACCTAGTAAGGAATTTTTCGCTTGAAGAGTTGAAGTGAAGATGTAAGCGAAAGTTTATCTTTCCGATGAATCTACAAGAGCCACCAACAACCATCATATACTCCTCCATTATGTGTAGTAGAGTAGGTACTTATTACAAAATATATAAAATTACTTGTTCCAAGGCAACATAAACACGTATGACGATAAAACTACTCGAAAATTTCGTATGAATAGCGGTGAAATAACTAAATTAATTTTAGTCCACGTTCATTTTCATGCCAACTAACTTAGTCGGATTTTCTCTAATTTTAGACGAAAATTTGGTACAACAGAATAGATAAATGACCGCTTAGACTAAATTAAGTAACTAAATTAATTATAGTGCTGTCAAACTAAATTTTAGTTTAATCTTGTCTTTCCTGAATAGAAAACCACGTTTGACATAACTAAACTAAATTTTAGTCTAGTTTAGTTTAAGTTGTGCCAACAGAATTGGCACCAATGTGACAAGACGTATGTGAAAAGAAGACAATGATGAATGTCATTTACTCGGGGTACCGCCTTAATGTAATTTGAAGCTGATCCGTTGCCAAATCTATAATATATGAATACATAGGTACTTGAAAGTCTTTTATGTTTATACATTTTGTAGTACTAGCTACCATTAGCTGTCTCGAAAACGACTTTGCAGGATATCCTACTAATATTATAAATGCGAAAGTGTGTTTGTTGATTTGTTGGTTTGTCTTTCTTACACGCAGTAACGGCGCAACGGATCGACGTGATTTTTGCCTAGATATAGTTTATGGACCGGAGAGTAACATAGGCTACTTTTTATACCGGAAAAATGCACGGTTCCTGTGGGAACGCGGGTGAAAACCGCGGGCAGGGGCTAGTCGATAATAATCATTGATCCTAAGGCGAAAACAGAAAATCTGTGAAACTCAGTCTATCAGATTTAAATTATCTAATTTCTTTTTATGAAACTAACACCGGTGCAAAAATTTAATAAAAAAAACATCTGTTTCTCTGAAAGAACGTTAAAAATGTAGCATAGTGGGATAGTTAGTATAGTATAATATAAGGGTGATGAATTGATGATGAATAGAGCTGGTCATTTTGGTTTTACATGCCACGTTCATTTACAAAGGTGTTAAGCGTTCTTAAGACGAGGCTCTCAATATAATTTTCCCACGTTTGCTCCGCCTCCACACCCCGCAACGCGCAACAAGCACTGCCGCGCCGGAGCTCACACCCCGCTAATATTAAGCGGCGATAGACCACTGCTAGATCGCCGCGGCCCGAGCCGTTATAGCGTGAGCCGTTCTCGGTTGCGCGCTGGAACGTAGATGTCATAATAGAGTTTCCTTACCCTTGAATACTTTATTATTATAGTATATATTATTTTTTAATTTCAATAATAATGCAATGTTTGATGGTTTACGCTAACGCATATATTCCGCCGTTTTAAATGATGGAGAAAATAATTAGGTAAATCAAATCAATAAAAATTGAAAAGCGGGAACCGACTTCGACGAAAATATCGTGATATATGAAACATCCCCCATTTTCCCACACTTAATGATGGTACTCTATACAAATAAATAAAATTAAAGTGTCTGTTTGTAATATCAAAAAGGACGAATTGACAACCTCCTCCTTTTTTGAAGTCGGTTAAAATTGTACTCATGAGAAAAAGAATTAATGATTAAACGAACTTACCTGTAAGTGAAGTTCTATCGTAATTATTCGAGCTGTTTCGTCCGAAGAGATTACCAATAACTATTAATACACATGTAGTTACACCGTACGGTGACGCCAGTTTGCACTGATAGTTGAGATTTTTTTTTTTTATGTGGGTGCTTTATTTTCGTCCTTACACCAACTAGATAAAACGTCATTTAGTTCAGAGTTTTGAGATTTTTCACACTGGCTTATTAGGGTTGGGAGGGTTGGTAATCTCTTCAGACGAAACAGCTCGGATAATTACGATAGAACTTCACTTACAGGTAAGTTCGTTTAATCATTAATTATCCTCGCTGTTTCGTCCTCGAGATTACCAATAACTATTAATACAAATGTAGATTTTGAGAGAAATATATAAGATCCGTTTACTTTGTGAAAAATATGGTTTTATTGACACAATAAATCAATTATTATAACATTTGTTGAGATTTACCCCAAATAATTATGTTATTGGTAGAGACTACCTGCTAATAGTAATTATTAATAATGATGAAACTTAAAATATATATGCCAAAATCATAATATTGAACTAGTGTTCTTGTAATACTTCTGATATAATTGTTCTTGCAAAAGACATATCACCTTCAGACACAATAGTCTTATTATAGAATTTTCCAAATGTATTGGAACTACCGCTCCAGCCAGCGGTCTTCCTAATCAAATCAAGATTAATACCTAATTTTTTAGCCTTAGATGTAACTGCATGTCTTTAAGAATGTGCTGTAAAAGTTGACACATCTATACCACATTCATCAAGGGTTTTTTTAACCCACCTACTCAAAGTTTGCGAGGTTACTTTATGGTGTGGTCGTTTTAGACTCACGAAGAGGCTACTATGATTTTTTCGCAAGGACTCAGTCGCATTAAGGTATGCTTGCAAAGTTTCGACTGGACATATTTCGGGTTTCTCGCGAAAAAGAGGTAACGATAAAATAGGTTGTGATGAGCCAATACGGGATGTCTTAATGAGATCAGGCATTTTAATTATTATGTGATCAGAGAAACGTTCAATATTATTAATATCAATTTTAGAGAACGTCTGCATTCGATGTGCTGTGACCAGAGCAAAAAGGGTTATTAATTTTTTAGAAAGATTTTCTAGACTTATTGATTCGTTGGGATACCAGTTAATCATATGATTCAGTACTAATGATGCATCCCATGTTAAATTATATTTTGCTAAGGGGGTTCGTAATCGAAATACTCCTTTAAAGAACCGTTTGATGCTATCATCAGAGCCAATTTGAGGGCCAAGAATTAATGATAATGCTGATCTACAAGTATTCAGTGTACCGTATTGAGCTCCTGAATCAAAAAGTTGCGTAAGAAAGGCTATCACATTAGAAATAGACGTATCAAGAATGTCGTAATTATTAACTTTACAAAAGTCAAACCACTTTTTTAAGCACGTGTCATACTGTCTGATTGAGTTATCAGATAGAGACGCTATTATTACGTGCACAGACGATTGAGGAATTTGTCTCCTTAGAATGGACGCCCTGATAAGACTCCGCCAACCAGTGTAAGCCGGTGGTGCACTTGACGATTGCTGGAATGAGACAATATAAGACTAACACTAGGGTGAAAATAAATTAATTTTGAAACTAGAAATTTCTTATATAAAGGGAACCACGGCTGCGTAGGCCACCAAGGAACTACAACAATACCAACAGCTTTTTCTTTCTTAATTTTACGTAGACTTTTAAGTATCATCGTGAAAGGTGGGAAAGCATAAAAAAAATTGCGACCAAGATACAGTAAAAGCATTTGTAGCGAACGCGTCGGGATGCCTATTCCATGAGATGTATTTGCTGCACTTTTTATTAAGTCTAGTAGCAAATATATCAATTTTAGGTGTTCCAAGTTCATTGACAATTTTATTAAAAGCAAAGCTAGCAAGTTCCCACTCAATATCTGGGTGAATTCGTTTAGACTCTGCATCTGCAATCGAATTCTCTGCCGAACTTATGTAAGAAGCGAAAACTATTATGCGCCTTAATTCACACCACTGCCATAAGTCTCGTGTAACTTGCGTAAGATGTGGAAATTGTACGCCACCCATACGGTTTATGTACGAAATGGCGGTAGTATTGTCAATCCGAAGAAAAATTTGACAATCAGATAAGTCCTTGGCAAAGACTTTAAGAGCAAGGAATGCTGCTCGTATTTCTAAATAATTAATATGTTTTGCACGTTCTAACTCAGTCCAAGCACCGCTTGCAGTTTCCCTACCACACGCGGCGCCCCACCCAGTAGTTGAAGCATCACTGAAAATTTCCAACGAGTATTCATCATATTTAATGCTATTAACAGGTTTATCTAAAGCCCGAGAGAACCAGTCAAAATCGGGTTGCAGTGTGGTTGGTAAATACATATATCTGTAGTAATTGTCTGGGTCATTTAATAGATTTAAAATTTACATCTTTCAAAACTTTTGGTGTAAAGCCCTTTTAAGTACAATATCCGATACAGCTGTTTTAATCTCCGGGTTGAGAAGCGGAGCATCAATAAGAGTACAGTTGCTGGGCGGTAAGTATTTACCCTGCAGGTCTTTGCGAAGTTCTTTTGATAGGCCTGTCGTCACAAAGTGTTGAAGCCGTACTGCGAGATCGGGATTAATTTCTTTACCATACGACGTAGTTATAGACGGGTCATCACCTAGTAACTCGAAAATACCATTGTCAGCGTCTGGTTCTACAGTCAATTCCTCCTCCGGTTCGATAAACGGGGCCGGCACAGCCGGCACACAAGCACTCATAGACGGCGTGGGCTCGGCACTTGTTGAAGGGACGGGGTCAGTATTTATAACTGTAGGCGCAGACCCGAAAATTTCCAGTTCTTCATTCACTGTTCATCTGGATCAATTTCGACCGTGGAGTCGTTTGAACTTTTGAGTTATACGAAATAACCGCTGCAATGTGTATTATATGTAGGTAGATATCGAATTATGAGCCATAAAGGTATACAAAATTATTTCTATGACACCTAAAGCCATAGATAAATATGGAGCCGATCTCAAGCAATCTGTTCTTAGAATTGGATAAAAAGATAGGTAGATAACCTATGATACTGTAAGTAGCTGTATTTTTAAAGTTAAAAAATAACTAGCTACATTGCCGCCGCCAGGACGGTGCAGCGCCTACGCGCTGGATGCGCGGTGCGAGCTTAGGCTGTTGCGCCGATAATTTGGTATGCTATTAGTTAACGTGATTATATCACCTAACTGTATACATACATAATTAAATTCTGTTACCGTATTGCCAATGATGTGAAGTGATAACACAATAACACTGGCTTATCATGTAACTGCCTACTAATACTAATTTTATTCCAGTAAAGTGTAGGCCACCCTTCCTCGATTGACCTTGTTACCGTATTGTCAGCGAAATGATAATCCTACGAGGATCGTCTAATCATATCACTGACTTATCATGTAACTGTCTGAAGGGACATTCTTTATATCAAATCATGGAGAACTAACCTTCTTTGTCTGCCAACATTGTGTCGTCGACATTAGGTCCAGAACTTGTAGAAGACGAGGAGACATGCCGCTTCTTACGGCTACGTTTAAGTTTTCTTTCCAGTTTTTTTTAACTTTTTTGCAATGTACTCGTAATTATCGTCTTTCGAGTGTTTCCGTTTACCCATTTTTTACCTGGAAAACTGACACTAATGCTGAAAAATGTACTAACTGGCGGAGCACTGCACTGTGAATGACGTTTTATCTAGTTGGAGTAAGGAGGAAAATAAAGTACCCAAATAAAAATAATAATAATTGTAATATTCTCAACTATCAGTGCAAACTGGCGTCACCGTACGGTGTAACTACATGTGTATTAATAGTTATTGGTAATCTCGAGGACGAAGCAGCGAGGATAATCTCTATCGGTTGACTATTTTATTACGAGAGAAATCGAGAAACATCAAACAAATACGAAAAACTATGAAATGAGAACCTCCTCCTTTTTGCAGTCGGGTAAAAATTGTACTCATGAGAAAAAGAATCTCTATCGATTGACAATTTTATTAGGAGAGAAATCGAGTAACAACAAAAAAATACGAAAAACGATGTATTGAGAACCTCCTCCTTTTTTGCACTCGGGTAAAAATTGTACTCATGAGAAAAATAATCTCTATCGATTGACAATTTTATCAGGGGAGAAATCGAGTAACATCAAAAAAATAGGAAAAAAGGACGAATTGACAACCTCCTCCTTTTTTGAAGTCGGTTAAAATTGTACTCATGAGAAAAAGAATCTCCATCGGTTGACTATTTTATTACGAGAGAGATCGAGTAACATAAAAAAAATAGGAAAAAGGACGAATTGTCAATCTCCTCCTTTTTTGAAGTCGGGTAAATATTTTACCATGAGTAAAAGAATCTCTATCGTTTGACAATTTTTAGGACAGAAATCGAGTATCATCAAAAAACAAATACGAAAAACGGACGAATTGTGAACCTCATCCTTTTTTGAAGTCGGATAAAAATTGCCAGGAATATGACTGGGTAATAGGTATATGCCAAGAAAAATAATCAGACCATAACTCCGAGTAATTACATCTTTGCTTCTCTCATTTTTCTTGCACAATCTACCAAACGGTTCTCTCTTTTGCGAACATATAATTTCTTATTGTCCTTGTTCCCTATTGTAATATCGAAAGTTGCATGCTCGCTTGTGACAAAAACAATCACAGGTCCACCCGCATCGGCGCACGGCGCTATACTGAGGACTGCTCGCTTCGGATAACTATTATAACGCGAGGTGCCAGCGTAATAAGGTCGAATTTAGTGTGCACTGTTTGAACACACTTTAACTCAGAACTAAATGACGTAAGTCTCAAATCTAATTTATTTTATTAACAGGTTAATAATTTTTCTAGGTAAATTTTGTCTTCGTCAGTAGATAGTAAAATATATTTTCTTGGTGTGAGTAATTATTTTGAAAATAAAATTTAAGCCGTTGAGTAAAAAAGTGTATTTTACACTGAAAAAAGCATAATTTTTGATAAGAAAATGTATCGAATGAAAATGTATCAATCGTGTTTTTGTCTTCAATCATAGAGAGATAAAGGTCTCATAAAACATACATGTTAGTTTCAAGTTGATCACGTATGTGGTTGACCCAGCATCTTGGTGGAAAACCCCTGAAATAAATGGAGCATCCCCTTAAAGGTTTACTGAGATATTAACTGTATATGCAAAGAATCGAGACTCAAGATCAGTAGAGCTCATGAAAAACACATTCGCCTCTGTACCCTGTAGATAAATTAAGCAATAATAGAAATATATTTTCAATGCGAGCCGAATATTTTACCAAATTGTAAAATATTCATACACTAGACATCAAAGTTTCGCAAAAGAAACTTCAGGGTTATCCGACATCGACCCTCTTCAACAATAACCTCAATAATTCAAAGAACTAATTGATCGGCCAGCGTGAGGCCTGCCAGCCGGCTGTGACGTGAAGCATAATATCGACATAGTTATGTATAAACTATAAGCACCAGTACTAGATAATAAATCCCATGAATATAAAGGTGTATCTAAATATGTATGTTTTCGCGACGCAATCGTTGCTGATGTATATGTTGCAGTAATAGTTTTCAGGGATAAAATAGCTCTAATCTATGCAAATAAATAAAATAACAGCTTTTTACTTAATGCATAATGGAAGTATAAACGGCACCTATGACAAAAAAACATATTTAAATTTTTTGTCTGTCATTAGACAGACAAAAAATTTAAATATGTTTTTAATGAATGAGTGAGTGTAAGCATTATTAGCCGAAGTAATCTTCGGCTAATAATGCTTACACTCACTCATACCCCCGCACTAGGATTCCGTGACGCAGGTGGCATGGACACACACATATACACATCACAAACAACCAAGACCCGAGAACAAACTTTAGCTTACACAAAATCTGCCCCGGCCGGGAATCGAACCCGGGACCCCTCGCTTTGCAGGCAGGGTTTCTACCAACTTAGCTACGGAGCCGTCTCCGAAACGGCTGGACTGATTTTGACGGGACTTTCACTGGCAGATAGATGATGTTATAAGGAGCAACTTAGGCTATGTTGGCGAAGCCACGCGGCACAGCTAGTAAGTAAATAAAGTAGCTTTGATTTTTTTGTTTGTATGTGTAACGTCTTAAATTGTATGTGTATATTCTTCTCATATATTTTTTTCTATGTATCTAATTTTATGTTTACATTGCGTGTGCTGAATAAATGGTTTCACTTACTGAAAATTACTGAACCCAACTTACGGAAAATTTGGAATTCTGTATTTTTAAATTCTATTTGATAACCAGAAGAGCTGGTCGTTTGCCTGATGGTAAGCATAGCGCCGGCCCATAACAAATGCAGTGCCAGTCAGAACTTTGAAACACAAAGGCCTGCAAGGCACTGCTTTGCGCTTGTTACCTTCAGACATTAGGAATTATGTGTCACAAACCCTGCAGTAATTTCACTGGCTACTTTGCTCATCAACCCGGAACACAGTAATGCTTGCACATTACTACTTGGAGGAAGACTTCACAAGCAAAGCGGTGGTAGTTATCAACCCAGATGGACACTCGCAGAAGAGTTAGTAAATACTTAGTCCTACCACCTAAGTATACGAGCCCCGATGCAAAATAGTTCGTCTAGTATGGAAAGTAGTGCAAAGCGTAAAATATAGAAAGTAATTATTGGTAAAATAATTAAGAACGTTTAATAAAAAGTAAACCACAATTTGAGGAACATTTTAAAGTTTATTTTAACATAACTGAAATCCTTTCATGACTTTACATAACATAAAAAATTTAAAAAATATTCTAAAAAACATAACGCAAAAGTATTCGTCTACCCTTGTCACTCACGCAAAATAGTTCGTCTACCACTTAGTTGTGTCGCCTTTGCTCTCAATGACAGCTTTAATGCGAAGAGGCATGGTTGCAACCAACTCTGCACGCTCCTCAGGCGTAATTGACTCCCAGACAGCCAAGAGTTTAGCCTTTAAGTCGCTCTTCGATCTTGATGGATTTTAGGGAGAACTTTTATTATTTTCCACCATAGGGTTTCGATCGGCGACAAGTCCGGGCTGTTAGATGGCCATTCGATTGTAGGGATGCCTTTCGCCAGTAGCCACGTCTTTGTTGTCCTTGCAGTATGGCAGGAAGCACCATCCTGTTGAAAAATGAAGGAATCTTGATGCTTAAGTGACAGAATAGAGGGCAGTAAATTCTCTTCCAAAAGGTTTTGATACCTTGCAGCATTGATAGAACCATCCACAAACTGCATACCACCTACACCTTGTGCAGACATGCAGCCCCATATCATAAGAGACGCCGGAAACTTCACTTTGCGTTTGAGACAATCAGTATGAAATGCCTCGTTTTTGTTCCGAATCACTTTTTTCCTTTCATCACCGACTGTCACTTCAAATATGGACTCGTCACTCCAAATGATACTACGCCACTGATCGAAAGTCCAATTTAAATGATCACGAGCAAACTTCAACCTCATTTTCTTTTGTACAGCAGTCAACAGTGGTTTCTCCTTAGCGGTGTAAAATCCGTAACCCATTCTTTTTAGGACTCTTTTGCAAGTATCAACTGAAACGTCTTTATGAATCATGTCCTAACATTGCACCGTGAGTTCTCCAGCTCGAGCACGACGATTATTTTTGATAATTTTTTTCAGGATTCTGTTTTCTACTGCACTTGTGATGCGTGGTCGACCAGTTTTCTTCAAACAAGAAGTCGTTCTATTATTTTTATAGTGCTGAATGATAGATTGGACTGTAGACCTGTGAAGTATCAAGTCTTTAGATATTAGGTAACTTGATTGGCCAGCATCGACCCCACAAACTATTCGCTTTCGAAGCTCTTCACACACGGGTTTGCCACGACCCATTGTTATTTGAAAACTAATAAAAAAACTGAAATTTTCAGAATTTATACTGTCTCACTTGATAAATGACACAGAATTACGAATTACTTTTACAAATTTAAATTATGCAACATAATTGTACAAAAAGGAATAATCTTATTTAACTCACCTATAGACGAACTCTTTTGCATCAATTAACAATTAGACGAACTATTTTGCTTATAACTTCTTCGAATATAAAACGGGATATGTATAAATTTAAAAAGCTAAAATAGTTTATTGGTTCATAATTAAAAAATGGCTTAAGTAACGCGACATGTGATAGTAAAACAGCTTAATATTTTATATAGATATACAAAAATAATGAAGTTAGAAAAAATCTCACGGAGAAAATTTCACACTAGACGAACTATTTTGCATCGGGGCTCGTACCTACTAAGTACTTGATTGTTAACATTTTCAAAAACAAAAATGATAATATCTAAAAAATAGAGTAATATTTTGTTTAGATTCAATGCACCTTGATTTAAAAAAAAAATGTTTTGCAGTATTTATTTGAAAATTGATGTTGCATTTATATCTTAACACTTTTGGTGCATATTTCGAGGCCTAATGCATATTTTGGCTTTTTTAATCATCTTACATTTCATCATACATAGACACAAGATTACCAAGGTATATAGTTGAAATTTACCAACCCTTACAGCCAAGCCCCAAAAGTCAAAACTACAGGTCTGTATATTCAGGGTATAATTCTCAAATCTTAAAACATTTTGTTTTCAATCAATCAAAACCAATACCTCGCAGAAATAGTATTATTTTCAGACAAAATTTAGTTTTATGTAAATTTTCAGTCGGTGACATTTATGGCATGTGGGACACAAAGAGTCAACCTGTCAGTGAGATGATTGTGGTACAATGCCACGCAAGACTTTGGCATCAAAGATCAGAGTAGCAACGATCAGAGTAGCATGCTGCAAGAGTTAAAGCAGGTGTGACACAAGAATCAAGTGATCTGTTTGTTTGGGCTTATAAAAATATTATGTAGTTACTTACACTGTAAAATTTATGGAACAAGATAATCAATGGGAAGTGTTTGTTTTTTTTCCTGACATAGAGACTATCGATGGAGTTTGGCATGATTTGAATATTATTTGGTCATTAAATGGCCAGGCCTCAGGGTTGGTATTCTGTATAATGTTCTTCCTGATTTACATGCAAATTGATCTTCTCAATCTGGAACCTTTCATCTCATATTTTTTATTTTATTTGTAATCAGCTTATGTTTGACCATGATCTAACCTGATGTTAAGCTATGATGCGGTCAACAATGTAGCATGCTTGCCTAGAAGAAACCTATTCATTATCATCTTGATAACTCCCAAATTATAGCTATTGGGAATATTATAATAGCATGGTTGTAGAGGTGCTTATACATTTTTTAATTTACATATTCACATGATAAAATGACTGCAAATGTATAGGCATGTGGATCTAGAGTGAAAATAACTAAATTATATTGTCACAAAGCAAACCTTATGATTTCTGTAAGAATGTCCTGCTATATTACTATTATTTCTATCATCATGGCAGAAGCCTTTGGCGGTTTAAAAACTAACATATCACAGCTAGCTAGGTGAATACAAGAAGAACATCTCTGTTGCAGCTAGTTTCTATTTTTATTACCTAATCTTCAAAACATAGCTCTGTAATAAGTGGCCACTTCAAGAAAGTAAATTTTCATCCTTCATAAATAATTATTTTAATGTATCCAGAACCAAAACAACTGCTTCAGTCAAGAAAGGATTGCCAACTGGTCATCCTTTTTATGGCTATTATGCTAGTTTTGATATACTTTGGACTGAACTGCACATTCAGTTATTAAAGAATCTATAAAGTGGAAGTGCAATTGCAAACAGTAAAATTATAAACTAAAAATCAGAACTGCACATTCAGTTATTATAGAATCTTTGTCGAGTGGAAATGCAAATGCAATAAACAGTAATATTATAAAGTAAAAATAGTTTCTGCAAAGTGAAAGTATCATTTCCAACCAAAAGTTGACATCATTCATCGAATGAAGCATCAGTAAATGGGCAAAAATGTTAAAAGACTACTCACGTCTAACGAACCCGCAAATGGCACACGCCGTAAATATTTTGAAGCTCTCTGTTAGCTACTTGTTATCGCAGCAAAATAAACTCAAGAAGATTTATTTCAGCGAAAATAGACGTAACGGAGAAACTACCAATTCACCATTCACCAACAGCAAAACGAGACTGGCTTACTTTTGTTGACAACTTAATACTCTTGACTTTGACACTTGACAGTGACGTCAAGATCAAATGTCAAGAGAAGTGAGGAGACTTTTCTCTAGAATTAAAAATCGATGTTTACATACGTAATATCTCTATATGAGGAGTGACAATATTAATCTATGGGAGTGACGGAACAAATTACAAAACATGATAATTCCATATAATAACCATCTTTTCACAAAAGCTCAAAAACCTGTGACTTTGTAAAATTTAAATAAATACGAGTGCTAATAAATGTTATTGATATTGGATTTCATGGGTTTTATTTTTGCGCGGAACCCTAATTCATTTTCTAAAATAATAGTAGGCGTTTCGGAGATTACCCGGAATTAACAGAAACAACAATTTTAAAAATTGTATTTTTTATTTTATTTCGTAACGAGACTAGCTGGTCGTTTACCTGATGCTAAGCATAACGCTGGCTCATAAAAATTGCAGGGCCACCCAGAACTTTGAAACACAAAGGCCTGCGCGGCACTGCAGTGCCCTCGTTACCCTGAGACATTAGGTATTAAGTCTCATAAGCCCAGTAATTTCACTGGCTACTCTGCTCATCAAACCAGAACACAGTAACACTTGCACATTACTGCTTGGCGGCAGACTTCACGAGCAAAGCGGTGGTAATAACCCAGACGGACACTCGCAGAAGAGTTAGTCCTACCACTAACAGATTTTTGTCATAGGTACCGTATATACTTTCATCTGCATTTAGTAAACAGCTGTTATTTTGATATTACAAACAGACACTTAAAAACTTTATTTATTTGTATAGATTTATCGCTAATCACCAACATAATCATAATGGCACGCATAACTTTATGATACGTTTCTCTCTTTTCATTCGATCACTGCACAGTGCAATGTTTAGATCATCGAAGTGTAACTTTTTTAAAAAATCACTTGTTTATCATCAATTACGAAACTAGTTAATGTGATACATGCCCCGTAGCTAGTTATTATAACTAGCGACTTGAAATAACGATACCCTATATAATTTGTGAAATAACGTCCCCACCCAATCCCCACCCAGCACAAATCAATAGAGCTGTAAAAGTAACGAGAAATCGAGTACTCGTATGTATTCGGTATTGAAATCATTAGTACTCGTTACTTTCGTATCGTTACTTTTCTCGTTACTTTTGATACAATCGAGTATCGAACTTACGATTACCTGACTTCGTAAAATGACTAATATATAAATGTAGGTACATACGTATTGTCGAACGTATGAACTATTCTCGTCTTGCTTAGATATAGTTAGTGACATTATTGGCATAAAGTAACACCATAAAAAATCCTTAGTAAAATAATGAAATAAAAAAATTTGAAAATCAGTCGAATCGGTCGATAAATGGCGGAGATAAAGAGTAACATCTCCACAAAAAAAAATACAGGTGAATTGAGGACCCTTCTGCTCCATATTTTGAAGTTGGATAAAAATATAAACAATACGAAGCCACGATGCTATTTCTCACTCGCATTCATTCGATCGCTGGACAAACCGTTTCAGTTCACGCATCGTGCGTTGTATTCGTACGGATAACGAATCAAGCTGACATGATACGACACATACCAAAGTAACGAATTGAATTTGTAAGTAATGATTCGGTACTTCGAATCTGGCGATGTACTCGTTACTCAGTAACGAATACATACGGTTTCTTACAGCTCTACAAATCAAACGAACACATTACACATTAAATTCATAGGAATTTTCAATAGAAGTCTGTAAAAAGATGAATATCTCTATAGAGAAGAAGAGATCTGATTGTGCAGCGTTGCCCAAAGGCTGGCAAAGAGAGGAAGTTATTAGAAAAACTGGTCTGTCTGCTGGTAAAGTCGATGTTTATTATTACAGGTAATAAGTGTAATAACACTAAGTACAAATATCTGATGATAATTACTGTAAAAACTAATTATGAGCTGGATAACTAAGAACACTTATTAGGGATATCTACAGTCTTACCATTCTTCCAATAAATTTGAAATGTATACCCTGTTAGTACAGTACCTACAGTCCTAAATGGACATTCATTAAAATCTGTGTTCATACCACATTAAACTGTCTAACACTCATAATCATCACTAAATGAGGGTGTAACACCTAACTTACATGTAACCGGTCCATAATTTATATTTCTATAGCCCTACAGGTAAAAAGTTTCGCAGTAAGCCCGAGCTAGTTCGGTATCTGGGTGATAGTATGGACCTGTCATGTTTCGACTTCCAACAGGGTCAAATAAACACAATGCTGCTGTGCAAGGCCAAGAAAGCACGTGCGCAGTTCGACTACAGGTTCCCATATTAGTGTCTTACACTTGTGTTGTGATCATTAGTGCAGTCTACGCTTTGTGTTCCATTTGTACCTACAATGCTATTTTCCTACTAGATGCTTGTTACTCAGTGTGACCTAGGCTTAGAACTAGAGCCTTGTTTACATTATAGTATACATTATACTGATTGTAATGTTTTACAATATGGAGAATAACATGTTAGATTACACTCACACCTTTTATACCAATCTCATATTTTGGTCTGTATACACTATGAAAATAATTACATAACTTTGGTCTGTGCTTGGTTGTTGTCTGTTCAGTGAGTGCAGTTAAAAAACTAAGAACTTGAGTATCCCTATGTATCCATTTACCACAAACACAGTAGCACAATCCTGTGAAATAAATGTGTGATATTCACAGCCTCACTCATTGTTACATGTCAGCTAATATCTGTTAATAGTATAAACAAGGCTTTAGTGTGTGAAAAATGTGTTTGTTAACTACATTTGGCCATCAACGCACAGCTTTAGACAATCCAAGACTGTCTAAGCAATTAATACCTTGGGGCTTGACTGAAGTCACTTTCAACAATCGCTATCAATAGGTAGTACTGTTGATAATATTTGTAGAAAGTGACTTGTAGGCCTCTTGTTACCCAATGCTTAGACTTTATAGTGCTTTGTCACCTCACACCGTAATCTCATTGTAGACACCATCACAAAAGCTTTGCTAACAGTACCCCATAGAGAACATGCTAAAAACAAAACCTGCGATAGCATAGCTTCTCTCTGATTCTAAACCATATTTCATTGATCATATAACATGTTTTTACATTGTTTTAATTTTTTATGCAAATAAGTTCAAATTTTGAATATCTGGAGTATGATTGTCGGAATGTATGTTATCATGTAAACAGGTAACATATTCACCCACCATTTAGAGCATATTTTTTTATATTACAAATGCTTATTCATAAAATAATATAATAATGGAAGTGACATAATAACTAATATAAAATAAAATATAGAGAAAAGTTACCATTACAGTTAGTAAAAAATTATTCAGTTTTTAAAACTTTTGCATAAGAAATGTGACATTTAAATGTCCTTTCATAGGTTTGTTTGCTAGAATTGTGTTGATTGTATTTCTGTTTGATAATAATCCATGGTATTCGGTACTTATCATATAATTTTGTGTAATTGGTATATTTTTGTGTTCTGAGCAACTACTAGCCTAAACTTGAGCATGTATTTCAATTATTTAGCATGGTCCAATTATTTACTATTCTATTTAGTATACTTATTTTTATTGTATTGTTCTTCATCTTACATGTTTCTATAGCAGTAATATTTTGTAGATGTCAAGATCTTGAATTATATAGAAAACATTATAACAATAAAAAATATCTTTTTAATCCATTTCGCAAATATTAAGTCAAAATTAATTTATATTTTGAATTAATGGGAAAATATGAACGCTAAAGGTGTTTGCAACTGTTCTTTAAATACTATTTATTCCATTTTTATTATTTTTGCAGATCAGATCTCTAATCTTTCATAGTTATTCTAATAATTAATTTAGGATTACTGTGTGAGCCAATTACTATTTTCTCATTGTTGACTGCTATAAAAATTACTCAGTATCAATTATTATTTGGTTTAATATCTAATACAAATGATTTGTTTTGATTTTATCAACCTATGCCTTCATACTTGTGTCTGTTACTAATACCCTTATTTATATGCTTAGGGGTGTACGTTCAGATGCTTCACTGGTACCACCAATACGCCAGACCGCATCAATCTTTAAACAGCCTGTCACTGTCTACAAAACGCAGGAGAGCAAGGTGAAAACTGATTTGAAACATGGAACACAGGAGAAGCCGAAACAACTGTTCTGGGAGAAAAGGCTTGAAGTAAGTGTACCTCTAGTTTGTACTTAATAGCTTACATATTTCTGGTATGGGTTAAAAAGTTGGGTTACATAATATTAAAGTGTTTTGTGTTAAAAATGCTATGCAGGTTAGATATTTAGATACTCATGAATTTTTTGACAGGATCTTTGATCCTTTGATCAACATGCATTATGGTAAGGTACCAGTGATGCTTGTGCATCACATGATGTTGGGCATGTCATGTAATACAAGCATCACCGCTGTGCTGATCTTTACTTGGTGTAGATCTGTTACAATGTTTCATGCCTAACATGGGTATCCAGTTTAAAGCTTTTTTAAAATTAGTTCTGTAAATAAATGAATGTAAAAATAATAATAAATTAATCATTATTATTCCAGGGGCTAACAGCTTGCGATGCAAATGGTGTAATAGGCACAACATCCCTTCCCAAATACATAAAACCTTTGGGCCCATATATTTCTGATGCCACCACCATACAGTCGCTTGCCACTGCATTGCATGTCTCCTCTCAACCAATCACTGGTAAGTTGTCAAAAGAAAAATATGTTTTATAGGATAGATACAGAATATTAGCTTACAGACACCACCCAGCTGCCTGGCCTTTTTGGACTAAAAAACATTAAATTTTTAGTATTATTTCCTTTATATTTTTTTACTCACGACGGAACGGAGATGGTATTTGCGTTTAGGGTGAGACTTGAGAGGTTGTTTGTTTGTTTGTATGACTATTAGTGTTTGTTTAAATTTATCTCCAGAACGGTTTGACCGATTTAAATACCGTTTTCTGCATAGGGTTTGTGATTCATCGGCGATGGTTCTTAGATACATGTTAACGATAAGTCGCTGACATTGGTGTTGATTCTGTCGTTTCATACTTAAACCTAATTTTAGTTTCACTCTCTCTTTAGGTAGGTATGAGATGACAGAATCGACACCATTGTTTCCAGGTAAATGTTATTGGTTCATTTTAGCTTGATTCGCCCTCATCTTTCTTTCTATTCAGTAAAAAATACGAACGACGATCTCCTTAATTACGTTTTAAAGTTTTTAGCGTAGATTCTTTTCAAAATTTGACAGGAACAGAGAAAAATACGCCGCCATAATAATAAAAAAACATTTGAATAGCAGATTCCAGCAGCGCAGCGTGCGCGCTCTCGTATACCTACACTCGTATTTCAAGTACATTTAATTTGAGATTTTTCACGGGTACACTTTTGGGGGGCTTGAGCCCCCTCCTAGATCCGCTCATGCAAGCGGTAATATTCAGTATTACACTGCCTATTTCAATAAATATTTTGAATGATTAAACAAATATCCCTACGATTCCAGGTCAACCTGGTTCGAAGCAGTCTATCATCGAGAACCCGGGGGTTTTTTTAAACCCTGAGCAGCCGCTGATCGCGGCTGTAAGCATCACCAAGGATGACGTCAGGCGGCAAGAGGAAAGAGTGCGCCGCGCAAGACAGAGACTGCAAGAAGCTTTGGCGGTTGCCTAGGCAAGTATTCATGTCTCTAAGTACTTTATATCCACTACTAGCTGAGATTGGTGCTTATTTTTTTATTTATAACAACCCGAGGCTATTTTCAAAGAATGTGTTGGCAAGTATATTTGTGATTATTAGCAAACTATTAACCTCCCCAACTCGTGTTGTCTTACAGGGTTGCGCCGGCGGGAGTGAAGAGGTCGTCGAACCTGCTCCCGCCGATCTCTCGCTCCCCCAAGACCAAGAGCCTCAGCCGCTGTCTCTGGTCCAAGAACCGGTTATCGCGGTTGGGTCACCAACACCGCAAGAGGAAACTATCGAATAGAAAAAAATGTAATACTTGGGACAACTAGGGGTGTTGAAATATGGACTAAAATTAAAAAGACAATGATTTGGTGTATCTAAGATTGTAAGTAAAGGACTTACTTACACCACGCGTTATTCACTCTTACAGAATACAGACTACTACAACACAAAACTACCGAATAACAAATTATTTTATTCTTAAGACTATTTTGTTGGTGTCGGATCTCAGACTAAAGTTATTGACATGTCATAACATGTAAAGAGTTATTAGCTCCCGAATGCGGACGGTCCCGTTCGCGCGCTATCTCATAAACACTAGAAATTTTGTAGCAAAAAATATTTAACATAAGAGTGTGCTTTATAAAATTTTAAAGTACATAGTACATACCTACTAAGTATAAAACATACTAAAAAGAGACTAAAACAACAGCACAAACAGGTTTACATTAACTAACTTGAAGCAGTGTATTTATGTAAACAGTTACTCTGTTATATTCATGGCAATCACTAAAGTTTTTGTGTACATAGGTACCTACTTTATAAAGGCCTGAAGTGTAAAGAACTATTAGAATTGAAAATCGCTGTTACTTTAGAATATGTGTAAAAACAAAGATATAAGTAAAATAAGCTAATACACACTCTTAATAATTATTCAATTACTATGCTCAATATTAGAAACACTTGATAAAAGTTGCAAAAATTTCATTGGAAAAAAAAACTAAACTTCTATTTATATAAGCTAAGGCTAAGGCTTTGGGTAATCAGTCAGATTAATGTTAATAACACCATTAAAACAATTTTTAAAACAAATTGTGTTTATTTCTTAATTATGTTTAGTAAATAACTATGATAAAGAAGCATTAAATGTGTGATAAGTAAATATGTTCTATCAATGAGCTATTATTTTCACAACCTTAGAACCATAGTCCTATAGTATATTTTGCGCTTTCATCATGACAATAGGAAAGGTGCATAAGCGTAGAAAAGCAGTTACTTGAATGTCTTTTTACTGAACATTTGTTTGATAGTGGACATCAAAAGGCAAATTCTCTCAGCCTTTTACAGAAGATCTTACACTAAATTGACTTTGATTGAGAAATCAGTCCCTAGTTCGAAGGCTTAGCATGATGGACCAGCATTGTCTCTCATCAGCAGGTGAGATCAAGTTCAAATGCAATTAGCTATTATGCAAAGACTTGCACCAATATTCACACCAGCCAAAATATTTAATGATAGTGTCTCAACCAATCTTGAAATAACTGTTACAGTATGTGATAAACCATAGAAAAGGATGCAACTATACAAATTGCATCCTTTTTAACATCATGATATTCATCCAAAGGCAACAGTAGAATAGGCTCAACTAAGAGTATATGTATTAAGCTATTACAATATCCATTTATTAGTAACTAATAAAAATGGACGGCTGCTAAATATTTGTAACGGACAAGCTGAAATGCTCAGTGCAATCGAAATAGTAACACGTGTTATATTTCTGATTACCTAACAATATGTAGCAAATTCTTCAAATTGGGCCCTTTTGTACCAGTTATTATTGAAGCTTGATAAAATATGAAAATTTAATTTTTAGTTATGAGATTTCAGGCAAGTTTCTTGTAATCTCTAACTAAAATAATCCTAGGCCTAGATTGCTAGCCAATATTAATTACTTACCTATGTTATAATTAAAAGCAATTTCATTGTTTTCTGACCTTAGAGCTACAAGAACAATTAATAATTAAGACTCCTAATAATTTATTATATTAAGACTAGAACACAGCAAAGGCATTACATTACTTAATAAATGAAAGTAAGTTAGTAAAGTTCTCTCTAATAAAATTGCTATAGGTACATAATTAAATAATTACTAATCTTTAAAATCTCCTATAACTACAAACTCCTACTGAAGGCAATTTCCAGCAAGGCATTCAATATCCCATTATTCTAACAACTTTCTAATAAAACTTTGGTACACATATGTATTTAATAAATTTAATTCTAAAATAAAGGAATCGTTTTTTTTGTGGAATGATGCATAAAAATGATATGTAAAGCATAACTTTGATACAAAGTTGTGTTTGATACGTAAATGATATGTCATGTATAATAGAAATGGCTCAGGTCCATGGATAAAAGTTAGAAAATAAAATAGTTCCTATCAAAAAGTACCCAATGAAATAGTACTGAATCATGCGGGACTGAAAATCTGGCATGCGACTTGATATTATAAATGTTCTCCATTTGCTGTACATATTCTCAACTCCTTCTAAATTTGCTATTGATAAGTGGTGAGATGGTATTCGCTTTCCGATGCCAATGCGTCGAAAATGCTCATTTATTGTGTTCTGATCTGATGTTGGAGTTGGACTTACATTCATTCTAGCAGAACATATCCAGTACAAAATGGGACTAGCCGAAGCTAGAAGTCTTGTTGACACTTGTATATGTACAAAACCAATACAAAATACGGACAACATCAATGCATGAACTACATACACAAACAATATAGGATCATTGGCCCCAAATCCTTTAGAATAATGCTTTGATCTGTAAGGCATCTTATTTGAATAACCAAAAATATTAGACTTCAATCCAAGTCTAAGACACAATCTAAAATTATTTGTAACATATGACATACAATTGTATATTATTATGAACAAAATTGGTGCAGCTAACATAAAGTTAGGGATTTGTTTCAATTTATAGTATTTAAACAAACCAACATTCCAATAATGAGTCTGAATGTAAGTATATGATAAAGGTATTGAATAATTACACCATGGACTGTCTGCCATTCCTGGCAACACATATTCTGTGTTTGCTAAAAACTCTGGTAAATTATGATCACTTTGTGTGCAATATTTAAAATAATTGTATGTTTGAACCAAAAGAAATGGTATCAAAGCTATTATCACAGTCATAAATAGTGCTACACTGGATGTTAATAGAGGTAACAATAGGAATGGTAAAATGATTCTACGTTTGAGTGTTCTATATTTATACAAAATCTCAGGCAATGTCCTCTCTATGATATTTTTGAAACTGGTGTAAAAAATGAACCCTAAATTAACTGAGCCATTTGATCTAGCTATCAAAGAAAACCCTGCAGGCAAGCCACTTGTTATATCAATATTTGCAAATCGTAACGTCTCATTTTCTGTACATTTTAACATTGTGTAGAAGGACATCCAAGAAAATAATGTTTCAGAATATGGGGCAGAGAAGAAAATACTTGCAGGGTTGATACAGTACAATATTACAGATTTGTATGCCTTGCATTCACTTCTTAGAACACGTAGGCTCAGTCTATGTAGTACATCTGCAGACTTTATAAACATTACAACATTGACTATTGTCGCAGATATTAGCAGTGTGCTATGAAAATTCAACAATGACCCAAGTATACTACTTAGTCCGTAGGCGAAATATCTTACGATTAGTGGAAAGAGCGGAAAAAACGCCAAACAGTTTTCGTACGTGTATCCGTATTGAGCGATGTGGATAAAGTAATGAGCATCCCAGCGCTGCAGGCCGCCGAGCAGTTTGTCCACAACAACGTCCGCATATCTTTTGCGCAGTGTAGGGTCCTCAGGACTCATAAAAACGTTCGCACTGTGGTCTGGTAGAACAAAGTTTGCTACAGCTTGTACTAAAATCACAATTATTCTTGAACTGAAAGCAAACCACAAGATCTTTTGACGCGGCGAGTACATTTTTATCTGAAAGCACAAAATATATTAAAAACCTGGATACTTTGGTTAAATAATTTGATTGAAAAGATTTCTTTTGGGAGTAAATATTTGTAATTACATTAATGAATTGTTAATTCATTTTTTATAAATAAAATAATAATTTAAGCTTTTACTTAAAAATAAATGTCACTCGCGCACTCGCATCGCAATTCGCACCAAATCAGTGTTGCCAGCGCGTATGAGTGAATTCGGACGATAATCTATCTGAAAAGGCAAGGTTTTGATGGTTAGCGGACGGTTTAAAAAAAAGTGTTATTTTATCTAATCCGTACACAATAATAGGTACATTACTGTCGAGGACATTATTTGCGGTTTCGTCCGAGACTTGTTTAAGTACCTACGTTTCTCCAACTTGCGAGCAAACTATCAAATTTACAGAGTTCGGTATGAAACTTACATTTGCACCAAATTGCCCGCGCGCGTTTTTTTGTTCTTTTTTAAACTTTTAAAAATGAATGCGTATTCAGCCTCATAAAATAAATAATACTTATGGGAGAGTGAGATGGAGGGAGTCCAAATACCTCAGGGTTGGAGTAAAACAGAGTATAAAGTTAAAAAAGGTCTAATCAAACTTTAAACAACACCATATGAATATTTGATATAAAAAAGAAATGGAATGGGTTCCTTGTCCAGAAATCATCATCAATTCACATGCACTAATAGGTAGGCCTTCGCGGCGGAGCGACAGTGACGCGCGCGTGTTTTTCAGAGCGGGCTAGCGACGAACTGCTCAATATTCCAGACGCGCGCGCGGCATTTGTTTCTAGACAAAAGTTCTAGAATTTGAGAGAAAGAGTAGGCACTACTCCGCGTATCGAGGCGGTATACGACCTCTCGAAGCGCGGGGTGGCAGCGCGGAGGTTCCAGGTGAAAAGCGGTTTGCTATAATTATACTTTAATTTATGTTAGTGTGCTTAATGTGTATGTTTTACAAATTCCTGTTGGTCTGAAGATTCGTTCTAAAAAGGACGGTCTTGGTGAAGGGACGTCGATAGGACAATCCCTTAGTAGTTTGTGGATAGGACCACAGAGTACCTTTTTTACGGGATAGGACGGACGGACATTGAATAGGACGGTAAACCGTCCTAAATAGGACGGTCTGGCAACGCTGCACCAAAGTACAAACCATAGACATTAGACCACAGATAAACGTAGTGGTTATATTCTCTAATCTCTGAGTAATATGTAGCTAGCATTAGACATAGAGTAAGTTTGGGAATTGTTATAATAAAACTGTTTTTGATACAAATAAATGTAATTATTTGACTTACTACCCGTATATATCCGACCTAAAGATGCAACCAAGAGAAAGATTTTTCTGATCAACATAGATAGCAATATTATCTCTGATTCACTTGTATTAATTATTGTTTCTTTTGAACAGTGATTTTTTCTCGGTAGGTCTCGCCATTAAGTATATTGCTGACTGCATTAAATTATTCAAATAAAATAGAATCATTTTTACTATAACAAATCGTCGAAATTCTGTACCGGTTAGTTCATAAAGTAACCGCCCTTTGAGAAAGAGACACACTTCCTTAATAGTTAGTCTCTTTCGGACCGCGTTTTTGGTATTAACTTTTCTAGCAATATGGTTTCTCTTAATAGTCTGTGTCTAGCTACTTATTATTGATCTATGGCATAGTCTCTGCATACTCAGTAGTCTGTGGTGATGCATTTGACCGGTGAATGAAACGTCAGATGAAATTTAAAATTTTTAATTTATTTCACAAATTATATAGGGTATTTATATAGGGTATCAGATAGACATGTCGCCTACATCCGTCGCTAGACACGAGCTCTCGTCTCTGATTGGCTGAAGCAAAAAGATGTTTGACATTTTTTTAATTTTTTATTTTACGTTTACCTAAGCTAATGCAATATTCTAATCCAGCAGCCTTCACTACATTATTTAATATTACCTAACCTACTTCTTTAAAATTCAGTAAAACAACGTTTTTGTATTCAATCATTTATTTTTCTTTTTCAATTTTTTCTTATATTTATTCAGAGCTTTGCTTTGCATTGCTGGAATTACAGTCCTTTTCTCAGCGTATTGATGGTCATCAGTACAGTGCATGGGTTCTGGAAAACGAAGATTAATAAATCGAAAATTGAATGTATAATATAATATGAATGATTTATTAGGAACGTAACTGAAATGTGGGTAGCTTACCATTAGTTTCAAGAGATAATGAAATCCCACTGCGAATTGCCAATTGTATAAATAAAGTAGGATAAGCACTGCTCAGTAGATATGATTTCATGTCACGAATCGTGCCTCAACATGTTTGGGACACATTTGTAGATCAGTGAGCTCTTTCGCACTCGCAAAGAATCGCAGTTGATGGCAACCAATCACTTTTGGAACCTTTCCTCGCTTTTGGGTAACTTGTGTAAAATACAGGCATCTCGAGGGCTTACGCAGCCCGGTACACATCATTTGTGATACATTTCGAAAAATTAATCAAACAAGTTGATTGCTATAGATGTGGAAAAGAAAATAGACGAAAATTAATCGATGCACAGCTACCAATTCACTCAACACAACGACAACAATATGTAATATTGAAATTTAAGATATAATTCATTTAATAATGACAGTACAATGACAATAAGTATGAGTGGCTGCAAAGAGATTTTAATGTGTTATGACGACGACAATGACTTCAAATCGTAACAAATATGGCGGCGGCTCTAAAGATGACATCAAGAGGAGGGGAGTGAAGTGAGCGGGGGGTGCAAAATGTCATATGTCTTTTTGCTGTGACGTTTCTCGTGTCTAGTGTTTTTCTTAGACAGATTTATACCCGTGATTTATTTCTATTTCTTCCGAGTTCCTAAACTCCTCGTTCGTAAGTTTTATTAGACCACCTTTTTGCCTCTACCAATAACCAATTACCATAAAAAATGTTATAGCGAATAATGCCATGTTCTAATTAACGTGTGATCCAGTGTAACTTCTAAATGAATTAGTGTTAAAGGAAAACATTACCATCGCGATGGAGGAACCTATTTTACGTTACGAAAAGATAGACTTCTTGGGAGAAGGACAGGTAAATAAAATAAAACAACAATTAAACTATTCAATAATCAGGATAATATTAGGTTGTTGTGTTAAATCATCAGTCGTGAATCGAGCCATGTCAAAAGACTTCGGGCGGTTTAAAAACATTGACACCATCAGGGACTAGCCACATTCCTAGTTCCTACACTAGAAGGAAAGGATTCAATAATCGTGCTTTAAATATACTAATTAGTGTGCGTTATTTAATTACTTGCTGGCTTGATAAGCTACTAACCTAAAAATACATAGGCTTACAAAAGTTATCCAAAAATTTTCATGTATAGAATAACACTGCTAAATTTAATATTTCGTTGTCAACTCTTTCCCCTTATTTTATTTCACTTGGGGACAGCACACTAATACTATTTATTATTAAATAAATTAATAATGCACACTAAAATAAGTACTCCAAACCCTAACTTAGATTCCGTGTCTATACACAACACTATACATACTATACACTATAACGACCATGATCTCGCAACATCCAGACACATAATATGTAGAAGTCATGTCTATCATACTATCAACTATACCACTGGGGTGGTTGATTTACAGTGAAATGTGTTATTAATATGGTTATGAACCTTTTACCATGGCCAAAATCGGCCAGAACACCATTTTATTTATCATAAACCTTTTTTATTTTATACCTTTACATTATTTGCAGCCTAGTATTTGTACTTGCTTATCCTTCATTTCTTTGTCATGTTTATCTCTTCACCTTCATCTAGTGTTAAATAAATAGTCATAGTAATATCAGTAGTTCTAAATGAAAAAAATCAAATATTTATACCATTTTTCAGTTTGCCACTGTGTACAAAGCAAGAGATGTGAAAACGGACAAAATAGTAGCAGTAAAAAAAATTAAAATTGGATCCCGACTAGAGGCTCAAGATGGTATCAACAGAACAGCACTGAGAGAGATAAAATTGTTGCAAGAATTGCAGCATGTAAACCTCATTGGATTATTAGGTATTGCTCAAAAATTCCTGTCTGAAGTTTCAAGAATATTTTAATTTACTTATTTTCCAACACCTTTATATTCATACTGAGCAGTGCTTACCAAAGTTATAAGGAACCCATAAAAAAAACAAAGTTTGAGACCCACACCAAGCCTAGCATGAAGAGTATATTTATTATTATTATTAAACTTGTTATATACATTGCTGCTGCAGCATTTCCTCATTAATATGTATATTATTCGAAAGTATTTAACTTAATTAAAAAGTATTTACTTAAGGTAAACCAACCGTGTTACCACAAAAAACACTTAGATGCCTGTTTAGCTAAAGCTCAAGATAAACATTTAAAAAGATTAGAAATGTCCTAACAGAATCGAGTTAGACAATGGTTAGACACTACTTTAATCAGGATTTGTGGTTGCTCATATTTAAACATATTAACTTATCTTTCGTTACTTTCCCTTTTAGTTGTTGGTTTTTCAAGTTAATTCTTTTTCAATTACAACATTTACATCCGACATGGGTTTTTTTAAAAATTATTAATTTTGCTTTTATAATAAGAGCCTTAGTTATAATCAACTTGTATTACTTGAAATTATTAGCGAAATTTTACAACTGTTGTGCTAAGCCACCTTAATTTCAGGGTCTTCACAGGTACACTTCAGTCGATATTGAGCCATAGAAAAGTATTCTATATCTGAAATAGAGGTCCTTGTTGTTGTCAAAAAATGGCATTGGCATTGTGTGGGTTTCATTGAGTATGGATTTCTAAATGAATATTTCTTTAATTTCAGATGTTTTTGGGCAAAAATCAAATGTTTCATTAGTGTTTGACTTTATGGATACTGACTTAGAAATAATTATTAAGGACAGTAACATAGTACTTACTCCAGCTAATGTTAAGGCTTATATGATTATGACTTTAAAAGGTAAGAAAAATGTAGACACTACAACAATGAAAGTATTTTTAAGCACTGATGTCATTTATTAAAATAAACTTATATTGCAATTTCTTACAAAAAGTATTTTATCTAAAAAACTATACCTATGGTTTTACTCTAACTGTGTAGAAACTAAAAAATTTGATTGAACTACCAAGTCACTTTTGTGTCAGCTTGGAAAAAGGAACCAAATCTGTAGTTGCTGATATGTTTTCCAATACTATTTCAGGTTTAGAATATTTACATCAGAACTGGATTCTGCACAGAGATCTAAAACCTAACAACTTACTTATCAACCGAGATGGCACTCTGAAAATTGGTGATTTTGGTCTAGCAAAAGCATTTGGATCTCCAACAAGGATAAACACACATCAAGTTGTTACCAGATGGTACAGGTAAGATTGTTAAGAAAATATAGACGAATATTAAGAACCATAGCACACAATGTCAACAACTATGGTGAAGCAGTCTCATGATTAGTGGCCGCGCTGCATGCATCCCTACAATAAAATGCTGGTCGCTTCTGGACCACGCATTATCCTCTCTGTAGACGGCCTTATATGTATCTATAAATCTAGAGGACGAAATGCATCTGAGTTATATCTGCAAAAGTTATTTCTTCCCGACAACTTCATTCACCGGCAATCGTCGCCGCCGACCGCCGTTATTCATTCTCAACCTTGCCTTATAAGGCGAGGATGGTTTATATTGGAGCCTAAGGCTTTATGAAAATTTGTAATGTTTCTTCACGTCAATTATTATCTTTGTACATTACTTCTTTTTAATAATTATGATTGTGTAAATTATTACATAATAAAAAGTATTCCAGGTCACCAGAACTATTATTTGGAGCCAGACAATATGGCACTGGAGTAGATATGTGGGCTATTGGCTGCATTTTAGCTGAATTGCTACTGCGAGTTCCATTCCTGCCGGGAGAGTCAGATTTGGACCAACTCTCTCGTATTTTCCAAGTGTTCGGGACTCCTAGTGAAGAAATTTGGCCTGTGAGTTTGCAATTGGAATTGATTTACGTTCAATATGTTAAACCGCTGTTGTTTTGTTATAAGTACCATATTATACTTTCACATTCATTAGGTAAAAAGCTGTTTTTGATATTACAAACAGACACTTCAAATTTATTTATTTGTATAGATGATTTGCTTGCCCCATAATAGAGGGCCATTGATTTCATGTGAAATCTGTTATCTGCAGGGCATGAAAAGCTTGACCGACTATGTGCAATTCAAGCAGTTCCCTCCGCAGCAGCTGAGGCACATATTTAGCGCTGCCCCGGATGACCTCATACAACTGCTGGACAGTCTACTGTCGCTCTACCCGCCAAAACGGTGCGACTGCACGCAAGCATTGCAAATGGCATATTTTAGGTAAGATTATTAACAACTAGCAGCTGCCTGCGGTTTCACCCGCGTGGAGATATTGGATTTCATGGGTTTTATTTTTTTGCGCGGAACCCTCATTATTTTTCAAAAATTAAAGTAGCCTAAGTTCTCCTTGTAACATCAGCTATCTGCCAGTGAAAGTCCCGTCAAAATCGGTCCAACCGTTTCGGAGATTACCCTGAACAAACAGGCAGACAGACAAAAATTTTTAAAAACGGTTGATTTGTTGGTACCATATGTACCATGTAGATAAACAATCTTTCCGTGTTACCACAAAAACACGTACCGTGTTACCACAAAAAACACTTTTAGGCCCCTGTTTCACCCCTATAGACAGTAGATAAACGCCTAAAATGATTAGAAATGTCACAATAAACTGGAGTTAGGCAATGGTTAGACATGTTGCAAATAATCTGTATCCAGCTTTTCAAAATGAATGTAGTAGTTACAATACATTTATATCAGTAATTATAAATTAGCACCTTTGATTTCAGCAACAAACCAGCACCCTCGGTCGGTAACAAGTTGCCGATGCCGTCAAACATAACTAAGCTGGAAACCGAGAAACCGTCACTGAAAAGGAAACTTTTAGAAAACATAGATGGAGGATCTCTGGCAAAGAGACTGCAGTTCTGAAGTTATATATACTACAATCTAGTTTAATGACCGAAGTGCAATTTATACAAAATGGTAGATGACTATTATAACAGTAAGTTTTCTTTGACTATTTACGAACTACTTAAGACTGCCTGTTATAAAAAGCATAACTGAATGTAATTGTAAAATAAAGCAGGGCTTTAATTTGTATAAATACTTGATATTCTGCTATATAACTTTTTGTATGACTCCATAAAATGAAAATATAATGTTGATATGAAATATTCGTTGTTTTTGAAAAGTTCGCAACTGAAACAATGAACTCTTTGTATGACTCCATAAAATGAAAATATACTGTTGATATAAAATATTCTTTATTTTTTGAAAAACTCAACTGAAACAATGAAGTATATAGAAATAATACGATTTTGATAATAATTTACAGTAAATATATTCTTTCAGTTTTTGCTTATTTTTTCTATGCACCAGAATTTACGGAAAACGTAGGTAAAGAGTAAATACTTAAGCAGAATTCTATTTAGCACAAGATTTAAAATCGATTATATTATTAACAACTTACCGAGTACAAAATAGACAATACAGTAAATGTTAGTTAAAAACAGTCATATTTGCGTACCCTATTCGTAAGAGAATTCAATACATTAGGCACTTTAAAAGACACCAGAAGGTCATACCAATCTCTGTTTTGCTCTTACTTTGGTAGGATGAAGTACTGGCGTAGACCTGGGGAAGAAATACAATCTGTTAATAATACACCCATGGACAAAAAAAGGTTTAAGTTCTCATTTTGCAATTATCGTGCGTACTGGCCACAAAGATTGTCATACATTTTTTTATTCAATGAAATGTAAAGAGTATGATAGTATCATTTTAATTACTATTGAATTAAAAAAAAATCGTTGAATTTGGGAAACTGTTAGATGACAGTATCTTTGTGGAAAGTATATATATTATTATACTGATGGTCTTAAACCTAAGGACAAGTATAAGGACAGTAATTATGTATTTTGTGTTTCATGCAACATCCCAATTAGGTAGCAATTTTTTACTACACACTGTGACGATACGGACGTCAAACAAGGTGTATACCGTTCCTACATTTTTTTAGTTATAAAATATATACAGTGATCATTTGTTACCAAAACATAGTGGTAATATAGTTTTTTTGTGCCATTTATCAGTGAAACTGTTATGTCAAGAAATAGGTGTGGAATAGTACAAATATCGTAAAAAGGATTTTTATTGCCTCAAACAGTGAGTTTCATAATTACCCTCTATTATAATAATTAGGGTTAATAAATTATAAACTCCAATTTGTTTGCGAGTCTATGTTTGACTACACTGGTTTATTGGACTATATATGTGGCTGCCTACACTTGCTCAGACATTGACCGAGCAAAGTAACACTGAAAAGTGAAACGGCTGTAAAATTTATTACTTCCTAATTGAGTTAAGTGCTGCCATCTAGCAAAAACTACTCGGACTGTAGTTAGTCCATCAACTTAGAACGATCCATTCTGCTAAGCTATTTTGGTCTCGCAATATGCCGCAGTGTGCTGCATGTGGAAAGTTTATGGGCGCTAAAGAGGGCGTCACTTGTCCGAAGTGTAAGTCGAAAAGCCATAATGAATGTGTAAGAGTGCCAACCGGCGTTACTGTGTCGGACTCGTGGAGGTGCGGTGATTGCCAAAATAAAGCACCTAAGGGCCGAGATCCAGCCACCCCGATACGTGGAATGCAGGATGGTTACCTTACGCAAACACAAGAATCTTCTATAGTGGTCAGCGATGGTGGAGCCTCCAGTCAGGTTAACATAGACGTTGTGAGCGCTCTTAGAGAGGAAATGCGCTCTGAATTTCTAAATATTCAGAAATTAATGACCTTAGAATTTAAAGATTCAAAAGATAACATGGGATCCTTTTTCGAGGAGATGCGTGAGCTCAAGAAGGAGTTATCAGCGACGCGTTCCTGCTTTAACGAGCGCATGGATACGTTTGAAGCGCGCCTTGTCTCTCTTGAGCAGTCCCGGGACAACTTACCAGAATCTGCACACATGAGTTCATTGGAACAAGCCCTCGTCGAAGTGAAAATGCAGCTCAATGACCGGGAACAGGAGTACCTACTAAATGATGTGGTCATTACTGGTTTCAAGGAAGAAAACGCTGAAAATCCTACTCATTTAGTATCGCTATTAGGCTCAAAAATGGGCATTACTGTAGATGACCGCGATATCGTGTTAGCCGAGAGGGAGGGGCCGGTTCGTCGACCCAAGGATGACGGGCCGGCTCGAGCCCGTCGCATCGTAGTTCGTTTCTCTCGGCGCGCCGTTCGTGATGCATACCTGGGGGCTGCGCGCGTCCGCCGCGGTCTCACCACTACCGACCTGGGTGTGGATGGCGGCCCGACCCGCTTATATGTGAACGAGCGTCTTACTAGAACCAACAGTCAAATATTCGCCAAAGCGCGAGAACAGTGCCGAACGCATATATGGAAGTACTGCTGGTCCAAAGAGGGTCGCATTTACGTCCGAAAGGAACAGGGAACACCATATGCCCGCATTCGTGATGAAAAAGACATAGACCAAATTTTTTCCAAGGACTCAGTTTGAGTGGGCTTTTTGAAGTCTGTTTGTCCCTTAGACGAGTACCTATTTTCTTTAATGTATTAATTTTATTTTTTGTTTACTCATTACTTCTGGAATTCGAATTCAACACTTTATCGAATTATTTAAGTATAAGTCAAACTATAGTTTTGCGGCTTACTGTTATTATTAGAAAACTATTGAAATATCTCATTATATTTTTGATTCAATCGTTTTATTACGACAACGGGCTCGTTGTTATGTATTTTATTGTTAACACAGTAACTAATAGTAATAGTGCAATTTATCGTTTGGTTTTTCGAAAGCAAGTGGTAATGTTGGTAAAGTGCTATTTTCAATGTATCTTACGTCTTTTCCGATACCTTGCATTACTTGATAACCTTGTTTTAAATTATATAATTACTTTTATTCACATTTATGATAATAACACTTACAGCGCACCATGCGTTTTACTTTATACCTGCCCTGATAAAATAATCACTGTTCTGTTTCTAAGATTTTGTAGCATCGTCTCTTTACGCGCCGCTAATCTGCTCTGGGCGTACTTGTATGTTGACCGCTGCCAAGATGTGGGTCCAATGCGTTTAATTTTTTACATATTTAATTACGGTTTTAATTTTAAGTACTACATAATTTATTCATTAGTTTATTATTACATTTACTGCCCATCAAATACTTCAACTAATTGCCTTACTCTTATATTTTTCTATTTTCTAAACAGCATTATTTGTCTACAAATACCTAAACTTCCTACTATTTTTTATAAAATGATTACTATTTATGACAATGGGTAACAACAAACTGCTCAAAGTTGGATTGCATAATGCTGGTTCCCTAGGTACCGATCATGAAAACTTTATTGCAGCGATGTTGAGGTATTCGGCGGATATAATGGCCATCAATGAGACATGGCTCAGAGCAGGTGAACACAACCGTGCCCCTGCTGTCCCAGACTACCGGTTGCGCCACACGCCACGTCCGGCTACCATACGCGGCGGCCGCGGTGGTGGTGTAGGTTTTTATATTAGACGTGGTATTAATGTTAGGTGTTGTGCTCACCCCCCGAACCCGAACGTAGAACAGATGTGGCTTAAATTAAGTGTGAAGTCTTCAAAATTGATAATAGGTACGGCTTATCGCCCGCCTTGGTTAGATATTAATATTTTCTTTGAAGCGTTGATGGATTCGGTAGCATCTTTTTCTTACTGTGACCATTTAATCCTTTTAGGAGACTTTAATGTAAACTTGCTCAATACAGATGCCCCTAATACTAAAGTTTTTAATGATTTTCTTGCTTGCACAGGTTTAAGTCAAATTGTGGAAAAACCAACTCATTTTACGGAAGGAAGTGAGACTCTCATTGATGTGGTTTGTTCGAATGTCCGCTCACGAAGCGTGTGCGTTGACCTAGTGGGTACTCACATTGGGCATGCTTTCGTAACGTGCGAATTCATTTTCAAAAAACCTAAAATCTCGCCCAGGTGCGTTACATACAGGCCAATAAAGGACATTTGCGTTGACCTTTTTAACAGAGATTTGGAGTCCGTTAGGTGGGATTTGATTGAATCTCAGGATCACGTAGATAAGATTGTTGCTAACTTTAATGACGTGATCATATTTTTATTTGATCTGCATGCGCCGATGAAGACGAAAATTTTCACGGAATTGCACAGTCCTTGGTTAACTGATACTGTGAAGTTCATGATGCGTCTTCGGGACGCTGCTCTTACCAGATATCGAGACACCAAACTAGATAGCCATAAATTATTTTATAAAGACCTAAAGCACCAAGTCGTTTTTGCACTGTACAGTGAGAAAAAGGCTTTCTTTAAAGAAAACATTAATAAAAACATTAAAAACTCGAAAGTATTGTGGAAGAATCTGAGGTCGAAAGTCCTACCACCTAAAACTGCCGAGCTTCCACCACAATTTGACAACCCTGATGCTATCAATGAACATTTCTTGAAAGTCCCTGGCACACTGGGTGTCAGTATCTCTGACCTCACCTTTTTTGAATTTTTTAAATTTGGTTCTAGTTTATTTTCCTTTAAGCCCGTTAGTTCTTCGACAGTCCTTAAATTTATTAGAGAAATTAAATCGAATGCATCTGGTGTAGACGGAATATCGCTAGATATGATTACTTTAACACTACCTCATAGCTTAGATGTTATCACAAAAATTATTAATACTTCACTAGATTCCTCAATATTTCCTACAATTTGGAAAACGGCTATAGTAAGACCTATTCCTAAAATACCTACCCCGCTTGAAATAAAAGATCTACGACCGATCAGTATCTTACCGTGTCTGTCTAAAATTCTAGAGAAAGTTGTTAGTTATCAAATAGTTGAATATTTAGAAAAGCACAATATGTTACCAGACATGCAATCAGGTTTTCGTAGAAATAGAGGCACAAACACTGCGTTATTAGATGTCACGGATAATATAATTGCTGCCCAGGACAAAGGAATGGGCACAGTTTTAGTTTTGCTAGATTTCTCCCGTGCATTCGATTCTATCAATACATCTCTTCTACTTTCTAAATTAAGCTTCTATGGTTTTGATCACAATGTGATTCGTTGGTTTGATACATATTTAAGTAATCGAAGTCAATTTGTTGAGATCAAGAGGGATAATGGAGAAGTTTTGACATCTGAGAGATGCGAAGTTCTTCGAGGCGTGCCACAAGGATCGATCCTGGGTCCCTTGCTTTTTATTTTATACAGTGCAGATATTATCAATTGTATACAGCATTGTAAGTTCCATATTTATGCCGATGACATTCAATTGTATCTATCCTTTCGACCAGAAGACACCCGATCTGCAGAGGCAAAGCTTAATCAAGATTTGGAACGGGTTCATACATGGGCTATGTCCAACTCATTATTACTTAATGCAAGTAAGACAAAATATATGGTTTTAGGCACTAAAAATTTAATACATAAAATCACATTGGCGAATCCACTTCTGGCTATCGATGGAGTGCATATCGAACGTGTCTCTGAAGCGCGAAATCTTGGTCTTGTCATGGATGAGAGGCTTAAGTTCGAACGTCACATTATAGAATCTGCCAAAAATTGTTTTTACCGCTTGAAAGTCTTATACAAAATAAGGAATTGCCTGAGTACAGACCTCCGTATAATGTTGGTTGAATCGATTATTTTGTCCAAATTTAATTACGTTGATTCAGTGTATGGCCCCTGCTTACTTTCCAAAACATCTCGTCTCATTCAAAGAGTTCAAAATGCTTGTGCTAGATTCTGTTTTGATGTGCCTCCGCGTAGTCATATTTCGCCTTTTCTGAATAAATACAATTTATTAAATATGAAACACAGAAGAAACTTGCATCTTGCTACTTTGATGTTTGGGGTGGTGAACTCTCAGAAGCCATTATATTTGTACTCTAAGTTTGTTTGGGCTAGTGACTATAGAAGATATCAGGCCAGGGCATCGTCTTATTTGCTAAAGACACCACAACACGGTACTGCTTCATTTCGAGGTAGCTTTCGTTTCTGTGCCACAAAGTGCTGGAATTGTCTGCCCCCTCCTCTGCGTAATCTTAGATGTAAATTTAATTTTAGATTAAAATACAAGAAACATCTGTTAGATTTACAAAAAACTGCCCCATAAACAGCGTTTTTTACGAGTCACGAGTGAACAGGTATCTTCTAGGTAAGCGTTCTACATCGTCGACCGCTTTGTCACTTACCACCAGGTGAGATACCAGTAAAACGCAAGCCTATAGACGCTATAGTAAAGAGCACACAAAACAAAGTCATTGGTTTCCTTTTTATTTTTTTAAATGTTTCACAGTCGAATCTAATGAGTTAGTGTGGCATAAGATAAACATAACAAGTAAGATTGATATATATATATAATTATATATATGTACTTAATACGGGTTGTGGTGGCTGACCTCACAAGCATTGTATCTGCCATTAGCAAATATATACACATATAATAAAGTTTTATTTATTTTTTTCCTTTATGTTATTTTTAAATATGTCAGTATCATGGTTTGTAATATAATATATTGGTAATGTAATATGATTATTATTATTTATTGATATGTACTAATTTTTAATATACTTTTTGTTTTATTGTCCGTGCGTCACTTACTGGTCGGAGCTGAAAATCAGCGCTGTGTTCAGTTCACTGTTCACAGCACGTGCTGAGCTCCGACCATTTTCGGAACTCCGCACATGGCAGCGGTTCACATCTTAATTTTATTAACATATTCAGTATGTATTGTTATCACGTATTTATTTGTCTGGTTTATTGTTTCTGTTTCTTTCATTATTTCCTATTATATTATGTAAAAATATTTTTGTTCTCTTTGTTGTGACTTGCTCAAGCTGTGTGTGTGTGTCTAGTTTCGAAATAAATAATTTCTTTCTTTCTTTCTTTCTTTCTTTCACTGTTTTTTGTTGTACACGGAGGCGACCAGCCAACCTGACGGAATCGAATCAAAGTTGTTTGTTATCGGTTATTTTAGGTAATAATAGCATTATTTTCTACATTTCCTTTCACTCTATGGTAGGTAAAGAAAGATAAACGCCAAGTTGCGTACTTCTTTCACTTATGCTGGTTACGTGTAGGTACACTTTATTTTACCACTATAGCAGGCAGACACTTGAAGAGCGAGTGTGGCCGAGCGGGAACTTGTGCAACTTTCAATCCGATGTACCATAGTTGGAATCTCAACTCGGCCCGCACCAATGACTTATATCAAGTTATGTGCGGATTATTCACACTCGCTCTAAAACGTTGAAGGAAAACATCGTGAGGAAACCGGCATGTTCAAGAACCAAAAAATTCGAGGACATGTGATATCCAGCAAGCCGCACTGGACCCGCGTGGTGGATTATGGCCCATACCTCTCTGAGAGAAGGCCGGTATCCCAGCAGTGGGAGCGTAAGAGGCTGATAATGATGAGAAGACATAGGTAGATAGGTGCAGTATGAACAATATTAGGTACGTATTTTTCAAATATTTTTTAAACTATCAAAGACACTTACGCGCTCAATTTCCATAGGGTATAGGCCGTTCTAACCATGTGCGCCTTGTTTGTGTGGTCACGGGCTTCCAACAATGTCTGAGGGCGTTCGTAGATGAATGCGTCACTGCATTGCACTTTTAAACCAGAGGATGCTAAAACTGAAGATAATGAAAGGACTCCATGAATGCGCGAGTGCATTTGTACCTACGTGCTTGTGTGTATGTGTATGAAGCTTTTTGTTAATCGTAGATAGAGAAGGTAATCCGTCTACGTTGTTAATGGTAGGACTAACTCTTCTGCGAGTGTCTCGGTTGTTACCACCGCTTTGCTCGTGAAGTCTGCCGCCAAGCAGTAATGTGCAAGCATTACTGTAGGTATTCCGGTTTGATGAGCAGAGTAGCCAGTGAAATTACTGGGCTTATGAGATTTAATACCTATAATGTCTCATGGGTAACGAGCGCACTGCAGTGCCGCACATGCCTTTGTGTTTCAAAGTTCTGGGTGGCACTGCAATTGTTATGGGCCGGCATTGTGCTTACCATCAGGCAAACGACCAGCTCGTCTCGTTACCAAATAGAATTTAAAAAAAAGCTGCGATGTGGACCTGTGCTTGGTTTGTGAAAATTTAACGAGCATCTCTGGTTCTTAGGATGTTTGCGCTCAAGTAAGCCTCTTGCCTACTAAGATTCATTGGGCGTATGTTGTATAGAAAATGTTGCAGCAATTGTTGGTAGCCTTTTTTAGAAATAATTACCTAACAAATCAGAAGGCTGAGAACACTTTGAAACCTGTCAATCGTCGTCGTCGTTATGAATCTCGAGCTATGCTGAATAACTGATATTTTCATCGCCCACTAAACGGCCAAAGTCCAAATGTGGACAGATAGTCCAATGTGGTCGACCAGAAATGTGTTAAAAAAACGCATTACTTGCATTTACCTCAGCAAATACTGGCGCAACTCATGACTAGATGCAGGGCGGTTGACAAGCCCAAGCAATCGCTGCGTAGGTAGTGCTCTTATTTTTTTTAATAGTCGTTCAACCTCAGTGGGTTAGTAAATCTACCTGCCTCTTACGAATATCAGGGACATGTCTTTAAATATGTTTTTTTCTTACCATCTTCCAAGTGGTCTCCGTGGCTAGCTGGCTTGTGTTTCCTGCATTTTTTCATCTTCGGTATGGCAGTCTGTACACAAAATTTAAACAGGTTCCTGTTCTGGTTACTTACATCTATTTTTACTAAGGTATGTTTCGCGTTGACCATTCACACTTTCTGTAGGCAAACACAATATTTCTATTTAATAAAACAACGACATTTTTTTTAGTTATTGGACTTTACAATGTTCAAAGAGCCAATTCATGTGTTTTTATGAACATTGTGTTGGCCAACGGAAAATGAACGTGTCGACAAATTTATGTGTGCGCGTGACGCGGGACGCCTCCATTTCATTATACTATTTGGTAAAAGATTTTGGTACGCTGCACGCACATATAATTTTATCTATGAATACTTTAATGAAATGGCCTGAGAACATTGTCGTCCTCATTTGGTTGATATTTGCCAAAAGAAAAGGGAAGCACATAAACTAGCTGCATATCTGCGTCCCTCTCTAATTGTTGACAATTGACCAAATGAAGATCCAGCTAAAAGAGACGTAGCACATTTTACCTTGGGCGAGTTAGATACAACAGAGAGACGTCCATAGACACCATATTTACGTTCATCTTCGGGCCTGAGTGTTCCCATTTTTTTCATCACCAGATAAATCTAAGAAAAGAAACTAAATCAGGCTTCGGTATGACAAGGAATGCATGTACCTAACCCCCAGTGCATGCGAGGACTCGTACTTATGTATGTTACTGTCTGAGACCATAGACAAAATCAGAGCCCAAAAATCTATAGTAGATACCAAAGCATATCCTTTTGACCTTTTTGTACCAGGAAAACGAGACTGGTAGGCCGTTTGACTGATGATAAGCATAACGCTTGTCCATTGTCATAAAGATATTTACAAAAGAAATGTGTACAATATGTGTCATAAAGTATATAATAAATTACCGGAGGACATCAAAATATTAAATGGCAATCAATTTAACAAAAACCTGTATAAGTGGCTATTACAAAACTGTTTCTATAGCATAGCTGAATATTTTAAACTTTAAGTGACATAACATTAATATGACTATTTTAACATTTGCACGCCTGCTTGCAGGCTGAATACTGTGACTTTATTTTTGGAACATCTGAAATATGTAATATTATGTATTCTTGCAAATAAATGTTTGATTTGATTTGATTTGATAACATTGGCAGGAGATTAGGCTATTATTTATTTATAATTTTAACTTCACGATAGAGCGACTCTAAAGCATGATTTGAGTATCGTTTCGGGATTACAACCGTTTTAAATAAACAAAGTAATTTTTTAATGAAGGCAAACATTTCATAATGGTTATACAAATAAATGTACTAAGTTACTCAAAAGTGTACCCAAAGGGAATCTCATTACTAAGGGTAGATCGTTGACTTTGAGCACGGATTGGATCTGTTGATGTCTTTGTCATTTGTTATGTTCTGATATAGACAGCATTCGTTTTAGTCTGTGATTCGGGTAAACGAGCGTTGCAGAGGCCCGCTGTTCATTTATTTTAATCTTCATAAGTGCTCTCTTGGAGCCTATATGAATAAAGCAATTTTAATTTGAGATACCTGCTCCAACATCCCATAGCTCCGAATGAGGAAGTCTCGTTGCGCGAGCAAGTTCACCCGCTCCCGTTCTTCCTTCTCCACGATGAGATCCGGCTCAAACGAACACAACACGTACGTAGGTTTAACCTCTTTCTCGGGGACCTGATCAAAATAAAGTATTAGAAAGAATTTTAATATATTCTAAAGACTCACGATTGACCGCCGTCTCACCTGATGATAAACAACGGTGCGGTCGACGGTGTAGCACGTTTACCTACAAGATATCTGTTCACTCTCGTTTTGAAGACTCCCAGAATATATTTATCGGGAAACAGGCGCTGTTAGGAATTCCACTCCTTAACAGTGCACATTATAAAGGAACGAAGAAAAACGCTTACTTAGTACAAATAGAGAGTGATAGGTGCGAATATGATCAACAATAAAGGGGTGACGCATTGCTGAGCGTCTGGTCGTCCGCAGATAGAACGGAGATGAAGCTTTTCTTTTTTGAAGGAGTTGGTGTTGAATGAATTGATACCGTCAAGCTGGCAATCTTGCGGCGGTGGTCGAGGCTCTAAAGCCTGCTCGCAACCAAAGTATCGTCTCCTATAATCTTTATGGCTCGTCTTTCGGTAGACTCCAAGGCCTCCAGCTGATACTTGGTCTGCCAATAATGAGAGTAACCATCCCATAAGTGAGAACAGTACTCCATATACGACGCGACATGGTTATAAACAATAAAAAACGCGCAATCATACCATACCCCTTGACTAAGATTACCTGTGTCGTACGTGGACACATAGCTCAATCCAAGGCCTAAGAATAAGAAGTGAGAACAAACTTAATGTTAATCAAGTCGCCACACAAAGTTTGCCCTTATTGTACCTATATCAGTGTGTGTCTAATGTACATAGAGTAGATATTCGTAGGTGACATGCTCTATGTCATAGAGTATGCCACCTGCCAATCCTATAGTGCAGGAGAACTGACCAGTGTGTTAATGATTTATTATTTTGTTGTCTAAAACCTTACAGGAGGCTGCGTCGCAATCGAAGTTTTCGACGTCATCTTGCTTTTCTCTTTGTCATCTTTTTCCTTCCGTTTTTCTTTCTCTTTCGCCTTTGGTTTGACAGTCTTTTCAATGTTGACGACGGTGGGGACCGTTGTGGTTGCGCTTGATTCTTCGCCCAACTTCTTGCCCTCACCTTCCTTTTGAGTTTTTGGTTGTGACGGCTTCTTAAGTGCTTCTGCTTTGGCTTTTGTTTGCTGAAATTTAAGCTTTAACTTGTTTGTAATGGCTTTAATGACTACAGTAAAGTAGAGAAACGGAGACATAGTTTCTCTATATTTGTCTCCTATATCGCAAGAATCCGAAAATCGTTCAGGTCACAGCCTACAATCAATATGAGTAACCACAAATCCTGATTTAATAATTAGTGTCACCGTAGTCTAACTCCATTCTGTTGTGACATTTCTAATGATTTTTGACATTTACTTTAGACCTAGGTAAACAAGCGTCTAAAGGTGGTTTTTATAGTAATACTTTCAAATTTTTTTCGGATTTTGAATTCAAACAAATTGAATATTGAACAGTTCCAAAATCAAAATTGCCGGTAAATATTATGTAAACGGCATGCTATATAAATGTATTAATTTTTCAAAACTTTTATGAAAAGAGTAGGTAGGACTAAAGTGGTTTAAACTGTACAACAATGTAATTAGGTTACCTGTAAGCGGTTATAGATATTTTATAATTAACTAATAATCAAGTACGTAATAAAAAACTAAACTTTAGTTTGAAATTGTTATTATTTTATTTTAAGATATTGGATTGACAATCTGTCGACATCGATTTTCCTTTTTTTTGCGGTAATCATAATTGGTATGCATGTGCCGTCCTTATTACTAAATACATGAATAAATAGATAGTTGTCAGTGCAGACAGTACCAGGAATTCTTCTCGTTGTAACCTCGTACAGTCGCCCCTGGCCCGGGACGATGCCGTGCCGGTGTAGAGCGAGCCTGAAGGTTGCTGGAACAACGACGCGTATTGCTCTCCTACTGGGTATACCCGCCTGGAAATATTTATTTTATTATCTTAATGAAAAAATAAATAACAAAAATTGCGCTGCGAACGGGACTCCACTTCCGGGTCATCTACATTCGGGACTAGACGCTTTTATTGTAGATAGGTTTCCAGCTTGCCTATTACCGTCATTTAGAAGGTGATTATGTTGTAATACGTTGGTTTAGCAAATGTTTACGATCTTTACGTTGGCTGATACCTTTCAGTTGAACATATTTTACCTAAAGTTTCCGAGATGTGTCTCCTCCCACTGAATTTGAGTTTGCCATGGACTTTTTTCCGGTTCTCTTTCTTCAGTTGGAGTGAACTCAGCAAATCTGAAAGTATAGTCATCGATCTGTAACACTAGTTTTCGTCCTGCAAAGAGGGCTTCGCTTTCTGTTCTCGGGTCTTTGATGTTTGTGCTGCGTCTTTATGTATCCAACACAACTGCGACACAAGGAATGCTAGGGGTATGAGTGTACTAAGCGTTTATTTGTTTGCGATCATGGTCTTCACTGATCCTGATTGTCTAGAAAAATCCTAGGCATTATTATAATGTGGTTCATAATGTTTTTCTTCAAAGCAAAGCTTACTTATTCGTCTGCAGTAATCGATCTCGTATCCTTTTTCTATCTTCCTCCAGTACTCGCTTCTTATCGCATTGCCAAATGTTGAGCATGGTGAATGTATCTGTGAGTAGGCCTTCCTTCACTTCTCGATCTAATTGCGTGTCCGTGTGAAAACTTGGAGAATGGTTCACCTAGGATTTGATAAGGTTTTTTATTCGCATTGTTACCTAGACACTAGCTTCCGCCCGCGGCTTTGCCCGCGTGGTAGATACCTTTATAAATTGTAATTTATATGTTATTCTGATTTATATAAGGTATGTTATTGTAAAGTTTCAGCAAGATCTATGCGGATGTTTTTGCGTGAAAGAGTAACAAAGTTGAGTGGGGTAGGTCAGCGAAATGAGACAATTTTTAGGGTCATCAGGTAGTAATAAGTACATATATCTAGTAACTAATGAAACCCCTTACCTCCAAAATGTAAGGATGCAATTTGTGGTCGAGGAGGATGTCAAAACCGAGAATTTCGAAGCAAGCGTGCACCTGAAAATAACAATAAAGAAGAGTCGAAACAAACCACATGGTACACGAAGAGATTAAAGCAAGTAGCTGTCTCTTGTCAAAAAGGTTTCAGAGCATACTCCAGTATACCTACTGTTGTGGAATATACGTGTGTAATATAAAGTAGTTAAAAAAGGCGATAAAACTATAAGCTCTCGCGTAAGGCCATATGTAAATCTAATCAACAGTAATTTCTAAATCAAATATTTAACGCTTGGCTTCAATAACGGAATACCAACCAGCAATATTAGATTACATATAGCTACGTACTGTTTCGAAAATCTAAATACCTACACTTTACTTGTTATTTAAGCTTACAAAGATATTTCAACATTGCATATAATCCGACATCCTTGGGCTAGTCAAGAGTAATTCCTACTTAATGTGGACGTGTGAAGTAGAATAATGTTGGTTTGAAGATGTATCAGATAACTGGACATTAATTGAAAACAAATATCCAGCATTCATTACTGAACAATCCATAGCCGCATTTTAAAATAGAGAAACAAAATATATTATAATACGAAATAGATACCTATTAATAATTAGACTAATTAGTCTAATAAGAGAGAAATATGAGTAATTACTCATTTCTAGTTTTACAGCTTCTTTAATTAAAAGTAAAATTTAATTTGCAAGTCTAAAAATATATACATCAAAACAGTCTAAGCAACACGTAATGAAATAACTCTGTTGCTTGTTCTTATAAGCTAGGTGGCAGGACTGGCAGGACTAATCTTCTTCTACGAGTGTCCGTCTGGGTTGGTAACATCCGCTTTGCTCATGAAATCTGCCGCCAAGCAGTAATGTGTATACAGAATTACAGATCTTGTGCAAACATTACTGTATTCTGGGTTGGGAAGCAGAGTAGCCAGTGGAAATTTCTGGGCTTGTGAGACTTAATATGTACCCAATGTCTCAGGTAACGAGCGCAGACACAGGTGATATGTCTATAGTCACATTTCGTACTTTACTGAACAGCATGGTTTCCATTAATGTCTTAAGTCGCTCATGTATGCTATCTACTGGTATGTTCCTAAAATGTAACTACAGGAAACGAGTATATAGTTATGTAAAATGAATAGGTACGATAAAAAGAAAATATGTAAAGTGTAACCATATCATGCGACGGAAAACACGCATGGTAGCTATGCTTCAATATTGGCCACGCGGATATGATAGTCTTCACGATGACCTGGTCTATCGAGTGCCACAGTCGGTCCAGGTCCACGCCTTGCGATAGCAGTATCTTGTTCAGGGTCGAGATTTTGCTGATGGGCAAATTGGTCATAATTTAAACTTTGAGTAGCAGATAAGTATCTCCTGAACCTGACTAGTATGGGTCATTTTAACACTCGAATTGCAGCCTTATTCTGTTCGGGCAGAACACTGAAAATGCAGTATGCAATATCTTCTGCCTGCGCTTCGCACTCTTAAAATCAGGATAAAAGTAGTCTAGGCACTCCAGGAAGAACATAGCATCCTACTAGTAGAATTTTTGTGTCGGACCAGTGGCGGCGCGCGGCGCGGTATCAAATAAAAAACAAACGTTTCTTTTTATAATTTTGGAATATATACGTTAGCACTTACCGTTTACTACCTGCTTCAGAATCGTACACATAGGTGCGACTGTGTTTGTTCAACGCGTAGTTTGTGAGATGCATGAATACATTTGTCGTGTTGTTGACATTTGGATCTGCGTATCGACTTGTTGCGAATCTAGAAAAAAAATTATATGGAAATACTATTTCCTATAAGTACCCGATAGATTAGCATCTGAACATCCTCGTCTCGCCTGATCAGCGAAATCTATGGTCGAAGATCGCGATTAGGCTAGACCGAACCTAATCTGTCTCATTTCGCCAGATTACTAGGTATACAGCTGCCGGCGGAACACCGATAGGCGCTTGACGCTGGATTTTTAACTTGAGGTTGGTAGCTAACCAGGCGAGAGCTAGGAAGGGCCCTTCCATGGGCCTTCGTAAGACGTACATATCTTACTATATATATAATATGATAGATATAATAATAATACTGTAGATATAATATTATAAATGCGAAAGTGTGTTTGTTGATTTGTTGGTTTGTCCTTCTTTCACGCAGTAACGGAGCAACGGATCGACGTGATTTTTAGCATAGATATAGTTTAAGGACCGAAAAGTAACATAGGCTACTTTTTATCCCGGAAAAATGCACGGTTCCTGTGGGAACGCAGGTGATATATCAGGTAGTGAAATCAGCACGTGCCACAAACTGGTGACTTAGAGTTTAGACTAAACCAAACGAAACTGATTAGCTACCTTACAAGACCTTCATTGTACACAAATATCCTCAGAGGGTCGCACGACGTTATCAGAGTGTAAACTCGTATGTCGAATTTGTATCCGTCCACCAGATATGGCTTTGAGAGATAAACCTAAAACGAAAACAAAACATGAAGGACTTATTACACCACGCTTTATTCAGACTGTCTTACTGTCTCATAGTCTACTTTTTTACTATGACCGAATAAATGTCGAATTTGTATCCGTCCACCAGATATGGCTTTGAAAGATAAACCTAAAACGAAAACAAAACATGAAGGACTTATTACACCACGCTTTATTCAGACTGTCTTACTGTCTCATAGTCTACTTTTTTACTATGACCGAATAACAGGCTAACTCTTACTACATTACGTACACAAGTTATTACAGATTATACAGTCTAAGTATTTATCATGTGGCGTCAACCTAGCAATCTCATTTATTGAAATAATATAAACCAGTGAATCTTATATAAAACATTATAGGTATAGGTATCTATTTATATTACGAATTAAATTTACTCGTTTTTTTTAAATCTTTTTTTAAAGAGCTTTTTCGCTTAGGCGAATATGCCGCTCCATATGGCAACACAATCAACTATTACGCAATGTAGGTACCTACACAATTATACCTAAACAAGCAACACATTTATCTATTATTTAAGCTACATTTTACTAGGTCTAGTAGCATTCTTGCTTTATCTGACAATGGGCAAGCCAAATAACTATTGCATAATCCAATGGAACTGTCACCAAATAACAATTGTCTAGGCCCTTTATTTCGGACACACTCCATCAAAATGTGATATGCATCTTCTTCTCGGCCGCACACGTCGCACAGAGGTGATCTAACTTTTCAGATGAGCAAACTTGTTCAATGGAATGTGTCCGGAACGAAGTCGAAGTAATAATACTAAGTCTAACCTACTTACCTAACTGACTGTTATCAATCCACGGCGAAATTTACATGTAAAAAATGAAAAAAGAATCTAAATAAGACAAATACCTGGCAGATAAGTTTATCAGTGGGTTTGATTTCTTTGAGAGATTTTGTCAAATAGATGCCGCGTCCCTGGCTTCCACACTCCGGCTTTATAATAAACGTTTTATTTTTACGCGACTTACTGTAGTTCAGAGCTTCGCCAAAGCTGAAAAATGAGAACTTAGATACATGAATGGCACCTAAGTATGAAACGAAAACCTGTAAAGCTTAGGGTAACTTACTCAGCGGGCAAACACCACGTTTTCGGAAAGAAATTATACTCCTTTGGATAAATTTTCTGCATCCTGTTCAAATTTCTAGCAAGAAGGTCCTTCCTGGAAAGCAAATTAAGAAAGAAAACCTACATTTATTTGTACATACATTTCCCAAGTTGAGCGTACCTACGCTGTATGAAAGGTAAAGCTGTGTAAAATGTAGATGTCTTACCTGCATATCTGCAAAATGCCCGGAAAGTGGTTCATACGCGCGAAATCTTTTCTTGTCACTCGTCTTTCAGTTTCGTCTGACACGGTCGTGTCACTGCTGGAGAAATTTCATGTATCTTCGAAATTTCTCATAAAGAACTAAACTAATATATTTATTAACTTATAGTGATGTATCCAAACCATAAAAAATTTGTGTATGTCCATTACATACCTATAATAATTTATTATTGTTCGCATGCCAATAGGTTAAGTTATGATGTTCTTTTTAAAAAACCTAAGATCACCTGCTACCATAGCTGAAGCGAATAAATTACTTTTGAATTTGAATTTGAATAAATAATATCTAAACAATAATATAAACGTTGTAGACCGCAATCTCTACGATTGTCTAATAACGTTCAAGCAAGTTGATACGTCGATTTCGTCGCAAATATCAACTAACCGTACCATGGTTCGGAGCTCATCTATCTAATCTAGCAATCCAAAGATTGAAGAGCCCAGTGGCGCAAGTCTGGAACATTACGATCCATATCGATCGATAAATTGACATTTCGATAAGATACAATTAGAAATAGGTAGGACGTAGTTGATTTTTGTTGAAAACGAAACAACCTTTTCCCGAGTACGAAAAGTAATCTTCGAAACTAGTTTTGCGACTACGACCAGTTTTACTTGTAGGTAATCTGTTATCGATTGCTTTTCCTATACAATGACGTTCAATTGTCGTTGCATTAACAGAATAAGTAATTTTGCGAAGTGATTTTCGTGTGAAAACCGTGGCGAACGATGATAAAACCAGGTACATCGTTCTATAAATAAACCAGTCTTCGAACTGTGAGATGCGCATATTCACTTCATATTGAAGGAAGTATAACCGGCTTCGTTTCATTTTCGAAAAAATCAAAAACCCATCTCTAATTTAAATTTTTAACGATTCGAACTGTCAATTTTATTTATAGAAAAGATCATCGGTACTTGCACTCTACACTGCAGTTGGATTACTACAGTAATAATCTTACCTACAAATCTCTAGCATGCCCGGAAAATGGTTGATGCGTTGGAATCTCTTCATTTCCTTAGCACGTTCGACGGATACGCTCATGTCTGTCCAGTAGAAGTTCCAAGCGTCTTCTTCGGACACCTCGCGCATGCCGAACGCACTGGCGACCTTACGAATGGACTCGTAGCGGCAGTTGGTGAGGCATATCGATATCTGTGATCTAGAACAAGGGCCGTTTATTGTGTTATTGAAGTTGAATGTGAATTTAATATTTAAACATACCCAAAGCTGTGCCCTTACCCGGCTAATGAAATCGTTTTCGATTCTAGCCCGATTAAAACCAGCGGTCGCTGGTCTTCGGCTGGAATTGTCTAGTTCGATTTCATAAGCTGGGTAAGGCACAGTTTAAATATTCCAGGCTACCTCCTACTTGTAACACAGAATAGATAATAGTATTTAAAGTAGTAAACGATGCGTTTGTTAAGCTTTCGAAAGAAACATAAAGCAACTTTGTTATCCGTTCGCATATATATGCCTGCGTATTACTATTACAGTTATTTCAGTTTTCAAATAATCTTTAAACTAACTAATAACTTTGTACCTACCAATGGTACAAATGTGTAGGTATGGTACGTAAGACAGTTTTTGAAATAAACAATACTAATATTCATATCTGTTTGTATCAATATACCTCTTTCTTTTTTTTTTCTTTCTTGTTGCCTCCATGGGTATGATGGGTGCGGTCCGTGATGTCGGTTGTGACGTGTCGTCTTCACCATAAAGCTTGGAGTCGTAATTACGCATTAGCATTGTGGCTATGTTCTCTGCTTGCTCCTTCTCTTCCTTTGCTTGCTGTTCTGATACTAATTTTTCTTGTTCTGTATTTAATGGTATTAGGGTTATTAGATGGCAAACCCTCCCCCCCCCCTATATCCCTCTGCTAGACCTTTATATTTTCAGCAATAGACGTCTTTCAGCTGATGATAGTGATGATGGAACGCTATTAGCACAATGGTAGGTAAGTACGTGAATTGGAAAACGTACGTAGAAAACGTAAATAGTTAGAGGTACCTACATATTTAGATATTTAAACCTGCTTACCCTGAATTTTTTCATTTTTTCTTTTGTGCTGCGTAGATGTAGGTTTTGAGCCAAGCGGGGAACGGTGATCCTCTTCAAGCAAGAGGGCATCCTGCTGTTCTCCCTGAAACATAGGTACTCGTCCGTATTGTTTGTGTCCGTTGTTGTAAAGGCTGAACATAACAAGCTAAAAGAGTAATACATGTTTCTTACCTCCATTTATATGATACTGATTTATCCGGCCTAGAAGCTCATTTTGACCGTCGTCCGGGATAAAATAATATAAAACTAACTGAAAAATAGTCACCTAACAACGGAGACCTAAAACAAAAACCAAATTTGGGCTACAAGAAGGAGCATTTTCAACCATAATAATAAATTAGTTAATGTAGCAAAATTACCTTACGTACCAAACTTTATTTTGTAATAATTTCATTAAAATTTTGTGAGACACATTATGAAAACTGTTTTTTGTTTTTGTTTCATGTCAGTTCAGCGGGCAGCCGTCAAGTCATATGAACAGATCCACTTCCGGTCTTTTCCGCACTTCCGAAAAATTCTAATACTCTCTCTCTATGAGTCTATGCTATACCAACAGCCAAACCATAGACAAAGAAGTACAAAAGCAATGTACAAGTTTAGTATAGTCACAGTAAGAATACCTTCGTCAGTTTCCAAATTCCTTTATCATGTAAGGACACTAACTGTCTTAGTACCTTTTGATCTTACGGCAGTTAGCAAGCAAGCAGCACAAATCCGATCAAATGCTTTCGCAATATCTAGGCTGACAGCGAGAGATTCACCTCTACTCTCAATGGCCTCTCCCCAACTGTGAGTAAGGTAAACAAGAAGAACGTTAGTTGAAGCATTAAACTCACGCAATCCGTCCCAATCAGCTCACCGATAATGCCAAACACTACGTTTTCCGGGAGGGAAAATATGCTTAGGTCGTCAAAATGGTACAGTAGTCCTAATCAAGCAGTGATCTGATGAACCAAATGGCGCAGCGATCACTACCCGATAATTGGCAGGATGTGTAGTCAGCATAAGATCGAGTAAAGAGGGCACGTGATCCTCAACATCTGGCACTCTAGTTGGTGAGCACCCCTGCACGCTTATCCCCAACTGTTAAAATCTGTCAGTATCATTTGGACCTCCGGGCTCTCCCCATTTAATTTTCTCTTTGTTGATACATTTTATTATAAAAGAATCGTTGTCACAGTAGCGCAATACTGGCATAGACTAGAGTCTAGCCAAATACGTTTAAGTAAACTCTTAACACAAAACAACTACTGCGTAAACAGATACAGACCTTATGGTGACGAACCTTTTCTCACTGTGACTATACATAGATTGTGAGTACATAGACAATTTTTAAAACCTGGCAGCACTTGACTAATTTTTTTTTAAATTATTTAAGTTTGGTCCAACAAGAAACATGGCACTTGTCATACATTTATAACTAACTTCACTACGTACAATTGATAAAGAAAATTCAACTCTATTTCATTGCAATAAAGTATTATTTTAATTAATTTCCTAAAGCTGAATAATGTTAAAGTCATCTTTTTGATCCACATTCACTTCCGTCAGTTCATCAACGCAAGTCAAATTTTACAATTTCTCGTAATTTTTCTTCTATTCCGCCAAAGTACAGAGTCATTCTATATTTGCCAAAATGGCAGAGGGACAAGAAGCCAAAAAAATTATGATTACAGTGAAAACGCCAAAGGAAAAACAACAAGTTGAAATCGAGGAGGATGCTGACATCAAAAAGGTGAGGACGGCGGCGGCGGCAAGAGTTCCACTCATGGCGTAATAACACTGATACTGGACACGCAATCACTGACGAAATGTAATTAATGCTTCGGCAAAGTTAACGCTGATTTGGGATGTGTTTTTCAGTTGAAGGAGGTTTTGTCGCCTAAATTCAGCGCAGAACCTGAACAGCTATGCCTGATCTTTGCCGGGAAGATTATGAATGATGGAGACACGCTGAAGCAGCACAACATCAAGGATGGGCTGACAGTTCACCTCGTGATCAAGACACCACCGAGACCGGAGCCCGAAGGGGGGACGCGTCGCCCTCCAGGTAATTAGAGTGTCAACTGATATGACAGATGATATTTGGAGTCATGTTTTGGGGTCAGTGTTGTGGAAATATGAATTGCGGTTAAATATCTGTACAAGTGCTATTTAATCAATCATCCAGTGTCAAATATGTTTGTGAAGTTATAGCTGTGGTCGTAAACTTGACTAATGTAAGTACGCATTGAAGGCATGGAAACTTGCAATTACTTTCGTTATGTACTAAATATATAGTTATATACTGGTATAAAAATGATTAGAGCACTAATACTTATCAGTCATTACCAAATGTTATGTTTAATAACTTTGATCATTTCATATTATGGATTGCGTCATAAATACAGTTGAAATTTAAATAGTATACCAAATCAATAGAAATTTCTAGTACTTAATGAAAATACATACATACATTAGGTGTAATAATGATACAGTTTTCTAGTTTAGAAGTATATTATACTATATTGTGTGAATAATCTCTTAATTTACCAATGTGACAATATTGCAAAGCATGAGTGCTTTGAATATCAGTATAAAAGTTTGAAAGTCTACATCATTGAGCTTTGGATTCATTCTGTTCCTTAGTATGATAAGTCAAAGAGGTCTTGGGCTATAAGTCAAACATGTGTATGATAGTTATGTGGTGCATGAGCCAAAGCTGTGCTTGTAAGTTTGGAAAAACAAATGCCTCCCACAGCAGAGAGCATTGAGCACAGTATAATAATAATTTATTTATTTCACAACAAAAAAATGTAAACATAGATGGTACCCTGTCTCCTGGAAAGCGTGAGCTGTGGCCCAGAAGACAGTGTTCCCGATGAAAGTACAGTGGGACATATGATATGTTATTGTGAGGGCATAGAGGAAGTAACAGTCCAGTCTGTTTGCACAAGCAATTAGCTCAGGAGCAATTTTCATTATTAGCTTCTTCACCAAACATAATGTGATAACTACTGGAGCAGCTTTGCTGGCACCCTAGGGCCATATCCAGCTACATAAAGGAACTGGGGTGGGAAAATGCACAATACAAGCGGGAAATCAGTGCAGGCCTAATTTGCCCATCGCACTCGGAGCCACCACATTGTTGTTCCAGAGAGACATGCACACATTATCTCTATTAAACTCATAATTCTAATAGTCGACACCTTAAAGAATATTGATTCTGCAAGAGCAAAGCGATTACTGAATCAACTGATTTGGAGCAAAAATTTTAATCATCGCCTTTGGCTTTGGCATTAGTTCATATAATAGTTTTTGTTTTTATTGTTTCATCAGTGGTTTCAAAATAACTCCTGATCAATAAAACTAGGTCAACAAGCTGCCGCCAACCTTGATTAATCATTGTACTTGAACAAATGGATATTGTTTTAGTAATGAAGCTTGCAGTTCCCCAAATGTGAAATAAACAGGGTCACATGATCTGTGATCAGTATTCAAAATCTCAAACCTAGTTTAAACCCAAGTTTAAATATTTTCCTTTCATCACACAAATTTGATCACATTCTATTATATATATTATGCAATTCAAAGATAGCTTTGAATGGTTTTGACAGCAGATGATAAAATGCTCATTTAAAATAATTCTAAAGTTTATATAAGCCTATATAAACCTTGGTTTGTGAGTTGAACTTCGGTTAAAAAAGGTTGGTGAATTCCAACCTTAGTCAACTATATTTTTTTGTAATCAGATATTTATATATAAAATAATATCTTTTTTTTATTTTATTGGATAATAACTCATTATGAAATAATATAAAATGCAAGTAATTTCATAAGCCCAGTAATTTCACTGACTACTTTGCCCGTTAAACCGGAATACAGTAATGCTTGCACATACTTTTACTAGGTGGTAGGACTAACTGTTCTGCAAGTGTCTGTCTGGATTGGTATTATTTTTTGCTTGTAAAATCTGCCACCAAGCAGTAATGCGTAAGCATTACTGTGTTCCGGTTTGAAAAGCATAGTGCCCAGTGAAATTACAGGTTAACGAGTGCATTGCAGTACCGCGCAGGCCTTTGTGTTTCACAGTTCTGAGAGGCACTGCAATTGTTATGGATCAGCGTTATGCTTACCATCAGAATTTTAAAAAATACTGCTTGGCGGCAGACTACACAAGCTAAGCGGCGGTATGCACCCAAGTGTAGACACTTGCAAAAGAGTTAGTCCTACCAAATGGAAGAACCTGGTAGAGGTCTCATACTTGCTGATATTGAACTTATGGTATGCACGGAGATCATTCACCAATGACAAGATTAAGGGTCCAAATCCTTTTTTATACTCTAATAATTAATAATATAAACAAATGTACACAACAGACTGTACTTAAATTATTACAATAATGATAAACAGCATGCAGTATGTATCTGACAGTAGGCAATAAACGTAATTGTTTTTAAAAAAAATATTTTTTATATTTTTGGTAATGAAACGAGCTGGTCGTTTGCCTGATGGTAAGCATAACGGTGGCCCAATTAATTTAACGATAATGATCCACGCTAACATTATTTTTATAATATTTCAGCTGATGTTGGAGCCACACCATTTGGCTTGAACTCGCTGGGAGGTCTCGCTGGGCTGGAGAGCTTGGGTCTTGGTCAGAGCACTTTTATGGATTTGCAAGTAAGTTATTGTATGTGAAAGAAATATAGTAAAAGTTGGAAGAATATTTTGTATCTTAACCATGATTTTCAAAAAATGTTATGGTTTTGTCTGGAATGTTTCCAGAAACTATCTAATTTGTGCTCTTCTCAACAACTTTGGGCCTCTCGACCTAGTTTTATCAACATATATTAAGCATGTGTAATAAATGCTATTCCCACAGGCTCGTATGCAACAAGAGCTCCTGTCTAACCCGGACATGCTGCGTCAAGTGCTGGACAACCCCCTGGTGCAGCAGATGATGAATGACCCAGAGAACATGCGCTCGCTCATCACCTCTAACCCGCAGATGCAGGATTTGATGTCTGTGAGTAGTTGTAGTAGCCTCTGTGACTATCTGGATTACTATCAGGTGGTAGGACTAACTCTTCTGCAAGTGTTCATCATTGCTTGTGCAATCTGCTACAAAGAGTATTGATTCATATTGTAATGTTGCATATGCCTTACTGTCTTAGGGTTTGATGAGCAAAGTAATAGGTTAAATCACTGGGCATATTAGACTTAATATCTGATGTGAGGATGTATGATGATCAGGTTAACAGCGCACGCAAGATAACATCAGGCGAACAAGCCAATCATTTCTTACTTTGTATTAAAAAATGTGTTCATTAACAGTGTTAAAAGGTGTCGATAATAGTTTTTTTTGTTGAACATTTTGAGAGACTAAAAACGAAAACAAACATGCATTTTGTATCCGTGAATGTACGAGACTGTGTGTATGTGATGTATGCGCGTGTGTGTAAATGAAAGTAGGTGTAGTAAAATAAATGCATCGAAAGAGACAAAACATTGTGTAACTATTCAACCATTACACTGTTTATTGTTAAGGTTGTAACAATTTATCATTATGAATTTTTTTGCAGAGGAATCCAGAAATTAGCCACATGTTGAACAACCCGGAGCTGCTCCGGCAGACAATGGAGCTGGCACGTAACCCAGCCATGTTGCAGGAGCTAATGCGCTCGCACGACCGCGCGCTCTCTAACCTGGAGAGCATACCTGGTTAGTACACCATAGTTTTAACGGGTGGTATGGCAAACTCTTCTGCAACTATGCATATAGTTGAATACCACTGCTTTGCTAAGTGTGATCTGCCGCCAAGCAATATTGCATGTTGTCCAAAAACAGTTCTAAACATATAATTACTACCGTTGAACTATGATGAAACAGAGGAATTAATGAGTATAATAATTATCATGTTAATAAAATTATCGTAAATCAAATAAAGATTATTTCAGATCCCCACCATACACGCCTTGTCTGGTGTGAGAATCGTCAGATATGACACATTACTTTATAAGCCCTCTACATAAGCTCTTAATGCTAATGTAATGCAATATTCATGGGGATGCTAGATTCTGATGGTAGTGTAGCTGTGACTAGACGAGGAGAGTTGAATGTTAATTTCTAAATTGAGGGTGATATAAAATAATTATTAATGTATAATGTTTACAGGTGGCTACAATGCTCTTCAGCGCATGTACAGAGACATACAGGAGCCTATGTTGAATGTGGCGAGCAGCATGGCGGGAAATCCATTCTCTGGATTAGTTGACAACTCCGGTGAGTTTCCAATTATCTAACAATTATGTTGATTGTGTTAAAAACTTCTCCAGTAAGGTAATTTAGATATTATAAGTCTTCTGCAGCCTCACTAGCGAGCAGTCGTGTTTAGGGGTTGTTCACCTCAAATTGAAATTATGGCGTCGGGCACGTTAAGTGTTCAAGTTGCAATGTAGTGATTGATGAATCAATCAATTTTACTATTGATGTCACTGGTCAAGGAATCGATCAGCTTTCAGCGTGGATGAGGTGGAGAAATTGAAAATAAAAACAGTTGTTCGACTCTATTGCTACAAGGTCTCCATGAACAGACATAAGGAAGATAACGGGAAAAAAGAAAAGTGAAGGTACAGTTCGATGTAACAAAAGTTACATAGCAGCACGTGTTAGCCGCAAAGTTGGCCGAACGACCACGATAATTTACGAACACTCGAGTTGCGGCGCGGCCGAAAGTTTCGACCATTATTTGGCTGAAACCGAAACTAAGGCCGAAACTAGATTTATTGGCCGAAATCGAACATTCCGTCGGTCACTAGTTTATGCCGAAAGTTTCGACCATTATTTGGCTGAAACCGAAACTAAGGCCACAACTAGATTTATTGGCCGAAATCGAACTTTCGGTCGGTCACTAGTTTATATGTATAGTTGTATAGCATATTATTCGTAACATGAAAAAATAAAAAATATATTTGTTACGTACTTTAATGATTGTCCTTTTATTTTTCTGTATATATATATGCAAGTAAATGTGTAAAAAATACACTAGGTTTCAGTATAAAATAGAATTTTTAATGTGTATGTAAGTTTCGGTTTCGGCCGAAACTGAGAGCCTGACCGAAAGTTCGGTTTCGGTTTCGGCTGAAAAACCTGTTTCGGTCGGACACTATTTATTACTGCTATATTTGTTTCCCCAGATGGCACAAACCCACAGCAAGGCTCCGAGAACAGACAGCCGCTGCCCAACCCGTGGTCCCGCGGCGGCGGCGGAGCCCCGGGCGCGGGTGCGGGCGCGGGCGCCGGGGGCGCCGCCGGGCCGGGCCCGGGGCTCATCAACACTCCGGGCATGCAGTCGCTACTGCAACAGATGTCCGAGAACCCGCGTCTCGTGCAGTCCATGCTGTCCGCGCCCTACACTAACAATATGCTCGAAGCGTTAGCCGCCGACCCGGATATGGCTGCCCGGCTTATTAATCAGGTATTTAATTCATACTAGCTGTGCTCCGCGGTTTCGTTTACGTAGCCTAAGTTACTCCTTGTAACATCAGCTATCTGCCAGTGAAAATCCCGTTAAAATCAGTCTAGCCGCTTTGGAGATTACCCAGAACAAACAGACAGAAAGACAAAAATTTTTAAAATGGTTGTTTTGTTTTACTATTAAAATTTTCGCGAGTATCACACATTGTAAATTGTTAAAAAACCGGCTATAACTCACGTCATTTGTCGATATTGTCGAGTTTTGTTTTGTTGCCAATACCGTATATACTTTCATATACATTTAGTAAAAAGCTGTTATTTTGATATTACAAATAGACACTTCCATTTTATTTATTTGTATAGGAGAGGTATAGACTAGCTGCTGACCCCAGTTTCACCAGTGTGGAGATTCCCGCAGGAACTGTACATATTTCCGGGACAAATGTTGCTCTCCGGTCTATAAACTGTATATATGGAAATATTCACGTCGATCAGTTGAAAGAAGGGCAAAAGTATAGTTGATAGGTCCACTGACATAAGTTCCGTAATACATAAAGATTGCTGGTACCTAATTAACTAAAAAATAGCGCGTTGATGGTTGGTGTCTAGGTTTTGTGAGACCATGGTTTTTTTATACTTTTTGATTACGAGACGAGCTGGTCGTTTGCGTGACGGTAAGTATAACGCCGGCCCATAACAATCGCAGTGCCATTCAGAACTTGGAAACATGGCTTGTGCGGCTCTGCAGTGCGCTCGTTACCCTGAGTATACAGTTTTAAGTCTCATAAGCCCAGTAATTTCACTGGCTACTCTGCTCATCAAACCGAACACAGTAATACTTGCACATTACTGCTTGGCGGTAGACTTCACGAGGACAACGGGGTTACCAAGTCATAAAAAAAAAGAAAAGCTGGACACTCTCAGACGAGTTACTCCCTAACACCTAGGTCCTCGTTGTTCCTGACGGCTGACACGCTTATACATAGAGATAACTAGTCTTATTTGATCATCGAGTGTTATTGGATTAATTTAATTTTTTTATTGTAATTTTATTAAAGTAACAATGCTGTGTTTTTGTTGCAGAATCCCATGTTCGCGAACAATCCACAGCTCCAAGAACAAATGCGCACGATGATGCCACAGATGCTCGCTCAACTCCAAAACCCGGAAATGCAATCGATGATGTCCAATCCACAGGTGAACTAGTCAAAATAAAAAAGTCACAATTTTGAAGCAATGATGGTAATTGTAATGACATCGAAAGCAAGTCCCAAATAACAAGTGGATAGCATAAGATGGTTGTTTAACTTTCGGATGTGAACATTAACAAAGAAGTGAGCACCTTATTATGCGTGCCTTCGATGTCACTCAACCTCGTATTCAAAACGAAACTTACCCGATACACCAGTATTTCGGTGGTACCGAAATCCGGTGACCATGCCCATGCGCTATTTAAAAATAAAAACTACTTACTACCAACTATCCACCCCAAGATTAGGCTGCGACTCAATATAAAGTGTGATAGTAGCCTCCTATAAACATTTAACCCGGAAACGTATTGTCGGAAGCGTCTTGAGGCGCGGCTTACAGTCGCGACTTATTTCTAACCGGCAATTTTACACTGAGCAAACTATCGGTCGTAAGTCGTGGAGGTGATTTTGACCGTTAGGACGTCCGACAGAAATATGGCCGCTGGATGTTTTCGTTCGGCCACGGCTCCTGGAAGCGTCCGAATGATCGCGCACACTCACAAGTGGCGAGTCGCGACTGTAAGCCGCGACTCATAGACGCGTCCCATAGTATGTTTCCAGCTAAGCGCCGACTGGATAAAGCTATTCGAAAAATTAAACCCGTTTTCCCTCGCAGGCCCTCAACGCCCTTCTCCAGATTCAACAAGGCATGGAGAACCTACGCACGGCGGCGCCGGGGCTGGTCACCAATCTGGGACTGGGAGCCGCCGCCGCGACCGCCACGCCGCCCGCCGCGCCGCCCGCCGGCACCCAGCCGCCGCGCCAGCAACAGAACAGCGAGCTCTTCTCACAGGTTGGACACGAGCTGTTGTGTGTGCCGGACTCTTCGATAAAATAACGAGAACATTGCTTCTCTTGGGAAACTCATTTTCATCTCGTTTATGTAGCATTACATTTATGACGCTCGCGCTTCTTTTTTTTTTTATGTTATTTGGTAACGAGACGAGCTGGTCGTTTGCCTGATGGTAAGCATAACGCCGGCCCATAACAATCGCAGTGCCACCCAGAACTTTGAAACACAAAGGCCTGCGCGGCACTGCAATGCGCTCGTTACCCTGAGACATTAGGTATTAAGTCTCATAAGCCCAGTAATTTCACTGGATACTCTGCTCATCAAACCGGAACACAGTAATGCTTGCACACTACTGCTTGGCGGTAGACTTCACGAGCAAAGCGGTAGTAACAACCCAGACGGACACTCGCAGAAGATTTAGTCCTCCCACTAACAAACCTGATGAATGACATACCGAATAGCGGCTGCCATGGCTGGGCAATGCAGTGATGCAATGCATAAGCTTGATGAGGAAGGTTTCTGGCAGTTTCTGCTAAGTCGCGTCTTTAGGTTTACTGATCTGTTACATACCACGATGAGATCTAAAATATAATTTTCTTTCAACAGTTTATGCAACGAATGATGTCTTCTATGGCGACCAATCAAACCAACTCGTCGCAGCCGCCAGAGCAGCGTTACTCGCAGCAGCTCGAACAACTGACCGCCATGGGATTCCTCAACAGGGATGCTAATCTGCAAGGTATGCAGTCACGAGCCACTGGTTTTTGCGCGCACTAGATATGAAACTCATTATAGGTGGCGCCAATGTTTATGAGCTCCCTGAACATGTAAGCCAGAGTATGAAGGCCAGCTTATCCGTCTTTTACAGGATACATTTTGGAGAGTGTGCTATGATTTTATACGATTTAATTCCACCATCGGACGACAAGACGCACGGCGTTCCTCACCTATTTATAGTTGACATACCTTCTATCCGCACCAAGCGTTTTGCTTCAACATTCATCATGTGGACGGCGAAAGAATGGAATTCTTTGCGTCTGTATTTCCTGAATACTACTATTTGGGAGTCTTCTAGACAAGAGTGAACAGGTATCTTCTAGGCAAGCTTGCTACATCTTCGACCGCATCGTCTCTTACCATTAGGTGAGATTGCGGTCAAACGAAAGCCTATTTCAGATAAAAAAAAATCTAGTTATGGCGCATAAACAAATAAAAAAAAGCTCAACATTTTTCAAAATCTGTGAATACAGATCAAAATGTCTGAAAAATTAACGGTCTTACCAGAAAAAAATTAAACACTAAACCTGTGTTAAACAGCGTCTAACTCCTAAACATGCGCTAACTCGTTTATCTTTAGACACTGTCCAGCTAAACAGGCGTCTAAATTGTTTTTTTAGTAGTAACAAAGTCAGTTTTCCTGTGACTACAACGGTTAAGGTCCCTTACTGACCCGTCTAAAAAATACACCTGTATAGGACTTGTCCAAGTTTAGCAAGACTGATGTGAACCTTTTTTTCAGCACTGATTGCGACGTTCGGCGACGTTAATGCGGCGGTGGAAAGGCTACTGGCCCTCGGGCAACTGTCCATGAGCTAACACTCGCGCGCACACGGCCCACTCAAACACCTCCAACTATGCACTTACACCAACTAAATTGTGTCCCTCACATACATACAGTGCTCTCACCGTTGGACATTTATCATTGATTGCTGTTATAATACGATTTATAATACTGGCAGTTTCTTGATTTATAATACTTGCAATTTTTTGTATTATAATAGTGGCAATTTCTTGATTTATAATACTGGCAATTTCTTGATTTATACTGGCAATTTTTTTTATTTATACTGGCAATTTCTTTATTTATAATACTGGTAATTTGCATGGCTTGAGTCATGCGCTTTCTGGAAAGGTTCATAGAAACAGGGAAACCAAGGCGTGGCGAAATGCGTGAGCGATGCGACGATGCCGTACTAGACGCGGAGAACCCGAGTCGTGAGCGGCTTTGTTCGCTGTCAAAAGAATTTAAGAAGCCGTTAAGTACAACTTTCTCTGGCATGATCACGCCGCGCCTGCCAGGTTAACATATGCACCACGACTAAATTTTGTCTACTGTTTTGTCTCGCTCTTTCTCCTGCGAATATGAGACAAATGCACGATATAGGCATCGACAAAATTTTGGCGCAACGTGCATGTTAGCTCGGCTGGTCGCATAGTGCGGTTTAAATAAGCTATAGCAGTATTGAGCTCTCAAAAGTAGCATCGATTTATGGTCTTAGGGACCTCACAACATCTGGAAACAAATTTGGAGATAGCCTGTCAAGCATTTACCTGTGTTTAATATTATGAATGTTCTTTTGCGCTACACTGACGTTCATAACCATTTTAATTTGACAGCATATTTTTTAACCCTAATTATACTCGTGTCGCAAATGTCGGAGTGTGCGCGTTAGTGAGCTTACCCCCGTAAATGGAACACCACAAATGTACAATGCATGTTTTGTTAAAAAAAATACTGTATGTATGAAGAGGGATTCATCATTCTCTTCTTATAAACTTGCCTGGATCCATTTGTTTTGACCACTAAAAAAAATTTATGAATTTTCACTGATTTATAAATAAAGAGCTCTAAAAAATATGAAAAAAAAAAATGAGTGAACGAATGAGATAATGACTGAATTATAAAAGATGGAAAAAAATGTTGTTTTGGTCTGTAATTTTACGTGAAATATCTTTCAGGTATCAGCATATGTTTATAAGAAGAGAATAAGTATAGTTTTTCTCATTTTATTGGTAATGGGCAAATTCTGTATGTTTTTTTTCAAGAATGTAAATCAATGACGTTGCGGAAATTATCTAAAAAGTATATTAAAATCTTTACGAGTTTTCAATATATTCTGTGTGTTTAAAATACGTTTAGCTGTAATAATATAATTTTCGCACCAACATGTTATATTACGAAATTGAATTGCCAATGGTGTAAGTAAAACTAGAACATCAACGATTTTAAAATCACTTAACTATATACACTTCAGTGTTTGTAGTTTTGTTTAAATACATAAATTATTATATAAAACTCATTCCTTGTTTTAGGCATTATACGAAATTGTGTTTAAACCATAGACCAGTAAACCAAAACATAGGTTTTATATTATAGTGAACACTATAAATTTTCATACATAAGACGGTAAAAATCACATGATTTTTGTATACTATTAATTCCTGTATAGAAATATTTGCGTTTCTATGATTTATTTAATTTTTTGTTATTATTTTATTCTAAATGTGAAATGTAATATTTGCGTAAACTACGTTAGTAACAGTAGATTTATGTAAATAGTTTTGCTTTGCAATAAAATAGCAAAGTGTTTCATGCAATAATATTGTGTCCTTCTCATGTAACTAGTTAAAAATAACTACAATCAAAGCAGCATCCATTATAGGTTGCTCATTAAAGGGGTAATTAATGTACTAGATTTGTGACTTTTCAGAGCTAAATGTTATTTTTTCTTTCATATTGGCTTTTTCAGATGCAGTGTAAAATATAAACTTTTTCTATAATTTTAATGTTGTGGTGGTAAAGGCTATATTGAAATAAACTATTGTTTTCTAGCCTGTCATAGTGGTTTTATAGCTAATTATATTAAATTTAAGTTGTAAAAAAAGGTATGAGAGAGTACTGATGCTCAGTGAGGCCCAGACTGGATAGGAAGCATGTTGATGCCGGTTTCTGTTTATTTAATATAGTAAGAATAGCAACAAATCACAGATTTACATGTTTACTATGACACCAAATTTCAAAGTTTTAATTATACATTTATATCCCTTTCAATCAATTTGTTTTACTTGTGGCGTTTATTCACTATAAACAAAAATGTTTATGATGTGTGGAAAATATTTCACTCAGTAAACAAATTAGCATAGATATATTCTTGCTCCTATATTTATATTTCCTTTTTAAACAGCTGTCCTGCACTTCACCAATGTGTAACATATAATGCTTTTGATGTTTCCTGAATAAACATGTGCTCTGTGATGTATTCTAGACTGCTAGAAGTGTCTAATATTGTATGAATCTGGGTGTAACAATATTATTATGTGACGGAATGCAATTATTATAAATAAATAATAAAATTATACTATAGTTTTCAATTCAGACTAACATCCGATTTTTCTCATATTTCTTTAATCTAACCAACTATTCAGTTCCAGGCTCCTCTGATTTATGGCTACAAATACTGCATAATTAGCTTTTAAACTCTAATGTAGTGTCAAAGCAGTCTAGAATATTTACTATTTTCTCTACATGTACGGAACACAAATAGAACAAGTAAGTAGTCCTTTTATAGCGAATACTTAAAATCAATGATGTCTTAGTTATTGTGGGAACATCCACATATCTTTAGATTTTTGAGCAAGACTGTCTTAGACCGCATCTTAGCTTTACATCAGGTGAGATTTTGTGATTGTGCACTGGGGAAAAACTAAGTTTTGTTATGTTAACACAACCCAGTCAAAACAATAGTAACTATTGTGAATTTATGTTGGCAGAGTTTTTATTATTTCTGTTTGTTTACTACTAATTTACACATAACATGATTATTTTTTGGTTTGTTCTTCACTTGCTTCCCATGGCCTTGGACCTCGCTTGTTTTCCCAGTTATCAATGTCTAGTTTCTGAATGTCATCAAATACAACTTCTAGTGTAACATTCTTCTCCCTGTGCAGACCCATCTTTTCTGCTTCTTCTTTGCTTACTCCTTTTACTTTTGAAAACTGGTATCTGTTAAAGAAGCGAAGGTGTTAAATGAGACAATTATCTCTGTGAATCATCTTCTTGGTTTTATCCCAATTAATTTAGAGTCAGCACAGTAAGTATACTTTCACTCGCCATTGTCAATATTATTATGTACATACTCCCAATTCATTCATATCCTTTACATAATCCCTCCAGCATTGTTTTCTTCCTCTACCCTTCTATCCCTCAACACTAATATTCATCACTCTTGCATCACTACTCATAACATGCCCATACCAAGTAAAATGATTCCCTTTTCTATCACTGGTGCTACTTTCAGAATCCCTCTAATATACTTGTTAATAATGATATGTCTGGACATATCATTATTCTCCGTTCTGCTACATTCTTTCATACATATTCAAAGCCTAACATTCTCATCCATACATGAAAATTATCTAGCATATGGAACTATATTTTTTAGATTGTACCTATTCACAAAGTTACTGTGTGGTTAGGTATAATGGATTTAACCCGGCCTGCTATAAGTTTAAGCTGTTTTTAGTTTTCTTTATTCTATTGGATAACAAGATGAGCTGGATGTTTGCTATAAAAACGTGAACTTCCAAATCGACGGTCCACAAAGGAAAGTTTAGCCTCTACTAGTATCAATAGCTACTTATTTACCTGATTTGAGTCCATTCACGAAGCCCGAAAGATCCTCCTACCATGAACAACAGAAAAGGAAGGCCATATCTGAATGATTTTCGCTTACTAAGCTGTACAATAGAACTTTTAAAGGAATCTATACGCGCATTAATCCCCGCATTCATTTTAAAATCTGTATTCTAATACATAACCACAATTTTCTGTGTATTTATTTGTTGATGACTACCACAGAGTACAGACAGACACACAAATTATATGACAGACATTACCAATTTACCACATAGTCCACATAGTGTATGTATTACATAATTATATATATAGCAAGTTGACATTGACAACAGTCAGCTGATCTCGTAGCCAATCAAAGAGTTCTACTTCTCTGGGAAATCCATAGATGAACTTCATCTATGGGGAAATCGATCCTACATATGACAGATATGTGTCACAGTGACACTGTGAGTGACTGTGACAATGACAAAAGCTCTAGCACACTGCACATCAATCCTGAAATTCCTGAAACTTCTGAAGTGAGTCTGAAGAAGAAGTTCTAAATTGTGGTGTGAATTCTAGATTATTTTAGGACTGGACAAAATAAATTGATATTTAATGTTGCGGGGAAGTGATTATAGTGTAAATAAAATCTACGTCTTCTTACAATCTACAATAATACACCTACCATGGCCTCCACCAGTGCTAACACCGTGTATTACGAAGACCTTCCACCTGGTGTTCTGAATGAAAACGATTTCATATGTACAGAACGCATAGTACCAAGAAAAATCAAGCCGCAAAATATCGTCTTAAGGCTGATGCACAGAGAGATATATGGATCTCGTAAGCCTGGCTCCCATTTCCACGTAGTAAGAGAGTTCTATCAGAATGTATTCCCGAATTTGACGATTGTGAATGTGGAAAAGCCCCCTTGCTTCTTAAGGAAATTCAGTCCGGATGGGAAGCATTTCATTGCTTTCTCGGCAGACCAGACCTCCCTCGAGGTAAACCTTCTTAATGTACCTACTGTGTACTATACCTATCCTAATACTTCAAATTCAAATTGTCACAGGGTATGCTATGATAAAATTGATAAAGTATGAACAGTGATAATAGCTAATCATCAAAAGAAGGCTATACATCTCTTTGTATTCCAAATATTCTATTTCATGATATATTGGGTTTATAAAATTTGGTTGTTCTTGTAGATTTATGAATACAGAGGAGCGTCGGCTGCAGGTGACCTTGTAGCGGGATATCCTTCAGATCTGCTGAATGCAGATGCTGATGCACATCACAGAATAAGAACTCACATTTTCTATAGGTTTTTTAAGGTAATGATAATAATTTTTATGCATAACTTCAGTGCTTTTATAGCTGCCTAAGTAAGGTAAAACAAAATCTGAAAATATTCTAAGAATATCAAAATCTTTTATTGCTTCATAATATTGTCACATATATTTCATGTTAATACAAAAAACAATTAATAAGTTGGGATTCAATGACCCAATAAAAATAGTTTTTCTGAACATTGTGTGGTTCAGTTATAATCTACAGTGGAGAATTATTTTGTTTAATCATCATTTTGCAGCCAAAGTTTACAGTAAATGTGTGTCAGCAAAGAGAAACCCCTAGATCTGAACGGACCAATGCATCTCATCAGCCATTCACAGACCAGCAATTAAATAGAGAATGCAGTCTATTCACTGAAGATGGAAGATATGTTATTGTTGGCTCTGCGGCACACATACCTGATGATCTGAGACCACATTTCTATCACATACACAGCAATAATGAAGCAGTTACTCCTACAATTAGGTAATTACTATTTTATGAAAAAAACTGAGTGCTTGTAGAATGAGTGTGGCGGAGTAGTGAGAACTGGTGCAACTTTCAGACGTTAGTCTGAAAGTTGCAACAGTGTGTTAACACTAGAGTTTAAATCCCGGCTCAGACCCGCACCAATGACTTAAAGCAGTATGTTTCTAAAGACATACTGCATCAAACTCATGTAAAATGGGGCAAGGGCAGGAAGAAGACAAGGGCAAGGACATAGTTTTAAGTCCTTAAGATCATTTCTTAAGCATATGTTTTCTTGGCATAAGCATTATGCTAATGTCTTACCACCTCTAGGAAGAACATGAAATTAAAAAAATGGACTCGTGCTACAATTTTTCCCTAGCTTTTACCTTTAGATTATATTGTACAGATAAAGATGGAGAGATCTGATACTTACTACAAATCTTGATAATGTGGATTTGAACCAGCTCCAGTTATATGAATAGCTAAAATTTTACATGCATCATGCATGTTTAATGTGCTACATAATATACCTATTTTAACATCTACCATGGAACTGGTCTGCCAGCCTGATGATTGCGTTTAGATATTGTAGAAGGTTGTCATAGGCGAGCTTGCATTGTGAATAGTGAGTTTGTGTTAATTTTTCTTGATAAACACAATGGTCTTGGGTTGTCCACCAGGGCTAAAAGGACCACTTTGCCCAAATCATAATATGATCCATTTCATAAATCGTATAATGGTCACTAAAGCGAATTGATTGACATCATAAAAAACAGAGTCACCATCCCTAATAACCATGGAAGTTTAAAACAGATAAATGGTTTATTTGTTTTTTGTTTCAAGACTGTCAAGGGGCCTTATCTATGACACGATAAATGCCAGGTGTGTACTTCACTGAGTAGCACTGCAGTTGTAATGTTTCATTCAGACACCTTTACCATTTCTCTTCTTTTACAGATCGGCTTTAGAAGATTATTCACTCCATTTGGTAGATTTACATCACGGAAAGCTATGTGATACAAAACACTTTAGAATTGACAAGATATACTTATCGCACAATCAAGGCATTTATTTATACAAAGAAGTGCTAGCCGTATTATCTGTACAACATCAAACAATACATTTGTTTCAAATAGTTGAAGGAATGCTCATTGAAATAAGGAAAATAGGAAGATTTTGCTATGATGATGATCCTTTCATAGTTAGTTCAGTATTTACTCCTGTGATGAATGAAAGACCGTTTCATGAAGAGACGATCAACAGTTTGAAGCACAGACTCCTAGTATTTCTATTTAAACGCGCGAAGACAATCAGTGATGAGTCAAAAGACCCTCTTGAATTACGGAAGTTTTATAAATATTTCGACATGTTCAGGAGTTTAAGGATGTGGAAAATGCAGTTGTTAGATGAAGATCATTTGTTCATCAAATATGCGAGTGAAGAAGTCGTGACGCTGAGGGTGGCAGAACCTAACAGCCAATCGTCGTTCTTCGTGATTTACAATATAAGCGAGAGTAAAATCTTGGAAGTGTTTGAAAATACATCAGAAGGTTTACTGCAATTGTTCGAGAATTACTGCGATTGTTTTAGAAATGCGAGATTGTGTGCCGATTCTCAGTTTACTTGCTCGCCTTCTAATAATTTGTACGCAAGGTTGACGCAGCAGAGATTCAAGCAGACTATTGTAAGGGCGATATACGGGGGCCGTACGGAGGCTACCAAGAGAATATTAGCGCAACTGCCGATAAGCGCGCAGTCTTACAGTGGGTCGCCATACTTGGATTTAGCTCTGTTCAGTTATGATGACAAATGGGTTTCTGTCATGGAGAGGCCTAAAGCTTATGGAGAATATCCTATCAGGTAAATAAACAAAAAAATATTGCCTATCACGTTAAAAATCTAAATCCCAATGGACGTAATATAAATGCCTGCATTTTTTCTTTTCAATGGGGTTGGCGTTTCGCCGCTATTATCACCTAGATGATAGTGGTAAACACGCCTTAACCCTTAATCAAGATCTGGCTTTCAAATGCGGCTGCCTGAAACTTAAATGCTTGGCGAACATAGTTTTGGCTTCCTATCTAGTCAGGCCGCAGGCGCCCCAGTAGAAATTGCCTTAGGTAAACTTATAAACTGATAATCTTTCTTTGGTAACGTGATATTTTGTTTTTTACAGATTTTACGCTCGAGATTCCGGATTACTCAAATTCAAGATTTACGCTGGAGTGTTGGGGCAGTCAGTGCCGGCCAGCGCTCGCAGGCTCGTCGCCTTCACATTTCACCCGACTGACCCCTTCGCGATCAGTGTGCAGAGAACAAATGCTGAATATATTGTTAACTTTCACATAAGAAATGCAGTGTTTAGCTGACTAAAACTGAACGATTTTTTTAGGTTTAAGTGAACTTGTAATATATTTATTATTTGTAAATATGATATGAATTGCTACTATGTAGTATATATAAGGAGAAATTAATATTAAAAAGATGAAATAGCGAGAAAAACAAGTTTTAGTTTTATTAAAAGATATATTCTCAAAAGACTGGATGGTCTAACACACAAATTATATAGGGTATTAACAAATGAAAAAATGTTTATATCTATAAAACCTCTTTGGGTCAGCGGCCAAACTCACGTAATCATCATCAAAATCCATTGGCCCCGATTCTGTTGTCATAAACTTAATTTTAATATCATCGTCTCATTCTAACTAAAAACATGAGAAAAGGATGTAAAGTACCTACCTAATGTTTTTAGTCCTATCAAATCAAACGAATTTCTTGTAACGGAGTGGAGACAGTTGACCTTTAGAAAATCGTACATTTTTTTCTGTTTATTTTTTTAGTTGGAAAGAGACTTTTATGTTTGTGACAACAGAATCAGTACCAACTTAGTTTGCACCCAACCAAGGAGTTCCAACTTCCACTGTCCATCAACTACAAACAAACAGGTCAAATCAATTAACTATTACAAATAACAATTACAGACCAATATCGGTCTTACCATCAATCTCAAAAATTAATATTTTTGAGAAGCTTTGATGAAAGCTAATGAGAAGCTTTTAAATAGAAGACTCATTAATTACCTTACCAAATACAAACTTTTATCGGATTCTCAATACGGTTTTCGCAATGGGAGGTCTACGGAAGATGCAGTGACTGCCTTAACTACGTTTATAATTGAACAATTGGACCAGGGGTTTAAATGTGTAGCTTTATATTTGGACCTAAAGAAAGCTTTTGACACAGTCTGTGTCCCCATACTTATTCAAAAATTAGAGAACATTGGAATAAGGGATACACCATTGGCTCTTCTCAGAGATTATCTGAGTGATAGAACGCAGAAGGTTAAAATAGATTCGTACATCAGTAACGACTCAAACGTTGTTTTTGGAGTCCCTCAAGGGAGCGTTTTAGGACCTACATTATTTTTAATTTATATTAATAATCTGTGTGACCTCAAATTAAATAACGCTAAAATATTCTCATATGCTGACGACACGGCCGTTGTTTTTTCTAACATTACTTGGGAAAAAGTCCGCATTGAAGCTGAATCAGGTCTTAATATTGTTGCTCAGTGGTTGAAGTCAAATTTGTTAACACTTAACGCTCAGAAAACAAATTATATGTGCTATACTATTTATAATAGAACCCAACCAGGAAATGACTTTAATATTAAATTAATCCACTCCGACGCAACAAACAACATTAATTTAACTAAAGTAAATAAAATAAAATATTTAGGAGTTACAATTGACCAAAGGCTTTCATGGTTTCCCCAAATTGACGTACTTAGTGCTAGAACAAGAAAATTAATTTGGATCTTTAAAAATTTACGACACGTAGCGTCACAGGAGTTGCTTAATAAAATATATATCATCTTAGCCCAGTCTGTTTTAAGTTACTGTGTGCCAATTTGGGGAGGAGCTGCAAAGACCAAATTTATAGACATTGAAAGATCACAGCGAGCTTTGATAAAAATCATGTATTTTAAACCATATAGATTTCCTACTGACATGTTGTATTCTTTGAGCAAGTTATTAACTGTACGAAAGCTGTATATAATACAGTCAGTATTAAAGGTTCACAAAAATCTAGTTTATAACCCAAATGCATTTAAAAACAAAAGAAGGAAGCATTCAGTTGTATCGGTAAAAGCCTCTAAGACATGTTTTGCTGGAAAGCAATATGGAAAACAGTCAGCGCGGTTGTACAATCATATAAACAAAAGTCTGGATATATATCGTATGCATCAACATGACTGCAAGAAAACTGTTACTGACTGGATGCTTACTAAAACTTATGAGGAGACGGAAGCACTCCTACGTTATATAACATAAGATAAATAAAACTTATCTAATACTAATATTTCAAATTGATTTCTTAATTACATTACACATAATAATATCTACAATTATAAATATAAATACTTAAATAAAAAACATAAAAACTTAATTCTAAACTAAGGTACTGGATAGTTACTACACACGCACATAAACATTCACACAACCACACACACCCACATTCACACACACCCACAAACACCCACCCACACACACACACACCCACACACACACACACACACACACACACACACACTCACACTTACACACTTTTTTTTTTTTTTGTTTGTTTTATATACTGTAATAGACTGTTTAACCTACTTATAAATTATAATATTCTGTAATGGATATGGAAGAGCGGGGCCCTCTGGCACAAGTATTTTCATACTTAAAAGAAGGTCCCCACCTTGTTTGTATGTATATACATTTTTGGTTACAGAAATAAAAAACATTTTGATTTGATTTGATTTTGAAATCAATCATAGCAGCGCTTCTCTTTGGCAGCGCATAGCAGTCATATATACTCTTTGATAGCAGTCACAAACATGTCATCAAGTTCATAAACATATGCTCTTTGATAAACAGCCATGCAAAGAGTACCAAAGTGAGTACTTTTCTTTCAGCCATGGGTACTTTACATTGAAGAATAAAATAAACCTATCTTTTCATTTCAAACAATGTGTGGATAACAAAACCAGCTATGCAGTTCAGTCAGCCTTCTAGCTTTCACCCCACTGGATTTCCGCAATGTGGAATGCCTTACTTGTATAATACGCGTAAGTTTTGACTGCTTCTACGATAGTTGATAATCATACGCATGGAAAATTGTTTTCTGATAAGAAAGTCCTGACACTAAAACCTGGCAAGATAACTTGGTTATTTTTTCAGTTTACCTATCTACTATTTCCGTGTACGGTAGGTAGTAGACAAGTTACAATCGACTTACCTACTAAAGCCTTTCGGATTTTTTTTACAAATTTTGAACTCCAAAATTTCCGAATGAATTAACAGGGTTAATGAAACTTGATAATGCATTAGCAGAGTGCTTACAGGTAGGCTTATAGGTTTACGCTCAAACTACTTAGTAAGAGATACTACGTAACTTTTACGTTTACCTATGCAGTTCTCTGATCTAGACCAGCATGTTTATGAACCACACAAAATTCTAAAATATATGGCAGCCACACCAGCCATATCCAACAAGCAGCACTGGGCCCACGTAGTATGCCACGTTTGTTTGTCAAAATAACAACGCTTTTTCGTCAAGCGCGGATTTCATGATACTCGAAATGCGCGCTTGACGCAAAAGCGTTGTTATTCTGACAAGCAAACGCACGTTTGCATAAGCGTCTACGGTCTGCATAAGAGAAGGCCTATGTCGCCAACCATGGATATAATAATATTATTCATATATATGAAGCCACCTCTTGTGTATCCATGTTTTTTATGCCTGTGTCCCTACTGTGGGAAAGTAATGGGCTGATAATGAGTACCCACAGTTATAGGTACCTACATCAGTAATCTACATAGATAGTAAAACCTAATTATTAATTTTATAATATTTTCTTAATCTAGCCATCCCATGTCTTTTGAATGGATACCCAGAAATAATAGGAGAAGGCAACGTAACTTCAATGGTTTCTCCCGACGGAAGTACACAACTTCTATTCCTACCCACTACACAGTGGTGGAGATCATACCCTCCAAACCCTAACGCTGGGGACTTAAGAAATCCTTACTTGAACAATTTGGGCGCTTGGTTTGTTCGCAGTATTTACAACCCGTGAGTACTCATTCTCTTGACATCAAAAAAAGGTCCATATTACCTCGCAGCTTCAACACCATTACGTAAAGTATGTATAACCATTTTTCGTAGTTTGTAGTGTAGTGTTACTTCCCCATATTATGGAACATGAACAACGATATGCGCTCATATGCTAAGATATAAATAAATACATTTTCACGTTATGTAGGATAGTTTTTCTTATTTAGTTTTATTTCATATTTCAAAGTGTCGTTTTACCTTAAGTAGTTTTTATATACATATGTTACTTGCAGACTTCAACCTTCAGTGTTCAACCCACCATACCAGCCTCCTTATGGACTGCAATATCCTCGAGCGTCCTCTTCCGACTGTTGTCTCAATGGACCTGCGCCAAGTTTTTCGCTAAAGGTCGGGGTTTGTCAATATCACAGATTTCTGGTCAATATATTTACCTATAGTTTAAAAATGCAAATTAGTGTTCTAACTGCCCTTCGGTTAAATTGGTCCCCTGCATGCGAAGTGTGGAGACCTGGGTTCTGTGCCTGGCCAGGGCAAACTTTGTGTGGTGAGCATAGAGTTTATTCTCGGGTACCTACGTCCTACAATACAATTTCACGATTTGTGGTTGTTAATATTTAAACACGCGATTAAGGCATGCTTAAGGGCTAGACGCTGTTTAACACGTGCCTAGTGTTTAATTGTTTTTTTAGGAAGACCATAAGTGTTTTTACAAATAAATACTTACTTTTAGATGCCTGTTTAGCTAGACAGTTAAAGTTAAGCTAAAGATAAACGTCTAAAATGAATAGAAATATCACAACATAATGGAGTTAGACACTAGTTAAGTCGAAACTTGTGATTGGTCGTGTTTAAACACGCGACTAAGGCATGTTTAGGAGTTAACACTCTTTAAAATAGGTTTAAAGTGTATGTAGTTAATTTTTTTGTGGTAAGACCGTAACTTTAAATTTACGTTTCCAGTTTCATAACGACAACTGCACTTCCACAACGGACATTCAATATTTCATCCCAAAACAATTTAACTTGTTCCAAAGTTCAAAAGGATGTACAATTATCCAAGAGCCTGTCCCTCTTACTACTTGTCGAAACGAAATTCCTTTGTATACTTCATTCAATAAACCATGTAAATGTATCAGAAAAGATAAAGAAAAAATAGAATGTGCATGTAAAAAATTATACACTAGCAACAGCGAAATGTCTATTGAAGAAGCAAAATCTGATTCGAGTTTACGCAAGAGCAGGGTATGCCGGTGTAAATTAAAAAAAAAGAAGAGTAAAAAGAAATGCGAATGTAAAAAACGAACGGCTTCAAATAAATCCGTGACGACGTACGCCGACCAATCAAGCGCCTGCGTAGAAGAAAAAGGGCAGCAGACTCAAACGCCCCGTTGTAACAGTATGCACAAGTGCAAAGATTTTGTTGGTGTGATGGCAACACCCAAGGCTAAAAACACGACCGCAACGACGTCAAAATCACATAGTACTTTTAGATTACCGTGCGAAAGTAGATGCTGTTCCGGAAGCTGCAGTTGTAACAGTGAGACAGAGTCAGAAAATTAAAGAAAACTATGTAAATGTTGTGGGTATTTATATTTTATTATTATACAGTTTACCTCTTAACATTAAAGTTCCTATGTACAACGACAGAAATAATACAATAAACAAAACAAAATGAGATTTTAATGTTCTTACTTTACACCAATCGTATAGATACATCACAACTGTAAACACTTTAGCTCATAAACATACTGGACACATTACTTTTACAGACTAGTAAACAGTTGTACGATCTTTATGCTTAATATGACAATAAAATAATACAAAACATAGGAAGACATTAGTGGAAATACCAAAGACAACGAAAGTTTCGACACGCTTTGTCAGGAAACAAATGATTCGCGTTTGCATCGCTTCATTATAATATTTCTCTTTACAATTTTACAGACAGCTCATAAATAAACCGTAAAAACAATTTAACACTTAAAAACTAGTATTGCATAAGATTAGTTAAACGAACGGATCTTCCTTCATAATAATAGTCTTTGAACCAAGTCTTATTTTCACAATTTATAATATAATACGCTGGTAATAAAGACTCGACTACGTAAATTATGTACAGAATATAAATAACATACGTATTATAAACAATATTTCCAAATGAATATGTTATATCAAGATATAGGACAATTTTACATTCCAAAACTGCATACAGTTCATAAAACTGGACACAGCTTTACATATATTATAATTGTGAGATTCCATTACTACAAAATACTTTTGTCATGTCCCAAACGATCAAACCACACAATATGTCTAAACGCAAATACATAGTCACAAAATATATGTTGTATAATAGTACACTTTTAATTGTGATAGCTATTGGATTGGCGGTTTGCGACAATTTGAATTTGAAAATCACTCAAACTCTTATACTTATAGCACACAACCTTGGCTTAAACTTATCTCAGTTTCCTTATTATGGCTAAGCACATCTTATGCTAACACTAAGTGCTCAAAAGCTATTGGAGGCGAGAAAATCTTAAACATGTAACTGTTGCATTGTTTCTTCAATTAACTAATTGCAAAACTTCTTCAATTATTTCAATATGGGTATTAAATTGAAGGTCTTAATTAGCACATTTCAAAACTGTATAATTTATGGGCAAAATTTTACATAGGTGGGGTTATACTGTATACATGTAAAAAAAACATTTCTTCTTTGGCTGCAAATTAGTAAGACTGCGAATGCCTAAATGAGCGACAGGTTTCGAAGATGATTGAGTTATCATTAGAATTCGCCATATAGGCTAGTAAAAATGTATAAAATAAAAATTAAAAAACATGACTGCCTCCCTGCCAAAAATTGAGTCATTGCAGTCTGGGCCTCATAAATTAAAAAGTTTTCCACAGAACGGTCCCCCGACAGAAATTACTCGTTTTTTGGCAGAGCAGTCGTGTTTTTTTTTAATTTTAATTTATTATTTATTTAAAGTTAGTATAAATCATGCAAGTCCCAAACTTTCTCGTCTCCAACACGTTTAATCAACCACCTAATCGCCAAAGAACACACTGCAACACCTCGATGCTAATACACAGTTCACAGCTAATGAATTACCTACCAATTCATTTAGTCACAACACAAAAACTCTTAGATGAAAAAAATCAACGTTTTGTTAAAACGTTCGTGTAATATTTTGTGTGATCCCATCGGGTCTACTTCTCTTATGCTCGAGAGCCAGCAGCGCAAGTACGGATCTTTTCTATCGATAAAATTGACAGTTCAAATCGATAAACTGGGTTTTATACGGTTAAAGAATTTATTTCTCATAAGAATTTACAATTTCACTTTCTGAGAAAAACTATTTTAAAACTTAAATATAATATAAATTCCGGTAAGCTCAGTATAGGTAATAGATTAAAATTTAGGTAGATATTTGCTCTTGGTTATATATTTATAGCCTTGATACAACCGACAAAAGTGATCGAATAGCTAGGTCGAATCCAAAGAGAATATAAAGCTACTACAATACATTACGATCAGACTTCGGTACTCGCAACATTCGATAAATTTATCAGTTTTACGATTCGACAAATTTATCGTTTGGACTTCCGTACTTGCGCCGCAGTGCCCATTAAAACATGTTTTACTATGTGTGATTGTCGTGGTAACAAATCAAATTTTCTGTTTGCTAATTGTGTCATTAGTTCTTTTTTATAGAAACACGATCTAGTCGAGTAAAAGAAACTGAAAAACCGTTCATAAATTTAATTCAATATTTTGTTTTTAATATCGCCAGGCAAAAAGGACAGTCTTATTAAATCATCATTTTTTTCATTCAACCCGATGGGTCCGTTTACATGGGATCGACCTTGGTCGAGTAGTAGACCCGTAGAGCTGTATTTAATAAAATCAGTCATCGTACGTTTGCAGTTCGCGTGCGAGTACTAAATATGATACAAACAATATGTTGACTAGACAGTACCATTCATATTTCAGGTTGCAATCGTCAATTTACTTGACATTGGGTGGTAATCTTTACAGTAATTATTTTAGGCCTCGTATATTCTAAACGGACGCTTTTAATGGTGCAATCTTCTTATTTTTTGGACGCAAAGTAATTTCATTTTTAAATAATTTCGGGTAAAATCTACAAACAGTATTGCTTAGTTCATGTTTCATTGCCTAAACACCAGAGACGAGATAATATTCAAGAATTTTTATGAAACAAGGCAGCCTCTCGTTTAGAAATATAACTAAATATTGTTAAGTTTGATTTTTTTTTACAGTTGAAGGACCTTGCTGTTCGTCTTACGAACTTTACAGCGTGAGAAGCTCAGCTCTAAAAATGGTCTAGTTATGTCGTTACAAAGGGGTCATCCATAATTACGTGAGGTGTTTAGGGGGGGGAGGGGGGTCAAGCCAAATCCCAACAAATATCACGTAGTCTGAGCAAAATATCAGTGTCTTATATTAAGTAAAATATGTTTCTCCACTAAAATACTCGACGAACGCTGCGTTGTACGGCATCGAATCACAGATTAACGTATTTGCACTAAAAACACGTACTTTGAGATATCTCACGTGAGATTAGGGGGGAGGGGGTCGAGCCAAATCTCACGACACCTCACCAAGGGGGGTCCAAAATTGCCAAAATCACCTCTCCCCCAAAGCCCCTGGTATGGTCGAAAAACTTGACGGAGGAGTGGTCAACTACCGCGTGCAAATATCATTAAAAGTAAGGTACGAGCTAAGTCCAATATACATCTCACCTTTAAAATAAAAATTAATTAATTTAGTATAGGACAAGTTAGCTTCCAAGTTAGTTATAAACAAATCAACACAAATTGAAGCTTACAAATAAGCGTAATATATGAAAAAAAAACAGCACCATTAAAAGCGGCCGATACTAACTTGACTTACATTCCTTACATCAACACATCAAAATCCACACTTATCTACATACATTAGATTATAGCGAGGGAGTGTCATCGATCATATTAAAATAATTTAGTACTTACATTATTTCCATATTCTTAGGATATAAAATTAGTTTGCAACCTTCACAGCACTTTATCTACTTGAGTGTAAAATAAACACTATTGTAAATTGTATGTCCCATCACTGATGTCTGCTTGAGCTCCTCACTGTAACAAAATAAATGTTGCAATTAAAACATAATTAAATATCCATCACCTTTAGAAGTTATATCGATTATTTATTCGTTATATCGAGATACTAGCCCCGAGAGATGAAATAATGTACTATCCGATCTCACAACAATGTATTGATTTTGCTATAAATAATATCAGCGGGCCGCGTATCTGCGCACGAGGAATCGGCGCGAGGCGGTGGCTTAGCCAATCTGAGCGCATTATGTCTAGGCAAAAATGGTGGAATTTATTTCGTGCAAACCAAACGTGACTGCACCTCTATACCCTGTTCTATAATCTTAAGATATTTTTTGTAAACACAGAAATGTCACGAAAAGTCACTGTCAAAGTGACATGTCAGTTGCCCGAAACATTTTTCACTTTTGAAAAACACTTTTGTTTCTCTTTACCCCGGCTTTGCTATAGCGCAGCACAATTATAACGTAACAAAACAACAAAAACTTAAACAAAACCACTACAAAATAACAACATATACGCAGCAAGATTAGACTCGAGTTCGGAGATTGGTACAGATCAACAGACAGAAAAAGAAAATGGCGGCGATTGCACAAAATTTTTCAAATCTCTGCTGTGTTCCCACTCTAAGAAAATTAACTGCACGAAAAAAGCTTCCCTTTATTATAGTTTTGTTCAAAATAACAATCTTCCAAAAACGATTCATTCACGATTTTTCAATAATTCAAGTTTATCATGTTATAATTTAAAATCGATTAATAATAATGTCTATCATGAAATTATGGATTGCACAGTTTTATATGAATATTTTCGTTCTGTCAACCTCTTTGTTTACATAAAATATTTAAGATTTTGGAACAGGGTATAGGGGTTAGTTCCTCGATGAGTAGGGCCTTACCGGGTGCGGCTGCGGCATGGGCGGCGGCGGCTGTCGCTCGGTGACGTCTCGCATGGCGGCGAGGCGCAGGCGCGTGGGCGCGAAGGCGGGCCGCGCCGCCGGGTCCGCGGCCCACGCGGCCCGCATCACTTCGTAAGGGCCCGCGGGGCAGCCCTCCGGCGCCTCCATGCGGTAGCCGCGCTCCACGTGCTTCACCACGTCCGCCAGCGGCTGCGGGCCGACACAATCACATCATACATACACAGCACTTACTCCCGGATTCTAACTACGACTTCCTCGATTTTTATCAGCAGTGATCGGATTTTGACGTGCATTTTGGGATTAACGATCTCGAACAATAACATTAGTATGGATAAATAAGCCTATAATAATAGTAATCTCAGAATTTTGTAATTTTGAAGACATATTTAGAAATAATAATCATATCAGTTATGTACTAATTACTAATCGACCTTTTTATTATTACAACTTAATACAACTAGTACATTGCAAATTCTCTCTTCCCGGGATTCCAGATTATATGGCTTATCCATATTTTGATAACGACATGAAATCACATTAATTGCACGCCAAAATCCGATTACTGATTATCAGCCATGGTTGTCCCACTGCACTAGGACAAAGGCCTGTCTTCCCTCCCACAAATCTCGATTTAAAGCTGGAATAATCTTCTGGAATAAGTTCGTAATCTGTGGACTCGATAAATATCGATATCGACAAACACTGGAAGAACGGGCACGTCGCTACCCTAAAACAACAGCGAACTTAGAGTATTGATTTTTTTGTCTATGGTCGCCTGTAAACATAAAGGAACTTCATAGGCGTGCTTAAGTCAAAGGTAAACTTGAGTTGAACGGAGTATAAAGATGTGCAGTGCATAGAATCAGGAGGCCTGTTTCATAAAAAAATATTAGTCTAATATTATGAGCTTTCTTTTTCTTTTTTCCATATATAATATGTCGCTAATATTCATAATATTAGACTAATATTTTTTATGAAATAGGCCCTTGCCCGGTAAATACATGATAGTGTTATGTATAACCGAAGAGTTTCATTTATTTGGACAAGTAATATTCTTAGTGGCCGCCAGCCTACACGCTTATACGGGTCTCGCACTAGAAATAATTTTAATAATATCCAATGTTGTCACGCTTTATATTATTTAAATTTCCTCTGATACTCACGGTTCTAGGATAGGGTACTCTTCCGAATGAGTATATTTCCCAGAGAAGAATGCCGAAGCTCCACATATCAGACTTGTTTGAGAATTTCTGAAAACGAAAATATCAATATTATATATAAGGTTTTTGAAGCAATGATGAGCACTGAAGAGTCTACCTCCTGGCTCCATCATCAGATCAGGTCCATGATACCAAATTATAGCTTTGTCACCCGAATGACATAATATACATTATAAATACTATGTATAATATTATGTAGTTTCATATCGACGCGACAATAAAATTTAAAATTGACTTCTAAGAATTTATTCCATTGTTTGTAAAGCTGATAAAAGTGTATCAAAAAGACTAATAAACACTAAACTAATATTAGGTTTAGATCCACAATCGAGGCCAGAATGCATGCAGACTCACGTTGTGTTTGAGCGCCTCCGGAGCCGTCCACTTGATGGGCAGCTTAGCCTGTAGCCGCGCGGCCTCCACGGGGTCATCGCGCACTGTGTCGTGGCGCGCGAGCCCGAAGTCCGCGACCTTGGCGGAACCCTCGCCTGATATTAGTACGTTCCGCGCCGCCAGGTCGCGGTGCACTATGTGGCAGCGTTCTAGGTACTCCATCCCGCAGCACGCGTCGCTGTAAACACGGTTCTTACGTCAATGCATGTATCGTCAAATAAAAAATACATAAAAAACATCCACACAGTACCTATTAAATAAAAGACCCGAGAACAAACTTTATACCTGCCACACAGTTTGCCTCGGCCGAGGATCGACCTTCGGGGCGTCGTGTAAAATGTGCGTACTACGCAGATGATCGGTCATCTGCGTAGTGAGCCCAAAAATATTCTGCATCGCGAATAATTATATTGTCCGTTTGTATTGACAATATTCGTTCGCGGTGTGGACTCAAAAATATCGGTATCAACAAATATCAGAGCAAAAGAGCACGTCACTTCCCTAAAAAACACTGCTGCATTTTTGTCTATGGTTATTTGTCAGTAATTATGGAACATCATAGTCGTGCGTATGTCCAAAATAAAATAGATAGATAGATAACTCTTTATTGTACACTAACATAATACAAAGTAAACATAACTAAATAAGGTATAGAAGTACAATGGGCGGTCAAGGGCAAGTACAATGGGTGTTTAGCTAGACAGCGTCTAAAGATTATTAGAAATGTCACAACAGAATTGTTTAGACACAGGATCTGTGGTTGCTCATATTTAATCGCGCGACTAAGGCATTTTTAGACGTTAAACAGTGATTAACACAGGTTTAAAGTATGTTTAATTTTTTTGTGGTAAGACCGTTAATTTTCAAACAGTAAATGAAAAGTAAAATGTATAGTTGTATAGGTGATGACGATACTCACTATGCAAAATTGATCTGGTTAAGCTGCGTGACATAGTGTCGGCCGCGACTGCGCAGATAGTCTAGAAGCGACCCTTGCGAGCAGTGCTCCGTCACTATGCACGTGTTGCCGTGCGCTGTGAATACAAGGCCCAGGAGACGCACCAGGTTGTCGTGCTTTAGAGACCTGGGGGCGACGTTAATTTTATCATACACTAGCTGCTGACCGCGGCTTCACCCGGAGATATTCGTTTTAATGGGTTTTATTTTTTTGCGCGGAACCCTAATTCTTTTTCTAAAATAAAAGTAGCCTAAGTTACTCCTTATTACATCAGTGATCTGCCAGTGAAAGTCCCGTCAAAATAGGTCCAGCCGTTTTGGAGATTACTCGGAACAAACAAGACAGACATACAGACAAAAATTTTAAAAATTGTTTTTGTTAACGGTACCGTATATACTTTCCTAAGCGTTTCGTAAAAAGCTGTTATTTATATATTACAAACAGACACTTCAATTTTATTTATTTGTATTGATGGGAAACAAACAGCCGCTTACGAAGTGGTTATAAGATAGTAGACATTGGATTCTGGCATTTCAAACCTACACCGAATTTTAGTTTTGTTCTCTTTCCAATGGAAACACAAGAACGGGATGGATGACGTTTGACAGGATACAATTTAGGTTTAGAGCTGTCAATTAAACGCTACTTAATTCATGACCGTTATAATAATCAAGCAAACATTTCCACACTCATAACTCATAACACCTAGCACTAACGTTCCCTGTGTTGCAGGTGGCATGAAAACACACAGATACGCAACAGAAACATCCAAGACAAACTCTTTGTTTTTTTTACATCCACCTACAACTGCAGCAACATTTTCTTTCATCCTTTCAATATAGTATAGAAATGCCACATACGCCATAACGCTGGCCTCCGCTCGGAACTTGCTGGCCGCCTCCCGATCCTTGAGGATCTTCACTGCAACCTTCTGTGAGCCGTTGAGGATACCCAGCATCACGTCTCCGAACTCGCCCTTGCCGATATTCTCGCGGATCTCCAACTCCCGCTCGTCTATTAGCCAGCCTGGAAACGAAACATTTATACTTTTAACAGCTATAAAACTGACGGAGCCCTGCGTGGAGTACATGTGCTGCTGCGTCGCCTGCGACGGAAAATGCCCCGACACATTCGGCGTGGGCGGGTAGGGAGGTGGTTGACTTACGTGCGTCGAGGAAGTTCTGCGAGTCAGTCTGGTCGACGGACCCCTGCGTGGAGTATGTGTGCTGCTGCGCCGCCTGCGACGGGAAATGCCCCGACACACTCGGCGTGGGCGGGTAGGGAGGTGGTTGCTGGAAGGAGAACAATCCGGTATTTACTATTATTTGTTCCGTACCGATATCCGGAATCCATCTTGAGTCAAGCCTCTGTCTTTTAACGGTTTTTAGTCCCAACAACTTCCTCCCTTCGACTTCCGGCGCCACCGTCGCGTTTATTTTGGCGGAAAAGATGGCGGCGCTCAAAGTGGGGCGCGGTTTTACCTTCATTATAGCGTCGTCTTTCGCCACGGCTAGATGTCCTTACAAAATATAATTAATTTCACAAAGTAAATTAATTTTTTATATACAGTTTGAATTTACGTATAATTTTTATAATTAACGTAGGTATAAAAATTTTTAAATTAATTCCTCCCTTCATTATGGAGAACGAAAATTTAAACGCGTAAACCAATTAGTGTCAATTTTAACAAACGTGTGTCGCGATGGAGGAGTCGTTCTCCAATTACGAGCAGTGCACCAACCAGTATTGCAGGGCTTTCAGTCCTGAAAGGAAGCTGCAGCGATCCAGAGGCTGACCAGTTGACCACGTAAGTGTTTTGTATTTTTGTCGCATCCAGTGGTCTTTTTGACAAATTTAAGAAGCACTATGAGTTTCGAGCATTTCACGCAATTCTAGAAGTTACCGAGGCCGTAGTTCGTACAAATAGTGACTTGGACTTGTGTTGTGTAATTATAATCAACTTTTATCAACAAAGGGACTTACAGTGATTGAAATGCATTGCTACCGATCCTCTCATCCTTGTATAGAAAAGGATAAAGAAAAACTACCCCCGGTATTTTTTCTTCACAACTAAATTTTAATGATGGTTCAAGACTTTTTCATGCATCTGGTACTACCCACAGTTTGGTTCTAAATACCATTCGTTTAAGAGAACCTAATAATTATGTTTCGTTATCATTACTGGAATATTATCTACATTGTCTACTTTTTGTCTGTATGTGCTATTCTACACGGAAAGACAAATTGCGTACGACCTTGCAGCTTCAACAGCTTGAAGTGACCCGCCCTTCAATATCATAACTCTCTAGCAGCCTACCTACAAGTAATTGAGAGGGGGGGGGGGGGGGGTGATAAGCTAGCAACTTGTTTACAGATTACTCGTCTATAAGTAAGCTGAGCTTTTAACTGGAAGCTTGCCTGCGATAAAACTCCAAGGCCATATAAGTAAAGTAAGCAAGCAAGATAATTTTTACCTTGTTTTCCAAAGTGATGTTTATACCCCCCAAAGTCAGATTAAAAGTTCACGCAAACATTTCTAGCAATAGCGGGACATCCGACGTCCAATACAAGCTGTACAAGCACTCTAAATGTAAAAAGCCAACATTTTCCTTACTTATTAAGAACAGTCGCGCCTGGCTTAAAATGCTTCCGGGTGGTTGTGTAAATATATACAATATTATACATATACATGAATAGAAGAATCTTGAAGCTCCGATAAACAAATACAGCTATTACTAAAAGGAGCGCGGTTATGAAGCCAATTTTAAAATCAATAGCTAATGAGCACTGTCAATTCCTTGTTGCTCTGTTACAACGGCCAGCCAATCCATATGACCTGCTTACCTTTTCCGACTTTCGTTAGCGCCGAAAACATTCAACTTGTACCTTTACGAATTGAACCGCAGAATACCTTAGGACCCAAACTATCAGGTGTGTAATTTATTTGAAAGGTTCTACGCTGGTACATTGCTCTCACCATGTTTTACACGAACACAACTCCTTCATGGTGGATCTGATGAGACGGCTCGATTGGCCCATCAACATGGACAAGTCTGTACTGGTTCTGACTCGGCGCCTGGGTGTAATAAGGGCGCCAACTCGACACGAAGTCATGTCGGAACCGAAGTGCCTAACGCTACGCAGGGCACTTTAGTCAGATGTCTAGAGACAGTTGATCCTTCACACAGGCCCAGCCCCTTCTGGAGTGACTCAACTTTGCCTCTTGTAATACGCAGAGGAAGATTGTCAGACTTTGCAGTACTACGGTCGATAACTTTCCTATTTTCCTCTCGATTGGCCGATCAATATGGACAAGTCTGTACTGGTTCCGACTCGGCGCCTGGAATTTCTAGGTGCCATATGGGACGCCAACTCGACACGAAGTCTCTGTCGGAACCGAAGTGCCTAACGCTACGCAGGGCGCTTCAGTCAGATGTCCAGAGGTAGTTGATCCCTCACACAGGCCCAGTCCCTTCTGGGGTGACTCAACTTTGTCTCTTGTAATGCGCTAAGTCCGACCATCTTCCTTCAGCCGATAACTTCCTCACCTCCCTCAAAGGCACCTTTGCAAACAAGTGAGTCTATCAGAACCTAGCTATACTCGCAGAAATGAGGTGGTGGTTGAAAGCTTCATAGGGCTCACTACCGATACACACAGGCCCGATCTCGCATTATATTTACCACCGATGCGTCCGGTTTTGACAGAGGTTGAATACATGAAGATGCCACTCACTGCCAGGAACAGAACAACTCCGTTGGCAAGTGGATTGCAAAGCTACACCATGCTCACATTTTATTGCAACAGTCTTCTGCACAGTTTTGGTTTATGTAATGAGGAAAGTAAAACCAGTTCAAAGAAAGTTCTGGAGTCATCTCTGAAGTATGACATCTGTTGATAGTAATGAACCAATCAAATTCAAAGTTATTTATTGACATGAGCACTTTTGAAAGTTAATATTGACATAGTACAACATTTATTAAACACAGTATGTCCCGAGCCAATTTAATTTCGAGATGGATCACAAAGTAAAACCTAAAACATGTTATGACTTGTATCTGAACATTTCAGCAACGGAAATCATATACCTATTAGATATGGAGCATCTAATCAATGGACGTGTGGGATCAAAGCCCGATATTTAACAACTCATTACTTCAATAGTGGGGTTTACAGCTGGCATGACCGTTTCCTCCGCCAAAGCTAGTTTATTAAATACCTACTGTCCTGTCTGAACACATAAGGTCAGTACATCCTTATTGCTTTGAAGTGAAATGTGATGTTTGAGAGAGCAAGCCTACGAGCCCGCATCATTCGAGAAACGTATCGCATCCTGAATATTCTCCGCAAGAACTGGAAGTCGTCCTCCAAAAAATTTACGACCTCTGAAAACGTGCTTAATTTTGGTGGATAAACTAAATAAAGGATTGGACAAAAGATAGATCAATGTAACACATACGTAATATCACGTTACACTTAGTATAAGCACCTATAAACCTACATGGAATAGATAGTACATTACATTTCTAACAACGTAGATTACAAGAATCCAGACTAGAGCAGGTAGTCCGTTATCTAGAACATCTACATAACAATGAAGGTTTGCATTACCGGACAATTTTACTTCACAAATCAGTGGTAGTGACCTTATACTAATCATTACAGAAATAAGGACCTGTCATAACCCTTTTATCTAATATATGAGTTTTAGTTCCAAAAGAGAGAAAAACCAAACCGGCTATCTGGAAAGTAAAACTACTATTATAGTAACGCAGTTAGTGAGAGTAACCTCTTCCAAATATCCTGTCACTTTGCGACATTAAGATGCGTTTCGAATGTGAGTGGCTGCTGCACGCGGCATGATCAAGCGCGCCGACAGGGCGATCACGGAATGCATACCAAAATTTTCAGAAGTATATTGACTGACCTGCATCGCGCCACATATAAAACTTTGTTTGATGCACGCTTTAAACCGATAGCTTTTTGGAACACCTCGCTTCACCCTCGAGTGTTCCATCCTTCCAATCGGCGAGCGTGTCTTGATGGTATCTATTACGCACGCATAGAGTGCTCACCAACGTTCAAGGTTTTACCGCGCCTGAAGTCAATACGCGGCTATACTGTTATTAGCAAGATCGAAGGGTGATCGACGTCAACGCTACTGAGCATCGATTGGATTATCAACGATTGGGATGATTATTTTAGCAAGATCCAAACAAGAACCTCGTGTGTATGCATTGGACTAGTTAATTATAGTGACACGAAATCTTACAGATTTAGAAAACAAATTACCACAGCTTTTTGTTAGTCAGAAGAGAACCTGAACCAGCATTTAGGACGATAATTGGTGGAATGATCAAATCTATTCCCAGAAAAGCGACTGTAGACGCCTCGCCAGACTCAGTGCGATCTGCAGTGATATCTCTCATCTTTTTGCAACTTGAAATTGAGAATAAGAATATCCATTTAGAAAATATTATCAAAGAAGATAATTAACAAATCGTCTACTCATACTTTTGCTAATTTAATTTCTTTGGCCCAGTGGGGTAATATCTTAGTTTATGAACGAAGTATTTACTCTTATATTATATAATCTGTTATGATTACAGGTAGATATAATTACGACATAATCATGACTTTTATTTACATATAGCACATTATAGCATCATATTTTGGCTACCAGGAGATAACAAACACATCACTCAAGATGGATTCCGGATATCGGTACGGAACAAATAATAGAGAGTTTTAACTACCAATAAAACTTACCTATTATTTTTCCAACGATATCCGGAATCCAGGTAATGCCTACCTGGTAGATCGTGAGTAAGTATAATGAAGGTAAAACCGCGCCCCACTTTGAGCGCCGCCATCTTTTCCGCCAAAATAAACGCGACGGTGGCGCCGGAAGTCGAAGGGAGGAAGTTGTTGGGACTAAAAACCGTTAAAAGACAGAGGCTTGACTCAAGATGGATTCCGGATATCGTTGGAAAAATAATAGGTAAGTTTTATTGGTAGTTAAAACTCTCTATTTTTTGTCGGAGGTAGAGATCCATTTCAGATAGCCAACCATACTACGACTAAATGTCTCATGTAATCTCGACGGCACCACTTGGTCGCGCCGACGTATTTATATAATTCGAGCCTAAGAACTCAATCTCAGAAAATACACTGGCTGCGTAGAATAGAACGCATAAGTTAGTCTATGATCAAAGCTGAGAAATACCTGCATGTTGATACACATAGTATGACTTTTAAAAATACGACTTTTGCAAATTAGATTTCAAAATCAGCGGTGAGAATTTTCTCACCAATGATTTCAAAATCACTTGTGAAATTAAAAAATAAGTCTCCAGCATTATAAAATAATTCGCAAGAGATAGTGTATATGTTTGGAAGTATGTATATTGTATAGTGATTTCACCTGTGGGTGAGGTGGGTAAGGGGGTTGTAAGACGCCATTGTTGTTCGCGCCGTTGGGTACAGACTTCGGTAGACACCGCACCAGCTTTGTGCAGAGGCCATCAGCGTCTTGTAAGTAATGCTGAAAAATACACACAACATGGTCTTTACGTCTAGAAAAAAAAAGAACTTCCAAATAAGCTATCATTTACTACAAGGCATTTATATTATTACAAGGGCATTGATTGATTTACAATAAAGAATGGCCAATTGGTTGACTTACGTGGATTAAATCTGTCATGCTGTCGAAGAATTCTTCGTCATCTATCGTGAAACGCTGGTTTTGATTATCAGGTGCTGTGGCCCATTTTATTCTGTAATACAAAGATAATAACGATAGTGAAATTTCAGCAAGGAAAGTTATGACAACGTTAGCGCTTCTGTTTTAAAAATCATTTAAGGCTGCATCAAAAAAACATGTACATATTTTTGGTATATCAACGTGTTGTGAAAAACCTAGTTAGAGATTAGGATGTATGTGATATTTAGGTGTTATGTTTGTTTAATTCGCTTACCGGTAATGTTCGACGCGTCCACGGAACCTCACGCATAGCGTGTGGTCCCCAGGGAAATTGGTGCTCTCTCGCACTAGAAAAACGCCGTCAGGCGAGCCCGAGAGGAGCGCCTCGGCTCGCTCTCGAGATATCGCGCCGTGGTGCCATCTATCCGTGAAAAAAGACGAAAGATGAAAAACATATTACTATAATGATGTGGGGACAGCGCACCAGCGCGTCTCGCGCGCTGTGCGCGTGCATCTCGCGCGCGTTGCGCGTGGCCACTGCCTTCCACGCGCGCCTCGTCCCGTATATATTTATAGTGTGCGAGAGGGACGGAAGAGCAACACGCACGGGCCAGAGCAGGACAGACGAACGCGCAATGCACGTCCATGCCCGTCCAATATTTGATTTTTAATATAAATATACATGTGTGTCCTGAATAAACAATCAGTTGTAACTTAGCAGTCTGGTATCATTCATCCCTTCTGAACACCGACCCTTCTACATCCCCACATTGGTGACCCCTCCGACATCCCCACAATATGTTATATAATTATGTACATACTACCATTATTAAATGTTTTTATTAGTTTTGTGTTCATTCAAAAGTTGTCTGTTTTATCTCGGTCTATGAGAAAACAAGACGTCAGTTGTAATTTTTTTGGTTGCTATGCTTGTTCAATTCTTTATATTTTATTCTTGCCAATCAAATTTTATTTTTAATATAATTTCAAATTGATATTATTTATTAGCAAAAAAACATGGTATTTTAGCAGACTTCCAAAACAGGAGAAGGTTTTCAAGTCGGTGGGTTTTTTTAATAATTGTTACGTCAGACCTCCGTCATTTAAAAACCGATTTAAAAAATTATTTTTTTTATTTGAAAGGATTATACTTTCAGATTAGTCCCATAGAAATTTCATCATAATCGGTCCAGTAGTCTGTCACTGAAGTCGGTTCGTCGCTTTTTTAAAGCAATTTCACTTGTTTGTACATACAATGGTAAAACAGAAAAGAATTGGATCCTAAACTTCTTCCTTTTTTAAAAAATTTTTTTTTCATGCTTTGGCTTTTGTTTTATTAAATTGCACAAAGATTATGTTATGTACTCTTACTATGTAAAATAAACTCAAAATGATCACAAAAAACCAGCTATGTAACGTCGCCAGATATTTGTCAAATCTAAGTATTATTTATTACCTACGTGTTAGGATGATTATTGCGTCGACAATTCGCAGAATATTAAACTTTCGTCATTCCTTGTAGGTAATATATAATATCTTGCACGTCTATAAATTGTTATACTTATAACAATTACGCACAACTATATTGTAAATCCCTCATTAAGGAAAACTGGATTCTCAAGACCAGTTGAATGAGTTTTAGTCATAGGGATTAACAAACCTTTTATGATATTAGAGCCCGCCCTTAGAACTGCATGAAGTTGCCAGAATACCTTTACTACCTAATCTATACAGGCTAATTGGAAATAGGATACATTCCTTGCAAGGAGTCAAAGTAAAGCGTGCGGGCCCAATGTCTCTAAACGGCTCAAATAATATTTAACCACTATTGAGATCAACATGCACCGCTTGAGAGCTAGCTAGCAGAAGCATCCTGTATATTAACAAAAATCGATGTTGCTTTAGAATAAACTCTTCTAAAGTAATGTCGCTAAACAATTCTTTACAATTTTCATATAGTTGTATTGGTTGTTTATGAATAAGGACGTTGACCCCATTTTTTAAGATATCAATGAATTCGTTTTCTCATGAGAATAAAATGTCTGTATCGAAAGAATTGGAAATCGAACGCTAGATACGTCAAAAATGAGAGTCAAAGTCGGGCAAATTTACTGAGCACTAAAACGCCCCAAATACATTGGGCAGAACAAGTGAAGTCAAATGTTCTACACGGGCCGTAAAGCTAAAAATATGCATTTTGTTGATTTCGGGCGTGAAAAACTGCGTTTAAGTACATAGTTGTCATACATTTTTTTTATTCATTGAAATGTAAGGAATCTGATAGTAACATTTAAAGTACTATTCGATGATAAATAAAAATCGTTGAATTCGGGAAATTTTTAGATGCAGTATCTTTGTGGAAATTATATATTTTTGTGAATTTCATTTTCATTGTGTTAATGTGATGTTCTCAAACCCGTATAATATAACGATAATAATTATGTATTTCGCGTTTCATTCAACATCTCTATTGTATTAGGTATAATAATAAAACTGCCTAAAATCGTTTTAAACGGTTACGTCTCCGGCAGAGTTAGGGATAAAATCCCGGTTAATTGACATCTGTTTGTTACGTTTCATTACGACTTTGATGTTCCTAGAACTTCCTTTGCTAAAAATTATTATTTACACCGGAATGACGTCACTTTTGATAAATAACTTCCGATTCATGGGAAACCATGTCTCAGAGCGCTATTAATATAAGTCTCGGACGTGACATTTTTCCGCTATTATGTTTCGTCGAACGGAAGTCGCACTTTGGTAACCGGCGACCACATAAAAGGCAATCGCGAGGCAGTCCACTTAACGAGCTCTGCAAAATTTATAGGCGACTATTTTGAGACTTATTACAACGGAATACAATAGCTTTTTAAATCCTACTGATATTATAAACGAGAAAGTTTGTGAGGATGGATGGATGCATGTATGGACGTTTGTTATTCTTTAACGCAAAACCTATGAACGGATTTTGATGAAACTATACAGTATAGCTTATACATCACAATAACACATAGCTACAATTTATAAAGATATTTTCCACGCGGGCGAAGCCGCGAGTGGAAGCTAGTATGACATACACTTCTTTCTAGCTACTAGATTAACACATTTGTTAACTAGACTAAGTACAAAAGCAGTTGGATAATCTATAAGTCATTGTAGACGTGAAAATAGTCCAAACGTTCTAGCCCACTACCAGTTGGCGGCGGGCGCAGCTTGCTGCCGGCATTGCCTCGTTAGATTGTAATGCTGATTCGTTAAGATAGATAAGTATCTATACCAGCATTTTTTTTTAAATAAAGATGTATTCGTAAAATTAACTGGAAATCTAAACTGGTATTAATTGGAATTGCTTGCTAGAATTCGTTCAGAAATACACTGATGTGGACAAGCGATTAGACACAAGCATATAAGTAATACGTTATTATGCTAATTACTGATAAGTTATAACAATAGCAGCATTCAACTGACAAGCCGAGACATATATTATGGCTTTGTTTTTTATAATTTGTCCTTACTTGTTTTGTACCACAATAAGTAAAATTAATAACTTTGCTACCACCTTGACTACCTCCTCAACACTATCTATAATGATATCAGAGATGAGTTTATGACGGTCACAATTTTGAGGCCATGTAGAAATATACAGGAAACAAGAAAATTAATCAAACCTATCAACAAAATATGGATACATACTCAACGTGATCGTAAGCGAAGGCAGGAGGGATAAATAACTTCACTTTATGAGGTTTAAAGTAACACTGTGATATGTCACTCTCCATCGTTGAGTCTAGACTGAACGTATGTAGGTAAGCACGCTTTTATCGCTATTCAGATAACTAGATAAGATTCGTTGATTTTATCGAAAATACAGAACCATTTTTGAGCTTCATTTAATTTATACCGTAGATAAGTGTGGATCTTATTGCTAAAGCTATACGAGTCAAAATACCGTTAACTAGGTGTAATATTAATTGCGATTATTTTAATTTCTCTTTATTCAATTACTTGTAAGCCAAATTAAGAGATAACATTGATAATGTTAGCAAATCCTATACAACACGAGTTTGAATTAGTATGTTTAAAGTTATTCCGAAAGGGGGTCAATCTTCTCCTGGAGGTCAACAACATTTGTTTGATGAATTTTTGTTTGCTTGTGTGCTCACAGCTGGTTCGTTAGTGGGAGGACTAACTCTTCTGCGAGTATCCGTCTGGGTTGTTACCACCGCTTTGCTCGTGAAGTCTGCCGCCAAGCAGTAGTGTGCAAGCATTACTGTGTTCCGGTTTGATGAGCAGAGTATCCAGCGAAATTACTGGGCTTATGAGACTTAATACCTAATGTCTCAGGGTAACGAGCGCATTGCAGTGCCGCGCAGGCCTTTGTGTTTCAAAGTTCTGGGTGGCACTGCAATTGTTATGGGCCGGCGTTATGCTTACCATCAGCTCGTCTCGTTACCAAATAACATAAAAAAAAACTTGTGGACATTCACCCTCTTCCGGGATAGCATACCACTTCAAACTCACCCTGTATAGAACAGTCTTTTTTTACCCCTGTTTTGGAAGACTTTATGCAAGACTTTAGGCAACTATTTGTTGACCTGTGTGCACAGTTTAAGAAATCAGTTTTTGAAGGTCCCTTGTGATTTTCTATAACTCAAAAAGTTCGATTTCACTCCACTTCCGCTGTTCACAAAGTCATTTCATACTCGATCATTACTCATGTACAGCATTTTATCATAACATAATATGTGTTGCTGCTGTTGTTGCTGTAAGCTGCTTGTTGGTACTATTACATAGAGATTTAATATTACTATTTTATTTTATTAAATCTATATTTAATATTACCACCATACAATTAGTAGATAGTTAAAAACTCTGTGAGCATTTAAAAGAGAGACATAGCTAATACATGTACGCTGATGAGTGACTGAGATAGAAGCCACCTGCTGCTAACTTTACGTCGCGTCGGCCTAATATAAAACATAAATAAAAATAATATAAATGAATCACGAACATGTTGTGAGTAAATTTTGTAGCCTGTATTTTTTCAATGAACATAAGGTCCATAAGCACGTAGGTCGAAGCGGCTATAGTTATAATAAAGTGTACTTACGGCCACTGAGCCATGTTGACGAGCCGGTTGCCCGCAGGCGGTGGGTTTTGGACGGTGCTCGAGTTGACTAGCACGTCGCTTGGGCCTTTGGACACAGCTGGAAAAGAAAAACACAAGTATGACTTCATCTGACTTCATCATCTGACTTCAATAAACCGTATTTACATTGTACGATTTTGTAATGCCTAGCTTTGTATTATATTTTGTACGTACAATATAATCATTGATTAAAAGAATAACCTATTTTTACTTAACTACATATTTTTCCAGGGAAACGTTGGGCGTATATTTATCAACATTCTGTTAAGCATGTCTACACTACCAATTATAATCTATACAAATAAATAAAATTGAAGTGTCTGTTTGTAATATCAAAATAACAGCTTTTTAATAAAAGCATATGAAATCATATAAGGTACCGATAAGAAAACAACTATTTTTAAAATTTGTCTGTCTGTGTTTGTTCCGGGTAATCTCCGAAACGGCTGAACCGATTTTGACGAGACTTTCGCTGGCCGATAGCTGATGTTATAAGGAGTAACTTAGGCTACTTTTATTTTAGAAAAATAATTAGGGTTCCGAGCAAAAAAATAAAAACCATGAAATCCAATATATCCGCGCGGGTGAAACCGCGGGCAGCAGCTAGTGTATTATAAGAGGTGAAGTTTGTTTGTTACCGCTAAACTCTGGCACCTGCACTGGTCTGATTCATTCAAAAGGAAGCGATATCAGAGTATGCAACGTAGACTACATTTTATTCCGATTCCACGCGTTCAAAAGCTAGGGGTGTATAAAGGATCATAGAAATAACTGACCTCCAGTTGAACTGAGTTGACTGCAGACACCGATACGTCTTCGTTTCGGTAATGTAGCTAGATGAGTTTCATTATCATTTTCGTACCCTGACATATTATCAAAATGAACCTTCAGTAGAGTGCCTGGCAAATTTTGAATTTGGATTTGGTCTTTGAAATCACCGCCAATGATGTTAGCTTTACAATTTTCGTATGTAACGCAGTCAGGGGCAGGTGCGTTCTCATCAATGTCCATATCGATGATTGGCTGAAGTTGACTCCTTTTCCGCGCTTTGCCAATAACATTCCTAACAAAACAAAACATTTATTTCGTAAGAACTCGTGTTTTTGTTATATCAGATTCAAATTGATATTAAAGTGTTCGATTCTTAAAAATGATTACATCACGTATTTTTTTATTATTCACTATTAGAAAAGTTGAAATTGTAATAATAAATAACTCACCTCACATCACTCATGATAAATTACAAAATGCGTCAAAACTTATAAAAAAAAAATTGCGTGAACACAATACGTGTTATATCTCCACATCAATAACAATTACTTTGACCTTTCAAAAGGACGCTCGTTACCGGTTAGATTTAACTTAGTATTTAAGAAGTTTGCAAGACAAAAGCACCACTTTTGAACAAATCGCAGCTAATACTGAACTTAATATGGATATTATTTTATGTGAAATTGAATAACATACATTCAAATGGCATTATTAGATACATTGTGCGCAATAATTAGAATGCGTCAGTTATGAGGATAATTAATAAATAACGTTTATTGGTACTGTGGCAGCGTTTGCGCATATTGCCTATCATCTGACGTTTTTGAATATTATATGTATTATTTTTATATGCATGGTGTATACTGATGTATATAAATAAACGAATAAATAACGCCCAAAGTTCCCATAAAAAATGGTAGCTGAAAGTTAGAAATAAATAAAATAAATATATCCAGCAGGCCTACCACCATCTCTTAGCGAAGTATTACTTCTTACATTGAACCCGTAACCCATACGCCACGCGAACTGTCCCAATCTATTTGTCTCTCATTTGTGATTAGCTGATCGAGTCAGACAAAGTCCTGGAGCCCAAGCACACTAAACCACAATGGTCAAAATAGTAATGGTTTGTTTGGTATCGCACTAGCCGCATGGTGTCCGGCCATCACCATTACGCTAACTTGGCAGTTTGGTAAATCATTATGATATCAATTTCCTTTCATTACTTCTGTAAACTTCATACTCTTCGACCATAGTATGTGCGTAACTTATTTTTTACATACTTCCTTTTTATCTATACAAATAAATAAAATCGAAGTGTCAGTTTGTAATGTCAAAATAACAGCTTTTTACTAAATGCATATAAAAGTATATATAGGTACGGTACTTATAACAAAAACACAACTTTAAAAATGTTTATCTGTCTGTTTGTACCGGCTAATCTCCGAAGCTTCTGGACCGATCTTGACGGGAGTTTCACTGGCAGATAGCTGATGTTATAAGGAATAAGTAAGGCGTGAGGAAAGCCGCGGGACACAGCTAGTCGAGTATAAAAATAAATAAAAGTAACTATACCGGGAGTGGTCTGAGAGGTATGCATGGCCGGAGGCGGGGCCGCCGCGGGCGCGGGCGTCCGTACCGACGACGACATTATCTGTGGACAAGCACCATGGTCACGTACAATATAGATCTGTTACCAGTTACCACTAGTGCATAGCGCTGCCAACTGCAAGTCACTGTATCTGTTGTTAGTAGTGCGTAGACACGGTTGTACTTAGACTGGGCTCCTATGTTGCCTAGCCTCTGCATATATATTTTATGCTATTTGGTAACGAGACGAGCCGGTCGCCTGCCTGATGGTAATCATAACGCCGGTCCATAACAATTGCAGTGCCACTCAGAAATTTGGAACACAAAGACCTGCGCGGTACTGCAGTGCGTTCGTTACTCTGAGACACTAGGTATGAAGTCTCGTAAGCCCAGTAATTTCACTGGCTACTCTGCTCATCAAACCGGAACACAGTAATGCTTGCACATTCCTGCTTGGCGGCAGACTTCACGAGCAAAGCGGTGGTACCAACCCAGACGGACACTCGCAGAGGAGTTAGTCCTACCACCTAGTAAATGCTGCCCGAAGTTTCACTAAACCACACTCTTTTAGAATTTTAGACACCGAAATTTGCAATGGGTTAAAACAGAAATTTATCTACGTTTAAAACAACATTGTCAATGGGATATTCGATGCAACGTATCGCAATGATGCATCTTTAATAATTACGAAGAAAATACCCCGGTGCGCGGCAAGGTTTTCGCTTTCCCCCGTCGAGCGATTGGAAAGCTTTAATGTTTTCTCATAGAGATTCTTCTAACCAAGATCAAATAGACGAACGTCATTCGAAACAAACCTGATCATCGGTTATTTTCACCCATGTATTTCCGGCAGAGCGAAAAAATAAATACGTTAACGCTGTAACATGTCCGTTCAGTAAACAAAATGTACTATCATTAGAGCCGGTGAAATAACTAGAGATAAAGTGAAGGCGCATAAAATAAATTAAGAAAACATATTTCACTTACATTATGAGAAATGGAAGTCTGCAATACGGTGGGCGATAGAGGCGCGTGCGGCCCATTACTGCCGCTCACATTGCCTCCACACTGAAACAATGTTTGAAATTATGGTAAAAATAACTTACGCTGTTTTTTGGGAAATAGCAAATACAGTATAGCTACAACTCTTAATACCGAGACGTTAACACACATCTGACTTCACTGAACCAATGTTTATCTTCCATTCAGCGCAGCGTATTGCTTTCTAAGTAATCGTGAGAAATATTATCAGTGCATGTGAATTGAAGAAGGTCACATCTTCACGCGAGATTGATCTTTACCTTCGTCGACCGTGGAGTTGTTTTACGCTACGCTGCATTAGATTACAAACAATACACTACAAATCATATTAAAACTTGTCACGTTTGAGTCGGCGTAAAACCACATTGTAGTTACTGAAGTTCTGACACCTACTACACAACTTATTAGATCTATTTGATCAAGAAGTTAATGTGTTCCTCCTGGTTGTGTTTCTAGGCTGCGAATTGGGCACGCTCTTTGGTACAAAGAGACATAATTTAAGCGTTACCGTAGCCAATATTCATGTCACTGCAGTTTGCCTGACCTTAATATGCTCAGAGATGACTCTTAGTGAGAATTAATTAAATACGATTTTATAGCGTCTACAACTACCAAAGGATTTCTTGGTAAAAGTTGTTCTTTCAACTTTCTTTGTTCAAAACTAAATTGATTTCTGTAAGGTGACACAGACGAATTTGTGTTTTTTTTTAACGGGAATGCTAATAAAAGTAAATAATCAATTATTATTGGTTCGTATATTAATTAGGAATCAAAGTCACAAGACTTCTTGTAAATATATTGACATACACACCGGCTAAACTAAAGCATTCTGCGAATTCATATAATTGAAACATAAAATAAAAAAATTGCTCTTATCTCTGATATTTCGCCGCAGATCCATGACCCTAAAAGTTCTTATAATACACTTATTATTTATTCGTACATAGCTTATAGTATATAAATTTAGAGGCACGCAAAAAAAAAGGTTTAATTTCTCCTATTGCAATTATCGTGCTTACTGGCTACAAACATTAGTAAAACATATTAAAAAACACAGATTCTGTGTAAAAAAGAAAGTTTTGGAATGTTTATTTTTTTCGACTTTCATTTGTCTTTATGTAGATAATTATTGCGTTATATTGCGTTCTTTCAGCATACTACGAAAAATTTTGACAACTTTTGGATTTGAGTTTAAATTTAGTAATAATTAATAAGTAATATTAAATATCTCGGAAGCATCGTATTATTATATTGGTAAACTACAATATGTTAATTAATCATCTTTCCTGTTAGGTGTCGGTTACATAATTATATCTAATGCCCTACAAGCATCCTTAGACTCAATTCTAATTATTTTACAACGTGAACAAAAATTGCTTTTTTAAGCTGGACAAAAACAAAATGTGTATTTTGTTGTTGAACCCTTATCGACTGACTGCCTAAGAGAGACGTTAAGCTATTTCAATTGCTTTAGCCGACAACTCACCGGCAAGTGATGCGGCGGCTGCGCTCGCTTGAGCCTCGCCGGGGCGGTGGGCGCGGGCGCGGCCGAGGCGGAGTACCAGCCGCAAGGGCCCACGCCCTGCGGGCCGCCGTGCACACCGTGCTGAAAAAAACACGGTTCTTTCAAAAACTTGAATATAAAAAGCACCACATGACTTCGCAATATAGGCAATATGTTTTAGGTTACACAGAATAAGAGGACCTACTCTCTACTTCTAAGAACACTTGGATGATTGATACCTTTTTTTCACTTAGTACAAGTTTAGATGATTGAAGTAGGTAAATTATTTGTATAAAACGGCATTCATATGGCTTTTCACGTAATAAAATTCAGCTTCGATTTAGAGTTATTATTGTTTTAAAGTATGGCCTACACGAATTATCAGAAAGCCAACGGGCGGCAAGTAAAAGAGAAAAGGAAAGTGAATGCAATATTAGCTCATTCGGCACACTCCGTTCCGCTTTGATGAGCAGCAATTTTATTCACCTAAGATAGTTTTATTGTTTGGAAAATGTTTGAGGAAATGTATGCGTCAAAACCCTGTTTCCCTGTTGGGGCGTCCGTATCTACACAGTGAGACGGTGATTGGGGGTTAGATCCGTTCTATTTCTACCCCTATTTTTGAAGTAATGAGCTATTGAGGTTTAAATATGCAATTGTGGAAATACGTGGCGGCGAAAAGCTGGAATTTGAGACGGCATGTTGCCGGCTATGGATACGCTAACGCGATATATGCCCATTCCGAGGGAAAAACTGTTCACTGATTTAATGATTCAGTAACTCAATCGCCGAGTATCAAATATCAACCCAATAGTCATCGAATTATAGCCTACGTTTCTCATAAAAGTATGAAGTACTTACCTAGTCTAACGCATTGACACTACAAAATATAATACGAGTACAATTATAACCAACCGTCAGAGTTGGTAACAGATACATTTTACTGAACCTTGATCGTGACGAGACAAACCACAAAATGACATTTCGTGAAGACGAATCATGAAGTGAAACGACAGTGGAAAGTCCGCCGCAATTGCCGCACCAAATGACCACTCCACTTATATCTAGGACAAGGATTAAGGGCAATTGATTTCCTTTAATTCTAACAACAGCTACAATTGTACTTCCTTTAATATTGCTAATGCTACCGATAAAATTAACAATATGAACAAGGTAGCTGTACGATCAATATAATAAAATAGATTTGAAAAAGACCTCAAATTAAAGTAGCTATCTTAGAGCGACATATTTTTCTCATTTAAAAATATCTTCTGATACAGTAGAGTTGTGTTTTCAAACGACACTAGATTGTAATGTACTTGTACAAAGAGTTAACGATCCATAGAAACGCGTAACCTTGGCGAAACGCCAAATTCGTGGCAGCGCAGGTAAATACACTAACAATTTGTATTACATGCGGGTTAGATTCACACAAAATAATATTCTGAAGTTATATAGAAACATGAATGAGAGTTTCAAACCTGAGTAGCATAAGAATAAAATACTGTGAAAAAAACAAGATGGTGAAAAGTGTCTAGTTTTTTTATCTCGATATATTGGCGTTTGTCGACTACTTGCGTTTCTTTACCTTTGTAGTATAAAAAACTGTAATGATGATGTGGTCGCAGGACGTAAATAAGCTAAATCTAGGGCGAGGACTGGCTTCCATTTGTGGTTGCACCAATGGGTGCTTGTTGACAGACTGTCGGGTACTTAACCAGGCCAGTAATAGAATTTCCCACCATCATGCTAATAAGATTTCATAATTATAACAATATTTCCTTTCAAAGTTTCAGTACTCATTGTGGCAGTCACTAGAATTTGCAAACAACATCAGAAATAATCTTGGTTATAAATGCATAGTCATTTATACACTAGGTAGGTATATTGACAACTCTAGAGCAGCTATAGAGAACCAATTACAGATTAAATCTGTGGAACCAATCCTTCCTACTGTAAGCACGTAATTTATCATCTAGTCTACTCGAAGCGGAAGATCGAGTTAGGAGGAAGTTCCTGGAAGGCTATTTTAAAACCTCGATGATTTTAACAAAGCACTATCTTCGTTAGCCAGTAGTAGCTTATTTACTCGATAGACTGTAGGTGTCGGCACACCTACACACTCTCCGTACCGCCGTCTTCGGATACCTTCGACTCTGATACATCGATAAGGAATGCGCTCCAAGCGTGCTACTGTTTGCTACACATCGCCTTAAATGTATAGTCGACTATTACTTACGATATAACACGTACGTGATGTAATGAGATGCTTTTTATGGAGGAGTTTTTGCAAGCGTAAAAATAATAATGAGAACTAGCCCGTGTTCGTTGAGTAAGTAATTAAGCCGGGTTTCGTTAATTGGATCACATAACTAAGTTTGATCTCAATTATAATTTTGCGAGCGACTGGATACATAACAAAAGTTGCACATACGTATTAGTAATGTGTTCAATAATACGATTTTCCAATGCTATACCAATTACCACTTACGTTTGAAACAACGATGGCTCAGTGGTAGCGAGGCCGCTGATCGTCGATTGTCGTCGATCGTCGCTGATGGTCGATGATTCGAATCATACAATGAGCTATAGCGTTCGGTGAAAGAAAATATCGTAGTGCCATCATAGTAAGGTGGTACGGCATTTTCTAGCGCTCGCCTGGATAGCAAGATTACGTTGAAAATCTGTCGCCAAGAATCTTATATCATATGTAAATAGATCATCCATCAAGGAAATCGTTAGGTAATTAGATACAGTCACCAAAATAAACAATTTGAATTCATTTCTTTGTTGTTATACGGTCTACAAATTTACGGTTTTCAGATTGTCTCCTTTACTTGTGCTATAAGGCATTGCATCTTGCCAAGTTTCATGATTCTAGGTTAGCGGGATGTTCCCTATAGGTTTTGATTCACGATCTTGACAGACAGACGGACAACAAAGTGATCATATAAGGTTCTTTTCATTTTGAGATATGGAACCCCAAAAACAACAAAGCTGTTGAGGTCAACAACGGGGAGATTTTAAGATAGTCCGCGTACCATGAGGATAAAATTTTGAACATTTAGAACCCAAAATACTTTTTAGGTAAATTGACGTCCTATACAAACCTGTACAAGTGGCGGGTGCGCCTGATGCCGATGTACGTCCGAATTCATATCGGGCGTATCCTACATCGACTGCTCACCCCTCATCATCTGCGAACAAGCAAATACAAGAGTAAAACACTTTATATTGGTCCCATATAAGGTACTACCGGATCACTAACAAAGGGTCTGTACTAACTGGTAGGTTGAGAGACTGAATCAATCTACAGTTTACCGACTTCCTCAGTTGCAAAATCTCTCGGCACTGTCGTAATAATTTACCTATTTTTTTTTTATTATTATTTACATTTACACTCTGCAAGCTCCAGGGCTCGCACCCTTTTTTTGCTAATCAAACTAATAAACTAATTTCTTGCAATTTTCATATCACATCATTAAATTAACAAAAAGAATACTCCGAAGGCATAACTATAGTGATATACATACACACATAAAAATAACTTTATATAAATACTTCTAAATTCGTTTGTGAAGAGTAGTTGAGGTATCCAACTTACTCTACTACTAATAATTTACCTTGGTATACTGATGGCAATGTGTAACCTACGGGCAATTTGCCCCGATCTTTTTGCATCATATTCGTTCATCGGCAAACTGTTCCACATTCTCTGCCTGAGCAAAAAGCTTCTTATTATTTCACAGAAGTACAAGATTATGTTACATAACATCTCCGGGAATCCCTAGTCATCAGAAGATGACCCTCGACCCCTTTAACGTCGTTCACATTTTTTTTCCCTATTTCTATCCCTGCCAGGGCCCTGAAATTGTTTTTACGCATTGCTGGGTTTTTACATTTTCTTACCTGTTTCGTACTATTTTTATTTCGGTCTAATAAGGTATCGCCTTTATCATTGAACGTAGCCGTAATCGATCATTTAAACCTTGGAGTGTAAATAAATTACTTAAAAATATAAGCAATAATAATTACTCTCGAATGTTTCTCTCGAATGTTTTTAAAAATATATTTGATTTTATACGTCAAGTCATTAATTTTTATTTGCATTCCAAGTCGATTAATTTAGTGATTGGCTGAATTCAAAGGTTGTCGAGGCGCCGACCCATGCGACTTGATCAGAGCATGAATCATCAATGTTTACAATCATACTCATAAGAGAGGTGTATTCACGAGTTAATTGCGATTAGCACCTAGGCGTGGGTGCCGGGTGGCTGGGAGTGGTGTGCTGATTCACTCTCGCCCTCTCGCCGATGATGTGGAACTAACGAGGGGCGCGCCGCACTCGACCGTGTCGGCTGTCGTGACCACGGCTTGCGTATATGATGCCACTTATATAACAACTACAGGTGGACTCGATGACAATATTGCACCTACTAATTTTATAGACCGACTATGTAACATACACGGTGTAATGTTATGATGTAGGAAGCGCTATTCAGTAACGCGGTCAGATTCTTTCGACGGTTGTATCACTTGTGACATATGTTACAAACGATCGTTTTAAAGAACCATTTTACTGAAATAAGTCGGTTATTAACCGCGACAAAGTTGGAGGTTTCCCTTTTAAGAAAGCTGAATTTATCCGAAATAGCTAACAAGCCAATTTTACGTCTGCACTTGTGGAAGATGTTCTTACAAAACAAGCAAATCATAGCCTGAGTTTTTCCTTCAAAATTAAACTATGCGGCGATTGTTGTAATCAGACGGATGTGGCTGGCAATCGTGGTTTTCATTTGACCTAGCTCGAGTGCGAGCTCGACTGTTCAGGCAAGTGTTGGCTAACCAAAGTGCGATTAGTTGCAGTTAAGTCGCGTGCATGCGTGCTCGGCCGTTTGGTCGCACTGAGAAATCCACGCCCGGGTGACCACGCGCATACGATTTTACATTGCGTGCCTTGTTTTCTCATAGAAGCCAATATGTTTTCAACACGCAATCGTAACATTACGTAATCTCACGGTCAAATTATTTAAACAATTTCATTAAATAGACTATTGTTTCAAAACAAATTATTGCAGTAAGAAACTTTTCGCAAGAGAAAATCGTATTGAGTGCGCTTTAGATATTTTTTTAGCGGCTGCCCGCGGTTTTAACCGCATGAGGATTCACAGCGGAACCATGCGTTCTTCAAGGATGAATAGTAACCTAATATGTTACTCTCCGAACCATAAGCAATCTGTATGCAAAAAATCACGTCGATCCGTTGCTGCGTGAAAAGACAAACCCAGAAATCATTACACATACTTTCGCATTTATGGATTTATTGTATACATAAACGTTATCCTTATTGTATTCATTTGTATTTATCAATTAACACTGTTGTGCATTGATTAAGTGCATTGTACCTTAGCCAATGTCATCTCAAGGAGCTTTATTATGTTTATTTTGTTTTGCATAACATAAACACAAACAGCGTATTAAACGTACGGTCTTTAATAACCGCTCGTAAAGGTTTTTTTTTTACTCTGTTAGTCCTCAAAAGAATTTTAATTTAGTAAACAGACAGGTAGTATAATGTCAGATTAAACTACAGTCACGTCATAATGAGAATTGTGGACCAATGAGAATTTACTGTTCGATGCATGAAATTGGGTCTTGTCGCACAGTTAATTTTATTATCATAGCAGCTAGAGCCAACATAAATGTAATGAATTTAAACATATCTGTGTCAAGTTAAACAAGTGTCTTCAGATTCGTTTTAATTGTGAGTGACATAGGGTATAATATTTTTCTTTCTTTTCAGTTTTAATTTTTGTAATAATTTTGCTTGCTTTACTTACTTATACTATTAAATAACAAGCGGGTGTTTAACTGATGTAAAGCAACGCCAGCCTGCAGCTGCCAGCAATTGCAGTGCTACTCAGAACTTTCAAACACAAAGGCCTGCGCAGCACAAAAGTGCGCCAGTAACCTTGAGACATTGGGTTTTCTCATAAAGACCAGTAATTTCACTGAATACTTTGCTCATAAAATTGGAACACAGTAATGCTTATCATTACTGCTTGGCGGCAGACTAAAGGAGCAAAGCGGTGGTAGTATCGACCCAGACGGACACTCGGCAGAAGATTTAGTCTTACCACCTGCTTGATGCTTGAATTATGGCAGATAAAGCCAGAAACACTATTATTTAGCACGTATATTCCTGATCACACAATGAGAAATAAATTATTTAGTAATGTATTACATACGTGGAATAACAATTAAACCATCTGAATACATAGCGTCGAAGGTTAACGATGCTACTAATTCATTCAAATTACGACTCTAAATGGTGACTCAATACAATTAATTCTAGAAAATATATACGGGGAGGAAATCTTATGCTCAGCGAGGATGTTCGAAAAAACAGTTCCAACATTATCGATGTACGACGTATAAGACATCAATGTCTCCAAATGTTTAGTTCTTTACCTTGGTGATTAAAATGCAAAACTCATTATAATTCATGATTAAATCATGGTAAATGTTCTTCTAGAAGTATAAAGCTAGTTGATCCCTCATCGTATACCTTCATTATGGCTATAGAACAAGCGCTTATATATTTAGCAGTTGTAGCAGCAACCGCAAAATGAAACGAGGGATCGTATTCTAAGAAAGCGAAGCCGCAATCTCTCTCGATCTAGATTTAACACGAAATTGGAATATAAGAACGTTTACGACTTTCAGAGGAAACTCCAATCTTATCGATAGGCAATTTTGATACTGCTCGTACGTCTACATTCTACGGCTAGGATATATGTATCTATAGTCAGTGAAATTACGGGCTATATGAGACCCTTACGGTGGCGAGCGCACTGCAGTGGCGCGCAAATTTTGTTTCAAAAATCTAGATGGCCCTGCAATTGTTACCGACGGCCATTTTGCTTACCATAGTTACCATCAGGCAAACGACATGCTGTCTCGTTATTAATTAAAAAGCTTTTCGCCTCCTTGTTTCTCACGAAATCCATTATTTTATTTGAGAATCACATAGCGAGACATGTTCTAGTTCTACAGGAGAGTCTAATTTGGAGCGGTCACATCTGAACTGGGTGTCGGTCGCTACCGTAAAGCAACAAGAGCAAAACGACGTCATCGTGCGGCGGCCCGTCATCGACAGAAGGATGCAGGCGCGTGCCGAGTTGAACGACCACCGACCACGTTCACTTTCATCGCCCGTCTGTTATAGGACCGAGCCTGCGCCTCGCCGACTGGAGCCTGGTTTACATTGTGCGAGTTACGATTTACGAGTGCATTGATTGTAAAAAAAACGGGGTCGATAGTAGGTGGTGCTACTAACTTGAAGTTTCGTCATTATATACTCATCTTTGGAGTTTGGATTAAAACAAAATATTTGGCTTGTCGTAAACTCGTAACCCACGATTGGCCACCCAATGTGGGTCCGACTAGGTAGTTCCCACTCTCAGAGACTTCGCATTCCTTCAGAGTTGGATTCCACTTGCTCTGAACCCGAAGAGCCGATAGCTTATGTTTGCGCCAACGCGTGCCACGAGGCAAGACGAGCAATCTTGGTGCAGAAACTGTTACATGGACTTGTAGTGTGTAAAGTGTGTAAACAAAGCATTACGGAATTACATCCATCATTACATAGACACCTCAGTGTCTGTTTACATTGGCGTTTTCGAAGAATATGAGCGTTCGGGGGATGTGTTAAGTTTCCGGTCGCGGAAATTGGGTCGCAAACGAATCTTCTCCGTCGACGAATTTGGGATGAAAATTGGTAAGGATATTACTCGGTTCAGTATACACAGCCGTACCTACATAAACTGTGAAAAAACGCTCTATCTATTGTAAAACTTGGCTTTGCTAGCCAATCTCTTCCATAACCGGAGTTAACAGGGCTCGCAGTTGACGGATATACGTCAAGGATCGTCATCATCGTAATAATCTATACAAATAAATGAAATTGAAGTGTCTGTTTGTAATATCAAAATAACAGCTTTTTACTAATTGCATATGAAAGTATATACGGTTCTTATAACAAAACAATCATTTTTTTTAATTTTTGTCTGTCTGTCTGTCTGTTTATTCCGGGTAATCTCCGAAACGGCTGGACCAATTTTGACAGGACTTTCACTGGCATATAGCTGATGTTATAATGAGTAACTTAGGCTACTTTTATTATAGAAAAATAATTAGGGTTCTACGCAAAAGAATAAAACCCATGAAATCCAATATTTGCGTGCGGGTGAAATCGCGGGCAGCAGCTAGTCTATTCTAAAATTTAGCTTTGCTAGCCACTCTCTTCCATAACCGGAGTTAACAGGGCTCGCAGTTGACGGATATACGTCAAGGATCGTCATCATCGTAATAATATTATATAAGTAAAGTCTGTTGTAAGTTTGCTACCGCAAATCTTTGGAACTACTATTTTGATTCCAAAAATTATTTCACTAAAAGGAAGCTACATTATCCCTCTGTGATATTACCCTAAGTGTTACCACAGAACATATAACACTACGTGTTACATATATATAATACTGATTCCGCGCGTGCAAAGCTGCGAATAAAAGCTAGTTGAAACTAAAAGAGAAAATATACGCGAAATGAAATAACAACGAAATAAATTACTTTTTGAATACTACATAACAGAGATTTGTTTATTTCGTTATTCCCTTCCATTGTTCTTTGAAACAACAATACATTATTTCTATCAGTTAATATTAATTTATAGGATAACAAAACAAGCTTGCGGTAAACAACTAACTAACAATAGGTATACTTTGTTTTGCGGAAAAGAGCCGTAAATAACTAACTCAATGTGAATTTATTAGAACATACCAAGTTAAAGAACTTGTTACGGTTTTATCTTGTACATTTAACTTACTCTAGTTTTGTTTCCGATGTGCCGAACCCGAAGTCTACCCGTGACGAAAAAGCGAGAAAATCTAAGAAATTATTATTTATTGAAGCAATTTTAAAATTTTAGTGACTTTCGCCAATTAAAAATTCTATAGCAGCCAAATAGCTTCACAAAATCAAATGACATGAAACTTGGTTGGGGTTCGATTAGGCATCTAATTTTAAATTAAGCTTTTTTATTTTATTTAATTTTCCCTTTCCTTCTCTTTTACATCAACGCAAACCGACAGTGTATGCAAATAAGACAGAAAGATGAATGCCATTGGCTCGGGGTAGCGCCTTAATAGCAAAGATTCTGTACACTTAAGGCACATCCCTGAGTGAATGACCTTAGGCATCTGATTCCCCGTTTGAGAGACGGCTGCCTATTGATTCCTGATGACCTCTGTGCACGCCCCTCTGCCGAATTTTAGCTTCAATTTTTGAATGATTGGTTCTAGAAATAAAACAATAGGTCTTTTCAAAAATTTTAAACGTATAAATAAACTTTTTAACCGTAAATCCATTGGTATAACCCAAATTTTAATTCATATGGAGATGCAAGGAATCAGTGCTATTTTTCAATGTCAGTAGTTCTTTAGAAGCTGATTTCTTATGTAATAATTACTATAAAAAATATTTTAAATGTTCAATATGTAGGGAAAATGTTAGAGAGATTGACAGGATATTTTTAATTTTTTTTAACGTCCCTGAAATAACTCGATGATAGCTTCAGATACAACAGGGTTAAAATGGTTTTGCACTGCATAAGGTGAATCCCCGCATGCGTGCTCTGCTCCGAGAAATCGGTTTCTCGCGATATATATGAAATTAATAAGATGACACCATAATCTTGTTTCGAGAGCTAAAATAATTTCGTTTTAACGTCATCTAGAAAATCTAGAGAGACCGTAAAGTTGCCAGTTCGAGTCTGGTTGGTCGTTGACTTACTAAATAAACGAGGAAGTGATATGCAGGCGCAGACAGTACCGGCCGAATTGACTTTGTTTATGTTAAACTGCGTTTTGTTTACGTTTTATTTCCAGTAGTAGCGGGCGATAAACACCGGAACTGCATGGGTAATGTGCGCCGTAAATTGTATGTGACACTGTTATGTGGCTTTGTTCTGAGAATCGTGATGAACATAGAAGGAAAATGCACAAGGATCATTAAAGTCAATGATGATGAAGGTGTAATGTCAAATGTGACTTTATGATCGGGCACTATTAATGTTGAGCTTCTAATAACTAATAGAACAATTTATGGGATTGACTATTTAAATGTTAACTAAAGCTTTGAATGCATTCTTTACTAATGAAAGACTAGAAAATTTGCATATTCTACTGATCCGAACAAAGACACCAACCAAGAAACTCATTGTAGGTATCAACTCAGTCTCGCGGGGAAAAGAGGAACCTACGATAATGCGCACTGGTCGAGGTGAACTCAGCAAATTGTAATGCGACCTTTATACGTAGGTATAAGTAAAATTGCTTCCTTCCCTCTATACAACGAGGTCGACTGAAGTATTTACGTTTTTCCTATTTACCTATCAGTGAAACAATTCAATTAGTCACTAATCGCGAAGGCCGTTTCACAACTTAAATTATACGTAAGATGTTGATATAAAAAAAAATCTCCAACATAAAAAATACACGGTACCTTGCACCCCTCTGTCTGCCAAATGCGATGTGCGTCATAAATAAAACGCCTACTTCCGAAGGGTACTAATTCCATGTTTGGGGAGCATTAATATTGTTTTGGCGACTGACGCCTTAATGCCTTCATATGTCATAGTTGTGGCCGCTTCTCATTCTTTATTGCACATGACTCATTTAAAACTGCGTTTCCGTTTCCATGATAGGCACTATCGTTGAAATCTTGGAAAGCAAACGCGGCTCTTCGGCTAGCTTTAATATAAGTGTATGGCGTAGGCATAGACTGTTCTGCGAGCTGAATGGTCAGGCACAAATGTTTGGACTAAAGTGGCTACAAGCATCCCACGTGGATATAAAAGGTGGGCAGAACATACTGGCCTTGTGACACGCAGAGGACTCGTGATGCCGCTTGCCGTAAACGAACTTGAGAATACGATATTATCAAACTGAGTAATAATAATTAAGTAATTGAGAAATCACTTACGATATGCAACATCAGCAGTCATTATCCAACAAAATTTTATGTACGCTGCTTTTCGAAGCTGTGGAATTGGAATCCAAAGCTGATAATGTTTTTATCTGTATTTGCAGACGAAAAACAAAATGTTCACATAGTAGTTTAATTTCACGAGAAAGAACTTGTGACCGATATTATAGTTAACAACACTTCACACACTTGTTTACGCACTTGACGATTTTCAGTAATGAGTCAACCAAAGCGCTGGAGGTTGTTTATTTACATCCTTACTGCGGGGGAGGCGAAGACTGCAGCTATACACGTACAGAATTAATAGGGCAGGCTTACATTTGCGGATGTTCACAAATTGTGAAGGAAAACACGCGTGCAGATGTCGCGCCGCTCGATCTTAAACTGTCAGCGGTGGGGTCTGCGATCTTCCTACTGACGAATGAGTTTCCCTTATTAGTAATGGCATTACACAAACGAACGCCTGTGTCCGCGCCGTTCGTCTTGACTTCGTAATCGAAAGTCGTGTTTATAACCGTATTTGCACATAGCAAACGATTAGAACTGAATTTTAAATATGTGGGCCATTAGAATAAGCATTTTATCATCTCCATAAAAATAAACTTAATGAGTAACCTTCGAAATGAAGTTTGTAGTAGATACAATATGGGTAATGAAATTGCTGATAAACAAAACTAAAAGTGGTTAATAAGTTAGATCGTTAAAGCCAACGTGCGTATTGTAAATTATATTGGAGTGCATACAATTTATGCATAAGGAAGACTATAGTAGTGTCGATTTCCTGACACGATCGTTACGGCTCTCGAGTTACGGCAAACCGACGCCGAGTCTGTACAGAAAACATGCCAATAGAACGGTGGGTACCTAATCAGTAATTGACACGAGTGCATTCGGTACACTCGTTGACGTTGACGAAACCTATCATGTGTTAACTCACTCACCGACCCAAACACGAATTACTACAGAAAGAAACGAATGCGGCCCAACTCTTAGACAACATTAGCAAACCTTATTTGCATCTAAAATTACACGTTTAGAATGCTGAAATGAGAATAGTGGCGCTGTGAGTGAGAATTGCGCAGTTTAGATAGATACGATGGTTTATATTTAGGTTTCTATGGAAGAAAAATATTAATTTAAATAAAACATACTATGCATATTAAAATACACTAAGCGAGAAACAGACAGGCAAGATGTAGGCGGAGACGAGGCAGTAGACAAAATGTTTAACTTATCTAAATTTAATATAACAAACAGCCGATTACGAAGACAGCGAAATATTAAAATGCACAATAAAAACAGATTGAGATAGTTTGAATCACAAATCAATCGTCATATTGAATTCAAGAAATGGCTGAGCAAAACAACTTCATCACTTACAAAAAATATTAAAACCTGACGATAAACTGTGATATTTAGATTCAACCTAATACATAATTGGGGTTTACAATATACTGAGTCAATAAAACTAAGTTAAGGCAGTAACCGAAACTTTAGCCACCTTGTGGAGGTTTGAGTTCTTCAACCTGAACTCAACTCAGAAATAAGAAGAGCGTAAGCTAGTTAACGAACATGAGTTTTGTATCAAATTTAAATTTCTTGAAAAAGAAACTAGTTGACAATTGATCAGATAAGAACAAGGTAGATTTTGAAGAAGCTTCGCGTCACATCGTCTACATCTGCGCAGCGGCAACTGCAACACAATTAGTGTCATTTGGAACAACTGGAGCGTGAGAGGAATCCGGAGTACGGTAGTGTTCGCGGCGCATTGCCCCGTAACCGAGTGTCGGTTGTCATCGAAATGCCCTCTATTGAGGTGAATGGAGCGCGGAAATCGTGTTCCATAGTCGGCCATTAATTGTCAGCGAACGATGCAATCCAACTCGCCTATAACAACGCTTTTGCGTCAAGCGCGGATTTCGAGTTAAAAACTCGAAATGCGCGCTTGACGCAAAAGCGTTGTTATTCTGCCAAGCAAACGTACGTTTGCATAAGCGTCTACGCTGCCCCTTAGAAGGTACAGCAAGTAACGCTGCATTACTTGCAAACTGAGATCGATGACCAATATCTGCATGAGTTTGCCAATGTCAATACTTTGATCTTGAAAATTTAAATTCATTTTTTACTTGTGAGAATAAATATATCGGATTCCCATTATAACGGATATAAGGGGGATAAACTATTTGGCTAGAATGTCTAGTATTCGCTAGCCCTGACTTGTTTAGCACTATGGTCGATGGAGGGGAATATGTCTACGCATTTAAAATGTTTCACTGCGGTATAATCTGTCTAAACAAATAATAATTAAAGTACAAGAGCAGCAATAGAGATTAGACGATGTACTTATAGTATGTTAGACAATAATTATCGAGCACGACCATGTTTGCTCATCAAATTAGCTCCACAAACGGTGCAGCGGGCGAGCACGCGGACTGATGATGTCATCGCCACCGTATGTCAACATGGTATAGGAATAATGATTTACGAATTCGCAGGCTTTATTTACGCTATTATAGCCTGTTCTTGTCTCATCCGTGTAATGTTTGTTCAAACTGAAGGTCGTTCAACAAGATTGAAAAGCATAATCCATTTGATTTTGTATATATATAATATTATTTTTTTTTAAATTATGTTATTTGATAGCGAGACTAGCTGGTCGTTTGCCTGATGGTAAGCATAACGCCGGCCTATAACAATTGCAGTGCCACTCACAACTTTGAAACACAAAGTCTTACGCGGCACTGCAGTGCGCCCGCTACCCTGAAACATTAGGTATTAAGTCTCATAAGCCCAATAATTTCACTGGCTACTCTGCTCATCAAACCGGAACACAGTAATGCTTGCACATTACTGCTTGGCGGCAGACTTCACGAGCAAAGCAGTGGTACCAACCCAGACGGACACTCGCAGAAGAGTTAGACCTACCACCTAGTAAATAGTAGTAATATAAATGTTTTATCTGTTATAGAGATTTAACTATATTAAGGTAGGCTTGTTTTGATAACTAGGTATTGGATTTGCCAATGGCATTGAAAACAGAGACAATGTTAAATGAAAGAGGGTAACGTGTTTACATGTTCTGATTCATCACAAGTATCCATTACGAATCATTACGAAGGTTGGTCTTAACTCAAAAAAACGGCAGAAATTATTTCTAGAAGATTATCAGACGGTATTATTTTTGATAGGGCGTAATATAATTATTATAGACGTCTTTGCGAACAATAAATAAATGTATCGGCTTATTGACATCGTAGAACAAAGGAAGTCTGTTTGGGTTTAATGGTATAATTGCAGGATAAAGGGGCCAGGACTATTAACCAGCATTATTGAGTCATTGTTGGTAATAAACGAAGCACGTAGAGATAAATATATGTACTGCTCGGAACGTCGTGAATAGGTAGATACTAAGTTATTTGAGGAAAAGTATTTTGATTGAACGTAATCAGGGGCGTATTTACCCTAGGGCCAAAAGGGCCATGGCCCGGGGCGGCAGGCTGCGAGGGGCGGCGCAAGCAGAAGAATTTATAAAACCCTACCTAAATCTTAAGGCTCTTATAAATAAACAGTAGGGCTCTTATCAATAAACAGTGTTAAACGGTTGAATACTTAGTTAAAATGTGTTTTGTCTCAAAAGACAAAACATAGTTTAACTAAACCACCTTTTAACACTGTTTATTAATAACAGCGTAAATCTAGTAAGGTGGTCGTAGGCGTGCGGCAGGGCGGTGGGGCTTGCAGGCCCGGGGCGCTGAATCCTAAAATACGCCACTGAACGTAATATGTAAGTACGTTTATCGAAGGGAATGCAATGACACTAAGCGCTGTGTAGAACAGGCTACAGGCATCATTACATGGCGGTACCAAAATCTCCGTGATTAATTTATTGGGTTAAGACCCTACTACGCGCCAATGGCCTTGCTCGAATGGGTGGAGTCAATCCCACTTCACCCGCGCGGTCCACACTTCGTCTTTCAAGAACATCGCAAAACCTAACGTCATAGAATACGCGGATGAACGAACGCGCGTGCGAGTAGCGCGCACGGCATCTTCTTTGCCTATAATTCTTTGAATTCATTTAGTGGAAAGTTCTTCATTGAAAGTGAAGTTTGATCATCATTATCCATACTATCCATACTTCCATACTAAATATATCCTATATCCTACTCTATTATAAATGCGAAAGTTTGTTTGTTGGTTTGTTAATTTGTTGGTTTGTCCTTCTTTCACGCAGTAACGGAGCGACGGATCGACGTGATTTTTGGCATAGTAATAGTTTATGGACCGGAGAGTAACATAGGGTTCTTTGTATCCGGAAAATGCATGTTTCCTGTGGGAACGCGGGTGAAAACCGCGGGCAGAAGCTAGTTATATTATTAATGCGAAAGTGTGTTTGTTGATTTGTTGGTTTGTCCTTCTTTCACGCAGTAACGAATCAACGGATCGACGTGGTTTTTGGCATAGATATAGTTTATGGACCGGAGAATAACATAAGCTACTTTTTGTCCCGGAACAATGCACGGTTCCTATGGGAACGTGGGTGAAAACCGCGGGCAGAAGCTAGTTCGTAAATAAACGGGACGGACGCACATGAGATCATACAACGTTGAGATTTATCTCAAAACATCGCTGTGGACTATAATAAAAGTACAGACAGCCAATTTGCTCCGTAACGTTGAAATTTGTTACACCTTTTGACCCAAAAACGAACGTGTACGTAAATAAATGATTTTCGGGTTATTTTTTATTTTTTACTTTTGTAGTCATGTTTTTTATATTGATGTCATTTACGAGGTATCGAGTCATCTGCGAGTGTCCGTCTGGGTTTCCGTTTTGTTCATGAAGTCTGCCGGCAAACAGTAATGTGCAAGCATTATTGTGTTCCGGTTTGTTGAGCAAAGTAGCCAGCGAAATTACTAAGATATGAGACTTAGTTATGAGCACACTGCGGTGCCGCGCAGGCTTTTGTGTTTCAAAGTTCTGAATGGCACTGCAATTTTTATGGGCCGGCATTATGACTCCTATCAGGCAAACGTCCAGCTCGTCTCGTTAACCAATACAATAGAAAAAATAGACAAGTGTGGGTTGGACTCGCGCGCCGAGGATTCCGAAAAGACTTGTAAGCATGTAAATAGTTCGCTCAAGACTGGAATCGTTAGGTCCTTTTACAGCTACATTCAACAAAATAATTAACCCTAAAAAATTGTACACAATACACTCATTGATAATGTGCGTGTGTGTGAGTGCGTGCGTGCGTGCATGCGTGCTTGCTTGCGTGCGTGCTTGCTTGTGTGCGTGCTTGCTTGTGTGCGTGCTTGCTTGTGTGCGTGCTTGCTTGCGTACGTGCGTGCGTGCGTGCTTGCTTGCGTACGTGCGTGCGTTTGCGCGTGTGCACGTGTGCGCGTGTGCGAGCGTGTGCGTGAGCATGTGTGTGCATGCGTGCGTGCGTGCGCTTGCGCGAGCGTGTGCATGCGCGTGCGCGTGTGTGTGTTATACATAATTAGTTTTCGGATTTTTCGCTTTACTTGTGGTATAAGACAATACTTCTTGCCAAATTTAATTATTCTAGTCTCTTGGTCTATTGCTCTAGGTCTCCGTGAACCACCCTATAGGTCTTAAATGGATTTTAAATCGTTATCATTTTCGATATCAGCACCCCGAGAAACCTAGAAAATGGCACCCATATTATCGATTTCCTAAAAAAATTTCCGCCATCTTGGATTTAAAAATGGTTGTCATTTCCGTAATCAGCACCCCTAGAAATCTCGAAAATGACACCCATACCATTTAATTGAAAAAAAAAAAACGTGTCCGCCATCTTGGATTTTAAAATCGTTGTCATTTTCATTATCAGTACCCTGAGAAACCTCGAAAAAGACACCCATATCCTTTTACTAAAAAAAATTGTCCGCCATCTTGGATTTTAAAATAGTAGTCATTTTCAAAATCAGCACCCTGAGAAACCTCCAACACGACACCCATATCATTTTACAAAAGAATTGTCCACCATCTTGGATTATAAAAGAATTTTTCATTTTTGTACACAGTACCCCGAGAAATCTCGAAACTTACACCCATAGCATTTTATTGAAAAAAAAATATTGTCCGCTATGTAGGATTTTAAATCGTTGTCATTTTCGATATCAGCACCCCGAGAAACCTAGAAAATGGCACCCATATTATCGATTTCCTGATAAAATGTCATCTTGAATTTAAAAATGGTTGTCATTTCTGTAATCAGCACCCCGAGAAATCTCGAAAATGATACCCATACCATTTTATTGAAAAATAAAAATGTCCGATATCTTGGATTTTAAAATTGTTATCATTTTCGATATCATTTTTACTGTAGATGGCCCTGATCGTTTGCCTGATGATAAAGATAACGCCGGCCCATAACAATTGCAGTGCCAATAAATACTTTGAAACAAAAAGATGCAGTACCGCATTGTGCTCGTTAACCTGAGTAATTTTACTTTTCAATTTCATTTCCAGTCTTTCTTAAACAGTTCTAAACCTCCCGATATTCCTGTAGCTGCCGCTAATAATTTGTTTACCAATACATATATTTTCCACTCGTAAAAATGATGTAAGTACGTAAACAAGAAATTGTAATCAAAAATGTAACCCATTCAATATGTATACGAGGAGCGTCCACGCGCAAATCACGGAATGAATCACATTTCACCGCTCTAGACGCTACTCTTTGAGCAAGCTTCAAACCCACACGAAAACAAATACTTGTATTGTATATCATTCACGCACACAAATATGTAACGTCGGCGGACAGCGTTTGCAGAGCAACGAGCGACACAACCTCCCCGTCTGAATGCCAGTGCATGACTGCCGCGCGCGCCCGCGCAGAGCACCTCTGAGACTTGTACATTTGGAATTCAGTTTTTTGATCATTTCTTTGCGAAATATTGCTCTATGCACAAATGAAACGGCCAGTTTATAGAAAATTTTCTTCCTTATTTTTTGGTGTAAAATTAATCCCAAACGTCTAAGTCATTTAGAAGTTTTAGGGAAAATAGTTTTAAAACAGCATGCTGTTAAATATTTTTTCAAGCCATAAGTAATGGTAACACAAAAAAATCAATCAGTGAAATTAATGCCCTTGAATTGATCATTCAGGTAGTATTTTTTTCAAGTCGTTAAACCAAGCCGTGTGGGAGTTTTAGGAGGAGAAAGTAGTCGTTTTGGCGTCCCTAGCCCCTTAAATTACTCCACGAAGTTGTTTGTATACTCGCGCTGCTTACGATATTGTGAGCTTAGCAGATGACATGTAACAAAACCACTACAAAATTGCTTAAAAAAGCGACGAACCGACTTCAGTGACAAACTCTGAACCGATTTTGATGAAATTTCTATGGGACCAATCTAAAAGTATATCCTTTCAAATAAAAAAAGAATTTTCCAAATCAGTTTATAAACGACGGAGATCTGAGGTAACAAACATAAAATAAAAAAAATACCCACCGAATTAATAACCATCTCCTTTTTTGGAAGTCGGTTAAAAATGAAGAGGATAGGTCCTCTTTCATTACATAAAAATAGGTACCGATCTAAAAGTCTATTCTATGAAATGTGTATGTGTCGCACAACCTGCATACGCATTATTCTGATTGGTCATTGCGCATTGGTCAGTACCCACCTTGAACGTAAGGTTGCGCGCTTCCAGCTTTGATCAATGACACTGCATGTGTGAGTCAGGATCCAAATCAACATCTGTGCACTGATGTCCCCTCTAAAAATAAACGCAGACAGTGCCGCTTGATTTAAATATAGTTGTGTACTTGCTACCTTTTGCATGCAGAAAATTTAGGCTCTCAGGATGGGCGCTTTTATGATTTAACGTCAAACGGTACGGTACTATTTTTCCGTCACGAATCACGATACAATAATTTTTTTTTTTTTTTTTTTTATGTTATTTGGTAACGAGACGAGCTGGTCGTTTGCCTGATGGTAAGCATAACGCCGGTCCATAACGATTGCAGTGCCACCCAGAACTTTGAAACACAAAGGCCTGCGCGGCACTGCAATGCGCTCGTTACCCTGAGACATTAGGTATTAAGTCTCATAAGCCCAGTAATTTCACTGGATACTCTGCTCATCAAACCGGAACACAGTAATGCTTGCACACTACTGCTTGGCGGCAGACTTCACGAGCAAAGCGGTGGTAACAACCCAGACGGACACTCGCAGAAGAGTTAGTCCTCCCACCAACAACGGTCTCGTTAAATTATTATTTAACGAGAGCGGCGTGACGTTATCGTCGACGGATAACTGAAAACGTCTTTATACGAGGGAGGGTTGAAAAGTTCTGATTCTCCTTAGTCTACTTGCAGTCATGTTATAATTACTCTTGCTACCAGTCACCACATCTAGGAAAATATTGTTTGTAGGTATGTACTAAAAAGAGTTCTACATAAACCAATAATTATTATTTTAATTTCATTTAAAAACTCACTGAAGTTCTCAATTACTCCAGTCTATACCTATTTGGTTTGTTACAAATGTCTGCTGTTTAAATAAACATAATAATAATATACCTAGTCTAAGTCATCAAGTAATAATAGTAGAAGTCACAATTTTAAACCCAAACCACAAAAAAAAAACAATTTTTGTTACTCATAAATCTTAAAACCAAGTGTAGGTATTTCAAATAAAATTAATTGGTAATTTTGTATCCATATATTACTACTATGAAACCTAAAGTATTACGATGACAATGCTGTTATTAAACCAAACTGATTTTAATATGTTGCATGTTAATTTACTCACACACTGGTTTACTAGGTGGTAGGACTAACTCTTCTGCAAGTGTCCATCTGGGTGGGTACCTCTATACCTGGGTACCTACTATGCTCGTGGAGTGTGCCGCTAAGCAATAATGTGTAATCATTACTGTGTTCTGGTTTGATGAGCAAAGTAGTCAGTGAAATTCCTGGGCTTATGAGACTTAATACCAAGTGTCTCAGGGTAATGAGCGTACTGCAGTGAAGCGCAGGCCTTAGTGTTTCAAAGTTCTGAGTGGCACTGCAAGTGTTATGGGCCGCCTTTATGCTTACCATCAGACAAACGACCAGCTCGTCTCGTTATCTAATAGTATAAAAACACAGTTACAATTACTCATTCAAACAAAGCTTGGTCATTATTATTCGCAAAATTCTCTAACTTGAACGCTTTACATCAATGCTAATTTTGCAAATGCCAAAAACGCCACCAATCCCAAACCAAATGCACCTAATGTAGTACAATATGTCATATCCTACATATTGATTTTATATATCAAATTTTGTAGCTATTAGATTATTAGTACAATTAACCTTTAATTTTATGTTATAAATCAGAGTAAATATATACCTCCAGTGTTTTATACACCATAAACAATACAAAGAGGTTTCCATTCCCACATTGCAGAAAACTATGCACAAGAACACATGTAGATAGGTACCTACTAGATTTTAACAATAGCTGAAATGAGAACTTTTTTTTCATTCTTGATCTTGATTCTTGATTTCATTATTAAGAGTACCCAGTGCAATTGAATTTACATCAAACATTTACCTTCAGAGATTATATCATGTATGTTGGTAAAGTTGGTAAACTAAAAAACACATTTCCTTGTAATGGCAGAATTAAGTGTTTGTTAATAATCCATGAAGTGCAACATTTTACAGATAATTACTCGGAAATCGGAAAACGATAATTTGTGTTAGTTCGTAGGTAAAATAAATTATTATTCGTATCACTTGCTAAGCAGTGATATTTATTTTTTCGTACTTAATTCGACAGAAACAGGGACTTTTATCAAGACACAATTTCGGAATTAGGTAAACAAATGCTGTATGGCGTAAATAGCAAGACAAACGAGGACGTTCCATCCCGCCTACTGCTGTTCTGCAGTCAGCTACCACGGAAACCGTGACAAAACTAGCTTAATACGGATCGATTTAGGCCAATAAATATATATCACTTACCAAAACTATAACAGTAAGATAAGACGAAAAAAGGATAAAACAATCTTCACTTCAACAACTATAAATCGTTCAAACTTCAAATAGATACATTTAAAATTGATAAACACACAACACACGATACGTCACTCAGAGTCCGCCATTTTATAAATTTATTATTTTTCTGAAGGGCTGTCCATAGACACACAAATGTCATTCACAGAGTACTATTCATTGAAGGGCTTTGTGGTGGTCGCACACTTGCGCCACTTGCTCATGGAACAAACGCTGCACTGGCTGCGTTCACTGTCTTTAGGGGGGTGTTTTATTTTTATTTTGTTATTGGCTCCACGTATTTAGCCAGTGTCAAGTTATAATAAATCTCTAGTTTTGGTGCATAAAAGTCATCAAAGTCACGTTAAAGTTTACTGTGGTTTAGTCTAGGTACGGTAGAGTCGAAGTGACGCTCTATGGAGTTTTGGATACACTACGAAAATACACGTTTTTCGTCTTTGTACTATTTGCCTTTCCCTCATGCACGTTTACGAACACTTAATGATTAATAATCCACAATTATTACACATTAAAACTCGATAAAACATAGGTTTTAGTAAATAACACATAATCAACAACAGCACATTTTCGCATTCCCGCCAAAACTCAGATCGGTACTATTTACACTGCAGAAACTATTATTTAAATATTTATTTCAAATTGTTTCCATTTAAACTTGAAACCACAGCTTGAAACGTAAAGTACACAAACCGTGTCTGGACACGAAAGAAGAAAAAAAAAACTATGAATAGTCACTATGGATTTTGACTTTGACATTTTTAAGTAACGTCAAAATAGTTCCACGCCTCTAAACAGATGGCGATAGTTTCTGTGTCTCGGGGCTCAGCATTTTTCTGTTTTGACTTTTGAATTGTTTTAATGTTTTTCCAATAACTCCGCTTTGCGGTGTATTCTCTTTATATTTTTAATTTTAGCGATTTTTTAATGTATGTTAACTACGTCTTCTACTGCATCTAATTAATATACAACGAAATATAAACATTACAAATTTTACTTGCTTCAGTAATTATGTTCGTAACAAATATCTAAAATGAAGCATTCAGTGTGGCCCGTCATTATCTTCTTCTATATAACTTTCATACTTGGTGACTGTAAGTAAACATTGGATAAGTTAGCAGAGGAAGTCCTCTGCTCACTTGCGACATGCGTTGCGATGTGGTTGCGATCAATAAAATTTTCCTAGACCGCTTTCGTGGTTCAATCAACTTCTAGTACCTACTAGGTATATGATTATCAAGAGATTAACAATTTGCCCCACTATGTACAGGTTTAGAATAGTTAATTTAGTGTGTTGTGTTTTAAATATATCAAAATTTTAGGCTCTATACACCGCAACTTGAAGTATTTTGAAACAATACATGCATCTAGCTTTGCCCACCATGTAGTAAAGAGAGGTGCAAAGCTGTCCACCCACCCATACAACACCATTAAAGAAGTTCACTTTAAGACTCTTGGGAAGGATTTTAGACTCATCCTGCATCCGCACAGTTCTGTACTACATTCTAAATTCAAAGCTTACAGTGTTGACGGGGATGGAAAAGAAACTACTGTTCATGTTGGTAAGAATTATACATTTTTATCTATGGTACGAAAAAATCTGTTGCTAAACATGGATTTATACCATACACAGTTTTACAATCCATACAGTTGTAAAATGAATGTATTTGCTCAGAGCAATCACATTTTGTGGTGTACTTGAATTTTGAGGGCAAACAAGCAAGTTTTTTACAATTTAGGTTGAATAGATTTATTATAATGGTTCACACGTCTGTATGGTGTTCTGCATAAAGATGTACATTGATAGCCAAATACAACAATAGATTTCCCCGTGACACATGGTACTTAAATTTTTCCTATAATTTCGTAATATCTAATTGTATCTCTGTACCTGCAGACTGTACTATATGCTGGAACTTTGTACTAATGAATGTAATAATAGTGTTGTTTTGTACTAATGAATACCTATCTACATATTAAAAATAATATTAACTAAGTTTTATGTACCAAGTAAATGATGGAGTGAAAATAATAATACGATCCAGAGCTATACCTACTTCGGGTAACGCATCCGAATAACTTGCAATGTTTGTTTAAGTGCATTATGTATGTTTGTTTGTTTAGGCCAAATTTGACCAACTTCCTGGTATTAGATTGGTCCGAAATTTTACATTCCTACATAATATGTAAATCAGATTACAATGCAATATAATGATGTCACATAGCTGGTCTGATGATGAATGATGTGCCAGGCTCTGCAGTTAAATTATAACTAACTTGTAGTTAAATAACATTAAACTTGAATTATTTTATTATTGGTTTTCATATCTTTTCTTACCAGTTTCATTCTCAACAATCAATCAAACAACTAGATACGAGTGGCTCCATCATAATACATGCTGTATAATATGTATACCTAGTTTCTATTTATCTGCATCACACTCTTGCATAAGCCGGAGTTGACAGCACGAGCGCGACCGCTTATTACTTACAAAGCACGAACTTCGAGTTTCATGGTAGAAAAATTGCTATGCGATAGCCGAAACGATGTTTGATTTTCAGAGTAAGGCTTATAAATAAAGTCAAGTGACAGTTTCAGGCGTTTTAGCGGAAAATTTAATATCATATCATATCTCTTTAAAATAAAACCTTTTTCACTATGTTTTAAAATATTTTTTTGTCTTTATTAAAATCTCTAGAAATAAAATTAAATCAGTTTCAAAAACTGGTCTACATTAGGGATTAGGATTGTTAAGTTAGTTATTATTTTACTGATCTTAAAATTTTGGGGACATCAACTATTATGTCCACAAAATTTTAGCTAATAAGCAACATAGGAGTTTGATACATTTCTAATGTTTTAAAACTGTCAAATTTAAATTAATATTTTGTAGATCAGGATAACTTCTACACTGGAAGAGTTTTTGGTGAGAAGGCATCGGATGTGAAACTGCATATGGAAGATGGAATCATCACTGGTATTATTCACACACCAGATGAAACTTATCACATAGAGGTAGGTGCTAGGGACAACCTAAATATTAAAACAAGTGACTTTAAAAGTGGGAACCGAATTCGACAACAATATCGTGACTTGTGATTTTAAGGCAATGACTCTAGCGGCATAACGATACGAAAAGCCTATTATTGAACTACTTGGAGAAAAAAAATCGGGATTGTAGACCTAAATTTACTAGAAATTAATTTTTGTTTTACTTAATATGTTTCCTCTAAGGCCCCATGCCCACGAGCCGGTTTTTCGCCGGCTCTAGGTCTGGCACAAAACCGGGCCTACAGCCGTTAGTCTTGTATTGGACTGTATGAAGTCATTTCCACGATGCCGGCGCTAGCGTCGGTGTAATGAGTCGCCGGCCACGGCGGGCGCCGTGTCTACGCCCGGTGCACACTGGAGTAATTCAGTATACTTATGTACTCTATGATGACAGTCTATGAGAACATGCACACACGAGGCCGGACGTTCGCACAGCGCGACCCATTTACCTACGTAAAAATGAGTATAAATCAAGAACTACTTACACAAACAGTGTCGTTTACAGACCATCTAATGGGCATACATGGCCGGATTTTATAGCCGGCGCCGGCATCAAACCGGGCCGTGTAGAAACCGTCTCATTGGGCCAGGCATTGGGCCTTAATGGATACTACAGCTACATAATATTGAAAATGTAATCGTGTATTTTCAGCCATCGTGGCGGCATCTACCACATAACAATGAGAAGACTATGATTACATACAAGGCATCAGATATAAAATTCAGCTGGGCTAATGAAGGGAAACCACTGGGTGACAAACCTCGGGTTTGTGGTTACGTTAAAGAGGGAAAAGGTAATTGTAAAGGCAGATTTATAGTCATAAGGTTTCCTGCTTAACTGCATCAATGGACCTGGCATTGTTGTGGTGACGATGGCCACTAAAAGTACATTAAAATAAAAAATAAAATAGAGATAGCATAAGTATTGTACTACATGCTACATAACATTTTTAAATTCATTGTCTGTTCTGTCTGATTGATGATTGATGGAATAAGTAGCAAAATAAAATCTGAAATGTAGGGATGCAAACTTGTGCCGCAAACCAAACTACTCTGCAATAACTATCTACTATTTTTCAGAGTTAGAAGACAAAGATGAAAATGATGAAGAACCAGAAGAAAAAATGGAGCAGAAACATGAGCAATCAGAAAAAGACAAGTACCTGTATCAGACCGAAGATGACCACATCGACATCCATGTAGACGCCAGCACTGTCAATGAGGGAAAGAAAAGAGTTAAGAGGCAAAGCGACTATGAATATACACCAACCAAGACTAGATGCCCATTGCTGCTAGTGGCAGACTATAGATTTTTCCAGGAGATGGGAGCTAGTAACACAAAAACTACTATTAGCTACTTGGTAAGAAAAAGCCTGCCTACTTAAGTACTTACATAATGAAACTTACATTTGATCACTGACTGACCTGGGTGCTTGATGACAGCTTTTTAACTTGGTAGCTAGCTAGGCGAGCACTAAAAAATGCGCTACCACTATGCTATGGCTGCATCACGATGTTTTCTTTTACTGAAAGCTCAAGTTCGTTGTAAGATTCGAACCAACGACCTACAGTTCGCCAGCCAACGACACTACCAATGAGTTGCTTTTTATTATATTGTATTGTGACGTAATCAGTTTTGTACATACAGAGGAAAACGAAATACCGTTATCAAAGACATCTATTGCACTAAAAGCCGATTTTTAAATTGCACTTTAACGAACAGCGGCGCGAGTACGGATCTTTTCGATAAAAACAATTCGATAAAATTGACAGTTAAAATCGATAAAGTGGGTTTTATTCGATAAAATTGACAGTTAAAATCGATAAAGTGGGTTTTATCGATTATAACTGTCAATTTTATCGATTTATTTTAACGAAAAGATCCGTCCTCGCGCCGCTGATTGCTATCCAATCGATTAATATTCGTGTTTTTAGTGTGTTTTTCGGGTCTTCATTTCAAAATTAATGGACCGTTAGCTAACTCAGGTTTATTTCTCTAGAATACCATAAAATTTATTTACGTGTGTCTTCACCACAGACTTAGATGATTCAGGGAATTATCTAACAGGACGCTATCTGACTATTGAAAAATCGGCCCTAATACACATACATTATTTATATTGAGTTTTGAATATTGTATAACAATGAATATTGTAAAAATATATGGTTATGTTAGCTGTGTTTAAAGTGTAATTATTTTTTTTCGTTTCAGATTAGTCTCATTGATCGTGTGCATAAAATATACAACGACACTGTGTGGCAGGATCGCCAGGTAGGTTTTATTTTATCTTTTTGCGAGATATGTCGACGCTGACTGTGTCTATAATGCCGTGGCCGCACTGGTAAGCGACGGCGATTAAGTGAAAACAAACTCTTATGAATAAAGAAAAATGATCCAATTCGAGTTTCCTAACTTTCACTTAAAAAAACATAAAATATAATGTCAGTCAAATGGCCGTCTCTGGAATTTCTGCAGCAGTTAATTTTAGAGGTAGTTTTCGATGAATTTTTCGTGAGTTGCGGAGGGGGGGGGGGGGGGGGGCTATCTCGGCTATAACTTGCCGGATGTTAGTTTTTAGATGTCCCAGCGTTGCAACTTTGTTGATATACTCCACAATAATATCCATCGATGTTAAATCGCATGATATTAGCGGCCAGTTGACGTCACCGCCGTGACGTGAATTGTTGCGACTTCTGAACTTTTCACGCAAAACTTTTAACTTTTAGCCCAGTAATTTCACTACTTTGCTTGCTCATCAAACCGGACACATGCAAGTAATGCTTGCTCATTACTGCTTGGCGGCAGATTACACGAGCAAAGCGATGGTACCAACACAGACGGACACTCGCAGAAGAGTTAGCGAGAGTCCTACCACCTAGTACAAGCTCAAGAAACCTTGTTGTTTTGTATCTCTATAATTACTAGGAGTTTTTGTTGAAAGCATCGCCATAATTAATAACATAATAATTACCAAGAGAAAACCAGACTGTTGATATTTACAATATAATTTAGGGTTAAAACGGTCACTTTTAGGATATGGACGGCTTCAAAGGCATGGGTTTCGTGATAAAGAAGATTCTAGTTCATTCGGAGCCGACGCGCGTTCGAGGCGGCGAAGCACATTACAACATGGTGCGAGAGAAATGGGACGTACGCAATTTGCTAGAGGTACACACAACACTACAAACACACGCGCGTACACCTGGGACGGTCGAGTGGTGGGCGGCCAGTGGGCCGTCCTAGAGGTGTACCGCTGGAGTGATGATGTTTGCAAGGACTGTAACGACTTTCCAGGTGTTCAGTCGCGAATACTCGCATAAGGACTTCTGCCTGGCGCACCTGTTCACGGACCTCAAGTTCGAGGGTGGCATCCTGGGGCTGGCTTACGTGGGCTCGCCGCGGAGGAACTCCGTTGGGGGCATCTGCACTCCTGGTAGCTATTGACACTAGGGCTGAGATTCAGATACGAGTCTTAGGGTAATTAATATTCAGAGACAACACCGTAAAACGATCTAAGAACAGTCTTAGCAAAGCATCGGCTAAACCGCTCAAACACATTCGTATTCAGAAGCAAAGTTCGCGTAAGGTCTAAGCTAAGATTACACTCTGTTATCTATGGCTGTTATGCTTTTAATTTTTTAATCGGAACGTTTACCGGTTTTATCACTTATGTGTGAATAGCAATACAACAAAGATAGCAATATACAAAATGTCACTAAAACAAAAAAAACTACTGATTAAACTAAAAGATTTTGATAAAACTAAAGTAATGTAGCTTATACATCAGAATAACACACAGAGTACAATATATAAATATAACATTGTTAAGTCCAGAAATGAGACAACTTGGTTTCCATTGAAACGCAACATTTTAGGTTTCAACACGTCTATTTTCAATGATAGTTCAATGGGGATTGAGTGCTTCTGTCCTTCCCCGTGTCTTCCCCCTGTGTAGCGCTGGAAATACTACGGCGTAGCAGCACTGACGTCACGGCGTAGCCACTGACGTCATAGCGTAGCACCAGAGCTCTACAACGTGTTCTAACTCTGTTCTTACAATATATATTATAACAAACGAACGAAAACAAACGATCATAGGACTTCAATGATTACTCTAAAACGTAGGTTTTACTACAACATTCGAACAAATTTGTGATTTATTTCACGTATTTGTGATATATTTATTTTTGCGATGTTTCGCATCAAATTTGGACAATTTTCAAAAAATCATATTTCTGGAACTAGATACTTTTGATACCTGAGAGTTTTACTCTTGAATATTGTTTAGTTTAAACTATCAGGTTTTGCAATAAAAAGGACGCGGTAAAAAATCGGGTTAACGCACTATGCGCGGGTGGAAGCTAATAATTTATATTTATTTACTACATTCCTAGTTATTAAGTTATAGTTTTTTATTTTATGTTATAATTTCTGTTTGTTTTGTTTTCAGCTATGTTGGTTGATGCCTAGTGTGAGTCCTTTTTTGTTTTTGCTTGCATTTTATTTGCTTGTTTATAAATATATATATTTATTATACTATTCATTATGCTTTTGTTTGTTCTTATTAATAATGAAACCAGCTTAATATAAAAAAATACAATAAAAAAGCATATAATCAAACCAGCTTTTTAAATATAACTATTATGCATGTTGTATAATATTAATGTATTTTTATATTTGTTAAAACTTATAGGTACTACTGGTGTGACGTTTAAATCAGGCGAATTACTTGCTGGGCTTATCACCAGCAAGTAGTTCGAAAAACAAAATAATTAAGGTTAAAAAATGTAAACTATACCAGCCCATATTTGTATTACCTATAGAGTACTTCAAAAACGGGTACACTCTATACCTGAACTCCGGGCTGAGTTCGTCCCGCAACCATTACGGGCAGCGCGTGATCACGCGCGAGGCCGACCTGGTGACGGCGCACGAGTTCGGGCACAACTGGGGCTCCGAGCACGACCCCGACGTGGCCGAGTGCTCGCCCGCCGCCAGCCAGGGGGGCTCCTACCTCATGTACACCTACAGTGTCAGCGGGTACGACGTCAACAACAAGGTGAGTGACGTCACAACTGGGGCTCCGAGCACGACCCCGACGTGGCCGAGTGCTCGCCCGCCGCCAGCCAGGGGGGCTCCTACCTCATGTACACCTACAGTGTCAGCGGGTACGACGTCAACAACAAGGTGAGTGACGTCACAACTGGGGCTCCGAGCACGACCCCGACGTGGCCGAGTGCTCGCCCGCCGCCAGCCAGGGGGGCTCCTACCTCATGTACACCTACAGTGTCAGCGGGTACGACGTCAACAACAAGGTGAGTGACGTCACAACTGGGGCTCCGAGCACGACCCCGACGTGGCCGAGTGCTCGCCCGCCGCCAGCCAGGGGGGCTCCTACCTCATGTACACCTACAGTGTCAGCGGGTACGACGTCAACAACAAGGTGAGTGACGTCACAACTGGGGCTCCGAGCACGACCCCGACGTGGCCGAGTGCTCGCCCGCCGCCAGCCAGGGGGGCTCCTACCTCATGTACACCTACAGTGTCAGCGGGTACGACGTCAACAACAAGGTGAGTGACGTCACAACTGGGGCTCCGAGCACGACCCCGACGTGGCCGAGTGCTCGCCCGCCGCCAGCCAGGGGGGCTCCTACCTCATGTACACCTACAGTGTCAGCGGGTACGACGTCAACAACAAGGTGAGTGACGTCACAACTGGGGCTCCGAGCACGACCCCGACGTGGCCGAGTGCTCGCCCGCCGCCAGCCAGGGGGGCTCCTACCTCATGTACACCTACAGTGTCAGCGGGTACGACGTCAACAACAAGGTGAGTGACGTCACAACTGGGGCTCCGAGCACGACCCCGACGTGGCCGAGTGCTCGCCCGCCGCCAGCCAGGGGGGCTCCTACCTCATGTACACCTACAGTGTCAGCGGGTACGACGTCAACAACAAGGTGAGTGACGTCACAACTGGGGCTCCGAGCACGACCCCGACGTGGCCGAGTGCTCGCCCGCCGCCAGCCAGGGGGGCTCCTACCTCATGTACACCTACAGTGTCAGCGGGTACGACGTCAACAACAAGGTGAGTGACGTCACAACTGGGGCTCCGAGCACGACCCCGACGTGGCCGAGTGCTCGCCCGCCGCCAGCCAGGGGGGCTCCTACCTCATGTACACCTACAGTGTCAGCGGGTACGACGTCAACAACAAGGTGAGTGACGTCACAACTGGGGCTCCGAGCACGACCCCGACGTGGCCGAGTGCTCGCCCGCCGCCAGCCAGGGGGGCTCCTACCTCATGTACACCTACAGTGTCAGCGGATACGACGTCAACAACAAGGTGAGTGACGTCACAACTGGGGCTCCGAGCACGACCCCGACGTGGCCGAGTGCTCGCCCGCCGCCAGCCAGGGGGGCTCCTACCTCATGTACACCTACAGTGTCAGCGGGTACGACGTCAACAACAAGGTGAGTGACGTCACAACTGATGGGTATCTTTCGAGATGTAACATTTTGTTAGTTACGAAATTATTACACAGTAGCTGCTGCCCGCGGTTTCACACGCGTAGACCATCCGTACACTTTTGTTCTAAATAATAACCTCGCTCTCCGGTCTATAAACTAGGGATCTCTATGCAAATGGTTCCGTTGCTGCGTGAAAAAAAGACAAGTAAACAATTATTCGTATATACTATATAATCATAAATATTACTTGTAGTTATGTACCGATAGTTAGTAGGCCTACTTCTTATCCCGGATGACATCACGGTTCCTCTGCAAATCTCCACGTGGGTGAAACCGCGGGCAGTAGCTAGTAGTACATCCGGATTGAACTAAAACAACTTTTCAATTCAAATTAAATTTTTTATTTGAATTCCCGAAGTTACGAAACTTGTAGCGCTCGTGGTCGAAAGAGAATGCAGATCTTGAACTCGATCCATGTATGAACCAGGTGTCAACTATGAGATACATGAAAAAGACTACCTTCCGACCGCGGCTTTGCCCACGTGGTATATATTTTTATAGCCTTTGTTTTGTTCCACAACCTAAACTAACATTCCAAATTCCATCAAAATTGTATAGGCAGATAGATTATTAACATTATTATTGGTCTTATAATTATAGTATCATATTATTTTCAGAGATTTTCACCATGTTCACTGCGTTCAATCCGCAAAGTACTGCAAGCGAAGTCGGGTCGCTGTTTCTCGGAGCCGGAAGAGAGCTTCTGCGGGAATCTGCGTGTCGAGGGAGGAGAAGAATGCGATGCGGGATTGCTAGGTATTTTGAACTTTAACTGCGTGTCATACATAATTTTATTGCTTGGACTTTCGTGGCCAACTTGTTGCGTTCTGTTTAAGGTACTGAAGACAATGATATGTGTTGTGACAAGAACTGTAAACTGAGGAAGAATCAAGGAGCCGTTTGCAGGTAAACCAATCAAGTATTGATTATTACGATAGATAAGTTTGCTTGAATGTCATAAGGCTTGAATTATATGCGTCCGCTTGGCCAAGTGGCGCGCGATAGCTATACTGCTACATTACATGAGCTTATACGCGTCAAAGTAGCTACAAACCGGCGCGGTCGCGCGGACGGGCAGGGAAAACGGACTTTTGCGGATGAACCGCGCAGCCGCGCCGCCATTCTTTCTTATGTCAGAAACTATAGTTTTTGATAGTTATGTCAAGAACTATAGTTTCTGACATAACTATATGGAAGCGTGAGGAATCCACGTTTAAGCCGGCCACTCCTGCACAGGTAGACCTCTCCGGTAGACCGTAGCGTGTGTGGCCGGCTTTAAAATCGCGTCTGAATGTTAACCTGAGTGTCCCGTGTCCCGTGTGCTAGCGACAAGAACTCCCCGTGCTGCGCGGGCTGCGTGTTCGCGCCGCCGGGGCTGGTGTGCCGCGAGGCGGCGCACTCGGCCTGCGAGGGCGAAGCCACCTGCAACGGAGCCTCCGCCGACTGCCCGAAGGTACGGAACAAATTGGTTAAGCACTTCTTTTTAGCATTTGACTACTGGTATCGATTCTGGCGTTACAAACTTGCCTAATTTAAATTTTGCTCTCTCTCTCTTTCCAATAAAAAAACATGATAAAGGAAAGGGGCATGTTTGATAGGTCTAAAGGAGTTGTTCCGTTCTGGTAATAAAATAAATGTAAAAACTAACCTGGCCAAGTTAGTTTTTTGGAAAGTGTTCTCAAAATTTAGATATTCTGAAATGAAATTGCAATTTTTATGAGGTGACCCCATTCTAATTATTTCGACGTATACTCAGGCCATCGAGATACTAACCTCAAGAGGTGCCAGTCACGTTTGGTTTGCACGAAATATATTCCACCATTTTTGCTTAGACATAATGCGCTCTGAATGGCTAAGCCACCGCCTCGCGCCGATTTCCCGTGCGCTGATACGCTGACCGCTGATATGTGTTATAGCATAATCAAAACTTTGTTGTAAGATCGGATAGTACAGTGTTTCATCTCTCGGGGTTAGTATCTCGATGACCCAGGCATATAACACGTGCCATGTGTGTGTCAGAGTACATGTGACGTGTTGTTCACAGGCGCCGGCGATAGCGGACGAGCACGAGTGTGCGGAGCGAGGCCGGTGTAGGAACGGCACGTGTGTGCCGTACTGTGAGACACAGGGCATGCACAGCTGCATGTGTGACATCGGTAAAAAAAAAATTATGCTTCTCTGTAACGAGACGAGCTGGTCGTTTGCCTGATGGTAAGCACAACGCCGGCCCATAACAATTGCAGCGCCACTCAGAACTTTGAAACACAAAGGCCTGCGCGGCACTGCAGTGCGCTCGTTACCCTACGACATTAGTTATTAAGTCTCATAACCCCAGTAATTTAACTGTCTTTACAAGTACTCTGATCCTAGATGATGTCCATGGTCCTGATGGCGGAGCCGTAAGGTGGCCAGAATATTACAGTACCAAGTACGTATTTTGTCTGTAAGCTTGCCTGGAAAATAATATTTTTCCACATAAAATTGTTTTTGTTCTAGTCGCTGACGCGTGCAAGCGATGTTGCCGCAAGAGCCTGAATAAGACCTGCTTCCCAATGACGCACAATGACATCTTACCTGATGGGACACCGTGTATTCAAGGCTTTTGTAATAAGGTGGGAAGATCCAGTAAAAATACTGTTGACTTCTAGTAATATTACAACTATTAAGTTTTATGGAATATAATAGATTTTTATTGTTAAACTATAAAAGTTCGCAAATAATAAATGTAATGCTTACAGTTTTCTCCGTTTCGTACATACAATATAAGGTACCTGAAATCTTAAATTTAAATAGAATTTCTTAGTTGAGTTAAGAACACTTTCATGTCATTCTGTGAATTAAATAAATCATCGTATTTTCTCTTTTACCTTACGATAAGTAGTAATCCGCACATACTGACAGTGATAGGCGATAGTAACTTTTAAGTCTTCTCGTGACCACGATCAATGCAACTTGATCGAAATGGCGAGGTGCATAAAAATCTTCATCATAAGTCTTTATCGCGCTTAAAAGTAAACAAAGTTCTCAGATAGATTCAAAAGATACTAATAAAATATTGACTTCCAAAAAATCTATGGGTCTTACCACAAAAAAAATTATACACTGCAGGTTAAACCTGTGTTAAACACTGTTTAACGCCTAAACATACCTTAGACGCGGGATTAAATATGAGCACAAATCTTGATTTAAGCAACGTCTAACCGTTGTCTAACACAATTCTGTTGTGACATTTCTAATAATTTTTGACGTTTATCTTTAGACGCTGTCTAGCTAAACAGGCGACTAAAAATGGTTTTTTGTGGTAACACTATAAATGTGTATTTAAAACAGGGTGTCTGCGAGAAGACGATACAAGACGTGGTGGAGCGTTTCTGGGACATCATTGAGGATATAAACATCAACAACGTGCTCGGTTTCCTCCGGGACAACATCGTGGGAGTTGTCGTGCTGGTCACCGCATTTGTGTGGATCCCGGCTAGTTGTGTGGTAAGTCAGTCGAGACATTTTATTTACAGATCCCAAATTATAGAATTATCTGAATCTTAGACTAAGACTATTCATGACGTCGAGGAAATTGGCGACTAACAAAGTATTTTCTACAGTAACGCCGTTAGCTGATTTTCTGCCAACACTTGGGCAATGACTTGTGACGCTATTTACCCAACGTCCCCACTATCTAATTGAGTAATTGATCGGTGATAATAGTAATTTATTTACGTCTGTCTTCACCACAGACTTAGATTATTCAGGGAATTATCTAACAGGACGTTATCTGACTATTGAAAGATCGGCCCTTAATGTGGTTACTTCTCTGCAGATAAGCTACGTGGACCGGCGAAGGCAGCGTCAGCACCAGAAGTATGTGGAGTGGGAGCGGCAACACGATCTAGTGCACCCGTCGTCGCCGCGGAAAATTATACATACGAGGTATGTACTACCCATCGAGATGAAATACGAGTTGATAAATATCAAACGTCAATATGTCCTTGATAAGTGAAAAGAAGATAGACCAATATAATTGTTTGCAGATACAAACGACATTGTTTCGGCGATTTTAACGTTTAATTTAGCTTATTTTGACAATGTTTATCCCCGCCTACGTAGAAATATAACGAATTACGTTCAAACATCCTCAAAATCCTTAAAACTGGTTGGACATATTGGATTTTGAACTAAATCAATGGACTTATTTGTTTTTGAAAAAAAGTCATGACCGGACATAACAGAATTTGATTAAAAACACTGTCACGAAATAATGGCGCCACGGCTAAGGGTTGCCACCAAAGACTATAAATCCTGTTGACTAATGATACAACTTCCCCTCATGCGAAAACGAACTATTTAAATGCACTTCTCGCCACTGCGAGTACGAGTGCAGACTTATAACTTATCGATATTCAATGTATACTTTACAATTTTATTAATATATATATATCGGAGCAATGACGTCACAGGCGAACTTCATGGACGGTGTAAAATGACAACAATCAAAACATGTTAACTTTGGTTTACTAATTAACGTTTAGAACCATAAATTACTCATTGGATTGTTAATAATTTCACTTAAACTTTGATTAACTAATTATTGTTTGTGAACCATTAATTACTCATTGAATTGTTAAAACTGACAAAAGTTAAATTTGACGAAAGACAAATGATTGTAAAACTGAACAAATTCACTGTAAACACAATTTTTTAAAAGATTGCCAACAAGTTTCTTGCCCGTTCTTCTTGTACGGCCTATTACTTGGAATGGGCACCTAGAGTCATTTATTTTAACTATCATGAGTGCTCTCCTGGGCACCATGTTAATAAAAAGTAATGAATTTCAATTGAAGATTAAAATCTAAAGTAGAATGACAAGATCTAACAAGTTTTATAAAGATTCTTTGTCACAATCTGTTTTGCTATAAATACGAGCGACCGACTGTTGGAAAGATCTAGTATTACGCCTACCGTCGGACTGTTCAGATCTCCCATATAACCTTGCCGCAATAAATGGTCACCATGATGCTGAAGATGTTGACGTCACCGGTGGTGACGTCACCGTTTTTAAAAAGACCCCTGGACTCGCCGCCCCGTCATATACATACTATTATTAATTATTTTGGAAAAACAATAACCTTTCGTTTGGATTTGTTAACCGACTTCGAAAAAAGAGGAGGAGGTTAAATGTTCGACTGTATGTATTTTTTTAAGTATTTTAACTGATTTCTCCGTCAATTGTGGACCGATTTTGAAAATTATTTTTGTTGTTTGAAAGTGTATTATCTCAAGGTGGTCCCATATACATTTTATGGAAGAACATCTAAAGATGAAAAAATGGTACTTGAATTTTCATATATCGCGATATTTTCATCGAAGTAGGTTCCCGGTTTTTTTAAAGTATTTCTGCTTTTTGTTGTTAGATTTCCAGACATCCCAGAAATAAAGGAAAGCGAGTGGATAGAAGCGACTCAAAAAGAGAATTGGTTCCATACATCGCAAGTCATGGAATCCATTCAGTAGCTTCGACGTGATGCGTGGCCAAAATACAGACAGACAGACAAAAATAAAAATACAGCTTTGGCTTCAGTATAGATAGGAGTGCCATCCAAAAAAAATGTGACCTGGAGTTTTATTATAAGTAGTATTATAGATTAATTTATAAAGTAAGTATGTATTGTCTAGGTTTTCCATATAATAATTTATTATTAATCGTATATGTCAGGGAATCAAGAATGCGATGCTAACTACCTATTCAATTTTATCGATATTATTCTGTTCAGTAGTAGTCGTACCACATCACTAAATTACGTCATCCAAATGATCGGCCAATTGCAAGCATAGAATATTACCTCGCCCCCTGCCCGCGCCGGTGAGATATGTTTGTATGAGGAATAGTGTTCATGAGCTATCAACAGGCTAAATAATCTATGGTTGCCACCGAAGACATACTGGGGATTTAAACTACTACAGTTAGGTATTAAATAATAAAATAATAACTATTTTGTCATAAGTTTAAGTATTTAAATGGCTAAAATCTCAAAGATAAATTCAAATAAATTCAAAGCCCCAAGAGAGCACTTATGAAGGTTCAAATAAATTACTCTAACAGCGGGCCTCTGTAACGCTCGTCTACCAGACAAGCTTTTATAAAATATGTAATGGTACTGTAATCTTGTGGCCAACTTCCGGCTCCAATATCAGGACCCTGGATATCATCTAGGATCAGAGTACTTATAAAGACAAATCAAACGAGCCCAAACTCCATGGGGTTATGTCTGTTTCATTACATAGTTCCTATGACTGCCTTCCGGCTCTATCATCAAACCAGCTCTGTGCCATCATTATATTGCATTGTTATCCGATTCACAAATATATGTAAAATTTCAGCTCAATCAAACACCGAGAAGTGGGTCAAATTTAGCTTGCAAGATTTGTCCTAAACAAACAAAAAAATGTTTATATACATACATATGTAACATACAAATTAAATCAAAGCTTGTAAATAATACAATAAAGATAGTTATGTATTCAACATTTATAGTAGTTTACTTAGTGAGGATATCAAAATGCCATTGTGGTGGGCTGGTGGCAGCCCTGCGACTAGTTTAACTTTAGCTAAAGTAATAACAATTTGACTTATAATTTTCGCTTTTCCTCTGCTTTCTTTTGCTGCGTCTTTATATTACTTCTTTTCCTGGCTTTATCAGGGTCAACACTTTTAACATTTGAGTCCATTTTCACAAATATAAACTAATTAAAATTAATTTAAATCACAGAACTACGCCGAGTTAGCCATTAATGCTAACACTATTTCCCGCCATCGTAGCCAAACGGATTGATTTGATTGGACGGTTGGGACATATTGGTTTCTGTTACGAATGCCTTTATGGACTTAATGTATTTTGAAACAAACCGAGGTTTTCACTCGCGGTTTTCACAGCAAATAAGTGGACATATGTGTAATTTTAAAATTCCAGAATGATTAGTTTTTATTTTACTATATGTTTAAAAACAGTTTTTTGTCCATAGAGGACATATTGACGTTTGATATTTATCAACTCATACTGTACTGTCCGATCTCACAACAATGTATAGACTTTGCTATAATTAATATCAGCGCTCAGCGTATCAGCGCACGAGGAATTGGCGAGAGGCGGTGGCTTAGCCAATCAGAGCGCATTATGTCAAGGCAAAAATGGTGGAATTTATTTCGTAGAAACCAAACGTCACTGCACACCTCTTGAGGCTAGTATCTCGATGGTACTACCTTTCCATCTACGGAGGCGGTAACATTGTAGAGTACATACGCTATGCTTTTTGATCTTGTTTTTTGTGTATGTTATTTAATAGTGCTTGTTGTCCAGATACGCAGGTCGTTCGCCTGATGTTAAGCGTCAGGCCAATCATAATGCTAACCAGAGCTCTAGGTTTATCATATTCTCCACCTTTGACCTTATCCTGCGTCGCATCTCGCAAACGCATCCCGACAGAGAAATATTGTTGGGATTATATCCGTGTTTATGCAGCTGAGTTGTCGAATATAATCGGAAAATTTCTCAGACGGGTTGCGATTCCGAAACATAAACGAACAAGACTGCCGCATTCGATACGGATATTATTCCGAGTGCATTAAAATAACCCTGCTGGCGAGATAACGGCCCAATGCTAAGCTACTAAGTTTAAAAAACTGTACCGTTACTGCGTGAAAGAAGGATGAACCAACAAACGAACTTTCGTATTTATAATATCAGTTATTGATAAAAGGGATTAACTTAAATTGGTTTTTGGTTTGTTTTCAGGTTACCTAAGCAGAAGCCGCCTGGAATGAAAGGGACAATACAAGGCTCCAGCCAACTTTAATTTTTATTGTTTCTATCTTCTATTTTAAGATGTATGTAAACGTGGATATTATCATAATTTATGTTACCTTCGTTGAAATGTGGGTATATTTTAAGTGTCAATTTTGTATTTGATTGTAGTTTATAATTTATCTTTTTGCAATAAAATTACTAGACGAACTGCTGTTTTGAAACCTACCCTTTTGTCATTCAATGGTAAGAACAAACGTTCTCAACATTTGGCCCGCCAACCTATACTAGTACGACTGGTTACTGTCCCCAACTCCCCATCAGTAAAACTTTAAGGGGCAGAATCCGGCGCGCCGCTATCTCGCTCGCGCATCTTATCATTTTTGAAGATAAATAATCACTTAATATAATTATGAAAAATCGCACTCGGTGAAATTGCTGGCATTAACATTAAAAAGGTACGGCAAAAGTATCATTTTGATCCGATCAAGTTTTCATACATGAAAATGGGCAAAACATAAAATCCCATTTTTAGGTTTGAAAACCTGAATGGAACCAAATGAAATTTTTGTGTAACCTTTGTAATGTCATTGTCAGCAATTTCACCGAATGCGATTTTTCATAATTATATTAAGTGATTGTTTATCTTCCAAAATGTTGAGATGCGCGAGGGAGATAGCGGCGCGCCGGATTCTGCCCCTTAATATGCTATGTTCTATGGTCCCCACGCCACGTGTTAAAATCCCTTGAGTACATGTAGGTAATTATCCATGATATACAGGATGGCGACGTGACTGATGTGATTCGATTTTCATACTAACGTATTTTTCCATTTATGGGCAGCGAGATAATTTTGCACTGAAATTATTGTTGTTGGCTTTTATTATTTGCTGCAAATCACTATTAGCAGATGAAAACGGTGGTTTAATAGGGAAAAACACATTGGAATTTTAGTCCATACTAATAATAAAAATCAACAATAATTTTAGTAAAATTATACTCTCTTCGCCCATAAATGGAAAAACACGTTAGTACGAAAGTCGAACCACCTTTACCCCTAATATCACCAAAATAACCTTAATTTCTACAATGCAGTCACTATGTCGCCACTACCTATCTACATTTTTATTTTGTGAACGTTGCCGCTCACTTAGGCACCTGCAAGGCTGCGCATAATTGAAAATTCTTTATCGGTGGGCTGAAAGGCTCCCAACCAGCGATCATTCCCGTTGTCCACCAGTTGTGGACAGTGACACATTTTCGAATAAGTTGTGTTATATAACCAGTCATTGACCAGTCACAACCAAACGTCTATTCTATCCATTATACCAATATGGTAATGCCACATTCGATGGAAGATACGTCGCGTAATACCGGAAAAAACAAATAAATAAATATTCCACGAGACGCCGAGGCATTTTCCCTCAAATCTCGCAATACCCTTAAAGCGTAGGTTTGCTTAGCCATGGCAAAAGGATTAATACTTCTTAAATTAAAAAAAAACAATTGTTTTTAAATATTTTTTATTTTATAAATATAAAGCATAAATATTTCACTTAGCATGTTTCGTGAGTTACATTTATAGCTGGAAATGACGAAAAATCATTAAAGTTAAAATATTGAATAAATTATCGCATTGGTTAAATACTTATTTAAAATTGTTTACAACCAACAATACTATTATATTTTCTAATCTCATTTAGCGCTAGATTATACATCATAACAACTTATAGTGTAATAATAACATCACATCGGAAGCGAAGAAGCTAGCAATTTTCCGATATATCGCTAATCGCTATTTTGTGTCGTTTATTGTGGTGTTGTCAAACACTAAACAGTAGTAATACCTCCAAGTCTTCTCGAATAAAATGACATCTTTTTATCCTTGGTCAAGCCGCTAGATGGCGTTGAATCAGTTAAATGCTATTGACAGTAGTAAATAGTTAAAATTTTAACCTCGACCATTTATAAGTCTGTCACAAGTATAATATTAGCGCAGACGGTAGGATAGCTTGCTAAAGAGTAGCGGTAGTTGTCCGTATTACTATTGCTTTAAGTATTCACTGGTTCAGTTGAGAGCGGTGGATGTGAGCAGGGCTACGCCCCGCTCGTAGAAGGCGTGGGGCTCCTGCCCGGCCGCGATGGGGAGGCGCACCGTGAACAGGAGCTCGGAACGGGCGCTGTTCAGGTATACTGGCAGCGTCAGCGTCTGTCCTGCCGGCGCTTGCTCGGGGCCACTGGGAAATAAAAACACCGTGTTAGAGTGCTTACTAGTACGAGCGCACTACTAACATGTTGTTAGCAACCACTAATGTAAAAATGATAATTCATTAAATCAAACCGGTATTACAGAAACGAAAAGTAGTTATGGGGTACACCTACGGATTGCAACTAACTATCTAGTAAACTTTGAAATTTGTAATTTACGTTAATCAAATATATTTTCACTTGGACAAGTCACCTGGACAAGTATAGAGAATTGCCGTATAGGTAGAAACACTTACCGAACCCAAGTGAGCACAGTGAGCGGCAGGTCCACCATGATAGTGTTAGTGAGGAGCAGCCGGTTGCCCTTCACGTTGGCGCCTTGCAGCTTGAGCCCGGTCACTGAGAACGACCACTCCGTCTGCGCGTTCTCCGTCGGCGTGCCCGGGTCGGGGATTGTCACCTGGTAATATTTATTACGTTATCTATTACACTCTTTTTTTAATTTATTTATTATACTCTGCACCCGTTTTTTGCTATTTAAATTATTTTAACATTACAATTTATTAAAATATTATCCATTTAACAAAAGTATACCTACTCCGTAGGCCTAACTAAAGTGTAACTTATACATACTTACATATTATTACATTTCTATCTATTTCATCTATTATTTTTATTATTATTTTCATCTATTCCCCTTATCAAATACAAGCTTGGCGTGCAATAGGTTAAAAAACTTGCAATGGGTTTTAATTAAACTAAAAAAAGTAAACAAATTTGTATTAAACTATGCCCGATTAAAATATCTATGCCTATTAAAATATCCCCGTACCTGCAAATGCAGCTCCTCAAGAGACCATGAGTTGGCCTGCGCCACGCATTGCCGCGTCGCCGTGATATACGCCTCTGGGTTGAGAAGCCCGCCGAGCCACACTGGGATGTTCTGTGAATTGACAAATAACAATAAAAATTAGTGACCGACCGAAAGTTCGGTTTCGTTTTCTTTAAAGTATTCTCATGATAAAAATTAAAATATATAAATCGCGTATCTTAGCCCTACTGGTAAAGTTGTAGTTGCCACCCCCCCCTTACCTGCAGTCGCTTGGCGCCCTGGCTCGCGACAGCGTGCGACACGTGCGCCAGCTGCGTGACTCGCTGCGCAAAGTCCCCGACCCACTGCTGCACGGTGCAGCCGCGTGCTACGGCGTAGCGCCGCCAGCCGCCCGGCAACATGCCGCGGACTAACGCACCCACCATTGCACGCGTCTCGTTCGTTTGCTTCATAGAACCCTGTGCACGGAAAAAGGACGCACGGTCTTACCACAAAAAACAACTTTTACACGTCTGTTTTACTGGACAGCGTCTAAAGATAGATAGATAGATAGATAACTCTTTATTGTACACCAACATAATACAAAAGTGAATATAACTAAATAAGGTATAGTAAGTACAATGGGGTCTTATCGCTAAATAGCGATCTCTTCCAGACAACCTTTGGATGGAGAGGAATTAAGAAAGGGTACACGACGGTGGTGTATTAATTTATTTCATACTAGCTGCTGCCCCGCGGTTTCACCCGCGCGGGGATATTGGATTTCATGGTTTTAATTTTTTGGCGCGGAACCCTAATTCTTTTTCTAAAATAAAAGTAGCCTAAGTTACTACTTGTAACATCCGCTATCTGCCAGTGAAAGTGGTTTCTAAAGGTTTCCCAAATTCAACAATTTTTTTATCATCCAATAGTAATTTAAATGATACCATCAGATTATTTACATTTCCATTACAAAATGCATGTTTTTAGTACACATTTACGGCCCCACGTTGAACAAGTGACGTCAGATGTTCTGTTAAATTTGTAAGGGGCGTTTTAGCGCTCAGTAGATACGCCGACATTGACTTTTATTTTTCACGTTTTAGCGTTCGATTTCCATTTTTTTCGATATAGACATTCTCCTGAGAAAACCGACCGATTGACATCATAAACAAAATGGAGTCAACATCCCTATTGTTTTTGGGACGTCAAAAAACCACAGATTCGCATATTTTATTAAGCTTATTATTACTACAAGCTACCATTCTTATTTTCTCACACCTAATGAAGAGTGCAGACTAACCTGAAAACTAACTCAAAATTAATTGTGGAAATGACGAATGATATATACAGGAAACATACAAAGGAAGAGTTGTTCGTTCTTACATTACAGATCGATATCACGTTGCGTAAGTCGTGCAACACGTTCTGCAGAAGCGAAGCGCCCGCCGCCACTTCACGTTCGAAGAAACGGTACAGCGGGTCCTTGATATTCTCTACGGTTCGGCGCAGTGTCTGAAAACCAAAAGCATTTCTTAGCATTTCTAAAATTTATTAGCATTTCTAAAACATCATAAAAGGAACAGTCGCTCTAGTAAAATTCATCTAACTAGGACAACTCTAGAAACTTAAACAATACAAATCTTATTGGTCTAATCTAGTTCCTGAAAATCAATGTTATTTTGCGGATGTTAATGTACATCAGAATTAGATTAATCTCTGATATTATTATTAACTACAACATTTTTATTAAAGGATTAAATATACATATATTTTTCTATTAAAAAATATCTCGTAAGTTGTTATTGAGATGTTGTACTACTGTTAAAATTTGTTTTGGCTTTTAACAAACATGTCTCTTTGAAATAATCAATTAGACTTGTAATTCAGTTAATACAGGTTTATGTAAATCAAATAAAACTTGTTGTCGGCCTTACCGGAAGTTCCTGCGGCAAAGAAGTGAGCCAGGCGGTCGCAGTTTGCTGCAACGATTTCATCCAAGCTGGCCGCCCGTCACCCTCCACTACAATCGCACCTGCAAACGAAACAATCAAAATAATATATCACCAGTAACAACAGAAGCTAATAACCAATCTGCGATCAGAAAATTAGGATTTATTATCAATGAAGCCCATCATTGGTTGATTTCACAATTTTTATCACATGCCAACAAATAGCGTGGCTCCATTAACCATCCTTTCATTTCTAAGATTGTTTATTAGTTTCCGGGTTTAGAAGCGCGTTCCATCGATAAATGCATTGTCCTGCATATAACTTCGAAGTAACTCACTTGCAAAATCGCCAAATGTTGGTTGATCCGTGTGATTTTTGGCTGGGACAAGTAAGTAAACAAATACATTGTTATTTTAGCGATCTATTTTATTAAACCATGGAAATCATAAGGGGTCGTAAGCGTAACCGAGTAGCATAAGTTTGGGATCATTTTTTGTCAGAGGATGAACTCACAATCATTTTAAGCAGGAGGCAGGACAGATTGAAGCCAGCAGGGTAATTTTAACTTACTCGGAATGATTCCGCGTAGGAAACGACTTTTTCTGATCGTTTATACATTTCGGAATCGCATCCCGACAGAGAAATATTATCGGGATTATATTCGTGTTTATACAGCAGATTTGTAAAATCTAATCGGGAAATTCTCGGACTGGATGCGATTTCGAAATATTTCAAAAACCGTAACTCAGAAACCGTCGCTTCCAACACGGAATTATTCCGAGCGAATTAAAATTACCCTGTGGTCTGGCCAATATAAGATGAAGGATGGTGGGATAACAGATATTTGAGAGGCAGGTCAAATGTAATAAGTAGTTAATTAAAGCACTGCGATAACCGGGGTCTACAAAGATTTGACGCTTTAAATTTTTGGTCCTGGTTTAATACATAAAATGTACAGGTTTTGTATTTTAGGCATTAGGTATTATTATTTTATGTTCTTTATTTGCTGTCTTAGTTGTCGATACTTTTGCGAGTGTCAAATAAATGCTTTGTATTTCTACATTTCAGTATGTAAAGCGGAGTGAGTGGACCCATTCGCTCAAGCAAAAAATAAATTCAGATTTTGAAAAAAAACCATGAGATTTCAGCTGTCGTTCAAGCTCTGAATGGCCAGCATATATTTCAAGACATGTGCCAAGAAAACAAAGGTATATAAAGGTCACAAATTTGATCCTAATAATTATGATTAATAAATAACTTGAGTATCTTACTTGGATCGTGGTCTTGCGAAGCGGCGTTGTACGCAAGCTCTTCCTCGTCCTCTAGTTGTTGCATCTTCAGTAGTTTGGACACGAGGTCGCTGCCTTGAGTCGTGAGTAACACCTAGAACCAAAACAATTCTTAAAACGCGCCTGGATTGTCAGAAAAAGAAACTAATTTTTAGGAAATGAAATATTTAAACCGCATCAAATATTTTATCTAACTATGTACCTTGTAATTGTAATTTACCTAAAATCAAGAGAGAGGGAGAGAGAGAAAAAAAAAACGCGAGTGTTTTATACTTGAAATCTAAAAAAAGCTTCAATAAAATGGGAGTGGATAAGAATGACAAAGACCGTCCATAATATTTCTACTCGTTACAAGTTCGACTCGAATATCATTTAAATTTGGATGTCCCTGCACCTTAAGATAATAAATAGTAATGATTAATTAACTATTTATAAAAATAATAAATAGCATTATAATCCTAAAGATTTTCCACGCGCTCTCACGTTCCAATGTTCAAGTTGCACATTGTGCCACCAAACGCGGCCACTAACTTGACCATAAGCAGCGTACAAGATGTTTCATACATTTTGTATAGCATAAGGGGCGCTTGGGCGCGTAAGGACGGCCTAAGCGCCGTTCTCTTCTATTTTGTGGCTATCAGTGGCTGCGACTGACGGTTGAATCCAGCCACTGGTGGCCGCGTCTAGTGGTCGCATTCGGTGGCCCAATGCCGACAGAGGCGACGAAGCAACGTTTTATTATATGGGATGAAACAAAACTAATGGGATGAAACGTAGGAACAAAAGCTTGTGATATGTTACCTTTTCAGCGTTGTTGGGCAGTCCGAGCCACGAAGGCGTCTGTCGGTCGGACAGTTCCTCGATCCACTTGAGGAAGTGGTCACGACGGTTGCCGTCCGGCATGGTGATGTGGCGCTGGTTACCGGTCGCCTGCGAACGGTTGAACTAAGTTAGACTAGCAGATTCAAGAAAAATTAAAGTTTGACTCTTTGTCTTTAAAATTAAGGCCAACGATAAGTATTGGCTGGTAGACAAATGAGGATCAAATTGCAATGGACGAATTATTACGGCTCCGTGGCCAAGTTGTTAGTAACCCTGCCTGCAAAGAGAGAGGGGGGAGGAGGGGTAGGGGCGATCGATTCCTGACCGGGTCAGATTTTATGTGGTAAACGTTAAGTTTCTTCTAGGGCTTTGGATGTTTGTATTATGTATCCATGTGTGTTCTAGTCACCTGCGACACAGGGAATCCAAGTGAATATGAGTGTGTAAGCGTTTATGTGTATACAAGATACTCACCCCATCAACATTAGCTACCAGAGCGAAGTCAGCCTCAAACGATTTTGGAGTGAACAGTTTGCAGAGGAACGACTGCAACAGACGCTGGTCGAAGGTGTTGTCAATCTTGCCTCCATAGATGCACTGTGACAAAAGCGTCACTAGCGCCTCCCATGGGACCTTCTCGGGTGGTAGGTTGGTGCGGCCCTGTGGAATGTTACATGTAGTGTGACTAAGTAAAAAAAATATTTTTTTATTACAAAATAATTGTTCCGTTTTGGTACTAAAATAAATGTAAAATTTTAACCAGGCTATCAGTTGGTTTTTTGGAAAGAGCTCCCAAAATTTAGATATTCTGAAATGAAATTACAATTTTATAGGCTTGCGATTTCCTGAAAATACATAAAGTATATTTTTGGTACGTAACGTGAAACGGAACGCAATTTCTCGAAACGGAACGGTTTTTTTCTGCATTTTTGTTGGCTGAATGTGATAATTACCAAAACAATAAAAAAATTCATAGAACAGATGACAACACTTTATTATTATTATTATTTGTCAAAACTGGTACAAGTTTGGTACAAGTCCTTGTGATAATAAAAATACTCTGATTATTTATACCTCTGTGCCGTGACTACAAACACCGTGAAGAGTTCAAAACGTCCGAATTAAAATAATGTAACAGTCACTGACGACCCAAGTTTGGTGGTACCACAAACAATCACACACACACACATCATCATCACCCAGAAAAAGTCCACTGCTGAACTCCCCCATGAAGGGGGAATTATTCCATAATACACCACTTTTAAGGCAGGCGTCTTGTTTATCGCCGAAAAGAATTCTGCTGTTCATTCCCTGGATATTCTCTTAGCCAGCTCCTTATAGCAGCCACGCGACGGGGTGGTGCTACCCTTAGTCGTGACCACACGACCAGTCGTATTAGCAATGGTGTAGTTAAAATTTGGTGGCGAAAACAGTTACCATAGCCGTGGCATCGATCCAAGTATCGAGTGTGTCGCACGCGACTCGTAAGTCGGACTCGTTGAACTCGTAGTACTTGGCCCAGCCCAGCGGCACGTAGCGCAGACGCTCTTGGACTATACCTGCACGGAAAGGGAAAGGTGGGCAATATCTTTCAAGTGTATGTATGTATATTCCATTGGCACGCCTTGTAGCCTAAATGGTTTCACGGATTATAACATAATATGACGTGGATTTACTTTAGATTAGTTTTAATTGTGAGAGTGACTTTTTTTTTCTTCTCAGCGGCGCGAGTACGGGTCTTTTCGATAAATAAAATTCGATAAAATTGAGTTATAACCGATGAAGTGGGTTTTATTCGATAAAATTTACAGTTAAAATCGATAAAGTGGGTTTTATCGATTATAACTGTCGAATTTTATTTATCGAAAAGATCCGTACTCGCGCCGCAGTTTTTATTACCCAGGAGGGTTTTTGTTCTTTGTTTAGAATGGTTTTGCATGTTTCGTTCTTTATACTGAACGGGCACGGTGGGTTTCTGGAAGGTTCGTTGACTTTGAACACGGATTGGGTCTATTGGTTGTCATTTATTATGTTCTGATCAAGACAGCATTAGTTTTGGTCTGTGATTCGGGTAGACGAACGTACAGAGCTGTTAGTCATTTATTTTAACTTTCATAAGTGGAGCCTAAATGAATGAAGCATTTTGAATTTAAATTATATGGTGTAACATACATGAGTTATCTAAATGCATATTGATTGGGTGCAATTCTAGCTTGCCATAAACACCTTAAAATAAAATCGTGATATCATCTGGGTCGGTTGCACTGGTTTGTTTATCACGCTTAATTTAAACGTAAGTTGATGAAAGGTTTTCAAATGTAAATTTCTAATAATGTATAAAATCTTACCGTGGAACCAGGCGAGTAAGAAGTAAAGTCTGGCGCGTTCGGATGGCTGCTTCATCATGCGGGCCGCCGGTACCTGAAAAAGATTATTCATTAATTACCGACTATTTTACTATGATGTTCTTACCGTAGGCCGGTTGTTAGCGTGGGCGGGTTCTTACCGTGGGCGGGTTCTTATTGTGGGCCGGTCCTCACCGCAGGCCGGTTTTTACAGGGGAGGGTTCATGCCATGGGCGATTTCTTACTATGGGCCGGGTCTTACCGTAGGCCGGTTTTAACCGTGGGCGGGTCCTTAGCGTGAGTCGGTTCTTACCGTGGCGAAGGTCCGTAGTAGATTGGCGCGGATGCCAGGTGGGGGTTCGAACACCAGCACGCGGCCAGCGCGGAGCAAGTTCACAGGGAGCTTGGGGCTGATTTCCGTCGTCAGGAACAGACGGAAGTTGGGGTGCGGCTGCAGCGAGTGGAGCTTCTTCTCTAGCTGCACTAGCCACACTGGGGCTAGGTGTACGTTCTTTAGCATCACCCAACTGGTAATAAAATATTTTATTTTATTACAGAGATATATACCGCCCGCTGGTCTTTACGGTACTTTGTATTTTACTGTATTTTTACTTTTTTATAATATTGGTGTACAATAAAGAGGTATCTGTCTATTCTATATTATACGAGTTTATTCACGTTTTTTAAATAGATGTCGCGAAAAAATGTTATCTGCGATAAAATTATTTGTTTTGCATGTAGCTGTTGAAGCCACATAATTATTGAATATAAAATTACTTTATCTGTTTGACGAGGCGAAGACTTTTTTATTATTATTGACAACTACTACAGCGCCGGCGTGAATGCAAAATCATGTCTAAAAATGAATTCTAAATTCAAAATGATGTCTAATACAAGAACCCTCAGTCTATTTTGGCATTACATTCATAATGGTAAATAAAATAATCTTTCCATTTATATTGCAATTAGCTCAAAATTAACTAAGCTTTTTTAGAAACTATCATCATTACAATACATAAACAAAACAGTATCAGAATGTAGTTACCGTCCAGATTTGCAGGCGGTGTTGATGGCGCGCTCCGCCTGGTTGAATCCCTCGGCGGAACCGATAGCTATGCTAGAGAGCGGCTTGTTCAATTCGGTAGCCATGTCGTCCACGCGACCTGAATACAAAAGAATGGTTCTGAACAAATGAATAGTGTTTTTAGGTGATCGACTGACTATTTCTCTGAGAAACGTAAATATTATGGCTGCTCTACACTCGCCCACGAATCGCGGCCCTGAAGCCGCAAATCCATCAATATTCAGGGTTCGCGGCTGGCCGCTTTCCACGAAAATCGGCCGCGAACAGCAATTGCGAATTTACCCACATTCACGGTTCGCAAATTTCGCATTCATGGGCTTTCGCTGCGGTAGTGTAGAGCGGCCATAATACTTTACTTGATGGAATCAGGCGTTCATTTGTGGAAATCCATATTAATCATGACAGAAAATAATTAACAATTTTCTTTGTCAGTAGGAAAAAAAAAACAGTCTAAATTTGAGACTAAAGTGTCACTCCTTTAGAACCAGATAAAATTTAGAGAAGGGTACTTTACAAGTGGGGTGCTATGCCGGGTAACCTCCACGCGGTGCACCCTGGGTACCCGTCAGCAACATCTCCTGGTTGACTTTTCGGTCCCGGAGGGGTTGCTGACGGGTAGCTGATAACCCGGCGAGGTGGGCCCCTCCGCGTGCCCCTCTGAAGGGGTCAGCAGAGGGCTCAGCGGATGGGGCATATGGGCTGAGCGGGGCCCGAAGGCCGCAGGGAGGGACTTGGGCACAGGAGCGCCGTGCGGGTAACACGCGCGCTCCAGAGCCATTGGACGGAGACGAAGCCGAGGTGGGGCGCGCTGTCGCCAAGGAACCAGGGGATCCACCGCTGAGGTATGCGTGTCCCCGAACGCTCTCACGGGGAACCCGCTGCTCCCACTGGTGCAGCGTGCCAACAATGGACGAAACAAAGGAGGAGAGATGGCAGGCGGAGCACTGGTGGTGTTGCCGGCCCTGCAGGGAGGCCGGGGTCCAGAGGCCCCGGCTGGAGGGGCGACACCTCACCGCCTGCTGTGCAAGCGAGGGAGGGGGGGCTGGCGGCCCGTGGAGGCTGCGGCTGGCGGGGTGGCTCCCCGCCGTTTGCACGTACGAAGGGACAGGTGGGTTGCCTGCTGTACCCACGGGCAATCCCCTGGTGTCCCCAAGTACGATCCCTGAATCAGGGATACCCCACCCTAAGCGGTGTGTGGGCACCGTGGTGGCTGGGGGTTGGAGGCGACTTGTCCCGTTCTCTTTCCCTCTCGCATGGAGCGTTGGGGTCGGGGATCGGGACAACAACCGGAGGGGACCCCGCACTGTACATTACCCGTGGTGGTGATGCGCATGCGGGGTGGGGTCGGAGAAGGGGTCTCTACTCCTTCTTCGGCTCCTGAGGCCCAGAGGGTGGACACGAGGGAGCCCACCCTCAGCATTTGGGCCTCGAGGTGGCGCGCGCGTGTTCCCGCGCGCCACTTAAGGAGGTGGATACGGCGATGGCGTACGTGGAGTACGTTGTCGCCGGAGGTGGGGTCCCACAACTGGGACCAGCGCGTCGCCGGGCCGCGGATGGCTATTAACATGGGCCCGCAGCCCGGCATTATGGCGCAGAGGAGGAACACACGTCGGTTTTTTAGTTGGTAGGTCGGCCTCATTAGCCGGAGTCCAACATAACCACCACGCTGCCCTCGCGGCTGGTGGTATCCATGAGGATTTTTAGCGACGTAAAAAAAAAAAAAAAAAAAAAAAGGGTACTTTACAAGTGCGCTCGATTTTCCAATGTATTACATCATTCTTTTGCAATTAGGTAACGTGACTAGCCCACGCCTGAGATTACGCGCGTGAGAAGCCATATTTTCGCTGTATCAATTTCACAAGCAAGAAGTATAGGTATAATTAAAAAAAAAGAATTCAATGTAAAAGAAATACATAATTAATATTTCTTTGACTTACCGCTAGCATCATATCCAGGTACAGAGCACAGTAGAGCCGGTGTAGTGGCGTTCAGTTGTGATTCAGTGATGGAAGAGAGATCCAATTCAGTCTCCGCCTTAGCCATGAACCCTACGCCGAGCACTGCGGTCACTAGCTGCGTAGCCGCTGCGATCACGCGGTCTGGCCGGAACGACTAGAAAAAGGGGGAAGGTTAACAAAGTATGGACACCTTGACGAAAGTATTACTTGGATGTAGGGTTGACTGCACATCTATAACTAATTTTGAATTACTGAAATTATATCGTAAAACTCAAAAGACTGTAAAATAGAGACATTTATGTTAAAGTAGTTTTCAAGAGTATCGTTAATAAACCTAGTTGTGAAAATCCGAATACCTTAACGAAAATGTTACTTGGGAATAGCAGGATTTAAATCTATCAAGAAATACAATGTGCAAGCATTACTGTGTTCCGGTTTGATGAGCAGAGTAGCCAGTGAAATTACTGGGCTTATAGACTTTGTATTTGTACTTATTTATTCATGAACAATATACATTGAGTTACTTAATTCCTAATGTCTCAGGGTAACGAGCGCACTGCAGTGCCGCGCAGGACTTTGTGTTTCAAAATTCTGTATGGCACTGCAATTGTTATGGACCGGCATTATGCTTACCATCAGGCAAACGACCAGCTCGTCTCGTTACCATATATCATTAAAAAAATTAAAAGTCTAACGTGGATGAAAAAAAGTTAAAAGACGACTACAAAGTTTAATCACGTAGTAAGGGCTTCTACGTACTTGTATAAGCAATAGGCGGTACATAGCAAGCGTGTGCGGTGCAGGCGGCAAGGCGGGCTCGGAGTCCCACAGTGTCGGCACGCACTGCTCGGGCGCCGCCTGCGCCAGCCACGCAGACAGTTCCGGAAGCTCGCTCGCCTTCTCTAATAGGCGACGGAAGGCTACCAATCTGGAATAGAAGGTTCGGTTAGTAGGGTAAAACACCCAATTATCAGCACTTTAAGAGGTTGTCTCTTTTCAAATTGGTTTTTTAAATAAAAAGCAATTTATATCAGCTAAATTGTTGCGATTATTAAACATCTTGTTTATTAATATTTATATTTGTATAACTTTTGAAACGATAATGTTAACAATACGAGAGAATATTAAAAGAGATTGAAAAATGATCGTATCTCCATTTATTGGCATGCTTGTTGCCAGTTATTGGCACGAAATTACCCAATTATCAGCACCAAGATTGGAGCAAATAAAATTCTTCTACAAATAGAGTTGTAAGGCTTTTATTAAAATATAGGCCATTTAGAATTAGACCTAGGTATTCCAAGAAAATATATCCGTTACAAGTTACAGTTAAAACTCTTTTTATTTCAGTTTTTTTTAATAATTTATTTTGTCTTACTAATCTTTGTCACTTTTTGCTTCTATTCTTGTTTTGTAATCGAATTATTGCGCGAAAAGAGAGCTCATGTTAGGAATCGGGTTCAGGTGAATCCAATTCATTATCATCATCATGATGAATCGTTATCATCATCAGCCGGAAGACGTCCACAGCTGAACATAGGCCTCCCGCATAGAACGCCGCTTGGATCGGCTACTCGCCTCTTACATCCAACGGTTCCCCGCGGTTTTGGCAAGGTCATCCGTCCACCTAGTGGGGGGCCGTCCTACACTACGTGTTCCGGTTCATGCTCGCCACTCGAGAACCTTTCTTCCCCATCGGTTATCGGTTCTACGAGCGATGTAGCCTGCCCATTGCCATTTCAACCTGCTAACTTTGAGAGTTATGTCGGTGACTTTCGTTCCCCTGCGGATTTCCTCGTTTCTCAATCTATCACGCAGGGAAACCCCGAGCATAGCCCCATAGCTCGTTGTGCAACTTTGAGCTTGTTAATGAGCCAACAGTAAAAAAATCCAGTTATTGGCACAGAATTAAAACAACTATGAACACTATGCTGATAAATGGTAAATGTGGTTTCAGCATGGTGCCATCATTTGGAGAACGATCATTTATTCAAAAAATACCCTACACAAAGCATTTATTCAAAAAATACCCTTATTTCATAATACCAACAAAGGTAACTATTGAAAAACAAACAAATTAGTTTACACACATTAAGGTGCCGCTTCATGACCTGCCCAACGCAAAAATCCTAGAACGCAAAAATGACCTAAAGGCTTTTTTGTTAATCGAAGAAAAACAGGCATTACGGAAAAAGGAGAGACAACGCCAGAGGCTTCGGTTCGCATTCTGAAAATTTTGAAATAAATTTCCAAAGAAAATTTCCGAAGACAATTAGTGCGTGGTAATTTCCTAAAACCTTTTCCAGGAAATACGTGTAAAAACACGCACACTTGTAAGGCATTATCAAAAGCAAATGCCTTACAAGTTTTTAAAATAAATGTTTGTTATTTAGAATCTCCATTACATGTCCAAGGATTATATGGAAGTGTTTTGTTGAATTTTACATTTATGAGAACACTGAACGGCTAAAGTCAAGGTAAAATTTGTCCAAAAAAGCTGATTTTTGAAGGCTTGTGCTGAGTTGGAATCTCAAAATTTTAAATTTTTGCTCCCACGGAATCCTAGATATAGAGTACATGATACCTATTTGCTCAAAACTTCTAAAGAAACATTTTTTAGGACACTATAATCGCGTACGAGCGTTTATATGGAAAGTATGGCGAGCTGTAGCCTCTTAAACCCACATATCAACATGGGTGCTGATAAATTAGAAAATCTAAAAAAATTGTACCCAATTGTTGGCATCCTCTTTTTAGCAATTAGTTAACGGAAAGCTTTAAATGTTTTATTCTAAAAAGGATCTTCATACTTATAAAACACTTAATAAATACAATTTCATTCAAATCATCTAATCACTACAAATATAATGTTAATTTTAAGCAGGTAAGATCTTACCGTCGTTCAATCAAAATGGCCGCAAAATTACAATAACTGCAGAACGACTTCTTTGAATCACTTTGTTGGCGCCATTTTTAGCCTTTTCGTATTAAAAACTTTGCTGTTGTTAAAAAGATGAATTCTGCCGTATTTTTTTCCAATTGGCAATGTAAGAACCATACACAGTAATAAATGGTTTGCACTTTTTCGCCAAGGTGCCGTTATTTGGTGCAGTGCTGACGTTTGGGTGATTTACCCTACTATTATTCAAATAATGTCTATATCGCAAGAATTGGATTCAGAGCCGCACGGGCCGGCCACGCGTCTCACGCGGGAGGCACCCCACACCTGACTTCCTAAAATCTTGCCTCACGTTAAAATACCTCGCCTTAAATGAAACCCCGACGCCCGGTACCAAGGTTAAGATGTAAGCCAAAATTTCAATTCTCTTTGTGAAACCATTAGCTTTACGGTTCTCACCTGGAGCTGAGCCTGGCGGCCGCGTCGTGCTGGTGATGAGTGAGCGGGTCGAGCGGCGCAGAGTGCGACACGAACCCTTCCTTCCCGCGGAGGAAGGTCGCGAAGGTCTGGTCCAGCGTATCCTCGGCGCCCGTGCCCTTGAGGTGGATGCGGCAGAGGAGCAGCGCGAATGTGAGCCGGTCGGTGTGGAGCATCCCACGGGCTACGCGCTCGTATACCACCTGGGAATAGGCAGCATGGGCAACAAAAACTCACTTGGTTTCATCGTTTATATTAGGTCGGTGTGGCCGAGCAGGAACTTGTGCGACTTTCAATCCGATGCACCATAGTTCGAATCTCGACTTGGCCCGCACCAATTACTTATATCAAGTTATGTGCGGATTAGTCACACTCCCTCTAAAACGGTGAAGGAAATCATCGTGAGGAAACCCGCATGTTCAAGAACCACAAAATTTGAGGACATGTGACATCCACCAAGCCGCACTGGACAGGGATGGATTATGGCCCATACCTCTCTCTTTGAGAGGAGGCCGGTATCCCAGCAGTGGGAGCGTAAGAGGCTGATAATAGGTAATAATTAGGTCGGTTAGGACGTCTTCGACTGCAACCGTTTTCAGTCACCGATTAATGTTTACAGTTATTCGGTTGACCGTATTCGATCGTAGCCTGTTTGCGGTTACCGACCTAGTATAAAAGTTGTCTCGGTTGGCCGTATTCCGTTATAACCAACTTGTGGATATTTGCTGTCGGTCGTGAAGCCGAAACCGACCGACGTATTCGGTCATGGATCTAATATAAATAGGCAAATTCGATTCAACCAAGTGCGGCTGACGCATTCAGTTACCGCCCTAACGTAAACGCGCCATAAGACACAGGTAACGTTACAGTTTAAGATATTCATTTCTCTAAGAGAATAACATTATTTTTTAAATGGCATTCACTGGCAACTAAGTTGTCCAGATTATTTTTGCCACACTGTCGGCACGCGTGAAAAAGTCGTCGAGTGAAATTCTAAGTTTCTGACTTCATTGCGTTTACGACGGGTTTGAAACGCGTCGACGGCGCATAAAAAATACCTATGGGCTTATAGACCACAAGCTTTGCAACAAAATATTTTCCAATATTCATGCCTTCGTTTTTATCGTATTTCCTTTACGATAGATGCGTAAAGTTTCTATCACATTCTACTAACCGCAAACAGTTCCTCGGTGATAATCCTGAGTCGGGCGGCGTAGTCGCTGACTCCGTTCAGTTGCGGGTACACGAGCACCGAGCTGAATATATCGAGGAACATCTTCAGCGAGTATTGGTACAGGAAGTGCACTTGGTTCAGCGACTCCATTGTGAAGTAGATGCTGCTGCAGGCCTGGGAATAAGAATATGGATAAATGAAAATGGTGATTGATAACTTTTCAATGCCGGAAATGTCAGAACTCAATTTCCTCGAATGATTAACATTAGATTTTTCGTTTCCATTTTAATTTCTTGTTGTGTTTAAATGAGTGAGTGTATACACAGGATTATTTATTAACCATTAGATAACGGACACGAGAGGCGCCAATGGACCCAGCATTAACGCTAGCCCTCATGCGATCTTCAAAGCAATATTTTTAATTTATTACCGACTACTTGAAACTAACTAAGAAAAACTAAGTTGTTGTTCCCAGTTCTTTTGCTGACCTCATCAAGTAATTTATTTTATGATGACTTTTAAACTTTATTGTTTGATGAGTAAATTTTATGTGTGAAGCGAATTTGATACTCACTTGAGATAATGGCAGATATTGTTGGCTGACAGTTTCGATTTCAGCTATAACCTTATCTGTTTCTTCAACCTGTGAAAAAACAAATCATTTATCAGCACAATGTTTTCTGTAAATGAACTTTTTTCTTTATTTTTGTTGTTGTATGAGTCATATAATACCTTCTGTCCGATATCGTCAGCCTCCTTCTTGAGAGTCTCGAGCGTAGCGATAACAGAGTCGTCATCAAGGATCTTCCCTTTGGCGTCGTTCAGTGCTTGTAGCAAGGACTTCTCGAGTTGACGCAGGCGAAGATGGAATTCACCTAAAATTTAACAATTGCTGCTAACGAAACACATTTACGACTACGTTTATCCCAATTCTACTAAAAGAAATGGCTTAAGAATGACCGCAAAATGATCAGTTTAGGCACATTCCGTATTTTAAAGCACAATAGTTTTTCTATGGTCGCCTATGACAATGCGGGTCTTCAATAAGCCGTTGTTAATTCTCGTATGCTCTTCATCAAAGGGATCTTTTTGAGACGAAAGCATTTGTTTGGTAGACTTGGGGCTACTAGAGTACCAGAAGACGCGGATTCGAAACGGGTTGGCAAAAACGTTTTGAGATATGTAGGTATAGTTATGTGAACGCCCCCTGGTTTTTTTAATGATATTTCGTAACGAGAAGAGCTGGGCGTTTGCCTGATGGTAAGCATAACGCCGACCCATGGTGTCGATTAACACTCTAAAATATTTTATCTTTACAAATGTAAGACTAATTAGCTATAGTGTGAGATCTGATTATAATTTTTGTCTGATGTTTCAGAAATTTATTAGTGTTCGATTGTACTATGTAATCTACAAGTTATTTGCATAGTATAGTTAGTATAGGGTAAAACCGGGATAGATGCCGCACTTTTTGAAATACGCTCCTAATTTCAAAAATATTAATTGATCATGAATAATCTCTATGAATATAGCTAGTTTAATCTTTTATATTACTTTGTCACTTGTTTTTGTTGACCTAACAATTACAGATTTTTTAGAAATTAACTTTTTACAGACCATGTCTCTTGAGGATAGATGCCTATTTTTGAGGATAGATGCCCCACCATGAAAATGCTAAGAAGGATAGATGCCTGTATTATAGGATAGATGCCTAATCGAATAAAATAAGAAAAATCCATTGTTTTAAATTTTTTTTAATAGTAATCTTTAAAAGATAATTCTATCATGACACGCATAACCATAATAAACTTAAGAATTTGTCTAACAAAAATATTAAATTTTAAAATTTTCTATGGATTTTGATTTTTATAGTTTCCAAAGCGTCTTCTCGTTCATCTCTTTTAGTTTGCTTTACAGTTAAATCTTTAGTTGTCTTTCCTTTACTTTTATAGTCGTTTTTATATGGATTTTCGTCATCTTCGCTGTTTGAACTGTACATAATTTGTCTTTTTCGTGAGATTCGACCCTTATTTACTTTTAAATAATTATCATTTTCTTTATCATAAAGATCAGTCCATTCGTTATCGTCTTCTTCACTAAAATAATATATTTTTAATTTCATATTTTTATCAATAATGATAAAATACATATAAAAAACAAATAAAGGAATCAAAGACAATAATGTCTTTGATTCCTTTATTTGTTTTTTTAAGTTCTCCTTTTTGTTTGGTAGTTTGAGTCTTGTTTCTCTTGTCTAACTTAGTTGTTATTTGTTTTATCATCCTTCCAGAAATCTTCTTTTCTTTCATATATTTTCCTAAAGATTTATGTTGTGTCACCGGACACAACATAAAAAAACATTAAGAATGTCATGTGTATAAGTATATGTGTATGAGGGGATAGATGCCTCTAAGGGCACCTATACCTCAAAAAATCAGGGCAACTATCCTTTTTGAAAGGGATAGTTGCCCTTTTATTTCTTAAATAAACTAAAAACAAAAGAGCTATTATTTACACCTAGGTGTACACTTAATGAACCAGTGTATTGAAATAATAAAAAATATAACAGAATTTATTGCTAATTATAAAGTTATATCACGGCAAATACTTACTTATGAAAATTTTAAGCTTACCCGGCGTTTGCTGCGGAGATAATCACACGCACAAGCCACACACTTTCGCACCGCAAGACAACCTGCGGGGACAAATGTGTGGGACGCCTGCGCTTCTTATTTAAATTATTAATTCTTAGTTGCGAGTTTGGGAAATTAGGTTTTTTGAACACGAGGCGTCTATCCCACTGCGGCATCTATCCCGGTTTTACCCTACTCTTTCTTCTTCTTCTTCTTCAGATTATGGCTTTTAAACGTTGCTTGACGTTTTTCTGCCAGTGTCAAAGTGAGGCCAGTGTACGGTATTAATAATTGCCCGGTTACAAAATATGGAACATTGAAATATAATTATAGAAAAAAAGGTTTAAAGACATAACATTTGTTTATAAACGAATATTATTAGACTTAATAAAATAACATAAAATATATAAAAATGGAGTAAAGACATAATATGAGAGAAGTATACTCTTTGTTGTTATGAGTCGAAAACTTTTTATTCCACTGACAACTACTGTCTACCATAATTGAACATTCACTACAGCGCCGGCGTGAATGCGCGCGCCGCGGTGCTGGCAATATTTGAAGTCCGTCAAGACATTTAGAATGCACTTTCGATTATCCGACATGATTGTCGGATCGTGTGCAATTCTTTAAGCCCTACGCCAAAATGAAAATAATTACATTTGTAAATGTAAGCATTATGATAACGTCAAATAGTTTTCTATTGACAGTCGGTCGAGTCGTATAGTTCGTTCACGCTATACGTATTTTATCTTCGACAGTGGGTACCTTGAAGTTTCAGCAAGTCCGACCGTTTAGTGTCGATGTCAGGCCGCTCCGCCTTCAGTACTCTGTGCAAGCACTGAGACTGCAGGGAGGACCGCGTCACAGTGAAGTTGACGAATGTTACTCGAGAGCACATGTCCGGAGGGAATTCCACGGTCGGGTCTCTGTGAGGATCGAATAGAATCATTCGTGAGACAGATTCTCTGTTCTATTTTGTAACAGGACGAGCTGGTCGTTTGCCTGATGGTAAGCATAACGCCAGCCCATAACAATTGCAGTGCCTGCCACTCAGAACTTTGAAACACAAAGGCAGAAGAGTTAGTCTTACCACTAACGCAATATGGAGAATCTTAGAGGTCTCTGAATATGTGATTGCTGGGCGTTATTTTATTTAGTTCTACACAATATAAGTGGTTTTTAGTTGTCCATTTAATCTTACCTGGTGCTGAGGAAGATGACGAACGAAGGACTGAGATCAATGTCCTGATCTCCGAGAGTGATGAGCACGCGTCCTCCAGTGCGCCGCAATTCTCGGTTCAGCACCGGGTTGAGAATCGGGTCGTAGTTTTCCACATCCTGTGTCATATGGCAGAGTTTTAATACTATAATTTATTTTAGCGACAGTGGTGTCGACTCTGGCGGTTCAATTCTAAACCTAATATTAGTTTATCTCTCTCTCTCTTTAAATAAGAACATGAGATAGGGATGGAATATATTTGAGACCTGTCAAATTAACCCACTTGCTTGTATCTAGTATAAATTTAACGACCATGAATTTAAAACTGTCCAAATAATCCACTTGCATATAACTAATGTGAATTTAGTAGCATTTTGGAGAAAAAAGAATGGAAGACATTTGATGGGTTTGAAATATCCTCACACTTTTTTATATGCCGGAGATATTCATTAATAGCGCTATGTAGAATGAGTTTTAAAGAAGGTTCCGTCTGTATTGGAACTTAATATAATTGTGTGAAGTACATACAGCTTTCTTGTTAGTATGTTTTTTGTGACTATTTACATTTTCTTTTTACAGAAGTCACATAAGTTTTGAGCTCACCTGTACAAGTAGCGGGTTGCCGAACCGCAGAGCCGACTCCAGATTCTTCCTGAAGGAATCATCGAGGAAGGAGGTCTTGGTGATCTTGCGCTCCTTGAACTCTCGCATTATAAACTCAGTGGCCTGTCCCGACGGGTCGATGATAAGCGGGTAGCGGTTGAAACGCTGTAAGGGATTGCCAGGTTAAGTTGTGTTGTTTTCCTTATTTACAATACGTGTGGTTGGACGGTTATATGTACGACGATATTATCATTAAAGCTTGGCGTGTCTCAACGTAATAGCCTAATTAAACTTCATAGTGATTTGGATTGAATTATGCTTAGCGTTCATACGTTAAGCATAATTCAATGAAAATCACGGAACAAATACTTGAACTTTTTTTACAGTTTCCCGCATCCAACACGCACTTTAAAAGTTGATCTTATTGATCCATTAATGTAGTGAGTGATCCCGTAATGTAGTAGAAATTACGGGATCTACGCACTGTTCATTCTCTGATGGTTATTTACTCTAGTCGGTGCCTTCTATATACCGGTTTTTTATACTTGTCTAATAACATAAACAAACTCGGCGGATGCCAACACATGACAGATATAGTGATCCGATCGAACCAATAACATGAATGGAATTTCTATATCGTCATTTGGTGAGCCCGTAAGTCTGTCTACATTAACAACCACTAAAATCTCCACTATAGACTATATATGATCAGTAATGGACTCATGTAGCTGAAACGGTAAAGTTGAAATATAATAACGATATGGCAAATTAAAACTTACTCTAAGCATAATAGCGTTCTCGACACACAGTTCGTCGGTAGGCAGCGCGTTAGCTTGCCAGCGCAGTCTCTCGTCTGGGTTACTGAGATATTCTGTGCGGGCAATGTCAGCACGGTATTTGATGTTAGCGGCCGCCAAGTGTGCCGTCCATGTTGTGAAGAGATTTTGACGGTACTAGAAATAATAGTTCAAATTCAAAATGCTTTATTAAGGTTAAAATAAATGAGCGGGCCTCTATAACGTTCGTCAACGCGAATCATAGACTAAAACTAACGTTGTCTTTATCAGAATATAATAAATGTCAATGACACCAACATACCCAATCCGTGCTCAAAGTCAACGAACCTTCCAGAAACCCACCGTGCCCGTTCCAAATTGGCATAGGCCGAATAATTGCATTACTACTTCTATTAATAGTCGAATACTTTGTTTAATTTGAGGCAAAGACCTAATATTTTTTAAGTTGTTGTGGAATTCAAGACGGCAACCTTATACGGCTTCTTGATCAATTTTAGAATCACAAAAAGTTATCTATATTTCGGCATTCTATTTATCTTTCTAGTATGACAGTCTAACCCGATGGCAAGTGCAACTTCATGAAGGTGATAATAAGAATTGCCAATAAAGATCACCAGGTTTCCAAAGTTTTAGTGCCATAGACCACATCCATACACTGCGCCAGATTATACAGAAGTGTATAACCGGCCGCTATGTTTAGCGTTTGTGGACTATGAGAAAGCCTTCGATTCAATCGAGACTTGGGCGGTGCTGCAGTCCTTGCAGCGGTGCCAAATTGGCTATAGGTATATCGAAGTGTTCCAGGACCTGCCAATCCAGATGCAAATATTCCATTTTATTTAATTCCAGACCCAATTGAGTTCAACTGGGTCTGGAATTAAATAAAATGGAATATTAATCAAAAAGATAAAATACTCACGTGTTGGTCGAAGTAGCCACCGTAAGCGATGAAGGCGGCGGATAGAAGCACGTCGCCAACAATGGTGCTCATTTGCGAGCGGAAAGTTTCAGAGCTTGACTCCCACCGCTCGCGTTCAATTACCAAACTCTTGAGCAGTGCTATAGACCGGTCCACCTGGCAACACATTATATTACCAATGAGCTATTATCGCTTTGAAACGTAAAAACACACGTCAGTACAAATGTCCGGAAGTGAATGAAAAATTTGTTTATTTTATGATGATTTTCATCACGTCCAACAGTGGCAGCCCTTGAGAAATTTACTGGAAGAGGTTAGAATGATGTATTTAAAAGCCATCTGAAATGACATAGCTTTACAACAGGATTGTGGGAAGAGGATGCTTATAATAATTATACACTGCATACATAGGTATAAAATAAAAAACGAAATCACCAGAAATCGGAAGGTAGATCACGGTATCCCCTCGTATCGCGGTAACGGTTGGGGATAGAGAGGTGGGTCTCTTACTAAAGTTGGAGGAAACCCTGAGCCGATTTAGGACAACAAAAAATAAAGATGGCTCCCGAACAAAAAACTAACAAGCATTTTAAAAAGAAAAAATTGTACCTTAGCCTGTACATTCTCCAGGTCGGTCTTGATAGCCTGCGCTTGACTGATGAGCTGAGCATATTCCTCTTTGTAGGAAGCGATAGATTTCTCCAGCTGCGCGATAAGTTCCCGCACACCGTCGCCGGCTGTCACATTGGTCTGTGCCTGGTCTTCCAGAGCTTGGAGCTCATTACGGAGTGGTTCGACGCGCTTCAGCATGTCTGCGTACTCGATCTGGGACACATAAGGTTGGATAGATGAGCCAGTGTTTATATATATTGTGTTTACGTAGCGGCAAAGGGAAAAACACATCCACAAAGCCGCACTGGGCCCCCGTGGAGGATTATGGCCCATACCTCTCTCTCTGAGAGAAGGCCGGTATCCCAGCAGTGGGAGCGTAAGAGGCTGATAATGAAAGGGAAAAATGTTAAATATTAGTCTGTAGCCCACAATATTCTACAACATGAATATTTAGCTGTTCATTTTAATAGTTTGTCGTGTTTGTGTTTGTTGTGTGTGTTGAATATATTTAATGACACCCAACTCACTGATTCTGATATTTAACTATATCTCTGTACCTAGGAAATTTAGTACTACGAGAACTATGGACCTGCTAGACACAGACAGGAAACATGGCTTTTTTATATACAGAAATATTTACTTCAATGCGAGACCGAATCCGTTTTCAAACGCGTAAAAGTGAAAATACACGGTTCACTTTTGTCTTTCAATTTGGATGAAGCAACCAAATTGATCCATGTAAACTTATAAGTGAATCATTCAATGTCATTGCAACAACAGCATTCCTTTCATTTCTGCTCCATTCAACCAAAGTGATTCAATTTGGTTGAACTGTGTATTTTCACCTTAACGCGCTGTAAGTTGAGTCCATTGAAGTAGAGTCCATCGACCTAACCACAACGCTATAGTGGATGTCATATGATAAAGTTCGGAACTTTATAGAAGTTCGAATCGGAAGATTATAATAGTTTTAAAATTAATTGAAGATAAATTGCTTTGCGTTAACGAATAAACAAAACTTTTTCAGGTCCCATAAATTTACTAACATATATTTATGGGACCTGAAAAAGGTTTTAAAACGTAATAAATAAAAACTCACCTGAGCAATAGCCCATTTGACCATAGGACCGCAGGCCATACTGGCCCTGTTCACCTTCTCGAAGTTGTAGTCCGGATTGCTGAGGTAGCGAGTCCTCATCTTTTCACGTACATCGTCACTGCCCACATACAAATGGCATTACATATTATGTAAAATATTCCACACAAGTACTAATGCTTACGTGCTGTTCGTGCAATGTCAATGAACCACACCATCTCAATGAACGCCACATCACCCTAACCCAAGAGATGTTGCTTGAATTTCATGCATCAATTGTTAATCCAATTTGGACCTCATTCTTCACACTTTAAAAGATATTTGAAAAGGACGGCACTTACCAAAACACAGCAAAACGAATTCTAGAGATAAACACCAATGCCTTCAGTAAGAAGACAAATTAGATAGCAAATTAAAAGAAAAATGACAAAAATAAAATAAAAAAGCTGACTTTCACAGGATCGACAGTGACTCTGGCTTAACATTTACAAAAGGAACGTTATTTATTGGCAAATACATTCATGCAATAAGGACGTGGCGAGTAAAATTGTATTTACACAAGATTTGTGAAACAAACGAGTATATACTTCAATGAAAACCTCTGATATTTTTGAAGACAAAAGATAACTTAACATGTATGTTAATCATCTAGACGCGTCATTTATTCGTAGGTTATTAAAAGTAGTGATCATATTTAGCACGGTAATCGAAATACAGTCAACTTCTACTAGTTATTATTAAATACACAGTATATGAATGATCGATTCGTGTTAAATACTTAATGCTGATTTTACTGTAATTTACATAAAGACACTACGTATCTAATTCTACATGATTTTAGAGATTGTAGCATTTTATTTCGTTGTTACAAAACTTGTCTAAATTAATTTACAATGTCACCACCACCGTACACAACCTTTACACATGCGAAACTTGCGAAGATGCTACTAAAATACGTACATGCATCAAATGGCAAATAATCTATAAACATCGAACCAAAGGCATGCAACAAGCGTCAGACACTCGTGCACAGTCTATAGTAAAAGTAAATCTAACAACTACCTCGTATCACGTTTTTAAGAAAAAAGCTAATTGTCTCTATTGAATTAACTGCCGTGTCTATTCTGTGTGTCAATGTCAAGAATAACTATTAGCTTTTTACTTAAAACAACCACCACCAGACCAAAAAAACGAGGGGATAAATTATACAGGGTGGGAGACAAGCAGGGCGGTGCTCACGTTATGTCCTCAGTGGAGAAATTGGAGACGATGCTATTGATGAAGTTCTCTCTCATGATGACGGCTCGTATGGACTTCCAATCGGTAGCGTTTTCTCCGAGCAGCAGGCAGATGGACTCCAGGGCGACCTTGACGATGGCCGGCGGGTTGCCCATAGACCTCACTTCCACCAAATGCTGCTTCTTTATACTTTTCACCGCTGTACAGTTAAGACGAGCCGAGGATCCAGCGCCGTCCGTCACCACCACGAAGCGAGAGCGAGAGAATACAAAAAAGAGAGAAACAAAAAAAGGCGTTTAGCTGCTGTCTGTGATACGTACATGCGGCTGGCGTTATTACTGTATGATCAAAATCAAACATCTACGTTGCGCTGAGGGGAAACACCAAGATCGCTAGCTACTTTTGATGTAATAGGCAATCGTAATCTTTCTATTCTCAGGCGCGCAACACATTTCTGCTGAAACAAGATACAGTTACGGCTGGTATTGTTAAAACGATATGTTAATTACTTTCACTTCGAATGCTTAGCGGGGTTAGTCACGAGTATTCACGGTTTATTAGTGTGCCTTACATAGATGCCATTTTACATTACATACAGTGATCACAGCGTTACTTATTATTTCTATTATATTAATAACAACAGTCACATAATGCAAGCGAGCTTAGCTTATATACAACATCAAACTTAACTAAAAAAATATTCATTCAATACAAGTGTCAACTATTTTTTTTTCATAACAGTCATACAACTAAAATTATAAACGAGTGTAATACAAAATGTTAAAATTTAATGCATAACATTGGGAGTACAATATTAATGTTTTGCCAATAAATACCATAACACAGTTTTTCTATGGGTTGCTATCTAAAATGAATGTTGATCTCTATGTCAAAAAGTAAATTGAAAATACAAAGTTTTTTTTTTAATTTATTTTTATGTCGAGAGAACTCGTTATGTTACAAGAGCGGTAAAAAGTGCAAGAAGTAATTATTTTCATCTGTAAGACTAAAAATTAATTGTTGTACAATATTTTCATGAGATAAATTAAGCTTCGACAAATTTCTTTACAAATATAAACGCGGTCTATAGAACCAAACCCAAATTGTAAACACAACGAGTCACCCCCACTACAAAGTCGATAACTAACGTGATACTCTCAGTCTCGAAGTTGACAATAGTGGATATGAAGTTGTCCTTCATGACCGCGGAGCGGATGCCCTTCCACGTGTCCCCCTTCTCCCCGAGGAGTGTGCAGATGGACTCCAGCGCCATCTTCACGACGGATGGAGGGTTGGCCATGGACCGCACTTCCACCAACTGCTGCTTTTTGATGGATCGCACCGCTGTGTGGAGCCAGGGTTTAATACTAGACCGAGTCGTAGTCAGAAACCAGCAAGTTACAAATTCTGCTCGAGAATAAGACTTTCAAACACACCGATCAGTACAATGAATGTATGGTTACAAGATTTACTTTCTTTGTTTCTGATTACGACATATTTGTGTTGAAGTTTACTGAACATTGTGTTACAAAATAAAAATACATAAAACTTTATTTAGTAATATAAAACTAAAAAAAAAGATGTAGCGCAACGCTGGGTAATATCCAAAAGTCACTTTAATAACGTTTTTTAAAACTAGGCATCTTTTTGCTTGTGACTGACTGTAAGCATTCTGGTTTGGTGAACTACTTATTCAAAATATACGAAAACTATTCTAACGAAAACAACAATGAGTAGTAATGGTTACCAACTGTCTAAAACATAAACTCAAGTTTCTAATGATAACACGTGAGGTCTAACGAGCCGTGGTGGCATAAGTGCTTCAATATACAATTTTATCTCATAAGTCAATGGCATAAAGTCCATATCATCGAAACAGTTATGTCACCGACACGCGATAAGTAAAACCATGCAAGTAGAGTAAAGAACCAAACCGTTTTGAGCTTCTATCACAGCGGGCTCTACTTGTGCGAGGTCGGCCATTACATCGCGGCGTTTGGCCTCAATCTCCTTCGTTTGTTTTTCCAAAGCAACCTGTATAGAACACAACAAGAATTCTTCGTCTTAAAATTTTTGTTGAACTTTCAAAACATGACACATTCGGAGACTTCACTGAGTCTTATGAAGGCTTCGAGCAGAAGATATACAAAATTTACAGAGTGGACACTGACATGTTGTAGCAAAAATTTAATAGTTACTGACCTGAATCTCTTGACTCTCTACTTTTTTCTTTTCAGCTTCTTGTTGATCCTTTACCATCTGCCTAAGTTTGGCATTGGCAGCCTCGTTCTTGGCTTGGAGTTCCTGTAAGGTGAGTTATTTACCATCACAATATTTTCTTTACAATTTGTATCAAATCATTCTTATCGTCTTCAACTATAACACACACCTCTTCAAAACTTATTTATAAAATTCATTGGTGTTACAAACCTGAGATTTGACAGCTAGACTCTTCTGCATCTCCTCAACTTGTTCGACAGTCTCGGCGATCTTGCCCAAACCAACGTTCAAGTGGAGCTGTTGTTCCTCCAAGTCGGCGCGTTTTTCTGCGTACAGCTTCACCATTTGTTGGATGAAATCGAGATAGTGCCTGTTGAAGAAAATGTTGCTTTGGAGTCACAAGTTTCTAGGAGACCAGGAAATGCCTTAAGGAAAAAGCACTGTTGTATACATTCGTTCATCGTTGTACCACGTTATAGCGGTCAAATGCAAACATAAATTAAGACAAATAAAAAACACAATTACATAGGCGACCAGGAGCAGGAAGTTATTCAAGTTAAAAAAAAATTCAAGTTAATTTTTTCAATGAAAAGGTTTTTATTACCTGGGAGTGATGGCCATGGTCCGGTTGGCCCGCTTGGCCAGCGCGGCGTTGGCCCGGTGCAGCGTCTGGTGCACGTAGACGGCGGCGTTGACCACGGCCTCGCGGTGCGCCGGCCGCGAGCTCAGCTCGCCGCACGCCGCGGGGAACAGCTCCGGCGGCACGTAGTCCGCCGAGTCCAGGTCCATACGGGACGTGAACTCTTTGCCCACCTGACACATAAACATCACACTCATATTTATACCCTGTTCCAAAATATTTTTTTTTTGTTTTGTTTTTGGCTTCACGTGATTAGCTTATTTAGCCAGTTTCAAGTTATATAAATAATAATATATAATAAATCTCTAGTTTTGGTGCATGAAAGTCGTCAAAGTCACGTTAAAGTTTAGTCTAGGCGCGGTCAAGTCGAAGTGATCCTTCAGTAAAGCGGTGGATACTTTACTGAAGCCTCTATGGAGTTTTGGATAAAATACGAAAATACATGTTTTTCGTCTTTGTACTATTTGCCTTTCACTCATGCACGTTTACGAACACTTAATGGTTAATAATCCACCATTATTACACATTAACACTAGATAAAACACAGGTTTTAGTAAATAACACAAAATCAACAACAGCACATTTTCGCATTCCCGCCAAAAACCTTCCAAAATCTTAGATATATTATGCAAACAAAGGTGTTGACAGAACGAAAAAATTGATGGAAAACTGTGCAATCCATAATTTGATGATAGACATTATTATTAATTGATTTTAAAATATAACATGATAAACTTGAATTATTGAAAAATCGTGAATGTATCGTTTTTGCAAGATTGTTATTTTAAACAAAACTGTAATGAAAGGAAGTTTTTTTCGTGCAGTTTTTTTTTCTTAGACTGGGAACACAGCAGAGATTTGAAACATTTTGTGTAACCGCCGCCATTTTCTTTTACCGTCTGTTGATTTGTTCCAATCTCTGAAGTCGAGTGTGTATCTTGCTGCGTATGTGTTGTTGTTAAAGATCTTGTTATTTTGTAGTGGTTTTGTTTAAGTGTTTGTTGTTGGTTCTTGTTATTTGTTTCTTGATACGTTATAATTGTGCTACGCGAGAGCAAAGCCAGGAGAAATAGAAACAAAAATATTTTTCACAAGTCAAAAATGTTTTGGGCAACTGGCATGCCACTGGGTATGCTTCCAACTGGTAGTTAAGTAGGCTAGAACATTTGGATTATCTATAGGCCTACTTGGGCTTGTTTGCCTCTCAGCCGTTGTGGTAGGCCTTGAGAGACCGATAAAAAGTGATAATAACCGATAAAAGATTCCGTTTTATAATTTCGAAATATGGAAGCCTTTTAAAGTGCTGTTTTTATTTTATTATCACCTGGAAGAGAGCTCCGTCGCTCCAATCTCCGAACCAGTTGAGGACGCATCGGTTGAAGAGAGCAGGTGAAGTCGCCGCGCGGTCCTTCAAACCCTCGGAGGAAGGATTCATCGTGAATACTACGTGGAGATTACGCATCACTTGTCCCGTGAACCTGAAAAAGATTTAGAGTTAAAAAAACTTAAGAATAGAAAAAACTAAAAACAATATAACGGTAATAACAGCTCTCAACCCCTTTTCAAAGAAACTTTAAAAATATTACGAAAGGAGAAAATAAAGGATCTTACCATTTATACAGTTCATCGTTAGAGTCAAGCATGAGACCTTCACGCTGAGCACCTTCTTTGCATTGCGTCATAAGAGCCGCGAACTCGTCGCCTTCGAATAATCCGGGCACCTAAAAAGAAATAATTATTTGTTATACTAAGCTGCAAGGTTGTTACCAGTAACACTTGCAGTTGCATTGAGATACTCGAGGAAGCGAAGGAACCTAAGGGTGTGTACACATCTACCGAATGCACCGCGAATGCGCTGCACGCGGTTACGGCCTGCATAGAACAAGTGACGTCAAATGTTCTGTCCAATTTGTATGGGGCGTTTCAGTGCTCAGTAGATACGCCCGTCTTTGACTCTCATTTTGACGTTTCTAGCGTTCGATTTCCAGTTATGATATAGACATTTGATTCTCTTTAGAAAACGAGTTGATTGACATCATAAAAAAATGGAGTCAACATCCCTATTGCTTGTTGTTGTTTGATGTATAAGTCTTAGAACATTTTACCTCTCCGTTAGCCAGTAGCGTGTTCATTCTCTCGAGGAAGCCACTGTCCAGCACGTTGGACTCGTCCAGTATGAAGGCGACCTTCTCGTCGCGGCAGCCCGCGCGGCGCAGCACCGAGCGGAGATCCTCGTCGAAATCGGCGCCCGTGTACTTATTGTGGACCTGCACACGAAACACAAACGATGATAGGTTATAGGTAAGTCGACTGCTTTCGAACTACTTTCATTTTATACGTAGATTCTAGATTGAGATTTACAAGCACTAAATTAGAGGAAATCCACTGGTAATCAACAAAAGACAGAAAATATCACTGATAAACGTTGACTGGAAGTGAAATTAGGCAACTCGTACAAAGTCTGGTTATCTATACCAGACGCTTTAACCAACTAAGAAGCTATGGGAGTAATCAATTTAAGCCCAGAAATTCTTGAGACGACGAAGTTCTTCCGGCTTAACTCACCTTGATCTGGAAGATGCTGGCTTAACTCACCTTGATCTGGAAGATGCTAAGTCCATTCATCCAGGCGACGAACCGACTGAGCGTCGTCTTCCCAGCTCCCGACACGCCGATGAGCAGCAGATGCCCCTGCGGCTGCCGGAAGATACGGTCGATCCGCAGCACGTGGTCCAGCACTTCGTCGAACAACACTAGCTGCACGTCCAGCTCTTCTTCGTAGAACACCTGACGGAAGAGGACGAGGTTCTCAGTACTGTTTAATAGTACTTTAAAGATTACCCGGGCTAAAATTTGCTCCATACTATACAGCCTGAGTTTGAATTGGTATGTTGTCCCGAAAGGGGATCAATTTACTCCTGGAGGTCAGGTCAACAACATTTGTTTTATAACTTTTTTTTGTTAGTGGGAGGACATACTCTTCTGCGAGTGTCTGTCTGGGTTGTTACCACCGCTTTGCTCGTGATATCTGCCGCCAAGCAGTAATGTGTTCCGGTTTGATGAGCACAGTATCCAGTGAAATTACTGGACTTGTGAGACTTAATAGCTAATGTCTCAGGGTAACGAGCGCACTGCAGTGCCGCGCAGGCCTTTCTGTTTCAAAGTTCTGGGTGGCACTGCCATTGTTATGGGCAGGCGTTATGCTTACCATCAGGCAAACGACCAGCTCGTCTCCTTACCAAATAACATAAAAAAAAAACTTTTCGAAATTCAGAATTTTTCAGTGAAGAAATGGCATTTAAACTTTACGTCAAAATTCTACTAGAAAATTTCCGGGCAGCCTTAGATCAACTTAGTCACTTGAACTGGGTTGAATTTTGTTAAATAAATGATGTTGATTAGAACAGACTTAGAAAAATTCCAAAAAATGCCGCACATTTCATGTTTGAAGTTGAGTTTATTTGTATGTAGGGTAAAACACCCAATTATCAGCACTTTAAGAGGTTGTCTCATTTCAAATTGGTTTTTTAAATTAAAAGCAACTTATATCAGCTAAATTGTTGCGATTATTAAACATCTTGTTTATTAATCTTTATATTTGTATAACTTTTGAAACGATAATGTTAGCAATACAAGAGAATATTAAAAGAGATTGAAAAATGATCGTACCTCCATTTATTGGCATGCTTGTTGCCAGTTGTTGGCACGAAATTACCCAATTATCAGCACCAAGATTGGAGCAAATAAAATTCTTCTACAAATAGAGTTGTAAGGCTTTTATTAAAATATAGGCCATTTAGAATTAGACCTAGGTATTCCAAGAAAATATATCCGTAACAAGTTACAGTTAAAACTCTTTTTATTTCAGTTTTTTCAGTAATTTACTTTTGTCTTACTAATCTTTGTCACTTTTTTCTTTTTTTCTTGTTTTTGTAATCGAATTATTGCGCGAAAAGAGAGCTCAAGTTAGAAATCGGGTTCAGGTGAATCCAATTAATCATCATCATCATCATGATGAATCGTTATCATCATCAGCCGGAAGACGTCCACTGCTGAACATAGGCCTCCCGCATAGAACGCCGCTTGGATCGGCTACTCGCCTCTTGCATCCAACGGTCCCCCGCGGTTTTGACAAGGTCATCCGTCCACCTAGTGGGGGGCCGTCCTACACTACGTGTTCCGGTTCGTGGTCGCCACTCGAGAACCTTTCTTCCCCATCGGTTATCGGTTCTACGAGCGATGTAGCCTGCCCATTGCCATTTCAACCTGCTAACTTTGAGAGTTATGTCGGTGACTTTCGTTCCCCTGCGGATTTCCTCGTTTCTCATTCTATCACGCAGGGAAACCCCGAGCATAGCCCCATGGCTCGTTGTGCAACTTTGAGCTTGTTAATGAGCCAACAGTAAAAAAATCCAGTTATTGGCACAGAATTAAAACAACTATGAACACTATGCTCATAAATGGTAAATGTGGTTTCAGCATGGTGCCATCATTTGGAGAACGATCATATACAAAGCATTTATTCAAAAAATACCCTTATTCCATAATACCAACAAAGGTAACTATTGAAAAACAACTAAATTAGTTTACACACATTAAGGTGCCGCTTCATGACCTGCCCAACGCAAAAATGGCCTTAAGTCTTTTTTGTTCATCGAAGAAAAACAGGCATTACGGAAAAAGGAGAGACAACGCCAGAGGCTTCGGTTCGCATTCTGAAAATTTTGAAATAAATTTCCAAATAAAATTTCCAAAGACAATTAGTGCGTGGTAATTTCCTAAAACCTTTTCCAGGAAATACGTGTAAAAACACGCACACTTGTAAGGCATTATCAAAAGAAAATGCCTTACAAGTTTGTAAAATAAATGTTTGTTATTTAGAATCTCCATTACATGTCCAAGGATTATATGGAAGTGTTTTGTTGAATTTTACATTTATGAGAACACTGTGAACGGCTAAAGTCAAGGTAAAATTTGTCCAAAAAAGCTGATTTTTGAAGGCTTGTGCTGAGTTGGAATCTCAAAATTTTAAATTTTTGCTCCCACGGAATCCTAGATATAGAGTACATGATAACTATTTGCTCAAAACTTCTAAATAAAAATTTTTTAGGACACTATAATCGCGTACGAGCGTTTATATGGAAAGTATGGCGAGCTGTAGCCTCTTAAATCCACATATCAACATGGGTGCTGATAAATTAGAAAATCTAAAAAAATTGTACCCAATTGTTGGCATCCTCTTTTTAGCAATTAGTTAACGGAAAGCTTTAAATGTTTTATTCTAAAAAGGGTCTTCATACTTATAAAACACTTAATAAATACAATTTCATTAAAATCATCTAATCACTACAAATATAATGTTAATTTTAAGCAGGTAAGATCTTACCGTCGTTCAATCAAAATGGCCGCAAAATTACAATAACTGCAGAACGACTTCTTTGAATCACTTTGTTGGCGCCATTTTTAGCCTTTTCGTATTAAAAACTTTGCTATTGTTAAAAAGATGAATTCTGCCGTATTTTTTTCCAATTGGCAATGTAAGAACCATACACAGTAATAAATGGTTTGCACTTTTTCGCCAAGGTGCCGTTATTTGGTGCAGTGCTGACGTTTGGGTGATTCACCCTAAATTTAGAATAATGTATTTCCATGAGAGGTTCTCACAACTTGTGGAGAACCATGGTCCTAGTCACCCCCTTCCGGGATAACATACCAATTCAAACTCACCCTGTATAATGATCTACACTGTAGCTGATACACCAACAAAAATAAATGACAAATAGCTTTTAAGTACTGTTGGTTACCTTTAGTCGAGCCTTGACGTATTCACGAAGTTGGTCTCTCATTACTGGCACATAATCCTTACTAAGCCAGTTGCTGTACAAGATCGGACGCGCCAAAGCCTGTTCTCTGTTTATACCTTTAAATACAAATTAAGTTCGTTTAGTATACGAAAAAGGAAAACTAACTCCTTCTGAGCCAAACCTAACAACATGTTACCACAAACACAAAACAACTTTTAGACGCCTGTTTAGCTAGACAGTGTCTAAAGATAAAGGACAGAATGGAAACTAAAATGATTAGAAATGTCACAATATAATGAAGTTAGATAATGGTTGGACACCGCTTAAATAAAAATTTGTGATAGTTAATATTTAAACATGCGACTCAAGCATGTTTAAGGGTTATACGCTGTTTAACACACGTTTAGAGATTTAATGTTTAGAGATGTGGTAAGACCGTTAATATTTAAATTGGGAACATACAAATCTGGCCTGGTTAAAAATATCTGATACGGAAGGTACAAAAAATTCTGTATATATAATTAGCTCTCTCTGGATGGCTCTGGATGGCTGTTATGTCATCACTATATTGTTAAAAACAGTTGATAAAACAATAGAATTCAATACCCTTATCGATTTCACTACCTACTAATTTAACAGGCTTAAAATATAACGTGTTAACTCACCTGGGAAGAACCTCATAGCGACCGTGTCAATGTTCTCATCGGTCCATTGCCTTTCCGTGTCTTCGACCAGTCGGTCTTGGAACAGACGCAGGGCTTCGTGCGCCCACAGCCGCACTAGACCTTCCACTGAGAGGTTGTCCAGAGGTCTACAAATAATGAGAATTACGATGTATTTAACATTACAAGTGTTCTGTAAATCAACTCAAAAATGTACAACAAAAAAAACTATTCAAGTCTTGGATCTTTTAGTTAGCTCTTAGCTGCAGAAGTGAATTTTTAAGAATTTTTAGAAAAACTCTATTGTTTTCTTATTTTAATTAGTAGTATACAACATGGCGAGTGAGCGAGTGACCGAGCGGGAACTTGTGCGACTTTCAATCCGACGCACCATAGTTCGAATCTCGACACGGTCCGCACCAATGACTTATATCAAGTTATGTGCTGATTATTCACACTCGCTCTAAAACGGTGAAGGAAACCGTGAGGAAACTGGCATGTTCAAGAACCTCAAAATTCAAGGCCATGTGACATCCACCAAGCCCCATTGGGCCCGCGTGGTGGTTTATGGCCCATACCTCTCTCTGAGAGAAGGCCGGCATCCCAGCAGTGGGAGCGTAAGAGGCTGATAATGACACAACATGGATGTTATTTTTTAATCAGCGTCCTGACTGATGAGCAAAGGCCTTAAAATTTTATTGATGTATTATGTTCCGCGATATAAACTTAGCATAGTTACCTAATCGCTTCGCATATACCGCGCACCCATCTCGTCATCTCACGCGGCGAGTACACATAATGCGGCTGCATGTCCTGAGTGAACCGTTCTTGTGAAGCGAGGTATAACTTCACCATCGCTTGTGTCAGCGGCTCCGCGTATCCTCGCAAAGCCGGCTGCATGCGAAGCATGGCGCGAGTGAATGTGCCGTAGATCTGAGGAAAATAATTACTAGTTTTTGGGACGGATCTAGGCCTGAATATGGACACTCCGTTTGAAAGAGCGATGTGAATGATGCTAATGATTTCTTGTGATACAATACAGTACAATACAGTATTATATTAATTTACCTGTTCCAATGACAGTTCTCCGGGATAGTCGACATAGATGACAGGCACGTGTCTCAGTAGTCGGTGAGAGAGCGGTTTTCGTCCCGGGTCGGTGGGAGGGTTGCAAGCGCCGACGAATTGTATGCGCTCGAGATGTACCCAAGAATGGTCTACAAACGACAAGTCAAATAATTAAAGAATAATTGATTACCGCTACGAAGTTTTACAATATAAAACTATTACAAATAAATTACTCTTCCCTAACTGATGTAGACATGTACCGTTTTAACTCTCTGTTATAGTTAATCGTTGCTGTTCATTAAATTACCACAAAGCTTACCACTAGCCCTGTAGAATCCTTTGTGCTCAAGCAGTTGACGCAAGAAAGAGATTACGCGCTGGGTTCCGTACTGGTCCATATCGGGCAAGTTGATTTCATCGCAGAATAAGACCAACCATTTGCCCAACTGTGGAAATAAAAAAAAAATGTTTATCTTCGATTTTTTTGACGCAACATTAGGCCTAAACGGCTTTTTCAGTGTGTTCTATTAAAATGTTATTGTACAAACTAAACCATTAGCTACTTTAGGTCGAGTGAAATAAGAATTCCATACCTGTACAGGCGCCAACACAACGCCATTCGGCGTCTTCCTATATTCACAGTAATGGTCGAATGTTTTCAGCAACAGTTCTGGAGTGGTCGCAGATGAGAAGTTCAGGCCTACAACTTCCATATCGGGTAGGGCTCGTAGAGCGGAGAACAGAGTCATTGTCTTGCCGGAGCCGGGCGGACCGCACAGCACTGAAGAAAAAAAGGCAAGACTACTTTTAAAACGAACACTATTTCAAATCACTGTCGATGTAAATTAGATAAAGATCAGGAGTTGTGATCGAGTCAACTTTATTAGCGGTAGGTGACCCCGAGTCGCATACTCTTTATTTTATGAATGCAGCTTCTTTTTTTACTCTATTGGATAACGAGACGAGTTGATCGTTTGCGTGATGGTAAGCACACCGCCAGCCCATAACAAATACAGTGATACTCAGAACTTTGAAACACTAAGGCATAAGCGGCACTGCAGTGCGCCCGTTACTCTGAGACATTAGGTATTAAGTCTCATAAGCCCAGTAATAATTTTCCTGACTACTCTATAGCTTCGCTTCAGACCAATTTCAAATCTTATACATGATTATAAATTTAAAAATTGAGAATAAAAGGTTATAAGAACATTTAGTTCATTATATTATACACATACCAAGAGGCTTGTGCTCCGCTAGCCAGGTGTACAACAGAGCTTCGTGTCTCACTGTGTCCAGAGTGGGCACGACCACGTCCGGCGCGGCCACTTTGTGAGTCTCAACTTCGATTTGAGGCACCTTCGCTGACCACGGCGCCCATTCTCCGGTTATTGACACCTTAAATTTGAGATGTAGTTGTAATTAACAAAACCTTAAAATGTATACTATTTCGAAGGCTTTGGTTTACGTATAACATTGAACGTAAGCCGGAATGTCTGCCTGAATAGTCGCCTGAGAAAGAAATACAAACTAGACACTGCTAATTCTCACCTCAAAGTCAATGATGTGCTGATTGGCGCCACAATTAGGGAGTTGCATAGTACTTGCTGATCGGATAAAGTCACCCAATTCGTTACGGTCCTGCAGATAAATAATAAATATAATATTTATATTTTTTATACCATTTGGTAGTGAGACGAGTGGCGGTTCATTTGCCTGGGATTACGTATTATTAACTTATTGGGATTCCACAAACAAAAATTCATGACAATAAAATATAATAATTTGTAATCCTTGTTGGAAAAACATTGGTACTAGGAGAGCTGTGTTATGGCATACCAAAAATATAGAATAAAAACGTAAAATATTTCTGTATGATAAGTAGCGTAAGCAGAATGCAGGTCACACAATATTTTACCTTGAGTTTTGCGTCACCAGCAAATGACCATAGTAACGAGTATACAAGCCATTTCGGTACATATGCTTCCAATTGTTCGTGAGTTACCGGGAAGTCGGGATGCTGACGATTGTAGCCCAATATGTTCCTGAAATACAGGCAGAGGTTTAACATTTCAGATCAGAAAAATAAGCTATTTTCAACCTTATGTCAAAGCGCCAAGGTTAATTATTACCTGACGCCTCTGTTAAGCATAGAATGCAAAGATGAGAGAGCACGGTGGCGTGTAAAGTCCATGATATGGTCGAGGCTCACAGCACGTTCGAGGCATTTCACAACGATACCGTCTCCAAAGAACAAGGGTTGTAGAATTGCCGCAACATCGCGTTGAGTCTGTGAATACATTTACAAGAAAATATAACTTTTTATCGTATTGCATCGTCATTTGTCTAAACGACAAAAAATATCTGCCGTTTTGTATTTCATCAAATTTTGAAGTTACCTGCAACGCTGGTGAAAGAATATTTTCAGTGGCATTTTGGTCACCGCCAGCAGAAGGTGCGGCCATCACAATGCTGAACGAATCTTCTTCTCCGTCTTCCAATGGAATGTTTCTCAATCTATATACAAATAAAGGGAACATGAAAACAGTAGAAAGACATTAAGTCAAATCAAAGTCAATGATTTAGAGACTAACAAGGTTTACGAAATAAAAGGAAGGAAAGGAGTGCGAGTAAGTAAGCGCGAACTTTGAAATCAACAATAAGTATATCGGCTATATTTTAAGCCATCACGCGTGTCACCGTCATCAAGTCTAATAATTTCTGATGCTATACATACATAATTATAAAATGAGAAGAACATTACCTCATCAGATAATTCTCGAAAATCATCTCTGTAGTAAGCACGTCCTGTGAGAACCAAACCATGCCGCAACGTGATACGGTAGCGAGCGTCGCATATTTCAAATCTTGCACCTAAAACAGATTTATTAAATGAAGTGAAATGTACCTTATAATGTACATCACAAGGTCGATATTACGTACCTCAAACATGACTCGCACGTTGGGTGGAAGCGACAGACGTTCTCCGTTGGGCAGTGTGAGGAGTTTATTGTCATCGAGTACAGAGTTCAAATTCTCAACCCACTCGGGATCGACGTCTCCGTCGAATATGATCCATTGACGTTTGTTGATCTCCCCACGCACGTTGTCGATTATCTTCCTGTTGGATGTTACACATTCGTAAAACAGTTCTTTGCTGGTTGTCTATGATAATGAATTCGAATAGAAAAAGAAATCCAATTCCCATCTCACCTCTATGTTTTGTTCTAACACAGTTGGTTAAAGTTGGTGAGGGAGAAAATACTTAGTTACATACCTGAGGATGTGAGTGAAGAGACCATCAGTCCATTCACGAGTGTTGGGATCGAGTACGCCGTAGAGCGTTTCCTTAGACATCGCCTTCGGATCAATCACGTGAGCCACACCTTCAACACCCTCGAATCTGTGGATTTACGATAAAAATATGTCTCGATTCAATGACATTTTCGACCCCGCTTTTTATATCTCTGCTGCAAAAAAGTTTTTCCATTCGTAAAAAGTATTCATCAATTGTTTTTACTGCTACTCAAAAGTTTTTTAGAAGCAGATCTACTCTATTGGTTACGGAATCGGTAACCGTTACTGAATAATCAAGTTATTTAAATAAATAATTCTCACCTTTCCAAAGCCTTGAGTAATACTCTCCAGGCAGTAGACTTGCCACTGCCTGAAGGTCCGACCATCATCAAACCGTGATTCAGTTTGCATATCTGGTACAGTTGGAGTACCTGTATTTACAACACAAATATTAGTGGAATAACAATACATAAACGTGGCTGGCTTTAGCACTAATATAAACTACCGACATATATGCAAGGATGCACATTAATTAAGATAGTTGTTGTGGAGTATTTCCATAATTTAAAAGCTAAGGGACATTCAAATGCTTCTCAGAACAAATATTATTGGATCGGCTTGTGAAAAGATCTATTCTAATAAAAAAAAACATTCTAGGACAGCTTTTAGTAGAACAATGCAAAAGATTAATAGGCCGTACAAGACTGGAAGCTAACAGCAAAGAGACGAACTACTACACAGTGGTAGCCGATAAGACGAACAGTATATCAGTTACCCGAACAGCTAAGTAATTAGCGCTTAACGAAGAGAAGCCGTACGTTTACTGATCTAAGCGTGAATGAAACAGTGCCTACGAAGTCGAAATATAGTGATGGGGAAACATAGCATGTAATGAGGTTTCAGTCGGTGGTTTGTGCTGATGAAAGACACACACACACAAAGAGCGGTAAACACATATATAGTCCCAAACCGCTCGGTGACTGACCTTTTCGATCCAAGTGCTGTGTTGGGCGCGCGACGACGGACTTCGCCTCTACGTGCCGTTAGCGGGTTAGCATGGAACGCATTCACACTCACGTATAGTTCGCAATAAGTCGACATGTTGTACTTATCGTTCGTTAGGGGTTAGTTGAAGCTCATATCGACTTATCACGAGCGCTTGGATTATGGATATTGATTTGATATTTAAACATTTGAGAGTGCATTTTGTGATATTTTATTTGTGAATAATTGAATAGCCATTTTTATATGAATATGACAAAATACAGACTCGAATGATTAACTATACAAAAATTAGAGCGTTAATTATCTGTTATGGGGATAATGATTTTATTAAGAACACATAAATATACTTTGTAAAATTCAATTTTAATCCACACACTACACCAAAACCGTTATAAACCGCCACCTATCAAATAAATTATCTCGTTACAATGATATGATTAAAAATGTATTGTGTTCATGTATGGTTTAAATGTAGTGCACAATGAAGTTATCTGTGCGAATGACGTCACAGGTCGATGTGTGTCTGTGTTCTGAATGTTACTAGCGCGAGCGGTTAATTTATCCTCGGCCGGATTAATGTTTTCCCGCAAATCAAAACATAAATCTAACCACCGTGTGGGCAGCAGATGTGAGACATACCTTTTCCATCCAAGTGGTGCCTTGTTCGTCCCCTTCGCCGCAGACGAGGAATTCTTCTGCGCACACCTCGCGGATTTTATTTTTCAAGCCTGTAGGCGTTAAATAATTTGTTTAGCCCTTGGATTTAAACTAACAGTATTAAAACAGAATCTGCCAGTCTTTCAATATTTGCAACAATAAAAAAATTATATCAAAGTTAACGAAGAAGGAGACTTGTTCATGGCACAATGTAGCGGGTGAACTCAACAATCTTTGGTTAAACCAATCGACTAACGACATGCAAATGAAATTGCCTGTGGTTTCGCTCGCGTTAAGTCAGGATAAAATATAGCTTTTAGCACTCGGGGATAGTGTAGCTTCCTATTACTGAAATATTTTTTTAAATCAGTTCCAGAGATTAGCAAAGTATATTAATTAATATGTTCAAGGGAAATAAATAATGACAAACCGAACTTACCAGTCATTTCGGCTCTAGTATATCCGACATTCGGGAACACGTCGTTCAACAAAGAGAACAAAAGCGGTATGTCTTCAGCCACTAGTTTGGGCACCATGGTTTCGCATACGGATTGAATTAGAATGTCTTGTTCAGGCAGCGATTCCGCAATAGACGCCTCATCGGGTACTTCTGTGCCACGATCGACTAGGTTCTCCTGTAAAAAAAAATAATTAGTTAATTTCACTTCATGGGAAATGTCTTTTGCCAAAATTAATGCAGTTCGCACTTTGAAACTCCAAGACCAGTCACCTCGTATTTCATCGTCCAGTAGTTGATACAGCAAATTAATTCGAATTAGGGCCAAGGCTTGTGTAGATGTTTGCTGGCGTTATATCTCGGATAAATGGAAAGTAACAGTAAAAAAAAACTAATTTAGTTACAGACCCCATCATATACAGAAATAAAAAAACCGATTCTAAAAAAAGTAAGATTTAAAAATAGATCTGGTTTTCCTGAACGTTATGTCTCAGGTAATTATGTATAAACCTATATTACAGTACTAACTTATGTAGATTACTATTGCATACAATTTAAAGCTGTAACGAAACCGTACCTTAATTTTCTGAATGCGATCACGTTTCACGTTACCAGCCGACACGAGCACAGATTTGAGAGCTCGAAGACCGAAGTCGTAGTGAGACTGGTTGGACAGCTGTTCATCGCAAAGCCTGGTAAAGAAGTTGATAGATAACATCGGTTATAATTAACTAGACTAGAAACCAAGGATAAAGGATGCCGATCCAGGAAAAAATGTGTGTTAACCTTTAATTCTCACTAAATAGTTTAATTTTTTAAGAAAAACTCAATATGTTTCATAGTTAAAAATATCCAAAAAAAACCAAACAAAACATAACTGATTAAGCTAATAATCAATCATTCTCTAAGTTTTAATTTTTTACTAACTTCTCATAAGAACTGCCTTTAAGAAAAAATCTTTTTAGGATAAAAATCCTATTTTTTGTATGTTTGGTAATGGGTTAATTTGAAACAATATTGCAAGGACCTAGAGCCTTGATGGACCCTTATATACGAGTACATAGTCAAGATCTAGTAATGATTCACTCAGAAGGTAAAGTTATGCAAGTCGAAGTAATTCTCCGTTTGCTATACAGCAATTAGTTTTCATCACCAATTCACAATCAACTTACTTAAAGAACGGCACAATCTTGCAGGCCAATTTCTCTGCAGTCCTGAACCCTTGGCTGAACAGCATGACCTCAGCAATAAGCTGTCTATCCGGCGTGGTCATGGCGAGGGAACGGAACAGCTTCTTCAAGTTATCTGGCAAGTTGGATCGGCCCGCGTACCCAGGGTTCATGGTGATGAAGATAGCCATGTCTTGGCTTACCCGGACTTGTTTGCCAACCAGCTCGACGGTTATAGATTTGGCTGCAAATTCACACAGTGAATTGGGTTATCTTTTACTCTCAATAGGTTCATATCATATCTAATATGTTGTTGGGTGATTCAGATACAAACCACCGGGTCTAAGTTTCACAGCATTTATCTTGGGTGTGGTGTTCACTTGAGTTGTTATACAATTTTTAAGATAGAAATTTCTTTAATTCCAGTTTATTCATTGCATTTAGCTGTTATTTAGCTAGGTCAGTAACTTGCTATGGAGTATACTTGCAAAATATTTGACATTTAAAGGTGAATGAATAAATGTAGATGAGTACAGTATATGTAGTGATGAATACAGAATAACCAATCTGTAAAGGGGAACTAAATATGTTGAATCAATACATTTTCAAAACATTTCTACTTACCAGTATTATCACCTTCCTGATGACTCTTGAGAGCCTCCTGTATTGTTTGCACTTGCTGAGAAACGGCTGACAACATCCTTTCTTCTAGACGATTGAACTCGTCAAAGCAACCCCACGCTCCAACCTTTCAAGCAAAGTATAAATTAGTTATTAATAACAAGTGAACAAGTAATTCATGGATTACAACTTATGTCTATTTCCAAAGCGTAGAAATAAAAAAAAGAGAAAAGCGACTTACTTGGCATAGACCGACAAAGATTCGTCCCATCGCTTGGAAGTCGAACGTTTCATCACAGTTGAACACAAGCACGAACCGGCCGAGCTGGTTCCCGAGCGCTTTGACGGATTCCGTCTTACCCGTACCAGCGGGTCCTGGAGAAAAGAAAAATATGTCAATGTATCTATTACCTCTGAATAAGGTATAAAACCAAAATATAATGTCACCTACAGTAACATGAAATGTTTCACAAATTCGGTTGCTTGTTGGGACCGTATATTCTTCATTTGTTTTTTTATAGACACGTTATGTAATGTTGTATTGTAAGTCCCTATAATTATAGGTATACACTTTTCACACATTTTTTTGCACTGTACCACAATACACTTTTTTATTTATCACAACCTCTTTCTAACATTCCGCATGCTGTATTAGAATTTACAACGAACAATTGCAGGAGTGATCACTGTCCACAAGGTTTTAATATGTACTTACCGAACGGTGATCCACCAAGGCGGGCTTCTAAAGCTTGAGTCATGGTCAGGTAGCACCGATCGGTCAGAGGAGTCTGTACCAGACGATCCTGAACTCCGAGATACTCGAAACCATAGAGGAATTTGGCGTTTGCCATGTGGATTGTCAGTTGTTGGAGCACCTATGAGAACAATTAAAACAGCTTAATAGTAATAGTTAAATTGTCATTTGTGTCGATTCTTACCTAAACCTAATTTTAGTTTCACTCTCTTTCTCTCTTTCCAATATATAACATGAGAAAGAACTGGAAGATTTTTGCTCTAAATTAAGTTTTAGAACTATCAAATAGATGATATTTGATAAATTAAACGCTACATAAATTCATTGCCGTTAAATATACACTAGACACAAGCAAGTTGTTTAATGTCCAAAATGCTACCTCTTTCTCATGTTCTCATTTAGAAAGAGAGATTGAAACTAAAATTAGGTTTGGGTATGAGATGATAGCATCGACACCACTATAGCATAATTTACATGGTGCACAAGGGATCCAGCGACCACGATCCTCAGTAATGAGTGACCGACAGAAGAGAAAGTTGCTTACGTCATTGTTCCTGGGGTCGAAGTAGAAGCGCATCTCACAAAGCCACTCGAAGGAGCGCGCGCTGTTGACATCCGACGCGATGAGCCGCCGCGTCACCGTGCGCTTGTGAACGAACTCGTTGATCTGTGAAATAGACAATTTGGATCAACATTTATTTTTCACCTCACAAGCTCGGAAAAGTCTTGTTTATCTTTTGAAATCTGCGCGCAAAATTGCTTTTTATCTGCTAACGTGGATAAGCTACCTTTTACACTCTAGCTCAAGTCATAACGTTCTTATATATTTCCACATACCAAGTGCTCAAGCTTCCTCCTCCTCAAAGGCGGCTGTTCTTGCAGCACAGAGTCTGCCAGGATATTCAGCATGTTCTCTACGTGCGCCAGCACACGCTTCAATCCATCTCCACCGCCGTTCACCAGCGCCGCATCCACATCTTCAGACCAGAGGATTTGCGCTGCTAAGACTAAAATTTGAGCCTGAAAGGAGACAGGATTTTAAAGTTACTAGTGCTACACATAGCAGTGGGAATAGATTAGCTGCTGTAATGATTAGCTGCTCTATTTTATAATGTACAGAGTTTGTTAACATTTTTCGAATAAACCTGCGTATATGTAACTGCTACAGTTAGCAAGTTCTTTAACTAAGATCTTTACAGTACCCATTTCTGGCTACCATCAAACCAAACTAACCTACAACCGCGAAATAACTAACCTGATACTTATCGCACCAGTCGATAAACTTTTGCGGGTCGACGTCACCATCCTTGAACTGTTTGACATCTCCGACGGCATCTTTGAGGCGGCAGGCGAGAGTCACGCGCATCTCGCGTTCCACCATCGAAAGCCAAGAGTTGATCTTGGGATTCTCTATCGTGGATACAGGAGACGTGAAATACACCTGGTGGGGAATAAATAAATAATGGTTACACGCTCATACATCTGCGTTAGGATCGTCTATGTCGCAGGAGGCATGAACAAATAGATATTATTATATAACACAAACATCCAAGACCCGAAGAACAAACTTCTGCTCGCTACACAAAGCTAGCTCCAGCCAAAGATCGAACAAAGTAGCCAGTGAACATTACATACATCCGTATAAGACTTCGCTGTAGATTCTGGCGTCACAAACCTTAACCGAATTTTAGTTTATCTCTGTGTTCTCCTATAAAACAGACATGAGAAAGAGATGGAAGACGGTTCTTAATTAGGAAGAGAGAGAGAGTGAAGCTAAAATTAGGTAACTATAGGTTTGAGACGCCAGAATTGACACCTTAATAACTAATACTTGAGGTTAATAAGCACAATGGAGTGTCGTGAAAGCCTTTGAGGGTAATGAGCACAATGGATTACTTTGTAACATAGGAGTGACACTCGTCTCAAAGAAGACACGGAGTCGTAACGGTGAAAGGGATTTGAGATCATGTCTTAGAAAGCCATGTTACAGTTATAAACGAGATCTTACCTCTTCACCCTCCCGTGAAGCGATACCGTTGATAATAGTATTGTCTTCGTTGAGAATGATAGCAGCCACGCCGGCGAACATTTTCTTGAAATGTTTCTGCAGACGAGCAATGTTCTTACTGTTGCCGATGATTTCGAGCAGGTCCTCATCACCAACGAAGTAGAAGCTGTGGGATGTATTAGTAGAGATGTAATCCGGAGTTTGGATATATTTTAGAAAAAAAAAATTATTGACAATGCTATGGACTTCTTCTCTGCATATCATTGATTCGACTCTAATTACAAATAATTAATTAGAAAAGCCTATGATGACTTTCAATTAAATGTGTCGATGGTTTTATCGCTCAGAACGACTTTTTACTGATAACTTTAGAATGGAAAGGAATAACGCAACAAAAACGGACGTCGCACGTCGGTGCAGTGATGTTAATTATTGAACTTTTGAACCCAAATGATACAGTACAATCTTGATTTTTTTGCCGCTTTTAGCTTCTCTCATTGACGGTACTTCTAATGCTTTCTGTTCTCTTATCAAGGAAGCATTCCAACATATACAATTACCATTGGCAAGTCTTTTGTTTCTTTACAAACAAGGCACAAACATGTTTAAAACTCTTACCGTGGGAAGCTGCTTCTCTCCCTTTCCAAGTATTCTCCTAGTGCCTTCTGTATCTTGCCGAGGAGGTCAGCTAAACGTTCTAGCGACCGCTGCACGCCTTGGATGTTCAACACATCCATCACCATCGGGGACTTGCTAACTTTCTTCATGAGACCGAGGAATTCAGAGCTGGTGAAGAAAAAGTTATAATGATGTTGTTTCATTAGATAGTAGTTAAGAGAGTCATTACTTCCTAACTAATAGCTAACGAAGTAAAACCGATATGAAAGTGAACATTGCAAAAAAATTTGGTACAATATCTTATAAAACAAAGGAAGCATTATTTTAAATAGCAAATTAGGGTAAAACACCCAATTATCAGCACTTTAAGAGGTTGTCTCATTTCAAATTGGTTTTTTAAATTAAAAACAACTTATATCAGCTAAATTGTTGCGATTATTAAACATCTTGTTTATTAATCTTTATATTTGTATAACTTTTGAAACGATAATGTTAACAATACGAGAGAATATTAAAAGAGATTGAAAAATGATCGTATCTCCATTTATTGGCATGCTTGTTGCCAGTTATTGGCACGAAATTACCCAATTATCAGCACCAAGATTGGAGCAAATAAAATTCTTCTACAAATAGAGTTGTAAGGCTTTTATTAAAATATAGGCCATTTAGAATTAGACCTAGGTATTCCAAGAAAATATATCCGTTACAAGTTACAGTTAAAACTCTTTTTATTTCAGTTTTTTTTAATAATTTACTTTTGTCTTACCAATCTTTGTCACTTTTTGCTTCTTGTTTTTGTAATCGAATTATTGCGCTAAAAGAGAGCTCAAGTTAGAAATCGGGTTCAGGTGAATCCAATTCATCATCATCATCATCATGATGAATCGTTATCGTCATCAGCCGGAAGACGTCCACTGCTGAACATAGGCCTCCTGCATAGAACGCCGCTTGGATCGGCTACTCGCCTCTTGCATCCAACGGTCCCCCGCGGTTTTGACAAGGTCATCCGTCCACCTAGTAGGGGGCCGTCCTACACTACGTGTTCCGGTTCGTGCTCGCCACTCGAGAACCTTTCTTCTCCATTGGTTATTGGTTCTACGAGCGATGTAGCCTGCCCATTGCCATTTCAACCTGCTAACTTTGAGAGTTATGTCGGTGACTTTCGTTCCCCTGCGGATTTCCTCGTTTCTCATTCTATCACGCAGGGAAACCCCGAGCATAGCCCCATAGCTCGTTGTGCAACTTTGAGCTTGTTAATGAGCCAACAGTAAAAAAATCCAGTTATTGGCACAGAATTAAAACAACTATGAACACTATGCTGATAAATGGTAAATGTGGTTTCAGCATGGTGCCATCATTTGGAGAACGATCATTTATTCAAAAAATACCCTACACAAAGCATTTATTCAAAAAATACCCTTATTCCATAATTCCAACAAAGGTAACTATTGAAAAACAACCAAATTAGTTTATAAACATTAAGGTGCCGCTTCATGACCTGCCCAACGCAAAAATCCTAGAACGCAAAAATGGCCTAAAGGCTTTTTTGTTCATCGAAGAAAAACAGGCATTACGGAAAAAGGAGAGACAACGCCAGAGGCTTCGGTTCGCATTCTGAAAATTTTGAAATAAATTTCCAAAAAAAATTTCCGAAGACAATTAGTGCGTGGTAATTTCCTAAAACCTTTTCCAGGAAATACGTGTAAAAACACGCACACTTGTAAGGCATTATCAAAAGCAAATGCCTTACAAGTTTGTAAAATAAATGTTTGTTATTTAGAATCTCCATTACATGTCCAAGGATTATATGGAAGTGTTTTGTTGAATTTTACATTTATGAGAACACTGAACGGCTAAAGTCAAGGTAAAATTTGTCCAAAAAAGCTGATTTTTGAAGGCTTGTGCTGAGTTGGAATCTCAAAATTTTAAATTTTTGCTCCCACGGAATCCTAGATATAGAGTACATGATACTTTGCTCAAAACTTCTAAAGAAACATTTTTTAGGACACTATAATCGCGTACGAGCGTTTATATGGAAAGTATGGCGAGCTGTAGCCTCTTAAACCCACATATCAACATGGGTGCTGATAAATTAGAAAATCTAAAAAAATTGTACCCAATTGTTGGCATCCTCTTTTTAGCAATTAGTTAACGGAAAGCTTTAAATGTTTTATTCTAAAAAGGGTCTTCATACTTATAAAACACTTAATAAATACAATTTCATTAAAATCATCTAATCCCTACAAATATAATGTTAATTTTAAGCAGGTAAGATCTTATCGTCGTTCAATCAAAATGGCCGCAAAATTACAATAACTGCAGAACGACTTCTTTGAATCACTTTGTTGGCGCCATTTTTAGCCTTTTCGTATTAAAAACTCTGCTATTGTTAAAAAGATGAATTCTGCCGTATTTTTTCCAATTGGCAATGTAAGAACCATACACAGTAATAAATGGTTTGCACTTTTTCGGTAAGGTGCCGTTATTTGGTGCAGTGCTGACGTTTGGGTGATTTACCCTAATTGGAAATATTTTATTTGCTTTTAGACGTGATGGCTTCATTTTTGTAGAATTTCTGCATTACGAAAGTTATAAAACAGAATTATAAGATCCGCCAGGTTGGACAATAGTTAAATTGTTAAAAGAAAGTCAAGCTAATGTAAACTGATGATGATAACAGATATTTTTCTCGCTAACCTGATGCTTTGGAAACGGCTAGTCTCAACAGGCAACAGGGTCTTGATATCGGCTGATCCACTGAATATCCCTTCGAGATACACCCAGCGGCGTTGCACGTCGATCCAAACGTCAAACAAAGCATTGATTCGGTTCAGTTTCTCTTCCCAAGTTAATGCTTCTTCTTCAAACACCTAGAAATAAGATACCAATAAAGGATGTCGTATGTAGCGAGTTGTAGCGAGTTCGACAACACCATATTTAAATTTTATAGACGCGTCTCTACTGAGAAATAGGCTAACGGAGCGAGTAAAAAGGTGAGGACCACTGCAACTCCAATTTCCCACACCTCTTTCACGATTTCCTCACAATAAAATTCAAACCATATTTTCGTCGACACAAACCCTTTTGTCATTTTCATTTTAAAGTTGATGCAGAGCTTAAGAGGATTTCAATCTAAAAAAATTACAGTGATATAATGAACAATCTGGAGATCAATATTGCTAAGGTACCTTGTAGTAAGGCGAGAGTTTCATAGCGGCGACGCTGTTGATGTGTTCCTTGACCTTGTTGAACAGGTCGTCCCATCCGCGGATGATTTTACACTTGTTCTGGTAGTTGATGAGATCAAGTTCGTAGCTCTGCCAGGATTCGCGAACCTTTAGGGAAAATAGATATTTCTCAACTGCGGTCACAATGTAAGTCAGAAATCATTATTACTAACCAACATTTATTATTACCCTACATAAATATTTGTACAGTACTAAGATTAAAATTATGTGCTTCGAATTAGTACGAATGTGTACACCAAATGTCCGGCCGTCCTGCAACCCTAGAGCCAAATACAAAAGTCACGCACACATGGTGTGCACGCGATATTATTGGGCGCTTTTAAAGATGTACTCGCATGAGAAATACCAACCACCTTCAAATTGAAAAGACTATCTTGGAAGACTATCACTCAAGATCAGGTGAGCAAACGATAATCTAAAAACAAAAATTACCTGTTTCAAGAACTCTTCTAGCGCTTTCTCGCCCTGAGCCACAGAAACTACGTCCTTCACAGTATGTTCGTTGTGCAGAAGGTCAACGTCCCACACTTGTCCAAGAGTCAGCTCTGACAATGACCAGTCCACTTTGAGCGCGCGGCACAGTTGCCGCCAGTGACGCTCTTTGAGCGCGTCGGATTTTAGTTCCACTATCAGCATGTTCACCTGTTGGAGACAATTTTATATTATTGAACTACAATTAGGATTGTTAAAAGTATTAGATTTTGCACATAATGAAATTAAGAGCATTTTATGTCCATTCAATAGGTTTCATTGCAATATTAACAATCGAAACAACGACATGATTTTAAAAAGAGCGGCTTCGATTCCCTTATATGATCAAAATTATTTAATGCAGTATTTCTTAATTCTAAAGTTGACAACATGAATTACTACAACATGTTTTTATATATCTTATAGTTTAGACTTCCCCATACTGAGTACAATTATTGTTTTTACATAACATAATATTATATACCTTAGTGTAAGACTGGAGCAACTTGCGAACGTATTCGTAGCTGTCGTACATGCGCAGACGAGCGGGAAGCTCCTTCAACTCGTTTAGCATGGCTTCCAGTTGTTGCCTGTAAAATGTTTATATTGTGTAATAATGATCTAATTAATTATTATTCAGACTAGGTCAAATAATTTTTCCAGCCGGGCTAGCATGCGCACCACGACAAAATTTTGTCTACTGTTTTGTCTCGCTCTTTCTCGTGCGAATATGAGATAAATTCACGATATAAGCATCGACAAAATTTTGTCACGGTGCGCATGCTAGCACGGCAGATGTTGGCCCAACGAGCCTAACTGTTGCAACTTTTTCAGTGTGCGTAACTTTGGTTTATATATTCTATTCATAAAGAACAAATGTTTACCTGAGTTTCCTAGGCTGCACAGACAGCCAGGGTTTCTCCCTAATGTCATCGATTTGTGTCCAGATCTTGCTGAGTGATGACCATACACCGCGAAGGTCTTGAAGTTCTTCCAGCGCCACAGTCATACGCTCGTTGTTTACAGAGCTTCCTGTCAGTTGAGAAAATTAATATTATAGAATGGTCAGGTGACGTAAAACGTGGAACGAGATAGAGGACAGCGTTCTGGCTTACTTCTGTAGGATAGCTAATAAGTAACTTTAGTGTAAATATTGGCTGTCTTACTTGCACGTTGAGGTACATTTGATTCCACCTAAAAACAAGTAGCAGCACTTGAGGTGTATTTCAGTAACCAATAGCGTTCCAATCTGCTTCAAGCAACATCAAAGCTTCCGCCTTACTGGTACTTTTTGCTTGACTTGTAGTGTTGACAGCTCATCCTCAGGCTTGAATTTTATTTATTTGTATAGATGTATAGAGGTATCAGACACACCAACCTGTGTCATGCAACTCCAAAGCCTCCTTCGCCTTAGCAACGTTGTCCCTTTCTTCCTTGAGGCGAGTGTACCGCGCCTCCATAGCTTGCAGTTTGGACAGAGCATCCTCGGGCCTAGTGGAGCCGCCTGTCGGCTTGCTGCGCTCCCATTCGGTGAGGAACTCGACGGTGCGAGATTCGACCGCCTTGTCTTCTGCGACGATCTTTTGTTGCAATGAGGCCACCTAATCAAAGATATTAAAAATATATGAGGTAAGTTTATTTCAATTGTAACTTGTAAAAAATTTCTTGGTTACCGTAAATATGTACTTAGTTACAACGGTAAAGAATAGATCATCATCATCATCATCATCATCAACAGCCGGAAGACGTCCACTGTTGATCATAGGCCTCCCCCATAGAACGCCACTTGGATCGGCTACTCGCCTCTAGCATCCAACGGTTCCCCTGCGGTTTTGACAAGGTCATAGGTCCACCTAGTGGGGGGCCGGCCTACATTACGTCTTCCGGTTAGAAAGACGTAGAGGAAAGAATAAATACCTGGGTCTGAATAGAAGAGTCCTTTCTGCGCATTATTTCATTGAACGCGCTCCATTCTCCTTCTATATTGTCCACATGCAGCCATTGCGCTGGGAACTGAAATCTGTCGTACAACAAAGTTTTAGTATTATTGTTTAGTGCAAATAAACCTTATTTCCTTGGAAATTTTCTGATTTCAAAAAAAACAAAATTTTCAAAACAGCAACACATATATTATAAAAGTAAATCGGAGTAACAAAATGCTACTTATTCTATTTATTACCTCTGCATGGATAAACTGAGTGTACATTTGTCATAGATGTACCTTAGAGCTCAAGACAGAACATACGTTAAAAGGTAGTAGATTATAACTAAACAAACCGTTGTCTTTCAAGAATACGTTGGGCTTCACGGTAGATGTCTACTTGCTTCTCCCAGGCCAAGACTTCTCTCTTCAGTTGTTGCACATATGTAATGAGGGAAACAGCATCGCTAGTGGAGGCGGCCTCTGTAGATAAACTTTTAGCGTTAGACCGTGCGAGATACGTGCTGAATAATAGCTTTTTGGATTTATTACAGCTAATGTACTTTTGATTTTGAGTATCAGTTTAAGTATCTGTCATTCATTCACATCAAAATTTATTGAATCCAAGCATTGAGCTCGTAAATGGCATACTTTTAGCTAAAAAAGATATCAATATTTTTGAATATTTTCGAATAAAAACAGTTTTATATTCCAGTAAATAATCAATCAGTTGTTTAAAGAAATTTGTGTGACGATCGACGACCGATATCCATTCGCTTTCTCAAAAATGACAATGCAGGGTCGTTTTTTAGACCCGAAAATTGTGATTTCACTGCGTATTTCAATAGCGCTCGTGAAGTCTGCCGCCAACCAGTAATGTGCAAGCATTACTGTGTTCTGGTTTCATGAGCAGAGTAGCCAGTGATATTGCTGGGCTTATGAGACTAATGTCTTAGGGTAGCGAGCGCACTGCAGTGCCGCGCAGGCCTTTGTGTTTCAAATTTCTGAGTGGCACTGCAATTGTTATGCTTACTATCAGGCAAACGACTAGCTCGTCTCATTATCAAATAGCATAAAAAAAGCATAGCTTGACGCCGTTCACACTCACCGATGGTCTGGTGTTCTAGCTGCGACCGTGACTTGGCGAGTCTTCCGTGGAACTGCACCATCTCCCCTCCAAGCAGCGCTCCGAACTTGCCGAGCACCTCTTTGTGCCAGGCGTCGTACTTCAGCGCCACTTTGCTCTGCACACGAGCGAAGTCGATGACCACGGGCCCGTATTCGCGACGCGTGTCCGACGTGTCGAACGTTGTGCGAGATTTCCTGGATTTAGAACACTTTAGAACACAAACAACTGGTAAAGGTTCTTATCCCGTATATTTTATGCATATATTTGCGAGCACCAAAAAACCAAGACAAAAATACATGCCCTTATTTTAAAGTCTTATAATCATAGAAAGTCTGGGATAAGTGATATAATTTATTATATTTGATATAAATAGATAATCAATTCACATCTATTATTTTATCTCACATGATGTAAATAGGATTCACTTACTTGATGTCATTCAAACACTTAATCCAGAGAGTGATATCTTCTCCGAGGCGTCCATAGAGACTCTCAGGCTGAAGATCCCACAAAGCTTGGTAGCTGAAAATAATCATCAAAATAATAACATGCCAGCTCCTATCCTAACAAACAGCATATATTACACAAATTTAATTGCTAGAATACAGTACAATGTTACGTTCATTTACATATACTCGGCAGTGGCATCGAGTTGAAAAGGATTTTATTTACTTTGGGCCTATATGAATAAAGCATTTTGAATTTGAATTTGTGTGATGTCCTGCGAGGTTCTTACCGCAGCCACTCGTCGACGTATTCGCGCACTTGCGATATCTTCTGCTCGATGGCGTCGTAAGCATTCTCGACTGGTGCCGAAGCGCCCGGCAGCTTCGTTAGGAGATTACGGTACGTGGCCGTCTGAGCGCGCGCCACGCCCACTTGGTACCTGGGATGAGAGATTTAATGAGTTTTTAACCTTTATTTTTATACAACATACGTCGATACAATCAACAAAAGTTATCGAATAGCTAGGTCGAATCAAAAGAGAATACAGAGCTACTACAATACTTTACGATCAGACTTTCGGTACTCGCAACATTCGATAAATTTATCAGTTTTTTCGATTTGACAAATTTATCGAACCGATTTCCGTACTTGCGCCGCTGTTAAGAGTCAACATTACCTGGTGCTTTGTAATCTGTGCTGGCTGGTAACGATAGCCTGCCAGGCAAACATCTGTCGCATGAGTTGGAACCTCGCCTCTTCTAGCGACGGGAATAGGTACATCTGCTGATTGGTGATGCGAACTTCGTGGACCACACGAGCGATCTACACAACAATCATAGTGTTACAAGTATTAACATAGTACAGTGAAAAAATTGCTTGATGACAAAAGATAAGTATTGTGTGTTTGTCGGTTTGTCGTGCTTCCAGACAGCAACTGATCGACGTGATTTTTTAAGATATAGAGAATGACGTAGCCTACTTTGCATGACTAAAATGCACGGTTCCTATGAGAATCTTCGTGCGGGAGAAACCGTGCGCAGCTTTTAATCTTGATTAAAGCGTAGAGAGCGTTTGGATGCAGCTGGTATAGTATAAAATGGCAAGAACTACGAAATAGTATCGGACGTGGTAAAACTTTAGTCTTAAAAATTCGACACAACGTCATGAGTTACCCGTTTTTATAACATTACTAGCCGTGAATCTACCGACGCTCCCACCGGAACCAAGCATTTTTCCGGAATAAAAAGTAGCCATGTCTCCGGTCTAAACTATCTCTATGCGAAATCACGTAGATCCGTTGCTCTGTTAAAGGACAAACTAAAAAATACACTATCGTGTTTATAATAGTATGGATGTATCATTAAATAAAGTTTAATCCTCACTTGTGGTTCGCCGCCCGGCTTGTGTGTAGGTTCGGCGGGCGAGTAGGTGTCCATAGAGAGGTCAAGCTCATTGGTCTTGCCGAGGAGAGCCATGGTCCATGCTTCAATACCGGCTTGCAGACGGGCTGCGAGGCTTTTCTCAACCTGCGTAAAACAAAGTTGTTTTTAATGATTTACTATATATACTTTTATGACGTATTTAGTGACGTCGCTGTAAATCTAATACGGTGGACATGACCAGATATTTTTATTATTTATGTTGTCATTACCACCCCCTTGACATGGGTATCAAATAAAACAGACTAAAAACAATGAGCTGAATATGATAAGTAAAATTACGTATGGCATCAAGAAAAGCTCAATTCTTAATTCTTTTTTGTTTTCAAGTTGAGAAAGGCACCTTCATTTTTAACTATTTGAACGCCACTTCGACGTCGGCGTCGTTCAACGAGTGATCAGCCTTGTAACGCTGTTCGAAATGATTAAAAATAAATAAATATTATAGTTTGAAAATTATCACTAAAAACGGGATATTTACCATGTATATTATTTGATTTGAGTTTCCGATATTTATACATGGTAAATATCAATAAATAACAAACGACAAATAATATACATGGTAAATATCCTGTTTTTAGTGATAATTTTCAAAGTGTTGATGACCATGACAGTTTAAAAACAAATATTATAGTGTTAAGAATTTAAGACGTGAGCTGAGTTTTGACGGGAATGCGAAAATGTGCTGTTGTTGATTTTGTGTTATTTACTAAAACCTATGTTTCTTCGAGTGTTAATGTGTAATAATGGTGGATTATTAACCATTAAGTGTTCGTAAAAGTGCATAAGTGAAAGGCAAATAGTACAAAGGCGAAAAACGTGTTTTTTCGTATTCTATCCAAAACTCCATAGAAGCTTCAGTAAAGTATCCACCGCTTTACTGAAGCATCACTTCGACTCGACCGCGCCTAGACTAAACTTTAACGTGACTTTGACGACTTTCACGCACCAAAACTAGAGATTTATGATATATTATGATTTGTATAACTTGACACTGGCTAATTACGCTAATCGCGTGGAGCCAATAACAAAACTAAAAAAAAAAAGACGTGAGCTGACCTCCTCGTCCAGCCGCTGCACCCACAGATGCAGGTTGCTGTATTGCCGCAGTGACAAGTCGTCGATGGCGCGCTGCAGCCGCAGCAGGATGTCGGCCAGGCTCTGCGCCGAGTACGGACACGTCTCCAGCGAGCGCGCGTCCACCGAGATCTGCTCCTCCACGGCCAGGAGGTCCTCCACCTGAGGAGTACCGCTACAACTTAATCTCAAAAATAAACAATACGATATATTTATAGGACCTAGTGGATATTTCAATTTAAAGAATAAGACAAATATTTAGTGAGAAAGATAAAATAGGGCCCTGTGGTGTGTAGATTAAATATAAAATGTAAACTTAAAAATGGCTTAAGGGATACGGCGCGCCGCTTTCTCGCTCGCGCATCTCAATATTTTTGAAGATACAGTAAAAGCTCCTTATTCGCGCTTCCTTCATTCGCGTTTTCACTATTCGCGGATTAAAAAATTGCGACCCAATTCCTATATTCGCGGCTAAAAATTTCTTTATTCGCGGATCTAATAACTACATACATAATAATAAAAGAATTCTAAGAGGTATCCAACCCAATATCCTTTGTAAATACAGTCAAATGGACTAATAAAAAGGTAAAATAGATCTTATTACAACTTTGCCTAAAGTATGTTGTTAAATTAATGATATCGCCGAGGACTTTGTTATAAGCCGCCTTCGCCGCGATCGGTGTTTTTCAGAATATAAACAAACAGAATGAAAGCAACCTTATTACTCAGTGAATAAAGTATATTTTTAAATGTGGCTGTTCCGTTCTATGGTAAAAGCCGCTTTGCGTGTTTTATTGTTTCGTCTTTCACATTCATTACAAAATTGTGATCGAGTAACACGTCTCTACCGCTCTTTTTCTAATTTATAATGTGAACTAAAAAAAAGAGGAACGAGTTTCGACACGAAAAAAAACTGCCAAGCAAGAGAAAATTACAAAATTCTTCAAACCATTGCCTAAGCCTTAAAATAATTAATCAAAATGTTCAAATACTTCAACTAAATTGATTATTTATATATTTGTTTTTTTTTATTTTGTCACCTAGGAACGTAACCCCTATAATCCCATACAAATTACCATTCCGTATTCACGGTTTCTGTATTCGCGGCATATTTATGGAACGTATCCCCCGCGAATAAGGAGCTTTTACTGTAATCAATATTTTATTATAATTATGAAAAATCGCATTCGGTGAAGTTGCTGACATTACAAAAGTTTAAGAATAATTTAATTTTGATCCACCTAAGTTTCCGAAAACTAAAAGTGGGCACAAAGAAATGAAATGAAGGCTAACTGTTTGGGAACTAGCTTCATAGGTGTACAAGTTTACATGATACAATAATTGTCTATTTATCAATCTCTCACGCTCATTTAATTTTACCTTCTCCTGGAACAACAGAACGACTTCGCTTAGCTTCTGCACGTACGGGTCAAGTTTATACGACTCCCATACTAACGCCATGCCCTCAGACACTTGGTTCAGAACATCGCGACGAAGCCCGGCCACCAGTGGTATTATGGATGCCTTATCGCGGATCTGAAATATTCAAATGTACCTATATTAGAAATCCAATAGTTACAATATCTATGCACATGTATTAATTTAATCAGGTAATATCCAGTGTGCCCGAGCATGATTTGCGAGGTACGAAAATACGTCACATTGTTTACGATGGAAAAATCGTTGCCAGTCGAATAAAGATTCTTTTTATATCAATGAGACCAAAACATAAAACAAAATAATAATATTGGGGGTTTTTGGAAATAGTTGTAATAGAGGTCACTAACGCTAGTTCATGCCAGAACACACTGTATAACGACGACATCCATTTAAAAGGCCATAACTTTTTATTCAGACAAGATGCTTAAAAAAACTTCTTCAAATAGTACAATGAGTTATTATATCAGCAGAGAAAATGAAAACTAAGTGTAATTGTATTGATTTGCATTTATTTAGGTTTCAGGGATGCATGGGCCGTTTGTGTTGTAGCGTTTTAGAATAATTTCTATTTTTTATTCATATACAGTAGACATTCTGTCCTTTTCATCCTTTTTTTTAAAAGATCCATGGAACAAACTAGGTTCAGTTATCGATTATGATCATGAGATTTCAAGTAGATACAATTAAGGTAACAGACCTACGAATAATAATAAGACAGGAAATGTAACTATGTAAAAAAATGACCCAACAAAAGTCGTGTCCAAGTAGGTCCAAGTCGTGTCCAGCACGTCATCATTCGGACGTTTTCCTTGCAAGCGAGTACACGTCAAATCTTCGCTTCAATGACTCAGCTGTCATAGCAGACATTGCAGCACGCGCGCGAACCAAACCCTGCTTTCGTTTGAACTTAAACCAATCACCAGGCAAGTCTATTTTTTAACGGAAGTCTATTTTTTGAAACCTCGGAATCGATTCGTATTTTGGTTCATACGTCTTTTTGGTTTGAAGTAGGGCCATTTTTTGTGTGGATTTTGTTCTGAATTACACTTCCTGACTTATTATTTATTCGTAGTAACAGACATAAGTATTTTGTACGAAGAATATTAGAATCCAACATAGAACCTATATTAATGAACTATGCAGTTAGAGAGAAGACTAGAAACTATACAAAATAAAACACTGGTATGTATTTCATAAATTAAAAAAAAAAAACTGCAATAAGAATCATACATTATTGTTTAAAACATAAAAGCACCTAAAAAGCAAGATATTCACAGAAGAAAATAAATCGAACGTAAACTTTGCAGATACAAAAAGATCTAAAATTGAACAAAACCATGCATCCTATAATACTTCGCTACCTTAGTATGATTCCTATTATTTAGCTGCACAAATAAAAACGCACATGTGTTAGTGATGTCGCACACATAGACAGTCGTACACGAAAAAAGTAGCTAGTGTATTGAGTATCATCTGTGAAAATTTAAAAGAAAAGGACAAGTCTCACCATTTCGAAACCAAAAATGAATTCTAATTCTTCTAATTAGAGTTAGATTACTACTTATAGTAAAGTAATACGAAATTGAATATTTTAAACGACTAAATACGAAATTTAAAAGTCGACGTTACTCGAAGATTAGGATATGTGGATTGACTAGCTGTGCCCCGCGGCTTCACCCACGTAGCCTTAGTTACTCCTTATAACATCAGCTATCTGCCACTGAAAGTCCCGTCAAAATCGGGCTATCCATTTTGGCAATTAGCCGGAACAAACAGACAGACAAAAATTTTTGAAAGTGTTTTTTTGTTGTGGGTTCCGTATATATACTTTCGCATATATGCATTTAGTAAGAACAGTTATTTTGACGTTATACAAACACACTGCAATTTTATTTATTTATATAGATATGCCCAAGGGCATATCTATTTGTATTTGTATTCAAGCACAGACCAGTAAACCTAGACGCCACATAATCCAAGTATTGCATGAGAACACCATCGACAAATGTTGGCGGGAGACGAGGGAAGGCGCCGTGTTGTGATTGGTCAGTTTAAAACTCATACATTAGACGAGTGAAGTCGGTATCTTGCGATTGGTTCGGCTGAGCGGCGTTAAGCAGTGATAATGCTTAACCTTGTCGAGCAGGGGTGCCCGGTTAAGCGGAGTGTATAGATTTACTGGTCTGTGGGTTCATCAAGGCTTGGACTCGCAAGCTAGCTAACTCGGAGTAATATCAACGTTTCAACCAGTGATTTTGTAACTGTTTTATATGATTAATATAGCTTCTAAACAACAAAATAACTATATAAACTTTGTGAATAGTTTGTAGCTAAATAGCATGGTCTAAAATAGCCTATGAGTGAAGTATGGCACACCAACATATGAAGTTACGGGCTGTAAGTAAACTGGTCAAACATGTCCAGAGTGTATCATTATCATGTGCTAATCGTGTTGAATATATTAGTGCTTGAACACTGTGAAATTTAACGTGATAAATGTCAAATTAAATGAAACAAAATAATATAGTACATACCTTTTCCAAAGTGCGTTCGTATGTACGCACGCTTTCAATAAGGGAAATAGCGAATGGGTAAAGTTGATTAGCTTGGTGAGCCTTGTTGACGATGGCCAGAGGTACTCTAAAACAAGAATATATTTGTGTTTGGTTAGTAAACAGATGAGATTGGACAAACCTATGATTTCCGTGAAGTGAAGAACAGAACAACCGTTACAACGATATCACGGGTCTATACGCGTTAAATATGCGCTCAAATTACCCGCTAGCCGCTGTCTTCTTATGACTACAGTCAATGCAAATTGACCGAAACTTCATGGGTTAACCAAGATGATATGTTAATATTAATTTGTACGCGGATAGACCTGTTTGTGTCTAAATACCATTGTTCTATTCAGTTGAATTTTTTTGCGTCGAAAAGTACAAATAAATCTTCAGCCTCGTCAAAATATTGGTGACATTTCTTATTGCTAATGAATTGCACATATTTTACTATACCTGAAACCGAGATTCTTCAGATTGCGAACTTCTTTGTATAGAGTGATGATTTCGGGTAAGAAGTTAACTTTCAACTTCAAAATGGTACCAGTTTTGCTCGAACGAGCGCGCACGGATTCGATCGCGAAGATGCGCCCAGATACCCCCAAATTACGTTGTTGCACCTACAAGAAAAATATAGCTTAGTATAATGCACTAAGGAGGACATTTCCGATTACATTTTTAAATTTTTTTCAATACAAGTCTTACCTTACGAGCCCAATCATCGAAGACTTCTTGCGTGTCTAACTTAAGACGGAAGCTGTCCCCGTCAGCCTTGAGCTTTTGTCCTTCAATATGATTCTCCCATCCTTTACCTATAAAGAAACAATTCTTATATACTAATATTATTTTACTAATATTATTATACTCGTACTAATATTACTAAAGAGTAAACACATTATAGATTTCACCAAACATTATGGCTGATTTATGCGCAGGTTCCACCCCTCTCAATCCGGTACACAACCATATTGTAGATCCCTGATCCAGCCTGCAATACCTATAGAGCACCTTATAGAGCCTTACCTGCTAACAATCTCGTGTTCGGTTTCAACTCCAACCCGATCTAAACCAACGCTAGATTTTAGGCTGGAATAAATAGTCTAGAATTTTCGCTGGTTATCATTTTAGAACGAACGTTATTAAGGAAACAAGTTCTTACAAAACTAAAAGAATCGAAAACTCTAAACAACTCCTTCCACACGAACATTACTCACCGCTGAAAACGAACACAAGATTATTAGCCGGTAAGGCCGGTAAGGACTCGCATCAATACAAAATATTTGATTTTACCAATAATTGATTTATTTTGTTTCGTTTAAACCAAAGCAGGCCTCGTATAAACGGATGGGAACCGGAAAAGGTCCCAAATATATTCCACGCTTACTGACATTCACTAGGAATCTTACCAAGCACATCTTCAACTCTCTTCAAGTACGCAGTGAGTTGGTGGTCGATCTGCTTCGCCCAAATGATGGAGCCGGCGACGGGTGGCAAATCGCGCACGAGAGACAAGCGGCTGCATTTCGATTGAGGATATTGCACCTAGAAACATTGTTTTATGAATCTATTCCTTGTAGGACGAGGTTTCTAAGGCTGAGATTCAGAGACGAATCTAAGCGTGGACTCACGCTTCCATACGTCAAAATTCTATACAGTTTTGACATATGGAAGCCAAAGTCTACGCTTAGAATCGTCTCTGTATCTTAGCCTAAGAGTGCATTCGTTACAACAGTGTTAAGTAGCTGCGAGAGAGTGAAAACAAAATCAGATGTTCCAGAACCTCAACATAGTCAAATATCGAGCCGTAAAATTTTGTTAACACATTACTTTTACAAATTAGTTGGACTATCAATACTTCGATAACAACCTTTACATCCTTTAGTTTCTACAATCACTGCATTAGCGTGCCGCACTTAATTTGGCTGACATAATTGATTGCCAAAATTATGGTTATTATTATTATATTTGCCGAGTTTCCGTACACTTTTTCTTTAACTTGTGGTTATTATTATAGGTACATAGTTTCCGTATATTTTTCCTTTAGCAGGATGTATACAACAATTAGGATACATCCAGGCTAAGAATAGTACCACCCTATCTCTTTCCGTGGGTGACGTAAGAGAATATGAAAGGAATGGGCAGAAGCATTTTCCTCAGTGAACATCACCACAACGCCTATCACGTGTGGTGTATTATTTCAAAATCACCGCTTTATGGGGGAAGCCGATATTCAGCAGTGGGCGTTTTTTGGCTGGTGATGATGATGATACATCATACAACGCTTGTGTTATTTAACTTGTTTACCTTGAATTTCTCATGCAAAGCTTCGATATCATCCTTCACGCGCTGTATGAGCTGTGTTTGGTATTCACGGATGGCGCCGCGTATATGCGGGCGCACGAACAGAGCGTTGAAGCGTGAGAATATGCGGAACATTTCGTTCGCGTTCTTGGCAGTCCCGAGCTGGTCGCGGAGGTGGGCCGTGATGCGGGTTTCAACGCGATCTAGAAAATAGTTTATTTTATAACTTTTATTATAGCTTCTATGTAATCAAATCTTGGAAGTCAATTTTAACCTTCTTCTAATTATCGTATCGAAATGAAACTTTCGATGTAGTTTGGAAAGCAAGGAGGAGGATACTGGAACTCTTCAGTGGCTACAATTAAGCCCCTCTAGTTCAGGATCATATGATTCGTTTTGACGAGTCCAATAGAATGCAGTTGGTATCGAGAGCTTGTTGATGGAGCCAGGAGATGGGTACTGGAACTTCTCAGTGTGTTATATAAAACGTGTCGAGTTTGGGCTCATATGATTCGTTTTGACGAGTCCAATAGAATGCACTTGGTATCAAGAGTTTGTTGATGGAGCCAGGAGATGGGTAGTGGAACTTCTCAGTGGGTTATATAAAACGTGTCGAGTTTGGGCTCATATGATTCGTTTTGACGAGTCCAATATAATGCACTTGGTATCGAGTTTGTTGATGGAGCCAGGAGATGGGTAGTGGAACTTCTCAGTGGGTTATATAAAACGTGTCGAGTTCGGGCTCATATGATTCGTTTTGACGAGTCCAATAGATTGCAGTTGGTATCGAATCTGTTGATGGAGCCAGGAGATGGGTAGTGGAACTTCTCAGTGGGTATTAGAAAACGCGTCGAGTTTGGGCTCATATGATTCGTTTTGACGAGTTCAATAGATTGGAAAGCGTGTTTTTTTTAAAGCTACTTATTTAATATTCGCGTAGAAGTGAATTTTGTATAATATGTAATGATAACGTCGATGACAGGTAACAAATCCCTTCTGCTTGGAATGTGGAAACTTTTCTATGAGAGCAAAGAGTCGAAGTAAGAAAAGTCGAGTAGTGGGAAGGCTAGAATTTTGGTCGAATCCGAGTTGTAATAGAAACACTATGAGTCTATGACTAAGAGATTTACGTCGAAAGATTTTGGTGTGAATCTTACCAATTCTGTCTTCATAGCGACGTACAGCTGCCTCCCAAGCGTCGCAGCCTTCGCGAGAAATGTCCAAGCAATCCACTTCTTTTACATTTTCGTATGCAAGGTTGACCTACAGAAATTAACGAATGCAACATGTTATACGGGTACCAATTGGTTGGTTGCTTGTCAATTAATAATTTAGTTCGATTTTTAACATATTTAGCTAGACAGCGTCTAAAGATAACGTCTAAAATGGTCAGAAATGTCACAACAGAATTGAGTTCTACGACACTCCTTAAATCAATATTTGTGGTTGTTTAAATTTAATTTTTTGTGTTCGTTTTAGACAAAAAGGCTGTCTAATAAAGCTGAGTAATATTTGCCAATAGAATAGCACAGAATCACTATACATCATTTATATTAAGTTTAAGGGTCCGTAATAAGCCTAAGCCAAATTTAAGGTTAAAAATGGCACGGCGTTTTCTTTTACTTGAATGTTATTTTGTAGATTTTATACATTTAATTTGGTCACAAAAAAAATATGATGACTCAGGGTAGTTTTGCTATAGAATTGAAATTCCAAATTCTTTATACACGTGGAGTCCATGAGCACTCATGAAAGTTAAAATAAATGACTCTAAGTGCCCCAAAAGCGTTCCAAATTGATCAAGGGCAAGAAACTCGTCGGCATTTTAATTTTAAAAGTTGAGGGCGCCTTTGTAACCTACCTCGGCAATAGCGTTAGCGTCAGCAGCGTCCATGGGAAGGGAATGCGGCTGTGCCGGCTCGCCACCCGCGCCCGCGTCTGTTGCCACGGTCGCGCGTGGACGAAGAACCTTTACATACAAACATATATTAAAATAATATTATATGAAATCATGTTATTCAGAAAATGCATCAGATTTCTTTTTTTTTATTTAGCTCTAGCTTCAGGATTCATAGATGAAAATATAGGTATGAATGCTTTTTTTATTTCTAGTATTTTTATTGTTATTGTACAATGCGATTAAAATAAAAATAGGAAGGGCTCTCGGCTAACTTCAGTTCTATGTCAGTTCAAAGTCCAAGAATATTGTACAGTCAAACAGAAAAACACTGAATTTTGAACTGACATTGAAGTGAAGTTAGACGAGAGCCCGTCCTATTCTAATTTACACGACTGCACAAAAAAGGGGTGTATAATTGTTTAGGTTTCATGTATGTATATGAGTTTCTTTATACCACCATATTACAAGTAAATGGCTGAACAGATTTGGATGTATGGGGTATCTTTTGATTAAAACGTTCGTAAACATATATCGTAATCGTAAATAATTATCTCATTATGAAGCTCGGCTGTACGAAGTGAATTCGGTCAATGATACATAATTATATATTTTATTTTTATTTTATTTTATTATCAAAGGAAAACTTACAGCTATGTATAGAAAGTTGACATTATAGTATAAAATGGAAGGCTAATTACAAGTTTTCACAAATATATTGACGAATAGCTAAGTAATAAACGCAAAATAGACAGACGGACGAGCACATAATAAACACAAAAATAGCACAGTTTACATGCAAAACGAGGAAAAAAAAAAATGGTGTATCGTTAGAATCCTTACATCACACCACACAAGGCGACTGTTGTAATCGCTTTGCACTTACTCTGAGCATGACGGTCCGCAGTTGTTCGTGGTGGCGCCGGAAGCGGCGCATGTGCTCCATGCGCGCCTGCAGCCGCTTGTGCGACGGAGACACGCGCCACACCATCTTGAGATGTTCGTCGCGCTTCTTCTTTACAATGTCTCTGTCAAATTAATACTAACAATCTGCCTCTTCTTGCGTACACAGTTAACTATTTGAGACGGGTTTGAATGGCAAAATTCAACTAGTGAAATTCTTTAAATGTATTTTTTTTTATTGTTTTTAGCTGAAAAGCCGTGTGGCCTCGTCTGGTATAGAACCACTTCACGCTTTGAGATTTTTTTAAAATTACATAAATATCGCGTATTAATATGTTTTAAGGGGGAGAATACGGTTGGCCGCTATCTCGCTCGCACATCTTAACATTTTTGAAGATAAATAATCACTTAAGGGGCAGAATCCGGCGCGCCGCTATCTCGCTCGCGCATCTTAGCATTTTTGAAGATAAATAATCACTTAATATAATTATGAAAAATCGCACTCGGTGAAATTGCTGGCATTAACATTACAAAGGTACGGCAAAAGTATCATTTTGATCCGATCAAGTTTTCATACATGAAAATGGGCAAAACATAAAATCCCATTTTTAGGTTTGAAAACCTGAATGGAACAAAATGAAATTTTTGTGTAACCTTTGTAATGTCATTGTCAGCAATTTCACCGAATGCGATTTTTCCTATTTATATTAAGTGATTGTTTATCTTCAAAAATGTTGAGATGCGCGAGGGAGATAGCGGCGCGCCGGATTCTGCCCCTTAACATAATTATGAAAAATCGCATTTGGTGAAGTTGCTGGCAATAACATAATGTTATTGCCAGCAACTTCACCAAATGCGAAATTCACAAAGGTACGGCAAAAGTATAATTTTGATCCGATCCAGTTTTCATACATGAAACATAGGCAGAACATAAAACCCCATTTTTAAGTTTGAAAACTTGAATGTGATTATTTATTAATCTTCAAAAATGATGTGATGTGCGAGCGAGATAGCGGCTCGCCGAATTCTGCCCCTTAATAATATAAGATTGCTTAGCGATTATAAATAAGTTTCCATAATAATAATGCATGTAATAACTCACCGCAACAGTCCCTGTAGTTTCTCGTACTCATCGTCCCAGCACGAGAACACTTCGAAGCACTGCGTCATCACGCGCTCGAAATCCTCGAATGGAATGTGCATCAGACGACGTGTGCCCAAGACCTACGGAATACAAGATTTAGACACTATAACAAAAGTGCTTAGCTACTTTAGATTTATCAAGAACTAGCTGTGCCCCGCTGCTTCGCCCGCCTAGTAGCCTAAGTTACTCCTTGTAAGAGGTTCACTGGCAGATAGCTGAGGAGCTATCTGCCAGTGAAGGTCCCGTCAAAATCGGCACAGCCGTTTCGGAGATTACCCGGAACAGACAGACAGACAGACAAAAAATAATTAAAAATGGTTTTTTTGTTATAGGTACCGTATATACTTTCATATGCATCTGGAAACAAACTGTTGTTTTGACATTACAGACACTTCAATTTTATTTATTTGTATAGATGTACCTAACGCTCCGCTCATGTCATGCTGGCACGGCTACGCGCCAAAGCCTTTAAACACGACATTTAAATTGTACAAGATACATTATGGGACTATATTGACGCCATTTTTAGATCTAGAAGAGGATTTGCTTATGGTTACCTTTAACAGCTGTTGTCCAAGGTCCCTCGAGATGGCCTCGACGAGTCTCAGCCCACGTATGATGGGATACTTGGTGGAGCGGATCTTGCGAAGGTGCGAAAAGATTTGCTGAACAGCCAATCTGAAAGTTTTACCATGTATTACCATCAAATAATCTTTTTTCCTTGGTGTTAGGGAATTTTCTAGGGATCGCCTAATTAGCTAGCCACCACTTTTACGTTGAAAATGCCACAAATAAACTACTTATTTACTACTACGTATTTCGGCAATTGCACATAAAGTCTATCGTATTCTAAATGTACCTATCTAGCATGCATGTCTAGCGCTTATGATCAGTGGCGCAAGTACGGAACTTGACGATCCTTATCGATCGATAAATTGACAGTTCGACAAGATAAAATTAGAAATAGGTTGTTGATTTTTGTCGAAAACGACACATAAGCTACTTCCTGAGAACGAAAACTACTCTTCGAAACTAGCTTTGCGACGACGACAAGTTTTACTTGTAGTCTGTTATCGATTGCATTTCCTACACAATGAAGTTAAATTTTTATTGCATTGACCAAAGAACTAATTTCGCGAAGTGATTTTCGTGTGAAAACTGAGGCGAACGATGATAAAACCATTTATGCATTTACGTTAAAGTAGTCTTCGTTCCATAAACCAGTCTTTGAATTGTGAGATGCGAATATTCACTTGATACTGAAGAAAGTAGATTCGGCTTCGTTTAAAACAAGAACTACCTATCTCTAATTAAAATTTTTAACGATTCGAACTGTCAATTTTATTTATCGAAAAGATCGGTACTTGTGTTGCAGATGAGAAAGTGGTAAAACTCCAAATTATCGTCTACAAACAAAAACCATTTCTATGTAGAATTGTAATGTATTTTGTATTTTTAACCCATCTTGAGCTATTTCGACAAAAGCTAATAAACTCTCTAATATGGTATGAACAGGTTTATAGGCACGGATATGGCAAGTTATATTCATAGTATACAATACTTCCGGTACTTTTCATATTATAGTCTCAAAGAGGGGTTTTTCGTACTTAACAGATTTTTACATTAATTCATATCTCAATTTGTGAACAGAACATTTTTTGATTTTGTTACCTGATCCTCTCAAGTTCCGTAGCACTGAGGAGGTCGTTGATGGGGAAGTCTTTCATCAGCGGGTTGTAGTCTGAGACGGTGGCCAAAGCCTGCTTCAGGCCAGTGTCTGTGTCAAATGATACCGTTGCGTGGAATCGTTTGCCATACTTCAGGATTTCTAGTGTAAGAGCCACCTAAGGAAATACAGATAACAAATGTGTAGTTAGAGTGTGTAACGCAGCATTTTAAATTTTTATGTTATTATAGCTAACATAGCAAGCTAGCTTTAAGTGTCTGTGGTTTCAATAAGTCAAGCTACATAATAATAAAATAAGTAATTCATTATTGGAGTTCCAGAATATGAAGACTTATGAAATATATTGGTAACATTCAATGCAGTAGATAGTAAAATAAAGAACACAATTAAACTTACTTCAATACTTTCTCTCTTCTCCTGAATTCTATGAAGGGCTCTTTCGAGGTTCAGCCAGAAAGAGATCTCTTGCAGTGCTGTTCCATTTGAAGGGTCGCGGTCGAGCTTTGTCACCTAAAATAAAACAAAGGAGTTCAAATATTTTTGTTTCTTATGCTCTCATAACTGTGATAACACACACACCTTTTGTTTTTAATAATTTTAGTAGGTATAAAAGGTTAATACAAAATAGAATAGAAATAAAAAAAAATAGACGAATTAATGTGGAAATATTATTAGAGTAATATTTAATATATAAAAATATGTAGTGGTTTAATTTTTTAGATAAGAATTTTCCAATTTCAATTAAAAAAATATTATGTACAGTACTTAGTAGTCAGTGAAATTACTGGGGTTATTAGACGTCAGAGTAAATGTCTCAGGGTGATGAGTGCGGTGTATTGTGCAGCACTTAGTTATAAGCCTTTGGTTGGCACTGCAATAATAATTGTTGTGGCTGGGTGTTACATTTAACAGTACGACAATATAATATACAATATTAATCAATACATTTCTAAACTGCCCACTCTGCCAAAAGGTTTAGACTTTAGATCATTGGTTCAATCATACATATTCTGTAATTATTTTCATATGTTTATACAAACCTTCTGAATCTCTTTGATCCACCGATTGACTCCATTTTGCAATTGATTCAGGAATGTTGAGTCCTCGACTTTGTCCCCAAAGTCAGCGACACGCGGCTTTCGGCCCTCATCAGCAGCCCTTTGCAAAGGAAAATGACGTCGTTAAAAAGGATTTTAATCCTTATCCCACCAGTAATAAATTACGCTTCGGCAGTTGAACTAAGCAGACGTATATTTTATTTTACAAAAATATTAGTATTATTTCAAAGCTAAAACAAACTTTATCGGTCAGTGTATAAGAATAAATATTCGTAATTCTGGTGTTATCCTATTACGACCTTTTGTGCCCGAACATCACTCGAGGATCACGCTGCTGTACAGCGAAGCGCACGCGACCCCACCCCGCACTACACCTCGGGTAAGGGAGATAACTGCATTTTTGGTCTTGCTTACACCGTCGCCACATATCTGCAATATCCGCGCTCAAGTAAAAAAGCCGCCATGAGTGTTCGAAGTTCGCCACAGCAAAATAAAGATATGCCAGTAGGTCCAAGTGGCTCGCACTCTCAGCCCGACTTGTCAAAAGCCTCAGAATATGATTCAACCAATCAAGTTACTCTTAGAAAAAGGAAACAAAGAGAATGCGATTGTGAAAGTAGCAGGGCGATGATAAGTGCATTAAACGCTTTCCGTAAAGATATGATATCTGCCCTTGAAACAAATCTGAAACCATTAAGGGATGATATTTCTGCCATTAAAAATCAGTCGGAACTTTTATTAGCTGAACATTCCAAAATGAAAACTGAAATTTCACAACTACAGAAAATTAGTACTCAAACAGAGTCAAAAATATGCTCAATTGAAGCGGAGATTGAGAAACTTAAAATTGATCCGTCTGCATCTTCATCTAATTCACAAACATTACTTGCAACCGAAAATATCATAAATGAAATACAAGAAAGGGCCTACAGAAGTAAAAACTTTATCATGGTTGGCTTAATGGAATCAACTAATTTGGATGCCTCTGTACGTCAAGACGAGGATTTGAAATCTGTTAAAACAATCCTTCAAGAATCACTGTCAGTCAGTCCTGAAATTAACAAAGCTATGAGACTTGGAAATATTTTCACTGGTAAGATTCGCCCCTTAAAAGTTTGCCTTGATAGTCCTCAAGACGTTAAAGACATTATGAGATATAAGACTAAACTTCCTTCAAACATCAGAATTTACTATGACCAAACTCCCACTGAAAAAAACCTACTGAAGGAGCTCAGTCAGGAATTGACCCGCCGTAAAGAAAATGGTGAAAAAGACCTCATCATTAAATACATTAAAGGCTCTCCTAAAATCATACAAACAACGTCAAAAAACTAACACCGCCGAAACTACAACAGACCACTGATGAGATAACTACCTACCAATTATGTCATACTTATCAAGATCTACGACACGTAACTAAGACATGCCTAAATTTCTTCTATGCTAATGTAAGAAGCATACGCAAACAAGGTAAATTTGATGAATTGAAATGTACGTTGCGGTCAATTGATAGCTCAACACATGTCATTTTACTGACCGAAACATGGTTGAAAACTAATGAAGAAACTATTTCCTTTCAACTTCCTAATTACACGCACTATTTCAATATTAGAACTGATTCTATGGGCGGTGGAGTTTCCATCTACGTCCATAACGATCTAAACCATACACTAAAAGAAGAAGCGTACACTGGAGGTATTAACTACTTATGGGTTCATCTTGAGAAATACGCTCTTGATATAGGCGTTGTATATAACCCTGGAAGCAATAATTTTGCTGAATTTTTGGATGTTTATTCAGACCAACTACATCTAAAAAAACGTGCATTAGTATTTGGCGATTTTAATATTGACCTTCTCACAAAAAATCGGAACAGTAAAAGATACTGCGAAATGCTTCGCGAAACAGGCTATAGAATCTTAAACAATATTGAAGAAACTTATTGCACACGAGAAACACCAACTACTAAAACTATTCTCGATCATGTATGCTCCAATCTAAAGGATAAAAGTTTTCATATGTCCATTCTGGACTCTCCTATGTCTGACCATAAACAAATTTACTTATCCATGAAAAGATACAAGATCCCACCAAAGAAACGAATCATATACAGAGCAATAGACTACAAAAAACTTCAAGATACTATAAAGAGTTTAATTGCCGACCATAATGACAACTACTATAACAGTCTGGAAAAACTAATCAAGAATAGTATGAACAGAAGTGAAATAACTAAAACAAAAATACAGAATCTACCTCAACAAGATTGGATTTGTAAGGAAGTTACTATGAAAATCAAACTCAGGAACGAAACATGGTACAGACTAAGACAAGATCCCAATAATGAAGAACTGAAAAATGAATTTAAGTCAATCCGAAACAAAACAGCCGAAAATATTAGGAGTACTAAAGACAATTACTATCTAAAAGAATTTAAGAAGCACACAGGGGACCCAAAGAAGATGTGGAAACTGATAAATACCTTATCTAACAATAAAATTAAATTAGATAGCACTCCTCCAAAACTAATAACGGAGTCTGGTCCAATAACGGATGGAAATGCAATATGCGAGGCATTTAATCATTTTTTCTCAACCATTGGGTACACACTAGCAAATTCAATTCCTACACAAAATCAACAGATATTGAATTCACCACCAAATACAAAACAATATTATAACCACCAACTTTCAGATTTTACTCCATGTCAAAACGATGAAATTTCTAAAATAATTAAAAATCTTGATCAAAATTGTAGTGCAGGCATAGATGGTATTACGACTAAAGTTATTAAGTCTTTAAGTAACTTATTAGTGGACACACTGACAAACTGTATCAACAAATATCTTGCTGAAGGAATATTTCCTGATTCCTTGAAGCTAGCCAAAGTGACTCCTATCTACAAGTCGGGGACGAAGACAGACCCGAGTAATTACCGACCCATATCGGTTTTACCTGTTGTCTCCAAAATTTTTGAAAAGGTCATATATTCGCGTATAGATAAATACTTAACATCAATTGATTTTCTCTTTAAACAACAGTATGGGTTCCGATCACAATCTAATACCCTATCGGCAACAGCAGACTTGGTGACTAAAATTAGGACAAATATAGATCAAAATAAGATAGCTTTAGGCATATTTATCGACCTAAAAAAGGCATTTGACACGGTCAGTCACTCCATCTTACTAAAAAAACTAAAAGACATAGGGATATCCGGAACAGCCTATAAAATGCTCGAGTCATATCTGAGTAACCGATTTCAAATTGTCAAAATTGGAGATTCTTGCAGTTCGCCACATGAGATAACGTATGGGGTGCCCCAGGGATCTATACTTGGACCCCTGTTGTTTCTTATATATATAAATTCCATACAAGAAATCACACTACACGGAAACATATCGCTCTATGCGGATGATACATGTCTCTTTTATTTCGGGACGTCTATAACAGATATGATAGACCAGGCACAGGAAGACCTGGACAATTTAGTCCATTGGTTTCAGGGTAATTTACTCACGATAAATGCTTCTAAAACTTGCTACGTAATATACAAATCGAAAAACAAAAAAATTGCATCTCACGCTCCTTTAAAGGTTGGTTTAGAAGTATTGCAACAAAAGGATTCGGAAAAATATCTTGGCCTACGAATGGACAGTCGGCTTAGCTGGAATAAACAAATAGACCACATTCGTAACAAATTGTCATCATTATTGGGTTCTTTACGTGGTTTAATGCGGTGCTTGCCTTTGAAAGTACGTCACACAATATATAATTCCCTTGTAAAACCTCATCTCCTTTATTTAATTGAAATCTGGGGAAGTGCTCCCAAAACTAATTTAAAAGACCTACAGATTACACAAAATAAACTAATTAAGATGCTATTCCACTACGACTACTTAGCACCTACGGTAAACATTTACAAAGAAACGAAATATATGAACTTGAAACAACTTTTTAACTATTGTACTTGTATACTAGTAAGAAAAATTCTGAATAAATCAATACACACACAAATTACATTTACTAAAGTTCACCAAATACATAATCGAAGCAGTCGTAGAAAAGATCATATCTTGCTTCCAAACGTTCGAACTACTCAAGGCACCAGAACTATTGGTTTTGCAGGAGTGCAAATTTATAACAAATTACCAAAGGAGGTTAAGAATGCTAGCTCGTACAACATCTTTAAAAATAAATTAAAAAACCACATTCTAAACGACCTATCTTTACTAAGATAAACGAGATGTCCATCCGTTAGTCTCTGCACTGTGGCTTGTTATTGTGACGGTGCATTCTTAATCTACCGATTAGCAAACGCGGCGGTAGATCGTGTTACGGAGTAAAACCGGTCGTTTTACAATTAAGCATATTGTTTACGGCGCTTTTAAAATTTAACTTTCTTAGTACTTACATTATTTGATAATTATTGTGATACAACGTACTTACATTAATGCTATAAAATATCTAAGTATCTTTACCTAACTAACACTATTTTTAAGTAATAAAACTAATTTAACCGTAACTTAGCTGTCGAAGCATAAGAAAATGTCATTTAAATTGTTTCTCATATAAGTGAAATGTAATTTCTTTTTGAGAAATAAATATTCTTTAACCAGAATAAAACATAGTAGTTGCATGTTTAAATATGAGCAACAACAAATCTTGATTTAAGTAGCGTCTAACCGTTGCACTCTATTAATTGCCGTTTGCTGTTCACAAAGTACAACTATATGGTGTTCACTGTCGCGTAACTGAGTGCCTAACTGCCAAATGCTAAATTTATGATCTAAAAATAATTATTACCAATATTATTCTGCAATAAATAATTTTGTTTCCTGGTATCTCCATATCATGAAAAACTATCAACCTTTCCATTTATTCTTAGTGGACAAAAGGATATTGTAATGGTTAGTACTGTTCTTAGTATACCACACTAAAGAATAAATAAAAATTGTATGAAAAACTGAATGTATGCAAGAGCCGAGAAGCCAATCAACGTTCTAGGGGGAGGCCTATGTTCAGCAGTGGAGTGGAGTGAATATTTAATTGTTTATCAAATTTTTGTATAAGTACTATGGTCAAACCTACAAAGCTAAAATACCTTTTGATGACTGCAGCTACTAAAGGATGAACAGGCAGAGTGATCTCAGGAATGTCAATGTTCTGTTGAAGGTGCAGGAGCCCCATCTCCAGTTCAGCAATCTTCTTCTCCACTGATGGCGCCATCTTGTCTCCATCTCTGTTGAAATACAAAGTTGATATTGTTTCTCCGAATTTATAATCCAACTTCCTACTAATATATCCTACTAATAAATGCGAGTGTGTTTGTTGGTTTGTCCTTCTTTCACGCAGTAACGGAGCAACGGATCGACGTAATATTTCACATAGATATAGTTTATGAACCGGATAGTAACATAGGCTACCTTTTATCCCGGAAAAATGCACTGTTCTTGTGGAACGCGGGTGAAAACCACGGGCAGAAGCTAGGTAATATATAAATACGAAGGCGTATTTGTACGTTTCTTGGTTTGTCCTTCTTTCACGCAGCAATGGATCAACGTGATTTTTGGCATAGATATAGTTTATGGACCGTAGAGTAACATAGGCTACTTTTTATACCGGAAAAATGCACGGTACGTGGGTGAAAACTGCAGGCAGAAGCTAGTGATTTTATAAGTTTATTTTTTTCATCTAGAAATAAACAAATGTATAGCTATTGGTTACCGATCTTCTCAGGGATTGCATGGCTCCATTGCTTGATATGTTATGAGCATAGCTTATAGATTCTGTCAAAAAATATTTTCTCTTGAGTTATTTGTAAGGATATGGTTGCAGCAGATGGTGGCGGCAGATGGTGGCAGCAGATAAGATTAGGATGAATTACAGGTCTTTTAAGTAAATGTCGTTTACCCGACAACGGCTCAAAAACTAAAACCTGACTACTAAAAAATCACACTCTAAACAGTATGAAACAAGAAAATATTCTCATCTGAAATGTTTATGTACAACCAAATCAATAGTCCAACATAGCTCTCAAAATTAGCAAGTTGAAATGGAAATGAGAAGGTCACATCGCTCGCAGAACCGAGAACAGATGGGGAAGAAAAATTCTGGAGTGGCAACCACAAACCGTAAGACCTAATGTAAGCCAAGCCCTCCACAACATGGACCGACAACTTGATCAAAACTGTAGGATATCGTTGGGTGCAAGAAGCAAGTAGCCAAACCAAGTCGGTCTTCCGGCTGATGATGATGACATTTTTTGAACTTACGTTTTTTTATAATCCTAATGTCACATCTACTTATTAAGTTAGTTGAAATTTTAGGTTTAGGATAAATTATTTTTCATTTTTGAAAAGCAAAGAACTAAATACCAAATGTGTCAGGGCAATGAGTGCACTGTAGTACCGGGCCGGTCTTTGTGTTTCAAAGTTCTGACAGGCTTTGTTATGGGCTGGCATAACGCTTACCATCAGGCAAACAATGTGCTCATCTTGTTATCCAATAGAATAAAAATAATCGTCACTTAAGATCAAGAAGATCAGTAGTGGCCAGAAACTAACATCAAAGTAAAAAATATCTAGTTAGCTTCACATATTATTCTGGTTTTATTAAAAAGTATATAAATAGCAAATATAATATAATACAAAACAAGCTGCCTTGAATATTGATAAATTCTTGGCACCTCATTTACTTACGATGAGTCACTGGTGATGTCAACCCATAAAGAATTGAATTTATCAGATGGTATATTATCACTTTATTCTAAGCAATCGGTACTTTGAGCCATGACATTGATGAAAGAATAAAATTATTTCACCAAGTTGGCAGCCATTAGTATTTATTATAATTATTACTGTTCATTATTGTATCTGAGGCATTTGAATTCCTAAATAAATAAATAACAACAAGCTACATTCTGCAAACTTGGTGAGTTATGGCCACACTATATTTAAGATTAGAAGTTGGCCTACCAAGAGAAAAACACAAGTTACAATAGAGGCTTTTAAAAACCAAACTCCAACCAATCACAAGACCTTTTCTCAACTGGTTTTATACTGAACTTGGTTGAGGAAAGATATTAAAAGTCTTGTTGGGTGGTCCTTTGCCCTACATATTCAAACAAGTAGATATAACATAACTTACATAAAAAAATATACCTGCCTTAGGCTAGCTAGTGTCACTTGGGATGATGGTAAGGATTCTATCAATACCCCATACATCCAAATCTTTTCAGACATTTAAAAGTTATAGTGGAATAAAGAAACTCATATACATACATGAAACCTAAAACTCTTCTTTTGTGCAGTTGTGTAACAAAATATAATTTAATTCCAATTATAAAAACACGAATACTGTACCTGTCAGCTCTACCACTCTCCTTCACGTAACTCTTGAAGAATGGAGCCATGGTTTTGCTGATGAAAGCGTGAAGGGTCTCATAGGGCGAGCCATCGGAGAGGTTTATCAGTCGCAGTTGGCTGTGGATGGACTTGTCAGCCTCAATGACACCACCACGCTTGATGCAGACGAAGGCTGCCACTCGGGGAGACGTGAAGTGCACCTGATTAAAAGAACAGTATTTAATGTTTCATTAGTTGGAGATGAATTGTTATTTTTTTATAGTATTACTTGGGTGCTATCTTGACATACATACATACATACTGAAATAGAAAAAAAACAGTGATTGAGATTTTATTTTGATAAGGTGAAATTATTTTTTTATTATGTAAAGAATGTTTGTTGAAAATAAACAGATATTTGAATGCACTGTGAGGTAGTACATAAATAATATCTTCATTATCATCTAAATTTAAATAAAACAGTTTTATTTGTAAGTAAAATAGTAACTACAATAATTGAATATTTACACATAGTTACTAAACAATTATTTACCTCATTACTAAGTTGGTAAGTGACAGCTTCTTTCTCCTCTTCACCCTCTGCAGGTTGTTCATTATCATCTTCTAAGCAAAAAAAAAATATGAATTAATAGGAAACAAATATTTTTAATGCTTTTTTCAAGTTTTATTTACTTTGCCGACTATAGGTGTAATCATTTATTAACTAGCCAGTGCATAACAATGCGGCTTACCACATACATTACACCGCACTGCAGGTAGAAAAGAAAGCTGACACGAATGAATGGGTCGATATTGTCATTTACCTTTCAGCGAAAATCTTTGCACGTACAACGCAGACACCTGAGGGTCTGCGATGAACTTCTTGATGCAATCTTGGTTCACTTTATCGTCCAAAGCGGCGTTCAACGACGGCGGAACGATGTCATCCTCAGGCAAAAGTACCGTTGCAGCTCTGCGAAGGTAGTTCGCGAAGTCTTGGAATTCAACAACGACGACATTTTGCGCCTCGGGGGTGTTTTCACTCCCGTCCAGGGAGTCTCCCATGATATTTTTGGGATTCACTCAGGTTTTCTAGTTAGAATTATAACGTTTCTCTGTGAATTTACCGCAATGTTGCGGGAAATATCGGGATTTACTTCAGCTGCCTCACAAATTATATAGGGCTGCCCAAAGAGTATAATAACTATCCATAAAGGAGAAGAGGGCCGTCTCACGCGAAACGTCAGAACAGTCGAACACTAGCGCTCCAAGCGACTTTGGTCAGAACTAAATTTGTATAGCTATAGCTATATATATAGGTATGCAGGTGTCCATATCTCTATAATTGTATAGTATAGGCACGAAATAGAGAGCAGAAAGGACGCTAAGTACTTGGCACTGCTACCGTTTTGCGCTAAACGGTAGCGTTTAGTGTGCCAAGTACTAAGCGTCCTTTCTGCTCGCACTATTTTGTGCCTATATCAGACCTATGACGGCACCTACAGGTATTTAGCTCACTATATACCTAATATATATTAACTGTTATGTAAGTACAAATTGCAGCCCTATCACCTACTAACTCAAACAACCCACTTTAATTGTTATTAGGTACAGTGAGCTGAAACCACACTACCTACCAAGTAGCTTTGCAGTTGATTATGTACTAAATGGGGAAATTAATACAACAAAATATGGTTACAATATTACAAATTTTTATTCATTTACCACACAATCCGGATTGGTTGAACACACTCCTGGTCTAGGTGATTGTATTCCAGGGATGCAGTAGTTGTGTTCAAGTTTGACCGATGCAGTTGGAGATGAAAATATTCCTGTAAATATTGAAGGTCGGTATTAATCATAACTAATGTTTAGACACATACAGTCTCAGGTGTCACACACAGCTTCATCATCCATCTACCCTTATTTCCACTAAGTGGGGTTGCTGTAGCATGTTTTTCTCTTTCATTTACAAATAAAAAGCAAGACAACATCCCATAAACAAAACTTGAATTAGCAAGTAATTAAATATTTGCTGCAGGGATACAAACTCAGAGAATGCAGCTTTGAAAACTGGATGCACTTCTTTGCGCAGCAATGTGTCAAGCTTTGCTGAATTAGCAGACTAAAATTAAAATATCCATGGTAAATTCTCACAAAATAAAACACAAAAGTGAACAAAATACAAAGAAACAGACCCCAGTAACAATGTTAACATAGTATCGATACAATATGTACACAGTAGGTATCTGTTTATGCTCATGCAAAAAGGGCCAATAAACAGCCTATAGTTGCGGATAAGAGCCCACACATCAAGTACCTACCGAAGTATCTGTCTGATTATAGCAGTATAATAATTATAACCCAGTTACACACAGTACAGTTAGTATATCAAAGACTCACCTTCTAGACGCAAGGACGGGACAGCTGAACACATCAGTCAATGGTTTGCTACTTTTTGATCCAATGTGAAGTGCACGCACTTTCTTATGGATCTTTATGGATCTGTTTCTGTGAGTTTATTGCCCACAATCGAAAGCCATTTTCTAAACATTTTAGACCTTGTCTCAGGATGAGGAAACCCGTGCCAATATGCACCTGTAACCAGAGATTTAGTTTTCAAATAAGCTGATAGACGATTAGAACTCGGAATTCAATAGATAGGTCCTAAAGTCTCAAAGGATTAGAAGGAATACTAGACAAATTTGGTGTAAATGGTTACTATGGCCATTCCGCTTAGAACAAAAACAAAATGAAGTACCTAATATTGTGGAATTCAACAATAACTATGAAAATTATGAAAGTCAGCTTGAGGTCTTTGAAAATTATCATATTAAAACTAAATAGACTTACCAAGATCCGAGCATCCAAAAACACAGTTACTGCGTCTTCCCTGGTAAGACATTTTAACAACAATAACTGAATAACAAAAACAATCAACAACTAACACAAACAATTACAACATACAAAAACTAACATAATAATCAAAGAAAACTACGAGAAATTAAAAAACAATGGCGTTGCGAACAAATACAAATGATTAACTTCGAATAATTTCAGTTTTCAGTAAATGTCTAAAATCGAAGCAAACGTCTAATTCCGTTCTGACCACAGACTAGGTAGTATACTACGTGTTCTGACCAAAATCACGAGACGGCACCACTTGCCATACAAATGCTCGTTTTTCTAAGCTACCACCCTCTGGGGCTGCCTGCCGTCCGTCCTCCAGTCGTCCAAATTTGACATAAAGATGACGCATCATTTAGGGTTGCCACTTGCCATTGTCATTTGTCAGGATAATATTTAGAGGTGGCCGAAACTTGTAAGACTCTGTATCTAAGTAAAAAAATAAAAAAATCTTCTGTAATGTAACGTCATCTGTCAAAGTCATCGAAGCAAGGCAGGCCCACCACTATATATGGACTGGAAATACCTACAAATAAAACGGTGCATACTCATATTGTCGATTAAAATGGCTGCCATTGCTAGGGGTGCCAATCAAGAAACATAGGTGTTACAATAACGAATATCGATATTAGATACGAGCCTGAAAGATATCTTTTTCAAAGGAATCACATCTAATCTGAAAAACTTATTGTAAAAAACAGAAACGATATAGCTGAGAAAACGCACGCCTTCCATTCGTAAGTAAGGTCGCCTTTTTAGAAAGAGACACACCTCCTTAATTGTTAGCGTTTTTGGACCGCGTTTTTGGTATCAGTGATCCTTCCAGTTATGTAGTATAAAATTCCTTGGTTGATACTACGTCACAGAATTGCATACTAATACGTATAACTAGTTTTACTATTACTTATTCTATGTATAACGTGGTATATGGCGGCATCGAAAGCCCGCGAAAATTGGCGGTGGGGCGTTTAAACAGCTAAAATGTATGTGATGTTTTAAATATGATTTTAAAATTTAATTTGCACATTTACAAAAGTATTTATATTTTTAATATGTTAAATCGACGTAAACAGGGAATTAAAAATATAAAAAAATTACATGCATCATATTCCCTATTATAAGTGTTGGTATGAAACCTTTTTTGTACACAATAACAATCTCCGCTGCGAAGCATAGAGACGTTTCAATATACTTCTTCCTATGTCATCTACTGTCGAGTACGTAAAATAAAAAATACTGAAGTAATTGTAAGAATTGTTTTCTCCATAAATATATGGCTACAAATATTATACATGTTTGAATTATAACTCTGGACCTTCTGGTATCACCTACATACATAATACAACAAGTGGTAGCAGAGCGCACGGAACTATGGAGTAAGTCTCAGAACAAAGAATATAAAGATGGCTACTCACTACAAAATAGATTCGCTCACAAAAAATAATTATGATACTTGGAGTGTTCAAGCTCAAGCCATATTAATTAAAAATAATTTATGGGAGATCGCCAGTGGCATCACAAAGCCGCCGTCTCAAAATGAAGATGAGAAAAAATCCTTCATGCAAAAGGATTTACTGGCACGATCTGAACTTCTGTTACTGATATCACCGTCAGAGATTAAACAGGTAAAAAATTGCAAAACGTCATTTGAACTTTGGAGTAAATTGAAAAATATATACCAGAGTACCGGACCAGCTCGCAAAGCGACGTTACTGAAGCAACTTATACTAAAAAAAGTTGAGAACAATGATGTTCGTGAACACCTCAACAATTTTATGGACATTGTTGAAAAGTTAGCTGACATGGAGGTGGAACTGCATCCAGATCTATTATGTATTATGATACTCTATAGTCTGCCAGCGAACTATGAAAACTTCAGAATCGCTATAGAATCCCGTGACAAGTTGCCTTCACCAGACGAGTTAAAGATAAAAATAATAGAAGAAAGTGAAGCTAGGAAGAATATAAAAACAGAAGGAGAAGCTTTCTATACAAAAAGGAAAACTAAGTTTTGCAATACCTGTAAGAAAAAAGGACATGACACTAAATCATGCTGGAGCAAAAAGAAGGTTGATAAAGAAGTAAAAGAAAATGACAGAAAACGTCAAGAAAAAACTTACAACCTTGCACCGATATGCTTATCTATCACCTCCCCCAATACATGGTGTTTAGATAGCGGCTGCACCTCTCATATGTGTGCTCAAGAAGAACAGTTTGAGTCAATTAACTCTGAAACTGGATCTCTACGTCTAGCGTCAAATAGTAACACTGTAAACGTTGAAGGCAAAGGCAAAGTTCGTTTGAACATTAATGACGAAATAATTAATTTGCAAGATACCTTGTATGTGCCTGCTTTATCAATAAACCTGCTGTCAGTTGCCAAAATTACTGAAAAAGGGAACAGTGTTGTTTTTACTAAAGACAAAGCCAATATCATAGATGGAAAAGGCAAAACATCATTGACTGCCATAAAACAAAATGGTCTTTACTATATTAAGAGTGCTGAACAAGCACAAGTGGCCCGTATAGACAGAAATGATTTACGCACTTGGCACCAAAAGTTAGGCCACCTTAATGAAAGTGACTTAAAATTAGTCGCGAAAAAGAACCTTATTAAAGGAATAGAACTGGGAAGCGGAGATTTACCAGAGTGTGAAACATGCATCAAAGGAAAGATGACACGATTGCCGTTTCATTCCGTAGAAGAACCCCAGTCTACTCAGCCTTTACAAATAATACACACTGATGTGTGTGGCCCTATACAACCGGAATCTTTGGGCGGAGCCAGATATTTTGTTACGTTTATTGACGACTTTACAAAATATTGCTGCGTATATTTTATCAAAAATAAAAGTGAAGTTTTCGAGATTTTTAAGGAATATAAGCATAAAGTCGAGAAATTCCACGATGGTTATGAAATAAAGAATCTACAGTCAGACAACGGATCTGAGTACCGTAACCGGGAATTCGACGCTTTCCTAAAAGAAAATGGGATCAAACGAAGACTGACGGCACCATATACTCCGCAGCAAAATGGGCAGAGTGAACGAAAGAACAGATCATTACTAGACAAAGCTCGATGCCTAATGATTGACGGAAACATGCCAAAAGATTTATGGGCGGAAGCGGTAAATACTGCAAATTATTTGATCAATCGAAGTCCGGCTAAAGCTCTTAAAGGTTTTACACCTTACCAAAAATGGACTGAACGTACACCATTGGGGAATCATTTGAAAATATTCGGATGTAAAGCTTTTGTTTTGAATAAGCACAGGAAAGGAAAATTTACCCCAAAAGCATCGGAAGGAGTTTTTGTTGGCTATGCACAAAACGCAAAAGGTTTTCGAATTTTTCTACCAGACAAGAAGACTGTGATAATAAGCAGAGACGTGAAGGTCATTGACATAATGTATTATCACAGTCATCATGATCATAGTGACGATGAAAACTATGATAATATCTTCGGTGGACAGGAACAACAGCAGCCTGAAAAAGAGAAACAGAAAGAGAAAAATGAATACATACCTGTTGTGGATGTTGAAGTAGTACCGTACTCTTTTCAGAAACCTGCTACACCTGAAACAAGTACAGTCCCTGAAAGTATTCAAGGCAGGAGGAACTTAGAAGAGCCTGAAAATGAAAGAAGGAGGTCTCGTAGACAGAAAAAACCTCCTACCTGGCAAAAAGACTACGTGCTGGATAAACCTTCGACGTCACAATCATCTTCGGATGAATACCAGGATGTCGATGAACTTACATATTTATGCGAGACCGAAGCCAAAGATGGAATAAATACAGAATGGCATGATGCGATAAAAGCAGAAATAAGGGCGCATATTAAAAATGGTACATGGGAAATAAAAAAGCGAGAAGAGAAAAATATCATAGATTTCAAGATAATACTCAAAGAAAAAGCAAATAACATTAAAAAAGCTCGCCTCGTCGCACGAGGTTTTACACAAAGACCTGGCATAGACTACAATCAAACTTGGGCCCCGGTTGCCAAACTGAGCTCTATTAGATTGTTGTTAGCTACTGCAATCCAAGAAGGTTTGAAACTTCATCAACTAGATGTCACAACTGCATATTTAAACGGTGATTTGGAAGAAACTATTGTAATGAAGAAGCCAGATTTTTTGGAAAAGTATATCACAGAAATAATGATAGATGAAAGCTCAAACAAAGATTTAACTATTTTCCATAAAGCAAAGAAAATGCTGGAAGATGTGACAAGGATCGAAGGAGAGAAAGTATGTTCGCTAAAGAAAGCTTTGTACGGCCTTAAACAATCCGGGCGACAATGGTATAAAAAATTAGATAGCGAATTAAAGAAAATTGGCTTTATACCATCAACAGCTGATCCATGCATTTACATCATGGAAAAAGGAGGAGCTAAAATTCTTCTCGGATTGTATGTTGACGACATGCTGATGGCCTATTCCTGTCAACAAATGTTTGACGAAGTCAATGAAATGCTAAAATGTATTTTTGAAATGAAAGATCTTGGTCTTGTTAATGATTTTGTGGGAATAGAAATAAAACAAAGTAAAGGCAAGATCGAACTAAAACAAGAAAAATATATTGAAAAATTACTTACTAAATTTGGAATGGAGGACTGCAAGCCGAGCATTACGCCAATAGAGCCTCGTCTAAAATTGGAAAAAGAAGCAAACAGTGATGAGACGATACCCTATCAAAACCTAATTGGGTCCCTAATGTTTCTAGCTGTAGCCACACGACCAGATATTATGTTTGCTGTAAGTTATCTCTCGCAGTTCAACAATTGTTTTGGGAGTGAACATTACAAAGCTGCTAAGAGAATCCTGAGGTACCTAAAAGGAACAAAAACAATGGGAATAAGTTTCGAGAACACTGCTAACAAAGAAATGATGGGATATGCAGATGCAGACTGGGCAGCATGCACTATAGATAGAAAGTCCTATACTGGATACTGTTTTATGCTAGCAAACGGGGTCGTAAGCTGGGAATCAAGAAAACAGAGAGCAACTGCTATGTCTACTGCGGAAGCAGAATACATGTCGATCTCAGATGCTGTTAAAGAAGCACTGCATCTAAGACTATTGCTTAAAGACATAACAGCACTGAAGCAAGATAAGATAACAATCTTTAATGATAATCAAGCAGCGTTAAAGATATGCGAAAATGACATTATAAGTAGCAAAACAAAACACATTGATCTGAGGATTCATTTTTTAAAGGATCACATACAATCTGGTGTAATCAATGTGCGCTACAAAGACACTTCAAATATGTTAGCTGATATGTTAACGAAAGGAATGCCAGGACCTCGACACCTGGAGCTAAAGCAACGCTTAGGATTGTCATCGTGAGGAGGAATGTTGGTATGAAACCTTTTTTGTACACAATAACAATCTCCGCTGCGAAGCATAGAGACGTTTCAATATACTTCTTCCTATGTCATCTACTGTCGAGTACGTAAAATAAAAAATACTGAAGTAATTGTAAGAATTGTTTTCTCCATAAATATATGGCTACAAATATTATACATGTTTGAATTATAACTCTGGACCTTCTGGTATCACCTACATACATAATACAACAATAAGAGGTTCTTGCTAGAAACGGGTCGAATAGATTTTTGTTCGAAAGTGGCCCGAAATGGTTCGTGTAAATAACATATTTGATGGAATCAGGCGTCACTTTGCGGAAATCCATTTTAAATTAGTCACTTTATATAATCTTATGTAATATAACACTCAGCCGTCCGTTTTGCTTTGCTAACTTGGCTGAACCACTGTTGTGTGTCTAGATATAATATATTTTTAGTAAACTGCAATTATAATAGTTCTATGTTGACTCTGGTTTCCTATTAATTTGTTGGCAGAAGCCTACAAGAAGGTGAATATCGGCAGCGCAGCCTACAAAGGCAGTGATTCCAAGAGCGTTCCTTCAGTTCACAAGCTCGCAGTAATAAGATATCGGACGCTCTATCACCCTGGAAAATGTCTTTATTATGCTTCCCGAAACAAGGCCGTGTCGAAAAGCTTCGAGAAAATTAAATATGAGACGCTGTGGCGTTTAAGTAATTTTAGTTGTTTGCGTTGCCGATTAAATGGATTTTCACTTGGAACGCTACTTTGGTACATGCTTTTGAGTTCCATGGTAAATATTCAGATGTAGGTATCACAAAGATCTACCAACTGGCTACTGCGAAATTTAATATGAAGGAGTGAGATGACAGGTTTTGACGGTATCTACCTATACACTTTTTCTAAGAACGTTTTCTTTTAGCTTTATCGGTTAGGTTACCTTCCCTTATTGTCGCGTTAAAAAATTAGATTTAACGTAGATTTAACGTAGCTTGAACGTAAAACGTAACTATAGATATGCTAACACGCCAGTGACGCCCTTAGAAACTCGAAAAGCAGTAGTAGTGGCATCTAGTCGACTCTATCTTTGATGATTGCTTCGTATTTCTTGTTTCTAGTAACTATAAGGTAATTTCACATCTCATTCCCAATATTTCCAATATATCCTCCAAACCGCTCCGAACTATTGAAGCAAGGAAATTGATTCAAAGTTTTGTTAGCAGCGCCCATCGCTCGGTAGTCCTATTTTCGCAAGTTTCAAACTTTCCCAAGAAAGGGTGAAACGTTTTCGTGTGGTAATTTGTCGTTAAAATCCTTATTTATTGCAACAGAGAAGTTGGATCGGCCCCAGGGGTGAATTCGCAAACTTTGCTCCTTTAACTTTGCTTCACTGAATACCGACACCTTGAACACATATTGAGGTTGAAACCTCGTTTTCTTGTTTCGGTTGAGTTATGGGACAAAAGTTCCGGGATGAGAGCTGCCTTCTGTACTACTTGATAGAATACTAGATGCCAATTAAAATTCCCCTTTAGGTACTTACCTTAATTACCTAGTTTGTGGGACTGTCTTGCGGAAGGCAGCCTCAATTGAGTGTCCATTCTCATTTCTAAGTACAGCGTATTTACCAACTTCGAAGTTCAAACACCGTCATTTAAATCATCAGGTAGAAGATAGTGGACAAACGTTACACTATCAGGAGTAAAAAAAGAGGCCATAGAATAGGCGGCTTTTATTACTACACGTTGAAACGCGAGGAAAGTGAGTCTGAAAATTTATATTTTTGTTAAGAAAGTCAAAAGAGAAAACGACGAATAAGAGCTGCCACACATTGGGCCATCGCATGCGGCCATTAACGTGACCACAAGCTGCGGTCAATTTTCATACATTACATCGCATCGGCATAAACTGAGCGTTCGAGTGGCTGCGACTGAGCCACAAGGCCGTGGCGGTGGCCGCGTTTGTGACTCGCCCTCGTGCAAGCTCGACCACAAACGTCGGCTTCTCTGCCCGCACAAAATAGATAGAGAACATCAGAAGGGGTACGCTTGGGTGCGTAGAAACAACCTTAGCGCCTGAGCACATTTTTCTTCTATTTTGTGGCTACCAGTGGTGGCTGCATCTAGTGGCTCCGTCTAATGGCTGCATCTAGCGGCAGAGTCTAGTGGCTGCGTCTAGTGGCTGCGTCTAGTGGCTGCGTCTAGTGGCTGCATTCGGTGGCCCAATGTGCGGCAGCACTTATGACAGCCTAGCCCCAAAGTAGTAGGTACAGGGAGCGCCAAAATGCTATGTTTTGGTATTGGATGTTATAAAATTAGGCAAGTTTTCGTTTTATGTCATTACCTACTTATATTTAAAGACATCAAAAATGAAAATAGGTAATTGTCTTGGATTACCACGTATTGGTAGGTACCATACGTACAAGAATAGGTAGGTAGGTAAAAATATAGGCGCGAGCGAAACGAGCGCGAAAGTTTTAATTAATTCACTCGAAGTGGCTTCGAAACTGAACGAATTTTTGATATCATAAAAAGGGCAGCGAACCATATAAGGCGCTCTCTTTGTCTAAACTCGTGTTTAGCCAAATAAGACTAACTTCAGGCTCATTATGTTTTCCTAAGCATAACGTAGGGTAGTTACCCGTAGTTACAGCCCGTGTGAATCAATACTTTGTTTGTAATTATCATCTAATGAAGTGATACTGTATCTAAAGTCTATGTGGAATAATAGGTATAGTTTGCGGCAGCAGCGTCGTCCACAACGAGGGCATCGTACCGACTCAGTTCAATAGAATGGAATCGCTTGATACCTGTAATAGTGTTTAGAACAAACTTTGCTGGCGAACGGGGCCAAGTTACATCGGGCCTTGTTGTTGACAAACACAAAAATAGTGAATTGGATTCGCAAAAGTTTAAATTAATACAATCGATTGCTACTTTTTATCCAGAAAATATCTGTGACCTGAATAATTTCATATGGTTCCGTATGGTTGCTTTTGACTATTACTGGCTTGTGTAAACCAAAATAATCCACTTTTAGATTCCCCAATAAATTATGTAGGTACTTTGTAGGTATATTTCGAAAGCAATCCTGGGTCCCAAACTACTTACCTGATTTTTACCAACCGAGTGAGAGAGAATTGGGATAAAGTGCGACGAGCCGATGCGCAATCAAATCTTCCAGGTAGGTACTGTACGAGAGCAAAAACGCAATAAGATTAAAAAAAAAACGTGTGATTTTTATTCCCAAAATGAAATGACCACAATGGAAGTGCGCGCAATGCGGTACAAAATCGCATGTGATTTGTAGTGAGTGTGCGTAGGAATAGTTTTCGTTATGCAATTTTATTACGTAGTGTCACAAAGGTAACGTTTACTGCCTCTCATGCACTTCGAACTCACTAGGAAAGCTCTCTTCCTTCACCACAAAGCCCACCACATTATATCAAAAGTATTTAACTGCTGATTGTGAATCACAACCAACGTTATTATGTTTCATGCACTAGACGGTACACAACGCCAGGAATAACAAAGAATCGTATGTTTTATACAAATAGATGCAACCTAGATACGTCCCCTATCATAACGACAAGTCCCCCTATATGTACGCTGAACGCCATGTGTGGCTTCTACGACACAAACGTGCACTCTACAATAGTTAATGCACAATGAGTGTCGGTATCATGCTCCAATGGAAGTGTTTACGTTTTAGCATCTCATGGTAATATCTATTATAGTCAGCTGCCTATCTTATAGGTCGATCGTTCGAATTCTACAAAGGGTGTTAGCTTTCGGTGGAGAAAAGCATCGTTATGCAATCATAGATAGTATATACGGTAGCATTTTCCAGAGCTCGCCTGGCTACCGTAAAGTTGAAAAGCTGTCCGCTGGCGCGAAGCACTAACGGTATCTTTCAGCTGCATTTCAGTTAGTCTGCGAAATTGCCATCATCGACCTACGTTGCCATCGTCATTAAATATCATAGGAGATAGTGGTCATTGGGTGCATAATAAACTTAAACACGGTCAATTTTTTTGTGTGTACGCTTCTTGTAGCTTGTAGAAGTGGCACGAAAGATTAATAATATAAAGAATAACGGTTACGTATAAGTATAAAAAAGCTTTCAACGAAACCTCTTACTTAAAAATATAAAAAAAAAAACTTCGTCGAAACTAGTTTCGAAATTATTCCCGTTTCGGAGGCGGCCGAAGCGAATGCGAGGACGATATATAGCAAATACTTTTCTTACCGTCTCGTCGTCTTTTACTCGTGTGTTATGCAACTATGGCAACATTAAAAGACGCATTTAAGTTTATCTAGTACTGTACTTGTGTATAAGCACGTCTTATAGCTTTCCTCCAGCTTAAAAAACTTACCTCTCCAAAGAAGTAGCTAATAAGAACGAACCTACTCTAAAACAAAAACTGTCTACGTTTTACAAAAGAGAAATCTATATTCGCTCTATTGTTAAATGCTGTTAAATGTGATCTGATAGATGATATTGGATTTTCAGTGAGGAAACTTGCAGAAAACTTGTCTACGGGGCCTAAGGAAATTGTCTTTTTATGCAAGCGGCTTTGGGAAGTTTGAGGGATGATCATAGCATGACATGAACTTTATACACGCGGTGTTCCATTTCGATTTTAAAGGAGAAAGTGGTTCTAGAACTTTAACATAGAAACATAGAATGTTTGTACACAGGTTTAGTGCCAATTTAAAGTCGTTAAAGATGACAATAATGGTTTGAGAATAGGCAGTTGATGTTTATATCTAATTAGTTACTTTATGATTATAATTATTTAGGCGGACAATAGACGGTTGCGGTCATGTTAATTATTGACAAATTTGTTTGTAACATATTATAGATACGTAGCATTTGGATTCCGAGTGCGCTAATGATTATTGTGGTATAGAGAGCAAATACGCCCTCATTATCCCGCAGGGTCTTTGATAACAATGGACTTGGTTATAATTGGTGGAAATTAAAGTTCGGTGAATACGCGCCAAGGGAACGAAGTCCGGCTGTATTTCGATGCCTCTCTAATCTCTTGAAATAATAACAATTTGAATATAACTTTGCGAATTACCATGATCTCATTATTCGATTGAGTGAGAGTTATCTTTATAAGAATATATTTACTGAAAGGTACAAGAAGGATGATAAGACACGATAAAGTTTCCGCCCAATACAGAATTGTAAAGATATACACTTATATCAACATCGAAGAGTTGAAAAAGTTTGCCAACAACGTTTATTCGTCTTCTGCTTTGTAGTTTTTGTCATCGCCCCTTTATAAACATTTTTGAATATTCTCGGTATGAAACTTGGGACAATCCGGAATTAGTGTGGCAGCCCCAGAGTTTGCTGGGCAGCCCTTTGTATCCAGGTCATGAAATAAATTAAAAAAAAAAAAAATGGGCAGCCTTGAGAAATGGGCGAACGGAATTGGAAAAGTTGAGGCAAGGCGGCGGTGGAGCTAGGATTACATACCGCTATACCTGGCACATTGCGACGTGTACTTTCATTGTACTAAGCCGTCACAAGAACTAGGTACCTCTTACTTGCTAAAGCCTCACTTTCGAAGTTGCTATTTCTTCTACCTGTAAGTAGATCTCACTGCTTAACTTGGGTCTACAAATAAAGATTTAGCATTTCTTAAGTTTTTACTGTCGTTACTCGTAAAATTAGACTTAACCATTTAATAATATTAATCTACCTAAGTACCTACCTACCTAGTAGAAAACAATAAAGTGTGGAAAACTTTGGGAATTAATTTAATGTAAAATGTTTTATGTAAAGATTTGTTAGTTCTAACTTCTAGCTGTTGTTTTAGTTTGCCAAGAACTTAAAACTCCTTGAAGCCGGTCGAACAAAACTGATGAAGCTTGACCATCGTATATTTTATACTAACAAAAGATTTAGGCAAAAATGCAAATGTCTCTACTGAGAAATAAAATAATACATATGTCAAAAGGATACCTTTAATCTGGTAGAAGCTGCCAAATTATTTCAATTCTCTTCTACTCGTAGGTAAACATAATTTTCTAACTAATAAATAAGTATAAGTATCACTAGTGTAAACAGTACATACACGCTACACAAAACTGCAGTGTTCCAATAAAATGTTCCACTTCAAACTAACTAGATCTGAAGATAGGACTGATATTGGACAAACAAGCAATAAAAGTCTAGAGTCGCCAGTCAAACGATATTGTGAAAATTGAAACAAAAGATTCTTTTTGTGAACTAATTTTATTTTAATTTGTTGCGAAACGAAGCGGGGTGAACTCAGTTGTGCCAGAGTGCGCAGCGTAATTACACAACCGAAAATGTATTCTGCCATTTGCGCATGTTTATTTCTTCATGTTTCTCATAACAGCGAACGCTTTGTATGACCAGTTGATGAGCTGAAATTAAATACATTCATATTTATTGTGTTTGGTATAACATATGAAATTATTTATTCACTTGCAGAGGCTAGTTAATGACTCGTTAGTTAAATCAAGGCTTGAATATCGCCGTAGAGTTGCTAGCTTATCGATTTTTTTATCGGATACATTTCGGTGAATGTGCTTTGGAATTACGCGATCTAATTCCCCCATCTCCCTTCCATCATGGGACGACCACACTTTCAGCCAAGCGCCATCGATACATGGTGGATATTCCGCCTACGCACGAAGCGTTTTGCTTCAAAATGTATTATGCGTACCGCTACCGATAATTATAACCTGGGCTGTTTCAAGACGCGAGTGAATAGATATCTTTTAGGCAAGCGTTCTTCACCGTCGACCGCATCGTCACTTACCAGCTACTCTGATAGCGGTCAAACGTTAGTCTATAGAGAATTTAAAAAAAAACTTGCAATATTTGGTGAACTTTTACAGCTTTGTGTTCGCTTTTCCAATTCCTTTGTGCCTGGGGAGCGGACGCATGAAAGTGTATATGCCGCCAGGTTACCGCAGTGCCAGATGTGATGAATGTAACGATCCGTACAAATTGAAAACGGTGTTTTTTTTTTATAAAAAGCGGATAACTCTATCTTTCATCTCTTTATGTTTCGATTGTATTTTTGTTATAATTTGACTAAATATACAGGTGGTATAATTATGTAAACGGGTTCAATATTCGAAAACAATGTCGTATAGGGTTCTTAGAAATATAGGAAGTAATTATAAATCCATATCAATAAAAAACCTCTACTGAAATGTAATTAGACTTTGCAAGGTAATTACGATAACGAGAGAACAATGGACACCCTAACGGTAGTCGGTCAATGACACGCGATCCAGGTCCATGCCTCCCACGCAGCTCGCGCTCGCGCCTCTAGCCTGCGGCAGACGTGGTGACTCTGCTTTGTAATAACTAAGGATATTTTGATGATATTAGAGGTAAAAAAACCTATTGATTTGTGTCATATACCCCTGTATATTAACCTCCTCAAAAATTGATACCATTTACGTAATTATACACCAGGTGGATATCCCAGCAGTGGGACCGTAAAAGGCTGATGATGATGATGTATTCATAAACCTAAAAGTACGCTTAACCATTAACAGGTCTCAAATTGTCTATGAACAATCGCCTTGGGAACTTTCAATGATATTAGAATATGTTCTTGCCACAGTGTAACTATCCAGAGACAGCGTGAATATTTTCCCAGCTGTGACTCTCAAGGGGCGTTTGCATCTCTCCAAGAAAATTATTACAAACATGCACGTTTTGTGGTCTATCTTCAACCAGGGACCTTCGAATGCAGCTAAACGGAGATCCATGCTCTGAAAACAATTTCAAATTAGAAAATTCTAAATTAGGTACATTGTTTTGGCGGCTCCGTAGCTAAGTTGGTAGTAACCCTGCCTGCAAAGCGAGGGGTCCCGGGTTCGATTCCCGGCCGGGGCAGATTTTGTGTAAGCATAAAGTTTGTTCTCGGGTCTTGGATGTTTGTGATGTGTATCTGTGTGTGTCCATGCCACCTGCGACACAGGGAATCCTAGTGCGGGGGTATGAGTGTGTAAGCGTTTGTTTGTTTGTTTTATATTTTGGGAGTTTTATAAAATGCATATTGGTTACGGAATTTCCCTATAACTCTTGAACTATAAGTGAATTATGATATCTACATGATATATTGGTAACATAACAGGTTACAGGTAGGAAGGTGTTGTGTGTATGCAGAGAAAAAAACACGGTAAAAAAAACATAATTACCGAGTTACTACAAAAACCACTTTTAGACGCCTGTTTAGCTTGACGGTGTCAAAAGATAAACGTCTAAAATGATTAGAAATATCATAACAGAATCGAGGTAGACAAAGGTTAGACACTACTTAAATCAACATTTGTGGTTGCTCATATTTAAACCAGCGACTAAGGCATGTTTAGGAGTTAAACACTGTTTAACACACGTTTAAAATGTGTTTAGTTTTTTGTGATAACACTGTATGATTCAGCGACGATTCTAAGATTTCATATGTCAAAAACCTATACCTACAGTTTCGACTAATGGAAGCAAAAGTCCACGCTCAGATTTATCTCTGAATCTTAGCCTAAGAGACTCCTCTATTTTTGTTGTTACAAGATGACTAATAAATAAGTTTGTGAGCATCAATTTCACAACATTATGAAAAAAAACCATGTAAGTAACCTCCATTATGCTCGAAACGTCTATGTCAGACTTATCGTTTTTTCCACTCTCTATACGAATCAATTCAGTAGGATTGATATCTTAGAACAAAAAGCTGATTTAAACGGCACTTTAGTCTGGAATACATTATCAGCATGCGCAGACAAGTAAAAAATAAAGAGAGAGACAAATGGGTAAAGTACCAACCTTCCATATCAATTCGTCGCCGTACCAACATAGTATGAATACCTCAATCAGCATACAAGTTAAATAAATTGCCATCCACACTATTTGCATCGGGTGGCTGGTCGGGTTCTCAATCTGTCAGAAAAAATGGTCTAATGTGAGTATTAGTCAACCAAGGGTTCTGAACAAAAACGTCATTTGGGGAGCATCCGACCTTTGCAATTTAGCAGGCGAGTATCGACGTTCAGCGCCTTGATCTCGATTCCATAAAAAGAGAACTTTGTATCTAATATGTCGTCTAGTTCTATATTTAAATATCCTATTTCTATATAGATGCCTATTTATTTTCAGAACCAATAATTTCTTTGTCATCTTTCATTGTCGTCTATTAGTGCAGTATCTACTACGTACTAAGTAATATTACTAGTAATACTACTAAGTAAACTACTAAGTAAGTGTTTAGGCTAATAATGGGAATTACAATGAAAGCTCTACGGAAACGAGTTTGAAATACCTAGTTATTTGATATACTTAGTTTAAGACTTATTAGAAACCCATCTCGTTCGATATTTTGTACAAAGAGACTGTGCAAAAAATTAGTCTTGAATAAAATATCATGTCTTCATGTATCAAATAGCGGTTTACATGTTAGTCGACCTATATCTGCCGACTTTGTAACTCACCGACAAGAACTGAATGCCAACCAAGCAGAGAACCATTACGCTCAGCATAAACTGTAGAGCTGAGGCGACGCTGAAAGCGCTTTCAATCATTGACACGTATCTGAAACAATGTTTTCTTCAGTTTATATCTTTTAGGAGACGTAAAATAGAATGAAACTTCTGGCCATCAGCCGCTGATTGCTTACTACATTGAAGAAATAGTGCCTGTAATCTTGCATTTTAAATCACGGGTTTAATTTTCAAACCGTCTTACTATCAACCAATATTATCGTGTTATTTTTTACGAAACTCTGACGATACATCCTTGGAAATAATGTCTCAGGGTAATGAACGCATTACAGTGCCGCGCAGGCCTTTGTGTTTCAGAGTTCCGATTGGCACTGCATTTGTTCTGGGTCGGCGTTATGCTTAGCATCAGGCAAACGACCTGCTCGACATTAGGTATTGAGTCTCAGCATAAGCCCAGTAATTTCACTGACTACTTTGCTAATCAAACCAGAACACAGTAATATTTTCACCTTACTGGTTGGCGGCAGACTTCACGAGCAAAGCGATGGTACCAACCCAGACGGACACTCGCGGAAGAGCTAGGTCTACCATGCACCTAGTAAAATGTAGGTTAGGTATATACCTATCTCCATAACGTCAAATAATGAAATATGTAATTTTGGCTATATAATATATGGCTTATACGCAATTAAATGTCACTCGACATTTCTTATAATTTCACAGAATTTGTTTGTGGTGATATTCATAGGCTAATTGCTGCTAAAAACAGAAATGTAATGTGAAATGTCTTTCAGATTTCTATAAAGCTCTTATGATATCTAAATGTAAAAACATATTTTTGTGCAAAATTGAAATAGTACCTAAACCATATTCAGACGCTTTTCAAGCCATTCCTAATAATATATAAAATACGGCTAACAGAAAATGGGTAAATGGCTTTTAAGAATTCGGAGCGCGATGAAATACATTGAAAAGCGAACGTTGTAAAAATATAAGTGTTATATTATTATAATAATGTTTTCTCGCACTAATTAAAGAGCAGATATTTTGGCCCAAAAACTTCAATAAAGATAATTTAAAATTCAAGATACTTGATGATATCTTGAAGGAGTTCTAATGAAAGTTAAGTGACTGGTAGGGGTCCGTTCTACTTGTACTTGTGACGAATAAACAATAACCCTTAGATTCGCCACAGATACTTAAGGTACATGTGACGAATTTACACGAATTTTTAATGCTTGTAGCAAGTTTACTTTTAATATATGGTGTATACAAAATTGTAGAGAATTTACTTTGTGGTGAGTTAACACGACCTAACCGTTGTATATAAGTACAACATAGCAACCATATCGAAAATTTGTCTAGTAATTTTTAAGTTTTGTATGTGTGAATTTAGTGGAATTGCCTAGATGCCGTAGCTACGCTGCGCGCACACTCAGTGAATTCCAACACTAAACGATAGATCAAAAATTACGAAATTAATTTCAAGCAGGGTGAATATAATACATGGTTTCACGAGACTACTTTAGTAATGTAAATCAGGCTTTTATAGTTATACTAGAAACTGAACACTATACCCCCTGAAATAATATATGAGTAAATTATAAAAATGCTTATTATACTTTACCGTATAATACTGTTGTGGTGTTTTATGCAATCCTTGAGAACCACCGTCATGTAAAACTCTTTTGTAAGAGAACCATTATCCGTCATAGCTTTTATTGCTCTATTACGCCTCCTCTCCGCCATCATCTCAAAATTACGCAGGTTATACGCTAGTATTTCCATTTGTCCAACTGAAACAGACTTATGATTATTCCAACCATATTCTAAAATATTAATCAACTAGGTACCTGAATAGTTTCAGTTACTCCCAACGGCTTATTCATTTACCCATTTTGATATACTTGTGGCCTGTTTCATAAAAAATATTAGTCTAATATTGTGAGTATTAGCCTCATATTTTATATGAAAAAAGAAAAAAAAAGCTCCGAATATTAGACTAATATTTTTTATGAAACAGGCCCCTGGCCATGATAATGAATTTTCCAGGTTATAAGTGTCCTATATGTAATAATCTAAAGTACTTATCTATTCATATAGCAGAATAATATGTATTATACTAAACACCAAGCGGTTTTTAACATTTTGTATTTACGTTAAGTTTGATCATAGTAAACTAATTTTACTATGGTTTGATGATAACACTGTATTTATCATATCAAAAAACCACTTTTAGACGTCTGTTTAGCTAGACAGTGTCTAAAGATAAATGTCTCAGAAAATGATTAGAAATGTCACATCAAGTGGTTGTCCATGGTACATTCGTCAAAGGGCAACCAAGATTAAAAAACGAGAATACCTAAGGGGACTTTTTCCTTATTTTTAAGGATAGCTCAAACATTTATTCATCTTTTACTTTTTACTGTGACGAACTGGGACGGACGGGTTGGCCGATTTTATAAAGGTTCTTTGTTACGGTACCGTAATAAGTAAGCTATGCGTCTCCATTAAAATGTGCCTTGTCGAAGTTCGTTGTCCAAACATGACAACCTTTTAATTAACTCAAGGAACTCACTAGCCGAGGCGACGAAAGCTGCGAGCATGGTGTCCATCACCCCGTCGATTATACAGGTGGCTGGCTTGTAGTAAATCTGCGGAAGTGATCCTGTTAATTCTCTGGCGCAGTGGCGTATTTTAGGATTCAGCGCCCCGGGCCTGCAGGCCCCACCGCCCTGCCGTCGCGCTTGTCACTATATACGATAGCCCCGCGTCTTGGTGTCTATCAAACTTACACCCACGACCACCCACGACCACCTTACGAGATTTAGGCTCTTATTAAGAAACAATGTTAAACGGGGGTTCAGTCTAACATATTTTTTTCTTTGTTGCTCTTTGACCATTGAAACTGAATCGAAAGAAACAAAACAGATTTTAATTAAGTATTCAATTGTTTATTAATAAGAGCCTTTTTTAAATTTCTTCTGCTTGCGCCGCCCCTCGCAGCCTGCCGCCCCGGGCCATGGCCCTTTTGGCCCTAGGGTAAATACGCCCCTGCTCTGGCGCGTTGCTTCACCTTATTACGAGCGGCCTCAATTAGTGTTGTATCATGGTTCGTATAGCAAACATTAGCTAAGTCTACTGACCTAAGACTGCGGTGCGAGAGGTTATAAACGATGCATGCATTGCATATGTCTATCCTATTCTACTCAATATTATAAATGTGAAGGTTTGTGTGTGTGAATGTTTGTTATCACGTATCTCCGTAATAACTAAACAGATTGTGATGAAATTTGCGATGTAAAGATAGTTTAGATTCTGGATTAACACATCCGTACTATAATAAATGCAAAATTGTGTTTGTATGTTTGTTGCTTTGTCCTTGTTTGACGCAACAATGCAATGGATCAACGGTTCGACGTGATATTTGGCAGTTTTTTTTTATAGTTTATGGACCGTAAAGTAACATTTAGGCTACTTTTTATCCCGAAAAATTCCCAGTTCATGTGGGTACGCGGGTAAAGCCGACTTGTAGATATATGTATTAGTATACATATTAGCGCAAATCTCACTACGAAGATATCCTTCACAGACTTCAGCGATTATTTTGGAATTGCTTGTCATAATAAATGTGTTTAAGCGTTTGTGACAATTTTGTTGTATTTTATTTGATGAGAATTTTCTATTTGATGTACCACTGCACAAATAGATTCAAATCTTACAGGTCTATCTCAGGGCTCTCTCTTAGTATCAAATACCTAAGTATTTGTTCGTGTAGGAAGCGTGGAAGTGAGTGTGTATAAAAATGAACGGAAAATTTTAATTTACTATATTAGAAAAAGTCAGCGATATTGCTGGTAATATTGAACTTACATGGTGAATGTAAAAAGCTCCGTACGCAGGTGACTTGTACACATCTATGTGTGGGTATTCCACGTTTGTCGGTAGTATATCAAATCCTTCTGTCAGAGGTATTATCATTGCCACTGCAATTCAAGAGAATCATTTCCAAGGCTTTAATGAATTTATCAGCACAAAGAGATCATTTGACAATTTTAATCCTTTTACTAAAATGCTGGCCTGCTGGGCTTTATAAAAGATGGCCTGGTACAGAATCAGTCTTGCTATCTAACGAGACAACATGGCAAGTAGCATTTTGATATATTATATAAATACTATATAAGATATATTATTGTAAAAATAAATATGTTATGTGTATAACTGATTTCCAAAAAAGGACACAAAATCGTCTGTTTTTTTTTATGGCGATGTCACTCAATTTCTCCGCGATTTATATGGTACTTATTTTGTATGATTAGAATCTCAAGGGTTTTTTTATAAACCACCACAAGGATGAAAAATTGATGAAATTTCAAATATCGAGATATTTTGGTTGATCTTAGTTCTAGTTTTTTTAAAAAATCACTTGTGGTGGTTCAGGTTATTTAACTTTTCTTACATCTATTTTTAAATTTTTAGTCCAACTGGTTGGGCGCCATTTTAGTGATGTAACATAATTTTTATTTGGTGTTAATACAATATAAACCATTCAAGTATTTGGTAGTTATTTATATATTTAGCTAAACCATCTTTGTTATTTGGCAGCATGTATGATCTTCGAATGAATTTTTTACACTCTAAAATATGTACATACACATTGATAACTTATGTTATCTTTCCTAAATAGAATAAAAATAAATGGTTTGTAAGGTCTCTAAATAAATGTTTATGTTTAAAAAGACAATGAGAATCTAATTGAAAAAGTAAACATTTTGTGAACATCCGCTAGTGTCGGTTAACACTATAAAATATATTTCATGAGAAAGTAAAATATCGCAGTGACAAATAAGTTAGTGGTCAAACGCTAATATATGTCGAATACATAAATGAGTATATACCAGAAACTGCGCCGACACACATTGTTGAGTAGTAGGACATAACAAAGCGTGCTGTCTTAATACTTTTGCGGTAAATATCCTCGTGCTCTTTTTCTTGCGGCTTGAATTCTGAACAATGCAAGTAATTCAAAATTTCCAGTACTTTATTTTTGTTAAACCAAAATACAGCCACTTTAACGTAGGTATACATTTCACTCAGAAATAAATATAACCTGGAAAAGAATAATCTGGATAAACATAGACACATCTTAAATAAACAACGAAAAATGTCGAGATACGTTTTCATGTAATGAAATAAAGCCCGTGCGGACATATATTATTCCAGAAAAATGTAAGTAAATATCTAGCTAACCCTTCCGCGACATCTCCAATATTATCCCTTCGCCTCAGCAAATAGACAACTTCCCCGATGCCAGGCAAAAAACACACCAACCATAATACAATCATAGTGTATACTGCTTGGAGCCAGAACAAGATAGATCTTGGAGAGTAATTATTGTACCACATCCCATAGAACTTTAGCCAGTAAATGTGAACAGCATGGTACAATTTTGGGTTAAGATCGTCCCATGTTTCTATGACACCGTAGGGAAGTACCGGAGCGAGAAATGCCAATTTTTCTTTAATATTTACAATCATTTTACACCAACAATGTTATAGGAGTGGATTCTTTGACGGGTGATTTCAGAATGCTTTCATGACTCATCGTATTATCTATGCTTCTTTATACAAAACAGAATGTGAGAGCGATGTTAAGTATGTGTTATAAATAATTTTGTGAGACACAGTGTTAAGTGGAAGTTCTCTGAAATTATTCAATAATAATTTTTTATGTACTGAGTCGTATTTCGTATAAATTTTATTCAGTAGCAAACTGTTTCTGTATTGTAAAAGTTATAGATACCAAGAATAAATAAGTAAGCACAACTTTAGTTACTGAAAAAAACGAAGAAACAAATGTGTTAACATACATTAAATAGGTTGTATGTTAAAAGCCAGAATAAGCTTATATTAACTTACCTAATCTATGCTTAGATTGAATTATATTCATTGAATTTTCATAGTTAACAAAAGCAATTGGATTAAAAAGTATATTCGAAATGAAACACAATCATACATATTTTAAAGGACGTATCATCCAGAGTCAACATTGTGCACTCATAAACTAGGCCATAAAACATCAAACAACGTTTGTTGTTATTTTATGGTAGTAATAATGTTCACCAACTTTCACCTCTACGTCGACAGTTCGCGAGTAACCACTATACATGTACAACATCCGATATGAAGGATCAACATATAAAAGTCAGCCAGTAGGAAAATAATAGTTTACTGACTTTATGATTTGTATGTTAACGGTCAACAATACTTTGTTTATTTATGCTTCCACAAACAAAAGAAAACTATGAAAACTCGTTTTATATGTGAAGTGTATTATGTTTTCCCTCATTGCCATCGCTTATTTATTAGGGCGCTTATTAATAATCAAAGAAATTTAAAAGTTAATCGGTGGTTTAAACCTTCATTTAAGGAAATTCGTATTAATAAACGCTATTAAGCGCTATGCAATGGACAAAATCGGATGTTTAACAGCTGTCAAGATAAACTATATCGACACATTGTTTAACTCGTAAAGCAGAGGACAAGGGACACCGTAGGTTAATAATACTCCTAGGCAGTGTTGCCAGCTCGGTATAAGGGGTTGGGGCAAAATTCAGTTTAAAATAGGGCTATATCTTCTCAAACATGGCAAATAGGGGCAGATATGCTCAAAAACGATCAAAATTATAATGAATTATTGATAATTAATGAACAAAAGTTTTTGATTTTCTTTGAGATTATCGGTAGTAACAAACAAACAAACTTTATCTTATTATACTATCGGTATCTACAGATTGATTTAATGCTCACATCTTATAAAATTGCTTTTCTCGGTGTAAAGGCAACACAGTTGCCATTTTCCTGGAAACACTAATTGCTTTTAAGATAAATAATTTTTCTTTTGAAATGGAAGATAAATGTTTTTCATGAATCTGTTGCGTTATTTATTTTCTAAAATTTGATTACACCCAAATTTGCCAAAACCAACCACGTTTTAGAATTCGTTAACATTATAAGCTGAGAAGTCACAAGGATCAAATCAGCTAAAATGGCACAAATCTGCCACAAATGGTCACATAGGAAGGAAAGAAAAATAATCACATTCAAAAGATTTAGTCATTTCGTCTTGGTCTTTGATTGTTTTACGGTTTTTATTAATAGGGAAACACTATACCTACAATGGTTTAGCCTTTCGCCACGGGCGAAACCGCCGGCAGCAGCTAGTTATATAATATAATGGTTAGCTCTGTATTCATTTACTAGGTGGTAGGACATGGGTAGGACTAGCTCTTCTGCGAGTGTCCGTCTGGGTTGGTACCACCGCTTTGCTCGAGAAGTCTACCGCCAAGCAGTAATGTGCAAGCATTACTGTGTTCCGGCTAGATGAGCAGAGTAGCCAGTGAAATTACCTGGCTTATGAGACTATATATAATGTCTCAGGGTAACGGGCGCACTGCAGTGCCGCGTAAGCCTTTGTGATTCATAGTTTTGAGTGACACTACAATTGTTATGTGCCGGTGATATGCTTACCATCAGACAAACTATCGGCTCGTCTCGTTATGAAATAGTATAAAAAAAGATAGATTTAAATTCATCTTTGGCATTTTTTTTGTTTAGGTATATAATCTATTGTTGCTTTCTAATTCTCTGGCTGTGGCGAAACCACTGGAAAGAATGTAAAAAATTAAAAATATTATATTACAGTTCAGTTTGTAATGTATTGCGATAGCGTTTTTTTTTTTCAAATAACAAACCACCCCTTAACACAGTTTAATTTAATATGTCGTCAAAAGCAATTATAATAATTACAAAAGCAACATAATTACCGCTATAAGAAAGGCACCGTTCTCTTAACTACGGATAATTGTATTTTCAAAGAGGTTTCCTAATATTCACAATTTTCCAGAAGAAGGGAAAAGAAAACGATGCAATTAGATGCTCTTCTATGAAACAGTTAGTGCTTGTCTTTGACGAAGTAATTATTTTAATTTTCTTTTGTGCCGTTTTGTTTTTATTCCAAAACATATTTCAATTATTCACTTTGAAAAGTTGCAAATTTTTTCTTAAGTTTTTCTTCGCCTTCATTTTTAAATAAAACTATTAGGCAAGTCATTAATTTTATTCTCAACAAAACTTTTTTCATTTAATTTATTCCCGGAAGCGAGCTCTTTCTTTCTAAGCTCGCAATCGAAGTTTTCTTTCTTCCTAAATTCCCCAGAAAGTATCATTCTTAGCCATTTCAGACGCTTCACCGCCTGCCAATTTGAGATCGGGTAGGGGTTGCGTGGATATTTTTGTCAGCCTGTCACTTAGCTGTATATGTCACTCTACGATATCTTGCAAGACAGATGTGGGATGTTACTTATACGAGTAAAACCGTAACTTAGAGAATGCTTAGTAAAACTATTATTCTGTATCCTATCCTCGCCACCGATATAGTTTATTACAATACTACTGTATGCTGCATAGCAAGTAGATGTTTTCACAGGCAAATTGATGAATGTGCAAATAAAATGATTATACAAAAACTAAACTAAACTTATCTATGTAAATTTTTTAGAAATGATGAAATCTGCATAATTGTAATTGAGGTTATTAATAGCTAATCCTTAATCCAAGCTCAGTTTATCACTGTGCAAATAATCTTTTCTTTTTTCTAGGGTTTGATCTATTTTCACGATGATTTCAGAACAAAAGATATAATATTCATGAAATTTAATTATGGTTAGAGATAAAAAATAAAACGTTTGTCAAATGGGGGAGGCTGTTCTCAAGTCTGACAGCCGCTGACTGATCGTTGGCTTAAACAGAATATATTATGGAAAAATTTATAAAAATATAAAACGATTTATGTGATTCGGTGGGGGAGGTTGAATTTGCATAATCACTGTTCGCACAGGCCGAGCGAGAAATGAAATACGTGATCTCACAAACAACGAATAATATGGATTTCAATTGCGATAAGTACAATTGCTTTGTGTGTTTGATGTGGAATGATCGCAATCTCAAGTGGAATGTTTGGAAATAAATATGCTGATACAATCAGTGTGTCGTCTATCCTGTACTAATGTTCTACTACACATCGTTACTAGGGCGAAAAAGAATTCTCTGTAAAAATTAAATCCGATTGAACCCATAATACGAGTAGCTTATAAATCGCGCTACAAATCGATGGGTGAATGGTTTGGATAAAGGTTCATACATATAATGAAAGAAAACATTGTGATATATAAACTTAGGAGGACGGCAAATTTTCAATTTGAGGAGGCAGCCCTAAATCGAATATTTCATCAAACTATGACAACACCACTTGTTTATATCACGTAAAATGGTGGTTAAACGTTAAAAACACCCTTTGGCCAGAGAGAAGTAAAATAGCACACGTGGTCCGCGTAGACAAAGGCGTAGACCCGGTAGATGCTGTGTAGACGATAACCGAACCCCAGCATAAATACATAGTCCGAACCTCTACTTTAAAGAGTTCAAAATGTGTATTGCAGGGCTGCCCAACATAACAAATTATTGAAAGATATAAAGGGACATGCCACTGAAATTATTGTGCGAGTGTGGCGCGAATGGCATGGTACAATAAATAAGATTAAAAGAGGTTCGAGACGCTTTGCAATGAAGTCAATTTATCGTATGCCCCGGCGATTTTACTATAAAGTATGAAACCTATCCCACTTTTAGCGTGTCATTATCTTAGATCACATCGAGAGATCTGGTGAGATAATAAAACGCTAAAGTACTTAATGGAAGGTAAAAATAATAGTTAAAATAGTAGCTTAAGTCGTCCTGACGCGTTACCAGTTGTTATAGTGTGATGCGTATAGGCAATCTTGAAAAATAGGTATCAACGCATAAGTTCACGCCAAGATTAGTAAGTAACCGCACCGCACCTGTAAGAATTTTTATAAAGGAATAATAAAAAGCTTTCTTTGAGCAAGATGTTAAGAACAAACACTGGCTTTGCATATTCCGACATCCATGATTCAAGTAGAAGCGGTATTACGCGAGAATTTACAATCAAGATATCGTTTATTATAATTGCAGATTGCTGTGGTGGAAATTTTAGCGGGAACGGCGAGCTAAGTGTTTGAAGACATTTAAGGTATTTGTATCGCTTACAATTCTTCTGTGAACATCCGATGCCGGGTGAGACAAATGGGCCGTTTACACGCGATCTGCCTCCATTAATTAGAAACAACGCGTGGTGCCTCCCCTGATTGCTATCTGTCAGCGAACACGCGAATGCTTGTTCACTAAGCCGTGCGCCAATTCGCAGCCGCTACCGCCTTGGTCAGCAACCTTGCTTTTACATCTTTCCCTTGGGCGCTAACAGAGAAACCGTCGTAGCAAACATACGGACCACACGCTTGCAGTTGTTTGCAGCACTTTGCACAGTATAACGACATGTCGTGAGTTGGCGACTTGAGTCAGTGTTGTTTTAATATTTTTGATAGGCATGTTATTGGTTGATCACTAGTTACTTGATATTAGGGGACGGTGTGATCGAATTTGGTGACACGCTTAGTATTATCTTCATAATATTTCGTTCTCTATCATACAGTTATTATTTTTGTCTGGCTCTCAAAAACAGTAATGATTGCACATTACTGCTTGGCGGCAGACTTCACGAGTAAAGCGGTGGTACCAACCCAGACGGACACTCGCAGAAGGGTTAGTCCTACCACCCAGTAGATTTACTTCTTAATCAATGATCTTTATCCTATCTTTATCATTTCAAACAGCAAGTCATTGCACCAAAGATTTCCTAATTAAGCTCCTCGTTGCTGTCGAGTGAACTATACCCTGGTACCTATACTATAGGTAAATAAGTATAACCACAAATCAGTGGCCACCGCAGACCGGCGACCGAGCTGTTTCAATACTGGAGTCAGCTTTCAATCGATTCGGCAAACTTATTCAAATTGTCTTTAGGATTTGGCAATGCAGCTCGGATTCATAGTCGCCTTGAGATTACTTTTAACTTTGGAGGCACATCTAAATTTTTATTTAGTTCAGAACGCACCATGTAATTAGAGGTCAAAACCTCTAGTGAGTTTAGTATTACATATTTTTGTTTACGTGGGTAAATGATAATGCACTGTTACTAAATACCATAGGTAAATACAGCATCTAAATAACTACAACGGTATACATACTATGAATACATTTGGACGACCTAATGCTCTTTGTAAACCATTATACTATTTGGTAGATACCTTAATCCATTCAACTATAGTAATTTTGAGGCGTAATAACAATTAAATAACTATTGGTAATTAAACGTAGAGTTGTATGGACTATATACCGTAGATAAAAACATTGCTCGCAGTAATGACTGTAAACAAATGACTGTTTAGATTTTATATTAAGATTTTGTATTTGAATTAATGTCTCTGACCGCATACCACGATCCCACATAGAGGTCGGTTCCCTGGATTAGCAATTTATGGAAAAGACACCCCAAATACATTTAGCTTTTTTGTGTTAACTGCATGTAGACCCCATATCCTAATTGAATAATGAAATTGAATCCTTTTTAAAGATACGGGGATCATATACCTACGTCCTCCGAGAGTGAATCAGAAGGGTAGTACCAACTGACTACCTTGGTTAGTATCTATATCATAAAGTGTTATAGTTACATCTATGAGGAAATGTGACGATATACTATGAAGGATTATACGCAATAACTTTTTGTACTCAGATAAATGGTAAAACCAAGTTACCAAAGTATAAATTGTTTCACTAGCACTGACAACAAACTCCAGATTCATAAACTCATGTTTCAGAATGTTCATGCCAAACTTACGTTGTACCAACTCCTGAGGGAGCATCAAGACTTGACATTTACGTTGAACTTGTCAAATAAGTACACATACATTGCTACACAAGTTTAGGTACTCCGGTTACAAAGCCTCGAATTTTCTAGCGCCGTGAGCGGAGTATTGAAACCAGTGAAAGTGCAATTTGATATTTCGGCTTTCAGATTGATATTCCGTGAGAACAAAGCGCAAACCGGGCTTCGAACTTTATACCAGGTTGGTGAACCTATCTGTATCTATGCATAAAAAACTTATCTTTTATTTCTGGCGAAACGCCTTTATTCCACCTGTTACTACATTAAAAAAACTACATCTAACTTTCCTATAAAAAAACAATTGGTTAATCTACAAGCCAGTGTAGGCATAGATAGTCTAGGTTTAGCTCACTACCAGTTGATGGTAGCGTTTTCATCATGTTTGCGGTATTGCCTCACTATACCATTCATAATTATATAAGAGGTTTGCAAACGGTTCTGTGCAATCTAAAAAACAGAATTACGGGTGGCTGTTCTTAATAGTATATAAGAATAGATCCAGAAAGAGTACGCTGATTTATCTGGTTATTAAAATTCGGCGGCTCAAGTGGCTCCGTTTAGTTCCGTTATACATTTAAAAATAATAGTTGAATGTTTCATCGTGCATCGGCAGCCTGTCTACCAGTACCGGCACTTAATTTCCGTTAAGGCTTACTTTCCAGTCAGTACACATAGAGTAGTATTTACTTAATCCCTAAACTTGGGCAAACTAGTCTAAAATAAACTGGGTTTGCCTAGAACTCGGAACATTCGGCGAAGCTTAAAAATCGATACGTGTTAGACTTGAGTCTCGACCTAATTACAAGTCGTTAGAAGTTAACGCGAGCCGCTGATTAATGAAGATTTATTACTACTATCTAATGATAAGTTACGCTTTGCATTTCATGCAGAAACTTCATTCGACTTTCAAATTGGCTGTTAATAGGGGCGATGCTTTGGTTTCGTTGAATTGTATTGATCCCTATCGGTGATACCTGGGGCCTTACTCCGTAAATCGAACTGCGAAGCTTCGGCTGAGATTTTTAGGAGTGAGACAAACTCTGACCATTTTGCCTTCCTAGTATTGTATTTGCGCGTTGTGATTGGCCTTAGTGGTTTTAAGACTTTCTCCAACCGCAATGTGAAGGTTATAGCGTTATGGTCTGAGATTGTAAGATCTCGGTTCACTCTCCAGCCCTCAATTTTACTCAGGAGCGGCATGCTGCAAGCGGTGACATCTACTATGCTCGTGCAGGCTTTGCCGCCCCTGAATACCTCAAAGGTCGGTACGTCTCCCACGTTGAGAATCTGGAAGTCCATTTCGTTCAGGAACGCATTATAGGCTGCCCCTCTCGGGTTCTCGGCTACGCTTCCCCACCAAGGGCTCCAGGCGTTCACGTCTCCTGCAATTAAAAGATTTCGCGTGCCCAGCTTCTCGCACATTGCTTTCGTTCGGACCAAGTTCGATTCAATGTCTTGGTCCCCCTCAAAGTAAACGGATATAACTCCCAACCGTAGGCTTTCGCCTACCAGCAAGACGGCCGCCTCAGTCTCTGTTACCAGCTGCGGGTCGTGTATTACCTCCAGCCGGTCCCCGAAAATGATTACGGCTGCCTTAACCGGTTTTTGACGATCGAGGGTGCATTGGATAACTCGTGTTCCTGGATATTGTTTTAGGACGCCGCTTTTACCCACATAAGGTTCCTGTACGAGGGCGACCGAAACACCAGTATCTTTTGCGACCCGAAGCAGTTCGGTCGTTGCTAGTTTGGAGTGATGCAGGTTTACTTGGATGAAATGCAAACCTGGTCCACCTGATCTCTGAGGGGGTGAGCTTATGGTTACTGACGTGCCCTTAGCAATAGGATATGCGAGACCTCGCTATCGAGTCCCACTTCTCCCTTTCCGGGCATTCGTCGCTGAATGCATTATGTCTGATTTCTTGACCCGTTCGATGGGTGGCTAGGCAGTTTTTACATTTAGGTGCAATTCCTTCCCTTCGCGGCCCGCACTTCTCCCAAGAGTGGGCCCCCCCGCAATGGCTGCATTGGTCCTCGGACTCCCGGCACACCTTTCTCGTGTGCCCGAAGCCCAGGCACTTGGCGCACTGTACGAGAGGCGACTGGTCCATTACAGGTCTCCACTGGATACCTATGTAGACTTTTTTTGCCTCCACTAGGCGCTTATGCAGCTGTGGGGAAACCTCAAACACGGGGTGGCACTCATGCGGGTTTCTGGCCTTTTTGCGGTACCTCACTCTCACTGTTGTCTCTTTGAGGTCGACGCCTTGCAGAAGATGGTTGTTCTGCTTTAAGAGGTTCGCCACTAGTTGTGCGTCGGTGTGGACCGATAGGACGTCCCTCACTACAACCAGAGGGTTACCGGCTTTTGCCACCTCCGCCCTCAAGTCCTTATCGCGCTGAACTTGACCATGAACAAGGTTGAGGTCCTCCTTTGAGGGGCAACTCAGGACCACCCTTTTATTCCTGGCTTTTCGCACCCTGTTAACCTTTGCTCCTGTGGTAGAAGTGTCCAGCGCTACCCTGATTCTTTCTATGACGTTATCCGCGGTGTTATTTGGATTAGTCGACGAGATAATCAGGGTATGGTTGGGCTTGGGGGCGGGTGGTGGTCTAGCGGCAACCTTTGCATAAGTAGGCTTTACACCTTCCACCAGTGCGAGCTCTGCCTGCAGGCTTCTAGTCGGCGGTGGCGATCTCATCTTTTCCGCCCTGATTGTGCGGAGCTCTGACGAGACCGCCTCCAGGCGCTCGGTTATCGGTTGTAGGTGCTCGCCTAGGTCAAGTTGTGGCGTCGGTAGAGGCAAAGGCGCTGTGATCTTATCCGCGGCCATTGTTGTTAACGTTTCTCTCATTGCAGCTAGCTCTCGCTGCACTCCAGGATCCGGTTCGGCGCTCGCTAGCGGCCTCGACTCCAGCTGAGACAGGAATTTTGAGCTCTCCCCTAGGAGTTCAGCTGTGCGTTCCTGATTTTTGTGCAGATCTCTTCTCATCCCATCAAGTTGGGAGGAGAGGGACTCAACTCCGGCTTTCACCGAGGCGTAGTCTCTCCTCAAGGGCTCTATGTCGTTTTTGCCCTCTTTCGAGATGATTTCTTGAAGAGATCCCAACTTGGTGTCAAGACCCCTTGCTAACTGGTGCGTTTCAGCAACCATTCTGTGAGGCTCCCGGGTCTCGTAGCCCAGCCAGTCCCGTATCGCCTTGGTCTCGTTGAGATCGGCAGTGATATCGGTCCTAGCCAAACTAAGCTCCCCTGTGAGCCCCTTTGTCAGGTCACTGATTGCCTTCGAATGAGCCCTTTCCACCCGGACCAGCTCCGTTGCGTGTCTCGTGCGCTCCCTTTCAAGGTTATTTATGTGTCTGAACCTTGAGTCCGAGAGGGATAGCACGGTCTCGTAGAGTGTCTGGAGTGCCTCGAGGGCTTTTGCTTTCAAGTCTTTCCTCATATTTCCCGCGGTCTCGATGGCGTCCTTCCCCCTAAGCAGCATGTCGTTTGCGAGTCTTGTCGCCATGTCCATCTGGACGCCCGTGCGCTTCCCTGAGGGTGCCGTCAGCATGCTGGGGCGTCCTCGACTCGGGGCACAAAAGTCATCGGCATCGAAGGCGGACACATCGGAGTCCTCATCCGACTCTACAGCCTTGGGGGGCGAGATCCCGCAATGCTCCCAGTTAATCACCCTCTCTATTACTGACGGCGTCGGTCCCTGCACGGCCGGAGGGGACGAGGCAGCCATGACGCTGGCCGCGGCCGAGTCTGTGGCCTTCAACGGCCGTCTCCTTCTCTCCGGGACAGCTGGTGGTGGCATCTCAGCTACCGCACCCTCAGAGGCTGCTTTTGCTGTTCTCTGTGGGTTCGTGACTAGTGTTGGGGGCAGCAGCTTTTCGGATGTCACCGACTTTGCCGTGGCCTTTCTCAAAACTTTCTCCCGCATCGTTCGCGTCTGCTTCGAGGCGGGAGTGGGGTGTAAGCTAGTACTGGGTTGGGCGGAGGCGGGGGCTAAGGCTGAGGAAGACATTTTTTTTTTTTCCCTTTCTATTAATTAAACCTAGGTATTAATTGTAAAAAAAAAAAAAGCAATATTAAAAAAAACTAAGAAAATAAAATAATAAAAATAAAACTATACAATATATAAATGAACAGAAATTAGCTAACGTATAAAATATAAATTACAAACACTTAACCACGGTCTTCGAAGTACGCCTTCTGTAGCGCGCCGTAACTGAAGATGTATTCCAGTCGCTGTTAGTGGTCAGCTTTGCTACTCGCTATTCAGGTGGCGGTGCGGTGGGTACTGGTTCCGTCGGAGCCTAGCCGAGCGTGATGCTCCAGGGACGGGGTGTTATGTGACGTGCTGGCTATGTCGGCTATGATAGCTATATTAGCCAGGCACAAGAAATTGCTTACTCGCAGTCTCCGTCAGCGTCCTCGACACAGAGTAGTAACTACTTTTGTTCGTCAGCAAACTCAGCAGTAAACGCGAATCGAAGGTCGCCGCGTTTTCTGGGTCACACGCACGCGATGCGGCCGAGTTTCCGCGTTCAACTGTTTGTAGGGGCTCGATGGTGACTTTGGAGCCCTATAACTCTGAAGTTTACTGACCGATTTGGATGATGGTAGAGTCTGGAGAGAGGGGACGTCCTGGCGATTGCAATGGAGTAAACCGCCAGTCGGAGACTTCAACGACAGCAGCGTTTTCGGCTCGGGAATTTTTCTCGGGAACCACTAGGAACACACACTTGCCCACACGAATCCTGGACAGTCGGGCCACGTGAAACACGATTACAAACTGACAGGCGCGTAGCTCTATAAATTCCAATTAAATGAATTTTATTTTAGGAGCGAGATGTTGATGTTACGATAGTTTATAGGCGTTTTTTTCTCCCTGAACGAAAGGAACATTACTTCTGCTTCCGTAGGAGATTCTGGATCCACTAACGAGCTTGAGGACATAATAACATCTTACACTGAAGCTATCCACGAAGTCTGCGAAAAGACCATTCCTGCAGCAGGAACCTGGCAAGGTTTAGCCAAACCACCAGGATGGACCAAGGAACTGGATGAGTTGCAGTGTGACGTCCTAAGGAAAAAGCGTAGGATCAGGAACGCATGCCCCTCCCGTGTCGACTACTGCATAAACGAGTACAGGAAAGCCAAGGAGAAGTACGCCAATGAGGCCGAAAATGCCAGAACGGAAAGCTGGAAGGAGTACTGCACGACACAAACCAAAGAGAGCATGTGGGACATGATATACAGGGTGATCAGGAAAGCCTCGGGGAGAAAAGAAGATCAGCTCCTCAGGAATGCCGAAGGCAACACCCTAACCCCACAAAAGTCTGCAGAGCTCCTGGCCAGAACTTTCTACCCCGACGACGCAGAAAGCACCGACCAACCGTGCCACGCCCAATTACGTGCACTGACAAGCAACTATGAAACCGAGGCACTAAGAGAAGATGATCCCCCATTCACACTTGCAGAGTTGGAAGTTGTACTTCAATCACAAAATCCCAAAAAGGCCCCCGGGCCTGACGGGTTAACTTCTGACATATGCGAAGCTGCGATCCGATGCGAAAGGGAGGTATTCATGGCGATAGCTAATAAGTGTCTATCGCTAGCATACTTCCCCAAGCAATGGAAAACAGCACATGTGGTGGTAATTCCAAAGCCCGGTAAGGCCGACTATACCCATCCAAAATCGTATAGACCGATAGGCCTTCTGTCAGTGCTCGGTAAGATAGTGGAGAAGCTTCTGGTCCGCAGACTCCAATGGCACATCTTCCCCACCCTAAATAAGCGCCAATACGGCTTCATGCCGCAACGAAGCACCGAAGACGCCCTCTATGACCTGGTGAACCACGTGAAAGAAGGAGTAAATAGTAAAAAGACTGTTCTCCTAATATCTCTGGACATAGAGGGAGCCTTCGATAATGCATGGTGGCCCGCCTTAAAACACCAACTTCGGGCGAAAAACTGCCCGAGAAATCTGTACGCTATGGTAAGCTCGTACCTCAACGACCGAAAGATCAAGGTCAACTACGCCAGAGCAGCATATGAGAAGGAGACTACAAAGGGTTGTGTCCAGGGATCCATTGGTGGACCAACCTTTTGGAACGTTATACTAGACTCATTGCTGCACAAACTGGAAGCAGAGGGAGTATACTGTCAAGCGTTTGCAGATGACGTAGTTCTCGTTTTCACAGACCAATCATGCACCACCCTAGAGCAGACAGCCAATGCCACGCTGGAAATGGTTGTGGATTGGGGATGTCGAAACAAGCTAAACTTTGCCGCACACAAAACCAATGCTATGCTGCTGACAAAGAAGCTGAAATACGACATCCCCAATCTGACTATGGCCGGCACAACGCTATGTCTCGTCGACGAGATAAAGCTCCTTGGTCTTGTGATCGACAACAAGCTCGCCTTCAAAGCACACGTAACCGCCTTATGCAAAAAATGCGCGGACGTATATAAACAGCTAGCGCGTGTCGCAAAGGTGACTTGGGGTCTTAACAGCGAGATAATTAGAACTATCTACGTCGCAGTGGTAGAGCCAATCATGCTGTACGCTTCGAGCGCATGGTCCCAGGCAGTAGAACTACAGCTAGTAAAAGACCAGCTAAACACGCTCCAGAGAGGTTTCGCTCAAAAAGTATGCAAATCGTATCGAACTGTCTCGTTAACATCGGCGCTAGTGCTTGCGGGTCTCCTCCCCCTGGACCTGAGGATACAGGAAGCATCTCTCCTGTATAAAGCCAAGAAAAACCTTACCCGTGATTACCTCCCAGCAGGAAAGGAACTCGAACTTAACATCGGTTACCTGGACCAAAAACATCCGTCCAAAATAATAACCACCGACTACGAGTTACTGAATGAGGAGGCCCATCAAGTTACCGGACCTCAAATCTACACCGACGGTAGTAAGATAGAGGGTCGTGTAGGTGCTGCACTAACTTGGTGGGATAAGGGTAAGGAGCTCCACTCTTCCACCTTCAGGCTTCACCCGTCCTGCACTGTGTTCCAATCGGAGCTTTATGCTCTCTACAGGGCGACTCAAATGGTGAGAAGTAGCAGCGACCCAACCGTCAGTATCCTGAGTGACTCAAGATCCTCACTCGAACTGCTACGTAACCCGAAAACAAGTCACCCCCTGGCAGGAAGTATAAAGAACTGTATTGGAGAAATCAGAGCGCAGGGAAGAGAGATTCGGATGCTCTGGTTGAGGGCGCATGTCGGGACTGCTGGTAATGAAAGAGCCGATGAGCTCGCAAAGTCAGCAGCACTCGCAAATACGGCCCTCGACTACGACAAAATCCCGCTGTCCTACGTCAAGAAAAAGATCCGCGAGGAATCGGTCCGCAAATGGCAGGATCGATATGATACCTCAAGCACAGGAGCCGTCACAAAAATGTTTCTCCCGGACGTCAACAAGGCATACCGGATGACAAGAACAACAAAGTTGACGCCCACGCATGTGCAGATCTTGACAGGACACGGAGGGATTGCCGAGTATCTCTACAGGTTTAGACTGAAGGATAGCCCCGCTTGCGAGTGCGATCCCGGTGTGAACGAGACCGTTTGGCACATACTGCTAGAGTGCCCCCGTTTCTCGGCTGCGCGACTTGACCTGGAGTTCGAGATGGAAAGAAAGCTAGAGCAGTCGGATCTCCATAACATCCTAGCGGATCCAAAGAGCAGGTCGGCATTCCTTTCCTTCTCCGAGAAAATTTTCCTCATTGCAGCAAAACGAAACAGTAATCTTCCCCCACCTCAACCCAGACAGACGCCTCAAGATCAGATCCAAAGCACCGCACACACCACCAGTACCCAGCGGCCAATCGCCCTGCGCACCACTGCCACATCCAACCTTTTGGCGAGTGGAGAAACTGGAGTGCCGAGGATCAGATTGAGAGGTGTGCCCCTCTTCATGGACGATGCCAAGGAACGCCTAGGCATCAGCTTCTGCAAACCTAGGGGACATAAATACATTACCATCTCTCCAGGATTGGGGTTGCTTCTGAACGGCAGCAACTTCAATATCTCCATGAAACGCAAGACCTATGATGCCATGCCGGTGACGAGGGTGTCGGGAAGCCAATGTCGACTGGTACGATCGCGAAACAAGACGATTGCACTTTTCGAAGGGGCGGACGAGACTTCCTTTTCTCAGGCATGTACGATGTTGACTACGCTTGCAGAAGAAGCGGATACCATCGCCCGCATAATTAGCGTAGACGCAATGGTGGTTGGGCACGAGAGGGGTGAAGTCACCGATCGGTTGGGTTGCATAAAAGCCTCAAAATACCACGAGATTGTGGTGTATGAGGATAGAGGTGAAAATCTCAGTTACCTCAAAAGGCAAGACGCAACCGACAGTTGGGGACACCCTGTACCGGACCCGAGCACCATCAGTGGCTCCCAGCGCATGCAGCAGAAGGCGGAATCATCCGCCAAAAACGCTGCCATACAGCAGAGCCCGAAGCGTAAGTCATCAGGTCGCATCAGAGCGTTCGTGGATGCCTTCAGTTGTGCAGCACAAAACCTCCTAAGGCTGAAACCATCATTGCCCAAAAGAAAAGAGGAAACGATACGGCAGAGTCAGGTAAAACCAAAACCAGCCCGAACGAGAGCCGACATGGGACAAGTCAGTCCGCCTCGCCTCAGACCAGCGACGGGGCCGCGAGACCACGTAATAAACGCCTTCATCGAGTACCTAGCTATAACTAAAGCAAGCATAGTGGTCGACACTATGATCTGCAAGAAGATCCTGCAGTGCTATCAGCTGGGTGGCGCCATCAACGAAAATCTGCTGAAGGCGTACCTCGAGGAGGAAGAAGCTGCTATATACAACAACAACGACAGCCTAATCCTACGGGGTCAGATGGCGGAAAGTTATATGGCAGCTTTTAATGCAACAAGTGGCTTTGTGGCTCTGGTAAAGGAGGGGACGGAGCGTACTGGTCCAATCAAATTCTCTGCCCCGCATGACGATCCGATTTTGGTCGTTGCTCGGCGAACTCGGACGATGCTAGACGACAGGATACTTGAGACGGCGAAATCCGTCTTGGGAATCTCTGAAGCCGAAGCATCTTGGGACGACTGGGTGATGCCTAAGATCGAATGGGTAAACGGGGTTCCGGGAAGCGGAAAAACAACATGGATTGTTGGCAACTTCAATGGGGAGGAGGACGTTATCATCACCACAACGACGGAAGCAGCCAAAGACTTGCGAGAAAAACTAGCGCAACGAATAGGCGACCTGGTCAAAACCAGGGTGCGCACTATGGCCTCTGTCTTAGTGAATGGTTTTAAAGCATCCCATAAGTGCAAACGTCTTTTGGTTGATGAGGCACTTTTAAACCATTTCGGGGCCATAGTCATGGCAAGTCGGCTGGGTGGTGCTAACGAACTTCTTCTCATTGGAGACGTCAACCAGTTACCTTTCATTGACAGGGAGAACCTCTTTGTCCTAAGGTACTGTCGTCCAAACCTGGTAACAACAATCACTCAGGAACTGTTGTGTACGCATCGGAACCCTATGGATGTCGCCTACGCCCTTCGGGAGGTGTACTCCGGCATTTACTCATCGGCATCCAAAGTTCATTCTCTGAAGCTGAAGCGGTTTACAGGTGCACTAATACCCGTTACCCTTCCCGACACTCTCTTCCTAGTACACACACAGGAAGAGAAAGAATCCCTGATCACCAAGGGATACGGGGGAGGCACTGGGTCACGCATCTTGACCATTCACGAAGCTCAGGGACTGACGTACGAGTCGGTGATCGTCATGCAAACCAAAGGACAAAAGCTGAAGCTGCACGACAGCGTCCCACATGCGGTGGTGGCATTGTCGCGTCATCGAAATAGCTGTATATACTACACCGATGATAGCGACGATGCGATAGGCCGCTTCGTGATGAGGGTTAAGGCGGTTTCTGCTAAAAGGATCATTGATTATAACCTTAAAATGGCCATCAGAGACGGGAACAATGTGGTGGCGGAGGCCATCGCAGAGTTCGAACGGAGTGGGGCGGCGACGGGAAGTAATTAATATAGGTTACCAAGTAACATAGGTTAAATAAATTGGGTGAACAACCGGAGTGGCCATGGCCACTGGAATGATCTTGCTTGCAGTGGCGTCGTGTGGCGGGTCGCCCTCTTCCCTCTGAAATGGTTGAGGAGAGCGATGGCTGGCACATGCGTCAAACTCGTGAACGGGTGCTGCTTGTGGGATCTCGTCCGCTCCGATTGTGTACTCAATTCAGCATTCTAGTTTGTAATACTTGTATTGATATAAAACTATATATATATATTATATATGTTATGTGTATGACACTTAGTTAGGCTTTCGAAGTAAGTTACTTTTGTTAAATAGATGATAAGTAAGTAATTTTTCAAGTATATTAATGTAAAAATATCAAACAAAAGGTGCGAGCCCTGGAGCTTGCAGAGCAAAATAAATTAAACTAAAAAAAAAAAAAAAAAAAAAAAAAGCTTCGGCTGACGGATTGCAGTGTCCCTACTATGAAAGTGTTTCGGATCTAACGTTCGATTCGATTTTTGCACTTGACATTTTGTCCTTCATAGTAGGAAAATGCCCATCCGGCAGCCGAAGCTTCGACGTTCGATTTACGGAGTAAGACCCCTGTACCTGCAGTAAAGGTTGCGATTGAAAACAGCTACCTAAATAAAGATCGTATTTAGGTAGTTGTTTTTTTAGTGTCTTTAAGATAATTAAAAGCTTATTAACTATAACATTTTAAAGTGTTAACTGACACTAGCGTGATCTTCACGTAATTATATACATATCAAAAATTTCGCAGCAAACTGAAAATTAAAACCTAATTAGTAGGTATTGCTAATATTTTATGATACTATTTCTCTCTCGGGATTTAGCTTACCTATTCATAAGCGTTTTTAAACCATCCGTACTCTAATAAATGCGATAGTGTTTATGTAGATTTGTTGGTTTGTCCGTCTTTCACGCAGCAACGGCGCAATGGACCGAAGTGTTTTTTTTATAGATATACTTAGGTTATGAACCGGAGAGTAACATAGGCTACTTTCACTCTAGGAATATATACTGTTCCTGTGGGAATCGCCACGAGGGTGAGACCGCAAGCAGAAACTAATACTAAATGGTGCATATGTTTACGCTTAGTACCTATAAGTTGAATGTATGTGTGCAATAAAATAAATAAATAAATAAATGTAACTATATTATTATGTCTTCAGAACCAAAAGGTCTTTGCAAAATTTCAGCATGATTGGATTTAATGATTGGAAAGCGATCAAAAAATCGATAACCGATTTCATCCCTGATAAAAAAGATAGACGTAATGGATATAAAAGTTTAAGAAAAACTTTTAAAGAAATAAAATATCATCGACTTTCCTAAGCGACAGTTTCAAAATGTATAATCATTAACTAATTATAATATACTTACCTGTCTACAGGACTTTAATAACTCAGCTTGACTTTGTGCATTCCAATTATGATCCCATTAGAACATAGAGTTTGAAATAATTTGGTAAATTAGGTTAATGTTGTATTGTAGTTTGCGGCAGGTCGTGAATAATTAAGTGCAGGCTTCTTCGTTTATGGAATTAAGTAGTACTGGGTTTCGTTATAGCTTAGTTCCGCTCGCTTTTGTTATGACTGCAGCACCCCTTAATTGCATCAATCACTTCCGTCGAAATGCGTAGTAGGAGTTTTGGCGGGAATGCGGAAATGTGCTGTTGTTGATTTTGTGTTACTTTCTAAAACCACTATATGTTTTATCGAGTGTTAATGTGTAATAATGGTGGATTATTAACCATTAAGTGTTCGTAAACGTGCATGAGTGAAAGGCAAATAGTACAAAGACGAAAAACGTGTATTTTCGTATTCTATCCAAAACTCCATAGAAGCTTCAGTAAAGTATCCATCGCTTTACTGAAGCGTCACTTCGACTCGACCGCGCCTAGACTAAACTTTAACGTGACTGACGACTTTCATGCACCAAAACTAGAAATTTATTATAATATATTATTATTTATATAACTTGACACTGGCTAAATACGCAAATCGCGTGGAGCCAAAAACATAACAAAAAAAGAAAAAAAAATGCGTAGTAGGTAAGCCTGGTATTCTGCTACAACTTACGTCCGAATGCTAGCCAGGCGAGTGCTAGAAAATACCCTACTACCTTGCTATGGTTGTAGCCATACAACCTTTTCCTTCACAGAAAGCTCAAGCGTATTGTAGGATTGGAATCATCGACCTATTGATCATCAAATATCGCTTGTCCTCAATACCAAAAGCCATCATCTCTTAATTACTTCTGTTTTTTTATTAGGTGACTTAGGCATAACTCTTCTGCGAGTGTCTGTCTGGGTTGGTACCACCACTTTGCTCATGAAGTCTGCCGCCAAGCGGTAATATGCAAGCATTACATACTGTGTTCCGGTTTAATGAGCAAAGTAGTCAGTGAAATTACTGCGGCTTATGAAACTTAATACCTAATGTTTCAGGGTAACGAGTGCACTGCTGTACCGCGCAGGCCTTTGTGGTGGCGCTAGAATTGTTATGGGCCAGCGTTATGCTTACCTGATGGTAAGCATAACGCTGGTCGTTATGTCGTTTGCCTGATGGCAAACGACCAGCTCGTCTCTTTGTTAAGTATAAAAAAAGGCTAAAATGTTTTTTGGCAGACATATAAGACGCAAAAAATCAAGATGGAAGAAATTAAGTGAAGTTGCTAGAGCGTTAAAACTGTATTCCCATAATCATGAGTTCCATAGTCTCCCTTTTTCGAATTTTCCTTTCCGAAAATATTACTTTAGTTCCAATGTGTTTTATTTCAACCATCGCGTAGATTTATTGAGACGTTTGTCTTAACGCAAGGTAACACACCCATTTTGCGGTGCGTAATGTCGTAATTTTCACGTGGGCGTCGAGGAGCGAACGCCTTCTCGTCATTAGTGTAGTCGAGAACGTCACTACCTAATTATAGAAGATTGATGAGGGCACCGCTCTCACCGTACTTCACTTGCGAACAGCGCAAACACGTCTGCCAAGGGGACCTTCCCTCTTTTTATGACTCAACGTCTCGCTTGATGAAATGCTCGTTTGGATAGTACCTATCACTTTTAAAAAGAAACTACAAAAAATAGTACGTGCGGGAAAAATAGGTACATTTATACTGTCTAACAGTATAGACGTAACTGCCTTAACTTTGTCCCTGAAAATACGTAACTTGAAAAGTCTTTAATAATAAAAAGTTTATTTTGAATTTTGCGAATATATAAATTGCTTGAATTATTCTAGATTCTATCTTCTATATCACCTTACGAATTTAAAGTCAAATTAGTTAAGTTTTAACGTATTCAAATTGCTGCGGAGCATCATTTAAGTAATATTAACTTTATTTGCATCTCAGTCATCTATTCATATTTGCTATCTTTTCCCCATTCCTAAACCCGTCTGTATTATCCTGATATAGAGGGTGATCCATCAAGATGGTATATTTACTAACATTTGTTTTGTATACATACCTCAATACTTTTTCATACATACATAATTTTTTCGCTGGGTTTATGTCTCAGGGTAACGAGCGCACGGCAGTACTGCGCAGGTCTTTGTGTTTCAAGGTTCTAAGTGGCACTGCAATCACTGCACTGTAAGCACTGGCAATTGTTATGTCCAAGCTTTATGCCGTACGTCTAAGTAGTCTGTGCGTTATGCGTACCATCAGGGTAACGAACCGGTCGACTCGTTATTACTCAACAGACTTAAAAAAAGTATGTGTTGTGAGAGTTTCTTATACTTTTACGTACATACATAATAATGTGTATGTACGAGTATTAAGGTCCGTAAGGTATTAAGGTCTTGTGCACGGGACGGAAGAACATTGTAGACACGAAGGTTAACTTAATCTGAACTGCAAACTTACAACGCAAACGCTTCGCCGGCGGACGTCATCTAGTGGTTTAATCTGGAATTAACTTGTTTGTTTGAGAATTACCCTAAGTGCGATAAAGGCGTGCAAAAGCGCTAAGAGCGCAAAATCATTTAAGCTTGCTCACGTGATAATAAAAGTAAAAGTAGTGTAAGTACGTAATAAAAGTACTGTAGAAAATACAGAAAAAATTTCGAAGAATGACGATCTATGGAAGCTCACGTCAAAAAGAAGATAAAATCTATTACAAATAAATAAAATTGAAGTGTCTGTTTGTAATATCAAATTAACAGCTTTTTGCCAAATGCATATGAAAGTATATATATATATATACGGTAACTATAACAAATCCACCATTTTTAAAATTTTTGTATGTCTGTTTGTCTGTTTGTTCCAGGTAATTTCCGAAACGGCTGGATCGATTTTGACGGGACTTTCACTGGCAGATAGCTGATGTAACAAGGAGAAACTTACTGAGCTACTTTAATTTTAGAAAAAAAATTAGGGTTCAGCGTAAAAAAATAAAAACCATAAAATCCAATATTTCCGCGCGGGTGAAACCGCGGGCAGCAGCTAGTAATACATAAGATCTTCACTATAGCAAAACGAATTGGCTGCTTGAATTCTTCCAAGCTGCTACTAAGAGTATTAGATTGTTGATCTATAGAAGTTGAAGTAATTATATACTAATAATACGAATTCATGTACTTATATGATACACAATTTAACGGCTTCTATAACACGCCTAATATAACATTAAAATATAGTTATCAGAGTTAACAGATTGTGATACGTCTTCAACTCGGTGAAAGTCATGAATAAGGTTGAAATTAAGTTTAACTTCTGATTTGAAAAGTCTGCAACGCACCATAAAAAGTAATCAACCGAAACTCAAACAGAAGATTTCCCTCGGTGCAAAATTAAAATTTGTGCTAAGAAATTGGCCGCGACAGATGAGAGGAAGTATTCATGTCTTATTTAACTTTTCTGTCGTCAGAATCGATACTAGCGGGGAACTATCCGCGAAGCCTTCCGCAGGAAAATTAGCACCCTTTTAGGAAATGAGAAAACTCTCCATTTCCCCCTTCAGAGATACTGGAAAGGGTTGTGGAATGAATATTTCAGTTAGACCCTTCTTTTAGTGGGTGTAGTTATGTCCTTCACTTTTTGAGACCTATTATTATATTATTATATTTTTTCCTCCTTATATTTCCTGCTTATAATGTAGGTATACAATACGCAAAATGTACCTATATGACGTAAAGTCTAGTGCATTTTGTAGTTACATATTTTGAGGTAGAAACGTAGATAGGTGAATTAAGTATCTAAGTAAATCACGTAGATGATTGAATTTGTAGTAATTGGTCATACGGCTTAGTCGGGGTTCAAGTCCCGTTAACAGCGAACTTTTGTAGTTTACTTTGAAATTATTCAATGTTCCTATTTTGTTTTAAAAACCTAGTACGACGCGCTTTTTGTTAATAATTCAATGAAAATTAGTAGAAATTAATGAAGTGTAGTAGAAAAGAAGCAGGTTTAATATCTGTAAATTATTCCGTTTTAAATAATATAATATTAACCAGATTCATGCAAAAACTTTAATGGTGTTCATAATACGGGCTAAAGTTTCCACTTTACTTAATAACTCCAATACTTTTAGTTGAAAAATTTGTTTTAATCTTGTTCAAGCTTTTAACAGAGTTTATCCGTGTAAAAAAATCCAGAGCTTGCTTTATTAAATTATATAATAACAAGTACTGAAGGTTGAAATCAAACCGAAACCTTTAAAGATTCTTGCATATCTGCGGAGACGGAACGGACAAAGAATTTCAATTCCGTCGTTATGTAAGCGAATAGCAAGAGGACATGAACACGACTTATGGTGGTAAGTATACCTGTAGGTGCTACCATATAACTCCTAATCTACAGTCTAGTACTTATTAATAGTGAAGAAAGAAAGAACGAAAGAATATACATTTATTTGTAGCCAATGGTTAAAGTATAGGTAGGTGGATACATTTTATGGATAAAATTAGAATAAATATTAGGGTATAAAACGAACTATAAAAAGTTAGGCTGTGTAGCTTTACTATGCGTTTCGATTTGAAAGATAACTTTAATCTCAACTCTACTAAACCTGGTATAGTAGAAAACATTTTTAAACGCGCCTCATTTGTTATAAAGCTTTCACCCTCTTTCCAGAGAATGTAACAATTGTATTTCGCTCAGACCCAAAACTATCTAAAACAACGTGGTTAATATGTAAGTAGGTACTTCACATTTGTAAGTAAATACAAATAGAAATAACGAAACGTTCGCCAGGGGGTTGTTACGAATGCCGGAAATGTGAATTCGTCGAGACGCCTCTGTTACAACATTTCGTACTTTTAGGTTAGCCTAATGGTATATTTGACTTGGTAAGAGCACCAAAAATAAAATACTAAATACTAAAACTAGGCGTATATTGCAGCTAAATAGCTTCACTTAAAAGGTTTTCTTAGCAAAATGAGAGGAGCTTCTGGCACTGGAAAGAATATATGTCATTATTCATCATATTACTGATAATCTTGATGTGATCTTGACACTTGATTTTATTTGTCAAACAACACTCTGAGCTTTTCACGAAGCATGAGGAGACGCGCCACCGTCAGCTACGGAACAAAATTAATATTCGTTTGTTTTTGCCAGTTTGTAAACTTTCTCTTCAAAAAAATGCCCATTTTATGGCAATTAAGGTATTCAATAATATTCCAGAAGACTTGAAGGACTTGACCTTCAACGTGTTCAAATTCAGACTACATAAATGGTTAATCGATAAGTGCTTTTACTCTGTCCATGAGTTTTTCAACTGGAAAAAGATGTAAAGTAAACTTACATTTTGTTCTGGCTGGTTCTGACTCCTGACATTGTTTCATTATTTAATGATTTTATATTGACTTTATTTACATTATTTTTCTTGACATATAGGTATAATTATAATTCAGTTAAAGATCAATTGACATTCATGACCGTAGTAATACAAATTTGACATTTTATATTTCTTTTGTTTTGGACCTGTATTGTCATTATTTAATATAATTATTATTGTGAATCTTCCGTGTATTGAACCATAAGTTAAAATATCTGGAATTGAAACTATAAATTACTCACTTTATATAATCTTAGTTAAAATATCATTAATTCTAAAGTTTTATAAGTACTACTATTGTTTAAAATTTGCACGCCATTATGGCAAAAAAACATGTTTGCGCAAAATCTTTGTAATGAAACAACTGTACTATATCACCATGTTTTATGCAAATAAATAATTTGAATTTGAATTTGAATTTGAATTTGATCAAATCAAGCTTATATACCAAATTTACTCGATCAGAAAATATTACAAAGTTACCTCTAAAAATAAGTTTGCAATGAAGTATCTCTGTTATTTATAAATGTCTATTGATGAAATTAACAAGACTTACGTACCTATTATATATACCTATAATGACAAAAAACTTGATTGTGGTAAATTTTCGATTAGGCATCTAACGCTTTTTTAATTTTTACTCAACCTAAGTGGCCCGCGCAGTCTTCTCTTTTACATCAACGCAAACTGACAGTGTGTGCAAAGAGTTTGAAAATGATTGAAAATGTCTTTTTTCGTCGATACAACTGTATCTGATCGCTGGTAAAAAAAAACCACATAATATCCTTGATCCACCAGCGCTGAAAGCCATGAGAGAGCTTTTTAAATCTATTGTTTGTCTGGGGCCTAAAATAGAATTGCAGACAATGCCCACAGAAAAAGAGGGTGTGACGTTATAAAATACAGTTATCAATCTTCATTAATGTGTGAAAAGCATGACGAGACTACGGGTTTACGGAGATTCGGCCACGGTGGGAGCGAAATTTGGTTTTAAAATCAAAAGCCATTTGTGGTAAAGAAAATCAGAGCTCGCAGTTGATTTGTGTGTGTAAGATAAAAAAAATGTGGCAAAATAATACTTTACTGTACCTACTTGCGCTTTTGAAATTTTTCTTCAATTTAGCACGTTTTATTGTGTGCTCTTAATATCCGTAAGACGCTGTCCAATCTTATTTGGGTTTATAACTGTGGCGGTCTTGCTCCTTGAAAAAGAAAATGTCTTTGGTATGTTTTTATTAGACGCTGACAAGGCACTTTAGGAAGAGAGTGAATTAAAAAGCAACTTTCATCTGGTAGGAGCATTACTGAGATGTTTTTAGAATGTTAATTCCGTTTATAAATACTTTTTTAATCTTTTGCGAATTTCATAATTATTTTTCTGTTGTGGCACTCCCATTCATGATTTAAAAGATGAGAACTTATAAAAAATATATGAGCAGTAATGCATTTTTTTGTACTACTGGATAACAAGACGAGCGGGTCGTTTACCTGATGGTAAGCCTAATGCAAGCCCATAACATCACCCAGAACTATAATATGAAATGCAAAGGCCTGCGCTGCAGTGCTGCGCTCTCGTTACCCTTAGACATAAGGTAAATTTCATAAGACCAATAGTTTCACTGACTACCTACTTGCTCATCAAATCGGACAACCTAGCATCGGATAGCACAGTAATGCACAATGCGGATGGTACCTACCCAGACGGACACTTACGGGATTAGTTTAGAAGTCATATATATTATTATTGTATTAGCTTTTAGGCTGGAGTGGTGCATGCCAATAGACAACCGATAAGATCAGCTGGTCATACACAAGCCATAAAGCACGCAAAGCCGACTAATGTTACCTCGAAATACCGCTGTCATAGTGCATAAGTACATAAACCATCTTAACTCAAAGTCAGCGTTAGACGGTACCTCCAATCACGGCGCTAATCCCTCCTTACCAACGCTCTACTACTTCAACACACATTCTCATAGGTGGGCACTCTCTAGCTATTCATACTGGCAGCGCACCTATTCAGAACACTTGACACAGATGCGGGACGAGCTGAGTGCTGCTTGCTGTTGTGCGACGCATTTCTCCCGCACAACTGACCTTTATTGCGTAAAAGAATTCCCGGTTGAAAGCTTGGAATAGGGATGTTAGCTGCAAGTGGACAGTTAGCCTCTTTCATGTGACTGGTATATAGATACGGCGTAGTAAAATAAAATGATGGAGTATTGTACTGATCTGGTTTATACGGTCAATCATGTTTTTGCGGTTTTAATCGTATTTTTTTATTGTTTATTAGAGGATGACCATTGACCATAGTTATGGGCTGACACTATGCTTACCATCAGGCAAACGTCCCGCTCGTCTTGTAAATAATATTATAAAAAAATCTCATATCTTGGCACTGCAAGCAATGATCACGAGAATTCGGTGGGGATCAAAATATAGGGAGCTGATCATCTAATAATACCTAAAATCACGATACCGAACCACGATAAATATCCTGTTATAGTATATATAAATAAATAATGCATGAAGCAGTAAATAGGTAACCGTGAAAGTGTAAAACAGTATGACGCCCTACCACAGGTCTGATAATGAACGGCAAACAGAATGGCGTCAAGAGTTTATCCCAGTGGTACTGGAGCACCATACAAATTATGTAATTATCTAAAGCCATGACAGAAAATGGACAGCAAAGGCAGACGTTTTCATTAAACCGGAACACAGTAATGCTTGCACATTACTGCTTGGCGGCATACTACATGAGGAAAGCGATCGTACCCACCCAGACGGACACTAGAAGTCGAGTTAGTAACGGTTGGGTTCGTGCTGGTGCAACAATATGAAATAATTAGTAATTACCTATATATTAAAAATAAACAAATCAATCGCCTATTAATTCCCTCCAAAAACGAAGGAACAACTTTTAGTAAATCATCAGGACAATATAAAGAGTTTAAACTAAAATTTTGCTCTTGACTACAGTTTTGTCGACGCGAGCGCGAACTTTACAGTTACTTGCCACTAGGTTCGTGATAAATCTTTCTCCTTTGTGAAGCTTGCTTCGAAAAGCAGCAATTTAACTATTGTTAAAACGTAGACGAATGGTCCAATGTTGTTAAAAGAATAAATATCACAAAACGCTATCTAGATTAAAACACCGTTTGCAAGCCGAGAGTGCGATATATATTTTGTCGGTTTGATTTATTGGAGTTACGTTTCGCTTTGTCTTTCCTCCCCTTTATTTTTATATTTCATTTGTATCGTTGTTATATAGGTTTTTGCTGTGGTTATTTGAAATTATGTCAGATGAGTTAGTGAGGTCTTTAGTTTGATTCATGGTTACAAATTTGTTAAGATACAACAAGGTGAAAATATGAGTTAAGGGCCTGTAATAAGCCATCTTTATGTGTAAATCGTTTTGTGATGAATTAAGGTTGAAAATGGCGATGCGTTTTGTTTTCGTTGATAACGTTCGTAGTTTTTCTCTGTTTATTATAGTTGTTTAAAAATATAGAGCATTTCGAGACATAAGAAATTTTTCGGGGTCTTTATGCGATTTTTTTCAAGATTCCGAGTCCCGTCTGTAAAATGTCTTATGGATAAGTCTTTTCTATAAACACTTGGCTATATTACTGTATTTTGTTTGCATGTAATATGTATGGAAATGAACATGTATGTGACGAAAAAGCGGACGTTTTGTTTGGTTGGTCTAATCTTGTCCAAATCAAAACGTTGAAATCATGGTTTACGCTCTTTGTTAATTGAAAAGTAGCACAATATATTTGCGTGTTTTCTGCCTTATTATTGTCTTTAGAATAATAACTATACCCAGCTTGTTTTTGCAAAAAAGTTCCACTAGACTCAGATATGGCACGATTGCTACTTAAACTCAGTACATTTGTACAAGCTATCTCGCAAGAAATACCATCCAAGCTCTTTTCAAACAACGAAGCTTACCTGAAGAATAAACACAAAGGGGCAATAGATTAACTCGAAGAAAAACACCTAGGAGCAAATGAACTAAGGAAAGAGACAAGAGTTCAATGGATCGGCCTCTTCGTATAAAAAGCGACAAGGAAAAATACAATTGAGAAATGAATCGAGAATACACAAGTAGGAGACGAGAACTTTATTTATATTTTTATACACTTATCTACGTCTCGCTTCGTTTGTTCAAAATGAGGGCGATATTGCTGAAAGTTTAATTGTCGATGTCTAGACCGTTTAAGCGAATAGGCTGTGCTAAAATTGAAATATACGAGTATATCTCGCGTGAAAAGCAATGGTAGCGATTTTACTTAAGCACGTTATTTCGCTATAACGATAAAACGATAAAGTAAACGTTCATTAATAACATTTTCTATTCGATTAACTCTTTACAAACGCATTTTCTTAGTCCCAGCAAACAAAACGGTCCCACCCGAGATTAGGCGTGGCCGTGATACCGTCTCGCTTAATTTATCATCACCATCTCTAGACAAATTTAAATTATTTCAGGTCCTTTTGTTCAAATAAACCACAATAACAGAAACGGTACAAATCAGCTAAACGCGGGAAACGTTACCAATTCCAAGGGGGAAATTCCGGTGGGAAAATATCTTTGGAATAAATGTGAATAAATAGGGCTTGAGAGATTAAAAGCGGACCGCTTGATATATGGCAAGCGTCGCCGCACCCTTGGGCAGGTCACGACCAACTGAGCAACAGATAAAAAGATATTGTGAGATTTGTAAATACCGTTTACATTAAGTGTGGTTGATGTACTGTATATTATTTTGATGACTTTCAGATATCAAATTTTAATACACAAATGTTGTTCAACCTCGGCAAGTAGGCTTAGACTATATTCATGTCCAACAAACTACACATCCATATGCGATGGTAGCGAAGCTAAATAAATCTTATGTAGTTGTCAAAAGAAATCTTTAAATAAATAAATGATTGACTCGCTATCTATGAATAAAATACCAAGTAGCAAGGGAGCTCCATTGTCTAAGATAATAAAAGCTACCTACATCTCTTCTAAGCCAATTCAAGTTTACAAACACAAATCCAAATTCTAATGCTACTTTAGCTAATAGTGCAGCTTAATGGCCAAAGCTCTTATAATGTGTGTTGTAAGTTCGCTGGTCGCAATTACCGCAATTGAACAAGTCGTTTTACATCACATAAATTAAGTTTATACCAATTCTAGATCTCGACGGGAATCGTCGCACGAGCCAACTGGGTCATGCTTGTTTTCTCAACATTTCACAGATGGTTCTGGTTAAACAGGCATTAATAACAGTGAAAAGATTAAGATTAAGCTAATCACTTCCGCATAATAAGATTATACACGACGCAGTCTCAGGAAAGCAATATTATGTTCACGATTAAGTGGAATTTGAAGTGAAAAGTTGCGCTCCAAGTACTAATGGAAAAGTTCCTGGAACTGAGAGATGGAGTGTATGAAAGAAGGAAATACGTCCAAGTTTGCGTGAAGATTGTTTTGAAATGTAAAGTACATTCAAATTAGTATATCGCTAGTGTTCAAATAGCGGGAGCCTGTTTGCGGTCCTAATTGTTTGGAAAACTTGGTAGATTTAACATTCGTAAAGTAGTAGAAGGTACGTCTTTCTTTTGCAATAAAATACGTACATTTTACTTTTACTGTGACATTAGAGAATGGAAGCTTTGCCAGTGAGCTCGCCGTTTAAGTGTAATAAGTTTTAAATTGAGATATTATTTTAAACTTCGCCGCTAAAGTTCAGCTCCTCTTCATTTCTCATTGAATTAATCCTCAACTCTCAAATCCTCAGAGCTCAAGACTGGGACAAATTAAAGTCTCTTCGCACTTAAATTGGGGTGGAAAATAGGTAGGATAGTGGTAAAAAAGCATTGTTTCGTTAGAGCAGTTCATTAAGAGGGTGCGCGGGCCTAGAGAGCAGTTTGCGAGGCTCGCGCTTGACCTAATTAGTGTTGCGCTGCTGTCGCTATGAACGAGGATTTGTTTTTGTATAAGCTGTTTTGTTTTAGCGTGACGCTACTGTCTACCTATAGGCGCGATAAAAATTTGAATTACTCACAAGTTTGTTCGTGCCCGCGTGTTTGTGCGTCGTAGGTTGGAAATGGAATGTTATGAGAAACGTCATTTGTACTGGCTTTCACACCTGCCGCTGCCGTTTATACTCCACAGACAAATGTCACTATCAAAATTTACTCATAAAGACGGATGTTTTATAAGTTTTACATATTTTGGAAATACAGTAAAATAGTTACAACCCGTATATATATGTCTTCGCTATTCGCATTGATCGAGGTAAGTTTTATGGAATCAACATTTTTTGTTTATTTCTAAAAAGATAGCTTTTGTCATTTTTATGTACTGATGATAGGATATTTTCTACTTTGATAGGCTTCTTTAGATATCTAGATACCACGTTCCTATTAAATATCTATAGACAATCATCTACCGATATGGTATTTTTACCGGCAGGCGCTTGTGATAGCTTGTCTCAAATATAGGATATAGGATATATCTTCTATCGCATGCTTATTTATGATCATCTTGGTTAATCAACAAAGGCTAACCAAAAGCAAAAAAAAGCTCAATATTAAACGACACACAAAAACTAAAAGAGCAACGAACAAACTAAAAGAGCTTAATTTATTTATTTAATACTTAACATATTATACATAATAAAATTAGATTAGAATTTAGTTTTAAATCGCGATTGTCGGTTTATTAATAACTTATCGCAGGATAACTAAGATTCACCTTTCATTTTTCCGCCGACAGACACACGATTCTGTAATTGAATTTCATTTTGGCTTCTTTCATTTCGTTCCTTAGAAAAAGACGAGAACATTGCAAAATCAACGAGGAGGATACGTTAGGTACATTCATTCTAGATTACTTACGATTTGTTAACTTTGTGCAAAATACATGTTGAGAGCATCATTTAAATTGGGGTATGTAATTTTGTAGTCTTTTTGAATTTTTCCAAGCAGCAAATAATAAAATATTTGTTTATTTAGGTTTCAAGAATACTTATTTTTCGTTTTGAAACAACTTATTCCATTAATATCGTTCGTTCTAGAATGAAAACTATATAACGAGAACTCTAGACAATTATTTCCAGCAGAAGACAAGCGACTGCTGGTTTTAATCGGGTTGTAGGCGAAAACGAAGACTATTTTACTAGCCGATAAGGCCGGAGGCCACGCTAATAACATATCTTTCAAATATTTAAGTCAACGACTTCAAATATTCTAAGCCTACCGTTGTGTTGAGGTATGAATCGTATTGTGAAAATATAACATTTAATTTGCCGCGCTGCTGTATTGGAATTTCCCAAAATGGGTTTTGTGAATAGGCATTCAATTGAGAAAAGTACTATTGCGGAACGAAAGGTGTTTTTGTCATTCCAGTCGCGTTTGAAGTAGCCATTGTCACTCGGGATGATGTAAGAATTCTGACTGATCTGATCCTTTATATCCAAATCTGTTACAGTCATTTAAAAGTTACGGTGGCATAAAGAAACTCACATACATACATATATAAATGAACCCTAAAACATTACAATACTTTTTTGTGTAATTAACATGATGTGTCGATTCACTCTTTCCGTTGGGATATTTTGCTCTGAGAGAGAAAAAAAAGTAAAAAGTACCTATTGTGAAGAAAAAGTTTACATTAAAAATACTGAGCTGCAATTCAGGATTTCCGTTAAACCCTCTGATACTCGTCCATATCGTATTAACCACGTCAGATACAGCTTTGGAAGTCAAACTGTTTCAAACAACGCGATAGTGACAGACAGCCGAGATCGACGAACACGGAAATATCGAACTCGTGAGTATATTGAAATACGATACCTACGAAAATGTACGGCTGGAAGGTGTAAAAATGGGAAAGCATGGATTCAATTTTGAAAACGACTACCTAACTACAATTTTGGCAAAGAGTGAGGCTCTTACCTAATATACAGTGTTGAACGGTTGAATAGTTAAACTATGTTTTTGTCTTTTACGATTCAGTTTAAAATTATCAAAGAATAACAAAGACAGAACACAGGAGAACTAAACACTGTTTAAGATTGGTTTTGAGGGTTTATAACTGCAATACTCAAAAGGCACAGATGGCGCTGTCAGGATGGCGGTAAAGGTCGCTGGGAATTGCAAGCCGCTGCGCAGAGTTATTAAAAAATAATAATTACAATTTATAAAAGAAATGTTACAACTATTAACTGAATGTGGTTTAGTCCAATTAAAGTTGAACTCAATTACATTGCTTTATATATTATGTGGTTTTCTAAGTGTAAAGTGTTATAATGAATAATTATAGTCTGCGCTACTACGATGGTGTATAGACAACTTTAAATTTTTTATTGAATTGATATTGTTTTAAAATTATAGATAATAATATACAACAGCTTTCCATCTCTTTACCTTTGGATTTCATCATCAGAACCCCAGAATCCATTTAAAAAAAAAAAAAAAAACCGTGCTGTTGGTCTTGCGACCTCTACAGCGTCACCGGACTGGCCCCAGAATCCCAATGAACCCAATGTGTTATAGGCCCATTACGTCATTTTGGGATTACACCCTTTCATTTTAATAAAGATTGATTCAAATCAATCCTTAGTGAGGCAATGGCGCCAGCGTACTTGCAGCTGGTAGTGGGCTATGTACCTATATATCCATTTGGATTATCTATAGGCCTACATTGGCTTGTAGATTATCCAACTGTTGTTAGGTTAGGTAGTGTTTATGCAGTAGTTAATAAAGGATTAAGCCCGTTGAAAAAGATTCTTTGTTCCTAGCTTAGAGCGTTACACTCTCTTTGGTTGCTAGAGCTATAAATGAATATTTGTTCCAAAATAAGAAGGTTCTCATGACATCATCTTATGACCTCACTTTAGGGAGATGACCTGAGCCTTTGCCTAACCATAGTTCGAGCGAGTAGCGAACTTTTCAAATTCAAATTCAAAAATGCTTTATTCAAATAGGCCCCAGAGGAGCACTTATGAAAGTTAAAATAAATAACTCTAACAGCGGGCCTCTGCAACGTTCGTCTACCCGAATCAGAGACTAAAACGAATGCTGTCTTTATCAGAACATAATTAATATACTTTTGCGTCTTGTGTAAATACTCCTATTAATTTTTTTTGTACAATTTAACTTACCAAACGAGACAAATTGAATGAAAAATATGATATTAGACTTGGCGAGCACATAATACTAAAATTATATAGGGGCTCGCTTCAACAGAGGTAGATATGAAGGATTTTATTGAAAGCGCTTCGCACTGTATGAAAATTTTACCTATTTTCCCCGTACGCAGTGCGAATACTTTATAATATTAAAAGGAAATCACGAAAATACGCGGCGGAACGAATTCGTTGCTAACTTTTAGAAGAGGTAGGTATGATAAATAATGTACATTTTCAGATCTCAGTCTGTCACTGGACTTTTGCTATGTAAGTCACAAATAATATGTATAGGTAAAGTGAATGTACAAAATAAAATATAATTATGCAACAGTATTTTGCTTGCAACGGCAATATAGCTCACTATGCACTGTGCTGCACAATACAAGGAAGGTTCAATTAGTGGTTTTAAAAATATTAATTTGTAAGCTGTTATGATATATTGCAACGTACAAACGCAGGACAACTAGCGGCGGCGCTAGCTAGAGGACATTCACTCAAATTTATGAGTCGCAGTGCGGAATATAAATTCTTGCGTGGCTCTTTCACGATGAGACCGCGGAAAATTTATAAACTAGGCTGGAGGCGAGAAAAAACTCTTTTTATTACGCTTAGTTATTAAAACACTATCCCACAAATATTACAAACATTCCATTCGTTACGTGTTACACTGAAATATTAAATATATCATAGGTGTCACACAGGGTTTGCGTTTTATAAGTTCGCGCAGGTTCTGACAAACGAGCGAGTAAGATCTTCACAGCATAATTATTAAGTAGTTCCCCGCGTGTCTATCACCGCTCTTAGCGTGCCATTAGACGATAATTCATGATTCAACGGATCACGCTCAAACCTCGCTCAAACTCAAACCATAACCAACGCAGGTTTGTGTTGCATATCCAATCTTTATGCTCACCGCATATAGGTAGTTTTTTCTAGCCAGAAATTAAACCATAGCTTTGCCGGCAGAGTAACTGCCATGAAGCCGATAAGACAACAAATCAATTTTTTTTAAAGTAATTCCGTTTATCACAATCAAAACCATTTTTTAATGCTTATACTTAATGATTGAACGAGACTGACAAATCTATCTCAACTTATAACTAATAATGATGTAGTCCTTATCAATTTGTAGCTATTATTAAATTATAGTCGTAAAGGTTTGCGTAAGTGGTTTAAATTTGTAAGGTTCAATCCTGTCAGTAACCGCACTTGTTAGAAGTTACGTTGATTAAGATTACGTAGGTATATAATATATACAATTCAGAGATAACACGGGTAGAGCCTTCGGACACATGCCTGTCTTTCATTCGTCAGACCTCAATATAATGCGGAACCCTTTTCATCGATTTATCTATTCAAAAGAATTTTCTCCATGAATACAAATAGGACATTTGAACGATAATATTCAGTAAAATTGACTGCGAACGATCCTAACCTTTTGAATTTGAGGTTTAATTTACAACCACGTTTCCTCCTCATTCGCCAAAGCGAAGACTTAAAGTAAGCCTGGTGCAATTTAATCAACTCGGAATGGTATCTTGGAAAGTGTTCAAACACGAGTTTGCCATTTAGAAAGTTTACTTAATTACAGGGTAATAATGTCTTCGTGGCGCCTAGGTATTCCAGCAAGAGGCTAAGTACGTCACAAAGTTACTTCGTGTAATAAAGACATTCATAGCGTTCACAGTTCTGATGGATTTAGATGCAAGCAGTAAATCCGCTATGCACGAGGGAACTGTATTTCACACAGTACATTGTCTTTGAGAGTAAAAATAAATCGGGGAACGTCATAAAAGAAAAGAATTTATATCAGTGACGAGGGGAAGTGAGAAGTCTTAGCAAAAGCGAAGAATTTGTTACGCTGACACATCTCAAGACAGGAGTAGGTGAATAAGGAAGTAGCAGGTTGAGATTTAAGAAAAGCGTTTTTAAATAAAGCTGCAAGTTTTGTCTTAAGTTTGTTTCTAAATATATAGGAGGATAATCTCTGACTGAATAAAAGCGAGTTGTTCCTATTTCGCGGATGGCTTCCAATATCTTTTTCGCGTGTTCGCTCCCAATACGAGAGATTACTCTTTTCTTTTCTCCTTCAAATGTATTGAATGAATAAACGAAAGTGAATTTTATTGATTGACGGAAATATATAAACGAATTTTAGGGGCTTTCCTAAATGCTATAGGTATTGTAATGACGTTGGCAAGTATTGATTACGCGGAATGTGATTATCGTTCATCGATGAACATATCGTTCATTCTTATTTAATAAGCATTCCTCGTATACTGACTTTATTATATTACAAAGATTGTTCGAAATTATGAAAATTAATCTGTGCTGACGAAATGCAACAAAAACAAATGACAGCTTCTTCCAATTTGTATGAAATTGAAGTGCCATCGCCTCCATCACTTTTAACATTACGGTGTGTCCTTACCCTAACTGTGTTTTAGATATGAATATGAAAAATGGCCCAACCAAAGCAAAACATTTGCCAAAGTTTCGGCTTTTTGTTCAAAAGAGCATGCGACAAAATGAATAAAAAGGAATACTTTTTCTTTGCAAAATGTGACAAAGAGGTGGCGCGGGATTTCCCAACGTGAAGTTATTGTCTGTGACTCAGTGACGCAAAGTCTCTGTGACAAATAGTGTTGCGTTTTGCAACATTTTTAACTGAGAGTTAATGCCTCCACCAGGACTTTCTTGGCCCAGCTATCTGCAGTGTATTTTTAATAAAAAATATGGTTCATTTTCTAAAACCACTGTCTTAATTGCCTCACTTTAAAAAAAGCGGTTAAATTGAAGTGCAACTCTCGAACAAAAGCAATCCGTAATTGTCTGTTTTGTTAGTAAATTATGTTTGCAGTCTCTTCTGTCAATCTTTCCGAGTTTCGAGAATGTCGTGACTGTCGGAAAGTTTTGTTGTTTCTAGAGTTAATAAAGCTTGATTTTAAACAGACTAGTTGTCTTTTTACTTCGGCCTTTTGTTCTGATTTATTCTGGTTCGAGAGTTGGTGTTGTTTAATTTTTAATTTATTTAAAAAAGCGACGTGTACGGTACACTTTTTTAATTGGAATTTGATTAAAATAATATCAAAACCTTATACACAAAGTACAAGAGTTTTGGAAGAAATTTAGGTCTACGACCGAGACCACTAATTAATCTGGTTTCATTTCTAAGAGCATATTATTATAATAGGATTTCCTGGAAATACATATCCTTATTATTATTACGCACTCACACAGGTAATTGAATATAATGTGGAGCAATTCCCCGTGTATCCATGCGAGATATAATGTATTGTGTTTCCAATAGTCGTATTAGAATTGGTAGCTAGTTGAGGGCGTTTTTCAGCTCACTAGCTCTGCACGCGGTGAATGATTGGGACGATTCCTTACCTATACCAATAGATCTTGTAGTTTCAATAGGACGCAACATATAGTTACCGAAGTAGCTTTTCGATTATATAGCTTGATCAAAAAGCTATATGACTATAAGGAATGTTCGTATCGAACTGGAATACAGTACCCACTTTACTACATTGGATACAGATTACTCGAGCAAAGTATTGACTTAAAGTCAAATCAAAATTTATATAGGTATTTTCATTTTAGGACATGTTTAAATACTATAAAATGTTTAGCTCTTTCATGTTATGTTTGAAAGAAATCTAATTGGCAGGAGAACATCATACGAAATTAAATAATTTAGTTGGCAAGTTAGAAGTTGCGCCCGCGGCGCCTTCCGACGACGTTTAACTGGCTCAATAGAGATGTTTTTTTTGAGGGAATAAAACTTAATTAAACAACGTGTTAGGCGAAGAGAGCAATTACATTTACTATCTATGTGCTGACTTTCAGCAAAAAAATGTTAAGACGTTTCAATGTAATAAACCAACAAACGTACAAACTTTTGCATTTAAAGTAGACAGGACTTATATTAGGATTTTAATCAAATTATTTTAAATTTAAAGTAACATTTTCTACAAACTTCTCAATTTGTAGCGTATAATTTCATTTTGTGAAATTTTAGGGATAAGTTTAAGAAAACAATTTGTTCTTTATGCTCCAATCAAATCTAAACAATAGGTATATTATTTCAAGATCTTAATAATAATAATAGTTGTCTAAAACTTTGACTTTAAGTCTGGAAATTACTTAAATCTATACTTAATTAAAAATACCTAGTCAGTCAAAAATTATAATTAAGAACCAATGTAAAATGTTGATGAAACTGTATTTTTTGTGATTGTTTGAGAAACAACTATCTAATCTTAGTTAAAAATTTAGCTGTTGGAAAATATAATTTTAGTCATTAAAATAGTTGGGCGTATAAGAGAATCTGGTTCCTCTATCTTGCTCGTCCAACCATGGGTTGTGTGAGTACTATAGGCTCGGCCCGTTTCGTTACGATATTTCTGAAGTTAATAAAGTGACAATTTATATACTATGGGAATAGAAATGATGGGAAACTTCAGTGTTATATAGCAACGCTGCTTAATATGGACAGGCGAGACAGTACTTAGAATCAATGGCATGATTAGCATGTGATACAATTCATCACTGTTCACTTATAGAACTAATAATAAGTCTGACAGTCTTCAAAACAGAGCCTTAAGATAGAAGAAAAAAGACTTGGAGTGTCTTTTCCCACAAGGCCCAAAGATAGCTTAAGTTCATATACAAATGAAAACGGTGGGAAAATGCAGTGTCAGCTTGGCACGCTGCTGTGCCGACAGAGATAGACAGTGTTTAGAATCCAATGTGTTCTGTCTAGTGCTCACTCGCTGATATATCGTCCAATAAAGTCGCGACGTGAAGAACAGCCGCGATCCCATTAACGTCGCACGCAAAACGATTACACGCGATTTGTAGTCACTGATCAAATATGCACTTTTCAAACAACTGAGCGAAACATGTCGATTGAATAGCTTGAGTTCCTTTTGAGGTAACATAAGCCGCGCTTAGTGTAAGCATATATTGCTCATTTAAATATAGTTCCCAATCATCGATTAGCGTATTTACGAGGTATTTATCTGTGGTTCCATTGCTTTGATCCCCTGATGTCTATGGGTAATTTTTTCCCCGTAGTCACACTGCACTAAAGATCGAATTTTAACCAGTTTCAGCAGGTAATTCTGATTAACCGAGTTTTTTAACCATGGACCCATTACTTACGTAGCTTTATGACCAATGTATATATGTACCTTCGATTATATTAGTTCGTGTAAAATTGATGAAGAAGTCTGTTAATAAATTGAATATATACAAATACTGGCCGTGATTCTGGTAAGTCGTATCAAATAAAACGTAAATTTAGAGAATGCCCTCCCTGTAACATAGTCCATTTATCCGTTGACGTGTGAGAAGGATAACATTCTCTTAATTTTAGTTTTAGTTTGAAATAGCATGCACACTATACTCGTAGAATGCAATTTGTTTCGTTGTTAGTCGAACTCGCTCGCTGATATATCGTCCAATAAATTCACGTACTAAACAATTTCACATCATTTATACTAGTTTGTGCGTTTTCCTAAACAACACCTAAGGAAAATAAAGTACTAACGTACTGAGAAAAAAAGTGTCTGACCAGGAAATTAATCTACCAGATAAAAATAGAAGTTCGGAACGACCTTCTATCTTTGGAAACTCATTATGAAATTTAACTTTGACGGAAAACGAAATATCCAGCTTAATTACAGTAAGATATTGAAAGGTTAAAAATCGATGATAAGGCCGATATCTGTTTATTCTATTCCAAGAGGTGGGCTACGGGACATGAGTTTTTAATACATAATGCAAATATCAAAACGAGTTCAATTTTTTAGCGATGTAGTACAATCAGGTCCTTTTAAGTTAACCCGACATCAGAACCATCGTTTTAAAATACCTTTCAGTCTATTTTTTTCGCTGAGGATATTTTTAGCATTCCGCGATGCGATCTTAGTTGTTCGTTAGCGAGAAACCCGAGAAAAAACTATTCTTTCGCCCACTTGCTTCCTTCCACGAAGAACCAATTCCTGGTCAAGTTTATATTTGAACTCAAATAGAACACATAACCACCAGGTTATAGATATTTATTTACCTAGACAGAGTTATATCTTACTTACCTACAAAATTCTGAACGAACACATTAAAATTTAGTAATCAAATTCGGGCTAAGATATAACATGAGCGATAAAGAATTATACAGGTCAATTTCAATCAATACTCAGCTTTCCTATACAAGAATTATACTATCAAAATTATTTCAGGAGATTTGTAAAAAGTTTAATCATATACTTATTATAATTATAATGTCGTTTTAGGAGCAACGAAGCGCCAGACTGCATGACAATATAGTATAGTTTAGACGTAACACGTATGGTCGTATGTGTTGTGGGGTCATGGAACCGTGACAACGACAAAAATTTGGCATGTCGTGTGTTTATTCAGCATTTCAATTCTGCTTTATTCGTCACAATTTGATCTCAGAGAGTACTCACTTACTCAACAACAGAATACAGAAAAATAATAGTAAAAAAGAAAAGAAAACGCAACTCGTCAACTGCGTTTTCTTGTACACAACGGCACTAAAGGGACGTCAAGAATGCGAGCAGGTGCGAAAAACTTATTCGCATTACTTAGCTCACCGAGAGCCTATTTTACAGCTGCTTCTGTTGTTGCGCACTTTTATAAATGTTTTCAATTGCAAGAATTGCTGTAACTTAAACTTGTACAGCCACTTCCATTTGTAAAAATTCTACAATTTGTTCAGAGATTAGGTACTTATCCTTTGTAGAAAAATTGTAAAATATTATATCTATCCCACCGTCGGTAATGGATACGCGTCGCGGCGCATGATCTTCTCTGTATTCTACGTGAAATTGCCGCAAAATTGCTTTAGAAATATTTTTGCTCGATGTATTTGATAAAATAGTGAACGCGTTTTTGGTATGAATTTTTATCAAGATACAAGTCTATTGTTTTAATTTTAAAGTCTGCGATTGAAGACAGCTCAATGAATATCAGATTGGAATAATTAAAATCCTTGAATATTGGAGGCTAAAATAAACAAAGAGGCTTGTTTCATTTTAAATGTCAGTGGCTAAGTATTTTATGATAGCATCAAAAATACTGTAATAAAATGAGTGTTATTGTTTTTCAAACAGTAAATTGCAGTCGATCAAATATTATTATTCGTGAAACTGTTATTGATAAGAGATCAAGAATCAAGAACACAAAGCATAGAAAGATATAGTGAGACTTACTAGGTGGTAGGATTAACTCTTCTGCGAGTGTCCGTCTGATGAACTCCATTATTATAAAATGGGCCTTTTTATTACCGAATCCACAGCACGATTTTAAATATTAAAGTGTCTTCATTACTATGATTCGCTTAATGCAGAGTAGATAGACCTATTCATACAATGGCGAATATAATGTCTCCGAGCAGGGGTCGCGGAAATCCCGCTCTCCTGTGAAATGAAATATGATTCACATTAACTTAAGCTCTTGTTGTGTCCTGTTTTTGTCGCCAAACGGTTTCGTCCTCTTGTATTTACGAGTACAGCTGAATTCGTTTCAAAACATTGAATAAATGCGACTCGGATGTTGCTCCTTTGTTTTTAATTCAATTAGTTTTGTTCGGCCTGAGTCGTTTCTACTAGCATTTATGCGAGTGTCATCACTTTTCATATCAAAAATAGGTTTAATTACAAATTGCACTGATATGTTTTTGTTGACAGATTTCCTACGGCTTTCTTAAGTGCTGTACTTATTAATTATAGATATTTTTCTCGATGTGATTTCTAAATTAAGGTTTGATAAATAATATGAGAACTTGCATAGCTTTATGCTCATAATAATAAAACCTTTTTGATATACAGGGTGAATTTGTATTCGTATTTTATACCGGTAGGGAGTTATTAGGACCATAGTTAATTGCCCACAAGTTGTGATAACTTCCCTTGGAAATACGCCATACAAAATTTTCCATAAAAAACACTTTTGATTGCAACAAACGGACAGTATCTTATTTTTATCACACTTTTATTAGCTTCACATGTAACTAACTAACAACTCGATAAAATCTTAGAAGTCAATTTTAACCTACTTCTAATTGTCGTATCGAAATGAATCTTTGCGTTTAGATGCTGTTTGTATGACAATATACAATAAGTTCGTATTCATAAAGGAGCTGATCTGATCATGGAGCCAGGAGGTGGAAGTCTTCAGTGGCAACGAGTAAGCTCGTCGAGTTTGGCCTCACATGATTCGTTTTGACGGGTTCAATGTATATTGCATCTGGTGTCGAGGGCCTGAAGATGGAGCCAGGAGATGAAAGTTTCTTTTTAGTTTCTTGAAACTACATATAATTATTTTTTTACACTTTAACATAAAGCCTGCATGTTTGTTTACTATTAAATCCAACACAAGTGCGGTCAATTGCCAACAACGGGGATGAACTCGCTGTATCAGACACGTGATAAATTTTTACCATTGTAGTGTTTGGTGTTTGACGCTGGGACAACGATCTCATTGTTGTCACATCCACGCCGCTCATTCAACGCTTTGATAAGCCTATTTGAATAATTGCTTACTTGAAGACAATAGACACTTAGAGCTGCCTAACTGAAGGTGAAGGTATATTCAACAATTAAAACTACATCGACATTATAGTTTATAGCTATCTGTAATATATCTAACTAGTGTCCACTTTAACAACTGTTTGAAAAGAAGCGCAAAACTCGTCGGCATTATTTTTACACGACGGCACAAAAAATGAGTGTAGTGTTTTTAGAGTTTGTGTATGTATAAATGTGAGTTTCTTTATTCCACCATAACTTTTAAATGCCTGAACAGATTTGGAGGTATCGTTACAATCCTTACAATAATCATCCAATTCAGAGTGACTTATAGAGCATTGCAGTCGTGTTTTTTATTTATGCAACTTTTGTCTCGTTAAGATGATTTCACCATAATATACTTCCAATTTAAACTAAGTAAACGCTGTTTTCAACTTTTAAAGTTATTTACATCATACGCTATAATTATAAAAATATAACTCTCCTCTTATAGTTTAGGTAGTCCCCGCAGCAAATGATATGAAAATTTATAAAATATTTAGCGATGGCAATGTTAGAATGCATAATTTATTAAAAAGGTCAGTCAGTCAGACACTTTTTTCATAGCAGCACTTGCCAATTAGTAAATCCATATCCATACTAATATTATAAATGCGAAAGTGTGTTTGTTGGTTTGTCTTTCTTTCACGTAGTAACGAAACAACGGATCGACGTGATTTTTGGCATAGATATAGTTTATGAACCGGAGAGTAACATAGGCTACTTTTTATCCTGGAAAAATGCACGGCTCCTGTGGGAACGCGGGTGAAAACCACGGGCAGAAGTTAGTGTGACATAAAATTGACATTGACAGCTGTCAATAATACGGATCCTGTGGGAACGCGGGTGAAAATCGCGGGCAGAAGCTAGTTGATTAATAAAAATTGACTTTATAGTTGTCTAGCCAAGTGGAACGATTGTATTTAAAAAATACGGTTTTTGTTTTTCTTTATTTTCCATCCTTTCCTGTCCTTTATAAATTGCTTGATAAAAATCCATTTTGCTTTACAGCTATTAAAAATATTGCTTTTTAATTTTATGATGTTCACCGGAATATATTGTTTCGTGGAGCTTTTTTTAACAACCGCAGTTTATTTATTCATTCATATTTCAAGTGAGAGGAGCCCTTTACTGCTCCTCGCTTTTATGACGTCATAACATCGCGCATTTTTTTGTCCCATGGTTTATTCATTGTGACAACTTAATAACATACTAAAGATCGAGGAATTTCTTATTTTCTGAAGTAAGAAAATTATATTATAGATTTTTTTATGTTATTTGGTAATGAGACGAGCTGGTCGTTTGCCTGATGGTAAGCATAACGCTGGCCCATAACAATTGCAGTGCCACTCAGAACTTTGAAAAACAAAGGCCTGCGCGGCAGTACAGTGCGTTCGTTACTCTGAGACATTAGGTATTAAGTCTCATAAGCCCAGTAATTTCACTAGCTACTCTGCTCATCAAACAGGAACACAGTAATGTTTGCACAATACTGCTTGGCGGCAGACTTCACGAGCAAAGCGGTGGTAACAACCCAGACGAACACTCGCAGAAGGGTTAGTCCTACAACTAACAGTTAGTCCTACCACTAACACTTAGTCCTACCACTAACTTAAACTTAAGACTTGCTTAAACCCCAATGATTTTATCTACCTAAGAAGGTATATTATCTTTACAGTTGCCAGTTTTGGCAAGATAATTTTAACGGTTTTAAGATTCAATGACGCTTTGAAATCAATTACAAATTGCCTATACTCATTCTGTATTATTATAAAAATAATAATAGAGTACATCTGTAGAGAATAGGTACAGCTGTCTTGGTTACTCTTTGTTACAGGTAAATGATACCTACGTTTGTTTCGTAAATCGCGATGAGATTACTAAACGCATTTGGTTAAAACTTTTTCAGTACAGATAAGTGTTTGAATGAACGCTTCGAATACCTACATACAATTTTCCAGCAGAAAAAATGGCATATTATTTGGAACGGTCTGGAACTAGTTTTGAAATATTTTAAACTAACCTCACCGTGTCTGTATATTAAATCATTTTAGTACCTCACGTTAATAAAAATAATTAATTAGTGCTTCTACCTAATTGTGGTATCGAAAAAGCTAAGTAAAGTATTTGTCTGTACCTTGACTGATAATAAAATTAATAACGCCAAGGTCACTTCCCTGCGATTCATCGGAAGACCATAACGAATTCAATTAGTTGAAGCTGCAAGCCCGTATTAATGAAGATATCGTCTAGTATCCCAACGTTGTCGTCGAGACGTCCCTTAGATATTTCTCGAATGATAAATGAACGTGAAACGTGACGTAACGCTGCGATCTCCGCGGCGGACGGGATACTTGCAGTGCGGTGTCATACCAGCCACCTACGTGTAAAGTAGTATATTATACTAGATGTTTTTGCTAGAATTTTGTTCCACGCCTGACGTGGTCTTTATTATATTTAACTTGCATTGCACCTTCGCATTATTTTTCGTGAATGTTTTAAAAAGAAAAATTAAAGTTTTTTTTATAAGTTCTTAGCATAATACTAACGGCTATTTTCAAAAATGCTCAGATTAACCGCTCCTTAGAAAACGTGGAAAGATTAGCGAGTAAACTTCAATTGACGATAATTTTTGTGATCACAACATTTACATCATCAGCTGGAAGACGTCCGCTGCTGAACATAGGTCTCCCCCATTGAACATGTTCATTGTTCATGCTCAAAGTCGTCTCGAGCCCGAACAGCAGGTTTGTCTCTTAATGTTCTCAAAAGTTTTCAAAAATGTTAGACCATTGGCCGCTATTTCATAAAGTTGATAATTGAATTTCAAACACAATGTATATTGTTAATGAATAAATAAATACAAATACAAAGTTTCAGAGTGAGCTATCCACTCCGATTTCAAAAATTCAGACTGTAGAAACGATAAGCACATTTGTAAAATATTTTTTTTATTTCCAATTATAAATGGGCTTCACTAGTTAAATGGCATTTAATATTTATGGCGTGAAGTGGAGGGTTGTTAAAATCTGAATAGGCGGGCACGTCTATCGGAAAACTGATTTTAGTCAGGCTAAACTGAAAAGCGTGCCAGATTAATTATTTTGTTTGGGAATTTAAGTACTACTTGTTATTGTTGACGGGAATTTCAATATTACTTATGTAGCTTTTAATTTGAACCGGAATACAGAGATATGCTTACACATTACTTCTTGGCGGCAAACTATATAGGTACGAGCAAAGCCCATCCAAAGGGATACTCACAAAAGTGTTAGTCTATATTCTACGACTATAGCAAATCTTTACCTACTACTACCTACTATACTACTTTTACTAGGTGGTATAAGACGAACTCTTCTGCGAGTGTCCGGGTTGGTACCACCGCTTTGCTCGCGAATTCTGCCTCCAAACAGTAATGTGCAAGCATTACTGTGTTACGGTATGATGAGCAAAGTAGCCATGTGAAGTTACTGGGCTTAGTAATGTCTCAGGGTAACGAGCGCAATGGAATGCCGCACAGGCCTTAGTGTTTCAAAATTCTGAGTGGCACTGCAATTTTTATGGGCCCTCATTACGCTTACCATCAGTCAAACGACCAGCTCATTCCGTTATCAAAGAGCATAGAAAAAAGAAAACATACTTGTTGATTAAACAATAGTAAACGGTATTTTTTAAACGCCTTCCAAAAAAGGGGAGGTTCTCAATTCAAAAAATTTCAATTGTCAACCGCATAAAATGATTCTTTTTTTAATGAGTAAAGTATATCTCATCCTTTTATAAATTTTAGTAAAGAATGCCAGTCCTAAGGATGGAATCGCGATATTTTTGTCGAAATAATTCCCGCTTTTTTAAAGTCACTTTATTATTGTTATGTTGTTATTTTTATTAAATAAAATGCTGTATGTGCATACCTACATGTGGTCTGCAATCTTTTTAGATTATGATTATTTAAACAAAATACTTCAGTATAAAGAGAAAACAACCTGTTATTCGAACCCTCAACGAACGTTTCGTAGTATAAGAGAAATATGATTACTCGTGCCGTAGGTAAAGTTCAATTTACCAGCATTTGCGAACGCGCTCCAATATTCCGGTCGAGCGAGCGAAATCCAACTATTTACCAATGATTGATGGTAGTTGTGCAAATCTCGAAAATAAAAGGGTCTTTTAAGTGCTCTGTTGTTTTATGTGTGAAACAACGACCCAGCGATGGACGTTTATGCGCGCTGATTGTATTTTGATAGGTATGTAAGTAATTTGTTTTCTGCGTCAACGATTAACGAACATTTCAATTAATATTACGTCACTTCATTCTTCAGATACCTATATGTACTATTAACAGGTAGTCCTTTGAATAACATCGGTTCTTTGTTTTTCCGTGATGTTTTAATAACTTTAAGAAAGGGTAATATTAAGACAATAATTGCTTTTAAATAATTATAATTAAAAAATAAAAAAAAACACGACGTCTATCCAGTGTCACTCGGGAAGTTTTTTTATATTCTATAGGCTCACGTTTGACCGCCATCTTACCTGATGGTAAGCGACGATGCGGTCGATGATGTAGCACGTTTACCTAGAAGATACCTGCTCACTGTCGTTTTGAAGACTCCTAGATTACCTATATTTTTCGGGGAATACAGACGCTGGTACGGAATTCTACTGCTTAGCAGTACGCATTATTAAAGGACGAAGAAAAACGCTTAGTGCGAATAGGAGGATGAGCTGGTCGTTCGCCTGATGGTAAGCATAACGCCGGCTCATAACAATTGCATTGCTAGTCAGAACTTTGAAACGCAAAACCCTGCGCGGCACTGCAGTTACCCTGAGACATTCGGTACTAAGGCTAACATTCAGAGACGATTCTAAGCGTAGACTTTGGCTTCCATATGTCAAAACTGTATAGAATTTTGACGTATGAAAGCGTGAGTCCACGCTTAGATTCGTCTCTGAATCTCAGCCTAAGGCTAAGGCGATTCAGAGACGATTCTAAGCGTAGACTTTGGCTTACATATGTCAAAACTGTATAGAATTTTGACGTATGGAAACGTGAGTCCACGCTTAGATTCGTCTCTGAATCTTAGCCTTAGTCTAATAAGCCCAGTAATTTCACTGGCTAACTTGTTCATCAAACCGGAACACAGTAATGCTTGCACGTTACTGCTCGGCGGCAGACTTCACGAGCAAAGCGGTGGTACCAACCCAGATGGACACTCGCAGAAGAGTTAATCCTACCACGTAATAAAGTTGTCGTAGGCCGGGGTTCGGACCCGGTTACTGGAGCCGTCTAAGCCGAAACTAAAAGAAAACTCCGTATTCAGTCCTAGAAAATAAAAATTATATCCTAACAATCATAAAATCAGACAAAAACAAAGTGCCACTATATTAATGACACCGATACAGCTCTACAGCCTTTTTCTAATATGATACCGTATACACATAAGCGGATAATTACTTCCCTTCAGTTATTTACCGGAACCCTCGTCACCGAGCGCTTGTTTTACATGTCATTCTCGTTTGCTAATGAAAAAAACTGTGCGGGAAAAAAATAAATTGCTTTTTATTCTTGTTATTGTCCAGCCGCAACCGTGCGGGTGCGTAAATCAGAGATTATAAAGGTTTTTTTGAAATACTGTTCACTTTAAACCTACGTAAACATTTGTCAAGCGCGATAACACGCGTGAACGAGAGCCATTTTTGCTGGCTCAACATTTTTAACGAACTCTTTATTTTATATACTACGCGGTGTTCAGAAGGTACGTGAAGATAATGCTAAGCTCAGATTTAATTAAATTTAGGGTCTGATAGCCCGTTTGATATGGCGTGGAGTACCCGGCTTAAGAATAGTATCTCCCCCTTTCTTCCCGTGGGTGCCTTAAAAATCGACTAAGGGAATATCCGACCAATATCCAGTCTCCAGCAGCTCCGCTATCTATGGTCATAGAAGCGGCCACTGTAACGGCGGAGCAGGAGGTTTGAAGAATCTCCAGCAGAGATATAGCTACCAATCTCACAAACGAACCCTGGCCCTGGAAACTTATACACGGATGCTCAGGACTGATGAAAAGATGGTCGAATTGGAGGAAGAGATGGACAAGATACGCTGAGATATTATGGGAATATCAAAAGTCCAAAAACAGGGACAGGACACGGTAATCCTAAATTCCGGAAACTTTTTCTTCTACCGGGAGGGAGATAGACAATCCCAAGGTGGTGTTGGGTTTCTCGTCCGCAAATCTCTTGTAAACAACGTGGTAAAAGCCGATAGTGTGTCGGCTAGGGTAGCCTACCTTATTATACTCAGAATAACCAAACTCCGCTGAAAGCCATAAAGGTATACGCACCGACCTCGACACAAACGATGAAGTAGAAAGCTATGTATGAGGATATGTGTGAGACAGAGGAGACGTTATTTCTCCGAAACTGTTTACGTACGCAATGGAGGATGTTTTTAAGCTCTTGGACTGGAAAGGATCTGGCATCAACATAAATGGCGAGTATATCACTGACCTTCGTTTTGCCGACGATATAGTCATAATGGCGGAGTCGCTCGAAAACCTCGGTACAAAGCTTAGGATGAACATGGCCAAGGTGAAAATCATGTCCAATGTCCATGTTCCATCGATACCGGTAATTGTTGGGAACAATACTCTCGAAGTTGTTTATGAGTCGTCATATCTTTTCGTCCACAATACCGCAGAGCCTGAAAACCAAGGTTTTCAACCAATGTGCAATGTCTTACCAGTGATGAATTATGGCACTGAGACGTGGTCTCTTACTATAATTGGCCTCATGAATAAGCTCAGAGGCGCGCAACATGATATGGAGAGGACTATGCTCGGGGTTTCCCTGCGTGATGAAATACGAAATGAGGAGATCCGCAGAAGAATGAAAGTCACCAACATAACTCTCAAAGTTAGTGCGTTGAAATGGCAGTAGGCAGGTCACATCGCTCGCTAAACCGATAACCTATGCGGAAGAAAGGTTCTCGAGTGGCGACCACGAACCGGAAGACTAGGTGGACCGATGATCCTATCAAAACCGCGGGAAATCGTTGGATATAAGAGACGAGTAGCCGATTCAAGTGGCGTTCTACAGGGAAGGCCTGTGTTTAGCAGTGGACGTCTTCCGGCTGATGATGATGATGATTTGATAGTGTTTTTTTTATATAACGCATATTTTTTTGTTTGTTATTTCGCATAAGAAAAAATATGCACGGCATAAACTTTTCTAACCCCTTTCAAGCTCATTTTAGGATTCCAAACTATCGCAACTAGTTTTTATTACTTTTATAATGCTATATTTTGAATATTATTGCTTCTATATAGATCTTGCCTTTTCCTATCAACGACTATAATTAAATTAGTATCATTGTGTCAAAATGAAGCCTAAAGCATCCAGACGTTAAGTCAGTCGATAAACTGAAATCTTCAGAGCATTTATCATTGAAACTATTATGTAGATGTTTGAGTAAGAAAAATTTACCGAGATAGCAATTTTTCATTTAAATAGATCGTAAAGGTAAGCCTCTTCGATGCCTGTAACAGACGAGGGATCTCTGGAAAAAAGAATTCCAACGCTTTGCCAGTTACATTGACTGACTGAGCGAGTTTCAAAAGCTGGTGCAGTTGTTTAGCTTCGCCGTGGACATTTATCCGGAAATGTGTATTAACAAGAATTCTTATCTATATAGGACATTAATAAACATTTCCGAATAAACGTATTTGGCAGTGTTAATTAATTGTATTCCGTGGTGTTTCACTGCAGGACAGTCTTGTTCCTCTCTTTTCAATGGAAATGGAGTTGCCAATGGGCCACTCAATGAGCAAGTGTCCGGGGTCCCACAATTGGGGTCCCCTAGTATCTACTCCTTTTGAATGCTATTTATACATACAAATAAATAAAATTGAAGTGTCTGTTTGTAATATAACAGCTTTTTAATAAATGCATTTGAAAGTAGGTAAATACGGTACCTATAATAAAAAAAGAATTTTTCAAATTTTTGTCTGTCTGTTTGTTCGGAGTAATCTCCGAAACAAGTTTTGACAAGTTCAATAGATTGCAATTGATGTTGAGGTTCTCAGACTCACGATGGAGCCAAGAGACGGAAGTGTTTTTTAATTTCTTCAAACTACCTACATACAATTATTCTATTATAGAATGAAATAACTGAAGCACGCGAGCACCACGGCTAGGACCACGGCCCTAAAACACTTTACTTCACCTGTTTAGAAACCTGCTGTAGGTATACATAAACATAATACAGTATGTATCGCTACGCTTAGGAGTCCGCCAAAAAAGGGATTTTAAAATTACGGCATTAACTGAAAATTAGAAAACTTATTAATTTATCGGCAAAGTTTCTCACATTTACCCAAAACATTTCAGACCTACAAACTTTTGTTAATAACCGCCCAGACAAGTGATACCTGAATAATTAGATTGTAGTTCGTGAATAGACCCACAAAAATTAAAATGAGATTATATCCATACTAATTTATAAATCTGAATGTAAAAATATCTGCCTTCTTGTATGGGTCAAAGTAAGAAAATTAAAAAACAAATTTTGGTAGAGGTGTTTCTTGAAGCCCAAATATAGGACAAATAGCAATAGCTATACTTAGTCAGATTTTACATTATTATAGAATAAACTAGCCGAGCCCATTGGCTTCGCCCACGTTGCCTAAGTTACTCCTCGTAACATCAACTGTCAACCAGTGAAAGTCCGGCCGAAATCAGTTCAGCCATTTTGGAGATAGCCGGAACCAATAGACAGAAAGACAAAAATTTTAAAAATTGTTTCTTTGTTTTAAGGACCGTATATACTTTCATATGCCTTTAATAAAAAGCTGTTATTTAGACGTTACAATGAGCCTTTTAATTCTTTGTATATAGATATAGATTCATCATCGTTTTCATTAGTGTGAAACCTGTAAGCATATCATATAAGTATATAGGTGAGAATTGGATAAAAACAAAACTGGTCTTAATTTAAAAGCTATGTCTTTCTTAGCTAAGCCTTTAAAATACTACCTCACGTATAATCAATCTTAAAATTCCCCTAAATTATTCTCTTGTTGGTTTAATATAGTATTAATTTATGCGTCGATTCTAAGCGCCCCTGTTTTATTCAATTATTCCGGTAAAAGGGTGATAAAAATAATAGCATACAAAATGGACCTCAGGCACATTCGGAATCGGAACCGGAAATGTGCCGCTGACGCGCGGCACCGAATTTGTCGCAAATGTCGTTCACACATTCACGCTCTGTGACGCTCGGAAAATATGTGCACAAAAATGAACTTCGGAGATAAAATTTGCGTTTATGTTTCAACTGGTTATTTGGATGTTGATGGGCAATTTAAAAATCACTGCAGCAGATTTTTGGATGTTAATGTTCAGGTTTCAACTCCGTCCGTACTAGCAATTTGAGTTGTAACGAAAATTCATTTCAGCCCGAAAATGAATAGTCCTTGTTAAAAGAGTTTTTGTTATTTTATGCTTCTATCTTGTGTTAAAGCAAGAGATGGGTAGGTGTTAATTATTTACTTACAAGCGATGTCACAACTCCAAAAACTTAAACTTTCTAGTAACTCGCAGTTTGGACGTAAATTATTCTATGCATCAAATGCAGAAAGACCTTTCACCGGCTACATATAATGGAACTATTTCGAGTTGCCGAGTTCACAGCGTGAGAAGGAGCAATAAAGCTATGAATACCAAAGACGTGAGCTACACCAAGTTTCTCTCGAAACTACTAACAAAGCGGGCAATGGGTAAAGGTATATTTAACACGGTTGTTGTAACTCAGATATGTTAACACTATGAGCATAGGTACTCATCCTAAGTCCTAAGATACATAAAGTATCAACAAGGATACTTTGAAAATCTCAGTATATTATAGCTATGTAGCTGGGGCTATGTAGCCCTAGTTGTGTAGTTTATAGCGCGCAAGGGTTGTGAGGTGCCCTCACAACCCTTGCGCGCTAGGGCGCTAGGGCAACTTTCTAGAAAGAAACAAAAAAAATGAGTGAAATTTCAGTGATCAAATTGTATAATCTTACTAATAATATTATACTAATCCCACTAATATTATAAATGCGTGCGTGTGCGTGCGTGCGTGCGTGCGTGCGTGTGTGTGTGTGTGTGTGAGTGTGAGTGTGTGTGTGTGAATGTTTGATCCCATTATCCCATTACCACCGTAACAACTAAACCGATTTGGATGAAATTTGGATGAATTTCGCTTTGTACCTAGAGTAACTACCAACTCAGCCACTAAGCTGTCAATGTATATTTACTAACATCCACCCGCAGCTTCGCCCGAGTGGTGTAGATCTTTATAAATTGTAGTCTATGTGTTATTCTGATGTATAAGCTATATTACTGTAGAGTTTTATCAAAATCCTTTCAGTAGTTTTAGCATGAAAGAGTAAGACACATCCATATATCCATCCATCCATCCACACAAATTTACTTTCTCAACAACAATAGCTTCGGCACGTGTGCGTTGAATTTGGTGCTCATTTTGTTTGTCAGTAAACATTATATCATTCAGCACTATATTTGATTCTTCATCATCATTATTCTCTGAATTGACCTACTTCCTGGTAAACGTCATCCTCCTTATTCCATTGAACTTGATTCCGTTCTCAATTCTAAAGCTAAATCCTGCTTGTACGTACATTTCAATGGGTCATATATTAATATTACGTCCATCCTTGCCGTACACGCCACCATTTGTCATGGTCCGGTCGTACCATGAAAGCCGACCCGATGCCGAGCTATTGTCTCCCGGATAATGACCGCCGTCATCCCTCTCGTGTGCGATTAGTGCCCCTAACACACCCTAAATTAGTTCACAAGTTTCGTACTATTCACAAAGTCATAGATTATTAATAAGTTGAGATTGAAATTGAAGGGAACAGTTTCTGAAATCATGCGAGGCGGTCGATAGGAATTTAATTTACACATTGTTGTAAAATTGTATTCAACTTAAATATTTCGATATTTCAGACCGGTTCCTTATAGCCCTTTCCTTGTGAGAAATAAAATAAATAAATAATATGTTTTTATTATATTTCCAATGAGGGTTATACAATAACAAAGCAATATTTGAGATCTCATATACCAATAATATTGTGAAACATGAATTTGGTTTATCATTATTTAAATTTGTGCTTTGCCTTTATTCTTTGAGGTATACAATTATTAGACCAAATGTTATGCGTTAGAGCAGCATTACTTTTTTCCTGAAAAATAAATTTCATTTACATCAGTATATTTATCTTGATTAATTATTAAAGGCAAATTAGCTTGAATGGATCTTGAATTTGACGTCTACGTGGCTAAGTTGCTAGTACAAAGCTCGGGGTTCGAATCCCGATTGGGGCTGACTGAGTGTTGAGCATAAACCATGTTCTCGGATCTTGGGTGTTGTATTGTGTATCTGTGTATGTCCATGCCACCTGCGACCGACAGAAGGAATCCTAGTACAGTGGTAAGTTAAAAAACTAAGAAATGTATCTGGTTTATTGATCTTAGCTAACCACACATTAAAACTGCCCGTAAACTCGGCTACGAAGTAATATGCCCGCGAAACAACTTTTAAAAACTCGCAGTATTTCTCTGCGGACCATTAGAAACATCTGTAAGGTTTCCGAACAAGGAACTACTTGAGAATACTTTACGTTTTCTAACGCGCTATATAAAAAGGCCAGAACAAAAAATTCACTTTGAAGCGAAAGTCAGTAAACCGGGCTGATTGCCACTTTTACGGCATTTCAAACGGAACCCTCGTCACTCCTTTTTGGAGCTTTCTGCAGGTATTTACAAATGCAAATGAGAACTTTAGCAGCCGCGGAAAATAATTTACGTTGTGTAAATACAGGGTTGTAATATTATCTAAGTTGTTATAGTTTAGAACATATTTTATTTGGTTTGATAGTTTTTACACGACTGCCCGAAAAAGGAATGTAATGTTTTCAGGGTTCATGTATGTGATTTTCTTTATTCCACGATAACTTTTAAATGCCTTAACAGATTTGGTTGTATGGGGTATATATCGTTAGAATCCTTACATCATCCCGAGTGACACTGGCTAGAGCAGTTGTGCTTTTTTTAATATATCTGTTTTACGCCGGTATCCCAACATTGGGATCGTGAGAGGCACGAGCAGATGATTTTCCTGATGGTAAGCTTATGCTTATCGCCTGCCCATAAGAATGTCAATGACCCAGCTGCCATAACTTTAAAACAAAAGCATGCACGGCACTGCAGTATACGCACGTTAGAGCGTATTTACGTAGTAGGTAAGCAGGCTGCCAGCGCCGATCTATACCATTGCTTATCGGTAAAAAATTTAATCAGAGAATACGTCCACCCTATAATACCGGGTGGTATTTGGCAGGACCAACTCTTCTGCGAGTATCGGTCTGGCGGTTTGATGAGCACAGTAGTCACTGAATCTACTATTAATTTCTCAGAGTAACGAGCGCACTGCAATGCCGTACAGGCCTTTGTTTTTCCAAGTTCTGAGAGGCACTGTAGTTTTTATGTGCTAGCGTTATGCTTACCATCAGGAGGACGACCGACGAGACGAGTGCTCGCTATCCAATGGAATTAATAAAATGATAGAGTATTGCTTTACAGCGGCTATTCTTGGTTTAAAGTTCTTGCTTGGTATAATATTCTACATCAGGATACTCCATGTCGTTTATATATATTGAAAAATGTAACATTGTAAATAGTCAGTGATATTTTAAATTTTTCACTCCTTACTGTTTATTTTATACCCGTTTTAGTAAGGCCAAAGAGAATACAAATACTACGTAAGAAGTAACGCTTCAGAAAACAATGCGGGCAAACTATATTGCCTGAAATTGTTCTAAACATGGCTGTTTTTGTCCTGTTTTTTCAAGAAAGGATCTGAAACGTCAAGGTCTTTTTCGGGTCTTTTGAGGAAGTTTTAAATTATCAAATATTTTTAGCCAAATATTTTTTATAGCCGTGCCGTAACCATTTCCTGCCGTAACCTTTTTTCAGTGTAGTTCCGGCTAAGAATAGTACCCATCTCTTGACGTGGGTGGCCGTAAGAGTTCGCTAAGGAGATATCCAGGGGAATAGGCATTATTTACTTCGCCCACCAAGTCGCCTGCCAAGCGTAGTAGTGTATTATGACCAAATCACCCCTTCATGAGTGAGATCGATGTTCAGCAGCGACGATTTCTGTCAGATGATGATGATGACGATTTTTTCAGGTGCTGGACATTGTAAGAAATATTAGGTATTCTAGCAAACTAAATGATTCTGTAAACAAGCACGACATGATCGTGTATCGTGTCGTAAACGTTACCTTTTGGTTTGTTATTCGGATATTAATCACAAATCTTATGAAGATGTGGTAATACGCTAAAACTAAAATGAGGTATGATATTACAAAGTCACTTATGTATTTGAGCCATATTTTGGCTTCTCATAGGTTTTTCAACAAATCTTTTCAAGCTGTGTAAATTCAATTTTGAAAGTCTTGTATACTATTTATAAGGCACCTTTTACAAAAATGCTATAGCTGTTACAAAACATTTGTACGGTCTATATTTAAACGTACGTGAGGTAATAAAAGAATATATTACGAGGAAAAGTAAAAATATTAATACGAAATGGGGATATCCGACCATATATTTCACGTCCTACACTCCTAGGAGTGCAATGATATGGGACTCGGATTTTCGGATCATTGCTTTCCAGAAATTTCTTTGTAGGGTAGTAGGTAATGTCACATGCAGAGCTGATGTGATTTTTGTTACCTTGTTACTCTTTTTTATTTTTATCAGTGTTCATCTATTATGTGTATATATGTGAGTATATAGTGAGTGGCAGGTATGGGTTTGACCTACTCCTCACCTAATTTTAAACTACGTTGTTGTCGAAGGTCGAACTGCGTAGGACTGGCTCGGACTGGCTATCAAGTACAACTGCCGGACGGAACACATCAATAAGTACTTGGTGAAAGATTTTCAATTTGAGGATGATAGCTGCGAGCACTGGAAATTTACCTACAGCTATTCTATACATGCATCTCGATGTTTTCCCCCATGCAAAGATCAAGCTTACCTTATAGGGTTCTGTATAAAACATAAAATATAAAAACACAGATTTATAATCTCTTCCTTCATAAAATCTATAGTGGTATGTAAGTAAGATGTGTCGTAAAATAAACAACAGTTTTGTTCAGTTCGTTTCAGTGATAAAAACATTCAGTCGTTTACAAACCGAAACCATGGTTCCACGGAACGGCGGAAACCTATTGATACATTATAAAGGAAAAATATAATAGCTTTTGACAAAAATTTTAATTTGGTATTTTTGGGTTCTTTCTTTTTTTATTCATGTCATAATTATTAATGATTCTGTTTTTAGGGCATAAAGTCTTCGTCAATCTTGGGCAATAGTTTGTTTTAAAGTTTTGTAAGTGTTTTATCAAGTAACATCACACAATAGACCACGCTGATTTTTACCCAATATAAAAGCGGCAACTATGCGTTTTGATTATGTTCGGACCCACGTATGTTAATTCCTCTAAAAGGTGCTTAAGTATGAAAATATACCACAATAATGAATAGTTAAAATAAATTCCGTTATGCATCGTACACTGAAATAGAACGCTTTATTACGACGCGTCTTGAGATGCTGGAACTTGATAAATGGAAAGCTTACACGATTCGCAATTGTACCACTCCAATCCACTAGAGAAACAATAACGATAAAGCACATTCAAATTAGTGTTTTGTTATAATGCTCATCCTTGTGGTCGGCCCTATGAATAGAACCAACCCAAGGGTAGCGTGAGAGCCGGCTGTGGGAATAACCAGGGAATAGGCAGCAGCATTATACTCGGTCAAGAACTAAATCTTCTGCGATCATCTTCTGCGCATGGGTGTGTGACGCGTGGTGAGTTATAGCAAACCACCCTAATAACCCATGAGAGGTTCTGTGTTGCCATATCTTGACAGTTGGGTGTTGACGTATTCCAACTATATAATGATGATGATGAATACTCAGTGTTAAACAAGTATGTATTTGAAAGCTAAACTAAGCTAAGTCAGTTAACTTTGAAGGTAGGGTTAACTAACTTAGCTAAGAAGCCGTGTCAACCTTCTATCCTCCATCTAAGCAAAATTTTCGTGGTGAGCATAAACCTGGTAGTCCACTTCCAAGTTCCGCACCAGGGGCCTGTTTCATAAAAAATATTAGTCTTATATATGAGTATTAGCCTCAAATTATAAATTTAAAAAAGCTGATAATATTAGACTAATATTTTTTATGAAACAGGCACCAGACCAGGACCAACATAATTGAAAAACAAAATTATATTATGTGCCATATACTCCATTTTAGATTCGTATAAAGTAATACTATAGTGGACCACGCGAGGTGGCCGCGCTGCCCACGGAACATTTTTTTATCTGTTATATGTGGTCGCCGTTGAGCCCGCTTGCCTAGAAGAAACCTATTCACTCTCATCACATCGACTTTAGTACTTTTTACAAATTTAAAATGGACATGGCACATAGTATGACTAGGTATGTTTTTCATTCGTCACACTATTGTGTGGCGAAGCGGCGCTGATTTGGTGGGGTGCTGTTTAGCACACTAGGACAGAGCTTTAGTTTGTTCTCGGGTCTTCGATGGTTGTTTTGTGGAAGCATTTTTTCAGTCCTATCAAACAAGGGCCATTTAGATTTCTTTCAACTATTTCTAAAACAAGACTGCAAATTTTGTCGCGGAGCGTACACAGAAACAGAGCGCTCTTATCGCGACACGTCTCGAGACGCTGAAACTCTATGATAAATGGAAGGCCTACGTGATTCACGATTGTATCTGTCGCTCGGCCTTTGGGGATCCGAATTATTTTTATGCGTTGCAAGAAATTCCAACTGTGAGTTATTGAGTTAAGCCCTGAGAGCTTAACCTTTAGGTTTTTGCATGAATTGGTTTATGATTATTTTAAAAGTACATTAGTCTATGGTTTGCATATAGTATCTAGTGCTCGCATGCCTAGCTAGCTCTACCCTGATGTCGAAAATTCTGTCACTATCTACTGGTTGGTTAGGACTGGCACACATTTGGAACACAGTAATACTTGCATATTACTGCTTGGCGGCAGACATCTCGAGCAAAGCGATGGTACTAACTCAGACGGACACTCGCAGAAAAGTTAGTCCTACCATCATTGGAAAGATCAGATGAAATAATTGTCGAACGGTAACCATCACAATAAGTGACTATCAAATAATTTTCAACCCATTTTTATTTTTGAGTTGCAATACTGGATCAAACAGACAAAGTTGCTTCAGCAAAAACGTTGACACCTGCGGATGCGGAACCCTAACAAAGTATCCTCTTTATACCTAGAAGCTAAAATACTTTTCTAAAAAACTAAGCTTTAAATATTATATTTCCTTCCAGCAATAAGAATTACAACCGCGAGATGAAAAAAACAACCTTTTGCATAATCCCCGGAAGGCCCAGTTTCTGTTTACGACAAAATGCGAAAAAACGGGGTATCTCATACAAATTAAATGTTTTTAAAGTTCATTTTAAAATCACAAGGGACCCTTGTCAACCCACGCTTGCCTATTTTCGCTTATAAAGAGATTAAGTGTTATTCATGAGTAATTTATACCAGGAGGTTACAACAGCAAATTTATAATTCAATGTTTTTTAATGTTTCCGATGTGCGAGCAGTGTTTGTGACATGTTGTCTCTGTCTCTCTTTTAATATAAAATCCGCATGGCGTAGTTTATATTGTTATTGACACTGAAGCGGTTGAGGCTTTTTATAGGTTCTTCAATTCTGACGGCAGTAGATTATTTTGTTACTACTGCATAACAAAATGTGTCAAACGTTGGAAAATGAACCTTGGATTACCTACTCTCCCAACTGTGGATCATTAATCGTTAACATCTTATTATTTATAATTTGTTGTACACCACCGTCTACTAAATTTTTACAATTATCCAATCCATCCTAAGGTTGTCTGTAAGAGATTGCTTATAGCGATAACACCGCCGTTTGTTTTACCGTAAAATGTTCTTTTTTTTCTTTTTGTCATTTTATGTTTCATTTGGTATGCAATAAAGAGTTTTTGTATTGTATTGTATTGTATCTTCTTTTAAATATTGGAACTATTTGTTTATACTTACAGATACTTACTGCGCTGGCACTACAACCCATAAAGGATCTTGGCCACCGAAGCAAAAGTTACCACTGGCCGCAGTCCTGCGCTCGCCAATCATCAGCTTGTGGTTGGCATAATACCAGCGGTTTCACTGTTTACCTACTATATACAAAAATCATCATTAAGTCAAATCATTACTCATTAATCATTACTATCTGTAGGCAATTCCAAGTTTTTAAATTAAGCTATGCGCGGGCTTGCGGGCCGAGCTATGCCGAAGCTGCCCGAAGGCACCCGAACGCGCGCGAGCCCAAGGAGGCTAGCGCCATGTTTTTTATTCAGTATGAGTTCATAGTTCAACAATGTGAAAAGCAAAGTCCGGACCCCGCGCCGAAATAAATACATAAGTCCTTCGAGCCGGATTATTGCGTTGTGTTGATTATGGAATCCACCGGGCGCATAACGAGAAGTAAAGCTCAGGCTTGTGCTGGAAACGAGCACGACTCATCGTGTGTCACTATGGTCCCGCGTAGTGAAGATGCGAAATCCACGGTGCAGTCGCATTCTAGCCGCACAAGCCGCGAAGCCCTGCGTTTGCGTGCCGAATACGAAGCGGAGAAAGAAATAGCAAAGCTAAGAGAAGAGTTAATTAAAAAGAAATTAGCTCTTGAAATAGCAGAATTAGAAGTGGAAGAGGAGAGGCCACAGAGTGAGTGCGGCAGTGGAAAAGTTAAAGAATGGCTCTCGGAGCAACAAGCCGTATCGAAGCAGCCGCCCGCGGCCGAGGCGCTGCTAACTGGTGCCCCGTGCCCGTATGCGCCGACCGCGCGATCCATTCCGGTCATAACCGCACCGCTCGCGCTCCCCGCGCTGCCACCGCCGCCTGCTACCACCTCGGACGTGAGACAACTCGCCGAAGTATTAATGTCTATGCGGTCAAAACCGTCTAGTGATCTACCCGTTTTCGACGGAAACCCGGTCGAGTGGCTAACATATAAAAGATCCTACGAGACCACCACACAGAAGTATAGCGAACACGAAAATATTTTGCGATTGCAAACGACGCTGCGAGGGGAGGCAAAGAGTGCCGTAGAAGATCTACTACGTACCGGGTCAGCCCCCGAAGATGTAATTTACGCCCTGGAAGAAGAGTTCGGTCATCCAAATCGTCTTCTCGAAACCGCTATACGAAAGATAAGAAGTTTACCGCGAGTGTCCGACAGTGGCGCTGAACTACGACACATGACTTCCGTGGTGCGAAATTGCGTGTTCATTTTGAAGAATATAAAAGCAGAAGGCTACCTAAACAATCCGCAGTTAACGCACGAAATAATAGGCAAGTTAACACCGGTACAACGATCACAGTACGGCGAATATGTCATGAGGTTAAATACAAGTAGCAGAGTAGAAGACCTACGTATCTCGCCTAACTTGAATATAGTGCTTGAGTTCCTTAGCTACTTGTCGAGGGCGGCTTCATATTATTTGCCCCTCAACACCGAATCCCGAAACCGCAACTTCGCCGTTCACGATTCGTCCCAACGCCGAGTAACACATCGAGTGCATACTACGAGTCTAGATTTCCCGCCAGATGAGCCGTCCAGTACGTCGAGAAAACAACCGTCGATAGATAACAATGCATGTGCGTTATGTGACAAAGATCATCTGTTACCGGAGTGTCGTCTCTTCGTGGAAAAAAGTGAAGCAGATAAGTGGGACTTTGTCAAAACAAATAAGTTATGTTTCAAGTGTTTAGTAAAACAACATTCTCGCTTTCGATGCCAAGCGAAAAGATGCGCGAAGTGTCGCGCCCCACATCACACTTTGTTGCACTATGTGAAGTCGAGTGCCGGTGGTGATATATCGACGGCGCCACGGTACGCCGCCACACCTACACACAGTGTTGCTGCCCTGGCGCGTGACCTCTCCGTTCTCGCGCGGCCGGAGCCGCTTGCGTGCGATAGCGCGAGCGCTACGCCGACGACCGCAAGCCGCCGCCCCGCTGAGATCGCGCCCGCCGCGGCCGCGTACGGTCATCGCGCCGCGGTGGCGCATGCCCCGCTCGCGCATGGATATCGCGCCGCGGTGGCGCATGCCCCGCCCGTGCATGGACATTACGGCGCGGTGGCGCACGCCACGCCCGCACCAGTAGTAAGTGCCGAGTCAGTGACGAGTATGGGTGAGCGATGCACAAAATCACTGTTAAAAGTTATTCAAGTGTCCATTGAAGTAAATAACATTAAGCGCGAGTGTTATGCGTTACTTGATGACGGGGCCACAGTATCTTTGATAGACAGTAGCATATTTTCGGATGTCTGTGGACCAACTTATCCATTAAAAATAATAAGTGCTAGTGGCCATGTTATAACCGATAATAACTCTTGTAAGATGACCGCGCTAATTACAGGGCCCAATGGTGTACGTCACAATATAACTTTACGTACCATTCGGAATATGGAGTTACCGCCCCAGAGTGTGCCCGCCGGAGTTCTAGCTCATAATGTACATTTGAAAGACCTAGAATACTGCACTATGTCGTGTGCTAAGCCAACGATTTTAATCGGTCAGGATAATTGGGACTTAATAGTCAATCAAGAGATAAGGCAGGGAAAATCCGGTCAACCCGTAGCGTCACGTACAAAATTAGGGTGGGTTGTCCATGGGCCGTTGGGTATATTTCCTGAGTCCGTCTCTGAGTCCGCCTCTGAGTCTGTCAATTTCGTATCCGAAAAAGACGATTTATATGAACTTGTAAAACAACAATTTGAACTTGAGTCTATAGGTATAACCGAAGTGTCGCGTAAAAATGTTGAGACCGAGCGCGCATGTAAAATCTTGGAAAATACTAGCCGCCGAGTGGATAGTGGTTGGGAAGTAGGGCTGCTTTGGTCACGTGACGAAGTAAATTTACCCGACAATTACGATTACGCGCTTAAGCGTTTACGTGGTGTAGAAAATAAAATGGATAAGAACCCTGAATATGCAGCCGCGTATACGCATCAAATAGAAAGGTTGATTTCTGAGAAGTATGCTAAGTTAGTAAATACCCCGTTGAGCGTAAACCCGGTATGGTGGTTACCGCATTTTGGGGTAACCAACCCGAATAAGCCCGGCAAGCTTAGGTTAGTCTACGATGCCGCGGCTAAGTGTCAGAATACGTGCTTGAATGATCACTTACTATCTGGACCGGATTTAATGAATTCATTGTTAGGCGTGTTATTCAAGTTCCGTTCCGGTCCGATCGCCTACACTGCGGACATAGCCGATATGTTCCTTCGTATCAAAATACGCAAAGACGATCAGGGTGCCCAACTTTTCCTTTGGAGAGGGCAAGACAGGTCACGTGATCCAGATACGTACGTCATGGACTCTATGGTATTTGGAGCCAAGTGTTCGCCGACCTCAGCTATTTACGTCTTAAATAAAAACGCGAGTCAGTTCCAGGATATGTATCCCGAGGCCGTAAAAGCAGTTCATCATAAACACTATGTCGACGATTACCTGGATAGTGTTCAGTCTGTAGAGACAGCACGTCAGCTGATCAAAGATGTTTCCACGATTCACGCCGCGGGTGGTTTTGCGATTAGGGGGTGGGTAACGAACTCACCCGAACTGCGTCAAGAGTTGCCCGCTGTTGTACCCGGTACGGTTAATTTTGATAGGTCCCCTAATAGTGGTGAACGTACTTTAGGAATGATATGGGTTCCGGAATCGGATGATTTGGCGTTTGATCTGTCGTTTAAAAGATTACCACCTGACATAGTTGAGGGCAAGGTCATTCCCACCAAACGCGATTTTTTGAGGTTTGTCATGAGCATTTTTGACCCTCTAGGTTTCTTATGCCCGTACACGATTAAGTCAAAGATTTTGCTGCAGAAGGTTTGGAGGTCGGGTATAGGATGGGATGAGAAACTGAAGGAGAGTGAGTTTAACGACTGGAAAAGATGGTTAGAAGATATAAAACAACTGTCAAATATACGAGTGCCACGCTGGTATGGGTTAGCTTTCTTGAGCTTTGATCTGCATGTGTTTGGTGATGCTAGCGAGCTAGGTTACGCAGCTGTAGCATTTTTGGTCGGTCAAACTGCGTCTGGTGTACCGGCTGTAGCGATGGTCGTCGGTAAATCTCGAGTGGCTCCACTGAAGGTAATTTCTGTGCCAAGATTGGAGCTTCAAGCGGCAGTTTTGGCTTGTAGGTTGGCTTCCACCGTTGAAAAGGAACAAGATTTGCCGATAGCGCGTAGGCACTTGTGGTCTGATTCCAAAACTGTCTTGAAGTGGATACATTCAGACCCTCGTGACTTTCAGAAGTTTGTTTCCCATAGGTTGGCTGAAATTGATCGAAAGACTAATACAAGTGAATGGCGTTGGGTACCGTCCGCCGATAATCCCGCGGATGAGGCCACTAAAATGAACTGGCCCACGAATTGTAAGTTGTGGTTTACCGGTCCTCCCTTCTTATATCTTCCCAAAGACCAGTGGCCAGTTAATGAATTTGATGATACAGATGATGGTGCTTTAGAGCGTGTAGAAAAGGTCCACGTAGTTAGGCATTATGAGCCCTTGATTAAAGTTGATCGGTTTTCTTCCTGGATACGAGCGGTGAGAGCCACAGCACGAGTTCTCGCATTCATAGGTATGTGCCGGAAAAAACAATCAGAATCATTGACGGTCGATAATATCCGTGATGCTGAGGTATTTTTGATAAAGCAATCCCAGGCTGAAACGTACTCCGAGGAGTTGAAACTGCTGAGTACCGGGAGTGTTCTGCCTGCAGGAAGCAAGATCCGTGATTTAGATCCATTCGTATATGAGGGTGATGGTTTGCTGAGAGTGAGAGGACGCTTGAGTGCTGCGCCAGGCTTAATGTTTGATGAAAAGCATCCGATTATATTGGATGGCCGCAGCTATACCGCCCAGCTTATCACATTCAACTATCACAAGCGCATGTACCACGCCAATCATGAGACTGTAATAAATTGTGTTAGGGAGAAATTCTGGATAACGCAGTTACGACGAACTGTTAAATCCGCAGTATCTCGATGTCAGTTTTGTCGTGTCCGGCGCGCTCTTCCTTCACCACCCAAGATGGGTGATTTACCCGCTGCGAGGCTCATAAATACCAGGCGAGCTTTTGTACATTGCGGCATTGACTATTTTGGACCGATGGAGATCGCGATTGGTAGGCGTCGTGAGAAAAGATGGGGCGTCATTTTTACGTGCCTTGTAATACGTAGTGTACATCTTGAGTTGGCAGCTTCGCTTTCAGCAGATTCGGCCATTATGGCAATCCGGCGTTTTGTTGCTCGCCGAGGCCAGCCGTCTGTTTTGTTTAGTGATCGAGGAACCAATTTTGTTGGCGCTGATGCCGAATTGAAAGCCGCATTACGTGAGCTTGAACATGACAAGCTTTACGATTTCGCGATTACAAACGGAATATCGTGGCAATTTAATCCTCCGGCTGCCCCGCATATGGGCGGATGTTGGGAACGGTTAATCCGTTCTGTGAAGGCTGGACTCAGAACAGCATTAAAAGAGCGTGTGCCTAGGGAAGAAGTATTAATGACGTTAATGGCTGAGGTTGAGATGACGATTAATAGTAGACCGCTGACATATGTTGGGACAGACTCTGAGGGTCCAGTTGCATTGACCCCAAACCATTTGCTGATAGGTACCGCATCCGGAGCGTCGACTTTAGGTAATTTTGACGCTGCGGATTTGAATCGTAGGAAGGCGTGGAAGAAGGCTCAGGCTCTGGCGGATATGTTCTGGAGGCGGTGGCTTAGGGAATATCTACCTACCTTACAAAGACGACAAAAGTGGTGTGACTCTGTGTCACCAGTCAAGATAGGTGACCCGGTAATAATTATTGATAAAAATCTTCCGCGAAACACGTGGCCTAAGGGCGTAATTAGCGCAGTGCATCCGGGTCGTGACGGTCAAGTGCGAGTTGTCACTGTCAAAACTGTAAAGGGTCATATAAAAAGACCAGTTGTTAAAATAGCTGTGTTGCCTACTGCCTACGATTGTGTTTAGAAACAAGGGGGTGGAAATGTAGGCAATTCCAAGTTTTTAAATTAAGCTATGCGCGGGCTTGCGGGCCGAGCTATGCCGAAGCTGCCCGAAGGCACCCGAACGCGCGCGAGCCCAAGGAGGCTAGCGCCATGTTTTTTATTCAGTATGAGTTCATAGTTCAACAATGTGAAAAGCAAAGTCCGGACCCCGCGCCGAAATAAATACACTATCATTATCAGCCTCTTATGCTCCCACTGCTGGGATACCGGCCTTCTCTCAGAGAGAGAGAGAGAGAGAGAGAGTTATGGGCCATAATCCACCACGCAGGCCTAGTGCGGCTTGGTGGATGTCACATGTCCTCGAAGTTTTTGGTTCTTGAACATGCCGGTTTCCTCACAAGGTTTTCCTTCACCGTTTAGAACGAGTGTGAATAATTCGCACAAAACTTGATATAAGTCATTGGTGCGGGCCGAGTCGAGATTCGAACTATGGTGCGTCGGATTGAAAACCGCACAAGATGCCCGCTCGGCCACACTCGCTCATCATTACTATAACTAACCCAAAATACTAGAAACTTAATCATCCAAACTTACTGGTGCTAGTATTCTGGATTAGTAGTTGTAACTACAAATCACTAGGTATTCTAGCTCCATTGGCAAGTTAAACTGAAACCTCAATATTCGCAATTACGTTAAAATGTCCACACTTTTCTACGAGTAGGTACAACATATTTCCTTTTATCTAAAAGGCTTAGAACAGCTACACTACGAAGATGCTACGATACTACGAAACTTCTCACATAACTACGAATTTACACGTGTAGCATCAGTATTGAATAGAAATACGATACTGAAATAAGTACGTACTCTACAAATGGAAAAAAAACTCCGGAAAAGCTACGAGAATGTATGCATTATGCTCATGTTTTATTCAGTAGTTTGTGTACTCGGTACATTCGTATGTATGCTTTATGATGAAAGTCAATAACATGAACATTATTGTTGATTTGAGTGCCATCTCCACTCGATTGAACATTTCATTGTATATTATAATAGATTCCTGTTATATTTGGTTATAACAAAATGATAGGTATATTCGAAGATACTCTACCAAACGATGCTCATAGTTACTAAGCAAATATAATGAAATCGTTGTGATATTCGTCATAAAGAAATTATAATAACTACGTATATTTCGAACGGGAACTAAACTGAGCTTTTGTTGGGTATGATTAATAGGTTTCCCTGTTAGAGGGAGGCCTCTCACTACAAAGGTTTGTCTTCACGCCCTCAGTGTTAATGGATATGTACATAATACCAACAGCCCACAAATAATATATAATTAAACCCGCAAATTCAAGAACTACACAATTTTGTAACCTGTTGTTCAATGTTTTGGTCTAAATATTCAATTTGCAGCTGTTGATACCAATTTGTTATTAGTCCGTGTTGACAGATACTAATTGGCGTATTGCGGCTAAACTAGAAACTATGAACGTATTATTATCGTCCGCTTTCCCACCGAAATTGAATCGTAACGTTGACGAATCAAACTTCATTATTCCATTTTCAAACTCGATTTCATTCGTTGACGTTTACGAAAATAAGAACTAAGAATTTGTGATTGGATTATATAAATTGTCTGACAAAAGTTTCCACCGAATTAAACCGGACGAGCAGAAATGTTTACGTTTTATTTGAAACACTTTCTTTCGCTCGAAAATGGGGAATGACAATTTATGGTAAGCACCGTTTTACTTTATATAAGTATGAGATAAAATTGCGGATGTAACTTAATGTACGACACGATTATAAGCAGAGTGAAAGTGGTGAAGATGTGGCTAAATGAAGTGCGTATACTTGTAATATTCTGTGGATTAGGGGAATTTACTTAAACCAAAGCTCATGTTTATCAGTGTCTTGTCTCAGATCAGCAATAACTCCTGTAATCTCTGTCACTACGTCGTACCTGGGCAAAGTGATCGGCTTCCAGGTCTTTTTTTGTCTACACTTCTCATTTCTCACCCATAACAGCCAGTTTATTGAGATTATCAGGCTGTCTTAGCTGGTGATAACTTATCAAAAGTGAAAAAATAACACAAAACCGCGTCGTTTCGTCGCTACAAAATTGAGTATTTCTATGGATCTATTTTCCCAGAATACTTATGTATTCATCCACAAACTAGAAGAATGAAAATTATCGTATAAAAATATATCGTGCCTGCAAACAAATTGCAAAGGAGCTAACTTATAATACAACTTTCCTGTTACCTATAGAACATATTTTATATTCTTCAAAAGTTTGACGAATAATAAATGGCATGTAGGTACAAATGTACTTTTATAGATTACATATTTTTATGCTCAATAGTTTACCATTAATTTGATCAATATCTCCTGATTATAATTGACTACGTGGTCGAAGATGGTACACATGAATATATGCCTAGAACACATCGTATCTTATTACATACAATAATTAGTACTAATAATGTATACTTTCGCAGTGTAGAAAAGTATTAACCTCACCCAGTATAAACGTCATTTATAGTGGATCTTCCAAGTTTGCATATCTTATACTAGCTGCTGCCCGCGGTTTCACCCGCACGTAGATATTGGATTTCAAGGCTTTTACTTTTTAGCGCGGAACCCTAATTCTTTTTCTAAAATAAAAGTAGCCTAAGTTACTCCTTGTAACATCAGCTATCTGCCAGTGAAAGTCCCGTCAAAATCGGTCCAGCCGTTTCGGAGATTACCCGGAACAAACAGACAGAGAGACAGACAGACAAAAATTTAAAAAATGTTTGTTTTGTTATAGGTTCCGTATAAACTTTCAAATGGTAAAAAGCTGTTATTTTGATATTACAAACAGACACTTCAATGTTATTTATCTGTATGGATATGGATGTATGGATAAGCGTATCGCTAACAAAGTTGATGGACTTTTCAAAGCTAATTATAGGTAATTGGCTATACTTGAAAAATTAGGCTTAAAAATATTTTATATAATATTATATAGAACCTTTAAACTTTAAAGTTATGTAGAAACTGAGAAAGCCCTTAGGGAGTTTTGTGTTACTGAATGTATAATTATTAGTATATTATTATGTCTCAAGTTACCTAGGCGATACTCGTAACCGAACGGTCTAATAACAAGTTGGATTGTAACTTTACAGAAAGTACAAACTCTCGTTCTCGGGGAACTTTTAACAAATGCTTGCAAAACGCTCCTGTCTTATTGCCTCCCTGAGACTTATTTCGTAACTTTTCAATCCTCCGCCTACTTATAACTTTTCCCATCACAATGACTACGCTTAAGACGATACAAATAACACAATTCTCAAACAAATCCATGCGAGATCCCTTACAAGCATACGGGCTCGCGAACTTTTAAGTGAATTTCGTATTATTCTATTGGTGGAGATAAAAAAGGTATCTTGTTACGGATCGTAATTTTGAATCTGCTTTCTAGGGCGAAAAGTTCCTGCGTTAATTTCTTTTGGTACAGACAACGTCGGTTACGTTTTCAATTAAATAACGTTAAATTTTTGCTTCTACAGTTGAAAACCAATTTTTTTAAAAGATATTTGCAATCTAAATGCCTGTAGCATTCTATTGAGCCAGCACAGTTGAGTCACAGTTCCCACTAGCGAGTGTAAACTATTTTTTATAGTGAACAAAATCCATGACTGAGTAGCCAATGCCAATCGGACTTATGTTTTCGAGATGGAAAGTCACATCGGCCGACGCGATAAATTAAATAGGTCGAGAAAGTTATTCCACTTCCCAAATTGTAATTTAGTAGGAGCGTTAAAAGTTTTACGGGCAATCTTCGGGTTTCCTCGGCAATAATCGGCATTACCCACCATCAAACGATGGGTATCGGATTCTCGTCCGATCAGCAAATTGACTGACGACGCTCGACCAATTTTTCTTCCCGTTTTAGTACAAAAGAAAGCGATAATCTCACTAATCGACTATCTGCTCCGCTTCACTGAGTCTGTAAATGACGTACCATTTATGATCTTGCATAAAAATTCTAAATTAAAATGTATGGATATATGTTACAGTCTTAGAATTTCATGGAAATATCGCTTCGGTCCAAAATTTTTTACAACTTTTGATAAGTACAGAGTATTATTAAAAAACCCACACATACAAGCACCTGTAAAAAATCCACATCACTGCACAAATCTTTACGGAGCTTCACAAATAAACGCCTTCCAACATAATAACTATTTTTAATACTATTTGATAACGAGACGAGCTTGTTGTTTTCCTGATGGTAAGATTACCGTTGGCTCATAACAATTGCAGTGCCCCTCAGAACTTTAAACACAAAGGCCTGCACGGGACTGCAGTGCGCTCGTTACCCTGAGACATTAGGCATTAAGTCTCATAAGCCCAGTGATTTCACTGGCTAGTTTACTCATCAAACCAGAACATAATAATGCTTGCACATTACTGCTTGGCGGCAGACTTCACGAACAAAGCGGTGGTACCAAACCAGACGGACACACGCAGAAGAGTTAGTCCTACCACCTAGTAAACATATTATTATTGTTTCTTCTTTGCAATTATATGTTTATTTTTATGTAATGCTCTGAGCGATAAAGGACGAGCGGGAACTTGTGCGACTTTCAATCCGACGCACCATAGCTCGAATCTTCACTCGTCTCGCACCAACGGACAACGGACTTATGTCAAGTTATGTGTAGATTATTCACAATCGATCTAAAACGGTGAAGGAAATCATCGTGAAACCCGCATGTTCAAGAACCACAAAATTGGAGGACATGTGATATCCACCAAGCCGCACTGGACCCGCGTGGTTGATTATAGCCCATACCTTTCTCTGAGATAAGGCCGGTATCCCAGCAGTGCGAGCGTAAGAAGCTGATAACGATAATGCTCTGAGTGGCCATGTGTTCCTGGCTAAAAATAATACCACACCATTTCTCCCTATGGTGCCATAAGAGCCGGCTAAGGGAATATACAGGGAATGAGCAGCAGCATTCTCCCCAGTCAACATCATAACCAATAGCTATAACAAAGCGCCTGCCAGGCGTGGTGTATTATGGCAAAACCCTCACCTTCATGGGAGAGGTCGGTTGATGATGATGAATGCTCTGAGCAAGTACTCACTACTTTTGATTTAAAATATTACACTCTTTAAATATTTAATTTACACACCCATGCCATGCTTGGAAAAGTGAGATATATTTTAAATTATATAACTATATTACAGGACAAATATAATATAATATATAAATCAAAACCACTCAATATAAATTCATAGCTTCTTTTCATAAATACATCGCAGTTGGAAATAAGATGATATTCCCATCCCGCAATAATAAGAAATGAATTCCGCTCCGAAGAGAGGTACTGTTCAAACTCAAGCAAGTTTTGAAAAGTCTCGGAGTGCTTAAAGCTAGGATACCTTGTTAAAGGAAAAACCTGAGGTTTTTAGTTCAGTTCCTTTCATTTAAATTCAGTTTGCTTTGTTTAAGCGGTGTGAGCGAACTTTAGCTGTTACAATGTAACAATAAAAGTTAATTAGCCTATCAGGTGGCTGCCACCACCGGAATATGCCTAAATTAAATTAAAAATAAAAACACTCATCAAAGAGGTAAATGGTTGAGGTCCGTAGGGACGAAAAAAAAGGTTTTATCACTTTATTTGAGATTATAATATTTATTTTACACGCAGGCGAAAGTTTGAGAGTAAACTTAGGTGACAAGGTGAGTCAGGTCCAATTTTACTGTTGCTGGACTATGTAGTAGTTTAATTGATAATCTATCTAGATACTATCTATACCTACCTACAATCTGATACCATTGTAATCTTTTTCATCAATTATCATTATATCAAATTGACAAATCTGCCAATAAATACCTTGGCGTTCTAGCAATTGCATCTAATTTAGGTTTAGTATAATCACGATCTTTGAACACGTCGTCACTTAAGATCAAAGCTATTGGTTCAACGCTAACCTACTCAAATTTAAATTCAAAATTCTTTATCAACATGGGCCCCAAGAAAGTTATTTGAGTATAAGTGCCAGTTCCAACTATACAACCAATAGAGAAGAAGAGCAAAAAGCTTGTCGGCATTCTATCGAGCACATACAAAAAAATGTTTGCTCATTAGACTTACTCTTATGTGATACCTATGTATAAAATTTTGCATTTTCTTTCTAATGCTAGCAAATAAAACAGAGGGTTCATAGATGGGTAGGCACATAAATAGCTTAAGTTACGCAAGTTGGATTCGCTCGACTAACTTTGCACTTGGTTCGCCGAAATCTCTTTGTTCCCAAATTACTTGGTCAGCTCCGTTTTACCTACTGAATTGCGTTAACCTGTTTACTCAAGGAAATCTGTTTGAACTTCCCACAGATTGTAAACCTATTAAATTAATTAATGAACTAATCTAACTTTATACCGTTTGGTATAAGTTTTATGTCTGTTACGGGATTACATTTAAGACAAAATAATTTCAGGTTGATCAGGTTGAAGCCGGTACATATAGCTGAGCCGGTATGGTAGAATCTTTACCGAAAAGTCGATGTTACGGTAGACAAGTCATGAAGGTGATGATCATGATTATAATTTACTATTTATATATTATAATTTATTCGTTAATAGCTGCTGCCCGCGATTTCACCCACGTGGTGACATTGGATTTCATGGGTTTTATTTTTTTTCGTGGAACCCTAATTATTTTTCTAAAATTAAAGTAACCTAAGTTACTCCTTGTAACATCAGCTATTTGCCAGTGAAAGTCTCGACAAAATCGGCACAGCCGTTTCGGAGATTACCCGGAACAAAAAGACAGACAGAAGGTACCGTATATACTTTCATATGCATTTAGTAAAAAGCTGTTATTTTAATATCACAAACAGACACTTCAATTTTATTTATTTGTATGTATAGATAATTTACTAAAGACTAATATTATAAAACGAATTGTAGGTTTGTTTGTTGTCGCAAACCTCTGGAAACACTGGCAGGATCCTAAAAATTCTTCACTAATATGAAGCTACGTTATCTCGGAGTGCTATAAAATGCATGATACCACGGTTGCGAAAACACGGGAAAAAGCTAGTTAAATAAAAAAACCTGACGTTGCTTTAATTACCTTTGCAAAGTATTTTCTATTCTGTAACAGCAGACCTTGTAAGATTTGCTAAGTACTTAGAACAAATTTCAGGTTTTTATTATTATGTTTTTGTAAAAGTTGGCTGTAATGATCAATTTTACGTGCGCATACTCGTCGCTATGTCTACAAAGATGAATAAATTACAAGGATGGTACAAGTACTTTTTGCAAAACACACGATAATTCTTCTGTATTCAAACGAGCGACATTTGTTGTAACGGGAAACGGGGGACGAGAGTGCTGCGGTCCAAACGGTCATTTAATGCTAATAGCAGTAGTGCTTACAATGGGATTACCTACTTAATGTCAAGGCAGCCGACCCGGCTCAGTTTTAATTTGCGCTTTGCAGAAATATTTGTGTACACATGTTTTTATGGAGCTTTGAAGAGAGTTTCTGAATGAGTTTTGTGGATAAATGTAGCGAAAGTCAACTAAGAGATTGGAATCTCGGTTCGTGTAGCCTTGTGAAGTTGTTACATGATGGATACCCAGATCATTCATTGGAGCAGTTCGTTGTTGGGTATGTCCTTGTATTTTTGTTTTTTTTTTGCTTCAAGAGTTAAGATGACTCACAATAATAGGATTTAAGAGAAATTGAATATGAAAACACGTAGCAAAATACGTTACTTAGAAAAATATCTACATATCTACATGCTTAGGGAATACCAGGGTGGGCACAAAGAACTCCACTGCGGAGACCTAATGCGCCGTCATTCGGAAAAAGAACATCAAAGTCTATTACTTTTTTCAGAGTTTGACATTTTGCGTACTTGCGTGTTTGACATTCTACGTATTTGACATTTTGCGAAAACTTGCAGTCCTCTGACGTTTTGCGTATAAAAACCTATTTTTCTTCATCGACAACTCAAGTTCATTGTAGGATTCCATATCGGTGGCCAATCTTACTTCCATTGAGAACGCTTCAAAAAATAGAAATGCAATGAAATGCCATCTCTTCGTCTATTTAAATACGATAGGTAATCAAAATGTGATAATTTGAGCCTGATACTTATGACTTATTCAGATCCCTGCATAAAATATGAAGACTGAATTACGTTTCCACATTTTTTAAAGTTCAAAAGGCTTATAATTTTGCAGGCAGGTCAATGGAAAGCTACTCGCTCACGCACACGGTACCTAATGGACTTTTAGTGCGTCACGACGACTTTCCTCATATATGTATAGTTGTATACCTATACCACGTGTAGCGTGTCACAACCATCTATCATAATTCGGTAATAACAAAACATCAGGGGAGATAGTAATCAAAATTAAATGTATCCATCGGAATGATCGAATTAAATCGAATGTAAAATTATAACATAATACCAATATACCGTCAATTTACCAGATGATTGGACTAACTCTTCTGCGAGTGTCATCTGGGAGGGAACCACCGCAAATGACAATATATTTATTTGCAAAGGTTACATTCACTAGCAAAAGAACCATAACATACAGCATTAAACAAATGAATGACATAATATTATACTATAGACCTAGACAGTACCTACTATTTAACAAAAGATAAACAATTAACATGTGATATTAAACCGCTGGTAGAAAATGTTCAAAGATATAAGTCAATGGCCTTCACACTAGGCAACAAGCCTGTATCGCGAAGACCTAAATGTTATCAACAGTTTTTTTTAATTGTATCTTACAACCTTAAAGACGCCCTTCTCACACACATCCAATATCTTATAATATGTTGAGACAAAAAAAGTTAATAATACAACAATAATATATATACTATTATACTTAGATATAAATACAAATATATATACATAGGCTTATATGTAAGATAAACATTGTTATTCTTCTTATATGTATAAGCCTAAGCATAAATATATAATGTAATAACTTTGCTCGTGTATTCTGCCGCCAAGCAGTACTGTGTTCCGGTTTGATGAGCGAAGTAGTCAAAATGAGCGCAGTAGCAATTACTGGGCTTTATGAATGTCTCCGGGTAGCGAGCGACTAAAGTATAGAGCATTCCTTTGCAGTTCAAAGATCTGGGTGGAACTGCCATTGTTTTAGACAGTCGTTATGGTTTACCGTCCAGCAAACGACCAGCTCGGCTCGTTATTACATATTAGTATAAAATCACAGTCCAAGTCGTCACGATCAACGACAAGTCGTAATCGTGTATAAACCGCTAAGGTATAAAAGAAACTAGTGTTAGAACTGACTAATAATACTATACCGTGGGCGAGATTGTGAAAACCTGAAATTTTGTGGTAATGCGACAAGTCACGCCAGCCAATGGAAATACAAGTCTCAGTTAAACGGAACGTTTTATCAGATGTGATAATTTCTAAAGCGCAAAGAAAACGAAAGACTGTTCCTATCGTAGTTATTGCTTACTGAAAACTTAAAAATGCATAGTTACTTTTCTTGTAAGTTAGTTTGTAGTTTTATTGGACGAACGCTAGTAAGTACAACGTGATAGTTATTTGTAAAATTGTAATTTGATCGTCTTGATATTAGTTATTATATAGGTGGCTAATCAACTTGAGATTTTGAAGCGACGATAGTTCAGTTACCACTGAACACTACTGTGTGGTCGCCCCCCAATCTTTCGATCGAGGGTTCGAATCTTACAGTGAGCTTGAGCCTTCGGTGACGGAAAACATCGTAATCACATGTGCTACATGGTTTTGACAGTTCCACGTTTTATACTATTGGATAACTAGACGAGCTTGTCGTTTGCCTGATGGTGCATAGCGCCAGCCCATGACAATTGAAGTTCCACTCAGAACTTAAGGACGAACTAGTCGTTCATTTCTCCATACAACCGTACTTGGGTGATTACTCCACTACTTGACGTTTTAAGTCCAAAATTAAGAATAATATCGATTTATCTCTTCGTTATCTAGGTCAGCCTGCTAATTATACAGAAAAAAAATGAGTGGGTTAAAAGTAATGAGCCTTCAAACATCTGTATTTTAGCACGTATTTTAACGCAAGTTTGGACGTAAATAAATTACAAAAGGATTACGAAAACTCGAAAATAAGACACGTACTAACAAGCTTTAGTTTATTGACATTTCAAATAACTTTGGTCTGACTAAATACATTCAGTAGTTTTGTCGTAAAACCCCAAGCACCAGAAGCCAATTCGTACATTTTTGCGCGCCGGTTTTCGTCTTTTCGGTTTTCGTCGCGACTTTACGAGAGTGTGTAATTGTGTATGTGCGAGCATTAGCCTCATACTACTCATCGCTGCAGAGTCTTACCTTGTCCCACGAATGTTAGATGAAATAGCATGCATTTTAGCCGCGCCCACCGATGAGTCCGCTCCATGGACTAGTAGGCTCTTAAGATCCAGTCCTGTTCTAGGGATCAAAGTCCACACGTTGGGGCGTTTATCATGCTCTCAAAATAAAAATAATCAACTGGTCCAAATCAGACGAACAAAAAATAAAACAAGTTAATTAGCACTAAAAAAATCATGAAATGGCTGGTAAATGGAGTGAAATATTATAAAAACAACTAAGCCTTTATCAAATGTAGAGCTAAATCTATATCAAAAGGTTCCTCCTTTTGTTCAGACCTAAAAAGGAAAATAAAAATTGATTAACAAGGCCTTTGCGTCAAACTGCGGGCTTATTTTTTCGGCGGCACAATGATAACCGAGAAATGAACGAATGAAACATTGTACTTCTTCACGAGCGAAGCGAACGAAGCGCGCGTCGGACGGGGCTCAGTCTAATTTATTTCCGAGTGAGCGTGGATAAAAATTTTACGAGACCGAGGCACTTGCGGGTGAAACAAGTAAATGTTAATTACCGCGCTCATATGGAGAATTCGGCCTGAAAATTTATTTTAACAACAGTAACAAACAAGTTTTTATACTACATACTGGATAACGAGACGAGTAGGTCAACCACAACTGCGTCCCAACCAGAACTTTTAAATACAAAGGGCTGCGGTCCGTACGCGGCCTTGAAGTGCATTCGTTACTCTGAGATATAAGTAATCAAATTGGCTCGTCTCGTAATCAAAAATAATTTAAAAAAATGAATTAAAAAGTCTCATATGCCCAGGAATTTCTCTGTTCTGATTTATTGGTTGATCAAACCAGAATACAGTCATGCTTGCACACTACTGATGGTGGGAGACCACACACGCAAATAAGTAATAAGGTTAAGTGCTTTTCTAGCAATACATCAAGAAATTGCAAGCATATCTTCGGTTTTGCGTTTTTATTATTAAACTATGTATGAGAGGTTCATGTTCCTGGATACATTTATGAAAGGATTTCCCACAAGCGTTTAGATATTCAACGATACAAAATCATTCATACTTCAGTATGTGAACGGCGTAATGCGACGATAAGAATTGTTCCAAGTGAGATATTTGTAACCCTCCACGTAGGATACCTAATCAAATGTATCATCATGTTTTATGAATTTAAATTTATTTTAATTTTAGATCCACTATTTATTTTATACTATATTTATTTTGTATAGGTAATAAGTAATAATACGAGAATAACTATAGAGGTGCTATCCCTTTACGTGTGCCTCTAAAATGATCTACTTTATGCTTGCCAACTGATCAACGGAGATAGTAGTCAAAGGCTTAACTATCAAGATAAATTTGTCTTTATTAAATGTATAAAATGCAGAGAAAAGCGAAACAAATGAAAAGGGCTTTTAAGTAATAGTAACTTTCTAGTTTTCGCGATTGTTACACATGAAGATTACCTGTGACCACGAACAATGAAAAGTAACTGAAAAGTCGTGAAAAAAATTAACGAAAAAAAAACGTAATAGGTATAGAACTGCTGGTTTAATTCAGGGCTTAAGATATTAAAGTTTTCTAGCTCACTGTTCCGTGTGCATTTAAAAGGATTAAATTCCACACAACTATAAACCTTGTTATTGCGAGTCCCTGCTCCCTCAACCTTACCCACGCATTAGGATTACATAATTGTTGTCGAGATAACGTACGGTCATGTACAAGTTAGCGTCAACAAACGACGTCCCAAGGGCAAGGCCCGAATATGTCTTTCAAGAGGAATTATGAAAATATCAGGGAGATAACTGGAGGCATGAGGCGGTCACCGAAATTTGCTCCTCAATAAGGTTGGGATGACAAACGAGCGGCCCGGTGACTCGGCGCAAACTAACGAAATAGATGTTCGCTGTGGTCCCACGGGACTTTACTTGGACACGGCTTTTTATTCTATAAATCTTGTTATACTATGTGTGGTGTATGGGGACGAAAGTAATGCGGCCCGTTTAATGCTTCAGCTACTGAAGTTTACTGGATGTTTTCTTAATTTTTTACGTACTTACTAATTTTAAAACTATATTATTGGTGTTAAGGATTTTTTTGGACTAAAACATTCTACCAGGATCCACGTTTTTTCTCTCGTGAGTAACGACTGAATAAGGACTGAAAAATGATTTTGCATTCCGTCCTCCTTTGTACTTTTCTTAGTGCGACAAAATACTAAATGGATACAAAATACTTCGTTTAGTTACAAACTGTTTTAAGCGTTTCGAGGTACCTATATACTAATTTAAAGATGGCATTTCGCTGAACGTTTCTAGCGAATTAACGTTTTAAAGTGACAATCCTGTTCTCAAATGGACAACTGCTATAAGTGCTTCCGCTGGAATTATGTAAATTGAGCGTTAACCTTAGCACGACAACCACTCTGTGGGCTCATAGTAAAATTGTTTAATCAATTTGGGGTAAGCCAGTGAGAGTTATTGCATTTGAAAGGCAGAAACTGGAGTACAATTCCCTTAGTCGCGGTTGCGTGCCGTGCTCGCATATGCCCTTGACATTTTAGTAGATTGCAAAGCCATTTCATATAAATTATGCATGAAATTGCTTTGCATTTTGCTTGCTTAAATGTCATTGAATATCTCGTATTGGGACCCATATAAGTATGTAAATTGAGTAACATTTGTAGCTTGATGCAGATGAAATTCTGAGTGGAATCGGGTTTTCATAAAGAGTGCGGTTTAAAAAAATATATTTTATCATAATGTCTGGCTGTTTTATTTACAGTTAAAGCAGCTTAAATACCTTCACTTAAAAGGTTTTTTCAGGAAAAATCCGATGAGCTTCTAGCACTGAAAAAATATATGTCATTATTTATCATATTACTGATAATTTTTACGTATTCAAAATAAGTTTTTACCAAATTTACTCGATCAAAAAAAAAACCAACAAAAATTTTAAAAACTTTAAAAAGTTACCTCTAAAAATAAGTTTGCAATGAAATTTCTGCGTTATTTATAAATGTATATTGATAAAATTAACAAGACTTACGTATTATACAATGACAAAAAACTTGGTTGTGCTAAATTTTCGATTACACATCTAATTTACAGGCAATTACGCTTTTTTGCATTTCTACTCACTTCTCGCGGTCTTCCTTCTCTTTTACATCAACGCAAACCGACAGTGTGTGCAAAAAGGACGGAATGATGAATGTTATTGGCTCGGGGTAGCGCCTTAATTTATTATGCATTCGCTGATAGATACTTTATTGAAAATTGGAACTACGAACTCACATTTTTCAAAGAATTAATAAATGAATAAATGAAAAGGTTTAATTCCCGTGAAAGCACTCGCGATACGCGTGAGAGTTTACACAAAAGTTTCCTAGTGAATACGAGCCCAAAAGATTTTTCCAATTTCGCGAGGAAGGCTCGAAAACTGGAGAGGTCACAAAGCGAATAGTAAAAATACATTTCCCATACGTGACCGTAACTTTTCGTTCCCGGGAGACAGTGTCCGAACATGACATATAAACGAAAATGGCATACGATGCTAGAAAAATGTACCTATGTAACCCGCGAATTTTACACCAATAGCGGCGTAAATTCAGAGTTTCAGAATATTCAGCTGTAACTTTTTAAATGATACTCTGCCACGGGGAGCTCTTGTGCTCTGTACAGCCCATTTGAACCGTAGCTGAAACGTGTTTTTAATGTATTGCACGCTGCAGCCAGTTGTGGCTTTATTGATAAGCTCTATAAATACAAAAATTCTATGTTTTAACCGACTTCCAAAAAAGGAGGAGGTTATCAAGTCGTCGGGTATTTTTTTTTTTATGTTTGTTACCTCAGATCTCGGTCATTTATAATCCGATTTGGAAAATTCTTTTTTTATTTGAAAGGATATACCTTCAGATTGGTCCCATAGAAATTTCATCAAAATCGGTTCAGTAGTTTGTCACTGAAGTCGGTTCGTCGCTTTTTTTTTACGTAACAGATGAATGAGTGGGAAGGATTACTCCTACTAATCCTGTCCTATTATGAACGCGGAGGTTTGTGAGGATGGATGGATGTATGTATGTTTGTTACTCTTTCACTCAAAAAATACTGAACGGATTTTGATGAAATTTTACAGTTAACGACGCGCTCGCAGATCGTTATCCAATAGAATAAAAAAAATGTTTCAATATGCCAGTCTTAGGATGAAAAAGGTTTTCTATATAAAGGAAGCAGCAAAAAGCCGAACATAAGTAAGTAGTCTCTGCAGTCTTAATAGAGATATCACGTACATTTCTAATAGTCATATAACTCTAGTTTCTCCAAACCACTCATTAGTAAACTTATTTACGTGACATTTATTCAATTCGCAACTACGCTTGTACTGAAGCTTTGATTAATAAAATATAGAAGCTCTTTGATGTTAATAGCATATATAAGGAATTTACGCCAACAATATATTCAAATACAAGACGTTTTGTCATTTGTTTTGGATGGATGGTTCTTTATCTCTACCTAATTAAAAATACCTTACACGTGGGGCTCAGCTCCCACTCGGCCTAGATTCCTCTCGGTCCGAAGAATAATATCAAAAATTCTAATACCGATTAAGTACAATTTGTACAGTCAAGCAAAAAACTATGAAATATTATTATTTAGAATTTACTACTAACACTACGATTTACAAATACGATAAAAAACAATGACGCGCGATTGTGGTATTTTCTCATAATCCCATCCCTTCATCGACTTTGGAATATGCGACTCCAAAAGTTTCTGGGCAGAAAACCTAATTTGATGATATTTTTGGCAACTATATATCTATAATGTTCATAAATAATCTGTTCTTTTTAAACCGTGTTTTTAAATATAATTATTTGAAGTCGTATATATTATTAAATCATATGATTCCCAAAAATAAATGATGTTTATTTTATTCACCTGATATAAATTACTGACATCTACGCATGTCTAAGTAACAATTACTTCAACACTTTTATCTCGGACTGTACATCGACTATTTTAGACTTATGAAACAAGAAATGTCAGGTAGGTACTTTTGTCCGGGCCGAGCGGAACCTGGGCCCTGTGGGAGCTGAGCCACACGTGGGCCGCGAAAATATCACCACACGCTTCTCTCCCACATACCTAGTCAAAAATAAGTCTTGAACCAGCCCCAGACATACCGACCTCGAGTCCTGACCACATAGCTAAAAATAGTAGCTGGGACATTCGCTCACAGCGTTTTATGCCGGGTAATATCCATTTAAATGCTAAGAAAAATGTTTTATCCAAACAAATGTGGGCTTCCCCCTTTGTCGCATCTGACGCACTTCTCCATATACTACACAATAGATACTTACTTATTATTTGGATTACATTCTGCCGTAAAATAGCCTATACATTCGGTAGGTGATCGGTCTCGGGCCGAGCGCCGTCTGTCACTGTCCTCTGTTTGATGAAACACTAGCGCTTAGGTACTGAATTGCCGTATTTATCCAAATAAACCCCTTACCTTCCATTTCTTGCAAAAAGGAAAAACTATGAGTTTGGATTTATCTTCGCTGAAATGTTCAAATTAAAGCAAAAGCAATAAGAACTACATTATTTTGTCAGAATTTGATTTTTTAACAAATTGTATCTACTAAAGAGATGTTATTATAATAATATATTTTATTAGTAAGAGGGTCACAATGTTAAAAGCTTATTTTAGAGTCAATAATGCTACTAAAAATCCATTTAAAATCTAGTTTAGATTTAAGGTTTTTTCAGCTACTTGAGAAAAAAAATGAATGAAAAAAACATCCCGTCGTCGATCCATTGCTCCATTGATGCGTGAAAGAAGGACCAACCAACAAACCAATAAACGTACAAACACGCTGTCGCATTTATTTATAGTACGGAAGTACAGATTAAACAATACCAGCCCTAAAGGTGAAAATATAGGGGACACATTTCAAATGTCGCAATATTTGCAGCTACACTGCAGTGCGCTCGTTACCATGACACATTAGGTATTAAGTCTCATAAGCCGAGTAATTTCACTGGCTACTCTGCTCATCAAACCGGAACACTGTAATACTCGCACATTACTGCTTGGCAGCTGACTTCACAGGCAAAGCGGTGGTACCAACCCAGATGGACACTCGCAGAAGAGTTAGTCCTACCACTTAGTCATTACGAGAGAATATGGATACCCTAACGGTAATCGGTCAATGACACGACACAGCCAGCTGTCTATGCCTCCCGCGCAGCTTATGCCTGCGACAAGCCTGCGGCAGACGTGTTGAATCTGCTTTGTAATAATTAAGGATATTTTGATGATGTAATTTTTTTTTCTATTCATTCGTGACGTATATCACCTGTATATTCACCTCCTTAAAAATTGATACCGTTTACGTATACACCCTATATGATGGCTCATGCTTACTTATAGGATTCGAAGCCCCGAATTACAGAGTGGCGAGTGACCTCGTTATCATAGAACCGTCATTGATTATTTTATTATTCAAGAGAGCTACCTTCCCTTGGTTCATAATTAAATTGAGTATTTCGAGTTTATACTTCTTAATATACCAACCCAACTGCGAATTTTGTGTTGTTGATTTTGACAATTGCCCGCAACGGTTACATTAAATATTCTGTCTTTGAAACTGTTTATTTTTGTAGTAATTAAAGGCCAGCTCACACCAAAATGCGCGGTGGTGCGTAAAAGCACGAACTTGATGGGTCATAGGTACATGTCGAAGTACGGCTCATGACGCCACGCAGTGCCTTCCGCTTTCACGTTCTTATCATATAAATTGAACCTTTACTGAACTCGACTCAGAGCTACTTGAGTCTATTATTATAGGGTATTTTTTTCATGAACTTTCGAATCTGTCTCTGCTTATTTTTAATCTCAGAGCAACCAAAACTTGCATTATGGCTGCAGATGTAGCCCGCGCAGACTGGAAAGTTGGCAAAAAACCAAAATACAATAGACGCAAATAGCACTGAGCCGTTGGAGTATACTTACCTACGAAATCAAGGCTTACCGCGCGCTACGCAACCTGGCTGACTCAGTCGTGGTATAGCTGATTTTTTTTTGCCGCCTAGTGCGCAGGCTCCAATGAGCCATCACCTATCGTACAACGGATTGAGTTGGCAGCCAAGCTACGTAGTGCGCGGGAAGCCTAAGGTAAACGTAATTAAAACGATGGTTTAATTGAGAGCTCGCGGTGATAGGTCGACGTACTTAACGTCTGTAGCGTGAAGGGTTCTAAGACAAATTAACTCGTAAATATACAAAATAAATCATATCATATATCAGTGTCGAGGTGTTATTCGCGAAAGGTGTGTCTTTAGATTTGTATCAATAAATAATGTGATTGTTGAGACTTATTTGTTTAAATATTTTTTTTAATGTTTTATTTGGTAACGAGACGAGCTGGTCGTTTGCCTGGTGGCAAGCATAACTTCGGCCCATAACAATTGCAGTGCCAATCAGAAATTTGATGCCTGCGCGGTACCTACTGCAGTGCGTTCGTTACTCTGAGACACTAGGTATAAAGTCTCATAAGCCCAGTAATTTCACTGGCTACTCTTCTCATCAAACCGGAACACAGTAATGCTTGCACATTACTGCTTGGCGGCAGACTTATCGGGCAAAGCGGTGGTAAACACCCAGATGGACACTCGCAGAAGAGTTAGTCCTACCACTAATTATTGCTACTGCAAAGTAAAACAGTTTAAGCATTAAAACATTAGTCGGCTATAAGTTAGACGTACGTAACAAATTAATATAATTTTATATAGTACTTAACTGTATCAATTTTCGCAGATTGAAAACGCTTATAAATTTCAAGCTAAAGCAATATTTGAAGTTAAAATTTTCTTTTGCTTGATCAACGAGTGTGCTCTAAAAGGAAAACCTATTTAAGGCCGCACTATATCTGACACAGTCTGCCAAAATAAACAAAACTGGGTCAAGAACTGAAGCACAGTCCATGAAAATAAAGTCTCAGCGAGCGTCTATAATCTCTCCCAAAACATCAACATGGATAAACCCATCAGTACTCACTCGAGTCACTCGTATCTGTTTGCGATAAGCAGAAACGTACTTCGCTTTTCCTTTCGGTTGGAATCGTTATCAGTAGATGAACTTGACAGTATCTAAGCTCGCATCATGCAATTCGATGAAAGTGCAAACATATGCGTTTCATGTTACAGTAGTACTACACTTCCACGAACACACGAGAAAAGCCAAGAACAAGAATGGAAGCCCACGTCTTGAATAAGAACCGAGACTAGCGTCAGCCCGCGGTTTCGCACGCGTAAAATTAGAATAAAATGTAATCTATAGCACTCAGGGATAATGTAGCTTTCTATTAGGTACTGAACGAATTTTTAGAATCGGACCAGCGTTTCCAGAGATTAGCGGTAACAAACAAACAAAATGCTTTATATAGTAGGTATTAGTATAGACTGGACGGTCGCACGCATAGATTATTTAGCCTGTTGATAGCTCATGAACACAATTCCTCATACAAACATATCTCACCGGCGCGGGCAGGGGGCGAGGTAATATTCTTTGAAAATTATCACTAGAAACGGGATATTTACCATGTATATTATTTGATTTGAGTTTCCGATATTTCGGCGCTGTTGCAAACGCCATGATCACGGGAGAACTGAAGTACTGCGGGTAGATGGTGATTATGGGCAGACGTAGCGATCTACCCTCTTCCTCACTCGTTTATTACGCGTGCCACTACTATTGTCTTCACTACTATCTCGAACTGGATTCCGACACACAATACTGACCGTGTCAGCCCGCATACTCGGAACCGTATTATGTCGGTGTTTACATAACCGAACCACTGGATTCCAGGTATTCGACAGTTGAAACCCATCCTCACGATTGAAATTCTTGAATTTGGTAATTTCAATCGCTTCTCTAACCAGTCTTGGTATGTAGTGGCGTTCTGTCGATAATATCTGAGGGTTATACAACTCAATCCAATGGTTTGGGCCCGATTCCAACAGATGTTCCGCAACGGCCGACTTCTGCGAGTCGTTGTTTTTGACTGCCCTGATGTGCTCTTTAATCCGGCATGAAACAGTACGTTTTGTTTGGCCAATGTAAGAGCTACCACAGCTACAGTCAATCTTATAGACCCCGGGTACCTCTAAGGGGAATCTGTCCTTAGGGGATCGCAGAAATTGGGCAATTTTCCTGAAGGGAGTGAAGATTGTTTTGACAGAGAACTTGCTTAAGATGTTGGCGACCCTATCTGTCACTCCTTTAACGTACGGAAGATAAGCTGGAAGACGTTCCACCTCACACTTCTTGCGCTTCCTTGAGGATCTGGGTTTTACGGTACCAGTTTTGTAACCATTTCTCTGTAGGACGCAACTCACATGTTGCAGTTCTTCTTTTAGATGAGTCTCGTCGCATAGATCATAAGCACGGTTTGTGAGTGACGTCACTACAGAGTTCAGCTGGCGCGGGTGGTGATGTGAGTCAGCGTGCAGGTAACGGTCTGTGTGTGTTGGTTTCCTATATACAGTGTGGCTGAACGAACCATTATCACGAACCCCTATCCTGACATCAAGAAAAGATAAGCTCCTGTTTCTTTCCATCTCAACTGTGAAGCGCATTTTGCTGTGGATGTTATTTAAATGTGTCAGGCATAGGTTTATGTCATGCTCATCTCCCTCAATTATACCAAAAATGTCATCCACGTACCTTTTCCACAGTTTAATTGGAATTGGTGCAGTGGTAATGGCTTGCTCTTCAAAGTACTCCATCCATAAATTGGCAACAACTGGTGCAATCGGGCTACCCATTGCCACGCCATCTATCTGGAGATAGTACTCGCCTTGGTAAACGAAGAAGTTGGTAGATAAGCAGTGATGTACCAACCTACTGTACTCCAGCGGGATGTTACTAAGCTGGATCCTGCGTTCAATGACCTCCATGCAGTCTGCCACAGGGACGTTAGTGAAAAGCGACTCCACGTCAAAACTAACCATTACTTCACTAGATTTTATATTATTCGACTGTAAGATTTCTATGAAATGACGGGAGTCCTTCACATGAGATGTCGTATGTCCCACTAGTGGCTGCAAGACATTAGCAACGTGCTTTGCCAGTTCATAAGTAGGTGAGTCAATTTGACTCACAATCGGTCGCAGAGGAACGTTTGGTTTATGAACCTTTGGCAGGCCATATAATTTAGGTGGTTGATGGTTTCTTGGCCGAAGTAGATACTTCACCACGTCATCCCCAATTGCATTTTGACACTCCCTGATAAGGTTCTGAGTGCTACGGTTCGTTCTGCTTGCAGGGTTGTAATTCACTTTTTTGTAAGTCTTATCATCACTTAACAAGTTTCGAATTTTATCGTCATACTCAGTGATGTTCATGATAACCGTCGCATTTCCTTTATCCGCTCTCAAAACATGTACTCTCGGGTCATCACGGAGTTCTTTAAGTGCCACACGCTCAGAAGCAGTGATGTTGGACTGCGGCAGCTTTGCTCGACGCAATACGACGGCAACGTCTTGTCTTAAAATTTCGGCGTCAGCTGCTGGTATCTTATTTCGTCGAACCACCTCTTCAACTGTGCCAATAACTTTTTCAAAAGGAATGCGCTGTGGTGTTGGAGCAAAATTCAACCCTCGCTGTAGTACTTCGAGTGCAGGTTTGCTTAACTCTTTGTCTGAAAGATTCACTATCGTTCGATTTCCGTTCGAGTTATCATGGTAGGGGCTGTCTCGCTTTTGATTATGTAATAGTGATTCGAACTTACGTGTTTGTTTCAAAGCACTTATTTCGCGACATCGTTGTGCTTGTAGATAGGTAATACGATCACATGTGTCAAAATCACTTGGAGTCAACACAACACTGCACTCAATATGTAGATTATATAGTTCACACTGTATTTTGTCGAGTAGGTATCCGTTTACCAAGGCGAGTACTATCTCCAGATAGATGGCGTGGCAATGGGTAGCCCGATTGCACCAGTTGTTGCCAATTTATGGATGGAGTACTTTGAAGAGCAAGCCATTACCACTGCACCAATTCCAATTAAACTGTGGAAAAGGTACGTGGATGACATTTTTGGTATAATTGAGGGAGATGAGCATGACATAAACCTATGCCTGACACATTTAAATAACATCCACAGCAAAATGCGCTTCACAGTTGAGATGGAAAGAAACAGGAGCTTATCTTTTCTTGATGTCAGGATAGGGGTTCGTGATAATGGTTCGTTCAGCCACACTGTATATAGGAAACCAACACACACAGACCGTTACCTGCACGCTGACTCACATCACCACCCGCGCCAGCTGAACTCTGTAGTGACGTCACTCACAAACCGTGCTTATGATCTATGCGACGAGACTCATCTAAAAGAAGAACTGCAACATGTGAGTTGCGTCCTACAGAGAAATGGTTACAAAACTGGTACCGTAAAACCCAGATCCTCAAGGAAGCGCAAGAAGTGTGAGGTGGAACGTCTTCCAGCTTATCTTCCGTACGTTAAAGGAGTGACAGATAGGGTCGCCAACATCTTAAGCAAGTTCTCTGTCAAAACAATCTTCACTCCCTTCAGGAAAATTGCCCAATTTCTGCGATCCCCTAAGGACAGATTCCCAAAAAAAACGCCTATAAACTACCGTAAGATCAACATCTCGCTCCCAAAATAAAATTCATTTAATTGGAATTTATAGAGCTACGCGCCTGTCAGTTTTGTAATCGTGTTTCATGTGGCCCGACTGTCCAGGTTTCGTGTGGGCAAGTGTGTGTTCCTAGTGGTTCCCGAGAAAAATTCCTGAGCCCAAAACGCTGCTGTCGTTGAAGTCTCCGACTGGCGGTTTACTCCATTGCAATCGCCAGGACGTCCCCTCTCTCCAGACACTACCATCATCCAAATCGGTCAGTAAACTTCAGAGTTATAGGGCTCCAAAATCACCATCGAGCCCATACAAACAGTTGAACGCGGAAACTCGGCCGCATCGCGTGCGTGCGACCTAGAAAACGCGGCGACCTTCGATTCGCGTTTACTGCTGAGTTTGCTGACGAATAAAAGTAGTTACTACTCTGTATCGAGGACGCTGACGGAGACTGCGAGTAAGCAATTCCTTGTGCCTGGCTAACATAACTATCATAGCCGACATAGCCAGCACCTCATAACACCCCGTCCCTGGAGCATCACGCTCGGCTCGGCTCCGAAGGAACCAGGACCCATCGCACCGCCACCTGAATAGCGAGTAGCAAAGCTGACCACCAACAGCGACTGGAATCCATCTTCAGTTACGGCGCGCTACAGAAGGCGTACTCCGAAGACCGTAGTTAAGTGTTAAGTGTTTGTAATTTATATTAATTTCTGTTCATTTATATATTGTATAGTATTTTTTTTATTTTTTATTTTTTATTTTTTTTTATTGTACAATTAATACCTAGATTTAATTAATAGAAAGGAAAGAAATGTCTTCCTCAGCCTTAGCCCCCGCCTCCGCCCAACCCAGTTCTAGCTTGCACCCCACTCCCGCCTCGAAGCAGACGCGAACGATGCGGGAGAAAGTTTTGAGAAAGGCCACGGCAAAGTCGGTGACATCCGAAAAGCTGCTGCCCCCAACACTAGTCACGAACCCACAGAGAATAGCAAAAGCAGCCTCTGAGGGAGCGGTAGCTGAGATGCCACCACCAGCTGTCCCGGAGAGAAGGAGACGGCCGTTGAAGGCCACAGACTCGGCCGCGGCCAGCGTCACGGCTGCCTCGTCCCCTCCGGCCATGCAGGGACCGACGCCGTCAGTAATAGAGAGGGTGATTAACTGGGAGCATTGCGGGATCTCGCCCCCCAAGGCTGTAGAGTCGGATGAGGACTCCGACGCGTCCGCCTTCGATGCCGAAGACTTTTGCGCCCCGAGCCGAGGACGCCCCAGCATGCTCACGGCACCCTCAGGGAAGCGCACGGGCGTCCAGATGGACATGGCGACGAGACTCGCAAACGACATGCTGCTTAGGGGGAAGGATGCCATCGAGACCGCGGGAAATATGAGGAAAGACTTGAAAGCAAAAGCCCTCGAGGCACTCCAGACACTCTACGAGACCGTGCTATCCCTCTCGGACTCCAGGTTCAGACACATAAATAACCTTGAAAGGGAGCGCACGAGACACGCAACGGAACTTGTCCGGGTGGAAAGGGCTCATACGAAAGCAATCAGTGACCTGACAAAGGGGCTCACAGGGGAGCTTAGTTTGGCTAGGACAGATATCACTGCCGATCTCAACGAGACCAAGGCGATACGGGACTGGCTGGGCTACGAGACCCGGGAGCCTCACAGAATGGTTGCTGAAACGCACCAATTAGCGAGGGGTCTTGACTTCAAGTTGGGATCTCTTCAAGAAACTATCTCGAAAGAGGGCAAAAACGACATAGAGCCCTTGAGGAGGGACTACGCCTTGGTGAAAGCCGGAGTTGAGTCCCTCTCCTCACAACTTGATGGGATGAGAAGAGATCTGCACAAGAGTCAGGAACGCACAGCTGAGCTCCTAGGTGAGAGCTCAAAATTCCTGTCTCAGCTGGAGTCGAGGCCACTAGCGAGCGCCGAACCGGACCCTGGAGTGCAGCGAGAGCTAGCTGCAATGAGAGATACGCTGACAACAATGGCCGCGGAGAAGATCACAGCGCCTTTGCCGCTGCCGATGCCACAACTTGACCTAGGCGAGCAACTTCAACCGATAACCGAGCGCCTGGAGGCGGTCTCGTCAGAGCTCCGTACAATCAGGGCGGAAAAGATGAGATCGCCACCGCCGACTAGAAGCCTGCAGGCAGAGCTCGCACTGGTGGAAGGTGTAAAGCCTACTTATGCAAAGGTTGCCGCTAGACCACCCCCCGCCCCCAAGCCCAATCATACCCTGATTATCTCGTCGACTAATCCAAATAACACCTCGGATAACGTCATAGAAAGAATCAGAGTAGCGCTGGACACTTCTACCACCGGAGCAAAGGTTAACAGGGTGCGAAAAGCCAGGAATAAAAGAGTGGTCCTGAGTTGCCCCTCAAAGGAGGACCTCAACCTAGTGCATGGTCAAGTTCAGCGCGACAAGGACTTGAGGTCGGAGGTCGCAAAAGCTGGTAACCCTCTGATTGTAGTGAGGGACGTCCTATCGGTTCACACCGATGCACAACTAGTGGCGAACCTTTTAAAGCAGAACAACCATCTTCTGCAAGACGTCGACCTCAAGGAGACAACAGTGAGAGTGAGATACCGCAAAAAGGCCAGAAACCCGCATGAGTGCCACCCCGTGTTTGAGGTTTCCCCACAGCTGCATAAGCGCCTAGTGGAGGCAGAAAAAGTCTACATAGGTATCCAGTGGAGACCTGTAATGGACCAGTCGCCTCTCGTACAGTGCGCCAAGTGCCTGGGCTTCGGGCACACGAGAAAGGTGTGCCGGGAGTCCGAGGACCAATGCAGCCATTGCGGGGGGGCCCACTCTTGGGAGAAGTGCGGGCCGCGAAGGGAAGGAATTGCACCTAAATGTAAAAACTGCCTAGCCACCCATCGAACGGGTCAAGAAATCAGACACAATGCATTCAGCGACGAATGCCCGGAAAGGGAGAAGTGGGACTCGATAGCGCGGTCTCGCATATCCTATTGCTAAGGGCACGTCAGTAACCATAAGCTCACCCCCTCAAAGATCAGGTGGACCAGGTTTGCATTTCATCCAAGTAAACCTGCATCACTCCAAACTAGCAACGACCGAACTGCTTCGGGCCGCAAAGGATACTGGTGTTTCGGTCGCCCTCGTACAGGAACCTTACGTGGGTAAAAGCGGCGTCCTAAAACAATATCCAGGAACACGAGTTATCCAATGTACCCTCGATCGTCAAAAACCGGTTAAGGCAGCCGTAATCGTTTTCGGGGACCGGCTGGAGGTAATACACGACCCTCAGCTGGTAACGGAGACTGAGGCGGCCGTCTTGCTGGTAGGCGACAGCCTACGGCTGGGAGTTATATCCGTCTACTTTGAGGGGGACCAAGACATTGAGTCAAATTTGGTCCGAACGAAGGCCATGTGCGAGAAGCTGGGCACGCGAAATCTTTTAATTGCAGGAGACGTGAACGCCTGGAGCCCTTGGTGGGGAAGCGTAGCCGAGAATCCGAGAGGGGCAGCCTATAATGCGTTCCTGAACGAAATGGACTTCCAGATTCTCAACGTGGGAGACGTACCGACCTTTGAGGTATTCAGGGGCGGCAAAGCCTGCACGAGCATAGTAGATGTCACCGCTTGCAGCATGCCGCTCCTGAGTAAAATTGAGGGCTGGAGAGTGAACCGAGATCTTACAATCTCAGACCATAACGCTATAACCTTCACATTGCGGTTGGAGAAAGTCTTAAAACCACTAAGGCCAATCACAACGCGCAAATACAATACGAGGAAGGCAAAGTGGTCAGAGTTTGTCTCACTCCTAAAAATCTCCCTGAACGAAAGGAACATTACTTCTGCTTCCGTACGAGAGTCTGGATCCACTGACGAGCTTGAGGACATAATAACATCTTACACTGAAGCTATCCACGAAGTCTGCGAAAAGACCATTCCCGCAGCAGGAACCTGGCAAGGTTTCGCCAAACCACCAGGATGGACCAAGGAACTGGATGAGTTGCAGTGTGACGTCCTAAGGAAAAAGCGTAGGATCAGGAACGCATGCCCCTCCCGTATCGACTACTGCATTAACGAGTACAGGATGGCCAAGGAGAAGTACGCCAATAAGGCCGAAAATGCCAGAACGGAAAGCTGGAGGGAGCACTGCACGACCCAAACCAAAGAGAGCATGTGGGACATGATATACAGAGTGATCAGGAAAGCCTCGGGGAGACAAGAAGATCAGCTCCTCAGGAATGCCGAAGGCAACACCCTGACCCCGCAAAAGTCTGCAGAGCTCCTGGCCAGAACTTTCTACCCCGACGACGCAGAAAGCACCGACCAACCGTGCCACGCCCAATTACGTGCACTGACAAGCAACTATGAAACCGAGGCACTAAGAGAAGATGATCCCCCATTCACACTTGCAGAGTTGGAAGTTGTACTTCAAGCACAAAATCCCAAAAAGGCCCCCGGGCCTGACGGGTTAACTTCTGACATATGCGAAGCTGCGATCCGATGCGAAAGAGAGGTATTCATGGCGATAGCTAATAAGTGTCTATCGCTAGCATACTTCCCCAAGCAATGGAAAACAGCACATGTGGTGGTGATTCGAAAGCCCGGTAAGGCCGACTATACCCATCCAAAATCGTATAGACCGATCGGCCTTCTGTCAGTGCTCGGTAAAATAGTGGAGAAGCTTCTGGTCCGCAGGCTCCAATGGCACATCTTCCCCACCCTAAATAAGCGCCAATACGGATTCATGCCGCAACGAAGCACCGAGGATGCCCTCTATGATCTAGTGAACCACGTGAAAGAAGGAGTAAACAGTAAAAAGACTGTTCTCCTAATATCTCTGGACATAGAGGGAGCCTTCGACAATGCATGGTGGCCCGCCTTAAAACACCAACTTCGGGCGAAAAACTGCCCAAGAAATCTGTACGCTATGGTAGGCTCGTACCTCAACGACCGAAAGATCAAGGTCAACTACGCCAGAGCAGCATATGAGAAGGAGACTACAAAGGGTTGTGTCCAGGGATCCATTGGTGGACCGACCTTTTGGAACGTTATACTAGACTCGTTGCTGCACAAACTGGAAGCTGAGGGAGTATACTGTCAAGCGTTTGCAGATGACGTAGTTCTCGTTTTCACAGACCAATCATCCGCCACCTTAGAGCAGACAGCCAATGCCACGCTGGAAATGGTTGTGGATTGGGGCTGTCGAAACAAGCTAAACTTTGCAGCACACAAAACGAATGCTATGCTGCTGACAAAGAAGCTGAAATACGGCATCCCCAATCTGACCATGGCCGGCACAACGCTATGTCTCGTCGACGAGATAAAGCTCCTTGGTCTTGTGATCGACAACAAGCTCGCCTTCAAAGCACACGTAACCGCCTTATGCAAGAAATGCGCGGACATATATAAACAGCTAGCGCGTGCCGCAAAGGTGACTTGGGGTCTAAACAGCGAGATAATTAGAACCATCTACGTCGCAGTGGTAGAGCCAATCATGCTATATGCTTCGAGCGCATGGTCCCAGGCAGTAGAACTACAGCTTGTAAAAGACCAGCTAAACACGCTCCAGAGAGGTTTCGCTCAAAAAGTATGCAAATCGTATCGAACTGTCTCGTTAACATCGGCGCTAGTGCTTGCGGGTCTCCTCCCCCTAGACCTGAGGATACAGGAAGCATCTCTCCTGTATAAAGCCAAGAAGAACCTTACCCGTGATTACCTCCCACCAGGAAAGGAACTCGAATTTAACATCGGTTACCTTGACCAAAAACATCCGTCCAAAATAATAACCACCGACTACGAGTTACTGAATGAAGAGGCCCACCAGGTTACCGGACCACAAATCTACACCGACGGTAGTAAGATAGAGGGTCGGGTAGGTGCTGCATTAACTTGGTGGGATAAGGGTAAGGAGCTCCACTCCGCCACCTTCAGGCTTCACCCGTCCTGCACTGTGTTCCAATCGGAGCTTTATGCTCTCTACAGGGCGACTCAAATGGTGAGAAGTAGCAGCGACCCAACCGTCAGTATCCTGAGTGACTCCAGATCCTCACTCGACCTGCTACGTAACCCGAAAACAAGTCACCCCCTGGCAGGAAGTATAAAGAACTGTATTGGAGAAATCAGAGCGCAGGGAAGAGAGATTCGGATGTTCTGGTTGAGGGCACATGTCGGGACTGCTGGCAATGAAAGAGCCGATGAGCTTGCAAAGTCAGCAGCACTCGCAAATACGGCTCTCGACTACGACAAAATCCCGCTATCCTACGTCAAGAAAAAGATCCGCGAGGAATCGGTCCGCAAATGGCAGGATCGATATGATACCTCAAGCACAGGAGCTGTCACAAAAATGTTTCTCCCGGACGTCAACAAGGCATACCGGATGACACGAACAACAAAGTTGACGCCCACGCATGTGCAGATCTTGACAGGACACGGAGGGATTGCCGAGTATCTCTACAGGTTTAGACTGAAGGATAGCTCCGCTTGCGAGTGCGATCCCGGTGTGAACGAGACCGTTTGGCACATACTGCTAGAGTGCCCCCGTTTCTCGGCTGCGCGACTTGACCTAGAGTTCCAGATGGAAGGAAGGCTAGAGCAGTCGGATCTCCATAACATCCTAGCAGATCCAAAGAGCAGGTCGGCATTCCTTTCCTTCTCCGAGAAAATTTTCCTCATTGCAGCAAAACGAAATAGTAATCTTCCCCCACCTCAACCCAGACAGACGCCTCAAGATCAGGTCCAAAACACCGCACAGACCACCAGTACCCAGCGGCCAATCGCCCTGCGCACCACTGCCACATCCAACCTTTTGGCGAGTGGAGAAACTGGAGTGCCGAGGATCAGATTGAGAGGTGTGCCCCTCTTCATGGACGATGCCAAGGAACGCCTAGGCATCAGCTTCTGCAAACCTAGGGGACATAAATACATTACCATCTCTCCAGGATTGGGATTGCTTCTGAACGGCAGCAACTTCAATATCTCCATGAAACGCAAGACCTATGATGCCATGCCGGTGACGAGGGTGTCGGGAAGCCAATGTCGACTGGTGCGATCGCGAAACAAGACGATTGCACTTTTCGAAGGGGCGGACGAGACTTCCTTTTCTCAGGCATGTACGATGCTGACTACGCTTGCAGAAGAAGCGGATACCATCGCCCGCATAATCAGCGTAGACGCAATGGTGGTCGGGCACGAGAGGGGTGAAGTCACCGATCGGTTGGGTTGCATAAAAGCCTCAAAATACCACGAAATTGTGGTGTATGAGGATAGAGGTGAAAATCTCAGTTATCTCAAAAGGCAAGATGCAACCGACAGTTGGGGACACCCTGTACCGGACCCGGGCACCATCAGCGGCTCCCAGCGCATGCAGCAGAGGGCGGAGTCATCCGCCAAAAACGCTGCCATACAGCAGAGCCCGAAGCGTAAGTCATCAGGTCGCATCAGAGCGTTCGTGGATGCCTTCAGTTGTGCAGCACAAAACCTCCTAAGGCTGAAACCATCATTGCCCAAAAGAAAAGAGGAATCGATACGGCAGAGTCAGGTAACACCAAAACCAGCCCGAACGAGAGCCGATATGGGACAAGTCAGTCCGCCTCGCCTCAGACCGGTGACGGGGCCGCGAGACCACGTAATAAACGCCTTCATCGAGTACCTAGCTATAACTAAAGCAAGCATAGTAGTCGACACTATGATCTGCAAGAAGATCCTGCAGTGCTATCAGCTGGGTGGCGCCATCAACGAAAATCTTTTGAAGGCGTACCTCGAGGAGGAAGAAGCTGCCATATACAACAACAATGACGGCCTAGTCCTTCGGGGTCAGATGGCGGGAAGTTATATGGCAGCTTTTAATGCAACAAGTGGCTTTGTGGCTCTGGTGAGGGAGGGGCCGGAGCGTACTGGTCCAATCAAATTCTCTGCCCCGCATGACGATCCGATCTTGGTCGTTGCTCGGCGAACTCGGACGATGCTAGACGACAGGATACTTGAGACGGCGAAATCCGTCTCGGGAATCTCTGAAGCCGAAGCATCTTGGGACGACTGGGTGATGCCTAGGATCGAATGGGTAAATGGGGTTCCGGGAAGCGGAAAAACAACATGGATTGTTGGCAACTTCAATGGGGAGGAGGACGTTATCATCACCACAACGACGGAAGCAGCCAAAGAGTTGCGAGAAAAACTAGCGCAACGAATAGGTGACCTGGTCAAAACCAGGGTGCGTACTATGGCCTCTGTCTTAGTGAATGGTTTAAAAGCAACCCACAAATGCAATCGTCTTTTGGTTGATGAGGCACTTTTAAACCATTTCGGGGCCATAGTCATGGCAAGTCGGCTGTGTGGTGCTAACGAACTTCTTCTCATCGGAGACGTCAACCAGTTACCTTTCATTGACAGGGAGAACCTCTTTGTCCTAAGGTACTGTCGTCCAAACTTGGTGACAACAATCACTCAGGAACTGTTATGTACGCATCGGAACCCTATGGATGTCGCCTACGCCCTTCGGGAGGTGTACTCCGGCATCTACTCATCGGCATCCAAAGTTCATTCTCTGAAGCTGAAGCGGTTTACAGGTGCGCAAATACCCGTTACCCTTCCCGACACTCTCTTTCTAGTACACACACAGGAAGAGAAAGAATCCCTGATCACCAAGGGATACGGGGGAGGCACTGGGTCGCGCATCTTGACCATTCACGAAGCTCAGGGTCTGACGTACGAGTCGGTGATCGTCATGCAAACGAAAGGTCAAAAGCTGAAGCTGCACGACAGCGTCCCACATGCGGTGGTGGCACTGTCGCGTCATCGGAGTAGCTGCACATACTACACCGATGATAGCGACGATGCGATAGGCCGCTTCGTGATGAGGGTTAAAGCGGTTTCTGCTAAAAGGATCACTGACTACAACCTTAAAATGGCCATCAGAGACGGGAACCATGTGGTGGCGGAGGCCATCGCAGAGTTTGAACGGAGTGGGGCGGCGACGGGAAGTGGCAGTAATTAATATAGGTTATCAAGTAACATAGGTTAAATAAATTGGGTGAACAACCGGAGTGGCCATGGCCACTGGAATGATTTTGCTTGCAGCGGCGTCGTGTGGCGGGTCGCTCTCTTCCCTCTAAAATGGTTGAGGAGAGCGATGGCTGGCACATGCGTCACACTCGTGAACGGGTGCTGCTTGTGGAATCTCGTCCGCTCCGATTGTGTACTCAATTAACTATTCTATTTTTAACATTTGTATTTATATAAAACTATATTATGTAAGTATATATAACATGTATGTATGTATGTCAACGACACTTTAGTTAGGCTTTCGGAGTAAGTTTACTTTTGTTAAGTTGATTATAAGTTAAAAAAAAAAAATTATTCTGTATATACAATTTGAATTATCAAACAAAGGGTGCGAGCCCTGGAGCTTGCAGAGGAAAATAGATTAAATAAAAAAAAAAAAAAAAAAAAAAAAAGGACAGATTCCCCTTAGAGGTACCCGGGGTCTATAAGATTGACTGTAGCTGTGGTAGCTCTTACATTGGCCAAACAAAACGTACTGTTTCATGCCGGATTAAAGAACACATCAGGGCAGTCAAAAACAACGACTCGCAGAAGTCGGCCGTTGCGGAACATCTGTTGGAATCGGGCCCAAACCATTGGATTGAGTTGTATAACCCTCAGATATTATCGACAGAACGCCACTACATACCAAGACTGGTTAGAGAAGCGATTGAAATTACCAAATTCAAGAATTTCAATCGTGAGGATGGGTTTCAACTGTCGAATACCTGGAATCCAGTGGTTCGGTTATGTAAACACCGACATAATACGGTTCCGAGTATGCGGGCTGACACGGTCAGTATTGTGTGTCGGAATCCAGTTCGAGATAGTAGTGAAGACAATAGTAGTGGCACGCGTAATAAACGAGTGAGGAAGAGGGTAGATCGCTACGTCTGCCCATAATCACCATCTACCCGCAGTACTTCAGTTCTCCCGTGATCATGGCGTTTGCAACAGCGCCGAAATATCGGAAACTCAAATCAAATAATATACATGGTAAATATCCCGTTTCTAGTGATAATTTTCAAAGGTAATATTCTATGCTTGCAATTGGCCGATCATTTAGATGACGTAATTTAGTGATGTGGTACGACTACTACTGAACAGAATAATATCGATAAAATTGAATAGGTAGTTAGCATCGCATTCTTGATTCCCTGACATATACGATTAATAATAAATTATTATATGGAAAACCTAGACAATACATACTTACTTTATAAATTAATCTATAATACTACTTATAATAAAACTCCAGGTCACATTTTTTTTGGATGGCACTCCTATCTATACTGAAGCCAAGGCTGTATTTTTATTTTTGTCTGTCTGTCTGTATTTTGGCCACGCATCACGTCGAAGCTACTGAATGGATTCCATGACTAGCGATGTATGGAACCAATTCTCTTTTTGAGTCGCTTCTATCACTCGCTTTCCTTTATTTCTGGGATGTCTGGAAATCTAACAACAAAAAGCAGAAATACTTTAAAAAAACCGGGAACCTACTTCGATGAAAATATCGCGATATATGAAAATTCAAGTACCATTTTTTCATCTTTAGATGTTCTTCCATAAAATGTATATGGGACCACCTTGAGATAATACACTTTCAAACAACAAAAATAATTTTCAAAATCGGTCCACAATTGACGGAGAAATCAGTTAAAATACTTAAAAAAATACATACAGTCGAACATTTAACCTCCTCCTCTTTTTTCGAAGTCGGTTAACAAATCCAAACGAAAGGTTATTATTTTTCCAAAATAATTAATAATAGTATATATATTAATTGTAAAGTATACATTGAATATCGATAAGTTATAAGTCTGCACTCGTACTCGCAGTGGCGAGAAGTGCATTTAAATAGTTCGTTTTCGTATGAGGGGAAGTTGTATCATTAGTCAACCGGATTTATAGTCTTTGGTCGCACGTATACGCTTAACATCGCTGTTTTTATGTTTTATCCCACCTGACCACTGCGTGTATATTCTTTGCCACTGCGTCGCCGACGCGCAGCTATGCTGCGCTCGATCGGTTATTTACTTATAGGTAAACCACGCAATCACGGACCACGCGAAAACAATGGAAAACCCACGATCACCGCTTGACGCATATCGTACCATCTATGGTGGTGCTTGGGCTTAGTAGAAATCTAGTCCGAGCGCTAACCTTAGCAGCATGGTTAGAGGTAGTGAAAGAGACGCACCGCAGCCGCTTCTACGATCTCTACTAAAAACTAATAGTTTCATAACCACTGCGGTTCAGTGCAGAAGCCGCGGTAAATACGCGGTGGTGAGCAAATGACGTATGTAACGTAAATCGCAGCAGTCGTCGCTTTGAGGCGGGGAGTGAAAGAAGCAGTATTAGGCTGTATTGTTGTTCTTGTCTGTTTCGTGAATTTTTGATAGTTTTACTTCAAACCGTGCGTGCGCGTGCGTCATGACTCGTAATCCGCACTTGCTGCAAAACCATGGTTATTTTGATAGCAAAACGCAAACATATAATAACCGGCTTATTATTAAGTCACACTGCATTGTACGGAACTCTTCTGCGAGTGTCCGTTTGGGTAGGTTCCACCCGCTTTGCTCGTGTAGTCTGCCACCAAGCACTGACATTACTGTGTTCCGGTTTGATGAGCAAATTAGTCAGTGAAATTACTGGGCTTATATCTAATGTCTCAGGGTATCAAGCGCGATACAGTGCCACGCAGGTCCTTGTGACCCAACGTTCTGGGTGGCACTACAACTGTTATCGGCTGGCGTTATGTTTAACATCAGGTAAACGACCACTCGTCTCGTTATCTAATAGTATAAAAAAAACTATGAAACAGCAAAATTTTCTTTATTGTTTTTCTGTAACTGCCTTGCATTGTATAAGAACCCAGACACAAAAGACGTGCAAGCCATGACTCAATTTTAGCTACTTTGTCCGTAACACGAACTCTGTCGTGCATTGCAACGTTATCCTTATCCTCATTCCCCATTTCTGTCTTCATCTGCCCAACTTTCCCGGCCGCATTGCTTAATACAATGTAATTTTTTCCTTCTACTCGCCTTGGTTTCGCCAGATTATTTTTTGTTGCAAACTTTAGTGGTATCCGCTTATTTGACTTTTTTCGAGTGGATTTAATTTGGTAAGTCGACGTTGACACAATTGAGAAAAGTTTTGTTTGGTCGCTTTAACAAAAAGTGCAATTTAGTTAAGATTTCTTTTTTGGTCATTTTTTACTCCATCTAACTTCATGCCAAGTGAAGTGACCGTGAAGGACGCAAATCCAGAAGTGCGAAAACAATGTTCAAAAACTAAACACGTAGTAATAACTTAGGTTTCATTTTTATAAATAAATATAAACTTAACCAGAAATAAACTTACGTAGTTTGTTCCATTTGTTATGTTTCTCCCAACTTACGTATCTAAGTACTTCACGACCACGATCTTTCCATTTAAAAAAAGTTATTTAAGGAAATGGAATTATGACCCCTATTATTATTCCTTCATAAGCTATATAATCCTTAGGCATCGTTTACTTTTCCACACAAATTCCTAAATATCAAGTGGTTCTTTTAACTTACATTACACCTGTAGCATCTGGCGTCAGCTTATATAATTCCAATAACAATACAAAAACTCTTACTCCAGCACTCAGCCAGCGAAGAGCTCTTCTAGGTAATGATACGACGTTTAGACGCACATGCACGTGAAGGTTGTATCACTGAACTAACTTAATGATACTTAAATGTACTTTAAAAAGGTTGAGTATAAGATTACGTAGTTTATCCTAGAAACTTATTACTTCTATTAACACACAGCAGGATGAATTAATCACAATTTCAATATTCCTCATCAATTTATTTCTAATTATTCTTATAAACTGTTAAATAACATATTTAACACTACTTCTGATAATTTATTACACAACCCTTTCGATAACTACTTCGAAGAAAACGGTGCAGTTTTTAAAAAAAACTCACCAATTTAAAAATCAACTTGATACATAAAATGTATTTTTGGCTGACAATAAATTACAAACATTTGTTTTACAACATTTTATTTACAATTTCAAATATTTACAATGCTCCGTCTAATATTTACACTAACTAAATTAGATATTACTCAAAGATCAATTACAATATATTAAATCTTTGATGATACATCTATATAGGTACATAGGTACAATTTATGATATTTGTATTAAGCTGGAGATGTTAGCTTTATACATTTGAAGTTGTCTTTGACAAGTTTCATCAATCTTAGGTTTCTAAACACATTTTTAATCTTTACAAAGTACCCGATAATTTTTTTACACTAAAGTAGATTGAATTTATACAAAGTTAATTTTGACCCGAAAAGAAAACAATGAAGTGATTTTCAAACCAAACAATAAACAAGTAGGATAGAATACAGCATCAATAAATAGAAAGTTAAAACGTTGTTTTGTAGTCTTTTACCAGATTGAGAAAACCTTTGAAAGGGTCAAAAAGGAGGTAGGTACTCAGAGGTCATCTGTTTCTTGTTGTCACTCACAAAGTGTTCCCTCGGTTTCTTTTATTTCGGCTAATAAAGCAACCCTAATTCAGAAGTTTCATTGTCTTACCTTACAATAAAACTTGTTAAAAAAAGAAATGCTCATAGCGGTCCCAAGACAGAGGTTTTTCAACTTTCTCATTATGAAACGAATCGCAAAGGAACGACGTTTTTTTTGCTTTATCCAACATGTTAATAGGGTTCTTTGTGAAATAACGTGTGGGTGGATTAATTCGTTTTTTGTTTTATTCAAAGGCATCGAAGTACGGATTCTTTTTCTTTCATCTTGAAAGGTAAGTAGCTACGCTGTCCTTGGTTGCGGGGATGCGAATCAGATCTCTCGTGGAAGCGAAAAGTGAAACCACCGAGACGTCTCCGTGAAATCAGCTCGATTCAACTCGGTACGACTGAGCTATACCATTTGCTAGGAATGTTTGAGAATTCAGTCGTTTTAGTTCCTTATTCTTGGATACGCGAAGCTTTGAATTTTGTTAAAATCCTTTGCGGTAAACCCTTGTGGGATTGCGTTTTTCCAAATGGCCGAACAAAACAATAAAAAAGTAGCTGGCCTTTGTGAAGATCTTATCAAAAAACAAAAGAATCGTAATAAATATAAAGTGTAATTTAATTACAACCTGAAAGAACTTGATATCGTAATTAAATAGACGCTTTATATTAAAATAGTCTTTCGACGTCTCAATTCTGGCTACTTTCATTTTATTAGAAGGTAAAACCTTAAAGCCGTCTATCCACGCCTGAAAATTAGGTTTATTCCATTTGCAGCGTTTCGCAAAATATATCTCTCATGAAAAATATTATATTCCCAGCGGAGCGGATTAACGAAGTTCACCGCACTTTCCACGCGACATATCTATGATAATATACCTATGTCGATGTAGATAGACTTGCTCATCTATTTGTTCAGCTTGATTGAACACAAATAAAGTGGTAAAGAGAGCAACCGACAGCTTAGGTTCCGAGGCCCCTGCGCTCCGATTTAATCCTGGTTCATATAATACCCAACGATATTGACTCGATTGTAATCTTACTTCAGACTGAGACGTTAGCTGAGCAGAATATTAAGCAGTAATCCACTAGCGTCATAAGAAAAAGTAGTTTCGGATCAATAACCATCTTTTCTCAAGCAAAAATAACAGCCGCATTTTCACCTAATTTATGAAATAGCATCTGCATTGAATCAATAGCGTGTTGTTTAAATTAAGATCAATTATAATTTCAAGTAACTGCTTTCAATCATGAATTCATCAGTATGAACGTCGATATGAAATATTTACATAACATATTATTTGTCCGGTAAAACGCCACTCATTGCAGTTTCTTATAACTGATTTGAAATCGTATTTTACAACTGGACACGTTGGACCACGTTTGAGAAGATTTTTAAAGTGACATTTGAAAAGTCTCACATGCATCATGTGTAGATAGTAACTGTATGTTACGGTACATTTGTGAACACTGATCTGAAAAAATAATGTTACGAAGCATACTTCGTTATATCGGTAGCGGCGACAAAGTTATTCAAAAATACTTATCAAACTTGGTCACGCCTGATAACTCTTAAAAACAAACTACATAAACTAATCGTTGTATTTAAATCCAACTTAAATCATTTACACCCTTTTTACATTTACAGTTCATAGCTAATTGGTCATCTCATTCCAAAGATCCTTACCAGGGAGTTAAGCAGGAACCTCGCGACGGAAGTACCGAAGTATACGGTGCATATGACTACAGCGTACGTGACTAGTGATAGGATGATGAGGATGTTCTGCCTGGGCTGACGTAGAGTAGCGATGGTGACCATGGAAGTGAGGATGACCCGCGTGGGGCGCGGCGGCGTCGCAGGACCCGAACTTTGCATCGCTGCTGGCCGCTCACCGCTGAGGACGTGGACTATCACTGATGCTGATTCTGAGGGCGAAACAAAAAAGGCATGGGTTACGACATTATTGGCATAACAAAACGGAATATTAAAGAGACAAAAACGGCATGTTCTAAACCTACGTCCGTCAAGTTCGTTCTTGTTACTTCTGCAGTGTGTGCGGAGGGATGGAAAACGAGAAAGCAAATATATTCTATACGTGCTATACTATTTTAGTATCTCGATGAAATAAGCACATTTTTTCGTAATTGTGGTCACCCAATATATCACTATAATTTTCTTTACACCACAACATCACAAACTTACGATAGAGAAATTAGTAAAACACAAATTGCAACTTTAACACTTAACTTGACAAAAACTTAACCTGCAGCACAAAGTTGGAAGTTAAAATTTGATAGTTTATCCAGCAATGTATTGCTGTTAAAAAAATTGACTGAAAAATATCCTTAAATTGTGGTCAGGACACCAAAAAGATTGCCCAAAGGTGTCGATTTTTTACAATTTACAAAACGTCCGTAAACTCTAAAACCATTCGACTTTTACTAAACACCAATTTTAATTTTCTTGGCAGTCGTAATGTCCCCTAGCCACTGGTTAAGGATTATCCACTCTTTACGCCACACCCTGTATAGTTATGCATTGAAGGCTAGGAGGCTTTGCTATTGACAGGTACTAACCAAGCCAAGAAACAATTAAATCTACAACTTGTAAAGTCCTGCCTAGGTTTACTGTCTGCAACGTCTATATTAGTCGTCTATAATAATGACATAGAAAGAAAATAACTTGCAAACTTGTAGCTTAAACGGCAACAACTTCGGGCTTCATTTATTTCGGTGTGGTATAAATAGGCATGTATTCGTGTAACTATATCAATTTTGAACCGAATTTTCCAGACGGCAGGTATTTTGTACAAGGTAAAACTATTTTCGTTATTAAGTTGTATCAATTTAAAAGTTTTCAGTACCGCAGAGTAACTTTGAATTTCTCGGTAGCTGTTTTGAAGTAAATTATAATATAACAGCGAATTTGTAGGATGAAAGTTTTTAGTTCTGTGTAGATTTGAATTTTGAAAAGTATACTTACAAAAATCACAAATATGTTCTGCTTTAGTTTAAAATCATTTCTAATTATTATCATTCAATATTAAACTGAATACATCCGCCACTCCAACATGTTTTTCCATAACCTCGGGGCGTATATATATGATACTACCTGTGCCCAGCTGCTTAGCCCAAGTAGACTAAGGCTGAGATTCAGAGACCAATCTAAGCGTGGACTCACGCTTCCATACGTCAAAATTCTATACAGTTTTGACATATGGAAGCCAAAGTCTACGCTTAGAATCGTCTCTGAATCTTAGCCTAAGAGTTACTCCGTATTACATCAGCTATTTGCCGATGAAAGTCAAAATCAGTCCAACCATTTTGGAGATTAGCCGGAATAATAAGACAGACAGATACAAATTTTAAAAATTGTGTTTTTTAAGGTTCCTTATTTACGGAACAAATACGAAAGTAAATACTTTCATATGCATAGTAGAAGGTGTTATTTTGACTTTACAAACAGACACTTCAATTTCATTTATTTATATAGATATATATAGACCTAGATTTTGGGAATGATCCTAGGCAACTTGGCGAGCATGGTTTTGAATAGCAAGCGGAAAATATATCTACTACATCTTTAATTAATAAATATTATCACAAAAAGCTACACCAATTTGAGCTTGTTTGTGAAAGTACTTATATTATGTCATGCTCACAAAACTTTTTAACGATTCTATTTACGAGTATCCACATGTTTTCAGTACACTAAATTCGAAACAAATGCTTGCCCATAACTGTGTCTACAATTATTTGTTAAAATCGATAGCCACAGCAGTGAAATATTGACCTGTTTCCTGACATTAATAGGTTATAAAATTTATGCGTTGGCCCTAATTTTTGGTCGAAAGCTTTCACGTCACGACACCTCCATTTGCCACGTGATTAATCGTAATAAAGTTGCAATTATTCTTTCTTACATCGGAACTTAGTAAAATAAAGAAAAGATTATGTCAAGACATAAATAACAGATAATAAATCAGTTATAAATTGAGTTTGTACTCGTATTAGGTAATAACTAGGGGCTGCGCTTGGAAGAAAGCTTACTACTTAAACTGACTTAATTCAATGGAGGTACATATAATTATGTTATACAAAAATAATTATTTTATGTCTTATCAAAAAAAAAACAGAACTTTTCGCAAAAAAAATCTTAGGTGAAAAAGTAATGAGCAAGTTTTAAATGAATAGAGCGATGCAAATTAAAAAAAAAACACATTTTTGTATACAAGTGAATAGATAAGCAAGTATAAAGGTCACCCATGAAATTTAAAGAGCTACCTAGCGTGTATCACGATGGCAGTATAAAATAATATACTTAATTAAGAAAGTTTTTTGAATCTAATTCAAAGTAGTTCATTCTACAAAAACATTCCTATAAAAATGAACAAAATAAGTTTGGCGTCTGAGTCAAGTCACCAAGTCTTCACGTGCGCTAGAGATAACAAGACGGGATAAAATTCGCAGCTTGAAGATAAAATCCGGACTTAACTCTAAATCCGAGATCCAGTCATAAACCGAGCATGAACCACGTTCTGATTCTGATGCTTGAACTTTACTGACGTAAGTTACTTGGAAAGACGCGCGCTGTTCAGATTTAGGTACTATGCACGAATGAATACACATATAACGTAGGTAATGACTTTATAGTCATAATATCGTTGAGCTTACCTTGCGACATAGGTATCTTTACGATATGTTTACTTCTAACAGTATAATACTATTGTGTACGTCCCAAATTGGGACATCCAATACTAGATCACATTTACATCTTCGAAGAGTACTATTTCCACAATTTCCCTTGACCCTTATACCTTTCTAATGAAAGAGCGTCGTCAAGCCTTGGCAGGTATTTGCGAGAACCGGTTGTCGCATAATTGTAGTTCCTCAAGCAATGTGGGACTTCACGAGCAATGAAAATTGGTCATGGTTTGAGTTCCGACTTGACCCTGATACCCTTTTAATGAGCGAGTCAGAATTCAAAGATTTCTTTTTCTAGTAAAGGTAGGCCATTATTGTAGTTCCTGAAACTACGAACAACAAAAACTATGAAAACCTAACACCTTGTACTGGAATTTTTTGATACATTTTAAGGGGTCTGAATATAGTCAAGGATTGCGTTTGGCAGGAACAGGTAGGCCATAATGATATTTTTTTAATTAACCTGATTCAGATATTCTATTTTGGTGATGGTTCGAAATCATCCCTCATTTATTCATTATGAAACTTGGGAATTTTATTCCACCGATAAAGTGCGAATTTAACTCGGTCCTGCACCAAAAATACTAGTCATTTGCAACCTATTGCAACAGTGAAAGAAAACATATTTTGTAGAAAAGCAAGAGAGTCTTAGCGTGATAGCGATATGGCAGATTGTGGCCTATATGACGATGTGTCTGCCGTGCTGGCCTAAGGCCCCATACTACACGAACGGTTCTCCCGCCGCGGGAAACCGAATGTAAGCCGCAGACATACAAATTACTATGGTCGTTGTATGACGCACTCTAATGTGCGCCTTCTCGCGTTCATAAATAAATTCTGTCTGCTACGAGAGAACCGCTCGTGTAGTATGGGCCTAAAATGTGACTATGATTTTGGAAAGGGACAGTAATAAGCTGAAGATGTGAGATGTGCAGATCGTACTGAGCCTCTTGTAGTATTGAATGGAAACAAGCACCTGGTTGCTCACCTTCCGTACTAAAAATAGGAACTACATAGTATACATGACATTATAAAACCAAATCTTGATATAATTATTTACCAGAACTGCTCGGTGCACAGGTATAGTTCCCCGAGTCGTGAGGAGCAGCCCGCGCTATCAGCAGCCTGCTCGTCCTCGTTCGCTGCTCAGTTTCCACGCTGATGCCGCCGCGCTGGGCATAGTTGACAACTTGCTCGCCACGGTACCAGTAGATGAAACTTAAACAAAAAATTATTATATTTGATGGAATCAGGCGTTACTTTGCGGAAGTCCATTTTAAATAAGATTATATAATGTGGGTAATTTATAGTTTTAATTATCGCGGAATTAAAACTATAAATTACCCACATTATATAATCTTATTCAAAAAATTATTTTAAAATCTACTACATTTTACTTTCAATTGTCTCTAATTTCTACTACTATTGCATTGTCACTTCGGTCTTTTGCAAAGGTGCCAGCCAGATAATGCTGCAATAACTGTTTTGGTCACCGTGGCAGTTTACTCTGCTACAGCTTACTTCGTGTGACGGAGCAAAAAACTAAGTACACGTAATATTCTCAATGATTCATGTACAACGGTTTTTTTTCTGACTAAAGTAGCGATAATGTTGTGTCGCTTACTATAAGTAGTTTCTTTTTCACGAGTTCGTCTGATGTTGAATTTGTTGCAATGTTAAGTCTGATTGGCTTGATTATATTTCATTACATTAGCTTGCTTGTAAAATGTATGATTTAAGTCTCGTTATAAGACCAACCTTTAATCGTTTAAACCTCCTTATTTAATTTAGGTACCCGTGACATTTTATTATTTTATCGAGGGTGGAAGGTCATTTAATCGTAAAACTCAAAAAGGATAGGGTCTGATTTGAGGGATGCCATATCTTACGAGACCCTTTAGATTTTTTATGACATTACCACATTAGTTACGCTTGACTTTTTACATTCAACTGGATTTAGAAAGAGACATGAATATAGTCCTTATCTACCCGCAGGTTTCTGCGATAAAAATAATTTACCAGGTGCAGCGGTACGAATATACCACCGCTTTGCTTATGTAATCTCCCGCCAAACAGTAGTGTGCATGTTGTTGCCGCCCGCGCACCGATACTAGATGTCATTTTACCCAATCCAAAGGAAGCGTCTATTTGAGAGCCTATGACGAGCGCCCTCGTCATATTACATGGACCAATGAATAATGGCGGCATATTTTGAAATGGCCAATGAAGGACGCTACACATCACGCGATAATCCAGCTCGCCCCTCCGCCGAAGACGCCGCGTTCTCAAGAGAATTTCACACAGCTCCTACACTTGCCCGTCAGGCCTGACAGAGACCACATGTTATATCCAACAATTTTGTAAATCAGTAATAAATCTAAAAAATGGTAATTTTTGTTTGATATTTCCCAAACACATGTATTGGTTTGTTCCAGGAGCAAAGTAGTCAATGAAATTACTAGTCACATATGACTAGTCGGTTCATAAGACATAATACTTAACGTACTGCAGTACCAGGTCTTCGTGTTTGAATGATCTGGGTGGCATTGCAATTATCGATCCCATGTGTACAAAAATAAATTATAACATTATACAGTTATGCTTGACCTATTCACAATCAACTGAAATCAGAAAGACACATAAATATCCCATGGAGCTTTTACCAACTAACTATGCATAGTGTTTGAATAATTAATTTAATAATTAAATTTAATTTGTCATCATCATCAGCCTTATTATATACGCTCCCACTGCTGGGATACCGGTCTTCTCTCAGAGATAGTGTATGGATGTCACATGTCTTCTAATGTTGTGGTTTTAAACATTCAAGTTAAGTTTAAGTAATTTGTATTAGATTTTTCAAGACAGACATACAGACGTACAGATTATTTAAGAGATAACTATGTAATCCAAGCACGAATGATCTGTAGTTATTCTTGCAATAAACACTGTCCCGAGCACATGTGTTTACTTTTAAAAACACAACCAAGCAGAACGTAATCAGTGCAATGCACAGGTTCCTACTGTAAGCCTAACATGTTTTATCATATAGAAACAGAGCCAGACAGATTTACACATGAATGGAAAGACAATGATAGTAAAAAAGGGGACAACGCTCGCACTAGTGGCAGTGACGTATGAATGCTTCCAGCCACAGTTTGTATTCATGCCAATTGCCTGTAAGCTGAACAAGACCCAACGCACTCAGAATTAAAAAAGTTATGAACAGGGAACTGAGTGGGAGCCACCCAGAATACTGTTTGCACTAGTTAGTGGCGCTCATTGTATATTTATGTATCAGAATTTTACAAGTTTTACTTATTTCACAGTAGGAACGTTATAACCCGAGGAATGTTTTATATATATTTTCAACATTTTTTTAAATAACTCTTTAAATGTCGATAAAGATTACAAAAAATAAGGGTGACCCAAAAGCAGTCTCTCCTAGCTAAGCTATCGTAGCTATACAAATTCAATACAATTCAATATTCTTATGAAAAAACCCTTTCACTTGATAGCCATTAGGCTAGTTGATTTAAAATTCAGTTGCTAGACATAACTATATCTATACATAACTATAAACAGGTAAAGTTTTGTAAAACTTGTAAACCAATATTAATAAACCGTAAATCAAACCGTTGTAACGCACTACAAGATTGCTTGCTTGCTACCCAAAGCATTGCTTGCTTGCATAGAAAAAAAAAACTTGTAAAGTACACCAATAAGCACTGTTCCCTGAGGTGGATTATATCTAAGATAATATAGGCTTTCTCTTAGATAAGGCCTAAGTCGTGAGAACTTAATGGCCTAATGACGGCCGACCTAATTTAGTGTACCGTTTGTGGTTTAGCATTACTTAAGCAGCTGAAGATAATGTCATAACTTCTAAGACACAGTATTACTATCTCAGTACTTTAGGGTTTGTGATACAAAGGCAGGAATTTATGTTATATATTTAGGTTTTAAATGGGCAGCAAGGTTAACTGCTACCATTTTACACACTTAGCACTTGAGCAAACTTTGCAGTCGGCTTAAATTCTAGTCTATAAAGTACTGGTTTAAGTTCATAGTAATGTATGTATGGGTCGTGGTTTTATTCTCCAGCAAAATTGATTGGAGGTTTGTTGCTTGTATGCTAATGTTATATCGAAGGGCAAAAGCTTTTTAATTAAGCAGATTTATGGTATGATTTGATCCATTGACGTAGTTTTAAATAATATTTATATCAAAATCAGTTAAAGTATCAGCAAGTAGTTACGCCAAACGATTTTGAATTCGATAGTTCATTGATCTATTTATTAACCGATTCCAAAAAGGAAGAGGGTCTGTTCACCTGTATGTATTTTTTATGTATGTTCACCTCCGTCAATTGAAGACTGATTTTGAAAATTCATTTATTGTGTGAAAGGATATGCTGACACGAAGTGATCCCATATAATGTATGAAAAAATACCACCCCTAAATGTCCGAAAGCAATTAAAATTCGTCTTACAAAACGCGATTATTGAACATAAAAAGAAAGGGAGGTTGTAAACGGTATTTATTGCCTATAGCTCGTCATTGGTCATTTTGCGTCTTTTCACACGTTACGACACTGTCATAAAATAATAAAGGGGATTAAAATTTTGTCCTGTGTACATAGTATATGAAAATGAAAATGAAAAATGTTTATTTGTAACAAAAAGGTAACCTTACTATTCTTACATTGTGGTCGTAAAAGTGCACTGGCAGCATAAACTAGCCGTAGCTATGCGATAAGGCACACAAAGGTACGTCTTACTTGTAAAATATAAGTAATAGTTTCCGACGTAGAAGGAAATCATATCCTCATTGTACCTATTGTAGGTATATAGGCCAATTATATTGAAATATTTCAGTGGTTGCTGGCATTAGAATAAGCTATACATTAATTATTATAAGACATTATTGACTTGTATACGCATCCATTAATTATCCCTAACGAACATTACATCGAAGATGTCAATTAATTTACTAAACACAGACTGCTTTAACTACATACTATGTATAAGTTACGTGATATTCATGAAATACTCCGTCAATCTATTTTGAACCTTAATGTATCAAATTAAGATTGAAAAGCAATCATATGTATGATCGATTGTAACTAAATTGAATATCAAGTATTCATGGACGAATACCTAGGACAATATTTGGAAACTACTTAGAAATGTATTCGATATATATCGGGAAATGCCGCGAAGTGTATGTACCCGTGATACTTGAATATTTTATCCGTCTCACACGTGTTTGGGCAGTGGTCTAAGTTATATTCGTTCTCAATTTACACCCCTAAAAACCGTACATAAGAGAAATATACTTCTCTTGTAATAAATGTCAGTTAGCTTAGAATATTCAATTTCAAATAAATACTCACAGCTTTCAAACAAATTTAGTTTACTCAGTAAACTAAGCATAATATTGAAATTTTCCCAAATCAAAGATTTTATGTAAAAATATTTTGGTTTGCCTTTGATATGAAATCCTTAACAAAAACTCACACAAAATCATTCCTCTAAATTTATATATATATAATGTTGTTTCAGTTAGATTAATTCTCCAAATACGAGGACTGCAGAATTTTAACGAAGGTTACTTCAAACAATTGGTTTGTTAGATTTTTCGGAAAAATAGTAGTTTCAGCTGTACTTACATAACACAAACACGTAGTTGCTCATAAATTCTCGTTAGTTTTATAACTTCGAAGCTGCAGCGAAATAATACAAACAGGTAACGTTACGACGACGGGCGACCACTAAGCAAAACTATACCATTTCCAACACTCATATTCATATAAAACTGCTATTTTGAGGTGGAGAGGCGTCTTACCGCAGTAACGAAGCACGATATTCAGTTTTATAAAGAAAAAAGTTGTTATATCCATAAGTTATGAGAGGAGATGACCTGAATAAAAAATGTCATCGTTCCACACGGCGCGATCTCCCTATCAATATTCAAATTGAAGGTCCCGAATCGATGGATCTCAGACACAGGCACCATTAAACGGTGATAGGCAAAGAATGCCTCACTTAGGGACCCCAGCCGACCCTTTTATCTGGAAAATAAGCTTATCATGTTTATGGATGCGAAACTAAATGTATAGGCCGGTATGCGGTGTGAAAAGGTGCCCTTACCATAGCAAACTTCCATTATAAGATCGTAAGGTGGGTCGGCTATTCACATCGCGACGATTTGTGCTACAGCAGACCACGTCCTTTTGCTATACTTTTGTCCGAATAACAGCCTTATTACAATTACTGAAGGTCGTTTGCAAATCGTCTGGTAATCCAATTTGATAGTCGAGGTTTCAGTTGGATTTGTAGCTTTTTACGCTCGATTGCCTCGAATGTTTACAGCAAAAAATAGTAAACAGACAATCTGAACATAAATTAAACGCAAATTTCTTATTTCTGCAGAAAAATACTTCCCTTTTATCACGTTTTTATATTAAGCTCTATCCGCTTTTTTGTGGTGAGGGTAAGAAATGCTTTGACATGGTTTCGTTTTAAAACAATTTACATATTTCAACTACGTTACCGTGACCTTTAAAAAATTCAGTAAAGTAAATTACTCACGAGTAACGTAAATACCAAGTATGTAAGTACGAAGCTTCGTATCTAATTAAGTTTCTATAACGCCCTTGGAACTAACTGATACGATGTTAGACACATGTCAAACAGTATAAGATATTTAACAGTCGAAATTACTGCTTAGACTGGCTATAAAAAGAATATTTGTCAAGACTAATAAAACTAAAATATACGATCCGAGCGTGGGAAAGTTCGCCGGAATATCACATCTAAGCTGTCTGAGTGGCACGAAATTATTACTGGAGAAGTGGTGATAGTCTTATTATACTTTCGTCACGTACGCTGACACTCACATCTCCCTAGAGTTATATCATCAAAAAAATAAGAAGTGAAATAGAAAAGTTAGTCAAGCTTTTATACCTTGCGATAGTGGAAAATTAGCAAATAAGGATGTTCTGGGGAGTTTTATAACGAGGTTGTCGAGTAGTCGTTCCTTCTGAGCTCCCGTCGTCTTTGTCTTCGAGCTTTTCAAGTGGCGTCTTGACGAAAGTGTCTGAATAGAAGAAATCAAGAGCAATACTGTTTGAAGTAAGGCCTTTAATTAAACCTTTTATAGCCTAAGTAATCAGGGTGACTCAAAAAATATTATTTCTATATTTGAATTCATTTTCGACATTAAAATTCAGGCATTAAATATCGGATATAATTAGAAATGGACTCGTAGGATAACATTTTATTTAAAATTGTTGTATTTCACTGATTTAAGGAGGAATTAATTTTCTAAAATAGGGCGATTTTAACCCACTGTAGTGCTCACAACGTAGCTCGACTCACCGTTCTTAACCGATTGTTCGTTTCGATCAGTGGTTGGATGGAAGACCGTTATATGACATTTACAATTGAGCGCTATAATGTTTTGAAGGACACATTAAGGATCGGTCCTGCGTATTTTCGTAAGTCATGTACACAACTTTCAGGTGGCTTAAAACACTGACACCAGCAGAGTTAATTTATAAAAATACTATCGCGCAGTACCACGACGATTACGCAGCCGTAATCGAGTTTTACGGATTATTTTTTTGTTATCTTTTACAATGTTTGAATCTCACCATGGATTCAGCTCTGTGAGATTCGAAATATAATTACAGGCCTCATATATACGAGGAAGAAGTAAGAGTGAAATTACTGGGCTTAATACCTAATGTCTCACGGTAACGAGTGCACTGCAGTGCCGCGCAGGTCTTTGTATTTCAAAGTTCTGAGTGGCACTGCAATTGTTATGGGCCGGCGTTATGCTTACCATCAGGCAAACGACCAGCTCGTCTCGTTACTAAATAGCATAAAAAAATAGTAGGTATAGAATAATGAAAAAATATATTACCAGAACAATAGTTAAAAAAATAGTTGTGCGTTTATAAAAACTGATGTTACAATTTTAACTCCATAACGATTACCTCGTGACAATTGCAACAGTGGCATTACGTCACTCAGAATTAGTGGGACCGAGTGACCCCCTTGGCAGTTGTCAGCATTATGTTAAGTAAGCTAAAGGATTTGCAGACAATGCTCAGTAGAGTAGGTATATTCTACAATATCCTATGAATAAGGCAAAGGTTTGCTGACGTTAATAATGTTAAAGAAGGCTTACAGTCTCTCAATTATTTTAAAAGTATGTTTTAAAAACCCTTACCTAAGCTAGTGCCTTTGATGCTTGTGTTATTATATGTTCTATGGTCTTATGTAAAATTTCAAAGCTCTCATGTACTGATAAAATAATAAGTGATATTTATTACACTATTTTTCTATTACCCATGAGGAAATAGTTACAACAGCTAAACATAGTTTTTCCTGTTTTCCCCCATTCAAATGGTTGTTTCATAGCTTCTAATGTGGATTTGATCGAACAATTCTTACCTTGGCGGGAGCGGCACGTGTTTGAATTGGTGTCGGCCTTTCCCCGATTCCGTATTAGTATAAATAAATAACATCCACATACTTGCTCCTGACCCCAAATTGGAATTCTCTGAATCAAACCTAGGCCGGCGGTAACTGATGGTAAGCTCCATTTGTATTACGGAACTAGCTGCTGCCCCGCGGTTTCACCCGCGTTAAGATTTTGGATTATATGGTTTTTATTTTTTTGCGCGGAACCCTAATTATTCCTTGTAATATCAGCTATCTGCCAGTGAAAGTCACGTCAAAATCGGTCCAGCCGTTTCAGAGATTACCTGGAACAAACAGACAGACAGACAGACAGACAAAATTTTTTAAAAATGGTTGTTTGGTTATAATATAGGTACCGTATATACTTTCATATGCATTTAGTAAAAAGCTGTTATTTTGATATTACAAACAGACACTTTAATTTTATTTATCTGTATGGATATACAAAATTGTGCACACAATTTTAGACGCACAAAAAATTAAAGTGTGGTTTTTATAGTCCCGGCAGGGTATTCACGGTATATATAGCACGTAATATAACTATCTAATACTGTATCCTACGCACCGCGTACACTGCTGTATCCCGTCTACTTAAAATAACTTGATACAGTATCAGATACATTACGTTTACACCTCTAAGTGAGTACTTCCTGATTTTCATTACTATCTCACGTAATCTTAAATGATACGTAGTTGTAGGTGGTTACTATGTGAGCATTTAAGAGTGCCCTACAATGTTAAAGGTAACCGATACCATACTATGTTTTTAATTACCAAAAGCTCAACCAAAACTCGAGCACTTGACCTAAACTCAGTTAACGATCTTACGAACGTAACGAACCAGCATCGAATTATTCTTGTTGGATGACCCACATTTGACCACAACCTTCTAAGTTCATTGTTTCATATGATCATGCCATCGCCATTACACCGATCACTATTATTTTATTGAAACCATCCCTATTTTCTCGTTATAATTAAAGATTTATTTATTGAAAATAATCGTAACTTAATTTACAAAAGGCAATATGTATAAAATATACAATAGGCAACAAGCCCAACTTTAATATATTATGTGCTCTTATCTGACAGAGAGAAGTCACACCTCTTATAAGTTCCAACAAAAATAATTCTTACCTCGGAGGGTCCGGTGCGTGTTTCGCCATACAAGTGAGATTGATGTCCGACCCCGCTCTCACGAACAGCTCAGGCCCCGACAGGATCTCGGCCTTTGACACTGGAAACAATACAATTTATTAAAACACTGCCATAAAAACTCTTAGACCATTTGGAGCTGTAAAGCTCGTAAAGAAAAACGGAATTACGTCGTGGTCTCGAAATTTTCATAATTGTGTGGAATCACGGAGCTGCGGCATCGTTATAAAACTTTGCTAACCACACGTTTTACGAGTACATTATATAGGAAATATAAAATTAAGATACGAGTCTAGAGGGGGAAATATTGACTCCTTAATTCTTATTGGGTAATATTTTCAAATATTTAATTATAGGTTTCGTATCGAGCCAGCTTGGCCAATTCCGGCAGAAATATTTTAACGATATGAAATAGAGCGATGAAAATGACCAACAAAGAGGTTTTAATAAACATTAAATTATATTATTTGACAGGAAATTCATAAATATGTTACCAAAAGCCAGTGACGTAATACAGGAGTTTTTGGCGAGAACGAAACGTAACTGTCATCGAGCTATTTCAAGTTTTCAAAATTCGAATTTTAATAAGTGTAGGTACATAATATAATATTGGAATGAGTTTTCGTGAATGTGCATATGAGTGTAGAATTAAAAACATATTTAACGATCAGTTTAAAAGGATTACGTTTTATATTTTTCTAAGAATCTATGCGTACAATTAAAGTGACACAATTTTAATAAATCAAGCGGTAGGACATAATATTATGTAGACAGGATAGGAGGTTATTTTTTTAGCCAAGTTTTGAGACGAAGGACTTGAGGCTCTTCGACGTAAGCCATATAAAGGTAGTAAGTACATATTAAAGCGAAATATCTTTAAAATATTTTTTTTAAATTGTTATGTCTTCTAAAACCATTTCCATCAACATTAAAGGATCTTAGTAATTGTAACTCACCTCGGTTTATTTAAACAGTCGTTCTATAAAAAGGAAAAACGTTTAATAGCTGGCGGGCGGCCTACTTAATGGTAAGCGATTATCTCTGCCCATTACAGTTATAACGCTCTGCCGGGAAATATTTTTTGTATTATGACGATATATTGCCTGGCTTTTGTTGTTTGTTATTGGAAAATGCCAACGGATATTTGGCAATTACTTCTCTTGTATCGTACAATTGATTGAATTTAAAAAGTTTTTTATTTCGCTATACTTTCATTTACTTTTAAACAAGTTTACATTTTTGGCAAGTCATTTTGCTATTTTAGGTTTAATTTGGTCCATTGCGAAAACGGATAGTGGATATTCGTATTCTAAATAAAAACGTAATATCAGTCAGTAATTAATCGTTTACAAATACCCCTCCCTGCACTAGGATTCCCTATGTTGTGACACAGCCTCGCAGGTGGCATAGACACAAACAGATACACAATGAAAAATCCAAGACCCTAGAACATACTTTATGCCAACTACGGAAACACTTTTGCAATATTTGCTTTTGCTACTTATCGTGAAATTCAACCAAATTATTTAATAAATTTCACACTTATGACACTTGAATGATCAAACGAACTTACCTGAAGTGAAGTTCGATCTTAATTATCTTGACTTCGTCGAAGAGATTTATCTTTGACTATGTAGTAGCCCTGCTACGTCACAACCTGTCGCACAAGTATTCAGAGTGAATAGGAAAACGATATACCTCTCCCTTTCCTATTCTGACGTGCAACCGCTGCCCGGTTTTCACCTCATTCATTTTAGAGTTGAAGAACAAGAGCAACATTGATATTAGAGGGTGATCAAAATGCAATGGGGGATGGGTGGGACCCTAAATCTCTTCGACGAAGTCAAGATAATTAAGATCGAACTTCACTTCAGGTAAGTTCGTTTGATCATTCAATTATCTTGACTTCGTCTCCGAGATTTATCTTTGACTATGTAGATGTTCAGAGAATTACTATCAATGTTGCGAGGAAATAACCAAACCTAAGAAAGGAATTAGAAATAAGTTTTATTAACAAAATTATATATTTTAACAAAAACAAACCAGTAATTTATGAATCAGCTTCATCTAATAATTATTCGAAAAATTACTTATAAACCAAAACAATAATTGTAAAAAAAAAATTATTGTTCAGGGTTCCATAGAATTATACTCATGGGAAACATTCTGTAAATAATTTTAATATCGAACTAATAGATACTTAGTAGGTAACTAAAAAATATCGCAATTATTCTGTTGACAGTATTGCCACCACATCTTTAATCTTGAAGTGTACTGAAGAGGGCATCACAGTTATTGCTTATTCCGATACTCATTACTTGATAAAAGCCTTCCCAGACAACACACTCGCTGCCAGGGAAAGTTGACGATGCAGCGGGTATGTTGAACTGAAAGTAGATGAGAGGAGATATTTATTCGGGGATAATATCAAAGTTTCAGTTATGGATAATGACTTAAATAGAGGGTACCATGGCTGTGACGGCCATTGCGGTACGATTACAATTCCAGTGGCTCCATCATTAATTATTTTACTTAAAACTTTTAATATTAAAGCGAACGGAGGAAACGCGTAAAAGAAAATACATGACCAGACTATGGTAAAGGCGTCAATATTATGAGCACAAGGATCTCTCTTCCAGGATATATACTTGGGGCACTTTGCGTTGACTCGGGATGCGAATAGATCTATGTTTGGTCAACCAAAAGTACGTACAATTTGTGAAAACGCATATGTTGTTAACTCCCACTCAGTGTCTATATTTAGTTTTCTAGATTCGCTGTCGGCCTCAAAATTCAAAGACGATTTGATGTATGAGGCGAAAACAATTATTCTCCTTCCCTCGCACCACTTCCAAATTATGTTTGCAACTTGGTTCAAATGTGGATATTGAACTCCACCCATTCTATTAACATAAGAGATTGCCGTAGTGTTGTCAACTCGTAAGAGGATATCGCAATCTCTTTTTTCATTAGCGAATGATTTTAGTCCAAAATAAATGGCTAGCAATTCCAGGTAATTAATGTGTCTATTACTCTCACTGTCAATCCACGGCCCTCCAGTTTTTTCACCATTACAAGCACAGGGTGGGGACCCTGTGGTGGAAGCGTCGGTAAAAATTTCCATTGTATATTTATGTTGCCTAATTTGATTGACAGTAGTTAAAATGTTATTTTTCCACCATACTAGGTCATCACGTAAATTATCTGGAATAACCATGACAATGTCATAATTATCATTACTATTTTGAAGAGCCAAATATTTGCTTGACTGCGTGTAGAGCCAACCATAGGCGACAGCAAGACATGCTGCGGTAAGGGAACCAAGAATTCGTGCGAAGTCTCGTATACGCATGGTCTTATACGTTAATAATTTTTCTAAACTCAGTAAAATACTATTTCTTTTCCGTTCGGGTAAGGTAATTGATTCGGAGTTCAGAACAAAGCCTAAAAAGGTACACGAAGTTTTTGGTATTAAACTGCTCTTTGTGAAGTTTATCATAAATCCTAATTTTGTCAAACATTCTACCGTACTATTAACGTTATCTAGACAATTCTCTTCGGTGTCACCTAACAAGTAAATGTCATCCAAATACCGTACTGACTTCAAACCACGTGACCTCAAATGAGTTATAACTGGTTATAAAATTTTTGTAAATATGTACGGCTCCGAGCATAAACCAAAAGGTAGTGCAGTAAATTCATAAAAACCATTGAAATAAAACCTTAAATATTTCCTACGACTGCAATGAATAGGAACTAAAAAATTAGCTTCCTGCAGGTCGATATTGGCCATGTAACAACCTTTTGTTATTATTTTCGTCGCCGTCCTAATGTCTTCCATCTTGAAATGGTCAACATGTACATACTTATTTAACTTTTTAAGGTTTAAAATAAACCTCAAACTGCCATCACTTTTTGGTAGCAGAAAAACATCAGATACAAACTGTCCACTAATTGAATCACATTTTCGTATAGCTTTTATATCTAGTAAATGCATTATTTCTCGGTTTAGAGCAAGAGATTCATTTATAGAAAAAACTCGCTTCGGATACTCCTTCGGACGTTGTTCTGGTAAGTAGTAAACGGGACAGATAGCCTGATACAGCGCTTAAAATAAAGTCATAGTCGGTGATAGAACGAAACGCTTGTAACTAATACTTTAAACGACCAGCGTGTGCCTTTCATTGCATATTTAATTCTATGGACGCGGACGGTCGGCGGGCGCTTGCTGCGTCTGCGCTGGCTGGCGCCGCGTTGTCGGCGGCGGCTGGCGGCGAGCGGGCGGCGGGAGATACGAGTGTAGCGAGGTGCCCGCCCGCCAGCCGTGGCTCAGATAATATGACGTTTGCTGCCCCCCGCCTCGGTTTTGCGGGTAGATTTGACCGACCCATTGTTGGCGCGGTCGAGTCGATGGGCCTTTGTAGTTTAAATTGGAGACAGAAGTACAAGAAGTAGCCACAGCGGCTCGAATTAATAGATTCGTCTTCTTGACGCCACGAGATTCTGCGTGATGGGAATCGGCGATAAGTTTTCCCGCATCATTTAAAGTATGAATGACTCCTGTTATATCGGGATTCTTTTTTAATACATATGTAATAGCTTTACCTAAAGCAGACAGCACCCTGCCAAGTTGATCTTGTTTGCTGAGCAAGCGTTTATCACGTAACCGGCAGTTTTCTCCAAGCATGTCCTGGATCTCCGGATTTAGAGTAGGGGCCTTCGCGAAGGGCACATTTTTGGGACATAAATATATATATATATATATATATATATATATATTTTTTTATGAGTTCGTTCCTAGTCTCATTGTTTAGACCATTCAGTAAAATTTTCTGCAATCTCGAAACGATATCAGTATGTAGGTCTCCGTATGCTGTCGGATCCGGCTCGACGTCGTCGAGGGCTGGCAACAGTTCATTGTCATTGATCGGTACTGGAGCGGCCACGGAATTCTTGCTCATTGTACCGCCCGGATTACCAGCAAAGTTAGACTCATCTGGTACCAGATGTTCTAGGAAAAATATAATGCAATGCTTAAGGAAACATTGTTCTCATTTCAAACAAATGAATATGTGGGTAGGTAGGTAGGTTTGCCGGTAATGCAAATTGTAAGCAATGAGTAGCCTTGGCTAATACTTAGGTAGGCTATAATAATTATTAACACTGTGACTTCTTATTTTGGCATGAAGGTGTGTGAAATGAGTAAATTAGATCGTGCTAATTAGCTGACGATCGAAAGTAATCCCGAAGAATACAACGGGATTTGAAATATAGCTTTCTTTCTCGAAGAATTCAACGAGAGAATTAAAGCAATGTATTAATAACCACTTTCGGGTTGTATATTATCTTCGTATTTTTTCAGTTTTCTTGACCACATATTCTCCTTTGTTTCTTCACGCTTGCGTTACGGCATTTTTCTTGCTTGGAGCTCACTTAGTAAAACACTTGTGCAGTCGGCGCGCGCGCACGGACAAGAATGAGGTGAAAACCGGGCAGCGGTTGCACGTCAGAATAGGAAAGGGAGAGGTATATCGTTTTCCTATTCACTCTGAATACTTGTGCGACAGGTTGTGACGTAGCAGGGCTACTACATAGTCAAAGATAAATCTCGGAGACGAAGTCAAGATAATCATTAAAATAAGGGAAACTAAGTAAGTAATCAAGCTGAGCCAATTGCTATTTGCAATTGCTATTTACAATGAAGGCAAAGCCAACCCTTGACTGCATGCAGTAGAAAACATCGGTCTTGTGTGAAGCCAGGCGTTCAAGCGTAGCATGTGATGTCTGCGCAAAGCTTTTATGAGAACACAAAGTGAGCTTCTTCCTGCTTTTTCTTTTGGTGTTTTCAGTAGTATTATACTTTGTAAAGTATTTTACTTTGTTTCGACGTTCTGAGTGGCACTGCACTTTGACAAATATTCTTACCATCAAGCAAATGATCTACTCGTCTCGTTATTTAGTAGCTGTTTTTATACTTATGTCTAAAAGACGAGCGGGTCGTTTTCCTGATGGTAAGCATAACGCCAACTCATAACAATTGCAGTACCACCCAGAATTTTAAAACACAAAGACCTGCGTGGCACTGCTTTGCCCTCTTCGACATCAGGTATTATGTCTCATAAGCCCATTAATTTCACTGACTACTTTGCTCATCAGACTGGAACACAGTAATGCTTGCACATTACTGCTTGGCGGCAGACGGACACTCGCAGAAGAATTAGTCCTATTATATCACTTGGTACATATATGGTAATTATAGTTTAGAAATAAAATAAAAAACTTAACACCTGGAATCAACGTTAGCACAAGAAAGCGTCTGATTGTGGTTATCCTAACAGGAGGAATTACGAGCTCAAGGTAGTCCCAAGTACAGCAACCCGCCACCGGATAAGGAAGTTTGTCTTGAATATGTAATTCATCTTCCTCGTTGACAGCTAAGGTTTCCGCCACGATATTTGTGTGACTACATTACTATCCATTTACATAAAACAATAACATATGAATGTGTGTTTATTTAGAAGCTTTGTGATGTAGGCGGAGAACTAAATGTAACATCAAAGGCTTACTTCCATTTAAGTTTTCACAAACGTTAGATAAAGAGTAGGTATATTGTAAATGGATGGAATATGTTTGCACTGTTTCTTTCATGGAGAGCGACGCACGCTAATGGAGTTTTATGATTCGTTATTTCGTAAGGCTAAATTCGGTTATGTTTGTCATTTTCATTTGTCATAAAACATTTTTACTTTTGAAACCGAAAAGAAAGAGCTTTTTTTAAAAAAAAAATTGTGTGTATAGATTTTAAATACCGTATGACGTAGGTATAGGCGAAGTGTCATAATAAGGGTAAATAGGCTATATCTTCTGGGCAAGCGAGCAACACTGGTGACTTAATTTTTTTTTTATTTCGAATAGGCTTAAGTTTGATCTATCTCACCTGGTGGTAAGAGACGATGCAGTCGACGATGAAGCACGCTTGCCCAGAAGATACTTGAAGCAACCCAGGTTGTATAGCGATCGGGGAACACAGACTCACTTTGACCGATAAGATCTTTAATTATTATTATAAGGGATTAGAATGAAAGTCTGCGCGAGTATTGTGACAAGAGTATTGGAAAGTGCGTATAGTTGTTGACACTGCTTCTAAACACTGTATTTTACTAAGAAATCAAATATTTTTTATATTCCGTACGTGCCGTGTCCCAGATCACTACTCGACGACTATGTCTACCGACATTCTTAAAAAAATAATAAATCATAATTTTCTACGCGCACCTTCCAAATTCAATTTTATTTCAAAATCAAAAACTGCCAACAGATGGCGTTAGACGTTCTAAAAGTAAGACTAGCTTAATAAAAAACAAATAGATATTATGCACTTACGCTATACACAAAATCAAACAATGTAAAAGAAAATAACAAAATACATTTTTTCATATATACTGTGACGTGCGTCGCCTACAATCCGCCCCCATAGTGCTGAACTGAGCTGACTAAAGCAAAATCAAAAGTAGAACAAGTTCAGATCAGCACTAACATTCCGATGGTGCAAGTAAGGCGACGCGCGTAACCGGGCGTCGCACCACACCGGTGCGTATGCGCACGTCCACCATTCTGATGCGACCATCATCACCAGCATGAGTCGCACTCACTACTCCGTGGCGCCAGGATCCACGATCTAAATTAGGCTCTATCAACAAAACGAAGTCTCCATCTCGCAACGATCTCTGATCTTTATTCCATTTATATCTAGGTAACAAAGTAGGTAAATACTCTTTTAACCAACGTGTCCAAAACATATCGGTTAAACGTTGAGCTATGCGCCATTGTTTACGCGAGCAAATATCAGAATGATCATAAATACCTAAGGCTGGACCGTTGGACGACGTACCTATCAAAAAATGATTGGGTGTTAGGGCTTCCGGATATCTAGGATCGCACGAAACATACGTTATAGGACGACTATTTACTAGCGCTTCTACTTCCACTATAAAAGTAGATAACGTCTCGGGATGTGGAGCGCGTTCTTTGAGTACGACTTTCAAGGCCGTTTTTACCGTTCGTATCATACGTTCCCAGGCGCCTCCCATCTCTGGAGCGCCGGGAGGTATGAATCTCCACTCAATACCTCTTACTGTGCCGTCTTCGTGGAGTTTACTCCTCTCTAGTTCCATCAAGCTGCGTTTTAACTCGTTATCGGCTCCACGAAGGTTAGTGCCGTTATCCGAGTAAATAACGCTAGGGGTGCCTCGTCGAGCTATCAAACGCCTCAGGGCCATAATAGCCGAATCAGTGCTCAAACTTTCCGTCAGTTCGAGATGAATCGCACGTATTGTTAAACACGTAAAGAGAACACCGTATCTCTTTTGTCTCCTTCGGCCAATGGTGACTTCCATGGGACCAAAGAAATCTACACCTGTAAAAGTGAAAGGTCGGCGATTGTGCTGCAAACGAGCAGCAGGCAGGTCAGCCATGCGCTGCGGCTGCGGTGCCGCGCGGCGGTGCTGACAGAATAAACAACGTGCAGCTACGGCGCGTACTGTCGGCCGTAGTTTTATAATCCAGTAACGTTGCCGTAATTCATTTACGACCAGTTCGTGCGCACCATGAAGCGCTTTCCTGTGGTAGTATTCTACCAGCAGTCGTGTGATCTTGTGGTGACCGTCGAGTATCACGGGTCTCATTGCAGACTGCTCAACACATTGAGCTTTATCAATACGACCTTGAACACGTAAAATACCTTCGAGGTCAATATAGGGCGTTAAAGTTAACAAGCGACTAGTAGACAAAAGGGACTTGTTTTGTTTTAACTGCTCAATATCTTTAGCAAACGAGTCTTGTTGACACTTTTTTAGCAGTAGTTTTTCTGCTTCACATAATAATTCAATATTAAGTTTTGCGTCAATACGTCGACATCGTTTTAAAAACAATAAAACTCGAGCGGTAACTCGTACGAGTTTTAACCAAGACGAAAAGTTGTCTTCATTAGGTAAGGAGTGCTCAATGACGTGTGACGTCAACACATTAATACTCCTTGTTTCGCAGACTGCGTCTTGTGATGTCTTGGTAGACTTAAGGTCCTTAGGCCAAGTATCTTCAGGCTGCCGTAAGAATCTAGGTCCTTGAAACCAGACACTGTCATATACAAGCGGTGGCGAGTCTTCTTTGGTAGCTATATCAGCGACATTTAGCTTGGTCGGTACATATCGCCACTCTGACGTAACCGTTAGCTCGTCAATCTCGCCAAGGCGATGAGCCACAAACGTTTTATAACTCCTTGGGTCACTACGTATCCATTGAAGGACCGTGTGTGAGTCAGTCCAAAAGTAGCGCTTGTCAGGCTTTAAATCTTTATGTTCGCGTTGTAAAGTATTAGCTAGACGTGAAGCTATCAAGGCACCTTGTAGTTCTAGCCTAGGAACTGACACAGGGCGGAGTGGAGTGACTCTGCTCTTCGCGGCTGCAAAACATACAAGCACGTTCCCGTCCCGTCGGGTAAAACGCCAAAATATTATCGCGGCATAACATTTAATAGACGCGTCACAAAAAATATGCATCTGCACATTTATAAACGAGTTCGTGTCGTCAGTACCTACAATAGCTGGGTAGCACTGAGACCAAGTACCAGCATTTATATACCAACGAGGTATTCGTAACAATTCTAATTGTTTAAGTTCATCGAGCCATTTTATCCACTTCAAGTGCTCGGCGGGTTGAATCTGGCACTTCCAGTCAACATTAGACCTATGTACATCTTGTAAAATAATTTTACTTTTTATTAGAAACGGTGATAAAAAACCATGAATATCATAAATGGACATAATAATGCTAAGCATTTTAGCTTTCGTCGGTGGTACAGTTCCGTCTAAAATATCTATCGGAATACGAGTCAAATTAATTTTAAAACCAAATGAGTCATCAGCGGGATGCCAAATTAAACCTAAAGTGCGCTCAGTCGTATTGTTTACACCGTCTTTGAACTGCACGGCCGTGTGCGCTAGCGCATCCGTAGGTATTGAGTCCAACACCTGTTTACTGTTGCTCGACCAACCTCTAATCTCGAACCCACCTTTTTTATGAATTGTGGTTATATCCTGCACTAATTTAATAGCTGTAATTTCGTCACAAGTTGAGTACAAGCAGTCATCAACATAATGATTATTTATAATTACGTTGACCGCTTCAGAACTAATATCTTCGTATTTAAGCGCATTTTTATTTTTTATATACTGCGCGATGAAGGGCGAGCATGTTGCACCGAATATTAAACTTTGCATTGCACAAATTTTAACCGGGCTATCTGGAGACTCTTGCCATAAGAATCTGAGCACATGCTGGTCTTCCGAACGCACCTTGACCCGCAAAAACATATCGCGAATGTCACCTATAATAACAATCGGATTTTCGCGAAATCTAAACATAATTCCTAACAACGAATTATATAAGTCGGGTCCAGTCAACAAATAATCATTTAAACACACGTTATTAACTTTCGTCGCCGCATCATAAACCAACCTTAATTTTTTAGGTTTATTGGGGTTCTGAACCCCAAAATGTGGGAGGTACCACACATGATCGGCTGAGAGTAGTTCATGAGCTTTTAGTTCTCGAGCGTAACCATTATCAAACAACTTAGACATTTCAAGTTTATATCTATCTGCGTAATCGCTATCTTTACGAAACTTACGTAACAATAACTGTTGGCGTGAATGGGCATTAAAATAAGAGTCGGGCATATCAAAACAGTCTTTTTTAAATGGTAATCCTACTTCCCATTGTGTACCTATTTGACGTGAAGTTTTATCTAAAATATCAATAGCTCTGACGTGATCTTTATTCTCACGGCATAAGGTTGAAATTCCTACAGAATCAAGCTCAAACGAATTTTTAATTAGGTCATTAAGTTCACTAAATTCATGCATATCATCAAAACTGTCAGAAGAGCGAGCGAGATGGAAAACATTAAGTTCACTTACCGAGGAGTGAGTACGACCTTTGTGGTAGCCATGAATAGTCCATCCCAGTCTACAGCGTGACGCATACAGTGTGTCCCTGTCTCCATGTACAATCTCAAGTGGCGCTATAAGAAAATAATTATCTTCGCCTAACAATATACGGGGCACTACATTATGTGCGCAAATCATAGGTTTTATATGAGCTAAGTGGGCACAGTCAACTTTATTTACAACCGACATGTTTTGAGCACATAATTTTAATTTATCACATTTACGTAAATTAATATCGTAAAAAGCATTGTCCTGTCCAGATATTTGTACTGTCACTTTGGGCACTTTCGATTGAAAAACTTCTAAACCGAACGCGTCAGTAAACTTTATAGCACTCGGGTTTTCACACTTTAAACCTAAACTTTCTGCTAGGTCCGAGTCTATCATAGATACCGCAGCTCCTTCATCCAACAGTGCGTAGGTACTCACTACGCCATTAGGGCCGCGTAATTTTACGGCGATGACCTTGAGCAGGGCAAATTCTTCCGTCGTCGTCGAACTCGACGGGTCATTATCGCGAGCGACATGCGTTATCGATGCATCGGGCGCAGGTAACACTCGTTCCGGGCCATCTTGGCTTATCATATCAGCTGATTGTGACGTCATCGTTGGCGCCGTAGGTCTCGTCCAGTGCAGTAAGCGGTGGTGAGACATACCGCAGTTATCGACGTCGCATACAGGCGCAGGGCATACGGTACTATTGTGTTGTGTTGTAGATAAACAACAATAGCATAACTTCTGCGTTTTAATAAATCTCCATTTATCTATTCGCATCGCACGTTTGAATATGCGACACTCAGGCAATATATGAACGCCTTTCTTACAAAATAAGCAGTTTTTATCATTAGCGACCACAGCAGTAAAAACAGAGCGATGTCGAAACTTATCATCAGTTCGCTTGGTTCCTGGGTCGATTGGCTTCTTATATTCTCGCAGCTGAGTGCATCCAACCACAGATAACATCTCAGCTTCAGTCTTCAAAAATGTAGCTAGTAACTCCAGCTTCGATTTGCCATCACGTAAACGACTATAGGCAAAATCTGTCCATTTAGCCATCAGAGTGCTCGGCATTTTTGATACAACGGCTGCAGCGAGCTCAGGGCTTCGTAAGTAGTCATGCTGTTCTAGTGCGCGTATTGTTGCCACGCAGTTGTTGACCTTGACAGCAAAGTAAGACAACTCTGGTTGGTAATAGTTAGGTAACGATGATAACTTTTTCAACTGCATCGTTATATTCTGAATAATAATATCAGCTCGACCAAATCTCAGTTCAAGAGCTTCTATCACTGCTGCTGGCGGAGTATTGCCGATCAGCAGGTCAGTAACAGCTTCTTTGGCCTCACCTCGCAGCGCTCGGCGGAGTCTGCACAGATTCTCAGGGTCACTGAACCTGCACACACGAGATGAGTCATCATATGCATTTTTAAAATGTAGCCACTCGATACAGTCACCACTAAATAAGGGCAGTTCGCGCGGTGTGGCGAGTCGGCTGAGCAGACGGTCTTCTTGGTGCGTTGCAGTCTGCTTCATCATATCCCTCAACGTATGGGCTAGTTGATTGATATTGTCATTTTGGGGCTGAAAAGGTGAACAGTTACGGTCCAGCCACTTATCCACATTATTATGTGTCCGTTCGTCTGGTAATGATATGGAACAGGTCGTGCCATGGTCATCATCAGCAGCGGCACTGGCGTCGACGTGGCTTGCATCGGCGTCGACTTGAGCCAGGTCTGCTTCTAGCTTCTTGGCTATTAAATCCATCTGAATTTTGGCTGTTGCTTCGGCAGCTTGCAGCTCAAGCTGTTTACGTCGTGCTACCGAAGATGCTGTAGATTTCTTGGTATTACATACGGTTGTTTTCGTGGCAGAAGTCGATTGCTGCACGGTGCCGCGTGGCGATAATTTGCACGGCACTGGCGTTGCAGTGTATTCTTCCCGTGACCTTGTGGGACATTCGCTGCCATGGGAAATACTATGTTTGTTCAACTTCATAGGTGCACAATCTAATTTATCTTGTAGTTCTCTTTGTTTACGTCGCGTCATAACTCCCGTTTGTGGCGTTTCCGCCATCACTCGATGTTTCACTGTTCAATAATTATCCGAGCTCGAAGACCAGATTATAAGGGATTAGAATGAAAGTCTGCGCGAGTATTGTGACAAGAGTATTGGAAAGTGCGTATAGTTGTTGACACTGCTTCTAAACACTGTATTTTACTAAGAAATCAAATATTTTTTATATTCCGTACGTGCCGTGTCCCAGATCACTACTCGACGACTATGTCTACCGACATTCTTAAAAAAATAATAAATCATAATTTTCTACGCGCACCTTCCAAATTCAATTTTATTTCAAAATCAAAAACTGCCAACAGATGGCGTTAGACGTTCTAAAAGTAAGACTAGCTTAATAAAAAACAAATAGATATTATGCACTTACGCTATACACAAAATCAAACAATGTAAAAGAAAATAACAAAATACATTTTTTCATATATACTGTGACGTGCGTCGCCTACAATTATTATAATATACTTAACCTAAATTGTTTTAGCTTTAAAAATTCTGTATTGTAATCTTGTCAATAAAGTATTTACCTATCTATGTTTCTCTCGACTCAGATTAATCGGCTTGCCCGTGTCATCAGAGAGGTGAAAACTATAAGCTTCACTTACCAACAACAGTGAGTCTAAACGACAGACTGATCTTCGGCTCAGTGGAGACCTGGCACTCGTAAGCGCCGGAATCTCTCGGCTGAGCGGGTGCCACTCGCAGCGTCCACTCGTCCGAGCCATCTGCGTGGAGGGCTGCGAACCGCGCATCACTGCTGTAAGTGTGGACCCCTACAGTGAGAATGTGCAGGTCACGTTTGCGGATCCAGGATACCTGGTGACAATGGATAATATTTTAAACAACAGACCATCGTGGCATATATGGAAGAAATAGCTTTAAGGCCCTCATTTAGGTATACTTAATAATTTTGTATTGAAATAAGGTTGAAATAATTCATTAAATGAAGATTATTTCATAGTTTTAATTTGGATTAAGAAAAAGAGACATCATAAAGTTTAAATATTTTTACATTTGTTTTTAAATGATTAAAGTGCTTTGTCCACTTATGTACCTTTTGGCTTGCTATGAACAGATACTTTAAGTATAAATATTATATAGGCTTAATAGCTTATACATTATACCTGAGTGCTATTATATAATATAGGTTACATTTTATTCTGATTCCACGCGACCGAAGACGGGGGCAGACAGACGGTTATTTATATAAGGACATTTCTTGTAGAGCTTATTTACTAGAACTAAAAGTTTTGGAGTGTATGTGTTATTTTAATTCAAATCACGGTGGTCAACTGCTAGACTACTATCTCAGCTTATCTTAAGTAAATACGATAAACCTAGAATATATAACTAGGTCCCCAATGCCACAGCCGAAAAACACCTAATTCGGCTGTGGCTATGTTTTGTCCACAGATTTTCATTTCATTTTAGCTAAGCAAGCGAGCATTGAAAAATATCCAAACCAACTTGCAAAAATGCCACACCTTCGTATTTTTAAATCGTTATTCAAACTCTACAAATATTATTACACGTACTTATATCAAGAGCCATATAAATTGTACATAATAACGATCATATTCCAAAAAAAGCCTTTTCACAATCCACGAAGTGAAATGTTAGCGAAAATATTTTAATCTGCAATAATTATAAGGTACTATTATTTAAACCTTGCACTGTTATTGCTTGGTAACACGCGAGATAAAAATAGCCAAGCAACCATTGAAATTTAATCTATTAAATATAAACTTAAGTATTTATTTTAAAACGGTAGTCGATAAATTTAGCATTTTACTAACCAACATTGTAGGTAAAAACAAAAAGCAATGCGCAACGGATTACGTCCTTTCAGTCAGTCACGACTGCACTAATCTTAAATCTGTGCCATTCGTGGTGACTTATTTACTGGCACATAATCCAGTTAATAGTGCAGTGCACGCAAGAACGCCGGGCTAATGAGTAGTCCATTAGTAGCAGTCGGTTGTTTAGTCTCGTCACGCCTTCGCAGTATTTCTGTATTTTTTAGAACGATTCGCTGACGGAATTATAAATGACTGTATGGTCAGTACATGCTGTGGCTTCTGCTACATGCTCACGTTATAGATCACACTACAAGCTAACGTTATTAACGTTAACGTTTTCGTGAATATCATTTAAATTAGAAAAAATATCATCATTTATGGGACCAAAAATTCTAACGGCTTATTTTATTCTTATCCTAGTAACGCTCTGTAACAGATCTATCTCTATTCTCTATGTATCATTTCATCGATGACCGATGTTTAAAGATATTTACTTTTCATTCTTTTAGTAACTCATTGAATCCAAACTTTTATTTAAAATTCTTAGATTGAACATATACGAGTATATTGTTATTGCATTTTATTAGATATTGCTGTTTTAAAGTAATTGAGAATAACACAGTAATAGCGGGTACTTCCGATAAAATTATGATTGACACGGTTTGTCTTAGTTTATACTTTACTTACAGAATGTATGCACGTAGTACGAACTACGAACGTACCATGTATATAAACAAATACTAAATGCCATGATTATAAGCAGTTTGGTGGATAGTATGTCCGAATGAAAGAAACGGGCAGAAATCCTTTTATTGAATGAACTTTAAGCTTTATACCTTTCAATAAATACAACTAGCATCTGCCCCGCGTTCCCACAGGAACCGTGCATTTTTCTGGGATAAAAAGTAGCCTATGTTACTTTCCAGTCCATAAACTATATCTATGCTAAAAATTATTTTGATCCGTTGCTCCGCTGCTACATGAAAGAATGACAAACCAACAAACGTGCAAACACACTTTCGCATTTATGTGTGGAAATATAGATACACAGAGGTACATGCGAAAGGGATTATATAAATACGGATATAGAACTCTAAAAGCGTGAGACTTAGACAATTTTATTTTGTCATAGCTAGCGTTAGGTCCAGAAATGAGACAACTCGGCTTGAATAATCGACACACGTATATTTTCAATCGTAGTTCAATGAGGACTGCTGTCCTTCCCCGTGTCTTCCCCTTGCGTAGCGCTGGGACGACTACGGCGTAGGACTGACTTGCTGACGTCATAGCGTAGCACCACAGCACCACACCATGTTCTAACTTTATTCTTACACTAGACATTATCTAACAAATAATATAGTAGAGATGGTTCTTAGCTGATCTAGTGGAGATCAATTTAGTGGTTTTATGATTATTCACTAATACCTTAGTTAGTTTAGGTATCTCAGTTATGCAACGGATATTTGACTAAGTTACGCTCATCTGATTGAGTTGAAAACCAATATGGTAGAACAGTTGGGATACTAGACGCTGAAACTTGTTGACGAAACTGGTTGTTTGGCAATGTTCATATAAAGCTAATATATAATAGTGTTTTTTATACTATTTGATAACGAGACAAGCTGGTCGTTTGCCTGATGGTAAGCGTAACGCCGGCCCATAGCAATTGCAGTGCTGCTTAAAACTTTGAAACTCCTTTGGATCTGCATTTGGACTGCAGTGCACCAGTGAGATATTATGTCTCATAAGCCCAGTAATTTCACTGACTACTTTGCTCATCGAACTGAAACACAGTAACGCACATTACTGCTTGGTGGCAGACTTCACGAGCAAAGCGGTGGTACCAACCCAATGCAGACGGACACTCGCAGAAGAGTTAGTCTTACCACCTAGTAATGCTAGTTGTAACAATATAATTTAGAACGATATTCAAGGTCGTATTCGAAAGCAATAATAGCCTTTGATACTTGAATGTATAGTAACCCTTGATTATGAGTTTTGACGCTTTTTACTAAGCAAAATTATTTGTTGCTATGTAACTGTTTATATTCTACATTAAAATTTCTTATACAATAACTGAGTTACCACAAAGCACACAGTCATTATTTTTCATCATATTTATATTTCTTTTGTTAAATTCACTAAAAGTTTAGTACCTACTCCAGTTCTCATAAATTTTATTTTTACTAAATTGTATAGCTACAAGGATAATTAGCCTCAAATATCTACAAAACCGAGTCAAAAATCATATTCCATTCTTTTTTATATATTTTTTTGCCATTTACTAAAAGTTAGCTCCAGTTTTCATAAATTCTATTTAGTATTAAATATTATCTACAAGGGTACCTAATTAGCTTTAAATGTCTAGTTAAAAATGAATTTATAAGAAAAGCGAGTTATAAAATGAGGGTTATGTGAAAAAATGTTTTGATATAAACTGCTCAAGTCGCTTCTGGCGACTATTCTAAGCCTCAATTAACAATATTATAAACATTGGAATATATTACAAATATATCATATTATAAAGGAGGACGCGCCATCTATGAAATGGTAGGTTCACGCGAATCTCTTAGACTTTAAATTTTAAGGAAATAGGTATTCTAACCATGCCATGCTATATATTTTGGAAAATATAATGTATGTACATAAAAATATTACTAAACTTAACTTAAAAACGGATGTAAATTATTAAAACTAACTAAAAATAAACATAAAATTGTAGTGCCCGGTTTCAGATTAAGTAAAACTAATAAATCGTTCTTTGCTAATGGTGTCAGATTCTACAATAAAATTCCTTAAGCATTAACTGAAATACCACAAGGAAAGTTTAAACGTATAGTTAAGAATGTATTAATTAAAAATCTTAAGGATTATGTAGATGACAAAGATGCATGGCGGAAAACAGCTCAGGAACCTCCTGGCGACTACTGTAATACTTACACTTTTTAAACACGATTGTTAGCATTAGAATCATTGTGAAAATTATTTATAAAAAGAACGCCGTCGTGTTTCTTGCCCTTCTTCTTGATCGGTCTATACCAATTTGGAGAGTCATTTGATTTAACTTTGATGAATGCTCCATTGGGGACCATGTGAATAAACAATTTTGAATTTGAATTTGTATTGCAATACCGATCATTTTATGGAAATAATGTCGATGAATTATTTTATTCCTTCACGAACGGTTGAACAATCAACAGTACACAATACACTTACTTTTACGAACTGGTGTTTACGTGAATGAAGGAATTAGATTTGATATTAAATTTATAGTTTAATTCACGTATATTCGCGACAATACCTACCCAATTCCAACTTAATCTTATAATCATTATTGAAATGCGTTCAAGTGTCACAGCCTTAATAGGGATGCCTGTAGCTTAACACCTAGATAAGACGTCCTTAATTACGTTCCCAAATGTATTGGTACACGCTCCATCCATTAAAACTAATTTGCTGCCGTGGAAGTGTATGAAGATTGTTTCGTACTACGAAGTGATGATGTCTCAATGTTCCTACTTACGGAACACACCCACTAATCTGCAGTTTCAGAGTTTGAATACTATAATGCGCTGGAGCTTTTGTCGGAAACATCGTGAAGCAACTATAGTTTCTATGGCTGTTCTTATTGGCTTGCCAATAAGCCAATATGGCTAGCTACCACTCTCCAAATGAGTAAATAAATAAACGGTGTATTCCGCAGCCGTATTTGTGGGAAAATTTTCTCGGCTAAGCGTATTTGTAGGACTAACTCTTCTGCGAGTATCCGTCTGGGTTGTTACCACCGCTTTGCTCGTGAAGTCTGCCGCCAAGCAGTACTGTGCAACCATTACTGTGTTCCGGTTTGATGAGCAGAGTAGCCAGTGAAATTACTGAGCTTATGAGACTTAATACCTAATGTCTCAGGGTAACGAGCGCACTGCGGTGCTGCGCAGGCCTTTGTGTTTCAAAGGTCTGGGTGGCACTTCAATTGTTCATCAGGCAAACGTCCAGCTCGTCTCTTTACCAAATAACATAAAAAAATTACCACCTTCGCCTATTTATACTGTCACTTTTAACAACAGGTAAAATAGAGGCGAGGTGATATCCTATCGCGAAATAAATAAAAATAAGTACATAAAACAATATACTTCTAATAAAGCTGTAAATTAAGGCACCTACTTGAAAAACGATTTTAATAAAACGAGCTATTCCTCTCGGAGAATTATGTCTAATAAAACAGAAAATAAACCTTTTATTCTCAATAAACCTTATAAATTTGCTGTCATATCTTGAATCGCATTACGCTGTCATTGGTTAAAATAATGAACACAGACATGGGCTGCTAAAATTTAGATATTTATGTCTAGCTAAATAACTTAGGTACCAAAGGTCAGACAGTAAATTCATTCAGTTTAGGAGTAATATAAATTCTGTTTACCAAGTGTTAATTTGATAAGTAAGTTAAACAATTAAAAGAAACGCAACAAAAAGTGGTAATTTACGAGACACCCGTAAATAATTCTTGGCCTGTTTTCTAGTTGCACGTTTTATTCTGGCGCATTGGGAGAGCCCATTCGAATTTCGAATTTGTATTCGAGACTATTCGCTGCGGGGTTTAAAAACTTTCTTCGCTACGTGGTTTAAACCGAAGCGTGGTGGCGACAGAACTAACTGGATATAACTGGATATCCCCGACCATTCTTTCTCCGGGCGTAGAAGTTTTTATAGGTCAAGCCTAGATCAAGCCGGATTCAACTCGAAAAGATATAAAATAGACCGGTATTGTCACTATCGCTGTAGATTGCATTATGTAAATTAACTCGTTGATTTAGTTCGGATTTCAGCCGATTGGCATTTGCTTTGGAAATAATATTGTAAAGTTAGCATTACTAGGTAGAACTAACTCTTCAGCTTTACTGTGTTCTGGATTGATGAGCAAAGTAGTCTGTGAAATTACTTGGCTTATGACACTTAATACCTAATATCTCAGGGTAACGAGCGCACTGCATTAAGCACCTTTGTGTTTCAAATTATTTAAAAAAATCAATTAGAAACAAGAACCACGATGGGTTGTTATGTAAAAGTTTTATAAGTAATAGTAATTAAAATCCAAAATATTTATATGGGCTTCCTCATAAAAGTTTTCTGCAGGCAACTTTTTTACGAAAATGGCAATAACTTGTTTGCACTTTTTTTCACGTATTATGTATCCGGTATACTAATATTTCGAACATAAACAATTTTGTGTTTAAGTTAAATATATCGGGTAGAAAGAGGACAAGTACTTTATAGGTATATTTAAGATAAGGAAGTTTTACTTAATCGATACTTTCCTTTATTTTTCAAGGTAAGTAATACTGCATTCATCAAAGATTTTTTAAAAGTCGATTCCATAAGCAGGGTCTTGAACTAGCAACATGACGAAAACTATATTTTTATGACAATGGTCGAAAGGGTAAATTACGAGGGTCAATTCATTCTCAATAATATAGTAGGTACCTATCTCAAATTAAGACAACACAAATTAACAGTTGGTCCGATACTCTTGTTTTTCTTACATGCTTTTCTATCGTTATTTTATATATTATGAGCTCATTTAAACTCATCTAAAATTAGCTGAATTACAAATTAAAAGAGTGAAAAAGATCTCCAGTTATAAATTACCTATTTCAAATAAGTCTCGTTTAATTTCATCACCATTACGCTATTCGTACAAAACCATCTGACCTAGATCATCCAGACTACCTATTGACGCCTCACGGCGTGACCCCGTTGCACAACTCAGATTGCTAACGATATTCTCTTCTCTTGAACGAATTCAGTGCGACTGGTTAAACGAAGGACTCATTGAAGAAGCGTTTTCAGTACCCGATACCACAAAATATTTGAAAAATGAGTTTCCCAAATTTTCCCAATCAGTTTATAAATGACAGAGATCTGAGGTAAGAGATAAAAAAAAAATACCCACCGAATTGATAACCTTCTCCTTTTTTTGAAGTCGGTTAAAAATAAGCAAGTTAAAGCAATTAGATTAAGTTAGTAAAGCAATTAGATCTTGCACTTGTTATATGCATACATTTTCCTCTATATTCAGCAACTCTAACCGAAAACGGTCCAGTGTTAAAAAAAGAAAACAAAAAATGTAATTTAGTCCACGTTTCGCAACGCATCGCATTGCAGTCTTACTCGTGTGTAGTCTATTTAAAAATGTTTCACATTCACGAGATTTTAGCTTAAAATGAGTTTACCCAATTACAAATAAACAATGTTTCTGTGATGATATCTCTCGGAGTTTGCAGTATGCGTACTATTATAATGCGAGAGTGTATTTGTTGGTTTGTCCTTTCACACAGCATGGAGCAACGAATCGACGTAATTTTGCAATAAAATTACACAGAGCTAGTTTAGGGGCCGGAGAGTGACATGGATGCTTTTTATTCCGGAAAATGCGTGGTTCCTGCGGGATATGCGTGGGTGAAACCACGGGCAGCTGTAGTATTTATAGAACAAACCAAATTATCTTCTAATAAAGGGTCGCTAATCTAATTACAAAATCAACGTAAACTATATTGTGAAACTTTCATCATGATAATTTTTTTATATTGGGAACGAGACGAGCTGGTCATTTGCCTGACGGTAAGCATAACGCCGGCCCATAACAATTGCAGTGCCACCCAGAACTTTGAAACACAAAGGCCTGCGCGGCACTGCAGTGTGATCGTTACCCAGAGACATTACGTGAGCCCAATAATTATGTTTTTGATGTGAGCGTGGCGCAGGGATACAATTTTGCTGGTGGTAAAAAGTGGGTATATTTTCCAATCATAGGATATGGTGAAAAAGATACGAGCACTTTTGTGCAACATCGAGTCAATCTTTCGTAAAAATTTACAAAAAATCTGACCGTTAGAATGTAAGTGGGGTTAAGTGAAGTGAATCGGCGCAATCGGTGGGAATGAGTCAGCCCTCAGTGGCAATTTGGACACCATTCACCCGCGCTCACATCGGAAACCGCATAGAAGATTGCCCACTTCACTGAATGGCGTTTCGCTAAAAAGCCACCTTTTAATATCTTTTACAAATCCTTTAACGGGAAGCTAAAATAATACTTTAAAAAAATATACCGAAGGTCGACTTTTTTCAAATTTATTGTAACCAATTTGGAAATGTACCGTTTCCAAAGAAAACAGAGAAATCAAAATCGGAGTAACCTGTAAAAAGATGTGCGTGATCATACATCAAATATAAAAATATACCTACGCAGCGCTTTGGGTACCACACGGTTCTGTAAAACATTTCTTTTATTTGTGAATAAAATGTCAATAGTAAAAGAAAAGAACGCATGATTTATTTTTTTCTATAGGTACGTTAGTATTTGATCACTTCTCGCCTGGCTAGGAGAAGTTAGCTGCAGCGAATAGTTTTATTCCGCAATCGGTTGCGAAAGTAAGACACAATAGGAATGTGGAAGCAAAACGCTTCACGGAATATTTACCGTGTATACAATTTGCTGTTAGTTTTGTTGTTCGGCGAAGGAAAGGTAGGGGTAGGTGGCGTAGGAAAGAATACTCGCCAAAACATATTCTACAAACATACTTGCAAACGAGTGACTTTATATTTGCTGGCTTTAAAGTCTCAATAAAAATTCCGTCCTAATGAGCTTCTTAGATATTTTAACAGCTTTACCTGTCTTTTTCCTCTTTATATACCAGAGTACTAATTTACAACGAGTATTCTGTGCAAATACTACGGTTACCCGAAATGCATTTAATGAAAATAACTTGCTGCTGGGCCACTTTAGTACACAAAATATTGCTTTTCTTAACCCAATGTCAGGTTTATAGCCAAACTTTTCAATCTGTAAGTATTGAAACTTTGAGAACAACATTTAGGATTTATGAGATTTTAGCTTTGGGCAAGACGGCGGAAGATCAGTCAGTCTACGTTACGCAACATTTTCTTTTTAACCAATTTCCAATTCGATTCAGAGGTTTTTTTATATATTAGATAATAACACGAGTGGGTTTGCCTGATGATGAGCATAACGCCGGCCCATAACAATTGCAGTGCCGCTCAGGTCAAAAAGACCTGCGTGGCACTGCAGTGCGCTCTTTACCCGAGACATTAGGTATTAAGTCTTAAAAATCCTAATTTCACTTATTACTTTGCTTACCACATCGGATAGTAATGCCTGCACATTAGGTTTTCAAAGTTAGCCGTTTTTTTTTTAGTTTTTATCTATGTATTACAATCACATCAAAGAAGTGCATGAAGCGCTGACGGCTGACAGAAGAGAGTACCTATACTAAAAACAACACCGACCCCAACTAAAATAAGATAAGGGCAAGCATATGACGTTATTCTATGTATCACATTCAATATTTCCAGCACCGCACTCTATAAATAACGTTACGAACCGGAGCTTTTGTAACACCAAAAAATTATTAGCCCGACTTTTATTTATTTTGTTTTCTAAATACCGAGTATATTTAGCTCTGAAAATAAGTAACAAATTTTATTAAAAGCTTGGTAAGAATATTAGATATAATCTGTCGTGGTCGTCTTAGAAACGACAACCGTGAAAGGATAACGTGTTCAGCTATTTTCAAAGGTTATTTTCACAGACTCCACATACGCGGTTTATTAAATATTGTTAAGTACACGTTCTGGCGTACCCATAAAAATTATTGTAGATGATTCTAAATACGATTCCCTATGTTTTTATGAAGTCTACCTAAGAAATTGGTGATAATTTCAAAGTCTAATTTTATTACTACTTACTATACTTTACTAGGTGGTAGGACTAACTCTTCTGCAAGTGTCTGTCTAGGTTGGTATCACCACTTTGCTCGTGAAATCGGCTACTAAGCAGTATTGTGGAAGCAATACTGAGTTCTGCTTTGATGAGCAAAGTATTCAGTGAAATTACTGGGATTATGGGACTTAATATACCTAATGTCTCACGCTCTCGTCTCATTATCCCAAAACATAAAAAAAAATCTTTTCATGACTTGATTAAGTATACGATTTCATCACAGTAATTACGCCTACTGAAAATATAATAATTGAACTATATTTAGCTACGTTTGGCGTCGCCAAGAACGAGCTTACTCGTAATTATAATTTATATGGTGGTTGATTCAAACTTCTGACATTTAACAAGAAACCTTACTTTACCGCTATGCTAATATTAATTTCCATTTCCATTTTCTTATGGAGAATTAAAATAAAACAAATCATTGTCAATGACAACAGCCACAAAGTACGCATTACTTAGTAAATTAACGTTATATTACTTAAATACAAAGATAAAAACAACGTTACAATCTACATCATCGTGAATTGGATAACTTCTTATGATGATAAGGAGTAAGTAGCTTTCACAACATATTTTACACGGTGTTAAACACTTACCAGTTGCACTGTTACAAGTAGAAATGATATATGATTTTATAGTTGTCAGTAAAAACAATTATTGGAAAAGCAACCATGCGGTTGTCTCTACTCTACAGTAGAATATCCTTCTGGACAAACAAGATACCTTCAAGTCATAAACTTGAATGCTTGTCATGATAATAAAGCTCAAGTTTGATGTACTCAGCCTTACCCCTGCAGTAACAACTGCCTGTATATCGGTAGCGTAACGAAAGCAAAGGCCTCGAACTGAATATTCTGATGGTATCTTGATGTTGTCATTGATTTATTTGTTTTCGTTATACTTTGGTAGATATAAATATGATGAGTGCTATTCATTATTAACATTTTTAAATAAAGATTTTAGTGTGCCTTTACGACAACTGTTTAGATTGAATACGTACTATGCCATGGAAGTGTGTGCAAGATTTAATTTAATCGAAGCTTGTGTAGAGAAGTTCGAACCAACTGGTTCTACAAGGAATACTAAACAAACAGTACGGCCATGTTCAAGAAGAAGCAAGAAGAAAACTGGAAGTTGGAATTTCTTCACATAATTGGTCCGTATTTCTTTGAAAATAATCGAAGAAATATTGTAACTGTGAATTCAGTGGAATACGTCCCGATTTTGCTTACTCCACTGCAGTTACAATAAGTTTAAAGGATACAACAAGAGACACTGGATCCAACAAGATGGGGTAACATGCCGCACGCCTAACGTTACTTTAACCAGAGGTCATCTATGCATACAAATAAATAAAATTGAAGTGTCTGTTTGTAATATCAAAATAACAGCTTATTACTAAATGCATATGAAAGTATATAAGGTACCTATAACAAAACAACCATTTTTTAAATTTTTGTCTGTCTGTCTGTCTGTTTGTTTGTTTGTTCCGGGTTCCGGAAACGGCTGGACCGATTTTGACGGGACTTTCACTGGCAGATAGCTGATGTTACAAGGAGTAACTTAGGCTACTTTAATTTTAGAAAAAGAATTAGGGATCCGCGCAAAAAAAATTAAACCCATGAAATCCAATATCTCCGCGTGGGTGAAACCGCGGGCAGCAGCTAGTATTATATAAACCTTAAATAAAAAGATTTCTTACAGAGTGGATACTCCATGCGTGGCCTTCAGGAATCCAAATCTTACTCCTGTCGATTATTTTTTGTGTGGATACACCTAAAGAATCGGGTTTAACTAACCCTATACTAATAATATAGCGATGTTTTGACAACGAGAAGATAGCTGCAATAGCAGCAAGAAACAGCGAGTAATTTTGATAATTTTGCGTAGTTGCTAGCAAGAGACCAGACATACAATAGAGCGATAAATTCCAGTGACGTTATTTAACAAAAATTCAGGAAATGTGTTTCTAAAGTTGGATCACCAAGAAAACAAAATAACAACAAAATTACTTTTGTAATTTTATGTATCAAAGTAAAAAATCTTGGCCCACCTTTTATAATAAAATCGAAGTTACAAGGTCAATTATGTGGACATTTTCTAGAATTTATCGCATATTTTCCCCCAATATTTTAGTCTAAACAAAAACACTGAATTTCGCTTAGGAATAATTTTAACATACTTTTTTCTTTTTAAAACTTTCGGAATAAATTGCAGAAGTTCCAAGGGTTCTTTCTAACCCCAAAGTTTCATGACCTTGATTCGGTATCTTAGCTAAAGCAAAATTTTTTTATTAACTTCATAGCGAACTTTAACAAATTTCAATTTTATTACACTTAAAAGCACATTGTGGGTTATTAGGGTTTACACGCTGTTTAACATATGTTTAGGGATTGAGACATTGTAACGGGATATTTACAGTGATTATTATTGAACGATGAGCACTCGATATTTCGACGCCGTTGCAAGCCGTAAATAAAGCCGTAGATATCCCGTTACAATGTCTCAATTAGTAAATAACCGTGAAAGTTTAAAACAGTGTATATGTTTAGGGGTTGTGTTTAATTTTTTTTGTGTTAAGACCGATAATGTTCTCTTCCCTGTTTGGATAAAGTTATCTAAATACTATAAATTTATTTTAGGCTACTTTCAACAGTCTCTTCAAGTCCGGAAAAATTTGGTTTCAAACACTTGATCCATATTAATTTAACGGAGCAGTTGCGAGAATCAGAGATAATGTATACGCAGAGCTGCGATAAAGCTCCCGTTTATTTTAAATCCAATTACCATTAAAAACAACCAATAAGCAGAAACGCCGGACAAGATTAAAGTGCATGCATTTGCATTTCCATTGAAACAGTACTTTACATTTGTCTCTCCAAAGCTTGTCTGTGAAACAATGCTTACGTTTGAACTCTTTTTACTCTATAGATTAGCATTTAACCACTATCTTGCCTGATCTCAAATGACGATGTGGTGGAAGATGAAGAATATATTAAACTTAGATTACAACTGGCTCTCAAGTACAGCTGCCAGCCACAACAAACCCAGAGCTGGTCCTTGGCGACACATTTCCAGCTTGAGGGTGCTTGCTAGCCAGTCGAGCACTAGAAAATGATCCTTACTATGATATGATTGCATCAAATTCAAAAGTCTTTATTCAAATAGGCCCCAAAGGAGCACTTATGAAAGTTAAAATGACTCTAACAGCGGGCCTCTGCAACATTCATCTACCCGAATCACAGACTAAAACTAATGCTGTCTTTATCAGAACATAATAAATGACAAAGACACCAACAGACCCAATCCGTGCTCAAAGTACTGTAAAAATGTGTAACACTTACCGCTCTATCAGCAAGGTTCCGCACCCTGCAATGGAGGTAGGCTGGCTGACCCACGGCGGCGGTGGCTTCGCGCTTCGTGCTGTTGTCGAAGTACGGCTGGCCGAGTGGCTCCCAGCCTCCGCCGCCGGCTGATACACCTGGGGACAAGCACATTTCTTATCTTTATATTTTTAACTTCACCAAACAGCAAAGAACCGACTTCATCTTAGGTTGTAGTCAAAACAAAACTCATGAAAACAGTATTTCCATAAAGTGAATGTCTCTTATTGGGTTGGTTGAGTGTAGGTACTCTCTACTGGACAGGCATAATCAGCATCATGGAAGATGAAGTTGCCACACACCACGCTTCGTAGCTGTCTCGCGGTGATCACAGAAAATATTCGTGTATATCAAGGAGAATGCTACTATCAATTTCCTGGATATAGGTTTCACAAGGTGGCAGGATTAACACTTCTGCGAGTGTCCGTCTGGGTTGGTACCTTCGCTTGGCACATGAAGTCTGCCGCCAAGCATTATTGTAGAGCATTACTGTGTTCCGATGTGATAAGCAAAGCAGTGAAATTACTGAGCTTATGAGACTTAATATCTAATTACACAGGGTAACGAGTGCAATGCAGTGCCGCGCAGGCTTTTGTTTTCCGTAAATTTTTGAGTGGCACTGCAATTTTTATGGGCTGGTGTTATGTTTACCATCAGGCAAACGATCAGTTCGTCTCGTTATCAAATAGTATTGAAAATGGTAGCTTTCGGCTTTTACAGCACCCGTGGAACATATAGGGTGGTCCTAATTATATACTGGGACCAGACCGCACTGCATTGGTATATTATTTAAACATAAATTGAGTAGACAAGTCATGACTTCGATTGTCTAACGTGCTACTGGTTAACCACTAACTAGATCCTGCGGTTCTAAAGTGGTGTCACATGAAGCTCTAATTAAGCTTCGTGGCTATAAACGATCTGAGAAGGACAAATTTTATACCAACAAAGCTTTGGTAAAGTTAGCGTTTTGGTAAAGTTACCAAATAATAGAGATAGGTACGTGCTCGTATTTGCCGACTGAATACAAAGTAGGAAGTTTAATAACACAATCACATGTGAATAGCGGTGGAATTAGTGGACTCCTAATTCGGTGTCTGTGCTCCTAGAGAAACTTTGTCAGCATTTCAACAACTTGGGGCCGTGCGGAGCAGATGGTGAAGTTTAAATGTCAACTTTGATGAAGGTTGCTTCAGCTGAGTTGCTTTCTAGGGCTATTAAATAATGTATCGAAAATTACATACGTCGTCGGTGGCATTTGACCGTATTTTCAATGAAAGTTCAAACACTCTAGCTGTGTATTGTAAGAAGGCAATGTTGATGAACTCTAAAATAAAAATACGTTTTTATACAAAAAAAAATAGAGCTAGTGTAAATAATAGTCTGATCGTTCAATTCGAAGCTCAGCTAGAGAAGACATGATCGAGGTATTATATTAAATTAAAATAGGTGAAAAACAAGCAAGTGTCCCACCTGATGTTAAGTGGTTAACGCTGCCTATGAACCTCTGCAATACCAGAGGCATTGCGTTCCCCGTTCTCGTGCAAGAAGGGTTTCTTAGAGAGGAATCTCTTCACCATTCTCTTAAAGATGGTCAAATTATAGCACAGGGGGAAATCTCGTGCGGAAGCCCGATCTTGTCACATCTAGATTCATATATCTACCATTCAGAGGTGGTATACTTTAAAACAAATATAAAAGGCCACCGCTCTTGATATATTATTATATTCTAGATACTCATTAAAAAAAAAGAATCATAAATTGACGGAGAAATTGAACAATACCGCCACAAAAAAAAACAGACGAAATGAGAACCTCTACCTTTTTCGGAAGTCAGTTACAATTTAGTTAGTAATTAAATCGGTTTTTAGTTATTGTTTTTTACAACGTTTTTTTAAACATAATTTACCTGAAAACACTGATTTCAAGATAAATATAAAGATAAATATAAAGATAGATATAAAGCAATATCGCAAGCAGCTATCAGTGTGTTCTGATAGATGCACTTGAGCGCTAGTTCTTTGAAGCAGGGTACTCACTTAGAGGTGTACCACGGAATGTATCGGATACTGTATCAAGTGAGTATGTATGCGCGATACATTACGTAGGATGTATACTACGTAATGTATCCTGATTTTGTTGTATCAGCCACATTACGTGCTACACTACTAAGTGGGTACCCTGCTTTAGGTTCACACATAAAACTTTCATGAGTGTTGTCCCAGTTACGAATTGAACCATAAGGTATGAAACATTTTAATCAGTACAGTTAATTATTGTTGCGGCTGTACTAATTAGTGTGCTTATTTGAAACTGGTAATACTCGGTCTGTATTACCAAGCATTATTACTAATTACTTATTTCATGCAGACACAGCAATTACATTGGTTATAGAAGGTATGCGGGTCTAATTATACTGGTTATTCCGTCAATATTGTTCGGGTGACGGGATACAAAAAGCACTTTCTTGCATACTGGCAAGATTTCTCCAATCATCTTATACACATTAAAGCAATGCTCACTGAGTGTTTTCTACCCCTGAAATCTCAAGATCATTAACTTGAGATTTCAGTGGTAGACAATATCGCGATGAACCAGAGTTAAGGCAATACGACATTTTTTTCTTGCCTAGTTAGACCACACTCAAGTTGAAAAATCTGTTGCCAAAGACGTATCGGCGTGTTCCTAAAGCTGCACTTAAGAGCTAGTTCATTTCTAGGTTCAGCCTGTGAAAAAATACTTCGAGCTCACTATTTACTTACCAAAGTCTTGCAAAACAAGATAGGTATTAATTCCTTTCAAGGAGTGCGCTTTGAAGACGGCTTCAGCACAATCCAAGAACTACTCCAGTAATAAAACCAAGCTCGTTTACAGTGTCCGATCTTACTTTACTAAATCTTTGGCGAGATTTTGATTTGGTATTCCGTTCACAAAAACTGGCCTAAGTAATACGGTCTACGAAGTTTGCAAAATCACGTCATTGTTATAGTTTAACTTTCGAATTTCGGGTTCAAATTCTGCTATCGTGCCGATTTTATGCTGATTTTTCACCGTGTTAGTAAATATTGAAGAGCATACTAATGTGAAAGAACATGCAAACCTAATGGAATAGATATGTTACTTTACCAGTGAAAGATCTTTTAAAGTTGATTTAAATAAACCGATATTCAAGCTGGGCCAGACCATGGAACAAGATAATTGACTTGTCAAAAGCAGAATATAGTAAAATATTACTATTTCACTTGACTGCCTATCATTTTAAACCACTTTTGTTTAGAATTGTTTGTAACTCAGTATAGTTTTTAGAGAACAAAATGATATGCCGCTTGCATGTTGGACTAAAATTGAAATTGAGCATTTTTGCAGTCACTTCATATTATATGTTGTATTATTATATTTGTGTACTGAAGCTTATTAGACTATGGGCTAATATAAGTTATTTTAGAGTAAAAAGAGACTAACAAGTTTCCATTCCCCGTATTTTATTATACTAGCTCTTTAAGCTTTTAAATGGGTCCGCTAAAGTATCTCTCGGTATTTATCCCAGGTCTCTCATAGTTTCGTTATGGAATGAGAACTCTTGTAAAAAATTAATATCTTGAAGTCATGACTTGGTTGGCTTAAAACATTTCTTTGACTATAACTAGGCATGTTAAATCAAGAGGAATACATAATATTTGTTCCTTCTTTTAAAAAAACACCTCGCCATTGTTGTATCATTTAGTTAATATCCAGTAAACAATTACCATACTTGTGTTCTATTCATATAGCCCTCATAGTTTGTAAGTGCCTAGATACATACAGGGGATTAGTTTCATTTCGGACAGGTCCGTTAATTGTACCTTATACTCGTAGTTTTAGTTAATTTAATTTATTTTGCCGTAAACTCACTGGGTAAATTACTAACTGGTAGTAGGCTGAAACATTTGGATGGTTTACAGTAGGTCTACAATGGCTTGTAGATGCCCAACTGTTATATTTTTTATACTAGTTGATAATGAGACCAGTCGCTCGTTTGCCTGATGGTAAGCACAATGCGAGCCCAAAACAGAGCCCATTTCAGTGTCACTCAGAACTTCGAAACACAACTTTGCGTGGCACTGCATTGCGCTCGTTACCTTGATACATTAGATGTTAACTTTATGAAATATACATATTTTAAAGTGTTAAGCCTCCATGCTACCTTACATTGCTTAGCATGATCTTACGTTGTATCAACATTACTGCAACATTCACTTTGAAATAAATATATGGTAAAGTTCAGGATTCATTCTAAAGATATTCTATAAGATGCGAAAACACGATTTCATATAATTATCTCGATAGAAAAATATACCTCCAACGTGAACAATAAGGTAAAGATGTTTTTACATGACTGCAAAAAAAGGAGTGTAATGTTATTAGGGTGAGTTTCTTTAATCCACCATAATTTTTAAATGCCTGAACATATTTCGACGTATGGGGTATCGTTAGAATCCTTATGTCATCCCGAGTGACATTGGCTAGGGAGTCGTTTTTTTTTACGTAGGTAACTTCTGTTATTAACTATCGCACTTATGTAGTAGACTAGAAAAGTTATTTATTAATTAAAATTAAAACTGTTAAACTTCATCAAGAACACTTTTATAGCGACAGAAATTTCGAATAGATCGTAATTTCTTTTATAAATTAATTAATATCATCTGTGATTGTTAAGGGCATACCTATTAAGCCGCTTATAACTATTTAAATACTATAGTATTTAAATAGTTATTAGCGACTATGTAGACACTTTTAAAGGTACTTAACCTTTAAAAGTTGACTCATATTCTGTCTGGATACTTAATCATTTAAAGTACTTTTATTAGGTGCTATTGGTATTGTAGGAAAAGTACTATTTTAGTAACTAAAGCCAACAAAATACAAACTTTTAAACTCGCGTAATATTAGTTTATTGACATGTTTTGTTTTTGTAATTTAAACGCTTATCTTATGGTTATCACCATTACGTCGATTCACCTTAATGATGATAATGTATTGGATGCCAAACGTCGTCGGCATCATACAAGGTGACGTTTTTAAATTTTAGGCCCACTGAATTAATCTTTGGCCATTATAAGAGCATATGTTTTGCTGTAAGGGCATATTTTTTTGCGTCGTTGTTACTTTTACACCTACTTAGTAAGAAAACGAAAAAATGTAGCAAAACATAAACATAAATAAGTTTAGCATAGCCGACAAGGAAAATATGCCTTATCTGCATTTACGTTTAGATAACATAAAGCAGCTTTGCCTTGGAAACCTTTTGGAAACGTTTTTGATCCTCGTTCACTAAATTTCCCGAATGGCGACGAAAGTTTTTGGAAACGTTCCGATTATAGCCGATCCCAGCCGAGTCCAGCTTCCATTAGTCCGATCCCTTTCAACGATAAAAACGTGCTTTGTTTCCCGTCACGTCCCTTTATTTTTTACTCTCCCACTTTTTTTCAGCAAACCGGAGTATTTGCAAATATTTCATTACGTAGTCGGCCTATTGAAAAAGAATTTTTTGTTGTTGTCGAGATAAAAGGGTTTCATTTGTATGAATTGGAAACCAAATTGCGTTTAGGTCATGACTGTTTTCTTTATTGTTCATCAGAAAGCGAATAATGTGCTTTTATGGCTTAATGTGAGGTCATTGTAATGCTGACGATGTAAATATATGAAACGTTAATTAAAACAAGTCATGTATTTTAATTTTGTTTTTTTAATTAGATTTATTTTTATTATGGAATTCTTTTGTTAACGTTCGGGTCGGTCATTAGATTTAGGAACCAGAAAACTCATCAAAAATATTTTTAATTCCACTTATCACACTAGCTCATTATAGTGATTTACATAAACCTTATACTATTAAAAGGACCATTCTACAATTACACACAACATTTAGTAAAAAGCTGTTATTTTTACATTACAAACAGACACTTCAATTTTATTTATTTGTATGTATATATATGTAACTAGGGATTAAAGTAACTTACCTTCAGAAGTGATGAAGTGACGAAAAATTCTAATATTTTACTTACAGGAAATCCAAAACTAACCAAATTAGAAAAAGGAATCTCCAACTGAATGTCACTTACGACACTAGCTGTCAATTCCTGATGGCATGTCCGGTAAAACGGGTTTGATGCCTCGGATGAATCCGTCCGGGATTCGGGATGCATAGATTTTTTATGCTGTCCATCATACTGCGGACAGCTGACCGATAGGAGAGTGTTCGAAAACAATTCCTTTGGTGTTGTACCTTGGTATTTTTGAAGTTTCGCTCCAAAATACCTCAACTCAGTGCTACTCGAGTTTATCCTCAATATCTGGGTGACCTAGCTTTGCTCGATATTTTTTTAAATAACATTTTTGTGTGTAATATTGCGTTTTTAGAAATACCCGAAATGAATTATATAGATGACATAGCTTCGCTCTGTGCAAACGCAAACAAACAAACGAACGTAAAAACTTTTTTGTGTAAAATAGCATTTTTACAAGAAATATAACATAGGTAAACTCAAAAAGTTAACCTATAAAGCTTTTTCCGAGGTAGCTGAAATAAATTTAAATATTTATAAATATATGTATAGTTATAAAGGAATTGCTCGTTTAAAATTATAAGATAAACTCGAGTAGCACTATTATTACACTGCACTCAGTGCAGTGTAAAACATCGCGACACCAAGAACATATTTTGAAAATAGTTACAATGGCGAATCTTATAAAAATTGTAAAAGCGATCTCTCCCAGACAACCTTTGGTAGCAAATGTTTCTGATTAGAAAAGGACTGTGATGTATCATTATAGAGAAATAATATCAATCAATATAGTCTAACGTTGGGCTAAATGAAGTTAAATTTCAGGTTCCTGTAGTTTTTTGTTACTCTCTTGGTTAACCAGATGGGTAGATATTTATCTGATGGTAAGCATAACGCCAGCCCATAACGATATTAATTTTAAAGACTTTGATCAAAATCTATGATGTTGTCAAATGTATTGATCAGAGCTGAGACGAGATCCGAGTGCTCGCATTATTACCTATTCAAAATGCCAAACCCATATATATGAGGTATGGCCGAGTCAAGACAATGTTTAATCATAAGCAGGGTTGACTGGCAACTTTGTTCGAGTTACGCTTGAGGTATGCGGCTGGCATTGAAGGCGGGGAAGCCATTATACGGTGAATATTTTGTGTGCCGATTCCTGCTTCCCACGCGTTTCGAATCCACCCAAGATCTCTCCCACACCGCGTGTCTACCCTAGTCATATCTCCATCGTATTTGAGAGCATATAAAGTAAAATCGAGATTCGCGTCATATAACCAAAATGGAGCGTAAAATCTTGATAGCTTGTAAAGTCTTAAGTAAGTACGACGAGCCAGTAAAACCGCGTTGTATACACGTACATATTTTGTAATAAAGGGTTTTAGCTGGATCCTTGACGAACTTAAATGCAATGAAGAAAGCTATTTGATCCAAAATTATTCTATGGCGTATTTTGAAAGCAATACGCTAGATAACTTTGAATGGGATACCAAAAAAAGCCAATACCACTATGCCCTTCTTTAGGACCTATATTTTCAGAGGCACTTGTACCTACATAGAATACTGTTAGTACCAATCTGTTTATTCATACTTTAACGTTTCAATTTTAGACCTAAAAAGTATTGGTAAACTTTTCACGTGGACCCAATCACGTAGAAATTGTTCTACGTTTTGGACCACAGCTGGCGACCGTTTAGTGTTTGTAGAATTGTTTGTTGGAATCGGGGTCAAAATCAATAAGATACAATTTTGACGGAGCTCACTAAGATAGTTTGAATAACAAATTGGATTAATATTCGTTGGTCAATTCTAATTAATCTTGTACGGAAGTGATTTGTAGGCTATTATTTTAGTTCTACGAGTAGCTGTATTAATTTGTACATTTTATCGCAGGTCTCTTCTCGAGACATTGATAACGACATTGATAAGTCGTGCGACGTGCTAAGGTTCATAGACGAGTTTTAAATAATATTACTGATATATAGATATAGAAATTGGAATATAATGGAATGGTCTCTGCATCTTAGCCTAAGTTAGAAAAAAGTGAGTAGAGAATAGCTTTAAGTTACGCGTTTAATGTCTAGCTTTATTTGATACTCCCTTCTTTTTATTTGGATGTACGAACCGACAAAAAATGCACACTCATGTTTATGGGATAACTGTGTAGTGTATATATAAGTATTTTTAATTTTGCAACTGATATTTGATACCAACATACAGTTTTTCGTTTTCCCTTTTCTCTCTATGTATTCTGAATACATACTTAATTTATACAAATAAATAAAATTGAAGTGTCTGTTTGTAATATCAAAATAACAGCTTACTAAATGCATATGAAAGTATATACGGTACCTATAACATAACAACCATTTTTAAAATGTTTGTCTGTCTGACTGTTTGTTCCGGGTAATCTTCGAAACGACTGGACCGATTTTGACGCGACTTTCACTGGCAGATAGCTGATGTTACAAGGAGTAACTTAGGATACGTGGGAGCAGCCGCGCTGCCGCGGGGCACAGCTCGTATAGACATAATGATAGGAGTAGGTACTTACCGAACAATATGAAGATACAGCTCAGCTCAGCCGCCCACATTTTTATGTGATATCTCTTCACATCATGCGCCTACCACTGATCACCTTACAGAGTTGTCACTACACACACATACACTTGTCATAGTTCAGTTCACTCTTTTGTGATGTTTACACCAACAGTTCACTCTTGAGTCACTTGCTGTAACAAAATGAAAACAGTCATAAAACATAAGCCAAAGGATCACATTAATTTAATATGAAGATACATTTTAGTGAGATGGTTTCAGTGTCTGCTACTAAAGTAGAATAAGATATTCTAATTTTTTTTTATGTTATTTGGTAACGAGACTAGCTGGTCGTTTGCCTGATGGTAAGCATAACGCCGGCCCATAACAATTGCAGTGCCACCCAGAACTTTGATACACAAAGGCCTGCGCGGCACTGCAGTGCGCTCGTTACCCTGAGACATTAGGTATTAAGTCTCATAAGCCCAGTAATTTCACTGGATACTCTGCTCATCAAACCGGAACACAATAATGCTTGGACACTACTGCTTGGCGGCAGACTTCACGAGCAAAGCGGTGGTAACAACCCAGACGGACACTCGCAGAAGAGTTAGTCCTCCCACTAACACAGTAATTTGTTAAAATAAATGAAAATACTCCTAACATCCATACTAGTAATATTAATGCGAAAGGGTGTTTGTTTCTTTAACGGATCGAGGTGTTTTTGCATAGAGACAGATTAAGGGCCAGAGAATGACATGCTTTTTCTCTCGAAAAACTGCATGGTTCTAAGGAAACTTTCACGCGGTGAAAGTTTCATGTAAGTATCATTTGTTTTTGTTTGTATGTACCGCCTACGTAGTATTTGTATTCTCTTTGTGTGCCGCCACAGCGAACATATTTTCGAAAACCATACATTTTATAATAACGTAAGAAGTGTGTAGGTATTATCAATCTATGAATTTCAAATCATTGTTATTTTACCATAATAGCAGTAAACTACAATTTGCAAGAGCAATATTATTAGTTTCTGTAAGTTATTTCAAGTCAAGGAAATTATTAATTGGATGCCTAACAACGTAGACATTTAATTATGTGTATAACAATATTGGCTTCTGTTAGATACCTATTACAAGGAACAAAATGACTAAAAATGTAATATGTATATTGTATGTACCTAACGTACGTTTCATACGAACTTTTTCAACACACTTGCGAGGAAATAAACAGATTTGTATCATTATTATTTTCTACGGAAAAAATGGCGCGTAAAAATGTTTATGTTTATAAGAATAAAGAAAAAAATTGTTGGTATTATCTGTGGTATAAATAAAATGGTTAAATTAAGAATGCTTCGTTAACATACATATAACTTGCAGTGAGGTAAAAACTTGAGCGGGACATATTCATAAAACATAGTGCGGTGCAACTTATTTACTACTCTATGCAGGTGCGGTGTGAAAATAACAGTTGGCAATATATCAAGTTCTCAGACTAAATCAAGTTACGCCATAATAGTACTTCATCATCAGCCAGAAAAAAATCCACTGCTGAACATCGGCCTCCCCCATGACGGGGGATTTTGCTATAATATACCACGCTTGGCTCTTGACGACTGCCAGTTTCAAATAATTCAATTTATAAACTCACGAATAATATTAATTATTATCTACTGGTTCTAATCGTTGTTTGTGGGCGTTGACCTCTGAACTATGGGAAACCTTTGACCGACTGTTGGCAATATGGAAGCCGTTCTTTGTTACCTATTTTTACAGCTAACATTTCGCCTTTAATGAAGTTATTCCTGGAAGTATAGCTATTAAATGAGATTTCCTCGCTTTTTAGGAGTTTGTAATTGAACAAGGAACCTTTATAAACTAAGATAGTCCAGGCTATTTGTCCCAGAATTTTTACACTCGATAGATTATAAAGTCAAAGGTGCCTATTATATATGTTGAACCCAGAATAGGACTGACAGTCCAGTCCTTGGACGACCAGACTAACGGTGAAGCGACAACTTTACATTGTGGCTATTCCTCATTTACTTACGAAACGTTTCGGTTCTACCTTCAAAATTCATCCGCTAAGCAGTGGAACTCCCTGCCTGAGTCTCTGTTTCCCGATCGCTATAACCTCAGTTCACTTCAACTCACTTCAAACGGGGAGGAAATTTAAAAGATGATTTAAAATAAAAACCTACATAATATTAAAATTGAGTAGGTAAACTGCGGCACACAATGCTCCAAGTATTGTTTCCTCTGTGTGCAACTGTCTAAGTTCCATTCGGGAAACCTTCCCGTCGTGCACGCAAAGATGCTGGCAGCCACAGATCTAAAAGCAGCAGAACGTGACTTGTCAACGTCACGGAAACAATTTCGCGGTATCGCGTACGGAAGCGGTTCCAAATTCGGACGTGAGGTCGCCACATGTAAGCGACAAGAGACATGATACAAATCATATTTATTCAGAAGAGACGTTGCACAAATTATGATACATTAGATGAAATTCAGTTCGTAGTTTCATTTGTGACGATTTGAACTTAAAGGCGTGAACTACGTTTCCCAATACTGTGGTAAGAAAGCGTTTGGAAGCAGTTGCGTTTTAAAGGACGATAATAAATGCCCTATTCATCGAATCAAATTAGGTTTTAACATCGCAATTTGTTCATATTGAATGGATTTCAATGATTTTGTATGAGTGTCGACGTTTTAAATTTAATACTGTTTTTACATTAGACTATAATGGGGTTATTTTAAAATGAATAACCCCAATAAATCACTTAATCACTGCCACATGACTTTGTGGTAGACGAGTTATAGGATACATAAATATGTTTTTGGGCAAACATAGGATACGCTCTGGCAAGATAGAGCGGTGATCTGCACCAAGCATCAGCCTAATTAGAAGACTCGAACATGAATGAAGGAAATGATAAGATAATACTTTTTTATACGACTGCACAAAAAAGGATTGGATGTGTTTAGGGTTCATGTATGTATGTATGTATGTATGTGAGTTTCTTTATTCCACCATAACTTGTAAATGCCTGAACAGATTTGAATGTATGGGGTATCGTTAGAATCCTTATATCATCCCGAGTGACACTGGCTTGGGCAAACGTATTTTTTATGTAACTTTGGTTACAATTACTTGTTACTCAATGACGTGACGAGACGAATTAAGCCGTCAGCCTGATATTAAGTGGTACACCTACTTAAGTACCTACGTAGTGGGTATACTTACGTAAAAATACTCTCACAGAGAGTGTGTGAGAGAGAGAAAGAAAAGTAGTAACAGAGACCGCCACAAGTTTCCGTATAATGGTACCTGTTATACATTGGGCAAATTATATTTTAATTAGTATTGTAATAAGTTTTTACATTTTGGGGATTTAATATTTAGAAGAGTTTTTAGCGCTGCAAGGGCAATGGTGCCTGCACCTTTAGTGCGGCTTTTTCTCACAACACAGGTTTGTTCTGTGGTTGTAATGTAGCAATTACGTAATTAAAAAAATATCCACAATTTAGTGTAGTATCAATAATGCCATTTGACACGGGAAAATTTATAGGAACTGTCATTATTGTCTTTATATTTGTAAGACTGTCGCGGTGTTCCTGTATCATATTATACTAGAAATATTACAATAAGCTATTCAAGCAATTGACTACAGTGAAGCTTGGTTTGAATAATGTATGTAGAAACGTCTTTAGTCATCAATGTGGTCCGTAGTTGTAATTATAGCAGTAAACTCAGTACACCGGATATTGGCATACGCCAAAGCAAGAGAATTATTCAAGCGACTGAACCGAATTGAACCAGCAGGTAGAGTTTCCTCACAGTTAGGGTTACCAACACTATTTACGGACTAGGATAAAACGAAAATAGGTACATTTCAAAAATGGAATGGACAAAGAATTGTCTCTCAGGGATCAGGTAAAATTCATTAAAAACCAGCTTCAACTCAACTTTCAGCATCAGCTTTTTTGCCCAAATATAATCTGTACTATAATAAATGAGTGAAGTTTGTAGGTTTGTTGGGCAATTAGTTTTTCCTACTTTAACGCAGCAATGGAGCAAGGGGTTGACGTGATTTTTTTGGTATATAGAAAAATGCACGGCTCCTGTGAGAACGTGGGTGAAACCGCGGAAAGATGTTAGTGTATATATAAGAAAGTATTATAAATGCAAATAAGGAATGAGATAAGCAGGTCACGTATTTTAAGGTGTTGCACCTTCACGTGTTTGCTCTTACATCTACTATGTAGCTACACTGTAACTACATTTAACAATCAATGCGTCTTGCCAAATAATAGTATATGATAATAATAATAATTCTTTATTTCAGACACACGATCACGTATTACACTCACTTATTACTAAACAAAATAAAATAAATTAAAACATTAAAAAAATACACCGCAAAAAAAAGAGATGAGAAGATAGGAAAATCTACATTAGGTAGTTAATTTTACCCAATGTCTGTATGTTGTTGTCAATATAAGCCTGTCTGCCAGACTTCTGACAATTGAGTTTTCGGACGAGTCAACTCTGGACATGAAAGACGCAACCCTTTTTCGCTGGATGGCATTAAACGAATCAACGCGAACCAAAGACAGCAAGTAGAGTCGTAGTGTGAATCTATACGCTTTATCTGCCCAATTGAGAAGCTACTCATAAATATCTATACCCAATGCCCACAAATTAAATACCCGGCGCTATCTTATCATCTTACTCATAACTTTACTAAATCGTCGTGAAACCTACAAAATCGATAGGAAAATTGTCGTAGGCCTTTCTAAATGTTCGATTAAGAGAACTGGTGAAATGTCAAATGAGTGGTAACCCTACTAGCAGCCATTTAACATGTACGTAGGTACACACGTGAGAAGACATAGGTATTAACGTAATTATTTAACGGAATTCACATGTGCGCTCCGAATAACTATTAAGTGGTATTATATATTCGCTTTGAAACTGTATTTGTATTTACCTTTACTTATGTAGCGGATTCCAATTAGCAAAGGTGATAAAATATGCTAGGGATATGTATTTTTTTAGCTTTAATAATGTAGTATTTACTTTAGTGGGTTAAAAGTGCTAAATGTTAATCTTTAATAGGACTTCACATTTTATTGGTAAAAACTTTAGTATCATACTAAAGACTCGATTTATAAATACATGTTTAACCGGTTTCACTTACGTAGTATATTATTAGTTATACATAATACAGGCTTTAGTTTGTCGACTTCAGAATACGTCAATTTGAGAATCTGCCCCGTTGAGAATCTGGCTAATTTCTCTGGAGCGATACAGCCGAATCATTTTTATCCGGTTAAACATTTTAAAATATGGACAGGACATTGACTTGGAATCTGTAATTAACTAATTTTAATAACATTATACGTCTTTTTCGAATTAAAAACATCAGAAAAGAATGAAATACATTTTCAGGGTTGTCATTTTTTTATTTTTTCAACCAACTTCAAAAACGTAGGAGGAGGTTCTCAATTCGGTTGTTTCTTTTTAAATACTACGTAATACAAAATTCGGTAAGTATTGTTTTAAAATCTAGGATTGTCTAGAGTTTAGTCTACAATAAAATAGATAAACAAAATTGTCATCGTCTATGATGATTAGGTACCTAAATAAATCCACACATAGTTTTACATAAATTAGTTGAATTTTTGTGTGAGCATCAGAGTCGAATTCATCGGACTAGACATTTTCATTTGGCTATATCGTTATATTGATCTATAAATATAATATAATTATCGTTTTATTGATACTACGGATAGTACGATAGTGTCACCACACGAGTTCTGTTACCAATTATTATATCGTTAAAATTCTAATCGGGTTGATTTCAAATGAAATGTGTATAATCAATAGGTATATCAAGAAATAATCGTTTGAAGTAATCTCACCTGATCCTAAGTAACGAAGTAGTTCGAAGGTATGAAACAAGCCAAGAGTAGAATAGAACTCTTTCAAGTGACCTATAAATAGGAGCTTAGAGATAGAATTTTTACTTGAGGGTGGCAGTTAAGTAGGTGGTAGAAATTGTTTTAAAAAAAGTGGGAACTGGCATCGGCGAAGATGTCGTGATATATGATATTTCATCCCCCATTTTCTACAATTATTTTATAAAATTTATTAATCAGCCATCCTTGATATACTCTACTTACTACTGAAAATTCAAATCATTCAAATCGGTTCGTAATTGACGGAGAAATAGACACAGACATAAAAACACAGACGAATTGAGAACCATCAAACAATTCCAACCATCGTACTATGGATAAATTATAGTGGCTATACTGAAAGCTTATTGTAGTATTGGAACCGTCGATGTACGAATCTGCAATCAATCTCACTCTCATTCAGAGTCTCAGTCAGACATCATCGTTTTAAAAATACACACGTTTACGTAGGAAGACTGTACTAGAATGTATTGAGCACCCTAAAACCGCACTGAGAGCCGAAGTCGCGTACACTTGTGCCCGGAATCTGGATAACAACTTGAGGAACTATCTGTGTACGACCACAGCGTGTCTATGTACTAGTTTAACTATTTGTGGAGCCTGATTGTTTGTGTGAGTTGGTGCGTTGATACCACAATATAAGTCTTGTCGTGAATCTCCAATTTACTTTTGCTTTGTTTAACTTGGTATAATTATTTCAAGCAACCTGTCAAGTACTGAATATTTAAATATTTGGTCAAGGTGCTCGTGAAGTCTGCCGCCAAGCAGTAGTTTGCAAGCATTACTGTGTTCCGGTTTGATGAGCAGAGTATCCAGTGAAATTACTGGGCTTCTGAGAGTTAATGCCTAATGTCTCAGGGTAACGAGCGCACTGCAGTGCCGCGCAGGCCTTTGTGTTTCAAAGTTCTGGGTGTCACTGCAACTGTTATGGGCCGGCGTTATGCTTACCATCAGGCAAACGACCAGCTCGTCTTGTTACCAAATAACCTAAAAAAAAGGTAATCTTTGTAAGTGTGACCATAACTACTCAAGCCATAATATACAATACTTTTAACTAAGGCTTTGTACATAGTTAAAAATATGTCAAAAGGAATTCTGCTCTTTATAATGTAGAATTTAGCCATAACTGCTCGCAGCTTATTACCGGTTCTGTCTATATGCTTCGCCTAGTTGAACCTATCGTCGATAACTAATCCTAGGTGTACGTTAACTCTGAAACCTGTTCAATATTGAGACAGACGTTTAAGGTGCATTAAGTTTATGGTTAGGTTCTGTAGAAACATTTTTTACTCTTTTGTAGTATGAAAACAAAATAAATGCTATTTAAAATTTCTATTATGGCCCACTAACATGGTCACAAGTTTTTAGTTTTCTATAGGCGAGGGTATTGTAATGTGCAAAAAATATTGCAACTATAATGTAATATTAAAAGATCTCATCTATATTTCACATTTTAATTGTTATTTTAGATTTACCACAACTTTTTAAAGTTAAATATTATAATCACCACTTACATGGGATGGATATCCTTAAATATATAATATTGTGAAAATGAAGATCATAATATGTCAAATGTAGTTTTATGCTATATTACGGCGTAGCAAAAGTGGACGGATAAACGAAATGATTTAATAAAGTTCCTAGTTTTTATTATGGAATTCTGAATAGGAACATTGTTTAGTTATCAAAAGTAAGCATGACCGGGAACATTTGCGTGCAACTTAACGTTCGTTGCGCACGAATGCTGCGTGCTGCGCGCTATTGTATGAAGTAAAACAAGAAAGTTTTTGTATCTTAACATCAATAGTGCCAGCAATGTGTAGTGTCAATTGAGTTGAGTGGCGAGAAATACGAGTCAAACAAATGCTGAGCGTAATCGAAGCTTACCATAACTGTTTGGATACAAGTGTTACACAAAAGTTCGTAAACATTGACTAACTCTTGTTTTTGCTGATACAAGTTTCCTATTACTCTGAACTATATGTTTTTATTTTGTGTAGTCTCAATAGGCATGTTCATAATACTTCACCTTATCTGCAAGTGACGATGTGGTCTAAGATGGTGATTATGCTAAGTCTAGAATAAGGCAGGCTCTAAACTCTCTAAAGGGCAGTTGCCTCGAACATACCTATAGGTGTATCGCGACAGATTTAGGATTACGACACTTTTCTGATGAACACACCTACACAGGCAGACCTCTGCGGTAGTCCGTATAGCGTTTGTGGCCGGCTTTAAGCTCTTCGTTCCCTTCTTAGCTTAGCGGGCGGCTTAAGCCTACCGTCTAACCAGCCGAGCACTAATAAATCTCCTACTACGATTCTACGGTTTACGTTATTGTTTTAAAATGTTTTCTAGGTACTACGGTTTACGTTATTGTTTTCTAGGCACTAGGTACAATACGTGGTTTAGCTTTTGACTACTTCTTCCCGTCCCGTTCTTAAAAGTAAACTATATTATCCTACTCCTGTACTCCGTTAAGTGCGTCTACGCCGTCTACTACTGTTTTAGTCCGACACTGTCCATCTAAAGATTGTCTAAAATAAATTACTTTGAACGATAAGACCGCCCATTGCTAATTTTCTGGTAGTATGCAATGTATGTATATTTATGGTATGCAATAAATAATTTTTGTATTGTATTGTATTATCTGATCAGACTTCGAATGGGAACTGGCTTTCAAGTGCTGCCTTCCAGAACATTCGGAAGGAGGCGCACAAAGCTACATTTATTTTGACAATATGTTGAAGAGTTATCTTATCGCTAAAAGAGATTTCTTGTAGACAACCAAAGAACAATAATGTAATGCTCGACATCAAATTTTGCAAAGTTCTTCCCTTAAATGATTCAGGCCAGTTACAATCTTAAAATCCAATTTAAAATTACGGGACCGTAAATAGAAGAAAAAAGGAATTAGGTACGTTTCATTTTATGAAACGGTTTTCATTTGTAACGGATTGGTATCAGGATGAAAATAAAGTCTATTTTATTTGCAGCAGTCGTATTCGTTCGGAAATAAATTTCGATTACATAAATAATTCCGTAGTTTGGTTGTTATAGTTCAAAATATCACTTCGAAAGTTAACTAATAATAGATTCGATTTTAATCTTTAGTTTGAACTTGGAATCTGAACTGGGTCTAAAGAGTGGCTGCCGAGTTACACCAAATAGGTTCTTGGCAATAGATTTTTATAGGTAACTAGCAAAGTGAGCAGTAGAGAATGACCTTCTGTCATAATAGACCTATGGTTGGGCTTCACCATAAATTCAAGCTGGTTGTAAAATTCAAATCATCGAACTACGCATAGCTAGAGGTCCGTAGGTCGATGATTTAAGTTGGTCAAGAAATGGAGGTGGAAAGATGATCGAGGTGGTGAAGTATAGACCTCTGAGCAATTATAGTTTCAAAACAGATTTCGTCAAGTTTATTTGCGATACGTTTGCAGTATTAGAGGGGACGGTGCGGTGGCGCAGGGAAGCCTACGGTCCTATGGGTAAATTCAATGTAAGTTGTACGGAATTATCCGTTTCAGTTGGAACCGCGCTACGTGCATGCCACAGGCGTATTGTTACCAAATCGATGGGCGTACATATATTATTGAATAGGATTATGTTTTGGACGTTATCTGGATCAACTAAAAAATTAAAATGTTGTGTTTGACCACCCGCTCGCCCGATAGCAAGCGAAGATGATATGACGAAGTTTCCTAATGACTCTAGCATTGATAAAGATAAGTTTTAATTCACAGGGGACTCGCAAGGGGGCGACAAAAAGTTTCACTTCTTCGCAGTGCATATTCTATACATATCATTTTAACAAATAGCCTGTATTCTGTATCTTTCGAACCACAAACCAATCACTGTCTCATACCATTTTTACAGCGCACAAAAAATTATATAATCCTAAAAGGAGGTTGACTATAACATAAAAAACTGATGTTGATCTAAAAAATATAGAAAACCACACGTACGGCCTGCTGAAGAAATTTCTGTTTACACACGCAATCTCTGCATTGCCAGTGTATGCAAGTAGCAATTCTTCCGGGAATATGAAATCTAAACAAGTTAAAAAAGTATTTTTTCCATCCAAATGCAAAACGATAGTGTGTGTTATAATTATAGATTTTTATTTCCATTGTTATATTTTGTTTCATTTTACAACGTAGAATTGTATTATGAGAAATTTGAACTATACTGCAGTGATATCAATGACATTGACACATTTCTTATTCTATCTGGGGGCAGTAAGGCCTGCTGGCATCCCGCTTGGGGTGTTTTGTGCATTTCCCCCTGCCAGTACCTACCCAAGCCATTCCAACTTCTGTACATAACGGAGCGCAGCCCTGGGTCGCAGGCACAGCTGTTCCAGTGATGTTGCTGTTAGTGGTGTAAATTCTCTGGAGTCCGATTTCGGTCGAGCCTTTATCAGTGATTTTCCATGTTGCAAGCCAGTACTTACTTCATCTATGGCCGACACCATGAAGTGGTCACATGAAGTGGGGAATTCGGGTGGAAGCCATGAAACTACCTGTGGTACAATTCACAGTTGAATGACGTTTTTAACATGATGGGCGGCTATAGTTCAATTTTCTGCCGCTTCACAAATATGTTGGTAGGACTGTAGGTACTACTACGAACTGTGAACCATCTAACAGCCGAAAAGAAACAACACGCGTAACCCAAACACACATAATTATCTGACCTTTTTTAATTTTCAAGGCTTATTATGAGAAATGGGTAATGTGGAAGACACATGCTTTATCTACCTGTGTGAATATTAAAGCATGATTACTGGGTCGTAAACCCCTTATTAATAAGAGACATAATTACTAAAGTCTTGTAGAAAGTGTTAGTGTACGATGACAATTAATGCTAATTTTAAAACAGATTGTTCATAAAAGTCACCATTTGATTGAGACCTCAATTAGTGAGTCATTGACATTGCTTACTGTGTGGTAACACGTACACGGTACTTATAACAAAAAAAAACAGTTTTTTAAGTTTTTGTCTCTTTCTGTTTGTTCCGGCTAATCTCCAAAATGGCTGCACCGATTTCGACGGGATTTTCACTGGCAGATGCTGATGTTATAAGGAGTAACGTGGGTAAAGCTAGAATACAGGCTAAGACTTCACCAAAAATGACTAAGAGAGTTGATGGTAGGCTAGAAACTAAAATACGTTATAACTACTCAGTACTCATACTATACAATTTATTGACGAAATTATCCTTTCCTTTCTTCTTCCTTCCTGCAAAATCTTAAGTTTGCTGTTCAGTGGGAGCTATCATAAAGGTTTTGATGATGTAATCATTTTTATGAAAATAAGATTTCTAAGGCTGTAACTCTTTCTTGCGTCACGCTAAAAACATTAAATTTGTACCAACATCATTATGAAGCCTCAAGCTTTAGTAAGTATAGGTATGTTAATCTGTAACATGTTACCTTAAGCATTTTTTTAGATAAAGAGCCTGACGGCTTTTATCTATTTCTATGCCTGACAGACTTGCAGCATTTCTCGGATTCGGATCGTATGCATTGCGTAACCGCTCTAATGATTGAACTTATACGTTTTTATTTTTAAATTATTTGTTTTTATTTTAAGCATGCAACTATACCGCCAAAGATGCAAATGTGTACTGGACAACCTCAAATTCTAGTCATTCAATCTACTTTCAGATTATATGTAAATAAAAAAGAAAGAGCAAGAAGGGAACGAATGGCAAATGAAACCAATCTGAGAATCTCAATCTCAACACAGACAGGAAAAAAAACAAGCGAATCAATCAGTCAGATGAGCGTCTGTGGATATTGATGTACATATTTTTCCCGTTGGTTTGCGTTTAAGCTATGTATATCTAACCTGATCATGGTCGTAGGTAGTAACACACGAAGCCTAAGGCTCAATTCATACCGCCACGGAATTCGTCGGAAAAGAGTTTTTTTTTTTTTTTTTTTTTTTTTTATATTCGATAGGCTCACGTTTGACCACAATCTCGCCTGATGGTAAGCGATGATGCGGCCGAAGGTGTATCACGCTTGCCTAGAAGGTACCTGTTCACTCTCGTTTTAAAGACTCCCAGATTATATTTGTCGGGAAACACAGACTCTGGCAACGAATTCCACTCCTTAGCAGTGCGCATTATAAATGATGAAGCAAAACGCTTAGTGCGTATAGGAGGGATATCAACCATAAAAGGGTGGCGCATTGCTGAGCGTCTGGTCGTCCGATGATAGAAAGGGCTTGATGGAATTAAGCTATGTAATTCCATCGCACACTCGCCGAAATGTATTCTGTAAAATACCGACAAACTGGCAACTTTACGGCGATGCTCAAGACTCTGAAGCCTGCCCGCAACCAATGTGTCGTCTATAAGCTTTTTGGCTCGTCTATCGATAGACTCCAAAGCTTCCAACTGGTACTTGGCGGAACCATCCCACAAATGCGAACAGTACTCCATACACGACCGGACTTGTGCTTGGTAAAGATTTAGAAGCTGTCCCGGTGTGAAGCTCATGCTCATGCCGGTGTGCTCATTGTATAATGAACTTTATGTATATTGCTTAACGTAGGTGCAAAAGCAAAAAACTTATCGGGTGATCGGAAGATGAGAGTCTTCCGTAAATTCTCGAGAATTTCAGAGAACAAACACTGGAATAGCTATGCCAGCGACCTAAGGCCGTACTCCGTTACGTTAAGGAGTTGGGGATGGCTTGGGTGGTTACTGGCAGGGGGAAATGCACGAAACACCCCAAGCGAGACGCAGACCAGTGCAGGCCTTGAGTACCACATAGAATAAGAATAAAAGTTAGTGGTTAGCTTGGCTTTCAAATATAACTGCCGAAATATACCGACAGATGCTTGACAACGGATTTTAAACTTTAACCTTTATTTACGGTTCTGTGACTAAGTTCGTAATAGCCTGCGAAGCGAAGGGCCCCGGGTTCAAACCTCCGGCCGGGGCAAACTTTGTGTGGAGAACATAAAGTTTGCTCTGGGGTCGGGTGTTCCTGTTGTGTATCTGTATGTATTGGTCTATGCCATCTGTGACACACGGAATCCTAGTGCGTAGGGGTATGAGTGTGTAAGTGTTTATTGACTTCAAAAAAGGAGGTTATCAATTTGAATTCTTGATTTTTTTAATGGGTAGTATATATCGAGGGTAGTCCTTCCATATACATATTATGAAAGAATACCACCCCTAAGAATGGAAATATGGCGGATGAAATTTAATATTTCACGATATTTTCGTCGAAAACGGTCCCTCCGCTTTTTGTGAAAGCAATTTTTATGTTCGTTATTTGTAACTACTGATCTTTCTGATTTGAACTAATCCTTCTTGGCCTCATTTATTGTCCTGGGGCAAAAAAATGAGAATTATAACCTTGAAGTCTTTGTTTAGCTGTCTCAAAAACATGACCCGACTTCAAAACATTAATACAAGATAATGCTCTTATTTTACCTTATAAATTTTACTCTGTAAATCTGGATATATAGCAACGGATAAGTATTATATAGTTTATTGCGCTGTCCTTCTTTAGGTATATTTTTTTTGCATTGAAATAAGGGTGGATTCCGAACCAGTTAAGTATACCAAATGAGTTACACATAAGGTTGAAAATAGCGATGCGTTGGCTTGTATGTTGAAGGTTAGTTTTTATTTATTTATAAGAAAAAGATATACTATAAGGTTCAAATATTTTTACTATGCCGCTTTTGAAGAAATTTGAAATGTAGATAGTTTACATTCTGGAATAACCCATAGACTATAAAGATATCTAATACGCGGGCGCAGCCGCGGGCGGAAGCTAGTGTTAGAGTCTGGTGTAGTATGTGAAGGTTGATCGACAGTTTAGTTGTGAAGGCCTTCAATACTAATAAACTATCGATTGAATTTAAATATATTAAAACTCAAGAAGGCAAACAGCCTAGCCATTATATAAATTATCATTGCCAACAGAAAGCGAGTAAAAGTGACGCCATTACCACTTCAAAAAATTTCGTGGCTCTATCCACATAACCGACATAAATACTATTTGCAATCCAAAACGGCGTTCACATTCAAAACCGCAAAAATGCATGGTCACTTTATTTTCCTCTTTGCGGTTCACCCTGCGTGGTAAACGAGGTCGATAACACAACGACGCACAAGCTTTAAGCGCTCTATTATAAATAACGTATTAAAAGTATGCATCACTCTTGATATATACTCTTGAATTAATATGATGTCCTGGTAGCCTGGGGGGCCCGTGACTCAAACAATTTGTTAGGCAAAGTTCTGGGTGGCATGGTAAAGAAGAAAGAAAGAAATATTTTTTTTATTATTATTGTAGTTGTTAAAGGCATGCCTCATACCATCAGATAAACGGGATCGGAACCAACAATGAATACGGCAACGCCTAAGTAACTCCTAATGTAACCAAAGTCCTAAGTATAAACTGCATAAAGTAAGGTAGAACACCCCTAAGGCGCTCAGCACACGTGTTTCGAGTTGCGGCAATCAGCAATTCGCAAGTAGGTAGCTGTTTTTGCAAGTTTTCATTAACGGTTACCAATTGCCGAAACTCGCAACTATAGAGTTGCGTTGTGCGCGCAGTTGCTCAAAATTATTTGAAAATCGCATGAAAACAGCTAGTTGCGTTTTGCCGCAACTGAAAACACGAGTACTGATCGCCTAAATGTGGGTAAAACGTTATTTTGCCTTAGGCAACTCCTACATATTTAGGCGTCTCATAGGTTTGGTGAAAACGGGCATTAGTCAAACTGTATGGAATCATGGGCTAATAAATTATACTTAATTCAAAATAAATGATGGCCAATTTCTTTCACCATTTTTTATTGATACGAAATCAGATAATTCCTTGAAACTGAGACATTGCCCGAAGGCTGTATTAATAATAGTTGCCCGTTAATACTCACCCTAATATTAATTCACGAATTGTTCTGTGGATAGAAGCTACACCTTCTTTTGTCCGTTCTTGTTGGAATAAAATCATAAAAAGAACTCAGGTTCATATGCTGTAGTAACTGGCTACAGATAATATAAAATAGAATGGAATGGCTTTGTTCATTAATATTTATATAGAACAGAATGTTCGCACCTAATGGATTTATTGTGACGGGTGAAACCCAGGCCACAATTTTAGAACTATTTTATCTATTTGCCTTTCTGTTTCTCCGTATATTTGCACCGCCATTTGCAAAGGCGATTTCAGTACAGTCACTGAAAACTGGATACTCAGTACCTGGATATAACGGTATAGATAAGAGTTTTATGGCACAAGGGAAAAGAGGCTTATCTGTGACGTAAGATCGATATAGGCCGGCTCTAAGGATGACTCCTACTTAAGCTTAAACTTGCTCGCGGTAATGGCGGTAAAGGTAGGCCGATAATCAATAAATTTAAAAAAAAAAATTCCATCTCTGACACCTCATCTGGCACTACCTTTGTGTTTTTACCCTTTTTATCTCTGAATTAATATACACGCGACTTACGGTTATAATTTTCGAAAGTATTATTTCCAAATTATACATTTGCCAAGACCGTTATAAGTTGAACTCGCAATCGTGAGCGCGTTTATAATGGCGAGAACTCAGGATATACTGGTATAATAGCCATCGCATTACCGAAAAATAAGCGGGCGAAGCTACGTGCAAATGAACTAATAAGCATTGTCACCAAGATAGTCAGTAAAACCAAATGGAGAAATAGGAATTCTCCTAAAAACAATATTAAACGAGTAAAATGTTAAAGTAAATACTTATACTAATATAATAATTACTAAATAAATTCATAATTTACGTCATTACGATGTGTTGGTTTGATTTTATAAATCAAAGCCATTAACTCCCAATTACGCAACGCTTCACAAAATCTCGCCAATTCCGAAGAGAAACTGTTATTTATTACTTTCGGGAAGTAGAAGAAAACAAAATGATTATTTTGTCTCCAAAGCTGATCGAAATGTTTCCATTAATCAACTTCCAATTCTTATTACGAGAAACATAATTAAGCCTTTAACTTAAATATTAAAAAAGCTGGCCACTTTGCAAAATTATTGTTTTACCGTTATTAATCTCAGTTAATCTGTAGGTTAGAAGCGACATGTTGCTAAAACGTACTTTTTAACATTTTTTAATTATGTTTGAGACTTGCACTGCAGATGCAGCTGCAGATACACTCAGAATTTTAATTAAATTAATAATATAATGAAAAATCCGCAAACCTGCAAATTTTCATTCTTATATTGCATAAAACAGTGTAAAAAGTTAGAAAATTTACTTATTGAACTAGAATATTTTTGATATTAATTGTTTTTAATAAGTAATATAACACGTAGGACGTAGGTATTTAAATTATTATATACATATATCACAATGGCTCGATTATGCAAATAAATGTAATTATGTAACTTGATACTGTGACAAAGCAAAGAAAAAGAAGTTAAAATAAGACCTAAGCTATAAAAACGTGAGGTCGCGTGATAAGACTCGTGATTAATGTTCACAATACGCATTAAATGTAATTTTATTCTCTTTCAGTATGACTTTTGAAGTTTTGTTTTTTCTTATCTTGAATAATTACAAAATTGTTGTCCTAAAAAGTGAGTAATAAAGTAAAAATATGTATAATAAGGTAAAAGTTAGCTTACACGATATTTTTTAATGTTTCCGAAGCGCAAACTTTTCCTTAAAAACTTTTCGCACTGGCTGTCACTCACCGCAGCGTTGCACAATTAAAAACAAATAATTTGAATCGGCGTGTTTACATTGGCGGGTTTCAGTTGGCGGGAAACCGCGAGTCGTGACGCGGCGCGGATCCCGTTCGCGGACTGGAGTGGTCTACTCCAGTCGGCCTCCACCGTTCTGCGGCGCGGGCGTACATGCGCACTTTAGCATCCATCCCTTTGAAACCATTGTGGAATACGCGCCTGTAAATGCTCTCCTCCGCATTAGTTCAAGATAAACCTTTTTAGCATAGTTTACAGATATTTTCCTTTTAAAAATGTTGACAGTACGTTCGAGATTTGAATTGTGTCTCTTAGTCGATAGACTTACATAAGATGAAATAAAATGTCTAAATCGTATTTTATTAAACATCTATGAATAAAAATGTCCTGTAACTGGTTCAAAGAAACACAATATGCTTTATTTATCTTAACGACATTATGCCACTTCTTGGCACAAAACTCCGTTCTAAAGCAGTTTATTATTTCTTATTTGAAATATTCGTAAATAGGCAGTATTTTCATTTGTTCCAGTTTCCTAAATGGATGTTGGAAGTGCCAAATTACAATCCAAGATACGAGGAAAAAGTATTTTAAGGGTTAAATAAAGGTTACAACCCTTAAACCTAGCGAAATACTGGTTGTACCTGTTAAAAATATTATTAGATATTATTCACTAAATTTATTTACAATAATAAATCTGAGTTTAAAAACTGAATTAAAAAGTATTTACAAGGTCTAGAAAATAATTAAATCAAAACAAAAGTAACTGCGCAGCGCGGTACGGACGCAACACTGGCTTTTGTTTTTTTTCTCGGAATCCATAGAGCACTTTATAATCAAACTCAAGTGAGCGACACTATGATTTCTCAGTAAGAGGTAAATGAATACTTATATTGTTTAATACGATTATCCTCGAAGCTGTGGACACAGCTTCCGTTTTTTCTCCTCGGAAGGGAAACGTGTGTACCTTTATTTTAACACTGAAATGCACTACACAGAGGCATACTTTATTGCAAACACGATTTTTTCCCACTTACTAAAAATAATTCTATAATGAAGTTTGACAGTGAAAAAACACCAGCGACAATGCACCATCTAGCGGGATAAATAAGCATTGTGTCTCCCCATTGCGGCTTTTCCAGCATATTATAAAGGCACACGTGCCAGACACGGCCGGGCGACACATTGGTATGTAGCGCTTATGAACGAAGATGCTTGGAACTGTGACTTTGAATATTTTATACTATAACGGTTATCGCAAAACTTTTGTTACATATTTATTGCTTTGCTCACCTTTGTTTTTCTAGCCAATTTCCATCTTATTGCCGGCTTCTGCGCGATTAAACAAAATCTGGACTGATAGTATCACTTATTGTTTTTACTGTCTCGTAAACTCTGTACTATTTATGACTATTGACACAAAAGATTGACGATAATGATATCTAGTAGCTAGTAATAAAACTGATATAGCGATAAACAAGTTAGGGAGTGGGCGTAGCCAGGAGAGGGCCCTACATCGCCCCTGCAAAATTAAATAGAAAACCAGAAAATTACTAAAAAGCACGTTGGCAATGACGATGATTGATGCCTCTCTGCCAAATAAAGTTAATCATGATCAGGTGCTAGGGTAAGAGTAATCGATTTTTTAAGCGTCTACTATTTCTCCCCCTACGTTTTGTCCTGGTTTCGCCCATGTGTTAGGGGAAGAGGGGATTGCTATTTTCATTAGAGCATTAAGTCAAGCCGGGTGAGGGAGGCATTAATCTGTTTACGAGATATCAAGTTATGTAACCAGCCTACCTGAAAATACCGCGCTACCATGTACTATCCTATATCTCGCACAAGTTATTGCCTCGCGCAAGATATTTAAACGAATAGAATAACGTGGAATACACTATTATATCACAGCCTCAATCTTTTCACTTCTACCTTTGGTGCTTATTACATGCTTATTCGATGAAGGATTATGCGGTCGCAAATGGCTATCGAGTGCAATTATCTGAACACACAAAGTTCTTTGTGAAAGATCTTCAATCAAAAAAAATTATGGGCTGGCGTTATGCTTACCATCAGGCAAACGACCAGCTCGTCTCGTTACCAAATAACACAAAAAAAAATCTAGAATAATAACCATGGCTTAGAAGGTATATATGGGCATTTTCAGTTCTCCCCAAAAACGAGAACGAACGCTACAAAAGAGAACTAAAACACCATAGCAAAATGCTATGGTTTGTCGAATGATTTTATAGTACTCACATTTTCTGTATAGATCTGAGGTCTTAGTAACTTGCTTAACTTGGCTATATGTATGTCATACACATGTTGCGTGTAGTCAGGCCAGTATTCCTTAGTTTTCCTTAGTTCTGTAACCTAATGCAATGCCCGAAACAATTTTTAGACTATGGCCACAAAGAGAGTAGCTGATTATTTTTTCGTTTTTAGGTCAAAAGGTTTAGAAGGGGGAGAAATTGTTAGTGAAATTGACAGGAAACATGTCGCAGACGGAACGGTTACTAAATAATATTGCCAATAAATGAAAAGCCGAAATGAAATGGTGACAATAAAAATGTAAACCAAGTAGCCTCTACATGGATATGTGGATGCTACTATAATGTCATTGTATGATGCTTAACAAATTATTCCTAACACTTACTACGGAACTCTGAAAAGAAATTCTTGCTTTAATTTACGCCACAAATAAGATATAATATAGGACAATATAAATGTTTGTTTAGAATAAATTGCTGGTCAGGCTTTTTTACGAAAACAGCATTTTTTTCTGTCCGCGAACATAAGCAAGCTTTGTTCAGTAGGTATGATCACTCGGCATTACAAGTGACTTTAATTTCGAATATGTAATATCACAAATAAGCATTTAATACCAAGACAGTATGCGTGTTTACTAATTCAGTGCCTTGTAATAGAATGGCGTTTTCGCTATAATTAAACGTGCTTTGTCGAAGTTAATCTCTCACATACATAGTTAAGCCATTATGAGAAGGTACTTACAATGGAGATATATATTATGAAAATCTAATTACTCTTCACGGTTCCATTCAACATGATTGATTTTTAGAATGAAACTTGTATATCGTTATTAAAAGAAAAACTCAAAATATTAGTGGTTAGTTACTCATTATTTCTATCTGACTAACTCGTTCGTACATCCAGCTAAATTTTACTATACAAATAATATATACAGAATAAAAATTAAAAACGAAAACAGACTCTAACTCTAACTCATAAAACTAACTCATAATATCAATAAAAAAACTTAAGAATATAATTAAAAATCGTTTGAACTATCAGACAACAAAATGGTTTGAAAATAGTTCAAACGATCTTTAATGTCTCTATACGTTAATTATATTTGTATACTTTTAATTTACCATTCACATCTAAGTAATTTGTTAAATATAATCCGGCACACTTTGATGGCTTTTATGAGCGGTTTTCAAACTTAATTTCTATATTTTCTTTTAGTCTATGGATAGTCAGACCTACGTGCTTAATATAAATATACTAGTCACTTTATAATATGCTAGTAAAAAATAGTTTTCTCCAAAAAACGAATGACTAAACAATATCTCAGTCTTAAATCTTTCGTAGCACAAAATCGTAGAAGCACGTAGCGTTTTGTAGCACTTTTGTACCGCTCTACTGTATTCTCCCTAGACGCTACGATAGGTATACGCAAACCATTTTTACTGTTTGTGTTATCCGTATATTCCTAGGATATGCTTGTGTTATTAATGTCTATGTGTTTGAGATACACTTAAGCGAGTATATTTGTTTACTCGCGTAAACAAACACGTATAATATATGTATTTGAATAAACACTTGAGTGTATTTGGCGATACCTGTGAGACATGTTTTGAGCATTTATGAGGCGCACATGTAAATAAATACACATGAATTGCAAGTCAGAAATAATAAAGTATAGCTTTGTTTAGCCTGTTAAAATAATCAAATCGAGAATTGATTATTCAGTCTATGCTGCTTACTTATTACAATAATTTCACTAAGAGTGTCGAGCAAAATATTATTTACACTGACTGCAATTTATTTGATAAACTAATTATTAATTAACGAATCTGACAATGACAAAAGCCTGAATTTAAAATATGCATATTTTCAATTATTGAATAATTTGAGGGTCTTGCTGATATATTTTCATTAGTTAGTTTGTAGTAGTTTATTTTTACACACAACGACTTAGGGATGCCATTGGGTAAATACGCTGTCATAATGGAGTTAGTTATGAAGTATGAAATGCAAAAAAAAAACGCAGAGCTCCCGTGGTGTAGTTGACATCGATAGGTCGTTGACACTGATAGCTTGGTTGTTGGACCAACAGCACAGCCCTTTAGTGTGTGTAAATGTGTCCGTTCGGTGACGTCCAGTAAAGGTCGCTAAAAAGATCAACAGCATAGCTCTTTAAAAAAAAAACGGCCAAGTGCGAGTTGGATTCACGAACCGCCCTCGGTTCGGAATATGGAATCCTTTCCGTATAAACATGCAGGTATATATATATATATATATATATATATATATATATATATATGTAATGTATTGTGGGTATACTTCGATAAAAATGTTTGTAACTACCTCCGAGAAATATATAAATCAGTCTTGAGCTAAATCGCTGTTTTATTAGCATCAATTGCAAGTGGCGCAGTCTAAAAGGAATTTTTAATATGCCTTTCGGAAAGTTGCATGAATTTGACATGCACGGTCGTGCTAATTGGGGGGCGTATGTGCGATTAGTGGAACAGTTCATTCTATTAAATGAAATAAAAAGTGATTTGCGCGTTGCCACGTTGGTCACGCACGTTGGTGCCGTCACGTACGAACTCATGTGTGATTTAAGTTCGCCTGATCACCCGGAAAACAAGAAGTTCGAAGAGCTTGTGGCATTGGTTCGTGACCATTTGGAACCGAAACGGTCAGAGATAGCCGAACGGCATATTTTTCGGCAGCGGCGACAGGCGGAAACCGAAAACGTAGGTGTTTTCCTTCAAAATCTTAAGCACCTTGCGACTCATTGCAACTTCGGAGCGCTGTTGGAGGAAAATATTCGTGATCAGTTCGTGTCCGGACTGCGAAGTGAAGAAATGCGGTCCCGCCTATTCGCCGAACCTACGCTTGACTACAAAAAGGCGGTGGAGCTTGCGCTAGCGCTGGAGGCGGCCGAGCGGCACGCGGAGACCGCGGCCGCCAGCGGCGCCGCCGCCGCCGCGGACAGCGGAGCGCAGGGCTCGCGCAGCTCAGGACTCGGGCAGGGCGGAGACGGGCTACATCGGGTGGCAGCGGCCGCGGCCGCGAGCTACGCGCGACGCAGTCCCGCTTGCTGGCGGTGCGGGAAAAGCAATCACGCGCCAAATAAGTGCCGGTTTAAATTTTATTCATGTAACAAGTGTAGTGAAAAGGGACATTTGGCCCTTATGTGTTCTAAAGTTGTGAAAAATAATCAAAGCGGACAACCTAAATTCCAAAATTACATCGAGCAAGGCGATTCGGACAGTGATGCGAGTGATGGACTATATAATTTTTCAACGGGAGCAAACCGTAAGGACGATCCATATTACCTAGAATTATTGATTGAAAATAAGAATATTTTGTTTGAGGTTGATACAGGGAGCAGAATATCGGCGGTGTCTAAACAGTTTTACCATGAACATTTATCTCATTTGCCACTAATTAAAGATGTCGTTAAGTTCCGGTCGTACTCGGGCGGTTCGATCGTGCCTCTCGGTCGCGTCGATGTAAAAGTGTCACGCGAGAACGAGAGCGCTGTTTTACCACTATTTGTTATTGCGAATGGCGGACCGCCCTTGATGGGTCGGCTTTGGTTACGCAAATTAAACTTAAAGTCTATTAATATTTTTAACATAAATGATAACAACGCTTCAATTGTTTCGAATTTGAAAGCGGAGTTTCCCGAGGTGTTTCAAGATGGTATTGGCTCGTTTAAAACAGAGATCCAACTACACTTATTAAAAGACACCGAACCGATATTTTGCAAAGCTCGTCCTATACCGTTAGCGCTGCGTATACCTGTTGAACGCGAATTACAGCGGCTAGAAGCAGAGTCGATCATATTTAAGGTGGAAAGGTCCGATTACGGGACACCTATTGTACCTATTATAAAAAGAGATGGGTCGATCCGCATATGTGGCGACTATAAGATTACGGTAAATAAACAATTGAAGGATTTTCATTACCCATTGCCACGCATGGAACAATTATTCGCAGCGCTGAGTGGTGGGGAAGAATACACAAAATTAGATTTAAAAAATGCTAATAAAACAGCGATTTAGCTCAAGACTGATTTATATATTTCTCGGAGGTAGTTACAAACATTTTTATCGAAGTATACCCACAATTCGTTCGTCCATCACGAAAATCTTTAGGTTATGAGCTACATTGACTAAAAGAACAATTTTTTAATATTTTTGTTCTGTTGAACATACCTACACTTTTACTGTTTTAGGATTTGTCCCTCAACTTGTATTATAAGATATTGCTTCTTGCCAAAATTCATGATTTTAGTCACCGGGAAGTACCCTATAGGGTATAAAACATACAGGGTATACAGACAGACAGACAGATAGACAAACGGTCAACGAAGTGAGACTATAAGAGTTCCTTTTTTCTTTATGAGGTACGGAACCCTAAAAAGCACGACTGTGTCGTTTAGACAAGACAATGTTACATTTTAATGATGTGGTCGGATAATCAATTTTATTCAGTCTGTTGGTTTAATAATATGGTAAATAATGTCCCTAAATTCCAAATGTAATTTACTCCATTCTACTTGCAACGTAATAACGTTAACATTTCTTACTTTAACACTGCGACAAGTACGAATGTTCTTATGTTCTTATTCTTAATCCCGTTTAGAATATTATGCGAGTTTCTGTTTTGGGAATTCCACACGAAGCCCAGGGATTCCCGGTAAAAGTTGGAATTATCTTCGAGCCCGCAAGCAGGTTAATTCTCAGCTAGACCAAGCAAAAATGGCTCTAATATCCTAGTTTCTACTCCTCCGGCGAACAAGGAATTAGTATTCTTAAGGTAACTTCACGTTACGTAGCTAATGCATTGACCAGCGGCGAGTCCCACTTTTATTGTGCCCCATAATGTAGAATAAGTGGGACGTTTCATTTGTTCCAAATAAATGAACAGGACCGCGCACTGGCGTTCAAAATACTGAAGCGCTAAAGTAAATTAAAGTTTAACAATGCCACTCGAGCGTTGAGTAGTTGTCGATAACTTCGTTTCTACTTTTGTTAAAATATTTGTCGTTTTTTCAATGGTATTTTTATTTATTGTGTTATTTAAATCTTTGACAAAATTGCTTCACCTGCAGTTCCTTGAAATACAAATAATGTGACAACAACAGCAGTTAATTTAAGCAGTGGTTTTATAATGAGCCGTTACGTACTAGCTACATGAATACTATAGCTACCTAACTCATCTACGCTGCCAACTGGTAGTGGGTTTAAAACATATGGATTAACTATAGGCCAACAAATGGCTTGTAAATTATCCAACTGTTTTGTGGCTATGTTCAATGTTGTGTTTATGTAGTAGGCAGCTAAAAAACCTTTACCAATTGGTAAAAATATCTAACCAATCAATTGGATTACGCCACATTTTTGGCCTACATTATGACCCAAATGCCCGTTAACAGTTAAATTATCTAGCCCACAAACAGTTAGTGTAAAACATAATGCTGGTGGCACTGGTTATATCTTCTGTTCTGTTGACCTAAACAGGGAGTTTTATAAATATTATTATATTATTTTATTACATATATATATTATTATATTATAATATTAACTTGAAGAACATATAGACACTAATTTTTTTTTAGTTTATAAACCTCTGTCAAAAAGTCACATGTTAAGCCTTTACCTGTTTGTCTTTGTAATTATTTGTTCTAAAAAGTAATTAAGTACCTAAAAATATAGGACCGACATCAGATATTTAATAATTGAATAAATAAGAAGAATAATGGTTGAAACCAACTTTTAAATCGTGGGCGTAAGCACTTTTTCTAAAGAAACTGAACTATAATAAGCCCAAGGCTTAAAAATTTAATTGCGTGGTTTAACCAGGGTTTATTTTCACAAACAACAGCAATTAAAATATAAACAAGACAGATACACAGTATCTGTATCAAATAGTGCCGGAAGCAAAACTTCCTTTCGGAAGTACAGCAACCAGTAACACTTAAAAACGTGTAAACACCACGTAAGCGAAAATTACAACGTATACACAGCAGGTTTAAATTTATGGCACGATCGTGTGGTTTAATATTGGGGTCCGTGTATCACATACTGTGGGGTGTCTAACTCCTCCATGCCTATAATACAGAGCAAATCAGTATGTACACTTGCTCGATTTTTTCACACCGAAACGAAGTGGTGGGAAAGCGAAATTAGGCGTGACGATACAAAAATAACGTTATGTGAGTAGTTTTACACTGTTCGATTTTCAGCGTACTTTATAATACTGAACGTTAACATCATTTGACAGAAACAAAATGGCATTTTAAGACAAAAGAATAAAACCGTGTGATACAACAATGCGAAAGATTATTTATTCTGTTTATTATTTAAAATTGTATTACATTTCTGTTACATCAGTGTAAAAAGAAGAAAATAAATATTAAAATTAATGTTGTTTTATGCAAAGCAATCCTGGCGAAATGCCGTACTAAGACGCGTCAGTATTTGTGATTCAAGTCACTTGGCAGCTAAGTAAAATCCATACTACCCAAAGAACTCTGCCTATATGGATCCTGTAATTTGCATTTTGAGTAAACGTCGTGCAGTTAAAACTTTCGCCGCTAAAAGCCGCAACGTCTGCGATGTTATATAAACTTGGTCCCGGCGATCATTTCGGTCTACGTGTGCTACTGAGATGTAATTAATAACTATGTGTACTACGTGGAACAGTTTTTCATTGCCATTTTAAAAGAAGATACTTGAATTGGAAACTACATTTTAAACGCAAGGAGTGAAAGTGAAAATTTAGTCGGTTTCCATTTTCAAACTAAAGTAACTATCTAATTATACCTATCACATTTTATGAGAGTAAATTGTCCTAGAAAAGATAAGCCATTAATTATATCATATTTTATGAGAGAAAATTGTCCGACAATAGATAAGCCATATTGGAAGAGTTTGTGGACGTTTATTTTTAAGTCTATTTTTAATATTTTTATTTGCTTTCTCGTCTACTAAACTATAAATTAATAGAGTCGGTAGAAAATCCAGGTATCATCGGTAACCTTTGCGACCGTGTCGTCCTTATTATTGAATTGTTTATCAAAGGTTTTAAAGGCTTTCTAAGTATTAAATATTTGTATGTATAGGTCACGAAAGGTCGGCCCTTTACTAAAACCATTTTGTTTGTAGTAAGTAACTGAAAATATGTTTTATAGTAAAAGTATACTATATAATTTCTTCGACTATCCGTTAAGAGCTTTCTAAATGATTGGTCACAATTGATAAGTGCTTATTACTTTGGTAGTTTAATATAGCTTTTACCACAGGTGGTAGGGCTAACTCTTCTGCGAATGTTTGATGTCTGGGTGGGTCAGGGTAAGGGGTGCAATGGCCGCTGATCTGTATGTAGATCGGTGAACGAAAACATCGTGATACAGTTGAATCACAATGTTTTAGCATTGTGGTAGGGCATTTGCTTATGCTCGCCTTGCTAGCTATCACCCACAAGTTGAAAATGTATCGTCGAACATCTTTCGGTATGTCCCGAGAGCCACTCTTCAGAACCAGGTCCTTTTATCTGTTCAGCTTATATATATCACCTTCGCCATCATCACTTAAGATTAGGTAAGATAGTGATGAGGTGATTTTCCTTCACCGAAAGCTTATGTTAATTGTAGGATTGGAACCCGTGACTCACAGGATCGGTGGGCGAATTGCCTACCACCAAGCCATTATTGCTTCATATTTTTTATAATATTAGATTCTAAGCGGGTCGTTGGCCTGATAAGTAATATTTGCACATTACTACTTGGTGGCTGATTTCACAACCAAAGCGGTAGTCCCCACTAATCCCCACCCCCAGACGAACCTTCGCTAAAGAGTTAGACCTACCAGTTGGAAATAATTATTACATATAGGTAATAGTTAATTTTTTTTATTTTTTTATACCAGATAGGCTTGCGTTTGACCGCTATCTCACCTGATGGTAAGCGACGATGCGGTCGACGATGTATCACGCTTGCCTAGAAGATACCTGTTCACTCTTGACTTAAAGACTCCCAAATTGTAGTATTCAGGAAATACAGATGACGGCAATGAGTTCCATTCTTTCGCGGTCCGCATAAAGAACGTTAAAGCGAAACGCTTGGTGCGGATAGATGGTATGTCAACCATAAATGGGTGACGAAACTACGTGCGTCTTGTCGTCCGATGGTGGAATGGGGATGGTGGAATTAAATCGTGTAATGCCATAGCACACTCTCCAAAATGTATCCTGTAGATAGATTATATCAATATTGAGCGGCAACCAATTTCTATTGTTTCTATGCTGATGTCCATCAGTTGATTGATATCTAAGGCTGATTGTAGTGATGATGGGCCTATTTAAACGAAATTTATTACAATTTATTTTCATCACTTAACAGTGACCTGTACGTTGAACATGCGGCATTCAAAAATCTAACAAATTTACACAACATTGTTTCTTCAATAACATTAAAACTATGTCATGTATGCTCTACTTATAAAATATAAACGCAATCTAAACAAATAACTGCCAGTTCGTTGGCATAAAACCTACTATAAATTATAATACACGAACTAAGCCCGTAAGTTTCCCTTTGATGATGCCGTGGTGGCTGTAATGCTCGCATAATATGGCCTCATTACCTCATACTATGCTTTGGATATGGGACAAACACGGTCTACTTAGTAATTAACGCAAGCATAAAACAATAAAATGTAATAGAGATAATAAAAGAGCGAGCGAATTTGATTTTAAGGTTCATTATATAGAATGTAAAACAAAAGACGATTTTATTTTCTTGTAATTTGCCTAACGTTTGTGCTTAATTTATCAGTAGAAAAGTATATTTATATGTAGTTTAAGAACAAACAAAAGAACACGCTTCGATCTGGCTCCATCATCAGACTCGACACCAAGTGCAATCTATTGGTTGACTTCACGAGCAAAGCGGTGGTAACAACGCAGACGGACACTCGCAGAAGAGTTAGTCCTACCACTAACAGATATAGCGATATCTACACGTACAGTCCAAAAAGCTTTACCGTCGAGTAATAACTCGTGCTGTGGTCAGCACACGTGTATACAGAGCTTTTTTAAATCTTTTACACCTTTGAAGTAGTATAAAAGCTTTGTTAATGCGGCCGTGAAATATATGAGCAGAGAAACTTCGCTAAAACTCCTGGCCGAGACACTATAATCTACTCACCACCTCTGTGGAGCTTTTCTTATTACTCCTTCCGGTTCAATTTCCTTTCAGATATATTGCTTACGATCTTTATTTTAAGTTAAATAATTTCGTAGATTCCAGTTGACGTGAGTTTGGAGCTGCTTATTAATTTGTTCCTAGTATATTAATTACTTATTGAAAATAAATTTATGGCGATAAACTTTCAGAGGAAATTGAGATCCAATTAAGCAATTGTAGAAATATTGTCGTTAGTGAACTAAATAAAAGCTCTACTCGTAGAATTGATACCTACCTAATTAATGTTTCAAAATAATGCTTTAACTCTCTCAGTCGAGAATTAGTCCTTATAAGTATTTTAGAGGTTCAGCTTAAAAAAATACCTACGTTTGAAACATTAAGCTAACAACTTAAAACATGTTCTACGTTCGTTTATATGTCAAAGTTTTCTTTATCTGTATTTATTAGACACAGACTAAAAAGAGTCGCAAACAAAATACAAATATACTCAACGATAATAAATATAATCATAAACGACTTTTATTAGTCGGTTATAACGTAAAGCTACGTACGAAAAATATGAGACACCACTACTAGATTTCCACAACTTGCCTTCCACGTGTCCTTTGTGTACTTTCGACTTGCTAAATTATCTTATGTTATCCACTCATCGTCATCATCCGCCCATCATCATCATCAGCATACGTCAACAGCTGAACAAAGGCGTCCCTCAAAGAATACCATTTGGATTAGCTTCTCGTCTCTTGCATCCAACTACTACTATACTGACCACTGCTGACAGTCAAATGACAGCCAAATCGGGCCGCGGCCCGCAGTGGCCGTTGCGATCTCGCCGCGTGCACTCCCTGGGGTAGAGCGTCGGACACGCATTTTAATAATAAAATATTTAAATATTCTTAATTATTTTTGTTTCGATGATGTAGTGATGTCTATAGACAAAGTAAAAAAATTGCTTTACAGATATTTCACAATTAATCATGTTATATTCACCCGCACCTACTACAAATTACTTTTTATTTTATAATTACAGGATATAAGTAAAATGCGTTAACCAAAAATTACGGACAGATAATAATGTATACTAGCTTATGCCCGCGTAGTATACTCGTATGTCTTAAACGTGGTAACAAACATCCAAACACAAAACTTTCACATTTATAATATTAGTAGGAGTAGGATAGTTTCGGCTATAATAAATTAATATATGAACATATTTTTCATCGAGAAGATTCAGCTACTTCCAGTTGAAATTCACCTGTCACTTTGTCTTTACCACCGAAGTTGTAACGGCTTTGATAAGGGTATGACAGTTTGTGATGTATAGATCCACGTATGTACCACATCCCTATGTCAACTGAGTTTAAACCCATTCAAACTTATTATAGGGATTAATTAAACAACTGTCATATGCGAATAAACGTGCGAAAGATATGTTTGGATTACTTTGACCACTTTTCATCACGTAATTATTATATTGGCTACTAGTACACATATTGCTCAAAAAGCTGTATACATATTGTGATACATTCAGAAGAAACTATTTCATATTGCTTATTTTTATCATCTATTTGCTCTAACTGTGCTTACGTCTGCAGTTCACAAGTGATGAAGATGAAAATTGATTTCTAGAAACTAATGAATGTTAAACGATAATTCCACTAAGTTTGAGTTCGTTTAGAGGTAATCTAGATCTGGTGATGGTTAACAAGTTCCGATTAAATGTTATCGAACTACGCCAAATACGCTGCCAATTGTATTAAATTCTACCTATGCCATTAAAAAGATTGCATATCAAGTGAAGTCTATATTCTGATAAAGGATTTAATAAGTGGTTCAGGGTACCGATCGGTACTCTTAATAACCCATCAAGGCGTATCTTATTTGTAGCATGATAATAATAATAGTTGTATTTTTACTCATAGCGATAACATATACCAACTTTACTAATATTGTAATAAACTCGTTGATATGCATGCTTGTTCGCAACATTAAAATTTTACGCTTGAACAATTATCTCAAACTCGCTCGTTGCTTGTAATAAGACAAAAGCTATCTGTAAGCGGGCAAAATGGTTTCACTCACTATACGTATGGTACATATTCTAGGGCTCTAATAATATACAATAGATTAATCAACGACACAAAACTGTTGAACAAACTATATGCTGCTCACTCGTAGACGTATAAACCTACCACCATACTCATATTATTTATAAATCAGCATCATACTCATATATTAATTAGTTTTTGTACTCGTCACTCAAAAATTGATGACATTTTCAGTTAAATCCCATGCCCAAAGGGTTAAATCTCCAATCATGTCCGATCGCTGACGCCGTTTCGTATAATGCCTGTAAGTGCGTTATAATGTCCAATCTTGCCCCGAGGATTGGGAGTAAATTTTACGTTGAGTCCATCCCAACTGTCCCCACGATTTTTTATTATTGGTTGAACGAATTTAGTATCTAGGGAGATATAAAAGGAAATGAAGCTAAGCCCTTCGGAAATCTCAGAAATTGGTCTTTTTCTCGGAGTGCGTGTGAGGACAATGGTACGGACTCGATTCCAATGGAACAGAGTTACTTTCTTTGCTCCTGGGAACAGTTTTTACGATCGACTGCGAGATTTACGCTTCAATAGCGTTTCGAATACTTGAATATTTTAATAAGTTAATAATACCCTTTCACTGAGCGGTGAGTAATGGTTTCCTTTTCATTTACAGGGGTAAAGGGCGTTTGATTCATATTTTTTGTAGGCTTTGACCGAAACGTTACGTAATCGTAATACGCAGGTTTGCGTTTTATTGTTTTATGAGAGTTCCGAGTGCGAAGGTAGCAAAACTTTGTAAATGAAAAGTTATGAAAACTAGTTTAATTCTAGTGAAATTTGTCTCCAGCGATGCTTGACGCTGGTCTGAACATAGATATTAACACACGTATAAGTATAGTGGATCGCACCCGCGGGCCCCATTGCAAGTTTACCTGTCTAGTGGAGCTTTTAATTTAGCGGCCGCAGAGAATAGAGCTCTTACGTATTCTCTCATCTAGGCTCGGTTATTTAAAATGTTAATAGTGCTGGAATCTTTTTGTATTTTATGTATGGTCCTCCTCATTAGAACATGTTTATTTTGCAAAAGAGGTTTGTTCATACTTTCAATGGGCTAGGTATTTGTGAGAAACGTCCATTGATATACACTAAAGTTTTATTTTTAAACTAGCTTCTGCTCGCGGCTTCACCTGCGTGGTATATATATTTATAGCCTATGTTATTCCAGAACCTAACCTCATACTTATATTCCAAATTTCATCAAAATCGGATTCGGTGTTACGTGGTAACGAACATTCTAACACACACAAACAAACTCAAACACAAACTTTCGAATTTATAATATTATTAGGACTTTAAAGTTTATTCGGACCGTGTTTATAGTGAATTGAAGTATGGAACCAAATTTTCCATACCAAGTATTGCACACCCCGTAGGAGTAGTTTTGAAAACATAAAAAAATCATGGTTCATAATTTATTTTAAAGTTTATTTGTACCTAGTTTTAAGTGAGTCGAACCAAGGAATATAAATGTTTCATACAAAGTATTGCACTATTATTATTATTGAAAAATAAATAATGTTTTTTTTTAAATATGTTTTATTTATTTTAAAGTTCTTATCTGTTCTATCATTGTTTACCAATTAATGTTTTGTAGGACGCGCGAGCTGGGTGAATTATAAAATGACCTAATGTGCATAAATTGTATCTTGCAGTTATCCAATAAAGTATTATTCAACTCTATCCTACTGTAACATTCTTTACCTTACTTCTACCCTACTGTACTTTAATGTAATGTGTAAAGAATGAATGAAATTAATGACGCGATAATTAGTTACAACCATGTTCCTATTTTGACTTTCATCCGCTCTCCAAAGGGAACCGTCCCTAATTTCAGGATAAAAAGTATTATATGACCGACCTCGTAGTATGAACTTGAATCATGCCAAGTTACATCGGAATCCATTCAGTAATTTCGGCGTTATGCGCAGCCAAGATACAGAAACAGACAAAAATGAAAAAAAAATACTGTTTTGGCTTCAGTATCGATAATATAGTGGCCTACAAAAACAAATTTCAAAATATCTTCAATGTAAAGAATTGGACCTGTTACAGTTTTATTATAAATATTTAGAATAGATTAATTAGTTGCCTTTGTTGGATTTAAAAGCGAAATGAAATACACCTATGCATTATAATACAAAAAAAACACCAGTTAAAAATTAGACAGAAGACGGAAAACGATCTTATCGCTAAAAGCCATATTTCCAGACTACCTTAGTACGAATAGGAAAAATTGACTATGCAGGGGTGCACATGACTCAGGTTGGTTTAGTATAATAAATCCAGTTTCTTAAATTTCCGCTATCTCAAGAGCCACAACTCAAAAGTCTCTGCAGGAAACAGGGGCTCCATATATTTTGCGGCATATTAGAAACCAGCGCTACCTATACTGAAATATGGAAGTTAGTTTCGGGAACATGCTCGGTTAATTGTAAAATTTCGAGTTTGATAACTTGAACTGGAACTTTTAGTTTAGTGTTCCGAAGTTTTGACAATAACTGGTCACGCCTGTAGTGCACGCTGAGTTTGTATAACTTTCAGTATGTTGAACGCCAATAGTTTGCTTAGGAGAAGTTTTTTTGAGCTGGTAAGTCTGAGCCAGTATGCAATGTGCAGTGTTTGTTATTAAGTCAGTGAAGTATTTCATCTGCAAAGAGACTGACGTAGTAAGCCAAACCCAATAAACAGGTTTTGATAGGCAATTTAAATATTTTTGTAAGGTTTTTTTCTTTCATGATTTTTATTTAGGTTAGTAATTTAGGATAAGTAACTTTAATCAATATAATTTTACGTTTTTGTTTAATTTATGTCCAGTACACATAAACATTTATTAACAGTTAAAAAAAATTTGACAATAATATATCACTTGTTAATTCGTAACTCTTACTAACCCGGCCTATTTTACCAGCGTCGTACTGGTGCAATGAGCGACAAAAGCTTTAAGATTTTAAAATTTGATTGACTTTATAAAGTTCAAATAATACATTGTAAATTGCAAATGATATGACGAAATGCATTGATAGTGTAAAAAGATGAATTCACATCCAGATAAATAATACTCTTGCCACTTTACAGTACGAGATACTAGAATAAAAAAACTCCAATTCTATGATGGAACTATTTCTATGATGGAGATTCGAACGAAGCCCAAAAATTGATCCGGTAACACGGGCGTTAGAAACTCGCTCGCGCGATCAATAGGTCATGCCGTACGTCACGGCGGCAGATTGCGGCGACATCGATCAGAATAGTTTGCTTGCAAATTTGGCAGCAACTAAACCAACCGGGATTATGTGGCGCTAGGATTTGGGAATAATCTGATTTATGTACCGCGACTACAGTTATGCTGTTGTTAACGTATACTGGTGATGCGGGTATTGGCTGTCTGAGAGAGACGTGACTGCATGATATGAAACGTACCTGTCAAAATTTCTTTGTAAATTGTTTTAGTAACTAAATACCTAATTGTAATATTTATCACATTGTACAGCCAGCGAGACTTGGTAAACATTAAATCCATACAGATAAATAAAATTGAAGTGTCTGTTTGTAATATCAAAATAACAGCTTTTTAGTAAATGCATATGAAAGTATATACGGTACCTATAACAAAACAACCATTTTTAAAATTTTTCTCTGTCTGTCTGTCTGTTTGTTCCGGGTAATCTCCGAAACGGCTGGACCGATTTTGACGGGACTTTCACTGGCAGATAGCTGATGTTACAAGGAGTAACATAGGCTACTTTAATTTTAGAAAAATAATTAGGGTTCCGCGCAAAAAATAAAAACCATGTAATCCAAAATCTTCACGCGGGTGAAACCGCGGGGCAGCAGCTAGTATAATATATAATTTATTGAATATTCAAGAGAAATCCAATTTAGTAACAGATTATTAAAGAGCCTTTTTGCACCTTTAAGTTGTATATCTTTAAGTCTAATTTATTATAATTCTATGATATAGCAAAATCATTTTCTTGTTTAGATATCAACATTTTAAATTTTTGATAGGTCGACGTTTAAAGATGTCTGATCACCTGGACTTCTGGAGGCATACTGCATAGCCATTGTGAAATCTCCATGAAGGTGCTACAAATACGAACTCTTTCTTTTTATGTAAGTTTACTACACTTACATTGCAGTTTGGTAAATATGGAACATTTTTACCTTAACCGTAGTTAATAATTGAGATACCTGATTTTAGTTGAAACTACAACTAAAAACCAACCTTACGTCTTAGACTAGAGTTTTGGAAACATTCCAATGATTTTTATGAGGTGAACATGGTACATAAATACAAATAATGTTCATATATTATACTTTTACGTTAAAAGTTTGTAAATAAGTGGCATTTTTGTACTATTGGATAACAAAGATGAACAGGTATTTTGCCTGCTGGAATAAAGATTGTAACGACAGCGAATGCTCCGTTCCTCAGATGAATAGTTTAATAACTTTAACTGCCAGTAAACAAAAACATTGCTTTGCGAAATTTAGTGTGGTGGTAGGGCATTCTAGTAATCTAATCATCACTTACCTAACAACAGTAGTTAAAAGCGTAGGCGGTCTCTGTAATACCTAATCTGGAAGTAAATCCAATAGAAAGTAAGTTATTGACACGGTAAAGTTAAATGGTACCATATACTAGCCATGAGCCATGAATAATCACGATTAGGACTCGCGGACAGAGTCGTGTGCTAAATTTAGTAGGTTTCAAACAAACGTGTGCTACATATTGTATTCCGTAAACACATTTTTCCTAATAAAGTTTATTCTGTCAGCTTACCCCCAATGTTTTCTAAACCCACCGCGGCTAAATGGCCCATTGCGGGAACGTAGATTCCAGTATTAGCCTAATAGCATTCTACTTCTTCAATTTTCGTTTACTCTCCAATAATTAATTCAGCGGTTACGTCAGCATAGAATAAACAGGCTGTATAATTTGCATCAAAATATACGGTAAAGGCGTTCTACCAGATCTACGGAATACATCTGCGTGTGAAATTTTAAATACTTTTGTAACGATCTCTTGTGATTACTTCGAACATGAAATGAAAGTATTTATGGAAATGTTTTATATTTGAACTTATAATTCGCCAGCTTGTCTCGTAACCTTATCTATACATACAAATAAATCAAATTGAAGTGTCTGTTTGTAATATCAAAATAACAGCTTTTTACCAAATGCATATGAAAGTATATACTGCACCTATAACAAAACAACCATATTTAAAATTTTTGTCTCTCTGTCTGTTTGGGAATTTCACTGGCAGATAGCTGATATTATAAGGAGTAACTCAGGCTACTTTTATTTTAGAAAAAGAATTAGGGTTCGGCGCAAAAATAAAACCCTTGAAATCAAATACCTCCACGCGGGTGAAACCGCGAGCAGCAGCTAGTAACATATAAAACACTGGATATCACACACATACACATTGCACACAGCATTGATCTCTAAACCACCGTAAATCATTACGTTGCTAACGCATAGTTTACAATCAAACTAAACTTTATAGTATTAAAATTAACCTAGTTTACGTCGTCAGCTTGAATTAAGGAGCGCGGCCACAAAACTCGAGCATGATCTCGGTTTATCGTCACCTAAAACCGCAATATTACCTGTGTAAATAACAATGGAAATTGTTTTCTGCTGACAGTGGAACATTAAGGAAATTAATGTGTTGTCATCGCATTTACATGCATTTATGTTGCTACCACACGTGTGTAATTACAATAGTTACAATTAGTATGCGTTAGTTGTAATTAGACTCACAGCCGGATTTAATAAGCTTTGGGTATCGTTTACGATGGAATTTGACAAGTAAACGAGCCTAAAAGTTCCAATGTGGATTTCATATAGATGAGTGGTCAAACGAACTCTTTAACTATAAAAAACATAGAATACCTGCTGATCTAGTTTTTTAACCATAAAAAACTAGGTATTTAACTAGGTAGTATTTTAACCATAAAAAACTAGGTATTTAACTAGGTAGTTTTTTAACCATAAAAAACTAGGTATTAAGTAAGTATTATAACTAGACTATTTACGGAGGTTTTACAAGCTTTTATTTAACTTTAGGTTTGTTTAGGTCAAAGCTTGCAAGCTAAATTTGGTCCACTTCTCGGTATTCGATTGAGCTCAAATTTTACATACATATGTAAATCGGATGACAATGCAATGTCAGTAGCTGGTTTGATGATGGAGCCGGAATGTGGCCATAGGAACTCTACAATTAAACGACATAACCCTATCGAGTGTGGGCTCGTTTGATTCGTCTTTACAATTTTACTCTGATAAAGATTTCCAGGGTCATGATGATGGAGCTGGAAGGTGGCCACAAGATTACAGTACTAATAACGTATTTTAGAAAAGCTTGTCTGGAAAAAACAATATTTTTTCACAAAAAACTTATCTTTAAACAACATGTTTTTAAAACTCAATTCTACTCGTATAGGCTGTGTCAGTCTAACAATCAGTAATGCAATATTATAGCTTTCTATGCACATTGCAAACGCATTAGGTATAAGATATTTTTATCCACATTAAGGCAAAAGAGCTTTTTTACAAATACATTCATTCACTCAGACGTAAAAGAAAAAAGAAATTCAATGAACTCTTTCTGCTGCTGACACGCCAAATTACAGCCAATGTCGAGAGCCCGAATTCCCGGAACACAACCTTTTTGGTCGAGTGTCTATAAAATATAAGGTACTAATTGCGCAATTCCGCTCGTACTTGACCGTTATTATATATTTTTTGTGTGCAAGGAGTTCTTTATGACGTGACAACAAGACGGTGCTAACAAGCGAGTGCATCATTAGGCTTCAGAACTTAATGAGCGAGCCCGGGATCTTCAAAAATGGTGCGTGATATAACGCCAGCATTTTTCTAAGTTGGAAAAATTCCCGTTAGTAAAAGGGTAAAAGAAGGATAATAATTTCATGTTGATATAAATTTTTTAAAGCTTTAAGTTAAGCTGTAATTATAAAACAAAACAGCAAATTGAAATTGATTCCTCATTATTATAGTCTACCATCTTTGTTCCCTAGTAAGTCAAAGTACCTTGCTTGCCTTTAGAAATTTTCCATGATATTGAACAATTTTCGGGAAGACAAACATTAATTACATAAACAACATTGGTCACGTGCACATTATACGTATAACAATCTCATTTTGTACATATAGATTAAGTTCATAAAGCAAGATTTAGTGAAACACAGTTGCTCACTGAAAAACTTGCTCCTACACTTTGTAGCGAGACATCAAGCAAATGCAAAGTAAGTCAAACTTTAGCACGTCTCCTTCACAGTAAAAGAAGTGTGTTTTTGTTGCTACTAAGTCATAGTTTTGTCTTGCTTTATTTCTATATAAACCATTTTGTAAAAAGACAACGGCTAGTTAAGAAGGTGTTTTGTTTATGCTATCATTTATACCATAAAATTAAATAGGTGTTATTGAAACTATCTCCTTAAAAAAATATTTTTATTCATAATGTGTACGTACCTAAATAAAATATCAAAATTAATTGTTAATTTAACCACGATACTATTTTCTATTCTCCACGTACCTAACAGCTTTTTAACCGACTTCCAAAAATGGAGTTTTCAATAATTCGTCTCTTTTTCTTGTGTGATTATGTCACTCGATTTGTCCGCCAACTGTCAACCGATTTAACTGATTCTTTTTTTAAATGAGTTGACATCGAGATACTTGAGTAGGGTATATCTCAAGGGTGGTATTTTTATAAATTTTACTAAAGAATACTACCTCTAAAAGTGGAAAAAGGGGGAAGGTTTTTGCGCGATATTTTTATCGAATAATCAAATACGATGCAATACAGAAATAGAAAACAAATATTAATAAGTACCCTGAGAGATAGAAAACCAACATGGAAGTATAGTATGGAAGTAGATAACTAATAAGTAGACATGAGATAGCATTTTTTATAAGAGTTTTAAGCTCACACTAAAATTCCCCGTATATACGGTAATTTTTTGCAGAATTGCATAGCGCTATTGGAATGTTTAAATCAACTAACGAAAAAACCTGTGTTGTTTCATTTTTCCCCGAATAAACATCTTACAGCCCTAAGTACCACTTTACTCGAAAATAACCGAACGATAAACTTGCCAAAAGATCCTTATTTTTTGGGCTTCAAAGCAGAAGTTATGCAAACAAAATTACAGCCCAATTAAGTCCAACCCCGTTCATAAAACGGAACAAATTGTGGTAGATAGCTCTATGTTCAAGGTCTAAAGGGTGTCTTTCTTCAACCGCTGCCACCAAATATTTCTAAGGCTTAATAAATTAATTCACGCAGTTTGACAACTTCAAGGGGTTTCGAAAATTCGTTAATTGGTTTAATTTATACTTAAATCATTTATCACATCGAGACGCGAATAACATTTATTGGATGAAGGTGGGTAGCGGAAAGTAATTAATTACTAAGCTCTTCGGATAATTTAGTTTTGGAGATGTTATGACTATTTCTATTTCGTGATTTAACTTAGTTATTGTGTTTGTGCTGGGCTTTTGTTGTAAATACATTCTTATTAAACTTATATAATGTAAGTATGTTTAAAAATAATGAAAATACAGCTCTGATAGGTTTTTAACAGCTACACTTGTAACTGACTAAGTAGTGGATCTTGGTAGTCAATTTTAACCTACTAATAGTCATATAGAAATTAAATATTGTATTTATATGTAATTTGGATGATAATGCAATAATTTGGTGTCATGGAGCTGATCTGATGATAGAGCCAGGAGGTGGATAATCCTTGGATAGTGGAACTACGAGTATTCTGTGTCTGCAAGTAAACATTTCGAGTTTGGACTCATTGTATGATTCATTTTGACGACTCCAATATATTGCACTTGGTGTCACGGTTCTGACGATGGAGCCTGAAGATGGAAGTGTGTTTTTTATTTAGTTAACTAAGTACAAGTACCTCTTACGATGATAAGAGGCCTGATGGTATAACATTAATTCCTTGGAGTCGTGAGAGACCGTTGGTGTGGGACGCAACTTGTGTCGACACGCTAGCGCCTTCTCATGACCAAGTGACATCTAGGGCGGCCGGTTCGGCAGCAGAAGCAGCTGAAAGCCTCAAACGGAAGAAGTATGCATCCCTTGGTGAAGGATATATATTTGTTTCCTTAGTAATTATTTTGCGTATTCAATTGTTAATTAGTGTAACAATAAAGATAGAACATGGTATGGTGCTGTTGTGCTACGCTATGACGTCAGCAAGTCAGTGCTACGCCGTAGTCGTCCCAGCGCTACGCAAGAGGAAGACGCGGAGAAGGATAGCAGTCCTCATTGAACTACGAGTGAAAACACACGTGTGTCGATTATTCAAATCGAGTTGTCTCATTTCTGGACCTAACATTACATAAACAAACCTACCCTAGGTTTATTGTTACTACAACCTTAGACCACATCAATAAAGATCTGAAGAATTAGTTGGATACAAACGATCGATGATATAAGAATATGTCTGAGAATAGTTATAGCTAAATACATCTGTTTAATCTATAACAAGTTTTTTGTGGACGAATATATTATTCCAGACAAGGTTTTATAAAATACCTACTAAATTGGTACTGGAATCTTGTGCTCACCTTCCGGCTCAATCATCAGGACCCTGTATATCATCTAACATCTCTGATCTTACTACTTTTAAAGACGTACTTGTAAAGACAAATCAAACAAGCCCCAACTCGATGCGGCTACGTCGTTTCATTACAGAGTTCCTATGTCCGCCTTCCTGCTCCATCATCAGACCAGCTTTGTGACATCATTATATTGCATTGTATTGAAAATTTACAATCAATCGCACACCGGAAAGTGGGTCAAATTTAGCTTGCAACATTTGACCTAAACAAACAAATATACATACATACAAATATTGCAAGTTAAATAAAATAAAAGCTTGTAATAAAAACAATTCAGTTACAGGTTGTAGTATATACAGTATAAAAATTGCTTTAAAAAAGCTACGAACCGACTTCAGTGACAATACCCGACGAATTGATAACCTCCTCCTTTTTTGGAAGTCGGTTAAAAAGTTGGCAGTGGATATTGGCGGCATTGCCACGTGTTCATTGATTAAGCCAAGAAAGTACCAGCATGTAAAATATGCTTTAATATATTAATTTAAAATTACCGTTTAAGAATACGAAGAGCTCAGTATACACTATGTTTCTCTAAAGAACAAATTCTATGACTTAACGATTATACTCAAAGCAAACGTTCTGTGCCAGCAGGTAGGCGCAATGAACGATCTGATTGATGTCGGGCGAGTGTGAAATTGAACTGGCAAGGGGCGAGTGTAAAACCATTGAGGTCTAAGTACCCATTACTGATGGAACGTTCCAATTAAAGGGATTCATTTGCGCGTTAGAGCTGATTGTTCCGAACTATCCTGGGATTAGTCGAGCTATAGCTCTATTTATTTATACAGTATATTTACGACTTTCAACAAAATTTTTAGAGAAACCGTTCACGCTTTCTAGATACAAATTTTGTTTGAGTAGGTCTAGGTACCTATAAAAAATAAAGTGGTCAAAGTTTATTAAGAGTAAAAACAAACTAACCTACTGTCAAGCAGTAGTGTGCAAACAGTGTTTCAGTTTTGTATACAAAAGCATTAAATCCATCCACAACATGCATGCACTACCCAGATCTCGCCCTAAAATTTGGGCAGCTTTGAACAAAAATCTGCTTGACACGGCGATTCGCAAGAAAGTTCCATCGCCTGGTAACAATAATATCGTAGTCCATAAGAGAATTTAAGGAAGTCAGAAAAATAAATATTCTTCGTTTTCTCTTCCTCATAGGCATTTATTTACTCCCTAAGCTCACTCCCCACTGCTCGTTTCTAAGAATTTTCAGCAGATTTGCTTGAAAAACATTCAGTATCTTCTTAAAGTTACAAAATAGCTTTTGATAAAGAACTGCATATCGCAATGACCACAAAATAACCACAAAATGCTCGAGACAATATTAAACGTACTTTCGCCACAATTTGAATCGTACTCGTGACAAACGGTGAAACTTCTCGCCTTATCGGCGAAGGAGCTTGGCTTTGCTCAAGTATTTTTATAATTACCTTGCTTTTGTTAGAAGTTCGTTGTTCGTTCACGCTGTCTTATAAACTTTGGGAACCGTCTCGTAATAAATTTTGGTTGTGGAAAGACTTCGTGTAAATGACCTCATAAAGCCATAGAGTAGTTACATCCACTAATCTCTACATGTTATAAATGAGCACGCCTGTGTGTTGGTAGTCGATAAGCTTCTTCATTATTATTGATTAATTGTTTTCTTCCGGCAAAGTACTACGAAATTGGTGAATTACATCAAAATGTTTTGATAATGGACTAATGAAAATTGGCGAAAATTATGAAATAACATCGACGTAAAATTAACAAAATTCAATATAAGTATTGAAATATTTTTCATGACCATAGTCATTTACACGTTTTTGTAATTTGTCCCCAACATTGTCTGGAAGAGATTGCTTATAGCCATAAAACGGCTGTGTGATCTAGTCATTGTTCTTGTTTTTTTTAATATGTATAATTGTACAGACGATATTTTAGGTGTACGCAGTTAAGCATTGCTGAAATGTAGCTCATCAAAATTGCTAACAGAGGGTCCTCCTGTAATTTCTAAACCATTTAAACTGGAAACTTGTAATAAGCCCACTAAAGGCCCTAGAAACTCTGAATGAAAATTGTTTCGGGCTACCCATGATGAAAACTTTTCGAGTAATGAAGTAAAACTACGGACTCCGGAACATAGCGTGGTCTGTTTTTAACCGACTTCCATAAAAGGAGGTTACCAACTCGGTGGGTATATTTTAATTTTTTTTATGTTTGTTACCTCAGATCTCTGTCATTTATAAATAAATTTGGAAAATTATTTTTTTATTTGAAAGGATATACTTTCAGATTGATCCCATAGAAATTTCATCAAAATCCGTTCAGTAGTTTGTCACTGAACTCCGTTCGTCGCTTTTTTAAAGCAATTTTTTTAATCAACTTGTCATTAACGAACAACGTCCAAGGATCATATATTGTTATAACCAAACATTTTTTTATACGATGTGTATAGTGCGAGTTCTGTACAAGAGTGTGGTGTACAAGAGTGAGAGGGACTGAGAATTGACTTACTCAGACCGGCCATAAGTTGGTTGTACATACCTTCAAATGATGTACCTTCAAATACATAACTTGAAACGATTATAAGACCCAAATTAAAACTAGATTTTGCTGATCCTAGGAATCGGTCAAAACCATGATTTCTAATATCTAGCCACGCAATAAAGCCAATTATTGACAAACATGAGTCTTTAAATTTGAGACTTAAACCTGCACTCGTATCATCAACGATGTACTTAACTAATACACCACAAAGGCTACCATTTCACAGTGTAATTTGAACTTGGTAAGATCTGTTTTCATATCACAATATCTTATTAAATATCTCAGCAATACCTATTCTCAAGATTGTTACTTCAGTTGAAAGGTTAACCGTCTCTTCATTTATGTTGTTAACCCTAAAGACTACACACTCAAACAATAAACGGCAGCCACGTCTTTTCCATTCCAGTGGCGAATAATATAATGCCAGTATCCTAACTCTTCTGAATTTTTATACCACCTAAATTATAGTTGGTTTGGGTTACGAGCGGCAGTAGATTTTAGGCAGCCACATAAACTGGATGCATATTATCTTGCAGAACTTATCAAATAAACATAGTGGAAAAATTAATTGTAGTAGCTGTAAGGGTCTGAAAGGAATCTTCCGCAAGGAGGAACAGTATGAACTTGGAGTTACAGAGAGCCTTGAAAACGGCTAACAACTGTTCATTGAGTACCCGTAGAGACACATTTAAGTTACGTAGTTTCGCCCAGCTTGCAATACCATGCTATGTTTGCATATCGTCTTTTTTCTTTAATCGAAAACTCAAAATAGTGGTTCGCACACCCTCAATTTGTTCTATTCCGCTCGGATCCATTGAAGAGATCCACTGGTGGTTCAGTTTTACCGGTCTGATCCCTTTACTAAGGGATCTTTACAAAAATGAAATATTTTATTATAATTACGCTATTCCAGTCGTATCCTCTCTGACTTAACACTTTTTGGTACCTTACAGATCAGCGAACCATCTTAATATCCGCTATAGCTTCCAATAAAATGGTTTAAATTTTAAAAAGGTTTTGTGCCTCTTTCTCAAACTGATAAACTGTTTCTACAGACCAGTAGTACGCAACGTTCAATTAACTCCAGCCGATTGTATTCACACGCGTTTTCTTATCTTCAGACTAATTACAGAACACAAATAATCACAAAATCTCTTCGCGCACTTTCCGTTGTTGAAACAAGAGAAACAATATATGCAATTATATATTCCGGGAACGCCGAGGCAATTAACATGAAAATTCTCGTTAGCGTTTCGCAAAGGGGAACTTTTGATGTTAAGGAAGTAGGGAAAAAATTGAAGTACGGCTCCGGGTCTCATTAACAGGCCTTTAATACTGGCGAGATGCTTCCGGGCAGTGCCTCCGAGGAATTCCAGAAGCGGTTGCATTTTTAAGTAGGTGTTAATTTCAACTCTTTCTACTAGTATCTATTGTTTGTAACTGGAGAAGGTATATGGTATGGAAAGTTCTGAGAGTTTTAAAGACTTCTTAATTCATAAGACTGGTCTTATGATTTAAAGTTAGTCTTATATTTTAACACGAGCCAGGTATTTTAGCCAGTAACATAAGGTTTAGAGAAACAAAAAAAGTATATAGATGATGGTTACATTCAGGGGACAGGTGTTTTAGCCAGTAACATAAGATTTAGAGAAACAAAAAAATTATAGCTGATGGTTACCTCAGGAGACAGGTGTTTTAGCCAGTAACATAAGATTAAGAGAAACAAAAAAACATAGCTGATGGTTACACTCAGGAGACAGGTGTTTTAGCCAGTAACATAAGATTTAGAGAAACAAAAAAAATTATAGCTGATGGTTACACTCAGGAGACCTTAGGGCAATCGCCAGTCTGCTGGTCTGATGATGTTTTGAAGGTTGCAAGGAAGCAATGGATGTAGCTCGTACATGACCGGAAATGATGACGGATAAAGAAGAGGACTCGTTTGAGGATATTGGTTGAATGAAGGAATAATAATAACTATACAAATACATTTCATATTGTCACACCTTAATACTTCTTGGTATGTTTTTATATAGTATTGGATAACGAGACGAGTGGGTCGTTGGCTTGACCGTAAGCATAACAACAGCCCTTAACAATTTCAATACTATTCAAAATTTTGAAACACAAAGGTCTGTACGGCATTGCAGTGCGCTCGTTACCATGAGGTCTGGACTGTGCTTATGAGAATAAGCACAGTTAATTTCATTGACTTCTTTGCTCATCAAACTGATGTTTGAAGTGAACAAAATATTGGCCATCTCTTTCTTTTCCATGATGAAAGAGGATCAATGGTATGTGCTAACAGTAAACTACGGAGTCTTTCAGGCCATTCAAGTGAAGCTTTGAAGGCTCGCGGTTACACCAAGAATGTTATTAAGTTACGTACTTTTACAACCTTCGGTTTGCTTAGGAATTTTTGGGACCGAACACGTGTAAAATAAACTTAGAATTTTGCCTGCGTCCGCCTTTAACAATATCGTAAAGTTTTTGCCTTTATATTTGGACGTATTTTGTGAAATATTTTCTCTTTTTCTTAGATGTAAAGAGGAATGAATATTTTTACGTGGGTTTTTATTTCTGTAAACATCAAAATATCGGAATATGAGTAGGCATGATGAAAAATTAGCTTGATCACGTGATCTTTTATATTTTAGAAGTATTCGAGGACTTCTTATATACTTTATTTAGTGATACGTCGATTTTAGTAAATGTTACAAGTTATCAAAAGTGAATTTTGCGATGAATATATGACGTCTAACACTAAGTCCTGGCCCCTAACTAAAATTTCTCATATAATATGTATATCGAGAAATTTTTCGAACTATTCCACAACACTCAGCGACAAAAACAGGTGTTTTTGTGACATTTTTAGTCACATAGTGAGACTGGAACAAGTAGTCCTATGGGATTTAGAAATTACACCCTAAGTCCATTCACTTTACTATAAGGACTAACTTCAAAACCTTATTGGAATATGAACCGGAAAAGGTCTCAAAAACGCTCGTAACTAGTATACTAGATATAGTATACTGGAACAGTAGATATACTGTTCCAGTTATGTACTGGTGTTTTCGGACGAACTAAAGTTTATGAAACAACAGAGTGATGGTCAACCGCGCGGGAATCGGGGTGTGAACTGCGGCAAGCGAACTTGTGTGCTCATCCGGACTCAGATGAACTAGTTCTTACCAGTTTTATTTACTTTGGATCGTAGTTACGGACTCTTAAACTGGTTTATTTACTTGGAAAGTCGTAACAATGGATGTTGTGAATACTCTTGTGAATACTCGCGACTGACAGTAAGCTGTTAATAGGTTCAATTCCTATCTCAGCCGCTTTTTTGTCAATGATATTTTAGCGTTGACTCCTTGACCATCAGCACACATTCTAGACTTTAGGAGTGTACAAAATTCCAAAGCGTGTTGTATCGTTACCGCAATTCATGGGGTTTCTACCAATTATGGACAATCGATTTATACACACAACAGCGATGATCGAAACTCGCGGCGCCTAGCATAAGCAACCAATAGCAGCAATGCATCTCCTACTCGTCCAATTGGGCCGCAGCAACCCTAGTCATTGCAATAATAATACAATATTATAAAGTTCACCCGCATTCTCACTCGCGTTGCCGGAACCGTGCATTTTTCCGGGATAAAAAGTATGTTACTCCGGTCCATAAACTATATGTATGCCAAAATCACGATCCCTTGCTCCGTTGCTGCGTGAAAGAAGGACAAACCAACAAACACGCTTTCGCATTTATTATATAAGTATGGAAGTTATATGAGTATATGGATAAATACCAACATATTCATATTCATTAATAATTATTTAAATATTTTCAGCAAAGAGAAAATATTTTGCAATTTACTAAGATTTATGTTACATTTCTTCCTGTTATCCTAACGTTAATTATGAGGGTTGGTACACCGTACGTACGCACATTACTTATTTAAATTTGTATCTCAAGGTAGCAGATTAATAAAATCAAAAAGGTAAATTAGCATCTTCTAAAACACAAAAAGCATATTTATTATACCGGTTGTACCACCAGTATACTCGTGTAATCTATCGTCAAGCAGTGTGCTTGTGTTACTGGGTTCCGGTTTGATTATGCATTGACAATTAAATTATTGGGGCATATGAGAGTTTAAAACATCAAGGTAACGAGTGCACTGCAGTGCCGTGCAGGCCTTATGGGCAGCTTATGCGTGCGGCAACGTGATCTGCTCTTCTCTTTAATTTGGAGTACCAAAAAAATATCCTGAAATATGAAACTGTAAATGAACTGTTAAACATAACGTAGTAAATTCTTACAACCACACTTTATGATATATCACAAGACAGGCGGGTTGCTCGAAATAATGCCTGTAATCTCTTCTCTTCACTGGAAACACCTGCTCGGTATTTAGTTTGTTCCAGGTATTATTATAGTGATGGATATAAACGAAGCGCACAATTTTTTTTCTAAGTCTAAAGCTTGGAAGTTAATGCCTTGTCGTGCGTCATGACGATTTATATAGACTGTGCTAATGTTAAATATATTGTTTAAGTTAGCACGTAACCACTTGACTATTAGATGTTTCTCTCGTCATAGGTTAACGTCTATCTAGGCACAAAACAGAGACCAAAAGAGACGTTTAAAGGCGAATTACACAGCGTGATATCAAGACTGTCTTACCAAGATTATATTCCTTTCTACTTTAGAAAAAAAACGTCTACTTTATTCCACGCAAACTGAATTTTCAAGGCGAACGTCGTCGTTACGGCAGTATCGAGCACGGTGTAACGGCGAGCTTGTCTAAGTAGACTGTAAGACAGTCTTAGTAAGACAGTCTTGATATCGCGTGGTGTAATATAGGCCTTTTAATACTTGGCGCGCTAAATGATCATGTGAACCTACGACATCCGGGTCAAGGATATATTAGACGGTTTTAGGAGACTCTTCCTTTGAAACCGTGACCGTGACGTTCAGCGCGACAAGTATTAAGATGCTATTGATATATGATGTTATTCAAGTTTGATGAACAAAGTAGCCAGTGAATTTACTGGGCTTGTGAGACTTAATACCTAAAGTCTCAGAATATCGAGCGCACTGTAGTGCCGCGCAGGCCTATGTGTTTCAGAGTTCTGAGTGGCACTACCATTGTTATGGGCCTGCGTTATGCTTACCGTCAGGCAGCCCGCTCGACTAATTATCCAATAGCATAAAAAGGCTTATGGTATAGCGTTTGTCCTGTACTATTAAAAGCGCAACAAAACTGCAATAAATCCCGGCAAGTTATGTGCCTAATTGCATCGTGCTGGTATTAATTATCCATTTAAACAGTAAAAGCTTTGACGCCGATGCTCAGAATCGATAAAGGTGTGGTTTGAATGGATCCGCCTCGAGGCGGAATTCCACCGTAAATTCAATGAATGCAATAAAATTTTCTGCACAATTGAAACCATTAAAGATCGTCGCCACTGCGCGACTCCGAATGTTAATCACGAGCTTGCATGAATAGAACAATCACATTGCGGTAAAAACCTCATTTTTATCCCATTTTCATTTCAGAGATATTTTAGTGCGACTTATTACAGCTTTTAGTTTTATCCTTATGACTTTTAAAGTTGTCGTAGGGCCAAGACACAGCGACATTGTTCTTTTTATTATAGAAAATCTATACATACATACAAAAAATAAAAGTTAAGTGTCTATTTGTAATATCAAAATAACAACTTTTTACCAAATGAATATGAAAGTATAAACGGTAACTATAACAAAACAACCATTTATAAATTTTTTGTCTGTCTGTCTTGTCTGTCTGTCTATCTGTCTGGCTGTCTGTCTGTTTGTTTCAGGTAATCTCCGAAACGGCTGGGCAGATTTTAACGGGACTTTCACTGGCAGATAGCTGATGTTATATAAGGAGTAACTTAGGCTACTTTTATTATAGCCGCGCAAAAAAATAAGACCCATGAAATCCAATATCTCCGCGCGGATGAAACCGCGGGCAGGAGCAGCTAGTTGCATCATATAATGCAAATTTCTGATAAATGATATCATAGGTAATCTCCATGTAAAGTATATAAGTACTTTTATTTTAGGCATTCAAATCAAAAGACGACCAGTTTATTATCGTGTGTTATCCACAAAGTAATTGCATGTGCCACCAAAAGCTTCGAAGTATAATATTAGGTTGGGGAAAAAGTCTTTTCGCATTATAGTATGTATGAACTTGTAATAAAATTTCTTTGGCTATACTATTTGTATCTGGCTGGTTTTGGTATCATATGAAAGTTTAAATTTTAAAGAACATAATTCCATATTCAAATTATGAAAATGTGTGATTTTCATTTGTTTTTCGTACTGTCAAAATGAGTGAATCTAATGAAGAATTTCGATACATTTTAAAATTTTACTATAAAAAAGGTAAAAATGCAACGCAAGCCGCGAAAAAAAATTGCGATGTTTATGGACCTAGTGCAGTGTCTGTGAGAGTAGCACAAATTTGGTTTAAGCGTTTTCAATCCGGAAATTTTGATCTCAAAGATGCACGTCGCTCTGGTCGCCCTATTACGGATAAAATGGATGCCATTTTTGAAAAAGTGGAACAATATCGGCATATCAGTAGTTACGACGTAGCTGAAGAACTGGGAATTGACCACAAAACAGTTTTGGCGCATTTGAAAAAAACTGGGTACACAAAAAAGCTCGATATTTGGGTACCTCACGAGCTCACTGAAAGAAACCTAATGAACCGTGTACTCATTTGTGATTCTTTACTACCACGTAATGAAACCGAACCATTTTTGAAGAAGCTGATAACTGGTGATGAAAAGTGAATCACGTACGACAAGAACGTGCGAAAAAGGTCGTGGTCAAAGACCGGTCAGGCTTCACAGACTGTGGCGAAACCCGGGTTAACTCGCAACAAGGTGATGCTGTGTGTGTGGTGGGATTGGAAGGGCATTATTCATTATGAGCTGTTACCACCAGGCAGGACCATCGATTCTGAACAACTGATGAGATTAAAGCAAGAAGTTGAGAGAAAGCGGCCGGAATTAATCAACAGAAGGGGTGTGGTTTTCATTTTCATGGTTTTTCATGATAACGCTAGACCTCACACATCTTTAGCCACTCAGAAAAAATTAAGAGAGTTTGGCTGGGAGGTGTTAATGCATCCGCCGTATAGTCCTGACCTTGCACCTTCAGATTTCCACCTGTTTCGGTCTCTTCAGAATTCTTTAGGCAGTGTCAGGTTAACATCACGAGAGGACTGCTAAAACCACTTGTCGCGGTATTTTGATAAGAAGTCCCAAAATTTATATAGCAATGGGATCATGTCCCTACCTACAAGATGGCAAAAAGTTATCGAACAAAATGGTACCTACATACTTTAGTTAAATGTAAATAAACTATATTAAAAAATGTTTTGAATTTTCTTAAAAAATGCGAAGAAACTTTTTCCCCGACCTATTATTATAATCCTGCGCAGCATTACAATGCTCACCACCCACACGCAATTTATCCTGGACCTAGTAGTTTCACAATGATACATTAAATTAAGTAAGACAGTGATGCTCCTTAGCATTTATTAGCGGGTTTACTTTTACGTAATAAGAAGTTTTTATCATCAAATTAAATCTTCTGTTGCAACGCTGCTAGTACAATAAGAAGCAAGTCAAATTATGCCTATACGTATAAAAACCTTTTCGGGATCAGTTGTTAGGTATAGTAAAACGTAACAACCACAACTACTATCACACCTAACTACGTACACAAGCTTTTAGAAAAATAAAAACAAGCTGAAAACTTAGCTACATTCAGAACAAATCGTAATTAACTCAAAACTGACCCCTTTGCGAGAAATCGTTTTCTTCAAATTGCACGAAGTGTCTCGTAGACTCACAGGTTGTTAGAACGCCTCTAGCTACAAGAAAAACCTTATTCTCTTCGAGTTTCTTTGTCATTAGTTGAGTAAATTGTTTTTCCTGTCCGGGAGTGTCTTGCTTGGGTCTAGATTAAGCGGTAAGCCCGGCTAATTCTCTCCTCTCCTTGCCTAGCCGTAGACTATTATGGGCTTATGGCAAGCACTGACTCAGAGCAATTACATATAAGGGTTTGTTAGATGATTTGTTTATCTAATGCAGTTAGTTTGGATGGTCTTTGCATAATGTGATTGTCATATTTAAGAGAGCTAGAGTGGCTAAGCGGAAACTTATGCGACTTTCAATCCAACGCACCATAGTTCGAATCTCGACTCGGCCCGCACCAATGACTTATATCAAGTTATGTGCGGATTAATCACACTCGCTCTAAAACGGGGAAGGAAAACATCGCGAGGAAACCCGCATGTTCGAGAACCACAAAATTTGAGGACATGTCACCATGACAAGCCACTGGGCCCGCTTGGTGGATTATGGCCCATACCTCTCTCTCTCTGAGAGAAGGCCGGTATCTCAGTAGCGGGAGCGTATAAGAGGCTGATAATTATATTTTAAAGCGTTAGAACCAACACTAGCGGGGTGTTCACGTAAATATAAATTTTATACATCTCTAAGTGTTCGCTGCCAACGGTATTCGTATATACCAGCGTCTTCTGGTTATCTATAGACCAAATTCCATAGCCAATACCAGTCGCTCCCATAGCCTAGTATTATAGTCTAGATTATTTTTAGGCTACCTGCGGCGTGAGAGAACAATTTATAATAAGACATCCATAGCCTTTACTTATAGCGTTTTTTTGCTCGTTAATCTCTTCATAAGAAACGATCGTTAACGCCAAGAAAATACACTTCAACAGTATCAGTGGAACTGTATCTGTACATTTCACAACGTAAACAAGCACACAAAGGAGCATCGAGCGTCTCTAACTTTACTAGAAGTAGTCACAGAAGAGTCGACAACGTAGAATAACCATCGTATCTTTAAATAAAAACTCTAACATAACTATCGTTTGTTTAATATATGTTTTTATACGGTTGTATAACGAGACGAGCAGGTCATCTCCTTGGTCAGCATAACACCAGCCCATAACAATTGCAGTGCCACTCAGAATTTTGACACACAAAGCGTAAACACAAACTCTGTGCGGCACTGCATTGCGCTCGTTACCCTGAGACAATAGGTCGCATAAGCCCTAATTCACTTAATAATTTGCTCATCAAACTGGAACACAGTAATAACTGCACATTACTGTTTAGCGGCAGACTACACGAGCAAAGCGGAGGTGCCAATCCAGACACACTCGGATACTAGCAGAAAAGTTAGGTGGGCCGCAGGATTGTCGGTCACCCTAAACATAAAAACTAACATAACACACATTCATATAAAACAAAACAGTATTACTGTAACGTACATTTCTTTTAAAGCTATTGTTCTGTGAGTATAATTCTAAGGTCAGATTACACTACGTACTATACGTTACCACCGAGCGGTGCTCCGGACGCGTCACGAACACGATAAATGTCTTATGATCCCATCTACTCATAGAATAAAATGAGTTTCGTTCATTTGTCGGTGGCTCCCTCACGTCCCCGTAGAGGCTATCGGATAGAGCATTTTTCGTAGGGCCGGGAAAGGAGACTTTCCTATCATAAATCAGGGAGGGCGTGACGTCACGTCCGCCGGTCGATGTGTCGTCAGCGACGTGACAAAACACTTTGCTTGCTCTTTGAGTTTACAAACTCGCATTCGTGTAGACCATAGCTGTAGTAATGATCCTTCAGACTTTTATCGTATAAAACGAAAGTAGACCCTTTTTGTTTTTAGCTGAATACCAAAAGAGGATAATTTCAATTGGACTCGGTTTTAACAAGCTTTTATTTTACTTCGATTTCTGTTTGTCGGGGATGAATTTGACGATCGATTTTTTGACCATCTTTTCGGTATATAAATGTGCTGTGGATTCCTCTGGTTATAGCGACATATTATTAAAGACAATACATAGTAGTATTTAATAAAAATAATAAATAGTACTACTCTTATAAAAACGATTAATAATTATTTCTAAATGGTATTGTTCGTGTCATTGTATTAAATGAATAGTATAAGATATTAAAAAAAATCACCCCTTTTCTACCTTTATGATTGGTTTTTGTTTCAGATTTAAATGAGACTTATTTCGAAGTATATCCTATCCAATGAAAAAATAATGAGAACGGAGCATTTGTACAAATCACGAAATTGTACCAACTGCTCATAATTTTTCCAGGATAACATATCAATTCCATCTTACCCAGTAGGTATTTTTTTATGGTAAGATAAGCGTTAGATGGTGTGATGAAGTAGAATAGGTACCTAAAGTTTTCATACTGTAATAAACTATGTGATTTTAAGTAATTAAATGTTTAGCTTGGATTCATTTTATAATACAACGAAAGGCCGTGAAAAAATAAAAATAAAAATTTGGAGAATCACAACATTACTGAGAGAATTGAACGTTACTAATGGTTCCGTGAAGATTTAGTATCAATTTTGTCCCAATTGCTTCGCTTTCCGATGAAATTTCACTATTTCCTGCAGTATGTTAGGTTTTAGTATCGTTACCTATTCGCAATTTAGTATTCTTCGTTGAGGCGACCGTGTCCTGGCATTCGGGGCAAATTGCCATATCGACCTCCAGAATTGCGCAGTCAAAAGCGCCGCCTGAATTATGTAGAGAACGACGAGGGAAAATTGATATAAAAATTGCTCGTAAAGCATAAAATTAAAACGTGGATCGCGGCGGACGGTGTTGCAACACGCTAAATACCTGTCGTATTTCAGGCGCCATCTGTCGGCGACGGCGCTGAGACTGCCGCTTTTAATTTATTAACCAATTTGCTGAACGCTCCGAACCGCGCTCCGTTCCCGGTATTTTGTTTCTTGACTTAATAAATTCGAAGTCATAATCCATGAAGACTTCTCGTGACAGTGATGGCTAATTAACTATTAATTGTTACGAAGTCAAATTTTAAATTCAATTAATTTTGAAGAAAGAAAATGCGAAAGTTGGGTGTAAGCAACCTTGGAACGCGAAGACGCACTTAAAACTCCGCAAGGAATAAACATTTACTTTGCGGAAGTGGCTCATGAAATTCTTTTATGTTAGAAGCCATAGAGAGCGGGTGATTGTACACCGAGGACTGGGTAACTTTGCCACTTATTCGCGCATCAGTTCGCGCCTCGGATGGCTCTAAAAGTGTGCGTGGAGCATATAGAATCCCGTTTACCTCACCGTGCAGAGCCACAGTTACATAACAGTTAGTACGTAATATTCTCTAGGAGGACACAGACTACGTGACAGTCAGTTCGTAAATAACACACTGGGAAGGAACTGAGATGAAACATTGTCACCGCCTCGGTCTCCGCGACATTTTGCGGTTGAAAAGTTTAAGTTTTATGTCAGTCGTAAAGTTTTTATGGCGGGAACAAAAATATAAATAAGAACATTACGGTACGCTTTCCGCAAGTATAATGTGGTTAAAACAATCAGTTACAACATCTGTTAACAATATTGTTACGAGCTATAGGGTAACGTTTGATAGAAAGAAGCCGTTAAACAAACAGTTACTTTATTGAATTCAAAAGGAATCACTTGCAACACTATTCACTACAAAAATCACTAGTATATCACTTTGTCACAGATATCACAATCACTAGTATTTCACTTAGTCACAGATATCACAATCACTACTAGTCGCTTTGAACTCACTCCGATGTATATCGCTTGGTATCTCAATTGAAACTGTCCCTGGCCGCGTCCCGATCCGCTTATATATGCGCCGCAAATTGTGCTACCAAGTTCCCGAATGATCTAGTTCAAGGTCAACTATGGACGTCTCTCTTTTACGCATACATCCGTCCCTTGTACACACATCGAGGACTTTCCAGATGGTAGTAGACTATGTCCATCTCGTTCTATCATGCGTGTAGCTATCTCTCTCTTGCATTATTCTGGAACATTCGGTTAGGTAGTAGGTACAATTGTTCCTCTCTTTTGCGCATATAGCCATCCTGCTCACACTGTCTTCTGGAAGTTTCGAGAGACATGATCGAGGCTAATCGTCTCTCTCTTTCACACGATAGGCTGTCCCTCTCACACACCTTCGAGAATGTTCCGCGGACCGGAGGGGTGTAACTTGGCCTGAAACGGCCTGAAAATGGGTTTTCAGGAAATGGTGCCATGTGATTACTCGTGTCCTGAAACGGACTGAAAACATGTTTCAGTCTGCTGAAAACGGCGTTAACTAGGAGTAATTTTTGATTAACTGATATGTGTTAGGCCTTCCTCCGAAACGGCCCGAAAACCTGTTTCAGCCTGCTGAAAACGCTTAGAAGTGGTGGAAAATTAAAAAAATGTTTCTGCGAGTTCTCCTTTAACCCATCTCCGTAACACTGCCCCCTCCTTAGACATGCTCGTCCCGAGCATCATTAGATCCATTGTAACGTGCCAATCGATTCTCATGCACAATTTTAGGCTGGTTCCTGGCACTACCCATCTTCTTTATGCGATATGTTACGTCATTAATCTTCGTAATCACTGTGTAAGGACCATCCCAATCAGCTTGAAGTTTCGGAGATTTCCCTTTACGTCTTACTGGATTGTAAAGCCAGACTAGTGACCCTTCTTCAAAGTCTACATTGTGCATCTTCCTGTTATATCGAGTTTCCGTTCTTTCATTCATTCTATTTACGTACGCAACAGGAACTCTGCTTGGCCGCGTTTCTGTTCCAGGCTCAATTTTATGTTTAACCATACCAGTCCTTCCTAGGTCTTCATCATTTGTGGCGAACATTTCGGAAAGTTGCCGTAATAGTTCCTTTGCTTTTGACAACTCTTTCTCTTTTGATACGGTCTCTTTAAATCCTTTGAGCCCTTCTTGGGCTACTATCCAAGGTTCGGAGTTGTCTACTTTTTCTACTACTTCCTGTTTGCCGCTGTCATGTGTCTGTAAGTTTCCTGAAACAACTGTTCTGTGGAAATCGTAAACACCTCTGGGCAAACTACCCTTAAGAAAAACTTTCTCTACGCCACATATGAAGACGCCACTTTCAAAATCAATTTTGCAGTTATGGTTCTTCATGAAGTCCAAACCAATGATGCAGTCATTTACTATATCTGCAATAACAACTTTATGCCGGTAGAAGCTTTCACCAACTTTGAAAGTAACGACACCTTCTCCTCGGACGGTTATGTGCTGGCCATTAGCTGTCAGGAGCTGAATATTGCCACGCGAAGGTGAATATCTCCCAGAAAAATCCTCCAGAAGCTGGTCGCTGATTACCGTGCGCGAAGCTCCAGTGTCCAAGTTTAACTCACATTTAGTCCCGTTGACTTCCCCGTCAATGACTAACGTATTCCCGTCTTGAGTCTGAGAGATCATCACTTTTGGCACCTTCTTCACACTATCGGACAGCATCCGCCCGGCAGTCCTGGCGTAATCCTTTCCTTGACGCTGTTCTGCGGTAGCGCCCGTTAATACATCAGCTGCTCCCAAATCACTGCGTCGAATCTCCACATCTCTCCGTGAACCTCGTTTTGGGCACGAAAATCTCATATGCCCTAGCTCTCCACACGCATAACACCTGAGTCCGCCTCTTGGTTTTACTTTATCTGTTACCACTCGAACGCAGTAGGATCGAGGATCTCTACGAACTGTCTCCACTTCCAATGCGTGGGCTAGAGCATCCTTTAACGTCTTGTGGTGACCAAGGCTTACAGTTGTCCTGACTTCCCGATCTCTAATCCCATCTACAAATGCTTGCACTAACATGCTGTCAACCAGAGATGGTGAAGATAAGTAAGCCTTTCTAACCAGTTTTTCAATTTCTAGGCACCACTGTTGCAGGCTCTCACTAGCTAGCTGCACTCTGTCCTTTAACTGTGCCCTGTAAACGTGTTCCAGGTGTGAGTCGCCATAACGAGACTCCAGGGCATTCTTCAGTTGTTCTAGAGTGACCTCTCCCGTCATGGTGTCCAATACAGTCAAGGCTTGATCCCGTAGCCCTAACATAAGGGCAGTTACTGCCTGTTCATTGGTCCAACCGTTCGCCTTTGATACGGTCTCAAACTGAAGTTTATAAGCTCCCCAAGAAGAAGTACCGTCGAATGGAGGTGCTTTTAGTTTACCTACTGGAGCACTAGATGTCACTACTCCATTAATTTTCAAAGATTTTACCTCCTTTTCTATTCCAAGTATTTGCTTGTCGTGCTTGGAAAGCCTGTCATCGTGATCCTCCACTTCTAATTTCAACTTCTCTAGTTTTTCCTTGAACTGCACGCCTATCACCTCCAAACGTTCTTCGATACGGCACGTCTGCTCCTCTTGACGGCGAGCCTGCTCCTCTTGACGGCGAGCCTGCTCCTCTTGACGGCGAGCCTGCTCCTCTTGACGGCGAGCTTGTTCCTCCATCATGCGTTGCAAAGTCAGTAATAGATTGGAAGGATCCTGACTTTCGCCCATGGTGCGGTTGGCATCAAAACTTTGACGACGAGCGGCGTCACGTGCTGCTTGTGCTCGTGTCTGCATCCCCGGCGTTTCTCCTCCAGACTCCTCTTGATCATCCCTCGGCGTAACACGCATCTTTCTATCCCACTTCTGACACCAAAATGTTACGAGCTATAGGGTAACGTTTGATAGAAAGAAGCCGTTAAACAAACAGTTACTTTATTGAATTCAAAAGGAATCACTTGCAACACTATTCACTACAAAAATCACTAGTATATCACTTTGTCACAGATATCACAATCACTAGTATTTCACTTAGTCACAGATATCACAATCACTACTAGTCGCTTTGAACTCACTCCGATGTATATCGCTTGGTATCTCAATTGAAACTGTCCCTGGCCGCGTCCCGATCCGCTTATATATGCGCCGCAAATTGTGCTACCAAGTTCCCGAATGATCTAGTTCAAGGTCAACTATGGACGTCTCTCTTTTACGCATACATCCGTCCCTTGTACACACATCGAGGACTTTCCAGATGGTAGTAGACTATGTCCATCTCGTTCTATCATGCGTGTAGCTATCTCTCTCTTGCATTATTCTGGAACATTCGGTTAGGTAGTAGGTACAATTGTTCCTCTCTTTTGCGCATATAGCCATCCTGCTCACACTGTCTTCTGGAAGTTTCGAGAGACATGATCGAGGCTAATCGTCTCTCTCTTTCACACGATAGGCTGTCCCTCTCACACACCTTCGAGAATGTTCCGCGGACCGGAGGGGTGTAACTTGGCCTGAAACGGCCTGAAAATGGGTTTTCAGGAAATGGTGCCATGTGATTACTCGTGTCCTGAAACGGACTGAAAACATGTTTCAGTCTGCTGAAAACGGCGTTAACTAGGAGTAATTTTTGATTAACTGATATGTGTTAGGCCTTCCTCCGAAACGGCCCGAAAACCTGTTTCAGCCTGCTGAAAACGCTTAGAAGTGGTGGAAAATTAAAAAAATGTTTCTGCGAGTTCTCCTTTAACCCATCTCCGTAACAATATATTTTTAAGACGACAGTAAATTCAAGATGTTGAGTAAAATCTTTTTATACCTACGGTAACAAGTGCACCGTAAGCGAACTTAATGATTTATGAAAAGAAAACTAATTGCAGAACTCCAATTATTTAAAACCTTTCTGCAAGTTTAGTCTTAAGGTATTAATTATTTATGCCATTAAGGTATTTTGACGAAATCTAAGTGTTTAACTCAAAACAGAGCGTTGACAGTTGCTATTTAGAAACAAATTAGTTTCTTAAAATGAGCATTTACATGCGCGTCTTTGCTATTTAATTTATGTTGAAGCTAACGCGAGACGGTTAAATTTATTAAATATATCGTCTGATATTACAAGCCGTAAAGCTGTTACACGTATACAAGGCAAGTTTAAGTGCTTACTTAAGATTTATAGCTATCATTGCTGTGTGTTTAGTAGTTTACTTTGTTTAATTATGAAATCAGTGGGAAATGAAACAAAATAAAATCATGATTTTCTTCTCTTCTGTGAGTGTCCGTCTGGGTTAGTACCACCGCTTTGCTCGTGAAGTCTGCCGCCAAGCAGTAATGTGCAAGCATTACTGTGTTCCGGTTTGATGAGCAAAGTAGCCAGTGAAATTACTGGGCTTATGAGACTTAATACCTAATGTCTCAGGGTAACGAGCGCAATGCAGTGCCGCGCAGGCCTTTGTGTTCAAAGTTCTGGATGGCACTGCAATTGTTATGGGCCGGCGTTATGCTTACCATCAGGCAAACGACCAGCTCGTCTCGTTACCAATAACATAAAAAAGGTCAAACCTGGTTGGTGTCTGATACTTAGGCTGTCTGACGACTTCTAATATCTATTTACGCAGTAATTAAACATTATTCATAGTTATACTCTAACTAATTTAGACGCTACTACTGCTAATAATAATAATAATCTGTAGATAAATAATAGGTATAGATATGAATGACAATAGTTTGCAAATGGCAATTCCTCTGGGAGGTTTCTAAACAACAACGAACTGATCTGAGCTAGTTGTAATAATAATTATTACCATGAACAAGTTGATTGTACTCAAACTTAGTCAATCGAGATAAGGCACCTTGCTTTAGTAGGCACAACATCATTTCTAAACAAAGGTTGTTTGTTTATGTTCTTTATTCTATCTAAGCTGGCTATTCAAGTCACCCTTCCTAAATAACTAAGATGGTTATCTGGTACTAAATATTGTTAGTATCAGTGCTCTTGTTAGGTAACTTAATATCGGTCTTAAAGCTCAACTTGTTGCATATTCATTTTGCAAATGTTGCCACTCCCCACCCCCACTTTAACTAAGTTAATTTTATTCAAGGCTAGCTTTTGTCTGCAGATTTGTTTCGGGGAATTGCAAAGAATCTAATTGTGTAGTTTGCTTTGAAAATTCGTCGGGTTTAGTAAGTACTAAGAATGGTATACGTAAATGTTAACACATACCGTAAAACGTTGTAGTTAACACGTGCTTACGATAAATAATTATTAAACAAAACATATTCAAACAAAATAATTACTAAGTACAATTGAGGCGTCTATTTGTAGTTAATATCAACATAACAGTTTTTTTACTAAATGCATATGAAAGTATATATACGGTGCCTATAACAAAAACACATATATTTTTTAAACTGTTTGTCTGTTTGTTCCGGGTAATCTCTGAAACGGTTGGACCGATTTTGACGGGACTTTCACTGGCAGATAGCTGATGTTATAAGGAGTAACTTAGGCTACGTGGGCGAAGTCGCGAGGCACAGCTATTATTAATTATAAAAGCTAACTTGTTACTACGTGATATATTTTTGGTACGTGATTATATAACATTTATCATACCTCCTTACTATAATTTAAGCACGCTTTAAATCAAATGGGGTTCAGATAATAGGAAAAGAATACTAATTATCATTTTATTTTTCGTAACTGAATTCCGTAAATATCTAGCTTTGAAAATACAAAGGCCTCGGTGTTGTTTATATCTACTTTATATATATCAACATAAAGAGAACTAGCCTAAAAGCCTTTATTGATTTTGTAGCTAGGTTAGATGTAGTGTTTATTTATGTAAATTGTATATTTTGTACGAGCCGATAACATTATGTCTCATTTTTATTTTAGATACATTTTACCCAAGATTACGTTTTTCAGGAATAATTTAATTACTAAATCTCCGTATTACGGCGGTAAACTAGCAAAACGTAGAATAATTTAGCCCTCAAGTCTCTCGTGCTTCAAATATGCATAAATTAAAGTTTCAAGAGAACCCTCATTTTTAAAGTTGGTTCAAAAATGTTACATTGTATTACAAAAAACAAGTTTACTTTGTAAAAAATCCTTTTCAATATTTGACGTTGTGACAACCAGATATTTAGACTAACTAGTTGTCAGCCGTAAATATAAACTACGAATCACTATGTTTTTGAGCGATGCCACTAACATCAGTTTGTGCTCCCATTGTTTTCCGAGCGCGGAATGAAAACGAATCAAAAGCAATTTTTCGAACCGAAACCGATATGCTCTAAATCTAGAACGGCTTAACATCAGCAGAGGTACTCTCCCAGTGAGTGTCACGCCCGGAGCGGATTGAGAGGATTTCACGATTTTCCGACACAACGCCGCGGCTGCTTCTGCCTCGATTTTCCGCAACAAGAATACATGCCAGGCCTCCTCAACATAATGGGAAGGATGTTACAAAAATCACTTCAAAAGCATCGTCAATAGGTAAATACATTACGTAATTTCAGCCTCCGTGGGATTCGAAACACGCCGCCGGAACCGTTAAGAAATTGGATGCTATAGATTTGAACATAAAAGTAATGTTTTTAAATCCAATCCTTTTACGGCACAGATTAAAAACGTGACTGAATTTTCTTCATGCGCTGAACGTTCTATAAAATCTTATTGTCGTTATATTTCTTACCTAAAATATTACCGAAAATTGTAAGCGCAACGCCTACAAAATATTACAATGGCTTGGAGACCTCTTATTAAATACGCAGCCTTACAAAGCAACTATCGAACAATGAAAGTGGAGTGTTGCGAGAGCAAAACAATGGTACCGAACAAGGGTAATATTTTCCTTAGAGACGAATTTCCTTTAACGAAATGTAGGAAATTAACAGTTAGTGGCCCCATAAAGCGGCCAGCGCGACTTTGTAAGCATTGAGTGCTTTTGGCTATTAGGTTAACTCGTCCATTTACTGCGCTAGGATTCGACGTATCGTGTTGACTTTCTTGAGTTGCTTAGTTCTTGTATAGTATATCTATTGGCTCGGCCCCAAAGGCATCGTCACGTACGGCACAACAGTTTTATCCAATATGATTAACTTTATTCTAACTTCTATAGCTCTTCGTTATTGCCAATATTTGACGTGAGAGTATAGTCTGTCAATTCTCCATTAGGCTTGGCTTGTTTACCACCTCAGCAACATAGTGAGACACAATTCTTAATGTAAAAAAAACCTTATTCGTAAAATGCTTGACATACCTATACCAGACATGTACAAGCGGCGACTGTGGAATTCAGTAAAAATGACATTTCATGACGCTTGTTGTTGTGCAAGAACCGACTCCAAGCTGAATAAAACCAGCGGGCGCTTGTCTTCGGCTGGAACAAATTGTCTAGAGGTTTCGCTAGTTTTCGTTCTGGAACGAACGATATGGGAACAAGTTGTTCCAAAACGAAAACTAACAAGAACTCAAGACAATGCAATGGTGAGATAGTTGCCAAACGCTAATCTAATTATTATAATAGTAGAAAAATGTATATAGGTATATTCTTATTATCTAATCATTACTCAATATAAATTATGTATTATATATTTCACTAACTTTGGCTATCAAAAAAATAAATATATAAGACATCGACCATCGTCCATTTAATCCAAAGTCCTTAATATTATTGCTCTCCATGCAAGTTTATCTGGAAGAAATCGCTTAAGCATTAATAACGCCGATTGTAACAATTATTGTTCGGAGTTACAATAAAGGGTTTATCTATCTATCTATGATATTCTTTTCCAAACACAACCACTCCAAAATACCAACCGTCCCTCAGCTCCGCGTGTCCTAGTCTCACACATGCCTACTTTAAGTTGACAGTGCACAAACTTCGTTGCTCGTTACAAACATCTTAAAACCAACAGACTTCGCAAAATATTCACGTCAAAGGCTTCATTCAGAAAGTATAACGAAGCCACGGAGTAATACAGTAATTAAGATTGTTTCGCTACAGATCTTGGGATCGCCAAAAATATTCTGTTACTTGTTTAAACGTGGCCGCTATAGGTAGGTACTTACTTTTTACGCGACTGCACAAAACTGAGTGTTTTTATTAGGGTTCTTGTACATATATATGTGCATTTCTTTATTCCACCATAACTTTTAAAACTTGAATAGATTTGGATGCATGGTATAGGGTATTGTTAGAATCCTTACCTACACCATCCCGAGAGAAAGCGGCTAGGGCAGTCGTTTATGTAACTTTTGTTATTTGAACTAGTGATGTAAGGTATGTTACGTAAAGTGCCTTCAATAAAATATTTAAAATCCATTTTCTCTTGATTAGAAAGTTTGCCTTAGTGTTCTATAGTCAAATACTGTCAAAAAAGGAAAATCAGAATCTCAAATAAAAAGTTTGTTAAATACTGACTGTTTTTATAAGATTTATTTAAATGTACATTTTTTCAATTTACTCTTCCGACTGACCTGCTTTCAAATAACTACCTGATATAATAAATATTCTCTTGGATAGATGCATATGTTTATACAAAATTGTTGTATCTTAGCTTTTTATATGTTTTTATTACATCACAATTCATAATATTATATACTTCCCATAAGAGTCTCAACCGAAGAAAGCGTTTGAGCTTCGATACTACATAATCTTCTATAGTGCAGTCTGCGAAGAGTAAATACGAGTAAAAGCGTGAAAGATCCCGGTGCTGTGAGAATTTTGTCTTCCATTAGAGACACAGCTGGATTTATTCGAATAAAATTCAAAATCGCTGAGATTGACTTCGAATACTGACATTTATTTTACTAGTCTATTCCCTTGTGCTATTTTCTAGACCGAATAAATTATTTTTAATATTTTATTAGAATTTAGCGATGCCATTTTGGTTACGCGTCGCATAAACCAAGCGGACCGATACAATTTTGAAAATAACTAACGTAACTCCTGAAAAAAAATATTTTTGAAAATACTATAAGGACGAGTATGGACCCTCGGCACTCGGGGACCCAATACCAAATGGCTCATCTGACTTCGGCAGAGGTTACTAATCTTAGTCACCTCTGCCGAAGTTATTATATGTATGTATATTAATTGCACTAATTGAGTGACTCAGGCGAAGTATCCATGGCTTCAGCTCCTAAAAATATATATGCCTGTGATATTTATTAGCTAATTGATACGGGAATTTTAAGCGATTCGTAAGAAACTGGCACTGAATTCCCGTCTTCAAAATAAGGTCACGAGGATAATATTGAACTGTCGTCTAATATCCAGCTTTATTAAAAGCCATAGACAGGAAAATATATCTATAGCTGTAACGTCGTGGTCCGCGCGTTCTTAATGAATTTGAAGGAGAGCTCGGGCGTAATTTTTTTTGTAGCATCGTTTTTTTTTATAAGTACAGGCAGAACTTTAAACTGTCTTTTTTTGAAAAAATCGTAAATGTACTGCGCTTTGGAATTCTTTTGTAGTTCTAAATATTTAAAGTACATATAAATAAGCTAGATATAATTTAAAAAAAATGTAACATTCGAAAGCCGTGTGCCGACCCTATAACTGTTCGGTGTCATCTGCTGGGGTCGCTAGAAAGAAGTTTTTGTGTAAAAATATATTTTTCCAAAAATGATTTTATAAAATACGAAGGTACTGTAATACTGGTAGGTGTTACTGATTTTAAATATTTCTGATAGTTAAGTCGCACTGACGGTTGACTAGTCATCATCCTGTGTGATCAGCCTACTAACAATAAGTAGAAGAAATTGTCGTCCAAAAATATAAGCAAAAACCACTATGAGGATTCATAGCACCGTAATGTGATTAAACTTAAATTTAAAAGCATACGAAAGGCTAAATTTCTAGATTCGCTACAATGACTCACAGAATGTTGAGGTAAGCTCTTTTAGAGCTGAACCATCGCTTCCGAACGTGCTTGTTGCCTTGCGTCTGGTTTTAAGACACTATTTCTCCGTTCCCAGCGATTTCGAAACTCTGCTTTTTTACTTATTCCCTAAAGACCAGAACGAGCGAAGCTAAAAAGTATACAAACATTTCAAGGTATTTCGCGCAGTTGTTTCAAGTGTGAAAATAAAATATGGTTGCCTCAGAAATCGGCTGTGAATTTATACAAGCGTAGCCTATGATCGAAGGTCTTATTCAAGGTTAAATTTCCATTCTTCACAAATTGCTAACTACAGAGTGAAATAATTACCAATTTTGTAAGAGACGTTATGCCGCACTTTTACCGATTTACCGATTTTACTTCCATTTTACCGATTATACGTCAATTGGTTCATTATAATTATATCCATATCTTAATTTGTAGCAATAGCATGCTAAGATAATACATTCTATAGACAATCCTTAAGGCAAAGGTCTTGTTGCTAAACTTTAAGCGGAGCCTTTATGAATAAAGCTGCAAGTCTCGTGAATTTAGGATTACGTTTGACTTCAAGACAGAGTCATTAAGCTTTCATCGCTTTAGTCTTATAATTTGATTCAGAAACTTTAGAGCCAGAGAGATTTAGCCTTTACTCGTACATTCGATATACTTGAACGTCGCTATATCAGCGTAGTATCTGTGCCTACAAATAAATAAGGTCAAAATGGAAAAAACTGAGGACCAAATACAGACTTATTATTATTGGACAGGTGTAACGCTTACCATCAGACAACGAACTACATGGGCTGGTACTTAATATAAAAAATCCATTGTTACTTGTATATGTTTGTGAAAACATCAACATATCATAATATTCCTTTATAAAAAAATGTAGGCATGGACCGGTGTTATGCTTACCATCAGGCAAACGACCAGCTCATGTCGTTACCAAATAGAATTAAAAAAAAGTACATTAAAAATAAGAGACACTTATTTTTTGTTTCATTTTTTATCCATTATTTATAGTTAAATTATTAATATAGCCATTGTATGAAGATAGGCATAAATGGGGAGCTGCGTGTGCAACAATATGAAGTTGGCCGTCAATTAGGAACTGCGTGTGCAACAGTATGAAGTTGGCCGTCTATAGGGATCTGAGCGCGCGCACCGTTGCCAAGGAAACATAATTATTATTACTTCTAACGCACGTACATTTTTATACAAACCATTTTTTTTTTTTAATTTGATCTTTTATTTTTATTTGATTACGTTATAGTATTATATCACCACACTTCGCTTGAAATCTTTTAAAATATAAACGGGGTGAAATAAACAGATGGCAACACATATTTTTACTTTTTAAATATCGGAACTACACCTCACTATTCCTGTGTTAGCATGATTTTCGTATTTTTATGTAACTTTAAAATTAATGAATAGAAAAATGTTTCATTTAAGATTTATTTGATCACCAAATGGTTTTCGAATTTTGGTATCTTTCCAAAAATGAAATGTTGTCAATTGTAGTGCCACACAGAACTTCGAATCACAAAAGCCTGCCTGGCTCTGCGCTCGTTAGGGGCACCTTAGACGCTCAAGCAAACGTTCGTTTGCTTGTCAGAATAACAACGCTTTCGCGTCAAGCGCGGATTTCGTGATAATCAAAATGCGCGCTTGACGCAAAAGCGTTGTTATTCTGACAAGCAAACGTACGTTTGCTTGAGCGTCTAAGGTGCCCCTTAGTCTCATAAACCCAGTAATTTCACCGACTACTTTGCTCATGAAACCGGAAAACAGTAATGCTTGTAAATTACAGCTTGGTTTAACGTGCAAAGTGGAGGTACCCACCCAGACGGATCTACCAGGTGGTGATCCTCTTATTTAGTCCTCGATCTTATTTAGTTATCGTTGTTATTTTGTATGGAATAAAACACGTTTTTCTTTATTTTTCTTTTTCTTTAAGAATAAATCCTAATCCCTATTCCCCTGGTGGCTACAATACTTAGAAAAGAAATAATACTTTCGCTTTTTGTTTGTAAGTGTACAAATTTTTGTAGGAGTCTGTAATTCTCGACGGCTCTATAGTAAATTTGGTTGTAACCCTGCATGCCTGCAAATTTTATAACAAGTTTTAATATATATATGGTTATGTTATTTTTCCAATGTCAGTAGTTCTTTAGAAGCTGATTTCTAAAAAGTAGGGAAAATGTTGGAGTTTGACCGGATATTTTTTATTTTTTTAACCTCCCTGAAATAACGCGATGGTAGATTCTAAAGATCAGGGTTGAAATGGTTTTTCGATGCATTTGTTAGAGGATTCACCTTTAGAGAGCCTCTAGCGATTCATTGATTTCGGAGATTACTGATTTGAAAATATTTATGAAGAAGCTTAGGGCGTAAACGTAGGTAAAAGTCAAGAGAGTTAACGTTTAATGTTATCTTATCGATATCAAAAATAAATATCTACAAGCAATCTTTGTTACAAAACCATTTTATCTACCAATGTTCACAAGAAGACTCACTAGAAAAAGTAATTGCGGCAAAGTGGCAGATAGTCGTAAACCAAAGGAGAGCAAATACCGAAAACCCGAGGTTAAATCCTTCCCAGGCGCGGATAAGCCAGACATTTCGATACAATTTGCTGGAAATATTGTACCCACTTGGCGGTGAAGATTTATTTCTGTTACAATGTAGACTTTGATTGGCGTCAGAGGTCGAGAGCAATGTTTACCAGAAAAGTCTTTATATATTCATTTAAGTCGTCAGGTATTTAAATAAAAAGTGTACTTTTAAATTAAATGCCTACCTATAGTATGAAACAAAAGCGGTGCAATTCACGCAGGAATGATTATCAAATCACATCCAGGCACACCTTCACTATTAGATAATAAAACGTGAAAGGATAGCTTTAAAGTTTATCTTATCTTCAGATAAAATACAACACGTTCATAGCTGTTGACATTTTAATTCATTTAAATTCTTAAATGTCTCTTGGATCGTGAAACTAGCAATCTTTGTAATTTATTACTTGCTTGGATGTCGCTCGGAAAATGTTTTATCGTAATGAATAACATCCGGACTCTTGGGTACGGTCACGGTAAGAATACGTTCGTCAGTTTTCAAATTTTTTCCTTTATCACGTAAGGACACTTAGTACCTTTTGATCTTACAGTAGTTAGCATACTACTGTTATATAGAATACTAGTATTTAATGCAGTGTTAACAAAGATTAAACAAGTTAATGTAACGAAAGTTACATAAAAATCACGACTACCCCAGCCAGTTTCACTCGGGATGATGTAAAGCTTCTAATGATACCCCATAAATCCAAATCTGTTTAGACATTAAAAAGTTATGGTGGAACAAAGAAACTCACATGCATACGTACAAACATATGAACCCTATACACATTACACTCTCTTTTGTGCAGCTATGTAAATAGCCTTCGCCTCTGACCAATGTCTAGTTTACATCAACGTAACCTTCTAAATGACAGCTATTTAAAAAAACCTAATTTGTTTCATTTAACTGTCAAGTCTGTCAGTATCACTTGCATCTCCCCATTAATTAACTACTTAAAAAACTACTGTGCAAACAAACATAGACCTTAAGGTGACGAACCTTTTCTTACTGCAACTGCACAATGAACCTAGTGCCACGAGATCCCTTTGAAATTATTAACTATATTTCGTGGCTTTGTTAAGAGCGCGTTTCAGCTTCTTTCTATCAGCGGTTCGAGCTTAACCGAGTATGAAAATAAACCAACTTAGCATGTATAAAATCTCTTTGAATATTAGACCTAACATTTTTGATTAATGTTTTGTGTGTGCTCGCCAAGTTGAGCTTCATATATTCTTTTAGCAATTTATGGGGCTCTAATAATATAGCTCCTATATTTTCTTAATTTTTTTATACTCTATTTTATTGTTTTATTGCGAATAGGCTAGAGTTCTATCTAGAGGAAATCTTACTTGATCTTGTGGCGTGTGTGGTAGTTATAGCGAGCTGCCGGGAAACAAACATTGAATGACGACATATTTTCAACTTGAAGGCGGTAGCTAGCTAGAGGAGATAGTGGCTTTACCATCATGCTATGATAACATTACGATGTTTTCTTTTACCGTAAGCTCAAGTATTTGTTTAGTAAGTAGCTAATTATACCTTATCGTGAAAGGTTCAAAAACTGTGCAATTTTTACCAAACCATATCCCGACCGATTCCGCAATGCACCATGTGCAAGTAACTACAGCTATACAATAGACTTTTCCCGCCGTAATATACAGGCAACATGAAGCCTAGCCAATCCGCCAGCTGCTTCCACCCGCCAGTTAACAAAGTGTAATGCTACCGTGACTCACTTTCATTCCGACATCACAAACAAAGCTGGGCATTTAGCTGGCGTTACCGAGTCTGCGACATGTCGTGACAGGGACAGCCAAGTAACAAGATAAGCGGTGGACGCGCACGCGATGCAGCCCACCGCCCGGCCCGTCTGTGCGGGGCCCGCCTGAGCCGCCCGTCTGCTCGCCCCGAGGCCCATCTGCTCTAATCTCCTGGACGTAGGCGTTTGCGATGCCGCATTTAGATAGGATTTCCGACGCTTGAAATTGTCAAAATAGTGCCTAGAGAATGATCGGTTGGTATTATTTAGTGGCTGCTTCTAGGTCAATTGAGATAGCGAAATCTCTAGACTGATACGTATGGACTTGTCTAGTGATATTTTGAGTTTTACCTCATATGTTTATTTTAAACGGCTTGGCGGCTACGTTGGTAATAACCCCTCTTTAAAGCGAGTGACCCCGGATTCGATTCTTGGTCGTGGTAAATTTTGTGAGGTGAACATAAAGCTTGTTCTTCTGTCTTCGATGTTTATGATATGTATCTGTATGTGTCTATGCCACCTGTGACACTGGGAATCCTAGGGTAGGTGCATGCGTGTGTAAGCGTTTAAAAACATCACAATTTAGATTACTATTTACACGATAAAATTAAAATAAGTATAAAAAATAGTTTGTTTATAAAGTGTCCAGATCTGGAACGAGTCAATAAGTCTATAAACTTGTGAAAGTATCTGTAGAAATATGAGATGAAACAAAATTTAAATAAAACCAAACATTATTCAATATTCATAATATTGATATTACCTACCTCAGTTTAACATCTCCTGTGGGATAGTTGATAGTTCGATGATTTTCTGTAGGTCACTAATGTTTACGGGTTCCGTTTTACTACCTACATACTACACTGGCCGATAATATTGTAACAAAGTAGTAGTAGGTACTCTCCACCCAGTCTCTTTTGTTTCGTCATCGATATATTTTTTTATAAAATATAATTTAATTATTTATTTAATTAACGGGCTAGGCGCGTTGCCATCGGGTAATAATTGGTTTACTAGGTTTTAATTATTATTTTTATATCTGTAATTAGTTACGTAGAAATATTCTGTTTTATAATATCTAGTAGCTGTTTTTCGTTTACTGAGGAATCATTAAAGTTTAATTACCAAGTAAAATTGCTTTTAAAAAAGCGGAAACGGGCTTCGATGCATATATAGCACATTTCATCCCCTGTTTTCCACCTTTAAGGGTTTCTTTCATAAAGTTTATATGAGACCACCTCGAGACTATACTGGTTCAAATAAAAAAAGAATTTTCAAATTTGGTCCACAATTGACTGATAAATTGGTGAACATAAATAAAAAATACATACAAACGAACATAGAAACTCCTCCTTTTTTGAAGACAGTTAAAAAAATTAAAATTTGAAAAGCCAATTATTCAAATTAATAAAATGAACAACTTCCTTTTTACTCACTTCATTATCAAATGATTGTAAAATTCGGCAGCCTTCTGCCAATTTTAAAACACAACGAGGGTCTGAAAATCTCATTCAATCAAGCCGAAGCACGGAGACTCGAAAAATAAACTGAGCTAAAATCAGGGTGTAGCGAAACAGGAATGTACTGCTTTCAGCTTTGGTCGAGACCGAAAAGGCTGCAGCCTGAGCACACTTCGTTACGTACAGTTACATTATCAACCTAAAATGGTAAAGAGTAAGGTTGAAATTCGATAGTGGATGATTTTAGGGAACAGCTGTTTTCATCGTGTTCTGTCACATCTCTTTTATCACTTTCCTTTTTGTATTGTGAGGCCTGCAACATAATTCTCCCTGACGGAACAGGCCGATATTGCAGATACCGTTCAGCGTCAATAGACTTAAAAATACGGGTGCATTGAATCTGCTCTTGTTTTTGGTGCTTGATACAAGGGCTTTATATAGGAAGATGGCTTGGATGGAAAATTACAATGGAAAACCTTGTAACGAGTGCGAATTTTTTACTTTTGGTTTATCTTTGAGAGCCTTTGTGGTGTAATTGATAGATGTTATGTTTGTGATAGTTGGCCGTTATTTATTAACTTCTTAGGAACCTCACATGACTTACACTTAGATTGCACTGCGTAATGTTCATTGCAGTCGTTTACAGCGTGACTCAGAACAACTGCACTCAACTGTTTATAGTTTGCCATCTACAGACGAAATGTGGATTTACTGCCAGTGTATAAGTCTGTGATACCTAATTAATTTTGGTTAATATTCTGGAATTTCAGGTATTAGAAGATATTTAGTAAATAATCAGTGGCAATTACAATCATAAAATTATAAAGCTATTGGAATTGGTAGTTAATGGTGTCGGTTCTCATACTTAAACATCTCATACCTCAACCTAATTTTAGTTTCAATCTCTCTTTCTAAATGAGAACATGAGAAAGAGATGGCATATATTTTAGGCTTGTCAAATTAATCCCCTTGCTTGTCTAGTATAAATTTAACAGCCTTGAATTTTGTGGCGTCTAATTCATCAATGATTAAAGATTTTTGGCAGCTCTAAAGCTAAATTTAGATATGTCAAACATCTTCCATCTCCTTCTCACGTTATGTATTGGAAAGAGAGAGAGAGAGCGAAACCAAAAATAGGTTTAAGTGTGACACGACAGACACCATTATTATTTTGGTATACATTTACTAATAAAACCAAGAACACCAAATGAAGACATTTCTACACCACGAGGAGTCACTATCCTATTTAGAGATTCAAATGAGAAACTCTGATAAATAAAGCCAAATCAATTCAAGAAACAAACAACAACTTCTCAAGAAACAACGAAAACAACAATCAGAAGCCATTTGAATTCGAGGACACACTCCAGGCGACCGCAATTATTTGGGCAACAACAATGCACTATCCTTAAATCTGTATAAATATTCATGAAACTGTTTTATAAGGGGACTCTCTAGCGCTCTTTAGCAACGTAAACGAAAGTTGAATGACTTTGTTGGCCGTACTGTGAAACGTTTTGTGATCTTCAGTATTTTGTAACCCAATTTTGGCACTAGTGACATAATGAGAAAAGAAACGGAACAGAGACAAAGTTTCTTGAGGAGTGGTGCTCGAGCACCGCTCTTTATTTAATTAATAGGAAGCTACATTACCACTGAGTGCTATAGGCTACATTTTATTCTAATTCCACGCGTACGAAGCCACGAGCAGATGCTAGTGAAAAATAAATTTGAGAACTGGTTACCATTATAGTACATTACGATATTAGTGCGTAAAGATGCTCGGCTCAATTACGCCCTCGCCTTCGGCTCGGGCTGAAATTCCGCCTCGCATGTTATAACCAATACGCACGTATATCGTACGACGTTTTTTAACACACTTGCGAGTAAACAGGAAAAAAAAACATTTAAATAAACTCAATCTGTGAATGCACACTGTTGCTTTCCCGCCATTTTACCAGCGCGCTTGAATAGCAACAGCGCGCTGATCACTAGCTGGAGTGGTGCGGCGGCGATCAGTTCCATATTTGAAATGGCAAATAATACTGTTATGGAATTTGTATGGACTATAACTTAACTATTTGCTTTGATAACACACGCGTTTTTTATGACCCGCTTTACATATTTAAAACCGGTGGAATTATATCAGCTTTACGAGAGAGGGTGTTAAAAAACAATATTACAGAATTATCAATTAAGTGACTTTCAACATTATGTGATAGACATAATAACATACATGCTGCTTGATTGTAATAAATAAATAACAAACAAATCGTGCGTTCTTCAACTTTCACAGTACCCCAGACTTTGCTACGCTAGCTTAGCTGTATCATGCACAACTTATGAACAGTTTTAGCATATATTTTCTTAAGATTCGAGCACTTGAGCACTTGGTGGTTACAAAATTTCACTTTAAAAGTCATCGGATGGAACTACAGTCTCAAGTTTTAAGTACTTTTAGTTGACGCTGGTTTTGATAATGGAAATGTAAGATATGCTAAGTGTGAATCACTGTAAGTGGAGCTTCTCGATGTGAATATCTTAATTCAGACCAATTAAGGTATATTATTACAATTAGAGCTTAGATACATTTTCGTAGAGATTAACCTCCGTCACTTTGACACGTAACTCACGTAATATGACTTTCATAACTTCAAAAAACAAAACAAACATAAATTTAACAAACAATTAACGGGATCACAATCCCTAATGAAATCGCTCTTAAATATTTACTCCGGTCATGTTAAAATCTAGTTTGAAATATTAGACCGAAAACATAGGGTTATATAAGGATGTCGGGAGGTGCACATGAGACCGCTCGCTATGACGAGGGTCGAGGCTGTTTGCGGGGAAAACAAAATTTTAATATCTTCCCTGTCTACATGGGGTCACCTACAATTTGCTTATAAGTTGAATGTAAATCTGGGAACTTCGGAGTTTGGGACGATGAAGTTTGTTGTGGAAGACAAAACGTGTTGGGTCGGGATAAAATAAGTTTCGTACGCTACGAGATACGACCGAGATTTATTCTGATTTCTATCGTTGAAAAATTTTACTGAGTTTGTTATTGCCTTTTTTATCCGACTGTCGAAGGAAAAGAGGGTAATAGTTTTCTAGCACATGATATATGTAACTATGTATGTCTATTGCATTAACACGCTCTATAGCCTATACGAGTAGTAGTAGTATGGTTTGACAAATTTTAAAATGTTTTTCGTTCTTTTTGCCCACGACAGAACGGAAAAGTTTTATGGTGCGTTTATGGTGAGAGGTTGTTAGTGTGTGCACACAAATGTTCACATTTCTTTCCAAAACGGATCGACCGATTTAGATACGGTTTTCTGTATAGGGTTTGTGATTCATCGGCGATGGTTCTTCAATAGGTGTTATAGTTTTAATCCGTTAGAGGGCGCTGCAAAAAATGTTATAGGAATTCTGTAATAGCTAAAATAAAAGTCGTTGTTTTTAATTTTGCTTTTATAAATTTTTATCACGCCGGAGGGTTTTTGTTTTTATAATGATTTTTCTTGTTGTTATTTTTTTTTTGGAAAAAATATGTAGTACGCTAACGAATAAGATTAGAGATTATGCAAGAATGAAGACTACAGCAACATTTCAAGGGAAAGATGTTATCCTTATCAAACTGTTATTTATGATGTGTTCGACAATTCCAAATATTTTCCCTAATTTTTTTTTTTTAATTCTCTATTATAATAACAGAAAAAGTAAACAACATAAACTAAAATAACTAAATAAAATACACACTAATTTATTTACAATCTTAATCTAATAATCCGCTACCAGTAGGCAACGTTTCCAAAATGCTGGCCGCATTGCCACGTTGAATGGCAATGCTTAATCTTTGACCAAAGTAGAGGCCAGCATTTTGGTCACGTGTGGCTTCGACCAGACGCCCTGAAAGTTCTTTAAAAATTCTATGAGCTCCAGGTCCCCACGGTCCAAGTGTCTCATTTATTTTTTTCCCTAATTTATAATCCCCGACCAATTTCTCCCTATCGAAGATTTGCAAGACAAAAAGTTTCTAAGTAACTTTAATCTAGAATATTAGCTTGTCGGCACGATTTAAATAAGGTAGAGAAACAAATAAAGGGTAAGTTAACCTGATGATTAGCTGCCCCGGGCACTTGACTGTCTTGTCACGTATACGCCAATCTGCTTAGCAGGACACCTCCGTGCGACCCTTTTATTTGGGTCGCAAAGCCCTTAGATACACAGAAACAGATTCTTAGATAAACACCCGGAGTCGTTAGCAAGATATACACGGTTCCTTTTGCTCGTCTTATTTATATTGAACGCTCCGATCTGTGATCATTCTATTTGCACGAGAAATAGGTCACATCAATTATACTATGTATATGTCTTTTCTTTTACTCGTTTCTGTCTGAATATTCAACTTGGCATAAAAGCTGTTATTCCGAAGGCATTTGATGAGTGAATTACCGAACCGCAACGGGAAATCTCTTTCAATTCCCGTTACTTAAAACAATATTATGAATATAAATGACTCATCCCTAAACTTGGCAAAATGCTTGTTCACGGCTCGTTATCTAGGGACCGAATCACTTCAAATGAACAAAGTCGTAATCGCCGGTATCTGAATGAGTAATGAGAGCGGCTGAGTTTCACCGAGTTTATAGTTTGAATCGCGCACCCTCACTAATCCCTCGCTCCAATTATGAACTAGATCCGAATGTACGGCCCATGGAGCCCGCGACCATACGACGGTCATTAAAATTCTGGATCACACTGTGGATTCGTTCCCCTCGGATCCATCAGAAATTAATATTTGAGACGTCAGCTGCTACACACCTGCAAATCGCCTAATAAAGCCGCCTTATGAACTCCGCTTTTATAAACTTTGTTTAAGTCTGCCGCGTCTAAAGTGCTTTATCTCAACGAAATATGGAAAAAAGTCGGCTACGCTCGCATCTTGCTATATACCTACATCCTAATTTCGGAGAAGCATCATAAAATGGAGCAAATTCTTGGAGCGAGATAAGACTGAGATCAAAGATGAATACCTATTCGTTTTCTTATTCTGAGCGTAGGTCGATTTTGCTGAAAAGGTTTTATTTTGAATCTGAAACAATTTCACACTATTTTCACGAGATTTTCTTTTCACGAGTATCTGTAACTATTATAGCTGAGTTTTAAAGGATTGGAGTGTCAAGAAAGGAACCAAAAAATGTCTGGAAAGGTTCGTCAGTGCTGCGAGGGTTTCTGTACCTATTTTCTTGGAAAGTTTTATGAGCCGCCCGAGGGCGAGGCGGCAGATCCACCGGCTCTCACCGCAGTTTGTTGAACTTTTTAGCTCTTTGTGAAATTGCATATTCCTTTCTTTTAGTTCACGCGTTTTAAACATATCTTTTAGTTGAGCTAAACGATTTAATAAAGCTGTTTAAAAGTCGATTTTCTCATAAATCAAATGAGTTCATTCACCGTATGTACTCTTGCTCTTTCTTTATAAATCTACTTATACTACTGTCTTATACAACTTAGTATCATCTTGTGCTTGTTTGGTATAAATCTTAGTTTTGGTTTCTATATAATGATCTGTTCTTGTATATCTTCCGTGATGTCACCGAAGCGGTCCTAACAGAAGACCACCGCTGGTCGATTGGCGGGCATACGCTGAGTTGGGACCGGTTCGTAGCATGCTGTATATGGGTGCTATATATAATGATTTCCCTTCTCTCCTTACGACACTTCTTTGTGGTATAGATGCGTTTTCATTATGTAATTAATTGTGTAGTTAGTAGGTATACCTGATGGTGCAAATAAGTACATTTATTTCTTCTTTCTTTCTTTCAAATTACAACACATATGATTGATTTCCCTATAGATGTCATACATGAAAATATAGATTGTCTAATCTATTTATTTATTGATACCAAATTGCAGTTTAATTCTTGTACATATTAACTTCAAATGGAGTTCATTTAAATTTATAATTCCAATAATAACAAGTTATATAGCATACGAGTACACATATAATAAATAAAATAAATAAACTTAATTATTATAATTACTTATACAAAAATTACGAAATAAGATCAATAATTAATAAATATATACCTACTAATAAATAAATAATAAGGCAATGAAACTTGCCCTACGTAAAGGCCTCATTGCCTTCGAACAAGCCCTTTAGAAATGTCTTTGAAAGGTTTGCGGTTTTTATTTTAGTCGCTAGCTGATACCACGCACTGTATAATACAACTGTATAATACACGCAATAAATACAACTGATCCATAAATCACTATACCTAAATAATATACTGTATACCTCAACCCCTAGTTAAACAATATCTCTCGTAACATTGTTGCAGACAAAAAGCTTCTAGATGCCTCATATACAGGCAAGACACGTCTCATATTGAAGTCTGACATATATTTTCTGGCTGACATATACTACGGAGTAGATATTTTATTTGGCATTCCCTGTAGTGTAGTGGTTCAGCTGATAGAACCAAACTTGTGTATCATGAAAGGCTTGCAGATTCGTTCCACACAAAGGACCGAAAAAATGAGTATTTCATCTGAATATTTCAGTGTTCTGTGGTTATATTGTTTGCACGATTGCTCAATAAAGGAGTGTAATGTTCTCAGAGTTCAGGTACGTATGTGAGTTTCTTTATAAACTACCATAATTTTGAAATGCCTGAACAGACTTGAGAATCTTTACATCATCACCAATGACACTGGCAAGAGAAGTCGTTTAATTTTTTAAATTGTACTAATTGTGATGTGGTTGGATGCCTAAGACCCTCCTACAGGGAAACGCAATTAAAATAAAATAAATAAATATCCAGTATTTACACATAAAAATATTTCATATAATTGTGCTGAATCCATAACCAACTTTGTACCTATATTAATTATACACAGATGGCTGATACTAGATGGCGAGTGTCCGTCTGTGTGGGTACCACCGGTTTGCTCGTGTAGCCTGCCGCCAAGCAGTAATGTGCCAGCATTACCGTGTTCTGGTTTGATGTAACAAAGTAGCCAGTGATATTACTGGGCTTATGAGATTTAATACCTAATTTCTCAGGGTATCGAGCGCACTGCAGCGCCACGCAGGCGTTTATGTTTCAAAGTTCAGAGTGGCACTGCAATTGTTATGGGCTGGCGTTATGGCTGATGATTGGATTACCATCAGGCAAACGACGCGGTTGTCTCGTTCCCCATCAATAGTTTAAAATAATAGTACATTATTATAATACTGTCATAAACTTAGAAAGATAAACAATTAAAACATAAACAATAGAACTATAAGTTGGCAAGAGAAACGGTACAGAAAACAAGACACGTGAACAAAGTCGAAATAATTGTATTCTCATCGCATTCATAGATTAAAGGAAGCCTTACTTTAGGTATAAATTAATTTCGTGAGCATATTTACTAGGACTAGAATTACTCAGCCGAAAACGTCCAAAGAAGAAAAATCGTAGTTTCCTACAAGGAAAAGCTTTAGACGCCGACATGCCTACATAAATTATGTTGCTAAGCCTCCCGGGTAAGTACCTCCTGGGTTCAATTAATGACTCAGTATTCTTTTAAGCTTCTTACCTTGTACTAAATTCATTATGTACTTTGAAGATACGAGTCTTAGGAAGTCTATATTGGAGATCAAAAGCTTTTGAAATTAAATGTTTTCTTTCCAAAGATATATCAATATAAAACTCAATCCATGAACTGCACCGTTGGTTATATACATATTGTTTTAGTAATTACAAAGTTTAAATTAAATACTACCTTATCTTTTCCTGTGGGTACCGTAAGAGCACGCGATGAGAATATCCAGGGAATAGACAGTAAGATTCTCCTCGGTGAATATCATATTCTACTGCGATTATCAAGGTGTATATTATAAAAATCATGCGGATTCACCACAGATCTCTTAGGATTCACCCTTCGCGAGGAGGTAGTTCACGTTTTCACGGCTGATGATGATGATGAATCACAAAGTTATAATATTAAGTTGTCCGGAAAATACCTCTATGCGTGATTAATTAAGGGGCAGAATACGGCGCGTCGCTCTCTCGCTCGCGCATCTTAACATTTTTGAAGATAAATGTACACTTAATTTTGAAAAATCGCATTCGGTGAAGTTTCTGGCAATAACGTTACAAAGGTACTGCAAAAGTATCCTTTTGATCCGATCAAGTTATCATACATGAAAATGGGCAAAATATAAAATCCCATTTTTAGGTTTGAAAACTTGAATGGATCAATATTAAATTTTTGTTTAACCTTTGTAATGTTATTATCAGTAATTTCACCGAATGCGATTTTTCATAATTATATTAAGTGATTGTTTATCTTCAAAAATGTTGAGATGCGCGAGCGAGATAGCAGCGCGCCGAATTCTGCCTCATAAATAAAAAAATGAACTGTTAATTTTAGGGATTCTAATTTTAAACAGTTTCTGTATTTTGTCGTGAAAATGAAAAGAAGTCGTCAGTCTGTGTCATGTTAATCTTTAACGATAAATTAATCATTTACGAAAGTTAAATAAAAAACAAGTTCTAAGTTATTTTCTGTGAATAATGAATGAATCTCAATGAGATGAAACGTTGATTTCATGGAATTCGCTGGATTATGTTGTAAGCAGGAAAGCAATTAATTCCTAGATGAAAACAAAATCATTGAGATTTGTATCGAGGACATTTTCAAAGAAAACAAACTTTTTGACCGACTTTTAAAAGGTCTCGGTTTGATCTGTTTTTTAAGTACTATTTTTATAGATCAAAGAAATTTCTAAATTTTTCCTGTGGTTTTCTTTACCTTTATAAAAATACTTGTATTTTCAAAAAATTTAAAGGTCTTGTTTTCGCTCACCGTCAGTTGTGTTTATACAATAGTTAATTTTGACTAGCGTGAGTATTACGTATAGAATTTTAAGCGCTGTTTTGTGTTCTTCATAAAACGTAAGCATTATCATGAATTCTTAAGGGAACTGGCTTTCCTGCAATAGTGTCAGATTTGCGAGACACGTCGATGTTAGCAAACAGACATTTGGCGGCCCCCTCTGACACTTTCATCGCCTCTTACAAATCGCTTTCCCGGCGGCGATATGGTTTTTATTCTTAGCTCACCTTACTCACTACACACATATACATATTATATTATAGGTACTTATACTTACATAGTAACCTTATAAAACAAATTTATACGTGCAGCTACATTTAGTACTTATAGCAAAGTATATAATTTTATTTTTTAAAATCTCTATACATAGGATTATTTACATTTCAATAAAAAACTAAGAATTTATCAATTAAAAACAAAATTAAACAAAACCTTATAAATAAAAAACAGCATTAAGGTCGCCTTCTGCAGGTAGGGTGCCCAAAAAGCTGGCGACATTACCTCGCTGAATAGCTAAACTAATACGTTGACCGAGGTAAGCGCCAGCTCGTTGGTCACCTGTCACTTCTACTAAGCGTCGGGACAACTCCTTAAAAAACAGCTTCGCGTCTGGTCCCCAGGGGCCCATTGTCTCGACCCCAAAAGGAAGAAATATGTATCCGTCACCAAGGGATGCATATTTCCTCCGTTTAAGGATTTCCGCTGCTTCTGCTGCCGAACCCGCCGCCCTAGATGACAATTGGACGTGAGAAGGCGCTAGCGTGTCGACACATATGCAGCTACATATTTTTATCATACGTGTGTAAATAGATAGATAGAAAAATATTTATTGCTCAGAGAGGCAAGATGCACTCTAGCTATGTTTACTGGATTAAGGAGATTTTATGCTATAGTAAAGAGCTTAATTAATAATGTATGAATAAAACACATGAAATGGTTCATAAGGAATATTTCATATTTGTTATTTACTTTGCGCTGTAGCACAAAAATTATAATATTGGTAAACAAAGGGTAAATATACAATTTGGCGTTATATTTTGGTAAAGATAAAGTTAATGTTTTGGTAAACATAAATGTATCGATGACGCCCAGCATGGTTATTATAATATTATTTCTCAATCAGATGAGGTGAGGCACGATATTTTTCTATCAAAGGGAATTTCATTTTCATTTTCCGCCTGTCACAAGCGCTCGAATTTCACCAGCAAATATCGTCTTTGCCCTCCTCAAAAGCCTCTAACGGAATTTCACAAAAGTCAACAGAGAGCTAGTACAAACAGTGGACAGGCACAAGCCACTGCACCGAACGCTGCCTGCTATCATGTAAATGAACACACAATACATGTAAGCGAATATTCATGAGTCAGTAAAGCTAAAGGGTAGGTTCTACGTACCGAGTGCATATTGTAGACCCGGACTCTCACTTTAGTAATACCATCCAAATGCGCGCTGCAGAATCCAAGATGTGTCTATTTGAAATGCCGGAACAACAATACCGTGAGAATTTCTTGCTGTGGACTGCGGAATAATTTGCTTTTTGAGTAAGTTTCAAAGTTCTGCGCTCTTTCGACAAAATCTTTTGTAGCACTAGAAACATTTTACTTAAAGAACAAAGATAGGTACCTATAAGATAGGGACTTACCTATCTTTATTCTGCTTTACATATTAAGATAATATCACTAGATTTTATGATGACCACAATTCAGATAGTTTTACTTAAAAGCAAGTTTAATCTTAATAATCCACTTAACTTTTAACCCATTAGTGGCCAAACAAAAACCAGAAGTGATATTGTTATAGAGACTTTATTTCCGTGTAAAAATGGGTCAAAAAAAACAGAATATGATGAAAAAAAAATTTTGAAAACATATTTATGGGTTTTATGATGGTGTACTTGATTGAGTACAATGGCCACTTAGAGGTGACATTTTTCAAAGCAAGGCTTTTCGACGCAAAGGGTTTTCAGGCATTTTTTGCATTGCCAGCGCACTCTTGCGTGACATAAAATGTATTGCAATTGCTTCTCAAGTTTTCTTGAGTCGTGGCCAAAACCATCTTGAGGCAAATCGTGGACTTTTGATGAAGATGGACAGTTTTTTTTTTTGTTTTACGCGCATAATATCTTGCAATGCTGCGACGAAACAAAAACTGCTCCATTCGTTCATTACTGCTCAAAGCATGTAAACACCAAACATTTGAAATGGGTGTTTCCTCGTGGCCTAAAATAGCCATGTCCACCATGTAGGTAAACAGGACCTACCACCATTTTTTGACACAAATGGTAGCTGTACAGTGATATTGACTGATCAAACTCATCGACTCCACCCACATTTTTATTGTAATTTTGAAAAAGTCATGGTTACCCAACATCAACCTTTTGTCTTCTTATTGAACAACATCCTTTTACTTATCCCATTGACTCAACAGTATCAAAGTTGGTTGTCATATTTATCAAACCTATAATCATACGCTGGTCGGCACTCTTTCTCACATCTTTGATACTTTTCAAAGGACACTTTTCGGTACGATTCTCTTCACGACTTCACGACTCCCGATCCCAAAGGCTCTGTAGAAGCACTGGTCGATTTTCCATTGTAAAAATCGAAAGCATTTAAGAATATCCAGATGCCCTTGCTACCACCCTGTTTTTGTAGGATCTGGTGGTAAACATACCACACCAGACCAGACCATAGCCAAATATGACCTTGCCATTAGGCAAGGCTTCACTAGGCTTCATCATGACTAGCTTATACGATAGCTTTGAGGGCTTATTCGAGCCCTATGTAGTTATTTGCATGGATGAACACTTGTCATGAATCTGCAAAAAGTCCGGAATATTGCACACGCATGTGGCCATTGTACTCATACAAGTACATCAACAAACAGATCAAAATATATCAGTCATAGATAACATAAATTGTTTTATTTATAACTCAAATATACTTAGGCATTGTATTTCGTCAATATAACTCAAAAGTTCGTGATTTACTTTGAAAATAAACAAAATATGGCTATCCAAAAGCACACACTACCATCTACAGTTCACTCCGTAACTTTGAATGACGCTAACGGACAGATAATTTTCAATATACCCTCAAATTATTTTTTTTCGTATTGCCCCACTATCGGTCTTTTTTGATAATATAAGTTCAAATCATATTATTTTACAGCTACAGATATAGAAAATATTAAGTAAGTGTACTCAATTGAGTACAGTGACCTCAAATGGGTTAAGTTAGGTACTCAAAATACTACTAGTACATGTGTACTGTGAATTTTAAACATAAAAATCCCAATGTGGTTGTTGTTTTCCTTCTACGTTAGTGTCGTATCATTTTACATTAAATATTTGTTTAGTGTGAAATGATACGACAAAAACCACTAACAAAACCCTCAATAGCAGACCCGCATGATATCAATACAAAATGACATCGACTTACCATCACAAAGAATTATCTCCAATGAACCACTGAACACCTACAAAACACGAACATAAGCAATTGTATTCTCAAACCGTGTACCTAAACAAATAAATAAATCAACTCGACACCAACCCGTTCAAAGCAATAAGCTTTTCTGTTCAAGCGCTTGCTGAACAAAAGTACCTACGACAACATTTTGAAATAAAGCTATATTTTTCGCAGTGAGCCAACATAATACTCTCTCTGGCAATTATAGGCCGTTAGAGCTCATAATGGATCTATTGGGGTGTATCGAGGACTGTATCTTAATTACTAATGTGCTGAAATAAAAATAAACGTCTACACATTGCCCAAAACAAAGCATTTTTTATCTGCCTATTTTAGAGCAGAACACAGTTCCAGCAAAAAGGTGCAGCGTTTTTAAAACTACGTTTTATAGACAATGTTTATCGCACAATGGCAGCAGAGCAAAGGAAGGGTAATGATTTTAAATGTTTGTGAAAAACTACGTATGTGTGGATGTTCCACAGGAACTCTCTGTATTATACAATAGGTTCGTTTCAGTCGCTCAACTCACTATATACACGATTGCACAAAAAAGGAGTGTAATATTTTCATTAGCGTTCCTGTATGTATGTTTATATGTATTTGTGTATGTGAGTTTCTTTATTCCACCATAACTTTTAAATGCCTGAACAGATTTGGATGTGGGGTATCGTTAGAATCCTTAAATCATCCCTAGTGACACTGGCTAGGGCAGTCGTGTTTTTTATGTAATTTTGTTACATCGACTGCTTTATAAATACGAATGTTGGTTTGTCCGTCTTTCATGCAGCAAAGGAGCAATGAATGGACGTGATTTTTTGCATATATATATATATATATATATAGTTTATGGGCCAGAGAGTATCATAGGATATTTTTTATCCTTAAAATGCACCGTTCCTATTCTCCACGCGGTCGAAACCGTGGGCAGAACCTAGTAGGATATGCACGTTGTTAAAAACAAGGACATATGGTAAAGGATTTTCCAATCCTACATAGACTTAAGAATGATAATAGAATTATAATTATTATGATGCAATTTACATAAAAAATTAAATCTATATTTACTGTGAATGTTAGAACAGCGGAATCAAGTTTTATACGGCTAATAAGTTGGCTTTTATACTCGTACTAAAATACAAACGAAAAATCCATGCAGTTTTGATTCGTTTCCTAGCCCTAGAGTGAAACTAAAGCGTTATTGTAGACATTCAAATTCTATTACTCAGTGTAATATCTATAAGTCAAAGTGGAGTAAACGTAACATGTTTCATTATGCAACATTGTTCGTTTCCTGAAACTACATATTACGTCGTTTGTACAGTAGGTATTATATGACTCCGAGAGCTTGTCACAGTCTGCTTATTGCACCCGTCGGCTATGTACTTCTATGTCAACACACGACTGCAATTTTTTATACTGGGTACGACTGGATATCCCTTTCGGTAGGTGCCGTAAGAGCTGGCTAAGGGAATATTCGAGGAAAGGGCAGCAGATTTTTTCTTGTGTTTCGTCAAAATGTACTGCGATAAATGCTTGTCACGTTGATTTCCATAATAATACCTATGTCAGTTCCCTCCCGTACTTAAGGGAGAGATATATGTTCAGCCGTGGACGTCTTCCACATGATGGTGATGATGATGATGCTAACGTTTGACCACTATCTCGCCTGAGCTGTTGTCGAAGATGCTGAGTAATCACCATCTTCGAGGTTTAATGTAATTAAACCTAGATACGTCTATACATAGGATTATTTACATTTCAATAAAAAAACTAAGAATTTATCAATTAAAACCAAAATTAAACAAAACCTTATAAATAAAAAACAGCATTAAGGTCGCCTTCTGCTGGTAGGGTGCCCAAAAAGCTGGCGACATTACCTCGCTGAATAGCTAAACTAATACGTTGACCGAGGTAAGCGCCAGCTCGTTGGTCACCTGTCACTTCTACTAAGCGTCTGGACAACTCCTTAAAAAACAGCTTCGCGTCTGGTCCCCAGGGGCCCATTGTCTCGATAAGGATAACCTAGATAAGGACTGATTATCAAGTACCTACAGCTGTGGTGGTAGCTTGGTGATAGGGCATTTTTTTATTATTTGCCTGTAGCGCAAGTACCTACGGAACTTTGCGATCCATAGCGATCAATAAATTCACAGGTCCATAAACCAGTTAAAATTAGAAATAGGTAAGTCGTTGTTGATATTTTTTTCGAAAATGAATTACTGACTTTTTCCTGAAAACGAAAACTAGTCTCCGAAACTAGTTTTGCGACGACGACAAGTTTTACTTGTAATCTGTTATACCGAATAACTAATTTCGTCAAGTGATTTTCGTGTGAAAACCGTAGCGAACGACGATAAAACCATGTAATCTTCGTTCTATAAACCAGTCTTCGAATTGTGAGATGTGAATATTCACTTCATATTGAAGTAGGTTCAGCTTCGTTTCGTTTTCGAAAAAATCAAGAGCTACCTAGCTCTAATTTCAATTTTTAACCATTCGAACTGTCAAGGTTATTTATCGAAAAGATCGGTATTTGCACTACTGGCTACCTAACCACTCTCCAGTTGAAAGTCTGTAGCAAAACATTTCTTGATGTGTTCCGTCAGCTGTAACAAACGAGTCCTAAACTAAGTTTTTAATAACAAGACAAATAACAAGACGAGCGTGTCGTTTACCTGATGGTAAGCGTAACACAACAATTGCAGTGCCAGTCAAAACTTTGAAACACATTGCAGTGCGCGCGTTACCCTGAGACATTAGGTACTCATAAGCCCAGTATAATTTCACGTGATGTTTACATGGCGTTATAACACCTTTGACCCGAGATCAGATAGAAGCGAGCCCGTCTATAGTAAAAAATTACTACTATAGCGAACCTGAGACACGTATTCTGAAAACTTTTTATAAGCAAAAATAAACACTATAAATAAAGTACCATTGCATTATGTGGTTTATATAGCATTATTAAAATTGGTCTTTCATAATAGACACAATTTAGATAACTTGAAAAGATAAATGGGTCTCAAAAATTATATACCCACGCATTTTTAGTCGACCGTAAATCATCTTCAATGAACCTAGTACGCAAATCTTGGTGACGTTATTAAATTTTGTTTACACAGACTAAATTCTAGAGAAGATGATATTCACACTCGAATAGCAATCGAGAAGTGGAGATAAATAACGGATGGGTTCACAAAAGGAGTGCCAAACACAATACAGCCTTAGTGTAGTGGAGCGGCCAGACAAGCGTAGGCAATAGCCTTTGTAGGCAGTTTATGTGCTCGGCACAGACATAGTATATATAATAGACAGTAGGTATAAACCGGCCGAACGTAGACGAGAATCAAATTGATTCACATATACTAATGCACTTATATGGCAGCTTATTACACAAACCCTCAAATGGGGAAATTGGCAAATTGTTAAACCAACCAAATTATATTTTTCTACTGTATCGTTTTGTCATCAACATTCGATGTAAAATCAACGGGTATTAAACATTTTTTGAAACATATGAGCACTTATTTTCATTGTTAAGACGAGTACTTTAAATATACCAGTGTGCGACGAGGCATGGAAAACAAGGCATTCGATACACATAGAACGTTTTGCTTCAAACTGTGACTACTTGCTAGAGTATAATCCTGATTGTTGTAATATGTTTTAGGTGAGACGATACATGGTCAAACGCATGACTCTACTTTGATATAAAAACAATCAAGAACATCAAAGATGTGTTTTTCTCCTTTGAATCAAAATTCCTTTTGAAGGACTAACTGTTTTGCTACCCACCTAGAAGGTAGGTATGTTGGTACCCAACGCTTTGCTCGTGCATTCTGCCGCCAAGCATGAATGTGCAAGCATTGCTGTGTTCCGGTTTTGATGAGAAAGTTAGACAATCAAATTACTGGGCTTATGAAACATACATATTTCATATAACTGGCCTTTGTATTTTAAAGTTCTGACTGACACTGCCAATTGTTATGTGCTAGACTGGAGTTATGCTTATCATCACGCAAACGACCCACTCGTCTCGTTATCCAATAGTATTAAAAAACAAAGTTGTTGACGCCACTAGCCCCTTGTTCAATTACTAAATGACACGACAGCTCATTTGATAAGAGCAGTGAACCAAGTTCTGCTACCAGCAATACTTGGTCCTTACTATTTGATTGACCACTCTGGCGAAGTCACTTCTACGAAGTCTTCTTACTCGCTTCTTTTGTATATGACTTTCAGAATTTGAATGGGCGTAGATATTGGTTTATTTGCCAGATATAATCCTGAACATGAGCCGTTTTAGATCTGCTGAGACACCGGTGTTATTGGTAATAGACAACAAACTAACCGATTTATGATTACAAACACTCGCTTTTAGCAAGAAATTTGAAAGGGTTGAATTGGTTGGAAATGCTCCTTGAGTTGGAACAACGGTATTTTAAAAGCAGAATGTTTGAGCTAACAGCAATGATTGTTTTTACACTTTGTGTATTTGTAGCAAACACTTTGTGTATTTGTGTTCGTAAATGAATTTACTTTAAATTATTATTAGTGTTATTTTTCAAACGGAATGTTAACTATGTATATTTATACACCTAAACTAATGTACAAAAACAGTTGGATCATAGAAAATATATTTAAATTATCTTAGTAGCTTGGAAATCTTGGAATGCAATCGGGTATCTCATATAATTGGGTGAAATTAAATTTTAAGTGCTGAGAGACCTATCAGCCAATCAAATATCGTTGGGTAACTCATAATTGGATGATTGTTGATACAAAATAATTGGTAAAATAACTTTTCTATATCCAAACAAACTCTGCTGTATCCATCAAAGAAAGTCTTTAAAACGTCACGAACCCAAAAACAAAATCATCTATTGCCCGGTTGACGTTTCTAAAACAAGCGCCTCAAGTGCTATTAACATCAGAGGTACAGCAATGTGATTAATCGGGAGCGACCTTGCCATCGCCGTGTGATCTACGAACGCCCTTATCTCAAGTGTTCACTTAAATACTCGACAGACATCAAAGAGTTTCAAGATGACTCAAGTTCCGAATGCGTAGCTTGCGCAGGCTTTGTGACGATTCTCTTTACTGATCACAATCAATGGTTTACACGCTTCATAAGAATGCGTGATGATATCCTTGAAAAGATCCACTTGGTTGTATATAAAACGGGAGGAATCTAAGTGTAACCCTCAAATAATGGGTCATATAGTGCCCAACCATGTGACTTATGTTATGAAATATATTTTATAGTGTTAACCGACACTAGCGGATGTTCACTGACTTATGGTCAAAATGGTGGTTCTATTTTTATCAGTGTCCGACCGAAACAGGTTTTTCAGCCGAAACCGAAACCGAATTTTTGGCCAGCGTCTCAGTTTCGGCCGAAACCGAAACCAAAACTTACTTAAGTACACATCTTAAAATTTCTATTTTATACTGAAATCTAGTGTTCAGTTCAGTTTCAGCGCGGCTGAAAGTTTCGTGGTCGAAACTGGCCGAAACCGAACTTTCGGTCGGTCACTAATTTTTATACTAACGTATTTTTCCATATATATTGGTAAGCATAACGCCGGCCCGTCAAAATTGCAGAAATTGTTCGTCTCGTTAACAAAGAGTATAATTTTTTATTTCTTATTCGTGACTAACCTCCCTATTCTTACATTCTATAAAGTTAAACACGACTAAACGAATACGCTAGAGTGGCTGTCTTTACTAAATCATTAGACATTCAGGAGTCAGAGCTGTCAGTGGCTGTAATTATGGAGATTATGATAGCTAGGTGCGTAATTTAGGTGCTGAGCTATAAGTAATGTAAATTATAACTATAGTAGTAGGTATGTTGAGTAATCTTCATAGCAAAGAGTATCAAGAAACATCTACATTTTGCTTTCTATCTTAACGATCATCGAACCCGAAGAAAAGGGCACTGAAAAAGAAATGAAAAATAAGGCCGTAGCATTGTTGACAAGTTTCTATCAATTATCACTTCGTCCTCTCCGCTCGGCCTAGACGGTTAAGGGTTTTCCTTATTCACGTGTCTACCATTAATCTTTTTGTTGGATTGGGCACTAGAGCTAGATAATATTGCGACTGGGGGGAAAGTGCCTGGTATATTGCGCTATAAAGTGAAACGGAGAATTGCGCGGACAGGAGTAACAAAATGTTCTTTTACAAGGTTTTGTTTACTTTGCCTTCTAGTAGGGATCCTCTGCTGCAGTATGCGGATTAATTTAATCAGGAAGTTTTTTGCCACTTCTATTATGTGAATATAACTGCTGTTAATTTGATAAAAAAAACATTGTGATTAGACAAGACGAAAAGACTAATTCACTTGAATGAGAAATTATAAAGAAATTTAAAACCAGATTTTGTTTACACACTAAAAGTTTCTAAGCAATACTGACTCGGTGTCGAGTTAAAGCCTATTTTAAATGCGACAGGAACTTCTAGCAATGACATTATTTAAGTCATTGGTTATTGTTAATTACTTGGTCTCTGTGGCGTGTGGCAAGTCATCGCTAATTTTAACGAAGTGTTATAAATAATAAGTTGTAAATATTAGTTTTTGTTTATCTTCTTTCTACATATACTTTATCCTCTCAAAATTATGCAGCTGTTTCCCCCCACTTCACGTAAGCTAATGTGTCGGCAAGCTAAATTCGAATTAGCGATAGTTAATCGACTTTAAAGATGCGAACTCCGTAAGACGTGCTAAGCGTTTTGGCTAAAACTGATATTAATTGTGATTTCGGTGGTAATTTACAGTGGGTAACCTGCGCAAGTAGAGAATAACTGATTTGTTAAGATAATTTCTGATTATTGAGTTGTAAAACTAGGTTATGACATCACTATTATCTGTTACCTAAAAGATATCAAAAACTCTATAGATTTAATTTCATCTAAGTATGTATTAGAATTTCGTTTGTTATAGGTACAAATAATTTTCTCTATAAATTGTACAACCACCCAAGTCTTTCTTAATTTGTCACCAGGCTCGCAGTCTGACCTAGTTTTCGTTAGCGGATAATTTATTGATAAGGTCTCTACAACCTTTAGCCCCAGTGTCACACTGCGATTTTCTAATTAATAGCTGTTATCCCATCCTAACACGGCAACATTATTCGAAATTCATCATTATTCCGTCTTGCGGTTTGCGAGTGATTTTGGAAATACCAGGTAAGCTGAAATGGGAATTAGGGAATCATTCGAAGATAAGAAGTCAATACCTTATCTGCGTTTTCTTCTTTCAACCTTTATCCATCCACTGCTGAATATACGTTTCCTCTTCTCTTTCACGCCATTCTTTATGTTCCTGCCCGAGCCTTATCCATTGTTTCCCTGCCGCCTTCACGACGTCATCTGACCAACGCGAACGGGCTGGTGGATGGCCGGGAAGTACCATCTCGTGGCCACCACTCCGTGAATGCCTTTGTCCGTCTTTCGTTGTCCCGTCTGGCAAAGTATACCTTCATTTCAGGTTCGGGTTCATTTCTCATGAAAATTATAAAAAGCTTGTAAAAAGAACCCCTCAGTTCAGATAGTTTAGTATCCGTCTGTCTGTAGATCTATCATAGCATTAACTCTCAAAAATACTTATGTTGTGGCTTTTGGCACTAATTTCAACAATTACATTCTAATCGAAGTTCAAGAAACCTTGAAGATCTTTTTTTTTGTTATCATGCGAAATGAGGTCCAAGAAGGAGTTCTAAATACCGAAAATGCTGATGCTTTTTTCTCAATACTTACTCTGACCAGTCGAAGGTAATAAACGTGCTAAATCTAGATTAGAACTTACTAATTTTATTTACGCTCCTCTACAGACTACAAAACACATGCAATAAACTGACCTCAACACAAAACAGCGACGTCGCAATCCGCTTACGCGAGCAAATCCGCGGTTTTCGCCACCATTTGTTATGCCACTAACGATGTTATGAGCGCGCTTTACTGCTAATTCAGCGTAACTGTCGGTTTAAAAACATTATCTGAGTGCAAACAAAGCATTAGCTATGTTTCTGCACTGGCTGATAAGCGAAGTAACGGATAGATATGATTGACGATGAGTGGAGGAAGTGCAGCTGATATTATATTAAGATTTACATGTCGATCCGTGGCTCCGTTGCTGCGTAAAAGAAGAACAGAACATCTGACTAACAAACACACAAACCTGCAAGCACACTTTCGTATTTATTATGGTACAAACAGATGAAGCAGCAGTGTTCACTAAGGTTCAAAATATAATATGCTATCCATATATACTACTGATTGAATTCATTATACAACTTCATTAAAATAAAGTCAAAATATGAAACACTCGAAACCTCCAAGCATCTGACAGTGATACAGACCATTAATGACAGAAAGCTTTTCAAATTGATTCACCAAACGTTTGAAGCAACCGACTCCGCGACCGTAATGGAAACAAACATTTCCCTTCGAAAATAACATTTATTTATGCAAATGAGGTAGATAATGCCGGGTGTTACAGCTTCATTCTAAGTATAATCAGTTTACCGTTCCCTTCAAGAGTGCCCTCCTTAATTGCAGGCATAGGATTTAATGGGGGCGCGAGAACGCGATTACTGTACAAATCTAATATTTTTATTTTATCCCATAAAGTGACAGGCGAAATACAAGGAAAATCTCACGCCTTCTAAAAATGTAACCCGATATTGTGACTGTAGTGTCTCAATGTTTAAACAGCTGTAGGGAGAAGCTATTTAGTTGATTGATCCACAATGACTGCCAGAAATTCGAGCACAAAAAAAACGCTGAGTTCATTGTAATTTGTAGGATTGAAAAAGGTCAATAAAGCTACGAAAAGGGCTGCAACAATAGCAATCAAACAAATTGTGGGGGCAATTTCCTCATTCGGGTTATTATCCAATATTTTAGAGTAATATCAAAAGTTCTGAAGTCAAAGCGTGGGCAATATAGTAGTCGACGGTCCCACAAAACATACCTACAACGAACAAGTTTGAGCTATTTATGAAACGTTATAAGGTGTAAAGAGGGTTTTTAATAAAGGCTTGTTCCGGCAACGACAAAGGTTCGGTGGTCTTTGTTCTCCGGCGGTGGTTGCGTCTACTCTGTAAAGTACCTTTTATCATTGCAGCGTCTCAAATACATACGTGAATAGGGATGTGACTATTTTTTATGATGTCATTCAATTCGTTTTCTCATGAGAACCAAATCAACCATAAACAATAAAAAAAGGTCAAAAATGAGTGTCTAAGTCGGGTATCTACTGAGCTCTAAAGCGCCCAAAACAAATTGGACAGAACATCTAACGTCACTAGTTCAACGCGGGCCGTAAATCTGTACTAAAACATGCACTTTGTTGATATGGTCTTGTAAAACTGCGTTTAAGTACACAGTTGTGTGTGTGTGTGTGTGTGTTATTTTATTCACTGAAATGTAAAGAATTTGATGGTATCATTTCAATAAATAAGGGATGACAAAAATTGATTAAAGAATTGATTGTTGAATTTGGGAAACTTTTAGATGGAGTGTGTTTGTGAAAATTAACTAAGTTTTGTGCGTTTCATTTTTATTGTGTTCTTATTTTATGTTTCAAGCAACATCCCTATTGATACACCTGCTTGAAAATGGTGTTTTGTAAATTTGATAGTTATTACTTTTGTTTAGTGATAAATTAGTAGTGCAAGCAGTGCAATTGTTTGGGAGGCTAGATCACATCATCATCAATGTTTTGTCACTGGCATATTTATCACTTAAAGTAAAGACAAAACATTACATACTGTTAAGTCCAGAAATGAGACACTCGGTTTGAATAATTGACACGTGTATAATCGCTCGTAGTTCAATGAGGACTGCTGTCCTTCCCCGCGTCTTCCTCTTGCGTAGCGCTAGGACGACTACGGCGTAGCACTGACTTGCTGACGTCATAGCGTAGCACAATAGCACCACACCATGTTCTTATTCTAACTAAAAACGAAAGTAAAATATGTACTAAATACCTAAAAAATATATGCAATAAACAAACGACTATCCCACGTATGGATAGTCAGTGGTAGTGGAAATGCATAATACACGAATGATCATAACGACAACAACATTAGCTCATATCGAAATTTGTATTTGTCGAAAAAATATAATGCTTCCAGCATTAATATTACCCACGTGTGGGTAGCATTTTCATTAATACTTTCATCAGCCGCTAAAATATTCCCACGAGTTAAAGAAGATATTTCCAGGTAACACCGGGTATAATAAGATTAATAAGGTAACAGACGGTATCCTACATTTATATTCGTTTCGTACCGAAGTAATCTATATGATAATGGAGATTGGACGGTGACCATGTAATTGTCACGGGCAATTGAATGCGGATGGGGAACATAAGTTTGCGATGCAGTTAACAAGATTTATCCTTTGGTAGTAAATAACAGCAGCTGTGTAGAAATAGTAGAGTAAATTGTTTTTCCATACTTGACGTAAAGGATTGGCAGTCTTTTTTATGTTATTTGGAAACGAGACGAGCTGGTCGTTTGCCTGATGGTAAGCATAACGCCGGAACATAACAATTGCAGTGCCACCAAGAACTTTGAAACACAATGGCCTCCGCGGCACTGCAGTGCGCTCGTTACCCTGAGACATTAGGCATTAAGTCTCATAAGCCCAGTAATTTCACTAGCTACCTACTCTGCTCATCAAACCGGAACACAGTAATGCTTGTACATTACTGCTTGACGGCTGACTTCACGAGCAAAGCGGTGGTAACAACCCAGACGGACACTCGCAGAAGACTTAGTCCTACCACTAACGGTGAGGTTAGGTTACATATCTATAGGTACAAATTGTAGGTTATATTATGATTGTATACATATAGTTTTGTTTCTTTCTGAGTTAACATTTGTTATTTTTACTCTTTATCGACGCTATCTGTACCTATAGGCTATAAAAACACAATTCATATGCAGGTAAATGCTAAAAAACACCTAAAATTAGAAGAAAAAGTTTTCTAAACCTAGCTAAATACCTATCTGCTTAATGATGAATTTAATTATATTTGTGGTGATGAAGGAATACTGGTTTCTAGTCATCTTTTACTCGCAAAGCGTGCATCAAAATTCAGAACAATAATCCCTCATTCAAATTTCTAAAATAAAATGGACAAAATAGAAACCAAGGCAATTTTGTACGAATATTTATTATACACGTGCAAACAAACATGTAGCCAGATTTATTCACGTCAAATATACCAAAAAATAAAATGTTGTTTTATAATACAATAGCATCCATATAAAAGAGAATACAATTTGTGGAAGTTATTAACTTTGTTTACTTATTGTGTTTTTCACCTTCAATATAAATATATAGAATAAATCACAAACGTAAATATATTATTATAGTTATTTCATAGTCAAACGAGAAAACATAATTATTTAGTTGTTATAAATGTAATCTAAAACATCATCTCCCGTCACAACGCATTCTGGTATGAAGAAATCTGAAAAAAAAGGTATATGTTATATTATATTACATTTATAAAGACGATATATAAACGGTATTATACAAAGACTCTCTCGTTAAGTTGTTATATTAACCCAAAGTCTAGCAGTGTCAATGATAGTCTAGCAATGCAAAGTCCCGGGTTTTTTTTAACCGACTTCCAAAAAAGGAGGAGGTTATCAATTCGTCGGGTATTTTTTTTTTTAAGTTTGTTACCTCAGATCTCGGTCATTTATAAACCGATTTGGAAAATAGTTTTTTTATTTGAAAGGATATACTTTCAGATTGGTCTCATAGAAATTTCATCAAAATCGGTTCAGTAGTTTGTCACTGAAGTCGGTTCGTAGCTTTTTTAAAGCAATTTTTTATATACTCAATAGGCTTGCGTTTGACCGCAATCTCAACTGATGATAAGCCACGATGCGGTCGACGATGTAGCACGCTTACCTAGAAGATGCCTGTTTAATCTTGTCTTGATGAAGACTCCGAAATCGAGTATTCAGGAAATACCTACAGTCCTACAGATGCCGCCTAAGAATTACATTCTTTCCCTGTCCGCATGATGAATATTGAAGCAAAACGCTTGGTGCGGATAGAAGGTATGCCAACCATAAATGGGTCGCCGTGCGTCTTGTCGTCCAATGGTGGAAGGGGGATAGTGGAATTAAATGGTGCAATGCCATAGCAGACTCTCCAAAATGTAACCTGTAGAAGGCCGATAGACTGGCAACCCTGCGTCGATGCTCTATGCTCTGGAGCAACAAGCGTATCGTTGCCGATAAGTCTTATCAGTTATGATTCGTCTTTCAATAGTTTTCAAGGCTTCAAGTTGGTATTTAGCTTAACCATCCCACAGGTGGAAGAGTATTCCATACAGGCTCGGACTTGAGCTTGATAAAGATTAAGAAGCGGTCCCGGTGTGAAATACTGTCTCACCTTCGCCAAGCTATGCCAAGGGTTCAATCCTCGGCCGCGGCAAAACTTTATGTAGTGAACATAAAGATCTCGTATGTTGTGTATCTGTAAAATGGTACGCGTCCATGGCACCATGTATCGCGACACACGAAAACGTAGGAGTATGAGTGTCAAAGCGTTTAAGTATGGATTAAATTACCTTTATTTTTGTCATGATCTATTGTTCCAACAACCACAAACGGCGTGATGTCGAGGGTTCTGGAAAGGCGTCCCATAGTCGGCATGCCTTTTTTGCCGTTCTTGGCGAGGGTGCGGACGTGTTTGAACAGATGGACAGTCACTGGGTCGTCGAAGTTGAAGTCTTCAGACTCCTGCCCTGGCAGTTTAGTGGGGTTAGTGGCGGAGTTGCGGAGACCATCCTTAGAAATCGCACCGATAAACTGGCTAAAACCAAAAGAAAAATATTAAAATAAAATTAAATTAAATTTTTTTTTTTTTTTTTTTTAACTGTTTGATGTATACGTGCCGTGACGTCACTAACCGGTCCACACGGAAGATCAGCGTTTGTTGTCAACCAGCATTTATGCTGAGTTTGGACCGATTTGTAACAATTACCTATTGTAACAATTTCCGTGTTTGTGATTAAGGTTCAAGTGGTTGATTGTTACAAATAAATGTTTTTCATTTCATTTTTCATAAAATATTTCGATCAAAACTGAAAGGATCTAAAATTTTTTTTAAACCAGCTTTTTTTATAATTCTTTATTTTTTTCTATCTATTCAAAGGTCGATGCCAAATTTGAGTACTATGATATGATTTTAAAAAGTGGTCGAAGAATCTAACTTCAGAAACGGCCTTGATAAACAGCCAAACAAGAATGGATCAAATAAAAGATTGTAAAAAATAGCAAGCTAGAGCCATATTACGCGGCAGCATTTTTTTTCTTGGAAGGTTAGCGTTTGACAACTATCTCAACTGATCTGTATATGTGCCGATATAATAAACTAGTAAACACACAAAACCTTTTGCGAGACTTAATATCTAATGTCTCAGGGTAACGAGCGCAATGCAGCGACACGCAGCTATAGGCCTTTGTGTTTCAAAGTTATGAGTGGCACTGCAATTATTGCAAGCTAGCGTTATACTTACCGGCAGGCAAACGACCCGCTTGTCTCGTCATCCCATAGTATTAAAAAAAACATAGAATATAACTAGCACCTAAATGCAGCTACCGGACTACATCAATAGTATAGTTTTTGAGCCGCAACTTCAGAGTGGTGAGTAGCCAGATGAACACAAGAAAATACCAAACCACTCATTGCATCACGACGTTTTGTTATCAGTCTCACTGGCTTTAGGATTTTAACCATCGACATATGAATCGGTGGCAGAATTGTAACTGAGTCAATATCGTTTCAAAACGCTTTCATATTCTGGCAAAGCGTTGTAGTTTTATCGAGAATAATAAAAAATACAATACTAAAACTTAAGATATTGGGTATATATACACCTGATAGCCAATGTAGAGACTTTTTAAAACTATTAGAGTAAGTACCTACTAGAAGAAACTCTGAGTAATAATCAAGCGATAAAATTCCAACCAGTCCAAACTAATAACGAATTCTTTACCAGTAATATAGCAGTTATTTACCCGTTATCATCCACCACGACGGCTATGTTGCTCTCTTTCATCTCACTCAGAGCCCTCGCGCACGTGTAATCTTTTTGTATCGTCGGGTATGAATGCCTCGGCTCTAACTTTGTTATGGGATGGTTCCACCACCTGAAATAAAAATAATAATTAAAATAGGACATTCATTTTATTCCACGATATTCGGCATATTTTAGTGCTACACAAACCGTCCATGTGGAAGATACCCACAGGTGCCATCTGTATTTTCAGAAAAAGTAACGTATGTTTATGTTAAAAGTAACCCTCTGGCTCGTAAACTATGTTACAAAAAATCAAGTAGTTTTTTTTTCTTCCATTGCTGCGTGAAAGAAGGACAAACCAACCACAACACATTGAGAGTAGAGATTCACCTACCCAATTAGGTATAACAAAGAGGCTACGAAATCTCGAAAATTCATAATCTAAGCCTATGTGAATCTTGATAAATATCGATCGATTTATGATCGATATTTTACAGACACTTTTGACAAATGTTAGAACCAGAAACAATTAAAGAATAGATTACGCTACATACTGCATTCTTGACATAAGATAATAATCGTTGCTGTAACTTTATATCTACGTATGGGTTGCATGATATAGGTATGATTTTATTACTTCATGGTATGTTCAGGTGGGTCCAAGAAGAGATGCGCTTCCATCCACTGGTCAGAGACGAACTTGGACATGTAGTTTCGGATACCGTCAGGAAGAATGACCACGACGCGCTTGCCCGGGCCAAGGTTCAACCGCTTTGCAGCCTTAATGGCGCACGCCACCGCTGTTCCACTGCTACCCCCTATTACATAATAATATAGTATAAGTACGCTTGCCGGTCGTCAAAATAAAATTTTAATTGTACGCTTCAGATTTTATCAGGTGGTGGAGCTAGCTCTTCTGCGAGTGTCTGTGGTACAACTAATAAAGCGGTGGTACCACTTTGCTCGTGTAGTCTGCAAGCAGGAATGTGCAAGCATTGCTGTGTTTCGGTTTGATGAGCAAAATAGTCAGTATAACAAGGGCAATGCGGAGCCGCGCATGCCTTTGTATTTCATAGTTCTGAGTGGCACTGCAATCGTTATGGTCTGGCGTTATGCACACCAGCAGGCAAACGACCCGCTCGTATCATTATACAATAATATTATAAACAAAAGATCAATTGAAATAAGTAAAGTTGTAATGGTCAAAATTTTGATTTACGGTTATGGAAGGTAAAATGCAAACAGTTTAAGTAATCAGATTTTATAAGCACTGAGGTAAAACTTAAAAGCAATCTCAATTAATGACACTTAATGATCAAAATAACTTAGTTTAAACTCAAATAAACAATATTTCATTAAACGTTCTCACCGCAAAGTAATCCTTCCTTTCTAGACAGCTCTCGAGCCATAAAGAAAGATTCCTCGTCATTTGCTACTTCGAAATCGTCAACGACAGATTTATCCAAAACCATAGGAGCCCAAGTACCACCTATTCCTTCTACCTACAAGAAATTTCGGAAAACACATTTAACTACTAACAATACATTCTACTCGTACATACAATTATTGAATACTATAATTCCGTTTCTAAGAAATCAGGATCTACGAAGATCGTGGTTTTTAAATTACGCACATTGGAGCGCTGTTAAATTATAGGGCAGAAAATCACTGCATTCAACAAGCATTTGAGTTTGTCAAAGACAAGCACATTGATTATCATCATCAGCCGGAAAATGTCTACTGCTAAACATCAGCCTTCCCCATGAAGGTGGGATTTTTCAATAATACACCATGCTTGGCATGTTGATCGAGGAAAATGCTGCTGAAACAGCCACTTACCAAAAAATCATGTTGTTTACCATGCTGATTAATCAAGGTAGATCCATCGGGTTCAGCGGCCACAAGCTTGCAGTTGGGACATTTCTCCTTGATCTTGACTCCTACACCGGTCAAGGTCCCGCCGGTGCCGGCGCCCATAACCAACATATCAATATCACCCAGTGCTTCTAGGATCTCCACTCCAGTGTTGTCATAGTGAGTTCTTGGATTTACCGCGTTGTCGAACTAGAAAAAGCCTCGATGTAATTCTTGCATTATTTGCAATCTACCATATGGGAATAAGCAATTTTAGCATTTCTTCCCACAATTTCATTAACACTTGTGAACACTATTTCTATCGTATTTTGAAAATAACATGTATTTAATTAAAATTTCGCTTGCGTTTCTCTTCATTCTACAGGTTACTAAAATATAATTACGATATGTGGAAAGGACTTGAAAAGGATGGAAAGAATACATCCTTCAATATGTTACCTGATTTAGCATGATGTGGTCCGGAAATTCATCTCTCAATTTATGTGCTAATTCTATTTCGTTTTCATTATTTTTAACTTGAATCACCTCTGCTCCAAGAAGACGTATAGTGTTCACCTTTTCCGCAGAATTCTTGTCTTCTGTTACAATTATACATTTATTATCTGGCAACAAACAACCGAAATATGTGATGAAGTTGATCTCACAAACACTATGTATGAAACATCAGGACAAATGTTTTGTTTTTTCTTTTTTTATAATAGTTCGCATTTCCACCACTATCTCCTATTCTATCACTATCTCTACCACTATCTCGCCTGATGTTAAGCAACGATGTGGACTAAGATCATTATTAATTACTAAACCTAAATTAGAAACGGCTCTCAAGTTAAGTTGCTGAAGAACGCCGATAGGTGCTTGGTGACCAGGTTCAACTTGAAGGTGAATGTAGGTTCAAGAGACAGTGATTTTTAATTGACCAAATTTAGCTCAGGCTCGTCTTAGAACTGTACACTTGTACAGACTTGTTCTGATAATTACTTTCTTTCTTCAGTTGTTTTAACCTTTTTAAAATTACGCACCTTCAGCTTTCGAAACAACCTTAATAAATGATAACATTCATGATTATTACCAGATAGTGCGCAATTGAATGCTATTCCAATTCCAGTGTTTCCTGAAGTAGGTTCCACTATAGTAGTGTTAGCATGCACCACTCCAACTTTCTGAGCATCTTGCATCATTGATAGAGCAATTCTGTCCTTTATGGACCCACCAGGGTTCATGAACTCGCATTTTGCGTCTAAAATATAAACGTTATTTATTAAATTGTTTACAATATATAACAAAAAAAATTAATTCACTTTATAATTGATTTTAAAACGTATCCAGTTAAGTAGAAATATTTTGTAAGTTATAATATTCTGTACAATAAGCATAAATATACTTACAAATTTCACAGGTAACGCCGTGATCCTTCGGAATTTTGTTAAGTTTAATAAGTGGAGTATTTCCAACGAAGTCTAGAATACTATCATGAGTTTTGTTACTAAAATTTTTCCTTAAATGAGAAAACTTGATTTAATAGACTATAGCATTTAATAAGAACTTAATATTAAAGCAGAGGTGACACACTGAGTGTTTACTGATTATGAAACAGGCTTCTGTTTTATATAGAAATGGCATTATTTAGTGAGAAAAAATACTTAAATATAATCAACTCACATTAGCCTCCTGTTATAAGTCGGTTTTCCGATGCCAATAGTACTATTTTTATCTTTTGCGTTCACTAAGTTATACATCTTTACTTATTTTGTGTGTCCTTAGAAGAACACAAAATTTAAATTGTTATATAGAATTTAAAGCTTCAATTTACCCAGAATGCAGTGTGTTATAAATAAATGCCACACTTTATAAGTACTTATATAAAGTATGAACGTTAAATACTTAAATAATACAAGAGTCCCTTTTGGTTCTACTTAAGTTTGGTTAAGTTTAAGTTTTGGTTGGTTTGGTTGTCCTTTAAGACTATGAAAGTTTAAAAAAAAATCAAGTCTAAATATTTGCCGACACCTATACATTGGCATCCCATTCAAATCTACCATTTCATATTTAAATGGACTGCTTATCTTATCTATTACCAGTTAATTAACGATTGTTCAACTTCATAAACTTTTCACATTGACAATGAATAGGCAATAGGCCTGGGGTTTTATGTTTCAGCAGTACGATAGCGCATGTGAAGCATTAAGCGTTCCGAGTATTCGATTAATTCTGACACTAATCTGCGGCGCGAGTACGGAAGTCGGTTCGATAAATTTGTCGAACCGAAAAACTCGACAAATTTATCGAATGTTGCGAGTACCGAAGTCTGATCGTAAAGTATTGTAGTAGCTCTATATTCTCTTTGGATTCGACCTAGCTTTTCGATAACTTTTGTCGATTGTTTCGAGGCTCGATAAATCCCACCTTATCGATTTGAACTGTCAATTTTATCGAATATTATCGAATTTTATCGACCCGAATAGATCCGTACTTGCGCCGCTGTACAGAGAGAGATAGAGAGAGAGAGAGTTGAGGTCTTTTCTTTATCCTGCAAGGGTGCAATTAGGACCATGGTTGTCCACAAGTCGTGAGAACCTTTTCGGGATAACACAACAGTTCAAACTCAGGCTTTATATGGCAGGTGTGGTTTCTTTATCCGATATTAAAGGAAAATAATAGTGAAGAAGTGTTAGAAGAAGCTGAGAAGACTTATACGAATCTATGCGTCGACTCAAGCTTCCACAGATCAAAATTCTATACAGTTTTGATAAGCGGAAACAAAAGTCCACGCTCGTCTCTGAATCTTAGCCTTAGAGCATTCCGTATGATTTATTGCAGTGAAGTAATTGACTTACCTCTTCGTGCATCCAGCACCATAGGTCGACGAGCGGCGATGGGTATTAAAGTGATGATGATGATGGGGCCTGAATTATAATACGCGTTAGGTATTATTAAAATAGAATAGACTCTGTGTCAGTTATATGATATGACGATTGAGAGCAAAATAGTGTAGGTACTCACGAATATGAAAGGTTGTGGGTCGTAGACTGCATTTTGTAGGCTAGAAGTTGTTTATATCTAATAATAACTGTTCTACTCTTTTTTATATAAGTAAATGTAGTTACTAGAATAATTATTGTACAGTAAAAAATAAACTGCAAAAACGTGTAAACAGAAAATAAAGCTAAATGAGCGGACGAAGGGAATTCATTATGTTAAATAGGTTATTTTTACCCCCTCTATATATATAATAACCATTTCACTACGTTATTAACATCTGCAAAATTCCAAAGACATGCTTATAACATAACAAATAAGGAAACGTCAAATAAGGAAAAAACAGTTACTGTTAAAACCCGAATGCAATTAATTATTGCCTATACTAATAATTGCTTTAATTATACTTAAACTTAAAGCGTTACGTAAACGGACTATCATTTTACGTAAGATATTATAATGGACCTAGGTTATTATTCATTTCTTATGGAAACATTTATTTTATAATTAAACTAGAATCCTAGATTTTCCCGTTGTATTGTTAGACAAACATTCCTTATGACAGGCAATAAGTGCATAAACAAATTAAATTACCTTAAAATCTTAAACGAGTTTGGAAAATGGCGACGATAATGTTTTTACCCGATTAAGGAATGAAAAATAATCTCAGGTCTCAGTCGGCCCATAATAACAGTTCGACTAAGAGCTCATTCATCAAAATCAGATGAGTAGTTTAGCGACTCAACTGCTTACGGTAACTAGTTACATTCTGGTTTCCACCAAAGTGCCTTTGGTAGTTGTAGCAACCAAAGAGACTTTGTTCCATTTCAGTCTTTATTCTTGTTTGATCGTGAGTAATGATAGTGCGTCTATAAATATAAATAAATTATAAATAAAAAGCAGAAAATTATCCATACAGATAAATAAAATTGAAGTGTCTTTTTGTAATATCAAAATAACAGCTTTTTACTAAATGCATATGAAAGTATATACGGTACCTATAACAAAACAACCATGTTTAAAATTTTTGCCTGTCTGTCTGTCTTTTCCGGGTAATCTCCGAAACGGCTGGTCCGATTTTGACGGGACTTTCACTGGCAGATAGCTGATGTTACAAGGAGTAACATAGGCTACTTTAATTTTAGAAAAATAATTAGGGTTCCGCGCAAAAAAATTAAAAACCATGTAATCCAAAATCTCCACGCGGGTGAAACCGCGGGGCAGCAGCTAGTATATAATAAAATATAATAATAATCTAGACAGTAGGTAATAAAGAAGAGTAAGGTATTATTTACACAATTACTAGGATAACAGTCGACATTAATTTGTTTGTGTTGTTACGTAGGTATATGTGTTTGTTTTTATCTCCAACCCAGTCTATTTATATAAGATATTCCCATTTCTTCCCAAAACAGAACTGTAGATACAACAACCCAATTGTTCATTCTACAAAATGGAGCAAGATAATAAAAATAAAACAAATTACGAACGTGTAATCTACTACTACCGAAAACAATACGAGAATAGTTAATAAAATTCCGAAGGGCTATAACATCAAGGCTTTGAAAGCTGGGTCCAGGGAATGGACACTTTCCCCTGATAGTTCAGGAGCATCGGGGTCATAAATTGACCTTCCACAGCAAACGATTAATATTGGAATTATTGGATTTCATGGTTTTAATTTTTTTGCGTGGAACCCTAATTCTTTTTCTAAAATAAAAATAGCCTAACTTACTCCTTATGATAACATCAGCTATCTGCCAGTGAAAGTCTCGTCAAAATCGGCCCAGCCGTTTCGAAGATTACCCGGAACAAACAGACAGACAGACAGTCAGACAGACAAAAATTGTAAAAATGGTTGTTTTGTTATAGGTACCATATACACTTTCATATGCATCTGGTAAAAAGCTGTTATTTTGATATTACAAACAGACACTTCAATTTTATTTATTTGTATAAATCAAGACATCGTGGGTAATTATCTGCCCCATAGCTCCCAGTCTCAATGGACACTTTACTCGAACGGGCCAAAATGCTTATCTGAAAACGCTTTTCGACCTATTACTATACATAACATTCGTTTTACCTTCCTTTTATACGCGGACGTTAATGCTGTAATTGTATGTAATAATAATAAACGCACATGTACGCAAAAGAAGACTATGTTGGAACTATTCTCTTTTACGTTTTAGGCAATTAGTTTTGTTACTTGTTTTACCATCGTTAGCATTTTAATCTTGTGGGTAGAACTGGTCAAAAGCATCGACTATGCTTCTTGAGTTTGCGAGTGTCTTTAGGCAAGTGTAACTGCTTTTCGTCGAGCGCCAGCTGGTTATTTAATTGTAACCGTTCTTAAAAATATTTATTAGCAATAGGAATAGCGGCCCAATGGAAGATCAGCGCTGGTTACTTAATACCAGCTTTATGTTGAGGTTGGACCATTTTGCGACACATCTCTTTATATTTATTTTTATTAAGTTCATTTGTATGTTTTTTATTTTGTATTCTTACATATGTATGATGATGTTTGTTTTTTAGACTAAGTTGTTGCATATAAATATGTTTTATTTATTTCTTTAAAAAATAAACTTAAATAGTATTAAGGCGAGTGTAACAGTAACTACTTCTTACCGACTACAAGCTGAGCCAGCTTTTAATTGAAACCTTCCATAAAAAATCTTTATTGCCCATAAGTATAATAAGTTTATTAGATATACCTAATTTACTAATATTAGGTATAGCTATATTAAAGGTTTCACCATTTTTGACCACGAGATACTTAGTACTTTCTTGTAGATAATTTATAATGATACCTACTTAGATGAAATAATAGTACTTACTTACTTTTGTATGTATATATTTAGTTAAATATATTACTCAAAAGTAGGTATATTGTGGTTCCCAGCAGCTACTCGGTATTAACCTGCTTTTACAGTATCTTTCAAGGAAAATATCTTGCCGTCTTTGTTGCTAGACTTAAGATTACCTGAATAACCACTAAAGACTCCCCAGGTACACAAAACGGTTAGGAATTCCGGGAGCGGCTATATTTCTTTCAATTTCATGTCTCGGCTCGGCAGTAAACATTTTAAAATACGATTTTCTTATTATTAAATTTATTTTGCCCGCAATTTTCATACTGTAGCGGCAAACGTCAGACCGGAATCGCAGCGTAAAACAGTAACCAAACTACTGCAGTCTCACGCAGGTCTTTGTGTTTAAAAGTTCTGAGTGGCACTGCAATTGTTATGGGCTGGCGTTACGCTTACCATTAGACAAACGAACAGCTCGTATCGCTATCAAATATTATGAAAAAAGGTTGGAGAAATCGAGGCTTCCACTATACCTACTTTATTCTGGCAAACTCTTTTTGCTTTACCAGAATTTATTGTATCACAAACAGAGAGATAACAGATACTTGGCGCGCTAAACAGTCACGTGAGCCTACGTTACCCGAGTCAAGGAAATATCAGACCCTTTCAACTCTGACTTCTGCTCTCTGTCTAGTTTCGTCTGTTGTCTGTCTTCTACTTTCATGCTGACTGGTTACATGCCACAACTTTCATGGCATGTTGTAGTGACTCTAGTTGCCTAGTTCCCAACCTTACACCATCGCGAAGAAACTCGATGGCTCAGTTTATCCATCCTTAGACATCATTAGATTTTAAATACTGCGTAAATATAACTCGTCCTGAAATATATTTTATAGTGTTAACCGACACTAGCGGATGTTCACATAAATATATACATCACAAAAATTTCGCTTCCAACAGGATTCGAACCTGCGTCTTCTGGCTTGCCGGGCCAAACGCCTTAACCGCTAGGCTATGGGAGCAATTAATGTTGATTGCGAAATTCTTGATATGATGTATTTCTTTTCGGCTTACAAGCCGTAGCTCCATCTAGCAGACCCGCTTTTGAAGCGATTGCCTACTCCATTGTGATACGTTACAGTACCAATCAAATGGCGAGAGATTTTGCATTATTTAAACTTTATGAAATATATTTTATAGTGTTAACCGACACTAGCGGATGTTCACATAAATATATACATCACAAAAATTTCGCTTCCAACAGGATTCGAACCTGCGTCTTCTGGCTTGCCGGGCCAAACGCCTTAACCGCTAGGCTATGGGAGCAATTAATGTTGATTGCGAAATTCTTGATATGATGTATTTCTTTTCGGCTTACAAGCCGTAGCTCCATCTAGCAGACCCGCTTTTGAAGCGATTGCCTACTCCATTGTGATACGTTACAGTACCAATCAAATGGCGAGAGATTTTGCATTATTTAAACTTTATGAAATATATTTTATAGTGTTAACCGACACTAGCGGATGTTCACATAAATATATACATCACAAAAATTTCGCTTCCAACAGGATTCGAACCTGCGTCTTCTGGCTTGCCGGGCCAAACGCCTTAACCGCTAGGCTATGGGAGCAATTAATGTTGATTGCGAAATTCTTGATATGATGTATTTCTTTTCGGCTTACAAGCCGTAGCTCCATCTAGCAGACCCGCTTTTGAAGCGATTGCCTACTCCATTGTGATACGTTACAGTACCAATCAAATGGCGAGAGATTTTGCATTATTTAAACTTTATGAAATATATTTTATAGTGTTAACCGACACTAGCGGATGTTCACATAAATATATACATCACAAAAATTTCGCTTCCAACAGGATTCGAACCTGCGTCTTCTGGCTTGCCGGGCCAAACGCCTTAACCGCTAGGCTATGGGAGCAATTAATGTTGATTGCGAAATTCTTGATATGATGTATTTCTTTTCGGCTTACAAGCCGTAGCTCCATCTAGCAGACCCGCTTTTGAAGCGATTGCCTACTCCATTGTGATACGTTACAGTACCAATCAAATGGCGAGAGATTTTGCATTATTTAAACTTTATGAAATATATTTTATAGTGTTAACCGACACTAGCGGATGTTCACATAAATATATACATCACAAAAATTTCGCTTCCAACAGGATTCGAACCTGCGTCTTCTGGCTTGCCGGGCCAAACGCCTTAACCGCTAGGCTATGGGAGCAATTAATGTTGATTGCGAAATTCTTGATATGATGTATTTCTTTTCGGCTTACAAGCCGTAGCTCCATCTAGCAGACCCGCTTTTGAAGCGATTGCCTACTCCATTGTGATACGTTACAGTACCAATCAAATGGCGAGAGATTTTGCATTATTTAAACTTTATGAAATATATTTTATAGTGTTAACCGACACTAGCGGATGTTCACATAAATATATACATCACAAAAATTTCGCTTCCAACAGGATTCGAACCTGCGTCTTCTGGCTTGCCGGGCCAAACGCCTTAACCGCTAGGCTATGGGAGCAATTAATGTTGATTGCGAAATTCTTGATATGATGTATTTCTTTTCGGCTTACAAGCCGTAGCTCCATCTAGCAGACCCGCTTTTGAAGCGATTGCCTACTCCATTGTGATACGTTACAGTACCAATCAAATGGCGAGAGATTTTGCATTATTTAAACTTTATGAAATATATTTTATAGTGTTAACCGACACTAGCGGATGTTCACATAAATCAACATTAATTGCTCCCATAGCCTAGCGGTTAAGGCGTTTGGCCCGGCAAGCCAGAAGACGCAGGTTCGAATCCTGTTGGAAGCGAAATTTTTGTGATGTATATATTTATGTGAACATCCGCTAGTGTCGGTTAACACTATAAAATATATTTCATAAAGTTTAAATAATGCAAAATCTCTCGCCATTTGATTGGTACTGTAACGTATCACAATGGAGTAGGCAATCGCTTCAAAAGCGGGTCTGCTAGATGGAGCTACGGCTTGTAAGCCGAAAAGAAATACATCATATCAAGAATTTCGCAATCAACATTAATTGCTCCCATAGCCTAGCGGTTAAGGCGTTTGGCCCGGCAAGCCAGAAGACGCAGGTTCGAATCCTGTTGGAAGCGAAATTTTTGTGATGTATATATTTATGTGAACATCCGCTAGTGTCGGTTAACACTATAAAATATATTTCATAAAGTTTAAATAATGCAAAATCTCTCGCCATTTGATTGGTACTGTAACGTATCACAATGGAGTAGGCAATCGCTTCAAAAGCGGGTCTGCTAGATGGAGCTACGGCTTGTAAGCCGAAAAGAAATACATCATATCAAGAATTTCGCAATCAACATTAATTGCTCCCATAGCCTAGCGGTTAAGGCGTTTGGCCCGGCAAGCCAGAAGACGCAGGTTCGAATCCTGTTGGAAGCGAAATTTTTGTGATGTATATATTTATGTGAACATCCGCTAGTGTCGGTTAACACTATAAAATATATTTCATAAAGTTTAAATAATGCAAAATCTCTCGCCATTTGATTGGTACTGTAACGTATCACAATGGAGTAGGCAATCGCTTCAAAAGCGGGTCTGCTAGATGGAGCTACGGCTTGTAAGCCGAAAAGAAATACATCATATCAAGAATTTCGCAATCAACATTAATTGCTCCCATAGCCTAGCGGTTAAGGCGTTTGGCCCGGCAAGCCAGAAGACGCAGGTTCGAATCCTGTTGGAAGCGAAATTTTTGTGATGTATATATTTATAACTCGTCCTTTCCGGAACCATTGCGGGCCGGCGACAGTGCCTCAGGCGTACAATACCGGGGCCTTCTATTGTCAGGGATAAACAAGATTTTATTAGAACTCCTAAGCTATAATGACTCTTTATTCCGCAGATCGCCTATCTAGATTTTATCTTGGGTTTGAAATATATACAATTTTGAAAAGGGGTTTTCTAGGAAATAATTAGGAAAAGTTTCTCCAAGAGAGAGTCCTGCACTCTGCGTGCTACTAAGATTTGGGATGATTTCAAACGGAGTTATTCATGTAGAGTTTTTATCGTTAAGGCAAAAAAGTCTTCCTCTCAGAAAAATCTTGAATTTTTAAACATACATACATTACATTATCAGCCTATTAAGCTCGCACTGCTGCGATACCGGCCTTCTCTCAGAGAGACAGGTATGGGCCATAATCCACCACGCAGACCCAGTGCGGCTTGGTGGATGTCACATGTCCTCGAATTTTGTGGTTCTTGAACATGCGGGTTTTCTCACGATGTTTACCTTCGCCGTTTTAGAGCGAATGTGAATAAACATATTACATATTTTTATACATATTACCTATAAATAGTTGCAAAAGCCATGGGTAGATCCAGGGGTGGGAGCTAAGGGGCCTAAGCTTTCTGAGTCCGTGAACAATCTCAAATTTTTAGTGTTTATCTTATTAAAGCCTTTCCTCACTTTAGTCAAGCCCTCTCCCCCCAAACTCCTCCGAATTGGCAAAATCTTTTTAATATATTATTGATTTATTTCATCCAATATTGTATTGTTTTATTTGTATGTGCTTATACCTACAATTATGGCAATATTAACAAAATCATTACTTTGCTCATCAAATCGGAACATAGTAATGTTAAAATCTGTCCTTGCGTTACTACACACCCGTTATAAGTACCTACTTTATATTATAACTAAGTGGTTCATTCTCATGATACCCAACCAAGGCCAACACAGAAGCTCTTCTACCTAAAACAGGAGCGCACCATAATTTTTCATGCATGCGTAAGTAGTTTTACTTCAGTAAAGGAAAGCATTTTCCCTGTAATTTATTGACGCGAATAAGAAAAGGCGGGTAGTTATTAGCAATAAAATGTACAACATGCCTACCTTTTTGCTGTTATGCCAACTACAATAATTAATTTTAGTATTATAACAATTATTGCGGTCGTTTTAATGAAAACTTTAAATAAAATTACTTTCATACCGTCATTAGTTTAACAACTGTTAATAACAGCGTTCCTATGTTGTAATTTGCTGGAGTTTTTATAAATTATCGCAGTAAGCAAATATATTTCATATTTATAATTCAGCACATAATTCCACAAGGCCTTTGTAATTGTAATTCATTTGTTGTGTTTTTAAGCCCCGACGCTAAAATGGAGGGGTCTTAAAAGTATAACGTGTGCATCTGCACACGTTATACTTTTAAGACCCTATAGATATGTGGCCATGTGCCATTGTAGCTCCTAAATCGATAGACCGATTTTGATTAAATTTGTTTGAAAGGTGACTTGATCGAAAGTGTTAATATAGCTATGATTAAAAAAACATTTCAGCCGTTTAAAAATAATCGGCTCTTTTAGTCGGAGGTTTTTATTATTTTTAATTTTATCGTTATTATTATAATATTTGAAGTTATATGGGTAATATAATACCGCCTATAATTATTGTGACAGTGCAATTTTGCTCGAGAAGTCTGTCACCAAGTAGTTATGTGCAGGCATTAATGTGTTCCGATTTGATGAGTAAAGTGGTCAGTGAAATTACTGGGCTTATGGTACAGTGCGAACTGCAGTGCCTCGCAAGCTTTTGTGTTTCAAAATTTTGAGTGGCACTGCAATTAGCCCGCGTTATGCTGACCATCAGGCAAAGCCCGCTCGTCTCGTTACCAAAAAATATAAAAAAGAACCTTACTTACCTTACTAGGTATATAAACCCCTTTATTATCATCTACTTCATGAAACTTGCTATAAGATAAAATATAATAATCAAAATATAATATTTAAAGTGGGATTCTAAACTTTAATAAATTGAAAAATATATTTGGAGTAGAAAACTCCTACGCCGAGAAATCTCTTCAAAAGAAGAATTTATCTCCAAGTAAAGCAACGCTGCACAAAAATATCTCAAGTGAACACCTCTACCCCTCGTTGCCTCTACTGCACCGCAAGGAACTACGTAACAATAGAACACGAAGTGAGCAAAATAAATTGCACTCTTAGTATTGAAAACCCTCTAGCAACCATTAGAAGTTTCTCTTGCGCTCTGCTAGAAAGATTCTCGTCGTTACATGATGGAATGTAACGACTTTACAAGCTAGTATTTTACGCAACCAGGTAAAGGTCTCTTTACATCCAGCATGTTGCATGCTGGATGTTTTACGATTGTCCGTTATTGACACATTTTTACTCTGACTTCCATAATAACTAGACAACTATAGTTTTTTTGTAGACAAATATACATTAATACTAGCTTCCGCCCGCGGTTGTTTGGTATATGTCATTACAAATTATATATAGTCTGTGTCATTCTGATGTATTTATTAGCTATATTACTGTAAAATTTCATCATGAAGTTCATTACTTTTTGCGTGAAAGAGTAACAAACATCCATACATCCATCCTTACTATAATATTGGTAGGATATGATAGGGTAGGATACTTTATATATAATTTATATTAAAACCACATACGTCTACGTGCAATTTTATTTTTACTGAGGCGATAACGAATCAAATTTCCACTCAAACATACACAGAAAGTTACATAGAAGCTTATAAGGGTTACAGAAGAAGGTTTTATCTGGGCTCTTTAATCTCTCCCAAACAACTTTCCTCATTTGCACTCGCTATACGCAGATATTTTTCTATATAATTCCCTTACAAATGTCTGCGTTAATAAGAAGTAGGTACGAGTAATTTCACCGTTACGAGTTTACGACTTAATTTGAACTCGTAATCAGTTTAGCAAAGCCACAGTGTAACACAAATAGACAGAAGGATCAGACCAAAACCTCGTTACGCATTGACATGATATCATTGCTACCTAGTGTGTTATTGTGGGAACTGTGCTTCAACCGAGGTGTTTTATTTTATATATATTCAACTATATATGTATTAATAACTTCACTCCAAAATTTAAAAGTTATTTCTTTGATACATTTTTATACTTTGGTTATCGAGACAATCGGATGGTTTGCCTCGTGCTAAACATAATGCCCTCACATAACAATTACAGTGCCGCTCAGAACTTTGAAACACTAAGGTCTGCACGGCACTGCGTTTCGCTCGTTATTCCCTGAATTATTAGGCGTTAAGTCTCATAAGACCAGTCATTTCACTCAGTATATATATATACCTACAGAAGCTGGTGGTATCCATCCAAACCGACACTCGCAGAAGGGTCCCACCACCTGGTGAAATATTACAAAGATAACTTTAATTGGATTGTTGCTATTTTTTATAGAATATACTTGTTTATGAACCTAATGCTCCATTATTTGATAATTTTCTTAGTTTCTTTACCGAATGTTTTCTGTGGCAGACGCCCCCCGCGCGCCTCGTAGATTGCCACCGAAAACAAATGACTGACACATAAATCTCCGAATCCTGAGTTACATGGGTTTTTATCTTTACTGCTACCTTTTTACTGTCATAGTTTCTATTGTTATCTTGTTTGCATTCTGTAGTTTCATAGCCATATGTAATAATTATAGAGATAAAGTTAAGTCTAAGCACGAGCGTAATAATGAATCCTCAGAGGTATTTTATTTGTCTGTGGAATTATCATTTTTTTTATCCATTTTATACAACCAAATTATTTGAATTAGATATCACAACTTACTAGAACAAATTATATGAACCAAATGATATGTAAGTATGGCTTTCGCCAGATGGTAAGTATTTTAGTGTGCAATAATTACTAATTATCTTTTTTTTATGTTATTTGGTAACGAGACGAGCTGCTCGTTTGCCTGATGGTAAGCATAACGCCGGCCCATAACAATTGCAGTGCCACCCAGAACTTTGTAACAAAAAGGCATACGCGGCACTGCAGTGCGCTCGTTACCCTGAGACATTAGGTATTAAGTCTCATAAGCCCAGTAATTTCACTGGATACTCTGCTCATCAAACCGGAACACAGTAATGCTTGCACACTACTGCTTGGCGGCAGACTTCACGAGCAAAGCTGTGGTAACAACCCAGACGGACACTCGCAGAAGAGTTAGTCCTCCCACTAACAAAATCAAACTATCGTTCGTCATTATATTATATTAGTGTACCAGCGTACGCGCTTACTATAACTTTTCCACTGATCTCGCCGCCTAGCTGCATGCTGTAAACGCTGCTAAACAGACACAGTAGAGAAGTCTATACGTTCCACTCCATCGTCGAGTTTCTTGCCCTTCTTCTCGATGGTGTAGGTTTTGGAACGAGGCAACTAGAGTCACTGCGAATTCCGCGAGCGCCCACCTCGGGCTCGCGAGAATTTAGCTTTAGCTAGATTAGGGCCGATTTCAAACGGTCGCACTCGTGCGCCAGGGCCGTTCTCTCCGACCTTCCTTATCCCGGCGACGGCCCAAGCCGAGGTCCGTACCGCGTGATTCACCTCACGCGGTGCCCTTGAGCTAGTCGCCAAATCACCACTTTGTTAGTGCTGAGCGCCTTCTGCGCTCTCCCGCCGTTCGGTGACGTTGTAAAGGTCGTTAGACCAACAGCACGGTCCTTCATAAATAAATAAAAAGTCTATACGTTCAGTAGCCTATCTTGCATGCTCAAAGCAAAAACCCATTCACGCGCCGCCTTTCTAAATTTGCGGCCTAAGTGTCAAGCTTCCCTCTAAACAATTGCTTTGTCATCCGTGACATGAAAACCGTTATTTTTTGTAATATTTTTTGAAATTCTGTATCTGGCATCTGACTAATACATAGTATAAGCTAAAACATAATAGTATCCATGGCTCAGTCATTTTAGTGACTAATTGACTCTAAAAATGCTTGTATATTGTTGTATATTGTGGTTGAATGTCAGTAGTACAATATGAGCAAACTAGCACTAGGCACCGAGACATCTCTCGCAAAAGAGGACATCTTAATTACTACTAGGTAGAAAAGGTACGGAATTAATTATTTTATTCATGCAAATAATGAACTGATATTTACTCTAAGTAGAACGAATTAGAATGAAAAAAGTTCATTCAAACAAACTTTTGTCTCGGGGGAAAACAAATGCCAAAATATTAAAAGCCCATCTACAACGTAGCTTCCAACGAAAACAGATAATAATTTATGTTCTCTTAAAGACGGCTGCTAAATTTTAAGTACTTTAGCAATCAAGTAACTCTTGATGGAGTTTTTTAAGTTACGTAATAATTCAAATAAAAACTAAGGCCCTTCGCCATCTAGATACTACTCCTAATCAATACCCTACGACCGTAATTACGGCGTGTTTTGCCTCATGACGACTAGCAGGTGTTCATGCATTACTGTGTGAAATTGTTCAAATTGTTCAAAGTAGTCAGTGGTTGTCAGTTACTGGGCTTATGAGTAATTCAATCACCATAATGATTTGACATCTCAACCATGGTTTTATCTTAATAACACAATATTTTTTTTTCTTTCATAAAACAATTATTTATTTTATACTTAAAATTCGATTTACACTGGTGAATGCATCAGTGCTTGAATATAAAACGAATACATTAGCTATTCTATTAACCATTTGCATTAGCTTCGCCAGGTTCAATTACTCTGTAAAACGGTTTAAGCCATAAGTGGACTCCATCTCTGAATACGTAGGTAGTAAGTCGCCGTCTCTACGTCTGTGCAAATTAATTGATGAGACAATACTTGAGTTCTGGAGTTCAAACGAACGAAGGTCCCTGATCCAGCTACGCACACAACAGCAAGAAGTGCGGTACATTCCATTTGTTTTAATGCATTACACCACAACTGGACTCTATGTTACGTGACAATGCTGGCAAAATACTGGCGTGAATAGGGACTGCTTTAAGGTTGTATTTCGGTCGCTGCACTTGTAAGTCAATCTCAGAACCTATCGCCAAATGACTGTGCACTTAGTGATTAATTCAGAGATTCAATTTGTAAAATCATAGCAAGAATCAAGGTTCTATAGAGAATGAGGTGTGACTTCAAATCAATCAGTTCAATTCACTATGAATGACTTGTATATGATACTTGTTATTACATACATTTTTCGTCAGTTTAAAATATATTCACAGAAATAAAACGAAACTTAAAGCGTTGCTGAGAATATACCTAAGTGTCTGTTAGTCGACTTTGTCAGCTTGGTTAGAATTTCAACACTGCCGAAAACGCATGCCGTTCATTCCGAAACACCGAAACGCAATCTGAAATTCATACGTAGTTTAGGTACAACAGTACAGGGAAACTTTTGCCCCAAACTAAAGTTACCGTGCAGAATAAACTCGGTGCAATTTGAATGTCTCAAGGTGTCTAGAGAGCGGGTATAAAGGAGCTCGTATGCAGTGCCAAAGGTCTTATGCTGAGCTTATTCAAACGACATTACTTGAAAGAGTAGTACCATGAAACATTGAACAAATTGGATCTGAATACCGCTGACACTGCAGTTTCAGAAAGTTATATTTTCTCTACTTTTAAAACAAAACTGACTCTGATATTTTAATACTAACTACTCATTGGATGAATAATTATGGAAAATTCAAAATACCGCTAAGAAGGATACATTCCTATGGTTTTACCTAAATTACATTTGTTTCTACTAAAACAACTCATTCTGAAATAACGTTCAATTAAAATCAGCTGTATTATTACCTCATATTGTAGGTATTATGAATTCAGCTATATTGTTGCCTAATACTGTATTATGTATTGTTATATACACATTAAGGAAAAATCAGATCAGCAATGTCATTGTTCGTACGAGCACATACAAAACGTGTTTACAAGAGAATGCCTTTTCGTCACCGTAAAGTATCGCCATCATCTCATGCATATTAATGTATCTCCTTTATTACTACCCATAAATCTCCCTCACGTTCGCGATAATCTCAACACCAGCTTTCTTCGCGGCGCGTCATGCAAGAAAAGCGCAAACACAGTGGGAATATTCATGTGTGTTAATATTCATGGCCGCGGCACCTGATGCACTTGGAGCGGGGGATTGCAGTTACTATCCACCTCAAAGACATTTCTTCAGTTAGATAAAGCAGCTCTTGCAAAATTTGCCTTGGATCCCGTTTGAAACCAAGCAGAGCCTTCAAACTCGGCAATTTTATTTTGTCAGTTAAACTATGGCAGTTTTACTCATATTTATGACTACATGTGCGCCCCGCGGCTTCGGCCAATTAAGCTAAGTTACTCTTTGTAACATCAGCTGTCTGCCAGTGAAAGTCCCGTCGAAATCGGTCCAGTTTCCGAGATAATTTTTGCTGGTCCTAAACAGACTATGCCCTATAAAGAGCGTAATTCATTCGACCTGCAAGAGCGATTACTTAACTTCTCATGTTGGAGTTTTCCAAAAACCATCAAATGCATTTGGTGATTTTTTTTTGAGATGAAGAAATATGAAAAGACTTGGAGTGAATGTAGACGTATAGCCGTTTAATATTTTGCTCCTGTTTAACTAATTAGTACTTTTATGGGATTATATGGAAGACTTTAGCCGAACTAAAAACTCGAACCATATTACCCTACGGACTGGTCTACACAAAACGAAACGATTGCAAAGCACTTTTTGGTTGCTTTCCATTAAACTATTTTCATGGGGTAACCTAAAACACTTTCACGCTACAGTAAAATACTATTTAGAATTTAAAAAAGCTTTTAGTAAAGTAACTAGGTAAGTTCTCACACTGGAACAGGCGAATATTCCGTATGTCGCCTCTGCAATAAATTCGACTTTATGGCCAGTTAAACGCCTGTTATTCCGCCAACACAAGCAAAGCTCTTATAAAATACAAATAAAAGGTAAGCAAAAATACTCCCTCGCCTCCCAGCGTAATTCAATATACCTTTTATGATGATTATTATGTTTACTTATGTCAATTTAGATAATGTGTAGGCAAATAAATTAAATAAGATGTGAACTTCTGATCTTTGCGCCTGGTATTTTCAAATTGAAACTTATGTAAGTACTCTTCAAAGGGAGAAGAGATTGTTTAAAATACTATTTTATAACATTTAACTAGCTTAACTTTTTTTGGGGTTCATATTGAGGCGTATTACAAACACAAAAACTTTTTTTTAAAGTTCTTTTTAATATTTAGACGGGACGAGCTATCTAACACTGAATCTCTGTTCACGATGAGTCGCATAGTTGAAACACACACTATAATATATATACGGTTTCCAAACATACCAATTTACATACTTATACCCTTCTCTGATCTGGTCTGTCTGGTTGTTAATAGTATTGAACAGTAAAAGGTTTTACTAACGTTTTCGTATGTCCTAAAATCCACTAGATGGATGATTGGCGTTGTGATTCAAATTCATCTGTATTTATATAAAATTAAGTACCAATTTTTGGAGGCATAATTAGGATGAGATTGATTTATAATTTTATCATATAATAACCTATATAATAGGAGTCGATGTTAATCCATCACGCATTTGCGGGCAGTCGGTATAGCGACTAGCGGTAGAAACGAGGAATAACTAGGTATGTGAATGGGTTCTTGAATGTACAAGAGGTAGATCCAGCATGCTGAAACGCGAATTCGTAATACCGTACCTGCATTTTCGACCACCGACACCCACATTCCATAACGTGAACCAAGTTAACGAACTATAGGTTAATGGTAATCACAGTCTTTATAACTCCCTTGTAAATTCTACCTATTTTTAGCCTAAGCAAATAATATTATGGAATGTAAGCATATTCTTATTATACGTATAACAGAATAAGATGCCCTAAGGCACTTTAGATCTAGCTTCAACTCTCCCGGACGTCCTACTGCCCTCACGAATTTATTGGGAAGCTAACTTTTGTGATTAAAAGGACTACTATAATGCGAACAAAGTGCGGTAAGGCTATACTTTGTAGACAATATCCCGTGTGCCGTAGTGCCTATTGTGTAACATTTAGGGCTTCTTACTTAACAAAATAGTCTTGAAAGGTTCCAGTATGTCGTCTAGCAAGAATAGGCACTAAAATTTTGTACAGTTAAAGTTATGCGTTCACGCTACTAAAGAAGTCTTTTCAATTTGAACAAATGCACGAAATATAGAATACGAAATACCACAATTCAATTTCTATCAAATTACCTGCGTACGGCGTTCAAACGTATTTTACTACCTTACCAATGAATGGAAATGATTGTAAACGAAGCAGCTTTCCACCCTTCTTGTCTTATTAACATCGACACCTCTTTTATTGTTCCACTGTGCATCGAAACAGAAAACACCAAGAAACACTACAGAGAATTGTACGAAGAAAACAAAGGACACCTATTGAATATTAAGTCATAATAAATAATGGAAAAATATTTTCTCTCGGGAATATCTCGCTCCCAGTCAACGGAGCAAAATAAAAGCTATTAACATTTCAATTCCTGCCGATAAATTTACTTTGTTGCCATCGATTGTGAAACGTGACAGCCTACGTCGGAACCCTAAAATTATTTCCCTGCATTTTTACATTTAGGCAAGCTTTCACCATATTTTGAGCTGTACGAGGGCAAGCTGATAAAAATCAAAACCTTCTACAAATAAAGCGAACGAACAAACTTTGCTTTCAGCGTGAAGAAATTTGTGTCGAAATAAACAATAGCGAATGACTTCCTTTGTTGTACCGCTGCCTTTCTTGCGTATTCTTACGATGACAAATTACGGTACAATTGGCACAGGCCTCTGACAAGCAGATTGTTAGTGAATTCATTGCTTTAACACTTATCTACATAATGTTAAAATATGTGAGAGACACTGTCGGCTACACAGAGGAACTATTAAAATGACGCCATTGGCTTTAAGCCAAATCGATTTGTAACTGCCGCAGAAAAAGCAATAAAAATTGGACGTGCATACATGATAACGCCAGAAAAATAGCTGCATTCGTCATAGTGTATAGCTTCCATGATAACAATGAAGAATATTATTTGATACCTACTCTATTGTTAGATTGCACCCGAATTTTGAACGCTACTCGTATTGATAGAATGGACTTTTTCTATTTTGTTAGTTCGTTTTGTTTGATGTAAAATGAATTTACAAGTTCAAAAAGTTTGTGTAGTTCTAAATTGTTCTATGAAAAAATGTTTGCCAACTTAGTTTATTTTTCTAGGCTGTGGAAGTTAGTGATTATAATGAAGCAGTAGTGTGCATCTCTTTATAATATCCGTATAGGTAAGTAAGTAGGTATAACTAATTTATAATATTTTGGTATAGCTACCTGATGCATTCATTGTGCATGTGCAATATGTGCATAATGTATAGGTATTTATATTTATAGTAGGTAATAGGTGTATTTAGTTTACACTTCCATTTGGCTTGAACCGTTTCTTCTTAGTCCTATATCTATTCGCAAAGGTTGACAGAAAGAGATCCTTTTAGCGATAAGACTTCCATTGTCGCGTAGTTAATTACTTTTATGTAAATATAATAATATTTATGGTGCAACTAGCTTCTGCCCGCGGTTTCATCCGCGTTCCCATAGGAACCATGCATTTTCCCAGGACAAAAAGTAGCCTATGTTACTCTACAGTCCATAAACTAAATTTATGCCAATAATCACGTCGATCCATTGCTGCCTTGCTGCGTGAAAGAAGGACATACCAACAAACCAACTAACCTTTGTAGGTTAGTTGGTGTGTCTTTCTGTCAAAGTTTGAAAGTGTGTTTGTACACACTTTCACAGTTATTAAATAAGTGTGGAAGAAAAGTTTACTATCGGTATAAAAAATCACAATAAAAAAACAGGCACTTAATAAACATGCGAGTCTTTATTGGAAATACAATCACAGCAAATATTGATGAGCAACAGGCGTCAATTTGTTCCAATATTATTAAACATCAATATTGGGCCTTTCATAAGCCAAACCTAATAGACTGCCGACACAACAGGCCCTAAGTTTGCCTGCCTAATATAGAAAATGTTATTTTTCACGGCACAAACAAGATTAAGTTTGAGCGTGAAATTGGCATCGAGGCGGAGGTGAGGCACTATTGAATGTAAGTTTATGTTCGCGGTTTTGCTCGCTTGTTAGAAATGTTGTAACTTTATTTAGTTTTAAGAGAAATGTTGCAACTTTGCGGTGCAGCTTTTACCTGTACCTGCAGTAAAAATGATTACTGAGAAACCACTTTAATCTCATAATTGTATAAGTTTAAGTTTTTGGTGAAACGGTGCATCAACCGTAGCATGGTAGAGCATTTTTCTAGCAAGATGGGTAGCTAGCCAGGTAAACCTACAAGTTAAATACTTAGGCAGATGTATTTGAGTTTTTTTATTATATTGGTTAACGACAAGAGCAGGTTGTTTTCCTGATGACCTTTAACAATCGCAGTGTCACTTAGAACTTTGAAATACAAAGGCCTGCACGGCACTACATTGCGCGTCGGTACCCTGAGACATTAGGTATCTAGGTCTCATTGATATTTAAAAAATAAACTTCAATTGTTTCTGTTTCTTAAACTAAATTTTGGGTTACATGTTAATTAGAGAAAATATAAAGAACCTTCGGAAAAATGGGAAAGCAGGAAAAGTGGATGGAGCTACGAGGCGTAGCACGTTTGGTGGCTTGATTTTTATTTATCGAAATGATTAAAAAATAACGATTTAGTTCAGAAATGGGCTGGTGGGTAAGATCAGGGGCCTATTTAATAAAAAATATTAGTCTAATATTATGAGTACTAGTCTCATATTTTGTATGGAAAAAAGAAAAAAAGAGCTCATAATATTAGACTAATATTTTTTATGAAACCGGCCCCTGTACTGTCTAAGAAAAAAAAAATAACAAGTAACATTTATTATTGTTGAATATCAAACACTTTGCCTAACAAGCTCAACATGACAAGGAACTTATTATAAAAAGGCTTCGCGAATTATTGGAAATATTTTTACCAACAAAAACTCTGTGTCAGTTCTCCTACGTGTAGAGGTATAGTGATGGCAGGTAGGCAAGTTCGGCCTTCCCAGTGATGAATAGGCCAAGACGCGGCGCGGGTGCCAACTAACCTTTAAATAACCGCCCTTACCGAACTAATAATGTAAATGAATCGCTGCCATAACGGGAACCTACTTCATTACCTTCTCGCTTGATTAAATGTAACAAAAACACTGGTATTTATGAAGGCGTGGATGGTTTTGGGTAAAGTTTTATGAGACGGTGGAGAATGTTAGGATGTTGAATGTTTATGTAAGGTGTCAAAGTGCTTCTTTGTTTAATAAAATTAATAGATTTGTTTTGTAATTAGTTTCCAGCAGCAGGTTTTTTATTTGAGGTTTTTTTATTTTTTTAAAGTTTGTATTTGGAACTTGGATGTTTAAGTTGTGTGTCCATGCCGCATGTATCACAGGGAATCCTATTGCAAGAGTAATAGGTTTATGTTTGTTATTACAAATTCTATGTGCGTATTCAAAATATTGCGAAAACAAATTCAGCAACAAATATGTATATTAGCCACAGTTACCGTGTTTGGACTCAACTGCGTCCTGAAAGACAGAGAGAAAAAACATAATTAATTGATCAACTTATATTTGATGGAATCAGGCGTTACTTTGCGGAAGTCCATTTTAAATAAGATTATATAATGTGAAATCTAAAGACATGAAGGGGCTTTAGTGTTGGTGTTATTGTAGATATGTAGAGGCTACCGTAATACTATTGAGCCACTGAAAATATATGTTATATATTATATGGATATAGAAGTTTCAGTGGTATAACCCAGGTTTCGTCGTCCAGCGTCGCGCGTTACGTTTGGTTAAATTCAGTATAGATCGAAATTAGGCCATTAGACATTCTTTATCGCGGAATTAAAACTATAAATTACCCACATTATATAATCTTATTTGATCAACTTATTTCTTACTTTTAAAGAACCTGGCAAACTTGCTTATACATATAAATAAAATTATCGTCATCTTCTTCTTTTCGAGCCAGTACAGTGGCTAAACTTATATTGTCCTGGCTAGGTGAGTGGCCAGAACCATTTCATCGTCTGAGGCAGCGATGAGGTATTCCAGTTTGCAGGCTGGGTATGCAGAGCACGACAGAATGGACGGGCTATCACTATAATGTCCTAAATATTAAAACCGCATGTCAATGTCAAACTCGCATGTTTGCATCATACCCACATGTTTATATTACCTATGATCAAGCAACGCCCTTGCGTTAAATAAAACCTATAAGTCCGGCTGGAAAAATACAGCATTTCTGCTTAACATTTGAAAATCCTCGCAAGCCACGTATAAAATGTAAATCCGCCTTTAACCCTATTTAAAATACAACGGCACGCGATTGCAGCTACAATCAACGAAGAAGATCGCAGTAAACATTAGAAAGCAAAACAAGCGCTTCCCATTGTAAATGCAGTGAAGACAAAGGGTGGTTAGTTAACATTTTAATCTGGCGTGTTGGGGCCTAATGGCCCACCACGCGGTGATATATTACGTACTTGGTGCCGGATGCAACGCATTCTATTCCCCAAGGATGATAAACACTGAGGTGGGCTAAGCCTCAGATGTAGTTGCTAGTCGAGGGGTGCTATCCCTGGCTAATTGAGATCGGTGTCGTCCATTCAAGAAAGCTAGGTGCTGTATATACGCATTTTTATGCTTTTATGAAGCGGTGATCTAATAAGAAACCGTTATTTCTGCCAGGTTAAGGTTGTAGACGAAATTTTTACGAAAGAATTGTGACATAAGTCTGAGGCGTGTTTTATCTATTTAACTTCTAAAAATAGTCCACTAAAATCAAAAATAAAGATTATTAGGTGTATTTTTTTAAATAAGTTCTTAAAATTGAATTGACGATGGCACAGTGGCACTATACCACTGGGTAGTGATATCGAATGTCGTCCCATAAGTTGATGGTTCGTTTCTTACAATGAGCTGACCTTTGGGTGAACGACAACATCGTGATGGTGATGGCAGAGCAGTTTCTATAACTCACCTGGCTATCTTCCTCAAGTAGAAAATTTCTGATCAAGCATTTATTGATGTGTTCCGTCAGCTGCATTTGAAATAGTTAGTGGGAGGACTAACTCTTCTGCGAGTGTCCGTCTGGGTGGTTACCACCGCTTTGCTCGTGAAGTCTGCCGCCAAGCAGTAGTGTGCAAGCATTACTGTGTTCCGGTTTGATGAGCAGAGTATCCAGTGAAATTACTGGGCTTATGATACTTAATACCTAACGTCTCAGGATAACGAGCGCATTGCAGTGCCGCGCAGGCCTTTGTGTTTCAAAGTTCTGGGTGGCACTGCAATTGTTATGGGCCGGCGTTATGCTTACCATCAGGCAAACGACCAGCTCGTCTCGTTACCTAATAAAATAAAAAAAAATAAAAAAAAAACCATTTCTACTCTAGATTTTACTGTGCTCATGAACTTAAACCGCAATTACATTTATGATCAGTTGAGATAGTGATCAAACGATAAACCATCCGAAAAAAGCAATTAGGTATACTACCCAAAATAAAATACGTGTGTAATTACTACGCTCGCAGTAAAATGTGTTCCTGAAACGCTTTCCCCACTAAATATCATAACAAGTTATCGGTTAGCAGTGAGTAAAAGCGGGAATAATCTAGCGTAATACAAACTAGGGATCGTGCAGGTGGCGGGCTCGTAATGGCTCCTACGACTTGATGAATAGGCCACTACGTGCTCCGAGTGCAAAATGCCTCATTCTATAGCCGTCGCCTCTAAAATATTGCCCAAATCGCCTTTAACATCAACTAATTCAATGTATAGATTGATTTACCCTCCTCCGCCGTTCAGCGTTTACAAATGGTTTAATTTCGAAACGAAAGGTTGGCATTCTTACTCGTTCAAAGGGCCGGATATTACCAAATCTCAACCGTTATTAGATAAAGACAATGATGGAGTCGGGATTTGGTTTATGTTTAAAGTAGGTCAAGTCCTCAAGCGTGAATTATGAGTAACATCACCCCTTCAACTTAAGCAATGTTTTTAATGAGGATTAATTAGTTGAAAATTATGTTATTTGCTTTTCTTCTTTAGGGCTTCAGGGCGCAATATGAAATTTAATTTTGTTATTTTTATGTAATTTTTTGTTTTGTTTTTATTCTACGAAACGTCTTGCTAGTATACAATACATAATTTTTCTCATGTAACCATTATTAGATCTAAACTGATCTTCTCTGATCTACTGCGGGTTATTATATATTCAGGCGCCTGTAATAACACGCACCTACCAGCGTCTCCACAAAATTTTCTTTAGTTAGATATATTTTACCCATATGGCAAAAAGTTTTTTTAATACTATTGGATAACGAGACGAGCTCGTTTGCCTGATGGTAAGCGTAACGCCAGCCCATAACAATTGCAGTGCCACCTAGAACTTTGAAACACAGGGGCCTGCGTGGCACTGCATTGCGCTCGTCACTCTGTGACATATACGCAAACTAATTTCACTGACTACGTTGCTCATCAAACCGGAACACAGTAATGCTTGCACATCACTACCTGGCGGCAGACTACACGAGCAAACTACGGACATTCGCAGAAGTATTAGTCCTACCACTTACCTAGTCTTAAAAGATACACATAGTAAACAATTAATGGTTTTAACGACTGCTTGTTGAGCCAGCTCTATTCAACCCATCTTAAATTTGTGTAGCATTTTAATTTAATTTCAGTTATCGCCAAGCACCTAGTTATAGGTATCTTTGATGATCACTATTGAGTGATCATAACAACTTAAATACAGTACGAGTTTGAATTGGTATGTTATCCCGGAAAGGGGTGTCTAGGACCATGGTTATCTATAAGTTGTGAGAAGCTCCGTTGGAAATACGTCTTTCCAAATTACTAACAAAAAAAGTAAATTCAACTTCAAATGTGAAGTGCGAGGCATTTTCTGGAATCATTTCTAAGTATTTTCTAATCAACATCATTATTTAAGAAAGTTCAACATAGTCCAAGTCCAATTGACCCCCTTTCGGGATAACATACGTACTCAAGCTGTAAAATAAAAAAAAACTTGACTTTAAACCACTGCTGAAAATCTGAATACAAATACAATGCCGAATGCATAATCAAGATTTAAAAAAGTACGAAATTCTCCTGCGCGAATTCTCACGAAGTCAAGATTTATTGAGAGGCCTTTGATTTATGGTTCAATCCACACATGGGTCGAAAGGTTCAAAGACAAAAAAGGAAAAGTTTATTTTTGGACAAAAACAAAGAGATCTCCCTCATTGAGATCCGAGGGTTGGTTTTTCTGTCGACTCTACGTAGAGCTTCCCTGTTTTGTTTGCCTCATTCTAATGCGCATCGCTAATTTATTAAAGTCGTATCGTTATATTAAGGGCTTATTTTATAATCTAGAGATGAGTGCCCGCTTATTAATGTATGCTAAGAGCGGATTAAATGAACTTTTTATTTTATAAAAGCTACCCATGTAAGATTTAAGAGCACTCATCGCGGAATGTAATTTATCACGAAATATTAATCATGAAAACGATTGCGCCTGAGGCGAAGGATCTGTTTTAAATTTGTTTTTTGTTAAAAGCGTTTTTGTGTATGAGTAAAATTACACTAGACGGAAGTAAATTAACGTTACGTAAAAAAATTCGGGGCAAGCTTGGCTCTCCATGGCTTCCGCAGCTGCTTCAACCATCGAGAATATGTTATAATGAGCACCCTGTTTATAATTATGTTTCCTGACCTAACTAGTATATGTTGAGCCCAACGCGCCTACCTTCATGAGAGAGCTCAGTTAAGGCTGGAAGTAAATACATACTATAACAATAACTCAGGAATGAAAATTAATAATCTTGGATTGTTTCCTTTACATGTGCTATCTTCCTACCTAACCTTCTTGCAAGGATCAAGATTATAATTAAATGGAAAGCACCCTTTAGGTTTGGGCGTCCCACTGGATTATAGGCCTGCATCGTGTTTAATTTGTACGGATTCTTATGACATTAGTGGCTGTCCGCGTACAGATTCCCAGAGGAACTGTGCAACCGGAAAAAACAAAGCGTATGTCACTCTCCGGCCCATAAACTGTATCTAGCAAAAAATAAAAATTACGTTGATCCATTGCTCTGTTGCCGACCATGGCGAGAATTTCTATCTTGAGGTTGGTAGAGCCAGGCGTAAACACAACACTAGTAGGCGTAAACACATCACTAGCCTTTCCACAATAGAAGGTTACCCTTTCTAGGAGTAGTTACAATAACAGATAGAATAGCTTTTTTGATTTTTTAATCCAATAAAATAGATAAAACAATCACTTTTAGATTATTTAGATAACGATACAGCAAAGCCCTTTCTATACCGACTGCACAACAAGGATCCGTTATAGGCATTATGAATCACTGTCACTTGCCATAGCCGCAAAACTTCGTGAAGAAAAATTCCCTTTCAAAAGACGAAAGAAGTAGTTCGCCTTTAGTTAAACCTATTTCCGAACCACGGGTTTACTCAAACTTTCGCTAAGTTCTATAAAACTCTGGAAGAATCCGATCAAATCAATTCAACTTGGAAAGAATGGACAGGCTGGCAGTCAAAACTTTAACTGCCTTTACCTGAAGATAACTTTCTTTGAAGGCGAGAGATTTAATTGATATTGTTTTATTACTTTACTATTATTTATCTTACGTTTCAACGAACCTTCAAATTAAGTTTAAAATAAATCTAGCTATACCTAAGTTATGCCTGAAAAACTACATCGAAGTTAAATCAAAACCAATAAACGGGTTTAGTAAAAAAAATACCAACATAGCTGTGTCAGTTATGTCACCGGGATAAACCAAAAGGTTTCTACTAAAGATATAGTGTCCTACTGATTAAATAATCCAATATACAAAAGATACAAAATTAATCCTAGAATCGGCCTACAATGTAGAGACATCGGTCAGCCCAAAATAGGGCATCATCGGTCACCTTCACGAGCAGGCTCGTATTTAGGAACTTAAAAGATTTTTTATGACTGACCTCGTTTGTGGAATTTTCACGTGGCACGCCTTTCGCTGAAGATAAGCGTTTTCAAGCATATTAGCTAAAAAATATAAAAAGCGGTGCCGTAGCTACCAATCTCTCAATTATTATTTAATCGACTAATTTTATTATAAATGTTATTAAATTGGAAACTGTTATAATTTTTCGTTTTGTAGGTGTAGATATTTATTAGTATATGTATAATGTATATTTATGTTGTATCTAAATCTGGAAAATAAACTATTTCATTTCAAGTTGTACCATACGTTCTTTCTGAATTTCTATGAGTTACCATACCATTTATTCGCTACCTGCGTAATATGTATAATGTATATGTAGCATTACCATTTGATATGTGACGATGTGATCCTATTTTTTTTTTATTTGTATGGGTGTATTTTACAAGTCTTTGATTGTAATGTCAATGTCTATTCGTTAGGCATTGCAATTCAACGGAGTAATGCAATAATGCTGCCATGAAAGTTAGCTATCGGGCACCTCAAAAATTCTTATACCAGGATATGCCTATACGAGACGGATGGGGCATAGAGATGTGTAGCGCACTTTTAGTGGACTCAAACATTTGGATTATGATTAAGCTTATAATGGCAATACAATCCAACTCTTTTGTAAAATAGATAGAATTAGCATTAGTATTTATATGGTAGATAGATTATAAAGGTGTCTAGTTAAATTATGTCTTTAATTATTGTTAAGGTATGTAAGGATGTTTATGAAATTAGGTATCGTTTACTAACGTTTAAGTATGTATTTTTGTTTCACACTTTCTCTCTTATTTGTGTTCCAAAACTGAATCTAAGCCATTCGTTTCTGAAGTTTTCTGCTACAAACTATACAACGACTAGGTTAATTAGTATTTGATGGAATCAGGCGTTACTTTGCGGAAATCCATTTTAAATAAGATTATATAAAGTGAGTAATTTATAGTTTCAATTTATCGCGGAATTGAAACTATAAATTACTCACTTTATATAATCTTATTAGGTTAATTAGTATTAAGTCATTCCGTGTACACAAATTTGTGCACAAATATTAAATAAATATATAACGATGCATATAAAGATGAAATGCTGTTCCCAAAAAGCAAGGATCACACAATCATACAAGGCTGCTTCATCACATATGTAGTAATAAAACTCCTTTTGAATTCGGGGCCGGTTACGCTCATTCCCCCAAGACCTGCCCTGGATACAGACCTGCATACAAGGTACCGTGATAGATTCTTCAATGTATCTAAAGGGATAATAAAAGCCTCAGCGAGGAAACGGAACCACATTTTCTTGGTGGAAACCTCAGAGGGAAGGAAAGAAACCATAAAACAATATAAATGGGACGTGAGCTTCGCTCCTTGGCTAACTTTGCTCAGACTAAGCTGTAAATTTGTTCAGGACTCAAGTAACAGACAAATTTTTCGTCGGACTAGCTTTTTATTGTAATCGCCTTGTTATTTGACGCTGGACAATATTAGATCAGTTGGTTCCTTTATTAAAGAAAGGCTGGTTGAAGCCACAGACATATTTTCTACTATTTTGCTATTTTTATATTTTATTTATTTTTATATTTAGAACTACCTTTTTCCACACAATTGGTTCTTAAACACAATTGGTTCGTAACTTTAGCCATGAAAAGGTAACAGATAGTCACTGTTATATTATTATTCATTCCACGTTGCTCATACCGATAATTTTGACTCAATTTTTTTTATTCTAGTCTTCATTATCAACCGGAACTCTCAGCCGCACTCGGTACCTCTCCGGCCACTTATTGGCTACCATAACACTGACCCTCCCGAGAGATTACGTACGTTGGGTGCGTAAACACCCAACGTGCAATACAATCTTTCACACATGCAACAAACTGAATACCTCTGAATCCGTTTCTAATTACAATTGTGCTAACAAGTATGCTAAGCATTATTTAATATCACATTCTATTACATCGCATAACAAAATCTCATTCCCCTAAATTCAACAGAAGTTACCTGTTAATTTAAACTCAATAAGAGTGACATCGCTCTCTCCCCTTCAATTTCGTGATGTAACATACACACCTATTTATACGGAGTTATATTAGATATATTAGGCGCAGTATCGTCACCCTCACTTATTATTCATTTGAGTAACCTGCTTCGCAATCAAATGGTCGTTATACCAACTTTACGAAGTCTGTAATCATATTAGTGAAACATCACTAGTGAAAATTTGCATTTGCTGGTCGCTGATTATCAGCCGGTCTACACTGACGAAATATCAGCGCCTGATATTTCGTCAGTGTAGACCGGCTGATAATCAGCGACCAGCAAATGCAACTACTCTATACCAGATCAGAGTTGTATCGTGTATTATGTTGTGTATCTTTTTGTGAGTTAGTTGTGTCGCCATGCCTGGTTTCTTTGGTTATTATGCCGGATGTGATATACTCTTAATGTACCTCGAAGTACCCATCCGCACAATGTATGAGACCTTCAGCTATTACTGGTTAACAATAAAGGTTTAAAGTCACAAGAAAGAGCAACAAAGTAAAACTACTATTCTTTTCTTAATCATAAGTGTTATAATTTAAGGTTGATACTCTCGAAAACGTATCTTCTTGTTATCTCAACTCAGCATGTAAAAAAAATTGCCGTAAGCCTCCAAAAAATATAAGAAATTTAGAAGTTTTTAATAGATTTTGCATTACTTGGTTCTCGTTTAATTTCACGCTTGAAGGAGCTGATTTATTCGAATGTCCCGAAAAGCTAAACTTCACAAAGTTTTGATCACTGATCACGGAGTGATTTATCTGCGTTGGGTGATATATGCACGGTTCGTAACCGCACAGTGAATTATCAGTAGGGAAATTTCCAATGAAATTCGGCGGAGATACGAGAATGTACGACAAAATTACCAAAACTCAGAACGATTGTGGAGTTGTGGACTAACTTGAATTCAAGCACTAGTTCGCGGAAACCTGCACTCTAGTAGTAGGTTAAATGAGTCAAATACGAAATGTGATTTTCATTTGTACACGGCTCATTGTCAGCAGAAGCTTTCGTTTTTTTAATACTATTGGATAACGAGACGAGTGGTACGTTTGTCTAATGTTAAGCACACTCAGAACTTTGAAATACAAAAGCTTGCGTGGCAGTGCAGTGCGCTCGTTACCCTGAGACATTAGGTATTAAGTCTCATAATTTCACTGACTACTTTGCTCATCAAACCAAAACACAGTAATGCTTTCATATTACTACTTGACAGCAGACGAAACTATAGCAAAGCGGTGGTACCCACCCAAACGGACACTCGCATAAGAGTTAGTCCTGTCACTTGCTAACTGCACTGTTTCTGTTTGCTGACTTGTTGTAATAAACATCTGTTAAGGTGAAGTTCTTTTTCTGCCGTTATATATTTTCTGTAGTCTAGGTGATAAATGCCCGGATCTAGGTGACGCCGTGCTCCCGAACTACCGATTCAACGAAAAAAATGACACCATTATTACTTACTCGCAAATAGTTCACTGAAACCCTATCTAGTGTAACTCAATCTGTACTTTATGGGCTCTTTACATTTAATTTATTGGCAATAACAGTAAAAATATTGAGGTAAATAGAATAACACGAACACGTGGAAGTGAGAACTTCTTTTTATTATCACGTAATAAAATGTTCGTAATTTTTGGTTGGAAAGGCCCACAGGTTGTATTTTTCAATATCCTTTAACTTAATTCTGAATAAATTATGTAGGGGTTCGCAACAAATACGACTATCATAGAGTATTTGAATTATGAAAATTAGAACTCTTAACTTTTTTATTTGTTACTCACTGACTTTAGGTTCCTAGATGTGTTTTTTTATTCTATTGTATAACGAGACGAGCTGGACGTTTGCCTGATGGTAATAATAACACCGGCCAATAACAATTGCAGTGCCACTCAGAACTTTGAAACACACAGGCATGCGCGGCACTGCAGTGCGCTTGCTCAGTAATTTCTTATTTCACTGACTACTTTGATCATGAATCCGGAACACAGTAATGCTTGCACACTACTGCTTGGCGGCAGACTCTACGAGCAAAGCGGTGGAACCCACCGAGATAGACGCTCATATAAGATTTCGTCCTCACCTGGTATAGAGTAGGTGTATGCCTAATAGTGCCTATCTATCAGTACTACTATTTATTTCCTCGCACACGGTTAATTACAAAAAATTAAACACCATTACAAATTTCAGTGACACCAATGTATTAAAACCGCACTTCGTTTAAAAACCTGTAATTTGATTTGTTTTTCTTTCCCGTGTCTTATTTCATAACAGATTTACAAAGTGGAAAAATAAACTCTTTTTTCTAGCAACGATCACATCAAGTGAAGTTCCCAAGTCTTTGTATTGCCATCGACACCCGATATCATAAATCTTTGCAGTAATAATTAATCATAGTCGATATGATGCTGGTTGCCGACACTTCGATACCTACAACGTTTTTAACGACGGTTTTTTGTGAAAAATTTTTGTCTGTTTTTTGTAGTGTTTGTTTTAGAGCTCTTGTGAGTAGATTTAAAAACAATATAATGAGGTAGACCAATCAAAACACATGTCTGTGGAGAAGTTAAATTAACTTGCAGAAAAAATATAGCAAGGAAAGGATAGATAGCCTTTATTGAGTAGCCTAAACAAAAAGCAGTTATTAACTAGATATTAATATAAGAAATAATTCATTTAAAATATTTTCAAATAAATTAACATGACAAAGTATGACTTACTACAGTTGTAAAATATAGTAACATACCTAATAAGAAAGTCCAATTATTCCTACCGTGGTTTATTGGATTGTGAAACAAGGTTTGTTGTGGTTTTCAGGCACTATAGCACTGTTTTTCAACAAAATATTAAACACAAAATAAAAAAAAATAAAACACAAGATATTAAAAACAGAGCTAAGGCTCTGCCGTATTCAAATATGGTGTCCATTCTGAGGCGACTTCCTAAACATAAAATTATCTAAAATGAGTTTTAAACGTGTTTTCTATTCTGACAACACATAACTAAATCCAAAACTAATATCTTATTTCGAATTAACTCAATTTAGGTTTAGTAGTTCATTTGCATATTCTGAAGCAGGTTTTGTACGTCACGTTTTGTCTACTTTTCGAAATAAAACGAAACGGCCTTCAACGTTTGGAAAACCTAATAGATTATCGTATTATGTGAATATATTTACAGTTCCAATAATAATACATACAGTATACGTGTCGAATTTATAACCTCCTTTTTAGTAGTCAGTTAAAAATTAGGTACTATAAGTGATAACTCATAGAGTAAGGTTCATAAGCTAAAGCAAAATGGATTCATATTACGGTTAGAATGATGAATTTGAGAATGTACGGGCAAAAAAAGACTACCTTTTTTCGCAATCTATACAAATAAATAAAACTGAAGTGTCTGTTTGTAATGTCAAAATAACGGCTTTTTACTAAATGCATATGAAAGTATATAGGGTACCAATAAAAAACACAATTTTTAAAATTTTTGTCTGTCTCTCTGTCTGTTGGTTCCGGGTAGTCTTCGGAACGGCTGGACCGATTTTGACAGAACTTTCACTGGCAGATAGCTGATGTTATAACGAGTAACTTGGGCTATTTTTATTTTAGAAAAAGATTTAGGGTTCCAAAAAATAAAACCCATGAAATCCAATATCTCCGCGCGGGTGAAACCGCGGGCAGCAGCTTGTATAATTTACCATTTCAATCATGAGGATGCACGTTGTATGAACATACAGCCTTCTAAGCCCGATGTGTTATGATCCCAACAAACAAAAAGTTTATGAGAGTAGGTTACTCGATCCTTTTGGGAATCCATGTTAGCTGACTTGGTGGATTACACTGCGAAATATTTTTTCTTCAAGGTGGTTTTTGTATTCAGGAGAATACCGTCCCGAATACTGCTGTACTGCAAATATTGTTTTGTTTATCTCAGTTTGTCTTTCAATGTAACAGCCAACTGCGAAGTAATCTTTTTACTGATAAAGGTACAAGTCCGGTGGTACCTATGAATTTCAGGTGCAGATCATGCAATTTTATAGAAATTCATAGAAACCAGATGTTTGTAGCCGCAGTTTGTGGTCTGCAACTGGTATTGGACTTGTACCTTTAGGCTTACTTTAACTACAACTTATTTTTTTATTTTTTTTATTTATTTATTTGAAACACCAACAGTACACATATTAAATAATTTCTAGTTTTACATTTACTTATTAACTTATATCTAATTGCTCACATGAATCCAACTAAATCGCCGATCAAATTGCCAGTGACGGACCCTACGGACTTTGATTGAGAATAGTTGCCGGAACACATGTTTGATGACCGATTTTAAACTTGAAAGTGAGAGCTAGTCAAACAAGACCTAGAAAATTCTTTATCAACTCACTAATATTGCAAAGCTATGTTTTCCAATACCGGGAACCTATTGAAGGATTTGAGGACCTGCTGTGGACGATCTCTCTAGCCCCGAACCATAGGCTTTAGTTTCACCTCTTTTTTGAAATAGGTTACACGACCAGCTCATCTCGTTATCAGACAGGATAAAAAAAATATTTCATTGTTGTCGATGTACGGTATGTATTATGTTGTGCGTGTATCATACATCGTAAAGTAGGTGATAGACTTACAAGTTTCAAGAGTAAAAGAATTTAGCTCTAACTCAGAAATACAAGTTATGTTGGCTCTAAATTTTGGATTCAACGCTGTCAAAATTACTCAGAGAGAGTACTTATGCTGCATTGTGGGTGTGAAAGCTCGTCAAGCCACGCAGACTTCCTCCCACATCTTTGCTATTTATTATATCGAGTCACCTTCAACTTTAGTGTAAGATATCAATCAAATTCGTACACCCACCCTCGTACAACCTACTAAACTAAACTATTCAGGTCAAGGAGATATTATTGAGAAACCAAATATGCTTTCTATTAAAGCGTAACTTTAAATCATTTTGATAACAATCGATTTTATGAAATTCCACCGGGAGGTAAAGATAAATGAAATTTGTTACAAAAGTTCTATTGGATGGCTCGAGCTTACGATATTAAATTTATGCCATCAAGTGGCATTCAAAGAATGGGCATTTAACTTAGATTTTCAATCGTGGAATTCAATAATGCTTGAAAGAGCCCAAGCACCGGGCTGCTTCATTTAAAATTGGCTATTTGGAACCACAATTTTGTATTTCTTATTACATTACTATTATCTTCATTCGAAAAAGAAGCGACTGTAAAAGAAGAAAATGCCTCCAGAATCTAATTTCTCAATTTGTTTACCAAGATGACAACTCTTAAATCCAAGGCAACTTTTGAATAATCTGCTTAATCTTCTAAATTAGTACCCCTACGCAGATTCGAAATGAAAGCGGAGCAATTACGACGGTTTATAAGGTCTGACGAATTAATACTTCCCATTATAAATGAATTAATAATTCCGTAATTCAAATAATGGAATCCTTTAGTGTTATTAAGTTAGCCGATAATCTCCGTAGGGATAAGCCGCGGCGGGTAATGGGGCAGCGATCATCAGCGGCGCAGGGCGACCGATTTCGTGTGTTCCAGAAAATATCAACCGGGAAAGCTCTCTGGGCGTGGGCAATATTTTATGACCACAGATTTTCGACATGTCTCCTTTTATGCTCCGTAAAAGTTTTATCCTCCCTTTATGTACCTACCGATGGATTCCAGGCCTTTGTAGCTTCGTCTACACTCACGATCTTACATCGACAAGTATTATATTTTCCACGAAAATTCATTGAAGTGTTTTTTGTTGTCTAAATAATCATGTTGTATGTTTCCTCGGCTCTATTCGTAAATATGGTTGTTTGTTATAAAAGAGCTTCTGTGGTAGTAAAATGATTTTTGAAAGCACAAAAAGGTCCTAAAGTACCTTGGAATTGATAAATATTAAACGAATATTAGTATTTGTAACGTATTGTGTCGCTGTGTATATGTGATACTTACATTTGCCCAGTCACGTGTCTCTTTAGAGTTCTTTAACCACAATGAAATAACTGAACCCTTGAAAAATTGTTGTGACAAACGTGGCTCAATCATAATGAGATCTGTCAATTTATAGGTCGAGGTTCGGAACCTCACAATAAGCAATCATTGTGATCCATGGCAGTAGAACATTTCCTAATGTCGTCTACTCGCCTACTAACCCAGAGAGAATTGATCCCCAAACATAACATCGAAGGCACACCTACGATAGTGAAAGAATTCTTTTTTTTTATACCTCCTTGATAGCTTATAACTTTTAACAGGAACGATGTGGTTGAATATGGAAAACCTAGATTACAAGTGGTTCTCAATTGCAGTTGACGGAACATACTTAAACAAGGTGTAAATGGATATACCGAAAACCTCAGACACCCCCACTGTTTTTTTTTAATTTTGAGTTAGTTTAATGTGTATATTTAGAAATACTTTAATTATTTCAAAATATATTCGTATGTTTGGCTAAGTACGTAATTCTAATTGATTTGTAACTCTACACTCGTAAGTTGTACTTGTCAGCTGCGCTTCGCCTTTTCTTGTTACGTTAAACATGACATTTGACAGCACTCTAGTCTAGTCCAGTATTAATTATCTAGCACATTTAAATGTACAACCTCGCCAAAAAAACTCATTGGCACCATGTTGCATTTGCAACTTTTAGACTGGACACAGTAAAAACCGATTTAAAAAAAACTATCTGCTTTTAAGTTTTGTGTAACGATTCTAAGCTCGATTTCTGTACAAATTACTTTAAGGTTTTCAGTTATTTAATTTACACTTTGTATTTGACGATACAGTTTTCAACTTGAGTTTAGCTACCACTCTGGCAAGTACTAGAAAATGCACTACCTACCTCTATGGTATGGTTGGATCACAGTGTTTTCTCCATCAATCGGTGGCTGACGTAATCTCTAATTCACCTGTAACCCTACTTCGATTAATATCAATTGAGGTATTAGTTAATCCATAGCCTATTTTTGAAGTACCATTTTTTTTTTAACCAAAATAGGCTTACTTTTGACCACAATCTCACCTGATGTTAAGCGAAGATGCGGTCGACGATGGAGCACGCTTGCCTAGAAGAAACCTATTCACTCTCGGCTTGAAAACTCCCAAATTATAGCTATTGACCTATTGACAAAATATACCTAAGGACATATATTTCCCTACCAGCTACTGAACCCATAAAGCACGCGTCACACACTTACTTCGGCGGTTTTCATTCGTATGTAATTGCGTGGGTTTCTAAACGATGCCATACGAGACCAAGTACAAAGATAAAAAGAAGGCATAACATAACGTCTATAAATTATTCCTTTTTTGGGATATCAAATTGTAAGATAATGACATCCCTTCGAAAAATCTGTGCGCGCAAACGGCGGGTTATTCGAGCACTAATATTTTCATTCAATTTATTATTTCACCGTTCCGTGTTCACATGACGTCAAGTTATGAAACTAACTTCCGGAGAATCAGAAGCGTAACATGTGATATGGAAATAGGATTGGAAATCAACATTCTGCGTCGAATACGGTAGCGTATAAACTGTAAACCTTTTTATACTAAATCGATGGGGAATATAGATTTGCACTACGACTCGGTGGTTTAGAAGCGTGCTGCTGACGTTTGTGTAATTGCCAAAGATTAAAGACATACAATTTGTTTTACATTTTGTCGTTTGCATTATACGTTGCTGTTATTTATTTTATATGCGTATAAAACTGCATTATGTATACTAGTTTCGAAACGCAACACATCCAAGATCAGAGAGCAAACTTTATGCTCAACACACGAAACTTGCCGTGCCCAGGAATCGAACCCTTATTTCCCCTTACACTTATTTTAAAGTTTATTTGCAACGAGTTTTCATTGAGTCGAACCAAGGAATAACATTTTCCATTGAAAATTTACTACCCTGTTTAACCCCTAAGCAGTTGAACCTTCATAGGATGACCTTGAAATATTTGCGGGAGAATATTTACAATATCTATTAAAAAGAATGAATGAAATTGAACGTCGCGTTAGTGAGTTACAACCAAGTTCCTATTTTGACTTTCATCCCCTCTCCCAAGGTAACCGTGAATAATTTCGGGATAAAAAGTGCTATGACCTACCTCGTAATATGAACTCAAATCATGTAAAGTTTCATTTGAATCTGTTCAGTAGTATCGGCTTGATGCGCGGCCAAGATACAAACATACAGACAAAAATGAAAAAAATACAGTTTTGGTTTCAATATCGACAATAGAGTGCCATCCAAAAACAAATTGTATATATATGTTCAATGTATAGAATTGGACCTGTTACAGTTTTATCGAAGATTTCCGTTTTCTGAAGTTTTGAAGTAAAACTGAAGCTTTTACAAAGTGACTTAGTGCGGTTATGACTATGAAGAGTTTGAAATAAAATAGCGTCTTAGCTTGAGTGCCCTCTCGTGTTCTCGGTATTAAAATCTAATTTAAACTGTAGCAAGTAGACTTCATTGAAACAATTCTTGAGCAACTAGTAGGTTTCTGAATTTTATAAATAAACCAATAATAACGTGACGGCATCACAATGACGCAGACCTAGGAAAAAATAATTATCTACTTGACTGATCACTTAAGGTCATTGAAGTAGATAATGAAATGAGAATGAGGTCAAAAGAGATGCAACTGACTGAACAAAATGACTAACCAAAATAAAATCAGATCGTGCAAATTGCATGTTGCAAAATAAATGGTTACATGCTATCAGTTGGCAATACCTATAAATGACATGCTGGCGGCACGCCCTATTGAATTGTAATGCTGATTCATTGACTCAAATATGAACTAATAACATTAAATAGATGATATTTTTCCTTCTATCAGCCAGAGTTCAAACTGAAATAAAAACTGTAAAATTACAAAATTATTATATATTATTCGGATTCAATTTATTACTAACTGAGGTAATCTAGCCCGATACATTATTATAGAAAATAGATAAACTATTTTACGTATCCGTTATGTAGCTCTAACAAATACAGTTTTAAATTCAAGCGCTGCACATTGGAAACCATTCAGTGATTCCTGTTTGTAGTGTTTGCAAAACTATCGGAAACATTGAAAGCTTTTTCTAATTTTAAAAAGTTCGAGTGGCTGACATTTAAAACCAATTTTATTCTAGCAATTCACTAGAGTTAACCGTGTACACTGGTAGTAGAGTTTTTTCTGAGGTTGACCAAAAAATATTGTTAGTGCAAAAATTGTGCTTCGATTTTAAATTTTGTTTATTGATAGACTAGCGTTTGACCACTACAGCTGTTGTAGAATGAAAACTGGCTCCAGAACGGCTACCGCAATACCCCGATAGGTGCTTGGTGAGAAGATTTCATCTTGAAAAAGATTGCTAACCAGAAGAGCCACGAACAAGCGTTACATGGCTTCGGAAGTCTGAGCAAAAGTGTTTCAGTATTGTAAGGAATCTTATTCAAAACCTTTAATGAGATATTTTAAACTAATTGTATGCTATCTAAGTTCATTCAGCTGCTAATCGTTTGGCAAAATTAGGTTACATAATAGATAGCAGTCGCAATTTCACGCGTTGGCAAAATGTTTAGGACTATGCTAAATTTAAAATTTAGAGGCCTCTCTCAAGGCTATTGTACTAATTAAAAAAAACAATTCAATCCTCTTCTTTAATGTCCAATGAAATGTTACCAATTTATATTCGTCTCAAAAAGTCTCACAGCATTAAAAGCTGGGAAAGCTTAATTTATTTAACATTATGGTTAAATGTCCGAAAAGTCTTACAGGATATAGTAATAAATCTCAAAGAGACGTCTCAACCTGCACGGCCTTCATCCATCTTTGTCAAATAAAAATAGAATAGAAGCAGCTATTTGCAGAGCCGTCCTTTTTATGGTCCCGTAATGTTCCCGTACTATGAAATCAAAATGCACATAACTTAGTATCACTTTTGCTGTCCGTCTGCTAGTCTGTACTATATCTTTATCTTAAATGGCTTGAAAAAATTGAAATATAAAATGTAAGTGTCTAGCTCAAAGAGGATTAAGAACTAACTCAACGAAATAAACAACAAACCTAACAATAATATTAAAAACATTTAAAGAAACAACACTATTATATTACTGTCCAAACCGGAAATAAAGCAATTGACGGCCGAGTAAGGGTGGAAGGATGAGGCGAAGCCGAGACATTCCAAAGATAATTTTAAAATGGCGAGGCGCCCACTTAGTCTACTAGAGGAGGCCGTTAATTACTATTGCGGCCGAGACTTGAAAAGTACTTTTCTCTAATTTCCATGGAAGTAATAAACAAAATAATTCAAGAAAACATCCGTAATAGAGTATCTAATTTTCATGAGCACCGACTCGACCGCACTTATAAGCCTTATTACGCTCCCACTGCTGGGGATACCGGCCTTCTTTCACAGAGAGTAAGGGCTAATCCACGCGGCTTCGTGGATGTCACATGTCCTCGAATTTTCTGTAAAGGTCCAACATATGTTTTGGCCAAGGGTTTTTTAAAAGATCTGCAGGTTTATTTTAATTCATCCGTGTCGAAGCGACTGTCTTGATCTTGAATCGCATCCTGAAAATTTGCTGAAATTGCTATATTTAGTTTATATTTTATACTGGTTGTTTATTGTTTATGGGGCGTGGGAATTCTGAGAGTGTGGGCCCTAATCCACCTCGCGGGCCCGATACGTTTGATGGATGTCAAATGACCCCGAATTTTGTAATTCTTGCACATGCGGGCTTTTCTAACCGGGCAATTATTACCGTACATTGTCCTCAATGTGACACTGCCAGAAAACCGTCAAGCAGCGTTTAAAAGCCATAATCTGAAGAAGAAGAAGAAGAAGAAGAAGAACGTGCGGGTTTCCTCACTTTGCTTTCAGTCACCAGCTTCCATTAATTTACGAAATTTATTTCACATTGTTAAGTCAACGACCTAGTTCGGCAAAGTGCACTGGCTCCACAAACAAAAAACTAATTACTTAATTGGAATTGTCAATCTCGCTGACTAACAAGGAATTGCTTCGCGCCATCGACGTCATTATGCAAACAGCTGCATTAGGCGAACAATAGTGTGTACACATGACATTAGTTGCGACACTAGCTCTGATTATCATTCAAACTAATTGTCTAATGTACCTAATTATATATATAGTAATATGTGTATAGTGTATACCTACTCGTATACTATGGCTACCTATGGCATATATTACTTCTCGCTAGTAAAGTTTACTTTAGTTACTAAAGTTTTAATAACGAGACAAGCCGGTCGTTTGTCTGATGGTAAGGTTAACGCCAGCCCTTATCAAATGCAGTGTTACTCAGAACTTTGAACAACGGCCTGCGTGGCACTGCAGTGCATTCGTAACCCTGAAACATTAGGGATTAAGTCTCATATGCCAGTAATTTCACTGACTATTCTACTCGTACCACCGGAACATAGTAATGCTTGCACATTACTGCTTGGCGGCAGACTACACGAGCAAAGCGGTGGTACCAACCCAGACAGAAATTAGATCTTTTACGCTGATCGCATATTATGTTGAGGCCATGAGCCTATTTACTTACTGATTTACGCTGTCTAATCAGGAACTACGAGGACTGTGGTACTAAAGCACCAACACGCGAAACTATTATTTGGGTTTTTGTTTAAAATACCAGTAGATCTTTTCTTGAGTTTTTCTTTTCGATGCCCTATGTACTGTAAGAATAAAGGTAGAACATGGTGTGGTGCTGTGGTGCTACGCTATGACGTCACAAAGTCAGTGCTACGCCGTAGTCGTCCCAGCGCTACGCAAGTAGAAGACGCGGGGAAGGACAGCAGTTCTCATTGAATTAGGAGCGATAATACACGTGTCAATTATTCAAACCAACTGTCTCATTTCTGGACTTAACAGTACTACATACAATGTTATATAATTCTGGTATGCAGCAAACATTTATTATATAACATACATCAAGGGAGTTGTAAAGTTACACTGCTTCCAAATAGCTTCTCTATAGCTTTATGTAAATTGGCCTAACGAATAGGCACAAAGTTAAATCTGACGCGAAATATTAAATCATGGCTGCAGGGTGAATCGCAAATTGTTTATGGTAATGTTCCGGCGGCGATACGTGAAATATTCGGGTTTTATTAGCGCCCGTCGCGAGCCCGACCGTGGCATTAATGACGCTATAACTCCACAACGCCCTTAACGGTTCGATTGATAGCCAAAAACATTGACGACTGAGTGAACATTCACGTGTTTACTTACTAGCTTAACGCAGTATAAAAACTAAATTAAATATAGCAAATTTCAGCTAATTATCTGCCATCGATTTGTGAAATACATTACAATTTGGCACCCTTAGAATAACAACGCTTTTGCGTCAAGCTCAGATTTCGTGATACTCGAAATGCGCGCTTAACGCAAAAGCGTTGTCGCGTATCCGAAGAAATAAAAGAAAAAAAATTATTTTAATGTACCCTCCAACCCCTACCCTCGACTTATGTAAAAATAATGAATATACGCCATATTTTGTTGCACCACAGCGAACGTTTCTCTGCAGTTTTTTATTTTAATTACCGAGCTTCAAGCCCTACCATATTTAGGTCTTATGTTAGGCCCCTCCATATTGATCCTACGAGCCGGACGCTAAAACTACGAGAACCTAACGACCGTTTCGCGCCTACTTGGAAGTTTTGGAGCGACCAAGGATTCATCCGAAATATCAGCTGTACGAGACTACGTTCCACATCAGAATAGAAGCCACACACTTCAAGGAACGCATATTGTGGTACGGCCAGCCAATCTACCTTATCATAACCTTTCCAAGTGCTTGTGCTAATCCCGTGGTAAAACAAATTCCAGTGATTGAGACGCGGCGAGTTACCTGCTTGCCAGTGGTTACGAGCATCGTGCTGGGATCAGCAGAAGCGGCCACCGGTAACCGTGAGTACTCCACCTTTCACCAGCCACCGAGATGAGCACTGAAGATAAAGCTAGGTCAAAGTCCCCCTGTAGAATTACTATTACTGATGATGAAAATACAAACCAGACAATCCGTGATCTCGTTAAAAAACGTGCTATTGTCAAAGGTCGATTAACTAGATTCACTAATTATATAAATTCATTTAGTAGTGATAACATATTATCAGCTCAGATGCGAGCGGATCTCAAGTTGAGAAAGCAAGGAGCCGCTAGCCTGTTTGGTGAGTTTAACGATCTTCAAACAAAATTAGAAGAATGTATATTAGAAGTTGACTTAGAGGAGCAATTACATCAACGCGATTTGTTTGAGGATTGTTACTACAGCACACTGGCTCGAGTAGAATGTATGTTGAGCACCGACGAGGTTCCTACATGTTCAAAAGGATGTCATAGCGATTCTGTTAAACTCCCTACTATATCGGTACCTACGTTTGATGGTTCAAGTGAGCATTGGTTAGAATTTAGAGATACGTTTGTGTCGTTAGTACATAACTCTGTTCAAATCAGCAGTATACAAAAGTTTCATTACCTAAAATCGTCACTAAAGGGTAGCGCATCACTAGTGATTGATTCATTAGAATTTTGTGCAAACAACTATACTGTAGCGTGGGAACTTCTCATTAATCGATACAATAATAGCCGAATTTTAATCCAAAATCATGTCCGCGCATTATTCAACATTCATGCACTAACAAAAGAATCACCAGACTTATTACGCAATTTAATTGACATTATTTTAAAAAATTTAAGAGCTTTAAAACTTCTAGGCGAACCGGTTGATACTTGGGACACGCTCATTATATACATAATTGTTTCCAAACTAGACAAAAATACAGAACGTGCTTGGGAACAATATAAATCCAACGCTTTAAAACAGTCTGATGATTCCGAGTCACGTTTGAGGGTTGAAACAATGCTATCGTTCCTAAAAGAAGAGGCAGACATGCTGGAAGCATTGCAAGTGTCTCACGGTAGCACTAAAATGAATACCGGTAAACACAACACAGTTACGCACACCGGTAATAAAGTTCACTGCAATGTTTCCACCAATAAGCCGCAACCGATTAAAAAATTATGTTTACTTTGCAACGATAACCATCCACTATACGCGTGTCAAACGTTTTTAAACTACAATTTAGAATCACGAATTAAATTTGTCAAAGATAAAAAACTATGTGAGAACTGTTTGCGCGCCGGTCATACTGTTACGCAGTGTAAGTTTGGCCCGTGTCGAAAATGCGATAAGAAACATAACTCCCTTATACATAAGGACATCGTAGTTTCGCACGCGAGCGGGCAGCTCGGACAAGCACCAGGCGATAATAGTCAACCGGTTTTGACGATGCAAGCGTCCCTCGCCTCACGCGTGCCGCTCGAAGATCCTGCTGTTGAACATACACACAGTGATATATTATGCGCTCAGTATCCGTGTATGCAACCAGTACTAATGTCGACAGCTGTAGTGGAAGTTAAAGATAATAACAATGTTTATCATACAGCTCGCGCTCTTTTAGATTCCGGAAGCGAACGATGCATTATTACGCAATCTTTATGCGATTTATTACAATGTCCAAAAATACAGTCCACTAGAGAAATACGTGGGGTTGGTAATTCCATAACACAGTCCACGCAAATCTGTGATATCGAGGTTAAATCGCGGACCAACTTATTCACAATGCAAATGCAATGTTTCGTATTGCCGCACATAACGTCTACTATGCCGACTATACCTAAACAACACGCGCAGTTTAGGTTGCCCGCACACATACAATTAGCGGACCCATACTTCAATGAATCTCAACCTATAGATATTTTAATAGGCGCAGATAAGTTTTGGGGCTTATTGAGCGACGGTAAAATACGATTACCAAATGGGCCGTTCGTACAAAATACGCACTTAGGCTGGATAATTTCGGGTCCCGTACATATTAATACGCGCAGTACTGGCCATATCCAGTGTAACTTCACACAAGCTATTGACGAACAGTTACGAAAATTTTGGGAACTTGAGGAGCTACCGAAGTCATCTGATACGCGCACAGAGGATGAGAAGGCATGTGAAGATCATTTTGTCAAAACAATGATGCGCAATAGCGACGGAAGATTTATCGTCAGCATTCCCTTTAAATCCTCACCAGATGACTTGGGCGAGACGTTTCCTCAAGCCCAGAACCGGTTTTTCGCGTTAGAAAAACGATTACAACGCGTGCCGGACTATAAAAATATGTATAGTGATTTTATGCACGAATTCGAAGACTTGGGTCACATGACGCGTGTTGATACTTACGGAACCCCAAATTATTTTATGCCTCACCATGGTGTTTTCCGCGAGCACAGCAGTACCACTAAGTTGCGTGTTGTGTTTAATGCCAGCACGGCTTCAATGGGTAATTCAGGTAAATCGCTCAATGATCTACAACTCGTTGGAGCTCCTATACAGGGTGATCTGCTAGGTATCTTACTTCGAATGCGACAACACAGATACATTGCCTGCGCCGATATCGAAAAAATGTATCGGCAGGTTTTGGTATCCGAAGACCAAAGAAACCTGCAACTTATTCTCTGGCGTTACGAACCGACGGAACCTTTGGCCATTTACCGTTTGAACACAGTTGTATACGGAACCGCAAACGGGCCTTTTCTTGCAGTACGTTGCCTAAAGGAGCTAGGAGTCCAGTGTTCGGATCCTGACGTCAGACGAATCATCACGGAAGACTTCTTTGTCGATGATATGATCACAGGCTCAGATGATAAAACCCAGTTATTAACATTATGCGAAAACACTTTCGAGGTATTAAAATCTGGTTGTTTTCCACTTAGAAAGTGGATATTTAACTTTGAATGTGATCAGTCATCGACCAAGGGATGGTCCGGAGAAAAACAATTAAATTTAGACGAAAATAATCAATGTAAAACTTTAGGTATTTGTTGGAATTACGCGACCGACGAATTTACCTATAAAACGCAATTTAAATCGGACACAAAAATTACAAAGCGCACGATTTTATCTCACGTGTCTCAGATATTCGACCCCTTCGGTTTATTAAGTCCATGTATCACGATCGCCAAAGTTATGTTGCAGAAACTATGGCTTATTAAAATCGATTGGGATTGCGAGCTGCCTAGCGACGTCACAGCGGTCTGGAACCGGTTTGTTAGTAGCCTGTCTGCGCTCCAGGACGTAAGAGTGCCGCGACACGTTATAGGTATCGAACCTGCGTTGATTGAGTTGCATATATTCAGTGACGCCTCCCAGACAGCGTACGGCGCGTGCGCATACATCCGCACTATAGCTAGCAATAAAACCGTAACAATGAGGCTCCTCGCAGCTAAGGGTAAGACTGCGCCGCTTAAACCTATAAGTATACCTAGGCTTGAATTATGCGGAGCGTTGGTAGCTGCGCGGTTATACATAAGGATATGCGAGTCGTTACGTTGTCGCTTTAATAATGTAATGTTTTGGACCGATTCAACGATAGTTTTAGGTTGGTTACGTATGGCGCCTAATCTTTTAAAAACTTTCGTGCAAAATAGGGCGGCCGAGATCCACGAAATAACGAAAGAACTACCCTGGCGTCATGTGAAGGGAAAGGAAAACCCGGCGGATTTGGTATCACGCGGATCACCCTTGCCTGACCTTGCTTCTTCTGCATTATGGTGGGAGGGACCTCCGTTCCTTCGCGAGTTCACAGGTGACTGTACTGAATTAATTTCAGAAATGAGTCCTGAAGTAACGCATGACCTTCCTGAAATTAAGTCTAGTGCTGTTCACGCGTTAAATGTAAACCAAAACGAATACGTTTTCCCTTTCTCAAGGTTTTCGCGATTCGACCGTATGAGACGCACATTCGCATACGTTCTGCGTTTTTTATATAACGCGCGCAGTTATAAAATAAATCGACAGCACGGCGAGCTCACTGCGGACGAACTCAGAGCATCAGAGCTAGGTTTGGCTAGGTTAGCCCAAACAGAATCATTTGCCAATGAATATAATTTAATTTTGAATAAATTATCATTAAAAAATAATCGTAGTTTATCTAAATTGAATTTATTTATTGATGACAAAAATATTATTCGAGTAGGTGGAAGAATCGAGAACTCTTCTCAATTCAGTTATGATAAAAAACATCCGATATTACTATGCGCACGTCACAAGTTCACAGCTCTGTTATTTCGACACCAGCATAAGCGTCTGTTCCATGCAGCACCTCAGGCACTCCTGTATGATATTCGACAGCAGTGGTGGCCTATCGGTGGAAGAAATCTCGCGCGTAAAACCGTCCATGAGTGTATAATATGCAAACGGTTCAAAGGAAAAACCCTTACTCCCTTAATGGGTAACTTACCTGCACAAAGATTAAATCCCACGTATCCATTTTTATACTGTGGCGTAGACTATGCGGGACCAATGCTCATGTTGAATCGCAAAGGAAGGGGAGCTAAAACTGTTAAGGTATATGTTGCTTTATTTATCTGCTTTTTGACGCGAGCTATACATCTTGAACTCGTAAGCGACCTCTCGTCTGAGGCATACATCCTAGCTCTTAAGCGATTTGTATCACGCCGCGGAAAACCTAACGAAATCTTTTCTGACAACGGAAGGAATTTTGTAGGCGCTCAGAGCGAATTTGCTAAGTATTTGGCTGATTGTTCCAATGACATATCTGCATATGCGATTAGTCAGTCAATAAAATTTAAATTCATACCAGCTTATAGTCCTCATTTCGGAGGTTTGTGGGAGAGTGGGGTAAAATCGAGTAAGCATCACCTGATACGCACTATCGGGAACGCTCACCTTACTTTTGAGGAATTTACCACTGTTTTAGCCCAGGTTGAAGCCATTTTAAACTCCCGTCCCCTCTCTCCTCTCTCATCCAATCCTGATGACCTACTTCCACTTAGTCCTGGACACTTCTTGGTTGGTCGACCGCTTACTGCACCAGTCTACCAAGATTTGCGGAACGACACAGGAGCCACTATAATCAACCGCTACAAACGAGTCGAGCAGTTGCGACACCATTTCTGGGCAAGGTGGGCAAAGGAATACGTCTCCGAACTCCAGACTCGATGCAAGTGGAGGGAAGACACTTACAATACATTAATGCCAAACACCATGGTAGTCATCAAAGACGACAACCTTCCTCCATTAAGATGGCATCTGGGGCGCGTCGTCAAGACCATACCAGGCAAGGATGGTATTTCCCGCGTTGCAGACATCCAGACGGCATCAGGCATCGTGCGGCGTGCTTTCACCAAGATTTGTCCTCTATTCAACGAAGAAGACGCATAGACTCTATATTGGAACAGAGCTTCCAAGGCCGGGGGCATGTCGCGTATCCGAAGAAATAAAAGAAAAAAAATTATTTTAATGTACCCTCCAACCCCTACCCTCGACTTATGTAAAAATAATGAATATACGCCATATTTTGTTGCACCACAGCGAACGTTTCTCTGCAGTTTTTTATTTTAATTACCGAGCTTCAAGCCCTACCATATTTAGGTCTTATGTTAGGCCCCTCCAAGCGTTGTTATTCTGACAAGCATAAACGTACGTTTGCTTGAGCGTCTAAGCTACCCTAATGTGTGTGATAGTTTTGAAATGTTTATATCATGATATTAGTAAAAATAGTGTAAATGCTTCTGTAATTCGTATAATAACATCACTTACAAAGAAAAGAAGTCACCCAATAGGTGTTAATAAAAATAAAATTGACTCAATATATTTTACGTAATATAATTTGTACAGCGTGTTTGATCACGTTTGGTTCGAAAGCCGCGGCAGTCATAATATAAGGCCCTACCGGGTTTTATTATGTTTAAGTGAATACATGTCCATGCTAATTAAGTAGGAGCGATGAAAGTGCCACTTAATTCAGCTTTACTTGTTATATTAATTACAAAGGCGTCAACGAGTTGACCGCATGCTCGTAATTAACAATATCGTGTCCAAAGTGAAACAAGGTTGTTTAAATATTCACGCAAATATGTAACCGTTACATGTCAAAAAGTAAATTAAACGACATTAAAAACAGTGGACTTGATAATAAAAATTAAGATTATATTTCTGCAAATTCTTTTAATAAACTAGTACTAATAATTTGAACTCAATCGGATCATTAGTTTAGCCGTGAAAAGGTAGCAGGTAAACAGATAGAGCAATACTTCTTGTTTATTTTAAAACATTACACTCTGCACGTGGTCCGTACTTAGACAATTAAAATACGTATCAAGGTTTAAAAAAACATTAGTACGGAAAAACACACCTATACTAAGTAATATATAGGTTAGATAGAAAGAATACAACCGGAGTTGACCAGACACCAACAACCAGACAGCGGAGTATCGATATGTCGCACCATTTACTCAATTAAAGTACATTTAAATGTTACACAATTTCCATGTACGAATTACTTCTGTGTAAGTACATACACAGTAAGTATAGTAAGCTTCTTTTTATCCCGAAAAAATGGACGGTTCCTTTGAATTTTCCACGCGGTGACACCACGGGCAGCAGCTAGTAACTACTAAAGTCACATTCCCCAGTTCTGTTTGATGTTCCTTCCGTGCCTCTATAATTTGTTTGCCACCTTGCGTTTTCATTTGCTACCGCTCAGTCAGCAGGTTAAAACCTTGGGCGTGTTACGCCTTACGTGTTTAAGAATAACGTCTTTATTCAAACAGTTTATCAGTTGAACGATCAACCAGATAACCAGAAAAAGTGGGCGGCATTGTGATTAGGGCTGCCACAACATATAAAATGCTGAATGCAAGTTTGAGGCCACGTCACGCTATGCCACTCGGCACTCACCTAATTTTATCCACTCTCAAAAGCGTGTAAGTCTTCAAGGATTTTTGTTAGTGTGTCAAGGAATGATTTATTAACTTATGGATGTAGTGTGATAAAGTGACAATTCTGATATGTAGGTAATTAAATTTAAATGAATTATTAAAAGTTGATAGTATATTTAAAAGCTGTTTTGCCACCAGAACACTTTGAAAGTACATGGGAGCGTGTTTCAAAACCCTACGAGCTGATCGTCTTCTGGTATCTATACAATATCTGTGCATACTACAAATAAATAAAATTGAAGTGTCTGTTTGTAATATCAAAATAACAGCTTTTTACTAAACGCATATGAAAATATATAGTACGGTACCTATAAGAAAACAAACATTTTTTAAATTTTTGTCTATCTGTCTTTTGTTCCGGGTAATCTCCGAAACGGCTGGACTGATTTTGACGGGACTTTCACTGGCAGATAGCTGATGTTACAAGGAGTAATTTAGGCTACGTGGGTGAAGCCGCGGGGCACAGCTAGTATATATAAATATAAAGCGCCACTTTGCAATCAATTTAATACGTTGTAGTTTTTTTTTGCCCTATTTGTTATTGTTGCCCCGATGGTGTTTATCAGGTGAAACTAAATCTCATATGCTAATAACCAGGAAGGTGTAGATAGTTTTATCAGTAAACCAGCGCGATACGATCGAGGCAAAAGGAAGCTACAAGGCGATGGTAATCGCTTTGGATAATTGCTAGGTACATTCACACTAAGCATGCATACCTTGCAGCTATCGGTGGTTACTTAATGGCGCGAAAATACACACTTCTCTACCGGAAATTAAACCCAAAGCCTTACTTCAGCTAGAAGCAGGGCGGGTAGGAAGGTGAAATGTAGATACGTAATTATATATATTTATGAATAGAATTTTGTAAACTATGATATTTAAATTAATTTACGTGTTGTCTGCCACGAAATAGTTATGTGCAAGTAGGTATTACTGCTTGCTGTGTGTTCCGGTTTGATGAGATAAGCATTCTGTGAAATTACTGTCTCACCGGGTAACGAACGCACTGCAGTGCCGCACAGGCCTTTTTGTTCCAAACTTTTAAGTGGTACTGCTATTGATGTCGGCTGGCGTTATGCTTGCCGTCAGGCAAACCCGCTCGTTTTTTTGCACAATAAAATAAATAAAACGTATTAAAATATTTACGTATCTATATCTACTATAATGACTATCAAACCTCGTCAAAACTTCTTAATTTGAAATTGAAATGGTTTTATCCACGTATATGATATAAATATCTATCTTCATAGGGCGAAAGACCTCTTGTTACTTAATTGCAAATATTCGATGAAAATGTAATCGTAAAAAATCTAGGCAGTTTCATTTACCAATTTGCATATTGTTTTCGACAAACTGGATCTATGTTATAAAAAAGTACTTAATCCGTAATCCGGACTTTCGTAAGCCATTACCGAAATAGACATGAAATTAACAGTTATCTACTAGTTATGAGCTCGCGTAGACGTAGTAAACGTTAGCTTAGGCTCAAGCCTTAAAGCTTAACTCAATTTATTGCCTAAATTGGAGACTTCTCAATCCCCACATAAAGACAGGTCCATTATCTTTATCACACTTCACCGCGCTCAGTTAAGAACATAAAACCTAAATAGCGTCGATAAATAATAAGTATAATTGACAGCCGACGCACGTCTCAGCACATTTATCAGCATCGAAATTGATACGTCAGTAGTATTGGCTCACGTACGCATCAACGCTTAACTGAATAAAAGGCCTCAAATATTTTTCGTCATTTCATGAGTTCTTGCTCGTAAGAACTTGAATTTTTTTTATTAAGTACTTGAATTAATGTTGGTGGCTTGGTCACAGCTTTGCACGCGTAGCCTTTAAGCATTAAATTGCGAATAAAAAATATTTAGGCTCTGTTTAGTAACATGCCATCGTGATCAATCGGAAGACATCCACTGCTGAACATAGGCCTCCCCAGTAAAACGTCACTCGATCGCCCACTTGCCTCTGACGCTCGGTTCCCCACGGTTTTATTTTTATTTTTATTTTTATTTATTTATTCATAAAAACCACAGCTCTTAAAAATCTTAACAATACTTATATACGTTACCTAAAGCCAATAATGGTTTTACATTTTATAAGGTTTTGACTATGTATATATATGACGGGGCGGCGAGTCCAGGGGTCTTTTTAAAAACGGTGACGTCACCACCGGTGACGTCAACATCTTCAGCATCATGGTGACCGCTCACCCCTCGTAGAAAGAAAACACGAAGTAGCTCCATTTTATCTCAACCATTTATTTCGGCAAGGTTATATGGGAGATCTGAACGGTCCGACGGTAGGCGCAACACTGCTTTTTCCAACAGTCGGTCGCTCGTATTTATAGCAAAACAGATTGTGACAAAGAATCTTTATAAAACTTGTTAGATCTTGTCATTCTACTTTAGATTTTAATCTTCAATTGAAATTCATTACTTTTTATTAACATGGGGCCCAGGAGAGCACTCATGATAGTTAAAATAAATGACTCTAGGCGCCCATTCCAAGTAATAGGCCGTACAAGAAGAACGGGCAAGAAACTTGCCGGCAATCTTTTAAAAAATGTGTTTACAGTGAATTTGTTCAGTTTAACAATCATTTGTCTAGTTTTAACAATTCAATGAGTAATTAATGGTTCACAAACATTAATTAGTTAATCAAAGTTTAAGTGAAATTATTAACAATCCAATGAGTAATTTATGGTTCTAAACGCTTATTAGTAAACCAAAGTTAACATGTTTTGATTGTTGTCATTTTACACCGTCCATGAAGCTCGCCTGTGACGTCATTGCTCCGATACGGCCATTCTGATAGATGGTGCGTGCTCTGCACCAGTCCAGTTATGTTCTGAAACAATGAGACGTTTTCTTCTGAGTTTGGTATCTGTAAGCAACCACCGTTGCTTGCAGTTAAGTTTGCAAGAGTAATAGTTTGCATTCTTAAGAGAAAAGAAAAATTTTTTTTTTTTTTTTGTTCTTTTTCTTTTCTTTTTCTTTTTGCTTTCTTTTCTTTGATCAATTATCTTTACAGTGAAGTTATCTAGTTTCGACAATCTAATGAGCAAACTATTTAGTTAATCAAAGTAGGTAAACATTTAGTTAATCAAAGTAGGTAAACATGTTATGTTTCCTATTGCCCTGCTCAACACCGTAGACGTAGCCCGCTTCGCGCCGACTCGGCCATTCTGACAGGTGGTGCGCGCCCTGCACCAGGCACGGTGTTTCTTAAAACTAGAAATTTGGTTTTGAGGTAGGTACCCGTACACCGGTACACTAGCTGTTAACTTTGTTTCTCATCACTGCATAAATTAAGCTACATTGCTTATTTTCCATATTGTCAAGATTTAACTTTATGTTAGAGTGAAACAATATTCACGTAACAAAATTATCAGCCAACTTTTAGTACCTTCTTAATAATATTCTGTAAACATAACAGTTCACATGCAAACATTCGTAGTTAAACGTAAATAAATTTGATGCTCAAGGGAATGTGAGCAGAGTGTGTATTTGTTTTTGCCAATGCTCCACGCATCATGGCATGAATAGATTTATTATAGGTTCAATGCAAATGCTCCACGCATCATTGCATGAATAGATTTATTATAGGTTCAATGCAAATACTCCACGCATCATTGCATGATTTTTTAAATTCTCGTAGACATGGAGACTGGGAGACAGGGATGTTGCTGTGGTCTGGGCGGTCTTGTACGCCGTGGTCCACAGAGGCTCTAAAGGAAATGGGATACAGGTCGATGCTGCGGTCTGGGCCTTATTGTTATGACCGTGGTCCGCAGAGGCTCTGAAAATGACGGGAATGGAGGGTACACAAGGAATAAAATAATTCAAAATGACGAAAATAGAGGGTACATAAGGAATAAAATAATTTAAAATGACGAAAATAGAGGGTACACAAGGAATGAAATAATTTGTACAGTCTTACAGACGATTCAAAACTATTACGTTTTATAATTCGGATCCCGAATTATAAAACGTAACCAACTATCACTTATCTGTAACATTCTTCGCGCTGTTGCTAACGCCGCGACTCTAGTTCAATGAAAGCTCAGTATCGTCAATGAATTTTGATAACTACCACATCGCGTATTTACGCGTACCGGAATAGAAAGAACTTAATGAACGCTAGTGCCACTAAGTTTTCAAACTAGCATACAAACAGGCACTTCGCCTTGAATAAATTGCACAAGATTCACAAAAATACCTCAAAGACAAATAATCAGCGATAATAATAATTAAGAATTGTGATGTCGATTAAAGACACTGCCATACTTGAAAAGATTTGGAGGCCTTTTTATTAAGTTGGGTTAGAATTACTAGGTATGGATTTTCGTAGATATCTCGTGGAAATCGCGTGACAATCTCATCGGATATCTCCGGATATCTCGTCGGACATCTCACGGATCACTCGCGGCCATCTCTTGGACTAACTCGCGGCCACCTCTTTGGATTAACTCACGGCTATCTCTTTGGATTAACTCGCGGCTACCTCTTGGATTAACTCACGGCTATCACTTGGATTGACTCACGGATCACTCGTGGATTGCCCGGGATAACTCGCGGATACCTCGGGATAACTCGCGGACAGCACACGGATAACTCGTAGATTTTTGGTATTTGTGGGTATCTCGTGAAAAACTTTTAAAAATAAAACTCAAGAAACTAAGAAATCTCGTGAAATTAGAAGTAATCTCTTGGATTATTTGTAAGTTGTAAGTTGCGTTTATGCGCATGCAAGTCTAAAGTTAAAATATGGTAGAAAAAGTTACGATTCACCTGTATTCTGATGTCATGGTCTCCATTGCCTTTTTCTTGGTTTGGTTGCACGTGTTGGCCCGTTCGTGTTGATACCACGGACGTGGCTGGTGTGTCAGCATAATCTTCTGGAGCTGGTAGTGATGGGTCATCTGTCGCCAATACGGTGGTGTGTCAGCATAATCTTCAGGAGCTGGTAGTGATGGGTCATCTCTCGCCAATACGGTGGTGTGTCAGCATAATTTTCAGGAGCTGGTGTCTGATGTAGGGACCTCTGCTGCGACTGGGCTCGGCTGCATTGCCCATTTGTGCTGGTCCTTCAGGTGACAAGCGGGTGAGAAGGCTAGGATTGGAAAGCTAAGTTGTTCCGTTCCAATCCCACTCCATCTGTGCTGGTACTTCAGGTGACAAGCGGGTGAGAAGGCTAGGATTGGAAAGCTAGGTTGTTCCGTTCCAATCCCACTTCTGATGACGGGGCGGCGAGTCCAGGGGTCTTTTTAAAAACGGTGACGTCACCACCGGTGACGTCAACATCTTCAGCATCATGGTGACCGCTCACCCCTCGTAGAAAGAAAACACGAAGTAGCTCCATTTTATCTCAACCATTTATTTCGGCAAGGTTATATGGGAGATCTGAACGGTCCGACGGTAGGCGCAACACTGCTTTTTCCAACAGTCGGTCGCTCGTATTTATAGCAAAACAGATTGTGACAAAGAATCTTTATAAAACTTGTTAGATCTTGTCATTCTACTTTAGATTTTAATCTTCAATTGAAATTCATTACTTTTTATTAACATGGGGCCCAGGAGAGCACTCATGATAGTTAAAATAAATGACTCTAGGCGCCCATTCCAAGTAATAGGCCGTACAAGAAGAACGGGCAAGAAACTTGCCGGCAATCTTTTAAAAAATGTGTTTACAGTGAATTTGTTCAGTTTAACAATCATTTGTCTAGTTTTAACAATTCAATGAGTAATTAATGGTTCACAAACATTAATTAGTTAATCAAAGTTTAAGTGAAATTATTAACAATCCAATGAGTAATTTATGGTTCTAAACGCTTATTAGTAAACCAAAGTTAACATGTTTTGATTGTTGTCATTTTACACCGTCCATGAAGCTCGCCTGTGACGTCATTGCTCCGATATATATACTAGACTATAATATAGATCGTCGGTCCATCTATTGCTGGCAGGAGTTAAACATTTTACATGAAGTTTCAAAACCCAATACAACTCGCTTTATGTTTCCAAACTAATTTGAAATTATCTAAGTCTACGACATGATTTCGATTCTATTTTGAGGCCATCGTAAATGTAATTTCTGAACTTTTGGGAATCTGGATTGAACTTAATTCCTCGAACACTGCTCAATTAAAGTTAGATATCTGATTGATTTGTACATTTTCCTTCAACTTCGCAGTTGACTCGGCCGAAAATCATTAGTAAACTCTATCGTTAATCTAAGGCCAAGTCGATGGTTTACAAAAGCAAAACCCTGCCTTTTCATAGCGGCACAATAGCTCGCGTTGAAACGTCCAAGCCAGCGAGCATTTTGCAGAACGGATAAGGATCTTACCTTATAAAAAACTAAGTAAATACGAAACTCAGTTCAGTAAAGGAGTGCTTAGGATTCAAACAAATTGACCATTCGACTCACCCACACTGACATCCTCTATTACACAGTAATTCGTGTTATTTAGGCGGGTTAAATTCAATGAAAACAATTAAGACAGTACCGAAACTTGCAGAGATACTAAAACAATTATCTTTTTTAATCAATCAAATATAGCAAATCACGCATATTTTTAGTCCAATCAGGTATCATGTATTTTTTGTTGGTTAACTTGAAACCATTTGAATACGCGTTATAATTAGCAATAGAGTAAAAAATTATTAAACGTATAATATTACTACATCCTCTCCGAGTAACTGATATTATTTTATCACGCTAAAATGAGTAGTGGTCAAATAACTCATTGCATCGTGAGGCTTTGAGAGCATTTGTAATCCCATAGACAACCCGTTTTGCGGTAACTAAATAAAATGTGTTATTTTAGCTACTGTACAGATTATGGTGTTCTGTCTTGAGTGTGCAGTGCATAAATTGGCCGCATATCTGGCCATCGCCTGACCCTTAATGGCCATGAGGTGGGACAGATTGTTATCGTGGAAATGGGGCCTGCTAGCAGGCTACTTTGTCGATGTATATAAGAACATTTTATAGCTCGTTTGCAAGGTGCTTGCTAATGAGAGAACCGCGCTGATTTGCGTCTGTAGTAACGCTATGGATCGTAAACACTGTTTTATGTTGTGAATATTCCCGTGAACTCGATACTTGCAACAGTGTCAAAATATCAGAAGCTCATCAATTAATAAAAACTACGGTAAATATCTCGTTATAGTGTATAAAGCCATACGGATCGTATTTAAACATCAAATGCTTACAACTCTCACCTCTGCACTAAGTCTTCCTGTGTCGCATGGGTCATGGACAGACAAATAGACGATACAAACATCCAAACCCCGAGTAGAAACTTTATACTCTCCACACAAAATTCGCTACAGCCTGGAATCGAACTCGGGGCCCTCTCTCGCTTCGCAGGCTTTAAATTAGAGCTTTTCTCCGAGGGTAGCCCGAGGGGATACGCAAATTTTGGAACAACAGAGTAAAAGTGTGGTATTTCTAAGTATTTCAGATATCTAAATACCTATTGTAAGAATAAAGGTAAGTATGGTGCTGTGGTGCTACGCTATGACGTCAGCAAGTCAGTGCTACGCCGTAGTCGTCCCAGCGCTACGCAAGGGGAAGACGCGGAGAAGGACAGCAGTCCTCATTGAACTACGAAAATACACGTGTGTCGATTCTGCAAACCTAGTTGTCTCATTTCTGAACCTAACACTATATAATAACTGGCACTGGACGACATTTTGTCACGTCTTGATATGCCAACTTTATTCGAAAAGCTGCAAGTTTATGATGTTAATTAATCAAATAAAGTTTGATACTCATGCGCTCAAGCTGAAGAAATAGTCCATTCGTAAAATCTCCATCGTCATCTGTCCCCGACAAAAACTAAATCCGAACTGCAGTAAAAACTACGATTTGAAAGTTTATACATCTTCCAGGAGTATGAGCAGTCGGGAACTTGCTTACTTCGGAAGTAGTAAAGAGAAGTGTCTTTAGTTCTGACAGAATGCCTTTTAGAGTCGAAAAATATTCACCCTTGAACAAACAATTTGGCTACTCCGTCACACTGGTGGATAAATAATGTTAGTGGGAGGACTAACTCTTCTGCGAGTGTCCGTCTGGGTTGGTACCACCGCTTTGCTCGTGAAGTCTGCCGCCAAGCAGTAGTGTGCAAGCATTGCTGTGTTCCGGTTTGATGAGCAAAGTTTCCAGTGAAATTACTGGGCTTATGAGACTTAATACCTAATGTCTCAGGGTAACGAGCGCATTGCAGTGCCGCGCAGGCCTTTGTGTTGCAAAGTTCTGGGTGGCACTGCAATTGTTATGGGCAGGCGTTATGCTTACCATCAGGCAAATGACCAGCTCGTCTCGTTACCAAATAACATAAAAAAAAGGATATTTTTTTTATTGTAGAATAATACTGGCTCTCAAGTGTAGCTGCCGGAACACAAAAGTAAGTGCTTGGCGACAGATTTTCAACTTGAGGGTGGTAGCTAGCCAGGCAAGTACTAGGACATGCCATGCTATAGTAGCATCATGATGTTTTCCTTCACCGAAAACTCAAAATCTCCAACATTTCACAAAATTCATGCGGTCAATAGTCTAGTGATATACTATTGCATTGTACCAAACATACAAATAGTAGGAAATTTCTTAAAAAAATTGATAAAAAATATCAGGTTTAATTTACTTACTTTACTTACCTATTTACTTATAATCTATTACTAGATGTTAATTCTCTACTCATATACTTGAGATCATGATAATTAAAAGTAACCCTAGACCCATAAATTACGGAGCTCAAAAATTAATAACAAAGAAGAGAGAAATTGGACCATAACTCATTAAATAAGTAATTAAAACCAATTTTGCCATTAAAATTTATTTACTTGTTTACAGGATGTTGTGTAAATCCATACTCAAATTATAAATCTGAAAGTAACAATGTTTAGATATGTCTGTTCCCTCTTTACAGAACGCCTTTAGTATTGTCGTTTTTTCTTTAGTATCTCTAGGGCAGAATCACTTAGCTTTCACTGTAGGACTGTAGGTACTTAATTAGTCACAACTCTATTTTTTTCATTTTTCTTCATTAGATTTCGCTCTTGAGATTGCTTTAAACAACAACCCTGACGTCACGATCTTGTGCATTCGATTTAGTTGGTTTTGTTGGTTTGTCCAATCGGAGCAACAGATAAATGTGATTTTTGGCATAGATATAGTTTATGGACCGGACAATAAAATAGGCTACTATTTATTCCGGAAAAATGTACAGTTCCTGTGGGAACGCGGGTGAAAACAGCGGGCAGAAGCTAGTTTTAAATAAAAGCGAGCTAAATATAAAAATGCTACTGGTATAAGAAATAAAACAAAAAATCAATTGAGTCCAAAGATTTTTTTTTTTTTTTTCCTTGCCTAGGGTTCGTTTTGTAACGTCCAAAGATTTAACGAATATTATAATGAGCGGTGGAGCGGATAAATATAAATCCATCGATTAAAAATTCATTAGATTACCGCGGCACAACTAAATTAAAAATTATATAACCACTTGATCCTCTTGAAGACTTGAACAGAGCTATTTCGGTTATCCACTATTTACCGAACACTCTGTATAACTATTAATGTAACCAAAAACAGCTCTAGTCGCCAAAGCCGAAGTGATTGTTCTGCTAGGAAAACTTTGAGTAGATATGAGGGGCTGTGAGGCTTTAATAAATCAAAATTATTGGTAAAGTTCGAGACTAGCAGGCACCTGAAGTATTAATTCAACCCATATTTCATTACACTGAAATATTCTGCTTCAATTACTGATAGTTATTTTGTTATACCCCCAATATTTCCGGGAAACGTATCACTAATTTACTAAATTTTGATCGAGAGTAATAATAGTAGGTTTTTTTCTCGGAATAATGAAAATGAGTTTACAAATTATGCTTGTGGTATAAACGCAGCTTTGTATGTGTCATTTGCATTAGATATCCAGTAGGAAACTGGTGTTACCTCACTGTGGGGCTACAATAATATTATATTATGATTCAGCATCTTAAGGCGCTCTCTGCAGCAAAAAGTCCTGTTTTTCGTAGCACAAATATCCGTTTCCATACATATTACCAGCAAAACAATAGAGTAGTATAGCCAAGTGTTTATAGAAAAGACTTATCTATAAAATACTTTAAAGAAATGACCCAGAATCTGAAAAAAAAATAGCATAAACGACCCCGAAAATTTTCTTTTGTCTCCAAATGTCCAATATTTTGAGCGACAACTATCATATATTTTGTAACCAAAAGAAAGGAAATGTAGTCATCTAAAGACATATGTAAGAATAATTAATGGTATATTAATTAATGGTGTCTCTTTTTCTTAATTAAATAAAAAGTACGAAATAACGTTCAACTAAAAGGAAACCGCTCGCCATTTTCAACCTTATTTCTTTAGAAAAGGGTTATACCTAAAGATGGCTTATTACAGCCACTTAAGGCAAAGGCCCTTAAGGCCTTTTTATTTTTACTGTTTTCACGCGAGCGAAGGCAAGGAGACAAGAAACACCGAACAGTGCGTGGATGCATACCGCTTTAGCAGTCCTTAGACATCCAACGGCCACAGCTGCTTCTAGATCGGCATAATATCCTGCTTATCACATCGACTTCCAGCTAAGTCAGAACAATAAGGTATGCTGAAAACCAGCCACTGCGCATATTTAGTCTACGTAGCATATAAATTGAGTGTACCTCTTTAGCCTAAGGAGATTATTGTATGTTTTTCATATATCGCGGACTATATAAATAGATTTACGATTATTTGGGTTAGAATATAGTTTTTATGTTACCAAAAAATACCTTTGTATTTGGTTCAGGACCAAATAAGAATAGCTTAACCTTACAAGCTCGTAATCATATTGTTGTAGTAAGAGGGCACTTAAACATTTCTCCGCTTCTTATACCGCACACAATAAAGGGTAAGAAAGGAAAATGAAAATGCGAATCTCGAAGCGTTTTTTTTTCTGAATAAGATGTCCTCAAGTAGCCAAACATCTCAATTATAATGGAGCAGGGCAATAAAAGAAAACCAACAACCAACTTTGGTGCGGACCGGCGACATACCGCGACTAAGCGTTGTTGTAAATTTTGCGAAAAATATTCCTTCGCAAAGAAAAACAAAAGCGACTTTAACCCAGGGTTGAAATTTATGAGATGCGCCTCGGATTAAAAATGTTTGCCGTGCCCTCAGGCCCCGGCCGGGCTTCATTAGACCGTGTTTCTGGAATATTCTGATTAATATTTACCTTCCACTTCTTGCGGATTGTAGTTCATTAACCTTTCTGTCTTGTAATCGAGCCTTGTCGGAATTCGGTTACGGTGAATATTTTTGAATACGAAATCAATTAGCTGCCTAGCTGTCACCTGCTCTTGAGATAAGGATAAAATAAATTCACTACAAATCTGTTTTAGTTCTGGCATATTATATGGAATTCAAGGTAGAGTTTCCTTTTGTCAGCAAAGAGCAGAGACCGAGCAAAGGAGTAGATTGAAAAACAGCGCTGCGTGCACACAATAATTGTTATGGGCTGGCGTTGTGCTTACTATCAGGCAAACGACCAGCTCGTCTCGTTATCCAATCTTATTAAATAAAAAATATGAAAATGTGTACGAGGCACATGCTGAATCTACTCTCATTATATACCATTTCTTTAAGTGTTTTAATATATATTGTGAAGTTGTATAAGGGTGTAGTTGTAAATGATTTGATTTGATTTAATTAAAGAATTTGACTGTACATTGTGAATATTCAGTTGCATATATTTACAGTCTAATTACTGAAACCACAGACACTGAAAAGGATTCGAAAAGTTGGGAATTTCTAAAAATGCCTTGGTTTTTGCTCGGCATCAAAAATCGTCGTGATATGCTAAGAAATTATCTAGCTTACCTGAATCACACACAAGATTCCTTGTCAAAGTCTACTCGTATTTTATACACAAAAATTAATATCCTCAAAAAAAACTTTCACATCAAAAAATAGCCTACATTACATCAAAAACTATACCAATCACTACGTATTAAGGCTTAAAAATAACCTCATAATTAGTTATGCAATAATTACTACAGTAAACCCGAGGGATAATCATAGCTTTGGACACCTATTAATACCCAGGTATCTATTAGAAACAAGTGGCTCGCTATGACGGTAACTAATTAATATGGATCGTGAGTAGTGGACATTTATTTCAGAGGGATAAGTAGCAACGACAAATTGTAACCATAACCGCAGTGACTTAACTTTTGAACAGCATTGGGACACCCTGAATCAAATCTTGATATTATAAGTCAGTACTAGCAAAATCACTTCAAACTGTTATTCCTTGTCAAATGCAGCTTCCTTTAAGATTATCATAGACTATAAAATTGGGGCTACTATATCTACCTTACTAGAGTGATTCGTGAAATATAAATCATATATCACATATGGCAACCGTTCCATTCTTTGTTAATATAATGAGTAGTCATTTGTATACTACTTAATTTAGATGTTTAAATATCAATGTTATTTAACTATTCTTCAGCCAGCTGCCAAATCTAATGCTAAAAGGCACAATATATTTCTTTTTGTTGAAAACTTATCAAAAAATACATTTGCCGTGGTGATGGTTTTTTTTTATGTTAATAGGTAACGAGACGAGCTGGTCGTTTTCCTGATGGTAAGCATAACGCCGGCCCATAACGATTGCAGTGCCACCCAGAATTTTGAAACACAAAGACCTGCCGGCACTGCAGTGCGCTAGTTACGCTGAGATATTAGGTATTAAGTCTCATAAGCCCGGTTATTTCACTGACTACATTGCTCATCAATACTTGCTACTTGGCGGCAGACTTCACGTGCAAAGCGGTGGTGTTAACCCAGTCGGACACTCGCAGAAGAGTTATTCCTACCACATAGTAGTAAGTCTATCTTCGCTATACTATTTTCGCTTTACCAACATTCATCACGTATCAAATCTTTCCAAGCGTTCTATTTTCATCGATAAAGTCTCAACAAAAAACTAAATCGAAACATTATCGAATTATTTCGTTCGTTACCTCGATAACTTTCATCTGTTACTTTTAAAAGTAAAGTAAGATTGGCTGGATTAAGCACTAAAAGGCAATATCCATAACCGCTCAACGAGCCGTACAAACTTTCTTGCCCAACCATAAAACCGAGTCCAATTCAGCTTCAGCACTTCGGTAGTTCGAGCGTAAATTAGGTTAGAACGATTGTTCAATCGAAATTAGGTAAATTATTACTCGACCAAGCAGTATAAAACCAAGGGGCTCATTACAGCGAACTGGCTGGTAGTAAATCAGAGAATGGTTGCTGTGATGGAGGGTGCTCAATATAAGGTTTAGTTATGTACGGTTCAGTGTGCAACGCACATTAAACGTAAGGGAATGTTATAAATTAATATTGGAGCTACTTATTGATTGGTAGCCTCGTCGATTATGTTTCATGTCAGTACCGAAGTATATATGTGTATTGTGTAATCATAGTAAGATAATTAAACGCTTAAACGCTTTCACACTCATACCCCGCACTAGGATTCCCTGTGTCGCAGGTGGCATGGACACACACAGATACACATCACAAACATCCAAGACCCGAACGACGCAAACGACCGGTTCTTCTCGTTATCATATAGTATTAAAAAAAGACAGGGACATTTTTCTTTCTGTCGATCTATCCTAAAAATGCTTTGTGATAGATGGAACAAAATAAGACTATAAGATTAATACTAAATGTGAAATGTTAATGTTTCATAAAAAACTTCATATAATGTTTCTCTCGTACGCCTAACCTAATTCAATTCACTATGCATGCTCCAGATGCGTCCGTTATTACTCTCAACTCAACGTGCACCTCACACACACACTTATTTAATGTTATAAATTACGGGTCCTGCACTGACAAATAGGTAAATTGAGCACATGACTAATAATAGCATCTTTTTTAAATTCAACTAATATAGATCTTTGGATTATGTTTAATACTAAACTATAATTTTTTAATCAGCTTTTAAAAAATTATAAGTTTGCAGAAAGCTATCGTCATGAACTCATGACCAACTTTTTAATGCTACTTAGTACAAGTACTCATTTTAATTAGTTACGATAAATACCTTTTTTGGTAAGCAGAGAGGTAGATAATCATTTCGCTTCGTCAAATCAATTCATATTTAGGTCCTTTTGTTTACAATGTTTGAGTTCACGTTTTATTTGATGTTTGCAGATAAGTCGTAGCTACTTCTGCACTGTATATATCTTTTTCGTTTCATTATTCGCATTTTAAAACTCTTGATTAAAATTAAGATCTGTTAACGGGGTCACTAAGCTCTAGTAGAATTAGGTCCTAAGTCACCCCCAGGTGTACATCCTATTACAAGTTATCACCGTTCTCGTTGTGATAGTTACCTCGCGGTTATTAATTTTAATAGCTGTTAAGTTCAAGTTTTGTCTCCTCGCTTGGGGCTAATATAAGTTAGGGTTTAATTTCCAGGATCGCAGAATTTGTCCTACCGCGTTACTCCACGCGAGTTGTTTGCCTGGTTGAGGGAGTTAATGGAAGCTAATGGTGCTCCTCATTAAGTCTAATGTCCTGTTTAAAATCAGCATGCAAAAGGAAGTATATTAGAAGACATAAAAATATGGTTAGACTAGCTTCTGCACGCGGTTTCACCCGCGTTCCCACAGGAATCGTGCATTTTTCCGGGATAAAAAGTATATGTTACTCTTATGCTACCTAAGGGTAAGAGTTGGAAAAACAAACATGGGTTACCTACATAATGAGGGAATCTGGAAAACACGAAACAATGTTATAAACGTGAACAAATACGAAATTTACGTGAACAACTGCAATTATTAAAAGTTTTACAGTTGCATACAAGCTAATTGAAACGGTCTCAATTTTAATGTCAGTGGTTAAAATTTTAATTGTTTTATGCTAATGAATGAATTTGTTAAGTAAATTGTTACACTGCTCACAAATGGACAATGTAAATTTAATGCTATGAAATAGTTTCTGCGATTACGGCTATGAATAAAAAAAACTCCATAGTTTAGCATTTGATCATTTTCTCGCATGATCTATGGTCATAGATGATGAATATTAAAACTGCAAGTCCAGTTGCCGTAGCACACCGATAGACGCTTGACCGATCATGATGAATCATAATCATCATCAGCCAGAATATTTCACTGCTGAACAGAGGTAATTTTTCATAATACACTACGCTTAGCCAGCGTCTTGATGCAGATTGCAATGTATATTATAATGTATAATATAAACTTGACACGGACTAAATAGATAAATTGCGAGGAGCCAAATTAATAACAAGTCGCTGGAATAACAGTTCCATACCGACTTCATATAACATTTTGGTCCAGATCTTTTAAACTACTGAACCGATTTTGATGAAACTTACGCTATTCCCTATGTTGAAGTAAATGTAAGCCAATAAAAAAGAAAGGTCACAATCTAATTAATAGTTTCGGAAAAATACATAGGCAAACATACACATACAAACATAAATTATATTTGTTTGAAAGCCCCAACATATTGCAGTTTCAAAAATATTACATACAGAAGTGTCAAATTGATAAATAACCTTTTTTGAAATCGGTTAAAATATTCTATACCAACTAAATTAATTTTCTATTTTGGTTTTTATTATACAATTCATTGTTTAATCATAAAAAGATTGTTTTTCTATTATCGTATAACCTTTCAGGACATGTAAAGCATGCAATCAAATGTAATCATTTCTCTACATCTTTTTTCCCCTTGATTGACCTATTTGTTTGGTCAAAAAAATTCACACTGCGCCCTCTCGAAACTCGAACAAAGTAGCGTACCCACATTGAAATAAATTTCACCCATCAGTACCCATAAAGTTCTATAAAAGGCGCCGCGCTGACCGTTCCGCGCTAAAGGCAACACCTAAAAATTTCTCGTATTTAGTTTATCTAGAGGTCGTTAACCCTCGCGTGCTTAGGAAGTGTTAACAGCCGCGCAAATTAGGTATTAGTTAGTAGGCACAGCTGGGCGGGCCTGCGCTATCTAGTATCTGGTACTATTGCACTTGTCAGCCGCTTGCTTTATTCCCCTCGCTATGTAGGCACTATAGCTGCGTTGCGTTTGCAAGACTCAAGCGCTCGGCAATCTCGGCATGTAAAATAAGTGGCTAGTGGTTATGCTGATTTATATGCATTTTTAAGAGGTTATTTGCGTTTACGGAATAGATGTTCCTTATTAGTTCAGAATATATCGAAGTAGCTATTACACATAATGATTTTGCTGAAACTACAGAGCAATTTGAAACTCGTTGAAACATAATCGTTTTTATCCATCGAGATACTACTCCAGAAGGTCGGATTAAATACCAACACAAATTATATAGGGTATTAAAAAATTGGCAGAAAGATTGTATATGAACCAAGGCTGACGTCAAGTAGACGTATATAATGTTAAGAAACAAAAAAGAATTTAAAACCTTATTCATAGAAGTAGGTTTTGCTAAAAAATTAAAAAATTAGAAAATTTTGCTTGCAACAATTTATCAGCCTACGCAGATTCCGACTGGGAACTTCCGGTTTTACGTGTAACGGAGTTTGCGAAAACAAATAGGAGTAATGGAGTAGAAGCATTTCACTTTTGTTGCTAAGTATATTAATATATAATTTTAAGCTATATTAATGTTTTTTGTATTTTATAAGTCAAATTTACAGATATTATAATTGATTTCTCGTATATAATACCTACACAAGAAATTTTAGTTATTTAAATCCGTCCGGACCCGAAGGACAGTTATGTTTTTCGGGAGCAAGTATTATAGTGGCTGTTTGTTTCTTTAGTGACAGAGCCTAAACTGGAGGATGAATTTTGGTAAATGAGGAATATTGAATATTGTTATTCTGGTAAGTGATGTAGGATTTATAAATAAGATATGTGAAGAAAACTAAATATGGCGATTTTAAACCGCCATAAGATGATAAAGTTTTATACATTTTTTTAACAGCAGCAAAAGTCAATGAGTTTTGTTTTGAAATAAACTACTTCTGACTATCTGGTGTGTAAAAAAACTTGGGCTAAACTATGGAACATAAAAATCCGTTGAGAAGAATTAATATTAAAACTGGTTTAAATCATCCAGTATATATTATTTTTTTGGATTAGCATTTGACATCAATCTAAAAATGTGATCGAAGGTGATTATGCAGTGCGGCTGGTAGATATGGATGATATGTAGATTCTTGTCTTGCAAGACATTGAAAATCAGTTGCACTTTGTTCAACTTCTAAATGTTCACACTACGCGGCACTAGAAACTGTCCTAATGTCTTTCATAAATTTTGTCATCCTCTCCATTGTCTGAAAGAAATTGCTAAGATAAGACTGCCCTTTGTATTACTAGAATAAATTTAAATAAGTATCTTTTGTAAAGTTTTTATCTCACTACTCAAGTTTATTTTATAGGTGTCGTTCTCTCAATCTTACGAATCTAGATGAATTGATGATAATGATCTATCTACCGCTGAACCAAAATTGCTTTGAAGTTTCACGTGATTCTAGCACGTATCGATTTATGTATTTTTTCCATTACCAACACCATCCTTTTGAAGTAGCCATCGAAAACCTTTTAAAATATACATGCGTTTGATACTTTCTAAGGCATGTAGGTCTATACTTCCGTCTCTTTTATGTAACATGGAGTTATTGACAGCCCACTCGACTTTTTAATAGGGAGCATGACAAAAAGCGTTTACAGAGGGCTTAACTTCCCCGAATTTGAATAAGTCATTATGCAAATGAACACTTTCAAAGCTTTTAGAGAACTTAATAGGCTAGTCTTATTTCAGGGCCGTGTAAAAATATCCCCTTTATAATTTAAGTAAGTAAATATAGCTTCTCTTGGCAAAAGGGGGTGTTTATATTACACTTAACTGCCTAACTACCACAGGTGGTAGAGATTCTGCGAGGGTCCGTATAGACTGTAACAGCTTGAGGTGATACCGCTGCTTTGCTAACAAACAATAGTGTGCATGTATATTGTATACATTACAGTTCCCATTTGATGAGCAAAGAAGTGAAAAAAATACTACATATATTACGATACGTACTAGTACGTATCTGATACCTCAGCTCAGGGTAATGAGCGCACGTAAATGCAGTGCCACGCAGGCCTTTGTGTTTCATAGTTGTGGGTGGCACTACAACTGTTATGGACATGCGTTACCTCCATGCATACGACTTGCTCGTTTCGGTACTTTGTAGTATGAAAAACCTTGGAGTAACAGAAAATATGTTACATTTTCACAAATTGCAATTTATATTCTGACTAGATCCCCTTATGAGGGGATCGAGTTAGGGATAGTTTGAAACTGGCTTAACTTTCATTTTAGTTTCCAACGTTGTATTAAGTGCCTGTTTATAAAGCTGACGTTGGTAAAACTGTTGATATTTTGGGCATGTTTTGGAAATACGATCATTTCGATTAAAGTAAATAGTTTTTACTAGTTAAATTAAAATATGCTAGCAATAAAACTCCTTTTCCCAATTAACACCCAGTTTATCCTGTGTTTTAGCTTTTTTTATGCGGTTTGAGAACGAGACGAGCCCGTCGTTTGCCTGATGGTAAGCATAACGCCGGCCTATAACAATTGCAGTGCCACTCAGGACTTTGAAACAGAAAGGCCTGCGCTCGTTACCCTGAGACATTGTGGGTATTAAATCCCATAAGCCCAGTAATTTCACTGACTACTTTGCTCATCAAACCGGAACACAGTACGTAATGCTTGCATATTCTGCCTCGCGGCAGACCTCACGAGAAAAGCGGGTGCTAACCACCCAGACACGGACATTCGCCACCACTACCACCTAGCTTTAGCACTCATGAAAATTAAATGACTCGTTCCAAAACTAAGTATAGTTTTAAGTATAGTTTTTTTTCCTCCAACTATTTATAATGCAGTCGTTTCCTCATCTGCTTATTTATTAATGTACTTCACTCTTACTCCTCTTATTTCCTTTGGTTATCAAAATAACAAGGAAAACTACACACAATTAATTTTAAGAATGTACAGACCGAAACTGTCCAAAAAATAGTGCAAATGAAAACAAACGTCTAGGAAATTCAATCCACGTTCCCAGAACGGACTACCTTGTACGTAGGAACGCTAAAATGTGTCATCTATCTCGCTTAATGAGGTGAAATACTGACGTTTGTCGGAGTTCTAGACGTTTCTTTTCCGACGGAATAAATAATGAGAAACTGAGCAGAGAATACCTGAAGGCAGATAGCCAGTCTTACAATGTCTCTGAGAAAATAAATTAAGGTTACCTATCCAGTTTGTGTTTTGATCAGTAGTCGCAGTGCTGCTCATTTTGTAAACGATACTCGTTGAATAGTTTAAGCGTTATGAACACAGTCGGCACACAAAAGCTACGACTGAGGGTGGATGGAAACTCTATTTAATTCTATTGAGAATAAATTATTCCTGTCGATTCTCTGTTCACAGTTTGTATTGTATGTGACGCTATTTGAATTACTATTATTAAAGACATTTTTGATTTGTTTATTTATCAAAATTAGAGACAGCCTTGCAAACGTCGTAGTTAGGCACGTCGTAATGCAACACAGACCATTAAACCTATAGACTCCGCTTAACCGGGCACCCCTGCTCGTCTAGGTTAAGTATTATCACTGCTTAACGCCGCCTAGCAGAACCAATCACAACACGCCGTCTTCATTCGTCTGATGTATGAGATTTAAACTGACCAATCACAACACGCCGTCATCCCTCGACCCCCACCATCATTTGACGATTGTGTTCTCATGCAAAACTTGGATTATACGGCTTCTAGGTTTACTGGTCTGTGTAATGCAACATTAACAATACGTATGGTAGAGCACATTTTATCTAGCTACAAAGTTAAACGTGACCTCTCGTAACAATCTGTAGTATGCTATAACTGCTGCACTTGAAACTCGGTTTCCATTCCAGTCAAAGGAGAACTCTCCTTTAGCGTCCACCGCTACCTTCGGTGCACTTTCTGTAGATGGAAAAGTCGTGAGACTTTTTTTTTTCAGAATTCATTTATACGTTTGGCAACTATCTCACCTATTGGTAAGTGGAGAAGTGGTCGATAATTACTCATGCTTGCTTAGAAGACAACTATTCATAGATACCTAAAAGATCAATAGCGATTTGCATAGCATAAACAGAAGAAACAGAAAACAGTTTCCCATCAGTGATCAAATTGTTTTATTGGAACTGTACGTGTAAGCTACGTGGGTTCAGGACAGGATATTATTTCGTGAAAATAATTAAAAGTTCGTGAGGTACGTGTAATTTTGTGCAGTATATTTTTCCAAGTAACAATTAACAATCAAAAGGTAAAAACGTCAAAAATTCAAAAATTATAATATTTAAATCCGGCCAAAAGGAGGCGCGCTACCGGTTTCAAGCGCCAAAGAGGCGCGTCGCCTACATTTCTCCCCCTCAGTGCTTCAGCACTCATCATCAGGCTTCATAGGTAGCAGTGCCACGCGCGTTACCGGCCGCCGAAATGTCCCTCGACTGGTTTTGACGTCAACCACGCGTACTCGCCCATCGCCGCCGGGGAATGTCTTCTCCACGATTCCCATCGGCCACTCATCTATTTTTGTCAAACTGTCGATTTCGCCCAGCCGATTCGCAACAAATGTTTTGTAGCTCCTATTGTCATTGCGAATCCAATGTAAAACTGTCGTGGAATCTGTCCAAAAATATCTTCTTGACACACTCAATCTGTGTGCAGTTTGGATTGTTTCAGCTAGTCGACAACCTAGAAGAGCAGCTTGCAACTCAAGGCGCGGTATAGAAACCGCTTTGACAGGCGTGACTCTGCATTTACTCGCTATAAAAGAAGTATGAATTGGCGAAGAATCGTCGGAGTGCGTATGCTTCAATATGACGCGCCAATAACCAACTGCAGCATAAGCAGTGGGGGATGCATCGCAAAAAATGTGAAGCTCATACGCTTTGTCTTCGCTACTCACTGTTTCTAGTTTAGTCTCTGCGGAACGTAAGTACCATCTCGGTATGCGCAGATCGCGAAGTCTTACTAGTTGTGACAGCCAGTCCTTGAATGACTTGAATGAGTTCTCTGGTATCTTGTCGTCCCAATGAGTATTAGTTTTCCAGATAGCTTGTAAAATTATTTTTCCTTTAATTGTAAATGGCGCTAGAAAACCATATACATCAAAAATCGACATAACTATTCGTAGTAACTCTCGCTTAGTCGGCCTTTGTTCAAATGTCAATAGCTCCTTGGGAATATGCTTAAATGACAAATCAAATCCAAAACAGTCACTTGCAGGATACCATAGCAACCCCAGAGTGCGTTGCGATTCGTTCTCTTTGAACATGTCAACTGCTTTGTCATTCAAAGCAGTTTCAGATATCCCTTGAAGTACGCTCTGGTTATTGCTTAGAAAACTTCTTATTTCAAAACCTCCTTGTGCATATATGTAAATAATGTCTTTTATTAGTTGATTAGCATTATTTTCTTGTTGGCTATCAACATAGTCGTCCATATAATGATTTTTTAGAATAGCTTCGACTGATTTAGGCATTTCGTCTTGGAATCTCAGCGCGTTCTTGTTTTTTATGTATTGCGCAACGAAAGGCGAACAATTTGCACCAAATATCAGTGACGTCATTGCATATTTCTTAACGGGAACGGTTTGATTTTCTCGCCAAAGAAATCTCAATGCATGTTGGTCTTGCTCAATAATTTTTACTCTTAAAAACATGTCTTTGATATCGCCGATAATTCCGACAGGCTCTTCTCTAAATCTCAACATAATGCCTAGAAGCGATTGAAGAAGGTCAGGCCCTTGTAGCAAATAATCGTTAAAACAGTGTCCTCCGGATACCGCTGCGGCGTCAAACACTAGTCTTAGTTTTTTCTTGTTCGGGTTATCGACGCCGAAATGTGGAAGATACCAAACACGTGGCTGGTCTGAGCTTTCATCATTAAGTTCCCGAGCGTAATCGTTGACTAAAAGATGTTCAACTCGGTCTTTATAGCGTAGAGCAAAATCGTTATTTAAGAGCATCTTTTTCTCTACAGTTCGTAGTCTTCTGTATGCGTTCGGGTAGGAATCGGGTAGTCTCGCATCTGATTTCCATGGAAGACCAACTTCCCAGCGACCACCAACAAGTTTTGCAGTGCTATCTAAGATCGATATTGCTCTCAGGTCATCAGCGTTCTGTCGTGGTATTTTTGTAACACCGATTGCGTCAAAGGCAAAAGATCTTTTCACCTCTTCATGAAGTAAGATGTCATTGTTCTCACTGCTATTTGTACACACATGCAGCACAGAGTGTTCAGTCTCAGCTGGTAGCAAAGAAAGGTCGGATGGTAACAAACAGTGGTTCTTTTTACTCTCTCCGTTTATTGTGCCAATAAAGCCGTGTACGCACCACCCCAATGACGTCTTTGTTGCGTATGGTTCATCAACAAGACCAGCTATAAAATGCAGTGGTGCCATAAGATGGTAGTGATCGTGTCCAATGAGGATCTTCGGTTTGACATCACCAGTGTAGGTCAGCAACTCAACATTGTCTCGGAGATGTTGGTATTTTTGTATGTCCGAATCGGACATGGTTTGCGTAGCTAAATCCAATTCTTTCATCTTCCGAGCGCATAATGTATATCGATCTCCTTGACTGTTCGATATAGCAAAACTAATGTTTTCTACTTCACATGAGATTTTGCTGGAAGTCCATGCACTCTTTGCATTCAGTGTAGTTTTTTTACCTTTTAGCCCAACTTCCTCGGCGATGTCAGCTGATATCAGACTTAAAGCTGCGCCATCGTCAAGTAGGGCAAAAGTCTTTACATTTCCTCTCGGTCCATGTACAGTCACCGGTACGATCTTCAATAACAAGCGTGGACCACTCTTAACAACTGCATGAGCGACTATTTCAGGCTCGCTGTCATCGTCTTTCTTTTCGTACTTGACTCCTTTTAACGGCCAGTGCAGTAAGTGATGATGATCTCGATTGCAGCCATCAACGTCGCACTTCTTTTCGGGACACGTATCTTTGTTGTGACGACTCTCGAGGCACTTAAAGCAAAGCTTGTGTATGCGGACAAAATGCCAGCGATTGCGAATTAACGCTCGTTTGAATTGTGCACAAGATGCTAAAAAGTGTTTGTCTGTCTTACAAAACTTACAGTTATTCGTGTCTTGGGCCATTTTCGACGTTGAAGGTGTCGTGTGTAGAATCTCATTTACTGGGTGCAAATTGTATGACGATCGGCTGTCATCCGGCTTCTTTCTGACAGCTTGCTCAGTCTGACATATAACATGACTTACTCCAGCTGTCGCAGTCTTTGAAGCTTCCATGTGTAAAAATTCAGCGAGTATTTCTAGCTTCGACCTCTTTGCATCTGAGCAAGTAAAAAAGTAGTCAGTCCACTTACTAATGAGGATGATCGGACATTTCGAAATGACAACTGCGAGAAGTTCTGGGCTCCGTAAATAATCTTCTTGTTCCATTGCTTTTACTGCAGCTACATAATTCATGATCTTAATGGCGAATGTAACTATGTTTGCGTGGTAGGCCGGAGGTAGTGGTGTAGTCTTTTTCAACTGCTGTACCAACTTGAAAATTATAGTTTCCGGACGACCATACCGTAACTGTAGCGCATCAATGATAATGTCAGGCGTCGTGTTTCCCATAAGGAGTGAAGCTACAGTCTCTTTCGCTTCGCCGCGCAGACATTTACGAAGTCTCCATAAGTTTTCGATGTCTGTGAAATTACACGCTTGTGTTGACTCCGTGTAAGACTGCTTGAATTGAAGCCATTCTAAGCAATCACCACTGAAGATAGGTAAATCTTTGCAGGAACTTATTCTTGAAAGGAGAGCTTTGTTATTAAAATCAGCTGCTGCAGAGTTGAAGGCGTCCTTCAGTGCGTAGGCCAGTTGTTGAATGTCAGTTGGAGCCGCTCGTGTTGCTTCTACCGGTAGTTTCCTGCCGTCGTTGTGCATATGCGGGCCCTCATCATTCACGCAATTGTACGCCATCCAATTTTTCACCTTCTCGTTTGTGTCTGTAGTAGCTACTGAGTGAGTTTTGTGACTCCTGTGTGAGTGCTCATCTTCAAGTGCAGCTACTTCTGCAGCTAGTCTTAAGTCAATAAGTGTTGCTTCACGCTTAGCGGCTTCATCCTTGAGTCGAGCGTCGCGTTGTGGAAGGACCAATGTAAGCTACCTCAGATGTGCCAGCTTGTCTATTTGGCTGCTCTGAGTATGCCTCACGAACTGTGTGCTCAGTCTCCCTTCTAGCAACGCTTCGTGTTGTCATGGGTTTTGTTGGAGACCTGAACATTTTTCCTGCCTCGCTATATTCCGGCTTACTTCGTACGATGAGCGGTGTCTTCACTATCCGGCTCGAAGGACCAATGTAAGCTACGTGGGTTCAGGACAGGATATTATTTCGTGAAAATAATTAAAAGTTCGTGAGGTACGTGTAATTTTGTGCAGTATATTTTTCCAAGTAACAATTAACAATCAAAAGGTAAAAACGTCAAAAATTCAAAAATTATAATATTTAAATCCGGCCAAAAGGAGGCGCGCTACCGGTTTCAAGCGCCAAAGAGGCGCGTCGCCTACAGTACGTTTCCGAGTTACCATTCGCTTAATGACGCGCGCTAAAGAAATCGGATCCTTCACGCTAATGGGCGAGAGCTGATAAATCGAGCTGGGCGGGACAGTGATCGCTCGTAAAACTTTTAACGACTGCCCAAATTACTACCTTTTACATGGCGTTTCGTTCGTGCAATCTGTTAAATCATTTAGTCGACGGATACGCAGAGTTGCGGAATCATGCAGCCTGTACGTTATGACTATAATGGTGGGTGCCGAGTTTTGTTTGTAGCGTTTTAGGCGTGATTGTCATTTGTCGGAGAAATTTTAATAACAATAATACCGAATGTACATTATTATAGGTATTGTAGCCGATCAATTTCGACAGCTTTAAATGAGTGTCGCTTTGAGTTCTATATGTATTACCATCTTCAAGTACGGCGTCATTTGCAATAGTTGTCAAACGACCTGTCAAGAATAAAAAGGTTCTTCGGCTAAGAATTCGAATTCTATAATAAATATAGAAATAGTAGACGAATGGTAGCATAGGTTACATGCCACGAAATAAATATTACATCTACAAAAACTAATTTATCACACAAAATTATTGGACAATACATAGATCGCTCTCCGAAATAATTGTAATTTCTGTCTATTCACACAAAAGGTCCTTACGAAAGCACCTATTAGCACTAATAATAAATGATCTTCATTAGCTAGCTCCTAAATAAATACTACAACTAATTACATCTAAACCACTCTACAAAAACTGTTCAATCATCTACAGACCATTACAAGCCTAGTATATACCTATAGCTAATTATCGTTTACTTTTTACTAACCGTCTTCAAAAAGGAGGAGGTTCTATGTTCGACTATACGTGTTTTTTTATGTATGTTCGCCGATTTCTCCGCAATTGTGAACCGATTTTGAAATATCTTTGTTTGTTTGAAATGATCTCGAAGTGGCCCCATATAAATTTTATGAAAGAAAACTACCCCTAAAGGTGGAAATATGGGGGATGAAATTTCATATGTCACGATAATTTTACAAAGTCAGTTCCCAATTTTTGAGAAGCAATGTGCCATTTTGCTATTTACTGGTTTTTCACAGATTAGTGTTTCATTCATTTCGGAGATTAAGGATATAAAAGTTTGTACGAAAAGCCGTAGGGTGTAAACTTGGTATTAAGTTATGAAAAGTAACGATGTGAATCTACGGGTGCTATAAAATCTCAAAAATGCTGCCTTTGCGTCTCAGCCGTTTGATGACGTCCTAGAATAGGATTTCTATTAGGCCGATTTACGTTTAAAGCACTAGAAACCTTGATTCTATTCCGCTATTCGTCACTCTCAAGGGACGAGATGGAGTAATATTCTGGCGGAACGCACTGAGAGCGTGATAATAATTATTGCTGGTTACAGCTACCACCTAAAAGATTTATAACAGTCGTAAGGCTCATTGTTATTCGAATTACTACTGGGCATGTAGGGATACCTACGCAGCAGCGTAATACAACAGTAGGTATATATAGAAACGACAATGTTACATAACATGGTTCTTCTTTAAGAAAAATTGGTTTTTCTACAAAGGAAAGCATCATAATACCGTTTATAAAATAGAATCTCATTACCCGAACGAATAAACAACGATCACGTTTAGTTTAAAATATTTATGGTAAAATGCCAAGTTTCAAGTTATTCGCGTCGAGAAGAAATGTGTCGTGGAGGCGGAGCTAGAAAGAAACATTTGGGTAATTTGTTTGTTGCGTCCGGGGCACTAAGAGATTGCCTTATAGCATCCCAAGATTTCTTGTTTTACATCTCGTTTGGTGCGGAATAGCTAGCGGATGTTTCTACTTATTTTACGGCCGGAGTCAATAAATCTTTGTACAAATTGGGAACTTAGACACGTCTGGCGCGAATTTTTATTTTGCTTACTTGAAAATTATCGACAGCAGCTGATATAGAAAGAATAGGATTTCATTGTTGTCCTGCCTGTCTGGTCTTTTTTCTCAATACTGGCTTGAAGGACATATGAGGTTAAAATTAATTTCGTAAATAATTTTATTGCACTATTAAATTATTTTTCTGGATAGGTTAGCTTTTCCAAGTTAACCTATTGACCTTTTAAAATAGGTACCTAGTAAAGCACATTATAAAATCTTGATGAAATTATTCGGTACTACCGGAGCCTGTATGTATAGTCAACGACATTAGTTGTAAAGCATCGTAGAGTCAGTAAATACTCTTAATATTCAATTAATTGAAAATCGAAAGGAATCCCGATTGGAAACAGATTATCAAAGAGCCTCTTGTAACAGCGTTAAGTATTTTATAACTTTTGGTAGGATAATAACCTATTTTCAAATTTAAGAAAAGATAAAAAAAAATTGAATAAATGTTAAAGCATCAACATGTTGATTGACCTTTAGTCTGTTTAAGGTCGGTGTTCGCCAAATGTAAAATAAACGACGTTTACGTGATCGTTTCGTCAAAATGATCTTCAAATTAATCCGAATTTGAAGCTATATGAACCTCAATTCATAGGTTAAACCTAGTTCATATTGAACTTCGAACCAAAATGGTTTGTGAACTCAGATCTTTGTCACAATTTATTGTAGAACTGTACCTAAGTGGTCGCATTGTAAACATTTTGGATGTTTGTTGAATATAAGCTTATATTGTTTAGCTACTTTTACTTACGATATCTGTTGTGATATATGCGTGATGTGATTTGTGTGTATGTGAAAGTGCGTTTTATCTATTTTCACGCAGTGTAATTCGCTTTGGCCGCGTACGAAACAGAACCTTCGTAACCAGTTGTTTTCAAACCATAATGTTTTGTACGATAGGTACCAACTGCGAACCAGGACTTTTGAATACTTGCACGAAACCGTAGATTTCATTCGTAACCGGATACGAAGAAAACATGAATAGAGATCGGATCGATGTGTTTTTTTGCAGACATCGTTTATGGGCCGGAGAACGACGTAGGCTTCTTTTTTTTTAAATGCACGTTTCCTGAGTGACTCTCGACGTGGGTGAAACCGCGGACAGCAGGTATTAAGTAATAAAATGTATATAGCCATGTAAAAACAAAATATTTTACCGACATCACTACGCAATCACACTCCATTGCTCCAGAAATAATATAAACCTTTCTCACAATATATCAAATTAAACCAGTGTAACTTTACACAATCAATAAAAAAAATCCCTCACATTGGTCGATTACTTACTGAGCGTTTGAATCCTAACTTCCCGAGCTTCTATAATTAGTGTTTCGAAACAATCCGGAAAAGTTTGTTAATAGAACTGGCCTCAACTATTAATTGCCAGTGCCAGTGTTGCCACTACGTCCTGTTAATAATACCTACGTAAACTCGGTTTAGTGTTAAGGTGCCGCTTCATGACCCGCCTAACGCAAAAATCCTAGAACGCAAAAATGGCCTAAAGTATGGCGAGCTGTAGCCTTCTAAGGGCGTTAAGGTTTCACACCTTTCATACAAAATTTTAGGTCCTCGAAACGCATGATACGATTTTAAATGCATAACTAAGATACATCGCTTTTAATAGTTGTAGATAATTTTTTTATTTAATTTATTAGTTTTAACGTTTAACTTTCCAAACAACAGGTTTCTATGTATATCGCTTTTATCCATAACATTCGATCGATAGATATGTAGAAAATCTTAACATATATATGTAATGATATCAAAAAATAATAACGAAGTGTTCCATGGGTCAGACAATGTAAGACGTGTTTTCGTATTTATTTATACAAAGTAATTTCTGGTTTCTGGTTTAAGATTCTTTACTTCTCTAAAGAACATACATAGTTCACTTATAAGAGAATTAACCTATATTAACTAAGATAAATGTTTGCCTTTGAGCATGCAGGCGAATTTTATCACAAATAAAAAGAAGTATGTAGGTAGGTAAAAAATAAGTTACGCACAAACTAGTCAAAGAGTATGAAGTTTACAGAAGTAATATAATAATTTGAAATCTTTATTCTAAGCTCGATTAAGCTTAGAATACAAAGAGCTTTGTGATTACAAAACCTCAGGTTGATACCAACAAATCACTACTGCCAGGATAAAACGATTGGATTGTGTTTACCAAAATCTTCGGAATCTCTAATTATAAGGAAAGCAGGAACATTCCAAGACGGCTGCAAAGTAACATTAATTAACGATGTCAACATTACACTTGCTTCCCGTCTTTATACGAGGGCGTAAGTTAATCAAGGCATGTTTTTAGCGCACTCGTAAGCTCACAACGTCTGAATTTAGCTTTCATTTGGTAAGATTCCAACGTTAACGTAACAATGGTATCTTCTAAATGAGTTAGAAAGAGTTATTCCGGTAGATAATTCGCTCGCTCGAGCAATATGAGGCGTGAAGCTGCAGCGGGGAACTCGCAAACTCAGTTGGCGTGGCAGATGGAGCGTTCCTCTCATTCTCAGGTTTAGTGCTGCACACGTAAGCTGAGGAGGAAATGGAGTTTTTTTTATGTTATCGGTAACGAGACGAGCTGGTCGTTTGCCTGATAGTAAGCCGGCCCATAACAATTGCAGTGCCACTCAGAACTTTGAAACACAAAGGCCTGCGTGGCACTGCAGTGCGCTCGTTACCCTGAGACATTAGGTATTAAGTCTCATAAGCCCAGTAATTTCACTGGCTACTTTGCTCATCAAACCGGAACACAGTAATGCTTGCACATTACTGCTTGGCGGCAGACTTCACGAGCAAAGCGGTGGTCCTAACCCAGACGGACACTCGCAGAAGAGTTAGTCCTCCTACTAACAAATCCCACTAAGATATTGGTAAATAGTAAATAGATATGCATACTCGTGCGTTTCTGTGGATGTGTTGGTATTGTAGCTATAGAGCCAATAGGTATAGAGTATGGACCATTATACGGACTGTGCTCAGAGGCTTATTGCAAGTCAAAATAAATGACGCTTCTTGCATCCAATAAAAATAATAGCACTTGCTTTTCCTTCAAGTTAATTCGAGAGGAATATCGGAATCTTCAACATAAAAAATAACAGAATAAATACAAATTTTACATCAATTTTTTTATTTGAATCGTTTTACCCACGCCACGCGTCGTGATGATTTATTGTTAACATCTAGAGTAAGTTCTCAGTTTTATAAAAATAATTTGCTACCTATATCCATTATAACATCTATAGAAAACTAGCTTCTGCCCTCGATTTCACCCGCGTTCCCACAGGAACCGTGGATTTTTCGGGATTAAAAGTAGCTTATGTTACTCTCCGGTCCATAAACTATTATATCTATGCCAATCTAAATTATGCCTATTGTGGCCAGTTTGATTTTCGAATAAACTCTTATTACAATACCCTTTTGCTGAGTTTTCATTCAAAGTTTAACCTCCTGGCTCGTTAATTCCCTTGCGATTTTCATACAACTTTCTCTCCCTATAGGTAGGCAATGCCTTACTTTACGTTGATACTACGTGATATGTAATTGGTCATTGTCGAGCAGTTGGTGTGAAAGGAATATACAAGTAATTAGAGGCGTATATTTTATTAGCAATTATTCTACGATTAATTGTGTGACAGCTTTAAAAAGATTTTAACGAATTTTAAGAATATATGCAGCGTTTATTGGAAAAATATCGATATTCAATAGAAAACAATGAAAAAACACCTCCACCGCGGGCTTGGTAGGTATACTTGGTACGTTAAGCGCGAAACTTTCGCGAAAATCGGCGCGCACCCTTTTCTTTATCCGTTTACTTCTCATTTTAATTCAATTTACTGGATGAAGGAGAAAAAGTAATCTCCAGGGTTGGGTCGGGACACGCTACAGAGAGATTGGAAGTCATCGGCGCAGTATTGGGACGAACTCATATACTTTTATGGAGGCGAAAGTTTTTTTATTCGCGGCAGGAGAAAAAAGATTCGCGCGCCTCGCAACCCTATCACGTGAGCGGCATACGTGAACAACTATGAATACGAGGATATGAGGAATGAAAACATTAGTAGTCAGTTCATTTTTATCTCAAATAAAATCCATCGGGAGTGGTCGGGCCTTTGCAAGTTGATGTTATGATACCTACTCGATTGAGACCGCATGGAAATGAGCTATAACGTATTCACGGTGAAATGTGGCTGGAGTTTACGTTTATACCGAGTTAGCATTTTACTAAACCTTTGCAGCGGCTTAGTAACAAAGCATAAGAAATGGCGAATTTATTTACCTATCTCCTTCCTTTCGCAGACAAATGAGAACGGAAAAGAAAGAAAAATCACTTTCCGCATAAATTATAAATATTGTACTTTAAGAGGTCCATAAAGATAATTTAATTGATCGATGAACAGAAATGTTTTCCGTTAAATTAATTTACTCCGTGTTCTTGTTCTGAGCGTGTTACGGGGCGTATTAAAAAATGTATCTATTTTTCTTCCACGTGTTGCAAAAGACGAGTCGAGGCCTGCTTGACCTAATTAAAGTGAATAGATTCTCTGTGATCCTGTTCCGCTTTAAGCTTTCACAGCCTTTTGACCTGTGACACGCAGATTTTATTCAGTACAGAGATCTCATGCATGCTCATTAAATATTGACTTGGGTTGTTTCTCGTTTTGAAAATATCTACAGGTTTAGAAACGGATGCACAGGTACTCGTAAGAAGATGATTTAGGTAAAATCACCTTCTTATTTGACGATTTGCATACTAATGGTTTTTTTTTGGCTTGCGTTTGGTTTCATGTAGCCTTTTTTATAGAATAGAATAGAAAAACTACTACAAAAGGGAAGTTGCATGAAACATAAAATACATAATTACTGTGGTTATAGGCATAAAACCTCTCATCAGCACTATAAAAATTATATTCACAAAAAGTATATAATTTCCACAAAGATTAGATCTAAAAGTTTCCAGAATTCAACGATTTTTTTTTTCATCCAATAGTTATTTAAATGATACTAACAGATTTACTTTTCAATGAATAAAAAATGTATGATAACTATGTACATAAACGCAGTTTTACACGGCCAAAATCAACAAAATACACCTTTACGAGCAGCGTTGAATATGTGACGTCACGCGTTAAGCCCAACTCGTATGGGGCGTTTTAGCGCTCAGTATATGCGCCTTTTGCTCTCATTTTTTACGTTTTTAGCTTTCAATTTCCGATATTTTAGATATCTATAGACATATGATTCTCATGATAAAACGTATTGATTAACAACATTAACAAATGGAGTCCCTATATTGCAGTGCTATTCAGAACTTTTAAACACAGTGCGCTCGTTACCCTGAGATATTAGGTATTATGTCTCATTAAGGTCCGTAATCACACTGACAACTAAACCCAAACACGCTAACGGTTGCAGGTTACTGCTTAGTACGAGAAAGGAGGTGGCAAAACCCACTTAGAAGGACACTCGCAGAAGAGTTAGTCCTAACATCGGGTAAATCTTATCTGGTCATAGTTATGTATCGTATATATCAAGAAAATCACCGATCGTATATAAAGCTTAGTTGTTTTCGGTATATTGAGGAAAATATTGTATGTTTACCCTGATCCTCGCCAGCATTCTTAAAATAAAATAACGTAAATATTCCAGCTCTTTAAAGAGTGGCAACACAAGTCATGCCTCGGAGCGTTATTTCCTCCGTTCTTTTCCCAACATTTTCTTATATTTCCGAATGTAGGGAAAATTTATTTCATCTTAGAAAGTGAGAGTAATAGCAAACCGGACCGGAACATCGAATATGGGACATGCGGTAAGTAATATATCACAGAGGCAAAACTTTAATCTAAACCCTTTTGATGTTCTTGGTGGAACGATATACGAGATTTATACGATGCTTAGACTGTGATAGGACTTGAATACTCTTTGTCATTTTCTTTTTAATATGTTAGCTGATATAAGTACAACACAGTATAAATACACTATTGCCAAACGATTTATTTATTACTAGCTGTGCCACGCGGCTTCGCCCACGTAGCCTAAGTTACTCCTTATAACATCAGCCATCTGCCAATGAAATACTTTCATACATTGTAAACTTTCATATGCATTTAGTAAAAAGCTGATATTTTGATATTATAAACAGACACCTAAATTTTATTTATTCGTATTGATTTATTTGGTGGCGTTGACCACCCCTGTGGTGAGGGGTACTGGCATCCAGGAATAAAAAATTTTGTTTCTATGGTTGTCGTAGAATCGATGGTAATTCGCAATTCCTCATTCCTTAGATTCCCTATATCTAAAACGTATAGATACAGGGAATCGTAGTAAGGAGCCAGGATCTTTTTATCTCATCTTTAAGCGTTATGTATTTATTCTAGATACAAACACAATATAATTGTATTTTATAGCGGGTTGCATATTACTTAAATAAGTCTTTGCTTTATTACTTCCAAGTAACATGAACCTGATAAACAAGTAGACGTAACAAAAGCTACTGAAAGAAACACGACTGCCCTGGCCAGTGTCATTCAGGATCATCTAAGGATTCTAACGATACCCCATACATTGAAATCTGTTCAGGCATTTAAAAGTCATGGTGGACATAATAATAAACTCACATACATATACATACAAACATAGGTACGTACATGAACCCTAAAAACATTACACTCCTTTTTTGTGCAGTCGTGTAAATCGTGTAAAAACAAAGGACCCGGCGCATATCTTGATATTAGCGCACCTCATCGTGGCTAGCAAAAAGGGCCTTTTTCCAAAGTAGCGAAGTCCTTACACGGCTTCATATAAAGACCCATACACTCCACAATGATATGAAGTGGCACACCCCAGAGAAGGGAGAGACCCTTTTGTATGTCAAGGAGAATGCCTTCAACTTTAGTTCCCAACACTTCGACTTCTTACTAATAAATGAAATGGAATAAGTAACCTTATTTGAAGTATTTTGAAGTAATAAGGTAGTAGATTGATTTAAATTGCTCTTATAATAAGTTCAGAGTCTACGTACATTGAGTCATACGTGCTGTTGGGCAGTATTTACCCGCATTTAATTTTTGTTACATTAGTACATAATACATGTATTTGAAAAGAGAATATAACAAATGGTAGGCGTCGCATTGACACGCAGGAGTTTGTCATTCATGGATGACATTGCAAGTAGCTAGCTACATATATAGTAATCTGTGATTGCAAGTATTACGAGATGTGCGATATCGTAAAATATTCGTTTGGTCACTTTGCTGCACCAAAATGTACTAACGCCATGATGTTCTGATGAGGATATTATTTTGCAAAATTATTATTATTTATTTTACCGACAGGAACTATGGCAGGTTAATTATAGCTACGTTTGCGCGCTCCTTCGACGGACCTCGTAATTCATAAAAAGCGCGTTATCAAAGCGCGCGCGCTGTGAACTCGCTCTTAATAAAAATGTGAACTGGGTCTTGTGTGCAGCTGCAGGAATATAGGTACTTCACAAATAGATTGCTGTAAAAGTGGTATAGCTACCCGCGGGTGAGAACAAATTGCTACCCCATACTAGGGCAATACAAATCGTAGCGAAAACGATATTCCCCTACTTTATTGGAGTTATCCACTTCATCATCATCAGCCGAAACACGTTCACTGCTGAACATAGGCCTCCCCATAGAGCACTCTGCACTTTAGTGACCTCAAAAACGTATCCATTTTAATTTCAAAGTCGCGTTGTCTATCACGCCACCAGACTACGTCTTTACTACTGGGTCACCATCATCATCATCCGGAAGAAGTCCACGGATGAACATAGGTCTCTCTCACAAATAAACGGTAGCGTATGCTATAATGCACCACCCTTGGCAGGCGGCTTGGTAATGGCAGTAGATTTTGATGCAGTGCCATACCCGCGGGGCCACACGGCTCATGGTTACTTTAGGTATATAGGTACTTTTATAGGGTAGCTGCTATTTACACAGCCTACTTCGTAAGTAGGTAAACTTCCCAAAAATTTTGCATTCAGAGATATTCTCTGCACGCAAGAGGCAGGGTTCAATGTAGGGATATATCGAGCCGATCAGCGTGCATGTTTACGCATGTGATACAGAAATCTTAACGATTAGGATTTATCAGGATTTGCAATCTTCACGTTTATGGATGTGTGCGTGCCTTACGAACATATCGTGAAATATAGGTTCCACGTAACAAGCAATGAACTTTATGTGGTATGTTACTTGAGACTGTTTCATAAAATTGATTTATCTTTACAAGCCTCTCGACCTTCACTTTGACATCATGTTTTAGGTTGTACTCTTACGTGTACAGCACATAAAGTACGATTATCACTACAATACCTGTCAAGCTATACCTATGCTATTCTTATGACACAATTCTTCGGCAAATTAATTTCTGGTAAAATAAAGTGTATAGTTTATTTCTTAATTAACAATTTCATCTAACGTACCTACTTGGTAAATCGAATGTGCTTAGAAATCTAGGCTACACTTTTTATTTTTTATTCTGTGCGTAAAATAATGCAAAAACTGAGTAAGTACTCCGCAACACCTGAAAATAAAAAAAAACATAATTTCATAATTTTGAAGTGATGATAGCTCATTTGTAGTATGGACTGGAAAGTGCCAATATAGAGATGTTGGCTCTATATTTTTTATGATGTAATTAAATTCGTTTTCTCATGAGAATCAAATGTCTATATCCAAAACCTCTGCGACGATATTAGAGTAGTTTTAGTCCTGAGTGCTCATTTGAAGCACCATGTCAAAAAGTATTTAATATTCTACTAACCAACAAAAAAGTGCCATATGTAAGTTCCAGCATCTTGAATGCCTTCATAACGAGCGGTCTTTGCGCCATTAAGATGGCCAAATAGACCATTTTCCTGATGTTCTTCCGGCCGACACGAATTTGACATGCATGCCATCCACAATAAAAAATGGCATCAGAGAGCAGTGAAGCCTGCAAAGACAATTTACAAAATATGTAGAATACAAGTGGTTCAGCAATCAGTACCTAACCCCGCAATCGGTTACTATTTGTTATTGAAGGGTCCTATAGAAGAATAAAGGCTGTGTAAAGTTACCACTAAACGGATTATAAATGTTATATGAACGTAACATCAGGCAACGGATGCAAATATACCAATAAAAATATGTTTGTAGACCATATAAAAATAAGTTACGACATAAGGCCATCACCATAAATCACAACTTTTGTGGTCTCTCCTTACGATTTGTTATCGTAAAGAAATTCTGTCTCTTTGGTATATTTTCCTCAAATTTGGAGATAGGTGCCAAGCGCTAAGCTTCATCTTATTAAGAGGGTATCTCGGTGCCAAGACGAGATAGTTGACTATATTAAGCTAAGATTAAGATAAAAATAGAACAAATAAGTGAAGCAATGAGAATAATAACTAAAATGGTGAGAGTTTTAGCTATTATTTTTTAGTAGGTGCTTAACTTTGAACTCAAAATACAGGGTTGTCCTTAATTTGATGCTTAATTTATAAATAAATAAATATGGCCCATAATATTGTGTGTGTATGGGTAGCCAAAACATTCTTTTCTTACAATATTGTCAGTCCGTGCCTCAATCATCTTCGCTGGCTGACCTTAAAACTATACATAAAATGCAGTGATTGCTGAGGGATGTGAGGATACCTATAAGGCTTATGACATTAATCATAGAAAAGTACATTAGTAAGTAATAACAAATTATAACCGTTACATATACCTGGTACGTTATTTCTCCAGCATTGCAAAGGAATAGTCCGAGTAAAAAGAAGAGTGCAATCACGAAAAATATTATCTTCAAACTTGCAACAAAAGTCAGCTGATCTGAAAGCTATAAATTACACACCTTATTGCATTATAATTAAGCACCTTACGTGAAAATCCAAAGTATTATCAACCTCGTTACCTTGGTTTGTTAACATTTTGTCTTTTTATTTTTTATTCTATTTGATAACAAGACGAGCTGGTCGTTTATGTTATGTTAAGCATAACGCCGGCCCATAACAATTGCAGTGACACTCAGAACTTTGAAACATAAAGGCCTGCGCGGTACTGCAATGCGCTCGTTACCCTGAGACACTAGGTATAAAGTCTCATTAGCCCAGTAATGTCACTGATTACTTTGCTCACCAAACCGGAACACAAAAATGCTTGCACTTTACTGCTTGGCGCCAGAATCCACGAGCAAAGCGCAAAATAAAATACTTCTGCATTGACTTGTATTTTTATCCAGTGGATTAAAAATAGTAGTGTAATATACAAAGATTATAGAAACTGTAGAGACACTCGTTAAAATAATCTCGATCCCTGTAATAAAACCAGCATTTCTATTAAATTGATAAAGATAAAATATGAGTGCATGCAGCGTAAACGGGACATATGCTGCATTTAAATGAGTTCAATTAGACTTTTCAAAGTGCGCTATTTTATAGAATTTTAGCCACGTATTCGTCTAAATACTTGTAATGTCTGAATACAAATTTATATATATAATGCAATACAATTATTCTAGAATTAGATATTAAATATAATAAATTTAAAGTAATTTGACTCATGTAATTTGAGATTTAAGATGTTGAAAATTTAATACTAAGATATAACTTAAAATTGTTAACTGCTAGCACTGACTTGCAAATGCCCTAACTGGGTGCATGTACCACTAACATAGCACATACTATATACATAAGATCCAATGCTATAAATACATGTATGCAATAAATGAATAAATAAATAAATTGAATTTATGTAACATTTTTTTCGTACAGTTCGTGACGTTACCGCTACGCAATCTTGTTGGTCTTAAAGTTATTGCCTTAGCTATTCCGCACGTCTGTCTGATACAAATCTGGCTTGTACAGTTGTACACGTGTATTAGATAATACCATTGGTATCATGGCAAGGGATAATACAGCGAATAGATCCTTATAAAAATGGCCTTTTATTTTTATTTTGGAGACGTTATTTAGTTACTCCTGACTTATATAGTGTCTAACGCCTGCTTAAGGAATATAAAATGCAAAAAATCCTGAATCATACCCTCTAGCTCCAATTTTAGTCTCGGCTCATTCAATTCCCTTCTATTTATTTTTAGAATGATATTGCCGGAGTTCGGGAAATATATTTCAAATACTTACCATGTTTTTTTAAGAATGATTTCTTGGCAGATAAGACTAATAAAATAAGTTACTTACTGCAAGTTGTAGTAAGAGTGTTACAGCCGAGCCTGAACTCAGGCAAAGTTGTAGTGCAACAACAGTACCAAAGGCTTCATCGATGGCCTTAGACAACCTAAAATATCAAACGAAGTGAGAATGAAAAACATTTATTTCCAATATAAATGCCTCCTTTGGACTTTAAATGACACGTAAAAATTCATCTTATCGCTATCAAAGGCCATGGGACACACATAGAATAAGCGAAAATCAACATACAGAAAACCATTTTTTTAATTTAGACACAAGAAGAGCGGGCTATCCCCTGAAAGGTAGAGTCTGCGTTGAGTATAAAAACAGTATATTTTTAATTGTTCCTACACTTATAAATGAGTATACATACAAAATCCTTGCGGTTTTCGTCTGTATAAAGGTACACACACTGGAAGACTTTCAGCCTCCAATTCCAGAGTCGCGTACGGTGCGGGGTTGTTCAAAGAAACAACGTTTGAAGTAGCACTTGTACTATATTGAAATGTATAGCAAACGTCAGAATCAAAATTCTATCTGTCACTCAAGGTACCTTGGTGGTGTGTCAAACGCGAACGAAACGCTTGCGTGTTTTAATTTTACCTGTGGCGCCATCTAGTTCGATTCGTGGGAACTACATTGTTTCACACAAAATATCGTATGATAAATCTTTAAATATGAGTTTACATTAAACATACCGCCCACCAAGAACGCTATCAACGTTCTTCACCACCAAGTTGTAACCTTTCACCGCCCACCATGAGGTCAAGGGGGTGTTGAGCTTGGAAAAGCTCTCTGACAGAGTTTACATAACAACAAACCTTAACCAAAATATTTTCTGAGATTCTAAACTATTTTGCAAAACAAGGAAAAATTCTAATTAGGAATATAACAGCTAAAGTTGACACAAGTCACAACAAGTTGAAGATAGACTTAATAACAAATACAAGGAGCACACTGCTCAAGTGCCTTCGGCTATTACACTATTTATAGGCTTAAATTTTAACTAAATTAAGACTCAATACTCAGTCCGTAACTGGCAGAACACAAAGCTTGGAAGTTGGTCTCTTAAGTAGAGAACCATTACATTTCAAAGTGACAACTCGTGTAATGTTGTCCAAACCTGGATGCTTTGTCTCAACCTTTCCTAACAACCAACGGGCTGGTGGAAGATTATCTTCCTTCACGAGAACTATATCGCCTACCTTGGGTTCAGGTGTGAACTTCGACCACTTGTACCTTTGCAAACAATGAACTAAATATTCAGCTGACCACCTACGCCAAAAACTCTGCACCATTCGTTGTGCCAGTTGCCACCTTCTCAGAGTGGTGATGTTGCTCTGTTCATAGTTGTGGTCAGGGACGATGACTAACGGTTCTCCAACCAAAAAATGTCCGGGAGTGAGTGGCGAAGGATCCGTGTTACTTCCTGGTAGTACAGATAATGGCCGAGAATTGAGGCAAGCCTCAATTTGGGAAAGCACAGTGGACATCTCTTCATAGGTGAGAGTGGAATCACGTACAACACGTCGAAGATGAAATTTCGTCGATTTCACTCCAGCCTCCCACAAACCACCGTGGTTCGGCGCATGAGGGGGGATGAAATGCCAAGTGACGCTATTATTACTCAACCATTCGCGAATGTCCACAGCTACAGATGATATCTGTGGGTCAACAAGACCTTGGAGTTCCTTGGACGCTCCCACAAAATTAGTTCCGTTGTCACTCCAAATATGAGCGACATGACCTCTTCGAGCTACAAAACGTTTGAAGCATGCTATAAAACCTTCGGAAGTAAGGTCACTAGCGGCTTCTAAATGTATGGCCTTGGTGACCATACATACAAAGAGACATATATAGCCCTTATAACATCGATTGCCGCGACCTTTAGACATTCGAATGCCTATAGGCCCGGCAAAATCCACACCACTATGCAAAAATGGTCGTGCAGGAGTTACTCTTGCTGACGGCAATTGCCCCATTAATTGGTTCCTGGTTATCGCTGAATGTCTAACACAAGTCACACACTTGCGAACATGATTTTTAACTAGGCTTTTTGCTGAAATTATCCAATACCTTGATCGTAAGTAGTTAAGCATCAGCATAGGACCACCGTGCAGCGTTTTACGATGAGCGTCATCTACTATGAGATCGGTTAAATGACATTTATGAGGAAGAATAACAGGATGTTTGGTATATTCAGGAAGGGTTGCATTCTGAATTCTCCCTTGGGCTCTCAAAATTCCTTTATCGTCACAATACGGGTTCAGAGATTTCAATTTACTCTTATCTTCTAGTTCCGACATTTGGCAGCGCTTTATGCAGACTTCAAGAGCGTCATGGAGTTCGGAGCTCGTAAGGTAAGCTTCAAATTTGTACCTATTATTTTTTACATCTTTGATTCTTAGGAACCTACGACAAAAAGCAACAACGCGTATGAGCCTTTGCAACGATGAGAATCGCGTATATATAGGATCGGCGCTTGTTGACTCGACACTTACATGAGCCTTGACCTTTCTTTCTTCTAGATCGGTGGAGATTGACTTCGGCCTTTTATACTCAATAGATGAGTCTTTCAGCCACGACGGACCCTGCAGCCACATGCTGTTATTAGCAAGTTCCAGAGGCGTACAACCCCTAGATGCAATATCTGCAGGATTCTGGGCCGATGGGACATAAGCCCACTGATTATTATCCAGTTTTGACAGTATATCCGAAGTTCTGTTGCCGATAAATGTTGTCCAACGACTCGGGTGACTACTAAGCCACGCTAAGACTACGGTTGAGTCAGTCCATCCATGTACATTGGTACTGTCAATACCCAACACCTTTGACACATCGATGCATAACTTAGCCAATAGAACGGCTCCCATTAGCTCAAGGCGCGGTATCGACACTTGCATAGTCGGGGCCACCTTAGTTTTTGCCGAAACTAGATTGACATGTATATCGCCTGCCGCGTCAACCGTCCTAAGGTAAACTGCTGCGGCGTAAGCGATGCTTGACGCGTCGCAAAAACCGTGAATTTCTTGGTAAGTATCGTCTCTTTTAGCTTCAATCCATCTTGGAACCGCCACATCGTGGACGCGAACCAGATCTGATCGGTAAGAAATCCATTCTTCTATTAAATTTTCAGGTAATTCTTCGTCCCAGTCTATTCCTGCGAGCCACAACTTCTGTATCATCACCTTGGCCACTATGACGCAAGGTGCTAACCATCCCAGTGGATCGAATAGACGTGAAATATCAGATATTACCTTCCTCTTTGTGATGGGATAGTGCAGAGTAGGAATCTGTGTAGTGTAATGAAATGAGTCCGATGCCCTGTCCCAGCAAAGTCCCAATATCTTCATCACATTATCCATTTTTATGTCTAACTTTCTTTCTTGGTTTTCTTGTCTGTCCATTACTACTCTTGATAGTTCCTCGTCATTTGATACCCATTTCTGCATTTCAAATCCTCCTCTTCTTAGTACTTCCTTCATGTCCTTGTAGATTTTTATTCCTTCTTCCACAGTATGACAGCCGGTCAACAGGTCATCGACGTAAAAATCTGTTTTAATTATTTTTTCTGTTTCAGGGAACTCTTCGCCTTCATCGGTAGCCAGCTGGTGCAACGTCTTCACAGCCAGGTAAGGAGCTGATGCCGTTCCAAATGTGACTCTTACTAATCTAAATTCTTCTGTTTCAGATTTTGGATCATCTCTCCACACAAGCCGTTGGAAGTCTGCATCTGGATTAGCTACGATAATCTGGCGGTACATTTTCACGATATCTCCACTCAGACAGATGGGATGCATACGCCACCTCATAATGATGTGCCGTAATTCCTGTTGAAGCGGGGGCCCGATCATCAATGCATCATTGAGAGACGCTCCGTTTCGATCTCCTCGACAAGAAGCATCGAAAACTACCCTGACCTTGGTTGTGGTCTTATCTGCACGTATAACGGGATGATGTGGCAAATACACACTCTCGGATCGTCTTTCATCTTCGCCGGTTATACGTTCCATATGACCAAGGTCCAAGTACTCCTGCATTACTTCGGAATAACTTGCTTTAAGTTCTGGGTTCCTCTTGAATCGATGTTCAAGATGCTGGAATCTCTTGAGTGCAATATCTCTTGAGTTTTCATATTTGCATTGAGGGTCGTCCTCGCGAAATGGAAGACGCACAATATAACGTCCGGTAGGATCTCTGCGTGTTGTCTTGGAATAAAATTCTTCACACGACTGCTCTTCTTGAGTGAGCATCTTCGTTCCGAAAGAATCGGACTCAAGTTGCCAGAATTGTTTCAACAATTCGTTGTCATCTACGTGAGCATGCATACTCGTGATCACGTTGTGATGACAATGAGTTTGTGAGAGGACTTGATCATCATCAACATGATGTGTTGGACCTGACAGGACCCATCCTAAGGCGGTGAATTGTGCCGTGAGAACGCCATTAGGACCTGTGATCAATCCGTCTCTTATGATTTTACCATACACGTCGGCACCGAGCAGAATGTCGATTTTGTTCGGTGTGTCATATTGGGGATCAGCCATGCTGATCTGTGCTAACTCAGGCCAATGAATGTTTACGATCTTCTCAGATGGAAGCAAACTCGTTATAGCACCTAACATGTGCGCGTGGACTTCCAACTGAAAACTGGGATCGTGACAAGACTGGACATTCATTGCAACAACATACCTTGACGACAAAGTACCTTTGTCGCCTCCCAGACCAGAAATAACACTTCTAGTGGGTGTTTTCCTGAGGCCGAGTAATTGAACGGCTGCTTCAGTCACAAATGAAGCTTGTGAACCCTGATCTAAAAGGGCTCTCAGCAAGCATACATTACCGTTTCTTGCCCGACACTGAACAAGAGCGGTGGCTAACAGGACCTGATTAGGTACTGTTTCCTTCGAGAAATGTGCTGTCACATTCGAAGGTGATGGAGTTTCTGACGATGTCGTTACTACTGCTACTTCGGGTTTAGCAACCCCAGAAGTACACAACTCTTTAGTTGGATTAGGATGAAGTAAAGAATGATGTTTGTGATTGCAAATGCGACATTTGGTGGAAGTGACACAAGACCTTACTGCGTGGTTTCGTCCCAAACAGTTGAAACAAAGATTAGAGGTTTGAACAAATTTATGCCTAGCGTTGTAATCTAACTTGCTGAATTCCTTGCAATTTGCTAGCTTGTGTCCTGCCTGCTTACAGAATGAGCAAGAATTCTTCGCGTCAGTGGTAACAGTATGCAATACCTTCGGCTTCTGGTTTGAAGAAGTGGGGGTCGATCCTGGTTTATCTAAAAACTCTAATGACCGAAACCTCGATTCTAAAAAATCTCGCATTTGTTTTAAAGTAGGCAGCTCATCTGAGTTACTTATCTTGGCCTCCCATTGCTTACGAGTTTCAGAATCAAGTTTCATACAAATGATGTAAATGATTATGATATCCCACGTATCCACATCGATGCCCAAATTCTTCAAGCCATTCATCGTGTCATTAGTTGTATCTAAAATACATTTTATTGCCTTACACGATTCCACTTTGACGCTTTGTAGATCCATGAATCGCTTCAATAAACAACTAGCCAAGTATTTTTTATTGTTAAATCTATTGTTTAGAATTGCCCACGATTCACTGTAGTTTGCTGACGTGATAGGAACATGTCTCAGAAGTTGCTCAGCTTCTCCCGAGAGATGTCCTTTCAAATAGTGGAACTTTTGGACGTCGTCAATGGAAGCGTTCTTATGAATCAACGACACATACAAGTCTCTAAACGTTGGCCACTCTGAATAAAGACCGGAAAATACAGGGATTGATATTTTAGGTAATTTAACATTGCATTCACTTTTTAATGATTGCCCCGATGGCACATTATCTTTAGTGTGTGCGGATTTAAAGACCGACAATGCCTCTTGTAAATCAGATTTATAAGCTACATAAGTGTCCTCAATGTTCTCATACACATTGTCTTGAAAGTATCCCGACTCGATTGTGGCATCTGATAATTCAGATAACTTTCTGTGATTTTCGTTAACTACCTTCCACTGTTCTTCTAAAGTTTCGAGTTTAATTTGTAAGTAAGATTGTTTTGCAAGTCTTTCTTTTGATGATTTTTTAAAGTTCACATAAGCTCTTTCTATAGTACCTTTATAACTTAACTGACTTTTCATTACGGATGCCATATTTAATCGAGTATACGTTAAGACACTAAAAGCGAAACAAGTACGAAAATATTACAAGTGTTTTAAACCTTAGAATAAATTTCTATGTGATGATTCAAGTTCCCAAATCATGAACATACAAACAAAATTATTGTAAATTCACTGATCCATAAACACATTAAAGATATCAGTTTGTAAATTATATCAATAAAAACCAACTATTTAAATGTCAATAATATTACAAGTTCCAAACAATTTCGTGAAATTTTTACAAGTGTTTGAGTTTTAATTCAAATGGGACCTAAAACGGGCGTGGATTCCCCGTCTCAACACTTTTTCTTAAATTATTCTAAGTCTAAGCATGCACAGAAATTTTTACAAGTCCGGTATTATATTCAAAAGTTAATCTATAAAAGTTAAAGTCCAATAAATGCTCGAAAATTTTCTAAGTCGATGGTTTAGTTACTTCTATAGATGACACTGCACAATTATTTTTAGGAAATCACAAAATGTACTCACAATTTTTCCACTTGCAAACCTCACTGATACGCCGCTTCCAATCCAGGTGGTGTATGACAACGTTCTTGTAACGTCACAAGACTCCTCTGCTTCCTCGGTTGTCGAAACTGCACTCCTCTTCTTCCGCTCCAGGAAGAACTGCTTGCGCTCGTTCCGCTCCAACCAGTCGCGCCGAATCTCACCCAGAGATTCGCACACGATGAACACCTTCAGTGGCGGCCCACCACTGGTTTCTAGTGTTTACAGCAAAATTCACACTCGCACATCCGACTCGAATAGGACCATGGAAGACTTTCAGCCTCCAATTCCAGAGTCGCGTACGGTGCGGGGTTGTTCAAAGAAACAACGTTTGAAGTAGCACTTGTACTATATTGAAATGTATAGCAAACGTCAGAATCAAAATTCTATCTGTCACTCAAGGTACCTTGGTGGTGTGTCAAACGCGAACGAAACGCTTGCGTGTTTTAATTTTACCTGTGGCGCCATCTAGTTCGATTCGTGGGAACTACATTGTTTCACACAAAATATCGTATGATAAATCTTTAAATATGAGTTTACATTAAACACACACAGATACTTTACGTCTCACAGATACTGACATGGTCAAGCACAAACTTTTTTGTAATAAACATTTATTCATTTCATTTCATTTCAAATACAAATCAGCTTAAAGAACTCCTTCAGTCAACGTCCGATACCTTTAGAGAATCACGTCAAACAATTATCTCCGGCTTTAAACTTGAAACAAAATTATTGTATAACTTAATCACTTACCTAAGAACCTCGTTATGCATAATAATTCCTTCAATCAGTCCTTGGCTCATTTTTTCCGCTGCTTCTTCCTTGTTTCCTATCTGATTTAATCTATCAAATTCCACATTTAACTTCTCAAAATAATGTCTTAGTGTAATGAACTTGTATTTGTACATGATTAAGTACACCATAGTGAAAGAATCTACGGAGACTATCATGGTTATCATCATTATAAAGAGGATTGAAGTGGTGAAGATGCGGAATACTGTAGCCGGTATGGAGTTGTCTTCATAAGAGGGATAATAGGTTACTATTGTAACAAAATGCGAGCCTGAAATGAGAAAGTATTTTTATTGTATGTATTTTGTTGAAAATTATCGAAACAAAGAATAATAAAAGGAAACTTATAATTCGAATTAGTTATTTTCATACGTGCCTTCGTGCAATTTCCTCAGACCCTCGAAAATGAAGCAGAATACTGATCCATAGACAATCGAAGAATAAGCAATTACGTTGATTTTCATGATCCTATACTTGTCTGCTGTTAGTTTATCTTCTTCGTATGGTTTGCAGACTTCGATCATTCTCATATTTAGAACTTTTATCTGTTCTTTGTTGGAGATTATTGAGAATATTTTGATCAACACTATCGTGTGGCTCACGGCGAACGTGACGGCATCTCGTTTCTCATCTTCTGGGAAATCTCCCATCACGACGGCTATAATTTCTAATACTGTCATGAAAACGTATAAGAAAAATAGCAGGAAGCTGTACACTCTATAAAATAAACTTTTATCGTCCCCTATTGTATTACCCTCGAACCAAAAATTTCCGGGACCGACCAAGAATATCTTGCTGCAGCAAGCCTTCAAAATATGGTAGTTTTTCATTTTAATAACCTCTGGAATATGTGTTAACGAGTTATCTGAAAAGTGATGCTGATATTTTACACCTGAAAATTATGGCATAACGGGTTTCATTTGATCAAATGATACTAATAAAGTGGCGTATGTTTGGTCTACACAGACCGCAATTAAATCGCAGTTCGGTAATCATTAGATAGTTAAATTTATGGATATATAGAATTGGTAAATTAAATCTGCAGTGTGGTTATTACTATAAGCGGATTGAATATATCAAATCTGCTCATCGAATATCAGTATAGTCCACTCACGATATGTCTATAATCTATCCACCAGATTTATCACTTTTATAGGCTTTTTATATTGTAGACTTTTTGTTCTTTTTTTTTAATGCAACCAAAGAATGCAACGTAACAGGCGATTTTTTTTTTGGTACAAGTTTTCAGATCGAATTTCGATTTTTTGCTATGATTGCTATGCCTTCCTTTATCTATACAAATCTAGAGGCATATCGTGATTGTAGCTGAAATACTAAAATACATTTATAACATACAGTTTTATAACTTTAAATAATACAGATAATATTGTTTAAAAATCTGGACAACCAATTCAAAATTGCATTAAGTACAGCATCGGACTATAGATTTTGGCTATCATAAAATATACCTTTTTTATTTCTAGCAAATTTTTCCCAATGTTATTTACGTCGTGTATAAATGAGAACTTAATACAAAGAAGGCAGAGCAGAGTGTGTTTAACAAATTAAATAGCTCGAACATGTCGCTCGTAATAAGCTTCACTTAACTAGAAAAAGTTTTAATAATCCTAATAACACTAGTGAGGTGATTATATTTATCCCTTGCCTCTAACATGAAAAAAGTAGTTTTTATTGTATAAAATGTTTTGCATTTTGTTCTCAATTGATTTATAACTAATAAATCATCTGTTTAAAAACTATATTACATTTGTAATGTGCGAGTATGGCCGAGCGGGAACGTAAGCGACTTTCAATCCGACGCACCTTAGTTCGAATCTCGACTCGGCCCGCACCAATTACTTATCTCAAGTAATGTGCGAATTATTCACACTCGCTTTAAAACGGTGAAGGAAAACATCGTGAGGAAACCCGCATGTTCAAGAACCACAAAATTCGAGGACATGTGATATCCACCAAGCTGCACTCGGCCCGCGTGTTGGGTTATGGCCCATAACTCTCTCTCTCTGAGAGCAGACCTGTATCCCAGCAGTGGGAGCGTAAGAGGCTGATAATGATTTGTAATGTTTATACATAACATTATTGTTAACATTTTTTAGATATTTATTTAAGGTAACAAGTTGTTTGTGGAAAAACATATTTTTTCACTAATAGGAAGCTACATTATCCCTGAGTGCTATAGGCAGTGACATTTTATTCCTATTGCACTATTGTGCGAAGCCGCGCGGGTAGGCACTAGTTCAAATTCAAATTCAAATTCAAAAGTCTTTATTCAAATAGGCCCCAAAGGAGCACTTATGAAAGTTAAAATGACTCTAACAGCGGGCCTCTGCAACATTCATCTACTAGTATGTATAAATTATATCTAGTATATGTAATGTATAAATTACTTATTAAAACACACACAAATGTTTCTTTCCCTGATGTTAATTTTCGAGATGTCTCTGTAGAGGTTATGTATAAGTAACGTATTTGATTACTAAATTGAGACTCATTAATTACATAACGTAAGTAAACACCTACCTAGGTTTGTTAGTCACGTGTCAATTAGTTTGCTGGAATATTAGCTTACTAATTTAGCTCAAATAATTATTTTGAGTAGGTATGTGTCGCTGTGATCTTATAATTGGAGTCAGACGTAAGATTAGTAATTAATTAAAAAGGAATTTACGCGATGCCTTTTCATCATCATGCTAAAGCTTTCACAGACAAAATTACATGTAATATCAATAATACGTAATATCAATCACTATGTTAAGATTTTTATAAGGAGCATAGTTATTTTTTTTTAATATACTATTACTTTAAAAAATACAAATTTTAGTTAGTATAGGTAGTTATATTGTCATAACACTTAACCTATCGTTTAATTAATTAAAAACAAAAACACATCATGAACAACATCGTTTCTATTCGTGTCTCGATACGAGTACAGATGAAGACTTTGATACTACTAAATATAAATAAAATTATGTTTTAGTTATGACCCTTTGAAAATGAACCATGATGGCTTAGCCGTAGTGAATGTACGCTGGTCGAGGGTTCGAAACCTATAATGAGTTTGAGCTTTCTGTGAAATAAAACATCGTGGTATAACCATTACATGATAGCGGGGCATTTTCTTATGCCCACCGAGATAGCAACCACACAAGTCTGCCGCCAAGCATCTATTGTGTTACAGCTGTTACAATTGAGGTTCTATCAAATATTTAGTGTATAAAACCGCCTTCGATGACATCATTACGTACCATCCATGAGGGGAGGTGCCAAACCGCTAACCTATCCAGAATAAAAAATACATATGCTTTTTTCAAATGTATCTCTCTAAATAAAATAGGTAGTATATAATGTAATGTAATGTATACAATAACGAGTATAAACAAACAGTAAACCACGATACAGCGTGCATGCATACCCCAGCGTGGAAAGTCAGTAATAATGCAAGCGGCCATTTAACAACTTTTTGTAATTTACTGACACTATAAACTAGTTTTAATGATATGGCCACAAAACTTTACTCGATGAAATAATAAGTGGTTCATTAGGAAAATATACGTCGTTCAGCAAATAGTAACTTTTTATGAAGTCAAATTACTTTTGCCTTGAAAAAGAGAAAGTTTTGTATCGATCACAAGATCACATAGGCAGTGGCGGGATAAGACCTGGATTTTATGTGGGCAAGAACAAATGGTTGCGAGCCCCATTGGTGACGTAAGGAAGTAGGTAAAGCTTATTTATTTATTTTTTCAATAAAGAAAAAAAAATTTCAAACTCAAATTTTTATTTACAAAACTTAAAATCCCCTCATCTCGCCATACTTTCCATACAAACGCTCGTACGTGATTAAAGTGTTGTATAATTTTTTTTTCTTTGGGGTTTTTAACTTATAATTATCTCGTGCATTATATCTAAGATTTTATGGAACCAAAAATTTAAAATTTTGACAATCCAATTCAGTAAAAGCCTTAAAAACAGCCTTTTTAAACAAATTATACCTTGACTTTGGCCGTTCACAATATTCTCATACATGTAAAAGTAAACAAAACACTTGCATAGGATCCTTGGACATGTAATGGAGATTCTAAATAACAAACAATTTTTTCACAAACTTGTAAGGCATTTTCAAAAACACGTATTTCCTGGAATAAGTTTTAGGAAATTACCACGCACTAATTGTCTTCGGAAATTTTCTTTGGAAATTCATTTCAAAATATTCAGAATGCCAACCGAAGGCTCTATGTCGTTGTCTTTCTTTTTCCGTTGTGCCTGTTTTTCTTCGATGAACCAACAAGGCTTTAGGGCATTTTTGCGTTTTACTTAGGCGGGCCGTGATGAGGCACCTTATATATTTTCTTGCTTAAAAGCACGAATTCCTTATTTTTTTTAGACTATTTAATAATGAGACGACCCGTTTGCCTGATAGTAAGCATAATGCCAGCCCATAATATTTGCAGTGCCACTCAGAACTTTGAAATACCAAGTGCGATACTGCACTGCGGTCGTGTATCATCAGCCCAGTAATTTTACTGGCTACTCTGCTAATCAAACCGGAACATAGCAATGCTAGCACATTACTGCTTGGTGGCTTCACGAGCAAAGCGATGGTACCAACACAGATGGACACTCGCATTAGTCCTGCCACCTAGCAGCTTTATGATGAGTAAGAAAGCTGCATAAACCTTCGAGGCGTCATTTGGCTCACGTCGCCCACGCCTCACGCCGTTTCTGCAAATAGGACTTCTATAACCCCTGTCCTGACTAGTCCTGAAAGGTTATTTACTTGGACGAAGTTACAGAAATTTGTCAAATTTTAAAAGCCTATCTCAATATTGAATGGTGCGCAATTCGATATTGGGGGTTTTAATGAAGTTCATCCTTTTATGTTTAATATCTTTCTGGGCGTTTGTTCAGAAATCTAATATGAGACAAAATGTAAATTATAAATTGTTAAAAAACCGGCTATAACTCACGTCATTTGTCGATATTGTCGACGTATATAAGCGTATCCGACGCTCTTCCTCAGGGAGTGCACGCGGCGAGATCGCAACGACCACTCGACCACCACCACAGTGGTCGTTGCGATCTCGCCGCGTGCACTCCCTGAGGAAGAGCGTCGGATACGCTCGAAACCTAGGTCGACAATATCGACAAATGACGTGAGTTATAGCCGGTTTTTTTAACAATTTATAATGTGTGATACTCACGAAAATTTTATTAGTAAAAAATGTAAATTAATTAGTAAATCGACGTTTTTAAGTTTTAAGTACTTTATAATACAATTTTAGCGTTTTATAGAGACGACCCTTTGTTGGTCTTCATTGTGTGGCACATTTTGTTATATTACATTATTAGTAAAATCGGTTCAGTTGCATAAGCGTCAAAAACATTGATGTATACTTATAAGATAGGTCACACATAGTTTCTGGAGCTTTAAACTTAAACCTTTTACCACAAAAACAACTTTTAAACGCCTGTTTAGCTAGACAGTATGTAATGATAAACGTCTAATATGATTAGAAATGTCATAACAAAATTTAATTAGACAACGGTTAGACACTCCTTAAATCAAGGTTGGTGGTTGTTCACAAGCGACCATAAGGTATGAGAGTACAGGATGTTCCACGTCATGTCACACGTCATGTCACAAGTCCAGCATAATCTATTTAAATAAATGTATTCCAGTAAAAATTTTTAGTCCTGCTACAAAAACCTAAAAACCTTAACTTCTGGGTTAAACTGCTAACTGCCAGCAGCTTTGTTAAACACCTCTTGACCACAGCAAACATGTAGCTCCAAAGTTCAGACACCTGTGCAATCAGAAACTACTGTAAAAAAGTTATCACGGCACGAGACCCGTGAGTTTACTCAAGTTCAACAATGTAGGTACCTAATGTAGTGCAGTGGTTTATCTTACTTCACACTGAGGCCGCGTCCTCTCGGCTCGCCCCTGGCTGGTTTCCAAGCCTGCGCAATGCTAGGAATATAAGGACTCTGTCGAATAGTGCAGGGGCGATTGGTTTTTTAGTCTTTTACATTACTATCTGAAGTAATTAATAATTAAAGCCGTGGCCATTACACTCACACAATACGAATTACTGGGTCCCATTTCTACAAAACAAAAATGACAATGGTTTAGTCACAAAATGATCACTTTAGGCACAGATTAGAGAGTAAACTTTAGGCACTTTCGGTATTTCATAACACAGTCGGTTGGTTTTCTATAGTTTTTCTATGACAATGACGGTCATCAATAAACCATTGTTAATTTTCGTATGCTCTTCATCAAAATGATCATTTTGTGACGAAACCATTGTCATTCAACAATTTGTTTAGTTGAATTGGGCCTCAGGTCGGGTATCACGACATCCATATACTTATAAAAAATAAATGCGAAAGTTTGTTTCTAATTTTTTGGTTTTTTATCTGTCCTTCTTTCACGCAGGAACGGAGTAACAGATCGGCGTGATTATTGGCATATATATAGATTATGGACCTCGCTCGTTACCCTGAAACATAAAGTATTACCTACGTAATATATGTAAAGATATTCTGCCCATTTAAAAATATATAAAATATATTGTACAGTCTACGTTTGACGAAACGCCTTGAGAGATTACAAAAATCCATATTTTTAGAGTCACCAAACCAACATGGAAATTACGCGTCTTCAAAAGCTGGCATTACAATAAATTTGCATCTATTTGAATCACAAGCGTTCGATTGATGGTCCTAAGGAGTGAAAAAGTTTATAAAAAAAACCCTCAAAAGGTTTAGTTATAGTAAGCATAAAAAATGTTCTGCAAGAGAAAATAAATCGAGGCAAATAAACCTGCATCATCCTTACATGTAGAAAATATACCACGTAGTATTTCTTCATTTGAAAGCTTAAAAGTGATTCAGTATATTACTCGAAACGCCACTTTTAAAGTTACCAGCGTTTAAAATGACATATTTTTAAAGATTACACCCTATACTACGAGCGAAATATACTTGAAAGGTTGTGGAACTTACTTAATAAGACTTTATAAAATATTGAGAAATGTCATTTAATATTAGGTGGTATTTAACGAACCATCTGTCGCAACGCATCTGCAACGGATGTGGTTGTAGTGATGCAACCCTAGGATTGTGGTACGGCAAATTATAGTTACAGATCTGTTGCCAAGTATTTTTTTTTTCTGTTTGATAATGAGACGAGCCGGTCGTTTGCCTGATGGTATGCACAACGCTGTCCCATAACAATTGCAATGGCCCATAAAATAACAATTGAAACACAAAGGCCTGCGCGGCCCTGCAGTGCGCTCGTTACCCTGCATCATTAGGTATCATTTCACTACTTAACTCATCCAACCGGAACACAATAATGCTTGCACATTACTGCTTGGCGGCAGATTTCACGAGCGCAGTGATGAAACCAACACAGACAGACACTCGCAGAAGAGTTATTACTATTAAATATCTTAAAACTATAAATGTCACAAAGGCGTTATCATTTACATTGTTTTATGTATACCTAGTTGGGAATCATTGTCATATTGTAGTCTGATGTAATGAATAAAAATATATTTTGTTACAAACAAATCTAAAAGGAGAACTATGACATATCACAGATGTCCCTCTAAGAATTTTTATTTGAAATATTTTCCTTCTAACAATGCCAGGGAGAAAATAATGCCTAACTATTGTTAAGCATTATTTTGTTCCTCACAGTGGATCTCTTTGGTGAATCGTACCGGAATAGACTCCTCCAGAAAAATTAAGAAAATAGCAAATCAATTTCCAGCTACTGGCGACATAATAGCAAAATTTCAATATATCGCACGTAATATCGTCGTCAAGCGACAAACTGCATAGAACAGTCGCAGGCTCCGAGGCTGTATCAGTTATTTATTGCCTACCACTTTATTGCCTCACTGCGGATTTTGGAATGTACACCCTGTGCGGGAAACGGTGCCTATCCAATTAGCTTTGTATTTGGTTAACAAAACACTGTGAAAGGCAATAATGTAACCGTTGAACCGTCAGGTATTTATGCAATTTTTTATTTAGAGCTCAAAACGGATATAACCCGGTTGGAAATGTTTTCAATTGATATACAAAGCATTACCTATTTGAGATTAAAGAATTGAATCGCTCACTTTTTCGATTCGATGTACGTATAATAACAGTAGGTATAAACTTCACTAATTTTACAAAGTTTTCTGAATTTTATCAAAGATGAAATCTTGTCAGTTCAATTTCTAGAACCTTAAAACTCAGTCATTGTCATTTACATCAAGATTGTTAAAAATGGATCAAAGGAAATAGGGATGTTGACTCCATTTTTTTGTATTATTTTAATCAATTCGTTTTCTCATAAGAATCAAATATCTATATCGATAAAACTGGAAATCGAACGCTAAAAACGTAAAAATTAGAGCCAAAGTATCTTCTGACTGCTAAAACGTCCCATACAAATTGGGTGTGGTAGGTACTCGTAAAAGTCCCTAAATTAATTGAAGAATAAAAAAGTATTAGCAACTATCATACATTTGTGACAATATTTATGTACATAAATTAGGTGTAGTGTACAACATTACGTTCTAAGATATGAACCACTACACAGTATATTAAGCAGAGAAATGACTGAAATAAATTATACTAGACCCCAATCCAAGTCGGACGTTGAGGGATGAGGTGATAATTGAGGATGGGGACCTCCGCACTGCCATTACAGTGTGCTTGATGGTAATATAGTAAAGATACAGCTTTATTGATGTCATTGTGTTATTGTTTTGAAATGTCTGACCAACTGCGGTATTCAGTCTTTTTGTTTGCGACTAAAGCGTGTGGTTTGGAAGCATCGCTAGTAAGTCTGTGTTGGTTTTATGCTGAGTTGTGCTTAGTATTTCATTACAGGTAAACAAAAGGCAGCGTTGTGGTGCTAAGGTTTTACCATGAACTTTTTTTAAAGCGTGCAGTGTTGTACTAAAAATAACTCGAATAACTAGAGATATCAGAACTTGTGCCGAGTTGTGTTGCAAAAGCACTTCTTTTTTAATTTATTTTAATCTAAAATCTTGTCTTCACTAATAAGGGTTAGCCTTACAGTGTAGAGCACAGTATAAAATAGTATAAAGTAAAAGATTTTTTTAAATTGCTATTTGTTTACAATTATTCTTATATTTATTTAGATTAATTAATTGAATTTCAAACACTATTGTATATTGTTAATGAAATAAATATAATACAACATAACCCTAATTTCCAAATTATTTATTTACTATTTCAATGTGTTATTAGGTTGAGTTTAAACCATTGTTTAACCTAACACTAAGTAAGGTAAGTATAAACACGAAACTTGGGATGGGGAACTTCTGCAAGAACAGCTGCTTGATCATATCTTGCCTGGATACTTATTTGAAATTCAAAAGCTTTTTAGAAACCAAAGCAAACATACACGGCAGAGTGTCTCACATTATTTAAGGGGCAGAATACGGCGCGCCAATATCTCGCTCGCGCATCTCAACATTGTTGAAGATAAACAATCAAACAATAATATAATTATGAAAAATCGCATTCGGTGAAGTTGCTGGCAATAACATTACAAAAGTTAATCCAAAATCTAATTCTGATCCATTCAAATTTTAAACCAAAAAATGTGTTTTACGTTTTGCCCATTTTCGTGTATGAAAACTTGATCCAATCAAAATAATACTTTTGCGGTAACTTTACACATTCCCATATAATGTATGTTTTACGAGGCCAATCCGTATGCTCGTATTAAAAAACTTTTTTAAAAATATGCAATACCACTGAATAATACATGTGGTGGCTCGTATGTGAAAAGGCAAATTGGAAAGTATAAAAATATCCTTGAAATCCAGATTGTTTACGTATACGCGATTTCTTGATTCGTTTTGTTTGTATTGATAATGGTGAAGGCTACTTTCGATTATTGCCTTTATATTTATTTATTTGCCTTCAATTTATTTGTAAATTGATTCAGTTATATAATAGCGTTCACTGTGTGTTTTAAATGTTCTTTGTAATGTCAGATATGTCTCTGGTGATTTTGTCTATCGGTTGTTTGTCAATGTGATAAAAATAAAGTTTTAAACAGAAATATACCTCCCTACTCCATAGTATTGTTAGTGGGAGGACTAACTCTTCTGCGAGTGTCCGTCTGGGTTGTTACCACCGCTTTGCTCGTGAAGTCTGCCGCCAAGCAGTAGTGTGCAAGCATTACTGTGTTCCGGTTTGATGAGCAAAGTAGCCAGTGAAATTACTGGGCTTATGAGACTTAATACCTAATGTCTCAGGGTAACGAGCGCACTGCAGTGCCACGCAGGCCTTTGTGTTTCAAAGTTCTGGGTGGCACTGCAATTGTTATGGGCCGGCGTTATGCTTACCATCAGGCAAACGACCAGCTCGTCTCGTTACCAAATAACATAAAAAAAAAAAAAAAAAAAAAATTTATTAATATCTGTTTATACGTTTACGAGAGTAAGTAGTAGTTTATTTTAACAAGTAGTTGTCATACATTTTTTTATTCATTGGAATGTAAATAATCTGATGGTATCATTAAAATTACAATAGGATGATAAAAAAATCGTTGAATTCGAGCAAATTTAGATGCAGTATCTCTGTGGAAATTATGTATTTTTTGTGAATTTCATTGTTCTTAAACCTGTATAAAGACAGTGATTATGTATTTTGTGTTCCATGCAACATCCGTACTATTATAAGATCAGCTGAGAACTTAACCAGCGTTCAAACACTAAACATTCACGTATAAAAATATCGCACCATTTCATTGTTCTGTGCCACTAGAAAAAGCATAAATTATCAGCGGCTAGTGACAGTAGTGACACATCAGCATTCGCGACACATTTGGTTTATTTAGCTGAGTGCAGCTGTGGTCGCTGATGCGTGTGGATGCGATGGCAAAAAAATACTATTTTAAAAGCTAGTTCATTTTTTACAAATACTTGCCTTGATGTTATTGTGAATTAAAACAAACTGCAGTATAAGTTTTTAAACTTTCATGGTCACTAACACAAGAGTTAACTTTAGTAACGGTATATTTACCATGTATTTTATATAATATAAAATTATATTGTATAAAATACATGGTAAATATCCCGTTACTAAAACTGCAGTATATTTGTTGGATACAAATTATATTCAAGCAAAACATTTTTTTTATGCTAACTGGTAACGAAACGCACACGTTTCGTTGTTTGACGCCATACGTATAACGCCAGCCTATAACAATTACAGCATTACTCAGAACTTGAAATACAAAGACCTGCGCGGCACTACAGTACGCTCGATATCGTGAGACGCCTCACAAGCCCAAGAATTTCGCTGTTATTGTGAATACAAACGACAGTTTTGAAGTTCGATTTTTTATTAAACATGCCAAGCCTGCTAAAACTAGGCTAAAAAGGAGCTTTAAAAACAAACGCGATCTTAGAACTTTAGCACACCTACAACACGTCCCAAAACTGCCCCATAAAATGTTTCAGCTAGACCGTTTTCAGCAATATTCGTTTTAATCTCCTTTTATTGACTTTTGATCTCGTGATAAAAGTTTTATGGCTTTTTTTCTTATTTGTATTCTGCACTCGACCGGTCTATTGTACGAAGGCCTGGGTGCCTAGTTGGTCCTTGTTTAATTGGGGCGGCACTAAGCCCAGCATTATTAAGTACCTTGCGCCTCGGTTGGCCTCGTTTGACCTCATTATACACTAGTTTGACGGGTAAAATGTTCCTATGTGATTTAGGGCTTGTTTGTCACAAAATGGGGAGTAAAATGGGACTACTTAGAAAACGCTTAGTAGATACGATTAGGAGATAAGTAAAGAAGTGAGAACGTCTCTGACATACCTTTTTCGGTTTGGCAAATTTCTAATTCTTTGGTGGACTTCTGCCAACGCGACGTTCCGATAGAAATCTAAACGTAATATAATATGACTTTTTTCTGCCGTATAGCTGTTGCTTGTTTAATGTTGTCTGTACGGTGGTACCTATTTTCTCCCAGTTGTTTGGAAACGCGTCATTTAATACGTCAATATTTTCCGTACGCAACTAAATAAATTAAATAATACGCCAGCAATTTCGAATATGACATAAAGAAACATTGCTGGACAGTTATACACGCTTTTTATTTATTTGTTTGTGTATTTGTTTTATACACTAATATTATTAGGTGTTTTAGGTACCTACATGATATTTATTATTTTAAAAGCTAGCTTTGACTCGTCCTTTCAATATGACTCGGCCGTCAATTGCTTTACTTCCGGCCATACAGTTATGTATGTACTTACTAATAATACCAGTCTAATAATATCACTGACTTTATTGACAGCTCGACTCTAAGCATGCTTACCGGTAGTATAAAAAACAGCTATAAAAACGTTTTGCAAACACATAAAAGAAATAGTCTACCAACACAACAATCGTGTCTAAGTAAAAAAGAAAGGCCCTACAATCTACATGGCCTCCACATTAAACGAACTAATAAAAGACAAACGACTGAGATAAGCCGTATGGTACGGTAACGTACTTTCACAGTAGAATTGAATTACAAATGGCCGGAGGTAGGTGGGATATTATGCAAATTGGCAACCGGCTCTTACTGTGAAGATAAGAGTAACAACCTAACTCCAGATTCACGAGTGTAAGAGACTTCATTAGAATATTGCAAGTAGTTGCGAGCCGCAGAAATTAACTTGTAACTTAGAGGAATGAAACTAATTTAGTACACAGAAGTTAATACGCTAGTATACCTAGTATTATTTCGGTAATATACAGTATGTTTTAAATGATCACGTTGGGTTTTGTTTATTTAATTAATTTAACTAAAACCGCGCAAGCCAATTACAATCAAATTAAATTCACAGAACATAACACAATATAAAAAAATTAAAGAAATTCATGAACAAATAAACTCAAAACAAATCGATATAACAAAAGTTACATAAAAAATAACAAGTGATGATGATGAAGTAGTTAGCCAGGATACGGCGCGCCACTTTCTCGCTCGCGAATCTCAAAATTTTTGAAGATAATCAATATTTTAATATAATTATAACAAATCGCATTCGGTGAAGTTGCTGGCAATAACATCACAAAGGTATGGCAAAAGTATCATGTTGATACGATCAGGTTTTCATACATGAAAATAGGCAAAACATGAAATCCCATTTTTAGGTTTGAAAACTTAAGTGGATAAAAATGAATTTTTTTTTGAACTTTTATAATGTTATTTTTAGCAACTTCACCGAATGCGATTTTTCATAATTACATTAATATATTTATTATCTTCAAAAATGTTGAGATGCGCGAGCGAGAAAACGGCGCGCGGACTTCATCATTTTGAATAGTATTATTGATGGCTCGACGTAACACTATCCACTACCCACTATCCATCAAACGAACGGCCTAAGTCCTCATTCCGCTAACTTGTTCTAAAGTAATATTATAGTAAAGAGGTAATGCTTGTTTCTTGGTTACCGCTAATCATTGGACACTGATTCAACCATCACCCGCTGGAAAACGTCTACTGCTGAACATAGGCTCCCCATACAACGCTACTTAGATAGGCTACTCGCCTCTTGCGCCCCACGGTTCCCCTCGATTTTGACCTCGGCCTCGGTACCACCTACTACATCTATTAGTTAGTGGGATACGTAAAATGTTACCATACTTAAACACCCTATACAGTGATAGACATACCGAGTAAATATAATTAATTATAAGCGAATCTATCGTATAATCCATGACCGCATCAATCGGAAATCTGGGGCAGTCCGAAACTAAAATATACCACGGGCTGTCACGGACTTGATTAATAAATAAATTAACGACTGCCCCGGAAAAATGGGTCGAATCTGGGTCTAGCGAATTGTGGATTTCATTTCAAAGAGCTTTTGATAAAATTTATTTTATTTCTTATTATTATATTTATAGACAGCAACTGGGCAGCAGTAATTGGCATTAATGAATGAAGCAGTGATCGCACATTACATATGGGATCTTTAGGAGTGCAACTCCTTTATTGCTTGATAGCAACGTGGTGATCGCTCGATCTCTTCCGTTATCTGTATAATTATTCCAGTGATCTCCCAGTAGTGGAAATATAACAATGTGAAATTGGAATCTTCGTGTGACCAAGGGATATGAGCCCTGTCTACGTCATGATAATCCATGATCCATAATCGTCATGATGACTATCACATTATATATGACGCGCGGCATAAGACGACGACGTACAGTGACGAACAGAAAATCATCATGGTTTATTCCCCTTAATATTATTACATTTATTTTACGTGGTACGTAGGAATGTCAAAGTCTCTTAGGACACTTTGCCACTCCCACGTATGAGGTTCATCAAGGATGCAGCTCTCGTTCTTTATACGCATTGTAGATTAAGTTCTATACCCTAGGGCCTAGGCAATTATACCGTTTTTTATATTACTTGGTATCGTGAAGTTGCTTTATTTCTAAAAAAACATGGGTTCTTAAGTAGTTTAGAGTAGTAACCGTATATTATATATGATCAAACGAACTTCACAAGCGAAGTTCGATCATTGTTATATGAATTCATTCGAAGATATAGGAACCCTCCCTCCACTACCCAGTAAGTGAACAAAAGTTTTTGGGTAATTTCTCTAAAAGAATGACGTTATAGCGAGGCGCTGTAGTGAGGGTACCGGCGATAGAACCGATTTTTTAATCGATACGACTCTAAAAGCGTGCGAATTTACCTGTGTGAAAGAAAGACTACCTGGTATAAATATCTATTCATATATAGATATATCTGAAGAATAGAGCTATGAAATATAATAGTAATTATCGAATGGCGTCTAGGCTAAATCAATGAAACAACGATCCAAACTGCAACACGGCATACATATCATATCCATACACATCATCTTTTTTTTCATTCCAATGTTGGACACGAGAACGAATAGATCTTAACTCTTCATATGTACTGAAAATACAAGCCATCATAAAAATTTGAGAGAAAATATTTTATCCTGAAAATACCGCTAAACCCGGACGTTTCCAACTTATGTTTCTCGAAACTTTGTAACTCCGTGAATTCAATAAATTAAACATCTAAACCCGCGTTCATATCAGAACAAAGTTTGGCAAAAAATGTTTGTGCATACGAACTACGACGAACAAATTTTTATTTGGGCAAAACCGCAAGCGCTTTACTCGCTATTGGTTTGAGTATTCGGGAATATAAATATGCGATATGTTTCTTTCAAACGTTTATTTAACTTCGGTTCCTGTTTATCTGGTTTTCTACCAGTTTGCCAGAGACAAATGTGGTTAATTTTCGATCATTCAACATTATCCAACAATGCTGAAATTTTACAAAGACCTTTGATTATAATAGTCAGTCTCTTTCATAGGCTTGTAGCTATCTCAGCTATACTACTTGAAAGCACAACCCTAACGGCCTATAAAGTTGAACCTACCTCTTCAACTACCACACCAAGGCGGCTGTCAAATAGATTTAAAACTTCTTTTTGGACTTCAACACGTAAATGTGTAGTAGTTACGTAGAGCGCCCGGCGCTACTTAGTTTTGTAGAGCGCGAGCGGTAAGGCAAGGAAGAGCATAATGTTTCTGTTTATTCTTGGAACTTATCTGTTGATGTAGAAATCTGGTTACGCGATGCTCGAATCGCACTTGGTCATTGCATTAATGGGGATCCACGCGCAAAGCTCAGCGCAGATGGCGCCAGCGGCGCGATGGCCACTGTCAAATCATTTTCGCTTTGTTTACATGTAGATTTTTTATATTTTTTTGTGTTCAAACCGGTCGAATCATCATAATGGATAACGTGTATGGTACCTGGAAGCTTAAAGAATTGAAAGATGTACTGAAAAAACTAGGAGGAAAGATAACTGGAAGGAAAGCAGATCTTATTGAGAGGTAGACGTTTTTATAATAAAATATTTTTAACAGTGTTAAGTTACACAATTTACAGCTTTTCTTTAATGTAACACGTTAACACTTACTTGATTCATGCTAGGAAAATTTACGAAAAATCACAGACCATTACTTATAATAATATGTGGTTTTATTATTTTTAGGTTAGAAGCTTATGACTGAAATATTAGTTTCGGCCATCAAAGCCTTAGGGCTTTGATGGCTGGCTTTCAGACGCTGTTAGCAGCGTCTGAAAGCCGAGCAGTCGACGTTTCCGCTGTACAACTTTACCAAGACGTCAATAGTTCCACCATATTGCCGAAGATTATCAAGCAACAAATGCAATGTAAGTAGTTTCTATACAATTGACAGGTAGTTTCTATCTATACAATGTTAAAGGTAAATGAAATGATGTTTAATACCCCTATCCGGATCTTATTTTAACATGATGGCTCTTGTTTCAGATTGTTCATGCAATGCGGAAAATCACGGAGAGAGGCTTGACCAAGATTGGACTCCAGAAAATGTTCACCACCTACAACTTTACTGGAACAGCTGTGCCAGCAACCCAAAGCCGCGCTCCGTTATGTAAAGGAGTTGGGATGACTTGGGTAAATACTGGCAGGGGGAAATGCACAATAAACCTCAAGCGGGACATCAGTGCAGGCCTTATCGCCCCGACTTGAATAAGAATAAGAAAGAATAATTATACTGTATAGTAAAACAATAAAAAGTAACAAAAACTTTTATTTTACTATATTCTCTCTAAAATTACAAACCATAGCACAACCAAATAAAATCCTAGATGCTAGGGGGACATAATATGGGCTTAGTTCATTTTTTTAAATCTTGTACCTATGTCTTAACTAGACCAATAATATGTTCTATATGAACATGTTTGCTCACTAATTTCCGGTCCAGTATTATTCTAACACTTGGTATTTGTCTTTCCTTTCAAAAACATCGTAATATTTATACTAATGTCTTTTGAAACAAAAATGTTCTGTACATTAAAGCCTCTGTCTGCCATGATAGAATCACCACTGGCACAAAGATTTTCCAGTTTGGGTCTTCCTATAATCTGTCTATCACTGACTGAATCTCCATAACATTCTGAGACAAGATGTAAGACCACCAGAGATAGCACAATCATTGCCTTCATAGTATTTTTGTGTTTGTAGCTGCTAAATGTCACTTGCTGTGCTACAGGATTCACCGGCTTTGTTATGGATATTTTTGTAGTTGATCACCAACACAAACATTAATAATTTGACTTCCCTTGTAATTTAAGTTATTACACATGTGTCTATCACCAGCATGAATTTATCATAGATTTCTAGGCCCGTATAAAAATGAATAGCTTCTTGCTTCTTTCTAAATACCGAAGGCTTCTTGATGTAGGTGTTGTTGAAACTCAAGTGCACCAAGGGAATACGCTTGGTACAGTCTCTTTTTGAGATATCTGCATATTTGAGGATCTCCTGAAAAAGAATAAAAAGTTTCAAACAAACTCTTACAAGCTACTTATTAAAAATAACCACAGAGATTAAGATAAGACGATCTGTGACACTTGATGACCGAAACAAACACATAATAATTCACCTGTATAAGCTGATTCTTCTACATAATCAGATTCATGGAAATGACTCCGGCATAACCTTGTATGCTGTATAGTACAAAGTTTTTGCGACGTATAGCTTCTTTTTTATCATTGGATCCTTGGGAAATAAATGTACACCGGGGTTCAAACATCCTGGTACAGCACACAGTGGCATATAATTAAATAAAATTAAGATTTACTGAGTTATAGGTTATAAAATGTATGAAACTGACAGTTTTCAATGGCCATGGCGACGATGCGCCACCTATCGTGATAAATTGGCAGTCAACATCCCCATTGATATGGATGAGTCTTAACGTGCGCGTTTTCGAAGAAACCGGCCTACTTCCTGGATCCTCCTTATTAAAACGTTGAAATGAGGTTTCATTTTGTCTTCTTTGTGGAAAATTACTTTGCCTTACACAATTACAATAATGTAGTTAGTACAATTTTATTTACACGAAATGTACAAAAAGTTTACACTGCAGATTTACCTACATTAATACGTTGCCGTCCTCCTTAATTGGAATGATTTCCTTTCAAATATTGACCTAAAGAGATCACAAAACGAAATCAAAGCGATTATAAATGGCTTAGTGCTAATGGGGGTTATCTGCCGATCCGTAGTTCGATGATACTGAATAAATACTGAATAATCCTGAGCTTTCAGTGTAGAAAAACATCTATGACCAAACTCGCCATGCCCGAGATGTGACGAGAACAATTTTCTCCAAGACTCCAAAAAAGTGTTGTTGTTTTCTTATGTTAGTTAAATAGTTACCTCAGAGCTTCAGAACTCGGTCAGAACCGATTTGCAACATTCTTATAGGATAAACTTTCAGATGGGTCCTATAGATTCATCAAAATCAGTTCAGTAGTCTGTCACTGAAGTCGGTTCCCGCTTTTTTAAAAGGAATTTCACTTGTATATTTATTCATTTTAGTTATATTGCTCGTAGTATAATTTTCCTCGCAATCTGCATGTTTGAAGTGCAAATCCCCTTCTAGCATAAGCCTTTTACATGCCTCACCAGAAATAGGTATACTTTTTCGCAAACATTTATGCTGGGAATTAACACAAAGCATTAGCACAATCACAGCTTTTTTCCCTCCGTATGCCATACATCTTGTGCCGTTATCAGACGCAAACGTCGAAAGCGGCGCGTTTATCTCTAGCGAGTAATGCAGGCCATTTGTCTTCCACGACGCCTCGTCATTTAGCCAATTTATACCCTTCTTCCTTCCGCTATCAGTTTATGGCAGGAAGATGTAATAATTGACTTGGCAGTTTTATCGTAAAAGAATATTTTGAATGCGTCCACATATCGTCTTTGATTAACTACTTTTTAAAATACTTTATAAAATGAGGTGATTTTGAAGCGATAATCACTCAGATGTAGTGATGTTGGCCGCCGACGTGCAGGTCAGATCGAATCCTACAAAGAATTTGAGATTTCGGTGAAAGAAAAAATCGTGATGCGACCACAGCATGGTGGTAGTGCATTTTCAAATGCTCACCTGGCTAGTTACCCCCTCAATTTGTCTCCAAGTACCTTTGGGTATGTTCCGGTAGCTGCACCAGTAGAGCCAGTTCAAATCTAGATTTTGCGTATCCACCATCTTCGACCAGATCAGCGCGTTATTGGTCGCTTACCTATCGAGTGTATATAAAAAAGGTTCTGTTCTACATCAATATGGATCAAGTTGAATATTTTCTTACTTTTCTTTACCTACAAACTCTATGAGCTATCATCAAAATTTGTATGCGTATAAAATACAAACGCATAAAGAAAATGCAGACAAATGAATATCTGATTCTGTGCTCCAAAGGTAAGTGTAGTGCCGTGCACGTATTACGAAATGATTCGCGGGCGGGATTGGTGCGTGAGGGTGCCCTAAACAAATAAAAAGTGAGAGTATATGCTGAGTGCTCCCTCTCGGTGTATTACGCTACCTGTCAGTCAATTACACTGATAAACCGGGTCACCACACATTACTTCTAATCAATAAGATTCCAGACATAAGAGATGTTGCTCCCAATGCTCTCATACTAATTAGAAACATGTGTGCTATTAATGCACTATATTACAGCTCATATGTCTGCTCCCCGTCTACTCTTTAGCGAAATGTCTCAAGACCAATTTGCCGCTTAGTAGGACTATTACCATGATGGACTCCATTTGTCTAATGAGAAATGAGAACTTTCAAAGTCAGGACGTTATTGTTTCTAACAGACGCGGACGGTTCTGTTGCAATTTGTTAATCAACTCCAATCGTGGAACGGTTTGAAAAGATATTGAAAGTACTGAACAGATATTTTCTGCAAGAGTTTTTTAGAAACGTAGAGAAAGACGGGATATGAACTGAAGATTGGCTCTGGATTGAACACCGTGAAATTAAGCAAAATTACAGTAGTAAAGCTGCGTAGGTAAAAACTTCTTATTAAATCTTATTTTCGACTTGGCGACCCGAGGTAACTTGCCGACCCTAAATTGCTTGCTAACCCGAGGCCTTGTGAAATGTTGATTCAATAATTCTAATATAATTATAGTAAAAAAAACATTAGATGCTGCCCATAACTGCGATTCACTGTATCTATATAGGTCATTGGGAACTACAAAGGGCAAAGGTCCTAGGAAGGAAATCGAACCCGTGGAGCTACAAAAGTTAAGTCATCCAGCCTAATGACTACACCACGTGGACTGACAAAAATAAATTATGAGGCATTTCCTATGATCTAACAAAAGCGTATTTACCCGTAGGGCTACCATGTTCGCATCATGTGGAGTGGCCACTAGGCAAATGAACTAATATTTCAGAATATATTGAAATTGTATCTATCTATTTAAAACTATGCGAATAACGTACATCAGACTTGTTTAGTTTGGACCTCGTTGAATATGTTAATCGCAATATTGAGAGAGTATCGGTAAATATTGCTTGTTTTATTGGATTGTTACTAATGACAAAACTTTAAGAGCCCCTATTTATAGACATGCGGCGCCACACCGACTGACCGTCGTCGACCGCCGGTGTCTGCTATCGTTTATTTTATACAAAATCGCACCGAACGAGCGCCAGTTATTTACGTTATGCCGGACAAAATTTTTTTGTTTCGTGTTTTGGTTTTAGCTACCTAAAACAGAAGCGTAGAAAGGTCTCATGAACGCAGAAGGTGCTCCACTATACATAAAATATAATAATAACTTTAGATAATTAATACAATAGATGCTATTTTTATGCAGATTATTTTTTAAAATTCTTTTCCTGCTATAAATCTTTTGAACTTTTTGTCAAAATGCGACAGTTTAGAGTACAAAACTATCTTAAATTTGTTCTTGATATATGTATAAGCACACATACAGATAGACTGCTCGTAATGTTTCAGAGGCAAAGTTTGTTTTATAGGACCGTTATAATACCGGGCCGTAGTTTTAGCACTATATTATTAATTAGACCATAAACAATCACCTGCATAAATTTAACTAAATTACCAATGTCAATATTGTGATTAAACAATATCACGCGGTACAGCGTGGAGTATAATTATTAATCGGTGGCAGACAAAACGTCGGTGTGTGATCGATCACCGATGGTGACTCCGTTCGTGATCCATCACCCACGGAGCTCTCCCAGCGCCCCCGGGGTCTTTTTCCGAAAATCGAACATCGAAGCTACTGCCAGTCTAACACGATAGTGTAGAAAGACCACAAATTATATAGGGTATCAGATAGACATGTCGCCTACATCCGTCGCTAGACACGAGCTCTCGTCTCTGATTGGCTGAAGCAAAAAGATGTATGACATTTTTTAATTTTTTATTTTACGTTTACCTAAGCTAATGCAATATTCTAATAAAGAGCAACCTTCACTACATTATTTAACCTAACCTACTTCTTTAAAATTCAGTAAAATAACGTTTTTGTATTCAATCATTTATTTTTCTTTTTAAATTTTTTCTTATATTTATTCAGAGCTTTGCTTTGCATTGCTGGAATTACAGTCCTTTTCTCAGCGTATTGATGGTCATCAGTACAGTGCATGGGTTCTGGTAAACGAAGATTAATAAATCGAAAATTGAATGTATAATATAATATGAATGATTTATTAGGAACGTAACTGAAATGTGGGTAGCTTACCATTAGTTTCAAGAGATAATGAAATGCCACTGCGAATTGCCGATTGTATAAATAAAGTAGGATAAGCACTGCTCAGTAGATACGATTTCACGTCACGAATCGTGCCTCAACATGTTTGGGACACATTTGTAGATCAGTGAGCTCTTTCGCACTCGCAAAGAATCGCAGTTGATGGCAACCAATAACTTTTGGAACCTTTCCTCGCTTTTTGGAACCTTTCCTCGCTTTTGGGTAACTTGTGTAAAATACAGGCATCTCGAGGGCTTACGCAGCCCGGTACACATCATTTGTGATACATTTCGAAAAATTAATCAAACAAGTTGATTGCTATAGATGTGGAAAAGAAAATAGACGAAAATTAATCGATGCACAGCTACCAATTCACTCAACACAACAACAACAATATGTAATATTGAAATTTAAGATATAATTTATTTAATAATGACAGTACAATGACAATAAGTATGAGTGGTCTGCAAAGAGATTTTAATGTGTTATGACGACGACAATGACTTCAAATCGTAACAAATATGGCGGCGGCTCTAAAGATGACGTCAAGAGGTGGGGAGTGAAGTGAGCGGGGGGTGCAAAATGTCATATGTCTTTTTGCTGTGACGTTTCTCGTGTCTAGTGTTTTTCTTAGACAGATTTATACCCGTGAGAAAGACACAATGTCAAGCTACGAACATCGAATCGTACACCAAACAAAACACACACGAAAACAATTTCATGGTAGGAAAACTGCAATCGACAGCCGAAGCTTCGACGTTCGAATTTCGGAGTAAGGCCCCTGCTCTTGTCGATTACATTTTGTAGTTCTACTTATAGTTCTCAAGTTGGCAAGTACTGATGTGAATGGGTAAGATGTTCACGAAGAGAAAGACCGCGCTGTCGCTCACACATGAACGTATAATTGCAGGCTAGGAATGACAAATTCTATAGGCGATCAAACAAGTTCATACATTGTTCTGTTTGTAGTAATGACGTCTGAAAATATAGAGTTGGTAAAGTATAAGTAGTTTCACGATAACACGCTTTCGTTGTTTTTTTTTACATTTTGTCCGTCTACAACGACCGAAAGTATTGGTTTTGGTTTCAACAGTATGGAAATTTTCGATACTTCACTTCTGGGTAGGATTTTCATTGAGTACTACTTGATTCACTTTTCATGTGACTATTTATCAGTAATATTTAGCATTTTAATTGGGTGTATACTGTATACTCGTAATTAATATTATTAAGTATTTAATTTAGACATGTGTTGTTGCGTTTGACAAAGCCTAGAAATGAAAAGAAATCTATAATGCAAATGAAACTCTTTGTTCTCAAAATATGCAAAATTTAAACCATTAGAAAATATACGATTGTAAAATATTAGCCTTATTACTAAAATTATTTGTACCTATTCTAGTTAATTTAAATTACCTAGTTGAATATTTCCCTGGATTATTTCTTTCTATTAGCGGTATTCTAGCAATTTGTTTAACATTGTTACAAAAGGTTTTGAAGTTTTTGAGATGGGACATAAAAGAATCAGTACAAAACATTTCCAAATGTAATTGACAACAAATGCAATGATAGAGAGAGGTGTGAAAAAATAAGCAAGCAGATGCTCCAAAAATATGAAATTTATCAAACGTCAATTGAGATTCACATGATACTTTATCAACATTGTACCAATCTCTCAAATTGACTGCTGTAAAAGGGCTTCTCCATTACCTATGCATGCAAATGCTCTATCACGTAAATCATGCGAGTAAATATGATCTAGGTTCACCTTCGATTGCCCTTCGCCCTGGCATTTGCCCTTACAAGTCAGACGATACACCGATGTATAAATGTATATAATATACACAGGTGTATTTGCATGTGCACGGTCATAACTTTTAGGATATCTGTAACTCCGTGACGACATTCGATCTGAGTAATGTTTATTTGAATAGCAGTCGAGTCGCAGTCGTTTACGAGGGCAGGTCCCGTAATATATTTTCATTATGTTCCATTTGTTCGTGGGTTGCCGATATTGACTCTTTATATGCTTACCTTCAAATGTTAACAACGTATTCCGGCGAGCTCGCATTTGAATGTGTTGCTATTTCATTATATTATTTACATAATGTTTTCGAGTTCGTATTACCTATACTCCGGCGTTTTATTGTAATGCTTTTGAGAGTTTTTAATATTTGATTTAATTTACTCTTGCCTTGCAGCGAGTTTAATACACATCGAAAGCTTTATGATGTACCGAATTTTTTTCCGACTATAAGACTTTCTTTCACGGTTATCATCCATATCAAACGAAGTAACGCTTACACGCTCATCACTCGTACCCCTTACACTAGGATTCCTTGAGCAGGCGGCATGGACACACAACACAAAGATCCGAGATCCAACATTTTATGCTCTGCGCACAAATATTGACCTAGCCGGGGATCGAACTTGGGCCAATCGTTTTGTGCTATAGAGCCAGCCAACTTAGCCACGGGCCGTCTTTTGTCATGAATTTTATTTTGTCTTCACAGCAAAGTTTATTGCAAGTCAAATTATAAGTTTATAAGAAGAAGCTATCCTAGATCAAAATTAGCTACCAGCGTCAAACAACAAACGATTCATAAGCAGAGCAGTTCAAAAGCAGCTCTTAAAATGAACCACATTTTTTTCGTACTATTGTCTGTTAAGCAGCGCTGCGCTGACTTTAAACTAACTCTCAGCCGAATGAATGAACTAAAACATCCTCAGGACGACTTGTATACGTCTGAGCGAAAGGGATAAATGTATCGCGTGCGTAACGCTAACTCGCTCGCACGGTGTGTTTGATTTCTTCGTTCAAAAACTTAATTACGCTGCTATTGGACCTATAAATTAGCGTTATCGATGGTTTTATTGAAACTAATTTACTCTCAAATATATTATGAAAATATTACGCTTGATTGATATTTTCACTATCGAAACAACGATCGTTGTCTAATTATGACAAAACAGTAACATTATAATTATATAAACTGGTGGTAAAAAGTTTGCAATGCAAAGTTGAAACATTTAAAAAGGTTTTAGAACGCATAGAATAGAATCGATTTCACAATAAGAATGTATACCGGTATTACATTCTCTTTGGAATGTAGCGTCGATTATGCATGTAAAAGAAGGCTTGTGAAAAATCTTAGGAGGTTGTGTGAATTACACTGACTAGCTGCTGCCCACGGTTTTATCCGCGTGGAGATATACAATTTCATGTTTTTTTTTGCGTGGAATCCTATTTTTTTTTAAGCCGGAACTTGTGTTTTGTTCATAGTACCGTACTTACATAGTTTAGTAAAAAGCTGTTATTTTGACATTACAAACAAACATTTCAATTTTATTTATCTGTATAGATAGTAATATGCCTAAGTAAATAGATGTGAAAGCACCGTACAAAATAATATAATAATAATCGAATGAAAATTAAATATCGAATACAATTGCGCGCGCAAACCTTTGCATGCGAAAATCTCCAAAATACTTTAACTTTCGATTAGGACTCTCCAAAACACAATAAACGTAGTATCCCTTAGTAGTTTGTGCAATAAACTCTAAACTAAACGTAGTGATTATATACTCTTTGCTCTAAACGGTTCACAAAAAGTATGTCTGCGAGTAACTTTTTATGAACCGCAAACTTTGACTGCTAACTGTCGAACTAGAAGTTGAGAAGCTGTCAATTAACAGACGATAGTACGAAAATGATCACAAAATGAATGAACGAATTCCTTAGCAGACTACAAGCAGCTCTGCTTTTGACACAACGGAATATAAAACGTCATGTCATAAAACGGAGAGACCATAGTACGAATTTATAAAACGTTTCATTTCAAGTCTTAAACTGAGCTGCATTTAGAGACGCTGGTAGGCCTGCAGGTAATACAAAACCTCTTTATTCATTAAACCACAAAGATGTTGAAGCCACGTTTCACCGACCTTCGTAATGAAGCCATCAGCCAGGTTGGTAGCTGCGATGACAGCCATTAGAGAAATTCGCCGAATTTTCGGCCTCACCCCTTCACCCTACGTGACTTGATGCCAAAACGGCGCGTGAGTAGCATAACGGCATCAGGACTTTTCCGCTTACCAAAAAGGGTTCGTTTTATTTTGAGTGTGGCCGGTGCATTTAAGTCGAACCATCAAGGTGTAGTAATAATGGCTAGATTTACAGAAAAAGAGTGACTATAGCAAACTACACCTTTATAATACGAATAAAAGACATATTTGCTATACAAAAAGGCTTGCTTGCCTTTCACCTCTATCTGTCTTAATGAAGTGACGATTCGATTGACTATGAAGCATGTTTACCTATAGGAGGTAAAGTATACGATTTTTGTACGCGATAAAAATTGTGTATGACAGATGATTATTTTAAACAGGTTTATTTGGAGAAATTGTTGAAAAAAAAGCTTTATTACATACCAAACACACAAAAAGAAAACTTTTTATATTATTAATTATCTTCTTATGTAGTTGGCGCGCGTGATCTTAATTAATGCAAAGGAGAAAGGTCAATTTAGGTACTAAAATATGGATAGATCGTGGTCCCTATTTAAATTCTAAATCTAAACTGAATAGTTCTCAGCTCAGTATAACTCGAGATAAGATAGTAAGATAAATAACTACTTACTTACAACAAAGCTGTTCTTAACATTGAAAGTTCACAGCATCAAATAACAATACCCTTCTAAAAGCGAAAACACAAACAATAACAATCTTTGTACCCAATGTAGTAGTTTGACAGCTTATTCAATATGATATTGGAGCCAAAATAGATTCCATAGTTAAGTTCAATGTTCAACGTTAGTGCAGATTTTAATCTTTAGCTAAGTTCTCAAAGTTGATTGACGTGAGCGTAGACGCGTTACGCTATCCATACAGATAAATAAAATTGAAGTGTCTGTTTGTAATATCAAAATAACAGCTTGTTACTAAATGCATATGAAAGTATATACGGTACCTATAACAAAACAACCATTTTTTAAATTTTTGTCTGTCTGTCTGTCTGTTTGTTTGTTCCGGGTAATCTCCGAAACGGCTGGTCCGATTTTGACGGGACTTTCACTGGCAAATAGCTGATGTTACAAGGAGTAACGTAGGCTACTTTTATTTTAGAAAAATAATTAGGGTTCCGCGCAAAAAAATAAAAACCGTGTAATCCAAAATCTCCACGCCGGTGAAACCGCGGGGCAGCAGCTAGTACCATATAAAATTCCACATCTACATCAGTGACGTGTGATTTTGTAGTTCATCAACTTTATTGGCACCTTCACCTGAAACACATTATTTAAAAAATCATGAGTCCTTTCCGAAGAAAAAATGTAAACAGCAAAAAACGTAACGCGTGCAAAAGTGCCGCCCGCTTTCACGCGATTTCGAATCTATATAACCAAGCGGATCCAACTACTCCGCGCTCGTCACTATATTGAAGACCGCACTACAAGATAGTGTCACAAGCATCTCGTGTGCCTGATCCCTGATGATAAGTACCTATGCCTGCACAATTTGCAGTGCCACCAGAACTTTGAAGTACAAAGGTTGGAGCGGCACTGAAGTTGCCCTGAGACATCAGGTACTAAGTCTCACTTATCCAGCAATTTAACTGCCGACTTTGCTCATTAAGTCGAAACACAGTAGTGCCTGCACAATATTATTTGCCATTAGACTTCATAAGCAAAGCGATGGTAATGTCTGATGCCAATCGCATAAGAGAGTCCTGTCTCATTACTCCTTTGGAAGTGACGTTTCTGTTCTTATTTGTGGAAGGTGACGAAAAGCTGAGAAGTGTTTTTTAAATACTATTTAATACCGAGACGAGCTGGTCGTTTGCCTGATATTAAGTATAGCGCTGGCCTATAACAATTGCATTACCTCAGAACTTTGAAACACAAAGGCCTGCGCAGCACTAGGTAGTGCGCTCTGAGACATTATAGGTATTAAGAGCCTACTAGTCCACGCCGCGAACTAATCGGTGGGCGCGGCTAAAATGCATGCTATTTCTTCTAACATTCATGGGGCAAGGTAAGACTCTGCAGCCAGCGATGAGTAGTACGAAGCTAATTCACGAGCATACACAATTACACACTCTCGTAAAGTCACGACGAAAACCGATAAGTCGAAAACCGGCGCGCAAAAATGTACGAATTGGCGTCTGGTGCTTGGGGTTTCACGATAAAACTACTGAATGTATTTAGTCAAACCAAAGTTATTTGAAATGTCAACAAACTAACTAAAGCTTAAATAAGATTATATAAAGTGAGTAATTTATAGTTTCAATTCCGCGATAAAGAATGTCTAATGGCCTAAGTTCGATCTATACTGAATGATGGCTTTGCCAACCCTTACTGGTTATACCCAGTTATTGATGGCTTTGCCAACCCTTACTGGTTATTACTCACTTTATATAATCTTATTTAAAATGGATTTCCGCAAAGTAACGCCTGATTCCATCAAATAAACTAAAGCTTGTTGATATGTACATTATTTTGGAGTTTTCGTAATCCTTTTGTAATTTATTTACGTCCAAACTTGCGTTAAAATACGTGCTAAAATACAGATGTTTGAAGGCTCGTTACTTATAATCCAGTTATTTTTTGTCTGTATAATTTGCATACTAACCTAGATAACGAAGAGATTAATCGATATTAATCTTAACGTCAAGTAGTGGAGTAATTACCCAAGTACGGTTGTATGGAGAAATGAACGGCTAGTTCCTTCTTAAGTTTCATAAGCCCAGTAATTTCACTAACTGCTTTGTTCATCAAACCGGCACACATTAATGCTTGCATATTATACATTACGCAGGCAACAATCAATTTAAATAATAAGAAATATAACCAAAAGGCTCCTATCCTAAATATTCATAGAACCTAAACTAAAGCATAAAACAACTTATAGTTTTGGTTTAAGGCCTGAAGTTTCTGCTTCAAATAGCTTATGTATACAGGCGTCAGCGACCGCTATCCATCAGGCGTGCCTTGTACCATATACTTGTTTGCTCCTCGTAACATAAAAAGATAACACCGCAATTTAAGGCTTGGGCGCATCCATACCTTACTCTACGCTACCCTAAACCAGAGACGCACATATCGCAGCCCGCAGACCGCCTGCGGCCCTCCACCAATGTACGTGCGGCCCGCTCGCGAATTAAACATTTATATGCGTTTGTTGTTAACTGAAACTAAACATTTTAAAATTTAAGCTCTATATTATATTACTAGGTATATGCTTCGATTGCTTTTAACTAGCTTCTACATAAATGCTAATTACTTACATCTAAACTACTATACAATAGGGTTTACTGAGCGTTTTGTATTTCGAAAGGTGCTGTAAGACGTCGGTCCGATTGTTATACATACTCTGCCTTTAAAATATATGTAGTGAAATGACAGTGTGTTTATGTTTTATTTTTAATGTATTAGATGATTTTATGCCAGTATTCCTGAGTGGCCCCTAGTCCTAATGTGTCTGAGCATATCTGCCCTAAACGTAACTTGTTATTCAGCTCATGTTGCCAAAGCAACTTGATTAGAAATGCGTTGACCTGCACACCCCTCGTTTGCTTTCTGTTTATGATATCAACAGATGGTGCTCGTTACCGTTTGTAATGATTTCCTCATTAATATCTACTGCTCGGATGACCAAAGTTGGAATTGATTACGGAATGGTACCTAACGGGTTGTGGCCAGATTTGTTTGCTAAATACATTTCGATTAGAGCGTTCGTTTGCAAATTGAGATTATCCTGTATTTTATTTGTCAATTTTATGGTATCGATTAGAAAAACGCTCGTCATCAGGCTTTTATAACACATAGGCATTGTTAGCAACCTTTGTACAGGTCGATATCAGGATGGGTGACCGTTAGTGACATTTGCTGGGCGTTTTGTATTTTGGAAGGCTCTTTAAGACATCGTTTCGCTTGGTACTTTCAACAAGTTTTTTTTTTGTGGAAAAATACATTTTTTCAGACAAGCTTTTATAAAATACGTAATTGGTACTGTAATCCTGTACAAAGGTTACTTATTTCCTTTTTCTGTCAATGGAAAAGGTCCAGCTATATCAACTGCAATTCTTTCCCACGGAGCTCCGACGTTATATTGCTTCATTCCAGCTCTACCCCTGGTCTGTGGCCCTTTTACAGCTGCACAAGCTGTACATTTCCGGCACCAGTCTTCTACATCCTCACGACAGTGTATCCAGTAAAATCTTTCTTTGATTTTCATTAGGGTTCTTTTCACTCCTAAATGTCCACCCGATGAACCATCGTGAAACATTTCCAATACATCGCGGATCTTGGATCTTGGTACAACTAGCTGTAAATGAGATACGTCACCACGAGCATTTTCCCATTTACGACATAACACTTCGTTGTGGAGAACTAAACTATCCCATTGAGCCCAATAACTCTTGGTTGTGGTGCTTGTGGAGGCGATTTCACTCCACCGTGGCTTAGCATCAGAAGATTTCATCCAATCCAAAATGGGCTTGATGTCGCTATCTTCTTGTTGTGCTTTTTGAATCGCTTTACTACACCAATCTGGACTAATGGTGTCTGTCCTAAGTAGCCTCACGTGAGCAAGTTCCTTTCCTTCATGCCTCACGCAATATTTGCAGTCGGCAGGACATGGTCTTCTGGATAAAGCATCTGCGTTTCCATGGGATCTGCCCTTGCGATGTTCAATTGTAAAGTCGTACTCTTGCAGTTGTTCAATCCATCGAGCCACTTGTCCTTCCGGGTTCTTGAACTGAAGTAACCACTTCAGTGCAGCGTGATCAGTTCTGAGACGGAACTTACGTCCAAGCAGATATTTGCTAAAGTGTTGTAGCGTCTTTACAACAGCTAGTAGTTCCCTTCTAGTGACACAGTAGTTCCGTTCCGGTTTCGACAATGATTTACTGAAGTAGGCTATTACTTCCTCCCGTTCGCCTTTAATTTGGGATAGTACTCCTCCAATGCCAGTTCCACTGGCATCTGTATCAACTATGAACTCGCACTCTTGGTCAGGGTAACCAAGTATCGGAGTTTCACATAGGCGGTTCTTAAGCTCTTTAAATGCAGCTTCACACTCTTCGTCCCACATGAACTGCCTTTTCTCTTCGGTAAGTCTGTGCAAAGGTTTCGCAATATCAGCGAAGTTTTTCACAAACCTTCGGTAATAGGAGCACAATCCTAAGAAGGCGCGTACTTGGCTTTTATCTTTAGGTACTGGCCAATCTTTAACAGCAACTATCTTCTCCGGATCAGTTCGAACTCCATTTTCAGATATAAGGTGGCCTAAGTAATTAACTTCCTTCTTGAAGAACGAACACTTCTTTGGACTTAGTATGAGATTAGCCGTACGCAATCTAGTAAGCACCCGTTGCAGATTCCGGATATGATCATCAAAATCCCTTCCAATAATGACCACGTCGTCCAGATACACTAGACAGGCTTCTCCAATTAGTCCTGACAGCACTCTTTCCATTAGCCTTTCGAAAGTGGCAGGCGCGTTACAAAGTCCAAATGGCATAACTTTAAACTGCCAAAGTCCTTTACCAGTAGAAAATGCCGTCTTCTCTTTGTGGCTAGGATCTATTTCCACCTGCCAGTAACCACTCTTTAAATCTAACGTGGTAAACCACTTTGCTCCACTTAGTGTATCCAAAGTATCGTCGATCCTTGGCAGTGGGTAGCTGTCCTTTAATTGAGCCCTGTAAACGTGTTCCAGGTGTGAGTCACCATAACGAGACTCCAGGGCATTCTTGAGTTGTTCTAGGGTGACCTCTCCCGCCATGGTGTCTAATACGCTCAAGGCTTGATCCCGTAGCCCTAACATAAGGGCAGTTACTGCCTGTTCATCGGTCCAACCGTTCGCCTTTGATACGGTCTCAAACTGAAGTTTATAAGCTCCCCAGGAGGAAGTACCGTCGAATGGAGGCGCTTTTAGTTTACCTGCTGGAGCACCAGAGGTTACTACTCCATTAATTTTCAAAGATTTTACCTCCTTTTCTATTCCAAGTATTTGCTTGTCGTGGCTGGAAACTCTGTCATCGAGGTTCTCCACTTCTAATTTCAATTTGTTTACTTTTTCCTTGAATTGAACGCCTATCACCTCCAAGCGTTCCTCAATGCGGTGAGCTTGTTCCTCCAACAGGCCACGTGTCTGTTCCTCTTGCCGGCGAGCCTGCTCCTCTTGCCGGCGAGCCTGCTCCTCTTGACGGCGAGCCTGCTCCTCTTGACGGCGAGCCTGTTCCTCCAACAGATCACGTGTCTGCTCCTCTTGACGGCGAGCCTGCTCCTCTTGGCGGCGAGCCTGTTCCTCCAACAGACCACGTGCCTGCTCCTCTTGACGGCGAGCCTGTTCCTCCAACAGATCACGTGTCTGCTCCTCTTGACGGCGAGCCTGTTCCTCCATCATGCGTTGCAAGGTCAGCAATAGGTTGGACGGATCCTGGTGTTCGCCCATGGTGCGGTTGGCATCAAAACTTTGACGACGAGCGGCGTCACGAGCTGCTTGTGCACGCGTCTGTATCCCTGGTGTTTCTCCTCCAGACTCCTCTTGATCGTCCCTCGGTGTTATAGGCATCTTTCTATCCCGCTTCTGACACCCAAATGTTACGAGCTATAGGGTAACGTTTGATAGAAAGAAGCCGTTAAACAAACAGTTACTTTATTCAATTCAAAAGGAATCACTTGCAACACTATTCACTACAAAAATCACTAGTATATCACTTTGTCACAGATATCACAATCACTAGTATTTCACTTAGTCACAGATATCACAATCACTACTAGTCGCTTTGAACTCACTCCGATGTATATCGCTTGGTATCTCAATTGAAACTGTCCCTGGCCGCGTCCCGATCCGCTTATATATGCGCCGCAAATTGTGCTACCAAGTTCCCGAATGATCTAGTTCAAGGTCAAATATGGACATCTCTCTCTTACGCATACAACCGTCCCTTGTACACACATCGAGGACTTTCCAGATGGTAGTAGATTATGTCCATCTCGTTCTATCATGCGTGTAGCTATCTCTCTCTCGCATTATTCTAGAACATTCGGTTAGGTAATAGGTACAATTGTTCCTCTCTTTTGCGCCTATAGCCATCCTGCTCACACTTTCTTCTGGAAGTTTTGAGAGACATGATCGAGGCTAATCGTCTCTCTCTTTCACACGATAGGCTGTCCCTCTCACACACCTTCGAGAATGTTCCGCGGACCGGAGGGGTGTAACTTGGCCTGAAACGGCCTGAAAATGGGTTTTCAGGAAATGGTGCCATGTAATTGCTTGTGTCCTGAAACGGACTGAAAACATGTTTCAGTCTGCTGAAAACGGCGTTAACTAGGAGTAATTTTTGATTAACTGATATGTGTTAGGCCTTCCTCCGAAACGGTCCGAAAACCTGTTTCAGCCTGCTGAAAACGCTTAGAAGTGGTGGAAAATTAAAAAAATGTTTCTGCGAGTTCTCCTTTAACCCATCTCCGTAACAATATTATACGTAAGTCTTGTTGATTCTTTCAATATATATTTATAAATAACAGTCATATTTCATTTCAAACTTATTTTTAGAGGTTTTTTCATCGAGTAAATTTGGTAAAAGCTTATTTTAGTCACCACAAGATTATCGGTAATGTGATGAATAATGACATATATTTTTTCCAGTGCCAGAAGCTCATCTGATTTCGCTAAAAAAACATTTTAGTGAAGCTATTTAGCTGCTATATAAACCTTGATAAAAGCTTATAATTAGACTGCGATTTTAAATTAAATGCAAATGTTATCACCACATTCAATGTTGTTGTGACTTCAAGTAAAATAGGGTACAGTAGAAAAATTACCAATCAAAAATCAAACTATCAAAAGTAGAAAAGTAGTAAATAAGATCTTTACAGTCGCACGCCAAACGCTTAAGACTTAAAAAAACCACTAACCACTTAAGCATACGAAAAGGAAAACAAAAGAATTCAGAAAAACATTGATGAGTCATCAATCTACCAGGATACAGAAGAATGACAAAAAGGGTATCGTATAACCTATTTGTAAAACAATCTGCCACATTGTAACAGTTCTCTGTGATAAAAAGCGAGATGTAGAAAAAGATTTCCTTATTGTCTCAGCGTGCAACCAAGAATATATTATTTGGACAACAGTGAGAGCGAGTTACGTAACAATCTCATGAAAAGATAATAGCGCGCTCATATCCGTATATCTTCGGCTAGACATTTGTATTTTAGTTCTTAATTTATAACGCTCCTTTGCAAATAGACGACGGCCGTCTCTCCCGTGTAACCTCCCTATTTCGATTAAATGTAAAATACTATTATTTAAAAAATGACAAAGCCTAAACGTACCTAATTTTGTGACCGTTGGATTTAGTTGTCGTTTATTTGTAATTTTGGCCTGATGTGATCGTCTAGATTTTTGAATTATGGACCCACTACGTTGTGTAAATTTTACGTTGTGTTTTATGAATAAGACGTACAAATCAAGAAACGCAAATAAATCTAATTAACCATTAAAACAAGAGAACCGTAGTAATAATTCAAACACAAAATAATTATAAAAGCATAAATCGTAGATAAGTAATTAAATAAATTGCTGAAATAAAAGGACACAATAATAAATCATTCACGTAAATCTATAAATTGAATTTCCATACGAAAATAGTTAATCATGGTAAATAGAGTTCAATTGAACTGGACGTTCGACAATAGCTGTATTAATAAATAAAATCAATATGCGCGAAGAAAAGAGCTGAAAATTTAGATACAACAGAATAAATCACACACAGTAAATAAATTAATGATTTGTCATAGAAATTAAACAGAGAGAATACATTTTTAGAGCTAATCAAAAGCATGCAACTTAGCTGTAATCCAGGAATCAGCAACCGCCTAGGATCCTTCTTCTTTCTTCTTGGCCAATCACTTTCCCCCCCACACTTCACTTCTTAATTAATATATGATAGATTAATTATATGTGTAAATTTATAAACTACATATATAATACATGTAAAATAGTAATATATTATAAATATATTTTAAGTAGAATGAGGAATTCACTCGTTCGATAGCAACAGCCGCCGACAGCAACATCTAAGAGAAATAGGTAATTGAAAGAAGGAGTTAGACTTTTAAAGTCTAGATAAATAGGAGCCCTAAGCGATTTATTGATTACGGGGCTCCCTGACCAGCCTTCACCCCGTCCAACCGACAGAATCCGTCGTGTTTTAGACCTACCTCACCTCAAATGAATCTAAACTCACAAACCCTCATCTCTTTCCGATCTGTTCCATTCGTCACCTATCCTCAAAATCATACATCTCATACATGCTTTGATTAGCCTCGATGACTTTGATCTAGGTTAATATTATCCCTACTCTAATTTATGACCGAGATTCCTTGTGACTCGAACTATCCCTAATAAGAATCTAGTAGGAATCATGTTGGTCGTCCTTGTAGTGAGTGTACCTAGTGCATGAGCGGATTTGAGTGCTGCAAACTTAGAGACTGCTAATCAGAAACCAGCTACAACACCAGACCCTGTGTTCCGTAATCCAACTAGCTAGATTTGGTCCATGTGGTGATAGCAATGTATTTAAGAGCTCGTCACGTAGATCCGGCAGGTATCTTAAATCGACCGCTTGAATTTATCTAGGTATGCACGGGTGTTGAGAAAAGGTTTTGTTATAAATATTATTTGAAATGATAAATAGTTTTGGGATGAATGAATGTAACATAATAAGCAGACTTATGAAGTTCCCAAGACTCCAAGGAATCGGGTGATGAGAGATCCAAGTATAAAGTAATGCGTGATGATGTGACAATCCGTATGCGTATTTGAACTCATCCGAAGTGACTGCATACTTCCATAATAGTGACTATTAACAATAGAAGTTTCCAAAGAACAATGGAACTCTTCAAACGCTCCAGAATATAAAGTAAAACTCCTTCATGAAATCAAAATCCTCCGTATTAGCAAACATCCAACTGGGCAATGGTAAATTATTCTGTTGCTAAAAGTATGTATGTTACATTCAATCATAAGTATAAGATTTTGGTAATATAATATTTTAGGCATAGAAAAAAAGTATCCTAGCTACAATACTACGTTTTTGTGATGGTTGAAATTTATCTCCTTCATACTTCAACACAAAATATTCAATTTTCACTCCTCCTAAAAATTTCCTAAATATATATATTCTGTAAAACCTACCCCTTGCAATAGCCCAAATACAACGTAGTTTCTCCCGGCTGCTGTCTGTAAAGGATAAAAAGTACCTCCTAGCTAACTTATAAACTTAAAGAAATACATACAACGTAGTCTAAAATGACGTCCAGAGCTCGTAGCATTCGCTAACTGAAAACTCTAATAAAATATTCATTAATATTATATGATACACTCTCACTAATACACTATTCACTGCACTCTTTAATTCACTCGCGACGATATTACATTATACGACGGTTTCACTGGAAAAGTCACGACACGGGAAACTGATTTTATTAGTTACGATCAAAGTCTGAATTTGCCTGCGCAGGCGCAAAGAATTAGGCGTTTGTTCCCGAATAATTGACCGACGTTTCTCAGAGTTAAAAACCCCACTGGACTCCAGTGTTATTTCTGTTCCCGGATATTTGACCGCCGGCTTTCGCAGTCGGACCACCACTGTAATCTCGCGTTATTTCTCTTCCCGGATACCTGACCGACGGCTTTCGCGGTTAAAACACGACTAACTCTCTCATACCCCGACAAATTGCAGGTCTCGTATGTTATCCCACACTTCAAATGCTTGGAGTAGTCACGTATTCCCACTTATGGCATAAAATGTCACATAAATCCAAAACCCATTTATTTTAAATTTATGTTGTTTGGCAAAACCGAACTAAAAAATCAGTCCACTCACAGAGTTAGATTTTTTACTGAAAATATTGTCCAAAGTAAACCTATCCGGATGCAGTACGTGAACTTGCAGCAAATATGGTTTGTAAAAACAAAAGGCAAACAGTTTACACCTTATGTGAATACCTAAATTATTATTTATGATGTAATTCGTCAACGCGTTTAATGATTTTATCGCTTTAAAATTTAAGTGATTATGTAGTCTAGTTTTCAGAATAATTTCATTCATTCTCAACTCAAACCCATATCAGCACTACTTATTAATTCATTAGAGTCCCTAATAAATTAGATCGTACATAAATGATGTTATTCTCATACAAATAAATCCTTGTATATTATGGTGTAAAACTTGTATACTCACAGTATTTATACTGTGACACTAAGTTTTACCACATGGTAGGGTTGGAACGAAGTCGTTTCTTTTATAATTCTAAATTATGTACGAAATTCAAAACTTCTTTACTTTAAAATTGGTGTAATATACAAATAATGTCTGCAATTTAACTTTGTTTATATACGACATAAAATTACATTGGCCTGTGCTGTAACAAAACAACACAACTTGGCCATAACTACAATTTAAACGTTAGATATCAGTTCAAAGTTTATTAAATTGTATTACGTAAGTCTAAGTTCGAATAGCTGATAATATTAGATACTCAAAATTACATTATCAAAATGATTCAAATGACTCAATGTTCAATGTAAATAATATTAATCAAACTCTATATGAATAACTATTATCTTTTGTGCTTTTAATTTTTAATCGTCTACTATGACGTTTAATTCATTTTAGTTTCCTCATACAAAACTATAAGGTTATTACATCATTTTAAACTCTTGTCAACCCTGAAAATCAATATCTGTTAACATATTTACACGTAGACTAATTTATGCGTTTAAATAATTTTTAAGAAACAAAACATTTGTCAACGCTCTCAAGAAAGTACTTCGACACTGATTTCCGACAAAATAAACTAGACGAGTAAAATAAAATAAACCAGGCAGTAAAATATAACAATTCTATTTAAAACAGTCGATTTAATTATAGACTTTATTACGTTGTAGTTAAGGTTCCCTGTGAAACTACATACTGCTGCTCGTCAACATAAGCGTACAACTTCTCACGAACTAAACTTTCCGTAAATCAAAAGTTAATTTTAAACCCTCATGAAGACCAAATAAAGATCAAAATATAAAATTCCCTTACATCTGAATGAAACAGAAAACGCCACCCACGATTATATAGGTAATACGAACATTGCATGCTAAGTACATGGAACGGACGTTATGTGTATATAACGTTGGTTACAGATCACCCCTTTGAGTTTTGACGGGTTTTCATTTTCTAAAAGGAAAATCCGGAGAAAATCACATAATATGAATTCAATACTAAAGTATTCAAAGTCATTCAGTATATGTTTTATTTTTTATTTGATGTCTCTTTTTGCATATTATTATTTAACATCATTTCTATATCACCCCTTGGAGTTTAGTAAGGTTACTAAGTTCAAATACAAAATAAAATAATAAATGTTAAACTATCACAATGACTCTATGCCCATAAATAACATATAATATCTCTTCCATTTCACCCCTTAGAGTTTAGGAAAGTTATCATTTGTAAAATGAAAATCGGTATAAAATGCACACTCCCTTCTCCCTTTTTTATTTATTTTAATTAGGTATATCAAAACATGATACTGTCTTTTTCACATCACCCCTTAGAGTTTAGGATGGCAAACCAATGTGAAACGATAACCCAAAAAAATTACTCACTATTTAAATAGAGTCCGATGCTAGTCACTACTCTCTTTCCCATTTACGTGATATCTTTTCAAATTAAAAGCATGATTATATTCTATTATTTTAATTTTTGTTTCAATCAATGTCTGTATTCGCATAAGAAATCCCTCCTACTTGATAAGGCGTCTTATATTTTAAAATCATTTAGAAGCCTCGCGACGTAACATATCTTAATTAATTTTTTTTTTTTATGAGACCGTAATTTGGCTTATTGCCCCCTTTTGTAGCCAATACGGGTTGAGCGTAATTTCAGATCTATACCTTAAATAGGAATTGACATCTATGATCAGTAAAATGCTTCGTGGCTATATGTGTTCACAAAACTTTCAGGCACAAAATATTCCTATTTATTACACTTCATTTCGATTTAAAAAGTTAAACACTAAACACTGACATACTCCTCCACTGCACTAAAATTCCCTATGTCACAAGTGACACACAAGACAAACATACAAAAAAGTGACACGCAAGACAAACATATAAAACCCTAGAACAAATTACAAACTTCAAACAACCAGGAAACGAACCCTTCGATTCGTTTCGTTCTACCACAATTTCGTAACTAACAAAATTGTCAAACAAAAGTATTTCTTAAATAAAATCCCCTTTTACATCAATTGAAATCAAAGTTTACGTGGCCAACAACATGCTTTTTTTTTATGGCCCTTTCTTTCCTACAAAACATGAGTACAAATTTCCCAACTATATTTTATTATTTTCTTCAACAATTTAGACGCCTAAATTAAATTAACTACTGTCACAATAAAGTAGTATTTATAATATGTAATTAATAGTGTTCTAATTATTATAGCTAAAGAATTTTTGCATAGCAATATCTTCCTGCAATAAACATACAATTCCTCTCCAATTGATTGTCTAAAAGAAATCAATTTAAGCGATAAGACCGTCCTCTGTATTACTAACCTAACTAAAAAAAAATTTTTTCATCTGACTTTGTAGTATGTAAATAAAGAGTAAGTCTATCTATATTCCAACATGTTTCGCGCTACATAAGGACCCAATATAGAATTATTTTTTTTTATTAATGTATTGTGAAAAATAAATAATCGTGTGCACTAAATAGCTTGAGTTCGTGTAAAATTGTAAAAGAAAAGAAAAAAGTAATTGCGCCAATGTCACTACGTAGTTCAAGTAATTTGCGCGAAACGCCATCTCTCTGTTTAGCGACAAAAGTTCACTGAATTTAATCTGGTTCAATATGGGTTTGGGTCGATAGAGAAATTGTATAAGTCAAAAGAAAATGGCGGCGACGTTACTTCGGAGTTCAAGTGTTTGCGTAGAACGCCATCTCTCTGTTTCAGTGAACCTTTCGAGTTCGATATGGGTTCACTATGCGTTCGGGGACTTCGGGTCGATAATGTCTATGAATGGGTGACACATGCGGGTTCGGCCCGCGTCATGCAGATGGCGTTGCTCAAGACTTGCTAACTATTTTATTTTATTTATTTTGGGGAGCCACACTGCTTACTTATCCCGCTAGGTGGCACATTATCGCTGGTGTTGTTTCACTATGAAACTTCATTACATTTACTTAAGGTTAAGTTGATTTGTTTAACTAGTTGTAAAGTTTTACGATAGGTGGCATTATTGTAGCATGAAACAAATTTCCGACTCGCAAAAGTGTTTCGTTGTAGTGAAACAGGCCCGCGCGTAAATTTGAATTTTTGGTGAAGACAGGAAGGGGCGATTGTTGCATCTGTCAATAGATAACACACGGCTTACAAATTGACCGCGTTTAATTGGTAGATTTATTTTGTACCAGTCGTTGTACAACATTTACATTATTTAAATTGTTTTTCAGTCTCATAAAGCAAATTAGAAATTGAACGTTTCAGCAGTCCAGCATTCCGTCATACATTCATCTAAATCTAAATGAACTTAATTTTCAAAAATAGTCACGGACAAATGGAATGAATAAACGAATTGAATTGAAGTCAACATGAGCTGGCTCGTTTGTGAAACAGTTTCGGCCTTCTCTAGTGGACTGTAATTACGGATCTAGATCTAGGCTTCGATCTGGTGACCTGAGCACGCGCACAATTCCTACCTTAGCAAAGTTATTAACAAATACAATACTGTATTAAGTCATCTACAGCTAAGATAATACTGAATTAACGATCCCATAATATTTGCACTATATTTAAAACTTTAACAGTTACATTCTTCGCCTCTATGTTCAAAATATTTCTCATTTGGACCCTTTTTTATGTTAGTCAACCACTTGTGTGCATTTCGATCCTTGCCCAAGCTACCTGAACCATGTCCCGTGTTTTTTTTTAGATTGCATAGCCGGCGCCATGCGACCCTTTTTTTCCGTACAATCGTATTTGACCTAATTTCTATTTTTAAAACAACTGTATTTGCATGTTTACAATATCTTTGCTGATTTCGATTGAAAGTTGACACTTTTAAATACTAAATACACATATTGTGCAACAATCGAGATACATAATGTTTATCTAACTCCAATTAATTATCACTCCAATTTATTTGAACTACCTATCTATTTATCTAACTACATAATGTATTAATCTATCTATTGTATTTAGTTGTATCTAATCTGCTACGTATTTAATCGCTTATTTTATTTTATTTTTATATATTTAAAAAGTTTACCAAAATTGTAACAACAATGCTTACAATAAACGTTTACAAAAATAGGTATTTAAATTAATTGCACAATCAATTACAGGTAAACATCATTAATCCAAACTAACTTACATTAGAAGATTTCTAATTATCTACCTACTCGATATTGCATCCAACAACTGTTTACGATAACTATTCAGAGAAACAAAATGAATGGCTATGAGGCTTCTATAATTATTAAAACACTTAATTAATGTGGCTACAGGGGAGTTAGAACTTAGAACTGTTCTTCATAAAGGGGGGGTCAAGTGGTACTATGGATTTACATGGGATTTGTCTGGGAATTCTAAAATTGAAACTGCTAGTAAGTTGAGAACAATCTAGTTGATTTCTTAATAATTTGAAATGAAAATAAGATCTATGAGAGTTCTTCGTTTATCCAAGGAATGCATTTTGAAGTATTTAAGTCTGTCAGTGTAGTTCAGAGCCCTTGTGAGTTTCGAGTAATATGCTAAGTGTCAAAGAAATTTCTTTTGAATACGTTCTAGCCACCACGGGTGAGTGGTGTAGTGAGGTAACTTCCTATTTATTTATTTATAAAGTTTCTTTTTAACTAAAATAAAACACGATATTTCTACTATCTTTGTTTGTTGCCTATTATAAGAAGTACAAATTATTTAAGGGTAATTGAATTAAACTAACCTAAAAATTCGATGTGTTACTTTGCTAACTGCTAACTACCGTAGTAACTCAAGTTCTTTTTAACGCGTAATTTGAATCAATAAATTGATTAAATTTTTATTGACGCATTATTCTGGTCACACGGCACCAACTGTAACCTCCCTATTTCGATTAAATGTAAAATACTATTATTTAAAAAATGACAAAGCCTAAACGTACCTAATTTTGTGACCGTTGGATTTAGTTGTCGTTTATTTGTAATTTTGGCCTGATGTGATCGTCTAGATTTTTGAATTATGGACCCACTACGTTGTGTAAATTTTACGTTGTGTTTTATGAATAAGACGTACAAATCAAGAAACGCAAATAAATCTAATTAACCATTAAAACAAGAGAACCGTAGTAATAATTCAAACACAAAATAATTATAAAAGCATAAATCGTAGATAAGTAATTAAATAAATTGCTGAAATAAAAGGACACAATAATAAATCATTCACGTAAATCTATAAATTGAATTTCCATACGAAAATAGTTAATCATGGTAAATAGAGTTCAATTGAACTGGACGTTCGACAATAGCTGTATTAATAAATAAAATCAATATGCGCGAAGAAAAGAGCTGAAAATTTAGATACAACAGAATAAATCACACACAGTAAATAAATTAATGATTTGTCATAGAAATTAAACAGAGAGAATACATTTTTAGAGCTAATCAAAAGCATGCAACTTAGCTGTAATCCAGGAATCAGCAACCGCCTAGGATCCTTCTTCTTTCTTCTTGGCCAATCACTTTCCCCCCCACACTTCACTTCTTAATTAATATATGATAGATTAATTATATGTGTAAATTTATAAACTACATATATAATACATGTAAAATAGTAATATATTATAAATATATTTTAAGTAGAATGAGGAATTCACTCGTTCGATAGCAACAGCCGCCGACAGCAACATCTAAGAGAAATAGGTAATTGAAAGAAGGAGTTAGACTTTTAAAGTCTAGATAAATAGGAGCCCTAAGCGATTTATTGATTACGGGGCTCCCTGACCAGCCTTCACCCCGTCCAACCGACAGAATCCGTCGTGTTTTAGACCTACCTCACCTCAAATGAATCTAAACTCACAAACCCTCATCTCTTTCCGATCTGTTCCATTCGTCACCTATCCTCAAAATCATACATCTCATACATGCTTTGATTAGCCTCGATGACTTTGATCTAGGTTAATATTATCCCTACTCTAATTTATGACCGAGATTCCTTGTGACTCGAACTATCCCTAATAAGAATCTAGTAGGAATCATGTTGGTCGTCCTTGTAGTGAGTGTACCTAGTGCATGAGCGGATTTGAGTGCTGCAAACTTAGAGACTGCTAATCAGAAACCAGCTACAACACCAGACCCTGTGTTCCGTAATCCAACTAGCTAGATTTGGTCCATGTGGTGATAGCAATGTATTTAAGAGCTCGTCACGTAGATCCGGCAGGTATCTTAAATCGACCGCTTGAATTTATCTAGGTATGCACGGGTGTTGAGAAAAGGTTTTGTTATAAATATTATTTGAAATGATAAATAGTTTTGGGATGAATGAATGTAACATAATAAGCAGACTTATGAAGTTCCCAAGACTCCAAGGAATCGGGTGATGAGAGATCCAAGTATAAAGTAATGCGTGATGATGTGACAATCCGTATGCGTATTTGAACTCATCCGAAGTGACTGCATACTTCCATAATAGTGACTATTAACAATAGAAGTTTCCAAAGAACAATGGAACTCTTCAAACGCTCCAGAATATAAAGTAAAACTCCTTCATGAAATCAAAATCCTCCGTATTAGCAAACATCCAACTGGGCAATGGTAAATTATTCTGTTGCTAAAAGTATGTATGTTACATTCAATCATAAGTATAAGATTTTGGTAATATAATATTTTAGGCATAGAAAAAAAGTATCCTAGCTACAATACTACGTTTTTGTGATGGTTGAAATTTATCTCCTTCATACTTCAACACAAAATATTCAATTTTCACTCCTCCTAAAAATTTCCTAAATATATATATTCTGTAAAACCTACCCCTTGCAATAGCCCAAATACAACGTAGTTTCTCCCGGCTGCTGTCTGTAAAGGATAAAAAGTACCTCCTAGCTAACTTATAAACTTAAAGAAATACATACAACGTAGTCTAAAATGACGTCCAGAGCTCGTAGCATTCGCTAACTGAAAACTCTAATAAAATATTCATTAATATTATATGATACACTCTCACTAATACACTATTCACTGCACTCTTTAATTCACTCGCGACGATATTACATTATACGACGGTTTCACTGGAAAAGTCACGACACGGGAAACTGATTTTATTAGTTACGATCAAAGTCTGAATTTGCCTGCGCAGGCGCAAAGAATTAGGCGTTTGTTCCCGAATAATTGACCGACGTTTCTCAGAGTTAAAAACCCCACTGGACTCCAGTGTTATTTCTGTTCCCGGATATTTGACCGCCGGCTTTCGCAGTCGGACCACCACTGTAATCTCGCGTTATTTCTCTTCCCGGATACCTGACCGACGGCTTTCGCGGTTAAAACACGACTAACTCTCTCATACCCCGACAAATTGCAGGTCTCGTATGTTATCCCACACTTCAAATGCTTGGAGTAGTCACGTATTCCCACTTATGGCATAAAATGTCACATAAATCCAAAACCCATTTATTTTAAATTTATGTTGTTTGGCAAAACCGAACTAAAAAATCAGTCCACTCACAGAGTTAGATTTTTTACTGAAAATATTGTCCAAAGTAAACCTATCCGGATGCAGTACGTGAACTTGCAGCAAATATGGTTTGTAAAAACAAAAGGCAAACAGTTTACACCTTATGTGAATACCTAAATTATTATTTATGATGTAATTCGTCAACGCGTTTAATGATTTTATCGCTTTAAAATTTAAGTGATTATGTAGTCTAGTTTTCAGAATAATTTCATTCATTCTCAACTCAAACCCATATCAGCACTACTTATTAATTCATTAGAGTCCCTAATAAATTAGATCGTACATAAATGATGTTATTCTCATACAAATAAATCCTTGTATATTATGGTGTAAAACTTGTATACTCACAGTATTTATACTGTGACACTAAGTTTTACCACATGGTAGGGTTGGAACGAAGTCGTTTCTTTTATAATTCTAAATTATGTACGAAATTCAAAACTTCTTTACTTTAAAATTGGTGTAATATACAAATAATGTCTGCAATTTAACTTTGTTTATATACGACATAAAATTACATTGGCCTGTGCTGTAACAAAACAACACAACTTGGCCATAACTACAATTTAAACGTTAGATATCAGTTCAAAGTTTATTAAATTGTATTACGTAAGTCTAAGTTCGAATAGCTGATAATATTAGATACTCAAAATTACATTATCAAAATGATTCAAATGACTCAATGTTCAATGTAAATAATATTAATCAAACTCTATATGAATAACTATTATCTTTTGTGCTTTTAATTTTTAATCGTCTACTATGACGTTTAATTCATTTTAGTTTCCTCATACAAAACTATAAGGTTATTACATCATTTTAAACTCTTGTCAACCCTGAAAATCAATATCTGTTAACATATTTACACGTAGACTAATTTATGCGTTTAAATAATTTTTAAGAAACAAAACATTTGTCAACGCTCTCAAGAAAGTACTTCGACACTGATTTCCGACAAAATAAACTAGACGAGTAAAATAAAATAAACCAGGCAGTAAAATATAACAATTCTATTTAAAACAGTCGATTTAATTATAGACTTTATTACGTTGTAGTTAAGGTTCCCTGTGAAACTACATACTGCTGCTCGTCAACATAAGCGTACAACTTCTCACGAACTAAACTTTCCGTAAATCAAAAGTTAATTTTAAACCCTCATGAAGACCAAATAAAGATCAAAATATAAAATTCCCTTACATCTGAATGAAACAGAAAACGCCACCCACGATTATATAGGTAATACGAACATTGCATGCTAAGTACATGGAACGGACGTTATGTGTATATAACGTTGGTTACACCCGGCATCCGGGTCCAAAGCACAGACGTTCAATAAACAGTAAGGAGTAAGGCACTCTTCCTAACACCTACGGCTAGCTTTTGCCTCCGGCTTTGTACAATCGAAACAAGATTAAAAGTAGCCTAAGAAATCAGGAATAATGTAGCTTCCCATTACCCAGCGGTAAAAAACAACACACACACATTGCCTGTTTATATACATATGGTATGTCTATAGATAGTAATAGTTAATAAAAACTATTATTATAGTATACAGAGAAGGGCGTTGGTATAGTCATTTTTTACTGTCACGAAAAAAGACAACGTCTATAGCCTAGAGCACCCTTACGCAATTGTGCATATTTCCTAATTTAAATGCCTGCAGCATTACCAAGTATTTTTTACATATGAGTTAAGATACAATAAAAAGCTGTTCTATATTTCATCCTACCACAAAAATTACCTTAAAAAGTTCCTAGTTAAATTTAATTTGATTTTTTTTTTATATTAATTAAACACAAGCGGGCATTTTATTTTTATAAATTACTAGGTTTCATCATCGTTTACGACTTTAAATTGTATAATGGAAGAACCCAGGAGCGTATTATAATACACTATCACTTGCTGAACAAGAATAATGTCCTTACCAACGCGTCAAACACAGTTTGAGAAGACTTCAGTTTTATTTTAGGAATATAGAAGATTTCAAGTCACTTACGCTACCGTTTACGTAAATAAACTTTAGGCTGTCGTAGGCACTGTCGTTACTGTTTGTACTGCATCTAAACGTATAGGTCGGCATACCTAATAAATTCAACCGGTCGCTCTTATGGGAAATACCGCTGTTCTTTTATTGGAATCTTATTGAAAATTAATTAGAACTCTGGTTTAAATGTATTCGTCCGTGCTCCGACTGGAATTTTATTACTTGCCACTTCTTCTTGATAATTTAAATGAGATATTGCTCCAGAGCATTCATACCTCGTGCAAATATTTAATCAGCTTGGATTACTCGTGAATGCTAGTAAAACTATAGTCCGTCAAACAATAAGTTAAATTGTTATCGGCCGGCGTTATGCTTACCATCAGGCAAACGACCAGCTCGTCTCGTTATCAAATAGCACAAAAAACACAAATAAATAGTCTTAGTTAAAACAAGTCCACAACAAGTCATTACTCATTAATTTGACTGTATTTCTTACGATTTACTTACGCGATGATGGAGCGGTTCTTTCTGCATCTTCCAAAAGATAAAAAGAACTTGGCCCATATCCCTCTTCGTTAAATAAAAGAACAAAACATACGAAAACATTTTACACACGCTTTTCATTGCCTCTTACACACTTCAAACTTAACCACGAAGGTCTCTCCGCCTACTAAAACTGCGTACCTAAACAAACTTACTGAACATAGCTCGTAGGAAATCTAGTAGTGCGAAACACTAGCCAGAGAATCCTTCACTTTAAGGCGGTACCCCGAGTCAATGACATTCATCATTCTGCTCTCTTTTCACACACTGTTTGCATTCATGTAAAAGAGAATGAAGAACGCGCGCGCATGAAAATTGAGTAGAAATAAAAAAAAAGAGTAATTACTTCAAAATTAGATGCTTAATCGAAAATGTTTTTGTAGTTATATAATATGTCATCATTATTCATTATCAGCCTTTTACGCTCCCACTACTGGGATACCAGCCTTCTCTCAGAGAGAGGTATGGGCCATAATGTCACATGTCCTCGAATTTTGTGGTTCTTGAACACGCCGGTTTCTCCAAAAATCTCCATTATTAATGATATAAATATATTTTGAATAATAGTAGAATACTGTCCTAAATATTTAAAACCGCAAGTTAATGGTACCACAACATTACAAAGTAAAACATCTCCATTCTAGAAATTAGTCTCCCACTAACATTAATCTCATTTTCAACCTCGTGAAATGTCATTCCTCACGCAAAATCCAATAAAATTAACACTCAACTGGATAGAAGTAATTTTGGAATTTAGGTTGAAAGCTAATAGCGTATTTAATCACTTACGATCTTAAATTAATAGTGAGCATTTGAGTATATGAGTCTACTCATGTGCTTAGATTTATTTGACAAGTTGCCTCGAACTCTACCTATTGACTATTCAGTGATCTACGCCGTAGAGTCTACAAAATGCGGCGCAAATTACGGTCATCGAATTTAAATCGCACTGCAGGCAAATTTTTGTAAATTTTATATTTAATCAGGGTTGACTACGCACCAGCACAGCAAAACAGCTAAAGCACATCCTTAAAAAACCACACCATACCACGACATTATTCCAATGGTCGATATTTCTCATGTGAAATCTGTGTATTTAAAATAATACTAACTATTAATTAACTTCTCTTTTAGATAAGCTGTAGGATAGGTTTGAAACCTACTGATCCAAAAAAATATTTATTGTATTATTTGAATGATTCAGATTAAAAAAAGATTTACAGACTTCAGTAATTACAGTTTGCAATAGCTTCTTGCCTACACCGAAAAACAGTTTACCATTTCGCGGTAGCGTCTGCCCTTTATAAATTACAATTAATAGATACCTACAACACTTGTCTTTGCACAGTCAAGGAAAACAAGAAATTTTAATCTCATGGCTTTTATGTCGATGCAATAGAGTTGAAAATAGGTTGAGGTAGAACTATCTCCGTCGATGGTACACCGAAGTTAACCATGCAACTCCTCACTAATGAATGAAGACTTCGCAAACTAATTTGCCGCCACGCCGCAATAACTTCGCCACTGCAGCCTGACACTATTAATATTGTCTCTGGAAAGGTAAAAAACTCTTGGACTTCAGCTTTGTTAAATTGAAACGCGGTCAAATTGTAAAGCAAAGTTATGCTGGTTCGTACAACGTTGCTGCACAATAAGCCGCATTATTCTTCTATAGTTACAAGCAAACTTTAAATTCCTACCGAGTTTCTGGTGTTTTTAAACACTCACAAAAACTCATTTTTTTATTCATTTTTCTTTTTTTATTCTGATCTCGGTGAACTTTATAATCTACTGCGATTACCAAGACGCCTGCCATGATTAGTGTGTATTATGACAAAATGTGGACTTTTCCCGATGGTCGATGATAATGATGAATGTTTAATTACCATCCCACCTGATCTTATGATCAGGGTCGCACTTAAGTGTGACGACGTGGTTAATAGTTTTTAACACACAAAACCTGCAACAGGATCTGGTTTTCAACTTAGCACCACGTTATGGTTGCAAGTCGCCCTTTTCGTTCACAGAAATCTCAAGTTCATTGTCGAATGACTTTTATTCGATAGCGAAGAAAACCTTTGATAATTTTAAATAGTATACGTATTACCAGCTAATCTTAGGTAGGCCGCAGCCACAATATCCGGCAAAACTTTAAACAGAATATTCAATCTAACAACGATCAAACTACTTATGAATTCCTGCTTCGCAATCTATTATTTGTAGGTATATTATACACGATCTATGTAATTGCAAATACTTTCTATTCATTTATAAGACTTATAATGATATAATTACAATCTATTGGATTCTAACTACCACACTTGCATGTTAGGAAGACAAAAGCCTTTGTTTATAGTTGCCATATATAATATATACTACAACCGAGTTTATTGCAACTTTATACAAAACACCACAGAATATCAGTTATAACTATATAATTATGTGGTAGGTACGGCTTAATCCGGAGTCGTATTGACAATTAAAGATGATAGTAACTAATGAAAAAATGTGCATGTGGTCAGCCCAGGTGATAATAATCATTGCTGCCCAAGACGATGATCTTATAACATAACCACTTACACGTAGACTTAATATTTCCTGTGTCGCAGGTGGCGTGGATAATTAGAAACACACAGGTACACACATCCACGACCTGAGAACAAATTTTATGTTCACCACACAGTCTGCCCCAAACCGACCCCCGAGGCTTCTCTATTTGCAGACAGGGTTACTACTAACTTAGCCACGGAGCTTTGAAAATCAAATATAAACTCAATTTTTTTTCAAATTCAAAATCAATATAATTCATTGCAAAGAGCGTATGTATGGTAATAAATAATGTGTTCCGCTTCCGTACAACCTACCTCATTTGGTGGTGTGCAATATTCATGTTCTTTATTCACAATGGGATCCAGGAGAGCACTCATGAAATTTAAAATAAATTACTCTATATAGACCGATCGAGAAGGGCAAAAACCTCGTCGGCGTCCTCAAATTCAAATTCGTAAATTGTAGGTAAATACCACATAGCTGTCACTTGCTGGGCCGGCGTTATACTTACCAGCAGGCAAACGATACGCTCGTCTAGTTATCCAATAGTATAAAAAATACATCTACGTACTGACCACAGCAAACGTTGCTAACTTTATCCATCATTTAAGAACGATCACTATTAGTTAGTAGTTGTTAGTGGTAGGACTAACTCTTCTGCGAGTGTCCGTCTGGGTTGTTACCACCGCTTTACCCGTAAAGTCTGCCGCCAAGCAGTAGTGTGCAAGCATTACTGTGTTCCGGTTTGATGAGTATCCAGTGAAATTACTGGGCTTATGAGACTTAATACCTAATGTCTCAGGGTAACGAGCGCACTGCAGTGCCGCGCAGGCCTTTGTGTTTCAAAGTTCTGGGTTGCACTGCAATTGTTATGGGCCGGCGTTATGCTTAGCATCAAGCAAACGACCAGCTCGTCTCGTTACCATATAACATAAAAAATAACGATCACTATTATAATTATTTTTATATTATCAACCACAATTATTTAATTTTCATTTTACATAAATACTAAAAGGAGCTTGTGAGATAGTTTGAGTTCATTCATGTAAAAGAGAAGTCAGTGCTTCGTAAGCCGGTTACGTCGTAAACGATCCACGATACTCTTTACGTAACGTGAACCCGTTGAAACATTTTGCAGAATCAATTTTTAGCTAAGATTTTCACGATACGCATTTGAAATGAAAACAATTACCACACATACATTCTTTATCGTGGAATTAAAACTATAAATTATCCAATATATATCTTATGACAACATTTTTTATAATATAAAGATGGAACGAAATTTTTCTAGGTCAACCATATTTTTCTAATTGTATTCACTGGGCATTGGTTATAAAGCGTCAATGCTGTAAAATAAGCCAAGGGCTAAACGGCAATAGCTCTGACGGTAAAAAAAAAACAATGTCACTACATTTTAGCTTTTCTTATCGTCTCATTTTTTTTTTCTAAATTTATTCCAAGCTGTTCTAAAATGTCTCCAAGATCCAAAAAAACACTTTCCAACTACTTGGAACCAGGACCAATGTCGTTTTACCATTACGTCAAGCTGTCAGTTAACAGTAGCTTTAAAATGATTGAATACAATTCAAAACAAGTGACCAACGTAAAATGGACTAGAAGATTTAGGCACAACCGAAAAGGGAACGAAATCAAGGAAAGGCGAGATACGCAGCACATACCTCGCTCAGCGCGCGGCCCAAGCGCAACCGCAATCTCCAACAAAAAGCGTCCTGCTAGCCAACCACCTAAAGCATAAAGAAGTATGAAATGAGCCCGTGGTCCTTGCCCCGAATCACTTATCTCAAAGAGGGCTGATTCTTTACAAATAGTCATGGCGTCTGGGCCACATAACATCACTTTAATGAACGAGGCGACTCTTGCGATGCGACCTCTTTGCGACTAATGAAATTGCGCTTCCAGGAATCCTCTGAATGGTAGGCGCCGCGACGAGATGACATGAAATGTAGCGAAGTGTGAAAATGGAATTTTTATCATTACTCTTGCTTGATTTGAGGCTGCGGGAGAATGTTTGATGTAGCCTCTTTGACAGGGTTAGTTTTTAGAAATTCCGTTTCAAACTTCTAGCGAGTTATATGACAACGTATAACAGTTTGTATCGCGGACTAAATTATTTTAAATTTTAAGGCCCATTTTTTTTTTATTTTGACGTTAGTGTGGGAAATAACTGGTCCGGAAATGATTCAGCCGTTTAAAAACTACATTATACAACTTAATTCTAGTATGCTAAAGATTTAAAATGCTCATTATATAAACATTAACTACACACAACACTATTTAACTACTTGAATTTGAAAAATTAGCAAAACAATAAAACATTTATACCTACTTACATATAATTATATGATATGAAATATCGGTAGTAAAAATCAATAATCCATATTATTTATTTCTATATTATAATCTATATTATCCAATAACTTGTTGTACACACAACAACGACGAGCCACAGTAATTCGAACAAAACATTCAAATGCGAAATCTCGCACTAACGCCAAACCAACCAACCCTTTGCAAGATTTTCCCCTAAGCAAAAAGGGGAAACCGCTCTGAATTTCAATGAAAAAAATAAGGATTAGAGCTAAAATTTGCATGCGGCACGTCGATGGTAAATTATCGGGTGTTTGGCGGCAGGCCAGCGACAGTTACCGGCCGTATCAAGGACCCCTCGTGTAACGCAGGCGTGATCCGATTTAAAGTTGGGCATCCGGATATTCAATATTGAGGAAAGGTTTTCATTTATTCTTCGGTACCTTTTAAAGAAGTGAAAGTAGTGCTACATACTTTAACATCAAATGCCGAGGTTTTTTTAACCCCCCCAATGCAAACAGAGCGGTACTTTATGTTAAACGTATCTCATGTCTATGGCATCGTAGCTCAAAATGGATAAACTGACTTTGGTTAATACTATTTTTTTGGCATGAAAGGTGGCTTAATCGAGCATACTAACATTTACCCGCAGTTTTTACCCGCGTTCCCACAGGAACCGTGCATTTTTCCGGGATAAAAAGTAGCCTATGTTACTCTCCGGTCCATAAACTATATCTATGCCAAAAATCACATTGATCCGTTGCTCTGTTACTGCGTGAAAGAAGGACAAACCAACAAACCAACAAATACATTTTCGCATTTATAATATTAGGTAGGAAGTAGGATTTAAAAAGCCCCGACAGCTTATGATTCAATCAATCTTTTGATAACTATCTACAGCTCTATTTTTTTTTTTTATGTTATTTGGTAACGAGACGAGCTGGTCGTTTGCCTGATGGTAAGCATAACGCCGGCCCATAACAATTGCAGTGCCACCCAGAACTTTGAAACACAAAGGTCTGCGCGGCACTGCAATGCGCTCGTTACCCTGAGACATTAGGTATTAAGTCTCATAAGCCCAGTAATTTCACTGGATACTCTGCTCATCAAACCGGAACACAGTAATGCTTGCACACTACTGCTTGGCGGCAGACTTCACGAACAAAGCGGTGGTAACAACCCAAACGGACACTCGCAAAAAGGTTAGTCCTCCCACTAACGTTTTTTATTTCTCGGAGACTTTTAAAATTTTTAATTTTATCTTGTACTTTATCTTGGTTTGCGTTTAGCCACATCTTAACTGACGGAAAGCGATAATAGAACCGAAGATGTTACACTCTCATCGAAGAGAAACCCATTTCTATATATTCGAAAACGCCTCAATTGTAGGCATTAGCAAATTCTGAAACCGAGAGCGAGCTATACACCTTTTCCCTATGAACAACGAACAACGACCCCGTTCGGTGACGCTGTAAAGGTCGATAGACCAAAAGCACGGTCCTTCAAAGAACAACGACCACGTATATACATCTAGATTGAACTTCAACGACAAAGGTAGGGAAACTCTCTCCGCTTCCTGAAATTCTATGGCGGAATGGAAAAAGCTGAATGAGCTTATGGAGCTCTAGAACACACTGACTAAAGTAGATTTGGTAAAAGATGGACTTGCCACTCTTTGTCAAGTAGTCTTATAAAATACATTGTTTCACATTGATCCACGGTTGATGAGCTAATGTTATATACTTATTTCATTTATTTCGGTACCTACCTATATATTTTTTAAACCTAAGTGTACCAGCTGAATATTTTCTTTTTCTCTCAAGCCTCCTCGTGACTGCTCTAATACTTACCTCAGCTTTAATTTTAGTCAAGTACTTCAAACATTTTAAATAAACAACAAATTTGTAGATCCAAGGTGCAGGGAAACTATTATACACATAGACTAAATTGCGCTATTCAAAAATGATATTTGCTATAATCTTTTATTTATACAATTGCAAGTAGATTATGCTTAAATAAACACCGGTCAGCTACAAATTAAGCAAATTCCGAAAAGTCCATCAAGTAACATTGAGCACTAAGCAACCCACGCCACTTTGCACGTCCTTACATTTAAGGAGCGTAAAATTTATCTAGTTGAAATAATCGCGGCCAAACGGGTAAGGCGGCCCATTATGTCTGGCCGCACGCCAGACATGGGCTCTTCCGACGGACAAGTACACCCACTGCGTACCTACAACGTATGTATTTATTAAAACAAAAGAGTAGGGTTCTTCTCCCATGTGTCTGGGAGATTTACTAGTAGGCATATACGTGTTTGGTGATAATACAAATTGGTTATCGGAATACGCAGATAGGAGACGACCACTATTGTTATTTATGTGTAAAAATCTTTTTGATTTTGTTTTGTATTTGTTTTTTTTTTTTAATTAATTGACGTTACCCTTTCAACTTTCAGTCTTAACTTATTTCCTTCCTTGGAAACTTCAGGTAGCCGTGATGAGACCTAATAGACAGAAATATTTGCTTTTTGGTTTTTATTTATTTATTGCATACATTCAATCTAAAACACTTACATTTTACGTCCAGTTATTCAGCGAGGTAATGTCACCAGCTTTTTGGGCAACCTACCTGCAGATGCCCACCTTTTTATCTGTAAGGTTTTTGTTTCATGTAGTAGGTAGTATTTCATGATTGGGAATATTAACTTTTACCTAAAATATTTATAGTTAAAACCAAAAAAAGTACATTTTTTTAAACATAGCGCCACTTCAATGGCTATCTCCTTAAAATGTATGTTTCATTTTTATCTATGCTAAAAAAAAGATTCTCAATTAGTCTCATTTGTTTTTAATTTTTCATGTGGTACCTTCCTATATACATATCTATGAAAAGAATAATATATATAATGGGGGCAGTCCCATTTAATTTTCGTTCAAAAGTATTTTATATCTTTTTATTTAATCGAACCAAAAATATGAGTAAGTATTAGAATTGGTGCGATATTTATTGAAGAATGTTAACGAATTTCATCACCAAGCAATGGTGCTTCCCACAAGAGTATATTTTGAATCCCATTTGTAGCAAGCCGAGAGGCTTCGTAATGGCTTAATTTCTGACTTGACTACATACACTATAGTATGATGAAGTGGTACTAATATTCCGAACAGTTACCCAGTATTCAGATTTGGATATGAGCCAATATAACAGTCTTTATTCGGACCAATTCTAGATTAAGTACGACTTAACCACCTGTCTGTAAATTATGTATGCTTTTCTGACACAGCCCTAGAACTATACCCTGAAGAACAAATAAAAAGGTTACTTTTAATGTAGTATTTTTATTAAATCTATACAATAACTATAACTACAGTGACTTGAAACAACTGACAACTTGATTTTCAAACTTGATTTTATTTTTCTTTCGTAGTCAAAGCTAAATAAAAGCTCTTTGTTAAATTATAACCAAACATTTTATGAATTACTTTGAATATTCATTACTTGAAGAATATTCTTAACTGCATTATAAATATAGGTACTCCAAAACACAAAAATACATATAAAAACACATAATAAGCATCATGCTGGTGCTAAGGTGCAAACCATGTCGTGCTATGGCATGGCTAACATTTACCTACTGTAAGAATAAAGGTAGAACATGGTATGGTGCTGGGTGCTACGCTATGACGTCATGAAGTCTACTGACTTAGTACTACGCCGTAGTCATCCCAGCGCTACGCAAGGGGAAGACGCGGCGAAGGACAGCAGTCCTCATTGAACTACGAGCGATAATTATACACGTGTCAATTATTCAAACCGAGTGTCTCATTTCTGGACCTAACACTACCTAGGTATAAATAGTGTAGCTTTATGCAAGATAGTGCATGCCTAATTGAATACAGCTAGTAGAAAAGCCAATAGTTCTCGAACATTTCAGATAGGGCTGCTCGGTTGTTTAATCCCTGAAGAATATCCTAGACTATACTTATTTGTCCAAAGCTTAAGTGCTATTTGGGGAAACAAACATGTGCAGGATGGTGCCTTTTACTTATTTAAGTTCTGTCTAGGATTACGGTCGCATTTTTGGAGTATTTAGTCTACTTGTGTTTGCCTCTTGGATGTTTTGGGTGGACTATATAACGCTTCCTATGTGTATTTACGATCAGAGTATTTTGTTCCCGCGTATTATTCTTTAAATTGATTTCATGCTCCGATAGACATAACTGTGAAACAATTTGTTTTAGAAAAAAAAACCCATGAATATTTAAACGAATAAATAAATAAATATAATAATAAATATAGCACTGACTTGCAAATGCCCTAATAGGGTGCACGTACCACTAACATAGCACATACTATATACATAAGATCTGTATACTAATGCTATAAATACATGTATGCAATAAATAAATAAATAAAATAAAATATTTTAACGAATAAAGGAAAAATCAAATACTCCAATACCCAACTTATATAAAACCACTGAATTTTTAGTAAAGTTGTTATAATCTCAAATTAATATGGCATCTGCATATTGTAAAGACCTAAGTAGGTATATATATTTGCTGGTAACTTAGTTTTTTATGTGACAAAGATTTAAAAATATATATCTAAAAAACTAATTTAAAATTCAATTTATCTTTCTTAGATCGAAAGTTTTCCAAAATATTCACACAAGCATATTTAAACGAAAAATCCAAATATTGGATAGTAATCCAACCAATATCGCAGTTTCCACACCGATTCGATGTTACCGAAGTCTGCATAACATTAACCGAATAGTAACATGTGTTCCACATTCGGTACATTTTAAAAATATCATGAGAATACGCGTTGTAAAAGAATAAAAACGTTTACGTAAGGCAGTAATTTTGGCTAGGGATGTCCGCTACCGCTCGTAACAGTATTGGCAATTAGCCAACGGTGTATTGCAATTGTGAGAGCAGCTGGACACTGCTACTTGTGTGTACAGAAGAGTTTCTGACATCAATTAGGGGAACAATGTCTACATTTGAGTTTTTGAAATTAGCTGACTGCATGAATAGACTGTTTTCAAAAGAGGTATTTCAACTCAAGTGGCTTCATGAAACGTTTCTCCTTTTAGGTTTGATTGACTGCAACATTTCTGAAAATGTCTGAGTCGGGAAGACTTGACATGTTCGTAAAGACCTCGGAAGCTTTTATTATTTTTCACGCCATGATCGTGTCAGTTCCAAAAAAAACATTATTTTAATGTAATAGTTTTCATATAGACGTAAATAATTGTAAACACGTATGCACGCCTCCAAATGAAATTTGGATGGAGCACATAACGTAGGTATCTTTTTTTTCCTACCTACATTCTTTGCAATAAATCATTTTGAATTTGAATTTTTTGATGACAGATTTTCAACCTGAGTGTGGTAGCTAGCTATGTGAGTATAAAAATGCCGTCCACGCAAACTTATTATTTGTCCCTTTTTTACCATAGCATCTTATAAGACGAGTAAAATCTAACTGAAATCCTCGCTTAGCATCCGCTGTATAATGAAAACTCTTATTTACTGTAAAGATACACAAATTTTTAATCCAGTCACGTTTGTACGTGCGTACAACCTGCATCAATATAATATTATTATGAAGCTAAGTATACACGGCCTTCTCGATAGTACATCCAGGATATATCATGTAAACAAAATTAATTACTGCGGATTAATTAGGCTTTGGGGCCCGAACAATTATCTTCAGGAAGCAATATTATATTTTGTTGACCTTCAGAAAAGCTGTGCACATAAATCATAATTTAGATAAGAGGTGCCCAAGAAACTCTCCTCAATTTATACGACTAGACAATGTAATGGCTGAAATTTTTGAAAGCATTATAAGTAATTCTGAAAGTGACTGACCTTAACCAATTTATTTGGTCTGGTACTTTCGAGTAGTTCTACAAAGTTTTATTTTTTAGTAAAACCTATACTTTTCCATTTAATAAAAGTACTAAAGTGAGATAGATTGTATTTTTTATTAATTTATTTTTATTTTATTCTATTTGGGGGGCTTACAGCTAACATTAGGATTTACATGGGTAAACAAAATACGGATAGCCATTTACAAGTCTCCGCATTTACTGGTTACTATACATTTTGCTTCAATAAATTTTACGGACTTGCATTTGGTGTAGTAATTATTCCGTCACCGACTATGTCGTAGGTCAAGGCTTTGAGTCTAACTACTTTTAGCTTACGAAGGAAAACATCGTAATGAATGAAGACCACCTTGTGCTCGACAGGGTAAACTACCAACTGCAAGTAAAAAAATCTGGCGCCAAGCACCTAACGATGATCAGTGAAATTACTAATGTCTCAGGGTAACGAGCGCACTGCAGTGCCACGCAGGCCTTTGTGTTTCAAAGTGCTGAGTGGCGCTCAGACTCTGTGTGTTCAGACTCACTAGAAGCGTGCCCCTTCCACCCACGCCTCAGATATAGCAGGCTCGAACATTAAACGACTGGTGATTGTTGAGCATGCTCGGAATAAGCTCATTACTAGCAGTGTTTTGACACAAATGCTACTAGCGTGCTGAGCTTGTCAGTCCGTTTTTTTTATTCCTAAGCCACTGTATGTCTGCTAATTACTCCAGTTAATCTTTGGTAAAATCACTGTAGCTGCCTAAAATAAGATAAATAGTACCTAATTAATATTCTTGAGTGTTCGCAGCTGCGCTATCTACTAGTTTCCCTTCAGTTTGTCTCTCAGCAGTAATCTTGAATCTCAGAGGTGGCGCGATGACGTAGCGGAAAGACGTAAAGTGCTTTTAACGTCAAATTTAAATGTTAATTTTCGCAGGTGATAAGGCCGCTTATTGCCTCACTTAATATTGGGGCATGGGGTTAAAGATGGATATAAAAGTAAAAATATCTAAATTTTTGTTTACGTATCGTGTTCGTGAATTGCTAGGTTCACCGTTTATTACTGCTGTTAATTAAAATATAACCCTTGACTACACAATCTAGCCTTCAACTTTCGAAAATAATATACATAAATTACGACACTTAGCTATAAACTAGCTGCTGCCCGCGGTTTCACCCACGTGGAGATTTTGGATTTCATACTTTTTATTTTTTGCGCGGAACCCTTATTCTTTTTCTAAAATTAAAGTAGCCTAAGTTACTCCTTCTAACATCAGCTATCCGCCAGTGAAAGTCTCGTCAAAATCGGTCCAGCCGTTTCGGAGATTACCCGAAACATACAGACAGACAGACAGACAAAAATTTTAAAAATGGTTGTTTTGTTATAGTTGGTACCGTATATACTTTCATATGCATTTAGTAAAAAGCTGTTATTTTGATATTACAAACAGACACTTCATTTTTATTTATTTGTATAGAAGATAATTATTTTTAGGACTTTTGGTTTTCTATCACGTCCTGCACATACAAAATCTACCTCATTGTCGCTGGACTGTTTATTGCTCACAGCCCAATACCCCGGCTGAGCTACGGTTAAACCAACCGTACGTTTTCAAGAATATTTTATCATTTATGAAAGTGCACCACAATAACACCTAGAACTATAAAATTTTCTAATTTGCGTGCACACATCGGCACCTGGCCAGTCGCCAACTCGTTTGGGATCGGCTAGATTATGGCCGATCGTAGTGTCGCCGGACGCTATAGAAAACACGTGCTAGACAATGACTGCGAAAGCTTTGAGGCTATAAGTTCTTACTTTTGCCATTGTTCTACTTAATAATTTTACCAGGTGACAGGACTAACTCTACTGGAAGTATCCGTCATGGGTGAGTCTGTAAATACCTACTCGTACCACCACTTTGCTCGTGTAATCTGCCTCCATAGTACATTATAGTGTACACTGTGCATTAGTATGTTGCGGTTTAATGAGCAAACTAGTCTTGTGAAATTACACGGGATAATATGAGACTTAATACCTGATATCTCAGGCCAACGAAAGCACTGCAGTGCCGCGCAGGCCACCTGCACCACCAGGCAAACACCTGGTAGTCACGTTACTTTGTAACTATAATAAGAAAAAGGTTTAAAGTATAGTAACTGCTATGAATAAGGCATTGACTTCTGCTATGTTTAGGTAGGTATGTTCTTGGTCAATAACTGTAAACAAACAGTGTGGTAAACATTTGTGTGCTTAACATTTGTTTGTTTCATATAATACTAAGTAGATGTTTTTTTTTACCGTAAGAAAGGATGTTTCTTAAATCAGATTATAAATCGTTTTGCTTCCCGAGATTCTCGTTCAGATTAAGTCTATGCGAAGAAAAAGACCTTGGAGGGATCAAAGATTCCCAAACAATTTCAAAATATTATCCTCAACCTATTTATCAAACAAACGTCCGTCAATGCTCTCTAATCCATTTTGGGAATGTTCTGGGACCGTTTACTTTGTTTTAAATTAATGACCTCCATATCTCAGGATCCCAGGGAATAGTCCTTCGTATTTGTCATATAGATTACCTACTTTTTCTGTTTCCGACATAAAATTTATGTTATATTCATCTGTCTTCTCTTTGTTGGGAATTACACATTTATTCGTACAAAAGTTTGTCTATTGGATAAACGTCAATTGCAATAGTGGGAAATGAATTGCTAAAATGGCAAAACATTTCAAAGAGTTTGCAGAGAGTCATTCATTCTCGCAACAACGTGGAGGTACGATATTTTAAAGCGAGCATCGGCCCAGTTGTTTCAGGGCGAACTGAACCGTATTGGAAAGGCATTAAGATGATTTGGGAATAATTTCATTTAATCGGGCAAAGGCGGGAGGTGGCATGACGTCACGTACAATTTATTCCCCAATGATAGGGAGGTTAACGAGGTGTAGGTGCTTCTCGTTAAACCTGCCATAAACTGCGCTAATGTGACGTGGGATTGCTTCGGTATAGACTTACGCACACTCTAAAAACTCCAATCCTTTCAATATATTGGCGGCGGGATCTCATTACTCTTTGTTTGATCTTGGAAACAAGCCATTTGAATGCATTCGATCTTCAGAGAGTTTAACAATAGGTCTTTGGAATAAAGGCGGGTTGAATAAAAATCTGTGAATATGAGGTGTTTGCATAAGAAATAGGCAAATATTTGAAGCACGATATTGTTTGCTAAAGATTTGCTGAGCCAATAAAATTGTATAACAAACAACTAGATATATTGTATTTACATTACAGCTAAAATCAATAAAGGTTTGAGGGCCGAGAGAAGCTTTGGTGAATCTTTGTATGAGTTCAATAAACATTTGCGAATAATAGTAAAAATGTGATTTACAGTCTAAAAATAAGCCAGCTTTATAAATAAAATTAAAAAAATTCTCACCGACCCCATACAAAGTTTCCGACTAGAATTCTCTGTTTTATTTTATTAATATTTAGGAAGTAACAAGACTATGACCTAATAGCGCACAAATAATTGGCTACGTGGACTTAGCTCCCTTGATGTCTCCCTTTGAGGAGCCAAGGCGATTTGGTCTTGGCTTCCTCGGGCAGAGGAGATGCGTTTTTCATGTTATTTGTCCCGTCGCGAGGATCGAAACCGCAATCATTGAGATAGTACTCCAAATCACTGACTGCAGCCTTAGGATTGACTGTACTACTTCACTGCAGGAGCCAACATATTTGACTAAGTATAGGTAATATTACCTACCTAAAAATTTAATCTTTTTGATTCACATAAATGTAAATGTAGTTAGTCCTGGTAGCAGGACTCATCAAGAGCATCCGTCTGGGTACCACCGCTTTGCTCGTGTAGTCTGCCGCTAAGCAGTATTGTGCAAGCATTACTGTGTTCCAGTTTGAGGAGCAAAGTAGTCAGTGAAATTACTGGGATTACGAGACTTAATACCTAATCTCTCAGGGTAGCGACGGCAATGCCAATTCCGTGCTGGTCTTTTTCTTTCAAAGTTCTGAGTGACACTGCCATTATTATGGTCCGATATCTTATCATCAGGCAAATTACACGCTCCTCTATTTATCCAATAGTATAAAAAATATGTGCAATCGCACAAAGTTTTTAAATCATTTATATAGTAAATCTATCTCATAATAAGAATGTAGGTAAAATACATTGAATGAGAACAAGGATTAAGCCTGATTAAATGTTTAATTTGCTTTGAAATCTCATTTAGAAACTTGCAAGATCTTAATGAAAATGTCAGCGAGTCTCATAAAAGATGTTACAATGTAGTAGGTATTCAGAGAATTTACTCCGAAGAGATATATCGCTTGTATAACATTTACTGTTTATTTTTGAACAGTATTAAATTTTGTGTGAGATAACGATGAATTCAATATATTACAATGCAAAAACAATTGCAGCACAAAACATAAAAAACAATGTAAGCACGAGTACATAAATTATACTGAAAAGAATGATAGAACAACAAATTATGGTAATCTATCGGTCTTATTGCTATAAGCAATCTCTTACAGACAACCTTTGGATCGGTTTCCATTGTAAAAGTTGTTCCCACTTCTTCATGTCCTAATCTCATAACATTGGAATGCTATTTTAGATAACAGTTGAAATTAATACGTTTTAGTACTTAATTAAGATTCTGAGAGTATGTTTTCGCACTTTTTTAGTATAAATTAAACACAAACTCCCTTGTAAATAACAAAAAATGTCGTAAAGACATTACTTTTCATCACAGGACTGTTGCAAACTTGACAACTTTTTCACAGGTAAGTACACAGTTATATCTTGTTGAATTTCTACTGACAGCAACGACGTAAGACTCTTAAAAGTAAATACTCACAAAGTCAGAACTCAGACCTTAGACATACGACGAATTCGCCCCCAGAGTTACGCCAACTTTTAAACAGCTTTTAAGCCCAAAAATACAAAGTTTAAAATAAAACAAAGTTCTCTGTAACCTTCCGCAGTTAATTACGTAGATAATGAAGGGGAGCAACGCTGTTGAAGAATATGGAACTAAATCTGGTTCGTGATTATCATTATAATAGAGAGAGATCTGTTGGAAGAAAGGAATGAATTCGCTAAATCGGCAGAATTATTTTAGATTTTTACTTTAAAGTAACGAGGTGAGTATTTATTGGTAAATATAATTGTAGCCCAAAACCTTTGCAGTACCTCCCAGGACTTTAAAACTTCAACGCCTGCGCGGCGCGGCACTGCATTATGCTCGTTACCCTGCATGATATATCAAGTATTAATTCTCATGCCCAGTAATATCACTGACTAAACTTTGCTTATCAAACCATCAGGTGTTGATTTAACAAGTGGTTGGACTAAGTCTTTTGATGATGCTAGTCTGGGTTGGTACCACCGATTTGCTCGCGTAGTCTGCTGCCAAGCAGCAATGTGCAAGCGTTAGTGTGTTCCGGTTTGATGAACAAAGTAGTCAGTGAATTTACTGGGCTTATGAGACTTAATACCCAAGTAAAATATCTCAGGGTAACGAGCGCAATGCAATTCTGCGCAGGCCTTTGTCTTTCAAAGTTCTGAGTCGCACTGCAATTATTATGTGCTGGCTTTTTGCTTACTACCAGGCGAACGATCAGCAAAGCTTCTTAGTATCTCAAAATCACGCGAGTTGCTACGTACAACCAATCTGGTCAAAGGTATGTAAAACAAAGTATTTACCTACAGTTATTACGTAAATTGAAGGCTAATTAATATGTATAGTGTGTAAACTCTTAAGTATTAGTAATCAATCATTTTAGCAGCTAGAAATAATAACTTAGCGAGATTACGTCGCAGTGTCGCCTATTCATCAATTCCCACGAATACGCAATCGATCAATTACTCCAGTGTAAAGCTGAATCCTTGAGAAAAATCCTCAATAATCGATCATTGTAGATCGCTCAAACTTTCAGGCAAACCTTATACAATAATTAATTTTAACAGCTTTCTGTATTCGTAGCGGTTTATATCAAAATTGGCACTGCTTTTTGTGGTGGTAGAACTCTCCTGTGTGAGTGCGTTTGGGTGGGTACCACCAATTTGCTCGTGTAGTCTACCGCTAAGCAGTACTATGCATGTAGTGGAAATAGATACTTTATTGTACAATACGCTAAAAGAAAATGGCCAGTCGATGAACGGAACTTAATCGCGATCAAAAAAAACAAAGGTTAAAAAGTTACTTACTAGGTACTGCTGAGAAACCATCTTATTGCTAAAGTACAATGGGCGGACTTGTCGCTAAAAGCTATCTCATCCTGATAATTTTTATATTTTGTCGTATAATATGCACTCCCCGGTTTTGACCGTAATGAACCTTTTTCACACAAGCCAAATCCATTCAGTAGCTTTGACGTGATTAAGAAACAAACAAATGAACATCGAAACTTTCTCGTTTATATACTCGTAATATTACTAACTATAGTAAGATTGATAACTACAAATTTTATATGCAAAACTGTTATATTAATCCATGTATGATATACGTACGTTCGTATTACTACTGTCGATATGTAATATTATATGATATATACTTTATTGTATAGAGACAAACGTGAACTGTTCCTCTCCGTGCAAAAGTAATCAAGTAGTAAACATACCTACACCGACATTTGTATAAACAGGTGTAGAGTGAGAGAGTGTTACCCTTCCGATATCATTCCCCACGAACTTGTAATTAGAGACTAACTTGCTCAATACTATTGTTCGCTCAAAGCATATTGATTTAGGTGCAAAGTGGCACTCTATAACCCTATCTAAAACCGGGTTCCAATGAGCCAAAGTTACTTATCTATTGCAAAACTTCAGCGGAAAATTACTTTACCGCTGATATTAAATTTCTGTTGTCTTTGGTAATTTATGGCGACATCGTCGCTTATTAACGCGTTCGTTTAGAACATATTGGGATCGTGATTTATTAATTTGCTTTTGCTTATGTGGAACGTTTGTTAGGCTTTTGAAGGCGCGCGAGGCGCTTTTGTTTAGGGTTTATTATTTTTACTTTGATGACGTTAGCTACTAGCTGCTTCCAGCGGTTTTACCTGCGTGGTAATTTCCGCGGAAACCGTGCACTTTTCCGGTAAGAAGCCTATGTCACTCTCCGGACCATAAACTACCTATAACTATGCAAAATTCATGTCGATCCGTTGAGTGAAAGATGGACCAGCCAACAAACATACTTTCGCATTTATAATATCAGTAGGGATAGGGACTAGTTGCGCTCCGCGGCTCTGGCCGCTTAATCAAGATAAAATTGTAATGATAAACTTGTAACTTAAGGTACCTACTACATATCAAGTTCAATGAAAATAGTTTCATACAATACAAAATATTATTTTATGTACCTAGGTTTTATGTTGACGCTGTTGGATTATGGAAATAAATAAAATAAAAATAAAATAAAACACTTTATTAAACATCAGACTAAAAGAAACAGCAGCAGAGAAACAATATTATTGCTAAAGTATCAATAGGTGGATTTATTTCTAAAAGCGATATCTTCCAGTCATTTTAAATTTAAGTAACTAAATTTTTGGAGCCAATATACACTTAACAAAAAATATAAGTATGTTCTTTTTTAGAAACAGCGATTTTATTTTATCTGAATATTTGTAAAATATCAACAAGAACCTGGGCCCGCGGAAGAAATAGATCATAATGTTTAGAGAGTGGAGGAAGTAATTCCAAGCGTTGGAGCAATTTGCTGTAATAATATTTTCTTCAAGCTAGGTTCACCTAAGCTTTTTATAGGACTGCCTAGTTTATAGTTCTGAGAATTATAAAAGGAACAACTGCTAGAATTTAAAGCAATAAAAAACGAGTTCAGAAGAAACCAAGCAAGTATTCAAGACTTGGTTCACGAGTTGTTTTGAATGTTTTATTCAATGACTATGATTCACAAAGGAATAGCTTGGATATTAGTGTGATTATTGCAAGTGAAGTTATTAAAATAATAGATTAATACTATTACTATTACTTCTAAATGTGAAACGTGTAGGCAAAGAGAAGACGACTCTTTGCCTACCGAGAAACTTTCAATGTAGGTAGGTACCTATATTTTTAATAACGAAACGATTGCATTGCCACTCAGAACTTTGAGACACACGGCACTGCACTGCCCTTGCTATTTGAGACATTAGGTAGGTAAGTCTCATAAGCCCAGTAATTTCTCATACAGTTTGCAGATGCAGGATATTAGTATTAACTATAATAGTAATATCGATTTTCGAACTTCATACAGTCGCACTGCGCCATTATTTCTGTTCCTTCCTCATCAACTTGTATATTGTACTTGTATATTACCAAAGTATATTTTGATGTGACAAGGAAATATTGCTTTAATTAAATGGATAAACTTACCAGCTAAATTAATGTTTCCCCTGAGCTTCTTGTTGATCCATAAAAAGAATTAGTAACATAATCCAGGATGAGATTATTTCATTTATTACATTAGGTTACTTAATTGTGACATAAATTATGTTGGTAACAGACTTTCGCGTTGTTTTGCTGCTCGATATTATTATTTTTCCCGTGGGAAATTTAAATATTCTGGGTAAACCATGACAATGGTGCAGGCTAACTAAACACTACTTGAAATTATAAAAATTGCTTTAAAAAAGCGACGAACCGACTTCAATGACAAACTACTGAACCGATTTTGATGAAATTTCTATGGGACCAATCTGAAAGTATACCCTTTCAAATAAAAAAAGAATTTTCCAAATCGGTTAATAAATAAGGTCTGAGGTAACAAACATAAAAAAAAATACTCACCGAATTGATAACCTTCTCGATTTTTGGAAGTCGGTTAAAAATTGCCCGCGGCTTCACACTCGGGGATAATAATAAAATCAGAATAATAGCATATAATATCACTCAGAGATAATGTAGCTTCCTATTAGTGAAAGAATTTTTAGAATCGAACCAGTTGTTCAAGAGATTACAAATAAATAAAACAAACATTACTGATGCTTATTATACTTGTAATGTTAGCATATACTTAAAATAAAATGTCGTTTAATCACGTCTTAACATTTACCTACACGTCGGCTTGTAAATTGAATCGCATGACTGGTTTATAACAAAATAAAATAGTATAGGTATATGTTTGGGAATCAATAATGAATTCGGAAAAAAGTTTACATAACATCACGTTCTACTTTATTTTTTATACATTCTATTAATTGTAGAGTAATAATTTTTTATTCTTGATGGATTACTTATATCTCATCTAATCTCAAGTGAGTATGAGTGAGTTTGGGTGAGTGAGGCTGTCAAGAGTTGTTGCCGGAATCCATTGTTAGACGATATATTTTCTAATACAATACAAAATTATTTATTGAACACCAAAAAGTACAACGGAAATAACAATTTACATATAAACAAAATAAGGTTGTACAAATGGCCTTATAGCTATTAAAAATTTCATACAGGCAATCTTTGAATGGACAGGAATTGTAAGACGAATATAGCGGTCAATAGTGAAATTCAGATAGAACTCGCTGCCCTTACTGCTACAATTTAATTGAAATTGGAAAAGATGGCAATGGCAGCTCTGACGGATTTTGTTGGAATCTGGAGTTTTACAAAAAATATATTTAGTCCTTTTTCAATCGAGTGTACGTCCGTCGTGGAACTCGTGGATCATCTATCGTCATAGGTATCTTCTCTGTTCTGTCGCGGGTAGTGAACAATATTTTTCTACGCTTTCTCAACCTACAAACAATTTCTTGGAATTACTCTCCTCTTTGATAGAACACTGCAAATACTGAGTAAGTCATTCTGGCCACCTACAAAAGAAAGAAGACAAGTATTATTAATAGTACAAATGTTTGATTTCTAAAAAAAGACCTCAATGATTTTTCTTTATAAACCTCAACATCAAACTTAAGATGTTATCTTAGTGTAATAACAATAAAACTGTGATATTACTGCGTAGTTATGTCAAGATTATGTTGGCCCGAATTTTCGTTGGGATGGATTATTAAATACCGTCAAACTATAACTTTTTAGGCAAAGGATAAACATGGTATAAAATTATTTTTCCTTCGAATAAAAAAACATACTGACAACCTTCTTGGTTTAGTTGCATGACTTATCATGCAACTAAACCAAGAAGGTTATCAGAACCTTGTCAAAACCGCGGGGAACCGTTGGATGCAAGAGAGGAGTAGTCGATCCAAGTGGCGTTCTATGGGGGAGGCCTATGTTCAGCAGTGGACGTCTTCCGGCTGATGATGATGATGGTGAAAAGATGTTGTGTAGTTATGCAATACCATAGTACACTCTCCGAAACCGACTCTCTCTCTCACTTGTTGCGTGTCTTGATATTATGATATCATAGACCTTGTAGTTCCTAATTCCCTAGAAAGAATAGTGGTGGTAGCTGAACGTAATTTAATTTATATTAATTTAAATTAAACATGACAACGCTAAAATATATCGCACAAACGAATACAAAGATATATTACACTTTTATCTTTATTTTGCTAAATTAATATGCAAATATTCGTAATTACCGAAACAAACGTCTCATAAGATAAATCCTGAATCCCAAACGCCTTCAGTATGAGTGGTTTCTGCGCTTGAGCACATCCAATCAGCACGAGCTTTCTGATGTCTCTTTTGTAAGGTTTTTCCATCTCACACATGTGCCAGCCGCAGTAGAACATCGCGTTGGACAACAATGAAGCCTAAGTGAAAATAAAACATTAACATAGGTATACAAAAATATAAATGTCCCAACATTATGCTGCCTACGCGGTTCGAACCCAGCCATGTCTCGATGTCTCTCCGCTCTTCCAACTATACCGAGGAACGAGCAATGTTAGCGGTGAAACTCATTCCGATTCAAAATATACAAAAAAATAGTCAAAGCTAAGTATAGTCAGCCTAGATATAGAAGCCCTTATTCATAAACGTTTCGTCACTTACTTAGTTACTAGAAAGTGTTTTGTCTCGTTTTCACGCGTAACAGCTTCCGTCAGCGAGAAGTTGGCAGAGCATAGATTATCTTATTGAGCTTTTATGAATAAGGGCGAGAGTCTATTATTTTAGTAACTTTTAATGAACGCTTTCTTGTGATCAATGTTACTAAAGAATCTTTATTAGGGATGTTGCATTAAACACAAAATACATAATTACTGTCGTTATACAAGTTAAACTACCTCACATCAATACAATACAAATAAAATTCATAAAAAATATATAATTTCCACAAAGATACTTACTAAAAGTTTCCCGAATTCAACGTTCTTTTTTTATCAGCCATTAGTAATTTAGGTAAATGATACCATCAGATTCTTTACCATTTAATGGATAAAAAATGTATGACAACTACATACTTAAACGCAATTTTTTACAGCCAAATCAAGAAAATGCATGTATGTAGTACAGCATTACGGCACGCTTTGAATAAATGACGTCAGATGTTCTGTCCATTTTGTATGGCGCGTTTTAGCGCTCAGTATAGTGCCCGACTTTGGCTCTCGTTTTTGACGTTTCCAGCGTTCGATTTCCAGTTTTTTTCGACATAGACGCTTTGATTCTCATGAGAGAACCAATTGAATGATATCATAAAAAATGTCAACATCCCTATTTGATACAATTTAGGCATGTCTCTGACTAAAAGTCAGGTTCTGCAGAACCACATATTCTTACTAGGTCGCTAGTCTCGCTAGTCCGTAGTTGCTCGTCGGGCTAGTAGTTGTACATGACATACTTAATTATGTATGTTTACCTGAAAAGTGACTTCTCCAGCATTCCATAGATTCAAAGCCAGCAACAGAAAGAGTGATCCAACGAAAGTGTATGTCATGAAGGCATTCGTCAAATCCAAATGAGGAGAAAGCTGAAATATGTTTTAAATTCTTTAAGCTAGAGCCACGTATTTTTAGTAGGTAGCGAAGAAATGGCCGCGGTATCTGTCAAACTACATAATTATTTTTTATATACTGTGTGCCAATACAAATGGAGTGGTGTACTGTTGTGGCTTCACTAGCAGATTTAACAACGTGCCGTCTATTTTTTTCTGTTCGTTTACGGCTGTACTGCACTCTTACGTTCATAAAAATGAAGCAGGCGCATCACAGCCCGCTTTTCTTGCTTTAACAAAATCAGGAAATACAAAACTTTTGCACACGATACTTACCGCTAAACGCAACAAAAGCAAAACTGCCACAGCGGAGCTCTCGCATACTTGGAGTGACATTATTATCCCGAAAACACGATGTATCTCGTCAGCTAAACTGAAAATCAACTACATATGTAACATAAGTTTTCAGAAGAGTTTTCTACATATGTAACACGAGTTTTTAATATCTCTAACATTGACATAGAGTACAGTCGACTTGAATTACACAGAATTTGTTCCGATATTTTATGTAGTTTGACTGAACTATTTACTTGGCAGATGAACAAAGCGTATATACAACAGCTTATAGACAGTGTCAACATACTGGATTCCACTTGGTCGTCTTGTCTACCACTGTTGCTTTAGATAGTGTCCAAGGGATACTTATATTAATTGTAGATGTTTTCCTATGTTATTCTGCGTGCTCTAAATTTTTTTTCTATAAGTTGGTACGATTGGGTAACGAGAGGATCGGGTCCGGGGTCATTTGCCTGATGGTCAGCATAATGCCGGCGTTTTAACTCAATCGGTTCAGTTGTTTAGCCGTGAAGGAATAACAGGCAGGCGTTGTTAGTTTTAGTACTCGAATTTATACAGATAAAAATTACAAATCCAATATGTTCTTTGTAATTTCGATATACGTAACTTTACTTATCACAATAATCTAGAGGCCCGAAAATAGAACTGTAACAGGCACTTTCTTACGAAAGTTATACAAACAGTTTTTAATAAAAAGGTATTCAGCTTTGTTAGGTCTTCTAGCGACAGCCTACTGGCTCAAAGTATTTTCACTTTTATATTTAGGTATTTACCTGCTAATATTTTTGTCGGCAACACTCTTTGTAATCATTTTCCTTATGATAAACTTGATTTATTAGATTTCTATTGATGTATTTTGGGAGCTGCTTGTGTGTATTATAATAAAATACGATATAACGTACATGATAATATCGCTCCCATAGACTAGTTGGTTAAAGTGTCTGGTCTAGATAACCAGAAAACGATGATTCGAATCCCGCTGGCATCGAAATTTTTGAGATGTAGGTATATATATTACGTGAACAATTGAACATTCGCCAGTGTCGGTAAACAATGTAAAATATATTTAATAATGATAATATAGGTATAGTCCGTTAGGTTTATTCGCGATAACTATACTTAAGATTAAAATATATAAAATTAAATATGTGTATTAAGTGTTTAAAGAAAAGGCTTATTCAAAAATATTTGATAAAAACTCTCCAGAAGCTTGAACGTTGTTGTCTTAATATTTTAAGCGCTATCATATTTTTAGTAAACAAAATAAGGGACATTTAGGTAATCAGAGATATGTAAAAATATTTAAATAGTGTATTTTTTCTGAATTAACTTATAAAATTAATACAAATAAACTACGAAATAACGTTCAACTAAAAGCAAACGCATCGCCCTTTTCAACCTTATTTAAATACAAAAGTATTATACCTAAATATCGGCTTATTACAGGGACATATTTACAAATCAAAGAAAATTTACGGAAGCATTCGAGGTGTACGGGCGGAAGAGAAAGGTAAGCAATCTGTTGTACAAAGATACTCACAACAACAGCTTCTGATGCATTCGAATACCTTCCAAAAACCCAGCTTTCAGTTTCTCAATCGCTTTCTTCTTGTTCATAATCAAAACGTCCCGATCAAATTGCTCTCTAATGCTCTCAAAATGATGACGTAGCGTCTTGAACTTAAACGTCATTATGATCAAATGGGTGATCGGCAAGCAGTCAGCAGACATCATCGGGAGCATCATATACAACCAAGTCACATAAAAGAACACTCGGAAGAACGACGCTAAGTATGAGTAATCATCATAATGCGGGTAGTACGTTACCACCGTATAAAAAGGGGCACCTAAAACAACATCGTGCATTAGGTCAAAATAAAAAGGGAAATAAAAAGGTAATTACAAAGAGCGCAATTTGGGTTTGTCAGCGTTTGAATTTTTGTAGCCATATTTTCCGCTCCGTGTGTTTTACAAAACACAGTTTATCTTGGCTAAGCATGTTTTAATATGTTGTGAGCTCCCCTTGCGTACGCAGCGGTCGGCTGTGGCTGGCTGTGGTAATGTCTACGAGCTTGGTTACACATAAAGGTACCTAATTCCTGCGTAAGGTACACGTAAATGTAAATCTACAAGTTACGGTTTGATGCTACGAGATAATAAAATGTACCTACGTTCCTAACTACTTTTCATCATCTTCACTATTGAGGACTCTCTAAGAGCATAAAGCCACGCTAACGCTTAAAATTTAGCAATTGGTATTGGTCTTGGTCTTGATAACAATGTATTTTGTGCAAGCTTTTGGCATCTAGCTTTTTCAATAAAATAGAGATCACACCACTTTTCACCGAAGGCAGGTAACTGAAAGACAATAAATGCTTCCTCAAAATAATTACTGTCGTCTGTTTTCATATTTTTCGATTCCCAATATATAAGATGAGCAAACTAAATACAAGTAGGTACGTACCTACAGTACAAGTTAGAGGCTAAATACACGGTGTGTAAAACATTTAAGCTATCCACAGACGTGATACCCTGCCTTACCTTATTGCAACGTGTCAAAGAGCATTCCTAAAGCAGTTTGTTCACCGACTGAGCCCAACTGCCGAACATGTTCCAAAGCGACGGACTCAACGTTTGTGTACACAATCCACCTTCTGATGGATGACCGACTTCACATGACGGACGATTTGCGGAAGAGCCATGTCGGCTATATAAACGTAAACGTCCGGTGAGCCACAATGGCCTTAGATGGCAGCCTTCCAGGAAATGAACATCGTTGACATCTAAGATCAAGGACACAATAACACAGCCGCTTACTAACCTTCGACCATCGATTTCCTAGTGCTCTCCACTCCGTACGCACTCAGAGAAAGATACACCGATATTACATAAAGCAAGACGCCAACTTTAACCTTCCAGTATTGTTTCTTCATTACGGATTGCTTCTCAATGCTTTCACCCACGGCAGCCATTTCATAGTTTACTTTTCTTATAGATTTTTTATGATACAACAGCAGGAACATTTTCGCGAGAACGATATTGTGTATAGCCGAGAACATGACGGCGGAGTTTTTTTCCACGTCGGGGAAATTGCCCAGTATCGCGGCGATATTCTCGAGGAAAATCATTGTAGTGTAAATAAAGAAAGAAATCACACTGTATGCTTTGTAACAAACCGTTTCTCTGTAGATATCTTCGCACCAGCAGTTGCCAGCGCCGGCAAAATACACGTATTTGCAAAAATCTCTCAATAAACATTTCGTTGTCAAAGGCATTTTGTTCAATGAATCGGAACAAGGCGAGTAACTTGAATAGATCGTCTAGCTCCAAGAATATATTGACTAATTCTAATATCCGCTACACGCGTTTGTATACGAAAAATATGATATTCTTAATGCGCGACAATAACGACCCAAGTTAACGCCTCATTAGTTGTTTCTTTCGTAATACTGCTAATTGATGGTTAACTTGTCTCAAACAATAAATAACTTTTAATGAACCTCAAAATTACCGTGAAAACAATAGGACTGTAATTTTTTAGCTAATTAGCGAGGCGAACTTGATAAGAAAATTTCTAAATACTGGGTAAAGTGACTTTCATTTATGATTTGGAGGCCAAAATTGAAAAAGTTCGACATCGACTCGAGTCACGTTATAATTAATTTATCAGGTAATTAATATCAATCGAGCTGTCATTATTATGAATGATGAGATAGTTTCATTTACAACACCCATTTTTGTTATTTTACTTATATAATTTTATTACTCTAATAAAAATAATTATTAATATTACTAAAGCGCGCTTCACATAAAATACATAGTTAATGTCACTATACAGGTTTAAGACAAAATGGAATTCATAAAATTATATTATTTCCACAAAGATACAGCATCTAAAAATTTTCCCGAATTCAACGAAAATTTTTTGTTATCCTGCAATATTAATTTACATTTCAATGAATAAAAAAGTGTATGACAACTATGTACTGAAACGCAGTTTTTCACGGCCAAAATCGACATAATACATTTTTAGATGAGTAATATTTTTGATATCGGTTAAAAACGATAGGTAATGTTAAGAATATAATCGATTCACAAACGAGGGCGGTGCAGCACTAGTTCGACACGCGCGCCCTCCCTTTTTCGAAACCAGAGAGTGTGCTGTCACCGTACGCGCGAGTCGGTCGAGTGGCAATAAATTACAGTTTTCTAATTAAACAGTGTGTTTCTTCTTAATAGTTTCAGAAGTGGCATATTCTAACTCACACACGAGTGGACTTACGTGAATTTTGTGTTGAAAAGTGAAATTTGGTTCGGGGCATTTGAACCCGCGTTTGTTCCAAAAAAAAAAAGACAATCACGTTCGGCTTAACAAGTTTGGACACGTTTTGCGGGATTTTTTCCATTGAAAATCGAGCTGGCTGGTGTGGTATGCGGTGTTCCGGCGACAGGGACCTTGCTGGGTGCCTGCATTTATAGCTGCCTGTGTAATAAGTTCCGGGCTACTTGGTGAGATTGTTCCTTAATTTTTGTACATATGGGACTGATAACAGTTTTCTTACCCTAGTACTACTCTCTAAAAGACAAGCACATTAAGAAAACTCAGACTGAGAGTTGTGATGCTTCTGGTATGAAGTATTTTAAAACCGTTCTTGTGAATGACTCTCCAGCTAAAGCTTTTGTAGATTTTGGCAGTTCATGCAATACGATAAGGCAAAGCTTTTATGATAAACTTCAACTCAAGTCTACAGTCAGTGATAATGTCATTAAAGGCTATGGAGATGGTTTGGTTCTGCCGCTGGGAGTTACTATTGCTTCTCTGACTGTTGATGGAGTGGAGATAGAATCAGAATTTTACATAGTACCGGATGAGATACAAGACTGACATTTTGGTGGGCCAACCATATACTGAGTCACCTCACATACTGGTTGTTAAAACATCAACACGGCTTAATGTATATGACAAGGAAATATCATTAGATATTGCAGACTTATGTGAAAATTTAGAGAAAGTTCGTTTATATCCGAATGAGGACACAACGTTAAAACCTGGACTGAACAAGGTTGTTGTCAGAACTGAGCCTTTTACAAATGGTGTGATGAAAGTGAAGGACAGTGAACAAAGAGAGCCTAGATGTGAAAAGGATGTGTTGAGTGGAGAAGTGGAAAGTCAGGATGGTATAACAGTGATTAAACTTGTTAATAAAACTAATGAACCTGTTCAGCTAAATAGTGCTTACTGTGTTGCTAGAGCTGAACTGCTGGAATCTGAAACGTGTGTATCCAAAATAGATGAACAGTTAACCGGGACTCAAAGAGACTCACTTATCTCTCTTCTCGACGAGTTTGATGATGATGATCAGATTGACAGAGGATAAAATCATAAATTACAAACCTTATCGGATGTCCTACCATGGAAGGGAATTAGACAAATGACCGCTGTTCTACCAACGACCGGTACGAAGTTAGCTCAGCCGCCAGGGGCAAGAGAGCATATAAAAGCGTGGTTGCACGGGATAAGATTAAGCTTTGGAGAGCTAGACAAGGTAGTTCATCAGAGGACGATTTAGAGCAAGGTATTGTAACCCCTCTGGAATGACAACGAAATGTTGCGAATGCTGCCTACGGGGCTACGGGCCTACGGGGCTGGTGTTATTGCCATGTAACTTTTGTTTTTAAATTCTTAATTAGATTATTGTTACATTACAGTGCCTACGGGGCGGACCTGATGCTTAAGTTACCACGATTCTGCTCACGAGCTGTGTTTTGCCTACGGGGCTATGTTTTGCCTACGGGGCTATGTTTTGCCTACGGGGCTATGTTTTTTCTACGAGACTATGTTATGCCTACGGGGCTGTGTTTTGCCTACGGGGCTATGTTTTGCCTACGGGGCTATGTTTTGCCTACGGGGCTATGTTTTGCCTACGGGGCTATGTTTTGCCTACGGGGCTATGTTTTGCCTACGGGGCTATGTTTTGCCTACGGGGCTATGTTTTGCCTACGGGGCTATGTTTTGCCTACGGGGCTGTGTTTTGCCTACGGGGCTATGGTTTGCCTACGAGGCTATGATTTGCCTACGGGGCTGTGTTTTGCCTACGAGGCTATGTCTTGCCTATGGGGCTGTGTTTTGCCTAAGGGGCCATGTTTGTGCCTACGGGGTTATTGTTTGTCGTTGGAGTTGTTGTGCCTACGGGGCCATGTTTAGCCTAAGGGGCCATGTTTGTGCCTACGGGGCCGTGTTTAGCCTAAGGGGCCATGTTTAGCCTAAGGGGCCATGTTTGTGCCTACGGGGCCTACTGCTGCTGGTTGCTGCACCGAGTCTTCGTGGCAGCTCTGACGGCGGCGTGCCGACGAAGATACAACGTTATCCTTCGAGGACGAAGGAGTGCACAGGATGGCCGAACTGTTAAGAATATAATCGATTCACAAACGAGGGCGGTGCAGCACTAGTTCGACACGCGCGCCCTCCCTTTTTCGAAACCAGAGAGTGTGCTGTCACCGTACGCGCGAGTCGGTCGAGTGGCAATAAATTACAGTTTTCTAATTAAACAGTGTGTTTCTTCTTAATAGTAATAATAATATATTATTAACGCGCTAACGAAAGCAAATTACTCGTCATTATTGTATTTCACGTAGTCAATATATTTGTCATTTTTATTGATTTCTTATTTTAAAACTATTCGCCATGTGTTCCAATTGGCCTCGGTCTACCCTTTATGGTCAAAACGCTACAGACCCAGACTTGACAGAGTTCTACAGTTTAGATTTGCTATAAGAGAATAAAATATGTTATTCGTGATCAAGTATCCAGAATATAACTCTATTCAGTTGCATAGATGATGTAGACTTCATAAATAATGTAATGTAGCCTCAGCTATAATCCCAGCTGAGGTCAGGCTCTGTGAATGTCAGCTGTCATGAAAAAAGGTATTTATTCCCCCTCGAGAGTCCCTCTCCAAAACATAGATAAGAGATTAAAAGTATTGGGAAATTACTTGATAAAATATTAAACATCGCACGGAAATCCCAGCGATGTGAAAAAAATTAGACACTTTCAGGTAGGTATTTAGTGGCCAACGGGTCATAACATGTGTAGATAGTGCCAATCTTTATGGCCAGTCTGAGTAAGCGCACGCTATACCCATCTCACTCTTTACCACCACCACTACGTAGAACGCTACTTCACAGTATCGGTATGTTATAGCACAAAATCGTCTTTCTATAATTATGATCTTCTATGACAATGGGGGTAATTAATAAATCATTGTTAATTTTCGTATGCTCTTCGTCAAAGTGATTATTTTGCGACGGAGCCATTGTGATTTTTAAACTATTTGTTTAGTTATAGGATTGGGTTTGCATATTACTGCTTGGGCGGCAGACTTCACGAGTTCGGCCGGGTCGGTGGCAACAACCCAGATGGACACTTAGTCCTACCACCTAGTGATACGTAGTTCAAAATGTACTTACTTAACTTGAGGCATAACAATACGCCTACAAGTCACGCTAATTTTAATAAAGATGCAAGAGCGTAGCTTACACAGCTGAATGGTCCATTACTTTGGTTCAGAATCTCGAGGGCAATAACAATTCTTATTATAGGTGGCGATAAGGCCTGCACTGACGTACCGTCTGGGATGTAGCTATTGTGCATTTTTCCCTGCTAGCATTTACCTAAGCCAGCCCAACTCCTTTATATAGCGGAGTGCGGCTTTGGGTCGCTGGCAAAGCTACTCCAGCAAAAACAATTATTGCGTTAGTGTTTTATTTCGTCTAATATTAGTTTTCTTGGCGATGCCCTAAGTTATAAACATGCTACGCTCAACAGCAACCATTGATTCTAGTCCAAAAACGAGGTTTGAATACTGAATAGGAAATATTTCTAAGATAGATAAACACTTTTTACGAGTAAATAGAGACAGTCACAGTCTATCCTTGTCCATGAATGCAAACTTACATAGTGTTAGATTTTTTTTATGGCACTGGATAACGAGATGATCCGGTCGTTTGCGTGATGGTAAGCATAACGCTAGCCTATAGCAATTGCAGTGGAAAGCGGTGGTACCCACCCAGAAGGACACTACTCGTAGAAGAGTCAAAGGAAATTTCAAAATATTAGAATTTAACAAGTATTTTGTAGAAAAATATTTTCCACAAAAACCGTAATTGTTAGGTACGGTAATCTCGTAGCCACCTTCCGGCTCCATCATCAGGACCCTGGACATATTCTATGATCAGAGTACTTGTAAAGACGAACCAAACTCGATTGGATATGTCGTTTCGTTACAGAGTTCCTATGGCCACCTTCCGGCTTCATCATCCGACCAGCTCTGTGATATCATTATATTGTATTGTAATCCGATTTACATATGTAAGTAAAATATTGCCTCAGACGAATACCGGGTAGATTTGACCTAAACAAACAAACAAACACATACATACAAACATTGCAAGTTAAATAAAAGCTTGTAAAAATGAAGCAAAACATCTGCGTTAAAAGGACCAACGATCACATAGGCGATTCCTGGTGGCCAACTATGTAGTAACATCAGTATCTAAGAATTCAGGAATTACGAGGACTATGGAATAATATTCGAAAGCGTTCTTTTTACGTTCACTTCAATTTTTTTACTAGGGTTACGTTTTCTTGCTATGTTTCGACAAATATATTACTTCTACAAATTTATTTCTATCAACATTATCAATGTATCACAATCACAAAAATTACCTATTATATAAACCTATTCGAATTTATTCCAGAGATACCAATTTAAACGATAATCCCAACAGCCCAATTCTGGGAACTGGAAACACGTTCGCAAAACTGACAGTTAACATAAGCAGCCGTTTCCACGTAACCCTCAGCAATAAATAAGTTAGCACGAGCCTTTTACTATTCCCGAAAATGCGTACAAACCTCTCACCTACTGCTTAAACAGTCTCGTTTGCAGCACGCAATAAACCAGAGGTCGGGTCTTTAATTGACACGTTACCCTTTTAAGTATCCTCTATGTAACTAAGGAAACAGGGAAAAACACTTAGAATCGAGCCACTGTATTAAGGTACCTGATCACGTAGAGGGAAATCTGCCTGACCAATAATACACCTTCACCCTTTACCCAATTTGTATTCAGGGTGTGGACGTGAGCTAGGAGGATTACAAAACTGCGAGCGGAGAGACTGCGAACGGCTTTAACGCCTTTATCGGTGTTTGGGACACTCGAATTTCCTTTTCGGTATTGAAAACTATGTGGGATAAAACCTTTAATGTCGGCTGGCCTGAGCCGCAATCTGCGTTTTAAGGCTTGTTTAACCGCAGCTCTTCAATTTCAGTGAATTTATTAGTGTAATTTGTTCAACTATGGCCCGGAAGCTTGATACAAATGACGCTCCACACATTCATATCATATATGATAATCATATCTATAGTTATTACTAGCTTCCGCTAGCGGCTTCGCACGCATGGTATTTATCTTTATAGCTTATATATTCCGGAACCTTAACTATGTACATTCTAAATTTCATCAAAATCGATTTTGTAGTTACGGAGATACAACTTTATTCACACAAACTTTCACATTTATAATATTAGTAAGATATCTAGAAGATAAACTGGGCATGAATAAGAAAATAATCTGATACTGCATTAGGCAGAGGCGATTGGACGCCACTGTACACAAATGTTCGTTCTATACAAAGATTTTACATATATTTTCTTTTATCATTGGTTCTATAAGTTTTTTATTGTCAAACTTGTGTCAAACTGACTATCGTTTGATAACGATATATCGATTTATCTTTCATCGATTTTGGGAGTAAAATGTAGACCCGATGTTTTCCAGAATAAGAATACCTGGAGTTCACAGCTTGGTAAAATCAGCATAATAAGATCAATTGGATACGTTCCATTCGATTCATTATTATTTATCTTCTTTGGCAATTCCTGTACAGATCTAGGTTAGTCTATTAAATTGAAATACTTATATATCTCTTTTGACAGATTTAGACCTAGGACAGGCCAGGAGACATCAGGAGACATATATTTCATGGCAGATACAAATGCTTTGACTAGACAAAAGGATGAACGTCGATTTAGTTATTCACTATAAATTAATCTAGACTACATAATTTTACAATATAATTATGTTTTTAGAAGAGATAATTTTACAAAATATTTTTATCCGATGATAGTATAATGATAAAAATTTTTCCTATTTTAAGTACTTAGATAGCAAACGTTGCGTGGCCGAGGCCTTAGGCCGCCATAAATATAAAATTACGTAATTGGCATCTCCTATCTCCAATAATATTTGTATGCTAAATATAAAAGTTCTCAAACAAAAATAGGTAGATAGTATTATAGATTTCGGGAGCATATAGATTCAATTAAATTTTTACAATATTTATTTACGCCACTAAATAACTTTTTACGTTACTTTCCTTTAGTATTGTCATATAAGTAACCACAGCACATAAAAATACTATAACGATGACTAATTGCTGCCAGAATCAGTTCTGCTTCTGAACTTCTGAATTTATTAACAAACCTTTCTATATGTTATACTTTTTTTAACGGGCTAGTAGAATAGACTTTATTAACTAGCTAATACAGAAATAAACACTACATATTCTAACCTAGCTGCAAAAACAGTTGAATAATAATCTACAAGCCAATGTAGGCCTACAGATAATCCAAATGTTCTAGCCCAGTACCAGATAGCGTAATCATGCGGAATTGCCTCGTTGAACCGCAATGCTGATCCTTGAACCACATAAGTACCAGCATTTTGGTTACACGTCGTATCAATAAAAAGCTCTAAAAAAATTTGAAAATATTATGATCTCGTTTATATACTAGTTTACCTATATAGTTTTATCTTTATATAAAATGCTGATATTATATCCTTGACAAAGCAAACACGATACCTTACACAATTTCGATATTCATAGAATTATCCACACCCATACAAGAGACAATGATAAAATCTCGGATTTCACCGCGCAAACAGTCTTGTTTCAATAAGATCATCCTGTTTTTATACAGCAAACCTTTTGTACACCATTTACCTTCTGTATTTTGTGTAAAGTAGGTTAAGATCTTGAAATACAAAGGGACAGATACAACTACGGGTTTAGTTAGAATCACTTCGAATGCTGTCGACAAAAGGGATTTCCATTGCAAGATAGGTATTTAAAGGGCCTCCAGTAGCTCCCTGTGGGATGCCTATTCATTGTTGTGTTATAAATCAATGTGTAGGCGAGAAAACATGTTTAATTTAGATACCCGAAATCTGTTACCTATTGTAATGAGCCAGCCTTTATCCGATTTCTGCTGCTCTCATGGTTTCATGTTGTGATACAGATCTAGGAAATTTACCACCTACTTTCTGTATTGTGTGAGATTATAATCCTCTTCCAATTTGGTTCATTTAACAAACTTATATTTAACACAATGAAATTGATGTATCTATATTTGAGGAATTGCTAAACGTAGACCTTCATGATGATGATGATTCTGACTTGAGGTTCCAACTATTCTAAGGGCGGATCTTTCAAGAGTGAGATAACGTCCTTAGTCTAGCGTTAAAGAATCAGCTAAGACTTATTGCTCTGATAGAAGAAATTTGAATCTTTCAAGTGACAGTTACGAGTTAACGGAGGAATAAAACACGTATCGGAGGTATAACTTTATCGGACTGTTTTATGGCCAGATAAGGTTGTTAGTCTCTCGTTAACTCGTCATGTCAAAGCCAAACTACCTTATCCTAAGTGTGTTTGTCTGTTTGTTAATTTGTTGGCTTGTTTGTTTGTCCTTTTTTCATGCAGCAACGAAGCAAAATATCGAGGTGATTTTTGACATACTTATATATAGTTTATGGACCGGAGAGTAACATAGGCTACTTTTTATCCCGGACAATACTCGGTTCCTGTGGGAACGCGGGTGAAAACCGCTGGCAGAAGCTAGTAAGGTTATAACAGTTTCTATAGAAGTTAAATGGTTAATAATTGAGGAATAGGATGATTACTGATTAGAATATTTTAGTTGTAGGTGCTAGGTGGTATGTGTCCCTATAGGTATGTGCTCACTCTACTAGATAGGAAATCATAAGCCCGAAGTCACATTAATTAATGCTCATTTATTACGACACACGTAAACATAAAAGCGAGGGCTGCCGGGCACGCGGTTGCAGGGTGGTGGTGCGACTGGCGCCAAGAGCGCGTTTTGCCTCGCTTGCTAAATATCAACCTGCAACGCATGACCCCACATCAACACTCCTCATTTTGAAAAAAGTTTTACAGAAAAACAAATTGTTTACAATTGTAAAAAAGTATAAATATAATTATATACAAAACACTGTAAACTTATAAAAATCTAACATTATAAACAATATGTGGAAGCTGAAGTGATGTGACTGGCGCCAAGTGCGCGTTTTGCCTCGCTTGCAAAATATCAACCAGCAACGCATGCCCCCATAATATATTGTTCGGAATCGCACTGATCATTGGGAAGAATGCAAATGGGACAAAACTTATTTTGTTCATTGAGGAAATTTACAGCCCTTTTCTTTTCGTTTTGGTAATTTTGCGTTTAGTTTTTCACTCATTTTGAATCTCACGGTAAAAGCGATATTCTTCTTTCTTTATTTCCTGGCTTCTGTGGTATGTTCGCCACAGAAAAAGCGATATTTTAAATCCAATGAAAAAACTCAAAAAAACAACAAGTAACCAAGGAGAAGCGGTCGCTATGCAAATAACAACACGTAGAAGTGACCATATATACTCTTTGGAAGTGACATAAAAACGACGTTTAACCAGATATGTTCCGGGCTGCCTCGCTCGCTTGAGTACAGGATGGCTATATGTATTTATTGCAAATAAGAAAAGGATGCCAACAATATAATGCCAAGAAAAAAACTTTTCGTAAATTCTCTGAATCATCAGAGCTATAGTAACTTTGTGGTGAACGCAGAAGTAAATAAATTGTTGCCATTCTAAAGAAATAAACCTTAGGTAGCTAACGGTCCGTTAAATTCGTATTGAAAGACCCGAAAAAAAATGACAAGCAGGTAACGGATCAATAAAAATCGGTTCACTAGCAATCAGTCCAGGAGGGCAATCGCGTTAAAAATTATCAACCAAACCGCAACTAAACTACAACCACTTTACAGCTTTTTGACCGTTTCGTATCGCGCTAATAGTTTTACCAAAAGTTGAGACGTTTCTCGACAACAACTGACAGTTAACGCTGTCATATGAACGGTGAAAAAAATTCTACACAGGTGAACCGATACTAAACTACAGTTGGAATCAAACCACAACTAACTCATAACCGTACGCTGTCATTTCAAATTAACGCGATCGGGGCCCAGTAACGCTGCAATTGAAAGATTGGCCCTAAGTGTATTAACTAGGTACTTACTACAGAAATACTACACTTAATTATTTTATTTATTTTATTTTTCTTAAGGCACAAACAGTATACAATATACTTAAAATTACATTTAAATTAAAATACATATACCAATCAAGCTGCCACTAATATAATACAGAAAATAAATTTTGCAATACGGTACTACTCAAAAATCAATTTTCAATGCCTAAATAATTAACATAAAAAAGAAACATGTAACGCGCGAAAGATCACCCCACGCGCAGTTCGTGCAGCGTCGGAAACGTTCGCGCACCTTCGGCGGCGACTGCCACCCCGCCTGCGCAAGGGTCGGCCCATTGTTTTAGTTTTAGAATATAATTTGTGGTTTTAGAAAGCGTCTCGGCATACGCCAGAGGACATCTGTGTCCTCATATCTCTCCGACTGTATTTTTATTGTATTATTTCCCTTTATATTTGTTTTTAATGTTAGTGTAATCTAGTATAAACGTTTACCTACATTATAAACATTATAACTATAACACCAAGTACATCAACTAGTCTACCAAAAAAGTTGGATTATCTCCCGGTCATTATAGACCTATAGATAATCCATATATTATTCCAGCCTTCTACCAGATATCAGCTAGGATATTTTAGCATTCGAAAAACATTTGCATAAGCACTCTAAGTGAAACATTTTAATAGTTATTTCATAAAGAAAAATTACCTTTTACTGATCAGAAAAAGCACCGCTCTATTTTTCCTTTAATAAGTTTTCAGATTAATCTTCCTTTCTATCTGTGTTTGCACCATTCTCCGCGATGCTTTTAAACTATCCAAACAGAAGTAACGAGTAATAACTCTTTCGATAAGATTTAGAGACTCCGCCAGAGTAGTTAGGTAGTTGAGCTGGGTAGACGGTAGACCAGGGGCGTATTTACCCTAAGGCCAAAAGGGCCATGGCCCGGAGCGGCAGGCTGCGAGGGGCGGCGCAAGCAGAAGATATTTAAAAAAGTCCACTTAACTAAGGCTCTTATTAATAAACAGTGTTAAACATTGTTTCTTTTGATTCAGTTTAAAATTGTCAAAGAGCCGCAAAGGTAAAACTATGTTTAACTAAACCATCGTTAAACACTGTTTCTTAGTTAGAGCCTAAGTCTCGTAAGGTGGTCGTGGGTGTAAGTTTGATAGACATCAAGACGCGGGGCTATCGTATATACTGACGGCAGGGCGGCACGGCCTGCAGGCCCAGGGCGCTGAATCCTAAAATACGCCACTGCGGTAGACCCCTGCGGAGACTAACACCTTCGACAAAAGAGGGATTTAACAAAATTGCGAGTAAACAAGACGAGCTGCTTAATAGAAATTATATAATGTAGCGTAGCTTTTAGTTCGATAGGCACGATTGACTATTTAGAATTATTACGGTACATGTCTGTAAAATAATAGACTAAATTGCTGTAACCTTACTAAAATTGGTTATGTCGTCACCGAGACGCACTGAGAAGATCCAATCGTTTTTTTTTATTTATTTATTCAAATCTATACAAATAAATAAAATTGAAGTGTCTGTTTGTAATATCAAAATAACAGCTTTTTACTAAATGCATATGAATGTATATACGGTTCGTATAACAAAACAACCATTTTTAAAATTTTTGTCTGTCTGTCTGTTTGTTCCGGGTAATCTCCGAAACGGCTAGATCGATATTGACGGGACTTTCACTAGGAGATAGCTGATGTTACAAGGAGTAACTTATGCTACTTTAATTTTAGAAAAATAATTAGGGTTCCGCGCAAAAAAATTAAAAACCCATGAAGTCCAATCGCGGGTGAAACCGTGGGCTGCAAAAATTACTGGTAGTAGTTTTTCTAAGAAGCATGTTGATTCATGAGGATTTAAAGCACTTTAGTATACGCGCACCACTAAAGAAAGAATTCGGTGTCTATTTATTTTTTATTTTATTTGGGGAGTTTTACAGCTAACTATACAAAACATTCATGAAAATAATGTACGGAAAATCATTTAGAAGCCTCTTAATTAAAATACATTTAATTTAAACTAGCATTTTTGTTCTGTTTATTCTGCTTTAAACATGACAAATTTTCAAATAATTGTGAATATTCTTGAACATCGGAATTGCACGCAAAAAATAACCCTCAACCCTCAATATATAAACACTAAAATAGTTTTTATTTCGGCTAACCAATGTTAAATTTACTTGAACAAATACCTGATATCTCACGGTAACGAGCGCACTGCAATGCCACACATGCCTTTGTATTTAAACTTCTAGGTAGCATTGTGATCGCAATGCTTACCTTTAGATAAACGACCTCATTACCTACATCAATATAAAAAATATAGCTACATACTCTTCTATTTTCTTGTAAAAGATACGCCGATACTTTTATGTATCAAGAGCGATAGATAAAATGTGTGGGTCACGTAGTAAAAGTGTTTTTCAACGGACCCTTACATTATCTTGTGAGGGAATTCGTGAACCTTCAGAGTTGCCCACTGTTTTATTTATAGGGTTTCCGACAGCTGCTTTATGAGGTGTCATGGTTTTGTTATATTATTTCAACATAGTCAGCCTCTATACATATATCAACTACGAAACTCTTCTTTCAGTTTGTTCCTGTTTGTCTATAAGTTTTGCTATAGATAATTCATCATCAGCCTTATTACGCCTCCATTGCTGCGATACGGGCCTTCTCTCAGAGGGAGAGATAATCCATAATCCACTACGCGGGTTGGGGGATGTCACGTCTTGTCCTTGAATTTTGTGGTTTTGAATCATGCGTGCTTCCTCACGATGTTTTCTTTCACCGTATTAAAGTGAGCGTGATAAATCGGCACATAACTTGAATATGTCATTGGTACGGGCGAGCCGAGATTCAAACGATGATGCATCGGATTGAAAGTCGCACAAGTTTCCTCTTGGCCACACTCACTAGAATAGTCTAATTAGCAGAAGATAAAGGAAAATTAATGAGAAGCTTCTTAGAGATTTGAGATATTTATTGGCTCTCCATTTGTTATTTTTCCGCGGCTAAACTACGAAATAAATCGAGTTTTAATTTGGCATGAACGTAGCTTAAGGACCAAGGAAGTAGGTACCTACAAAGAATAACCTTAGAGGTAATAACCGATTCCTTATATCGCATATCGATACAATCATCTGCATACTATCTTGTATCTCTACAACCCTCTGAAGATATTTAATCAAGACAAGGTTAATGTAACAATGTCAATTAAATTAATCAAAGCACGCCGCAACAATAGCTTTGTCAGAAATTAATCATGAAATTAATATGATGAGTGAACTATTGTTAATTCAAATGAATTAGAAACATGAAGTAATATGTAGTAGTGCCTAGTATTGTAACCAGTGGCCGAATTATACTCACGAGCCGAAAACGTGTTTCCCCAAAGCTCCCGATATTGATAAGCAAAAAAGCACGATTGTGCTATATAATACCGAAAGTGTCTAGAATGATAATTTTGAGACGAAACCATTGTCATTTTTAAACCACTTGGTGAGTTGATAAATTGGGGCCCTGCCTACGTAAGAGAAGAAAGGGGCTAGAGTCTACATTTTTAATCATTGAGCGTTAATTTTCGTTTTTTTTCTTATCCATCTTGACAGCACTAGGTAACTTTATTGTTAGTGGGAGGACTAACTCTTCTGCGAGTGTCCGTCTGGGTTGTTACCACCGCTTTGCTCGTGAAGTCTGCCGCCAAGCAGTAGTGTGCAAGCATTACTGTGTTCCGGTTTGATGAGCAGAGTATCCAGTGAAATTACTGGGCTTATGAGACTTAATACCTAATGTCTCAGGGTAACGAGCGATCTGCAGTGCCGCGCAGGCCTTTGTGTTTCAAAGTTCTAAGTGGCACTGCAATTCTTATGGGCCGGCGTTATGCTTACCATCAGGCAAAAGACCAGCTCGTCTCGTGACCAAAAAAAACCATCTTGATAGCACTAACTTTATTTGCCTAACGATCCTATCCCACGATAGTTTGCTGTGATTCACCAGAGATGCTCTAGGTTTTAATTAAGATATTCCGCTCGGATTGCTCTGGCAGTATCCGCTTGCATAGTCAGTCGGTTGGTACTACCTCGTTAGCCATTTCTGTCGGGCGAATGATTGAATATACTATACCCACCTACTTATGATCCAATCCCCATAATAAGCGGAGCGATTGTCACTGGCATTATCATCTGGAATGATCTGATGATATTTGAACGGATAAAATGCCATAGCAATTTTTGATAAGTATATTTGGTACCTAATGTACAAGGCAATGAAGAGCGGGGCTATATCCATCGATCAAATCAAATCAAAATTCTTTATTGTACACCAGTCTTCAGAGAATAACCACAGTAACAGATCTAAAAATTAAAGTACAATGGGCGGACTTATCGCTAAAAGCGATCTCTTCCAGTCAACCTTTGGATGGAAAGAGATTAATGGAGTGTGAGAGGTCGGTGGTGCAAATAGATATAATACTTATCGTAACAGATACACATTCGATGATTCGAGATCGATGTGTTCTGAGTAGTGGTAATTAGGCAGACGAACACTAAAAATGCCTCACTACTTATCTATATGCTATGTACATTGTACCTTACGACGTTTTGCTTCGCTGAAATGAGATTATCGAATTCGAACCATGTAACCTAAGATCTGCGGGTGTCCACTAACATCCTTGCTTCGAGCAATCTCGGGACCAAGTAATAGACTTATTATAAGGCCCCCGTCGGCGTCGCCGTAAAGCGTCGGAAGAACTGCTCTTCTTCAGTACGTCTCAATCAGCCTCAGTGATAACACTGTAAGTAGGTCTACGTAATTACGTAGCAGGTCTACGAGAACGAGTTAGATGTAGTATTAGTTCGACGTCGTCATGCAAGGTTTAACTCTAGTAATTAGTTTTATAATCATTGTTCAAAATGTACAGGAAAGCACCGTTCCACCTCACTCTCAGGGTAACGAGCGCACGGCAGTGCCGCGTACCCGCGCAGGCCTTTGTGTTTCAAAGTTCTGAGTGGCACTGCAATTGTTATGAGCCGGCGTTATGCTTACCATCAGGCAACGACCAGCTCACCTCGTTACCAATAACATAAAAAAAAAAATATACATGGTAGGTAAATATCCCTTTCATTCTGATTTTGTTCGTAGTATTGATGACCATAACAGTTTAAAAGCCTATATAGTAGAACTGGGGACCTGCCCTGATGTCCGAAACCACCCGTAGGCCACCCATACGACTACAACTGGGATGATAACGTCTACCATCCCCTTATCTGACCGCTAGTATATCATCCGTATCTAGGTATTCTAGAACTTCCATGTATGGTCGAACATCCACCACCCAGACACGCTACAAAATTTTGCGTATTGTTTTCCGCCCACGCATAACAAAATATGGACTTATATAAACTCAATTCTACCATCCTTGGCGATTCATAGAAATGAAATAAGAATATTTCTTTTAGATACGCTGAAGCTTTTCAGAATAACAATTACAATAACTACCTAACACATCGTTATTTATACGTTTTCCCATTTATATCTCACGTCGTTATTTAAATAAACCGAGGCACTTCCAGCGAATAACAATGAGATTGAATGGTACAAAGATCCATAAGATGGAGGCCTACAATTATTGTTGATAACCTTTTTAAATGAAATATTTGTAAAAAGACAAGTAGAACTGCTTTTAAGAAAGCGAGAATCGACTTTGATGAAAATACCGCGATATATGAAAATTCAACTTCCATTTTTTACCCTTAGGTGTTCTTTCATAAAATTTATTTGGGACCACCTCGAGAACCCTTTCAAATAAAAAACGAATTATCAAAATTCGGTCCACGCAATTGACGGGGACATCGGTGAACTTACAAAATAATATATATACATTCGAAGTCATAACCTCCTCCTTTTTCGATGTCAGTTAAAAATTGTTCATTAAAAAAGTGGGAAACCGACTTTCATTACAATGTGAAACCTTCCATCACTGTGTCTAGGGAGATCACCTGTATCTAGGAAGAATGTGACCAACTTGATACTATTTGTCTCTTCAGGAGCGGGCCCGGGAATAAAATAGCATATTTTATTCTAAGGGAAAAAGCAATTTTTATTTTACGAAACCTACATAATGTATCTCCCACGCATCCGACAGACAACTCAACATTCATATTCACAGAGGACTGAAATTAAAATACCACGAAAAACTACTCGTTAAATATCCAGAATTGTACAAATTGTATATTTAATTTTTAATAAATACAATTATTTTATTTTCTGGCAATCGTAGTGAAAAGTAGAGTATAACTGCGCTAAAAATCCATTATAATTCAGTTTCTATTTACCCGCATGCTAAAGCTCGGGAGTAAAACTACCTCTATAATGGATCATTTTAGCCCCTTGTATAACTATCTACTATTTTATCTACTTTAATTTGATGGTGGTATCTAGTCAAGCTAACACTAAGCAATGCTATAAGTACTATCATATATTTAGTACCTTGTAGACAGGGATACCTACCAAGATTTTTTTACCCTCCCAAAACTCAAACTCAAGCTGTAAGATAGATATCCTTTCATTTTCACCATTGATTTCACTTTGCCTTCTACTTCTAGATAAGTACTTCATTCTGTTTAATTCCTTCGATGTATAATTTCACCGCTCTTTTCCCCAATAAACTATCAATAATATAGGTACCTACCTATATTTATTTCCTACTTGGTCAATGTATCGAAACCACCAACTCTTTTCTATAATAAAACAAAATACCTCTAGAAAAAATCTAGGTTAATGTTCCTCAAAAAGTTCTTGACCCCGACGAAACTTTTTAAGAACTCCATAAATAAATTGGCCTTCAAGTAGGTATGTAAATAGAAAAAGCCCACTACCTATATTGGAGTGCTTCTATTTTGATCCGGAATCTTCAAGTTCTTGGGGTTTGGGAATACGAAACTGAAGTGGCCAAGTACGAAGTTGTTGCCACAAACGCTCCAACTGTTCGTTACTTGAACAAGTCCAATTATTGTATTAGCACTTAAAACTAGGATTTGAATCCCGTACTTCAAACATTGCAAAATACTTTTGAAATAATACAGCGACTGTTCAATCTTCCAGTTCATTTTATTTTCTGATTTAATATCACTTCTTGTTTATTATTGTTGTATTATTAAGGAAAGCCCAGTTTTCCGGATAAAAAATGTATTTTTATATCGACTTCCCTCTTCACCGTGTTCTTCAATTGAAGAGGGTGCTTCCTTAGATATCTTGTTATTTTAGTCTAAATTAACTGCTGAATCCTAAGGCGTTTACTACAAACTAACAAGGCGAGCAGGTTTGCCTAATGGCAAGCATAACGCCTTTCCATAACAACTGGGGGTCACCCAGAGCTTTGAAATACAAAGGGTTGTGCGGCACTGCAGTGCGCTCGTTACCCAGAGACATAAGATCTCATAAGCCCAGTAATTTCACTGACAACGTTTCTCATCAAACCAGAAACAGACACATGCACACTGCTTGGCATCAGATTAGCAGCACTGCTTGGCGCAAAGTGGCTGTACCAAGACAGACCCTCGCAGACGAGTTAGTCCTACCACTTGCTAAAACCTTCGTTACACTTGAATTCGTTTCGTTACCTTACGGATTACCTCAGGACAGGTAAGATATTATGCCCGTCGGCGTCATCCTACGCACGGCGCAGCAATCGAATCGTGCAGCTTTTAAACTAATTTAACTTTAAAATGGCTTTTTCCTGTTCCCTCTTGAAGTTAGCTGAGTGACTTATATGTTTTACAACCCAGAGTACTTTTTCTACTGCCATTTATTAAAAAAGTATTTCATGACGAACTCACTTTAAAACTTTACAAGTTTTATAACTTACGGTTGGTAAATATACCTATTCTTTATAGGAAATTTAAATTGTATTGTGTATATCTAATAATGGAAAAAGGAATTATTAATAAAAGAACATGAGACTTTATGTGATAAGACCGATGTTACTGTTTATTTTCTAGGATACACCTTTATTTAACCAACTGTAAAAAAGAAGGTTCTATACATACTTAACTTTTGTTCACCGATTTCCTGGAACCGGCTTAACAGATAACAGAGGTTGTCCCATATTTTTCAAGTGAAGACAGTTCTTGCTTACGAGACTTATAATATACCTAATGTCTCAGGGTAACGAGGGCAATGCAGTGCCTGCGCGGGCTTTTGTGTTACAAAATTCTCAGTGGCAATGCGATTGTTATGGGCCGGTGTTATACTTACCATCAGGCAAACGACCAGCTCATCTCGTTGCCAATAGTATAAAAAGGTGAAAGTAAGGAACTCTAACTAAGTCTGAAGTAAGGAAATGTAAATCGATTCCCGGTTTTTTGAAAGCAATAATTTTTTTTTTGTTGTGCAATATTATGTTATTCATATGAAATAATTGTATGAGGTAGACGCAACATAGTTTTCTATGCAAAAGAGCCCATAGACTATTAACAAATTCCCAAACAGAATCGGTCAAAACAGAAACAGTAGCTAATCGGCTGGTTTCCCATTGAACTGAGAACGCGGCAGATTTGCGCTGCCAGAATCCAGATATTGCACATTCCCACAGTATTGTGCGCGGGTGTACAGTTGTACACACACTGAATATTTCAATACCTGCGCCTTAGCGCTGAATACACGAATTTGTCTGGGCTGATTTATCGGACAGGGAAAAGAAAACTGGCGCACCAGACGCACCAGAGTATCATAAGACCTTTGTTAGACCCCTATAAACAACGCGTAGTAATACCATAAACAATTCAAACTTTATTAATCACTAGCTGCTGCCCGCAGTCTCACCCGCGTGGAGATTCCTGCAGGTACTGAGCATTTTTTCGGGGAAAATGTAGCCTAGTCACTCTCCAGCTCATAAACTATCTCAATGCAAAAAATCACATCGACACGTTTTTCACAACGAACATGCTCTCATGCTTATAATATTTATTTTGGGATTGGAAGAATGCAGCTCCACCTCGTCCTAATCCCTACTAATATTATAAATGCGAAAGTGTGTTTGTTGGTTTGTTCGTTTGTCCTTCTTTCACGCAGTAACGAATCGACGTGATTTTGGCATAGATATAGTTTATGGATCGGAGAGTAACATAGGCTACTTTTTATCCCGTAAAAATGCTTAGAGTACAGAATATTTTCTTTTATTATTCTTAAATTTACCTGCAGTAGAAGCAGCCGCAGATCTATCGCCTCAAGGTATTATTCATTTATTGACACAGTTTAAATTATACACATAGTAACAGCAATATTTTAGACAACTATTATAAGAAACAAAACATGTAAGTAATACTTAGTTGCTGAGCTTCAGATGCCTAAGCTTGGCATTACACTTCAATAATATTCCCTGTAGTATACCTACACTGCACACCTCGATGCCGTGTTCGAGGTGTAAATTTTACGTGCGAGGTTTAATAACTGACGAGCCATTCCTGTAAAAACACTAAATTGTGTACCTATACGCTGATTTACGTTTATCGAATGATATTATAAAGTAAGTAGATGGGACTTTAAATAGAAAACTCAATATACCAATTGTCAAACACCCAAATTTGTTTATAGATCGGAATGATTTCAAATAAAACATTCCAATATTTACTTTTGGCGCGCAACTAAATATTGAAACGAGTTGTGAGTTACCAGGAATACGCACCGGAAATTGAACGTGAGTGCCTCAAATATTTGTAAACCTGTCGCGGGTGACAGTCATTCTAGTCTATTTTTATAACAAGAAAACCATGTGATAAAAAGAAAACCAAGCCCAAAATTCTAAAAGACATTTTTTGCGCTACATTGCTGTAAGTGCTAAAAAAAGAGTCGATATAACAAATGGGACATAATGGCGCATACAGTCTATCGAAAGCCAACACACACGGACCGGTACCTTCAGGCGGACTCACACCATCATCCTGCACACTTGGCGTCGGTACCTAGGGCCTTGATCAACCGAGCTCTTAAGTTGTGTGATCCCCAGTACCTATGTAGCGACAGATTTGGAGCACGTACGGGACGTACTGGAGAGGAGTGGCTACAGCTGGCGCCAGTCGCCTCAATTGGCGAATCCCAGACAGCGAGAGCGGCCTGCTGGAGTGGAACGGTCGCCGGCTTATCTGCCGTTTGTGAGAGGAGTAACATACAAAATTGGATATCTCTTACGGCGGAAGTATGGTATCAGGACATTTTACCGTCCTCCGGGTCAACTTAGGCAGCTCCTTCGTTCACCCAAAGATAGAGATCCTTTGAAGGTGCCAGGGTGTACAAAATACCTACCCGTTATCCAACGGTTTCCCGCGGTTTTGACTAACTCGTCGGTCCATTGCACATATAGTTGGGGCCGAACAATACTACCTCTCCCAGGCCGTGGTCGCAGTAAGATAGTGCGTGTCAATTAGCGGTATAGCTAAAATGAATTAATATAGCGTATTATTAGTGTAGCGGTAATTAGATATAGTAATTTAAAAAACAGTATAGCAAACTTAGACGAGCTTAGTCTCCGTGAGTTTCGCCCCATTCTGACAAGCCAATAAGATATTCCTGTTCCTGAATACCACTGCAAGATTTACATTCAGACGCCACATACAATGACGTCTATTTATAGAGAAAGGCCTCAGGCTTCCCAATATAACCTCTGAATCCATAACACAAAACGGAGCCTTAGAAGTGTTCACACTCAGTGTTGCCTACCTCACGCCCGATTTAAAATGAAAACGATCTTTCTATCTCTCTGAAATTGAATTCATTTATTCCATTTAATTTAGACAGGTTCGGATAATTTTTCAAGAGGATCAAATTTAAGCTACTAATATTAAGAGTTTAAGCCGTTTAATATCGAAGAATTGAAATCAAAGTTTAGATAAGTATTTAAATTAAAACGTATATATAAGTATTACTTATTCAATGCATTTCTTACATCGTAAGCCATATAAGAAATGCATTAAATAAGAAATTATTGTAGGAACCATCGTGTCGACCTTACTACCACTTAGCCATCATTGCAACTTTGAGTATGATACATCTATTTACTGGTGGATCATATAGTAAAACGCATTTTAAATTAACGCCCCAAACTTAAAGATAAAAAAAATAGGTGCAAAACCATTATTGACCAATTACCAACTAATATTCGTTCATTTTATTATATCATTCTATATTTAATTTTATGGAAATAATATAACGTCGGTTAATGTCACTAATTTTAAAAGCATCAGTTTTTTTTCCCTTCCGGGGCTTTGGCTTCGCACGTCTTATGAAAGCATCAGTTGTAATTCTTTTTTATAAATACGTCGTTTAATAAATGGGTATTCAATACCTACCTACTAGAAAAACAAATGCTTTCAGCAGGCGCATTTTCAATTCGACTGGTTTCCGTCGGATTGAGTTTAGAATACGCCTGCTGGAGTACTGTAGCTAGGTAGTAGTTACGATCCGAGGTTGATCCATCAGCCCGTATTATAAACCTCGTTGGTTCGTCCTTCTTTCACACTGTTTTTTTTTTCACCAAAAACTCAAACCCACGAGAAGACTCGTGACCACAATCAATGCAACTTGATCGAAACGCCGAGGTAAATAAGAAAATGTGTTTTTATCGCGATTAAGTCCCGGGTTAAAAGTAAACAATGTTTTCGAATCGCGAAAGTTTAAAAGTTCAAACTCATTGTTCTAATAAGAACTCAAAATAAATGGCTCAATAGCCATTATCGTAATTTATAACATTAAGTACTATGTGCACTGCTAAGGAGTCGAACTACTTCCCAGAGAATGTATATCCCGCATCGCTATAATCATTTTCAAGTCTCAAGTGAATAAGTAATTTCCATGCAAGCATGCTCAGGTAAGATAGACAGTGGTAAAGTGCTATCCTATCCTGAAAAAAAGGTCTCCAGCTCTTTGTCTTTGTTTTCTTGACTCACTTTTCACAGCGATTATGAACTACAGCGACATGTTTAAGTTCTGCGTGTACCATATACCTCTTAGTTCAACACTGGAACCGCCAAATCTTACAATTTATGTTTTCAATAAAATTTGACTGAAATTAATTAAAGCCCAAAATTAAATTGGTATCGTAGATCACCGGGTCAGTTATTATTAATTGAGTTTAACAGAAACCTAGAGATTGCTCATCAATTAAAACAATTCGATTACGGTCAATTTATATGGAGCAATATAAATAAATCTGGCTGTTAATTTTATATTATTCAGCATGTGCACTGTTTTATTCAAGGCAATGCATCTAGCTTCCCAAATAAATTTTTACTGGAACGATTTTATCACTCAAGCTTTTTAAATAAATCGTCAACAATATAAACGTGGTTTGATGCGTAGGTTTGTTTTGATCCTATGTCGTATTCTTAACAGTCTTCAGTGTGTTACAGGACCAGCAGCTGCTAAATGCAAAGTCCTAAATCCAGTCGGGTCCCAGGAGAGCACGCATGAAAGTTAATTAAATTACTCTAAGTGCCCGTTCAAAATAAGTTTATCTTGTTATCTATCATAGACTATACCGTCATTTAGGTAATATAGTGGTTAAACCACAGATCTCTGGTTAAACGTAGCCATGGTGTGGTTAACGTACCGAAACTAAAAAAAACTTGCGTTGCTTCGTAACTACTTATTAGATATAATTTTTATATGTATGCCTATGTACGATTATATTATGCTATAGTGTATTTGAATAAATTTGCTTTAAAAAATCCTAGTTACCACAAAAAAAACTTTTAAACGCCTGTTTAGTTAGGCAAGTGTCTAAAGATAAACGTCTAAAATGTATTAGAAATGTCATAACAGAATTGAGTCATAGACAACGGTAAAGCCTTCCTGAAATCAAGGTTTGTGGTCGTTCATATTTAAACCCTAAACGAACTTTCAACACATGGAGTGTTAAATTTTTTTGTGGTAAGACCAGACCGAATATGTTTAAAGTCTTCGATTCCATTTGTCTGTTTGTTTGTCAGGATAGAATCTGGTGATGGATTTTCTACCACTTCTCGATATTTCAAAGTTGAAATTTTGCAAAATGGTAATTAAGAAAAAGAACTTACCTATTACTATTTACTTTAACACTTTTTTAATATAAAGCGTGGTCCTATTCGATTTTCCTAACTTTCACTTTAAACAAGTAAAACTGCATTTAAAAAGCTACGAACCGGCTTCAGTGACAAACTGCTGAACCGATTTTGATGAAATTTCTATGGGACCAATCTGAAATAAAAAAACTTTCAAATTAAAAAAAATATTTTTTTTCAAATCGGATTATAAATGATGGAAATCTGAGGTAATAGACAAAAAAAATACAATCGAATTAAGAACTAGGTTCTTTTTCTTGGAAGTCGATTAAAAAACACACAAAATGCACAGACTTAACAAATCTGTGACAAAGTGTAATATTACAGTGTTGCAAACATGGGATGCTTGAATTGGATCACCTTTTACCTCTACATAGATTGTAAGGAGTGCCATGAGCGCAAGGTAATTTTTAAAAATCCTACCAAATCTCCATTAATGAGACGGGTAGACCACTACCAGCTGAACCATTAATCAATCTGACTACAAGCAAGGCATCTCCAGTCTGACTCCATTTACTAATATAGAGTGGAATATAATTATTCCCCGTTGGCAACCACAAGCAGGCGCAATTCTTATTTAAGTTTAAATAGGTTTCGCGATGCAGCGATCTACGTGCGCGGCCCGGCCGGAGATTGGCGCGCAGGAACGCGCCAACTTCGACGAAGAGTAATGATCCAACGCACTGGGATCTACAGTCGACACCTCAGTTGGTTATTTACTTGGTTACGCCCGAGGCATTGTTCTGTTCCCGCTAATTGGACAATTCTGACCACTCTTTTTGTGTATATCGTTTTTGTTTCTATAATCTTTTGTAGAGGAATCGTGGGGAACCCAAAGGCAACGACTAATTTAAAATTAACGGCAACGGTAATCGGGACCGGAGGTTGCTCAGTGGTAAAAGCTCAGTCGGCCGATATACCGATCTATAGATCGATCATTCGCGCTTAGCTTGAGCTTTCGTGAAGAAAAATATCGTTAAATATCGCATGGTGGTAAGGCACTCTAGTGGTCGATTAGGTATAAAAGTATACCTCAAGTTAAAAATCTGTAGACAGGCATCTATTGGTGTGTTGCGGCAGCTGCACTGAGAGCCAGTCTAGGTCTACCATATCCCACATAATATGGCTACAATCAGGCGATATAATGGTGCAACGCTAACCAATCGAGTTGCATCCCTGATTACACATGACAGGAGTTAAATTTCTTGACTTGAATTACCAAAACGTTAACAATTTGATTATTACAAAGCAAACAATCTGTTTTATAGCTATATGGTTAATTGCAGCAAGAGTACGTTGCGTAATGGGACTATTGGGACCGAAATTACTTCGATGAAGAGCAATGGTCTGCCGCTCTGGGATCCCACATCTCGTTGGTTGACAGCTTTCTTACGCAGTTCCGACTGAGGCTTGGTTTTCTATCGAAAAAATGACAGATTTTCACCAATGTCGATTTTCTCTCAGACCAGCTTTTTTTGCAATAATCTACAGCAAAAGAACGCTGCGTGCTAAGACAACTTCGATGATAAGTAATGATTTGCGCTCTGAGATCCACACGTTTAGCTGGCCAGTTATTTATGCATTTGTTGTCGAAGATCAGGTTTACTTTACGATAAAAACTTATGGCAGTCGACGTTTGACTGGCCCATTTTCACATCAAAACTGCATGTAAATATAAAATACTGAAAATGAGATATTCGTTACTTTTATTGATTGCATAAAAGTATATGCACATACGAAGCAGAGCGGATAAAGGTTGCCAACCAATTCCAATACAAGTATCCCATTCAGAAACGAAAATCTTTACCGACAGCGCCGACACCGACCATTCCACCGGCAATCTTCGAAACGAAGCTGTTATCTGGCCCGATCTTACGTTTTGTTGAATTAGTAAGAGGGTAAGAACAAATGGACATGTAGGTACATAAGAACGCGAAACGCTCCTCACCCGCCCGAAAACGATACTGGCTCACTAGTTGCGATAATAAATAGGGGCTTAAAGCTAGCAAATGGCCGATTAGGGCATTCTTGACTACATCGCGGGCATTCGGATAAAGTTAGCGTTTGCGAGCAACGAGCCTCGTGAGGTTTATTGCCGGCAAATAGATTGCTTAAGTTTAAATCACTCATGTCTTCCACTTGATCATGGGTGACTGCGGCTCAGTGTACAGTAGGTACATGCAAGTAATCCGCACCTACACATATACCTGGTACATTGTTATAACTGTGCTGTGGGAAGTGGGAAGAATCATGAAGCATTAGAAACATTGTAAAACATTTTTTTTTAAAGAAAGCCCTTGTTTTTCTTACCCTTCTTCTTGATTGGCCTATACCAATTTGGAAGGAGAACTTAAAGTTATTTATTTTAATTTTATGAATCAAGCCCTGTATCAAGCATCTGCCCAAAATATTTTCAGTAGGTACAGAACGTTCTAACTAAATGCACATATCACTTTCAGCCCAGATACCTAGTGATCATTTGAATTTTCTTCGTACGCCGGCTCCACACGTTGGCCCATCGTCAGTTCCAATACTACTATACTAGTCCAACATGTGGATCTAGAAAATAGCACTACGAACGCTCGGGCCAACATTGGAGCCAATGCTATTTTCTATATACGTCGTCGTTGGGCGAGTGGAGAGGGCCTTAGCAAAACATATTTATAAATTCAATTGTTAGTGAAAAGCTTAAGTGTGGCGTAGTATTATTATATGCTCTGTGGTGTGGCATAGCAAAAAATAACAAAGTAAATTGTGAATATATATAGTCACCAGATACAATAAATCTTCGCAAAATTTAATTCAATACACTTTTAACGGCGCTCGTAAATCTGGGATCCACTATCGCCCCTTAATAAAAAGTAACTAAATTAAAAGCTTAATTTATATTTAATTAAATTAGTTTTTAAGTTCGCTAGATCTTATCTTGGGAATTAATGATTTCGAAGGCAACTAAATTAATTATTTCGGTACAGTATCTCTTTCAATAATAGCTTCTGTAAAGCAAAAAATTATATTGTGAGAAACGGACAGTTCAAGACATAATGGGCATAGATATCTCTGGCTAGGCTTTATGTTGAATAGGTACCAAAAATAAGTGATTAATAGACTTACTTATTCACCATTAAATCAGCCACACCAGGCTCTACTGCCTATAAGGGCTTGGATATGGTGTCAGCGACATCGGTTAAGGTTATGATTCAGAGACGTAACTAAGCGTCAATTGATGCTTCCATATAATATGTCAAAATTCTAAACTTTTAGTAAACAGCGAAACCCATAGACCGACGATAGGTACAACAATTTTAGTCGAATTTATTATTCAATGTCGGTTTTACGAAATCGAGCTATAGGAAACAGGAATAGGACACCCTACCAGAAGAAATATGGATTACTAGCTCCTGCGCGGCTTCGCCAGCGTGGTATATATCTCTAGATAGCCTTTGTGTTATTCCAGAACCTAAACTATCTACGTTCCAATTTTTATCAAAATCGGTTTAGTTGTTACGGAGATACGTGATAACAAACATTCATACACATACAAACTTTCGCATTTATAATATTAGTACGAGTAGGATATGCATAAAGTGTAACACATATAAAGTCAAGCACACAAAACTTCAAGGGACTGTAAGTTTTCGCAAAATGTCAAACTCTGATAATGTCACACACGCAAAATGACAAAAATGCAAAATTTCAAACTCTGAAAACGTTATAATACGCAAAAAGACAAAAACATTCTTACGTAGTATATTCTCGTTAAAAAACACATCTCTAGAGAGATCTTTGACCAAAGATAAATATACATACAGTCATGTTTTTTTTTTTTTTTTGGTGCCAACTAGCCGGGCGCTACACCTACAGCTTGTGATGTTTCCATAAAAACTACTACTACTCAAATACAATGCTACTTTATATAACATAATTAAAAATCTTTGCCCCTTTAGACAGAAAATGGGTTCTTGCTGCTACTATGCACTGCCCTTAAAGGCCATTAAGGCCTTATCTTGTTAGGTTTCTATCAAAATGATATGAGCCTCATATTTTATGCGATATAGATCCTTTCTCACAATGGCTTTTATCTTTTGTAAAAGAAGTTTTATCAGCATAATAGGATCCTCAGTTTATTCTATTTGTATACAAAGCAAGGTTGATATAGCGTTTACACACATTGTTACGGTAGGTAGTTCGTAACAATGAAGTTATAGAGTTGTTTTTGTAAAGTGTAAGTTTTGGTTTACAAGGAATGCGTTTGTTATTTGATACCATAGCTTAGTAGGGAGAGCATTTAAGCAGATAGCTAGAGCTCATTGTAGAATTTGAAGCTTCGACCTACGGTTCGGTGATCTCACTATGATCCTTTGCCATCACTTAGCCATCATCACGTCAAAAAGAACTTTATAATAAAATTTACATTCTTACTATAAAGTAATAACAAAAGAAGACTCGTCTCGTACGAATTTACTGCTATCCTTTAAGATTGGTTGTTGGTACATTTTAGTTAACGTTAACTATTACGTTAATTTATTTTTAACGTCAATAGTTAACGGTAATATTCTTTGAAATCTAGTTTTAACATAATATTCACAAACTTCAACCACATCGTCGCTGCGGCAACGAGTTTAAAAAACCTAATGAACTAAATTTAGTAAATAACAGATAAAAAAGATTTTAATTTATCAATGAAAAACATAACTTGTTCTCAGGTGACATTGTACCCGATAGATATTCAAAAACTTTAGAGAGCTCTCAAACAAAATAAAATCCAATCATGTTGAAGTTAAAAGCTACGCCAAAGAAGGTATCGTTTAAGAAGAAACGTGATAATTGCGCGAAGAAGAAGATTAGGAAACTTTTGAAGTATTTACGAAGTGAGTTGGGAACTTCCACAACTCATGGCCTGCCTTACATTGTGAATAAGGAGCTACATTGGTTTGAAAGGTAAGTTGTTTTGTCATTTATCTTAGTTGTTGAGTTGTTTGAACACGAGCATAAATTAGATGTTTTTATATCTTAACTAGCTTCTGCGTGCGGTTTTCATCCGCGTTCCCACAGGAACCGTGTATTTTTCCGGGATAAAAAGTAGTCTATGTTACTCTCCAGTCCATAAACTATATCTAAGCCAAAAATCACGTCGATCCGTTAGAAGAAGGACAAAACAACAAACGTATTTTCACTTTCGCATAGGGTTGGCAAATGACATTTGACATGTAATTGAGGGTGGTAAAGACTATGCCTTGAACGGGGCTGGCTCTCATGAGCTACCAGAAGTACCAGAACACAGTGAAAGATAGGTTATACCTACATAATACATACATACACACTACATATGTATATGTATCAGCATACATTTATTCATTTATTTATGTATATACCGGCCCGGTATGATCGAGCTCTGAGCGCTTGCTGTAACCATTGTATGAGATGAAGCTTATCAGTTTGTAATCTGGCTTGAGATGCTCTTGAAATACTCGACTTAAGTATTAAAAGAAAAATAAATTTACTGTTAGGACGCAAACGCTACTCGAACGTAACCTTCTATATTTTATAAAGGTAAATTTCCAAGAATACCAGGGTAATATAGGCTTATACAAACAGGATAGCACTAGCTTTCAAGATCTATTACGTAGGAGTCTACTTTAATACATATCAGAAAAAGCAAACAAAAGTACCTATTATTTGAAACAATGACGACTCTGTGACGTCGCCCACTGAACCGTAGCGTATAGGTTCGAATTCCATGATGCGATAAATCCGCTATCGGTAAAGAACAACACTCAGATCTTTCTGTATTCTGATCTGTCCATTGAGATAAAACCATATCATGGTGTTTATATATACTATGGGATAACGAGACAAGCTGGTCGTTTGCCTAATGGTGGGTACTATTCCATGCTGGTGGTAAGCATATATAACGCCAGCCCATAACAATAATTGCAGTGCCACTCAGAATATTGAAACGCAAAGGCCTGCGAGACACTGCATTGCGCTCGTTACTCTGAGACATTAGTAGTGTTACCACAAAAAAAACATTTTTAGTCACCTGTTTAGCTAGACAGCGTCTAAAGATAAACGTAAAAAATTATTAGAAATGTCACAACAGAGTTGAGTTAGAAAATGGTTACTGGTTAGACACTACTTAAAATCAGGATTTGTGGTTGCTCATATTTAATCGGGCAACTAAGGCATGTTTAGGCGTTAAACAGTGATAAACACAGGTTTAACGTGTGTTTAATTTTTTTGTGGTCAGACCCTGTTTATTAAGTCTCATAAGCCCTGTAATTTGCACTGACTATTTTGCTCATCAAATTGGAACATAGTAATGCTTTCACATTACTGCTTGGAGGCAGACTGCATGAGCAAAGCGGTGGTACTCACACAAACGGACAGTCGCTGAAGAGTTAGTCCTAACGACCCCATGTTATACTTAAGTGGTGAGGCATTTTAACATGTTCGGCTGGCTAGCTCCCACGGTCAAGTTTAAAACATCACCAAGGACGTATCGGTATGTTTCGGCAACTACTCACTCTTGAGAGGAAGTTCTATTCCAGGATTAACTAGTTCATCAGCTTCGAATTCATCACCCTCAAATTCATCATCGCTTCTGATCAGATGTAATAGTGTTCAAACAGACTAATCAGTAATCACGTATAAAAAAAAAAAAAATTCTCGTAGAATTCTTAACGCCTACAACAATCGTAAGCGTAGTAAAATAAAATTATAGAATATTATGATTAGTCCAATTGAATCAATGGTTTTTATTCTACAATGTTTCTTTTCCTTATCAATGAAAAAGGGTTAATTATTGACTTAGATACATCGAGATGCCTAGACATGAAAAATCAACTGCATGTGCATTTCTAACAATCTGTTTTAATTTTCAGGATTTTTTGGTCGATAAGTTTCGTATTAAGCGCTGCAGTTATTTTTATGGTGCTGTCAGCTCAATATAGAAGATTTTTGGTAAGAAAATAAGCCTCTTAAGACTATAAGCGTTCTTTAGGGATAGCGTAAATTGGGGTAGCGTGTTTTAGAAATGTAGTAATTAGAGTTCACGTGGGTTAGAACTGATGTTATTAGGTACTAGCCGCTAGTTGCTGCTTGCGGTTATTTCTTATATGCGTTTGTGGCACGCCTCTCGCGCATACATGGACCTAAAACGCCGCACCGAATACAGAGAGAACAAAGGGGGGCTCGGGCTGGGCGCTTAGGCCGTCAAAACGCGCCCGAGCGCCCCTTCTGCTCTTTCTATTTTGTGGCTACCAGTGGCTACTGGCTGTACCCAGCCACGGGTGGCCGCGTTCAGTGGCAGCGTCTAGTGCCCGCGTTCGGTAGCCCAATGTGCAGCAACTCTAAACCAACATTTTGTTTACTCCGTTTCCACATAATAACTTGTATGGTCAATCACCCTTTCTCTTTGAAAAAGTTCCATGATTGTACGAAGTTTTGATTTGCTGTTACACGCTGCTTAGACGAATGTGCAACAAGCCTTTTTTTTAACATGTTTTATATTAGACTCTACAGAGAGTTCACTTTCTTGTCCGAAGAAGAAAACCTAAGAATTATTTCACCCATTTATATCTATAAAAATATATAAAATTGAACTGTCTGGTTGTAATATTAAAATAACAGCTTTTTACTAAATGCATATAAAGTATATACGGTACCTATTACAAAACAACCAATTTTTTTTAATTTTTGTCTTTCTGTCTGTCTGTATATTTGTTCCGTGTAATCTCCGAAACGGCTTTGACCGATTTTGACGGAACTTTCACTGACAGATAGCTGATGTAACAAGGAGTAACTTAGGCTACGTGAGCGAAGCCGCGGGGCACAGCTAGTCTCTATATATAAGTCGTCTCTCCAGGTTTAGTGTTTTAATTATAAATGGAATAGCGATTGCTGCAACGTTTCATTTCAATTATCAATTTGATTTATGGAATTCGAGATCCCATTATTCCCATCTAGGGCTGTAGTTGGTGAGTAATACTTCGTTTCTTGTACTCACTTGTAGATAAAGGTATGCTTATAAATATTATGCTGTCTTGTGTAAGAATAGGCAGGCAATACCCAGATTTTCACCGTGATTTCACTGACATTATATAATCCCTTCCATACTGTTACCCCTGCACTAGAATTCCTTGTGTTGCAGGTGGCATAGATACATACAGATATCTACACAATACAATCATGCAAGATCCGAGAACAAACTGTATTTTCACCACACAAAATCTTCCCCGGTTGGGAATCGAAACCGAGGCCCCTCGCTTTGGAGTCAGGGTTACAAGACCAACAAAGCAACGGAGCCGTCAAAAATTAAAAACTTGTTTTTAGTTTGTTGGAAACTATATTTCATTAATCACACTTTGTTTCAGGAAGCTCCGTTAGTAATGAGCGTGGAGATGGACTACTTCAACTGGAATGTGTCATACCCAGCAATTTACTTATGCCCTCTTTACAAATCGGATGACTTTCTCCTTAACAGTTTTATAAAGTAAGCAATAAATTAAATATTGAAATACTTACACACTTGGTACTTAAGAACCAAGAAGTATGACTCGCCCAACTCCGCGATGGGCCTAGCGCCGAGCGGTAAATATTGTTTCTGTTTCACCACGAGCAAGACGGGGCGCGGAAAAGAGCAAGACAGCACGTCTAGCCAAAGATCAAGAAGTTGGTGAAGCGCAGATGCGAATTTGACAGACAGGCCATAGACTGCTTATCCGCTTATACATTCAAAATTTCATTTAAATCTGACCTGAAATTTTCAAATGAACAGGGAAGTTCGTTTGTATGGGACATTCGGTTTACGTACCTCTGTTAATTTAAGTAAGTAAGGAGTATATAAAATGCATCTTTTTTTCGTTATAATCGATGTCAAAGCAAGTCGCTGTAACAAAAGTTACATAAAAACCATGACTGCCCTAGCCCGTGTCACTCTGGATTCTAACGATACCCCATATACATCAAAATCTATTCAGGAATTTAAAAGTTATGGTTATAAAGAAACTCACATACATACATGCACTTTGATAAAAACATTACACTCCTTTTTTGCGCAGTTGTGTAGAGGTTTTTTCAAATTGATTTAGGTTATGTAAAACAGCCTTGTTTTGTTTGGACACAAAAAAATATATCTATTAGAAGTTAGAACCCTTTTTGAATGATGCTTACCTAACATTACTTCCGCGGTGATCCCATGTAAACGCAGTTAAGATCATTAAATCCATTTGAGGCTGATTTCTAATTTTTAGATAATGATTAACACACACATTACAATTAAATTGAGGTAAATATTTATATATGTTGATAATAATTAATTTATTTACAGCGATACTATACGAGAAACTGGGCAAGATTTGAGGCAGTACATAGACGGGATTGTTACAGCTACCTTGGATTCCATTCATCGCATTCAAGTACCAGATCCTGAAATCTTATCGGTAAGGGTACTAAGTATAGTGAAAGACAAGGTAAGGCTGAGTTTTAGACATCACTGTAAATTGCAGCAACCTAAGTCATTAGCGTAAGTTCATTATTGTTTGTACCTTTCGTTTCTTGGTTTATATTTTGTTCTCTTTTTTGTTTAATTCCGTTGTATCATTTGTGCCTGCTTTATTCTTAACTATTTTTCATTAACTATGCTCTGTTTTTTATCATACTATTCTGTCTAGTGTTGTCTGAATACATGTTTTCTTTCTTTCTTTCTAGGAGCTATAATGGATCAGTAGTACCTATATGGTGAGCTCGGTCACCTAATCTTTCGCAGATATGAGCTTTTTCTACTGCTCGTCTAGTTAGATAATAGATAACTGAAGACAAATACAGAACGATTTTGAACTAGAGGCGTGTAGTTGAAAATCGTTCTTTATTTGTCTTACTACTTAAGAGCCAACTCTATAGTTACCATATCCACCATTTTCGGTCACATCATCACTAAAAATCAATCAACAAAAAAAAAAGATGATATAGATAGGTATGATCAACCACTCAGATAAGTAGTTATATAGAGAATTACTTGGCAGATACTTTGCTTTTGTTACAGTACTTTTCTATGGTATTACGCCATGTTCAAACGTGTGTTAGTGTGCCTTAAGCTAGTGCCCCGGCACACACTACTTATAAAAAATTTCGCCTTAATAACTACAAGTTTGTTTATAATAACTCTATCGCTCTTAGTAACTAACATGTACTCTGTGGAATAGAGCGCTGTCACGTGCCTCCTCGCACATTCTTTTTGAATACTTTTTCTTTCTTGTTTGCCTATCTAGTATTGTGCCAATTTCAATTATTTTTTTTATAAAATTTAATGTGTTTTTTCGTAACACTCTTCTGCCCACAGCTTATCAACTCTTCAGACTATGCTACAATAGCCGCAGATACGTACAGGAGATTACCCAACTCAACACTGACTACAGTTGGCCCGTGGCCGGTGGATTTGGACATCAGTATGACGGAGATGGGGATGTGTGACGTCATCAATTCTAATATTGCCGCGTTTGATAATCCACTGTAAGTCTTTGAACGTAAATTTGGCACAGAATACAATTAAATGACGAGGCACAGATCAGATAATCAAAAAGCGTAACCTACTTTATAAATGCTAGATCTTATAAAATAGAGGCTTTTTTTTTTAATATTATTTGGTAACGAGACGAGCCGGTCGTTTGCCTGATGGTAAGCATAACGCCGGCCCATAACAAATGCAGTGCCACCCAGAACTTAATCATAAGTTGAAGTACTAATCCCAAATTAAATATAGGTTTTATTTACCGACCGAGTAATTTAACTCAGGGAGTGGGACAGATTTGGAGGAAGAACAAATAAGTATAAATTTTTAAACTTTCATGGTCACTAGCGCAAGAATCAACTTTAGTAACAGGATATTTACCACGTATTTTATTTGTTTTGAGCACTCGATATTTTGGCACTGTTGCAAGCGCCATGTTCACGAGGAAACCTTCCTCGTGAACATGGCGCTTGCAATACCTACTACCTAATACGTAATACCTACGTAATGTTGATATAAAAGTGGAAAAAATGCTTCCATCTTCTTAGGTGCCTTATAAGTCCATCACCAGACCTTGACAATATTTAAGTAACCTAGAACGAATAAAACGTATATCTACTTCCAAAAAAGAACAGAGGTTCTTTTTTTCAGCATAAAAGTATGCTGGAGAAAAATATCGAAAGATAAAGTAACACAGTTTAGAATATAAAAGCACTTTAAATATTATAAAATTATGTAGGTAGGTACAAAAGTTTTGACGACAAAACAAATGTCCAATTTTGATTACAAAGATTGAAACTAAATTAATCATTTAGACTCTTATACCTACTCTAAGTAGTAATCATTCTAAGTAAACTGAAACACAGGTTTCACATACAACAACAAATACCGACTCTACCTACGGTTCACCATTCACTGAACCCGTCATATCTCACACAAGTTTCTCTTTTTGTGTTTCAGCAAATGGAGTGATACCGACGTTCTCTACACCAGAAACAACGTAGAGCTCTCTTTTCACGACCGAGATTTTTTTGTTCAGCTAATGAATTACGCTGACTCTTACAAGGTTCGTACGTGAAAGGTAGGCTTTTTATGTGAATCATAGCAGTACCCATAGTAGTGCTGTAATAAAAGCAGTACCCATGAGACTTCGTGTAAGAATGTATGTAAATAGGGTAAAACCCGGATAGTTGACTCAGTGGGATACTTGCCGCAGTGTCTAATACACTATGTTAGGGATGTTGGGGGTGTTAGTACTTTACTATAATTAGAAGCCCTTCTACCACAGGCCTCGGTGCCATGTAAATCGTCTGAATAGACGTACGCGTCTTGTCCGTGTGAGCAAAAAACTTCCGCGCCGAAACATTGACGGGCGTCAAAATTATATTGGTCAGTAATTTTCATTGAATATTTTTTCAACTGACTGTGGTTTCAGTCCAGATTTTGTTTATTTGCATGCATTACAGTTTTAATTAGACTGTTTATTACGTTTTATTGTTATATAGTTTTTATTTATTTCGCAAATAAAAAGGGCAAGTATCCGTATCAAAAAGGATAGTTGCCCTATTTACCTTTGCGGATAGTCGCCTTTGGGGCAACTATCCGCAATTACAAATTCTTTAATAAAGCAAAGACTTTTTCTTTAGGTGAAATTCGGTAGGCGACGGTCCCAAAATACTGGCAGCATTACCACGTTGAATGACAATGCTTTATCTTTGACCTAAGTACAGGCCAGCATTTGGAGGTTTTTTTTATTGTATTTTAATTTTATAGCTTAAAACATTAAAACTGAAATACTTACTATTTAATAATGTTAATTAATATTTTATTAGAAGATACTTCATAAAGGATCGATAAACAATAAAGACGGATTACTTAAATTGATATTAAATTTGTTTCTATCTAATAAAATCATAGTGAGGCGTCTATAGCCCTGCACGAGGCAAGTATCCCCGGAAGCATTTTTTCCGTTAGGCTACTATCCGCCACGGTAGGCAACTATCCCTTTTTTGAGAGGTCTAATAAAACAGGATTTACTCGAAAACCATATTAATTATGTTTACAAAAATAGGCTCCTATTAAAGATCAAAGACCTATGTTTTGACATACATGTTGTATTAATCGCAGTAAGTACATATTTGTGAATAATAGAGCCTTTTTGAAAAGTGCGGCAACTATCCGGCTTTTACCCTATATTAACACAGTGAAGCTTTTTTCTGACTCATATTTTTTTACTATTGTGGTCTTTTATGGATTCAAAATTACCTAAAAAAGAATGGCACAGAGACGTGGTCTCAATGTTGGCCTCATCAGCAAACTCAACCGAAGACCTTGTCAAAACCGCGGGGAACCGGTGGATGTAAGAGGCGAGTAACCGGTCCAAGCCAGTGGTTGTTCGCACTTCGAGCCGCTAGGCCGTGCATCTTTTGCTGCGGAGCTCGACAATAACATTTAATTTTGCGATAAGCACGGGCCCGACCGGTTCGGCCGGGATCCCGCTGCGCAATGGATAATGATCCGTATGGTGTAGCAGATATGCGGCGCGAGTACGGAAGTCGGTTCGATAATAAAATTCGATAAAAATGACAGTTCAAATCGATAACGTGGGATTTATCGAGCCTCGAAACAATCGACAAAAGTTATCGAAACGCTAGGTCGAATCCAAAGAGAATATAGAGCTACTACAATACTTTACGATCAGACTTCGGTACTCGCAAAATTCGATAAATTTGTCGAGTTTTTCGGTTCGACAAATTTATCGAACCGACTTCCGTACTCGCGCCGCTGATCGAAGTAGAAGATGCGAGTGGTGATAACAACATTCAGTCAGATATAGTTGAGAATCAAATTACGGAATGCAGTGATCTTACACAATCTAATATGGAGTTGCAAGAAAATAGAGGTGGGAAAAGAACCAGAGAAGATATTATCATGTCATCAGGGGAAGAAGAAGAGTTACGATGGAATACTGTGTCTAGGAGAAGTAAAATAGTTCGCGTATCAAGCCATGAGGCGGGGGAAAAAGTACAAGTATGTGTGACGTGTGCTGAAGCTTTGCCCAAACAATTTGCCCTAGCACGATTATTCAAGGCGAATAATATAGAAGGTATTGGACGCGTTAAATATGTTCACCAATATAAAATGCTAATTATATTTGACAGTGATGTAGATGCCTGTGCATTTATACAATGCAAATCATTTGCTGATTTAGGATGGAGAAGCCAGAAAACTTCTGAGGTGGGACTGTCTTACGGAGTTATTAAAAACATCGAACTAAATCTTTCAGATGAAGAGATATTGAAGAACCTTTCGAGTTCTTTTGAAATTGCATCCGCTAAAAGGTTGAACCAGCGTAATAATGACCAATCATCTACAGATAGCAGTAAAAACTGGATTCAGAGTGAATCCATTCGTCTAGGATTTAGGGGTCCTACACTTCCGGGATATGTATATATTGGCAATTTTAGGATTAAGGTCGAACCATACATATTTCCAGTGACCCAGTGTTCTCGGTGCTGGAAATTTGGCCATGCTCGAAGAATGTGCCCATCTAAAAAAGTGGTGTGCCCAAAATGCAGTAAAACCCACGAAAACTGTGAGACCACTTCGTACCATTGTGTAAATTGTACAGAAAATCATATGGCACTTCAAAAAAATTGCCCAGTGTACAAAAAAGAAAGACGAATTCGAGAATTAATGGCGGAGTTCAACTGTACTTACAGGAAAGCGCTCACAATATATGTTCCTCCAAGCCCGATCACTGTTCCCCAATCACCTGTTTATTGTGAGGACAAATCGCAAACCCAACCAATAAATCAAGACCTGCCTCTCGTTACTACGCAGGTAGCAAAACCGGTTCAAACTAAGCCACTAATGTCTCAGCTGTTTGCCGCAGCCGCGGAAGAATCGACGGAAGATCAACTTAAAGTAGTGCGAGGAAGCAAGAAACAGAAGAAGCAACGTAAACCTCCCCCTTCAACCATGAGCAACTCCATCTCTGGAGCCTTCGTCACCGACTCTTCCCCCACTACTTCCACCGCTGTAGGCCCTATGGAAACTGACTGGAACAAGGAAGCAATGAGCTCAGAAGACGAACCTCGATGTGAAAGCGAGACTCCTCGTAAATCTGGTAACTCTAAATCAAAAGAATTAAGTTTTATGAGTTTGTTAATTAGATTTAAAAATATTGTAATGAGTAGGGAATCTTTAGAAAGTAAAATCAAACAAATAGTGTCTATTTCTGTGGAATGGATAATATCCAAAGTAGTCAACAATATTTCTGTTGGCTCTTTCTTTGACATTATCTCCAATTATGGATAGTACAAATTTAGGTAATATAAACGTTAATCTTATCCAATGGAATTGCCAAAGTTTACGGCCGAAAACCCTGTCTCTTGAAGCGCTATTGACTCAGGAAAAAATTCATATCGCAGTGTTAAGTGAGACGTGGCTCGTACCTGAGAGTATTTTTAGATTAAGTGGTTACGATACATATAGACTCGACAGAGCTGACGGATATGGTGGAGTTGCCATATTAACACATAGGTTAGTTAAATGTATTTCATGTCAATCTCGTAGTTCAAATTCAGGCATCGAACTTCTTCATATAAAAGTTATTAATTGTGGTTTTATTGAAAATATTATTTCAGTATACTGTCCCTCTTCAGTAAATACGAGTCAAAATGATTGGGACTACATTTTTTCTCTTTGTAATAAAAATACGCTCATTTTAGGTGATTTCAACGCACACCACATAAACTGGTCGTCTCGTACTGACCAAAGAGGTCATCAAATTTACGATTCTATGCTAGATCACAACTTTGTTTATTTAAATAATGGCAACCCTACCAGAGTCAGGCTCTCCAACGGCATATTGCAACAGACATCTCCTGATATTTCTTTTGTGTCTTCGGAATTAGCGACTTTATTTACTTGGCAAACTACAAATGAAAATCTGGGAAGTGACCATTTGATAATAAAACTTTCTGTTGACTTAAACATTACGAGAAATTATATTTCGAAAAGAAACTTTAAGAAAAGTAACTGGACATCATATTCGTCTTATATTGAAAGTGCATGTTTAGCTTTGACTATTCCCTCAGACCTGCAAAACTTCTATAATATGTTTGAGAATATTATACAAGAAGCTGCAAATGTTCATATTCCATCAATGAAAATTCCTCTAAATATTAGTAACAAGTTCACTCCTAGACCATATTGGAATGCAACGTTGTCGAAGGCGGTGGCTGAGCGTCGTCTTGCCCTCGCCGACCTGCGACGTTGTCCATCGCCGGCAAACTTAGATGCTTTAAATCTTAAAATACAAGAAGCTCAACGTGTCATTCGTGTAGCCAGGGATCGAAGTTGGCAGAATAACTGTTCGTCATTAACCGAATTGTCCTCCTCGAAAGAACTTTGGCGCAAAATGAGATGGATGAAAGGTCACCGTACTAAGACATTCCGCCAATGTGTTGATAAAGAGAAAGCAGAAAAACTTTTATACGATATAACTCCCGATTTTGTTTGTCCTCCTCAACCCCTTATTCAATCTAATAATCAGCTCTTAGAATCAGAAATTACCCTTCAAGAATTAGAAAACTCGATAAAGAAATCAGATACTGCACCAGGTTGTGACGATATTTCATTTTCTATGGTCAAGCACCTTCCTCCTATCGGTAAAACTATCTTGCTATCTTTATATAATAAATTTCTATTTAATGGGTTCGTCCCTTTACAGTGGCGTGATGTTAAAATTATACCTATTCCTAAACCGGGTGTGAATGCTTCTGCACTTAGACCAATATCCCTTATTTCATGCTTATGCAAAATTCTACATAGTATACTGAACAAAAGATTGGAATGGTTCTTTGAAAAACACCTAATGTTTTCCGAAGACATGGTAGGGTTCCGTAAGTCTAGATCTTGTATAGACAGCCTTACTCGGTTGACTTCATATATTCAAATAGGTTTCTCTAAAAATTTGCCAACCGCAGCTTGCTTTATTGACATCGACAGCGCGTATAATAACGTAGATGTATCTTGTCTGATTAAAAAATTAGACAATTTTGGCGTAGGTTCTAAAATATGTCTTTACCTATGGTCCTATTTAAAACATAGGCACCTACATTTAAAGATGGAGATCGTCCGGTCGTGGATTAGCTCAGGGAGATCCATTATCCCCACTTCTTTTTAACATTGCAACTCTTGATATATGTAAATTAATCCAAAATGTGGAGATCTCACAGTATGCGGACGATTTTGTATTGTTTATCTCTGATGGTAATTTAGATAGGGCGATTATGAAATTACAACTAGCTTGTCAAAATCTAAACTCTTTGTTAAATAATTTAGGACTAGTAATTTCATCGACAAAAAGTAAAATATGTGTTTTTAGGAAAGGCAGCTTTAGAGGTTCCATTGATTTTAAAATAAATAATATTAATGTCCCAGTAGTGAAATACACCAAATATTTGGGAATGTGGTTAGACAGTCCTTTAAGATGGGGAAAACATATCAATGAGACTTCTCAAAAGGTTTCTAGACTTACAAATATTCTGAAAATATTAGCTGGTCGCAGCTGGGGTCTCCATCAAAAACACTTGAGACGGCTATACATAACTCTTATTCGTAGCAGGCTAGATTATGGCAGTTTCCTATATGACAATAGTTGTCAAACGAATCTGTTAAAACTAGACAGAATACAAAACCAAGCGATGCGTGTTATTGGTGGGTTCATTCGCAGTACTCCTATTCACGTGATGGAAAATGAACTTTGCCTCCCTCCCCTTCAATTTCGTAGAAAATACCTTGGTAGTAAATTTTGGTTAAAAGCTAAATCAATAAACAATTGTAAAGTCATTAATACTCTGCAAGACCTTACAACTAGAACTCATTCCAATTATTGGTCAAACAAAAAACTTCCTTTGCTAGTCACCGTTCACTTATCATTAGACTCCGTACCATTATACTCCTGTAACCAACTTGAAATATATTCATTAAGAACGTGGGTAAGTAATATAAATTTGTCTCAGGTAATATGTGATTCAATTCCTTTTATAGACCGTGCCAAACGTCTCTATAATCAAAATTATTTAGGAAACAGATGTGTCGATTTCATTAATCAGCGATATAGTAGTTTTTATAAAATTTTCTCAGACGGGTCCAAAGATGGCCAGGGCGGAGGTGCAGCGTTTCTAGACCCTCTCCATAATTGTGGCATGAAGATTAAGATCAATTCTAATATTTCTATAATGCATATTGAGCTAATAGCTATAGCGGAAGCCTTATCGTACGTCAGATCATTAAACTTTGATAAGTTCGTCATTTTAACTGACTCGAAAAGTGCCTTGCAACACCTGGCTCGGTGTACCTCGCCCGTGCGAGGTAATCCGATAGCCTACCAAATCTTGGAATTGATCTTATGTTTTCAATCTAGCAACAGGGAAATAATTCTCCAGTGGATACCGTCTCATGTAAATTTAAAAGAAAATGATGACGTGGACCAGTTAGCGAGAGAAGCTTGCACAGAAGGGATTAGTATGGACGTTCTACCTCTGTTTTACGATCACGTTAGGCTTGTCAAGGATAAGTGTCAATTATATTGGCAGGAGTATTTTGACGAGAGATCGAAGGAGAAGGGTATTTGGTATAGAACCATTCAGCCACGAATTTCCCAATATCCATGGGTTGATAAAACTACGTTGGATAGAAAAACGCTAGTTACAGCTCTCAGACTGCGATCTGGACACATCCCATCGCAAAAGTTCGCATTTTTGATGAAGAAATCAGATTCTCCTAACTGCGTTGACTGTGGAGTGGTTGAAGATGTGCAGCATATCCTATGGGAGTGTGTCCGGAACGCATCATACAGACTGACTCAATTTGGGGCTTCAAGAGATATAGATGTCGGCCTGGGTAATAGCATACTATCCGAAATGTCAGAGAAAGCCAAAATTTTATTTAAATTAGCTGATTTAGCTTTAGAGAAAAAATAATGTATTTTGTGTTTGTATTTTGGATTGATTTGTTTTTACAGGGCGATGTGGTCGCACAGCGACAAAGCCCTTTCAAAAAAAAAAAAAAAAAAAAAAAAAAAAAAAAAAAAACCGGTCCAAGTGGCGTTCTATGTGGAGGCCTATGTTAACGAAATGATTCCTTCAAATTTATTTACGTCTGTCTTCACCACAGACTAAGATGGTTCAGGGTATTTTCTAACAGGACGTTAAACTGACTATTCAAAAATCTACCCTTAGTCCATTTCGCTATGATCTCAAGTGCCTTACGTGTAAGCAACGAAGGTACCCATACATACCTATAGATAAGTGAGTAGTTTCAGGACATCTCCTTTTATACCTATACAGAGATTGCCTTATTTTCATGTTTACATTTTAGTGTTTTTTTTAATAGATTTACATACAAAATCCGAATGATGTGATCCAAACTGGAACACCTGCTTCGACTTTCGATGATGAAGGATTCTTGCACTTCGGAGTGCAAATCTCAAGCACCAGAGCGTCCAAGGATGTAAGATCTTTATCTTTAAATTTAAGAAAGTGCAGGTTAGTGGTTCATATATAGTATTAGACCTATATAACTGCCATTTTCTTAAACTATAGTTAAGTTTCGATTAAAAAAAAAATAGTTTTACATAAAAGCATTGTTTTCAATTCTTCAATACAAAACGGCAATTCCATAGGTAGATATGTGTACGTACTGATGTCCTACTATTCCTAACTCATGTCATAGGTACTTATTTGTATCTTTGCATAATCCACTTCTTTGATATTTCAATCACAAGATGTAGACCTAAGTACCTATACTTACGTTATTGTCTTTATGTCTAATTTCTTATAGGTTTGTAGACGAGTCCCACAGCCAAAGGTATCCTGTTTACACCTACAACCGCTGTCTAATGGAGTGCCGTATCAAAATGATAGTGAAATTATGTAACTGTTTGCCTCACTTCTACAAACCACTAGGTAAGTAAAAACAAAACATTGAGAAACTTACAAGTAAGTACGTACCTAAGTAGGTAGGTTCATGTTATGAGACTACTTTACGCTTTCATGGTGGCTCAGTACCTAATGCTTGCAGTAGTGTTGCAGTGCACTAGCAGGTGGAAGCTTAGCAACATAAAGTACGATATTGCTTGCGTACATTTTAACTGTAAAAAATATGGAACTTCATGTTTATAACAGCTGACAGCTGTCTCGCGCATCAAGCTATAATTTAAAAACGTTCTTCCTCCCATTTGAGCTGTGGTTATTAATATATTATTGAGGTTCCCATACTAAGGTAGAGTCAAGAATTATAAGTTTGCTTTAATTCATTCAGTTCAAATCCATATTTGCTCAGTAGTACGGTAGTTAGTTTGTTATGTAGGTAAACACTAAAACAAAACGTTATGTTGCTAAACACAACACCAGGAGCCCAATTCTCGCGCAAATGACATCATGTCGGCGGCACGAGAACGGATCTTTTCGATAAATAAAATTCGATAAAATTGGCAGTTAAAATCGATAAAGTGGGTTTTATTCGATAAAATTGACAGTTAAAAATCGATAAAGTGAGTTTTATCGATTTTAACTGTCAATTTTATTGAATTTTATTTATCGAAAAGATCCGTACTCGCGCCGCCGACATGATGTCATTTGCGCGAGAATTGGGCTCCTGGGCTGCTAAACACACAACACCAAGGCAGCAGTGTTGGATTTGCCAATATGCCGCGGTCTAGATCTATATCTTTGCCGCTATGGGCAGAGCAGGCCGTAGCAGACTGTTTAAAGGTCCGGTGGATTTTTAGGGCGCTTTGGTAAAGCTAAGCCGTCAAGTTCGTACGCAAAAAAGATCGTTCGGACGTAAAAAGCGTTACTCTTGTTTCATTTTAAACTTATTTAATCAGAAGGATCTTTTTAGACCTGCCTGCCTAACCCCTAACCGACCACTAAAGTACGTAAAATATGTTATCTAATAAAGACTTAGATAAATAACAAACAAATACATATGAGTGATTAAGATAGATAGGAATGAGGATGAGGACGGGATGGCAAAAAGTGAAGAGACGTATTCTGTGCGTATATGAAACCGGCAGTGAAAGCGAAGTGTGTTGTTATCTTACATAAATAGTTGGTGTCTTTCAGAAAACGAGAGAGTATGCAATCTGGCTGAACTCAAGTGTATTGACGATTACAAAAGAGAAATCCAGACTATTTCAACCAAAAACGAAACTATAGAGAAGTTTGAGAACACCGATGGGCTTCCAAGGAATCTTCGTGAATGTCACTGCCTCGATAATTGCGAATATACCTCGTATCAAAAGGATAATGAAATATTTCTGCCGCAAGCAATGATGAATAGATTGAGGGTCAGTGTTGCTGCCTTCCCTAAAGTGAGGATAACTAGAGAAATTATATTCGGTTTCTATGATATTTTTTGTAAGTACCTCTATCTACGCGAAAGACAGCGGTTTGAAAGCGCTGTGTGATATTACAAACAGACACTTCAATGTTATTTATTTGTATAGATAGGTATTGTTCTACGACTTATTGTAATAAGTAGGCGCGGTCAAATGAAAGTTTTTATAATACTGTAATGTAAGACACTTTCTAGACCGGTATTCCATTCATCAAAAATATTTGTCCAAGTTCTGCGTCCCTTATTTGATTAAATTTCTTTGACAGAAGCCCATTCTACTCGTCCAATATCTTTGTCCAAGATTTCTTAGAATATTTTGCAGTGTTTTGCGTAGTTTGAAAAAATTGAAGAATTTCGACCATATGTGCTGCTATTGTCGTCATAATCGTTGATCAAATGTCGGTGTTCCTAGGTGCTTTGATGAAGTCATCAAAGTTCTTTGATCAAATACACCTTGAACTGATGATCTTTGGTGAAAGTTGGTTGAGTGAAATGCCATCCTTGGCTGTCTCGAATAATCTCGAAGTAAACAAAATAGCAACGACTCCCGCGAGCTTCGTAGCACCTAAGCCTACGCTAATCTCTTTTGCCTACGCTGCGTAGGCTACGCTAGAGTTTGCAGAGTTACTACGATTTTCTTATTTTTATATAGGCTATGTATAGAGAGAAAAAAATGTATTATCAAAAGTCGTAGAACAAAAGTTGTCTGTTATTATTTATAAAAGTTGCCCTTAACAGGTTATTAAAATGTTTCCAATAACCCTTTCTAAGAAGCTACCAAAGCCCGCTTATAAATACAAACCTTCAGGACATCGGTACCTACATAGATAAAAAGTATACGTTTACACTGTTGCCTATTGCTTAGAAGTTTCATAACAAGATTTATAAAGCATTTATATTTATAAATATCATAGATAGATTGAAACCAGAAAGAAAAAGTATAACGGGTACCTAATGTCGATGTATTTTCCTAAGGTTTGTCCTTATCCATACAGATAAATAAAATTGAAGTGTCTGTTTGTAATATCAAAATAACAGGTTTTTAATAAATGCATATGAAAGTATATACGGTACTTATAACAAAACAACCATTTTTATAAATTTTTGTCTGTCTATCTGTCTGTTTGTTCCGGGTAATCTCCGAAACGGCTGGACCGATTTTGACGGGACTTTCACTGGCAGATAGCTGATGTTACAAGGAGTAACATAGGCTACTTTAATTTTAGAAAAATAATCCATACAAATAAATAAAATTGAAGTGTCTGTTTGTAATATCAAAATAACAGGTTTTTAATAAATGCATATGAAAGTATATACGGTACCTATAACAAAACAACCATTTTTAAAATTTTTGTCTGTCTGTCTGTTTGTTCCGGGTAATCTCCGAAACGGCTGGACCGATTTTGACGGGACTTTCACTGGCAGATAGCTGATGTTACAAGGAGTAACATAGGCTACTTTAATTTCAGAAAAATAATTAGGGTTCCGCGCAAAAAAATAAAAACCATGTAATCCAAAATCTCCACGCGGGTGAAACCGCGGGGCAGCAGCTAGTCTGTAATACTTTCCTAAATATAGTCACAATATAGCCTTGCTTACTTTTATGGCTTTACTATCGAGTTTCAAGCGCGCCGTCTATTTTCTTGTCTTAAATTAGATACAGCTATTTCGAAACAATATCTAGCAAATCATTCTGCTCCTTACCGTCTGCATGAAGCCATGAACCTAAGAAAATCGGTGTACAAATAATAACATTTTTGGTTTACTATTTATATACCTAGTAACTATTTAAAAAATCACAATATCTTTTACCAACGAAAGTCTTCTGGGTGATGTTGAAAATGATGACTAGGTACTTAAATGAATAGCGCTATGTTCGCTCGTTATACGCTCTCGTTTTCCACTTTACACTAATTGGTAGATTTATGATATTTGAGTTTACGTATAACGTTCTTTAGTTCCATAGCAAAAGTCTAGTTCTGAGTTGACAGAACTATTGCTCAATCACATTACTCAACATTTAAAAATTACGGTTCAGAGTTGTTGAGTGGCTAAGTTGTACCTACTCGTGTCATTCGAAATTTTTCATTGAGGAAATGGCATTTAAAGTTTACGTCAAAATTCTACTACAGAACTTCCGGGCAGCCCTAGATCACCGGATACACTTGAACTTTGTTAACTTATGATGTTGATTAGAAGAGGTGTAGAAACAATTCCAGAAAATGTCCCGCGTTTAACCTTTGAAATGAATTTATTTTATTATCTGGAAATTATAACCGGTTATATAACAATTTATAGTGCGTGTTTATTTTCGTTTTCAGTGAAGAGTGGTGGTGTAGTAAATTTATGTACCGGCGCCTCAGTCATCTCAGTGATGGAACTCATAATGACCGTCATACGGATCCCTATTCACGAACTAGTACAGGTATTACAATGCATCCACACGAGAAGACAAGCCAGGGCATGGAAAGAGAAGAAAAATAAATAATAATCAGTATTCTCAGTACAAAGCACTTTATTGAAATATGTATACGACAAACTCATTTCTTTCGCTATTAGTATTAATATGTACTCCTTATCGTTGTACCTGAAACAATAATCATAATTATATTGTGAAATAAAAATAAGCGCACAAGTATGTAGTCGCTTTAAAAAAGCGAGGAACCGACTTCAGTGACAATCTACTGAACAGATTTTGATGAAATTTCTTTGAAACCAATATGAAAGCAGGTACTTATATCCTTTCAAATAAAAAAGTATTATCCAAATCGGTTTACAAATCTGAGGTAACAAACATAAAAAAACATTACACGCCTTTTTTGGCCAGTCGTGTACACACGGAATTGAGAACTTCCTCCTTTTTTAGAAGTCGGTTCCGTTCTATTTCATTATATATTTTTTGTTATGTACCTTTGAACCTCAACTTAAATTTTAAATTAAAATCAATGCAGTAGTTTGTCATTGAAAACAACCCACGTTTTTTAAGCAATTTTACACACGCTTGTTTTTAAAGTAATAATCTCAAAACAGTTCATAATATTGTACTTTGTACTTGAGGAAGAGAAATACTAAAAGAAGTAGAGAATACTGGTTTCATCCTCTCACTTCACAAAGGTAATAAGTATTTTATAATAAATACATAAGTAGTAAGTAATAAGTATGTTATTATTTTAAGTATTTTACTAGGCATAAGCATTTTTTCTTGGTTATGTTTTATTGTGTCTAACAAATGTAATAAAATATGTATCTTAGCTGAGACACGTTTATATGGACACATTGGACAACATTCACAATTCGATAGAACATACAAGTCAAATGTAGTTAAAACTTTTCCTTTAATTACGTAACACCGATTATCATTCTAAGGTAGATATTTGTTTGATGTATAAATAAATAAAAAAGTACATGTTACTTTCGAATGACTTATTTTGACTTTACCTCATAACGAAGTTGGGACGAATTTTCATGAAGCAGCGTCTACGTTCAAGACTGTTTTTTGTTTTACTCCTCTCCTTCCCGAGGGATTCTTCTCGTCGCTGTAACATAATATAATATTTATTACTAGCTGCTGCACGCGGTTTCACCCGCGCGGTGATATTGGATTTTATGGTTTTTATTTTTTTGCACCAAACCCTAATTCTTTTTCTAAAATAAAAGCAGCCTAAGTTACTCCTTGTAACATCAGCTATCTGCGAGTGAAAGCCGTCAAAATCGGTCCAGCCGTTTCGAAGATTACCCGGAACAAACAGACAGACAGACAAAAATAAAAAAATGGATGTTTTGTGATAGGTAACGTATATACTTCCATATGCATTTGGTAAACAGCTGTTATTTTGATATTACAAACAGACACTTCAATTTTATTTATTTGTATAGATTTTTCGAATCAAGAGACACAATTACATTACTTAGACATTACTCGCAACGGTTCTAGGCCGGCCGGAACACAGGCTTTCCGAACGTTCGAGACAGCGAACGCCAACTTCTGATTAGTGAGTGAGAATAGAAACTGCCTATCGCTAACTGCACGCCCAGCATGGTTATTTTTATTCACTCGGAATGATATCCGTGTCGGTCGCGAATGTCTTGATTGTTCTTTTTATGCAACTATTTTGTGCAAGTGTATTTCTATCTGCATAGTTATGTATGTAGACAGGATTCCATCTACTTTATTTATTGAGTAAGGGGGTACTGTCTCTTTGGCTGCTATTGCTGGTGGGGCTTCCGGATCTTGAGATACAAGTTCAAACTTAGTTCGGGAAAGGAGGACTCCTGCTAGTCATGCGCGGCCTTAGTGTGTACTCTGAACTTTATTATTAACAAATACATAATGATAACTATAGACACAGCACTGTATTTCCTACATTAAGTTTATGTTTACGTAACTTTTTTTGAATAAATTTGTTTTATTTATTATTATTTATTTATATTAAAGTTTTGAAATTGCAACCAATCAAGAGTAATTTCCCGTTTAAATTCAACCACTCAGCTGCTTAACACGGATATAATCCCGACAATATATCTCTGTCGAGATGCATTTTAGAAATGTTCAGAAAGTCACTTCATACACGGAATCATTCCGAGTGAATTAAAATCACCGTGCAGTTCCATTGCGAGTAAGTACTGTATCAGAATATTTCTAGAATATTATCGTACTTTACCTTCTAATTTTGAAGGACATCGCATAAATCTCAAGTATTATTATCTCTGGACGATATTTGACATCGATACTGGATCAACTTGGATATCCTTTCGAAAAACTATATCTTAGTTTTCAACCAAAATATTTCCACCATGAGAACCAATTCTGAAAAACAAATAATTATCAAGACAAGGCAAAAATCAGTTTAGTCAACTAAATGAATAAAAATAGTCGCTGGATCTTTTAACTTCTAAGGCTCTAATAATAGCTAGCAAATCTGCATAAGAACCCGATCATCGTGATCGGGAAAGAAAGTCATCAATCGCCACTAGTTCCTGGGACGGGAAAAAGACAAAAATTAGACATCAAACCCAACAAATCTTCTGGTTTCGGTGACACATAAACAAGATATTAGTCACCCATCTTCGAATGCTGTATATCCACAACGTCACAGATTTGTCGCGCACAATGACAATGGAGGCTCGCGCCGATCTAAACAAAAACAAAACTCGGCGCATCAATTGACTTACCTAAAATAAAACTCACCAATTGCATAACTTTGGAAAAACCCCATGCATACCCAACAAATAAACCCATACTCGATGACAAACAACTTACCATACAAACAAGAAGTACCATCCCGTAGCGTCGAATTTGCTATCTTCGGAACATCTCTTCTTCGATAATCAAGACACCTCGACGTCAAAACAGCTTTCGAACCTGCTTTGCGAACTCAAACTTCGGTGAACCACAATGCGCGGAAACGCTTCCGATTGTCTAGTTCATTAAAAGTTAAATTAGAAGCCAGTTATAATTATCATCCAAGCGAACTTTCAGGTTGTTATGCTCGCCGACGTCACGCCACAACTTCTAATTACGTTCTAGAGCATAAGCCTAATTTAAAAAAACGTGCGGAGCGTGAACTCGAAGAGAATATGAAGAATTACGCTTGAACGGACTGAGCTGATTATTTTTCCCCAGAATTAGTGACAGATAGAAGAATTCAAAACGTTAAAACTTGCAAATGAAGAAGTTAGCGATTTTTTTTTTAAAGTACTTTAGATGAGGAATATCTTCAGACCACTTCATTGTGGATACTCACATCGTGAGAATTCGCATAAAGCACCTATATTAATCAAAATATTTGTCGCCCACAACTTTGAACAAACTTGGACGCACTAAACAGAGGCGTACCCAGAAATCGATTAGTAAAAAGTTGTAGGCTAGCCTACAATGGTTATTCCAGTTTTGCCAAGTTCGCGAGGACAGCATTAAAAATGAGTAAGAATTTAAAATGGGTACATGAGTCAGTTAATAAGAAGAATATCCCTTAAATATACTTACAAATCAAAACGTATAAGTCAACCTTTGTTACGGTTCTCGATATTTCGACCCAAATATTGTGCCGATCGATCAACGAATCAATTTGTTACTCGAACCTAAATCTGTGCTATCCCAATTGTTTCTTCATTTGTAGAAGGAAGAGAAGAATTTTGGATGAACAATTTTATAATACAAGTTTATCATTTTAGTTCGAACCACAAATTGATTCGAATAGAATTAGAATAAAAACTCTTTGTAAATCTGCCTGAATAAATCTACAACCAAAACGGTGCCACTCCTGAAGCAGGCGCTAACTTGTGACAACTACGTCATTAAAAACCAATTTAACCATTCTTCTAGAGAGGTTAATAATAATATAGGTTTCGCCAGATTTACTATAACGTTGAATTATTCCAATCCAGTCGGTAATACAATAAAAAACTATGATTGGAAGCCACATCAATATAACGCCAATTCAGGACAGATCGACGATGTAAAAGACAATTAATATTATTCGTGCCACTAAAACAGAAACCTGGTAAGTGAATATAACAATTTGTCATTCAGAAAACGAATTTATTAAAAGTTTAAAGGGGTACAAGCAAATATTGTGACTTAACGCTAAGTTATAAAATACAATTTGATATTACCGATGTCGATGGATCGAAATCAACCAACAATGGAAATGCTCATGTCAAAGCTAATAATATTATTATCCTCAAACAAAATTACGACGACGATGGAAGAATGTTAGCCTGGCGGTAGAGTGCACAAACCGCTACAAGAGACCGACTTCAATACCTCACATTCCTGAAAACACAAAATGTACAATGTCACTGGCAATATACGGGGAGTCGCCTTAAAGCTGACTGTCCTGCGATGAGTAGATTTTTCAATTGAAAATAGCGACAAGTTTAGTCAAAGTACGTTCAGATAAAAAGCGGACACCTAGCATTCAAGACCAACAAAAAAGCAGCACAGAAACGTATACAAAACTTGGGTACATTACCACAGATAACAAACGCGTATACGCTGTTTGCTAATAAACGTCACATGGAATGGAATCCAAATTTTTATTTTGCCCTGTCAGTCGACGCGCGACGTTTCAACACAATTGGAATGACAAAGAAAACTGGTGGAAAAATCTACTCATAAACAGTTTGATTTGTGATTTCGTATCAACCAATGTTTTGGATTCATGTTGTTCCATGATATGTAGATAATGTATACAAAATCGTCCAATACAAGGTTGTTTTAATCAGAACACTCACCTCTTGAATCCTACACTTGTTAGAAGTAACGAACGTCGATGGTCCTACCGTCGATGCGGGTCCTATCAAACATTTCTGTTATGTGTGTTAAGGAAATATTGCTATATAATAATCCGTGCCATAATAAATGCAAGTGTTTGTACGTTTGTTGGTTCGTCCTTCTTTCACGCAGCAACGGAGCAACGGATCGACGTGATTTTTGACATATATATATATGTGTGATTTTTCTTGCACTTTTACACTGTGTTTGTGTGTGTGTTTTACACTGTGTTAAATTAGGTATGTTTCTCCACTAAAATACTCGACGAACGCTGCCGCGCACGGCAATGAATCGCAGATTAACGTATTCGCACTAAAATCACGTATTTTGAGAAATCTCACGTGAGAGGAGAGTGAGGGGGGGGGGTTCGAGCCACATCTCAACAAGGGGGCAGAGGGGGTCAAAAAATTGCCAAAATCACATCACGTAATTAATGGACGTCCCGTAATTAAGGTGAAATGACGGATTATTTGCATTAGTTAAAAGGATACTGATGGCACGCTCTGCATCCCATTCCTTGTGAAAACGCACGATGGCAGTGTCGGGAGCTGTCATTTCGGCGAATTTCACGTCTCCACATTCGCTGAACTTTTCCCGGATCAACTGCCATGTCACCGTCGATGGAAGCTGCGAAATCATTTTATATGTATTACTAGCTGCGCCCCGCGGCTTCGCCTACGTAGCCTGAGGCTAAGATTCAGAGACGATTCTAAGCGTAGACTTTGGCTTCCATATGTCAAAACTGTATAGAATTTTGACGTATGGAAGCGTGAGTCCACGCTTAGATTCGTCTCTGAATCTCAGCCTAAGTCTCCTTATACTCCCACAGGAACCGTTCATTTTCATTTTGTTATGAATATTTTTGTGTGGTAGCAGTTGCTCAGAAACATCTTTATTTGAATCAAACATTTTAATATTGTGCCAAAAAAAACTCCAATGAGTAATGAAATAAGAATTAGCTAGGTACTGTTTTTATGATTATAGCCAGATATGAACTCACATTGGTGATTATAACCATGTCAGAAGGCTTCTCTCGTTGTTGCTGGACACTGGATTCACGACTGTATCCTTGAGACGGCATGGATACACCACCATGGCTCATTTGATTGCTCATTTGACTGCTCATTTGATTGTTCATTTGATTGCTCATTTGATTGCCCATCTGACTGCCCATCTGACTGCCCATCTGACTGCCCATTTGCCCACCCATTTGGCCGCCCATTTGGCTACCCATTTGTCCTCTTGATCCTGCGAAAAACACAAAATTATGTGTAAAATTATAACTATGTAGGGTATTATGTACTGTAAATATTTACGGTCCCAAAATTTCGCAAGGAAAGAGACTTAAACATGTGTCTGCTAGCTCGGCATCAATCATTGATGATGATTTTTGTTTTTTATTTTTTTTGTTATAAACCTGAAAAAACCGTTCCGTTTCGAGAAATTGCGTTCCGTTTCACATTACGTACTCAAAAAAACTTTGTATTTCCAGGAAATCGCAGGCCTATAAAATTGTAATTTCATTTCAGAATATCTACATTTGGAGAGCTCTTTCCAAAAAACCAACTAATAGCCTGGTTAAATTTTCGCATTTATTTTAGTACCAAAACGGAACAACTTTTTTTTTAGAAACAATAATTTAGAAAAAATTCTCGAACGTAATGTCGTGAATTTCAAAAGCTTTTTTTAAACGAAGTTATCCTTACCATACGATCCTGACAACGGGCCACTGCCCATAGTATTATTGCCCAGCATGCTGTTAGCGAGTGAGTTATTGCCAAGTCCGCTGGAAGTGAGTACGTCCGAGTTGGCCAAGCTCAGAGTATTGGCGGCGTTGTTGACGCTAGCGGCCGACTGCGCCGCCAGGACCGTGGCCAGATCGTTGGCTGTGAGCCCTTGCTGCAGGAGTTGGTTCTGGAGAGCTCCCAATCCAGTAAGACCCAGTGCCTAGGACGTTAAACAATTGAGAGATATTAAAATAAAAAAATATTTAACATCATTTATTAAATACTAGCTGAACCCCGCGGCTTCGCCCATGTAGCCTAAGTTACTCCTTGTAACATCAGCTATCTGCCAGTCAGTCCCGTCAAAATCGGTCCAGCCGTTTCGGAGGTGACAGAAAAAAAATGTTTTGAAGGTCATCTGCGAAAAGCCAGGCCCAATATTCTTCCCTACTCCTTGTGCTGTCTTAGTAAAATTGTAGAACTTCAGTAAAACACGCAAGATTTTTGGGAAAGCATGAAACACTGAGTTTCTACAATGATGCATATTCATATATACGCACATTCAAGAACACTTAACGGAAGAAATGTAAGTTTTAGGAAGATGAATTTCGAAGAGGTACTAACCTGCAAACTAAGGCCGCCACCCAACGCAGTGTTTGTATTCAGGGTGTTCGCCGCCAAGCTCGTGCCCAGACCATTCAACGTGACCCCCGCCGCACCAGTGGGGACGGCCCCCAGCACCCCGGCACCAATTGTCGACCCCGTATTAGCGAGGTTCAGGGCACCCTGGTTGTTGGGTTGCGGCAAATTCCTCGCAACGTCTCTGAGGGGCTCGCCGTTCGGACCCAACCCTAGACCCATGCCCTTAAGACCGTCCGGCAGACGCAGCTCAAACTTGTCTAAGACTCCTCTGTCCATGCGCGCGGTCATGCGGCGATCGTACAGCATTTGCTTGTCAAACATCGATATAGCCTAAAAACAAAGAATTGAGTAGACTTTTTAAAACATCTTTTATAAGGAAATCCTACTCTCTGTGTGGGAAGTAAGGCCTGATGTACGATCCTTATGTAAGATTCTTTCCCTGGCAGCAGTTACCCAAACCATCGGAACTTAATTATAATTCGAAAAGCACAAAGTAACGGCTCAAAGGAATTACTCAGAAAGCTAAAGACCCTTGCTCTATTTTCATCAAGCGTTGTGGAAATTATTATTTATGTGTTCAGTACATGAAGCAGGCTTACAGTGTTATAACAGTGTTATAACAAAACGATTACTATCTTAAATGACAATTATTTATGACATTTATATAACTTAAAATGAACACAAATAGTATTCTATCCATAACAAGTCCAAACTCGATATATTGACTAGCGTGTTGAGAAGTCTGTAGTAACATTAGCTGCTGACCCTTACAGCTTCATATCATCAAACTATAGTATAATACCTGGCATGTAAGTGGTGCACTTTACTACACCTTCTATGCCTGGGCTACAGCTGTCATCGGATATGCAAAATGTTTAGTAATTGCATTGTCTAAATTTGGGTGGAATGTACTAGCAAGATGGTGTGAGACAGATCTTAAAGAAATACACACAACTGCATGTGATGTAGGATATAAACATTACACAGTATTTGATATTTATAACCTTGTTCGAATTTTAATATTAGAAACTACAATAAATCAAATTCCTGCTAAAAACTTGTGTTGCAAAAAATTTGCTCTGTGCTCTGGCTGATTGCCAAATAAATTTTCAGATCTAGTTTTTTGAGACTTAGCGATCATATTTCCGGTAATTAAAAAATAGTGTATTTCTTTTTATTAGGGTGTTCGCTTTTTTAATACAATGTAAAGAGATACCAGGTTGTTTGCCTGATGGTAAATATAACATAACAAGTGCTGTGTCACCCAGGACTTTTAGGCTTGTGCGGAATTACAGTGCACTCTAACGAGTAGGCACAATATGATATTTAGTCTTATTAGTGGTTACACTAATAAGACTAAATAGCATATTATGCCTAGTCTTTCAGAACCTACATGCATTGATGCATTGTAAAAATAAACTATCAGGAATAGCAACTACAAATCTAAAAATAAACATTGATTTGCACTCAATGCTGCAATCAAAACTGCTTACATAGTTAATCTTACATACTGTCATAACCAGTTCCAAGGTAAACTTCTATAAGTATCAATGATACTTCGGTTAGTAATCTATGTTACTTCTATAGATATCGGAAAACACCTTAATGTCTACGAACAAATAATAAGTCAGGAAGTGTAATTCAGAACAAAATCCACACAAAAAATGGCCCTACTTCAAACTAAAACGACGTATGAACCAAAATACGAATCGCTTCCGAGGTTTCAAAAAATAGACTTCCGTTAAAAAATAGACTTGCTTGGTGATTGGTTTAAATTCAAACGAAAGCAGGGATTGGTTCGCGCGCGTGCTGCAATGTCTGCTATGACAGCTGAGTCATTGAAGCGAAGACTTGACGTGTACTCGCTTGCAAGGAAAACCTCCGAATGATGACGTGCTGGACACGACTTGGACCTACTTGGAAACGACTTTTGTTGGGTCATTTTTTTTACATAGTTACATTTCCTGACTTATGACCATCCCGTTCATTATCATTATCATTCGCAGATTATACCACCTGATTTGTATTTTAAACTATGTTGATTCAGTTATTAAGAGCATTCTACTAACTTCTGCATGGTAGAAGGTATTTTTAGCGCTCCGCTGAATAGATGTCACCCTCAAGATATAAATCTGACCTGCACCTATGGTGTGCTACACTTGAAGTCCCCATTCTAGATTTAGTTTATTTACTACAATCAACCACATCGTCATGAGAGTGGTGAAATGATAATGAAAACAATCAAGCAAAAAAAATCATAGTTAAAACTAGTTAAGGTTAATAAATGTTTATGGGCAATTGTACCTAGCTATTCTTACCCCAAATAACGATATAAAAAATCTCACCTGGACCGCCTCAACGGGATGGTCATACTCAATAATCGCAAATCCTCTGCTGTTGCCATCTTTGTCCTGGGCCAAATCAATGTTACGCACTTTGCCAGCCATTTTAAACACTTCTTTTATTTTTGAGCGGTCTGCTTTGTAATCCAGCTGTAAAGTTAAGTGATATGAACATTTTTTTTTTATTTAACCAAATTATACTACATCACTAAAATCGTCATTTCCATTTTGTCTTGTACAACCTGGGAAACTTGTAGAAAACGTTGCTTAGCATTAAATTATTCCACATTACCTTGTACAAAATAATTAAATAAATAGATTAACTGATAGCTTAGTAATATGATAACGGCACAGTCCAAATTGGTGTAAGTACAAAGCTAGATTAAGCTTGGTTGAGTGCATGAGGCTATTTTGTCTCTCAGAAAAAGTGATAGTGAGAAGTTCGAGCCAAAAGCCTGTTTGGAGGCAGGAAAGAGAATGGAAAATTATAGAACTTTTGATATTGTAGCTCTCAGTGATAAATCACACAGACAATACAAGTGGGAAAATACTTGCAAAAATAAAACATTTTTTCTTTGAACTATACTTTGCCCCTTTTTTAATATTTGTGTTTTAGATTGATGGTTTACTTACATTAGCAACAAATATTCTCTTAACCAGTGGTGGTTGCACATTGATGGAATCCAGAAACTGCAGACTCAAACCATATGTATTGTAATCTTCAGGCTCTCTGGATTTGTTCCAGCTAAAAATAATTTGTAAATTAGTATTTAGTTGGCACATTGGAAAAAGTTTATGGAAACATGTATTGAATCGGTGAAGCAAAATTATGTAAGGATAGTGCGTCAGAACTAAGTTTTAGAGGACTTTTAATGAAGTAAAAAAGAAAGGGATGCGCCTTAACTTGATGAAGCCACACATTTGATCTATAACTGCATCACTGTCATTGCATTATTGACGAAGCGACTTGTAGGGTACAGGTCGCTTCTTAAATCGCCGTAAAGTCATTGTTTGCTATGATCCTTAGATACATACTTATCATTTTCCTCTCTGTTGTTGTTCCTTCCACCACCGCCACCGCCACCTCCACCGCTGCCGCCTCCTGATTTATTTTGTCTTTTTTCACTACCTTTAATTTAAAAACACAATACAAAATAATTTGTACAAACTAATTTTTAAAGCAAGAAGTTGCTGCAAAACACTTAGTCACGCCAAATGTAAGAGGGTCGTAACATCTTTCGATTGCGAAATAAAATATTGTGATACATAGTGTGATACGTAAGCTAATCTACGAAGAAAATAAAGTACATAGACATAATTCTGTAAGAGGCGTTATACTAGGTCACAAATGAAAAAGGTCTCCTTCGTGGCGCCTTTACATTGCCCGCATCTTTTTTGAGTTATGACGCATTTGTGCGTTACATATCTTTGATAAACATTCACGAGCCACGACATTTCTTCATTTGACATAACGAGAAGAGATCTTTGCGCTGCGTGTCAGCACCGGTAGAGATAAAGAGATAAATCTTTATCTCGTTAAAACAAAGGGCGCGCATCTTAGCCCTACAGGCACTAGATTATACTACAAGCAATCTAACCTTTGCCACAGAATATATCATAATAGTAGAAACCTTTGCATGGATTCAATAGAAGAGGATAGAGTAGTATAATACACTGGTATAATGATTTGAATCTTTTAAGTAATGGAAAATTCAAGGGAAGTCTAATTTGGTTATAGATTTAATGAAAGAGGACTGCATCCTCTGTACATCTATGCAAATATTACCAGCAAATGTACCAAAAACAATAAAAAATAATTATCATGGTCACCTTTACCTGTCTCCTCTTTTATCACAAGTTTCCTTCCATTTAATTCGTAGCGATGCATCACAAACAGGGCTTTCTTCATTGCCTCAACGCTAGTGAACTCTACAACACCGCAACCTTTAGGTTTGCCATATTGATCATTGAACAGTTCCACGTAAGCCACATCTCCAACCTATAAATATGAAAGAATTATAGCATAAGTTAATTCAAGAAATCCAGACACTTTTTCTAAAAGCATGTATAAGAAGTTTGAGGAATTTATTAAATTCTTATCTGTAACAAGAAGAGCATTTTATTATCATAGTGGATCTAAACATTACTATTAAGGTTAGAAGGAAAATATAAGACAAAATATAAGGAAAATAACAGGATGTAAATGTAAAATGGTGATAACAATTTAATAAATGACTGTAATGTTTCGCCACTGGCACACATAAATACGAAGGGGCAGATTTAAGAAATAATCTCAGACAAACAGCAGCCTAGGCCCAGGTCTAGTATTTTCCTGATAAGCATGCACAATTTTTCACAGATAGCCTTGAATATAAGAGCAAAAACCAAAATGCACTCTGCGTTTTGGTTAATAGTGTGGTTAATAAACATAATGGTTTGGTTAATAGTGTTTGAGAAAATCATTTTTAAAGTTTTTAATTTTCATACAGACTATCCACCAATCTTGCATTTTTTTTAAAAAAACAACATCAATTATCCATTTTAAGCTAAAAGACAATAAAAAATACGTAATTTATGTCATTTTTTTTGTATTTATATTTATCTTGTTCAGATTATGGTTTTTAAACACTGCTTGATGTTTTTCTGCCAGTGTCAAAGTGAGGCCAGTGTACAGTAATAAGAAAATAATTGCGTAGTATATTTTGTCATATGTAATATTTCATGATATTACAAAACAGAATCTGTCAACCCCAAATAGGATAGATTTGGTTAATTATGGTCACAAAACTGAATCTGCCCACTCTGATTTCATATGCCCTTGTAAAAAGCCGGAGGCGTGAAGGGATGCAGCCGCCAACTGCCGTAACAAAGTGCAGGAAACTTACGAGCCGCAGCGGCTGAGGCTGGACCAAAAAGAGAAACCTGAGAAGGCGAGCACAGGTGCCTGTGCTTTGTTAAGCAAGGGCGAAGGAGCTACACTTCCCGCAGCGCCGGAGAAATTGCGACTATTCCGGCAGTCGCAAATTCTAAAGTGTAAGTAATGAATATATCCTAACAAGCTAAAAAAGGAATAAAAAAACAGGGGGTTTCCGCATCCCCCTTTTTGGGGGAGGCTACTACACCTCGCCCCTCCTCGTTACAATCCCACTGCTCACCGGGAAAATACTAGTCTTGAAATCTTGACTAGCAGATTGACTATTTCATGAAGTACGTTCAGGATGTATGTAAGTAGGTACGGACCTTATCTTTGAACAAGTCCTTGAGTTCAGTCCAGCGGTACTCGTACGGTATGTTTGAGACGAATAATCTCCTATTGTCCCGATCCCCCCGATCGTTCGAGCGATCGCGCGCTGCGTCTGAAAACCTCGACGGCTTGTCGCCGCGCCTCGAGCGATCCCGCTCTTTTTCTCTTTGATTGTCGTCCATTATATGCAGAAGCTACAGCCTGCAGCTGAAATCGTCACTACTGTTGCTGCTGAACACTTTAGAAATGGTAACTGAAAAGGAACAAAACTAAACAATCAAAAATCTTAGCGACGCCGACGCCTCACGCCGGCCATGCCAATCACTTTTCACTACACTATCAAGAGTCAAATATAAAATGTTGTTAGATATATTTTAGAACGTGTACATAAAACTTACCTGGACTGCTAATAATAATTTGAAGGCTCGATGATATATACCACGGTATTTTAATTCACTTTTTAGTTTTCCGCAAATCTGTAAGTTGTAACGCGGAAATCACCAGAGTCCAAAGAGAATATAACCACAGATCAGTAATACTAAGATATAACCACTACGTAAAATCACCACAGATTATAGAATAGATGAATCATCGATGTTTAGCGGGAATAACATCGATGTTTTACTTCGATATTACTATCGAACATCGATACAGTACTATTGAAGCTATGTTAACATCGATATCAATATCAATATCGATGTTTTATTAGTATCTGGCATACGCATACCTACCACTTACCAGTCACCACAGAGTACAGGTGTGTACTCTGTGCCATAGACTGTGGAGTAACGCACAGACATATCTGTGCTCATACCTCAGTTACACACGTCTAGCCCTAGACAGAGAAGGTAATAGACGACTAGATAGCTTGCATCTCATTCATACAAGAAAGAGAACCACTTATGCATACTTCATGTAAAGAAAAGAGATAGAACGATATGACTTTTTGTTTCATGCCGCGTGCCGGTTTTTCCAAGGTCATTCACACTATTGTGCGAAACAAACATTGACAGTTCGCCCTATATTCTGGAGTTCGCCGCAGTTTTGACGCTTTTATTAATTGAAACCAGACTGTGAACACGTTTTATTACTTCCAAATTGTGAATAACAATTTCCCTAACAAATTTACTATGAGAAAATGGTTCGGTGCAGTGTGTTAGGATGCAAAAGTGACAGTGAACAAAAACTTCCCGATTTGTCTTTTCACTCGTAAGTACAGTACTTTTGGATCATATTTAGGCTTCAAAATTGATTGCTAAACATATAAACACTCTAGACAACAACATTTAGAATAGAACTATGTTCATTAATATGCAATAAAGTTGAATTCAATCAATGTTAGAATCCTTCAACCAAAAAATATCTCAGTTTGGTGTTGCCTGCATTCGAAATTATTTTTCCCCAGACCACGTATTTTTATGTCATATAAATATATAAACACTATACAAATACTACTACACAAATAAATAAAATTGAACTGATTAGACTATACAAATAAATAAAATTGAAGTGTCTGTTTGTAATATCAAAATAACAGTTTTTTACCAAATGCATGTGAAAGTATATACCGTACTTATAACAAAACAACCATTTATAAAATTGTTGTCTGTCTGTCTGTTTGTTCCGGTTAATCATCGAAACGGCTGGGCCGATTTTGACGGGACTTTCACTGGCAGATACCTGATGTTACAAGGAGTAACTTAGGCTACTTTTATTTTAGAAAAAGAATTAGGGTTCCGTGCAGAAAAATAAAAACCATGAAATCCAATATCTCCGCGCGGGTGAAACCGCCAACCTAATGGTAAAAAGTAGCCAGTAGAAAAGTGTGAAAATGTGACTTTGAATGAAAGATGCAATACAGAAATGAACTAATAATGAACCGTTTGATTGCAGTGCTGTAATATAATTGTTGTCACCAATTCCCTTGAAGTAGCTGAATGATTTGAATGATATTTGCATTAAGTTCTATAACCACGAAAGCAAACTTTAGATCGCAAAAAATCCAGTTCCTATAGGGTAACGCGTAGGCTAGTTAATTACAAAACAGGGGACCTATTTTTGAATGTCACGAATGATTTCGAAATCACCGATGACAAAATTCTCAGCGATGACTTTGAAATTACTAATTTGCAAAAGTCGTATTTTTTAAAGTCATACCCTGTATACCAATCATACAACTATTTCTCAGCTTTGATCACAGATAAACTTGTGATTGTATTCTATTTATTTTTATTTTTTAAGTTGTAAATTTCATTGCTTTGTATGTTGCATCTCATTTTAAAATAAGTAATAAATTGTTTAATCGAATAAAATTAAAATGCATGGATGATAATGTATTACATTGAAACAATTTAAATTGTATAATCATATCAATATTGTAAATGTAATTGCTAAAATATGCTTCAGTCATAAAACTATAAAAACAACTACATTTGAAACTATAACTTCTGCCTGCCTAGATAAATTATAATTTTGCGATGTAAAATAAAAATAAATAGATATTGTAGTAAACAATTGTAACTTATGTAAACTATTATAAATAACTATGATGCAGCTACTAAATTATAGTAGCTACTCACTTTTATAACACGGTGCTCATTGCTCACCGCCATTTAATTTAATTTTAGTTGAAAATTGTGTTTCTCTTTAAGTGAATGTATATTCTTTTGAGAAATAAAATTCTTAAACCACAATTGTGGTCACGTCAAAATTGGCACTAAATATTCATATCTATGATATCGTTTACGAGTGGGGGTACCCATTCGTAAACGATATCATAGGTATGATAATTTTAGTCACCCGCTGAGATTGAAAAATACAACTTTTTGTAAATCGGTGACTATCGGTCATATCGCTGATATTTAATCACTCGGTGACATTCAAAAATTGCACCCCTGATCTCTAGATAAATTATGGAGTAAATCTGGCATTGCTAAAAACCAGGGTAAACGTTTTGATATGGCAACACCACCCAATATCGTTCTATCTCATGTTTCTAATATTGCGACTGAAGGACTTTGTATCCAGGTCATGAAATAAATTAAAAAAAAAAAATCGTTCTATCTCACATGCGGCACGGAAACCAGTCGTCTATAGATAGTCCGTCTACGCGTCTAGCCCTAGTGGCAACCACAGAGTACCAAAGAGAACATAACGCTACGCTGTGTTCCAAGTGGAACTTCCAACAATCTGAGTGAAATGTGCGGCTGCGGTGCGGCCGACTTTCCACAGTATAGGATTCGTGAATGCCACTCCATCCATTTAAAAACGTTCTGCCAAAATAATAAAACTTAATATTTGGGTTATTGGCTAATTTATGAACCAGTAGTTGATTTGACAGTATTGTAACCAATTACGTAAACTGCTTTCTGGACTTCTGGTTGCAATTGGGCAAAAAACCAGTACACCACCCGCTAAATTGAAACAGCAAAGAACGCCCCCTAGTGTAAATTTTTACTCAGATTTTCTGCAGTGACACTGTGACATATACACGCACACATTCATATTTTGATTGTATTGCTTCATAAATATTTTTCGCTTACGATAGCCATGCAGGAGGCAACCTGCGCTCGATTTTTACTAAAATAAGTAGTTTTAATAATCTGCTGATTATGGATCAGGGCAAATCTAATCCACCGAAACTATTCGTGTGCACAGTAATAGAAAACAAAGATGAAGTTGAAGAGGTAGGTATCTAATCTTGCAGTTTCCCAACAAAGAATTGCTTTAGTCGGCCATGTACAAGTCGTCATTCCTACTACTGACAGTGTGGCGTGGCGCGAAATTTGATTTTTTGAATAGGTAATTCACAAAAGTTTATCTATTTCAATTGCAGAGGTACGAGAGGGCGTACAACTATTTCCAATCCCTTGTCGTCGACTGCAGTGAGAAAGAAGCTCACGACGCATTAAATAATGCCGTTTGCAAAAACCATGAAGATGTGTCCCTTGGAATGCTCATGTCTATACTTACAGAACCTCATAATGCTACTAAATGCTACAGAGACCTCACTTTAGTCACCAGAGATGGATTAACATGTGTTTTGAATAACCTATCTAATTTAATACTGGAGAGATATTTAAGGTTCACTGACACTACCAGAAACCAACTACTATGGATGGTCAAGGAGATGATAAGAAATGTGGTCACGGGTGTAGACAGTGTCTGTTGGAACTTGATGAGATATGCATCTGGTGGGGATAACACACCCAAGAACATTATTCTTGTAGAATCTCTTTTGGATATATATATTGAAAATCGGGCCTGGCTGGACAAATTTCCCATGCTCATTTGTATGGTTGTGTATACATACTTAAGATTAATAGAAGATCACAACATACCACAATTAATTAATCTAAGGCAAAAAGAGGTAAATTTTGTCATTGCTCTTATAAGAGAACGTTTTTCAGATGCACTGACACTTGGCAGAGATTTGGTCAGATTACTTCAGAATGTTGCTCGAATACCAGAATTCAATCAATTATGGCAAGACATGTTGTTAAACCCTAAGACACTTTGTCCAACTTTTACAAGTGTCTTACAATTATTACATACAAGAACATCTCGAAGGTATTTGCAATCAAGGCTTACACCTGATATGGAGAGAAAACTGGTATTCCTCACATCACATGTTAGATTTGGACATCATAAGAAATATCAAGAGTGGTTTCAAAGGCAGTATCTCGCAACTCCAGAGTCACAATCTCTAAGAAGTGATATGATTCGCTTCATTGTGGGAGTTATACATCCAACTAATGAACAACTCTGCTCCGACATCATTCCAAGATGGGCTGTTATTGGATGGCTCCTTACTACTTGCACATCAAATGTTGCCGCATCAAATGCTAAGTTAGCTCTTTTCTATGATTGGTTATGTTATGACCCTGAAAAAGACAATATCATGAACATAGAACCAGCTATACTTGTAATGCATCACTCAATGAGATCACATCCAGCAGTTACAGCTACATTACTAGATTTTCTATGCCGAATCATTCCAAATTTCTATCCACCATTTGCAGATAAAGTTAAACAGGGGATATTCAACTCTCTCCAACAAATTATTGAAAAAAGAGTTTTACCAAATTTGCAACCTTTATTTGATTCTCCTAAATTAGATAGAGAATTACGCACAACTGTCAGAGATACCTTTAAAGAATTCTGTAGCAATGGAAACGGTGAAGGAGCCTCAGGTATTAAAGAAGAGGGTAATGACGATATCCCTAGGCATGGTGGACCCGAAGAGCCGGCATTTTCTGATGACGAAGATGAGCCTCTACCCACAATAACAGCTCATGAAGATACTGATGATGATGATCTTCCTCTTTCGGAAGTTCGTGCTCGTGAACGTCCTGAACTTGCGGCAGCGTTGCCGCTTCTCTTACGCCCATTAGCAGAGACGCTCTTGGACGAACGTACTTCCGCCGCTGCCACTGCGTTGCTCAACGCCTGTAGCGCACCTATGCCTACCGCCGTTGCTCTCGCAGATCTGTTCGTCGCTGCAATACAGGAGTTGCCTCCGATACGTATAAGTCGGAACCCCACTCCAGCTGAACAAGACGCCGCAATAAGTACACCAATATTCTCTATGTTCACATACCTCACTGCCAGTGGAAGCGAAAGCGAAGCTAGAAGAAAACTCGTATTGGACACTTTTAAAGAGATCCAAAATCAAAAGTCACTGAATTGTGTCGGTTTTTATTTATTGTTTTACTTGAAGGTATGCTTCGAGAGAGATCGAAGAGCGGAACGAGATGCCGGAAAAAGAAAAAACGTTAAGTTCAAATCGGAATTGTACAGAGAATATTGTAGCCAGTTAGAGCTGAAGATTGGTGAAAGTTTAGCTGACGACTTTGAAAAGTGTCAGGAATGCGATGCAAACCTTTTGGTATGGCTGATTCCAGATGTTTACAGGGAGTTCAAGGATCAAGCTCAGAACCATATTAGACTTTTACATGCAGTTGTTTCTACATTAGATTCGGGCCAGTTACAACGTCTTGTATGCCTCACTTTGCAAGGGTCTTTGATGATGTTCAAATCTGATGAGTTCACAGCGATGCTTTTAACCAGTTTAAATTGGGAGACTTTTGAGCAATATTGCTTATGGCAGTTGTTATTAGCTCACGATATATCCGTCGAGGATGTTATCACACTCATTCCGAAGCTGTCATATAAGGACAACGCTGAAGCCCTTATGTCCATACTTTTAATGTTGAAGCAGGAAAAACCTACAGCTGAAGTCATACGGCAGATATTCTGTAGACCTGTAGATAGTGACGATACCTTTGTTGTTTCAACGTTGATGTATTGGTGCCAAGATTATGAAGACAAAGTTGGAGATTTAGTTTCTGTTCTGTTAAGCACAAGATATCCAGGCACTAGTCCTAATAAGAGAAAACGTCCTGGAAAACACAGTATTTCACCAAACGCCCCGCCTTCAGCTGAAACGGTATGTTTTACGAAACTAACTTCAGACAACTATCTCATCCAAGCATTTCTTTTACTAATTTTTTTATCTATTTTCAATAGGTAGTAGGTCATTTGGAGCAGTGGAGGTTAAGCTGCGTCGAGCAAGATGATATGTCAATTTTCAATATGGAATGCATGCAGAAGGCATTACAACAAGCACAGTCGAATAGTACCGATAGTTTAAGGGTAAATATTGTCATCACTTCTAAATTTCATTAGGTTCTTTTTTTGAAATTTTGCCTATAGCCTTCGAAATATAAATACTCGCGTTCCCAACCTTCCTTTCTTAACCAGCTAAACAAGGGTTTGAATAAGTACCTATAATGCCTCTGGCGTTGAAGGCGTCCTGTGTCAACACGCAAGTGTGACAGTGACCACTTTCAATTAAATGCTAGGATGGGTGTCCATTTAAGCTGTGCACAGCATAAAATGTAAAAATTATTCAAAATGTTCCTTTAGTTTTGTCAGCCCTATCGCATTGGCGCTTCTCTCCTCAGGCTTTCGATTTGTTTGCCTCTTGGTCATCAAAAAAGCTATGGAAAGCAGTGGCATAATGAATAAATAAAGTATTGCAATCAAGAACAAAGAATAAAAAAAAATAGAACAAATAATTACTGAAAATTAAATTAAATTTATTGTGTATAGGTAGGTACCGATAGGGAAAATCCTGCTACTAATATCGATTACAACATAAACAGAGTTAAGTAGCTTATAAAATATGTGTACCTAACATTACATACGAAATTAATTTACATTCCCGCCCGACGTTTCCCTTCTGACGAGAAAAACGCAAGCTGTACATCAAAGCCTTGCGCATCAAAATATTCGTTTTTTCAGGAGTAGGGTATATCTCATGGGTGGTCCTATAAATGTAGTTAAAGAATACTAACTCCTAAGGGTGGAAAATATAAGGGGATGAATTTTCATATATCGAGATATTTTCGTTCGGCCCCGGCTTTTTTAAAAGTATTTTTTTTGTCACCGACAATGTCTGAAACCACTTCCGATTCAAAAAAATCTTCACTGATTAGTGTAGAATTTTTCGAAGCTTATCCTTGAGTGCTATAGGCTACTGCTTTTTATCCTGATTCAATTTGATCACAAGATAGAAAATTTGCAAGTTTTTTTTTATAAATTAGTACAATCGGCGTGAACTAATTTGAGTGCGTGGCTTCAAGTGAACTAAAATATGTTTCTAAGCAATAACTAGGTATTGTTACTACTTACTACTTTTGTTTCGTTTTAATTTAAATTTTAGTTTGGCAAGTTAAGTGCCGTGTCTTATATGTTAACGATTTTAAAACTACTACTGGTAAAAAATGCGAGCCGATAAATTACAGGAAATAACTTGTGTATATAATTCTTATATGTTTTTTTATGTATTTCAGAGACAGTATAGTGATCTTTTTGCACTAGCGTGGGAGGACGAGTTGCCGATATCAAGAAGAGCTAGAAAATTAGTGTCAAATTCACTGCCAATTAATCAGAACCTGCAATCTTCGAACGAAGACAGTGAGGTAAGATATCCTTCATTGTCCTAAACATGAGACTAGTAGTTTTTAATCGAGTAAAATAAATGTATTTATTTACTAGCTGCTGCCTGCGGTTTCACCCGCGTGGAGATATTGGATTTCATGGGATTTTTTTTTGAGCCGAACCCTTATTGCTTTTCTAAAATTAAAATAACCTAAGTTACTCCTTATAACATCAGCTATCTGCCAGTGAAAGTCACGTCAAAATCGGCCCAGCCGTTTCAGAGGACATAGATGCGTTTTATATAAGAAAAATAAAGTTACTCTACTTAAACACATACAGACGGACATTACATTCACGAAAAAGAGCCAATCACATAAATACTGTGGACGCAAGAGAGATCATCTCATCTTGCCCATGGTAAGGACCAATTATGGAAAAAAGTCTTTAACTTTTGATGGCGTCCAGCTTTATAACAAATTACCTCCAGATGTAAAACATGCGAAGACGCTTCGTGCATTCAAGTCGGGATTAGCTAAGTACATACTACGTACTCAATAGTAAGATGTACCTAAGAGATCTGTGGATGTACCACACTAACGCTCGACTGGATTTAGCGCCAAGCGACATCGCACCTGTTATGGACGACGATAATATTGTACTTCCTAATATTAATTGTTTTCTCATGTAAGTGACACTTAGTCTTAAATGAGAAATAAAGATTCTTTAAACTGAAACCTGTCTCTGTTCTATGCTTACAGGAAGAAGAGATCGTAAAGCCGAAACAAGCCAAACGCCGAAAGAAGGCGATATCGGACAGTGATTGACATATCTCTTTTATAAAGGACCGTAATTTTAGACACCAAAGTGCAACTCTACATTACAATAAATATTAGTGCGTGTAATAATTAATACATCGTTCGTTACCTAATGTTATTACACAGGTGCAATTCCAAGAATAGTACCTTAATTAACGCATAATTTGTGCATTGGTTGAATGTGTAAATGTAGCGTAAAATCGCATGGTTTTCTGGAATAGTTCCACAATGATCACGTCCCGAAAGCCATGTCACATAGCATACAACGGTGGTTCAACGAGTTATAACGATTTGTTAATATTTATCAGATATTTATTATTATGATGGCAATACCGTTAAACCATCGCGACTTTTAGCATGATTTGACTGAGAACAAAATCTTCGTACATACAGCTCAATCCAGTGTTGCAATATAAGGAAGGACACTAAAGAGAAACGGATTGACAGCATTCACTCACACTAACTTACAGGTCTACTATACGAGTAGATGGGTTTAAGGGCTCTCATGACAGTAGTCATCCAAGCACTGAACCACGGTGCGAATCCGATAGCGTGAATCACTTCCGAACGTGAAAAATTGAGTTAGCAAATGAGCGTCCCTTTCTTATTTTAAACGTCGTAAGCGCAATCTCACAAAATAATTTAAAAAAAATAACGAATGTAATTAATGGTAACTTTTAAAATTTCGCGATTCGAAAACATTGTTTACTTTTAAGAACGGGAGTAATCGATATCGGATTAAGTCCCGTAAACAATGTAATCAATTGATTTCTGTCTGACAAGATTTCAGGACATAAAGAATGTATTTAAGTAAGAACACAAACAATGAAATAAATGCTTGGGTTTTGCAGATGTGACCAAAAATTTGAGTAAATGGAGCTTAGTGAACTTATTCTATCGAGAAAATTTTATCCAATCGTGTTTACAAAAAATACAATCATCTAAATATGCATTCATAAAAATCAGAGATTTACCTTTCTAATGGAATGTGGTAGTTCGAATGAGCCGTTTATTTTTTAAGTAGCCCCACAGATTGTTGAGTTAGCGAGGTGAATGCAGCCACTCCTATAATTAATTTCTCTATTCGAATATAACGGCAAAGTCGTTTAATTTGTATGATTATTGTTCTAGGCCATATACATGCACTGTACATTACAGCACCGGTAGGAAGATTGTAAATGTAGGTACCATATTGTTGTACAGATTTATCCCATACATGTGGGGAGCTTTAAGTATAAGGTATGAGACCAAGATTTTATTGAATGGATAAAATATATTGTATTGTATTGATGCAATTTTCGAAACACATTTTACATTAGGATCAATAAAGTATTCCCCTTTATTATTTTGCTTTCATTTACCTTTACAACAGGATGTTTTGTTGTTGTACTACAATTAAAAAATAAAATACTAAATACTTATTGGTTCGGAGTATATTTTTAAAAAGAAGAGTTAGAAATATTGTTTAACAAATATCAATATTTCAGAATTACAATTAAGTACAAAAGTGGCGTTCTATATATAAATTGATTAAATTTTTAGGAAGATTAAGAATAACTTTTATTACAAACCTTTCATTTGCACCACTGGCTTTAGTTAAACCGGTCCAATGCTAGTAATAAATTGATAGGTAATAAATTGTATGAGAACCCAGTGCAAAACGTCACTATCTCGTATTCCTATTTTATAAAGGCGAAAGCGTGTGTTAGTTCCTTTTTTTTACGATTTTTTGATGCTGTATAGGCCGGAGAGAGGAATTAGTTACTTCTATTCCGGAAAACGCATGGTTATGGCAGAGAGAATCTCCACTAGATTAGGGCTACTAATATCAGTGGTGAGGCCAAAATCGCCTATGTACTTCCATGTGCATAGGCACATGCGGCAAAACTGCGGCAACCCTGCCAAAGATAGCTTTGGCAGGGTTGCCGCAGTTTTGACCGTGCTGTCGTTTACCGAGTTTATAACGTGAAGGAACGGAATTTAAAAACAAATAACGAAATTTCAACTTATTTGTCAAAAATACTGAAATTTATTAAAAAATATTTTATAACAAGTACTTAGCCTGCTGCAGGATTTTGCTACGTAAAAAAGGCTTGGAAAAATCTGCGAAAAATTATTGTCCCTATAAACTTCATAATATCAAGTTGTACAATGGACGTATACAAAATGGTGAATAAATTATGCAGTGGATCTCAGTGTACATAAAGAAAAATCATATATCATATTCTGAGACAACGAAGTTAGGTATACATAAAGTACCTACTGAAAATTAAACTATGTAGGGTTTTTCCCATTTTACAGCTTAGTTACTAGAAACACTCCATCGCGGGGCGAAATGTACATAAATATTTAGGAAATGTTAACAATTATAATTATTTAAATTGTCTTTTACGGTTTCATTAAAAATTAATCACGCTCCTATATCAATTCCCATACACCGATCATAAAAACGTATTATCTAAAATATTACAATAGGGGTGAGTTTGTAATTGATATGTTATCTCGGAAGGCAATGATTAGGACCATGGTTGGCCACAAGTTGTGAGAACCTCCCTTCGAAGTACGTTATTCCAAATTTATATACAAAAAGGAAATTCACTTCAAACGGGAAGTGCGCGGCATTTTCTGGAATTGTTTCTAAGTCTCTTTTATTAAACATCATCATTTAACAAAACAATTATTAGGGCTGTCCGGAAAATTTATATTAGAATTTTGACGTAAACTTTAAATGCCATTTTTTCAGTAAAAAAAAATCCCCAATTCCAAAACTCGTAAAACAAAGGTTGTTGACCTCCAAGAGTAGACTGACCCCCTTTCGGGATAACGTACCAATTCAAACTCAGGCTGTATAGTATTTCTTTCACGTGAAATAATAACTCATCCTTATAACTATATTTTTCCTTGCTTATATCTCTGTCGCGCTTGCGCTTTGCTGTATTTTGTCTTCTTCTCTGGCATTTGTTCTTTTTCGTTTGATTCATTGTTTACACCTGAAACATAAAAATGTTATGGAATTCAACTACCTTCGCAGGTTACGCTCAGCAACTCCGCCCGTAGCCTTCATTTGCCTAAGAAAAACATAGTTCCTAATTTCCAACGAAGTAACTGCATCTACAGATATAAGTCACTAAACATAAAGTAAAGTAAAAAAACATTTATTGACATAACTTTTTTTTAATGACATTTAATAACATAGTTAACAATATTTTAACCAAAATAGCAAGAATTAAATTATCAAGGATTTTTTTCTGAGATGTCTGGTTTAGTTTTTAACCTTTTTTCCACAGTTTCAATTTTGATAAAGCAATTTACATCACAAATCATATTCTTGCCTGTCTATTAAACGCCTTACGTTCTTTCGGCTTCATGTTTAATAATATTATACAAACAGTATCAAGTGAATAAAACAACTAATAAGTTGGCGAGCGCGACTGTACTTTAAGAAATAGGAACCGCAGTGACAGCACAGGAGACACTATCACTAATGAACCACCAATCACGGCCGCGTGCTCTCCTCGACCCGCGTCGCCCGCCATAAATGACTTCTGCGCATTCAAGGTCAAGGTCAGGCTTTTCAATTCGTGCTGGTGACAATACTGTATATACTATTGTCTATACAGATTCTACTTGTCTATTTATTACTTAAAATAACGATGTAATAGTTACCTAAATCTTCAGGTGGCTGCAACGATTTCCCCGCCGCCATCGAGGTCATCATTGTAGCCGTTTTCCCTATCACCCAGCCCATCCCTGATAGGGCCATTGAGAATGCGACCATGCTTAAAGGATTCTGAAGAAGGAAAATATGTACATTTAAAATAGTAAAGAATGTAAATATAATTTGAACAAAATCTAAATTTTATCTTAAATATTTTAGGACCACATTCACTCAACATCCACACTATAACTGTTGTTTATAGCATGAAATTCCTTTAATTTTTCATTAAAATATAATACATACTGTTAATGTAGGATGAGTTGTAAGAGTAAAATCTAATACAACAACAGCTATTCCAATGACTAGTCCCACAATAGTACAGATCCAAATTATATTTTGACTGTCTGAAAAAAAAAACAAAAATAATAGTAAATTGTAACAAATTATTCACTTTCAAAGCAAAGAAAGTGGTACTAAAGAGCAAGACTAACATTTTTATTTAATTTCTAAATAATTTAATTGATAAAACTAAATTACTTTGTGCTTTAAAATCCTCGAGACAATTATATGCATTTATAACATAGTTAAACATAAATCACTGTTTCTACAGTGCAGTACAGGATTTTTTCAGGGCCCACTATTATTATATTGTGGATGAAAATTTCAATTGATAGGAACTCTTCTATTTTTACATCAATCAAAATTTCCATGTATGATATATATATATATGTATAGTGAGGAGGGGCTTAGGGTTTATTGTGTTATCTTTACACTATACCAGACCTATTAAATCAACCTGTCTTTTATTAGATGATAAGTATTTTTTCATGCTATTTCAAGCATTTCAAAACCATTTTGTACACCATTCTAGAGTTTAATAAGTTTACAAAGGCCAATTGTAGCTGAAATAATAAAAATACCTTTAATTTTCTTTTTCTGTTCATCTCTTAGCCCTTTAATAGACTCCATTAACTTAAGATTATGAGGTTCAAGCTGCAAGGCTCTTGTATATGATATTAATGCTTCATCATAAAGTCCGCTGGCTGCTTCAACTTCAGCTCTTCGAAAGTAGCCCTGTTGGAGAAAAAAGTTTAGGTTAATGCATATTCTCCTAATTACAGAGTAAGGCTCTTATTAATAAACAGTATTAAACTGGTGAATAGTTAAACAATGTTTTGTCTCTTTCGGTTCAGCCATTTAACCCTATTTACTAATAAAACCCTAACATTTATTATTTCAATTATTATATAGCTATTTGGTTTGGAGATAGATACAGGTTTTTTGTATACTTTCTGGCCTACATCATCCTCCTAGTAATATTATAAATGCAAAAGTGTTTTTGTATGTTTGTTGGTTTGTCTTTCTTTCACGCAACAATGGAGCAACCAATCATTGTGATTTTTGGCATAGATATAGTTTATGGACCTGAGTGTAACATAGACTACGTTTTATCCAAGAAAAATGCACGATTACTGTGGGAACACAGGTGAAAACCGTAGGTAGTAGTCATTCAATAATGCCAGATAACATGATGGTCAATAAACACCGAGCAAGGAGTTAAAAATGCAATCTCATTTGCTGCATGAGCCAATATTATCATTATAATGAAGAATTAAAACTCATAAAATAATGAGTATGAAAACTCACAAAATAATGAGTCAATACCTAAGAGCCATCCCACACCTCACTTTGTACTAATGTAGGTACAGTACTGATATGTCCTATCTCTCTGCTTATATAAACATTCAACTAAGTACATTCATAAAAGAATATTAAAGCATGTATGACTAAATGATAAGTTGTAGAATGTGTGTCAATTAACCAATATTTACCTTAGCCCACTGAGGCTGAAGTCTGACTGTCTCATTAGCATCTTGAAGCGACAGATAATGTTGATCCAGTTTCAAGAAAGCAAACGATCTGTTACTGTATAAAACATAATTAATCGGATCCAGCTTTATCGCCTGCGTGTAATGAAGTACAGCTTCAATAAATTTGCCATCCTTGACGCACTCATTGCCTTTGCTTTTGAGATCTTCTACACTCGGGGTTTCACTAGCTTTTTTCGTGTCTTCCATGGCGTTTCATATAAAATTATTATATGTACTTAGCAGCTGTTATTCTGAATTAAGTTTTTAAGAAGAAACCAGTACAAGTATTGACCTGCTATTCCTGCTAATAAATAAATTAAATTCCCTAAATCATAATATATACATCTAGAAAACACATATCACCATTCACCATTATATAGGTTATTACACTTATGTCAAAATTATTAACTGTCGTCTGTCATCTATAATTTTTTTTGTTCGCCTTGGGCATGCTAAAGTCATAAGACCATACCGCCTAGTCCACAGATTTGTAATATAGTAGGCCTAGTCTAACGTAAGGTGAGTCTGTCATATCGTTTGTTTGAAGGGGGTAGGCACAGACATTATAAAAATCTGTGGGGGTAGGACAATGATTAAAGATATACCTATTGGAATCTCTTTGGGGTAGGACCACAAACTTCTAAGAGATACCTACTACGCATCAGACAGTTATTACAGATAGTGGTCAGGGAGGCCAAAATAATAGTCCAAATTATCTTACACTTGATACTTTTTGTAATACTTTCTTAATTGCTTACAACTGCCCTCTTTACAAATCTTCAATCTACCTTCCTCAAAAAAATTATTGTCTGCCGACCAGTGTTGCCGATATCTCACATTAAATTCTTCTAGAATCGATTATATAATACTGATGCGTATGTTTGTAAACATCTTTATATATTGAATCCAATACAAATCGATAACTTTGATAATTAACTAATAATGCAATAATCAAAATATGAAATCCCGTCAATCTAAATTTAGTTAGTACGTCCCTGAGGCCGCAATGTAGCACTAGTAGTCGATGACGTTTGTAACACAGTCATGTTACCCACATCGACGCTGTATCGTTGCAAAGTTAGAAGATGACAGTTGTTAGTTTTAATTGTTTGGAACTTTTTGGCTTGCGCAATTTTGCCAGTATTTAGTCCGTGCTATATATACATATTTATATGTAATTTTCATAGGTATGTTTTAAGTTTTTCATATCTTGATATTTTCCTACTATTTCCATTTGTAATATTATCTATTCTGTGCTAGTTCCTACTTCCTACACTATAGGATAGTAAATAAAGATATGAGCATGGGTTCAGAAAAACAGAAACAAGCAAATGACTCATTATTTTTTAATACATAGAAGAATGTCACTAAACAATCTTAGATATAGAGTTTATGTCACACAAACAGTAAAAACTTTGCTAGGCACTGTCCATTCGGTCCATAAATAAAAGCTTTTTCACAGTTAACACATTTTATCTACTGGTTCCGTGTTTTCACAAGAAATCTATGTAATTTAACACCCTGTCGTTGGCTTTCACACTTAGGAACACAACACTTATGAAACATTTTTTTGCTATAGTCAAGTCATGTTATTACTGAATATGTGGATTAAAAAGATTAAGCGACGCAAACACTTCACATCAACATTCAACATATCAGTCATCACCGTCTCTCTATACTTTTTTAGTTCTATACATAGGGAAAAGGTAAATTAATATTATATGCATCACAGATAATTATACACTAGAAATGCAAAGTAGACGTGGTAAAAGTGTCTTTATCGAGATTGGAACAATTGCATCTGGAACAGCGCTAAGTTCCGGATTAGTGATTACTGCTATGATTGATATGTTATGTCAGAGTAACAATTTAAATTTAATGGCTCAATCTTAGACAACAAATTGTAGTGAAAAACACAGAATTTAGAAAAAAAAATGTGTAATGCATCTTAGCCTTACAAACATTCATGATTATGTGTATTAAAAACATAATTATATTATTATAGGTAGGTACACAAAATCGATTTCCTATCATAATTACAGACATAACTGATTTGAATCATTTGGACACATTAATGTTCTGGAACACTGAGTTGTTTCAGTAAAGAGCTACACATGTCGAGCATTAAGTACCTATGAAATCAGATAAACTGTTTATTCACATTTTTGTATAAAATTAATAAATAGATTAAAATACACTAGTCAAAATCATAATCCTCTATCACTCTACTGCTGGACATAGGCCTCTCTCAAAGACAAACATAAAGAATAACATTTATAAACTCATAAATTTTTTTTAACAAAATAATACATAATCAATGTTTTCAGAGAGATTCAATGAACTGAGATTCCTTTCAAAATCCCCTTTAGTAAGATCTAATTTGAGACATATTAATAAAGGAGTTTTAGCTTGAGTGAAGTGGACAACAGGCACTCGAGCAAGTATTGCTCTGCTTATGGGGCAATATAGTTCAATAGTACGCCCAATTTTATTTTTATCAACATCACAAAATGCAATAACCTTGTTCAAACTTTCAGGGCTCAAGGCACGAACTAATTTTCTTCCTCCCTTGCCAGCATTCCAAACAGTAAAGTTGTGCCATTTTGATAGAACATGTTTCTCAAGTCTGTCTAACTGAATATCCCATATTCTCTTTCTTGAAATTGAAAATGTGGTTGCCCCCTCATGATAAGTGTACACAACCAACTCTTCATCAACCCTATATAATTCTCCACCTCTATCTAAGTGTGAATAAAAAAATATAAGATCTTCTGGAGTACCATGTCCTGTCTCATCAAACGCTCCAACTTTTTCATAGACTAATTTATGGCAAAACCAAGTTGGCATAAGCAGAGTGGGTCCATTGGAAGTGTATATTTGTTCTTGAAGTTCCTTGGGTGATAAGTTATTCGCCCATCTAACAAAACGAGCTGTGGAATTGTGTGGGTTTCTGGAAACTCTGCTACCAACTATAGCATTGTGGTTGAGGCTTGCAGCAGCCAACTGAAGTTTTATTCTATCCGGGTGCATCACATCATCAATGTCTTGAAAACAAATAAAGTTTCCAGTGCTTTTCTTAATAGCACCATTTTTCGCTGCTCCACAACCTTTCCTTTCTACCGAGTCAACTATTTCAAATAAGACATTTCGGCTATGGAATAATTTGGCCCATTTATATAAGACATTTCGTGTTCCATCGTTACTGCCATCGTTATAAACCACAATTTCTAGTTTAAACTGAGTATCCGTCGATTTTATAACAGATTGTGACGCTATTGAGTACATGCACTGGTCAATCCATTTTTCGCCGTTATATATTGGGATGATTACCGAAACATCAGCCATGCTACCGTTCATGCTGAAGTCGCAACATGTTAAATTCTATGGAATCATTTCATCAGGTGCAAACAAAACTTATTATTAATTATTACATATGTAATTCTATAATAATTAAATTATTGTGCACATTGTTTTGATTTTTTCTAGTTTTGGATCACAGACACAGATTACTACTTATTTTTTTCGCTCTTTCGTTCACAGACTACTTAGAGGTACTACCACAGATTACTATATATGTAGCTGTTTGACCACAGATCAGTAATATGATATGTAGCACAGATCAGCGGCGCAAGTACGGATCTTTTCGATAAATAAAATTCGATAAAATTGACAGTTAAAATCGATAAAACCCACTTTATTGATTTTAACTGTCAATTTAATCGAATAAAACCCACATAAATCGATAAAATTGACAGTTAATATCGATAAAACCCACTTTATCGATTTTAACTGTCAATTTAATCGAATAAAACCCACTTTATCGATTTTAACTGTCAATTTTATCGAAAAGATCCGTACTTGCGTCGCGCAGATCAGTATTAAGTAGCTAGCACGTAGAGTCCGCGCCACGACTGAAGTCCCGCGGAATAAAGAGGAACTAAAAACACCCACTTCGCCTTCATTCTTAAATCTAAATAATTATACAAAAGCTTTCTGCTTTTGAATAAATACGTGGAAGATAAAATCAAAAATATTAGAACTGTTTTGCATTCCAACAAAACAGTTGTTATCTGTGTGAAAGAACACACAGCAAGTGTTGAAGAAGACGCCTGTAAATCTTACCGTAATATGTACATAAATGTCTACTTTACCCTATAAGAGACCGTACCATACTCTTTCACCTACCTCAGAGCGCGTCAAAATTATGATGCGCTGACCTGTCAATGTCAATTCATAGTCTTCATCACCAGCAAGCACCTTGCTCCCTTGCTGTGTGTTCTTTCACACAGATAACAACTGTTTTGTTGGAATGCAAAACAGTTCTATTATCAGTGATTCCAGAACACACAGCAAGTGTTGAAGATCTGTTTGTTATCTGCTGGTGAAAGAGTAATTAACAAACGCTATGTGACAGTAAATAAACCTCCATGAAATATGCATAATTAGATATATTTGAAAAAACTTTTCACACTTAGCAAAGATTAAACAAAAAATTGCAAATTTAAATGCAACAAAAATAAAAAAATCTTCTTAATAATCAACATAACATCAATAGGCAATCAAAATTAGAATTATCATGAGATCAAAAATAAATCACAGCAAAATCAACTATTATCAATGCTTATTCAAGAAAAAAATTAAAGGTTTAAAAAATTCTTAAATAATTGATCACTATTACCCCTATCTTGGGTACTATCTCTTTGTATGGGGCGACAGTAAAATTTTCTGAAGGTTTCACAACTTCTCCAATTTGCTCTATCTAAAATCTCTTGAATAGGTCTGTTTTCTATAAAGCTTCTAGATGCCACAGCTGACCGCACACTGCCTGGTGGCGCGTCTATTCCAGCTTCTTTAAAAATAGTCTTTATCCAACCTGCTATCATGGTTCTAGTAGCAGGCTTAACAATGCCTGTGATTGAAATGAACAGGCTTGATAAACCACTCCCCTCAGAGCGCCTACTCTGTGAGGCAATAATTAATTTTTTTATATGCTTTACTGGGCATAATCTCTCATCAGGGTGCTGTTTTAATAACCATCCAGATTGTCTGTCTTTGAGCCAAATTTTGGCCACAGTGATATCTCTTCTTTGCTACTGTCTACAGAAAAAGTATCACTTGAGCAATCCAGAAGAGTAAGGTCATGGATTCTACGACCAGAAGCTAACAGTAAAATGATTGCTGTTCTTCTAGAAATGTCAAAAAAAGTAGCAGAAATTGCAGTTTCCTTAAGCCAGTTAAAAAGCAATGATGTGTCCCATATTGGTGCTTTCTTCGCAGGTGGCCTTATTAGAGATATGGCCTTTAAAACCTGTTGTACAAAGAAGTTCTTTGATATTTCCTCGGTGCTTGTAGCTGTGTAGGTAGATACTGCAGACTTGTGTAGGAGTATTGTCCGATAAGCAAGTTTGTCTTTTAGACATAAATTGGCTAAAAACCTAGCCACATCATTGCCTCTCGGGGACCTTGGATCAATGTGGTTTAGCTCACACCATGATATCCAGCGTCTAATTGGCGCTTTGTATGTTGTTAAAGTTGAGTCCCGCCATCCTCCTTTTAAAAGTTGTCTTTCCTCTGAAGTCCAATGTGCTACTTGATCAGCCCACCCCCAACCTTCCATGCTAGAAGTTCTAGCTTCTCCACTTGGGGTGGACTCCTGCCTGTTGTAAGATCTATCAAGTTGCTGTGCAGGTTCTCTACCGGTATTGGTTTGGCTAGTGCTCGTGCCTTCAGATCTGTTAGCCAAAAACACTGCGTCCAATGTGGCGCTACCACGATATAAATCCCTGTCGCTGTATTGAGTTGCCGCAGTACACGTGGTATTAGATTGGGTGGTGGAAAAACCCATGCTAGTCTGAAATGCCATGGCTGACTGAAGGCGTCGTAAAAATGGCTGACCCATCTCTGGAGTCCCATGTTACGTAGTTGTCTACGACCGCGGTTTCTCTTGACGCGAATAAGTCGATGTCTGGTACGCCCCAAATACTGAACACGGCCTCCGAGGCCGGGGGCAACAAGTGCCATTCCGGCACTGGTTGATTTCTGGACAGGCGGTCGGCTATGCCGTTGTACCTCCCCGGGAGGTACGCCGCCGAAAGAGTGACGTTTAACCGTCCTGTCAGCTCCAGAAGCTTCATCGTCAGCTCGAGTAGGGCTAGGGACCGAGTCCCGCCCTCGTTCCTGATGTAAGCCACGAGCGTCCGGTTGTCTGACTGTACCAGAATGTGTGCGTTCTGCAGTAATCTCTGGTGACGGCCTATGGCACCGAACACGGCATACAATTCCTTTACGTTCGAGTGCCAAGATCTTTGGTGTACAGACCACCTGCCTGTCACGTACCTCTCGTTGAGGTGAGCACCCCAGCCCGCATCCGCTGCGTCTGTTGTCAAAAAATGGGTAACTTCTCTTCTGTGCAGGGCCACCGCACTGTGGTCTATGGCATTCCGCCACCACTTTAATTCTCGTTGCACTAGAAGAGGTACATCTTTTTTCTGTCTTGGTTTGTCTTGAGCAAAGCTTCTTAAGAACCTTTGTATTAGTCGACAATGCAACCTTCCCATTGGTGTGGTCAAATTTGCGAAATTGAGGAGCCCTAAGATTCTCTGAGTCTCCTGAAGAGTACAACAACCCCTTTCTAAAATGTTTGATAGCGTGGCCTTTACCTTTATTATCTTCTTTTGAGGTAAGGCCATCAAACTGTTTTTTGTATTCCATACGAGTCCTAGATATTCCAGTTCTCTGGTGGGTACTAGCACAGACTTTTCCTGGTTGATATGCCAACCTAGGCTTCCTAGAACACTTACGGTCTCCGAGACCTGATCCTGCAGCCTGGATCTGTCCTGATTTACAAGTAGGTAATCGTCTAAATAAACTAGGAGTCTTATTCCCCTGGCACGCAACATCTCTGCAATCCAATTTGACACAGTGGCAAAAGTTCGGGGGGCAGAAGACAGGCCAAAAGGAAGAGCAGTTAGCTGAAGTACTTGGTTGTTGTAATACACTCTCAGGAAGCGACGGTGGCTCTCCGCTATTGGTAAGTGAAAATATGCCTGATGGATATCTAACTTCACCATCCAGTCGTTCTCCTGTAGAAAATCTGCTACATCTGTCTGAGACACTAACTGAAAGTGCTTGGTTGCAATGTGTCTGTTCAGTCCTCTCAAATCGAAAATGGGGCGCATACTCCCATCCTGTTTCTTGACCAGAAACATTTTCGAAATGAAACCGGAATCTAAAACTCTTGGCACTTCCAAAACTCCCTTTTCTTTCAAGTTCTGAACTACTGATGTCATCTGTGGAGTAACTCTTGTTTGGAATTTTCTTAGCAAATTGGTTGTCAATTGCTGGAGTGGGGGTCTTATTCTGAATGGTATGCGTCCTCTGGTAATTATGTTCAGAATAAACTGGTTTGCACCAAGCTCCTTCCATGCTTGTACATGTTGCTTCAAGCATCCCCCCCTGAAGGCTTGGTGGTTCTTTAAATAGTCAACTTGGTTTAATGTTTTGATCACCACTACTCTTCTTGGTACTGTTTCCTCGAAAGTTATGCCGCTTCTGAGGGGCTTGAAAATTACCCTTTGGCCTTTGATCTACTCTTGCATTCTTGTTACTGATGGAACCATGTGGTTTCTTGTCATTTTTGTAGCTTGAAGTAGGTCTAGCTCGACCCGATGTCCTTTCTTTTATGTAATCTGGCTTATTCAGCCAAGTCTGGGAACCTCCCAGGGACTGAATTACAGGTAGCAAGGCTTGTCGGCTAAACAGATATTCTGCACTTGGTGGAATGTCTCTTAATGTAGCTTTTAACATTGGGCTGTTAATCTCCTTAATAATCCGTTCTCTTCTTATTTCTATACACTCCCCTCGCCTGCCACAAATAACCTGCATAATTTTTTCCGAGCACTTATGAAGTGGTGAGCCTGGGCCAAGTATTCCAGACACTTTCTCGAACAGAGACATTGGAGACAATTCACCTGGATTCTTAGCAGCCCAATCAAGTAGGTCTTGCAAACCTTGTTTCAATAGTTCCTGTTGTTCCAATTCTGCATTAGTTAATCCTGCTAGGAAGTTTTCTGCAGAAGCTAAAAAATCTTTTGTCTTGTTAAAATGACATAACTCCTCATTAACCTTTAATGCAACAAAGCCTGGAGTTGCTGAAAAACTCTGCAAAGTTGCCTTGTATCGCAAGCCCTTCCAGGCCTGGGTTTCAAAATGCTGAAGATGATTCACCTTTTCAAGTCTCTCTTTCTTTGAAATAGGAATCACTTTCCTTTGGTCAAAGTCTGTATTTAAATCCCCTAATTGAAAAGTACCTGTGCTAATACAAGGATTAACCAAAACTGTGACTGGCTAGGCAGTTGTAGTTGGTTGCTGGGGCCAGGAAGGCTAGAATCTACCGTACTTTTATGACACGAATTGATATAATTTGGTATTTGCGTTAAATACCCCGAAATATAACTCACTTGCTTCATTAAAGCGTCAATACGCGGGTCCTTACTAGTATGTTTTTTGTACTTACCCCGCTTATTAGGGAGAGGTGAGGCAAAGCCTTCCTCATCTTCCGAAGATGAGGATGACCTGCTCTGACTTTCGGGCTGGCCCCGGTATTGTCGAGATGACCGCTCTTCATCCGAAGCAGTGGTATCCGACAAGTTGCTAACACGTCTCTCACCATCCTCATCCTGTACTGATTTAGTGCTCATTCTTGTAACCAAACTAACACAGTTACTTACTTTTCACTTCTTACTTACGTAAATAATGCTAAACACTCGAAAAAAACAGTAATACTTCGATATTTGTTGGAAAAATCTAAAATTGAAAATATTTTGCAGCTTTGCCGGCAAAATTTACAAACGCTATGAATTGACATTGACAGGTCAGCGCATCATAATTTTGACGCGCTCTGAGGTAGGTGAAAGAGTATGGTACGGTCTCTTATAGGGTAAAGTAGACATTTATGTACATATTACGGTAAGATTTACAGGCGTCTTCTTCAACACTTGCTGTGTGTTCTGGAATCACTGATAACGTCGGCCTCTTACTTCTGAGCTACTACAGCGCCCCGTCTACGGGACTTCTTTCGTGGCGCTGACTAGCTAGGTTTGGCCCACAGACTGTTTAGAGGTAGATACTATTGAAGTTTCCAAGCACGTATCGCATACGCCTCGCAGGCCGCGATTTCATTCATTCACAAATCGACTACTCAGAGACTCATTCACTCACTCAGCACACTGATGTGTGGTGTTCTTTGAATCTGTGGTCTAATTATGATGTGGTGTGGTAGCTGTGGAGTGTGCTGTGGAGTGTGGTAGCACATTTAAATAATATGAGGGCTCAGAGTATAAATCGTAGGTATAGAGCACGCACATCGCACCGGTCGCCTATACGCAGCGTAGGCAAGTGAACTATAGCTAGTTATATTGATAGGTAAGTGACTGATAGGGATGGGCAATTGAGCGCTGCAAGCGTAGTTGTCGATAAAAGCACCTGAACGGCACGGGACCTATTTTCATATTATGTTGTATAATTAATGTATAATGTGAAGTATGTGGGTGACATCAAAATTTAGCAAATAAGAACTTAATGAAATTTTTCACTTGTCAAGATATTATAAAGATATAGTTGAAATTTAATTAACAAGCTAAAATATAATAATAACCAAAATAAAATACTCATCAATATGACTTTGAAAAAAGGTTACATCCACTAGAGAAGCGAGCATCAAGAAACTCTATGGGGAAGTCATTATTGTTTTCTGTACTTTTTTTTACATAAAGTTGTTACAATTAAGAAACACATGCGGGCAACATGAAACGCCTTATAACCACTCTAAATAACTATTCATATCTAAATAATTTACAAAGTAATTCTCGCAAGCGCACATAGCGCGCCGGTGTATGTATTATAAACTATTTCTCGCCGTATCGACTCAAGCGCAGAACGCGTCACATCACTATCCCAGTCGGCAATCCAAGAGGGGTTGCGGGGCGGTGCGGGCAGTGCATGTATCCTTGCGTCCCGCGTCTCCATCCACCCCGCGAAGCGTGATTTCTAATTTACTTAAAAGTATTAAAAAAATTAAAAAATGGTTTACAGGTGAAATGTGATGCTTGATTTCTGTTTAGTGTGTTTCCGAGTATCGTTTTTTACAGGATTTTATTGTACATTTTACCATTTTTAGCAGTTAAATAATCAAGTGCTCGCCAGGAACTCACAACGTGCGCTCACACCGCTAGTGAGTGTATGACTACTAACGCTTGCGGTAGGAACAGTGCGATGTTCTCACCCGTGCATACTGTTCCCACTTGCACTATACCTACGATTTATACTCTAAGTACCAGGGAGTGACTCTTTGTGTGGAAGTGAGTAGATACAAATGTGCTACCACACGTGCTGTGTACCCAAGACTATTTGTGTAACAGCTCTATTTGTGTGTGATTTGTGTGCTCATTTTAGCTAGCTACATATATCACAGATTAGAGAGTAATGACATATATATTATATAGTAATCTGTGGCTCATTTGTGCAATTTCCGTGAAAATAATTGCGGCCGAATATTTGGAGAATTTTTAATATCTATCTTTTGAGGAATGGGGCTAAAAGAAGCTAATATCTACTTGGATAACCAGTTTAACACGTACTATGCTGGTCAAACTATTAACGGGCGGATAGAATACGTATTCGATAACCCGAAAAAAGTCCGAGGTAAGTGTCCTAACCAGCGATATTTCATTTAAATGATGATGCGTGACTCACTCGTCATTAAGTGAATACGTGCTCCGTCGTCTACTCAAGTACGATCCAAACTTACTTATCATATGTTTAGACACGTTAAGAGAGTGTTCAGTCTATTTAAAAATATAGGATCCCAAAAGAATGCATGATCCTTGTTAGTCCCTGTTAGCTTTCTAGTTTGCATGCTAATCATGTAAACGAACCGAAAACGAAACCTTAATTCATTGTTGTTCTAACTTTTAAAATAAGTTATTGGTAGACCTCTGAGCTATCCTTGTAAACTTCAGGCACAATTTGTGGTTTTACATTGGTTTCATATAATAAGTAGAATTTGTAAGGTAGGGAACTTACCTTATTATTAGGTAGTATTATAACACTACCTAATCAGGATTACATTGTTAACACTGATCATACCTATATTGGGTTATAACAAAACCTATAAAAAGCTGTTTTATCCCCTACTTCTGTATCGGGATTGATACAACTACTGGGTTATTGGATTTGTTTGTGAAATAAAAGGTTTATATGGGAAATAATTTCTTAGAGACTATACTTAGAGATGCTCTCACACTCTGTAATCGGTTATTTGGCTGTGTAAACTGGTGGATAATAGAGCGGGTCATCTGAGTTGCTGAGTGCCAGATTAGCTGGATGTATGGTGCATTGGCAAAAGCAGGATTACCGAGTGACTACTTTATTTTTCAATTTTCACAATTGATTTGAGTTACAAGTTTTAGGTACTGCTTTTATTCCTACTAATAGTTTAAAGTATGTTTAAATGTACTGTGAAATCCTAGTGTTTACACTCCTAAGAATGTACTCATCGAAGTCGACTACAGTTATTAATAAATAAAATAATGCTTCAGGTATCCATGTCAAATTCAAAGGAGAGGCTCACACAGAGTGGTATGAAAGCAAGCAAGAGGAGAGTTCTCAGGGCAAGACTGAAAATACTGATTCACTGCACACGGGAAATGAGGAATACTTCCAAATCACCTATTACTTACTTGGCAGCAACAGTGGTAAGTTCTCATTACATAAAAAAGTGTAGAAATAAATAAAGTAATCAAGATAAAAATATAAGCAGTGTTATTCAAAGTCAATAACAAAATATTTAAGTTTTTGATTATTCTCTTGTTACCAATACTAAGTTATACACATGCCTTTAATAATTTAATTATTTTTGTAATTCTTAGTTATTTTTGTAATTCTAAAACATGCTCTACAATGATAGTAACTATGCAAGTATATTGTTACACATCTAACTACTAATCTTAAACACATATGTATATGTTCAGATATCAGGAATAGATGGCTTATAATGTACAACCATAATTGTATGTGTCACAAAGCTGGATTAAACATAAACGCTGACACACTCTCACCCCCGCACTAGGATTCCCTGTGTCGCAGGTGGTATGGACATACACAGATACACATCACAAACATCCAAGACCCGAGAACAAACTTTATGTTTACACAAAATCTGCCCCGGCAGGGAATCGAACCGGGGACCCCTCGCTTTGAAGGCAGGGTTACTACCAACTTAGCTACGGAGCCATCAACTGATTTCACTACAACTTGATTTTTGAGATGAGACAATGTGGTTGGTGGTGCTCACACACTGTGTCTAAAATAAGGGCCAGATCTTTAGTGTAGCTACAAGAATGCATGTTTATGTAATTTGGCTTAGGGTTTTCAACTTGTGTGCTCTATAAAATGCCCATGCACCATGCATTTATTGGTCAACAATTTCTGCCTTTGGAAGCACAAACGCAGTGTAATAATATACAAATGATTCACGTGCAGATTGAAAGGGAACCTTCTAAGGTTTTTATTTTAACATACAGAATTGTGTGCTACCCTTGTACCACATAATTTACTCACATTACACTATTAAGGTTGAATGAAATGACAAAGAACAATTACTTGGACAATTACTAAAACTGTTAATTTTTAATCTGACATTGAATGTTTGAAGAGATCTAATAGTGTTGTCTACTGTCTAGTCCAGTGTTTTTCAGCCTGTGAATAGCGAGAAGTGAATAGTCAAAATCTTACACTCATGTTCTTAATCGTAATACAAAACATTCATTACCTTCACTCTATTACAGTCAAGGAAATCGGTAGTTTGAGTTGTAAAAAACCCTTCTACTTTACGGCTTTCCTGCTTCAAGTGTAGTATAGAACTATCAAACTAAAGATAGATTGCGATCTATAGGATATGGGTGTTACTCATGGTTATAGTAATTGCAAGCCTGGTATAAATAAAAGTATTAGGTAAAATAATTAAACATTTTCTTAATTTTTCGAAACAGAATAATTTCAATAAAAAGAATCACCAGTCAGAGCTTTAGCCTTTACCAGCCAAAAATACTTATAATTATTACAATACCCTTTTTAAGTATTTTTTACTTGGTTCAAAGGGTTAGGGGTAGCATATTCAAGAAAGTTGAAGAACATTGACTCAACCTGGTTCAATTACCAACAAAGTGTTGATTATTGTAAAAACTGAATAGAATATCTCTCAAGACTCGCAACTATTACATCATCACAGCAAATAGCAATGTTTGGTAACTTTGGTGATGCAAAGCATGATAATATGACTTTGACATGACATCAGCCCCCCTATTCGCTAACTTTTACATTTCTAGTGATCAACCGAGTCTGGTTGTACACCGACAATTGATGTCAACTAATTTATCATAACTTTGGTATTGCGTATCACATTGAGTGGATAACTGGTTATAGTGACTAACGGTGTCTTTCAGGACTTCACTAGCGCAACACTATTTGTTATCGACTATTATACGACTAAGTTGTTTAATGCTTTTTGAGGGTTATGCGTGTAAAATTTTGAGGACATTTCATTTTAGACGGTATACCTAAGATAAAGTGGCGGTAAAATAAAATCACAGACTATACTATAAGTATGTATGGTAAAATATAAGTAAACTCTTTGGGTAAAATTCATAGTAATTCATTACGTAATCTTCATTCGAGCACCATTCTATTAATTACCTACTGTTAAAAGTTAATCAAGTCAAATCAAATCCAGTCGTTTATTTGCTAGTATACATGTTAGCGTTTTTGATCTATGTATTCAACCTGCAGGCAGGTGTGCAAATATTGTTAGTACCTACAATATTAGAAATTTGGTGATAGTAAATAAAGTAAGTAGGTTATGATACCAAATTAATAAAGGAGGCAAATTCAAAATCTATAGAAATAAATAAAATTCAAGTGTCTGTATGTAATATCAAAATAACAGCTTTTTACTAAATGCATATGAAATTATATACGGTCATTACAACAAATCAACCATATTTAAAATTTTTGTCTGTCTGTCTGTCTGTTTTTTCCGGTTAATCTCCGAAACGGCAGGACCGATTTTGACGGGACTTTTACTAGCAGATAGCTGATGTCAGGGGTACCTTAGATGCTCAAGCAAACGTACGTTTCCTTGAGCGTCTAAGGTGCCCCTTACAAGGAGTAACTTAGGCTACGTGGGTGAAGCCGCGGGGCATAGCTAGTATTATCTAAAATTATTCTTTATACTATTGGATAACGAGACGAGCGGGTCCTTTGCCTGATGGTAAGCATAACGCCAGCCCATAACAATTACAGTGCCACTCAGAACTTTGAAACACAAAGACCTGCAGGGCTATTCCGTATCTCGGTTGACAACTCAAAGTGATGATCACTTGGCAAAGTGTACAACGATGAACTGTCAACCAGCTAGTTTCGTATTGGCTAACCTCAGTTATCAACTTGGATGACGTCATGAGCACCGAGTTTCGCGGTTAGTCACTTGTTAGTCACCATAACTCATTTTGACAGATGTTTTTGTATCGATAGTCTAAAATTGCGATTATGTAAGCATAGTGGACATCAAATTTGATAGTCACCGAGGTTTGTGAAAGACACTACTCAAGAGCAGTGTTTTATAAACTCGAGTGATTAACACCATCGATCGACAACAACGATTTTGTTGTCATTGTGATGCTGGAATGTTTATTGCTATATATTTTATGATTAGATGGTAGGGCTAAGTATTCTGCGAGTGGCCGTCTGGGTTGGTTCCACTACTTTGCTCGTGAAGTCTGCCACCAAGCAGTAATGTGCATGCATTACTATGTTCCCGTTTGATGAACAAAGTAGCCAGTGAATATACTGGGCTTATGCTGACAATTAATACCTAATGTCTCAGGGTAACGAGCGCACTGCAGTGCTGCGCTGGTCTTTGTGTTTCAAAGTCCTGAGTGGCACTGCAATTTTTAAGGGCAGGTGATATGCTTACCATCAGGCAAAGGACCCGCTCGTCTCGTTATCCAATAGTATAAAGAATAATTTTAGATAATACTAGCTATGCCCCGCGGCTTCACCCACGTAGCCTAAGTTACTCCTTGTAAGGGGCGGGGCACCTTAGATGCTCAAGAAAACGTACGTTTGCTTGAGCATCTAAGGTGCCCCTGACATCAGCTATCAGCCAGTAAAAGTCTCGTCAACATCGGTCCTGCCGTTTCGGAGATTAACCGGAACAAACAGACAGACAGACAGACAAGAATTTTAAATATGGTTGATTTGTTGTAGGTACCGTATATAATTTCATATGCATTTAGTAAAAAGCAGTTAATTATTTTAATATTACATACAGACACTTGAATTTTATTTATTTCTATAGATTTTGAATTTGCCTCCTTTATTAATTTGGTATCATAACCTACTTACTTTATTTACTATCACGAAATTTCTAATAAGTATTGTACTAACAATATTTGCACACCTGCCTGCAGGTTGAATACATAGATCAAAAATATGCGCTAACATGTATTCTAGCAAATAAACGATTTGATTTGACTTGATTAATTTTTACCAGTAGGTAATTAATAGAATGGTGCTTCGAATGAAGATTACGTAATAAATTACTATGAATTTTACCCAAAGAGTTTACATATATTTTACCTTACATACTTATAGTATAGTCTGTGATTTTATTTTACCGCCACTTTATCTTAAGTATACCGTCTAAAATGAAATGTCCTAAAAATGTTACACGCATAACCCTCAAAAAGCATTATACAACTTAGTCGTATAATAGTCGATAAAAAATAGTGTTGCACTAGTGTCGTCCTGAAAGACACCGTTAGTCACTATAACCAGTTATCCACTCAATGTGATACGCAATACCAAAGTTATGATAAATCAGTTGACATCAAATGTCGGTGTACAACCAGCCTCGGTTGATCACTAGAAATGTAAAAGTTAGCGAATAGGGGGGCTGCGCAGCACTGCAGTACACTCGTTACCCTGAGACATTAGGTATTAATTCTCAGCATAAGCCACTGAATTTCACTGGCTACTTGGTTCATCAAAAGGGAACACAGTAATGCTCGCACATTCCTGCTTGGTGGCAGACTTCACGAGCATAGTAGTGGTATACCAACCCAGACGGACACTCGCAGACTCCCATCTAATCATAAAATATATAGCAATAAAGACTCCAGCATCACAATCACAACAAAATCGTTGTTGTCGATCGACGGTGTTAATCACTCGAATTTATAAAACACTGCTTTTGGGTGTGTCTATCACAAACCTCGGTGATTATCAAATTTGATGTCCACTATGCTTACATAATCGCAATTTTAAACTATCGATACAGAAACATCTGTCAAAATGAGTTATGGTGACTAACAAGTGACTAACCGCGAAACTCGGTGCTCATGACGTCATCCTAGTTGATAACTGAGGTTAGCCAATACGAAACTAGCTGTTTGACAGTTCATCGTTGTACACTTTACCAAGTGATCATCACTTTGAGTTGTCAACCGAGATACGGAATAGCCCTGCTGTGCAACAACTCCTATTTATGTAGGTGCCTTACTTTTAAGATAAAGTACAAGATTATGCTTTTAAATCTTAATTAAATAGAAATACTACAGTAAAAAAAACGCATGATGGATCCAGGATGAACCTCGAGTTAGGGCCTAGAATCATTGTGCGTAATATGTGTATCTTAGTAATGATCACCTGTCATACTCACTCAGCGGAACCTTTTCAGGTAATGAGATAGAAATCCCAGCCGGAAAGCAAGTGTACAATTTCACTTGTACCCTGCCCCCCGTGCTGCCATCGTCCTTCGAAGGGGAGTTTGGCTATGTCAGGTATACGGTTAAGGTGACTCTTGACCGGCCTTGGAAGTTCGACCAGGAGACGAAGATGGCATTCACTGTCATTAACGCCTTGGATTTGAATCTCAATCCGTCTTACAAGGTAGCTAAGTAACTTTTTGTTCTCTTTATCGTAGAGTTTGGCTGCTTCGTGCGTTCTCAATAATATTATGGTCATGGCGTAGTATCTATATCCGTACTATAATAAATGCGAAAGTGTGTTTGTAGGTTGGTTCTCCTTTCACGCAGCAACGGGTCGACGTGATTATTAGATATTATAGTTTATTGTTCCTGTTAGTGGGAGGACTAACTCTTCTGCGAGTGTCCGTATGTGTTGTTACCACCGCTTTGCTCGTGAAGTCTGCCGCCAAGCAGTAGTGTGCAAGCATTACTGTGTTCCGGTTTGATGAGCAGAGTATCCAGTGAAATTACTGGGCTTATGAGACTTAATATCTAATGTCTCAGGGTAACGAGCGCATTGCAGTGCCGCGCAGGCCTTTGTATTTCAAAGTTCTGGGTGGCACTGCAATTGTTATGGGCCGGCGTTATGCTTACCATCAGGCAAACGACCAGGTCGTCTCGTTACCTAATAAAATAAAAAAATAAATAAAAATTGACCGGAGAGAATCTCGGGAAAATGAAGTATTCCTGCGGGAAACGCCATGGGTGTGAAGCCGGGCGGAAGCTAATATCTTTATAAATTTGTGTTTTTCTGACACTCTGAAGCTATAACAATTATTTACTCTAAAGTTTCTTTAAAATAATTTCAGTAGTTTTTGCGTGGAAGAGTAACAAACCTCCATGCATCCTCACAAACTTTCGCTATAATAATATTCGTAGGGTTGTAAGCAAGAGTTTTCACAATAATTACTCTAGTTGCCTTTAACATGCAGTGCAAAACCGAATTAGTAATAATGTGTTATCGCTCTGTGTGAACTAACAGCTAACAGTTACGTAGGTATCATTGTATTATTTAATAATGGAAATGCATTGTCTATTGTACTTTGTTGTTACTAGTTTAATTCTAAAATTCTTACGCAATGACTTGTTATCTTTCATGCTGTGCTAACATTAGTTTTATGATTAACTAGCATACACCTTTGTTTTCGCCCGTGTAATATATCCTATTTATCTTGACTTGCCAACTCAATATGTCTGTGCTGAATATCCTTTACAGGTTTTATAATATTGTGAATATATATTTTAGGAGCCAATTCGTATCCAGCTTGAGAAGACGTTCTGCTGTTTCTGCTGCGCTTCTCCTCCTCTGTCAGTGGACGTGCAAGCTCCGGTGTCCGGGTACTGTCCGGGGCAAGTGATCCCTGTGCAAATCGATATTGAGAATAAGAGCAATGTGCAGTTGCATCTTATCAAAGTGTTTTTAAGAAAGGTGAGATATACGGCCTTACTTATAAATACTGTATAACGGTTGAATACTTACAATGTTTAGTATATCGATTCTGTTTAAAATTTTCCAAGAAAAACAAATCACAAAACATTCTGTAACCATACCACCGTTATATAGGTACTGAGACTGTTTGTGTGTATATTGTGTTACCACAAAAAACAACTTTTCGACAACAACGAAAATTATTTCGTTGGGCATAGTTTCTTATATATTTACTAGGTGGTAGGACTAACTCTTCTGCGAGTTCCCGTCTGGCCGCCAAGCAGTAATCTGCAAGCATTACTGTGTTCCTGTTTGATGAACAAAGTAGCCAGTGAAATTACTGGGCTTATGAGACTTATAAGTACCTAATGTCTCAGGGTAACGAGCGCATGTCTGCAGTGCCGCGCAGGCCGTTTTTTTTCAAGGTTCTGAGTGGCACTGCAATTGTTATGGGCCGGCGTTATGCTTACAGTCAGGCAAGCGACCGGCTCGTCTCGTTATCAAAAAGTATAAATTAAAAAAAAAATTATGGGCCGTGGCCATCAAGGATTTGAACAATAATAGCATTTTGAATTTTCTAATTTGTTTTAGGTGGTAACATACCGAGCAACATCTCCATCAACGGTGACAAAGAAGATTAAAGATGTAGTGCTAACAATGCAAGAGGGGCCGGCACCGGCAGGCGTCACTAAACACTGGACTATGAACATGGAAGTACCGCCCATACCGCCTTCCAACCTCGTCAACTGCAACATTATCGATCTGGATTATGATTTCAAGGTGAACAACCGAATCAACGCACACTCAGACCAGCCCATTACGTCCCCTCTGCTGGTACAGTGGTAGGACTAACTCTTCTGCGAGTGTCCGTCTGGGTTATTACCACCGCTTTGCTCGTGACCTCTGCCGTCAAGCAGTAATGTGCAAGCATTACTGTGTTCCGGTTTGATGAGCAGAGTATCCAGTGAAATTACTGGGCTTTTATGAGATTTAATACCTAATGTCTCAGGGTAACGAGCGCACTGCAGTGCCGCGCAGGGCTTTGTGTTTCAAAGTTCTGAGTGGCACCGCATTTGTTATGGGCCGGCGTTATGCTTACCATCAGGCAAACGACCAGCTCGTCTCGTGACAAAATAACGCAAAATAAAGTCTATATAAAAAAAATGACTAAACATGACTCAAGGCTGACGTAAGTCCTCGATGAGCTCTGCAGATCTGTTGACTTTTTATAACAGTCTATTTGATCTATGTTGGCGTTTGACCACCGTCTTGCCTGATCTTGAGTAACAACGCGGTCGAAGGTGGAGGAAACTAAGAATAGAACTGGTTCTCGAGTACAGCGGCTGTAACATGAGGGGGTAGCTAGCAAGGCGAGCACGTGAAACTATCCATCCACTAACCTAATGCATCATGATGTTTTCCTTCACGCTCAAGCTTAAGACGGCTGTAATTGAACCGTCAACCTCATTGCACTACCACTGTGCCATCGTCTTCTTCTTCTTCAGATTATGGCTTTTAAACGTTGCTTGACGTTTTTCTGCCAGTTTCAAAGTGAGGCCAGTGTACGGTATTAATAATTGCCCGGTTACAAAATATGGAACATTGAAATATAATTATAGAAAAAAAGGTTTAAAGACATAACATTTGTTTATAAACGAATATTATTAGACTTAATAAAATTACATAAAATATATAAAAATGGAGTAAAGACATATGAGAGAAGAAAATTAAAAGGACGAGGGATGTCAGAACTTATGATATCATAAAGAGAAAATGATAACTGTGCCATCGATCGTCTCAAACTACTAAAAACAACTACACTTCAAACGAATCAATTCACAGAAAAGATCACCATCTTAAATTGTAACAATAAATCTATTTAATTGAGCTGAATCAAGGTTACAGTAGTCATTTTGTGCTTTTATAACAGTTATTCATTCACTCAGCTTATGTTGTTTGGCATGATGTCATCGGCGTCAAGGTCGATAATTTTTCGGATCGGTGATCTATTTTTATGCGTGGAGATATCGGATACCGGAATTGTTTTAGATGGTTTAATCTTATCTCCGGTTAAATCCGGGTATTAATTAGTGTACGACCTCAATCACGATCTCCTCGATTGTTAAATTTATTGAAATTGTTATGTTATTCCTTAAAGTTGCTTGTATCATCAAGGCAGTTTTGATTGATCATTGCGCTTTTTTAGGTAGATTTAGGACCAAAAATAATAGTAGAAACACATTTACTGGCATACTGATTTTGAATGAATTCATAAGTTCACTATGTATGTACGAGTAATTTTTTTTTTAAACTCTTCCACTCATTCTCCCGCACTAGGATTCCCTGTGTTGCAGGTGGCATGGACACACACAGTATACACATCACAAACATCCAAGACCCGAGAACAAACTTTATGCTTACACAAAATCTGTCCCGGCCGGGAATCGAAACCAGGACCCCTCGCCTTGCAGGCAGGGTTACTACCAACTTAGCTACGGAGCCGCCTCCATTTGTAGGAACCGTTGCGTTTGATTGCAATTTTACCTGATATCCTGCGACGATGAGAATTGGCCGTGTAACACGTTAGCCTGTTCACTCTCGTCTGGAACACTCCCAGATATTTCAACTTTCAGAAAACTAGATGCCGGCAAAGAATCTGAATCTGTGCTATAAAAATTACTGGACTGACTTTTATTGGCCTTTCACCGAAGTACTTATACCATAAGGAGGCCCTTATATCCCAATTGAAAGTGAACAGCCAGTTTTCTATGACTTAATAGTAATTACTATAATTAGTAGACCCACTTTCGAGGGCGCGTCGAGACAATGGAGAGATCAGGTTAAACTGGTTAAATGCGTAGCGTTCTTGAAATTGCTTAAAACTAATGGCGAGTAAATTTAAGTATGCATACCTTTTAATTTTTTTACAGGTGGAATGCGTCGTGTCCGGAATGCATCTAAACATGCACGATAAGAAATATATCACTATTGGTACGGTGCCATTAGTTGGTATGGTGGGGCAAGCTGTGCCTTCCCCCACCACTCCCGTCTCGCCCCCCTCGCCCAGCCAGCCTGCCGTACTGCCCGTGGCACAGGGGGCGTCGGTCCAGCCAAATGTAAGTTATAATCATCAATAGCATGCGATAAAAGCATCAAAAATTACAGATAAACAGTTGATTGTTGTTTGAAAGGGACAAGGCAACTCCTAAAAAATTTAGGAAACTGGTTTAGGGGTCTCCTACGGTTGGTGAAAACGCGCGTAAGTATCGACGACATAGACTTACTTATATGGTTTAAGTAATGATGGCATATCAAAATGACACCCTTATGACCTCGGTATGTCGCTTTGTTTCCGAGTGAAAAAAGGACAAACCAATAAAGACCGGCATTTATAATAATATGAACACTTGTAAAATAGGTTCCTATTTTTCAGATACCGTCAGTGCAAGGCGACGGCATGCCCGGAGGGTGGATGGTTCCGACCGCACCCCCGCCGGAACAGCCATTCCAGTCGCTTTACCCTACTTTGAGTGAGTATTAATACTATTTGATAACGAGAAGAGCTGGTCGTTTGCCTGATGGTAAGCATATCATGCATTATCTATAAAATATATAAAATGTTAATTCACTAAGGGATGTTATTGCAAATAAATATGATACAAAAAGACTAGACTGCACCACAACTACTTAGACGCAGAAAAAACATATAATTGTATGTTTCATACTGAGCCATGAACACTAAAACTAGAACACGAACACTAAAACACGAAACTAGTGTTCATGGCTCAGTTGGCGGAAGCTTCCCGCACGAAAAGCAGGCAGAAACGGGTTCAAGTCCTGTTGAATTTTTTGGAATCTTATTTTTAACAATTTATATTTACAATTATTTAATAAAGGAACTATGTAAGCGCGCCCTTTTCTTCAAGCGCGCGCTTACATAGTTCCTTTATTAAATAAATGTAAATCAGGCTCAATGAAAACATAATTCCTGTCATGTCCTCAAGCTGAAATTGTATTGAAGTGTACCGAAAGAGTTTGCATTGCACTATAGTGTTTGGTGACGTTACATACAAAAGTAAAGTTCGTTGGTACGCACTTTCCGTAGAAGACCACAAAAATTATCCAAGACACATCTGTCTTGATTCTAGCGTTCACAAACCAAATTTTAGTTTTACTCTCTTTCCAATTAAGAGCATCAAAGAGGGATGTAATATATTTTAGACTTGTCAAATTAATCCACTTGCTTGTGCTGGTGTAAAAGTTGTCGAATATAAAAGAGAAATTTCTCTGATGGGATGCGATTCCATAATATAAACGATCAAGACAGTCGCTTCCGACACGGATATCATTCCGAGTGAATTAAAATAACTCTGCAGGCGTGTCATTGAACACTATCTCATAATTTAAAATTTGTAATAATTCTTCTTCTTCTTTTTAGCGTGTCGATGGCAATTAAATGGTCGCAGCCCAGAACTTGGCCACGTCTATAATTTAATTTAATTTTAATTTCATCTTTTCAGCTCAACCAGTATACAAGGAGTCTGTTTACTCAGCGCGAACGATCCAAGATCGCGGTGATAACAACTTCACAAATATAAATGGTCCAATGAAATTCGCTCCTTATTATCCAACTTACGCAGCCGTCCTACCGCCTCCACTACCTCAGTGAAGACTTAAGACTAGCAGAGCTTTTTTTTTACAAATGTATGCTTTTTGACTGTATTTACCTTAGATTAGCAATCTAGCCTATTGGCACGAATATTTTATGCTTAAAATGTATTTTGTAACTAACGCCTATTCATACAATCGCACAAGTAGGTTGTGGTTTTGTGCAGCTAGGTGTCGAAAATTGTGCCACGGTATTTTTTATTGCTGCTCGGCAGGTGTAGTAATGGTTCGTCAGGGCAGTCTACTAGCGTCAAACCGCAGTTGATTCATATAAAGGTCTCTCCTAGTAATTTTAAAAGTAAATATATTTATATGGTACCATGAAATCTCTAAATCATGGAGCCATTATATGAGAATGATCTTCGTTTTTGGCGGCTGTCGATGTAGCTTTATGAACAACATGTTTTGACAAACAATGTTTTGACTTATGAGATCATGATACCATTGAATTTAATTCTTTATTACAATAAGAGATTCTAGATTCTGGCGTTCAAAAATCAAATTTTAGTTTTACTCTCTTTCCAACTAAGAACATCAATCAGAAAGGGATGTAATATAATATTTTAGATCTGTCAAATTAATCCACTTGTAGTGGTGTAAATTTAACGGCCACGATTTCAAGGATAGAAAATATTTGACAGTTCTTAAACTAAATTTAGATCTGTCCAATATCTTCCTTCCCTTTCTCATGTTATTTATTGGAAAGAGAGAGCGAAACTGAAATTAAGTTTAGGTTTCTGACGCCAGAGTCGGCCAGTGGTAGGCCCCAAATGACTACGTGTGTTTTCTAAAGCCTTTGAACGATTGAAGAGTAAAATTATGGAACAGTGACTGAATTCGCGGTCGGGGTCGTGGGGAGTACTAACTTCCCACGAAATTCCTAGATTGAAGTATTAAAATGAAAGTGACGAATCGGCTCGCCATGGGCACTGAGATGAGCAAATCAGTAATATTTTTTACTGAGCTTACACGCTAATGAATTTCGGCTTAATCTTCCTGGCTCGTGGGTGTGAAGCAGGGGAAAATTAACATATAGAGTCACAATATCTATTCTAGTAGGTACCTAACTAAATATATCACTGTCTGTCTGTTTTGATTCTCGTAATTTTGCTAACATCGACGAATTGAGATCCTAAGAAGTTGATGTATTATTTTTCATTTGACTAATCATTCTCGTTGAACTATTTCTTTGAGCTTATTGGGGCTTTGTTAGAATCTCTGCCGCAATATATTGGTATTACTTCGAGATTAAAAACATCAACGGCCATAATTTATTGCATTGTTACTGAAAAGTTTATATAGTTGTATTAAAATGTATTTAAAATCTCATTTACTTATATCTTATTTTGAATGCGTTTATTGATATTTAGAGATATATTGTTATGTAAATAGATTAAGGGAATTTATAATAAAGTTTTTTTAAAAAAAGGTGCTTTTATGTTCATATTTAAAACCAACATGTAATAATAATGACAATCTTTATTGATTTCCCACCATAAACCAGTTTCTAATTAATATAACCAAAATTATAAATAATAGTAAAACATATACATTATACATACATAGCTTTGATCACTGCTATTATTGCCAAAGATGCAAAATATCAATCGGTATGTAGCAGAAAATTATACAATAAAGTTTTAGGCTTAGGAAAGAAGACGTGAGATAGAAAAATAGTACTTATTAAGTATGACTCATCACACAATATCATCATTGGAAAAGAATACAGATCACCAAAAAGAAAATCGACCCACCAGCTTATCGGAAAATTATTACCACACAACAAATAGATAAAAACTTGAATATTCTCGTTTTTGCGGTAAAATGTTTTAAAAGAGCCTAAAAAATTCAGAACAGCCGTTTGATTCTTACTTGACCTTTTGAATTTTCTGTAAACGATGTGGCTCGATTATCTGATTACCAGTTTGTATAAGAAATAACAGAAATTAAAAATTCGAAGAAAAATAATTTTGACGAAGAAATAAAATACCTGAATTACTGAAGGCCAGTTCTAGTCTAGGCCGTTAGCCGCTTGTCGCTAACGGCCGAACGCTATACTCTTTGGACAGATTTTGAATATAGCCAATCACTGCCTACAAACTTCTTATTGTATAGTCTTAGCCTATGTATATCATATTGTAATATTCATACACATTCAAACTAAAGATTGTGCATTGGATTCGGCCATGCGCGTGTATTCAACACAATGGACACAATTTTGCTTGTATATATTTTTTTATAAAAATAATGCAACCCCATTATAAAGTCATTGATACTGGAAGATGTGTTCAGCTGGCAATCCTTTCATCCGAAGACTAGCGACCGCTGGTTTAATCGGGTTGTAGTCGGAAACGAAGACGACGTTATTAGCCGGTAAGGCAGCACGTCATTGCCTCCACATGAACTCGTATTAATAAATCAATCTTCAGTGAGGTATACATTGAGTACGATAAAGATCTAACAATCTTGGGATCCTCACTCTTTTGAATGACATCTAAAGAAGAGTGAATGTATGAAGTTAATGAACATCGAACCAATAGCGTAATAATTTCTGATCGTGAAAATATTTGGATGAATTCATGGTTTATATTGTGCAAGTAAATAATAATCGTTATCTAGAAATTGCTATACTTTTTCAGGTTGTGGTACAAAAATAAAATTAATTTCTATACTCAATATTGAAATGACTACAGAATATAAATGAAAATCAAAATTATCACAAATTCACTGATTGGCCAAAATAGTTTCTATATTATCTACATAAAAAATACATTACAATTATTTCATTTTAGTTTTTTTGAGTTTTGGGCAGTAATATCTGAATAAAACAAACTATGTAACCAATAAATAAAAAAAGTTACATAAAAACACGACTGCCAGTGTCACTCGGGATGATGTAAGGGTTCTAACGATTCTCATACATCCAAATCTGTTCAGGCATTCAAAGGTTATGGTGGAACAAAGAAACTCATATACATGTATGAACCCTAAAACACATTACACTCTTTTTTTTTGTGCAGTCGTATAATAAAAAAATAATGAATCACAAGAGCACAATTGAAAAAGATCTCAGAGGTACGATCGATTTATTAATACGGGCCTTCGAGCAAAGAACTAATATGGAAAAGTGTACAAAATAAATACACAAAAGTACAAGCTTTGAAATGAGACCATATTACATTCTGGGAAATACATAAACTAAAATAAATTGATACTAACTAGAACAGATAACGTGAACAGCCGATAAAATCTGTGGCGCAGTCTGTAACATTAGGACAATTTCTATACAAGCCACAGGATACATGGTAAAGTAAAAAATAAATATCAGAAAAAATGTAGATAAAACTTATGTCACAACCATCTTTTAGATTTGAAACTCGAAATGTTTTCTCCCTTCACTCACAAATTATTATAGACCAAAGTTTCGTTTTGAATAATTAATCCCCAAGTACAATATTTAGCTTAGCTATTATTTTGTTAGTAAAAATAAATACCCAATTTAAAAGGTAAAGGGTTGATTCTACACAGATGAATTTATAAAAGATGGAGGGACTCATAGTAAGTGCTAACATGTGATAGATAACATATCCAATACATAAATGATGGAAAAACAATAAAAATAGGTCATAAATATCGATTTTATAGCTGACACTGTTTGAAATTCGCCAATGATACTAATGAGTAACAATGAAACCTGAAATTTCCTATGACAACACAAACTATGAAAACGGTAAGTTTTTAATGAGTACTAAACTGGCCTAAATTCAATTGATGTCAATGAAGGGTTAAACCACGCTTGCGCGGAATGATCTCCGCTTTTTTTACGGGGTATTATGGGTATTGTATCGGTGTTGCCTTATTTTCTCAGACGTAGTGAACGTAGATGTACCATTGCCGGCGCTTACACGTGCTGTTTTCTTCAGCGCAAAATGTGGGTAGATCTAGTGCAAGAGTGGTTTAACCCTGTAGTAAACTAAAATACATTTATGATCAAAACGCGAATTAAGATCGTTTTATCGCTTACACTGATAGCTCTAGTGATTTCTGTAGACATAGAAACAAAAAGACATGTCTTGGATCTATTCAAACGTGTAAAATAGAGCAAAATACTTTGGATTGAAAGTAAAAAAAAATTGTATAAAAAGAATGAACCCATTGTTTTTGGTGCACGATATATCACAATATATTGATTTAATCAATAAAGTTAGGCGGATAGACCTAAGATAAGAGTTATGTATAGGAGGATTAAGCTACAACTCATTTTTCTCAATTGTTAACTTGAGCTTCAGTCAATATTTAAAAGCAAATCAGTAATGAAATATAATCATTGAACAATTGTTCATTTTTAACACCCAAAGTAATAAAGGGTATACGTGTTTGAGGTGTCTGTCTGTAATAAGAGACTCTTACTAGATAGTTTAATTTTGTTAGAATGTTGGATTTTAGCCATGATTCTAATTATCTACTTTTGTTAGGTGTTCTTTTATCTGGTATAGAAAATGTATAATAGATGTGGCAATCAAACGACCCTAACAGATAGGGCTGTTTTTGCTTCAACAAGATATTAGGTATTATTTAAGTTTATCACATTACTTGGACTTTACATCTTTCAAGGCATGTCTCCTGGTTTCACAGTCTTATTAACAAAAATCTAAGAACATGAAGTTCTTCAAGTTAAGGATAGCAATATGTTTATAGAGGTGTCGAAAAATGCTGGACCATTTACCGTGGAATTTATTTCACCTACTAAATCCAATTTGCAAAATTACATACGCATTTTGATAGTCAACTATCGCCGACAATCGAAGTCTTACGTCGCTGCTTTCGAACATTCTATAAATATTTCTATCCCTGTAACAACGTTTAAATTTTACTCACGCGTTAATTTCTACCGCGCAAGTACGCTTCGCGCTTGACAATTTCTAAGATTCCGAGTCGGCACTCGTCATTACGGTCGATGGGCGGAGACTAACATTAGTCGCGGTCGGATTCCGCCGCCGAGTGCTCCCGTCCCGTCCCCGCCCGAGCGCGTCGGGCGGGCGGCGTCGGCGTCTCGTCAGTACCGTGTGCACCCCGGCGGAGTGAGGTCGTCCGCCCCCCGCCCTCAGTACTGGCTGCAGCGCGCCCGGAACCCGCCCTGGTACGTGGAGTCCTGCGACAGTAGACCGTCCGGCTGCGACGGGCAGTCCGGCGCCGCCGATTCCTGACTGAAGTCCGGCTGCGACGCGCCCTGCGACAGCGACAGCGGCGGCTGCTGCGACAGCGGCTCCTGCGACAGGCGCGGCGGGCGGCGGCGCGCGGCGCGCTGCGCGGCCAGCGGCGGCGGCCGCTGCAGGCCGCGGTGCGCCGCGAAGGCCGCCGGCGGCACGGCCGCGTGCAGCATGGACGCGGCGCGCTCCGGGCCCACGTACGCCAGCGGGTCCCGCGGCGGCCGCGCGCGGTCGTACACCGACCCCGGCACCATCGCCTCGCGCGCGTCGAACATCGACGTCGACATGAAATGCGAGCCGGGATTCGCTGCGTTCACCAGCTTTTTGGGCTTCGCGAACTGAATCGCAGACTCTTTGAGGTTCGACAGCGGGCCTTCGGTGAGCACGCGCCGCTCCTTGTAGAACGCCAGCAGGTGGTTCCATAGTGGCTGCTTGCTGAGCACCTTCGGGTTGCCGACGACGATGAGCCCGTATTTAGCGCGGGTCAGCGCGACGTTTAAACGCCGCGGGTCGCTGAGGAACCCGATGCCTTGATGCTCGTTGGAGCGCACGCACGACATTATGATGATGTCTTTCTCTCTGCCTTGAAAAGCGTCGACGCTCGCCACTTCGATTTCCTGGTACAGTTTGGCGTGAAGGCTGCCCTGGTACTGCATATGCTGGACGAGATAGGAGCGCTGGCCTTCGTACGGGGTGATTATTCCTATCTGCTCGGGACGCACTCCCGCTTTCAGAAAACGAGTCGTAAGCTTCTCTACATTAGCAGCCTCGGTTCTGTTCAAGTACGAGGTTCCGGAGCCGGCGATCTCTTCTTGACCCTGAGTCACGTAGAAGAACATGGGTCGGTCGGGGCGCGGCCACGGGAAGTCGATTTTGTGGAGTCGACGCTCCTCCGCACTCACTCCGTTCTGCAGGGAGCCCTCGTAGAAGAAATCGGAGGGGAACCGAGAGAGCTCCGGGTGCATACGATACTGAACCTCGAGCCTGAATGGCCGTATGCCCAGCACTACGAGACGTTCGAAAAGACTCTGACTGAGACCAGCTTTGGCCGCCTTCTTGCACATAACGACTGGACCCAGCTGACAGTGGTCACCAACCAGAATCAACTGTCTGGCTCCGAGGACAACTGGCACCATGCATTCGGGTTCTGTTGACTGCATGCCCTCGTCGATAAGGATAGATTGGAAGCGCATCCGAGCGACACGGGGGTCTCCCGCACCAACGCAGGTGGTGCAGACGACGTCGGCGGCGTCAAGAAGGCGTCTTTCAGCGGCGCGACGCAACGCACGATACCTCCTCTCGTCTGCAGCCGACAATTCTCCCGCCTCTTCCTTGAGCCTCGTCAATTTACGTAGCTCGCTATCTGAAGAGCCAAGAGCACGCGCTTGCTCGTGTAGAGCCAAGAATGACACGGACGACTCCATAGCTTCCCTTGATTTGGCGCACAGCCTAACAACTTTCAGCCCTGTTCTGTGTATCTTTTCAGTAAGTTGGTCAACGGCCGTGTTGGACGGCGCGCAGACAAGGACTGGGCCGCCGTTTTGACGCACCAGTTGGTACACGATAGTCGCAGACGTAACAGTCTTGCCAGTGCCAGGTGGTCCTTGGATCAACGATAGGGGGCGTTGGAGAGCGTGTTTTACCGCATATACCTGAAAATCAATGACATAAATTAGATTCATATCATCAATAGGTGCATTTGTAAACTGAAGGTTAAAATCTGGTCCTGGAAAATCTTAGTTGCTCTAGCCTATACTTTGACTTTTTTTCTCTTGATCACTATCTCGTCTCTTTTAAGTGACGATGCGGTTGGTTTAAACATACTAACTGCTCTCAAGAGCCTCTGCAGAAATACACTGACAGTAATTGGGGACAGATTTTCATCTTGAATGTGGTAGGTAGTCAAACGAGGACTACGAGGAAAACACCCTATCACCATGCTATGGTTGCATCACAACGAATCGGCAACCAATCTCACCAGTACCCTATCATCGCTATAATGCTTTCCAATACATCTCTTCTAATGGTACTTGTCCGAATGTTAAAGACAATTTTGTTCCAATTTACCTGGGAGCGGTTAAGATCCGGCAAATTGGGTGCACTGAAGTGTTTCGGCAAGTGCACGCGGAACAGCATCTCTTCCACTTCGTGGCCCAACAGGCGGCGGTAAATGTAGCCGGAGACAGACGAATCGTCTACGGCAAACTTACGCAGGGCTAATTGCATCCTAAAACAAAAAAAACGAATTCAAATTTATGCACAGGGAGCCCCGGGATAGAATCTTTTCGCGATGGAACTTTGCCTCACATTTCGCAATCAACATGCAATAAAAAAAAAACAATGTGCATGTTTAAGGCCTAGCAGTACTATTTGCAGGGTATGATGGCTCATACACTGATGTCAGTGACTAACATTTTTTTTACAAGTTCTTATTCTCGTTACAATTTTGATTGACCGCTATCTTAAATAATCTTATGTAATGAAGTCTTTGAAGATGGGGAACTCGCACAACCTAGAATAGGACTGGCTTATAGTGAAATTATTATTCTCTTATGTATTATAAATAATTAAGAATTATGTTATACTAGCTTCTGCCCGCGGTTTTCACCCGCGTTCTCATAGGTACCGTGCATTTTTTCGGGATTATAAGTAGCCTATGTTACTCTTCAGTCCCTAAACTATATCTATGCCAAAAATCACGTCGATCAACGGATCGACGTGATTTTTGGCATAGATATAGTTTAGTTCCGTTGCTGCGTGAAAGGACAAACCAACAAACCAGACTAGTAGGATTACATAATAATTCAAGGCGCCACGGAAAAAACAGTAACATTAATGACTAGAAAAAGTACTATGAAAATCACAAGAAAATAACTTAAAATTAAACAAAGACCAATGCACATTTTTCAAATGAAGCATCAATTACTTGGGACACACTGTTATTTTTATTCGAAATGTCACCTACTGATTGGGGGCTCACTATCGCTAAGCCATTGTCGCTTCTTTATAATTATAACTTCTTTAAAATTCTGGGCAATTGTTCACATAGATATGATAAACTTAATAAGCATTAAACTATGAAAATATACTTTTTTATTTGCACCTCACAGAAACATCCATCGCTAAGCGAAAACGATCATGGCAAAAACGAAGTTACATCATCACCTGTCAAAAGAAGTACTCTTCCATATGAAGTCAACCACAAAGTTGGAGGTGCAGTCAAGAGGAGCATTAGCACCGCTTTTCAGCTCGAGGCCAACATCGTCTCCGTAGTTGTCCGGCACTTTGATCACATGGCCTACACCTGACCACGCCTTGTGTAGCTCTCCTACATATCTGGAAAATAATTAAGCTTATTAGCCATAAAATAAATTTTGATAATTTTCGAAGGTGTATTAGGCACATTCGAAAAGTCAGCTTATGGGATCAATGCCATATCAACAACAAAATTCTAGAGGTGTATCTTTTTTTTTACAGGTGTATTTTCTTTTCCCTAGGGATGTATATCTCTCTGGCTAAGAAATTAAAAATTCCTCTTATTTGTAACTAGCTGTGCCCCGCGGCTTTGGCCACATAGCCTAAGTTACACCTTGTAACATCAACTATCTGCCAGTGAAAGTACCATCAAAATCGGTCCAGCCGTTTCGGAGATTACCCGGAACAGACAGACAAAATTTAAAAAAATTGATGTTTTGTTATATTTACCGTATACATATACTTTCATATGTATTTAGTAAAAAGATGTTATTTTGATATTACAAACAGAAACTTCAATTTTATTTATATGTATAGATTCCTCTTTACAACCAATTTAGATGTTATTCGGTCATTTACCTTAATCTTAATTCATCTCCATGCATCAGCTTCATGTCACTATCAGTTTTAGCAAGTGTGAAGTAAGCAATCGTCTTCTTATTGAGGCCAACATCCCAGCGGACTTCAATGCCTTCTTGGGTCTGGGACTCCTTGAGGCGCTTGTCATAGTCAGCTTCTAACTTCACAAGAGGACCAAATATGTTTTGATATTGGTATCCATCTTCATATCTGTAAAGAGTTAATATGAGCATCGACTTATATAAATAAATAAATAAACGCTTACACACTCATACCCCCGCACTAGGATTCCCTGTGTCGCAGGTGGCATGGACACACACAGATACACATCACAAACATCCAAGACCCCGAGAACAAACTTTATGCTTACACAAAATCTGCCCCGGCCGGGAATCGAACCCGGGACCCCTCGCTTTGCAGGCAGGGTTACTACCAACTTAGCTACAGAGCCGTCATTACTACCTTTTACCTGTGGCTTCGCTGTAATGGTTAAATATCCAATCCTAAATACCAAAGGAGTTACGCATTTTTCCAGGATAAACAATTAGGTGTGTCTTCGTCTCAAAGTATCTCGATGCAAAAAATCAGATTGATCTTTTGTTATGTTGTTGAGTAAATTAATAAACCAAGACACACACTTGGCATTTATTAGTAAGTAGGGATTTATCTTGTCCTTATTCTAGTTGGGGGCGATAAGGCCTGCACTGACGTCCCGCTTGGGGTGTATTGTGCATAGTGCAAGTAGGGATTTAACATTATTATGTAATATTGAAAAAATAGTAACTTAAGTTCAGCTAGCTTTTTAAGATTCAGTATTGGAGGTTTTACCTAAGCAGCACTTGATGGGGCTCTTCGTCCACACCAGGTTTCTCAAGATCTTGGAACGTAGCGTCAACATTGTCGCGCCACAGCTCTTCCAAACGACCAATTTGTTGGGGAGTCACCTAAAAATAATAAAATATACTTAAACTCAATGTTCATCATAGAATTTGTTTTTACCATTTATGTCACGTTTGGTATTTTATGTAACAGATATGTTTATTTATTTATTATTGGAAAACTTACAGCCTATTTATTGATTAAAGTAAATATAAACTTAAAATAATCATCACCTGGCCAGTTACAAATTTTCACCTACAGTTTTAAGAATTTAGTACCTACTTAGTGGCAAGAAACCGAAATTATATTAATATAATAAAAGGAACCCAAGTAGCTCACTAAGTTACAGCCTTAAATTTGAGAACCAAAGAAGTCCAAAGCCATATGATGCCTTATAGAATGCAGTGTGGGTTTGATAAGGCATCTTATGGTCAAAGAAAATATCAACCTCATTAGTTTTTTTAATGTCGTTAACGGAGAAAGAAGTCCTCCAAAAAAAGGTATTCAGTTTGTAATTAGTTTTAACAGAAGGTACGGAAACAGGTATATCTGAAATAAAATATTGGAGTATATAAAGAAATCTTGCTGAGTAATTTGGCACTGTCAACCCTAGCGTTAACAATATTAAGATAGTTTAGTTTGTTAATTGCAGTCCGTTTCTATTGTGTTGTTCTTAACCATTCTAAGATTGTCTGGAAGAGATTGCTTCAAACAGTAAAGCCTTGGAAACAGTTTATTTACCTAACTTATTTAAATGAATGTATTTCAATCGCAAAAATCGTTCAAATCATTTATTCATTTTGAAACCAGCAGTATTCATGCTGATATATCTTAATCATGCATCATTATATGAGGAGTAGGCGAACAAAACGTCACTTTTCCACTTTTAATTTTTTTACAGAAACTAAAAAAGTATTTTGAAGGAGTAGTTGTGTTTTGAAGTCGATTTTCTACGATAAAAAAAGCTTTTTGTCGATTTTAACGCATGAAACGATGTATCTCAGGATTGCCAACACGAATCAATCAAAAAAATAAAAACGTTAAAAAATGGAAAAGTGACGTTTTGTTCGCCTACTCCTCATATAGAAAGTTTGATTGTATATACTAAGTAAGTCTTCCAATCAATATTGTAGTAAAGGGTAAAATCAGTATCTTAAAATATTATTTAAACACAAATCACATCAGTATAATAACTAATTAGTAATAAATAATAATAGTCAATGGACCCACCTGACGGGCGCGCATTTGCTCAGCCTCTGATGGGACTTTCACCAGCCAAGATAGAAAGGCTCGGTCAGCTATAAGAAGAAAACAAGTTTATCAACTTTAAGACCAAAGATTAAATCTGATTTGATGTAGCTATAAAAGTTTTATTACTATTGTTAGAAACTGACAGGACAGTGACAAATAAACAGCTTTTCTTCTATAGTCTGCCACCAAGCAGCAGGTATTCATTGCTGTGTTCCCGTTTGATGAGTAAAGGTTTACAACTACGAGTGCACTGCAGTGCAGTGGAGACCTTTGTAAGTTAAAGTTGTTGGCGACTTTAACTGGCTCATCTCTATAGTATAGATGGTAATCCATACTATAATAACTAGGTCTTACTAATAATCAGTGTATAACGGTGGTAGAGTTACACAATGTTTTGTCTTTGTTGTTCTTTGACAATTTTAAACTGAATCGAAAAAACATAGTGTAACTATTCAACTGTTGTACAGTCTTTATTAGTAAAGTCCTAGATGTGTGTTGGTTTGTCCTTCTTTCACGCAGCAATGACGCCACGGGCCGATGTTATTTTTTGCATAGATATAGTTTAAGGACCGGAGAGTAACATAAGGCTACTTTTTATCCCGAAAAAATGGACTGCTCCTGTGGGAATCACCACACACATGAAACCGCAGGAAGAAGCTAGTGTAGAATAAAGTGTTAAAAATTCATCTCACCTCATAGCTAACAAGTTTGTGAGCAATGTAATAGGGGACAATGTACAACAATAATAGAAGAATAATTAAAAAATGGACAATGAACAACAATAATAAAAGAATTATTATAAAAGAACTAGGAAATAATAGTCTTTTCACTAGAAGCAATCTCTAGATTATATTTTATTACATACAGCTATGTAGCTTATTTAGCGTTGAATTTACTAAGCTGGGCTTTAATTATGTATGATGCTTCTTAACTTGACAAATTGAACATAACATTATGAGTGTATAATTATTATTGTGTATATTATAATTGAAAAATTTATCTAAAATTCTAGCCTTCACCTTTGCTTTTCTCTATATGGCATTTCATTAGCTTTTAAATCTTTATAGCAAATAATATAATAATTAACAAGTACTCGCCAATCAATGGTTTCCATTGCTCCTGATCCCAGTTCATGTCTTTCAAAGAGCTCTGAGCTGCGCAAGGTTGACTGTAAAAGAGTAAAATTTGTATTATGTTTAACAACTTACACTAAGCTAAAAGGCTTTCTCCGATAAGCCCCAATCCTACCATCATAATAAACCTGAAAATATATGCTACTGAACATCTGAGTTCCAGCAGTTGTAATACACGAGTTAATAAAAATACTAAGGATGATAAAAACTGGAAAATTATCCCTCCTTATTCAGTAAATATAATTTTTGTATTACTTTGTATTTCAGCTAGAGAGCTTACAAGGAAAGATTTATATTTAAAGTTATTTTGATATACCTATTAATCCACCCTATTATTAAATAACACAGAAATCTGTCCTCACATTCTTCTTCTTCTTCGTATTATGGCTTTTAACTGCTGCTTGATGTTTTTCTGCCAGTGTAAAAGTGAGGCTTGTGTATGGTAATAAGAGAATAATTGCTTGGTTAGAAAAGTTGAGAACATTGAAATACATTTATTTAAAAAAGGTTTATAGGCATAACATTTATTTACATTTAAGCCTAGAATTTCAATTTAATTAACATGACACTAGTGACAGAAATCAAATGAACTTTTTTGTATTGTAATAAGAGTAAATTTTACATTGGGGTCATTCCACGGTGACGGGCGTGACATTTCAACTTCTATTTTGTGCATTTATTCTTTAACTATTATACGAAATTGCTTAAATACTATTGTAATTGATAAGACATCGATGGTTTTTACTAAATTTACAACATTTTTTTTCTTATTCGGCTCACAAAACAAGTTACGACGATTTTAGTCGCTGTGACGGGCGTGACGCGTACTCGAACAAGATTATCGACCTCTTCGACAAGACACAATATTTCTGCTAATTACACAATTGTTTTTTAAATTCAATTAGTCCGCCTTTTAGAATAATATGCCTTCTAGATTTACAGTGATATGTCGTATGTGAATATTTGATATTGCAGTTTTCGTGACCTGAAATAAGTTGTGACGGGCGTGACAAGACTTTGTGACGGGCGTGACGAGTTCAATTTTTAATAAGTAAACAAACAATTTTATCACCTAAAGTCATATAAGCATTAACCCAAATTCTAAATTTATAAGCGAAAGTTTAAAAAACTCCTTTTATTAGCCGGTTTTGTTAATGTTAGGACTAACTCTTCTGCGAGTGTCCGTCTGGGTTGTTACCACCGCTTTGCTCGTGAAGTCTGCCGCCAAGCAGTAATGTGCAAGCATTACTGTGTTCCGGTTTGATGACCAGAGTAGCCAGTGAAATTACTGGGCTTATGAGATTTAATGCCTAATGTCTCAGGGTAACAAGCGCACTGCAGTGCCGCGCTGGCCTTTGTGTTTCAAAGTTCTGAGTGGCACTGCAATTGTTATGGACCGGCGTTAGGCTTACCATCAGGCAAACGACCAGCTCGTCTTGTTACCAAATAATATATAAATAAAAAAAAGGTAAAAATACTGTGATGGGCGTGATTTGTGACGGGCGTGACCAAAGTAATTTGCTCAGCATCACTAATCAGTAACATAAAAATTTATAAAAGTTATTCACATACATTCCTTTGCGACATATCCTTACTTTCGTAAGCTTTATTACAACGTGCAAGTGATTTGGACTCTTTGATGAGAACTTTTCTATGTATTTTGTGACGGGCGTGACATGCAAACTTGCCTTGCTAAAATGATTAGTAAAATATTATGTAATTATCTGAGAAACACCAAAAATTGTTCCACCACAAGCTGATATCTTGAGCACTCTGTTGACAGTCAAAATATCGCGGAATAACCCATAGAAAACGCAAATCAGTGTTTCCAACACACATGTGTTTTTTCTACCATGGAAATTCCTTGGCAAGATGAAACTTCAAATGAAATTTGATTGAGTGAATGCTAGAATTTTGGTTTTTTTACATCATTAGGTGAAAATTAAACATATTTACTATTAGTAATTAATGTTAAAGTGCTTGTAACATAACATTTATTTTTATCTCATCTGGTATCGATTACCGTGGAATGGCCCATTGGTAGCAGTTATTTATAAAAACGAAGTCTTGTTTAACCTAATAAGGTTGGATAAGTAGACCAGTTTCTTGCTCTTTTTCTTAGTTGTATTAATTATTAGAATGGGCCTGTCATTTATTCCAAGAGACATACCCAATTGCCCAAAAAAAAAATTGGTTAAAGTTACATAGTTGTCATTTAAGATACTTTCTCTTTGTCCAGCCCATCAGCTTGACCTAGTATACAGTCACATCAGCTGATTTTTATTTAAAATAACATATTTTTCGACTACAATAAATATTTCATTTAATAAATAAATAATATTATTATTCACAATGTTGTTATATGATTGAAGTAGTATCACGGTAAGCCTTGAAGGGAGAGTGGCTTCTAAATCCATCTGTCAGACACCAATTAGCTTTCTAATAATGTATTATAACTTACCGACAAAGCAGCACAACAACCGAATCAGCCTTAGCAGGGATAAATCCCAGGACGAAAACATTCCGAGCTCCACATGAGTAGCACTCTAGCAATGTCTCGCCCAAAGGGCCATCACGGTGTAAGGCAGCTTCCTTGTGCTTAGCTCTCACTAGGTGATTGATGATGTGTGAACCAGAGGTGTTGCCACGGCCATTGCAAAACCTATGAAAGACAAATCTCTTTACAATTTTCTTTAACTAGTTGTTCCTTACTAGAGATTAAAAGTACAGTAAATAAACCATTATTTCTATAATGGTTTAGGACTAATTTGCGTAAGTTATTATGTTAAGTGTGCAGCACTTCACCATACTCATAGAGACTTTAATATCGTAGTATTCTTACACATTGGTAAGATTTTTAGTATATACTGATTTGTGTCAAATTACCTATTTTAATAAAAACTTTGATGTGTTATGGAAGCAGCCCTGCTCACATAACAATCAATTTGAGACTCATGTGGAAGTAGGATGAAACCTCTCTTTCTCAAGACTTCTTTTGTTTATAAATGGTTCTCCTACTAAATATCTTCATATTCTAAGCCACATTATGTACGTAGTGTAGATTCAAGGTCAGAAGCTTGTACTTTATTATTGCTTTTAAATCATGTTGTTTAAATAAATAAATGACTCACCACTTGTTACAAATATTGCACATGACAACGGTGGACGGGTCATGGATGCCACAGTACTTGCATGCATGGTCAGGCAACTCTTTGCTGCTGTACAATGCTTCATCTTCTTCCTCAAATTGCAGCTCCGCTATAGCATTCGTCACACTAGAAACCTTCGAGCCTAGATCCAAACGCCCTATGCCGTTGACCTGTTTAAAACATTAGTGAGAACCAAAAACTCGAAGATGATTCATAGGTTATGGAGCAAACAACAAATATACAACACTTTTACAAACCTGACTAGAAGTTGTAAGACCATGGTCATGTTGAGAAGCCTGTGTTTGGCTCTGTGACGGAAGTGTAAAGTCAGTAAACTCAAATTCGGACCCCTGAGTGTCAGCACCGATAAGATCTGCTTCCTCGGGGTCCAAAAACGTGAGCGTTTGTGAGCTCGGTCCGTAGGCGTCCACGCTCATTTTTCCGCAATATAATTACAGGGAATGAAACAAACAAAATGTGTCAAAAAGAAAAACTGCTGCACGTTTTAATATACTGCCCATAACAGCCACGCAATAATTATCAAACGATATGCAAAGAAGGACGAAAAATCGCCATGTTAGCACATGGTTTGTTTCCGTTTACACACTAAATAGCTATTGGTAAAAAACTGGTCCCACTAAAGTTTAACCAATCACATAAAAGCATTGCTACAAAATGTCATTTAGCAATTAGCAATAACCAATGGCGCTACAGTATAACAATGACTTTTGAGTCTTCGTGATCTATGGTTATTTTTTTTTCCGTGGATGACAAAGAGTAATCATAGACACAGCTTGTAGCATGGTTGTAATGTAATGCTTGGCTTACATTATTCCAGTAACATTTCAGTCCAGCTTTTGAATCAGAAACTGGAATGCTACGGGAATAATGTGAAATCACTGGAATGAACTGGATTCTATGAGCGATCGATCCAACCACTGCGTCCAATAATCCAGTTACTGAACTGGATTAGCATACTGGGTGGTCTATTTTTCAATCCAGCGCACCATTCCACCGCCACTGGAATCGTGTAGACGGCCAATCCACTGACATCCCAATGCTGACAGAAACATACAGTAAAAACGAGTTAAGAAAGAGAAAAGAGAAAAATGTTCTCTTCCCATTCATTCATGCCGTCATGCCCGAACTTCTATTTTCTAAAAATCCTTATATAATAATATATGTATGTAATCCATATAAACTTTCTATCTGTTAATAATATTTAATTATACATAATTATTTGGTTTTTGTGTATTTTTTTGTATATCCTCTTTATTTTTATCATTTTATTTATTAATTGATTTCATGTATAAAGTTATCTTTCTTTTCATACCTTATAATTATAATATATTATATTATTATTCTTCCATTTTAACATAGATTACTCAACTTTTCTGTCAGTTTTTTGTTTCTTCGTTCAACTTCAACTTCTTCTTAATGGCTTCTGCAGGGTTGCCGCAATTTCGCCAATGTCGCGTGGATAGATCGGGGAATAAACGAAGGAGGTTGATCGGTGGGAAAGAGAAAAAAAGAAAAAAGAAAAATTAAATCATTAAAAGATGGACCAATCTTGCATCTGAGTTTATCTGAAACAAATAGGACTTTCACGAGACAGAACAAATAATAATAATATATAATTAATAATAGGGTACATACATAATATTATCTATATTAAATATTTATAAAAGTATATGTTAGTCTATAATTTAATCTTATTAACTACAATACATTTATATAGTACATGCACAAATGGGGTAAAGACAAGAGACAATAGAGAACTAAGATTAGTAGGGAAGGGTATATCAGGAGGCAGCATATCATACAAAGAGCAGCGGAGCGTCGAACAACTGAAAAATATGTGCTCAGCAGTGCCCTCATCAAGACCGCACTCACAGATCGAGTGGTCACGTATTCTTATTTTAGCTAAGAAGACCGGTGTGCAGGAATGACCCAGTCGCAGGCGGCAAATAATAGACGTAGCAGTTTTATTGATATTCTTAAATTTAAAAAACCAAGGTTTTGGGGGGATGGTCGGTTGTAATTGGCCATAATATTTTCCCTTGCAGACTCTAGATCTTTGCCAAGTTATATCCCAGTCCTTATACATTTGGGTCAAGCAAGTAGTAGAGAGGTCATGTGCGTATATTTTATAATATTCCCTATTTCCGTTTTGGGCAGCAGTTTTAGCACATGAGTCAACTGTCTCGTTACCTGGGATGCCAATATGTCCGGGGATCCATGCAAGGACTACATGTAAGCCAAGTAGGTGGCATTGATAAAGGGCTTCTTTAATTTTTAACACTACAGGGAATCTCGACTTTGATTTGAATTGATTAGATAAGATAGCTTGGAGACAACTTCTTGAGTCTGTAAAAATGATTGAACGAGGTATATTATGAGATCTAACAAATGAAATAGCTTCTAAAATTGCTACAGCCTCTCCAGTGAAAACAGAAGTGATAAAAGGGCATCTATAGCTAAGAATAATTCTATATTTTGGTATCCAAACAGCAGCACCCACATCGCTGTCATTATTCAATTTGGAAGCATCAGAGTATACAGTGAGCCATTCTCTCCAATTGCTATTAATTTTGTCAGTGAATAATTTACTGGGTTCTATAGAGTCTTTGTTTATACCAAAGTCAAGGATAATCGAGGGTTGAAAAATTAAAGATTCATAACTAACTGAAAATAGAGGGTTAATTTGGAATTGATAAACCGGGCAGGGAAGTTTAGAGTATTTAATGAAGCTACGAATAATGCAGGGCAATTTCTCTTCTGATCTATATCCTTGGGAGATTAAGAGATTGTGGAGAGATTCGATTTTGTGTAAAATAGGATGGTCAGAGTTTTGTACAAGTTTAAACAGAAATCTGTCAGCTAAAAATTGTCTACGAATATGAAGTGGGGGATCACCACATTCTACCTGCATAGCATTTATTGGGGATGATTTCATTGCTCCAAGGATAATGCGGAGGGACTTTGATTGGATTTTGTTCAGATTATTTAAAGCAGCTTTATTACCCGGATCCAACAAAAATGAACCATAATCTAAATGACTACGAACAATGGCATTGTATAACAATTTTTGGGAAAATGGATGTGAACCCCACCAAGCTCCAGATAGGGCACGGAGGACATTAATATTTTTCTCACATTTAGAAGTGATGTAGTTGAAATGGGGAACTCCAGTTAATTTTGTGTCCAGCCAAACTCCTAGGAATTTGGCTGAATTTTTCTGAGGGATGGTTTGGTTCTCATACATTAAATCTATGTTAGGGATGTTTCTTTTTTTTGAAAAGATGACTACACTACTTTTTGCAGTTGATATGGTTAGTCCATGTTCAAACAACCATTCACTCAAATATCCAAGGGCCGAGTTAAGTTTATCTTCTGCTTCTAAAATAGACTTAGCTGATAAATACAGAGTCAGATCATCAGCATACTGTAAAACTTGGCAGAAAGAGTTTACAGATAATTCCAAGTCCCGGGTATAGAGATTATAGAGAAGTGGGCTTAGCACTGATCCTTGGGGGAGGCCTTTCCACACAGTCCTAGGTGATAAATGAGAGTTTTGGGTTCTAATTAGAATATTTCTTTGTGTCAAAAAACAACATATAAAACGGATCATCTTCTCAGGGATACTCAGCTGTAACAATTTGGTTCTGAGTTCCGGAAGGAGAACATTATCATATGCAGCTGCCACATCAAGAAATACCCCTACAAGGTATTCTTTTTTCAAAAAGGAGAGGTGTATTTCCGTTGTAAGAATACATAGACTGTCCATGGTGCTCATTCCCTTTCTAAAGCCAAATTGAGATTTGGCAATCAGACCTTTACTTTCTACGAGCCATTCTAATCTATTTTTGATGAGGTGTTCAGATATTTTAGCTAGAACACTAGATAAGGCTATAGGTCTTCGAGAATTGGGGTCTGAAGGATTTTTGCCCGGCTTCAGTAATGGAATAACAATTTGTGTATTCCAAGCCTCTGGGACAAAGCCTTGGTCATAGAAGATATTTATAAGATCTAATAAGAAACGCTTAGTTTTTTCTGATGCTTTTATAATGAAAGAGTAAGGGATTCCATCCAAACCAGGTGAAGAATCTACCAAGCCACTTAAGACCAGCTGTAGCTCATCAAAGGAAAAAGAGGCATCAAAAATACTAGAGGGGGAAAGTGAGTATCTAGGAATATTAAAAGAAATAGCCATATGGACAAATGGGGGAGCAAGTTTATTTGCAAAATTCTCTAACCAAGATGAGGGGTCATTAGATGTGTTATTTGTATAGTTACAATAGCCTCTAAATCTGCGAATCTGTTTCCATACTATAGATGGGGGAGTTGTAGGAGATAAAGTTTCGCAAAATTTTATCCATCCTGTTTTTTTCTTTGATTTTAATAGTCTCTTAGTTTTAGCTGCAGTTCTCTGGTAATCTATAAAATTGTTTTCTGTCATGGCTGAGTTATAGGTAAGTTCAGCTTCATTCCGGCTTCTAGCTGTTGTTGAACATTCAGAGTCCCACCAAGGGGGGGATGACCTGTTAAACCTAGGTTTTTTGGGGGGGATATGCTCATCAGCAGAAGAGATAACAGATTCCACAAATTTTGAGTAGGATGAAAGCGGATCAATATTAGGGTTGGAGATTAAGTCTAGCTTGTTATCGAGAGTGCATGTGAATGCGTCCCAATTAGCTCCTGAGAGTCTATATTTTAGAAGAGGGTTTGGAGGACTTTCAGAAGGAATTCTTTGGGGGAGTTTAATGATGATGGGGAAATGATCACTACCATAAGTGAGTGGAAGTACTTCCCAAGATAGAGTAGAAGCAAGGGATGGTGAGCAAGCAGTAAGGTCAACAGCACTTCTTGGGTTTTGTGATGGGGGAACTCTACGTGTCGGAGAACCATCATTCACAACACACAAGTTTGCTTCATCAAAAATATCTAAAAGGGAATATCCAAAAAGGTCACAGTTAGCCGAACCCCAAGAAGTGTGGTGTGCATTAAAGTCTCCCATTATTATGACAGGAGTAGGAACAGATGAAATAATTAGGAGGATATCAGGAATCAAACAGGAATTGGGATGAGGGACATAGAATGATAGGAAAGTAGTGTTAAAAGCTCGAACAGCTACAACATTAAATTCTGAGCTGTGAGCAGGTAAGTTTACCTGAGCGAAGGTTAAGCTACGCTTAACAAGCAGGGCGCACCCTGCATACCCATCCTGCCGGTCATCCCGGAGACAGGAGTACCCGGATACTCTGTAATGAGACCCAGGCACCAACCATGTCTCCGAGATGGCCACCAGGATGGGTGAATACTTTCTAATAAGAAAGTTTAGCTCATGAGTCTTTGGACGAAGACTTTTGCAGTTCCATTGGATGATTATGGACTGATCCATATTGGTTATTATTTAACGATGAGAGTTGGGAAATCATGTGGGCAACGTTGGGCGGTATGTTAATTGCGTTTTGGGATATAATATTAATTAACATGGTCAAGGGTTGAACCAACAGCTGGTGCTGCGGTTCTTCATGTGAAGGGGAGGGAGGGGTTTGGGACATTTGAAGGGAATACCCATTGGGAAGAGAAGATGGGACATTTGATATGATTGCTTGATGAGCCGCTCTATCATAAGACTTTCCTAATGGGGGTTTAGGGCGGGGATTTCTATACTCTGTTTTTCGGTAGGTATGTGTTTGAGATTGAACTGTGGGGATTGAACTAGGAGCGGAAGTATGTTGGGGATCCCCGGTCGGCATCTCCCTCACAACTTCATTAAAACTCCTGCCTAATTTCGCAAATTGGTTAGATGCTTCTTCGTATGAAATTCCATCACGGGACATGGCCATTTTAATCGATTTTTGTCTGTCATGTTCGGGGCAGGACCTATTAATCGAGAAATGATGAGCGGAACAATTCAGACATGTCGAATCCTTTTCTTGCACTTGGCAATCATCACCATTATGTGGTTGAGCGCAGCGATAACAGCGTGGTTGAGAGCGGCACTGAGTCTTAATGTGACCAAATCTGCAGCAGTTATTGCACTGGATTGTAGGGTAGTTGTAGGTTTCAACTAGCATTGATGAATAGTATGAAAATACTCTTTGTGGTAGTTGTTGCCCTCTGAATGTAAGAACTACAGTTTGGGTTGGTTCCCAGGTCACAGTACCATCTACTTTGTTTTTGCGATTTAATCGCCTAGCTTTTAGAATCCGTGTGCAGTGACCAGGTATTTGTAAAGATTCTACAAACTCATCCATAGACCAGTCAACGGGTACACCGCGTACTAGTCCCATCCTAGTGACATTGTAAGTGGGGATGAAAGCTTCATACTTATACAATTTAAGCATTGGGTTATCAAGGAATTTATTTGCCCCCAAGGCAGATTTAAATTGGATAGAAATTTTATTTCTTCCTACTTTCTTTACTCCATCTTGGCAAATATTATCTATTTTGTTGACAAACAAAAATTGACCAAATTTGATGGGTCTAATACTTGTGCCTGCAGCTGGATCGGGCTCCACGCGAGACACATGCACAATGTAAGGACCTGAATCAGTTACCTCGTACGATCTTATGCCAAGGACAGACATGGCTGGATGAGTATATGTTGTTTGAATCGACGCTGACGCTGCTTCTTGGTTGATTATTGTTTTTTTGTTAATAGAATTATCATTTTCTTCTACCAAATGTCGTTTTTTAGAGGATGAATTTGGTTGGGGAGCCAATGCAGGAGCAGCAGATGGATCCGGAGGGTCCGGATCCATCGGCGTCACAGGGGAAATGGCCTCCATTTCCCCTGCTTAGCGACAAAAACTACTACTAACACTTACCACCACCTAACAATCTATAAAATAACACTCAGGGTAAGAAACCAGGTCGAAACAATAGTTATTTCACTTTTAAACTTTATCAACCTCACTAACACGTGTATCTCCTATCACACCGAGTTGAGCGACCCCTTGTTTCTTCGTTCTTTTATAATCGTGGAACTAGCACAGATGTCAAATAAAGACAATTGCCAAAGAGAATATAATCCCGGTAACAATTGCCACAAAAAAATACGAGTTGTTCGCATGGCTATCGGTATATTATGCTATTAACATATAGGTACCCTGAGTATATAAAAACATTAAATTATGATCTATAAGTACATACTAATAAATATTTACATGAGTATATAATATGTACCCTGTGTATGTTAATAGCAAATACTTAACAATAGGTTTTATGGTCGTTTTGCTATTTAAATTATCAGGCACCTAAATGGTTTTTTTAAATAGGTAGGTTGCCATATATATGTTGGATACCTTAGCACACTACAAGTAGAATGGGTGCTACGGAATATATTGCAATAAGTATATTATATATTTATTATTATAGGTTTTTTTATGTTGTTTGGTAACGAGACGAGCTGGTCGTTTGCTTGATGGTAAGCATAACGCTGGCCCATAACAATTGCAGTGCCACTCAGAACTTTGAAACACAAAGGCCTGCGCGGCACTGCAGTGCGCTCGTTACCCTGAGACATTAGGTATTAAGTGTTCATATGCCCAGTAATTTCACTGGCTACTCTGCTCATTAAACCGGAACACAGTAATGCTTGCACATTACTGCTTGGTGACAGACTTCACGAGCAAATCGATGGTAACAACCCAGGCGGACACTCGCAGAAGAGTTAGTCCTACCACTAACAAAAATTTCAGTTGTATAGCGTGCTTGGCCCCCTGTTTTCTGCAACAAGTCTACTGTCAATGAAACAATTTCACTAGCACTCTCTAGGGTCTAGTGAGAATGGAATAACTAATTTAACATGGAATTAAATAAAGCCTTTGATTATTGATTGTTATACAATGTAGGTAGGTACTATTTTCTTCTGAGGTCATCATAAAATCAACATTTAGAAGCATGCCTTTGTGATGCGTTATTAATCTACCGTCAACTATATTTATCCTTATTGCCTAAAAAATAACTAGGTTACCGATATGTTGCGGGAAATTGCCCCATAAAACAAAAATATACCGGTTTTTGAGAACATCAGCAATAAAAAATTTACGCCCGGCATTTCTGCCACATTTTAGACTTATTTACTGAAGATGAAACTGTAAACGCAACGTGAAGTGAATAAAATAATGCGATGCAGTGCAATCTTTAGTATAAATTCGTATCTTTGGCGTTAGGCCACAAGTTTTGATTATGATCAAAGAGCTTTGGTGTATCGTGTTATTGAATAGTTGTAACTTCCAGACATCAGTTATAATACATCTTTAGACTAGAGAAATATAAATAGTCTAGAATTGGAATATTATTTCGTTCAGACTTTAGACGTTACAGTATAATATATAGGTAGTGTATTCGCCACTTAGACTTGCAATAAACAGTTAGTTTGTCTAGGTTAGATGCGGTGTTTACTTATGTAGTAGTTAGTAATTAAGGATTTTTAGCCCATTGAAAAAAAAATTAAATTCAATACATTTGCAGATTCATTTTCGCTTTTATCTCATTAAAAAAAGAAAAGTTAAATTCAATTCAATAAAAATAAAGTATATTTTACAGATTCATTTTCGCGAAGTTGTTATATCGAATATTTTCAGCGGCTAGGTATTATTAGTTCTGATAATTCACAGGATATCTCTAAAATTAATTACGATTCCTGCTACTGAAATTTGATTTCTCGCCATCTGTTTTAAACTTTACCTACCTATAGTACCATAGTACCTATGTCTTGCAACCTGCCCAATACAATATTGCTGAGATTAAAAGCTATATATTAAAAATAATTTATAAGTAGCTTTTAATCTATACCTATATGATGCTGTCGCAGAGACGCATGCATATGCGATAATGCTATTTCAGTTATGCGTATAGCTGACGCTGCTTGAGGGCGCTCATCCTAATGGATGGGCATTGGGCACCTCTTCGGCCCTGTAGGCTGTACATGATGGATGAGTACAGCAGGTGTGTAGGTAGTACTCGTAGTTAGTGAAGTTTTTACGCTTTATCTTTTTCTGTCGCTGGCTACTTTTTTGCAAATATGTATAGGCAGCGAGCGTTTTTGAATGCATCCAGAATGCAGACGTTTTGCCCATGTTATGCAGATAAAGGTTTTAATGTCTCGTTGCGGCGGAGACGACGATAGGACGCACCAGGACCTTGACTCCCTGAATGCTATTGGTTGGCACCTGGGAACCTTTAATTGGGTAAAGTTTACCCATTATAGGGCTGACCAGGGCTAGGGTAGGGTTCTTAGTCGGTCGGTTCCTTTGAGTTACTGACGCTTTATAATCTACCTAAGTATAAATACTTAAAGGTATAAATGCTTAAGTAATATCTAATCAAATATTATCTACTTTAATCGTGAGTAAAGAACCTATTAAGTATTTGTAAGTATTCTTATATTGACTAAATTATGGACAGTAGGGTCAGTATAGGTACTTGTTTAATTGTTTTGAAGATGAGCAAATGCTTCAACGAGGAAGTTCGACACTTCGACTATTAGCAAGGTTCTTTATACTAAAAGCCAGAGTAAACAATCAGTTAAATACACACCAGCCGCTGTTAAAATTAATCATGTTTAACACGCAAGATGTCACGTGCACCCACCCAATTAAGGGACGCCGAGTAACCATCAGCGTCCCCTGCGATACGGTCACAACATATCGGATTACCTTGCACCGACGCAGTGGTCTCTGCAGTTGGAAAACAACTAATTGAAGCAAACGTCTTGATTGATGAGTGCGACGACCTCCAGACGCAACTTAATCAATCAAAGGGATTGGTAATAAACAAATGAAGAGCGTTGACAGCGTCCTTTGCTCAATACGAAGTGTAATATAATTATTTACTTGCAATGATTTCATTAGGTAGACAGTAAATTACAAGCGTCGCAAGAAGGCAGCACGAGACAATTGCTGGCAATTGGTGCGTAGCGGCGCCACGCGTGATGTCACCGGGTCTTCTCTTCTGCTCAATATTTTTTTGAACTTGGCGTTTATAAATATTTCATGATGCCACATTGCTCGTTCAGTCCCAGAGATAACAACGTCAACGAAAGACAGCCAGTAATGCTTCATATCAATTCAAGACTCCAGTGGCGCCAGGGTAGAAATTTCAAGTCAATCAGCCCTAATTGGTTGAGTGGATAAGGCCCTCCGGTCATCATTGAGGGTCTGTTAAAATCAGATGCGTACGTCTATTAACTCATGTGAAGTTGTGTAAATGTTTGCCTTATTGTCAAGCGTAATTGTTTGGGTTGATGTAACCCATCGCAAGCGTTCCTATTAATTGAAACTTAGGCCCTAATGACAATGCGTGGACTTCCTGCATTCGTGTCTATGAGGAACTATTCGTACGCAAATATGAAGTGATACTGCTCTGGTAGGCGCCCATTCTACTCGTATGTCAACATTGTTGTAGTGAAATGACATCATGACGATGCGCGTCCCATTTCTGTGACTAACAACAGCTTATTCTAGTAGGTAGTTGTAGAGGCTCAATAGCTGAATTTGGTATATAAGCTTAGATAATTTACTACACGGTGTAAGGTTATTTTATGCATTCTTTTTGTAGTTTATGCCTTATCAAATGCTTTGGGTTACAATATATTATGTAGTCGACTATTCGTAGCGCCATCGATTAATGTTTTTTTAAATAAATGACGCCTTTCTACGAACATGTTAAACGCTGTGCGTTTAACTTCTACATCTGCATTAGCCGCGCGTTTAAATAAACATTGTCTAACTCTGTTCTGTTGTGACATTTCTAATCATCTAAGTTTATCTTTAGACAATGTGGCGTCTAAAAGTTGTTTTTTTTTGTGGTAACACGGTCTGTCTTTATGCACATAATATATACTACCTTTAAGTATGTATTGGAGTAGGTATAGTCACCATAACTAAGCGCTTCTATGCTTCAGAGGATACCAGCTTACCTAAGTGGTAGTTCTGTTCTACTTGTTATCAAACCTAAAAATATCTACCCCAAAGGTTGGTCACTAATTAGTTTGGCCGTAAAGGAAGGAAGGTAAATAACTAACAGCTATGTATATAGTTACTCTTCCTCTGGGTTATATTAAAATGGGATTTTGGATGAAACAAGGAAACGAAGATGTTAAATTATTCTTAATATAAAATCGTTGGTTTGTACAATTATTCTTTAACATCTTCGACTTCATAGCTCCACTTCGACTTTGACTTCATAGCTCCATCATCAGAACCTCGGCACCAACTCGGCACCTAGTGCATGGACTCGTCAAAATTAATCATACGAGTCCAAACTCGAAGAGTTTACTTGTAGCCACTAAAGAGTCCATTATTCACCTCCTGGCTCCCAAATTATAGTTTTTCATCCGAATTACATAAGTATATAAAAATATATACTTAAGTATATAAAATACACTTTTATGTGAGATTTGTTTGAGAATGTAAAAATGGCCACATGTTGTAAAAAAGCCAATATTTAAATTTGGTTTAGTTTCAAAGCATTTTCAAGACATTAAAAGTAGCTTAAATTCACAAATTTTCATCCTAACTGGGTTAAAGTCACATAAAGACATAAATATGGAATCCATTGTAAGTTAAAATCTCAAATAAGTGCATATATATCTTTACCTATTACTTAAGTATCTTCCCGTGAGACAAAACTACATGACACGTTTTAAATAATTAGCTATGCATGGTTTTATGCTAACGATATGTGAGTACATAAGAATGGTAACCGGCGCCGAGTCTCATCTGGATTCACGGCCTGACCTGTTGACTGTATTATCGGCGGTACGAAGGTTTCATCAAGACGTGTGCCCTTACTCGCCATGTCTGCTCAGTGACCGAGCCTATTTTGATCAATGGGCTCACATATTCGAAGCGATCACGGGCCAGTGGTTGGGAAATCAACTACCGTAAAATGGGGCGACTTTCAAATTACGGGGCGTCTTTGATGATTACTACAATTTTTACTTTTTTATTTCGTATTTCACTAGTTTCGACACGCAGATTGTTAAGTTTTTTGGGTTGGCTGCACTGACAGTTCTGCCATCTTTTTCCAAGAGCTGTGCGTGCTGTTGTTGTCAAACAGCCGGTAAAAAATTTTTAAACTTAGTATAGGGTTCAGATAAATTTTGTGACCTGCCTTTGGGGATACTATAAGAATCAGTCGAGAAAACAGGGGTAATCAAAGCGACCCCTTTTTCAATATAAGGTACATAGGCCACATTCTAGTTTTTTACTCTGAAAGTATAAGTCCTAAATATTTTTTTACTGTTGTATTTAAATCTGCATATCAAGTCGTCATTATGGTATTTATTTCATAATTTTAACTTTGAAAATAAAGTAGTGAGACGCGTTTTAATTTTAAAATTAATCAAACTAACCTCGTTTTACGGTACGGATAGATCAACTACGAACTTCGTTTTCAATAAACTCAAATTTTCGGTGAAAGAAAACATTGTGATGGAACCGTAGCAGGGTGGTAGGCCATCCAGTGCTCGTCTGGCTGGCGCTTCGCCCTCAAGATTAAAATGTATCACCAAGCACCTAGCTTAGGTATTGCATTGAATGGAATCCTAGTTGTATAGAAAGGCGTGGGTGGTTCAGACGAGCTTTTTTAATGGTTGACTTTCAAGACGGCGAGATCGAGTCTCTTTTTAGGGCCAGATCAGCAGCGCAAAGGAGGTTATTGTGGACCGATTTTGAGAATCTGTTTTTTTTGTTTTAGATGGTATATCTCTCGAGGTGAGTCGGAGGTCGAGGTCTTCCATATGCATTTCATGAAATAATACCTAAAGGTGAAAAAAAGGGGGTTGAATTTTTTTTGTGTATCGCTTTTTTAAAAGCACTTCTAGTGTTGTATTAGATTTTGTATAAGAAACTATTAAAAAAAGAATACCACAATATTGAACTGTCATATTGGGCTCGTGGTGCTTGTAATATGTAGGTTATAATACCTACATATTTCAAGCACAGCGAGCCCTAAGATTTACAGTAAATTAGATCCCAATTCTTATCCTAAGCAGTCTCTGACGAATTTCCCTACAACTCGTTGGCGCACGGCCGCAGATTGCAATCGCTAGAGCATTCAAGACCATATTTTAAACATTCTCTTACACAATTCAACAGGAACATTAAATAATTTCACTAAAATGTTTGGTTAAAATATTGTGCAAGTATCGCAAACAGCCGACGTTAACGATTAGAACAGTGGAGCCGGACCAGTCAGAAACTCAGAACGTTTGTATTTACCTAACTAAATTAAGAACAATTTACGAGATGGTTGTTTTATGTTTGCAGACAATTTGGTTCACGGCTCATTGGTTACTATGAAATCCTGCATGCGCCCGCGCCGTTTGTGATAACATCTAGATGCATGTAACCTAAATAACTTATTGCAATCTGGGTACGATCAAAAGAGTTTTAAGTTGTTTGTTTTACTCAATTGATTAATGATTTTCTTGATTGTTATTACACTCGTCTTCTAGGACGTTCAGGCACCATACACGATAACGAACTGTCGTGCGTCAAGACAGAAGAGTTACGACTTCAGATGCTGCTGTTGAATATTGTGTACTATCTTGTTTTTGTCGTTTGACCACTACTACGCACTACACGATGTTAGTGACGATGTGCGTGAAAAATGCTGACGCAATTAACGTCGTACTATTGCTATTACCTGATATAGACAAACCGTAGACAAAACTGAATAATAAAAAAACCTGTAGGTATTTAACGCAAGGACGCATCACGCAGCTTGTCTGGGTTAGTCTAGTGCGTAGCCACAGAATTTAGCCTACTTTCGATTCATCACTTCTGAACTACATAGTCTGAACTGTATAGACAGTGCGAGGCTGCTTTATGTCTCTTTCCAGCAACTTAGATTGGCCTTTGAGGATTTCTAGCACTGACTGGTAAAGAAGAGCTAAGAATCCGATATAGGCTATAAACTGATTATTATGATTTATATAATTATGTCTTATGATACATATTATATAATTATATGATTTATTACAATGTAGGTATAGTTCCTGTGTTACATTTTAGGTTGATTGGTCCCAGTGGATAGACAAGATCGACCAGCCACAAGTAACCACTATTTTGTGGTTAGAAAGTGTCCAAGTCCACCCAGCAGGTTGTTTGGCCAGTATCTCCCAGCTACTTAACAAAGTTGTAGACGTTAACAAGTTAAGCATTATTGTAAACATCTTATCTACATACACATGGACATGTCTGGCTACGTTGAATATTTGTACTTTTAAACAGCACTATTAGGTATTCAATCGATATGCGCAACGGGAATACAAGACTCCACGTGGTAATAACAAGCTGTTTCAATTGAATACTAAGTCGAATTAAACGCTTCACAGAATCGATGGATCGAATCATAAATTCTGTTTAAAATAAATTGATCCGGTATGTGCTTTGATCGAACTTTTTAACTCGTATCGTAAATAACTACATGAACCTGCCCAATGTAATAAAGCAACGGCACAAAACAGGGATAACGGTGCCCAAAGGGCCAAAGGGGCCGCATAGTGACTAATTTTTTGATTTTCGAAAGCACTTTATAGTTTTTTTCGATGTTCGATTGTCTTAATTGAAGATATGTTTGTAAGCTGCATGTTTGGCGATTCGCAATAAATAATAAACTTGAGGTAAAATAAAAAAATTACAGATAACATAAATGTTTACACACGTCATACCTGGTGCTGGTAGTAGGAAGTCCTTCTTCACAATAACTCTTCTGAAAGTGTCCGTCTGGGTGAGTACCACTGCTTTGCTCTTGAAGTCAGGCGCCAAGCAGTAATGTGCAAGCATTACCTACTGTGTACCGGTTTGATGATCAAAGTAGTCAGTGAAATTATTGGGTTTATATGACACTTAACACGTAAATAATGTATCAAGGTAACGAGCGCAATACAGTGCCGCGCAGACCTTTTTGGTTCAAACTTTAAAGTTATGGGAGGCACTGCAATTGTTATGAGCTGGCGTTATGCTTACCATCAGGCAAATGACTCTCTTTTGTTATCCAAAAGTAAAAAAACCAGCACAATATAGGATTCACTGTGTCACAGTTGGCATATACGCACACAAATACAAAATACAAATATCCAAGACTCCAGAACAAACTATGCTCACAACACAAAGTCTGCCCGGCCGGGGCTCTAACCCGGGCCCCGCGCTTCTCAAGCAGGATTATTACCAAGTTAGCCAAGGAGCCACAAATAGAATTAGATAGGTGAATTTTTGCTCGGAGCGTTTCGTAGGTTGTGGAGAATTTCTTTCTAGAATAGGTTTACAGTTTAGTTTGCCATTAAGTTCGCACGATTTGTGCATTCATATAGTGTTAAAGTATTTCTTGTACATTTTATTATTCTACCTATATTTCTACCTAGAGTCAAGTCAGGCCTAATACTCTGGATTGATGACATAGGTATTCCATTCTATTTGTGGTTTTGGTTTTAAATCGTTAATTTTGGTTTTTTAGTGCCATATAGTCTTTAATGTGTCCCAATGACAGCTAGAACTTTTAATGTAGATACCATAATTAAATCCAATTTAAATTGGTTATTGTTTCTCGTTACTTACGCAACTACTACGTACGATTATAATAATTGTCGTACGTCAAATTAGCTGATCTCATATAGAGTGGCAATTACAGGACCAAATGGCAGTATATTTTTTTCTCCCGCTCTAAGAGCTTATTTCTTAAGCCTTATAAAGCATGCTGAAGACCATATAAGTTTAGTGGGGCCTTGGATGTCCTTAACGGATAATAATGTAATTGTACTTAACAATCCATTAAAGATGACGTGGGAATAGGCCAAATTAATCCCTATGACGTCATAGGTTTACTTTGGGTTTCATGAGGTCCATTTTGCGCCGGATGTAATCGTGAATTGCCCTAAACTGCAAAATTTTATGTACAGATTAATCTAGTAGAAGCCCTTATATGAAAAGTGTCAATTATCTAACGTGCATGCCTTTTAAGGGCTGTAGGTATCTAAAAAGGCAGGCCCTAATAACGAAACAGTAATCATGACGTTGCGTTGTCTGCACGATTTCTTCAAACTCAGTAGTGCACTAATTTATGGAACAGACCTGTTTTGTAGCAAGAACAGGAAATCACCTTGAGCTTTTGAAAAATACACGCGCTTCCAGCAATTATTATTAGTGTCGGTCAGAAACTGAGGAAAAGGTGAAATATTTTTACACAAACATTTTGATGTTTTTCCTGCACCGACTGAAATATACACGACGTAATTACTATATGAAGTCTATGAACTCGTTGAAGTCTAATTTTTTTCTTCTTTTTATGTTATTTGGTATCGAGACGAGCTGGTCGTTTGCCTGATGGTAAGCATAACGCCGGCCCATAACAATTGCAGTGCCACTCATAACTTTGAAACACAAAGGCCTGCGCGGCACTGCAGTGTGCTCGTTACCCTGAGACATTAGGTATTAAGTCTCATAAGCCCAGTAATTTCACTGGATACTCTGCTCATCAAACCGGAACACAGTAAGGCGGCAGACTTCACGAGCAAAGCGGTGGTAACAACCCAGACGGACACTCGCAGAAGAGTTAGACCTACCACTAACAAAACTTACTTTACTTTGGGGAACTAAGAGTGCCGCGCCACCTTTGCATAATAAGAGCTATACAAAAGGTTGCGATTTATGAATGAATGATTAGTCTCGATCGTAAAACCTGAGACAAAGGGATAATTATGCGCTAATACCGTAGTCCGGCGGAACTGACGGTAGACCCATCCTTTATGGTGGCCTTTCGTCATTTAGCGGCCTTCACTGTCTGTCGGCCGGTCACGCACCTTCTTCTAATTATAGCCGCGTGTGAATGGACAGCGACACTCTCTTTGGCATCCCTGCTGGCAGCTGCGATTCTGCGATTCGAATTTCAAATCGTTGAGAGCACATGTTAATTCACTTCTCGTATTAGTGTAAAAAGGGGTTGTGAGAATTATATTTTTGGTTATCATAAGAAACATTGAAGTTGATTTCTTCTACAAATTTTGTGAAAACTTAAAGACCGTTTAAGAACACAAATGTTAATAGAATATCCCAGTCTATTCTTTGAACACAAATTTTAATAGAATATCCCAGTCTATTCTTTTAACAAATGTTAATAGAATATCCCAGTCTATTCTTTTAACAAATGTTAATAGAATATCCCAGTCTATTCTTTTAACAAATGTTAATAGAATATACCAGTCTATTCTTACAATAGTATAATGTATTTAGCTTATTCACCATCTTTGACCACATCGTCGATTAAGATCAGGTGAGATAGTGGTTACGTTTATGTGTATAGACGGTCTTCCCACAAAAAAATTAAACACACTTTTATTGTTTAGCTTATGACAAACTAGCTGCTACCCGCGGTTTCACCCGCGGATATTGGATTTCATGGGTTTTATTTTTTTGCGCGGAACCCTAATTTTTTTTCGAAAATTACAGTAGGTAAGGTAAGTAAGTTACTCCTTTTAACATCAGCTATCTGCCAGTCAAAGTGCCGTCAAAATTGGTTCAGCCATTCTGGAGATTACCCGGAACAAACAGACATTCAGACAGACAAACATTTTAAAAATGGTTGTTTTGTTATAATTTTATTTTTTTGTATAGATCATATCAGTTTGGAACATAGGCCTACTAGGGCTTGTAGATTATCCAACTGTTTTTGTAGCTAGCTAGGTTAGATGTAGTGTTTATTTATGTATTAGCTAGTTAATAAAGGCATTTAGCCAGTTAAAAAAAAAAGTTTGGAACATATATAAGATATATACATATACATACATACATATATGTATATACATATACATACAAAATGTGTAAAGGCTCTATTTTTGGGGGGAAAATGGATAATATAAGTATGTACAGCCCGATAGGTTAGTTTACAGTGAGGCATGCTATAGAATCCAAATCCAAAAAGCAAATTATTTAAAATCGTTGGTTTTAATTGGTGCTTGATGAACTTTCTAAATGGAAGCATCAAAATTATTTGATTGAATCCTATTCGTATATCTAACTGTCGTAATTGATATGTACCCAACAGTAAATAATGAATGAATCTGTCCATAAATGAGATGATACAAAATGGCAACGTATTTTGCGATCAGTAAACCACAACTATAATAGCTCTACCTAAGCCAATGAACTTCGACAATAGCTAAATCCCAACAAAAACCTTATTCAATCAACTGAGCACCTAAATAGAAATCAATTAGAATATATAGGTTGTAGGCGTTTCATGAATGAATTTATTGGTGTTGACGGATGTATGGATGTATAGACATTCGATATATACCTACATTGACCTTATTGTCAATCAATTAAAGATCATGAATATGATACCTATAGTTTCTGTTACGAATCAAATTACAGCCCATATACATGTATGAATTACGTAAACATGTAACTATGTAGGGAAAATTAGTAGGAGCTTTGCTTAGTACCTGGTCTGTACTAGTAAAGTCTTCCTTTGCCTGATGTATGAGTTTTAAACTGACCAATCACAACACGCTGTCTTCCCTCGTCCCCCGACAACATTTACGATTGTGTTCTCGTGCAATACTTGGATTATGCGGCGTCTTCGGTCTAGGCTTACTGGTCTGTGGAGCTTATGGTACGTTACGAAGATTTGACTAAACATCCGCAAATGTATGCTACACGTCACCAAATTCGATCACACGAGATGAGATAGCGATCAAACGCTAACGTACCCATCGAATGTAAAAAATAGCAATAATAGTAAAAATAGTAAACAAAGTCGTCGTGACGTACAACAAGTCGTTATCGTGCGCCAAGCACCTAAAGAAGGCTCTAAAACAAAAATTGCTTTCAAAAAGCGACTAACCGACTTCAGAGACACACCTGAACCGATTATGATCAAATTTCTATGGGACCAATCTGAAAGTATATCCTTTCAAATAAAAAATATTTTTCCAAATCGGTTTATAAATGACGGAGATCAGAGATAACATAAAAGAAAATACCAACCGAATTGAGAACCTCTTTCGTTTTTGGAAGACGGTTAAAAATAAGCAGTAGCTTCTATGTAACTGTAGACCCATTAATTCCCATTGCAAAATGATCTTATACATACATTAACATTGAAGTTGAAGCGCATTTGAATCGATACAACGATTCGTAATTGACAACCGAGTAGGCGTACCGTCAATGAATCGGTTCGACTATAGACGTATTCGATACTTTGACCTTAAATATTCGCCAATCGATTGCTGAACGATATCATTATGTCGGAACAATTTAAAAGGTTAATGGAGCTTGCGACACTTTGGTTTATTATCAGATAAGTACAGTACTTGGGTTTAGAATGTTTGCTTTAATGATTAAAGATCATGTCGATAACAAGATAAGTAGTAAGCGTTTAAGTTCATGTCCATTCGACTAAAGAAAAATAATTAAAATAATGAATTGGTCAACTCATCCCGCGGGTTCAGTTTGGGGCGGGATCTTCACGTAAGAGTCAGTAAACCATAATGTCTGTCCTAAACAATTGAAGTGCGACCCGGAACTTTGAAACACAGAGGCCGGCGCAAGACTGCATTGCACTCGTTACCCGAGGTATTAAGTCTTATATGACCAGTAGGTAATTTCACTGAATACTTTGCTCATTCAACGGGAACACAGTAATTCTTATTATGGGTATACATTATTGCTAGGCTGCGAATAAGAACAATGCGCGAATATACGCGTAAAGAAGTCGATTGGTACCAACTCACAAAGAAACTCGCATACTTATAATTTTATACGTGTTCGATATAGGGTTATTTCAATTTCAGGAAGTTTAAATCAGAACCTAGATAGGTACTCATAAGTGCAATTGACTTTAAATGTCTTAACTATTAATACGGGGGGCCAACTTTACTGCCCAACATTTGACCGGATATTTAAAAACCAAGCTTGGTTTAGAGAGTCACATTAGAGGTCACGCTCGAAAATGAAGGAATAAGAGGTCGCCGTCATCGAAATCGATATGATATATTTATGAGTTCATAATTTTTATTTTATTTTTGCCACTTCAACACAAACGTTAAACAGTTATAAGGTTCAATGGACGCATGACATTTGTTCATTATAATAAAACATTCTCAATTAACAACACCATTTGATCCCACTATCTCAGTTCCGGAGAAAACAACGAGTCATTAATTTTCTCTCAGTCCATTCTGTATATCTCACTGCCTATATAGTGTAGTATAAAACAGTTGCTCCGCGGCCCACGCCCAATAACCACCATTACACGCTCCATTACTTTGCAATTACCTTTTTACCGAGCGCGAGGTACCCGTCGCGATGTCAAACTCTAATGAACATCGTACATATGCGAAGTAAAGTTATTGCAGCAAGCTTTTGCCCACGGGGTAGGTAAATCACACACAAGTGTGTCAATGCGATTTTAGCATGTGCTATGGAGGACCAGTGGGTTTGTATGATGCTTATGTTTTAGCGCTTTTTTCGATTTTCACGCTTTTTTCGCTCTTGTATACATAGGTAACTGATGGGAAGACAATAGCTTCTGCAAAATACTTTATTGCAGTTTCTACCTCAACGTAAGGGATGCGGTTTCAAAAGCTTAATTTCATACAGAAGTTCACGTCATCAAAACAAAAGAAGATCTGTAATATTTCATGTAATATTTACTACACGTATTATAGGAAAGCCAGAAATCATTGATTTCCATTTCAATGTGAAAGGTTTTGTTTAATTTGGTTTTTAATTGATAAATTCTTAGTTTTTTATTGAAATGTAAATAATCTTATGTATAAATGCGTTTATATGTGTATGTTCTAATATAGTAAAGATTATGATCAAAAAAAAATGTGAAATTATTTTAATTTTACATTTGCTGCCTTAACTTTAAGTTACGTATACTCTTACTAGTCATATAGTAATATACATCACAAATTATGATATACATCTTGCCTCCTATGCTCACAATTAAAATAATTTATTCTTGATAGTTGACATAGGTATGACAGCTTTCGAGAAGGAGATTTCACTCAAGAGTGATTTTTAATCGATATTTCATGATGCAAATGTCACCTGAATTCTGTATTTATTCTTGCTCGTCACGGGCCTCAGGACAGTCAAACATACTCTATGTAAATAGTATACAATTTGCATCAAAATCAGTCGAGCGAGCGGTCGATCGACTTAACAGACGTAATAGACCCAGCTCGCATTAACATAGAAGACATTATTAATTAACTAACGAAAACGAATTTATAAAATATGCGTAGTTAAAATGTAGCGCGGTCTATCATGATCAATTAGCAATTTGTACTTGAGCTATTTATAAACCTCGAGCATAAGGGATAATTAATTTAGTTGGCAGCATTTTTGTACCACATCGCCCTTCTTGCTACTAGAAATCGTGTAATGAATACAAATTGCCACAAAAATAGACGCTCATAGACCACACAAGTTAAAGGAATCGGATTAGTTTAGAATATTTTAACGTTTTCAACTTTTTGTGGTACTTCAACCACTCTCAACTGTCGGTCTATGTCCTGTCCATGTGTAAGGTTTATGCAACTTATGTATGCAATGACAGTTGCATCAGAGTGCATTGAATTGTGTTCATTAGCATGTACACAATGGTAGTTGAGTTCGATTCTCATTGCACTGAAGAACCTCTGAAATCGATGTGCATACGAAAACAACTCCTTGCACAATAAGTGCGTTGGCGTTCCGCACCAAATGCATATGTTTACAAGCACTTACATTTTAACAGCCTATAAAATTGACTTGAATAATAATAATTACTTTATTGGGTGCCAGTTTGTAGTAGGCGTGAACTTGGGCTGAGAAAATTATGTAGCAGATACATTAAAGATTAAAGCGATTGTTTCAATGTCAGTTGAATTAATTAATTTGGTAGACAATGGTATCGATTAGCTTATCGATTACCGCCATATGAATATGATATCATACTGTCGCAAAATTAAATTTACGCGTCGTATCCAAAAGATGAACTAAAATTACATGATCTAAAATTATATTAAACTAGCGTATGTTAACCTATAAGAAAATTATAAAGTTGCTTGCTTTAAAATTGTAGGCCTGAAAAGGAAATACTTTTTTGAAAAATACCTTGAAAATAAACAAAAACCTATCGTAAAAAGCCGCGTGCAACAGCTCCTTTGACACCACTTTAACTTCACAAGTTGCTTTTACTTTGCAACACAGTTAACCTTATCATCTCCGTTCTCTCAGTAGGCGGGTGTCACTCCAATCCTCGAGTTCCGTAGTCGCGTAGACGAAGGAAGTTGAGTCACGCAAATGTAAAGTGGTTTCTAAGTGATAAATTTCAATTCGCTTACTTAGTATTCTGGAGAGAGACCTCCGCAAATCATTGTACGGGAAGGCGATCACTGCCTCCCGAAATTTATTCGATTATCCTGTCAATAGAATTGCCGGTACGCAGCAAAGAATGAAACTTTAATTTAAAATATTGAAATACAATACATGAAAAAACACTCTCCTTAACCAATGAATACAGTACCTATACAGATGCGGTCAGGCGAGCGTGGTGGGATTAATTTTAAAGACCTCTCACTTCTCCTTTATACTATTTGTGTTAGTCTTATGTCAATAAGATTTTCTATACCTACTATGTATTTTCAGCTAGCTTTCTCTGATAATAATCTGGTGTATAATATATATTCTGTATAAATATATTTAAAAAGTTTAAATAAAGCGAAATCTCTAGCCATTTGATTGAATACTGTAACCTATTACAATGGTGTAAGCAATCGCTACAAAGCAAGGTCTGCAAGATGGAGCTAGGTAGAGATCTGTAGAGCTAGGCCTTTTAAGTCGAAAGAAGTCATCCTCTCAAGAATATGGGAGTAAAAAGCGATCGTTCCCATAGCCTGGTTGGTTAACGCGCTGGTCATCAAGACAACGAGAAGATGCAGGTTCGAAACCTGTTGGCAGCGGAAGTTATGAGATGTATATATATATTTATGCTAATGGACCTATGGAAAGTAAAAAATCACAGTTTTTGAAAATAGTAGAGCTGCTGCCTTATCAGCTAACAATCTCGTGTTCGTTTTCAATACCAGACCGATTAAAACCAGCGGTCACTAGTCTTCGTGTGGAAGGAGTTGTCAATAGTTTTCGCTTCTTTTCGTTTTGTAAGAGCTTATTTCTTTAATAACCAGCGAAAATTCTAGACTATTCCTTCCACACGAAGACTAGTGACCGCTGGTTTTAATCGGTCTGGTATTGAAAACGAACACGAGATTGTTGTTTGTGTTTTTTTATGAAGGTCCGTGCTTTTTCACTAGCGCTCAAAGGTTCACTTTACGCGTGGGTTATCATTTCTAAGGTGGTAATAGGTAATTTGCGCATGGCATTATCCATACAACGATGCAACTAGCTTCATTGCACAAATAACAATTAACACCTCGTCTCGCAATGGGTTTAGTAGCTTTTGCAATCGAGCTGGCGCTGGGCTGTAACTATTAGCTGTATGAAGATTAATGCTTGCTTTTCAATTATTAGAGTATTTGGATCTCGTAGTCCTTGTTAGTTTGGTACAAGGTTCTCTATACAAGAGGCACTTCGAACACGATAACTTGGCTTGTTACGGGACGATTTAACTACATTACATCCTATTCTACGCTTATCATCGTCAGCTGAAATAGTGGCCAAACGCTAATCTACCTATTATTCACAAGCTTTTATTTAACTTGCAAAATTTTTACGTTTGTTTGTTAAAAGTTGGTGCGGACCAAGTCGAGTTTCGAACTATGGTGCGTCGGATTGAAAGTTGCAAGAGTAGTACCCGCTCGGCCACACTCGCTCCTACTTCCTATACTTCCTATTAATATTAATTATGCGAAAGTGTGTTTGTCTGATTGTTGGTTTGTTCTTCTCCCGCGCCGCAACGAAGCAACGATCGACGTGATTTTTGGCATAGATGTAAGTAGCTTATGGACCGGAGAGTAACATGGGCTCCTTTTTATCCCGGAAAAATGCACGGTTCCTGTGGGAACGCGGGTGAAAACTGCGGGCAGAAGCAAGTAGATAGTAATCCGTACTATACGTGCTGTGTTTGTTGGTTTGGCCTTCTTTTACCCAACAACGGAACAACATATACTTAGAGATACTTTTTTTATGGAGGATCGAAGAGTAAGATATGCTTTTATTATAACTTTTTATGCAGGATTTGTGGATAAGACTGATGCAATGTGGTATAGTGACATTATTTTTATTTACTTTAGTAAGGAATTCAATGACGAGATAATGAATCTATTTATCTAAAGTAAAAAATGAATCGTTTATATTTAAAGAACTAGCTGCTGCTCGCGGTTTCACCCGCGTGGAGATATAGGATTTCATGGTTTTTATTTTTTTGCGTGGAACCCTAATTCTTTTTCTAAAATAAAAGTAGCTTAAGTTACTCCTTATAACATCAGTTATTTGCCAGTGAAAGTCCCGTCAAAATCGGCCCAGTCGTTTCGGAGATTACCCGGAACAAACAATAAAAATAAAAAAATATTTTTTTTTATAAATGGCTGTTTTGGTGTAGGTCCTGTATATACTTTCATATACATTTGTTAAAAAGCTGTTATTTTGATATTACAAACAGACACTTCAATTTTATTTATCTGTATGGATAAAAAATCACGAACGTACGCACTTACACCGTCCGCATTAATTAGACGAGTTCACTCGAACGATGCCTCATCAAGATAATCGCAAAAGCTTGATGAGCTGCCAGTGCTTCGGAGCTACTTCCTAGAAACGCAACAGAGCTCTTTGTTTTAGTTTCAGCATGTTTCACTCCACTTCTGTAAGTAAAACGTGTTTTCCGAGCGATTCTTCGAACTTGACCTTCCTTTATTAATGTTTGTAATTACAAGCTTTATAATGTTAAACAAAATGTGTTTACAAACATTAAGGACATGACTTTGATTATCAATAACAAAAAGTATACACTCGATGCAGTGTACTTCTAAACTATATTTTTTTAAAGAATTGTCGGTACTCGCCAAAACTTAAATGCAATTGGTTAACGAGACATTGACACTTAGAACTTTGAACCACAAAGATCTTCGCGGCACAGCATTGTGCTCGCGTTTATACCCTGAGATATGAAGGTAGGTAGTAAGTCTCAATAGGCCCATCAGTAACTCTTCTTAATTTACGCACGTTATCATCACTCTTTTACCATTATTATATAACTTACTACGTTATTAATTATTGGGTAGTTAATTCACGTAGCCTCTAACATTTTCGGCGTCATGTGATTACTCATATGCGAAAGACCGGAAGACGTAGCCCGGTCGCTTCCTATCTATTTCCTTTGATCGAAGATTTCAGAAATATCATTCAAGTACAAAAGCTCTTTATTGAAATCCAAGAGGTAGGTAGTATGTAGGTTAGCATAACAAATCAAATAATCAAGTATTCCCGTGGACATTAATACTGGCAATAGTGTGGAAATATCGGGAGGTCATCAGTTAATAATAACCGCGTTAAAATACCTCATTATCCGTATAAATTATACTATACTGTCTGTACTAATGCGAGTGTTTGTAGGTTTGTTGGCGTGTTGTTCAGTTGATTTGTCTTTATTTCATGCAGCAACGGAGCAACGGATCGATGTGATTTTTGGCATAGATATAGTTTATAGACCGGAGAGTACATAGGCTACTTTTCATCCTGCAAAATGCGCGATTCCTCTGGGAACGCGGGCAGAAGCTAGTAATGTATTATAAATGAAATTAAATAATGTAAAGATACTTACAATGGGCGGCTTTATTGCTAAACTGCTTCTTTCAGACAATATTAGGAAAGGATTGTGTGGACATTGGAAACATTAGGCTTGTAAGTGCACCATGTTTTTTATAAGCTTTTGGTGTTTTGACCACGTATATCATCTGATGATAAGTGACGATGTGATCAAAAATCAAGCGTAGAACAAGATCGAACGACTATTCACGAGGCGCGCTTTAGTTTGGCGAGTAATTGTGCATATCTATAATTCGACTTGTATCTTCAAGTCTTAGGCATTACTTTTTAGGTTTTGGTTTTTTTTGGCAGATTTCTTATTTTTAGCAAAATTTGACTACTGCGTTAGCCAAGTCCTTTATTTGATTTTAAACTAGTGCATGTAAATAAGAAGGTCTATATTTAGCCTGTTAGGGTTTCCATCGAAACAATTTATAGTAAACTCGATAATTTGCGAACAATGTTTAAGAGCTACTTGGCCAGTGCGTGGCGCGGTGCGTGCTCTCAACGTAAACATGAAAACTTTTAAAACTTCGCATAAACACCATCAGACCAAGCACCTTCGCCTATATAACACTGAAATCTCTTCACAATTCGATCTGTAACCCCTTGTGATAAGGTTCACCATAATGAACGTTTTCAGGGGTTTCAGCTGTCGACAGTTCAAAATACGACGCGTTACGAAACTCATAGTACGCACAAGGCGAAGGTTAATCCTCTCTGGTCTTGTATATTATTATAAGTCTCTATATATACTCGGTTTAAGTACAACACGATGTGTGTCGATAAACAATTATGAGTAATGTATAATCGGCTGTCCAAGTTTTGTAATATGAAAGCTTGTCTATAGACCTACAGCGAATTAAACCTTGAGAAAATTATGAAAATTCTACTCAATCTACTTGTATATATAGGCTGTTGTACTATAGTAGACGTCAGCTCAAATTTCATAGTGTGAAACCCATGATATCACTGCCACAGACGAACTAATTAGAGCTATTAATTAGCAAGATTAATAGGCAACCAGAATTAGCACATTCAAACGGAGCACGCTATTAATCAAATTTTATTGTGGTTTTGTACACAGACAAGTGATTTCCCATTGATGCGGTTTTACGATCTGCTAAAAGATAAGGAGTTTCTTTGAGTATTCGATTGTATGTATCGCGGTTACCTAGTTTGCGCAGGTGAGTAACATTGGGCTCATCACATACGTAGACTGCAAGGCGCTTTGTCGGGCGGGAGGCCGATACTTCGCGTTTCAAATTAGCAGTCTTATTCAATTGCGAAATATTTTAAATAACAAAGAGTAAAAATAAAAGCGTCTGAAATCGCAGAACAAAGTGTTTCTACGTAATTAAATTCTCATCGTTAGTTAAACCATAGTAGAGACAATACGAGTGGCGTTATTTCACGGATTAATAAAATCTTTTGAATCCTAACTGGATCATATCCCAGGACCCAGATGTTCTATTTTACGATTGTTAGCGGCGACGCGGATGCATGGCCGGTTGTTGTGACCCACCTCCGTTCGTAGTAAAATAAATTCGCATGCGGAAGGATTCAGAGGCATTACCTAAACAAAAGTAGAGCAACTAGTTTCGCCTGAGAAAGCGTTCCATAAACAAAGTCAATTGGTCTAAACGAGAGAATTTTTATTCTGGGGCGATGAGATCATTAGGTGAATGGCCGGTGGTTGGTCGCTTTTTGTGGAAATGGGTCGCTGGGTTCGCGCTTAAGTCCATGACATTGATTGGTAGAAGTCTAGCTGCTTAAATTGATTTTTATAGCAAATGATGAATAATCCAGGTGCTTAGACGTTTCTTTAGTTAAGACGCCTTTGTTTTGCTGTACGACGACTGGACTTACTGTTGATTCCTTTTGAATTTTAAATTTTTAATTGCTACTTTAGCACTTGACCACTGACGAAATGTTGGTGTACAGAAATTGTAGAGTAGTCAAGTCGCCCTTATACGCAAGACAAATCGTTACGTACCAAGCGTCTAATTGTACAAATAATCGAGCTCAAACATCGAAACTAAAGAAATAAGCACGTCATTATATACGTCTCGGATTGAAGCTGCGAGCCTAATATTAGGTGAGAACAGACACGTGACCAGACTAAATTATTATCATTAGAGTGGCTGCTAATAGATACGAACACTGCTTGAAAATAATATTTTAGCATCTGTTTTGTGTATAAATTCTTAGACGACAATATTTATATTAGAACGGAAGTTTAATTTAATTCCGTCGGTGACAAGACTCTATCCACTCGAAATTACGACTGAGAAATAAAAATAACAGCGTTGTAAACTGAAATCTAGTTTTTTCTTTGAGGTTTGGATGGAGATGTAATATAAGAGACTCGTAAATCTTTTAAATGTGCGATTGTTTATTTTTTTACGATGAAAAAGAGGCATTGTTTCCAGTCCAGCAGGATTTATCTTGAGCATTTACTCAAATGTATTTATATATTGACACAGATTATTTAATAGTGACTTTTATCCTACTCTGAAGAACCCTAATCCTACTTTATGTAATAGAATAAAATAAAGAAAGAAAAGGTGGGTACAGTTTGTAAATTAGTGATGTTGTGACATTCAGATTTAGGTCATTGGTATAGTAATCCCCTGGACCAAGGTAAAAACACTATTTAAAACCATTTAGATTCACTTCGCTGATAAAAAACGAAAACTGCTCTAACTAAAGTGAAATGGGAATATCAAAATGGGATATTTTTTATTCTCTTTTTATTTAAGTAGACTAAGCGATTGGTATAGAGTTATCTGACCTATAGTTCTCTTACGCTACGATGTGGTCGAAGAAGCTTAACCTTAGTACTGGTGTACCCATAGGGTGTACCTCAATAACTTCTTACAATTTCGTGGTTTGTACAGATACTCAGTTCGTTACAATTTTGATGATAAGATTTAGCAATCTTTTTTATTTTTTATGCTCTTTGGTAACGAGACGAGCTGGTCGTTTGCCTGATGGTAAGAATAACGCCGGCCCATAACAATTGCAGTGCCACTCAGAACTTTGAAACACAAAGGCCTGCGCGGCACTGCAGTGCGCTCGTTATCCTGAGACATTAGGTATTAAATATATCATTATCTGTCAATATTTTACTCGTAGTACAATTTCTTGGTTTGTACAAATACGTTCGCAGAACGGAAAACCAACTGTACTACGTCCTAAATAATGTATTAGGCGATTGAAGCTGCGAAAAGCTTTACCTACGCTTCGTAATATCATTCCCTACACGTTTTAATATATTAATTTTTAAATGCAAATCCTTAAAATAACTTAATACCCAAGAGTTCTGTGAAACGGTCGTTTCGAGGTGTAACCACGTAGGACGATCTTTTCGCCAACGTTTTTACTGTGCGGACATGTGCACTGTGCAGTAATGTGCACTTGTACAGTAATGTGCTCATGTGCAGTAAATGTGCACATGTGAAATTAACTTTCCATTCCGTATCATTTAACTGCAAGGCTTTTCTGAATGCCAACTTAAATGTTGTTTGTTTTTCAGTCTGCACCCTTTGAATCTCTCTTTGTTGTGAAGTTAGGGCCTTGAGAGCTTATGTTAACTATATTTTGGTATTGTGTTCATTGTTCGTATCGTTTTTTTTTAATTCTATTTGGTAACGAAACGAGCTGGTCGTTTGCCTGATATGAGTTATTCTAGACCTTCATCAAAATCGGTTTAGTAATTACGGATATAATATTAGTAGGATTAGTAGGATAGGATAGTAGGAAGTATTAGGATAGGATAAAAGGAATTAGGATAGTATAGGAAACAGTATACAACGCAGAAAAATATATTTAGGGAGTATTATCGCTTACAGCTAGTTCTATGGATTACAAATATCATATTATCTCTAGTAATAGCTTTTCCGTGTTGAAAGCACAATAAATGAATGCAGATGCGTGCCACAAACATTATGAGCGCAGTTAACCAGGTGGACTGTTTGCCAATGTATCACTTGCTATTAAAATATGTCCCCAGCATTAACACATTTATTTAGCTATAAATTCATAAAGACGCCGATTAAGGCAGACTGATAGCTTTTTTATTTTGATTGGTGGCCTGCGACCCATTTCTCGCTGGCGGCATAGAGTAGGGTATAGTTTGTAGGCAATTGGGAGGTCTTGATGATAGATCGCGTGCTATCAATCTGTCTGATTGGTGGAATTGAAAGGCGCCAGTCTGTGACCACTGGATGCAACGATGATCTGACTCATTGGGATAAGTGGACGTAGGTAGAAACCGTTGGACATGTCTAGGATTCGAACGAGCAGTCTATTCATGGGCTAGATGGCAATAAATCCTTTATGCTAATGAAACTGTTTGCGATGCACGAGTTCGAAGTTTAAAATCTTTTCATAGAACCTATTGATATTTTGTCTATTCCTAGATAAGTTATATTTTTTATGATACTACTTTTGGGAGTAATGATACTCAATTCTCAATCATTTATTGTATGAATCAGTAGTAGTAAGGTCGAGGCTTCGAATCCTACAATGAGTTCTGCACTACAAAAGGAAAACATTTTTTTTTCGATTATTGGATTAGTCTCAATAGAAAGAAAAATATACTAAGCTTCTTTGAAATTCAATGATTCGGGTTATGTTAATACATAAATAATCGTAGTTGTAATAAGGACCGGGGAGTCGCCAGAATGTTGTATTACGAACCTGTGGATCGCTGAAATTTTTTTACTTGTAAATAGGTCGCGTACTCTAAGTTTGAAAAACACTGTGCTATTGTATAAAGAGGCAAGCGGGTCGTTTGCGTGATAGAAAGCATATAACGCCAGACCATAACAATTGCAGTGCCACTCAAACCTTTGAAATAAAAAGGCCTATTGTGGCATTGCAGTGCGGTCGTTATCCGAGACATTAGGTAATTCAAATTACTGGGCTTATGGGACTTAATACTTAATGTCTCAGGGTAACGAGCGCACTGCAGTGCCGCGCAGGCCTTTGTGTTTCAAAGTTCTGGGTGGCACTGCAATTGTTATGGGCTGGCGTTATGCTTACCATCAGGCAAACGACCAGCTCGTCTCTTACCAAATAAAAAAAAGAAAAAAAAGTCTCATAAGCCTAGTAACTTCACTGATTACTTTGCTCATCAAACCGGAACACAGTAATGCTTGCACATTACTGCTTGACTTGACTACACGAGCAAATCGGGTAGTGACCAAGTGACAGACACTCGCAGAAGTGCTAGTCCTACCAACTGTGAAAATACAGAGGAAAACATACATATTATACACAGTAGGTACAATCTTTTAAACGATACGCGTCTTCGAGATACTAAATTGGCTATCGTACTACTCATCATTTAAAGATCTGATATTCTGATTCGTCACTTAAGGCTCATAGGCCCAGAAATATCGCTGACTACTACTCTTCAAACAAAACATAACAATCAAACGGCAAAATATATCAGGAAAGCGGCGATAGGATATCTAACTACCTACTCAGATGGACCCTCGTAGAAGTGTGAGTAATATTAGGTTTCTTCTCTTTCTTCTTTGACCAACATTATGAAAAAAACATTAAAAATGAATGCCGACGAGTTTCCTCTCGATCAGATTTTTATTTGGAACGGGCAGACGGGCAGAGTCAATTAACTTTCAAGAGCGCTCTTTTAGGGTCCATGCAGTGATTAGGAAAAGTAAGCTTCTCGATGGGCCCATGTGAATAAAATAATTTTGAATTTGGATTTGGCCATGATGCGAAAAATGCATTCTGCCATTTTCAGTAAAATTTTGACGTTTTCATCGATTTTTACAATAGGCTTGCTCGGGGTATTGCCTTGAGGGATTATATTATTTCTACATAGATATCGATACACAGATAATGTACGGTAGATAGACTGCGTGTTATCACTGACTGTCGTTATTTCCACAATATTATCAGTTTTTCAGCGGCTAAAAGTCTGCGGTGTGCAAGTAGTACATAACAATAATACGTGTAAGACGTTATCGAATAAACCAGTCAAATAAACTTGATTGAAATGAGCGTTTCCCACGCGAAAAGCTGATAGTAACGTGCAGTAAAAATAGATGACACAGTTTTTCCTAGTTTATGAAAGTGGCGCCAACCGCGATCCAAATGTGTAAATCATACATACTATTTGGCATTACGCCCCAGACAAAGATTACAAAATTAACACTGGCCGGTAATCACATCACTATATAACAAAATATGATTTTTGTTGTTTTCTTTTTATTTTCATACAGTTTCGTTTCGATTTTCGAATTACATCACCTTTTGTTTTAGCCAAGCGGCAGTGGTGGTAGATTTTAAAGAAAAATGAACACAAACGCCAATTTATGTGACACAGTACACAAGTAAAGCGTGGGTCAGCATATTGAACTAAACTGTAACATTATGTTTAAATATCGACTTTAACCCAAGGTAATAGAGTAGATACATATAACTCAGTAATGTTATATATTAGCAGTAAACGTATAGTATATAGTAGTCCCAGACAGCTTAGATACTAGGATGAAACGCTAGAGCAAAATTAGCAGTGCAATAACCGGCAGACATATTTCAGACACTTTACGGTGTCGGCGGTGACGAGAGGCACTCGTGCCAACGAAAGGTATATGTTTTAATAATAATGGCTATGTTAATTATCTTTATTAGGCTTACGACGCGGAAGTCGTGAAAATAGGCTGCATGATGACTCAGTGTAATCTTACAGCCACTTTATAGAACGATTTTATTAATAAATGACTTCAATTAACATTGAGTGGCTAACATCTCTGTAGAAAATTTTGTAGAGGTAGCAAGGCTTATTTGCATATGTACAACATATTTATATCGTCAGCCTAGTAGATCAAATCTATCAGCAGCGAGAGTAAGGGATACATCATATAATCCACCACGCTGCACGCATAGTGAAGTCGGTTTCCTCACGAATTTTTTTTTCTACACTACTTATATTGCAGCGGCAAATCATTTGCCATAACCAAATTTATCTAGGTCATTGGCGCAGAATGCAGATGCAGAAAGAAAATGTCTTTAATTCACTTAGTTTTTGATCGGGAGTTAAGTATCCTGTCCAACATTTCTTACAAACTTTTTGGATACGACCCCTTTACAAGTAAAAAAATCCAGTGACCCCCAGATCCGTACGTTAAAAAATCTGTTGAACTATATTATATTGTATTGATATCATTGGCTTTAGAATTTAGTAAACAAAATCACATAAGAAGTATTTAGTAGCTTTTTCTTTCTATTGAGACTAATCGATTAATCCAGAAAATGTTGAAATATTTTTTCGTATTATAGTTGTACTTTTTTTGTACTATTTGATAACGAGACGTCGTCGTTTGCCTGAGGGTAAGGTACTTGCTTTTTATTTTTACCTGGCTTGCGTAAACGACCCCCCAATCGATACTACGATTCGATTTCTATTAACTGCATTCGAGTATGACACCTTGACATGTTTGTTCACATATTGTTTTTATTTATTTATCATCTATCCATACTTATATACTCTTCTTTCCCTTTTGGGTAAATAGCCAATCTTGGTGCTGTTGTCTATCTTACTTAATACTTTTATCAATAAAGATTCTGCTGACGATTGTTTGCACAGTGTTAAAATCTAACACTACTTAAAATCTATAACCACTTATAGAAAGTTCTGGTCCCCAATCTAGGATTAGCGTTTCGCCACTATCGACTAGACTTTACAAAAAGAATGAAAATCATTGATGCTCCACGTAACATTAAAAATGCGTAGTATATGTATAAAGTGGTTTGAAAAGAGGAGTGCAGATATTTCGGGCTGTAGTTTGTTTGTGGTTTGTTTGAAGTGGTGGTTTGACTTTACAACGAAGCGATGCGATGTTATGACAGAAAATCATTGCGGCGAACCCGCGAAACGAGCTGGTGTTTTTAGACGGAACACGGAGCTGTGGTATCTACTCAGAACTGTCTCTATTATTATCTTGAGCCATCCCATCTAGTCAAAAAGTTTATGATACGAGTTTAGTTTATAGATTCAGTTATGCGTTGAAGCGGTTATAGCGGAATTGTTTTAACAGATCGGTCAGTTTAAGAAACGCTCAGACCGGTCAGTATTTGGATGACAGGAAGTAAACAGTCACTCGGACATGCCAGATTTGGACGGTACGTTGCGATAATATTCAGACCCCGTAGATAGCTACTTATTAAAAGGAGGAATTGGTTCTTAGAATTATTCGCAACAACGTAAAGATATCTTATAAGACTTTTAACTACCATTTATCTACTAAACAAAAATAATTAATCGACTGCAACATGTAGATATCATTAAAGATGAACAAACATTGGGTAAAATCAAAGCATTGTCTAAATATCTAGTTAGTTTAGTCAGTTAATTGCGCAGCGCGTTAAATAAATAAAGGGGAACTTGTACCAATTACGTCCGGCTTTTTAACGAACCACGCGAAGTCATTTTATATTGAAGACATAGAATATAAAAGAAAAACATTTATTCAATACATACAATTAAAAACATAAAAAAGGTGCATTGAAAAACATACACATCACAGGTTATCTTTTAATTACTGAGCAGTAGCGATGGATGTCAGTACAAAAATCGTTCCAAAAGCAGCCGACTAGCTAGGCGATCCATATTCAATCATTTATTGCATCATATGTACATTACAGAAAGGTCTTAGATTAGTAGGTGAGCTTACATATGACCCTAGTTAGGGTATAGCAACATAGGTGACGAGCGGGCCGGTCCATTTTACAAGCATAGTAGCAAAATTTTCTTTATGAGTTGTTACTATTTAATTGTGGGTCATTAAAAAAATCCGTCAAGCTATAATAACATTTGTCATTTAAAAAGTCCTTTAATTTTTTTAAAAAGGTTGTTTCTTTTTCTTGTGCTAGTATTGTTTCCGGAATTTTATTATATATTTTTACCGACATTACATTAGGACCTAGACTATGCATTTTTAATTTTGAGCTCGGTAGAACTAGTTTCTGTTTATACCTAGTCGCATATCGTCGAGGTTGGTCAATTTGTTCTGTAAAAAACTGCGGATACTGCTTTACGAACTTACATACTTCCAATATATAAATACATGTAAGAGTTAATATTTTATATTTTTTAAAATAGGGGTTACAACTGGTACCTACGTTGTTTTATATTGGCCAGTATGCGGATACACTTCTTTTGGGAAATGAAATGATCTTGGACGTCAACACTGTTTCCCCAAAGTATAATGCCGTACCGCAGCCACGAACACGCGTACGCGTATCCAATACGTATCCAACGCATCCATTGATATATCGTTTTTTTACGACGATATAAAACGAAATGTTACTTTTTTGCGCTACTAATAATTAAAAAAAGCTGACAACGAACGCTTTCAAAAGCATGCTATTTAAAATAACGTATGTAGTTTTAATTCGTTGTTGATACAAAACAACAACCAAAGTTTACTGAGCACGTAGCTGCTGCACCGCAGATTAGGCTCTAGTTACTATGCAATGATACCAAGAATAGGGATTAGTCCGTATTCAGAACACTGTTGATGCGATCGCTGACAACTGCTGATCAGATCGGGTGACAATTGATATTATCTGACATCTGGTTGACGGCCGAATTGGACCACACACGGAATTGTGACTGGGTATCAAACTGAGCATGTTCGTGTGGGGGGACTTATTTCGAAATGCTCTACTAAATATTACGAGTTATCATTAACTCTTCAGGAAGTATTTTTTTACATGTAAATTATGAGACGAGCTTGCTTGTCGTGGGCTTTCTTGCTGGTGATTGGCTTTTAATAAACATTACGTGTGCCTATTATATTACAACAATTGCACCGAGACGATTATGTCTAGTAATGAGTAATATTTAATATTTTTATTTCACCTTTTTTGCACTACTAGTAACTATAGATACTATTATTCACATAATAAATTCCAGTCAAAATCTATCGCATGATCGCATCACCTGATCCAGGGATATTAGAATTTAAAATGTATGACAACATGAAGGAAGGAAAAACGCTGATATCAAGTGACTACTTGCTGTAAAACATATTTTATTTCACAAATAAATCAAGACTTTTGGTATGTGTACTTCCCAACATTGAATACAAACCTATAAAAATATTATTTAAAAGGATTGGATCAAGGATAACAGACTTATGAGGTTTATATATGTATTTAATGAAGATCAGGTATGCATATTATATGTATACAAATACTTGCTTTGTTTTTGATATTTTTGTGTCATGATGTTGTTTTACACTTTTCTTTTATACTTCTAGGGACGTCCATGACATCGTTTGTCGTTTTATATTTATATTCTCTATAAATTAGTGTAGAATACATAATTATTATAGAAGTCATTGATCAAACTTATTTTTTCAGCGTTTTTCGTTTCTTGTAGGCAATTGTTATGTAGTTTCTTAGGTTAGTATACACTAACACGTTATTTACGATATTTATATACGTAATTATATAGATAGATAGATAGATAGACCTATCTTACTATAGAGACAAAACATTGTCAAGAGATTTTTGGGAAAATTCTTTGTTCAATAGCTTATAACTCCGGTGGTAGAGCGGCTGGTCTGGAGAGCAAGACATAGTTTCGAGTCCAGTAGGCAACGAAGTTTTTGAAATGTTTATTTTTACTCAAACATAATTTAAAAAAGTTTATTAAAAAAAATTATTCACTGTCCAGTATTTTCAGTGTTTTTCATTTGACCTCGATTGCTTGCTAGGTACATCTGAAACATTAGCAACCGAAGGTCACGCTACTAGCTCACCATGAATACATAAAACTTTATTAATGTGGACTTAACTATTTCTATTAGATTTATCGCTACGCTTCTGCCGGCGTAGTAAAACTAATAAATGGCCGCGTATTGATTCCAAATGTTTACAAATGGAGGGCTATGAGAAAACCACACGGGTTTTGAACCGATATTATGTGACGTGTCCATTTTGGTCCATTGAAATTTATACAACAATCATTTTTCTTTTTTTGTAGTGATCGTGGGTTGGTTATGTGGTAGAATACGTCCGTTTTTCTATTTATATTTTTTTTCTTTCGTACAATGAGGTCCAGCTTCCAGAAAAGGAAGATATCATGATGCATCCATGGAATGGTATTTTTTATTTTAGTACATTACACTACGGACACGTGGTCGATACTCTTATAAGATTAGGTCTTATAGAAATTAACGATATTAACAATATAAAATAAAGATCAAGACGGGAACTATGGTCTAAAAACTAAATAAATAAAAGTAAGAACAAGTCAATAGAAGGATTACAACTAGAGTTGACCAGACTCTACAAGCGGCACCCGTTCACGAATATGACCCATGTGCCAGCCATCGCTCTGGTCAACCATTACTGAGGGAAGAAAGCGAGCAGAAACTTTTTCATGAGCATGATAGCACCAGTTGCTTACACACCTTAGAATGCTATTGGAACATTTTGTAATCCTTCTCATCCTCATGGATTCCACCAGCCGCAGGGGCAGCGTGGTGGACGGTGGTTTTGATGGGCTTCGGCTAATAAGACCAATCTACTAACTAAATCTCGACGGTGTTATCTCCCATCGCTTTCTTCCATAGCCCTGACGGTGATGGTTCTTCAGAGAAGTCACTTTCACCCTGCTCGCTTTGATGGCCTGTGAAGCGCTGAAGACATCTCGCACGCAACCTCGAGACCCATGGCAGACGATAAGCACTGATGAGTCCGTACCTTAGCCACCGTGAGGCCACTGATTAAAATGTAATTTCCACTTAATATCAGATAAGAAACAGTAGTTAATTAAACACCTTTAAAATGTATAAAACTCAAATCATTAATGTAACTCAATTTAATAACATTGTTTCCTGGTCATGTAAAATTCAGTAACATACATATAGTTACTTTATATTTAGGTACTTTATGAATATGAATATGAAACAGATTTGGGCACATCTACGTTCTCAATCCTGAGTGAAATTGTTGTACGGTCATGCTTGAAATACTACAGATAATTAAATCCAAGGTTTATATCCCAAGGGCTGTGAAAAGCCGTTAGTTACTACGAGACGTGCGCACATAACCCGGGCACAGACTACGTTACAGTCGCTACACAGAGGGCTTAATCTGTATCCAGAGTGGCAATACATCAGGCCCGATGGTGGTGGTGACATCATCGTCTGGGCCGACCTTCCAGCTAATAGCAGCATACATTTTCATGGTAAGTAGGCACGAAGTAGGTCGGGACGTCTCCTCTTCAATCAATGTAAATGCTTTATGGAAATCTGTAATGAGTTTTATACTGTTTCATAAATTTTACAGTCAGCTGCGCTTATTCCATAAATTTCATTGGGATGTCCTCTTCAATAGAGATCTGATTTTATTGACATTATAAATTAATAAAGGTCTTGTTTTAACTATAATGTGCGTGTTTACAAGCGTTTACGACCGAAAAGGTTATTCTTCGAATGATATCGCTGTGTCAACAAACGCAAGCTTGAATAATTAAAATTGTTGGCGAACGAAATCGGGTGTTTTTGTAAAAGGTGACATTTGTACAGATGCAGGGAATTCGGCCAATTACAAATACTGAATGTTTTAGGCTGGTAATAGAATAGATAGACACAGCGTACGTTTGTATGATATATCCAGAAGTAAAGTCACGTTTGCAGAAAACAAGCTCGACTATGGAAGACTGCGATCATAATACGTACGTAAGCGTGCGTCTGTTGACCTGACAAGCACCATTGCTAAGTTGATGACCCTGCCTGCAAAGCGAGGAGCCCGGGTTTCAATCCTAGGCCGGACCAAAGCGGCTAGCGCCTCCGAAAAAACACGGAGATGCACATACCTATTCGGTTTTATACCTTCCTAACCAATGGTCTTACGACAACATAATTAACCACACCACAAGTACCTATTATCTATTCTGTGACCCTAATCATGTGTTGATCACTCGCTTAGGATTAAACATGCGTTAGTCGCATGTTTAAATATGAACAACCACAAACCTTGATGTCTGTAGGTACCGTTGTCTAACTAAATTCTGTTGTAACATTTCTAATCATTTTAGACGTTGTTCGTTAGATATTGCCCAGCTAAACATGCGTTTAAAAGTTGTTTATGTGGTAACAAGGAATATGGTTGCCGCATCAGATCGGTGACAACTAAATACTTACCTACTGTATTATTGTGTAGGTATTCTAGATATCTTTTAGTACCAATGTTTCACAAGAGTTTATTAATAATTTACAGATAAAAATGTAGAGATAAATAAGAACATAGTACTGGATATATTATTACTATTAATTCCTAAGAGTTTTTTTAGAGCTGAGCTGAATTTTAAGAGCAATTTAGACTTAATACTTTTCTTTAATAGCTTAATTAAAGCTTCATCTGACAGTTGTAGAGCCGGTGTTGTATATGGGAAGACTAATGGCTTATTGTTCGAATCGTTAGCGCCAACGCCCGCGCCCTCAGTTCAACGAATATCGGAAAATTGTATATCTATGCAGGCGCCCCGTCCAGTATTTAAAATTGGAGAAGTTGAGGATGCCGGCAATCGGTGAATCGGCTGCGCGCGCGCTTCAGTGGTCCGCAAGTCGCCGCGTCGTGCGCTCCGCTCCGAGCCGCTCTTGCCCACACACCCGAAACATTTACCGAACGCACTTATCGACAATTTTCACTTACCATTAATGGAAAAATAAAATATACCGATTTATTTAAATTAAATAAAGGGGACTATTTTTGAATTCGGAACCAGATTTTTTTAAAACACGTGTTTTATATATAGTTGGCGCGAACTGAACGGTGTAGCCGATTCACGTTTTTCACTGCGAGTGAATAAATAATTAGCGGGCGAAGTTGTCGCCGAGAAATTTCACTTTTTCCGGCGAGGATCGTCTCGTCTACGCAGCGTCTGGGAAATGCAACACTGATCCGAGTGAGTATGAGTACACACCCTTATTTTTCACGAAGCTATTAATATCCGTGCCGATACGTACAGGCGAGGTACCGTGGGATTGTACGCTAACTCCTGAAATGTATCGAGAGTACAGATTATAATACTTACAGTTTCAGTTCTGAAACTAGCAAAACAATGAAGAGTGGATCTTATTAATTAGACGAAAAAGTTGTGGTTTCTATTCAGCTATCATTCATAATATATTTTAATAAATTCAATGTATAAAATTTATATTCAATTGATATGTTCTAAATGTTTATTCAATTGTTAGACCGGTTGCTTAGGATTTTGATAAGATATTTAAAATTTCACGTCGTTCCCACAATATTTTACTATAACGTAGATACTTTTTTCCTTCAAACACTTTTAAGCTTTAATTAATGTACTTATTATAAATATGTGTTAATATTTAACAACTAATTTATATCTATTAAGTTAATATATTGTGTCAAATGTATACCGTTTATTTAGACTGTGGATAAAAACATGTAAGAAATATTTCCACATAATTTCATCTCGTATTTCTACTTTAGAAAAATGTTACCATAGTTTGAAAATTAGTAGTAGTTAATGTTGCAAGTGGCAAATAGTCTTGACAATTTGTTTATTAACCATTAGGCAATGCTTTCTATTTACGATCATGTCTATTTAACCCATATCTTGCAGTTAGGCATCAGTGTAACGCCACCTGAATCAATTTGCTTACCGGTTACAACTATCAATACATTTGTAACTTGCATAGTTAAACGTTTAACGAATAAATTATTGTACGTACAAATATACAGTTTAATTTAAAAACGGGTTTGTGTAAAGTGGCTAATTAAAAATATTATTTTGTGATCGACTGGCTTTGCATTAATATGGAATAAAATATTCCAAACGTGATAATTTCATAGTGGATCTTTTTTTTATTTTGATTTGTTTAATGGGAATATAAATTTTGTGTTATGGATGATTTATAAGATGTTATTAAGAAGGTACATAATATTTATGAAGATTAGTGGTTGGATAATATAACGTTACCGGTAACGTAATAATATATTGTAACACTAAACTATAGTTATAAAATACGGTACTTTACTTGTTCATTCGCGTGTTTCACAATTATCTATACATACAAATAAATAAAATTGAAGTCTGTTTGTAATATCAAAATAACAGCTTTTTACCAAATGCATATGAAAGTATATACGGTACCTATAACAAAACAGCCATTTTGAAATCTTTGTCTGTCTGTCTGTCTGTCTGTTTGTTCGGTTTTGACGGTACTTTCACTGGCAGATAGCTAATGTTATAAGGAGTAACTTAAACTACTTTTATTTTAGAAAAATAATTATGGTTCCGCGCAAAAAAATATATACCATGAAATCCAATATCTCCGCGCGGGTGAAACCGCGGATAACAGCTAGTTTCATAATATAATTATTAAGTAGATTAAATATTACAAATAAATTTTACTATATACTTAATTTTTATGATGAGTAAAAACCAATTTAAGTCACATAAATAAAAATTTAAATACGGAAATAAAACTTTAATTTTAAGAATGGCTCTACTTTATAGATATCATTAAATAAATCAATCTTATAAATAAATAAATAATAACTTAATATTCTAGGTCGCTCATTAACTTAGGGTTAGGGCCTATTTAAACGGTTTTTTTTTATAAAAAAAATAAATCTAAATTGCTTTTATTGCGTTTATTATAAACGTTTAATGACTACTCGTAAATAAATTTTATTTAGCTAATATAATAAGTGATGAAATGTAAAATACAATTATGCAAAAAAAGAGTCGGCATAATAACAAACAAAATATTATAATCGACCTTGCATGCTTTGCTTTATATATTTATTTTTTTTATTTTGTAACGAGACTAGCTGTTCGTTTGCCTGATGGTAAGCATAACGCCGGCCCATACCAATTGCAGTGCCACCCAGAACTTTGAAACACAAAGGCCTGCGCGGCACTGCAGTGCGCTCGTTACCCTGAGACATTCGGTATTAAGTCTCATAAGCCCAGTAATTTCACTGGCTACTCTGCTCATCAAACCGGAACACAGTACATAATGCTTGCACACTACTGCTTGGCGGCAGACTTCACGAGCACGATACCTAATACGAACCCTTTAGTCACTAAACGAAACGTAATAAGAAATTTCCGTCTGTAAAGGGCCTAAATTGAGTTACATAATGGAGGCACCTCGCGTGAACTCCGACATTCGACACCGCAGATGACTCTTTGAGAATAATGAATTAATTATATTACAAAAGAAGACACGCAGACCAACTAATATAGTATATTTATAAATACTAGTTTCTGTAAAACGGTATTTGTGGATAAATGAAATATAAACATCATTGATGCGTAAATAATGGTCGAACTTAAAATTAGGTTTCATTTTAAACTTTCACGGTCTTACCACAAAAAATATTAAACACACTTTAAACCTGAGTTGAATAGTGTTTAACCCCTAAACATGTCTTCGTTCCGTGTTTAAATATGAGCAACCACAAATCCTAACTTAAGTAGTGTCTAACCGTTGTCTAACTCCATTCTGTTGTCACTTAGAAATTGTGACATTACAAAGGTTGGTGGTTGACAACTATATCTCCTTATTTTTAACCCCAGTTGCAAAAAATAAGAGGTGTTATAAGTTTAACGAGTGTATCTGTGTAACTGTGTTTTGTTGTGGCATGATATACTATAATAACTCCTAAACGGATGGACCGATTTTGATTTAGTTTTTTTTGTTGGAAAGGTAAATTGATCGAGAGTGTTGTTAGCTATGATTTACTGTTATGATTGTATTGCTGTTCTTGTCGTTTCGTGGATTTTAGACGGTTTTACTATAAGAAGCTTGCGCGTCTAACTTGTTACAAAACTATAGCTATTTTGACAGCAAAACGCAAACGTGCATTAGCGTGTAAGGCTGGCCACAGTTCCATACATTGCAAAATAGTGGTACCTTTACGTCTTCGTGTACGGATCCTGTGTGCTCTGGCCTTAATGTGTTCACCCACCTTCGATCACACCAACACTTAAGATCAGATGAGATAGTGGCCAAACGCTAAACTACCAAACTAAAAACAACTGGAGTTCATAACACCAATGCATCAAAGGATTTCCTGCGGTCTAGAAAAACAAACAAAATATTTAAATCGGTATGGTACAAGCCAAGAAAAGACAAGGAAAGTATATATGTGTCAAATAATGCTGTCTGCCTAGATATATCTCGAAGCTAAAAGGGAAAAGTCATTAGTTATTTCCCGTCGTAATACTACCCGACTCATTAAAACCGACGCGTGTTTGTAGGTAACCGAAATATAAAATAACTGTTCTAACTTCCATTACAATTTTCTAGCCTGCGGTTCTATCTAGTTTGCTATTTTCCCGGCATTAAACAAGGTTCGTTTTCACATTAAATGAAAATGTAGCGTAATAGCGCAGTTCGACTCACTTTTCTTAGCCGAGGGGTTCCATAAAGCTTAGAGATCTGGACTTGCTCGTGAAGTCTGCCGCCAAGCAGTAATTTGCACGCATTACTGTGTTCCGGTTTGATGAGCAGAGTATCCAGTGAAATTACTGGGCTTATGAGACTTAATACCTAATGTCTCAGGGTAACGAGCGACTGCAGTGCAACGCAGGCCTTTGTGTTTCAAAGTTCTGGGTGGCACTGCAATTGTTATGGGCCGGCGTTATGCTTACCATCAGGCAAACGACCAGCTCGTCTCGTTACCAAATAACATAAAAAAAAATTTGGATGGGTGCCCGTTATACAGTAATTAATATTCCGTAATTATGCTATTTACAACTGAGCGTCGTTGGTCCCGGTGGCTATCGTTAAGTCATGTCAGAAGTCTTCGGGTATAGTTTAAACACTTAAGATAACTCATGTCGATAAATCGATCATGTAAAAAATAACGGAAACCGTACTTTTTTCTTCCACTTTTTGCAAATTTTATAGATAAACATTAAAAATTATATGTACCAATGCTAAAACTAATATAGTATAATTATGTAATCTTTTTTATTAAAAAATTTCGCATTAGTCATTACATATGTGTACGTACGTACGTAGTACGTATGTGATACATATTTTTCGGTTAACTTTAACTTTTCAAATGATTCTGAAAAAACTTTAACAAGAACTTTGATTCACCAGACCATGCGGCACTACATATTATGCATTCACCTCGAGTCATCAATCAAGGTCTTTCCTCCCATCAACATCATCATGATATAAAAAATAATTTTAAGACTATTTTTAAAATATAAATGGCCTGCAATGTTGCGCGTGTACTGTAAATTTATACCTTTTAGTAATTCAGATAGTACAATATATAAGCCTCATAAAATTTTCTAAGCGCGCCTAAAATCAGCGCTACTTTTCATTTCTATAGCGTTTCTCGGAAAATCTAATGGGTGAATGACCAGCCGTTGAGTCTTTCAGATGTGCTAATTTTTGCTTTTGTCATCGGTAAGCAAAAATATTTCCACCATTAGCGTGTAAGTGAGGGTCTCTACACTCTACTCTAATTTCCAGTACTGCATTTCATCACTTTTTGCAGCACTTTTAGAAATTAATTACATTAACGCCTATCGTATGTTAATTCGATTGATTTGAGGCATCGTCTGAATCACATAGAACAGTGAGCAAATAAAGAAGCTATAGAAAAACAGGCTTCACCTCCTAGAGCCTCAGCACGTGCTCTACGGCTCTCAACAAATGTCTGACCATTATTCAACTTCAATATAGCTCATTACTTCATTGTCTCCGAGCTCATATGCTCATTTATTCGTCACTTCGTTGGCCCCAAATTACCTACTGAGCTGTTTGTATCAATTAAATAGTCATTGTTAATTTTCGCGCGACGATGCTCGTGAGAACTGCCTCCATCTCATAGGTCACAGGGTCGGTAAGAGGTGACGGAGCCCTTGGGAAGTGACCTGCGCGCCCGCTCAAATATTTTTAGTTCAGTACTTTCAACCGTAAGATAAAATGTGGGCGATTTATCTTCCGTCGAACAACGCCTGCAACTATACATCTTAAGTGCATCTTGTCATTATTTACGCCTCCTCTGCTTGCGATGATCGAAATGGTAATGGTAACACAACATAATTTTGAAATAAATAATTCCTTTAAAATTGTCCGAGAAATGCCTTCGATATGCGAGCGGCGGCATTAGGCTGGTAAACCTGAAAATTAGGGATAACACTTGAAAAAACAGCACAAATCACATCTCCTGCAAGCAGTTCTTTATCTCTTGTGCACATTGAACGCCAAATTCATCCGTAAAGCCCGTACACACAGCCGGAAAATGGCGATTGAATTTGACGGCCAACAGAAGTAGAGTAGGTACACCGGCAGAATTGCGATAAAACCGTCGGTGAGATTACGTCAATGAAATGGGTTAAATGGACTGAAGCAATAAATGTAGCCCTCGCCGTGAACTCGCGCAGATCTCGGCCCGGCTCGAGGCCAGTCCCCCATACAGCATCACACAGCCGGCACGATATCTGTACATATTAATTACCATCTGTAACGTTTCACTTTCAAACAGAAAAATAAATAATCGCACGCGAATATCTCGCGAACATCAGAGTTACCCATTTGCTTCGGACGTGCTATGAGCAAATTATTCTTCGTGAAAGACAACCTTTTTGCTTGTGCCTTGTTTCTGCGTGGCTCCGGGAATGTTGAACCATTAAGCAGGATTGCTCCTCACGAATTGGGAATAGAGGATTGCAATGTGGTTAATATGCAGTTTTTGCATTGAAACCGTTTCATACGAATAACAAGTGTTTAAAATATTTTGATCACATAAATATATATAAACGATGAAATCGGATACTTACATGATCGAACATAATATAAATGATGGCGATGGATTTATCAGAACATTGGAAGGGTTAAGGCGCAGCTATAGGCTGATGATAAATAAAAATCTTTACAAATTAATAAAAGTTTCAAAGCGCAGCTCATACGTATGTGTTACGATACGTATTTCATTTAATACCTTGATATGCAAATTCGGCTATCGTTGATTAACATGTAAAACACCAAAGGACAAGCCAAAGTTAATCGCTTCGGGTTAGAAGCGCGGTAATGATCCGGGCTCCACATTGAATGGTAATAGCGGTCGTTGCACAGTCGTGAACTTGGCTCGGTGGCCTTCGTGCCGTACCATCTCATTGTTAAGGACCGGCCATTGTTACAGAACTAATACGTACCGCCCGCCGCCGTTTGGAAACTCATTACATAACCAGTCTTCAAATCATGGGAGACGTCTCATACATAAGCAATTGGAGAGAACATTCTAAGCGCTGAATACTTCACTAAGATGACACATTTATGTGCTTGTTGAACTTAATATTATAATAACATAGTGTATGAGACAACGTTAGAGCAAGTGCGAAGAGCAAAGCAAAACAAACCTAATTAGAAACAAGACGCACCGTTTTAGGGCATGTACAATTGTACAATGTACATACATGTAGAAGCAATACACGTGGTGTATAGTGCCGAGCTAATCAATTCAATCACACTAATGTGTTGGTGCTAAACAAACAGCCGATCTGCTTCTAACTATAGCATATCAGAGTAACTTGACTTTGATATGCTTAAAGAAACAGAAAGACAAAGGTTCTTCGATATCCACCTTGCAACCTAACCTGTAACTTTGATATGTCAAGAGAGAGACAGCTATCTCTGTGACCGAAAGATATACGATATTCTCAGTTTTAATAGGAGTTCTATGAAAAACCTCTTAAAACACCACACCATATGCGACCTACTGTTTGCGACTGAGTTAGAACAGATTTGGGTCGTACGTGATTGTATCCGAATCTACGAATGAGTTCAACTCTAACGGCTGAACCCAATAAATGTAGACTTTGGTTGAAAATAGAGGATAGTTTGGTGAAGCATCACGATGTCATGTCACCATCAGTTGATTTATCTATAATATCTCCGTCACGGATGACGATTCTAACTATATGTCTCCATGAATGCAATCGTAAGACCTTTTTAACAGACTTTAAAAAAGGAGGAGGTTCTCAATTCATCTGTATATGTTTTGTGGCGATGTCATTCTTTCGATTCTTTCGATTTCTTTTCAATTGTCAACCGATTTAAATGATTCTGTTTTTCATGAGTAGGGTATACTGGTAATACTGGAAAAATGGGGGATTAAATTTCCTATATCGCGATATTTAGTATCAATCGGTCTCCGCTTTTCTAACGGCAATTTTTTATTTTGTCTTCATGTTTAATTCGATTAGCTGACCGCAAAATCGATCTAAAACTGTTTTGATGATGATAATGACAGGCGGAATAAAAAGCTTAGTTCAATAGCTGAAGAGTTCCTTTACCTATAGCTATTTTTTTAATCTCTCCAAAACTCTGACACATTGGCCTAATTTTGCGAGTTCAATAAAACATTTCTCCGTCTGGTTTCCCTGAACTTGCACGCCTCCGATCTGAAGCGAACTGCCGGACGAGAATAGATCGCAGATACAACATACATCAAGCTTCGAATATTAAAGTTTCGACTAGCAACTGAACATCTTTTCTTGCGGCGTTTTACTGATAATGAAAATTAAATGAGACAAAAGCAACTACAGAGAAATGAAGGATATATTTTATGTGTCGTAGTTGTGAAGGTCAAAAAGTATAATTGAACTTAAATCATAATAAATATGCCTTTTTCTGTCTCACGTGTAATACGTAATAGTAATCTGAAAAGAAAATATTATATGATGAAATATATAAAAATACTTTATAAAAACATAGAAATACCGTATCCAATAAAACGTTCCCTGTTTCTAGTTCGTATGTAGATAGGTATAGCTCAGACGAAATCATGGGGTTTTTATTTGGACGTGCAAACGGGTGGAGAGCGGGCGCGGGCGTATTTTAGTCGTAAAATTTTTACTGTTGGGCCACATTACGTTCAAAATACAGTTTAGCAATTTCGCACTATAGTTACCTATTTCAAAAACTCTCTTGTCTTATTTAGATATTTATGGATACACCGTAACTAAGAGCTTAAAATCCGTTTACCGAAATACACTGAAATAGATTAATATCTACTTAAGTATACAAAAAATAAGCAATTTTGTATTGTGTTTTATTTTTATGTTATTTTGTAAAATAACTGGATAATAATATATTTTGATTAAGGAGCCAAAACCCAAAGCGTCGGTCTGATCGGAAATTGGAAGCTAGACTACTGTCTAGGAATTTACTATCCGAAATTTAAAGAATGTCGATCCTCAATAATGAGTGAATGACTGAGGAAAAGATTAAATATCTAGTTCATGTTCACAATTTGTTACCTACCAAAATCGTATTCATATCTATGTATAGTTACAAAAAACTGCGAAGTTATGCGTAACGACAGTGGCCATATACTTTTTACTTTGATAAAGCTATTCAGATATGAAATCTCACCTAAATCATTGACATTATAACACACTTCTTGGGCCTGATATTTTCTTTTTTTTGAACGATTGTAATTCATGGAAACTATTGCATGACTGCGCGTTTATTTAAAATATTAAAAACTAGTGCTATGAAACCAGGTAATTTTAATTGCACAACAACAATTTAGTTTTCTTGCGCTATCAGTAGGACATTATAAATGTTTGGAGATTAAAATATTAAAAATAATAAAGTAATCATAAAGTTTAATGTTTTGTGTAAACGACCACTAATTGAACAAAACATCGATCAAGTCATTGTTATTTATATTGCATACGTATAGTTTACCTTCGTACTTCATATAAGGATGCTTGCCCTAAAGACCAAAGTTTATCAATGTTTAGGCTATTTTTATTCCTTTGTTATAATTTGTGATTATTATAATGACTTGTTATAAATTCGAAAAAAAGCGGTAAATACATTACCTACAAATGTACATTCGAGATATTATGACCTGTGATAAGCGGATCGAATATGTGATCTTTTAAGTTTGTTTATAATAAATTATAAAACCTACGATAACAATAACTCTCCAGTAAAGTCATTCATATATTATTACAGTTTGACATATTACTGGCCTAGCAAAGGTCATTATCGCTAGGAAAGAGTATTTATACATAAGATAACAGACACCGCGTAGGTATTGTGTGACTAAAATATTATATCTGAAACCTGGGTACTCGTATAATATATAGGTATATATTGCTTATTCAGACCACGTTCTATAAAAAGTGAGGTTTATGACATTGACACATACGAATATAGGTATCGAGATTTGGATATCGATAGAGATTAAATTTTTAAGTAGGCACAGTTCTCGAATAAACTCTAAAAAAGTTTTTACTTGAGCTCAAATAAATAAATCAAATAGTTATCTACATAGCAAATTTTCTAACTGTAACTAGAGGTACTTACTTACTAAAACAAAAACATTTATACTGTGATTGTGTTCGAAGCATCGAAAAGCTTTTCCTAATCATGGCTTATTTTCTTTGAACTGGGCACTGAAGTCAGTTAAAAAGAGATGAAATGAACAATAAGATTTACTTGCTGTAATTAGCAAAAACAATAGAAATAAGTATTTTACCTAGTAAACCATACTTAATACAGAAGAATTTTTAGAATGCTATACTATTTATTATTACTTCACAGTTTCAATAACACTGTGACCTGCCAAAGAATAATTTGCAGGTCATACAAGCACGTGTCCCGTTGCAGAAACCATTTCTAACACAAACTGCATTGTGTCGAACAGCCTGTCTACCGATTTGAGTAAAAGTATCAAGTGTAAACTAGTAACGCAAACAAAAGAAGCAACCGCAACGATAGCTGTACCCACCCAAGGCCTAAGTATGCGAGGTGTATACCCAACGAATGTTCCACTTGCCGAGTCCATCTGTTGACATGCTGCAATCCGACGCGAACGATGTTTCCGTTGGCCATGACCACTTGAAATTTTAAGATCAGCCAATCAAAGCAGACTTTACGACTTTTAATTTTGGTTATCGAAAATGTAGGAAATACGAAAATATTATTTGATAAAATTTGCATTTTTATGTATCAGTATCTTTTACACAGAAAATGTATAATGTCAGACATGGCCATTAGCATTTGTTTACTCGTAGTGTAGGATAACAATAGATAGATAGACAATATTTCCATGTGTGCTTTACAAACTTGGTGAATAGGTCCATTATTATTTAAATCACATGCAGTTTTTGAGTTACTTAATTATTACTTTTTTTTTTTTTTTTTTGGTGTCATTTAGTAACGAGACGAGCTGGTCGTTTGCCTGATGGTAAGCATAACGCCGGCCCATAACAATTGCAGTGCCACCCAGAACTTTGAAACACAAAGGCCTGCGCGGCACTGCAGTACGCTCGTTACCCTGAGACAAATGAAGTTTAATTGTTTTGATTTGATATGTTAGGAATTCAGTAAAAGGCACAATGGATATCAACTTAGTAGCTAGGTTAGATGTAATTTTTATTTATATATTAGCTAGTTAATAAAGGCTATTAGCCCGTTGAAAAAAAAACTTTCTATGTTATTACATTGAAATGTTAGTTGTTGCTTGTTGCACTAGCGATAAACCTACTGTCATGATTGCAGTAATGGATTTCGGTTCCAAGAACATACCATATAACGGGGATTCAACACCTTCGCTCGTAAAATTCATAATTTCACAAACTTTATTGTTTTCACGCGGAAGTTTTGTTTACGGACATGCCAATCCAGGCTGTTTGCCAACGCGTACGCCAGTTTCTTTCTTGTCATCCCTTGGAACATCTACAAAATTTGTTGGTATTACTATTGTTGTCTAGTTGGCTATTATTAGCTTAATTGTTTTATTAAACATCTCCCAATTGCATAAAATCCTACTAATATTATAAACGCAAAAGCTTGTGAGGATGGATGTACGGACGTTTGTTACTCTTTCACGCAAAAACTACTGGACGGATTTTGATGACACTTTACAGTAATAAAGCTTACACATCAGTATTACACATAGACTACAATTTATAAGGATATGCACCACGCGGGCCAAGCCGCAGGCGGAAGCTAGTTATTCTTTATCAACTATATTGACAAGGCTTGTTAATAGTTGACGTTATGCCAACTTGTATTACTATGATGTATGAAAGATGTCGTCAGGTGTCAATTTGTAGAGTATATTCTGTACCTATTAGAAATTGATTCTTTTGTAAAAGTCTTGTGTTCGGTTATTTCTTAGAACCTAGTCTTAGGAATTTTCGTATGTACTGAATTATAACCGCCCAAGGCATATAGGCAGGCACAAATTACCGTAGCATTATGAAATTCAAGCCTATTAGACACAAGAAGCAATAAACTTAATGATATTTGGAAAATAAAGCTTGTTTATTGGAAATTATTCAACTGATAATTATTTCCTATTAGGTATTATGCAAAAACGTAGTCTTCATTCATAATATTCTCGCACAAGGTGTGATTTGTTGTTAGAAACAATAATGAAATAATGGGTAAAATATAAATAACTCTTACCGCCTACGATGCTTCAAATTGTGCCATAGACCAATATCAATGGTAGGTACGTTCCACGGTTTTCTCTCGACAATCAGGAGACAGATTTATGTATCCTTTCCTCAGCCTACGCCTTGCTCTTGATAGATGCAAAAAAGAAGTATTACTTCTCACGCTGCGCTAGTAGGAAACATTCAGTTTGTTTTTAATTATTTGTTCTACGAGGAACATCCGACAAAATAAAGTAAACATTACGTGCAACGGAAAGTATAAGTAATATTTTTTTTTCTTACGTACATCGCAACACATGTTAGAAACAAAAGTGATAGGTATATATACGGTTTGCCAACACAATATCTTATTGAAATACGAATTAAATAGTATATATAATACGTACCTATTGTAGCAATAATTTATATTTCGGTAAGATATAATAAATAGGTACTTACTCTAACTAAAAAAATTGTGAAAATACTTAAAAGTGATTCTGGTTTAGTATAATTATTATCCTTTGTTATACCGAGATATTGTTTGTACTTAATTAAATAATAACTTTCAAATAGACCTCATTAAGTTGAATCTTTCGGTAAATCTCAGCAAAACTATCGAACGTCGGTCACCCAGATACAAACTTACAACAATAGCTATTTGTTAGTGGGAGGACTAACTCTTCTGCGAGTGTCCGTCTGGGTTGTTACCACCGCTTTGCTCGTGAAGTCTGCCGCCAAGCAGTAATGCATTACTGTGCCAAGCATTACTGTGTTCCGGTTTGATGAGCAGAGTAGCCAGTGAAATTACTGGGCTTATGAGACTTAATACCTAATGTCTCAGGGTAACGAGCGCACTGCAGTGACGCGCAGGCCTTCGTGTTTCAAAGTTCTGGGTGGCACTGCAATTGTTATGGGCCGGCGTTATGTTTACCATCAGGCAAACGACCAGCTCGTCTCGTTACCAAATAACATAAAAAAGTGTCTATTGTAAGATTACAAATACTGTATTTTTATCTTATCTTTGAAGCATGTACCTAATCTTGTGTCCTATCATTATGTAAGCGACATATAAGCTCACCTGCTTTCATTCAAGGATCCATCAGATTTAGCTGTCACAGGAGTTGATCATACGCCGATTATATAATTAATCCTTATTTTAGTTTTTAGTTAAGTTTGCACTTTTAGTTTACTGATGGTACATAACTGAACAGTAGTCATCAGTTAATTATTTACAAATCTTAAAACAATTTTCAGCTTCATTTTATACCAGTATCTTATTTCTATGTCAATATACAGGCTGAGTTTGAATTGGTATGTTACCCCCACCTATGGTTATCCCGGAAGGGGGTGAGAACCAGCTGTGAGAACTACCCTTGGAAATACGACATTTTAAATTTCCATACAAAAAATAAATGCAACTACAAATGTGAAGTGCGCGGTATTTTCTGGAATTGTTTGTAAGTCTCTTGAAATCAACATCGTCATTTAACAAAGTTCAACACAGTTCGTGCGAATCAGCTGATTTAGGGTTACTTGGAAGTTCTGTAGTAGAATTTTGACGTAAATTTTAAATGCCATTTGCTCAATGAAAAATACTGAATTTCAAAATCTAGTAAAACAAATGTTGTTAACCTCCAAGACTTGATTGACTCTTTCGGGACAACATATCAATTCAAACTTAGGCTGTATAGCTGAATCATTTGAGAGCTCTAGCTTGAATAGGCAGATTTTAATACTTACATGGGAGAAATGATACCTTTTGAAATAGGTAATGTCTTAAGATACGAATATGATTCATAATGCTTTGTTGTAACCTCACAAAGTAATGCAGGAAAGTTTATTTAGCCTGTCTAAAGTCAGTTAAAATAAATAGTACCTATGTATACTTAGGTGCCTCTATGTGTGGGCGAAAACACCACGCGATGTCACCCAGGCTAAGTTACTGCCTAGACCTAGTCACTAACGTGGATGTCTAGTATCGTATACTGGAGAAATGTGTAAATGCTTAGCCACCTTATCGCAATAAAAACATCGATATGTTCTTTAGTGTTTCAGGCAACCCATAAAGTATTTCTTGCGACATGATACTAATGTTGCCTCAGTTAAATTCCACGCGGAGCATGCGGCTGCTATTTAATATTTGCTATAATATTTTACATTTAAATGAAACGAATTAAATTCATTGTCATTTGTATCTGTTTATTAAGAAAGACAGCTTAGTGTTTATTGGTTCTGTCACTTGTTTTATTGCTATCATGAATTTATGTTTCATATTTGATTTGACTATCTAACTGAGCTTAGGTAGAGAACGTTTCGTAGGTTAAGTTTTGACTTATTCATATTCATTTATTTCTGTTTTATGAACATTTAAGACTTGGATTTAGCTTTTATTAAATATTAAACTCATATTAAGATACTTTTAGTGTAAAAAAATCAAGTTTCGATTTAAAATTTTCTATCATCCAACTTTGGAATATCTATTTATGTTTTGTAGTGCTTTTGGAAGTAAATACAACTGTCACAAGTCACAACAGATCTTTTCTATACAAATAAATAAAATTGATGAGTCTGTTTGTAATATCAAAATAACAGGTTTTTACTAAATTTATATGAAAGTATATACGGTACCTATAACAAAACAAACATTTTTAAATTTTTTGTCTGTCTGCCTGTTTGTTCTGGGTAATCTCCAAAACGGCTGGACCGACTTTGACGGGACTTTCACTGGCAGATAGCTGATATTACAAGGAGTATCTTAGGCTACTTTAATTTTAGAAAAATATTTAGGGTTCCGCGCAAAAAATAAAACTCATGAAATCCAAAATCTCCACGTGGGTGAAACCGCGGGCAGCAGAGCTAGTCTTACCTATAGACGTACGTTTTGCAAAATTCCGTCAACGAAAACCGTCATTACTGAAAAAAGCTTTTACTTTCAGGATTATAAAGAACATTTAATAGCACATTATCATGTCCTAAGACAGATGGGATCGTTCTGTTTACTTAGCTTAGTCAATTTAAATTCCTCAGAGCTAAAATAATTACTATTGAAAGAAATGTAAACTAGAAGAAAATAACCTCATTTCAAATACATTAGCCTCTCTTAGCTACATTTTTCTCGCGATTTAGGAATGTAGTACTGCATGAAGAAAATAGTTATGAGCTTGATGACCATCATAAATTCTATAATGTTTTTTTGGTTGCTATAAATAGTGGCCAAACGAAATCGCGTGCACCTTTTTAATAAGTATTTTATGTGAAGGCAATGAATGTACTCTTCTTTTTTCAAACTGACAGTTTGTAAAAAGACCTGTGTCCTAGCAATGAAAGATCTTTGACTGAGTATAACGAAGATTCTTGTATCTTCTTGTATACATATAAGTAGGTAAGTAATCAAAGAAGTTTAATTGGACGAAGGTTTCCAGTTATTATAGAGTTAATAGAACAATAATTGCTACTATAGGCAAAGGTTTACCTACCTATCTAGGTATAAGAAAAAGTTGTTTTATTTGAATCACGTAGAACAAATTAACACGCAATCCTCGTCCGTCGACAACGTCCTACATAATTGCGATGTCCTATTAACATTGTTTCCATTAAAACCGGTATTTGGGAATAATACGTGTAGCGTTTCTGTCGCCAGAACCCCCAGATATAATCATAACTGTCCATTTAATTAATAACCTGACGAAACATTCCTTTTAGATAATTCCGATGAAATTACGTTCTAGGAATAAATTCCTCTAGCCAAGCCGATAAAATAACTAACGTGTTTTAACGAACATAAATCTTTGAACAATGTTATTGCGACCTTTTGCTTCGGAACCTAAGGATAGAACAGATGTAATTCAGCAATTTATATTATCAATAACAGTGAATAAGTACCGATAAATATTCGGGTATTATCAAAATCCCGACTTGTTGCAAAAGTAACAAGGCTATAATTCAATGTTATTATTGGATCACTGATGTATGCAGAGAGACTTGTTCTAATAATTTCGAACAATGTATTTGCAGCACTAATATCGTAGCAATATTTATCGTCTAAAATATAATATTTAAATGACAGATCTAAACTACAACAAGTTGTCGAATTGGGAGGTCTACACTAATTGTGAACTATTCATTTTACGTATTCTGCACGCTTTGAAGACCGCTATTTTTTAACATTTTTACCAAAACTATTATTTAATTTAATAAACGTAGTACAAATTAATTAATTACTGCTTTTCTTAGAGGGTGTGATGTCAATACAATGAGCCTAGTAATTAGTTAACACTGTAAAAACCATTTTTGAACCTTTCACATTCTGTATAACAATAATAAATCCCTTGAAGTAGACACAAGCATGCATAAACAATTGAACTCATTTCAACGTTAAAATCATCACATGCAATTTGTACTCTGAATAAAATAGATCTGTATCGGTACAAGTTGAGTACAATAGGACATTACACGATACGTTTACTGATAAATCTCAGCCGACGAGTTCGAAATGTTGCATGAATGCATCCTAAAAAAGCTTTTCTACGAAACTGACAGCTATAGTGGAACGAGACAATGTCATAAGACGCGTGCGAGGGTCGAATTTCATTCACGTCTCATACATTAGATGTACCTAATTTGCGAGTAAACAATACAGTTCTTAAATCGGTAGCTAGTGGTGGGTATACCTAATGTCATTCAACTCTGTTTGTATAGACCATATTTTTTGCGATCATTTAGCATGTCAAAATCTAGTAGATTTTAGGGTAGATACTAATAAATATCTATTTAAGCGGTGATTTCTAAAAAGTAAGAACTTACTTGGGCCTTTTTTAGGTATAAGCTCATGTTGCCATGAAGAAATCTATTATCTATACTTAATCTATATTCTATATACATATATAAAATAAATATAAATAAAATTGAAGTGTTTGTTGTAATATCAAAATAACAGCTTTACTAAATAGGCATGAAAGTATATACGGTACTAAGAACAAAAACGCATTTTTTTTTAATTGTTATCTGTCTGTCTGTCTGTCTGTTTGTTCCGGCTAATCTCCGAAACGGCTGGACCGATTTTGACGGAACTTTCACTGACAGATAGCTGATGTTATACGGAGTAATTTATGCATGAGTAACGTGGGCGAAGCCGAGGTGCACAGTTAGCAGAATATAAACAACTAAATAGTAATACGTGGACCACCGCCAAACATTAAATGCGGCCAGTTTAAGAAAACAATTTTGACAAGCTATCACTAGCAAGAAACAAAGCGATTAGTGCATTATCCATATTCTTAATTCAGCAAAAGCACAATGAAAGTGCCTGTGGTGACAAAACTCCTTTAGCCCGTGACTCATAGGCGTCAGGCCTCCTAGCTAACGCACGGCTCTTTTAGATTTCTTCAACCGACTACTCTGAATAACAACAGCCTTTGTTTATTTTACAAAACAAATTCGAAAGAAAAGAATTCGAACAAAAATCTCCCACACTTAAATCATTAGAAGGTGATTGAAAGTTTGTTTACTTTGCACAATCAGATGCTTCGCGAGATACAGAAGATTGCAGTGTTCCGATGGTGTAATGTGTGACAGTGCGTGCGTAGGCGATATCATTGTGATAAAGTGGTACAAAGCGTGATAAGAACATCACCTGTCAGCCTCGATGTTATCAGCAAACGGCGATTTAGCGACCGGAGTGATGTCACAAGCCAATACAGACAGATCGACTCTTTCGAATTACGATAGGCAACAAATATAATATAGGGCGATGACTCTTTATCTGACAAGTGAATAATTAAGGACAACACTATCGTTCAAACTATACATAATTGTATTTGGATAATCCGTAATATATAATCCCAAAGCTTTAAAATAGGAGTAACTGTCGTATCTTATCAATTTATGTATGTGTTTACGGAATCCAAGCAGAAAAATTTGGTACATCCGCTGAGAATAATCCTTTATGACGATTTCATGTTCCTCTATGACGATAAAACCCTATGATGAACGATGAAAACCCAAAGGTTTTTCATCCAATATAGTTTTATCTGTTTATTCACGTAGCGTAAAAGAAACAATCCGAGTCACATTTACTGATAGTCAACTATTATATAGTGATAGTCAACTTCTTTTACTTTAAGGTTTGTTTAACTTTTTTAAATTGCGTAATACGGAGGGATTAAAAATTAATATAGGATTAATTTATTGCTAACACGGCTGAGACGAAGATTTACCAACCTGAGCCGAGGTTCAATACCCGACTCTGACGTACTAAAGACGTCATCATATTAGTTTAAGTACAGATAAGATAATACAGGCTCATTATGTTTGAAAATTAAAACAGCTTGTTTTAAAATAAACTCTACAGTATAAATAAGGTACTCTCATAGTATCGCTATCTAATATTAATTGTGGCTGATGAAAGAATCGAGTTCAATCTAGTTCACGTCCAGCAAGATGATTAGTTATAACTATTAGGTTTATCGGATGTTTTTATAGTAAAATAATATGAGCAACAAATTATTTGTTTGGATAATGTTATTCTATAAAATATTACAAATACTAGCGGCTACCCGCGGTTTTACCGTGCATTTTTCTGGCATAAAAGTATCCTTTGTTACGCACCGATTTTTAAACTATCTCTTTGCCAAAAACTATATCGATCCGTTGCTCCATTGCTGCGCGAAAGAAGGACAAACCAACAAACACAATTTCAGATTTATAATACTTAGTACAGAATAAGGTTTGCGTTTGTCTTAGATATAATCTGGTAGCAGTCAACGATATAAATGTCAAAAATGAGCTTCCAAGACTTCAAATTTCTTTAATCCGGTCGGCAACGGACAGCCGTTATTTGTCGCCATCAATATAAACAACAAATAGTGCTTGTCTCAGAGACAATGGACAGCAAAAACCGACCGTCGAGACTGACGGATTCCCTCAGACTTCCGGGTTGTGAGTTATAGTTTAAGCCGTTTGTTTTGCTCCTGGGGAATCCGAAGATTGCACAGATAGGAATCAGACTGAACAAGACAATACAGACGTGGGCACACATCTGTCCTCCAACAAGGAAAAAAAGTTTAGCTTTTAAATGAACTTCACATTTTGTTGCTATTTTTGAATTGATACTTTGATTTATATGTTTAGCAGAGAGCTAAAATATTATTAAGTACCTACACGATTTAAATTCTAGAATCTGTAAGTAAAGTCTCGTGAAAAATCGATCGCGAAGAACCATCTGTTTATTTCGGCTAATGCACATGAGACCAAGTCTTCTAGGTTGAGTGTGTTGTTAGAGAATTTTGAAAAATCTGGTTTAAAAAGTCTAAGTAACAAAAAGGCCTTTTAAATTGCTAAGCAACAGCTATTTATACACGTGCAACTACCCGCATATTTAGCCGCTGAACAATTGCGTGCGGTTTCATAAAGGGCAATAATGCCAGCCATGCCAACCGGCGCTACCGGTCTGCACAATAGCTGCCTACACAAAGCCCTGGGCGCGAACCGACGGATTCATTGTCGCCCTTCCTTACCCAGACCTAGACACATTCCAGCACTGGAATTGGAATTGAAGTATTTCGATTAACTGATGAGATTGGAAACGACTGTGTCAGTCTGAGTTTGATTGAACAGCATGCCTTATCGGAAAAAATCATCGAAAATATGTGGGTGTAAACGTGGGATGAGTAATTTTAAAGAAATCATCATTATCAGCCTCTTACGCTCCCACTGGTGAGATACCGGCCTTCTCTCAGAGAGAGATGGGCCATAATCCACCACGCGGGTCCAGTAAGGCTTGGTGGATGTCACATGTCCTCATTTTTGTGATTCTTGAATATGCGGATTTCCTCACGATGTTTTCCTTCACCGTTCTAGAGCGAGTGTGAATAATCGACACATTACTTGACATAAGTCATTGGTGCGGGCCGAGTCGAGATTCGAACTATGATACGTTGGATTGAAAGTCGCACAAGTTTCCGCTCGATCACTCTCGCTCTAAAAAGAAATATCTCAGCTAATTTAATATCAGTCATTTGTTTTAACGGCTACGTGGACTTGAACAGCTTACGTATTGTGTAGGATAAAAGTATAATTTTAAAAAAAATAACTACTACCATAGCCAGTGTCAGTGCCAGTGTGTGATGATGTTAGAATTCTAACGATACCCCATCCATGACTGTTCAGGCCTTTAAAAGTTATGGTGGATTAAAGAAATTCACATACATACATGAACTCTGAAAATATAATACTACTTTTTTGGGCAGTCGTATAAAAATACTGATCTTTGATATGTGAGGTGCACAAAACAACTTAAAGAGTATTTAATTTAATAACTTCACGCGCTTAACTTTACTGGTGTTTTAATAATATTGTATTACTATATTTAACTATCTGCATTCCTTTTATAAGGAAACGTTGGAAATGTCTACATAAATTAATGATCGTTGATTACTTGAATATTTTAAAAGCAACTCATTTGTTCTCATATACCTATATAAACTTAAATAGCATTCATTCCATTCTTCATTCACTCATTTCATAAATATATGTACATACATAAAGCTCATTTTATAAATCTTTTGTCTTCATTTAAAATAACGTAGCTTCAAAAGCTAAATTCATAGATTGTAATAATATTTAGTACTTATCCACTAAAACAAATACATTTAAAGAGTCTGATTAACATTTAATCTTAATTTAATCGCTACGTAAGAGGTGCTGTGATTAGGTAGGTACCTAATTCAAAAGTATGACATTAATATAGAGGTAAAAGATAATAGCAATTTTATAAATGGATCAGTGCCTCGGTTGAAAAATAGTAAACTGAGTGAACTAAGTTCTAAATCATGACTTGATTTGCTTGGCTACCAACCTGAATTTGAAAATCTGTCGTCAAGCACTGTTCCAGCACCCGCGCTTACCTATTCTAAGCTTAGCGTTTTCCACATTTGCCCACATCATTACCGAGATATCCATCAAACTATTTCGTATCGAAAGTAAAAACAAAAGTTTCCTATACCTCTTAATAGCCTCAATGGCCACCTAAATCTCCATTAGGTATCATCTGTTTGCCTTAGACGCTTGAAGATGAAGTCTAGGTCATACGTCATTATTAGACTAGGCGAATCGGGTCACCACCAAGATTAGGTGTTGTGTGCACACATTATCTGCAGTATACCTATTGATAACGTGATACTACGTGTACCGGGAAACGAGAGTTGTAAAGATTATGTTGTTTAGACAAACGTGGTGTGATGCTGATCATTTCATGTCACACTTGAGACTTGCATATAATTATTAATATCGCTAATATTCGCAGTTTTTCGTAAATGGCACCAAAAGTGATAAGTTTTTCACGCACTTTTTTGTTTTATGTTTTTGGGAGACGCAAGAATGAGAAGAATTGTTTTTATTAGGCGATGAGACGTCTGTCAGTGTCACGACTGTCCATAATAATTGCAGTGTCACCAGAGGCCATGGACTTAATGGAGCTATCCCGAGTCAATGACATATATCATTGTATCCTCTTTACACATACTGTCGGTTTGCATCGATGTAAAAGAGAAACAAGAGCGGACGCGTAAAAATTTTGTAAAAAACCAAAAAAAACGTGATTACATCAAAATTAGACGCCTAGTCAAAAATGTACCATAACAAAGTTGTTTGTCATCAAAAAATTAACAAGTCTTGTTAATTTTTTCGATATTCATTTATAAATAACAAAGATATTTCATTTCAAACTTATTTTTAGAGGTAACTTTGCCATTGTTTATCGAGTAAATTTGTTAGAAACTTGTTTTGATTACAACGAGATTATCGGTAATATGGTAAATAGTGATATTGATCATATATTTTTTCCAGTGCCTGAAGCTCATCTGATTTTTCTAAAAAATCTTTTAAGTGTAGCTATTTGCGCGGCAGTGCACCACGCCTTCTGAAACAGTTATAATATCTCAAGCGCCCATTAGATAACTTTATTGACCACTTTGTTCTTTGTTCGTACAACTATAATTCATAAATGCTTAATAGTAGAATAATTTAAATTCGATTAAAAACTTTAGTTTGCAAGCATATATAAGATTGATAACGTAAACAGGTTTTAATAGATATAGATTTTAACAATGATACACTAAAATGCGGCTAAATTATACAAGATAAAAATAATAAATATTTATTGCTAAAGATACTTTGAAATAGTAAAATACAATCAAGGTCTATTTACTCAAATAATATCTAATAACAAACCTATATACCAATGTATAAGATTTTTTTTTCCAAAGAAAAAAACCAGCAGACCAACACTGCAATATATCAATCTTACACCAGTGTTAACGACCTGTTATGTAATAAAAGATCTCTAGACAGTAGGTACCCGATCAACCTTTAACAGTCCTCCGGACGATCGATTGTGTCGTAAACGTAATGATACAAAAATTTGCACAGGTGTAGTCGACTTCACGCAACTGTGCGACGATGATGACCATAGGGCTGGCATTTATAGTAACTATGGTAACTAAAACAACGATAGACTTAAATTAACTTGTTCTTTCTATACGAGTACAAGTGGAAAACTGATGTTTACCGTCTTTATTTGGAAGTCCGATATCAGAAAAGAAAAGGGTTAATAATTTTAAATACGTTTACACATAGGTAGACAGACGGACAACAAAGTAATCCTACATAAAAATGTTCCGTTTATTCATTTACACTGGAGCTATAGGTACAATAGAAAAAATCGCAATTAATTAATTACAAATATGAAATAACACATCAAGCTATATTCTTGATGGTAGGTATTATTTATTTATAAGACGTTAGCAACATGCGTAACGACGACATATAAGTAAAAGGTTTAAAGATACCAAGTATCTATAGAGGAACAGAAAATGTATGCTCTACTTCTTACTGACAAACGTGACTTAGTGTAGTATATCCACTTAGTATGTTAACGCAGAGTCACTGTGAGTACTAAGACCTAGAATGGAGAAGTCCATCGCAGAAATGTCCACATAAACTTGTACACCATTCAGATTTACTGCGTACCTAAAATGTCATAATCATAACCATTACTCCATCATATTAAACAAAAGAGACGCGCTTTGTAAGATAAAAGCAAGTCTTTGTTCCGCTTAATAACTCTTATTACTGTAAGCCCATAAAATGTCTAAATATACAAGGAAAGGTTAGGCGCCGTACCGCATCAGACGAAGGGAACAAAAACAAATAAAACGTTGGGAGCCACGACTGGCGCCTGTCTTATCGCGACACGTGGACCCTTTCTTGATTCCTTGTTCCTAGAGCACATTCCAATTCATTTGAAGAAAGGCCTCATATTTGTTCGGTAAGTTGGGTCTTCTGTCTTCAGTCCTTGTAACTAGGCCGTTCCCGCGTATTATAGGAAGCCCACTTTCCTACATGAAACCGTGTTCGAAATAAAATATGCGCATATTTTCCGGGTAATGTGTTTATTTACGGTTTAAAGTTGCAAATAATGTCAGGGTCTGTCAATCATTCTTGTTTTGTCGCGATTCCAATGAAGAAAGCTCGGCCATATACAGAGCACCCGGCTACAGACTCTCAGTGTGACCACTTTTTTGGTATCAATCAGACGTCATATTATATGTTTTACTGGCTTTAATTTAAATGTCAACATAATAATGTGAACGTTTAAAATACTGGTGGTTTATTAACGAGCTATACATTTTTATTTACATGAATAATTAGCTACACGGTGTTAAATTTGTGTAGACGACTGGCAAGTCTATTGGTTATGTCGCAAGTTTTCAAATTAAAAATTGATCAGTGGAAAGAACGACCTCGCGATTGCGTAAAGTTATAGTTACAATAATATATGAAAAAATTGGGTTTTTCAAATCTTTTTATACAGTACAATTTCCACAGTTCAGCGTACACAAGTGCTAGAGAGATAAAACGTTAATGAACAATTATTATGTAAGTCGCTCGCAGATACAGAAGATAGCAGTCTGACTAAACGCACGCGTGAATTGTACTGAGGGACCCGTCGCATCATTCGGTTGTTTAGAAGTTACGGGCCTTCAATTTTAACATTTGTTAATTAAATTCATTGCTTATTACCTATCGTGAGGAACATAAAGAGATTTTAAAATAAACAATTTTATTATATGTTTTTTAGTGAAATTAAAATTCATTTAAGTTAAAGGTAAGCTTATTGTCAATAAAAAATTAGAGCGAAATTATTTTTGAGTGAAAACTGTTTTCTAAATTTTAATCGTTACAATTTTACATGAATTTATTGTGTTACAGTTACTGTATTTTTTGTGTAAATTTATTTTTTGCTTGTTCCTATAGTTCTGGATTCTCTAGATAAAAGGAAGGAGTCTAGAATCTGTGCAAATGATGAATGAATTATCTAGTAGGTATAATAGGTACCTAACTTGGCCAAATTTTTTATTCCACCAAACGAGAAATGACCGTGTGGAAGTTTCACAACCTTGAACGCGCACACTTCGCTTTTTATAAACAATCCCAAACTAATTGATATTATATGATATGACTTGATGTGACAGTTGCCTAATGGTGTTTTTGAGTGACTGCAAAAAACAGTCTCACATAACGCGATTAAGTACTACCTAACATTAGATATTAATATTACTTTTTTTTTGTTCACAGGTCGTTTACAATGACCGTACTGGAATGGCGGAGACGAATAATGTATTCGTTTTCAATATCCAACTACAAGCATAAATCGTAAATGCTACTGCGGATGATCAGTGGAGAAGACTTTTAGAGCCGACAGCGGCTATAAGAGTTAAAAGCGTTACATAGTGTAGACTGAAAATGGGTATAAGTGACAATCGGGTGTGTACAATGTTCGTAAAAATGGATGTGCGGTGTTTGTGGTTCAAACTGTTGCTCTTTCAAATGTTGGTGGCGTGGTGCAGGGCAAAGCATGTGACGATACATTTGAAGTCGCCGAGAGTGGGCTTACAAGACGTCGTGGAGGACCGTGTTCAGGATAGCATTAGAAACCTATTACACACTGGTAAGCGCCATTTTTTTTACTTATTTATAGATTAGCGTGACCACATCAACTTTATTTTAAGTGACTGTGGTCGAAGTTGGTCTATTCACTAAACATAAACTGGGAACTTAAACTCAAGAGTGCCTACCGGAATATGCTGGTTAAATTAGGTACCATGTTAATATTAGGTCTGTCTAATACGAGTATAATCAGTTCAGTAAATTCACAAGGTGATATTTTCCCGTTTAGTTAACTATTGTTGTTGTATTAATACGTTAATGATGCATTTTTTAATCAGAAATGTTCGAGAAAAAACAAGATCGGTAGAAATTTAAATCTTTAATGACAAATAAAACATAAAGCACTCCCACTGGTTTACTTGGAAGCCGTTCAATATATTAAAAGGAACATCAAACAAAAATAACAAGTAATTAAAATTCCAAACCATCGGGTGATCAAAGATAAGTGCAAAGATGAAGTTTTGTAAATTGACAAGGGTTTGCATTCGCTGAAGCAACATTTAAGCGTTTAGCCGTCGACTTTAATATTGTTAAGGCTCGCTAATCGAAGTTGTCGTTTTAGGTTGTCACTTTTGAAATGATTTTAATTACATTTCTGATGTGGTCTCCGGAATGAACTTAGGCTGCCTGTCCAATGATGTTATTCGGAGTGAAGCCGTGAAATTTTTTCAAGAAGAATTACTCAACAATGAGATTGTTTGAAGGATGAGGGAAATAACTTAAAAACTTTGCTCAGCAGTGAGTAAAAGAAGTTTTTTCAGCGCTCTCAAATCTTTACGCAGCTTCTGAGGACAGACAGACAGACAGAATTTCATTTACCTTAATTTGCTTGTGTATCACTTTTCTAAAGTAGTTATGTATCGTATAATTCTGTACAAAACATATTGTCGTCACAATAAATAATTCTTCAAAAGTAACGACGCGAATATGAATTCTTAGCGTGCCATAAAGTTTTTTCATACCTATATCTCGGTTATTATTATAATCACTGTGTAGGTAACAAATTATTGCTACGTAAGTAATTATAGGTAATATACCAAAGAAACTACTCTACGTTACGGTATAAAAGCAATGAACAAGATCGAACAATATAATTTAACTACTAATACATACTAATACTTTAATTAATCTACTTATTCAAGACCACCTGCTGTAAAGCCTTGCCGTCTTAATAAAACAATATCAAATCTTATAGGTACCTACCGCAAATTCGGTTGCATATAAAGTACTGTAAGATAGAACCCCTAAACTATTAAATAATTCAATATTGGATTATGTACTGCAACCAAAGGACAGGTATCTCACACGTACGTTCGCGTCATTATGTTTTTTATTACCATAATAGGCTTGTGTAACGTAACCCTGCGAGGACATTGGTAAAAGTCATTCTCCACATTGTTTAAAAAGTAGCTAACAAGAGTAGTTGACATACTGCCAGCCAAAAGTAAAACCGCTCAATAGACAATATTATGTACATATACCAAAATCAATGAAACTGAAGAAGCGCCAATAAAAAGGCATATTCACTGCACCGACAAAAAAAACGATTCGCAGACGTTGGGATCCCAGAAATAGCGCCCGATAGTGTAGATGGAGCCGAACTGAACGCGTCAAATTGAACCATAAACCCAATGAAACCCATAACCGTAAACTGGCAATCTCAGCCAGGATTTATGAAACAAACCTCTCTGTAGCTTGCCACACACGGTCGACGAACTTGCCTTCTAAATCTGTAACTACCAGTCTTGTTCGAAATAAACACTACTTACACAATATACCGTTACTACTGCCTATACTTACCCCAATTCAAGTTATCCGCATAAAAACCACCATGTAAATATTTGATAAGCATATCGTAAAAGTACTTAATTATAACCGAAATTTATCGCTGGAAAGTGTAAAGTATAACGATCTTGATTCTGTTATCTGGTTGGTTTAATATTTGATCTGCGAATCTTATCTTTGGTGGCGAAAAGGTGCGAATCTGTTGGTTCAAGTGACGTTTGAAATGACGTAAGGTGTCACTTGTCAGGTGAGGACACGCTCGAGGATACAGTGATTACGACTGGTAACTTAGGCCTCTTTTGCTGAACGATGTAAAACTCCTACATTTTCACAAATCGGAGCAATAATCTCTTTTTACTAGGGTTTATTTACATGTAACGTACAAATTCGCTTTTCTTGAATCTTTATTAGCATTAACCATATTTTATTTTAACACGTTAAGTGCGAAACGAGGCCTAAATCACCCCTCATGCAACTTCCTTGTGGTGCGGCAAGGAAAAACGTGAACATCTCTGTCGTGCGAAGGGCATAGCTTTGGTTTGGTCCAGTATAGAAAAGAGATAAATGTATATTTGAGATGCGCTAATGGTCCCGGACTCGGTGGTATACCTACCTTGGTACCGGATGTTTTAGGCCTCGTACCGCACTGAATTCATATAATTTTAATGCAGTGCGGAACGAGGCTAAAACGTCCCATATCCTCCCGGACCTCGTACCGCACCCAACGCGAGCTTCCCGCGACTAGTGTTGTGCATCACGTCGATTGGAGAGCACGTCCTTTTACATCGCCGAACATGTCTAAACGATGTCGGAAGAAGTTAATTTTAAAAAACCCAGAAACAGAACCAAAACAGGTAAGTTTTTTAATTGATATTTTTGTAGGTAGTGAAATCTCCACAAAAACGCAAAGCAGCCGTTGACAAAACAGGTAAGTAATTAATTAATAATTCAGTAGTTCTTTGTCTAGGTTTTGAAAGTAAATAAAGATTACCTAACGATTTTTAGGGTTCCGTATCGAAAGATAAAAACAGGACCCTCTATTACTAAGACTTCGCTGTCTGTCCGTTTGTCTGTCACCAGATATCTCAAGAATCGCGATAACTAGATAGTTGAAGTTTTCTCAAATTAAGTAGGTACTTCTGTTGCCGCTATAACAACAATACTAAAACGTTAAAAACAACAAAATATGTACAGGGATATTTTTAATCACCAAGTTTGTTGAGTGTGTTAGATTCGACTTATGTAAATTTTACACGATATATGATGACGTAAGCATGTGTCAGTCACGTGGTCGGAAGAGAGCACCAGGCGGAGTAGGTATATTATTGTACGATGGTAAAAGTACAGAAATTATGTGTTAGTAAGTATTAAGCCCGAGGCAGAATAAATAGGATAGTTTCTTTTCTACTTCTGGTTTTCTTTTTTTTCTATTCTGTGAACCGCATTAAGACTTTCACACAAAAATAGATAAACGTCGTTGCGTCGATATTATTTTTCTCATCACTAATCTTAGCGAAAATTTACCCTATTTCAGTGCGTTACGAGGTGTATAAGATCCCATATTTTGTTTTGCCAATAATTAATAAACTAGCTATCAGATCCCGGGGCGACGGTACATTAGGGTTCATCAATTCACTGTCTATATCGATAAGGACCAAAATTTTCATTTATCTTTGATTTCGCGCCAGAAAATGGATTTTAGTCTGTTAAAGGAGGTGGGGTCTAATAGACCGCGTGTCGCCCTAACGTCTGGTCACGGTGCGGGCCGATAACACCTCGTGCCGCAGGAACGGAAAGTTTGCAAAAATTGGTGCCGCAGCTAACGTGTTAAGACCTTATTTCAAGGTCGTGTTTTCACCACACACATCCAATAGTACGAAATCCCCATTATAATTACTAAGAACGTGCTTTCCCAACTACCATAGTATAGCATTTCGTTGGCTTTTCCTTTACTATATGTATATTAATTTTACCAGTACAGGGTTAGCTAATATTAGTTGAAAATGGAGGTTCCTTGTTTATAAATAACTAGCTTCTATCCGCGTCTTCGCCCGCGTGTAATTCTATATATTTATAGCCTATGTGTTATTCCAGAACCTAAGCTATCTACATTCCATATTTCATCAAAATTGGTGCACTTGATACGTAGTAACAAACATTCTCATACATACCCTATACAAACTATTGCATTTATAATATTAGTATTAGGATAGGATAGGAAGTAGGATACGTATCATTTGTGTTTGTTTTATGACACAGAATGATAGGCCTACATCACGTATATGTAGTTATATATCGTACTGGTAGTTCGAACTAGTCATTCAGTGTATAGCAGAGAATTAACTATTACACACTTCCTGTTTTCAGAAGACCCTTTAAAGGTTAGACAGCATGCATCAGTGAATGAAATAAGACTCAAGCACATTTATTTAGTCACTGTATAAATAGTTACGCATCATATTTTAGTTTTCACAGGAAACTCGCTAAGACGTTTGTCCGTGTCACATCACACATAATACTTTAGTTTACTTACTCTGATTATGTACAATTAAGGATGATGTAACTGACTTTTATCTCTCCACATCAAATTAGTTTCGCAGCTCGCCAAATTGCTTGGAAACATATTTTTATGCACCATTTGTTTCGCCGTCTAAAGACAAGATTTATAAACCAATCTAAAAGCTTCAAATCGCCTTGACCGGGGCACAGATCCGAAATAATGAAGACCCATTACTGCAAGCCCAATATAGACGCAATAGGTCATAAGACGTGAAAATTACTAACAGACTCGTTCCCATCCGGCATCAGAACGTCATGAATAATTAATTTTATTAGATTACGTACTTATTATAACCGCAGGAGGTCCCTGTGTTCGAGATAAGGACTACAGAGCGTAATTACGAAGTTCTTAGTCCAATTCACCTTCCGCTTCAGCCTTGTAAGACGCCCTACGGCGCGGCAAGATGTAATAGCTAGCAATTCTCGTCCAAATCAAATCAGCTACTTTGTGAATGTTTGAACAGCGTGTGGCTTGGCGGTGATGGATGATTGTTTTAGATAGTTTTGTGGGAGCTTTGTGCGTTGTTTAGTATCTGTACTCCCACACGACGTGTCGCGTGGCATGAGGAGAGGTCGGCGGCCGTCGCCGCGGGGCGGGCACCCTAGCTCCGAGTAATGGCGAGTAATTGCCGCCGAGCCCCTGGCAGCCAACTCAAAGATTTGTCTACAACCCACGCGTGCCATCACAAAAAAACGCATTATTCATACAAACCTATGGATCTATACTTATGGATGCTGTCAGATTTTATTTGATGGACGTTTCCATTTGCTTCCAATGTGACTGACGAGGTTGAACCGTGGCACCTATTATAGTAAGGCATCTCTCTATTGCTACCTCATTTATGTCAAGTAAAGGTGGTTAAGTTCCTGTATGAAGGTTTCTAAATCAATCATATGAATTTTTAAAATTCTCTGAGAGAAATATTATCTTCATAGCAGTCATCATTGCCTGTTATGGAAGTTCTTGAAGAACTCTTAATCGTTTCGAACCAGCTAAGGTTGAGACAATTGCGCTTTTTACCTTCATTAAATTCATTTATGTGAGTGCGTTTAGACTAATAAGGAGGGAGAAAAACATGAGGTGCAAGTGGGAGCGACAGGGTTGCCACCCTTTTGTTTTAAAAAAAATCACATTTTAACTTTCATGTATTAAGCTCTTTGCAAAATTATTTTGTATTAATCAATCGATCACATCCAACCTACTATGTAATCGATCAAAAGCCGATAAGTACTTATGTAGAAGTAATAAAACACATTGACATATCGTGTCGCCGCAATATTTCCATAAAATTAATTTGTACATTAGCTCCAAACTTTTCGAGACGTTTTTTTAACCACGTTTTGCGGAAAGTTTTTTGTTACATTTCCTTTCCATGACCAATTGACCATTGCCCAGGCTAGGCAGCATCTCAAAGAACAAGCGCCCGCACTAGCAGGGCGCTTGTAGGCCGCTCCGTGTTGGTCCACGTGCCACTGAACCAACAGCTCACTGACTGCCATAAGTTGTGATCGTCGTATTTTTACTTCTCTGAGAAAAGAGAGATGGTAGCCCTACCTGTGTGGGCTTACCGGTCAGCGAGTGTCGAGTAACTAGCGCCGGGCGTCCGCTGACTCCGCACGAGGATTTCATATGAAATCGTTCATATGATGAGTGATAAGCTAGGAATTGTGATTATCTATGAAAAATAGGACATATTACTAAGAATCACAGCTCTATATACGTGTCAACAATTACTACTTGTGAGACGGTTGTTAAAAGTACTGTACAACCTTCAATTCAAGTTTTTATTATTTATCCGTAATAATTGCTAGTAGGTACAAAACAAATAATTATTGCGATAGTAAAAACTTGACCGAAACTGTCACTAGTCGGGAGTAATTATTCATAGATAACGTTTATAAATATCATATTTAGTATTGTGTTCAACAAGCAAAATTATTATTAAAATCACAAAAATATAAACTTTTTTAGACTTAAAGCTTTCCTTGCCTTATTAATTTTGTGGAGGAGGATATATTTTTTATAAAACCATGTAAAGAATTGGTGACAAGATGAGAAGATGATCACTATTTCACCTGGTGATAAACACCACTCCTGCCCGGTATAAAATAGATACCTACGTGCACAGATAAAACTACTCAGAAGATATTTAAAATTCTGGAAAACGTCTGGATAATGTCGTTTACAAGTCACCTAACGATAATACGAGTCTGTGATGTATAAAATTTAACTATCTGCGTCAGTTGATTAGAATGTTATATTTGCGACCATTGGAAGCTGTTGCTACCTATTTTTTCTAATACCTATTTATATCAACTAATTTATGTTAGGATACATATGAAACATAAACGCGTCTACTGTTTGTCTTATTTGCGCAGAGCTTATTTTGAACACAAAAGGGTCCTTTTTGTGCTGCCTTCTCCGGATTTCTGGCAGAGGACTGAAGGAGGGTATTGACTCGTTCGGGTCATTCTCGTTATTATATCTGACCAGCAGAATAAATACCAATCTTTTCGATAAATAAAATTGACAGTTGGAATCGTTAAAATTTAAATTAGAGATAGGAAGCGCTTGATTTTTTTGGAAAATGAAACTAAGCCGAATCTTCTTTCTTCGGTATCAAGTGAATATTCGCATCTCACAATTCGAAGACTGGTATATGGAACGATGACTATTTTAAGATTTAAATGTATAAATGGTATTATCGTCGTTCACCACGGTTTCACACGAAAATCACTTCGCGAAATTAGCGTAATTAGTTCGCGAAAAAATTGTGCTTCATTGTGTAGGAAATGCAATCGATAACAGATTACAAGTAAAACTTGCCATCGTCGCAAAACTAGTTTCGGAGATTAGTTTTTATTCTAGGGAAAAGGTTATGTTTCGTTTTCGAAAAAAATCAACAATGACCTATAGCTATCTCTAATTTTAACATATCGAACTGTCAATTAAGCAATCGCTATGGATCGCAAGGTTCCCTACTTGCGCCACTATTCGATGTTTTAATTCATTGCACAATAATTAATTTCAAAGGAGACTCGTTAAAGTTTGGCGCATACTACATTTTCTTCGTCTGTCTAGTATAATAGTAGCTAAATTTTTATGTCATTCGTATAATAATATTAATCTGCAATTTAAATCAAAATTAGCATATTCGAATTTTATTATTACATACAATTGTATGTAAAAATCGGAACAAAGTATACATGCGATAGTCCTAAAACCAGAACGGTTCGAGACCATCCAAAAATAAAATTGAACAAAGCTCGAAGCGTCACGTACGTGGCATAATTTATTAGAAGATTGTTAGTGTATAATTAGTGATAATGAATGTTCCATAAAACAATAAGTGTGCGCCGGCGCCGGCCGGGTGGCGCCGCCAGCGATATATTAGGGCGGGTAGGGCGCGACATTGACCCTCGGTGCTCCTAAAGCCTTACTAGCTTATAGATAATCTGCGATGCTGTCCAGACTTAGAGGAAAGCAGAATAACGATAAACGCAGACAAACGCTCCACCTACGTTAGGATAGTTGGATAGAGGCATTTGTGCAGTTGATTATAATTACAATAATAATTAGCTAAGGAAACTGATTTACGCCTACCCATAACAGTTGTCGTGCCCCAGAATGGGCATGACAACAGCACGGCATCGAAATGCCGCTCGGCGAAAAACTCTATTTACATAAGCCCCAGGAGAGTGTTCACTAAGTTAAATGACTCTAGACTCTAGACTCTTTACAAGTATGTAATATGTTATACCAACGATCGAAAATTGCAAGAAACTCGACTTCCATCTTATTTGACTATCTTTTGACGTGTCCATGGATAAGTTGATTATTTTATATTTTCGTATGCTGACAAGAATTTTTGCTTTACAGTTTATTACAATACTTGATAGGTTACTTGAACAGAATCTGACCTGCCCCCCTATTCGCTATCTTTTACATTTCTAGTGATCAACCGAGTCTGGTTGTACACCGACATTTGATGTCAACTGATTTATCATAACTTTGGTATTGCGTATCACATTGAGTGGATAACTGGTTATAGTGACTAACGGTGTCTTTCAGGACTTCACTAGCGCAACACTATGTTTTATCGACTATTATACGACTAAGTTATTTAATGCTTTTTGAGAGTTGTGCGTGGAACATTTTGAGGACATTTCATTTTAGGCGGTGTATTTAAGATAAAGTGGCGGTAAAATAAAATCACAGACTATACTATAACTATGTATGGTAAAATATATGTAAACTCTTTGGGTAAAATTCATAGTAATTCATTACGTAGGTAATCTTCATTCCATTCGAGCAACATTCGATTAATTACTGTTTAAAAGTTAGTTCATTAGTAGAAATTTGGTGATAGTAAATAAAGTAAGTAGGTTATGATACCGAATTAATAAAGGAGGAAAATTAAAAACTCATACAAATAAATAAAATTGAAGTGTCTGTTTGTAATATCAAAATAACAGCTTTTTACCAAATGCATATGAAAGTATATACGGTACCTACAACAAATTAACCATTTTTTAAATTTTTGTCTGTCTGTTTGTTCCGGGTAATCTCCGAAATGGTTGGACCGATTTTGACCTGACTTTCGATGACAGATAGCTGATGTTACAAGGAGTAACTTAGGCTACGTGAACGAAGCCGCGGGACACAGCTAATATTATGTAAAATTATTTTTTATACTATTGGATAACGAGACGAGCGGGTTCTTTGCCTGATGGTAAGCATAACGGCGGCCCATAACAATTACAGTGCCACTCACACTTTGAAACACTAAGACCTGCGCAGCACTGCAGTACACTCGTTACCCTGAGACATTAGGTATTAATTCTCAGCATAAGCCACTGAATTTCACTGGCTACTTTGTTCATCAAAAGGGAACACAGTAATGCTCGCACATTACTGCTTGGTAGCAGACTTCACGAGCATAGTAGTGGTACCAACCCAGACGGACACTCGCAGAAGACTTAGCCCTACCATCTAATCATAAAATATATAATAATAAATACTCCAGCATCACTATCACAACAAAATCGTTGTTGTCGATCGACGGTGTTAATCACTCGAATTTAAAAAACACTGCTTTTGGGTAGTGTCTATCACAAACCTCGGTGATTATCAAATTTGATGTCCACTATGCTTACATAATCGCAATTTTAAACTATCGATACAGAAACATCTGTCAAAATGAGTTATGGTGAGTAACAAGTGACTAACCGCGAAACTCGGTGCTCATGACGTCATCCAAGTTGATAACTGAGGTTAGCCAATACGAAACTAGCTGTTTGACAGTTCATCGTTGTACACTTTGCCAAGTGATCATCACTTTGAGTTGTCAACCGAGATACGGAATAGCCCTCCTGATCATACTAAGTGATAATGAGGTTGCAGCCGTTAAAGACGCTAAAACTAGAAAAGTTCTGGCTCCCAAGTGCAACACACAGATAGGTGGTAGCTAACCGGGAGCACAATAAAAATGCCTTACCTACCTACATACCATTCTTAAACGTCAATGACTACTTTGCCCTTCGAATTAAAATTTATTTGCTCTTAATATATGAGTTAAACGAAAGTTAATGACCAAAGGTGTGGCACCCACTAACACCCTCATAAGATATAGAGGGACTACTTTACATTTCTAGAACTTGAGCATATCTCCAACGAACTGGTTGGACTATAGCCGTGGTTCTGGAAAAACAACAGATTTTGGAACCCTACTCTGCTAGTCTGGCTAAAGATTCACAGACTAGTCTAAGCGTGGACTCATTCGTGCACAGTCCATACGACAAAATTCTATAGAATTCTGACATAGAAGAAATATCCACGCCTAGACTCGTCTCAGAGTCTTAGCTTTAAATATCAAATTGCAGATATGGTACGACGCGATGGCGCGACTTGCATCAGCGCACGTATAACAGTTTTATTTATTTACCATCATCAGCGTTTAGCACCAATAGTCTGCATTTTGTTTGTTTGGCTTCCGTAATTCCTGGAAAGCGCCGTCACATTCTGTAAGTATGTAATTGCCTAGTGGCAACTTTCTGCAACAGCAGGTTACCACCGCGTTTTTCTATTGCAATAAATTATGTCAACCGATTTATTTAACTGCAATTGATGCTATATTATTTTTATATGAATGATCTCATTTTTCATTATAAAGCAGTAGAAAAAAGATTTCTTAGAAAAAAAGGTAAAGTCTGTCAAGTTGGTTTGTGATTCGCCTATGGACCAAGATGGGCGCAGCGGTGGAGGGCTCGCCAGATGCCGTTCTGTTCTTCCTGCACATTTCGTCTGTAAATAATAATCTCAAATTTAAATGAATAATTTTTATTGACGTAAGCGCAGCAAATTATACTTACGTGGTAACTAGTTGTTAATTATTTTATGATGATTTAATTTCTAAATTTTAGATTCACGATTTCTAGTTCTAATATTATATACGAGTTCTAGTCATCTGAAATTTGGTTTTATTAAAACAAACAGTTATTTTCATTACATTAGAAAACAAAATATTTTAAACTATATAAACCTACGCTGTACATCACGATGTCTTATAACTCGGTTGATTACGCTCATCTCGAAAAGTAATCGTGTGGTGAAGATAAGAGTTATCTGCTTATCATTAATTACCTACTCTTAGCAACTAACCCTAAGATTTGGTTGCAGAGAGCAAGAGAGTTTTTACGTTAACTCACTTACCTATCTGACTTATCTCCTATTTTCGTATACCTTTTTCTATTTGCCTTTTTATTATATCCCCTGCCAAAAAACTATTAACAGTTAACAGATATAACTATAAACTTGATTAACAAATACAATTTCTTCCAGGTATCTATTCCCACAATCACCTGGACAATTCGCAAGTGCAAGTGACGCGGCCCGTGAAGGTGACCCAAGACGGCGAGCTGGTCTCGCGGGCAGTAGAGCATTCTCACGAGCACGGCCACGCGAGGGCGAGGCGAGACCTACACGGCGTTGAGCACGAGATGCCGACCTCTCTGCACTACAACATCACCGTTGACGGACGCGAACTCAGGCTGGACCTGAGGTAAGTATAACTACTTTGAAAACTATTTGATGCAAACCACCGCGTTGTACCATCGCTTTGCTCGTGAAGTCTGCCGCCAAGCAGAAATGTGCTAGCATTACTGTGTTCCGGTGTGATGAGGAGAGTAGCCAGGGAAATTATTGGGCTTATGAGAGTTAAAACCTATAATGTCTTAGGGTAACGAGCGCATTGCAGTGACGCGCAAGCATTTGTGTTATAAAGTTCTGAGTGGCACTGCACTTGTTACGGGCTGGCGTTATGCTTACCATCAGGCAAAAGATCAACTTTCAACGATCTCGTTATCAAATATACAAAAAAGTCTTCTAACTATTTTTTTCCTCTATCGTCTGTCGTTTTGATTTTGCAGTTGAAGTCCTTAATTTTTTGTCATGGAAATCTAAGTTCACAAGTGGATATTTTCTGATTGAAGATAATTATCATTCTATGTCAGTATTAATGATTGCGAATGTTGCAAAATAAACTGCTGATCTCATTTGTAAGTGGTCCGATACCACCAAGGTGCAATTTTACGTTACAGAGGGAATGGATCTCTTATAACTCATTACCGAATAAACAATAACAATAAGACAAAGATCACAAATCAAGATCGTATACATGAAGTTGTTCAAGTGCTCGTCATGTACGAGTACTTGAGCTTCACTATAAAAGTTAAAATTTACCCAATTATAACTCTGTGAAGTATAATTAAATGATAATTAAAGACCACCGTAGAGAATTCTTCACAAACCTTTCAAAGATGATCCCAGTTAATCATAAAGGACTCTTATTCGTTGACTTTTATTTTGGTAAAGATTTATTGGTTTAGTTAAGTGAGCCGTGTAATTGATCCAGTTTATTTTTTCATTTCGTAAAGTCAACGTTCGCCGTTGCTATGGCTGGTTCATCCTCACATCAATATGACTCATACACGATAATTACTCTTTTATGGATTTGGGTGCACTTAAGAGGCTCCTTACTGCTGTAGTTTCGTGATATTTATGGGGTTTCTGAATTCTGATGCAGTTGCCTTTTCATATCACCATGTGATAACATGGTCAGGTCATTCACCTGTTAGTTAATGTAAGACATCCCTTAATAGTTAAGATGTGATAATTGACCGGGGTCAATGCGCTCGTCACCCTGAAACAGCAAAAATTATCTGCTGTGGGTATATCCTTTATTTTAATGTTCTGTTTTAAGTTTAATTATAAACATATTATAACCCACAAACCTCTAAGAAGTTCTTTATTCCCATGAAAAATTTAATTGTCTCAGAGAAAGGAAGGAAACGTTCACAAACAAACAAACGCTTTTGTACCTATGTTCTATAAATAATAACTCGAGCGAAATTGTTTATATAATAACGTGGCGTGACGCCGCTACGAGTACTATCGACACGCTTAACTCGAATGTATGAAAGATAACACTTTAACGAGTACGTGTATGTGGCGCCACGCATCATTGGGTAACACCAGGTAATTTATACACACGCGTGATATACAAATTAACATAACAAAAGAACAATGAATATTCTGATATTCATCATTGTTACCTAAAACAAAGCTTCACAAATTGCCAGCGATAAACGCTTTATTACGATCGATTGAAAAAAGTCTAGACGCAGAAAAAAGTAATCGCCTATCATTATGTAATCTTAAACAACTGTAACAAATGATAATATTATTTCTCCTATTTCGAGATAAGACACGTGTAATTCGAGATAACGATGAAGTTCAGGGTCATGTAACTGAAAACCGCGAGAGCATTGATCGCTTACTTTGTAAATGAGAATAAAATTAACGTTTATCGATTAAACGGCATAAGTATTAGCAGCGATAACCCTGGTCATGCGAGTTTTGAAGCTCTACGGCAGCTTGAAAAATCAGATGGCTAGGGTACACCGTACATAGGCGATAATAACGTGGAGCGACGTGCGCGCGACTCTCTGTTGCCGACTCGACTGACATAGTTTATTTTTTGCCTATCGCGAATCGACCTTCTCAAATATTTGAACTTGCGAATATCGTGTCGCGGGGCACAATATCTGCGGCGTTATCATTCGCGAACTACTAATGTCATGTATTGTTATCTCAACGTGTAAACATTCGACCTGTTATCCGATGAGATGCATTTGAATGGGGATAACTGGCTCAGTTACAAGATTCGCTCTTCAGAAACCGTTGCCAAATTCTTTTGTATCTTAATGTTTTGATATTGCCTATTTGATCGCGTGCTAGTGACCCGCCACGAATTTCAATTGTTTCTTTCTCCTTTCATTTATGTTATTGAACCTAACGAATCTGTCGTACTTGTTTATTAAACACCCACACAGTTCAAAGAGCTTTGTTTAAAAAATTTGAAGTGCCCAATCAATCACTATTTAATTGTAACGGACGTGAAGCGATGGTTTCATTGTCGTGGTAGGTATAGGTACGCAAATTCAATTCAATTTGTTCAATTGTCTGCATCGTCAGCTCAGCATTTAAGCCAACTTTAAAGTAGATACAAGCACCTAATTAAACAAAATGATTTTCAAATTTTACATTCTAACGTTGGTAGAAGCAGTTTGAAGATTGTATCGGTAAATGAGCTGGCGCAACTATGTACTTATTAACTAAATCTTGATGTTACGATGCCGCAAATAAAGTAGCAAATCTCTAGCCTTGAGACGCTGTGACAGTCTCAAGATGTCGTTCCGAGGAATATAAATCTTGTTCAACCTCTCGGTAGCTTCTTGACGCGGTCCGCGTAAATATACCTACCGGTGTTAGTACGGGCTACGGGCAACAGTTATAAACACATTAGCGTCTCTTTTATTTTATAAAGAGCTTTGTTGCAGATTTTTGGATTAAAGCACGCTCATTTGTTTTATTCAAAAATACTTAGGGCGTGATCTATAGTGTGTACAGTTTAGACTTTGTCTTGTTGTCTTGTTGTAATGTTGTCCATACGCACTCTAGGTAATTTTGTTATGACGTTGAGCAACTTTCTGAAACAAGATAACATTTAGTTAGTTTAGAGTAGGTATTATACTACAATGTGGGTTCTAAACTGTGAAGATATATTATCTATAAAACGTTAGCGAAGGTTGAGGAAAGTCTAACTTCGCTCAATAGTCGCCCTTAGTCCAGCACTGAATTATGATTGCGAATAAGAAAGTCCTGAAAGGAATATATTGTCACTATAATTTAGTAACCATGCTGCTAAACAACTTCAAATGATCGATTTCATGAGCGTCATAAAGCAATTGCCATAAACAATTTAGGAAGTCTGTTTTCATATGACAATAGACACTATAATTACGTCGTATATTACCCGAGCTAGATACAAGATATTAATTTCGGACATGACGTTGGCTTTGCGCCTAGTTCGAGCACGCACTACTTACTGGAGTTAATAAATTCTGGCGGCTATTTCCGTTCCTTTTTTCAAGTAAAACTGATCGTATGACTGACCGATGTCGATTTTGCAAATGGCTGTGCCGAAAGAAGTAGGGCGCCCTAAAAGCTTCCGAGATTATCGATCAAAAATTTATTCATGGCTATTTTGACCGTGACTAAAATTGAATCAGGTTCTTCACTTCATAACTGCGATTGAAACCAGGCTGTAAAAATATTTTTGTTAGTTATTAATTAAATGGCCAGCAAACACAGCTGAGCATTTAGGCCAATTATTGTTTAAGTCTTCAGAGAATAATTTTAAATGCATTAGTACTTGCGTAAACTAAAATAAGGAATTTGGAAGGATAAAATTAAAAACACGAATTTAAGACAGTGTTTGAATTGGAATATAGTCCCCATACTTTGAAGGTTTGTGCACCCTGCGCCCGGATTTGCTGCGCATCCCCGTAAGTTATTTAGACATTCCAGTTCTTCTAGCCCCAGCTGAAATCATTCCCTGGCCCCTGTGTCAGATAAAACCACTCTTCGTATTTTTAATTTGTTTTCCGAAAATGTTTAAATTTATTTTTAGGGCCTTACATGTTACCATTTTGCAATAGAAAATAATTAAACTGTACAATTTAGGTATATATAACTGCCTATATTTTTCGCCACTGGCAATTTTTGTCTGTAGCCGTAATTCTTTAAGTCCATAAATATAAGGTACCTCCGACAAGCATATAATACAAACTACGACAGTCACAGACAAACGCATCAGCGGTATTCCTTCTGTAATGATTAGTCTTTAAGATAGCAATAGTTTGCTTGTATAATAGTGTACTGATAAATTAAATAGTAACCGAATGCTTAGAGTCTAGAAACTATCGCCTAATCAGGCTATACAGCTTTATCTTCTGAGATATAATGAGTACCTAATCTGGAAGCGGTAACAGAATTCTACAGCCGAATACTTACTGCTAATAAATTTACGAGTGACAAGCCGCTGGTAGGTCGGACGTCGGTAAACATAAATTATAGCTTGTTTTATTTATTGTGCTATTATGTTTGCAATGCTAAAAGTCTAGATTTGGCGCCTGTTTTGGTAACACGAATTCATTGGAAGACATTATGGTTGGATACGAACGATAAGAGTTTAAGAAAGTTTATCCAAGTATAATCCAGACAAATACCTAAATAAAGTGAGATAAAATGAGACCCTATTTTTTAAAGGACTGTGTTAGTCAGAACGATCTGTACAGCGTTACCAAACGAACGAACGAAGTGAAGACAGTTTCTTGGATAGGTTGCCTACTCGTACTAGGTGCGTGACTTTTAGCACAGTGACTAGTACATCGTAGTAGCATTTAGATTATTTTTAGACCTACAACTGCCTAGTTGCTCCAATTGCTGGTTAGGTGTATTTAGCTGCAGTATATTTTGTAGTTGCTAGTTAAAGACATTTAGTTTAATTAAAAAATATTTGAGCAATTATGATAGGATAGCTCTCATGGTACAACGAATGAGTTGTTTTTAGGACTGAACTCCTAGGGGGCATAAGGAACACGTTGATACAAATATAGGGCTTTTCTGTGCCTGATTCTTATGGTATTGTAGTTGTCGTCGTTCCTGATTTCCTTGATATCGTATCATAAGCTTTAGGATTTATGTACTTACGTAATAACCCTCACGGTTAGGCATGCTAGAACAATTTAAACAAGCATTCCCATTTTTAGTCAGTGTCTTAACGTAATCTTATATAGCAGCCCTTGTGACATAGTAGGTGCAAGGTAATGTGCAAAAATTCTTCGAATCTCAATTGTTTTCCTACTCTACACTGATTATTATTAAGAATAGTTATGTATATAGGTATATACGAGTATGACAAGCTATTAATATGTACAGCATTATTCACTCCCATAAAATCAACCTATTTTCGGCGTGCGATCATGTTTTATAGAAAGAAGCCCAGACATCTGTATATTTAACGCGAGTGTCGCGGGTGATCAAAGCGCTCGTCCGGAAGTGCGGCGCGTTTTGCTTGCAATAGGTTCGCAGAAGCTTGACTATCACTCGCATCGTGTGAACGTACCATTAAGCAGAAGCCTGTGCACTTTCTGTACCTGCCAAGTCTTCATTTGTTTAGTAAATAGAGATGTAGAGCTACGCTGCTTGTATAGAGTGAGTCTCTTTTATAAATATCAGCAGCATAAAAGCTGCTTTCATTTGCTGCGCGTATTACAAAAGTGTCATTTGTCATTTGACAAACCTAAAACTGCCTAAGTTCTCATATTAAACTTATAACGTCAATTAATTTTTAGGTTTGTAAACTATAAGTTTTACTTCACTTGAAACGACTCTGCCGACATATAGGTATCCGAATTTACACGTTTCAGTAAAAAAAAATAGCTCGTATATGGTCGTTTGCCATATATAAAAGCGCAAGAGGCTGTGGCCTTGTCGAATTTCATTTTAAGCCCATAGGACGTCAGGTTCATACATTTTTAATAGGTGCGGGACAAAAACCCGACAGTTTGAAAGTTGCAGTATGGTCTTGTGAGTTCAATTCATACATATTTATGTGGCAATTATTGTAATACAATGAACGATGAATATTGCAGGGATTGCGCAACGCGCCCCATAGCGGGATCGCTTGCACTTTAACGTATTATCAAAATACCTATACGATTATTTTCAAGAAACTCTTGATGCTTTAAAAAGACAGTATCTTACCGGATGTCTCAGGGTAAAGAGCGCAATGGAGTGCCACGCAGTCTTTGTGGTACAATGTCCTGGGTGATATAGGCTGGTGTTATGCTTACCATCAGGCAAAAGATTCGCTCGTCCCGTTACCTAATAGAATAAAAAAAAATTGAAAGCAATGAGAAAAACCCGATTTATCTCTTTGAAGTAAACTCTTTACCCGATATCGGGCTCGGAATAGATACCGACTCATCATGATGTAAAAACGGAAGGCCAAGGCTAAGCTCTGCTCAAGGTTTTCAATTGTTTATATCGTTCAGCCATCTAACACTAACACTGATATCTTTAGTAGAGCGCGAACTTTTCACTTTCATATAAATGTCTCAGCATGGCAGTTATTTCATTAACAAATTTGCAAATGCAAAGATAAAATAAAAAGAGGAGACGGTAAAATACGCAATTTATATGCAGCATGTAAACTTTATCAAATTGCAGGTAAGGTAAGAAGTCGCGAACATATTTGCGTAATTGCTTTTAGGGTGTGATAATATAGCTCCTAATTTCTGGAATGTTTTTATTGCTTCGACTTTTATTTTGAGGGGTAATAATATATGAGAGATACCAGCACGATGCAGGCAAAAATAATAATTTCTACTTTCTTGAGCTTATGTTTACCCCCCATACTACTTATGTACTTTTGTAGCTAATGTGAAAATGTGCCTGTGAAGTTCATCGTAATTATCCACAGAGTTTTAGAAAACAAAAGGGAGTGGGATAGGGAATTGTATCAGCTATCTCTCTTGGGCATTGCCAACTTGGCTCTTGTTTCTCGCGCATCTGCTTGCTTCGCGAACGTTTAAGTTTGGTAATACCATGTATATACCATCTAGTTATCGTATTAGAAGATATATAGGAAAACCCAAATAATTTTAGTAGTCTTGTCTCGAATAAATTGATAAATAAATGTTTCGAGAATCGAAAGAATTCAAGTCCGTTATCGAGTGAGGATATCTTCGGTTGTCAATTATTTTTTGTTTTTATTCGGTAACTCGATCGAGGTGGACCCTCTAATGGCCGTTGCTTGTGTTTCCAGTAAGTAAATCGGTTCCTATAGATTATAAATTGCGCATGATAATATTGGAGGTTGTTGGACGAGAGCGATTTAATTATAATTCAAATTCAAATTGTAAGTTTCTTCAATAAAATTTCTTCTTTTATTTTTAAGAACAAAAAGAAAGCTCATAATCGTCTACGTCGTTATTTAAGATTAGGTACGATAGTGGTCAAAGGCAAAACGTATCGAAGGAAAAAAATAAGATGTTTTTACTGCACTGCCGTAATACTTTTCTTGCACGTGCTGCTTATCATTAGATAACACGAATAAATAGACTTTAAGCAAACGTGCTTCAACGTCAACCGCGTCTCATGCAGGTGAAATAGTAGTTGCGCAAGCGTGTAAAACTATAAAAAAACAATAATTATGAACACTCATTTAGTAAAACATAAAGTAGTAACGATTAGGCGCTTTACTTAAAATTCGCACCCTATACAAAAACCGTTCCCGGCCAAAATAGAAGAACAAAATACCAGCCAAGTGCGAGTCTCACTCGTGCACGAAGGGTTCCGTACAAACTTGTAAATAGGTCATCCATCACGGGAATCGTTAGGCTAGTTAATCATACAGAGCTACATTCACGAAAACAAACTATTTTTTGTGATGAAACTACAAAAGGTTTTCGGATTTTTCTCTTTACTTGTGCTATTAGACGTTGGTTATTGTCAAATTCCATGATTTTAGGTCATTAAGAAGTATACCTTATAGGTTTTGATTGCCTTGCGAGTTTTTAAATAAGCGGCATAAACGGCCGTATCTTCTGATTGAAGTTTGATTTTTCACAGCTCCAAGGTATTGCAGACCTGAATATTAATTTCAACTTGATTCCTACACGCGTTCTGGTAAAAAGAGACTTGACAGACAGACAGACAGACAGACAAACGGTCAACGAAGTGATCCTATAAGTGTTCCATTTTTATTTTTGAGGTACGGAACCCTAAAATTGTTAGTATTTAATGAAATTATATTATTATAAACTGCAGTTTCTCACCGAATCTACACAAATAAATAAAATTAAAGTGCTCAAGAGATAGATGCTAAGGTGCCCCTAAGGAGTAACTTAGGCTAGCTTTACAAAGTGGGCGAATACGCGCGGGGGTAATATGTACCTATATACTTGACCATCGTACGGATAGCAAGATATAGATAACTATTTATTGGTATATTGCCAGTGATTCTAAAAATTAGGCTGTGGGGATAACAAACAAACAAACTTTACCTCTTTATAATATTAGTATAGATAAATGTAGGTACGAGTCGCATATATTTAGTCCAATAAATTAAATAAGTTCTTCTGGTCAGTCAGGAACGTGGTTTCATAAGGAAAATAATATAGGTATTTTTTTTTATCAGCATTACAACAATTTGGTATTTTAATTTACAAAATGAATACCAATAAACATAAGTTACCTTTCTGAATGGCATAATATATCATTGATCATCCTTATAACTGCCTGTGATGTGATCTCCATGGATTGTTCCTAAGTATATAGAAAGTCTTGTTAAGTAGCCAGCTGCAAAAAGAAAAATCCTTGCCAGAGCTGATTTTCAAGCACTCATTCCTTCGTAAGTGCACGTGCTAGGTCTTTTTAACGATCATTCCAAGTACGAAAAACGTTTATCCCAATATTTATGATCTGCTCGCAGTGAGCTTCGACTTATTTAAATAAACGTACTTACAGAACCAAGTATAACTTACATCTACAAGAACAAGTTCAAGTGCAAGGACCTCGTAAGAAATTGTAATAAAATAAAGGTTTTGCACTGCAGGGCGCCAAAACCACAGGGCTTCGAGAAACTTACACTTAACTACGTAGTATATCAAGGTGCGATACTTGATACCACGAGGAGCACCCGGCAAAACGACCTGAAACAATGCTCTTTCCGTTTGTTTTTTAACCCTTTTTAATACAAGGCACGGGCAAGGCGAGACAAAAAACATTGAGCGCGCTCCATATCTTGATCACAGAATTACGCAATGTTATTCAATTGCACTTGAAAGATGATTGGAAATTGAATCGTGAACTTTTACTCCCTATTTTCTGATTTATTTTTTCTATATTACAAAGACCACAATAGAGTCACGCGCCGGCACTCTTTGATCTTGGTTATGGAGTGCCCTGAATAGGTTAACAACATAAAATCGAGCCAAAATTGGTGAAAGTTACATTATTATCTGAATGTGTACCATGACACTAGTACAGACAACTGATATTATACAGTGTTTAGTAGATGTGATAGTGACGAGAATTACGGCCCAGATACCTGGTAGAGTCGCGTCCGGTACGGCTGAAACATATAAGGACAAATTTGATTATAATTAAATATAGCCGCATTTAACTAGTTACTGCAAACCAGATCTCAAATGATACCTTGAATATTTTATTTAAATACTTATATTATGGACGCCTTATGGATATAGCATTCAAGTTCTTAGTGGAATTTATTGCTTTATATATCTTGTTGGTTTCGTTAGTTTTTTATTCAGATAATTGGCAAAGACTTGTCAAATCATTGGCCTATTCCGCATACACTGCACCACGCTCGACATCTTGATATATCGGCTCTCATGCCTCATACACCGAGCACTAAATACCTTTACTTACGAACCTGCTGGAATACTTGAAAACAGCTGATAAGCGGCTGAACTAGTAAGGTAGGTAGCTATATAATATAATGTCTCTAACTCAGACTGACTTTCACAAAAGAAAAAAGTCCATCATAACAAAGTTCACTTCTGCGAAGCACCAGCCTGGAGGACTTCAAAGTGTCTGCTGTGCAAAAAATAATTGAAAATAATCTATATCTATATACTATGTAGTGCCTTTACGATACGAAAACACGTGACTATACCGACTAGTGACTAAATACTGACACTGGTACCATTCAGAGTTCATAGTTTAGAATTAATAAGATTGTCCAAAATTAGCAAGTCTAATTGCGCTTTACCTGATTCAAGTTGACTAAAAATCACCTTAGTTTAAATGCGTCTCATTGAATTCTTATCTCAATTTAAGCCCTAAATAAACTGCTTGAGTTAATTTTGTCGTTATTATTGAGAGGTTTCCATAATTTATGTTAATATAAGTAAACCCAGTAGGACTGCAAATTTCCATCGAGATAACAATTCGCACTGATGGCAAAAGTAAAAGCGGCCTTTGATGTTGCCTTCGAATTCTAGAACAGCTCTAAACGCGTACTGAATACATGTTATTTATTACAATTGAATGGAGAAGTCCGTGTGAAACAGAGTATTTATTACTCCCAATCAATCTGTTATTATTATGATTTAATGTGGATTTGATTACTTGGATTTAATCGCTCTATTATGTATACAGTTCACTGACAGTAGATAAGGATAATCTCGAATATAAATTCAAAATGGAGACAAGATAAGTCCCTCGAGTAAAATCATTAACAAATACGTTTAAACGCGGCGTCGGATGTACCTCTAATCTGACCAACAACTCGACTAAGCTAAGGTACAGCATACAGTTCTGGGGCAACAGCTACCAATATAATATTAGCAAAGCGTTCATATTGCAAAAGCGAAGTATTCGAACAATGGTGCGAATATCCCAAAGAGAATCATGTAAAGAGCATTTTAAAAAACTTGGTATTTTACCGGTGCCCTGCCTATATATATTAGTTATCTTAAACTATCTTGCCAAATACATTAGAGACTTTGAAACAAAAGAAGAGAGAATAAAAAGGGAAAGCACAAGATTGAAGGACATGAAACATAAAATAAACTTTAAATTAAATGTAGCTAGACATAGCACTGCGTACCAAGCAGTAGAAATATTTAATAAGTTGCCGAGGGACATCAAAGAAATTGTTTATAAGCCTCGTTTGTTTAAAAGGAAAGTCATTGCATTTCTTTTGGAAAATAGTTTTTATAGTTTGGATGATTACTTTGCCAAAACATTTGTATACTTGTAATTCTATTTGTTATTATCACTATATTGACTTGATTTAATTTTAGACATACTACGTAATTAGATTTTAACATTAGTTTTATAAATTATTAGGCATTATTTTAGATTTTTTACTAACAATTCAAACACAATGTATGTTGTTACTGAATAAATACAATACAATACAATACTAACAAAAAAGTCATAAATTATTAAAAAGGTTTCTTATGTAGCTATGCATATAGGGAAGCTCTTTCCTTCCTGTTTGGAAGTCTAATGTAATTATGAGAAAAGGTGATGTTCGAGACGCGTGGACACGTCTCGCAGAACGGCACGTATCTGTGCCGGGCGTGTTTACCTCGGCTAATTGCAGTAATGAGCCTTATCTGTGTGGTTAGTGCTTCGCCACTCCGACTGTTTGCCTGCCGATCGACAGCCCTAACCAAGGCTGATAGTGTCCCAGTATCCACGCGAAACAACACGGCATAATATATCGACATGTCGGCTTTACGACGCTATCCTTAGTCGAGCACCCGATAAGTTAGTAACTAACGAGTTACATAAGCCACGCACTTCCAAAAGCTCTAACACAAAGCTTGAGACAAAATGCTCATTGGCCGCTGCTAATGAGCGTTTTGTCTCGTTCGTTTATCTTGTTCGTAGTGTAACGCTTTACACTACGTCGCATCATTGCAGGTTCCTAATCCTAAAGTATAGACGCAAAGTTGGCAGTCTATCCGATTATAAAGGATGGAAATCTTTCCATGCAACTATGTTTCGCATAAACTCTCCCCGTCTGGGAAAAATGATTCGAGAGTGAACTGTAAATAGGTGTCTACTATCTTCTTAAGCAAGCGGAAACGTGCTACATCGTCGAATCTCTTCACGCAAGATTACAGTCAAACCACTGGAAAAGTTTTTCTCGAACAATTGTATCCGTGAAATTGTATTTATATTAATTTAACTTTTAGTTTTAAGACCTATGTAAATAAAGTAAATTACAATTTTAATCCACAATAGTAAAAAATATCTACCATTTTGAATGGTTTTAAAAAACTTGAATGTGTTAGGTATCCTATACTGTTTTCCGTGCTTGGTCATGTAAGGTGTTGTAATGGCTGGAGTTATGTCCATTTATGGTGCTCAATTAATTTAAATCACTAATTATGGGTAATCGTGTTTACATAAAACTGTAGTTTGAGTTTTAAAATCGAATCTGACTGGCTCTACGTATTAAACGCAATGGCCTTCATTCTTCTAATCACAAACCTACTCGTGTCATAAGCCATCAACTCTACGCCCGATACGGCTTACGCAGGCGGTGGGAAAGGAGGAAAGCAAAATTTTCGTTTTCGAAAAACTCTCTAGTCCATCACATCGCTCTCATATGTGAACGGAATACTTTTTTTTTTAATGTAAGTCTTTACTTTTAGTCGTTGATTAAGTTTACACTGAGTCGAAAACTCTACAAAACTCTGGTGGATTTTAAAAAATAGGTACACATTATTTTAATTTACGTTCCAAGATTAATAACAATTTAGTCCAGACACTGGAACGAATCGGAATGATTTCATACGTCAAGCAAACTGGCTCACTCTAACGAGCTTTAATAGTTTAGTTAATTGGTTTATATCCTCAGAATAAAAAAAGGAGATGACCGTGTTTTAAATACCTGACTATGTAAAGAGCAAATTCCTACAAAGGTCTTTACTAAGGTCCTCACATCACTCACATGACAAGGACTGAAAGCCGTCGAGTTATGCTACGAAGCTGGAGTTACCATTTTCAGATCATTGCATTCCACAATTGCTGCGTTCTGTATCTAAGGTCGTTCGATAAATCTTGACCGTGTCCCAGTGCGAAATCTACTTTTTATGGTCGTCGTCGACGCCATAGTGGACGGATTCCTTGGCCGATATGCGCTTAAACCGCAGCTTGGATTTATTACCATCGCCTCGCATTCTTCAATGCTCCTCGATTCTTTGCATCCGATATTGAAACGAGAAAACGAACATTCGATTCTTGGAACCTTTGGGGAATTAACAATTTTGTGTTTGACTAAAACATTTGGAATCAATTTCAAAATTTAGTACCCAAATAAGAACCCGGTTACCTTTGTTCATGGTCCACGTTTATATTACAAAAAAGAGTAAATGCAACTCTATTTCTGGAACTGTAACTTAGATGTAGCTCTCTAGGTACAGAACAGGAAACTTGAATTCCTTTTTTATTTGCGTTTTCGTAATTTTATTGGTGCTCGCAGGAATCCGAAGCTCGCAGGTTCTTGGGCAAAGTCTTGGCGGTTAACGGCCTCGTCGCATAAGGCGTGCCTTCCGGCCAAGAATTTCAATTATATCATTAGGTCTTTCGATGATAAATATCATAAAAGCCATCTTGATGCTTACTGTATATATGTGCCTAAAGATAAAATTAGTCAAGGTTTTCCATTATAACTAAGAATATTGTAAAGAGAGCGGACCTGGTGTAGCTTGACTTTTTTAAAAAAGAGCATATATAAGCTTCTTCATTTGGCTAACAAACTCTTTTTTTCACAGGCCATCGGTGACGTTCATCACACCAGCCATGATAGTGGAGCGGCACAGCACGAGTGGGCGCACTCGGTACCGGCCGCGGCCCGAGGCCACGTCATGTCACTATACCGGCTCTGTTCGAGGACAGGCGGGCTCTGTCGTTGCCATCTCCGCCTGCGATGGACTTGTGAGTATCGAATTGTACACTTGTACAGGCCTACCTTAAGTCACACAGTCTTATGCGGTGCATCTATATAGCATGGCATATCACAAACTGACTGACGTCGGATGATTTAAAGTAAAAACCACTTCTGCGTCGGGTAGTTACCTCAATAGCTGGGTTAAACGTATGAGTGTAGTAATATTAGTGGTAAATATAATAGCAATTATAGACGATAGCAAGCACCTGTAGACCAGCGCTTGTAGTATCTGCCCCCGTCTTGTCTTTACATCCAAACTCCTGTGTCATCAGCCTGTGATGTAGGTAAAAGGTACACAGAAGTAGGTAGTATTAGTATCGCACCACCTTAGCAAGCTCTATTTTCGGTCTGCGCGTATATAAAGTTCTGGGTGGCACTGCAATTGTTATGGGCCGGTGTTATGCTTACCATCAGGCAAACGACCAGCTCGTCTCGTTACCAAATAACATAAAAAAAATATATATATTTTAGTTACTATGATTCAAAATACATCCATATTAAAATCACATTAAAATCCTAACAAAAAAACTAGAACCTGCAATCTGCATCTAACCTAATCAAACCTTAGACCACCCTTTAAGACAATGAAGATTAGCCAGAGCTTGGCCTCTTTTGGAACAAAAAACCTAACCACAAAAATTCAATAACACCGGCACACCTCAATGGAACGCGCAAACCACAGGCAGTTAAAATTAATGTTCGATGGTTATCCTCCATGGTCTCTTAACTCTTTATCTGAACGTTTCACGCAAATTACAAAACGAATTCAAAAACCACCGAAATAATTCATCACAAATAGAAATCCAAACTTTTTATGTCTACCATTGTGGATCGTTAATTTTATTGTCAGAAATAAATAAACGAATTGTAAGATAAATCACATAAGATTGTTTCCTTCAAGGCCAGAAGATAAAAGATGATAGGTACAACAAATTGAGGAGTTTCAGGTACGTCTATGCTTAATGCTGACTGATGCTTGCCTATGATGTAGATAGACCTGATTATTATTAGACAACAAGATACGACGAAAAACAAAATGGAAAGTAATTTAAATAAAAAACCAACATGACTGCTATAGACCGTCAACTTGCTTCATGACACTCCTGCGATACTCGAGCGGAACTAAAGGCCATGCCATTCCTTGCTTACTGTGCACTAGGACAACCCTTCAGGAAAGCTGTCCTCCGGTTGCGTTTGTATACGCAGGAATATCACAAAAGCTCTTGACGATCTATAAATCTAATATTTTGTTGGATTCTCGAAATATTCTTGTCATCTTCATCACAATCGACACATCACTGATTGTCAATAACTCGACTATTTAAATATTGATCTTATTGGTTAACTTTCAAATGAAAGCAATGGCTTGTAATGCAATCTGCAAAGTCGACAACAAGTGTCTTTCAAGATCGCCTGATGAGGAAAGAGAAACGTCGCTCTTGAAGAACATACGGTTTGTTGGACTCGTGTTTCTATAAATGATTTTCAATCACCGCGCCCACTTACCAATTCAAATAATATTTAATGACATGATGAATTTAATTATCTACATAATAAGATTGCTGCCGCGCCGCGCCGCGCCTCTTTGTCAATTAAATCGACATAAAAAGAACGCTACCTAATAAGTTTTCGTATTCTGACATTAATACCTTGTAACTCGACGTGAAACTTCATACTAGATTTACCACCTCGCAGCTTCAACATCTCAATAGCAAAAGTTCAATTTCTCTACCATTCTGCTGTCATCAAGGTTTAGTATGTGTTTTTGATTATATTTTAATTAGCAGCACTATGCATAACCGTTCTAGAGTTAGCTTTGACCACATCATGTGATAGAATAAAGATAAGGGTATGTAAAAGTTAATTTACATCACCTTTTGAATACAAAACTATATAAATATAAACTAAATTAATTAAACATTTTATACTGTTTAATTATAAATTAGAGAAGTTGATGCTTCAATTAAGACGTATAGGTATAAGAGCAGTTTCGAGTTTCCACAGAACAACTACTAAACGAATTACGGTTAGGGCATTACCATTACTACTTACTAGTGCTTTCTGGCGGGTTTGTCTCAAAATCTCCCTTAGAGCTATAAATTCAGGCTGAAGGAATCATGAGACTAAAGTCTCAAATTCCCATTTAAGACGAGTCCTGTATTAAATTTTGCTCAAAACCATTTTAAACCTTATGTTTAGAAGCTATTCGCGTTGATTCAAGGTCGTTAAAAAAATATCCTTACAATCTCCAACATTTTCCCTACATATTGCACTTATAAAATATTTTTGTAATAATTATTACCGATCCAAAATCAGCTTCTAAAAAACAACTGAAATTGAAAAAAAACAGGAGAAATCTATATAGGTAATACAGATTTTGACACTAACCCCTTGCACTAATCTACCACCAGACTACTACTAGAACTTTTCTGTCGGCAAGCATCTACCGGTGTTTCAACAGCCGCATTTGAGAGTCCATTCCACGATTACCTTGTTCATACTACCACGGTCGATGTGCGTCACTGAAAGTCTGGTTTTATAGTGATCAAACACCAAACAATCTTTTCCTAAAAATATGGTCATCACATTTCTTTTTAGGAAACTGCAGTGCCAGTTGCCTCAGAAATACAAACAGCCAAAGACTTCTAACTTCAATAAAACACAATTAGTCTTTGACAAATCGAAATATTCAAAACGAAAATGCAGGAAAACATGTCAATAAGGAATCTGTAGGTATATTTGCACGTTTCATTAATGCGTACCAATTCACGATGAAACGGCCTTGATGTGGCCGAAAGGTGTTACATTGCAAATATTGCTTTAAAGGCGAAGTTACAAAAAGCCTATTAAAGTAGGCGGACAGTATGGCCCGTTTAGAATTTTACATTTTTTTTTTGTTCTGACATAAAGCACTAATTAAATATGTTACAGTGGCATTGGTTATCGATCGTCATTCGTCGTCCTCATATTTATGACTATTATATTTATACACGTATATAATGATGGTGTGTGTAAATATTTTATTGCTTATACTACTATGTATTTATTTACATGCTGCCAGTATGCTGGGTTGCTAACTGGTCGTGCGTTAGAACTTAGATTTATCTGTAGACCTGTATATAAAGGTCTATAACTTCTATTAGATCATTTATGATCCCATTATTTTTGTAGAGTAGGTAGATGTTTTTTTTTTTTAATGTTATTTGTTAACGAGACGAGCTGTTCGTTTGCCTGATGGTAAGCATAACGCCGGCCCATAACAATTGCAGTGCCACCCAGAACTTTGAAACACAAAGGCCTGCGCGGCACTGCAGTGCGCTCGTTACCCTGAGACATTAGGTATTAAGTCTCATAAGCCCAGTAATTTCACTGGATACTCTGCTCATCAAACCGGAACACAGTAATGCTTGCACACTACTGCTTGGTGGCAGACTGCACGAGCAAAGCGGTGGTAACAACCCAGACGGACACTCGCAGAAGAGTTAGTCCTCCCACTAACAAAAATGTAACATAAACACTTACCTGTCTATTTGTATAAAATTCTCCTATTTAAATAACATGCAAGTACTTTTATTTATAACACAAGTCCACAGACAGTGCCGTGAATAGGGAGATGCCAGCGATGCCCAGGGACAGGGCGCAGACCCTAGACGGGCGCAGAAATGGCTAGACCCGGGCTAGGTTAGAACATTGGGGTGCAGTTATAGAAGCTTGCATCGGATGCACAAAAGGCCTTTAGGACGCTGTTGTAGAAGCTCGCACCGAGAGCACAAATAGATACGGCATACTGAGTCCACTTTGAGGTAGGCAGAGAGAAATCATCACTCCGCTCTATCATTGCATACTAATTACTTTGGTTCACCGAAATTCATCAATTTTTACATGTATTTTTGCTGAATACACTCATACGAGTATACATTGAGTATATATTTTATTTAGTGGTCTTAGGTAAGTCTTGGCTCTATACCTCGACTTCTTCCGTCCAGTAGATCTTTGCTTTTTACTATGAAATATAGCAATTTTATTGTTTTTATATATCTGCCACCCGTTTGTTTTTATATCTCAAACTTGCCTAGAGAATTTTTTACTCCTCTTTTTGATAACACAAACGACTGACTCAATTATCATAATACCTAGGGCTACAGTAACGAGAACAATTTAGATTGACTCAAGATATTTTCTCGTACCTACATTTATAAAAAAATGATGAAAAAGTCTAATAACGCGTTCCACATGTAGGCGTTCTGTAGATAAATTATTCATCTCCGATACCTATACACTTTGTCGATAACTTGATAAGAATTAAATAACAGCCTTTCTGATGAATAAGAACTAAAAATATCTTATTAATATTGCTTGTTATAAATAAAATGTAATGTTTAAAGTAATGTTAATATACGCAATTTGTATAGCAAGAACTATTGTGCTGATAGCAGTGAGTACACGCGCCGATCTGTAGGTAGGGGATTCGAATCCTATAATGAGTTTGTAATTTCGGTAAAGGAATACGTTGTGATGCAACTATACCATGGCGATAGGGCATTTTCTAGTGCTCGTCTAGCTAGCTGCTTACTAAGTACTTGTAACAGGATTATTTTTCCTCTCTTATCCTTCGGTACAATATTTTGGCGTAATTTTTTTTTTTGTTGTGTGTGTGTGTTGTTTGGTAACGAGACGAGCTCGTCGTTTGCCTGATGGTAAGCATAACGCCAGCCCATTACAATTGCAGTGCCACCCAGAACTTTGAAACACAAAGGCCTGCGTGGCACTGCAGTGCGCTCGTTACCCTGAGACATTAGGTATTAAGTCTCATAAGCCCAGTAATTTCACTGGATACTCTGCTCATCAAACCGGAACACAGTAATGCTTGCACACTACTGCTTGGCGGCAGACTTCACGAGCAAAGCGGTGGTAACAACCCAGACGGACACTCGCAGAAGAGTTAGTCCTCCCACTAACAAAACTTACTAAGTACTTGTAACAGGTTTATTTTCCCCTCTTATATATCCTTCGGTACAATATTTTGGCGTAATTCGGCGAATGTGAATATTACTTTTAATACAGTAAAAGTTACCTATCAAAATCTAGTTTCTCATTAATGAATGAGCACATATAATCTAAATTCTAAAGTTAATGAAAAAAAACCAACATCAAAAAATATTTTAATCAAGTTTCTGTAATAAAACCATTAAGTTGTAGCTATGAAAACAAAATTTAGGTGGAGCGTCCACAAATTATACCTCTGTTAGAATTAAATAAAATTAGACTGGTCAAAAAAAGATCGACTTCTCGGATAAGCTGCCTTTGGGATTTTTTGCAGCCCAGAACATGTCATAACATCATTTAAACCCAAAACAGTTACGTCAAAAGGTAATTTTAAAAATAGTAACAGACGTACCGATTTGGCAGGCGCCGATCAAATACCAAGTTGGGTACCGCGCGACTACTTCGACATGCTTATATATGTATATTACAGACACGGATATCGGTTGCGCAGGCGATCCGATCGCTTCACGTCAGAATGACTGTCTTTCACACATGTTTTGATTTGGTCGTGGTCAGATTTCCGACAGTGGTCTGCATCAGCCAAATCGGGACGTATCTAGTATCAACAAATTCGTTTTACAACTTAATAGCGGACGTGGTTCATTATCTACAAATAGGTTTTTTGCTGACTATAAACCGCGAAAAAGTTTAGCGAAATCAATCATTTTATCGCAAAACATAAAAGGAAACAACCGGCATCTGATATATTAAAAGCACTTAAGTCGAAATAAAAATCCTATCCATGTGGTAATTTTAACTGCATGATGATATGGGTGGTCTGAAAACAACATTAATCAAATATATTCAGTTTTTTTAACATTTATGTGAATTATGAGTTTGCGTAAAGTACAAAAAAAATATTGCTACCCAGAGCTTTGAATGAAAAATCTAGGTACGCCCTGGGGCCTGTTTCATACAAAATATTAGTCTAATATTATGAGCTTTTTTTTCTTCTGTTTTCATATAAAATATGAGGCTAATACTCATAATATTAGACTAATATTTTTTATGAAACAGGCCCCTGGACTGTCATGGAATAATTATCTCATTCGATGAGTACCTACCTCCGAAAAATACCTTTAACTTAAATTCTTTATTCGCATGGACATTATTTGTATTTATTTATTCATGAACAATACTACATTCTCTTTTAATTTTAATTTAGATTTAAATCTAGAAAGCATACAAAAAGTCTATAATTACAAAATTTTATGTCATATAAAAATATCATTACTTATCAAATAAAGAAAATGAATCAAAATTAAATAATCAATTAAAATTTAAATCAAAGAAAAAAATTACAATATTAATGTACATAATATATAATACTTACATGTAATACATGAGCTATTGTGCAAAATCTAGGCTATGTTATTTTCTCTTAAAAGAAATGCCTTAACCTTGCTTTTAAATAAATTGTACTTGTAAACTGTGGCTCTTATGAAGAAAGTAGTCTAAGTTTGTCTATGTTTTGTCTTTGTTGTTCTTTGACTATTTTAAACTAAATTGAAAGAAACTTTTAATATATAAAACGTTCAATAACCAAAATGTACCTAAGAAGTAAGTAGATAGGAGTATAAAAAACTTTGCCATGGTTTAAGTAATGATTATAATATAATGCTTATAATTATGAACTTCATTCTATGCATCCCATTATAGCGGATCCCAAACAATAAAACTAATGCATGCACCGATGAAATTCAATATTAATCTCCATTCAAAATTTGAATGGAGATACCCCATGCCAATCAGAATTCCAAATAGCATTTTGTTATAACAATTTAGTTTTTACAAAAATCAAACAAATAGGTATTATGTCTGAGCAAAAATAAACACAAGCGGTTTTTGTTAAAGAAAACGGTTGTTAACGTCATTATAATTCCATAAAATAAAACTGTTTTAATTTTATGACATTCTTAATGGTGACCGTCTCGTTTAATGTTTAGGAATTAGTGATAATGAGAAATGATTAGCAACGAAGCGGCGATGAATAACATAAAATTCAAATACATATAGAAATAAATTTCATGTGATTACAATGGAGAAAAATTAAGATGCTTACGAATTACGATAGACATATAGGTAACACATATTATTAATAGGTTGCTTATTATATTAAAAAAATACATTCCAGAATTTTGTGAGTGTTGTCTATTGGTTCTAGCGGTTTGTTCGATTCGATTTGCGGTTTATTCTCCCCACATTATACCCCACACGAAATATCAATCACCAATAAATAATAATAAATGAAGAATTAATATTACATCCTTCAACTTTGCGAAATAACTGCATATGTGTTTATTTTTATACATAAACACACTTTTGCATGTCTAAGAAATAACAATAAAAACCCAGATTTCCTTGTGTATAGGTACATAAACTTCCTCAAGTTTTACGTATTTAAAATTATGTAATGTTACTTAGATATAAAATTATCATATTTAACTTTAAATATTTTATATAAACTGGAATAGGTGCTTCTACGATGATAACTTTTATAATTTAAAGATTTTGAAATAAAGGTCTGAGGAATCACAGTTCGGGGAAGTGGATTCCTAAGCAAATATGGTTACTGCTTGGTGCGTGAGTTCAATGAAGCCGACAGCACTTAGCCTGGTGGCCACTTGGGCAGCTGGAGTCAAGTGGCCACATCCGTGTTCTACTTTCACTTTCTACGTACATTCAATCGTAAAAATGCTGATGAAATTGAAAGTGCTCTCCTCTTTTATGTTGTATCTACCTACTATAAAAACAGTTAGGTATATACTAGAGTCCGATTATTTTTTCTTATGCTTCCGTTTTTTAGCTATCATGATTTTTAGCTTTTTCTTGTCGAAAAACGTTTTTATATTGAAAAGAGTTTTTACGTAATAGTTCAGATATTTTAGTATGTATTACCTATCGAGAGAAATATTTAAATCACTAGCTTCAAAAAAAATCACATCGATGCGTTGCTCCGTTGCTGCGTGAAAGAAGGACAAACCAACAAACCTTCTGAAACACTTTTGCATTTATTAGTACGGGTGGATTATTGCCCTAATTGTTTTATTTACAGGTTTAACTTCTCCACGCGACATTATAAAAAGCTTTCCAAATCCCAATGCACATTTAGTTTTAATTTTAACGATCATGTACAACAAAACGAATTAATCGTAATTATGTATTTATTTATGTATGAATTGTATATTATGTAGTATAATATAAATACCTAGTATAGTATGTTCTAATGTGTATCTGTTACGATAAGTATTATATCTATTTGCACCACCGACCTCTCACACTCCCTTAATCTCTTTCCATGCAAAGGTTGACTAGAAGAGATCGCTTTTAGCGATAAGTCCGCCCATTGTACTTTAATTTTAGATCTGTTACTGTGGTTATTCTCTTAAGACTGGTGATAAAGAATTTTGATTTGATTTGATTTGACTTGAGATATGCAGTTAAGGACGAACTAGTCGTTCATTTCTCCATACAACCGTACTTGGGTGATTACTCCACTACTTGACGTTTTAAGTCCAAAATTAAGAATAATATCGATTTATCTCTTCGTTATCTAGGTCAGCCTGCTAATTATACAGAAAAAAAATAAGTGGCTTAAAAGTAATGAGCCTTCAAACATCTGTATTTTAGCACGTATTTTAACGCAAGTTTGGACGTAAATAAATTACAAAAGGATTACGAAAACTCGAAAATAAGGTACATACTAACAAGCTTTAGTTTATTGACATTTCAAATAACTTTGGTCTGACTAAATACATTCAGTAGTTTTGTCGTAAAACCCCAAGCACCAGAAGCCAATTCGTACATTTTTGCGCGCCGGTTTTCGCCTTTTCGGTTTTCGTCGCGAATTTACTAGAGTGTTTAATTGTGTATGTGCGAGCATTAGCCTCATACTACTCATCGCTGCAGAGTCTTACCTTGTCCCACGAATGTTAGATGAAATAGCATGCATTTTAGCCGCGCCCACCGATGAGTTCGCTCCATGGACTAGTAGGCTCTTAAGACTGCATAATTACGATTAAACTCAGATTAACGCTTACGTTAATCTTAATTTGACTCAGATTAAACTTATTTACTTACGTTAATCACATTGCAAAAACGTAACATTTTCTCTCATAAATATGTTGCTGTACAAAAGCTTGAATATGAATAAGTAAATTGAATGTATACTTATTTACACTTTGGAGATGCATCGAGCAATGAGCTATTAAATTAAAATTATCATTAATCAATTTAATAGGTTGGTTAAATTGCGTAGTCCGCTTGGATTGAGTTGACTGGCTTTCGCAGACGACCTTCTCAGCTGAAGGCCGGCGACATACAGGCTGGCCGGCCACCGGTGCCTACACGTAATTACAACCGTAGGTGCTCTTTGTACAAGTAATAGATATTCTAATTTGTATTCATGCAATAATAATTCTGAAACTCGTTGCGGCGAACAAAAAATTGCGTCTACCTGTTTCTTACTGAATGGACCAGTATTTACGGTCTATAATGTAACATTATTATTTTTAAATTAAATATTTATTTCATATTAGGAACACAGACGGTCGGTAAAAAAGCATCTAAACGTACTTAGCAGTAATGGTTAACATGTGAGCACGTCTGGTTTAAATGAATTTGTTTTATCTTTCCTATATAGAGTCGATATTAATATTGAATTAGAACGCTGATATCGAAACCTGCCTTCATTCATGTATTCATAAATCGCAATCAGGGTTATTATGAGTCAGTTAGATTAAATTTCTTGATGATTTTATATTGTAACGGGACAAATTCAAGTCCTACTTACCACCAATGGATATCATTTATCAAATATTATATAAATCATTGTGTAATCACGTACACGGTCAGTAATTTGATCAAGATATCTATTCAGATGGAATAATTTCCATTAGATTTCGCGCAAAGCCGCCTCTGGTCCGTTATCAATCAATTTATCTAGTAGACACAGATTAGCCAAGAGTTAGAGAAACTAGCAACCACGCGGATCTGTTGACCCACTGGTACCTCGACCGGTTTGTACCTCAATGGATGATTCGGCATTTAACGTTGCAAAATGTAGACATAAAATCAATCTAATCTTTGTAATCTCTTGTAAATCTACTCTTATATTACTACTATAATCCATATCTCTATTTTATTATACACATTATTACTAGTATTCTAGCGGAAATAGTATGTGATTGTTAATGATTGATTGTTAATTATTAGTATGTTAATATTTATTATTATATTATTACACAGGAAGATATAAAGTTATGTTGTAGTTTCAAAAACCAAAGAGCTATTGTACAAGGTCAAGAGCATCAAGATTAAATTGAATCAGTGCTAAATCTGAGGCGTGTATCAATCTAAGTTTGACAGTGATATAGTATTCTGCCAATTAGCCATATTAAATCGACAGGAAATTCATCTCAATGTCTCAGATGCTAACGAGGTAACACCGCGGACAGACGGTTGTCTGATACAATGTATCAAATATGTAAGCCTTACCACGATTTTGGATATCTAAACGAGACTCCGTTACTGCCCTTTTTAAATGTAATTAATTCTAGCAATTTATTTCTGTTTTAACAGGCGGGACATCTAAGAACGGCGCATGGAGAATATTGGATCGAACCATCCAACCAACTTCCTACAGATAGTTCAAAAGGAAGGGATCATGTAATTTTCAGACGTTCAGCTGTTGATAAAGTCGAAGCTTTCCATAGAAAAAAGAGAGAGTTAGAAAGTAGAGAAAATAGAAGCACCGGTAGTGGCCAACGTAATAATCACAATAACGATCAAAATTCCAAACGAAACATTGATAGGCGAAGAAGAATAGACACAGACCGAAGGCGACGTGAATTTCTAGAGCGAAGAAGGAAAAGATTAGAAGCCATGAGACGCAATCCTGTTGAATATAGAAGACAACAGGCAACGTTACGAATGGCGGAAAGACGTAATTCATCTTCGAAAAGTAATTCGATTGAGGCTAGCAAATCTTCGGAACAATCCTTGGAAGCGAGAAGGAGGAACCGAAACAAACCAAATAACAATAACGATAGATTAACACGAGTCAGGAATAGACGAAGAAGGAAGCGGTCAAAGAGGAGGAATTGCGCAACGAAACAGCCACCTTACCAATGGAGGAGGCAAAATATAGAAGAACAAAAGAATTTAAGAAATAACCAGGTACCAGAACTATAAAATAAATACTGACTTTGCTAAAGGATTTTGATCAATATGCCTGTCTACAGGAACTGATAAATTTATATTATTTCAGAATAACCGTCACTCACATCACAACCGCCTAAACCAGCGGTCACAATGGGACAGCGCGAGGCGTTCAACGCGTTCCGTCAGCAAACCAAGACACGTTGAAGTGCTGTTGGTGGCCGATAAGTCTATGACCGATTTCCACAATCAAGGCAACTTAGAGACCTATTTACTCACTATTATGAACATGGTAAGAGAACAAGCAAACAACTACCAGACATACTACCCCGCAGTAGTTAATAAAAATTCTCTTTTGTGTAGGTTTCGTCGTTGTACATGGACCCATCTATTGGCAACTATATTAAGGTAGTGGTGGTCAAGATCATCCTAGTTGAAGAAATCGAGGCCGCTCGCGACTTGGAAGTCTCGACAAATGCAGATTCCACGCTCGCATCGTTCTGCAGGTGGCAACAAAATTTGAATCCAGAAGATGATGCAAATCCTCATCATCACGATGTTGCTATTCTTGTGACCAGACAAGATATCTGCAGCCAGCACAACAGTCCTTGTAGGTATGTTCATTTTCCATTAATGATTTATAACTTATAAGTTTTAATTTAGAATAACATCTGCAGATTTTATGGCTGTGGGGCTATTGTACAATATTTTAAGGTGTTAACTTAAAATTTTGGGTTTGGGCGAAATACATAAAATAGCTAGATGGTAATAAAATTTATCACAGAATTAAGTCATCGCCGAAATCCTTGAAAGAGGATATTGTGTAACCGAACTCCGTGAAATTTGACTAAATTTATCGTGTCTTAAATCGGTAGCAACACGATCTCTGCGACGAATCACACGCATCTTGTCAGAAACTCTCCAAGACTGCAAATTGAGCAGGGTATTAACATGTTTTTTTTCTGAGCACTGTTCCGAGACAAGGTCAATGGCAGGAGCACAGGCGTCTGTTAGCAAAATAAACAGAATCGCGATGAGTAACCGCTTTGGAAATAGAACAATTTCGGACTAGATCTTCAACACCTGGATCGGTACGTGTTGTCGCTCGTGATCATTTCACAGCCAATTTACACTGGTTCACGTCATTTGCAAATATTGTGACGTCAGAGTCAGAGCGTTAAAGAAACATAACATTCCTTCACTCACTACGAGTATACGCATGCTTTCAGAATGTGATACTTGTTATTAGAAATGCCTTAGGGTTAACGTTAGCTACATTGTATAAATTAACAACAAATGTTTTTAAATGTTCAAATCGAATTAAGTTTAATCTGGTTTAAGTACAGATGTTGCTGTGTACATTAATGTCGTAACATCGCCGTGTTTAGTCTGGGCTGGTATTTAGTTTAGACGTTTACTTTGCCGATGATCCGCCGAGTGCTCGATAGTTCTCAGTAGGCCCCGCAATGTCTGATCGCAACCCGAGCCTAAAGTAAATAAACACCTTCCACACTATTCACACCGAGTGTTATCTTTAGGTAGCACTTGCAAGGTGCAATGTACCGTTTCCAAACGCGATAAAGAGATAAAGCAGATTATGAGTTGCGCTTACGTTACAATTACATCACCGTTTTCTATAAATAGAATTAGGTAACACGGTTTCCCCGTTTGAAGAACCCTCCAAGCTAAATTTTAAGGGTGAATAATCAAAATCCTTGGTAAAATCAATTTAGTTACATATTATGCGCATAAATTACCTTAAAGCTTTTTTAATTGCAGCTTTTGAACACAGGAAAATAAAATTAAATGATATTAATTGATATGTTAATGGATTCATTGCAATGGAGTGCCGGAAGATGACAGCCACCAATGGCAATCTTAAAACGGAATTGAGGCAATCATTCATCGTGTTTACAATTATATGTAATAATGAGGAACATTGCCCAAAAGTTGTTGCGTCGGAAAAAATGCTGTTTACATCATTATCGGTTTTTTGCGTATGTTTGCGAATCGCTAACGGCGATGTCCGAACGAGCGGTCGCATCAAACGTACCGACATTAAGGCCAAGGATGCTGGGTGCGCACAATTGGACATTCATTATTTTAACAAAAGCCTATAACCATATAGCGTTATATAATTACAAGTAAGTTTTTTGGACATGTGAAGTTTTTGTCCATTGCACAATTTATACGAGAATCATGTCAAACTCGCTTACAAGGTGCTGATTTAAACCGCGGTCAGATGAAAGACCGCGATCTTTATCGGCGCTGCGGATGAATTCAAATCATTTGGGATATTCTCCACAACGGCCCATAAAATCGAAAGCGTATACAGCAGTAGTAATTTATATTTTAACAAAGAATCATTCAAACAAGATTCTTGCATAATTTAATTTGGTACTCCACATTGCCTCAGAAAGTTTTTTAAATATAACACAGAAGCGCGCTGAACTATTTATCTCTAATTAAACGTTGGTGTGTTCGAATGCAGTTTAAATATTTTAGTTTCAACAAACCATTAAGCGAGTTGGTGGTCCGCAGACCTGATTACTGTGAAGATAAGCAGACACCGGTGTTACGTAACTTCCTGCTGCATGTACGTTAGAATTTGATATTTTTACGCTAGTATAACCATTAATCTCGAGCTGAGCTAGCTAGAGAGTGCACTAAGTCTAGATCTCCAGACGAGACGTTTACAAACGATTGGTGCTTATCAAGAACGGCAGGGGCCTACTTTGAAAATCGAATGTCGATGCTTCGGCTGACGGATCGCGGTTTTCCTACCATGAAATCGTATCGGATCCAACATTCGACTGCATTTTGTTTTTCCTAGTAGAAAAACTGATGCGATCCGTCAGCCGAAGCTTCGACGTTCGATTTTCGGAGTAAGGCCCCTGACATCTCAACAGATAAATACGCGTATTTAGCCACTGTACTGTATCTGACTGGATGAGTTGCCAAAATCGAATCTTCGTTCAGTTTTATCTTGACCAGATACTGTACATTTCCAGAATAAACATATCAAAAAGTTACAGTGCAAAAGTTTATATAACATTGCAGTTTTTCTCATCCGCGTCGTTTACGTCAAATCGTTATCTAGATACTGGAAGATAAAGTATAAACGTAACTGATTTCAGTGGTTCTACATGCATTTAGTCATGTACACACTTGGAAATTTTAACTTCGGTTGCTATCCTGCGGCACTCCGAAAGTTATTGATGCCGTGCGAAAGAGTTCACCCGATAAGATTCATGTTATTCAGCACAATAACTTTGTATTGACTGTGTGGTTAAAAACCAGTGCGTAATGAATGCAACGAGGAAGGCTGCTTTCGGTAAACGGTACAAACGAGTAGTCGACTGTTCTTGGAAGTCGGCAATCAAAAGACAATGAGCGCGTTGGTAACGGTGTCGGAGTGAAGTCGCAGGCGGCCCCGCCGGTCCCGTCGCATGCATAATGCATCGAAACGCATAAAAATGGCAATCGGCAATATGTAAACGTCTATGAATTATATGCGGTATAAAGATCGCCGTCTCTCGCTCGTTATCGCTGGATCAGACTCCTCTGTCCTGGGTCCTCTATTGTTACCGGATGCTTATCGAGCATCAGACAGCCTCGTGGCAGATAGGTTTAATGGCTCAACTTTCATAGCACGTTATATAGTATTGCGAAATCGATCCCTGCAACACATTTTAGCACGCACTAATAAAATAAACCTATTAGTCTCATCAGGATATCCTGAAGCCCCAGATAAAGGAGATCTTATTTAGGGTTTATTTGTTATACATTATCATTGGGCTTTATTATTATTTTACATCATACTTCACTATTACGTATTCGTGTAGGTATTTAAAGGTTCTATCGCTGACCTTGTCACGACCTCATCAGCACACACAACTCAATATCAACAATCATGATATTCAAATACCATAATTACCGACCCATAGAAATCGTATTGATGAAACAAAAGCACTAAGAGATACCAAACAATACTGGTTAATCTCTGTAAGAAGGAGGTAACAAGTGACAAGTTGCTTAATTGAAGGTGCGTTACGTTATTATGTATGGTCTGATTGAGTGGTCACAAAGGGCGATAATGATGTGTTCATGTTCAGAGAGCGGCCGGCGACGGTCGATGCCAGCCGATGCCGCCGCCAAACAGTCTCAGCAGCCGAGCGCTCTTATCTCTTCCGCACGCTCCTCGTCCTAATCTTGCAGCACGTACGCTAGATTAAACCGTGATCGGTTCAATGAACTATTTGTTTGGAGCCTGACATGTTCTATAAGGATTACACGACTTATTATATAAATTAGACGATTAAATTAAATTAAAATGTATAGAATCTAATTTTAGCTTGCATTTAAACAGAAATGCATGACCGAATAGCCGAAAAAAGATTTTTGACGATGGTGCGACACAAATATATGTGAAATCGTGCGTGAAGCGCTCATCCATTACGTACAGCATACGGATGAAGAAAAAGCTTTATTTAAAAGGCATGGTGTCTTCACCGTGAGAGTGCCGAGTGACACGACCGTCCCAATTCCACGCAATTATTAACCAAAATCGGTATTATAAAACTGTTTAAAAAATGTTTATTCACAAACTGACTTTTTCTGGTCGTTTAACGAGCCGCCTCGAGCCATTTCGAGCTTTCCAGAGCTTCGATTGGTGGTCAATTAACATATTTAATTAGAATGACGTTTAGAGAAATGTTACCAGCCGTACCAGTCTAAGGTAGGTACTATTATTTTTTAGAGTAAAATTCAATACCAGTAATAGGTAAACCAAAAAATAAATTAAGTAGGTAAATTAACCTGTTAAATAAAATTGCTCGAATATATTCGTGAAATCATTAATCAGGGTTTTTTTGTTGTAATCATGTACAACAAGGAAATATTTTATCAAAACGTATAACATCTACATCCATGTACGTGTAACATGTATAACACGAATGTCTTTGTGTTCAAACATTTCTTAAATTTTTACGACCTACCATATATTATTATTGATATTCCATCATAAATGGACACACGTCAGCCTAATCTCTTAATACCTATATTATTGAGTCACTAAACGATTTTATTAGTCAGTGACACCACTAAACTGTTTAGTAACAAAAAACATACAAGACGCAAGATCAACGGCTTACGTAGTCATACAAAATGCTTCCTTCGAACACTGCCTGTAAAAGACTTCAACGCGCTGCCTACTCATTACAATTATTTAATTATACGTTACTCGTAATAGCAAAAATATATCTCTGGATGATATCCAAAAAATTCTCCATTCAAATATGTACCATAACTACTCATAAAGTTAAATGGCAATGTATTTTGTTCGCATAAACACCGATTAAATATTTTAATTCGCATAATCGACGTCGCACGATGATAGCTTTTAACGTCCAACAAATACTAAACTATAACGTGAAAGCGTTTACTGTTCGCATATGAGTGTATTCAATTTATTAGTTGGAATTTATAGAGCTTTTCATCGGCTTCCGTACGCATTGAGTCACCGCGAGTGGTATTATTAGACTAACTATTCCCGAGCGCCACAGAAAACGTGTAGTAAGAAAAAGAAAATTTTCTTTGCTCGATTTAAATAAGAATCTTAGTCATTCGATGATAAGTTTTTATTGCGAATGAGTACGTGTGAGTGCCACGTGTTTTTAGACACGAAATTTATGTAGGACACACACCTACCGACTTGTTTGTTGTCGAAGAGACATTGGCGGCAAGATTTATTTTATGAATGGAACTTTTTAAATCTTGCAATCTACGATACTTTTTGATGCGTTTTTTTTTCATTTCAAATGAAGTGTAACCAATTGTTGAGTTCATACAGACATTGATATAAATGTGGTCGAGTTGAATAGAAACGTCAGATTTGTTGCCACTGCTTTGTTGTTCGTGTTTACTGCTGCAAAGTACATAGTGTAAATAATAATATTATAACACGATTCCCTGCTCTATAATTTATAGATACTGTTCGTGTTTTCTGAGTCTACGCGACGTACGCGGCTGTTGGCTTTAATTATACCAGCCACACCCGGCTACGTAACCACGCAGACACTGTCCGGCTACAAAGTTGCAAGATGCGTGAACATTTGCAAAACATTAAAAGTTACGCGATGCATCATATAATTTGTATGTCAATACCGCTGAAACATTTTTTCTCTTAGTTTCACAAAGTCTTTTAAGAGTCAAATCATCTTTCCTTACGTTACCTTCGAAATTTACGATCAGGGGACCGATTTTTGAATTTCACGAGTGATTTCGAAATACCGTTGACAAAATTCTCAGCGATGACTTTGAAATTACTAATTTGCAAAAGTCGTGTTTTTGAAAGTCATACCCTGTATACTAACACGTAACTATTTCTCAGCTTTCATCATAGACAAACTTATGATTGTGTTCTATTCAATTTTATTTTTTAATTTGGAAATTGTTGTATAGTCTATATAGGCACTAAATACTCATACCTATGATATCGTTTACGAGTGGGGGTACCTATTCGTAAAAGATATCATAGGTATGGTAATTTTAGTCACCCGCTGAGATTAAAAAATACGACTTTTTGTAAATCGTTGACTATCGGATATACCGCTGATATTTAGTCACTCGGTGACATTAAAAAATTGCACCCCTGATCTTGGCCAAATATTGTTATTCTTTACAAAATACTTAATTTTTTTTCGAATTAATTAATAAGAACTTAAAACAAAAATAATACGGTGCAGTTGGTACCGGGGATAATATTTCAATAATATCGCGATATTTTCGTCAAAGTCGGTTCCCGATTTTTTAAAACTCACTTGCTGCCACATATACGAGTACTTGCAAAGCGACATACTTTGAGCACTGTTCCGTTGCCATCAAGTATTTACATGGCCTAACGACTAGTCTACTAGGTAATCATAATCCAGTAACAAGACCGATTTTGTACAATTAGCCAGATGCGAGGCACTCTCTATCAATTAATTGATAGTTACTAACGCGTTATAAATGGACAAGTTCCCGTGTGACAAACGCATGATTACCTACTACATGAGAGGAGTATGTAGATTGTAGGTACATGAGAATTACATGTTATCACAGTGACTAATTAAAACTTACGGTACAGAAGTCTAATGAATGAAAATAAGATAATTTCCCATTCACGCTTTACCTATCAACAGTAAGGAATTAGTTGAATTAGTCAACGAATCGGTATTGCAATTCAACACGACCGCCAGCCTGCTGGGTAACCAAATGGCTAAAACATTAATGGATTATTTACAGGCATATTTAACTGTTTGTCCAATGGTCAAACAAATTTTGAAGCGTTTGTGATAATATGGTGTTTTTTAAAAGACTTTTCGTAGTTTCTAAACTTAATCCGTTTTTATGTTTAGTAATACGTTTGAATAATTTGGTTATATTTATACTTAAAAGGAGATCAATTGGAAGTGAGATGTTAATCCTAGAGCCGACTAGCGCCTGACTAGCGCTTGTTTTTTAAAGAAATAGTAAAGCAATAAAATTAATACACTTTTCGTTGTCATTCCTCCACTCGATCCAACAGGAAACAATAGATTACAAATATAATAAATAACATATTATGTTTTCTAAAATCGTGGCTTTGCAGCAAGTGTTCAAACTATTGTTTTATTTTCAGCACCCTAGGCGTGGCGCATGTAGCAGGCATGTGCAAGCCCGACCGCAGCTGCTCTGTCAATGAAGACAACGGCATCATGCTGGCTCACACCATCACCCACGAGCTGGGACATAAGTAAGTAAACTCATGAAATATTTGGCACAAATACACGGAATACCTAATAGATAACATTATATTGTACCCAATTTATTTATTTATTTATTTATTTATTTATTTATTTATTTATTTATTTATTTATTTATTTATTTATTTATTTATTTATTTATTTATTTATTTATTTATTCATACACAAAACAGAATACAGTCAATAATATTATAGTTAGATAAAGTTTACATTGTATTTATATGGTACCCAAGTCTAAAAATGTTTTTTAATACTATTTACTGACGAGACGAACTGATCTGTTGCCTGATGGTAAGCACCGGACCATAACAATTGCAGTGCCACTCAGAATTTTGAAACACAAAAGTCTGCACGACACTGCAGTCTGCAGTGCGCTCGTTATTACCCTTAGACATTAGGTATTAAGTCTCATAAGCCCAGTAATTTCACTGGCTACTAATCAAACCGGAACACAGTAATGCTTGAACATTCACGCAGCACTCACAGACAGACTACATGCACAAGCAAAACGGTATTAATCTCAGAGCAAAAATAGGTAGAGCGCGTGTTACCAAGTGGGAACAGTATGCACGGGTGAGAACATCGCACTGTTCCTACCGCAAGCGTTAATAGTCATACGCTCACTAGCGGTGTGAGCGCACGTTGCGAGTTCCTGGCGAGCATTTGATTATTTAACTGCTAAAAATGGTAAAATGTGCAATAAAAACCTGTAAAAACGATACTCGGAAACACACTAAACAGAAATCTAGCATCACATTTCGCCGGTAAACCATTTTTTAATACTTTTAAGTAAATTAGAAGTCACGCTTCGCGGGGTGGAAGGAGACGCGGGACGCAAGGCTACATGCACCGCCCGCACCGCCCCGCAACCCCTCTTGGATTGCCAACTGGGACAGTGATGTGACGCGTTCGGCGCTTGAGTCGATACGGCGAGAAATAGTTTATAATACACCGGCGCGCTATGTGCGCTTGCGACAATTACTTTTCTTTAATACTTTAATTACTTTGTAAATGATTAGAGGCGGTGAGTGTGAAAGCGTTAAGTATAGCGTTTATAATATAAGTAAATAATTCAAAAATAAATAAGATATAAGTAACATATAATCCTGTTTTTATTTCTTTGTTTCTTTTAGTTTTTATCCTTTACATAAAGAGCGGGGAAATATAAAAATAAAAACGCAATTTGACTCAATTACAATAACGTAAATAACATTAATACGATATAAAAAACCATGTCATTTGAAAATAATTGTATTGTAAATTAAAACTACAATATATAAAATTATAACAATATCAATTCATAGGTCATTAGGATTATATGCGAGACCTATAAATTCGTACCTTAAAATAAATAAGCAGATAATAATGTTTACTTATCAAAAACTCACCCATACATACTTCTACAACATAATATAACAATAGGTCCCGTGCCGTTCAGCTGCTTTTATCGACAACTACGCTTGCAGCGCTCAATTGCCCATCCCTATCAGTCACTTACCTATCAATATAACTAGCTATAGTTCACTTGCCTACGCTGCGCATTAGGCGACCGGAGCGATGTTCGTACTCTACCTATTTTTGCTCTGAGGTATTAATACTTTAAAAGGTTTAAATCGTTCCTTATTTTTACCGTCTGGAATAGCTAAATGGGTAGCCAGCCCTGGATTTAAAACCGTTGAAGATAATCTTGTGCGGTCCAAATGCTATTCTAAAAGTTCTAGGTATACCTACCTATAACTACAATTCTGTATCGTTGTGGCAAAACCATCCCATAAACCATATCTCAAAGAACTATCAAGAAGCTTTTACTGAAAGCAACATAGACCTCTCTCAACTGTTACTAAATCCTTCTACAATAATACTGATACTTTTTCCTCATGTACGGTATCGTTCCGGTGGCAACTTGCCAATACGTCGTAAAGATTAACATTGATTTAATATAGATCGCTGGTTCGAGATACAGTCAATAGTACGGCAAAAATATATTTCGCAGACTGACTAATCATACTTTATGTCATTGAACCAAAACATTACGTAACGTTCAAGTGGATTACACATGTAAATAAAAATTTAATTTAATCTTTCATTTTTTGTAAAGCAACAGATATCTCACGACGCTTTACAATGCCATAAAGAATTTAACGTCAGATTTAACAACAGAGCATTCAGGCCATAAGGGGGATTTACTGTTAGAACATTACATTATCTCATAATGTAGCTCTAGCATATTACAGAATCAATGTTGAAACCCTAGTTAACAGTTTTATAGACTTGGTGGAACTTTCTTAATTTTATGCGCGGTGTAAAATATTAAAATGATTTACTATAAAATATCTCTAAAACTGCGCTTAAAATCAGCCATTAACTTGGAAGATTCTTGATATAAAGTGAGTAGATTTCTAATAATTCAAAATGTTATTAGTCTTATTAGCTAACACGGCAGCGGCGGCAACGCGGCAGTGTGGTGCAAGCATCGATCTCAGATAAATAGGTTATTTAAACATTGCACAACGTTCATTAGACCAACTGATCCCCTCACTCGGTTATATGTAGTTTATGCGATGCGGTACAGTCGCCTAAACACTGTAAAATACACGGTAATGCAGACCGTAGACGCTTATGCAAGTATGAAATCTATTGCAGACCGTAGACGCTTATAAATGCAAACGTGCGTTTTGCTGTCAAAATAACCATGCTTTTGCATCAAGCGCTGATTACGAGATAATACACGCGTAAGCACGGTTTGATGCAAAACCATCAAACCAAGAAATAAACAAGAACGGCAATACGGCCAGATAGTGCTGTCTCAAAGCGACGACCGCTCCGCTTTACGCTACGTCAAGCGCGGATCGTGATTTTTCGATGGTTTTCTCGTGGTCCGCGATTGATGTTTATCCATCAATCGTGAATTAGTTGTGAGGGTTGCCTAACGCACGCAAACACAGTTCTGCATTTTTACGTGAGACATCAGATATGCAGACCGTAGACGCTTATGCATCAAGCGCGGATTTCGAGTATCTCGTAACCGACGCTTAATGCAAAAGCGTTGTTATTTTGACAAGCAAACTCACGTTTGCATTTATAAGCGTCTACGGTCTGCAATAGATTTCAACTCAAAATTAATATTGACCGACATATAAATCTTTTCTTGACCTAGAGAATAATAAAGACAGACTATCAAGAGACGTCTCGATACTACGGATCTATAAGAAACACAATGTTATAACTGCATGCATCATCGACAGCTCGAACATGTAACTACCTATGTGTAAAATTGTTTGTATTATTTTGGTAATAAGTTCGAGTTTTATTTGGCAACGGTTGCCTAGCGCTTCGGTTATCGGTACTGAGTCATGTTTCCAAGCCGAGATTACCGCAAGGACGTTGCTTTCGAGATAGAAAATTATGAAACGGTAATAACATTTTGTTGCAGCGTACGGAACGGGTACTGCGTTGGTTTATGTTATTTGTTATTAACAAATTGTTTATTATGATTTGTATTTATATTTGATAGGTTATCGTTTGATCACAATCTCGCATAATCTTAATCACCGAAGTAATCGTCGCTAAAGCTAGGATAGTTCCTGAATTCAGCTGCTGGAACAAATCAAGACACGACAGATTTGCAACTTGAGTGTGATTGCAATGGCAATGCCTAATAAGACGGGCACTAGGGTAGGAAAATGCCCATGACCATGCTATCGTTCGTTACGGTGCTTTCTTTCAGCAAAACCTTTAACTGCCTGTAGGAATCGCATCGAGTTCACTACCACAGGCTACTTATAGTTATATAGCAGCGTGTTAGACAACGCCTACTAAAACAAACACGGGTTATGTAAGTAGTGCGAACTCGCGACACAGCCATTGACCTTCGCCGCTAGACGTCAATGCATCAATGCATCATTTGTAGCGAGCGATGCACTCGCCGCGTTGATGCCGCTATCGGCCCACACATACTTGTTATTTTTTATATCATTATCTTAAACAAATAATAAGGAACGGGTTGTTAATAAAACGAGCAATTTGTAGGCGACAGCGCCGATAGTACGATACGCTTTGTCATTTACTCGTAATGTGGAATAAAAGAAACATGTTTAAATGGCATGCCGGGATTTTATGGCACTCGTTTTGATCGATGATTTGGGTTTCATATTAAAATATAAGGAAGGAAAGAGGAGGAATATCTAAGTTGTATTTCCTTCCTTGAAAACATATTTGCGGGTTTTTTTAGTTCTAAGTTCTAACCATAACAAAGATAAATTGATTATTTGTGGATTATATGAATTAAATTATAAACAAAAATATATTCTGCGCTAAACTGATTCACGGGTTTCTCAAAACATATAAGGAGGATATTTAGGTAATATTTTTATTCACTGTATTTTCCGAAACTACATATAGCTTTTGTATAACAACAAATTAAGTCTTCATAAAATGTTAATTATGCGCGGTCAGAGGAGAACCTAACATTTGACCTTCATAATGTTAATGTTTACAGTGAATTTATTTTTATTCTTTAAACAGTCAACAGCTAGACTAGGTATTATTTTAATACCTATTTAATACATAATCGGAGTGTCACAATAAATATCCAATAATTTTGTGTGAAGCTAGATTATGAGAAGCGAAGTATCATGGAAATAATAGATAAAATTATTAATATATCTAAGAATATTCTCAGAATCAGACTATATGTATTTAGCTGCAGTATACGTATATTATTGTATATATTTTATTATACTCTTGGATAACGAAAGGAGTGGGTCGTTTGGCTGATAGTATAAGCACAACAGCAGCCTATATTAATATAGATGATATCAGTTTTTTGAGAGAAAATAGTTCGTCACAGTATGCTCTCTAGCACTACCTAACTGTCAATCTTCAGTAGCATAAGTAGGTATTAATATCTTGTTCAGCGGAAGTATTATTCCACTAAATACCGAGACCTGTTAGTTAGGAAGTCACAAGTATCTGTCATTTGGTGCTTGAAATCTTGGTGACTATATATATGAACACACACTTCTGTACATTTTCAAATCTCGAAAATTGTTTAACGTTTATTCTGTTCCCATAATCGTCAAGGAAGATAAGAAAGATATAGGAAATGTAACGTCCCCTCCTTATGGTATACCTACAGCAAACAGGACTGATTCAAATCCCAAAACTAAATTTATCTTCGAGGAGTGGACCGAGCATTGTCTGCAGCGCGCAAATCTTCCCGTTGGTGAATTTATTTTTGCTGTTGTGAAAGATGCAGGAACGCCAGTTCTTATTACCTGCAAACTTGAAACTATTACTCGAAACGATAAAATTACTTTTGTTCTAGCTTCGGCCTATACCATGACACAGAAAAGATCGGCTGCCACCGGCGCGAGGGCGCCACACTCCACATCATGACACCGATCTTCGAAGCTGACACCGTGCAGGTGGCGTGGTCGCGGTGCAGCAAACGCGATGTTACCAACTTCTTGGAGTAAGTTGTTTTTTAAAACTCCATAGTAAACGCTATACCTACTATATAGTGAAGCAACAATAATTAAAATTAACAAGCCGGTGGCGGCACTCCCTCCACAGTGGCCGCCAGTATCCAGTTGCGTAGCCCGGTGCCCACCAATAGTGGCTTTTGTGAGTTGTGCATGTCCCAGAGTAGCCAGTGTAGTGTCAAATTCACAACATTTAGTTAATCTGATTGTAATTTTATTATTAACTAGCTGCTGCCCGCGGTTTTACCAGCGCGGAGATATTGGATTTCATGGGTTTTATTTTTTGCGCGGAACCCTAATTTTTTTTCTAAAATAAAAGTAGCCTCCTTTCCTCATCAGCAATCTGCCAGTGAAAGTCGCGTAGTAATCGGTCCAGCCGTTTCGGAGATTACCCGGAACAAACAGACAGACAGACAAAAAATATAAATTTGTGTTTGTTACGGAAAAGTATATACGGTACCTACCGTGTATACTTTCCAGACACTTCTACTTTATTTATTTGTATAGATTGTTCAACACTGCCCAAGTGCGGCGTTCAGGCAAGATTAACCCAGTTATGTAGATAATAGATATACAATTATACATAGTAGTCTTTGACTTTGCATTATAAACGCCAGCAAGGCAAAGTATCCAGTTATAGATTTTACTTAAAACTTTTTATCAGATTCTGTCCTATTAAAAAGAACACATTGATCAATGGAACCTTCTACTAATTGACTAGAGATTGACATACCCTATAGGCTACACTTACAAAATCAGATTATGCCGATAGAGATCGGTTTTACGAACAGTTTAAAGTGCTTACCTAACCTTGATATTTGCCAGACTAAAAGGACAACGTTTTGAAATAGATTTATTACTATTTAAGTGATATATAGTTGCGTCAGTAGAATCCAGAGCAAGTATCCGGCTACCGGCCAAGACCTGTTAGATATCCAATGTGCAGAAGGCGTACAATGTTGAGCCTAATGAGCATCCGACTGTTTATATTATTTCTCGAAAACCGCATAAACGCATTTACTTCGACTGAATTGCAAAAAGCTTTTAAAAAACCCGATCAAATAATTGAAAATTGAAAAAAGGAATTAACTTTTGCACTTAATGAGACGTTGTATAATGAGCGTCACCTTTTTGTGCAGCACTTTTTATGATACCTACGCTTTTATTGCGCTTTCTTAACAGCCACAAATCTTAATTCAACATTAGCATATGAAAGTTAATCGATTGTGTAGCGGCTTCATTACGGGCAAATCGCATAAAATGTTTTATTATCTCAATAAAATTGAAAGCAGAAATCCTACGCACTCATAAATAAGTAGATATTGCTTACAATTTGCCATCTGAATCTAATACCGGATATATTTATTGGTTGTCAGAAAATTAATTACTTCTGGCGCAGTGCGATCAATCATTATTTTTATGTCGATTCCAAATACAGGGGCGACTCGTGTATCTTGTCATCGTGAAATATAATAATCACCTTAAAATAGACGTTTCCGTCTCTTTCTGGACATATTTTATTACAAAGTAGGTATTCTGCCAATAAATTGATGTAGGATATAAAACTATAATGATTTTGTATTTATTGGTTATTTATAACCAGTCAATATAGCGTAGGAACTAAATATTATACGAAATCGCATGAAGAATTAGTTGACGTGTTTACTGCAGGTGCATTGGGGTATTTGACGCTATCATTCGTAGGAGGAACACTGCACTTTATTCGACTAGCAAAACCCTAACGTGGGATCTCGGAGTGTAACGGACGCTGTAAATGAGCCTATAGGTACTGCTGTTGCAGAATTGGTCGTAACTGACGAAAATACTAAAACGAGTAGGAATGTAAAGTACTCGACAAATTTTAGCGCGTTTCGGGTGAAGTTGGCTGCTTCGCGATAGAATTTATTCATAACAACGCGTTATTGTGCGAACGCAACTTACAAGTCCCTACATTTGCTTGCTTTGCCTTCATCTTTGTGCTCCTAAAACCATGTTTTCCACCACATCGATGAACTTTAGAGATGCGTTAAAGTGTGGCAAGTAACATAGCTATCAGTTACGGTTCGTTTGGCCTCGGGATTTCAGTGACCTAAAAAGATTTAGTTCAACACACAATGTATTTATTACCTATACAAGAGTCCTGGCTTTGAACATGGAATCTGTGTATGGAACGTATAAGCTTATGCTATTTTTTTTCTTTGTAGCGCTGGATTAGGTGAATGCTTGAGCGATCGCCCATCACAAGAAGAATACGCCTATCCTGAAGTCCCAGCTGGTAAGTAATTTTTGTTTTTTATAGTTTTAGCGTTTAACCAGTATCTCATTTACATGTGGTACCGATGTGGTTGAAGATACCAAATACGCTATACCTAGAATGGGAATAATAATCCCAAATTTGGACTTCGGTATTATAGGTATCACGAAAAGTTCGCGGATTCGAATCCGCAAATATTTAATTTTTTCACTCAAACACTCTTGGCTGTTTTGTGGGAATTTGGTCCTCCCAGCTCTTGATACACACACAGGGCAGATCTGTGTAATGATCGTTTGAGGTTTGACTATTATTTATGTATCCGTATTGGCTCTAATCACCTATGACTTATATTACTAACACTAACTCTCCTCTCCCATTGGCCCTAGGTGTAATGTACGACGCAGCATCACAATGCCACCTCCAGTTCGGCGCCGAGGCCATTGTCTGCGCCAAGCCGTCTGAGCTCTGCGAGCATCTCTGGTGTTTGGTAGATGACAAGTGCAAGACCATGCTGCGACCAGCCGCACCGGGTACCACTTGTGGAGATAATATGGTATGATTCTTACTGATGTTACTCACAACAAAAAAAAATTATGGAACAAGATTTAGGATCGAAGTTTTACAATCAAAGTTGCCCATTTTGCCACACTACCTATTAGTCGGTTGGAAAATCAACCAGTTGGTTTGGTAAATCAAGAATCAACCAATTTTCGATATACTACCTATAGTCTTCTCGATATACCTACATCTTCTATAGAAAGAATATCTGAGTTGGCTGTAAAAGTAACTAAGGCGAGTAATAGGTACTTGGATGGATGAATGGACAAACTGTTAGCAGTTTGTCCATTTTTTATTCTCGATTGGGTTTTTTACCACAATCTCAGCGATGACGTGGTAGTAGGTACGCTATACCTAGAATAAGACTTGCTCTCAAGTACCTACCTACAGCTCCGGAACCCAACAACAGATGCTTAGTAACGAATTTTTAGTACCCCGAAACCTCCACTTCGGTCAATAGGCGATGTTACTATCACACAGAAGAACCTCAAAATAAACAAAACAAGAATTCATAAAAGTTTCGAAAAAAATATGCGCCTATTTTATTTTCATTAGCTAACTTTCCAGTAGGTAACCAAACTATTGTCTTTCTACAGTGGTGTCAGAACCAGACATGCGTGCCGCGCAAAGCGTCTCCCGCGCCTATCGACGGTGGCTGGAGTGATTGGAGTGAGTGGAGCGAATGTTCGCGAACTTGTGGAGCTGGTGTCTCAACCCAATCTCGGGAGTGTAACAACCCTGCTCCGAACAACAATGGCGCATACTGCATTGGAGACAGGAGTCGGTAAGAAACCAGTCCAAAAATGTATATAGATTGTTTTCAGGACAGACGGCTATTTTGTCGTCAAATAAAGGCGATATCAATGCGAGATATCAGTATACACAATACACTTAATTGAATGTTAATTACCTAATTTGATTTGAATTCGTCATTTAACAACAATGTTGTTACATTGACCGCGCCTCATGGATCTTAGCTTGTAAATAATAGTTACAAAAGGTTTTGAAATTATTTTTCCATTTCCAGATACAAGGTCTGCAACATAGATCCGTGCCCTATCAACGGGCCATCGTTCAGGGAGATCCAATGTTCCAAGCACAACAACATGTCGTACTACAACGAAACCATCTTGGAGTGGATACCTTATTTCGATAAAGGTTTGTATATCTTTCAACGAAGGTTACTTGTACATTATCTCTTTGTTGCAAAGTGGCCGAGTGTAATATAGGTTACGTTATAACAAGGACTTATACGTAGGTATTCCTTCAAGAAATTTATCACTGTGGCAGTTAAAAGATAATATAAGTTTTCTTAAGTGCAAGTTATGTCAGACCTGTTCCTGAAATTAACTAAAAAACCACCTTCAGGAACGTAATCTTGAGCTTGAATCAACTTTAAGAGAAATTGAAACTACAGATTTTTATGGTTTTTGATTTTGTTACAGATAAGCCATGTGAGCTCCAATGTGTGGCTAAGGACAGTGACCTGGAAATGATTGGCGGATTCGTCTATGATGGCACTCCTTGCAAACAGAGTCTTGGATCTAGAGACATGTGTATTGCCGGTAGGTTTTAATAAGCTTAAAAATTTTGACGTAGCCTTAGTTTCATACACTGATCCTTGATTAGGCTGTGAGTATTTTTCTTTTCTAACGTGTTCATCAACAATTTAGACTAAAACACTTCTGATCTGCGGCGCAAGTACGGATCTATTCGGGTCGATAAAATTCGATAATATTCGATAAAATTGACAGTTCAAATCGATAAGGTGGGATTTATCGAGCCTCGAAACAATCGACAAAAGTTATCGAAAAGCTAGGTCGAATCCAAAAAGAATATAGATTCATTCGATAAATTTGTCGAGTTTTTCGGTTCGACAAATTTATCGAACCGACTTCCGTACTCGCGCCGCTGGTATACTTTTAGCCAACTTTTAATTGTTCTGTCAAATCAATAAAATGTTAACTACTATTGTGTTCATGAATTTAATCATTAGCATTAATGAATTAGAGATAACCCATATTGATAAACTACACTGGCTGGTGTAGAGCCTTCCTGTTCACCAAACTGCAAACCGGTCACACCCAAACGGAGGACCATTTTAACTCAAATAACGGTTTGTTTTTCAGGAGTATGTTATCAAGTGGGCTGCGACTGGATAGTGGGATCTGATAGAAAAGAGGATGCTTGCGGAGTGTGCGGCGGCGACGGAACTGCTTGCAAGACTGTGCTTGGAAGCTACAGCAAGGATACGACTAAACAATCTGGTTTGGATGAAGTAAGTGATTTCAGTCAGATTTTAATTAGATTTACTGTTCCACTTTATTTTATCTCGTTTTCTATTTATACCGTTTACCTTGTTTGGGCTAAAACTCAAGGCCTCTCCATTTATACTTAGAAACTGATTGTTCATTTTTGTACACTTCAGATGATTAAATAGAGGTGTACATATTCGACAGGTTGCCGTGATACCAGCAGGTTCCAGAAACGTGAAAATACAAGAAAAAGTCAGCCCTGGAAACTATATCTCAATCGGAAGCGCCAGATCAAGAAAAATGTATCTCACTGGAGCTAGGTAAGAACGCTACGTCGCCTAGGTGTACTTTACTTGGAGATGCATACTTTGGGAAATTTTGCTTAGTATATTTTGTGTTGTTTGCAGAAATGCAACGTTTACGGAATACTTCGTAGCCGGAACACAGGCGATCTACGAACGAGACCGCGACTGGGAAAAAGTTAGAATTGCAGGACCGATTGCCGAAGACATTAAAGTTTATGTAAGTTCGGGATGCACTTTTGTAACCGCCAATATTTTTCTAAATATCGACCAAAAAATAATAGTTTTCGTTCTGGAACGAACTATATTAAAGGAACAAGTTGTACCAAAACGAAAACTAGCGAGAAGTCTAGATCAAGGCAGAACCGGTTTGTTTATAAATAATCGTTTATTAATGATATTTAACGGTTTTGTAGATTATTACCAGATACCCTTTTCTCACTTCTCTCGTCAAAATATACTTTATCACAACATTTTTTTTACATTTATAATGTTGTTCTTTGTAATTTGGATACATTGTGAATTCAATCCCAAATTTTGATGTTGACAGAAGCTCATACTGCTGCCAATTCTCTGGATATTCCATTAGCAGGTTCTTTGACCCACGGGTGTAGATGGAATGATTCTATTCAGGACCAGACGGCCATGTTTTGGACGTCAACGCTTATAAACATGTTTGTTACAGCAACGACTATACCACGGCAGCAAGCACCGCAACCCGGGCGTGACGTACCAGTACACGGTGGACGCGAAGCGCCTGCGCCGGTACACCTACCGCCTGTCCGACTGGTCGCCGTGCTCCGCGTCCTGCGGCGCCGGGTACATGAGCCGGCAGCTCGAGTGCGTCAACCAGCACAAACGTACGTACGCGGAGAACTCTTTGAAAACTGGACGTCTTCCACCTGATGATGATGATGATGATGATGATGAAGCAAACTAAGAAAATATCCTATTGTCCAAATTTGAACCATTTGATACACAGGTGTAGTGGAGCAGTCGCAATGCTACAGCAGCGAGCCGCCGCCGCCGGAGGCGCTGCGCCAGCGGTGCCGCGCGCCGCCGTGCCGCGCCGCGCCGCGCGCGCACTGGTGGGCCGGCGCCTGGAACCCTTGCGAGCGCACCTGCCACATGCCGGTATGTACAGCACAGCCAAACAGATACTCACTCGCTCACCAAAATTACAATACAACATGTACTAATGCGTACCACAGATTATTTAGCAGTCTTAAATGCGTACTAACTACCTAGGTACTGTAGTAGTTTTTTACCATTGCCACTCAAAAAAGGGCAATAGATTCATCGATAACAGTGAACAAAACTCACTTTTACTAACAAGATAATAAAAACATTTTATACCATGGCCACTCAAAAAAATGAGTGATTCGATAAAATTAATAAAACTCACTTTTACTCACGAGAATACAAATATTTTGGATTTGAAACAAGCGCGAAAATCTAATTATGTACAATAAACAAAAACATACTGAATGTAGGCTACCTACTGGCTGGCTGAATGGAGCTAATACATTGAGCTATAATTTGATAATTATATACTGTACCTACTATACAATTTATTTTCTCGCAGTCGATATTAAAAACTAGAGTACATAACTCGTGAAAACAAAATTTCATCTCGGTCTTTGTATACCTCTAACACAGACTGGTCTGCATGTGACCTCGAATTAAATAAAGGGGTTGAAATAGAAGTCATTTCCATTTATAGCTACTCAAAAAATTATAAATATAACCTATTTCGGCAATCATAAAATCAGTTGGTTTTCCTTTTGAATGCTTTTTTATACGTCTATTTATTGACCTCTTAATATAACAATGCAGGTCATCTATTTCCTAACCTTTCTTAATTGGCATTTATATACTCTTCGCAGGGTGAGGAAGTAATGAAAAGGCGCGGTGTATATTGCGTATTAGAAAACAAAGTGGTGGACGACTCTGAATGCGACTTCTCCATCAAACCGATCAGCTCGCTCAAATGTGCTGACGTACCGGCCTGTTGAACGGACCACCGAACGCACCACGAAATGACGAAAAAATTAACACTTTTTCACAAGAATTACATCAGGTATGAATTTCTTATGAAATCACAAGTGCACTTAGCACCACCCTTTGATGGGACCGACGTCCTCACACGAAGGCGATCGACGTGAACAAATGAATTTCCTAGCACTAGCATTTATGAATGTCTGGCAGAAGGAAACGAAGTTTACCAGTGACGTTACTAGTGAAGTGAAAGTGATTAGCTAAAGGGACTACAGATGTGGGAACGTATTATATGACTGAGAGCTTGTGAATTGTACTTGTATTTTATAATTCAACCCATCGAATAGACAGTAACGTACGTAAGGACTCGAATACAGTGTGGTGGCAAGTGAATCTCGCAAGTACATAATATACAAGGCTCTGCAACCCAGTTATATACTGCCATACTATTTAAGTACTAGTTTTAACATAGTCCCCGCTTAGTTGTCTACTAATTAATATTTTATATTATATAACATCAGTATTAAAATGGTGTATGTATTTCTTTATATACAATTTGTGAACGCGTATAAGTAGATAGGATACTATAAAAATTGTGTTTGGACCAAAAATATTTTAGAAATCAAATTCACGTTGCCATAAATCACTTTTTTTAAAACTGCCAATATGACACTTTGTGTAAGTTAATATTTAGGTTTTATTATAAAATCATTATTATTATTCATATTTTTGTACAGTTATTATTATTTAATCATTCATTGTCAGCGTCATGGAAAACATTTTTCATAAAATAACCGTTAGAAATTATAATGTAAACCAGCTAGTCAAATTCCTAGGCATTTGTATACCAAGCGATATATTATCTACGTAAATATACCACAAGATACCCCCCAATCCACGTAGCTGGCAGCCTTTATGACATGTTACACTTGCAGAAGTTCGTTTCAGCTACTACGGACTACGCTAATAGTTTAGTCAAGGGGCGAGTAACTAAAAGCGTCTGAACAAAGAAAATCAACTTAATTTTTGTTGTTCAAACATATTTAGTTAGTTACTAAATTACTCGCCACTCGACTAAATTATTAGCGTAGGTAGTGCGAATTAGGCTTCACAGCTCGACTCACCGCCGCCTTTCTCAACTCGTAGTGCAATTATCATTGCGGTCAGTTTTTGGATGGGTGACCCCTATGCGGTATTTTGTGATAATAAGCCGTCACTCCCGGTTGTTACTTATCGTAACAGTCGTTAAGCTATGTAAACTGTCAGGCGGCTTAAGAATTCGGACACCAAGAATAGCCAAATGTCTTTACGAGAAGAAATCCCTTACACATTTAAGAAATATGTATGCATTAACGAGTATTATGTTATTTCCTCAATAACTTACTTACATATATGTTTTACCTTTATAACGTAACCCAATTCTATATCTAATGAACGCCTGTATTTCTGGAACAAAAATGCCGAACAATTATGATTAGAAAGCGTTGTTTGTGTCCGTATTTATTTGTAAGACTATATGCATAATGCTAAAATAGCTAGTAAAGTAGTAATGTTTATTTATCGTACCTACCATAGTTTAAGCTATAATTATTATAAAATGTAAAATAATTACACGTTTTTGATGCTTCAGTTCTAAGATGCGTCAGAAACATCTTGTCATCGTTTGATACACAATTTTAATTTGCTTTTCGACTAACTCCTTGTTATTGCGATTTGTAAAACCAGAATGTTGATAAATGTTTTAGTTGAGTATGGATTATTATAATTGTGTATTTGATAGATTCGGCAGTAAAATCTTGCGTTGTTTTTATCTGTTTTGGTTTTTTATCCTTTACTTCCCTCTATTACCTATTATTTATGACTACCCTGCCGCCCTACGATACTACCACTTCGTATAGACTATCGTTAAATGCAAAACTTTAACAACTCAACTCATTGCTTCTAGTCTATGGCTTATAGTTTTTTTCACTCCTCTTCCTTAAAAAGTCCGTCATTGTAGCGTACCCGAGCGGGGATAAAATAGCATATTTTCCTCTAGGCTCTAGAGTTTAGGGGGAAAAGTTTTATTTTATATTTTTGCCTATACACGTACACGTAGGTCTCGTTGGTACGAGACCTACGTGTATGTCCCACGTTTACCCCATAGACAACTCAACATTCATCTTCACAGGAGACTGACATCAAGTTGCCGAGAAAAAACATCTCATTAAATATCCACAAGTACAAATTGTACATTTAATTTTTAATAAAATAAATTATTTTATATTGTTTGGATTATTTTAGTTTCTCGCAATCCTAGTGAAAAGTAGTGTAGGTAACACACGGCGCTAAAAACCCGTTATAACTCTGTTTCTATTTACTGCCTCGTTAAAGCTCGGGAGTAAAACTACCTCGTATATAATGAGTCATTTTAGCACCTTGCGTATAACATTCTACTATTATTGACTTTCGAGTCTCTGCTTTTTTTATTAGGCCATTTAAAAATTGACGGCAGATATAACCGCGTTGACTCCAAAGTTCATAAAAACCAAAACAAATTCCGTGTTAGGCAGGTACTGTCTAGCTAGTGTCTAGTTACTAGACAGTACCTGAAAATAAAAAAGACTAAAAATTAGAATCGTCATGACAGAATTGAGTTGGATAACGGTTAGACACTTCTTAAATCAAGTGTTGTGTTTGTTAATATTTAACACGCGACTATGGCATGTATAAGGGTTCGACGTTGTTTAACACGTGTTTTTTTTTTGTGGTAAGACCGTAAATGTTGTTACAAAATGAATACACAAAGAAATTGACATATGGATATTTTTATATTTTCTTAAATTACTTTGTAATAAAAATAAGTTTGAGTATCACCAAGAAAAGAGCTTACCAAATAATAATACATAAAAACAACTAAAGAGATCTCGTGTCATTTGCTAAATTTAAAGATTCTAAAGATTTAGGAAACATTTCACGTTCGTATTTATAAATACATAAACCCAATAGGGTCAACAGGAGGAATGAATACTGAACTTAATTTAACATCTGTTTATCTGTACTCTGCAGCATATGTGATAGATATTCTATAAGTAACACTTAGAATAAATACGCATATAAATTAATTGAATACACTTTGACTTGTTTATTAATCGGTCAAGACAAAAACTGGTAATTAAAAACAATGTTTGCCTTTCCTCAACTCAACATTTTAAATATGCATTGTAGGTATATAAATATACTTCTTATGCGGCAAATGCTGACTTTTAGTGACATCCGGATTTTTTTTTCCGACGGTATATATAATTATGGATGGTATTACAAGCATAAAATTCGAGAACATTGTGACGTCCACCAAGCAGCACTGTGCCCGCTAGGTGCATTATGGCCTAAAGAACACGCCACTTATCAGCCTTATTACTAACTAGCGACTCGCCCCTGCTTCGCACCGGTAATAAGACTTTCATATAAATTTACGATAACCCTTAAGACTTAAGGGAGTCCTTAAGACGTAAAACAGCAAGTAGGTTCCGAACTTTGAAAATTTTATTTAAAGAGTCACTGTTCACTTTCGTAGCTTTGGGGACGACTGCTATACGGCATACAAGGATAGCATGAGGTAGCGTACTCTGACTAAAGGGAATTTGTAGTGTAGATGTAGGTACCTACCAACATTTTGCGAATAAGTTTAGTATGCGTATTTATTCTAGGAAATAACAGAAACTACACGGGAACTTTCACATTAGTATTGATAACGAGTTAAAGAACAAAAAACAGTTTTATATCAGTTCCCACACCAAGTTTGACTGTGCTATAGAAACTGATGAATCAATGTTATGTATATGAAATGTTTCGAATAGTTTTGAAACGTTAGTAGCATTCCAGATGTCACAGAGTAAACAGAATCAAAGAGAAAGTAGACTGTGACATTAACTAGACCGTTCTTTTACAAAATAAATCCTATAAATCAAAATACAGTCTTCATAGAAACGTAATCTTCTTAGATTCTACAACCATTGAGAATTAAACAAAAAGTTTTAAATTTTACGACATAGATTTTTTGAAAATAAAGATATATTGTTTTAATTAGCCGGCTGTTCCAGAACTTGATTCTTTTGAGAGTAAGGCTTCGGAAGACACGTCGAAGCGTATGTTTTTCTTTTTGGTGGCATTTTTCTGAAAGTAAAAAAAAGTAAGTTGTGATATAAATTAGTGTAATTATTTCGACATTTAAATTATGACATACCTCTTGCTTTGTTAATTTGACATTACATTCTATTAACAAAGAGCCGCGGCTTTATCCCAAAGTATACTTCGCAGAGTTTGCTTGTTTTCATAATATTAATTGTATCAAGTTAGACACCGGCTGACAAAATGTCAAAACAAAAACCAATAGTCAGTTTTGTTTTTGTTTCTGATGGTAATTAGTCAATGCCCATTATGGCGATAAAAACGGCGTTATTATTTGGCACAAATGGATCGTTCGTGACGTGGCGGGAAATTTAAAAAAATAATGTTCTTTTATAATTTTTACCCGATCAGGACATAAATTTTGAGAATATTTTGTAATTTCCGTAAATAACAAACAATTAGACTACTTTTTATGTCTTAGTTTGGCTTTTAAACTAAACCAAATTTAAATATCGGTAAGTACCATAAATATAAAACTGTCACACGTTTTAAATAAGTACCAATATTTAAATTTGGTTTGATTTTAAAGCCAAATTAAGACATTAAAAGTAGCCTGTTTTTTATTTACGCAAATTACAAAATATTCTCAAAATTTTTATCCTGACCGAGTTTTTTGCATGAGGAATTGGATGGATTGGATGGAAAGGAATGGATTTTTCATGAGGAAAAATATTTTTTAATAAATAACGCTTACACACTCATACCCATAGGAGTCACACTCACAGTCACTCACACCTCGGCCGGAAATCCAGGGCCCCTCGCTTTATAGGCAAAGTTACTGCCAACTCAGGCACGGAGCCGCCGTCAAAACCGTCATATGAAATTTTAATATTCAGTCTAAAGTGGAATAATATTTTGACGAGAAACTTCCTCAACTTAAAAATGATCCTCCTACTGTGCATACCTTGTCTTTAGCTCGAGTGTCGGGGTACTTCGACCGCTCCTTCTCTAAGTCGGTGTGGAGCGACGCCAGCTCCGCGTTGAGCTCGGCTTGCACAGCTCGCAGTCGCTCTACCTCTACGAGCACCTGAGCTTTGTCCTTCACTGAAATTGGTTTAGTAAAAGAGTTACGCTATGGAATTATTATGTTGATGCCGGCTAAGTTGCACATGGTTCACCCTGGATATCTGCCAACAACCTCTGCGATATGTTCCCCGAGATGTTGTTGACAAATCACAAATAAACCGGAGCACAGGGGTCTGTGGATGAGGCACAGGGGTTGAGCGGGCCTGAGAATCCGCAGTGAGGGATTTGCGGACGTGGACGCTGCAGCGCCGTGCGTCGGCGAAGAGCGCGGCGCTCGATCGCTATTGGACGGGTAGGATGAGATGGGGGCGTTGTGGTGGAACCGGGGGACTGGCCATAAGCCCCACGGCACCGCTCTAGCCGCGCGCTAATAATGACCGAGACCATAGGAGGGATGGCAGGTGGAGGACAACTCGACGCCTGCCGTACGAGTGAGGGAGAGGGAGGGCTGCGGCCAGTGGGGTACCCTTCCGCCGCTCGCACGTGCGAACGGGCCAGAGGATTACTCAGCGATTCTGACTAACCGGGGTGTTCGCTGGCGTCCCCTCGCACGATCGTTGTTCAAAACGGTCTATGGGTGCCTTGACCGGTGGGGTACTATTATCCCTCTCTTGTTTCCTCTCGCATGGAACAAAGGGGTCGGAGATTGGGAAAATAATCGGTTGGTGCCACTTGCGCATTATCAGTGGTGGTGATGAGCTTGCGGGGTAGGGTCGGTGAATGGGTCTCCATTCCTTCTTTGACGCCTAAGGTCCAGGGGATAGCAATTGGGTGTTCATCCTCAGTTTACCCGACCTCGAGGTGGCGCGCGCATGTTCTCATCATGCGCCCCTTTAAGGTAAGTGCGTACATGGGCTACATTGTCGCTGGAGGTGGGTTCCCACAACTGGGACACATAAATTTATTTTTAATTCATTGTCAAACGCTAAATTACTAAAAAGAAACTTACTTTCGCCTTGTCCCAATATGTTACAGAGCTTCTTATTCCTAGATTTAACTGTGAAAAGTTCCTGCTTCAGCCCGGAAACTTCCATCTTCAAAGATGTTATTTCTTTATCCTTTCTCTCCAGTGCGTCCAAGAACTGCACCCGCGTTATAACCTCATCTGGAGCAGACTGTCGATTCCGAACACGATCGTTATTTTGGTCTTTTAAAAGTTCATTTTTCGTGTCGTCTTTAACCCTTTCGAAAAATTCTGTATCTCTACCGGCTGATTTGACATCCTCGTGGAAATCTTTCTCTTGCTCATTATTTGCTGAAATTTAGTCATCTTATAATATTATAACAACAAATTATTCACAGTTATCGGATAGGTTGAAAATATAGAAGCAATTACAGCAAAGGGTTAGAAAGTGATTGATGCAAATCAGAAATCAAACCAAAACAATACAAATGGCAGGCTAAAGGTTTATAATCACCCAGCAGTAAGTTCACATAGGCTGATAATGGTGATGTTTTTTTTTTTTTATGTTATTTGGTAACGAGACGAGCTGGTCGTTTGCCTGATGGTAAGCATAACGCCGGCCCATAACAATTGCAGTGCCACCCAACAATGAAAATCAGACAACAGGATCAAATGGTTAAACTAATTCACATGTTTAAATTGTTCATACTTACATTTTGTGTCTTCGCCATTCATCATAACATTGAACTGATCCAGGCTCATGACGTTTTTCTTTTTCTGCTGCTTTTTATTTTTGTTCTTAGCTGCCTGTTCTTCCTGTAACTTCTCCTTCTCAGATTCCTTTTTCGTTTTCTTATACACATCCTTTTTCTCTTCGAAATCGAGTTTTGAGAGTAGAATTGCCTGTTAAAAACAATCACTTTACAATGAAATTACTATGGTAGCTCTATTTTTTTTATACTTACATAATATACCATTTTTTATTTTCTTTCTCAAATGTGGATACCAAGTGATGCAACAGTTGTCTGTCAAATAAAACACCATAAATACCTGATGAAGTTCATCTTCATAGTTTCCATCAACCAGTTCCTCATCCTTCTGTTTCCACATCTCCCATTGCTCGGCTGACATTTGAACTTGTTTCGCCTTCTTCTTGCGAGTTGAAGACTGAAATCAGACCAGAACAGGTTGTAGCCATAGAAAATACAAGTCACAAAATAAGCTAGTGAACATAACCTTAATTATTTTAGAATTAAAGAATGCCAACAAGGAGATTTTAATATTTGGAGATATGGATATTTGGAGATTTTAAAACAAGCAATTAAATATATTTAATAAAGGTAATTTATATTAATTTAATGTAAATGTTTTTATGTTAGTAAATAATGTACATAAATTAGAAGATAATACATTTAAATGATATAAATCATATTAAATGTATGTATATATTTATCTGTTACTATTCGTGAGAACCTATAATTGGCTTTCTAATGTTATGTTAGTTTTATAAGTTATTGTAATACAGCTGTTGGTTTTCCTTAAAAATAAATAAATAAATAAATAAATAAACCTGCATTAATTTTTTTTATATCATGGTATGTACTTAGCACTCCAGCTAGAAATATTATGGATAAGTAAAAACTTTATTTCCCGCCTAAAAGACTTATAACTTACGTGATAATCAGACTATCATAGTATGATTTTTTATTCAATTTGGTAATGTGACGACCTGGTTGTTTGCTTGATGGTAAGCATAACGCCAGCCCATAACAATTGCAGTGCCACTCAGAACTTTGAAACACAAAGGCCTTTGCATTGCAGTGTGCTCATTACTCTAAGACTTAGGTATTAATTCTCATAGGCACAGTAATTTCACTGTCCGTTAAATTAATGTAATAAGAGTTTGTTTGTTATTCGATCATAGTAAAAAAAGTGGACTGTAAGACAGTCTGAATAAAGTGTGGTGTAAAAAGCCCATAAGGTAAGGAATTTAACTTGTCTACCTGAGCTTTGGTGTTATTATTATTTGTCTTGCTCTTTTTCGTAGGGTCCGGTTTCTTGGTGTTGTTTGTTTTTACTTTGTTGGTTTTCGGAACAGCTGCTGTAGGCGAACTGTCATCATCTTCTATCTTGAGACCAGCAAATCGAGATTGTACAATAAGTGCAGCCATTTTCACTGTACTGAAACTAGCAAAACGTTACAATTATCACATAAACTTAGTAGGTAATACAAATGTAAAATGGTGTAAATAAACAATCTTTTTATCACGGATTAATCGATAATACATTGCTTTAACAATATAAATAGGATAAGACGTTAAAACAATTGTTTCTATCGTAAAGATCGTAACTCTTATTAGCAGCTTTTCTTACCAATTAGATATTTATTGAAATTTATGAATTTATCTGCGAAAATCGGCAATAGGCATCAATCAATCAAACAGAAAACCACAGATTACTATATTTATGTAGCTACTAGCTAGCTACAGAAAACCACAGATTATATATATGTATATATAGCTAGCTACAGAAAACTGACCGAATATTATGACGACAACCGACACATTGAAAATTTATAATTTATTTCTTGACCTGAATACATAGTCCTTAAGTCGCAATATTAGAAACAATTTTCGAGTCGAAGTGACGCTTCAGTAAAGCGGTGGATACTTTACTGAAGCTTCTATGGAGTTTTGGATAGAATACGAAAATACACGTTTTTCGCCTTTGTACTATTTGCCTTTCACTCATGCACGTTTACGAACACTTAATGGTTAATAATCCACCATTATTACACATTAACACTCGAAGAAACATAGGTTTTAGTAAATAACACAAGATCAACAACAGCACATTTTCGCATTCCCGCCAAAACTCCACACATTGAAAACTTGTGTTTGTATTGTTAGAGCAAATAAAGTTTGTTTTATTTACGAACTTTACCGGTTTGTTGCTACTCTTTCTATTTCACTAGGTATCTCTTTCTTGTCAAGCTACTAAAACAAAAAGATTTTCTGAAATATTTCTGAGCTGCTAAGCTTCAAACAAATAACTATAACTATTTAAAAAAACAGACTACATAATATATAATAATGCTTATTATATTATATTGAAGAAGTGAAAACCAAGAAAAAACATTTTTTCCTCATGTAAGTGTGGACCCAGCTTCTTCTTCAGATTATAAAACCATCTTATTTAAAAATACCTTTCCAGAATTCCAGATACTTGACCGTGACAGTGACACTGGTTATGACTTCAAAGAATAAAGTTGACGTGACAAATCAGCTGTGAGATTACTAGTTTTGCTTTGCACTAGTACTAGTATCAGTATCTCTAGGGTTTTCAATGCTATTTCACTTCTTGTTTTGGCGGGAAGTAGATGAAATGAACCGTTTCCGCTTTTGTATTTGTTTAATTTTGTAAAATATTGTGTTTTACTATGAAACTACAGTGCCAAATAGAAGTGTTAAACAGGACACACTGTAACTTAAACTTGAGGACTGGCAACAAATATGTAAAATCTACTTTAGCATTAGGAAAAGAACCAAAGTGTGAAACCGAGTTCTTCATTTTACATTTTTCGACTACCAACAAAAGTGGGACCAAATACCGAGTAAAAAACATAAAACAGGTATTTGTGAAGTGTATAAATGATGGCAAAAGTACACTTAGATTTGAAGAACCGCCGCATGACTTGTGTATTAAGTGTGAACCCATACAGTTAAAATGTTTCATGAGATTGTTAAAGTCGTGTTTATCTGGAGATGCTAAAACTTTACAGTTAGCTCCTTTAACAAGTTTAAGCATCACAGCAAAAGATAATGCGCCAACGAAGCTGGTTCTTCGTGACCGTAGCGAGTTCCCAAGCAAAGGTCTTCCACGGACATTGGAATCTTTACACATGAGTGGACTGAAGTTGTGTAACTTCCGTAGAGAAATACTGCTGCTCAAGCATCTCACTATACTTGATTTGAGTAACAATGAAGTGGAAAAAATTCCAGCAGAATTTGGTAAATATTCATTCATAATGACAACAAATTTAATAAGCCAGCATGAGATCCAAACTTTTATAAACTTATTAAAATTTATTTCCTGAAGTATTACTAAGTCTATGCAGTCTTTTAATAATTTAATAGTAAGATTACATCAAATAGATATCTTAGATTTTTAAATATAAATTACTAGCTTCCACCTGTGGCTTTACCCGCATGGCATGTTATATCTTTATGTTAATTTTTAGTCTATGTGTTATTCTGATGTATAAGCTATATTACTGTAAAGTGAATGAGTAACAAACATCCATCCACCCTCACAAACTTTTGCACTTGTATTTTATTGAGCCACTGCAGTTGCGGAAAAAGCCTAGCTTTGTAATAATAGTACTTTAAATATCAATAAAACATTGTATTGCAACACAAAGTTTATGCTTATAACATATTATGTAATATAAATTAAATAATGCAAAAAAAATATGTAATATGATATTAATGTGTAATGTAATATTTCTATGCAATGTAATATTTGAAAATCTTTGAAGCAAAAGGAAAATGCCATTTTATCTAAACCATCAGCTAGAGTCTGCACCATGATTGAAGTTCTGCAAAATAAAGAGGAACTAAAATCACCCTATCTTCACATTTATTCATATATATTGAGATTACTTCTTTAACACTTGGAGTACTTTAATGTTTTATACTTTCATATTTTAATATGTGGAAAGGAAAATGGGACATATTGTTGGCCTTATATTTCTGAGCTACTACAGTGCCACTTGTGGCAGTGTGGAATCTACATATATTTATGTATGTATAAATTTTGAATTATTATTATTTACAGCAAGGATGCCCAACCTGAGTGAATTATACTTAGCAAATAACCAGCTTGGAGTCAAGGAGGAAGCTGACTGGAGATGGCTATTAGGGCCCCAGGTATAATAGAGATTTTTGTTTGTAAACTGTGATGGGACATTTAGATCTATTTGGGCATAATGTGAAGATATTTAAATTTTATTTTGACAACATTGATTTTTACATTCTGCATCAATCACAAGATTTGCCTGCAGGTCTTAAATTATTGATGGTTCATTATAAAATATTTTTTTCAGATATCAAAAACACTAAAGCTGTTAGATCTCAGTGGAAATAAATTGAGATACCTGCCGAAAGCAATATGGAAATTACAAAGGCTGGTCACCCTGAAACTTGATAATAATCAGCTTCAGAGGTTGCCTGCTACCCTCGGCAGGATTAACAGTTTAAGGTAAGTCATGATAATACTCCAAATGCACAATATACCCTAAGTGGGACACTAGTGTGGGCCCTATACCCCGTTTTCAATAAGAATAAGACATTCCATGTTATATTTTTTCTATCTATACTTATAATAAAACTGTAACAGGTCCAAATCAGCAGCGCGAGTACGGAAGTCGGTTCGATAAATTTGTCGACTCGACAAATTTATCGAAAGTTGCGAGTACCGAAGTCTGATCATAAAGTATTGTAGTAGCTCTATATTCTCTTTGGATTCGACCTAGCTTTTCTATAACTTTTGTCGATTGTTTCGAGGCTCGATAAATCCCACTTTATCGATTTGAACTGTCAATTTTATCGAATTTTATCGACCGAAAAGATCCGTACTTACGCCGCTGGTATCCAAAACAGGTACATTGAAGATATTTTGAAATTTGTTTTTGTAGGCCTCTATATTATCAATACTGAAGCCAAAACTATTTTTTTTTTCATTTTGGTCGTCTGTATCTTGGCTGCGTATCATGCCGAAACTACGGAATGGATTCAAATTAAACTTGGCATGATTTTAGTTCATACTGCGAGGTAGGTCATAGGATACTTTTTATCACGAAAACAATTCAAAACTCGGTACAAATACACTTTACAATAAATAGTAAAACATGTAAGTATATTTTATTTTTTCAAAACTACCCCTAGGATGTGCAAAATTTTGTTCCTTGGTAAAGTAGGGTAGGGTTGCTTATGGTAGGGAAGAGTAGAGTGAGAGGGAAGAGTAGAGAGTAGAGCGGGGTAGAGCAGGGTAGGGCAGGCACTCGAGACATGGTCCAAATTAACTTTAAAATCCTACTAATATTATAAATGCGAAAGTTTGTGTTTGTGTGTGAATGTTTGTTACTAACGTGTCTCCATAACAACTAAACCGATTTTGATGAAATTTGGAATGTAGATAGTTTAAGGTTCTGGAATAACACATAGGCTATAAAGATGTATACCACGCAGGCGCAGCCAGTGATTTAATAAATTTACAATTTAAAATTCAAAATTTAAATGTTTATTTATGTTTATGGAACAATATTACTCAGATCAGTTGAATCAAGCTAATACAATAATTATTGTAACGGACTGTTTTTATCTCCATATGCATTTAAACACATCTTCCCTCTAACCTTCACCAATCTTTTGATTATTTAATCCCTAACCAAATTTGATATATTAGGTAAGATCAGTTAATATAATTATGTCTTTACATTTTCAGATATCTCACAGTCTCCCAAAACAATCTGGACCTGTTGCCGTGCAGTCTACTACAATGCCGTCTTGAGCACATCGACATCTTCGCCAACAAATTCCATAGAACACAGTGCAAGTTCCAAATGTCCAATAACAACACTCCCTGGGAATTTTATATTGGAAATTTAGTCAATCTAGCTTCCAAAATTGTCTTAAAACAAAAGATTTACTATGCTCCAAACATCATACCTAATACTTTAGTGCAGTTTTTGGACAATGCCAATATATGTGTATGTGGTGCCCCAGCTATTACGGACATGATGTCGTACAATAAAGAATTTGAACTAAAAGACTTTTTTAGGGCTGTAGTGTTTGACAATAATAGGAGTAGCACTGTTGAATTTGAATGCTTTTTTTGTTCAAGTCGTTGTTATAAAAAGATGTTTGGTCTCTCTCGCTGACAATATCGTGTGAGAGTAAAAGGTCTATTACACCACGCGATATCAAAACTGTCTAACTAAGATTGTCCTTACAGTCTACTTAGACAAGCTTGCTACGACGCGTCGTTACGGCCGGCGGTATTCAGCGAGTCTGTCTAAAGTAGACTGTAAGACATTCTTCATGTCGCGTGGTGCAATTCACCTTATTGCCCTCTCTCGTTGTTACTTAACTTATTTAAAACATAAGACTGGCAAAATACACAAACAGTGTCTAGCCAATAAAGAAAAAAAACAAGACTGTCATAATTATAGCTCTTCTTCTGTTTGGCCGTCGATCATGCACATTTAATTCTTATCATTTTACTTATATTGCAACTGACTTTCCTTGCTGACCAATAATTTAAGTAAGGAATAAATATTATTAATAAATTGGTATGAAGTAACGAATAATTAATATGGTTTAATAAACATAATTATTTCTAATGTGTGATATTGATTAAAAATAAAACAAGTAATTGATGCAGTAGAATTGGTATTATATTTAAAATTCCTTAATGGTTTAATATTTATATATTATATTATATTTAATATACACAAAGGGCTGTTCCATCCCTTACATAACATACAAATGTATAATACACTATTCATGACTGATTAAACCCCTTTTTTTTTAAATATAGAAGATGTTTCTACCTTCGGCTTTTGGCTGATATTCTATTAATTAAAGATCTTTGTCCAAGTTCTGTGTCCTCTATTTGATCAAAGTTCTTTGACAGAAGCGCATTCCACTCCAAGATCTTTGTCCAAGTTTTCTTAGTACAGTTTACGTATTTTACGTAGTTTGAAAAAAGTGGAGGAATTTCGACCTTATGTTCTGCTACTATTGTTGTCATAATCTTTGACCAAACATTGATGTTCCTACAACTTTATTCAAACTTTGATGAAGTCATTCAAGTTCTTAGATCAAAAGCAAATTGGACAAAGATCTTTGATGAGTGGAATATCATTATACAACACTAAGATAGATTTACTTTATTTATATGACTGATAATCTTTTCACAGCAACTGCTCCACAATGACCAATTACATATCACGTAGTCTGAATGTAAAGCAAGGCATTGCCTACCTATAAGGAGAGAAAGCTGTATGAAAATCCAAAGGACATTTCCGAGCAAGGAGGTTAAAATTTGAATGAAAACTCATGTAAATAAGAGTGAATCGAAAATAGAACTGGCCACCATAGGCACAAAAAAACCTAGAGTCCTTCGTTACACTCAGGGTCCAATAAGCCGCCCGTGACATAAGATACTGCTTTATCCTCTTGCTGCATAATCTACTACTATTGAAAATGACTTATTTATGGACATACAGATTTTACTCTGTAAAATCCTATAAAACAACATTGAAGACATTTCTCTACAAATTGACAGATTTACTGTATGTATTGGCGGCTGATTAAAATGTTTCTATCCTTGCATAGTAGAACATTGAAAATGACTTAGGTAGATATTTTTTACTAGCTTTTAAGCCTTTAATAAACTAACTAATACATAAATAAACAACATCTAGCCTAGCTACAAAAACAGATGGATAATCTATATTTACTTACATATTGATATAGATAATCTATTCACGAATCACGACTGATTATAATCCTTTAAGAATATAGTAGACATTCTAGACAGATTTACTCTGTTGATGACCGACTACAATGTTAAGAACACTGAAAATAACTTACGTAAGACATACTACACATCGTACTGTACAAAACTGATTCTAATGTTTTTAAAAAGAACTAAGTACCTATTTATTAACTCACATCGTACAATAGTCTACATCAACACTGCAAGTCATAATTTGCTATAAATTTAATTAAAAAGTGCCCCAGTGTTGCCAACTTTATTTTAACGAAACCACTAATTGTGGTGTCGTTACCCACCAGAAAACCACTAAATTTGGCGATCCCTCAAACCACCAGAAAACCACTAACATATTATGCCAGGCAGACATGCTTCATAATATTATTTGGATATAAAACATCAATTACCGGCTGTAATTTATACAATAAAATTATAGTTTATTTTTGTTAACAAAAAATAAATCCTTATAGACATTAGTCACACATTAAAGACTGTCATCTTCAGAAGAATAGGCTTCTTCCACAATTTTTTGAAGAATAAATTTCTTTATACCCATATTTTTGTACAAACTACGATATTTGGTAATAATATGTAGTTATTGCAGCATCTTCTCTCGCCTTTTAAACTAGTACGGACTGTGAGAATTGAAGATAACAGATATAAGTTCATTCGGTTTCTGATAAATAATCGCTAATACATAGGAAATAATCACAAACACATCTTTTCAATTCAAACCAAACTTGACGCACGGCAGTATTCATACGAATAAAGTCATAATCAAAATTATTCAAGAAATTGACAAACTGTTTTCGGGGAATCCCTCAAAATCACCACCTCAGTTCTGTGTTGCGTACACATCAAAAAATATACACTTGTACTATAATGTAAACGTTCAAGTACTTTCCTATATTTAATTCGTGCTAGTGGTTAAAAGGGGACCTTACCACTAACTGAAACAACCTAAGCCACTAAAAAAATCCACTAGCCACTAAAACCAAAATTTGCCCACTAAAAGGTAAGCCTAAACCACCAGATCTAGTGGAAAATCCACTGAGTTGGCAACACTGAAGTGCCCCTTAATGTTGGCTACGTCTACCACAGACATCAAAGGTTCCACAATTAATACAGATATGAAAACATAACCCGAGAATTAATACAGATAAGAAAATAATAATTATTAGCAGTGGAGACTTGTAAATGACTTTTGATTTTTACTATGTGTCTACTTCAATATGTTAATAGTCGATAGTCTTCCTAATATGAATAAAGAAATAAATAATATTTCATTGAAAATTACTTACATATAGTTGAGATTTTTTTAGTTGTCCAATAATGTAAACAATCTTGGGGCTCACCAACCAGTAACAGATAGAAATTCAATCATGTCACTGGTTGACAATCGGATGACTATTGGTTGGCATCCGCCGAGTTTGTTTACATTTATGGACAAGTATTCTAACCAGACCGGATTTATAATGAAAATACATATTTAACATATCACGACTATTATAAATACGAGAGAAGACATTTCTATGACAGATTTACTCTAATGACGACTGATTAAAACATTTAAATTTTTATATAACTGACCATTGAAAATTACTTATTTCTAAACACAGAATTTACCACCACTGAGTAAAATTCAAAATTCTGAAAAGAATTTAAAAGAACATCTAGAAGACTATTCTAATAAACAGTTAAGTAGGTATTTACTTTATTTTGATAACTGATTATAATGTTTAAATTCCTATGTAGCAGAATATTGAAATATAAATACATAGACAGAAATACTATGCACCCATTGACTATTTTTTCATGTTGAAGATATGTGTTATTTTATTATTATGTAATTGGAGAAACATTATATTCTAATAATTACTGTCAAAAGCCATCATATCATGAAGTACTTATACCAAAAAACTGCATTTACCTGCATGTAAGTAGAAAATTACAATGTGTCATCATTAGGTGTACTGTTGTAGTTGAAGCCGTCTAACTTCCAATTGAATTCTTGAATGGCCGGAGGTACTCGTAAGTGGGGTTCTGTAAGGAATAACACGGCACGGTAAAAATAACAATGGCACTGTGTCTACCGTCACCCGAAGTGCATTCTAGTTTAGAGTGTAGACTGAATGCGATAAACATCTGCCGCCTAGCAGTAATGTGCATACATTACTGTGTTTCGGTTTGTTTAGCAGAGTAGCCAGTGAAATTACTGGGCTCATAGAGATAATACCTAATGTCCCGGGGTAACGAGCGCAATGCAGTGACGCTCGTACGCGATTATAGTGTCCTAATAAATTTTTCTTTAGATGCTTTGAGCAAATAGGTATCATGTGCTCTATATCTAGGATTCCGTGGGAGCAAAAATGTAAAATTTTGAGAATCCAACTCAGTACACGCCTTCAAAAATCTGTTTTTTGGACAAATTTTACCTTGACTAGGGCCGTTCATAGTGTTCTCATAAATGTAAAATTCAACAAAACACTTCCATATAATCCTTGGACATTTAATGGAGATTCTAAATAAACATTTTTTTCACAAATTTGTAAGGTATTTTCAAAAACACGTATATCCTGGAACACGTTTTAGGAAATTACCACGCACTACTTGTCTTCGGAAATTTTCTTTGGAAATTTATTTCATAATTTTCAGAATGCTCTGGCGTTGTCTTTCTTTTTCCATAATGCCTGTTTTTCTTCGATGACCAAAAAAGTCTTTAGGCCATTTTTGCGTTAGGCGGGTCATGAAGCGGCACCTTATGATAACCTCTGAGGCAGTGCAAAATTATGAAATGCTTAATTCATATTCGGGGTTGTGCGGTCCCTGGATAAATGTTAGCTTCTACTTTAGACTTTTCATGTCAGATACTACAATTAGGAGTAAGTTAAAATTGACTTCCGAGATAATATAGTCAGTTACAAGTGCAAATAATAAAAGTGTGTTATTTAGAGTTTCAAACACGTAAGATCCTTGCTAGCGCAATAATAAGAAAGTACAACTTACCTATTGAGTTAATTCCTATAGGGGTTGGTCCTTCTACTGTAACCCGGGCAGCTATGGAGATTATTGCTGCTTCCATCGTCAGCTCAGTTGTCCAAATAGTATTGAAACTGTCAGTCATTTCTTTCAGCAATTTATCCAAAGACGACTGAAATTGGCACACAAAATTGTAACTTTCATTAAAAATTCGACTCACTGTTCTCTGTACTATTTTCTTATAATTATGCTACGTAGACCTCTACAGTATTGTCGCTTTTCATAGATTGTTCAATGAAAACATTGTGACACAATCAGCATCGTGGTAGAGCATTTTATAACACGGATAGACCAATCACAACACGCCGTCTTCACTCGTCTAATATACGAGTTTTAAATTGACCAATCACAACACGCCGTCTTCTCTTGTCCCCCGCCTACATTTGGCGATTTTGTTCTCATGCAAAACTTGGAGTATGCGGCGTTTAGGTTTACTGGTATGTGCGTGTAACAAACAGCTTGTGAGTTTTAATTGTTCTATTAGTAGAACACAGCATTAGCGCTATGTAGTTACAACTTACAACATTTAGTGATGGCGCCACTTGTGGCTTAATATAAACTTGAACACTCTGAAATTGAAAATTTGTTGCGTAGGTTGTGGTCTTCCAATACTTGGGGCTGGTGCGACGATGTAACAACTAACCGCATTACAGCTTCGAGTTAAAAATCCATAATTATTAATTAGTTTAATATGTAGTAAATAAATGACTGGTTACCTACCTGTAAGAGAAAAGCTTCTTTTTCCATGTCAAAGAAGCACAGAGCTACCAGTACTTCTTTTACTTGCGGTCTCAATTCGAATGATTGTTTCACCATCCCGTGCAGGTGCATTATTAAAGCCACATCTTCAAAGTGAGAACCTTCTTTGAGCGAAGCGACTTTCCGCTCGTATTTCCTTTTATTCTTGCTTGAACGGTGGGATCGTCTGGAATAACATATTAAAAAATCGTCATTAAGAAGTTCATTGTTGTTTTATTAGTGTTTGCTCGCGGAGTTCTGACCAGGCGTGATTATTTATCAACCATTTTTCTAATTTCTCACATTCAACACCGTAGCGTAAGTAACGTTCTACTCTCTTGATTTCGTTCCTGTAAGATCGAGGCGAACTTAGAAGACGAACTTATTCCTGTAAGATCTTAAAATTACCAAACATTTCCAAGAAAAAATTCGCTTTATGTATATTGCGTAACGTTTTTGCTTACTTCTCCAGATCTAAACTTATTTTGATCAAACAAGGTTTATAAGTTATACATAGCTACAACTTGCGGTTCATCTCACAGAAATTACTCAACACGATTTTATGTAATGCATAAAAAACAAATAAGTATACTAAAAACTATTAATTTGGCATCTAACTATTAACTTGTCTCAGACAGTATCAAAATAACCTGGCCAGAAATTTAAAAAAAAAATCTACGTACAAAATCGTCACCGTAAATCACTTAATAAATAAAGATAAATAAAATACGTACGATGATGCTCGTGATGAGGACGCAAATGTACTGGCAGCATCAGAAAACAGTTCCCAGTCTTCCGTCGGCTCTACTTTCTCTGGCCCAGGATCTTTCTTTTTAATCATTCTCACTGTGTGAAGTCTTTCTTTGTACTTTATGAACGAAGACAAATTCGTCTCAATTAGGTCCATTGTGTTTTTGGTGTCTTCTATCAGAACTGGTAAGATTTTTTCATCTGTAATCATCAAACATTAAAAATATATAAATTCGGTATAACATTTAACTGTGGTTGCGCTTGAGAATAGAAATCTTACATTTACAAGAAATGTAATAGAAATTCTGTAAATACCTTTATAATTGTGTTTTTTATATTGCCCACTAACTCGTAAAGCGGTTTTATAGTGACCACACTCCAAAGCATACGAAATTGTTGCTTCAAAATCATCACAGAATTGTTCTAAGATTAGCAACGCTTCTTTGTGTCTCTTTGCTTCTTTTAGATCTTTTATTAATTCCCTGAAAAGAAAAAGGTCATTTACAACACGGTCTTCCATGTAAGCAATTTTTAAATTCGTATTAAATTAACTTTAATTACCAGCAAAATTGTTTAAATTCTTCCTTAGGCCACGAATGGGCTAACTTCAGAGCCATCTCCCATTCTAATGCCTCTTTGTAGCATTCAATAGCTTTATCATTACTATTTGCTCTTTCATAAACAATACCAGCCTGAGTAAATTGCTTTTTGAGTTTCAGATAATGCCCAAAGTCTTCAGATATTTGTTTGAAGATTTCGTCATCTGGTAAAAACATCACTAAAGTTTCTTTGTAAAGACTGTGGTATTTCACAAATGTTCGCAATTCCTCGTGCTTTGAAGGTCCACATTTAACAAGACAATTTACTGCTCTGTTAAATCTTTTCAAATGCTTATTGATGGTAAATCTTTTGTAATACTCATCCATTTCGTTTAACTCGTTCAGCATTGGTATGAATTCTTTAGGATCTTTCTGCGACTTATTGGCTACTAGCAGTACTAAGTCAAAGTCATACATACCCAAAGCGACATCGAAAAGCTGATTCACATCAACCATATAAAGCAGGTATTTTAGAGCTTCATCAGACCCAACAGAAAGCTTTGAGCCACCAGACTCTTGGATTTTTAGTTCCTTGATGATGGATAGGGCTTTTTCCAACTCCTCAACAGTATTTTTTTTCACAAATGTAGTTATTATTGGCAATATTTTACTGTCACTGTCTGATCTCTTGTTTATATGTTCTCTGATCATATTACATATATTTTCAATCTTAGCATGGTTGTCACTTGTTTTGTTATCAGTTTTTCCTACATAACAGCTTGAATACATGGTTTTAGTGACATCTGAATTTTCTAAATCAGACAAGAAGAGATTCAGCCATGAATTATTGTTCACCTTTTCCAAAAATATATCAATGTGTTTGATGAAATTTTGTGGGTCATGATCATAAATCAAATTTAAATTGATTCTTTGTTTCCTCATTAGGTCAAATGCTTCGTAATATTTAAGATCATCCAAATATTCGCCGATAATTTTCAAAGATAAAGGCCTGGGTTGTATAGCTTCCAAATTTCCTCTTGGCATTTGGAATACAGTTCTTGTATCACGTGGCACCACAACAACTATTTTTGCACCTCTTTCGATCTTTCTTCTATAAACTAGTTCAGATTCTTGCTTATGATCTTCTTTAATAGCCTCAAACCCTATAGGTGTCAATTCTACGCAAAGGAGGACATGCTGAAGTGTTGTTATAAGAAGAAAATGTGTATGTACATAGAAGGAACTGACACTGGACATTGCAAGTGAACCATCAATGTACAAAGTCCCTGTATGTGTAAGCGATATATAATGACATTTTGTTCCAATCGCCACTACACTAAATGTAGGGCTAGCACATTTAACGTCATGTACTGCTAGTGGTTCTAAACCACCGCTTAGTTTATATTCCATCAATTCACTACTTTTCAACTGTAGTAACAGATGGCTGGAGTTAATTGGATGTGGCACAATCCTAGTTATTGCATCATGTACATGTGCAAAATATTTCTTCACTAGATTGCCGCCATCTATGGTATATTCATGCAATATGTGGCAGCAGTCTTTGTCCATTGTAACACAAATGATTGTATTCGCCGAGACCCAGGTCCAGTTGTAATACTGGAATGGATATTCATACTTCTCAAACCGTATTATTTTTTGCTCTTTGTACTGCAATGGGACCTTCTGTGTTTGCTCATAGAATATTAATTTACTGTCTGATGTCAGCACAAAGAAAGTGTTAGAGTCGATTTCGTTCTCTGTATGTTTAGGAGCGAATTGTATGGCTATCACATTGGCATCTAGTGTGATCTCTAATGCAGCCATTGGTGGTGGTACTACTGTTTGTCTAAAACTTGTAACCAAAAGTTTCTTTTCATCAATCACCGCAACCACTGCATCATCTTTGAAAGTAGAGCCGAGACTGTGATTTGTATTCCAAACCCATGTATAGCTATAGTATTGGCCATTTCGAAGGGATACATGCAATGTTTTATTGAATACAACATCAAAATCAGCATCCCAAATTATTTTATTGATCTTTTGGTCACTATTGAAATTCACTGTCTGTTTTAAATACCAGTGGTAATTTCCCACAGTATACATGAGTAGTGTCTGTGTGTTTGTTTCAGCATCATAACATTGAAGTGTCAATATGTCTGAATCAGTACTCCATGCAATATCTTCGATTTGTGTTTTTGAGTTAACATTGATGTTGAATTCGCCATGTTTCAATCCATTCTTTTCAAAGAATGCAACAATGTACTTGTCTTGTAGTTTCTGTGTTGTAGCTATAACATTGCCACATGGACGCCACGCTAAGTTTGACTCTAGACCTGGCTGTTTTTCACTTGTGTACATTAATGTACCTTCTCTGTCAAAGACTTTGAACCTTCTTATTCCATCCATGGAGAAACCGATGGCATATAAAATTCCATCTCCTCTCCATGATATCTTTACAGTTTTATCAGAGACTGGATTGAAATCTAAAAATAAAGATCATTACTACAGTTGTAGGTAGTGTAGTATTTTACTAACTCCTCTATATCTACATAATATAATGTGCCTGATCCTGATGTATCTAGCGCAATGCAGTGCCGCACAGGTATTTCTGTTTCAAAGTTCTGGGTGGCACTGCAATTGTTATTGCAAACGACCCGCTCATCTTGTATGTACTATTATATTACTTACAGTCATGCTTTTAATATCTTGTCTTACTATTTTACGTTAGTAGTAAGAACTAATCTTACATCAGCTTTCAGACTACTCATTTGACTCAGCAAAATCATTAAGAAAGAAAGTAAAACCAAAATAAACTCAAGTAGGTACAGGTAGGTATAACTTTATAACTTAGATGTGTGTTGATATGTGAATCAATCAGTCAGTTTTTTTCTTTTTTTAGGTAGGTACTATCTACATATACACTAATAATAATTGTGAGTAATATACATACTAGCTTCTGCCCCCGGTTTGACCTGCATTCTCACAGGAACCGTGTATTTCTCAAGAATGAAAATTAGCCTGTTACTCTCAGGCTCAAATTCAAATTGCTTTATTCAAATAGGCCCCAAAGGAGCACTTATGAAAGTTAAAATAAATGACTCTAACAGCGGGCCTCTGCAACATTCGTCTACCCGAATCACATACTAAAACTAATGCTGTCTTTATCAGAACATAATAAATGACAAAGACACCAACAGACCCAATCCATGCTCAAAGTCAACAAACCTTCCAGAAACATATGTACTACTCTCCGGTCTATAAACTATATCAATGCCAAAAGTCACGTTGATCCGTTACGTGAAAGAAGGACAAGCGTCAATACAATAGTATGGATATGTATTTATATTGGATAACGAGACAAGCTGATCATTTTCCCGATGGTAAGCACAACGCCAGCCCATAACAACTGTAGTGTCATTCAGAACTTTAATACACTAAACCTACGCGGCACTGCATTGCGGTCGTTACCCTAAGACATTAGGTAAGTATTAACCATGAAACAAGTAAAGGAAACTAACTAGATGCACAAAGTGACGTATTATGAATGTGATCAATAAGGGATAGTGACGAAATACCTATTGTGGCGAATAGTAAACCTTACGGATATTTTGATGTAGTTAAAAACGCAGTAATTTATTAAGTCATTGTTGATAGTCTAAAATTCTTAAAATAGTTACAGAAGCTTTTAAGCCTTTGCACTTGACAAATTTATTTGTCTCGCAATCACACAAGGCTACTCAAGACAAGACAATAGAATACTCGTACGAGTATTCCCGTTTATAATATAATGTGTAAATTAGTAAATAACCGTGATAGTATAAAACAGTGAAAAGCTTGCTACGGCAATCCTTCCAAATTAACTTATCGAAATAATGTAATGTTATCCTCCGTCGGGTGGCAGCGGGGTGACCCTCTTCGGGGTGATCATTAGATTCTTTAGGTCATTTTGAAGTAGCTCACTTGACGGAGGCCAAGTATGCTTGGGGGATGGCTTGCCCGAATACTGATTTCCCTATGGTTTTAATACAGGTAACCTATTAATCCATCAGCTTTTCGTCTTGCTGTTTGCTTACGTTTGGGTGCGAGGTGCTATGTTGCCCATCGCTGCCAGTGTGGTACTGCTGTCGATCAGCTCGGTCATCACGGCCTCTCTTGTTCCAGAAGTGCCGGTCGAATTTCCCGTCACGCCAGTCTTAATGACATCATCCGCCGGGCTTTTACCAGCGCCAATGTAGCAGCCATTCTCGAACCGAATGGTCTTATGCGTGACGATGGTAAAAGGCCTGACGGAATGACGCTCGTTCCTTGGAAATTGGGGCGGCCCCTAGTGTGGGACGCTACTTGTGTCGACACTTTGGCACCGTCTCATATTTCCGAGACAAAAATTAGGGCTGGCGCCGCGGCTTCTTCGGCTGAGCGACTCAAGCGGCGCAAATATGCTAACTTCGGAAGTGGTTACATATTTGAGCCGTTTGGTGTTGAAACATTGGGTCCGTGGGGGCCGGGAGCTCATAATATTTTCAAAATTTTGTCAGAGCGTTTGATTGATGCGACGCGTCACCAAAATGCTGGTAACTATTTGGCTCAATGGATCAGCATTGCGGTTCAACGAGGCAATGCCGCCAGCATGCTGGGTACGCTTCCGACTGGTAGTGGGCTAGAACATTTGGATTATCTATAGGCCTACTTGAGCTTGTAGATAATCCAACTGTTTTTGTAGCTAGCTAGGTTAGATGTAGTGTTTATTTATGTATTAGCTAGATAATAAAGGCATTTAGCTCGTTACAAAAAAATAGTACATACATTACATCTTAGTGTATTCTACTACCAATTAAACTCAAAAGTTATAAGTACATTTAATTTGTTTTCACACAACTCCCAATCCTACAATGGGAGCAGCCTGTATAGCAGGTGCTCACTCGGTAGGCTTATATAACGAAGGTCACATCCATGTCATGCAAGGTATGACCATTAGCAGCGTTGTAAATAGGTTTAAATTTGCTTGTTTGCTACACAGAGATATCTTTTTGTACTATTATCTATTCTGTGTCCACGCTTAGATTTGTCTCACAATAAAGAAATCCTATTAGGGTTACATTTTTTAACTTCAAGCTATGGAACCATCAAATGAAGCAGAGCTGTTGTACATACCAAATTCATCCTTGAGTTTAGCTGCCTGTTTTCCTGCAGAGCCGTGAAACTGTGTCTCCTTCTTGCCCCAACCAACAGTGATAAACTGTTTGGTGCCAAAGTCCTGATCCCACAGGTTTACCTCACGCACAGGCTCAAATGCACATGTAAGCAGACATGTGTTCATCTCTTGTGTAACCAAAGAGACCATTTCATGATCGGGACTCCACTCCATTGCCTAGAAGTTACAGGATTTACTTGAATAAAAATTATGTTGTAATAATTTGAGTATTAAGTGCTACTTTGCTAATCCCTCGTTTATTTCAGCCTCTCATTTGCTAATATTCTGTAGACGGACATCAAACTTGATATAAGTGTCACCACATTACTGTATGTAGAATGATAATATAAATATAGGATATTTATCTAATTACCTTTTTTTAGGTTATTTGTTAGCGAGACAAGCTGGTTGTTTGCCTGATGGTAAGCATAACGCTGGCCCATAGCAATTGCAGTGCCACTCAGAACTTCGAAACACAAAGTCCTGCACGGCACTTTAGTGCACACTCCACCCTGTGACATGAGGTATTAAGTCTCATAATTTCACTGGCTACTCTACTCATCAAACCGGAACACAGTAATGCTCGCAAATTACTGCTTGCAAGCTGACTTCACAAGCAAAGCAGTGGTACCAACCCAGACGAACACTCGCAGAAGAGTTAGTCCTACCACCTAGTAAAACAGAAGTAGTACCTACTTCTAGTAGTCCATAAGTTTTATACAGACTAAATTTTTAGTCTCGGCTGAAACTGCAAATAACGGCCTTGATAGTATTGTACTAATTACTATTGGGTTTTTTAAAGTGTCCGCTAACCTTCAAAACAAAACCACCCTTTGCAGATAGATTATCGTCCAAAATCGCTCATATGCGCTGGCAGCATTGATGATAGTAGAGTTAGTACTATCAAGTTATCCACCATACCTATTCACATATTAACTTTGGAAATTTATTGACTTACAGAAACATAACTTTTGTTTGAAATACTTACACACAGTCCGCTGTTGAACACACCCACATGTTGGCATCTTTTGCCGGCATCTCTGACCGTGAGCATTTCTCCATTTTGGAGTCCAATGCATAAGAAATTCTGTAGCGCTAAACACGTTACGTTTACAGGTTTGTTGTTTGGCGTTGCATGCTCTGAGATGTCCTTAGTCCATCTTAGTTCACCGCTTACTGCATCATAGCTATTCACAATCAGCTCTCTGGTACATACATACAGTGCTTTATCAGTAGTGTCCTCATCATGACCAGAACATATGCAAAACTTGTCGCCCGTGCTTAACTTTAGTTTTTGTAAAGTAATATCCCAAAGTTCTAAATTCTTCATGGCGAAAGTTTAAAAACACGCAATAATATTCAACTTCAACTCTTTATTTCCTGACTTTTGTGGAATGTTCCGTTAAATCCCATTAAAATATAAACAAGCAGTAAGCACATTTGATTTTATATTTTAGATATTACAAATGTAACCACACCACAAGCACAATTCACCAAACACTCAGGGCTGTCAGATCACAGATGTCAAAATATTTTTTTTTGTTCGCCCTTTTTGGCCAGGCTAAAGTCATAAGACCATAACGTAATTTCATTGGATGTCAAAATAAGATATTTGAATAAAAAGCAATTGTATACATTACCAGCTTTTATTACAAAATAGTAAAATGAAAATATACATTACCTACTTAACTATTAAAAAAAATAGTAATATGGAGCTATATATTATAGCTTAGAGGAATAATCGTAGGTTTTATCCTCTAAGATTATAGGCACGTATCTAGGTGTAGCAATTTATAGCTATATCGACGTTAGTATTAGTTCCTGAACACGATGTCGGAGAGCGACACTTTCGCGTTTCTTATTTTGACAATTCCCCTCAAGGGATTTATAGCATAGAGAAAAAATAATATACTGGAGTTTACGTAGTATCCCTTTAGTAGTTTATGTTTAGTTTCCAAAGAGTATATGGCTAGTTTCTAAAGGCGACTGGTTTACAAATTGATAATGATAATTAGAATAATAACTAGTAGCTATATTTTTATTATGAAAAATAATACAAAACTAAACAAATATCAAACTATTGGATAATAAATAATAATATGTAGTCTCTTTGCTTTAGGATAGTGGCGTAAAAGGGAATTTAGGGAGGCAGATGCTCATCCAACTTTCTTTTGTAGGGATTCTAATAGGCCTTTTGTGACTGGTTTTCAAATTGATACTTAGCGATAACAATAATGAATAAAAGCACTATCTAGATTTTTATTTATGAGAATTAATTCAAAACTAAACAAAGATCAAACTTTAGGATAATATGTAGTCTCAAACTTCTTCTTTGCTTTAGGATAGGGGCGTAAAACTTTGGGAATATAGGGAGGCAGATGCTCATCCAACCTTCTTTTGTAGGGATTGACTCCAAGTTCAAATGGTCTACTTTTACGTTCAAAGGCCCTTGTATTGAACTCAATCTTATAGATTTTTTCCCACATGTGTATTTCAGGTTTCAGGTCATGTCTAGGCCTATTTGATGTCAAATATTTATACAAAGTTTCCAACCAACAACGCTTTTTATCATCTTCAATATCAGCAACTACTTGTTCTTCCTTTCCTAAATAGGGTTTCAATTCATGATCTCGTTCTTCAGGAGCATTCATGTAAAATTGAACTAGCATTTTCAATACATCCTCATTTAATCCTTTAACTTTTCCGTCTTCCAGGCTGTCATACAATTTCATTGGTTTTGTGCCAAAACACACATTGTGTTTGGGATTTTCATCAATTTTATAGTTATGCATTTCAATTGTGTTCATCTGGTAGGCATATAGTGACCATAACTTTCCATTGGTAATAACCGTTTGTGAAACTAAAGGATAGGTTATGTCATTGTATGTAGTGAAGCCTTGGTAGTTGGCTTGGGCTAATAGCCATCCAAAGCTGGCTTTCATTGCTTGACAGTGCAAAGCTTCTAAGTTGTCCTGAGGTCCAAATGATTCTTTTCTTGTCACAATATGACCACGGCCATGAAATGATAGTAAGCCAAATTCATCATGTTCTCCAGGCCAGAATCCTGAAATGAATTCCAAAATAAAATTATATAAAGTTAATTACAATAGATATAGGTAGGTATTAAATACAATAACTTCTAGGTGGTTTTGTATTAAAATATTAACACGTCAGGATGCCTAGGACCCTACTACGATTCCCAGCAACTAGGGACCATTACGGACCATATTTTACGATTTCATACTGAAAGGTCCTACGTACAGCTGCACATAAGGCCACCGATCGCGGCCACTAACGTGACTACAAGCTGCGCACAAGATTTTTCATGGTTGCGGCACAATGTGTGGCAGCACTAACAAAACAATATTGCTGTCGCAACTATGTCAGTCTGTCTCAGCCACAATTTTGCAACTTACTAACAAAATGAATAAGAAAAAGAATAGGGACTTGTAACACCTAATATTTTATGTACATACCTATGTACATAGAATATCTATGGCAGGCCTCTAGACCTGTCGGCAAAGACTGGGGTTTGAAACCACGGTTATGCAGATGGCTATATACTGTCATAGTACGACCGGTCCTCACCTACGGTTGCGTAGTGTGGTGGCCGCGCACAAATCAGGTAACCACAATAAATACACTGAAACAGATTCAGAGACTAGCATGCTCTCTGATCAGCGGATGCTCAAGAACGACACCATCAACCGCCTTAGATATAATTCTGGGTCTGACGCCCTTATACCTGCATATTCAGCAGGAAGCGATGGCGCCCGCTCTAAGGATCAGATCTACAAATCAGTGGAAGAGCACTGGAACCAACACGAAGCACGGCAAAATCATAGACAGAGCTTTAAGCATCATTCCAGAGGCAAGTCGAGGCACTGATAAAATAGCCAGCACACACCTAGATGGCAAAAAGTATGAAACAGTCATGATTATGGAGGCTGGTGACTTGATGGAACCATCCCTTTCATGGAATGTTTATACAGATGGTGCAAAGAATAAAACAGGTGCGGGCTGTGGGTTCTATTCTCCTGAACTTGGCTTCGCCGAGTCGAGGGCCTTGCATAATACCACAACAGCGCTGCAAGCAGAAGCCATGGGATTACTACTAGCGGCAAAAACTTTCCTAAACCTCGACGTGACTACTTTGTCCCAAACAGAGGAAGGAAAGATCAGGACTCTCGTGTTTACGACAGACAGTGCAGCACTCATCTATGCACTTATAGAAGACCAGTCACTAGGTCAGGGGTCATAGCTGAGTGCCACAAGGTGTTACAAAACCTATCGGATAGTTATGAACTAATAATTAGGTGGACTAAGAGCCATGGTTCATGTTCGGGGAACACCAGGGCGGATTACCTCGCTAAACAAGGAATTCTAAAAGAAATCAGTGATGACGTGAGACAGCTATGCAAGCCATCAGTAATGGAAGTGCGAGATTTACTGCGTCGTCACTCTGAAAAGGAGCAACAAAGTCTGTGGGAGAAGAGAACGGATTGCAAACATGTAAGAACCGTTTTCCCGGCTCTAAACAGGAACATCACAAACAACCTACTAAAGCTACAACGGCTAGATCTTCGACTTTTAGTAGGGCTCATCACAGGCCACTGCGACTTAAACTATCATCTACACAAGATTGGAGCAACAGACAGCCCCCTGTGTCGGGGCTGTATGCCGGAAAATGAGACTGTGGAACACGTGATATGGCATTGCGAGGCCACAGAGGAAATAAGAATTACTACCGGAATGCGTGAGCAGCTGACGCAACAACAGCAGACGACTAACGTTCATTCATATAATACAACATCAACGCTACTGGAGCAACTTTGCCAGCGCCCCAAGGCCATACTCCGTTATATAAAGGAGTTGGGCTGGCTTGGGTAAGCGCTGGCAGGGGGAAATGCACAATACACCCCAAGCGGGACGTCAGTGCAGGCCTTATTGCCCCCATCTAGAATAAGAAGAATAAGAATAAGTACATAGAATATGTATGTACCTTATATTTTGTGGTAGTTGCCCGAAATGAAAAAGTTATCTGTAGAATTAACTACATAAATACATCAAAACACTTCTAAACATAGAGCATTATCATAAAACTTACTTGCCAGTATGGTATTTCGATTTTATAATATTGTTGTTATTTACCGGGAATATTCGTAGCATGCCCGAACTCTTCATAATATCCAACCGCTTTGGGAACTGGAGTGTATTTAGGAACTTTGAATTCTGGATTTTCTGCTTCACTGTATGGTATCAGAGGCTTCAATGGCAACTTATTTCTCAAAGTGATGAAGGGTGTTCCTGTAAACAAATAATTGTATATTTATTTCAAGACAGTATTCAGGTCAAAATGGAATTGATTTCTTACTCACTAGTTATAGATTACGAAAATAATTTTGAGCTCTCTTAAAGGCCCGATTATGAAACCACACAGTGGTTAAATGTTGGTGTATGTTATTGTTTAATTTCATTTTTGTTCCCATAATGCCATAAGTGGAATATGTCATATTTGTAATTTGCCTAACTCAATACAAGTATAAATTCATATGTGATTTTCTAATGTTCAACTTCCTCTAAGCACATGCAATTTTAAAATTTTGTAATAACAGCAAATTAGAAGGTATAATTTTTACCTTTGTATTGGACTGCTCTATCAACAGGTTCATAATAACGACCTTCAAGCCACTTAAACTGTTTTCTCCATTTAATAACTTTGTGAGGAACGTCTACACCACCGACAAACCAGAAAGCTTCATGACGGGGTTCATAATCCACCTGTAAAAATTCATAATTGTTTTCTTTTAATAAACAAGTGTGCCAGTTTGCAAGCATCTGCCACTATAATAAAATGGTACATGCCATTAGTAGAAGTACTAAGTAGTGATTGTCAAACCTAACAGACCATATTCTAATTACCTAAACCAGCTGCACATCTTTATTCTAAACATAGAATACTATTATGTCGAGAATAAGAGATAGTAGTTGTTTCACTTTAGTTTTTGTACATTTTGTAAAAAACAATAAGTATAGCTTTGAGCAAATACCATAGAGCAGTAGGTACAGCAAAGCATTACAAGGACAGTTATAGTTATTGGCAGGGGTGATATTGACCATGAGACTAATAAGTGTGTATACTACATACTAATGTAGTAAGATACACTAATTTTAGTAAATTATGTACATAATTTTAGTAAATTATGTATGTTAATGTGATTTTAAATAAATATATTGAATAAGTCACTTTTTAAAATTTGTATTAGACAGAAGTATACAAACCTGTGTGGAAAGAATATGTGGCAACTTATCTGATAAGTTATTTATGATTATCCGGTTTATTTGTTTTATAATGCATGCGGCTATAGCATTTTCTTGTACTGCTGCATCGGGTGTACCAGTATTTACAGGTATTTCACGTCTGTAACCAATATTAATAATTTGATACAATGTGAGAATGTCCACTTTGCTCAAGCTACTCCAGTTTTAGTTCCAGTTTAGGATTTTTGTGTGCCTCAGAAGAACAGAAGACAAAATGCTATCTGGGTGAGATTATTGTTACCAGCAGTTTTCAGTCAATACATTATATACATTATTAAGCCTAGGGTCAGTCCTTATTTCTATTCAGTTATTGTAAAAAGATCATTATCAAGTTACTTACTCAACTCCCTCAAGCTCAATAGCTATTGCATCTTCAATTTGTGATTTTACTTCCTTAACAACTTCAACAGCAACATTTGCAGTCTCTTCGTAAGCTCCTGGGAGTGCATCTGTAGATATAAAGTGGGTTCTTGTGTATCCCTGCACTAAGGGCATCGCATTGTATGGCACTCTGTCTTCATTAAACATCACACTTCTCCAACCATAATAACGAGGCATATTTAAAGCTATTTGCTTCTCTTCCACAGTATTGATTTGTTTAATTTTCTCGAAAATTGATTCCTTCTCTCGTTTTTTCCTTTCTTGGAGTGAATTATCCAAAATTGGTGGATATTCAGGCGTTTCAGTGTAATCATCTTGATCAAGTACAGCTACCCGCGAGGCTCGTCTAGTTATAACATTTTTTAACTTCGGTATCGATCGATGAAGTGTTGATAAATGCATTTTACGTTAAAAATAAAAATTCGACTTTCCCACATTAACAATAAAACTGTGTACTTGTGTAGCTTGTAGGCAGTAGGAGTCTAGGAGACCGGACTTAGAGGTTATACAGAAATTCTGTCATCTGTGACAGAATTGACAGAAATGACAGAATTGACAGAAATGACAGAATAGATAATAGTACGATAATAGAGTAGTAGTGTAGTACCTAATATACAATTTTACAAAATAGTACAAATAGGTCAATAGTAGAGTCTGGCAAAGCTAACTCTGCAGTGGAATAAGTTGGCATCCCTAAAATCCTTTTCATATGGCAATCTGTTTCTTATGTCATTATATGTCACTTTCATGGTACTTGAACTGTCTGAACGTTCTTGTTATGTTAAAATTTGTGTATTTTAAGAAGAAAGAATGGTTAAAACCTATTAAAAGTGGGGTGCGGGAGATGCTATTTCGAATGTTAAGTAGCTTTCAATAGGTGAAAGTACAAGATAAATCTCTAATCGTCCAGAAACAACAATGTTTACAAGACATTGAAATGATAACGAGTAAGTGGCCTTTAACGTGTTGATCCTTTTTGTTTTTTTCTAATGCTAGTAAACATCCTATAATGATTTCGTAATTACTGCATACAAGAGTACAAATACTCGTAGAAGATAATTTATTTTCAGTTAGTTTATTGTAAAGTAAAAATTGTATTATATTATAATTTATGTTTTCATTTTCAGACGGCCTAGATGACAATTTTTTCGCTTTGAAGCTGTTCTACAAAGGCTGAGAGATTGGAAGTGTCAACAAGTAGCGAAACTCATCATTTAAAGAAAATTTCTTCTATAAAACGTATAAAGGGGGGGGGGGGGTCGCTTAAGGGGTCCGGTCCCCTGTTAATTGTCAGAACATAAATATTACTGATAATATAAATGAGTAGTATTTTAATTTACATTATACGAGTATATGTAGTATATGTACCTATAACCCTAACAATTATGTATGTAGTATAATATTTACCCATCAATCACAATAATATATTCTACTATCATTCATACATACACAAAACTTCGTTACCGACGTTGCTAACACTTTTTATCTATAGGTACTTTATATTATATATTTTTTTCGTAATTAATAATATTGAGTATCAAGTCCGTTTTTTGTAGTATGCACAGTGCTGCCATGTACAAGATTTTAAGTTCCACCAATTTTAAAGCACTGCAGAGTTAGCTTTGCCAGACTCTATTGGTTAGTTTTTTTTTAATTTTTTTCTTGACCTCAATATTGGTTAAAAGTTGCCTGGTTGGTACTAATGGTAAATTGGGTTTGTTCCATATAAAAATTATTTACATTCTCTTTGATCAAAAATTATAATATATACTTAGCATTAGAGCTGTAAGAAATCGTATGTATTCGTTACTGTCTGTCGATACTGTCGATTCGAAGTAACGAATCGTTACTTACAAATTCAATTCATTACTCGGTATTTTTCGTATCATGTCAGTTTGATTCGTTATCCGTACGAAAACAACGCATGATGCGTGAACTGAAACGGTTTGTCCAGCGATCGAATGAATGCGAGTGAGAAATAAGCATCGTGGCTACGTATTGTTCATATTTTTACCCAACTTCAAAATAATATTTAGCAGAAGGGTCCTTCGCCTGTATTTTTTTTTGTGGCGATGTTACTCTTTATCTCCGCCATTTATCGACCGATTTGAATGATTATTTTTTTCATGAGTAGGGTTCCATAAATTTTCTGAAAGAATACCATCTCTAAGGGTGAAAAAATGGGTGATAATATTTCATATTTCACGACATTTTCGTTAGTCGGTTCCCACATTTTCTTAAAACAAATTTTTATATAATATTATGAACCAGGGATTGCTTTCCTTAAAATACCTACTGTTATTTTCAAATTTTTTATTTCATTATTTTAATAAGGATTTTTTATGGTGTTACTTTGTGCCAATAATGTCATTCACTATATTTAAATTTATAACTGTATAAATAATAATTTAAATGTATAAATAATAAATACATTTATAACAAGAGGAGAGTACTTAAAAATACAGTTTTTTTACGGCAGAATAAGTACCTACTGTCGTATTAAGATACGAACGAAATCATACCAATGAATACAATGATACCAACCAACAGGTTTCGATGCGATGTTTCATGCTAGTACTCGATTGTATCAAAAGTAACGATACGAAAGTAACGAGTGCTGATGATTTTAGTAACGAATGCATACGAGTACTCAATTTCTCGTTACTTTTACAGCTCTACTTAGCATGCGTTCTTTTTTCAAATTATTTTTTGACTTGGATACACGGCTTGCCTCTAGTAGCCAGTGCTGCCAGTTCTCTAAAGTGATTTGGAAGTATGCTGAAATGGAATTTTGAAATTATTTATATGTGATAAGTTTTATCTACTTCAGTATATACTCTCAGACTCAGAGTATATATCTTCAAAACTCAGAGTATCTGACCAAACTGTTTTGAAGATTCTGGGTGATAGGAGTTAAAAAAGCTTGCACAACAATCGGCGATTTATGTTTTACAGATCCCAAAGACTTATTATAACACGTATTTCGTTCAGTGATTTTATTTTTATCGTTAGCGATCATTTATATGTTACACTAGCTGCTGCCCCGCGGTTTCACCTGCATGGAGATTTTGGATTACATGGTTTTTATTTTTTTGCGCGGAACCCTAATAATTTTTCTAAAATTAAAGTAGCCTAAGTTACTTCTTGTAACATTAGCTATCTGCCAGTGAAAGTCCCGTCAAAATCAGTTTAGCCGTTTCGGAGATTACCCGGACAAAAAGACAGACAGATAGACAAAAATTTTAAAAATGGTTGATTTGTTGTAGGTACCGTATATACTTTCATATGCATTTAGTAAAAAGCTGTTATTTTGATATCACAAACAGACACTTCAATTTTATTTATTTGTATAGAAGATTAATTTAAAAAATGTATCGAATTGACCTAAGGATTCGTTAAGATTGTAAAAATAACTTTAGCATAATAGACAGTATATACGTATGTAATAACTACACTACAGTTATAACTAATTTGCAAACCGCAATTCCATCACAAAATATTTACGCTTCTTTTGTTTTTAAGCTGAATCTTCTAACAAATGCAGCGAAAAACCATTTTAACCTGATGTTTAGAAGCTATCTTCACATTATTTCAAGAACGTTACAAAAATAAAAGATATTCGGTCAATCTCCAACATTTTCCCAACATATTGCACGTTTGAAATCTTTTTTATAGCAATTATAACCTAAGAAATCAGTTTGTAAGGACTACTGAAATTGAAAGACACCGATTTCTTGCATCTTCGTATAAATTAAAACTTGTTTTAAAATTTGGTTTATGGCAATGGATTTACCGTTAAAAAGTTGATTTACTTATTTAAAAAAAATTCAGAAGACCTATAGCTTTATTTTTATGAACCAATCATTAAAAGATTGATGCGAATTTATCACCACGTGGTGCACCCTGGGTACCTCTCAACAACCTCTCCTGGTTGACTGATTTCGGTCCCAGAGAGGTTGCTAACAGGTAGCAAATAATCCAACGAGGTGGGCCCCTCTGAATAGGTTAGCAGAGGGCTCAGCGGACGGGGCCAGAAGGCCAAGGAAGGACGGGCATGCCAGGGTGCCGCCACGCCAGGGTGGCGGGTGGGGGTTGACGAGGTAGGGCGCGCTGTCTCCCAGCGTGGGACCCGGCAGCCTTCTGTCTGTGGCAGTCTGAAAATCGCTCGATTTGCGAAATTAAAATCTTCGTTACAAAAGCAATGTTGCTTTCGTGAAAGTATGAATAATATGCGACTATAATAAAAAAAAAGTTCTATCTCCCCGCGACGATTTCGCGATGATATATTTTTTTTGTAAATGTAATTCCGGCTTTAACTTGCACTGTTTGAAGAATAGGGAAGTTGATTCCATTTTTTTATGATGTCAATCAATCCGTTTTCTCATGAGAATGTATATATCGAAAAAACTGGTAATGAAACGCTAGAAACGTGAGACTGAAAGTTGAGCATATCTACTGAGCGCTAAAACATCCCATACAAATTAGACAGAACATCTGACGTCACTTGTGCTACGCGGGCCGTAAATCTGTACTAAAAACATGCATTCTGTTGATTTGGCCGTGAAAAACTGCGTTTAGGTACATAGATGTAATATATTTTTTTATTCACTAAAATGTAAAGACGGTAAAAATCATTTAAATTACTAATGCATGATAAAAAAAATTGTTGAATTTGGGAAACTTTTAGATGCAGTGTCTTTGTGGAAATTATATTTTTTGTGAGTTACATTATTATTTTGTGGAACTTATATTTTTTTGTGAATTTGATTTTTATTTTTTGGAAATTATATTTTTTTGTGGATTTCATTTTTGTTGTGTTAATGTGATCAAACTGTATAACGACAGAAATTATGTATTTTATGTTTCAGGCAACATCCCAATCTGTATTTGAAGTTAGTATTTTCCTATTTTTGATTTCTGAACGAATAAAAGCTGATGCAACCGATTTGACATTTTAGTCGGCCACCTGCCAAATTGTCATCGAAACTAACCATAATCGTGATTCTTAGAATTTTTAGTAAAAATCAAAGAAAATTGTGCTAATAACCATGGATGAGGATATGGTATTCGATCCTTCTCTAAAGAAGAAGAAAAAGAAGAAGACTGGCTTTGATATGGAAGCTGCGCTCGCAGAGCAAGGTGAGAGTACGAGCGTGGAAGCACCCGCGGAGACGGGTGACGTCGACTTGCCTGAGGATGATAACCTCGACTTGGACAACTTTGGCAAGAAGAAAAAAAAGAAAAAGAAGACCTTCTTTAACTTGGAGGAGCTAGAAAACGCGCTGCCTGAGACTCCACCAGCCGAAGAACCTGAGCTTCAGGAAGACGAAGTTATCGATGATCTAGATCTTGACATAGACTTCTCAAAGACGAAAAAGAAGAAGAAGAAGAAAAACGTTGACGAACTTGCTATAGACGACGACAATAGAGATGAAGATAAGGAAAACGTTGAAGACAGTCACGGTGATTGGATCGGTAGCGATCGAGATTATACCTACGATGAGCTCCTCGAGCGCGTATTTGACATTATGCGCGAAAAGAACCCTAGCATGGTCTCTGGCAAGAAGCAAAAGTTCATCATGAGGCCACCCCAAGTAGTCAGAATTGGCACTAAGAAAACTTCTTTTGCCAACTTCACAGAAATCTGCAAAACCCTCCATCGCCAGCCTAAGCATTTATTAGATTTCTTACTGGCCGAGTTGGGTACAAGTGGTTCCGTAGATGGTAACAGTCAGCTGATTATCAAGGGCCGTTTTCAACAAAAACAAATAGAAAATGTGTTGAGAAGATACATCAAAGAATATGTAACATGTCATACATGCCGTTCCCCTGATACAATCTTGCAGAAAGATACTAGGTTATTCTTCCTTCAGTGTGAAACATGTGGGTCTCGTTGTTCTGTGGCGAGTATCAAATCTGGTTTCCAGGCTGTTACAGGCAAACGTGCAGCAATCCGTGCAAAGACTGCATAGAGCATTAGTGCTTAGTGATAAACTAATTTTACAACCACGGATGTGGGGTACATGCAATAATACCTCTTGCTTGCAAAGAGTTGACTTTAGTTTTGCTGTAAATCTAAAGCTAATGTAACAAGCAATTACGAAACGAGTAGTTAGAGATATATAAATTGTTATGCCTAGTACCTAGGAATAACATTTTTATACCAAACCTTTTATTGCTTGTCTATTTGTTTTGTAAGATATCTGTGTCTGTGTTTATCTTGAATTTATTAGATAATGGTTTGACTTGTTAAGTTGTGAAACATTGATCAAGTATGTGCTCAAATTAATATCTCTTGAATGCAATCTATTACTTGAATGTACCCCATTCTAACCCCTACCTATTTTATATATAGTTCACATTTGTATTATTCTAAATTGGTACACCTTGTTTTATATAAATTGTTGTTTTATTTATTTCCTTCCTTATGTATTGTATAAATAATTAATAATAAAATTCATTTAATATAATAATGTGTATATTTTAATATTAGGTAACAATGATAAACATTTTAAAATAACAGGATAAAATAGTTGGACCAAAGATCATTTTTTATTAAATATAGGTAATAGGTATTATGTAAAAGATTGATATTATAAGCAAAATGTAAAATGATCAAAGAATATCACTTAATATTACTTATTTCTTATTATCTGAGGTTCATAATCATGCTTCACAGCTTTGTTCAAGCTATCAGCATATAGATCAAGGCGTTGAGTCATAGTAAATCCCCATTTATCTTTGATTTGACGACACAAATTCAGGTCTAATTGTGCAATCAGCAGGCCATCATTCACTCTAGACAGGCCTGGAGTCCTTGCACCATCTGGGGCAGTCGCATAACTAGAGCCATAGAAGTGACCAAACTCTTTGTGTGCTGGGTTTCCATCTCCAGAAGTAAACTCATTAGGGAAAGACTCAGTTCCTACTCTATTGATTGCAAAGGTGAAGTAGTTATTAGCTATCGCTGCATTACGAGCTTCAATGCCCCACAGGTGCTCGCTAAGTCCAGCTACAGTAGCTGATGGATTGAAGACTATTTCAGCTCCATTTATACCAAACATCAGCCAGTTTTGAGGGTGATGGCGACCATAGCAGATATTGATGGCTATCTTTCCAAAAGTTGTATCAAATACTGGATGCCCAGTATTTCCTTCATAGTAATATGTAGATTCATTGAAATCTCCTACTCTAGGAATATGGTTCTTCCTATGTTTTCCAATAACTTTACCCATTTCGTTTATGACTACAGCAGTGTTCCAAATAGTATCACCATGGACTTCATCCCTTTCCAGAATTGGGGATATTATAACCATTCTGTATTTTGCTGCCAATTCACTCAAAAAGAGTGTGCTGGGGCCACTGAGAGCAGATTCAGCAAATTCACACCATGGTTGTTTCTCCCTGGTACAAAAGGCAAATGGCATGCTCCAGGCTTCTTGTAAGCATAAAATATTGACCCCTTCAGCTGCAGCACACTCTATAATTTTTCGAATCTTCTCGAAAATTGCTTGCCTTTGGTCAGAAATAGGCCTACTAGTAGAAATAGCAATAGAATTTTGTATCACTCCCACCCGTACAATATGAGCTTTCCTAGTTTCTTCATGCTTCGCAGGAAAATCATATGCTGCTATTTCAATGTTATTACTGGCAGCAAAGTCCAAATTGGCTTTCTGAATGGCAATTGTATGATGGTCCAGCCTCCCATAATGAATCCTGTTATATTCTTGAAGCTCCTTTCCTGATAAAGTACTTGAAATGATTGTATCCAAACTTGAAAGTTCTGATGAAGAAGCCATTTTCAAAATTAAACTTTTATGCGAGTATCAAGTTCAAGTATATTATTATATTTGTGATCACAAATTATTTTGTGATTATTAGTGTAGAGACTTGAGACGAGTGAGAATCTCATAGATACGAACCTCAACCTTGTGATAAAAAATTAACATTAATAAAATGATAGCATTATCATAAAGCTAATGTCAATAATTATCTTATCAACGAAGAACGTGAAGAACTACCAAACACAATAACCTAATATAATACGTCTTGATAAGTGAATAGAATACATAACGGGTTTACAATCTATTAGTTACCGGGCACTTATCAAGTTATCCGGTTAAAAATGGAGTTTTCTGGACCGAGATTACTAACTAGTAGTCTGAGACCTGAGTAGGTGCTGAGTAGTCTGCACAAATTAGTAGTCTGAGCCACGTCTGAGCTCTGAGTACGAGTTACTGAAAGTGTCAGTGGTGAAGCGCCGACACACATAGATACAGATAGTAAAATGCAGAACGTAAACGTAGTGATTATATACTCTTTGGCAGAACGCACACATAGATAGTAAAGTAGTTTCACCGCCTTTTTGTAGGTAGCGTTGATCGACATACATGGTGAATTAGTTAAACAAGAGAGCGCAGGAAGTTTTGGCGGGAATGCGAAAATGTGCTGTTGTTGATTTTGTGTTATTTACTAAAACCTGTGTTTTATCGAGTGTTAATGTGTAATAATGGTGGATTATGTTACAGTATTGAGTTTGAAGAGATTTTATATATACACTTGTAGTAGCACGCATAATGTCGCCTTGTCTATGCACTAAGTTCAGAGAGAGAAAAAAAAAATATGTAGGTAGACCGCACAATTTCATTATTTCGTGCGGTCGGCTGGTTCTTCATTCACGTTGCAGTGCTCCGCCGCGTCGCACTACAAAGTTGGTTTTTCTAAGTTTCTCCGTGTTAACAAGTTTTTTCGTCAAAATCAAGATACCGAAGAGGAAACATAACGACGAGTGGGAATATTTGTAAGTAATTTGCACATTTACCGATAACTATCGATTGCATATGAGGTTTCACGTTCCAACGATTCGAGTTCTTACTTAACCTACTTTTTTACTCGAGTTCACGATGCAACGCCACGAGTTCATCTTACTCGCTGTATACCTATGCGTACTTAATACGCCATCCATATAGAAACCTGTTGAGGTTATCCTATAATAATAATATGAAACGACCCGAAAGGTAACATTTTAACTATTTAAGTTAAGTTCTAATGTTCACGTTTCAACGATTGGAGTTGTCACTTAACGATAATAATGCATACGAGGTTTAACGTTCCAACGATTCGAGTTGTTACTTAACCTACTTTTTACTCGAGTTCATCTTACTCGCTGTATACCTATGCGTACCTAATACGCCATGCATATAGCAACCTGTTGAGGTTATTCTATAATAATAATATGAAACGACCCGAAAGGTAACATTTTAACTATTTAAGTTAAGTTCTAATGTTCACGTTTCAACGATTGGAGTTGTCACTTAACGATAATAATGCATACGAGGTTTAACGTTCCAACGATTCAAGTTGTTACTTAACCTACTTCTTACTCGAGTTCATTTTACTCGCTGTATAACTATGCGTACCTAATACGCCATTCATATAGCAACCTGTTGAGGTTATCTATAATAATAAAAAGATGAAACGACCCGAAAGGTAACATTTTAACTATTTAAGTAATTTGCAATTTCTTCGGTTCACGTTTGAGTTGTCACTTAAATACATACGATGTTTAACGTTCCAACGGTTCAAGTTGTTACTTAACCTATTTTTTACTCGAGTTCATCTTACTCGCTGTATACCTATGCGTACCTAATACGCCATGCATGTAGCAACCTGTTGAGGTTGTCCTATAATAATAATACGAAACGAACCGGAAGGTAACATTTTAACTATATAAGTTAAGTTCTAATGTTCACGTTTCAACAATTCGAGTTGCCACTTACCGATAATAATGTATACGAGGTTTCACGTTCCAACGATTCGAGTTGTTACTTAACCTATTTTTTACTCGAGTTCACGATGCAACGCCACGAGTTCATCTTACTCGCTGTATACCTATGCGTACCTAATACGCCATGCATATAGCAACTTGTTGAGGTTATCCTATGATAATAATATGAAGGTATATGTATAATTACGTATATTAGACACAAATTTGCAATTTGCTGTTAATGTTGAAAACGAAAATCAAGAGCTACGCGAACCAAGACCGTCGACTAGCGCGTTACACGCGAGTTCCGATCGTTCGCTGGATATAGCCAACGTGACAATACTGGAGGATGTATCTCCACCACCAGTGATTAAAGGTGCTTCCAGCAGTGAGGATGTTCCACGAACAGAACCAAGCTAAGGCAAAATTAGCAGCGGTATTGCTTGTCTTGACGAGCCTATAAGACTCTTCTTAGTAAGGATAATAAAGATCCAACTGTTCTAAAGCTGCTGAATGATGCTGGGTGCATCATCTGTGACACACAACTCAGTGAGTCAATAACGAGGCGAAATTTCATATTGGTTGTACTAAAGAAGGACTTGAAAGATCAGATGCTGTTCACGATAATAGATAGTTTTCTTGCAGCCAAGAACTTGCCGAAAATTGAAAACTTGATCAATAAAACAGGTGTGGATCTCAAAGCTTCCACCTCTAACAAGACTATTGCTACAAAACCAAAGCATCAAGTCGTTAACAGAAATTGAAACGGGAAGGCTCCGGTTCAAAACCACAGACAGCAGCCATCGGCGCCCTCAAAGATGAAGGAGTCTGCACCTCAGAGGCAACAGCACTCGCCATCATCGAGGACATCGCGACTGAACTTCAGTCGCGGCCGCCGCTAGACAATACGGTAAATTACGCCGGTAGACTATCTGTTTTTACAACCAATGGTCACAAATAACCGCAGATAAAATAATTTTATCGTGGATACGTGGTTATGAAATTCCGTTCACTGAAACTCCATATCAGCATTGTATACCTCAACCCCGAAATTATGCACACTCAGAAAAACTTGAATTTGATCAAGCTATACATAATTTAATTTCTATAGGTGCTATACCTCATTGTGAGCCCTGTGAGGATATCCAATATCTTTTTACCCAAACCGAACGGAAAAGCACGCTTTATCCTAAATTTGAAAAAGCTAAACGAGTTCATTCAACATGTTCATTTGAATTAGAAGATTTTAGAATAATGATCAAACTAATCTCAAGATGTTGTCTCAGGTCAACTATTGATCTCAAAGACGCATATTATTAAGTGAAAGTTCATGATAACTCTAAAAAATATTCAAGATTTAGTTTGAACGGTAACTTGTATGAATTTAATGCCCTACCGTTTGGTGTCAATACGGCACCTTTTGTCTTCACAAAAATAATGAAAACGGTGGTCAGAATGCCACGCTGTGCTGATTATTTATTGGCAATATATCTTAACGATACCTGTCTTATATCACATAGCTATAGCGAATGTATGGATAACATTACAAAAATGAAAAGTACATGAATTTGCCTGTAAATTTACAGTCAGATTTCGATTGGTGGATTAAATCTATCGAAAATCCAAAAAATCAAATTAAATTTGACGAATTCAGATGCTTCGACTATGGGGGGTTGGGGGATAGCCTGTGCGGGAAAAACGGCAAGCGGTAGCTGAAGTCGGGAAGAAAGAAAACTTCACATTCATAAGATTAAAAATTTGTCTAGAGGATTTATCCAATTGTCATATTATCTTGCGAATAGATAATACAACTGCGATTTTTTACATTAATCGTATGGGAGGAATCCAATTCCCCCATCTCACAAACTGACCAAAGATATACGACAATGGTGTGAAGCGCGAATTCTATTTATAACAGCGCTATACATTCCATCTACAGAAAATACTATAGCAGATACTGAATCAAGGTGTATTCACCCGGACATTGAATGGGAACTATCTGATCTTGCCTTTCAGCAAATCATTAACAATTTCGGGCTACCAGAGATTGACATGATTGCTAGTTGAATAAATAAAAAATGTCCTGTATACATATCATGGCACAAAGACCCTGATGCTTGACGCTTTCTCTGTGAATTGGTCAAAATTGTATAAAAATACCATGAACCAGGAACCCGTAAAAACGGGTTCCCTTCCTTCTCAATAATTTTAAAAAAGCATTGATTAAAATTATTAGCGACAAAGCTAAGTGCATACTGGTCGGGCCAACATGGCCAGCTGAACCTTGGTATCCCCTATTTAACCAGTTTTTTACAAACTAAACCACTGGTTTTTTCAAACTTCTGAGGACCTAATAATCTCTCATTCCAGTTTCTGCCAGATCCAGCGGCAGATTACCCTGGATGCCGGAGTATTGTGCGGGAGTCTCTAATAAGAAAACTCCCTCCCGGGTCTTTAGACACATTAATAGCGTCTCTGTCAGATAATTAAATTAAGTAATATGATACTTACACATTCCAGTTATTATTCATGTTTTAACAGAGTTATTTCAATCGGGAGCGCTATACGGCACTCTAAATGGGTTTAGATCTACACCTTCCTTAGTATTAGGAAGTCAGATAAGCACAGACGACTGTGTTTTAAGGGTATATTTAGGCTTCGCCCTCCCTTACCCAAGTATGAATCCACTGGGATACTACATTAGTAATTGAAACTCTAGCCACTTGGATTCCTAATTAATCTCATTCTTTAGAAAAAATCACTAAAGAAGCTAGTTACCCTGCTGGCGCTGGTAACAGCGCATAGAGTACAAACTATTTCAAAAATAGATATCCGAAATTTTCAAAATTGGCGGAATGATATTTCCATTAGGATCCCTGACTTAATAAAAACGTCAAGTGTAAACGCAACTCAGCCAACGCTGATGCTGCCAATTTTTCGAGACAGACCTGACATAGGTCCGGCTTAATTATTAACGGATTATCTAAAAGTAATGTAGCGGCATTACGTGATCATCACACCTCTATTTTTATTTCTATAAAAAACCATATAATAAAGTTTCTCCCCAAACACTTAGCAGATGGATAAAGAGTATACGTTGTGGGTCTGTGGAATAGATATCACACAGTACTCTGCACATAGTACTAGACACCTCAAAAGCTCATAAGCTCGGTGTGAATTTGGATGTTATCAGGAAGACTGCCGGTTGGTCCGGCGGCTCTACAATATTTGCCAAGTTTTATAACAGGCATATAACAGACAGCATATACAGAATCAAATCATTGTTTTGCTAGAAGTAAAATTGATTAATTTATGCTAAAATTTACTGTAGCTATTATGTTAATAGTTTATTTAAGAAACATTACCTTTTAATTGAGTGATTAAGTACATTTATTATGTCAATTATTGAAGAAATATTAAATATATTTACTTCTGTAATACTTTCAACTGAAATAGATATTTCACAACTTCTCTCAACATCTACAAGTGTATATATAAAATCTCTTCAAACTCAATACTGTAACATAATTTAATGATTAAACGAACTTACCTGTAAGTTAAGTTCTATCATAATTATGTGAAGTAGTGAGTTTGAAGAGATATAGCATCCCGCCCACCCAGATTACCTATTTTATAGGTCCCGAATAGTGAAATATCTACTTGAACTGATAAGCTCTGAACTAAATGAAGAACCAGCCGACCGCACGAAATAATGAAATTGTGCGGTCTACCTACATATTTTTTTTTTCTCTCTCTGAACTTAGTGCATAGACAAGGCGACATTATGCGTGCTACTACAAGTGTATATATAAAATCTCTTCAAACTCACTACTTCACATAATTATGATAGAACTTAACTTACAGGTAAGTTCGTTTAATCATTAAATTATTAACCATTAAGTGTTCATAAACGTGCATGAGTGAAAGGCAAATGGTACAAAGACGAAAAACGTGTATTTTCGTATTCTATCCAAAACTCCATAGAAGCTTCAGTAAAGTATCCACCGCTTTACTGAAGCATCACTTCGACTTGACCGCGCTTAGACTAAACTTTAACGTGACTTAGGCTGATATTCAGAGACGACAGCTTAAAACGATCTAAGAACTGTCTTAGCCAAGCATCGGCTAAGCCGCTCAATCGAATTCGTATTCAGAAACAAAGTTCGTGCACGGTCTAAGCTAAGATCACACTCTCGTTATCTATGGCTGTTAAGTTTTTAATTTTTTCACCGGAACGTTTACCGGTTTTATCATTTATGTATGAATAGCAATACAACAAAGATAGCGATATACAAAATGTCACTGAAGTGAGTGAAACAACAATATTAATGCTATAAATCTATTTTGATATTATAATAAATGAAACATGTTAGTTTTGAAGTTTGACATTTCAATATTTGGTTATTATGGTTTCTACCGTTATCATTTGGTGGCGCTACTTCTGTTTTGAGACCGGCTCAAGTAGTCGATATTGCCTACTCAGGCTTTGCTTAGCATACGCTAAGTTTAAGTAGTGTTCCAAATGTCTCTGAATACAAATTAGAGCGTAAGCACTACTTTTTGACATAAGGAAGACAAAGTCCACGCTTAGACTCGTCTCTGAATATCAGCCTTAGACGACTTTCATGCACCAAAACTAGAGACTTATTACATATTATTATTAATTATATAACTTGACACTGGCTAAATACGCTAATCGCGTGGAGCCAAAAACAAAACAAAAAAAAAAGAGAGCGCACTCTGTTCCTTTTATAATAGTACTATACTACTCTATGGTGGTGCCCCTGAACTAGGGATGTTCATATAAAAAAAAATATCGATATTTATTTCGATATAATATAATATATCGTAGTGCTATATCGATAGTTTGCGATTTATCGATATTTTAAAAATATCGTAAGTAATTACTTGTATTTAACTAGTCTATAATATTAAATAGGGATCAGGTTAATTAGGAGTAAAACACTTTAGAGAGAAGAGACAAATTAACTTTATTTATAAATCATACGAAAAAGAATCCAAGGCCATACGACCCAAAAGCCATGTTTAGCATCTGCGCGTAAAGAATAGCAGCTTTTTCTTTTATACCATACCAATATGAAAGATTTATAAATCCCAGTACTTTTTCTCTAAACCTTGCAAAAACAAAATTTTATTTACCCTTTTGGCTCTGCTTCTTTGCTGTGTAAGAACCTGTGCGGCTTTTGATAAAAGTCGTTCAGATGGAACTGAGCTAGCCAACAGGCTAGTTAAGTTGAATATTTAAATGACACATTGTATAACGTTGGGAACTGTATTTTATAGTCTGCCCACACTTCTAATGGGTTTTCCTTAAATCTACTGACTGGAACCCTCAAATAAAGCGATAACTCATCTGAAAGACTTTCCGTCTATATAAGTAGATATAAAGAAAAACAAAATGGAATGTGACACGATATTTGGTATATCGGATGAAATATATCGATATTACATTCGATACTAGATGATTCGATAATATCGGATTGAAGCGATATATCGCGTACATGTATCGATATTTTTTGAAATATATCGATTTATATCGCCCACTACTACCCTGAGCCCTGAGTACCACAGATCAATAACCACTGAGTACTACTCATAGACTAAGTACTAAGTAATATACTACGTAATATCCCTTAGTAGTTTGTGGTACTATCTACTCTAACTTACTCATGTTACTCAACCCCTATGTTTATTATACTCTTTGAATTTACTCTATGTTCTACTCTACCTACAATATCTATATCTAGCTACATATCATAGACTAAGTAGTATACTACTCAGATAGACATGTCGCCTACATCAGTCGCTAGACACGAGCTCTCGTCTCTGATTGGCTGAAGCAAAAAGATGTATGACATTTTTTTTATTTTTTATTTTACGTTTACCTAAGCTAATGCAATATTCTAATAAAGAGCAGCCTTCACTACATTATTTAATATTACCTAACCTACTTCTTTAAAATTCAGTAAAACAACGTTTTTGTATTCAATCATTTATTTTTCTTTTTCAATTTTTTCTGATATTTATTCAGAGCTTTGCTTTGCATTGCTGGAATTACAGTCCTTTTCTCAGCGTATTGATGGTCATCAGTTAGTGCATGGGTTCTGGAAAACGAAGATTAATAAATCGAAAATTGAATGTATAATATAATATGAATGATTTATTAGGAACGTAACTGAAATGTGGGTAGCTTACCATTAGTTTCAAGAGATAATGAAATCCCACTGCGAATTGCCGATTGTATAAATAAAGTAGGATAAGCACTGCTCAGTAGATATGATTTTATGTCACGAATCGTGCCTCAACATGTTTGGGACACATTTGTAGATCAGTGAGCTCTTTCGCACTCGCAAAGAATCGCAGTTGATGGCAACCAATCACTTTTGGAACCTTTCCTCGCTTTTGGGTAACTTGTGTAAAATACAGGCGTCTCGAGGGCTTACGCAGCCCGGTACACATCATTTGTGATACATTTCGAAAAATTAATCAAACAAGTTGATTGCCATAGATGTGGAAAAGAAAATAGACGAAAATTAATCGATGCAGCTACCAATTCACTCAACACAACGACAACAATATGTAATATTGAAATTTAAGATATAATTTATTTAATAATGACAGTACAATGACAATAAGTATGAGTGGTCTGCAAAGAGATTTTAATGTGTTATGACGACGACAATGACTTCAAATTGTAACAAATATGGCGGCGGCTCTAAAGATGACGTCAAGAGGTGGGGAGTGAAGTGAGCGGGGGGTGCAAAATGTCAGATGTCTTTTTGCTGTGACGTTTCTCGTGTCTAGTGTTTTTCTTAGACAGATTTCTACCCGGTGTATACTACCTAGTACTGGCTAGTACCTACATATATAGTAATCTGTGTCTGTGATCTATATTTTGTGTGTAAGTAACACAATTTACACAATTGCATTTATGAAGTGATCGTAATAATATTCAGGAACGGTCTAATATAATCTTAAAAAATGAACGTGTTACCTGCTCAGCCTACGGGTATCCAAAGCACAGCTGGAGCTGTCCCTATTCGCAATGAAAAAGGCAAGTTTTTCATTTACTTTTACTTAATATCTTTTAGGGGTTATTTATTCATATTTTATTAACTAAATATTCATAAAAATGTCAAAAAAAATATCTCTTACAATGCTGTAATTTTGGCTGTAAACCTGCTAAAATATATATGTGTTTTATGTACTTACTACTACTTACACAGTAATGCAGACATAATTATTGTATCGGTTATTAAACACTAGTAGGTTTAGAGCCTCAATTACAGCATTAGAGAGATTTTTTTATGACATTTTTATGAATACTTCCCAGAGTAAGTAATCTGTAAGTGTCAACAATTCAAACATGAAACATGCAATTTATTTGTCAACTGAAACTTACCAAAACAATATTCTGTGTAATTTATTTTTAGGTGAAATATCTATGCAAAAGGTGAAAGTACAAAGATACATATCGGGAAAGAAACCAGATTATGCTCAAGGTGCATCATCATCAGAAGACTCTGATGCAGAAGACTTCATAGAACAACAGAGACCAGAACGGAAACAACAAACGTTACCTCAAATAATTTCCCATAAGGAAGAAGAGCCTAGTGATGAAGAAAAAGAAGTTAGTATTGTCTTCTAAATTGCTGAGATGGACTGATTTGGTCAGGGCTGAATCTGATTACTTAAGTTTTAGGTTAACTCTTAAAAATTTGATTAGATCTTTTATTCTGACCTTGAGCTCGTCACATTGAATTTGATCAGCCCTGGCCACAACACAATTACTTAATTATCTATTTGTGAAAGCATTGGTATTCAATAATGGCTGATATATCAGATTAAAATTAAATAATTAATAAAAATAAAGTAGTGATTAAAAACCACATCCTTATTATACTCTACAAAATTCAAGCTTCTAGCTGAATCACAAGATAAGTTAAAGAAATAAATATTATTATTATTTATTGCAACACAGATTTTCATATAGTAAAGTCTTGTATCATCAATACCAAGGAGGATCACAATGGAGAATGTATTAGTCGGTTTCTTCTGGGTTACACAACTCAAAATTACAGTATGGGGGGAGAAGTAGAAAGTGCTACTGTAATGTGGCTGTAGGGTTCGTTCAAATTATCAGGTGACTATTTATTTCATAGTAACTACGACTAGGTGTTTGTTTTGCTCCATAAAAATGGAGCTAGGGCAGTCATGTTCTTTTATGTAACTTATTAGTATCAGTACGGATGGTGCTACAAATAACTAGCTCGTCTCGTTATCATAAAGTACAAAAAAAACTCTGCCTCACTGACTAAACACAAAATCTCGAAAACTACTTGACCTATGAAACTGAAATTTGGCAGGTGTAGGACTATCTAATTTAGCTAAGAACGGATTTTGCAACTGGGCCATCTTAACGAGGTCTATGGGATATCATAAGTTTAATATCAAAGTCTTAAACTATTACCTGTGCGAATATATGTAGTCCCATTTTCAGGGTCCACCTTGTAAGTATGAAGCATTTGTTTTGATTGTGCAGGTTGATGACCCTCGTCTCAGACGTCTTCGTGAAGTAGAACATTCCCCACCTCAGCGTGCAGAGCACAAGCCTGAGATCATTGATGCTGAACCGGAGCCAGAATCGGAAGAGAGTGCAGAAGAAGCCAAGGATAGTTCAGAGAGTGAAGATGAGCTTGATGAAGAAGAGATTGAACGGCGCCGACAGGCTCTTAGAGCTAAGCTTGCTGCTAGGTATGTGATGAAAACCTTACACTATAAGCTAAGTTAAAAGTTATCACTAGAAACGGGATATTTACCATGTATATTATTTGATTTGAGTTTCCGATATTTCGGCGCTGTTGCAAACGCCATGATCATGGGAGAACTGAAGTACTGCGGGTAGATGGTGTTTATGGGCTGACGTAGCGATCTGCCATCTTCCTTACTCCTTACCTTACGGTCTTCTTGACCTTACGATCGTTGTTGGTTTTTCCGAAAATGAGGCACAGCCTTTTTCCCGAGAATGAAAACTCATCTGTTATCGATTGCATTTCCTACACTACACTATGAAGTTCAATTTTCATTACATTGACGGAATAACTAATTTCGCGAAGGAACGTGTGAAGACCGTTGCGAATGACGATAAAATCATTTTTAGATTTATGTTAAAAAATAGTTTTCTCTCCGTAAACCAGTCTGCAAATATTCACTTCATATCAAAGAAAATAGATTCGGCTTAGTTTCGTTTTAAATTAAGTATTAAATCAAGATCTACCTATTTCTCATTTAAAATTTTATCCTTTCACACAGCCAATTTTCGAAAAAATCGGTACTTGCCCTGCCGGCTCGTGTGCGAGCAGGGATAATCGATACATAAATAAACGCTTACACTCATACCCCCGCACTAGGATTCCCTGTGTCGCAGGTGGCATGGACACACACAGATACACATCACAAACATCCAAGACCCGAGAACAAATTTTATGCTTACACAAAATCTGCCCCGGCCGGGAATCAAACCCGAGACCCCTCGCTTTGCAGGCAGGATTACTACCAACTTAGCTACGGAGCCGTCATAATTCCATTGCGCTTTTGTTTATCAGTGGAAGTGTAAGCAAAAACTGCAAACTATATTGTTTTTTTTTTAATTTCCTATGTTATTTTTACAGAGAAGCAGAAAAAGAGGTGCTCGGTAGAGATGATGATGAAGACATGCTGGAGGGGGACAAAGAAGAGAGTGGTTCCTCTGACACAGAATACACTGATAGTGAAGAGGATACAGGTAATCATGTAAAATTTATTCATTACAACCAAGTGGGACAAAATTAGTGGGACCACGAGTCAAACATCAAGTATTCGCTGCATTTATATTCTGCTTAATTTTTATGCTGTTTCTACATATAGATACAGGTGGTATTATGTATATTACGTATTATATTATTTACCCAAATAAATGAAACAAAAATAACAAAATATACATTTTTAAAATAATAGTAATTAGGGCACTATCGGCAACAGCCGATTGCGTGTTGGAAAGGATCCATTAAAGGTTAGCTGCAAAGTGAGAAACATCCTGATGTCAGGCACAAGTTGTAAGTATTATGACCGGTGTATAACGGTGGTATAGTAATAAAATATTTTGTCTTTGTTGTTCTTGGATAATTTTTAACTGAATCGAAAGAGACAAAACATTATGTAACTATTCAACTTTTATACAGTGTTTATTAGTAAGGCTGTTAGTCTATAACGGCAATGCATATTGTGTCGACATGGAAGTTATCTCGTGACCCAAGTGAAGATACTTTCTGAGCTTGTCTTTTTTACTTCTTAATTGTTTACGTGAGCATTCTGTCGAGAGATCAAAAGAGATTGGACTATTAAAATATGTACTTAGTTTTAATTTGTTTTAGGACCCAGAGTAAAACCAGTGTTTGTAAGAGCATCGGAGAGAATGACGGTGGCCGAAAGGGAGCGTAAAATGAAGCAGCAAAAGAAAGAGGAAGCAGAAACAAGGAAGGAAAAAGAAGAAAGGAGAAGGGAAGCTCTCAAACTTGTCGAAGATACAATTCGAGCAGAGCAGAGAAATGCTCAGGTATATTATAGTTTCTTTAAATGTATCTGGTAAAAGTGTAACCCATTTGTTCTATGATTTGCTAAGTATAGCAGTGTCAAAGTTATGATTTGTATATCTTGTATAATGTGATTCTGGAACGGATTTGTGTCATAAGTTTTTGTCTGTGATTCGGGTAGACGAGCGTTACAGAGACCCGCTGTTAGAGTCATTTATTTTAACCTTCATAAGTGCTCAACAACAATCGGAACCATTTAATTTAGTTTATTATTCAATAACAGTAAAATTAGTAAAATTATTATCAACAAGTATTTGCCAGCATCTTTTCATGGGTAAAATCATAGCCTTGCTCAAGAGGACAACAGGAAGACTGACTTAAACATTTGAGTATAGGATGAGTTACTTAAACATATTTTTCTGTCAACAGGGTGAACAAAAAGAGGGTAACATTAACGACGTATGCACTGAAGATGAGAACGACGAACTGGAATACGAAGCGTGGAAGCTTCGCGAAATGAAGAGAATCAAACGCGACAAGGAAGAAAGAGAAGCGTAAGTCACATTTATATAAAACTATTTATCTTGATATGTAATGTTATAACTTTCTTAGCAATTTTAGCTTTTGCTATTGGATGACCTAGTTTTGGACACTGCAATAGGGTATGTCACTTTGTCACTTATGTATAAGCTAAAATAAATAATTTATTTTTAGTGTGGAGAAGGAGATGTTAGCCATCGAGCGTATGCGCAACATGTCAGAGGAAGAGAGAAGAGTGGAAGCACGGATCAATCCCAAGCAAGTCACCAACAAATCCGTCAAGGGCAAATACAAGTTCCTTCAGAAATATTATCACAGGTAAGATAAGTTATAATTCAAATAAGTTTATTCATTGATGCCGCGTGGGGTAGTATGTACAATGTACATACACAGGCATGTACTGTAAGTCAGCGGCTCATTGATTTTGAAGAACTGTTGAGAATCTAGGCAGCCTAATCTAACTTATTATGCCAAATGAATTGTGTACCAATTTCATGTTTTACAAAAGGAAAAAAACGACAGAGGTCCGTCGGATGTAGACCTTCGACTTGTTACTAATATCATTCTAATGAAGCCTCAAATGTTTTTCAGGGGTGCCTTCTATTTGGATAAAGAAGATGAAGTGTTCAAGCAAGATTTCTCCGGGCCAACATTGGAAGATCACTTTGACAAGACTGTACTACCAAAGGTATACTATTCCCTTAGTATTTACTCCCTTGGGAGTAAAGTGGATACTTTATCGCCGCTGCGTTTTTTTAAATATTTCCAACTCCCAAAGCCAGGACTGATACATAATTGGCGATGGTCGAGCAGGATGTACTTTTCTATTTGATAACGAGACCAGCTGGTCGTTTGCCTGATGGTAAGCATAACGCCGACCCATTACAATTGCAGTGCCACTCAGAACCTTGAAACAAAAGCCTGCGCGGCACTGCAGTGCACTCTTTACCCTGAGACATTATAGGTATTAAGTCTCATAAGCCCAGTAATTTCACTGGCTACTTTGCTTATCAAACCGAAACAGTAATGCTTGCACATTACTACTTGGTGGCAGACGAGCAAAGCGGATGGTACCAACTCAGACGGATACTCGCAGAAGAGTTAGTCCTACCACCTAGTAAGTGTGTACCACAAACATAATAGAATCGACACCGCAAAGGCATATTTTGTGCCACACTGCGGTCCATGGACCGCAACTGTCCTAGTCCTTGAACAAAACGCGTAAGCGCCGTGAAATTAGTGGCGCTTTCGACCTTTTGATCGCGAGAAAACCATACCTTTGACGCAATCTAGCGCTACATATAATTAGTTTGGTTAGACGACATAATTGGGATGTTGACTGTATTCAAATAAAAATATAATTTTGCCGCGAAACGGTAGTTTTTGTGACAGAAATCCTATAAAACACAATATTTTTGTTTATTTTTAAGGAATATAATTTTAATTTAATAATCAAAATGTAATCACATTACTCCGAAGTCACGTGACATAAAACGCGCGTGACGTCACTTTCTCAATCGGAATGAGTATATTGCTCTTTCTGCCTAGAATTTTAGAGTGATTTCTGTGAATTTAGTTATCTGTGCCAGGAATCGTGACGTCACATCGACCATGTGACCAGTATTGGCGTTTTGGAGCGAAATTTAAAACGGTATTTAAAATACATGATAATTAAAATATTAGTTGTTTTAAAAATTAAATTCAAATATTTTGGGTTATATTAGGCCCATACGCATCGTTTTGAACACTTTCCCAAAATCAGTCAACATCCCAATAGGGAATATGCATGTATTTTTTTTATTTTTTTAAACGTTTCTACTAGTTATTACATTACCTAAAATAAATGTAACACATCCAAAATATAAACTATTAAGCTAAAAAAAATATATTAAAATCACTATCATTTTCGGATGATTTAAACGCGGCCATTTTGGCGCGCTTAGTCTGTGACGTCAGGTTACACTAGCAAGGAGTGTTTTCCCTTCACAAAGTTACTGAAAGTTAAATAACTGAGTGATAAAATCAACTTATTACCATGGAAAAGCACAGAAAAGCTTATTTTTAATATTGTCGTTCCTATGTGCCAAAATAACATCAAAACTGCACCTGACAAAGTATATTTCCTTATGCCGAAAGAGAAAAAGTAGTGCAAGGCTATGAGAAGAGACAATGTACTACTGTTTTAAATACTGTTTATAGGTACTGTTGTGAAGATCATTTTAACGTAAGTAAGGACATTAAAAAGTGAGAAAATATATATAATAATAATTTTTACTTAGTTACCTGCACATACCTACTTGTTTTGTTTACAAATCTCTACGAAAACATAACCTAGTTTACGAAAATAGTAAAATTAGCCGCATATTTTAGGTTATGTGTAGGTATGTTATATTTACAAAACCATGAAAACGATTATTTGTTAAATATATAACTTATTTGCCTCGCAGCTATTACTCCTCTGAGTTCAGCAGACGTAAAATCTGAATTAGTTGCGAAATACGTGGTCATCATAAACGTCTATTTTAGGAAGATTATCTGATTGTGCTTTGAGAAAACCAGTTTCAGTTATTGCGTTAAGTCTTTGTTCACAAGTATATAATACTTTAACACAGAAAACTAATAACTTAATATGAAACAACCGTGAAACAATACAAATAATCACCGAAAACCATACAAACAACTTGTTGACAGACGACGTCGAGTGTAACTTGACGTCACATTTTGTTCCACCAATAGCATTGCGTTTTGGAAATATGCGAGGGAATTTCGAAAAAGCCACATTTTGATTATTAAATTTCAGTATTAAATTATAATAAATTTTAAAAATAACTGTATAGGTATGTTTTTTTAGCAATAAAGATCACAAATAAAAATATTTTGTCCATTTTGGAGTCACGTGCATATTCCCTATTATTGTATTAGCGCTGCAGCGGACTTTAACAATGGACCAAGTCTTTAGTTTCACATACAGTCAATCAGGGTAACTTTGACAATCTGGGTAACTTTGGCACTTTTGATCTATCATGATTCTTTATTTTTTTACTATAGAAACTAACAAAACCACAACCAAATTCAAAAACAAATCTATTCTTTGCCAGCTCCATAAACAATCTTCACAAAAAAAGTTAAGTGTCAAACTTAATTCATCTATTATTTCAAAATGAAAACCGCGGTAATGTGGCGAGTAATTTTTTGAGGTGAAATACTCTGATTTTCATGCAAGTTGAGTTTAATTATAAAAAACTATTTTCTTTTTCTATCCTAGGCCTATTTTTTGTTGAAAATTGCAAATATTGACTTTTTGTAATAGTTTTCTTAATAGATAGAAAATATGAAAAAAATACAGATATTTATACAGATAATTATTTTCAAATTCCAGTTTTAATAAATTGTATGGATAAGTGTAACTATAAAATTGAAGAGATAATTATTTTTTGGTTGACATTCTTTATTGTATCGGTAATAATTCGAAGCTCAATGTCAAGTTGATTGGATCTCAATTTTGTTGCAATTTAAAAATAAAATATAACTATTTGTCTATTTTGTTCTGGTTTTATTTTTCACTATGGCTACCCAGAACCTATAAACGTTGATCAAAGATACCCAGAATCTTCAAAACACAAATAAAAAGCGATTTTAGTGAAAACCATAATTACTGTCAAAGTTACCCAGAAAGGGGGGGTAACTTTGCCATACCATATTTTTGTAATTTTCTTTTATAATTTCTATTAATAAAAGTCGGATAATTTTAGAATTATATTATTCACGATCTCAGAACACAAATATACTTAACAACTTATGTCTTATACTTTTTACCAAAATCATACAAGCAAAAACATGCTCGAAACCTGTCAATGTTACCCGGATTGACTGTAGCTTCTCCAACGTACATATTACCTCGATGGTATCTATGCCCAGAATGCTTTATTAACTACATTATCCCTATTCCCAGGTTATGCAAGTAAAGAAGTTTGGTCGCTCCGGTCGCACGAAATACACCCATCTCGTAGACCAGGACACTACTGAGTTCGACTCGGCGTGGTCGAGCGAGGGAGCGGCCTCGAGGCTGGCTAACTTCCGCGGCGGAATGAAACAAGTCTTTGAGAAGCCCTCAGCTAAGAGGAGAGTGAAGACTGATCGATAATTGTGCTCTTTTCTTACTAGCTAATTGGTTGACAATGAATTGATTTTTACAGCCATATGTTTCTATAAAAATGTTCCCCTAGCAATCTTTATAAATGTGTACAAAGAAATTATTTGGAGATGTCACATTGAAACGTTGTTTATCTATACAAATAAATACAATTGAAGTGTCTGTTTGTAATATCAAAATGCTTTTTACCAAATGCATATGAAAGTATATACGGTACCTATAACAAAACAAACATTTATAAAAATTTTGTCTGTCTGTCTATTTGTTCCGGGTAATCTCCGAAACGGCTGGGCCGATTTTGACGGGACTTTAACTGGCATATAGCTGATGTTACAAGGAGTAACTAAGGCTACTTTTATTTTAGAAAAAGAATGCCGTGCAAAAAAATAAAAACAATGAAATCCAATATCTCCGCGTGGTTGAAACCGCGGGCAGCAGCTAGTTATGAATAAAAATTTGACTATGTCACCATTTTCCTTTGCTTACAAAATGTGGTATTACTTTTACTATAAGTACTTACAAGTGAGCGAGTGAGCTATGGAATAGGAAGGATCAGTAGCATTTATTTGTTTGACTTGCTCACTAAGCGGATCATATTGTGTAGTTAATCCTAACAACTTTAATCAGTCACATTGAAATTTATATTTTTTAATTTTAGAATCCAATTTTTTTTATAAATTATAAAGTCAATAAGGTTATTATATTGAGGTTGTTATATATTATAACAACTAAGTAAAATGTGCGTTTAGTTATATTTATATTGAACAATAAACCAGCCTAATATGTTTGTTCAGTATTAGTTGTACAAGATGTGGTGGTTAATTTTACTCCCAAAAACAATCATTTCTGATGTGCACTTACAAACCTCCGACATCGTACAAGCACTTATTGTCAAAATAAGAATAAGTAGGTAATGCATAACTAAATAACCTGCAAGTAAAAGTGGGTTTGGAGACATGCGTACAATGTCCGCATTCGTACAATTCCACACTCTAGGCGTATTACAATAGAGGACTGCTCAAACCATAGCAATAAATGAAATATGTACTGTATATGTAACGGATAGGCCTGCGTAGCAGGTCCCTATGTTGGAGAGAGAAAGCGAATATAGAAACTGCTTGTTGCTAACTTCACTTAGGCCAAAATCCATTGCGCGGTAAGTCGTGTGACTTAGGTTTTGTAATGCCTTCAATATTACCATTGTAAATTTCATATTCGTAAGGGACGCAATAGAGTTGATATGTGAGTCAATTTGTAAATAATTTATGGAAAAACTTATTTAGTTAATTAAAGTTGTGATTGTAACAATTATATCTCTTTTTATTCGTAAGTATCTAGGTATTATTATTTACTTTTTTATAGCGAATAGGCTTGCGTTCGACTGCTATTGCAGCGACGATATGGTAGTATATACGGTAGCATAGACGTACGAAGATGTATCTTCGTACGTCTATGGTATCTATATCTTTTTTTTATACTATTTGATAAAGAGCCGATCGTTTGCCTGATGGTAAGCATAACGCCGTCCCATAACAATTGCAGTGCCACTCAGAACTTCAAAACACAAAGACCTGCGCGGCACTGCAGTGCGCTTGATACCCTGCGATATTAGGTATTAAGTCTCATGCCGATTTGATGAGCAAAGTAGCCAGTGAAATTACTGGGCTTTATAAGACTTAATGTTAAAAAAGTTTTTTTATTCTAAAATAAATGAATGATTATGATTACTAAAATATGAGAAACGTTGGTGAACATGTGGAAATCAAAATAATAATTGATTTATTATTTTACTCATCGTTTGCTCGACCATAGAACAAAATAATATAATATTGTGATACAATACATATAATAATTGCGATATATATATTTTTGGTCATAATTAACATAAAGCTAACTTAATTTTAACATGTGTGAGACAAAACAGTGCTATTTATACTCTAATTTAAATGCTTTATAACAAAACAATTTATTTTTTGCATTAACAATCTTAAAATAATTATACAAATTTAGAATCAAACAAGAAATACCTGTCTGAAGCGAGTATTAACATAGTTTGAAAGGTTGAAATATGCACATCAAGTTTTTTTCTAAATTTATAGTAAATAAAACTAATATTAGGTCATAAAATCACAGAAATACAACAGAGAACTAAGAATATAAATTCAATATAACTTCTAGAACATAAATCATTTATTATATTATAATTATTATGTCAACTTAAACTTAAAGAACGTATGTATCCACAAGCAAAACAAAAAATATAAATAAATTAGACTAGTGGAATGAACCCCTAAAATAAATTATAAAATCTTGTTCAACGTAGATTTGATATAATATACTTTATTGTGACAATCTTAACATAACTTATTTACAACAGTAAAATGTACTTAACTGTATAGATAGGTACTAAAAGGAATTAATAACATGCGAAATGTATAAAAACATGATTATTGGCCACAAACATATTTCGGGTTTGAAAATTAACCAAATCAAAACCATTCTTTTAGAGACAGGCAGGTCATTCACTTGATGGTAAGCACCAAACTTGTGCTCAGTGCCTCTGAGAGAATCCTGCGCAGAAAGGCCCCGCGCTTGCCACATTTGCCGTCAAATTTCCCCGACTCCCTTTGAGCTATTTATTTAAAAATCTAGTAACTTACGTACACTTTGGTATAAATATTCCGAAAAGGGTATTATTCTAAAATAAGCCTAAAATCTAAACGTATTAATTGCCTATAAAAGTATGCAAACATACAGTATAAAATGTCATGGTATACGATGCACTACGTTACGTAAAGTGTGTATATTAGGTATGTTACATACTAACAATTAAATAGTGTCTCCTCCTCCCATCATTTTGTTGCCGTATTCACTCAGCACCTGTAAATAAGAGAAAATAATAAAAACATGTCTAAGAAGTTAATAACACGTGTTTATTATTATATATTATATTATTATTATTATTTATTATATATTGGCTTGGCTGCTAGACGTAGCTATATTTTTTTAATACTTTTCTACGAAAAGAATTAGTTCAATGAAATTATGATTACTAATAATAACAATGTGGAAACAAACAAGCCACAAATTAATAGTTTCTGGCCAAATATCATATTTACATGTCCAGACATCCAATTTTGGTCAGGCCTTTGGGAATAATTTTTAAACACCGACACAAAAAATGAGAAGTGTTATAAATTTAACGAGTGCATCAGCGTATATGTGTTTCTGTATGTGGCATCGTAGCTGATGGATGAACCGATTTTGATTTACTTTTTTTTTGTTTGAAAGGTGACATGATCGAGAATGAACATTCTCGCATAAAATCTGTTCAGCTGTATGAAGATAATTAGCGCTTTGAGATGGGGGTTTTAATTATTCGCTTCTTTTCGTTTTTTAAGAACTTGTTTCTTTAACAACGTTCGTTCTAAAATGATAACCACCGAAAATTCTAGACTATTCCTTCCAGCCGAAGACCTAGCGACCGCTGGTCTTAATCGGGTTGGAGTCGAAAACGAACACGAAATTGTTAGCCCCTCTAGTTTTATACAATCAACACCGAAAGTTAACGTTTTTTTTTTGCTATTTGGTAACGAGACGAGCTGGTCGTTTGCCTGATGGGAAGCATAACGTCGGCCCATAATAATTGCCGTGACACTCAGAACTCTGAAACACAAAGGCCTGCGCGGCACTGCAATGAGCTAGTTACCCTGAGACATTAGGTATTAAGTCTCATAAACCCAGTAATTTCACTGGCTACTCTGCTCATCAAACCGGAATACAGTAATGCTTGCATATTACTGCTTGGCGGCAGACTTCACGAGCAAAGCGGTAGTAGGTACTAACCAAGATGAACACTCGCAGAAGAGTTAGTACCACCTAGTGAATAATTTGGCTTACTCTGGCCATTTCTATGAAGGACATGGAAGTATTCTGAGCGTTCACCTTGTACACAAACATGTAGTGGTGCCGGTTGGACAGCGCGTGCGGGCGTTGCGTGCGCAGGCGCCGCACGGCGCGCGGCACGTCCGCCGCGCCGGCGCCGGCGAGCAGCGCGCGCGCGCACACGTCCAGCGCACACAGCGCCGCCGACCGGCCCGCGCCCGACGCACACGTCACCACGCACGGCCGGATACCTACGGACAAACTGACTACTTACAATGTGCTGGTGCCGGAAATAAGGTTAATATTCAGAGACAACTGCACCGTAAAACGATCTAAGAACAGTCTTTGCAAAGCATCAGCTAAGCCGCCAATCACATTCGTATTCAGTAACAAAGTTCGCGTAAGTTCTAAGCTAAGATTAAGTGTTATGTGTCTATGGCTGGAAATGTTCACTGCCCTCATAGAGGGGGGAGTTTGCTATAATACACTATAGACACGATCATTCCCGTTGTCCCCCATCCACTTGTCCACCACCGGCGGACACTGACATATTCCCTATATAGGCGTCTTGGTGATAACAGTAGATTATCTATGATGTTGATCCTAGGACTTACGAGAATGCTGGTGCCCATTCCTTGGATATTCCCTTAGCCGGCTCTTACGGCACCCATAACCCACGTGAAGAGATGGGATGGTACTGTTCTTATTGGTAGACTACGGTCTACTTCCAAAAACACAGATTCGAATACGGTAAAAACATTTTAACTGTATAGTACTAGCTTCTGCCCACGTTCCCACAGGAACCGTGAAGTGTTTCAGGATAATAAGTACCCTATGTTATACGCTCCGTTATTGCATGAAAGAAGGACAAACCAAATGACCAACAAACGTACAAACACAATTTCGCATTTATTTTGGTACAGACATTAATTAGGAAGTAAAGTACAGATGATATTGGTATTTTGTAAATTGTCGGCCCGGCTTATATCAACTCATAGCTGTTATGTGACGCTGTGTCGTTCGCATGGACTTTGTCATTGTTGTGCCGACTGTGTCTACTGAAGTTGTAGATCAGGCGTGGCTCTCCATCGTCCTCCGTAATCCTACCCATTTACACATACCCTCAACTTCCGAAGCTGCCTTCATCCTGCTCAGGGTGCCGTTGTTCGCGTATCCCCTCCTGTTTTGTTCCTCTGCCTTAGCGGGAGAGTACACGTTGACACCGTTGCTTGAGCCATTGTCTTCCCGGAGTTTGGAGAGGTTGTTGAAAGACGATCTGTTCTGATCGCCGTAGATCACTTCTACACCTGTAATAAAGGTTTATAGCATTCATCCAACGCAATTTTCGAAAAAGAGGCACTGCGAAAAACAAGTTAATTTCCATCCTGCTTCATTTTATGAAACAACTCACCTTCTTCATCATATTCTTTCGCCGTCTGCGCAACCTTCATATAACTCCTCATTTCAAACAAGAAGTCTATCACCGAGTCGTAATCATCAGGCACTCCTTTAGCAGGCCAGAAGTACCAGAGGTGCGTGACCTCTCTCCACGTCCTAGTGGTCAGGTTGACGACCTGGACGCTGGAGATGGCATACTTGTCGCGTTGTTCGCGCTTCTTAAGGATGATCTGGAACTCTCCGAAGGTGCGCTTGTTGTCTGATATTTCGGACGGTGGCAAGTATTCGTAGCATTTCTCCTGGAAGAGCAAACTTTAAATTTTGTAGTTGGATAATGATGCTTTTGTTTGGTGTTATTTAATTACCAGACAACAGGGAACAACCTACCACAGTTTTACAATCCATATATTGTAATACTGTGACAGTACAATTTTTTTCCCCGTAGTTGATATCTTCTTAAAATACCCAGCTCCCGTGAGGAGCAGCTGGGTTATGTGGGATTTGTACCCGTACTCGTCACATTACGTCATTACGTATTAAGCCTCAAAAGCCCAGTATTTTACTGGCTACTTTGCTCATCCAACCGAAACACAGAAATGCTTGCACATTACTGCTTGGCGGCAGACTTCACTAGCAAAGCGGTGTTACCAACCCAGATGGACACTCGCATAAGATTTAGTCCTACCACCTAGTAAAGGGATATAACATGTTTCGCTTGTTTAGGTTTTAACTGTCGTCTAAACAAAATTTGTACACAATCATTTACCACGCCGTTCTCCATGTACTCTGTGAGCATTACGATGAGCCTGGAGTTCTGTTCCCACACCATCCGCCAGAAGTCGATGACGGTGTTTGGAAGCGGCGCCTGCGCCAGAATGTAGTAGTTGCGGATATTACCGGGACCCTGTTATTAAAGAAACAATATAAAATCTATCACTTATATTATAAAGTAGCTGTTCTCCACGGTTTCACGCGTGTGGAGATTCTTACAGGAACGCGTATATTTTTCCGGGATAAAAAGTAGCCTTATGTTATTCTTCGGCCCATAAACTATATTTATGCCAAAATCACCGCGATCCGTCGCGTCGTTCGCTCCGTTTCTGCTGAATGAAGGATAAACCAACAAACACACTTTCGTATCTTTGCATATTATGTACGGTGAAAAGCTTGCCAGTAGCAGGTAGGATCTAATTGGGGACGTTGCCTGCAGCGCTGGTTATCTGTTCTTTAAATTAAAAATTAAACCTTGTAGTAACTTGAAGATTACTAAAAGTTTATGTAATATAGAAAAATTTATCGATACTTCGAATAAGTATTATAAACAACTATAGAGCACTAAGGGCTCAGTATGTTACACGAGATAAGGTTTGTTTACTTATAGTTTCTATTTAAGTTTTTGCTGATAGATATTTCTCGATAGAACTTACCGTAACATAATTAGCATTGATGTACTCCGAAGTCGGGTCATTCCCGATCCTGCTCAAGGGTACCCTGGTCTCCGGCAGCGGCAGCACGTTTGAGTACCTGTTCTTGTCCTCACAACCAGATGGGACTTCCTCAGGACGGACCGTGACGGACGGGATCTCGGAGAACTCTGCCGTCATAGAGTCAACGTCGAGGGCAAAGTTGGCGAGAGCAGGGTACTGCATGGGGTGGGATGTCACCTGAAACATTTGTACATAGGTAACTAAATAAGTTTTAAATGGAAATAGATAATAAAATGTACCTACCTATTTAAACACTTTTTTAAAATAAATTTATAAATTGCTTTAGAAGCAGGATCATTCTTAACGAAAATATTGAAATGTAATATATGAAATTTCATTTTCCATTTTTTCATCCTAGTGGTGGTATTCTTTCATAACATTTATTAAAAGACCACCCTAGAGATATACTTACCTTTTTCATAAAATAAAATATGTAGAAAAAAAAAGAAAAATTTAAATCGGTTGACAATCGGAGTAGAAATCGAGTCAAACATCCCCACAAAAAATATAGACGAATTGAGAAACTCCTCCTTTTTTGACGTAGGTTAACACCATTTTGTAAGAATCGAATACCTATCTGTTTGTGCCTAAGCTATGCCACCAACGATACAGAGAATTCTAATATAAGAGAATGAGTATGAGCATATATGCTTACCTCGTCGTCGTAAGCAGGATTTCCATAGCTCCTCTTGCTGGCGCGCAGACGGTGGTTTCCCTTCCGATGACCAACGCTCACGCTGTCGAGGCTATAAGCATCCAGGGAGACCGGGGTACAACGCTGAGCATAGATGCCTCGGCGGCCACGACGCCGGACCACCAGCTAGAAAATAAAAAAGAAAATTTGTAAACTTCAGACCTTACTCCTAATATTGAACGTCGAAGCTTCGGCTGACAGACCGCAGTTTTACTACCATGAAAGACAAACGGTCTTAACACAAAAAAATAAAAACCAGCGAAACCTGTGTTACAGCATTTAACTCATAAACATGATTTAGTCGCGTGTTTAAATATGAGCAACCCCATATTTATCTCTCTCTAGCTAAACGGGCGTCTAAAATTTATGTTTTGTGAAAATGTCGAGCTATGAACATGGAATCAAACGTTGGATCCGAAACACTTTCGTGGTATAAAGTAGGAAAGGAGTAAAGCCCCATTAGTCATTACTATAAACTAGCTGTGCCCCGCAGCTTCGCCCATATAAGTTACTCCTTATAACATCAGCTGTCGACAGACTTCACTTGTCAGTGAAATCCGTCAAAATCGGTTTAGGAGTTTTGGAGATTATCCGGAACAAACAGACAGACAAAAATACTAAATTTTTTTTTTTGCTATCAGTACCATATTTACTTTCATAATATGCATTTAATAAAAAGCTGTTATCAACGGATCGACGTGATTTTAGGCGTAAGTAGACATAGTTTTGGAACGGGGAGTAACATAGGCTACTTTTTAACCCGAAACAATGCATAGTTCCTGTGGGAACACATGTGAAACCGCGGGCAGTAAGCTAGCAACATATAATTATAAGCTACGTTTCATCTCTAATTGGCTTATCACCTTGTTATTTTAAATAAAATAAAATTTGAACTACATAACTGAACTCTGATTTAACTTTACACACGTGACCAAAGTAACTATACCTATTGTACGCCACAAAGTCATACACACATACAATCATACATAAATAAGTGTATAATTACTAGGCACCTAGCGATAAACACAAGCTTCAATGGTCTCTTGTCCTCGAAATCCGATGACATGGAGCTTAATGTTGCGTCCGCTGATAAGGTTGGTTGTGAGAACTCCACGTCGGCACTTACGAGTGTTTAGATTAGTCGAGACGAGACCGTTATTTGGGCTGGCGTAATTTTAGAACATTATAATAATAGGTATGAAAGGTTGGCCTGATTCAATAAAACAGAAGTCATCATCAAGAAAAACTTTAAAGTACTAATACACAAATTGAAAAAAAAAAAAATTACAGACCCCAATTTGTTGGATTCCGTCCTATTGATTATTTATTTATTTGTTATATTGGACCATAATAGCAAATAAAATAAAACATGGATGTGTAGTTTCGCTGTGTTGGAAAATACGTAAATACAATAATATATAATACACCATTTATATCTATCGATGTAACAAAAGTAAATAAAAAACACGACTGCCCTATGGCCTAGCTAATGCCACTCGGGATGATGTAAGGATTACGATACGAACGATACCACATAAATCCAAATCTGTTAATGCATTTAAAGACTATGGTTGAATAAAGAAACTCACATATACGCATGAACCCTAAAAACATTACACACCTTTTTTGTGCAGTCGTGTAAAAATGTAACCATTCCAATTGGATTTGCCGTAGTCGGATAAGATGCATCACAATATTCCAGGTACTTTATTCCTTTCTACTATTTACCAGACTTCCTATAATTAGAACATCTTATCAGCCCGTGTCTCCTCAACCAATACTTAGTTTACTGATAAAAACTAAAAAGCGCCTTTTAGTTGTTGGCTACTGCCTTCCTACTAGTTCCTACAAATAAATAGAAATAGAGGCGAAATCATTTATCTGATCATACATCATCACTTGCGTATTTACCGCGGTTACTCCATTGTGAAACTATTTTTTCGAGTTCAGATCGTAAAAGCTGGTGCGGTTCGTCTCTTTCACTACCTGTAACCGTGGAATGGTTAGCGCTCGGACTAGACTTCTACCAAGCTCCATAAACGGTACGATATGCGTCAAGGGATGATCACTGTTTTTCCATGGTGTTCGCATAGTCCGTGATTGATACTTATCCATCAATCATGCATTAGGTGTACGGGCTGCCTTATTAGATGACAGCTAACATTGTACACTAACAAAATGTAAAAATATTTTATCCATCATTAACTTTACAAACTGACAATATTATTTGGATATTTACCATGTAAAATACTTGCATTGAGTTTTAATCATTTTAGACGTATATCTAATTACCTATCTTAAGAAACTGTCTAGCAAACCAGGCTTCTCAAATTATTACGGTAACATGGTTACATAAGTTTATATACATATAACTAACGTGATACTTACCAACGAGTACGTCCTCTACGTAACGTAGGGGAATTATACCCGTATTATAGTTACACTGTAATAATACTTCTCTTGTAACTATTATACCTTTTCAATTTTTAAGTAAATACAATGATACATTGTTATGCAAGCCTAGACTGTACCTATATTAAGTATTTTTTAGTTCTCGTCTACCACTAATATATGTAGTAACTAAATACTTTGCACTAAGCGCTATAACCTACTACATATATTATGCTAAGTACCTAGCTGAGATTCTTTGAAAGAGTTATAAAGTATAAAGTCCGCTGTTTACACAACACCTAAAACACTACAAAATATTATACCTACTTTAAAGGTGCACATAACCACTTGACACTTGTCCTGTTGAAATGTGGATATGGAACTCTTTACGCACCCAAAATAGCCAAACTCCTTTAGTTTCCGTTGAAATCATTATCGCTATGAGTGCAAAGTGGAAATTGAAAGGACCCAGCTAATAATTCTAAGAAAGCTAAGCTTTTTTTAAGGGGCTCGTTCTCGTACTGAACTAGGCATCGTATAAAAAGGGCCCAAGGGCCTGCGCTGGCCACTTGAAACCTTGATTTATTGGTACCCTACAATAGGTGGGTCCATTGACACACGAGAAATGTAAAATTAACAAAAGTTTAAAGCTTGTTTTGTTAACACTGTTGAAAGCATTTCTTCATTCGTTTTAATTCGAATAGGCGACCACAAGGGTGCAAGGGTGGGTGGGTCTCACAAAGGTGAGACCTAAATCAGATATTTAATTTCTTAGTTAAAAAACTACCAAAAACAGAGTTAGGTAATGTTTTGCCTAGCAAGTGCCGATTTCAAGCAGCAAATGTCATTCATATCTTTGTTTTCGTAAACATACTTGTATAATGATATGCCATCCCTTACATAACTAATAGAAGAGCTTCCTTCCTATTTTATATCCTACTATTTCACGGCGCTACAAGGCGTTTTTACTTTTATTTTTATAATTATTTTGTAGAGATCATTTGATGTGCAGTAAGTCAAACTTTGGCTGCGTCTACCGGGATTATATTCTCTTTGACTGCGTCAATGGGGCGATGCACTATATATTTATATCAAGTAGGATAAGGACGGTAGGACCACGGCCAATGAATGCAAATGATTTGCGGTAGAGGGGAAACAATACCTATGATCTGTTAATGGTATGTAGTCGATGTTACGGGCACGGGCGGTACAATGGAAACGCGCGCCAAAGGGCCGTCATCAGCAGAGCTTTGTTTATAATACGCGCTGTAAAAACATCCCGCTGTACGTATATTGGCGACACCTACAGCTTACTAGGAACCTAGGTGAGCAAGGTACGGCCTATAGAAAGTTCCGAACTGATTTCTAATGTTATGTTTCTTACATTGAACAAAAAATATTTTACTTTAATTTTCATTTGTCATTTTCTCAGGAAGACTTGAAGAATTTAATAGTGCGGGCTCTTCAGTTTTTTGTTTTTGCGTTACATTGGAAGAGTGTGCAGTTTTGGACTACCTCTATGTAGTTAAGGCCTCCTTCATCCTTGTACTTTTTTATGTTATTTGGTAACGAGACGAGCTGGTCGTTTGCCTGATGGTAAGCATAACGCCGGCCCATAACAATTGCAGTGCCACCCAGAACTTTGAAACACAAAGGCACTGCAGTGCGCTCGTTACCCTGAGACAGTCTCATAAGCCCAGTAATTTCACTGGCTACTCTGCTCATCAAACCGGAACACAGTAATGCTTGCACTCTACTGCTTGGCAGCAGACTTCACGAGCAAAGCGGTGGTAACAACACGCACAGCATATGTTTGTGTTTTGCTGTCAAAATAGCCATTGTTTTGCAACAAGCGCGGATTACGAGGTGTGTAGGTGTACGGACTGCCTAAACGGTCCGTTACACGCCATAATAAACGCTAGCATTATGTTTCCCTGTGTCGCAGGTGGCATAGACCCTCAGACAAACACAACACAAACATCCAAGACACGAGAACAGACATTATACATACATACACAAAATCTGCTGCGGCCGGGAATCGAATCCGGGACTCCCCGTTTTGCAGGCAGCGTTACTACCAACTTAGTCTCGGAGCCGTCTAACATGCATGATTGATGGATAAGCGTCAATCACGGACCACGCGAAAACTATAGAAACACCACGTTCACCGCTTGATGAATATCGTGCCGTCTGTGGAGGTTGATAGAAATCTAGTCGGAGCGCTAACCGTCCCACGATTAGAGATTGTGAAAGAGGCGAACCGCTTCTTCAATATCTTCTCAAGAAAATAGCTTCACAACCACTGCGTATTCAGTGCAGAAGCCACGGTAACTACGCGGTGGTGCGCAAGTGATGTTTGTATAGCGTAAAGCGGAGCAGTCGTCACTTTGAGCCCAGACACGGAGTGAAAGAGTCAGTACTATCTGGCTGTATTGTTCTTGTCTATTTCATTAATTTTTGATGGTTTTACATCAAACCGCGCATGTGCGTATATTGTCTCGTAATCTGTGATTTTGCACAGCAAAACACAAACATGCATAAGTGTGCATGGCCGGCCTTACAATGCTGCGTCATCAAATGGACCACTCTTGCAAACTTTAGCACTAACTCGATCCCGTACCCGTGTAAATCTGCCCTAGCCTGCCCTGGATCATTCGCGCACTGCCCGGTCACACGCCGATCTGACGTAACCCGCGCCGGTAGTGCCCTGCGCACACGCATTGTCGCTTTGAAACTACACTTTAAATTTATTTAACATTCATTATTATAACAAATAATTTAAATTTCTATAATAGTAAAATGGGTACATTCTAAATGTTTTTATTTTGGTGTTTCAAAGCGATGATTCGATCTTAAAGTGTTGTGTATCTGAAAGAGCCTGAAGCGGGATCTTTTGGTAAGGATTTTTTTAAATTTTTTTTACAAGTCCTGTACAAGTTGTACAACTTAAGCATGTTTTGAAATGGATCTTTTTAAATTTATTTTAAAATAGGAAGTAATTAATTTGACTCATGTATCTATGTTTTGTAGACATTTTTACTTATAAAATACAGAATTTTAAATGTAAATGGAGACCTTCGAAACGTGTCATAAAGGATCGGTTGGCAGTGATACTCCATTGTTATGAATGTTATGTGGAGAGCGGAGACGTAGGTACCTAAACCACTTTTTAACAGGCGAGGCGGGCGATGGCTTGTTTTCTAATTTACCTAACTTTTTTTAAAATTTATAATAAGCCAATCTAAACAGCCACTCAACACATCACGAACCCCAAAAACATTACACTCTTTTATTGTGTAAAAACAGATGATTTTAGACATACAGTCCTGTAAGTACAGTGGGCGACAAAATTAAATTAACACGGAGTCTGGAGACTGCAGAGCAAGTAAATAAGGAATATAACCAGCTATTGGATAATGTTCTAGCTGCCTACCAGATCGCAGCAGATACAAAGCTTGCTGGTGGTATTGTCTCGTTGACTTGGCAATATAATTATTTTTGCCAAATAAACGTATACAAGTATTTTCGTCACCCGTCGCATGATTTAAAACGTTATAATAAAGTTTTGAAAATAGGAGGAGATCTCTGCCCTGCGGAGCTAATTGGCTGTATGTACTTACAATAAGTTAACTTTATGAGTAACTAGCTTCTGCCCGCGGCTTCACCCGCGTTCATACAAGAATCCTGCATTTTTCCGGTATAAAAAGTAGCCTATGTTACTCTCCGATCCATAAACTATAACTGTGCCAAAAATCACGTCGATCCGTTGCTCCGTTGCTGCGTGAAAGGAGGACAAACCAATGGAAGTATGGATGTGATGGAACATTGGAAAAGCGCGGCGCGTTTCGGCGCGTGCGTTGCTCATATGCATTTAGTTTATTGTTAGTTCATTGGTTGATTTTTAATTAACAATAAGTGCAATGTAACCAAAGTCATTTACGTTATAAAAATTGGTCAAGTGCGTATCAAGCCGTGTTTATATTATAGGATTTTGTTTTCCGTAAGTAAAACGAAATGTTTTAATCAAATATCTAGCGACTAAAACTTTAGGTAAAGGTGTCATGGATAAATCATCATAAGGAGGTTTTTTTTAATACTACTAAATTATTAATGTGGTTGAATTTCTTGTATATGTGCCAGAATCGGTTTGGAATAGGACTCAATGTACGTACTAGATTAATAAACAATTCAGTGCAATGTAATATACTTCAGAAGGTGCCTATTACAATATTTTAATATGAAAAGTGTTATAGCACTTTGTCAAGTCACATTTATGTGATAATATATAACAATATGTACTACGTATACGAAGAACATACGTAGATAGAATAGATACAATAGAAGTACATAGTATATAATATTTACTTTTAGTTTTAGTAATACTTACTTTTAATATTATAAATCTGAAAGTAGCAATACAACATACAGTACATATCAATAACAATTTACAATAAACTTTGAGTCTTTTTCAAACCAGCTACTACAAAACCAGTGTTTAGATAGAGGGTAAATTCAAAATTAATGTCGCTTCCAAAATCAAATGCTTCTCAGCACACAGCCAAGTGATGCACGGATAACTACCCCGGTTTTGCTGATGGTGGAGCCAGGCGTGCGAACTCTTAAATCTTCATATTGCTGCCATAGGTACGTTTTTTAGCTTTATTTTGTTTTAAGTATAAAGTGACGAACACATAAGGCTTTATGTTCTGTTGCGGGGTGTTTGGACTAGAAACTGCTCTACTACCTAACATGCAACAGTTGCTTCACGATATTTATTTCAGCGGATGCTTCGGTTTACTGTATATTTTTTTTTAATTTATTTTTGTCATGTTATTGGTAAAGAGACGTGCTGGTCGTTTGCCTGATGGTAAGCATAACGCCGGCCCATAACAATTGCAGTGCCACTCAGAACTTTGAAACACAAAGGCCTGCGCGGCACTGCAGTGCGCTCGTTATTACGTAAGCCCAGTAATTTCACAGGCTACTTTGCTCATCAAACCGGAACACAGTAATCATTGCACATTACTGCTTAGCGACAGACTTCACTAGCAAAGCGGTGGTAACAACGCAGATGGACACTCGCACAAGATTTAGTCCTCCCACTAACACCTACCTACCTACTTGTATATGATTTGGGTCTCAACGACCGGTGTATATCTACAAGCTACCTCACTAGTGGACCATGGATGTCGTATGTATCTGTAACCCGAACGTTTGAAACTTATACAATTAACTTCAGGTTTCAGTGAAGGAAAATATTGCGATGCAACCACGGTGTGATGGTAGGGCATGTTGTGATGCAACCATGGTGTGATGGTAGGGTATAAATTATGAAGACCAACCAAGCACCTATCAGTGATTATCTGACAGCTACTGCTACTGTAAAGTTTCATCGACATCCGTTCAGTAGTTTTTGCGAGAAAGATTAACGAACATACATCCATCCTATTAAACTTTCGCGTTTATAATATTAAGTAGGATACATTGAGAAATTACTTCCTAATCAATGGTAGGATAGGATGAAAAAAAATTGTGATTCGCTAGGGTCTGAAACCAGTGAGTGAAAGATTGGCATCCAACCGTTGGATGTTCACATGATTGTTGTCCGTTACAATTTGAAAATTTTGCGTTAGTCATTATTTCATTACCCACAGTGCATCTGTCGGGTGTCCTATGCCTGCCATTAGTCCCTATGACCGATATACAGTTCCCGACTTCTCATTAGCGATAACGGGCGTCCGGTGTCCAGTGAAGGTACCTACGTTGTAACGCGTCTCCGGTTGCACGGTAAAGAATTTTTATGATACGGAGTGGATCTCATGATTGCGGAGTGTCAGTTGGGTGGTTTAGATTTAAGTTATCGTTGGTTACGTTATTATTTGCTACCCGAGATCGCACGAGGAATTTGCAAGCTCTTGTGTGAGAAATAAATTTTAATTGTGAAAATTAGCTCAATTATTAGTAATAGCTAGCTGTGAGCCGCGGCTTCACCCATGTAATTAAAGTAGCCTATGTTATTCCTTATAACATCAGCTATCTGCCAGTGAAAGTCCCGTCAAGATCGGTTCAGCCGATTCAGAGATTAGCTAGAACAAACACAGACAGCCACACAATTTTGACGACATATATTTGGTGACTAAGGTCTCGCAGTTTTGAACTAGGCTTGAGATTTTATTACTTATTAAGTGGTTTGTTTGGGGACAAGATCACAAAGAACATAATTATAGCGCCTGTTATTAAAATTGGGGTGTTTTGACTCACTGTGATGCGCATGTTCAGTAGGGAAACGTCCCTACTGATAATGATTTATCTTCTAAAAAGTACGTTTATATATTTCAGGATCAAGTTAACAAGGGCCCTGAAAAACCATGAAAACTACGTGAAGAGACCGCACGGACGCAGTTTAGGAGGGATTTGAAATTACAATTTTTAGGTAAGGTTTTCTATAATAGTTTCCTTTTTTTCCTTTTTTCTCCTTTTTTTCCATGTTATTTTTATAGCCAAGAATATAAAATAGGAATGTTATATGCTATGCCCAATAATTTCACTAATTAGTTTGTGCATCAAGCCACCTGCTGCTGTAACCACAGTAATGCATGCACACTAGGTACTGCTTAGCGGCAGACTACAAGAACAGTTTGTTAGTGGGAGGACTAACTCTTCTGCGAATGTCCGTCTGGGTTGTTACCACCGCTTTGCTCGTGAAGTCTGCCGCCAAGCAGTAGTGTGCAAGCATTACTGTGTTCCGGTTTGATGAGCAGAGTTTCCAGTGAAATTACTGGGCTTATGAGACTTAATACCTAATGTCTCAAGGTAACGAGCGCACTGCAGTGCCGCGCTGGCCTTTGTGTTTCAAAGTTCTGGGTGGCACTGCAATTGTTATGGGCCGGCGTTATGCTTACCATCAGGCAAACGACCAGCTCGTCTCGGTACCAAATAACATAAAAAAAAAAGCAATGCGCTGGTGACCGATGGGACCTCTCATGAGGTCACCGCTTACTATACCATACAATAATTACACATCTTATCAAGTCAAAAGAGTGAATAGAAAACTGACATACTGTTTCAAAATAGCTACAATCTATAATTATAGGTATAGATACTTTTTACTTCTCTCTATAGATAGTTTAGCGTTGGACCACTATCTCGACGTTGTGGTCGAAGATGGCGAATATCTTAAATTTAGATTAGGACTGGCTCTCTATTACCGGAACACACCGATAGGTGCTTGGCTACGATAGAACTAGGCGAGCACTAGAAGTGCGCTACCAACATGATATGATTTAACTGCTTAAGGTTTAAGCTTGCTTTAAGCTATGATTGAACTGTCTTGTCTGGAAGAGATAAGTTTGAGAGATAAGTGACACTCAGTTTGCAAGGTTTTAGTTTTTGATTTTTTTTTGTATTGTTGTTTTTCAATAAGGAGTATATCCATCTATGATGCATCACGATGTTTTTCTTAACAGAAACCTCAAGCCTATTGTAGGATTCGAACCATCGACCTACGGATACGGCACTCGACGTCAGTACCAGTGCGCCATAATCGCCTCTAAATTTCTTGATTCATGAAAACTATTTCCCATAACTATTTCTACCTATGGATATGTTTCCCACGCTTCTCTATGCCCTTTATAAAACCTATATCTTTAATATTTCAGAAGCAGTCCCCTGTTCTCCGGTTGTAACTCTACAATGTACTCCAAAGTAGTGAACGTAATTTATCGTAAGTTATCAATAGATATTATGCTCATTACTTTGGATATGTTGTCAGAACTCACTACAAACGAAGACTCCCGAATGAAAAAAGAAGATTGAAGATATTCTGGAAAACACTTGGAATATTGAAGATCTTCTGAAGACATTGTCTATTTTTAGAGTTGTTTAATACTTTATATACTATTATGATTTCACTGCGATTTTTTGGCAACTGTCTAAAAGGCTTTATTATGTAGCTACTATACATAAGCACTACGTTACGTTATTAAGGGCCGATTTTTCAATAGTCAGATAGCGTCCTGTTAGATAATTCCCTGAAACTAAGCCTGTAGTGTAGACAGACGTAAATAAATTGTATGGCTTTCTAAATAAATAAACCTTAGTTAGCTAACGGTCCATTAATTTTGAAATGAAAGACCGGAAAAACACGAAAATTAATTGATTGGATACCAATCAGTTTGTTAAAGTGCAATTGAAAAATCGGCCTTAAGTATCTAAAGTAGCTACAAAAACAGTTGGATAATCTACAAGTCAAAGTAGTCCTATAAATAATCCAATTAATGTTAGTTGTAACTCACTACCAGTTGGCAGCGTACAATTGATATCCGTTACGTACACCGGCTAAATAGCCGGTGGCCCACTAATAGTAAATACTATTTTAGTCATAAGGTACTTTTACTAGTAAACTAAGTACAAATATATCTGAGAAACCTATAAGTTATTGATTTTATAATAGTATATTAAACGTGCTGTCATAATAATTAATCTCATACTATCGTTGAGACGCATTCCTTTAAAACTTCTAAAACAACCTTGCCTAACTAATTTAAATTACTTAATTGAAAAACATGTAAAGAAATACTCACCAGTAATCCAATCAGCAAAATAAGCGCAATAACACCTATTGTACTAACAGCAATCGCTATAGCTGCTCCCGAGCCTTGTTCATCAGGCAGTACCCGAGATGACGCTTCCGTAGTCACTTCTCCCGCATAATTCGTCAGATCCTCCAGATCACTGACCGTCTTTGTTGTATCTGTATCAAATGTTTCTGGTGTAGTAGATTCTATTATATTGGCTGGTTCGGTTGTTTCTATGATCGGTACAGTTGTCTCTGGAATTTTGGATGAGGTCTCTGGAATATTGTATGTTGTGGTCTCTATAGTTGGTGCTCTGGCTGTTTCGACGGTCGTTGTTGTTTCTAAGATGACCGTGGTTAATTCAGGCGTGGTTTTGGTTTCGTGAATGATCTCGTTGCTGTCGCTATTCTCTTCAGAAGCACAACTGGTTTCAGTTGTTTCTGTTGGTAATTCAGTAGTTGTTGGCGGTAGTGTTACAACTGTTACCTTTTCGGTATTAATTTCAGTAACCACTTCAATAACAATTGTTGTAGTGTCTTCAGGAACTTCTGTTGTTGATGTCGTTGTTGGTTCAGTTGTAGTAGTTGTGGTCATTTTAGTTGTTGTTGGTGATAACGTTGTAGGAGCTTGGGTCGGTGTAACAGTCGTTATTTCAGTAGTTGGTTCAGTCGTAATTTCTTCTGTTATGGTTTGAATAATAGTATCTGTAGTAGTTACTGGCAGTTTTTCGGTAGGATTGGCAATAACTTGCGATGAAACCTCTAATACTGGGGTCGTATCAGGAACTACAGTTGTTGTTTCTAGAGTGTCTGTAGTAGTCATGTATTTAGGTCTGTAAGTAGTTACAGGACTATCTAGAATCGTTGTTAGCTTTGTCCTAGTTGGCATAACAGAATGCCATGTGATCGTCGTGGTCTCAGTGTCAACCATATCAGTAATTTCAGAATCTGTTGTTTGCTCGACTTCTTCTGTCGGTACGTAAGAAAACCTTATTGTTGTTATCTCAAACTCTTCTGTTGTTTCTTTAGGTTTTTCATCAGTAACAGTTTGGTTAACTTCGGAACCAGCAACAGTTTCATCTTGCGGTGTGGTGATATCGGCGGGTAGTTTCGTAATCGATTCAAAACCAGTTGACTTTGTGGCGTCAACCGGTGGAATTGTTTTGTTGTCTTTGACAAATAGAGAGACCGTTGTTGTCTCCATCGCAGGTATCCAGAGAGGTTTGACTTCTTTTGGTTTTGGTATAAAATCAACTGAATTATCTTTGATTGCTTCGGTAGTGATAAGTTCAGCACTGTTCATCGATATGTTACTCTCAGCTGGTATTTTCTCTAGTTTTCCTTCGGTAGAAGTCACATGATCGCGGCTTGACGATGTAGGAGAGTATACCGGTTGCCAAGGAAGTTTATTTTGATCTACTTCGGTTACTTTTTTAGTTATAATGTCATTGCTGATTGAACTGGTTGTCGTCGTAGTTGTTGAGCCAATGGTTGTCTCTTTCTTGTCTGTAATATAAAAAAGGGCAATTTTAGACCCAACGTTGAGATAATAGTAGAATGCTTGTATGGATATATTACTGCAAGTGCAGTGCTGGTGGCGGTATAGATCTAAAAATTGAAAAATGTACAATACGTATATATGTATATTTCTAAATGACAAGAACTTCCGCTATTTTGTGACATCATGTAGCTTCTACGTTAGAAAGGCCTATACGATACAAAAAATTGCACATCCAAAAAATGATGTGTATAAATGTTGTCATCAATTTTAAATAGGTACATTTAATTTAGGTTTAATGTTGAGTTCAATAAAAATCATAAACCTCCACCTCCACCAAGAAATTCTTCAGTCAACCGGGATAAAAATTTAGTGTTAATTGTTTCTCCCTAGATTATCTTTTATTTTCTTTATTATTCTTATTCTTTTATCTTAATCTTACGACCGACGGAAGTACCTCTAACTAATTGAACTCACCAATAACTTCCCCGACTTTCTGCAATTCATTCTCTGTCGCATTAACCAAACTGTTTGGCATCGAAGGTGGGCTGATCAGTCCAGCTAGTGCCCACGCTGTTGAAGGAATCTCCATTTCACTAAGATCCAATTCCTTTTCGGACGAAGTCGCAGTTGCTGATGTAAACCGCGTCGAACCTCGCTTTCGCAATGAAGGAATAGTATTGTCCGATATAGATTGAGAATGAACAACCTTTTTAGTTCCACCGATGTCGCTTTGCAGCACTGGGTCTATCTCCGCTGATGGTACCGTTGTCAACATAGCTTTAATTGGTTGTCGAGCATTTAACGTCAAAAACTTGTTCTTTATATTGAAGTGCTCAGAGTAAATAGTTGTAGGGCTTGTAGGTTTCGAATACACTCTCGTTATGTTACGTCTAGGTGACATCCAGATTGGCTTTGTCTTAGGGGTGGTATAGTGAAATTTACGTGTTAGAGGCCTTGCAGTATTTACCAACTCGTCTGTTTTCAAAGTAACGCTGTTTGGAGAATCTTTGGATCCAGTTAGATTAAGACGTTTGGAGTAGTTTCTATTTCTACTGTAGCTACTCGAAAACAATCGTGTTATTCCTTCAGTAGTTGATGCATAGTTTTGAGTGGATATAGGAACATTGTTGACAGAATTAAATATCGGTTGTATACTGGATATTGGCAAGAAATCGGGTCTCAATGTTGAAAAAGCTTCAAGATCAATTTGAGGTTTCGTTGGTTTCGGTAGGTCTGATTCAAAAGTTGGCTGCGTCGATTTTAATACTGCTAATTCATCTTGCGGAGATGTGCTTGCAGTGGTATCAACTGCTGAAGTATCATTATCACAATCGTCATCATTTGAATGGTTTATTGAATATGTTTCAGTCGATAAAACAGACATCTCATAATAAATACTGGTACCTTGCACATCAGATAGTTCTTTGTTAGCACTACTAGCGCCTTGATTATCTGATAAGCGAATTTCTTTGGTATTCTTTAAAAATACTGATGATTTGTTACTAGGCGTGTTATTACTCAGTCTTTCAAGACCTATATTTTCTTTCACTATTTTATGTACGTTAGTCGTGTTAGGTGGTGGAGACTTAGCCTTAATAGCATCTAAATTCTTTATAATGCTATCCGAGATCTGTTGAAATTTCTTATCGAAGAAGTCGTTTTTAGGAGTAGTCAAGTCTGAATCGAAATCAAAGAAACTAGATTTGAATGGATCAGAGTCTTCTTTGTAGCCGTAAGAAGCTTCTTTAGGAAAATATCTGGAAAAGCTATAGGACGGACTACTGTAGTCTTGTTTCACTTTATTGTTAGAACTCTCATTCTCCGTGTCCTGATTAAAATCGTTTCCTTCATCAAAATTTGGTATCGTAAAATAATTACTGTCATGGAATTTACTCGAAGTGAACTTTTCAAAAGAGTCACTACCGTCCTCTTCTTCTTTAGTTTCATACTTTTCAACGCTTTGTGATTCTCTCATCACGGATAGAGGCGTGGTGCTCGACATGGATGAAGGCATTTTAGTTTTCTTATAATTTCTCATACTATCAATAATTTGAAGAGGTCTCTTGACTTCTGCCGTTGGCGTCACTATGATTAACGTTGGTGCCTCTGTAGTACTGGATGATCTGGTCCTTCTTAATGGACTACTTGTGGTTGATTTCAGATGAGAGCCAAATCGAACCCTTCCTCTGTCTTTGTATTTTGCATTCTTTTCTGTGTGTTCCTCGGATGTTGAGTCTTTAGGACTCAGTTCATTAAGGGATATATCAGGAGTCTTGGCTCCGTTTCTTGCAGGCCACGTGCTGTTAAGGCGACTGAACCTGTTAGCCCGCACGTCTTTGGGGGCTGTCGTTGTGGTCTCTTGTGGTAGTGTTCCTCCATCCACTGTTGTGCCGCATAGGAGTAGTAAATTTACTACTAATGCTGCACCTGAAATTAGAGAATAATTACTGAAAGAAAGTATAATTGGGTAAGAATCACTGAAAGACAGGAGAGACAATAATTAATCTATTAGGGAAAAATTCCCAAAGGCAACAATCTTTTATTTTTCATTTTATAGATATCTTTTATAGATTTGCGTCAGACCACTGTCTCGCTTTCGAAAGCGATTATGTTGGCTAGTATGTCCACGTGTATTTATATATGCACAGTGCACACTAAGCCTGGAATGGGGATTATATTTTGCATGTTCAATACAGTTGCCGCAACTCACCGATTGGTGCTTGGCGACAATAAAATGTTGATAGATTTCAGATAACTATCTCTTGTTTTATGTGTGAGTGTTCTGACCATCGTCCTCGTTAATACAGATACCCTAGATACAAGGCATCCCAGTTATAAGTCAATGTATATGTTCGTTGTGCGTTAGTAAATCTCTAGAATGTATTCTTACTAAACGTAACCTTTCGGTGACCAACCTTTTACAAGCCAAATAATCACTTATAGCAGTAAATTTTCGTAAATTTTAAAATAACGGATATATAGGTACATACATACCTAAACATATTCTTACTGGCGACTCCATGTCTATTTCATTATGTTGCTTCAAATGTGGAACTCAACTGTTCTCATCTCGATTCACCCATTGCTCCTCCTGTAATCAACAGATAAACATTTTAATTTTAATTAATTAATTAAAACATTCAGCATTGCTTTAACTGGCTATAGCTACTCCATAAACACTACAATGACGGCAGAATATCTCAAACGGCGCAAATATTCCACCCTTGATAGTGGTACAATGATATACCTTTGTGCCGTTTGAAGTGGAGACGTTAGGCCCTTGGGTATTGGGAGCTCTCGAAATGTATAAAGATTTGGTGGGCCGGCTTGTAGACTCGACGCGTGACCAAAATGCTGGCTTTTATCTCACTCAAAGGCCTTGCCATCTAGTGGGGCAATTTAGCCTGCCTTTTTGGACATTTTTGGAAAGTCTTAAAGTCTCATGAAAGTCTTCAAGCCTCATGAAAGGTCTAAAGCCTCATAAAAGTCTGCAGCAGTACCTAGAATTTTGTAAACAACATGCACATGTGAGTATTGTATCATTTGTATGGTAGCGCGCGGTTATGTAAGATTCCCATGCAGTAATTTTCCTATAGCTCATATCTTGCGATCTCGCAATAGATAGGTATCAATGGAAGATAATTGCAGTAAATGTGTTGCCAGCGTGTGCGAAGATTATTAGTTTTATGTGCGGTTTTGTGGCCGGAAATGTTATTGTTACATTAAGAAATCGAGATAAATAACACTGGATGGGGTTGGGCATTGTAACAATTAGCATTTAAAAAATTTAGACCATTTTATGCCTTATTAGTATGGGCCAAGTCTTGCAAGCTTTTGACCTAAGTAGGTACTTCCCGGTGTTCGATTGAGCCGAAACTTTAGATACATAGGGAAACAGGATGACAATAAAAAAAATTGTGCTATAAAGTTTACGTAGAAACCGTTCGACTTTTTTAAACCATTTGCTTAGTAGAATCTGGGCCCTGGTATGATGATGGATGGAGCCGGAAGGCGGCCATAGGAACTCTGTAACGAAACGACTTGTCGAGTTTGGGCTCGTTTCATTTGTCTTTATAAGTACTCTGATACTAGATGATGTCCAGGGTCCTGATGATGGAGCCGTAAGGTGACCACAAGATTACAGTACAAATTACGTCTTTTATAAAAGCTTGTCTGGAAAAATATATTATTCTACAAAAATTTTTTTGTAGGTCTAGGTTATACAGGATGATTAGAAATACGATACATTCCTTGCAAGGGGTTAAAGTAGACCATATTTGCAGATAATTTGATCACGGTATACCATGTCCGCAACTTTTCGTTATTTTCGAGGTATTGAAGATTCAATATTGCATATCATTTTAGTGAATTATACGGCATTTCATTTATTATTTTGTGGTTTTCTAATAGGCAAACAACCAAAAAGTTATTCAAAACCAAAATTAGCTTGATAACACTTTTTCAGTTAAAGTTACAAAACTAAGTGTTATTTTACGAGAAAATCGTGTTTTATATAAATTAACAAAGATTGCCCAAAACATTTAAGGATTGTTGTAAACAAATTACTGAATTTACTTCGTTAGTTCATTGACTAATCTTCAATAACTCAGAAATAACCAAGTTGCGGACATGGTAACCCATAACAAAATTAGCTGCAAATATGCTCTAGCTAACTCCTTGCAAGGAATGTATCGTATGTTCAGTCACCCTGTATAAAAATATATAGGTTAGCTTTTGTTCACTATACCTGAACTTAAATGACGATATGGTCGAAGGTGGTGAACACGTAAAGCCCAGAGTAACTGTAGGACTGACTCTTAACGGGTATACACCGATAGGTGTTTGGCACATTTTCAACTGGAGGGTGGTTGCTATCCAAGCGAATAGGAATAGGCTAGAAAATGTCCCACCACCATAATTAGGTTCGTCGGAGATGCTTCCAGAATTAGGTTTCAATGTAACTGTTTAAATATACGTTCTTAAATATATGTTCTTGTATCCTTCCTTATCCTTAACAAACTTAATTGCATCTGTGGCGTGGGTTTTGAAAGACTTATTTTCATTCAAATTGACCTTAACATCCAAACCAAACGCCTTATTAAACCGTTCATTGTGACCCACTTTCGTAATTAGTTTATTATCGTGCCCACAGAGAAGTAGTTGTTTCCAAAACTTTGTTGAATTAGCGTCATTTATGTGAACAACTATCGTTTATTGTTGGATAAGGTTAAGTGGGTAATGAGGCGGTATGAATATAGCCTTAACTTTGGTCGAGTCAAATGAAATTATAATTTGATATTAGGGTGTTTTTTCAAATTTAAATTATTTATATCCTATACATACAAAGGGTATTATAGTCGCTGGTTTGATGATGGAGCGAGAAGGCGGCCATAGGATCTCTGTAACGAAACGACGTAACGCCACCGAGTTTGGGTTAGTTTGATTTGTCTTTACAAGTACTCTGATCCTAGATATATCCAGTGTCCTGATGATGTAGCAGGAAGATGGTCACAAGATCACAGTACTAATTACGTAGGTAGGTATTTTATAAAAGCTTATCTGGAAAAACATATTTTTCCACAATAAACTTATTGTGCTTATTTTTTAATAGTAAGTAAAATTATAACTAGGTGCTATATGATCGTTATAAGTAATATCAATATTGTTACTTTAGTGTTTTACTGTCAACAAAATATTTTTTTAAGGTTTTCATCAAACATCTTTTCCTATGTGTCAATATCAGATTGCCAAAGTTGACTTTCGCGATTGGCAACAATTTGGGAGTAATAAATTGATTAGCCATGGCAATTCACTTCAAGGGAGTAATTGCGACAATGCTTTTATATAGCTACGTGTTGTCGTTAGATCAAAATTACAATCTGCTTCTTGGCTACACTCTTATTAAATGACAGTGTGTGAAGAGCTAAGGTTGATGCGATGCGTCACCAAATTTCTGGGACATATGTGGCTCGACTAATCAGCATTACAATTCAACGGGGCAAAGCCGCCAGCATGCTGTATACCTACTGCAATCTGGTAGTGGGCAGCCCCAGCGGCTGCTTGTCGAGGAGCTGTAGTAGTCTAGGTCGTTTAGAATTATCTATAGGCTAGCTGTGGCCTGTATAGAAGGCCCAAATGTATTTTAGATTAAGTACAAGTACAAGTTTAGATTAAAGAAAATATTTGTTTATGTAACGACAAATTTAGGGTTTATGGATATTTCCCTTTATTGTACCTATACTATATTATAAGACGTTGCTTCATGCCAAATTTCATGATTATAGGTCGAAGAGAAGTTAGTAGGTAGGTACCCTATAGGTTTTGTTTCCCTTGCCAACAGTGTCAAAATATTCGGAATAAACAGACGTATCTTTTGATTGAATTGATTCAGAAGTTTGACGTTTTCACAGCTCCGAGGCATTACAGATCTGATATGATTATTTGATATTAATTTCAATTTGTTACCTCCACGCTATCCTGAGCAAAGGTTCTTGACAGAAGACAGACAGACGAAAACCTAAAAACAGTTAAGTGTAATTTGACACTTCCATAATCCATTAAATGCTTTCTAAATTGTAATCGATCCAGCTCAAGTAGTTGAACAGACTATTATAAGCTACACGGTTTAGCAACCTAATTTAAAATTAAATGCGATGATATTAATGACCTAATGTTAGACTGATAAAAGTGAAAAGTATCCTATTATAGTTCTGTTTCAAAAACCACACACCAGCGTCAGTAAAAGATCTCGAGTCAGCGTTCAAATCTGGCAGTCGCCGTAGCGCACTAAGATGCAACTAGTTAGCTAAAACCACGTCAGACGTCGTTTAGTCATCCGACGAAATACACGTCAACATGGCATACAAAAAAAAATCTAAAATTCTACTAGAAAAGTTAAAAAAGAACAAGATGTATAATAGCTCGTTTTACTTTGCTTAGAATCGCAGTATTTTACAATTTTAAAACTATGATTTTGTAAAATAGAACTGTTAAAAGATTTAGAACAAAGATGTATAGAGTCGATTCAACGTTTAAGGTATTGTAAAAACCATGTTTTAAAAATCATATTGACTATTTTCCAATCTAATATAAACTGAAAACTTTGAAAACCACCAGGGAACCACTGTCCTAGGGGGTATAACTATATAAAGTAGTAGGACGTTACTAGCACCAAAATTACAACCGCCTCAGTGCCATCATCTTTAGCATATCGCACCCTTAGTAAAACATCGACCGAACTCAAAATTTGACCAAAATGAGTTATAGTGAAATAGCGACCTAAAAAAGCAAGTCCGATAACCTAGTCTAATAAAAAACAACTCTAATTTTCTTGTAAGGTATTTTATTTTATTATTATAAGGATATTTAGTTTTAATTCTACAGCAATTTAAAAAAAAGCTAGTTACACTTCAATTGCCAAAAGTTATTGATTTTGAATTAGGTCAGTATTTTATTAAGAATGCGATATGTCAAAAAATAACTAACGCCCCTTTTCGGCTCCTGTACTTGAGAGATGTCTAGCTTTAGACCTGTGACCGTATAAAAATATGTAACACTCGCTTTTTTAGGTCAAAGTTGTATCGGTAAAGTATAAAATAATTTATTGACATACGTCTACTTAACTTCTTGTACAGTTATTTAGTGATTTCATCGGCTTCTGAACTAGTAAAAGCTATGTTTCAGCGGCCAGTGGAGTGCCAGTCCCATTGGTAGACGCTATTGTAATAATTATGTCGATGTCAGAATTACTTATTGCATTCAAATCTAATGTTTACAGAGAATAGTCATAGTCTCACTCTTTTGAGTAGGTTGTAAAGTAGCTGTTTCTATTTTGACGCTGCTAAGTGACGTCGAGAGGATCGCTTGCCTGATGGTAAATCACGCTTGCTTATAAAAATTGCAGCATTGATGATCAACTACTGGATGAATTAATTCATAAGTTCTCTCTTTGAAGAAATTCGAGGTCATTATCGATGAATGGAGAGCACGCACTGATGAAGTAACAACGTCAATAAAGTTACGTGCGTGTAGGGTTACCATATCGAAATAATATTTAAGTTTCATCGTTCATAAAAAGTTTCTTATTTAAGGGGCAGAATTCAGCGCGCCGCTATCTCGCTCGCGCATCTCAACATTTTTGAAGATAAACAATCACTTACTATAATTATGAAAAATCGCATTCGGTGAAATTGCTGACAATAACATTACAAAGGTTATACAAAATTTTCATTTTGATCCATTCAAGTTTTCAAACCTAAAAATGGGATTTTATGTTTTGCCCATTTTCATGTATGAAATCTTAATCGGATCAAAATGATACTTTTGCCGTACCTTTGCAATGTCATTGCCAGCAATTTCACCGAATGCGATTTATCATAATTATATTAAGTGATTATTTATCTTCAAAAATGTTAAGATGCGCGAGCGAGATAGCGGCGCGCCGGGTTCTGCACCTTAATTACTAACACTTTTTTTACTATTGCAAAGTTTTAACGGAAATCCTAACTGACTATTTATTACTTATTCAAACAGAAAGAAGCAGTCAAAAACAATCCAATTTCTAAATTTTACTTTTAACACATCCACGGTTCGAGATTGGCATCTAAAAACACGTCGAATCGTTCGGAGGTCGGGATCACAACTTTGGATTGTTCTCTGTTCGTAAATGACAGTTGCAGTTGGAGCATGTCAATAACCATATCTGCAGCTTGACGTTTCGTCGAATCAAATTGTGTACCCAAGTACGGTTGTATGGAGAAATGAACGGCTTGTGCATTCTTAACACGCGGATTGGAGATCGACCCGTTGGTAGTAGTTGGTAGTAGACCCGGGTTTGATTTCAATCTTGACTGGAAGATATATTATTAATTTCGGACATTAATAAACACGCGAAACCTAGAGTAGATAGAGTAAACTGGCTCTCAGAAAACACTATTTTACTTGGTGACAGATTTTCAGCTTGAAGGTGCTAGCTAGCTAGGCGAACATTAGAAAATTCCCGAAATTAGTGATAGTTACGAACGAATTTTTTTATAAGTAAGTACTCTAGGCTCACGTTTGACCGCGACCTCACCTGATGGTAAACGACGATGCGGTTGACAGCACGTTTGCTTGTAAGCACGCACACTACTAAGAACGGACGGTTAAAAGCGTGTTGGGAGAACGCGTTCCGAATTACAACTAGCTAGACATTACTGATGCTCCTTGCAACGTACAGTCACGTGGAAAACGTACAAAATTACATAACATTTTTTTAATTAGCTACTAAAAAAATACTTACAGCTGCTAAATGTATCTAGCAATTAATTCTATGTTTTGTTAGAGATAGAGATGTTGACTCCATTTTTTTATGATACCAATCAATTCGTTTTCTCATGAGAATCAAATGATTATATCGAAAATACAAGAAATGGAACGCTAGACACATAAAAAATGAGAGTCAAATTCAGGCGCATCTACCGAGTGCTAAAACTCCCCATACGAATATGGCGTAACATCTAACGTCACAGGTTCTACGCGGACCGTAAAGGTGTACTAAAAACATATATTTTGTCGATTTGACAGTAAAAAACTGCGGTTAAGTATATAGTTGTCATACATTTTTTATTTATTGTAATGTAAAAAATTTAATGGTATTTATCATTTAAATTACTATTAGATGATAAATACATGGTTGGATTTGGGAAACTTTTAGAGCAGTATCTTTGTGGAAATTCTTTGTGAATTTCATTTTTATTGAGTTAATGTGATGTTCTAAAACCTGTACAACGACAGTAATTATTTGTTTTGTGTTTCATGTAACCTCACTACCTACACACACATTACATACTACATTGATATCGCAAAGTCCCAAGACATAGGCTTTTGGGGCTCGCTGTTCGATTGAAAACTGTACCATTCTTAAATCAAATAATATAGTTGCATGATAAATATCCCGTTCCTAGACTTCCTAGTGATAATATTCGTAGTGTTGATGAGTCTAATCCTAGTCAACACTCAAACAATTTTCCCCACAAGTGTACCTTTATTATTTAATCTACGTACGAGCGTGACAGCGCACGCTGCTCCGGCTCCGTGCCCTTAAAACATTTGAAATAATGGCGCTTCTGATGCAAGCGGAGCGAGGCTTTAGAAATCAGAGTCAATCTTCTTGCTGAGCTGTTGCTGACATTTCCGTGGTTATTGATCAAGGAGCTAGCATGTAATCATAATTATACCTGTTTTTAAAAGAAAATAGTATGAGACACTTTTTTAATTGATTAATAATACGACTTCCATAATTCCCCTTGTCCCCCATTGTAGTTAGGTACCTACATTTGATACGTCGATGGACATATTTTTTGTATACGTACTCGATAAGTTGAAACTTCACCACTATCTCAATTCTCATCTGAAGCAACGATTTGGCCGAAAATAGTGAATATGCTACGCTACGCTTCAAGCTTTAACTTCTGTAGCGCGAAAAGGGCTTCTGATTCGTTTCCCGCGACGGGACAAATATTTGTGGACACAAAAAGGGCAAGTTAAATCCTTTAGGAGAGCTCCTGTGGTACAAATGAATAAAGAATGAGTGCTGAAAAAAATACATAAATGATGCCTGCTCACTCAACAAGACTCGTGACATGAAAGGTTCTACGTACTTAACTAAGTTAGTATATATAGGTAACAAACAAATACTAGTTTAAGGGTCACCACGTCATTCAGTGTGTTTATGATCTTATACTTTAAAAAACAGTAAACACAAAGTACCTTTATACCGTGTTGTAGAATGAAACGGTGATTTCACGACCTATCTCAAAACGCGAATCATCATCTCCATGACCCGTTGCAAGCGGCGACCGTCACCACTTCACAGTCATGCACACGGCTAACTGTAATAACACTGTACTATATAGTCATTATAAAAATATTTATAGTTAGAGGATCGTTGAAACCAGGGGCCTTACTCCGTAAATCGAACCTCGAAGCTTCGGCTGACGGATCGGCATTTTCCTACTATGAAAGACAAAATGTCAGGTGCAAAAATCGAATCGAATGTTGGATCCGAAACACTTTCATAGTAGGAAAACTGCGATCCGTCAGCCGAAGCTTCGACTTTCGATTCACGGAGTAAGGCCCCAGGCACTTATGTGCCTGGTTAGAAATTACGTAGGTTACTAAAAATTCAGTCCAGACAGTAACACGCTTGTAATGACAACAAAAACAAAGTATGAGTTAATAACTTTCACTTTGTTAATAAATAAAATTTATGTCAGATTTGGCATAAACAAATTACAATACAAACAAACCAATTTCAAAAATAAAATTAAAACCTATTGGATCTTGCTAATGCCAAAAGCATGCTGGGCAGCTGTGGTTACGGTGTATATCACTTGTTCACCGGGACAAAGTGAAAATTATAGTCATCATCGACGTTATATCACCTATAGGTGAACGCTACACAAATAATGTATAGATGAATGAAATATACCAATTATTAATTTTTGTCAGTTCCAACTAGGTACATAATATACTTTTACAATAATATCTTTTTCATATAACTATTATAATTGTCATTATAGTTAACTAATCTAATCATTTGATAACCTTGAATATAAACTCACCAAAAGTGAACACTAACTGAGCGTTCAGCCTCATTTAATCATTTCCTCTAAAGTTTCTTAAGTAGATAAAAAGTAAGTTTTACCACCCACAGTATTTGCGTTCGCAAATACTTAATTGCAATTTACGACTGTCAAATAAAATCATTTGTCACTAATGACAAAAGAAAACCTTAATTTTTTATTTGTAACAATAGCCAAAACCTTGAGATATCATTTCGGAAGTTTAGCTAATTTATTAAATGAGGCGTAAACATAGTTTTGATGTTGCGACATTGAATTGTTAACAGCTGATATAAGAGATAATTCTCTAATAATATTTTTTAGCTTTATTCAAAGAGATATATCGATAAATTCTCAAATGGTGGTGATATTGCTTAAAACAACCTCTTCCAGACGAATTTTTCAGGAGACTTTGAGAGTATGTTATTCCTTAATAACAAGAAGTTAGACTTATTATCTTTGGATTAATAAAATACCACGTTGTAGGTATGAGGTGTTTGTGAATCCGGCATAATCTAGGGGTCTTCTGGTTGTTGGCGTTTTCTGCTGCTCAACTGACTAGTTACACTTTCAATTTGAAACTCTGCCGCCAAGCACCAGCTATCGATATGTTCTTTACTTATAACAAGACGAAGTGACTATGTGTGGTAAGTGATTGTGGTAAACATGATAAACCTATAATAGGTAATGTACTCTCTAAAGAATCGTAAAAAATCGTAAGAAAAAAAATTCATTTAACCATCTCGGCTAAGGAGTAGAATACTTTACCAGCCTGAAGCCTCCGTTTCCAAAAAGCTATAATCAAGATTCAAGACGAAGCGCGCTACATCATCGTAGACCGAATTGTCGCCAGGTGAGATCGCGGTCAATAGTACTAACTAAGCCTATTTCGTTTAAAAAACACATTAAATAGGACAAGATCTCATACCTCAGCCGCCTCTCAAGGTTACAAACAACGCCACACACCTACCGTCAATTAAACCAACAAAGAACGTTGCGCTCTGTTTATTGCAAATTAGAGTATTATTTTCACTTTCGTTGAAACGTCAAAAAGAAAGATTTGAGCGAAAGTAAACGTTTAGGCTATAGAAAACACAATAGAGGTGACACTTTGTTAAAAGAGTGCAACTCAGCTTAATCTTTTTGTCAATAGAACTGTTGCATTTATTGTATTCTGTACGTCGAACAAAGAGAACTATTACAGATCTTTGTGTGGTTAAGCCAAGATTTACTTTTGGGGTTTTGACTAAAAGAGAGAGGTTCAGCAGAAGAACCGTACCTACTCCGCAGCGCGTAGCCACTTACCGCCTTCAATTATTTTGCCACCCTTCCTTTTTGCCGCTCTTGGCATATCAGCCAGACCGGCAGTCGAGCTCACAAGCACTGAGCCACAGTTGCTATACAAGATAATATTTCACCAGCTTCTGCCCGCGCGGTTTCACCCCGTAGCTTGCAAGCTTTGACCTATACAAACATACATACATTGCAAGTTAAATAAAATCTTGTAAGCCTATGTTACTCTCCGCTCCATAAACTATATCTAAGCAAATAATCACATCGATCCGTTGCGCCGTTGCTGCGTGAAGAAAGGACAAACCAACAAACCTACAAACACACTTTTACATTAATTATTATTATATAGTACCTTATACATACGGATTCTAATTTATAATACTTAACATATTTTGTATAAGTTTCGTTTCTTGTTTTAATTATGCAATGAAAGTAAATAACGGTTTAAAGAAAATTTATGATCACTTTCAGAACACGTAAAAGTGCTTGAAAGTGAAATGTTATGTACATTATTATGTTATTATGCTGTGACTTGTGTATCTTTAACAATTGTCTCGTCTTTGCTCTCATATAGGTACTAAAGGTATTTTGTGGTATTTTGTAACGCTAATATTACGACCACTCGAATTTGCCTCAGCTATACTCACTTTGACAAAGCTTGGCAAAGTTGACAAGGGCTACGTTATTGTTGTCACAAAACACTCTATAAACAAGAATTAACTTTAGAAACGGGATATTTATTTACCATGTATTTTACTAGAACATGGCGCTTGCAACAGTGCCGAAATATCGTGTGCTCAATACAAATAAAATACATAGTAAATATCCCGTTACTAAGGTTAAGTCTTGTGTTAGTGTCCATGAAAGTTAAAAACACTCTATAAAATTCTACAGACTATATACCACGGAGAAACTTTTTCTTTTCCACTATTATACACAGTTCAAACTCCTTGTAGGATTTGAACCAACGATCCTGCGGTCGACCTCACAATCTCTGATCCATCATGACGTCAAAATACACTGTAACTCATGAAAAAGTGGGCGATACGCTCTCACATTACAAGCCTGCTTGATGACCAAGCAGGCGTGAATCAATAACTCGATAAAATATAAATTAGCTGTAACTTGTTTGCCGGGGACAAAGGCTACTTTTTATCCCCGAATAATGCATGGTTCCTGGGGGAGTATACATGCGGGCGAAACCGCGGGGAGCAGCTAGTAATCTATAACTAATATCTGTCTTATTTCTCATTAAACACACTAAAAATCTAAAAGTAACAACGCCGGTTCTTCACGGCTAAACTATTGAATCGATCGAGTTTAAGTTTGGCAGAGTTTTTTTTGTAGATAACGAGACGAAGTGGTCATTTGCGGGATGGTAAGCGTAACGCCAGCCCATAACAATTGCAATAAGTACCACCCAGAACTTGGAAGGCAAAAAAAAGCAAAAAAGGAACACAAAGGCCTACGCAGCACTGCATTGCCCTCGTTACCCTGAGACATTAGGTATTAAATCTCATAAGCCCAGTAATGTCACTGACGATACTTTACTCATCAAACCGGACCACATTAATGCTTGCACATTACTGCTTGGTAGCAAAGCTGTGGCACCCACCCAGACGGACACTCGCAGAAGAGATAGTCCTACCACCTGAAAAATGTAGCAGGCAAAAGGTGACAGAGATTTATTTATTTCTCAATTAGCATGGCCAAGGCCAATTACACTAATCAAATTTAATTAACATGCATGTCACAACAGATATGTACTTAGGCCCCTTATAGGGCCATATAATATAAACAAATATAAATCCTTCTATTTATATTTGTAACTTCACTAGCTACCCATTAACACTTACAGTTGCCAGCTAAATTAATGGATTCATCAGAAAACAAAAAGCTAATGTTAAATCTTAGCTATAGAATCCAAGACATAATAAAAATAAACACGTCACGGACAACAACATCGTGAACAGTCCATCGTGTGTTTTGCCGTAGAATATTACATAGTTTCAACAAGCCTGACACAGATTACTCAATAGTATACAATAATATACCAGTTACCACAGCTTATCCCATAGTTTGTAGTCAGCAGCATTTTCAACAGCAGATTAGCCGACAGTTACTTGGTAGTTGCGCAAGCGCCTCTCAATTCAACATTTCCTTATTAGGTTAGAATTAACGAAAGCACTTGCTTGATCTACTCTCTGCTTTCTTTCGATGTTTTAAACAAGAATATTCTCAGTTTAAATAGTTTTGGAGACGCTTGAGTTTATTCAACAGGACCAGCTGCTAGAGAGTGAGCTCAAGGTAACAGGCAGCAGGATAATGGAATCGCAAGTAGTTTTTTGTACGTAATCTTGAAAGAAAGTTTCGTAATCCCTTCGAAATCTTCTCCTGAAGCAGTCATCTTCCATAAGAAGCATAAGTAGGTACCTATATTTGTCTTCTTAGATATAATAAATTTATTTTTGGTATTGGTACAAAAAATATAGACGATTTTTATAATTTGAAACCTTTTGTTTCTATTCTGTCAAATAAATGGGGCATTTCTTGTGCAGAAATTCATTATTTAGATCAAATTCGGTTAAAAACATGCCACTAACCCTTGAAGAGTGTACCAGAATTCTGACAATGCTTGAAGACCCGCGCAGTCATCGCTATAAAGTATATAAGATACCTAAGTGTAACAAAACAACCATTTTTAAAAATGTTGTGTCTGTCTGTGTTTGTTCCGGGTACTCTCCGAAACGGCTGGACCGATATTGACGGGACTTTCACTGGCAGATAGCTGATGTTACAAGGAGTAACTTAGGCAACGTGGGCGAAGCCGTGGGGCACAGCTAGTTCAAAATAAACTTCATAACCTTGAACTTTTATGACTATTATTTAACACTATAAAATTATCTGTAATACAGTCTTTATTTCATAAAGCTAGTAACAATATTTTGGAATTTATTGAGGTTTTTTTTACCGACCCGCTTTCTTTTCGGCTCAGTGTACTTATATATAGAGATCATATAATATACGGACCTATATAGGACTATATTTCTTTCCATTAACCGAGTCAGAGGTAAAACGCAAGTAACTTTGGATGACAAAACTTTCAGAAAACTATTTCGAAAGAGCTTCACGCCTGGAAATGAAACGCACCATAAAATTGTGATTACCCGGCGTGTCGGCTCCGAAGCTATGCGTTGAAATTCTCTGATTGATCTGACCCTATCAATTGTGAAGGTACCTATATTGTGAGCATACAAGATGTTGTGGCTGCGACCACTTATGAACGTTTGTTGATCAAAATATCTTTTTCAGTCACGTTTTGTGACGATGTGATCGAGGGTCAAGCGTGGAAGAATATAGATACTACCTATACTTATACCGTTGTCAAAAAAATCTAAAATGTAATCTCAATAGAAGACGAAGAATGAAGAATTGTGTTATTATTTAAATTCAGTATAATTGTAGTAAATTGTCGCAAGCAAATTTACCTACTATCTTTTCTTTCAAGCGCATAAAACTTTAGCGCTGCAGATGCGCAAAAGGCGAAGGTCGCTGTTGTTAGGGCTGTCTGCTTGGATTTCGCTGTATCTGCAATGGGGTTTTGGAATGAGGGTGCTGCTATCTATAGGATAAAATGTGCCTAAAGTAAAGTTAAAGGTTTTGCTAACGACATTTACCATCTAAGGTAAATTACAAATTTCTCCACATTTGCATAACAGCTTCAATTCCTACTGCCATTGTTGGCCAACTCATAAACGTCATTTAAAAGGCCATCTCTAACTCCCAAATCTCAGATGAACGCGTATAATGGCATCATGATAAGGCGTCTTTGGCAATATTTCGTAACATAGTATCATAATAACCACTGGTATTCATAATGCACCATTTCAAAACGGCCATCATTTCAGTCGTAGACGATGACAGAATGATAACTGCCGCTTGTATTTGCATAATTGTCAATGGCATTTGGTTATTGAGGAAGTTTTTTCGTATGCTGGAGAACAATTTCATGGTAATTCGTTAAGGCCATGCTGGGACGGCTCGGTATTTATTTATTTATTTGGATCGCCAACAAAGGCTTAAAAAAGAAACGGTGTGTGGCCTATGACCGTGGATCCGAGAAGTCAGTCAGTGTTTCGGGTAATTCAAGCTGGGTGTAGTATATTTTGGAAGCCAAACATATCGGAAAGAAACTTGGGAAATATATGGAGAGACGCAATAAATAATAGTCTTCCGTATCGTAAAAAGTATGAATCCAACTATTATTGTACTATTCGATATAAATACTCTTTATACAAAAGTCCGTCTAAGCTTTGACGATACATTTGGCCGCCCAGCACTAATTGTGCAATCATAGCTGTGTTCCGCTTCGAAGTATACCTTATAGTGAATCAGTGAATACGAAAATATAGTTCACTTCCTCGCAAGCATGGCCATTCATAGCTCTCTATTGCACTGCAATTTGGAGGGCATGAGATAAAATGATGAGGTAGGAAAAATCTCTAACCGGAAATGCATAAAAAGAGTACGTCCTGGCCTGAGAATTCTCAACGTTTTTCTTTGCCTAACACGATTTGGATTAGGAATGATGCTATTGTTTGTGTGCTGCTTTGTGCTCGTAATAAAGCATAATCTATATAATACTCGTACATACCATCGAAAGTACCTATACTGTATTGTCATGCCATGGCTGCAGATAATAATTGGGAAAAGAGTTGGCTCATGATTACTGTCACGACTGGCTACTTGTAATTTGTATACCAAATTGAAGGATAGGTAGGGCTGGCTGCCTTGGTGTACAAAAACTTATAGCCTAATTCAGTATAAATGAGAGAATGTAATTAGATTAAATTCGACAATTTGACATACATAATTTCAACCGGAGGCAGGTTCAAATCGCACATTACTAGCTATACCATATGTACATTCTGTGGTATAAGTATAACGTAAAAAATTGCTTATTATTCTTGACATTGTTGTTTATTTTATAGGCAGGCCAACAACACCTAATCTATTAAAATAGGTAAGTAGAAACATTAAAAGCTTTCATTGAAAAATACTTATTTTAAACAAGTCGATGTAACAAAAGTTATAGAAATAAAAACAAGACTGCCCTAGCCAGTGCCAGGATGCATCCAAGTCTGTTGAGGCATATAAAAATTATGGTGTTATAAAGAATCTCACATACATTCATGTATCCTGAAAACATTACACTCCTTTTTTGTGCAGTCATTTACAAATATGTTAGGCTACAATGCCTAGAGCCAGCCCTACTACGTCTGCGTGAGTCGCGGTCCAGCGCGCGCCAGCTTTCTCCAGGCCATTCCTCTGCAGCACGACACATGCTGTGACTCCACTTGCATGTTTACTTTGTACTCTCGGATGAGCACACTTGATAAACATGGACGGTAGCTATGCTTTGTAAAAAAAACTATTTTGCCTATACCTAATATGTGCCTGTGTGCCAAATGTTTTTTTATGTTATTGTTAACGAGACGAGCTGGTCATTTGCCTGATGGTAAGCATAACGCCGGCCCATAACAATTGCAGTGCCACTCAGAACTTTGAAACACAAAGGCCTGCGCGGCACTGCAGTGCGCTCGTTACCCTGAGACATTAGGTATTAAGTCTCATAAGCCCAGTAATTTCACTGGCTACTTTGCTCATCAAACCGGAACACAGTAATGCTTGCACAGTACTGCTTGGCGGCAGACGGACACTCGCAGAAGAGTTAGTCCTCCCACTAACAAAATGTGCGCCCTAATGTGTACCTGGCAAAGCTGTGTGCCACAACGGTGACTTAAATATCAAGGAGATCGTCCATCCTTCTGGAGGTCTTTTTCTAGCTATCATGCATAGCCTGGCCCTTTGCTCATTCGACACGGAAAGGAAGAACGAAGAAATGAAGGACCACTACGAAATAATGATACATATCAAAAATTAATTACTCTACTGCTTTATTTAGTACCTTTCTATCTGCTATTACTCCTCCATCTCAAATCTGAAACAAGACAAAAATAATTTAATAACTCAATAGTGCTACGGTACCGATCTCTTGATATATTCTAACCAAGCCCTTCAATGAACTCTATTTTTTTAAACTTCCTTGCAGTAATTACAACTGAGTTGTCCATACATTATGTACATTTGGTCGCAGTCGCGTAGTTCGACTGCAATTACAGCACGCGGCTTAGAACCGCATTTGCAAACACTAAGCTTAACTACACATAGGAATATATAGTAGAGCAATTATAGTAGAGCTTAGAACTACGCACAACAGTATCATATTTTATTATAAGTAGTAATATTATAGGAAAGTTCAGTAGGACACCTCCGATGTAGTCTGTGTATGTTACCATGTACCTATATTAGGTAGGTATTTTCTAACACTCTATCTCTATCTAACACAAAAGACCCAGCAAATAGATGCATAAGGATTAGGCCATGCTAACCGAACATGATAACTAATCAATAAAAGCATGCTATGATCATCGAATTGTGTTTAATTTGTTAGGTAGTTTTTTGTGATCATGAACGCCATCAAGTAACTGGTTTATTCAGTGTACATAAATAATTGATTTAACCCTTCGACATAGGTACGTAGATTATAGCCGATTACTGGTGCGTCTACCTCACTCGATCGCGTGATCAAACAAATGTCAACATTCGGAACATCTACCCCATTATTAAACCATACATCACCAAGCGACGATGACCTACCCTCATTCTGTCATAAAGTTATTTCAGGGCTCATTAAAATTGACGCAAATCGCACCGCTCTAAATGTGATTTTAAGCTCTATGACCTAGAAAAGAAAGTGTGAATTAGTGGTGTCGGCTGTTAGGAAAGGCTATGCCTGGCTGGCGGCTAGTCATCAGGGGTGATTGACCTATATTTTTGTAAGAAAGTTTCTACTTTCTTATATCCGGGTATTACCCTAGTTTCAAAACATCTAGTCAACAATCTTTGGTTTGCCGAATAATGTTCGCTGGCAAAACACACGTATAAATGTATAACTAGCTGCTGCTCGCGGTTTCACCCGCGCTGGTATATTGGATTTTATGGGTTTTCTTTTTTGTACGGAACCCTAATTATTATTCTAAAATAAAGTAACCTAAGTTACTCCTTATAACATCAGTTATCTGCCAGTGAAAGTCCCGTCAAAATCGGTCCAGCCGTTTTGGAGATTAGGTACCCGGAACAAACAGACAGACAAATTGTGTTTTTGTTATAGGTACATTTGGTAAATGAATGTGAAAGTATATAATAAGGTACCTAATGGTTGTAATGGTTTGATAAAAAGCTGCTATTTTGACATTACAAACAGACATTTCAATTTTATTTATTTGTAGTATAGATTAACCAAAAATTTTGAAAAAGACTGAAATGTTGAAATACTCGTAAATAAGTAAATCAACATAGAAATGGAATTCATTGATATTTTAATTTTTTCCTTCTCTTAATCCTTTTTAAATTTCCTTCTAGAACTATAAGCATATGAGCCAGCTCTCTAGCTCTTGGGTCCCAACATCCTGATGTCAATTTAGTTTAAACTATATTGAGTCCATTCAACTCAAGTGATATTATTTTCTTAATAGAGGAAAGCCCAGTCGGCCGAGTGTACCAAACATTGCATAACCAGAACTAACCGACCCATACCTGACAGCCCAGCTCTGTTGGGCAACAGCTTCCATTAAACGAGTACTTTAAACCTAACGGCTGTGTCTAACTGCTCACTAAACCATAACTATCAAAAGCCTATAAGTGATTATGGGATTTAATAATTATGGAAACTTTTGAGTTGTTAGTGTAATACCAGCAAAGAGAATATAACGCTATGCTAAGGGTGTACACAGGGTGTATTTTTTAGACGGGGCATCAGTAAGGGTTTTTAGGTACCATAACCGTTGTAGCTACAGGAAAACTTTCTTCGACTAACTTTTGAATTTGAAATCTGACACGTCTTCGTCTATGTCGGTTACTTCTTTACTATTAAAAAAAAGTGTAGGTACCATTTCAGTTTTAATTTGGCAAAGATGTACCTATTATAATACAAGGAAAGACATAGGATAGCAAGCGCTAACTTCTTTATACTTTTATTATGGCCATGATATAAGTAAAATGGGAAAAAACGAAAACTTTATATAAAGATACAAAGCCGTTAAATTTAGGTATCTAACAGCTTTATAGCGCCTCCGTTTATATCTTATATTTTACCTTTATATCACATTTGGCTAAATTTCCTTTTAATACCACAAAAAGTATAATGACGCTTGAATAGAATGAAAATGAGTGAGTAATGTGGCGTTGCTTCCTTTCTAAATATCCTAGAAGGCTCTCGACGTTGATCATATAGGTAATGATGCGGAGGCATTGCATTATTGTAAGGTTTCGTATAAAAACATCCATATTGTAAAAGTCATACAGCTTTAAAAGACATCATTTTACAATAGAATAGCTTATTTTTCATTCATCAAAAAGAATAGCTTATATAATAATAGTAACTTAATTACGTTTGTTTGAAAACGTACACAGTAAATTTCATAGCATACGACCAATATTACAATGCATATAGATACGTATCTATAACCGCGCCCCGTCGTGTCATAGATATCTATAAGTATTATAAGTACCTATACGCCATTACTGGCTAAAATTGGCCACTAGTATGTTTCAATGAACCTTGACTAAAACAGACCTTATTTTAGCAGTTATTTTGAGAGCAATCAAGACTTGCGGTTACAACAAAGTGTTGTAATTTCCTGTTACAACTAAGTTCTGCGGGTTAGCCTGGCGGATGGTAGCTAAGGACCCAAATACACGAGCACTCCAATCCACAACATTCCAATCCAACGTTCCAGAACCGTCCTGTGTGAGGAATCTCAGATGGATCACGTGGAGTGAATTTTAGAAATCCAAACGTTCCAAATCCAACGTTCCAACTCATCGTTAGTGGCCGATACGACGATCAATTTCGACCTCAGTTGGTACCTAGTACTCGAGATACATAGCATTATTATATGTTTTGTGTCGACACGCCGCAGAATAACCGAAAAATGGAGCGATGGCGCGCTGGGATGGAGTGCCCGTCTGTGGGCTCGAAATTGGACCATCGATCCACTCAATCCACGACGTGCGGAGCGATGGACGTGGAACGCTCGTGTATGGTGAACTTTAGCTTTCCAACTTATGGAGCCTATGCAAAGACGTAGTTTGCACTAGTTCAGAGCTGTGCCTGCGCTGCGACAATTCCTTCCAGCTGAAGACTAGCGAATGTTGGTTTTATTCAGGTTGCAGTCGAAAACGAAGACGTTTTTATTAGCCGGTAAGGCACTGCCTTACCGGCTAATAAAAACGGCCCACTGGGGCCAGATGATTTTGCCTGAGAAGCGTGGCCTTCTGATCTATTCCTCGGCTGAGTCCGCCGTTTCAAAAGCAGTCACTGTGTGTTCTCAATGTACATTTACATTCATATATCTCTGAAATTTCTTTATTTCTTTGTTTTTTTTTTGACAAAAAAAGGTGCCTGATTGCTGTATCTGTAAATACACTTGTCGTGTTTATTTATGTTCGACTGTCCCGTCTAGAGGAGAGTGCTCAAGGTCCTCCTTCCTAGTTAACATACTAGTCGGCTCATCCAAATCGTTCGGCGTTCCCCGAGGTGGTAACTATTATCTAATCTGCGACATTGCACCACAGTTCAAATGGCGCGCCTCACGATGTGCAATCGCATCGTAAATTGTATGCCGGGTTCGAACCTTCACTTCTCTAACACTTTGTTGCTAAAATATAAGTTTTAGCTCTTTTACAGTAGTGTTGCTTTGTTTAGGAACTAAAAAAAGGCGATGTAACAAAATTTAAATATATAAAAAACATGACGGCCCTAGCCAGTGACACTCGGGATGATGTAAGGATTCTAACCATACCCCATACACCCAAACCCGTTCAGGCATTTAAAAGTTATGATGGAATAAAGAAACTCGCATACAGACATACATACAAGAACCCTAAAAACATTACACACCTTTTTGTGTGGTCGTCTAATTAAAAATCTACACAGTAACAGTGAGCTGGAATACAAATCTTAGCATAGAAACCGTACTCGCGTCTTTTATAGGAATCATAATACAGAGGCTAATAATCCATTAACCTATCAACTGCACCGAAGAATGACCCGAGTGATCGTTTTATCGAAGGTCAAGATTCATTTTGGGTCACTGCACACTCCTAAAAACTTTTTTGTTTATCAACTACACCACTGGGGCTGTCATTCCAAGCACAGAACATCAACAGATTATGACAAAGTTTATAAAATTCTTAACGTCTAGAGTTTTATAATCTTTCTTTAAGAAACTAAAGGTTCGTGGATGACTGTCGCAACGAGCAAGGTAACTCCTATAGTAACAGAACCCGGATGCTAGCCCAGGGCCGTGTATCATCAGGCCACGTTCACTTTGGGTGGACCGTGCGGAGTGGTACCTATACCTACAGATTAGATAATAGTTACTCATGCAGTCGTGCACCTACATTTACTATACTTTGAAACTGAGGCAACTTCCAAAAAGTCCTCAAATTGATTCGCTTTTACCCTTGATACCTAGATTAGTGTTTGATCATATCATTCATATCTTACTGATGATAGATGTCAATTCTCGAATGCGAGAACAGGTCTAGCTCTCAAGTGGAGGTGCCAAGAACATATTGATAAGTACTTTGCCACAGTTTTTCAACTTGAGAGTGGTAACTAGCCACGCGAGAACTATAAAATGCTACCATGTTATGATAGACGATATTTTCCAGCAACGAAAGCTTCATCTCCCTCGACTTCTCTACCAGTGGTAGAACCACTGAGCCATCATCGCTTCATCAGTATAAAAAGCTAATATTACTCGCACCAAACTTTATGACCAGCCAGATTAATCACACGCTCACTCTTGTCTCCCCCAATTAAAGTGCATATTAGGAATACTCTTGTAAAATTATCCCTTGCGGTAGGTATGATACTAGTGCGGCAGGTATGATACGAATGCCGTTCATCATTCACGCCAGAAAAAAAGTTTGGTTATATCAATACCATAGTGACCATATCCATTAATTCCATTAAAGAGCTTTAGACCTTTGTTTATAATCAAAGAGCTAGACTATACAGCGGTGGCGCAGCATCACCGCGCCCGATCGCCCGTGACCGTTCACGCTTAGTTGCCGCCCACACATTTCGAAACACTATTTATAAAGGCATTTCGTTTATTGTTCTCAGATTATTTTTTAATAGTCTTTTTTATTAGTCATTAGAAAACAATTTTATCTGTCGACTTCAAAACGTTCTATGCTTATTAAACTTAAGAACACCAACGCGTTGGAAAAGCCTAATGCAACAGGAATTTTAACAATTCCCACACTTTCACACAAGGAATCCTAAATAAACAATTTGGACCCGAAATTGTTTATGTATATATTATATTTTTAATTATTTAACTATTAGTGGCTGGGCTGGTATGGTACATTTGTACAATCCAAAGCTCTACTGCCAATGACCGTTCAATTATTATCTACTGTTTTATGATGGAAGCATCAGCTGTATATTTTGACGTAATTGCTAGCGTACTCAGAAGGTAGCTGTATACCTACCCGTACGTTTGCATCAGCGAGTAGTTAAATATCCAAAGAACCATACCTACGTTACAGAGCATGTGATAACAGTACATAATAACAGTCATAAAACACATCGCTCGATGTAATTGTCTCAATTCGGTCATCAAACAGTTTTCATGGAAGAAAACTGCGCGTGCACCGAGCGTGCAGCTCGTGTTACCAGAGAAATCTGCCAGTAATGCATATTTATACATCTATATAGCTTTCTCCCTCTCGGACACGGTGCGATTTACTAATATGTAATTTGAAATACGTAAATTGTGAGGAAATAGCAACGTGTTTTATGATATTGAATTTCATTAGTTTAGCGGGACTTTGTCAGCGAAAATGTTTACATTCGTTCAGTGATGTGCTGAAAGTATAGTTTTAGCTAAAGAAGGTAGGTATTGAATCCAGCTTGGTGCATTATTACTTATTACTGGCACATTATTGCTTGGCGGCAGACTTCACGAGCAAAGCGGTGGTACTCAGACGGACATCTCGTGCCCTAAGTGATGACTTTTCGAATATATATGATAATAAGAAACGTAGAAAGGTAAGGTAAAGCTCTAAAGCGTAACAAACCGATATTGACAGGTTCCTGCTGGTGACATATTTTCAATTTTTCATCTTGAAAGTTCTAGCTAGCTAGTTCAGATAGTAAGAAACTGCTCTACCACCACGGTAAAAGCGCATCACGTTTTCCTTTATTGAACGCTCAAACTCTTCCAAAACAACAAGATGCATTCATAGTCAATGTGTTTTACCAAAGAAGGTTAACGTTCGATTTCCGCAAAATTAATATTTGTAGGTATACCATTTCCTCCTAGCCTGAATGTAATGAGTGTCAGTAGAACAATCGCCCACGCAGCTTCCGTTTTATGACGAACATCTATTTTTAAAAAAGAATCCGATCTAATAATTATGCTTACCAAACTGAGTTACCGTAATGCCCATACTTACATACTGCCACATATATACTGACTTACCATATATAAAATACGAGTATATTTACGCAGTGACTAGGGATGTTCCTAACATCTAAAATACAATTGATTAATCTATAAACCAATGACAAACCATTATAGACTTATAGATACTTAATCCAAATGTATATATGTATATATGTGGAGGCCAAAACAACCTCCCCTGTTGGCAGCGTATCCAATATTATGCTGATGGCATGAATTTCTTCAATGATCTCGAGAACTTTTTTACGGAAACAAACTAGAGAGGTTTCTGAGGTCTTGTGTGATTGACCTATTACGAGTATACCCATTTTGGACCTATTATTATAGAAACTATTCTCCGATCTGCAGTAAACAAAATATAATTTTAGCTAGTAATTTCACGGTCAGTTTGCTGAACCTCGCCGGCGGCCGTTCGGAGAGTGGAGTGTACATTTGTATACAAGGCCGCTTGCGATAACTGCAGAGTATCATTGTTGTATTCTTTGGGATTGTTTATTGGCGTGGTTGGAAGTTTTTATTTAATGGCAAGATGAACAACTTCGCCTCGTTGTTGGTTAACATCCGTCAAGCTTAGTGAGCTTGAAACTTTAGTATAATTTTAAAAAGAAAGTTATTTCGAACCCTCATAAACATTTTAAATTACTTCAAACGAAATAAGCCAAAAACATAGCCTGAAAACACGCAGCTACACGGAGTGTGTATCAAACATAACTATTATAGACTTAGACCCATCACACTTTATCGAGATTTATTATTTATCGAGAGTAGTTGTCGATAGTAATTATGATCTAACCTGTGGTCATATTTCTGTCATTAGAAAACATCGCGGTGACAGTAATCGAATCAATTTTATGTAACGAGCTTTCCCAGGAGACCCCGTGCAGACTCGACATGTTAGAAAAGCTCATTATAATGTTACGATACTTACGATATTATATCGTAAGAGGGACGTGTTAGAGCTTTAACATTGTCAGTTTCACTTTTACACTACCTAACCTACCCTGACCATAATAGGTACGTTCGGGAAATTACGTTTTATATCTCAAACAGGTACCTATAGATTCTTGATAGTGTAGGTTGTCAATCACCGCTCCAGCAAAAGTCTGCCAAACTAAGCTTAGAGTGAAGACTGGCTGCCTATGTGCAGCTTCTGGAACACAGTAGGTACTTGGCTACATAATTAGGACATGTAAGTGTAGATCTACGATAATGATATAAGATATACTCAATTCCAAGGAAAATTTTTCTACTCTGAAATGTCAAGCACATTGCAGAGACATATCTTCAACCTGCAGACTGGCAGGTTACCTCACCAAAACAGAGCCAATGGCTTCAATTCTAATGCTCACCAATTTAACTAATTTTAATATCACTAACTCTCGTCCTAACTAAAAACATGAGAAGAGAATGGAAGATATTTTATTCACCACCGCAACCACCTTCTTTGACAGTTTGGTCAATTATGTATCATGAAAACTTAACCCAAAGTAAGTCATTCTATCCTTGTTAGTTGACAGGACAATAAAGTGGTACTTTATTATCTTGGGAATAACGTAAATAAGTACTAACTGCGTCACTTTTCAAATTTTCATTTTGCTACTTGAGTTTCAAAGCCTTCGACTATACCGTCAAACTTCAAACCTCAAAATTTTGTATGAAAACAAAGCAAAATTAGCAAAGAGACCCAATTCTTATTGTTTTTTTTTTAAGAGAATCCTTAGTGCAGCGATTTCTTTATATCATCCTGAGTGACACTGGTTAGGGCAGTCATGATTTTTATTTAAATTTTGTTACATACATCGACTTGTTTCGTCAAATAATTAACACAACGGTCACTAAGCTCCGGTTACTTCAAAAAGTATAATGTTTGAACATTTTGGTACCTACTCGATTTAGCATTTCACCACTATCTAGTTCTAAAGAGAGTGGTGATCTGCGGCCGGTGATGAATGTGCTAAACCTAGAATAGATTAAATGGCTCTCAAGTTAAGTTGCCGGAACACACCGATAAGTTCTTGGCGACAGATTATTATGGGGATGGTAGCTAGCCAGGCCAGCACTAGATGCCTTCCCTCCACGCTATGGTTACTACACGATGTTTTCCTTCACCAAGAGCTCAAGCTCATTTAGGACTCGAACCATCGACCTGCATACCGACATCACCGATGAGCCATCATAACTCCAAACTTGCACATCTCACATAACACAAATTAATACATTATCTCCCCCTATGAAGTCACCTAGCGTTATATCATATCATTAATATTTGAACGATCACACATTAACCCAAATGCATGTCAACCTCAGTAGCATCGTCAAAGACAATCTACATGCAAGGAGACGGTACTCGGATGTAGCTTACATAAACTAGCTAGGTGACCTAGGTAGACTGGGTAGCAAGCTAACAGTACCTAGGTCTTGAATGCACAGTATTCGGGGATTTAACAACGGTGGTCGGTGAACTGTATTCAAGAAACGAAGCTTTATTCGAACCAAAATGAAGAATTCTGCGACGATGCGATCTTGTTTGGAAAACAGTGATTTAATAAAGTAATATTAAAAACAAATAAGATTTTTGTGGAAAAATATATTTTTCCAGGGAAGCTTCTATAAAATACGTAATTGTTAGATATACTGTAATCTTGTAGCCATCTTTCTTCTCCATCATCAGGACCCTGGACATTTAGGATCAGAGTATACTTGTAAAGACAAATCAGCAAACGAGCCCAAACTCGAAGTTATGTCGTTTCGTTACAAAGTTCCTGTTACCGCCTTCTAGCTCCTTCACGAGGCCAACTCTGTGACATCGTTATTTTGCATTGTCATCCGATTTACATAATGCATGTCAAATTTCGGCTCAATCGAATACCGGGAAGTGGGTCAAATTTAGCATGCAAGATTTGACCTAAACAAAAAAAAACATACATACAAACAAGGCAAGCTAAATAAAAGTATGTAAAAAACTTATAGGTTAAAGCATTGGACCTGACACGTGCGATCTTATATATAAATGACGATGTAGTTGAAGATTGTCAACACCTGGCTCAAAAGCGCAGCAGAAACACATCGAAAGATGCTTGCATGCTCCACATTTTCAACTTGAGGGTGGTAGCTAGCCCAGCGAACGCAGAAAATATCCTAGTATACTGAAAAGGCTTGCACTTTGGACTCTTTTCAGCTCGAGGCTATATCTATACTATAGCCAAGGCGCACTAAAATCGTCCGACCACAATACAAACAAATGTATAGGTACCTACCTTAGGCTTACGTTTGGCCTCTAACTCACATGATGTTAAGTGACGATTGATCATGCTATCGACGATATTCCTGTAGCATGCTTGCCCAGAAGGTAGCTGTTCACTCGTGTCTTGAAGACTCCCTGCCTGTAGAGTACAGGGAAAATACCGGTGGTTTTAGCTACACAAGGATGTAGATTGTAGAGTATAGCCCTCATTGCAACGGCCAAGGTAAGCATCTCAACTGCGTGCATACAGTCTCCGACGTACGAGTATGACACTATAGAGGTCAACTACAGATAAAGCCCGCGGGCATTGGGCGTTTATTTATAGACTAGTGACAGACAGACGGACACATGCGCATGGAGCAAATGGGCATATGATACAAATGTAAAGACTTGCGATTGAATTCGTTCTAACCTGTCGTAGAAATTTCCAAGCTGTTAATTTCGTTTTTCGCTTTGTTTGTGTAATATATAGCTGAAATAGGAAGTTCGTCCCCATTTCAACAGCCCCGGTCCCAATACCTAATGTGTGTTAAAAGACTCAAAATGACATCTAAACCCAGCATCCTTTTCCATATTCCTATTTTATTCCCTAGGGATCATTTCATTAAATAATCATGACTTTAGATTGAATTTATAAGAATTTGATTTTAGGTATATACCTACTGACCTAAAATCTTTCTTAGAAATTAGAACATCAATACTCATAAGACATTTTAAACAAAGCTATTAAATGAAAACTTGTAGGGTGGGCGTGCAGTTAGTAGGTAAGGTATACCGGCTGCAAGTACGATACCAGGAACCGGTTTGACTCCCGGCGTGTGACCCACTGAACGAGAGACGATATCACCGTGAATCAATGAAGGATGTGAGGCGAGAACAGTAAGTCTTATAGTTCAGGGCCAACTACCAACTTTAATTACTTGTACAGTTTGAAAATTTAAAGTCTTATTTCAATAATGCTTGAAACTATTGCCGGCACTGTGCTATTTTACCTCCGTAAACTGTACCCTATAACGCAAACTCCAACCCCAACCTCGACTCAGTGCGCTAATCAAGTCTATAGGCTATGATAGATAGATTGATAAAATGGTTATGATGTTTTATATCAACTTTCTAGCCTGCCTACTGCTTATTTTTAATCTTAAAGTTGATAAAAATAACCAAAACCCATCAACTGGGTCGAGGTAGGCTGAAGTTTACGTCATAGGGTACGGAGGTTAGTCTTAGTAAAGCATATAATTATTATTCACTATAGAGACTTATTTGATCATTATATTAAGCTCTAATAAAACAAAACCTGAATTGATCTTACACAGTACATAAAAATAATCAGTATTTGATAAACTGTGGTTGTAATAGTATTTAGAACTTCAATCCTTCAATAAAAAAAATATGTCTTTAGTACTATTAGAATGCCTACTTATCTACGTTTAATAGTTTTGATCGACATAACTTTACCTACTATAGACTCCAGCAGGGTGATTTTCATTCACTCGGAATGATTCCCTGTAGAAATGACTGATTCTGATCGTTTATATCTCTGAAACGCATCCAGACAGAGAAATATTGTCGGGATTACCTATATCGGTGTCCATGCGAGTTGTCGAATCTAAACGGGAAATTTCTCTGACGGGATACGATTCCGAAAAATAAACGATCAAGACTGTCGCTTCCGACACGGATATCGTTCCGAGTGAATTAAAATAACCCTGCTGTAAAGTAACAGTATAAGCTACAGCATTGTATTCGGGAAAGTTGTGAAATATCGGAAAAACAAAGCTACCCTGTACCAGTAATTTACTTTGGCACTGACCCTTGTGTATCAACTGTCATGCTAATACTCATAGCTTGTAAAAGTGATTGGAGAATTGAGAACATCACAATTCTCCAATCACTTTGTCTTTAATTCTGAGTACCTATACCTAACTAGTTAATTCAGTAGGTACTGACTAACAACGACTGGTTTGGGAGGATTATAGTGAACAATTAGGTATATAAAACTAAGAAAATAGTAGGTATATGAAATGGACTGCATGAAGTACCTAATTCCATTTTCTCTATAGGTTAGCTTTTGGCCAGCGTCTCACCTGACTTTTAAGTAAATGTTGACGAAGCCGGAAAACATGTTAAACCTAAGTACCTATAATAAGAGCTGGATCTCAAGAGCAGCTGTCGAAATACATAGACGAAATACATTTTCATCTTGGGGGTTGTAGCTAGTCAGCAGATCACTATAAAACAAAATGATCTACCACTATGCTATGGTTGCACCTGGATTTTGTCCTTCACCAAAAATTGTAGGCTTTAGGTAGGATAGGTATTTTCGAGCCTTCGACGTAAGATCGGCGACGAACGCTATGCAATCATAAATAGCATTATTTTTAAAAGTAATTATTGAAGATTGTAAACAAAGATCAACTAAGATCACCGTTACCAAGTTTAACTACCGAAAGGCCATAATGATCTTAGAACAAGAGCAACAAAAGCGCATTCCCCAATCGCTTACCTTCACGGCTGCGTTGTGCTCGTCACTCCGCTGATTTCGTACAAGGAGTCAACGGTCCGCTGATCTCCGATACAGAAATACTTGGCTTTTTATAGGTTTCATCAATAAACGATCCTAAATTGACCTTACGACATTAGCTATACACTTTAGTTTTTGCTACCGATTGAAATAAGGTTTGGTTATAGTTTTTAACAGGGTCGGATTTACTTTATTTTATTAGGTATTACAAACAGTTGTACGCTTAGTTGTAGTCTTTTTGGATAGGTATACCTACTTACTTCTTTTGTTTCAGCAACAGAAACAAATGCTTACCTATAGTATCGCGAAAGAAGTTGACGGACAACAGTCAACATCTGTTATCTACTTGCGCATTCTTATCTTAATCTTATGACAATGTATAGTACAATAATTGTAATTATTAACAAATGATTATAAAAACGTATTGGATAATCCCAATTTACTTCTATTCGCTTTACAGTTTGTTTGAAGATAAAAGTAATCTTTATAATAATATGATATAATTATCAACTAATATTGTTTTATCAAAATAAAAATTAACTGTATGTACAACTTTTAATATAAATAAATGTCGATGATATCATCTTGCTTCTGGTACAATATTTGCATTTCACACTCCTGTCCGTGATATTGACCTACCAACCAAATGATGCTAGGAAATCTATATAAATAAATAAAATTGATGTGTCTGTTTGTAATGTCAAAATAACAGCTTTATACCAAATGCATGTATGAAAGTATATACGGTACCCATAACAAAACAATCATTTTTAAATTGTTTGTCTGTTCCGGGTAATTTCCAAAAGAGCTGGGCCGATTTTGACGGGACTTTCATTGGCAGATAGGTAGCTGATGTTATAAAGAGTAATTAAGCTGTTTCTATTTTAGAAAAAGAAGTGTTCCGTGCAAAAAATTAAAAACCATCAAATCCAATATCTCCGCGCGGGTGAAACCGCGGGCAGCAGCTAGTCCATAATAAATTCGAAAGTGTGTTTGTACGTTTGTTGGTTTGTTCTTCTTTTACGCAGCAAAGGGGCAACGGATTGACGTAATTTCTGGCATAGTTTATGAACCGCAGAGTAACATATTAGACTACTTTCTTAGTTCTGCCCTCCTAAGCACAAACAGCGCAAGTGCATAGCGGTAAGTTTCGAGAAAAACGCACTTAAAGTTTTTTTTGCGTATTTTCATTGTAACACAAAATATTATTGAAATATTATAAAAAAAATATTTTCTGCTATAACTATTGGTGCATAATATTCGTCAGTATTCATCGCATGTCATTCGCAAGTAGTGAACCGTAGGCTACCATACGCTGTTAATCCTTAGGAAAAATATAAAAATATGTCACTTAGGTTTTTTATGCTTAACATTACATATTTCCTTTTCTATCAAATAAATGAAAAAACGGGTAATTGATCCAAATTATAGATCTCATTACGTAGATTCCGAATATGTATATAACTCATTTTGGCCAAAACTGTCGATTGCGCTGTTTATGGTTAGGAGGGCAGAGTTACTTAGTTCCAGTGGGAATGCGGGTGACAACGCGGGCAGAAGCTAGTGCTAAATAATATACATTTTCTTATAAATTCAGTTGGGTACTATAGTAGACAGGCGCAACTGGACTAGGCTGACCTGAACATAGGATAAGGCAACCATCAGGTTGAGATTAAGATATTAATCCGTTTTTGAGATAAAAACCACATATACCAAAAGCCACAACTCAAATTTCAATAATTATTTGAATGTGAATTATTTCCATTGATTACGCCCTCCCTAGAGCTTGGACTCTAGGGTACCAAAATCGCCAAAAGGGTGTGTAGGATACCAAAGTCTAACCATTTTCCCCGTGAAAAAACTGGATATCGCTCGACGGTGGTAAATAATTTCACACAAAATGACTAATCGCACGACTATCAACACGTACTTATCAAAGCTTGCACCGACTGGCACGGACGGCCATCTGTTATACCATTTTACCAGACACCACCGAGCTAGGTCAGCCGCGACTTAATTTGACTTATGAATTTAGCACGTTGTGAAAATGTTGTTAGCATCTGTTGAATATGGATTTGTGGAATTGCAATGCTTTTAGCAATCGATTGTTTTGCGATCAATGTATGCATTGTGTGAAATTGATTAATATCAATGCGCTGTTGCTTAGGGATCTGTTATTATAATGGTAATGCACTGTAAGGGCAAAGCACTGCACAGGTGACCAGTGCAATATCCTCACCCTCAATATCTTTCATAAGTTTCAATCCACCGAAAGGTTTCTGAAGGTTACCAATCCTGGGACAATATTTTTAGGGGTTGCTATACATATACATTTTACCTATATAATATTACGGGGAAAGCCTATGTTTAGAAGTGGACATGTGGGCTGGTGATGCTATCGTCATCAGCTGTATTATCCATGTAATCGTTGCCCGATCCACATTTTTAGATTCATTAATTTGCTGCGCTCACACCTCATAGTCAACTATTTTGTTGAACTATATGCCTATCAATTGACTAGATATTCAACGAGATAATATGTATTTTCTACAAAATCTTTTATCTACGCTTTAATTCACCTATTTTTTTTAATGTTAACACTCACATATTTGCCGTAAACTGCCGTATGATACATTTAAAGTCAAATAAATTAAAAAAACACTGGAACATTAATTTAACATTAAGGTGTAAATAAATGTAAAACCTTATCTAATTGTCCTACCCTGACAGTTTGGACGATTTCATTAACCTTTCGATATCGTATTACAGTTAACAGAACAATATTGTCAGCTAAATTAGCTTTATAAATAACTAACTACTAATGGTAAAAGCAAGTCAGACTAATGGTATGCTGAATTGTTGCAACAACTCATCGGCCAGCGGGGCTGCAAGAGTATTAACTGGTGACTGAAACATAGTTTTCAGTTATCTAAGCTTATGGATTGATTGAAATCCGCACAGGAAGTTACGTCAGAAATTATTTTAAACTATTCTTGATTAGAAAAGTAACGCTTAACATTTGAAAATTGTCAGTTCTGTTGTACATTAGTAAATTTAAAACGAGTACATAATGCATGCCTTTTGCACGGTGGGTAAGGACCACCTACAAGACCAGTAAGCTTAACTGATCTGTGGGACCTCCATACACAGGCACATTAAGTTTTCTTGTTCTTGCTTGCCTAGCTACCATTACACCATCAAGTTGAATGTTTGTCTTCCGCCAGCTGCATTTTAGAGCCAATCTATTCTATGTTTCGAGTGATTGAGTGATCACCACCTTAGACTACATCTGTTAAAATTAGATGATATAGTGATCAATCTTGTATTTTAACGAGTCCTCTGAACCATGGTGGTGCTTACTTGTAAACCTACACTTGCCCATACAAGTGCAAGCTACACAAATTAGTGGGAGGACTAACTCTTCTGCGAGTGTCCGTCTGGGTTGTTACCACCGCTTTGCTCGTGAAGTCTGTCGCCAAGCAGTAGTGTGCAAGCATTACTGTGTTCCGGTTTGATGAGCAGAGTATCCAGTGAAATTACTGGGCTTATGAGACTTAATACCTAATGTCTCAGGGTAACGAGCGCACTGCAGTGCCGCGCAGGCCTTTGTGTTTCAAAGTTCTGGGTGGCACTGCAATCGTTATGGGCCGGCGTTATGCTTACCATCAGGCAAACGACCAGCTCGTCTCGTTACCTAATAACATAAAAAAAAAAAAAAAAAAAAATAAGAACGGCAGATCTGTCTCTACAATGAACATTTTCATAATATGGCCAACGATATAAATGATACGCATAAATTTAAAATAAAACGTATAGGTGTAAAGACGTAGTAGGTATAGTTAATCGACGCTAGTAATGCTTGCACGTGGACTTAATTACATTAGCTGTAATTCCCTACATAGGTACATAATTAATAGATGCAAGGTGCAACAATGAATATATAGTACGTACAAAACTTAAACGCGCTTCCGGAGAGGTTAAACGCTAACCTATGGATATAGGTGGTAGGAATAAATCTTTTGCGAGTGTCCGTCTGGGTTGGCACCACCGCTTTGCTCGCGAAGTCTGCCACCAAGCAGTAATGTGCAAGCATTACTGTGTTTCGGCTTGATTAGCAGAGTACCCAGTGAAATTACTGGGCATATGAGAGTTATTACCTATAATTATTATAATTATTACCTTATAATGTCTCAGGGTAACGAGCGCACTGAAGTGCCGCGCAGACCTTTTTGTTTTAAAGTTCTGAGTGGCACTGCATTTGTTATGGATCGGTGTTATGCTTACCATCAGGCAAACGGTCAGCTCGTCACTTTATCAAATAGTATAAAAAGATAGGACAAATTATCGCCTGACCTTAAAAGGATGTGGTTGAAAACGGTGAAATACACAAAAGCTAGACTGGTCAAAACTGCAGTTGCCTGAAGGAACCACATGTGGCTTGGTAACTTGAGGGTGGTAACGAACCAGGCAAGCACTAGAAAACCGCTTTTATAAGACACCACGATAATAGTTATCACGCAGCAACTAGCTATGCATGCACTAGACGCACAGCGCATTTAATTTTGATGAGTACCATAACTCTGTATGAGCACAATAATTATTAAGTGTGGGACTTTTGTGGATCCTTATCTTTTTCTTACCGTGTCAAGACAAAGCTCTTGTAATACTAGACTAGGCTTTCAATGCTAAAGACTTAGACCTAAATTGCTTCATTTTAGCTGATTTAATTAGTGGGTTGTGGTGTGAAGTGATCAGACAGAATAATAATGTACCGATACAGCGCAAAGGTTGCTGAAGTGGTAATGGTCTGGTCATAATAATATGTCGAAGAACCGATAACCCTATAAGGTAGACGAGTTCTAGGGTGGAGATCATGTATGCGAAAGGAGTGTAGGATGCCCACCGGCCAGATGGAGTGACGACCTGCGCCAGGTACCTGGCAGGAATTAGGTACATGAGAAAAGACGAAGATCGGGCTCAGTGGCGAGATTGAGAGAAGCCTATGTCCAGCAGGTGGATTCATATGGGCTGATGATGATGAAATAGTGGGTTTAAATGTTGATTTAATAATATATATAACTTCCTTCGACTGCCTTAGTTCTCATTGACCAATAGGTTATAAAAAACTATAGCAAAATTTAGCATTCAAATATTTAATTAATATTTTATTATACATTAAATATATTTTTCAAAACATTTGTGTAAGTATACGAATAAAATAACATAAGCTGCGATCTTATATCTAAACTACGGTCACTTCCAGGCAGAAGTAGGAATACAGGCAGATGATTATAGTACCTATATGCGTTAAAATAATTGATGTTAATTATATGAACTTACATAAATTTATCATTATTATTACAAACGTTAGATTTTTATGGACCACACCTCATCTGATCTTATACATGAATAGATATAAGGTCAGCTGTATTTGAAACCCGTCTTTTATCACATCAAAAATGGCTATCAAAAGCAGCGCCGGGGCAAACTTAGCTGTTCGTCATCTGATTTTCTACTAGGGGGTGGTAGGTACCTATTATATATTTATCGATTATCGGTTGGTCTTTCGACAGGAGCTAGGGCGCCCCATGGTTCGCGGGGCCTGGGGCCCAATTCTCGCGCAATTACCAAGAATTTAAAAGGAACTCATTTAAAGAATTGGAAATCCTTTTGACATATTCTTCTTACTGGTTATGAATAATAAAGTGCTGTTTTAAATTTAACATCAACGGAATTTCGGATTGAGCAAGTAGAGTTGCGCCAGTTGATCGATATCGAATCGATTTCCCGACCGAGATACAATATCGTGATATTGTGATTGTCTACGCACGTACTTCCGTGGATGTTGACCGCTCTATTGGCATCTTTACTGAAAACCTACTCCTTTTATTAATAAAATATCTAATCTCCACTATATCCTATCCTTACTTCGTTCTTATCCTATACTAACTAATACTATAAATGAGAATGTTTATGTGTGTAAATTTTGGTTACCACGTATCTCCATAATTACTAAACCGATTTTGATGAAATCTGGACTGTAGATAGTTTATGTTCTGGGATAAAACATAGGCTATAAAGATAAATACCACCGGTAGAAGCCACGGGCGGAAGCTAGTTCAGAATAAAATAGACTCGTTCGTTATAATGGAATCCAATAGGGTTGTTGACTGTATTCAAATAAAAATATAATTTTGCCGCGAAACGGTAGTTTTTGTGACAGAAATCCTATTAAACACAATATTTTTGTTTACTTTTAAGGAATTTAATTTAAATTAAATAATCAAAATGTAATCACATCAATCCGAAGTCACGTGACCTAAAACGCCCGTGACGTCACGGTTTCAATCGGAATGAGTATATATTTTTTTTGTTTTGTTTTTGGCTCCACGTGATTTGCGCATTTAACTAGTGTCAAGTTATATAAATAATAATATAAATAAATCTCTAGTTTTGGTGCATGAAAGTCGTTAAAGTTTAGTCTAGGCGCGGTCGACATTAACACTCTATAAAACAAAGGTTTTAGTAAATAACACAAAATCAACAACAGCACATTTTCACATTCCCGCCAAAACTCCAATGAGTATATAGCTCGTTACGCTTAACTGCTTAGTATTTTAGAGTGATTTCTGTGATTATTTATCTGTGCTGTGAATTCCGCGCCTATTTTTCTAAATTTATTTCGACTCTTGAATATTCTCCCATGATGGAAAGTGGCTTCATAAAGGCAAATAATTCCAATTTGCCGAGAATTGATTGTTTTACGGTGGCCAATTTCTTCTCGACAAACGATAATTTCTGCTCTGCTGAATTTAGAAATGTGAAGACCTCCGTGTAAGTACCTACTTATTATACCAAAAATCATTATTTCTATAACCAACAATGAATATATAACAGTAATCGTAGATTCTAAGATCCAAAGTGTATTAATTAACCAAAGCATATATATAAATCAATAAGCTCAAAAAACTTAGAACTCATATTTTAATACATAACAATACATACACAGAAAGCATCGAATGAACTTGTCACTAAACGTAGCACAGACTAGGTAGTAGTGGTTATATTCTCTTTGCTTGTCACTTTACAGTGTTATAGAAAATTACTCTGTGGTAATTGAACACGTGACGTCACTGCCGTTTTGGAGCAAAATTTAAAACGGCATTTTAAATACATGATAATTAAAATATTAGTTGTTTTAATGTTGTAAAAGTAAATTTAAATATTTTGGGTTATATTAGGCCCATACGCATCGTTTTAAACACTTTCCCAAAATCAGTCAACATCCCAATTCGTGAAAGTTAAAATTACCTCCAGCATTTAGGTGTGTTTTAACTTTTAAGTAAATACCCTAAGTTTACATCTCAAAAATTTCAGTGCCAACGGGATTAGAATCCATTCCATTGTTTTACTTTTTTCTCGAAGACGTGAACGGCGAGACATGTTTTATATAGTTACCTATTTATAGGAAATGGGGGCATAAATAGTAATACAAGTCGGATGTATTTTGCATGAGTGGGTAAATACATCTCTATGGTAAAATATACTAACTAATTAACTAAAGCTGACCGTCATGCCACGTCCCATAATTTTAGTTGAGTAGGGTCAAGGTTACTTTTTTGTATTTACAACGACTAACAGTCATCGCGCCGAAGTAATTTGTAGGTAGTTCTTTTAGAGAGCATCGTAATATCTTGGACAAATTTTGTAGCAGTTAGACCTTGAGATACATCTTTTACATGCCGCTTACTAACAAATCGATACAAAGATTAAGATACTCACTGCACTTTTATCCTTTCACTATGCTATCTTTCACAATATCAATAGTGAGTTATCGCGTGGCGAAAATTCTTTTTTACCCCTTTACTTGAGAAGACAAGCAGATCCTCCACCGAATATTCAATGTCACGAGCCATAAGAGCTTTGAATTATACACTTGCGAGGTACTGCACGCACTTGTAACCCTGAGACCAAGTAGGGACCAACTATTTGGCCTCATAGCCTAGATATATGTACTATACTTTGCCCTTCAAACCAGAGCACAAACGATTCCTACCTTATTTTATAATACTAGTATACCTACCATTAAATATTTTAACATGTGTCACTACTAGTATGTTACCACTAATATGTACCACTTGGAGGTATATGTCAATCAGTAGTCACCATGGTATCCTCTGTCCATTGTTAGTCATTTCATTAGGTACCACTTGTGCATTCTGTTTTCGTTCGGGATAGGAATCACATTCCCTGCCACTAGGGTCTTACCATCCGTACAGCCGTTGTTATTCTGCATACTGATCCTATACATATATTAATTACATTTTTATTTTTCCTTTGTGAATTTGGATTATTGCCCGGATCGTATAGCTTTTTGCCATGATTGTACAAACAATGAAGCAGATTATTAAAAAATATAACAAATACTTTTTTCGTGTCGGAGTGATGTTGAAACGTGGTCCTGAAATCATAGTCCATCGTTACCTATATAATGGAATCTTAGTTATATACCGTGTTACCACAAAAACAAGTAGCTAGACAGAGCTGTCGATTCTGTCATCTCATGCCTAAACCTAATTTGAGTTTCAATCTCTCTTACTCGATGGAACATGAGAAAGAGATGGTACCTATATATTTTAGACCTGGCCATTAAATCCACTGGCTTGTGTCTAGTGTACATTTAACGTCAATGAATTTAGTGGCATCTAATTTTATCAAGGTGGAAAGATATTTAACGGCTCTAAAACTAAATTTAGATCTGTTCAAAATCTTCCATCTTAAAATTAGGTTTAGGTATGAACCGACAAAATCACAGCAGTGTCTATAAATATACTATAAACGTAAAATAATTAGAAATGTCACAACAGAACGGAGTTAGACAAGAGTTAGAAACTCACTATTTAATTAAATCAAGATCTGTGGTTGTTGATATTTAAACACGTGACTATAAGGCATGTTTTGGAGTTAGACGCTATTTAAAGTGTGTTTAATTTGTTGTAGTAAGACCGTTGATGTTTATTTTTTTTATATGTATAACCAGCTTATATACCTGGTAATTATAGAATCAAAAACATGATTACTTACTAGGTATTCGTTGAAGATTTTGTTTTAATTTAGTTTACACATAATATTCGAAATCAAATACAAAGAATCGCGCCCAAGGGCCTGTTTCATAAAAAATATTAGTCTAATATTATCAGCTTTTTTTCATCTATTTTATGAGGCTAACACTCATAATATTAGACTAATATTTTTTATGAAACAGGCCCCAGATTTCCAATATATACCCAATTACTTAGCCAATATAAACGTAAGTACTTGGAATCCCCAACTCTAAACTCGACACAAACATTTAAAAAACAAACAAACACAGCGACTAGGTCACAAAAAGTTACGTAGTGTGGCGTCACCAACATTTGGTCTGCTATTACACGTAGAGCAAACCTTACTTAGAAGGCGTGGTACTTACATACTTACGCACATAATGTTGTTTTAACTCTTTACTACCTTGTCGCAGCTAAAATATTTACAACGAAGACGTATAGTTGAGCAAGTGTATGAATATTTATTGTGACACGGTTCTTTCTCAAGTTGTTCAAACATGGTCTAAATTGCAGCAACCTTACAATCGTACTATAATAGAATACCAATTGCGATTCAAATGTATTCACAATGGACGTAGCCGGCAGGTGTAGTCAACTTTAGGCATCTTGAAGTTGTTCACTAACAATGTCCGTGAAAATGTTGAATAACAAACTTGTTTTGGTTTCTGTATCGTATGCAATAAAGATTTGATTTAGTCAATTAAGTTTTAGAATAAAACGGTGCTTTTTAACATCCTTTTGAATTTATTAGAAGAGAACAAAAGGCTACTATTATAAATAAATTTTATAAAAGGTCAGTAATATTGACAGGTTTTGCAGCTGAACTGCGCGCAACAAAGATACCTAAGTAGTATTATTATTAGTATTATTACTAGGTATTAGATAAGTAACTTTATTATTTTATCTACGTTAGACAAACTGACACTGGCCATGTGGTCTCGAGTAGTCCCGACGTATGAATAGAGCCAGCCCACCTCTCTCGGCTGACGTTATGCTTACTATCAGGCAAACGACCAGCTCGTCTCACAAGTCGGAATACATTAGCTTTAAAAAATCCTCTGGCTTCTTGTGTCGTAAGAGCCAGCTAAGGGAATATCCATGGAATGGACAGCAGCATTCTTCCCGGTCAATATCAAAATCTACTGCCGGCCACCAAGACGCCTGCCAAGCGTGATCTAGGTTTTGCAATGGCTGATGATGACAGGCAGATTGCACGTTATACAGATTTTAACACAGAATAGCTTACACACACATAACCCTACACCAACTTTCTTTGTATCGCAGGCGGCATGGACACACACAGATGCACAACACAAAAATCCTAGACCCGAGAACAAATTTTTTGCTCACCACACAAAGTCTGCTCCGGCCGTTATCGAACCCGCACCCGCGGGCTCAACAGTTTGCAGACAGGGTTACTACCAATTTAGCCGCATAGCCGTCGAAATAGTACAATACAAACAATAGTACATACAATAGTAGATATTTCATTCAACAGTTTCACATTTGAATAAATTCACATACGATACTGTATCGATTACGGCTTCCTAACAAATACTTGTACATAATTTTATAGGTGTATATATGTTTGTCTACGCATTTCTCCGAAACTATTAGTCAAATTATGACTGTTCTTTTTTATTTGCTTACATTTTCGACTTAGCGAACAGCGTAGGTAAGTTTCATCAAAATCGGTTCGATAGTTTAAAAGACATGGACCAGAATTTTATATGAAGTCAAATTTATGTAACTTGTTACATTGACTTGTTTAGTCTTTTAAAGATAGAAAAAAGGGATATGAACGAAAATGTTGACCATTGCTGACCAGGCCCACGGCATCGCACGTGCAAGATACTCGCTGCCCTACAAAGTACAAAACTACAAACTATTAGTATATTTAGTACTTGTACTATTCTGTGCTATAGTGCTCTAGGTAACTGTTGACTAAACTATGATAAAAGTAAGCGATTGCTCCACACCGGAATGATGTTGAAAATCAATCAACAAACTTATCTTACTAAATAATACTTTTCTTTTAGGGATATGACAGCTCGCTGTATTATAATTTTATCTAACAGTTTTCTACTTTTATGTTATTTGTAATTACTAGTGCAGTGTTGTTTTGCAAGCCTAATTTTTTTTTAAATTTAATGGATTCTTTTTAGGATGTATGTACCTATTACACAAAACTCAAACGTTGCAGTTACATAATTCAGATATATTTTAATACTGAATAACTGAACATTTTTTTCTACTGACATAGGTACATGTTAGTAGTATTTACAAAGACTGCGCATGGGAAAACCACACGGCACAACTAGTGTTGACATAAGTTGGACTTGTATTCATAAGTTACGAGAAATTGTATATTTGCTAACATTTAATAGCGTTTGTGCAAGTTTGTGATTGAGTTATTAATATTGTTGATAGCTGTGACGGTTCGTAATTTGCAGCGGAATTTATGTGTTGGTCAACATAGGATTTAAAAAAAATGCTTACTAGTTACTTGTTTACTCGTTATGTTTAGTAACTTGAATGTCTGAAGGGAAATAGCTTTTTTATTAAATGAGATTGATCCATAAAATTGTTTGGTTTTTAATTAATCAATTGTTTCTGCGGCTCACACAAAAATTGTATAATAAATCTTAGGAAAAATGATAAGAGACTGCTTTTCTATTTTAGTGTTAGGTATATTCCACTCCTCAAAGATCTTTGTCCAAGGTGCATTTGATCAAAGAACTTGGATAACATCATTAAAGTTTGATCAAAGTTGTAGGAACATCGAAGTTTGATCAATGATTATGACAACGATAATAGCAGCACATAGGGTCGAACTTCCTCTATTTTTTCAAATTACCCAAAATACTGTGCTAAATTTCCGAGCACTTCACGTTTGATGTTGAGTTAATTTTTTGTACTTATGGTAATTTGGAATGACTTATTTCCAAGGAAGGTTCTCACAACTAGTTGTCAACCATGGTCGTAATCACCTCTTTCCGGGATAACAGACCAATTGAAACTCACCCTGGGCCCTGTATAATGTAGATGGTATTGTATGTTAAACCAAGAACGGGGTGGCTGAAGTAGGTACGGTTGCCGAAACACATCGTAATTGCTGTTTGGTGATAGATTTTGATCTTTAGCTTAGTAGCTAGATAGCTACTCAGGTAGCTCGTCGTGAATAACATTGGCAAGCCTATTGATAATCTGGAGTCTAAAGACTAAAGACAGGACAGAAAATGCCCTACCAAGTAATGTCATGCAAACAAAGCGTGCAAGAAGATCTGAGTTTCTCGGTCTCGGTCAGATCTAGACCAGGTCAGCTCACGTAGACTAGACCTCGTATAGTACTAGTCTAGACGTAAGTAGTGTGATGTAAATATGATGCTATTTTTGAGCTTGGAGCAACCACTACAGACAAAACTTCCAATTTGAATCGTCTGTGAACTATCAACCAAATCATTTCGTAATTCAATTAATCGACCCGCGACCTTCGACTACCAGCAAAAGTGAAACCAGTACGTGCTCAGACTTCCTCATACTTATACTTTACTAGATATAAAAGATACAAAATGCTGGCATAACAAAAACTTAACGCATTAAATGGTCGCTTCTTCAACGAATTGAAATTAACAAAAAGTCTGGCAACAGGTACAAGCAGTTTCCTTGTTTTTTTAATGATACGTAAAAATGTATGGAAGCTATAAATAATCATTTTGCAGATATGGATATTACATTTAAAACTAAGCAAGTAACTGGGCAAATCAATATAAACCACAATAACAAAAACTAGTTATTTTTACATATAGGTAACTGACTTATACGGTTCCGAAACGTCGTGCACGAAGACACGGAAGCCAAATTAACTAAACCATTTGTTCATTGATTTCACTACGGACATCCGGACTGTAGGTAATATCTAATAATTGGTAGGAACAGTTATTGTAACAGATTTTTTCAGTTACGTCAGCTTTGAGACAGATCATACAAAAAATGTGATTATCACATATACACCACAAAATTCCACGCACCAGAAGGGTCTTGTCTTCGACTACTGTCTTAATGCATGTGTGAGACACGAGAATTTCCTTGCCTCCCCCAAGGCAGACATCAGAGGAGGCAAGTCCACGAAGCCGAAAATTCAGGCTTCAGGGCTGGCCAGTGTTAATTTGCCACTACCCCCAAGTAACTGGTCTCGCTGGTGAATTTAGTTTACCTATCACATGATAACATCACAACATTCTGTTCGTAAGCATGTTGTAGTTGTAAAAAACCTCAAAGCGCTAATATTTCTCTAGACGAGACATCATTTAGGGACATTTTTACTGCCTCTGGAATGAAAGTTGAATGATAAACATAAGAAAGATTAATCTCGGAAAACTGCGCTAAATATCTTAAAAGAACAATTAAATGCAATCTTCGGAATGCACAACAGTTAGAGCACCAGGATACCCCGCACCATTCATCAGCGGAGATGCATCTGCTCCGCTTTAAATTGGACGTAACGGGCGCGGAATCGAACTCCGGAACGAGGGTACTAAGCGTGACTGCGCCCACTGCGCCTCCGCGCTGCCGTGGTACAGTGTTGCCAGCTTTTTCTCAATTTCATAAGATGTAATTTCGCACTTCCTGTTGTACCCAACTACTATTCGAGAAACGCAAAAGCTCACAGAAATCAAATGATCTTTAAAAGAAAATAAATGGATTGGCATCAAAAAAGTTTGTTTAAATTGCCCATATTTCTTATTTGTTGACTGTAACTTTGTTCCTCCTCCTTAAAACGGTTAAGGTACCTAAGCCTTACTGCTTGTTCTATAAATCCAAATATGTACATTTTCCTACCACTTTCATCAAACCGAAACATAGTAATGCATGCTTGCCGGCAGACCACACGAGTAAAGGTGTGATACCCACTCAGCTAAGCTAGACACTCGCATAAGGGTCATATACAACCTTAGTTAACAAACAAGGTCGCTTTTCCAGGAAAATCAACGAAATAAACTGCATAGAATTTAAGACTGGTGCTGTCTTAAATTAAACTTGAGTGGAAAATCTGGGCTCCATCGTAACAAGATCTCTGTGAAGTCTGTCAATAGTCATTACTAAGCCAAATCCGTACAGACTAACTAACCAAAATTGGACTCTTGCAAAACACGAATGTCAGCATGTTACGAAAAATCTAGATTAACCTTGGAAAGTACACACATTTGTCATCAAAATGTACAAAATATTTGTAACCCAGATCTCGAACCAGAAATTGAAGTAGATAGCTAGGTATATCTACCGGTTATGATGCGAGTGCGCAGCTGAGTACTAGATCTCCAATTAAACGGACTCAATTCGCTGGTGCATTAAGTTACTAGAGCGTTCTATCAATTTGTAAATTAAAAATATACCGGCGGAATGTGCACAAGATGTATTGCCGTAAAATAACAATTCGATAAGAAAAAAGAATATTTTGTGGATGTGGTAATGTTCTTACATTCCCGCACTTTACGACGATACATTTATTTGTTTTACAAGACAAAATATTATAGGTACTAACTTTTTCCCGCGGCTTCGCACGTGTGAAATCAGGAGAAATTGTGCACTCAGATATAATGTGATTAATGAAGCTTCCGAAGAATTTTTAAAATCGGAATAGCAGTATCAAACAAACCTGCAACAAACTTTACCTCTTTATTTTATTTGCATAGATAGGTAAATGTTTAGCTGTATATTAGGCAACTCTATTTTCAACTATCAAAATGTGTAGGTACATAGATTAAAACAGGTCTTGAGTCTTGACACCACCGGAGATTCCCGCGCGTCGGAAAGCAACTGGTTTGGCCTTTTAGCACTCATTTCCATCGACAAACGAAAACAAGCTACCTACTAACTTAATAAATTAAATTCTGGTGTAATAGATAAGTCGCGTTTCAATCGTGTTTTATGTATTATTGCCGCAGCAAGTTAGACGTCTGGTGGGAATGTGTAATTAAAAAAGTAGCGTCGGGAAGAAAATAATTAAGAGAAGACTTAATTTATTTATCTATGATTGTATGTTTAGATCCAATATGTACCTAATACGAGGATCATGATGTATATCCTCGTTATAAAAAGTTGTAATAAATATATATCTAAATTTAATTACAGAAGTCATTCGTTTTTTTGCTCTTTTGTTATTCCTTGAAAGCCCGAACATACAAGCTAGAAGTTTTTACACCACACAAAAATTTAATTATGCTATCTCACTTTAATAACAAAGAAAAAATGTTAACAATAAGAATGTGAACATGAAAAATATAGACATTATCACGTGTTTACCTCGACTCGTTGTCCCTTAGATCCGGCTTTTGCCCAGCACTATTAAAAACAGTTTATTAAAAAACACCTGCACTGATAACTATCAATAAAAAAAAGTTTAATCACTTTTTAGAAATAAAAACAAGCTATTTCCGCGCGTTTTCGATTCAAGTTTCGAATGTTCGTTTTGGCGTTAGCGGGAAACGTGCGTCGAGCGAGCCGCGCGCAATTCGACTGGCTTGCTTGACCACTGTGGACTGTCGACGATCGCGAGATAATCGTTGCATTCAGCAGCGTTTAGAAAACGTATAAATTGCATAGATATGGCGTGCCTATTTGTTAATAAACTGCTGTGAGCACTGCCCGAGCGCTGTACAACTTGTATCTATCACTCGCTCGCGGTTCAGTACAGTCGGGAAGAAAATGCCTGAAAAGAGCTAACATCAACCAATACGGCCACAGTATTTAATTATTGCTCTAAATAAACTATAGTGAATACACTATCCAGTGCTATACTGATTGTAAAAGAACAGATAAAAAGGAGCGCACGTTCAATCTACTATTAAAATATGAAAAAATTTTAATGCACCCTTGATCACAAGCGCTGATAGTAAAATTCTGCATCATTATCGGACCATTTTATTTATTACTGATATTTGATAAGCTTTTACAGCTTAAATCCATTTAGATAATGATTAATTCACTCAATGTCTTCACATTAACAAATAAATAGAATTTTGAATACCTAACAATCAATTTGGGTATAAGTACGTACTTACCTAAAATAAAAATAAAAATATTTTATGAAATCATTTATTCACAAATCATTTGCACAATAGTACAGCTAAAATTAAAAAATAAATTAAAATTAAACATTGTCAGATCTTTACACTAAATGTTTATAATTTAACACGCGTTCAATAAATTAAAGTAAAGATAAAATTAACACTGTTATAACATTAAATAATAATGGAATATTATGCAATTAGTACTCGATTGTACTTTGGTAACTGGTCACGTAGGTATAAATAAATAGGTCAATTTTAAATTAAGAAGTATTGCATACAAAGTTAGACCCTATTATTATGGGTAGATATGGATCCATTGTTTAACAATCTCTGATTCAATCGCTTAAATACATTATTTTTTGAGAGTTAGTATAAAGGGAACATTTGTTAAAATCTCTCTCGATCACTTGCTCGGATCGAACTTGGTCACGTGTAATTTGACGTGAAAATGACTAAGTTTTGAAATTCACCTACTTATAGTATAGCTACGCGGGCGAGTAATCTCTTCCTATAAGTATCGACGCGAAGTTACTCCCAGCCGAGTCTCAGCAGGGAGAGAATAAATGGGTTGAAATTATAATATGATTATTTTATAATTTGAAAAAGAATGTCAATTATTGGTCATTTGATTAAAAATACACAGTATCAAAAATTACAAATAACTTAGTTTTGTAAAATTGTATCTAAAAATATTGTCTCACGCATTCATATTAGGTTGGGGAAAAAGTCTTTTCGCATTATAGTATGTAGGAACTTGTAATAAAATCTCTTTGGCTATAGTATTTGTATCTGGCTGGTTTTGGTATCATATGAAAGTTTAAATTTTAAAGAACATAATTCCAAATTCAAATTAGGAAAATGTGTGATTTTCATTTGTTTTTCGTACTGTCAAAATGAGTGAATCTAATGAAGAAATTCGATACATTTTAAAATTTTACTACAAAAAAGGTAAAAATGCAACGCAAGCCGCGAAAAAAATTTGCGATGTTTATGGACCTAGTGCAGTGTCTCTGAGAGTAGCACAAATTTGGTTTAAGCGTTTTCAATCCGGAAATTTTGATTTCAAAGATGAACGTCGCTCTGGTCGCCCTATTACGGATAAAATGGATGCCATTTTTGAAAAAGTGGAACAAGATCGGCAGATCAGTAGTTACGACGTAGCTGAAGAACTGGGAATTGACCACAAAAGAGTTTTGGCGCATTTGAAAAAAACTGGGTACACAAAAAAGCTCGATATTTGGGTACCTCACGAGCTCACTGAAAGAAACCTAATGAATTGCTAATGAACCGTGTACTCATTTGTGATTCTTTACTACGACATAATGAAACCGAACCATTTTTGAAGAAGCTGATAACTGGTGATGAAAAGTGAATCACGTACGACAAGAACGTGCGAAAAAGGTCGTGGTCAAAGACCGGTCAGGCTTCACAGACTGTGGCGAAACCCGGGTTAACTCGCAACAAGGCGATGCTGTGTGTGTGGTGGGTTTGGTAGGGCATTATTCATTATGAGCTGTTACCACCAGGCAGGACCATCGATTCTGAACTCTACTGCGAACAACTGATGAGATTAAAGCAAGAAGTTGAGAGAAAGTGGCCGGAATTAATCAACAGAAGGGATGTGGTTTTTCATCATGATAACGCTAGACCTCACACATCTTTAGCCACTCAGAAAAAATTAAGAGAGTTTGGCTGGGAGGTGTTAATGCATCCGCCGTATAGTCCTGACCTTGCACCTTCAGATTTCCACCTGTTTCGGTCTCTTCAGAATTCTTTAGGCAGTGTCAGGTTAACATCACGAGAGGACTGCCAAAACCACTTGTCGCGGTATTTTGATCAGAAGTCCCAAAATTTATATAGCAATGGGATCATGTCCCTACCTACAAGATGGCAAAAAGTTATCGAACAAAATGGTACCAACATACTTTAGTTAAATGTAAATAAACTATATTAAAAAATGTTTTGAATTTTCTTAAAAAATGCGAACGAACTTTTTCCCCGACCTATTATTTTATTTGATTTAAATAGCACACAAAACTTACGACTAAATTTTATATTAGGCCATGTTATAATATTATTTGTACTATTTTACAATGACGTTTAATGCATTACATTTTATATCAAAGAAATATTTGAATTTCCAATTTCAAGGACAACTAAAAACTCGGAAAGGAAATTGAAGTCTTTATTATTTATCAAAAATGCTTGAAATCTAGATTTGATCTATCTATAAGCAGAGTCAAAATAGCTGAACATTTAAGGTTTTTTTTTAGTGTTATTTGTTAACGAGACGAGCTGGTCGTTTGCCGGATGGTAAGCATAACGCCGACCCATAACAATTGCAGTGCCACCCAGAACTTTGAAACACAAAGGCCTGCGCGGCACTGCAGTGCGCTCGTTACCCTGAGACATTAGGTATTAAGTTTCATAAGCCCAGTAATTTCACTGGATACTCTGCTTATCAAACCGGAACACAGTAATGCTTGCACACTACTGCTTGGCGGCAGACTTCGCGAGCAAAGCGGTGGTAACAACCCAGACGGACACTCGCAAGAGTTAGTCCTCCCACTAACAAAGTTCTGAAAGCGAGTTCTTGAAACTTAGAAATAATTTCAAGATGTATATTAATAGGTATCTAATCACACTTCAAAGATCATTTTGATAATCTGTAAATAAATTATATACCAGTTATCACTCAAGACCATAAACGGTTTTTAATCAAGCGTTATATTTATAACACCGTAACCACGGCGCTGTTCTGGTGTGCTGGTCGAAAACAATTTATATATGTAATTTCTATTTATAGAATTATTATTACTGAAAAGGATTCTTAAATTTTTAGATTAGTATAAGATGGTAAATTAGAATCCCGCCAGTATCTTCAATGATTCATAGAAAAGATTTAAAATATAATGCACCATACGACAGCGCTGTATTCAAGGTATTTTTATATAAGAGTATAATAAAATAGTGTCGTATAAAGAGATTAGATTAGGCACATTTCAGTCTGCTTATTGTTTAACGGCTGACATATTGGGACACACACATATGCTTAATTTTAATGTTATGATCAATTTAGCCTCAGGAGGGCGCCTAAAGCCAGCAAAAAATTCTTAATTTCTTCGCGCCCTTTCTCCCTCTAGCATAGCATGCTACCGTGAAACAACGATATGCTTGAAGTTCACGGATTAAATATGTAGTAAGTGTCAAAAGCGTTTTTGGACATAGCTAAATAACAATTTTTTTTTTTTTTCACAAAATCTCTAGTACATTCACTAATTTATGATTACCTAAATTAGTGATTTTAGTTTGTGTTTACTAGGTATCTAATTTTTGTCCTAATATTTTGCAGCATATTAAGAGTAATTATTGAAAAATATGATAATTAGAGAAATTTTACTATTTTGATTCTTTGATTAGATAAAAACTTTGAAAATATAATAAATTTATACACACTACTTTTATTTTTAAATTACGACAGAATTAGCAAATGTAAAATCAAATCGAAGATTTGAACTTTGCTTTATGCGCCCTCTTAAGGCTGATTTACACATTGCGAAGTAGCAAGTGCATGTAACATGTGCTTAGTTGTATGTTTTTGTGGTATTAAGTTTTTGGTTTGCTAACAAGCATACGGCCCATCTGATGGGAAACGGTCACCGTAGCCTATGAACATCTATAACACCGGAGGCGGTCATTATTGTGTTGCTTACCCTGCTGTAAAGCTCTTTTTACCTTCCTTTTAAATAGCTCCATGCTATAGCTTTGTGGAAAGTCCGACGGCGGAAGCACATTCCGGATTTTGCAGGCGTTCGGCAAAAAAGAACCCAAAACCCTAAATCGAGTTGTGTGCGATTTCCACGATTCAATAATATGCGGATGGGCTTTTAGCCGGTGCCAGGAGGTGCGATGGTGGAAACTCGTTGCCGGTATTAGGTCGAACAATTCGTCAGAACATTCCCCATTGTAAATACGGTAGAGTATACAGAGAGACCCAATGTATCTGCGTATACTGAGAGGTTCTAGGTGTTGAGTGAGTTTGGGGTCATCGACAATTCGGACAGCTCCACGCTGTATCGAGTCAAGAGGCTGGACTGTACTTGGGTGCACTGTTCCAAAGGTGAGAGCAGTACTCCACGTGAGGTCGAACTTGAGCTTTGTAAAGTAAAGGTCTCAGTCTCGGCGTGAAGTACCGCTTTGCCTTGTTAAGCACGCCAAGTTTCTTGGACGCAAGCTTAGTCTTGCTCGCAATGTGGCAGCGGAACTGTACACTGGCAGAAATGTCAACGCCCAAAAACCGAAACCGTAAGGGGAACATCCTGAAACCGGGGAGCTACAACAAGTGCTTATAGTGCGGGCGAAGCTGCGAGTGCGATGAACGCGCGGGTATGCAGTGTAAACTACATAATAGAAAAAATAGAGCGCACTTCTAATCACTTCACTTCGCACCTGCACTTTACACTCGCACTTATCACTGAACAATGTCTGCTTACACGATGATTTTACGAATCACGTAACACCTGCACTTCTCTCCTGCACTTGCTACTTCGCAACGTGTAAATCAGCCTTTATTCATCCACCACGAAAATTAAGTAGGAGGAAAGAAATGTGTATAGATAAAATGTTAACGTTTGATCGCTGCTCCGAGTCCGCCAAACCATGTATTTAACTTTTGTCATAAGCACGCCTATGAAATTCCATAATTATTGACAGGAAACCATAGAGTATACATTTTTTTATACTATTTGATAATAAGATGAGCTGGTCGTTTGCCCGATGGTAAGCATAACGCCGATCCATAACAATTACAGTGCCACTCAGAACTTTGAACTGTTTTATTTCAATACTCCATGGAAACTATGTTTAATTAGACGACGTGCTTTTTTGCTCGGATTTAATTACAGTCAATCAGGGTAACATTGACATGTTTCGAGCACATTTTTGCTTGTATGATTTTTGTAAAAAGTATAAGACGTAAGTTGTTAAGTATATTTGTGTTCTGAGATCGTGAAGAATATAATTCTAAAATTATCCGACTTTTATTAATAGAAATTATAAAAGAAAATTACAAAAATATGGTATGGCAAAGTTACCCCCCCTTTCTGGGTAACTTTGACAGTAATTATGGTTTTCACTAAAATCGCTTTTTATTTGTGTTTTGAAGATTCTGGGTATCTTTGATCAACGTTTATAGGTTCTGGGTAGCCATAGTGAAAAATAAAACCAGAACAAAATAGACAAATAGTTATATTTTATTTTTAAATTGCAACAAAATTGAGATCCAATCAACTTGACATTGAGCTTCGAATTATTACCGATACAATAAAGAATGTCAACCAAAAAATAATTATCTCTTCAATTTTATAGTTACACTTATCCATACAATTAATTAAAACTGAAATTTGAAAATAATTATCTGTATAAATATCTGTATTTTTTTCATATTTTCTATCTATTAAGAAAACTATTACAAAAAGTCAATATTTGCAATTTTCAACAAAAAATAGGCCTAGGATAGAAAAAGAAAATAGTTTTTTATAATTAAACTCAACTTGCATGAAAATCAGAGTATTTCACCTCAAAAAATTACTCGCCACATTACCGCGGTTTTCATTTTGAAATAATAGATGAATTAAGTTTGACACTTAACTTTTTTTTGTGAAGATTGTTTATGGAGATGGCAAAGAATAGATTTGTTTTTGAATTTGGTTGTGGTTTTGTTAGTTTCTATAGTAAAAAAATAAAGAATCATGATAGATCAAAAGTGCCAAAGTTACCCAGATTGTCAAAGTTACCCTGATTGACTGTATGTCGATAACGATATTAATTGAGTCTTCAGATTTCGTAACAAGATTATTCAGGTTGATTTTTCCATGAAAAATGTTTTATAATCCATTGATGAAATTTCAACTCCGTTAAACTTAATTGAAGAGGGGTGAATATAACATAACTATCTAATATATGTACTTCGATTTTATTTTATTATAATGAATCGTCGGATTCTTGTGTGATTATGTGTTAACTTAATTAAAACTTCTTCTAAAATAATGTCGAATGTTGTAAGAAAACGAACCGGTTACGCATTAGGACATCACTAACTCGATTGTCAAAAGTTAAATAAATGGTTGGACGGAGTAGTCTTCTTCGCTTATTTTCGTTTCGGTGGATGACCCCCCTTATAGTGTTATATTTAGATCTATTTTCAGATCTTTAGTATTTAAGCTTTTGTCTAAAATTGGTAATGATTTAAGAGAAAACTTACATCGAAACAAATTTCATTAATACATAATATACAAATACTATAAAAATAGTGTTTCTTCATAATTTGTACTACTTATTTTTTTACCAAGATAGAAAGGAATGGTCATAGTCTTTGTAAAAGGACCTCAGACATAACTTCATTCAAATTATACACTCCAGAGGATAGCAAGGTCTTCGAGATTCTATATCGTGCATCACTACAGTCTATATAAACAATATAACGGCTCGTGAGATACAAATGCTTTGGCTTAAAAACCGTCTAGCACATAGCCACTGACACGGCTGCCGTGTCACACAGCTTAATACACATCTTCTGCAAGTCTTAACCGCTAGGTAACCAAAAACTTGTTACGAGTACCCTAAACCATAATAGTCAGTGACACGGCCATCATGTCAGAGCACGTGACACTGCTGCCGTGTCCGAACACGTAACACGGCTGGCGTGTCACAGAGCCATCGAGATACTAACCCCGAGAGATGAAATACTTTACTATCCGATCTCACAACAATGTATTGGTTTTGCTATAATTAATATCAGCGCACGGGCAATCGGCGCGAGGCGGTGGCTTAGCCAATCAGAGCGACGTCTATGCAAAAATGGTGGAATTTATTTCGTGCAAACCAAACGTCACTGCATCTGCAATTTGACAGCTCCGTAGCTAAGTTGGTAGTAACCCTGCCTGCAAGGCGAGGGGTCCCGGGTTCGATTCCCGGCCGGGGCATATTTTGTGTAAGCATAAAGTTTGTTCTCGGGTCTTGGATGTTTGCGATGTGTATCTGTGTACGTCCATGCCACCTGCGACACAGGGAATCCTAGTGCGGGGGTATGAGTGTAAGCGTTTATGTTTATGTTTTATCTCTTGAGGTTAGTATCTCGATGCGCAGAGCTTACACGCCGCCTTGCACTTCTACAGCTAAGGAAAGCGACCGGAGTCGTTACGAGTAGAAAGTTAATACCGCGGCGTGGTTCCCCCGCACTAGCAGCACCCGGTCGGCGGCCGAGGCCAGCGCGTGCAGCCAGGCCACGTACAGCGGCGCCGGCACCACGCCGCGGCGCCGCGGCATCGGCAGCGTCACGCACACGAGCCGCGCGCCCGCCGACTGCGCCGCTATCAGCTCGCGCAGGCGCAGGTGACGGTGCGTGCGGTCTTGCGCCGCCAGGAGATCGCCTTCGGATATGCTGCCTGTGGGGAGCAGGGAAATCACTTTTGCAGGTTATTTTAGTCGAATTGAGGCATGGAGGCATACAGCTCAGGAGCCTGGCGACTACTGTACAGTCAATCAGGGTAACTTTGACAATCTGGGTAACTTTGGCACTTTTGATCTATCATGATTCTTTATTTTTTTTACTATAGAAACTAACAAAACCACAACCAAATTCAAAAACAAATCTATTCTTTGCCATCTCCATAAACAATTTTCACAAAAAAAAGTTAAGTGTCAAACTTAATTCATCTATTATTTCAAAATGAAAACCGCGGTAATGTGGCGAGTAATTTTTTGAGGTGAAATACTCTGATTTTCATGCAAGTTGAGTTTAATTATAAAAAACTATTTTCTTTTTCTATCCTAGGCCTATTTTTTTGTTGAAAATTGCAAATATTGACTTTTTGTAATGGTTTTCTTAATAGATAGAAAATATGAAAAAATACAGATATTTATACAGATAATTATTTTCAAATTCCAGTTTTAATAAATTGTATGGATAAGTGTAACTATAAAATTGAAGAGATAATTATTTTTTGGTTGACATTCTTTATTGTATCAGTAATAATTCGAAGCTCAATGTCTAGTTGATAGGATCATCATTGTGTTACCGTTTTAAAAAAAGATATAACTATTTGTCTATTTTGTTCTGGTTTTATTTTTCAGTGTGGCTACCCAGAACCCTTAAATGTTGATCAAAGATACCCAGAATCTTCAAAATACAAATAAAAAGCGATTTTAGTGAAAACCATAATTATTGTCAAAGTTACCCAGAGAGGGGGGGTAACTTTGCCATACCATATTTTTGCAATTTTCTTGTATAATTTCTATTAACAAATGTAAGATCACTTTAGAATTCTATTCTTCACGATCTCAGAACACAAATTTACTTGACGACTTAAGTCTTATACTTTTTACCAAAATCATACAAGCAAAAAAATGCTCGAAACCTGTCAATGTTACCCGGATTGACTGTAATACTTACGACTTTTTGAAACATGATTGTTAGCATTAGAATCAATTGCAAAAACTATTTTTAAAAAGAACGCCGAGAATCTTGCCCTTCTTGCTCGGCCGCTTTGCTCGTGAAGTCTGCCGCCAAGCAGTAGTGTGCAAGCATTACTGTGTTCCGGTCTGATGAGCAGAGTAGCCAGTGAAATTACTGGGCTTATGAGACTTAATGCCTAATGTCTCAGGCTAACGAGCGCACTGTAGTGCCGCGCAGGCCTTTGTGTTTCAAAGTTCTGGGTGGCACTGCAATTGTTATGGGCCGGCGTTATGCTTACCATCAAGCAAACGACCAGTTCGTCTCGTTACCAAAAAACATTAAAAAAAATTACCAATTTGGAACGGGAACAGTTCGCTTCTGGCAGGTTAGTTGACTTTCAGCTCGGATTGGGTCTATTGATGTCTTTGACATTTATTATGATCTGATAAAGACAGCATTAGTTTTAGTCTGTGATTCGGGTAGACGAACGTTACAGATACCCGCTGTTAGTCATTTATTTTATTTTTTTTACTTATGAGACCAACATATTGGTCAAATCGCCTTATACTTTACGCTCTAGTAAATTTCCCTCACCTGGATCGTTAGTATCGTCGCTCGTTTTGAATGGCGCGATGAGTTTATCGAAGTACGCGAGAGTGGAGTCTTTCGGCCGCCTCGTGATATCCGGAACCATCTTCAGGGCTGAGTAGTCGATCCGGAACTTGGAGAGGAGTGAAGCCATGCTGTCGGGCATTAAGGAAATATTACATCTAAACCATAACACAACGTTGTAATTTATTTTACGCTCTTTAGAGGTTATTACCCCAATTCAGACGTAGCTAGGACATAAAGAGCTACACAATGATATAACCAACATCGAGTTATAACCGGCCCGAGTAAGTATGTAATTTTAATTTCATGCCGAAATACGAACAAGATGTGTTTCAAAGACTTGATCAATAAAAACAATTTGATAATAATTATATGCATAGGCAACAAAAATCTCATCGTAGTAAAACTGAATATGAGTGAGTATGATAGAAGACGCCCAGTCTTGTACTACCACCATCAGCCGGAAGATGTCCACTGCTGAACATAGCCCTCCCCCCATAGAACGCCACTCCAGGATCGGCTACTCGCTTATATTAAATGGCGAAATTGGTGCAAGCGCGAAAATAATTTTGTCTCGGGTGAACTTAAATCCCTCGTTCTCGCTCTGGATTTTTTAAAATAAATATTTTTTCTGTTCTCCTCACTCAACCTTATAACCTATCACTAACAGAGGTTTAACTGATATAATTGAGTTTACTCACTTCCTCTCTTCAATCTCCAGCTCCGTGTTCTTGTTGGCAAGTGTAAAAACTCGTAGCGGGCACGAGGACCAGGCGCGCCGCGTCGACAGGATATACGGGAGGAGCAGCGTCAGCCCTGTTGCAAAAACACATTTTTATACAAACAAAAACAATGCCCCGCAGGCCTTTGTGTTTTAAAGTTCTGAGTGGCACTGCAATTGTTATGGGCCGGCGTTATGCTTACCATCAGACAAAGCAAGACAAAGAACATCTGCCTTACCCGCTAACAATCTCCTTTTCGATTTCGATTTCAAGCCAATAATAACCAGCGGTCACTAGTCTTCAGCTGGAAGGAATTGTCTAGAGTTTTCGCTTCTTTTCGTTTTGTAAGAACATGTTTCCTTAATAACGTTCGTTCTAAAATGATAACCAGCGAAAATTCTAGACTATTCCTTCCAGCCGAAGACCTAGCGACCGCTTATCTTAATCGGGTTGGAGTCGAAAACGAACACGAGATTGTTAGCCGGTAAGGCCCCTGCTCGTCTCGTTATCAAAAAATACAAAAAGTTTAGAACTGTTCCTGTATTGAGGTGTAATAAAAAAGAGTTCGTCTATACCTCCGTCGTCGTAGAGCCACCACACGTCGACGGTGCCGGCCTGCCGCTTGGTGAACTGCTCCACCGACGTAAATGAAGACACGCGCCGCGCCGCAGACCCGCCCAGCGCGCGCCGCACCGCGCTGCCGATGCCTCTGCTGCAACGATAGATGGCGCTCATCACAAATGCCTACGATCCGTGATTATATACTTGTCTGAACCCTTGTAAAAACTGCATGGGATATGCTCCAAAGAGCTCTGCGAGTGGATGCCGTGCATACCCCACGACAACTTTTTGAATTGTTAGAATGAACGTGGGCGGCCATTCCTCAAAGTGACTTTGATGACCTGATTTTAAGCATGCCAAATCGCTGTGATTGAGTGATTCGTGGTTGTGTGATTCAATGGTGGAAACACAGATTATTATTTTTTTTATCTTAACAATAAAATATTTAAAAATCCTTTTTTTTCCCATTAGATTCATTCATTAACTTAGGTTAATTTCCCACATATTGCAAAAATTACAATTTTTCTTAATTTTTACAAAATACAAGGATAAGTTGTTAACTTAAACATAGGAATTATAGTAAGAAGCCAGTCTGAAAGATTAGATTTGGTAAATATAATATGATAATTTGTTATGGTTAAAAATATACTTGATCCCTAGACACTTTTGATGAGTGTAGTTAACGTGTGAATTGATAGTCAACTAGTAAAATTATCAATCATTTTGTTTAAGGACTTACCTTCCTTTCTGTTCAATTTTCGGGCTGGCCTCTTTGTTCGTAGCATTGGGATCGGCGGACACCCCCGCCCGACGTAACTGCGGAGAACCGCCCATAGACACGTCGGACATACTGCTACCTGTTTATAGCACTTAGTTTAGCTAAGCTATAAAAACAATCTCTAGCTTGAAAACATGGATAGACTGTAATTAAAACACGAGATTGGTTGGCTAATAGAGAGCCAGAGTCGATGCAATCACATTCTATCCAAGTATTCAATCTAGAGCTTCCCGTCGTTAAAGGTGAACACTGAACATGTACTCTAATCTATACTAGCAGCCTAATTTAGCCGAATAGATTGGGACAAAGGCGGTGCGCTAAGTTTTCTGTGTATTAATTGTATATTTGGTTTCTAAATTTGTTGAGTAAACAGCGGTTGAAGTGGTATGGTGCGCCGACGCAATTTAAATCGGAAGATGCGAGTATTAAAATAACACTACATGCTAAAAAAATGCAAAGTATAAAATAACAAGTGTTTATTCTGGTGTCACAAACTTAACCTTATTTTAGTTTCGCTCTTTCTTTATAAAAACAATAAAAAACCTGAGAAAAGGATAGAAGATGTTTGACAGGTCTAAAATATGTTTCATCCCTTTCTCATGTTCTTATTAAAAAAGAGAGAGAGCGAAACTAGAATTTAGTCGAGTTTGTCTCGCATAATATTAACAGGAATAAATAAAAAATGTTAGTAAGTGATGATTTGATTTAAAATTTAATAGTGATGTTTTACCTACAAATAAAACATTTATTAAACATACTTACCTTATTCGAAACCTAATTAATACATGAGAGTAGCGTACTTCATTATCGTTCCGTACTAGCCGTGCTGTGATTGGCCCTGCTCGTATCCGTCGTCCCGCCGTCCAATCAGCGTCGACTTCCGCTCTCTCTTAGCGCCTCCCCCCACCATCACCACCGCGGCAGTGCGCTGCGCGCAACTTAGCTTCATTGGTTTTCTCATGTTATGGCCACCAGGCAGAAATTTAAAGTATTAGGTTTCGAATAAGGTAAGTATGTTTAATAAATGTTTTATTTGTAGGTAAAACATCACTATTAAACTACTGTACCGTTATTCGAAACCTAATTAATACATGAGAGATGTGTTTGTTATCGCCTGGTGGTGATGGTGACGCCAATGTGATTTTATTTTACTAGTGTATATAATATAGATAGAAACGAAACTTTTAAGTAATTTATCGTTTCTTATAGTACTAAATCAACGATAGGTATGTATAGCAAAGTTTAAAGAATGGCAAAGTATCATTTGATAAAGTTACAATTAGGTTTTAGCTAATAGGCTCAAAGCATGTCGCGATTGATTTGAGTTTACATTAGAGGGCAAGATTTCCCTGCGATAAAACTTTTTGAAAGTATTGGGTGATTCCCAATTTCCTCTTGCCAATATGTCGTTGAATTTGATGTTTTCTATTCAGTTTATTGATGCGACTGCTGATCGAAGGCTGCCAGGCATGGCTTCAGTGTATGCTTCTTTAAGGAGGCTTTTCACCCAGCCAGCGATCACGGCTCGTGTAGCTGGTTTTGGTTTGTCGTAAGTGGTAATAAATAGATAGTCTGAATTAATAGCTTTCGCCTTTCCATTGATTATTGTATCTAGAGACCCAGTAGACTGGATCTAAATTTCGACTATTTTCGTTTTGTAAAAGTTTCCAACCCGATTGTTGTTGTTTGGAGGTGTCGGTTTTTGATCTATATGTAGGCCAAAGAACTATGCTATTTTGGGATATTTGGCAATGCTCCGCGAGTCGACGACTCCTAAGGAGAGTCAAGTCGTGTATTCTTCGTCCTGAGCATAGGAGGAGGATAGCAGCTGTGTGCCCTGAAGTTGCATACAAGCTCATTTTCTCGGTGGAGTTCTGGCTGAGATGATGTAACAAAGTATCGATGTTCCAAACGGGCGATTGTGCTGTTTCGGTTTGGCTAGTGAAATGATTTGATATCTTATTGATAGTGATTTTAAAACTTGTTTTACAAGCGCATGCGAACTAAGCCGACTAATGTCATTTGGGTCAGAGAAAGTCGATACCACTGGTTTGTGAACTAGTATTGTACTTAAAGACAGTTTTTCTTTTTGATGTAAATCAACCAAAAATCTAGCCAGTTGTGATCCGTCAGGTTTCCGTGGACTAACAGAGTTCTTATCGCACCATGAGAGCCACCTTTTCCAGACTGGCTTGTATGTGTTTAAGGTGGACTGTCTCCAAGCAGAAGATAGAAATTATTTCTGTTGTTCATTCCAGTCGGTTAAGCTCTGATCTCAACCCCACATCTCCAGACTTCCCGTGTCATTTCTTTTACTCTCGGTGGAGGTTGGCCGGTGGTTACGTCTATTAGGACAAAGGATAGATCCTTGATCGTAAGGGGGGCGGGGGGCTCAGTGCTTTGTTTTTCAAGTCTGGTCTCCAATACACTTTTTCTCATCATGGAACGACTATTAGTTAAACTCCTGTAGACTTGTTCAAGTGGTGTGTCGTGACAAGCCCAGACTTTTATAACGCCAAATGTGGGTAGTTGGTAACAACACTCACATTTTATTGATGCTGACACCCGTATTCTCCAGTTTTCTCGTGACCCCGATCAATGCAACTTGATCGAAACGTCGAGGTAAATATAAACCTGTGTTTTTATCGCGAATCGCGATTAAGTCCCGTTCTTAAAAATAAACAATGTATTCGAATCGCGAAAGTTTAAAAGTTACTATTGTTCAAGTGGTTCAACACTTTTGGTATTAGGTATGGTGGCGGGAACATCCAAGCTAGTTTGCAGTTCCGGGTCATTCCAAAGACATCGTAACATTGAGCTTGAGAATCCCATCTATCGATCGTGCAATATTTGACAACCACGTGGGCTTTGCGGGAAAAGGTCTATTTCCGGTTCGTTCCATTTCTCGAATATCGCATTCATTACCTTTGGAAGAAGTTGCCAAGCTGGGCGAGGTTTTTTTTTTTTTTTTTTTTGGCGAGACATGTGATCTGCATCAGCTGTGTTGCAATTGCTTGGTAGGTGATAAATTGTCATGTGAATATTGTATTGGTTAAAGATCGAGAATACCTTTTTGGCTATAAGATTCACCAATGCTTGCGACTTCGTACCGCCTTCGTTGCGAAGATATGACAGTACCGTCCTGATGTCGCATTGAATTAGTAGTGCACTCGATTGGAGGTAGTGACATTAATCTTGTAGGATTCTCATTATTGCAATTATTTCTTTCTGATTGCAATGAAGATTTGGTTCGGTCTGCAACCAAGCTCGTGAAAGTCTTGGTTGTTAAATTTGCCGCCCCATGCTATGTCGCTCGCATCTGTAGTTAGGTAATGTGATGGCTGAGGATGGTGTATGCAAGAACTGGTTGTGTAGTTTTCCACCCACCATTGACTGCAATGGTGGATACAGGAACTGTCCTGTAATGCCTTCGGGTTAAATATAGCAGCAAGTGCTCGGGACTTTATTAGTGTGTTCGCTTGTAAAGCGTTCGATAGTTTAGTCGTCCTCTTGGAACGACAAAAATCGCAAACTTGTCAGTTTTTGAAATTCTTTCAGATTTGTGGTTTTCGATTTTATCCTTGCCGACAGTTCGTTTTTGAGTCTGTTTAGTGACCTTTCCGGTAATGATTTTTCTTTGTTTATCTTCCAACCCAGGTGTTCGAAAAAGCTAGTGGCAGTTGCCACGTGGCTCTGTAGTGTATGTGGGTTCTGATGGGCTAGAAATATCGCCGAGATACACTAATATTCGCAAGCCTTGTTCTCGAAGCTTTTGAGCTATCCAATTGCTTACAGAGGCAAATGTTCTTGGAGCCGAGCTGAGCTCGAATGGTATGCATGTCATCGTAAATTATGTCGTCGTAAATGAACCGAAGGAAGCATTGATGATTCGACGACATTGGAATATGAAAGTAGGCCTGATGAAGGTATATTTTGGCCGTCCAGTCTTCTTTTTGAAGGAAGTCTGGCACACGGTGAATCATCACATGAAACCTGAGATTGTCGGTGGCGACATATTTGTTCAGGTTTTTCAAGTTGAAAATTGGTCTCATCGTACCGTCGCTTTGTAGTCTGAGAAACATCGACGATACAAAGCTTGGAGATTGTTTTGCAACTTTTATGACACCTTGAGTGTGCAACTATGCATATTGTGAATAACCCGCGTCATTTCTAGAGAATGAGGTATTTGGGTAGTGTGGTTGTTCGGCACGTTTGAATGGTATGCGGTTGCCTTATTATGTTGAGAATGTAAGGCGGGGCCTCGAGCATTCTCCCAAAGAGTATAATATTTTTGTGGCTGACCGGCGTGGAGTGGCTTCGAGTCAGAACTTCTGGTTATTTTCTCTCCTATCCCGGTGGGATAAAGGGGAATTACGTCATCTGTAGGGTTGATCGTTATGTCGTCTCTGTTGTCTGCCCCCTCTTCCCCGAAAGTTGTCGTTCGAGGCAAATTGTTTAGGCACGTTCTGTTTCGTGGAAGCTTACCTTGGTATTTTCTGGGTTGATTATATGTTGGCTTTGATGAGCTCGGAACGTTCTGAGGATCAGAATGGCATTCCTTGGGAGCAGTATGCTGCCAGAAAACATTTTTCGGCCCTCCAGCCTTTTAGAGAACTAAGCTAAGTATTCTTGAACAATGGGTCTTTTACTGCAGAAAGTATCGATTCAAGTCTGTTTTGAATACGTTTAGCCCTGTGTCCACATACCATCTGGAAAATATCGCCTGTAACCTTTGCAAACTTACCATTTGAAGAAGTTTCATTTAGTTTTGCACTAATTTCAGAGGCGTTCGCACTTGCCTGTTGTACGTTCTTTGAGAATCTGTTCAAATCTGCTTGAAGGGCTTCTTATTGTTGGAGTAAAGCATAATATGTCAATCCTGCAAACACGTTTTCCATGCGAGCTGAGAACTTAAAGTTATCATAACGTTTGAACTCGTTTGAGTAAAAACTTGTGAACCCGAGGGAATGAAGGTAGTAAATAAATAAACTCTTACAACTCATACCCCCGCACTAGAATTCCCTGTATTGCAGGTGTTATGGACACACACAGATACACATCACGAACATCCAAGACCCGAGAACAAACTTTATGCTTACACGAAATCTGCCCCGGCCGGGAATCGAACCCGAGACCCCTCGCTTTGCATGCAGGGTTACTACCGACTTAGCTACGCAGCAGTAGTGTTTTTGAGTTTAAGAATAGCACACACTATTCCAATCCGGCTGTCCAAAACGTTGTAGCTCTTTCAGTAAATGAGCCGACGTTGTGTTAGGGGTAGCAGGTTTCTTTGTTTTTGTCTTTATAAAAAATGCCACTTGTGTTTGGTGCACAAAGGCTCAGGTAGTTATCATTGTAATTTGACTCATGGTGATGATTACCTTGATTGGTATCATTCAAACGAGATTTTAAACTATTTCGGTAAATAATTTGTCTAACTTACGGTTTTTCTTCTTCTTGCGCTTGTTCCTCCTGCGTCTTCCGGAATTGTCCGATGACGAACTAGAGGTTGTTGAAGAGTCAGAACTGGATTCTGAGCTCGATTACTCACGTAACTTATACTTCCTCCTTGGCTGTTGTCGTCTTTGATCTTCCGTCACTTCCCTCGTTGGAGCTGGGCCGCTATTATCATCCATTTAAAAAACAAAACTAAAACAGTTCAAAAAATTGGTAATGAAAGCCGAACGGTAACACCGTTAAATTACTTACTTACCGATTGTTTCAAATATATTTATATAGTTATATATAAATATATAAGCAAGTAAAAGATATTTTTCAATATCAATAGCACAACTGGGTTCGTAAACTATTAGTTATTAATATTTACGACCGCTCTGGACGAAAATCCAAACGCCAATGAAGCTAAGTTGCGCGCAGCGCACTGCCGCGGTGGTGATGGTGGGGGGAGGCGCTAAGAGAGAGCGGAAGTCGACGCTGATTGGACGGCGGGACGACGGATACGAGCAGGGCCAATCACAGCACGGCTAGTACGGAACGATAATGAAGTACGCTACTCTCATGTATTAATTAGGTTTCGAATAACGGTACAGTAGTTTAATACAAATTGTGTCTATCAGCCAGACTCAGAGAAATCGTATGACACATGTTTATATTTTGTTTTTGAGTGTACCATGTATGATGTATTTGTGTGACAGTTATGAATGCTTTAGGGTTAAATCCAAGTTTCCTACTCTAATACAATTAAAATCAAATTATATAACCATAAACAAACAAAATACATAAACAAACGGTTAGTTAAACAACATGGCCCTCTAGACAAAAGCTATATACGCTTCTTTTTCCGTTCACGCTAACACCATTTATGGGAATGATATTAGCTTGTGAGATGTCACGTGACTGTGTTTTAAATTGGTGGATGGTAATTGGTCGTATTGGCTTTTTACTCAATGATATTGGCTTTTTACTCTATGATATTGGCTTTTTACTCTATTATATTTTATACTAGCTGTGCCCGCGGCTTCGCCCACGTAGCCTAAGTTACTCCTTATAACATCAACTATCTGCCAGTGAAAGTGCCGTCAAAATCAGTCCAGCCGTTTCGGAGATTACCCGGAACTAACAGACAGACAGGCAAAAATGTTAAAAATTGTAGGTACCATATACTTAATACATACATAACCTACATAATCGTAGGTACTTTCATATGCATTTAGTGCAAAGCTATTATTTTGATAGATTTGTATATTGTATCGATTTAGCATGAGCGGAAAAAGAAGTGTGTGGATTTTGTCTAGAGGGCCTGATCATGTAGTCTACTATGGTAACTCACCTCTAGAATGAGTGTTCAAGCTCTCCGTAGACTTGGACTCCTTGTAGTTATCGCCCATTGACCCTGCGTACAAGCGCGGCGTGACACAAAGATGACAGAATGGGAGCCTTAGCGTACTTAGTCACTACACTGAGGCGATTAGGACGAAGCGGGTGAGGTGGTTGATTAGTCAAATGTCACACGTATTCTAGTAATAATTAGTACTCATTTTTAGTTTATTTTCTACACTACGTTTTTTTTTGTTGTCAATAGGTTTGCGTTTGCTCAGTATCTCAAGTGATGTAAAGTGATGATGTGGTCGAAGGTTATGACACGCTAAACCTTTCTCGATACTGAAATTATGTAGCGGGTTCGATTCGAAGAAATATTTGAGCACATTAAAAAAGTGCAAGTATTTTTTGTTATCACACTAGCAGTAATTGAATTCTTATAATAGTTAAGATCACAGTTTACGTACGTATTTATTGGGTATTATTTAGTTACACAAATTAGTCTAAAATGTTTTTGTTAAATACACAAATATTTATCTACCCCAACCCTCTGAAGCACACAGTGAGTAGTACATACGTGAGAAAGCGGAGAGGTCCTTGTGTCCCATATCGTTGAGGTACGCACGCAGGTCGTCGTCTAACGTCTCGTTAGTGTACTGGCCGCCCTCCACGCGTAGCACCGCGAGGGCCATGTGCACATCTAGAGCTTTACTGGAACGGTTACAAAGGTATTGGCTAGGACTTAGGACCAACGGTTAACTGCTTATTATTAATCTTAGAGCAATCAAAACTACCAATTGACGGTAATGGTAGCCCACATACACATGAGAGTTGAAAAAAGTAGACTTACTTGACGTAGACTTTGGCTTCCATATGTCAAAACTGTATAGAATTTTGACGTATGGAAGCGTGAGTCCACGCTTAGATTCGTCTCTGAATCTCAGCCTTAGTCAGAGTTATTTGAGTCTATGAAGTTATGACTCAAGTAGCAATGAGTCGCGTTATGTTGGAAATTGCATTTAACTATACGAATTATGGAGGGTAGTCTTAACTTTTAAGTCTTCTTCTAAGTCTACTCATGATAGTTTCAATTTGGTTGTAAGCACGGTACTTTATTTATATATTTTTTAATTTTTATATTATACTATAGTTGATATTAATATATTCTAAAGATTACTAACTAAAGCACACTTACTGCATAACTTCCACATAATCGACGACCTCATTCCTCTCACAAGTCTGCCAGTCCTCTTTAAAGCCCATCATCAGTATATTGGGCCTCAGCTTCCCCAGGCCACTCGCTTGTACGAGCGCACTAGCGCCATCTTTGAACGAAACATCATCAACTACTGTGTAGAAAGCCTTGATCTTGCGTTTGTTGAACCATTGGTACGCTCGGCTGTTTAATGATTCCCGGCCTCGGTGGCTGACTTGACCCTAGAACGAATAATGTTTATAAAGTACATTGCATCGTCAACAATTCTATTTATTCAATAACAAATAAGCAGTCAATTCACTAAGATCTACTGACTGGATCCACCAGAGGATTGAATATTACTCTGGAGTTCACTGTGATCCACCATTGGTCTGTGTGGATCCTGTAACACTTCAACTCCTTTAGTATCTACCGTACAGCTACAGTGGATCGAATAGCACTCCGGGAGTTCGTTGAGATTCAACAGTGTTCTCAGCCTGTAGCAATTCAATTCATTTCAAACACAAACCAGTGGTATTCAATCCACTGGTGGATCCAGTCACTAGATCCTAGTGGATTGAGGGCAAATAATAAAAAGTCATATTGTGTTTGAAATATACATTTCACATAAAAAACATCATCGCGTTCACTATTTGTTTATAAATCCATTCTGGCTTCTTCTAATGCGTCGTTATGGCAAGTTAACTGTTTTTAGGTTGTGTTAGGTCGCCCAACGAATCATTCTAAGTACTGCTAAGACTACTGCCTTTTGCTTCGTTAAGTGTCAAAAATCGATTACTCAACGAGATGTGCTATTATCATTTTGTCCCCTCTCTGCTGCCTAGTCTTATATCTTAACTTGATGACGGTAGTAACTGTAGTTACCTGTACAATATGGCCACACAGCATGAGTGACAATCCTTTGGTCAGAAGATAAGTGAAGTCAGTGAGGATCGGTCTCTCTCCAGGGAATCCAGTAAGAACCAGTATTTGAGGCCTGGAATACACGTGAATACAAAATATAAGTTTACCAAGACCCCAAACAAAAAATATTAAACTAATTCAGTGAATAAATTTTTGTAAGGTCGTAGAAAAATACACGGCTTGGAAAAAGATTAGCTGCTTGGGATAATTCGGATGGAAAGCCGTTCTTATTGCGAACTTTAAAATTATACCAAAAAACATAGAACACGAAAAATAGTACACATTTGTATATACAAGTTCAACTTCTATTACTAGGCCAGTGAGTATGGCTTACCTGTAGTTTTTCACATGCTCAGTGATTCTGTTCAGTTGATGGACCCCGGAAAGGGCGGCTTTGTAAGTTTGCGCCTGCGTCGTCGAGCCCCAGTTCACGTCTACAACAAAAATAAGACATTTTTCAACAACGGAACACGTTGCTGTCAAAATAGTAGAACGGTATAAAATAACGTCTGTTTGTTGTATCCCACGACTTCTTTATTCCACACTTTGATGAGAAATGAAGGAAATGGTCTTCGTTATCAAACAGCCTTCCAGCTGCCTTATCAGCTAACAATCTCGTGTTCGTTTTCAATACCAGACCGATTAAAACCAGCGGTCATTAGTCTTCGTGTGGAAGGAATAGTCTAGAATTTTCGCTGGTTATTAAAGAAATAAGCTCTTACAAAACGAAAAGAAGCGAAAATTATTGACAACTCCTTCCACACGAAGACTAGTGACCGCTGGTTTTAATCGGTCTGGTATTGAAAACGAACACGAGATTGTTAGCTGATAAGGCAGCAGATCCTAGGCTACGTTTAACGGCGCAAACGTATTTCACATATCTACGAATCGTTGTAATTACCGAACCATTTTTTAATACGATTCATTCTTCCAGTAGCACTACTTCACACGCTGAAGAATCGAGACAAATGCATCATGTATCTATATGTGTAAAGGCGCCAAAGAAAGTCAAATTTATTTATTTATTGTTCACCAACAGTTATTACATTGTAACATGTGTTTTACAAACATTTACTTAGGTGTTGTGCCTAATGCATAACCACTTACAGGTAAACACCTCATGCATAATAATTATAGTAATACTAAGTACTAATAAATTTTTTTTATCAAAAAAGCCATCAAATGTCACCTTTATGCACCTTGGTATGTAATAGTGGCATTTTGCACTAAGGGGTGGAACTCTTATCCCTACCTGACTTGAAATGCATGAAGTCGCGACTGTATAGGTATGTATCAAATATTTGATTTGATTTTGAAATGCACTTTTATTTTAATCAGATTTTAATGCTAGGATTAACCAAAATCATAAAACCCACAAATAATAAAAGTAGCAAGTCTTTATTAACGCAAAAGCAGAGGTCCTTATCCGTCTATCCGTATAGGAAAACATTTTACTGAATTAATTTACATAGATATTTAATTAGGGAATCAAATATTCAGATCAGAGTTCAATGACACAAGGGGAAGGCTTATACCCAGCACTGGGTAGAGAGTCGATACAGGCTGAAAATGATGATGAATCAAATATAAATATAAAAAAATATCAAATATAAAAAATACTTCTTAACCCCTAAACACTTATCATGTATAAATGTGATCGTTAGGGGCTTTTTTATAATTGATTATTTTATTTACTAGTTTGCGCGGTTTCACCCGCGCGGAGATATTGGATTTCATGGTTTTTATTTTTTTGCGCGGAACCCTAATTATATTTCTAAAATACAAGTAGCCTGAGTTACTCCTTGTAACATCAGCTATCTGCCAGTGAAAGTCCCGTCAAAATCGGCCCAGTCGTTTCGGAGATTACCCGGAACAAACAGACTGACAGAAAATTTAAAAATTGTTGTTTTGTTAATGGTACCGTTTAAACTTTCATATGCATTTGGTAAAAAGTTGTTATTTTGACATTACAAACAGACACTTCAATTTTAATTATTTGTATAGATTAATCAATAAGGTTGTACACCCACCGGGCTTCCTATAGGACACGAGGAGGTAGAGAGCCAGCAGGGCCGCGAATGTCACGAGCGCGGTGACCCACGAGATTACAAACATTATTGCTACGCACAGCATCGAACCCACCAGGGACAGCCACATGTTGTAGAACTGGAATATACACAACATAAACCATAGAGAAATCGATGCTGATAGGGCTTTGTTTAGGAATATACACAACTGAAACCATAGAGAAATCGATGGTGGTAGAGCTTTATTTATAATCTAGATGGTAACCTATAGGTACAGCCACGGTAAGAATATCTTTGTCAGTTTCCAAATTCTTTTCTTTATCACATAAGAACACCCTTTTTGCTATATAGAACACTTAGTACCTTTGATGTTACAGCAGTTAGCAGACTAATGTATGGAATACTATTATTTAATACTGTGATAACAAAGGTCAAAATAGCATTCACCTTTGACCAATGTCTAGTTTACATCAACATAAAACCTTACTATTTAGAAAAATAAGTCAATTTTGTTTTATTTAATTGTCAAAGTCTGTCAGTATCACCTACATCTCCCCATTAATTTTGTCTTTGTTCATAAATCTTATTATAACAGAATCTTTGGATGCAACAAAGTGACTACTCACGGTAACGTAATACTGGCATAGACTAGACAAATATGTTTAAGCAAAGTCACGTAAAGAATCTTAACACAAAATAACTACTGCGCAAACAAAAATAGACTTTAAGGTGACGAACCTTTTCTTACTGCGACTGTACACTAAGGTTAAGCCATTTCTTGTATTCAGTTTGCTGTGCCTAAAATAAAAGTAAGAGCAAATTCTGTAAAATACTTTGTGTAGGTATCTGTGAGCAACCCTGAGTGAGCGCTCACAAAAGTTAAATGTCCGTACCACATTAACAACCGACTAACATTGGTTAGAAAGGCAAGAAATTCATAAGCATTATTTTTTTCTAACGTACAAGTGACAAAACATGGTTACCCTGAAGGTCGGTCTCCAGCCCACGGGCTTGGCAAGGCTCGCGTGGAAGGTCGAGAAGTTGATGAGGGCATACGCGGCCAGGAAGAAGTTGGATATCAGTGGCGCTATCTGGTTGAGACCACCTGTGAAAAAAAATTTATCACATATTATACGTTCTATAATCCATAACCATCCATTAACCATAGAAGACCAAAGTCCACAACCATCCTTTCACCAGATAGGTCTAAATCTTCTGCGAGTGTTGTGGGCGGGTTCCAGTTTGCTCGTTTAGTATGCCGCTAAGCATTAATATACAAGCATTACTTCCGGTTTGATGAGAACAGTAGTCATTGAAATTACTGGCCATTCTGGACATTTTTCAAATCTCAAAAACGTAGTGATATGATATCCTTTACACCCAGTATACGTTAGTCGTATTTACCCATGAGTATGAAGGCGGTGGCAATAATGAAAGTGAGCACGTATCCGCGCACCGGCTCGTTGTTGTGTCCGTAGCCCTTCGCGAAGAATTCTAGATACGGGTACAGCTTGTCTTGGCACAGCGCCTGGAAAACATTCACGTTTTATATTCAGATAGTTAGAGAGCGGAAACTTGTGCGACTTTCAATCCGATAGTTCGAATGTCGTGTACGAATTATCACACGCTCTAAAACGGTGAAGGAAAACATCGTGAGGAAACCCGCATGTTCAAGAACCATAAAATTCGAGGATATGTGACATCCACCAAGCCGCACCGGGCCCGCGTGGTGGATTATGGCCCGTATCTCTCTCTATGAGAAGGCCGGTATCCCAGCAGTGGGAGCGTAAGAGACTGATAATGATTCAGCTAGTTATAGCTAGCTGACGCTCTTTGGCCTTCTTTCACATATCTCTGCCAAATTTGAACCACATCAGTTCAGTAGTTTATCGACACGTCAGTGATTATAAATCAGTTTAGGTTCATGACAACAGCGTCAATGCCAATTTGATACCAAAAATTAGTTTGTGAACAACAGAATCGAAGACAATGTTACTTGCAGATTTATAATTTTACTAGCTTCTGCCCGCGGTTTACACCCGCGTTTCCACAGGAACCGTGCATTTGTCCAGGATAAAAAGTAGCCTATGTTACTCTCCGGTCCATAAACTATATCTGTGCCAAAAATCACGTCGATCCGTTGCTCCGTTACTGCGTGAAAGAAGGACAAATCAACAAACCAACAAACACACTTTCGAATTTATAATATTATAGTAGGATTATGGATAAGGAATAATGCATCGAATATGTTTTGTACCTGAAACACCTTAGGCGCAGAGACAAGCGACGCAAGCGCCGAAGACAGTGTAGCGGCGAAGCACCCACCGTAAATAAGCGGACCGAAACCCGACACAAGGCGTATCACCTGTGAGCAAAACAAATTATACAGGGTGAGTTTGATAGAACAAGTGACATCAGATGTTCTGACCAATTCGTATGGGGAGTTTTAGCGCTCAGTAGATACGCTCGACTATGGATCTCATTTTGACGTTTCTAGCGCTCGATTTCCAGTATTTTCGATACATACATTTGATTCTGATACAATTGATTGACGTCATAAAAAAAATGCAGTCAACATTACGCTACTGCATACTATCTTAGTACTTACGTCGTTGCTATTCTGCAGCCCATACAGGCACGTTCTATTGACAGCGCAGTCAGCCATCGTCCACCCAGTGACGTCCCCGACGTCCCCCGAAGCGTCCCGAAGCACGGTCCACCCCGCCAGAACAGCTATCAGCAGGTATGACAGAGTTGTCAGTACGATCGCAAGGAGTGTGCCTTTTGGGATCGATTTCTGTGGGTCCTGTAATTTATTTTTTCTATACTAATGAGTAAGACCATCGAGATACGAACCCCGAGAGATGAAATACTGTACTATCCGATCTCACAACAATGTATTGATTTTGTTATAACAAATATCAGCGCTCAGCGTATCAGCGCACGGGAATCGGCGCGAGGCGGTGGCTTAGCCAATCAGAGCGCATTATGTCAAGGCAAAAATGGTGGAATTTATTTCGTGCAAACCAAACGTGACTGCATCTCTAGGGGTTAGTTCCTCAATGAACGGGTCGTTTGTCTGGTGGTAAGCAAAACGTCAGCCCATAAATATTGTAATGTCACCCAGAGCTTTAAAACACAAAGGCTTGCACGGCGTTATCCAAAGGGTAACGAGCACACTGTAGTGCACAGTACATTAAGTATTAAGGCGCTCCTGTAGATATCATTCTTATGTATTGAAGTTGGAATGGAATTGAGGTTGGAAATTGCTATTAGTTTTTATTTAATTGAAGATTATTTTGTAGTTTTTATTTAATTAAGAAAAAGAGACACACCGTAAAGGTTATATATTTTTATGAAATGTATTTAGATGATTAAATTTCCTTTTTTTTGTTATAAAAATATGATACCTAGTTGTCGCTCAAAATATTGAGCATTTCGAGACGAAAGAGATTTTTCGGGGACTTTTTTTGCGATTATTTACAAGATTCTGTGCCATTTTCTACAAACACTTGGCTATACCGCTGTATTTTTTGCATGTAATTTTGAAACGGGGATTAGTGCGACAAAAAATTACCGTTCAAAATTTTATCTAATTTTAAGTGAAGCGGCAGAAGTTTTTGAATATGATAAACATAGAATAGAACAGCTCTCCTGCTAGCTGCAGATGCTGGAATACATCCATAGATGCCTAGCGACTGATTTCGAACTAGTGAGGGTAGTAGGCAAACACTAAAAAGAAGCAACGGACAGTGACTTCAACAATTAAAAGATTTTTTTAAATGGAATATTTTTAATAAATACCTTTAAATCTCCAGATATATTAGCACCTGCCAATATTCCAGTAGCAGCGGGAAAGAAGATGGAAAACACTGAGAAGAAATTGTGCTCCACGCCCTCGAAGAGACGGTAGTCGGGGCCCAGATTTTGTTTTAATATCGTCACTGGAAACAAACAACAGTAAATTTAATTATTTAAATAAATATTTTCTATTTAAAAAAACGTTAAGTGAAATGATCCGAATATACCTATTCGTATCGTCAATAATAACTTCGTTGTCCTTTGACTGGAGCGCTACCAAGCATTATATCACTATACGATCAGCAGATACCGTTATGGGAAACTTTATTTCTATACACCGTCACATAGAAAGCTCGAGGAACCCAGCTAAAGATTTTGGCATTGATGTTGACCAGATCTTTTTTGTGACAAAACAAGCGCGCCGCCTATGAACCTTTGCAATACCAGAGGCTCAGTCAACGCGTTGCCTACCTTTTTCAGAGAGGAATCTTCACCCTTCTCTCAACCAATAATAATAATAACACTTACAATTATACCCCACGAATCCTTGCGCCAGCTCCACATCACTCTTAGGCCCCACAATGGACCCGATGATGAAGTCCGCGATGGCTGCCAGCAGTATAATCAACAGCACTATCTGAGCTTTAGCTTCCCACTCCATGCCGACCATCACTATCCCGGTGAGGAGGACTATCGTGATGCAGCCGTAGATAGCTTGATCCTTAAGAAATAAATTGGTTATTTTTAATCTCGGTAGGTTAGCATCCACATCGTCCGAAAATTAGATGACACAGCGGCCACCAGAATTTGAATGGTGATGCGATCACGCTAAACCTGGTAGAGATTACTTAGCTTACTCTTGAATTCAGTTTAAATTCCAATCCAATTTCAATATACGTCTACACTGGTGGTAGGACTAACTCTTCTGCGAGTGTCCTTCTGGGTTGGTACCACCGCTTTGCTCGTGAAGTGAGCCGCCAAGCAGTAATGTGCGAGCATTACTGTGTTCCGGTTTGATGAGCAGAGTAGCCAGTGAAATTACTGGGCTTATGAGACTTAATATTTAGTGTGTCAGGGTGACAAGCGCACTGCAGTGCCGCGCAGGCCTTTGTGTTTCAAAGTTCTGAACGGCACTGCAATTGTTATGGGCCGGCGTTATGCTTACCATCTGGCAAATGACCAGCTCGTCTCGCAATTAAATAATATAATTTTTTTTTATCAAAATCACCTTTGTAATAACATTCAATATCAATTACCCAGCTCTTGCTGACCATATAAGCTGACTCCGGTATAAGAGTGATGAGAGACTCTCCAAAACCAACCACGTACATGGCACAGGCCACCGCATTCGCCATCGAGAATATGAGGCCGATGGAGCCACCAAACTCGGGTCCCAAGGACCGTGATATCATGTAGTATGTACCGCCTGGGAACAGATAGTGTCAATATAAATATCTCAGAAACGATGCTGCCAGCATCAGGAATCGTAACCGCGTCTTTTGCTCTCCGGGTAGACGCTCCCCAACTGAACGATCTAAGTGACCGAATTCTTGACAGCAATATTTTTTCTCTACGGGCAAGATGCCGTGGCTGGCCTTATCTGGTGTTACTTGGATACTATTCAAATAACAATACATGTTGCACTTTTTGATTTAATTGTTCATTTATCAATTATCAAAATGTTGATCCACAAATAGGTACCAGATATATCAAAACATTTCGCTTCCAACTCGATTCGAACCTGCATTATCTGCTCTGCGAGCCAGACTCTTCTAATTGAGTCATCGATGCAACTGACATTAAAGCTAAAAAAATCGTACATCTCAAGAATTCAACTTCTATCGTTCTCTTAAGTCATATGAATGGTGAATGTACTCACCCCCCTTTATGACGCCATTGGTGCTGATGGCGGACATAGATAGCGCGGTGATAGTGGTGACCACAGACGTCGTCAGTATCAATAGGATGGACTGCGCTGCCGAAAAATATTACATTATTTATAGGAGTAAGAATCAGGACGACACTTATTAAACGTAGATATATAATAGTGAACTTGAGCTTTTCGAGAAAAATATGAAATCGGTTTTTGTGAAGAAAAACCGGTCTACCGACTGAGTATGATCCGATTTTTCTGCAAATCATGGATGTAAGTTATAGTATTTTGTTTTAGATTTAGCAAGTTATTTTCTAGGCAAGCCTGTAATATTCTATCGTTCTTTTATGTAATCTTAATCAGGTGAGATAACAGCCAATAAAAAATGAATACAATATGTAGGCAATACATCAATACCACATATTGAAAGGCAATTTTTACACGGTTATAGTCTATATCAGTCTTAACTCCATTGTATACTAACCCACTCCCGCCTGCCCCACCACCCAGGATAGCCGCAGGAATAGCATAACGCCCCATATGTTGAGAAGACATCTCATCAGCACGCCTTTGATCCATCCGAACTTCACGTTTGGAGACGGGATCTGATCCTCAACATCTTTCTCCAGGGTCTGGCCTGGCTGGAAGAAAATAATTATGTGTTTGGTCTTTCCTTTTCATAAATCATAACAAAAAGCAGCCGTCAGCCCGTCAAACGGAACTCCTAATAAAAATTTTTCATTAGTTTCTTCTGCAGAGACCCAGGTCTTTTCTCGGTCGATTCAAAATTGATTCAGGCTACAACACAAAAAACAAGATATTACGATAGATTATTACCTATTATCTTTCCGATAAACGGTAGTGCCTTAACAATATGTCCAAACTAATGGCAAAGAAGAATCGTTTTCCCGCGGACACATTGCATTTTGCAGGAAGAAAAGTATGCATCCAAACTATTATATATCTGCGCATACTAAATTTCATCTAATCCGTTTAGTTGTGTTTAATTGAAATATATAAAATAGAACTAAAATCCAATTTTTCGCACGTATAATATTAGTAGGATTTACTTCGATCTCCGGGTCTAACCTGTCGATCAGTAAAAACTTACTCTAGCTACGCTGAACCAATTGGAGTAATGGATATATCCAGAGAAATTTAAATTATCAATATAATTCGGTCCCCCGTCAGGAACAGACGAATTTGTATTATAGAGAAATTTTGTATCAAAGGCCCACACTGACTGTCATCTCCTTGTTATAATCTAACGCTTACAAAAGTCCATGCAGAACTTTTTATACCTATTATAAGCAGACTTATCGCGCAATATCATAAACACGATAACGTCGGATACAGAAATAAATTGGTTATAGTACGACTATACGGCGTACTATATTACATAGCTCTAACTGCTACAAATTACAACACCTGGGATTCCTTTACCGTAAGCAATAATAAGAACCAAGATCCAATAAAAACCAATGTCGTTTTTTCTGATTGGTAAACATTTGAACTCATTTGATCGTATACCTACCGTGACGGTGCGGTCGAAAGTGAACACGCTATACCTACCTAAAATCTGTTATAATTTGTTACCATTACAATTTATCTATTTTTCTTTCTTAACTGACTCTCAAGTAGAGTAGAGGACACACATAGGTATTTTTCTAGAGCTTTGCCTCACCATGCACTACAAAATAATCTATTACTACTGTGCTATGATCGTATCGGGATTTCTTGCTTCACCTAAAACAATCCGAAACCGAAAGCGAATCATCAAAACCCATAGCGCATTTCACATTGCCCTACAATATTAAAATTGGACTCGCACTTAGCAACTTATTTATATTAGGACTTGTACTTTTTGTGAGTAGTGGGAGGCTACGTTTACCCTTGGGTAAATAAGGTCACCATGGGTGAATACATTCTCTAATTGGTTTAACTAACGGTGTGTAGTTGTGTAATGCAGTGCTAGCTAATACCTACGCAGCGCATCTTATTATGACACCACGCCTCCCATACTTAATCAAAAGGTCAATAGATCACATTGACACACCGCTTTATCTAGTTATCTAGTGCACACCCACTGAGCCAACATCTCGAGGGTCGGAGGTTAGCCTCCCATGAACTTCGGTTAAGTTGCGAGTCAGGGCTCTTGGCACTGTTCATTGATCAAGGAATAGACTCATGGACACTTGCTGTAATTTTCCAGCTACCCTGCGAGAAGGCACTAATTGTACACTAGTCCATAAAGGTTTAGCGTATTAAATAACATCGCACACATCTTCGCTTGGAAATGTTTGCGCCTCACGGCTTTTCACACAAACTTCCAAGTCCAAACCCTATTTTTTTTTCTCTTTTTTTGTTACTCTCCGGCTTATAAACTATCTATATAAATGCAAAAAATTACTTCGATCCATTGCTCGGTTGTTGGTGAAAGAAGTAAAACCAACAAACCAATTATCGCATTTATAATAGTACGGACTAGCTATGGATTGCGGTTTTACCAGGGTGAAGATTCCCACAGAAACCGAGCATTTTCCGGGATTATTAGTAGCCTATGTCACTCCGTCGCTGCGTGAAAGAATAAACCAAACCCAATTTCGCATTTATAATTTAAAAGTAGGTATAAAATCATTATGGTCGTCTCATTATCAAATAACATTAAAAACTAGAATTGGAGACTTTATATAGGTTTATGAAAGCACTAGAATTTATATAAAGCCGCATCCATCTACACCGGCTTGCTTCTTCGTTCCTAACTTCCTACGTATGTCCACACCTCCAGACCCAGTTTGTTCGTACTATTGCTCGTAAGGACAGGGCAAGTGGACCAATTAGTTAATGAGCGGCACAATTGTACCAATTAGAGGTTACCTGCTGGCTACGTCAATGGGCAGGGCGGCGTGTCATCTCCCCTATAGCAGTTTGTATGATAGTTTTTATGGCATTATAAAAAAATTGAAAATACTGCAGAAAAAGATAGTAATAAATAACGCATGGGCGTTTTCCCACTTTTAGAATGGTAAAGGAAAAAAAACACTAGTGGTAAACAAACGGTCTGATATACAGATAGTACATAAGAAATACATAAAAGCTAGTAAACAAGCTTAAACGACGCGCAATAAGACGCTTCGGTGGCAGCGAATGGAAAACGTCCACTAACAAACATTGAAGTGGGGTGGGCCCTGTTTTGATAGTTTCCTACATACACGTGGGTACCTATCAAGGGTGGGGAAGATAATAAAGTTATAAATAGAAGCGTTTTAGTGATGCTTTTATGGGATTATAAGCTTAGTTATTATTTGATAGTAGCAATTTAGATATTGATGTAACAAGATTAGCTAACATATTCCTAATATAGCAGTAAGAAATTAATGCCTCAAATCAAGTTACATGGTATGATGGATCATGGAGTACTGTTAAGTTACTACTATTATCACTCTAAAGCTTCATTTGAAGAAACAACAATCTTTTATAAAACGTTTTCAGAAAGCGTTCCCTTTCATCGGGCCGCTGCACTGTTGAAACAAACAATTTATAGCGATTTATCTAAATCGTGTCACAAAACAGTGCGGCTTTAGTGCTCGGAAGAGGGATAATGTTATCTGGTCCCGCGGGGGCGCTCCGATCGTGACAACCACTAAATGTGCCTATTATAGGTATTGGATAGGATGGTATGCATTTCACTTTGTCTTAGCATCCTTCGTATCATAATCAATCATCACACTTATCCTGCACATCTTTCGGGTACAGTACTCTTTACCATCCTTGAGAACACGTTTAATTTGGTCTTTGTTAAGACTTCTATATAGACGCTTATATGTCTGGTCTTCAGATACTTTTGCATAATGTATCAACTTAGTAATTTTCTGTCGATAATTATCAGTTATCACTGTATTATATAAGTACCTAATGGAGTGCTTTATGCTTATTTTTGAACACAGATATGAAAAACTACCTTTATTTCACACACAATCAACAATAGGCGGTGCCTATTGGACATAGTGAGCAAAAGCTTTATTTTATGACTAGCTGTGCCTCGCGGCTTCGGCCACGTGGCCTAAGTCACACCTTGAAACATCAGCTATCTGACAGTGAAAGTCCCGTCGTAATCGTTCCAGTCGTATCGAAGATTCCCCGGCACAAACAGACAGACAAAAATTTTAAAAATGGTTGTTTTGTTATATGTGCCGTATATATGAAAAAGCTGTTATTTGGGTATTACAAACAGACACTTCAATTTTATTTATTTGTATAGATTTGCACTAAAATGATGCGGATGATGGTCCTCCAAGTTTCTGAGCAGAACTTTTCTGCGCATATGATGCACAATTGCAAATAATCGCTCAATTTGAACGTTATTGTTCAGATTGCGCGTGCGTGAGATCAGATTGCGCACAAACCGCAAAAGGCTATTTGACTACATAAAAATTATAACAACTGTTGCCATCCTTAAAGATTATATAATCTTATTATTAGCTGTATTTAAAACTATGTAAACTACTGTGTAACTTGATTAAATTCATTGATCAGACATAATCATTTGTGATGCCTTCGCCTGCGTGCTGTCGGTAGGTACAAAATTAATTCTTGTTTCTAACTTATTTAACACTTTTTAAAAGTAACGTTAGATGATTTGCTTTTTTAACTTTTATTTTTGTCTTTATACCGTGTAGGTACTTCAATCTGTAACCATGAACACGGCATAGTTCGAAATATAGAAAATTCAAATTATTTGAAATACGGGTAGAAAAATAGTTAAAAGAATAATTAAACAACAAAACACTTGCATAAGTAACACTTACACAAACTAAAAAATAGGAAAACCTTCCACGTCAATACCACGAGTGATGAGACTCAGTAGGTACTTATCATGAAATCAATTCATGATAATGTTTATTATTTCGATATAAATATAGGCCAAATAAAAAAATTTCTTATTATTGATTTATGTTACAAACGTACATAAATTTGTTTTATTACCTAAACAAATCAAACCGAGCAAAATTACCAGCAGTGCAAGTACGGATCGATTCTATAAATAAAATTGACCTAGTCGAATGTTTAATTTAAATTTAAATTAGAGATAGGTATATGATTATATAGTTCTTGATTTTTTCGATAACGAACCGAAGCCGAATCTACTTTCTTCAATATGAAGTGAATATTCGCATCTCACAATTGGAAAAATGCCGTTTATGGAACGAAGACTATTTTAACATAAATGATGTATAAATGGTTTTATCGTCATTCGTCAAATAAAGTAAGAGACTGATCTGAGCATGACAAATGAAAACTGATATCTCAGGGACAGGACACAAAGACATCTTGTCATTCAAAGCTCTGAGTGCCAACTGCCACTGCAATTGTGCATGTGACGCTAAATGAAATGATTTTGAATTGAATAAAAAAACCTGTGGTATGTATTTATATAATTTTACCACACTGAGGCAGCTGCGCAAATATAAAGTTATTTGGCAGCTGTTAGTGACAAACCGTCGTTGGACGCGATAATGGGTCATGTTTTAGGGGTCCGTACTTCAAATAAAAATTGTACTTCTTAAGAGATCACTCGTTTTTCTACATGTACTACAATTTAACGTAAAAGTCTAGCACTTCTTTGCCTGATGTTAAACTTAACGCCTACCCATAAGAACTGCAGTGCGTTCCAGACTTTTTAAACTTAAACGGTATTATCACAAAAAAAATACGCCCTAAACATGTGTTAAATAGCGTTTAAGTCCTGAACATGCCTTAGTCGCGTGTTTAATATATTGTCTGAAAACACTTTATTAACGGATTGTGATAGAGATCTGGCAACAGCAATGGAACTACTGGAATTTAATTTGTCCATGCCTTTTTAACATGGAACCGGTGGTTTTTTTTCACACTAGTTCCATCATGGAACTAGAGAATGGAACTACAAGGACCAAGCGGCCCAGTAAATTGCCATTTTACAGTACTTTGCTCGTCAAACTGGAATTGTAAATCACGCACATTGGTGCTTGGTAGTGGCACAAGTAAAGTGGTGAAACTTGATACCCACCCTGACGGACACCCGCAGATGAGCTAATCTTTATAATCTGGTGTTGTTTATATTTTAGTTCGTGTATATATAGAAGCGGCCGTTTGTGGTATCCTGTTGTAATTAATATTATACAGCCTGAGATTAAATTGGTATGTTATCCCGAAAGGGGGTCAATCTACACCTGGAGGCCAACAACATTTGTTTGACGAGTTTTTGAAATTCGGAATTTTTCATTGTCCTAATCACCCTCCACTAGGATAATATACCAATTCAATATCACCCTATATACCTACTAAAGTACAGGGCTCAGTAAGGTCTGAAATTCAAATTTCTACCTCAACGTAATAAAGAGATACAGCCTTACAAAGTTTAATTTTATATCCGAATCATCTAAATCATCCAACCACTTACTTCTCGTTTGGCCCGAATACATGTCTATTAATTAATTTACCTAGTTAATAGATAAACATGTAGGGAGCCTCAGAGAGCGAGTTTTCGCACTTGACTAGTTTTTTTCTAGATAAAAATGCAAATGGCACACCGCATAATATATACCTCGTAGCTGCTTGCAACTTTAAAAGTGAAAAGTGAACATTCAACTTATTCTCGTATTACCTACTAGTAACCACTTACATATGTAAATACTCCCGCCTTAGTAGACACTCACCTTTCTTGACAGCGAAGCGTTGTGGAGCTCATCCAGTGTCGGTCGGGGCGCAGCGTGTAAGGACATAACGTTCCTATAGTTGTCGAGTCTTGGTAACGCTTCACGGGTGAAATGTCTGAAAAGTTAAGTGTTGCCAGTGAAATTTTTGAGATATAAAATATATATGGATTATACGCATAAAGTCAAACACGCAAAACGTCAAGGGACTGTTTATCTTGAAGGAAAATTCATATCGGCCAATACATTTCCGCACCCTAATAAGTGATTTTCACTTATTTTATTTATAAAGTCTAACGATTTCGAATAGGTAGGTATAATATATAAAACATGCGATGTAATGATGTTATTTCAGCTGCTTAGTTTCGCCTACAAAACATGTTCAGCAGAACAGTAGGTATAAATTTACTAAAGATTTGTTATGTAAATACATTTTATGCTGTGAAGCATTCATAAATATGAAATGTATGAGGTCTTAAATAGTTAAGCACTCGTATATACACACTGTAAGATTCACACAATGTGCGAGATTACCTCAAGAGCGGTAAATTATTTGCTATGAAGTATCTCCTGCGGAACAAACAAACAAAAGCCGTTGCTTTCGTTGCAGGCGTTCCTGCATAGTTATACCATAACATTAAGATTCCTTGTGCGCTGGTGGCATGGACATACAAAGCACAAATATCCAAGAACCGAAATCAAACTTTATGGTCACCAAGAAAATGCGCTAGCTGCGCCGGGGATCGGGTCCCTCGCTTGTACGGACAGGTCGATGAAGATGTACCTGAAACTCTTGCCATATTTGGTGTCGGTGGCCGTGAGCGGGTCGTCGCTGTCCATGCCCGAGTTGTCGGAGTCCTCGGTCGCTTCGTCCTCTAGTTTGTCTTCTTCCATCTGTTAGAAGAACTTGTTTTAGGTTCCGTGGTTCAGTTTTTTTTTAACTTGCGATAAGTTCCACCGTCATCTCAAATGACTTTAAGTGACGATGTTTTCGAAGCCGATAACAGGCCTGAATCTAAACATAAGACGGGTTAAATCGAGGTTGTCAGTTCAGTATCTCGCATCAAAAATATTTGCGAGAAAATCAAAAGAGCTTTTCTATTTTTTTATATTAATACTAGCTGCTGCCCCGCGGTTTCACCCGCGTGGAGATTTTGGATTACATGGTTTTTATTTTTTGCGCGGAACCATAATTCTTTTTCCAAAATAAAAGTAGCCTATGTTACTCCTTGTAACATCAGCTATCTGCCAGTGAAAGTCCGGTCTAAATCGGCCCAGCCGTTTCGGAGATTACCCGGAACAAACAGACAAACAGAAAGACAGACAGACAGACAGACAAAAATTTTAAAAATGGCTGTTTTGGTGTAGGTCCCGTATATACTTTCATATGCATTTAGTAAAAAGCTGTTATTTTGATATTACAAACAGACACTTCAATTTTATTTATCTGTATGGACTAGCTAAAGAGACGAACAAATCATTAGCCTGATGATATTAACATAACGCTTGCTTATAACAACTTTACTGCAGTACCAGTATGTAGTGCCACCAAGACATTCTCTAAAGATAGGTATTATTTTTCCATGGTACAATAAACGGGCACACTAATATCTTTGGTATAATAATTACGATCTAAAGGAACTCTCGTGGATATTGCCTAACGGTTATTATTCACAAAAGCGTTCTTTAATGATCGGAAATATTACATTTTATAAGATTGATTGCGTATTAATATGAATAATAGGAAACTAATGAATATGCACACAGGGAAATAACGAACAGATTCCTGAATGTAAGTACCTATTGTGCTTCGTTGCTAAAGGCACATTATTATTATCTTGTAATAAGTCTTCAAGTGATGTGCAAAATTAGTTTACAGCTCATACATTGTACACAATAATTAACTCCACCTATAACTTATTTATACTACCTAATCAAAGCGAGGCAAAATTGGACGACCCTTTCGTTGAATTTTATCGATCATTGCGTTGTTTTTAACTATCACATGTCTCTACGTGCATCCCAAAACCTGTCAATTTATAAGTCACGTTTACACGCTTACAAATATCAAATTTGTTTCGTCACTGTCAAACAAATAACCATTGAAATTAAAAAAACCTTGAACGATTTTAGCCTAAGCATAGTTGAGTACCGATATTATTACCTACTGGTTGCCTCTAAATACTTCCGATTCCAGTTTCAATCATTTCTGCAACAAGTCGTAATAATAATTCAACGAATCAAATTCGACTTATTAATGCAACTTGTGCTATTTTGTAAGCAATGACTATCAGCTAAACTACTCTACCATTTAAAAACATAATTGCGTCGAAATCGGTATAATTAATGATTGATTATATTTTATGAACCGGTGCATGTGCAATTACATACAAACATATTCTGCAAGATAACCTGGGCGTTCTCTTTTGTTTCTACACACACATAATCAGGGTTTGTTCTTTACTGCTCAAAAGCCTTTTGTCATTTCTTAGCATTCATACAACACGCAATGGTGAAATAATGTATTCAGCCAGCGTAGTGAATCATTCTTACCGATATCGTGCTTCTAATTGCAAGAGACGTCGTAAAAACTTTAATGCTTACTACTTCAAGTAAAGTCTGTACTCCACTAGTGTTGAGCGACAGACAGACACATTAAAAATATTTAAAAAAAATATTTTTAGAGCATTAGACAACAGGGCCTTTTTGAGGACGCGCCTGGCTAGCTTCGTCGACAAGAACCTATCGGTGTGTACCTGCAGTTGCTATTGAGGGCCAACTTCAACTCTATGTTTAGCTTACATTTAACTTTCTCTGAGGGATACCTCTTCATCGCTCGGTTCTATAATAGCTTTTTCAATTTTATCATCGCGTCCTATCAACACGACAATTTGTTTCTAACAAATATTTTTTACACAGTTTAGGCCAGCGTTTGACCATTTTAAAGTTCCGTACCTCAAAAGGAAAAAAAAATTCTTATATGATCAGTTTCGTTGTCGGTATGTCTGCTTGAAAAGTTACGCGTACGGGAATCACAACCTATAGGGTCCGTTGCCAAATTTTATGATCCCAGAATCATGAAATACGGAAAGAAAGAAAAAATGTTTATATGTAAATTATTTATTTTTTGTGTAGCTGTACAAACCTAACGATTCCCGTGATGGATGAACTATACACATGCCTACAAGTTTGTACGGAACCGTCGGTGCGCGAGTCCGACTCTGGCTACATTTTTCTTAACTAAGAATGCGTTAAGGCAATTTTTTTACAATTTTCCAAACACAAATTTAATGTACTTTAGCTGCTCATGGTAAAGCTAGAATTTTCACAGCTAGGTTCAAGTCCATTTTTACTTTAGAACATCACGCAATTTGTAGGACGTCGCAATCACGATTCACGATCGTGCTTGTGACCGAAAGCACAAGCGTGACAAACGTTTTAACTAGCTAAGTAAAAAATGTTAGCCTGGTGTTAATAAAAATCATTTTAAACAATGACCCAGAGGCCTTGATTCTATATTGCTCACAAACTTCAATAATATTAATAACACTATCTTTTTCTATGTTATGTACGTGGGGAAAAGATGGAATAGGTATTTTAGACACGTCAAATTAATTCACTTGATTGTAAATTGTAATCTATACGAATTTGATTGTGACGAAATCACTATGTCCATTTTCTCGTTGAAGAAGAAAAAATGTAAGAATTCAAATATATCATCCATCGAGACTAAGGCTAAGATTCAGTGACGACTGTAAGCGTGGACTTTTGCTTCCGTATGTCAAAACTGTATAGAATTTTGACATATGGAAGCGTGAGTCCACGCTTAGATACGTTTCTGAATCTTAGCCTAAGATACTTATTAAAATTAATTAAGTTTTTGAACAATAGAATTTAAGTCAGTTTTAATAAATTATATTCGTTTGGATGGATTTGGAATTTGGTCACTTCGTTGATAGATTCGCCAATTTCCGTCGCAAAGTTATGAGCGCTACTACTAACCACAAAAAGGATATATTTCCAATCTATCCTTGTTAGAATGTCCTAAAGATTTTATATCAATTTCCAGGAGCAGGCTGCAAGATTCACCTCATCATAACACTCTCCCAGGACTAGAAACCATATCTCCTATAGCAGACCAAGCATGACTAGAGCTAAACTAAACCACTCAATAACAAGAGAGAACCCCAACCCTAATACAACAGTGTTTACACTATTTCGAATCAAGTCACACTCCGAAGCGCAATCAGAGCCGGACAGGCGGCCATTCACAACGTTACAATGATTCATTAATGCTAACTAACCCATTCAACTCATCCAGCCCTTTGTAACGGTTTCGCTTATGCTTTCATGAATTTTAAAAACAATTGAAACTGGTATCCGCCTCTTTCAATCCATTGTGGCGAGAATCAAGTCGATGCATAGCGATGTCAGATCTACAGATTTGATGAATGAAACACGACAAATACGGATTTGTTTGTCTGAGAATCGTTAATCTGTGGCATTCAATTCTACAGCCCCAACTTAACTTCGAAAGCGTATGAATTGCGGATTAAATTTCCATAGGACGAAATATTTGAACTCTTAAAATAACTCAAGTATTTGTCCCGTGTTTGGATATTGTGGGTCTATGGTTCTTGTACTTCATGGTTCCCTATAGATTACAGACAAAGGGAAACTTAGCTGTTCGGGACAACGTATGTGAATGTGACAATAGGGCGTTATTTGTTTATTCAATTTGACATCTTTAACAGATGTCAATGATGATGTTAGCTAAGCCCATTTCAGCGCTATTCAGTCAAGCAAAGAGAATATAACCACTACGTAGGCAAGGCCCAAGGAAAATAGTTAGGACGACAGTTCCCAATTCCCATTAATTCCTTGACGTACTTGATCTAATCTATTAAACAAGCTGGCGGTGCTGTCCTAAGCTGAGCCTACGCCTATGAGAAAACGGAACACAAATTAGTCTTCCCCTCATTTGAAAAGTAACTAGATACTCATGTTTACGCAAAACCATAAAATAAATAAACCTCGCCAGCTGTGGCAGTATCATTTCCTAGAGAAAACCTGGTGTTAGATTAGCGGAAGGCTTTAATAAGCCACCACGCCAGACAATCTTTATATCCCCCATAAACCTTGATTCTGTCTTATTTCTATATCCCTATGGTATAAAATCCTCTGGACTAAGTCCGGTCTAAATTTAGCCACTGCCTCCTACATCATACATAAGTGAACCGCTCAGGAGCTATTTTTACTTCAGTTCAAGAGGATGTGTCTCTTAAAATCTGTATCAGAGTGATGGGCTCGACGATCTTAACAAGAGGCGGTGGGTATAACTGTCTAAGTAACAGGTAACACAAAAATTGGAAGGCATTCCAACTAAGTAAAACTGGAAGAAGTTTGTTTAACTTCTTACAATAAGGAGAATCTCCTAAGACTTCTTTGCTATTTATTTGAAGAAAGATATTATCACAAAATCCAGCGATGACGAGTGATCAGTCATCCTTGTTGAGAGAACATCAGACACATTCCGTGATGCAATGAATCATTCTTGGCTCGGAAGTGAGGATAATTTTAATAAAGCAAGCGGTCTTCCCGGAAGTATCAGATATGCAAGGATTCTCAGTCACCGCAAATAGTTAGATGAATATTCCGTACGAAAATAGAAACAAAAGAAGTACGAATTAAGAAAGTGCACTTGTTCTATTTCTACGTGATAATCCGAACTTTCTGGTTGTTATTTAAAGCCTGTGGGTTTCTTAACGTCGCGAATATAATACCTCTTAACTGTGATAAAAAAGTAACTAAAAAGTCAAGCTACAATATTATATTCGGCGGTACATCCTCAAAGCCGATACTACAATCAAAAGCTAGCTTTTGTGTAAACATTCGTCAAGTGCGAAAAATCGCTTTCTAAAGCTTCCGTACCCATATCATTTATCAGAAGTAACAAACAGATAGAAAGTAGGTACCATGCATTATAATCATGATTCATGTAATATAGTCAGTCATACTGCGACTAGTATAATTTGAGCCCACGTTGAAAGCGCCTGTCGACTAAAATACGCTCAGGATATACTAGAAATATAAAAATACGATAAAATATTATAAGTACTTTGTACAATCAATATTATAGGGTTTTTATTTTGTGTAATCCTTTTTAAGTATAACAGTACCTATACATACCACATTGCAAACACATCGCATAAACAGACAAACGACCCGCTCGTCTCGTTACCCAATAATATAAAAAAACACATTGACTACACGTGACGGAAATCTAACAAATTACAAACCATTACTAGAATCAAACCCCAAATACATGCATAGAGAGTTAGAGGGATATATCGAGCGTTTGACTAGAGGAAAAAATGGACCAAGTGAGAAACCATGAGCAATTCGCAAATTCTGTAAAAAAATAAACGATCGGCTGCATACCACACCACACCTACACAGGACTTACGGAAATCCATGAATCCCTATAAAATTCCTAACACATCCAGTCACGCAAGATGAAAAGACACGCACTAGCAATTTCCGCAACTCTCCCAATCAAGGCCACCAGGTTTTCCTGGACCATAATTCGTTAATATCCAACCGCGGCCGGCGGCACCCTAAGACAGCGACGAGGCTATAGGAAACTCACGGACGACCTGCACTTATCCAATTTGCCGCTATTATGATTTATTAGGTGCGGCCAAGTAGGCGCCTATGACCTAGACCGTGAGCCTTGTGCGGTTAAAGTAACAGCGGATAGCAAGTTTGGAGATGTTGGCTTCATACGTTATAATGCGACATAACGAAACCAACTCCCAAAATTCTATTGAAAACTAGGTATATCAAACAAGTCTGAACAGATTGTGCCGAGTCACAAGGAAGAGAAAACAACCGGAAATTGTAAGATTGTGGATCAATGGAAAGCCCTTTTTATGATGATTTGACGAAAGGTTTTTTTCCAAAGAATCGTCAACAATAGCTCAATTATATTTAGCGAAGGGCGAAGTGTGAGAACCGAAACGCATGAGACTAGATGGCTTAAAATGGAAATGTGTGCGAATGTAAACAATAATATCGTCCAACTATCACACACGACTCATACGAGTGCATAGAGACCCTAACCTCTAATTATAACGATACCCTGTATCAAAGTAAACACGAACAACAAGGACAATATTCCCACGGAACCCAGTTACAAAATTAACAATAGCATTTTTTTTAATGTTGATGATAAGAATCACACAGGCAACCCTCCTGCGCTATCACTACAAAGGTGCATCGATCTAACAACTACAAGACGGGGTTTGTCAAATCGTGCTGATCATAAAAACAGAGTTAAACGTTTGAATAGTCACACTATGTACTGTCTCTTTCGATTAGAGCCTAAAAAGAGCCTAAATTTGCTGGAGTTTATCACGTAGGTATCCGCTACCGCTTATTCCTTCGACTATGACTAATCCCTTTATCCCACCAGCCGAAACTGGTTTTCTATCGATTTATATGTACAACGTACTTAGTGGAAGATATTTTGATGCATTCCTATCTACTGACTTACTTTAACAAAAATAGAAACAAACAAGAATAGTATGAAGTGGATGGAGTTGGGTTTAATACAAACTTTGCAATAAATCGGTAAAGAGATTCAATGCCCTTATAGACTTCAAGGTTTCCTGTAAAAGGTTGTAGATATCTAAGCTTTTATTAGTCCCCCTTAAAAGCTCCTATCTACATCGTCATGAATTGTTTAAATCCTGGGCAGATATTAATTTCCAGCAGATTTATGGAGACTCAGGCAATAGCTCACTATGCAGAGGGTGCATGGAGGCTGAAGAAACGGCCATGCATGTTCTGCTGGAGCGCTTGAGCGTGGCGACTTAGTGGAAACATCTCTGCTGATGAGCTGACGGCCTTCTTGGCGTATATCGGGTCGTTGGACTAACGTGCACCAATTGCTTACGCAAAAAGGGTCGGTAAACAGCCTAGTAACGAAACGGAAAAGAGCGCGCGCACGGCGCACCAAAGTACCAAATAATAAATATTAATAATCCTATCCTACTATCCTACTAACCCTTCCTATCGATACTGTAAATGTGAAAGTTTGTGTGTGTGTGAATGTTTGTTACCAGCATCTTCGCGCGAAACAACTTGTTGTGGTGTAAAAAATGAATGGTGACCGGGGTGACTAACTACAGAAAAACTTGCCGGTTTCATGGAGATTCTAAAATGGTATAGCACATGCTATTTCGAGCTTTCAATCTAGAGAATATTCTTATTAAGATGGACGAAGTTCTATTTTTTCAAATACAAGTTATACCAAAATGTAAGCACATTTTGGTATAACTTATATTTGTATTAAAATTAGAATGTATATCATCTTCATCCGCCAAAAGACGTTCACTGCTGAAAATGGGCCTTCTCCGTATGAGGGGTTGTCGCCTTTCAAACGTGATCGAAGTAGAAAATGGTACTGACCGAGAAAAATCCTGCATATTCCCTTAGTGGCCTCGTAAAGCTTCGCGGGAGGAGACAGTTAGTGTCATTCTCATAAGCCGGAACCGCATGGTTATAACCAGTTATAACGAAAGAATGTATGAAAACTCGATAATGTCTCAAAATATTAAAATGGAATAAGTGTTATGTATATAATAACTGTTTATATTATGATTATGTAGAATATTGAGAGTTTTTTCACTTTTCTTTACTCTACAGGGTAGCAATTGACCACTATTTCAACTGCTTCTACTCGAAGATCGTATGAATGTTCTAAACCTAGATTAGAAATAACTCTCAAGTGCAGCTGCCGTAATACACCCATGAGTTCTTAGCGACAAAATTTCAATTTGAGAGTGCTAGCTGCACTAGAAAATGTCCTAACAAAATGTTATGGCATGATGATTTTCCTCACCAAAAGTTCAAGCTTATTGTAGGATTCAAACCACAACCTACAGATTGCTAAAGAACACTACCACTAAGTCAAAAAGTGTTTCATTTTCTTGTTTTCATAAATTCATATCACTTTCTACTGCAATATCCAAGATGCCTGTCAACCATGATGCATTACATAGACTAAGTAGTATATGCATTATGCAAACCAACTATACGGGGGAGTTAGTTTAAAAAAATAGTTAAAATAGTTTAGCAGTGCTTGGCCCTTTTTCAGCTAATCATGATAGTAACATTAATATTGTTTGGTAAATTCCAATTAATTAAGTAGATTTTGGTATAACTTGTATTTGAAAAGTAGATCTTGGTCCACCTCAATAGCAATATTCTCTAGATTGAAAGGTCAAAATCTGTGTTATACCATTATAATGATTCAGGCAAGTTTTTCTGTAGTTGGTCAGCCCAGTCTCCATACATTTTTTTACACCACAACCGCTCAAACGTATGATAAAAAAATAACTGAAACACAAATTTTAAGTGTAACACTTCACTAATCAAAAACTAAACCTGTTGCACTAAAATGAAAGTTTACATTTGATAGCATGTTTATCCAAGGAATACAATCAAAAAAATAGACTGAAAAAATTCCTTGATTTGTGATCAAGGCATTAAAATGAGTGAGACAAGATGACAATTTTTAAGAATTTTAAAAATGTCCACAAACTCGAAAGCTGTGCAATTTTTACTGAACATAACTTTTGATTTTCTGAACAGCCATGATGTCCTCCACCTGCTGGTGAAGGGTTATCCACTCTTTACGCTACATCCTGTAGATACATCTAATGTAAATTGTATCCAATAAAAATAAGCATTCTAAAGTTGTCTGAAGAATGTTACAAATTAACTTACAACATTTTAGATCAACATATTAATATATATTTTTTTTATAATGCTAGATTCACTGAATTAATTTGACTCAAATCTGCCAAGTAAAATCTTGATATTAATTATTAGAAGCTGGCTAATAGGCCGCTTACCTGAAATCTGGTAGCCGACGGCTGATCCTTGAACCTGGAGGGCTTTTCTATATCTCTGAAGCTGCTTTTCGTAACGGGTGATCTGGGCTCTACGATCGTCGCGCCGTTCGATATCAACTCAGAGAGAAGATGATCTTTTTCTCCTGCCTCTTTAGTTTTGAACTGCAGCCCTGACTCCGCGTCATCACTCCTCGCTGGCACATCGTTAGGATACTGTATGTTCCCATTCGTAGCTGCCATAGATTTTGCTGAGCTGATCTTACGAAATCTTCCAATGATAACATCTTCCTCGTCATTTACGGGAACGTTCAACTTATCCGGAGCAGCACTTGTGTTAGCCTGCATCTGCGGCTTGATGGGACTCAGCTCGATGTCTCTCTGAGGTGTACCCATTTTATTTTTTTACTATTTAACACATTTTTAAGGCCTTTCCTCGCAAGAATTTTCAAACTCTGTTTGTAAGTAAAATAAAGAAGTATCCGAATATTAAATTAACGACACTTAGCGACAAAGTATTTTTTAAAATGATAGTACATTAAATTTTATCAGTTTATGTTATAAATAACGTTTTTATTATATTAAGTGTGCATGGGGTAAAAATTAAAAAAAAAAACACGCGCACCAAACGCAGAACGTATTTGACAACTAGGTATTTCAATTTTTGATTTTTGTATGAAAAATGAAAAGTTGACTGTTGAATACCACAGAGTACTTTGTAGGGAACTGGCAGTCTGGCACTGAGTTATATATATATGGACTAGAAATAGTATCCAAAAAAAGGTGCATACCTACACTGTCGAATAAAATGGCTGCCATTGCTAGGGTTGTGCCAATCAAAAAGCATAGTTTTACTATAACGAGTATCAATATCAGATATGCGGCGCAAGTACGGATCTGTTTGATCGATAAAATTCGATAAAATGGACAGTTCAAATTGATAAAGTGGGTTTTATCGACTTTTTATATAATTTATCGAACCTCGATACTTTCGACAAAAGTTATCGAATAGCTAGGTCGAATCCAAAGAGAATATAGAGCTACTACAATACTTTACGATCAGACTTCGGTACTCCCAACATTCGATAAATTTATCGAGGTTTTCGGTTCAGCAAATTTATCGAACCAACTTCCGTACTTGCGCCGCTGAACATTTTTTCAGCTTCTTATTGGCTGAATGCGTAGACAGTTTCTCTGTCTACGGCTGAATGAGATAAAGAGCATAGACAATAAAAAAAATTGACAGATCAGTTGACAAAACAGCGTATTATTGGTCAAAAATGACGTGACGATGACGCCATACTTTTATAATGTTCCTGCTTTTTGGATATTTTTAGGAACGCAGTGTTGCTGTGTACGCTTTTAAAAAACTAGTTTTAAAAAAACGCAGGCCCTATAATATTTTTTTATTGTTCTGCTAGGTTCTTTATTTCAGGCACATATGAAGAAAAAAATATGAGGCTAGTTAATTTTTTCTGGGAATAAAGTACCAAGCTCCATACAAATTTGGTACAAGTCCTTTGTCTATTAAAATGGCTGATATGGCACTTACCTCCAACTGTTACATTTGCACTACGTATAGACTAGAGTAAAACGGTACCTCCATGTATTACCTATTTCGATGGGTAAGACTAAAGATGCATGTTCATTCAAACGGGTAGTTCATTCATTCATCATGCTATGATGAGGATTTATTTCGTTTCATTGGTGGATGATGCAACCAATGAAATGAAACAAAACTTCATGGAGCTATTATCAAGGGTTGGTTGGTTGCATCTAGCTAGAAATACGTCAGTGGTTGGTTGGTATGACGAAAGAATTGAGCGACGACTGGTGAATGAAAATATTGAAATTGAACTACATATGTATGAATTTCATTCAGTAATTTTTTGGGCGGTGTTTGTGGTGCTAGTTCATATTTTTGTTTGAATTTTTTAATTATAAAAATGGGGTTTGATGAGGGTCAAATTGTGTTAAATAGTGACAGTGGAACTTATTTTCCCGGTCAGATGTTATGTGGCAGATTGGAATTCACTCTCGACAAAGATAAGAAGTTTCGCGGTAAGTATGTGTAGATATGTTTAGGTTTTTACACGCTGCTATGTAGTATGTTCCTATTTGTTGATAGCCAAAATCCAGCTTCACAAAAAGATGACCTTCGGCACTTAAATCAATCTGCCGCGCCGTATAAAATTTTATGTTGCCAGGGCACAATGGCTATGCTAATTATTTATAGGCTAGTATCCGGCGTTTTATTAGTTTCCATAAATTTAATTGGGAGTCTATTCACATTTATTCCTACTTTTAAAATATCTATTTTTTACACCACAATGTTGCTTTGCGATATCCAGATCAGCAAAACTATTTTGAGCAATAGTGCAGGGAGTAATGTCTTTTTCTAAAACAAATCTGCCAGAATGAGATTTGCCTAACAACACCCAACCCAACTCCTAAATTCTGTCTGATTATGCATCATCTCTCACCACTGACTCACACCCACTCACACCACTGTGTCTGATACTTAGATGTTGTCTTTAATTTTGTGGGATACACTTTGATAATTGCCCTTTTAACACATTGACATACAACACTACAACATATTTGAGATATGGACTACTTTTACTATTGTCCAAAAGGATTTTGTATCTGCTGGTATATTCGAAACTCAATCCGTCAGGTCTCCGTTCGGATCCACATTTTTTGTCTCTGCCATTCTGAATTTAGATAACAAAGATGAAGAATGTGGATCCCAACAGAAACCTGTCAGAATGAGTTTAGAATATCTGATCTGAACTAAATATTGTAGTGTAAGTATTGAAAGTGAAGGTGTAAGTTTTAGAAGGACTCTACAATTTTTGAAACATTCTTCCATGGCTATACCAATAATTGATCTAACAAATTTCTCTTTATTATTTTTTGTGGTTAATTTTGATATGTAAGTACTGGATAAATCTGGCATCATTTAAATCCAGGTATATACGCAGACATCAAGGGCAGGTGCAAGGTCCATTGGGTGACACACCACAGTCGCAGGGTCAATGATCGGACAGAGAACTACACAGTGTCTCATGACTCCCACGAAGAGTATATGAATGTCACCATCTACCTTATTGGAAGTAAATCTGGTGAGTCTTCTGAAATAATCATCTTAAATAAGTTAGAGTAGATCTTTATATTTGAGCGACAATGGGTTTACTCGGTGGTAGGATGAACTAATCTGCAAGTGTCCGTCTTGGTTGATACCACCGCTTTGCTCGTGAAGTCTACCGCCAAGTAGTAATGTGCAAGCTTTACTGTGTTCCGGTTTGATGAGCAAAGTAGCTATTGAAATTACTGGGCTTATGAGATTTAATACCAAATGTTTCAGAGTAACGAGCGACATTCCAACAAAGCCGACATACCTTTACTGTCAGTGCGCTAGAACTGGTATCATACCTAGCCTAGCATGAATAATTTGATGCATCTATCAAGTTCGAAAAGTGGAAAAGTGAGCAACTTTTTTATCAAAAATACCTAGGTACACTTACTTGGTACTTGGTGCGCGGGCTCTTTTCCGCAACTAGGCTGTTTATCGGCCCTTTTTACGTGAGCGAGTGGTGCGCGTCACTCCAACCACCCGATGTCCACGAAGAAGGCCAGCAGCTCGCTGATGCCGGTGCAGGCTTCCCGGTGACCCGAGGAACATTGTTCGTTGAGACGCCAAGCTCGTGCACTCCATCAGCACATGCTTGGCCGTTTTGACCTAGGTACAACAGTACTATAACATGTTGATTTAATTGTATGCGCACGCGATGCACACTCAATTAATGTTAAACAGAGATATTAATTTAATCTTCAATATATAATATAATAATAATAAATGTTTATTTCCAAAATAGGTAAAAACTAAACAACTACACAGTTAGTATGCTGATATTTAACTGAATATTATGTGTAATATTTCTAATGAAACACCAAATTATGTAATTCGTGTATTGAGCTAGAGTAAATCAACAAGAGTAGGATAGGAATGTAAATTAAGAAATATGGACTATCCACATCCATATTTCTTAATTTACATTGCTAAATTGACTCAATCAAATGCAAACTTGTAACTAGCATGTATGTATAATACAACATTATGTTTCTAATGAGTATTACGGATTCAAAGATCGCTTACGTTGATGATTCCATTACATACGCAAAGGATGCCTTTATTCTTCTTCTTCTTTCTTTATTTCCTGGCTTCTGTGGAATGTTAATTTATTCTTCTTTATTTATAGACAAATTCAAATGACATGACGGACTCTGAAATGATGCTATATGGAAGTTCATTTTTCAGATTTTTAATAGAGCAATAATAATTTATTTAATGATGCCCTTTTGTAAACTGTTTCCGCTCCTGCGGTGTCCTAGCTAACGTCGCGATGTCCTTATCCGCCACTTCACCTTGTAAGCCGCAAAAACGGCACTAAAAATAGCTGAGTAGCCCGCAAAACGTCCATTGTTACGATCGGTAAATTAATAATTCTATAATGAAAATAGTTCCATCGGTGTTCGCGAAGTGTATGCGTAATGCGTATTCGGATATAGTGCGAGCAGGACTTTCGCGAAGCTTTCTTAAATCCCAGAATACGAAACAAAAAGATTCGACTTTACATTGTTAGTTAGTTACAAGGGAAGCTAATATAAGTGTGTTAATAAAAAAGAAGAATATGCCATGTGGCCTCAAATGTACAAAAACCATGAAATTATAGATCATAAACAGAGGCCTTCACGTCAACACAAAGCTAATAAGCTTCCAAAGCACAATAACATAAAAAGTTAGGCGCGCACATAGAAACACACAAAACTAGGAACTAAAATTCATCTCACTAATCGCCAACGGTCGTTACGGTGATAATTGCCTGCCCAATATAAGCTACCTATACTAGAATCGTGCGGGAAGCTTTATCCTAATAGATTCAAGGTCTTTTCCAACATGTTTAGTCGAGACATGTCTGTAAATATGTCTAGATGTAACTATTTAATTTTTATGACAACACCGTGTTACCACAAAAAAATTCTTTTAAACGCCTGTTTAGTGAGACAGTGGCTAAAGATAAACGCCTAAAATGATTAGAAATGTCACAATAAAATGGAGTTACGGTTAAACACTACTTAAATCATGATTTGTGGTTGCTCATATTTAAAAACGCGACTAAGGCATGTTTAGGAACTAAACGCGGTTTAACACGGGTTTAGGGTGTGTTTAATTTTTATGTGGTAAGACCGAATATGTACATACGAGTATATATCTATTTGTTACCGTTACATTATAGGAAGTGTATGCCTCTGTGTGGGAGTTTGTGTTACATTAGTTGTACAAAAGACAACACATACATATTTCTCAAAATGTAATCGTACAAGAAAAATGATGAATTTTTGACGTGCAGTCAAAAAAATCATCCATATTTATAAGGTACAGTTATTTAGATCGCCAATCGGGCTCCACAGGTGGATTTAAGGATATTTTTCCCTCTTAGGTCTACCTGTGGATTAATATCGTTCAGAAGTCACTATAAATAAGGTATAGACCACGTATAGACTTTTCATCGCAACACTTTTTTAGCTATTTTTTTTTGTTGTTTGCTAGAATTTTACAGATGGTTTAATTTGTTAAGGGCCGGCATTATGCTTACCATCAGACAAACGACCATCTCGTCTTGTTATCAAATAACAGAGACCCGTTATTCGAGTCATTTATTTTTACCTTCATAAGTGCTCCGTTGGGGCCTATATGAATAAGGCATTTTGTATTTGAATTTTAATAGTATAAAAAAATGGATACACTATACGTAACGCATGCATTCTGTTGATATTACATGCAGCTGTCGCTGATGCACGAACAGTTTCCGACTCAAATTACTATATATTTACCTATCTGAAGTTGAATCATTATAGAAAATATCCACCCACTGCCACAGAATACATAATAGTACAATCCAATGCACAGTATAAGTACATAACAACATTGCATAGGTTCAGAGTATGGCTTAATGAGAATATTAAATTAAAAATGATATAAGTATAGCAAAAATTTTAAGATATTGACTCCTTGATTGCTCAGTTGCTCACACGTTTTCTGTGGCATGATCATAAATGAAGCACTTTTTAGGCTGTTTTTTATTAGTATTCTCGCATAAATGTGCTATCAAACGGCCGTTTTTGGGCAAACTTTATGTGGTGAACTTAAAGTTTATTTTCGTGTGTTTTCAGGCCACCTGCGATGTATAAACTGATCTAAAGCCTTGCTGTCCAAAAGCCATCAACTCACTTGTTCATAAAAAGAAACATCATACTAACATTCCATAGTGTAGAGCCTTTTTTTTTTGATGAATTAATGTATTGTATGTTTAGATTTTGAATGTACCTACGTGAATAAAATTTCAATTGTGCGTATTAGATAGGTAGTTTAACGTTATGTTAATCGCATTGGATCTTCACGACACAGGTTGGTTGCCGATATAATTTGTGCCACAAAAGTGTTTTATTTTGCTACTATTGCACCGACCGGTTCAGTTTATTAGGTATTAGATATTAGGAATATATTGTAAGGGCCTTACTAATAAAAACTGTATAACGGTAGTATAGTTATCACAGTGTTTTGTCATTGTTGTTCTTTAAACTGAATTTCAAACTGAATCGAAACGGACAAAACTTTGTGTAAGTATTCAACCGTTATGCAGTGTTTTTTTTTTAATGTTATTTGGTAACGAGACGAGCTGGTCGTTTGCCTGATGGTAAGAATAACGCCGGCCCATAACCATTGCAGTGCCACCCAGAACTTTGAAACACAAAGGCCTGCGCGGCACTGCAGTGCGCTCGTTACCCGGAGACATTAGGTATTAAGTCTCATAAGCCCAGTAATTTCACTGGATACTCTGCTCATCAAACCGGAACACAGTAATGCTTGCGCACTACTGCTTGGCGGCAGACTTCACGAGCAAAGCTGTGGTAACAACCCAGACGGACGCTCGCAGAAGAGTTAGTCCTCCCACTATTCTTGTCTGTATACAATATATTATAATCAAGAATTATATTATAAGTTGAAAACACATGTTTTTCATTTTTGATTTCTAATTTGTTCGCCAGGTGAACAAACGCTACACCCCGGCACCCACGTGTTCCCCTTTGAATGCCAAATCCCCCCGCACTGCCCGTCTTCGTTCGAGGGCAGCGAAGGAAACGTGAGATACAACGTCAAAGTTACGGTGGACAGAGCTTTCAAACTGGACCAGACGAAAATGGCTGTATTCAGTGTCGTCGCTCCTTTAGATCTCAACGCTAACCCTTACTGCAAGGTAAAATCTCCTTAAGCATTTGGATCATTTAAATGAAAGGCGTGAATTATTCGATCACATTCCAGCTTTCTACTTTAACAGCGAATAAATAAAGCGCATTTAAAAAACACGACTGCCATATAACCAGTGCCACTCAGGATGCCACTGCTAAAGCATTTAAAAATTATGATTGAATAAAGAAACTCACACACATACCCAACCCAGAAAACATTGCACTTCTTTTTTGGGCAGTCGTGTAATAGAGTTTTGTCAATAGAGATAGATCCGCAGGAGAACGAAAGTCACCGACATAGCTATCATATTGCAAATAGCAGATTGAAATGGCAGTTGGCGGACCACATCGCTCACATAGTTTAAAAAGAAGAAGGGAAGAAGAAGTAACATTGTTTAAATTCACAGGAACCGATTGCCTTCGAGTTCGATCAGACCTTCTGCTGCTGGTGCATGAACTCTGGCAACACGGAGACGATTGTGAAGCTGCCGGCCGGGGGGTTCTGTTCCAAGCAGATCATACCCATTGAGGTCGCCTGCGCCAATAACAGCAGTGTGGAGATTGACAAGATCAAGTTCTCTATTAAAAAGGTAACATTATTAGTTGTTTCTAGTTTTATTTTTGTTGAGGTCATTGGTTCCGAAAGTGGTATGCAGCACTGGGCCCGCGTGGTGGATTATGGCCCATACATCTCTCTGAGAGAAGGCTGGTATGCCAGCAATGGGAGCGTAAGAGGCTGATAATGATCTAGGTTCAATTTTATTCAGAATAAATAATTTTATTGTATCTCCATTTTTCAGACTGTAACTTACGAGGCTCAACGAGCACCGGACACCCGTAGCAGTGAAGATACCATAGCAGAGCTGAAAAAGGGCCCCATCCCAGGCAACACCAGCCGCAACTGGACCGTGGATATGGAAGTGCCGGATATGGAAGTTTACAATCTCGACTCGTGCCGGTTCATCAATATAGATTACAAGTTCAAGGTAAGAACAGAATCCCTACACTAGTATTCACCTGTGTCGCAGGTGGCATGAACACACAGATACACAACATAAACATACAAGAGAACGAGAACAAACTTTATGCTTACCATGCAAATTTTGGCCTGACCGAGAGCATAACCGGCTAACAATCTCGTGTTCGTTTTTGACTCCAACCCGATTAAGACCAGCGGTCGCTAGGTCTTCGGCTGGAAGGAATAGTCTAGAATCTGCTGGTTATCATTTTAGAACGAACGTTTTTAAGGAAACAATTTCTTACGAAACCTAAAGAAGCGAAATCTCTAGACAACACGAAGACTATAAGTGACCACTGGTTTGAATCGGTTTGGAATCGAAAACGAAGACGAGATTGTTAGCCGGTAAGGCCCTGAGTTCAAACCGAAGACACCCGCTTTGCAGACAGGGTTACTACCACTTAGACTGACGGAACCGTATGACATTGAATACGTTTCTTTCGGACACCAGGAGGCCTACCACCGTCTCTTAGAGCAGTATTACTTTAACATTGAACATTGAAAATTCATGCTAAATTTTCAATGTAAGGTTAAAGTAATACTGCTCGTAAGAGATGGTGGTAGGCCTCCTGCACTAAAACTATTGCTGCCCAGCCGAGGTTTTTGTTGCAGTGTAATGATTAATAGTGTAAATCCACACTCAACAACAAACTATCCAATGTATAATGTACAGCAAACTTTTTGGTTAGTGTGAGTTCTGTGAAATAGATATTTGTAAGTTCTGTGGGGATGTACAAGAAGGACGGAGCGTCATCCGAGTGATCGGATGCATAATTTGTTTGCTGTGAACGCATATTAAATAATCTGTTTAAATGCCTATGTTAATCAAGGACATCTTAAATTAAATCCAATTTAACTTAATAAAAATGAAATCGAGACTGGAATGGATCTTGTATTGTACTTATTTTGTCTATAAGTACCTAGAATTATAAGGTATAGTATTGAATTTTGAATATCATATTTTCTTTTACAGGTGAACATAGAAACGTCTGGATGTCATACAGATGAAGATCAATCTCGTACCATATACCTTGGCACCATTCCTGTCGCTTCACTTCAATACCCACCAAACAGCAATTTTGATAGCGCACAGAACACGCAAGGTGTTAACAGCTACCCCGCCCCACCTATTGTCAACCAGCCTGTATCTAACTACCCTAATGGATCGCCTTTCCCGGGGGCTAATGTACCATATCCCGGTAACACGCCGAACTTAGGGTTCAATGCTGAAAATCCCCCTTATCCTGTTGTGTCGCCATACCCGGCTCCTTCGCCATACCCTGCTCCTTCGCCCTACCCGGTTTCACCCAATATGGGTGCTACTCCGTACCCCACTGGCAATACTGGTTCTAATCCACCTTACGTTACATCACAACTCGTGAGTTCTAACGCGCCATTTTCCCCGTCTGACTCTGATAGAGCTTCCCCCTATCCAACCAACCCGTATGCAACCTCACCAAACATTGGAACCAACCCGCCTTATCCAACTCCACCAAATGTTGGAACTAACACGCCTTATCCCACCTCACCAAATGTTGGATCAAACCCGCCATACCCAACTTCACCAAATGTTGGTACTAACACGCCTTATCCCACCTCACCAAATGTTGGATCAAACCCGCCATACCCAACTTCACCAAATGTTGGAAGCAATGCTCCTTATCCAACTTCACCTAACGCTGGAGCAAATCCACCTTACCCCCCACAAAATACAGAGTCGGGCCTCTCAAACGCAAATTCCCCCTATGCTCCCTCTATTACGCCATACACTCCTGGGAAACCTGCGATATCTAGCGTGGGATTGAAAACTGGTACCATCGGGTTCACTGGCACTACTAAGCCGAGTGAAAGTATGCCGTTGCTGCCACCCACCTCTATGCCAGCGGTAAGTCTTGTTAAATTATTAGCATTTGATTTGTAACTTTGTACCGCGTAAATTAATTTTATTTTTAGAGTTGATTTTATCCCGAAAAATGAATCAAACAGTGTCTATAGAAGTTTTCCAGTATTCTCTAAATCAATAGCGATAGAATCAGTTGATATTATGAGCCATATACATGATGAAAGAACAAAAACAAAATATTAAATATTTTCACATAAAGTATACAAAGGGCTGTAGGGTTGACTTAAAATAATGGAACCGATGGACTAAATATACCTCGACCAAACTAGTTTATTCCGAATATAAAGATTTGTTTTGTGTTACGTACTTATTTCCACAGTCCCCAAAAGATTATATCACAGACCAAACTAGTTTATTCCGAATATTAAATTTATTTTGTGCTACGTACTTTTTTCCACAGCCCCCAAGCCCCTTCGCTTCGGCCAGTGCGCCGCCCCCCTCAACACCCGATGATGACGACAGTAAGTATCACTTTATATTTATACTATTATGTTGGTTATCAACAGCTATGACTTTCGTAAGCAGCACAAAAAGGTTGAGTGAATTGTGCTTAAAATGTTTTTTTTATTACTTAGACTAGCTAAACGGTAAGTATTTGTAGGTTTTCATACAAATCAAAATTAATAATATACGATAAAATTTTGTCGCAAACACATGTTTAATTTATGTAATTTTATGGTGTTGCATCAAATAGAGATGGAAGTGTTGCTGGAAAGGCTATTTTTAAACAACGTAAAGATAGATATACTTATTAATACTATAGGTACTTTTATTTGCTTAATAAACTAAACTAATTAAATATTTCTTTACAGAGAAACCTGGAGAGAACATCTCACGTTATTTCTAGACTGCACTTACCTACACATAAGAGCTTGTCTCAAGGTTGACTAGGCGCGTGGGACTTTTAGAACCCCCACACAAAAGCGCTTCAATCCACAACATTCCACGGCTCCAATCCACAACATTTCTCGCCAACGTTCCAAAAACCGTCGGTGTGTGAGGAGTCTCAGTTGAATAACGTGGAGTTATTAAAATATTGGATATCCAAATCTAACGTTCCCACGCATCGTGTGTTGCCGATACAGCGATCCGTTTCGCGTTCGGGTGCAGTATTCTAGGCGCAGAATGACCGAAAAATGGAGCGATGGAGTGACCGTCTGTGTGTTCGAAATTGGACCATCGATCCACTCCATCCGCGACGCGCGCGCGTGGAGTGATGGATTTGAAACGCTCGTGTATGGGGACTCTAACCAAAACTCTGGATACGCTGAAATTGTTATGGCTATTAGCATCAGGCTATCGTCCAGCCCGTCTCGTCACCTTATTCCCAAAAAATTGATTTAGTTTTAATATCTAAACTCTAAAGTAATAGTGAATGTAATGAACATGGCTTTAGTCGTCTATTTAGCTTCTGCCCGCGGTTTCACCCGCGTTCCAACAGAAACCGTGCATTTTCCAGCATAAAAAGTAGCCTATGTTACTCTCCGGTCCATGAACTATGTCTATGCCAAAAATCACGTCGATCAGTTGTTCTGTTGCTGCGTGAAAGAAGGACAAACCAACATACACACTTTCGCATTTATAATATTAGTAGGATTCTAATATAATTATTGAAAACCAGCAACAAATCGGGTGCATATACGAAAACATAGTATGTGCTAAAAAATATAATAAACTGTACTAAGAAATAATGAAACAATAAAGTTATACTTATATGACGTAAAATAACGAGATGCCTCAGATTATGTGCCTGTTAAAACTATTAAATAAAAATTAAAAAATTAAAAAAAAATAGATTAAGGATATTATTTCAATAATGAAGCACACTTTTATAAAAAGTTTACATAACTGCTTATTTACTCAATTATACTTGTTAAACTTAGATCTACGTAGTTTTATATTTTTGAAAATGCATTTTTACTTTATACTCATTTTATTCTCGTTAAATGTTTATGGAGCTATTTTATAGTAATGTGGCTTTTCTAGTGCCTAAATATGTCTAAAAATTTTTATATTATACTTCTAATTGTTACGGATTAAAGATTATTAAGGGTGTAGCTTCAGAAGTGGACATCTTCCGGCTGATGATGATTATGAATTTTATCATGCAGAATTTAGCTGCATTTGATGAAGATTTGCTGTGTTGCCACAAAAAACATTTTAAGACGCCTGTTTAGCTAGACTGTGTCTAAAGATAAACGTCAAAAATGATTACAAATGTCACCACAGAATTGTGTTAGACAACGATTAGACACTACTTAAAACAGGATTTGTGGTTACTCATAAGCGCGATTAAGGCATGTTTAGGAGTTAAACACTTTTTAACACAGGTTTAAAGTGTGTTTAATTTTTTTGTGGTAAGCCCGTTGGTGCCTAACTGTCAGCTATGTTTCGGCTAACCGCGTACATAGTGTGTGTCAACTTATTAACACGTCAATGTCAGACGTAATATTTCGCTCCCTACTACGAGTATAACTTTGTAAACAGTTTGCCTAGTGAGGTCCCACATACCTACTGATTTAAGTCGTTACTATTTACAATTACCTAATTAAGTTTTTTACAATTATTATTAATTATTGTACAGTTAAGAAATTGTTCAAAGAACAAAGTACTTATATAATAAGTCTTAAGACTATTAAAGACTAGCTTCTACCCGCAGTTTCACCCGCGTTCCAACAGGAACCGTGCATTTTCCAGTACAAAAAGTAGCCTATGTTACTCTCCGGTCCATTAACTATGTCTATGCCAAAAATCACGTCGATCCGTTGCTCCGTTACTGCGTGAAAGAAGTACAAACCAACAAACACACTTTCTCATTTATAATATTAGTAGGATTAACATTCAGGTAATATTATAAAGATTCATACAAGGTACACATTACTTATATCCACAATTAGTCCAATAAATGGGTTCAAAGGGTCATTGCCATTCCATTAACAGTTCAGTACAGCAAAAAATAAAGTCTGCTCGCTGCATGTTAATATTGAATGTACTGTATGAAATAACCGATTATTATAAACAAAGTATGATCTTTTTAGAGTGGACGCAGTAGACGTGAAGTTAGCCTTACTATGATGACCTTTATACGAAACGAATTATACAGTGTCCAAAAATATTTTCTACACAGTTGAAGTACAGCTGACGATGACGGTCAAAGTCACAATCTTCCCAACTTTCAATGTTCATAATATAACCCGTACATTTTTTTGTTTCTTAAATGTTCAGTAACCTTTGTCGTTAACTGTACCACAAGACATATTGTTGCGTTTTGTAACTTATATTTAACCTAGTCAAAAGTGACAGTAAAAGTGTTGGTGAAATGTTCGCGTGAATTGACATTATTTGACATTAACATTGGTAATTTAAGAACAATTTATAATACTTTCTTTTTTAAGATTGATAAAAAAATTGGAAGTTATATATATTTTCAGACTTTAAGAAATGTTTATTTTCATCACAATTTATAAAAATCTTATTATTGTTACATATTATATTCGAATATAGATATAGTTTTTGCATACAGGTAATTTTATTTGAAATCCACAAATAAAACAAAATCCACAGGTTTTTATTCTGTTGTGTCATTTTGTAATCCTGAATCTGAAACTATTTTATATAAATTACTGAATCAGTAATATTAGTATGCCTCAATGTTACACAAACTACCTATTAATATTCTTAAGTTATAGTTAAATTCCAGATTACGAGTAACACAATAGTAACTTAATTTTTTTAAAGATGTTCTGATGGAACAGATGAACAAACATACATACATACCGGTCAAAAACACAACCCTCCTTTTTGCTTCGCCGTAGTTGGGTAATTATGTTACAGTATTGAGTTTGAAGAGATTTTATATATACACTTGTAGTAGCACGCATAATGTCGCCTTGTCTATGCACTAAGTTCAGAGAGAGAAAAAAAAAATATGTAGGTAGACCGCACATTTTTATTATTTCGTGCGGTCGGCTGGTTCTCCATTCACGTTGCAGTGCTCCGCCGCGTCGCACTACAAAGTTGGTTTTTCTAAGTTTCTCCGTGTTAACAAGTTTTTTCGTCAAAATCAAGATGCCGAAGAGGAAACATAACGACGAGTGGGAATATTTGTAAGTAATTTGCACAATTACCGATAACTATCGATTGCATATGAGGTTTCACGTTCCAACGATTCGAGTTCTTACTTAACCCATTTTTTTACTCGAGTTCACGATGCAACGCCACGAGTTCATCTTACTCGCTGTATACCTATGCGTACTTAATACGCCATCCATATAGCAACCTGTTGAGGTTATCCTATAATAATAATATGAAACGACCCGAAAGGTAACATATTAAGTAATTTGCAATTTGTTCGGTCCACGTTTGAGTTGTCACTTACTGATAATAATGCATACGAGGTTTAACGTTCCAACGATTCGAGTTGTTACTTAACCTACTTTTTACTCGAGTTCATCCTACTCGCTGTATACCTATGCGTACCTAATACGCCATGCATATAGCAACCTGTTGAGGTTGTCCTATAATAATAATATGAAACGAACCGGAAGGTAACATTTTAACTATTTAAGTTAAGTTCTAATGTTCACGTTTCAACGATTGGAGTTGTCACTTAACGATAATAATGCATACGAGGTTTAAAGCTCCAACGATTCAAGTTGTTACTTAACCTACTTCTTACTCGAGTTCATTTTACTCGCTGTATAACTAACTATGCGTACCTAATACGCCATTCATATAGCAACCTGTTGAGGTTATCTATAATAATAAAAAGATGATACGACCCGAAAGGTAACATTTTAACTATTTAAGTAATTTGCAATTTCTTCGGTTCACGTTTGAGTTGTCACTTAAATACATACGATGTTTAACGTTCCAACGGTTCAAGTTGTTACTTAACCTATTTTTTACTCGAGTTCATCTTACTCGCTGTATACCTATGCGTACCTAATACGCCATGCATGTAGCAACCTGTTGAGGTTGTCCTATAATAATAATATGAAACGAACCGGAAGGTAACATTTTAACTATATAAGTTAAGTTCTAATGTTCACGTTTCAACAATTCGAGTTGCCACTTACCGATAATAATGTATAAGAGGTTTCACGTTCCAACGATTCGAGTTGTTACTTAACCTATTTTTTACTCGAGTTCACGATGCAACGCCACGAGTTCATCTTACTCGCTGTATACCTATGCGTACCTAATACGCCATGCATATAGCAACTTGTTGAGGTTATCCTATGATAACAATATGAAGGTATACGTATAATTACGTATATTAGACACAAATTTGCAATTTGCTGTTAATGTTGAAAACGAAAATCAAGAGCTACGCGAACCAAGACCGTCGACTAGCGCGTTACACGCGAGTTCCGATCGTTCGCTGGATATAGCCAACGTGACAATACTGGAGGATGTATCTCCACCACCAGTGATTAAAGGTGCTTCCAGCAGTGAGGATGTTCCACGAACAGAACCAAGCTAAGGCAAAATTAGCAGCGGTATTGCTTGTCTTGACGAGCCTATAAGACTCTTCTTAGTAAGGATAATAAAGATCCAACTGTTCTAAAGCTGCTGATTGATGCTGGGCGCATCATCTGTGACACACAACTCAGTGAGTCAATAACGAGGCGAAATTTCATATTGGCTGTACTAAAGAAGGACTTGAAAGATCAGATGCTGCTCACGATAATAGATAGTTTTCTTGTAGCCAAGAACTAGCCGAAACTTTAAAGACCGCAAAAGCGATCAATAAAACAGGTGTGGATCTCAAAGCTTCCACCTCTAACAAGACTACTGCTACAAAACCAAAGCATCAAGTCGTTAACAGAAATTGAAACGGGAAGGCTCCGGTTCAAAATCACAGACAGCAGCCATCGGCGCCCTCAAAGATGAAGGAGTCTGCACCTCAGAGGCAACAGCACTCGCCATCATCGAGGACATCGCGACTGAACTTCAGTCGCGGCCGCCGCTAGACAATACGGTAAATTACGCCGGTAGACTATCTGTTTTTTACAACCAATGGTCACAAATAACCGCAGATAAAATAATTTTATCGTGGATACGTGGTTATGAAATTCCGCTCACTGAAACTCCATATCAGCATTGTATACCTCAACCCCGAAATTATGCACACTCAGAAAAACTTGAATTTGATCAAGCTATACATAATTTAATTTCTATAAGTGCTATACCTCACTGTGAGCCCTGTAAGGATATCCAATATCTTTTTACCCAAACCGAACGGAAAAGCACGCTTTATCCTAAATTTGAAAAAGCTAAACGAGTTCATTCAACATGTTCATTTGAATTAGAAGATTTTAGAATAATGATCAAACTAATCTCAAGATGTTGTCTCAAGTCAACTATTGATCTCAAAGACGCATATTATTAAGTGAAAGTTCATGATAACTCTAAAAAATATTCAAGATTTAGTTTGAACGGTAACTTGTATGAATTTAATGCCCTACCGTTTGGTGTCAATACGGCACCTTTTGTCTTCACAAAAATAATGAAAACGGTGGTCAGAATGCCACGCTGTGCTGATTATTATCGACAATATATCTTAACGATACCTGTCTAATATTACATAGCTATAGCGAATGTATGGATAACATTACAAAAATGAAAAGTACATGAATTTGCCTGTAAGTTTACAGTCAGATTTCGATTTGTGGATTAAATCTATCGAAAATCCAAAAAATCAAATTAAATTTGACGAATTCAGATGCTTCGACTATGGGGGGTTGGGGGATAGCCTGTGCGGGAAAAACGGCAAGCGGTAGCTGAAGTCGGGAAGAAAGAAAACTTCACATTCATAAGATTAAAAATTTGTCTAGAGGATTTATCCAATTGTCATATTATCTTGCGAATAGATAATACAACTGCGATTTTTTACATTAATCGTATGGGAGGAATGCAATTCCCCCATCTCACAAACTGACCAAAGAAATACAACAATGGTGTGAAGCGCGAATTCTATTTATAACAGCGCTATACATTCCATCTACAGAAAATACTATAGCAGATACTGAATCAAGGTGTATTCACCCGGATATTGAATGGGAACTATCTGATCTTGCCTTTCAGCAAATCATTAACAATTTCGGGCTACCAGAGATTGACATGATTGCTAGTTGAATAAATAAAAAATGTCCTGTATACATATCATGGCACAAAGACCCTGATGCTTGACGCTTTCTCTGTGAATTGGTCAAAATTGTATAAAAATACCATGAACCAGGAACCCGTAAAAACGGGTTCCCTTCCTTCTCAATAATTTAAAAAAAAACATTGATGAAAATTATTAGCGACAAAGCTAAGTGCATACTGGTCGGGCCAACATGGCCAGCTGAACCTTGGTATCCCCTATTTAACCAGTTTTTTACAAACTAAACCACTGGTTTTTTCAAACTTCTGAGGACCTAATAATCTCTCATTCCAGTTTCTGCCAGATCCAGCGGCAGATTACCCTGGATGCCGGAGTATTGTGCGGGAGTCTCTAATAAGAAAACTCCCTCCCGGGTCTTTAGACACATTAATAGCGTCTCTGTCAGATAATTAAATTAAGTAATATGATACTTACACATTCCAGTTATTATTCATGTTTTAACAGAGTTATTTCAATCGGGAGCGCTATACGGCACTCTAAATGGGTTTAGATCTACACCTTCCTTAGTATTAGGAAGTCAGATAAGCACAGACGACTGTGTTTTAAGGGTATATTTAGGCTTCGCCCTCCCTTACCCAAGTATGAATCCAATGGGATACTACATTAGTAATTGAAACTCTAGCCACTTGGATTCCTAATTAATCTCATTCTTTAGAAAAAATCACTAAAGAAGCTAGTTACCCTGCTGGCGCTGGTAACAGCGCATAGAGTACAAACTATTTCAAAAATAGATATCCGAAATTTTCAAAATTGGCGGAATGATATTTCCATTAGGATCCCTGACTTAATAAAAACGTCAAGTGTAAACGCAACTCAGCCAACGCTGATGCTGCCAATTTTTCGAGACAGACCTGACATAGGTCCGGCTTAATTATTAACGGATTATCTAAAAGTAATGTAGCGGCATTACGTGATCATCACACCTCTATTTTTATTTCTATAAAAAACCATATAATAAAGTTTCTCCCCAAACACTTAGCAGATGGATAAAGAGTTGTGGGTCTGTGGAATAGATATCACACAGTACTCTGCACATAGTACTAGACACCTCAAAAGCTCATAAGCTCGGTGTGAATTTGGATGTTATCAGGAAGACTGCCGGTTGGTCCGGCGGCTCTACAATATTTGCCAAGTTTTATAACAGTCATATAACAGACAGCATATACAGAATCAAATCATTGTTTTGCTAGAAGTCAAATTGATTGATTTATGCTAAAATTTATTGTAGCTATTATGTTAATAGTTTATTTAAGAAACATTACCTTTTAATTGAGTGATTAAGTACATTTATTATGTCATTTATTGAAGAAATATTAAATATATTTACTTCTGTAATACTTTCAACTGAAATAGATATTTCACAACTTCTCTCAACATCTACAAGTGTATATATAAAATCTCTTCAAACTCAATACTGTAACATAATTTAATGATTAAACGAACTTACCTGTAAGTTAAGTTCTATCATAATTATGTGAAGTAGTGAGTTTGAAGAGATAGCATCCCGCCCACCCAGATTACCTATTTCATAGGTCCCGAATAGTGAAATATCTACTTGAACTGATAAGCTCTGAACTAAATGAAGAACCAGCCGACCGCACGAAATAATAAAAATGTGCGGTCTACCTACATATTTTTTTTTCTCTCTCTGAACTTAGTGCATAGACAAGGCGACATTATGCGTGCTACTACAAGTGTATATATAAAATCTCTTCAAACTCACTACTTCACATAATTATGATAGAACTTAACTTACAGGTAAGTTCGTTTAATCATTAAAAAATAGGCTTAAAAATATTACAACAGAATAAATTGACACCACTGAATTGTCTTCCTTTATTTGTAAGTAATTATGGACATGGCAGTTTTATTTTAAATGTATAAGTAAAAGTAAAATTGGTAGGTATAAGAATATGCTATAATATTATTGTACTAGTAGCAGATTATTATTTCTAACAGAGTACCTACTTATTACCTACATACATAAAGAATAAATTAGGGCTGTCTGCGAGTCAAAGCTGTTCATCTTGTATGAACATGTATGCCTTAATATTTCTACCGCAATGTATTTTTATATTCTTGCATAAGTATAAGTACATAATTATCATAATATATTATTATTAAAATAAAATTTACGAGACATTTACACGTGTAAATTACTTTGTTGTATTTTCAATCTCATTTCAACCTTGTTCTTACAAATCTTACATATATGTGTATATATAAGATAAAAATATCCGAAATGTCGTCGTCAGGCGGTCAGGGACATTTCGCATATGGTCTGCGGTTGTTCGTAAGGAGTATCATCAATTACTGTATGTACCTACACAAAACAGATATGTATGTAGGTACCTCTATATTAAAATAACTTTTTTGTGGAAAAATATTTTTTCCAGACGCTTTTATGTACGTAATTGGTACCTACTGTAATCTTGTGGCCACCTTCCGGCTCCATCATCAGGACCTTGGGCATCATCCAGGATCAGAGTAGGTACAAACAAGCTGAAACTCGACGGGGTTACGCGGAGTAGGTTATACAAGGTGTAAATAGATATACTAAACGAGTGTGGCCTAGCGGAAACTTGTGCGATCTCGACTCGGCCCGCACCAATGACTTATATCAAGTTATGTGCGGATTATTGACACTCTCTCTAAAACGGTGAAGGAAAACATCGTAAGGAAACCGGCATGTTCAAGAACCACAAAATTCGAGGACATGTGACATCCATCAAGCCGCATTGGGCCCGCGTGGTGGATTATGGCCCATACCTCTCTCTCTGAGAGAAGGCGGTATCCCAGCAGTGGGAGCATAAGAGGCTGATAATGAAAAAGCTAAGTTTCTCATGCTATTCGTATTTATATGCAACATTCACCAATATAATATCTGAATGGTCATAGAGTAAAAATTCAATTCACTAAACAGTTTCTGAACGCAGCCGTATTAGTCAAAAAGTAAATCACGTGAAGCCAAACTAATAAAAAAAATTATACGTCAATATCACGTCAGTAAATTGCTGTAAGTCTATGTCAACTGTCAGTTCAGACTGCAGTAAAAAACGAGACATATATACATTACACTGATCTGTGGTCAAAAATAAAAAAATTTTTGACCGCGAAAATAGTTTTCACTTTTCAGGTGTTTTTTAACTTTACGTGTTTTTATATGGCTTCCAAGAAATCTGCGCCTACAAAACAATATTCGCTGATGAACTTTGTGAAGAAAAGTAGTCGGGAGTCCCCAAAAATTTTCAAGTTTGTTTTTGTGTTTTGATTTTCTTGTTAACCTTTTGTGATTACTTTATTGTTTGTTGTTGTATATTTTATGTAAAAATCAGGCTTTTCTTTACTTTGTTGATAAAGTCTCTATTTTTCCAGTGAAGATGTGAGTGATCCAAGCACTGAAAAGAAGTCTAAATTTGTTTTCAAATCAAAGTCAACTGCACATAAATGTAAGTTTACTAGGGGTTTATAATAATCCCTTAGTAATAAGGCCTTTTGAAATATTATTATTTTAATGCTTTCATACAAATACATTTATTTAAAATGTTAGTCATATGTGTCTACTGTAGAAATATTAAATTGTTCACAACAAATAATACTATATTTTATTAGATGACCTTGGTTTTATTTGTTTAATACTAAAGTACGCTCTGTGTTTCAGTCGCTCCTCCTTTTGCAAGTAATCCGGTAAACCATCCTAAATATGTACCTGTAAGTACTATTCCAAATATAAAACAAAAATACATAACTTGTATGTTCAACAAAACTTAGTCCATAATATATAATTATGGGACTAGAATCAGATGTAAATGCCGAATGTTTATAAAAAATCTTGTACAGACCATTTGGTTAACAATAAAATTTATAATAATCAATACTTTATAATCTATTCACTTATCCGATAAGATTATAATTCATATGTATTACATTTTACATTAATTTCACAAATTAGTATATATTGCACTGTCCAACAAAAATAGGAATCATCTTCACTCAAAGGTTGTTTAGAAGAAGCTACTTGAGAGTGTTGAGAGTTGAGAGTGATCTTAAATAGTTGTTTTTTAATTCTAAGTTGTGCCATTTTTTAAATCTTATTTTGGTGTCAAAAAGTGTTTTTCATATTCTATTTGTCAGACTTCTACAATTCTCAAAGATGAGATACAAGGCTCTCCAAGTGTACTGCCCCAAAGCAGAATTACAAATCATAAATTGGAAAGTGTTCGAGACTCTGAGAGCATTACCAGCAATACTGCTGAGAATCAGAGTGATGACATTTTTGAAGCCATGGATGTGGTGAGTTTTTTTTTATACTTGATAGTTTAACATTTGACCACTATCTTGCCTGATCTTAAGTGACTATGTTGTTGAAGATGGTAAAATGTTATAACTAGATTAAAAATGGCTGCACTTGGTGCTCAACTGCTGGAGCACTGAGATATGCTTACAAAGTTAGCGACAGATTATCGGCTACGGTTGATATTGTTTTGTTACTAAACATAGTGTATATTTATCAAAATTAAGCCCAGATGCAATTATGCTGCCCTCTTGCTGACTAGTAAAATTGTCTTCGTTTTTGACTCAAACCTAAATAAAATCAGCAGTCGCTAATCTTGGCTCGAGGAATTATCTAGAATTCTTGCAAGTATTTGTTCTGGAACAATTTATGCCCTTGTGTTAAAAATATTAAATGTTTATTCAAAAATATATTTGTTACTCCAGTGATATTGCCAGGGCCAGGTTGTTGCTGATTCTTTTGGTATCTGACATAGTCTACCTATTTAATTTAATAAAACAATTGTATATTAATGTGTGTAATATTATTTTTTAACACCCTCTCTCGTAAAGCTGATATAATTCCACCGGTTTTAAATATGTAAAGCGGGTCATAAAAAACGCGTGTGTTATCAAAGCAAATAGTTAAGTTATAGTCCATACAAATTCCATAACAGTATTATTTGCCATTTCAAATATGGAACTGATCGCCGCCGCACCACTCCAGCTAGTGAGCAGCGCGCTGTTGCTATTCAAGCGCGCTGGTAAAATGGCGGGAAAGCAACAGTGTGCATTCACAGATTGAGTTTATTTAAATGTTTTTTTCCTGTTTACTCGCAAGTGTGTTAAAAAACGTCGTACGATATACGTGCGTATTGGTTATAACATGCTCGGCTCAATTAGGCCCTCGCCTTCGGCTCGGGCTGAAATTCCGCCTCGCATGTTATAACCATCTTTACGCACTAATATCGTAATGTACTATAATTCAACAATAATAATTATATAGGAAGTAATGTAAGCTGTATTACTGTAAGCTACCTATTAAGATTAAATAAATAATAGACATAATTTTCTTTCAGGATAACTTCCAAGAATTTCCATCAGCTTTTGAGAAAAGCAGGAGCACATCCACCTCTAATACATCTAACAAATCTCTTAGAATTGGTGAATCTCCAACAACACCAAAAAGTAATAGAAAAAATAGTCCTAACGTAAACAAAACCCATAAAACTCCAGAGAAAAACAGTCCGAGAAAAGATAAAGATCCTATTAAAAGACTAAAAATAGATGGTTCTATATCAGATTTTTTATCTAATGTCTCAAAACATCCTACTTTGAAAAAATGTGACAAGGTAAGATTTTGTTTTAATATAAAACAAAAAGTATAAGCAAATAGTTATTAATATTGTTAAAATATACTTTTTGTCTTTTTGTTTAATATTTGTACTTGTACATATGTATATGTATTTCCTCAATCTTTATTTATAGGACAGCCATAACTTAGATGATAAAGAAAGGGAGCAATGTAAAACAATGTACATAGAACTACTAGAGAAAATTGGTGATGCCTTTGATAGAATACCAAATTTTATAAAAGAAAAACTCCCTGGCTATGATAAAAAAGTGTACTCACAAATGAAAAGTTTAAAGAATAAACTGAGAACTTCAATCATACCAAAATTCAAAGAGAGTCTAAACACACAAATAGTTGAAGAGGACACCACAAATAACATAAGCAATGATAGTAATGGAAGTCAATCAATAATTAATCACTTTGATGATGATTTGGATGATTTTGATTTAGAATTGAGTCAAATAGGAAGTAAAAAAATTAAAAACTGTGAAATGCCTATCAAACTAGAAACTTCTACACCTGATTTTGCATATTTCAATAGGGCTGGTCCCAGTAAAACAATTTACTCAGATCTGATGTCTAAGCAATCTCTATCGTTTAATGCATTCTCGCCTTCTAATGACTCATCAGACAATCTTAATGATAGTAATCAATCAAATAATACATTAGACACAAGTGATAATAATAATAAGACAAAAGGCAAATTTGTTTTCAAAAAACCTTCGAGGCTTACAGTAGAAGAGAAAACACCAGTAAGAGATATATATTCATCTACAGCAGAAAAGATAAAAAATGCTTCAGAAAGATTGAAGCCAGTACCGCCTAAGGAATCACCAAAATGTGTTCTTGCATCTAATAGTTCAGTGGATTTCCAACCTCCACATTTGAGTAAGAATTCTTTAATGAACATAAATAAACCTTGTACTGCGGTCTCTCCTATAGTTAAGGAATTTGCCAGTTATAATGACAATGTAGAATTGAATGAAGAATACAGTGACGATTATGTGATACCTATACTAGATTTGGATGACGAAGTAGAAGTGATGCCATCTACTTCAAACAGTGTAGTGAATTTAAATGACTCTATCGAATCGCTGCCTAGTTCTAGCAAGGTAGTACTAAATAATAAAGAAATTGCGGTTGACGAGGACGGTTGGCCAGAATATAGGATAGAAGATTTTGAAGATGATATGGAAAAATTAACAACTGAAGAACCTGTGGAAATGAATCTGATGGAGCAGTCTGTAGTGGAAGAGAGTAAAAAGAGTAAATATGAAGGAATGGGTGACTTCCACGCCGAGACGCATAATGATGGAATCACAGGTATTATATTATATTTTTGTTGATTTGTCTCTTTGACGTACTCGTCTAAGTGGTTGCGCAAATGACAGTATTAAATCTCATCCTTGGTCGGTAAGTCAGCAGTAAATATTACATATAGAATTGGCCCCAGGATGCTGCCTTGTGGCACGCCCGACCTGATCTCATGCATCTTTGAGCACGCTGTGTTATATTTAACTTCGAAGCATCTCTTTTCGTGGTAGGATTTGATGACCAGGAAGAATGAATGTGGCAGCAGTTATGTTATTTTGTAGAGAATACCATTATTCCAGACCTTGTGAAATGCAAGGCTGTTATCCAAGAATATTACAGAGCCGTATTATTTGTTCTCTAGTGCCCTATTTTTGATGTCGACTAAACGATATATCTGTTCAAAGGTACCATGACCCTCCCTAAAACCAAACTGGTGCTTCGGTATGATTTTATCGAGATGTTCTCTCACTCTGGCGAGTATAATTTTTTCTAGATTTTTCCCAGCTACCTCTTGCAAATACCTCTTGCAGTGCCTTTCCTGGTTTCGGTATCGTCACAACTTGGGCTATTTCCCATATTTGTGCGACCCAAAGAGTGTTTTTGATCTACCGCAGTTTTCCTTTCGTTACCCAGAGCAGAATCTGCAATTTTATTTTTTAAGCGTCTTGTTATGAACCTCGACTTACGAATTGTAAAAGATAAATTAATGAAAAACTCATGCATAAATATTATAATTATGTATATCTTTCTATTTTTCTTGAATATTTAGAGTAGACCGTATTTGTTTCTGCGGCCCTTCAATCTACCTATTTTGTATTGGCCCGGGATCTTATCTGGTTTGGACAGCCTTGGTCTAGAGTAGTCTAGACATTAGATTTTCGTTCTTAGGTACATGCGTCGTAAATGACCAACGAACTGCGCGCGGACCCACATAAATATTACGATGTTAATATAATAGTGATCAAGCAAATTTTAGTCCACTTGTCTTTGCAATATGGTCACAGTACAATTCCAACTTCACTCTAGGATCAGTTATTTGATAATTTCTTCTTAATTGTTATGAAACCTAATAGCACTTCCATTTAGATTGTATTTATGTGTATGGGTTTTCCTTATGTTGCAGGCGAATTTGACGGTTTCGACTACCCGCACTCCGAACTCATGATGGAAATGTTCAAGGAGAAGTTCGGCCTAAAATCGTTCCGTCCGAATCAACTGCAAGTGATCAACGCTACTTTGTTAGGGAACGACTGCTTCGTACTTATGCCTACTGGGGGAGGTAAAATGCCTCATGCACCTATATTTTATACTAGCTTCTGCCCACGGTTTTCACCCGCGTTCCCACAGAAACCGTGCATTTTTCCGGGATAAAAGTAGCCTATGTTACTCTCCGGTTCATCAACTATATCTATGCCAAAAATCACGTCGATCCGTCACTGCGTAAAAGAAGGACAAACCAACAAACACACTTTCGCATTTATAATATTAGTATAGATTATATAGTAATATTTTCTTTTTTTGCCATTGTGGCATTGAATTTCTAAACCTGGCCACAACTGGTCGAGTATCGAAAAATCGTAATTCTCCTATGCTGATTATAAAATCGACAAAGTAATTCGAAAGTTATTCATATTATTATTAATTACAATTGTTACGTTATTCGTATTATTGTTTTTCAGGAAAGTCGCTATGTTACCAGTTGCCGGCAATACTAACTCCCGGGGTGACGATTGTGATTTCGCCGCTGAAGTCGCTCATATTGGACCAAGTGAACAAATTGCTGTCTCTTGATGTAAGTTTCAAAGATTGCTTTTAAAAAAGTGGGAACCGACAGCGATATATGAAATTACATGCCCCATTTTTCAATTTTTAAGGGTGGTATTCTTAAATTAAAGGACCATTCTTGAAATATATCTTGCTCATGAAAAAATTATCATTATTATCGGTTACAAATTGGTAGAGAAATCGAATAGGTAACATACAGACAAAAAAAACCCACGTAATTTTTTTCACATGAAAACTTTGCTATCTTCCCTTTGACATAGAATCATGAAATTTAGCAAGAAGCAATAGGTATAGCAGAAGTAGGTAAAGGGAAAAATCCGAAAACCGTAAATTGGTAGGTACACCACAAAAAAATTACAATTAATTATTTTGGTGAATGAAGTTAATTACCTAACGATTCCCGAGATGGACGACCTATATAATATAATATAATACTATTGTGCTAACATAAATGATTGCTAATGAGTAACGTTGGTTACGGTATATTGCATAAAGTCAAACACTCCAAAAAGTCAAATACTTACACACGAGTATATACGGCCTGTGGCGCAAGTACTACGGAACTTTTCGATAAATAAAATTGACAGTTCGTATCGATAAAAATTTAAATTAGAGATAATTATATATTTTTTCTAAAACGAAACTAAGCCGAATCTACTTTCTTCAATGTGAAGTGATCATTCGCATCTCACAATTCGAAGACTGGTTTATGAAACAAAGGCTATTTTAACATAAATGTATAAATGGTTTTATCGTCGTCTGCCACCGTTTTTTACACGAAAATTGTAGCAGGTTATTTATTCGACGAGAGACTAAACAGGAGCACAAATTATATAGGGTAAAACACCCAATTATCAGCACTTTAAGAGGTTGTCTCATTTCAAATTGGTTTTTTAAATTAAAAGCAACTTATATCAGCTAAATTGTTGCGATTATTAAACATCTTGTTTATTATTCTTTATATTTGTATAACTTTTGAAACGATAATGTTAACAATACGAGAGAATATTAAAAGAGATTGAAAAATGATCGTATCTCCATTTATTGGCATGCTTGTTCCCAGTTATTGGCACGAAATTACCCAATTATCAGCACCAAGATTGGAGCAAATAAAATTCTTCTACAAGTAGAGTTTTAAGGCTTTTATTCAAATATAGGCCATTTAGAATTAGACCTAGGTATTCCAAGAAAATATATCCGTAACAAGTTACCGTTAAAACTCTTTTTATTTCAGTTTTTTTCAGTAATTTACTTTTGTCTTACTAATCTTTGTCACTTTTTTCTTCTTTTCTTGTTTTTGTAATCTAATTATTGCGCGAAATGAGAGCTCAAGTTAGAAATCGGGTTCAGGTGAATCCAATTCATCATCATCATCATGATGAATCGCCATCATCATCAGCCGGAAGACGTCCACTGCTGAACATAGGCCTCCCGCATAGAACGCCGCTTGGATCGGCTACTCGTCTCTTGCATCCAACGGTTCACCGCGGTTTTGACAAGGTCATCCGTCCTACATTAAGAGGCTACAGCTCGCCATACTTTCCATACAAACGCTCGTACATGATTATAGTGTCCTAATAAATTTTTATTTAGATGTTTTGAGCAAAAAGGTATCATGTGCTCTATGTCTAGGATTTCGTGGGAGCAAAAATGTAAAATGTTGAGATTCCAACTCAGTATAAGCCTTCAAAAATCAGCTTTTTTGGACAAATTTTACCTTTAATTTGGCCGTTCACAGTGTTCTCATAAATTTAAAATTCAATAAAACACTTCCATATAATCCTTGGACATGTAATGTAGATTCAAAATAACAAACATTTTTTTCACAAACTTGTATGGCATTTTTAAAAACACGTTTATTTCCTGGAACAAGTTTTAGGAAATTACCACGCACTAATTGTCTTCGAAAATTTTGTTGGAAATTTATTTCAAAATTTTCAGAATGCCAACCGAAGGCTCTGGCGTTGTCTCTCCTTTTCCGTAATGCTTCTTTTTCTTCGATGATCAAAAAACCCTTTAGGCCATTTTTGCGTTAGGCGGGTCATGAAGCGGCACCTTAATGTGTGTAAACTAATTTGGTTGTTTTTCAATTTGTCACGATATCGCACACTTCGATAATCGCTTCACTAAAGGCTTTTTTGTTCATCGAAGAAAAACAGGCATTACTGAAAAAGGAGAGACAACGCCAGAGGCTTCGGTTCGCATTCTGAAAATTTAGAAATAAATTTCCAAAGAAAATTTCCAAAAACAATTAGTGCGTGGTAATTTCCTAAAACGTTTTCCAGGAAATACGTGTTTTTGAAAATGCCTTACAAATTTGTGAAATACATGTTTGTTATTTAGAATCTCCATTACATGTCCAAGGATTATATGGAAGTGTTTTTTTATTGAATTTTAGATTTATGAGAACACTGTGAACGGCTAAAGTCAAGGTAAAATTTGTCCAAAAAAGCTGATTTTTGAAGGCTTGTGCTGAGTTGGAATCTCAAAATTTTAAATTTTTGCTCCCATGGAATCCTAGATTTAGAGTACATGATACCTATTTACTTTATACATTGTAACGGGATATTTACCGTGATTATTATAAGCTGGTGAGCTCCCGATATTTCGACGCTGTTGCAAGCATCATGTTCACGGGAATACTGGCGAAACTGCGGGTGGATTGTAGACGAAATTATGAGCAGACAAATCTGTCTACCCGCTTTCTTTGTCTTTTACGCGTACTACTAGAACTCACTCTAAAGTCACGACAAAACACGCTCACGATATCACTGCGTTTTTGAGAGTCCTTAAATGGCTGTGATTTATTTTTTAGAACACTTATCACCGGATTCCACGCACTGGACAATTTAAAGCCGTTTTCCCGATTGAAGTTTTTGTATTTTGATATTTCTATTGCTTCCTTGACCATTCTCGGTATATAATGCCGCTCAGTCGACAGAATACGTGCTTTATGGAACTCGATCCAGTGATTCGGACCCGAGTCTAGCAGATGTTCTGCTATAGCAGACTTGTTAATGTCATTATTCTTCACTGCTTTAATGTGCTCTTTGATGCGACATGACACAGTTCTTTTTGTCTGTCCTATATAAGAACTCCCGCAACTACAGTCAATTTTATAAACACCAGGATGTTGTAAAGGCAGTGTATACTTCGGAGAACACAGATTTTGATTTATTTTCCTGTGAGGAGTAAACACAGTCCTGATGGAGTATTTTCTCAGTAAACGACCTACTTTGTCCGTTACCCCTCGCAGATACGGCAATGATACCTATTTGCTCAAAACTTCTAAAGAAAAAATTTTTAGGACACTATAATTGCGTACGAGCGTTTATATGGAAAGTATGGCGAGCTGTAGCCTCTTAAATCCACATATCAACATGGGTGCTGATAAATTAGAAAATCTAAAAAAATTGTACCCAATTGTTGGCATCCTCTTTCTAGCAATTAGTTAAAGGAAAGCATTAAATGTTTTATTCTAAAAAGGGTCTTAATACTTATAAAACACTTAATAGATACAATTTCATTAAAATCATCTAATCACTACAAATATAATGTTAATTTGAAGCAGGTAAGATCTTACCGTCGTTCAATCAAAATGGCCGCAAAATTACAATAACTGCAGAAGGACTTCTTTGAATCACTTTGTTGGCGCCATTTTTAGCCTTTTCGTATTAAAAACTTTGCTATTGTTAAAAAGATGAATTCTGCCGTATTTTTTTCCAATTGGCAATGTAAGAACCATACACAGTAATATATGGTTTGCACTTTTTCGCCAAGGTGCTGTTATTTGGTGCAGTGCTGACGTTTGGGTGATTCACCCTAGGTATCAGCACAGAGGAAATAATACTACCACAGATAGACATGTCGCCTACATCCGTCGCTAGACACGAGCTCTCGTCTCTGATTGGCTGAAGCAAAAAGATGTATGACATTTTTTTAATTTTTTTATTTACGTTTACCTAAGCTAATGCAATATTCTAATAAAGAGCAGCCTTCACTACATTATTTAATATTACCTAACCTACTTCTTTAAAATTCAGTAAAACAACGTTTTTGTATTCAATCATTTATTTTTCTTTTTCAATTTTTTCTTATATTTATTCAGAGCTTTGCTTTGCATTGCTGGAATTACAGTCCTTTTCTCAGCGTATTGATGGTCATCAGTAAAGTGCATGGGTTCTGGAAAACGAAGATTAATAAATCGAAAATTGAATGTATAATATAATATGAATGATTTATTAGGAACGTAACTGAAATATGGGTAGCTTACCATTAGTTTCAAGAGATAATGAAATCCCACTGCGAATTGCCGATTGTATAAATAAAGTAGGATAAGCACTGCTCAGTAGATATGATTTCATGTCACGAATCGTGCCTCGACATGTTTGGGACACATTTGTAGATCAGTGAGCTCTTTCGCACTCGCAAAGAATCGCAGTTGATGGCAACCAATCACTTTTGGAACCTTTCCTCGCTTTTGGGTAACTTGTGTAAAATACAGGCATCTCGAGGGCTTACGCAGCCCGGTACACATCATTTGTGATACATTTCGAAAAATTAATCAAACAAGTTGATTGCTATAGATGTGGAAAAGAAAATAGACGAAAATTAATCGATGCACAGCTACCAATTCACTCAACACAACGACAACAATATGTAATATTGAAATTTAAGATATAATTTATTTAATAATGACAGTACAATGACAATAAGTATGAGTGGCTGCAAAGAGATTTTAATGTGTTATGACGACGACAATGACTTCAAATCGTAACAAATATGGCGGCGGCTCTAAAGATGACGTCAAGAGGCGGGGAGTGAAGTGAGCGGGGGGTGCAAAATGTCATGTCTTTTTGCTGTGACGTTTCTCGTGTCTAGTGTTTTTCTTAGACAGATTTATACCCGTGAACAGGAGTAAGAACAATATTGACGTGTAGAACGAGTTTACATTTTGAATTTCATTCTTTTGAAACCTATACAGCCAGGTACAATTTATAACTAAGAAGTATCACTTCAACAAAAATCACTTCGCAAAATTAGTTATTCGATCAATGCAATAAAAATTGAACGTCATTGTGTACGAAATGCAATCGATAACAGATTACAAGTAAAACTTGTCGTCGTCGCAAAACTAGTTTCGAAGATTAGTTTTCGTTCTCGGGTTATGTTTTATGTTAGGTTATGTTTCGTTTTCGGCAAAAATCAACAACGTCCTATCTATTTCTAATTTTATCTTATCGAACTGTCAATTTATCGATCGATATGGATCGAAAAGTTCCGTACTTGCGCCACTGATTACTTATTTTGTGATTATGGTAACCGCATGTTTGTTCCAGATTCCAGCGGCGCACATGTCGGGCGACGTGTCCATAGCGGCGTGTGATGAGATCTACCACAAGCTGTCCCTCCGCGAGCCGCCGCTGAAGCTGCTCTACGTCACCCCGGAGAAGATATCCTCCTCAGCCAAGTTCCAATCTATGCTGGACATGCTCTACTCCCGGGGGAAGATCGCCAGGTGAGGATGGAGCATGCACGTTTGAAAACCTGAATTTTTTTATGCTATTTGGTAACGAGACGAGCTGGTCGTTTGCCTGATGGTAAGCATAGCGCCGGCCCATAACAATTGCAGTGCCACTCAGAACTTTGAAACACAAAAGCCTGCGCGGCACTGTAGTGCGCTCGTTACCCTGAGGCATTAGGTATTAAATCTCATAAGCCCAGTAATTTCATTGGCTACTCTGTTCATCAAACCGGAACACAGTAATGCTTGCACATTACTGTTTGGCGGCAGACTTCACGAGCAAAGCGATGGTAACAACCCAGACGGACACTAGCAGAAGAGTTAGTCCTACCACTAACGATATACATAATTTTATGACCTAGAGTCCGCGCCACGACTGAAGTCCTGCGGATTAAAGAGGAACTAAAATTACCCTATCTTTGCGCATTTATTCATATATCTTAAGACTAGCTTCTGCCAGCGGTTTTCACCCGCGCTCCCACAGGAACCGTGCATTTGTCCGGGATAAAAAGTCTTATAACTCCCTACTTTATAAAATATTAAAGTAGTCCAAGTGTTAAAGTAGTAATCCTACTTATATTATAAATGCGAAAGAGTGTTTGTTGATTTGTCCTTCTTTCACGCAGCAACGGAGCAACGGATCGACGCCTTTTTTGGCATAGATATAGTTCATGGACCGGAGAGTAACATAAGCTTTTTATCCCGGAAAAATGTACGGCTCCTGTGGGAAGGTGGGTAAATCACGGGCAGAAGCTAGTACAACTATATAAATAAACTGAAAAAGCTAAACCTTATGTAAATTTCATCCAAATCGCTTTCGTTTCCCGAAAGCCGATTCCGAGATACGCGAAACCCTACAAAAAATATTTTCCAAGACGTGATTAATTTCTGTTAAGGGAAATATGTTTTTCGATCTCCCTAATGCAACCAAACTACGAAACCAAACACTTTCCCCCCAGATTCGTAATAGACGAGGCTCACTGCGTGTCCCAGTGGGGCCACGACTTCCGGCCCGACTACAAGCGGCTGTTCATACTGCGGGAACGCTTTCCCGACACTAATATCATGGCGCTGACCGCCACCGCCACGCCAAGGGTCAGGATGGATATACTGCATCAGCTCAAAGTCACCAAGTAAGGAGCTAGCCGATATTATTTATAGATCTCTATTAAGGGGCAGAATACGGCGCTCCGCTATCTCGCTCGCCCATCTTAAGAGGTCCCAACCCGCCATACTTTCTATACAAACTCTCGTAAGTAATTATAGTGTTGTATCAATTTTTTTCTTTGGGTGTTTTGAACAAATAGGTATCTTGTGCATTTTATCTAGGATTTTATGAAACAAAAAATTTGAAATTTTGACAATCTAATTCAGTAAAAGCCTTTTTAAACAAATTTTTACCTTGACTTTGGCCGTTCACAATATTCTCATAAATATAATAGTAAACAAAACACTTCCATAGGATCCTTGGAGATTCTAAATAACAAACACTTTTTTCGCAAACTTGTAAGGCATATTCAAAAACACGTATTTCCTGGAACAATTTTTAGGAAATTACCACGCACTAATTGTGCATGCATTATATCTATCTCATGCATTATATCTAGGAATTTATGGAATTGCATTTTCAATGCATTTTCGGAAATTTACTTCAAAATTTTCAGAATGCCAACCTAAGGCTCTGTCGTTGTCTATCTTTTTCCGTAGTGCCTGTTTTTCTTCGATGAACCAACAAGCCTTTAGGCCATTTTTGCTTTCTACTTAGGTGGGCCGGGAAGGGGCACCTTAAGATTTTTGAATGTAAGTAGTAAGTGAGTCGTCAATAGACTCCATTGTCATTAGTTTTCGCAGGGTAAAAATCTATATAATATAATGAAAAGGTCAAGTTTGTTTGTTTGTTTGTTACCGCTAATTTCTGGGACAAATGGTCCGATTCTAATAATTCTTTCACTAATAGAAAGCCACGTTACCCCTGAGTGCTATAGACTACATTTTATTCTGATTCCACGCGTGCGAAGCCGCACGCAGATTCTAGTATAATAATAAAAAAATCACTATTTTCTTTATATCAGATGCAAGTGGTTCCTGTGCAGTTTCAACCGGCCGAATCTGGTTTACGCGATATACGAGAAAAAGCCGAAAGGCATCGACCAGGACGTTGCCAATATCATCAAAGAGAAGTTTCCCAGGTAAGGTTCTCGTAAGCTCACATGTCAAGTCACATGTCACTGTAATAGAATTGTAGAAATATAATAATAACATAATAGCTGTAGTATCTTACTGTTGGTCTTATTAGCCAGGTCAAAGTTGTACATGTGTGTACAATCCGTAACGAGGAGATCCACAGGAAAACGAAAGTCACCGACATCGCTCTCAAAATTAGTCTAAATTAATCTAAGTTTAGTATATACACTATCTTCGATCACATCGTGGATCAGGCAAGATCACTATCTTGGTCAATAATAAGGCTAATCTACCGCGAAAAAAAATCTCAATAAAGTACTATCATCATCATCATCAACTGATAGATTGCCACTGCTGAACATAGGCTTCCCTATAGTGGGGCTGGGGCTGCCACACCATCATTCGCGGGCGTCTAGGACTTAGGTGATAGCCAGAGATTATGATGTTGACCGAAGATAATGCAGCCTATTCCCTACATATAACTAAATTACAATAATTGTGTTATTGAGTGGTGTTTGGGTACTATGAGGTAAACGACGGGCTTGTCTCGTTAAACAATATAAAAAAAAACATAATTGTCAAAGTTTCTATAGTACAATTTAGTTTGTTTTTTTTTAATATCAACCAGGGACTCGGGCATAGTTTACTGCCTTTCGCGCAAGGAATGCGAGTCTCTCGCCGAGGATCTGCGCAAGGCAGGTTTGCAGGCCGCGCCGTACCACGCGGGGATGACCGATAAGAAACGAGAGGCCGTGCAGACGGGCTGGGTCGCTGACAGGCATAAAGTGGTGAGTAATAGGGTTTTAAAGGGTTAACTCGCAATTACGAATGTTTTGACTGACAATTTGACTGCAATAATCCGCGAATATTTTTGAGATGTTTATCTCTTTTTATATTCATTTTAGGTTTGCCAGAACGGGTGGATTTTGTAAATCCAAAAATTTGCATGTCGCAATGCGGCAAAATGTTTTTGACTCTGTATATTTATATTTTCATTCTTCATTGTAACCAACATTATAATTATGTAAATGGAAATAGGTGCGTGCGTAGTGGCGCGCACGCATACAAAGCGCTCAGTACCTTTCTGTGAAGATATGTATGTACTTTTATGTTTCTATTATTACATAGGGAAGTTGGGGTGTGTTTGCATTACTACACCAAAGATCCCTATTTTGGGTCCCACGGATAGGATTCTATGGAAAAGCCACAAGGGTTCCTCCAAATTATATTTGCTATTGATAAGCTTGGGCTGTTAAATAATTCTACAGTTACAAATATTATTTTGGAAAAAGTGCAAAAATATGATGAGAAGAGAAGAACCCATCAGTGTCTAGTTGGTCAGAATTCAACTCCAACATAATATGCCGCTTCATTCTTCACTTTTTACGAAGCCATCCGATTTGTGTGATTCTTACTAGACTTAATACCCAATGACTCAGGGTAAAGAGCGGACTGCAGTGCCGCGCAGCCCTTTGTGTCTCAAAGTTCCGAGTGGCACTGCATTTGTTATGGGTTGACGTTACGCTTACCATTAGAAAAACGACCCGCTGATCTCGTTGTCCAGTAGTATAAAAAACCTTAAAAAACCTTTACGAATTCGCGATACTTGTTTGGTCCAGATTTGCGCGACGATCGCGTTCGGAATGGGTGTTGATAAAGCGGACGTGCGCTTCGTGATCCACCATTCTATGCCCAAGTCCGTAGAGGGGTACTATCAGGAGGCGGGGCGCGCGGGGCGGGACGGGGATCGGGCGCACTGTCTGCTTTATTACTCTTACAGCGACGTAGTGCGACACCGTCGGATGCAAGACCGTGAGTTTCAGTTCATTTTACAATACACAAGACAAGACCCACAATCATCGTCGTTGTTTGATTATTGTTCATCTTTCTATCAAAACACACAGGGGAGGCACAGGCAAAGCTAATCTCAGATGGCGCCCCCATCGCTGGTGCTTGTCATTGATGTTTACTTTGAGGGTTAATTAATCAAACTAACCAATAAACAGGCTCGCGTCTTAAAAATCATTATATTTGAAACGGTCACTAAATAACCTAGAAGAATAATTGGTTTCCAATCATTTTTATGAGCAATACTTTGATCCATAGTTTCTGTTTTTTCTCGTCGGAAGATAAACGTGTGTACCTTTATTTTTACACTGAAATGCACTTAACAGAGGCATACTTTATTACAAAGACGATTTTTTTGTATGTGTACTAAAATTTAATAATGAAGTTTTATAGTGAAACACCACCAGCGATAATGCGCCACCTAGCGGGATAAGTAAGCAGTGTGGCTCCCCATTATTAACATCAGAAACATTTGTAAAAACCTCTTTAAAATATTTGAATTCTGATAGCTATTGAGATGGATGTCGAGTACTGACTACTGCGGTTGTTCCTTATTCTATTGTCTGAATTGTGGTGTGAGACGAGATGGACTGACCGCGTCCACACTGTTCAACTTCTACATGATTTTATTTTTGAGGCACGCAGGTGAAATATGCTTCAAAATAAGTTACGCAGATGACATGGTGCTGCTGGGCTCGACCTGTGATCTATACACGTCTGTGAGGGTCCTTATATAGTAAATAGTCACGGACTAAAATATCTCCATTGTTACAGATTGTTTGTATAGGCATAATTCGATTTTACCTCTATACATTACCAACCGCGTTCCCACAGGAACCGTGATTTTTCCGGGATAAAAAGTAGCCTATGTTACTCTCCGGTCCATAAACTATATCTACGTCAAAAACACGTCGATCTGTTGCTCCGTTGCTGCGTGAAATAAGGAAAAACACTTTCGCATTTATTATAGTCCGGATGTAGCTACAACATTCCGAAATCGTGTTTTCACCGTCCGAGTTGTCCAGTGGACCGCAGCGCGTCCGCCGAGGCCAGACGCGTGCACGTGGAGAACCTGCTGCGGATGGTTGAAGTGTGCGAGTCGGTGGGCGAGTGCCGGCGCGGGATGGTGCTGGCCTACCTGGGCGAGCGGTTCGACCGCGCCGCCTGCCGCCGCGACGCGCTCACCGCCTGCGACAACTGCCGCAGCGAGCACCAGTACAAGGTGAGTCGGTGGGCGAGTGCCGGCGCGGGATGGTGCTGGCCTACCTGGGCGAGCGGTTCGACCGCGCCGCCTGCCGCCGCGACGCGCTCACCGCCTGCGACAACTGCCGCAGCGAGCACCAGTACAAGGTGAGTCGGTGGGCGAGTGCCGGCGCGGGATGGTGCTGGCCTACCTGGGCGAGCGGTTCGACCGCGCCGCCTGCCGCCGCGACGCGCTCACCGCCTGCGACAACTGCCGCAGCGAGCACCAGTACAAGGTGAGTCGGTGGGCGAGTGCCGGCGCGGGATGGTGCTGGCCTACCTGGGCGAGCGGTTCGACCGCGCCGCCTGCCGCCGCGACGCGCTCACCGCCTGCGACAACTGCCGCAGCGAGCACCAGTACAAGGTGAGTCGGTGGGCGAGTGCCGGCGCGGGATGGTGCTGGCCTACCTGGGCGAGCGGTTCGACCGCGCCGCCTGCCGCCGCGACGCGCTCACCGCCTGCGACAACTGCCGCAGCGAGCACCAGTACAAGGTGAGTCGGTGGGCGAGTGCCGGCGCGGGATGGTGCTGGCCTACCTGGGCGAGCGGTTCGACCGCGCCGCCTGCCGCCGCGACGCGCTCACCGCCTGCGACAACTGCCGCAGCGAGCACCAGTACAAGGTGAGTCGGTGGGCGAGTGCCGGCGCGGGATGGTGCTGGCCTACCTGGGCGAGCGGTTCGACCGCGCCGCCTGCCGCCGCGACGCGCTCACCGCCTGCGACAACTGCCGCAGCGAGCACCAGTACAAGGTGAGTCGGTGGGCGAGTGCCGGCGCGGGATGGTGCTGGCCTACCTGGGCGAGCGGTTCGACCGCGCCGCCTGCCGCCGCGACGCGCTCACCGCCTGCGACAACTGCCGCAGCGAGCACCAGTACAAGGTGAGTCGGTGGGCGAGTGCCGGCGCGGGATGGTGCTGGCCTACCTGGGCGAGCGGTTCGACCGCGCCGCCTGCCGCCGCGACGCGCTCACCGCCTGCGACAACTGCCGCAGCGAGCACCAGTACAAGGTGAGTCGGTGGGCGAGTGCCGGCGCGGGATGGTGCTGGCCTACCTGGGCGAGCGGTTCGACCGCGCCGCCTGCCGCCGCGACGCGCTCACCGCCTGCGACAACTGCCGCAGCGAGCACCAGTACAAGGTGAGTCGGTGGGCGAGTGCCGGCGCGGGATGGTGCTGGCCTACCTGGGCGAGCGGTTCGACCGCGCCGCCTGCCGCCGCGACGCGCTCACCGCCTGCGACAACTGCCGCAGCGAGCACCAGTACAAGGTGAGTCGGTGGGCGAGTGCCGGCGCGGGATGGTGCTGGCCTACCTGGGCGAGCGGTTCGACCGCGCCGCCTGCCGCCGCGACGCGCTCACCGCCTGCGACAACTGCCGCAGCGAGCACCAGTACAAGGTGAGTCGGTGGGCGAGTGCCGGCGCGGGATGGTGCTGGCCTACCTGGGCGAGCGGTTCGACCGCGCCGCCTGCCGCCGCGACGCGCTCACCGCCTGCGACAACTGCCGCAGCGAGCACCAGTACAAGGTGAGTCGGTGGGCGAGTGCCGGCGCGGGATGGTGCTGGCCTACCTGGGCGAGCGGTTCGACCGCGCCGCCTGCCGCCGCGACGCGCTCACCGCCTGCGACAACTGCCGCAGCGAGCACCAGTACAAGGTGAGTCGGTGGGCGAGTGCCGGCGCGGGATGGTGCTGGCCTACCTGGGCGAGCGGTTCGACCGCGCCGCCTGCCGCCGCGACGCGCTCACCGCCTGCGACAACTGCCGCAGCGAGCACCAGTACAAGGTGAGTCGGTGGGCGAGTGCCGGCGCGGGATGGTGCTGGCCTACCTGGGCGAGCGGTTCGACCGCGCCGCCTGCCGCCGCGACGCGCTCACCGCCTGCGACAACTGCCGCAGCGAGCACCAGTACAAGGTGAGTCGGTGGGCGAGTGCCGGCGCGGGATGGTGCTGGCCTACCTGGGCGAGCGGTTCGACCGCGCCGCCTGCCGCCGCGACGCGCTCACCGCCTGCGACAACTGCCGCAGCGAGCACCAGTACAAGGTGAGTCGGTGGGCGAGTGCCGGCGCGGGATGGTGCTGGCCTACCTGGGCGAGCGGTTCGACCGCGCCGCCTGCCGCCGCGACGCGCTCACCGCCTGCGACAACTGCCGCAGCGAGCACCAGTACAAGGTGAGTCGGTGGGCGAGTGCCGGCGCGGGATGGTGCTGGCCTACCTGGGCGAGCGGTTCGACCGCGCCGCCTGCCGCCGCGACGCGCTCACCGCCTGCGACAACTGCCGCAGCGAGCACCAGTACAAGGTGAGTCGGTGGGCGAGTGCCGGCGCGGGATGGTGCTGGCCTACCTGGGCGAGCGGTTCGACCGCGCCGCCTGCCGCCGCGACGCGCTCACCGCCTGCGACAACTGCCGCAGCGAGCACCAGTACAAGGTGAGTCGGTGGGTGAGTGCCGGCGCGGGATGGTGCTGGCCTACCATTTTTTGACCACTTGTTAGTATCCGATTGAAATTATATTTGGCATAATTATGTAAATTCGGCGACAGTACAATATTATGATGTCACAGAGCCGGTCTGATGATAGAGCCGGAAGGCGGCCACAGGTACTCTCGTAACCCCATCGAGTTCGGGCTCGTTTGATTTGTCTTTACAAGTACTCTGCTACTAGATGATGTCCAGGGTTCCGATGATGGAGCCGGAAGGTAGCCAAAAAGCTTGTCTGGGAAATTATATTTTTTTTTACAAAAAACTCATTTAAATAAGTTTTGTTACATTGACTTTTTCTTCTATTAGCCAGTGGACGTGACGGAAGAGTGCAAGCTAATAGTGCGATGCGTCCGTGGTATGAACGCAGGGGGCCGCGCCGCCTATACGCTGCTGCACATAGCACAGGCGCTCCGGGGCTCCATGCAACAACGCACCGCGGCATTACAGAACGCGCCCATACACGGCCGGTGAGAGCTACTTTACAAATTACTTTGACGTATTTAACGACAGAGAATATAGTGTCCACGCCGCAAAGGCATATTTTGCGCCACACTGCGGTCCATATCCCAGTCCTTGAACAAAACGCGTAAGCGCCGTGAAATTAGTGGCGCTTTCGACCTTTTGATCGCGAGAAAACTACACCTTAGACGCAATCTAGTACTAGGGTAAATCACCCAAACGTCAGCACTGCACCAAATAACGGCACCTTGGCGAAAAAGTGCAAACCATTTATTACTGTGTATGGTTCTTACATTGCCAATTGGAAAAAAATACGGCAGAATTCATCTTTTTAACAATAGCAAAGTTTTTAATACGAAAAGGCTAAAAATGGCGCCAACAAAGTGATTCAAAGAAGTCGTTCTGCAGTTATTGTAATTTTGCGGCCATTTTGATTGAACGACGGTAAGATCTTACCTGCTTAAAATTAACATTATATTTGTAGTGATTAGATGATTTTAATGAAATTGTATTTATTAAGTGTTTTATAAGTATGAAGACCCTTTTTAGAATAAAACATTTAAAGTTTTCCGTTAACTAATTGCTAGAAAGAGGATGCCAACAATTGGGTACAATTTTTTTAGATTTTCTAATTTATCAGCACCCATATTGATATGTGGGTTTAAGAGGCTACAGCTCGCCATACTTCCCATATAAATGCTCGTACGCGATTATAGTGTCCTAAAAAATGTTTCTTTAGAAGTTTTGAGCAAATAGGTATCATGTACTCTATATCTAGGATTCCGTGGGAGCAAAAATTTAAAATTTTGAGATTCCAACTCAGCACAAGCCTTCAAAAATCAGCTTTTTTGGACAAATGTTACCTTGACTTTAGCCGTTCACAGTGTTCTCATAAATGTAAAATTCAACAAAACACTTCCATATAATCCTTGGACATGTAATGGAGATTCTAAATAACAAACATTTATTTCACAAACTTGTAAGGCATTTTCAAAAACACGTATTTCCTGGAAAACGTTTTAGGAAATTACCTCGCACTAATTGTCTTCGGAAATTTTCTTTGGAAATTTATTTCAAAATTTTCAGAATGCGAACCGAAGCCTCTGGCGTTGTCTCTCCTTTTTCCGTAATGCCTGTTTTTCTTCGATGAACAAAAAAGCCTTTAGGCCAGTTTTATGTAGCACAACATGTAGCAATTAATTACTTATTAATTATTAATTAAATGTAGGTATTAAAATTAAGGCGCCGCTTCATGACCCGCCTAACGCAAAAATCCTAGAACGCAAAAATGGCCTTAAGGCGCACTTATGTGCGTGGTACTTTCCTAAAACGTGTTCCAGGAAATACGTGTTTTTGAAAATGCCTTACAAGTTTGTGAAAAAAATGTTTGTTATTTAGAATCTCCATTACATGTCCAAGGATTATATGGAGTTTTTTTGTTGAATTTTACATACATGAGAACACTGTGAACGGCCAAAATCAAGGTAAAATTGGTCCAAAAAGGCTGATTTTTGAAGGCTTGTACTGAGTTGTAATCTCAAAAATTTACATTTTTGCTCCCACGGAATCCTAGATATAGAGCACATGATACCTATTTGCTCAAAACATCTAAAGAAAAATTTATTAGGACACTATAATCGTGTACGAGCGTTTGTATGGAAAGTATGGCGAGCTGTAGCCTCTTAATGTAGGACGGATGACCTTGTCAAAACCGCGGGGAACCGTTGTATGCAAGAGGCGAGTAGCCGATCCAAGCGGCGTCCTATTCGGGAGGCCTATGTTCAGCAGTGGACGTCTTCCGGCTGATGATGATGACGATTCATCATGATGATGAATTGGATTCACCTGAACCCGATTTCTAACTTGAGCTCTCTTTTCGCGCAATAATTAGATTACAAAAACAAGAAAAGAAGAAGAAAAAAGTGACAAAGATTAGTAAGACAAAAGTAAATTACTGAAAAAAACTGAAATAAAAAGAGTTTTTACTATAACTTGTTACGGATATATTTTCTTGGAATACCTAGGTCTAATTCTAAATGGCCTATATTTTAAGAAACGCCTTACAACTCTATTTGTATAAGAATTTTATTAGCTCCAATCTTGGTGCTGATAATTGGGTAATTTAGTGCCAATAACTGGCAACAAGCATGCCAATAAATGGAGATACGATCATTTTTCAATCTCTTTTAATATTCTCTCGTATTATTAACATTATCGTTTCAAAAGTTATACAAATATAAAGATTAATAAACAAGATGTTTAATAATCGCAACAATTTAGCTGATATAAGTTGCTTTTAATTTAAAAAACCAATTTGAAATGAGACAACCTCTTAAAGTGCTGATAATTGGGTGTTTTACCCTACATGTTTTATTTGTTTTGTTAGACAATATAAAGCGCTGCAGCGGACTTTCGCTTGAACATAAAAAATGGAACAAGACTTTAATTGTTTCACATAGCTCCTCTATTACGGTAGTACATACATATTACCTGGATGTATTTAACTCAACCAGACTAGACGAACCAAACGAGTTACACTGTGACGCGATGGGAAATAAAGTCGCAACAATGTTATGCAAGTGTGACAGGATGGGAATACTTCTCAAAATAAATGTTGCAACCAGTGACACGATGTGAATAAAAATTCCCAGAGAGTCACAGTGTGGCTCGTTTGGTGTGACGGTTTGGATCTGGGATCGATTTTTCGACCGTTTTCAGATGACCAATTATGCTGAACTTTTGTATTTTGCATGCTCCTTTGGTTCTGAAGAGAGTATGATATACCTAGTATAAGAAGCTTGTTGTAAAAACTCGCACGCTTGTTTGTTATCATTATTTGCTTTTGTAAATACCTTTTTAAATTCCAGACACTTTGTTCACATGGGTCCCAGAATAGCATCAGTGAAATGACTAGGTAAAGGTACAGTTCCACCCAGTAGTGGAATCGCTATCGCTACGCAGCACCAATGTGCTGCGTAGCGATAAGGCCAGCGAGCTTCTATATTTATATGCACGCTACAGCGAGCCGCCCTAGAGTGAAAAGTAACAGACCCGTTGCCTTATCAGCTAACAATCTCGTGTTCGTTTTCAATACCAGACCGATTAAAACCAGCGGTCACTAGTCTTCGTGTGGAAGGAGTTGTCAATAGTTTTCGCTTCTTTTCGTTTTGTAAGACCTTATTTCTTTAATAACCAGCGAAAATTCTAGACTACTCCTTCCACACGAAGACTAGTGACCGCTGGTTTTAATCGGTCTGGTATTGAAAACGAACACGAGATTGTTAGCTGATAAGGCAGCCGATCTATTGTATGATTTTTGTTAAATCCTATTTTAAAGACGTTATTTTTCCCAGTTTTTCTACGGCAAGAAAGATGACCTCCATTGATAAATTAATGTTGTCCCCAGCTGCAAATCCTGGGATAAAAATGACCCGATGCGTCTCTTAAGGCAAATGGTAGTGCGCGGTCTCCTCGCCGAGAAACTTGTCGTCAGCAACGACATCGCCAGCGCATACTGCGTGCTTGGACCACAGGTCGACAGGTGACCCAGGCTTAAACATAGTATAACTACTACTAGCTTCCGCCCGCGGCTTCGCCCGCGTGGTGTATCCTACTTCCTACTAATATTATAAATGCGAAAGTGTGTTTATTGGTTTGTTGTTAGTATTATATATATTATACTAGCTTCTGCCCGCGGTTTTCATCCGCGTTCCCACAGGAACCCACAGGAACACTTTCGCATTTATAATATTAGTTTCTTGGTTTGTCCTTCTTTCACGCAGTAACGGAGCAACAGATCGACGTGATTTTTGGCGTAGATATAATTTATGGACCGGAGAGTAACATAGGCTACTCTTTATCCCGGAAAAAATGCACGGTGTCTGTGGGAACGCGGGCAAAAACTGCAGGCAGAAGCTAGTCTCTTTATAAATTGTAGTCTATGTATTTTTCTGACGTATAAACTACATATATGTCTGTAGTTTCATCAAAATCCGTTCAGTAGTTTTTGCGTGAAAAAAAAACATCCGCCCATCCGTCCATCCTCACAAACCTTCGCGTATATAATATTAAATAAGAGTTAGCTTCTGCGAGTGTCCGTCTGGGTACCATCACTTTGCTCGTGTAGTCTGCCGCCAAGCAGCAATGTGTAAGCATTACTGTGTTCCGGTCTAGTGAGCAAAGAAGTCAATGAAATTACTGGGCTTATGATACTTGATACCTAATGTCTCAGGGTAACGAGCGCGCTGCAGTGCTGGCAGGCATTTGTGTTTCAAATTTCCAAGTGGTACTGCAATGGGGAGCCACACTGCTTATTTACCCGCTAGGTGGCGCATTATGGCTGGAGTTGTTTCACTATGAAACTTCATTATAAAATTTAACTAAGTAAACAAACAATCGTCTTTGCATTAAAGTATGCCTCTATAAAGTGCAATTCAGTGTAAAATTAAGGTACACGCGTTTCCCTTCAGACGAGAAAAACGGAAATTGTGGATCAAACCACTGCACATCAAAAATCACCATTGCAACCATTGCAAATCTAATTATTTTAAGACGCTGGTGGACACTTACTGGCTGTAGTTTAGCTCATTAACCCTCAAAGGAAACATCAATGACATGTGATGGTGGCGCCATCTGAGATTAGATTTGCCTATGCTAGCCCATTGTTGCATGTGTTGCCGTTATGCTTACCGACCAAACGACCCGTTAACATTAATATAAAAAATGTATCTGCTGCTAACAAATCTCCACACGTGGCAGGTTGATGGCAGGTAACCTGCGCATAGTATTCCCAATGAAAATGGACAAAAAAGCTCGTCTGACGCCCGCGCCCTCTGCCGCCGCCACTCCGGATGACACGCCAACAATCAACGCGCTTGTCAAGAGGATCGAGGAGCGCTGCTATGCTGACTTGGTGGAGGCTTGCAGGTCAGACAACGACTTTTTTATTTGATGGCGACTACTGTAATACTGAGCTAGTGTGGCCGAGGGGAAACTGCGGCGCGAGTACGGATCTTTTCGATAAATAAAATTCGATAAAATTGACAGTTAAAGTCGATAAAGTGGGTTTTATTCGATAAAATTGACAGTTAAAATCGATAAAGTGGGTTTTATCGATTTTATCTGTCAATTTTATCGAATTTTATTTATCGAAAAGATCCGTACTCCCGCCGCTTGTGCGACTTTCAAACCGACGCACCATAGTTCGAATCTCGACTCAGCCCGACCCAATGACTTATACCAAGTTATGTGCGGATTATTCACACTCGCTCTAAAACGGTGAAGAAAAACATCGTGGGGAAACCCGCATGTTCAAGAACAACAAAATTCTAGTACATGTGACATCCACCAAGCCGCACTGGGCCCGCGTGGTGGATTATGGCCCATATCTCTCTCTGAGAGAAGGCTGGTATCCCAGCAGTGGGAGCGTAAGAGGCTGATAATGACTAAAAAAACTGACTGTGATAAACTGTGAGATTTAAATTTTAAACATGATTGTTAGCTTTAAAATGATTATAAATACTATTTTTTTAAAAAGAATGTCTAGACGAGTTCCTTGCCCTTCTTGCTCGGCCTATACCAATTTGGAACGGGCACAGTGGGTTTCTGCAAGGTTCGTTGATTTAAGCACGGATTGGATCTGTTGATGTCTTTGTCATTTATTATGTTCTGATAAAGACAGCATTAGTTTTAGTCTGGGATTCGGGTAGACGAATGTTACAGAGGCCTGCAGTTAGTAATTTATTTTAATCTTCATAAGTGCTCCGTTGAGGACTATATGAATAAAGTATTTTGAATTTGAATAGTAGCTTTTCCCCGCATCTTCGCCCACGTAGCCTAAGTTGTAATAAATTGTTTCATTACATAATGAAAATGTAAAAAATCTTGTGGTATCAATTAAATTACTAAAGGATTATAAAAAACAATTGAATTTGGGAAACTTTTAGATGTAGTTATATCTCTGTGGAAATTATACATATATTTTTAGTGAAGTTCATTGTTAGTGCGTTAATGTGATCTCCTTAAAACTGTATAATGACAGAAATTATTTTGTGTTTCATGCAACATGTCAATTATGGGCGCTAAATTGAGTTCCGTTCCGCAGAGAGATGGCGTCGGCTCGCGGCGCGTCGCTGGCGGCGGTGCTGCCGCTGGCTGCGCTGAAGGCCATGTCTGCGCGGCTGCCCGAGGCCCCGCGGGACATGCTGGCCCTGCCGCACGTCACTAAAGCCAACCTCGACAAGTACGGCGCCGCACTGCTCAAGATCACATCCGCGTACGCCGTCGAGAAAATGGGTAAATTAATAATAATAATCATTTATTGATCCAAAAATGCATCAAGGTTACCTTGACTAAAATAATTCACAAGTAATACAATATTAAAATGTAAATAACAATAACATGTTGTAATAATTTAAATTTAACTACAGATTAAAGCAACCATTTTGAAAAACTCTAACTCTCGCATTCTCCAGGTCTTCTAATGCAGTACCAAGATGAGCTCGAAGAAGAGGGAACGAAAGAAGCCAACGATTTCAAGGAGCAAGAGCCAGATTCCGACACAGATTGGGGTGCCGTGGCGCGCCAGTCGAGCCAGGGCTCCAGCCCGCGCCGCGGCCGCCGGACTTATAGAGGCGGGGTTAGAAAAAAGTACGTGTAGTCCGTGTTTTTAGTAGTAACCCTGCCTATAAAGCAAGGGGCACCGGGTTCGATTCCCGGCCGGGGCAGATTTTGTCCGGTGAGCATAAAATTTGCTGTCGAGTCTTGGATGTTTGTCTTGTGTATATGTGTTTATATTGTGGTTATATTGGTATTAATTTGATATTATCCCGAAAGGGGGTCAATCTACTCCTGCAGGGTTATTTTAATTCACTCGGAATGATATCCGTGTGGGAAGCGGCAACCTTGATCGTTTATATTTCGGTATCGCATACCGTCATATAAATTTCCCGTTTAGATACGACAGCTCAGCTGCATAAACACGCATATATTCCCGACAATATTTTTCTGTCGGGATGCGTTTCCGATATATAAACGATCAAGACATCATCCTACTGGAGGTCAACATTTGTTTTACGAGTTCTTGAAATTCGGAATTTTTCATTGATGAAAAGCCATTTAAAGTTTACGTCAAAATTCTTTGTTGTGTGTATTAGAGACTTAGAAACAACTCCAGAAAATGGCCTGCACATCACGTTTGAAGTTGAATTTATTATTTTGTATGCTAATATGGAATGACCTATTTCCAAGGGAGGTTCTGACAACTTGTGGACAACCATGGTCCTAAAGACGTGATCTTATAAATCTATAATCTAACACTATAAAGCTACTTACCTGGAAAGTGTTCTGACCCAGAGCTGGAAGAGACAGCTCTCTCTCTCTCTCTCTCTCTCTCTCTCTCTCTCTCTCTCTCTCTCTCTCTCTCTCTCTCTCTCTCTCTCTCTCTCTCTCTCTCTCTCTCTCTCTCTCTCCAGTTAATAACCAAGCTAAAATTAGGTTTAGGTATGAAACGACAGAATCGACACGACTCGCAAGGAAACTAGACATAATTTTATCAAAAATGCTTAGAACTTTACAGTAATTTACATTGTACATGTACAATTGTACAGGGATCATATTTTAGAGCTAGCTGGATCTTCTTACAATGTGTGTACAAATAAATACTGTAAGAATGTTTGCATTCAGGTTCAAGCGAAAATCAACATCAGCAGCGAAGAAGAAAGCGTTACGAGGGGCGTTGAATGCGACGCGGGGGAGGGGTGGCGCGGGTCGCGGGAGGGGGTCGGGGAAGAGCACGCCCGTCAAAAAAGAAAGTAAGGATTTAGAGATCATGATAGTAGTAAGTTTTCTGAATCATAAGCAATGCTGCCAGCATGCTGAGTACCCTGCCAACTGGCTGCTAGACCTAGTATATTTGAATTATCTTTTGGTCTATGGATGATCCAACATATTTTAGTAGATTAATTGGGTGTAATTTTTTTTTGCTCTTTGATATCGAGATGAGCTTGTCGTTTGCCTGATGGTAAGCATAACGCCGGCCCATAATAATTGCAGTGCCACCCAGAACTTTGAAACACAAAGGCCTGTGCGGCACTGCAATGCGCTCGTTACCCTGAGATATTAGGTATAATATAGCCCAGTAATTTCACTGGCTACTCTGCTCATCAAACCGGAACACAGTAATGCTTGCACATTACAGTGAGCATTCTTCACAAGCAAAGTGGTGGTACCAACGCAGATGGACACTCGCAGAAGAGTTAGTCCTACCACCTAGCAGCTAGCTGTAATATTTTTGTAATATGCTTAGGTTCACTTGTATGATTCCCCAGGCAGCGGCGGGCACCGGTTAGGCAGCATGCCTTTGCCGCGAGCCAATACCGCCGTACTTAACACACGGCCCGGGGTCTTCGCGCCCTCCCGTCTCAACCTGCTGTGATCGTCATTGTCTGTGTGCACGATGGCATCTGTTAACCCACTGCAAACCGCTCACAAAATGTGGAGTCTGTGAGCCCACTTTGCATCAGTTACAGTATTGTGTACAGTCTGTGAACCTGCTGTCAGTTTTATACCCACTGAATCGGTGGCAGTTTTGTGTACAATATGTGAATCCACTCTGGATCGGTCACAGTATTGTATATAGTCTGTGATCCCGCTGTGGATTGGTTACGGTATAGTGTACAGCTTTGGAACCTACTATGAATGGGTGACAGTTTTGTGTATAGTCTATTAAAATACCGTGCATCGGTTACAGTATTGTGTACACTATGTGAACCCACTTTGGATTTGGATCGTTTACAGTATTGTATACAGTTTGTGAACCCGCTGTGGGTCGGTTACGGTATTGTGTACAGCTTTTGAACCCATTGGTTCGGTTACAGTATTGTGTACAGTATGTGAACCCACTTTGGAATTGGATCGGTTACATTATTGTGTTCTATCTGTGAACTCACCTTAGACCGGTTATAATATTGTGTAGTTTTTAAGCTCGCTGTGGATCACTTACAGCATTGTGTGCAATCTGTGAACCCACTGTGGACCGATGACAGTTTTGTGTACAGTCTGTGAACCCGCTGTGGATCGGTTACGGTATTGTGTACAGCTTGTGAATCCACTATGAACCGGTCCCAGTATTCTGCATAATATGCGAGCACACTGAAGCTCTTACAGTATGTGTATGTGTGAGATACGCGCGAAAAGCAGCTAGGCCGGCTTTTTTCTAAAATCTCATTGAGAAGGGACATGCCAGTGGACAGAAACGACTTGAAATTCACTGAGTAACTGAGATAGAAGACCATGCAAAACTTAACGGCGACCAAGGTCCATTGCGCGCACTATACATATTGAAGTGGTGTTAGCTGCTGCGCGTCTGTTTTGCAACGTTTTGCAGAATTCGGACTAAACATGACTGACATAGGTAATGATGCTTTCATGTAAAATCTTTTTCTATTACAAAATTACGTGCGTGAAAACGTTAAAAAGGTTAAAATTCAATGCACCTTGTGATTGTAAACTTTATTTTTTAATTGAATATCATTTCTGATTTGTTTGTGTTTAATTCTTTCTAAATAATCTATAAGTACATAATGCCTGAAAAATGTTGAATTAAATGGATCGTTGTTGTGATATTTTGCAATTTTATTGTCACCTCAAACACCCAAACACGTTTAACAAATATTTGCGCTCTTTTTAGGTAATAAATATTTTTTTACTGCCGGAATCGAATTCGCGACAGATGAAGCATTTTGTTAAATGAAATAAAACGCTTCGCAACCATAGCATAGCAAGATGTTAGGGCATTTTGTAATACTCGCTGGTTAGCTGCGACCCTGCAACCCATTATTCTCATTATGAAAAAGTATAAAAAAATGAGAAAATCATATTTTTATTGATTTCTTAAACTATGCACCGTCAGTTCTGTACATGTATAATTATCTTCATGGCGGCGCCGCTCTTAGCCAGGTCGAGCGCTTGCTTGGCCTGCTCCAGCGGGAAGTGGTGAGTGATAAACTTCTGCAGCGGGATCGTACCGCTCGAAACGGCTGCTAAAGCTGCCGGGTACCTGAGACACAAATAGTTATCTAAATGATATCGATGTCATCTCATACCTAGTTATAAATAATAGTTATATTATACCTATAAGTTTACAACCCAGCAACAAAAATTAAGTCTTACGTATTGACGATCCTAAAGGATCCCTTCACGTCTACTTCCCTCAGCAGCGCTGGAGACAGCGGCACCTCCACTTTGTCCTCTCCGATGCCGACCACCAGCACTGTGCCGCCTGTCTTGGTCACCTTAAAATGCCACAAGGGTTTAAAATTAATCAAATAATACATGATCAAGCGAGTGTGGCTGAACGGTAACTTAGGTACTGTGCGACATTTAATCTAACACAACTTAGTTTGAATCCTATGGGCCCCGGCCCGCACACAGATATTTATATGTGTAGGGCCACAGATAAGAGATCTGTGGCCCCGCCCCAATTAATATATAAATAAACATCAAGTTATATCTGGATTTACCAGAATCCCATTTAAACGGTGAAGTGGAACCAGCATGTGTAGGAATCATAAAATTCGAGGACATATTGTGACATCGACCCAAGCCGCACTGGGCCTAAGTGGTGGATTAAATAATGGTCCATGAGTATCCCAGCAGTGGGCTGAAGATTGATGGTGGTAGGGCATTTTCTAGTCAAACGGATATAGTTACCACCAGCTCAAGATGCGATCTGTCGCCAAGGAACTTTTCGTGTGTGCTGTTCTTTTAGGTTTAACGTATTCAAGTATATTAGTTATCACCTTCGATCACACGTAACAAACCAAGGACTAGTCCTTGAGCCAAGCCTATTAAAAGTAAAAAAAAAAAACAGGATTTTGTATAGAAGATACTCAAGACCGCTGCGATGGCGGAATGAAAAGGAACTGACCTACTTACCTATCTTTGATAATCTATACAAATCAATAAAATTGATCTTGAGATTGAGTCTGTTTGTAATATCAAAATAATAGCTTTTTTCCAAATGCATATGAAAGTATTTACGGTACCTACAACAAAACAACCATATTTAAAATTTTTGTGTCTGTCTGTCTGTTTGTTCCGGGTATAAGCTCCGAAACGGCTGGACCGATTTTGGCGGGACTTTCACTGGCAGATATTATAAGGAGTAACTTAGACTACTTTTATTTTAGAAAAAGAATTAGGGTTCTGCGCAAAAAAATTAAAACTATGAAATCCTATATCTCCGCGCGGGTGACACCGCGGGCAGCAGCTTGTAATATCTTTTGATAGCGAGTCCGAGATCACATTTTATTCTGAGAACACTGCACGCTTTTCGTTGATTTCTAGGATCGATTCGTAAGGACACATGATAGATAGGTGTAGCCCTGTATATACAAACTGACGTTCATAGCGACTCGCTGCGCCTGCGCGTAGCCGCACGCGTCAATGGTGACGTCAGGCCGGCCGCCCAGAAGCTGGACGATCCTCTGGGCGATGGTCTGGTCCGAGTCGTCGCGCCCCGTCAGCACCGTGTGGTGCGCGCCGAGCTCGCGGGCCGTCACCAGGCGGGATTCCACCACGTCTGGGGAATAGTTACGGTCAAAGTACTGGACATAATTATGATAGAATACTTCAATACATCATGGAGAGCACTACAGTACCGCGCAGATGTGTTTAAAAGTTCTGGTTATGGAAGGCATTTCCAACGGTCTGACCACAAAAAAATTAAACACACTTTACACCTGTGTTAAACACTGTTTAACGCCTAAACATGCTTTAGTCGCGCGATTAAATATGAGCAACCACAAATCGTAGTAAGTCTACTTTTTGAAGACGTTTAAGATATTCTTTATGCCCACCAGTGATGAGAATAGTCCCCGCTCCCATGGCCCTCGCGGACATGGCGCTGAGGATGCCGATGGGGCCGGCGCCGAGGATGGCTACCTTGGCTCCGAGCTGGATGCCGGCGCGGTTGCACGCGTGGATGGCGATGGCCAGGGGCTGCACCGCGGCACCCTCCTCCATTGTGAGGTTGTCGGGGATTCTGGTAAAGAATTAACGAAATGCTTGAAAAATTTCGTAGAAATTGAAATTTTCAATCATCCATCGGTCGCTGGTTCAAATCCGGCTCGAAGGACCACTTTGTAAGGAAAGCCAATTAAAAACTTTATTTTGTATGTGTAGCGACCGGAGGTTATATTTTGTAAGAAAACGAATGTTACAATATCATTTTTTTTATTACAATCTGACAGCTCACAAATTATATTGGACTGTATTTCTAGGTTTTTTACTACAATAAGCGGCAAGCCTCAGTCCAGGGAAGCGCACACAATCAAGCTTAGTATGTGTCAAACATCGTTACCGACCAATATCTATAAAGTTGTTTCTCATCCCGTTCAGTTCCTTTTAGGGTTGGTAGAGTGTTAGGTATTAATGATATGACACCTTGCAAACTAAATCCGAAAGTATAATAGAATGGTTAAGGATATCGCTTATCAGAATTTCTACATAAATCAGACCAGCTATATATAGCTATAGCTCATATCTAAATAGCAAAGAGGAGTCTGGCACTGATAAAAAAAATGTTTTCTGTGTAGGTACCTAAATTCTAAACATCCGGTTTGGTAGACAACACGGACTGACGAAATTGAGATGGTGATAGTTATAACTGCTCAACTTGGTGTAGACTAAACTTAATGTTATTAAATATACTCAAGAGTGGCATAGGATGGTCTAAAAAATTATAAACTCACTTGTGGCAGAAATCGGCGACGTGCTTGTAGTACCGGCATAGGTTTCCAGGAGCGCCCATAGACGAGCAGTAGTGGGGCGTGAGGCACAGGTTGTACCGACCCTGCTTGCAGAAATCACACGCGCGGCACGGCTGCGTCGGCTCTATAGCCACTCGGTCGCCGACCTTCAAGCTCGTCACTTTGCTGCCCACCTGGAAATAGGTACCTAATGAGTAATGGTAATGGAAATATAATCTGTGAATGTGTTATATCACTACTAACTTTATTATTACTTGTAGTCATTAGTGTATTGGTTGTATCCGGCGGTTGACTCGTGCTCATGATTAATGTTGAGTGAGTCGAGTCGTATAGGTCAGTGTTATTCCGCCGCCGCGCGCCGAGCAGAGCGGTTGTGCGCGTCTGGTATATAAGTTAGTGAGCTGAATCTGTATTTTTTTCTTATACCACCTTTAGCAATTATTGTACCCATATTCGCAATGAATAAATGAAATTGAATTTATGGATCTTACATTACGCACTCAGTTTATCCTTTAGAAATAAAATATAATATTAAAAGTAGCTTTCGAAGCTGATAAACCATAACCTTATTTAAATAGAATGCAAACTGGCTCTCAATGTGTCTTTATTAGACACATTGAGAGCCAGTTTGCATTAGTTTTATTAACCAGCACTGTCATAGGTCCTTTAAATATTATTCTAGATTCTATTCATATTCTATTAAGTTTATAAGCGTATACAAAAAAATTTTGAGTAGGGGTAGTCAGTATACCTTAACGACGACGCCCGCGCCCTCGTGCCCAATGACGATGGGCTCGGTGAGCTGGTCGGCGCCACATTTCCCCGAGCTGTACAGTTTCACGTCCGACCCGCAGATACCCACGCATGACACCTCGATTAGCACCTCTGGACATAAATAGGATAAAAAAATATTGAGAAGACATTGACCTAATCAATCAACTCAATCAAGACCAGACTTAAAGTAAAAACTATTTTTAGAGCTTACAGCCCAGCTTACCGTAATCACTTATCTCCGGAACTGGCCATTTTTCCTGCAAATGAGTGTAAAACATTGTTTAATTTCACACACACAAAATTAATTATTTATTTTCCTTTCAAAATTAGAGGATTGCACTATAATATCTGTGATATAATATTATCGATAGGTACCGATAATATTATATCACGCAAATAAGCAAATTGTAGTTATACCTACCTCACATTTATATTCTGGAAAAGATAATTTTCCTATACGACACTTGGAATACTCTAAACACAGAAAATGGTAAACCCAAGTACGTAGCCATACGTACTTAGGCTACACAATCTGGGAGTCATTAAGAGACAACAATAAGCAACTTCTGGGCAAGCGTGCTACATTGTCGACCGCATCATCACTTAACATCAGGTGAGATAGCGGTCGAACGCAAACCCATTTGCTATTAAAAATAGAAAAAAGGTAGCTAAGTACATAAAATATTATGTTTATTGTAGCTTTAAATAAATAATTATATATGTAAGTAGGTACTTACCTATATCTCAACTTTCTTACCTATCTATGTGTCAATAGAATCAGCATTCGGCTGCACAATACACGGTTCAAAAATTAGTTGGATTACAAAAAAATACTTACAATTCTAAGATCCAAAGGACCATGGAGCACGGCCGCATAATTATTCGTCATCTCAGTAAAGTATTACGCACTTACTGAAACTTGAATAGTCTTACATAACATCTAGATAGTTACAAAAACAAAATAAACAGTGACTTGTCTTTGTAATGTAAATAAAGCGATAATTAAAAGTTAAAATACAGTTATAGTAATCGCTAAACTTAAATGCGACTGAAGAATTTGAAGTTTGTTACAGTTGCACTCAAGTCATACCTATACGGTATACCTAGCTTAGTTCGTTTATCGCTATCTCCGCCTTCCTCCGGCAGCCAGCACCCTTGTGGTTCACCAGTGCCTTTTTATTTAATCACTATAATATAGGTAGGCTTGCGTTTGATCAAGAAGAAAGGAATGCCTATTTTGACGTTAGGAGGCTTAGTTTCCTCGTAACGTCAAAACGAGTAATTAATTAGTTATACAGGATTTTCATAATTTAAAACTCTGCAATCATTATGTGAATCCCGAATTGGATGGTGACGGAACATTGTGAGCAACTACCATCAAGCACCAAGATAATTTTTACTCAATCACAGCCGTACTGACTAAGCCTGAATATGCAGTAATGTGCAGTGAAGAAGAAATCTCAAATTTATATACATCCTAGTTATCTGGGTGCCAGGTGCGCTTGGGTGACTTTTCCCTAGTCAACTGGACAGTCTAATAGAAAAAAAATATTACACTTCTTTTTTTCAGTCGTGTAAGTCGTCATGCGGGGGAAATCAGTCGAATCACACGGCGAGCCACAGATTTGTAATATAGTTAGTGCGGCGAGCGCATAAGGAAGCCAAGTGTGTAATGACCAACATAGCACACTTGTATCATAATTTAATAACGTGCATGACCCCGTGTATATAACTTCACTTGAGGCGTTTTCAAGATTAGCGGGTACCTACACTATGGTGTGATAAATAATATCTTGCAGTTGGGATGTTGGTTGTTATCTAGATACCTACACAAGTAATTAGGCATATTAAGTATAATTTGTTAGCTAGCAACTTATCACAGAACATAAAAATATATATTTTTATGATCATAGCATGTACCAACGGTAAAGGTCCGCGACAGTTATTATAATATTGAGAATCGGGAATATAAATATCCTGTAAGTATAATGATAGGTTATGATAGCCTGTATATGATAGGCTATACCTAGGTAGTATACTAGGAAAATTATTCGGGACCGCTGTTCTCCAGGAAAGCGTCAAAGCGTGCTTCGGCTCGATTTTAGGTACGTAGGTATATTTTACCGTCTTCTTACAATACGAAGCTAAATATGTACGTTAGTTCCGTCGACGATAACGTCATGCCGTGCACGTCTACTAGCGTAAGATATATTAACATACATTTTGCTAATATGTCCGTACAATCGTCCATACCTGTTAGGGTAGGATTTGTTATGTACTAGCGATTAAGTACACAAAATATTAAAATAAAAAAAGTAAAAAAAAAAAATTGTTAAATAGAAAAGAAAAATGTCGCAAAATAAATAGCGACAGTTAGTTCACGAAATTATTAAAAAAAAATTACATACATTTTGCTTTCCTATAGTATCGCGAGGATAGTAAAAATCGTGGACGGTAAATTATAATAAAGTACAGGGACATCCTCATCCAACATCGTGCACCGTCACACGTACAAGCAGCTAACCCTACATAGTACTTAGGTAGAGATCTGAACATTATGGGACTAGACGTAATAGGACACTGGAGTGCAATTTTTAAATGTCGCCGAGTGACTAGATCAGCGATATAACCGATTTACAACAGTCGTAATTTTTAATATCAGCGGGTGACTAAAATTATCATAGCTACCTATGATATCGTTTACGTCCCTCTCGTAAATGATATGATAGGTTTGAGTATTTAGTATCTAGATTATATAGTATCTATGATCAAAGCTGAGAAATAGTTGCATACCTATACATCAGGGTTATGACTTTCAAAAATACGACTTTTGCAAATTGATGATTGCAGTCATCGCTGAGAATGAAGTCACTGATGATTTCGAAATCACTCGTGACAACAATAAAAAATTGGTCCCCTGGGGACCAATTTTTGAAAGTCATGAGTGATTTCGATATCAGCGGTGACAAAATTTTCAGCGATAACTTTGAAATCACTAATTTGCAAAAGTCGTATTTTTGAAAGTCATACCCTGTTTACCAACATGCAACTATTTCTCAGCTTTAATCATAGACAAACTTATGATTGTGTTCCATTCAATTTAATTTTTTAAGTTGGAAATTGTTTTAAGCCAAAATTGGCACTAAATACCTACTCATATCTATGATATTGTTTACGAATGGGTACCCCCACTCGTAAACGATATCATAGGTATGACAATTTTAGTCACCCGCTGAGATTCAAAAATACGACTTTGTAAATCGATGACTATCGGTCATATCGCTGATATTTAGTAGAATAATATAGACATTCTAAGATTTTACCAGCCAGAACTATTTAAATATTGGGGTACCTACATCTTAATAGATTAATTAAATAAAAGATTTAGGTATAGTAAAAATATTATATATTTCCCGATTTCTACTTTTTACAATGAATTTATAATTGAACACGATTATTCGTACATGATCTAAATTTCGATGACTTAGGTACACACCACATTTTATCCAATACATAATTTGCGTATAAAAATATATTCGTTTTTTAATGTGCGTGTCTTATAACTACTTAAATACTTACTGTAATAAAAAATAATAACATACAAATAATCAATATTCCGAAATATTAACAAAGCAAGAAAGACAAACGCAAATACCTTAGAAAATAAATAATCTTTTTGCAATATTTATCTAAACTATAGACATATAAGCCAATACAATTTTACAATCTTAAGTTCATCTCTAAATCCCAATCTCTTAAACTTGGTTGGGTTGTGAAGGAAAAACTCAATATTACTTTGTTCTACCAGCCTTATATAATATCCAAGAGCTTGACAGTATTGTGAAGTAGCAACTCCCAGTATTTTATTCTAACAGCCATAAATCTCTAGAGCTAGGTTGTGTCAAGGAAAAACGCAGTATTACTTTGTTCTATCGACCTTAAATCCTAGAAATTGTGAAGCACCAAATTACTATATTTTTTTCTAAAAGACATCAATCTCTAGATCTTGGTTGGGTTGTGAAGTAAAAATGCAATATTAATGTGTTGTATCAGCCTCAATATCTTTACTGCAACTTCATCTGGTTGTGAAGTAGCAACTCGCTGGTACTTTGTTCTAACCGCCATAAATTTCTACAGCTTGGTAGTTAAGGCAAGGGAAAACATTATATTACTTTATTGTATCAGCCTGCATATTATCTCTATTAGACATTGACTAGGTTGTGAAGTAGCAACTCGCTGGTACTTTGTTCTAACCGCCATAAATCTCTAGAGCTTGGTCAGTTTGGGTAATGGGAAAACGTTATATTACTTTATTGTATCAGCCTTTCATATCTCTACAAGATCTAGAACAGGTTGTGAATTAGCAACTCGCTGGTACTTTGATCTAACCGCCACCATACATCTCTAGACCTTGGTTGGGTTGGGTCAAGGGAAAACGTTATATTACTTTATTGTATCAGCCTACATATCTCTATAAAACATTGACCAGGAGCCCAATTCTCGCGCAAATGACATCATGTCGGATTCGAGATATGTCGAAAAAAAATGGCGTATGTCGATTGAAACCTAATTTTCGTATTCTCGGAATGTCACGTTAGAGATATGTCTACTCCTAGCGCTCGACATGCAACGTGACGTCATGTCGGATTCGAGATATGTCGAAAAAAAATGGCGTATGTCGATTCAAACCTAATTTTCGTATTCTCGTAATGTCACGTAAGAGATATGTCTACCGCCAGCGTTCGACATGCAACGAGTGGTCCGGAGCAATAGACTTTTGATGTCGTATAGAGAACTCGAAATGTTTGTTTGTCTGTGAAGTTGTGAACTGTGATTTTACTATGTAAATTGCAGATTTCTTTTGTATAGTCATTATTCTTTGTTAATTAATAATTAGCAAATAATTACTACCTCCCCCCAATGAGAGATTCGGAATCTCCAGCGTTTGTTCGTGTCTTCGGGACACTTGAGTGGTTGTTAAGTGATTTTTAACAGTGTTACAGCTTTAACAATTTACAGCTTTTTTAATGTAATATGTTAACACTTCATCAAAGCCCTACAGCGTCTGAAAGCCGAGCAGTCGACGTTCTCGCTGTAGAACTTTACCAAGATGTCAATAGTTCCACCATATTAGCCGACGATTACCAAGCAACAAATTCAATGTTACTTTGACATGTAATTTGTGTACAATGTTAAAGGTAAATGAAATTATGTTTAATACCCCTTATCCGGATCTTATTTTAACATGATGGCTCTTGTTTTATATTCAGATTGTTCTTGCAACGCGGCAAATCACGGAGAGAGGCTTGACCAAGATTGTACTCCAGAAAATTTTCACCACCTAAAACTTTACTGGAACAGCTGCGCCAGCAACCCAAAGCCGTGCTCCGTTATGTAAAGGAGTTGGGATGGCTTGGGTAAATGCACAATACACCCCAAAGAAGAGGACGGATTGCAAACAAGAAGAGGACGGATTGCAAACATGCAAGAACCGTTTTCCCAGCCCTAAACAGGAACATCACAAACAACCTACTAAAGTTACAACGGCAGGATCTTGGACTTTTAGTAGGGCTCATCACAGGCCACTGCAACTTAAACTATCATCTACATAAGATTGGAGTGACAGACAGTCCTCTATGTCGGGGCTGCTTGCTGGAAAATGAGACTGTGGAACACGTGATGTGGCATTGCGAGGCCACGGAAGAAATAAGAATAACTACCGGAATGCGTGAGCAGCTGACGCAACAACAGCAGACGACTAACGTTCAGACATATAGTACAACAACAACATCAACGTTACTGGAGCAGCTTTGCCAGCGCCCCAAGGCCGCACTCCGTTCCATAAAGGAGTTGGGCTGGCTAGGGTAAACCCTGGCAGGGGGAAATGCACAATACACCCCAAGCGGGACGTCAGTGCAGGCCTTATCACCCCCACCTAAAATAAGAATAAGAAAGAATAATTATACTGTATAATAAAACAATAAAAAGTAATAAAAACTTTTATTTCACTATATTCTCTCTAAAATTACAAACTATAGCACAAACAAATAAAATCCTAGATGCTAGGGGACATGATATGGGCTTAATTCGTTTTTTAAAATCTTGTATGTCTTAGCTAGACCAATAATATGTTCTATATGAACATGTTTGCTCGCTAATTTCCGATCCAGTATTATTGTAACACCTGATATTTGTGTCTTTCCTTTCAAAAGCATTGTAGTATTTATAGTAATGTCTTTTGGAACAAAAATGTCCTGTACATTAAAGCCTCTGTCTGTCATGATAGAATCACCACTGGCACAAAGATTTTGCAGTTTGGATCTTTCTATAATCTGTCTATCACTGACTGAACCTCCATAACATTCTGAGACAAGATGTAAGACCACCAGGCGCAGCCCCAATCATTGCCTTCACAAAAGATTTTGCAGTTTGGATCTTTCTATAATCTGTCTATCACTGACTGAACCTCCATAACATTCTGAGACAAGATGTAAGACCACCAGGCGCAGCCCCAATCATTGCCTTCACAAAAGATTTTGCAGTTTGGATCTTTCTATAATCTGTCTATCACTGACTGAACCTCCATAACATTCTGAGACAAGATGTAAGACCACCAGGCGCAGCCCCAATCATTGCCTTCACAGTATTTTTGTGTTTGTAGCTGCTAAATGTTACATGCTGTGGTACAGGATTCCCAGGCTTTATTATGGGTATTTCTGTTGTGTCCACAATAATTCTTGCTCTTGGAAAACTTCTTATATAGTATTGAACCGATTCTTTATTTGGCCAAATACAAATTAAATTCCAAATTTTATACATCAAATGTATCCATGTTATAAAAATGTTAGCGATGCTAGTTTGGGAAACACCAAATAAAAACTGTCTACTCAAAATCTGGTAAATATCTGCTTAGCTTGATCAGCGTTATTAACAGTTGATCACCAACACAAACATTAATAATTTTACTTCCCTTGTAATTTAAATTATTACATATGTGTCTAACACCAGCATGAATTTATCATAGTTTTCTAGCCTAGTATAAAAATGAATAGCTTCTTGCTTCTTTCTAAATACCGAAGGCTTCTTGATGTAGGTGTTGTTGAAACTCAAGTGCACCAAGCCAAGGGAATACGCTTGGTACAGTCCCTTTTTGAGATAGCTGCAGAAAAATGAATAGCTTCTTGCTTCTTTCTAAATACCGAAGGCTTCTTGATGTAGGTGTTGTCGAAACTCAAGTGCACCAAGGGAATACGCTTGGTACAGTCCCTTTTTGAGATATCTGCATATTTGAGGATTTCCTGAAAAACAGTAAAAAGTATGAAACAAACTCTTACAAGCTACTTATTAAAAATAACCACAGAGATTAGGATAAGACGATCTGTGACACTTGACCAAAATAAACACATAATAATTCACCTGTATAATCTGATTCTCCCACATAATCAGATTCATGGAAATGACTCCGACCCATGTCGGTCGATTTTGTTGTGGAGTTCATGAAAAGTACTCTGTATTCTGTAAATACCACTAAAACCAAACAAAATAAGATGATCGATCTCATGCTAGAGCAGTAGAGCTGAAAGAAATCGTATGTATTCGTTACCGAGTAACGAGTACATCGCCAGATTCGAAGTAACGAATCACTACTTACAAATTCAATTGGGATGTTGACTGATTTTGGGAAAGTGTTTAAAACGATGCGTATGGGCCTAATGTAACCCAAAATATTTAAATTTACTTTTTAAAACAACTAATATTTTAATTATCATGTATTTTAAATGCCGTTTTAAATTTTGCTCCAAAACGCCAGTGACGTCACGAGTTCAATTACCACAGAGTAATTTTCTATAACACTGTAAAGTGACAAGCAAAGAGAATATAACCACTACTACCTAGTCTGTGCTACGTTTAGTGACAAGTTGATTCGATGCTTTCTCTGTATATATTGTTATGTATTAAAATATAAGTTCTAAGTTTTTTGAGCTTATTGATTTATATATATGCTTTGGTTAATTAATACACTGTGGATCTTAGAATCTATGATTACTATTATATATTCATTTTTGGTTATAGAAATAATGATTTTTGGTATAATAAGTAGGTACTTACACGGAGGTCTTCACATTTCTAAATTCAGCAGAGCAGAAATTATCGTTTGTCGAGAAGAAATTGGCCACCGTAAAACAATCAATTCTCGGCAAATTGGAATTATTTGCCTTTATGAAGCCACTTTCCATCATGGGAGAATATTCAAGAGTCGAAATAAATTTCGAAAAATAAGCGCGGAATTCACAGCACAGATAAATAATCACAGAAATCACTCTAAAATACTGAGCAGTTAAGCGCAACGAGCTATATACTCATGGGAGTTTTGGCGGGAATGCGAAAATGTGCTTTTGTTGATTTTGTGTTATTTACTAAAACCTTTGTTTTATAGAGTGTTAATGTGTAATAATAGTGGATTATTAACCATTAAGTGTTCGTAAACTTGCATGAGTGAAAGGGAAATAGTACAAAGACGAAAAACGTGTATTTTCGTATTCTATCCAAAACTCCATAGAAGCTTCAGTAAACTATCCACCAATTTACTGAAGCGTCACTTCGACTCGACCGCGCCTAGACTAAACTTTAACGTGACTTTGACGACTTTCATGCACCAAAACTAGAGATTTATTATATATTATTATTTATATAACTTGACACTAGTTAAATGCGCAAATCATGTGGAGCCAAAAACAAAACAAAAAAAAATATATACTCATTCCGATGGAAACAATGACGTTACGGGCGTTTTATGTCACGTGACTTCGGAGTGATGTTATTACATTTTGATTATTTAATTTAAATTAAATTCCTTAAAAATAAACAAAAATATTGTGTTTAATAGGATTTCTGTCACAAAAACTACCGTTTCGCGGCAAAATTATATTTTTATTTGAATACAGTCAACAACCCAATTATTTACTCGTATGTTTCGTATGATGTCAATTTGATTCCTTTTCCGTACGAATACAATGCATGATGCGTGAACTGAAAGGGTTTGTCCAGCGATAGAATTAATGTGAGTGAGAAATAAGCATCGTGGCTTCGTATTGTTTATATTTTTTCCAACTTCAAAACATGGAGCAGAAGGGTTTTAATTATTATTTTTTTCATGAGTAGGGTTCCATAAATTTTATGTAGGAATACCATCTCTTAAGGGTGAAAAAATGGGTGATAATATTCCATATTTCACGACATTTTCGCAAGTCGGTTCCCGCTTTTTCCAAAAACAAATTTTTATATAATAATATGAACCAGGGATTTCTTTCCTTAAAATGCCTACTATTATTTTCAACTTTTTGATTTCATTATTTTACCAAGGATTTTTTATGGTGTTACTTTTGGCCAATAATGTCATTCACTATATCTAAATGTATAACAAGAAGAGAGTATTTAATACGAACGATATCATAACAAGGAATACAATGATACGGGATACCAATTACCAACCAACAGGACTCGATGCGATGTTTCATCTAGTATTCGATTGTATTAAAAGTAACAAAACGAAAGTAACGAGTACTAATGATTTCAATAACGAATACATACGAGTACTCGATTTCTCGTTACTTTTACAGCTCTATCTCATGCATAGATTAAAAAGATTTTAATTTGATATTGCAGAAAACATTTCTTTCCACGCGAAAGTACAAAATTTGAAAATAAATTCTCGATTTTAAAACTGTCTACTTTGTATAAATTTATTCAATTACATATAAAATGTACGTTGTATGCATTATTACGTAATCTTCATATATTTAAACATTTGAAATGAATACTTGTGTCGTTTCTCGATTTCATGTGAATGCAGTCGATAAAACGGAACGTATTTAAAAATGTCTAGGAAGAAATCTATGACAACAATTAGTCTGTGGACAACAATCTCTAACCGCATCGAGAATGCAGTTTTTTACATTTTAGTGAGATTTTTCGTAGAGACATATGATTAGAGATAATCTTGAATCCGACATAATGTCCCTAAATACGAGAATTGGGCTCCAGGTTGTGAAGAAGCGACTCGCTGGTACTTTGTCCTAACCGCCATCTCTAGAGATAGGTCGGGTTGGGTCGAGGAAAAAAACGTTGTATTATTTAGTTGCATCAGTCTCACATCTGTACTAGAACTTGACGGGGTTGTTGGCATCCCTGGGCTGCACGTGTATCATGACCTTGATCCCGTCGCCGCGGCGAGCCACCTCGTAAGCATCCAGGGTCTCCTCCAGGGTGAAATGGTGCGTCACGAGCGGCTTCACGTTGATTTTACCGCTGGCTACCATCGCCAGAGCTATGGGGTACCTGGGCAGAGCGGAGTGAGTATAACGGCTGCACTGTTATATTATGTAAGTAGGTATACAAATTACTGAGCTTATGAGACTTTTACATAATGTCTCAGGTAACGAGCGCAATGCAGTGCCACGCAGACCTATGTGTTTTAAAGTTCTGAGTGGCACAATTATTGTTATGGGCAGTTACCGTCAGGCAAACAACCAGCTCGTCTCGTTATCAAATAGTTAGTACAAACAAAAGTTAGTACCTTATTTTTATATTTCTCCATCGGAATATTTTAAACATAAATAAATGTTTTCTTAGAAGGTTATGTACCTACTGTCCAATCTCACAACAATGTATTGATTTTTCTATAACAAATATCAGCGCACGGGGAAACGGCGCGAGGCGGTGGCTTAGCCAATCAGAGCCCAGTTTGTCTAAGCAAAAATGGTGTAATTTATTTCGTTCAATCCAAACGTCACTGCATCTCTAGGGGTTAGTTGCTCGATGATATAGGTTATGTATGTAAGTGGTGTGGGCGAGCGAGTGTGGCCGAGCGGGAACTTGTGCGACTTTCAATCCGACGCACCACAGGTCGAAACTCGACTCGGCCCGCACCAATGACTTATATCGAGTTATGTGCGGATTATTCACACTCGCTCTAAAACGGTGAAGGAAAACATCGTGAGGAAACCCGCGTGTTCAAGAACCACAAAATTCGAGGACATGTGACATCCACCAAGCCGCACTGGGCCCGCGTGGTGGATTATGGCCCATACTCTCTCTCTGAGAGAAGGCCGGTATCCCAGCAGTGGAAGCGTAAGAGGCTGATAATGATGATGTGTTATCTTACTCATTGACGTATCTGAAGATCCCTCGTATGTCGACCTCCCTCGCTAGCGCGCCGGCGAGCGGCACCGTCTGCTCGGGCGCGCCCATGCCCACCAGCACGGCCACGCCGCCGCTCTTAGTCGCCTGCAACAAACATAAACGTAAATGGTTGCGGACTACGGTCTTACCACAATAACATTAAACACACCTTAAACCTGTGTTAAACTGGTAAACATGCCTTAGTTGCGTGTGATATGAGCAACCACAAATCTTGATATAACCGTTTTCTAACTCCATTCTGTTGTGACATTTCTAATCATTTTAGACATTTATCTTTAGAGACCATGCAGTGGTGTCGATTCTGTCATTTCATAACTAAACCTAATTTTAGTTTCACTCTCTCTTTCCAAAACATAACATGAGAAAGAGATGGCAGCTGTTTTACAGATCTAAATTTAGTTTTAGAGCTGTCAAATATCTTCCATCCTTGGTAAATTAGAAACCACAAAATTCGAGGACATGTGACATCCACCAAGCCGCAATGGGCCCGCGTGGTGGATTATGGCCCATATCTCTCTCTCTCTGAGAGAAGGCCGGTATCCCAGCAGTGGGAGCGTAAGAGGCTGATACCGTGAAGAGGGAGTGGATGGGTGGACTCACCAAAAGCGCCAGGCGCACGGTGGCCTGGGCTCCACTCGCGTCAAACGACACGTCGGGCTGCGCCCCCAGCAGCCCGTGGATAGTCTTCACCAGCTCGTCCTCCGCTGAGTCGCGGCTCACCAGCACCGTGTGGTCCGCGCCCAGCTTCTTCGCGAAGTCGAGCCGAGACTGGAGGATATCTGTAAAGAAAACAGGAAATTGGGATGTAGCTTGCTACACAAAATACATAATTTCTGTCGTTCTACAATTTTACGAGTAAGAAGATCACATTAACACAATAAAAATGAAATGCACAAAAAATATATAATTTCCACAAGTTTCCTAACTTCAACAAAAATTTTTATCATCCTTTAGTTAATTTAAATGATACCATCAGATTTTTTTACATTTTAATTAAAAAAAATGTATGACAACTATGTTAACGCAGTTTTTAATGCCTGTTTTTAGTACAGCTTTACGGCCCGCGTAGAACAAGTGACGTCAGATGTTCTGCCCAATTTGTATGAGGCGTTTTAGCGCTCAGTAGATACGCCCGACTTTGACTCTCATTTTTGACGTTTCTAGCGTTCGATTTCCAGTTTTTCGATAGAGACATTTTATTCTCACGAGAAAATGAATTGATTCACATCATAAAAAAATTGAGTCAACATCCCAATTGTAGGCTGCCAATGTAGGTATTTTCCGCCCGCCGCTCGTGTGATGCCAGTGAAATTAATGGGCTTATGGGACTTAATACCTAATGTCTCAGGGTAACGAGCGCATTGCAGTGCCGCGCAGGCCTTTGTGTTTGAAAGTTCTTGTTGGCACTGCAATTGTTATGGGCCGGCGTTATGCTTAACACCAGGCAAACGACCAGCTCGTCTCGTTACCAAATAGCATAAAAAAAATACCGCTGATATTTAGTCACTCGGTGATATTCAAAAATAGCACCCCTGTCAGTCTGAGGTCCCACCTGTGATGAGCACTTGCCCCGCCCCGTAGGCCTTGGCCGCGAGCATGGTGAGCAGGCCGATGGGCCCGGCGCCCAGCACCAGCACGCTGTGACCCGCCGTGACGCCGCCGCGCCGGCACGCGTGCACGCCCACGGACAGCGGCTCCAGCAGCGCCCCCTCCTCCATGGACACGTGCTCTGGGAGTCTGAGCAAAACAAAATAAACCTTGATACTTCGATTATAATGGCCAGCAGCATTCTCTTTGGTCACGATCAAAACCTACTGCGATCACCAAGACGCCTGCCAAGCGTGGCAATCCCCTCCCCCTCCCCCTTATGGGGGAGGCCCATGTTCAGCAGTGGACGTCTTCCGGCTGATGATGATGATACTCACTTGAAACAGAAGTCGGCGGCATGTTTGTAGTAACGTGCCAAGTTGCCGTGTACGGGCGGCGTGGCGCAGAAGATCATGTCGGGACAAAGATGGTAGCGGCCAGTTTTGCAGAACTCGCAGTAGCGGCACGGCACGCCCGGCTCGATGGCCACACGGTCGCCTACTTTGAGATTCGTCACTTTGGTTCCGATCTGGAAACGGTAGCGGAAGAAATAGAATTATTATAAACTAGCTACTGCTCGCGGTTTCACCCGCCTGGAGATTCCCACAGCAAATGATAATTTTTTTGAGAATAAAAGTAGCCTATGAATGTGTATTCATTTGTTCTAAGAGAAGTTAGACCAGGCACTAAATATTTTTGTGACATCAAATAACAATCTCGTTATTTTCTATTAGACTCATTACATAATTATGTAGGTAAATATACAGACATTAATAAACATTATTAGGTACCTACTATAATTTTATTACCTACTCACCTGATTAATTATTTGTCATGTCTTATCTTTATCGCCCTGCGGTGAAACATAATCTATTGTTTTTTTTTATAATTGACAGGTCGTAAAACGGTTTATGGGCGTTATCAGACCGTTTAGTAACGCACAATTAAATTATTTAACAATCATCTTTGTTACAATCTAATAAAATTAATAAAATAATGTTTGAGGTTCATTTGTTATCTGAACACCTATATAATTTTTTTTCCTTTTCAAATCTTCCTTTTTTGACATGGAGTTGTAGATTATTTTAAGGTTTCAAATGGACCAGTGATATTATCTACTGTGAGTTTATCTACTTATACACTTAGCTCGCGTTAAAAGTGAAACCATGAAAAAATCTACACGAAGAAATTATTGTAAATATATGCTTATTATTTTTATTGTATAATAACATAGGATCCGCGCCTGTGGCCTCACTCCGTAAATCGAACGTCGAAGCTTCGGCTGGCGGATCGCAGTTTCCCTACTATGAAAGTGTTTCGGATCGAACGTTCGATTCGATTTTCGCACTTGACATTTTGTCTTTCACAGTAGGAAAATGCCGAATCGTCAGCCGAAGCTTCGACGTTCGATTTACGGAGTAAGGCCCCAGGGGCCTTCCACATGACTCCTACGAGTCATGAGTACACACTTCCATGACTTCCATGAGTCCACATCACTCCTACGGAAAACGATGACGGTTGAATGCAGCCGATATCGCTTTAAAGTTTCGGTTGTTTAGCTCATTACGCGAATATTAAAATTTAATTTCGCTTCAGTTGTGGCAGAACTCTGGTGCTATTGACCGAGATAAGGAGGTTAAACCGATAAGCAGGGCACGACTGATATTGAGAATTGCTTTGGTTAATATGTAAAATAAAGCTCACGTTTGTTAGAGGCACTCACGTTTGTGACGGTTCGTATAAAACGGTAGGTCTTGTAAACATAACTTATACTTATTGTTAGAAATTGAAAATGAACTAGTAGGCAAAATAAATTAAAGAACGTTTGTATTCTGGATAGCTGCCAAGTTTCGAAACTTGGTCCAGATATGGAAGCTTTAAAAAAAATTGCCACATATGCTAAATATCTTACATATTTATAGTACATATTGTATATTCTGTGGCCTTTTTTGTATTGGCAATATTTTTATCTCTCTATTTATAGGTTTTTTTTTTCGATCGATTGTAAAAAATAGGTAGGTACGTACAGCATTACGCAATAATGTATTATTGTACCTCGTACCCTATCGCTTTTAATTAAATTTTGACTCTGGAGTATCGCAATAAGATAAAAAAATCATAGATAAGTTCTACAAATAATGCGTTAGTAACCGCCTGTGACTAGGTTCGCGACTTTTTTGACACGTTGAAAACACCGGTTCTCGTCCGATCACCGAAGTTAAGCAACGTCGGGCATGGTCAGTACTTGGATGGATGACCGCCTGGGAACACTACGTAATGTTGGTTTTTTTGCTGAGGTTTTTTTACTTGGCATTGCAAAAATGTGTTTTTATTTATTTTGTGCAAATATTATTTGCTGGACGTTGTGATAGATAGAAAACTATTAAATTTGAGAAACAACATCTAACCAATGGCGCACAGATACAAGTTCCTATGTCCTCACTTTCCTCACCGTGTGAGATCGAGAGTTACCACAAGGAAAATTTAAGCGTGTAGGTGAAAAGTTTTTTTTATACTATTTGGTAACGAGGCTAGCTGGTAGTTTGCCTGTTGGTAAGCACAGCGCCGCCGGCCCATGAATATTGCAGCGCCACTCAGAACTTTGAAACAGAAACGCCTGCGCGGCACTGCAGTGCAGCACTCGTTACCCTGAGACATTAGATATTATGTCTCATAAGCCCGCAGTAATTTCGCTGGCTACTCTGCTCATCAAACCGAAGCACAGTACCTACTGCTTGCACATTAACTGTATTAATTACAAAAGCATATTATAATATTTTAATTTGAAAAGTTGGTTTATTTGAAAGGAGGGAGGTTTATTCGAGGGGGGTGCCACCGAAAATGCCACCCCGGGTGCCGGGCCCGTGCTACGCCGCCACTGATGCCTAGGTCAATTAATGCCACATGCTCTAAAGATATGCCTGGCAAGAAAAGCCGGAAATCAAGTTCTGAGCCAACCCTGCGGTACAGCGCGGGGAGGCAGGGGAACGTCATTCATATTCATTTGTATTGAATTTTGCGTCAATAAGAATACCTCCGTTGAGTCCGTCCGCATGCTGCTGGTATGTATTGAAGATGTAACCAAAATAACGTTACAAATACTAACTCAGAAGAGTTTCTTGGTGCTCTATCCATGGTATAGAGGTATAGAGTCAGAAACGTGATTGCAGTTTTTTATTTGTATGAGTCAGAAACAGAATCGGTTATTTATCGATAGAGGAAATGGAAATTTCCTTATCAATACTCAATGATTAATTAGCACTAGACAGAATAATAATTACCTAAGTGTCATAATACTATAATCTTACCTACTACCTACTTAGCTAATAACTGATGGCTACTTGTTGACAGGTGTGGTACTACAATTAAAACGCATTGGATGAAGAACGAGGATGTTTTTACTAAATAGTACTTAAATAGGTACGAACATATATCAGTGTTACCCCAAAAAAATAATTTTTAGTCGCCTGTGTAGCTAGACAGCGTCTAAAGATAAACGTCAAAAATGATTAGAAATGTCACAACCGAATTATGTTAGACAACGGTTAGACCCTACTTAAATCAGGATTTGTGGTTGCTCATATTTAATCGCGCGACTAAGGCATGTTTAGGCGTTAAACAATGTTTAACACAGGTTTAACGTGTGTTTAATTTTTTATGTCAAGACCCTATGGGATCCTATGGGTATCCCCAAAGTAGGACACCATAAGACATCAAACTATGAAAATATGCAAAGTATACAACCTTGCCGTCGCCACATCAGTCAGTAGTCTAATTTTACGCAATGCAAATGCAGCGGAAGTCAAACGACCCGATATAGGGCATCCCATTGTATTTTGTAGTCAAATGTAACTTCTATGAGCACTCTCCTCAGGCTCATGTACTTATGCAAAGAATTTTGCATGTACCTACTTCAGTAAAGAACTTTGTCGAAGTTGCCATCTCTAGAACAAGGACCTTCGTCTAGATTCTATGATTTAAACAGTTGTTTTGGACTATTCTCCAAACTACATCGCGCCACGCCCATTACCAGTTTAGTATTTAGTTACTGCATTATAATATTAGCACAATGAAGTTCAAGTGAAGTTCAGGGCCATTATCAAGTGCGACAAACAGAAAACTCGGGAAGTCGCGTGTCTAACGCGGTGCCGCATATTATCATATCGGTAGGTAGGTAGGTAGGTATGTACCTACATTTGCCCGCGATCGACGTTTAGGTAATCACTAATTACTAATTTTGTAAAACTGTTTTTTACCAATTGTTTAATGACACGTGGACCGCGTGTCTTGTGATGATAATAATGGCACGTCGTGAATGTAGATAGCCTTGAAATTGTATTTGGTTAACATGTTTGTGGATTTGCATAATAATATCATTCACGGAAAAAATACCCGTTCAATGTTGTCTTACGCCGTTTGTCCACCGCGGTGTAGTTTTTTGACGCAACACAAAATTTCAGACTTTTTGCTCAAATTTACAGGTGTCACGTTTAAATAATTAGGTAAGTAAATAGTAAAAAAAAAAATTTGAGAAGGTGAGTGCCTACTGCTCCATCACGTTAACGTATGAAAAGGGTCACTTAATGGTAGGTACCTGTAAAGTTACTATAAAACGTGGAATGCAAGAAATATCATGTCTTGCCGTATCGTTAAATCTTGGCGTTCCAACTGTGTGTATTTAATACCTACCTTAGCGACGACACCAGCGGCTTCGTGGCCCATTATCATGGGCTTCTTCAGTACGAAGTGACCACAGGAGCCCGACTGCCAGTAGTGCACGTCGGAGCCGCAGATGCCCACGCAGTCCATGCGGAGAAGGACCTCTAGAATGTAAAATCAAATTTGATTTATAACTAATTTATTTCCCGTGGTATGTAAGTTTAATCTGCAGCGCCAATCAAGCTAACAATTGCTGCCACAGATTTAGACACACACAGATATATTCCCATAGATTTATCCCTTGTTCCTAAATCTGTGATTGCTCCTCTCGGTCTGAATTACGCAAAAATATTGTAAATAAGTATAAGCATTTTTACATTCGACTAAACATCAACAAATCATATTATGTAGGTATGTGTACATGTAATTATTTAAGCGGACTAATGAGGATTGATTAGATTTCGAATTCTTGTGTCGTGATATGTCTAACATCACAGACCACTGCTGTGGTCTACTATATCTAAGTAATCTCTTTCTAAGGTATAAAATTGTGAAATTGTTATGTGGGAGGTATAATTTTATATATGAATATCATTTCAAAAAGAAAAACCAATGAAAACCGAAATTCTTAGACAATTTTAACATTGTTTTTTCTTAAATATATTATAATATTTATTACTACTACGTGGGTCAAAAAACGAATGAAGTATTTTTAAAAAATTATTAATATAACTATAACTTCTAACTTTATATTGATTTCATTGTTATATTTTATCGATATAACATACTAACCATCTTCAGATATCTCTGGTATAGGTGTTTGTTCCTGCAATGAGAATAAATGTTAATAAATTAATGTCGTAATGTAGGTAAGTACCTGTAGATATAATTAGGTAGGACATAAAAATTATTAGCTTCGCGCCAGGACACGTTTTTAGCTCCAGATTTCCTAAATATTAATTTAAATTAGCTGACAACAATGTCGTTCCATTTTAATTTATGGCAGATATTCAAACACCATGGAACGACTGCAGCTGTTATCACTGGATTACAGCAACAGCTTTATCTAATGAAAATACATAGATAAATACTGACATAAGTAGATACCTACCTCACGTTCGGCCACACAACACACACGCAAAGCAACGCATTGCGAAAATATTTACAGTTTTTATCTCTATGTGTTCATATCTACCTAATATGTCAATTAAATTTTGACAATAATATAAAACAAAAATAATAAAATAAAAACAGAAAGTAAACGTTTTCTTTGACAATTGTACACCTACCTAACTAAGCTGAGTAACTCAACAAAACTTAGGTATTATAAGTAGGTACCCCACCTAGGCTTATTATTTATTACCTTTTTTTTACTCTAGGTACCATGAATTCGACGTGTATGGTATTTTTCTGATTCTTTATTACAAAAGTTCCTGCCCGCGGCTTCGCCCGCGTGGTATATCTTTATGGCCTATGTGTTATTCCAGAATCTAAACTATCTGCATTCCAAATTTCATCAAAATCAGTTTAGTGGTTACGGAGACAGGTACGTGGTAACAAACATTCACAGACACATAAACTTTCGCACTTATAATATTATTAGGAGTAGGATAGATAATCTGCCTGTGTTATCATTATTTACTGATTTATAAGTTAGATCATTTTTATTGCGTATTTATTTTAATTTTTCGCCCTAAAAACAAGATAGGTATGGGCCATAATCCACCATGCGGGCCCAGTGCGGCTTGGTGGATGGTGAAAAATTATAATAATTAAAAAAAACACGACTGCCCTTGCCAATGTCATTCGGAATGATGTAATAATACTAATATTATACCTAATAATCAGTTATTGTTTATTTACACAAAAACTTAATCTAGATATAGCTTCCTCCCGAGCTTCGCCCACGCTGTACCTCGATATATACCTTTTTAAATTGTAATCTACGTGTTATTCTGATGTATATGTAAGCTTTAGATTACTGCAGGTAGTTTCACAAAAACCCGTTCAGTAGTTTTTGCGTGAAAGAGTAACAAATAGCCATCCATACATCCATGCTCACAAACTTTCGCGTTAATAACATTAGTAGGATAATAATATTATGTCATTGTATAACATACAGTACTCAATGAGTAATGACGTAAGTCTGTAACAAATAATTATTGCTAGTACAAGCTTGTTATAAACAAGATGACAAATTAAAGGAATAACGAATGTTGATAATGTAAGTACCTAATACCTACTTAAGTACTTATTCGATCCGATGCTGGGGAATATACTCCTCTATTAACGCAGATTTTAGCTCATGAAGTGTGATTGGAGGGAGGTTTCTTCGCCTTAGGGGGACCTTAGATGCTCAAGCAAACGTACGTTTGCTTGAGCATCTAAGGTCCCCCTAAGGCAACTTGGAAAAAAGATGGGCAACTGAAAAACGAGAGAGAGAAATAAAAAGGAACTCCTGAGGGTCTATCTTGAACTAATAATCTTAAATAATAGAAACTGGAGGAATCTCAAGGTCAGTAACCTTCCTCAACTCCATATCACTGTCACCGCATAGCTCCGCCATATTACCTGGACTCTATAAATTGGCGAGTCGGACCTATAACTTGGCAAGAGGTGCTAGACGAGCCTATCATCGTTCCAGCATAGTCCTGGAAATTATCATAACTAGAAATTATCATAACTGGAAATTATCATAACTGGAAATTATCATTCGGAAATTATCACTTGGACTGGATCATCCGACATTTTGAACTCCTTCTCCCTTTTTTTAAATTTACTCTTTAAGTATTTATATTATTTTCGTCTCTTTCATTTTTTTTTTAAATTAGTAATTAGTTATAAATAAATTTGTAAACTAACCTCTTGTCTTTTCCTTCACCCTTAGGACCGTAGGTAGGTGAAGGCTACCCTCTCTTTAACTTGTGCGTTACACGAAAGTGTAACGTTACAAGGCCCAGGGCGCTGAATCCTAAAATACGCCACTGATCCCAGCCCACACATGTACGGAGCTCCCGGCGTATGCAACTATTTCTTCAAAATGAATCGCTCTCCTGGAGGGTGATTTTAATTCACTCTGAATGATATCCGTGTCGGAAGCGACTTTCTCGATTGTTTATATCTCGGAAACACCTCCGGACAGAGAAATATTGACGGGATTATATCCGTGTTTACTTATAATGTTTATGCAACCGAGTTGTCGAACCTAAACGGGTAATTTCCCTGATGGGAAGCTATTCCGAAATATAAACGATCATAACAGTTGCTTCCGAGGCGGATATCATTCCGAGCGAATTTAAAATAACCCTGCTGGTCTTCTGCATACTTACTCTTTGCATCTAGGGTCCAGTTCACGAGCATATCTCTGTGTTGCATCACGATGTTCCCTCTCCAGTTTTGGGCCATTTGCTGGTCTTTTTGGCTTTAACTTAAATTCAGCAAGGTATCATCTTACAGTCCATTCACTTGGATTACTTTCTAATCATTTCTCAGTTCAACTCCCGTAAGAAATCGATTTCGCAGCATTGTTGAGACCACGGTTATTTTAATTGATATCCGTCTCGGAAGCGACATTTTTGATCGTTTATATTTCGGAAGCGCATCCCGTCATGTCAGAGAAATTTCGAAAAGATTCCACAACTCAGCTACATAAACACGGATATAACCCCGACAATCATTCTGAGTAGGAAGCGAATTTTTCTGATTGTTTTTGTCTCGGAGGAACACTTCATTATGGTGTTAGAAAATAGTTTACAATAAATTTAATGACTTTAAAGCATGTTTACTTTAAAGTAGGTACTACAATTACTAAAAAAAATGTAGACTTCTGATTTAATTAAGTATGTCAATTTGGTGAAACTACTACACATTGATAAAAAAAACTGCTGGGATTAAAGTGGCTGGGATTCTTCTTTCCCCGACGAGACAGGGAAGTCGACTGAAGTCGCAAATTCGAATCTAGTCCGTGCCTAATATTTGCTTCTCAATAAAATGAAAAGATTTATTTGCAATTTTTATAATGAAAACATGGGCTCTTACCAGTCTTAAATCCTTCGGCTCGTAAAGAACCGCGGTGAGATTGTCGGTAGCCATGTTGCGTGCGTTCGCTTCCACAGTCCGGGAATTACTGCTTACTGATCCGTTAGAGCCGTAGAGTTGTGTAGCACGCGAGCTAATGTGGTCTAGAACATAATGTTGTATCTGAACTGAAAAGTGATTATATCTGTTCACTCGATTTCAAACTATACCTTTATGTTATCTTCTCGTTCTCGTGACTCAATTCGAATTTAATCATGCCCAGTTCGTATATACTACTTTTGCTTTATGAATGTCTGTAAAAGATTAGACTGATATAAAAATTACGCAGATGTATGCTAATGTACATTTTTTATGATAAAAACGAGACGACTCGTTGCACAAGCGCGATTCCATGTTGGCCATGTTGCCGGTCGGCTGGCCGGCCAGCTGCCATAAATACATTATATCAATATATGTAGCCCATGTGTCATTCAGGTTAACCTTCACGCCGCGCACGCCGCCGCATGCCACTAAGTTCATGGCGATGATAGCTGTATTGGTTTATTTTATTCAAAAATATTGAAATGTTTTTTTTTCAGTTGTAACTGCATTACGAATACCTACCAGCGATTGTGTCGTCTCTTTTAGGTTTTTAATGTTTTGTGAAAAATTAACGTTATTTGTGTAAATAAACTACCTTTTATAACAAATAATTAGCTATACAAATAATTATCACATTTGGAGCAGTCATTTTAGCCGATAAATACGTACAGTACTCCTGTTAAAAAAAATTAAATAATAATATATTAAAACAAGCTATCGACTTTTTCTTCCTCCAAACCTATAATAAATCGCTAGTGGTACCTACTGATATAAAAGAGTGGCATTGTCACTCGGCCGAAAAGATCTTTTCATTTTAGTGATACATTTCGTTCACCTTTGCTGATTAGAATTGACCTATTGAATGGACGAACGGAACAAGGACGGCCGGCCGGCGCGGCGCGGCGGCCTCAAGGCCATGTGACGATATGGCAACTTGGCAACATTACATAATCGACGGGAGGTGTGTCTAACTACATAGTTTGTGACATAGTTGTACGATGTTTGCAGTCATTATTATTTTATACATTTGCCTAATTCTGCGATCTAGAGTCGGTGCCATTTTCGTTTGGTTTCTATTTTAAGGTAGGTAGGTAAAGAGGCATGGCCATGGATAGATTTTTGCACTTTTAGAGAGCGACATAATATTATGATGCGATGACGCGCAGCCTTATAAGTAGGTAAGTAGAAACAGAACTTCTCTAAAAGGGGAAAGTGATTTATTTCATTTCCGGTATCTAATATTAGTACTATGTTGACCAAATTTAAAGAGGACCACCTGGAACTAAAATACCACTCTAATAAATGAAAAAGAAAAATTCAAATCGGTCCATAAACGGTGGATAAATATTATGTACCTACCTAAGTAGTATAGGTAGCTAGGTATCTACTTTAAAAAGCCTTCCCTAGCCAGTGTCACTCGGGATGATGTATCGATACGCGATACATCGAAATCTGTTCAGGCATTTAAAAGTTACGGTGGAATAAAGAAACTCACATAGACCATACATTAACCCTGAACATATTACACTCCTTTTTGGACAGTCGTGTAAAAATGATGGAACACGACTGCCCAAACCAGTGCCACTCGGAATGATCAAGCATGAAATTTATGGTGGATTAAGGAAACTCAGGGTTCATGTACGTATGTGCACATACATACATAACAAATAAATGAAAATAACAAACACAATCGTGTAGATAATAGTTACAGAGAGTACGAGCTAACAAGGATATTTAACTTTCGCATTCTAAATCATTACCTACCTTCAGATTCTCTTGACTCGACTCTTTCCTCGCTTATGCGTTATCAACCGGGAGACACTCACTCCTGCCACAGAACATAATATAGTAATACCCTGAACATAATATAGGCACAGTTTTGCAATGTAATAGTTAAGTCGACATAAATTCATGTTTTATCACTATCTCACCCGACGTGAAGTGAAGAATTGACAATGTGATCGAAAGTGACGCGCTAAGCGGTACCTACATATGATTTGTACAGTCACTCACCATGACGTAACACAAGTCATTGTCGTCGATATATACGAATATGTAAGTACCTAAATACGAATATGTTTTATAATGCATGGTGGATGGGCATTTGCATAGTGCTGCTTATTATAGCTAGCTTATACATTCAAGTTCACAATCCGACACTAATCCTCTAACGGCGTGTTGCAGCAGTTACACCCGAGGGCCAGTTCTAATGACAACATAACCCCATAACATAACAATTGCAGTGCCACTCAGCTTTGAAAAACAAAGGCCGGGCGCTCGATACCCTGAGACATTAGGTAAGTCTCATAAGCCCAGTAATTTAACTGGCTACTGTTCTCATCAAACCGGAACACAGTAATGCTTGGACATTACTGCTTGGCGGCAGATTTCACGAGCAAGGCGGTGGTACCAACCCAGACGGACACTGGCAGAAGAGTTAGTCCTACCACCAAGTAAAACGTGTTCGCCAACTATCGACCATTATCGTAGGTGTATATGTATAACGCTACACCTCATAGGTAAGTACTTAAGTAGGTACCATCGAAGTATTCCTTCCACCAAATTAGTCTGTTGTTATGGTGTGTGAATTATACTTATTACAAGTAATTAATTACGATAATTGTACACTAATGGTCCCCAGGTTAGTGGACTTTTATCGTAATTCATATAATATTAACGTAATGATTATGTTGTATCATTTGACTTGAGTTTATCTTATCTACATTTTGCAGGTCATAGTTTTAGACTGACAATAGGTAAGTATAAAATTTTACAGCTACATAATTGTTTATTTAAACGTGATACGTTATGTCTAAGCCCAGTATTCAATAAAATACATCAATAATTCATATATTTAAACTAGATGGCGTTAGTAAAAAGGTATGCAAAACACCTTGTTCTATGAGGAAACTATAAATTATGATAACTTCTACTTTTGAATTGAACTTCCCACCGTACCCTCCAAACCGCAAACTCCAAAATAACTCGATTCAACCACTCGAGTCTATGGGGTTTGGTTATTTATATCAATTTTCGAGTCTACGCGCCGCGCGGGCTATATCTGTCAACGATTTTGCAAGTTTTGATTGCTCTAAGATTAATAATAAAAAAAACACGACCGTCCTAGCCAGTGTTAGGTACTCGGAATGATGTGAACTTGTCGTCTAAATAAAGTCGTAATAAAGGATTCTAACTATAAATACCCCATATACTTAAATCTGTTCAGACATTTAAAAATAGTAGAAAAAATAAACTCACATACATAAATGAATCCTAAAAATAATACACTGCTTTATTGGGCAGTCGAGTAAAAATAAGCAGTCAGACTCGAAAGTTGATAAAATAAATTCAAAAGTCATAGACTCAAGAAGCACTGAGTCGAGTTTCATTTAAGGGTACAAAGATTAGACTTATATATTTTTATGGCTATATAATTATGTGACCTATAATATAATATATAATATAAATAGTGGTGTTTCTATATTTTGCGCCGGAAATATACATTTATACAAGTAGATACTAGATACGCTAGGTACCTATCTAGTTATCTAATATTTTCATCAATCCAAACTAGAACGATCATCAAAATTACATCAAAAATTCATTAAACTTGCTAAATGTACATTTCGAACGAATGTAATTGAAAAAATAGTAACCTGTTCAATGTAAAATTGTAGTTAGACCATTATACCGTTTTGTGAGTTCTGTTTTATTTATTTTAAAAAGGTGAAGACCTTCCGAGTGCGTTATCAGATCTTGGCTAATGATAAACATATATATGATACCACTCTGGGACTAGGCCCTTTCAGTAAATCTGTTTATAAAATAATATATAAGAAACTGTCTTGGAAGTCGATAAAAAAGTGGGTAACCAATTTCAATCTCCTAACTGTTGAAGTGTTCAATGCGAATAAAGAGGAAATTATGGCGTCTTTATTGCACTTACGTGAAGTGATTCAAAATAGTTATTGATGTCATTTGTTCACCTTGGAATTAAATCACCCACGTGAAAAGAAGCAACTTTTTTATTATTCTTATGGACTTTAGGTATATCTGTATAATTATTGTCAACGTATATTGTACCAAAATATACTCTTTAGGTAAGGCTGTATATTATTATTATAATTTAATGTTGTCTTATACAGAGTTACAAAGAACGCTTGCAAAAAATTAATAATTATTTCGTTCTGCTTCCGCTAATATAATACTTGCCGCTTATATATTACATTGAACCAAAAACACAATTATGTTGTTTCTATACTTAATCTTCAACGACCTTGTGTTGTTGGTGGTGGGTGGGTCACTGGCAGCCACCCACCTGCTGGTGACCCACGTGGGTCCGTGCACCCGCTCGCAGCGAACCATCGTTTCCATGAAGGAGCTCAGCATCGCGACGCAGACTTACGACTCCACGCTGTCTGGAGAGTTCAACATCACAGAGGATGTGGAGAATGGATGGACAATTCAGGTAACACATTGGTGTCGATTCTGGCGTCTCATTCCTAAACCTAATTTTAGTATCGCTCTCTCTTTCCAATAACTAAGAAGAGAAAGGGATGGAAGATGTTTGACAGGTCTGAATTTAGTTATATAGCTGTCAAATATCGTCCATCTTTGTAAAATTAGGCGTCATTAAATTCATGACCGTTAAAACAATACAAATACAAACAAATACAAATCGTTTATTTTGACATAAAAGTATTTACATAGTTATGCTGAATCCATAGCCTCCCGAACTAGTATACACTGTGTTTCAGGAGTCAGTGGCTTCTCCTTTTTAATAGCTAGATACTAAAGTTTGACAAGTTAAACAATAGATAGGAACGTACACGCAAGTGAATTAATCTGACAGGTCTAAAATATATTCCATCCGTTTCTCATATTCTTATTTAGAGAGTGAGAGAGTGAAACTAAAATTAGGTTTAGGTATGAAACGCCAGAATCGACAGCATTGTCCTTTTTCTTATTTTTTATAATAAAAATGTCCGACGGTCTTTTTAAAGTTAGTTTTATCTTTCGAACAGACAAGCGCTGTGCTGTGGAAGCACTGCTAAAATTGCATACTATTAATTATACAACTACCTAACCATAATTATATTATATTATTCGGGTTACAATGAGTCGTATCTGTTTGTAGAGTATCCAAAAGGAATATTTTTTATATATTTTGAATGTGTACAAATTCTAAAATCAAATACAATAATAAACGCATATAAAATATATGTCTACGATTCTCTTAATCGTCCAATAATGTAAACGAACTTGCCGGCTCACCACAACCAATGACATAGATATAAATTCAAATTAGAACCATGTTGTTGGTTAGCAATATATAGTTATCCCGGTAATAACATAGCATAATATTTCCTAATATCAGTTAAAATGTTAAAACCCTTACATAGAAAAAACCTAAAAATATCACCATACAGCGGCCTCCGATGCAGTCGCTGTATCACGGCAAAAAGTAGGTTACCATGGCTCGCAGTAATGAAGGAAAGTAGCCAAATATTCCTGATTCAAAAATACACATGAGGCCGCCTTATACTTGCCAGGCCACGATGCAAAAGTGCCAGGACATCCGCAACACGGACACGTGCGATCACTTCAGCTCTTTCCACATCGTGCGCGACGGCTGTGGAGAAGATGACACGGAGGAGGAAGCGTATTACATACTGTTTCACTACACTACGCCTGAGTGAGTCTCATTTACGGCAAGATTATAGGTATGCCAGGCCGCAACGCCAATATATGCTTGCTAGAAAACCACGCAGCCGAGTGTCACTGCCATACCACGATGAGACGTTGCATGTGCCCCTGACAGACAACTTTGCAAGGCTATACCACTGCCAGACCACGATTCAATGTTGCTTGAGCCACTTTCAAAATACAATGCAGAATGCTAGGAAATAGTATAATTTATTTTTGCTCGCGTTTCGTTTTGTGCTTCGACTTACGATGCAAACAGAATCGTTTATGTAGGCATAACAAGATTGTCATTTATTTAATTTTAACAATCGGTTATTTGGCACACCTGGATACTTAGATATAAACTACCTACGTCCTACGTCACACCCTATGTTTTATACAATTTACTTATTTTGAAAACAATTCGTAGTTGCGACCTTTGATAAATAATAAGATAAATACTGTTTACCCAAAATAATATGATATCGTAATCATATAGTTACTTCTCTTAATTGTCCTCGACGACAGGCTTATTTACCGATACTATGATATAAAGATTCAAGAGTTGAATAATAGCTACTTGCCTAGCCGAGCAACGTCGGACCTCGAAACAAAAAAAAACATTTATATTGAATGGGTATAATAATTACAGAGAGCGAGCCTCATATTAATAGAAGAAAAAAAAAGACTGATAATATTAGACTAATATTTCTTATGAAATAGTCACAATGGAACTAGGAGGTGGTAGTGTGTTTTTCTTTTCTATAAACTATATATATTTTTCACTTACTCATTCCAGGGTGGAGTGTCCGATCCGCGCCGGCGTGTACGAGCTCAACAACTACCCTTTCTTCACGGAGGACAACTACTACGCGGTGCACGAGTCCAAGATATCCACCAGCGTTTTTGGATACACATTTCTCATGGAAGGATACACTGTGGATAGACGGAGGGTTAAGCTCATTTTTACGTTCTTGATCCTTTCATTGCGCATGTATCTTTGTATTTGTTTGTGACATCGTAACTCCCAAAGAGACCTTTTATTTTGTTTTTACCACTCATCACTACCTCATCTGATCTTAAATTAATATGCAGGCGAAGTTGGTATGGTGGAATACGCTCAGCTTAAAATGGGAACTGGTACAAGAACTGTTGCAAGAACATATACGTATAGGTACCTATATAAGTGCTGACGACAGTTTTCTTCTTGAGAACTGTAACTAACAAGCTAGCACTAGAAAGTGCCTTACCACCATATAATTTTAAAACGCAATATTATCAAGTTCAAACTCGTAAGATTCGAACCATCAACCTACGGATTGGCAGATTTGGCAGCCAAGCCACCATCACTTCAAATTTAAATGGTTCTACAGTTCGACCGTGTTGACCTCAATTTTCTGTATTTTTGCGACATTTCAGCTGTTCTGTGTGGAAGCCTACCTGCAACTGCTGTACATGCGAGAACACAACTGGCTCGGAAACAAACACAAACTCGCACAGACTACCACCCCAAAGGAAAACAGAAAAGAAGACGAATAAATGCAATACTCAAAAAAGATACCTAAACATAAGCTACGTTTTAAACCCTTGCAAGAAGTAATTTTTGAAACTATCAATGTTCGATTTGTCCTCTCAAAAATGTTCAATGCCAACTCACCGTGCAGACCTTCTGAAAGCAAGATGCAAGCGACGTTTATCAAAAAAACAACTGGAATGAAACACCAAGTTATAAAAATAAAACAAACAAAGACTATAAAATATGATATCCATTTATTCATCCCATCCCCACAAGCCGTGACTCTCTCTGATAGTCTCCCGGTTGTCCCTCCTGTCTCGGGTGGTGGCGCTGGCTTCACCTTTAGCCACCGCCTTCTTCCGTTCCATTTTCTTCTGCTTGCTTTCTAGATTCTTTTTAACTTGCTGCTTTACTACGTCCGGGGCGATGGTGCTCGCTGACGTGTAAGACCTCATTGAGCGAACGTCTGACAGAGCTTTTTCTATCATTGCTAATCGGTACTTCTGTGAATTTTTATCTAGTTCCCCGACTTTGTCACTGTTTTCAGCGCTTTTGTCAATGTCTTCAGTGCTTTTGTTAGTGTCTACGGCGATTTTGTCAGTGTCTACCGTGATTTTATCAGTGTCCTCGGTTATGTTGGGGTTTACAAGTGTGGGTATTTCGTCATTGTGGTGTGTTTCTGCGTCGACGATGGTGAGGGTGACCGTTTTGTTTGTGATAGCTTGGATGGCACTGCGGTCGTCGTTATGGATGGATGCGTCTACCTAAAATTTTTAAATAAATAGTAAAAGTGCCTAAATTTGGCTAACAAACTTAACTTTTTAACAATGGGTGTCATTGTAAAAGTATGGCGTCATCGTCACGTCATCTTTGACAGTTTTGACAAATAATAAGCTGTGTTGTCATCTGTTCTGTCAATGTCGACGATGTTGTAGTCTGAACGTTGTGAATGTGCTTAACCTAGATGCTAGATTAGAACCGGCTCCCAAGTACAGCTCTCGTATCACACCAAGATGTGGCTTGGGGTCCAATTTACGACTACAGAGTGGTAGCTACCCAGGCAAGCACTAGAAAATACCATACTGCCAAGCAAGAGCTTGTAAACAATTTATGAGAGAAAGGATGAAAGATATTAGACACAAGTCGAAAATATTATTTACATCTCTTTCAGATTACGTTCTTAATTGGAATGAAACCAGTTTTATATATACCCAGGTATATTAATCTGTCTATTATATTATGCTGACGATGCAGTCTGACACATTCCTGAGAACTAACCTGTTTCCTAAGGGCCTCCACCTCAGACTCAGTATATTTGTTCACACTGTCCGTCTCCTGTTCGGTATCCTCTGCGTCTGAATACTCTTCGTCGCTACTCACGTTTAGACCAATGCCCATTTCCTGAAAAGACAAATTATGTTTTTTAATTGACGATACAACAAGCTGGCCCTTCACTTGACGGTAGTAGGGGGTAGGCAGGGTTTCGAGTTCGATCTCCAGCCAAGGATAACTTTGTGCGGTGAGCATAGTTTGTTCTCAGGTCTTGAATGTTTATGTTGTGTATTTGTTTACTTTTTCTTTCATTCTTTCTTTGTATTTATGTGTCTATCCTATCTGCGATACAGTATAAATGTTATTTATTTATTTAACTAAAGACTCACTTCCAACAATTCGTTATCCACATCCTTGGTCCTCTTGTACCCCGAACAAGCTACCTCGGTATCCAGCGTGTCGTCTCGCTCTAGGTCGGAGAACTTCGGATACAGCTCGCTCTCGTAGCCGAAGCGCTTCTTGAAGAATGCTCGGATGCATTTCACGTCGCGGTCGAAGTAACTGAAAGCGTTGTGTTATTTTATCATTACGCAAATCGGAAGGCCATTGTCAGGGGTGCTGAACTGGGTAATCTCCATGTGGTGCAACCTGGATATCTATCAACAATTTCTCGCGGTAAGATATTGTTGACACATAACTGATAACTAGGCGAGGTGGGGCTCTGAAAGGAGCAGCAGAGGGCTTGGTTAATGAGGCATAAAGGCTGAGCGGAGCCTGAGAGTCCCCAGAGATATATAATCCGGACTTGGGTTCTCAAGCGCGGCTAGGCGCTCAAGTCATGCAATGCATACGCTTCCCATGGTAAATAGCAATACTGCAATACTATACAGTATAGGTGGTGTTGCCGCCAGAGGAGTGCCCGCCTGCCAGTGCGAGCGATATTAACAAGGACTGGCGGAATAACTTTTATGGTCACGCGTTAGGCTTTTCATCAGGCCATCGACCTATTCGCTGCATTACCTATACAAATAAATAAAATTGAAGTGTCTGTTTGTAAAATTAAAAATAACAGCTTTTTACTAAATTTATGCATATGAACGGTACCTATAACAAAACAACCATTTTTTAATTTTTAGTCTGTCTGTTTATTCCGGGTAATCTCCGAAACGGCTGGTCCGATTTTGACGGGACTTTCACTGGCCAATAGCCGATGTTACAAGGAGTAACTTAGGCTACGTGAGCGAAGCCGCGGGGAACAGCTAGTATTTAATATAAAATGATAATAATTCATTTAGCCTAAAACCATATAGTGGATACACAAAGTATTACTATGTACTCTATGTACATACCTTCACCACGCAAAAATGGCCACATGTACACAGACATGCTGCGACGAGCCATACCCTCGTCTAAATATATAATATAATGTAATATAATATAATTTGGTTTGAGATTGTGTGTAGATGACCATTTTTGCGTTCGACCATTACATCACCTGATGTGATGATGTGGTATGGATGAATTAGAGTAGGTACTTACAGTTCAGCATTACAATGCGAAGTGGACACCATCTGCGGAAAGTCTATGATGATGGGATGGTTGTCTCCATCGATCATGATGTTGAACTCGTTGAAGTCCCCGTGGATGACCCCGCAGTTGCCGAGCTGGACTATAAGGGACATCAGCTCGTCATACAGGGCTTCCGGATCTGCTACTGATGTCACATGCGTTCTGTAATGATTATGTTTGTTACATTAATATCCCTATTAATATATTATGTTAAAATCCAGACTATAATAAATGTGAAAGTTTAAATTGTTTGTTGGTCTGTCCATGATTCACGCAGCAACGGAACAATGGATCGACGTGATTTTTTGCACAGATATAGTTTAGGGGCCAGATGGTAACATAGGATACTTTTTTTTATCCAGGAAGACTATTCCGGAAGCATGGTTCCCGTGGAAATCTTCATGCAAGTGAAACCGCTGGCAGCAGCTAGTAATATAGTATTACAAATGCGAAATACACTTATGTAATTCATAATTTGTATTAATTTGTAAATCTTTTATCTATTAAGTATATCACTCTGACTATATTCAAGTATAATGTCAATAGTATACCCCAAGTTTCTTGTTGCTGATTTGCAACTTGTAAAAGTGCTAATAATTTTGCTCTTGATGCTTAAAATCATACTATTTGTTTTTATTGTTTGTGCGGTAAATGTGGGCTCACGTTATTATCTGGACTTTATTAGTTACTACTTACAAAGGGCCTCCAGCAATAAGGTCCATGACGACACAATGCCGGTTAAAGTCGACAGGCCGAGGCACAGGGAAACCCCGGTCGTATAGGGCCTTCATGTAAGCGAACTCCTTGGTCGCGGAGATGCGCGAGAGGTACAGCCAGGACGCGCGGTTGCGGTGCGCGTGGTAGTCGCGCTTATCCTTTACATTGCGGAAGCAGGTGCGGCCCAGTCTGGGAACATTTCATTTAACATTTAGGGCGCCAGCAGTATAGGGTGGAGCATGATTCCTATGGAAGTTGCTACTAATCAACATGTTTTGAATAAGGTATATAAAAAAGCATCACCTGTGAAGTTTCATACATAGAGGATTCCTATCTTCATCTGCAACCGTGTAGATGTTTGACTCTTTCCCAACACCAATCTGGTTACCAAATGAAGATATCACACCCCTGTTAGTCAACGCTTTCAGAGCCAAGTAGTCATAGCCAGAGTTTGTAAGACGGTAGCCATCATCTAATAAAAAAAAGAACTATATCATTGTTTATAATATTTATATCACACAAACTAAAAAAAAAGTATTCTGTAATGTCTGTCTATATTCGTACAGTACAATTTAATTTGGATAAATAATTGAATCCATTATATTGTGGCTCTTTGATTTTTGTAAGGATTAGGACTAGTAGTGCGTGTTAAATAATCGATTCAGGAAACTCCTTACGAAGTAGATAATCAGTTTCATGCGCAATCTGTAAGCTGTTTTATTCCTTATTGATCTCTCAATTTGTCATCAAGCAAACAAAGAAATGGAAAAAGTATAGCTACATATCATTAGCTAATAATAATCACGGTAAATACCCCGTTATAATGCATGTGATTAACCGTGTAATTTCAAGTAGTGTAACTTACAATGTTTTCCTCTCTCATATGTGAGCAGTCTATGTTTACAAAGCTCCTTCATAAGCTTATGGACTCCGCCATGTCGGAGGTTGGCAATAGATGCTACCAGCGACCCAGGCACCAGTTCGTGGTTTTTCATACCCATTTCCACCTGAAAATAGCCAAAATGTGATAGAGGTTATACACTAAGATACTATTTCATCTTTGTAGTATGATTACCGCAGTGAGTACACGGAAGTCTTCGGCGGTTAAATACCGCAATATAGCTACGTCTAGCTTTCCCATGTTTAATTGAGTTTGTTTCTAAATCTATAAATACAATTTATGTAATTATGTTATTTTAGTAAACACACAATCAATGTGACCCAAACTTGACGAAAAACATATGAGGGGGGCAGGGCAGGGGCACACTTCCTTATCATACTCTTTGTTCCTTATGACAGTTCCTTAGTCGAGCGCCGAGCCGAGACACAGAAACTAACGCCATCGGTTTATATACAAGGAACTATTTTGACGTTAAAATGTCAAGTTACTTAAAAATGTCAAAGTAAAAATAGTTTCCATGGTAACTATTTGTAGTTATCATGGAAACTGATTTTTCTGTGGCGCCATTTGTATATTATAATAATTATTTTATGTAATTTTATGAAGTCTAATAATATTCGTTTATAAATCAATGTAATGTCTTTAAACCATTTTTTCTATAATTATATTTCAATGTTTCATATTTTGTAATCGGGCAAGTAATACCGTACACTGGCCTTACTTTGACACTGGCAGAAAAACGTCAAGCAGCGTTTAAAAGCCATAATCTGAAAAAGAAGAAGAAGTACTTCCACAGAAGCTAGGAAATAAAGAAAGAAGAAGTACGGAATTCGAAAAGGAAACACCTCCTTTTTGCCGAGAACGAAAACTAATCTCCGAAACTAGTTTTGCGACGATGCTAAGTTTTACTTGTAATCTGTTATCGATTGCATTTCCTACATAATGAATTTCAATTTTCATTGCATTGACCAAATAACTAATTTCGTGAAGTGGTTTTCATGTGAAAACCGTGGCAAACGACGATAAAACCATTTATGTATTTATGTTAAAATAGTCTTCGTTCCATAAACCAGTCTTCGAATTGTGAGATGCGAATATTCGCATCATATTGAAATGGAGACGAATCTACTCTAGATTCGGCTTCGTTTCGTTTTCGAATAATTGAAGAACTACCTACCTATCTCTAATTAACTTCAACTTCAACTTTGAATCTTCTTTGAATGGCTATCTCTAATTAAAACGAACCGTCAATTTTATTTATCGAAAAGATCGGTACATACTTGCACTGCTGTTTATTTATATGTCTATGTGATGTCTATGTTGTTTTCGACCTAGGTTTCGAGCGTGTCCGACACAGATTACTATATATGTATGGTGTCCAGTGTTGCCAACTTTATTTTAACGAACCCACTAATTGTGGTGTAGTAATCCACCAAAAACCACTAAATTTGGCGATCCCTCAAACCACCAGAAAACCACTAACATATACCACTAACATATTATGCCAGGCAGACATGCTTTAAAATATTATTTGGAAATAAAACATCAATTATCGGCTGTAATTTATACTACAAAATTATAGTTTATTTTTGTTAAAAAAAAAAACCTTATAGACATTAAAGACATTCATCTTCGGAAGAATAGGCTTCTTCTACAATTTTTTGAATAATAAATTTCATTATTCCCTTATTTTTGTACTACGATATTTGGTAATAATAATATGTAGTTATTGCAGCATTTTCCCTCGCGTTTTAAACTAGTACGGACTGTGAGAATTGAAGATAGCAGATATAATTTCATTCGGTTTCTGATAAATAATCGCTAATGCATAGGAAATAATCACAAACACATCTTTTCAATTAAAACCAAACTTGACGCACGGTAGTATTCATACGAATAAAGTCCATCATCAAAATTATTCAAGAAATTGACCAACTGTTATCGGGGAATCCCTGAAAACCACCACCTCAGTTCTGTGCTGCCTACACTTTTTTTTTATGTTATTTGTAAACGAGACGAGCTGGTCGTTTGCCTGATGGTAAGCATAACGCCGGCCCATAACATTTGTAGTGCCACCCAGAACTTTGAAACACAAAGGCCTGCGCGGCACTGCAATGCGCTCGTTACCCTGAGACATTAGGTATTAAGTCTCATAAGCCCAGTAATTTCACTGGATACTCTGCTCATTAAACCGGAACACAGTAATGCTTGCACATTACTGCTTGGCGGCAGACTTCACGAGCAAAGCGGTGGTAACAACCCAGACGGACACTCGCAGAAGAGTTAGTCAAAAAATATACACTTGTTTTGTAATGTAAACGTTTCCAGTGCTTTTCTATATTTAATTCGTGCTAGTGGTTTAATGGGGTACCTTACCACTAACTGAAACAACCTAAGCCACTAGAAAAATCCACTAGCCACTAAAACCAAAATTTGTCCACTAAACGGTAAGCCTAAACCACCAGATCTAGTGGAAAATCCACTGAGTTGGCAACACTGATGGTGTCCGACGCTCTTCCTCAGGCCTAGACAGAGAAGGTAATAGACGACTAGATAGCTTGCATCTCATTCATACAAGAAGGAGAACCACTTATGCATACTTCATGTAAAGAAAAGAGATAGAACGATATGACTTTTTGTTTCATGTCGCGTGCCGGTTTTTCCAAGGTCATTCACACTATTGTGCAAAACAAACATTGACAGTTCGCCCTATATTCTGGAGTTCGCCGCAGTTTTGACGCTTTTATTAATTGAAACCAGACTGTGAACACGTTTTATTACTTCCAAATTGTGAATAACAATTTCCCTAACAAATTTACTATGAGAAAATGGTTCGGTGCAGTGTGTTAGGATGCAAAAGTGACAGTGAACAAAAACTTCCCGATTTGTCTTTTCACTCGTAAGTACAGTACTTTTGGATCATATTTAGGCTTCAAAATTGATTGTTAAACATATAAACACTCTAGACAACAACATTTAGAATAGAACTTTGTTCATTAATATGCAATAAAGTTGAATTCAATCAATGTTCGAATCCTTCAACCACAAAATATCTCAGTTTGGTGTTGCCTGCATTCGAAATTATTTTTCCCCAGACCACGTATTTTTATGTCATATAAATATATAAACACTATACAAATACTACTACACAAATAAATAAAACTGAACTGATTAGACTATACAAATAAATAAAATTGAAGTGTCTGTTTGTAATATCAAAATAACAGCTTTTTACCAAATGCATATGAAAGTATATATACGGTACCTATAACAAAACAACCATTTATAAAATTTTTGTCTGTCTGTCTGTTTGTTCCGGTTAATCATCGAAACGGCTGGGCCGATTTTGACGGGACTTTCACTGGCAGATAGCTGATGTTACAAGGCGTAACTTAGGCTACTTTTATTTTAGAAAAAGAATTAGGGTTCCGCGCAGAAAAATAAAAACCATGAAATCCAACATCTCCGCGCGGGTGAAACCGCCAACCTTATGGTAAAAAGTAGCCAGTAGAAAAGTGTGAAAATGTGACTTTGAATGAAAGATGCAATACAGAAACGAACTAATAATGAACCGTCTGATTGCAGTGCTGTAATATAATTGTTGTCACCAATTCCCCTGAAGTAGCTGAATGATATTTGCATTAAGTTCTATAACCACGAAAGCAAACTTTAGATCGCAAAAAATCCAGTTCCTATAGGGTAACGTGTAGGCTAGTTAATTACAGAACAGGGGACCTATTTTTGAATGTCACAAATGATTTCGAAATCACCGATGACAAAATTCTCAGCGATGACTTTGAAATTACTAATTTGCAAAAGTCGTATTTTTGAAAGTCATACCCTGTATACCAATCATGCAACTATTTCTCAGCTTTGATCACAGATAAACTTATGATTGTATCCTATTTATTTTTATTTTTTAAGTTGGAAATTGTGTTCAAGTCAAAATTGGCACTAAATATTCGTATCTATGATATCGTTTACGAGTGGGGGGGGGTACCCATTCGTAAACGATATCATAGGTATGATAATTTTAGTCACCCGCTGAGATTCAAAAATACGACTGTTTGTAAATCGGTGACTATCGATCATATCGCTGATATTTAGTCACTCGGTGACATTCAAAAATTGCACCCCTGATCTCTAGATAAATTATGGAGTAAATCTGGCATTGCTAAAAACCAGGGTAAACGTTTGGATGTGGCAACACCACCCAATATCGTTCTATCTCACATGCGGCACGGAAACCAGTCGTCTATAGATAGTCCGTCTACGTCCTCAGGGGTAAAACTTGTTCTCAGTAGTCTGTGAAATTGTTCTCTTAGTAGTCTGTGGGGACGATTAGTCTGTGACTGTTGGCGTTTGGCTCACAGACTACTGAGTATAATTACTAGAGCTGTAAAAGTAACGAAAAATCGAGTACTCGTATGTATTCGTTACTGAAATCATCAGCACTCGTTACTTTCGTATTGTTACTTTTCTCGTTACTTTTGATACAATCGAGTACTAACAAGAAACATCGCATCGAGTCCTGTTGGTTGGTATCATTGTATTCACTGGTATGATTTCGTTCGTATTAAGTACTGTCGTAAAAAAACTGTATTTTTCAGTACTCTCGTCTTGTTATATAGATTGACATATATGATGACATAAATATGATAGATTGATAAACTATTCTCGTCTTTTTAGACATTTAGATATAGTGAATGACATTATTGGCACAAAGTAACACCATTTGCTCGTGAAGTCTGCCGCCAAGCAGTAGTGTGCAAGCATTACTGTGTTCCGGTTTGATGAGCAGAGTATCCAGTGAAATTACTGGGCTTATGAGACTTAATACCTAATGTCTCAGGGTAACGAGCGCATTGCAGTGCTGCGCAGGCCTTTGTGTTTCAAAGTTCTGGATGGCACTGCAATTGTTATGGGCTGGCGTTATGCTTACCATGAGGCAAACGACCAGCTCGTCTTGTTACCTAATAACATAAAAAAAAATAAAAAAAATACAAAATCCTTATTAAAATAATTAAATAAAAAATTTGAAAATTACTGTAGGTATTTTAAGGAAAGCAATCCCTGGTTCATTTTATATAAAAACTAGTATTTCGCGCGGTGCGCGGGCTGCTAAAGCAGCCCGCGTGCTGTGGTTGTGTCCGTTTCGGGGTCAGGAATCCTAATTCTGAGTTTTAACCAAATCGGAGAAACTTTTTTTCTGGCCGCAATTTGGCCGCCGCGAGCTGTAGTGGGCCTGCGCGGGCCGCAAGCGGCCCGCGAGGTGGCTTTATCATGTAATTGCCAACCCTAAAGAGGCTTTGTTATCGTAATCAAAAATCCTCAATGCCTCTGAAATTAAAATCAAAATTTTGGAGCAAGTTTGTTTTTGGCCGCCGGTGTTGCCACTATATATGGCCACCGCGAGGCTTTTTTGACCCTGCGCGGGCCGCAAGCGGCCCGCGAGGTGGATTTGGCTCTTAGTTTTGAATTTGAACCCAATCAGAGCAACTTTAGTTTTTTGCGTTTAACCCCTATTGGGTATTGTTTTGCGTTCGGCTGTTGTTGTGTCCATTTCGGGGTCAGGAATCCTAATTCTAATTTTGAACTCCATAGAAGAAACTTTAATTCTGGTCGCAATTTGGCCGCCGCGAGCTGTAGTGGGCCTGCGCGGGCCGCAAGCGGCCCGCGAGGAGTTTGGACGTAATAGTGGGCAACCCTAAAGAGGTTTGGTTATCATTATCAGCAATCCCCAAGGCCTCGGAATTTGAAATCAAAATTTTCGAGCAAGCATGTTTTTGGCCGTCAGTGTTGCCACTATATATGGCCGCCGCAAGGATTTTATGATCCTGCGCGGGCCGCAAGCGGCCCGCGAGGTAGATTTGACTCTTAATTTTAAATTTGAACCTGATCGGAGCAACTTTACTATTTTGCGTTTGACCCCTACTTTGCTACCCCATTGTGGCCACTTATTCCGGACGCCCCGAAAGGGTATTGTTCCTGCGCGGGCTGCAAGCAGCCCGCGAGGTGGCCGCGGGCAGCAAGCTGCCCGCTTGTTGGATTTTGCGTTCAACCCCCATTGCGACCACTGATTCCGGACGCCCCGAAAGGACTTTGCTCCTGCGCGGGCTGCAAGCAGCCCGCGAGGTGGGCGCGGACAGCAAGCTGCCCGCGTGTTGAATTTTGCGTTTAACCCCTATTGAGTATTGTTTTGCGTTCGGCTGTTGTTGTGTCCGTTTCGGGGTCAGGAATCCTAATTCTAATTTTGAACTCAATAGAAGAAACTTTAATTCTGGCCGCAATTTGGCCGCCGCGAGCTGTAGTGGGCCTGCGCGGGCCGCAAGCGGCTCGCGAGGAGTTTGGACGTAATAGTGGGCAACCCTAAAGAGGTTTGGTTATCATTATCAGCAATCCCCAAGGCCTCGGAATTTGAATTCAAAATTTTCGAGCAAGTATGTTTTTAGCCGTCAGTGTTGCCACTATATATGGCTGCCGCAAGGATTTTATGATCCTGCGCGGGCCGCAAGCGGCCCGCGAGGTAGATTTGACTCTTCATTTTAAATTTGAACCTGATCGGAGCAACTTTACTATTTTGCGTTGGACCCCTACTTTGCTACCCCATTGTGGCCACTGATTCCGGACGCCCCGAAAGGGTATTGTTCCTGCGCGGGCTGCAAGCAGCCCGCGAGGTGTGCGCGGGCAGCAAGCTGCCCGCGTGTTGGATTTTGCGTTCAACCCCCATTGCGACCACTGATTCCGGACGCCCCGAAAGGACTTTGCTCCTGCGCGGGCTGCAAGCAGCCCGCGAGGTGGGCGCGGACAGCAAGCTGCCCGCGTGTTGAATTTTGCGTTTAACCCCTATTGAGTATTGTTTTGCGTCCGGCTGTTGTTGTGTCCGTTTCGGGGTCAGGAATCCTAATTCTAATTTTGAACTCAATAGAAGAAACTTTAATTCTGGCCACAATTTAGCCGCCGCGAGCTGTAGTGGACCTGCGCGGGCCGCAAGCGGCCCGCGAGGAGTTTAAGCATAATAGTGGGCAACCCTAAAGAGGTTTGGTTATCGTTATCAGCAATCCCCAAGGTCTCGGAATTTAAAATCAAAATTTTGGAGCAAGTTTGTTTTTGGCCGCCGGTGTTGCCACTATATATGGCCGCCGCGAGGCATTTTTGATCCTGCGCGGGCCGCAAGCGGCCCGCGAGGTGGATTTGTCTCTTACTTTTAAATTTGAACCCGATCGGAGCAACTTTACTTTTTTGCGTTTGACCCCTACTTTGCTACCTCATTGTGGCCACTGATTCCGGACGCCCTGAAGGGGTCTTCTTCCTGCGCGGGCTGCAAGCAGCCCGCGAGGTGTGCGCGGGCAGCAAGCTGCCCGCGTGTTGAATTTTGCGTTCAACCCCCATTGTGACCACTAATTCCGGACGCCCCGAAAGGACTCTGTACCTGCGCGGGCTGCAAGCAGCCCGCGAGGTGTGCGCGGGCAGCAAGCTGCCCGCGTGTTGAATTTTGCGTTCAACCCCCATTGTGACCACTAATTCCGGACGCCCTGAACGGGACTTCTTCCTGCGCGGGCTGCAAACAGCCCGCGAGGTGTGCGCGGGCAGCAAGCTGCCCGCGTGTTGAATTTTGCGTTCAACCCCCATTGTGACCACTAATTCCGGACGCCCCGAAAGGACTCTGTTCCTGCGCGGGCTGCAAGCAGCCCGCGAGGTACCACCGCTTTACTCAAAATCCTCCGGTCCCGTTTAGGCAATGGCGGCGCCCAGGAGCCTTACTCCGAAAATCGAACGTCGAAGCTTCGGATGACGGATCGCAGTTTTCCACTATGAAAGTGTTTCGGATCCAACGTTCAAACTTGACATTTTGTCTTACATGATACGAAAATGTCGATCCCTCAGCCGAAGCTTCGGACTTTCAATTTTCAGAGTAAGGCCCTACGGTGCGCTGTTCGTGTTTTGTTTCTTTTGCGAACATTATGATGAAAAAAGGACCATTTTGATGAAAAATCGGAAAAAATCTTCCCGTTTTACAGTTTCCGAGGCGTTATGTGGCCATATGGTAAGAGCTATACGAAAACAATGTATGGAAGAAACGTTCATCTTGAAATGATTTACAAAAAAGTCCGCGATAGCATATGTCTATGTATTCGGGTTTGCTTGCAATTCGCGTTTTTACCATTTTAAAATTTGGCCAAAAACGGTACTTTATTTGCAGCCGTGTTTTCACCTACACGATATGAATCCTTATCTAAATAAACACGTTTATCACCGAGAGTGTTTCATCGAGAACAATATTGCTGTTTACATCGTTCAATTTGGATGAGTATCTTCGGAGATATAGCGAAATTAAAATAAAGCGGCGACGCGGGAATTAATTTTTTGGTCGAAATTTTTTGTCTCTTTTTTTAATTTTTTTTTTAATTTTCGGAAATCCCTTGCCATTCTCTACAACATTAGTTCGAGCACCACCTTCCTAACTGCTACCGTTTTTGAGATATTAGCTTCTACTTTTTGTATGGCGGCCATGTTTTTTTGTTCGGGACCCATGTTTTTTTTTGGTGGGTCAAAATCTGCTCAGGGTCCTCTCCAATATTAGTTCGAACGCCACCCCCCTAACCCCAACCGTTTCCGAGATCCGAGGGGGTACCCTGGTGTACCTTCCACATTCAGGTCACGCGCTACTTTTACCGTGTTCACGAGTCGAACCGGAACACTTTTCCAGAACATTGTTGATACCTCAGCACGCTACTTCCGGCGCAAGAAGACATCGAAAATCCGGACAACTTTTTGTTCGGCAGCCATATTGAAAAATGGAGTTTTTGAATTTTTTTTTCGAATGGGACCAACAGCACCCCAGAAAACCCCCGGATGCCAATTTTCAGCCCGGCCGGATCAAAATTTTTTTTCGGCCATTCTTTTCGGCCACTTTTTCGGCCATTTCGGAAAGCTCTCGCGATCCTCTACAATATTAGTTTGGGCACCCCCCGCCTACCTCTTGCCGTTTCGGAGCAAGGGGCGTCTACTTTTTGTATGAAAAAAAAGTTTTTTTGTTCGGCGGCCATCTTTTTTTTTTGTTTTCCTAAATCGGCTCAGGGTTTCCTCCATTTTTAGTTCGAACGCCACCCCCTCATCCCCTACCGTTTCCGAGAACCACATGGCTGTTCCATTCCACCTTCGACTTTCTTCCATTATCGGATTTTTCTGGTTGGTTCTGGAACATCCTCTATACAACGGTATGCAACACCCCACCCCACCTATACTCCTTCCCGGAGATCAATTCTGTCAGTCAGTGAGTCAATGGTAATCGAGCTTTATATAATATAATTTGTTTTAAGAAAAAGTGGGAACCGACTTGTGAAAATGTCGTGAAATATGAAATATTATCACCCATTTTTTCACCATTACAGATGTTATTCTTTCATAAAAATTAATCATTGAAATCGGTCGCTAAATGGCGGAGACAAAGAGTAACCACAAAAAAAAATACAGGCGAATTGAAAACCCTCCTGCTCCATGGTTTAAAGTTGGATAACAATATGAACAATGCGAAGCTACGATGCTTATTTCACACTCACAAGGATAACGAATCAAACTGACATCATACGAAACATACGAGTAACGAATTGAATTTGTAAGTAACGATTCGTTACTTCGAATCTGGCGATGTTCTCGTTACTCGGTAACGAATACATAAGGTTTCTTACAGCTCTAATAATTACAGATCTGTGGCGTTTGGTTTGGCGTGTTTGTCGCTGTCGGCCTGTCGGTGTAATTAAAATTAAGAATTTATTTTTAACTGTAGTTTTACCCTTCTGTCGATTTATCTTTGCAAGCCTCGTCTCTTGTTCTCTTTACTAGCGCTAAGAAAGTATGGCTGGATTTAAAAACGGATTCCTAAAGCTAGATTCTCCACGAAATGTATTTTATCCGGGTCAAGTCGTTTCTGGGAGTGTTGTTATAGAATTGGATCAACCCTTAGCAATTTCTGGTGACGAAGGTGGTAAGTTGGAACAGAAACTAAAATTGAACATTCGATGCCTAAGCGGAGAGTCCATCTAATAACGTTGGTTTCTCCCTACGACTTCTTTATTTCGGCAAAATGTTTATCGTAATCGTTTGAATTTCAACGTTACCGGCATATTTTGTTACTGATTATCCATTAAATATCCCGTAGGATTGCCTATGAAGCATTAAATGAAACACTAAACGCTAGAAGAAATCAAGACTTAATTGGGCAGCAAAAGGTGGTTTTAGAGTGTCTCCTGATGTCTAAAAAGTAGATGCACAGAGCAGAGCATGATTTTAGAGCTTAGTAGTGAAGTGTCTTTTATTATAGGACTGTACAGTAGACTGTGAGACATACTACTTCGACAAGCTTGCTTTTACTATAACCGAATTACCATGCTAACTCTTTATTACACTACACAAGTTAACAGACAGTCTTAGTAAGACAGTCCGAATATCATGTGGTGTAATAAGTCACTAAGTTCAGCATAGGCATTCTATCATTATTTATTATTTATTTTATTATCATTATTATATATATATTATATGTTTCAGCATTCTATCAGACCAACAGGAATTTGTAAATAGTAAATTTGTAGATTTTTTTAAGTTCTTTAATTTATTTGTATACATATCCCATTGATGCGAGATAGCATTTCCATCAATAGCTAATAGTGACAAAGACAGCTGTAGGTTTTGTAATGTTTTATTGATGTAATTTTAAAAAATATTACATCAGTAGAGTGGTCATCATAACATTTAATAAAACTAATTCTACTTGTTCCAGTGCTGCACATCAATTTTCTTGGAGAAGCAGTGGTGGAATGGAAAGAAACTGATAGCGAAGAGTACAATGGAGTGAAGAGATACAAGGAAATCAGCTATATTGGCCGGGAGGAGTACTTCAATGTGACGCAGTTACTTGCTGGTGGGAATGGTGAGAAATGCCATTTTATTACCAGCTTAAAAAGACCTTAGTTACTAGCTTCTGCCGCGGTTTCACCCGTGTTCCCACAGGAACTGTGCATTCTTCTGGAATTCAAAGTAGCCTATATTTTACTCTCCGGTCCGTAACCTATATTTAGGCCAAATATCACATCAATCCGTTTCTGCGTGAAAGAAGGACAAACCAACAAACATGCTAACACACTTTCGCATTTATTATAGTTTACGGATTGGCTACTACATAAAAAGTACATCTAATTGTGCTACATATACTTGGTGTTGCAAGCTTTTTCTGCAACTATGCTGTTTATCAGCCGTTTTTGCGTCTAGATTAGCTACAAAACAGTTGCTTTTAATCTACATTCTACAAGATAGACTTGTAGTGTTTGAGGAACTATTCCTGTAGGTCGGATTACATACAAACTTCACGAAAAAAAATGGCAAAAGGATTGTATATGTAGGCTGACATCCTATATAATATAAACAAAGAACCAAAAATAATTTGAAAACTAAATCATAGAAGTATGGTTCAATTTTGCTTTCAACAATAATTTCTCAGTACCTATATGCAGCTTCCAACTGGGAACTTCAACTGGAAAACACCCTAAGCCAACAAATTATATTTCAGCTCCACTCGATCTTCCACCGGGCTCGCACACCTACCAGTTTAGCTACCAGATACCCCCTGGTGTCCCATCCACCTTCAAAGGTGACCGAGGAGAGGTCTCATATAGCATCAAGGCCACTCTAGAGCTCAGAGGCCATGTAGTACTTAAGAAAGTAATGGAAAAGTACTTTGAGGTGGTTGCACCGTTCGATCTGAACTTGGGAAGCCCGGAGTTAAAGGTAAAAATAAAATTTTTAATTATGATATCTGCTTTTAAGAAAATTACTATCTTTTAACCCTCAGACACTAACCATCTTTAGTACAACATTATAAAGAGCAAACTCATTTTCATTCTTTGATTGAATGCAATGAGGTGCAGGATTATTGTCATAAACGAGAACCAGACTTACCCTGGGATACTAGCATCATTCATCAGCAAAGGAAGGGCACCACTGTGAAGGCATCCACAATAGAGTTTGGCCTCTCAAAGTGTATATGTCTCTTTGGTACACATGATTAAGTTGCTCCAAAGCAATATACATTACTAGAGGCCAACCATTACGTGTGATGATCTCCAAAGTTCTTCTCAGTCTTCACTAACTTTGGGTCTACGCCTGGGATGTCTGCAAGGTACAAACAGCAGCAATGTTGTACAACTAAGCATGTTAGAGTTTTATAAAATGCCGCAATTCTTAGTAGTATTAGACTGTAATAGACTATCAAATATTACTATCTTCAGATGAAGAACAGGTGTGAATTAGGTGGCCACGATGGCCACTGATTTTTATTAGTAAGTTGGAAAAGCGCCCGATCGTCATCCGCATAAAACAAAGACCAGCTGGCTGCCCAACCGCGTTCTGCCGATCAATGGAGGTCATGGAATTTCTCACATTGAAAATTTTTTAGGAACTATATCTACGCCACCTAGTGGCCTGCACCGAAGTTGCGTTTTTTTTTTCTCAATACAGCCTGAGTTTATCCTGAAAGGGGGTGAATCTACTCTCGGAGGTCAATTTGGAAGGTGCATCTAAAATTTACGTAAAAATTCTACTACCTACAGAATTGCCGGACAGCTTTTAGTTCACCTGATTCATTTGAAATATGTTGAACGTTGTTAATTGATGATGTTGATTAGAATAGACTTAGAAAAATTCCAGAAAATACCGCAAACTTCACCTTCGAAGTTGAGTTAATTTTGTTTGTATGGAAAAGGATGTAGTTCCATAACGGAACCTCCCTTGGAACTACATCATACAACTTGTCAACCATGGTCCTAGTCACCCCCTTCTTGGATAACATATCAATGGGGAGACACCATGATGGCGCATCCATGGCACCATCTGAGATTAGTTTTGCCTGTACATACATACAACATACTTTAAACCTGTGTTATAGATTTTTTTGTGGTAAGACCGCAAATTTCTTCTTCGCTGTTTGCGGTATTACTTTTCATTATCAACATAAATGGGTAATCTATCCAGCGCCAGCGGTCATAAAAGTGATTCAGTAGATATAGAACACGAGTGGCTGGCGCCGAGGTCATCGCTCAATGACGCGATGTCAGTCGTTAGGGCGATGACACACTGCATGTTGTGGTGCCGCGTGACGCCGCGCGCCCCGCTGCAGCGTCCTATATAGAAAATTCCGTGGTATGTCAAGCAGCCCTCACACCTAATTTAAGAGCGATGGATCAAGATGACATAAGCATCAAGCGCGGTCCACAAGAAAATCTTGGAAAAACCACGATCCCCGCTTGACGTATATCGTATCGACTATTGTGGTTATGGTTGGAGCCTGATGGAAATCTAGTCCGAGCACGGCACCCGCTTCTATACCTATGCTTTTACAACCTCTATTCAAAAAAATTGTTCCACAACCACTGCGTGCTCAGTGCCGACGCCGCGGTAAATAAGCGGTGTTGCGCAAGTGATGCAATGTAAGTAGCGTAAAGCGGAGCAGTCGTCGCTTTGAGCCCAGGCAGAACTTCGAGCAACACTATCTGCCGTTCTTGTCTATTTCGTGATGTTTTGATGGTTTTGCATCCAGCCGCGCTTCAGCGTGTATTATCTCGTAATCCGCGCTTGATGCAAAAGCATGGTTATTTTGACAGCAAAACACATACTTGCATATTATAAGCGTCTACGGTCTGCATCACACGCATGCGTTTCAATATCGCAAACCGATGCGGTGTCGGTGCGGCGTGGTGATGTTAATTCGTGGTCTCTAGTTAGAAAAGCACAACGCAGCGGTATGCGGTGTAGGACACTAATCATATGAAAAGATTCTAGACTGGTATTTTGTTCCACGCAGTATGCATCAGCGGTGAGGTGCAAAACACCGCATACCGCAGCGTTGTGCATTCCGATCAGGAGACCACAGACTCACACAGAAATTCCGTGGTAAGCCACATGGCGCTACCAATGAGAGCGTCGGCGTACCAAAGTGAATTGCATTGCGGTGCCGCACCCAGCCGCGTGTCGCGTCGGATTTTATGCCACAACTCACAACAGTTCGACGTAATCATTTACGTTGCCGCAACGTTGCTTCTGGCCTCGCCCTTAGTGCTGTCACATATTATTACAGATATTTGATAGCTGAATCCCAGAAACATCGACAACATAACATAATTTTATTGCTAACTATAACTACACATTATTGTAGTGAAATTTGTTAGATACACTTCGAAATTAATCGAAATTTTATTAATTAATTACCACATTTTCCGCTGTTTGGAATTATTGTCTGGCAACTTGCGACGTCCAATGTTTTGAACAGCTTTCAAAATGATTCCGCTATTGATACTCGAACATTTTTTGTTTGAACAATGCACAGTTCATGGCCGGTTTAGGAATTCAAAACGGCACCTAAAGTCTGGCCCATCGTAAAATTGTAGTCATGGCTATTTTTAGCACTGTGTACAAGGTCATGCATCGTTCGTATAGTATCAAAAAAGCACGGAAGTCGAGCGCTGGCGCCGTACCACGTGGTTGCCCAGTTGCAAATATGCATATAGTAAACACAGAATTCAGAAAAAACATAGTAAATCGTGTTTTAAGCAGGTCACGTGGTTCCCCGCTGGTGCTTAACTTCCATGCCGAGTTGTATACATGTATCTCGTGTGCGAGCTCTAGGCCATCGAGGCTGCCTCCCTGCTTTCATCCTCCACACCTTCCTTACTGTGGTGTGGATATGTGGACAGCCAGGTGCGAATAGCCTCAGGGCCTTGGATTGTTCTCGTGGTAGAACATCGGTAGCTAGTTACACTAAAATTTAAACCATTTGAAAAGAGTTTTGACCATTGTTAAGAGGGAGATAAAGGCAACAACGTATTTACAATTTTAATAGGCAAATCCTGTGCGCGACGCAGGTCTAAATGTTATAACCTGGTTTAACCTTGATTAAATAAGGTTAAACAAGGTTACAACATTTAGTCCTGCGTCGCGCACAGGATTTGTCTTAATAAAATTGTAAATACGTTTTTGGCTTTGTCTCCCTATTTGCCTAAGGTTTTTTTTAGATGTTTTCATTCAGCTACCCACTTTGGGTTTGTCCCTGTTTTACCAGTCCAGCATGGTGCATGCCTAAGTATCGTAGGTATTTGCAGAGGCTGATTTTTACCAAAGTAATCTATCTTTAGACAAATGAGACCCAATATCAGGGTGCACAGTCTTTAGGTTGCATGAGAAACACGTTTAGCTTTTATAACGTGCGTGGCTTATTTTTATCTAGATGTGAATTTTTTTACTACACAGTGTGATGTCATGATGTGCGTGTGATTACTATTTTTATTATTTCGTGAATGTTTGTTTCTTTCGTCGAGATTTCATCTAACGTGCACTCTGTTTATTCGGAAAAGCGGGATATCAGCCATTATTATCCATTTCTACCAAACGGCTATATTTGTGGGTCTGGTAACATATAGGGAGCTGGCATCTAAATGTTGATAGATTAATAAATACTGCCGCGTTTGGTAGAAATGTTGCGAGTACCGAAGTCTGATCATAAAGTATTGAAGTAGCTCTATATTCTCTTTGGATTCGACCTAGCTATTCGAAAACTTTTGTCGATTGTATCGAGGTTCGATAAATTATATAAAAAGTCGATATACCTCACTTTATCGATTTGAACTGTCAATTTTATCGATCAAAAAGATCCGTACTTGCGCCGCCTTCGATCTTTGAAGATGTGATCAGGGGCCTTACCGGCTCACAAAATCGTGTTCGTTTTCGACTCCAATCCGATTAAGACCAGCGGTCGCTAGGTCTTCGGCTGGAAGGAATTGTCTACAATTTTCGCTGGTTATCATTTTAGAACGAACGGAAACAAGTTGTTACAAAACGGAAACTAGACAATTCCTTTCAGCCGAAGACTAATGACCGCTGGTTTTATTCGGTTTCGAGTTGGAAACGAACACGATTATCATTAGCCGGTAAGGCAGCTGATCTTAAAGAAAACTCTTCGATTGTAGGAACCGATTGATATGGAGTTCGAAGAGGTGTACAACTGCGGCTGCTTCTGCAGCTCTGAGCCCGTCACCATCCGGGTGCGGCTGCCGGCGGCCGGCTGGTGCCCGGGGCAGGTCATCCCGGTGGCGCTCGAGGTGCACAACCAGAGCAGCGTGGAAGTCAGCAAGATGATTTTCCAGATACTAACGGTAAGCCCGTTTTATTTTAATACTCGATAAGTTAGCGTTTGACCACTCATCATCTAGCCGGAAGACGTACCCTGCTGAACATAGGCCACTTTAATATCGGCTACTCGCCTCTTACATTCCCGCGGTTTTGTTAGTGGTAGGACTAACTCTTCTGCGAGTGTCCGTCTGGGTTGTTACCACCGCTTTGCTCGTGAAGTCTGCCGCCAAGCAGTAATGTGCAAGCATTACTGTGTTCCGGTTTGATGAGCAGAGTAGCCAGTGAAATTACTGGGCTTATGAGACTTAATACCTAATGTCTCAGGGTAACGAGCGTACTGCAGTGCTGCAGTGCTGCGCAGGCCTTTGTGTCTTAAAGTTTTGAGTGGCACTGCAATTGTTATGGGCCGACGTTATGCTTACCATCAGGCAAACGACCAGCTCGTCTCGTTACCAAATAGCATACAAAAAATGTTGTGTAATGTTGTTTGTTCGTTGTTCCACAGCGCCAGAAGTATCGCAGCCAACGTCCAGTGTCCGAGTACGTGGAGCCCGAGCAAGTGCTGTCGACCGTTAAGAGGGGCTCCGTGATGAGTGGCTCCAAGAGAAACTTCACCGTGGATTTGCCGCTGCCTGAGCTGATAGCACCCAACCTGGAGAACTGCGGGGTTATAGACGTCGGGTACTTCTTCAAGGTAAGTTTAGTGGCTATGGTGCGTGTATGTGATTTCTACTCGTAGGTAGTCTTAGGTCCAGAAATGAGAAAACTCGGTTTGAATAATCGACACACGTGTATTTTCACTAGTAGTTCAATCAGGACTGCTGTCCTTCCCTATGTCTTCCCCTTGCGCAGCGCTGGGACGACTACGGCGTAGCACTGACTTCATGACGTCATAGCGTAGCACCCAGCACCATACCATGCTCTACCTTTATTCTTACAATAGGTATCCAGGTAGACGATGAAGTAACACACACAGAGTTTAAACACGTAAATTACAGTTTATGAACAGCCACATAGTTTGAAAGAAGGAGTACAGAGTCACAGTAGAAGATATAGCAGAAGATACGAACAATAGAATAGAAAGTAGAAGCATAGAACATGAAAATACAATAACAATTCGCGAGTTCACGCAAGTGCGGACGGAGCGGCAAGAGGCACGGCCCATCCATGCCATAAACATCATCTAACCTAGTGTCATCTAGATAGTTGTCTCGTTCATTATTAAGTAGTACAATTAAAAAAATTAATTTAGTACCTAAAAAGTCAAGTAAAATAGAACAATTAAAGACTATAATATGCACCTTTTCCAGATAATCATAAAGCTATCCGGATGCAACGACGACCTAGAAGACGAAGCAGAAATCTGCCTCGGACTCATCCCTCTGAACGAGACGGTGAATGGGGAATATATCCATCCTCTGTCACAAAGCCTACCCATAGGCCCCATACCAGACATACCCGCTACGAACCCGGAGGAAGAACACAGACAAACCGAGGCTCACCAGCAATCAGCATATCCAAACGGGGTCCCAAACTCCCAGCCTGGTCATCCTTTATTCCAAAGCCCCCCTGGTTATCCAACCGGACCACCTCAATTTCCTCCAAACGCCCAACAAAGCTCTTACTTCATGCAAGTACAACAGCAGCATTATTCATCAAGCGATCCATCGAAGAATTACAACATTGGGTTCACGATGACATCCCCTCCTGGTATGCAGCCTCCTGGTATGCTAAATAACTTCCAAGGGCAAAGCTGGGGGATGCCTCCCCATAACACAGATTTGAAGATACATTTGCCGCCTATGAGCGTGAATGTTAACACGCCCTCTGCGCCGCCTCCGTCCAGTTAAACGGCTTGAACTATTTCTTCCGAACGTAAGCTAAGGTATCTAATTATACCTACCTTATCTATGTACCCCCTATATACTATTATATAGGATATACTTATATAATAGATAGCAGCTATTTTGTTGGAATATATTTTCCGTGACTGCAGTAGAATAAAATAATTCTATGAGAAACGTTTGAAGTACTTGTGTATTTGAACTTACTTTGATTCCAGATATAAGCTCTTATAAGAAAATATTGATGATCTGCGCATAAAATTCAAAATGTTTTATTCATTTAGGCCCCAACGGAGCACTTATGAAGGTTAAAATAAATGACTCGAACAGTTCTAATACAATATATCTACTCTAATATAATATATTAAAAAGTTTTATACTGCGCAGGGCACGCATTGGCGGTGCTTAGCTTTTTTGCGGTGTACAGTACCTTACAGGAATTTATTTGACATAACAATTATTATTATGAGAAGTATCGCCTGTACCTGCGAACTACTTAAACCATTACACTTGTTTCTATCTATGTAGAAAGTAATTACATAATATTGTATACCCATGTATAATTGTATATTGTATACTCATTGGATATAAATGTAATGTGTAACATTAGCGTCTGCTTTTTTGGTGCGTGAATCGTGATTGACTACGTTTTTGATACGCACATAATTGAACTTTGATATGATTATTACTACTTTAGGTTATAAGGTTTAATACATGTACTCGTGCCTTTAGATATAAAGGTGTTATTTTACACCTATATAAAACAATGTCTTAGCAATGACGGTTCTTATGGACTAGCTTAAACGTGTCGGAATTTAAAATGGAAAAGTATAGGCTTTATTTGAAGCTGTGGAAAAGACTCGAATTGTTACTTAATATAGATATTGTTATAACTTAATAACCAGAGTGAAATTGAATTCAATATATGAATTCCATAAAATGAAATGTATTTTAGGTACTCTTTCTGTGATTTAAAATCTTAATAAAACGTTGATGAATTAAAATAAAACCAAACAACAAATAACTAACTATATAGTTAAAATTCTTTCATGAAACCATCTACGCATTACCCTTTATAATACCTTAGAGCCCCCATCCATACACGAGCGTTCCACATCCATCGCTTCACTCCACTCCACGTCACTCCATTCCGAGCGCGCCATCGGTCATTTTTTCGGTCTTTCTGCATCTCGAGTACTGCTAACTGAGTGCGAAATGAATTTCTGTATCGGCCACAAACGATGAGTAGGAACGTTTCAATTTGTAATATTTCTGTCACTCCACGTAATCCGCGTAATCTGAGATTCCCCACACACAAGCGAGTTTTGGAACGTTTAGATTCTAATGTTGTGGATTGGAGTGCTCGTGTATGTAACAATAATAATTACTAATTGTGCTTAGTTCGTACATTCCTTTATTATATTGAATTCAATTTCACTCTTTTCCTGATATTGAAGTGCCATTCGTTTGTGCATTTTTTTAATTTTGTATCACTTTAAAATATTAAGTAAGTAGGTACCTATTTACAATATACATAGTTTATAAGGTTGTAATCTCTTACAATATTTCGCATCCATTGGATACTTAGTAATTATAGTATAAGTACTTATTGATTTTGGAAACTTTGTATTAACTCATATACTTATTAGATTTTTATGGTTTACAAAAAGTTAATTATTACTCTCGATATTTATAGGAAGAAAAATTGTCTTCACTTATTACGAAGTAATGTTTGGGTACTAAAGTAAGAGATCTTGAATAATAAGATTCTGAATGATAACAACTGATAAGCAACAATCTATCACATAAGGTGCTAAAGTATAAAGATGATTGTTCTATAATAGAAAGTGCTACCGAGATACCTACTAACCAAATTGCTACTTTTCTCAATCCTTTATAGCTAAATCCATAGACAATAGTTATTTACCTCAGCGCTTATGCGTACAATTTTTTCTTGAGTCTACGTTCGTGCAAAGTTATGATTGAGCTATTGGATAGATAATTACTTTTCGCGTTCAGTTGTGTAATATTATGTATGGGGTCGAAACATATTTTACCCATTTGTTACAATAAGTTAAAACTGGCTATCTGCTATTATAGTTTCGAACCATGTTCAATGTTCATACCCTGATATTTTGTCTTCACTAATATAATTTTATTTTGATTCGTATATTTTGTTATTTTCTAATTTTTATTTTTTGAAAATATATTAATGTTACATAATGACCAACATTCGTTTTAATTTTACTAAGTTATAGGCTGCGCCAATCTTTCTGATACCTCGGAAGTAACCGCGACTGGCTGCGTAGTTTTATATTGTAGGTGAGGGGACGATGATTAGAAATAGCACAACAGCATTGAGTTAGACAACGGTTAAACACTATTTAAATCAGGATTTGTGGTTGCTCATATATAAACGACTACGGCAAGTTTAGCAGTTAAACGGTATATAACAGGTTTAGGGTGTGTTTAATGTTTTCGTAGTGGTAAGACTGTTGGCTCCTATAATAAACAGTGATATGGTTTAGTTAAACTATGTTTTGTCCCTTTAGATTCAGTTTTAAATTGTAAAAATAACAAAGACAACGTAATTGAACTAAACCACTGTTTATAATATTAATAAGAGCGTTACTTTCTTCTTCTTCTTCAGATTATGGCTTTTAAACGTTGCTTGACGTTTTTCTGCCAGTGTCAAAGTGAGGCCAGTGTACGGTATTAATAATTGCCCGGTTACAAAATATGGAACATTGAAATATAATTATAGAAAAAAAGGTTTAAAGACATAACATTTGTTTATAAACGAATATTATTAGATTTAATAAAATTACATAAAATATATAAAAATGGAGTAAAAACATATGAGAGAAGAAATTTAAAATTAAAAGGACGAGGGACGTCAGAACTTATGATATCATAAAGAGAAAATGATAACTTAGGACAGCAGAAGAAAATATGGTCTAAGGTTCCATCATCTAGACCACACTCACAGCGAGAATGGTCCCTGACCCTAATTTTGGCTAGAAAAACTGGAGTGCAAACATGACCCAAACGGGAACGAATTATAGTTGAACAAACCCATTTATCAACTTTTTTATATTTAAAAAACCACGGCCTAACTGGGATATTAGGGTACAAGGTAAGGTATAAGAGCGTTACTTTGAGCTGTGCTTTTGTAAGATTGACAGTGACATTGACACTGATAGATATATAGTGGTTAAGGCTGAGAGTAGGGATGCGATATTAGAAAAATATCGATGTCAATATCGCTTCCACAGTCGATACTGTGAAACTATCGTGTGAACATCGATATGTTCGATAAATATCGTAAGTAAAACATCGATGTCTTAGGTGGCAAAATAAAACTATAATTATATATATTAAATGTATTTAGACTTACTTATCTATGGAGTCTTAGAGATAATACGAAAATACACGTTTTTCGTCTCTGTACTATTTGCCTTTCAATCGTGCGCGTTCACGAACCCATTATGGGTTTGGTTACTAATCCACCATTAAACAATAACATTAAAAAAAACCTAGGTTTTGGTAAAAAATAGTTGGTGGTAGGACTAACTCTCCTGCGAGTGACCATCTGGGTTGGTACCACCGCTTTTCTCGTGAAAACTGCCGCCAAGCAGTAATGAGCAAGCATTACTGTGTTCCGGTTTGATGATCACAGCAGCCAGTGTAATTACTGAGCTTATGAGACTTTATACCTAATGTCTCAGTGTAACGACCATACTACAGTGCCATGCAGGCCTTTGTGTTTCAAAGTTTTGAGTAGAACTGCAATTGTTATGGGCTGGCGTTATGCTTACCATTAGCCAAACGACCGGCTCGTTGCCCTATCAAATAGTATAAAAAAAATATACATAATCGACGACAGCACGTTTTGGCGTCCCGCCAAAAAAACATTTTAACTCTTTCGTGGAACGCAAGCAATGGAATACCTACCTATTCGTTAAGCCTAGTTTGGTTACATTGATTGGCGACATCTAGTGTAAGTTGGATGAAGATGAACTAATACTGACAACTTTAGTCAGTACACCCAAGATGGCACATGGCCTAGACTAGGCCGAAATAATATCGACATATTCTAGGCCCTACAATACTTATGTTGATATCATTAGTCGTGACATCGATGTGACGATATTATTCTCGTAACATCGATGTGTCGATGTTTTCGAGAACTTTACGTCTATGTTAAAACATCGATGTTTCTCTAACATCGATAAATATCGATCGTCTCTAGCAGAGAGTGAAGAATTTGACGTTTCTTCGATTTGTTTTGTGAATGTGATTTTTTGAATTTCTAGTATGTCTCTTAGAAAAATACTTTTCCTAGCTAAACCTGTATGCTGTAAAGCATCCAGCTTGCAAACCACAAATACATCACGACCGAGAAACTGGCTATTTGCAGCGAATTCACCTAGGTGGTATTCTGCCGAAAACTTAGGTTAGTTTCCTATTTTCGTCTAATATTTGGTCTAATTAATTAACCATGATGTTTGTTCAATCAATATATTGGGAAAAATTGTAAACTAGTGTGCCTACAAATTTAATGATGTATCATTTATGTATTTTGTGCATCGATGAAAAAGACAGAAATGGCTTTTTCTTTACACCAATCAGCTAATTTACTCCCTAGAGTTTATGAAATTTGTAACTTGCTGTGCTGTTAGTCTTATACAACCTCATGTTTATATCTGTATAAGCTTTAAGAGGTTTTCACCATATATTTAAACCCAAAAGTAATTAGCTGTCTGCTTGACACAGGTCTTACAAGACGTTTCCCTACAGGTAAAAGCGTTTGTATCAAATTATTTACATTGTTATGTCACAAATGCCGAAATCCTATTTTATGGCTTTAGCCCAGGCTTAGAGCCATTTGTTCTTAGTAGTTCCATTAGCAGTTCCTTTGATGGAATTGCCAAATTGTTGACGACAACTGTTGGTAAGTCTTATTATTGGAGGGCATGCAAGTTTAACAGGATCTTTGAGACCTTGATAGTCTCAATACCATTAGCTCATGTGAAGGAACTATGAGACAAAAAAGTGTCAGTAGTTCCTTCAAAGGAACTACTGAGAACCAATGCTTATTGCTACCATGTTAGTACTAACTTAATTGTGAATGTTTTTCTAGAAGCAAAATTCTGAAGCAAGAATGGGTCAGTGGTAGTCAATGGCTGAGTAGCCTGGCTAGTAGCCACCCTTAAGTTGAAAATTTTTTCACCAAACCACATTAGAGAACCAGACAATTCTAGGTTTAAAAAACCTTTTTAGCATTTTTTTGCATATTTTGATAAGTTGCATGTATAGCTCAAGTCTTACTTTTATTTCTGATATTCCATTTGGGACATACTTAATAAAACTTTCGTAAGTACCTATTACTCATTTTATTTATGTTTAAGACATGATACTTACATTGTACTGCTGAGTTTTCGTGATGATTGCTTGCTCAACCTGTTTCAAGGTATTTGCATTGTATTTGCTCTTCTTCGGGGAGCTATAAATTCACAAGCTACAAAACTTGTCAGTACAATGTAATTTTAATCCATCTTGAATACAAATAAATAATTAATAAATCATTGACAGAAATTTCAGTTGGCGTAAGGGACAGGAGAGTGTCTAAAATTTTCATTGATGGTTGATCAGTGCCATCAAATTTAAAGAAGCAATCATTATCTTAAATCATATTTTAACTGATCATTTTGCATTCCAGGAGATAAGAACACAGATGCCAAAGGTAATAAGGTGGACATTCTGGGGCGCTTCTTCCCACAGAGTCCAGTAAAGGAAGACCCACAGGCCATAAAGAAAGAACAGGAAAAATTTGAGAAGGAAAATAAAGAAAAAGCTGAAGAAAATGCAAAAAGTTGGAGACGGATGAAAATGGGGTACTATACAATATTACTACCACTATTACTTATTCTGTGGTACTACAAAGAAGATAAAAGTAGAGAAATTTACATCAGGCTGTGAGGAAGGAATTAACTTCACCCTATCCTGCATACTGGTCTTTTCATTCCCTTACTGAAAAAGCAAGTTTTTTTTAAATATTAGATAAAATAGTATTAAAATTACAGTGCCTCTCAGAACTTTGAAACACAGATTTGCACGGCAGTGTAGTGGGCTTGTTACCATGAGACATTTGGTATTAAGTCTCACAAACATTAATTTCACTGACTACTTTGCTAGGTTTGCAGTGTTTGGTGGTGCAATAACTGTGATGGGTGGCTGCCTGGTGATAGAGATGGGAGCACCGCGCCGCGACGATGATGGACAGATCCTCGAGGATGAGTTCTCCAACTTGCCCACCGTCATGCAGTACTTGAAACGAGCGTGGAAAGAGCTTACATTCTATGAGAAGGTACTTAGCGTAAATCACTGCAATAAGTAATAATACATATTTGACCGAGTGATAGAAGCAAGTGAAGAATGTATTATAGCAACTGACCAATTCTGCTTTCATCTGTTTGGATGTTAGACTCGGGTACAGTTCATATTTTTCAACGTATCTTGATGAAACATGTATACACATATTTTGTATTCATAGGATACATTTATTGGATGCATAATATGTTAATTCATTATTATTTGCTAAATAACACTCAATAATAAAAAATATGTACTTAAATAATTTTAATTCACTATTATTTCCAGTATTGATATGTTTTTTATTTTTTTTATTTGATAACAAGATGAGCTGGTCGTTAACAATTACAGTGCCATTCACAACTTTGAAATACAAAGGCCTGCGCGGCACTGCAGCAAATCCCAGTAATTATACTGACCAATGGCGCAAGTACGGAACTTTGCAATCCATAGCGATCGATAAATTGACATTAAAATTAGAAATAGGTAGGATGTTGTTGATTTATTTTCGAAAACGAAACACAACCTTTTTCACGAGAGCGAGAACTAATTTCCGTAACTAGTTTTGCGACGATGACAATTTTTATTTGTAATCTGTTATCGATTGTATTTCCTACACAAAACTCAATTTTCATTGCATTGACCGAATAACTAATTTCGCGAAGTAATTTTCGTGTGAAAACCGTGGAGAACGCCGCCGTTCTCCACGGTTAAGTTAAAAATATAGTCTTCGTTCCATAAACCAGTCTTCCAATTGTAAGATGCGAATATTCACTTCATATTGAAGAAAGCCGATTCGGCTTCGTTTCGTTTTGGAAAATTCAAGAACTACCTATCTCAAATTAAAATTTTTAACTATTGGAACTGTCAATTTTATTTATCGACTAGCTGCTGCCCGTGGTTTCACCCGCGCGGAGATATTGGATTTCATGGTTTTTATTTTTTGCGCGGAACCTTAATGCTTTTTCTAAAATAAAAGTAGCCTAAGTTACTCCTTCCTGCCAGTGAAAGTACCGTCCAAATTGGTACAGCCGGAGATTACCCGGAACAAATTTTAATAATGGTTGTTTTGCTATGGGTACCTTATATGCTTTCATATGCATTTGGTAATAAGCTGTTATTTTGATGTTACAAACAGACACTTCAATTTTATTTACTTGTATCAGTAGATAAGATCGGTACTCGCACTGCAGTTTGATCAAAACTCCCACCGATCACCGTTGTTCTTTGCTTCCAGATGATAAAGGAACCATCCCGTGAGAAGCTTTTACCGGACCCGCTGCCGCCGCCGTACCAGCCCGCCTACACGCTGGTGCTGGAGTTCACAGACGTGCTGGTGCACCCTGACTGGTCCTACCAGACTGGATGGAGGTTCGCATTTTTTATACATTTTTTTTGCTATTTGGTAACGGGACTAGCTGGTCGTTTGCCTGATGGTAAGCATAACGCTGGCCCATAACAATTGCAGTGCCACCCAGAAGTTTGAAACAAAGGCCTGAGTGGCACTGCAGTACGCTCGTTACCCTGAGACATTAGGTATTAAGTCTCATAAGCCCAGTAATTTCACTGGCTACTCTGCTCATCACCGGAACTTAGTAATGCTTGCACATTACTGCTTGGCCGCAGACTTCACGAGCAAAGCGGTGGTACCAACCCAGACGGACACTCGCAGAAGAGTTAGTCCTACCACTAACAGTCGTTAGGTTTGCGTTTAACCATCTGTCTCACCAAATCGAAATTTTCACCGAAACTGGCCAAAACTCTAAACTAATAGTAACTCTAATTGTTGATTGATTGACATTAAAAAAAAATGGAGTCAACATCCCCATTCCACGCATGCCGCTGCAAATCCTAGTTACAAATAAGTGGAATAATACAAATGAAACTTACATGTTGGCGATTTTCCTAGTCCCTAGACTACAGGATAACCTGTCTGTTTTCCAAAGTTCAAGCACTTTGTAGGGTTCGAACCATCAACCTACGGCTTGTCAGACGACCTTACATAAAACCGTGATCACATCATGACCATACCGCCCATAATAGGGATGTTGATTCCATTTTTGTAATGATGTCAATCAATCCGTTTTCTCATGAGAATCAAATGTCTATATCGAAAAAACTGGAAACGTCAAAAATGAGAGTCAATGTCGGGCGTTTTTAAACTGTCATGGTCATCAACACTTTGAAAATTGTCACTAAAAACGGGATATTTACCATGTATATTATTTGATTTGAGTTTCCGATATCATCTCGTTCTCCCGTGATCATGGCGTTTGCAACAGCGCCGAAATATCGGAAACTCAAATCAAATAATATACATGGTAAATATCCCGTTTTTAGTGATAATTTTCAAAATGTCGGGCGTATCTATTAAGCGCTAAAATGCCCTATACAAATTTGACAGAACATCTGACGTCACTTGTTCAACGTGGGCAGTAAAGCTGTACTAAAAACATGCATTTTATTGATTTGACCATGAAAAACTGCGTTTAAGTACATAGTTGTCATTTTTTTTTATCTATTGAAATGTAAATTTAAATTACTAATGGAGGATAAAAAACATCGTTGAATTCGAGAAACTTTGACATGCAGTATCATTGTGGAAATTATATATTTTGTGAGTATTTCATTTTTATTGTGTTAATATGATATTCTTAAACCTGTACAACAACAGTAATTATGTATTTTGTGTTCCATGCAACATCCCTATTACAAACAACCACTTCTGTTACCAGGTTCAAAAAGCGCCCCGGCGTGGACCAGTTCCTTCAATCGGTTGCTAACTCCAACTACGAGGTGATAATTTTCACGACAGAGAACGCGTTCATGATCTGGCCAGTCATAGACAAGTTGGATCCCGAAACCAAATTTATCACATACAGACTGTTCCGAGATTCCACGCACTTCGTGGATGGAGTGCATGTCAAGAATCTGGATGGACTCAATAGGGACCTTTCTAAGGTAAACTTTGACCGTGTTAATCGTGTTAAAATAAACATACATACGTTCGAAAAACATTACCTTTCTTTCCTTAAACAGTTGGATAAAAATAAAAATGTAAAAGAATCTACTAATTAATAATTGAGTTTATTTTCGTTTTCGTTTTGACAGGTTATAGTAGTAGACTGGAACAAGGCGTCTACGAAGTTCCACCCACAGAACTCCATTATCCTCAAGAAGTGGAAGGGAGCCGACGACGACACGGCGCTACTGGACCTCGCCAATCTTTTACAAAGTAAGCTTTTTTTATACTTAGGTACTATAATAATTATATCCTCGGTCAATATCATAATTTATTGTACGTATATGTATTGTACAGGTACTGACACAAATTTAAATGCGTAACCTTGCATACGCAGAAGTCCTTTTTAGGGTGTGTTTGGCGGGGGGCGTGGGTCGAGGGAGCATGTGGCTGTCAGGCGGCCGTGATTGGTTCGTTAGTGATGGTTTCCCTCCCGCGCGTCCTTTTCTCTTAAAGTACAGTCGCGTTCGCCAGTTTTGTTAGTACATAATTGTTTTATGAATCACTTAGTTTAATTACTTTACAAAAATGTACTTTTATTATTGATAATAACAAATTACAATGATTAACGTTACATTTATGCAATTAATATTTTTTAAGTGACCCTTCCTGGCCCAATCTTTATATGAACCTGGGTTCATAACTTCAACCTGGTTCATAGTTAATCTTCGGTTCAAAATGGTTGGTGAACTCCGACCTAAAAGGTTTCTATTCTAATGGCACAGCTAATCTTAGATAGCGCCACCATCGCTGGTGCTTGTCATTGATATTTACTTTGAGGGTTAATGAATTAAACTATAACCAGTAAACTTGCTCGCGTCTTAAAAATCATTAGATTTGAAATAAGTCACTATATAACCTAGAAGAATAATTAGTTTCCAATAATTTTTGATGAGCAATGCTACCCACAATTTCCGTTTTTTTCTCGTCGGAAGGGAAACTTTAGCCTTAATTTTACACTGAATTGCACTTTACAGAGGCATTCTTTCCAAGACGATTTTTTGTTGATTTACTAAAATTGTATAATATGTAATGAAGTTTCATAGTGAAGCAACACCAGCGATAATGCGCCACCTAGCGGGATAAGTAAGCAGTGTGGTTCTCCATTGAATTCTGTTATTTGTCACAGCGATAGCGATGTCGGAAGTCTCGGACGTGCGCGAGGTCCTGACTTACTACGGACAGTTTGACGACCCCATTGCGGCCTTCCGTGACAACCAGCGCCGTCTCATGGAACAGATGGAGGAAAAAGAGCGAGAGGCCAAGCCTGAAGCGCCACTGGCACGGAACTGGATCCGGAGCTTCACCCGCCGCACGTAACTCCGAGCTGGATAGCCTCCCGGAGACCGCTTCTCTTAAGGTGCACAATACGGTGCGCTGCTATCTCGCTCGCGCATGTTAACATATTTGAAGATAAACAATCACTTAATATAATTATGAAAAATCGCATTTGGTGAAGTAGCTCACAATAACATTACAAAGGTTAAACAAAAATTTCATTTTGATCCATTCATGTTTTCGAACATAAACAATGGGATTTTATGTTTTGCCCATTTTCGTATAATATGAAAACTTGATCGGATCAAAATGATAGTTTTGCCATACCTTTGTAATGTTATTGTCAGCAACTTCACCGAAAGCGATTTTTTGTAATTATATTAAGTAATTATTTATCTTCAAAAATGTTAAGATGCGCGAGCGAGATAGCGGCGCGCCGTATTCTGCCCCATCCTGGCGCAAATCTTTTTGGGCCCTCGGAAGTACGCGCGAACAGTTGGCGTTGCTATATTGTAGATGTCAGAACGCGAATCAGCGGCGCAAGTACGGATCTATTCGGGTCGATAAAAAGTGGGTTTTAACGATTTGTACTGTCAATTTTATCCAATAAAGTGGGTTTTATCGATTCGAACTGTCAATATTATCGAATTTTGGCGACCGAAAAGATCCGTACTTGCGCTGCTGTTAAGTTAGTGTAAAATTCGTGTCGATTCTGACCTAAACCCAATTTTAGTTTCACTCTTTCTTTTTATATAAGACCATGTGAAACGGATGGCATATATTTTAGACCTGTCAAATTAATCCACTTGTATTTAGTGTAAATTAAACGGCCATCAATTTAGCCTAATTTGTCAAAGAAGGAATATGTTTGTCAGATTTAAACCTAAATTTAGACCTGTTAAACATCTTTCATCCCATTCACATGGGTTTTTTTTATTGGAAAGAGAGAGCGAAACTAAACTTAGATTTATGTTTGTGGTGCCAGATTTGACACTACTGTGAGTGCTAAGTTCGTACACAAACACATGAGCGAAAGTGAACCAATGAACTGTACCGCACGGTCGTGCCTACGTTCAGAGAGCTCAAAAAGATTTGCGCGGCACACATTACAGTTAGGTCTATTCAGCGCTTGTCTACAATCTTTATATCCTATTACCTTTATAACGTGACACTTATGACATTGTTATTTGACATTTTTGTATGTTTATGTGTCCTCAGCTCAAATATATATAAGTTCCATGATTTCTATCGTACGAAGCAATTTTGAAAATAAAACTGGCGGGTCGGGATTATGCCAGCTTCCAAAAAATTTCTAACCCCTTTTTAATTAAATGCTAATTTATTATTGCCTAGCAAGAGATATAGAATATAATGGTTACTGATGTGCTGGTGCATGTGTGGCTTTGAAAACGGAGTGACAAATAGAAACCTATAGGTATAGCTAAGTTCGCGGCCGCGGCGGCCTACATCTGTTGCGCTTACTAACGTAATACAATACAGTAAGAGTATATTTTATTTATTCATCCAATATTCACAACTTCACTCATTTTTTATTCTTGATTGAGTTGAACTCTATCTCACTCGATTCTAATCTTATCTATTTTTTTGGAAATGTGAAACTTGGTTCACGGTAATGATTATATAAAGGTCCATATTTCTTGCTAGGTACTGCAATGTATCGGTAGTATCCCGTAAGAATTGAAATGGAGAAATTATCCAATGTTAATGGTTTTTTTTGTGAGAATATCGAAGGCACTTCTTGATCCTTTCCACTGGTTTATTGCTGGTTTTTAAAAGTAGGTCACTATACTTACATACTTAGAGTAGTTACATTCGTGCCCTTATTTTTTTGAACACTTTTTGTTTAATGTTCCTGTTATAGTTCATGAATATTGTAAATACATGTAATTCGCCATATTAATGTATTTTATCAGTTATGCAGCATTGTTGAATGCAGTATAAGTAACTAATATTCGATTTGCTAGCGTAAATGAAAAAACTTAATCACCTAGGCTCTTATTAATAAAGTCTTAAACGGTGGTTTAGTTAAACTATGTTTTCTCTTTGTTGTTCTTTGACAATTTTAAATTGAATCGAAAGAGACAAAACATACTTTAACTATTCTTTCGTTTAACAATGTTTATTAATATGAGCCCTAATGTTTTGAGTAGCACACCAACTAAATAAGAAATCATAAATTTGAGAAATGACTTTAGTCCAAGGATGATCAGCTAGTTCTCATTTGTACCTCACCTGAACAGTATTATACTTATTGAACCTAAACTTGTTATCGCTCACCCAACCCAACCTTTTTTTTGTGGTAGTGGAATACTACAAAAATTCTGGTCTGGTTTCTATTAGTATTATAGGATGCCCAGACGTGCATTATGTGCAAAGGATCCAGGCCGATCTGAACAGAGGTGGTCCAAAGCTTCAAACAAGAGTCAAGAGTCTATTCATTTATATATTGCAGAGTAGATAATTTATATCTTACACTAGTTTGGAAATAAAATAATAAATAATTTGGGGAGAATTTTAAGATATCAAAAGGTGAACTAGTGTGAAATTTCATAAAAGTTGTGGATTTGATTGTAGAGTGTAGCATATAATTTTAGCTACAAGATATTATGTTGCATTTATCTAAAATGGAGTAAATCTTAAAAATGGGATCTGTGTACAATTATAATCCTGGTGTTCTAAAGTTAAAGTAGGTACTATTATTCTTTTAAAATAACTTAGATTTTTTTATGACCCTGTATTCTGAATGCAGCCAGTATTTTACAAGCAGATTTATATTCAATGAAGTCTAAATGAAGATTTCCCATAACAAGGTGTATTTGCTACTGTTGTGCTATTCAATTATCTAAAAGTATTTATATATGAATTATTAGTTATTACATGTTGTCTGTTGAATATTTTGTTATGTATAGATGTTTGTATGAACGAGTGTTGTGCAAGATATTGTAAAAAATTTAGTCACATAGATAGTAATTATAGTTGTTTATTACAAATCACAGATGTTTTATTTATCGACAAATCATGCTCAATCTTCAACAAAAAATTGACTCATGCCAGTTTTATCCAATGTTTCCTCTGCATCATGGCTTTTCCAAATTTCCAAAAACTCTGGATCCAGTTCTTCTTTTGCATAAGATTCATATATTTCTGTCTCATTGAATTTCTCCCTTGGTTTTATCACAGTGTTTCGTCCTAAAATATAATTGTCTGGTACCTTATACAGTTTTTTCAAGAGCGGGCATATATCTATAATGTGTGAGACTTCAAACAGCTTTTTTTCCTCTTTGTAGTCTTTGCTCCATTCGTGCAATCGTTCTATGCTGTCATCCTGAATAAAAGCAAGCATATGTTTTGGATACAGAGTGTGGCATGAAACATCTCCAAGTGAGTTTTGTAGTAATACAGCAAATTTATCCTCCTGATTTACTATTGTCATGCCTGAAATTGATGTGCAGAGGCGGTGGTGTATTGGCTCATATAGACTGCAGCACAATCTTGTCCTTTGAGCTTCGTTAAAAGTTTGTATTATGCTGGGTGGTCGGTAGGGCAGAGTTAAGCTGCTGATCTCACCTGTTCTCGTCAATGTATCTGAATAGTTGCTTACTAAACACATATCCTCTACCCACTGGCTGCTCAAACATACCATTTCTTTGTTGTAACAAGTGTGATCATAGTTAGATATTATATCAATATAGGTTGGGGTGCTCATCATCCCATGTGTCCACCTTTGAATGGGTTTAATGTTGCTTTCTTTGGTTTTACCACATCGCATGTCCATGAGAAATAGATAATGATCAGTTGCTACATACAGAAGGGGTTTCTGTTTACAGTATTTTACAGCCGATATTAAGCCGCAACTTTTGAAGTCTGAAACATATGCGAAATGTTTCCACCTTTGAAAGGGCTCATTGGTCCGTTTGTCATAAAGGGTGAGTGCTTTTTTTGTAACATGAGTGTAGTAGCCTCTTTCTGCACCAACCACGCAGCTCCAGTTATCAGCCAGGGTTGTAAATTTTCCACGCAGTTTTTTACTGCGTGCAGCCATTCTATCTAGGTTGACTATTGTTAATTGGCAGTCCAATGTTGTCACATACAAGATATTTTTGTGGAACTCATCAAATGAAATGCTTGTAAATGGCAGTTCAGAGTCCATTTCTTTCAATCTCTCCAGCTTCACCTCTCCTGATTCTTCTGATTTTACATTTAAAATCGTTACTTTGTATTTAGTTCTCAGGGCTATAATGTGTAGTGAATGTACAGTTTCCAGGATATTTGCATTGTTTGAGCATTCATAAGTAGATGAATTTGCATAATCAATTGATAAACTATCCTTGAAGAATGGTGATATATCTGCCAAAGAACACAATAATTGAGTGAAAAAATGAACAGAAAGTATAATAGACCCTATCAAAAGTTGCTTCAAATCTAATAATTGAAAAAAGCCAAGTGTAAACTCACAGACGGTACTAAACTGGCTATATATAATGAAGTCCGAGCCGTACAAATGAGCAACAAGTAAGTTTCCCTTCCCAGCATAGTACCAGTTGTATGAATCTTCAAAGAATGGATCTGGCTTGTTCACCAGGTGTTCTGCCATTTCCGTGAAAATTTTAGGACAGTACAGCACATCATCATCAAACCATTTATAGGGCTTTTTCGTCTGGCATGCTGTAAACAAAATTTATAAATAAATTAATTAATCTATATATATATAAAATCGAAAGGTCTGACTGACTCACTAAACACGAAATCTCGAAAGCTACGAAACTGAATATTGACAGGTAGTTTATAGGTAGGAGACATCAGCTAACAATACATTTTGCATCAGGGCCCAGGGCTGAATTAGGGGGTCTAAGGGCTATCATAAATTTATATGAAAGTCTTAGACATTATGTGAAGCCAGGGTGGGTCGCTAGTCTAATAATCTTAGTAAGATTATAATAATTGTTGCTTTACATAAATTAAACAAAACTAGCATGAGATTTAAAGAATTAACTGATAACAATAAGATTTAAAGACTTCAACTTCTATAATCCAACTACATTTCTTGTGTTATCTCAACATTATATTATTTATTGTATATTTCAGGACTATTGCAAGTTGTATGTAGTACCTAAGTCAAGTAAAAAGTATGTAGCTAATAATACAAATTACAAATATCCTACTGTTAACAATGATTTTTGATACTAGCTTCCATCCGAGGCATCACCTGCATGGTATATACTATATCTTTATAAATTGCAGTCTAAGTGTTATATTCTGATGAATAAACTATATTAGTGTAGTTTCCTCAAAATATGTTTAGTAATTTTTGAGTGTAAAATTATCAAACATACATCGATCCATCCTCACAAACTTTCGCATTTATAATATTAGTAGAAAGTATGACTTAATAGCTCCAAGATACGGAGTAAAGTAACATTAATATTTTTGACCATGTAAAGATGCTGTTGGAAACAATTTTTTTTTTCACTTGTAGGAGTGAAATTACTATAGAATAATTTTTAAACATGATTCTTACAATAGCTTCGTTTAAATAAAGACCATTTGCAATTCCAAATATATCTTTGCTTGACTATGTCTGTAAGAGGATCTGGTTGTCCAATGTTATGGGCTGTTGTTATCATCCACGGCATCATGCTCTTGTAAGAGAATTCTTCAAAGAAACCTGAGTTAAGGCCTCCATCCCAATTTTCAGTAAATGCGTTCCGAGGCTGTGCAGGATAAAGAAAATCTGAACAACAAAACAATGTACTGGGTTTTTGTCTTTGCCTCACTGTACAATTAATGTAATTTGAAATAGTCTTTTCTTTTCTTCTTTTCACTTCAATGTCCCCGATGATAGTTTTAAATGGTGCTGTGTTATCTAAGCTGTCTGCAATGGTGTCTTCGTTCTTGTTCTGTAATTTAAAAATATATTAGAAAACATATCATAATCTGACTTTATCCTTTATCATTGTTAGAATATGGGAAAAGGGCGGCGCGGTGTAGGAAATTAGAAAAATAAGATTCTGTTCTTCATGTTCCTGGCTTACCTTTAAAATATTCTGTTTATTTTCTGCTAACATTGTGTTTGATGTTGAATTCACAGCTCAGTAACACAAATTATATCTAGCTAAATTCGATATCTAAATGCGATCTCAATTTATGATTAATTCTTCCTTTATCTGTAGGTATTTGTTTTGCTAACATAACCAAAGAGAATATAACCAAATAATAAATTATTATAATAAATTAATATATTTTCAAATATTTGGTTTACTTAAAATTCAGTCTCTTTCTTTCTTTATTTCCTGGCTTCTGTGGAATGTTAGCCACAATTTAGCCAAAAAATTCAAACTCAACGTAATCTAAGTCCACAAACTTAACTATAACTACTGTGGGATAAATAAAGTATGTAAAGTAAACAAAGAAAGTACAATAGAGAGATCAAGAGATTAAAAGAGCAGTGTTGCCAACTTTATTTTAACGAACCCACTAATTGTGGTGTCGTAATCCACCAAAAACCACTAAATTTGGCGATCCCTCAAACCACCAGAAAACCACTAACATATTATGCCAGGCAGACATACTTTAAAATATTATTTGGAAATAAAACATCAATTATCGGCTGTAATTTATACTATAAAATTATAGTTTATTTTTGTTAACAAAAAATTAATCCTTATAGACATTAGTCAGACATTAAAGACAATCATCTTCGGAAGAATAGGCTTCTTCTATAATTTTTTGAATAATAAATTTCTTTATTCCCTTATTTTTGTACTACGATTTTTGGTAATAATAATATGTAGTTATTGCAGCCTGTTCCCTCGCGTTTTTAAACTAGTACGAACTGTGAGAATTGAAGATAGCAGATATAATTTCATTCGGTTTCTGATAAATAATCGCTAATGCATAGGAAATAATCACAAATACACCTTTTCAATTCAAACCAAACTTGACGCACGGCAGTATTCAGACGAATAAAGTCCCTCATCAAAATTATTCAAGAAATTGACCAACTGTTCTCGGGGAATCCCTGAAAACCACCACCTCAGTTCTGTGCTGCCTACACATCAAAAAATATACACTTGTTTTGTAATGTAAACCGTCAAGTACTTTCCTATATTTAATTCATTTTAGTGGTTTAATGGGGTACCTTACCACTAACTGAAACAACCTAAGCCACTAGAAAAATCCACTAGCCACTAAAACCAAAATTTGTCCACTAAACGGTAAGCCTAAACCACCAGATCTAGTGGAAAATCCACTGAGTTGGCAACACTGTAAAAGAGAGATACAAAGAAATATTATATTATGTCACTGTCAAAGCGATAAGCCATTAGTCAGGGGATGAAACATCGAGCTAGAAAAAACATAGAGGCGCCGTGTTTTTCTACACGTACATTAGTTGCTTATACAAATTAATATGGGCTAAATAAATGATACAAAATGTGAAATATCGTTTGGTCTCATTCTTTCTAATAAATAATTGTATTCGATAAAAGAGACAACATTATTTAATTTGCTTCTCATTATGTTGTGACGTATGACAGTTATAGGTATCAGCCTATTTAGGCGACATTTATTGGTAGTTAAGCTGTCACATGTTCGTGTATTTTTTGTATTATTGTGAATAGCGAGAAAATTCGGAGATAAATACCTTAAAAACTGTTTTTGAATGTTGGAAAACTGAAATTCAACCTGCCTATACGTTGTATTGTGAAGTGTAGTATTAGAAATAATGAAAATTATCCACATTATATGTCTTTACACAGGTTAGTAGCCCGTTTTCATGTAATCTATACAAATAAATAAAATTGAAGTGTCTGTTTGTAATGTCAAAATAACAGAATTTTACAAAATGCATATGAAATACGGTACCTATAACGAAAACTCAATTTATAAAATTTTTGTCTGTCTGTTCCGGGTAATCTCCGAAACCGATTTTGACGGGACTTTCACTGACAGATAGCTGTTGTTATAAGGAGTAACATATGCTACTTTTATTTTAGAAAAAGAATTAGGGTTCCACGCAAAAAAATTAAACCCATGAAATCCAATATCTCCGCGCGGGTGAAACCGCGGGCAGCTGCTAGTAGTACATACAATCATACAAATTCGATAAAAAATTGTTGCGCGATCATGAATTAATGGCTAAATTGAATGAAATGAATAAATGATATATGAGTTTCTTTCCATATAACACACCATTTTTATTTAATAATCATTTGTTTTGTTTAAAATACACTCATCAGTCATAGTCGAGTGTTGCACCGTTGTCGTAATACTAGTTCCTTCGATATAATGTGCGATATTAACATAAATCATTCTGCGTGTTCTCATCGGTCCGAGTGACTAAGCTAAGTCCGGCCCGTGGTTCACAGCATCGAGATACCGTCCCACAGAGTTTTATATAGAATAAGACGTCAGCATTTTGTTATAGTTCCATATTAGCAGCTATAGCCAAAATGATTTACCGATAAAAATACTTGAATTATAATCCAAATGTGATTTAGAGCATAATAGGAGTTCAGACCTAGCGACCTTACGAATGGAGGGCATGCGTTTTCTCAGCTATATCATTTTTGTTGTAGTATACAATACGTTTTTCCGATTAGATGTGATTCCTGTGAAACAGATATCTCTCATGGTCGTATCTAATATCGATACTCGTTATAGTAACACCTGTTTCTTGACTGGCACAACCATAGCAATGGCAGCCATTCTATACGACAATGAGTTGCACCTTTTTCGTAGGTATTGCCAATCCATATATTTTTAAGAATTGCTAGGTACTATTTCTACCGAGTTATCACAAAAGATGACCTCGGGTTTTACCCGAAGTATGCTGTACAGGGACGCGACTAGCCATCCTGACGTCAGAATGACTGCTCATACAGCCAAAAAAATATACTGATTCCCAAGAATATATCACCGGTATCGGCAGCGCGAGTACGGATCTTTTCGATAAAATAAAATTCGATAAAATTGACAGTTAAAATCGATAAAGCGATAATTTGTGATAGGTAGTGTAGTAGCGTAGACGGACTACCTTCTCTATCTTACAAAGTACTCTGTGATCTACGTGTAGTAGCAATGGGGAGACACCGTAGACGGACTATCTATAGACGACTGGTTTCCGTGCCGCATGTGAGATAGAACGATATTGGGTGGTGTTGCCATATCAAAACGTTTACCCTGGTTTTTAGCAATGCCAGATTTACTCCATAATTTATCTAGAGATCAGGGGTGCAATTTTTGAATGTCACCGAGTGACTAAATATCAGCGATATGAACGATAGTCACCGATTTACAAAAAGTCGTATTTTTGAATCTCAGCGGGTGACTAAAATTATCATACCTATGATATCGTTTACGAATGGGTACCCCCACTCGTAAACGATATCATAGATACGAATATTTAGTGCCAATTTTGACTTGAACACAATTTCCAACTTAAAAAATAAAAATAAATAGAATACAATCATAAGTTTATCTGTGATCAAAGCTGAGAAATAGTTGCATGATTGGTATACAGGGTATGACTTTCAAAAATACGACTTTTGCAAATTAGTAATTTCAAAGTCATCGCTGAGAATTTTGTCATCGGTGATTTCGAAATCATTCGTGACATTCAAAAATAGGTCCCCTGTTCTGTAATTAACTAGCCTACACGCTACCCTATAGGAACTGGATTTTTTGCGATCTAAAGTTTGCTTTCGTGGTTATAGAACTTAATGCAAATATCATTCAAATCATTCAGCTACTTCAAGGGAATTGGTGACAACAATTATATTACAGCACTGCAATCAGACGGTTCATTATTAGTTCGTTTCTGTATTGCATCTTTCATTCAAAGTCACATTTTCACACTTTTCTACTGGCTACTTTTTACCATAAGGTTGGCGGTTTCACCCGCGCGGAGATATTGGATTTCATGGTTTTTATTTTTCTGCGCGGAACCCTAACTCTTTTTCTAAAATAAAAGTAGCCTAAGTTACTCCTTGTAACATCAGCTATCTGCCAGTGAAAGTCCCGTCAAAATCGGCCCAGCCGTTTCGATGATTAACCTGAACAAACAGACAAAAATTTTATAAATGGTTGTTTTGTTATAGGTACCGTATATACTTTCATATGCATTTGGTAAAAAGCTGTTATTTTGATTTTACAAACAGACACTTCAATTTTATTTATTTGTGTAGTAGTATTTGTATAGTGTTTATATATTTATATGACATAAAAATACGTGGTCTGGGGAAAAATAATTTCGAATGCAGGCAACACCAAACTGAGATATTTTTTGATTGAAGGATTCTAACATTGATTGAATTCAACTTTATTGCATATTAATGAACAAAGTTCTATTCTAAATGTTGTTGTCTAGAGTGTTTATATGTTTAACAATCAATTTTGAAGCCTAAATATGATCCAAAAGTACTGTACTTACGAGTGAAAAGACAAATCGGGAAGTTTTTGTTCACTGTCACTTTTGCATCCTAAAACACTGCACCGAACCATTTTCTCATAGTAAATTTGTTAGGGAAATTGTTATTCACAATTTGGAAGTAATAAAACGTGTTCACAGTCTGGTTTCAATTAATAAAAGCGTCAAAACTGCGGCGAACTCCAGAATATAGGGCGAACTGTCAATGTTTGTTTTGCACAATAGTGTGAATGACCTTGGAAAAACCGGCACGCGACATGAAACAAAAAGTCATATCGTTCTATCTCTTTTCTTTACATGAAGTATGCATAAGTGGTTCTCTTTCTTGTATGAATGAGATGCAAGCTATCTAGTCGTCTATTACCTTCTCTGTCTAGGGGAGACACACTGCTTATTTATCCCGCTAGGTGGCGCATTATCCCTGGTGTTGTTTCGCTGTGAAACTTCATAGAATATTTTGAAAATTATCACTAGAAACGGGATATTTATCATGTATATTATTTGATTTGAGTTTCAGTCATAGAATATTAGTAAGTAAACAAAAAAATCGTCTGCAATAAACTTACTATTTATTCACGTAATTTAACATGAATTTAACCTATTTGTGTTGTACCGGCGCGGTCTAAGTACATAAGATATGTCAAAAGATTTGAATAAATGAATATGAATATGCCTGGGTGTACAGTGCATTTCCGCTTTTTCCCTTCCCTTCTGACGAGAAAAAACGGAAGCTGCGGATCAAGCTATGCGCATCAAAAATGATTGGAACCCAAACTCTTCTTCTAGGTTCTGTAGTGACTATTTCAAATATGATGATTTTTATGACGCAAACAAGTTTAACAAACTCTCACCTACAGGCAACCAGCCTGACATTGCGGTCACAAACTAAACAGACAGTGCAGACTGCAGAGCGTGCGATAACAACAAGAATAGCCCCCGGGTGTCCCTTTTTCTTAATTATAGAAAAACTACGATATAACGGTCAACTAAAAGAAAACTCATCGCCATTTTCAACCTTATTTCTTTACAAAAGGATTAAATAGGCAAGTATAGGTATACCTAAAGATCGCTTACATTTTTACATTCTCAAAAATATAACATTGGTAATATTTCGTATCAATTTATTTGTTGTTATGTATAACTAAATGTACAATTAGTAAAGACAAAAATTCATAACACTCAGGTACAAAACACTAGGTAGTTTGTATATACCTACCATTCAAATCATATTAAAAAAAAAATTATGTTACTACTAACAGATTTTTAGTAAAATAGCTGATCAATAATATTGAAACATAATTAATTCAGGGAAAGACAAGGCAGCAAAAACGGTTAAAACCAGAATGGAATACATAGTCAAAAGCATATCCCTCTTAATTTTAAACATTGGGTCCAAATCAATGTTCTTCACGCAATATTTGCTTAATTCACTACGAGCAATAAGACTTCTATCATTTTTGATTTCTTTACAACTGTGAATAGATGATAAATTCGTTTTAAGAAAATTTTCGTTCAAGCCTGACTTGCCTCGATACATCAGCGCGAGTTGTTCATTTAGTTCAACGTGTGGTAGTTCTAATAACTTTTTAATAGATGGATGATTCCTAAACAATGTGTTGGAATATACGGTCTGGTAATCTGTGAATGATAGTATGGATTGAGTGGAGGGTTTGCTGATAACGCCTACCGTGGAGTTGGTGACATTCGTGCTGTGATTGATAGTAATCGGCATTAAGCTCGGCATCTCTGTAAAAGTGTCCACATTAGTTTTACATGTTATATTAGCACTGACTTCTTTATCGACGCCAGCCGGTTTCCATATATCTGTCGCCATATTTCTATTGCTTGACTCTTTGTTCACATAATTGTTACTAAATGACTGCGCATTGTTACTGTCATTGTTAGTGTACTGTGTCACGTTATCCTCTACTACGGGCTCCACGTTATTTGCAGACTCGTCATCGCTCGATATGTAAAATGAGTAAATACTAGTTTCGGATTCCAGCTGCCTCAAATTATCAAGAGAGCTCATTGAAACAACATTGCGCGAAGTGTTAAAGTCTACTTTTTCTAGAGCAGCGGCATTGTAGAGTATATTTTCTAGATCAGCACAATTTTGGTCGTTGTCAGCGGCGGCCATTTGATTCTGACAAGTTATTTTTTGTATTTCATTTAGAAGTCCCACTAGCATGTCAAGAGACGTAGTATTGTCTATTGCGTCGGAAATAGACATGGGTTTGCTATTCTCACCGGTCTCTTTTATTATCTCCTCTTGAATTTCTTGGATAGCAGCATTAGTTACGTTTTTAACAGCCTTATTATTATCACCGGTACACTTTAATAAGTCAACAGTTGCTATATTATTAGGAAGTAGGAGTTTTTTAGTGGTTTCAATTTTTTCTATTTCAACCAGCATTTGAGAATTTGTTGCATGACTAGTAAGACTTCCGACCGATACGGCTACAATTTCTTGTCCAATGTCAACCTGGTCGCCCGAATCTGTCTTTGGTTTTTGGAAAATCTCTTTAAAACATTGGGTTATTTTATCAGATTGACTATGTTTTTGAACTTCATTTGCGCTTGGAACTTCCAATAGTTTTACTGTAGAATTCAATGTGTTTCGAGAAGCTTGATCTTCGGGAAAGGCATAACCGACTGTCGCTATCTGCATGGGAATCTGAGTAAAAGTCCAATCCAGATGTGAGCTCGAGAGAACTGACATCACTTTCAAGTCATGTAAACTCTCAGCACTGCATTTATTAATTTTCAGATTCGAGACTGTAGATTTAACGCGAAGGGGGCCCGCGTCTCCCGTTTGAATGAAGAACACTTGTTGCATCGAACATTTGGGCGTCAACGTCAAGTTTTTGATCCTCAGCCGCTTTTGGAATGTGCCAGATATTTGATTGTACAGAGCATTTTCGAGTTTTTCCAGTTCTGTTGTTGAATTTAACGGTTGCAAGTCATGTTTAGAGGAGCGCGTACATAGATTGTTGTCCTTTTTTATGTCAATGGTTTCGACGGCGGTCTCGAGGTTGTTATCCTCAAGGATATCAAGACAAAATTCGGAATCTGTGCGTGCTTCTCGGGAAAAAGCTTTCTCCGACAGGTCGCTGTTGCTGGGCTTGGCATTGGACTCGGGGTACTCGGTGAGCGCAGTGAGCGGCGACGCGTTTGTTAGCATGCAATCGATCATGTGGTGCAGTTTATTGCCTAGTTCAAAAGATTCCTGCACGGTGGGGGTTGATGATATTGACGCTGCAAATAAAATTTAACATGTTCAATTGTAATAAAAAATACACATACTTAAATGTTTAGCTTTATACAGGGTTATTATTGGTAACTCGACGTATATCCATCCGTATATGGTTGATATCCCTCCTGTCTGTAGCGACTATGAGCTTACCCAGGTCAAGGTCTTGTGGCACGTGCGGGACGCGAGACTTGTGCCCAGCCAGCAGCACCTCGCTACAAGGTCCGTAGTGGCTCTTCACGTACGTTTCCACCGCCGCCATTTTACTACTGCAAAAGGAAAGGTGCTGTTTATGTTTTTCCTATGCAACAACACGTGACTAAATATAAAAATGTATCGAAACTATGCGGTCTTACCACAAAAAAAATTAAACATACTCGCAACACGCGTTAAACAGCGTCTAACATTGAAACATGCTATAGTCACGTGTTTGACCAATATTAACAACCACAAAACTTGATTTAAGAAGTGTCTACCCGTTGTCTTACTCAATTCTGTTGTGACAATTCTAATCATTTTCGACCTTAACTTTAGACACTTCCAGTTAAAAACGGCGTCTAATGTGGTTTTTGTTGTAACACGGACGGTTATAATTTAATTGTACATAGATCTCGCAAAAAAAGTCGCGAATAAGCTATATTTAATTCTTATGGAAGTTGATTTTTAGAAACAGAACTGGCTAATTCGTTATTTTCTTAACGACAGGCAAAGCAAATGTTTTATTTTATAGCAACTCACATTGCTTCTGGTGCAATAGGAAGGCTGTGCTTGTAAGTGATGGGCACCGGCCTGTTCGGACTGCTGCTGCTGCTGGCCGAACGACGCAACCTCGTAAACTTTGCTCCCTTATCTACAGATATGGGCACTCTCTAAATCTTAATTCAAAATCAACCTCAACCTTTTGGAACAGAACCTGAGATTAATATTAAGAAATTGGCTGTGGAGAGACTATCCTCCATTCAAGGGTTGTATGAAAAATATAACTGTTTTGCAGTAAGTCAGCTCATTGTGAAATAGTCATGTGGTCAAACAAATGTACTGTGCTTATAAAGGCTTGAAGAGGTTAGATGTTTCTGACAAGGAATCGTTCGAAAGCACATATAAATACAAAAATCCAAATTCACCTTTACACACCTAAATGCGGCACTGAACAAGCCGGCTGCTTCATTGATGCCGCTGTCATCCGACTCAACCTGTTCTTCGGGGTGGGAGACACCACATTCCTCTCCGTAGAAGGCGCAACCACCGCAGAGGCTAGTTTCTGCAACCTCTCTGCTAACATATTTCTCCCATATCTGGTCGAGTACTCTTCGTGATGAGCCTGGACGTAAGATTTTTTCGGCTGAGCTAAGCTATTTAACCTCGAATAAAATTTTGATGGACCACGCACGGCTTCTCCCCTAGCTTCTTTTGCCTCGTCTATTATATCAGCTATCTTTTTCTTTGCGAATTTATCAAAGTTTTTATCTTCAACGAGGTTTTGCTGGTGGATATTGCGAGATATTTCCGTCGGTACAGGCCTAGCTTTCTTCTCTTTAGTTGTGTGATGAAGATGATAGTGTGTTGGTACATTTTTTTTCTCTTGGTCGTTTTCTTTTAAATGTTGTTCGAGGCGAGAACGTCGTGTGTTATAGGAGCCTTGACGATAACTGTTTTTGACATCGTTGGACACACTTTCTATCTTTTTCGGTAGTCTCGTCTCAAGTGTAGGCTTCTGTCTGATCTTTTGGACGTTATCAAACTCGTGCATCAGTTGAGATATCGCTTTCAAAGGATTATCTGGGACCGTTTTCGATGGACCACTCAAAACTGCTTTCCTGCGATCTTTTTTCATTTTATCCGTTGTTTCTATTTTTGGTGATTGTAACTTGGAACTAATTATAACTTTTGGCAATACTGAGGGTTGATTTTTGCTCGATTTAGACACAACTTCTATATTATTCCTTTCACTGCTGAAACTGCTGTGAAAGGAAGATGAAGTGACATGGTGTTTTACGCTGGTGCCACTATCGCTGCCTTGAATAGTAGACTGACCTCCGATCCCCTCACTAGCTTCAAGGTTTGTTCTTGCTTTACTTTTGGTAGTACTAAGATCAGCAGGAGCATTTGGCTTACCGAACTTTTTGATCAATTCATACAATTTGTCAATACTTTTTCTGCATTCATAGCTTGATGAGACTTTCTTAGAGGGCAGTCGTAGGTCGTCGGTGGAGTTTGTTGGAACTAGATTTTGAACTGCAGTGTCAACTATAGGACAGGTAAATAACGGTTCTTCCTCGTTGTAAGAATCCCCATCCAAAATCTGTGGGTTGTGATCAGCAAGATAGGTCTGTTTGACATTGAAGTTTGTTTCGGGTGGCTCCATAAGATGTTGTAATAAATTTAAATTATCGGTAATCTCATTAGACACGACCGAGTTTGATGCTGAACATGGATTTTGAACATCTACATTTTCATTCTGCTTCATTTGCATATACATCATCTCGGTTTCAGCATCATCCAAGTAATAACTTCTGTTGATGTACTTTTTGCTATTTTTCTCTGGCGTCAACATAGGAGATTCAAAATATTCCCCCATCTGAAATTGTTCTGTGCAAGATTTATCAACAGTAAAAATGTTATTTTTGTGGATCTTACGAGCTTTTGGCAGTTTTTCAACATTTAAACTTTGCCCGTAAATTGAGTTATAGAAAGATTTATTGGTAATAGAAAGCTTGGTAACTGAGCTGGAAGCCTGTGGCATAATAGCTCCTTTGGCGTATCTGTGTTTAGTAATTTTGCAGGTTTCACTCAAGGCCATTTTCTTTTTCTCCCGCCTATCTCGTATTTCCAAAAGCCTCTTTCGTTTTTTTTCCTCCAGTAAAAACGACTTGTTCTCGTAGGGAGACTTTATTCTAACTCTGACGGGTGATCTCCTTTTTGTGATGGTCTGTGATGTAACCTGTTCGACGGTTTCATCTAGAACCATAGTTTGCATGTTAAGTCTTCGCATGGTCGTGCGTAATTCGTCAGAGATTCCATTACAAAATGCTTCATTAGTGCTTAAAGAAAAAATTGGTTTATAACTATCTTTGACAATTAAGCTGGTTTCACTTGAGTATGGTTTGCTGGCATTGTCACAAGAAGCATTTTGGTCAGTAAACGGGTAATCATTCGTTACAATGGAATTGTCATTTTGGGATTCTTGATATTCTTCAATCTGCTGTTTTAATGTTTCTACAACGAACTGGTCTTTTAATTCAAGTTCTGTAACGGCTACATTAGTATTAAAATTAGTGTCCTTGTTCAGTTCAATAACAGTAACCGTAGGTTCGTCTAAATTTTCTTTGTTAATCAAACTGCTCAAATCGATGGCCTCTTTATATGGCACAGGCAGAATTTCTTTTGCATGTATATCTGAAAGGAAAATCCCGAATTATTTTTAAAGAAATGGGTATTTTAACGTGGTCTTCTCTATATATTTGTAAAATAAATAGCATGTTCGAAAAAATTTGGAAAAACTAAATTTCAAATTACGGGACCCTATAAAGAAATGTGTATACACATGATATAAACTTCAAAAATAAAGTATCTGGCTTTAGATAAAGTAAAACTAGTAGTACATCATTTATGGCTTACCGTGTTTGATAACCAGTCAAAGATCTAAAACAAAAACTTAGTGCATTTCTTGTATTAAATTAATTACCGTCACCAATAATAAAGTTTACACTTAGTTTTGAAACCATAGTTACAAGTGTCTTAAGTAAAAATTATGTTTTATAAAATGATTGATGATGTTAAAAACAAAGAAGTAAGTATTATAGGTAGGTACCCATGAAAGCAAACTGCTTCAAATCAACATTTTACTAAAGTGTAGGATTTAATCAGAAAGGTACCTGCTGATGGCGATGATCGTAAAATCATAATAGAACTTATTTTGCTCATCACTTGCCCCGTTTCAGATCGTTGGAGTTGAAGGACCACATCGACCCGAGATTCATCTTTCTGTTTAGTCCTCTCAATCTCTCTTTGACAACTTATAATGAGATTATCAGCGCATCGTTTACTGTACAGTCGATATGATCCACAGATTAGTTTAGGGATTTCGACTACGATTTTCTTTTCCAAAATCTTAGACAACGATCGTACGTCTACTTCAGAGTGAACTATGTCATCCCAGGTCACATTTCCGGTGCCCTTGCACTCCACGTGGAGTGGTATGCTGGTGGAAGTCGCTAAAACTTTAGTATTATTTTGTTGTTGTTCAGAGTTCACTTCGCTCCACTTTTCTTTAGCTCGGTCGGTCAAGTAGTCTCCGTTGCTGATACGCTTCAGCTGTTCAATGGTGTGCTGCACGTATTTTATAATATTATCCATGTAAAAATTATAGTTATCTTCCAAGCGCTTGCAGCAGATATAATCTAACAAAGACGTAGAAAGTAAGGTATCGCATTCGCTAGAGCTGGTCGTCACGTTCAGATGTTTCAGTTGCCTTGTTATGCACGGATCTTTGAAAATAAGATTTCTTTCGTATTCCATTGGTATTTCGGAAGTTTTGATCTCCAGTCCGCCTAGTTTGTGACACAATAAATTTTGTAAAGATTTGTCGTTGAGAAAGTCTAATCTTTCTTGGTTGGCCAAGAAGACGTTTTGTATATCGTCGGCATTGTAAATTTCGCTTGTTTCAGATCCTGACTCAGGTTCATCGTTGTACACGACGGTCTCGACGTATTGGTTGGGCTTCTTCAGCTTCACCACGGTAGACTCATTCATAAGTTTCGTGCCAATGTCTATATTCTTGTAAAGGAGAACCAGATCTTGGGTGGTCAGGGAGTCATCGTCTACAATACAAAATTTAATGTTAGCTAAAGATTCAAAAGTTTCTAAAACTTGTTAACACAAATATATGCCTACCTAGATAAAATTAAAACAGAATACCATGGAAATCAGACACGTAAAGGCATTTATTTTATAAGTAGGTAGATACTTACCTAATGTTTGTGGAATTAAGAGCCTAATAACAATGTAAGTAAACAAACACACACACATACATCACAAACCCACACGTGCATATTTTCTGTTAAAACGGCATAAATTTTATCTTAATATCTTTTAACTAAAATCTATCTAAGTAACTAACTTTATATAATACTGCTTTGTTTGTAACATAGAATCGTAATACTTATCACATAACGGGAGAAACCAACTGGCTCCTGAAACACAGTTGCTATTAGGTAGGTCGGGAGCGTATGGATTAATTATTACAATCTGTAATATTTATGTCAATAAATACCTTTTTACTTATCTACAAATTTAATATCTAGAAATAGCATCCAAACTATAAGATACTGTTAGTAGTTTATCGAAACAAGTCGATGTAACAAAATTTACATAAAAATACACGACTGCCCTATTATAGCCAGGGTCACTGAGGACGATGTAAAGATACCCCATACATTTAAATCTGTTTAGGTATTAAAAAGTTATGGTGGAATAAAGAAACATACATATACGTCATAAACTATAATAATAAAAACATTGCACTACTTTTTTTACAGTCGTGTAATAAGCATTTGCTACTGAAGTCAAGTTTAGGTAGGTTTTGCAATAAAACTACAAAGATAGGACCAAAAAAACTTGCCATTCGCATCAAAGTGTTTGTCCTTGGTCATAAGTTCAAAGAGGTCACTAGCAGTCCGGTATTCGGGGTTGGTATCTAAGCATTCCTTCGCCGCCCGCCCTTCCTCTCCCCCTGCGTCATCAGCCACCTTACTTATCAACATACTATCCTAACACATGCAAATTTTACTCTCAAAAACGTACAAAATTGAACTTCTAAAATTGTTAAACACCGCTTAAAAACACAATTTTATTGCAAATTTTCAAGTCAATATGAGCAATGAGTTTGTTGGAATTTGTCAGTTGATTTGAAATTGGAACTGGCCTAAAGATTATGAAGATTATCAAATACAATAAGGTTTTACTATTACAACATTGACAATATACCGTCTAAGACGTATAGGTACTACCAAAGAGAATATGTACGTGGATAAACGTGTTATCAAATGTTAACTTCCACTTTTGTGGCGCAGGTTTAGTTTTTTGTTTTTATATTTTACTCATTTTTCTATCATAAGTTTGGACTGTAATGGCTTAAAAAAATCTATGGTGACATGGGTGAGGACACCGAAAAGAGAGGTGTCGATTTTTTTTAACTTACAACATATCCCAGAACTCGAAATCCATGCTACTTTTACTAAACACAATTTTTAATTTTTTTCTCACCCGCTGGTTAAGGATTATTTAATCTTTACGCCACACTCTATAAAATACTACCGTTTACTCTTACGTAGTATTTTTATTCTCTTAGCATGATCCGTCAACACCATCATGGACTTAATTTATCGTGAATATATCCATGATCCCACTGGAATTTCCGATAGTGTCGTCAAAGAGAATACAAAATATACTATGTGATTGTATGTTCGTTGATAGTATCGTGGAAACGCGGGGAGACGTGACAATGTGCTGCGATTGATTTTGTATTATGTACTCAAACCTATGTATTTTCGATTAAAGTGGTGTTGAACGAACACGAGTGGAAAGCAAATAATACAAAGGCAGGAGACGCGTCTTTTCGTATTCTCTCCACAAAACTTTAGTCAAGTGTCCATTGCTTTACTGGAGCCAACCAGTGGCGTATTTTAGGATTCAGCGCCCTGGGCCTGCTGGCCCGCCGTTCCGTACCTATTTACGATAGCCAGCCCCCACAAGCACCGCTCTTAGTAATTAACAGTGTTAAACGGTGGTTTAGTTTTTAACTATGCTTTGTCTTTGTTGTTCTTTGACAGTTTTAAACTGAATCGAAAGAGACAAAACACAGTTGAACTAAGTATTCAACCGTTTAACACTATTTATTAATAAGAGCCTTAGTTAGGTAGGCTTTTTTTAATTTCTTCTGCTTGCGCCGCCCCTCACAGCCTGCCGCCCCGGGCCATGGCCCTTTTGGCCCTAGGGTAAATACGCCCTTGGAGCCAACTGGATCATGACTGACTAGATACTAGATTTGGACGTGACTGTCATCACATATTTGTTTTTATAAGCATAAACTCTTACTCACTCAAGCCCCTGCACTGGGATTCCGTGTCGCAGGTGGCATATACACAGACAGATACACAACATAAACATCCAAGACACGAGAACATACTTTATGTTTACCACACAAAGTTTGCCACGGCCGGGGATCGAACCCGGGGCCCCTTTCATAGGGGGTGTTGCTATCAACCCCGGAGCAATTCTGTGAACGACAAAACCCCATAAAAGTACGTCAAATGAATGCTATACAATGCCAGACAGACATGAGAGGACGAGAGCAACATCTCAAAAAGAAACTCGTTCTGATAATCACTTTAATTTATTTAAATAAATAAATAAATAACATTTAAGTACATACAACTCGCGAATAAGCATTTGTTTTGTTACAATACTAAAATATATAAAGGAATGTTATTCATCGCTTAAAAGTAATAAATATATTAATCTTTAATATTCGAAGAAACATCAGTCTTAATATTAATAAAATTAGGTATAATACATAATTACGTTATTTTATAAACATCCAAAAACATAATATTTTACAAGTAAGTTGTAACTTTTTATTATGCTCATTAGATTAGCGTTAGACATCGAGGAACTAGCCTCTAGAGACGCAGTGACGTTTGGTTTGCACGACATAAATTCCACCATTTTTGCCTAGATATTACGCGCTCTGATTGGCTAAGCCACCACCTCACGCCGATTCCCCGTGCGCTGATACGCTGAGCGCTGATATTAGTTAATGTACAGATAACGACATTATTGTGGAATCGGGTAGTACCGAAAGAATCTGAAAGTATATCCTTTCAAATAAAAGACTTTTCCAAATCGGTTTATAAATAAAAGAGATCTGAGGCAACAAATATAAAAAAATACCCATCGAATTGATAACCTTCTCCTTTTTTTAAAAGCATTCAATTTCGCACCAGTCAGTATCGCAATGAATTTTTGCCGCCGTTGTAGAGCCGGATTGTATAGGTGTCTCGGCGACTTATGAGCGTGAATCTTTTTCCCATCGGCTAGCCTGCTTTCAGAGTATTCGTCTAGGCCGGTGTCCGGAACAGTGACTCTAGCAGTTCGGGCTCCGAGAGGTCCTTCTTGTACTGCTGCGCTAGTTCTTGGATCAGGTGGCGCCGGCGCACGTGCGGCGGCTGGTATCTACAAGGGAGACATTCTTATTGTAATTTCTCAAGAACATCGCGGGTTTTCCACTGTGGACCTTCACAAAAATAAAAGAGACGGAATATATTTTAGACCTAAGAGAGCAGTACGCGCCATCTATGACATGGGTCCACGCGAATCTCTAAAAGACTTTTTTAAAGAAATAGGTATTCTAACCCTGCCTTCGCTATACATTTTGGAAAATATAATGTATGTACGGAAGAATATTACTAAATTTAACTTAATAAGTGATGTACATGAGTTAAATACTAGAAGTAAACATAAAATTGTTGTACCCGGGTTCAGATTAAGTAAAACTAACAAATCGTTCCTGGCAAATGGTGTCAGATTCTACAACAAATTTCCTAAAGTATTAACTGAATTGCCACAAGGAAAGTTTAAACGTATAGTCAAGAGTGTATTAATTAAAAAAGCGTATTATAAAATTAAGTAGATTATGTAGATGACAAAGATGCATGGAGGCAAACAGCTCAGGAGCCTCCTGGCGACTACTAAACTTTAAATTGTTAGTTGTTAGCATTAGAATCATTGTAAAAAACTACTTTTTTAAAAAGAATGCCGTGACGAGTTTCTTGCCCTTCTTCTTGCTCGGCCTATACCAATTTGGAACGGGCACGGTGGGTTTCTGGAAGGTTCGTTGACTTTGAGCACGGATTGGGTCTGTTGGTGTCTTTGTTATTTATTATGTTCTGATAAAGACAGCATTAGTTTTGGTCTGTGATTCGGGTAGATGAATGCTGCAGAGGCCCGCTGTTAGAGTCATTTTAACTTTCATAAGTGTTCCTTTGGGGCCTATTTGAATAAAGACTTTTGAATTTTGAATTTTTTTAACAAATTAATGCACTTGCTAGTATCTAGGTTCTTGTGTAATTTTTTCTTATGCTATTTGGTAACGAGGCGAGCTGGTCGTTTGCCTGATGGTAAGCATAACGCCGGTCCATAACGATTGCAGTGTGCTCGTTACCCTGAAACATTAGGTGTAAGCCCAGTAATTTCACTGGCTACTCTGCTCATCAAACCGGAACACAGTAATGCATGTACATTGCTGCTTGGCGGCGGCCTTTACGGGCAAAGCGGTGGTACCAACCCAGACTCGCAGAAGACTTACATAGGCCTACCACCTAGTAAATATACTTATACTCTATCTTAGATATTTAATGTCAACAAAGGGGTTGACAAAACGAAAAAATTGATAGAAAACTGTGCAATCCATAATTTGATGATAGACATTATTATTAATTGATTTAAAATTATAATATGATAAACTTGAATAATCAAAAAAATTTTAATGGATCGTTGTTGCAAGTTTTTGTTTTAAACAAAACTATAATAAAAGGAAGTTTTTTTCGTTCAGTTATTTTTCTTACACTGTGAACACAGCAGAGATTTGAAACATTTTGTGCAATCGCCACCATTTTCTTTTTTTGTCTGTTGATCTGTTCCAATCTCCGAACCCGATTGTGTATCTTGCTGCGTATGTGTTGCTGTTAAAGATCTTGTAGTGGTTTGTTGCTGGTTCTTGTTATGATATAATTGTGCCTCGCGAGAGTGAAAAAATAAAAATATTTTACACAAAAATGTTTTAGGCAATTACTGACATGTCACTTTGACAGTGACTTTTCGTGACAATTCTTTCAGAAATGAGTTTTGGCAGGAATGCGAAAATGTGCTGTTGTTGATGTTGTGTTATTTACTTAAAACCTATGTTTTATCGACTGTTAATGTGTAATAATGGTGGATTATTAACCATTAAGTGTTCGTAAACGTGCATGAGTGAAAGGCAAATAGTACAAAGACGAAAAACGTGTATTTACGTATTCTATACAAAACTCCATAAAAGCATTCAGTAAAGTATCCACCGCTTTACTGAAGCATCACTCTGTCTCGGCCGCGCCTAGACTAAAATTTAACGTGACTTTGACGACTTTCATACACCAAAACTAGAGATTTATTATAACCTCATACTGGCTAAATACGCAAATCGCGTGGAGCCAAAAACAAAACAAAAAAGATTGTGGAGCAGGGTATAGGTAGTAGTGTCGGTACAGCGGCGCGAGTACGGATGTCGGTTCGATAAATTTGTCGAACCGAAAAACTCGACAAATTTATCGAATGTTGCGAGTACCGAAGTCTGATCGTAAAGTATTGTAGTAGCTCTATATTCTCTTTGGATTCGACCTAGCTTTTCGATAACTTTTGTCGATTGTTTCGAGGCTCGATAAATCCCACTTTATCGATTTGAACTGTCATTTTTATCGAATTTTGTCGAATATTATCGAGCCGAATAGATCCGTACTTGCGCCGAAGCACTCACAGGTCGGTGTGCAGCCGAGCGCGGCGCGCGGCGTCCAGCGCGGCGCGGCGCAGGCAGTCGGGCAGCAGCGCCGGCGCCAGCAGCGCGCCGTCCGCCAGCACGCCCAGCGGCGGCGCGGGCCGCACGCGCAGCAGCCCCGAGCGCCGCGCCGACACCATCACGCAAGCCACCTCGTGCCGCCGCCACGGCAGCCCCGTCTCGCAGTACCGCAGCAGCTCGTCTGACAACGAGATACTAACCTCAAGAGGTGCACTGACGTTTGTATTGCACGAAATATATTACACCATTTTTGGAGACTTTTAAAAATGGCTGTTGTATTTTTTAGCTTCATTTACTGTAGTGCGGTCGATAGTCTTCCGTTGCACAAACATGCGGCTTATGGAAAGTGGGATAGCGCGACATTTCTTCAGAGGTGTGAAAGAGACAAGATGCGTCACGGCACGTGGTCCACATCGCTACATAATATGTATGAGACTTAATTCACATTAATCATCATATCGGTAGTTTCTATCCGCAAAATGTTCATAAATTATAGCCTATAACTTTCTCAGATAATCCTTCTTTCTATTGGTGAAAACCATATGCATATCCTTACAGTAGTATGTAAGATTACCATGAACAAGTACGAACTCAGCGCGGCGGAGGACTTTAATTTATAATATTATAAATTATGTAAAGTGCTCATTATTTAAACTCAGTACTTGTAATCTCAGAAACTACTATAAGCCGCGCCGTCATGCCTTTGAGGTGCCACGGGCTGCGCGAGTTTTTGATCTGAATGAAACCAGCCGGTCGCTCGTGTCGTGTCCCTATTCCGTAAAGTACGGTCGTAATCTGGTTTTCTCAAATAATCTTTTTATGTAATTAGGATATCACTCATACATAGATTTTGATTACTATTTTTTAACAACTGTTTATACCTAGCACTCGGCACTTAGGAACTTTAAAACCACAACTGGTATATTTTACAATTTTGACGAAATAAATTATAGGACAAAACCGTAAGTTATAATAGCATAGTTTAAAAAATTCTCTCACCGATGGGCAAATTAAGATGATCTTCAAAGTCTTCTAACCAAATGATGAGTATCTTTGTCGTAAAGTCTCTGTTGCGTCTCCCGCTTCCTGCAACACGAAAAAAATAATGAAATTTAAAATCTGAAATGCACGATGCAGTCCTGCGCAAAACTTTGGCGTTTACAGCAGCTCTGGAAACAATATGTTTTTACATTTCTTTATTTACCATCGGAAAACTTTCAACCAATTATAAGTATATAATATAAACATTACATAAAGCTGCCATTTAAAGATTTCAGCATTCCTACCCTTTCCTTCATTACATTTGTAAATATTTTTAGAAATGTATAAGCAACTAGAAAAACAGGTTAATAAAAATGGAACCTAAAAAGCTAAGCAATTCAACTTGATATCAAATAACTGCACACAAAAATAGTCCCTAAGTAAACATTTACTACTAATTACTAAGTAGTAGGACTAACTCTTCTGCGAGTGTCCGTCTGGGTTGGTATTAACGCCTTGCTCGTGAAGTCAGCCGCCAAGCATTACTGTGTTCCGATTTGATGAGCAGAGTAGCCAGTGAAATTACTGGGCTTATGAGACTTCCTAATGTCTCAGGGTAGCGGGCGCACTGCAGTGCCGCTTTGTGTTGAAACACAAAGTCCTGAGTGGCACTGCAATTGTTAAGCTTACCATCAGGCAAACGACCAGCTCATCTCACTATCAAAATACATTCAAAAAAACAAATAAGTAACAAATACAGTGTACACTCGCCTGTAAGGCCGCCGGATGTTTGTTTGTCTAGTTCGAGTGAAAGCGCGCGCGCTTTATCCCCAAGCGTGGGACGGGCACGCTCGCCCCGATCCGATTCGCTAGTACTCCGCTCGTAGGCGGGTGCTCCACTAGACACGTCCCAACTGGACCCTGCCGACGCTTCGGTACTCCTGTACAAAACACGGGTTGTCACGCGACTGCTCAAAAAAGGAGGGTAATGTATTCAGGGTTCATGTTTGTATGCGAGTTTCTTTATTCCACCATAACTTTTAAAATATACATATAATACATACAACACTATAATTACGTACGAGAGTTTGTATATAAAGTATGGCGGGTTGGGACCTCTTAAATGTTTTATAGTGTGTGTAATTTTTTTCTTTGGGTGTTTTGAACAAATATGTATCTTGTGCATTATATCTAGGATTTTATGGAACCAAAACATTAAAATTTTGACAATTCAATTTCAGTAATTCCTTAAGAGACAGCCTTTTTAAAAAAAAATACCTTGACTTTGGCCGTTCATAATATTCTCATAAATGTAAAAGTAAACAAAACACTTCGATAGGACTTTGACATGTAATGGAGATTCTAAATAACAAACATTTTTTTCAAAAACTTGTAAGGCTTTTTCATAAACACGTACTTCCTGGAACTAGTTTTAGGAAACTACCACGCACTAATTGTCTTGGGAAATTTTCTTTGGAAATTTATTTATAAATTTTCAGAATGCCAACCGAAGGATCTGGCGTTGTCTCTCTTTTTCCGTAGTGCCTGTTTTTCTTCGATGAACCAACAAGCCTTTAGGCTATATTTGCGTTCTATTTAGGCGGGCCGGGAAGTGGCCTTATGGTGGTTTTATATTCATTACGATAAATTATAGATTATGTAAGTCGCTGAAAGAGTAACTTATACATAATATTTTTATTTACCTTGAAGAAACACAAGAACCATCGACATCCGATTTTATACTATCTGTCTGTCGGTCGTTGTCATCTAACTCGTAGCCAGTGGGCACCACGAATGCGATCTCGTTTGTCGAATCCGACCAGTAAAGTACCTGGAAACATAATAAACGATATGAAAGATATAATTATGAAGACGCCAACTAGGTAGTCACACTAACGTTTTACGTTTGATTCGACTAAAATTTGACTAAAAGCGTAACCTTTTTTAATAAATTTGTGAAAACTTTGATATTTAATTAGTTTCTTTTTATGCTACTTGTTAACGAGACGATCTGGTCGTTTGCCTGATGGTAAGGATAACGCCGGCGCATAAAATTGCAGTGCCACTCAGAACTTTGCAACACAAAGGCCTGCGCGGCACTGCAATGCGCTCGTTACCCTGAGATATTAGGTATTAAGTATCATAAGCCCAGTAATTTCGCTGGCTACTCTGCTCATCAAACCGGAACACAGTAATACTTGCACATTACTGCTTGGCGGCAGATTTCACGAGCAAAGCCGTGGTACCAACCCAGACGGACACTCGCAGAAGAGTTAGTCCTACCATAAGGACTATTTTTGGGTGCAATTACTTGATAGAATAGACCGAATGGACACTGATTGACGGTCACCCAATGACTTTCTGACTTTATGCCATTTACACTGCGCCGACCCCATATGAAGCAGGAAGGGCAGAGTATATGAGTGTGTGTAAGCGTGTGCGTGTTTATGTATGCATGTATGTGTGTGCATGTATGTGTGTGTGTGTAGCTGACCTGTTCCCTGCCGTCGTAGAGGCCGGGCGCGCCAGGCGGCAGGGAGCGCGGCGCGGCGGCGGGCGGCGCGTGCGCATCGTAGCTACAGCGGACGTGGCCCGCCCAGCCCGCGTGCCCGCGCACGCGCACCGGCGTGCCCAGCCTAGAAATCGAATGTAAACGCTTACACGCAGTTTTAGCGGGAATGCGAAAATGTGATGTTGTTGATTTTGTATTATTTACTAAAAACCTATGTTTTATCGCTCGCGCATCTCAACTTTTATGAAGATCTGCTGCCTTACCTGCTAACAATCTCGTATTCGTTTTCGATTCCAAACCGATTAAATTTAGCGGTCACTAGTCTTCGTGTGGAAGAAGTTGTCTAGTTTTCGCTTCTTTTCGGTTTGTAAGAACTTGTTTCCTTACTAACGTTCTATGAAAGACTATTCCTTCCAGCCAGGATTGGAGTCAAAAACGAATACGAGATTGTTAGCCGGTAAGGCCTCTGGCCTGGGATAAATCAGGCCGTGGGAACACAGCTTTAGCATCGCAGATATTAAACTCACCCCCGCAGCATGTGCACGTATCCGAGCGGCACGTCGGCCGTGCGCGCGGCGGCCAGTATGTCCTGCGCGGAGGTGCGGCCTGCGCGTGCGCAGAACACGTGCGCCGTCACCGCGCCGCGGGCGCCGCACGCGTCCACGCGACGCAACGCGCTCGCGAAACCAGGCGCGGCGTCATCCAACGCCGTTAAGCGGGCCGGAGAGCCCTGGAAACGTCGACCTTGTCTAACGTATGTCAATTTTTTTACACTACTGGATAACGAGACGAGCGGATCGTTTCCCTTATAAGCTTAATGGTAATTGTAAGGTTAACGCCAGCCTATATATTTTTATATAACAAAACACAAAAGAGTATAGCTGGGAATTGAAAAATTGCAACTGGGAGAAGACCTAGACGGTGGTAAATAGGCAATGGAGCTGGAGGGAAGTGAAAATGAATGGGGAATTGAAAATAGGGAGTTGGAAAGTTAAATGTCTATTTTAGAGGTCTAAGAGCTGGGATATAACACCACACAAATATTCGGAATCTTAAATTGTAGCTGCCATACCTTCTTATCTCCGCCAACGTTAAGGTATCCGAAATGAGACAAGAACAGTCTTGCAGTCTGGAATTCAGTCACTGGTTCCGGAGGAATGTATTCTTCAGGTACCTAAAAAACGGATACATTTTCTTTTATTAACCAACCTGCAAATAAGGGAGGAGCTTCTCAATTCATTTGTTTTTTTAGAGTTCCGTAACTCAAAAGGAAAAAAGGCAAAAAAAAGAGCTGTGAGAAAATCAAACTTCTAATTCAACGCAATCAAAAGATACGGCCGTTTAAGCCGCACGTTTTTGGGAATCAAACCTATAGGTTACTTCCCATTGACCTAGAATCATGAACTTTGGCAAAAAGCGATGTCTTCTAGTACAAGTAAAGGGAAAAATCCAAAAACCGTAAATTAGTAGTTACATCACAAAAAAATATGACACTTAAACCACATAAACTTTGTTTTCATTCCTGTTTTTATATATTTTGAGTGACACAAAATAAAGTAAGAAACTTTAAATGTTATCAAGTCCGATCAAAGGACCCTCCCGAAGAATATAGACGAACGAGTGCTTGGCCACTAAAAATTTCTCAATTTGTATAAACGTCGGAAAGATGATGGAGAGACCTTTGCCCATTAGTTACATCATAAAAAAATACAAACGACATAACTGGACGATGCGCTTGGGTGTTTTAACATCGTACAATGCAATAGAGTAATAAAAACTAACAAAATGTTGATGCATGTCCAGTTTCAATTCCTTCTAGACTAACCGCAGCAACTTGCCCGACCCCAATTATACCCACTTTACCCACAGGATGATTAGATCTTATCAGGCGAGTTGGTGGTCAAATGTAGTTTTGTGTTAAACAAAAGTGTGCTTACTGGTAAGAGATGACTTACAACATTGTCCTCGCTTTCTCGCACTTTCTTCTCGATAGCCGCCTGTTGCTCGAGCAGTTTGAAAAGCGCCGGCGCCTCAGGATCGTTCAGTTGTCGAAGTACTGCTTCCAGTGTGGGGAAAGCTGCGTCACTAAAGGGGGGAGGGGGTAGGGGTGAATAATGTGGTGAGATAATCACTCTACTTTGTTTTACTAACATATTAGATTGTTAGACTATTTTTGCAAATTAAACACTGTTTTTTGCAATTTTTTACCATAGCACGGATGTGTGTGAATTAGTGTTACCAGCTTAAGAATTTGCATGCCATAAAGACATTCTTTAAAGATGAATTAAGTGAATTTTAATGATAGCCAAATCATAAATTATAAGATTTAGCGAAACACAATCAAAACGGTCGCAGTTGTCCAATATAACAAGATTTGTAATTGTGATATTATTGAAAACGGAATCGAGCCACGCAAGCATGTCATAAATATCCGTCACGAGCGTTCACTCACGCTCAAATGGTACCCAATGTGGTAACCAATAATCGCGTGATTTTGTATTTGAAACAAGTGACCACGTTGTGTGGGATTGTTTTTTCTTAGGCCAGAGAGTAGTTATTCTTATCAGTTACATTATAAATCAGAATACTACTCGTATATACAGTTTCTTGCCGTTCTGTATCTGATAGACTATAACACTGTTATACCCCGTTTCCATATCCAACTTGCTTGCAGGTTGCGTACGTTTTCACTACTCAAGTTGCACGCTGCATGCACCTTACGTGCAGGCTACTTGAATAATGGAAACGCTGCTATAGGCCCCCTTGCGCCAAAACATAGATTTCCTAACCTTTAAAATCGGGAATAAAAAAATTGAATAACTCAGGCTGGCGCAAGCGGGCCTTAGTCGGTTAGGTATACTGACACGGCACAGGGTGGCGCGGGCGGCAGCGGGCGGCACACGGGCGGGGGAGCGGCGCGCGGGGGGCGCATGTCGACGGGGCGCGCGCAGCAGCCGCCGCCGCGCCCCGCGCACCGCGCCGCCCCCCGCACGGACAGCGACCACGCGTACCGCCCCCAGCCGCAACGAATGATCACTGTGGATGAGGAAACGGTCGTGACTGGGTACACATGAGACACGGATGTGAGAAGCAAATTGATTAATCCCCAAACGAAATGAGCCAAAAATTACTATTTTTTTTATTTCTTTTTTTTATGTTATTTGATAGCGGGACGAGCGTTTGCCTGATGGTAAGCATAACGCCGGCCCATAACAATTGCAGTGCCACTCAGAACTTTGAAACACAAAGTCCTGCGCGGCACTGCTGTGCGCCTGCGACCCTGAGACATTAGGTATTAAGCCTCATAAGCCCAGTAATTTTACTGGCTACTCTGCTCATTAAACCGGAACACAGTAATGCTCGGACATTACTGTTTAGCGGCTGACTTCACGAGCAAAGCGGTGGTACCAACCCAGACGGACACTCACAGACGAGTTTGTCCTACCACCTAGTGACTTCGTGGAAAAAGCGATAACGGCCGCACATACACAAGCGTCGCTCCTTCGGTATCATATTTTATACTGGCCAGTTTCCTGAGCTCTCAACTTGTAAAATTGAAGGCCTGATTTAAAAACATAAGTAGTGCTATTAGTTTAGCTCTGGACTTGAAAGCCAGTCCTAAAATAGGTCTAGCATATTTGCCATTTTCGACACACAATCCTACTAGGATCGGACTAGAAACTAAGAGGTGTCGAAAATGCGAAAGTGTGTTTGTCCTTCTTTCACGCAGCAACGGAGCAACGGATCGAGGTGATTTTTGGCATAGATATAGTTTAGGGAACGGTGAGTAACATAGGCTACTTTTTATTTCGGAAATATGCACGGTTCCTTTGGGTTAACGGGTGAAAACCGCGGGCAGAAGCTAGTCCTACATAAAGATTAAAAAGGTCACTGCCAAACAACCATCAAATAGAAAGAACATATCATGTAGATACCTATAAGAGTAGGCTGCGGCTCCTGACTGTTAGCTAGAGGTTCCTCGAGCAGCGACAGAAGAATGTTGCCGTCGGCGACGTAGTGCCGCAGGCGGCCGTGGCCCAGCGCCGCCAACCACCGCTCGTCGAGCCGGCACCAACCGGCTCCATTTGGGTTATTGCCCACCTGAAAGAGAGGATTACTTACCGTAAAAACAAGTATTGCTACACAGTACAGACTTGCCAAATTGGGATGTTGCTTGAAACACAAAATATCTTATAAATAAATAATTTCTAACATTCACACAATAAAATGAAATTCACAAAAAAATATTTCCACAAAGATACTCCATCTAAAAGTTTCCCAATTTCAACAATTTTTTTTATCATCCATTAGTAATTTAAGTGATACCAATAGATTCTTTACATTTTAATGAATAAAAAAATATACGACAACTATGTATTTAAACGCAGTTTTTCGCGGCCAAATCAATAAAATGCATGTTTTTAATACAGATTTACGGCCCGTGTAGAACAAGTGAAGTCAGATGTTCAGCCCAATTTGTATGGGGAGTTTTAGGCGTTCAATAGATACGCCCGACATTGACTCTCATCTTTGACGTTGTTAGCATTCGATTTCCAGTGTTTTTGTTTTTGATTCTCATGAGAAAACAAATTGGTTGACATCATAAAAAATATGGAGTCAACAGCCCTATTTTAATGTCGTTCCAGTAAAATTATCAATTATAGCGAAATGCAAAATGCCTAAGCTGATTTTTAAAAGAGGATTTAAGTCATACGATTATTTTAGAAAAACGACTGTTCCTCACCGTTTCCAGTATGAGCATCAGTAAAGATTCCGCTGCGTCCCGAACTCGCATCGACACCGGTTTCAGTTCTTTCTCATCTTTCATTTTCGGTGGCTCACCAGGCTTTCCTAGAAAACCGGAATTGTACAATTGAATATTCCAGTCATTTGCGTACTGATACGTAAACTGGATATGTCCACTTCGGCACTACGTATGTACGACTCACCTTGGCTCTTGGTGCCGGATATCCCCAGCTCAACGACTTCCATAAGCGTGGCGAGGCAGTCCGCGTCGGCAAGTAGCGCCGGGCACAGCCAGGCCGCCAGACATGAATAGGCAGCGACCACACACGAGTGCAAATCACGCGAGTGCGCCTGTGGCGGCCGCCCGCACTGCACTGAGATGTAATCGCAAATCCAGCGCACGGCGCGCTTGCGCTCGATTGCTTCTGGAAACGTTATGGTTTGAAGCTGTAGATTAATTCGTAGAGACGTTTGAGCTGTGGCTTTGGCCTATGACACTTACCGATGACGTACTCTAGACGGCATGAAAAGATAAATAAAATATGAGAACCTTTTCAAGGACTGTAGTCTTATCATTCATAAATTATATGATTATTTGCTGAAGAGGTACAATCTACGTTTCCAATCCATCGGACCTGCAGAGAGCGTTTTTTTTGCTAATTGTTAACGAGACGAGCTGGTCGTTTGCCTGATGGTAAGTATAACGCCGGGCCATAACAATTGCAGTGCCACTCAGAACGTTGAAACAGAAAGGCCTGCGCGGCACTGCAGTGCCGCAGTGCAGTGCGCTCGCTACCCGCAGACATTAGGTAGGAAGAGGAGGAAGGAAGAGGAGGAAGGAAGAGTTAGTCCTACTACTAACGAATTGATATTGATGTCTGTCGTTAAAATGCTTTATTAAAATGATCTCCTCAGGCCTCAGCCTTCATACTAACCTGGTTTAGAAGAGTGCAGCTTAGCCAGTCCCGACAGCAGCTCAAGCGCCGCCAAAGACACCTGCAGGTCTCCCTTCCACGACGAGATCAGTCGGTGGCACACGAGGTACGTTGCGCGCACTACTAGCGCTGCACCTACGTTTACACAAACTCAAAACGTGTTAAAATATTTTCATCTGCCAGCCTTTATCCTTACTAATAATAAGGATCTGCTTTCCTTCATTGTTTTCTCCAATTGTATTACCTAAAGCCTTTTTACTATATTGGCAGCATTTATAATTGTTACATTTCAGGTATAAATGAATCTACCATCATGCATTAAGTAAAAATATTAATTAATAAGTTGTTAAAGACGTCAATAATTTATGCTTTATTTTTAATTCACCAAGACAGAACGATTTATTTAAAATGAATAATTATTATTATAATCTGCATTTATTAAGTTACAGAAAAAGAAATAGACGTATTTTGAATGCCACATAATAAGTACCTACATAATGAAAACAAAAAAATACATGACTAAATAAAAATATGAAAAAGTATCACAGCAGGCAAGTATAATGATAACATAAAAAGCTTTGATAACAGTAAACTAGGTTTTTTAAGGATTTTTAAATATATATAATTATTGTAGCTTACTGTAATCAAGCAAGGGCGATATTTGGGCTATAATTATATTAATGTTTAACCAGTTGTTATAAAAGTACTTAGTGTCATTTAACTAAAAAAAAGTTCTTAATGTTAAACAAAATTTTAGCGCCGAATCGTATTTTTATTTCGGAATCTTTCAACGCCAAGTCGTTGGCAGTTGATTCAATAGCGTATTGTTTATATTATGTATAGTGAACATATATTCTGCGATCAGCACAGTCTAAATTTGGCCGTCCGGTAACCCCACTCCGAATAAGGATCTCCAAGTATGCGCTACGTTATAAATCAATCGAATATCGCCCTTGACAACATGGCAACATAAGGTGCAATAATTACCGAAAACAGGCGAGGATGGGTCTAGCTCCCTAACGTCGGCTACGAAGTCCTCGAGCGAGTGCGCCTCCGCGCTGCCGCTGGCGCTGCCACTTTCCGACCGCGCTACAGGCATGAAGCAATACAGAACAGTGGTAATACGTCCCACTCTCAACATTTCTCGTAGAAACTATACCTGTGATTATAGGACCTATTACACAGGCCGTAGCATAATTTGACAAAAATGAGTCACGCGTATTAGTACTGTTCTATTGCATTTGCATCTAGGTAATTACTACATGTTTTTGTAAGCATTGATCATATTCCTCGGGTTACAGGGGACGCTGAAGGTCTGCATCGGCGTCAGCGAGCTGCTGGCCTACCTTGAGGACATCTTGTACTTAGCGCACGCAAAAAAGACCGATAAATTTCAGAAGAAATTCAGAATTTCAAAAGAAGAGCTGCGGACTCGACAGAGTTATGGTAGTAACCACATAATAACATAGTAAAAATATTTCTTGCATCTACAAATTGCCAGCACTTTCGGTATTAGATTTACATCCCGAATTGTAAATCATTCGATATATTAAGAGGATTTCTCAACGGGATACGATAGCATGGCAAAACAAAATGTAGCGTGAGTGTGTATGTGCGCCGTTGCTTTCGTCTGTACATGTAATATGCACTTATGTGTGATTGTGTTTAATTGTCGGTTGGAGTTTAGTACGGCAAGCTGAGCTATTACGGTGTTGAAACATGATATTTCATAAGTTTCAGTTGAGCACACATTTTTAATAATATACTGTGTCATTTTCATTCGATTGTCGCCAGGACAAGGCAAGTCTATACTTTTCTTTCATTTCTTTCGAATGTACTGTATAATATCAATATTCTATAACATTGATATTGTATTTCACAATAGACAGTGCTTATCCGTTTATTTTAAAAATGTGTGTTAAGCAACTAAATATTCCAAGAGCTGTGCAAATTCAAAAAAGAACTGACTGAAGATTTTAAACAAAATGTATAAATATAGCTTGACTCTGATCACAACATTACATTGTTTATTGTTATTTAGTTTTCTATTATGTGTTGTGTTAATGTTATGTAATGTTGTGTTGTCCGGTAAGAAATGTATTTTCTTTAAGCAAATAAAATAAACAACACTCGAGGACGACATGAGGACTGTCAGTTTTTTAGTTTCTTTCTCTGAGTTTAGGAAGCCAGTTAATAAGAAGTTCCAAATTCTCACTTTCCATTCTAAACATGATTCCAAAACACGGATTAAACATGTTAGGCTTTATTTTAGTGCATAAATATTTGAATCATTGTTCGTTGATCCATACGAACAAAAACTGAGTCCATGAACCAAATCAATACCCTGTAATTCAAACTTTAATACTCCAATAAGCAGTATATTTAACCCTTTCTATACAAAAGTGTTATATTTTTAAAAGTGTAACATTTAAGTGTAATTTCGATATCATACAAATTAGAAAAGTCTTATCAAGAAAATGCGTTTCAAAACTATTCCAGGAGGAATCAAGCTATAGTTTACTTCAATCAGTTCCTCAATAACGCCTGAAATCATCAACTATTTATTGATCTTACTAAAGCATTCTATCAAATAACAATATGTGTTTTCTTACCTTTATAATCTGTGCTATGCGACATTGTGGAGCCGGGAGGCGCACTGTGAGCTTTCCCCGGCGGCGTCTGTGCGTTGTGTCGCACACACAAGTATAAAGCACTTAGTAACGGTACCGCGAGTGCATCCGAGCACTCCACTTGTACAGCTGATACGCAGATGAGTGACAACTTGCCGCGAGTGTAGTCGCCGAGAGTGACACCCGCGCTGGAAGCGAGGAATGTGAATGATTGTATTGTTGATATTCTATTGCTGATTCGAATGCGTCTAAAAACGTGGGAATGCATCGTCCAAATATTAAAGATTTTCGAAGCAGGTCTAGGCAGTACCTCAATCAATTTCTACCTCTATGTCAATCAATATTTCAAAATAATTTCAATTAAATTACATTTTTGAGACAAAGACAAAGTGTACCAAATAAGGAAATGAGGGAGGGATTCTATTCAGAGGAAAATCAAAGAAAATACACATGGAGAAAACCGCTATTTTATGCACAATAGGCTTGCGTTTGGCTACTATCTCACCTGTTGGTAAGTGACGATGCGGTCGACGATAGAACACGCTTACGGAGAAGACACCTATTAACTCCACTTGAACAAACATAGGTTATAGAGATCCGAAAAGGCAGACTCGGGCAGGGAGTTCCACTCCTTTGCGATACGCATGATGAATGTAGAAACGAAACGCTTCGTACGTAAAGGAGAAATATCAACAACGGCGTCGCTTCGCCGTTAGTCTGGTTGTCCGATAATGGAAAGAGATCCTTTTAAAGATTAACATACAATAGGCACATAATCTGTGTCACCATAAAGTTAGGACCAGGCTACTTCTGGCTAAGGCATCAAGTAGATTTTTTTACTTTGCTATCTTCTTCCAACGCTTGCAGAGTCTATGTTTTGGTCATCATATAGAACAGATTCATTTACAAGTAAACAGCATACTTACTACTCATTGCACCCTGGGAACTCGGGCACCGCGAGTCCTTTATAATGATACGGGAATGCGACCAGAGATAAGAGAGCACTGATGGCCGCCTTGCGTAAATCACGCCTGTCTATGGTACCGCAGTCGGGCTTCGGCTCTCGGTCTGTCAGGATGTGCTCCAGTGCGTTGATGAAGTCTGGAACTAAGACCAGCACGCCATCTAGGTCCAATCTGAAAAATGCGAAAGAAAGGAAAAGTGAATGTTTTTGTAGTAACCAATATACCCACGGCCATAGTACATTATTTATTTTTTTACCATAATATAATTGCTTTTTCGCTACAACATATCTGATGGCGAGGAATTAGACCAGCTACGGGCCACGGCCGGTTTACGTAGTAGCTACGGACCTTCCGTTAACGGCGACGGTCGTAGTACATAGAGCACAAGTACTTTAAATATTGAAGGCAGGAAGTTTTACTAAATCGAGACTTGCCTTTATTTTTTTAAAGAAATTCAGCAATACTGCATTCAAAGATCTTTAAAAGTTAGTTGTCTAAGCCGTGATTCGAACCCGCTAAATGTAAACTACTGGTTGGTGGAAACTGTCCAAACGGGAAGGACCAGCCAGTAAATAAGTCATCTGCACTACAACTTTTGTACAGGTATACAAGTTGCCCCAAAATAATATTTTAGAAACCTGTAAATAATTTGTACGATAAATAAAAACGTTTAATAAAACGGTAAAAACACCTCTAGAACCCGAAAAAACCAGATAAGGGTCAAAGTGTATTAATATACTCTTGCTTTTATGGCTCCGTAAAATGTATAAAAAAAAGTTCGTATACCTGAATATATCATGCGCGTTGAGCACGACGGCGGCGGCGGTGGAGGCGGCGGGGTGGCGCAGCCCGTGGTGCAGCGCCGCGTAGCACCGCGCCAGGTACGGCGCTAGAACCTCCTCGCGGCACTGCTTCGAGCACAGCACGCGGCACAGCGTGCCCAGCGCCTCCGCGCGGCCTGCCGGCGCGGGGGGGGGGGGGCTGTTAGCGAGCGCCGGTAGGAGCTACGACTAACTCGTCTGCGAGTGTCCGTCTAGGCGAGTACCACCGCTTTCTTCGTAGTCTGCCCTATGCAATATGCATGGCTGTTTTTTTTCTCTCAGTATATGTATTTGGCGACAGATTTTCAAGTGTGGTAGCTAGGCAAGCGAGCACTACAAAATGCCCTACCACCATGGTAATTGGTATGGTTGTATCACGATACATTTTTTTCATCGACAGCTAAAGCATATTGTATGATTCGAACTATCGACCTACAAGATAGCCAAGCGACGTGTTTACCACTGTGCAAACATCGCTTCACTTCACTATTGTGAGGTTTATGGCCTATTCACACATTTCAGTGAAGTCACATTTCCTGCTGTTGACATAATTCAAAACACGTCAAATTTGTACGAGCTGTCAAAAAACTGCACGTACCTGGCATGTAAGCTTGCATGTTGAGCTTATACGCGGCGTCGGAAATCGACGGCGGCGGCGGCGTACCGTCGGTGCGTTCTGAAACACAATGTTATCGCTTGTTATTACTTTATATATGAGAAATGAAATGAAAAACATTTATTTGTAACAATCAATAATTTAAACCTTAATCACCAACTCTTTTTTTTTTCTTTCTTGGCCAGACACGGTTTGTGTATTTTGCCAAATAAAGTTATTATACATAACTATCTTTACTATAGGTCTAACAGATAATAACAGCAGGTGCGACTTTTTTTAAAGAGTTGGCGTATGTAAGAAACAGTATAAAATCCTAGAACAATGAGTTAAAATACTTAAAACAGTTATTATACTCACGTTGGGTAGTGTTATAAGAAGGCGTGGTCCCAATTAAAGCAGCTTCAAACAGCCATTCGCCAAACAAATGAAAGATTGAGTTGACCTTCGGGCGGAGAGGCGTCAACGGAAGCTTTTCCGATTCGCCTGCTGTAGGTAGATAGTTATATGTATATTAAATTAAATAAAAATATTATAAGAAAAAATAAATAAAATGTTAAAAATTAATATGCGTATTTATGAAAATATAAGTACACATCTCAAAAATGTCTTCTTAAATATCCCGTTAGAGTTAGAGTGGGCTAACAGTTTAAATCTATTTACTTTACAATGTTTATTTGCTTTAGTGTGGCAACTGACAATCTTAGCTGATAAATCAGGCAATTTTAGTCAAAATATATAAATAAACCAGCTTCTGCCCACGGTTTTACCCGTGTGGCTATAACCACGGGAACAGTGCATTTTCTCGGGATAAAAAGTAGCCTATGTTACTCTCCGATCCATATTCATGTAAAAAAATCACGTCGATACGTTGCGCCCTTGCTGCGTGCAAGGACAAACCAACTAACACACATTCGTGTTCGTACATTTATTATAGTAGGAATAGATTTTTTTTGTTAATTCTGTATAGTTTTGCAATTGATAACTATGACACCTGCTGGTAAATGACGATGCGGTCGAAGATGAAGTAAGATGGACTAATGTACAACGAGGACCTGTTCTTTCTCTTTTCTGCATATATTACATAACTACATATTTTTTGCGTTAAGCTTACCATCAGGCAAACGACCAGCTCGTCTCATAACCGCATAAAACAGCATAATAAAAAAAATATACAAAGAGGCGGTTTTTTGTTCGTACTAGTATAATAATATACCTTATAACATAAGGAAAGTGTCACCACATTACCTTGCGATGTGATAGAGTTGGGTGGAGTGGTGGGCGCGGCGCTCGGCGGCCGGCTGCTTGTGAGCCCGATCAGAGACGAGCGGGGGGCGCCTGCGGGGGTCTTGTTTTAGTGGCCAGCAGTATGTAGGCAAAAGAGCTTAAAGATACCTATATACCATCCAACCTTTAATTTTACTTTTGACAGATCCAGTTAGTGACGTCCTATTGCGTTACCGATTCGATTTCTTACAACATTCGAAATTATTTATGAAGAAGTTTTAATTAATTTAATATTTAGTTTGTCCACTATCTCACCTGTTGGTAAGTAACGCTGCGGTCGACGATGTAGCACGCTTACCTAGAAGATACCTGTAACTTGTGACTTGAAGAGACCAAGATTATAACGATCAGGAAACACAGAGTCGGGCAAAGAGTTCCACTCCTTAGCGGCACGCCAAATTATGTAGTTATTTTATTTGCATTCATATTTTTACAATATTTAAGCTTAATTCCTTATCTTATTGATAATTATATACACTCCTCTTAGTTTAACGGATTTGAAAATTCGCCTAAAATGTTAATGGAAAAATCAACTTGAACAATCTTGGTACAAAATCTGAGGACACAATAAATATCGATATCGACAAATATCGGAGGTAAGGAGCTCGTGGCTTCCCTAAAAAAATAGCGTCCATGGAGAATTTTATTATGTGTGCCTGTCAATGATTGTGGAACTTCATAGGCGTGCTTATATCAAAGTTAAATAAATGGTTAGACGGACTATAAGCGAAAGTACTAGGCTCGACGTCGCCCTAGCGTACCTAGACTACCACGTGGGCCAGATCTCAAAACGGTACATATAATTACTCATATAACAATAAATCCTTTTATACTGCACATTAAATCGGAGTTTTGATAAAACAAGGGATTTAAATAGCACAAGTAGTTAACAACAACACTGCCGAAATTAAGAAAACGATTGTCGAATAAAAAAAAAATAAAGCATTACGTATACTTCATGATAAAAGATTCTTGAAGTATAAGGTTTGATTTATCAGTAAATGGTATAGTGTAAAAAAGTCTTGACAACGTGAAGGTGTCGCGTGATTTCCCAAAAACAAAAGTGCAGACTAAAAGCAAAAACTAAAAACAAACTACGACTACGTAACCCAAATACTACCCTAGTACTATGATACTACTATTTACACAAACAAAAAGTTACTACTAATAATAAGTACAAAACATCTACTGCTTAACAGAGTCAATTCCTGACGTAGCTGCACGAAATCTCGAGGTGGCACTACTATTGCTATGGGCAAGCATGACGCCCAGAATTTTAGTGGAACGATCCGCTCGTCTCGTTAATTAATCAAAAAGAAAAACATCTCCGGTCAATGCGATGCAATATTAAATAGCATAAACAATGAAGCGGTCACAATCATTCACCGAAGTTTTCGCCAATGGAAGTCAATCTTCTTCCGTACCTATCAGCTACCTCAGAATGAGACTCCGTATGTAGACTTGAACAACACCCGTAGCGAATCTAGGCCGACCGAATAAAGGCGAGAAAAGGAATAAGAAAATATTTATGAGTTAAAGAGATAAAGTCAACTGTAGAATTCCACTACAGAACTTAAGCCTCCCACAATAAAAGGCGGGTTGCCATAATACACCATGCTTGGGAGGCGTCTCGGTGATCGCAGTATACATTTTGAAATTCATTGAGGAGAATGTTGCTGCCAATCCTGGATATTCACTTAGTAGAATATTACGGCACACAAGGGAAAAGATATGGTGGTCCCATACAGACGCTGACACCAAATTATAGCTACATTTCGGCCTAGATCCGTTGCGCGCGCAATGCGGCCGTGTCTTACTCTTTTCCGGCAGCTTGTTCTTGGGCGCGGCGACGCTGAAGGATTTGGCGAGGCGGCGGTGCGCGGGGGGCGTCACATCTTCGTCCTCACGCTCCACCACGCCCCCCGCGCCCGCGCCGCCGCCCCCCGCACTCGCCTCGCTCTCCCACCAGCGCTCGCTCCCGATCCCTGCGCCGCACCGGCTCTTATACTACCCGGGGTGTGTATTTATAGTGGGATGTGTGCTAACCATGCGAGTAGGGTTGCCAGGAACAATTATTTAATGATACAAGCATTATAATATTCGGGCTTACATTTTATCAAAGCTAAAAAACAGAATTCGGATAAAAATCTGTTAATAATAGTTTGTTTTAAAATTTTCCATTATATTTCCTAAGGATTAAGAGCCGGACGGACATGTTCATAAGCCGGAAGTGGCAACCCTACGTGCGAGGCCTTCTCCATAAAGTATCAGTTCGGAAACATTACAATGACTGAATGAACAACCTGCAGTAAAATTTCTATTTATATTTAGGATCGTAAAATAGAATTAAAAGCTCATACGGGATGTCATCAAGTAAACAAGATGAAGCATATAGCGTTCTCGCTTGCACTGCATGCCATATTTACAGCCATGAATTTTTAAACTTTTGTCGATAAATTACGGTCCATCTGTAATGTTTCTATGTTGAGTTAGAGCTGTAATACTCATTCGTAGGCATAATATATGCATTGTGTGTAAGGTTGCAGGCAGTTACTAAAAATAACTACTCGAATTCTAAGTATATGGTTAAGTAAGCTCTACTGAATGTGTGTTAGGATTTCCGTTAAGATAGGAAACAGTGCAAAAATACAGTGCATCTCAAACAAACAAGAAAAATCAAAACTTCCCCCATTGAAGAAAATACAAATACACATTAATCAAGGCTTACATAACAAGGGACAAGAGATTGAACAGATAACATATTTTGACATTAATTTATGTTTGAGTTTGAACCTGGTAAATCAAATTTGTGAAAAAATAATTCAAATGCATTGAGAAAGTAATCAAAGTATCGACGTCATTAGTGGATGCTTTGATTTCCGACTCTAAATTTAATGATATCCATCCAACGTTGCCTACATTTTCTACATAACAAGTATTCATGTTACCCTCAAGAGTTTTGTTTGTTTGAGTTTTTTTAGGGGAAACCCCGCTTAAACTTGGCAAAGGAATAAGTCTCACCATAGCCTAAAATGTACCTACAATAGTTATTTTCCAAAACCAAAAGAGTACAGATGCCCACACACACAAAATAAAAAAAACAAAAACCCATATATGCTGCATACAAATTACTACCAAGCTTATAGCCGAGCTAGAACACCAACAGAAGTTTAAGAGAGAAACTTTCAAACCAACTGCAGAAACATAAAACCAATACGATTTAATCTCAACTTATTTCTTTAGGTAGGTAGTTTCCTTTGTTTTTAAGAAATATCAGGTTTCATTCAATCTAATTTATAATTTTAAATATCAATAATAAGGGCAAATTTGGTAACAATTTGTACGTAAAGTCACGCACGCATTCACGCATGTAATCACGCACGCAGTCACGCGCGCAATCTCGCAGTACGTACCGAGGAAGGCATCGACGTGCGCCGCGACACCGCGCATGGCCTTGTGGAAGATGGCGGGCAGCGCTGCCAGGCACGGGTGCTGGCTCGGCTCCCGTGCCTCCTCCTGAGACAACGAGTACTGCGGGAAGGAAACACTATATAACTACACAACAGCATCGTGTAATTTGTTTGGTGCAAGCGAGGCCGGCGTGATTTCATGGGCGTCCGAAAGGTTAGTAGGTGGTAGGATTTCTGAGTGTCCATCTGGGTTGGTACCACCGCTTTGCTTGTGAAGTCTGTCGTGTAATGTGCAAGCATCACTGTGTTCCGGTTTGATGAGCAGATTAGCTAGTGAAATTACTGGGCTTATGAGACCACGGCCTCCGCACTCGTAATATGCGCAGGATCAGCTGATCATTAGAGAGGCTACCTGCAGGAAGTCGGGCGTCTGACTGATGACGTGCGCGCGGCACAGCTCCACGGGGTTGCCGATGGTGTGCAGGATGCGGTACCAGCTCTGCACCACGGCCTCCGCGCTCATATCCGCGGGTATCAAATTCGCGTCTTCATCGCCTGTAAAACGTTCCTTTGTATAAATCTCCCGACTATAATTATAGCTGGTCAAACTTTAACTTTTTGAGGGTGTTCAGTATCTGATTCTTGTACAAAATATTAGTACCTACATTCGTTTTTGTCTTAATTTAAGACCGCACAGCGTGGCACGTGCCACCATCGGTCACTGACCTCGCGGTGCGGTGCCCTTTAGGCGCATTACATGATAACACACGCAAGGGTGTCAGCGACTGTAACTGTAGAAGCGTTATATTTTCCATTATTTTCAGGTTTTTGCTTATCTTCAATACTCACTGATGGGCATAGCAGGGAACAGCGGACCATACATGTGCTTCAGCATCCTAGCCGTGAGACACAGAGAAGCGCGCGTCCATTGCTCCGTCAGAGGCGCGCGATGCCGCCAGCGCATACATTGCTCGCGCAGTGTACGCCACAGTGGGGGCGGTGGAAAACACCTGGTTAAACCACACCATATTTTTGTAGTATTATGTTCCTCTAAGCAGCTATCGACTGTTTCAGTACTAACTACACTTGAAGGCATTTCAATTTGAGGTTTCATACTTGAGGGGATTCATACGTCTTGAGGTTTCGTTGAAAGATAACACCGTGTTGTATAATATATAATATAATATAATCTTAGTATGGTGATAAGGCATTTTCTCGCTTGGTTAGCTACCAACCTCAATGCTGAGAATGCTTCTTAGCATTGAGCATCAGCGTATTTAAGGAGGAGCTGCATTTAAGCCAGTCCCCATTCCATTATTTGTGTGTGCACCTTCAGCATCATCACTTACTATTATGTAAGATAGTGGTCGAACGGGGCGGGGCAATTTTAATACTAACTTTTCGACAGTATCGAAAAAGATCTAATTCCATGCCATAAATTAACGAAAGTTTACGAAAGATACAATCGATTTTACCACGCGGTCACGGTGAATCTTAGTGCCTGTTTTTCTTTAATGAACCAACAAGCCTTTAGGCCATTTTTGCATTCTACTTAGGCAGACCGGTAAGGGGCACCTTAAGACGCACCTGTGGCAGGCCAGGATCCAGACCTGGAACAGCACCGCCAGCACGCGCTCGCAGAGCTGCGCGGCGGCGGAGTGGTGCGGCGCCGGCGGCGACAGCAGCGCGCCGGCCGCGGCCAGCAGCAGCAGCAGCAGCGCGCGCCACTCCGCTGCGCCCAGCGCCGCACTCGCGCCCAGCGCGCCCGCCAGCCGGAGCACCCGGTGGCACAGCACCGCCTGCTTGCTGATCAGGTCGCCGCCTGCACCCCCGCACGGTCAACGCGGATCATTGAGGAACTAACCCAGAGGTTCCCAGACTTTTTTTTATCATAGACCACTTTCAAAATTTAGCTCTGCAGCTACCTTCCCAAAACTCGACCAAAAATGTAAAGATTAGATCTAGCTACGGAAATTTGCGTTGCGGCTGAGTTCCAACCATGAATTGATAGTTTTCGAAAAATAAAGCGAGAATTGATTGGTTAGTTAATTGATTGTGCTGTGAGTGAATGTTAAAAAAGTAAAGTTGGCCAATCAAAAAAGTGATTCCATCCAACTTTACTTTTTTGTTATCTACTCACAGGACAAGAAACCAATAGTCTCACTTATTTCTTTTAGAAAACTCCCCATTCGAAGTGGTAAAAATAAAAATAAAAATAGCATATTTTTTTACGCTTATACGAATTGTGAACCCTCATTTTTTTGTCACGCCAACGTAAACCCCCGTCGAGTCTCCCGTGGACCCTTGGGGGTCCACCTGAACCACTTTGGGAACTAATGAACTAACCCCTAATAAAGATGCAGTGAAGTTTGGTATGCACGTAATAAATTCCACTATATTTGCCTCAACATAATGCGCTCTGATTGGCTAAGCCACCGCCTCGCACCGATTCCCCGTACGCTGATACGTTGAGCGCTGATATTAGTTATAGCAAAATCAATACATTGTTGTAAGATCGGGTGCTACAGTATTTCATGTCTCTGGGTTAGTATCTCGATGACGGGGATCCACCCGCTCGACTTGATCAAGCACGTACGCTCTTGCGAGCTGAGCGAATCGCAGGTGTGGATCGTTTACAAGCAAGCGCGGACACATATCAACTGCCTTACCGGCTAACGACAATCGTCTTCGTTTTCGATTCCAAACCGATTAAAACCAGCGGTCACTAGTCTTATGCTGGAAGGAATTATCTAGAGTTTTCGCTAGTTATTGTTTTGTAAAAACTTGTTTCTTTAATAACGTTCTTTCTAAAATGAAAACCAGCGAAAATTCTAGACAATTCCTTCCAGCTAAAGACCTAGCGACCGCTGGTCTTAATCGGGTTGGAGTCGAAAACGAACACAATTTTTTTAGCCTTATCTTGTCTATGCTTACAGGATGAATGGACAAACCACGTAGACATGTAGGGCTAAGATGCGCACCGTGACAAAATTTTGTCGATGCTTATGTCGTGAATTGTCTCACGTTTGCGAGAGAAAGAGCGAGACAAGACAGTAGACAAAATTTTGTCGTGGCGCGCATGTTAGCCCTGATGGTGATAACAAACACGAGCGAACAACATTTTTTTGCATAATAAGAAAGGTCTATTCTATTCGTTGTATACCGGCACTTGATGGTAGTGTGCGTATCCGTCGTAACTATAGACTCATACAGATCCATCAAAACAATAACTCTTCAAGGTTCGTATTTTTAGACAACCACATATAATTGACAGCAACATAACATACAAAGACATGGCGGCGTTATGCTTACCATCAGGCAAATGACCTGCTGGCCTCGTTATACAATAATATATATCGGAGCAACGACGTCACAGGCGAGCTTCATGGACGGTGTAAAATGACAACAATCAAAACATGTTAACTTTGGTTTACTAATTAACGTTTAGAACCATAAATTACTCATTGGATTGTTAATAATTTCACTTAAACTTTGATTAGCTAATTAATGTTTGTGAACCATTAATTACTCATTGAATTGTTAAAACTAGACAAATGATTGTTAAACTGAACAAATTCACTGTAAACACAATTTTTTAAAAGATTGCCGACAAGTTTCTTGCCCGTTCTTCTTGTACGGCCTATTACTTGGAACGGGCGCCTAGAGTCATTTATTTTAACTATCATGAGTGCTCTCCTGGGCCCCATGTTAATAAAAAGTAATGAATTTCAATTGAAGATTAAAATCTAAAGTAGAATGACAAGATCTAACAAGTTTTATGAAGATTCTTCGTCACAATCTGTTTTGCTATAAATACGAGCGACCGACTGTTGGAAACAAGCAGTGTTGCGCCTACCGTCGGACCGTTCAGATCTCCCATATAACCTTGCCGAAATAAATGGTTGAGATAAAATGGAGCTACTTCGTGTTTTCTTTCTACGAGGGGTGAGCGGTCACCTTGATGCTGAAGATGTTGACGTCACCGGTGGTGACGTCACCGTTTTTAAAAAGACCCCTGGACTCGCCGCCCCGTCATCAGAAGTGGGATTGGAACGGAACAACTTAGCTTTCCAATCCTAGCCTTCTCACCCGCTTGTCACCTGAAGGACCAGCACAAATGGGCAATGCAGCCGAGCCCAGTCGCAGCAGAGGTCCCCACATCAGACACCAGCTCCTGAAGATTATGCTGACACACCACCGTATTGGCGACAGATGACCCATCACTACCAGCTCCTGAAGATTATGCTGACACACCAGCCACGTCCGTGGTATCAACACGAACGGGCCAACACGTGCAACCAAACCAAGAAAAAGGCGATGGAGACATGACATCAGAATACAGGTGAATCGTAACTTTTTCTACCATATTTTAACTTTAGACTTGCATGCGCATAAACGCAACTTACAACTTACAAATAATCCAAGAGATTACTTCTAATTTTACGAGATTTCTTAGTTTCTTGAGTTTTATTTTTAAAAGTTTTTCACGAGATACCCACTATTTATCACGAGTTACCCGCGAGGTACCTACCTACGATCTTCTAAGCAAAATCGCTTCTTTTAATTGATTTTGATTATTGTGTTTGAAATTATTGCTCAAGGGTCTTGTGAATTTGTGAAAGTGAGTTGTAAGTGACAACAAGCATTCTAATTTAATTTAAACTTATTTTAACCCAACTTAATAAAAAGGCCTCCAAATCTTTTCAAGTATGGCAGTGTCTTTAATCGACATCACAATTCTTAATTATTATTATCGCTGATTATTTGTCTTTGAGGTATTTTTGTGAATCTTGTGCAATTTATTCAAGGCGAAGTGCCTGTTTGTATGCTAGTTTGAAAACTTAGTGGCACTAGCGTTCATTAAGTTCTTTCTATTCCGGTACGCGTAAATACGCGATGTGGTAGTTATCAAAATTCATTGACGATACTGAGCTTTCATTGAACTAGATTCGCAGCGTTAGCAACAGCGCGGGGACTGTTACGGATAAGTGATATTCGGTTAACAATTCGGGATCCGAATTATAAAACGTAATAGTTTTGAATCGTCTGTAACACTGTACAAATTATTTCATTCCTTGTGTACCCTCTATATTCGTCATTTTAAATTATTTTATTCCTTGTGTACCCTCCATTCCCGTCATTTTCAGAGCCTCTGCGGACCACGGTCATAATAATAAGGCCCAGACCGCAGCATCGACCTGTATCCCATTTCCTTTAGAGCCTCTGTGGACCACGGCGTACAAGACCGCCCAGACCACAGCAACATCCCTGTCTCCCAGTCTCCCTGTCTCCGAGAATATAAAATCATGCAATGATGCGTGGAGCATTTGCATTGAACCTATAATAAATCTATTCATGCAATGATGCGTGGAGCATTTGCATTGAACCTATAATAAATCTATTCATGCCATGATGCGTGGAGCATTGGCAAAAAACAAATACACACTCTGCTCACATTCCCTTGAGCAGCAAATTTATTTACGTTTAACTACGAATGTTTGCATGTGAACTGTTATGTTTACAGAATATTATTAAGAAGGTACTAAAAGTTGGCTGATAATTTTGTTACATGAATATGGTTTCACTCTAACATAAAGTTAAATCTTGACAATATGGAAAATAAGCAATGTAGCTTAATTTATGCAGTGATGAGAAACAAAGTTAACAGCTAGTGTACCGGTGTACGGGTACCTACCTCAAAACCAAATTTCTAGTTTTAAGAAACACCGTGCCTGGTGCAGGGCGCGCACCACCTGTCAGAATGGCCGAGTCGGCGCGAAGCGGGCTACGTCCACGGTGTTGAGCAAGGCAATAGGAAACATAACATGTTTACCTACTTTGATTAACTAAATGTTTACCTACTTTGGTTAGCTAAATAGTTTGCTCATTAGATTGTCGAAACTAGATAACTTCACTGTAAAGATAATTGATCAAAGAAAAGAAAGCAAAAAGAAAGAGAAAAGGAAAAGAAAAGAAAAGACAAAGAAAAAAAAAAAAAATTTTTCGTTTCTCTTTAAAATGCAAACTATTACTCTTGCAAACTTAACTGCAAGCAACGGTGGTTGCTTACAGATACCAAACTCAGAAGGAAACGTCTCATTGTTTCAGAACATAACTGGACTGGTGCAGAGCACGCACCATCTATCAGAATGGCCGTATCGGAGCAACGACGTCACAGGCGAGCTTCATGGACGGTGTAAAATGACAACAATCAAAACATGTTAACTTTGGTTTACTAATTAACGTTTAGAACCATAAATTACTCATTGGATTGTTAATAATTTCACTTAAACTTTGATTAGCTAATTAATGTTTGTGAACCATTAATTACTCATTGAATTGTTAAAACTAGACAAATGATTGTTAAACTGAACAAATTCACTGTAAACACAATTTTTTAAAAGATTGCCGACAAGTTTCTTGCCCGTTCTTCTTGTACGGCCTATTACTTGGAACGGGCGCCTAGAGTCATTTATTTTAACTATCATGAGTGCTCTCCTGGGCCCCATGTTAATAAAAAGTAATGAATTTCAATTGAAGATTAAAATCTAAAGTAGAATGACAAGATCTAACAAGTTTTATGAAGATTCTTCGTCACAATCTGTTTTGCTATAAATACGAGCGACCGACTGTTGGAAACAAGCAGTGTTGCGCCTACCGTCGGACCGTTCAGATCTCCCATATAACCTTGCCGAAATAAATGGTTGAGATAAAATGGAGCTACTTCGTGTTTTCTTTCTACGAGGGGTGAGCGGTCACCTTGATGCTGAAGATGTTGACGTCACCGGTGGTGACGTCACCGTTTTTAAAAAGACCCCTGGACTCGCCGCCCCGTCATATAAATAAATAAAGAAGAAACAGCACCTGGAAACCATTAAAGACTTCACTCATCGTGTCTATCTATGCCTTAATATTTTTATTTATAAGTGCAGTACATGTAGGTAACAAATTTTAACCAGCTAATTAAAATAAGCCTGCATGCTCTTCAAACTGATAATCTCTGAACATCAGGTGAAATTGCGGTCAAAAGCAAGTCTTTTTAAAGTGAAGAAAAAAGAGATAGCGAACACAAACAGCAAATAGAAAAAGAAAGTTCTGGCCTGGCTTCAATAAATAAATAATAAAAATAAATAATAAAATAAAAATAAAATAAAATAAAAATCAGATTTTATTGTATTTTGTTATTTTTATATTTCACCTGGTAACATTTTAGGAGCATGGCACATAGAAAGCAAACATTTCATTCGACATTAGGCGACCTGCTGTTTTCAACTTACCAAGTTCCAATTGATAAATAAATGTGAGTGCTTGTAAAAACAAAAAATGTGATTTTAGCTGCAATAATAAAAATTACACGGAATGTAATGTTAGTCTGATTAGATATAGTTGATGCTGTTACAAGAATTAGGAACAAAAGGATCTAAAAGCATAGTGAAAAATATGGAAAAAGGCTTCTCGAAAATTATGGGGAGATTTACTCTAGCAGTGGGACAGCAACGGTGAAATGAAAAATAATGGGATAGGTTTTAGAATTATGTCCGTAAATTTTACTAGTGAATTCGTAATTTCTAATTAGATCCAAATTTCGGAATCGAACCATACAAAACTGCAGTGCAAGTACCGATCTTTTCGATAAACCAAAGATCTAAATTCTCATCACTTAGGACACATCATCATGTGTTAGATATCTTTGGCTAAAAACATTTCATATGACACTTACTTTCGTTAGGACGAGGCACAAACAGATTCTGCAGGTGCCTCAGTATCTTTTTGGCGTAGACCCTTGGTGCGGCAGCGACGGGCGGCGGCAGCGCGGGCGGCGGAGGCATTGCCGGCGGCGCGGGCGGCAGCAGCGGGGCCAGCCACGCACAGCACACGCGCACGCAATCACGCAGGGCTTCGTGCTCTTGTAATGGAAGAGAGAGCCCGAACCGGATCACTTCTAGCACCCATTCCACCTGGTGCGGCCAATTTCATGAGTCAACTTATTTTTATCCTCGACATGTTCTCATTTAACTTTTTTTGTTTGTGTTTACTTATTTTCGAACAAAACTTCGGATTTCTTTTAATTATACTAGTACCAGTGCTCGAAACTAAACCTGTGATTTCGTACTTCAGTAGCTCTCCAGAGGTAGACCGTAGACAGCTTTTTACACGACCGCACAAAAAAGCAGTGTCATTTTTTAGGGTTTGTGTATGTACCTTTGTATGTACATATTTTTTTTTTTTTTTTTTTTTTAATTCTTCATTTAGTTTAGGGACTTTTACCATACAATGGCATGCCAGTCCCATCGTAGCCTAAACAATATTAATCTCTTAATTACTTTAAGTATGTACATATGTGAGTTTATTTATCCCACCATAACTTTTAAATGCCTGAACAGAGATGGATATCGTTAGAATCGTTACATAATCATGAGTGACACTGGCTAGGGCAGTCATGTTTTTATAACGTAATTCTTGTTACATCAACTTGTTATGTGTTTTGTTAGTGGGAGGACTAACTCTTCTGCGAGTGTCCGTCTGGGTTGTTACCACCGCTTTGCTCGTGAAGTCTGCCGCCAAGCAGTAATGTTTAATGTACAAGCATTACTGTGTTCCGGTTTGATGAGCAGAGAGTCAGAGTAGCCAGTGAAATTATTGCGCTTATGAGACTTAATACCTAATGTCTCAGGGTGACGAGCGCACTGCAGTGCTGCGCAGGCCTTTGTGTTTCAAAGTTCTGGGTGGCACTGCAATTGTTATGGGCCAGCGTTATGCTTACCATCAGGCAAACGACCAGCTCGACTCGTTACCAATTAACATTAAAAAAAACTGGTATCGGCGTGCATCGCGTCTGTACTGCAACTTTCATCATCATAATCATAGTCTTTAGTTTTATCACCCTTATAATAGTAATTCTAAGTGTAGCATCATGTATCAGTCACTGTTGTTCTCTATTTTATCAACCTGTTAATTCTAACGGCCTCCCGCGATACAGGCCTGACCTAGTGGGGGGACCATCATAAAAATGTAACATTTTCTCTTTTCGTCAATAAACATTTTTGTATTTTGTATTTGTATTTGTAGTCATCAGCCTTATTATGTTCCCACTGCAAGGATACCGACATTCTCTCAAAGAGAGTATGGACCACGATCCACCACGCGGGCCCAGAGCGGATTGGTGTATGTAATACATGTCTTCAAATTATGTGGTTCTTGAACATGCGAGTTTCCTTACGATGTTTTCGTTCACTTTCATCGCGACTTTAATGCGGCTGTATAGATAGTGGCGTATTTAAGGATTCAGCGCCCTGGGCCTGCAGGCCCCGCCGCCCCTTTTTTTTGACCATTTTAAACTGAATCTTAAGTGACAAAACACAGTTTAACACTGTACATTAATAAGAGCCTTAGTCAGGTAGTCTTTTTTAAATTTCTTCTGCTTGGGTAAATACGCCCCTGTGTATAGGCACAGGGCGCCAAAATTCGCCGAGTGTCCACAGATTTAGTATTTCTCATCAGATTTGCCTGAGCAGACTAGGCTTGCACAAGGCCGAACATCTTACCAGCACATGTTTTTTCTCTTCAATGGTAGTAAGTCCTTTTCTGTATATTATCTACTCTAGATAAATATGTTTACCTCAGCGTCAGTAGTCAGTGGACTGGGCTCAGGGGAGGCCAGCTGCTTCACTACAGCGAGCACCACGTCCCGCCCTCCCACCGCACCTAGCACCCCGCGCCCGCCTCCCTCCAACGGCAGCGAGCTCCATTCTGAATACATGCCACCACTTTCTTTGTTCTGCAAACAGAGTGATAAATAGGAATATACAGAGAAAACAGAAACTTACTTCTACCAATATCATGCAAGAGGGAATGTGACAACTCCCCACATATTATTATAGTTCTTTCACATTCAATCGTTCTTTTGTTGGAATACAATAGATATTATGTATGTCGAGTTCTTAAAGTAGGTATGGTCTCTGTTTTCATCCTGCTAGCAGGACATGCAAATCTATATTATTATTACTATCTATATGTATACTTATAATAAAACTGTAACAGGTCCAATTCTGTACATTTAAGATACCAAAAATCAACCTAGGAACTTGGTTGTAACTCATTACCATGTCGTCCGATTTCATTCATTTGTTTTTTGTTCGAAACAAGGTACTTAGGTTGGACAATGTTTCAAGGTCAATGGTTCAAGGTCAATGGTTCAAGCCCTGAGGTGGTTAAACAGAGTGGTAAATTTTCTATGGAAAATGTTATTCTTTGGGTCAATTTATTCAAAACTCGGTACAAATAAACTTTAAAATAAATAATAAAACAGCTATTTTTTATTTTTTCATAAGTACCCCTAGGGGATGTGCAGTAGAGTTCTATACTTTGTATGGAAAATTTTATTCCTAGGTAAACTTGACCAACGCAGAGTAGGGTAGAGTAGAGTAGGGTAAAGAAGGGTAGGGTAGAATAGAATAGAGTAGGGTAAACCAGGGTAGAGTAGGGTATAGTAGGTTACGGTAGAGTAGAATAAATTCTTTATTAGATAACTGCAAGATACAATTTATGCGAGGTGTTCAAACATTAGGTAATTTTACAGTTAACCCTACGGGCATGCAACATAACATTATTTGGTAAAACAATGAACTTTAGAATAAGTAAATAATAAAACACATTTCTTTTTAAAACCACTCTTAGTGGTTGTTCAATACTTTGTATGAAGAAAAGTTTTATTCCTTGGTTCCTATTTACTGAAAACTTGGTACAAATAAACTTTAAAATAAATTAAAAAAATGTGAATTTTTAATTTTTTCTAAAGAAAACCTTATGTGGTAAGCAATACTTTGTATGGAAATTTTGGGTCCTTGGTTCAATTCACTCAAAACATGGTCCAAATAAATTTCAAAGTCCTACTAATATTACTGTACTATAAATGTGAAAGTTTGTGTTTGATTGTGTTTGTGTAAATGTTTGTTACCATGTGTCTCCGTAACAACAAATCCGATTTTAATGAAATTTGGAATGTAGATAATTTAGGTTCTGGAATAACTCATAGGCTATAAAAATATATACCGTACAGGCGAAGCCGAGGGCAGATGCTAGTATAATCTATACTTAAAATAAAACTGTAACAGGTCCAATTCGATTTTTTCATCCGATGGTGGAATGGGGATGGTGGAATTAAATTGTGTGCACACTCTCCAAAATGTATCCTGTGGAAGACTGATAGACTGGCAACCCTGCATCAATGCTCTGGAGCCTGGAGTCAACAAGCATATTGTTGCTAATAAGTCTTATGGCTCATCTTTCAATAGTTTCCAAGGCCTCAATCTGGTATTTAGCTGAACCATCCCACAGGTGAGAACAGATTCCATACAGGATTGGACTTGAGCTTGATAAAGATTAAGAACCTGTCCCAGTGTGAAATACTGTCTCACCTTCACTAATATGCCAAGCTGTTTCACACCGAATTTTGCCCTGGACTCAATGTAGGAGCTGAAGCTGAGGTTAGGTGTAAGTGTAACACCTAAATGCTTCACACAATCGGTAAATGGCAACACCCTGGAAAGTGGGAGTCAGATGGAATGGACTCTGCTTAGCAGAAAACATCACCCCAATCGGACACATCCTTTAGTGTTCAATCAATCAACTATGGTCTCTCTTAAAAAACTGAATCTGAGCACTGCTAGTTTGTGAGTTGGATATGAATCTCTCTATGACTGTGCTATCATCTGCATACCCAAAGATACCTGGTTTGAGCAGGTCATTAATATGAAGCAATAACTTGTAAATGAAGGCATGAATAACTCTTCAGGTATTAGCAAAATAAATTAACAAAATGTAAAATAACATTCCTTCCTCTTTGCCTACCCCAAAGGAGACTTGTTGATAGCAGCAGTATGCAAGTGAAAGAAATTTTACCTTGTGGTTGACTCTGTTGAAGATTCCCACATTCATATATAGTTAGTAACGGTACCCTGTGCAACGGGTTACAACTCACAACAAAACAAAACGGATCTTAGAACATTACTAATTTGGAACTCTTTATCTTTTCAGTCACGCAGCATGTACTAGCGATAGATAGCTATCAGCTATGGTAGTCCGCAACTCCACAGTGATAGTAAATTGTAATTCAAAATTTCAAATCATGTATTTTTTAAAATCCTCGGTATTTATGAGAAAAGTTAAGAAAATTATTCTTCTTTTCGCTTTTCTCTTTTTCGACCATAGTTCTCGATTCGCTGGAGTCTGGACAGTGTCAGTGTCACTAGTCAGTGTTTTTTTTGTTTTATTTTTGGCTCCACGTGATTTGCGTAATTAGTATAGTCGTTAGAACGCTCTAAAGTTTGGTAAAACCATTTTTTGCCCTAGTTAATTCCTAAACGTTTAGGCATCCAATTTAGGCGTCTCCTAGGATGGGTGAAAACGGGCTTATGAGTCGGTTGCAACTTGCCCATTACACAGTTCTGGATAAAATTCATAATTCTGGATAAATTCATCTAGGAAAAAATTAATAACCATCGTAAGAGAGATGCATAGAGTAGTACTATAATAAAAGGATGGTTGCACATATCAGGATTATGTTAACTTTGTCCAAAATTTTAGCCTTAACTATAACCGACCGAATGCTATTGGTCAACGTCAAGTTACCCTTAATCTTATGGCTTATACTATTACGTATTCTGTGCTTCTACTAGCATAGTAAAAATAGAATACTATACCTTTTATAGTGATATGGAGTTAAAATGTGCCACAATAACGATATGTAAAATACGATATATGTATATAAATCGTATTTTATATTTATACTTAAAACTGAGTGAGATAAACTGGGTGGCAACTCCTGTTTTTAGCACCAAATAACAAGACCACCATCCAAGCTATCACCTAACATCAAATGCCAATGTGAATGCTGTTTTCAAATTAATGCAATAAGTTACTACACTTACTTATTGTCTATTAATTGCACTCTAAATCAAAGACATTGGCATTAGCTATAAGTGTGGCCCGAGCATTACAATAAAGTAAAATAAGTAATGAATGTAGTAAAAAACATTTATATGACCAAAAAATATAATATTAAAAAAGTTGAAAACGAAATCTCACATTTTAACACAATTATTATTTTAGTAAGACTAGAGTTAGAATTCACAGGCCAAACCAAGGTATTTTACCTTAATATTAAATTTAATATCAGATCAAATAATATAGTAGATACCAAATTGGACAATCTGGATAGCACCATCCACTTTTACTTATGTCATAGTATTTCATTAAGTTTTTTTATACATACATAAAATAACATAGAAAAGCAAGATTAACATGCAATGTTGAAGTCTCTATTCATCTTTCTTCAGATCACCTAATTCAGCAACAGTTTCCAAATACTTTGTCTTCCATTTCTTTATTTCTTCTTCTAAATCCTTTACCTTCTTCTGTTCCTCTTCCAACAATGCCTCAGTAAGCTTGTGGTTTTCAATCACATTTTTAGCATCGTTTGTTTGAATTGTGTTTGTCAAAACTGTGCTCTTTGCAAGTTTTACAGTTGCTTCTGCTTCCTTTATAATATTTTCTGCCTTAATACTAAGTTCATCTTGAATAATGAGCATTTTTACAAGTCTTCTAATAACAAATGCCAGAAAAATGCTAAAGCCGGTGATGTAAAAATTTCTCTGTGCTCGGAATAATTTTACACTTCCTTTCATTTCATTCGCCAAATGAACTTCAGCACCACGACTGTGAGAATATTTTTTTATTTCTCTAATAGCATCCATGAGAAAAAGACAAAGTACTCCTAGCAATACATAAAAATACACAGCTGCATGTTGTTGAAACATTGCAAACAAACGTGATCTGAAAAACTGGTGCCATCTTCTTGGACTGAATATTGGTAGTATCAAGAGTATTACTACTCCAATCTCAAAGTATAAGTAGCCAGCGATGAATGTCCACTGTATTGACATTTTTAATTAATGATAGATACGCTGATAGTTTCGCAATACCGCCGGTTTATCGGCTCCAAATGCTGCCGCCTGCCTGCTGGTGCAATAACGTGTTTACGAAGTTCTGCCACAGCCCACAAGTCTTAGAGGTTTTGAATCCATAAACGCACAAACACACGACTTATAAATTTAATAAGAGACAAAGAGATATAATATACGTATGTGTGATTGTATCTCTGCTATATAAGAATTTAGTTTTTTTTTAATTACTTGACAATCTTGACATTAGAATTTAGTTTTTTTTTGTTTGTTTTTGGCTCCACGGGATTTGCGTATTTAGCCAGTGTCAAGATATATAAATAATAATATATAAAAAATCTCTAGTTTTGGTGCATGAAAGTCGTCAAAGTTTAGTATAGGTGCGGTCGAGTCGAAATGACGCTTCAGTAAAGCGGTGGATACTTTACTGAAGCTTCTATGGAGTTTTGGATAGAATACGAAAATACACGTTTTTCGCCTTTGTACTATTTGCCTTTCACTCATGCATGTTTACGAACACTTAATGGTTAAATTCACTTCGTTACTCGCACATTTCGTATTATGTGGATGTCAGTTCAATTCGTTATCCGAACGAATACACCGCATGATGCGTGAACTGAAACAATTCGTCCAGCGACAGAATTAATGCGAGTGAGAGATAAGCATCGTATTGTTCATATTTTTATCCGATCTCAAAACATGGAGAAGGAGGTTTCTCAATTCGCCTGGTTTTTTTTTTACAAACCAAACGTGACTGCACTGCACCTCGTGGGGATAGAATCTCGATGATTGTATCTAATCGACTAGATTTTGTTACTTATAATTGATAAATGTTATCAAGTCCCAACACTAGCTAGAAACAGATTGACAAATGACAATTGCAAAAAAAATAAAAAAATGTCATCAACTGTCGAGTGTCGTTTGTTCATGTCTAGAATATTACATGAAAATAAATTGAAAATTTTACAAACGCTATGGCTAGTATAGAATTAGATATTTGGCGAGGAGAATGGGGCCTTGCTTCAATCGATTTAGAATGTTTGAAAGTTTTGGTAAGATACAACATAACCTATACGTTTTGTGTGTATACTGTATACCGGTTTAAATATAATCAGATTTCTTTCTTTCAGACCTATATGAAATTTATTGGAGTCCCAGTGCGAGTTAAAGAGACGAACAATCCATTTTTTACTCCTAAAGGAACCCTTCCTGTGATGCGTGATGGGCGCACGGTCCTCACAAATTTTGAAGAAGTTGTTGACCATTTGAAATCTTTGGCAAGTTTTATAACAGTGGTTTTAATACTGTCTCATAAGACCTTGCACATTAAATTAGAGCATTATTTTCTATAAATGTTTTATAAATGAGGAAAGTGCTAACTTTGGTACATAAAAAATCTTTAAAGATTAAATTTATCATCATTATCAAATTTATTATCACACGGAAAATGTCCGCTCTGAACATCTGCGGCCGCCGTAAAGGGGGATTTTGCCATAATACACAATGCAGGTGTTTTAGTGTTCACAGTTGGTTATGATGTTGACGGAAGAGAATGCTGCTGACCATTTCCTTAGCCAGCTGTTATAATACCCTTGGGTTGGTACTATTCTTCAATGGGACTATACCTACAGCATAAATTAGATTTATATTTGGTTTTTAATTTGTTGTCTTCTGTTTGTTTCATTGACATTTTGATGCTTATTGCCAATCCGTTCCAAAAGCAAAGATTTCTTTTGAAGTGGTTGTCTATTTGGAATGGTCGCTTAGAGTAATTTTTTTCTTTTTCATGAGTGTTACAACCCGTGTGAATAAAGAATTTTGAGCTGGAATTTATTATTTTATATTCCTCAGCATTACAGTACAGATGTCCACCTCAATACAAAGCAGGCAGCGGAAGCCAGTGCATTCACACAATACTTACGAGATAAGCTATATCCTGCATACCAATTTGCTTGGTGGGTTGATGAGAAAAACTATGCGGATGTCACTAGACCAACATATGCCAGAGCATTACGTATACCATTCAATTTTTATTATCCCTCGAGGTATCAAAATGATGCGAAAGAAATGATTGATGCATTATACGGAGAGCATACGGATCTTAAAGAAATTGAAAAGACTGTGAGTTTTATGGCTATACAATAGTGTATTTAAAAAACTATTTTAATGATGTCTTAAAAGGTGACTGAGCTCAATATATTATATTTTAATTAATTAAAGATACAAAGATAAAAAAAATTAAAATAGATTCTGCATGAGCACTTTGATACATTATTCTTTTACTTATGAGTGATTCAACTTCACCTGTATCATTACAGATTTATAGTGAAGCAGAGAAGTGTCTAAAAACACTATCAGACCGGCTTGGTGAGAGTGAATATTTCTTTGGCAATCGCCCCTCTTCGTTTGATGCCACAGTGTTTGCATACCTCGCCCCACTGGTCAAAGCTCCCTTCCCTAATGGCACACTGTCAAACTATGTCAAAGGAATTGCAAACCTGTCAAGATTTGTGGCAAGGATTAGCCAGAAAAACTTTAGACATGTTACTGATGGTATGAAAAGTTCTGTTTAATATGAAAACTAACAATAAAAAAAAATTAACAACTAACATTAATTACTGTTTTAAAAATTAATTTACAATAATGTCAATATTATAAATATGACCACCTGTGGCGATTAATTATGACTATATAAACAGTGTGCTTACGAAGCTGTAATGCGCAATGATTTTCACAAGAACTAGACATATATACATACTATAGCTACATAAGTTATGTGCAAGCACACATGATTAGTTATGGAATTGAATGCAGTTGCCATGGCAGAAATCGGCCAGAAACCCACAACACACATTGTCAATATTCATCAAGGAGGTTAGAGACAGATATATGTGTTTGCTACTTTAGTGGCTACTGCAATTTAGCAGTAAATTTTCTGAGCAAGAAATAGCATTAGGCCTAGTATAGAAACAGAAATATTGCACAACACTAGATTAAAAAACTGTTAATTTAATCCTAATGAATGGGAGACTAATATAAATAATACATAATAACTTAATGATTCAACACAATTTACATTACAAATTATAAAATGTGACTGACTACCATCCAATAATTATTGTGAAACATACATCCTATGCTTTACAGAATACAACAGACAAAATGCCAAGAAGCAGTCTACGGGTACACAGTCAGATCGTGAGGCAGCCAACTTTCCAAACCAGACACGGAACAAAGTCCTTGCAGCAATGTTTGCAGCTATTGCCATGACAGGGTATGCCATTGCTAATGGCATGTTCCAGGTAATTTCATATTCAGTCTTGATTTTGAAATACATGACTAGCTTCTAGACTTGCCTTGCATGTGTAAAATGTATGTAGACTTGCACAAAATGCGGGCAAACATTGTTGGGCAAGGTCACAACATGCTGTATACTAGTCACAAGAGCTGTACTTTTTATGTGCAGCTCTAGTGGTCATGCATCAACTTGAGCTTGACAATTATGGTAACCACATCCTCCCAGAGATTCTATAGCTATGATCGTTGAGCATGCATGCTGTAGTAAACATAACATGATGCAAGGTTTGCAAGTCTAAAGTAACTTGTTGTCAAATTGTAAAAAGATCTCATCAATTCTAGTCTAACATAGAAAAAATGTTTTTAGGACAACTTTCGATATTAATTGTTACTCCATGATTGTCTTGCAATGTTGGATTGTTGTAAGATTGACTTGGGTTTGTATGCATGTTATTCTACGTCTGTTATAATATTTAGCAGTTACATTAGTTGTGTGCTTTTGGTCGATAAATCTGACCTTGCCCCACTTCCTATAGTCCCCGTTTAAAGAGTTGAACTCTGATTCATTCTCTCATATTGTTGTCAGGACTTGGCGGACTTCGAACAGTCGCGCGAATACAACGAACTGTTTGAGAATGAAGATGAGGAAAACTGACGCGCGGCGAGACGGCGGCGTCCCCCCCGCCCCTCCGCCGCCCGCGCCCCGCTCTTTTATGTCGTGCACTACCCAGTACACCTGCACCTGATATTCAGGCACCAGAATGTTCCTTTGTAGAAACATTTACCCGATATAAACCTGCGGGCATCTAAAGCTATGAAGACTATATTGTGCGCATCAAGTGCTTTATTATACGCCTTTAGTTTTAACTTAGATCCTATGCGTTTGATGCGAGATTAAGTTTTATTTAAAGTTTTTTAATAATGTCAATTTTTTTGCAAGATAGAGTTCCGTTTTCTTATAAAAGGAGACTTGAAAAAAGTGCTTTGTTGCTACATTTAGGGCATATAAATATATATAACAGTGTCTACTACATAATAATTATGGAACTGTTGAATAATGTATTGTTTTCTAAAACAGCAATGGGTGCTCTAAAGGGCATCGCACCAAAGTTTGTTAGCCATATTCTTTTAACAATGTTAATAATTTAAACAATACAGACTTGTATGACACTATCGTGTAACAATTTGATTCATGAAGCTGATATGTCAGACATAACAAAGAAATGTGGTAATTAGTTTATGAGTTGACATAGCACAAAATATAACTGCAGTGTGCTCTTGCAAGGACAAGCTAGTTGTGCAGTGTCATCATAAAAAAGTATAAAGGCTCCATAGAACAGACTGAGCTTGATTTACTTTGAGGTCAAAATCGCATGGTTTATAGTATTGCATGAACATGGAGGAAAATTTGTGAATGTTTTAATATAAACGAACAATTTGTGTCTGTTCTAGTTTGTAGTAAGGATTTTAGTGATTTATCACGAGTGTTTGTTCCTAATTGTTGAATAATTTTAAATTATTGTATATTAAGCCTACAACATCTATTATACCATAAGACAAGTCACTAAAAATCACTATGTGGTTACGAAAATACTTTTAGTACATATCCAATGCATTTAGTACCCACTTACAAGTGTATTTTAGAATGAAAAAACCTGATGATGCTTTTTTGAATGGTGGTTGCTGCAGAACCGCTGCCAACATAAATGTTATTATTAAACTTAGAATTATTGTATGATTTTGTTTATTTATAAAAGTCACAAAGCCAATTTTACATGTTCTGTAACTGTTTGTGTCGACTGCAATTTTCATAAATTTGTTTCCTTATGTTACACAAAAGCATGGCTAGAGCATCTTCAATGACTATTTGGACGCTTCATAGCTGAATAAAATATACTTGACAGCTTAGAACTATATTTTACTATGGTGTTTACTGTTTAGTATCCATACCTGATATTTGTTTTAACACTGTACAGTTTGTTCTTAGCTACTTGAAGTTGGCATGTATTTTGCAAGTTTTATCAAAACCTGCATTGGTTCAGGTATATAAACCTACCCCAGTGACTATAAATATTGAATGAAATTAAAATGTATATTAGGTCAAATTATTAGAATGTTATATATCTTAATAGTTATGTGTTATCGGCAATGGTCCAAGTTGGTATAAAATGGGCACCAAATCTATTGCAATCATTTGCAGTATTGTTAGATTTGTTTAGGCCTGCCTTCCACGTTAGGCCAACTAAGTCTAGAAAACTGGTAAAATAAAATAAATAACGAACGAAGAAAGAACGATGAAGAAATGACACTTCATCGTCATCTCCAGCGTAGAATTCCAGATCGTCGTTTCAGCTGAAAGTGCCGTCCACTCCAGAATTTCTCTTCCGCAGAGTTATCTGCTATTGCGAGCTGTTTGAGTTGCTTATTGTAATCTATTGACTATTTCTGAAAGCGGTATCGGTTAGCTTTAATTCTGCTACGGAATTCCATATTTCTCACATCAAAATGTTATATAGAAAGCCGTTAGGTAATAGAAAAAATCAACTTGCAACAACGACGCTTGTTCAATTGGTCGATTTAGCCCATATAAGTATTCTTCCAACTTTGAATATTAGCCACTATAAATGCGTCGGTACCTACTTATTGTTAGATTTTGGTTATAATGTATGAAAGTATTTTGTTTGTTCGTTGTTTAGGTACTTCTTGAAGATGGCAAGAATAAAACGTGGTTCGTTGACATTTTCTTTGTTTCATTTGCATGATTTTGAATAATTTGACTGTTTCAGCGAGTTCCAATTGTATAGTATTTGAAGCACGGTCGATATTATCTAATTTTCTATTCTTGTTAACATAGTGAGTTCCCAACCAGTAACACTGTGACACGCTGGGATATTTTTCATCGTGTCACACTGTCACTCAAGGCTGAGCTAATTCTAAAAAGTCTACAACGCAAAACCTTTCAACGAAAAAACGCGAAATCGCATCAGTGATAAAACCTAAGACTATTATTTATATTACAGTATATAGAGTAAATAGTACCTACTGTAAAAATGACTAAACTAATAAAACATGTACCTAGAAAGAGGGACCATAAAATATCCATTGCTAATAATAATTATTATATTTCTTGCGATACATGAGCAGTGAGCTTGATACGGCGACGTCTGACTATAATAGAGCAATGAGTCTTGCGCGGCGGGTATATATACGTAACACCACTTCATTCTGGGACCCCAAGTCTCATTCGCCTAGTGACTAATAAAACTACATACCTATATTGCCTTTCTATTATAAAACAAACTTCTGCACTAGGACAAAGACTACATGTACACGGGGAGACATTTCCCTGTGTCGCAGGTAGCATGATCGCACTCTGATAGAACCCGGGCTCCTCGCTTTGTAGGGAGGGTTACTACCAACTTAGCCACGGATCCGCGAACGCTTGCACTGAGCTACTTGCCTGCAGAGAGCCGACCGGTGCGGCTCAGTGTGCAATAAAGAGGTGGTAATTTTACTACTAACCTTTTGGAGTAGGTAGAAATGTAGTGTTTTAACAATTCAACAGCGTTGGGGGACGTGGAGCTGGGCCCGCACCATGGCCATCGCTAAGCTAAGGATTGCGAGGAGGCGACACAACAGAATCCAGAAGTTGAAGGCAGCCTCCACAGCAGACAACAGATCTTCTTAGCGGTACCAGTGCCACCTTCACCTGAGTGAACGAGATGCTGTAAAGCGTAAACCTTTATATGATTATGGTTGCAATGCGAATGTGTATATAGTAGATAATATTTCAATTTCGGTGTGTCGTTAGGCTGCCCGTCACCTAACGCATGATTGACGGATAATCATCAATCACGGCCCACGCGAAAACCCACGATAACCGCTTGACGCATAATTATCGTACCGTCTATCTTCAAAGATCTCTACTGAAAAAAAAAATTTTTAAACCACTGCGTGTTCAGTGCAAAAGCAAAACGCATATTTGCATAAGCGTCTATGGCCTGCCATAGAGAGCTCCGTCTCATTTTTTTCGCAATACACAACATGCTCAACAGCGTGTCAACACGGGATCAACTATTTTAATTTTCATAATGATGTGATCGCCACGGTTTCCGGAAATCCCCCATGGCCGTGCCCTACGTGGGGGATTTAATTTTTTTTTCTTGATTTCCCCCAAATCAAATTCAAACTACCTCGTAGCGATTACAGAAACACAATTCCATAGGCTTTATATAGTTTATATATGAATGGGGCACGTAATAAAAACAGAAAACTTAATTCAATAAATCAGTTTTATTCTCATTCTTTGAACATTTCTGCATTTCACATTGTCAGGTACAGTTGACAACAGAATTTGGTATGACATAATTATTGTACAGCACTGGGTTAGGTCGACACTGATCGTTCACTGTTTTGGAAGATTCTTGATGTGTTCATTCGTAATGGCACAACATGGCTGTGGAATTTCTACAGGAAGCTATTTTTCTGGAGACAAGTTTTATTGCCAAAAGAGGTCGCCACGTTTTCAACTTCTTGGTCGTCCTGCACAAGCTAGGAATGGCTTATTTACTGGCTTCATGTACGACATCTACTAAGCTGGATTGTTTACTGGCACATACAGGAAATCAATCTAGTGTCGGGTTGTTAGGCTGGCCACGTGAACAAGAGATATAAATTACTGTTATTAATTATTAAATTAAATCGATTGGTTTTATAATCATAGTTTTCGTGGCATATCGTAACAACGTTATCGAATACCGCGGCGCCCTCTTGACTAAAAGCCTTCTTCTAAATCTAGTAAAGCTGTATGTAATAACAGGTCATAAAATTATTAATTACACATCAATAGAGATACAAGTAACTTATTCTAAATGTTACAGCTACAGACTAAACTTCTTTTAACAAGTCAACAATATTTTCTACATATTTCTACCGTCTTGGCAGTATTTATATAATTTATCAGACATTTTCTGGAATCAATATCAAATATTTCAAAATTTAAAGAAAAATATAAATATTTTAAGAGCCATCTATTATTTAAAAACTATTTTTTTTATTTTATTGTGATGCCCTTCCGTTTTTTTATAATATAATAATTTTTATTTTTGACATGAATTCAACTATATAGCCAGATAATATATTATAGGAATTAGATATAAGCAGCCTTCATTATGTACCATCAAAGTGTATAGTTTCATGATAATATAATTTACAAAGCTATGATTCCGCAGCTGACATTTGCCACATAAAACACACTTGAGGGCGAGTTTGGCTCGCTTCAACACGTCCGCGTAACTAACGAGTAAAATAACAATACCAAAAGGCTGTCCACTCCAATAAGATAAACCAAATACGATTATGCAGCACATCCAAAAAGTTTGCAACAATGGTAACAGGGGCTGGCGTGCCATTTCAAACTTAAATTATTAACACAACACTATCTCTCTTATACGTTACAACATAAATATACGTATGAGAGATCGATTTCTTTTAGTTTGTAAGTGGTAAGTATGCCAGAATAGCACATCTATTTTTATAGCATATATTTGACATAATGTTTTGCGTAAAATCAATGTTTGTCACTCGCTTCTTTAAAAAACTTACCATGTTACCACAAAAAATAATAATTTTAGACGGCTGTATAGCTAGACAGTGGTGTCAATTCTATCATTTTCATACCTAAACTAATTTTAGTTTCGTTCTCTCTCTTTCCAATGCATAACATGAGAAAGAGATGGAATATATGTATTTTAGACCTGTCAAATTAATCCACTTGCTTGTGTGTAGTGTAAATTTAATGGCAATGAATTCAGTGGCATCTAATTTATCAAGATCGAAAGATATTTAACAGGTCTAAAACAAAATTTACATCTGTCAGACATTTTCCGTCTCTTTCTCATGTTATGCATTGGAAAGAGAGACAGCGAAACTAAAATTAGTTTAGGTATGAAATAATAGAATTGACACCACTGTTTATAGATAAACCTCTAAATTGATTACAAATGTCACAACAGAATTGAATTAGACAACGGTTAGACAGTACCTACTTAAATCAAGATTTATGGTTGTTCACGTTACACGCAACTAAGGCATGTTTAGGAGTTAGACGCTGTTTAGGGTGTGCTTAATTTTTTTGTGGTAAGACTGAAAATGTTGTAAAACTGAAAATGAAAATGTAGGTAGAGACGAGTAGCATTATTTTAAGAACTGTTACAAAACTAAACATAATTTTAGATTCGCTCTCTCTTTCCAATATAAAACATGAGAAAGGGATGGGTTTGACAGATCTAAATTTAGGTTAAACTCGTTATTATCGTCCATCTTTGAAAAATGAGACAACTAAATTTCCACTAGATACTAGCAAGTGGAATTGATGGGTCTAAAATATATTCCATCCCTTTCTCACGTTCAAATTTAAAAAGAGCGAGTGAAACTAAAACTGGATTTATATTTGTAACGCCAGAATATACACCATTATCCCGAGTCAATCCTACTTCCTACTAATACTATAAATGCGAAAGTGTGTTTGTCTGTTTGTTGGTTTCTTGATTTGTTGGTTTGTCCTTCTTTCACGGAGCAACGGATCGACGTGATTTTTGGCATAGACATAGTTTATGGACCGAAGAAAAACAAAGATTAATTTTTATCCCGGAAAAATGCATGGTTCCTGTGGGAACGCGGGTAAAACCGCGGGCAGAAGCTAGTTACTCATAAACTTAACTTATTGTACAGCCAATTCGCTCATAATAGTTCCTGCTATAGGTAGTATTTGGTTTCACTTATTTCTTCGTTTTTTAATCTCTTACAACTCGCAAGAAAAGAAAATATTGACAACTTATATACATAATATACTTAACTAGAAACGAATAACAACGAAGTACATAAACGTTATAACGTAGCTGCCATTTGCTAGTATGTACAAACAATACTGTATCTTAAAAATGATATTTACAATTAGATAATTATATTGGTAACAGAATATATTTACCGCTATGTATGGTACATATATATTTACGAAACTAACTTCTTATAAGGAAGCTGATATTTATAGCATTGCTAGTGTCTAATTTACGTATACAATAAAGGTTTTCGAAATATATATTGTTTTAATTTTTTATTGATACTGCGGCGCGAGTACGGTAGTCGGTTCGATAAATTTGTCAAACCGAGAAACTCGACAAATTTATCGAATGTTCGAGTTCAAATGTATCGAGTACCGAAGTCTGATCGTAAAGTATTGTAGTAGCTCTATATTCTCTTTGGATTTCACCTAGCTTTTCGATAACTTTTGTCGATTGTTTCGAGGCTCGATAAATCCCAATTTATCGATTTGAACTGTCAATTTTATCGAATTATATCGACCGAAAAGATCCGTACTTGCACCGCTGATACATGATTACCTATTAATCAGTATCACTTTCAGTGATTGCAGTAATAGCTGTAAGGAAATGTTTTGTGAAATTTGGTGACATTAGCAATCTATGAATTATTATTGTACATAGTAAAAAAATACAGTTAAAATAACTTAAAAGTTATAGTACAATGGGCGGACTTATGTGATCTCTTCAAGATAGTCTTTGGAAGGAGGCGAATAAAGACGTCAATGTATTGGATCGCACTCTTATACCATAAGATTCATCTCAACTCTACTATTCCGATGAAATATGCCCCCAACGGCAACGAGTATTAATAATTCCAATTGACAAAGGTCAAAGGTCAGGTCCCAATTATTTTGAAGTTAGTTTCGTAACATAAATATGCGTAAGATTTAAAAAATAAATTACTTGGTTCACATGATTGTTTTAATAAAATATTCTTCTTTTTCAAATTACACTTCGTTATTGTTATTTCGGGAATACTTTTGGAATGGCCTAAAACATTTTCAACTACTATTTTCTAACACAAAATTATATTTCCTGCGATTCAATATTGTTATTAGCGACAAAGAACATTTTTTTAACACGAATTAATTACAAAAATATAACTAAGTTTGTTCTAAGGAATAACTATACTCGTTCAGTAATCAATTCCTTCCGATGCGAAACAAAACACATGCGAATACAAACTCTAAGCTAATCTCAGTTCTATTTACAAGTTAAATAAGTCAGTAGTTAAAACGTAACACAATATATTAGTTTATGTATACTCTAAAGGCGCGTCTCGACTGCGGGCAACATTCGAGGTTTTTTTTAAAAAAACTGGCAACCCCCTTCTAATGTCTAAAGTCTAAGCGTAACTACGTAGACTGAAATGGTCTGTGCCGACATTCACTTTTTTGAAATATTTTTGAATTGTTTCCTCAAGTCTCTGGCGGGTTGCTTTTGCAAGATTCCGTTTTTTTTCTACTATTCCTCTTTTGACATGACGCTGGCAAATGTGGTAAACAATTATTGGGATGTTGACTGATTTTGGGAAAGTGTTTAAAACGATGCGAATGGGCCTAATATAGCCCAAAATATTTAAAATTACTTTTTGAATACAGCTAATACTTTAATTTTCATGTATTTTAAATGCCATTTCAAGTTTCGCTCCAAAACGCCAATACTGGTCACGTGGTCGATGTGACGTCACGATTCCTGGCACAGATAACTATATTCACAGAAATCACTCTAAAATACTGGGCAGAAAGAGCAATATACTCATTCCGATTGAAAAAAGTGACGTCACGCGCGTTTTATGTCACGTGACTTCTGAGTTATGTGATTACATTTTGATTATTAAATTAAAATTATATTCCTTAAAAATAAACAAAAATATTGTGTTTTATAGGATTTCTGTCACAAAAACTACCGTTTCGCGGCAAAATTATATTTTTATTTTAATACAGTCAACATCCCAATCGCCATAAAAAAGTTGTGTTAGGTTTTCGAGATTATTACGCATCGAAACAACTTTTAACGAATTTTACATGTCGCATGATCTGAATCCGAATTAGGTAGTTACTCTAGCTTTTGCGCAAGTTACTGTCAATCTCTTGCACTGGTCCGATTTTACAAATTCTTTTACTATTAGGAAGCTACATTATCCCTGAGTGCGATAGGCTACTTTTTACCCCGATTCCACGCGCGGGAAGCCGCGGAAGCTAATATAAAATACAAGCGATAAAATCATGAAACGTTATTTATTTCAATGTCATTTAACTTTCATGTTCTTCTGAGGCCCATGAATAAAATATTGACATTTTGGAAGTTAACCTTGTCCGCAACGAATGCCGCGCGCAGTCGAGACGCATTATATTCCTCGAATGGCATTAGTAAATAACACGGTACTTGTTCGTTAAAAGTATTGATCTATCTATATTTCTAGTCTATAAGGCGCTTTGTCTCAAGCGATATCGTTTACTTTCAATCGTATTCTAAATCATTTGCTTGACAAAAGCTCAAGTTTCGTTGATTTAATTGTGGAAGATGATAATCTTGTACAATATTCGGTATGGAAGTTACGTTAGCGATGTATCACGTGATCAGTGCAACTGAGGTCACGTGATCTTCACGCCGGGTAATTATTACTTAACCCCTTTTTGGATTGCGTCGTCTTGACCAAATTTATATAGAGGACTGGCGTGGTATTTAAATCAGCATCCAAAAATATTACGAAAATATGAATCGCCTTTTAAAAAATAAGTTATTTGGTCAATTCTCGATACATTCAGTCAAAACCTATATCTGTTGTTTGCCCATATATTTTGCTTGCAAGCGTTAAAAGGAATAAATTAATTTACGTGATTTAAAAATTGTCGTCTAAGTGCGACTAAAACCCTCTCTGGGTTTTAATGTCCGCAAAGGACATTAACATCGAAACTCCACAATTATTTATGTTCAAAAATAGGTTTACTTATATGTAGAACAGCCTGTGTTTCAAAGTTCTGAGTGGCACTGCAATTGTTATGCTTACCATCAGGCAAACGACCAGCTCGTCTCTTTACCAAATACCATAAAAAAAAACGTAAATTAAATTGACATTGAAATAGAAGGCCGTGTTGAAATGGGGTGATGGTGATCTTGTCAAGTTTAACACTTGGCTAAGAGGATTTTCAATTTTTGCAATTTCTAATTTCTAATTTTTTTTTTGCAATTTCTTCTTTCTCCCACTTTCCATTATTTATTATTACCGATCATCGATCACCTGGTTCTTCTATAGGTGTAACTCTAACACCTCAACTTTGGCACTCTTATTGAGTCCAATGCCCAAGTGGCTGCGAAAAAGCTAGGTAATATAAGCTAATATAAGGTGAGACGGTATTTCACACCGGTACAGCTTTTAAACCTTTACCAAGCATTAGTGTATGGATGGAGTACTGTTCTCACTTGTGGGATGGATCTGCCAAGTATCAAATGGAAGCCTTGGAGTCTATCAAAAGACAAAGAGAGTCAAAAGGTTATAGTCAGAGTCTGGCACCGACGCAGTGTTACCAGTTTGTCTGTATGTACATTTATGAGTGTGCGCTCGAATCGCGCCACTTATTTCCTTCAACTCCGTTCTATCTGCGGAGGACCAGACGCTCAGCAATGCGTTACCTTTTGTGGTTGATATCGCTGCTATTCACACTAAGTCTTTTGCGTCAACCTTTATAATATGCACCGCTAAGGGGTGGAATACCCTACCAGCTACTGTTGAACATAAATAAATCTGAGTGTTAAGTTTACGATTATTTTAAATAACGATTGCACAGTACAACTTCGCAGCAGAATATACGGACAATCACTCAAACGGACTCTTTCTAAACATCCCCCCCACACGGTAAAAACATAGCTAATCTAGCGCAGTGCCGACGTCAAACACACGTGACGTAGTCCCTAGATACAATACATACGTCTGACACGACCCTCCACTGCCCCCATCGTTCTTCATCGACGACGTAGTTTTTAGATACAATGCAGACGTCTGACGCGACCCCCCACTGCCCCCCCCCCCTTAAGTTACTTCCGAGACGACGTTGTTCCTAGAGCCAATGCAAGCGTCGGCCGCGACCCCTCCCCCAGCCCCCCGGGTGTGGCACTAGTCCGGCGCATTAAGCAGTGACTGCGAGTCGAGCAGTTGACTGGCGTCGATGATGCCGAGCGGGACCGCAGTGCACGGCGCCGCGCCGGCGCTGCGGAGACTGAAGGGGTGGAAGCGGGCAGCGGCCGCACGCGCCGTGGGCGGCGCCGGTGGCAGCTGGGCTAGCAATCGGGAGATCTATAACAATAAAACAATATTTATTTCTAACAACATTTACATAAACACAAACAGAACCTACATACATACATAAACAGAAACAGTCTACCCACAAAACTCTGCAAAAAACATCAGGAATTACGTAATACGCGACATAAATTGTTAATCATAGTTGTCGCATGGTCTTTGTCGAATACGTCGGCCGCATTCGATTTCGGTTTCGGCCCCCAAACTGACAGCAAGTATCCATAAGTTGCCCCGAATAACCGTTTCCATTAATCGGTGGGTGAAAATGGCTATAGTCAAATACGGCCAATTCCACCTAATTCTAAAGGCCCGGCCGGGGTGCGGCGCGTCCAGCGGCAGCAGCCAGCGCTCGTAGCACTGCGCCCACAGTTAGTTACAGCGCCATCTATCGGCTGCCGGGTGCTACTGGTCGGTACCTGGCTCCTCACGGCGACATTGTGCACGTGGTACTGCACGGGCCCGGCGTGCGGCGCGTCCAGCGGCAGCAGCCAGCGCTCGTAGCACTGCGCCCACAGTTAGTTACAGCGCCATCTATCGGCTGCCGGGTGCTACTGGTCGGTACCTGGCTCCTCACGGCGACATTGTGCACGTGGTACTGCACGGGCCCGGCGTGCGGCGCGTCCAGCGGCAGCAGCCAGCGCTCGTAGCACTGCGCCCACAGCTCCGTGCCCGCCACAGACGTGCAGGGCTCCAGTCGTGACGAGGGCGCTGGTGTCGCGCCCAGGGCTGAATAAGATATAATACATTATTGTTGCGGTCCGTAATGACTGCGTTGCTGGCAGCGATGATGATGGCCGAAAGCGCAGCGTAGCGTAGGTCCAGGCCATCACAGCGCAGCATTGTAGCCTTTGATGGACAAGCTGGAATCGTTGTCTCTTCTATACTAATATTATAAAGAGGTGCTCCGTAGCTAAGTTGGTAGTAACCCTGCCTGCAAGGCGAGGGGTCCCGGGTTCGATTCCCGGCCGGGGCAGATTTTGTGTAAGCATGAAGTTTGTTCTCGGGTCTTGGATGTTTGTGATGTGTATCTGTGTATGTCCATGCCACCTGCGACACAGGGAATCCTAGTGCGGGGGTATGAGTGTATAAGCGTTTATGTTTATGTTTTATGTTTAGGTAAAGTTTGTTTGCTACCGGCTTACCGCTAATCTCTAAAGCCACTGCACTGGTCCGATTTTAAAAATTCTTTCACTAGCAGAAAGCTACAATATCCCAGAGTGTTATAGGCTTACATTTTATCCTAATTTCAAGCCGCGGGCTATGGGTAGTTTTATATAAGAACATGAGAATCTAATGGCATATATTTTATACGTGTCAAAGTAAATCACTTGCTTGTATCTAGTGAAAATTTAACAGCCATGTGACGCCAGGGGCGTCTTATTTGTCAAAGATGGAAGAAATTTGACAGCTGTAACACTTATATTATACATCTTCCATCCCTCTCTCATGTTTTTTTTTATCGGAAAGAGCGAACCTATAATTAGGTTTGTGACGCAAGAATCGATACCATTATTTAATTTAAGTAATATTTAAATATGTAAAGTAAATTATTATTTTGTTTTATTATACTCACATAGCCTCTGATTAGGTGTGGGTGTAGCCTGATGTCCCATATAGAGGGGGTTGTAGAACATAGCCTTGTCCTCTTCTGAGAACTGTTCTCCCCAGTCCCACACTGGCCTTTGAATGAAGTTCTGTAAATAAAATAGAAGTACGAACTAGCAACAATAACTAGCTTCTGTCTGCGGTTTTCACCTGCGTTCCAACAGGCACCGTACATTTTTCCGGGATAAAAAGTACCCTATGTTACTCTCCGGTCCATAAACTATATCCATGCCAAAAATCACGTCGATCCGTTGCTCCGTTACTGCGTGAAAGAAGGACAAACCAACAAACCTACAAGCACACTTTCGCATTTATAATATTAGTTAGGATTATAAAAAAAACTTAGGTGTAAGAAATCAAATAAATAAAGTGAATAATAATAATACGTGATCTTTAGATCTCTTAATACCAGAAGGCGAACAGAAAATTTTATGAACACGTTTATTATTCGTGGTATTTATTGTTCGTGGTCGTTCGAGCCGGATACGACCCAGTAACATACAGATATGTGTTTCTAAGCTTGGGATGGAAGCACGTAAGCACGCACTAGGTGGTAGGACTAAGTCTTCTACGAGTGTCCGTCTGGGTTGATACCACCGTTTTGCTCGTGAACTCGGCTGCCAAGCAGTAATGTGCGAGCATTACTGTGTTCCCATTTGATGAGCGCAGTAGCCAGTGAAATTGCTGGGCTCTGGATGGAAGCACGTACCTTCTGCACCGCTAAGTCGCGGTCTCGCGCGCAGTTGAAAAGGAAGGTATCGAAGAGGTGGTTGTGGCAACAGTCCCACAGGGTCGTGAGGTAAGTCTCGGAGTACTGGAAGGCAGCCGGGAACTGCCGCTGAAGCTGCCACGCGCAGTCCAGGAACAGCAGGAACACCGGCGCCGCCTGCGCCGCCGCCGCCTCCTTTGGGCTTTCTTTGGGGTTGCCAGGCCGCGGCAGGCCTAGCCTGTGAACGGTGCAAATTCGAAATTCTTTATTCAAATGGACCCCAGGAGAAGTCTAAATAAATAACTCTAAGTACTTTTAGAGTACAGACAGAAATTTGCCTGCGTAAATAATAAAAACTGAAAATAAAGAAATATATTATACCCTGTCACTGCCACAATTAAAACGAATGTAATGACACACCTCATTTGGTCAAATCCGTCAAACTGTTTAGGGCACAGAACGCGAAGTTAGCCGAGAGTACGGCCAACACTCTAAACACAGAAAAACATTGAACTTTGAACTCACATCTAAGTGAAGTTAGCCGAGAGTGCGGCAAACACTCTAAACACAGAAAACTTTGAACTTACATTGAAGTGAAGTTAACCGAGAGCCTGTCCCATTCTTATTTTGGCATTGTAAATTTTGATCGCAGAGATACTATAGCAGGTACCACCCAGTAATAGCTCACCTATCACAGAAGGGATGCCCGAGCGCCACCCAGTCCTTCTGCACTAGCGACTGGAAGCCCGAGATGGTGCGGAAGTGCGGGTCCAGCAGCAGCTGTGTCAACGACGACACAACCGCGCAGTAGTCTACCCCGTCGCCTGGAACATTCAAATGTTTTTGTTACTCTTGTTGACCATAAAGTGTCTAACGCTTCATACACTTATACCTCTGCACTGGGTTTTCACAGGTGGCATTAATAATAATAATAATATTTTTATTGCAGACAAAAGAGTCCATAGTGGTATTGGTAACAAAATAACTTAGAAACTATGTTAGTAACACGAGAAAAAAGAAAAAACAGAATAATACAATTAAAAAATAATAGAAAAGATATTACGCATCTTAAAATTTTTGAAGATAAATAATCACTTAATATAATTATGAAAAATCGCATTCGGTGAAGGCACTACAGTGCCACGCAGGCCTTTGTGTTTCAAAGTTCTGAGTGGCACTGCAATTGTTATGGGCCGGCGTTATGTTTACCATCAGGTAAACGACCAGCTCGTCTCGTTACCAAATAACATAAAAATAAACAACTTTTTATATAGTAGTATTTTTATATGCTATTATAAACTATGTAAGAATGGACAATATTGATGAGAAATGTGTGTGTCCATGCCACCTGCGACACAGGGAATCCTAGTGCGGGGGTATGAATGTGTAGGCGTTTATTTATTTATTTAATGTTGAAGTGACACATTACCTTCTTGTAAAACAACGGTGGCGTTGTCAGTGAGGTGTCCGGCGGCCTCGTCTGCAAACGCTATACAATTGGCCACGTGCCGCAGCCACCGGCTGGAGTCCAGGATCGAGTAGTACTGCGAGTCTTGGACCTGGAAGCCGGGAGGAAGGCAATTATATTGCAGAATAGCTGTGCCCCACGGCTTCGCCCACTTAGCCTAAGTTACTCCTTATAACATCAGCTAACTGCCAGTGAAAGTACCATCAAAATCAGTCCTGCCGTTTCGGAGATTACGCGGAACAAACAGACAGGAAAGAAATAAAAAATAGTTATTTGTTATAAGTATCGTATATACTTTCATATGCTTTTATTAAAACGCAGTTATTTTGTTTATTTGTGAAGTGGCATTAGGATAACATGCAGCCTATTGTATAGCACTGGCAGAGGTAATGTAGGTTCATATTATGACAAAAACATTTTTGGTTGAGCATTGTTTCCAGATAGGTTTAACGGTAACAATCGCATCAACAAACTTTAGCTCTTTATAATATTACTAGCTGCTGCCCGTGGTTTCACTCGCGTGTATATTTCGGGAAACGTGTAATTTACGGGATAAAATGTTCGAACCATAAATTATCTTTAAGCAAAAATTCACGTCGAACTATGTTAGAGTTTACTTTTAACGATACGAATTAGGCAAGTTGCCGTGTGGTTTTAAAACGGTATGAAGTCATAAAGCTAAGTAGGCTACATAACTTGGCATGATATAATAAACAATTCACGGTACCCAATAAACCGCAAATACACAATTAATTAATAAACCATTTAGAAGGATAAATAAGTAGAGATCAATAAACTCCTAGTGAGACACCTAGTGAGACCCAGTGAGTTACCTACAGTTCATTGTTATGTATTCCCTGATAATGAGAATTCCCAGACGCTTAGGTTACGTAACGCCGATAATAATTAATTAGTTGGCGAGTAGCCGATCCAAGTGGAGTTCTATGGGGGAGGCCTACATGTTCAGCAGTGAACGCTGATGATTATGATGATATGTAAATTCCTATTTTTAAGGGTTCTGTATTCCTTATAGAATCAGTTTGTAGGTCTTCTGTCTACAGTGGTACTTAAAATTAAGTTTCTAGCTCAACGATAAAAAGATAGTAACATCTGTTTTTCTTGAGCTCCTTGCCTAACCGTGTCGTCACTTAATATCAAGTGGTATTTCGTATTTTCTAGCGCTCGTCTGGTTAGTTACAATTTACAGTTCTCAAGTTGTAAATTTGTGTCACGCAAGTAGAATGCAGTCGGGTCACAGACCAGTAAACCTAGACGCCGCATAATCCAAGTTTGGCATGAGAACACAATTCAAGTCAGCATACAACAAATTATAAATAAATTAAATTAAATAAAAAGTTACCCAGAATCCTCCGAGAGTGGTCGGCGTGCAGAGCTCGACCAGTTTCTTGTACGATGCTTGCAGAACCGCCAGCGGGGGCAGCACGGACGCACTGTTCGTGTTCACGAAACTGTTGCCGCACAGATATATAACGTGCGGGGGGCGGAGCTTCGGGTGGGAGCGACGCACCTGGGACCGTACCAAACAACAACACGATGTAACAAAATTACATTTAAAAAAACCGACATTTTAGTCCGTAATATTATCCATATTATCTTTTAAACAGCTACTGAATTTTTTTTATCAAAGCTGACTTGATCGAGAGTGTTTTTATTAGCTACCAGCTGTGCCCCGCGGCTTCGCCCACGTACCCTAAGTTACTCCTTTTCACATCAGCTATCTGTCAGTGAAAGTCCCGTCAAAATCGGTCCAGTCGTTTCGGAGATTACCCGGAACAAACAGACAAAAATGTTTAAAATGGTTGTTTTGTTATAGGGACCGTGTAAACTTTCTTATGCATTTAGTAAAAAGCTGTTATTTTGATATTACAAACAGACACTTCAATGTTATTTATTTGTCTATTAGTGTCGGTGGCGGTGGTGGTACCTGTTCCAGCAGCACGCTCTCGGCGGTGGCGGCGGCGTCCGTGTGCAGCAGCTCCCCGCTGCGCAGCAGTGCGGCGCCGGCGGCGCGGCCCCACACCCAGATGGGCACCCGCCCCGAACGGAAATGACGCGCTGACTCCATCAAGTTGTAATCTACAACAATGCAGTGAAAATATATTTTCATTTTTTGCTTCGTTTTTTCCTAGATTTTTTTTATATTCTGTAGTCGGAAGTAATAAAAAACGTAGAACGTACGTATTTACAATTTTCAAATTCTCTCCAAGACTCCTATATCATTAAATCTATTTCATATATTCATTAAAGTATTCACTGCTTCACCTACTGAACATCTCCAGACATGCGCGAAATTTTATGTCAATAGACAACATTTCAATTTTTTTAATAATTTACAAACTTATTTGTAACTTATAATGTGTGAAATGTATACACATAATATGTAAAGCCCTCATAGCCACTGTATGTAAATTTAAACATAATAAATATTATGTACAAGTTCTTACCTAGAACAGAACTAGGCACTATGAGCGTCTCCCCCGCGGTCAACATAAACGCGTCCGACGTGCCGTTGATGCATGTGATCCTCCAATGTGGACATTCACACCGCTCCAGCTCTCTCTTCCAATCACCTGGAAAGACAGAGACGTATTATATCTCGAAAAAATGCTTTACAATTTGTGATCTTTATTATACACCAGACTTATAAATTAAACAGTACCGAAATATTAAGACACACTAAAGTACAATGGGTGGTATAACTACTAGCTTTTACTACTACCACGTCAATGTCTCACACGAAAAATGTTTTTTTTTATCTAAATAGGGTTTTTGTCTCAATTTTTTTTATGATGTCAATCAATTCGTTTTCTCGTGCGAATCAAATGTCTAGATCGAAAAAAAAACAGAAAATCGAACGTAAGAAACGTCAAAAATGAGAATCAAAGTCAGGCGTCTACTGAGCGCTAAAACGCTCGATACAAATTGCTCATGGTATGTGACGTCACATACAATGCGCAGGCCGTAAAGCTGTACTAAAAACATGCATTTTGTTGATTTTGGTCGTGAAAAAATGCGTTTAAGTACATAGTTGCTATACATTTTTTTATGTAATGTAATGTAAAGAATCTGATAGTATCGCTTAAATTACTATTGGAGGATAAAAAAAATTGAATTCGGAAAACTTATAGAACAATACAACATTGCAAGGCTATTTGGCAGACGGTGAAATATTGACACAAACTTTTTCCTTATGCGTGGAACCTGACCACGCACGCTTTCGCGAACAATTGAGACGCACTTCATCATTTTAGTCCCAATACTCTGGGGTTTTGTTATGTATATTATATCCACTTTTTACATACGTTTATTTCAAGTACCTGGTCGCAGAAACATGTTCATGTCCGAAGGCAGCGTAGGGTAATAAGGTTCCCGGTACTCGTACGCGAAGAGGAGGTCGTGCCGTTTCGGGAAGGCATGGTGCATCAGTGCCAGGGCGATCTTACGCCCGTTGTCGATCGGCGAACTGGCGAAGCTGAAAGTCAGAACTTTCATGTTCTGGAAGAGAGTAAAGTCCAAATAAAATCGTTATTTGTTTCTCTTAGTTTTATACTGTTGAAATTCACTACACATTCGACAAGTCAGCTGCATAAACACGGATACAATCCCGACTATATGTCTCAGTCGGGATGCGATTCCAAAATGTAAACGTTCAGAAACAGCCGCTTTCTACACGGAATCATTCGAGTAAATTAAACTAATCCTGCAGGTCAGGCTCTCGGCCGTACTATTATTTACTATATAGTTTTTGTTATTCTCTCATTATCTTCAATTCCAGCGATGGCCCAAGCCGAGGTTTGTAGTACTGCAAAATAAACCCCATATAGTTGTCCTTAACCTATATATTTCACAATGTAATTTCCCTATGCCGTATCAATTAAAGAAGTACATGAGGTGTATTTTGCAAACAACCGAACAATTTTATGGCTAAATTGGCTAAGCACCCTCCGCGCACTCTTTCGCCCTTCTTCTTTCATTCATTTCATTCATCTTTCATTCTTCCCGCCCGGTGACACAGTAACGGCCTTTCCTACCAACATTATGGTTATTTAGACGTTTTGTTAACCTGATGTATGAATAATGAATAGGTACTACTAAATTTGTTGAATGCTATTGCAGTGTCTGGCCATGTTCCTCGTAGTTCCAAATTCCTTAGACACAGGAATCCTCTTAAATTATTTATACAAATACAAATAAACAAAATTGAAGTGTCTGTTTGTAATATCAAAATAACAGCTTTTTACTAAATCCATATGAAAGTATATTACGGTACATATAACAAAACAAGCATTTTTAAAATTTTTGTCTATCTGTCTGTCTGTTTGTTCCTGGGTAATCTCCGAAACGGCTGAACCGATTTTGACGGGATTTTCACTGGCATATAGCTGATGTTACAAGGAGAAACTTAGGCTATGTGAGCGAAGCCGCGGGGCACACCTAGTGTGTAATATGTATATGTCTTTATTGAGCGGTTTTAATTTAAGTTTAAAAGAATGACGTCACCATATTACACATTACAAGAGCACTGCGCGACCTTGACAGAGAACACCCGCTAACAAGACTTACATTCTTGGAAAACATTTGTTTTTCAATTCGACACTAATTAAATAGAGCTGCATACGGTTTTCGTAATGAAATGACGCATGTTAGGGGATTCACTTTTGAAATTTCTGTTTCTGTTTCACTCAGACAAAGAAAACATTTAAGCCTTACGTTTTTAGTTAACTTTAGAATCTTATCACTTAGTGATAAGAGCGAAAATATCTTGGGGCTAATATTAGCACAGTTTCGATTAAGCCGTGGTGTTTTGTTTACATACTCAGACCATATCTGGTGTTTGGTGACTATTATAGTACATAGTAGTATAGAACAGTTAAAGCTATATTAAAGTTCTATAACTGTGTGATTTTTATGGTACGGTCGTCTCAGCACTCATTTAATGCGCGATGAACTTAATTTCACCTTGTACTGTAATATATGTTATAATATAATTAATATCATACTTGTACAGAATCCTTACCAGTATTTATTTTACTGTGACTAAACAAACAAACGACCAGACCCTCTCATTTACAAAATTAGAGTGAGGTTGAAATAAGTAACGTCCTTTACTGTTTCATATCTGGTTATTAGAGTTTTACCAATGTGACATTCCTAAGATCAATTACAATGAGTCACTGAGATTAGATAAGTACGCATACATTGGACAGTCGCGTCAATAGAAAATTATGTTAATGTAAAACAGATTTTTGAATTATTTGCCATTCCGTAATTGGGAAATTATTGTGTTGAAATATTGAGAACTTTATAATCTTTTTAATAGGTTTTGTTATTTTTCATGTCGTTTACTTGTGTTGTCTTTTTTTTAAATATTATTTGGTAATGAGACGAGCTGGTCATTTGCCTAATGGTAAGCATTACGCCGGCCCATAACAATTGCAGTGCCACCCAGAACCTTGAAACACAAAGGCCTGCGCGGCACTGCAGTGCGCACGTTACCCTGAGACATTAGGTATTAAGTATCATAAGCCCAGTAATTTCACTGGCTACTCTGCTCATCAAACCGGAACACTGTAATGCTTGCACACAACTGCTTGGAGGCAGACTTCACGAGCAATTTCACGAGCTTTTTGATTGATCTCGCTTAATGATTAGAGAAGTAAAAGCATAAAACCTGCAGAGTTTCTAGATTACCTATTTTGATATTTTTTTAACGTCTGTGTAGCATGTTTATTACCGCTAATCTCTGGGTCACTGGAGGCCTACCACAATCTCTTAGAGCAGTATTAATTTAACCTTACATTGAAAATTCGTACTACAATTTTCAATATAACGTTAAAGTAAAAAAAAAATACTGCTCTAAGTGATGGTGGTAGGCCTCCCTGGTCTGATTCTAAACATTCTTTCAGTAATGGGAAGCTACATTATCACTAAAACCTAATACGGACCACGCTAGTAACTTAGTCGAGTGGCGAGTAATTTACTAACTAAACGTATCTGAACAAAGGAAATCGACTTAATTTTTGTTGTTCAGACATGTTTAGTTACTAAATTACTGGCCACTCAACTAAATTACTAGCGTAGTGCGAATTAGGCTTGAGTGCTACATTTTGTCCTGATTCCACGCGTGCGAAGCCGCCGGCAAAAGCTATAGTCTATTAAACGTTTATTGTTAAAGCTGGTGCTATTATATCTTACTTAAAAATAAGCGACTCGTTGTCTGACTACGCTGAAGAGTCGTTAGTAACACAACGAACAGAAGTAGAGATACAACCAATTTTTTAGTAAACTTTTTTTGTCAGTCCCATTCGTTCAATCTTTTTACCTTGCCGGACATGTTTCCGTACGTTGAGTATCAGTTGTGCTATATTGGCCCGTCGCCGCGTGCAACACAGCTCCACCGTACACGACTTGGCTACCACACTCACCTTGCATATGACTTGGCCACCACACTCACCTTGCATATGACTTGGCCACTAGACTCACCTTGCATATCACTTGCAGCCCCTTCACTTTGCCGGGCATGTCTCCATAGGGCAGGAGCCGACGACGCCGCACCGGCCCGCCGTCCGTGAGCCACACTGCGCCGACGCATGTCAGTGGCACGTCGTAGGTCCCAAGGAGAAAGTTACGTTGACTGTACTCCTAGTGAAGAAATAAGAATGATTAACAAACGAAAACTGACATAATTTAACTTTTTCAGGTGCATTACAACATTACAGCTAATAATAATAACGTTAGTTTTTTTTATGCCATATTTGGCACACAAGCAGATGGCCCGCCTGATGGTAAGCAGCTATCGTCGCCTATGGATATCTGCAATACTCGGGGTATTGCTGATACGTTTCCGACCTTTAAAGACTCTGTTCACCTTTATTTTGAAGAGCCCCATGTTGTAGCTTGTCGGAAAGACCGCATGTGGGAGTTGTACCTCATTATATTTTCATTACGATGAGGTCAAACTCAAAACGTTGTAAGTCTAACTGCAAAGGCCTTAATAGCTCAAGTGCGGCTACTGGAACACGTTAACAGATGCATGGTCATCAGATTTTGAATAGATCAAACATACGAGGGCACGCCAGGGGAGCCTATATAAAAAGTAGATACGTAAATAAGTAGTAGTGTAACTTAGTAAGTAGCCACAACATAGAGAGAACACGAAAGGGGCACACGGGCGCTTAAACGTCCCGCAGAACAGTAAGCTTATATATAAGCTTGGTGAGTGCGGGTGTGCGGCTAAGAGGCGTCTTAGATAGGTATATACGGGTCTGTGGGCCGTCGTTACGCGCCCAGGCGCCCTATTTTGTGCGGGCGGAAAGAAGGCGGCGTTTGTGATCGAATGTGCGCGGAACACAAACGCGGCCATTGCCTTAGCATGTGGCTCGGACGCAGCCACTCGAACGCCCAGTGTGCGCCGATGGCCTATAAAATGTACGAAAAATCTTGACGCCCAGTGTGCGCCGATGGCCTATAAAATGTACGAAAAATCTTGTCCGCAACTTGTGGACGGGTTAGAGGCCGCGGTCGGTGGCCTTAATGTGTGGCTGCACTTAGCTACGGTTAATGTTTTCTTTCGCCGGAAGCTTAGCCTCATTTGAATAGATTACAATAACTACGCGATTCACAACGCGATCCGTCCAGTTTAGAAGTACTCACGTCGGTGTGCGAGTTCTTCAGAGGAACGAAGGTCAGCTTATAGTTGGTGACGAAGAGGGACCCGTATCGGCCCCGGTCGCGCTCGCTGAGCGGCGTCAGCATCACCACGCTGTGCGCCGCTCCCGTCACTAGCTCACCTGAACAAACACACTTCGTCAATACTTATCATTCACTAGATGCCATTAGATGACACACATACTTACAAAATCAATTTTAATTATTATTCTCGATATGTTAGGGTTTTCATATCTCAATCCTCACTCTGGTGAGATGTTAGGTGACGATGTGGTTGATGTGGGGAACAAGCTATACACTTGGATTGGGCTCTCAAATGCAGCAGCCACAACACACACAAATGCTTGGCGACTGATTTTTACCTTAAGCGTGGCTGGTTGCTAGCCAGGTGAGCACTAGAAAATTCCTTACCAACAATGATGTAAGTATAACTCCGTATATTATTATAAAACTGTATATAACTAAATTTTGAAGCGGGATTTTCCGTTTGGTAAAAAATATGATTTGATATTTAATCTGAGAGCAATATTATCCTTAAAATATTATGTAACCAATATAAAAATCATCCATGACTGGTATCGTTTTGTGTCGTTAGACAAACCTTGTCTACGTCTACAGTTAACGACAGGCGGCTCATATAGGGTTATTATCTTTTCACAACTAGATACAAACAGGTAAATACAGTACAATTAATAAACAACAATATAAAACGTTGAGGTAATGAGGAACCTCAACAAGCTATACCTAGCTTTCTTACGTACTTCTGACAAGTGCATCATATAACGCTGGTCAGCAGGTGAGACACTAGCAAACAGAACCCGAAATATATTAGAAGGAATCTCTTCAACAAACGAAACAATCACATGTGGTGAAGCTTGCACTAAACTTGCCAATGACGAAATGTGAGCATGGGAGACCACCCCACCACTTGGCGGACGACTGTTGAATAAGACTTAAAAGAGTAAAAATTGAAGTCAGCGGCAGCGCTGCTCAAGACCGTGCTCAACGGAACAGAAAGACAAGGAAAGCCGACCACAGGTTAATGGGACACACGGTCTTAGGCTAAAATTGAGAGACGAGTCTAAGCGAGGACATTTGCTTCCGTATGTCCAAACTCTATAGAATTTATATATATCGAAGTATGAGTCTACGCTTAGATTCGTCTTTGAATCTAAGCCTAAGGTTGACGTTGCGAGATCAATGGGATTCCCCGTGCGTGTCTAATAATTCGTTCACAGGCATACCGAATACCGATCTGATGCCGAGAAAGTTCTTATCATAGAGTAGTACTATCAGAACTCTCAGGTCATCAGTGATTTATAGTTGAGAATGTAATATTGCTTTCGACACTTTTTTGCGTAGAAGGTGTTGAATATTGGTTCCAGTAATTAGTTCAGCGGTAACTTCCTCGAAACGCAGCGGGTTTATGTTATATACTGACAACTAGTAATTTTATTGGTTATTCCTTCCCTCCGTGCTGTCCGAACGTTCAGTTGTAAATACCAACTAACAGTCGCCCATCCTAGTTGCTTAACTTTACGATGGTGAATCGCGCTATGTTATGAGCACTATACCAAGCGCTAATTGATTACTGAATGACATCTTTAACAATATGAATAATCCTTTATCAATGTGATCAATTTGTTGTTTCGTAGACCGTACGATATATGTATTACAAAAAAATATTCCTCTGCGTGTTGTATTGTGTCTGTGTGCATATTTTATTTGTTACAATAAATGGTTTCAGAAAATTTTAAGCGTCGCTAATTGTGGCAAAAAATGATATTAGAAGCCAATGAACCGTCAAATTAAGTGACCTTGCTTTAGGAGTACACCGAATTAAATTGCTTTGCACTCTTGTAGAATATCTAACAGAACGAATGTTTTACGTTTAGCTATCAAAATGGTAATAACCTACAAATGAGTCATTGCATTACAGAATTAATTATAAATGTTACGTGAGTTTGTGTGCTGATGAATTTGATTAATACAAAACATTGTGTGAGCGGTCACTTGCACAGATGTACCTATACGAGATAATATCAGTCATGTCAGTGGTAGATAGTGTGATGGAATCTTGCAATGAACTTGAGCTCTGGATTAGGAAAAACTTCTGATGCACCATAGCATGGTGGCAGGTCATTTATAGTGCTCGCTTGACGAGCAGCTACCTGTCTTTATTCTTGGTAGGTATAATGTGTTCACAACCTTCGTCTAATGGTCAGCGTAACACCTAAGAGCTCTAGATGTTCAGCAAGGATACATCATGGAAAGTAGTGAGTCAGAAGGAATGCGGTCTCCGCTTAGCAGATAATAGACACGCCTGGGTTTTCGAAGCATTGAACTTGACAATATTGGCGTTGCCCCAATTGGACACGGCTTTTAGTGTCCATTTCATTCGATCAACCAGCATGGCCTCCCTGAAAGACTGAATCTGAGCACCGCTAGTTCGTGCATTCGATATCTATGTATCTAGAATCAATAAAAAATTAAAAGATATATACAATTTGCTTGATGTGAAGCGTCACGCGGCACACCTCCTACAAAGCAATTGCAGTGCTACGCAAGATATATCCAACCAACAGCTATCTAACTACCAGCGCACAAAGGGGTATTTGCATTATCTAGCTGGCCAAAATTACAATTCTCATAATTACACCCAGGTAAAAAACAATGAGTTCTTAGAAAAGCCAGGTAGTTTGGCGACCCAACCCCATTGTTTTTTTTTCCCCCACCCCAAATTACACTGAACAGGGTCAGTCGAAACTCAAACATTGCTCGCAGTGGTTGTTCTGTTTCGATATTTCTGCTTTGAAACTGATATTTTAACTATTTTTTACTTTTTTTGTGTTGTGAATATACCAAATTTAGTAATGGATTCTGAAACTCCTGGTAAGTGACTATTTTTCATGTTAAAAACATTTAATTTTGTTATGGTTTACATTATTGTTTAGCCACTTTAAAAAATAGCGTTAAAATTCCTTTATTTTTTATGCAAAAAAATATTTACAGGTCTTTTTGTTTTAGTGCCCGGCATTACCCGGCTATGATTCATATATATTCTTAAAATATAGTCATTTTATTATTAAAAAACGTAAAATTTGGTTCCAACTAATTCCTACTCCGCCATCTGGAGCGATTTTAAATCTCTAACTCAAAGTATGAAAAATCTATAACTTGTGATTAACCTAGTAATTTTTATTTTAGGATCCTCTGGAAGTAATATAATGACTCGCAAGGACGTATTTGATTTGATGAGATCACAAAATGATCACAATTTTAACGATCAATTGGAATATGCTGAAAATTGGTTGATTTCACGTAAACCCTATTCTAAGGACCAAGTGACGGAAATAAAGCGTAATTTTACACGTTTGAAATCAGAAATGAAGCATAGGTGGGTAGCAGCAAAATATAGAAGTGATTTATTTTTAAAAAATAATGAAAAATGGTTAGAAGGGGTGTTTGAATTACCTATAATACCGACAAGAGCGGGTAGACCCACTAAACCTTTTGAAGAAGCTAGTGAAAGAAGCAAAAGACGTAAAACTGAGAACATACGTTTGTCTGATAGTCCTGAGAAAACTATCTATGCCGCTCAAATGGAGTTAAGAGCCCAGGGAAACAGAGGTGCATCAAATATTTTGAAAGAGATTTCAGAAAATAGGGATCGTGCTAAGGAGTACAAGAAGTCAGTAGAATGTAACAAGGCACATGTTAAGCAACCGAATTAGATACGACCGAATTAGACATACCTACCACAGGAAATCTACCATCCTATTCAGTTTTGCAACAGTTTAAAAAACAATGTTACCCTCCTGACGAGTCTTGAAAAAGATCTTTTAAAATTGAAATTGAATATAAACTAACTACAAAAAAATAACTACTGCTTTTTATTAAATTACGATTGTGATAGTTATTTATTATATTTAGATATTATACATAAATTTTGTTAGTAGTTTGTTATTATGTTAGGTCTACATGTTACGAAGAGAGTTTTGGATATGAATATGGATGGCTAGAAAGGTAGAGGAGGACCGAAAAAAGTGTGGTTGGACTGTGTGAAGGATAATATTGTGTGCTAAGGGAGTGAGTGCTGAGGTGATGAATGGCAGAGGTGAGTGGAAGAGAAAGACATGCACCACCTCCCCAAACGAGGTAAGGGTATGCGGATGACATTACATAAATTGTGTTAGTAAAAAGGGACGTTTTTTTAAGCGCATGCTTTTGTCTCCATACCCTGTTTCAGATCCCTTCTCCTATAATTCGAATTCGAAATCGAAATTAGGAGTGAAGGTACACTTGCATTTAAGGTTTTGCGAGTTACTCATTCATTTCCAAATGATTAAAAGGGATAAATAATTTTGGCCAGCTAAATCACTCAAATACCCCTCTGTGCAGCGGTAGAAGTAAGTTGCTGCAACCTTCACAGTCAATAGGCCGGCTTTTTATCGCAAATCGCGAGGAAACAAAAGTATATTTGCGCAAGCTGCAGCGACCGTGAATATCGGCTTGACTCACGCACTACTACTAGGATCGCTTTGAATTTCTTCATGTTTCAAACTCTTTTACATTATGGTCATCAGACAATCTTAAGCTTAAAACACCTGGGACGCCTACCAACATCTCTTAGAGTAGTATTATTTTAGCCTTACATTAAAAATTGTAGTACGAATTTTCAATGTAAGGTTAAAGTAATACTGCTCTAAGAGATGCTGGTAGGCCTCCTGTACACCAGTCTTTCTTTCACAGTTCCTTCACTATTGAAGCTGTCCGTTTGTGGAACGCATTGTCCCTTGTCCCACGTTTAATGAAACGTGCTCCCTCGCTAAACATCTTCAAAGATAGGGTTCAATTTAATTTAAATGGCAATAACAGTTTTCTGCTTCAACTAATTAATGCCTATCCTATGTTGCAATATTGAATTGAGACATACCTCGTTTCAGCACACCCATCGCAGGTCACAATAAACCATGGACTGCTTTGGGATGCGACTTCCTATCGTCGTTAACACAGGCCGGGCATAAATGGCGGTACAGTTAAATTGTGTGCGACGCATACGTAATATGTGATGTATCCATATGTATGTATGCCATCATTGATTACGTATTAATGATGGCAAATGAATGTTATGATAACGCTGGCAATAACATTCAGTTATTGTCAGCAACTTCACCTAATGCATTTCATATTGTTTATCTTCAAAAATTTTGAGATGCGCGAGCGAGATAGCAGCGCGTCATATTCTAGTTGAAATGGTGATGAAGGTAAAAGAAAATTATAACAATAAGCTAACAATAGTTTCAGATCTTTTGATTCTCAGAGGAAGTAGAAATGACACAACATTATATTTATTACGAAAGCAAAAATTAGAATATTGTGTGAAAATTGTTTCTTTTCATGTTAAATGCATCATATTTTTAATGATGGTAAATGAAGCTGTTGAGAATGAGATGTCTGGAAGGAAATGGGGAGAGAACTTTCTCCAGCAGTGGGACAGAATAAGAAATAAAGTTTGGGAAAGTTTCACAATATTTTCATGTACTTAACTAACTACGTATAAGCACTTTGGTATCTCTTACTGCCCTTTTTTAAATTTCCTACCTGTGTAGCAAATTAGTATACTTTGGGCATTGAAAACTGATAGATAGTAGATTAAATAAACTACAATTTTTTTAAGATGTTTCAGTGTTAAAGTTCATATTTATACAATATCTCCAAATTACAACAAGTCAAAATTATGATATCAGTCTATGATAGAACATGCTTAACTAGAAGTTACACAACTGCAGTACTACACTGTGGCTGAAATTAGGTGGTGCACAAGGTGATCACAATAATCAAGTTTTCTATAAAATGTATTTTCAATGGTCATAAAATATTGGAAAGCTTTCCGACAGATGGTGAGATTGATGTTATGTTTATTTTTTTATAATTTCGAGTCAATAATAATAATAGGTCGGGGAAAAAGTTTCTTCGCATTTTTTAAGAAAATTCAAAACATTTTTTAATATAGTTTATTTACATTTAACTAAAGTATGTAGGTACCATTTTGTTCGATAACTTTTTGCCATCTTGTAGGTAGGGACATGATCCCATTGCTATATAAATTTTGGGACTTCTGGTCAAAATACCGCGACAAGTGGTTTTGGCAGTCCTCTCGTGATGTTAACCTGACACTGCCTAAAGAATTCTGAAGAGACCGAAACAGGTGGAAATCTGAAGGTGCAAGGTCAGGACTATACGGCGGATGCATTAACACCTCCCAGCAAAACTCTCTTAATTTTTTCTGAGTGGCTAAAAATGTGTGAGGTCTAGCGTTATCATGAAAAACCATGAAAATGAAAACCACACCCCTTCTGTTGATTAATTCCGGCCGCTTTCTCTCAACTTCTTGCTTTAATCTCATCAGTTGTTCGCAATAGAGTTCAGAATCGATGGTCCTGTCTGGTGGTAACAGCTCATAATGAATAATGCCCTTCCAATCCCACCACACACACAGCATCACCTTGTTGCGAGTTAACCCGGGTTTCGCCACAGTCTGTGAAGCCTGACCGGTCTTTGACCACGACCTTTTTCGCACGTTCTTGTCGTACGTGATTCACTTTTCATCGCCAGTTATCAGCTTCTTCAAAAATGGTTCGGTTTCATTACGTTGTAGTAAAGAATCACAAATGAGTACACGGTTCATTAGGTTTCTTTCAGTGAGCTCGTGAGGTACCCAAATATCGAGCTTTTTTGTGTACCCAGTTTTTTTCAAATGCGCCAAAACTGTTTTGTGGTCAATTCCCAGTTCTTCAGCTACGTCGTAACTACTGATATGCCGATCTTGTTCCACTTTTTCAAAAATGGCATCCATTTTATCCGTAATAGGGCGAACAGAGCGACGTGCATCTTTGAAATCAAAATTTCCGGATTGAAAACGCTTAAACCAAATTTGTGCTACTCTCACAGACACTGCACTAGGTCCATAAACATCGCAAATTTTTTTCGCGGCTTGCGTTGCATTTTTACCTTTTTTGTAGCAAAATTTTAAAATGTATCGAATTCCTTCATTAGATTGACTCATTTTGACAGTACGAAAAACAAATGAAAATCACACATTTTCCTAATTTGAATATGGAATTATGTTCTTTAAAATTTAAACTTTCATATGATACCAAAACCAGCCAGATACAAATAGTATAGCCAAAGAGATTTTATTACAAGTTCATACATACTATAATGCGAAAAGACTTTTTCCCCAACCTAATACATGCAGGAGGCAGCTTGGCTAAACTTTTTCACCTGATTCAAGTAGTTTTTTTACTCAAACCTACTCATACTAATATTATAATTATGGGAAAGCTTGTGTGTGTGAATGTTTGTTACGACACATCTCTGTAACAACTAAACCGATTTTGATGAAGTAGAATTTGGCGAAGCCGCAAGCAGATGCTAGTATTTGACATGAAAGTATGTGTATCTATTAAATATAGTAGTATAATATATTGTAAGTTTCAGTTTGTGCAGATACTAAGTACTTAATTTAATTTACAAAAAAAGTATATTAATTTAGTTGTTTCTTACTCCTACGAGTGAAGACTTCAAAATTACTATTAAACTATTTTATTTTAAGTGTGCATTGTTTCTGTTATATTATCAATGATCTTCCAAAACTAAATAAAAAAACATTAAAATAAACGCTTACCATTAAGTAATTTTGGTTTGACCTCTTGAACCGAGCCATTTTTTTCTCCTTTACTGTTACTCTGCAAAAAGTTTACAATGGTCAGTTTTATTATCATGATGATGAAAATTAAACACTATTACATTATCAGCCTCTTACACTCCCACTGCTGGGATACCGACCTTCTCTCAGAGAGAGTTATGGGCCATAATCCACCACATTTTAACTACAACATTTATTTAACTACAGTTACAGCACTGCAGCATGATGTCAGCTAAATTACTTTCTGGCAGCAGAAGGAAAATTCATGCTTGCAAATAATTTAATGTGGGATTTTTAATTGAGGACCAGAAAAAGCCCTATTATTTTTATTTTAACTCAATAAAGTAATTATATAACTAGCGAAGGTTAGCTATTACAATATTTTAAAATTAAATAGGTACATAGGTAAGTTATTTACGAATATTTGTCAGTCCCAAGTTTCAACCCTCTACGGTCCACTTATTGCCCACTGTGCTTTACAGCCATTCACATACCTTCTGCATTTGAAACTATTTTTCAACAACAATCAATGTAGTGACCTAATAAATTATGTCATCACCTCTTGTGATGAAATAGTTAAACACTAACTTAATAAGAGTAAATTCGAAATGTGCATCTATTTTATTGTCTACCCAAGACGTAAGAATAATAAATAAGTAATTCCACATTAAATTAAATTTGTGATATTGAGCCAATGTTCTTGCTATCAATGGTAATATAACCCAATTCAGAATCAAATATCAATTATTACTACCTAATGCTTTTCGCTAAGAATTAGTGTAAGTAGATGAAAAACCGAGATCAACATCAAACATTAGCTTAGTATGACGGTTCTAAGTAAATGAAGGTAACATCATCATGATAAAAAGGTTTAATTACCGTAGCAGACACATTGATGTAGCTCTTGAAGTTCTGAACCAATTTTTTCTCATTCATTTTAACCAAAAACCCCACACAGAGAGTTGACCCACTTTGAACATTTACTACTGCTAGTTTCAGTTTATTACATACAAATGAGACTTTGCTTGATCAAATGAGTGGTCGTATGAGCTTAAAAATAGAGATATCTTCATGATTTGTCCACAAATTCACTTTTATTTTATTACTTTAATCATCACTGCAAACACTTTATATTACATCCTCTGATCCAACATACACTTTTTATTTTTCTAATATTAACCCCATATATATGTATATTTAGACATTTTTATTTATTCGCTACTTAGCACGTTACAATATCTATTTTTCTAGTTATTTAAAATCAAATGGAAAAAATAAATATGAACCAAGAACACGCAAAGGAGCAATAAATCACCATAGACAATAGATTATAGAACAGATAGACAACATACGTCAATCGTCATGTCATAGATGAACATGACATGATCGAACACAGTGAATAGAAGCTCTGCAAGTAAGAACGAACAATGTAGCAGCAGGATGGTGTTCCACTCATCAAATATCTTTGGCCAATATTTTAGTATATTTTGCACATTATTTTAAGCATAGTTGAAAATGGAGGAACTTCAACCTTAGGTGCTGCTATTATCTTTGGTCAAATATCGGTATTGCTACTGTGATTTGATAAAGTCATCCAATTTCTTTGATGTCCATGTACATTGCACAAAGACATTTGATGAGTGGAATGCTGCCTACAAAGTTCAAAGTGAAAAGAGTAGTCCAAAAGAGACTAACTATTAACGAAGTGTGTCTCTTTCTAAACGGGCTACCTTATTTTATGAACTAAACGGGACAGATAATAGATGAGTTGTTGTAGTAAAAATGATTCTATTTCATTTGAATTATTTAGTAATAAATATACTTATAGGCGATACCTACCGAGAAAAATAATCACTCTTCGAAAGAAGCTGTAATACCAGTGAATCAGAGATAATGTTGCTATCTTGTTGATCAGAAAGAACATTCTCTTAGTTGCTTCTTTAGGTCACATATATACGGATAGTGAGTCAATAATAACATTTATTTACTAAAACCCATTTTAATAAAAAAGCATACGTTGTTCACACATTATAACGGGATATTTACCGTAGCATATATCGGGTGCTCATCGCTCAATAATAATCACGGTAAATATCCCGTTATAATGTGTGAATTAGTTAATAACCGTGAAAGTCTAAAATAATCATACGTTGTTTTCTTAAAATGTCTCAACAATTATATCACACTAATCCTATCCTGTCCTACTAATGTTATAAACGCAAAAGTTTGTACGGATAAATAGACGGATGCATGTTTGTTACTCATTGACGTAAAAAGTACTGAACGGATTTTTGATGAAATTACAGAAAAAGAGCTTACAAATCTGAATAACACATAGGCTACAACTTAGGCTGACATTTAGAGACGAGTCTAAGCGTGGACTTTGTCTTACTTATGTCAAAAAGTAGTGCTTACGCTCTAATTTGTATTCAGAGACATTTGGAACCACAGAGTACCTTTTTTGGAACACTACTTAAACTAAGCGTATGCTAAGCAAAGCCTGAGTAGGCAATTTCAATAGTTCTTCCACCACCTTCTGTGGCGTGGTGAGATGAGGCCTCGGGAACTTGATCCCTTTGCCAAAGCTGGACGCCAGGGGAACACTGCCCCTGGGGGGTTTAGGGTGAGCTGCTACGGCTGTGCTCGAGGGCTGCCTGTTAGCGGCTCTGTTGAGAATAGACGGACTATGTCCTATTGTTTACAGAGTCATCTCGACCCTCGTCGGGTTCATCCCGAGGTGGGATGATCCCGCGAGGGAGCGCGCGTCTCGATTTGACGTCGGGTGGGCGCGTGTGGAGCGGTGCAATGTTCCTGAGATGGGGGTGCGGCCCGTTGTCTGCGCGGTCATACATACTACGCGCCAACCGAGCCACGAACTCCCTCACCGTCTTAATCTTGCTATCTCGGGCGATTACGTCATTGCGAACGTAACGTAGCTCCTGTTCAAACTCGCAGGGTGACGTTCTGAACGACTTGGAGTCTCTTCCTTTGGCTTTCTGCGCATAATGCATACCATGCCGGTGCAGCGTAAATAAGCCTTGTTCGGACGTAGGTTTTGTAAATACCAATCTTGGTTTTAAGTGGCTGTATTCTGCCGCTCTCAAAACAGAAGTGGCGCCACCAAATGATAACGGTAGAAACATAGAGAAAAATAGTAGAAACTTGGCCTTGGGCGGAAACTTATTAATTTATGAGAAATTGATTAATCTGTGACTTTCATTAAAGAAAAAAGTAACCACAGACCATTCTTTTGTCATTGCCATAGACATATGACTATATGACAGCGACAGGGTAATGGGTATCCAACTTACGGGTTTTCCCTAAATAGAGGGAAAATAAGTGAGTTGGGATTTTTGTTGGGGCTTAAATATTTTTAAGGGATTTTGTCTATTAATAATCCAGACTTCTCTATGGGTAAATACTTTTATATGACCATATATCTAGGAGAATAATGGTAAAATGTACATGCGCCAGAGCGTGTCTGATAAAAAAATATCATCACTCGACTCATCAGTCATGACTCATTGTTAGTGTGTACTACTCAAGTTCCACTAGCGTGCTGAGTGCTTAAATAATGTGGAATATAGGAGAGATGAAAAACTGCTAGATAAAACGTATTTGTGACAACTTGAAAGGCGTAGATATGACGGAATATTATAACAAAAGACATGTAGAAAAATAAATTCAAACAGAACAAAAACATCAATATATAAAAACATAAAGACTCTTTCTATTCTAACACTCATGCTCATGACTTATCTTAACTGACTGAGTGTTTACCATAAACAAGATATTTTTTGTTACATGAATACAGGATGAGTGTGAATTGGAAATTGAATTTGAAAAGTTGTTTCTAATCAACATCATCATTTAACTAAGTTCCACATAGTTCAAGTGAATCAGCTGATCTAGCGCTGCCCGAAAATTCTGTAGTAGAATTTTAACGTAAACTTTAAATGCCATTTCTTCAACGAAAAATTCCGAATTTCAAAAACTCGTGAAACACATTTTGTTGACCTCCAGTAGTAGACTGACCCCCTTTCGGGATAACATACCAACTTTAACTCAGGCAATGTATAAGTAAGTATATATTCACTACACTGTTTGCACCCCACCACGGTGGCGGAAACCCCTGAAACCAAACCAATTCTGAAAATTTTATCTAAGATAGAAATCTACGCTATCCCTGAGTGACGTGGGCTGTTTTTTATTGATACTAGCTGCCGCCCGCTGTTACGCTTGCGTTTTTTGGTAGGTACCACTCAACTCCATAATTATTAAAGTTATTTTGATGAAATTCTGTTACTAAAAATTGAGTAGACGTCGTCGTAACACTACATTTTATTCTGCTTCTAATCTAAAAAGTAAGAGCTAGAAATTCTAACTCTCTAAGATTGAAAGTTAGTTTTTTGGAGGAACCGTAGTTCCAAGGAGTTGAAATGAACACACGACAAAAGAATAAGTTGTAGGTTTTTGCTTATTTAGGGGATTATCTAGACAAAAATGATGGTATTTAAGGATTTTTGACCATAATGGTCAAAAATCCTTAATATCATCATATTTGTCTAGGGGGAAATATTTTTGGGAGTTAGCAACATTGGACAGCGCATGTCTAAATAATTAAAAATGGCGATTGTTAAATTTTTGTCAAGAGTTTGATTGAATAATTTTCAAGTTGTTATTGAAGATATTTTATTATTTGGTGTGTTTGCGATCGCAACTGCCGTAAAAATGGCAGAGGCAGTTGCGCAACCTCGGAGACATGTCTACAGATTCTTCTGCCACAGGTGTAATGTTGAGTTCGAGGATGTTTTGCAGGTAAAAATCGATTAATTTTAGTGATACCGTTGCCAGCCAATGTTATTGCTGTTGTTGTACTCAGAAAGTATTGGTGAACACCTCAATCTTGCGATTAAAGTATGAAATACCCCTTATTTTTTGCTGTTGAGCAAATGGAATAGATCTACGTATCAAGTAAACGATCAATGCGACTGATGCACTGTTGCCGGTGTACATTAAAATCGTCGTGACGTTCCGTGAAATGTGTGCAGAGGGCATGTTTATAGTATTTTGTCAATTGTACAACATTACATCACCAATATCAATTATCATTGTTCAGAACAAAACCAGAGCACTGCACAAGTCTCCCATCAAGGCTGTCTTCGATTAATTAGACATTGGCAAAAAAACGACTGAGAATGTTATCAACGTTTACTGCATGCTAAACTTTATGATTTTTTTTTATTTGCTGGATGTTAAGATAATGGGTACTTAGACGTTTTTATTACATTCAAATTTCAATTAGAATAAATACATTCTTTTGGCGTTACATTTTCGTTTTCCATCATTTTAGTGTATTTTGGTGTTGGGCACTGCTCAACTGGAGAACTCTTCATATTGATGGCCCTTGTGACACTTTGTTTTGGTTTGTATTACCATGTTACTTATTTTAACTAGAGGAGAGCTTCCTCAAAATGCTAGATGCTTTCCTCAAAATGCTATATATGAGTTATATTGAATTGAGAGACACTCAATTTACTTAATTTACATGTACTTTGGCAAATAAATGATTTCATTTGATTTTACACCTCATGACCTCTCACTTCACCTTAGGAATTTATTGGAATGAAACGGACATAATTCACATTTTATGTTTTTAATTTTCAGGAGTATACATGTCCCTACTGCGCAACCGGTTTCATTGAGCGCCTAGAACACAGTAGAGACGGGGACTCGTTTGTTAGTTCTCTGGAAGATGAAGAGTATAATGATGCAGACATGAGCAATGTTGAGGATGCTAGCCGTTTGGAGGACAGCAGTGTTGATGATCTCAGCCGGACAAATGTATGTTATTTGCTAAAAGAGGTTTTATTTGTGTGACAGTAAAGAATTATATCTTTTAGACAGAGGCCTTTAAGACAGAGTTGAAAATCAGGAATAATGACATATTATGAGGAAACTGTGATGGGTTTTTTCACCTGCATTCCCACAGGGACCATGCATTTTTCTGGGATAAAAGTAGCCTCTGTTACACTCGGGTCCATAAACTATATCTATGCCAAAAGTCACATCAATCCATTGTTCCGTTGCTGCATGAAAGAAGGACAAACAACCAACCAAAACCAACCAAATGTGCAAACACACTTTCGTAATATACTTATGGATTGTGTTCAGTACTGATGTGTGGTGCAACAAAGGCCTAACATCAGGGCACCTGTTCAGACATACTTTTGGATTCACATTTAAGTATGTAAAAGTACTGTAGGTGTTACTCCGTAAGCTTTATATCTAGTTCATTAATATGTCAACCTGTTCCCACATGATTGAGAATTAAAAAATGCATTAAAAATTATACATTTATAATATTATATAGTAATTAGGGGTTAGGGGGCAAATTGTATGCTATTTGTTTGTGGATATAATAAAGCTATTAGATTTTGGAAGCAATAATATTCATTTACCAATATAATCAAACTTGTACTACAGAAAATCATGTTACCGAGAAACCTTTTATGAATGTCACAAAACAAAAAATAAAAATCATATTATGTATCATTGTGATACATATAATGATGTTGATGTTGTACATCATGTAAAGTAAATCTTGCATGTCATTATTGTATAGCAAATAATTTAGTTCAGTTCATTTGAACAGAATGTGGCTAGATTTTACAACCTTGATAGTAAAAATACACATATAGGGTGTGTGCATAAAGAGTGGATAGTCCTTAACCAGTGGGTGGGGGATATCATGACTTCCCAGAAAATTAAAAATTGGTTTGGATTATCCACTCTTTACGCCACGTCCTGTATGTCTACCAAATATGTTGAATAATACGAACACACTACATATTCAACAGCTAGGTAAGAGGCCCCCCCATATTATTACTGTAATCTCGGCTGGGCCGATTTTGACGGGACTTTCACTGGCAGATAGCTCATATTATAAGGAGTAACAAGACTACTTCTATTTTAAAAAAATTACGTGGCCGAAGCCGTGGGCCTCAGCTAGTATGATAATATGTTGGCCTTGAAAACTCACTACCATTAATCTTCTGCTATTTCTGACAATAAATGTGTAAAACTTTTACTGTGCAAACCATAAAACCGAATGGTCATGTTCCATTTATTATAAGTTGAAGTTAAAGTCCGCTGCAGCGGTAATACCATAATTATTTATTCTAACCAAACAAATCAAAACATGTAGCGCTAAATTGCGTCTAAGGTGTAGTTTTCTCGCGACCATTATTTTGTTCGTCACCAAATACGTCCATGTCGCGCTGAGCGTAAGCCGTAAGGGATAGTTGCTGTTTATAGACCGCAATGTGGCGCAAAACATGATATTGCGCGCGTCGACTCTATACATAGTAATAATCGATGGGTTCAGGCACTCACACTTGAAATGCAGTTATGACATTGATTAAAAAAATATGAAATGTGTTCTTATTGCAAGCTACTTACTATACAAACAGCAATGGCCTATTGCTGTTTGTACAGTCGTAGTGTCACTAGGACATAATATTGCAGACAGCAATGTCTCAGGAACAGCCAATACATAATTATACAATAGGTATATTTTTAAAGGCGTGTATGACGCAATGTTTTCTTCTTTATCGCGGCCGCGTCGGTCGACAGCGCCGCGACACGTCACTTGCTGTTATCGCGGCATGCTTCACGATAACGTTTCATTAACCGCGATAAAAATAACATGTGAAATTGTTCGAAAAATGAGTGGGACCTCTGTAAAGGGAAATTTGAAGCGATGATGAGTCAGCGGTAGTGAGGTCGTCCGTCGATACGTATGTCGAAAGTTTCAATCCATGTTATAGTAGATTCCTGCGATAGGTTAGCATTTGAACACTACCTCACCTGATTTATGTGGTAAAAGGTGGTCAACACGGTAAACTTAAAATTGTTCTCAAGCGCAGTTTCCGGAGCACAGTGACAGGCGCTTAGTTGCTTCGTTTTTCAACTCGAGGGTGGTGGATAGCGGTGAACATTTGAAAATCCTTTATCACCGGTTTCTACTAGGTGGTAGAACTAACTCTTCTACTAATGTCCATCTGGGTTGGTACCACCACTTTGCTCGTGAAGTCTGCCGCCAAGCAGTAATGTGCAAGCATTACTGTGTTCTGGTTTGATGAGCAGAGTAGCCAGTGAAATTACTGGGCTTATGAGACTTAATATCTAATGTCTCAAGGTAACGAGCGCATTGCAGTGTCGCGCAGGCCTTTGTGTTTTAAAGTTCTGAGTGACACTGCATTTATTATGGACCGGCGTTATGCTTACCATCAGGCAAACCACCAGCTCGTCTCGTAATCAAATAGTATAAAAAAAACCATGCCATGGTGCATCACAACTGGTGTGTTCCAGCTGGTGATGATAATTGTACACGCAATTAAAACCGTTGAGTTGAATATGTTCTGAATCTCAAACAAAAGATTAAGATAATCTTAAGTCAGTAACGATCAATGTTTTTGTATCTGTTTCAGTCAGGACAGCCAATGTTGAATGATTTAGCGTTTTTGATGACCGGCGGAAGATTGCGGTAAGTTCTCCAATTTTTTTTTTAAATTTATACCTACTTAAATAAATTTATAAAACACGAGTGCGGCAATGTAAAGTAAAAAGCTCGTTTAATATCTAGGACTAGCTTCTGCCCGCGGTTTTCACCCGCGTTCCCACAGGAACCATGCATTTTTCCGGGATAACAAGTAGCCTATGCTACTCTCCGGTCCATAAACTATATCTATGCCAAAAATCACGTCGATCCGTTGCTCCGTTCCTGCGTGAAAGGAGTACAAACCAACAAATGCACTTTCGCATTTATAATATTAGTAGGTTTATGAGCCTAAAACCGACGTAATAAGATCGACTTTACGAGCAAGTTTGTTGACAAAACAATATAATTATACTCGTTATTTATTCATAGGCCCGTGTCGGTGGGAGGGCGGCGTTCGGAAAGCCGTACGCTGATGGAACAGCTGGTGTGGATGATAGGTGGCGGCCGCGGTGGAGGCGGCGGTGGCACCACCGCAGGCACACCTTTTGTTCTGGTCGGAGCGCCCGGGGACTATGTGTTTGGAGGGGAGGGTAAGTGCTTAAGTAGTTAGTTCATTCTCACATTATTTAAGGTGTGGCCGTTGAGATTATACGTTTTAAAACGAAAGAAATATAGAGGTCAATACAAATTTTTAATCATTATACGTAAAAAACCTTAAAGAAAAAAATGCATTATATAGACAGGAAAATGCAAAGTATAAAGTTTAACTCAATCATATGTGTGGTTATAACGAAAGAATACACAGTTCTATGATTGAATGAAACCTCTGCTTGTAAAGTATTTTTTATTTATTATGGTGTTATGACTAAATTTCCAGCGAATTTAATGTCTCCGTCAATCGCGCGCGAAACGGCGTCGGTTCGCCCTTTGTCTTCGGTCGGAAAACTTTCGCTTTGGTGATGTGAAGATACCCGGAATCCTTCGCATTCGCGTAGGAAACAGCATACTGACCATCGTGTCAGTATGGCGGTCTCTTTGCGGTAGGTATGTCTTTGTCCAACGTCGGCAGATGAAACCATCTACTTGGCAATGCCCTATGTTAAGCACAACCAAGCTAGCTACAGATACGTTGCTAGATTTTGTTCGAGTATTGGTCCTACGCCTGTCATTACACTTTACCGAGTTTCCAGAAGCCCTCTCAGCTCTGCTAAACTTAAACAAGTCGATGTAACAAAAGTTACATAAACAAACACGATTGCCCTAGCCAGTGTCACTCAGGATGATGTAAGGATTCAAATTCAAATTCAAAATTCTTTATTCAAATAGGCTCCAAAGGAGCACTTATGAAAGTTAAAATAAATGACTCTAACAGCGGGCCTCTGCAACATTCGTCTACCCGAATCACAGACTAAAACTAATGCTGTCTTTATCAGAACATAATAAATGACAAAGACACCAACAGACCCAATCCGTGCTCAAATTCAACGAACCTTCCAGAAACCCACTGTGCCCGTTCGAAATTGTATAGGCCGAGCAAGAAGAAGGGCGATCTAACGATACCTCATACATCGAAATCTGTTCAGACATTTAAGAGTTATGGTGGAATAAAGAAACTCACCTACATACATACATGAACACTAAAATCATTACACTCCTTTTTTGTGCAGTCGTGTAAAACATCCGAAGATCAAGCTAATAAGTAATTGTTAAATCTGCTGAGCAAGTTGTTTGCCAACTTTTTGTTCTGTTTTGAAATAGATTTTCTTAGGGTATCACAATCAGCGCCACATCTATCATATACTAGTACTTAGATCGAACCTTTCTGCTGTTCAAGCAAGAGACAGCGGATCATTTCTCATATTAGCAATACTAAATAACTAGTACATCGTTCCAGGTCTAGACGCGGTGGTGACACAGCTACTGGGGCAGTTAGAGAACACGGGCCCGCCGCCGCTACCGCGCGAACAGATCCAAGCCATACCGAGCGAGAAGGTCACCGCTGCGCAGGTGGAGGCTAACATGTCCTGTTCTGTATGCTGGGATAACTTCACACTCGGTGAGTGCAAGCAGTGTACAGCAATAGATACTTTAATTCTATTTCGTTCTATATTTAGGGTTCCATACCTATCTCAAAAGGAAAAAAGGAACCCAAGTAAAGTAAAGTTTTGTAATGTTAGCTGTAAGCCCCCCGAATAAAATAAAATAAAATAAAGGGAAAAACCCGAAAACAGTAAATATTATGCACAAAAACATTTTTTGTGTATATCTCGGGTCTTTGCCCGGACCTTTGACAGGCGTTAATGGAGCCGTAGACAACATTAAGAGGCCCTTTATTATGATAACCTTGCAGAAGAGACAGTGTCCCGATTGGAGTGCGAGCATATCTTCCACCCGGCCTGCATCAGCCCGTGGCTGCAGCTCCACGCCACGTGCCCGATCTGCCGCCGCTCGCTGCTGACGCCGGAGCAGCAGGCGGCGGCGGCGGCGGCGACGGCCCCCAGTGCCGAGATCATCATCACTCCGGCTTCTTCCTCCACCACCACCACACAGACGGACGGGAACACGCGTGAGTGACAAGTAGGGGTACCATGTTACGATGCTTGTCCGCTTGGCTTCGGGTTGAGGGTTTCATTTATTGGTTGTTGAAAGTGCTGTTGTGTCAATGTTCATACTAATTACCGTATGTGGCTAAATGTGATCCTAGTGTTCTATATGGATTCGAGGCTTTTTTTAAATTTTTTTAATTCTGTTTGTTAACGAGAGCCGGTCGTTTGCCTGATGGTAAGCATAACGCTGCTCCATAACAATAGAACTTTGAAACACAAAGGCCTGCGCGGCACTGCAGTGCGCTCGTTATCATGGGACATTAGGTATTAAGTATCATAAGCCCAGTAATTAATAATTTCACTGGCTACTCTGTTCATCAAACCGGAACACAGTAATGATTACACGAAACTGCTTGGCGGCTGACTTCACGAGCAAAGCGGTGGTACCAACCCAGACGGACACTCGCAGAAGAGTTAGTCCTACCACTCATTGGGGAGCCACACTGCTTACTTATCCCGCTAGGTGGTGCATTATCGCTGGTGTTTTTTCACTATGAAACTACATTATAAAATTTTAGTAAGTAAACAAAAAATCGTCTTTGCAATAAAGTATGCTTCTGTAAAGTGCAATTCAGAGTGAAAATAAAGGTACACTCGTTTCCCTTCTGACGAGAAAAAACGGAAACAGTGTCGATCAAAGCATTGCTCATCAAAGATTATTGGAAACCAATTAATCTTCTAGGTTATATAGTGACTATTTCAAATCGAATGATTTTTAAGACGCGAGCATGTTTACTGGTTATAGTTAATTCATTAACCCTCAAAGTAAACATCAATATTTTATTTTATTGAAATATAATTATATATACTTACAATAAATCACCTACAGAAACAGCTAGTATTTTATGTACGAGTTATAGGCTAAAAATCGAATACCATACAGGCTAATCGGATGTTATTGATTCTTGATATTATTTAATAGAAGGTTAAAGTTGAGCTGGCGCTGCCATCTCAACAGCCACCTGTTGCTTAGAATTGGGATATTTTTAAACGGCAATTGAAAGGAATCCGAAATCGATTCCTACTGATTTAAGAATCGGTTCGCACGGCAAAAAGGAATCGGTTATTTTGGAATCGGTTAAAACCGGTTGCATGCCCTAGTGATGGGGGTATTTCGTTGTTGCAGCGGCGTATTCCCGCGTAGTGGTGCGGCGCGTGCCGTCGCGGCGGCGGCGCGGCACGCAGACGGGCGCGGGCGATAGCAGCAGCCAGTCGTCGGGCGCGCGCGGCCTGTGGTCGCAACTGTCGTCGCAACTCGCCTCCGCCGCCGCCGACTCCGCCTCCGCCTCCGCCACCGCCTCCACCACCGGCTCCACCACCGCCTCCAGCCTCAGCTCCGCAGACCGCGACACCATGTACATGGACATCGACTACGACTAGACCACCGGACGCTCGTGCTTGTAGGAAATGTTTTCTCGAACCGGCTAGCTACGTTAGTTGCGCTATTAAGGGGCAGAATACGGCGCGCCGCTATCTCGCTCGCGCATCCTAACATTTTTGAAGATAAATAATCACCTAATCTAATCATGAAAAGTCGCATTCGGTGAAGTTGCTGACATTACAAAAGTACGGCAAAAGTATTATTTTTTATCCAATCAAGTTTTCATACATGAAAATGGGCAGAACATAAAATCCCACTTTTAGGTTTGAAAACTTGAATGGATCAAAATGAAATTTTGTTTAACCTTTGTAATGTTAATGCCAGCAATTTCACCGAACGCGATTTTTCATAATTATAGTAAGTGATTGTTTATCTTCAAAAATGTTGAGATGCGACAGCGAGATAGCGGTGCGCCGAATTCTGCCCCTTAAAGGTGGTTCGATTTTGATATTAACGTATTTTTTCATTTATAGGCGAAGAGAGTATAATTTTACACTGAAGTGATTGTTGTTGGCTCTTATATTGGTATTTATTTGCGGCAAATAATATTTAGTTGAAGAAAACAGTGGTTTAAAAGCGAAAAATTTTTTTTATTATTAGTTTGAACTAATATTTCAATGTTATTTTAAAAAAATATAAAAGCTGACTATAATAATTTCAGTGTACAATTATGCTCTCTTTTCTAAATGGAAAAATACGTAAGTATGAAAATCGAACCACCTTAAGGCAAATTTTTCAATATCAGTATGTTTGAAATAGCGTCTGCCCGTGGCTTCACATGCGTGGGATCAGAATAAAATCTAGCCCGTGGCACTCAGCAGGGTGAGTTTAATTCACTAGGAATTATATCCGTGTCGGAAGCGACTTGATCGTTTATATGTCGGAAACGCATCCCGACAGAAATATTGTCGGGATTGTATCCGCGTTTAGGCAGCTGAGTTGTCGAATCTAAACGGGAAATATCTCTGACTGGATGCGATTCCGAAATATAAACGATCAAGACAGTCGCTTCCGACAAGGATATCATTCCGAGTGAATTAAAATAACCCTGCTGGAATAATGAAAGACTTTTCAGAATCGGACTCCATTCCATAAATTCAATTCCATAAATTTACGGTAACAAAGTACATAAAAACATAAAACTTACAAACTTTACTGCTTTATAATATTGGTATATATATAGACTTGCAATTGCAGTGCCGCGCAGGCCGTTGTGTTTCAAAGTTCTTGGTGGTACTGAAATAGTTATGGACTGGCGTTATGCTTACCATCAGACAAACGACCCGATCGTCTCGTTATTCAGTTTCAGTAGATCGGACAATCGTTGGGAAACGGCTGTACGAAGTAAGTCAATAAGTTTGCACAAATTTCTGTACGTGAACTTGTTACCACTACTAATTGTGTGAAAATATTCTTATATTCTTAATATTAGTTTATGCGCGAATAGAGCATTTTTGTCTTGATATCATGAATTCAATTCGATCGAAGAAAGTTTAACAGTACTATTGAGGTAACGTAGCACAGGTTCCTCCTATCGAGCCATAACCTATTAAGCATCTAACGATATCCTATTATTACTAGTTAATATATCTTGTAATCTAGGTAGCATATTCCGTTTTCAACATTGCGTCGGAGGCAGCGGCAGAGCTTATTTTGGCTAGTGGGTTCGAGGAAAATGTTTATGAGTAAAAGCGTTTGAAAGTAGCCGACGCCGTTCCATGTGTATTTCTCTCGGTAACCCAACACGTGCCGTGGTGTATGGGATATAAAAAAATAAAAGTTCGCGGAATAATTTCGAAATATACCGTCGTGGTAGAACTAAAGAAATAATAATCTTCTAAATCTAATCATCATTTAGATCACGACACCGAAATATGGAAAACTTCTGGGTCTGTTTTGTTTAGAAATTCACAGCATTCGATTTGAAGCGAAATAGTCAACCCGTTTTTCCCGAGTTTGGTGTTGAGGTCTAGATAGTCTAGGTTCCATCCCGCGATAGTTAGCTGTACAGACTCTGTACTCGACTCATCAGTGATCAGTGTAGTGTGTGAATGAAAACAGACATTGTGGTTTTTATTTAATTTTTCTGTTATTTATAACCGTTCTGTGAGATAATCAATGTGAAACTATAATCAATAGTAGAATAAAGCTAAAAAAATGCGAAATTTTGTGCCTTTGATTTTGTATCGTGAAGTAGAATCAATATAACTTTTGTAAGTCACTTTGAAGCTGCTTTTATATAAAATATTTCAATCGTGTAGTGCCGTTAGAAAAAAATGGGATAATGTATATCTTTATCGGTACGGTGCCTATAAATTTATAGGTTACATGAACTTATATTATTTTTGGTTATGATGTACACCATTATGTGTGGATGTTGAAGTGCGTGAGATTACAATGGGCAAGCAACTAGAGGCTTTAGGACAGTCAGTTTGCTCGGCGAATGACACTCAGGTTTTCTTCATAAAGGATTTGTACCAAATTTGTATCGAGCTTGGTACTTTATTCCCAGAAAAGCCTAGTAGAAATGCAAAATTATTAACAGCAACACTGCTTTCCTAAAAATATTCAAAAAGCAGCAACATTATAAAAGTATGACGTCATCGTCATTCTTGACGTCATTTTTGACAGTCTTGACAAATAATAAGTTGTGTTGTCATCTGTTTTGTCAAATTTTATTTTATTTTCTTTATTACTCTTACTCTTTATTACATTCAGCCAAAAAGAAGCTGACAAAACCGTTCCGTTTTGAGAAATAGAGTTCCGTTTCACGTTACGTTCTAAAAAAAAAACTATGACTGGGTGTTACTTATTACTTATTCACTGATAAAATAATTGGATCCAAGTGCAAGGGCTTCTGATTGGTTTTTTTTCCTGATATATTTCTTCTTGGGTTTTTTCTCTTACCATGTTTCGTTTTTTAGTGTAGTTGTAGTCAGTTTCTAGTAATGGCAATACTCCAGTTTTGCGAACTCTTTCGCTCGAGCTCGTCTCTTTCTTTTCTTTGTCAAAAGAGAGAGAGAAGCAAAAAGCCCCCCATTGCTTGCCCAATGTATTCGACACTATGTTATTTATTCCTCGTAAAAGTAAATTCACCTGAAATATTCTTCACCAAAATATTCTCATTTGTTTGTGTAAATTTTGTAAATATGCATTATTAGTTAAGTTCTAATTGGATCATTGGCAAAAGGCTAAATCGGTGTACGGACAAAGTTCCAGCTTGTGAAAGTACTTTTTTATAACAAGCCTTGTCTATAGGTGCTTACAGACAGATGGACTGTATTTGGACAAGACAACAGAACTCAGCGGTTCAGGAAGTATAGACAAAGTCACTTTTAACAATAGTTAACGAAGCACAAAAGTTAAAGACGTATGGATTTGACAAATGGATTCGTTAAGTCACCATGGTTATTGGTTACCATGTCATCTTCACCTTATTTATTTATTTATTTATTTATTTATTCATACACAAAACAGAATACAGTCAATAATATTATAGTTAGATAAAGTTTACATTTATGAACCAGACCATATTCCTAAATATGTGTATACAACATGATTAATATTACATTAGCAGAAACTATACTAATACAAAAGTGATTGTAGGTAACAAATTATAAATATTGAAAGTTAAGGACAATAATTAGGTATTATCATCACTGTAAGCAGTGAACACAATCTTCTTTAAATTGGTTTTGAATTTTGTTAATTTTTGGTCAAAAATGTCAATTGAGCTAGGGTGTTCTTTTGCGATTTCATTATATTGGCGACACATTCTAATTATTGGGTTATAAAAGGAAGTATTGTTCTTATATACTAGCAGTGAAAATGTTTTTGAGTGCATATCGCGTGCTCGGGGTTTTATATTTATGCTAATACACGACAGAAGATCAGGAGAATCAATTTTAGAGTGAATTATTTTAAATAGGCAGACAAAGTCGGTACACAATCGACGGGCTTGGAGGGTTTGTAACTTAAATTTATTTAACTTTTCCGTATATGACGGGAGTTTACGGTTTAATCCTATCCTGTAGCATAATATTTTAAGACATTTACTCTGCACACGTTCGATGCGTTTCGTTTATCCCAAATATTCTATGATGTTCAATCTATAATGTCCAAATGTTTTATCCCAAATATTTTTTTTCAAAGAACTTATAGCCTTTTTTTTACTAGCAAATGCATAAATGAACACTAAATGTAACCTAGCTACAAAAACAGTTGGATAATCTACAAGCCAAAGTAGGCCTATATATAATCCAAATGTTCTAGCCCACTACCAGTTGGAAGCGTACCCAGCATGCTGGCGGCATTGCCTCGTTGAACCGCAATGCTGATTCGTTGAACACATTCTATACAGTTTTAACTTATCTTATATCGTTAAAGATTGTAGAAAATGACTTTGTCGAGACCCCATCATAACACAGAATAATAATACAGACTTTAAAGATTAATAAAAGATTAGTTTTTCCAAGTAGCTAGCGTGTTTTTGTCTCGTTTTCGCGGGTCGCATTCATAGCTGCGAGTAAAGGAACAAAACATTTTAGCTACATGGAGTTTATGAATTCGTTTTTGAAATATAATTGTACCGAATACGTTGTAATTAATGGTAAATTTAATTTATCATAATTATATGCTCTGAGTTTTCAATATTTCACATATGATCCGTGATCATGGTGCTTGAAATAGCGCTGAAATATCGTCTCCTCAAAACAAATAGCTATGGTAACTATTCTGTTGTCGTTGTATACATTTCTTAATGGACATTATTGGTATGCTAACATTTTGACAATGACCTAATTATGGGTACCATGTGTTTGGTGTATTGTAGTGATGATAAAATATTATGTGCATGTACATTTAATAATAATCAAATATTATTTAAGTGATGGTCCTTAACTCAGCGCGAGGGACTAGATCACTAGACTATAGATAACCTAGGGTTCTAATTATTTTTGTTAAAAATAAACGGAAGTTTTAATTTGAGATTCTGTTTTTATTTTGGTATGTTGTGAGGAATACGCTAAAGAAGTACGTGCAACGGATCTAGGCCGAGTTGAAGTCGGCTGTAGACAATTTCTATCTCGGTCACTCATCAGCAGGTTCGCGGTCGATTTCTCTTTCTCCACTGGTCAAGTGGGAACAAATATTTGATTTGATTGATCGGAAGGAGGTCCAAAGTGGGTCAACGTATTTTAATGATTCATCATTCATCCTTCTCAGCCTCTTACGCTCCCACTGCTGGGATACCAGCCTTCTCAGAGAGAGAGAGAGGTATGGGTCATAATCCACCACGCGGGCCCAGTGTGGCTTGGTGGATGACACATGCCCTCGCATTTTGTGGTTCTAGAACATGCCGGTTTCCTCGATGTTTTCCTTCACTGTTTTAGAGCGTGCGAGAGAATTTAATGATTAAACATTCACAAATCTACTAAATTTCGTATATATATAGCTTTCAGATAAAGATTTTTGGTTTGAAACCCAACCATTCATGCAACGTGCGCGTTTTAGAATATCTTAGGACATAGTTGTATATATAAACAATAGCTCTGATTCTGATGTTCACGAACATAACTAATTTTGATAATGGATGATGTTTTAAACCTGTAAACACCGGTAATTTCTAGGCCGCTTTTACAATTGGTTAAAATCAACTAAATTAATTTCAGAGTCCAACAACATATTATTCCATCCTTTTCTCGCGTTCATAATAATTGCAAAGGGTGCAAAAACTGCAAACTTATTTAAGGTTATCTATGTTACTTAAATTAGTTTGTGAGCAACAGTACGTGATCAATACCATTAGAAACTATATTGACATTAACGATTATTATATTGGACTTATATACATATATCTACATCATTACTTTTATTTATTTATTAAATTATATTATGTATTTACATTGTGGTCCCGTATAATTGAGGTACAGGCCGCGCAGCAGATCTAGACAGGCCCGAAGTTAGCAACATATGGATTTAATACTTATCCCTCTTATCAATTCTCGCATTGTTTCGAATTTCGAAAGCTCTGAGCACCACGTTCAGCTCGGCCTATACCTATTGTGCGCTGTGCTTTCAAAACTCATGTAATCAAAATACATTTCGCAAGCCAGACAAATGGAATTGTTTATTCGCAAGTAAGTATGTACATAATATAGGTTAAGTATTGAAGTTTCAGTAGAATCATGTATTATATGCACTAGTAATTTCAGATGCAAGTGACGGATAAAAATAATTCATAGACGACCATAATATCAGACCATTACCTATAAGTAACATAATGCAAAATAAATATTATCCATTATAAAGTTTTCGACTTATATTTTTCAACATTAATAAATTGTATACTATGAAAGAGTATGTATTTTGGAATACCTATAATGGACCTCACTCTCACCTCCACGAAATCGCCCCCTTCATGCCCGTCCACCCAAAGAAAGAAAAAGAAGGCGAGCTTCTCGTGATGGAGTCCTCGTCCTCGTCGAGCGAGTAGCAGGTGTCAAAAAAGCACCTAAATATACAACACCCTAAAGCTACACAGAACGGCTATCAACAGAGAAGCTTGTGTAGCAATACAGTAACCGGTAAGGGTTTAACTTATCTTTCGTTACTTTCCCTTTTAGTCGGGGGTTTTTCAAGAAAATTATTTAATTCTTTTTCAATTACAATGTTTACATCCGTCGTGGGATTTTTCAAAATTTTTAATTTTGTTTTTATCATTTTATATAACTTATTTTTTGTTAATTTACAACATTTAAAATTGTTTCACTGTATTCTGTAATGTTCTGAATCTAAACTCAAACGTACAAAAACAAGGTTGGTAAAATTACATGAATGACACATGTGTCATTCATGTAATTTTACCAACCTGTGTGTAACCAAACTGTATGTATACAGTTTGGTCAGTAGTTGGTGAAGGGAATTCCATGTTTTTTGTGAGTCGAATGTACGTTGATGGGGTAAATGAGGTCGTTTCCGTTGTGAAGGCGAAAGGTGCGGCTGTGGTGTAGTTATATTGTGATTAATTAATTATCATTATTGTTTAATAATACAACAAATAAATACTCTCTGATTACCGAAATGAATAGGTTCCTATAGCCTGGAGGAAACAAATCTATAAAGAGGAGTAAAGAAGAAACTGGGCCTACTAAGTAACTGCTATATATTCTGTGCGACAGACGGGTGGGCCGGCAGTGTGGCGCTCAGGTATACGAGGAGTGTATGCTGTGGGTCAGGTAAGCTAATTGGGAGGCAGGTGCGCTGGCGCGTGCTTGATTGCAGTTACGGACTTTCTTTTATTTGGACGGCTTAGGGCATTGATCCAGGATTTGGGAAGATTTTGAGGTCACGAATTCTTTGCTAAGAATTGAGTGCGGCATTCAACCAATTTCAATGTTTTTTTAATTAATTTAGTTTCTACCTTTGAAATTCATGTCTGTGATGTCGGCCTAGACCTATCATGCACTTTGCTATAACAGTCTAGTATTTAGTCTCTTGATTGGAACACACAACGCTGCGGTATGCGGTGTCGGCACACAACATTTTACTCCTCAACGCTGACGCATAGGTAGGTACTGCAACGGACATCGCATAGGTACTGCTGGGTTGTGCGTTCCGATCAAGAGGCCACGTCGTTATACCCTATATAATTTGTGGTCGTTATATAGATAGGTAGGTAGACATGTAGCTTGACTAACTGGCAGTTTTTACTCAACTCCGCACCAATCAGGGCAGCTGAATTTGACAGGCAGATTGGATCTAGATTTAAGAGTATTTACCATCTCCGGTCAGATACCTATTTGCTTTCAGGCATAAATAGTAGTCAAATCCACACCTAAAAAGCATAAAAAAATAAATGAAATTACTGAAATTGCTGGTCTATTCCGGTCCGATCCACTGAAGATATCCATTGGTGGTTTTGGTTTTGAGATTATAAGTGCGATGTAGGTATCTACTTATGTAGGTAGGTACCTATTGCAGTGTAGATTTTGTCATTCAGAATAATTATGCTGCCATTTGACGGTAATGCATGTTTGCGTTTTGCTGTCAAAATAACCATGGTTCAGCAACAAGCGTGGATTACGCAGAGGTATTAAAATCATCTAGACCGAGCGGAGCGGTCGCTCTAGGCGCCAAGTGTCTAATTGGTAAGACCCACCATTATGAGTGAAACCCTGCTCTACCTATGCTCTCGCTCTACCCTGATACAGGGTTAGAGCCGGCGTGTTTGAGTTAAACTGGAATAGTTGTGGCAGGCGTGAACGGTCAATATCAGGCGAAGGCTTTGTCATCAGGTGACAAAGGCTTAGGGATTATGTAAGGATTTTAATGATAACCCCCACCTCAGATGTTCAGGTTGAAACGGTCTTAGCTACTTTGACCTACCTAGACACCTAGAGGTTCCTAGGGGGCCAGTAAATAAAAATATAGCTGAGACAAGTTTACAACATTTATTTAGGGTCGAGGGTTCTTCCTATCACGAACGTCGTTATTTGGCCTACGTAAAACCACTGGCCTTAGCGAAGCCGTTGAAAAGGTGCCGGTGATGAGCGCGTCCGTGGTAGCTAGGACGAACAAACTGTGTAGCAGCTGCTCAGCCGGTGCGCGCAGATCCGACGGGTAGCTAGTCCAGGTAGGTAGACCAGGTAGGTAGTCCAGGTAGGTAGACTAGGTAGGTAGTCCAGGTAGGTAGACCAGGTAAGTAGACCAGGTAGGTAGTCCGGATTTCCTGCCGTAGAGGTGAACCCTGGAATCCACGTCGGATATTTTAGGACGTGCCCAGTTTTCCAAATTGTCTGCTACATCACCGCACGAGTGAAGATGGAAAGAGTGGTACGTGCAATGGTAATAGTTACCAATGATGAGGCAGACAACAACTAAGCAAGCTTACATACACGCATGTTTCTACATGTTTCTAATCAATCATCATGAATTTTAGACAGTTCGGTAATAATACTAATTGCAAAGCTATAACAACAGAAAAATAACAAATTACATAAATTATCGTTTAGGAAGACATAACAATTAAGAACGAACCACTTTTAGGCATACCGGTAATATACCGGTATTAAAAGGTAATACGGTCCTTGCCTTCTAGTAATTAAAATAGTTCAACGTGCATTCAATAGTGTAACTGTAGTGGCGAATCGTAATTTAAAACGTTTAAAAGATTTGTTAGAATTAAAATCAATTATTGTAACGAACCAACTACTATAAAATAAATAATTATATGATTGCAACCACAATTAACACATTTCTACATTCCAAATTAATTCCGTAATAAGAAAATTCAAAAGAGCTGTTTATTGTTAGGACTGTTTATTGTTAGAACAACAGTTAAATTATTTAAATGTGACCGACATTGCTATTTTGAATCAACTTACTGGAATTAAAAACAGTGGTACTAAGTAATACAGAAGCACAACACTCACCCAATCGGGGAAACACAATTTACGGCACTTACTAAACAGTAATAACAATTTAAATCTGAACCAGCTTGAAGCACTGGACAATTTATTTCCAACGGTTTTTATTAGCAGAAGTAGTACGTCCGTGCTCAGTATTGCTCTGGCTCGGACTGCCCCGCGAATCGTCCGAGGAGGGGATGACCCCGCTGCTTGCCGCTCGGCGCTCGCGATAACGGTTGTTTGTCAACGTAGTGAATTTCGCAATATTTACTCAGTTTCGAGTTGTACGTTGCGTTTGTATAGTTTATATTTTTAGGTTCTAGGTAGTTAAGTAGTATTTTAAGTTTAGGCAGTTCTTACAGTAACGTTCCGTTACATACCCCCCTTTTTAGATTAGGATTTTTCCTAAGAAAATCCGCTAAAAAAAAACTCACTGAAACTGAATTTAGGTTAGCTTAAAATCTTTAACATGCCAAGTCCCAATATTGTGACCTGACATGTCTTCTAGGTCATAAACTAGTGATGACTTTTTTCCGACTATACGGCACTTAATAAATTTAGGTGCAAGCTTTTTGGAGAAACGCTTGTCCTTGTCGCTTAGGTAGAAAGTGCGCTTCCATACAATGTCACCAACGTCGAAGTCTACCTTCCTGCGGCGTAAATTGTAACGCGTGCTATTTCTAGAGTGCGCTTTGATAAGTGAAGACTGTACTTTGTCAAAAATTTTACGTAGCGCGCCCAGGTTCTCAGCGTAACTGTCGCGAGGGCTGAACAAAATATGATCTTCTATATCAGCGTCTACGTAATGAGAGCCACAACTAACTAGTTCGCGACCAAAAACGAGGAATGATGGTGTGAAACCGGTTATCTCATTGACCGCACTATTTAAGGCAAATTGAATCTTGGGGATATTCGCATCCCAAGACCTATGGTCGTTTTCAATAAAAGTAGACACAGCTGTTATTATAGTTTTGTTGTAGCGCTCAACTGTGTTCACTTGTGGTGTATATAGAGGAGTGTAGAAGACGTTAGGGATATTGTAGCTCGTCAGTAAATTTCGGATGATATTGCTCGTAAACTGTCTTCCGTTGTCCATTAAAATGGTGCTAGGTATACCGTGTACAAGAAAAACATTCTCCTCTAAAATTTTTGAGATTATGTCTGCCGTGGCTCGTCGGATAGGAAAGAGCAGGCAGTACTTAGAGAAACAGCAGGTTACTACGAGCAGAAATGTATTTTGCTTTCTAGTTATTGGCATAGGTCCAACAAGGTCAATGCTTAACATCTGGAAGGGACGACAACAGTCTTTAGGTCTGCCCATAGTACCAAGAGTAGTGTGGTTAGGGTGTTTATAGGATAGACACACCTCGCAACTAGTGACGAAATTTGTAATGTCCTTGTGTAAGCTTGGCCAAAAATACTTTAGGCACACACGTTTGTGGGTCTTAAAAATTCCGAAATGGCCTGAAGTTGGTTCCGAATGATTTTTGGAGATAATATCGTGTCGGTATTCCATTGGTATTACCTCTTTCCATTCGAATTCTCTCGTTAGAGGATTCATCGACTTCATATAACGGAATAGTTTACCATTCTCAACCCGATAGTTTAGAAACGATGTTCCTGAGTTTTGGCAACCCTCGAATATATTTAAGTACCACGAATCATTGGTTTGCTGCACAGGTGCAACATCGATTGCAGAAATAGGAACCGAGCGAGACAAACTATCTGGAACTACATTATCTGCTCCTTTGCGGTGTTTTATTTTGAAGTTGTATGCAGAGAGCCGTACACCCCATCGAGCCAGTCTTCCAGTCGGGTTGTTTAAATTGAGAAACCATTTAAGAGAAGAGTGGTCTGTATAAACGGTAAACCTAATTCCATTGTCCAGATAGCATCGCCAATGTTCAATAGATAACAGAACTGCTAGTGCCTCCCGTTCTGTCGCACTATAGTTACGTTCTTGTTGGGACAATGATTTGCTCATGTATGCTATGACTTTTTCTTTTCCATCAAGTTTTTGTGTAAGAACCGCACCGATGCCGTAGTCACTAGCATCCGTGTGCACTTCAAAGGCCTTTGTATAATCAGGGCAGGAAAGTATAGGTGCAGAGATAAGATGGTTTTTTAGTTTTTTAAAAGCTTGATCGGCCTCCGCCGACCAAACAAAAGGTGGTGCATTCTTGCCCTGAGACGTCAGTTTACTCAAGGGAGTCGCTAAGCTACTAAAATTGGGAATGAACCGGCGGTACCAAGAGGCAGTTCCTACAAATCGTCTTACTTCCTTCCGGTTAGTAGGGGTAGGATAGTTCACAATGGACTCCACTTTTTCAGGATCAGCGTGTAGGCCATTAGAATCAACAATGTATCCCAGATATCTTAGCTGGCTTCTAAAGAACATACTTTTCTTGAAGTTGATAGTCAAATTGGCAGTTTTCAATTTGTGAAGTACCCGCGTCAATAGCGATATGTGCTGTTCAAAACTATTTGAAGCGATGATGACGTCATCAACAAACACAAAAACCCTATGCTCGAACTCTGGCCCATAAAACAAGGTGTCTACTAATCTCTGCTGCGTTGCAGGAGCGTTGGTTAGTCCAAACGGCATCGATTTGAATTGATACGTACCTCGTGAAGGAATATAGAAGGCCGTTTTTTGTCGGTCCTCCTCGCGAATCAAAATTTGCCAGAAACTCTTAGATAGGTCTATACTAGATAGGTATTTAGCATCGTTGAGGTTATCAAGAATTTCGGATATATATGGCAGACTATACGCGTCTTTTCTAGTCACGGCGTTCAGTTTTCTGCTGTCCAGGCAGAATCGCAGTTCGCCGTTCTTTTTTGGAGTGAGGAGGACCGGAGATGACCATGGGCTCTCGCATGGCTCTACGACATCCTCTTCCAACATTTCATCCAATTGTTCAACCAGAACTCGTTGTTTTTCTGGCGACATGCGGTAGTAACGTTGACGAATGGGGGCAGCATCCCCAGTGTCAATAGTGTGCTCAATTAGAGTAGTGCGACCTAGACCACGTTCTTCATAAGAAATGTCTCTAAATTGAGCAATGATACTGTCCGCTTCATATTTTTGTTTATCCGATAAATGGTTGTAGGTGAGCAGTAATTTTGATTCATCTTCTGTTAAATCTGTGGTTGAGATTCCTTCCGAATCTTTGTAGAAGGCGATACTGTCGAGGTGTTTCGGAAAAAGATCAAACAATCTCCAAAAATCCATTCCTAATATAAGCGAGTGCTTTATATGGGGAACCACATATACTTTAAGAGTATGCGTTACGTGTTGGAATTCTACCGGTATATAGATCACTCCAATAGAGTTAAGTTTCTCACCTCCAGCAGTGATAAATTGAGAAGTATCATCTTTTTCTAATTTAGCGCCTGATTCTAGTAAATGCACGTGACACCCATTACCAATTATCGTTGTAGACGAGCCGGTGTCTAGCAGTCCTATTATTGGCCTATTGTTAATGTTAACTGCCACATATGGTCGGGACCTGTCGACGTCAATCTCATTATCCTGAATTGAAGAGACAGCATTGTATGTGAAAAACTTAGCTATGAAGCCCAGCCAGTCCTTCCATTCGTCTAGATTAAGGTTGTTAGATTGCTTAGTAGCAATGCTGTCTGTCCAATCCAGCCCCTTCAGTTTTTTGACGTGATACCTTCGCCTACAGGATTACAGTCTGGACATTCCGGAAAACGTACATCTTTCTTACCACATTTAAAACACACAAGAAAACGTTCTTGTGTACAATTGGACAGTGAATGGTTGTCCGACCTACATCTAGGACAGAACTGCGGTCTACCTGTATTCTCAGACAAGGCCGCAATCGGAACACCTTGGTTCGACTTTACAGAATCTTTTGCAGTGACAGAACCATTAACGTAAGATGTTTTGTTATATGCAGGGCTAGTGTAATTCATTTTGTATTGTTGATTATTTCCGTAATGTGTATTGTATTTTTTAATAGAATAATTGTTTTTATATTGATTTGTTTTGTTAGAATAAGCACTAGATGTAGAAGGTCCTTTATAAACAAACTGGGATGCAAACGCACTGCCAGTTTCCTTTGGCGGCTCATGAAAATGAGAGTAACGTGCCTGAATATCCTCAAAATTACGACAAACTGTTTGTAAAGTTTCGATATTATTAACGCTCGGAGAGGCAGCCAAGACACCCGCATAGCATGGGCGAATATTGTGAATCAATATGTCCAACTTTTCCGCCTCTGATAGCGGTTTACTGAGCCCCGAAAACATGCCATGCATAATAGCCACGTAAATGGTGATATTTTCATGCTCACCTTGAGTGCGTGAATGAATATCAGCAGCGAGACGGTAGTCATGATCACTAGCGGTGAAATCTTTCATCAGCAATTGACGTAGATCATCCCACGACTGAATTTTATGCCTATTATAGCGGTACCAATGTAAAGCATCGCCTTCAAAGATTTCGAATCCCAGTGATAAAATCTTATCGTGAGAAATGCCCCTAGATAGTACATATTCTTCTACTCTAAGTATAAAGGAATGAACGCAGGCTTTCCCTGAAAATTTGATTTTGCTTATTTCCGAGGATAAATTACGTTCACAAGTAACCATTATAGCAGGGCCCTCTGTACCACCTTCAGAGTTAACCGAAGTTGAAGACTTGGTTTGTGACGTACTTGGTGGTCTTAACGATGACAACTCCTTATACTGCGATTGAAAGTTCGAAACACAAAGTTTATAAATTTCAGCCACTTCCGATATGCTAGTAATTCTATTAATTCTGTGGTGAATGTGGTGTAATAATGTTTCTGTACGGTTAAAATGGTTTTTATCAAATTTAGTTTTAAGAAGTTTCAAATTACTTTGCGTTTTTAACAGAGCTTCTTTTACACCCCTCAAGTCATCACTAGGCTCTAAGTGTGATTCAAGAATATCTTCGGATGGTATTTGTGAAGAGAGTTTTACAATCTGTTTACGCAGTTCCTGAACAGATTCACCTGTACCACCTCGAAGCTCCACTTCATACTCCAGTTCAGCTTTTTGCAGAGAAAGAAATTTAATAGTATAGGCCATGTTTTTCGCAAATTGAGTGTGTGTTGCAAAAAGAACAAAAATATGTACAGTACTAAAACAATGATTGAAAAGCTCTAGTTTGATAAACGCCACAAATGAATGATTTTTACAATAAGAATAAACTAATGTGTGGGTGGGCTTTTTATTCTTTTTTTTACAAAATAAGGGAGGGGGTGTAACAATATTGTACCCACGCACTAGTCAATTCTAGCGAGGAAATCAATCTTATATCTAGGAAGAATTTACAAGCCAACACCAAAGAACAACTATTACATGCAAAAAAAAACCAAGCAACTCGAATCGTTCGTGATAGAACCTATAGCTGGGCGCCAATGAAACGGTCTTAGCTACTTTGACCTACCTAGACACCTAGAGGTTCCTAGGGGGCCAGTAAATAAAAATATAGCTGAGACAAGTTTACAACATTTATTTAGGGTCGAGGGTTCTTCCTATCACGAACGTCGTTATTTGGCCTACGTAAAACCACTGGCCTTAGCGAAGCCGTTGAAAAGGTGCCGGTGATGAGCGCGTCCGTGGTAGCTAGGACGAACAAACTGTGTAGCAGCTGCTCAGCCGGTGCGCGCAGATCCGACGGGTAGCTAGTCCAGGTAGGTAGACCAGGTAGGTAGTCCAGGTAGGTAGACTAGGTAGGTAGTCCAGGTAGGTAGACCAGGTAAGTAGACCAGGTAGGTAGTCCGGATTTCCTGCCGTAGAGGTGAACCCTGGAATCCACGTCGGATATTTTAGGACGTGCCCAGTTTTCCAAATTGTCTGCTACATCACCGCACGAGTGAAGATGGAAAGAGTGGTACGTGCAATGGTAATAGTTACCAATGATGAGGCAGACAACAACTAAGCAAGCTTACATACACGCATGTTTCTACATGTTTCTAATCAATCATCATGAATTTTAGACAGTTCGGTAATAATACTAATTGCAAAGCTATAACAACAGAAAAATAACAAATTACATAAATTATCGTTTAGGAAGACATAACAATTAAGAACGAACCACTTTTAGGCATACCGGTAATATACCGGTATTAAAAGGTAATACGGTCCTTGCCTTCTAGTAATTAAAATAGTTCAACGTGCATTCAATAGTGTAACTGTAGTGGCGAATCGTAATTTAAAACGTTTAAAAGATTTGTTAGAATTAAAATCAATTATTGTAACGAACCAACTACTATAAAATAAATAATTATATGATTGCAACCACAATTAACACATTTCTACATTCCAAATTAATTCCGTAATAAGAAAATTCAAAAGAGCTGTTTATTGTTAGGACTGTTTATTGTTAGAACAACAGTTAAATTATTTAAATGTGACCGACATTGCTATTTTGAATCAACTTACTGGAATTAAAAACAGTGGTACTAAGTAATACAGAAGCACAACACTCACCCAATCGGGGAAACACAATTTACGGCACTTACTAAACAGTAATAACAATTTAAATCTGAACCAGCTTGAAGCACTGGACAATTTATTTCCAACGGTTTTTATTAGCAGAAGTAGTACGTCCGTGCTCAGTATTGCTCTGGCTCGGACTGCCCCGCGAATCGTCCGAGGAGGGGATGACCCCGCTGCTTGCCGCTCGGCGCTCGCGATAACGGTTGTTTGTCAACGTAGTGAATTTCGCAATATTTACTCAGTTTCGAGTTGTACGTTGCGTTTGTATAGTTTATATTTTTAGGTTCTAGGTAGTTAAGTAGTATTTTAAGTTTAGGCAGTTCTTACAGTAACGTTCCGTTACAAGGTATTTATTGTACAGTAAAGAACCTCACATACATACCTACATTCATGAACCTTGAAAACATTACACTCTTTTTTTGGGCAGTTGTGTAAAAAAAACCTAATTTGGTAGGTAAATGAGTATATACTAAATTATTATTTGTGCAGCTGTTTCGGGAAATGATAATTATTTATGTAGATTCTTGCATATTAATGTGGAAACGGTACCAAGATCTACCTACTATAAATTTGGTTAAAATTTTTCACCTGATGGTGATGGTAAGGGTCAATTCATAGGTAACCCGAATTTTTACCAACAACAAGGAATTAATAACATAGAAATTGTAGATAAAGATACTACAGTAGGTAATTGCTCCATTTAATACCTGCCTAAGTTCGTAATATGCAGTCTGCGCAAAACAATACGAAATAATAAAATGCACCACACGCACGCCACGAAATAGGTACTTTATGCTGACTTGCGCCTCAAGTTTACGACTGAACAAGTACTTAAAGTAAATAAGTGATAATGGACAACTGAAGCAGCTATAAAGAGCGAGTATTGATAGATTTAATTCGATACCACATGCCGACAGACCGACACAAAACAATATAAAAGTAATGCGTTGAACCGGCCGCGGCCGAGCGGCCGAGGTAAACAAAACGGGCTGTGCTGGCGTGCAATTATTACAAAAGGTGCGTAGCAGCTGACACACACCTGCCGCCATCTTTAACATTTCTTTAACTTTTTTTTCGCCATCGGAGTTATTGGCCTATTTTTTATGGCGCAAGCTGCCTGGCAGCTGGCACCCGCTCGCCGTTCACCCGATCCAAAGCCTTTGTTGTCCAACTGCCTTGAAGGATTTCTCAAGGCGATGTCTAGGATAATGCCGCAGATGTTCTGATTGAAAGGTTCGGGTCGCGCCAGGTGTGGGTGCTTCCACGTGAATATTTCAATATTTTTTAATGTCTATATTTTTTGTGGCGACGGATGACGTGTTGTGTGTTGGGTGCTTTTGTCGCGCTTGACGTTCTCATGGAGCATGGGAACTTGATTATTTGACTCTTTGTATCGGTTATGATTACCTACTTATGATTTTTGACGGAAGTTGTAGGTGTAGTACTTACAGGAAACGGAAGGAGCTAAGCATGGTTCCACAGCAAATTACTGGATGTTTATAGAGAAGATTTAGTTGAAAAAATAGTTTTGAATGATTTGTTTATTTTTATGCGATTCAAAGTTTCATCTAGGGTTTTACTTAACATATAACTACCTGAGGCGTATAGAGGTAGATATATAGATATAGGGGGTGATTTGCCGGGTAACCTCCACGTGGCGCAGCCTGGGTTTCTATCAGCAACCTCTCCGTTTCGCTCGTAGAGGTTCATCATCAGATAACCCGGTGAGGGAGCCCTATACGTGCCTCGGAATGGATCAGCGGAGGGCTCATCGGATGGGACACAGAGGCTGATTGTGGCACGAATGCCGTAGGACCAGGGAGGGACGGCCCCACTGGGTCACTATGCACATATATACCACAGCGCTCGAGCGCTGCCATTGGACGAGTAGGGTGTTAAAGAGGTGGAGTGCGCTGTCTTCCAGCGTGGGACCAGGTTATATCCACTGTACTCACTGGCAGCGCGCTGACATTGGAAAAGACCAGGTAAGGTATCCCCACCATAAGCGGCGGCGTGTCCGGGAATGTCGTGACTTGTGGGGTTAAGGCGATGGGGCGCGCTGTCTTCCAGCGAGAAACCAGAGAGTACTAAAGTAACCCCTGCTCCCGCTGGCAGCATGTCAACAACACTATCCAGACGTGGCAAAGGAGGAGGCGCTGGAGCGCCGTGTCTAAAGCACGGTGCCCGAGCGCTACCATTGAACGAGTAGGGCAAGCTCCGAGGTGGCCACGCTGTGTCTTCTAGAATGGGACCGGGGGTAAACTTCCCTGAATATCGAACGTGACAAAGAAGGAGAGGGAATACAACATTTTGCGTCGTGGGGCACTTTTTAGTTGAGCTAGCTACCACTCTCAGCTTGAAAATATGGCATCAAGCTGTTTCTATCAGGTTTCGGAAGACGCACGTACTCGAGAATCAGTCCATTTTTAGGCACGCTCAAATTAATTTCAATCATTCGATGGCAATAACACATAATATCGACTAAATGAGATAGTATAATAGTAAAAAACAACTACCCAGGTAATTGTTAGGCTTATATTACAACATATCAATATACTTAAAACTTTAAAGAAACGACTAATTCAACTAACTATACACATAAAGAATTTAATACTTATTTCTAGCCGGCCGGCATGCCGATCCCGCGTGAAAGGTTACCGCAGGGCTCACATCCTTAGGTCTTCAACCCGCATTAAGGCTCTACACACACCTACTTACACACTTTCGTACCAATATGTACCTAACGTACTTACGTATAGGTTGGTCTTACGCCGAGGTAGTTGAAGGTACATTCACTCACCCGCCGCGTCATTAAACTTATTGTGGCACTTATGTGACCAACTGACCACCTGTCCTTGCAATTACTAACGCTATATAGTGGCACTACGCTAAGATGATGTTTGCTCATCGTTGTAGACCAAAAGAACCTTGCAATTGATCGCAGTTTCACATGAATTTAAGTGATAAATACGGGAGACGGTGTACCACGCTTGCCCAAAAAATAATTATCTATTCAATCAAGCGTGGTTTGAAGACTCACAGATTGCAGTGCTTAGAAAAAGCTTGAAAGAAAAGGTTGGTAAGGTAAGGTTGGTTTGTACCTATGTACTTATCATATACAAGGATAAGTATATAAGAATAAGTCCATAACACAAGTGTTATGTACTTATTCGAAAAAAGTCTTATATTTGCGGAGATTTGCTTGCTATTTGGTACAATTTGTTACTAAAAAATTTAGTTTTGACCGATATCATTTGTGAAAAACTGCGATACATACTGCGGTGCTTAAAGTCAACTAAGCTGGAACATTTTGAAAATATATAGGCCTATAACGGTTAATAAGTTGTCTAACTATTTTTTTATTTTAAATATAGGTCTATTACGCCTACGATCTAACAATACAAATTCAAACACACCCTAAACATGTTATAAACAGCGTCTAAATCCTAAACAGGTCTTAGTCGCGTGCACACGGATTGAGGAGGAAGCGTCTGTTTAAATATGAGCAGCCACAAAGCTTGATTTAAGAAGTGTCTAACCATTGTCTTTTTCCATTCTGTTGTGACATTTTACACGTTTATCTTTTGACATATTCTAGCTAAACAGGCGTATAAAACTTGTTTTTTTTTGTAGTAATGTTTAGATGCAAAAAACACCTATTTCTTTAATACTCTGGGTATTAAAGAAATAGGTAGGTACTAATCAAGATTTTCAAAGTATCACTAGGTACATCGAAACACTGAACCATTACTTGCGGTTTTTTACAGGGCAGAGTTACCTAACTGTTAAGCTGTACTAATTATGAATAACTAGGCTTTTAGCAAGTCCATATGAATTATAATTATTTTAGATACTTGCAGTCTTTTTAAAACTTTAAATCTAAACTCGATGCATGTTGGAAATGCAGAGAGGAATAGCAAATTATACACGTTAGACTCTTTCTAAACAGTGCTGTACGGTGATTTAATAGTAAAACTACGTTTTGTTTTGTTGTTCTTTTACAATTTTAAGCTGAATAGAAAGAGATAAAAGGCTCTTATTAAGAGAAACAGTGTTAAACGGTGATTTAGTTAAACTACGTTTTGTATTTGTTGTTCTTTGATAATTTTAAACTGAATTTAAGACACAAAACGTAGTTTAACTATTCAAGAGCCTTGTAAGGAAGGTTAATATTACTGGCCATACGGGAGATACCTATAGATAATTGTGGGATAGTTCAAAGAGCCTTATGATTGTGGTCTAACTTTATCTGGTCAGCTTTTAAAAATGGGACATGTCATTATCGGCTCGTAGGTAATTATTGTGCTATTGACCAGTGGTATTGTTTTATTTCGACTTTATTGTGACTTTGGGAAGGCTTGTGTATAATTAAATCAATATTCAGTGAAAGAAACTTATGTACATACGAGTGAAGGACCGACAAGGCAGAAATTGAAGAAGGCATAGTACCTATACTTAGATACATATAAGCATTCAGACGATGTGACTGACCTAAAAATTGTACTGGGAACTAAATACATTATCTTTATGCGAACGGAAATGCTCTTTATAAGTTTTTAAACTTTCATGGTCACTAACACAAGAGTTAACTTTAGTAACGGGATATTTACCATGTATTTTATTTTTGGTTCGGTATTTGGATCGAGAGGCGATCGAAATAACCAAGTATAGGAATTTTAACAGAGATGATGGGTTTCAACTGTCGAGAACCTGGAATCCAGTGGTAAATCTATGTAAAAACTATAAATGTGTCGAAAAAATTTCGCGAGCAGATACCGTAAGTTACGTCTGTCGAGATCAACATCGAGTTGCGAGTGACTTTTGTGTTGGTGGTAACGGCATCGAGCCGAAAAAACGCGAACGAAAGAAGGTAGACCGGTTCGTTTGCTCATAGCTGTATCGAAGTCTGCAATTCTACCCGCAGTAACTTCAGTTTCCTCGTGAACATGGTGCTTGAAACAGTGCGGAAATGCTCTTACTTATATTTATGACATATTATTTTTAATTTTTCTGAGAATACCTACTCTATACAATAATTCTTTGTTGAAACCGAGATAGGTACAAGACAAATCAAATGTTATACAATGTGCGATTTTATCGTTAAAAATGAACTACTCTAGGATGGATAGCACCTACTATATTCCTAGGTAGTACTAGGTACATATTATCATGACTGATTAAGCATGGTGTGTAGCATTAAGTATAAAGAAATATTTTTTAGGGAATAAATATCTTTGAAAAAATTATAAAATGTTATTTTTGGAATCATGATCAGGTAGGTTAGGACTTAGGGCCTACCTACCGATTGTAACAGACAGTTCATACTGAGGTGCAAAGTGCAGTTCCTGCACAAACATCTTAAAATTTTCACGACCTTTGGGTACCAACTCTATTCGTACTACGTACGTGTATATGTAGGAAGAACGATTTCGCGCTCTCACAAAAATTAAAAAAAATTAAGTAGCAAACATGTGAAATTGCTTTTAAAAAATCGGGAACCGACTTCGATGAAGATAATGCGATATATGAAATTGTCCCATTTTTACACCTTTAGGGGTGGTATTCTTTCATAAAACTTATTTGGGATGACTTCGACTCAATACCTACACTTTCAAACAAAAAAAGAATTTTCAAAAACGGCCCACTATTGACGAAGGAATCGGTGAACGCAAAAAAATACATAGAGATGAAGATCCTCCTTTTTGTAAGTCGGCTAATAACTTTACGATTGTTACGATTGCCGTTGTGGCCGTGCGTCACGTCACGCGTGGCGTCTTGTTCCGGTGCGAGTTGCCCACTGCAGCGGTTGCGTCACTTTTATTGTATTACTTTCTAGGTTCTTACAACTTTTGTCCTCTCTTCCCCCTTTTCTACTATCCAAAACTACATAGTAAAGTAACCCACTTTGTTTTCCTCCCACGCCTATAAACAAGTTAAAGTTGGGCCCCATTAGTTTCACTATACAATTACCAAACGTACGAGATAGGGGTTCAGATTGCTCTTCTCTCTCTCTCACAAGACAAATATCTTATGAGCGATGATGTTATCAAGGCGAGGCCGCAAATCCTTTTTGTTTACATCATAATGCTTGGAATAAATCATGGGAAGCGTGCAGCCCCATGAAATCGATGGCTAGACCAGCCAGCACCCTCGCGGAAACTAGGTCATGCGGTCCCTTAGCCCCACGGCTCCTGTCGGCTCCCCTCGCGACTCGTTGCTACGGCACTGGATACAATATTAATATTCGAAGTGATCAGACAAGTTTCAACATCTGTTAGAGTTGTTCTGGTTATTCGGATGGGGTGAAGAAGGAGGTATTGTTAATCGACGACATAAATAGTTCTTTCTCGTAAAGTTAATCGAGTTTATGAGCCATAAGTTTTTGCCAAAATAACATAAATTTTGATCAAGCACCTAACTAAACCACATTTTTTTCTGTGTTCTGGATTAGAAATAATGCAATTTTCCTATTGTGTAGATTAGGTATCTACTTACTGCAGAACATTTTGGGAACATTGGCAGCTGGAAGCGGTTTGTTAAATTAGGTTTTAAGTAGGTGTAGGTACCTATACATAACTAATTATCTATAGCTTCTCTATTTAAATATTAGTCTCTTATTGTTATTATTAAAATAGATATACATAAACAAGGATAAAAACTTGAGAGCACAAAGATAAAAAAGCTCTTGTTTAAACTCTGGTTTGCAGATAAACTGATATTAAAATTAGGACAACGCTATCCCTTTCATAAAAGATACTAAAATAATATAAAAATAATTTTGTGACAGAGATGATGCATGTTAGAATCGCATCCACTGAGAAAACTCGTCTGCCTTCTTTTATGTTACGATATTCCAGATATTATACGCTCATTATTACACTAAACTGTAACTTCCTTTATTTTTATTTAGTTTCAGGCGGTACCCCGAGTCAATGACGTTCATCATTCTGTACTCTATACACACACTGTCGGTTTTATTGAAGTAAAAGAGAAGGAAGATCACGTGCGCATAAAAAATCCATGAGAAAAAAAAATCGTAATTACTTCAAAATTAATCTAATCGAAAATGTACCACAACCAAGTTTTTTGTTATCTATACAAATAAATAAAATTAAAGTGTCTGTTTGTAATATCAAAATAACAGCTTTTTACTAAATGCATATGAAAGTATATAATATACGGTAGGTACCTATAACAAAACAACAATTTTTAAAATTTTTGTCCGTCTGTCTGTCTTTTTGTTCCTGGTAATCTCCCAAACGGTTGGACCGATTTTGACGGGACTTTCACTGGCAGATAGCTGATGTTACAAGGAGTAACTTATGCTACCTTAGTTTTAGAAAAAGAAATAGGGTACCGCGCAAAAAAATAAAACCCATGAAATCTAAAATCTCCACGGGGGTGAAACCGCGGGCAGCAGCAGCAGTAATGATATAAAATGAAATCAATAAATTATTAAAAGCAGATGCAAATGCCAGCAGTGAAGGACCGGACGCGTGCCCTGAACTAACGTCGGTCCACCTGCTTGGTGATAATTCTAAATAGCTCACAACTATAATTACCTCTATCTTTTATGTAAGCAAAGGTGTTAAATTGTAGACTGTGGCTTAAACCAAGCTGGTAATACGAGTACTTACAGAAGATTTTTTAAAAATATCAAATAAGTAGTAGATTACACAAAGAGTGAAAAAAGGGAATTTCATTCGATTGACTAAGTTGGACCCCGAGAGCAGCGAAGGAGTCTAGAGTAGAATCCAGAGCGGAGCCAGGGATACAAGGACTGAAATAAAATTTTTTCACTAGAGATATTTGTGGGTACTCTACTTTCTACCATTGACTACGAAAAAATAAATAGTAGTAGGTATAGTATTTATATTTATCAAATTATAGTCCAATATAATAGCTCCATTCAGTCAGCCAGTAGGAACATTCAGTACGTTTTATTTATTTTTTGTCATGGATTGGAGTAGCATCTTTGTTCATAATTCGATTAAATCGTGCTTATTTCAAATTCAAATTAGTTTTATTCTCTTGTGAGTAAAAGTGACTCATATTCACTGTTATCGATGAATGAAACGCTCTTTTTCGAGTGATTGTGACAATAGGGCTGGCCGCAGTCTATGTATCCAAGAGCCATGATGGCTTGGTAGTGAAATCACACGCTGATCTGTAGGTCGCAGGTAGGTATAATTTATAAACCCTATGATTGAGGCCTTGAGTTTTCAGTTCATTGCATCACGATGTTTGTTATTAGCAAGGTGGGAATATACCATTTACTAGACTTTGCTTGGCGGCCTACCACCTTCGAGGTCAAATTCAAGCTAAAATTTTAACAGCTGTAGGTATTCCGACAGGTGATTGCCGCGCAGGCTTTGTTTTCAAAGTTCTGAGTGGTACTGCAATTGTTATTGGGCGGCGTTATGCTTACCATCAGGCAAACGACCAGCTCGTGTAGTTATCAAATAGCTTAAAAAATAGCCATAATAATTAGAACTTTACTCAAGTTGTAGGTACTTTTCGGCGGTCTACGTACTTACTGAACCTTTATTAAGCTGTAATCGCCGGTCGAATTGATCTCGCGATTAAAGCCAGATCAACCTATAATCAACCCACAATTATTGCACTAATTTCGAAATAATTTGCTACAATGTAAATGAATGTTCCGACTGTTAGTATTGTATTCAGGCGCGGATCCAGTCTTGCGTGCATGGTGGGCATGCCCACAACCTTAATTTGAGGTCGACGATGCCGATATGTCATAATTAAATTAAAAAAAATAGATCTGTGATTAATTTGGAGCGCAGTGCCGCACCCACTGGTTTATTAAATTACGAGATTCGCGGCTTTGCTGGGTCGGACATAGACCCAGAGGCGCAAGTGCTAGACTGTAGGTATATTATAGACACTACATGGTCTGGTCATTACATGGTCTTGGCTGGGGCGTCACATACATTTTGGAAACGTCTCCTTTCTCTAAATGTCAGGAAAGCAAGGTATCGAATATCCATTGTGCAACGTTCGGAGCGAGTCTGTAGTACGACTCGCACTTGGCCAACTTTCAAGTGCCGTGGCCACAACCTTTTTTGAGGGCTGAATCCGCGCCTGATTCTACTGGTAAGTAGTATTATATGTATTGATCATGACATTTACTGGGCTGAGTAGTTTCCTCTCCGGGTCAGTGTACGGGTGAGTATGCGTGCTTTTTCTTTTCATTGTTTTTATTTTTGATTAAGTGCATTACTTAATACTAAAGTTATCTTTAATTTAGGTTTTATTCTTATATTTTTTGTATCAACTAATTCTGGAAATTATTTTTCATTCCGGTTAGTTTAAAGTTTTACACTAGATAGGTATCTAGTGTAAAAGAGATTTCCGAAGAGGTTTCCGAGATACCTATCTCGAAAACGATTTGGTCGAAGGCGCTGAGCGTGCTGAGCTTTAAGTAATATATTATCTAGAAGTGGTTTTTATGTTTTTATTTATCATTGCCAATTATGGTCAAACGTAAACTTATTTGAATTAAAAAAAGGTGCTTGCGACTTTCAACCTCAAGATGATAGACTATAGAAAATGTCCTACCAGCATGCTATGGTTGCATTTCACGTTGATTCGCTGTTCAAACGTACAATTTATAAGTAAACAAGATACATTTTAAATTTGAAGCAAACTTTAATTTTGAAGATTAGAAGTTAGAAAACATGCTCTATATAGATTTGAAGACTAGAGCAAATTATAATAATGATAGCAATAAGTTAGAAAATAAATAAATAATTCTGTAGTCTAGAACACGTGGATTTGAATACTAGATCCAATTGTAATTTGAATACTAGAACAATGCTCTAGATTTGAAAACTCGAGTAACCTGTCATTGACTTTTGTTAAGGAAACTTCATTTTCCTCAGTCGATTCAAAACAGATTCTAGCCCAATAAAAAAAACCTGACTCGGCTCTAGGCGCAGCGTTTCTCAAATTATAGTAGAAATCACGACCAACAAACTTTATACACTATAATGGGATATTCACCGTGGTGATTATGAATTGATGCAGAGGTCCCGATATTTCGACACCGTTGCAAATATAGAGTTCACCTATAACGGGATATTTACCGTGGTTATTATGAATTGATGCAGAGCTCCCGATATTTCGACACCGTTGCAAATATAGAGTTCACCTATAACGGGATATTTTAAAAAGGACCATAAACCTTCCGGGCGTGTTTTTTATATTTTTTTATCTATAAAAAGGAAATAGAGCATACAAATATGTTATCCAGAACGATGAGTACAGCCAACAGCCACAATACGAACTAAGCAAGCGCAGGTAGTTAAGTGTTTAATTGCATTAGTCGCGTTTCATGGTGGCTGCCATGGGGTCAGGGTGGTAATGGGGTCGAGGGTCACACCCTTACTGACACAGATTATATAATCATATCGCTTACCCATCTATAGGGTTGATGGTTTGAAATGTGTCGACTGGTACAGCCAACAAAAATGGCTTCAAAAAACGGGCTATAGGGATAAGTACCTAGTAGAATTTGCAATCTTTAATTTATCTGAAGCCATTTTTATTGGCTGTAGGTGCCAGTTGACACATTTCAAACCATCATCGTGACAGATAGAGAATATACTAAACTGAGAACAGATTCTCAAATGCAGTTTCAGGAACACACTGATAGGCGCTTGGTGACCGATTTTCAACTTGAGACCGATAGCTAGCCAGGTGAACACCAGAAGACTCCTGACCACCATGCATGGTATTTTTAATAAGTTTGTGATATGTATCGAGTTTATTTTGATTAGAATGGTGGCAGTAATAGGGGATTCTCTGTGTTCATCATGGCTAGCTTAGCTAGAGCCTGCGCAAGCTATTAAAAGACCTTTCGGTATTTTCCAGAAGCCACACTTTTAAGCGCATCCTTAGTGTTTTATCACAGCATCGATCTGATTGTCACGACCTTAGCGTTTACCACAACTAATCAAAAAAGTATATCTAAATCTCTTAAAAGTTTCGTTATTATTCTCCATTCTAAGGTCGCCTGCAAGAACTCGTACTGAGCGATAAGACCGCCCGTTGTTAAATATTCTTGTACAATGCATTATTGTTATTTTCTTTAATTTCAGATTTTCAACAAAGAGGCAATCCATCTAAATTGGCGAACACAAAATTAAATCAATATACTCAATAACATATGACGTCACGTGCCATTATGCTAGGTTCTCGGTTACCTATTCTAGGTTTGGCGACTGAGATCGCATTGATAATTCACAAGGTATCGGAAATAAATTATCAATAAGATAGGTATTAATAGCAACCGATGCAATTCTGAGAGGCACGCGGTTCACTGGCCGTGTGACAGCCACAAGTTATATTGCGCAGTAAGACAACATGCCTGTTTCGTATCGCTGCTCCACCTAGCAGTATACGAGTATCAGTGCACTATAAACATCACGATTTTGTTTAAATTTAGCTATAAAATCACAATATTATATTCCAATATTATTTTTTAACCTCTAAGCGTCCTTCATATTCTTATTTTTTTTTATCTATTTCACATCGCAATATTAGTATAATGATGTGTCAATAATAATTTCCATTAAGAGTTTTTTTATCTTTAAGGTTTTTTATTGTATTATGATTGAGTTTTATGTAATGTTTTGTTATTCTTTGGAAACATAGTAAACTAGCTGCTGCCCGCGGTTTCACCCGCGTGGCGATTCGCATAGATACCTACTCTCCGGCTCACCAACTATCTCTCTGCAAAAACACATCGACCCGTTGCTCCATTGCTGCGTGAAAGAATAACAAACAAACCAACACTCCAACAAACACACGTTTGCGTTTATAATAAGTAACTACGGAAAATTCGAGAGTTGCATGTAGAAAATTAAGTACTTACTCTTAGCTATAAGTCAGCTTGTATTAAATATTATTGTTTGTCTATTATAAATTGTTGATTACTAAATGTTATATTTCTGTTAATAGTGTTCAGTTAACAATTTTTTTTCATGTTATGGAATACACAAATGATACTACGAGATTTAGCTGATGATGATGATCGCTTGGTCTAATGTAATTCAATATATAGCTATGTAAAAGTTACAGTTGACATTAAAAAATAATCAAAAATACAGAAAACTTTTCACGGTACACATACAAAAAAATTATAGAGCCGGATATATTTCTTTTGAGTACACAGGTTAAAAGTAAACTGTGTCTTAATATGAACTACTGCATTATCCGCACTGCGTCGAAGTAAGAGATCCTTCCAGGAACTCGCCCATTCACTGCCAGCGTTCGTCCTCGAACTTAACAAGGTTCAATCACTTTAGAATTTATTGCTTTTTATGAATATTTTTTAAATATAGGTACGGTGCGTCGGAGTTTATTGGTGAAAGCACCAATAATTTATTAATCTTTGTTGCGTTAAAAACCTTCCTTCGGAAAATTACCAGAATAGTTCAGAGGAGTTTAGCTAATTAAAAATCGAAGTTATTTACATGGGCCCAGAAAAGCACTTAGACTCCCAATTTAAATCTTGTCTTCCCAATTATACAAACGATCGAGAAGAAAGACACAAGAAACTCGCCGAACGCTGGGTTGCCAGTCACATCAAACGAGTCACACTGTTACTGGTTGCAACATTTTTTTTGAGAAGAAATCTCCATCGTGTCTCACTTGTGTAGCAGTGTAACTCGTTGGAGTGAAATTTCCCAACCAGTAACAGTGTGACTGGTTCGGAATCCAATACATATTCCTTCAAAATAAATGATTTTTATTCGTATTCTTTTTTCAAGTAAGCTGTTTATAAAATCCACCACAAATATTAGCAAGTAGCACAAAATAGCAGTAGACTCTTGAGTAGTTGACCTCCATAAGCTTTCTAATCCAGGTAAAAAAAAGTACTTACCAGGAAAGCAGGTGAGCGGAGTTGGTTGATAAAGAAATACATCTAATCTCTATGGTGTGTATATAAACAGACTGTTCAAACATGTACCAGGCTGGCACTGTGAGCTGGCAGGTGAGCAAAGGGGCTGTGTAGAGTGGTGTAGTGTGAATAGGTTCAGAAACGAGTCACACGTCCGTCTACGATTACTACTTTGTAAACGTTTAATCAGTGTGCTCACTGCTCGTCTATTAAATCTTATTTAAAGAAACTCTAGTAGAGTCACATTTGTGACCACGTTTTGGTCAAGATCTTTCCATGCATTCCGAAAACAAAGCGATATAAGTTAGATCGATAACAGTTTTGATAATAATATCAGACCAAAATAATATACCTTCAAACAAATCAGTGCTAATGACAGCCTTAGCTTTTGAGCAAAACTATATTATAAGTCCACGTTAGACTATGTTTTTGCTGCTATTGGTTATGGGTCAGCGTTAATGTTACCATCAGGCAAACGACATGCTCGTCTCGTTATCAAATATAATTTATAAAAAGGTTTTTATTGCAAGTTATGAAAGGAAAGGTTCATTAGTTTTACTAGCATTTTGGACTAAACTAACTAACAGCAATTCCCAGATTTTGTTTTAACTATATATTCAGCTAACTCTGTTACTTCCAATGTGGTCAACACCATTGTGTGGTAGGTACACGTCCAGTCCATATTACCACTTCATCAATATCCATGGTACACGTCCGTATGACCACTTCATCATTTAACATTAATTTAGCGTTCATATTACTAATTCCACGCGCTAAAGTGCATTTCCCTGTTTATTCCACCGCCAAATTACCCATCCCATATCAGTTTCATTTCCCCGAAAATAAATAAAGCCGTGCGGCGTCAGGACTGCACTGCACTGCAGGTAGACTGATCAATCCGCATACGTGCAGTCGCACACCGACGCAGACCGGTGCGGATCAAATATTTACTGCCAGAGGGCCGAGTGCCAAACGCATTGATACAATCTATCATGGAAAGGAAGATGCGTTACTTCGTAAAAGTCTGATTTGGAACCAACTTTTTTATTGACAGAGTTTTGATATTCAGTGTTTTTAAAACAGCAAACGTCGGTTTCTTCCTTTTTATAGAGAAATTATTCATCTCGAGACTCTACCGAGGTGATTGTGTAAAGATTAGAAAGGCCCGAGTTCATCAACATCAACTCTAAATAATGGTTTAATGTTTAAACGACAGTTTAACAATATTTTTGTTTAATAAACGCTTAAACATTTGACGATGGGTTAAGATGCTGTGAATTCGGGTCTAGAAGAATGAAAACGATCTATTAAATATAGTCTAAACTTAAAATGCGTCCACTACTAGTAGCCTGATGGTGTTACATACGTCTCCCAAATACATCATCAATGGTCAGACGAGTGGTATCGTAATTTTTCATCAGTTTTCCGAGCGTTCCATCACTGGACACCCCCTAGTTTGTTTTAGACTTTTTGGATAAAGTCGGAACACTAATGTGTATCGGGAGTGAAGGGTGCCGAATGAATTGTTAATTCCTCGTCAGATCAGAAGTGGTTTTTGTTTGTACTACGAGTTCAACTCGTTTTATTTTTTTACTAGCTGCTGCCCCGCGGTTTCACCCGCGTGAAGCTTTTGGATTACATGGTTTTTATTTTTTTGCGCGAAACCCTAATTATTTTTCTAAAATTAAAGTAGCCTATGTTACTCCTTGTAACATCAACTATCTGCCAGTGAAAGTCCCGTCAAAATCGGTCCAGCCGTTTCGGAGATTACCCGGAACAAACAGACAGACAGACAAACAGACAGACAGACAAAAATTTTAAAAATGGTTATTTTGTTATAGGTACCGTATATACTTTCATATGCATTTAGTAAAAAGCTGTTACTTTGATATTACAAACAGACACTTCAATTTTATTTATCTGTATGGATATACAAATATTTTTTTAGATACAAATAGAAAGTAAAGGTTTACTGAGTAAATCTTATCTTTCTTTTTTTATTTTTTAACGGTCGTTTTTGGTCCTTTTTACTAGAGTTGTGGTTTTAATAAGAATGATGTCGCAGGTGTAACTGAAGTGAAAAAAATTGACCCCTTGTAGGATCGCGGAAACAAATGCGCCTCTGACATTAATTTTAGACTCTAAATTTTTCAAGGAAGCCTGAATGGGGAAAGGACCTTAGCCAATCGTGTTGCCATCTCTTTTATGTTTTCATGTAACACATCTTGCTTTGCTAACTACAGAAAGAAAAACACTATTGACAACCACAAAAATCACAGGAATAATTAGTACAACATCAGCCTACGGGTAGAAACTTCCAATCGGGTTGAATCAAAGACTGCTTTATAGTAGTCTAAGTACTAGACTACTGTATGGTTTTAACCAGTATATATGTTATAGTATTATACTGGTTAAATGATGCTCAACTTAATAACATAAGATTATGAATAAAATAGTTTCGTGGATAAAATATGTGGAATAAATGTCACTGTTTTCCAAATGTTGTTCTATAACAAAAAAGTCACACAATAGTACGGCCAAATAGTAGCATGCAAGGTAGTTGAAATATCAACGATTACTTTCGACGAATTATGAGCGGGGTGTAGTGCCAACCATGCGTTTTCTAATATCCGATAGTTCGGTGGAACGTGACGATCAACAAAACGAGTGAATGAACTTCAAAATATGTTTATTTATTTACGTTTTTAACGCACGAGGGCAGTATCGGGGTTGATTGAAATGATAACAATGGACAGATATTTTATAGGAACAAAAGTTTTAATAGAACAATGGGGCGGCACAGGCAAAGCTAATCTCAGATGGCGCTACCATCGCTGGTGCTTGTCATTGATGTTTACTTTGAGGATTAATGAATTAAACCAGTGACCATGCTCGCGTCTAAAAAATAATTAGATTTGAAATGGTCACTATATAACCTTGCGGAAGAATAATTGGTTTCCAATAATTTTGTGATGAGCAATATTTTGATCCACGTTTTTTTCTCGTCAGAAGGGAAACGTGTGTACATTAATTTTACACTGAATTGCACTTTACAGGGCCATACTTTATTGCAAAGACGAATTTTTGTTTACTTACTCAAATTTTATAATAAAGTTTCATAGTGAAACAACACCAGTGATAATGCGCCACCTAGCGGGATAAGTAAGCAGTGTGGCTCCTCATTTTATGAGCTCGAGTTAGTAAGTATACTAGTATTTATAATAATAGTTAAATTTTTTATCAAATACGTAAAAAAATGGTTGAATTACCTTTTACATTGTTTTTTTTTAATTTATTGCGAAGCACCTGTCGTTGTGATCCGGCAGCTGTACTTGATAGCCAGTTATAATCTAGGGTATACAGTGTGGCCGAAGATGGCAAATACGTCGTATCTGCCATGTAGCCGAAGATGGCCGTATACACCCAACGTCGGCCACATTGTCGCTTCAGGCGAGCCACGAGATAGTGGTCAAATGCTAACCTATCCTGTAAAAAATACAATAAAAGCACGACAAGTCAATGCAAGCATTATTTATAAAGACGATTCTTTAAAATAAGTGGCTGCAGCAGAAGGATTTTTAGTCGTCAGTCGTCGGACCCACGCGTAACACCTCATTATAGCTAAGTGGAGCTACATTGAGGAATTTCACTGCAATCTCCTGCAGTTTTTATTTATTCATTTTATTTTTTGGGAATGCGCAGAAGGCCCTCTGCCCTATAAAGAGCAACCTCTGTGGATCTTCTCTTTCTTGTCCATCCTGCCCTATCACCTCCACGATGGAATGTGTACGCAAACAGGAATGTCGTCATTCTGGCGACCCAGGTGGCAAACCTAGCCTAAAAGTGTCGAAACACAAACACGCAAAGAAAGACTGCAGTAGTTATGGGCTTACCCATAACAACTGCAGTTTTTTGTTTTATGCTTTTCAAATAATGAGATGAGCAGTTGAGCAGTGTTGAGCGTAACGTAATTACGCTCATCTTATTATTTGAAAAGCATAAAACAAAAAACTTTTCCGTGAACAGCTCTATAAAAGCAATCTCCTTCGTTGCATCTTAACATCCGACGCGGACCCTTGTGTCCACTTACTACGCGCACTTAGGTTATTATATTACCGAGTCTTTGCTGCTCTACAATTTCCCCGTTTATTGGATAGGTCTGACATCGGTGAGATAGTAAGTTTTGTAGGTATGTGTAGAAAGGACTGAGTTTGTATAGAAGAGTTGGAAATCAATATTTATTTATATATTAATAATTTTTTTAGCAAATGGGCTTGCCATTTGCTAAAAAAATATATATAAAAAGTAATAGGAAATCTGCCTTTCATTCCATTATCTTCAAGTTAATTATATTTTTTGACCAATGGAACCACACAATGTCTATATCATAGTACAAAAATATTATTTAAATTAACTCAGTTAAATGCTAAAGCTATTTGCTAACATAAAAGAGTGTAGATTTGATAGAATAGAACTCTTCATATTTGAAAGCTAAAAATACTAAATAAGTGGCCTATGATTTCCACACTGGTGGTTTGGTAAAATGACAATCACGTAAAACTTAAGTCTATTTTATACATTGCTCTAAGCATTAACGTCCGATATTTTGCCTCCCATTAAATTAGGTGTCCACCTGTCCTGTGGCCCAATATTTCGAATCAATAAAGCTTCACGGTCCCACGTGGAATCCCGGGCCGACCTCGAGGCAGAGCGCGGCAACACCGCCACAAATATAATCATATACGTTTCACAATCTTTACCCTACTTCGCATACTAACTAACGCAGTACCTATATTGATCAATCATTTAAACAAAATTAAGGTTTTCGTGTACTAATGTGCCGCTAACGTCACAGTATCACGCAAGCCTTCCCGCGCACATAAATCACAGCCGAGGCCGTTTACCCTTAACAGGAAGCAGAGTCGATGCACCCTACACACACAGCCGTGTACTGAACTTTACTACCCCTGTGTGGGTGACACGAATACAGCGAACGCGGAAGTACCACATTAACATACATTTTCCACGCACACTGCGAAGCGCGCGCGAGGGGGTTGTCACAACGAGTCCGGACGCACACTTTCCACTGTTTTCCTTTTAAAAGTGCGGATGTGTGCGTGCCGCCCTATACGTACGCGTTCGCCCGGGGGTGTGGCAGCACGGTACGCTTTGAAGAGAACTGGGCGAGTGCGCTTGTGTGAGTACGGAGGATGGTGTGCGTGGCGCGTCTGAGTTACTGTGGTAGGGGGTGTGTTTATTTATTAGAGACTGCAGAGTGCAAGATACTTTAGAGTTAAGACCTGCGTTGTCGTATAGTTATGGAAAAAAAAAGAAATGACACATGCTTCTCATATGTGGGCAAGTACATGGCGAGGAAACTATGACAACAGTGACGATTCCTGTATTTCATGCCTCTTATTGTACTTTAACCTAGCAAAGCTATTGGCTTGAGCTTCACTTATTTTTCATGGTCATGTATATATCCCATTATTGAGTGTTAGGTATGGCCTTAAGAGAATAAAGTTTATATTATACTCATTAAGCTATCGGCTTATCTCTAGCTCACCTGATCTTAAGAGGTAAGAGCGTTTACGCCTGACAGCATTTTATAAGGTGCCTTTAGATGATAATACATGAATGATGGTTATGCGTCATAGACGGACCATGGGGATCACAGAGAAACTATGACCAACGTCGCTTCTACGACCTCTAATAAAAAAAAGTTCCACAACCACTGCGTGTTCAGTGCAGTAGCCGGGTTAAATACGTGGTGGTGCGCAAGTGATGTATGTATAGCGTCGCGCCCAGCTGAGGGAATGAAAGTGGCAGCACTATCTTGCTGTATTGCTTTTCTTATCTGTTTCAATACAGCTAATAATTCATCAAAATCCAAATAACGTGTTTTTCTTGTATTTAAATTTTTAAATATATTAAATATTCAAACCTACGGTAAATTACGGTAATTCAAGCGTGACCATTCCTGCTTCTTTTATTTTATGCTACGAGTACCAATCAGATCGTTTACAACTTATTATTTTTGAGTAAAAACATTGTCGGAAGCGATCGCCCGCATAAAAATACAGGCTGTATCTTCAGGGGTGCGGCGCGCACGTGTCTGCAGCGCGCGTGAATGTGTGCGGGCGTCGCGGGACGCGGGGCGGGCGGAGGCAGTCACGGCCAGGGGTCGCCGACCGCACCCCAGCTACGGCGTAACCCCGCTACGGAGCTACGGCCCGTAGCTCCGTAGCTTCCCTCCATGCTCTTGTAATTTCATTACTATTTAGGTCAATGATTATGATTGTTCGTTGAGACCAGCTTTTTTTGGGTAATCGATAAACGTGGTTGGGATTTCATATATATATGTAAATGGGACAATGTTGAAGTAATTGGTATCTTTAGATCTTATTGGATATAATTTTACAGCACTTACGGTGCTTGTTCGATGAACTTAATTACTATAGTGCATAAGAGGTTTCCCATCAATAGAGACTGAACGAATTATGTAGACTGGATCAAGCATAGCAGTAATTTATATGTTATATATGAACGTAACTGATAATCAGAAGTTACAAAGTGGTAGGACTAACTCTTCTGCGAGTGACTGTCAGGGTGGGTACCACCGCTTTGCTCGTGAAGTATGCCGCCAAGAAGAAATGTGCAAGCAATACTGTGTTCCAGTTTCATGAGCAAAGTATTCAGTGAAGTTATTGGCTTATAAGACTTAATACTTGATGTCTCAGGGTAATGAGCGCAATGCAGTGCCGCGCCGGCCTTTATGTTTCAAAGTTCTGGATGGTGCTGCAATTGTTACGAGCTGGCGTTATATTCACCATCAAGCAAACGACCTGCACATCTCGTTATCTAAGGATTATATTTTCGAATCATTCGCTTCGCTCGTGGTTCATCTTCGAATCCTTCGCTTCCTTCGGTTTCAATACAAGAACTTACGTCAAATAAGAACTTTGCGGCCTTGTATGACAAGTAACTATTGCCAGTCGGTTTTATAAACCACATACGTTATCTCAAGATTCAATATATTTTAATTCACATTTAAATTTCAAAGATAACATTTAAAAACTCTTTTCAATAGCCACTTCTTGAGTTACGCTCTGAAAGCTAAAGTTACAGGAAATCGGTTGTATACTTGAATAGATACCGAAGGACTCGTTACGTAAACTGACCTTTCAGGTTAATTAAAATCATATTAAAATTCGGCAATAATTCATTACTTAAAGACCTAGCTGTATAAAATTCATTAAAAACTAATGTGTTCCACAAATAACCTGCTTATTACGTGGGTACGTCCAATGAAACAAACCTGAAGGCTCTACGGCTTACGTGTTTGTATAAGTTTTGATTAAAATGCATAAAACCACTTATCAGTTCCGCATCCGGTCTTGCAATTTACGATTACCCATACTTAAGGATTAGCATCAAAGTGCTAAAACACAAACACATTTAAACAAGGCTACTTTTAAACAAGTTTTTTAATGTTTTGGTTTTTTCAGTAACATTCGAGAACACGTCATCGTTACATAAGCGCGGGAAGGGGGGTTACGCAAGTTGCGACGCGCGGGGAGGGCAGAGACGGCGCGCGTCGAGGGGGGAGGCTATGGGATCGATGCGCGGCCGTTCACCCGCCTGCAATGCGCCTGGCGCGTCGCTCTCGCCCCACTATTTCCCAGCCGTGCCGCCCTGGTAACTTGCCCCCACCTCCTCGCTACCATGCCGCCCTGGTATCCGCCCGGGAGGCTGCGCTTGCAAAAGCAGAAAAAGTAACACTTTTTTTATGCTGCTACTTTATTAAAACTTTAGCGCTGGTTTCTCGGAGATTGCATTTAATTTTTCTTATTTCAGTCATGAATTGGATTCAGTAATTAATTAGTATTCAATTAGTTCCCGCTTTTTTATTGAGTTTACCGAGGACTAATTACATTTAAATCTGTTACGCGATCAAAAGATATGGTCGAATGTTAGAAATGGAATTTTAAGTGAATATTTTCAACATTACAGCAAAATAATATTCTAAAGCAGTTTAATTTAGGTTTGTCAGTTTGTTTGTTGTTTGTCACTAATAGAAATCTACATTATTCTTGAGCGCTATATATTTAGTTCTGATTCTTCGCGTGCGAAGCCACGGGCAGACGCTAGTATATGAAACATTATATTTAATTGTAATAAAAAAATAAAATGTGAGAAATGGTTAATTATTATTATTTGGGTTTGAAGCAACAGATATCGTTTTTACAATTGAATTACAATATAATTATTATCTTGACTGATCTTTGACACGAAAAGATCTTACTTTTATGCATTGAAGCAATTAATAGTCAAATAATTACTATATATATCAAACAATTGTCCAACCAGGATGTACTGCTCCCAGCAAATTTGATTTTAATTCAAATCAGATGCTCCACCCAAAAAAGTCTTCACGCTGAATCAACCGTAGTCATGCCTACGTGACATCGCGCTACGCGTCTTCCATACTGGGTCTACGGTCGTGCTGCGAATAACGTTGATACCAGTAGATACGTACTGAAACTTTGGGCGCATTTTAGTGGTTTTTAGATTTTACGTGATATACGATGCTTAGGATAAATGGTGCAGTAGTGATCCTGTTAGCGTATTTCTTTATTCTAAACTGCACCTAAATAGTACTAAAAATGGGTTTTCAAAAAGGGCAACTCCTTATGTTTTGAAGTAAGTTTAAATTAAATATCTACAATTTTATGCGACCCAAGGGCAGTCTGTTTATGAATTGCCATTCCTTGTGTGTATATACTTTAGTATTAGTGCTTGACATTTGACAACTAAATTTTCTGAAGTTCTGATCAGCAAACTGAATTCAATTTTGCTGGCGCTGTTAATGTAATTATTTACCTTCTTGGGCCCCAAGCTGGTTACATACTCAGAAGTTCTACCTACAATATAATAATATGTATATTGTAATATTATACAGTTTAATTTTTATGGGTTAGTTTTTCCACTACTCTCTTTCTACTCTTTAATATTAAGTGACGATCACGTCAAAGATAGTGAACACGCTAAACTTAGAGTAGAAACAGCCCTCCACAAACCGATAGGTTGGTGACAGATATCAACTTAGTTGTTGGCAAGGAATGTAGTCGATGGTTGCTAGCCAGGTGAGCTTTAGAAAATATCCATGCATCACGATGTTTCCTTTCGCCGAAAGCTCGAAGCATTGACATAAGGATCAGTGGGCTACCTCGTTACCACTGAGCTACCGTCCCTTTAAAAATTGTTGGCTCCCTTTAGATAATATCTCGAAGCGGGACTAATGCCCGTCTGCACTAAAGTCATCTAAGATAAAACTTATATACGCAATGACTTTAAGTAAAGTTGGTGTTTAACACCAACATCCTCTGCACCAAACAGTTTACGTTAAGACACTCCTATAACTGACGTTTCACAAGTGAATGAAATGAACGAAATTGTGATAAATTTCTATGTATAACTCTATGGTTTAGTTGAAAAACCAATTACGCATTCATTTTAAATAATTTATATGACATTTTTGTTTGACTCACTCACTTGTTAAGCGCCTACTTAGCGTTAGGACCTGCTAAATCGGTGTCATAAGGTTAGGAATCACCTAAGTTAGTGCAATGCGTTTTGCATTCCTAAGTATTCCTATAGAGAGATAAGTGTTAACTTAGGGGCAGCCAAACTTTAGTTACAAAATTCCATCGTATAACAATAGTAAGTAGGTGTTAATTAAATATTATCTGATTTTTTCAATATTGGAATTAAGGACGCTTCGGATACTGTGCAGTGTTTGTGATCGCAGGTATAATTAATATTCTGGCTACATCCTTCTGCTAACAAAACGTTCCTATAAGATTGCCTGGCGTCAGAATGGCTGGCAAGGGGACGCGGCCCACCCAAACCATCGCTCACAAAGAGAGAGCCTACTGCCACAGCGTACTCAATAGTCACTATAACCAAGAACGTGCAACAAGAAGACACAAAGTACAATTTGCTTTTGTGCTGTTGCTATACGGTTCAAAATAGCTTACAAATAATAGCACTTTCTTCTGCCTACGTGTCTATATTTTCTATACGTAGGTTTCTGGATTGATTTTTTCCGAGTTTGTATTCCCCGCGTGTTTTCGGAATATTTCTGATAATGGCATTCTCTATGGATACCGGAAGTTTGTTTCTTTAGGAAATTGAAATAAGGTTTGTTTACTGCGGCGGTAGTACTAGCTTCGTTTTGATGTTTGTTTGTTTTTCCAAGTAGTTTTTTGCTTTTATGCGCCGAGTTAGTGTTTTGTTGTTCTAGTTGACTGCATTTTGTTGTGTACACTGTTGTTGGTTAATTTTGGGAAATCACGCAACTGCTCCATGGGGTGCGTAAATAATGAGTATTGATTTTAGACTGTGTGTAACTATAAAGGCGGTGATACAATCAATCTTGCGTGATATGAATCGAACGTTTGCAGTCGGACGTTTCAAGCATAACGACCGCACGCTATGGTCAAACTGCACTCAGTCTGTTTAGAGAGTTATATTCAGTTTACGTGGTGGACCCGAGCTATTATTGGCTGTATTTCGAAACTTTATGGGTACTTTATCTGTATCTATTTGGTCTTTTAATAAATAAATTATAGGTCGACGGTTCGAATACTATAATGAGATTGAGCTTTCTGCGAAAGAAAAATCGTAATGCAACCGTAGCATGATGGTAGGGCAATTTCTAGTACTCACCTGGCTAGCTACACCCTTAAGTTTAAATTCATCAAGTACCTATCGGTGTTTTTCGTTTACCCGCTGCATAATCATTTCTAGGCCTTTAGGAAGGTTTGTATCGTTGTCAATAATTATAATTATACAGTTAAAAATTCACAAGCTATTTACCCAATGCCACTGACTCCTGAAACACAGTGTATACTAGTTCGGGAGGCTATAATGGATTCAACATATCTATTTGTAAAACTTTTGTGTCTAAATAAATGATTTGATTTGATTTGAATGATCCATTGTTTTAAATGACAAGAAAAAACCAATTTTTGTAAAGTACTGCAGAACCAGTTTTTTTTAACTAAATACTGAGTTAATTTGTGTGATGGGCGTGTTATCGGTGGGTTACAAATATGAGAAAGGGTCCAGGGGCGTCGTTAGTATGTTAGCTAGCAGGTCATTTAAGTCATACATAACATGTCTACATTACACTACTTATAACATGACCAAAATCCAGCTTACGAAAATACTTAAAGTCAAAGTCAAAATACTTTATTCAAATAGGCTCCAAAGGAGCACTTATGAAAGTTAAACTAAATGACTCTAACAGCGGGCCTTTGCAACATTCGTCTACCCGAATCACAGACTAAAACTAATGCTGTCTTTATCAGAACATAATAAATGACAAAGACACTAACAGACCTAATCCGTGCTCAAAGTCAACGAACATTCCAGAAACCCACCGTGCTCGTCTCAAATTGGTATAGGCCGAGCAAGAAGAAGAGATATACAACAGTTATAAAACCTCTTGTTTCGTCAATAAAATTGTATACCATCACGTTCCCGTCCACGTTCTAAAAACATATCGACCTCATTATTTTGAGCATATTTCCCAATGCCCCAATAGCTTTCGTAATTATTCTTTTGTTTTTCTCTTTCGTATCATTCTATTTCCAACCGTTGTGGCAAAACATGCGGCCAGTATTTAATTAGCCACGCTTAAAAAACTTTGTATTTTTCTGTGGTATTTTTGTTTTGGATTGCCACGTGCAGTTCATTAAAGTATGACGTCAATACTTAGAGGAAAACCACGTATCGTGTAACTGTGTTTTAAAATAAAATAAAAGTTACTGAAGTCTAAGAAACAAGTTTACGCAATATTATTTATTGTAGCCGATGATTAAGTTTCAAAACATGTTTTGTAACGTGATGAAATTCTTAAAATATTTTTTTCTTGGTAACTTCCCAGAAAATGAAGAAATAATTCCTTTCCTTCCTTCGTCCTACAACAGCATTAAGTATTGCAACTAACAAATATACGTATACCATTTCGATATTGTAGAATAAGAAGAGCCGAATAGTGTCATCAATGAGACAGAAGCGTGAATGCGAAAAAAGCGTTAAAAATTATACCTTAAAAATTTAGAGTTTCCTTTACATTATTGTTAAGTAAGCTACGCCCACGTAGCCTAAGTTACTCCTTGTAACATCTATACATAGACATCGGTACATTTTTGCTGATCTGGATGTACCCATCGCAGTCGTCATCTCGCTGGGCTCGCCCGATTCGTCCAATCCTCGTGTGCTGGAAGGAATTCAGTTTTAATTAGAAGCAAATAACAGGTACTCATTGGCCTCGCCAGTCGATTCCTCATTAGACAAGATTAGTTTTAAAAAATAAGCTTTGAAATATTATAAAAATATACACGATAAAAATTATTCTAAATTGTTTAAAATACTGAGTAGTAATCGCGAAAAGTGATGAGAGTGAGAGAGTCATTATTATTATTAATATCCATGGTCCATGCATTTAATATGTGTTTGAATTTATCTATCTACCTATTAAAAAGTAAGTAAATAGTAAAATTAATGGATACACGACACTTAATATCTGATGTGTTAGGGTAAAGAGTGCACTGCAGTGCCTCGCAAACATATGCGTTTTAATTTTTTTGGGTGGCATACTGCAATTGTTTTGGGAAGCCGTTATACTTGTCATCAAGCAGATGATCTGCTCGTCTCGTTACCTCGTAGAATAAAAGAAAAAGCTAACATTATATACTTCTGTACTATTCATTTTAATCACAGCGACAAAGCTTAATCATCCAGCAACCAGACTACACCCATCCAGTCAATACCATTATACTCGTCCGCGTTGAGTGACTGGACCATAGAATATGCACAGCGCTGCATTAACAAAGGCACACTGACAGATAATTGGCGTCCAACATCAGAAAGTGCTTCCCAATTTGTACCTAAAGTATGCGACCAGTATAAAATGAGCTAAGAAGGGGAGGGAAATAAGTGTTGCCAAATTTTCCGAATATTCCATGGGTTCTTTAAATTTTATATTGTTTTTAATATTTTTTTTAATATGCGTAATGTATTTAATTCATTGGCGACTATTTATACATTTGTGGTACGTAGATGGTGGTGAGACGTAAAGAACTCAGTGCATAAATCGCTTGGATCGAACGTTCCATGCGTCTGGTCCATTTTAAATCTCTCGCTAACCTCTTTCCTCGTCGTGCTGCTAATATCGTGCACAAAGTTGACAGACTACAATTCTATTTCATAATTTGTAATATGCCTTAGCTCTCTCTCTCTCTGTCCTACATACTAAAAGTTGAGCACCACTTAAAATGACTGCTAAAACTGCACCAATTTTTTAAGTGAACGTCACTAGCAACACCAAATGAAATTGCATTTCAGTCCCGACCTACCCCCATGCGAGACGCAATGCGACGCGACGGCGCGGTATATACAGTAGTACGTACTACGTACATACGGCAGTAGGTACGTGTGTCTGGCAGTCTGGTACACACCACTAAATTATACACCACTAGGTTTATTGCGCGCTCCAGGGCACAGAGATTGCGGATTTGGTAAATATTTTAAAGGGTTAGTTTTGTTTTACCTACACGTTCTAAAGAACCTTAGGACCCTTTAGGCGTTTGATTTGTAGAAAGCCTGGTCCGATACTCCTAATGTAGATATACATATTTGTAGGATAAAGTCAGCTGAGAATATAGGATAAATGATGTGAAATTGTATCCTGACCTCCTCCAAAAGAAGGCGTGGAGAGTTGCAAGAGAACTATTGAAGAGTAGAGTCAGTGTTTAGTTTTATATCTGAAGCAAAACTTTCGCCTAATTATTTGTAAAATGATCGTACTTATCACGTGGGACTGGGGCAGTCACAGATTTACTCGTATAGGACCGACGAGAGTGGTTTAAATCAGAAACCTATTGAGTCTTTGAGTCTTGAGTCTTTGATCTAGCCGAAGGGATTCGTTCACAAGCTCATTAGTGGTCTACATTTACCATTTTGTGAATGGTGTGCTCACATGCCCTCAAGCCCTCAGTGCTCCAGCGTATTCCCAAAAAATAAACCGGTTACAAAGTCATATGAGAGCACAATGAAAGGAGAACTCAAAGGAGTTGAATGTAGTCGCCATGGACGAAATCGGCTGGGATCTCATCATTATTATCATCATCGGTGGTCGACATAATATCTCGCGAAAGATTATTGTTCGTATCAAAATTAATTTAGGTGGTAGTGAGTTGCATATTTGCAATCCGTGTAGTTCGTTCCCAATGCAAGATCCCGAAGGTTCTTACCTGATGATCTTTCATTCTGATGTTTCCTATAAACATCTTAACTATTATAGTAAGGTTATAAAAAGCTAGTTTGTTTGTTACAGCAGATCTGTGAAACCACCAGTCCGATTTTAAAAACTCATTCACTACAACTGAATGCTATAGGCTACATTTTATCTTGTATTTACACGTGTGAAGCCGAAGGTAAAAGGTACAATTTAACTTTGCGACACCAACTTAGTAAACTTTTTCACCCCCATTCCGAATGTACCGAGCTCCTCAATCTCTGTGGGCAGCCTCCAGACAGTCTACCGTCTAGACGAGGGGTTCAGAGTGCATTTTTCTGTCTGGACCCCACTATGGAACCCTACTGCTTATGCGTATATGCGTTATTTAATTTTAACAGTCTATCGGTCCCCCATAAGCTCTTATTTCCACATCGTAAGGGGTATAATTGATTGACGCTAAAATGATTATTGTTAATTTCAGAGGCCCGTTTGATGTTTCGCTTTATTGGAAGGTAAAGGTAGGTTGTGTAGGTTTTGTTTACGTTTTGCAGAGAGGGGGACTGATTGAAATATTTTTGTAACAAAATCTGTCTGATATGCTGGGGGATGCTGACGTGAAACTTTTTAGTTTGGGCTGTGTTGTTTTGACTCGCGTTGCTACATTAGAAGGTTCCAGCTTTTACTCGGATGGTGGTAGGGATTCCAGTGGTCATCGAGCTAGCCCATTAATTTGAAAATTCCATTCACTTTCTTATGATTAGCATAATCACTGTTGGACACATCCTAAGTTAACACCATGAGAGATAATTCTTAGAAAGTTTGCCATATTTTTATATATAAATATTCGAGACTTGAGTTGTTTCAGCGTGGAGCAGTGCCAATAAGGGCTTTGTCGTTAAATGCATAATTTTCGAAGATTGAAGACATCTCATTGGTAGGTTGCATATTTTTATATAAAATAAAGCGTTAGTACTCTTTTAATCTTCTCACAAATAAATATAAAAATACTCAAATAACAACTCAATATACTTTACAGAATCCAAATAACATAATTTATCTATTGATTTATCTCAGTCATATAATTGAGCTAAAAAGAAATCTTAGTTACCGGGATGAACGGGCATCCGATGAAAATTCAACCATAGAAGATACCAAGTGATTTTAATGTGCCTTTCCCAGGATGCACGCGCCCATGTCATCTTTTGGGTGAATTGAGTTTACAGGATTTTTTCCAAACAACAATTCATATTTTTTTACCATGGAAGTACACCCCCGCTTACTCTGCTTCTCCACCGCGATTTGAACAACATGGGACTACTTCTAAGGGACATCAGACAAGAATGAAGTGGTCACTTCATTGAAGTAGCAATTCAATAATATAATAGCACACACCTTGAAGATTGGTATCCTTTTCATCACAATCCTCCAAGACAAAAATACTTACCAATGAAACGTCTGCATTGCACCACGATACATGGTACTAGGTATTTTGCTGAGCTGCCTCCACGCTCGCATCCTTTCAGATAAAATTCAAATTACATTTTTGTAAGTAAAACTAAGGTTAATTTTAACCTTGGTTTTTCTTACATATATTAAGTGGTACAAATTTAAAATTTTATTTATATTACACATAAATATGGTAAATATCAATTACTATCAAATGTAGTCATTCTACTGAATTAGTTAATGTTGTAGAGTTTTAACACATACAAGTTTTCCACACATAGTTTCCATATTTGTGAATTTTGTGACGTCATACCACAGTGCCTAAATTCAAAATGTGACTCGATGGAGAAAAAAAATCAATTAACAATCAAAATGAAATTTTTGTGTAACTTGTGTAACGTTATTGCCAGTAACTTCACCGAATGTGATTTTTCATAATTTATAATGTGATTGTATAATTTGTATATCTTTAAAAACGTTGAAATTCGCGACCGTGATAGTGGCGCGCCGTATTCTGTCCCTTAAGTAACATTACTAATGGAACAATGGAAAAGCTAGTAAAATCGACTCGGGGTTAGCTACCGATTAGCCGGACCCAGAGTACAAAGGACTATATGTATCATATCTAATCATTGTTTCAACTAGCGAAATATAGATCGCATTATTGGACGCGTCCATAAATGGATATAACAGGAAGCTGCAGGTCGTTGCACATTACCGCGGACGTAATAGGGAGGCGCCTCATACCATCCTCTAACGCCTGAACCTCCCTCGTCCGGGCAATCGCCTGCCGGTTCATTATCAAAGTTCACTAGTACGGTGCACACATGTAAGCCTTCATGCCGACTAGAGCGTTGCATACATCCTCGTGTGCCTAAATACCATTTAAAGTTGAGCCTCCGGGCCACTTGAGGGCAGTCGGTGGCTCGAAGCTCCGATGGAATAGCGCAGTTCTCAGTAAGCTGGTGCAACGAGGGTATCGAACCGAGGTGCTGTACCGCGGAAGCCGCCAGGCCTGGCCACGAGTTTTGACAGCTCGCCCGGAAAATCTGCAGCGAGGAGGAATGTTCGCGCAAGCTTCCCGTAGAGTTAATTTCACGATTTTAGACTCTCGTTCTGTAGCAATAAGGTTAGGCTGGGTTTACTGATAAAGCTGTTTTCTGTGAGAATTATGTGACTGACATCTTTGTGGTCAGGTCTATATTCTAGCGCGACAATGAAGCAGAAATAGCAGATAACAGTTGGAAGTTAAAAAAAACCACTTTGGGATAATAATGTTTGCGTTGCTCGGTAAGAAAATTGAAGGTATACTAATTATGATAAATCAAGTATTAAAGCTGACCTTCAAAAGTTAGCTTTACATAGGAATGGATGGGCTAATAGAATTTGTCTAGGGCTCGGCGTAGATAAGCATCTTGTTGTCATGACAACCGCCGCACGCACACTATCGCAGAAATGGCTGATGTACTAGGCGCACATACGGTAGCTGGAGTTAGGCTTTAATTTATTAGCAAGGCTTATCTAGCTGACTGGAGATACCTTTGATCTTCACCGTCAGGTCTGGTATATATTAGTTATGGCACGTTATAAGGTGTGGGTTGCTCTCCTCAAAATTAGCTAATTCATATTTATGCTAATTTATTTGATATTGGTTTACCTAACTAGAATTCTTGGGTGACCGAGCTCCACTCGGCGTTTTTAAAAACAACTTTTTTGTTTTTAAAATACCGTTTTTACAAGAAATACAACTACATAGGCAATCTTGTAAAGCAAAACGTTATCTAAATACAAAGTTTCATACAAATCTATATACATATATATATACTAGAATAGCTCATTTATAGTTATTACATCTTGAAATAGGGGAATATAAAGGCTTTATTTAACAAAAAAAATCCTTTAGCATTATAAAATAATTCAAAAGGTACAGAAAAATAAAAGTAAACTTTTACAGCACTTAACATATTTATCTTTTCAAGTGGCCTAACTTAAAATAAAGGTTAAAGAAAAAACAAACGTTCAGAGATTTTCAGAGCCACTAACAGCCGTAAAGTGATTTTAATGACCCCGGAGGCGACTGTCGCGCCACTCGTGGCATATTAATGGCTGACCGGGGGTTAGGGAAGATGCTTCTAGATAATATCTTCTATGTGGTAGCGCTTTTAGAGAAAAAGGTTTTTTTATACTGTTGTATAACGGGACGTCCGGGTCATCTAAATTTTCCATGATGGGTTAAAAAAAGATACAAATCAAATTCAGTATCGATCAGTTCTATAACGAAACGACACAATATCGAAACGACTTAGGCCAGTTCCATAGACAGGCTGTAAGTTTATGAAATTAAACATTTACTGAAAGGCCTTTGTGTTTCAAAGTTCTGAGCAGCACTGCAATTGTTATGGGCCGGCGTTAAGCTTATCATCAGATCGTCCAGTTATCAAATAGTATAAAAAAATATATTAATTATACTCGGGCACTCCAATGATAAAGTAATCGAAAAACAAATGTTAGGTTTATCTCTTTTTTTATAGAACAATTTACTAAACAACAATTTGACAAGATTGTGTATCGACATTCCCCTGATGCATACGTTTTATTGAGAATATGTGCAATAAATTCACAATTGAGTACTTCAATTTCATCTTCTCTTTCACCAAACAGAATGGTTGAACTTCTTTTTATAATAGCGCCGATTTTTTGCCATGGTTTTGACGTTAGAATAGAATAAGAAAAAGTTTGTATAGATCTCGACAAAAAACAATTACACAAATTTAGAGAAGGCTGCGTCTGGCGGTAAGTAACGTAGCCGTTGCGCTGGCTTCGTCTGCAAGCTACGTTACAGTGGCGTAGCGCAGCTACGAGCACTGCACCCTCTACTGCATTGCGTAACCTTTCATTACGGGCTTAGACTGAAAATTTTACTGGGATTCAGCTATTTTCTTTCGATTGAAATAACATTTTAAAGTATGTAATATTTTTTGGAGTGACGATGGCACAATGGTGGAGTAGATCCACCGCCGATCCGTGTATGATTCGAATCATACCGTGATCTTGGTAACGCCTACGGTGAAGGAAAACATCGTGATGCAACCATAGCATAGTGGTGAGGTAGTTTATAGAGGTCGCTTGGGTATATCACACTAATTTGAAAATATTTTCGCCAAGAACCTATTGATATATTTCGGTAACCGCGCTTGCGAGTCAGTCCAATGATCAGCTTATTTAATTTCGAACACATCATCGCTCAAGATCATGTGAGATAGTTGTAAAACGCCAAGCAATCGAGCATACAAAAACATTTGTATACAGCACAATGTTACTTTTAACCGAAAATTGCCTCTTTTCATAGTTTCTTTTCTTGATCCGTACCTAATTTAGACTTAAACACTACACTATTCAGAATAAAAACCACTTGAGAATCTTCTTCAATCAAATTGAGTCTTTGATGGGAAAGCAGACAATTTAATAACATGCGATCAAATAGGCACCCCTGTCTACGAGAGGGAGGGAGCCTTTCTTTATTTGTAAGAGGTCGTCGTGTGTCGGCCTGTTTGCTTATAACTTGAGAAAGTTTCATTAGATATAATGCAGTCGATTGCAGTTTTTTTCACAGATTTTAATAACAAGTTGGTTTTTAATCCTACAAATATTATAAATGCGAAAGTTTGTGTGTGTGAATGTTTGTTAGCATGTATCACCGTAATATTTTGATTAAATTTGAAATGTAGTTGGTTTAAGGTGCAGAACCCGGCGCGCCGCTATCTCGCTCGCGCATCTTAACATTTTTGAAGATAAATAATCACTTAATTTAATTATGAAAAATCGCATTCGGTGAAATTGCTGGCAATGACATTACAAAGGTACGGCAAAAGTATCATTTTGATCCGATCAAGATTTCATACATGAAAATGGGCAAAACATAAAATCCCATTTTTAGGTTTGAAAACTTGAATGGATCAAAATGAAAATTTTGTATAACCTTTGTAATGTTATTGACAGCAATTTCACCGAATGCGATTTTTCATAATTATAGTAAGTGATCATTTATCTTCAAAAATGTTGAGATGCGCGAGCGAGATAGCGGTGCGCTGAATTCTGCCCCTTAACACATCCTACCAAGCAATGTTATAAATGCGAAAGTTTGTATGTGTGTATGAATGTTTGTTACAACGTCTCTCCGTAAAAACTAAACAGATTTTGATGAAATTTGGAATGACAGACCAACCAATAACAACTGGACTGGGTGGATATTACTGCTTTTCTCGTCAAGCAGAAATTTACATACATTTCTATGTTTAGTTTTGACGTGCAAAGTAAGTAGTTACTGAGGTTCCTGAGTCTAATAAGACATATACGGAATTACAACAATATCATTATGCTTACAAATAGAAGAATAAACCTTTCCAAAGAAAAAAAGATTTACCGATATAAAAATGAAAAAATCTTTTCAAACGTAGCCGAGAGAAAAACCTAACCATGTGTATTCATAGTGTACCTATCTACCCATACGACCCTGAATGCAATAAAATAAGTACGTATAGACAGACAAGCTTTCCGCGACTGCTTCTTGTCTGGACGCACCCTCTGGAGGGAAATTAAAGCAATTTGATATTAAAATAGGGCTCCTCATGTTTTGCCATAATTATTTGTGCTTGTGTGCGTTTAGAAAATAAGAATCAAAAGTAATGAACGACGAGTTACCATTCTGTTTTTTTTTTGCGGAAAATTAATTTCCTTTACGCTACCAGAATCATAAGAGATTATGAACCCGACTACTGGCTGTAGGAATGTTGATTGAGTTAGATTGCTGGTTTGATTTACATGTATACCGCCTTCGACATCATTGAGATTTAGCGAGGTCTAATAAGTATTTGAGCTTGCTTCAATTAGATACATCGTTTCAAAATACACATTATAAACATACACATAGTCATACTTGCCCTACTGTTACTAAGGATCTCGCCAAACGCGTCATTGAGCTTGATTTCTTGCTCTTCCTTTTGAGCCAGCAACTCAGAGGCAACACTTCGAATCAGTCTGAATACGAATCAGTCCAGAAAGCGAAACCATCACTATACTCCCGATAATACACAAAATCCTTTGTTACAAAACACATAAAGCATCCCGTTGCAAAGAACCTAGCCATCCAGACAGATATCAACGTACCTTTATAGGTAAATTCATAAATGAAATATCAAATAGCCAGCGAGCGAGTGGCGAGAAGCTTAACAAAAAGGTACTGCAGACTCCGGTTCCACGCAGTCTATAACGAGATATGGGTACAGTGCGAGGAGCGGTGACCATTAGGACGAAAGTTACGCTTCCTGTAGATACATTTTGTAAAAGACATTGTGTGGCTACAAATTAGGGGTAAACGCGATTAACAAACTTTTAATCATCATCAGCCGAAAGACGTCCACTACTGAACATAGGCCTCCCCAATAGAACGCCAGTTGGATCGGCTACTCGCCTCTTGCATCCAACGGTTCCCCGCAGTTTTGACAAGGTCATCGGTCCACTTCTTCACAATCTTTTAATAGTGGTATTTAAATCTAGTTAAAGCGTTGGTATCCACTCAGACGACATCTTGAAAAGTGACAAGTGTTAAAATGACTTCAGCTTGGTTACTGCCTTCTGATGAATCAGAAGCAGGATATTTAATTATAACTATGGACAATTTAATGAATAATAATGTTTAAATTTTGCAATGCACTACTTAAAATGCTGGTCACCCCTATCCCCAGGGTTGCAGGCTGCGAGCGATGGCGGCGCATCCGGCGGTCGCCATGGAGACTGCCAGACAGCCTACCCCCCTGCACCACTATCCACTACCATACACCACCAAACCTACTATCGGCTATCCGTTCAACCAACTTTAATTTACTAGGAATTCTGCCATTGAGGTTGCATTGAGCTTGCAATTTCATGAGCCACTTAGAATCATATCCGATTTCCTGATTATGTTTTTTTATAATATTTGATTAAGAGACGACGAGCTGGTCGTTTGCCTGATGGTAAGCATTACACTGGCCCATAACAATTGCAGTTAATAACTTTGAAACACAAAGGCTTGCATGGCACTGCAGTGCACTTATTATTATCCTGAGATATTACGTATTCAATCTTATAAGAACAGTAATTTCAATGGCTACTCTGCTCATCAAAACGGAACACAGTAATGCTTGCACAGTACTACTTGGCGACAGGCTTGACTATCAAAGCGGAAAAACCAACTCAGGTTGACACTCGCAGAAGAGTGAGTCGTAGCACCTAGTAAAAGCCTGAAGAAATTTTTTCACCATCCAGGACCATTTTGAGGAGGCAGAACTTCTGCTTGCTCAAAATGTTGTTCGATTAAACTTACAGAATCAAATAGACGGCGCGCTTGGCTTCCTATCATGCGATCATCAAAGTAAGCTGGACTGCTTAAAAATACAAACCTTACATTAATTGAGCCAGCTTTTTATTCATAAAATCTGTACCTAAATTAGAATTTTAAAGTAGGAGCTAAAACGATTAGGAAAATGTTTTCTATAAAATGTTTCTATTTTTAGCGGACTAACCCTTAAACCCAACATTTTGTTATAATGTGGTAGCTACAGTCGACAACAATAACGACAACACGTCGTATAGGTATGTATACATTTGATGTGAGTCTACGCGCAAGGCTTTATTGAAAATACTTCTTGAATACTAGATGGCTTTCTATGAGGCTTCACTAGCGGACATAAAGACAGCATGTCTTTGATTTCCATTATTTTATGGTTCAAGAGCCAATCAATCCTTTATTACAAGAAAATAGTTTTATTTTCCAGTAGGTAGTGAGGTGGGTTGTTATTGTAAAAATATAACACCAGCATAAAAAGGTTATAAAACAGTGACTACAATAATCTTGAAAGAGTAATTAGTAAATCATTGTTGTAATCTGCCTGAAGTCTTAAATTGTTCTTGAAAAAGACTTCAACGCACGCTCTTTGGATTCCGATAATTCTTTTGTAGTCAAGGTTAATACTTAGTACCATGACTAAATTGAAACAACATTATCTGGAACCATCCGACATCTGTAGTATATTTTAATTTTAAAGTAGAGGATCACATCCACGAGATATAATGAAATGCATTCTTCAAAATATTAGACACTTATATGATACATATTTTACATGAAGTACTTTATTTAGTACTTCCACTACTAATAATACTATCAACACATCGTGACTCGTTCAGAAAAGGCATAGAGCAAACATTCATTATTATAATTATTATCCTTCCTTACCTCTTTACCTTCATGACCTCTCATAAATCTCTTAACAAGTTATATTGCACTTAAAATGCAATTTTCGAAACCACCCTTTGCCCAATCTATCCCGGGCCTTCCCTAATCCCTGCCGCAGCGCATACTAAGGCAATATAACCTTTGTTGTGACAATGCACTGGTGCAGTCTGGGCGGCGAGGGCAATGAGCCCGGTCTTGGGGTAGGTCTAGCACGCAGCGAAGGCGTCGAGACAGCCAGTACTGCAGGCAGTTCAATTACACTTAACTCTTCGATATTTTCAATTTTATTGCTACACATTGCTGGACGGGTATGGTGGTTACATAAACTTTGGAAAGAAAAAGAAGCATTAGTTGGGGTACATTGAAATAGTGTTGTTAGTGCAAGATGGTCTTGGTAAGGGAATGCAGCCAAATTATTGGACTGCCCGAAGAAAACAAACCCGTGAGGTTAGTTGCTTACGACAGGTTGCGACGCTCGATACGGCTGCCGCATGTTTGAGTACTTACTGAGAATGATTGTTATAGTGTTTTTATAGGGATGTGTGGGCATTTGCTGATAAATATGGCCTGCAAATAAATTCACACACGAACCCACCCACACACAAATACAAACAAATATTTTCTTTATTGAACCTTTCAGTTTTACCTTATTGAGTGCAAATAATTAGATATTATAATATTGTACATAAATTAATTATTCTTTCTTCACGCAGTATTTTGGAATGAGCTTTTTTGAATGGAAATATTTACTTATATTAAATATTACTTTAGGAAACTGAAAAACTTTTGTATTTTAGTAAAATCTTCACTCTCTGCTTCAAATAATTTCATTAGCTACACATATATACATGGAAGTCCAGAATACATTACGTGCCTAATTTAGTAGAATGCATAAGTAATTCCAGCTTGCCTCATGAAAGATTTAGCGTGAAAAGTAGCAGCGGACTCAAAAATAACACATTAAATACTCTGACCTCTTTTTAGTTTTATCGGGAAGATGGCGCTTACAAGATTACCGTAATATTGAGTTTTCTTACTCTTGAAAGGTTAGCAAAAATTTGACCACGTCATTCATAAGCAACGGTTGAAGGTGGTAGGTAGTGGAAGGCACCTAGAATGGAAAATCAAGCGCTCAAAACAAATGAAATACAGTGTAAACAGCTCGTTACTGAGTTTTATACTTCTCATGGCCCTGAAAGTTTAAAAACTTAGACTAGTTGTTTCCACCGGCAGTTTACCTGCCCTAAGAGTGCATTTTCCAGGATTTCCGGAACTTAAACTCAACTTTGTGGGTTTTGAAATGTTACGAACTGCGATGTGTAGATAACATAAAACGTGATCTCTCCTGACGGTGCGATTTAAGGCGCATGAGTCATTGTGGCTAACGTGTGGGCCGATCCGCCTAAGTCCATAGAATATATCGAGTATTTATTAGCACAGAAAATTTTAGCTCTTGAAATAATTTTGAACTAGCCGCAGACAGTCTCAAAATCATTCATTAGATTTTAAATTTTATTTTGTCTAAACATGATCGGTAGAAGTGCAAAACAAACCGTTCATCCCAGACATTTTAATTAATTAGTCTAACAGTGTGCGACAAAACAAACAGTAGGTACCAGGAGGACAGAGATTTAAAAGAGTGCCTCTAATTGAAAATTCATCGCCCCACGATCTCTAATCTCCCCTTTCCCTGCAAATTCTATTGATAGATATTTTATACTTGTGTCAGTCGTCTGGCGTGCAGTTTCGATCAGTTTCCGTCTGGTGAAGTACCTGCAAACCGTATGAAACAGTTCTCAAGCTACAGACATCCAAATGTGTGAGTATGCACTTCTTTCGTGAGGTGTGGGCTCCTTTGACTGCAACCTTTCTCCAAACTGCATCCGCAAATCAAAATTGTTTCTTGTTCTGCCTTAAAAAATGCACACTACAAAATACTCTGACAGTTTGGAATGCAGCTGAACTGGCTATTGACTTGACACAGAGCAACACATTTATATGCCTAATAAATGATATCAATCTCAAATCAGTTTTACTCTCACGTCCGGCAGATGTTAAAAGCAATCAAGCTTAGACTCTGTTTAAATAATTTTACTGTGCTATTACAACTTCTATCTCAGGTTCCGTATACAATGCACCGTATTTCAGATCAGTAAGGTTGTATTTTGGATGAAAAAGTGTAGAAAGGATTTTAGTTACTCCTTGTATTTTGGTTGGGGTTGAGGTGACATCATACGGCATCATAGTTATACGCACGAATAACGTAAAATTATGACTCGTTATTTGTTATCGCACGAATAAAGAGTTATAACAGATCGTGGTAAGAATTACAATTTAGTCGATATTGCTTATATGTGACTTTCAAACTGTCAAAAGTAATATACTACCACGAATACATATTGAGGAGGTACTAGGATTATGTGATTCATAGTTTTTGATATTTGCGTATAATTGAACACTAATGATAATAACAGTCTTATTCTAGGCTAAACGCGTTAGCATTGAGGCATGATTGTGATCAAAGGCTAGACTGCATTGAACAAGCGTGGCTGCCGCAACATTTCGATCTAAAAGTATCTAACCGCTTGAGCACAAGAAAATGCTCTTACTCTATAAATAAGTTACATCTTAAGATTTTCCTTTACCAAAAGCAAAGCATGATATTGCTAGATTTAAATCTTCGATCATCGACTCCTTCTCAGTACCTATTTGATTTTAATATAATATTTTAAGAATTCTGTACCAAAACAGGAAACCTTGTTGTTGTATATTTATTTACCAATTCTTCTGTCTATACCAGTCTGGATGTCAGACCAAAGCTAATTACTGTACATAGCGTTCTATTTAAATTGTATGCCCTGAAATACCTATTTTGATTTCCTTTCCGCTCGACAAAACTTTTCAATGTAACCATTTTCCAATAAAATTGCACACAGGTACCAAGAGAACATAATGTGAGAGAGACGCGTTTGTGCGCCGTTCTGAAAGCGCCACCACCCGCCCAGCGAGCTGATTCGATCGTGTCTGTCTCTCGCCCGGGATTACAGCGGTGCATGTACCAGGAACGCAGGTGGTAAAAGAGCTTAAATATTTGTGCACTCAAATGAATTTAGACGTGGCTGTTGTTTTGGGCACAGATTACTATATATGTAGGTTTTGGGGGATTACATTTTGAATTTTAGCAGCGAAGTCAGACAGACGGAAAAGAGCTCACCATAGAGAAAGATTAACTATAGGATCCACCATAGTAAAAAAATAAACTCTTTAGAAATGCATACAAAAGAAATTTAAGAATGCCTACCGATACATACATACCCGAATATAGGGAATTCTATACAATTCCGTAGTAATGGTACCGTCAAAGATGTAAAACGCTTACTTTATAAATATCTATTCACTCTATAGATTGTAACGTTTAGGTAATACGGACGACGGCAAAGCGTTCCACTTCTTTGTGATCCAAACCGGTTAGAGGTTGATACACGTCAAATCATCAATTTCAGCCGAAAGATTGTTTTTTGGCTGAAATGAATACTGGCCTCGATGCTTTCGTTACAAACCTACATCTAATTTTAGTTTCAATCTCACTTTCTAAATGAGAACATGTGAAAGAGCTGGACTGAATAATTACAACACACCAATTTTACAGATTCTGATAAGAATAGTGTTTTGTCTCTTTCGATTCAGTTTATAATTGTCAAAGAACAACAATGACAGCCAGAGCGTTTGTGGTGTGTGTGTAGTGAGATTGTAGCCAGTGTAATTACTGGGCTTATGAGACTCAATACCTAATGTTTAAGTGTAAAGGGCGCACTGCAGTGCCGCGCAGGCCTTTGTGGTTCAAAGTTCTCGTCTATAAAGTCTCGTCTCGTTACCAAAGATGTACTATTTGGTAACGAGACGCCCAAGCCAGCCCAGTTCCTTCGCAATTGCGATAGCAATGATTCTTCAGTGGTTGCGACTTCAGCCACCGATCTTGTAGGTAATGACCATCGGCGGCCGATGCCACTACAATTCAGCCATCATCGCCGCAAAAGCTTTCGCTGTTTTAAGTTTTAAATGCTTATATAATGAAATTGTAATGTAATCCACAGATTTGTACTACTGTATGTCTGTCATGTAATCCTACTTCCTACTAAATCCTACTTATTATTAATATTATAAATACGAAAGTGTGTTTGTACATTTGCTGTTTTGTCCTTCTTTTACGAAACAACGAAGCAAAGCAACGGTTCGCCGTAATTTTTGGCATAGATATCGTGTATTGACCGGAGAGTAACATAGCCTATTTTATCCCGGAATAATGCACGGTTCCTGTGGGAACTCATGTGAAAACCACGGGCAGGAGCTAGTATAATAAAAAATATAAAAAAACCCAACTATTCTACGTTTATTACACTAAATATCGTCAGTTGTACGTAGAGCGGCCCCGCTTGTAGCGTGGTTGCGTTTCTCCTGTTCTTTTGTGTCTGCGCGTCTGGTGGGCGGGCGGCACGGCGCGGCGTGGCGATGGCTAATGGACGTCGGTCGGCGTTTTTCATTAATCCCTCTCGTTCATAATGTATTCAGCGCGGGATTATGAATATGAATCATAGAAAAAGAGCGCTAGTAGTTCGTTTTTGAGATATATAGGATCATTTTACTATTAAAATTTTCGTGATCACACATTATAAATTGTTAAAAAACGACAATTGTTAAATTATTGTTAAGTGGTCGTCGCGATCTCGCCGCGTGCACTCCCTGAGGAAGAGCGTCGGACACGCTCGAAACCTAGGTCGACAATATCGACAAATGACGTGAGTTATAGCCGGTTTTTTAAGAATTTATATAGGATCATAGCCCTCATTTCTCCTGGTTCCCTAGATAAAAGGAATCCTCGTTAGGGAACTGGCGGCGCAAGTGCGGATCTATTCGGGTCGATAATATTCGACAAAATTCGATAAAAATGACAGTTCAAATCGATAAAGTGGGATTTCTCGAGCCTCGAAACAAGCGACAAAAGTTATCGAAAAGCTAGGTCGAATCCAAAGAGAATATAGAGCTACTACAATACTTTACGATCAGACTTCGGTACTCGCAAAATTCGATAAATTCATCGAACCGACTTCCGTACTCGCGCCGCAGGTCTGACTCAGTGGCGTATTTTAGGATTCAGCGCCCCGGGCCTGCAGGCCCCACCGCCCTGCCGATGCCGTCGCGCTTGTCACTATATACGATAGCCCCGTGTCTTGGTGTCTATCAAACTTACACCCACGACCACCTTACGAGATTTAGGCTCTTTTTAAGAAACAATGTTAAATGGGGGTTCAGTTAAACATACTTTTTTCTTTGTTGCTCTTTGACCATTTAAACTGAATCGAAAGAAACAAAACAGAGTTTAACTAAGTATTCAATTATTTATTAATAAGAGCCTTTTTTTTAAATTTCTTCTGCTTGCGCCGCCCCTCGCAGCCTGCCGCCCCGGGCCATGGCCCCTTTGGCCCTAGGGTAAATACGCCCCTGGTCTGACTACTCATGTACCTATTTATTAATAATAAGTTTCGTTACCTAGGTGTATTATTATTGCATTGTGGTCAATCTTGGTTTTGGTTAAAGACTAGGGAGATGTCGCGTTCTAGGTGTTTTTGCAGGCGAGGGTGGTGAAGTCGGCAGGGGTGTCGGGGAGGGCCACTGGAGGTTCTACCGCACGCTGCGTCACTAGTCCTTGATTGTTGCCATCAAGTACTGCACACACACCTGCCATCACTTAGTCGCGAAACCGCCCTTTCCTTTCCCTTTCCTTTCCCTTCATTTTCTTGTTTTTATTTCTGGCTCCTTCATAACCAAGGTTGCCCAACCATCACATATATAGACCCGTATGTGACTGCTTATCTGGATACATTGAATGAGTCTTGAATTTGGAGTCTGGATACATTGAATCAATTTAGGGGTTATAAACTTACTTTAGTAGGTATAGTATAACTATGTGAAATATTTCACAAAAATTTTGCTGCCAACGGAACGCGAACCCCGCATTTACTGCTCCCCGAGCCAGATGCTCTTTCAGCTAGGCTATGGGAGCGAGCGATGATAGTGATAGAAAAAAAAATGAAGATAGATGTTGAAAATCGATGAAATTCTGGAGATATGTATTTTTCTCTATGGCTAAATAGTATTTTTCTTATAATATACGTGGAATATATAAGAAATAAGTCTTAAAATTATGTTACTCTTTCATATTTTGCACACTCCAATTTATAAAATTTATAATTAAATCTGTCAAACGGACAGAACGGCTCAACAAGGGTTGTAGCATCGCTGAAAATTAACGCACAAATCCCACCGTAGGAAATCCTGCCAGTATTGAAAATAAACAAATCAATTCAAACTAAAACATAACTCCAAGACCTCACCTTTAATAGAAATTAATGAGTAAAGCCTCATGGAGAGCTTGCAAAGCCCCTTAATGGGGTTAGTGTAATAATTAATAATTGATGCTCGGTGAACCACTCGTACAACTTATTCTCCTTTAAGTGTGATATAAGTTACTTCTTTAATAATGTGCTTTTTTTTCGACGCGAAAATAGCCTTTATTAACTAGCCAATATAAATACTACATCTAACCTAGCTACAAAATTAGTTGGATAATCTACAAGCCAATGTAAGCCTATAGTTAATCTAAATGTTCTAGCCCACTACCAGTTGGAAGCATACCCAACATGCTGGCGGCATTGCCTTGTTGATCCGCAGTGCTGATCCGTTGAGCCAGATAAGTGCCAGCATTTTGGTTACGCGTCGCATTAATCAAACGCTCTGATAAAATATTGAAAATATTATGAGATCCCGCCCCCAAGGACGATGTTTCAACACCAAACGACTCAAATTTGTAATCGCTCCCGAGGTTAGCGTATTTGCGCCGCTTGAGTCGCCGAAGAAGCCGTGGCGCCAGCCCAGCGTTATTTTTAGTCTTAGAAAAAAATGTGTAAGAATGATCATGATAATAATGTAGTTGAAGGACCAGTATCCTACGAACTTAATGACAAGCTGAACCTTAAGTTAGAATTTCACTCGTTAGCTCTATAACTTACATGTAGTATAAAAGTTAGAGCAAAGCGCTTAGTAAGAATAGTCGAGGGATATCAACCATGAATGGATGATGCTTTGCTGAGCTCTGTGACATCACTATATTCCATTGTCATCTGCAACTGGTGAAAACTCGTTTTGCAGCGTGAGTTATGAAAATAAATACAATAAACATATATATATACAAAAATAGTATCTTTGCCGGAATCAAACACGCATCCATTACGTACTAGAGGAGTTGATAACAAACAATAAACAAATTCTCGCATTGTTCTCTAATAAATTCCGGCGTTGAGGCCTGTAAACCCCGCAGCGGCACGCAGCGGCGCGCAGCGGGCGCCGCGCGGCCCGGATATCTCTATCGAAAGGATTTGCTTGTGCCTCACATCGCATTGGTTATTAATTATTATTGGAGTGGACAGTCCTGTATTCTATTACGTGGGGCGAGCTTAATGTAGGTATACCAATACATTTTACATTTACTAATAGGACTAACTCTCATCCACCACAAATATCATTACTGTGTTCCGGTCTGATGAGCAAAGCAGTCAGTGAAATAACTCATCTCTAAGCATATCATAACCAGCGCACTGCAATGCCACGCAGGATTTTTTGTTTTAAGATTCTGGGTGGCACTGCTATTGGTTTGGACAGGCGTTATGCCTACCATAAGGCATATGATCAGCTCGTCTCGTTATCAAATAGTATAAAAAAGACGCTACATTTGTCAAAACAAGTCGGTAAACAAACGTTCATTGAAGTCTTCCAATATTTCGTGTAGCAAACCTTTCGTTTCAGTCAGATTCAGTGTCGTGAAAATTCAGCGCATGTAATTTATTTGCCTATGCGTGTTACTAAATATCGATAACATAACAGTGTATGCAATGTTTGTGTATCTGTGCTTCAATTCCGTCAAGTTTGTTTGTAATATGGAAACAGCGCGGACTAGGATATAACGCAAGATTGTGCTGTTTGGCTTTCGCGCGTATTACGATGAGTTGACAAATTGTACTTTACAAAGCTTGGTGTTTGAACTTACTGAACTTTATTACTACTGTACAAAAGGTCAAAATGCAATGTTACGTTTGAATGCTTCTTGTCCACAACCGAATATAGGAAGAGCGCCGAATTTTGTTCTGGAACATTCCACTGCAGCACATAAACTACCCTGTGCCGCAGTTTCATAAAGCATTCTGTTTTATCACCACGCAGTCCAAAGTTTTCAATCCCAACGAAGCTTATAATGTACGTCGGTTCTAGAAAGTTACTCTATATCGTTTATTACTTACTCGTGTATCAACGCACCCATTGAAAATCAAAACGCTTAATTAAAAAAATCCAGCAAGCTTAGTAATAGAAAAGTTTGTAGATACGCAAAGGCGGGTGCAGAGGTGGGCGGTTGCCATGACGACGGGCCGGTTGCAGGAAACTGCACAATCGATGTTGCCAGACGTTGTGGATCAATGTGTCTCTAGTACTACGCTCGACTCCCGGGAAACCTACCTTCGTGCGCTAGTGTGCCACCTTTCCACCTCGCCTCATCCCCGCCAGCGTATCCTGGCCTGCATTGTGAGCTACATTACTTTGACGCGCCGTCACCTATCGAGAGGGAGAGAGCTCAGGTTGAGCCGGTCGTTTACTATGTGAGCGTAAATTTCCCCGGGCGTTTGAGAGTGTGAGTGGCTTGTGTCTGTGTTGTGTGTAAGCGCGTTCCACTTTCATCGGGAAACTTGTGAATCGGTTGTCTGTGTGCGTTTTTGTAGGTGTATGCGGTGCGTTGGAGCCTCGCCTCCGCCGGTGCCGGGAACCGCTATTGTTTGTTTTGTGTCTATTATCGTCCGGGAACTCAAACTTCATGCATGCTTGTGTTCTAATATTGTTAATGCAGTCAAAGGAAAATTATCTGCATGCTTTCGATGTTGTTCGTCAAGTCTTGAAATATAGAACAACGGTTGATTTCTAAGGAATATAAGAAACGTGAATACATATCTTACTCGGCAACTTATGTTCCTCTGTCTAGATAATAAGTTTTTTATGATGACCGCATTTGACAACTATTGTAATCTATACAAATAAATAAATTGAAGTGTCTGTTTGTAATATCAAAATAACAGCTTTTTACTAATATATACGGTACCTATAACAAAACAACCATTTTTAATTTTTTGTCTGTCTGTCTGTTTGTTCCGGGTAATCTCCGAAAAGGCTGGACCAATTTTGACGCGACTTTCACTGGCAGATAGCTGATGTTACAAGGAGTAACTCAGGCTACGTGGACGATTTTCAACTTAAGGGTCGTGCCAGAGAGCAGAATCACCATTAAAGTTAAAGTTGGATTTTTAAATTGTTTACCGACTTCAAAAAAATAAAGATCAAGTTCCCATTTCGGTTTGTATTTCTTTCTATGTTTGTTACCTCATATCTCCGTTATTTATTAACTGTTTTGGAAAATTCTATTTTTATTTGAAAGGATATACTTTCAGATTAGACTCATAGAAATTTCACCAAAATCGTTTCAGTAGTTTGTCACTGAGGTTGGTTCATCGCTTTAACAAAGCAATTTTACTTGTTTGTAATCGCTGGACTCTAGAACCACGACGTACTTTTCGGATTCTAAAAATTCTTTCAATAATAGGAAGCTAGATTGCCTGAATAATATATTCTACTATTGATCTTGATTTAACACATGCGAAGCCGCGGGTAGAAGCTTTTTTTTTATAGGTAAAGCGATCAAAAGTGTACTTCAAGGTTTTTTATTTCCACTCAGATCTGCATGCAAAGAAGAAAAATTACACACCGAATAAAATTACATTACGTTAAAAGGACCCCTTTAGACTACGTTGTTCAGTAAACAGGGGGAGAGAATTTCCCAAAACCACTCACAGAACAAACTAAACTGCACTCAATGAATAACAAAATAAGTTTTAAATTCGCTTGTTTTAAGGTATGGTATTGACAACTTGCTGATGACTGGCAAATTGGTAAAGAAGGCTTCTGTAATAAATAGAGTTACTGGCTCCTTATCGTTGTGGTTAAGACTCGCTTTATCTACTTTTAACGGTTCGTTTAGCAATATTGGAGATCGCCATGTTTTTTTGTAATTGATGAGAGATTTCAGCTCGTATTTAGTTGCTTCGAATACGACAGGATTGTAAAGGAAATGAAACTCTTTGTCTGATCTTTTTTCTCCTACCTGTCCGGGTGCCTTTGGTCCGGCCAGTGAGCTGTAGTCAAAGACTTGTGTAAGAGGGGTAAGAACTTTTTAAAGGGGAGTAGTTTTATTTAGGACTAGCTGCTGCCCCGCGGTTTCACCCGCGTGGAGATTTTGGATTTCATGGTTTTTATTTTGTTGCGCGGAACCCTAATTCTTTTTCTAAAATTAAAGTAGCCTAAGTTACTCCTTGTAACATCAGCTATCTGCCAGTGAAAGTCCCGTCAAAATCGGTCCAGCCGTTTTGGAGATTACCCGGAACAAACAGACAGACAGAAAAAATTATAAAAATGGTGTTTTCGCTATATAGGTACCGTATATACTTTCATATGCATTTAGTAAAAAGCTGGTATTTTGATATTACAAACAGACACTTCAATTTTATTTATTTGTAAAAAGGAATATTTTGGCAGGTACCTCTCAAAGATCTCGTTAAGCTAACACCTAGCTGCAAGTGCAAGGTAAATGAGCCCCGTCAACGGTTAGCGTAACGCCCAACTAATTAGCGCGCCGCTAATATTCCGCCGACGTTTTAATTCAAATTCTTGAAGCGGGAGGAACAAGGAACTAGTGAAATTAGAAGTGGTATACCTGTTTTATTCTAACTATTGATAACCATACGAGCGGGTCGCTAGCCTGATGGTAAGCGCCATCCAATTGTCGTGCCAGCCAGAGCTTTTAAGTCTCGCAGCGCGCTCGTTTATCTGACAAAGGTTAGTAAATCTCTTATGGCTCATAATTTCACTGACTACTTTGCTAATCAAACCGAAACACAGTAATGATTGCACATTACTGTTTGGCGGCAGACTTCACAAGTAAAGCAGTGCTACCCACCCAGACGGGCACTCGCAGAAAAGTTAGTACAAGTACCATAAACTATAATTAACTATATGCCAAAAATCGCGTCAATCCGTTGCTCCGTTGCTGCGTGAAAGAAGGACAAACCAACAAACGTACAAACACACTTTTGAATTTATTATAGTACGGATTGTTGATAAAACTACTCTAAGCTCGTTACCAAATAGAATAAAAAAAATAAAAAAAATAACCACCGAAAACGGCTGCAGTCGAATACGGCCGACTACGGCCGAATACGGCGGATAATTATGTAAATAATAATGTAACGGCCGAACCGACCTAATGGTCGGTGTTAGTAAACGTGACATAAAGGTCTCAAGACCCACAGAATCGTCTAGAATAACACACAGGTAATAAATAAAATTATATTTTTTTCCAAATTTGATCTTACCATTTCCACTGTCCTTTGATCTGCGTGCCCCTGGGCGCGCCGGCCTGGGCGCGACGAGGACTATGCGTCATGAACAACGCCCTCTGCCTCATTATTATATCACACTATTTTATTACATTATTAAATTTACTAGTAGCACTGCTGCCCTACGACTCCACCTAGAATTTTACCCCAGAAATGTGTATTTTCCTAAATTAACAGAACATGTTATGGCAATGCAAATAACTTCCAGCTCAAGCTTTTTAATTGTAATCGTGCTAGAAAGTAACAAACTTATACTTATTGTAGCGCAAGACATCATGGTAATTTAACCCCATGTTAGCAATTAGCTCTGCGTAAATAAAATAACTTGGGCTGGCGGAAGGTAAACAGTTTTAAAGAGTTAATCCGTGTTCATGGGATATTTATGTAAAAAAAAAGTTCTCCAAAGTTTCGAAACTAACGGGACTCGAACTTGTGCCTTCCGTTCTCCGGGCCAGAAGCTCCTCAAACTAAGTTATTGAGGCGAGCGACATTAGTCATGAAATACTTGAAATTGATGTTTTCTTTTCGACTATGAAACTCGGCCCTATCCAGTAGAACCGTTTCGCAGCGAATACTTCATTTGTGATATTTAGAACGTAGGAATTAAGATGGAAAAAGAATTTCATTTTGACCTGTAAACCAGACTTGTAATCTAGGTACATTCCAATTCAGTTGGCATGTCGGAACAATCCGAGTCAAATTTGACCATTCTCACTTACAGAAACTGCTCGTAGTTTCGTGTCCGTAGACTCGTAGAGCGTAATATTAAAAAGAAACCTGATCAGTCATCACGATGTGATAGAATAAAAACCAAACATTCGAACTTCATAAGTAGCTGCGGACCGCAGTTCATCTACGTTGAGTTTCCCACAGGAATCCTCATTTTTTCGGGACAAGAAGTAGCCTATGTGACTCCCCAGTCCATAATCTATATCTATGCAAAAAACACGTCGATCCGTTGGTCGCTGAAAGAAGGATAAACCAACAAACACACTTCAGCATTTGTAAGTATGGAAGAATTGATTATACTAAGTTGTGATACTTATCAGTTTTAAAAAATCAAAAAATGTTTTGGCAAGAACAACTAATATATTATATTACATTATTATATTGAAAATAATAATGTAAGTTCTACATTCCAACAGAAACCACTTTAAATAAAACCATCCAAGACCAATAAACAGTAAATTTGAGTAGAAAGGCTCTATGTATGTGTCACCGGGAACAACGCCCTCTGATTCATTTATCCTAGACAGAAATAGCAGACTAATACACCCTCTTCAATTTATAGCTTAATTTGTGTGCAATTATGTCTGCCTGTGACGCGTAGTAAGGAGACTTGCGGCATGCGTGTGTCGAACTTTATTTTACTTTCTAAGTCGTTATTATTTTTACTAACTTATATTATATATTACAACATAGATCTAGACAGTCAGTAGAGGACCTTTTTAAATGCCGAAAATTTTAAATCGCTCTAATAAAGCTGTTATAATTACATGCTGTTTTTCGAAAATTTCATTAATTTCGGTGATTTTGGACGTGAAAATTTATATGAAAAGCCGGAACGCGTTAACGCTCTTAAGATCAGGTGAGTTAGTCAACAGCTATTTTCTGAAGTAAAAGAAATACAGAACCGAAATGAATTAATTTATGTTTACGTTTTACTGCAGAAAAAATTTCAAAGATTACCGAATCCTTAAGAACAAACTTTAGGCAGGTTTTTGACCTTAAAAAAACTGCCGAGACAGATTGTCGCCCTCGGAACAAGAAAACGCCTCAGCGGGAAAGCTTTTAGCTGATGTATCTGGAGGTACCAGATTGTCTGTTAAATCGAGTGCTCATTAGTGGCTCTCATTCTCTCAGAAAACATTGATGTTGCTGATTGATTGCAATGAATCAATCTAGTCATTACTGCGCAGAGATTGTTTCGATGTTTCCTTGAGGACCTGTTCTCGCAGAGCTCTTATTTCGATTAGTTGGATTACAGGGAAATTGGACTACTGGCTAAGCAAGTTTGTCAATTGATTCATTGAGGGAGCGCGACTGATCTAGTTAAGAAACAGTTTAATGTTTAGCCAATATCTCACCAGTGTGCTGAGTGTCAGTTTCGCAGTTAAAATCCGTTTACGCCGTTTACAACCGCATTTTTCGAGTAAAAGCCATCCTAAAAAAATGCGCATGATAGTTTATAAATGTGGCACCAGGGGCGCTGTACATTTTTTTCATAAAAAATCTTCGTAAACGCGGTCACTGTAGAACGTGTTAACTTATTGCAAAACTCAGACTAGGCCTCTGGTCTTGAGTGGCGATGTTAGCTAAGATGATGAACGTACACCCAGATTAGGACTGGCTCACCTGCTCTCAAGTGTAACATGCCGATAGTTCCTCAAACTATTTATGACTGACCTGGAGCTGTCATACTCACGAAAAAGGATCTGCTCGCGGCGGCGTCATGTGGTGGGTCGCTCTCTTCCCTTAGTTGTAATGGTTGAGGAGAGAGATGGTTGGCACATGGGTCAATATTACTCGTGAACGGGTGCCGTTTGAGGCGTCTATGGTCAACTCCAGTTGTAATCCTTCTGTCGACTTGTAATTTAGTTGTAACGTTTATTTTTGTTTATATAAGACCATAGCTGTTCCCGTCTTGATGTTTTTTTACTATCTTGTTAATATCAATAATTTCTAATATGACTTAATCTTATAAGAGTATGAACCACGTGTCCGTCGTGAATAAAATAAAAAAAAAATACCATCACCTCAAAGTATGTATTACTAATCCTTCTAATCTCTGGAAGCTGGACAGCTAGTCGCATCCAAAAAATATTATATCGGTTTGGTAGAATCGTTTACGTTACAATTATGTTCTAACCTGTGGCACCGTTTAGGAATCCAACATGCGATTTGTGAATTATCCGTACTCGCGCGTCCTATTTCAGCGGAAACGTGTTTCACCTAGCTTGTAAGGTTATATGCTATTAGCATAGTTGGTATGTTGTAAATATCGGGTCTTTTCGCGCAGAAATGAGCAATAAATCACTGTTTTTATTTGCTTTGTCGCGTCGTTTCGATATGTTACAGTACGTGAAATATAACATTTATTCATACAGCATAATATGTAACTTACAGAGTAACATCCATTACATAGCAAAACTAAGGTACCTTGTAGATTATCCAACTGTTTTTGTAACTAGGTTAGATGAAGTGTTTATTTATGTAATATCTAGTTAATAAAGGCAAAAAAGGTACCTAAGTAAATATTATGTTTCGGAACTTGCTTGCGCTATCATTATATTTATCTGGATCTGCCGTGCAAGTACCGGTCTTATCGAATAAAATTGACAGTTCGAATGGTTAAAAATTTAAATTAGAGATAGGTAGTTCTTAATTTTTTTTTCGAAAACGTAACGAAGTCTATTTTCTTCAATATGAAGTGAATATTCGCATCTCACAATTCGAAGACTGGTTTATGAAACGAAGGCTATTTTAACATAAATGTATAAATGGTTTTATCGTCGTTCGCCACGGTTTTCACACGAAAATCACTTTGCGAAATTAGTTATTCGGTCAATGCAATGAAAATTGAACTTCATTATGTAGGAAATTATGCAATCAATAACAGATTACAAGTAAAACTAGTCGTCGTCGCAAAACTAGTTTCGGAGAGCAGTTTTCGTTCTCGGGAAACGGGTTGTGTTTCGTTTCAGAAAAAAATCAACAACGACCTACCCATTTCTAATTTTGATGGTTCTGATGATGGAGCCAGGAGGTGGAAGTGTGTTTTTTGTTTCTTTAAACTACATGATTATAATTATTACATAGAGTGTTAACAATCGCATCATAATAATAACTGTATCAGACAGAATCCTTACGATATTTAGGTTTAGTAAATAATAGTAAGTACCTAATTAGTTTTCAATATTTTAAGTATAGTTGTAGAATTGGTATTTGAACAGTATTAAACGATCTAATAGGGTAAGCTGTTAACGGTGAGGGAAAACCTATGAATCAGAGGGGTGGCCTTCCCTAATCATTAGTTACTTCGATCTGGAGTTACTCAGACACTTTTATTTACATTACTAATTTTGAGAATTAATGCGAAGTGATACTGGCCGCCAGACGCCACATTGTTGCTTTAGGTAAGGCAAGATAATATATTCATAGTCAAACGCATATAGCTGACGAGTATAAAAATATAGCTTTTAAAATAAGCTAAGACTAAGTCACAATTAACGGGATATTTATATACTACTCGTATGTATAATTGTTTGTTCTGAGCCAGTCAGTTCTCCCGTGAACACGGCGATTGCAACAGCGCCGAAATATCGGAAACTTATCAAATAATACATTGTAAATAACCCGTTAATTAATTTTTTTAACAGGCTAATCTCCTTTATTAACTAGCTAATACATTAATAAACACTACAATTAACCTAGTTATAAAAACCTATAGGCCTATAGATAATCCAAATGTTCTACCCCACTACCAGTTGGAAGCGTAGCCAGCATGCTAGCGGCATTACTTTGTTGTACCGCAATGCTGATCCGTTGACCCAGATTACCAGCATTTTGGTTACGCGTCGCATTAATCAAACGCTCTGACAAAATTTTGAAAGTATTACGAGCTCCCGGCCCCCACGGACCCAATGTTTCAACATCAAACGTTTAACGGTTCCCGTTAATTGTGACTTGGTGTTTAAAAAACTTATAAATAAAGCTTGCATTTAGCAAAAATCTCGCCACAATCTCTTCCTCTGATCTGATGGCAGCAGCGACGTTGAACTTAGCGCAGCCGTTATTTTAATTTTAACTTCATTTTAATTTTAAAAGTCTGTTTTTATAGTTTTCAGCTGAAATGAAATATCGGTAATCATTCTTGAATATTTACTAAAAAAATGTTTCTTTAGATGTTAGTATGCTGACATAACTTATTGATGTAATTAATGTTGTAAAAATTAATATTGACTGTGTTAGTTTTTAATGAATAACGGACTTATTATGAACTTTTCACGAAGAGCTTTAATTATTTAGAAGTAGGTATACACTGTTAGGTGTCTACACGGTTTACAATGCCTACATTTTAATAAAATCAATCTAGTTAAGGAACTGCAACAATTTTTTATAAAAATAAAGAAAACAAGGTGTTGATTCTGCCGTCTGATCTCTCACTTTCTAAACAAGAATATAAGAAAGGCATGGAATATGTTCTAGGCCTGTCAGATTACTTCACTTGCTTGTATAGTGTAAATTTAACGGCCATAAATTTAGTGACGCCTGCTGTTAAACTAAATTCAGACCTGTCACACATCTTCCATCCCTTTCTGGTGTTAGTTATTGGAAAGAGCGAGCGAAACTAAAATTAGGTTTAGGAATCAGACGCCAGAATTGACACCATTAAAATAATCTATTTTCTCGACATCTTTTACTATGTTAATTTGATCACAATTTAAACACAATAAGTATATATTGCGAATAAATACAATTCCATATAATTGGTTATATTGCACTTTAATTCCAATAAAATGCAAGCTGACCGAATCACAGCTTATACCTATACCTTCCATGGGGCATGGGAACGGATGCGGCAAAAACGCGGTAACATGACGCCGAGCCGGAAACGCGGCGGGCGCGGCCGGACGCACCGCCGCAGCCTCCTGCTCGCCTTCTGCCTCGTCTGATCGCCTGGTACAAGGACGGACGTAGTCAGAGAGGGTCATGGCTGGTTATTCAACAATTACTTTTGTTTATTTCATTGTTTTTTTCATATTTCATCTGACAATTACAAAATGCATGTGTGCGAAGCCAAAACAAAAAGTGTGTTAATAAAAAACATGTTTTTTACACGACTGCACAAAAAAAGAATCACTTGCGACTGCGCTTATTATAAAAAAATCTTGATTTAGCAGCTGTCACTCAACTCAGCGAAAAAAATAGAGATTTAACTTATGAGGTCCTAACACGGTATGAGGTGGTCCTAACACGGTCTAAAGGCCTCTAGGTAGCGCGCGCGCTCGGACCTCGAGGTGGCCCTACCTCGAGGCCTGAGAGACGTGAACTGGGACCATCGTGTCGCCAGGTCTAGGGTCCAACTATTAACATAGGCATGCAGCCTCTGCATTATGGCGTCGAGGTTAAACACATGTCTGTTTTTTAGTTGGTAGGTCGGCGTCATTATAGCCGAAGTCCAACATAATCACCACGCTGCACCGCATCTGGTGGTAATCATGAGGAATTGTAGCGAATTTAAAAAAAAGATATCCTAATTCCTATCCGTTGTAGCTATTTGAAAATTTTCTTAAAAGGTCTCAATTTTTTGAACAAATTTAAATCAACGTTCTCAGCTTTTGAAAAAATGTTTAGACAGCAAGAAAATGGGTACATACAAACTTTTTTGATACAAATCGATCCTGTTTCTTGTAGGGACTAGAAAGTCAGAAATAGCAAAAATTATCCCCTAGGTACATTTCGTAAGAAATTACTGTAGCCGCACATGTTCTGTGGTTAGTATTATTATACCTATGTTCTGTGCTGTAGCTATACTGGGTAATATTACCTTATGTATTACCTTATTTTTTGAAGATAGTGTCACTTGCATTCACAGATTAAACCATATTTCATTTATAAAACTATACATTAAAGTTAACTTTCGGGGTACTTAAAAGGGGACTAATTGACCTAATGTAGAGTAATATAGAAATAGATGTTTTTGTTTGCAAAAAGAACGTCAAAGTACGCGCCCAATTAAGACTTTAATAGTATTTACGTACTCGTATAATACACGCAACCTACGCTAATTGGGGCCGTAGTATAGGTACCTACAATAACGGATCTGTTACCATGCACACAGACGCGTGTATGTCTGTGTGTAAGGGCGTAACAACAATCACCTCGATAACGGCAGATCCGTTACTTAGCAACCGTTAAGTCCGCGCGTGTGGTTCCAAAATCTAAAGGCAACCCCTTAGAATTCTAGAAGATTATTAGCGTTAAAAGGTTCCTGTTACAAGGAATTGTAATTTAGCTTTGTCCATCTCGCTTTATCCCTACATTGTTTTTTTTGTATACTAATAGATAACGAGACGAGCCGGTCGTTTGCCTGATGGCAAGCATAACGACGGTCCAAGACAATTGCTGTGCTCAGAACTTTGAAACACAAGGCCTTTAAATCACTGCATTGCGCTCGTTACCCTGAGACATTAGGTATTAAGTCTCATAAGCCTAGTAATTTCACTGGCTACTTTGCTCATCAAACCGGAACACAGTAATGCTTGCACATTACTGCTTGCGATCACCAAGGCATTTGCAAGCGTGGTCTATTAATCAACCCGCCCCCCATTACGGGGGAGGCCTAGGTTCTGCAATGGACGTCTTCCACCTGACGACGATGATGATGACACGGTCAGAATTCACATACAAAACTAATTTACCTATACCTAAACATTACTTAGATAAATAGAAATTATGAACAAACCATAGTTTATTACCCAGATCTTAGGGTATTAGTGATGTGGGCGGGGTTGTTATGACAGAGTTCAGACATATTAAGTGTTTTGTTATTTTTCCTTTCTACTTGTTTTTCTTTATAGTGTTCTTAATTGCTACAATAAGCTTCTTACATTTAGATGTGGGAGGTGTCAGACTAAATATTTTCGGTCTTAAATACTACTGAGTATATTGAATAGCATAAATAACGCTCAACTGTCGCAGAATATAGGCCCTCACCACTAATTAGGGTTGTATAGAGAGAACCAGGAATTAGTCTCACAACACCGGACACCCAGACATATCCAGAAAAATATAGAAAATAAAAAATAAAATACTAACCTTTTATACGGGGTTTACACAGGTGACTATAGCCACACGATTTTCGCCGCAGGGCGAATATCGACTGTCTAAATGGCAATTCGCCTAGGCTGCAGGTGACTAAAATCGCAAGTTCCAAAGTAGAGTAGGTTTGACTTTTGTCGTGAGAAAACAAATCGCTTGCGGCGCGACTAAAATCGACTGGGAAAATGTTCACAGTCGCAGGCGATCGCCCGCCGCATGAAGGTGTATTGTTGACATTTTAATGCAGAATTAAGTAGTCACTTGCGATTTTTATGGACTTGTGTAAATAGGGTTTGAAGCGATTTGGTAAGCGACCAGCCGTACGACGAAAATCGACCTATTGTAAATACCCCATACGACTGTTACTGTCAAATTATTGTCAAGTATGTATTAAAACTCAAAAGCTTAGAGTTAAGTTTAGCTACTTTTTTGTTGCCTGCTGTAGATAGAGATTTTTCGTTTTCCCGTTAGTGGATTTTTTCCCGAAGATGTCTTGTTGTTTGATTTGCACATCTCTAAAGTCCCGCCCACGTTGGTGTTATTCTTATTCTTCGAAATCATTATAGAGGTCTATGACATTGTACTAATCTGTAACAATGTAAACATGAGAGAATTCTATCTAATAATTTTAAACGAGCAAGTCTTATCTACTCGTATATACAGGTTGTATATGTAAAGTGGCTCAATATTAGAACAAAATGTCGTTTTGGAAAAATGTAGGAAGTAATTATAAATTCATATCAATAAAAACATCTATTTAATTGTCATTAAACTTTGCAAGATCAGGAGAATATGGACACCCTAGCGGTAGTCGGTCAATGACACGACAGATCCTGCTGTCTATCCCTCCCACGTATCTCGCGCCCGCGTCAGGCCTGCGGCAGACGTGGTGACTCTGCTTTGTAATAATTAAGGATATTTTGATGATTGATGAGGTAACAAAAAAGTTTGGTTTCTGTTGACTAGTGACGTATATCACCTGTATATTCACATCCTTAAAAATTATACCGTTTAGGTAAACGCCCTGTATAAAAAGCCTGCGTTTGAATATCTTATCCCGAAAGTGACAATACTATCAGCATTTTTAGAACGTTGCTAACTGGCAGGGTTTATTTACATTAAGATCGTATCCTTGGGGTTTTATTTTAATAGGTTTAGATAACATTTAATATTTCATTATATGTCATTTTATAAATCGTTTACGCCTCATAGCTTTTCAAACAAACTTTCATGTCAAAAATCTTCGAGACGAATGAACATATTTAAGTATCTAACTGCCTGAGCTAAATATGATCAACCGCCAATATCTGCCGTTACGTTGACCTACATGAAATCCTTTTCTCTAAAATCTGGTTCCCAACACCCTTTTAAAGCCCGTGGGAACAACTCTGTTACCTTGGCTCTGGCAGTTACAGATGAACCAGTTCTAGTTTAATTCCAACAAAAGTGCTCCTTACAATAACTCTGCAGTGAATATAACAGCTATACAGAACAACAGATACAGCTACTTTGTTATAAAAAAAAATTAAATGAAAATAGTTTCAATATCGTCTTTATAGGGCTTCTATTAGATTAAATAAATTCTGTACTTGGGAAAAGGTAGTTAATAGCTACAACTGTCTGGATTACCAAATCTTGTTCCGTGGCTGTATGCTTGAAGAATACAATGAAATATTTTTTTATAAGGTGCCACTACAAACTTGCGGATCAAAAACTGAAAAGCCGCGCTGCCCGTTGTAAATTTTTTGATAGACACGTTGAAGTTACATCCCCTCTTTTTTGCGTCGAGGGTTAAAAAGAGTGAATAACCGTAAAAGTTTAAAACAGCGGATACAGTTTGTTTATAACAACACAGACTAATAGGTAATGCGCATTGTCCCTGTGACTGAGGGGGTCGAGCGGGACCCCCCCACTTGTTGGCTACTTATCTTTTGCTCAACCGATTTATACGCGACATCATTTACTCGTTTGTAGAGCTTATCTATTTATATCTAACTAGCTTTTCTTCACTCTTCAAGTAAGTAGATACAAATTGTTGTATGTATGCCTATATTAAAAATGAGTGCAGATTTTAACATTTTGATAAGGACATAGGAAATTGAACTCTGATTTATTTAGTTCTTTCATTGTATCTAGTATTAGTATGGTATTTGGTAGGTTCTTTGAAAATAATTTTGTTTCTATCAGTGGAGACTTTTAAATGGCTGTTGTATTTTTAAGCTTAAGATTTATTTTACTGTAGTATAGTCGATAATCTTCCTAAAATATAGTAAATAAATAAATAGCTTCTGCCTGCGATTTCACCCGCAGAAACAGTACATTTTTCCGGGATAAAAAGTAGCCTATGTTACCCCGGTCCATAAACTGTATCTTTGCAAAAAATCACGTCATTGCGCCATTGCTGCATTAAAGAAGAATAAACTAACAAACCTACAAACACACTTTCACATTTTTCACAGTATTTATAGAATATATTACTCCTTAATAATTTCTTAGTTTTTATCTGAAAAACTGAATAATCTGTCTGATAAAACACTGAGTAGATGCCAGACAGTGAAGTTGGTTTATTCTCGCCGAGGGCATCGGATACCTGTTGTAGTTGCATAAGCCAACTGACCTACTATGCCAAGAAGGCTTTTTTTCAGTAGGTTGTTTTTCACTAAATTAAAAACTTTTAATCCCCGACCCTAAGTGAGTAAAGTTAGGTATTTGCGTTTATTTAAATATATTTAAACATTTTAAGGGTTACTTTCGAGCTCATTAATTTAGCGAATGGACTTCAATTATGGTAATAGAAGTTACCTTGGGGCTAATAAAACTAATTGTGCTACTTATTTAGACGGTTGTTTGTTACCGGTTCTGGCTTCTTTTTGTAAACATGTGACAAAAAGAAAGTCACCGGCTTTTGGGTTTTTTATATGCTCTTCTGCAGCCGGAATACACTGATAAGTGCTTGGCGACAGATTTCCAATTTGAGGGTGGTAACAAGCTAGTGAGCACTAGAAAATGCCCTACCGCTGTTGTGCTTTTTTATGTTATTTGGTAACGAGACGAGCTGGTCGTTTGCCTGATGGTAAGCATAACGCCGGCCCATAACAATTGCAGTGCCACTCAGAACTTTGAAACACAAAGACCTGCGCGGCACTGCAGTGCGCTCGTTACCCTGAGACATTAGGTAATAAGTCTCATAAGCCCAGTAATTTCACTGGATACTCTGCTCATCAAACCGGAACACAGTAATGCTTGCACACTACTGCTTGGCGGCAGACTTCACGAGCAAAGCGGTGGTACCAATCCAGACGGACACTCGCAGGAGAGTTAGTCCTCCCACTAACAAGTAGCATGCTATGATTGCATCATGACGTTTTCTTTCACTTGAAGCTCAAGCTCATTGAAGGATTCGAATCATCAACCCACAGATTAGCGGCCGACGTCACTACGACTGAGGCATCATCGCTTCAACTATGAATCTTATTTTACCGGTTTCGGTGGTGGTAAAAACTACCAACTGACCTTATCGCCAAATAAAATAGAGTTAGACGCAATCAAACACTAATTAGACAAAGAAAACAATATACCATTGCTTTTCAGTATAACGTTTCCAGGTATCTCGCCCAGGCGCCCGATTCTGTTAACGTAATAGCAATCATCTACTATAATGCTATTCTCAATACACGTAATAGCAATAATCCACTATAATGATATTCTCAATATAATTGTTCAGAGCAAAGTAGGCAATAATATTTCTGGACGTATGAGATAATAATATGAGACCGAATGTCTCAGAATGACGAGCGCGACACAGTATTGCACAGGACTTTGACATTAAATAAACGGTTCCGTACTGGTGTTGAGCCTTTTGTGAGGAGACCAGATGCTCCTTATCATCAACTGAAAGACGTCCACAGCTGATTATAGACTTCCAATACCCTTTAAATTTAAATCTACTACTTCATGCCTCTCGCGAAATATTTTTTTTCCATTCTGGCTGAAGCTGCACTTATTAATTGTTAACTAGTGTAGTACCACTCATGAAATCCACATGTTATTAAAGAACCAATAAATGATTTTTTTTATTATCCAATCGAATAACCAGTGTTGCACCGGATATACATGCAACCCGATACCGAACGTCGACAAACTTTTCCCTACCTCCCTTCAACACACCACAGCACTGCAACAACCCTCAAGCATTGACAATAAGAACGAGATTTGCTTGGCTTTCTGGTTTTATAGCTTCGAGACAGGTGTGTTTATTAAATATGTTTGAGTTCTACAAGCCATCACATCTGTTCGCCGTAGGAGTGTTCATTTCGCCACTTGATCACGATCGTACGTTTTCCCCATAATTTTGAGCAGGATGTGATCTATTTTTGAGTGCGCAGGTGTCAATGTAGGATGTTGGTACTGACATTTTATTAATAGAGGGAAACAAAGGAGGATTGAAATCTCACACGTGTGTATCATTTTGGAATTTGACGGTAGAACTACATTCACACGTTTTATACTTTAGTTGTAACCTAGTTTTGTGTAACTCTCGTTGTTTGTCTTTGAACGTGTTTCTGGGGCCCTTCTTCTCGATCGATTGTATATTTATGACACGCACTTAGAAACATTTAACTTTTATGAGTGCTCTCGTCAATTAAGAATTCTAATTAGAACCTTGATTTTAAAACCAGAACTGCAATCCTTGCACACTACTACTAGCATAAATGAGAAACCTAACCTGCTCAAACGTACCCTCGACGAAGACTAAAAGTTGTGTAAAGCTTCTAGTCGTGTTCAAACTCACATCTCATCATTCACATAGGCTCTAGAAAAGTGCTCATGATAGTGTTATGAATAGTTATTTCGGAACCATTTTTTCAAATATGTGTTTTACAACGTTTCTAATCCAATAGGATTACGGACATATTCATGTCTAAAATTTAGGTTTACGTATTAGAATAGTCGCTAGGAGGCTCCTGTGCTGTTTGCCTCCATGCATCGTTGCCATAATTACATAATCCTTAATTTTATAGTACGATTTTTTAATAAATTTAAACGTTTTGTTTTATTTGTATAGGAATTTTATTATAGAATCTAGGACCGTTTGCCACGAAGTAGTAAATTATGGTATCGAACACATCTTCCGGAGAAATTTAATATTTTTTATTATTACCTATAAAGGCGAAACTGTGTTTTTTGTTTTTTCTTTCAGACAGCAACGCATCGAATACAATTTTGGCACAGTTTATGGGCCGGAGTGGATGTTACTCGGCATAGGCTTTTTATGTCGAAAAATGTACGGATCCTGTGGGAGTTTTCCGCAACCTTGGTGAAACCACGCGATTGCTAGTGTTTCTATCTATATATTTATATGTAGAAAGGTGGAGATATATAATTTCTCTTGAGCGGTCCAATAAACGTACTGTGTTGCGTACTTAGTCGTAGCTACGTGCTACGAATCTCGTAGCAGGCGCGTAGAGCTGTAATGTTTTTCTAGGCGTCATATTCTCCATTTGCATAGTTATTTAATTATATTATTGGTATTCGATTTTAGGCACAGATTGTGTAAAAAATTTGCACAGTTTATGTCTTTACGTCTGAGTCGTCTGACCGCTATCTCAAGTGGTGGCTTACCATAGAAGACGTCTCAAAGTACTGCCGCACATTGTGCCACCGAACGCGTTCACTAACGCGACCCCAACCTGTGGACAAGATTTTTCATACATTTTGCATCAGGTCGCTTAGGTCGTCAAAAAGCCACCAAGTGCTGTTCTCTCCCTTTTGTGACTACAAGTGGCTGTGACTGGAGGCTGCGTTCGGTGACCCAATGTGCGTAAACAATGTTCAATGTGGTTTAATTGATTTGTGTAAGTTAATATGGTCACAGTCGTACTTAATATTTCACTGGTTTTGACGTCAAGCAGGCTTTAAACGTTAGTAGATCCAATGATGTTAATTATCGATATGGTCGAAGATGGTGTAGCAAGTACAAAATGAAAATGGGCTTTCCTGGAACTTATCGACAGTTGCAACGGATTTCCTATTAGAGTGTAGACTGTAGACGACCAATAGGAAATGTCCTACGTATCCGTCCATCGTAATAATACTGCCTAATTATCACATACTCAGACTCCTGAACTCTAACTACGATTGTCTCTATCTACATGAATCGGGATGGTTCAAGACTCTGATACGGAACAAACAGTGATGCTTTTAGATGTAAAAATATTTGTTCAGTTGCAGGAATCGAACCTGCAACCCCCTAGCGGCTACCGAAATCCAACTGCCTATCAACCATACCACGAAGGATGTCATCATGCTTGCATTACAAGGGCCAGCAATCGTTCTATACGATAGAACCGGTTTTCTAATCCAGTGTAATTGCTTGAGCCATTACACCAGCTCCATAATGCGTTATAACGCCTACAAGCGGTGGAGGAAGGTGAAGAATCCAGTTCTAATAACATTCCTCCTTGTCATGCTCTCCTCGTGCCACGCTTGTCCGCAGGCAAATCGCGTACGAAATAGATGCCAGTCGACTATTATCAAACCAGCCCACTTCGTCTTCTACAGAAGTTTATAGAACTGTCAACCCTAGCCGTCCGTTATTTAGATTAAATATCAGCCAAGCCATGCACGAGGTGTCCTATCATTTTAAGACGATCGTGCCTGTTTATCTAAACAAATAAATATAATTGAAGTGTCTGTTTGTAATGTTAAAATAACAGGTTTCTACTAAATGGATATGAAAGTATATAAGGTACCTATAAAAAATAAATTTTAAAATTTGTGTCTTGTCAAAATAAAATTCAAAATGCTTCGTAGGCTCCAAGGGAGCACTCATGACGGTTAAAATAAATGACTGTAACGGCGGGTCTCTATAACGTTCGTCTGCCCCAATCTCAAACTAAAACTAATGTTGTCTTTATCACAACATAATAAATGACAAAGACATCAACAGAACCAATCCGTGCTCAAAGTTAACCTACCTTCCAGAAACCTACCGTGCTCGTTCCAAATTGGTATAGGCCGAGCAAGAATAAGGGCAAGAAACTCGTGTCAGCATTCTTTATGTTTTGACGGGATTTTCACTGGCAGATAGCTGATGTTATAAGGAGTAGCTTAGGCTACGTGGGCGAAGCCGCAGGGCACATCTAGTCTACCAAAGGGAAAGTCCCTTTACGAAAGACGGTGAAGGTGGATTCTGATTCAGGTTAGTAATAATTTGTATTGTTGCATTCATACGTCAAATTATAATAATACATAATCCTTAACAACTATTCCATGGCTAGGAAATCAGGCACTACGAAGACCATATTCTCCAGTCATCAATCCATCTTCGACGGCTCAGGCGAGATAGTGGTAAAATATTAACCCAAGAATAAAAAAGACATACAGACCAAAGATGAGACAGTTATAACATACCTGGGTGTTTTTTTCGGTCGATCAATATATTTTATAGCGTTGCCTGACCCATATCCGACACGTCCACCTAGCATTCACATAACGAGGGCTGATTTTTCTAGTTTAATTAATATAGGTCCAGTTCTGCTGCTGACCTCATCTAACTCCATCCATTAATACAGTCATCACCGCAAAGACTGTCAGCGAGTGAGGAAGATCTGTAAGTTCCCTGTCAGTAGCGCTAATGGAACCATGATATTATCACACCTTAAGTTTTCAGTCACTCAATTATCTTTTGTATCAGGTTTGTACTTTGGCACCTAGTTTGAGACTATAGCAAGCGACACGTTCACAAATAAACTGAAAGTGCTCAAAATAAATGAAACACTTTGTGTATGCAATAAAGCTCGTACGTCTACCACGTACTTTTAGGTGCTCACTTAGATTAAATATACACGGATAGAGTGTTAATAGTTGTACTGCATGCTATGTTATCATTGGGTGGTGGTGTGTTATTGTGATTGCATGATTGTAGACTACCAAATGGAGCGAAGTTTACATTTGAAGGTTTGACATTGAGATTGTTGGTTTCATTTTGGGCTTCTATGCATATTTATTCTAAAGTGTCTTGATAAAATACGATTCTATTTTGCGCCAATCTTTATGCCTAAGTTTAAAGGTTCAAGGAGAAAAAAATAAAAGATCCAAGTCGAAAGTTATAGTTTATATTAGATTTATAATAAGATATGTAGTCTACAAAATTTCACAAATTTTCACAACTTTATTTGAACCTAAAGCGTCTACCCATTTTATTACGAAAATAAAATTATCCGAAATGTAGCTACGAACGTCGAGGGCCAGTTTTACGTAACCATTATTTTTCAAAATATAATCTAATAGGCAATACTTTATAATCGCATTTTCTTTACATATGAGTAACTCGAAAACTAATAACGGTAAAAAAATAAAAAAAAATATTAATCCATAAAACCAGCCCCCCGTGGAATTAACACAACAACATCTTCCGATACAATAATTATACATTACATTTACTATCGTTATATTAACTAGAGTTATACAGAATAATGATCCTATGAAATATAATTATGCATTTTTTTAAATTTATTCAATAGGTATAATAATAATACTTAATAAGTATCAATATAGGTAATGATTAGTCAATGTGCTACAGACTACAATAGTTTATAATAATGAATGAATCATATTATTTTATTTATCATTTATTACGTTTAATTTATAAGTTCAATACTAGAACTAGACGTACATAATGCAGCCTCGGCCCGGGTCGGGCACGTAATCACAAATAAACATTGTCAACACATAAAATAATAATCAATAATAATAATACAGATAAAAATCATTCATAAAAACATTACAATAAAAATCTAAACATTAAAACACACTTAAAACAAACATTATATTAATATTATCATAATCATAGTGTGTAATGTACGTATTATAATATTATCATTTAAGCGAATAATCGTATAGTCAAAAATAATGGTGAGCATGGGCCGCGGGGGCAGGCAGGGCGCGGGCGGCCACCAACGATCGAGCGGCCTGCCTGGCGCGGCCGGACCGGGCCGGACGGGCCGGACCGGGCCGGACGGGCCGGAGCGGGCCGGACCGCCGCCAGCGCAGCCGCGGCGCGCGACGCAACCGTTCTCTAACAACATTTTAGCTACCTCCTCATTACACTACTACAGACTCAACATACAACTGGCCGCGCGCCCCCGCTCCCCGGCCGCCCGTCCCTCGCTTCTTATATTAATATATAATAATATCTTAATCCTTTACGCTATTACGTTAGGTAAGCATTATAAATTTCGATTTCTCATTTACGCTAGTCAATAATAATAATTATACAACTTTTTTTAAATTTTTGCATTTTTTTCGAAATTCTATCGTAACGTATTTCGACTCTCTCTGCGGCGACGAGCGCGGCGGCACTCGACGACCTAATAAAAAACGTTCATAATAAGAAAATATATAGTGAACAACTCTGCCGACTTACGTTAGGTACGGCGCGGCGGACGGGCCGTGCCGGCGAGGCGCCGACTTTTGGCACCAGTGTTTCGATTACGCAATTTTTTACTTCTTTTTTAAATATTTTTTTAACGATTCGAGTAAAAAAGATCCCTACTACGAGAACGTGCGAAACGACGGGGTCCGCCGGCGGCGCGGCGTCCCCGCGCCCGCGAGCACGTAGCGACGCGCCGACGCGCTTACGAGATGATGCGGATGGCCTGGTGCGCCGGCGCCGAGCACGCGGGGCACGGCGCCGCGCCGCCCGCCAGCCGCTGCGCGCACTCCATGCAGAACAGGTTGTGGCCGCACGGCACCAGCGCCGCCGCTACGCCGCGCTCGGCGCACACGGCGCAGGCACGCGCCGGCGACGCGGCGGGCGACGGCCGCGTGGGGCCCCACGCCCACACGCCGGCCGCGTTGCCGCCCGGAGACTCGAACGATGGCGACTCGCCCAGCCCCTCGTCGCGCTCGGTGGACGACCAGATGCCCAATAGGTCGCCGAGTCGCCCCGACGAGCCGCCCGACGAGCACGAGCCGGCCGACGAGAACGTGGCCTCCTGCTCGGGACGCAGCAACGACGCCAGCCCGGCGCGGTACAGCTGCGCAAGCGGCTCGCCATCGGCGGGCGGCGCGGCGCCGGCGGCTGCAGCAGCGCCAGTGCGCAGCGCGATGTGTGCCTCGATCTCCTTGCGCGCTGCGTCCACGCTCTCGGGCAGCCCGGTCACCTCGAACACGGGCTCGCGCTCGCGCGATGGTGTCACTATATATGTGTGCGTGGTGTGCTGGATGCGCTTAATGGTGGCGCCCTTCGGGCCCACCACGAGCCCCACCACGCGGTAGGGCACGCGCACCTGAGCCGTCACGTGGCCAGGCGCGCCGGCGGGCGGCGGCGGCGCGGCACCGCACTTGCGCGACGCGCGGATCTGTGAGAAGTGCTCGGCCGCCGAGAGGATCTCGCGCTTGGCGCGCGCCACATCCTCCTTGCGGCCGGTGACCACAAACACCGGCTCCTCGCCACGGACCGGCGTCTTGATGTACGTGTTTGTCTTCGCGCGCAGCGCTTTTATCTTGCAACCTGGAACAAAGGAGAGCGAGAGGTTATAAATTTATAATAGCGTAGCCCCGCCTTGTGCGCCAAAGTTAACGTTATCGTTGCCCGAGCACTCGTGACTTATAAATTTCAAGGTTGGGTAGGTATTCGACAAAATTCATAGCGTTCGTGACATTGTGAAATATTGTCAAAAATGTACATTATGGAAACAGTGAGGTCTCTGCGGGTGTACTCCGGCGTCAACGTGTCCGCGAGCGGCCTCCACCCCTACCCACTCCACACCACGCGTGAGGGCAGTAGGTTACTAAGTATTACATCAGCCAGTCGGCGAGAGGCTGGTAACCGAGGCGCATGCTGTATACCGTTCCATCAAAATCCTGTTACGAATTTTAATTGTCTTTTCCAACAGTTTCAATGACTACTTTCCCTACCCGACAATTTATGTGTCAATTGCGAAAACATACTTTTAATAATAAGTAATTCACGCAAGCCACGTGTCCACGCCACAACACGCGTGCCGTCCTGCACTAAAGCGCGGCGTGGCCGCGCTCTATCCCGCTCACTCGACTCCAATGCGGCAAACGTAGCGTCTCAACCCGCGGCTACACGAGATCTTGACTTCTTGAGAGGTTATTGTGACGACCTACATTCGCCTCGTGAATTCAATATTTGTGAACTGTGGGGATTGTTTTCATACCTAACCATACTTTCTTCGAAAAATAGAATGTACTTGATGAATCTATTGTTGACTTATAAAGATTTCTAGAAAATCACTTGATGAAATTAAGGTATGTATATTAGATCGTTCACACGAAACTGAGTATGTCAATAATAACGTGCAGTACTTGTGTGTACAGCGTCCAAGCATATAAGGCGTGACAGCTGATAGCTCTACAACAATACTATTACCGTCGCGACGATCGGGAAAAGCCTATAGGTACCTATGTTATGTAGTAGAGGGTAGTTTTATGAATCACGTGTCATCGACCCGAGGCGGTTAACCTTTCCCCAAGTTACGTTATTTTCCTCCTTATTGCCTACAAATTAAAGCTCACGTATTTTTAGAAAACGAAAACCACTGCCATGCTATTTTCATCCTTTGTCTTTTAAGTTTTAGGCTCAAAGTATGAGGCGTCGAGTTTCTGATATGAAAGTAATTGGTGCTAATATCTGAGCGTGGAAAAATCGTTTTTCGATCATGATTTAGATTGCTTTGGTTTTATTTGGGTTCAGATTTATTAATATTCATGAAGCGAATAATTTGTTTGGTGTTTAGAATGTTTTTTAAATTCAAGTTGATAAAAGATTTATAACTATAATTTGATGACGAACCGATTGATTGTTTAATCGTTTTATAGCACGGTCACTTATTAATTGGTATTGTAGATTTATATGATTTCTTTTATTTTGTACAAATAAATTGAGTTTGGATTTATGTAGAAATATATCAAATCCGTTTACATAACAACTACACCATGGAAGCTGTCAATTTCAGTTTACATTCTTCTCTCAAAAGTAGGTCACAAAGCGCCCTCAAACTTATCATAAAAAGTAAGTGTTGATATTGTCTCCCAGCGTACAACAGTACACACTATTGATATTATCTCGGTTGGCCCGCCGCCAAGCGCAGGCCTTAGTTCGGACCGCTCTACACTACAATACTTTACGTATTACGTGTGCCATACAGTATACGTCCTTTATATTGAGCTGGTCGTTTGCTTGATGGTAAGCATTACGCCGGCCCATAACAATTGCAGTGCCACTCAGAACTTTGAAACACAAAGACCTACGCGGCACTGCAGTGTGCTCGTTACATTGAGATATTACGTATTTTAACTCATAAGTCCAGTAAATTTCACTGGCTACTCATCAAACCGGAACATAGTTATGCTTGCACATTACTGCTTGATCGCGGCAGATTTCACGAGCAAAGTGGTGGTACCAACCCAGACGGATACTCGCAGAACAGTCAATCCTAGCACCTAGGAAACAAATCTAACTCCTACCCACTGGTTATATAATGTTTGTATTTGATCAATATTATTAAATAAAACAAGTTTTTTGTGGAATAATAATAATATTGTATTCTATTATCAATAGTAATATGTACTCGGATGTATTATGTAGTAACATATCAATAGACTGTGCTAGACGCTTCCGCCCAACCAATCCAATCTTGCTAGGAAGTGCCATTCACTAGGGCGTTACGCGGCTACGCCGTAGCGGGCACTGCACTCTACGCGCCGTGCTGATCCAGGTCACCGCCTCCCTCCGCTGTGACGTCACGCGGCGCAGTTTATGGCCAGTATTACCATTTTATTTGGTAATATCATGATTTTTATTTTCTTGTGTAATATTGTGGGCGTTGCGTCATAAATTATCAACCCCCAAACGAGAGAGGGGTTATGTGTTTTGCGTGAACGTTTGTCTGTGTGTGTTTGACGTCTATATTATGAATTTATTTGCTAACCGTTCTTATTTTTTAATTAAATTATTACACGAGTACATTTCCAATAAACACTTTCAATGTACATAAGTACATTTCCAATAAAAACTTTCGGACTTTCGATAAGGCATGGAATCATTTGTGTAATTTAGATATTATTTTAATAAAATTATGTTATTATTCCAATTCATTTCTGTACCTACTGGATCATATTGAGTTTTAGTTAAAAGTGGTATATGGCCTGCACATAAATACAGTGACATTTGTCTGTTTTCTTTAAATTTATCTAACAATTGGGCATGCATTGGTGTTTATTATGTTGGTGATCAAAAACAATATTTTAATAATGAATAGTAGTTTCAACACTACGCCCAGCCATTGCGATGCTAAGTTCAGACTAGATGAATGTTATTGGTAACGAGACGAGCTGGTCGTTTGCCTGATGGTAAGCATAACCCCGGCCCATAACAATTGCAGTGCCTCTCAGAACTTTGAAACACAAAAGCCTGCGCGGCACTGCAGTGCGCTCGTTACCCTGAGACATTAGGTATTAAGTCTCATAATCCCGGTAATTTCACTGGCTACTTTGCTCATCAAACCGGAACACAGGAATGCTTGCACATTACTGCTTGGCGGCAGACTTCACGAGCAAAGCGGTGGTACTAACCCAAACAGACACTCGCAGAAGAGTTAGTCCTCCCACTAACACTATCTTCAGTTAGTTTTGGTGAAATTCAGTCTAAATGTTATACAATTAAAGTTAGGTAGTTGCAGTGTTTGACCCGCTGCTACGATGTACGTAGCCTACGGGCCGAGCTGCTACGACCGTAGGGGGTCTACGAGGTCGACTTAACATGCGATTGTGAAAGAACCTATTTGACCCCATAACAGTAAACGAGAAAAGTATATTTTTGTGTAATTGGATTCATGAAGGCGAATCTCACGATATCTATAAAATAATGAACTGCAGTAACAATAAACGGTCTTACCACAATAAATTTAAAGAGACACTAAACATGTGTTAAACAACGTCTAACTCGTAAAACATGCCTTATTCACGTTCTTAAATATAATCAACCACAAATCTTGATTTTAGTAGTGTCTAACCGTTGTGACTCCATTCTGTTGTGATATTTGTAATAATTTAAAGAAATGTTTAACTTTAGACACTGTCTAGCTAAAAAGGCGTCTAAAAATGTATTTTTGTGGTAGCACGGCTTAGTGCTTAGTGTCATTATATAACAGCTCGGCGGCTCGTGGGGGTCACCCACGTGGGGATTTCCACAGGAACCGTGAATTTTTCCGGAGAACAGAAGCCTATGCCACACTCCGTTCCATAAAATTCTTTTTGCAAAAATTACGTCGATCTGTCGCTTCGCTGCAGCCTGAAAGAAGGACAAACCAACACACTTTCACATGTACAATATGAGTAGGGATAACTTGTTCCGCGTCTATACAATACAAACAAGCATAACGACAAAGTTGTACTTTCCATAAATTAGTAAACTTCTAACTCGTCAACTGAACATTGTTATTGAATTTGCAACTTTATTGCATCGTCAGTACGGCTGCGAATGGATTGGATGGAAACTCAATTAATACTTTGACAAGGGTGGGACGTGTGGAGACCTGATTTAAATAGCCAAAGGACTATTTATTCTGGAAAGAAGGTGAAAGAGATGGAGATAGACTCAAAGATAGCAGAGTGATTTTATAGCATTGTCTGGAGGTTGAGCTTACGGCGAAGGAACACAATCGTTGCCATAGCAAATTTGTAGGGTATTTTGTAGTGCCTGCTTGAGTAGCTATAGCTCTGATGAAAAATATGTCGCAAAGTTCATATCAGTTTGCATCGGCAGTTGCTTTCAAAAGCCAGTTCACATTTTAGGTTAAGCGTATTTGCCAACTTTGACCACAGATCATACGACAAACGTTAGCCGTTCAAAAATAACATAACAAAATAAATGACTTTAACGGAGGCTAATTATTTTTATAATTACATTTTAAAAATATGAACCCCACACTTTGGGGATATTATTGTAAATTTGACGTTCCAAAAATTATCTCATTCAGTGAGATTTGAATTCGGTAACTTCTGATCTCCGCATCAGACGCTGTAACAACCTGAGCTGTGGGCGCGGATACAGAACTAAGTAATGTTAAGTGTTTTCTCTGCGGCTAAAAATCGTGGTAACACGTGCATCGTGTAATATCTGGATACGAATGGTGTTACAACAGTAAAGCATCTAATTTAGTGTAGTACTTGATCAACTTATTATTAAATGAATGAGATGGCTAGGTTCTGACCTAATAAATAAGATTTTATTACAGAAAAAAGAACGGTCGCTTGGGTTTGAGAGCTTTGGAATCATTTCGAGTTTCCCAGAATCAGTAGGGGCATAAGTATTATTAATTTCTCAGAACTATAAATGTCAAAATGATAATTAAAAACAAATATCAAAACAGGTCAAACACGTGGATCGCTAAAATCAACAACATCAATTACCCCATGCTTTCACATATATAAATAACATGTTAATCTTTGAACAGAAAAACCGAATGGAAAATAGGTCAAATCCTGTGTAAAAGCAAAAATGCAGAATAATCCTTACATGACCACAGATTAATGTATACATCTGAATTAATAATGATCAGGCGGGGAAACAGCAGAAAGCGTATTCTCACTGAATAATGAACGAGACAACCTTGTTCTGTCTCGCTCCCACAAAAAGGTATCCCCATGTACTGCTTCTATAAATTCCCTCAATGTTTACTTTGGATAATCGATTTGATACTTTTACTTCAGTTCACTTTTTTCTGTTTCTTTTTTTGGAAACATATTTTTTAACGCTGTTCGTGGTTGTTTTCGCACAGGCTCATACCAAATAGCATATTTAACTTACTTAAAAACATGTTTGTATAGTAGGTATGATCAAAAAGTCCGCAATATGTTGTATGCTTCTGAATCTAACCCTCTGAAAAAGCTTTTAAAAGTTTCAAATTCTACCGCAGTATTTCCCAGGAGATCCAAAATAAACGTAATTTTCTTTACAGTATTTTGACGATCCTTATCGCTCGGTAACGCGTTATGGCGAAATAAAATATTATATTACAAGTACCAGGGATGGAGCAACGAAGGGATAAGTGATCGATTTCGAGCCTTTGAATATTGAGGAGGATTCGCAATTCATAGAATTTGTTCATACTCAAAGTCCCAATGTTACTTTCTGCTGCTATAAATACAGATGTAGTCGAGCTATACAAGTTATATCGTAACGGCCAATTTCTAATATGTTTAGATTTATTCAATATCAACATTTGGACAAGCTCGCGTTTTATGGTTTTGGATATTTAGGCATGACTTTATGATCTCTCCCTCGTCAGAGATGGTTAAGACGATTAGTCACTTTTTACTAACGAGTTTTTAGAGAAATCTACGTAGTGGTTATGTCAAGTCACCAGGCGAGCATAAATCATGGCACGTAGCCATAACAACGGCGGCGGTAGGGCGACTAGGGGTGGCCAACCTCAGCCCGCTCCCCCGGGATGAAGGCATTTTCCCGCGCTCACCTAGCTACAGCAGTTTCTGTATACATCACTCGCGTTTTATACAGAACGCTCGGTAAGCCAGGAACGCATTTTCATCATTCCGCCTTGTCAATTCTGTGAATGTTTTTTAAAGCTGCAGCGTAACTTTCTGCTCTGTTTCCGTGAAATTCGAGCTTTACAAGACAAAGAATTATTAACTCTCATTGAGACGCCATCCAAATGAGTCACGATAGAAAGATCAATAAAGAGTGTAGGTATAATAGAAAATGTTAGCCAATGCGGTTTAGCAAAAACAGTGTTTCGTCATAGCGCTGGCAGAGCGCCAGCGAGCTATCTCCCGGATCAACATCCAAGAGCTCTACGCTGAACTACATTGAACTCGGCTACACGAAAAATGTCAACACTTCGCACCAAATGGACAAACAAGTTCGTATTGAAAACAATAATGTTTGAACAGGGCTGATTAAATTCCTATTGGCAAACAGAATTGTTTGCAATCAATAATTTTCTTTCAATGATTAGTATAGTTTTAATAATGCCGCAAAGTAATTGTTGATATTATAGCCAAGATTGATTGATAAACCCGCGAGAGCGTTAGAAAGAATCTCGATCACGTTTACAACTTTCAGCAGAATTAACTCGAAACTAATTAAAAAACTGGATAGAAAAGAAAAAAAACGCGAAATTCCCAAACAATTTTATCAACTTCAAAACTGGGTCAATGTTCTGTTTCTTCAACAGTAGAATTCGAGCGTCTTGGGTTGACCAAAATGACGCATGCGGTAGCGGCGCGAGGTGGTGCGAGTTTCCTCGTGTGTGGGGGCGGGCGGGGATGCCCACCCGGCGGGGCTGCGTCGCGCCCCCGATCGATACCGGTCAACGACCCCGCGGAGCGGTCTGCGACCGGTGCATTGCCGCGCCGATCTAACCCACATTTGCCGGCTAATTGCCGTAGCTACTTGCCACTCAGATTACGCTCAAATATGGATTGTTTGCATTTAGGTCACGTCAAAGGGTGATCGGATGTGCGTGAGAGCCTACGCGATTTTGAACGGATCGCTTTTTGATTAAAGGCCGTACGTGGCTCAATTAACTGGGTACATAGGGCTTATATAATGTGAATACACAAACGACACACGATGGAAAGCTCACAAAATTAAAACTGAATTCAGATAGGTTAGTTGAGGTAAGAAATTAATTCTTGATTTTTAGCTTTTGCTAACCAAATAAATCCTACTCCCAAAACAACTGTAGTCTATTCTCAGGGAATTCATTAAAAAATTATGCGAAGTAGTTGTATCAAGAAAACGCCGAAGCAAATCATAATTTTCCTTACGTAAACGTCTAAAATTAAGGTTACTTAAGGAAATAGCACAAGGGAGGAAAAGCTTTCCCCGTGTTTTGGAGCGGCCATTGCACTCGGCTTACATAATACCAGGGGTACAGAAGTTACCAAGAGGTGCGCCGACACCGACGCTTCGCGCGCAAAGAGGCGTAATCGCAAAATTACTGCAAGCCATTTGTGACCTTAACGAGATAAAAATAAATTAAATTTTTACACAGCTTGCGGTGGGGAGATGTGCGTAAAGGAATGATTAATGAATACTTCTTAGCGAGTGTAGGTGATATAGGGTGTGAGGTAGTTGAGCGGGGGCACGGGAGGATCGAACTGAAATTGGCAGCGTTCAACCGCGTTCAACGCTCCGCTGATGTTTGTTTTGCCTTGTAATTTGTCATAGGACAATGGTTTATTCATGATTAATGAATCTACACTTTCGATAAAAAGTTCTCACCCAAATATATCTCGTGAAAATAGGTGGTGTTATTTTTGGAAAGATCAAGAGCGATCAAGTCGCGTTCGGGACGTTTGGAAATGGAACAGATTATTTAAAACAGACAGATGTAAACCTTAGACGTTTAGCATTTCGGTTTAAATTTTAATGACACAAGTGACTTCGAATCTTTTTTCTTTTAGTTGCTTTGATTTATTTTAGAGCAGCCAATGAAGCAATTAGACACCTTGTTACGAGCGTTATAAGTGTTAAATTCCGTTACGAAGCCAGCTGACTTGATACTTGTGAGTGACACGTGGCGGGAATGTCACGTAGGCGCGACCGAGAGGGTAGTAGGCCGTTTCACTCCGCTCGAGATAGAAATCTTTTCGACGAAAGGGAAACTTTGGGCGTCTGATGTTTTGGTTATATCCAGCCTATACCTTATTGTAATTTTATGTCGTTACTTGAAGCACTTCGTGTTTTATAGTGATTGATTTGTAATAAATTGTTCTGGTAACATTTATTTTGACGGTAAAAATGCAAAATGGGTGAATGAAGTGAAATCTTGAGTACACTTTAGTACCTAAAATCTCATATGGGGCACAAAGAACACGTTCTAAAGGCATTTTTTTAAGGAATGTTCTAATTTTGAGTTACTAACTCAAGTTTTCCTAAGTAGGTACACAAAGCCCTTAACTTATGCAGTGCACCTTGTTCAACACCAAGCCAGACCAGACCTAGTTTGGTAGGTACAAACGCGATAATGATTCAGCGCTATATTTTAGCCTAATAATTACGTCATTCGTCATTGTGGTTAAAGATTTTGTTTCATTGACCCTTGTAAAACAAACGTTTGTTATAGTGAGTCTAAAAACCAAAATCCATCCAGTTATACTAAACAAATAGTTTAAAAATGACAATACTTTCGTTCCAAAATGATCACTTTGATAAAGAGCATAGAAAATATAAAAATGCTTTATAGATGACCACCATCGCCATAGGCGACCACAGAAAAGCGGTTGTGCTATAAAATACCAAAAGTGAAAAAATATCATATTGCGACGAAATCGTTATCATTTTTAAACTTTGTTTAGTAGAATTGAACTGAGGTGGTAGGACTTGCTCTTCTGTGAGTGTCCGTCTGGGTTGGTCCGCTTAGCTTGTGAAGTCTGCTGCCAAGCAGTAATGTGCAAACATTACTGTGTTCCGGTTTGATGAGCAGAGTAGCCGGTGAAATTACTGGGCCGGGCCTATGAGACTTAATACCTAATGTCTCAGGGTAACGAACGCACTGTAGTGCCGCGCAGGCCTTTGCGGTTCAAAGTTCTCGTCTATAAAGCCTCGTATCGTTACCAAATAATACAAAAAAGGCTCAGTTCCTTCGCGCTTTCTATAGCAATGATACTTCAGTGGTTGCGACTTCTGCCGCCAATCTTGTAGGTCGATGGTTCCAATCCTACAATTAGTATGCGCTTTCGGTGAATTGGTTGAGCACTTCTAGTGCTCAACTTGCTAGCTACCATCCTTAAGTTAAAAATCTAAAATGTAGCGTACGCCCTTAGTGAGATATACTCCGGTATATACTCCTCAAGACCTCAGGTGCGCTCCCTGAAGCTAAATATGTATAAGGATGCCCAAATACCCATCTCTCTTCCAAACACCCTGTTTCTGGTTAACACCCAGGAAGAAAAGGAATCCCTGACCAGCAAGGGATACGGAAGTGGTGAAGGGTCACGCATTCTAACTATACACGAAGCTCAGGGACTTACTTACGAGTCGGTTATCGTCCTTCAAACAAGATCGAAAAAGTTACAGCTTCACGATAGCGTTCCACACGCAGTAGTAGCAGTATCACGACACACTTTCAGCTGTGTTTATTACACCGATGACAGTGATGACGCGATAGGCAGATTTGTGAAGCGGGCTATGATTGCGACACCACAGATGATCGTGGACTACAACCTCCGAAAAGCCATACAACACCGTAATGAAGAAGTGGTTGAAGCGCTTATGAGGTTAGGAAATGCGGGATCCACGGCCGATAATCCCCAGTCACCGATCACCCTGCAATCCCCTAGTATATAGGTACCTATGTATATAAAACTATGTTCATTTATGTAAGCAACTGGAGTTGTCATGCTCACGAAAAGGATTCTGCTCGCGGCGGCATCGTGTGGCGGGTCGCCCTCTTCCCTCGGTAATGGTTGAGGAGAGCGATGGCTGGCACATGGGTCATACTCGTGAACGGGTGCCGCTTGTGGTGTCTGGTCAACTCCAATTGTAATCCTTCTGTTGTCTTGTAATTTAGTTCTATTTTAATTTAGTTTAAGACCATAGTTCCCGTCGTGATGTTTTTTCTTTATATCGTTTATTTCTATTAATATATGACCTAATCTTATAAGGGTATGGACCACGTGTCCATAGAGTGTAATGTACTAAAAAAAAAAAAAAAAAAAAGTTAAAAATCTGCAACCAAGCACCTATCGGTGTGTTCTGGCAGCTGTACAGCCAGTCTTAATCTGAGGTTTAGCGTCTTCTCCATCTACAACCACATAGTCGCTGCGAGATAGTAGTTAAACGCTTAGCAATCTAATATAAAAAATAACCTTTGTAAACAACTGCAGAGCCACGCAGGCCTTTATGTTTTAAACTATAGAAGAACTCGTCGGCACCAGCTGTTTGGGAAGCCATTATGCAGGAGTGAGTTAGGAAGGCAGGCACCAATACCACGAGCATTGCACATACTCAATATTGTGCTTAGTCAGGACCAAAACCACGATATGGATCTATTTTATTTCACTTGTGGCGAGTTTCACCGAGTGACAATGGATTTCGTTAGTGTCAAGCCAAAATTGCGTAGTTCACTCTAATGTAACTAATATAGATAACTGTATTTAGTAAGTAAGTAGTTTAAGTACTTTTTTCCGTAGGTGGGCGAATTGGGAATAATGTAATGCCCACCCAAATGTATGGTAAAATGTAATAAATAAATAAAAGTTCTGGGTGGCACTGTAATTGTTATGGCCAGGCGATATGCTTACCATCAAGCAAACGAGTTGCTCGGCTCGTTACCTTGCAGTATATAAAAAGGTACAGGTATTGTAAATGAACTGGACGTACTGTAGGCATTGAACCTTGAACAATACACCACATTTTAGCGTTTTGCTAATTTGACACTTGTCGCGAACGCTATGAAGTGCTTGGTATAATCAACACAAAACTAGAAGTGGAAAAGGCTTTTAGCGATTCGTAGTTAAATATACTTAGTAATTTTTTGGTGTCAGATGTGATGCTGTGATGCTTTGAAGATATTTACCTGAAAAAGAAAAGATGAGTTAGATAAAGAAAAATGTACATAAAGAAAATTCAGATTATTTTTCGAATTAAGATTTGATGATTTAGCCTATAAATTCAGATCTCTATTTTGTTCAAGCTATTTCAATAGTTTAGATGAAGTAGACTGGCTGCCTAGCATTTGCATGGTACATTATTATTACATTTTCCCGTATTCATCCGGCTAGCGACTGGTGAGATACCGTGCTACCACAAAAAAAACACTTTAAGACGCCTGTTTAGCTAGACAGTGTCTAAAGATAAAAAGCCTAAAATGATTAGAAATGTAACAACAGAATGGAATTAGACAACGGTTAGACACTACTTAAATCAAGATTTGTGGTTTCTCATATTTAAACACGCGACGAAGGCGTGTTTAGGAGTTAAACGCTATTTAAAACAGGTTTATGGGATGTTTAACTTTTAATGTGGTAAGAGTTATAGTGGTCAAATGCAACCTATTAGAATAATAACAAAGACCGACACCGCTTCATATTTGTATTATTATATAGTAAAGATATTGATGACCTAATACATTATTATTAAGTAAAATTGAGGTACTATTTGATTGGCAGAGCAACACTAAAATAATTGCTTACAATGACTAGACAGACTACCAAATTATTCCACAATATATCTAGGTAATATTATTATGTCTAAATTAATTGAGATTAATAATCGGGCAGATATCGGTGGTTTATTCAATCGTCGATGTAGGTAAAAGTCGCGGCAAGGTCAGATCCAGCAAAAAGTAATCTGAGTCACAGTTCGGAGAGTTCAGTAGGACTAATTCAACATGGCGCAAAAACTGAGTAATAAAGACTTAGAAAAATACCATTACTGATTCATAACCAATTAAACATTTATAGCATTTTGCCGAAAAGTATTTTTAATATTTTATAAGGATACATGCCTTATGACAGACATGAAGTATTAATAATTTCACATTCATTACTTTCAAAGTCCAACTTGCAAAGTCTCGCTTAGCAACTTAATACCAAATGAGATTGTCATGCACGCCACAATGCGCACGTGTGCCGAATATGAAATTACGTATAAGTTATTTAAACCTATGAGCTACTACTAGGAGAAGGCCTTTCTCTTTTACAACAATAGCTCTTGAGGTAACGCAAAATAAATGACAATCAATATTTCTAAGGAAGGATGTGTCGAGAAATCATAAGTAGAAACTTTCAAAATGAGAAATTAGCAAACAGGTGAAGGTTGACGAGTTGTGAAATTATCACAATTTTCACCGTTTAAAGATGTAGCTACTGAAATTTAATAGGCAAGACTCTGAAAACCAATATAATTTAAATTCAGTCTTTTGGTTACGGAACCTTAAAAGGTTTTTCAAGTAAACGACGCTTGACTCATCCAATACTGGGAAATGTACGAGCGAGCGCAAAAAGAGCGAAGAGGATTTCTCGAACAGAGATCGTCTTAACACGTACGAACTTAACTTACTGTTTCCGATTAGCTACAGCCACTCTTCACAGAATATTTGGTCAGCGATCGGAGCTGTCACATCTCGTTACTGCTCTGTGATTATCACTTCATAAAAGTATTAAATTACAAAAATAAAGAAATTAAGAGCTAGTCGACTGTTGAGTTTTTGCAGCTCTTAATTATATAGGTCACTATATTATGAGTAGGTATGAGGGTGGGTATTGCTGAGGTCAGCTTTGACTGGTGATGGTGAAATATATATTTCACCTAACGTAAGTACCTATATAGGTACTTACGTTATTTTTAATTTAAGGAAAATTGAGATAAAGTATAAAACCTTACATTTTGTATTTTAAATTTAACGACACCATAAAATAGATAATAGTACAAGTATGACACCAAGGTTTAGTTAGTAAAGACTTATGGTCTTATATACAGGGTGGACCAAACCAATGCCCCCCGGAGGGTAAGTACCCTAGAAATTTGTGTTAGCAAATTTTACTGAAAGGAAACATTTCTTTATTTTTAGAAAAAAAAAACTGCGTTAAAAGGTTTTTAAGTCTCTATTCATATATGAAATGGATGGTCTCAGTTTAAAAAAACAATTTTTTTCGTATGATTTTAAGCATTATATTGTTTATTTCTAATTCTTAATTTCCCGTAGTAATTATTTATTTCTTCAAGACAATTATGATTGTTGGTCTCACTGTTGCGTTTATAGCTCAGATTTTATACAACCTCATAATTTCAAGGATGCGCGTGCGCACAGATATAGTTCATTACTTTCAATTCACACAGATCAAGTTAAATATTGCATTGTATTTAACACAATAGCAATATTATACCTAAGATCAGGGTTACGAAGATACATTCTAAATGATTAATGACTGTTATAATAAATTGAACCAATAACACCGATAGTAATTATTATAACATGATTAAATGTATAAACACAGAACAAAGTAAATAGGTAAACAATGTTGTATTATTATTTATTATATTACAAGTACCAACTACCAAGATTACCAAATAATACCATGAAACAAGTGTTGCTGCGCCGCAGAACGCCGCCTTAGCGAAGTAAGGTTACCTGGACGTGTCGCTGAGTAGCGATAAGACTGCCTATAAGATATATTTGCCTACGATATTTTTTTTTTTGTTTTTTACACGACTGCAGAAAAAAGGGGTGTAATGGGTTTAGGCTTCATATAGGAATGTTTGTATATATGTGAGCTTCTTTACTCCACCATAACTTTTAAATGCCTGAACACATTTGGATGTATGAGGTATCGTTAGGATCCTTACATCATCCCAAGTGACACTGGCTAAGGCAGTTATTTTTTTTAAGTAAATTTTGTTACGTTGACTTATGGCCTTAATGCTGTAAAAAAAAGTAAATTGTCTGTTGCTTAAATTCTGGGAAGAACAGTAAATCAATTTTGTTTTCAAAGAAATCTATATATAATGTCTTATTTAATATGGATATTTATCTAAACAACGAATGATCTAGCATGACACCTGACCTTGCAAGTTCTGAATTCGTAATTCGCACTATTTTAAACTATTCAGATATAATATGTACAAATCGTTTTGACACTAGGAAATTGGTCAACACGAACGTTAAAAGTGCATCGAACCGAGATAATTTTCGCGATAAAAAACATTTTTACAACGTTTGTCATAAAAGAAACAGGTTCGCTAAGTTTGGAAGGCTGCGTCAATTTAGAAGGAAACATATAGGCAGGTTTACGCCATGTTAGAGTAACGCACGACTTTACTTAAGTACCATCACTATACCATCTAATATTCAAATCGCTCGGCAAATGTTTTTGATGGGGTTTGGACAAACCACGGTGAGTCAAAGCTACGTTTTCTACATAACTAAGATGATGCACTTTGTAAGCAGATTTATTAGGAACTGACCGCGCTTTCAAACCTACTATTTGAAACAAATAAACATCGTTAAATGACGTCGAATAGGTTACGGCATTACATGCAATATCAATGGATGCTAAAATATTTGGGATATCCCATCGTAGTAGAAATAAAAACATCGTCGGCAATTATCTTACGTTAGTGGCTGGGTGAACGCACTGGCCCGGTTGGCACGGGTCCAGCTCTCACGGTAAACGTCCCTAATCACTGAACTCGTGCGTTAGTATGCTCCTGATGGCTCATGAACGCCTAGTACCGCGCAGCCATTGTACCTAGCGGGCAGGGGATAATCAAGTCATTCTTCATGTTTTCCTGGTCGTTAACTTGTGACGTTGTTGATGACGTGTTTTTTTCTTATTTTCGTTTAAACGAACGTAAATCTCGTCAGAGAATGTCTGACCGGCGCGGGCGACTAGGATTTTCTCATTACATTTTTGTGACTCTAACCTTGAATATTATCTTGATAGTTATATCACATGGCTTTATTTCAAAAGTCGGACATTCCCACATAAACCCGTTTAAATCTCATCTAAGATGTAATGTATGCTACAAACGTGTAAGATTTGTAAGTGGCATGTTGTGCAACATTACACATTCGGTATTGCAGGAAGATTTACGTTCGGGCGATAAGCGCTATCGGTTAATCAACCCAGGCCGGTGCAATGACATAGCACCTTTTTGACCTTATAGAGACTTACAGCGACGAATAAAATCTGAACGAAACGTGTACTTATCTAAACTTTACAAGATTCGTTTTTAATTTCCAGTTTGGTTTGAGTTATTAAATATCTTCGCGAGATTCGACGATGCCATGATAAAACTATTCGAAGCCAACAAAAGGTGATCAGTAAGCTGAGTAAAGAATAAATTAATTTCCGGCTAATCGGAGTCGACATGTTTTGAAAATGCATGCGTTTCCACCGTGGTTCCCCTAAGGTACCCCAAAAACGTGTAGTCAACTTCACGTCTGCTTTATTGGTCCGCCGGCGAAATATCAAAAGTGGTTTTAGGTATTTTACCAGAGCTCGGCACGATAGACGTTAGTCAGATGCTGATAACTGGTGCCTTCGACCTCCCTCATTGCCGTTCTGTTTCCGGCTGGATACCTAGAGTGAGGCCAGGCTGGTTGCGTAATTTAGTCTTTGAATCTTTGTATACGTAAATGTCATCAAAATTCATTGAATACATTTACGAATCGGTAAAGGTGAATGTCGGACTTAAAATTAACCGACTAACCGAAAGACATCGAAGCAACAGTAGTTCGGGTTGAGTATTTAACTGTTTTGTGTAACTTTTACGTAAGAAAACCGTGTTATGCTAGCGTTTGCAAAACCCAATCCAGTTGAAATCAGTCGAACTAATTCATTACAAACGTATCTTCTTATTGTGGAGCTAATCCTCAATTGTTTTTGTTTACGAACTCCATAAAATCAAATAACAGGAAGATGTTAAATTTCATTTAGACGAAGACGAGATTAAAATGAAAGCGTTTGTGTATTTTGTAAAACTATAATTTAAAGGCATCCCATTTTGTTCTTCTGCATAATTGTGAGAGTTATCAGAGTTATCGGACGAAATAAAATAAGGAAACGCGCCACAAGTTTGTCTAAATAGGAATACATAACATTTTAAAATACCCAAATTTGGGTTTGATTTGAATCTCAAAACGCTCGCCACTTTGGTTTATACCTTCGCTCCAGAAACTGATTGTGTCGCATTCCTTTATCACTCTTTTGTCTGAAAAGTCAGACTATTTCCGAGATCTCCCCTATAAAATAGATCCCAAGACAATAAAAACCTTTACAACTAGCAACGCACATGGGCATTTAACATGACAAAGAATGTCCAGGTGGTGTCAGACATACATACTATATTTAGTTAAACTGAGCGTTGATAGCATCTGGCCTTGAGTTCGCTATTCGGTAATGACCCTGCGCGAGCGTCGAACAACCGACGGCTTGCGATTATGTTAGGTCGGTGGAGCAATCGGACAAGCGCGAAAGATTTCATTAAGTTGAGGAAGGGAAAGAGTTCCACGAAAGAGCAAAGAAGCAGTACTAATAACTAATGATACGGAGAATGGAGACGGGAGTCTTCAAGACAAGAAACACATCACACATCTTGTATGCAAGCGTCGACCACTTCGTAGTTTTAGTATTATATGAGATTGTAATCGAATGGCAAACCTATTTATAACATTAAAAACCTTCATGTTTAATGAAAAAGAATTCGAAAGTGAAATCGAAATTACCACGATCTTACCAGCTAACGCGCACAACCCAGTAGGTAGGAAAACAACTCGCAAAGCTTTCGCTTTCAGTGAGAAGCCGTCTTTAAAGCTATGTTTATTATTAAAATATACTGCGAATGAATTATGTTACAAACCTACTTCTTGATAAAGATTTGAGACTGAATCAAATCGCGAATACAATGGGCATTGGAGTTAATACTAAAATAACTTGTTCCTGAGAATTTTTATATGATTTCCGGCTGCGATAAGGATTAAAAAAGACTTTACGGAAATAGACAAGATTAGGTTAAATTTAGGCTATTGTAAATTTATATAATAGACGGGCGGGCTGATTTGTTACTTTTTTTGCAAAAGCTAGACTAAGGGGTATTCATTGTTTACTTGAAAGTGACTAGTTATATACTAGTATAATATCTTTTTATTGCATGTACCGCGTACGTACAAGACTTGTACTATTCTGTGGTACAAGTATTCTTTTATACAAATAAATAACGTCTGTTTGTAATGTCAAAATAACAGCATATGACCAAATGCATATGAAAGTATATACGGTACCTATAACAAAACAACCGTTTTTAAACTTTTTTCTGTCTGTCTGTTTGTTCCGGGTAATCTCCGAAACGGCTGGGCCGATTCTGACGGGACTTCCACTGGCAGACAGCTGATGTTATAATGAGCAACTTAGGCTACGTGAGCGAAGCCGCGCGGCACAGCTATGTATACTAATATAACATTAGACCTTTGAAACAATGTCGGGATAAGGGAATCGACCAAACCAGAATGTTCTACACGAGCCTTCAGGCAACTTTACAGAATGTTCACAGGGTACTGCGAGTTTGAGGGTCCCGAGTGCTATATGGGCCTATGTAGAGGTCCTTTAATGAACACTTTCTAGATGGAAGTATAAAAGGTCTATGATAATTTATGAACTAGGAACTTTAAAGTATAACTCGTTACTTTATTTGACGACTTTGGAAATTTGTAATGCAGCTGCCGGAAAACACCCATAGGTAGGGATTTTGGTGAAAGGTTTTAAACTTTTAGATGGTAGCTAGCCATTGTATTAAGACAAAAACGGGTCTCATCGCGCACAAATAAAATCAAAATATAATTTTGACTAACCTCGACCTTCAATCGGGAAGATCGATTTAAGTTGTCTTCTTCGTGGAATCCGGTGATAGAGAAGTGTTCGCGTCGCGTTTTGCCTTCGAGCGCATCTGCCGATACTGTTAGTATTGTGTGTCGTGATCGCTGCGAATGCGATATTTTAGAAAATCAAATGCGGGTAGATGATGACAACGGCCGCCGTTCAAGACGCAGACACCCGCTTTCTTCAGTCTTCTCGTGACCACGATCAATGCAACTTGATCGACACGTCGAGGTTAGGCAAAATTATATTTTGATTTTATTTGTGCGCGAAGAGACCCGTTTTTGTCTTAATACAATGCATTCAATTCGCGAAAGTTTAAAAAAAATGGCAGCTAGCCAGTTGGAGAACTACAAAAAGCCCTAACATCATTGGTATGATTGCATCACGATGAACATTAAAAGAAAGCTCAAGCTTATTGAAGGATTCGCACCATCAACCTGACTGGAAGTTACCCCATTAAAAAACTTAAACATTACTTTATATGTAGTGTTTGGTTTGAAGGGCGAAGGAGTTGATTACTGGGCTTACTCATTGTTTTTTATATGGAAGATGAGTTTATAAAATAAATTTATTGCATAAAAAAATTTAGTCCAAATCAAACGACAACAATTGCAGTGCCACCCAGAACTTTGAAACACAAAGGCCTGCGCGGCACTGCAGTGCGTTCGTTACCCTGAGACATTAGGTATTAAGTCTCATAAGCCCAGTAATTTCACTGGATACTCTGCTCATCAAACCGGAACACAGTAATGCTTGCACACTACTGCTTGGCGGCAGACTTCACGAGCAAAGCGGCGGTAACAACCCAGACGGACACTCGCAGAAGAGTTAGTCCTCCCACTAACAAAAACTAACTGATGATGCATCCATAGACATCCAAAGGCAGATTATCTTTTATTTTTTAAATTCCTTACCGATGTTTTGAATCATCGGTTAGTGATACACCTCACACGTCGGTAGGTAATGAACTGACCGAAAATTTTCTCTTTTTGCAATGTTATTATTTATTAAAAAGAAACCAGGGCGAGCCAATATGTGCAGAGCCAGTAAATCTGAAACCGAGAGGTCTCCGCGTGTTTGTAAATCTTATTATAAGGAAACAAAGGAGTGTATGTTTGTATGTTTGCGTGACTGAAGGCTGCGGTTGCATGCCTGGATACAAAGAATACAAATATATACTTACTTGGGAAAAAAGTCTCTTGCTAAGAATGATTTCTTATAATTTTTTGGCCGTTATGCGGCGTACCAAATAGACATGAAGGGACTTATTATTTTGATCTGTTTATATTTAAATAATACTCGTTGAGTTGTGTGGAAGATACATGAAGGTTCCGCTAGTCTCGGTTAGCAAAAATATGTTTTTTAATATATTAAGTCCATTATAAGCCCTGTCCAGTGACGCTTTTTGATGTTGTCAAATAAAAGCCACGACACTTCTGAGTTATGAACTAGTGATGGGAACCTGAATAATTTCGGATTTGTCGTATGTATTAGACAGATACTAGATTCAAACGTTGCTTCAATTACAATAATACCATACAAAATACTCTATTGCACACACTAAAAGAATACACATTTATAAAGCTTTACAGTATAATGGGCGGTGTTTTCGATAAATAACAATCTCGTGGATAGAGAGGATATTGAAAGAATTTAGTAGTAATCTTTTATTGATGATGCTAGATGCGAGTAGGCGATTCAAGTAACGTTCTATGGGGGAGGCCTGTGTTCAGCAATGGAGATATTCCAGCTGATAATGATGATGATTTATTTGAAGGATATTTTACAGTGGTTGATGTGTGCAGCAATTTGTTTTATATACTATTTGATAAAAAGACGAGCATATTTGTTTGGTTTGGCTGATGGTAAACATAACGCCAGCCCATAACAATTGCAGTGCCACTCAGAACTTTGAAACACAAAGGACTGTTTGGAACCCTGAGACATTAGACTTTAAATCTCATAAGCCCAGTAATTTCACTGAAAACTTTGCTCATCAAACCGGAACACAGTAATGATTGCAGATTACTGCTTGACGGCAGACTACACAAGCAAAGCGGTGGTATTCGCCCAGACAGACGCTCGCAGAAGAGACCTACCACCAGGTAAAGGTAGTAGTACTTAACCGATCGTTTTTTCTACTACCAGTCTAGTTGGCCAGATTCTAGCGGTTCAAATAACTTCAAACTAAGCACTCTGTAATTTAGTTTTATAAATTGAATCAACAGACTTGACGTCTACATCATACTCTTATCAAACTATGTAATCGAGTCCATTGGGTTTTTAGCTACGTCAAAGGTCAGCTAGCAGGATAACTACGGCTTACAATATAATGCGAATAAAGTTCCTACTATGAAAAGAAATATCGGATTTTTCGTTTAAAAATGAACCTGTTATGAAACGGGCGACCGCCACGGCGCGCCTTAACGACGTGCCACTGAAACCCGAGCTTAAGATCTTCATTATCGCTACCATGGGCTATGCTGTACACATAAATAATATCAAGAACTAGCAGTAGGTGATTATTCGACGCCAGTATTTTACTTTATCTTCGATAGACGATGTGGAACGATGTGGACGAAGTGACGATGTGGTCAAAGATGGTGGTTACGCTAAGTATAGCCACTAGCCAGTTCTATTTGCAATTCAAGAGTAGCTGTTATGTACACACTGTTAGGTATTTGGCGACAGATCTTCAATCTGAAAGGTCAATTTCCTTTGAACCTATCTACGAAAGGACCTCACTACCATAGTCATCATCGTTCCGTAGTTTTTCCTATAATCGACTATAAAAGCTCTTGGACTTGATGCATCTCGTCCCTATTCCTCCCAATCCGTCCCTAAGGATTGGGATGGTGGATGAAGTTATTAAGCTTCGCGAATAACGATTTTGAATGCAGATGAGCCCTGTAGCTAATCTAAAGTTGGCGCCTTGGCGGCTCTAGAAATAATATAGCTCGGCTACAAATGTCGACGGACAGACTACACGTGACGCACTGGCGGGCAATCCCTTCAGAGACCGAATTTCTTTAATTCACCTAAACATTCTCAGTGACGTTCACGAGCGTCCTAATTCCCGTTAGTAGATGGTGTAAAGTAATAAAGCGTGATTGCGTAATAAAAGAGCAGCTGTAAGAAATCGCGCCGCGGAAAAACTCGGAATGTACGGGGGATTTGTTTACAAACATTGAACTGTAAGTTTCACAACTACGCCCGCCCGGCCGGGTTCAGCGTCTTTTCCACAATTATGGGACCTTTGACTTACCCAGACGAGAGTTCCTTGTTCTCTTATATCGCGAGCTTTCCACTTCATTTACCGTAGCGAACGATGCGTTCAGTTACATAATCGATTGTTATATACAAAAATCGAGTACAATAGTTACATAATCGATTGTTATATATAAATATTTTCGACGGCGCCACTTTTTGCTGCACCGTCATTATGACGGGGCGAAAATTGCAGTGATATCGTCGCGGAGCTTAGTTTGAAACGAACGATTAATTCTGAATTTGATTTGACAGCTCGGAGCTTCTAACTAATAATAAATAATCGAATAGACGATTGGATTCTTCTAGATGCATCTACCTAAAAAACTGTCGTGGCTGTATCGTGATGTTCGCGTTCTATCGGCGGCTTTGTTGTCTGTCTCATTGGTTTATATAGAGCACAGGCGGCGATGTAAAGGCCAGGTGTTGAGGCGGGAGAGGCGGATGACGAATGTAAGGGTTGTTGAACGCACTTCTATTTCGGAGCGACTAAATGCGTCGACGCTCACCGAGTGACATTTAGTCGGACTAGGTGCATCCAAGACTAGCCGGTACTATTATAGATAACTCGAATAACTATGAATAGGGCGTTGGGCCGACATTCTGAGATGATCCATCACGGACTTTGACTTGAGGAACCTATTCAGCAAAATGGTTGGCGCCCCAGATCGGAATGACAGATGTCGGGAACAGGCGGGAAGAATATAGCAAGAATTTACAATGAAATAAAACGTAAATTCATCTTTCGATGCTAAACCAAGAATTATTATGCATTATAAAAAAAGATTACGTATAATCCAATATATTTTTCCATTGACCAGCTCTATTTATAAAATAACTTTGAGTATATAAAATATAATGAGTACACCAACGTCTATTACCGTTTCTTAATTCCTCTCCATTCAAAGGTTTTCTGGAAGAGTTCGGAGTTTAGCAATAAGACCGCCCATTGCACACTACACGTTAATTAGTTTTCTTTACTTTTGTATTATGCTGTTATAGTGTGGTTGGCTTTGTGTAACAAGAACGTAATTTTCTTAGTGATACCGCCTATTGGGCCACCGAGCGCGGCCACTAGATGCAGCCGCTAGATGCGGCTACTAGTTGCTGCCACTAGATGCTGCCATCAGTGGCTGGCTGCGGCCTCCAATCACAGCCACTGATAGCCAAACCAAAAATAGAAAAACCAGAAGAGGCGCTCGGGCACTTAGTCCTTTCTTACCGCCCAAGCAACAAGCTTTCTATATTTTCTCTCTTGAGGGCGCGGCGCGTGGCGGGGAGAAAACACCGTTTGTGGTCGAGAGCGGCCACCGCCTCAGCTTGTGGCTCGGTCACGGCCACTCGAACGCTCAGTTTGCGCCAATGCCATACAAAATGTATGAAAAATCTTGCCCGCAGTCTGTGGCCGCATTCGGTGGCCCAATGTGCGGCTGCACTTATTATATACTGTTTGCTCGATTAAGATAAGGTCTCATATGCCCAGTAAATTCACTGACGCATTGCTCTTCAACGTATATTCTTGATTACCATTGAAGGCTGAGAACACATTCCACGGTCCGGGGCCGGCCCCAATTCGATCCCGTCCCGTCCCAACGCGTAACCAATCCTATCAAACTGTGAAAATATTATATCGTTTACCACTTTACTGCACGCACGTTCATAGTTACATATTTAAACTTGACGTAAACTTATAAAAAAGCTACAAAAAAGCCAGAGTCAATCGGCTTTATTGCCAACAGATGTTGGGTTATTATCAGCTGCCTATATCCTGGTAACCATCGAAAACTAATCCTTAATAACATATAGGTACCTATAGTAACGTGTTAAAGTTGATTACGACTTGACGAAGGTAGCTGCTGCGTGATCAAATGTGAAGCAATGATGGCTTAGTGGTGGACGGTGGTGCCGCTGATCCGTAGGCCGACGGTCGCATGGAGTCATACAATGGACTGGTATAAACATCGTTATGCATAAGAGCATTGTCTTGGCTGACTTGGCTATCTAGTTTGATACCCCCCTGAAAACCGGTCTCCGATGCATGGTCTGCAATTTGGCACGCACTACTCAAAACATTTGAAAAACAAACCTAACTAAATAATGGACGTCTGATTAGTTGATGCCAGGATTAGCTCCTCGTATTTCCTTATAAATGAGGTTCTCAACACGAAATGATATTTATTTTTAAGGGTATCGTTAATACCAAGCAGTAAAGAGGTGCATTTTATGAAGATCGAGATGACCAGCTCGCACCACCATTACGAGCGAAGTAACTCATTAAACAAAATTGATAGAGATCGTCCGCCACCGAACGATGCGATTCGAACATTTTAATTAGGGTGCGAATGTGGATACAGTTTTAAAAACAAAGCTAAAACGATAATTATGCCCGCTGTTCCATGAGCCACGCTGACCGAGCTTCGGCGAAAAGTTATTTCTTACCTTTCCAGTTCGCCGCCTGCGAATCGACTTGACAAAGTTATCAAAGTATCGAATTCGCGACCGCACACGAACCTAAAATGGGTTAATCGATATTTTATTTACCAGTTAGTTCAACGAGTGCGTTACCACAAGGAATCTTAATCGATATTTTGGCACCGCAATCGCAACGTTCGATTCAAGCGGAAATTTTTTCAATCGCTTTGTCGCCCGAAATAGGTGTTCCCAATTTGAAATTCGTGTAGTAGGTACTAGTGGCCTACTAGACGCGCAAGATAAACAGTGCTTTCATTTTTATTCGTCCTCGCATTCTATTCAGGTTTGGGCTGTCACTTTTTCTTTCGTTTGTGCGGGCCGGCGCGCGGGTGGTGAGCGGGGGGAAGTGGCGGAGTGGTACTAGTGGTGTGCGAGTGGCGAGTGCGAGTAGGATCTCGATTGGCTCCAGCCTTGACCTTCAGTTGCGATCGGTCGCGCGGGCGAACGTCGACCCGCGTTGCCGGCCGCGCCGCACCTCCTGCTTGAGCCGCTAAAGATGCTCGATTATTGTTCTATCCGGTGAAATCATCGAGATCATTCTACGATTTAGGTTAAATAAACTAACTTGTCGAGATGTAATAACTTGGGTTTTGAAATAAGAAACGATTACTTATTCCGCGGAAAAAATAATAGGTAGGTTAGGTAATACTCGTAAGTGTAGTAGGTACCTATTAATGTTTTAAATACTTTGCTAATATGTATAATACAGATGATTTGTTTTTCTAGGAGCTGTTAAGCATTCAAAAACTGGTGAAACCTTAATCTAAACATTTGTACTTAAAGTATTCATAGATAATTATTAGAATAAATAAAATAGCTACTAATAACACTTTCAACTTTTAACTCTTTATTTATTTTTTGTTTGTGCCAAGTGTCATCGATTATCGCCAACATCGATTCGATTCTAATCGACAACTCGTCGCGGTATTAGGAACATCACTAACGCCTAAGCAAGGAACTAACGTGACTCCGGGCGCGTTCCACCGGCAGGATTACACACACTGGCTTTCCGCGAATTTATTACTTTTATTTTATGAACTCCCAGTACACAGCGCATAAACATCCTAATCTTTGTATCAATAACAGTACAGCCTTAGATCCTTACATTACTCGTAGTCCATTTGAGTCACTAATAAAAGCGTTATGCTTCGAATCCATCATCGAACTCTTTGCTTAGACTAGACTCATACGTAATCAATGGCGAGTCGTAAAAAATTGTATCAAAACCCTTTCACTGTGATTTCAAAAAGTAATACTTATATATTATTGTCATTACTATAATAAATATGAAATTGTGTTTGTACGTTTGTCCTTCTTTCACGCAGCAACGGAGCAACGAATCGACGTGATTTTTTTGCATAGATATAGTTTAGGGACTGGTGAGTAACATAGGCTAATTTTATCCCGGAAAAATGCATAGTTCGTGTAGGAATGCGGGTGAAACCGCGGGCAGAAGCTAGTACCTATATATCTTAGGTCACATCCAAATATTTTGCTTACAATTCAAATCAAGCTAACAGCAATGGCCTGTATTTAGGTTACCCAACTATTTTTGTAGATTAGTTGACGTTATTATTAGCTGTAGTACTTATTTTAGTTAGTAAAAGGAAGGAAACTAAACAAACGAAGGGCCTCCAATAGAACCAGCATAGGATATTTGCACCTCAGATTGGCAAGTGTTCCGTAAACAAAAGGATATGGCAGCAAATGAGACGAAACTGCACGTTTAGCGACGAGCGGGACAACGCGGTCCTCTGGCGAGAGTATCAACTATCACACACGGAGATGTACTTTTAGAGAAAGAGGAGGTAGGAATTCTTGCTATACTATATTGTCTATTTATTACTACTATAATATTTGCAAAGAAATGAATGGACGGAGTGTCCGTTTCGCCACCTACAGATGAATTTACTGTGGTAGCTATATTACCTTTATACTAGTGAAGTGACTACCGCAAACTTTCAAAATCAAATGTCTCTTCTTTCCGTTCCGATAGATTAGAATATTAAAATAAATGGTTTTATAGTTTGAAATAGTGCTAGAAACGTGAGGTATTACAATGTCCTGGGAATGTCGCTTTATTAGATCTTCGCCCTAAAAGAGTTACAAGAACCTAACGGATGACTCTTTTACACTTCAGCAAGCATTAATCTGCGTCAGTGTTGTAAATAAACTCAATTAAACTTTCTTTTTTATTTTTTTCTCATTCTGAAAAGCTTTCGAAGAGTTACAATTTTCTTGCAACCAACGGCAAAGGTCAGTTTTGCTCTGTTGGTTTCCTTTAAGATGTTTATCTCAGCAATTCATTTACAACATTAAAACTAAGGAAAGAGTTTTTAATTCTCGATTTGTGTTTTTCTAATGTTTAAATTATTTTAAGCCTTATAAGAGGTGATGAAGTACTAGAACATAGAAGCCCGCACGTGAAGCTGTCATACTTCGAAAGGAGTTTTTCGCTGACATTTTTGCTCTCGAGCGTGGGAAGATTCACATATAACATCAATTCGCTTCCGCGGATTTCGGGCAGTCGGGATTCGGGACTGAATCCGGCCTCCGGACGCATGGTAAGTAACTCCGGATTACGTTACGTGTTTCTTGGTTAGTAATCGTCTTGCATAGCAGGGGCGCTTCGCCAGCCGTGACGCTAGTAGGGCCGTTTCCGCTGGGCCCGTGACACACGGACACAGATTCTACTGAGCATGTTCGATCGCGTGCAATTTGAATGTTTTTTGTCTAAGCAAGTTTGTTGGATTTAAATAATCATTTAAACAGTAAAAACTAAAAAATGAGTTCGCGAGTACCTAACTTTATTTATACGTGATTTATTAACGCAATCATTCGCGCAGGGCTTTAACGATATTTATTCGGAATAACGGATATGACTTTGATATCAAAAAGCTTTCCGTTAACTATTGCAGCGGCAGATACGGAATCAGCAGTGCGTAATCTTGTTAGTCAAACACGAGCTCTTGAATTATCGTGCGTTAACGGCGCCGCGCACACATGAATGGTACTTACACATACGTGAGCGTACGCGATTCATTCAATTTGTTTACTCGGACTCATCGTGCATGCCGCCGCGACGCCACGGTCAAGGACGCAGTCCATCGCCCGCCTGGAACGCGCCAAAATTATCACACTACCCACTCGAAACGCGATGATTACAGCAAAATTCGATATTCACACAATCAAAACACTCCACTTTGTTATTGTTTACAAATGCCCAAGTTTCGTGCACAGATGCAATGTTGTCATAAACTTCATTTATGGCTATTCATCTAAAAGCGATAGGGCAACAAAGTTGAGGAAGCCTTTGTTAACGGCTTCATTTAAATTTAATGGTTAAATTTGAATAAACTCCTTCCTCCTTCGTCACAAAGAACTAACCCTGCCAAACTAATTTGCGGCCGGCTCGTTAGACGGCGGCCCATATTGCCGCCACGTGGTCTTGAAGACCTTCGTCCAGACCACCAGCTCTCAGGTCGTTTACTCCAATTACGTAACACCCGTGTAACTACGACTATGTATAATATAATCGGCGGAATTTTTATTGACTAATTATTCGCCATTTTTTATAAGCGGTGAAGTCAGCGGATATATAGCTAAATATTCAAACAGTGTATCATTCGAGGCTAACAATAACGCACAAAAAAATCCTTCAAATCGAATTATCTCACGTCGATATCTATTGGACGGTAAACATTGCCGGCTGTTTGTAGTCCGCGGGTCCTATAAGCGTGGTGATGGGTTTAGTATAGGTTTTTATATCAGAGGCAGTCCCGAGATGCAGCCACATTCCACGACGATGACTCGCCCGACCGGACCACCATTGTGGGCTTTTCACACGTAAACATCATGTGGAAGTTAAAGACATTCAGTACTTAGATTTTACAACTTTGATGTCTTGTTGGGGAGATAAAGTACGCCATTCATCAGACGCGGTCGCGAGCCAGCACGGAGTCAACGCCCAGACAGATTAAAAGGGCCGATTAACGAGTACTGTTTAATTTATAACCGAAATAATAAAAGCTCACGGAAATACCGCAACGCTGCGCAGGCTGCCGGTCTCCTGCACAACCCACATCGCTCGTAAGCTATAACTAATGTGTCAACAAATGGCTCCTTTCGGCGCCTTTTATAAGTATTTTAATAAATACCTTCCGAAGCTAGCTATCTTTTCCTTGACACAGAGGCGTTAATCTAAAGCATTCGAACTCATTATCAAAATGACGACTAAACTTTCGGTTTCGCACAAAAGCTAACGTTGATTTAGAGCGGAGCGATAAAAAGCACCGGGCGTCTGGATGCCCAAACCGGTCGGAGCAGTCGAAAACTCTGTAATTATGTTAACAAGACCAGACAGGGACCCACGCGACCGTAGCTCAGTTTATTAGTAACATCGTAAACTAAAAGATAGTGAAAGACACTTCCAGAGCTTATAGTCTCTATTTAGATTCAGTTAAGCACGTGGCTAGGTGTTATGATATCCTTTCTTGAATAACATGCATCTGCTCGATAAATACCGATAAGTTATCGAGACCGGAAAACAGGGTAAGATTCGCCGGTAAGTAGTGGCGCTGATACCAGAGAATCATGACTGATAAGTAGGTTATACAACGGGCTAGAGAAGCCAAGGTCGCGGCAGATGTGGGAAGCACAAGCTATCCGTTTACGGCTTATCTATAAGAATGTTGGCTGAGTATAAATAAACAGCGGCTCAACACTACGGCCGAAATACTTAACTGAAGTCGATACTGGGCACGATGTTTATGGGTGTGAACGCACTCGGTCATGGCGTCGACGTCGTGAGAACTACTACCACATTATTAGGAGCGATGATACGAGCGATAACGTGACACGTGGTAACAGAAGCCTAGCGAGTACAATGTGCGAGTGTAGCGTTGCGTAACCTTTCGTAAATATGTTTAATGATACCAAAAAGTCGAGCATCCTGAAATCATGATGTTAGTGACCGCAATCATCAATTCGTACATATATATTTAATCCTTAACGAATGCGTTGAGGCACCCGACCGATAAAGAGTTCACGCGATCTCGGCGGGAGGGCAAGATGACGCGCCGACTAACATTCCAAAACCGATATTATTTATTTTTAATGATGCCAATGAACGCTTAGCAAGTTTACCTTCGATTTGCATCTACCCATTTAGCGTACGCTTCCTGCTCAAGTCATACAACTTGTAGATTTATTTGTGAACGATATTGATATTCATTCAAGTGGAGAGCGCAGCCGGCGCGGAACGGGTTGGACGCTGACGAAGCGAAAACCATTCGTCGGCGACGGGAAGCGTCGGCCAGTGGGTCACTGGACCCCGGGAGCGTACCCTAAGGAATCCCGCGAAGGCCGCCATTCATAATAAAAATGACATCAAACGCGTGGGAACATAAGTATAAAATGCCACGCCAAACGACTGGTTAGACCGGCAGATTTAATTACGGCACTCAGCTGATTAACATTGGCATACGCGACATTCGTCAGAGCTACTCATTGTCGTAGTAAAGAAACCGAAACTCGCGAGGAAGCGTTCACAATAAAGGCAAGAAAGCATGCAGAGGATCGTGATGTGTCAGCGCAATGCACTTCTACCATCTCTGTCGCATAGGCGAATGCACTTGTCATTAGTATAGCCATCCTTCTCTCACTAGCATCCCGGGTTGACTCGTCGTCCACCACCCGTCCCGTTCCCGCCTCACTTTGAGGAAGCACGTTTTATACTTACGGGATCGCATCGAACGCCAACTGCTTTGCATCGCATACCGAACGGATTAGGAGCCGAAGGTTTAGTCATTGAAGAAAATCAATCGGAAAGCCGTGCGTGTGGCCGTCCGCGACATTTCCCCCATAACAATGAGTGATAGAGTGCATCCGTCCCTTTCGCGGCGAGCCTTGTCGTGCTGTTGCTCCGAGCCAGGTTCAATATCCCAGACCTTGGACCGATCGAGAGTACGGATGGCCAGTTGAAACAAGTTACTCATACCTACCACCAGCAATAGCCAATAACTTGCCCGCTATTTTTATCACCTTATTGATAGATCGAACAGGATAATAATATAGTACTTTTGTATATCACGAACTATTCACGGCATACACTGAGGAAGCGGATTTTTCCACTAAGCTTTGTCGGCGAGGATCGAACGCGTCGGGGTCACGTGTTGACATAAACGACTGGACGTAAAAAAAATTTGAGAAGTTTATGATTTCTTTACCAGGAAAACTAATGAAGCGTCGGTGGTCGGCGCCGCACCGCTGCCCTCGTACCTACCTACATCAAAAATACGAGCAGCCAATTAGATGTCGTCCGCGTTGCGAAAATAATATAAATATTAGTAGAACCGACAAAGGTTTTTAATCACTGATCTCGTTGTGTTTTGCTCCTTTTGCGGTCCGAAATTACAGGTTGCGAGTTCGCTCACCCTGGCACACCGCGCTTAGGGCAACTATGCTCTCGAGGATCGTGTGAAAAATTACCTAACATTTTGTTCTTATTTCGCATTATACCTAAGTGGTATTCAATATCTGTAATTTTTAACATCCGACCGAATATAAAACAGCTTTCGACGCACGCATGCGGTTCACCGCATTAGGGAATCGCTTAAATTTGACCGAATTTATATCGTGAGGAAGTCAACGTCGCTTTGAAAATGAGATTTAACTCGAAAAAAGAACGAAAATGAAAGCGAAGACTGCGCGGCGAGCGTGGAGCGCGCATCTCAGCGCCAAGGTTACGTAGTAGGGGCGGCGACCGGCGAGACTGGCGTGACGTCACGGGCGCCGGAAACGATTGTCCGCTTCATAGTTACTGTTACATTTTGAGTTTAGAAGAAAGTGCTTCACATCGCTTGGCCTAGGTCAGTACAATGCAGACACTAAACATTGCAGCCACTAACAAGCGCCACAGAATCTCACAGAACACCATCATTTACATTATCTTCCGGTGCTGAAGTTGACGGCCGAATTTTTATTGATTTTTGTGTCCAACTTCATTTGCATGACAATTATGAAGCTATGAATTGAATGAAGCTCGTAAACTAAAGGAGACAATAAAGTGTCGCCGGGTTTTGTCGAAGACGGTCTCTGCCCGATAACTTGATAAACGAATATGTCAAATTCCATAAAGGCCAGCGATTATTTAATTTAATTCAGTTACCATACCAGGTCTACGTTATGGGCCGACGTTATGCTTACCACCAGGCAAACGATCAGCTCGTCTCGTTATCAAAGAGTATAAAAAATCTTTACTTATCCTTATATCTATACGGTAAAATACCTACTTCGACCGCATGTTGACGACCGGAACGCGTATTTACCTGAAAAATAAGAAAAAAAGAATAAATCGATCATATCAAGGTATTAATAAATTTTTAATAGGCAATTAAAGATATGGTGGTTAATTTTTCGTTTCAACGATCGGTTGTCCCAAAAGATGGCAATATTATTAAACATTATGTTCTCGGTTGCACGATGCGATGATGGCTCATTGACAGTAAGGTGGCCAGCCAATCCGCAGGTCGAGGTTTTGAATCTTAGGGGCACCTTAGACGCTCAAGCAAACGTACAATGAGCTCAAGCTTTGAATGAAGAAAAACGTGATGCAATTCTAAAGCACGGTGGTAAAGCGTTGTCTAGTGCTAGCATGGCTAGCTACAAGTGCCACCATCACGTTGAAATAGGTTGCCAAGTATCTGTTGGTGTGTTTCGCCAGCTGCACCGAAGAAACATGTCAAAAAAATCAAGTGATATAGTCAAAAAAGCTACATATAGAAAGTAAAAAAAATATAAATTGTATGAATGCCTCAGCAAGTCTTAGCGAGTAAATTACTTGGAATAAAATATGTGTAACGTCAAATTTACCGACTTTAAATCTTCGAAGCCTCCGTTTAAGAATTTATTGTTTATTTAAAGAATCCCGAAACATTTTTGCATAAAAGCAAGACGCAATCAATTGTCACAAGCGTCTTCGTTACAAGAAAAATGTGAAATATTCAGTAAACACTGTCGTGAAATGGGACGTTTTGAAAACAAACTAAAAATTACAATGCTCGCAAATGTCATTTACTCACATCACAAACTGACGACGCAATAGGATCATGTTCGCCATTCCTTGAGGACCGTGTGTCTCGGACATGCGCTTTGACTTTTGTGGAGTAAGGAAAGCCATCGAATTTTTTTTCTGTACATCATTTTAAAGGCTTTAATATGTTCATAAGAATTTTATTTTTTTTACAGAAAACTTACTAGTTTAGTAAAACTTAGAATAAAAATAATTATATAATATTCCAAAGGCCAAATAACAAGTTTATTTTAGAAAAATATATTTTTCCAGATAAGATTTCATAAAATAAGCAATTGGTATTACTGTAATCTCGTGGCCACCTTCCAGCTCCATCATCAGGACCATGGACATCATCTAGGATCTGAGTACTTACAAAGACGAATCAAACGAGCCCAAACTGGATGGGCTTATGTGGTTTCGTTACAGAGTTCCGATGACTAGCTTCTGGCTCAATCATCAGACCAGCTCTGTGACTAATTCACACATTATAACGGGATATTTACCGTGATTATTATTGAACGACGTGAACATGATGCTTGCAACAGCGTCGAAATATCGGGTGCTCATCGTTCAATAATAATCACGGTAAATATCCCGTTATAATGTGTGAATTAGTTAATAACCGTGAAAGTCTAAAACAGCTCTGTGACATCATTATAATGCATTGTCATCCGATTTACACATGTACCTATGAAAAATTTCGGCTCAATCGAACACCAGGAAGTGGGTCAAATTTAGCTTGCAACATTTGACCTATATTATAATATAGAATATTTAAAACTAAAATCTTAAGAAACTAAGTGTCACAATGGGCGGTCTTATCGCTCATAGCGATCTCTTCCAAACAACCCAATACCCAACATACATACATAGGTGCATTGCAAGTTAAAATAAAAGCTTGTAAACATTGAATGATTACAAATACAATACTTCTATTAGGGTTTCTTTATTTCAAGTGTCGTTTAAAATAACGTGGGATAAAACGAATTAGGAAAATTAAGAATTCCGAAAAACGCAGACACCGTAGTTTTAGAATTTCACCTACCTACTTACAGGTACTTATGAGTTTTTTAAGTTATGTACGACACCCATCACGAATTTAAGAGACTTATAACCGGACATTACACCACTATGACCTTAGCACGTTATAGTATTTATTATACGCGAAGATAGATTAAATGAGAGCTCAGACAAAACAGGTGAATTAAAAATCTTACGCATGACGACCTCACAAGGTTCCTGTGTACATTGTGTACTCAAATGGTTTATGAGAAAGGGTCTTGTTATATGGTTTTATGTAGACAGCCGATTTATGTCGACCTTCGTTAGTTAGGAGCCGTTGTTCGTAGCGAGAACATTGTGAGGGGTCATGCACGCTGGTTATATTTAAATACGTAGCCGTTAGCGCTTCCGATGCGTGTGACGCAGTGTTACGCAGTGAGAATGCGAAGTGAGTCAGGCAATCAACTTGGCCGGCTAGGATGATTTGTGCTAGACCCATGGAATAAACACGCAGAAGAATAGTTGGCGCGCTATTCAATTGTTTTTTTTACAATTGCAGTTATCGCTTATTAGCTTATCGCTAATATTATATTTAAAATGGCACTGAGATGTATTATAAGTGGTACATAATAAGTAATGGTTAGTTTCTGAATAGGTATTTCGCAACATAATTTGGTTTCTGATCTGTTTTAATTTCATAACTTTTGTTATAAAATTGTATTGAAACTGATGATGTTAAAATTGTATCTACATAATATATAAATAAAAGTTAATACCTAATAAGTCAACTTTCATAAACTTATTTGAAACTGGAGCCTCTCTGTTTCCCTCGGTAGGTCTAGGTTTGATGAATATATTTAAAGCTAGGTACCGGACCGATATATAGCTATGATTCTTCCGCAGGTATATTTTTCGTACAAGATTTTGACACACATCAAGTCATTTTTCTCAAATAACTGAGTAAATTGTAGTAAGGTAATCCTCAATCAATAAATCAGCGACAGTGACTTCCAAATATGGCTTTCCAGCAAACGTCGCCTACAACCAATTTGAGTATGTTCTGTTTGGCTACAAATTTGTACGCGAATTCGATTTCTATGCGTATTTATTCTAACGCTCGTAGACCTTACACTTGTAGGCAATGACTACATTCTTCTTTCTTAATAGGTTTAATGACTTTGTACAAACATGTTGGTGTTCAGTGATTAGGAGTAATCAGGAGGGTCAGAATATTTAATTTGACGTAATTGTGTAATGTGAACTATTTTCCTAAGTGATGAGATCAGCAGGTCGTACGCCTGATGGTGAGCGTCACATCTGTTCCATTACAACTACAGCGCAACACATTACAGTTATATTGTGCGGTATTGCGTAGAGAAGATTAACTTTACAGTCTGAAAACATCTAGACAAGGAACAAATACTTTCGCTTTTTTTAAGTAAGTGCACTACATAGTATTATTATTTGTTTCTTTGCGGGAATCAAATCTGTACGCACTTATGCTCTAGTATTTAGTAATATATGTTATTATCATTTCTTAGAAACTCTTGTACCGAACTAATTTATTCTTTTTTTAATTAAATGATAATATGACAATCCCAATATGAACTCAAGATCTGACCAAGGTAAGGCGACACAATGCTGTTCCGCTTTTAATCGCAATTATTCAATCGAGTTTATTATTTCCAACCACAATGAAAATATTCACACTAATTACAATAAAAAAATGTATAAATAAACAGGTAGAACCGTACCAATTCAAGTTAATTATCTGTAATATTACCTATACCAATATATCGGCAAGGCGTCTTGTCAAACCGAACCTAAGTAATGAACAAGCAGGACCCTTCCTACTAATACGTTGAAGTAACGGGTCATAGGGTACTAAGACTGCAGGAATCCAGATGGAGGGCTAATGGACTTTGCTATCAAAGGTTGAGATTGTAGATCGATGTGGCGAGTTGGGGACGTTCATTATTGAAAACAAAAACTTAAAGACTTTCTTTGACGTATATATATACACTCGTTATAGTGTTTACTTTTGTGGCTAATAAGCAGGATATTCGATTAGAGATGCAGTACGTAATGTATCTGTGATATAATATACTGTATCCTACGCACCCTACACTACAGTATCACGATACGCTCCTACATCCTCACTTGATGCAGAATCAGATACATTACGTGATATACCTCTAAGTGAGTACCCTGCTTTATACAACGAACTTCAACACGAGTTCATACAACGAACTTTTTGTTTTAGTTTGATGCTACTTGGTGGTTGCTGTATGGTGGAAAGGTGTTTGGTTAGCTACCACCCTTAAATCTGTCGGTGTGTCCTGGCAGCCGCTCTTGACACCCAATTCCTATTCATAGTTTATCGTATTTACCATCGTGGATCACATTGTCACATAAGATCACGCGAGTAAGTGGCCAGATACTAACCTAACAAGAGTATTAAAAAAATATCAAATTATCTGAGATATCACAACTAATTCGACAAGCGAGATCAAAATTAATTTACGTTTAAACTTTAATGTGTGATAAAAAGTAATGAACGTTACTTTCAGCGGTCATTATCGGCGGAAAAGACATAATTCAGCGTTCCACTCGCAGTTAAATTAAAAACGCGTAAAGGCCGTGTGGGGCCACCCCTCCCAGCCGACTTCAATTAGATTTCGCGAACGAACAATAAGGAATAAAATCTGCTCTTTTACGATCGGTCTGTCAGCCGTCGGCCGCGAGATGCTCGTAAAAAAGGGAATGCAACGGGCACCGTGTTACTAAAAAACCAAAAGTCACCCGAAACCGCGATAAGTTTCAACCAGAAAGCGCCCGCCAAATTTGATGGGGCTGTTTATGGCGTCAGAAGTAGGTCACTTCAGTACAAAGACCCGCTTAACAATTGCGTCACGAGAGTACAACTTAACACAAAGGCACAGAAATAAGCCTGTAAGAGTCGTAGCTTCAACTTGTGAGAAACTCAATAGCTCAAATTAAATCGATGAATACGACTTCTTTCTCGATAGCGAGCAGACTCGAATTTCAAATCTTTAAATTGTCAGCGGAGGCACACGAACACACGAGGAATGCAAAACGGAATCTCGCCGGTCTTTGTTGCAGATTCCCAGACGGTTGGACGAGGTAAAAAGCGGTCACATGCACCGCCTTATAAATTTATGAACCCCATCGGGGGTTATTAGCTGTCGAAATGACAAGCCGCGTACCGGCGGCAAATGTGACGCCGCTTTACCGTTACAAAACCTAGACCTCTAAAAAACTAAGGGCGATCAGGTCGCGGGGCCTGTTCTCCGCTTTTATTTCTCTTCGAAAAAAATGCCCGTGGGCAGAACCGCTTCTAATTTAGAACGAACAAGCAAGATCGCATCTTGATAAACTGCATAGGTGTAATTAATCGCGATAAACAGGAATCTCGAGCCATTAATTATTACAATGACATTGTTATCAGCTCACACGTTGACCTATCGAGAGACCAATAAGTCAACGACTCGCGATTGAATTGAAAGAACTCCTATACTGACCGATGTCACCCACGTCAACGTAAATAAACCAGGCGTTATCATCGGTTATTTATGTTCCTTTTATTGCGTAACACTGGCCCTGTTATACCGAGAAAAATAACAACTGGGCTATTGAAAGCACGGGTGTTATGAAACAATTTTAATATTCGATCGTGCTAATCATTTTGATTGCAAACAATTCCGGCTAGCATATTCTATGACTAGGGTATAATTATTTTATGAACGCACGAATTTAAGAGTTTAATAATATTAAAATGTATAAGCTACTTGCTTAAAAAAGGAATTAATTCAAAATAGCTTGATAGTTAACATCACAATTTTTGGGGACCAAAAGTTCATGCTGATAAAGACTTTAAAGCAAATTGATTGATTGCCTCTCAGGCATATGATAAAGCTATTTATAAATGCATAAATAAGAAGGCCGCGTCCCACGCAATTCGACGTCGAGGTAGGTCGGGATAAAAACAAATAGTCCGAAATGAAGTAATCATGAGCTTTATTGGTCCCATATATCTAATGTCGGGTAAATGAGTGAAAAAATAGCTCTGTGATGGTTATAGTTTTAAATTGCCGAAATTCATAGTTTTGGCTTTTTGCAACATGGCAGGTCTCAGGATTTACATGATTTATTTACTTCAAACAATTCAAATGTTTTTAGAGCATTCGATCGCCTGATAGGTCATAATTTCTGGCTTAAAAATACGTCCACGTCATATTGGAATTGTTCAGCGTTAATGACAGGGAACCCAAATCACAAAGAATCAAATCAGTGTTTAGCAATGTAATTAGGACTTCATAAATTATATTTTGACATGCATTTAAATGATATGCATTTCGATGTTTAAAATCGACCTTTTCTATCAAGTTAAATAATGATCTGTTCTTAGAATTAAAGCTGCTTTTTTCCCCGGTAATCACTCTTCAAATAACATTAGTTATAAATATTATTCTCCCAATAGATACATACAACATAAATAAATATAGGCTCTGCAAAAACAGTAGTGATACACTATTTAATTTACTAGGGAAAGATGAGAGTAGACATGAAGAATTCGGTCTATTGATGAGCCTACTTAATGCAAGTTTTCCAATATATTTTACCTTGTAACATCTTATTCCTCCCGGTATCTTTATGCAATATCTACCAGGGAAGCATAAGTGTGCAGAAGTGTGGACTGTAGAGGTTGTGAAATTGTGTACGACCGCAAGACATCCGGCGGCCGGCAGAAAGCCCGACGCGCCGGCCGGATGTGCTGCAACGTGATGATGTTACTTGTAAGTATATTATTTGAAGCATTGTACGTGTGTACACTTTTACCTTCAATTGATGTCAAATTATGAAGATAGAGTGGTGATTTTGTATGTGCGAAATAGTACCTACTTGGTCATACTTATATGACCAAGAAATACCTACCAAGAAATAAGGTTCACTACCGCATTGGAGGATGTTTTTAAGCTCTTGGATTGGAAAGGATCTGGCATCAGTATAAATGGCGAGTATCACTAACCTTCATTTTGTCGAAGATATAGTCCTATAGTGGCGGAATCACTCGAGGATACCGCCTTCGGTACCGTGCTCAACGACCTCAGTAGTTTCCCAACAGATTAGTCTTAAGATGAACATGGACAAGACGAAAATCACGTCCAACATCCATGCTCCACCTATACCGATAATTGTTGGGAACGACACTCTCTAACTTGTTGACGAGTATGTCTACCTAGGACATACTGTCCAATTAGGTAGGTCCAACTTCGATAAAGAGGTCGCACGAAGAATCCAACTCGGCTGGGCAATGTGCGGGAAGCTTCGACCTATCTTTTCGTCCTCAATACCACAGAGCCTGAAATCCAAAGTTTTCAACCAGTATGTGTACCAGTGATGGCTTATGTCATTGAGACGTGGTCTCTTACTGTTGTCCTTATTAGCAAGCTCAAAGTTGCGCAACGAGCTATGGAGAGGGCTATGCTCGGGATTTCCCTGCGTGATAAACCGACTTACCGAGCTCTCAAAATTAGCAAGTTGAATTGGCAGTAGACAGGCTACATCGCTCGGAGAACCGACCTGATGGGCAAGAAAAGTTCCCGAGTGGCGACCACGAATCGGTAGACGTAGCGTAGGTCGGCCCCCAACTAGATGGACCGACGACCTGATCAAAACCGGGGGGAACCGCTGGATATGAGGCGAGTAGCCAATCCAAGTGGCATTTTATGGGAGAGACCTACGTTCAGCAGTGGACATCTTCCGGCTGATGATGAAGAAATAAAGAATTCAGGAATTTTTTTCCATTATTTTTTTTTTGCTACGATTTGGCATTTTTGCCATTATAACGACTATATTATACCAATGTGCGTAAACTACGTGTGCATCAACAGAGACAAATGTATGCGTAACCATGTCCCCTACACAGTAATTCTTTAGTGAGCTTTCGTAACATTTTGATGGAAAGGAAACCGCAATGTAATCGTTAATTTCCTTTGGTTTTTGAGGTCAATTAGGGGTTTCACAGCCGAATTGAAGCAAATGGAAAATATCTTACTTATATAAGAAAATAAATAAGGAGCTACATAATATGTGCATATACATAGATCACCACAATGCGGTGGTGACTAGGAATGCATGAACACGAAGGTGGCTATCATAGTATCGGATGAAGCGATCTATCAAGCAGGTCGTTACCGCAGTCGTGTTAGTAGTGAAGCTTTACAAGTGTGGGAGCGTACTGCAGAACTGGTTTCTCTATGTTAAACAACATCCCATGCACCTTACTGCATGCTACCCTAGTCATTTCTCAAATCGCTGTTAAACGCCATAATGATGATTTCCATCGTTATTGTTCGCAAAATTTAATGATTCCGGTTTCTTTTGTAAGAAAACCGCGTGTCAGTAATAAAGGCATACAGCAATCTTGGCACAAAATTACATCTGCCAGTAAAAGCTTTAAGAGATGTCGTTTACCGAACTCTTTTGTTCGGTGGTAATTTAAAAAGAAATAAATGGACGCGTTCCTTTTATTGTATCGATATTCAATACGCAGAGTTTAAAATACGCTCACGCAACTTTCCGTCGCTAAAATTGCAACGAAATTGAACAAAAGTTTAATTTTAAACTAGACTGACAGTTGATAGGAAATGTATCAGCAGCCGTTTATTACGATCGACCTTCAACACTAAATAAAAGTTGATAAGTTAATTGCTGTGAACCGATTAGCTTTTGGCGGTTTTTTGCGCGAGCCCCTAAAACTTGGAACTCTTTGTTTATGATTCATAATTACAATACAACGGATAGGCAATCACCGAACCTGTTATTATGTTGTACAAATAACTACTTACTCATACATGTGTGGTATATAGCGCTTAATTCGATACCTACCACGGCAATGTTATCCCAATTTAGGTATTTATTTATCGATTGGTAAATTGACGCGCGGCAAAAAAGAGGGTTCTAATTAGATCGGTATATTTCATCGGACAGTTTCTCATAGTTTACAACAGCAAAAAATTCGAATTTGTTGTAACGTAAAATTAAGATTAATGTTTTTTTGTTGGAGCACGGTTGATGGTTATGATTTGTGGCGATTAGGACCTACATCAAACGGTTCGCGTGTGACCGGGACATACTCTACATTATCTTTGGATGCATTCAGTGCACTGACGCCATCTTCAAAAATAGACCAATAACTGTTAAGTCGATCGGCAAAAAACGGTGCTCGTGTTAACTCAAAAACTTTAATCATATGTTAGTGGTTCACTTCAGCGTAACTATTAATTATGGTTTGTGAACCATAAACTTTTATTAATATTACTGATGTGTTAAAAATGATTTAATTAAACGAAGTACTAATTATAAGTTCAAAAAGAGGCAGCGGTGCAACTAGTGTTGGGAATAAAAGACATAAACGCGCCGCGCGGCAGTGCGTGATAGATTCAAGACCATCCAGTCAATAAATATTATTAGTAGTTTTATGGCAAATAATTATTAAATGTAATGAATTATCGCGCTAGATTAATAATTATGGCTGTTATTAAATTAGTTCCAAACTATCTTCCGGAATTCAAAGCTATTAAAATTGATAAAGGTTTCATAAGCATATGAAAATGATTATTATAAGTGACTTCTATATAAATTCAGATTATTAATAAAGTTTTGTATATCTACGTTAGGATAATAGGATATTAAAGTAATAAGATAATTATATGTCTGCTCTAAGCGGTACTGCGATTTTTGTTTATTTTTTTGTATGCCGAGCAATACAATATATATACATAACATACAACAACATAACAGCAAATACGGCAACACCGGCCGTGTTGCCGTATTTGTCTCGAGGATTTGCAGCCCGATTTAACTAGTTCAAGGTTGAATAAGATGTCATGAATAAACGGCTTTATTTTTTTTTGCGATAGGTCGTCTTTAGGACACACGAGTCACCCGCCATCCGAAGCTAACGCTCCCATTAAATAAGACAAAGAATCGTGTGTTGGAATATCTATAACATATTATAGTCCAGTTTTTATTCACGAGCGATTTGTTAACGCCCGAAAAATTTGTTTGGTAAACAAAATAAATTAGCCAAAGACAACATACTTGGCTCGAACAATAAAACTACAACCGATAAAAGAATACGATTAAAAATTAATTAACTGCTTATGATAATAAGTTTAGGGTCGAGCCAAAAATGCACACTTAATTGTAGCAAAACATCACAAAAAGTTGTCTCGAATGACGAAGACATTATTTTGTAACAGAGTGCAACGCACGGGGAACTAACCGTCGGAGGTTGGCAACCCAGCGCAGGAGGGCGCGGGCTCAACGCATAAGCAGCGATCGTAATCGAACCGTAAACGATAATTCGAATTAGGAACGTGCCACGTGACCACCACGCTGCACTTGAAATTCGAACGCGTCCTGGCCCGTGTTGCCAATCAAAATTTACCTTACCTTATTTCGGTTGCTGCAATTCTAATTGAGCGAGAAGTAAGTTTTTATAGTGTATTAAAATTATTGGTGCGTAGAGTATAAAATTGACATTTTACTTTCCGGGTTCGCTCGCCGGCAGGTGGCTTGGACCACCGCGACCGCGCCAAAGTCACTTACAAGTCACTTTGGAAAGAAAAAACAGGCCACCGGCGAGTAAGTCATCCATGCATGATATTAAAGCGATGTGTAAAATATCAACATATCTGTCAACTGAGCGGCAAACACTTTTGATCTATGACAGGGGCCTTCGTTTGAACAACACGAAAATTGCAACGAATTAGATAAAAACAAATAGATTTTAATGAACATGACGATTTTGAATTAGTCTTACAAGAATAGACATTTTAGGCATTCTTATTGGAATTTGAGCTTATACGAAAAATTCTGAATGACATAGACGTGTTTTTTTCATTATTCTCATTGAATAATGATATATCCCAAGTTTGTAAAAGGTAAAAATATCGTATAATATATTATTAAGTATCTAATTAGCAAAGACGCGCCACAGCATGCTTTTATTTTGTTGCCACATTGTGATAAATGGCTCGCGAACACATTAGCCGTCCTAATTCATAGTAGTCGTTAGGTATCGCCGACCAGCTGTTTTATTAGCTTTTCGGCATAACCGATAAACATCTAAATGAATTTAGAATTGTTTTGTGCGACGCCGAAGTTTATGTGAAACAAATATATTATAATATGAGGCCGAGAGGCGCCGGCCACATCAAACGGTCTGCGGCTGCTCTGCAGTCGGGCCACCACCCAAAAGTGACCTCTAAATCTGACACAATGGTTCGAAAACGCCTAAGGCATGAGCGATTTCGAGAAGACGGGAAGGTCATGTTATCACGGCCGCTAACCGACCCGATTTGTCCGAAACCGTGAGATACTCCTCCGAATATAGAATTAGATGAGAATCCGTATAATTCATCGAAGAGTCCGATCGAAAGGTCTTTTAAAAATGTCGTCGGCATTAAAACGACACGGACTCTTCGGCGGGCATACCTCAAATATCGTATGCGTTATTTATTGCCTTTGTATTTAGAACGGTTGCAAAATGTTTGTCTCCTTTAAAAGATAATTAAAAACTTGATTTATGAATGTCGTCTGGTCGTTTAATTGTGGTTTCTTTGTAAAATTTTGCTTTTAATAGGGCTATTAAGATTAATGATAAAAAGTTTTTTTCATGATAGATTATTGCTTGACCACTGTGTCATCCGATCTAAAGTGACGATGTGGTCGAAAGGTATTCTCAACTTAAATAATAGGACTGGCTATCAAGTGCAGTTGTTAGAACACAAGGCTTGGTGCGGGGCGACAGCTTTTCAACTTGGCGGCGGCTGCTATTAGCGTGGCATTGTTGCAAGAAATAATTTTTCACTGTTTTAGGAACCCTCGACATCGTCATCTGGCTACCACTGAGCTATCATCGCTTCATTAATACTGTTTATATTGATTGGAGTGCATTCTGTGCGAGTAGTCAAGGGTCACGGCCGCGGCCGGTTGCGCGCGTCAGCTGCCCGCTCCCTCGGGCTCCCACACTCGCACCTCGCTCGGTTACCCCTAATTACGGCGACTGTGTTTCTGTGTCAACACCGCACTAAAAAAATAATGGACGCCAAGTTGACGCGAGCTATCCGATTTCAAATTTTAATTCGTTTCAAATAAGACTTATTAAAATTTAAAATTGGAATGCTTTTCCAATACACAGTACAGTACCACTTATCAGGGTCCGCTTAGGGTTATTGATCTTATTGAAACTGCTAATCGATTCACAATAGATCATATCGAATAACTTTCACTCACTTTCGTTGTTCCTTAGCCGGAGTTCGAAATTAAAATAATATGGCGGAGAACAAAGGTCCATTCGAACGATTCCTGCGCAAAAACAAGATCGGTTAAATGTTGGAAATAAAGGAGAAAAAAGCCAATTTCCAAGAAGCGTTGACCGGTGCGCCAATTATAATAAAATTGTTCAATACAGCCGCCGGAAAGGTTAGCAATTTAGCATAACTATATTTAGTTATGGCCGAATAACATCGCTTAGCATGATACGGTTACTTTCAGAGCGGAAACTAAGCTTTGGATTTCACAGAAATAAGTAGCAATTTTTCAAAACAATCGCAATTTTCGTGTCAAGATCGAGCGATTGCATGACTGATGCGGCATCCGTCAGCTTGTGTGCTATCAATAAACAAAATTTGAAAAGAAAACATTTGGCCTGAGCGTGCTGCGTGGCGTTCAAAATCGGTTGTCACAAAATAATCGATTGTCTCGACGCGACTCGACTCGATCCCGAGGAATATTGCGGAATGCTACCCCGCAACTCTCGCTTTCCGAATGCATCATAGTCCACGATGCATTCGGGTACGTATGAATATAGTATTAAAGCAATACTTTTGTGCTCACTATAGTGTTCCCAATTCACCCACACACGGTTCTATTTATTATAATTACTAAAATACAAGAAATGAAAACTAAAATACATAGGTAACAACATTGATCTTGACACTAAATTCTTCACCTAAGTGGTAGGACTAACTAACTCTTCTATTGATTCAATCAATCACCTACGACAAAAAAAACTAAAAAATGGTAAATCCTAATGTACTTATACAAAGTTTCATCCTACTATCCTACTAATATTATAAATGCGAAAGTGTGTTTGTCCGTTTGTTAGTTTGTTGATTTCTTGGTTTGTCGTTCTTTCAAGCAGCAACGGAGCAACGGATCGACGTAATTTTTGGTACAGTTATAGTTTATGGACCGGAGAGTAACATAGGCCCTTTTTTTCCTGAAAAAAGACACGGTTCCGATGGGAACGCGGGTGAAAACCGCGGGCAGATACTAGTCAAGTTATAAATTCATCAAACATCCGGACATCCACCGAACAGATGAAAGCACAATTGGCCAGTTGTTGCAAAGTTGCTAACACTTCATTCGCTTCGCTTACTCGGGCAATAATTGGCCTCGTACGTATTTCAGATAATGGCATTTGCTCTTACTAGCTCCGTACCTTTATACCCGGGTTGCTATCTAGATGCTGACCCTGACACAAAACTAATCCAAGGGCTCGGAGAGCTTCGTCAGTGATCTTGTTAATATGCATTTGAAATGGAAACGTTTATTGTTACAAAGTCCTTGAAACACTTTAGACCGAGTGACCTACATTAGTAACCAATATCCTGCAAATGAAAACTATCGTTGCAGACCCTGATGAAGTTCTCAGCAAAAAACAGGCACCAAAAGGTAATTTGACGGTTTCGGAAAATAATCTATTCTTTTATCGACCAAAAATTTTAAGGCCTAAAATTACAACTAATCTAGAGACCTGAATAAACGATATCGATCTATATCGACTGACCTTCCAATCCTCGAAATGGCATACGCCTCAAAGTTTACAGCTTCAAAATTCTCGACACGCTTTCTTTTTTAATTCTATGTGCTTCTGCTTCGAGTAACATCGAAGACATGTTTCAATTAAGCTCTGTTAAAGACGGTACGTGGTAGCCGCGAGCGCACTTGTTTCCAAAACGGCGGTATAAAGACGAGGTCCATGCCCCGGGTGTCAATTGCTATGTAAATGAGTGTAAGAGGCTCATCGTTTAAGTAATCGGTCTGTTAAATATGCTTTTGAAGAACAGACTGAATGGAGAATTTAAGCAAAAAATCTATTAAGGAGATCGATTGGTTCAGTTAAGAATAAGGACGCGGCTTTTTGGGCCTCTTTGGACGCGAAAGTCACCTTTCTCGGAAGGGTTCTAGAAGGCCGGAGTAGGGCGAGCATGTTATCTTGATCCTTGCATCGCATCGCGTTTGGGTTATTTTAATAATGTTTCAATGTTTGAAAAAACATTGGAGTCGGCAGGTGCTAAGGCAGATGCGGCGTCGCGTTGTCGAGCTATAATGACGTTAGGAAATTCCAAGTTGTTAAAAATGGCGATGCTTTTGTTTCTTGCTCGCTGCTAGTTAGTAAACGCAACAAGCCCTTCGTAAAAGGTTAAAATGAGTTTAATTCATTCGTATTAGATAAAAATACATGGAACTCTAACCGCAAAATGTCAATATAACAATTCCTAAGCATCTATTGTACGAGTACTTAGTAGCACAAATATTAGTACCTTATTCTCAACTCGATTTTCCATCGAGTAAAATATCGTTGCTTCATAATTTATGCCTCGGGCTGTATGTTCGAAGAATCGAAAACCGAATCGAAATTGGAAACAAAACGAAACTGCATTTCCGGGGCGGCCACCGCCGTCACCCGGCAGATGGCGCCCTTCCGCCAGCTGCGCCCGCTTCAAGCGGAACGAGTACAAGCTAAACTCGAGTCTCCAACTCAAACTCGACAACTCCTGACATCTTAAACCGCATTCATTTGTTTAATAAAAACGTCCCCGTATAAATACGCTACAACTGTCGAAGGTGAACCAGACCGCCAGGACGTCTTTATACGCGCAATCTTTAATTACAGCCTCCGATAGCGACAGGTGGCTTGCGTTAAAAAGTTCTTTACACAATAATTAACGACGCGAATAATGTACCGGCATGCGAGGCGAAAATCTAAAGGCTCCACACACATTGAAACTCGATACCGGGCTTTGAGCACATTTTCACGAGGGATGGATCGGCTTACGCGAGACTGCCACCCACTACGCTCTTTCAAAACTGTGCCTCCGCTCGCTTTATGAAGTCCTGGTACATGAGAAGTTTCACACAAGCTCGTTCTACAAAAAAAAACAATTCCTAACTTAGGTTGTACTTATCTATTCTGTGATTTAGGTACCTCTAAACTCTAGTCTAGAGTCTAGCTAGCCCATTATTCGTAACTTCACCTTTATAGCACAGCATCGACATAAAGTTCAAGGGCACATATCAACGTGAGTACCGCCCATAATTTATTAAATAGACCAAAACTAGTCTCCACGGCAATTTGCTCGAGTTACCTATATTTAATTTATTCACGCAAATTGTATTTTTTTTAACTCGATAAGCTCTGTAGAAGTCTAGACACGCAAGCGCTGTTCAATATTTTAACGCAGATATTTTGTTACGTCTACATTCAACTAGGAACTGACATTCAAATGAAAATAAAATGAGTACCGTAGAACTGCGAAAGTGGTAAAATAAATGTGTGAAATAGTGCCAAAAATCATTAAATAATGTGACAAACCTACTTCACTAATACAAAAGACGATGAATTACTGCGCTATCTAAAATAAAACCCAGAGATTTGTATGATGACCCTACAGTTATATACACGCCGCTCTTTCATTCTGGCATCAATAAACGGCAATAAAGACTTCAATTAAGTCATCGGAGACATTCGCGGAACACTAAACCGGGGTCCGGGACCTTATATTCCGCGCTTCTGATTCAAAATAAGAACGATGTCCAATCCCGATAAGTTTCGGTAACCTCTCGCAAACGATCGAATAATGAACATAAACAGACATAAATCCTTTGAAACACGAATTTAATTTATTACTCGAAAATAATCCTGATTAGTGCAGGTAGAAGGCAGGTAGTGTCGTTCAGGGGAATTTATGCCCGTGCCTTTTAGCTGGTCCCTTTCGGTCATTTATAAAGATACAGTTATGTACGCCTTTATTGTAAACGTTATCTTTTTTTTAACATTGGCAAGTGTTAGCTTTAAGATAGTATTGTTTAAAGACAAAACGATGGAATTGAATGTATAGCGAAGCGTTAAAATCGTAAGATAGCCATTGTTGTATTAGTCGTAAAGACTACCCAACAGATAAAAGCTCAGTTTCCATTGTTGAAAGCGTTACAAGTTACACTCTGCCACAAAACGAGGGATGATTGACTAGTTAGTACATTTTAACACAAAAATAGGAATTACCTAGTTAAAGATAAACTCTTGTCAAATCCATATAGAGCCAGAAGTGCCAGTCGCCTGTTGTCCTTGAATCCCATGCACAGCGGTCTGCAATGAATCCTGGCACATTTCTTATGACGTTGTTTTCCGTTCGGAGAGATAGAGCGATAACCCCAGCGATCCGCGGCAAAATCGCAATAAGTCGCTCCAAGTGAATCATAGGAAGTGAGACTTCTCCACAAGTGTATTTATTGTTCAGATTGTGCAGTTCGGTCAGTTTAGTTACGGAAGCTGTGAATGTGATGAAACTGTTGTTTATTTAGTGACTATCCAAAAGCATATTTTGTAAGTTTTGTAGCTTGTTTTTTTTTATAGAAAATAGCTTCCAGAACCTAAATTATCTACATTCCAAATTTCATAAAAATCTGTTGTTACGGAGATATTTGGTAACAAACATTCCGACAAACTTTCGCATTTTTAATAATAGTAGGATATTTTAGACCTTTTTTACAAAATAGAATTTGTATCAATTATTGCAACTAAGTACATTATTATAGTCAGACTAGCTGCTGCCCGCGGTTTCAACCGCGTGGAGATATTGGATTACATGGGTTTTATTTTTCTGCGCGGAACCCTAATTCTTATTCTAAAATTAAAGTAGCCTAAGTTACTCCTTGTAACATCAGCTATCTACCAGTGAAAGTCCCATCAAAATCTGTCCAGCCGTTTCGGAGATTACCCGGAACAAGCAGACAGACAGACAATAATATTAAAAATGGTTGTTTTGCTATAGGTACCGTATATATTTTCGTATGCTTTTGGTAAAAAGCTGTTATTTTGATATTACAAACAGACAGTTCAATTTATTTATTTGTATAGATATAGGTAGAGAGATTATTGTCAGATACAATTAGTAATTTATGTCGGTAGCGGTTACACTAACAAACCGTGTTGTTGTGAAATCGATAAAAGTTTAGGTTAATATCGAGATGTGTCCGGACGGCATGTGTTACGCACATTGCGTGCTCGTTAGCGATATGTACGCAATTCTGTTTCTAATTTAATGTATAGTCATTGAAAAGCTTCACAAGTCCTATTGAATCACCGGATTAGTTACAAATAATCCTTTTGATTTTAACACCAAATTTACATACTTTTTTACAAAAGTATTTTAGATAATCTAATTAGGTACACTTTCACATGAAAAAACATAATTGAATAACGGCAAAATACATTTCCAGATTAAAGTATTTTTTAAAGTTTCCCTTTTAAGAGGGTAGTCAGAAATCCCATATTGAAACAGTTAAGAAATAACGAAGTACCGGCCTAGAGGATATGAATTGAGAACCTCCTCCTTTTTTGAAAGTCTACTAAATTAAAATAATAATTAAAAAATTTGGGGCATAGTTTGAGCCAGAATGGCCACTAGAAAATGCCCTAACTACATGTTATGGCTGCATCATCATGTTTTTTATGTAGTTTGCATGGCAATACAATAGTTTGGTATCACGGAACTGATCTGATGATGGAGTTAGGAGGTGAGATAGTGGAACTCTTCAGTGGCTACATGTAGACACTTCGTGTTTGGACACATATGATTCTTTTTGACGAGTCCAATAGATGCTGTTGAGTTGAGGTTCTGATAACGGAGCTAGCAGGTGAAAGTGTGTGTTTTAGTTTCTTTAAACTTCGTAATTATTCAGCAAAATTCAAAAACTACTACGGTCCAAATTTGACTTTTAATCGTAGATCACATGGGTCAAACGTTGCGTTCACTGCTAACGGTTTCACGTACGTTGCACACGACAACGGAAAGCGCAGCTGTCGTGTCGCAGTCCCCATTTTGACAATGCAATGTCAATAAATACAATACAAAATTCTAGTACTTATAAAAAAAGATCACAAGAAATGTTATTGAACATCTATAATAATTTTTACACCATTTTTAGGTTTTCTTTACGATCTCTACGTAATTTTAAAGCGAATTTATTGTTTCTGACCTATGCACAATGCACATCCAAAGGTGGTCTTTCTACAGTACTGGTACATACAGTACGTAAGCTTTGCAATCTCTGCAGCAATTTTCATTCTTTCCCTAGAATTAACCATCGCGTCAAATGTCTCTTATTTACCCATGATATAGTTGATACTAGATAGGTTAATGGCCTTTACTCCCACACTTAGCACGGACCTAAGGGTTGCAGATTCAACTCCCACAAGGGGGTCAAATATTTGTTTACTAAAAATGTGCAAGTGCAAAAAGTGTTTTATAGAACCATGACTTTTACCTAGTTGATCAGGACTAGGGTTTTTGTTGATGAGGCGTTATTTTCTTTTATTTATACTTTTTAAAATTGCAGTGGCACAGTCCAGCAGCCGCGGTGTAGTCGTTGCCCTTTTTAACTGAGTCGATTGGATAACGAGCGAACCAACGCGAGAGCGTCCGCTAGACGGTTAAGGAACAATTGTTGGCGTGAAATTGTTCGTTAATAGAACGCTTCGTGGTCATGTTTTGCTGATTTTGTTAGCCTTTGATTTTTTTATTTGCTACTTAGTTGTGGTAGAGGTATCTGCAAGTCGGAGAAGCAAGATAGTGTATTTAACAGAGACTTGGGCACGTTAGTTGTTAGAAATGCCTGATAACAAGGATTTTACGCTCCGTTGCTGCGTGAAGGGACAAACAAACGAACGCAATATCGCATTATAATATTAGTATTGTCAACAAACCACTCATAAACCAGCACCATTAAAACATCATACCTTTACATTCTATCATCAAGACATCGTGCCTTTACATTCCAAACATCAGCTTTCCAAAAATTTTTGCGGATCAAGTACGAAATCATTTTTTTTCAAACGATTTGTATAATGAATAAATTTAGTAATCATTACAGTGTTTCCCCCGTGAAGGCTGTATGGGGTTGTAAAAACGTTACTATCAAGTCCATAAACTATCTCTACCTAAGCATAAAATCACGCTGATGTATGCTCCGTTGCTGCGTGAAAGAATTAGAACAAATCAAATTCGCATTTATATTAGTATTGATTGTTGTTCAATTCAATGAACATTTTCACAGACTCAAATAGGCACGACGTTCGGTGACGTGCCTCGTCTTTAAATAGTTCGGTATGTCGGTAACTACACCAGGTACAAGGTATACTACATGCTGCACCTGCTGAAGTTCTTTTTGCGCCTGTTATTATTAAAAGCAGTCCCGCGACATTCGATAGGTGGTAGCAACGGTATTCTTTGAGAATGTTTAACTTGCTGGCGAAGGATTTGCGAAGTTTGAATCGTAGATATTCTTTAGGGAATTATTTCAGAAAGAACGTTTTCAATACAATACGCGGTTCGTTTAATTTACCACCAAGTTGTATTGTGCATTTCTGTTCCGGTTTAAAGAGCAAAGTACCTAGTAGTGTCAAATGATATGCGTATGAGATAGGAGATGAGTCTTGTCTGATGTCTCAGAGACAGAGAGAGACGACTGACGAGCGCGGTGCACTATCGCACCGCGACTTTGTCGTTCAACCGAATGAGCGGCGCAAGTACGGATCTTTTCGATAAATAAAATTCGATAAAATTGTCAGTTAAAATCGATAAAAGTGGGATATCGATATTAGTGGGTGGGAAGTGGGTTATTTATCGAAAAGACCCGTACTTGCGCCGGAGGTGTCGCTAAAATTATTGTTATGAGCAGGCGTCATCTGCTTGTCTCGTGAACTAATATACCTAACTAACAAATTACTGCTCTAGCCAGTGTCACTCGGGATAATGAAAGGATTCTAAGGATATCGATATCCCACACATTTAAGTTATGGCATACATGTACACTGGAAAAATTACACTTATTTTTGGACAGTCCTGTAAAAAGTGCTATCCACATTTTATTTAGATGGTAATCTATATCTATTTCTATATACGAATTTTATACTTTATACTTATCAAGGTGCTATCATATAAAATTTGACTAAAATCATAATCCAATCCTAAAAAAATTGTCGAATCATAAGAAGAAACTTTAAACTAGATCAAACTCGAAGTAGTAAAAAGTAATGATCCAATAGAAGTACATACTGGCTACTTACACAATACTTGTAAGGACGTCTCAACGGACGTTTTCAAGTACAAAGGAGCAGTCCCCTGCGGCCCTCGAGACGGTTGGCGTCGGTTGGCAGGTGCGCAAAGACGTTACCACCGGCAGGCGACGGCGACGGTTGCGCGGCAGATGGCGAAGGTACTCCCAATATTATGTCTTCAAATACCCTTTATATGTCGGTAATGAGCTTTTATTACTGAGGAAACGTTTTATTTCAAGTAATTTGATCGAGTTTCAATCTTTTTTATATTTACTCGATGATTAGAGATTCAATGTTTTTTTGTGGCGCAGTTCGAGTTTTCATTGATTGCCCTATTATAGTACAGGGGCTTAAATATTAAATACAAATACTTTATTACATTTTTTTATCTCACGTGTCAGCGACGCCTGTTTCTATCATTTTACAAATACTTAGTGTGTGACGTGTCAATTTCAGTCAAATAGTTAACATATTGGCTATCTACCACATGTGTCTGACAGTCTGTAGGTAGAACGGAAGAATTCTTCATGGCGACAGTGTTCGCACATCTGCGTACGGTCTCTGACTCCACATTAACATCGTATCCTGTCATTTAAACTCGCTACAAAAACCACGTGATTTTTTTCCCCTCAACAATAATGTAGTCCAACACAATCTTGGACAGAAATTGTTATCGTTTAGTTACGCACCCGCCACAGTATTATAAAAGCGGAATTACCACTGATTACCAGCTCCTGGATGAGGAGTAAATCTAAATGGGAGTGAGTCTAATTCGCGGCGCCGGGTGACAGCACGAGATGGATTGTTGTCAACATTAGTGCGGGAGCATATCGACTTGTCGCTCTAAAAAGCAACAACTACTACCGCAGCAATCAAACGACGCAAATACTCCCTCCATTCCAGAGGAATGCGACTTAATCACGTCGTAATAAGGATCGATTTGACATAGATCATCAGAGTAGTTGAAGCTTTGTTTTATCCTCGGCGTCCACTCGTATCCATGAGTACATGTCGCGAGACGTTTGACATACGATTTGAAGCTCAGAAGCGAAACGACTCAAGGTCCACAATTAAACGGCGGGGCAGTTTTCGCGCCGGATTACAGCTTATTCGTGCCGCGGCGGCAATTAGGAAGTCATTCATTAGGCTCCCTAAGTTTCGCAGACGTGGGGGTGCCGTCGCACCGTGACGTCACGCACGCTTCTTTCGCAACGGGTTATGGTTATGATTTTAGAACGCTCGCCTCCGAACTCAAGCTTCGGAAACAAAAAGTAGTAGCGTTTAAGAATGCTGTTACGAGGTGCGCTATACAAACAGGAGCGGCCCGACTTGCCTCCTCTTCCCGAGGCGCTGGCGCCACCGCGTGAGACAAGGACGGAGAACTGCACCTTAAAATAACCCTCAAATTCGTCGTAGTAGACACTCTCGTAAGATCTAATTCCCGTGTGATAAGGATGCAAGATGCGGTTAGCTGCATCCCAGAATGCATCTGTCAAGAACTCAGAATACAAAAAACGGGGCCCTGGAATTTCGGGACGTCTCCGCGCGGGACATATGCTCGTTTATTTTTTACCGCCAGAGTAGTTTCATTCAAAAATTGTCAACGGATAGGAGATTTGTGTAATCTTGTTACCGTAATAGCAGTTGAACGTTAACAATCAATTTAGCGATCGTTTCAGAGCTTACAATTTAACGCTGACGTTTATAGCTGTAAATGTATCAACAGAATTTTTTTCTTCGGCCACCATGATGGCGATCATAACACAAGCTAGAAAAGTTGAACATACTTCAGATAATAATCTGAACTAAGTTCAACAGCTTTTCTAGCTTGTGCGAGCGTAATAGATAAAGTTACAATGAACGCGAAATTGTTTCGACACAACAGCCGTGGGAAATCGCTCGAGCAGCCGACTATCAGTTTCGCTTTTCTCGGCCCATTTCCGCTTGCATAGCGAGTGCAAGGCACCAGGCGAACAGCAGCACAAGGAGGGCCAGCCTTGACCCTGAGCGTGGTGGCGTCGACCGGAACGCACGCCGCGAAGCGCACGCTGCGAATCTCGCCTCCACCTCCAACAATTCTGCGCTCCTAGTACATTCCGCTCACTGCCTCAAACGTGAGCAATGCCAGATTGTTGTTTTCTCGTTTCGTTTTATGTACGAAAATTGCGTCGATTATGCGTAATCGTTTCCTTGAAACAGTATATTCTCAATCTTTCTAGAGTACCTATAAAAAGTGAAAAGTAACTGATCCTACGAGCTTTGTATCGAACTGTCAACAGAAATGGACTGTTAGTAAAAAAAACAAGAGTTACTAGTAACTCTTGTTTAACTATAATTGTTGAGAAAAGTCATAAGCGAGGCGAGAGGGGTTGGCAGTCATTGATGTGGAACCGGTCTTGGAGAACCGGCTCCGACAGGGATAGATTGCCGAAACGCTTTGAAAACTTCGTAACGGACAAACAACTAACTCCTCAAAACATTGTTCGGATGCCCCGCCGTCCAGCCCTTAGAAACATCGCCCTAAGCCGGTTAATTCTTTTGCTGTACATATAAGACCTGACTTGAATGACTTTAAATTCTGTAATTCAATGCAACCTGTCTCGTCGGCAACAATCGAATTCACAGATGCAAAAACAGTGCGGTGTCACTACAAATCAAAACAACAAACGCGCCGACAGGAGGTCGATCGAGATCGACAACATCATCGACATCGGTTATCGTCGTCGAGACGGCACCACCCGACCGGATGTGACGTCACCCGCCATGCGTATTCGAGAATTTTAAACAACCTCCTTTTAGCGTATTGCGTGTTGTCTCAAACAGATGTCTCCATGTCAAACAAAGACGACTTTAATTCATAAAATGTTATTGTCTTCTGCTGTAGGCATAAGGTCGAAAATGCAAATCGTGTCTGAAAGCGCGGACGCTTAATATTCAAGCCGTATGAAAAGTGCGTTGTTAAAAGGTCGTATTAAAGTTTGACGAGAATTTAAAACGTACAAAATAGCGGATACAATAGATTTAATCCGTGGAATTCTATTTATTATTTCTTTTGCGAACAATTGACTATTTTGCGAATAATATTGAAAAGATGGTTAAAGGTCTGCCAGTATTCCCAAAGATCGTATTTCAACAAACTTTGGCATTGAAAATATCTATAAGCTCAAAAGCTTATAGATACAGGTATAGTTGGCAAAAAAATCTTTTTTAATAGACTAGTCATGCCTTTTCATAGTGCCGATGCCGCGACGAGAACTGATTTGCCCGTCCACTGCCTCTGTATTGAATTTCTGAGCTTTTGTCGTATTGTGTCCATGAGTACCAGTCTGGAGAAGGCGAGTAATAATAATAGTACACAAATCTCGGGGTGTGTTCTTAGAAACGGTTGATCTGGGTACGGTCAACAACAAAACAATTGTTTGGCAAAAAATTATGTTGTCAAATGCAATAAATGTTGTAATAATAATTGTCATTAAGATTCAAAATAAGAAACATTATTAGTAATGTAAAACAAAATTGAGTGTTTGTTTATATGTCTGTAAATAGTAAGTGCTATGAAACAAGCTCAGCCAAATTTTAAAGACGTAGGTAAACTTTGTGTGTGGTCTTACTCTAGAAATCTTGGACTTCACACACACAGATTAACAGTTTGTGTTAGATTGTCTGATGCCGAACCAAATTTTTAATATACTTAGCAGGATCTTTTTCTCACAATTATGTACTTCTATACGAATATATAAAATGGAAGTGTCTGTTTCTAATGGCAAAATAACAGGTTTTTACTTAATGCATATGAAAGTATGTACGATACTAATAACAAAAAACTATTTTTAAATGTTTTGTCAGTCTGTTCCGGTTAATCTCCAAAACGGCTGGCCCAATTTTGATGGGACTTTCACTGGCAGATAGCTGGTGTTATAAGGAGCAACTTGGGCTTGTTTTGTTTTAGAATATTAGGTGGGCGAAGCCAAACCAGTTAGTAAGAAATCATTTTAGTAGTTTCATACAATAGTGTGGTTTAAAGTTTTCATTAATTCAAGGTGATAAGCTGGTAGGATTTAAATTAACGAAGCTCCAAATTATTCTTTATTCCAATGTCTGAACAAATGTAGATGTATGGGCACAATTGTAGTGGTATGGGGTATCGTTAGAATCCTTACATCATCCCGAGTGACACTGGCTAGGGCAGTTGTGTTTTTTTATTTATGTAGACATACATCGACTTGTTATTTGTATTGTATTACACCCAGCAACATAATTATTCTACGTTATAGGTATGCACATCGTTTGTATTTTCCCGTACTATTAAGTACTTGAACCCATTTCACACCGATTTAAGTCTGGGACATCAGTTGTATTGTTATTGTAGTCTTTCTTAATTTATTACACGTAAATAAATAAAGCTATCACAACGACGCTTCAGAAAGCGAAGGAAGCAGACCGAAACGGCCTAAATATACCCAACTACCTTTAAACAAACACCTTGTCGAAGTAAAGGATCGTCATATATCCCTCAGGTTTGCTGAAAGAGGGATCGCGAGGTGGTTTGACAAGGTTGCAAGTGCAACAGCTGCGCTTTTTTGTCCTCTTTTCGAGTCTGGAAATGCAAGGGACTATACAGTTAACTACATTATAGTATAGGTACATAGTGGTAGGTTCATGTTATACTGGAGCGCGTTGACTTGAGAGACCGATTTTAATAAAAGTTTAGACATTGAATCGTAGGAAACCTTTCATGGAAGGTTTAGGGATATGAATCTCGTCGTCACACTGTGTGAAAAAAATGGCAACCAATAATAAAATAGTGGTTCAGCAAAAAATAAGCCTAGCAACTGATGTATCTTATACTTAATACAATTACATATTATGTAAGTACTATTCAGTAGTTAATTACATGAATTAAACATAATTCAGTCCGACAATTACTTATACGACTTATCGTTTTAAAGGCGAAATCATACAAAAGTAGGTACCTAACTATGTTAATTAGGTTACTGCGGACCGAATCTTGATCTTAAAAGACATAATATATTTTTAAATATGACAAGTCAATTTCAACACTAGTAAGTATTAATTAATTTGAATACCAACAACCTCTTTAAATACGTTTTTTAAAGAGATTATAACAATATCTTTACCTAAGATTACGTTTAGCTTTACCTTTTGGCTTTTTCTAATAGGTGTTTAGTTGTTTACCCATTCACGTGAAAGATAAATACGATTGAAATATAATACGAGTATACTTACTACTTATTAGCTACTGCTAATAAAGGCAAAAATGGGCTATTTATAATATTGCGACGTACTTTACAAACGAAGTCAAAATTATTTTCTTATGTGACTTATCTAAATTGGATGTTGTCATGGTCAGGATTTAAATTTTATATTACTGCGCAAGTAAGTACGGCCTTGGTACCTCTTTTTGCGAGTTTCTATACCTAATTTCCCGTTGATTTTGATAAAAATAAGGTACCTCACTATGGATCAAATTGTCACCCATAAAAGTACGTAATTCAAAAGCCTTTAACCTAATAATTATTATTATAGTAGGCATACATCGCAGTCAGAGTTAGGAGTTGTTTACAAATTTTTGGAATTTTTAAAGGAATTAATAATTGTAGATGTATGATTGACTCTATTATTAAAATTAGATAATTATTACAGATTTGACTGGACTACGAGGGTTATATGTTTTTACCTCTAGCTATTGAGCACGATGATTGTAAACATCAACAAACATTCCGATCCCAAATGTAATTTTATTTTACCTAAGTTTTTTCACGGGCGTTTCTAATTTGCGAGATATCTAAGATTAGATAATCGATTCTCCTCAGTTCTGAGGTTCTAACACACATTTGAGAAATTGCTCCGAAATAGGGTCTACCGCGAACTACCTTTGTCGGTTCTTTTTTGCCCTTACCTAGACGACAAAAAAATCATCCCTTATTTTTTGCTGAGTACCTTTTAATTAGAACGCTGGGATATATTTTTTTGGGGTGTCTTCAGAACTCAATCTGAGTAGTTTTTAGACTAAAGGAAGTGTGTTAGTTTGTCGGCGATGTTAAAAAAATAGAAATTACAGGTTGAAATTTTAAGTTTAACTGAATTGTTTCTGTGCATCTTCGGAGCATAGAAAATTATAGTAATTTTTTCTACCGTGCCTGACATATTTCATTTTTTCGGTTATCCGAAACATCTTTCTGATAATTAATTATAATAGTATTTTATTGATATTCGCGCGTAACTATTTTACGATTTTAAATGAATTATAGATACCTATGTATCACGATTTATATACATTTAAAACACAATTTTTTTCTACGTTTTGAGTAATAATAAGGTAATAGCTAACACAAGTTTAACACGCTTAGTTACTTATTTATCTACTTTTATAGAAACAGATACAAAGCAGAATAATTACCTACTATAAGTTTAACACGCATTTTTTTAGCTGGCGGTACCTACTCTAACTGTAGTTTGATGGTACTTAGGGCTAAACATTAAAGTAAACTAGTGTCTAGGTACTTATTTACCTATTTATAGAAACAGATACAAAGCAGAATGATTACCTACAATAATAAGAAAAACAAAACAAAATGTATGGACTTAAATAAACCAGGTTTTTGTACTCAAAACACCGATAGAAGCGGGTAGGCAACAGAAATACGTTCTACAGTGGATACATAGCAGTCTACGCGAAATAACGAAATCTACGCAGTTATCTACAGAGACGGTTGTTACCTTCTACGAGAGCGTAGTACGGGGCAACAAGCGAATAGCCGCAGCGAGCCGTGCGGCCGCTGCGCGACAACATTGCGGGTAAACAAAATAAAAACACCGCATTTTCACTACAACCGGCAAATTTCCTCTCGCATTCCTGTCGCTGGGTGTTGGTTGTGAACGAACATAACCTAAAACCGGCACGTGCGCCCTTACATAAGGGTGGCGGCCGCTCGCCGTCTGACACCGAGTAACCTCTACTACAGCTGTGCTTGACTCGACAGACACCAACCTTGTCTCCCGACGATCTCCGCGACGTGCTCCGACGACGGCACCGGCACGCACTCCGTCATGTTCTGAGACTTCTTGGTACGGTCCTCGGGCGGCGGGCCGAATCCGAGCGGGCTCGCGAGCGACGGCGGTGCCGGCATCGGCTCGCCCAGGCTCAGCATGCTCAGCTCGAGCGCCAGTTGAAACGCGCGCTGGTCCTCCACCAGGCCTCCGCCGCCCAGATCGCCGAACAGACTATTCGACGGCATTTCCACTTGAGAAGCTATTTCGACGGTTAAGAGAGGTTTCCCTCTCGGTCACTGGTATCAAAAGAAGGGGTGCGTTCGATCGTTTTAAACTCCGCGTTGAGTCATGGAACGCACGTGTAGTCGGTGCGCGGCGCGGCGGTGAACTGAGTCGCCGGCCGGCGGGCGCACGCGCCCCGCGTCCGGGCGGCGGGAGCGGGCGAGGTGGGGGGCGGCCCGCTGCAGGCGGGCGGAAGCTGCGACGCATCCCATCCCGCCCGCCCTTGCGCCGTACGTACCTGCGTACCTACCTGGGTAATTATTTCGAGCCACGTTTTATGGTGTGCGTCGGCCGGTGACCGGTGATAACAACCCTTGTTACGAGTGCTCGTGATTTATTCGCGTTGTTGCTCGAATGTTGCTTAGTTGGTAGGTACCTACCTACATCAGTTGTAATATCACAGTTTTACAACGGATTGTAAAACTGTGGTAATATGGAAGAAATGAAATGTGTTTTGTTTACAGATAGATTAGGTGTGCATCTATTATTGTAAATTATTATTATTGTGTTACCTATTATTGCACGCCATCGTTATGGTAGAATGTTCTGAACTTTTATGCACGACTTTGTCACCAATCAACATTCTCGCAATTAATGATTTTGACGTTGACTTTGAAATTAACTAGTGGCGGAAGTGGGAAGGGCTAAGAAGGGAATGAGGAACTAACTTGTATGAAATCTATGAGATAAAAATTAAATGGTCTACTAACTTACCGAGTAATATTGCCTAAATTTGATGTGCTGTCGATCGTTCTGTTAGGTAGGTAGTAGGTCCTATTCCTAGGTATACCTACAGTCTACACTGAGAATGGCAAAAATAATGGAAACAACATAATGGCAATAGCAAACTCTTAATTACAACTACCTACCTACCACCCAATAAGATACCTACTAAAATATAAGTAGGTATTTAATTTAACCCTTTGAATAAATATCAAATTACAAATAAAGGTAGGTACTTACTTGTATACAAATATTAAAATAGATATTATTCATTAGGTCCTACGTAATTGCTTTTAAAATGGCACGTGTACGTTTGTAAGTACCGACCTATATAATTTAACACCCAAATTAATTAGGTACCTACTCAAGATTTATAATTAAACACATTCATTACAAAGTTGCAAACACGAAAGCTCCCGTTATCAAAACAATAGCTTATCAGAGTTATCAACAAAATACCTACTTATTGTAGGCGCCCAAAATTCGGGGAACAGTCATAAGGTACCTATATCTGCGCCTTTGACGTTGGAGAGAACGGAATGGACAACGCGAGCTATAGCGTGTGCCCAAGTACCTCGGCTATTTGCACCTAAATGATGCGCCGCGTTGCTTACTTAGCGCCTTTTGTTTTGTTTGTTTTGTAAGTTAATATGTAAATAAGTATAGGCTTCCTGCTAGTATGTGACGACGTGGTCCCATAGACCTGTAAACCAAAAGACTTACTGTTATTGGTCTGTGCCTAGAACGTATTCACTCGTCTTGAAGAAACACAAGGAAGTTACAGCGATCAGGAAATACAGACTTAGGCAAGGAGTTCCACTCTATGAACAAAGTCAGAATTAACGGGATATTTACCATGTATATTATTTGTATTGAGTATTATTGTTCTCCTGTGACCACGGCGCTTCTCCCGTGATCATGGCACTTCTGCTGTGATCATGGTGCTTGCAACAGCGCCGATATATCGTGGTTGTAACCGACTGTTTTGATCGTTATATTTCGGAATCACATCCCGTCAGAGAAATTTCCCGTTTAGATTCGACAACTCAAATGCATAAACACGGATAGGTATCATAATCCCGACAATATTTCTTTGTCGGGATGCGTTTCCGAGATACAAACGATCAAAAACGTCGCTTAACTCACGGATATCATTCCGAGTGAATTAAAATCACCCTGCAGGACAATTTAAAAACCTATAAGGAGTTCCATTCCTCAGCAGTACGCCAAAATAATCTAGATTCTACATTCTGTATTGTAGAACCAAATCGCTTCGATACAATGTCTTGATGAATAATCCGTACTACAATAAATGTAAGTATGCAGTACGTTTGTTGCTTTGTCCTTCTTTCACGCAGCAACGGAGCAACAGATCAACGTGATCAATAAGTAACTTATTAATAAGTTAGTTATTATAAATAGTAACTGTTATTTATTATTATTTATAGCATATATTTTTTCTTTTTCATGAATGATTAATGGATAAAAAATAATATTAACTAAACTTTTCTTTAATCAGCTAATACGGTAAAAAATAATATTCCCCATATCTAGTCGCTGTAAGTCGAATGGTTTCCACTGAGAATTGCGCACTCTGACCTCACCTCCGGTGCTGTAGTGACTATGTGTTGTTCTGTGGCCGAACAAATACGAGTATATTGCGTCACCTAATTTGGAGAAAACCTAACGTTACCAGTCACATCAAAGTGCCGAGCTTGCTATCGGTAAGATTAATGTACCTACCCATAGACGAACAGAACTATACACATAACCGTAAAATTATACTGGCTTGTTTTTGGGGAAAGTACATAATACCTACTTATTTTATACTATTGAATGACGAGACGAGCGGGTAGTTTGCGTGATGGTAAGCATCAAGCCTATAACAAATGCATTGCCACTCAGAACTTTGTGCAGCAAAGTGCATTTGCCCAGTTTACTGACTATTTTTCTCATCAAAACGGAACACAGCTATGCTTGCACATTCCTGCTTGGCGGCAGACTACATGTAGTGATAATGCTCATGAGCAAAGAGGTGGTGCCCGCCCTGACGGACATTCGCCAAGCAGTAATCTGTAAGCATTATTACTAGGTTTGATGAGCAAAGTAGTCAGCGAAATTACTAGGCTTAGAATACCCAATATCTTAGTAATAAGCCCACTGCAGTGCCGCACAGGCCTTCGTGTTTCAAAGTTCTAGATGGCACAGCAATTGTTATGGCCTAGGCTTTATGCTTTTTCGATGATGATTTTTTCTTTCTTCTCCTTCTAAGTCGTCGGTGGAGCGAGTGGGTTTCTATTTCTACATCCTTGCCACTGTGGCACCTCGAGGGGCAATTACCCATCCCTCGGTATCTTAGGACCCCGCGCGTAGGCCCGTGTAGACAAACCTCTTGAGATCCAATCTTATTCTACGTTTAGCTTATTCACCATCAGCCACTTATAGTGGTAAACGGCAACCTATCGAGTGTAAAAACATCCGGTCAAGTGCGAGTCGGGCGTCGCGCACCGAGGGTATTTTTCTGATGTAACTTCTAACTAATGGTTTACGGATTTTTCACTTGTGCTACTTTTATAGTTTTTGCCAGATTTCATGATTTTAGGTCAACAGGTCGTAGTAGTAATATAGGTTTCGATTCCCGGTCTTGACGGATAGATAGATGGACAACGAAGTGATCCTATAATGGATCATTTTTTCCATTTCAGGTACGGAACTCTAAAAACATACATAATGGCACAGAATAGATAATAGTACAAGTATAATGGTTAATTCTGTCAGTAGACGAAATGGGCCTAGGGGGTGCTTGCTCGTGTGTACAACAGGTGGTATCACCACTTAGTAACTTTCACTCCACACTGTTATCACTTGGCCAGCAAGCCCCCGTCAGCAAGTATAATAAGAATTACAACAAGCCTGCGGTTCCCTTGCTGGCCTTGGTAATAAATGAGACTTAATCTTAACGGCCTTATGAAAACCTCATCATGGCCTCGGCGCTTCGGTATACGAGTAGATCATCTCTTTAGAAACCGGTACCTTTATATTTATTCATCCAGAATATAAATTAAGTCAAAAGTATCACATGACAGGTATTCTCAAAGTTAAACAAATAAATTGCCAACATAACTTATTAAAATTAATTCGCAATAAATATTTTGGTCATGTCTGTACGTCCTTGAGTCAAATATAGGAAAAACTACTCGCGGCCTGCCAAGTTATTTCCGGTTCTATAACCTAAATGATGATGACCTCGGACAGGGTCAAGGCAGGTCATCTGGTCATTCATGATTAGCTAGAATTTGAGGGAATTGATTAAACAGTGCCGCGCCAGACTTTATCGAACTACATCAGGCGAAAGACCTCAAGCTTTTAAGTTTTAGGAAGGTCTAATAGCACAACTTGCTGTCTGAATCTCGCCGAATATACGTTTAACTTGTTTAGAAATGGAAACAACAATAGCGGATCACTAACTAGATAGAAATCCCAACTCGAATCATATCATTGGTTGGCATCCGCCAAATTTGTTTACATCCATTAGACAAGTTAAAAAACATGGACCTTCTTACATTTAAATTTATACGGCCTTACCACAAAAAAATTAAACACCATGATGCCCATGATATACATTTGTTAAAAAGCGTCTAACTCCTAAACATGCCTTAGTGGCGGCTTTAAATATATACACCTCGAATCTTGATTTAGGTACAGATGTTCTTACCACAAAAAGTTAAATACACCCTAAGCCTGCGTTAAACAGCGTTTAACTCCTAAATATGCTTTAGTCGCGTTTTAAATATGAACAACCACAAATCTTGATTTAAGAAATGTGAAGCCGTTGTCTAACACAATTCTGTTGTGACTATTCTAATCATTTTTGACGTTTATCTTTAGACGCTGTCTAGCTAAACAAGTGACCAAAAAGGGATTTTTGTGGTAATACTATTAATTTTTAAAATTTTATGTCTGTCTGTCTGTTTGTTTCGGCTAATCTCCGAAACAGCTAGATCGATTTTGACGGGATTTTCACTGGCAGATAGCAGATGTTATAAGGAGTAACTTGGGCTGCTTGTATTACGTGGGTGAAGCCGCGGGGCACAGCTAGTCTGTAATAAAACTTGAACTATCAACAGCTATCAAGAAGGAACGTGGAGACATGTACCTACCGCAAATTTTATTGGTAGGTGAATACAATATGTTGGTCATAATAAGACATCTTTATCCGGGTAAATATAGGTACAGCTTCACGGCTGATCGATGTGAATGTAAAGATTTCTCTTTTGTGAGCAATCTGTTCCAAGCTCATTGAAGGTAACACTAGGGTGACCGTTATCGAATTAATAAAAAAAGTGTTAAACGATGGTTTAGTTAAACTAATGTGTTGGTCTTTGTTGTTTTTTGACAATTTTAAATTCAAATGAAAATTAATAAGATCCTAATTATTAAACAGTGCTAAACGGTTAAGCTATGTTATGTCTGTTTCGATTCAATTTGAAATTGCCAAAGAATAACAGACACAAAACATAGCTTAACTAAGCCACCGTTTAGCCTTAGTTAAATATTCCTTGTTCACCGCGCAAATTCGATCAAATCGGCGGTTCACGAAGCATTCAGAGCTAGCTTTGACAGATGTCAAACTCCTCGTGGAGTTTTTTTTTAACCCCTCTTCCGGGGCCTTGGCTTCGCACGTCTTATGCATTCGCCAGTGTCAGGTTTTCAAATTTAATTCTCTGTCTTCTGTGTGTTCTCAGTTTCAGCCTTTTCAAAGCTTTGCTTCAAATTGTCGAATCAATATCGTGGAGTTCACTAACCATTTTGAACCGAAATTCAACTAGAACAGAGGTTCACCTAGAATTATTTGAAAGAGAAATCTGACATCTGCTGTCATAGCTAGCACCTGAACTGCCAATCACGCATGAACGTCGTTCATTTCACATCTGAAGTACTTCGTCCTAAAATAAACCGAAGTTCAAACTATATAAAACTCAATTCATGAGTTAAAGCTAGTTCAAAGTTAAACTTCGGTTTACCACATATGTTTACCAGGTGGTAGGACTAACTCTTCTGTGAGTATTTGTCTGGATGGGCGCCACAGTTTTGCTCGTTCACGATCTTCGATCTTGTCGTCACTTAAAATGAACTCAGGTAAAATCTAACGCTAACCTATCCAGGTTAAAAAACTCTTCATTTATAATTCCAGATCGAATATTGTTGACTCTAGTGCCATACTGGTTATATTGGTTATGGTTTAGTTTATTCTTATATACCTGCTGCCCGCGGTTTCACCCGCGCGGAGATATTGGATTTCATGGTTTTTATTTTTTTGCGCGGAATCTTAATTTTTTTTTCTAAAATAAAAGTAGCCTAAGTTACTCCTTGTAACATCAGCTATCTGCCAGTGAAAGTCCCGTCAAAATCGGCCCCGCCGTTTCGCAGATTACCCGGAACAAACAGACAGATGGACAAAAAATTTAAAAATGGTTGTTTTGTTATATGTACCCGATACCGTATATAGTTTCATATACATTTGGTAAAACGCTGCTATTTTGATATTACAAACAGACACTTCAATTTTATTTATTTGTAGTATAGATTATTCTAATAAAAAACTAGTCAAATATTAAGCTTAAGTTGCTCGTTTATTTACTTTATAAAATGTATAAAATGATTACTCGTCCAAGAATGTGAATCTGATCAAATCTGCTTAAACAAAATAATCGATCCCAAGAATCCTAATTTCGTAATCGATCCTAAACTGATCATAATCGAATTGAGCAATTTAGTCATGCTTGCAAAAAACCTGAATCTAAATCCGCAGATAGGTCTACTTTTTATGTGAAGTTCACACATAATTTGCCAGCTTGTGGTTTGGCCTCCATGGATTTCCGAATTCCTTAGCTCAGCATTGTTACACAATATTTGTATGTGCGTAAGGATCTTATTAATAAAAAACAGTGTAAAAAGGTTGTTTAGTTAAACTATGTTTTGCCTTTGTTGTTCTTTGACAATTTTAAACTGACTCGAAAGAGACAAAAATAGTTTAACTATTTAAGACTGTTTGTTAATTACTCTTATTATGTGCTTATTCAGTCCGTCTTAAAAACTAAACCTCCAAACAAGGTCATAATAATGTATGTATATTGTTGACAAACTTGTTATCCGGTGTGAATTTTAGAGCGAGTCAATCAGATAATTGTGTGTCCGAACATCCTAATTGCATGTGAGGGTGTAAAAGGTCGCGTGCACACTTGGGATGATCACAAAGTTTGATGTGAGTAAATCAGCCAGGAAATGTCAGTGTCAGTTACGGAAAGGTCTCTGGTATAAAATGTTCTAGTACTAAAATAGAAAGTGCTAATTGGTGAAATTGTGGTTAACATTCCACAGAAGCCAGGAAATAAAGAAAGAAGAAGAAGTAGAAAGTGCTATATTCACAGATCTTTAGCTATATTCCTGCGTCATATTTTCAAATGCATCTTTGACATTAATCAAATCAATGGACAAATGACGATTGTATCTACAAAGTCTCGGTTAAGGCGTATATAGCAGCTAAATAGCTTCACTTAGAAGGTTTTTTAGCTAAATCAGATGTGCTTCTGGCACTGGAAAAATATAGAATGTCATTATTCATCATATTACCGATAATCTTTACGAGTTTTTACCAAATTTACGCGATCAATGAAATCACAAAATTAAGTCTAAAAATAATTTTGTAATGAAATATCTCCGTTATTTATAAATGTATATTGATAGAGTTAACAAGACTTACGTATTATATAATAACAAAAAACTTGGTTGTGGTATACATAGTGTATTTTCTTTTAGGCATCTAATTTTGAAGTAGTTACGCTTTTTTTTGGGTTTTTACTCAATTTTAGTGGCTCGCGCGGTTTTCCATGTCTTTTACATCAACGCAAACCGACAGTATGTGCCAAGAGGACAGAATGATAAATGACATTGACACGGGGCAGCGCCTTAAGGAAAACATCGTGATGCGGCCGTAACAAGATATTTAGGTACTAGTGCTCGACTGGCTAGCTAGGCTAGCTATCATCTTCAAGTTAAAAATCTGTCAAAGTTTCAACATTCATAAATCCATTTTATTGTAGGTAGACTCAAACAGTCAAAGACAAAACGGATTTGTCGATAAGTAGAAAATGGGGCAAGAACAGAAAGGAGGACTAGGAAGTACTTATCTATTATCACTTTGTAAATACATTATGAGAATAAATCCCACGACCTACAAAACCATAGCTACCCCAGAAAGTACTTCTCAAGATCAAAAATAAGTACAGCAAAGGACAACAATGAGTATCGCAGGTAGTGATTTTTTCGAGCCCTTCTCCAGCTGCCTGTAAAGACGGCAGATGCAAGACGGCCCTTTATATATATTTTTTACCTTTATATTTTTTTGTCATTTACACGCTCCTTTTGAGCGTTCGATGCTGAGATCAAACGGATGCTGCCCTGTTTATGTATAAAGAGATGTAAGCCTGAGAAATTGATTTTTAAGTCTTGCGAATGCGTATCCGGTTCGGTTTCCGGTTCTGTCGCCGGTTCAAAGCCATACGGTTAATTTTTAAAAGAAACTATTTGGATAATGGAGCCTATATGATCTATGTTCTAGTTACATGTGTCACTGCACGCACTGTGTCCACCACTGGGTGGACAAGCGGGTGGGGGACAGCGGGAATGATCGATATATAGGTACTTTGTACAAAACTGAACCGGAAGAAGTATCTATACATTGATACAGTTAATATTAATAATTACAGTAAAGTCAGATTACATAACCTACTATCATTGATTCATTTTATCACATTTAGTGAATTTATGAAGGCCTTCCTTCACTGAAGGGTTTTCACGTTATTCTCAGACGTCTTCTGTTAACTTATGTAGTGTAATAAGAGTTGGTCTGTTATTGGATCTTAGTAAAATCGAGCTTGTCAAAGTAGACTGTAAGACAGTCTGAATAACGCGTGGTGTAATAAGTCCATTAGTGAAGGTCGATGAGCACGGTGCAGTGCTACGCAGAACTTGGCGTATATAGCAGCTAAATAAGGTGTTTAACCAAAATCAGATGAGCTTCTGGCACTGGAAAACATAAATGTCATTATGCATCATATTACTAATCTTACACAATCTTGTTGTGATCCAAACAGGATTTTACCAAATTTACTCGATCAATAAAAAAAATTACAAAGCTACCTCTAAAAATAAGTTTTAATGAAATATCTCTGTTAAAAATGTATATTGATAGACTTCACAAGACATATGTATTATATAATATTAAAAAACTTAGTTGTCGTAAATTTTAGATTAGCCATCTAATTTTGAAGTAATTACGCTTTTTTTGGATTTTTACTCAATTTTAATAGCCCTCGTGATCTTCCTTCTCTTTTAAATCAACGCAACCGACAGTGTGTGTAAAGAGGACAGGATCATTGACTCGGGATATCGCCTTATGGTCGAGTGTGACACTTACCATCAGGTGAACGACGGGCTCATCGTGCTCCTAACTACATTAAGATAATTTAAAAATTGCGTTTTGATTAAAATCTTCTTCTCTGTCAAGTTCTGGCAATTTTCGTATGTCCTGTTCTTTTTCTATTTAATGATACATGATTGCAGGATGAAGGTTTTTTTTTTATACTAATGAGAGTTGAGACCCAATCTGCTTGGTGGTCACCATGCAGATTGGGTCTCAACTCTCACCAGAAGAACCAAAAGCTTAAATCGGTCCCGAATCCCGATTGTAGGTGTACTTTGTGTATGATTTATGTAGCTACTTAATAAAGGCCAAATTGCTTAAGAGGTTTTTCTCTGTCAACTATTCGAGATCAAAATATTTCCGCGACATCACAGGTAAGAAAATCGAGTGGAAAGCGTAAAAATCGAATCAAAGTCGAATCGAGGTTCATCGGATGCCGTTAAGGGTGGCGTGTCATCGAGAAGGGTCGAAACCCTTGGCCTGGCTCTTCCCGCCTGCTGCGGAGGTCGACGACCTTTGTGCTAATTTCGCCCGGGTATACCTACTTGTATGATTCTAAAGTTTTACTGGAGTACAGTCATAGCGGTACAGTTATAGTACTAAAATGATGATTGTTGGGTGATAGAGTTGAGTTTTATTTCGGCTAAGGGAGATTCGATTCTTGTCAACAATATGGTTTTACGTAGGAATACGTACTCGGAAGAATATTAACGAAGAAAACGTATTTATTATTGATTTTAACTGTAGATCTTATTTACACATTTAACTAATTAATCTCTCTAAAGGTTTCAACCAAGAAAATAATGACGGATACAACATAAAACCAAAAATAAATATCTACTATTTACAATACTTTACGGTAATGTAGCGGTAAGTTCAGAGTCGCGCAACGTGCTATGGAGAGGGCTATGCTCGGGGTTTCCCTGCGTGATAAAATTCGAAATGAGGAGGTCCGCAGGAGATCCGCAGGAACGAAAGTCACCGACATAGCTCTCAAAGTTAGTAAGTAGAAATGGCAATGGACAGGCCACATCGCTCGCAGAACCGATAACCGATGGGGAAGAAAGGTTCTCGAGTGGCCCGGTGGACCGATGACCAAAACCGCGGGAAACCGTTCTATGGGTTGTAGAGGGGGGGGGGGGACAGTGGAGGTCTTCCAACTGATGATGATGATGACGACTGTAGTGGCAAAAAAGATGCCAAAGAGTTCCACTCCTTTGCAGTGCGTACAATACAAGTACTTCTAAGAAGGACTACGAAGGAGCATATAACCTAGCTTACCAATTATAGGTAAGCTAGGTTATATAGGTTGGCAGTAGAAGAATGACACCTTATACGTCTTCCTAAACATGCACTGTACCCGAAGGTAAACAGGAAAATGGCTGTGTGCAAAAAAAGTAATAAATAAGAAAATCTGAATTCATCACTTACAAACTGATCCGAAAGTAAAAAAAATACATATACTAGAACTCCATAAATAAACAAGACGGACTCCTATCTTATCTTCTCATTCGTTTGTAAGTACCAGGAAATTAGGAACAGGAAAGAAGTGCATTGAAATGATAATGTTATTCGAACTTCGCTAGGCAAGAGGGAGCGAGTATCGATTGGGCTTCCGATGCTGGTTCCCCGGTAACGATCGCGATTTCTAGAGTTTATGACTTGTTTTCTAAAACCAAATGTAAATCACGTCAAGTTGCTTTTTATTAAGACACAGTCAGGATAAAATGTACCGTTACTGCGACGTCTAATAATATTTATTTGCATGCCAAATTTCATCAAAATCCGATCAGTCGTTACGGAGCTGAGACTTACTAGTCAAAATGCGAGCGTAGTCACGGGAGCAGCTAGTATCACTATAAAACAGATATACAAATACGTAAGTAAATTTAAATATATGTAAAATTAAGCATAGTGTAACTAGTAAAAGCATTTTCGGAATCGGGTCAGTGGTTTTAGAATTCAGAGATTTCCGCATACACATAAACAAATAATAATTGTTAGTATCTGCAAATAGAAGTAAATATATAATAGACCCACACTTTTATGCCCACAATTTTAGTTATTTGCTGCCACACAATGAAATAAGCATTCTATTGTTTTTGCACGTATTAACTGTGGCTGCTCTTCGCAATTCCTAAATTTCCCAATTCTCCAACCCATTCCAATATCTTGAATATTCAAATTCGTTCAAAAATTGCCATTGTAGGGCTAACCACCTGAATCATCGATATAGCGACGCAAAGCAACAAAACTCGTTTAACTGCACCACTTCTCACAGTAAAAACAGGAATTATTTCCCTATTACAACAAAAATCCCATCGCCCCAAATTCGCACGCCGCCGGTCTTTAGGTCTAACTTTCTCATAAAGGTGCACTCCAGTCGCGAAATTCTCAAACTTTCGCATAGGCATTGACCCCGCAAGGCTTTGTACGGAGCCCTTTGAGTTCTCAGGTCTCACATCTGCCGTTGCACCGGCCCTTGGCATACAATGCACTTTGAGACGGTTTTCGACGGTTGAATTTTAATACGAATAAATTCGGAGCGTGAGATGCCGGCTGGTTACCTAGAAGTGTTCAAAACGCTACGAGATTCGGATATTCTTTTGTGAGACAGGATCCGAATAGTCAGATGACAAAAAAATGGATAAATGGATTTAGCCGTATATTGTTAAGTAAGTACTAGTGTACCCCAAATGCAGAGCCTGATGGGTTCATAACCGTTTGCCTTTTGAAAAGATCCAGTTATATCTATTTTTTATAAATTCATTTACTTATTCACATCATGAACTAATCGAATAATTAAAGCTAAACAGATTGATAAAAAAAAATAGCCACTAGACGCGGCCACCAGTGGCTGGGCACGGCCACCAGTCACCGGCACTGGTAGCCACAGAGAGAACAGAAGGAGCTCTCGGGCGCTTTTTGACGGCCTAAGCACCCAAGCGCCCCTTTTGTTCTCTCTCTATTCTGTGCCGGAAGGTGGCCACAAGATTACAGTACTTACCAATTAAGTACGTATTTTCGAAAAATTGTTGAGAAAAATATTTTTTTATGCTATTTAGTAGACGAGCCGGTCGTTTATATATTATGGTTATATTTTTCCACAAAAAACTTATTTTGTAGCGATGTTACTTGATTCCTCCATCAATTTTATTGTCATCTAGTGTTTTTTTCGTGAGTACCACATGAGTATACACATATCAAGGGGGTCCTGTAATACATTTTATGATAGAATGGATGGGGATGAATTTAATATGTCACGATATTGTCATCGTAGTCGGTTGTCGGTTCCCGCTTTTTGAAAAGCAATTTTTTGTGGCCGTTGTTGGCTACATGATGCGAGAAGTGGCGTTTCGTGGCGTGTAATGACCACCGGCATCACCGAGTGCGGTGAGCTCATAGAAAATGTGCGAAAACTGCAGTCCTTTGATATAGCTGTGTGATCCTGTGGCATTTTTATTTGTTTTTCAAATCAAAATAACCAAAATGTTTGAACACCAACTCCCTGACGGTAAGCGAAGAGGTCGCCGAAGCCTAAGATAGAGGACGTGGATCTAGATCGGGAAAATACCTATTCACCTTTATTAGCCTTGACGAAACCCAGGTTGTATAACTACGACTGACTTCCTTAGTAGCTTCTGCCCGCGATTTCACCCGCGTTCCCAAGGTAACCGTGCATTTTTCTGGGATAAAAAGTAGCCTATGTCACTCTCCGGTCCATAAACTACTTATTTCGATACCAAAAATCCCATCGATCCGTTGCGTTGCTCCATTGCTGCGCGAAAGAAGGCCAAACCAACAAACTTACAAAAACACTATTATATGGATTTATTAAATCGAAGAACAGCTGTTTGTTAACTCTTCACGACTAAAATACATAAGTGATCGAGTTTAAATCTAGCAGAGATATATTTTACTATCTAAGAAAATACCATTCATAAGGTATAAAATCTAAGTAGACTATAATTAAAAAAAATTGCATTAAACAACGACAAACCGACTTCAATAACATTAAACTACTGAACCGATTTTGATGAAATTTCTATGGGAAAAATCTGAAAGTGTATGTATCCTTTCAAATAAAGAAAGATTTTATTAAACTTGTTTATAAATAACGGAGATCAGGTGACAAAATAATATAAAAAATTACAAATGAATTGAGAACCTCCTCCTATTTTGGATCAGTATAGTCGGTTAAAAAACAATGTATTTTTTCACAAAATAAGCCGCTTTCTTTGTGACTGTTAGAAGAACTATACGAACCTACACATTGTTATTCTATTCTTACGTTTCTCCTGAATGGAGTCTTGTTATCGCACGGCAACAGACAAAAGGGCTGTCTCATAAAATACCTACCTACCATAAAAATATCTCCGATGACAAAGACAAGCTGCGAAAATCCTGGAATGGTTTACAAATCTATTGTAGGATGGCACCATTCATGATGTTTGCTATCTTATACAACACTTTTTTTAATGCGATTTACGTGTTTAGCCAATGCCAATTTCAAGTTTTATGTTAGTACTAGCTGTGCCTTGCGGCTTCGCCCACGTAGCAAGTTACTCCTTATAACATCAGCGTAAGCATAATTTTCCCTTTTTTTGGTTACAAATATTATGATAGGTAGTTGTCGCTTAAAATGTCGCATTCCGAGGCAAAATAAATTTTTCGGGATATTTTGCCATTTTTATACTAAAATATTTTATAGATAAGTCTTTTCTATAAACACTGCTGTACTACTTTATTTTTTTTCTTGTCTGTAATATCTATGAAAACGGAGATTTATGCGTCGAAAATCAGGACTTTTGGAACGTTTTCAGCTGCGCGCTCTCATTACCACTGAGCAATATAATGACCCCATCACATAGAAAATATCTAATTTAGAATAATAATCTTTTGGAAAATAAATAAATCACTTCTGGCTTATAAAAAGCAAAATTAGTCTGTAGTCCCTAATCACATAGGTATACTTAATATAAAAATAATCTGATAAGTCCTACTTGAGTACCTATAGACAAACCGTTTTATATCGTAGACATTTATAACATTACGTAGGTACTTATAGCTTTTTGTAGTATCACAATCAACAATAACAGGATGAAGATAATTAAGTAGGTGCCTTGTTGGAGTCCCCATGTTTCCTATCAGGACTCTCGACGCCATAAATTGCCTCAACTTTGTCCTCGCGTTCCCTGATGTTACCTTACAATAAATCCACATAGAAGTAGTACCTACGACAGTTCTAGTAGTAGGCCACTGGATGGTGAAATAGTTTTCACTAATCGAAGGAAGGAAGGCTATGGATTCTTTGAAAATATGTCAATAAATTACTTTTACTTTACTTTTTTCTAATTTCATACGGAACACGCGGTGTATTTCAGTTGTGTGTGAACATCTGCGACTCATAAAGTAATAACATTTACTGGAACGGTTAACGGTTTTGTATATTTTCCTTTATTTTAATTTCCGACGTTTCTAACTCTCTGCCACTTTACGTGGTCATGGTTATTTCCGTGTGTTATAATTCCAAAAATCTCAAATCAGATCAAATCAAAATTCTTTATTGTACACCAGTCTGAAGAGAATAGCCACAGTAACAAATCTAAAAATTAAAATACAATGGGCGGACTTATCGCTAAAAGCGATCTCTTCTAGTCAACCTTTGGATGGAAAGAGATTAATGGAGTGTGAGAGGTCGGTGGTGCAAATAGATGTAATACTTATCGTAACAGATACACATTAGTACATATTATACTACATATAGATAATATCTAAGTTTTTTTACTGATTCAGAAGGTTTGTTGGTTATTATTTCTCCAAAACACAATTAATCATTTGTCTTAAGATTCGGTCTTAGTTAATGGCATACCAATGGCTATACCTAATTGTAGCTGCGTTCGGCCTTACTGGTATGGTATTATCGGCATCAGTTTTCTAGGCGTATATATTCTAAGCTGTTAACCTAAATACACGAAAAGGAATTACTATTTATTGATAAGCTATCATACGAGACATTGTACGTTCGCGAAGTAAACGAACGAAACACGAACAAGGGCTCTTTCGTAAGACACCAGGTGCCCCGATGCTCCGTACCGGGGCCTCTACCTGGACGAGTGTACCCATAGTGTAGTGTACCTACCCATTTCTTTTGAACGCACTCATTGTTTGCCTTGCTTGCACAGACGTGATTGTATAGGTAGGTAAGTAATTTTTAGGTACCTGGCCTTTTTAATTTTATATGGTATTGTTTGTAAACTTTAGCCTTTTTTTGGAGCTTTTTTTTTAATTTTGATTTGTTCAGGTTTGCCGAAGCAGGTAGGTATAGCTATAGTTAAGTACCATCCATAATAAATACGAATATAATTACTAATGGCATGGAATCTATTCGTACCAATAGGTATTATTTTAGGTACTTAGTTAGTGTAGGTACCAGCTTTTTTATACTTATTAATAAATTATGAAATATTTTATTTCCAGATAGTACAGAAATTCACAGAATATACAAGACTTATTATTTGAGTATGTAAATTGTACCTAAATAAATAACTGTCATAACCAACTACAATTTATTTAATTTTATGCAACAAGCAACTTGGATACTGGCGCGCCGCGCGTGGTTGCCTAGCTGGTGGTGGGCCATCATGTTGACGCTGCGCATTAGGTACACGACTTAGGGGCACCTTAGACGCTCAAGCAAACGCACGTTTCCTTGTCAGCATAACAACGCTTTTGCGTCAAGCGCGCATTTCGAGTATCACGAAATCCGCACGTTCGTCCGTCGTGGATAAGCGGTGGATACTTTACTGAAGCTTCTATGGAGTTTTGGATAGAATATGAAAATACATGTTTTTCGTCTTTGTACTATTTGCCTTTCACTCATGCACGTTTACGAACACTTAATGGTTAATAATCCACCATTATTACACATTAACACTCGATAAAACACAGATTTTAGTAAATAACAACAGCACATTTTCGCATTCCCGCCAAAACTCCATTTCTTTGTTTACAAAAAATATCTAAGATTCTGGAACAGGGTATAGTAAAAAATAAACCAAAGAACGGTTCTACTGCCATCTATTGAGATAACTCTGAACCTACTACGATTCATACTTGGTGATGACTGGTACTAGGGTAAGGTTAAAAATATGCATTGCATGACCACAAATAATAATTACCTATATTATGTACCTTGTACAAAAATAAAAAACACTGTGAAAAACAAGCATTCTTTGTTTTTTTTTAATAAATAAATACGTATTTATGTTTTATTGTTGGCAGCCTGACTGTCTATGAAAAGGAAAAGAAAATGTCAGAATGAGCTATGTCAGATTTGTCCATTTGTCATATGTCATCATTTGTCTAATCAAATTGTCAAAATGGCACGTCAGCAGCAAGATGTGGATGAGCTTTTCGATGTAAAAAATACATTTTACGTTGGAAATTATCAACAATGCATCAACGAGGCGCAAAATGTAAATGTAAGTTACGATTTGACAACAATATTTAATACGAAATGTCCATATTCACATTATTATTCGGTTTTGTGTTTGGCGTTGACATTTGTGTCAGTCAAGTTTTTGTATTCTTTCGCGAATTAACTCCTATTTCGTTACAAATTAAGCTCAAATACAGTTAACTGTTCACTACATCCTTATCTGCAGTTATGTGGAATAAAGGAGCCCCAAAACGTATCTTCAAACCTACATACATGTATTACAATATGTAATGCAGCCTTACAACTTAAAGGATACATCAGAATATTTTTAATTTAATTATTAATAATAATCTATTAAACCTACAATTAATAAGACGCATCATCTTCGTATCTTCAACATAAACTGGCCCTTGTGCTTACAATGTTTTACAAGTGTAAGCTCTATTGTATTGTATTGTATATTGCTGTCGGTCCCGGTGGTTATCGTAAGACAAATGTTAAGCCATATAAGCCTTTGGTCTATAATTCTTGCAAACTGGCTGGCCACACATGCCAGCATGCCATATACCTATACAAGAAGGAAGACAGCAGGGATGACTAATTTAACTTCCATAGCACATGAGTTATTAGGTCTCTAATCTTAATGGCATCATGGCTGACTGGTACTAACCTTGCCTGCAACTTTGTGCGGGTAGCATAATGTTTGTTCTATGGTCTTAGACATTTGTGTTGTTTATAACTATTTGTGCTGTGTATGATGACCATACCATCTTCAATACTGAATCTATGCTATGTCATTAATAACTTATAGGTATACTTTTCAATTTGCTACCCATATAAATCTATTTTTTCTAGCCCTCTACTCCTATGGTAGCACTCCAACGTGATGGCTACCTCTACCGGGCATACATTGCCCAGGGTAATCACAGGATAGTCATGCAAGAGCTGAAGACAGCAGACCCCATGCTGCAGCCCCTGAAGACTCTTGTGGATTACCAGTCCCCGGGAGCAAATAAGCCAGCTATAGTTGCTGATATTGATGCTAGGGTATGATTACTTGATATTTTTTATAAACATAGCACTCAGCCGGTGTGTTTTCCAGTCGCACACATACACACCATGCAGTCAAATTAAAAAATTAAAAATACAAATTGTTTTAAAATTGCCTTACTATAAATTTAATTACTTTTTATAAGTTACGCAATTTGTTGGAATGTAAATATGCCAATGTGTTCAGCATAAAAATAGTGACTATTGTTTACTCCATATTTTTAGGGTGGTTGGTTGATATTTTATATATTTTGTAAATTGATACTTATACTTAAACATAAGGTTAAATGGAATCCAACTTGAATAAGTGATTGATTAAAAACATTTGTTAAGATAGGTTCTTATACCCTTGATGTATCTAACTAAAGATCTTTTTTTTTCAGGTTGCAAAGGGCACAGAACTGCAAAATGAACTCTTTCTGATTGTAGCTGCGACTATATACTACCATGAGGACAACTATGAAGCTGCCCTGAAGTATGTCTCACTCGGTCTCACTGTACTGCTATCATATTTTATAAATAGGCATAGACATAAATTTATTCATAAAATAAATTATTATTACAAGTTAAAATAGAAGCGAAGAAATATTAATGGTACCTATTAATATTATATGATACCACTGTTATTGATCTCTGTGACACATTTAACCCTGCTAGCACATATGGGCCACTCGCTTATTCCCACAAAACGCTGCCACCAAGTTACGGACTGCAGTTATAATGACTGTATATATCTTACATGAGCTCACTGTATGCGGTGACACGGTTACGCTTGTGGTGCTTCACGTCACAAAACGCCGCTTCTTGCTTCGTGTAGACGGCCTAAGCCATAAGTTCCATATTACAAAATTCTATGGAATTTTGACATATGTAAGTATTCACACTGGCTATAAAGTTTTTTATGGTTTCCCAGAATCCTGCATAATGCTGAGTCGCTGGAGCTCCGCGCGTTCACTCTGCAGTGCCTGCTGGCCATGAACCGGCCCGACCTGGCGCGGAAGCAACTCAAGCTGCTTCAGGACATTGAGGACGACGGGACACTCACACAGCTCGCTCAGGCTTGGCTTAACTTGTCCCAGGTAATGTTACAATTATTATTAGACAGCCCTGCGGTAAAGGTGGTAGTAACATTGCTCCAGCTCTGGGTTCGATTCCCGGCCGGGGCAAACTTTGTGTGGTGAATGTATAGTTCTCGGGTCTTGGGTTGTTTGTGTTTATTTATTTACTATGGTGTGGTGAGTGTGAATAATCCGCACATAACTTGATATAAGTCATTGGTGCTTGATATAGCGGAGTCGAGATTCGAACTATGGTGCGTCGGAATGAAAGTCGCACGAGTTCCCGCTCGGCCGCACTCGCTTAATGTTTAATGCAAGATACGTATTGTGTTTTCAGGGCGGGCCGGGGGTACAAGACGCTCACTACAGTATCATGGAGCTATCGGAGCGGCTCGGAGCGCTCGGGGCGGGCCCGGCCGCCGTGGGCGCCGCCGCCGCTGCTTCCCGAGGTCATTATCAGAATAGAATAGCAAAACATTCAGCAGTATTCAGCTCACACAATGAAAACAGAAATATGTATGCGTACATAAAAAGGACATACACAATTTAAAACATTACACATACTGCACAAGTAACTAAGTAGTGATGAAAAGGATGTGGCCCAGCGATAAGCTTATTATTTTATTAATCTTTGTTCATTGTTGAAGATGCATAGAGACAAACTTTTGTTTATTTAACTATTATAAAATGTAGCTTGATTGAAATGACAGATGTTGACTAATCCATCGGAGAAATGAACCGCCCGTCTAAAAGTATTACAGGCTTGGTGATAGCAGATTTTGGTATTGTCCGAGGAGAATGCTGCCCATTCCTTGGATAATCATCAATTAATCCTTAATTTAATAAATCCTTTATCCATATCCATACAGATAAATAAAATTTAAGTGTCTGTTTGTAATATCAAAATAACAGCTTTTAACTAAATGCATATTGTCATGTTAATTAAGTTTATATTCTGTGTTTAAATAGTGTTAGGGTACATTTTCGTATTATTTTGTAATAATGTGAATTAATGTAGGTAGATATAGAAATAACATGACATCTCTCTGTTCTTGTAAGCTCCCTAGCTGAAATACACAGTTATGCAAACTGATGTGTTTAATTGTTTACCATACGTAATAGTGGCGACGAGTGATTAAAACTATTAGAAATGGACACAAAAGCAGTGAAATTTGATGGGTTCAACCCACAAACAGACAACTGGGATATTTATCTCGATCGTTTAAAATTTTGTTTCGAGGCGAATGGCGTCGTGTTGGATGCCGCCAAACGAGCTAATTTCTTCACAGTGTGTGGATCGCGAGTGTACGAGACATTGCTTGCGTTAATTACGCCAAAAAAAGCCAGTGATGTGACATTTGATGAAATACAAATTGTGCTTACAAAACATTTTTCTCCAAAACCTAACGAAATATCGGTGTCATTTAAGTTTTACAAACGTGATCAAAAACGCGACGAATCGGTTTCTGACTACATAGCTCAGCTGAGGAAACTGAGTTCGGGATGCAATTTTTCGGACTTAGAGCGAATGTTACGTGACAGATTGGTGTGTGGAATGCGTGATGAGAGACTACAATATGAACTATTGAAACGGGACAATTTACGTTATCAGGATGTGGTGGACGCTATGTTATCGTCTGAAAGCGCGGGGCGGGACGTTCGTATGATCCAGGACGCTGCGGGCGTAGTTCCTAGCGCATCATCACCGTTCCTGCCGACAGCGCTAGCGCCTACTGTCACGCCGCCGCACGCCGTAGAACCAATGGACATTAATGTGGTTCAACCAAAAATCAACGTTCGCTTATGTTATCGTTGTGGCGATCGTCACGCCGGAGAGTGTCGTTTTATTAACACCGTGTGTAGATTCTGCCGGAAAAAAGGACACTTAGAAAAAGTTTGCATAAGCAAAAAAAAGCAGACAGGCCATCATGTTAATTGTGCTTCGGACACTGATAATCGATTAAATGGAGTATACTGCGTACAGAGCATTAATCGCACCCGCGTACCACCATTCGAATTGGAGCTGCTACTAGCAGGCATGCCGGTCCGCATGCAGGTGGACACAGGCGCCAGTTTCTCCATCGTCAACGAGCGCACCTGGCACACACTGCGCGCCCGCCTGCCGCGCACCGCGCTGCGCCGCGTCGACGTGTCGCTGCGTACATGGACTGAGACGCCAGTCCAACTTCTAGGACAGATTTCGGTGCCCGTACAATATAATGGCGTTGTGCGAGACCTCTGCGCTATGGTCGCAAAAGGGAATGGACCTAATCTGCTTGGCCGTGATTGGCTTGCTCCCCTCAATATAACTATGAACATAAACTTTGTTTCGAACGTCGACAACATCGAAATCGAGCGAGTACTAACCACACACAGGGATGTATTTAAAGACGGGCTCGGTACCTACCGTGGACAACCGGTGGCGATACATCTTAAGAAAGACGCTACACCGAAGTTTTTGAAAGCTCGACCCGTTCCCTTTGCGATTAAGGACAGAGTAGAGAAAGAGATAGACAGACTAGAACGCGAAGGAGTACTGCGACCGACCTCATACTCGGAGTGGGCGACACCGGTCGTTCCGATTGTGAAAAAGTCGGGTGAGATTAGATTATGCGGAGATTACCGTAGCACGGTGAATGAAGCAACTGAGTCGGATACATATCCCATGCCCACGGCAAACGAAGTCTTCGCTACAATAGCTGGAGGAAAAATATTTACGACTTTAGATTTGGACAGGGCATACACACAAGTGATTGTCACCAAGGACACGTCAAAGCTACTTACTTTGAATACTTGCAAGGGCCTTTACACCGTACATCGTCTGGCATTTGGAGTAAAGGCGTGCCCAGGAATTTTTCAGCGTCTAATGACTTCTCTACTGGCAGGCATCCCAGGGGTTGCTGTCCTAATTGATGACGTCATAATAAGCGGCCGTACAATGCAGGAAATGCAAGAGAGGCTAGACGCTGTACTGGGACGAGTCGAACGAGCCGGTTTTCGACTAAATAAAAACAAATGCAAGTTTGCCAGAGAAAAAGTCGAATTTCTCGGTTTCGTCATTGACTCGGAGGGCATTCACCCGGCACCTAGCAAAATAGAATCGATAATGAATACCCCTGAGCCCAAGAATAAGCGCGAATTGCAGGCTTTTCTCGGCCTCTATAACTTTTATGAACGCTTTGTGCCACGGAAAGCGACATTACTAGAGCCTTTACATAGGCTATTAGAAAGAACACAACCATGGAAGTGGACAGAACGTGAACAGAACGCATTTGATGAGGCAAAACGTTTCATTACTTTTGACTTGACGCTGGTACATTATGATTTAAATAAACCACTGATGCTTACTTGTGATAGCTCCGAATACGGAGTTGGAGCTGTGCTATCACATGAAATAGAAGACGGTCAAGAACGCCCGATAGCCATGGCATCCAGAACACTTCATTCACATGAAAGACGTTATTCACAGCTGGACAAAGAGGCAGCATCTATCATGTTTGGCATTACTAAGTTCCATAATTATCTTATGGGGCGACATTTTCGAATAGTTACAGACCACAAGCCATTGCTAGGCATTTTTGATCCGAAGAAACCTATGTCAAATATGTTATCACCTCGTCTAACTAGAATCGCGATTGCTTTAACGTCTTACAGCTATGAAATAGTATACAAACCAGGACCGCAAATTGGCAATGCAGATAGTTTAAGTCGATGGCCTCAACCGGTTCCAGAGGAACCTGAACAGCAGCTTGGTGAGATTTTGCTAATGGCTGAAACTCCAGAAGACTTTCCGTATGACGTTGAACGTATAGCTTCGGAAACAAGACGTGATAAAACATTATCTCAGGTCGTTTACTACATACAACGCGGTTGGCCTGCTAGAGTTACCGACAGTGACCTTCGCCCATTTTGGCTTAACCGCTTAGAATTATCGCTGCAAGATGATTGTATACTGCTGGGCTGCCGTGTAGTGGTTCCGAAATCACTTCGCCCGGCAGTCTTGAAAATGTTACACAGAACACATTCTGGAATAGTACACACTAAGGCTTTGGCTAGAAGCTACGTGTGGTGGCCCCGCCTTAATGAAGATATTGAATCTCTTGTGAGCAACTGTAACAAGTGTCTTGAACATCGACACATGCCTCCTAAGACTACACATGAATGGATCACACCAACAAGACCATGGTCTAGAATACACTTAGATTTTGCTGGACCATTCCAAAATAGATATTTTTTGATAATCGTGGACGCTTATTCGCGTTGGCCTGAGGTATTCATGGTAAACAACACAACATCGGCCACAGTCGTTAAGCTTTTAAGGACCGTATTTGCTACCCATGGATTATGTGACGTGGTGGTATCTGATAATGGCACATCATTTGTTTCCGGCGAAACCAAACAGTTCCTTGACGCTAATAATATCCGTCACGTGACTACAGCCCCATACCACCCTGCTACAAATGGGCTGGCTGAACGTATGGTACAAACCATCAAAGATAAACTACGCAAAATGGATGATTTAGACTGGAATGTAAGAATTCCGAACCTGTTGTTGGGTCTACGAGTCACCCCATGCAGTACAACCAATAAAACCCCGGCTGAATTACTTATGAACAGGCGTTTACGTACACTATTGGATACAATACATCCAGACAATATGCAGCATAAAAAAGCAGAGAAGCAAATTAGTAATAACAGTCAGAATAAAACTAGGGAGACGAATGTTGGGCAAAAGGTTATGTATAGAAATTACAGTCATATAGGTGCACGTTGGTTGCCGGGGATAGTAATCAACAAGAATGGTCCCTCAAGCTACAGAGTTGAAACCGATGATGGTACTGTGGTTAATCGTCACATTGACCAACTTATTCAAACAAAAATAACAGAGCCCAGGGGAGAAGAGGGAGAGAAAACAGTTACAGTCACAGTAACTAATGAAAACAGTAATGAAGAGAATAGATACCACGGAAGAGATGATGACAGAAGAGAGACAGATACACAAGACAGCCAAGAGTCTGATATGATTATAGAGATTCCAGATGCGGACAAGTGGGCAGACATTCTTGGGATTCCACCATTTGAGACATCCCAATCCGCAGCAGGGAAAATTAAGAATAAATTAGATGTTCATTCTAGAACTCCATATCAGAGACCTCATTGTTCTAAAGATGATCAATATTTTATGTGTTAGATTTACTTTATGTGTACCTTTAATTATTAGAGTTGTGCTTATGACTTGTAGAAGTTAATCCATACTTAAGGGGGAGGTATGTCATGTTAATTAAGTTTATATTCTGTGTTTAAATAGTGTGAGGGTACATTTTCGTATTATTTTGTAATAATGTGAATTAATGTAGGTAGATATAGAAATAACATGACATCTCTCTGTTCTTGTAAGCTCCCTAGCTGAAATACACAGTTATGCAAACTGATGTGTTTAATTGTTTACCATACGTAATACATATGAAAGTATATACGGGACCTACACCAAAACAGCCATTTTTAAAATTTTTGACTGTCTGTCTGTCTGTTTGTTCCGGATAATCTCCGAAACGGCTGGGCTGATTTTGACCGGACTTTCACTGGCAGATAGCTGATGTTACAAGGAGTAACATAGGTTACTTTTATTTTGGAAAAATAATTAGGGTTCCGCGCAAAAAAATAAAAACCATGAAATCCAATAACTCCGCGCGGGTGAAACCGCGGGGTAGCAGCTAGTTCAAAATATAAATCACGTTTGTATAGTTGGTATCTTTCCCCAGGCATGTGGGAGGAGGCTGAACAGATGCTGACGGAGGCACAGACACGCGCTCCGCAGCAGCCGGACCTCCTCTTAGGCCTCGCCGTCACCGCCACGCACAGCGGGAAGACGCCAGAGGTCAGTCTCTAGTCACCGTCCTTCAGATTCGTTAGTGGTAGGACAAACTCTTCTGCGAGTGTCCGTCTGGGTTGTTACCACCGCTTTGCTCGTGAAGTCTGCCGCCAAGTAATGTGCGAGCATTACTGTGTTCCGGTTTGATGAGGAGATTCTAAATAACAAACATTTTTTTCACAAACTTGTAAGGCATTTTCAAAAACACGTATTTCCTTGAACAAGTTTTAGGAAATTACCACGCACTAATAATTGTCTTCGGAAATTTTCTTTGGTTTATTTCAAAATTTTCAGAATGCCAACCGAAGGCTCTGGCGTTCTCTTTCTTTTTCTGTAGTGCCTGTTTTTCTTCGATGAACCAACAAGCCTTTAGGCCATTTTTGGGTTCTTCTTAGGCGGGCCGTGATGAGGCTTGAGAACCTTAATCGAAAACGAAGACGAGATTGTTAGCCTATAAGACCTTTATCCAGTTATATCTAGGTTTCAACATATAAGTCTATCAGTGTTTCACATAAAAATTCTCAAATTGCAGGTGTCATCTCGTTATCTGGCCCAGCTCTTGGACAGCAATCCCGACCATCCCTTCACCAAGGAGTATCACGCTAAAAGCAACGAGTTCAAGCGTCTCGCAGCGCAGTATCAACCCTCAGTGGCCAGCTAAGGGGATATAAATACTTTGCTGTAACGTATTATATTATATTAAAGAGTTTATGTACTGAATTACAGCATTTTTTGGTTCGTTTAGCCCATAAAACTATACTTGATTAAAAAAATGCCAGGGACTTTTGGCTCTATAATACTTTTGGAATGGAGAAAAATAATCAGTATTGTACATGGGGAGGCACAGACAAAACTAATTCTTAGATGGCGCCACCATCATCAAATCAAATTATTGTGCTTTACACGAGAGAGGGAGAGTAAGGTTTAAAATTAAACAATCAAATTACGCCTAGTAAAAACTGTAATCATAATCGTGGTCGTCCTCTTCATAGTCCGCGGTAGCGTTGTCCAGCAGGTGGTACTGTCGCAACTTCTCCAACGCGTTCCTGTCGTCCAGGAGCCCTAGGGCTCGGGGCTCCACGCTCGAGAGGTCTGCAGGGTCCGTCCCGCCCTTCACTAGCGACCAGTCGGTGGTTGAATCTCGACGAATCTCGCCAGTTTGCCCTGGGAAACACAAGAAAAATTTAAAATGATTCGAATTAAAACTACACTTATAAATGCCACTTAACGATGACTTCGATCACATACGTATAGTTCCTGATTTGTTACCGTCAGAAAGCCTAAACAGCCTTCCCACAGGCAACAGCCTGCGGCCTGTGGCGTTTGTTTGCGAGAGTTATTCAAGAACTAGCTGTGCCCCGCGGCTTCGCCCACGTAGCCTAAGTTACTCCTTGTAACATCAGCTATCTGCCAGTGAAAGTCCCGTCTAAATCGGTCCAGCCGTTTCGGAGATTACCCGGATCAAACAAACAGACAGACAGACAAAAATTTTAAAAATGGTTGTTTTTTTAAAGGTAGCATATATACTTTCATAATAATATGCATTTAGTAAACAGCTGTTATTTTGATATTACAAACAGACACTTCAATTTTATTTATTTGTATAGATTGCTACCTATTTGCTATCTATCATAAATAATTGCTACCTATGCATGTACCTTTGTGTATGTATTTTTGGGAATAAGTTTTTTAACCAGCCATTCTGACGTCAGGGTGGCTGGTCACCTCTGTGCACAGCAATAAGCACGCAGAGTTTAAAGTGTGTAGTACTAGTAATTGCTACTGTCACGCATTTAAATTTTATCTTCGTAATAAAACCTAAATAAAAATATTATTCTGAATGCTTTGCCTTTACAAATTAATCAGGCACTTTTCGAACAAATTGTAATTATATATTTTCAGCCTTATAAACTCTGTATAACGGTTGTTATAACCTTTTTTCTTATAGCAGGTAATATTATTATATGTTCTGTGGTAGTTGTCAAGGGTGGTCCCTTTAATATTTTCGGTTCCCGTTTTTCAAATTAGGGATCATCTCAATAGTCTGGTTTTTTAGTTTGCATTACCATTCGAAGAGACTTCGATTGCGTGGCTCTCGATAGGTGGCGCTGTGTACGCCTCTAAGTCTTGCTCCGTCTTGCTCTCGCGCTCCAGCTTGTCTTGCTTGCGCTGTCGACGCCACGCCTTCTGTAGGTTGAACCGTTCAGGTCTACAAACAGACAAAGTCAATTAAGGACGAACTAGTCGTTCATTTCTCCATACAACCGTACTTGGGTGATTACTCCACTACTTGGCGTTTTTAAGTCCAAAATTAAGAATAATATCGATTTATCTCTTCGTTATCTAGGTCAGCCTGCTAATTATACAGAAAAAAAAAAAGTGGCTTAGAAGTAATGAGCCTTCAAACATCTGTATTTTAGCACGTATTTTAACGCAAGTTTGGACGTAAATAAATTAGAAAAAGATTACGAAAACTCGAAAATAAGGTACATACTAACAAGCTTTAGTTTATTGACATTTCAAATAACTTTGTTCTGACTAAATACATTCAGTAGTTTTGTCGTAAAACCCCAAGCACCAGAAGCCAATTCGTACATTTTTGCGCGCCGGTTTTCGACTTTTCGGTTTTCGTCGCGACTTTACGAGAGTGTGTAATTGTGTATGTGCGAGCATTAGCCTCATACTACTCATCGCTGCAGAGTCTTACTTTGTCCCACGAATATTAGATGAAATAGCATGCATTTTAGCCGCGCCCACCGATGAGTTCGCTCCATGGACTAGTAGGCTCTTAAAATTAAATAATAATTCTTTATTTACCTGCGAGTATTTGTACCATTTTTTATTTATTTATCTATACTACCAAATTATTAAGAAAATAATAACATTATAGCTTTTTAACCATACTGGCATATGCCCGAGGCAGCGTGGAATCAGAATAAAATGTAGCATAACACTCAGGGAAAATGTATACGTTTTCTATTAGTGAAATAATATTTAGAATCGGACCAACGACGGTTCCAGAGATTAGCGGTAACAAACAAACAAACTGAAGAAACAAATAAACGAAAGAAGGATGAACAGCGAGTCTAACATATTTGCAGTAATACCCTGAGTGTTGCAGATTTCCATAGGAGACAGTAGCTGTTACCATCAGGTGGGCCGTCTGCTTGTTTGCCAAATATGGAATAAAAATCAAACTCACAAGCTTTACTGCTTTATATTTAGTATAGATGCCTACAAAGCAATCGGACATCATTATTCAACCTGTTACGTTCGCTGTGCTGGGACACCGGTTTTCTCCCAGAAGTAGGGAGTAGGTACCTATGGATCACGTGGTCTCATTTCCTCGAATTTTGTGGATCTAGAACATGCGGGTTTCCTCACGATGTTTTCCTTCACCGTTTTAGAGCGAGCGTGATAAAAGCGCACATATCTTGACATAAGTCATTGGTGCGGGCCGAGTCGAGATTCGAACTATGGTTCGTCGGATTGAAAGTAGCACAGTAACAAATACTCTTATAACTACAATTCAATTGGTCAAAACCGCGGGGAACTGTTGGATGCAAGAGGCGAGTACACGATCCAAAGTGGCGGTCTATAGGAGAGGGCTATGTTCAGCAGTGGACGTCTTCCGGCGATAACGATGAAATGCAAAATTATGGCCATCGACCTATTACGGTACTGCATGCACCACGAGGGTTTATTTAAAATATGTGTCTAATTTAAAGTATGCATTCGATGAGCAAAATATTAAAACTACTGGGCTTATGAAACTATTAATGGTACCTATATAATACTGTCCCAGGGAAACGACCGCAATGCATTGCGGCGCAGGCCTTTCTGTTTCAAAGTTCTTTGTGGTAAGTTTTGCAATTGTTATGGGCAATGAGACGCACGTCATCTCGCTACCCAATAGTAAGTATTAAAAAAATCTTCCTACAGCCTAATCTATATAGAAAACGTCTTATAGTGCTAATTATACACTTACCGTTCACCTTCCTTATAGACCTTGGACTCCAAGTTATGTATATCATGCCTAATGTCTGCTATCATAAGCAGCATCAGGTCAAGAGAGCCCTTGGGCCCGCGGGCACCTCTCGGCCCTCTGGGACCCGTGTCGCCTTTTGGACCTTCCATTCCTACTGGGCCTGCAGGACCCTAGGAAGTTAGATATTAAAGATGTGGATTAGATTATAAAAAAAAATTCTAGTAATTTTTTTTTCTAGTATATCGCCTGGTTGATTACCAAAATTGTTCGACAGTACCGCGACGTGTAAACAGGAAGGCCAATGTGAACGGGGATGCAAATACCCTATACCTGCTTAACTATGGTTTTGAAGCGATAGTAGGTCAGTCATCAGTGGTATTAAGATCTCCCAATGAACCTTTGAGCGAGGAATCTAATCATTTAATTAATTTTAGCTTTCATATTATCATGATGAAACTTTAGCACGATGGTAGAGCAGTTTCCAGTGCGTGACTGGCAAGTTCTCATAAGTTGAAAGTCGAGACACAAGACCAAGCATTTGACCACCAGCTTGAACATATTATAGGACAATATATAGAACAATTAAAGGTAGATATTTTTTGGCCGATGTGGTATCAGCAACGAATAGTAGGTACCACCACATTTCTTCCTTTGGATGCCGTAAGAACTGGCTAAGGAAATCCAGGAAATGGATAGCAGTAATCTCCTCCATTAAAATCATAATCTACTGCGATCACCAAGACGCCTGCCAAGAGTGCTGTATTATTGCAAAATCCCCCCTTCATGTGATAGGCCGACGTTCAAGTAGATTTTTTTCATCTGATGATGATGACGTTTTGGTTTGGCAGGAATTGTTCAAGGATTTTATAAATTATTACTCTTGTTATAAATATGAACTTACTCTTGGGCCCCTCTCACAGCGACAGAAGCCTCCTTCTAAGGGAGCTGTAGAGTCCAACACTCTAAACGCATATGTTCCTTCCGCAAATTGATCACCCCCTATAATGAGATTGAGCACACAGTTAATAAAAAAATAACCTGAAATTAATAATAATTTATTTTCTTACTAATCTATTGTGTGTCAGATTCTTTTTACTAAGCAATTTGATAATGAGACGAGCTGGTCGTTTGCCTGATGGTAAGTATAACGCCGGCCCATAAAAGAGCCCATGCAGTGCCACTCAGATTGCAACACAAAGGCCTGTGCGGCACTGTAGTGCGCTCGTGGTAGTATATTTAAGTCTCTTAAGCCCAGTAATTTCACTGACTAGTCTGCTCATCAAACCGGAACACAGTAATGCTTGCACATACTGCATGGCGGGACACTTCACGAGCAAAGCGGTGGTACCAACCCAGACACTCGCAGAAGAGTTAGTCCTAACACCTTTTTACCACCGCTAAAATTGTGTTCTACTAAATAAAAACCAATATCTTACCATCTTCTTTGATCGCCGTGTTCTCCAAGAGCTTCTTCAAGGCAGCCTGCGTGGTGTGGAGCTGGTCGTTCAGCTGCTTCACCTTCCTCGACAGCCACGTGACGGTGTCGCAAGGAGCGTAACATCGAGATGACGCACGGATTAGGGGAAGAGGCTCCTGAAAGAAGGAACTTCTACAGATGTGTCTGTATATCGAAATGAACTTTTATTCGAGAACTACACAATGACAAATGGCATCGCTCAATCCACAACCTTATATGGTGATGAATTGTGTTTATGGCTCATACTTTTTCTTTGATAAAATACCTGTCCAAACATTGGTAACTATTTGAGTCTTAGATCCTACGATAATGGTACTGCTACATGAAATTAGCAGATTAGATATTGTCTTTTTTAAGAGATGAACTAAAGCTGGATAAAAATATGATTTGTGAAGGTGTCGGAGATCAAAACTGCATAGACTGCCTATATATACTGCATAGGTATTTGTATGATATAATAGTAGACTAGGTACATGGCCATCACAGCCTTATATGTTGTTTTTTTACATATAACAGGTTTTAGAACGAGAAGATCGGACCAATTTCAGGTTAATTGCTACATAAATGAACGTCTTCCTAAGTTGCGCTATGCAATATCTTTGGTCTGTTTGAAACTAATCAGTAGTCTATATCCAAATTTTTTAAATTTATTAGGCATTGCAGACGCGTCGCATGTTTTTATACTAAAAACTCTAAAAAGGTATGTACCGGTAAAGTTAGCGGCAATGGCACCGGCGTCCGTCGCACGCACTTCTTGCCATCGCTGCCAACATAAAGCGGTGGTGAGCACTCGCAGTGGTAACCACCCGGGTCGTTCACGCACTGCTGTTCACAACCGCCGTTGTTGGCGGCGCACTCGTCTACATCTGTAAGGCAAAAGTTTTCGGAAATACTAAGACAAAAATCATGCCTCTTTTAAATAAATGTAGTGTATTTCGCCACGGGGGCCATATTGAATGCTGAGCTTAGCAACGGAGAATCGATGGGAGGGAGTTATATTTACTTCACATAAAATTGGTCATTAGCGAGCGGGTGGCGTAAAAAGCCTTTACCAATGATCTAATTATAAAAGATTAAATTAACCTTACCAACGCAGTATGGTTGCTCCTTCCTACGATAGCTCTCAGGTTGGAACTGAAATCCGCTGTGACAGGTGCACCAGACCCGATGCTCTCGCACCTCGCACGCCTGCTCGCATAGCTTGAGGCTACAAGGGTCCACCGACTTCGGTATGCACCTAAATGGTATAACATTGCAAAAAAGTAACTGGAACACACTAATGCATCTACACTACTGCTTGGCGGCACCCAACACGAGCAAAGTCGTGGTACCAATCCAAATGGACACTCGCAGAAGAATTAATACTACTTTATCTGGTACTTAATTTGATAGTAGCTGACCACAAATTATATAGGGTATCAGATAGACATGTCGCCTACATCCGTCGCTAGACACGAGCTCTCGTCTCTGATTGGCTGAAGCAAAAAGATATATGACATTTTTTTAATTTTTTATTTTACGTTTACCTAAGCTAATGCAATATTCTAATAAAGAGCAGCCTTCACTACGTTATTTAAATATTACCTAACCTACTTCTTTAAAATTCAGTAAAACAACGTTTTTGTATTCAATCATTTATTTTTCTTTTTCAATGTTTTCTTATATTTATTCAGAGCTTTCCTTTGCATTGCTGGAATTACAGTCCTTTTCTCAGCGTATTGATGGTCATCAGTACAGTGCATGGGTTCTGGAAAACGAAGATTAATAAATCGAAAATTGAATGTATAATATAATATGAATGATTTATTAGGAACGTAACTGAAATGTGGGTAGCTTACCATTAGTTTCAAGAGATAATGAAATCCCACTGCGAATTGCCGATTGTATAAATAAAGTAGGATAAGCACTGCTCAGTAGATATGATTTCATGTCACGAATCGTGCCTCAACATGTTTGGGACACATTTGTAGATCAGTGAGCTCTTTCGCACTCGCAAAGAATCGCAGTTGATGGCAACCAATCACTTTTGGAACCTTTCCTCGCTTTTGGGTAACTTGTGTAAAATACAGGCATCTCGAGGGCTTACGCAGCCCGGTACACATCATTTGTGATACATTTCGAAAAATCAATCAAACAAGTTGATTGCTATAGATGTGGAAAAGAAAATAGACGAAAATTAATCGATGCACAGCTACCAATTCACTCAACACAACGACAACAATATGTAATATTGAAATTTAAGATATAATTTATTTAATAATGACAGTACAATGACAATAAGTATGAGTGGCTGCAAAGAGATTTTAATGTGTTATGACGACGACAATGACTTCAAATCGTAACAAATATGGCGGCGGCTCTAAAGATGACGTCAAGAGGTGGGGAGTGAAGTGAGCGGGGGGTGCAAAATGTCATATGTCTTTTTGCTGTGACGTTTCTCGTGTCTAGTGTTTTTCTTAGACAGATTTATACCCGTGTAGCTGACCTACCGCAGATGCAATTCTCTGCTCACATGGCACGCATCTATGTTAACCTACATAGTACATTACCTACTTTACTCTATGTTTGGTTCTTCACAAATCGCGACAATACGAATGACCTAAGCCCTAAAAGGCATAAAATATATACTTACAACATATTGTAATTTGTTCTTAGGTATGTAGATTTGTCATTGGCAGTTCAGACAATAGTACACGTTTCAAGGAACCTGCTTATTTTATGTAAAATCAGTTTTACATAAAAAAGAGCGGGTGTCTTGGCCTGACGATAGGTTCCGAAATTCAAAGTTTTTCAAATTGTAAAACGTTAAACACGCTTAGTGCGTAGGCACACGTGGTCCATAATAAGTTTAGGTCTAATAGGTATTAATAGAAATTAACAACAATATAAAAAAGAACATCAAGATTGGAACTGTGGTCTTAAAACTAATTCATTATTCAGGTTTGTCCCCCTGTGCTCTGTCCCCCAAGGGAGACAAACAGGAAAAAAGTTCGATGAGCTGTTACCGATGAGGGGACAATTCGAACTAAATAAACAGTGTTAAACGGATGAACAGTTAAACTATATCTCGTTACTTACGATTCAGTTTAATATTATCACAGAACAACAAAGAAAAAACAGTTTAACTAAACCATCAGACAACCGTCCGGACGATGCAGAACGGAGTTAGACAATGATTTAGACACTACATAAATCAAGATTTGAGGTTACTCATATTTAAACACGCAGTTAAGGCATGTTTAGCAGTAAAAAGCTGCTTAACACAGGTTTAGGATATGTTTAATGTTTTTGTGGTAAGACCGTCTAACTCTGAGTTATCATTGCTTCAGAAATAGAAATAGAAATTAAATAAATTAATTTCCGACACTTCTAACCCTTTACTGTGTTCGTGGTTGCAGGTAAAAACAGATGTAGGCAGGAGATCCGAAATGAGCGAAAATAAAAGCGAGATCCTATATATCCGAAAAAAGAACACACATTTGTCTCAAGAATTTCGTCACTATAAAGAAACATAATTTGAAATGTTTATATTTGCATAGATAAGTTATTTTACCTCCCAGCGATGAAGACATGAGAATCACAGCAGTGGATGCGGAGACACTGGATATCAGCTCCGTCTACGTGACACGTGTCCCGCGAGCGCAGGAGTTGGTCCGATGGGCACGCGCTCGATGGATCTTCTCTACAAACAGAAAAAAGTAGGTCAACTTTGTGGAAATGGAATTTTAACGGGCCCGTGACCCCGTCCGAAAGCTGAGCAGACAGGAAACACCCCAGCTGCAAGTACTCTGATCCTAGATGATATCCATAATTTTGCAACTATGAATATTAGGTAGTTTCTTAAAGATTCGATCCTTTGAAGTTTGGTTAGACCGAACTTTGGGACCAATTTGCGTGACGCGGTGTTTGACAAAGAACCCTTATCTTATCGGACAGTTCCATGAGTGGTTTGCTCTCACGATCGCAAACAATGTCCTACATACTCATAACAGTGTAAATATTACGATTTGAATTACCTAATTCTAATACCTGCCCAACTGCCTTGAGCTTTGAACAAATAAGTAAGTACCTTGAGTTAATCATGCATGACATAGCCTTTGTAGCCAGACATTGGTACTTACCACACAAAGGGACGCTATCTGAATCTAACCGAGATATAATTACTACCATCCTTCTATTTGTTTTTTTTTATGTGATTTGATACTTTGATTAGGTCCAATGACTAAATCAAAGTAGCCTATTTTGGTTCAATAACCAAAATAGGCTGTCTGTCAGAGTTGAGTGCATCGGGGTCGGGATAGGGATATTTATCAGAGAAACTGGTTGACAATAAGTAATCAAACCCTTCCAGGCAAAAACTAGTGACCGCTGTGGTTTTAATCGGGTTTGAGTTGTAAACGAACACTATTTTTATTAGCCGGTAAAGCCGCAGTATTTATTGCAATTCAACGACGCAATGCCCCTAAGTAGGTACCTATGCTACTCAGCATGCCAGCGGCATTGCCACTGCCAACTGCCGCTGCCCATTGGTACAGGGCAAGAGATCTAGAACATTTGGATATTTTATCTAGGTCCAAATAGATAAGTACTCTTTATAAATTAGTTAGATTTCACATAGATTTATGTAACAGCTAGTAAAGGAAGTGATTCTGCTACTAATATACTCTATCAACATAACTATAATAATGAAGCAGTCCACACCACATCAGAATTCTAAGAACTTCTTAAAGGCATAGACTTCTTTGTAGGTAAGTACTTAAATGTATATCTCAGAGCACTTATTCATCGAAATAGCACATATAGATATTTAACGCACGGTATAGTACCGATCACTCATCCATCGTTCCTCGTGGTTCCACGAAGTTGCTTCAAAGGGATTCTGAGATGCCCTATTTATACCTACGTGCTCTTTGCTATTTATAACAGAGTGCTTAGACCGAGAGCTGTTTTTAAATTTGTTTGTAAAGGCAAGGAGGTTTAGGTACTTGATAATTGGCAATGATTTTGGGATGCCTGCCTGTTTAAAAAAATATCTTGTGTTAAAAAAACGCCGCGGCGCTTCGAAAACGACAATGAATTTCCTACGCTTTGTATAATTAGCCGACTTTTAAAAAAAGGATAGGTTCACAATTCGGTTGTATTTTTTCGATTGTTATCTCAGATCTCGGTCATTTATAAACCGAATTGAAAGCATATTTATTTATATTTGACCTTTCAAATAAAAAAATAATTTTTCAAATCGGTTTAACCTGAGTTTAAATTGGGAAGTTATCCCGAAAGGGGGTCAATGTACTCCTGGAGGTCAACAACAATTCTAATACGAGCTCTTGAAATTCATAATTTTTCTTTGAAGAAAAGGCATAATAAAGTTTCGTCAAAATTGTACTACAGAGCTTCCTGGTAGCCCTAGATCAGCTGATTCCCTTGAACTGTGTTGAACTTTATCAAATGATATGTTGATTAGAAGAGACTTAAAAGAAATCCAGAAAATGCCGCGCTATTTTTGGCAATCTTAAATGACGTTTTTCCAAGGGAGCTCCTCACAACTTGTGAACAACCATGGTCCTAATCACCCCCTTCCGGGATAACATGCCAAGTCAAACTCACCCTGTATATAAACTTTCAGATTGGTCCCATGGAAATTTCATCAAAATCGGTTCAGTTTGTCAACGAAGTGGGTTTATCGCTTTTTTAAAGCATTTTTATTCTACAAAACTTCCGATTTTGCATAGCAAGTAAAAATTCGATGAAATGCAATTCTATCTCCTATATCATCATTAAGTTAAGTCACAATAAATACACACACACCCCCTACTGAATTATTGCGAGCACATTATCTTATTTTCTATGCTCGAATATTTAATTCTTAGCATGAAATCGATTTTTTAATTTTTCGGTTTATACTGTTTCTACAAGGTATCTTCTACAAGGCTATCCAATTCTTTGATATAGTTTAAAATTAGAAAACAATAACGCAATATTTATTGTTATTGTTATAATTTGAAATAGGAAAATGGGGTCAGCCCATGCCTTTCCTAATTATTAGAGCCCATCGTTACAACTCACACCTGCATGATATATATTTTGAAGATCTTGGAATCGGTATATAAATGCTGAATCCATAAACAATATTCTATAGTTTTTAAATATTTGATTGTATTTAAAATGGCACAGGCTCTCCCGACTATTGCTTTCCATGATATAAACGGCATATTATTTCATAATGCGGTGCACTGTACTGCAGTCATTGAACTCGGTCTGGTTTAGTGATTGATATGGCAGGGAAGTGACAAGGGGAAGTTGCGAACGATTGCTGTCACGATTGTGAAGTACTGGCGGACGAAGGGTCGACCGTAAAAAGTAGGTAGATAGCTATGGTACTTTTACAAAAGCCGGAGCGGCTTTGCGTTAAAAATATATACTTTTAGTTCATCCTTCATCCCGGCCCATGAAATAGGGGTGAATTTTTTCACACTTTTTAGTTTGGCTTTTGCCCACTATCTCTGAAGATGTAGAGCATATATGGGCAACGTTCGGCCTGCGGCTTAGAGGCGGCCCGCTCCAGCTTTTGGTCCAGCCCGTGGAACACCATGGAACATTTTATAATTGCACATGAATAAAGCTCAGTTTCAGTTTCAGCTAGATTCTAAAAACTTGCAGATGAAAATTTGGAGAATACTTTGTGCCTGTGTATTAATGGAATTGATTCCAACATAGATTATCTTGTTTCTTAGGTTCAAGCTCAAGCTGCTCATTAAGTTCTACTATTTGACGTAACTTTAGAATTAAACCTTATAAATGTATAAAATAAACCGTTTTTTTTTCACAATTACTTGTTATCCACAGCCGCCGACTTTATTAACATTCTAAAGTTTAGCCCGGAACTTTCCAAAGGTTGCCCATATCTGATGTAGAGGATGCTGAATACATTAGGGTGTATTACATAGATTAGGGCTTGCTCTTTTAAAATATCAGAAACTCCAACAAAATAATCTGTAGGTCTGTAAACATACGTGGTAAATGGAGCTTGATCTCGTTGGGATCCAAATAATATGTTTGTGGTAAAAATTGCAATTATTTGCAACAGAAAACTTGAAAAAGGAAAATTATTTTCTAATGTAACGGGACAAACTTATTGAGATGATGAGATCATATCCTTGCCCGGCCTTTGGAGAAATATAATTCGACTTTCAGCTTACAAATGACGGACGTAAAAATCTTGCACTGGTCATCTAAATAAAAACAGCATCTCGAGCAACACTTCCGGAGCAAAAAATAAAACAGATCACATCACTCATCCTGAACACCAGAGACACATAAAACTCACACGTCTATCACATCCTCCGGTTGGTACGAGGAGTCTTCTGCGAAGTAGCCAATATCCTGGTAGGTAAGTACCAGGGTGGCAGAAGATAGCAGGAGGACTGCGTAAGCCGCGAGGCTGGGCGGCGCGCGCATCTCGACTGCCAGCCAGCGCGACGGATGCGCTCGCACAGATACCCAAACTTTGTGCGTATGTCGTATGATGTAAAATTATAATACTTCCAGCTGCATATATTATTATGTATGTAGCGTCGTCACGTAATGTATTTGATTTGATTTATGTGCGTGTCGAGGTCAGTGCTGACAGTTTTATAGGTCCTTTTGATCGTGTTGTGGACGTGGTCTATTTCAGAGTCGACCTTTCTCGACGGTCAAGTTTGATCTGGCTTCTCGTTTATTATGAGAAGAAATTGTATCAAAGAAAGGATTAACGGACGCACGTACACGTCCTATGTTATACCTATGTCTAACAGTTTAGGAATAGCAGCCCTAGGAAATATGGTGTGTTGTGTAATTTTTAATAATTTTTTTATTATCGTATTATTATTTTTTATAATTATCGGGTCTTTGCCCGGACCTTTGATAAGCGTTAATGGAGCCGTAGCCAACGTTAAAGAAGCCCTTTTTTAATAAAAGTACAAATAAACTATAAATGATGGGAGGAAGATTTGTGATGATATGGACTATTGTATGATATGAGTAGAAAGCCTGGAATATTATAATGAGTTTTTGATGACTTTAAACCGGTCTATGAAATGAGACTCCCGCGGCACCTGCCAATTCCGCCTCACGTAAAAGTATGTAGGCAGGTGTTAACTCTGAACGAGCCCCGGCAACATTTCACATAATTTTAATTCCCAGCAGCATTAATTATTGTGTTAACTTCTCGTATATGTAAATAGCGTTTCAAAGTTTGACCATCTCTCTCTTACAAAGAGGCTAGAAATAGCACCAAAATAGACAACGCGTGTTGATTTAAGGGAAGAGGTAGCTTTCAGCGCGTTTGACCGTCAGGGACAGTAGTGTTTACCACTCTTGCTTTGACCACACTGTAGGCCTGTAGGGATATCGGTACTTATTGATAAATCCGAAAGTGTGTTAGTTGGTTTGTCATTCTGTCATGCAGCATCGGAGCAACGGTCCGGTATGATGTTTTTATCGCGGAAAATGCACGGTTCATGTGGGAATTTCTACGTGGGTGAAACTGTCTGCTGAATCTAGTTTTTACATGACTGAACAAAGGAGTGTTAATGTTTTTAGATTCGTATTTCGTGTATGCATATATCTGAGTTTCTATATTCCACCATAACTTTTAAATGCCTTAACAGATTTGGATATATGGAGTTTCGTTAGAATCCTTGCATCATCCTGAGTGAAACTGGTTAGGGCAGACTTGTTTTTATTTATGTAACTTTTGTTATGTACATTGACTTGTTAATATTTCTAATACCTGCTTAACTTTGTTCCAGCTCGTATAGACAGAGACCTATGCCCAAGCTACGTGTTGAGGGTAGAGAAAGGATTTGGGAATAAATAACAGCCATTCCCTTGCACTAGGATTAACTGTGTCGCAAATGGCATGGGTTCTTCCTTAGCTTTGAAAGAAACATGCAGAGCAACTGGGCACGAGCGAAACGAGCGCCAAAAACGCTTTAGCTACGTCATTATTTGCTTGTCTGTGAAATATTTATAAAGATGGATCTAAAATGAAGATTTTACTCAATACGAGTTTAAGGCCTGGACTGTACTGAACTGGTCTGGCCTGGACTGTAGGCTGACGTATACATCGGCGTATCACTACCGTTAACATAACAACTTTATTTTCCCATGTCAACTTCACCATACGCCACTTTCAGGTATATACGAGTAATATCATAAGCACGACACAAACTGTTATTAAAATAACAGTGGGTAGGATTTCCAGATAACTATTTATTTTATAGTTTTTACATCAGCTACAGATCGCTACCAGCGATTCACAGCGTGGTCACCTTACCGCAAATATGTTTGTTTACATTCGTAGCATTCACGGCCGTGGATCGCCCCACTGACACTATTTCCTGTGCAATCAGATAAAAATAAATGCGTTAGAATGTAGCTAGCAGCTGGAAAGACCGATCAATCGGGATTAGGTGTTGTTTGACGCGACGGATGATGCATGAGTAAGTTGGCGAAAGTCAACTTTTTTTAAATTTATTTTATATACTTTTAGCCAACGAGGCGAGCATGGTCTGCCTGATGGTAAGCATAACGCCAGCATATAACAACTGCAATGCCACTACGAACTTTGAAACACAGAGGCCTGCGCAGCAATACAGTGCCTGAATGCCCTTCGATATCATAGGACCAAGAATTTCACTGACTAAGTACTTCGCTCATTATACATTACCTAACGCTTACACATTACTATAACTTGGCGAACAAATAAAAAATACTATAACAAGGCGGCAGCACATGAGCAAAGAGGTGGTCCATGGTACCTACCCACCCAAACGGACATTCGCAGAAGAGTTATTCCTACCACCTGGTACCTAATACTTATCAACGTTAACATTAACAGTTAACAACGACGGTTGCCTAAAAGAGATAATTTCAACTTCAAATCTTTGTTTCCAAAGATAATTTCATTTGTGTGTCCTTCGCTGGCAACTATAGTGTCGTCAATGTTGCAGTACAATAGACAGCATAACTGATTTTGGCACTAGAGCTGGTAGAATTATTTTATTAATTCGAAGCAATTGACGGACAATTTTTCCGTATCGATTTTAGTTTGTTGGTCTATACATTTTGGTACTTCTTAAATATGTATGTTTGCAAACAGAAAATAATGCAAAAGCAAAACAAACAAAATAGTTTATTTTTCAGTTGCTGCGTTACGTCTCCGTTTTTATTTTAGCGCCATCTCGTCCACAAGAAAAGAACTAAGTAGGTTTTCCACGCTGAATACATTTTCAGAACGTAAAAAGAATATCAAGTTTCATAATTATCTTGCCAGTTTCCGCTAGATGTCTAATCAGAGATGATTTATGACGCGAGCTATCACGAGATTCACGAGTCACGAGTGTGCATTCAAACAAATTACATTATAATTACTTTAGTAATAGTAGGTACATACTAGTCAACACACACAGGTACAACTATCCAGACTAAACTATTACTTTAGTAATAGTTACTCTGAAGTCAAACTTTATTTATACTAGTTGGCAACAAGACGTGCCGGTCGTTTGCCTGATTGTAAGCATAACGACTGCTCATAACAATTGCAGTGCCATTCAGAACTTTAAAACACAAAGGCCTGCGCGGCACTGCAGTGTGCTCGTTACCCTGAAACATCCAGTAATTTATCTGGCTACTTTGCTCATCAAACCGGAACACAGTAATGCTAGCACATTACTTCTTGGCGGCAAAATCCACGAGTAAGACCACCAATAAAACTTATAAAACACTGTTTGCTCACACTTTTCAGAAAAAACAATAAATGTTTATGAACCTTGTATAAGTAACTATTAATAAAAAATACCTACTTCAGTGAAATTGGAGAAACTTCATTTAACTTTTTCAAAAACATAATGGCTGTTTTAGGGTAGAAGCTTTCTAATTTATTCCTACCCCAGTTTCTATAAACTTAAGTAAAAAAATTAGTGAGATAGTCATCTGAAATTACGACGGGCCTTTCCAATTTACCCTCGTTAAATATTAATCACCTATCTATTCTAAATTCCGCAAACTGTAAAAAGGTAAAGTAAAATCTTCCTTATTTCCCCATAGTATTTAATTGGACTTTCCCAACGTCTCCATAAAACTAGCCGACGAGCGGGTGATTACAACAGTTTTAAATAAGCCCTTATTGCGTGTGTAGATCCCGAATCGATAGAGAAAACACACGTGTCTAAATAATCTAGTAAATAAGTATTGAAAATAAAGCATACTAGTTTTGTCTTGAGCAAATTTCGGTAATTTCTCATAGTGAGATTATGCCTGAAAGTTAATGATAATTAATAATATAAATCTGTGATTGAAATTGTTTTCAAAGTAAAGTAAGGATCTAGAATTATTGACAAATTGTACCTACAATTTTATTGTTCTCGTTTCATTGGAAATCCTTCGCGTAACCTTCGCACTTTGCCTTCGAAGTAAATCAAAGAGAATATAAACATACGTAATGCTTAAAGTAAATTATCACAAAATTAACTAAATAAAAAAACTGTACCTTTTTCTAATAAAAAGTAGTCAAATTAAAATCTCATTCCACCGTTGGTTGAATAGAAAAAAACTGTTTCTTCAGCTCCGAGCTATATAGTTTGTGGCTCCGAGGTCGAGACCAGACACAAAATTCTTTGTAGGTACTATCTAAACAAATGTTAAACAATATCTATATTACTTCCAAAATCCTTTTCGACCAATTTTATTCCACTTCCGAATTTATTTATTATCGAATCCTAGATACAAAATCCAATCAATCCAGTCAGTGTTTTTATAGTAGTAAAGTAAATGCTGCGTGGAAAGTCGTTTTCATTTGGTTTTTTTTCAGGCAACGTCCGACAGTGTTAGCTTGGACACCGGCCGCGATCGTCCTCGGACAATATAAAAAAAACTTTCGAACTCCGCTTGAACAAAGTTTAGTCTACAACTAAACAATTAAAAAAACACTCGGTTGAAAATATATTTTAATTAATATAAACATTAAAATAAGTTGAAACTATAACTTCTGTAAAAAAATAAAACGGGCCGTTGTTCTCGCACCGCTGGAAAAAAAACAAAAGTTAATTCTTATAAAATTCGAATAAAAAGTGCTTTTTTCAAATAGTATTTGGAACCAGCTAAGAAAATGCTAAAGCTACTCATACTGACTATGTCAATCACGGTGATATCATACGGGCTCTGCAGTTCCGACTACCACGGCCTCCACGGCATCCACAACGGTTTGGAGAGGGCGAAGAGTTTCTTCAACGAGTGGACCGTGGAGGTTGAAGGGGGGGAGGAAGTGGCCCAACTAGTGGCGCTAGAACTTGGATACATTTATGGTGGAACCGTGAGTATAATCTTTTATTTCTTTTTTGACAGCCGCTCGGTGAAGTTGACAGGTCGATGGACTTAGCGCGTAAGGTTGCAGGTTCGATTCCTGCAACGGGACAAATATTTATGAAAAATCTGATGTACAAGCTGTATTACTGTAAAATTCATCAAAATCCGTTCAGTAGTTTTTGCGCGAAAGAGTAACAAACATCATTACTTACATCCATCCTCACAAACATTTTATAATGTTAAAGTAGGATAATAATGTATTGTAATGAACATGACATAGGTACTTACATATTTAATATATTTATATAATTATTATGTTTATATTTTAAACATATTAAACGGAATCTCTTACGTAGTATATACGAGCTTCACGACGATTGCCGCAGGGTAAATCCTGAAAGCAACTACTACTTTAATTACTGAAAAAGTAAATTTCAGGATTAATCATGCCAACAAAAATTGAAAAATTGTAATGGTTTTAACATAAAACAAGCAAAAGGGATTCAGTTGATTGGCGATAGCTCTAAAACTTTAAATCATAGTGGAATTCGGAAAAAGAGGAGAAAATTTCTATTCTCAAATTATTCTACGAACTCAATTATTTATAGTTATACTGAAGTACGAAAAAAAAAATGCCAAGAACCCCGCGTTACGGCAGGGGTATATCGCCTCTAAAGAGAGCAATTAATTTTTTTATAGTTATAAATATGATTTTTAAAATTTGAAAATATTATATTTTGAATTAGTCGAAAATATTTTAAACAGTCAACCCCCTCCCTGGCTACAGTCTTGCTCAGGGTCTATAATAATTTTGTGCGGTGAAGTGCACAGCACATTATTCTGTTAACATTTTTGGGTGAAACAGCAGTTGTTTTTTAGTGTCTCGTCGTCTAAATGCAGTAGCGAGGAAATTTAATGCTTTTTAGGGTTTTGGCAACACATTTTGATGTAGTTTCAGTGGTACATAGAGCTTTGGCAACCAAAGCAATTTGATTTTCTAGTAGGTATGTACTCGCCTACCTTGTTGCCTTGTGTAACACTACCAACACCGGCTCTCGAAAACTACTCCTCATTCTAGAATAAGTAAGTTACCTACTGTTAAATCCGACTTCCTACTAATATTATAAATGTGAAAGATGAAATTTGGAATGTATAGATATAAGTTTAGGTACTGGAATAACACATTGGCTATAAAGATAAATACCACGCGGGCGAAAGCTAGTTTTAAATAATTATACTATATTTCTGTTTTATTATTTACACAATTTTTACCCGACTGCCGAAAGAAATTAGGGTAAAGTTTTTCGAGCGTTTTTATCTATGTCTATTTCTGTGGCACGCTCTGTAGTCTAACTCCGGCTACACATGTTGGCCCAAACGTCAGTCCCAATGCTACTCGTCCAACGTGTGGATCTAGAAATAGCACTGCGAACGCTCGCGCCAACGTTGGGGCTAATGCTATTTTCTAGATCCACTTGCTAGGCGAGTGGCATTCGGGCCGACGCCGACATTAGGGACAACGTGTGTAGCCGGCCTAAACGGTTAGACGGATTTTAACAATTATGAGGTGTCATTACATTCATTGTTAAAAAAGAGATGGCATAAAAAAGTTTTTCTTATTCCACAAACGCGGGTTTCAGTTATTTTAAATGTTCTTGTCATATTTAGTAATAAGCACAGAATGACTAAATACATTTCTTCTTTACATCCTATTCTATTTCTTGTAAATATACAATGTTAAGCGTACGTCACCTTCAAGGTAATTCAAGGACCTTGGCGTCGCTGAAACCATCAATCTCATTCTCTAAGTAGGTATATGACGGCACCACAAGGGATTGTGAAGTGTGCCAGATTATCAGAGGCTCCTTTGAATACATATACGCTGAAGATACTTACTTACTATACCTAACCTTTACAAGAATTTCAACCAATGGTGGTTTCTAAGGTCCGTAAAGTGGCGGGTTTGAACAAATATACTTTTTTGTGATTTTAGCCACGTTAAGATATTTTTTTTGAGAATATTTCTTAATCGCGTAACCAACTAACAGTAAGGTATTTATAAAAAATAAGGTGTTTAATGTTTTATTTTGGCTTTGAGACTCAAAAAAACTTAATTAAGGGTCACTTGTAAAAAGTATCAATATTTACATTTGGTTTAGTTTCAGGGCCAAACTAAGACATAAAATTTAGCTTGTTTGTTTTATATGTAAATTACAGAATACGGGGTTGAAATCACAAAAAAGTACATTTTTATAAATTTCGCGCTACTTCACCATCCCATCCATCCCAAAACAATGTGAACCTGTAAAAATACGACAGTATGTTTTTGGTTTGTATTTCTTTCACGAAGTAACGGGTCTGTTGTTTCGTAGATATGCTATAAATATATATATATATATTACATGGAGAGTGACATAGGTTGTTTTTTATCCCTGAAAATGCCAGTTCCTGTGGGAACCTGCACGCGTGTCAAAACGTGGGCAGCAACTAGTTATGTATAGTTTAAAGCTGTTAGCGTTCTGTAATATCGTTAAGGATATCGATAGTATAAAAATATTAAAAAAACTGTAAAAAGTATTTATTGTCTACTGAACAATCAAAATTCTAGTGATAATGACATCAATGCATTAAAAGGGTGGATGAAAAAAAATTAATCACGAACTTTTTGTGACTTTTCTATGCAACTAATTAGGTACTACTAGGTATATAAACAATCAAAGAATCGTGTTCTACGAGTTTAGATGGCCGATCAACGAAGGTCCTCTCTACGAGAGAATTCTTAGAACTCCTAAAAACAAATTTAATTCGAATCTTATGTTATAGAACAGCAAAAGTAATTTGGATTATTTAAAGGTCTACTTGGGATTATAGATTATCCAACTGTTTTGTAGCTAGGTTAGATGTAGTGTTTATTTATTTAGCTAGATAATAAAGGCATTTAAACGATAAAAAAAGAATTGCATTATAACTTTTTTAACTTGATGCGTTAAATTGTCAACAATTTCTCTTTCCAATAATAAACATGAGAAAGTGGAGTAAAGTGATGGAATATCTCAAAGATGGATCTTTGACAAATTAGATGCACAACATTATAATTTACAGCAGAGATAAGAAAGTGTTAATTTAAAAATGAAAAGTTAATTCCACAGGTCTAAAAGATATTTTGTCCCTTTCTGATGTTCTTATTTACAAAGAGTGAATCTAAAACTAGGTTCAAGCTAGCAAAGCCAGAATTGAGACGGACTAGTTGTTATATCTATACTGTTTTTAAAATTTCTCGTATACTTTTGGTAGAGAGATAAAAAGAAAAACATTTTAACTATTTCGAACAAAACCCAAGCAAAATCAGAATTCTCCAAATTTGTATTCCTCCAGTCTACAATAACAGTTTAATTAATTTATAAGCCTCTAGTAAATCGTTCCCATTTAAAATTATAATTTGAATGACAAGCTCTGCTTTGATCAGAAATTTCCACTCTAAATAATAATCCATTTAAAAAATAGTTTAAGTAAATTAAGTATAATCATAGACTAAAATATGTAGTTAGTCTATGATATAAATTAATACGTATGCCATTAGTACCTATCAAAGGTAATGTACTTTAGAACCTACGATTGATACGAGGACCCCTCCTTCTTGCCCATGTCCCATTTTACATGGGGTCGGCAGTAATACGCCATTACAAACTGTTTTTAGGTATTTCACAATATTTTTGCAGCCTGCCGCCTTACAGGCACCAATCTTCGTTAGAGCATGGGCCAAAGAGAACCTACAGCTATGCTAGAATAGACCACCACGCGGCCCAGTACCTATATACGTCCTACAGTACGTATGTTATGTACCTATAACTATATACAACTAGCAGACCCGGCCACGCGTTGCTGTGGCTAAGGTTCTTGTTATATTACATAGTAGTAAACTATTCAAGGGAAACGGTAGGAGAACTGGCTAAACTTACTCAATCCAGTCAACAGATACCGCCATCTGTTAGAATTGTTTGGAGCTAACATATAATTTTGACTGTCAAATAATAAACAAATAATTGCAATAAAATAATATTGCGGCTATAAATTGAGATGTCAGCTATCCTATATTTTAAGTTAGATCAAACTGCACACGGTGTGCAAATTTGATTAAAATCGGTTAAGTAGTTTAGGAGTCCATCGCGGACAAACAGCGTGACGCGTAATTTATATATATTAAGATATACATAACAAGAGCTACGAAATTTTAAGTGCCTCAAGGAGCCCCAAGAGTTTCGATTAATTTAAGTTCAAATAAGCTGAGGTAGTCGATGCAGTTTGTGCAAATGCAAAGCCATAAAACTAATGGGTATCTCGCAGGCCCCAGGGACTATGCACTCCTACTACGGCGTCCACTCAAGGAAAAACCGTAATAAGTAACTTCAGTTTTAGAGTGATCGGACAGTTGCCCCTTGAGGTACACAAATTTGAAATTGAACATAGGTTTATTAAGGATCCAGCTGTGCCCCGCGGCTTTGCCCACGTAATAAAAGCCTATTAAGTTACATCCGTATTGCATCAGCTATCTGCCAGTGAAAGTCCAATCAAAATCGGTCCAGCCGTTTCGGAGATTAGCCGGAACAAACAGACAGACAGATCAAAATAAAAAAAAATGCTATTTTTGTAATAATACTTAATACTTTATGCATTTACCTAGTAAAAAGCTGTTATTTTGACATTACAAACAGACACTTCAACTTTATTCATTTTTATAGTATATGTATAGAAATGCTGATATCTATATGTCCCAACGAAATAGTAATGTAATTCAGGGTAATGCCACCAGAATCCTGGGTGTGCTACCAAATGGTTGTGGGGCCCACACCACCCATTATAACCAATACTATACATTGCAGCAAGTAGTATCTTCTAAAGCACAGAAGTGCTCAGTAATAAATTTACACTCATCTGATCTACGTACTGACGACTCCATAAGACTTACATACTCAACGACCTTACTTACATAAGGTCATTCAACAAAAAAATCTACCCAAAATAAAAAAGGTCATAATCAAAGTTGAGGTAGCGTTAATAAAATATTATTTCACAGATTAAACAAAATGTATCCAGCCGGAGCCGTGATAGCATGCACATCGTGACAAAATTTTGTCAATGCTTATATCGTGCATTTGCCTCGTATTCGCAGGAGAAAGAGCGTGACAAAATAGTAGACAAAATTTTGTCGTGGTGAGCATGTTAGTCTAACTAATTTATTAAGTAGCATTGAAGCCAGGGGAGAACTCGGTAACGCCTTACCAGCTTCCCACCATGCTAACATGCTATGTTTGCGTCATAATTTTTTCTACCGAAAACTCCAGGCCATTGTAGAAACTAGCTTACAGGTAACAACTTTATCAAAAATTATGTTCAATATACTTGTTGAGCATTGTTTATTCCAAAAGCCCATAATGAACTTTGGTGTTCGGAATATTTGCCATAGATAAGGTTAAATCAAAGCGATGACGGCGGCCGTCGAGTGCCACTCGAGATTAGGGCGGCAGTATATTGACAGGATTATCTGACACATATAGTGACGTGCTATCTGTCATGGGGCTTTGTAATTAATAATCTTTATTAACTTTTACGACATATAGTTTTTATTTGACTTCGATTCCTGTTTGCCTGTTTGTCAGAAACCCATTTCCCGATCGATTTTCGTGGTAATAAAATAGTTTGTTATTTTTTAGGGTAGTTTGCCTAATGGTAAGAATAACGCCAGCCCCTAACAATTGTGACACAAAGGCTTGAAAGAAAGAAAGAAGAAAGAAAGAAAATACATTTATTTCAGGACATCACACAACATTACAGTTTTACACATACAAAAAAATGCGAGGCACTGCAATGCGTTCGTTACGCTTAGTCATTTTACGTATGAATTAGAACCTATTAATTTAGTCAGTGAAATTACTGGGGTTATGTAATCATAAGCCTATAAGGAATTTCACTGACTTCTCATAAAAACCGAAACACAGTAATGCTTGAAGATTACTGCTTGGCGACAGTCTACATGAAAAAGAAAAGAAATTATGGATTCATATCCAATGAAAATTATTCATCGACTTACAATCTTATACTATTATATTACAAAACAAATAAATAACTACCTAACCGTTTTCAATTAGTCTTTTCAAAAACCATGCGCAGTAAATACGTGATTTAAGTACTTGGTTTTTTTTTCGATTTTGAAGCAAAACATATTTGTCATTTCTCATTTCCTAGGAAGTATGGTAAACCCCGAATAGGTAACTTCACATGTAAATAATGCCTTTTCACAGTAATTATCCTAACATTATATGTCATTTCAACAATAGGAATTTGTTCTGGGTATCAGTCGGAAAGATGATGCATTGGTTCCACTAATAGGTTAATATGTGATGACTTCATCACAAAAAAAGTGTTTTTGAAATGAGGTATTATTGGGTTATATATTATGTGTAGTCACTGGGATATACATAACTTCAACCTGCGGCTTCGCCCGCGTGGTACATATCTTTATAAATTGTAGTTTGTGTGGTATTATTAATGTAATCCATATATTAATGTAAAGTTTCATCAAAATTCGTTGAGTTTTCATCCATACATCCTCACAAACTTTCGCATTTATAATCTTAGTAGGAAGGATTCGATAGATAGTCATTGTACGGATACTCATATAGTGAAGCTCGATTCACCGTTCATAACTGATTGAAAAATTAAGCAACGTGGGCTTCGGTCAGAACTTGAACCGGCCAAGGCAAGTCGGACTTGCGCACCGAGAGTTCCGTACAAACTTGTAGGTATGTAAATAGTTCGTTCATCACGGGAATCGTTAGGTAATTTTTAGCTACATTCACCATAATAATAAAAAAAATATTGAAATAAATGGTTTTCGGATTTTTCCCTTTACTTTTTCTAATTAGATATTGATTTTTGCAAATTTCATGATTCTAGGACTACAGGAAATACCCGGCTTTGATTCCCGGTTTTACAGACAGACTGACAGACGGACAACGAAGCGAGCCTATAAGAGTTTCTTGTTTCCTTAGCAGGTATCGAACCCTAAAAACGGTAGGTACCTATTTCTTTATTTCGTATAATAACGTTTAATATATTTTCACTTGGTATAAAATCAATTAAAATAATCATTCATGTAACCTACTTATTTATATTATTATTTAAGATAATCTTTCTTATATTTGAACTAATTTTCTTTTTGAATAATGGTACCTATTTGACTGACAACAGTTCATTTGAAATGAGGGTGCGTGTACGTGATATTTAACGATCACGGCAATATAGAACCGAATTTGCTAACGCCGATTCCAGCCAGGTTGTGGAAACATCAAATATGCGAGTACCAGTAACAAATTAAAAACACAGTAAAAGCTCAACAGGTAAGCTGCCAGTGCGTCCCTTTTTGCCAAATACTATCTCGAAGTAAAGACTGCATAAAACATGGTTTTAGCACTCTTTTCTAGTTACAATAACTAACTTACCTTCAAGTTCTTGTGCATTACGAACTGTGTAGAATATGACTACTATCTACTCACAAAAGACATAACTACGTAAGCATGTAGTAACTATTAGACTCTAGAATAATGGTCTACCGCGAAATTTTTGCGTCACAACAACGATTAGTTTCGCTCTTTTCTTACCTACAAGGCGCTTGCAGACTGCAGAGGCGGATTTTAAAAGCCATAAAATCTTTGTTTCCTTCTTCTATCTATGTCATTAGTTGTTTATCCACCGAGTTTGTGTAGATACATTATTGGACAACTAAGAAAATCTCTACCATAGGTAGTATAAACCAAATAATTAGTAACAAACATATTTAATATACACCAAAGTTTAAGTGGTTTGTTAAATTATTAAGTTATTTTTTCACAGTAACCTAGTGTTCAGTCATAAATTATCACTGTTACTGCTTTATACTTAATGATCAAACGAACTTACCTGTACGTGAAGTTCGATCATAATTATATGATCAGCATCATTCTTAGCGATTTTGTTTACATTCTGTAGTCAGGTCCCCACGTCAAAGCCTTGCACGGTATGTTTAAAGATTATTTTTCTCGAAACGACAACTCTGTCAACCAACTTGTACGACAAGCCCGGGCGGCCATCTTAGGCTCATTTTGTTTGTAGAATATGAAAAAAGAAAAAAATAAACTTAGTTCTGGGTCGGGCTATACCTATATATAAATATACAGAAATATTATTAAAGGGAGGGTAAGTATAAATCGCTAAGAATGATGCTGATCATATAATTATGATCGAACTTCACGTACAGGTAAGTTCGTTTGATCATTAATTATATTTTTCAGCATCATTCTTAGCGATTTTGTTTACATTCTGTAGGATGTTTAGAGACATAAATTAAAAAATAAGATAAATTTAATTCTTATTTGTTCAGTTTTTTTTTTTTTTTTTTTTTTGCTATATAATTTCACAAAAAGAAATAGACCGTATGGTATGTACGGTTTATTTATTATTAGATGAAATAAATTAATGAAATTCCATCTAGTCATTTTTAATTACATCTTTGTCATAACATTTAGCAAAAATAGAGCAGGACCTACTCCATCCTGCTGTATACCGTAACATGTCTATACTAAAGCCAAGCCTACTACTATAGCTGCAGAAGTAGCCGCATGCCGACTACTACCTGTACGAGCACTAAAAATTGATAATATTTACTCTGAAAAGCGATACATAATGTTTGTACTGTGCGCCGTTACTAACGCTAAAAAACAAAAAAGTTTTGATCCAATGATAAGTCATATTTTGGGGCTATAGGTGTGAATACTTTTACATGTTCATCATTTAATAACTTTTCAAAACAGTTGTTAATAAAGTAACAATCGTTGAACAGCCACCTCTAAATAATTAAAATTATTTTCATTGCAATAATTAAACCAAGATTTACTGCTACAACCGTACTGCTTATACTGAACTTATCACTGAACTTGGTATCATAGACTTCTTTAATAAAGCTTAGCGATGACTTCACCGCAACCAAGGTGAGATTATTGTTGTAATTTGTAGGATACTCTGAAAGCAATTAAAGCAATGTTTATCCGTATACCACTACTATACCTACTGTTTTATCATCATTCGACCACGAAACTGTAAAGGCATCTATCTACAGTCCATGACACATAGATACACTCGACATTTTACGACACTTGCACTCGCACCATTCTTACATTCTTCTAGATATTCAAATGGGTACTGAACGATCCCATTCTGTTAGGTAATGCATGATATAGCAGTGACGTATATTATAACCAATTTGCATCAAAATATCATAAGTATGTAGCGAAAACCTTCAATGTGAAAAAACTCAATTTAGTTGTAAAGTTGATAGATTTTTGATGGATTAAAGTGTTTACCCACACTAACGGAAAATTTAAATAAATATACCTAGTACCTCTCAAAAATCATCATCATCATCTCAAAAATTTCGCGTTCAAACAGGTTCGAACCCGCGTCTTCTGGTAATGAAACCTTTGTGTTCATGTTGGTTTTTATTATAAGTACAAAAAGACATTGAACTAAATGGAATTGTTTACCCTTCTATAGTAATTCTAAGATGATAGGAACATCGGTAATTTGTCGCCTACTGGAAATAAAGTGGCTAAATTCAGTATCTCCTGTTGGACATCGTGGCTAGTGCTCGCTCTTCAATCTCCCGCTGTTGATAGTTAGTTGCTCCTTGTAAATTGCCGAGTTGCTGGACGAGGATTTCCTGCATCTTTAAAAGCCAAGTCCTTAAAAATTACTTTCCCAAATTGGGATGTTGACTGTATTAAAATAAAAATATAATTTTGCCCCGAAACGGTAGTTCTTGTGACAGAAATCCTATAAAACACAATATTTTTGTTTATTTTTAAGGAATATAATTTTAATTTAATAATCAAAATGTAATCACATCACTCCGAAGTCACGTGACATAAAACGCGCGTGACGTCACTTTCTCAATCGGAATGAGTAGATTGCTCTTTCTGCTTAGTATTTTAGAGTGATTTTTGTGAATATAGTTATCTGTGCCAGGAATCGTGACGTCACATCGACCACGTAACGAGTATTGGCGTTTTGGAGCGAAACTTGAAATGGCATTTAAAATACATGACAATTAAAGTATTAGCTGTATTCAAAAAGTAATTTTAAATATTTTGGGTTATATTAGGCCCATTCGCATCGTTTTAAACACTTTCCCAAAATCATTCAACATCCCAATTGAGTCTCTGGCTTAGGTTCGTTACCAAGTAGCGATAATATTTCGTCATCTAGCTCAGGGTCAACAATATTCATCATATTTGATGTTCAAGGACCCGCACCCTCGGTAGTAAGCGAATCTGGTGAGACCGAGACAGAATCGACTGACCACGTGAAGTGAAACTGGTCAAGATGGATCTGGTTCATCGACTATGGTGAAAACCGACGTCGAAGGCTCAACAACGAGTTCTGTAACGTTCTGTTTTACAAACTATTTTGAAGGTAGGATGAGGCTACTGGACTTACGCTCTGATTTAATGTGACAGAGATAACACATCTGGTATCTCGCTCTTTTAAAAACATATTTTACGAAGAAATATATCGTGACAGTAACAACCCTTCATGGTAGTACGCATCACCTTTTCTAATAGTTTTACCTAGTAATAACATTTTGTGAAAAAATACATTGTGACAGTAACAACCCTTCATGGTAGTACGCGTCACACTTCCTCATAGTTTTACCACTAACATTTTGTGAAGAAATATATCGTGACAGTAACAACCCTTCATGGTAGTACGCATCAAACCTCCTCATAGTTTTACCACTAACATTTTGTGAAGAAATATATCGTGACAGTAACAACCCCTCATGGTAGTACGCATCACACTTCCTCATAGTTTTACCACTAACATTTTGTGAAGAAATATATCGTGACAGTAACAACCCCTCATGGTAGTACGCATCACACTTCCTCATAGTTTTACCACCAATATTTTGTGAAGAAATATATCGTGACAGTAACAACCCCTCATGGTAGTACGCATCACACTTCCTCATACGTTTATCACTAACATCTTGTGAAGAAATACATTGTGACAGTAACAACCCCTCATGGTAGTACGCATCACACTTCCTCATAGTTTTACCACCAATATTTTGTGAAGAAATATATCGTGACAGTAACAACCCCTCATGGTAGTACGCATCACACTTCCTCATACGTTTATCACTAACATCTTGTGAAGAAATACATTGTGACAGTAACAACCCCTCATGGTAGTACGCATCACATTTCCTCATAGATGTAACTATTATTTAGGTACATACTAACCTTCTGATTCACTCTCGCAGAACGTAGATATGATCCGATGTTAGCGTTATTTCAATTCTACTTGCAATTTACTAATTTTCAAACGATCTTCTTTCTTGTTTCGTTTTCTTTTATTAGCAAGTACATTATGTTTTTTTTGTGGGTAGATTTTTGTAGGCTAGGCGCGTGCGAAGGCTATGAGCACGGAAACACGAATGAGCCTAAGATGGCCGCCCGGGCTTGTCGTACAAGTTGGTTGACAGAGTTGTCGTTTCGAGAAAAATAATCTTTAAACATACCGTGCAAGGCTTTGACGTGGGGACCTGACTACAGAATGTAAACAAAATCGCTAAGAATGATGCTGAAAAATATAATTTTTGTTACGTTGTGTTTTATTAACTTATTATTTTATTATTATTTAATAGTTCTGCACAAATATGTGTACATGGAATGACTTAATGCTAAATAGCATTATCTACCGGTCTTCCAGGTCTGCTTATCAGTTAGGATACTAAGATTTATTAATTAATTAAATCGTGTACGAAATCGCATGGATAACGCTATGTAGTTATATTATACCTACCCACAACTTGGTATTTTTAAATTGACTAACAAAATCCTTTTCCTGAGTATAGGACAATTCCTATGTGTTTGAATATTGTTTTTTTTTCTTCTTTTTGACTTTTGTAACTATTTATTCGATGAAATCGAGTCATTAATGTACCGTGCCGATTTGTTTCATTATTGTCTGTTTTGTGTCATTTTGTTTGTGTTATTTTCTTTCTCAACCTATCAATGTTCTTAGTTCTTATCTATTTAGAACCCAAAGGAAGAAACTAGTCGCCCACAAGATAAGGTATCCTAGTGCGGGGACTAGGACTATAAATTGTTGTAATGTATATCTACCTTATTTTATGTGAATAAATGTTTATAATCTCAATCTTAATCCATATGGGTTATTAGGTAACCACGGACTCTCCTGCAAAAGTAGTAGACTGGCCGCCCTTGACCTCTGCTGATTATCACGCTAGTCTCGCTAATGCACAAAATATCTTTTCTGTGCTGTGTATGAAATACTAATTACAAATGCGGGACTGAAGCAGATGTGTGAACATTTAAAATCTTATTACTTCACAATATAAGGTTGTCGACTTGGTATAACAAGTCATTGAAAATTATTTTTACATATTTTGTATTTAACATACGAATAAATAAAACTGAAGTGTCTATTTGTAATGTCAAAATAACAGCTATTTACTAAATGCATTTGAAAGTATAAACGGTACTTATAACTAAAACACAAGTTTTAAAATTTTTGTCTATTCTGTCTGTTCCGGCTGATCTTTGGAACGGCTGGACCGATTTTGACGGGACTTTCATTGGCAAATAGCTGATGATATAAGGAGTAACGTAGTATACTTTTATTTTGTGGGTGAAGCCGAGGGTCACAGTTTAATATAATATATAAAATATATATAATCCGACGTTATACTACTAGCCCAGCCTGCAAAACACGGGGCCCGGGTTAGATACGCGGCCGTGGAAAACTATGTGGTGAGCTTAAAGTTTGTTACTATAGTGCAGGACTATGAGTATTTGTTTGTAGGTACATATTTATCACACGTCTTGTCAAGTCGCTACACAATCAAATTGAAGCACGTAAATACAATCTCTTTGAAGCTGTGGTTGTGGCTGGATCGAGACGATTCGAATGTCATTTCTTTTATATCATGAGCAAATTTTTTACCATCAGGCAAACGACCCACCTCGTTACCACATAGTAAAAAAAAATAAAAATTACATTTTGATTATGGATGTATGTTTTGTTTACATTTACATTCGTTTCATTTAAAAAAATGTTTTCATTCATTGGCTCGCGCCGTGCGTGCCAATTTTTATTCAATTTTACACATTTTTGCACATGGATAAATATTTCATAGGAGACGTGCGTTTTTTTTATCTATAGATACATCTTCTCTACTAATAAATAAAATTAAAGTGTCTGTTTGTAATGTCAAATTAACAGCTTTTTACTAAACGCATATGAAAGTATATACGATACTTATAACAAAAACACAATTATGAAATTTTTGTCTATCTGTCTGTACCGGCTAATCTCCGAAACGGCTGGACCGATTTTGGCGGGACTTTCACTGGAAAATAGCTGATGATATAAGGAGTAACTTAGGCTGCTTTTAATACGTGGGTGAAACCGCGAGCACACTTATTTTTATCATATAGTTACACTAACTTGAGGCGAAACGTTACTATTTTTTTGGGAGTCTATACTCCCAAAAAATTGAGTAAAATTAAATAAATAAAATAGTAAAAATAGTGACGCCTAGGCGTCAATTCCGAATGTAGAGAAATTTCAACCACTTGACAAGATATGTACAAGTTGCTAGCCATCTTCATGTATACAATTACCACCATGCAATGCCGCTGTTTTCTGTTGTGATTCTGAGAAGTTTAGGTAAATCTGTAAGGAAATACATAATACCTTATCTATACAGAGAAAACACAATAAAGCTGCCGTGTATGTCAACCAGGCCAAAATAAACGATTATCGCGCAAACTGAGACAAATGGTTGTAGCTAATTCCTCCATCATTTGTCTCCGTTAGCTTCGATAGGGTGACGTCACGTAGATATTAGTGCAAGCTAATTTTAGTAGCAGATTTATAGGTACCTTTTTTAAATCAAATCCTAGATGGCGTAGGTATTGGTAGCCATCATTGCTTCGATTTGGTCACTTAGTGACTATGGTAGTGTTACGGAGACGGGGTAAAAGACAACTCGCAGAAACATTTTTTTAATTTTCTGCCACTTACAGGCGTTTTCAGCAGGCTGAAACATGTTTTCGGGTCGTTTCGGAGGAAGACCTAACACATATCAGTTAATCAAAAATTACTCCTGCTTAACGCCGTTTTCAGCAGACTGAAACATGTTTTCAGTCCGTTTCAGGACACAAGCAATCACATGGCACCATTTCCTGAAAACCCATTTTCAGGCCGTTTCAGGCCAAGTTACACCCCTCCGGTCCGCGGAACATTCTCGAAGGTGTGTGAGAGGGACAGCCTATCGTGTGAAAGAGAGAGACGATTAGCCTCGATCATGTCTCTCAAAACTTCCAGAAGAAAGTGTGAGCAGGATGGCTATAGGCGCAAAAGAGAGGAACAATTGTACCTATTACCTAACCGAATGTTCCAGAATAATGCGAGAGAGAGATAGCTACACGCGTGATAGAACGAGATGGACATAGTCTACTACCATCTGGAAAGTCCTCGATGTGTGTACAAGGGACGGTTGTATGCGTAAGAGAGAGATGTCTATATTTGACCTTGAACTAGATCATTCGGGAACTTGGTAGCACAATTTGCGGCGCATATATAAGCGGATCGAGACGCGGCCAGAGACAGTTTCAATTGAGATACCAAGCGATACACATCGGAGTGAGTTCAAAGCGACTAGTGATTGTGATATCTGTGACTCAGTGAAATACTAGTGATTGTGATATCTGTGACAAAGTGATATACTAGTGATTTTTGTAGTGAATAGTGTTGCAAGTGATTCCTTTTGAATTCAATAAAGTAACTGTTTGTTTCACGGCTTCTTTCTATCAAACGTTACCCTATAGCTCGTAACAGTAGCGTCGTTTAAAAGTTATAAAGCCTTTGGTTAGTAGAAGGATAGAAGTAAAATTTGTTTATTTGTTTGTTTGTTTGTTACCGCCAATCTCTGACACCAGTGGTCTGATTCTAAAAGTTCTTTCTTTAATAGGAAGCAATATTATCCCTGACTGCTATAGGCTACTTTTTATCTTGATTCCCCGTGAGCGAAGCTGTGGGAAGAATATTGTTATCGGCAAAACTCCGAAAATCGTGCAAAGCTCGGTCAGGTACTTACTTGGTACTAATATCACTTAGGGTAAGTAGTCGCCTGGGGCGCTTACCATTCCCATTACTCACAAGTGCCTATAAACTTACTAATGTCCTATCAGTAGATAGGTAACTGTTTGATATGATGCATAGTATGTATGTAGAAATCCGAAATGGAGCTACACTTACAGTACATATGTAATTTATACTACGTATTGGTTATAACTCGCTTTTATTGCTTGAGAATGGACTTCAGCGAAGCTATCTCGATATAATATGACATTTAATCCCCCATTTTTCACCCTCAGGGGTGGTATTCTTTCATAAAGTATTGAGATATACACTACTCGTGAAAAAAAAATCATTTAAATCGGTTGACATTGCAATTGGCAGAAAAATAGAGTAGGAGCAAGTGGGGTACAATGAAACGAAAAAAGTATTTTCATTTATAAAAAAAAAACTCAACGAAATTTTTACACTCCAATAAACTTTACTCAATAATGTATTAATTAGTTAAAGAAACGAGATCAAAAATTAAACCTAACCCTATTTTTTCAACCAACTTTCCTCAATTACATTACACCAGAAACCCCATGTTTAAAGTTTTCCAAAAACCTTTCCTCGGTTTCATTGCACCCCTGGTCTGGGCTACATTGGGACAATCCCTGGGGCGCAATGAAACAAGCAATTTTATGCAATAAAACAAATATTTAATATAACAAAATAAACTACACCAATTCTCAAATATGATCACTATTATTGCTATTTAGCCGTAATAATATTTTTTTTAAATTGCGAGGAAAATGTGTTAATGTTAGCTGGTCGTTTAGTCTTCCCAGTAGATGTACCTACTCAGTTTATGTATGACGAAAAACTTTATTATATAGCTATTCAATAGGAGAAGCCATTGACTCCTGAAACACAGTGTATGTTAGTAATTCGGGCTATGGATTCAGTATAACTATATATAATTATGTAAAATACTTTTATGCTTAAAGAAATTATTTGTAAACTGTAAAATTACTCGATCACGTTATCACTGGTCAGATAGTGGTCAAACGCTAACATATAGTACCTAGCCCATTAACTATCACTATGCAAAATAAAGTCGTTTTTCTAATCTATCGTTGCAAGAAAGACAAACCAACAAACATACTTTAGCATTTAGGTATATTTTATGGCCCCTACCACAATGCATGACGTAGACAAGAAATTTACATTTTACAACCTAACCGATATGGCGTAAAATCCGTTAATAAACTGTTTAATAATTATTGTAATAAATCGTCGAGTCAAACGTGCTTAACTCCGAGTGACGTACTTCACACCCACTGGGTTGCCAGCACTTGAAGTTATTTGCTGTTTTTTCATGTCTAACTAGATTAATGTTTAGAAGCGTGTTCATGTCTGAAATCCTCCACTTCAGCTAATTTTCTAGACAGCCTAAGGAAGAAAATAGGAAAAATGTACAGAGAAATAAAGCTACATTGAGCTAACTTGTTGTAAGTTATTTTTAGTTGCGTTATTTATAATGTTATGTGTTGTTATCCGTACTATAATAAATACGAACAGCGGATGTGTGCTTGTAGTTTGTAGGTTTGTTTGTATTTAAATCCTACTAATATTATAAAGACGAAAGTGTGTTTGTTGGTTTGTCCTTCTTTCACGCAGTAACGGAGCAACGGATCGATGTGATTTTTGGCATAGATATAGTTTATGGACCGGAGAGTAACATAGGCTACTTTTTGTCCCGGAAAAATGCATGGTTCCTGTGGGAACGCGGGATAAATTTATTTTGGCTATCACGGAAACGCCTCTAACTATTTGGATGAAATTTTGAATATGTTATCACGAAAGAGGGTCAATGTACTCCTGAAGGTCAACAACATTTATCCTCTAAGTTTATGAGCTTTTGAAATTCGGAATTTTTCATTGAAGAAAAAGCATTTAAAGTTCTTAGATTTAGAGCAATACTTAGATCAGATCAGCTGATTCACTAGATTATCTTGAACTTTATGTTGATTAGAATTACTGTAACTTCATAGGTACACATTTTTTGCAATAAATATATATCTATGTAGTTAATTTGTTTACTGATCTTGCGTTTTATTGTTTAGAAGTCATTCAACAAGTAATAAATAATTATGTATTCCTATCTATTTTAATATTTCATTTTATATTTATTTATTTCCATAATCCAACACCGACAACATAAAATATAACAAATTACACAAGCAATTTAAAAACTTTTTAAATTTATTTATTTTAGCGCCATCAAGCGACGATTTGTAACAGCTCAAACACTATTGCGCGCTCAAAATAAAACTATTCGTGACTAGCGTTCTTGCTTTGTTGGTTTCTCATATTTATTGCAGATGGCGGTCATGAGCGATTTTTTTCATCTAGTATAACATAATTATAAATTATATTTTATATTATAACAAATTATATAGTCAGATTTAATTGTTATTTATTTTAAATTAAATTTCATAATTATATACACCCAATTTAAATATGGCAAACACTCAAAAACAGCAACATAAATTACTTTTCGTTCAAAAATTGCATGATTCTGAAAATAGTATGTTTGTAATAAGGCCTGAAATTCAGGCGGCGCGTTGGTAACTGTAGTTTCAGCGACGCACGTACCAGGCGATCAGAAAAATTAAGAGAAGTTTTTCAGCGAGTTTGTTCACACTGAAACTTCAGGCAGTGGATGATAGCAAAGCAAGCTACTTGTTGTATTGTGAAATACGTATGTACCTACATATTTTACTGACGGTAGATTTTCTACAAAACGTGCCTATAGATCGTGTTTTATTCTTTCTGTAGTGCGCATCTACTGATAGTATTGTAAGCAATAGTAGGAATATAGTTTTAGTACAGAAGGAAATATCACAATACAATGTCTGGAAGGATGTAACATGCTTATCAATTACTTACTTATATGAAGTTGAATAAACAAACACCCAAATAAACCGATGTAAGTAGGTACTACGTGGGTATTTTAATGATCATAGATGTCATATAACACGTTATATTATTATCACAAATCGAGTTTTGTTCCCTAAAAAGGCCTCGGATTCGAAATGGATCATTATTCACATAAAACTGTCACAATGACTGTGATCGATTACAAGTCATTCCATTTATTCATTCGTATAATTAGGTATTTCACTTACGTTATTTAATAATAATATATTATTACTTATTCTGTACTACACACATAATCATCAAGAACCTCACTCCAGTTGCTCTTCTATGTGTGCCAACGAACTTGACCTACCCCAACGACGTCACATGACAACCCCTATCGCACACACACGCAAGCCCCGCATATGTGGCGAGTGAACTCTTCATCAGTTATGTTCGCCTGGTACACATATGCCACAGACAACTCACATGATCAACCGAATTGACACTCTGACATAGCGGTTAAACATGTTGATACAATGTTTCTTCATGTGTGAAGTGTGTATACCTACATACTGGTGTAAAGGTAGATTTATGTTGCGTGTGGTAGTGATGTGCTTAGGTTTCCGATGTATGATGTTTGTATGTGAGTTGGACGTGTGTTGTGAAACTATCAAAACTGTGGATTATTGGATTGTGTGTCTATCTATGTATTACGTCACCGTGTGTTGTGTTGACGGAGTGACGTCGCCATCCACACCACACATTCAATAAATGACTCTCAACCACCCCTCAACGATAATAATATTATACCTACTTCCCATATTTACCTAAAAAGTAAAATGAATGCCTATGGCAGACGGACCTAGGGCGCGCGGGCGGCCTGAACATAGGGGCTTAGGGCTCTCCCTGTGTCCGAAAATAGAGAAGGAGAATTTTCGTCAATATTTCGAACACAATTTCGGTCATGTTAAAAAAACTAATAATTAATAGTGTTATACTAATTAATAGTGTTGGACTCGGTCATCTAGAGAGTGAAAATATAATTATACTTCATTATGATCTCAAGCTCTAAGTCTTAGAATTACCTACTTGCTAAGCCTCTATTAGTTTTTAGTTCTTATTTTGTATTGTTAAGTAAGTACCTAATTTAAGTTTGCAACGCCCTCCTAACAGGGTGCATATATAACGCTTAGTATAAGTTGAATGTATGTGTGCAATAAAATAAATAAATAAATAAACTAATAAGTAACTGAAGTAAGAGATTGCTGCTTGTAGGTAGTTGAGCTAACTTTAGAGTTTGGTTATATAATATAGTATTATATCTTTTTTTTTGGAATATTATGATTTAGTTTGACCACAATCTCACCTGATGTTAAACGACGATGCGGTCGACGATGTAGCATGCTTGCCTATAAAAAAACCTTTTTTTTAATGTTATTTGGTATCGTGACGAGCTGGTCGTTTGCCTGATGGTAAGCATAACGCCGGCCCGTAACAATTTCAGTGACACCCAGAACTTTGCAACACAAAGGCCTGCGCGGCACTGCAGTGCGCTCGTTACCCTGAGACATTAGGTATTAAGTCTCATAAGCCCAGTAATTTCACTGGATACTCTGATCATCAAACCGGAACACAGTAATGCTTGCACACTACTGCTTGGCGGCTGACTTCACGAGCAAAGCGGTGGTAACAACCCCTATTCAGTCTCGTCTTGAAAACTCCCAAATTATAGCTATTAAGAAAAACAGAGGGCGGCAAAGAATTCCATTCCTTAGCCGTCCGTATAAGGTTGAAGCAAAACGCTTGGTACGGACCGGAGGGATATCAACAATATAGGGGTGACGCAGTGCCGTGCCTCTCTCTGGTCATCCGCTGGTAAAATGGAGATGCGGGAATCAAGTAGTGTGATTTCGTCACACACTCTCCAAAATGTATCCTGTAAAACACTGAGAGACTTGCAACTTTGCTAATGTTATAGCACTTCAGCGCGTCCGCATTTCGTCAATAAATTGAACTAATTATACATAATTATATAGATTGAGACCGTAGTTTCTACCAGGTAACCATCGAAAGACGAGCCAATTAGCTACCTTTTGGTTCAAACGCCTTTGTTTTCTCGAGAGTAGTTTTATGACGCTAAGGGGCGGGTACAAAATATAACATTACTGAATCCGCCCAAAATAGAGATTGTACCGGCTAATTGGGGGCGCCATGTTCCGCCTACATCCCATTGTGTCCGACGTCCCACACCAGGAGATCACGAATGTGTAGGAAGTGTTTTAGGGAAATGTTGGAAATGCAGTTTGTTGAACTATTTTGGCAGGGGTGAATTTTTACGCAAAACAAGTATATACGAGTAGTACATAGTAGCTACGTTAAAGCATTATAAGTCTCAGAATACAGATAAGACAACTTTCTGACAAATTCAAACAGCATTTTGTACCTATAACTGTTGAATAGATATGTAAACAGTGATTTCTCTTAAAACATTTTTGAAGTAAAATTATAGATACTTCTGTACCCCTAGTACGAGTTTTGATAGTTTTCGAATACTACATTTCGTATCGTTTGCTCCCATACATTTACGTGCAGCGCCCCTAGCGAAAACTTGGAGGAACTGAAATCGGTAGTATGCAGTGTTGCCAACTCAGTGGATTTTCCACTAGATCTGGTGGTTTAGGCTTACCGTTTAGTGGGCAAATTTTGGTTTTAGTGGCTAGTGGATTTTTCTAGTGGCTTAGGTTGTTTCAGTTAGTGGTAAGGTACCCCATTTAACCACTAAAATGAATTAAATATAGGAAAGTACTTGACCGTTTACATTACAAAACAAGTGTATATTTTTTGATGTGTAGGCAGCACAGAACTGAGGTGGTGGTTTTCAGGCATTCCCCGAGAACAGTTTGTGAATTTCTTGAATAATTTTGATGAGGGACTTTATTCGTCTGAATACTGCCGTGCGTCAAGGTTGAATTGAATTGAAAAGGTGTGTTTGTGATTATTTCCTATGCATTAGCGATTATTTATCAGAAACCGAATGAAATTATATCTGCTATCTTGAATTCTCACAGTCCGTACTAGTTTAAAAACGCGAGGGAAGATGCTGCAATAACTACATATTATTATTACCAAATATCGTAGTACAAAAATAAGGGAATAAAGAAATTTATTATTCAAAAAATTGTAGAAGAAGCCTATTCTTCCGAAGATGATTTTCTTTAATGTCTGACTAATGTCTATAAGGATTTATTTTTTGTTAACAAAAATAAACTATAATTTTGTAGTATAAATTACAGCCGATAATTGATGTTATATTTCCAAGTAATATTTTAAAGCATGTCTGCCTGGCATAATATGTTAGTGGTTTTCTGGTGGTTTGAGGGATCGCCAAATTTAGTGGTTTTTGGTGGATTACGACACCACAATTAGTGGGTTCGTTAAAATAAAGTTGGCAACACTGGTAGTATGAGCTATTTCGAATCGTAGTATTCGAAAACGAAAAAAGTTTTCGAGTAGTATTTTGCATTTGGGCAGTATGAGTTGCCACTTTGACACGGTGACGGTAGTAAACAAAGACGTTTTCGAAAACTTAAAAAGTTTTGTTACTCGTTGACTAAATCGTCGTGAGAGCGTGTAATCGTCTTGTGATTTTTGTGGAAACTATGATGAAAAGACGGAATTTTGCGATGCGGTTAGCTGCGGAAGCTGTAGAAGCTAACCGTCGTGATGAGGAGCGTCGGGAGCTAACACAGAGGCGGCGGTTATTGGCACCCAGCCGTATCTCCAACACTCACTTTGTGTAGCGGTATCGGCTCACAAAAGAAAGTTTTGCGTACCTCTGTGAGACTCAAATCTCAGGAGCACTCAAAGAATCACACTGAAGACAAAGGTACTTCCTAAGATTTTTATTTTCTATTGCAAATGTATAGGTTAAATAAATATTTAAAAAAATATCTAGAACCACTTTGTTTTAATGAGATTTATTATTTACATGTAATTAGTAAGTGCATTGATAAAACGCATTGCATAAAACAATAAATTTACAAGCACTCCAATAATTGTCCCAAATTATGTTAAAGAATAAAGAATTATAGAATGTATGTCCTAACATGGATAGTTATTATACTCTTTGGTCCTAACCTACGATAAATACAATGTCTGTGGATAAATACGATAAACATAACGTCAAACAGATAAAAATAGCGGAATATATTTGTCTCTTTTCATTTCTCCAAGTGTAAGAGAGATAGAAATATACAGTATGAAGTTCGTTCGTTCGAGATAGTCGATTTTCGATATGGTGTAAACGTCGTTCGAAAATGTTAACTCATACTACCAATCACAATGAAAACTGTTAGTTTAGTGAGCTCACGAAAACTATTATCGTTTTCGTAATTTTAAAACTCGTACTAGGGGTACTGTACTGATGATACTAATTTCTTTAAGAAAATAAAAGCCTGGATATGGATAGCCATTCCACAAAAGATAAATGTGAAGAATAACAGTCTAATTCGAATAAACTGAAAATCAAACGCTTGAAATGTAAAAAATTATAGTCAAAGTCGAGCGTATCTACTAGCGTTAAAACGCCCCATACAAATTGGACTGAACATCTGTCGTCAGTTGTTCAACGCGGGCCGTAAAGCTGTACTAAAAATTTGGATTTTGTTGATTTGGTCCTGAAAAACTACGTTTAAATGTATTTCTTTCTTCTTTCTTTCATTCTTTAGGTACATATATGTCATACATTTTTTAACAATTGAAATGTAAAGATCTGATGGTATCATTTAAATTACTACTGGATGATAAATAAAAATCGTTGAATTCGTGAAACTTTGATGCAATATCTTTGCGGAAATTATATATTTTTTTGTGAATTTAATTTTTATTGCGTTAATGTGATGTTTCTAAACCTATATAACTGCAGTAATTTTTTTTTGTGTTTCATGCAAAATTCCAATTATTATTACTTAGTAGTTGTTATTTGTTAAGACTTATTTGTCTAGTATAAGTACTACAGTATTGCTTTACCGTGACAACGATTCTGTTATGAACAAAGAGAAAAGTAATGAAACTGACATTGACAGTTAAATAAAACAAGTTGGATTTTGATATTGTTCTAGATATTGGTCAAAATTGAATGCTGTTTTATCCTTTGTTAACTAGGATTCTATAAAGTGTCCTTACGTGATAAAGTAAAGAATTTGAAAACTGATGAAGGTATTTTTATTTTTTACCATGACTGTAGGTATTTACTACGACATTTTGACGTAATGTCAAGCGTGAGCGGCGTAGCTGACAAAAACAAAAAACAAAATTAAACAAAAGAACAGCTAAAAGTAAAAAAACATTCTTGTTTACAGGTTATTGGCTTCCCAGGAATGTACCGCTTCCTTAAATACGAGCACGAGAAACAACGCCGCGCCCCCAGCGCACACACAAGGACACTCATTCAAGATAGGAGGGTAAGTTCACGCACACTACTATTCGTAACATAGCATAGTAACATCATGTGTGAGTTCTGACTGTGAGATAAGTATGGCAACAGGCAAGGCCCAGTTTTGCTTCACTTGGTTATGGTTGCCTGGTACTTTCGGTGGCATTCGGTTACGTCATTGGGGAGAGACGGCCACACTTCGGTTTTTCGACCCGTTTCGGTTTCATGTTTCAACAGCCTAACTTTCAAAAGCCGTGTCTTCCATTACAACCCTCGTTCATCACTAATTTCCCAGGGTTGTACAAAAATAATGTTATTCCTAGATGACCATAATATAATTTACGTATTATTTTTGATTGTTGCAAACAATGAGTAAAATCGGTTGGAAAAGGTCTGCTTACTGTGTGATGAAAATGTGTAAATGCCGTGTGGTCTTATTGTGATTCTGTAGCTTGAAATTAGATAATATTGTTTATGGGAAATAAAAAAATTAAACATAAAAATCCTTATATTATTAAAATATTGGTAAACAATCAATAAAGAAGTCAATTTTAATCTTCATAATAAAATTTTAAAAAAAGTATATTGTTTGATGGCCTCGTTGCCCCACTGGATGGCAAGGTGTTTGAGCGAGATAAAAGCCCTAGCATTTTGGTCACGCATCGATTCTGCAAGCCACCCCGCCAATGGGGATCCACGCGCAAAGCTCAGAGCAGATGGCGCCAGCGGCGCGATGGCCACTGTCAAATCATTTTCGCTTTGTTTACATGTAGATTTTTTATATTTTTTTGTGTTCAAACCGGTCGAATCATCATAATGGATAACGTGTATGGTACCTGGAAGCTTAAAGAATTGAAAGATGTACTGAAAAAACTAGGAGGAAAGATAACTGGAAGGAAAGCAGATCTTATTGAGAGGTAGACGTTTTTATAATAAAATATTTTTAACAGTGTTAAGTTACACAATTTACAGCTTTTCTTTAATGTAACACGTTAACACTTACTTGATTCATGCTAGGAAAATTTACGAAAAATCACAGACCATTACTTATAATAATATGTGGTTTTATTATTTTTAGGTTAGAAGCTTATGACTGAAATATTAGTTTCGGCCATCAAAGCCCTAACAGCGTCTGAAAGCCGAGCAGTCGACGTTTCCGCTGTACAACTTTACCAAGACGTCAATAGTTCCACAATATTGCCGAAGATTATCAAGCAACAAATGCAATGTAAGTAGTTTCTATACAATTGACAGGTAATTTCTATCTATACAATGTTAAAGGTAAATGAAATCATGTTTAATACCCCTATCCGGACCTTATTTTAACATGATGGCTCTTGTTTCAGATTGTTCTTGCAACGCGGCGAATCACGGAGAGAGGCTTGACCAAGATTGGACTCCAGAAAATGTTCACCACCTACAACTTTACTGGAACAGCTGTGCCAGCAACCCAAAGCCGCGCTCCGTTATGTAAAGGAGTTGGGATGGCTTGGGTAAATACTGGCAGGGGGAAATGCACAATAAACCTCAAGCGGGACATCAGTGCAGGCCTTATCGCCCCGGGATGGCTTGGGTAAATACTGGCAGGGGGAAATGCACAATAAACCTCAAGCGGGACATCAGTGCAGGCCTTATCGCCCCGACTTGAATAAGAATAAGAAAGAATAATTATACTGTATAATAAAACAATAGAAAGTAACAAAAACTTTTATTTCACTATATTCTCTCTAAAATTACAAACCATAGCACAACCAAATAAAATCCTAGATGCTAGGGGGACATAATATGGGCTTAGTTCATTTTTTAAATCTTGTACCTATGTCTTAACTAGACCAATAATATGTTCTATATGAACATGTTTGCTCACTAATTTCCGGTCCAGTATTATTCTAACACTTGGTATTTGTCTTTCCTTTCAAAAACATCGTAATATTTATACTAATGTCTTTTGAAACAAAAATGTTCTGTACATTAAAACCTCTGTCTGCCATGATAGAATCACCACTGGCACAAAGATTTTCCAGTTTGGATCTTCCTATAATCTGTCTATCACTGACTGAATCTCCATAACATTCTGAGACAAGATGTAAGACCACCAGTCATAGCCCAATCATTGCCTTCACAGTATTTTTGTGTTTGTAGCTGCTAAATGTCACTTGCTGTGCTACAGGATTCACCGGCTTTGTTATGGGTATTTTTGTAGTTGATCACCAACACAAACATTAATAATTTTACTTCCCTTGTAATTTAAGTTATTGCACATGTGTCTATCACCAGCATGAATTTATCATAGATTTCTAGGCCCGTATAGAAATGAATAGCTTCTTGCTTCTTTATAAATACCGAAGGCTTCTTGATGTAGGTGTTGTTGAAACTCAAGTGCACCAAGGGAATACGCTTGGTACAGTCTCTTTTTGAGATATCTGCATATTTGAGGATCTCCTGAAAAACAATAAAAAGTTTCAAACAAACTCTTACAAGCTACTTATTAAAAATAACCACAGAGATTAAGATAAGACGATCTGTGACACTTGATGACCGAAATAAACACATAATAATTCACCTGTATAAGCTGATTCTTCTACATAATCAGATTCATGGAAATGACTCTGGCATAACCTTGTATGCTGTATAGTACAAAGTTTTTGCGACGTATAGCTTCTTTTTTATTATTGGATCCTTGGGAAATAAATGTACACCGGGGTTCAAACATCCTGGTACAGCACACAGTGGCATATAATTAAATAAAATTAAGATTTACTGAGTTATAGGTTATAAAATGTATGAAACTGACAGTTTTCAATGGCCATGGCGACGATGCGCCACCTATCGTGATAAATTGGCAGTCAACATCCCCATTGTTTTTAAATTTCTAGTGCTCCCGGTCCCCACGAGCCTAATACCACTAACGAACGGCACAAAGATATAATTATATAACCTCTATTAAGGTTTGAGTATATATGCCGTTTGAGGAATTCTGCCGTTGTAGCATAAACCGCTCGCCATATGTGCAGTTTCTGAAAGATGGGAAGATGCCAGTGTGTCAACGTATGTAGCATCCCACAACAAGGGCCGTCTCATCTTCCAAGGAATAAGGATCATACCGTAGTATTTTCGATATGAGGGAAGTGCCTGCAACCAAAGACCCAACTCCCAACGAGAGACAGCTAAAAGACGAGCTTTCTATTTCTTTTAGGTAAAATGGTTACAGATTTTTACTGACACGATCATTCTTACTGAGCATGTTACCGGGGGACAACCTCTCTCTGACGTGAAGATAACGTTTAAAAATTTTCAACGATTTAAAATGTCAATCATTTTGTATTGAAGACCTTTTTACGTGACAGGTAAAATGGGCTGAGCAGCTGTTCGTCAAATCTAGAGTGAAGCGGTTCGCAATGCCGGACCCTGACCAGGAGTTGCACAGAGTGAAGAGATTAGATGATATTAACTTTATAGAAAGCAAGATGTATAGCGAAAGGAAACCTCTCTTCAATGACGAGCTTTGGGAACACGAGTGGTATTTGGTAAGGGACTTTTGAAGTAGACAACATTTGTGCTTGAGGCTTATTTATTTATTAAAATAGGTAGGCTTATGCTTATGCTTGCCTATTAACTAAATATATTTGTAGCGGATGATGCCTCAGTGACGGTCGCCCGCCAATCAGGTGGAATAATACAAACAAACAGAATAGGTATTTATTGACAAATAGAAATTACAATTACATTACTATTTGCTAGTACTTTCCGCAGGTCATGAATTTCATTGTGCTTCAGTGAAAGACATTATGGTGATATAACTTTAGCTGTGGTCAACTATAACATGTGGTCGACGTCTTGCGGTCGGATCTTTATTTTTTATCAAACTTTATGTTGTTCGATATCTTCAGAATTTATGGGGCTGACTTCAATTTTTATAATAAAACTGATGCCATTTGTTAGGGTCTCATGATGCATTCCGAAGCTAGTTTTGAACGGTTTTGCGATTTCAGAAGGATTGTTTCTATTTCTGTAACAGTTTTCTGTGTTAAACAGCAAGACACACGAAACGCGCGCAACCTACCCCGGCTCGATTTGAACGTGCTGCCGGTCTACCGACTCGGGTACAACGGCAGCGGGGTCCGGGTCTCCGTGCTCGACGACGGCATCGAATACAACCACACCGACCTCAGGAACAACTACGTAAGTTTTCTTGCTGTCTCGCTCGCAGTTCTAAATATTTTTGAAGATAAACAATCAATGTGATTTCTCATAATTATATTAAGTAATGGTTTATCTTCAAAAATGTTGAGATGCGCGATAGAGGCGAACCGTATTCTGCCCCAAGATACCTTCAATGCAAGAGTGTTACATCTCCCGTTGATATAATAGTACACTATTATTAATTATATTTCGCTCGCTTCATTCTTCGATATGATTTGATTACTAGGTAGTCCCCCTAACTTACTAGGTAACTTCGCACATTTTTTAAAGTTGTTTAACGATTCAATGACTTGAAACTTATTTCCGTCTTGTACCCATCCCTAAGTCGCCATCTTGACATTTATTCATTCCTCTTTCGTGCGCGGTAGCTATCGCACGCGCCCTCACAACACCATGCCGAAAAGAAGTGCGCAATCTAAAATCGAACATTATACCAGGAAACTTAAAAAGTTACAAGAAAAAGAAGAACGTCGTAGGATTATATCTCCACTCGATTCATCATCGGACGATGAAGGTAAGTCAAGTTATTGCTAGTTTTGTTTCTCTTTGGTCTTACAAGTGATTTAATATTCTGTTGCATGATTTATTAGTTTCGGTATGCTTTGGGATTGACCGCGAGTCAATAACTTAGACTTTTCCGTAACTACTTTCGAACTATGTAACGACCAAATTTGCATCGGAGTTGACTGCGAGTCTTCAACGATGACTATAAGCAGAAAATACGTGCAATCTGAAATAGATGTAACGTTCATCTGCGCACTTAAACCGTTTAACCCATTATTGGTATTAAATATTTTCACAACTTAAATTACAAATCGTAATTTTAGGTAATGAAAATTCTGGACCGGCCGTAAACAATGGCAACGGGGCGATATCGGAGTCAACACCAGTTGCACCGGATCAAGATGCGGAACCGGAACCTCCGGATGACCAGGAACCCAGCCTTCATGAATTTGGCTCGACCAGCTTGCCAAACGAACCAGATTTAGACCCGGAATTATTATCGGCTCTTGGCGAATCCATGTCTGATGCCCCTGACTATGGTGATAGTATACACGACAACTTAACAAAATTGTGGCTCCCTTTATTGAAGAAAGGATTGCCTAAAGATAACAAAGATAAAATAATAAAGGACTATTTGATACCGGACAATTGTAGACTTCTACAATCGCCAAAATTGAATGCAGAAATTTCTGCTGCGGTACCGGATATGGTGCGCAACCGCGATAAAACACTCGCTGCATCGCAGCAACAGGTTGGTTCGGGAATCACCGCAATCAATAGAGGCATCGATATACTCTTAAAGAGCGACAATAAAGTCCAGGCTATGAAACATCTTAGTAATGGCTGTCGGTTATTGTGCGACTCGCATCACTTAATAACGAAAAACCGTATTAAGCTAATAACACCTAGTTTAGATAGAACCTTTCTACACATGATAAACGAGTCAGAAAGGGACGAAACATTATTCGGCTCGTCGCTCTCGGAGAAGATAAAGGCCGCTAAAGCCATCGAAAAGCAAGGCCTCCAAATTAAGAAGCCAACAAAACCTCAAAAACCCGCTCCAGCTCATCAGCCCAACACTAGGCCCACGTCCTTCCAGGGAAACTGGTCAGCGCCTCCTCGGTACCCGGTGAACAGGGGGGGGCGAGCAGTTTACAGGAAGCAACCGACATCGGGAGCTCGCCGCCCATATGCAGCGCAGGCGCAGCAGGCGCAACGAGCTACGACCCAGGACAAGCCACGTGCTCCGGCTCAGAACCATCACTAACACAGGTACACGCGGGTAGACTTACCCACTTTTACGATTGCTGGTTAAAAATTACTAACGATAGCGTTATACTAGATTGGATTAGGTACGGTTATAATATAACCTTTCAAAAGCCGGTTGTTCAGTATAGTATACCTGAAAATACATTTTCACGTACGGAAAAAGCACATATGTTAGAAACTCTCATTAAATTAAAAGAAATAGGACCTATTTCCGAATGTAAAGCGACAAACGATCAGTTTGTATCTAGAATTTTTCTTACCCCAAAAGCTAATGGAGGTAAGCGTTTCATATTGAACTTGAAACCCTTAAACAAATTTATTTCTAACGACCATTTCAAAATGGAAGATCACCGAACAGCATGCAGATTGATACCACGTCACGGATATCTAGCTACTATCGACTTAAAAGACGCGTTTTTTCTAGTATCCATCCGTCCTTCTGACCGTAGGTATTTGAGATTCCAGTTTCAGCCTCATAATTCAACCAAAACATTCATGTATGAGTTCAATTGTATGCCGTTCGGTTTATCTGTTGCTCCACGAGTTTTTACCAAGATTATGAGGGTAGTTATAGCTTATTTAAGGTACCGTGGTTATAAGTCTGTATTTTACTTGGATGACATTTTATGCATAGGCGATACTTACGAGCAGTGCGTTGATAATGTTAATGAAACATTGAAGATGTTTCATTGCCTAGGATTCGTTATCAATCATGATAAAAGTGATCTAACGCCTCGACAAACTTGCAAATTTCTAGGATTTAATTTCGACACCAAAACTCTAAGCATATGCCTACCCTCAGATAAACGAAGTAAAATTGCTAAGTTAGTTGCAAAGTTCATAAAATTGCCGTTATGTACTATTCGTGAGTTTTCTCAACTTATCGGAGTCCTAGTCGCCGCTTGTCCAGCGGCTAAATATGGATGGATGTACACAAAAATATTAGAAAGACAAAAGTATCTAGCTTTGCTTAAGTCCGATAATTACGAAGATAAAATTAATCTGCAGCGTATGATATTAAAAGATCTATACTGGTGGTCTTCAAATATTAAAACAACGACCAATTTTATGAGACAAACAAGCTTTTACCTTGAAATTTATACTGACGCGTCTAGAACTGGCTGGGGTGCCGTCTGTAAAAACGTCAACGTTAATGGCAGATGGACAGACACAGAAAAGACGAAACACATCAATTATTTAGAATTGATGGCGGCTTTTCTGGGCTTGAAATAATTTGCTAGTAATGTATCCAACTCCACAATATTACTTCGCATAGATAATACAACTGCAATCAGTTATGTTAATCGAATGGGAGGTATCCAATACCCCCATTTAAACGACTTAGCCAGGACACTTTGGCAATGGTGCGAACAGCGTGGACTTTGGATATTTGCATCATATGTAAATACCAAAGAAAATCACGCTGACGGTGCATCCAGAATAGTTAACCCAGATACTGAATGGACACTCTCTAATAAAGCCTTTCAAAATATCTTACAACATTTTGGCCCACCAGAAATTGACTTATTCGCATCACGTGATAATGCCAAGTGTTCTAGGTTTGTTTCATGGAAACAAGATCCCGATGCAATATCCGTAGACGCATTCACCTTGAACTGGCAATCAAACTATTTTTACGCTTTTCCGCCATTTTCCCTTGTATTAAAATGTCTTAGAAAAATAATCGACGATAAAGCTAGCGGCATCTTGGTATATCCCCACTGGCCATCACAGCCATGGTTTCCATTATTGCAAAGCTTAATAGTTTCCGACGTGCTTTATTTAAACCCCAATAAGAACCTCTTGCAATCTCATTTCAGGGATCATCATCCCCTATACAAGAACCTTACCCTGGGTGTCGCGAAGCTCTGCGGCAGTCATTCATCCGACGGGGCGTCTGCGCTAACTCGACAACACTGATGCTAGCATCGTTTTCTGACAGTACTGTAAAACAATACAACAATTCGTTAAAACTTTGGTGGCAATTTTGTACTGTTAACAATATCAATATGTTCGAACCATCGAAGACATCCGTACTTACCTTTTTAACAACACAATTTAACAAAGGTTGTGCATATGGCAGCTTAAATTCTCACCGTTCTGCCTTGTCTGCTTTTGTAGGAAATAATATTGGTTCTGATGAAAGCGTGAAGCGTCTTCTTAAGGGCGCCTATAAACTAAGGCCCACTAAACCTAAGTACTCCAATACCTGGGATCCTCAGTCGGTTTTAAATCACATTTCAACGTGGTTTTCTAATGACACACTATCCCTTGAAAAGATCACGAAAAAACTTGTCATATTATTAGCAATATGTACTGCCCATAGGGTACAGACGCTTTCCGTCATCAAGCTCGAAAACATATCAGTATCAGAGAACGGCATAAAAATAAATATATCTGACATTATAAAAACATCTGCTCCCGGTAGAGACCAACCAGTTTTATTCCTGCCATACTTCAGGGAAAATATAAGTATTTGCCCAGCTACCGTTCTCTCAGATTACATTTCCGTTACCAAAAACATACGACCCGAAGGTACAGGCTATCTTCTACTGACATGTAAACGGCCACACAAAGTTGCCACAACGCAATCCATCAGTAGATGGCTAAAACAAGTTCTGTCAGAGAGTGGAATTGACGTCGGTTCATTTGGGGCACACAGCACCCGACACGCCAGCACCTCAGCCGCTAACCTTGCTGGCGTTAATATCGAAACTATTCGTAAGACAGCAGGCTGGACTAACTCGTCTAACTCATTTGCTCGTTTTTACAACAGAACCGTTCTTGACGAAAGCGAATTTGCTCGTACGGTTTGCTTAAAATCAAGACGTCATTAAGTCATTAGGCTTTTGATTTAACATAAATTATAATTATATTAATTATATAAGAAATTTATTAGTTATGATTGTATTCGAAACGAATAAAATTGATTGCATAAAATTAAGATTAATCTAAGATATAAATACTACAATTTGTTGCATTATAATTGTTATAAATAAAACCAGCATGTAGCCATTATTTGTTTTTATTTGGAAAACTTTCGGCTCTTAACATCTACCTAGTAATCAAATCATATCGAAGAATGAAGCGAGCGAAATATAATATATGATTAAACGAACTTCCCCGAAGTGAAGTTCTATCATTATTATATGAGCCGCTTCATTCGAAGATATGATCACCCTCCCTCCCTGGAGATTCCCTTATGTCGAAAGTTTTGTAGTTATAATATAATTAGCTCTAAAAAATGAATAAATGTCAAGATGGCGACTTAGGGATGGGTACAAGACGGAAATAAGTTTCAAGTCATTGAATCGTTAAACAACTTTAAAAAATGTGCGAAGTTACCTAGTAAGTTAGGGGGACTACCTAGTAATCAAATCATATCTTCGAATGAAGCGGCTCATATAATAATGATAGAACTTCACTTCGGGGAAGTTCGTTTAATCATATATTATGGTGTTTGAAATAATATGTTAGGGCAGGCGAGTTCATTCACAAAGCTTGAAAATTCGGTGTAGCTTTGCGCGAATATGAATGCCTGGTACTTTCGGTGGTATTTGTAGACGCCGTCTGGGGGAGAGTTGATCCTCCGTTTTATTCAGAAATTTTAATTAGCTTCACTTGTAAATTAACAAATATAGTAATCAAATCTTCGAAGTCAATTTTAACCTACTAACAATTGTCGTATATATTTAGTTTGGATGACAATAAAATAATATGGAATCATGGAGCTGATCTGATGATGGAGTCAAGACGGATAGTGGGTCTCTTCAGTGGCTAAGTAAACGCTCTCGAGTTTGAGCTCATACGATATGATTCGTTTTGATGAGTCCAATAGATTGTACCAGTTGTCGAGGTTCTGATGATGAAGCCGTGGAGAGAGAAGAAATGGTGCTTTTTTAACTACACGTAAAGGCTATCATTTTAATTTAAAAGGTCAGCAAAAAGGTTTTGGTCAGCTCCAAAAAGTGTTTTGTCACCAACAAAGTCTATTGATCCTGCTTCTAGTGGTCGGCAAAAATAACTAAATTGATCAACAGGTAATGTGATAATGGTGCCGATTGTTATATCGTTTCATACCTAAACCTAATTTTAATTTCGCTCTCCCACTCTTTTCAATACATGAGACAGAGATGGAAGATGTTTGTCAGATCTAAATTTAGATTTAGAACTGTCAAATATCTTCCATCCGTTATAAATTTTTGACAAGTCTAAAATACATTCCATCTCTTTCTCATCTCCTCCTCATTCAGAAAAAAAGATATTTACTACAATTAGGTTATGTTATGTTATATACGTATGAGATGACAGAATCGTCACCAATGGGCAGCCTTAACTTGATGTCATAGGAAATTAACTATATCAGCAGCAACATTAGAAAATCGATCCTATTCGGTATTGACAAAACTGAATAGGTAGATATTAGACAGGTTCTTTTTGTATTAAAACACAAAGCTCACACAATCACATCAAACCACAGATTAAGTTATAGTACAATACGAACGAAGACTTTATTCACAAAACAGAGGGAGTTTATTGACCCGTACCACACTACGTTCTCCCATCTACGAACAAATAATAAGTCTTGTTCGTAGCCTCCCATAGTAAAACTTGCTATGGAAGCAGGATTCAAAAACCAATATGCGAATGTACAAGCGAGATGTCCAATACTCTTCCAACCAATATCGAAGGGTGCGTGATTTCAATGAACGTTGTATAGCGATCGGTGTAGGTACCTCTGTGCAGATATGAGTGCCTGGTTCGTTTGGTAGTATTTGCGTACGTCATCGTGGAGACATGAACGAAAACATTCATTGATTTGATGAAGGTTTGATGCTAGGAGTGCTAGGCGCTAGGTTGTGCTATCTCTGTTTTGCGGTTGCTAGCTTCTACGTTTTTAGTTTTTGACAGACTACTACCATTACACCGTCGCTGTGCAATAGTTACAGTCTTATGACTGTAGTAACCATTTAAAATAGCTATGTTCTAGAAATTTGTTAGCAGGCACACTATTTAAAGTGAGATCAATTAATTGCCTGAATTGCGCTTCTCGAAGTTACATCCTAGACCTACATAAAAAATTAAAATCACCATATACTAAAAAATAGTGACATAGAAAAACGAGTTTCAGGTACATCAATTTTTTTTTCAACGGGCTTATAACTTTTATTATGAGCTAGCTAATAGGTAGGTACTACTAGGTACATAAATAAACACTACATCTAAGCTAGCTACAAAAACAGTTGTTTAATTTGCAAGCCAATGTAGGCCTATAGCTAATCCAAATGTTTAACAAATGACTCAAAAAACTAAACTTAGGGTCACATACCAGGTTTACTGGTCTGTACTTAGGGCAAACAAATATGCGTACAAATAACAGTAGGTAGTACATGGTAGTACCTACAAGATAATATATGAAACCTAATAGTATTTATTCCTATGAGCGTGGAAAATGTTACAAAGTAACCCTGTATTGTGTTCAATTTTACTACTGGAGGGGTGTGTAGATACTGCGTTACCTCTCACCGTGCCGCGCCGTCCCCAACTAACAAGGGTGTTGATCGTTAAAGCTCTATGCAAATATGAGTGCCTGGTGCTTTCTGTAGGATTTGTTACGTCATCTCGGGCTTATACGAACATTTTTAATTTACTTTTTAACACCCTCTCTCGTAAAGCTGATATAATTCCACCGGTTTTAAATATGTAAAGCGGGTCATAAAAAACGCGTGTGTTATCAAAGCAAATAGTTAAGTTATAGTCCATACAAATTCCATAACAGTATTATTTGCCATTTCAAATATGGAACTGATCGCCGCCGCACCACTCCAGCTAGTGAGCAGCGCGCTGTTGCTATTCAAGCGCGCTGGTAAAATGGCGGGAAAGCAACAGTGTGCATTCACAGATTGAGTTTATTTAAATGTTTTTTTTTCCTGTTTACTCGCAAGTGTGTTAAAAAACGTCGTACGATATACGTGCGTATTGGTTATAACATGCTCGGCTCAATTACGCCCTCGCCTTCGGCTCGGGCTGAAATTCCGCCTCGCATGTTATAACCATCTTTACGCACTAATATCGTAATGTACTATTTTGTTACTAACAACTGACAAATTGTTAGTTAGTTAGTAACAAACAATGTTATAAAATATTATAAGTCAATTTATCCTAATTCTAGTTATTGTCGTATCGAAATGAAACTTTGTATGTAATTATGTAGTACGGATGACAATACAATAATTTGGTATCATGGATCTGATTTGATGATGCCAGGAGGTAGATAGTGGAACTCTTCAGTGGCTACAAGTTATCCCTTCGAGTTTGGGCTCGTAAGATTCGTTTTGACGAGTCCAATTATAGACGTCGTCTAGGAAAATTAAAAATTCGGAAAAATAAGAATTTACAAATAAGTTTTTTTAACTATTTGTTAGGTAATGACATGAGCTGGTCGTTTGCCTGATGGTAAGCATGTCGGGCCATAACAATTGCAGTGCCATTCAGAACTGTCAAATACAAAGGCCTACGCGGCACTGCACTGCGGTCGTCATAAGCCCAGCAATTTCACTGGTTACTCTGCTCATCAAACCGGATCACAACCTTCCAAAAATCACCTACCTATTTACTTAGGCCCTGTTTCTTATCAAGAGAATTTGACACCTATTACCTATATTGTTGTAATTTGTAGGTAAGTATGTATACACATTACACAGGCACAGAATACAGGTATTACTGCTTTTTGTGCCATGTTGATAATATCCGACGCATTTCGCTTATATTCTAAGCCACTACTTTAAGTTCATACCCTCCTAGTACAATTGCTCAGAAGGCGTCACATTCCGAGGCAAAATGTACTCTACAAAACGAACACAAAAATCCAGTTTCCATACAAATGGAAGAAGTGTCGCGTAGTATAAGAAGTAGGTATGCAGCTAATAAATCTATTTGAAACCGCATGTTTCATATTTTCAGTACTTAATTCATGTTTACTTTATAATATGCTATCGTAAGTAGGTATATAAATAACACTGCTACACTAACACGATCCTTTGCATCCATCCTTTGACCTATAACTACGGTTATATTCTCTTTGATAACTACGGTAACACATATATAAATTTTGCAGAAAGAACTTAGAAACGATAGAATCACGGAAACAAAGTGACAGCCGACATGTTATCAAAGAATCTTTCTTTGATAACATGTCGGCTGACAAGAAAGATGGACGAAGTGAGCGAAAGAAATATAGTCGCCATTAAAATTCTGCCCTGTTTCATAGGAATCGTTTTTTAATAGGTAGCTAAAAATCAACCAATTTCAAGCTCATAGATTAAAACATGTTAAATAAAACCTTTTCAACAAATAAAATTCAACATACGCGACGAGTCGACGACCGATTTTTCGACCCGATCCCATAAAAAAGAATCATCAAAATCGGACTAGTCTGTAAAAAGTTATCCGTGATCTGTGATCATACATAAAATATAAAAATATACGGGTCGACTTGAGAACCTCCTCCGCGGCCGGGATACGGCCAGCTTGGCAGCGCGCGGCACGACTCGCTGTGCGCGGTGCTTCAGCGTTTATCGTTGTTTTTCTGTCATCAATAAAAACTGAGAGCACATGGTAGAGATAAGAAAAGGATAGCAATCAGTTGCGCACGCATCAGTATATCGTCACAAACTGTGATATCGTCACTTCCTTTCCATTGCTGTTCGCCTAGTAACTTCGCGGCCCATATGACGACTCTGCGACATCACGAGGTCATCGCAGAGTCGCCACGTACGTTCCCGTCCTAGTTTAGTTGGAGACTGTGACCGGTGACTGTAACTGTGACCGTGAGACATAGGGGGTCCGGGCGGGCACACTTTACGACAGTTTCATAGCCGAACCATGAGACACAGAAACTTACGCCATCTGTCTATAGACGTGGAACTATTTTGACGTTACTTAAAAATATCTAAGTCATAATGGTTTCTGTAGTTGCCATGGAAACCGATATAAACAAGACCAACATAGATAAGACGTACCTAATAGTTTCCGATTTCGAAAAATAACAAATTGTTATTAATTACCTACATATTAAAAAATCAAATTCAATACCCTATTCATTCAGTGCCCTAAGCACTGCCCCCGGTTAATTCTTTATACACAATCTATAATTTCGAGCTGCAATAGTTTTTGGTGCGTCAACTCATAACAGCACCACAAAATAATCGGTATTTGAACATTTCAATATTCATAAATATACTGTCGATCGTGACAGTTTTTTTAAGTAATCTATAAATACAAATAAATAATAAAAATAAATTGAAGTGTCTGTTTGTTATATCAAAATTACAGCTTTTTACTAAATTCAAATGGAAGTATATACGGTACAAATAACAAAAAGACCATTTTATAAATTTTTGTCTGTCTGTTCGGTCTATTTGTTCCGGGTAATCTCCGAAACGGCTGGATGTTAATAAGGACTCACATAGGCTACTTTTATTTTAGAAAAACAATTAGGGTTCCGCACCAAAAAATGAAAGCCCTTGATATCTAATATCTCCGCGCGGGTGAAACCGCGGCCAGCAGCTAGTGTTATATAAATCTGTGGCAGCACCATCACAAACTGGAGACAATGGCACTGTTGGCAGTGAAAATACGTTAATTTAAATATATTCAAAGAATACGTTTTTCTCAGGATTCAGAGATTAGTTGGGACTGCAACGATGGTGATGCTGATCCCACCCCTCGGTACGAGGAGGTCATGTTGAACTCGCACGGGACCAGATGTGCTGGAGAAGTAAGTGTCCTTATGGAGTAGTGAAATATTGAATTTTTTTTTTATAAAACGTAACATAAGTAATATCTTAATGAATGTATAGTTGTCTACCTATACCAGCTAATGTCCATTTTTTAAAGTACGTATCTAATAAAATAATATAAACAAATATGGCGAATTGCCCACTAATTCCATAAATCGTGATGGGAATTCTATTAATGCATTGGTTGTTGATCCTTCATATTTGTTTACATTATTAGACACTTAATGAATCCTATATAAAGTATGACGAAGTAAGGCTTCTATTACCAAAAACTTTTAATCTAAAAAAATACATAATTAATATACTGAATAAGTTGAAATAGTGGAAAATCAGTATTTAGTATTATTTTACTTTATATGCTGGAATAAATAAAACAACCGCCTCTCACCAGGGGCCCAAACACACTAAACCACAATTGGTCAAAATAGTAATGGTTTGCGATCATTGTGATGACAACTGACACTTTTGGTAACGCACTAGCCGCAATGATGTCCGGCCACCACCATTACGCTAATTGCCCTTCGGCAATAACAGCATTTATTTGACAGACATGACATTATCGACTTTTGGCACAATTTGCAGTTGTGAATTGTGATAGATATAGTGACACCACTGCCATCGCAATATTAATTGTTTATCGTGCTTGGGGCCCCCAGGTGTAATAAAAATACCACTTAAATTTAACTTTTTGACTAAACCGTTTCAGTTGTTGATTGATTTTATTTGCAGATAGCAATGACAGCTAATAACCTGAAATGCGGTGTGGGGGTGGCTTGGGGTGCGCGAATTGGCGGAGTCCGTATGTTAGATGGACGCATAACCGACCGCCTCGAGGGCGAAGCTATAGGTATGTACGAATAGATAAAAAAATACATAGGTACTCATTTATTTACAACAAAAATACAAATGTTTCTGTATGACGCACCCTAATGCGGTTCTGTGACGATCAAGGACGATGGTCGACGCAATTCACGACTGACGAGTTGACGACTCACAAGCACAGAATAAAACAACAGTACTACGTGATACGTCATATTATGAACACGACACATCACCGACATATTCATGAGCGCCTAGTACCGCGGACGCAATGTTGAGACCAAACCCTAAGACTTCGTTCGATTGCCGGTCGTCGACTTGCCGTGCTAACTAAACTAACATGCGCGCCGTGACAAAATTTTGTCGATGCTTCTATAGTGCATTAATCTCATTCGTACGAGAAGGAGCGAGACAAAACAGTAGACAGAACTTTGTCGTGGTGCGCATGTTAGTCTGGCTGGCTGGTCTCCCTACAAACATTGGCTCTTTTACATTTTACTTATTACTTTATTATTATACTATTAATGGAAGATAAATGTTTTACATGAATCTGTTGCATTATTTGTTTTCTGCAACTAGCGTGTTAATAATAGCGCGATATTGTATCACAGAGTCTATTTTTTAAGTTTTGTTAATATTATTTTGTTTCTTTATCGCTCTTCTTATCGGATCCTTATTAATCAAGTTAAGTTGGTACTAAATATAGGTATTCTTAAACTTTGATTTGCTGAAAATATTTCATTTGTCGTTCGTCGGATGAGTTTGAAAAGAGTCAATACAGCATGAAACGAGTAAACTGACTAGAGGCACAAAGTGACGTATTATGAATGTGACCAATAAGAGATAGCGACGAAATAGCTAATGTGACGAATGGTAAACCATACCAGCATTGCACGTGTCCGTCCATCCGTAGTCCGCGCGCTGTGGTACGGCATAGACAGGTTGTTGGACACCAAAGCTACCAGGCTATCATAAACATGTAGAAAACCACGATACGATCTATGAATTGTGGAGCCCCGCCTCCTCCGCGAAGTAAAGCTTTGTGTATAGTACAATTTTACATTCATAAAGCGAAAATAAATGTGTTATTTTTACAGTGGTTTTGACTCACGTCAAGTATGTAGCGAAATTATACGTACGCATTTGTTACATTGTTAATAGGTACTACGGATTTTTGACATACCAGATCGTTAAAATTAGTGCAGCGATAGGCAGGACTTCGAGACATCACTAACTGGCCGTTTTGCATTATTGTATATATTTCATGGTTTTTTGGCGTCACGTCATCCGCGCTTGATGAAAAACCTGCATGGTTATTTGACAGCAAAACGCATACTTGCTTAAGCGTCTACGGTCTGCGTAAGCTATATTACTGTAAAGTTTCATCAAAATCCGTTAAGTAGTTTTTGCGTTAAAGAGTACTGAGTAACAAACATCCATCCATACATCCATAGTAATAAATAACGTTGTGACATTAAGGCTGTGATATTAACTTATAACTATTGCTCGCAATACTGGCACATCCAATAAGTCGGTTTTACGTTTTTTTTAAACGCAGAGCGTCTTTAGTTACAGTTAAAATCTATTTCGATTACATAGATTTACGATTCTAAAAATCGTAGTGATTCTAAGAATCTTGAATGTAGGGTAAAAGCCGGATACTTGCCGCACTTTTCAAAAAGGCTTTATTATTCAAAAATATGTACTTACTACGAGTAATACAACATGTATGTCAAAACATAGGTCTTTGATCTTTAATAGGAGCCTATTTTTATAAACATAATTAATATGGTTTTCGAGTAAATCCTGTTTTATTAGACCTCTCAAAAAAGGGATAGTTGCCTACCGTGGCGGATAGTAGCGTAACGGAAAAAATGCTTCCGGGGATACTTGCCTCGTGCAGGGCTATAGACGGCACACTATGATTATTTAGATAGAAACAAATTTAATATCAATTTAAGTAATCCGTCTTTATTGTTTATCGATCCTTTATTAAGTATCTACTAATAAAATATTAATTAACATTATTAAATAGTAAGTATTTTAGTTTTAAACTATAAAATAAAAATACAATAAAAAGAACCTCCAAATGCTGGCCTGTACTTAGGTCAAAGATAAAGCATTGCCATTCAACGCGGCAATGCTGCCAGTATTTTGGGAACGTCACCTACTGAATTTCACCTAAAGAAAAAGTCTTTGAGAATTTGTAATTGCGGATAGTAGCCCCAAGGGCGACTATCCGCAAAGGTAAATAGGGCAACTATCCTTTTTGATACGGATACTTGCCCTTTTTATTTGCGAAATAAATAAAAACTATATAAGAATAAAACGTAATAAACAGTGTAATTTAAACTGTAATGCATGCAAATAAACAAAAAGTTGACTGAAACCACAGTCAGTTAAAAAAATATTCAATGGAAATTACTGACCAATATAATTTTGACGCCCGTCAAAGTTTCGGCGCGGAAGTTTTTTGCTCACACGGACAAGACGCGTACGTCTATTCAGACGATTTACATGGCACCGAGGCCTGTGATAGAAGGGCTTCTAATTATAGTAAAGTACTAACACCCCCAACATCCCTAACATAGTGTATTAGACACTGCGGCAAGTATCCCACTGAGGCAACTATCCGGGTTTTACCTATATAAAAGAAGAATATTTAGCACTTTTTCACTACCTTTTCAAGTTTCATTATTGGAAATGACTACGAATTAACATTGGCTATGTTTTGTTACGATTTTGTATTTCCAGCTTACGCGGCGGAAAAAGTGGACGTTTACAGTGCATCATGGGGTCCCAATGACGATGGGCGCACGGTGGAGGGTCCTGGCCGACTTGCTCTGGAGGCGTTTAGGAAAGGAGTTACGACGGTGATCTAATTTAACAACTTTTCAATAATAATTACGTTTACGATAATATCTTACATTATACTGTATCTTGCAGGGTCGGGGAGGCAAAGGTTCTATTTATGTTTGGGCAAACGGAAATGGGGGTGCCCACGAAGACAACTGCAATTGTGACGGGTGCGTGACTATGATTTTTTTTCAAAAATACCATATTACAAATAGATACTTAATAAATATTTAGACTAGATCCAATTGACTATGTATTTTAAAATAATATAATCACTGTGCATCTAAAGGACTTCGAAAAAAATATACATGACAGCCCATTACAGTCATCTAACGTTAAGAAGTATTTTTTGTTAAATAGACGTTTTGCCGTCTATAGCTTTATATATATAAATTTATATATATAAGATTTATTTATATGTAAAAGGGCTCAAATGTTCGAACACAATGTCGTATTGGGTTCTTAAAAAATGCAGGAAGTAATAATAAATCCATATCAATAAAAAACATCTATTAAAATGTCAATAGACTTTGCGAAGTAATTACGAGAGAATATGGACACTCTAACGGTAGTTGATCAGTGATACGACACAGGCTGTCTAGGCCCCTCCCGCGCAGCTCGCACCCGCGTCACGCCTGCGGCAGAAGTGGTGACTCTGCTTTGTAACAATTAAGGATATTTTGATCATATTAGAGGTAATTTTTTTTCTATTGGTTAGTGGCGTATATCACCTGTATATTCATTACCTTACTAATTGATACCGTTTACGTATACACCTTGTATGTATAGCCTAACGTAGATAATATAGCCTAACCTAGATTTCCATCTACAGATACACCTCCTCCATATACACTGTGGCGATTGGCAGTGCGTCTCAACACGGCAAGTTTCCGTGGTACGGCGAAATCTGCTCATCCACGCTGGCTGCGGCTTATTCCTCGGGCGCGTATACCGACCAGAAAATTGTCAGTAATTAAAAAAAATAACTCTATTTGAATGAGGAACAAAATTGGTCGAGCAACACGATTTCGTGCAATATCTATCTCTTTAGACTGTATGTAGTTCTTATAACAATTGAAAATATTTTTTTAATGAGGTTTTCAGCCTTATTAAATATCCAGTTCCAACACTACCGAGGTGCCTTTTACTAGGTGGTAGGACTAACTCTTCTGCGAGTGTCAGTCTGGGTTGGTACCACCGCTTTGCTCGTGAAGTCGGCCGCCAAGCAGTAATTTGCTAGCATTACTGTGTTCCAGTTTGATGAGCAGAGTAGCCAGTTAAATTACTGGGGTTATGAGACTTAATACCTACCTAATGTCTCAGGGTAGCGGGCGCACTGCAGCGCCGCGCAGGACTTTGTGTTTCAAAGTTCTGAGTGGCAATGCAATTGTTATTGGCTGGCGTTATGCTTACCATCAGGCAAACGACCAGCTCGTCTCGCTATCAAATAACAAAAAAAAATATTCAAGCAGTTGAGAAAAAGGGTTCGGGGGAGTTTGAATAGAATGTAACTTGTTGACAACTTTTTTGAGCAGGCGACTACAGACACAAGTGACTCTTGCACATTGAAGCACACAGGAACTTCTGCAGCAGCGCCACTTGCTGCCGGAATTGTTGCACTCGCTTTACAGGCCAAGTATGACCCATTCTACTTTTGCCTTCATGTAAAATACATCATCATTATGACCATTAACTCATGGTTGGGTACCACTTGCCTTTGAATGCTGTGGATCCCTGTGTAGGACCTATCTATACAAATAAATAAAATTAAAGTGTCTATTTGTAATATGAAAATAACAGCTTTTTACTAAATGCATATGAAAGTATATACGGTACATATAACAAAACAACGATTTTTAAAAATATTGTCTGTCTGTCTGTCTGTCTGTTTGTTCCGGGTAATCTCCGAAATGTCTGGACCCATTTCGACGGGCCTTTCACTGGCAGATAGGCTGATGGTACAAGGAGTAAATAAGGCTACTTTAATTTTAGAAAAAGATTTAGGGTTCCGCGCAAAAAATAAAACCCATGAAATCCAATATCTCCACGCGGGTGAAACCGCTGGCAGCAGCTACCGTACCGTATACCATATAACATTCAGTCTGCACTGCTATCGCGTGGTTGCTTTTCGTTTTATCGGAATTGGAAGTACTTAACGGGAGTTATAGTTTGCACAGGTACTTACTATGAAAACTAATTGGTCAAGTTTTGTCAGTTTTTTTATAAGTTCTAAAGACGCTACATGTAACGTACTCATAGTCCGGTTTTACCGCTGTGCAGATTATAACTAGCTACTACTTCAATGATGTAATCTATCCCCTTTGGGCCCAGAATAAAGAGATTTAAAGTTTTTTTTGCATTACAGCCCAAATCTCAATTGGCGTGACGTTCAACATTTGATCGTATGGACATCGGATTACATTCCTCTATCACATAATCCGGGATGGCAAAGAAACGGGTGAGTTTCATAATATAAAATGAAAGTAAATAAAAATAATGTTTGTTATGTACTTATAGTAATTTTTACTTTCTTTTTATATTGCTCGCAAAATTATATTCATACAAGCGACCCGCCCCGCCTTCGCATGGACAGTAAGTAATAGTTATCGACATTATCGTTCTACCACAAAAAAATTAAAGACACCCTAAACCTGTGTTAATCTGCGTTTAACTCCAAAACCTGTCTTAGTCCCGTGTTTAAATATGAACAACGACAATCCTTGATTTAAGTAGTGACTAACCGTTGTCTAAACTGCATTCTGTTGTGACATTTCTAACCATTTTAGACGTCTATATTTTATACTATGTTATAACGAAACGAGTTGGCCGTTTGCCTGATAGTAAGCATAACACCGGCTCATAACAATTGCAGTGGCATTCTATACTGTACTATTATATACTTACATAGAATATATTTTGTCAACCAAAATTATTTGTTTCCAATAGGGTTGGTCTACATTTTGATGTACGATTCGGATTTGGCCTTCTAAACGCGGGCAGACTTGTGAACGCGGCCTTGAACTGGACGAATGTTCCAAATAAACACACTTGCCGTTTCGAAGCTACACCGTAAGTATGTTCTCCTGGTATTATTGTGCGCCCAGTGTTGCTTGTCATCGCCCTGCGTCGGCCGCGCCGCGCGCCGCCGCCGCCGCGCTGCGCGTCAGTAATTGCAGAGCAGACACTGAAAGCACACAGGCGCACAGGCAAGTGGCACAAGGTACCACAGTCTTTTTATGGATAGGGATGTTGCACGAAACACAAAATACATAAAACTGTCGTTTACAGGTTTAAGAATATCACATTAATTAACACAATAAAAATGTAATTAACAAAAATATATAATTAACACAATTAATATATATACTCTGACTGTATCTAAGTTTCCGGAACTCAATGAATTTTTTATCATCCAATAGTAATTGAAATGAAAGTAATTAATTACTAAAAGATTCTTTACATTTCTGTGACTAAAAAAAATTATGACGACTATGCCAAATCAACAAAATGCAGGTTTTTAACGGCCCGCGTAGAACAAGTGACGTCTGATGTTCTGCCCAATTTGTAAGGGGCGTTTTAGCGCTCAGTAGATGCGACCGACTTTGAATACCTATCAATAATGACGTTTCTAGCGTTCGAAATCAAGTTTTCTAGATATAGGTAGATATTATAGATGGTATAGGTAGGTGAGAATCAAACGTCTATAATACGACGTTTGATTCTCATGAGAAAATGAATTGATTGACATCATACAAAAAAATGGAGTCACATCCCTAATGTAAAACTGTGGCACAACAGATATTCACCTCACGATATAAAAGGCCTCAGCTGCTACACAGTTCACAAAGCAACCTACGGATTTTTTACTACCATACAGCCTTCTTACAGCTATGTACTCCTGGTGAAACGTTCGTTAAGTTTCGACTAACAGAGCGTCAACCTGCAACGACTAGCCTAAAAACCACCTTAATTAGAGCTTGGATTAGCTTATCGATGCACGAATCAAGGTTTCTATTTATAATGGGCAGTTAAAATGGTATTCTCTATTCGATAACGGAAAGTTAACTTCGCTCGCGATTCACGCTTACTAGCACAGATTAAATAATAGTACTCAATTGTAATAAAGTGGCTGCCAAGAATAAATAAACTGCCGAGCTGTTGCGATATCAACGACATGTCGTACGGTACGTATAATAAGTGTGTGTGTTTATGTGTGTGTGGCACTGCAAACAAAATATTTCGTTGCTTCACAAAAATGACTCATTCATAATGCCGGGCGGAATAGAGTGAGAGAATGCAAGTATTACGTTTATCATAAGTGCGAGCGAGACCAATACCTAGCTCGCGATTTCACTTTACATACTTGGGCGTGGTTTAGATTGTTATTTTATCATTGCGAGCGGCACGGGCGGCACGCGGCTGTGCGAAGGCGGCGAGTGTAATCCGGTGCGCTAACTCTTTATGTTTATGCGGTTCTGGTGTACCATTCGAGGGGAGGTCCAGAAGTCCGCGGAATGGAGAGGAACTAAAACCACACACAGCATTTCAACGAATTAAGATGAACTATACTTTACTCTAACTGGCTCTGCTCATGTTAATTAACACTTTTAGTTTTGATAAGTTTCGTTTTGACCAAAAAAAGGATCGTTTTATGGCCAAAATTAGGAAAACGTAGAATCCAAAACGAAATAATAGGGTTGACAACTTGACACGATGCGTATTCCTACAAAAACAATAGATATATTAAATAGAATAGACAATAGAATATAATATTATAATAAATATTATAAGAGAATAGACAATAGAGCCTAGAGGTAGTCTAGTTCACATCCTCAATAGAAACATCACAAAAAACCTAATAGTTAAAACGGCAAGCTGCATGCTGGAGAATGAGAATGTGGAGCTCGTGATGTGGCATTTTGCGAAGCCACAGAAGAAATAAGAATCACGACAGAAATGCGCGAGTGGCTAACGCAACTACAAACAACTAAGTATAACACTATAACAACATCTATGCTACTGGAGCAGCTTTGCTAGATGCCAGCGACCCAAGACCACACTCGGCACTCCGTTACATAAAGGAGTTACTTAGGTTGGCTTCAATCCTGGCGCGTGTACAATACGGCCCAAGCGGGACGACAGTGTATGCCTTATCGCCCCCACCTAGAATAAGAATGGAAAGCATTGTTTTGGACTTCAATCGGTACTAATTTGTATTGATATAGTTTGCGGACTGGAGAGTAACATAGGCTACTTTGTATCCCTGAAAAATGCACTGTTCCTTTGGAAATCGTCACGCGGATGAAACCGCGGATAGAAGTTAATCTAAAAATAAATTTAATGCTGTAGAATCAATCACTTTGTGATATCACTATAATGATGCTTGCTTTTAAATAGTAGAAGGTGCTAATTATCTGGGTACCATGCCCCATGGCCATCGAGGGGTTAGCATCTCGATGCCCATGGCCAACTAAGAGTCATGAAGTCCGTGAACCATCAGATCATGAGTTTTTGTTCTTTATTTAATTACTAGCTTCTGCCCGCGATTTTCATCCGCGTTCCCACAGGAACCGTGCATTTTTCCAGGATAAAAAGTACCCCATGTTACTCTCCGGTCCATAAACTATATCTATGCCAAAAATCACGTCGATCCGTTGCTTCGTTACTGCGTGAAAGAAGGCACACCAACAAACCAACAAACACACTTTCGTGTGTTGTACATGGAATCACTTGATTGTAAGTAGCATTAACTTAACTACCAGCTGTTTTCCAGGTCGTGCCAGAAAAATAGTATAGGGTGTGGGGGTATTGAGCGCGAGGTAACAATAATCTCTTTTTAGTCATACCTACATACCTGAAAGCCCCGGTGGGCCTTGGGGTAATTAATTAATCAACTTCTGAAGCGCGTTGAGGGTTAAATAGCCCCGCACAATTATATATACGCAAGTATTATTTTGTTATCCAGGGGATCATGACCGTCTTTGTATCTCTTTCCCAATACATACAAGAAATCTTAGTTATAGTACTTCTTACAAGCATTTTTTATTTTCCAATAGCATGGAAAAAGAAGAAGCTCGCCTCTTCTCTCATGAGAGCGTCGACATAGAAATCGCAGTGGACGGGTGTGCAGTCAACTATTTGGAGCACGTGGAAGCTGTTATCAACGCCAAGTACAGCCGACGTGGAGCTTTAGAGATATTTCTCACATCCCCTCAAGGTACACTTATCGAGTAAATGGCTAAACTGTATTTTAAATTGCATACATGAAGCAATAGAGACTAGAAATAATAATAGATTCTCCCTTCGCCTAAGCTAAATTACGAGTAAAGGTATATTGTAACTTAGCTGTAAATCCTGAGGCTGTCGTTAGGTTCGTGTTTAACTATTTTCTCATCGGGGCAATGTCTCGACATGGTGATAATTCGATTAATTAGTGTTTGTTTCAAATACATTTTGTGAGTGAAAACATACGTTTGATTCACTGTGTGTTTAATTTTCATGGATACTCACCTGAGGTCCATATGAACAAATAGTTTTGAATTTGAATTCATATTTTCAGGGACTAAAGTGCAGCTACTGAGCCGACGCCCTAGAGATACCTCCAAAGCTGGATTTGTCAATTGGCCTATGATGTCAGTGGCCACTTGGGGAGAGAGACCTCGAGGAATATGGACCCTTACTGTTCAGGATATGGTAATGGTAATCCTATACACTGGAAACGATTATTTTTACACGGTGGTAAATGTCTTACTTGAGATTCCCGTCCGCCGATCAGTACCTAGTATAGTAGGTCCAGAGTTTGAATTCTACAATGAATTATTGAACTTACGTAGTAAGTATTATTATATGTTCTGTGCTTTCGATAAAGAAAAACATCGTAGCTATAATGCAACCATAACAAGGTGGTAAGGCATTTTTCCTGATTAGCTACCACCGCCAAGTAAACGTGCTAAATACCTATCGAAGTGTCCGTTTGAAAGCCAGTTCTGTGAGGTAGTTACCATCTGTTCTGTTCTATACCTATTTATTCTACTAATAGAACAAGTAGGAAAAAAATCTAGGTTGCTCTACTAATAGAACAAGTAGGAAACAGAATTCTTGGTTGTTCTACCAAAAGAACAAGTAGAAAAAATATCCCGGTTGTTCAAGGTTTGCTTACCACCTTCGACCACATCACCAACAGGGAATTAGTGATCAAACGCTAAGCTATCGAGAACCAAAAAATATTTCATCCTCATCAGCCAGAAGACGTCTACTGCTAAACATAGGCCTCCTCCATCCAGGGCCACCTGTTCCACCTGGCGCTACCACCTGTCTTCCCTAGGGGTTTATGGGCCGTTTAATGGCTTTCTAACGCTACTTGGATCGGCTACTCGTCTCTTACATCCAACGGCCAGCCTACACTACGTCTTCCAGTTCTTGGCCGCCTCTGGAGAATCGTAAAAATATTTACTACTAGCTGCAGCTGCCGGCGGAATACCCGCGCGGAGATATTGAATTTCATGTTTTTTTTTTTAGTGGAGCCTAATTCTTTTTCTAAAATAAAAGTAGCCTAAGTTACTCCTTATAACATCGGCTATCTGCCAGTGAAAGTTCCGTCAAAATCGGTCCATCCATTTCGGAGATTACCCGGAACAAACATACAGACAGACAAAATTTTTAAAAATCGTGTTTTTGTTATAGGTACCGTATATATTTTATTGCATTTGGTAAAAAGCTGTTATTTTGACATTACAAACAGACACTTAAATTTTATTTATTTGTATAGATAATTTATTCACGTCTATCTATGTAGCTAGTTTAAAGTCAAGACCTTAACTTTTACAGACCGACGAAATCAACTCAGGAGAAATAGGAACAGTCAGCCTCATTCTCCATGGCACCCACGACATGCCGGAACATATGTATCCTGGAGCCCCGCCCACATTAGAAGACTCCACTAGAGAACAGGACCCTGAAGAAGAGTACATAGAAGATATCGATCCTACGGTGTTAGCTCAGTTCGAAGAGGAACTACAGAGGATGCATCATAGGAAGGATGATATGAGTCAGTATGGTATCTAAAATATAACTATATTAATGGCTGCAGACCGCGGGGTCACCCACATGGGGATTCCCACAGGAACTGTGGATTTTTATGGGATATAACCTTTCTGTATGCAAAAACTAATGTCGATTCGTTGCTCCTTGTGAAAGAAAGACAAATCCAACAGATTCATTTCCGCATTTATAATTTTCATGTTATTTATTGGAAGATGAACAGTTTAATAATACTATTTTTGAATTATTTAACAACATAATCAAAGGCCTCTTCTCGATTAAAAAATGGTAAAAATATGGATCATGGAATAGGTACCTCTATATTTTGACTGTACAATAACAGAACATACATACATAAATAATATGTATTTATTAATGTAGGTAACATAATGCATTTAGTTTAGCTATACGAATCTATATTTAAGTAGACAAATGAAATGATCTCTTAAAAATTAAAAATATATACATACTTCTTATCTTTATATATACATATTTTTGTAAATACATCGTAATTGTTACAAAAGTATTATATAAACGTTGTTAACACAATAATAAAATCAGTGTAACATATCAATGTAAAAAAAAACTTACAAAAATATCTGGTTGTGTAATAATAATAAATGAAGAATTATGAACAAATAGTATTTGTTTTTATTGACGTTTATAGATATTTATTTTTAAGAACTGTGTGTCAATGAGCATTTATTAAAAAAATATCTGCAATAATAATTTCGGCAGGGTGTAGGATTGCACTTTTGATTGGACGATGATTTCTCATTCAATGCGTACCTACGGAATTTTATGGCTCAAGACTAAATAAATATCCATGCAAATGTCTAGAGAGGTCTCCAATAGATAAACTCCCGACCTCTTCGAACCTTTTCCCCTAGTCCTGTTATCCTCGTACTTGAAAACCTAGATCTCTCAGCTCGCTTACAACAAAGTCGTCTTTATAGGTGTCTATTTTGGCTATCCACTCTTCAAATGATATCAAGTGTCTGCAGTACCCGCCCAGATCTCTAGGCAGGTATTTAGGATCTATGTGTCTGTGGAGAGAGGTCAGGTCTTTGTGGAAGTGCAGTCTGGACCAGCCGGCTGATGGCATGAACCTTTTGAAGAGGTAGAAGGCGGGGTGTAGCGTCCAGTTGTAGTTTATTACGTGGGCGCCATGCATTAGCAGGGGAAATGACACCTGGAACATATAATATCCGTGATTGTTTTATGTACTTTATAGTTTTTATTTATAGAATATTTTGGAGAAAATCACTGGGAAGGTAGAATAATGCTAGGAGGAGAGTTTTGTTTGGTTTGCTGGTTCTACTTGTGTTACAAATAATTTTATCTCTAATATAAATAAGTAATTATCATAATTATTAGTTGGTATCTACGTCGCGGAATACGAACTTTCTTTGCTTTCATACTAAGGTTGCAATAGATCTTTGGAATCTTGGGCTGATATTCAGAGACGACAGCTTAAAACGATCTAAGAACTGTCTTAGCCAAGCATCGGCTAAGCCGCTCAATCGAATTCGTATTCAGAAACAAAGTTCGTGCACGGTCTAAGCTAAGATCACACTCTCGTTATCTATGGCTGTTAAGTTTTTAATTTTTTCACCGGAACGTTTACCGGTTTTATCATTTATGTATGAATAGCAGTACAACAAAGATAGCGATATACAAAATGTCACTGGAGTGAGTGAAACAACAATATTAATGCTATAAATCTATTTTGATATTATAATAAATGAAACATGTTAGTTTTGAAGTTTGACATTTCAATGTTTGGTTATCATGGTTTCTACCGTTATCATTTGGTGGCGCCACTTCTGTTTTGAGAGCGGCTCAAGTAGTCGATATTGACTACTCAGGCTTTGCTTAGCATACGCTAAGTTTAAGTAGTGTTCCAAATGTCTCTGAATACAAATTAGAGCGTAAGCACTACTTTTTGACATAAGGAAGACAAAGTCCACGCTTAGACTCGTCTCTGAATATCAGCCTTAGGATGCATGATAGTAGTCATAACTCCTAGTACACAATTTGACTAGGGTATCATACATTTAAAAAAGCCACAAACAAGTAGTGGGTTAACAACGTGCAACGGGCACAAAACATCAGACGTGACAATCATTGATAACAGTTACTATCACGTTGAGTCTGTCTACCTCCAGTGGTAACATGTAGGCCTGGTACTTGGAAACGCCACAATTTAGTAACAGTACGATAAGTTTTACAAAGAACGAGAACGCAGTGGACTTTTATTTTTTTATTTGGTATGCAGCTAGCTTATGTGCTACGAACATAGGCAACAGTGTATAAAATACAGTAATTTTACACAATGGGGTGAAATTGAAAATGATGATAAATTCTTTTGACTAACTTCGACTGCTTATACGACTACTAATGATAGAGGCAAATTTTGAGCTTCCCAGAAATAAATATACCGAGTGGTAAGACTAACTTCCCTGCGAGTGTGTCCACCTGGGTGGGTAACACTGCATAGCTCGTGTAATCTGCCGCCATGTAGTAATGGTCAAGCATTGAAGCAGCAGTGAAATTACTGGGCTTACCTCATCTTATATCAGGGTAAGGTGCGCAATGCAGCGTCGCCCAGTCCTTTGTGTTTCAAAGTTCTGAGTGGCACTGCATTTATTATGGGCCAGCGTTATTTTTACCAACAGGCAAACGACCCTAATCCCTTTATCAAATAGTACAAAAAAATACTGCACAGTCTCATCACATCGTACTAACTTTGCTAATAACCTTTGCAGATTCTTGCTTGTAGAAAAATAAAAGCGAATGAATTCGCAAAAATAGCCAGTTTACGCCATAGTTAACTCCATAGACTTTAACGAGTATCTTACGCCTATCAAAGCCACGACTTGACTGGCGGCAGTAGGCGTCAGGTGGGACACTTGGCGCATGCTCAACCCTTGCAGGTCTAGAACAATGGTGATACCGAGGATTTGCAGTTTGGGCTGCATCACCACCATTTCTTCCATGATGAGTGCACATCGAAGCAAGTCATCGACGGGAACTGCTTCAGTATCCCAGCTACCTGGAGGTGTGGAAAAGATTAACAATATTTTTTGGTCGACCTATACCAGTTTGACACGGGCACTAAGGCTAAGACGATTCTAAGCGTAGACTTTGGCTTCCATATGTCAAAACTGTATAGAATTTTGACATATGGAAGCGTGAGTTCACGCTTAGATTCGTCTCTGAATATCAGCCTAAGACTACTTACATTTTAACCTTCATCAGTATTCCCTTGGGCCCCTTATAAACAAAGCATTTTGAATTTGAATGAGTTTTATTACGAGGGCAACGAAATAGATCATGTTTATGTAAGTAAAATAAGAATAGGGATGAAAATTAAATAGCAACACAGAACAGGAAAAATTTGAGGCATACGATTACCCTATACCCTGACATGCTCAAGCTTCCGAAGCATGACGTGCACTTTCGACCTACGCCCTACGACCTAGGACCTAATTCTACTAAAGAAATGGTTTAAAAAAGACAAAGGTTTTGTCGCAAACAGATCACTTTGATGAAGAACATACGAAAATTAACAATGGCTTATTCATGACCGCCATTGTCATAGGCGACCAGAGAAAAACTATTGTGCTATAAAATACCAAAAGTGCCTGATCATTTTGCGACAAAACCATCGATCAGGTAAGATAGTGTTGAATAGGTAACCTATTAATTATTGAAAAAAAAACTTACCAACCCTTAAGACTAAGACCCGCCCATGATCAGGACTATCTGGTTGGACTCCCCAGTACACGTGTTTCACCTGTAGTCTGAACGCATCACAATTGTACAGGAAGGCGTTCTTGCGACGAAAATCTTCGTACCGCACCATCTGCAGTTTCATTTATATATGTATCTGTTAGTGTATGAATACAAAATGGGAATACGACCCCATGAGAACCAATCTCAATTCCATATCTAAGGGGCAGCTTATGCAAACGTACGTTTGTTTGTCAGAATAACAACGCTTTTGCGTCAAGCGTGGATTTCGTGATACTCGAAATGCGCGCTTGACGCAAAAGCGTTGTTATTCTGACAAGCAAACGTACGTTTGCATAAGCGCCTACGGTGCCCCTAACACTTTTGATAACATAACAAATTATTTTCGAGTTTTCGTAGTCCTTTTGTAATTTATTTACGCTCGAACTTGCGTTAAGATACATGCTAAAATACAGTGATGTTTGAAGGCGCATTACTTTCAAGCCAATTCATATATGTGTGCATTTTCACATGGATATGATTTAGAACATACTTACTCGTATATTATATACATACATTTATATACAGGGGTTCTGAATGATCATAAAAGAGAGTTTTCCATCATTCTAATAAGTACGAATTTAAAAATAATAAATCGTACTAAACGAAATGGATCAGATGAGAGAGTGGCCAAATAGATCCATACCAGTCTATGAGCTAAAGCGGGTATAAACCTCCGGCATCTCAGGAATCGGAGCAAATACGCGTCATCCATGCGACGGGGACAGCATTCACCTCTTTCTGGGAAGTTATTGTATCATGATCGATTATAAGTATTATTATTCGTACGTTTGGACAGTACGTATTTGAAGGTGGTGAATACCTTAAACTTCGAATCTGCCTAATGAGGTTGGTGCTTTACATGTTTTGCTTCATTACTAAAGACATACTTTAGGTAATTGTATCTTTCTTCCGGAGGGATACAAAAGGAAAACAGCTCGTGATCTTACCTTGAATCATCTGCCGCAGCTCTTCAACAACCTTCCCCCTGGTTACAAAGTTCTCATTACAATTCTTCCTAGCATACTCCTCGAACTCAGGGTCTTCATATCGACTCACTTCAGCTTGGAATGCTATCTCTAAAAATGACATCTTTGAATGGGCTAAAGTAGCACGAAATGGATTTTATTTTGTTAAGGTAGAGAACTGATGTGTTACAGAAAGATGGACGTATACTCAGTTGTAGACTCGGAGTGGTGCTGAAGATAGTGCAGCGATGGTTTTCGGCTCAAACAACTGTGTAGTTGTGTAAACAACTTCACAGCCGTAGCGATTAGACGACCACTAAGAGGTCATAGTCCAGTAGTGGAGTGATAAACATTTGGGTTATCGTATTTTAATGACTGCGATAAAGTAAACTAATATTAAACACAATAATGGTTTTAGTGATATAGATTTATTTATTTTTTAAACTTTTTGTCCTTTGTTATCTGGTATAAACGATATAATGGCCGCTCTATTCTCTCTCACCCACAAATCGTTGTCGCGAACAGCACCCGCGAAACCGCGAATCAATGATTAGAGTAGTTCCTATATTACTACTCTTTGGAGTAGTTCCTATATTACTACTCTTTGGAGTAGTTCCTATATTACTACTCTTTGGAGTAGTTCCTCAAAGCCGCACATCCATCCACATACGCGTTTCGTAGCTTTTGCAGGCTTTCGGATAACTATATTATGTAGAATACTATAAATAAAATACGGCAGAAAATACTGCGAAACTACAAGATGTATATACGGATAATTACTATTTTTAATTATTTTTTTAAGTTTGCGAATCGAAATGGCGGGTTATATTCTCTGTGTCGTAAGGTTTTTAGCAGCTTAATAATATTACTCTAGTAGATAAATTAAATTATATTTTTATGAAACATTATTTATTAGATATAAGTACTCACATGTAAATATAATAATATAGCATAAATACACCCTTATAAAAATATTAATTATTAAAACGATGTCTATAGGAACATTTCTTGGATTTTTTCGATCCCGAAACCGAAGTAAACATATGTTTTACACTGTTTTTAAAATTCGTAAGTATACCTATTAATTTCTTTGACTTCTACAATACAGCCATTAAATTATATTCTTAAAGGCTAATTTGTATTCATTCAAATCCATCACTCTTTTCTGTTCAGCATTTGCTCTTGTGAAAAGCCCTTGGCAATTAAAACTGGCATTTTCTCATGCTGAAAAACAATCTTGAAACGATCATATAGCCATAGCCATTAGCCATTAATAGAAGAAGAAGTAGTATCCCAGAAGTACAAAAACCAAATTTTTATCATCGACATTTTCAGTTACTTTTTAATCTCTTCGAACCTATACATCCTTAGTCCTTTTAACCTCGTACATAAAAACCTAGATCCCTCAACTCTTTCACAATAAAGTCATCCTTATACGTTTCTATCTTGGAAATCCACTCCTCAGTCGATATAAAGTGTCTGCAGTGCCCTCCTAAATCCCTAGGAAGGTATTGAGGATCTATGTGTCTGTGAAGAGAGGCCAGATCAGAGCCGTGGAAGTGGAGTCTTGACCAGACGGCAGATGGCATGAACCTTTTGAAGAGGTAGAATACGGAGTGTAGCACCCAGTTGTAGTTGACGATGTGGAGGCCGTGCAATGGTAATGGAAATGCCACCTGAAACAGATATAGTTTATGTTTCAATTTTACAATAGAAAGAAACTTTTAGCTTCCCTAAAAATAAAAATAATTACCACTAACCATCTTCCCATTGTCAAAAGTAGTTCAGTTTAACAATAATAGTGGTCTATGGCCTAACTGTAGACTGTTAGATAAGTCCATGGTTATTAAACAAGTAATTATCAAACAAGAATAAAACATTCAAAACACGATGTTCAGCTTGGATAGTCATAGCAATATTGTCATAGTAATATTTCCGGCAATGAAAAGGCAGACGAGATTGCCAAACAAGCAACTATCTGTGGTGATAAAGTACCTTTCAAAAATTATCCCCAAGACCTTTTGCGTCTTCCTATCCGTGACTTAAAATCTAGTTGGCTCAAAAGATGGTTGGTATCTAGTAGACGAATAGGATTTAATTTATGTACCTAAATATCAACCGGACATTCAAAGTAAACCCTGGTTTTTCAAGTTCAATTATTGTAATAGAAAAGTTTGTCATGATATCTAGATTGAGTTTTGGCCATTGCTGTTCTGGTGTTCACTTGAAGAAACTAAGAACACAGTTCTCAAAGTTAGATGAAAATCACAGTTAGATTAATCTACCTGTGAGTGTGCAATGGATGAAGATAATCTAAATCACATTTTGTTTTCTTGTCCCAAATTTGATCATAGTTCATTATTCAACTCATTAATTCGTTATAGTACTATATATTTCTATTCACAGTTCATATAGACAATAATAATAATATAATATAGACCCTACGTCTATTCATATAGTAAAATCTTTTATTACTGAAAGTAATATTAAACTTAGTCGTTAGTTATTTAAAGTGCCTTGTATATTATATTAATTTATCAATGTAAGTCATGACTACTCGTAGTTTTCACTATGTTTTTCATTGTTTATCTTACCCACATTGTAACTAAATAGTGTAGTTTATAGTTCAAAAAAAAGGCGCCTCTAGTGGCTCCACCACAAAACATGTGCACATGATCAGCGTTCCATTATTATTATTATGTATTCTATGCCGGCGACCGGCGGCGTTCACCCGACCCGGCACAGCTTAGATAACAGTTAATAACAGCAACGATACAACTCAGTAATAGTTATAAGGTGGCTGACTCTTGGCTCACCTCCGACAATGTCATGTTCGCCTGGTACTTCGAAGCGCCATTTCGTAAGCAGTGACGTCTCAGAAACAGATGGATTTTGAATACATAGCGTTTGTAGCGTACAAGCGTTTGTCACATTCTATTGTGATGGAACCGGAAGAAATAGGATGCGATGTAATCAAAGTAGGTTATTAGTTATATAATGCTTCACTAGTGGAATTAGGATGTTGACTCCATTTTTTATGATGTCATTAAGTTCGTTTTCTCACGGGAGATCAAATGTCTATATTGAAAAAACTGGAAATCGAAAGCTAGAAACGTCAAATATGAAAGTCAATGTCGGGCGTATCTACTGAGCGTATCGAGCTAGAAAATTTTCTATGTCAGTGACTGAGCGCCATACAAATTGGACAGAACATCAGGCGTCACTTGTTCAACGCGGGCCGTAAAGCATGCATTTTGTTGATTTGGCCATGAAAAACTATTTTGAAGTGTGTAGTCATAATTTTTTTATTCATTGTAAAGTAAAGAATCTTATGGTATCATTTAAATTACTATTGGATGATAAAAAAAAACGTTGATTTCGGGAAACTTGGATGCAAGTTATCTTTGTGGAAATTATTAATTTTTTGTGACTTTAATTTTTGTTGTGTTGATGTATTATAGTAACCTGTGTAACGATAGTAATTACCATGTATTTTATGTTTCATGCAACATCACTATTTTACCCAGCCAAACAAAAAAAAATTAAATGAATGGCATTTCAATGGCTTGATACAATCCCTAATCATGATGTATTTCGATGTAGAAGCAAATCTACCTTTATAAGACCTACAAGACATAAATTCTAAATGACTAAGAACTCAACAGCTCGAATCATGGTTGTACCACGATGTTTTCCGTCACGGAAAGCTCGTGCTCAATGTAGGATTCGAACCATCTCATCTACCCTACAGATGGATGGCCAAAGGCTATCGCACAGAGGGATATTTGGTACTGAAAAATCATTTGTACAGTGTTGCTGTTAAATTAAACTAGGCCACAGACTAAACGAACTATAGCATAAACACAGAACACTCGTAGATAATACAAGTTTGTGTAAATAAAGAGCTGACAAAGATCCTAATTTTTATCAAACTTCTTGATTTCATCGCGCGCTTGAACGCGATGAAGAATCTATTCACAAACATACTATGTTATGTGTGTTATGTTGTGTTCATTAGGTATTTATTCTTGATAACTAATGTCTAATTTAATTTAAAAAAACTGATTTGTTCTAAAAACTCCCGGAATCCTGACGAATGCCTAAAAGGCCTGACAAGTGAAATCTGGTAGCCAAGGTAAAAAAAGCAGCTTACACCCATCAAGGCTACGATCTGGCTGGCGACAGTAGGAGTCAGGTGGGTCGCGTGCCGCACACTCAGTCCGTCCAGGTCTACGACGATGGTGACTCCCAGGATCTGCATCTTGGGCTGCATCACCGCCACCTCATCCATGAACAGAGCACAGCGAACTACGTCCTCAATGGGGACAGCTTCTGTGTCCCAACGACCTGGAAATTGATGTTTATATGATAATTATTTGGTAAGCATGACAGTAATTATTTTCAATTAACAAGCAATTTTTGGATACCGATTTTCAACTTGAAGGTAGCATTAGAAAATGCCTACTATTGATGTATCACAATGTTTCATTCACCGAGCACAAGCTCAATATCATAGGTTTCGAAACATAAACCTATACCTACTATCTACTGATTTGCGGCCGACGTCTCTATCAGCCAGCGCCGCCTTAAAGCCTCCTACATATTTTAGAAGAAAGAAACAGCTCTATCTATAAGCCCCCATACACGAGCTTTCAACTTCACAACATTCCACGCAAACGTTCCAAAAACTGCCGGTGCGTGGGGTAATCTCAGATGGATTACGTGGAATGATAGGAATATTGGATATCCAAACGATCCAAATCTACCGTTCCACAACATTCCAACTCATCGCGTGTGCCCGATACAACGATCCATCTCGCCCTCTGTTGGCAGTACTCGAGCCGCAGCATTGACCGTAAAATGGAGCGATTGCTTGCCCAGAATGGAGTAACCGTCTGTGAATTCGAGCGATCTTGAATGGTGAACTTATGTTCCCAAATCCATGTACTTACCAAACCTCATGAGAATGATCCTCCCGCTGTCCGGGCTCTCTGGCAGGACCCCTCCGTATACGTGCTTGACCTTCTGCAGTCCGAACGCGTCACAGTCGTACAGGTACGCATTCTGGCGTCGGAAGTCTTCGTAGCGCACCATCTGGATCAAATAATGGGGATGTTGACTCCATATCAATTCGTTTTCTTATGAGAATTAGACATTTGATTCTCATGAGAAAATTTGAATATAAAGAGATATTAAAAAAACTGAAAATCGAACGTTAGAAACGTCAAAAATGAGAGTCAAAGCCGGGCGTAAGGCACGTCTTTTAATGTTGGCCTCATTAGTCAGCTCAAAATTATGCAACAAGCTATGGTTAGGACTATGCTCGGGGTTTCATTGCCTGATAAAATTTGGAATAAAGGGATCCGAAGGAGAAATAAAGTACTACTAATTTCCTCGGTTGGACCTTCGACCTCATCATCAACTAAGTCGAGATTGTTGTCAAACATATTCAATATTCATGCACCAACCACTAAAAAAACAAATGCGCTTGGTTACTGCCATTTGTAAAGTTTCTACACTCAATCATAAAGGAAGTGTGTCAACCATTTGTACTCGATATATCTGTACGTAGTATTATATGTTCTGTAGTAATCAGTGCTTTTGTAGTGAGAGTTTTATACTGATTTTATTAGCTGCAATGTCAAACATATATATGTTGTAGTTACAGATGTACCACTCGGATTCAGAAATTTGAAACGCTAAGGCCTGTGCAGAACAGTGGTGCGTTCGTTACCGTCTTACCGAGACATATTGTAGTAATTTTACTGGAATAAAATAAAGAAATAACCCTTTTCGTACTGTTTATGAGCAAAAAAACTCTTTACTTACCAGTCTATGAGCTAAAGCCGGTATAAACCTCCGACATCTGAGGAATCTGAGCAAGTACGCGTCATCCATGCGACGGGGATTGCATTCACCTCTCTCTGGGAAGTTACAATGGTCGTTGTTATTATTGTGTATAGATTTTATGGAACCTTGTCACGACAAAGCTTATGTAAATTTATTAATAGTAACTTTTTTTTAAATTATATTTTGTTAGTACTGACCGTACTTCCTGTCTGTTCATATTAGCACTGTTGGAACTGTTATGCTTTCAATATTCTATAGTCTATTATAGGCTTGTGAATGAATTAACCAGTGCTTGAATAATTTATAAATCATTATTTTACTAGTAATATTATTAATAGATAGGTACTGTTCATTACATTTAATTACAAAAACGGTTAAATAATAGAGAATATACTTTATAAATACAAAATTACTGAGGTTATTCATATTAACACAGTAAATGAAATTCACAGAAAATATACAAGTTACAACCCCCACAAAGATATTGCATCTAAAAGTTAGATCCTATAGATAGTAAGATAGTCAGCAGGTACGTTGGCTCTCATTTTTAACGTTCCTAGCGTTCGATTTCCAGTTTTTTCGATATAGACATTTGATTCTCATGAGAAAACGAATTGATTAAAATCATGAAAGATTGGTAGCATATTCCCTAAATCTACAGGCCATTGTTAGTACCTAGACCTAATAAATTTGTATTTCCTTCTTTCCGTATAGATAACAAGCTTCTGCCCGCGGTTTCACCCGCGTTCTCACAGGTAAGTATAAAGTAAGCCTATGTTACTTTCCGGTCCATAAACTAGATCTATGCCGAATATGACGTCGATCCGTTGCTCCGTTGCTGCGTGAAGGAAGGGCAAACCAACTAACGTACAAACATACTTTTGCATTAATTATAGTACGGAAGTAGGGATTCAAATGCTCCAGTCCAATACCAAGTTGATAGCGTAGTTACCACAGAGATATCTGTGGTATAGATATATATATAAGATACAGATCTGTGGTAGGTACCTTTTGCTGGCAGCATTGCACATTGAATTACATTTCGACCGAAAAAGTTGACCAAGTTTTTTAACAAACCGCTTTCTTCCCGTAAACTTTCTTTTTGAGAGCTTGTAATATTAAGGAAAAGGTCTCGGTAATTTGAGAAAGCGTCATTAATTTTCCTGACGAACGGGTTACCGGGGATACCGGTTTGAATGACCCAATCCTGCAGACAGTTGTTTATATTATTTGTAACCCTTTTTCCTTTTTAATACGCTTTTATTACCTTCACTTATACACCTATGCAATGCAATAATTTGATATCATGGAGCTGATCTGATGATAGAGCCAAGAGGTGGATAGTGGAAATCTTCAATGGGTATAAGTAAACTTCTCCAGTTTGAGATCATATGATTCGTTTTGACGAGTCCAATAGACTGCATTTGGTGTCGAGGGTCTGAAGACGAAGCCAGTGGGAAGCATTTTTTAGTTATTTTTTAATAAACATATAATTATTGTTTTTCGAAAATTTCTTATAGTTTCTGCCCGCGGTTTTACCCGCGTTCCCATAGGAACCGTGCATTTTTCCGGAATAAGTAGCCTATGTTACTCTACGGTAAATAAATATTTATGCGCCCGTTGCTCCGTTGCGTGAAAGAAGGACAAACCAACAACCGTACAAACGCATTTTCGCATTTATTATATGAGTATGGACTAGTTTCTGTTCGCGGTGTCACCCGCGTGATGATTTCCACAGGAACAGTGCATTTTTCGGGATCACGACCCGGAGTCCTCAAAAAGGACAAAAAGGTTTTTTCTGCCACTATTCTGGAAATTGGGACTACAAAATAGAAGCCTAAAAAGAAAAACAAAAATAGTTCGTCATCTTACCTTGTATCATTTGCCGCAACTCTTCAATAACCTTGCCCCTAGTCTCGAAGGTCTCATTGCAGTGCTTCTTAGCATATTCCTCGAAGTCAGGGTCTTCATATCGGCTCACTTCAGCTTGGTACGCTATTTCTAAGAACGGCATCCTTGAAGGTCCAAATAGTAGAAATTTAAAGGGACTTGTAGCCAAAGTACCTTTGAACAAGAAATGATAACAAATCAAAAAAATGTTTGCCGCAGTCAGTTGAGAGTTATGAGAGGTATTTATTCAGTGGTTCTGAAAGTAATATTGAAGAGATTCCTGGTGCGATCCCTTTTGGCCACAGCTCTAATGTAACTGTCTTCACAGGACTGTCAATGTCTTTATAAAACCATACCGACCACAATTCAAGAGTCAACTCTTTGAGAATTTAGTAAGAAGTGAAACGTTCTTGATATCATTGCCACTTACGAATTAAGTAGATAACGGAGTATTTAAAAATAATCTAAGTATTGTAGTTACTTATACACGTGTGTTGTTAGCCACTCTTCACTAGCAAAGTTTTGAAAAACAGATTAGATTTTGCTTCTCAGTTCAATGCAAGCACTCGCGCAAAAACCTACAACTTTCATTTCTATTCGCTTTTAGTTCTTTTGTTTTTCTTTTCACGATTTTGAACTGAACACTTTCGATCTCACGATATATTTCTGCCTTCACAACTCAAGGTTGCGATGCCCAACGCGTGTGGTAGCCTTCACGGGACTGTACCAACCTCGTCGCCGGCCTCCGTTTACCATACCTTAATTATAATCGCAACAACCCGGTAGGACGTATAACGTATTCGTACCACTATGTGACTGTTGAGTTGTCTGTGGACTGGGTTGCTAACCTCTCATTGCCTGTGATTACAATTAAGCGCTACGTACTTTCTTATCTAAATATTTCGTTACTAATCATTGCGCGAATTAGTTATCGTTCTACAAGCTTTTATTAACTTGCAGTGTTTTGTGATGTAGTCAAATCTTGCAAGCTTAATTTGATCCACTACTCGATGTTAGATTGAGCCGAAATTTAATATACATAGGTGAGTAAAATTCAATGACAACGCAATATAATGATGTCACAGAGCATGTAGCCGGAAGGCGGCCACAGGACCTCTGTAATGAAACGATGAACCCCATCGAGTTTGGGCTCGTTTGTATTGTCTTTACAAGTACTTTGATCCTAGATGATGTCCAGAGTCCTGATGATGAATCCGGAAAGTGGCTACAATATTAAAGTACTAATTTATAAAAGCTTGTCTGGAAAAATTTATCTACAAAATTTTTCGTACCGGAGAGAAACCCTCCACGATATCAATAGCAGTAATCCTACATACATTATACTTGCTTAAATTGTTGTTATTTGACAACTTCTGAATTCAAATGTAAATACATATTTGATTGTAATATTGATTTTTATGCTACATTGAAAGCTTTGATACGGTTCAGTGTATTTTTTCCGTTACACTTTTTACCGACAAACGTAAGTTGTATAGGTACTTTAAAAACGGTACCTACCTACACAATGCGTTCGACTTTCAATTTGCCGAGTACGGGACCACGACGTCCGAATGCTATCTCGGCCAAGCCACAGAATACATAATAGTACAAGCCATGCACCAATTGCTTATGTACCAACTTTATAGGTACCTATATCATGTGCAGATTGAACTTTAAGTTCACCATTCACGAGCGTTCCAAATCCATCTCGTGCGTCGTGGATTTGGAACGCTCGTGCATGCGTCGTGAATTGAGTCATATTGAGTGGAACGATGCAAATGATCCATTTTTGAGCCCAAAGACGAGCACTCCATTCCGAGCGCGCCATCGCTCCATTTTTAGGTTATTGTGCATCTCGAGTAGAGCGCGAAATTGATCGTCGTATCGGCTACTAAGATGAGTTGGAACTTTGGATTTGGAATATTGGTTTAGAAACCCATCTAATATTTCTATCACTCCTCGTAATTCATTGAGATTCCCCACACACGGGTGGTTTTTGGGATGTTGCCGTTAAATTGGAGTGCTCGTGTATGTGGCCTCTATAATTCATAATCACGATAGAACTGTTAGTTTTTTCGTTTCCGCCGAAATATCGGAAATTCGAATCACATAATACCAACCTATAGATGGACGTAGTAAATATTCCTTTTTAGTGATAATTTTCATAGTGCTAAGACAGTTTAAAAACCTATATTATAAGATCGTGCCCTAAGTATGGGACCATTGACTTTCAGATGAATGAAATAGGTATTTCTGAAGCGGTCCATAAAAATAATCTATATATGCCTTGAAGATAGATTACCTACTTACCTACTACATCCTTTTTTTTGTAGATTAGTTACACGTTGTATGTTAGATGTACCTACCTAATTTAGCAATAATAGATATTTAAGAAGTAGTTGGTAACGGCATTACATGAAATTAAATTCAGTTTAAAAAAAATGCCGTTGTAATCGATTCCATGGAGGAAAAGATTTATATTTTTTGGAAGTCAACTGAAAAGTCTAAAATATTTTTGTTTATTTCATTGCCATCTATCGGAATTTCGTAGAATTATGTGTCCTGTTAGGATATAACGAGTTAAGTACCGTAGTACGGTTTTGTAATACTGTGACAGGAGTCTATGCATGACGAAATGCCGAGGTATATCTCGCCGTCCGATAGCGATGATGCAGTGGTAAAAATAATCCTGTTAGTGGTAGGACTAACTCTTCCACAAACTACTATGAACTCTTCTGCGACTGTCCGTCTGGGTAGTTACCACCGCTTTGCTCGTGAAGTCTGCCACCAAGCAGTAGTTTGCAAGCATTACCGTGTTCCGGTTTGATGAGCGGCGTAGCCAGTAAAATTACTGGGCTTATGAGACTTAATACCTACCTAATGTCTGTTGTATTATGTATGTAGGTGATACCAGAAGGTCCAGAGTTATAATTCAAACATGTATAATATTTGTAGCCATATATTTATGGAGAAAACAATTCTTACAATTACTTCAGTATTTTTTATTTTACGTACTCGACAGTAGATGACATAGGAAGAAGTATATTGAAACGTCTCCTCTATGCTTTTCAGCGGAGATTGTTATTGTGTACAAAAAAGGTTTCATACCAACATTCCTCCTCACGATGACAATCCTAAGCGTTGCTTTAGCTCCAGGTGTCGAGGTCCTGGCATTCCTTTCGTTAACATATCAGCTAACATATTTGAAGTGTCTTTGTAGCGCACATTGATTACACCAGATTGTATGTGATCCTTTAAAAAGTGAATCCTCAGATCAATGTGTTTTGTTTTGCTACTTATAATGTCATTTTCGCATATCTTTAACGCTGCTTGATTATCATTAAAGATTGTTATCTTATCTTGCTTCAGTGCTGTTATGTCTTTAAGCAATAGTCTTAGATGCAGTGCTTCTTTAACAGCATCTGAGATCGACATGTATTCTGCTTCCGCAGTGGACATAGCAGTTGCTCTCTGTTTTCTTGATTCCCAGCTTACGACCCCGTTTGCTAGCATAAAACAGTATCCAGTATAGGACTTTCTATCTATAGTGCATGCTGCCCAGTCTGCATCTGCATATCCCATCATTTCTTTGTTAGCAGTGTTCTCGAAACTTATTCCCATTGTTTTTGTTCCTTTTAGGTACCTCAGGATTCTCTTAGCAGCTTTGTAATGTTCACTTCCAAAACAATTGTTGAACTGCGAGAGATAACTTACAGCAAACATAATATCTGGTCGTGTGGCTACAGCTAGAAACATTAGGGACCCAATTAGGTTTTGATAGGGTATCGTCTCATCACTGTTTGCTTCTTTTTCCAATTTTAGACGAGGCTCTATTGGCGTAATGCTCGGCTTGCAGTCCTCCATTCCAAATTTAGTAAGTAATTTTTCAATATATTTTTCTTGTTTTAGTTCGATCTTGCCTTTACTTTGTTTTATTTCTATTCCCACAAAATCATTAACGAGACCAAGATCTTTCATTTCAAAAATACTTTTTAGCATTTTATTGACTTCGTCAAACATTTGTTGACAGGAATAGGCCATCAGCATGTCGTCAACATACAATCCGAGAAGAATTTTAGCTCCTCCTTTTTCCATGATGTAAATGCATGGATCAGCTGTTGATGGTATAAAGCCAATTTTCTTTAATTCGCTATCTAATTTTTTATACCATTGTCGCCCGGATTGTTTAAGGCCGTACAAAGCTTTCTTTAGCGAACATACTTTCTCTCCTTTTATCCTTGTCACATCTTCCAGCATTTTCTTTGCTTTATGGAAAATGGTTGAATCTTTATTTGAGCTTTCATCTATCATTATTTCTGTGATATACTGTTCCAAAAAATCTGGCTTCTTCATTACAATAGTTTCATCTAAATCACCGTTTAAATATGCGGTTGTGACATCTAGTTGATGAAGTTTCAAACCTTCTTGGATTGCAGTAGCTAACAGCAATCTAATGGAGCTCAGTTTGGCAACCGGGGCCCAAGTTTGATTGTAGTCTATGCCAGGTCTTTGTGTAAAACCTCGTGCGACGAGGCGAGCTTTTTTAATGTTATTTGCTTTTTCTTTGAGTATTATCTTGAAATCTATGATATTTTTCTCTTCTCGCTTTTTTATTTCCCATGTACCATTTTTAATATGCGCCCTTATTTCTGCTTTTATCGCATCGTGCCATTCTGTATTTATTCCATCTTTGGCTTCGGTCTCGCATAAATATGTAAGTTCATCGACATCCTGGTATTCATCCGAAGATGATTGTGACGTCGAAGGTTTATCCAGCACGTAGTCTTTTTGCCAGGTAGGAGGTTTTTTCTGTCTACGAGACCTCCTTCTTTCATTTTCAGGCTCTTCTAAGTTCCTCCTGCCTTGAATACTTTCAGGGACTGTACTTGTTTCAGGTGTAGCAGGTTTCTGAAAAGAGTTCGGTACTACTTCAACATCCACAACAGGTATGTATTCTTTTTTCTCTTTCTGTTTCTCTTTTTCAGGCTGCTGTTGTTCCTGTCCACCGAAAATATTATCATAGTTTTCATCGTCACTATGATCATGATGACTGTGATAATACATTATGTCAATGACCTTCACGTCTCTGCTTATTATCACAGTCTTCTTGTCTGGTAGAAAAATTCGAAAACCTTTTGCGTTTTGTGCATAGCCAACAAAAACTCCTTCCGATGCTTTTGGGGTAAATTTTCCTTTCCTGTGCTTATTCAAAACAAAAGCTTTACATCCGAATATTTTCAAATGATTCCCCGATGGTGTACGTTCAGTCCATTTTTGGTAAGGTGTAAAACCTTTAAGAGCTTTAGCCGGACTTCGATTGATCAAATAATTTGCAGTATTTACCGCTTCCGCCCATAAATCTTTTGGCATGTTTCCGTCAATCATTAGGCATCGAGCTTTGTCTAGTAATGATCTGTTCTTTCGTTCACTCTGCCCATTTTGCTGCGGAGTATATGGTGCCGTCAGTCTTCGTTTGATCCCATTTTCTTTTAGGAAAGCGTCGAATTCCCGGTTACGGTACTCAGATCCGTTGTCTGACTGTAGATTCTTTATTTCATAGCAATCGTGGAATTTCTCGACTTTATGCTTATATTCCTTAAAAATCTCGAAAACTTCACTTTTATTTTTGATAAAATATACGCAGCAATATTTTGTAAAGTCGTCAATAAACGTAACAAAATATCTGGCTCCGCCCAAAGATTCCGGTTGTATAGGGCCACACACATCAGTGTGTATTATTTGTAAAGGCTGAGTAGACTGGGGTTCTTCTACGGAATGAAACGGCAATCGTGTCATCTTTCCTTTGATGCATGTTTCACACTCAGGTAAATCTCCGCTTCCCAGTTCTATTCCTTTAATAAGGTTCTTTTTCGCGACTAACTTTAAGTCACTTTCATTAAGGTGGCCTAACTTTTGGTGCCAAGTGCGTAAATCATTTCTGTCTATACGGGCCACTTGTGCTTGTTCAGCACTCTTAATATAGTAAAGACCATTTTGTTTTATGGCAGTCAATGATGTTTTGCCTTTTCCATCTATGATATTGGCTTTGTCTTTAGTAAAAACAACATTGTTCCCTTTTACAGTAATTTTAGCAACTGACAGCAGGTTTATTGATAAAGCAGGCACATACAAGGTATCTTGCAAATTAATTATTTCGTCATTAATGTTCAAACGAACTTTGCCTTTGCCTTCAACGTTTACAGTGTTACTATTTGACGCTAGACGTAGAGATCCAGTTTCAGAGTTAATTGACTCAAACTGTTCTTCTTGAGCACACATATGAGAGGTGCAGCCACTATCTAAACACCATGTATTGGGGGAGGTGATAGATAAGCATATCGGTGCAAGGTTGTAAGTTTTTTCTTGACGTTTTCTGTCATTTTCTTTTTCTTCTTTATCAACCTTCTTTTTGCTCCAGCATGATTTAGTGTCATGTCCTTTTTTCTTACAGGTATTGCAAAACTTAGTTTTCCTTTTTGTATAGAAAGCTTCTCCTTCTGTTTTTATATTCTTCCTAGCTTCACTTTCTTCTATTATTTTTATCTTTAACTCGTCTGGTGGAGGCAACTTGTCACGGGATTCTATAGCGATTCTGAAGTTTTCATAGTTCGCTGGCAGACTATAGAGTATCATAATACATAATAGATCTGGATGCAGTTCCACCTCCATGTCAGCTAACTTTTCAACAATGTCCATAAAATTGTTGAGGTGTTCACGAACATCATTGTTCTCAACTTTTTTTAGTATAAGTTGCTTCAGTAACGTCGCTTTGCGAGCTGGTCCGGTACTATGGTATATATTTTTCAATTTACTCCAAAGTTCAAATGACGTTTTGCAATTTTTTACCTGTTTAATCTCTGACGGTGATATCAGTAACAGTAGTTCAGATCGTGCCAGTAAATCCTTTTGCATGAAGGATTTTTTCTCATCTTCATTTTGAGACGGCGGCTTTGTGATGCCACTGGCGATCTCCCATAAATTATTTTTAATTAATATGGCTTGAGCTTGAACACTCCAAGTATCATAATTATTTTTTGTGAGCGAATCTATTTTGTAGTGAGTAGCCATCTTTATATTCTTTGTTCTGAGACTTACTCCATAGTTCCGTACGCTCTGCTACCACTTGTTGTATTATGTATGTAGGTGATACCAGAAGGTCCAGAGTTATAATTCAAACATGTATAATATTTGTAGCCATATATTTATGGAGAAAACAATTCTTACAATTACTTCAGTATTTTTTATTTTACGTACTCGACAGTAGATGACATAGGAAGAAGTATATTGAAACGTCTCCTCTATGCTTTTCAGCGGAGATTGTTATTGTGTACAAAAAAGGTTTCATACCAACAATGTCTCAGGGTAACGACTGCACTGCAGTGCCACGCAGGCCTTTGTGTTTCAAAGTTCTGGGTGGCACTGCAATTGTTATGGGCCAGAGTTATGCTTACCACCAGGCAAACGACCAGCAGGTCTCTTTACCAAATAACATTAAAAAAATAATGTTACAGAAACATTTTAAAAATAACAGACGAGAACGCAACGTTCCTTTTCTAAACTTATCAACTATTTTTTTCTTATGTCATTGAATTATTCATAATAATTATTTCTTCACTCCTTATTAAATTCGTTATTTCAATAAAACAAATGGTTATAAAAATAAAATCATTTAATTATTTCTTACCTAAAAGTAGTTAAAATTCCTTATAAAAATAGAAGGTACCGACTGCTAGATAAACTACAAGTTCTATTTTTCACAATAATATATTTATAGTAAAACGCCTACCCCGATAGCATATCCAGGTCACAAAATTAACTAAGTATATAACTTTAGTAATACTGTACATTCTACTAATAATCTCTTTCTAGAACATAAACTATGGATGGTATGATATAACAATATATATAAAAAAAAACCCGGCCAAGTGCGAGTCGTGTTGCAATCTTACAAGGATATTCACGACTAATTAGGTAAGTACTTACAATGACAATGAAAGCTAGTTATACATTTAACCTAACCTAAATTACATATTTACATGTAGGGCTAAAATAATGGAAATAATATATATATTAACCTACCTAAAGCTATTAGAAACTAACAAACTTAATCTGACGAATCTAATAAGTAGGTACTAAATATCTATTAAAAAAAGTTAAAAATCACGTATAAACGAACAAAATAGCACTACTGTACAGCTGTACATTTGAACGGTCACTAGTAAGTGACCGTTCAAAGTATGATGATCACTCAGGACTCGGACAGTAAATGATTTCTCATTTTCTACGTAAAAGACACATTGAGGTGTTTTTCACACTTGATAGGTTAGCATTGGACTACTATATTTGAACACGCTGAACTTAAAATAGGATTGAATCTCAAGTGTACCTTATAGCTCTCTACCGGGACAATAGATAATATCCGAGTCGAAACCGTCTTGCGCCATCGCCAGTAGGAGGAAATGCACAATACACCCCAAGCGGGATGTTAGTACAGCCCTATCTATACAAATAAATAAAATTGAATTGACTGTTTGTAATATCAAAATAACAGCTTTTTACCAAATGCATATGAAAGTATATAGGTACGGCATTTATAACAAAAAACCATTGTTAAAATTTTTGTCTGTCTGTCTGTTTGTTCCGGGTAATCTCCGAAACGGCTGGGCCGATTTTGACGGGATTATCACTGGGAGATAGCTGATGTTACAAGGAGTAACTTAGGCTACTTTAATTTTAGAAAAAGAATTAGGATACCGCCCAAAAAATTAAAAACCATGACATCCAATATCTCCGCGCGGGTGAAACCGTGGGCAGCAGCTAGTTACGAATAAGAATAAGAACTAATCTAGTCCGTGGCATAACCTAGGGTCCTCATGTCGTTGTCAAATTCCTTGTTCTTGTACTGTTTTATCTTAGTCAGCCACATTTCCAGTGACACCTCATCACGTTGGCCGCCGTACCGTTTCGGAAGGCATTCGGGGTCTATGTACCTGTAAAAGGAGTTACTACCATTATTAGTATTACACTCGAAAAAACACAGGTTTTTTTATGCTATTTGGTAACGAGACGAGCTGTTCGTTTGCCTGATGGTAAGGCATAACGCCGGCCCATAACAATTGCAATGCCACTCAGAACTTTGAAGTACAAAGGCCTGCGCGGCACTGCAGTGCGCTTGTTACCCTGAGACATTAGGTATTACGTCTCATAAGCCCAGTAATTTCACTGGCTGCTCTATTCATCAAGCCGGAACACAGTAATGCTTGCACATTACTGCTTGGCGGCAGACTTCACGAGCAAAGCGGTGGTAACAACCCAGATGGACGCTCGCAGAAGAGTTAGTCCTACCACTAACTGATTTTGGTATATAATACAAAATCGCCAACTCCACATTTCTACGTTCCCGTCAAAACCTCGAAAACACCTTTATTAATAAGTAAAATATTTTGGTTAATTCATACCTGTGTAAAGAAGTGAAGTCATATCCGTGAAAATGCACTTTCTGCCAGAGGTCGTCCGCCGGCGCAAACCTCTTGAATATTGGGAATAGGGTCTCGAAGAACCGGGAAATATTCACAATATGGACCCCGCGCTGGTGAATGGGGAACGCATACTGTAACAAATAAAGATTGAGCTTTCATGGAAAGAAAACATGTATTTTTTAATCATTGATAGTTTACCATTTGACCTAACTAAATTCGGATGTTGCATGAAACACACAACACATAATTTCTGTTTTTAGTATACATTTTTAAGAGGATCACATTAACACAATAAAAATGAAATTCACAAAAAAGTATATAATTTCCACAAAGACACAGCATCTAAGTTTCCCAAATTCAACAGTTTTTTTATCATCTATTGGTAATGATAAGATTCTTTACATTTTAATGGATATAAAAATGTATGACAACTATATACTTAAACTCAGTTTTTCACGTACAAAACAACAAAATGCATGTTTTTAGTACAGACTAGCTGCTGCCCGCGGTTTCACCCTCGTGAAGATTTTGGATTTCATAGTTTTTATTTTTTTGCCTATAACAATTGCAGTGTTACCCAGTGCGTTCGTTACTCTGAGACATTAGGTAAGTTATATAACATATTCATAAACTCAGTCATTTCACTGACTACTTTGCTCATCAAAGCGGGTGGTGAAAATATGCTTATACACAATGATCGTTCGTCGATTCGTTGAGATAATAGGGGGTATTGATTACTACCATAACATTTTCACCAACATACCCCTAAAACGTTCATAGAGTGTGCAGCTATTGTTGGCGAGAATGACCGCATGTGACGCATCGTCAGACCCTCACAGTCCAGCAGGGCTGTTCCACCCAGGATCTGCAGCTTGGGCTGCATGATGCCGATCTCCAGAAGGAGGAGGCAGCCGCGGATCAGGTCTTCAACTGGGATCTTGTCAGGGTCCCATAAACCTGTAAAATTTTAAAATCTAACTAAAACTAAATAACGTATAGTAAGTACAAGTAGCTATCGCTATTCAGCGATAAGATTTCCTATAATCGACCACACAACCATACAGATCGGCGAGTGACTTCACTAACCACACTTGTACTATTATCTATTTTGTGTCCATTATCGCTTTAAGGCAAATACAAAAACACTTACCAAGTCTACAAATAATAAGTCTCCCGACATCGGGCCGGTCGTACAACACGCCCTCGAAGATCCTGCCGAGCCGAGTAAGGCCGAACCAGTCCACGTCCCGCCACAGGTGCGGGTTCCCGTCTCGGAAGGAACAGTACCGTACTAGCTGGAACAAACACCTAAGTCCTAAGTCGTATAGAATTTAAACTATTGAATTACAGAAAAACCTATAAGAAGTCTACGGTCGTAAAGTAACACGGTAAATTTCTCAGTATTGTGCGTTCAAGCTAACATTTGCAGTTGGAATGTATGGGAGAACATGTTTTTTAACGGCTAACTATCACAAGGTCTATGTAGGAATTAATTAAAGGTCTATACCAAAACATCTAATAAGCGAATTGTTAGCTTCTCAAAATGTCAAAATGTCTGAATACTTAGGCACAAAAATAAATAGTAATAATACGTGGGATGGAGACATTACCATGACGGACCGCCTGTTTTTCAAGCATCACCGGAAAATACACACATAATCTTAGTTAGGTTTGTCCCTACAGTCTTGGTCGATCTGCTTATCATATCTGTTTTTAATAGTGACACTTATCGTAACTATTAAGCATTAGCTACTGTGAATTAAAATAATGATGATATTCATGAATATGCAAATGAAAAATTGACGATCTGCTAGACTAGACGTTTTGCTAAACCAACCTTCCGATAGCTGGATGATTTTGTACAATGGACATTTTACTAATTAGATATACTGCTTATTAGACTTTTCACGTAGTTAGACTTTTTTCTACTTAGATCTGATAGTGAGCCTATTTAACTTGTGTATATTAATTTTGAGTAATAAATCACTGTTATTCTATTCTCTTTACCAATCGATGTGCTCGTGCTGGTATTGACTTCCTAGCCCTCAGGAACCGTAGAAGGAAAGCGTCGTCTGTCCGGGGAGGGTGGCACTCTCCTCTTTCTGGAAAAATAATAAAAAAAAATGTGACGAGGTATTTTATACATTTAGCTTGCCATCATAGGACTAGCTCTTCTGCGAGTGGCCGCCTGGGTGGGACCAATAACGCTTTGCTCGTATAGTTTGCCGTGAAGCAGCGTTACCGTGTTCCGGTTTAATAGCAAAGTAGTCTGTGAAATGACTTGTCTAGACTCTAGAGTTACTTTCTAATATCCCATGATAGTAATAAGGGCATTATAACAGTGCAGCGCTTTCTGATTGGTACTGCAATTGTTATGGGCTGGCGTTAAGCTTCCCATCTTGTCCAATATCCAATAGCGCTTATAAAAAACACCCAGATTTGAGCTTATTTTTAAGTGCAAAAATATTAAGCCTGTTCTGGGTATCGTATCCGCAACCCTCGAAAAAGTACAATTGAATTTTTGTAATTATTATATTTAAATAAATATGCAGAAAAATATATTTTTTCAGACAAGCTTTTGTAAAATACGCAATTGGAACTGTTAAGTCAAATGTCAAGTGGCCACCTTCCGGTTCCATCATCAGGATTCTGGACACTATGTTTTAGGATCAGAGTACTTGTAAAGACATATCAAACGAGCCCAAACTCGATGGGGTTACGTCGTTTCGTTACGGAGTTCCTGTGGCCACCTTCCGACCTCATCATCAGACCAGCTCTGTGATATCATTATATTATTGCATTGTCAACCGATTTGCCTTTGTACGTATACAAAATTTCGGCTCAATCGAACACCGGGATGTGGGCCAAAAGCTTGCAAGATTTGACCTAAACAAACATAACAAAATTGCAAGTTAAAAGAATTTCTATCCAGTTTTGTAATATGGAAGCAAAAGCCCAAGATTCGTCTCTAATCTCAGCTTAAATGTCAATTAATCTGAGCATGTCTAAAAGCTAAAATAGGTGCATTCACGCGTTCACTTCACTTTGTTGGGATGCTGCAATATTCGGACCCGAGCAAGTCACCCATTATTTTTAAGTAACCTTAATTAAACTTTCTAATGACGTTATACTACATTCTACATTACACACAAAGTACAAGATTACCGGTCAGTTAAGTAGAACGTAACAAAAATGTAACATGAAGTTAAAATAGTAATGTTTTTAACAGAGTTCAAAAAAAGAAGGTTACGATGTTACTCGATTTCTCCGATTTAAATGATTATTTTTTCATGAATAGGGTATATATCAAGGGTGGTCCTTTTATAAATTTTATGAAAGAATGTGGTGGTATTCTTTCTAAGGGTGGAAAAATCTGGGATGAATTTCATATATCGCGATATTTTCATCGAAGTCGGTCCCCGCTTTTGGAAAAGCAGTTTAATTTGAAACAGAATAGACCAACGCTTGATCACTTCTCACCAGTAACGCAAGTACGGAACTTTGCGATCCATAACGATTGATAAATTGACATTTCGATGAGTTAGAATTAGAAATGCCTACATCTAGGGCGTTGTTGATTTTTTTCGAAACGAAACACAACCTTTTTCCCAAGATCTAAAACTAATCTCCGAAACTAGTTTTGCGACGATGACAAGTTTTACTTGTGATATAGATTGCCAAGGTTTGATGCCAAGGTCTGGCTAAAAGTAATGCTTACAAATTACTGCTCGGCGGGTGGCGGCATCCTTTACGAGCAAAGCGATGGTACCCACCCATGAGGGACACTTGCAGAAGAGTTAGTCCTACCACCTGGTAGCTACCACCGTAATCAAACTTTACGCTCACCACAGAAAGTTTGCTCCGGCCGAACCTAAAGCTCCACGCTTTGCAAGTAAAGTTTACTATCAACTTAGTCACGTAGCTGTCAAATACTTACATATATAGGTACGTTACGTATATTTGAAAGCTTTATCGACGGACATGAGTTGATGACACAGTTAGCGTAGTTTACTTTTTAGTAAATAAGCCCTGAACTTACCATATATGATTCTTCGTAGCTCATCAATGAGCCGGGTTCTCGAGTAGGGATCCTCTGCACAAAGCTCAAACGCCACGTCCGCCGAGTCTGGTTCGTCGTGGCGGTTCATCTCCGCTTGAAAGGCTATCTCTTTGAACGACCATATCTTTATGTCAGTCTGTGAAAAAAAAAATATAACGTTTACCCAGTCATAGTCGTACTTGTGCTCCTACACTAGCATTCCATGTGTGGCAGATGATATTGACACACACAGATTCACCTCACAAACATCCAAGACCCGACAATATCATTGCTCACTTGACAAATATCGCTCCTGCCGAGGCTTCGAACAATTCGGAAAAAAATATGCACGGCGGTGGTAGGGCATTTTCGAGTGCTTGCCTGGCTGGTCTGTTATAAATAAAATAAATAAATAAATAAATAAACGCTTACACTCATACCCCCGCACTAGGATTCCCTGTGTCGCAGATGGCATGGACACACACAGATACACATCACAAACATCCAAGACCCGAGAACAAACTTTATGTTTACACAAAATCTGCCCCGGCCGGGAATCGAACCCGGGACCCCTCGCTTTGCAGGCAGGGTTACTACCAACTTAGCTACCGAGCCGTAATCTGGATTATTGTAATGTTTTTGATATTATCGGTGAACGAAAAAACTAATTATTATTGATTGAGACTTTAGTTCCTGCCAATTCCACCCCTTGTGAAAATATTATAGGTACTGTTCACGTAAATATAATTCTCAAAAGTTACGCTGCCAACGGGATTTGAAACCTCGTCCTATGTTATGTACACCTGCTCTAGCAGATCTACATAACATAGCGCCATCTATAATGGCGCCACCCAGTTATCATTATCTTAAGAATTTTGGAGCTAACATCGATGGCTCCCAATAAATAGTTGGTTAAAGCGTCTGGTTTAGACAGTGACCGTTAAATCTGTACTCTGCTTAGCCGGTCACCCCCAAGGCCAAGGTTATGCATTATCACTGCGTATCGCAAATTCGGTAAACCAATCACAACACACCGTTTTCCCTCGTCTGATGTATGAGTTTGAAACTGACCAATTACAATTCACAACACACCGTCTGCCCTCGTCACCCGCCTACATTTTAAGATTGTGTTCTCATGCAAAACTTGGATTACGCGGCGTCTAGGTTTATTGGTCTGTGGTTTTAGTAACCCACAAGACTCTCGTTGAATCTCGTTGTCTGCGTAATGTTTTGATATGTATAATATTTAAGTGAACATCAGCTAGTGTGAGTTAACACATTAAAATATATTGACTTACATTATTATTACAATTAACAGGTGTTGAATTTGTAAATAGACTAGCTTCTGCCAGCGGTTTTCACCCACGTTCCCACAGGAACCGTGCATTTTCCGGGATAAAAAGTAGCTTATATTACTCTCCGGTCCATGAACTATATATATAGGTATGCCAAAAATCACGTCGATCCGTTGCTCAGTTACTGCGTGAAAGAAGGACAAACCAACAAGTCAACAAACCAAGAAACACACTTTCGCATTTATAATATTAGTTGGAAGTAGGATAGTAGGATGTAATCTGTTATTAGTACATTATATTTACATAAGTCATTAACCACCATTGTACAGTAAAAATAGATTTAATTGCAGCAAACGCAACCGATAGCCGGGGTGGTTAAGTAGGTCGGCCCATCAGCTAACGGTAAACTCGATGAAATCAAAACTAACAAGTCACCTGCAACAGCCTTGGAGGCCAAACATGCCCAATAATATCACGCCGAGGGCATAGAGTTAATACGTATAGAGGGACGTTTTCAAACGGAACACTCGCGCAATAATTTAAGTGTCGCGCACGATAACGACATATCTTATTCTACGTGTTACTTATGACCATCTATGATTATATTATCACGTAACATATTAAATAAACATAAAACATAAACATAAACGCTTACACACTCATACCCCCGCACTAGGATTCCCTGTGTCGCAGGTGGCATGGACATACACAGATACACATCACAAACATCCAAGACCCGAGAACAAACTTTATGCTTACACAAAATCTGCCCCGGCCGGGAATCGAACCCGGGACCCCTCGCCTTGCAGGCAGGGTTACTACCAACTTAGCTACGGAGCCGTCATTACGTACATCATTGTCACGTAAATTGCCCATTTTCTAGTTGTCTGTTAATTTTTTCCAAAATCCGTTCACAGATTTTCGTAGTGATTTAAGGACCGTTCTTTAAGGATATATGTTCTTACCTATAAGAACTATTTCCTATACAGCTACAACGACTAGATTACCTTCCTTTACTGCCCCCTCTCAAAAGTACACCCTGTAAAATTAAGACACTTGTGAAATTTGGTCCACATTTTATCATGTAGAAAAAATCATAAAACAAGTTATGCAAGATAATTGTGGCTAATCATTTTTCCAATGTAGAAAAATTCAAGGATCGCAGTGCGGAAATTAGAAAGCTGAGATCAGTTGAAGCTTCACAGCACGCCCTTTGACCCGACCAATTTACTTAGGTATTATCGGCCTCATTGTAAATGCGAATTAAGCTTCTATGCGCATTCATTCTAAGATACGTACGTCTAGCAGTTTTGATAAAAAATAGCACTAAACAGATAAGTGGCTACAACAACCGCAATAACATTCCAAATGACCAAATAATCAACATGGTTGCTGTCCGTTGCCTCACTGTTTGCGATCATTAGAAGTAGGTAATGCTCTTGTCATTGAATTCAACACAAAGAGTTGACACAAAGAGTGACGGGTGCGACGAAACGAGTCGCTGCACAATACAAAGTGTGTTTGCTTAGGGATTCCTACGTTTATCTAAAATTGTATCTGATTGTTAGCCTAGTACAATTGCATCTAGGTAAAAAGATAACATTTTATTGTTGCATCACAAACATTTCAAAACGTAAGTAAAGCTATATAGGGCTTAAATTAGTGCTTAATGTAATCACTTCCAAATATAACTGCGTGTATCTAAAACTGTTTCTGATTGTTGGTCTGGTATAACTATAGATGGATAAAATTGGAATTACACTTTGATTAGCAATAGTAACCTCAATGATGTTTCATCAGAAAGATTGTAAAACTTAGTTATAACAAGCGTACAATGGTAGCTTAAGACTAGGGCGTGATAATGGGCAGCCTTATCGCTTATAGTAATCTCTTTCAGACAACCTTTAGATGAAAAGATTGACGGCTCCGTGGCTCAGTTAGTAGTAATCCTGTCTGCAAAGCGAGGGGCTTGGGATTCGATTCCCGGCCGTGTAGTGAGCTTAGTTTGTTCTCGGGCCTTGAATGTTTGTGGTGTGTATCATGCCTGCGCAACCAGATTCCTAATGTAGAGGTATAAGTGATAAAGCGTTTGGTTGTGTGAAAAATGCATTTCAAGAGACAGTAAGAGATGGTGCACGTCTAATTGAAAAGCGAAAAGAGTTACAGTGGAAGCTTGGATAGTGTAGAAGCTATAATAATTGCTGTCAGTTAGAGAAGTTTTTGTCAGCAAATTCACTGTAGGATTCGAACCCCTCGTTCTACAGATCGACTGGTGCTCTCGTTAACACTGAGCCATCATCACTTTAAAAACCACAGATGTGGTTATTTTTTCCAGACTTATGTATACTATATGTAACAGTTTTGATTGCTGTAGGTATCGTTAACATGGTTCAAAAGAGTCAACAGATTGTAAATAGACAATAACACATATTGTACATAAAGCACTAGCAATAGAATAGGCAAGAACGGATGCCAAAAAACGAGTTTTCATAATTCACGATGTATTTTCCGTACTAGGATGTTCCAGCAAGACTGCAACACTAAGTTTTAAGTCACCCTGTAATTGCATGAACTGCAAAACGATTATTATAAACAGTCTAGACTAAGCTGTTATATCTATATTTAAATGATGTTTACATGCGTGTAATTACTAACACGCCTATGCACCGGGTCCGGCATTTAATAGCGGACGCGAAAGTACTTGAGCAGGTCGTTGGACTGATGATTCTGAGAGCGCTTCGCATTGAGAACGAGTTGCCACGACGACTTGATAGTATCTACATCATAGAAGTCAATTAAAAAATATTTTTATTTAGATTTCTGTGACCTACATGGGTTTCTAAGCGTAGAGTGCATCTTCTTCGATACCTCATATTTTTTCCTACACAATTTCATGTCTAAAATCTCTGAAGTTAATGATTCTATTTTAATGAAATTTTAAGCCAGATCGTAGAGAACATTTTTAAAATGTTTAATTTAAAAAAAAAATTACATAATTTTAATTTTCCGATTGCATTGAAAATTTAAAATCAAGTTAATTTAGTTTTAATTAATACTCTTTCTCGAAAACGTTCTGTACTAGTTATTTAACTCTGTGTGACTTGCTGATGCGTATAAAGTTTCATAAAAATCGGTAAACATTTCGGAGACTTTGGACTTGTATGAACAGTAGTGACGCATAAACTCTAATATATTTTTTTTTGTCGGTAGGTTTTTTTGACCAGTGATATCACCTGATCAGTGATGATGTACATACCATACCTAGAATAGCATAGGATTCAATAGCAACGTTTCGGTCAACATACATGTTGAGTTTGAATTAGTATGTTATCCTGGAATGGGGTGATTAGGACCATGGTTGTGGGTAAGTTATGAGAACCTCCCTTGGAAAAAGGTAATTCAAAATTTCCAATAAAAAAAAATAAAGAAAATTACTTCAGTCGTGAAGTACACGGCATTTTCTGCAATTTTTTTCTTAGTCTCTTCTAAATATAATAACATAGTTCAAGTGAATCAGCTGATCTAGGTCAGCCCGGATATTCTGTAATAGAATTTTGACGTAAACATTAAATGTATTTTCTTCAATAAAAAATTCCGAATTTTAAAAACTCGTAAATAAATGTTGTTGACCTCCAGGTTTAGACTGGTCTCCTTTCGGGATAACATATCAATTTAAACTCAGGTTGTATTCAAGCTGCAGGCAGATGTGTGCATATTATGTGCGATAGGTTAGCAATTCATCTCTATATGTGTGGTAGCGTGATCGAAGGCGATGAACACCCTGGCATAGACAAGTAGTACAATTTCAAACAGTTGCAGTTTTGGCGGGAATGCGAAAATGTGCTGTTGTTGATTTTGTGTCATTTACTAAAACCTATGTTTTATCCAGTGTTAATGTGTAATAATGGTGGATTATTAACCATTAAGTGTTCGTAAACGTGCATGAGTAAAACGCAAATAGTACAAAGACAAAAAACGTGTATTTTCGTATTCTATCCAAAACTCCACAGAGGCTTCAGTAAAGTATCCACCACTTTACTGAAGCGTCACTTCGACTCGACCGCGCCTAGACTAAACTTTAACGTAACTTTGACGAATTTCCTGCACCAAAACTAGAGATTTATTATATATTATTATTTATATAACTTGACACTGGCTAAATAAGCAAATAGCGTGGCGCCAAAAAAAAAACAATAAAACATTTTTCTTAGCGTGATATGTCAAACCGTATCAAACGTGTCCCAAAACGATTTATTGATTTATGACCTTTTATTTGAAACAATGTTATGAGATGTATTCAAAGTTCTGTAGACTTTTATTAGGTATTGCATTATAATACAGTGCCAGATTCGATCAAGGGTCAACCAAATATATCTTCCATGATGTTACCGAAGTGACCCTAACGGAAGACCAGCGCCCGGCCTATCGACCGGCACTGAGTTGGAACTGGTTCGTAGCAAATTATAGGTAGTCATCTAAATTAAGGTCTTAAAGATACGGAACTTCATTATAGAATGATTTTTGCTACGAATAAATATTGTCTATAGAATACTTCTAGGAATCTTACTCCAACAATGAGTTATTTAGTTGGAATTACGACAGCTTTTCTTTAGTAGCCGCAACTTAGAACATTTACTGTAGTTCTATAGGCTTGCAATGCTTGGATAATTAGATTATCCAACTGATTTAGTAGATTAGTTGGATGTAATTAACTATAGTATTAATTATATAGAAGCTAGATAATAAAGGACTTCTGCTTTTTAAATAAAGACAGCAACATCACTTAACGAAATAGGTACATGAGTGTGATTCTTGTCATTGTAACTTTATATTATCAAACAAACAATCAATCAATTTATTTCACACGAATTGATTGATTGATTCATTGACCAAACGCAACAATCACTGAAAGGCTCACTCGAAGGAATACTCAATCACTTTTTATTCTGTTGCGAAAAAAATTGAAAATGCCAAGGCTTTTATCTTTGTAAGGTTTTGTATCCACTCGTATGACGAAGCTTTTTTGGGCCAAACAGAGGCCCAAGTTTGGGGCCCTTTTAGAATATCAAAAAAGTGTTGTCTATGCAAGTAAATAAAATGGAAGTGTCTGTTTCTCATGTCAAAATAACAGCTTGATACTAAATGCATATGAAAACATATATATATATATATCTGTCTGTTTGTTTGTTCCGGCTAATCTCCGAAACAGCTGGACTCTGGACCGATTATGATGTTTTTTACATTTATTTTCTCGAAGAATAATTCATGAACAATAAATAAATGATAAAACATCCGTTTTTCTTAATTCAGGCCCTGTAATAGGTTATGATTGTTATTTTAACGTTGGGTTGTAGTTTTTATTTAAATAAGAAAAAGAGACAACATTAAGTTTAAATATTTTTACATACTTATACTTATATCTTAAGATGATTAAATTTTGCATTTTTTGGTTAGAAAAAATATGACAACTTTGAGATAAAATAATGGTGGGCATTTCAGAAAATTTTCGGGTTCTTTTTAGTAATGTTTTTTCAAGATTCTGGGCCATTTCTATAAAATGTCTCATAGATAAGTCTTTTCTGTAACTGTTACTGTAACTTACTACTATTACTAGTATACTACCTATTGTATTTTTTTTGCTGCAAATATGTAAGGAAACGTATATTTGTGCGACAGAAAACAGGATGCTATGCTTTTGACAGTGCCTGAAAAAAGCACCCAGACAGCTAGGATTGCTCCGCAAAAGTTTACTCAACAGAACTTTCCTTCAATTTGGGAAAATTTGCAATCGGTTACGGCATTTTACGGCCCCTATCCCCTAGGGCCCCGTGACTTGTGCCCCACATATCCTTCTACCAGGAACTGAGTCTTGGACTCACATATTCTCAAAGATTTTACAAATACCTAAATGAAACCTTAACCAATGATGAACAGGCATCATTACCAATAAAAAAACAATTTGCACTAATGTGTGTTATTAACTTATTATCACTCGTGCCTGGTATTTATTCATTACGAATGTTTGTGCAAGAAACATAAAGTTGATTTTAATGTGATTTGAAGAGGCTTCGTAATTGTGAATATCTTACAAAAGAGAAAGTTAAAGGTAAGCTATACAACACATAGCTCATAGTTTAAATTTTTATGTAAAAACAGTTAGGAATAGCATGTACCTATAAAAGTGTAGGAAGTTATGTTAAACTAGCTTTTGCCTGTGGTCTTGCTGTCATAGAATCATGATAAATTGAAGCTTAATTATATAAGCTCCAAAATGGAAGTGATAAAAAGTAGGTATAATGCGCGAGAGTAGCGCCTCATTTTGTATTTCTCATTGTAGTGTGCAATTGTGCAAGTCAGGCGAGCCAAGAAAGAAGATGCCCTACGATCTTACTATGAGGTATGAATGCAGTACGATGTTTTCCATTACCAGATGAAATATTGGTAATTTTGCATTTCAATAATATCCATCTATATGCATAATCCGAAATACGGTGACTGTAGAACGTCATAAGTAAATATTGTAGCTCTCTATAATAAATCTTATTTCAAGGTAAAAAGGAACGGCTTCAAATAACTGCAGTTATTATCAAAGAGAATATAATACCGGGTTATTATCTCTTGTATATTTTAAGCATATATATTAAAGCCCTTGGATATTGCACTGTCAATGTCAACTTTAAGGAAAATGTCTTTCAAAGACTCCTGTCAAACAGCATTACAATGACCTTAGGTAACCTTAGCGATTACGACACAGCTTTGAAATTCTCACCCTGAAACATGACCTGTGTCTAGCATCATATTTACTGATTCTAGGTCGCCAAGCTTGTTCGCGATTTGCTCGTGATTTATTTATTAACTAGCTGATCGTTTATATTCTAGAATCGCATCTCGACAGAGACTTAAGTACTGTCGGGATTATATCCGTGTGTATGCAGCTGAGCTGCGGAATCTAATTATCTGTTGGGTAGCGATTCCGAAATATAAACCATCAGAAACAGACGCTTCGTACACGGGCTGATACCGATTGAATTGTTTACCAGTTTAACTCAACAGTTTAACATAAAGGCTCTTATTGATAAACAGTGTTAATCCATGGTTTAGTTAAACTATGTTTTGTCTTTGTTGTTATTTGACAATTTTAAACTGAATTGAGAGAGACAAAACATAGTTTAACTAAACCATGGATTAACACTGTTTATTAATAAGAGCCAAACAGTTTAACTCTCAAGGTTATTTTAATACAAGGAGGTCTGGCTTAGCTATTCACAAAAAGTTAAGATAGTTTGGTCAACTCACACTCAAGTTATAAGTAAATTATTATCATATTAAAGTACTATAATAAATACGAAAGTGTGTTTGTACGTTTGTTGGTTTGTCCTTCTTTCACGCATCAACGGAGCAACGGATCAACGTGATTTTTGGTTTAGATACAGTTTATTGACCAGAGAATAACATAGGCTACTTTTTATCCCAGAAAAATGCACGGGTCCTGGGGAAAGGCGGGTGAAACCTAGGCCGGGGCAAACTTTGATTGAGTGACCAATTTCTGTATGTAAAGTTCTGTGTTGGGTCGTGGATGTTTTTGTTGTGTTTCTGTGTATGTCCAAGCCAACTGCGACGCAGGAAATCCTAGTGCATGGGTTTAAGTATATTATGTAAGCGTTATTTATCTATTTTCTTACTGTCAAGTACTGACGTATGAACAGTCGTCATCGTATATGGGATCCACCTAACGGTACCCTTCAAACGCCTTTCCCTAACGATTAGGTGCTAAGTCTTTTCACGATAGTATTTTATGGTGTGTACGGTTCTTAAGTGTTTGCGATTGTAAAGTTTTATGATGCCCGTAGACTCACAAAAATATAGGCAGACGGAATCCTGATTTTATATCACGTCAATACACACTTCAATTTTATAGAATTTACATTTATTTAACTAAAACTGACTTTACGCTAACCTAACCTGCTAGGCATCTATACAGTCTAACGATCGTCCACATGTATTTAAAAATTGCAAGCGCTCCGTCTTAGGGGCACCTCAGACGCTCAAGCAAACGTACGTTTGCTTGTCAGAATAACAACGCTTTTGCGTCAAGCGCGCATTTCTAGTATCACGAAATCCACGCTTGACGAAAAAGCGTTGTTATTCTGACAAGCAAACGTACGTTTTCTTGAGCGTCTAAGGTGCCCCTTATATTAATTACTCTGCTGGTCTTTGATTATGCTATAACGTGGGTCACGGAAGTTTGCTGTAACTGCGTGATTAGTTTTGTTTTATAATTGCATTTCAAAAAGGATGACATGGTGTACTCAATCATTTGTTTTTATGTATTTGTGCGCTATTTGATATTTCCGACATTTATATAGTTACTTAGAGCTGGCAGGTGTTATTTTTATTTATAATATTATATTCTCTTTTGTAACGAAACGAGTCGGCTGTTTGTCCGATGGTAAGCTAATCCCGGCCCATAACAATTGCAGTGCTACTTAGAACAGAAACACAAAGGCCTGCGCAGCACTACAGAGCGCTCGTTTTTCGTTTTCGTTGAATCGTTTTTCAAGTTGTTGAACGGTACCTACGTTAATTTGAAACAAATGAATTTTTCATTGTTATTTGAACAAAACAGCCTATCGTACCTTCATGATCACAATTATTACCAGTTTCAAATTTATGTAACCGACTACTCGTATAATATGTGCATAAGATTCGTAACTCTACTTCACCCATAGATTAAGAGAAAAAACTTTACCACAGAGTATGATGTCTTATAATAAAAATTAAAAGAAATAAATGTCAAAACTGAAATAGGAACAAAGCACGAGCAGTCTAGCTCGTGATGTCACGAATAAATCGAAATTCGAAACGCTTTGGCGCCAATCTCATTGTGCCGTTTGTGGTCAAGCGTAACGCATCGCGGCAAAGTGTTCTATTACACCACCGGTAAATACATGCAGTTACCGCAGTAATTGCGGCTTGGAAAACGTAGGCTTTAACAATGGATTAGAATGTAAAACTGCAATCCAAGAGAATAGAATCATCATTCCTTTTGTAGACATTAACTTGTTTTATTGTTACGTCTTTAAGCACTCACCATATAAAACATGATATACATTGTTTACTAGTAAGACCCTAAGTCTATATATCAACATATCATATCAAGTAAACCACGGAGCTGTCAAGAGGAAAAGCTGTTTACGCAAAGAAACCTGAAAGACCACAATTTCTATAGGTATAAGTATTTTACGCTTTCCTGTTCATGCATTTCTCTATTTTAATAAAACATTTTAAACAAGTTTTAAGGGTTTATACTCGTATATATTTACATTATACTACAATTATTAGTATTAAACTACAAATTAAGAGTTCAAGAAAACAATTAACAGGTGACTTCTAATGGTTTATATAGTGTAGTGGTAATAATAATGGTAAGTCATCGTCGATCGCATCGTCACTTAACATTAGGTTAGATTGTGCTCAAACGCGAGCCTATCTATACAACTATACAAATAAATAAATTTGAAGTGTCTGTTTGTAATATCAAAATAACAGCTTTTTACTAAATGCATCCGAAAGTATATACGGTATGTATGTAAAAATTATTTAAAAATGGTTGTTTTGTTATATAACAAAACAACCATTTTTAAAAGTTTTGTCTGTCTGTCTGTTTGTTTGTTCCGTGTAATCTCCGAAATGGCTGGACCCATTTTGAAGGGACCTTCACTGGCAGATAGCTGATGTTATAAGGAGTACTTAGTACTTAGTACTTAGGCTACTATTATTTTAGAAAAAGAATTAGGGTTCCGCGAAAAAAAATAAAAACCATAAAATTCAATATCTTCACGTTGGTGGTGTAACCGCGGGAAGCAGCTAGTTCAGTATAAAAATAAATAAAAAATAAACATACCGACGCTTCGGACCCTTTGTAATGTTCGATGTTTATGGCCATAAGGTGGACATGTATAAACAGTTAAAAGTTATTTAATTCCATCTTACTACTCCTATCCTACTTCCAATCTATCCTACTTCCTATTTCCTATCCTATCCTACTTCCAACTAATATTATAAAATAAATAGTTTGTGCGTGTGAATGTTTATTACCACGTATCTCCGTGACTACTAAACCGATTTTTATAAAATTTGGAATGTAGATAGTTCAACACATAGGCAACAACAGATTCCACGCGTGCGCAGCCGCGGGCGTAGCCTCGGGCCGAAAGCTTATAATTATAAAATAATCGCGAAAACCTAATAAAATACTACGTTTTGTACTGACATACCTTCATTATTGCACCTTCCCAGTGCCTTTCTAATCGATATTAGCAGATGGCGCGAAATTTCACGTTTTTCACTTCACTTATCACAATTTAAAATTATTCATATTTCAGTTTTTGTCTCATAAAAAATCAATGTATATTATAAATATCACTAAACAAATAAGGTTGTATAAGACCAGAATAGACTTTTTATAGTATAATCACGCGCACACGTCCAACTATTGGGGATCAAGTCGGAGTAATGGAAGCTGTTTGGCGTTAGCTCTACAATGCACTTTTGCAGAACTTCCTAAACATTTCTGACCGTGTTGCATGATATTGAAAGATATGATTTTACAAAAACTTGTGTTTGTTTAAGCCCCTATTATAACACTAATTATGTAATTTTTTGCCTTTTTATTTTATTTAGATTTCGCATTATTGTGTTGTTAAGTATGTTTTTCTATCTTTAATTATTATAATAATAATCAATCAACCTTTGCAGTTGCAAAAGTGTTTGTTGGCTGTTTTATCACGCCGCAACGAAGAAAGCGATCGACGTGTTTTTTAACTCGCTTTTATTTAGGCTTTACTTGTAACTAACAAACAATATAGGCAATAAGTCAACTTTAACCTACTACTAATAATTGTCATATCGGAATAAAACCTTGTATGTTCGATTGTACGTATATGTAGTTTGGATGACAATAGTACAATGATATGGTATCATGGAGATGATTGATGATGGAGTCGAGGTGGATAATGGAAGTCTTCAGTGGCTACAATTTACATTGGCAACTATTTAGGTATTTCATAACTTCAAATACGTGCTCTATTCTAGTCACTAAATACCTGGTCTCTCAAGTCCAGTGATGCATGACGGCCCAAGGCCACAGAATAGATAATAGTCAAAATGAGGTTTGCACCACTTACAACGTGTCCTTGAGCTATTCGCAAAGTACACTTGGCACTCTTCCATGTCGCCGGTAACGTTTTAAAGGTACTTAGGGCCTAGGTAATGCTCATCATACTGATTACTTTGTAAGATTGTACTACTAGTACTTCCGAAATTACGCAACAACTCTAATGGTTACCAGTAAGTATCTACCTATTGTTTTTTAACTTGCGAGTGTCTGTCTGGGTGGGTGCCACGGACCACCGCTTCGCTCGTGTAGTCTGCCGCCAAGCACTTACTGTTTCGGTTTGATGAGTCAGTGAAATTAGTCAGTAAAATTACTGGGGTTGTGAGACTTAATACTTAATGTCTAATGTGTCAGGGTAACGAGCGCACTGCAGTGCCACGCAGGCCTTTCTGTTTCAAAGTTCTGAGTTATCAGAGAGGCACTACAATTTCTACGGATCGCGAATCGCGATTTATTTTAGTGACCAAATCACCAAAGCACAAACTAAAGCTTGCAACACTTGATGGCTTCTATGTACTTTATTGATATAATAACTCTTGAGGTTTCAGAGTACCGACGCACAGGATTGGTAACCTTTTCGGTAGACTGTGTGCTCGGTGCATGCATGGTACCCACTGCGGCTTGAAGGTTAGTTTAGATAATACTAATTATTGTGTGCAAGGCAAAATTTTTGGCGAGAACAAAATATAACAGTTAGAGATAGTGTTATAGTAGGTACTTACATTATTATTTATTTTGCATTTTGGGAACTCTGCCTGACATTAAGGATCGTTTGAACTATATTTAGACCATTTTGTTGTCTGATAGTTCAAACGATTTTTAATTATATTCTTAGTTTTTTATTGATAGGAGTTCCTTATAGTTTTGTTTTAGTTTTTAATTTTTATTCTGTATAATATATTAAATAGTACTTACAAATAACTCCGTAATTAAAAAAAAATTGTTTAAAAAATGTGTTCTTTCGAATGTTGTTGGATAATGATTAGGTAATGAATCGTTGAACATTCGTGAACACGTAGAAAAATGAAATGCGAAACTGTGTTTGTTCACGAGTTGTATGAAATGTATTGTATGAAATGATTTTTCGCGATTTTTCAACTAGTTATTTAATTCACGTATGGGCCGAAAACTGACAATATTTTTCCCTAATAAAATACACGATTGCTATAGGAATCTCCACACTGGCAGCACATAGTACATAGTAAAACTATAAAATATTATGTTTTGTATCATAACAAGAACCTCGCGTTCCCACAGCCTTACTACTTTTTTACAGTTTTCCGACAGCGGCTAACCGATTTAGTAACGAATGGTAAAGATAATTTCCTTTCATTACTAATTAAATCTATATCTATATACAAATAAATAAAATTGAAGTGTCTGTTTGTAATATCAAAATAACAGCTTTTTGCTAAATGCATATGAAAGTATATGCGGTACACATAACAAAAAACAACCATCTGTCTGTTTGGTTCGGGTAATCTTCGAAACGGCTGGACTGATTTTGACGGGACTTTCACTGGCAGATAGCTGATGTTACAAGGAGTAACTTAGGCTACGTGGGCGAAGTCACAGGAAATAGCTAGTATTAAGTAAATTTTGTAAAATAATATGTCATCAAGACAAGAGTAACTATAGTTCGTAAATTATAGCTTGATCCGTGGGACAGGCGGACAGCTGTATCACCTGTCTTCATGAGCATGAAGTTCTGTATTTTTAAAGTCAAAATATACGCAAGACAATGTCTTACTTTATTGGTGGTGAGTATAACTCTATGGTGGTGAGGGATATGTTAATTGTGTTTTCTTAACCATAGACTAAAAAACACTGTCACACGTAGCTATATTTAACAAACTATAATGAAGAACCTATTACATATTGTTAATAAAAAGATACTAGACACAAAAATGTCTTGTTTTTGTGTCTAGTAGACATTTAAATAGGTAAAACAATAAATATAATGCAAAAAGGTCCACTTACCTATGCATTTTTTATACTATTTGATAACGGGACGGTCGTTTTCTTGATGGTTAGCGTAACGCCGGCCTATGACAATTGCAGTGCCACTCAGAACTTTGAAACACAATGTTTGAAATTCAATTAACATAATTAAAGGACAGGATGATATAATTGACATAATCAATCTTTCTTTGCCTTGAATGTATCGACGCATGCAAGGTGTCACCATTCTGTACCAGGAAATCAGAAATCAATGGGAGTTACACAAGAGAGTATAATGAACATTGATCAAGGCTTGCGCGCCGGTCCGTGAACGGTTTTGCGAAACATAACTGTTCGAACATTCTGCTCAGAGTCATTTCGACAGTCATTGTTGAAAGTTAACTACTTTAATTTTGGTAAACGCATACAAATTGGGTAATTTGAACGACCAGGGTAACAATAGCTCAAAAATTAACATACAAGGGAAACCCCGGAAGAGAAAGCTAGTCATAATTTTACAATTCACTTGTATTTAGACATGCACCAATCATAAAAATACGTGAACTTTAGTTTTGCGCTCTTGCTTTACGAAAATTTCACATTAGCATTTGGTGAATATAAAAAAGTCTACGCTTAGAATCGTCTCTGAATATTAGCCTCAGTCTCATTCTCATTAGGCGTCATTTAGTGTCCTTTGATCACCCGTGAATATAATCACCTAGGTTTTATGAAATATATTTTATAGTGTTAACCGACACTAGCGGATGTTCACATAAATATATACATCACAAAAATTTCGCTTCCAACAGGATTCGAACCTGCGTCTTCTGGCTTGCCGGGCCAAACGCGGGTCTACTAGATGGCGCTACGGCATATAAGCCGAAAAAGAAATTGTGTGGTGTTGGAAGCGAAATTTTTGTGATGTATATATTTATGTGAACATCCGCTAGTGTCGGTTAACACTATAAAATATATTTCATAAAGTTTAAAATAATGCAAAATCTCTCGCCATTTGAATGGTACTGTAACGTACCACAACGGAGCCGGAGTAGGCAATCGCTTCAAAGCGGGTTTACTAGATGGCGCTACGGCATATAAGCCGAAAAAGAAATACATCATATCAAGAATTTCGTAGCCAACATTGATTGCTCCCATAGCCTAGTGGTTAAGGCGTTGTTTGGCCCGGCAAGCCAGAAGACGCAGGTTCGAATCCTGTTGGAAGCGAAATTTTTGTGATGTATATATTTATGTGAATCACCTAGGTGATTATAATTGATCCCATTCAAATTATTATTTCTGCACCCCTAAATCACCTGTAAATGTAAACATGATCTATTTCGAATAGACAACGTGTAGACCCTCGCTACTACCAAGTTAGTCCAGAGCCGTCAAACACTAATTAAATCAAATCAAACAATTTATTTGCTAGAATACATGTCATGGTTATATTTAAAATATACTTAGGGTCTGTGTATTCAGCCTCCAAGCAAACGTGGAAATATTTAAGATTAAAAATTCTTTAATACTATAAAACCCTTTTTTAATAGCCAGTCGCTTAAAACTTTTTAAATCTATAACATTCAATTAATTTTAAGTCATTTGGAATTATATTATATTATTATATTAAATATGACTAACCTAACCTACTTAGAGTAAATTATAGAAAATTTATATTCCGAAAAGCTCAAAGACCCTTTGATACATTGAAGATAATTCAACATCTAAACTAGTTATAAGTAGGTATGGAGGGAGATAAGTAGGTTTCCGGCGTCAGCGTCAGTTGCCGTTGCGAATGCCGTTAGACTATTGTTCGACAATCAAAGGTACTTGTTCTGTTACTCGACGAGTAGTAGGTACAAGTAATTACCTACTTTGAAAGTAACAGTGTACCACATGAGACGTTATACTCGTTTATGTTTACTGTATGGGGTCGGGAGTACAAGCGTAAATAAATAATCGTTCCGCGTCTAGCTATTGTGGGAACTCTTTTTGGTTTCTGGTTGTCTAGTACTTTTCCATGGTGTACCGTGACTACTTTTTTTTGGCCCTTTGTTCTCCTCTAGGCATAGTTTACCATTTAATGTCTTCCCGTGGGTACCGGCTAAGGAAATATCCAGGAAATGGGCAGCAACGCTCTCCTGAGTCAAAATCATAATCTACTGCGATGCCAAGCGTGGTGTATTATGAAAAATCTGCCTTCATAGGGGAGATAGATGTTTCCCCTATAAAGGCAGATTTTTCATAATTCAGCAGGGAGCGTTTTCCAGCTGACGATGATGAATATTTTGTTTACATTTTTCTGATTCACCATTTAGACTAAAACCAATTTCCGGCTTGAAATTTATTTACGGGACACCTGTATTTGTCTACTGTAATTAAGTATAATATATTATGGTTGGGGTCAAAAGCGCAAGTTTGTATCTGTTTAACGTATTGGGAACTCTTCGCTATTTCTGATTGCCTAGTTACTTATTTACTACTTCTTAAATTTCTTTACTTTCAAAAGTTAAGCCTATGATTACTATGCAGGTGATAGTGATCAAGTGATCACTGCCAGACCATCAAATTTGTCGATAAGCTGCTGTGCGGCCATTCATTCGGGAGAAAGTTCACTCGAGTGAATAGGTATTCATTTTTATTTCATTCCATGTTCAATTTTGTATGTCTAAAAGCGTGTAATACCACCACCTGGCAATCAGCCTTTCATTTTGTATCTTTCAATCGTCTAAATACAAAATGAAACAAAAGTGAACATGGAATTAAATAAAAACGAATATTCACTCTAGTTAATGTGTTGTGTATCAGAATTTTCCCGAGTGAATGTTTTAATATTTTTATACTATTGGGTCATAAGACGAGTTCTTCTTCTTCTTTTCGAGTCAGTGGTTAAACCTAGATTATCCTAGCTAGATGTGTGGCCAGGGCCACCGCATTATCCGAGGCAGTGGTGAGGTCCTCTAGTGTACAAGTTGTTGGACACATAGGGCACAACAATAAATGGGCCATTGTTTGTTTCGGGGCTCCACAGCAGCAGTGCTCCAAAGATTGGTCTATAAAGCCCCATTTGGCTAAGTTATGCCTGCAGCGACCAACCTGGGTCCGAAGGCGATTGAGGGATTTCCAGATTGGCCATTGCAGGTCATGACCTGGCGGGAGGACCTCAGAAGGTTGTACATAGGTGGAGGGTACAGGGCGCCTGGCTTGCCACAGTGATTTTCTCTGTTCGGCCGGAGTGGTATTTTTAAGGGGCATTGTGTGACGCAGGAAGCTTTTTCGGCTTTTAAGTCTACTTTGTACTTCTTGATGTTCGTAAAGTGAGTGCCGGTGGTCTGTTTCCTGGTTGTATTTTTCAATGCTACACGCAACATCTCGCCGCACGTCAGGTGGTGCAATACCTACTAGAGGGTAAAGTAAACAGAGAGGGGTGGGTTTGAGGCAACCAGTGATAATTCGACAGGCGTCGTTTAGGGCAGTGTCTACCTTCTTTGCGTGAGCAGATCGATGCCATACTGGACACGCAAACTCCCCAGCGGAATAACAGAGCGCCAACCCTGTCGTACGGAGCACGTGTGGTGCAGCTCCCCACTTCGTAGATGTCAGGCGCCGGAGAAGATTATTGCGCGTGCTAACTTTTTGCGAGGTTTTGTAACAATGACTTTTGTAAGTCAGAGACCTATCAAGTGTAACTCCTAAGTATTTGGGATTGGGGCAGTGTTCGATCGGAATACCGCGCCAGGACATCTTAAGGCTGCGGTCGGCTTGATGACTATGGAGATGAAATACGCATGATTGCGTTTTGGAAGGATTAGGCCTCAGGGAATTTGCATTATAGAATTTGTCCAATTCTTCAAGTGCAGCCGTTAATCGTTCCTCAGCCTCTGCAAATGTAGATGTTTGTGCTGTCAGCGCTAGGTCGTCTGCGTAAAGAAAGTGCTTTGTAAACGGGTTGATTGGCTGGTCATTGGTGTAAATGTTAAATAGTACTGGAGCCAGCACACTTCCTTGCGGTAGGCCATTTTTTTGACAGCGCCATCTACTCTTATTAGTTTGCAGGTGCACTTGGAATCGGCGGTTGCGTAAGAGCTCGCCGAGTACACTGACAAATTTGGTGTCTTTTATCAAGCATTCTGCTTTATAGAGTAGCCGTTTAATGTTGACAGTGTCGTATGCGGCAGATAGGTCAACGAAGATTGCACCCGTAACTTTTTTGGCTTCAAATCCATCCTCTATGTGTTGTGTCAGAGCAAGTACCTGGCTGGTGCAGGATTTCCCCGGACGGAATCCAGCTTGTTCAGGTATTAGACTGGCATCAATTATAGGTGTAAGCCTATTCAGGAGCAACCGTTCAAAAAGCTTGAATGTATGACAAAGTAGGGAGATAGGTCGGTAGCTTTTAGCATCTGTAGGCGATTTGCCAGGCTTCAGTAAGGCTATAACTTTAGATCTTCTCCAGAGTTTAGGTAAGACGAGTGAGTCGTTTGCCTGAATGGTGAGCATACTGCCAGCCCATAACAACTGCAGTGCCATTCAGAACTTTGAAACACAAATACCTACGCAGCACTGCAGTGCGCTCGTTACCCTGAGACATTAGATAAGTGTCTGATATTTGGCTACCGCACAGCAAAGGTTGACAAATTTTCAATTTGACGGTGGTTGGTAGTTGCTAGGCGAGCACTAGTAAATAGCCTGGCAACGTTCACTTTATTAGTTAAGATTTATTTTTACAATCTGTTAGTACCTACCATGATAAAAATAATAATTAGTAAGTAAGTATAGGCAAATATTACAAGCTTATATGTAAAATTCCTCTTTGTCTAGGTTTTTTGGAAGCAATCACCGTTTTACAATTATTAAGTTTACCTCGTTCTTTCTCTCTGAGAGAAGGCCGGTATCGGCGGTATCCCACCCGTGGGAGCGTATATGCTAATGATGAAAGTTTACACAGCCGTTAAACCACGTTTAACTGATGTTGATACACGTTTACATAGTAAACATACATAACACTTAATTACACGATTTATCTTCCTGTTAGAAGTGTAACAAACAAATAACTAAGTATCATAAATTCTAGTAGCATAAAAAAAATATTGCAATTTCAGTCTCCGCCTTATAAACTATCACAGCAAACAACTCTACACCTCTTGCCAGCTAAAAGTATCAGGCTTACCGTATACCTCGTGAATTTGTCCAATCAACTGCAAAGATAGCATTCGACAGATAGATCATCATCCATACGCTATCAGAAGTCAGTACAATAAATCCAAATCGCTTTGAAAAAGCTGAAAAGAAAAACACCAATACATTACTATCTCACATATCAAGTAAAACAAAAGCTTGTAATGTTTATTTGAGGGAGGTTGCATGCTGAATATAAAAAGCAACTAGTCATAAAGTGCGGCTACCGGAGATAAGTGAGTAGTACTTTTTTAATCTGAAATTTTTAGCGGCTTTAGCCAATGAGTGATTATGCCATCCCCGTATTGCTACTTTATTTAAATATATTATATCAAACAACAATGTCATGGATCATTGTCGCTCGTGGATGCAGTCACGATACCCTGATATGCCAATATAAAAAAGATTAAACTTGGTTACAGATTTTTAGTTTATGCCACTATGCTCGCTTCGCATACGAGACATATCATAATATATCTCGATACTTTTTGTCACCGAAAGCTTACGGCAAGCGGCAAGACGATATTTTTTCATTATTCAATTTATTTTATTTTACCTATAAATATTACAATTATGTATATGTAGTGTTAGTAATTTAATTTTCTCTCACAATTATCCGTTATTAATATTATACTAGCGTTCCACATGTCCAATCGTTCATTGTTTGTTTTATGGTGCCTTACTCGGAATATCAAATGTCAAAGCTTCGGCTGACGGATCGGTATTTTCCTACCAAACACGAACATCGAATCTAACATTGGATCCGAAATACTTTCGTAGTAGGAAAACTGCGATCCGTCAGCTGAAGCTTCGACGTTCTATTTTCAGAGTAAGGCCCTAGAGCCGAGCGAAATAACAGAAGACCTATAAGGGTATAAATTCCTTGATTCATCCTAAGAGAAGACCAAGGAAATTTTACTAAATCTTTCTTGGAGAAGACAGATAAAATTGGCAACAGCGCATGACCCGCGTATGCTGCGAGCTGGCAACGTCTTACCGCTACACAACTATAAATTGTATATTACGCGTATGACATAGATAATTATGTTTACTCATATATTGACAAAAATGGACTAACATTTCAATGTTATTTTCGCTATTAATCCACTGTTTTCTTCAACCAAATATAATTTGCTGCAAACAAAGACTAATATAAAAGCCAACAACAAAAAACAATAATCATTTCAGTGTAAAATTATACTCTCTTCGCCCATAAATGGTAAAATACATTAGTAAGAAAATCGAACCCCATAAGATTTTCCATATTTTTACATCAATTTTTAACCTCTCTCCTGACTAAAAAATATAAATTGATGGCTTTTGTCGGTGTGCCAATCGGTAAATAGCAGCAATTGGAGATCTAATTGACATCATTTCACTTATAAACTTTTTTTAACCAACTTCGAAAAAAGAGGAGTTGTATGTATATATATGTTCACCGATTTCTCCACCAATTATTGTGGTTCCATTTTGAAAAATTCTTTTTTTGGTTGAAAGGGTCTCTCGAGGACTCAGGGACTCTCGTTGTAGTCCCACACAAATTTTATGAAAGAACACCTAAATGTTGAAAAAAGTGTCGAATTTTTATAACATAGTGCGGTAGTTTCATCAATGTCCTGCTTTTTTTAAACGTAATTCTACTTGTTTTATTTTAACTTTTTTTTTGTAATGACTGCCTCATTCATCTTTTCTTGAAACAAAAGACTTCAACGCAGGTCAAATATCGTATGCAAATAACCTTCAGAGTTCTACGAATTTCGTATTATACTACATATTGTTATGGACATATTTTATGATGAATTTATACGATTGCTGATAATTCTTAGAACAATAAATATCCTTATTAGTCTATTCATTCATTGACAATATGCAGAGTGCACTCGTATGTACAGGTTACGAGTTAACACCCAACCTGTATTACCTCCTGGCACTTATTTGGCAAAACTACTCGTAAGCAACAGGTATTGCCGCCAGCAGTGTACAATATAGTATGTACGCTACCAACTGCCCCAACTGGTAGTGGGCTGAAACGTTTCGATTACATAATTATTTAGGACGATCAATAAGTTATTCAGTTATTTTTTAATCTAGATTGTAACTTTTATTTTGTTGTAGTACTTAAATAGTACTTAATTATAGTATGTCCTGACATACTATAACCAAATAAAAATAGCAAATTTACAATCGTATTAATTAACGAAGGCAATTTACCTGTACCATAGAATAATAATAAAAACCATTTACATAATGCATTATAAGACCGTATTGTGTTAGAGTGGTATAAGTTTTTATTACTTAAACGTGTCAAACTTTGTGAATAAGTATTTTTAGGTGCCCCAAGGCGTAAGGTTTTTTTAATAACATCAACTTTAAAGATATTTGTTTTATGTAATAGGTCGGGGAAAAAGTTCCTTCGCATTTTTTAAGAAAATTCAAAACATTTTTTAATATAGTTTATTTACATTTAACTAAAGTATGTAGGTACCATTTTGTTCGATAACTTTTTGCCATCTTGTAGGTAGGGACATGATCCCATTGCTATATAAATTTTGGGACTTCTGATCAAAATACCGCGACAAGTGGTTTTGGCAGTCCCCTCGTGATGTTAACCTGACACTGCCTAAAGAATTCTGAAGAGACCGAAACAGGTGGAAATCTGAAGGTGCAAGGTCAGGACTATACGGCGGATGCATTAACACCTCCCAGCCAAACTCTCTTAATTTTTTCTGAGTGGCTAAAGATGTGTGAGGTCTAGCGTTATCATGATGAAAAACCACACCCCTTCTGTTGATTAATTCCGGCCGCTTTCTCTCAACTTCTTGCTTTAATCTCATCAGTTGTTCGCAGTAGAGTTCAGAATCGATGGTCCTGCCTGGTGGTAACAGCTCATAATGAATAATGCCCTTCCAATCCCACCACACACACAGCATCACCTTGTTGCGAGTTAACCCGGGTTTCGCCACAGTCTGTGAAGCCTGACCGGTCTTTGACCACGACCTTTTTCGCACGTTCTTGTCGTACGTGATTCACTTTTCATCACCAGTTATCAGCTTCTTCAAAAATGGTTCGGTTTCATTATGTCGTAGTAAAGAATCACAAATGAGTACACGGTTCATTAGCAATTCATTAGGTTTCTTTCAGTGAGCTCGTGAGGTACCCAAATATCGAGCTTTTTTGTGTACCCAGTTTTTTTCAAATGCGCCAAAACTGTTTTGTGGTCAATTCCCAGTTCTTCAGCTACGTCGTAACTACTGATATGCCGATCTTGTTCCACTTTTTCAAAAATGGCATCCATTTTATCCGTAATAGGGCGACCAGAGCGACGTGCATCTTTGAAATCAAAATTTCCGGATTGAAAACGCTTAAACCAAATTTGTGCTACTCTCAGAGACACTGCACTAGGTCCATAAACATCGCAAATTTTTTTCGCGGCTTGCGTTGCATTTTTACCTTTTTTGTAGTAAAATTTTAAAATGTATCGAATTTCTTCATTAGATTCACTCATTTTGACAGTACGAAAAACAAATGAAAATCACACATTTTCCTAATTTGAATTTGGAATTATGTTCTTTAAAATTTAAACTTTCATATGATACCAAAACCAGCCAGATACAAATAGTATAGCCAAAGAGATTTTATTACAAGTTCATACATACTATAATGCGAAAAGACTTTTTCCCCAACCTAATATGTACCTGCTTTATTTTATAGTTCTTTGACTCTTAAAACAACCTTGATTTTGTTTACTTTTTTATTTATAGAAGATAGATACGATAAATGTCGATAACTACCAGGCTCGCATAACTGCGAGGCGGTGGCAGAGGTCCGAGTCAAGGCGAGTGACCATCGACCTCCATTCGAAACTGTTATAAAATAGTTGCACAATATGTATATCTACAAACTGTATAATTTGATCAATATTCACTCAACCTAATTTAACTACTATTTAAACATTTAACTACTATATTATACGAATTCATTCATCATCGTCAACCACTGTAGGCCACTTCTTTGAGCGCGAAAGAGAGACAAAATTCCTCGTTGACCCAGCGCGTTATAATGGAAGTCACTTGCGGTGTGTTCTCATTATTTGGATCAGAATAGGCAGAAGGTTTTACGCTAAACATTTTTAAAGCAAATTCTGTAACGTCACAGAGTTGACCTAGTCAAAATCCTAATGGAAATAAGTAAAAACAGATTCACTGCTCCTTATAACTTTTCATGTATTATTTTTAGAATATCAGTTCCTAATAAATATCAAACTGACCTATGGACTCCATTATTGCATCAACTAATTTGCATTTACCTACAATCAGCTTGTTTACAGACTATTTGTGTCAAGTTTAGTCTCGAAATCAATTTTATTACTAGTTGGGGCGTGACGTCTACCTTTCACTAAATTTTGGCTTAGATCTCTCCAAATTACTATCACAACCACAACTTGGACACTTGTTATAATCATAAGATAACAAGGCCGATCACCAATACAAAGAAGTCTTAAATATTGTGTAGTGTTAACGTGGTCACGTTGTTGTGTAGGTACCATACGTTAAAGCCTCAGCCTTCTGAGATGTCTCAGTGGCAAATGAATTAGTGACGTAAGCGGAACGACCCAGTGCTCACTCACTAGGCAATTACGACTAGACAAGAGATTTTTTACTAGTATTAGTAGACGAGTAGCGGTGTTGTGTCGTGTATTGAAACTTCTTACTGGTTATACTGTTGTGTTTTTGAAGTGTTTATTAGATTATAAAGGAATGCAGTGATTGTGTTTAACGTTACTTAATGACATCCTAAGGTTTGTAGTTTTATTTTAGTTTTTGAGTTTTTTCGAGTTGATAATTTTGGCGTTGTGATTGGATGTTTTGGGCAACAACTTTCTGTATTCACTCTTTTATTGCACTGTATATAAGTAAGTATTTGTACGTTGTTATTTGTTTTTTAAGAATTACTATTCAACTTGGCAATGCTGCGAAATGTGTTAAATCCTTGATTACTAGTAATTGTGGTTTTTTAGACTCTATAAAATGTAGATACAATTTACTCTCAAATTGTCTAAGTAGATACATAAAGTCCTAGTGCGTAAAAATATTAAATTAATAGTATGTTAAAAATCACAGCTGGTGAGCTGTTGTTTAGTTAAAAAATAAGTAGTCCAGCTGTGCGGGAGTGAACTTTGTTGGTGAGTAAAAGTGTGCGGGGGCAGGTATCTTCACTATTCGTATTCGTTAGGGTGCAGGCGTATCGTAGACCAAGTGGTCGTGTTAAGACCCTGTAATAAGCGGATCTTTATATCATAATCCTTTTGTGTTGAAATAAGGTAAGAAAGTGACAATGCGTTTGTTTTTAGTTGAATGTTATTTCGTAGTTTTTATTTGATTAAGGAAAAGAAAAACCACTAAATTTCAATTTATTTTCCATAAGTATCTCTTTATATGATTTTCTTTTTGTTTCAAAAACTATGATAGTTGTCGCTCACAATATTGAGCATTTCGAGACAAAATAAATTTTTCGGTGTCTTTTGCGACTATTTTTAAGATTCTGGGTCATTTCTGTCTTATCATATAGAGGAGACTTTTCTACAAACACTTGGCTATACTACTGTATTTTTTGTTGACAATAATATATATGGAAACGGACATTTGTGCGACGAAAAAAGTGACGTTTTGCTCCAGAAAGCACCAGAATAATTTAATTAATGGTGTATTTTTGCTTATAATATATCGGAGGAAAACACACACAATTTCTTCTGTTCTGGCCAGACACAATTTGTGTATTTTTCCAATTTAGAAAAAGAATCTTCGGTAGTATCATTCATTATCGCCGAGGAAAAAAAGGAAAAATGGCGAGAAAAGTTTTTTCGTCGTTTTTTTTCAGTTCAAATTTGTACGGTTTCAGTTCCAGCCGCGTACAATCGTACATACACTATAACCTATACCTATGTTCCAAAGAAAGAAGTTTGAGAAATAAGTTTGGCTAAAACTTCAAACAAAATATGAAAAACGTCTTTCCCGAGAGTTATTGATTAATTATTTGCAATTGACTTTACTCATAACTAGAGGAAAATAATGCTGTAACTGGGCACCGTAGTGACGCATGTAATAATAATAATCACTACATTATGATACAAACACAGTTTGTGTAAACAGAGAATAGCAAATAATGAGACATCGTATGTGTAATATCAAAATATGTTATTCGACACGAGCAATGAAATAAACGAAATAAAGTTATATAATAGGTAAATCTTCTATACATCTATATCTATTATCTATACAAATAAATAAAATTGAAGTGTCTGTTTGTAATATAAAAATAACAGTTTTTTACTAAATGCATATATATAAGAAAGTATATATGGTACCTACTTATAACAAAGCCAGAATTTATACAATTTCTGTCCGTGTGTTTGTTCCGGGTAATCTCCGAAACGGATAAACCGATTTAGACGGGACTTTCCCTGGCAGGTAGCTAATGTTATAAGGAGTTACATAGGCTACTTTTGTTATAAAAAATAATTAGGGTTCCGCGCCAAAAAATTAAAACCCTTGAAATCCAATATCTCCGCGCGGATAAACCGTGGGCTGCAGCTAGTAAAATAATAAAACTGTAACCCGACTACATAACCAAAAACACAGAGCCCTTCTATTTTGGCGGCAACATCCGTCATTTTCATTTAGTTCGTATAAAACGTATAATGTTACTCGGACCATAATAACAAATCGATTGACTCCTTATAAACCAAAATAAGCAATATAAGATAATAAGTAATATAAGCGCTACGACGGATCATACGTAAATAAGTACAAATACATAAACTGCTAAAACATAACCCCTTTTCAACATAACAAAACATAATCCCTTTTGGCTCTGCTATAATTGGATATTAAATGAATTTTAGTTCGCGGCTAAAACTTAATTTTTTTACAGAATGTTGTAAAATCACAAATGTTGCACAATAAGCAGCATGAGACTGTGATCCTTAGCAATTAGCGTACGATATTTTAGAGTAAGTGTGGCCGAGCGGGAACTTATGCGACTTTCAATCCGACGCACCATAGTTTGAATCTCGACTCGGCCCGCACCAAAGACAATAAGTTTACGTGTGGATTATTCACACTCACTCTTAAACGGTGAAGGAAAACATCGTACGGAAACCCACATGTTCAAGAACCACAAAAATTCGTGGACATGTGACATCCATCAAGCCGCACTGGGCCCGCGTGGTGGATTATGGCACATATCTCTCTCTATCTGAGAAGGCCGGTATCCCAGCAGTGCGAGCGTAAGAGGCTGATAATAATATATTAATTTCAAAAGAATATAGAATAACATTATATTGAAACACAATCAAGGAAGTTACATATTAAACGATTAAACCTCCGTCTTTTGATATTGGGCTAATGAACATAATATGTACACATAACAACTTTCACAACTATAAAATTTATTTAATTTTTAAACCCAACAGTTCAAATCGATAAAGTGGGTTTTATCGATTTTTTATATAATTTATCGACCCTCGAATTGAAAAAAGTTATCGAATAGCTAGGTCGAATCCAAAGAGAATATAGAGCTTCTACAATACTTTACGATCAGACTTCGGTACTCGCAAAATTCGATAAGTTTATCGGGTTTTTCGAATCGACAAATTTATCGAACGGACTTCCGTACTTGCGCCGCAGATTTGACAAGACACAACAATTTAAACAAAATCTATTATGATTTGCAGTGTTCGAAACTTTGGCATGTTTGGTGGGTCATCTCATTACCACAGCCATTACTGCTCCATGTCGAAACACTGTTAGATTTACATATTACACCACACTTGCCCTTGAATTTAGTTTTTGTTTGAAACTATTTCACACCTTCTCTTTTCGCTTTGGAAGTATTTTCGTTCTACCAACAAATTTAGACTATCCAATATCAAAAGCATACAAAGATAAACATCGTTTATTTATAAAGACACGGAATTAACATACAATGGTGTCAATTCTATCATTTCATAACTAAACTAATTTTAGTTTCGCTCTCTCTCTTTCCAATGCATAACATGAGAAAGAGACGGAAGATGTCTGACAGATCTAAATTTTGTTTTAGAGCTGTCAAATATCTTTCGATCTTGATAAATTAGATGCCACTGAATTCATTGCCATTAAATTTACACTACACTCAAGCAAGTGGATTAATTTGACAGGTCAAAAATATATTCCATCTCTTTCTTATGTTATGAATTGGAAAGAGAGAGAGAGAGAGTGAAACTAAAATTAGTTTAGGTATGAAATGATAGAATTGACACCACTGTCAGAAGAAACAGCATGTAAGGTCTTAAATATTAAATGTGCAAAATGCCTTTGCCAGTCCATAGCGTACAAATATTTAATTGAATTTACATCACATTAATTACTTATATACTTATGATATTTTCTTACTAGTTAATAAATTTGATGGAATAGTATTGTCATTAAATCAGTCACTGAGTAGTAAGCCTTGTCTGGTACTTAATACATTTTTGAGTTTAATTTTAAATAAAGATGTATCTAGTTCCTTAATTGTGTTTGGTAGTTTTTTTATAAATGATATGAGCCATGCGGAACACACGCGGTTTTACAAACAGACAGGTTCGGAATTTTTCATTGAAGAAATGGCATTTAAAGTTTATGTCTAAATATACTCGTATATAATATATACTACTACAGAATTTCCGGGCAGCCCTAGATCAGCTAATTCACTTGAACTGTGTTGAATTTTGTAAAATGATGATGTTTAATAGAACAGACTTTGAACAATTCTAGAAAGTGCCGCGCACTTCACGTGTTTTGTATGGAAATTTGGAATGACGTATTTCCAAGAGAGTTTCTCACAACTTGTGGACAACCACCATGGTCCTAATTACCCCCTTTCGGGATAACATACCAATTCAAACTCACTCTGTATAGGGTGGTCTTTTAGTAAATTTTATAAAATAATACCACCCCTAAGGGTGGAAATATTGGGGCTGAAATTTCACAAACCGCTATATCTTCGCTGAAGTCGCTTCCTGCCTTTTTTTCTCTCCAATGTAAGTTACTACCAGTTTGAAAACTTTGTATGACTTTGGAACTTGAAGCGGAGAAACCATTTTCAATTTTGGGGCCTGGAAGTGGCTCTTCATGTTACAAATTAAACAGATTCAGACATCAGTTCTAAATTATTGTCGTCTCCTAGTACTGGTAGAAAGAAGTTTCTCAACACAACAAAGATATGGAATGCCATTTCAAAGCCTACTTCAAAGAGCAGTAAAACTTAAACTTATCTCAAATATAGAAACTACCAACGTGGCATGATAAAAAAGTTCTCAGCTTCGATTCGACTTTGTCCCAATACAGGGAGAGCATTCTTAATATTGCAATTCAGTGGGAAGTTTAGGGTCAAAAGTCTTGGTGAAAGCGGTAGATTACGACTGCTGAGTCACTTTTCCCTATTATGGGGTTTGTATATCGCTATCGCATTTAATATGTTTTCTAGTCGACAATTAGTTACAATGTTGCCAAATTGCGTGGGCAGCAAGCGGGACGAATGCACGTACGATCAAAGAATGATTATAGGTTTCGGAGCACAGAAATAATTTCATATCGCCTCATTTATAGAAACTTAGTACCTATGTAATATTAATTTTCTTTATGATAATTTATTTTTAAAGTATGGACTTTTTTTAATATTATTTGGTAACGAGACGAGCTGGTCATTTGCCTGATGGTAAGCATAACGCCGGCCCATAACAATTGCAGTGCCACGCAGAACTTTGATACACAAAGGCCTGCGCGGCACTGCAGTGCGCTCGTTACCCTGAGACATTAGGTATTCAGTCTTAAGTCTCATAAGCCCAGTAATTTTATACAAATCCTTTACCTATATAAATAATATCTTTATCCTAATAATAATACCTTTATCTATACAAATAAATAAAATTGAAGTGTCTGTTTGTAATATCAAAATAACAGCTTTTTCTAAACGCATATGAAAGTCTATACGGTACCTATGACAAAATAACCATTTATTCCGTCTGTCTATCTGTGTGTTTGTTCCGGGTAATCTCCGAAACGGCTAGACCGATTTTGACGAGACTTTCACTGGCAGATAGCTGATGTTACAAGGAGTAACTTAGGCTACGTGAGCGAAGCAGCGGGGCACAGCTAGTTTTAAAAATAAATACAATACATACATTAAAAATAAATTATTGTAAAGAAACAATGTAGACTTAATTTTAATTTTAAACCAGTAGGTCCTTTCCGCCGTGTGGTCGAAGCTAAGAAAAACATTATATTTTTACCGAGACCGTTCACGCTGGCTAGACATCAGTGAAACAAAATGTCAAAATCGTTGTGTATTTTTTGTCAGAAATCTTGTAAAAAACAATCGGGGCAGTTAACGGCATAGCTGGCAGTAAGATTGCAAACACCATGACCACGGAAGATTTCGGATTTCTTTCGTGATCTCAACAGCGCGGCCTAAATATCGGAAACTCAAATCAAATAATATATATGTTTCTAGTGATTATTTCCAAAGCGTTGATGACCATGGCAGTTTAGAAACTTATACCTACAACTTGTTTTTTTTTAAATTAATGATTGTTGAAGTTAGTTGTCTGCATCTTTCAAAGCCGATACTCAACTCAAGTAAAAATATATTAAATATATAAAAATATATATCAACTTGTAAAATAATATTCAAAATAGACTTCTTTTTCTTAAACAGTATATTTAAACCAATAAAAACCTACTGTCTTACCACAATAAAATTAAACACAGTTTAAACCTATGTTAAACAGTGTTTAACTCCTAAACATGCCTTAGTCGCGCGTTTAAATATCAGCAACCACAACTCCTAATTTAAGTAGTGTGTAACCGTTGTCAATTCTTTTGTGATATTTCTAATCATTTTAGACGTTTATCTTTACATACTGTCGAGCTAAACATTTTTTGTGGTAACACGGCTACGGTCTAACCAGAAAAAAATTAAACACAGCTAAACCTGTGTTAAACAGCGTTTAACGCCTTAAGTTGCCTTAGTCGCGTTTTTAAATATGAGCAACATTAAACCTTGATTTAACTTTTAAATAGTCTCTAACAGTTGTCTAACTCCTTTCTGTTGTAACTAAAGATATGTGGTTGTAACATTTCTAACATTTTAGACGTTTATCTTTAGACACTTCCTACACACAACAAGGGTCTAAAAGTATTTTTTGTGGCAATATGGCTATTGGCTATATTCTAGCAACTTTATTTCATGTCCAAGGCTCTGCATTTTGCAGCCTTGCCTAAATTAGCGAGTCGTTGCTAATGAGCTTTGCTTTAGCCTGTTTTCCATCTTTACTTGAAACTGGATATAGAATTATAGATATGTATTTTTGAAAGTAAATAAAAAAAGAAGCGTTTCGCTACGTATTTTTGTTCTATTTCTTTTATTTTATGTCTGTCTGTAAATTTAAGTTGTTATTTTATGAAAATACTAGCTGCTGCCCCGCGGTTTCACCCGCGTGGAGATTTTGGATTACATGGTTTTTATTTTTTTTACGCGGAACCCTAATTATTTTTCTAAAATTAAAGTAGCCTATGTTACTCCTTGTAACATCAGCTATCTGCCAATGAAATTCCCGTCAAAATCGGACCAGCCGTTTCGGAGATTACCCGGAACAAACAGACAGACAGACAGGCAGACAGACAAAAATTTTAAAAATGGTTGTTTTGTTATAGGTACCGTAGGTATATACTTTCATATGCATTTAGTAAAAAGCTGTTATTTAGATATTACAAACAGACACTTCAATTTTATTTATCTGTATGGATTAGTATAAAGCTGTTATATTGATATTACAAACAGACACTTCAATTTTATTTATCTGTATGGATTATATGACCTCCGTTTGCTACGCTTACGTTTGGTGAACGCTCAAGTTTTTGTTTTGTTAAGATAATGTGTCAAGACTGGTGTACAACAAAGTATTTAATTTTTATCCATCTAACCAAACCATTACAGTGCTCGTTGCGTTCTCGTCGCATGCACTCCCTGGGGATTTGAGGAAGAGCGGTGGACATGCTCGAAACTTAGGTCGAAAATATCAAAATGACGTGACAAATTACCTGAGTTATAGCAGGTTTGTGATACTCACAGCGAACTGGGTACTCACGAAAATTTCAATAGTTAATATAATACACCATCTTGAATAAATTTAGAACCCGACAGAACTAACTAGAGAAAAAACAGCTAATTATTAATAAATAACAATGAAAACTAAATTAAGTGCTCTGTAGATAAATCTACATATTTACCTATCATTGTTTCTATTGTACATGCAAGCAAGGTCATCAGCACTTTTCACAATAGGTATATTTCGTCGCCTTACCTACATTTACCAAGCTAGACGAATTTGCATACTATTACTAGCTTCTGCATGCGGTTTCACCCGCATTCCCACATCAGGAACAGTGCATTTTTTCGGGATAAAAGTAGCTTATGTTACTCTTCTGTCCATAAAATGTATAATTGTATATATGCCAAAATTCACGTCGATCCATTGTTCCGTTGCTGCGTGAAAAAAAGGACAAACTAACAAACGCACAGACACACTTTCGCATTTATTACATACGTAAGTATATGGAAGTATGGATTTATTCTGTGGCTTTGTGCAACTGAAGTTTTTTACCCACATCATTTTTGTGTGGTGTTAGGTTTAGCACACAGTACGATGAAAAATCGTGCGATTTTTATCCGCAAAATTTGTGATATAAGAACCACAATAATAGTTGGTTCACTGCAGAACAAAATCGTATGGGAATGCGAGGAGGAATAGTTTTCGTATGGGTACCACCGCTTTGTTCGTGTAGTCTGCCGCTAAGCAGTAATTTACAAGAATTACTGTGTTCGGTGTGTTAAGCAAAGTAATCAGTGAAATTACTGGGCTTATGAGACTCTCAGGGTAAAAATAGTACTGCGGTGCCAAGCAAGCCTTTGTGTTGCGAGATTAAGAGAAGTTCTGAGATGGCACTGCAATTTTTATGGTCTGGCGTTATGCTTACTGTCAGGCAAACGACCAGCGCGACTCGTTAGCAAATAGTATAAAAAACAAAGTGTTGTAAGGGTTAGACTATCCGACATATAAAAAAGTAACATAGGTACCGTCTATTTTGGAACACAAAAGAGAAAGGAGACTGACGTTAGTGATTTTACGCCCTGATGTGATGGAAAAACGGCGCATACTAAACGGATTAGAATGCTCCAAAAAGGCGTTGTAGTCTAAACCAGTCTTTACCTACACTACTTTCACCGCCTACTATCGACAATAGGTTTTGGCAGTAGGAAACAAAATTATTTGTGGGAACTTGCTTTGTTGGGTTTTAAGAAAAAGCGAAAATGACATCATTATACTATACGTAAGATTACTGCCATTTGATAATAGTTTTCTTAGGCTCATTGTTTTTTTCTACGAAACAGTTTAATAGTGGTTGTTAGTTATCGCCTGGAATATAATTACACGCTCGAATTCAAATTAATTTATTTGCATAAATATGTGTTAGTAGATTAACAAATTATCATTAGCTGTTAGGTGTGCAAATATTTAGTTCTTATTCATTACATTATAAATTATTCACATTTCAAAATTAATGTCAATATTAAATACTTATTAAGAAACAGTTTTTTATTTCACTTCGCATAGATACACAGTTTTTATTTCACAATGCAGAATTATGCAAAAAACGCTGTTTTTATTCATACATTTTTTTGCATTGTTTTTTAATTTATTTACATAACATTACACTGTTCGTACACGTATTCCATACACTTATACTTAAGATTAGGTCCTGTATTAATAGAAATTAACGATGGTAACGAGATAAAAGAAGAACATAAAGACGTGAACGGTGTGATTTTAAAACTAAATAAATAAACGTTAGAACTAAATTACTAGCAGATAGAAGGATTAAAACTGGAATTGACCAGACACTACAAACGGCTTCACGCGTATATATATATATATAGACCCAATACCCATGTTCCGCCAGTCATCGCCCTCCTCAACCATTAGGTACTGAGTGGAGATAGTGACTCACCACTGCATGCCGCGAGCAGAATATTTTTCTTGAGCGAGCTGTTTTTATAAAAAAGGTTTAATTTTGTTACCTGCTGCATTAGTGTAAACAGTGTTGCAGAACGCAGCGTCTTATCTTAAAATTAAGTCAGTTACCTACAATATTATAAACACATAGACTAAATAGTTTGCAGCGTTAGGTACATTATTACTATATAAGTGACAGGTAACTAATAAAATAATGTATTTATGAAACTTACTTACTTCACATGAAGCACACACACACACACACACACACACACACACACACGCACACACACACACACACACACACACACACACACACACACACACACACACACACACACACACACGCACGCACACACACACACACACACACACACACACAAACACACACACAAACACACACACACAACCACACACACGAATATGCGGCGCTAATGTTAATGTCTTATTTTTTTGTTTTTTTCTGTCTATAACCACAAAAACTATTTCGTCTATGCGTTTTATAATATTGTATTAGACCTAATTATAAGGGAAGACACTGCCTTCTGCAACACAGTTTACACTAAAGCAGCAGGCAGGGCTTCAACTATTCTCTTGTAAACTTTTTTATATACAATAAATAAATTTTGTATTTGTATTTGTAAAAGCTTTGTAAATTACAAGTAAATTTGGTCCACAGTGACAATGTATGAGACGTTTCTGGAGCTTGCCTTCGAGGCGGAACTTTGCACGGAAGAGACTCCAGAACTGCTGGAGGCTGCCAAGGAGCTGTGCCAGGAGAACCCGCTGACGAGGGCTGCAGCCATCACCGAGCTCAGGCAGATTATATTTGGTTAGTTCTCTTCTACGAGTCTTTCGATAACTATTGGTTGATGGTAGAACTAACTCTTATGGCCACCATTCACGATCGTTCCAAAACCGTCGCTGATTGAATGGAACGATGGTCCAATTTAGAACACAGACGGTCACTCCATTCCGGGCGCACCATTGCATTGCTCCATTTTTCGGACACTCTCGTCTCGAGTACTGATCAATTGCAATGAGCGTGAAATTTATCACTGTATCGTCCACACACTTGACACGATATGTTGGAATGTTGGATTTAGAACGTTTGGATATACAATATTCCTATCGCTCCGCGTAATACATCTGAGATTACCCATGTGTGGGGAATCTCAGATGGATTACGTGGAGTGATAGAAATATTTGAAATCCAAACGTTCCAAATCCAACGTTCCAACTCATCGTAAGTAGCCGATACGACGACCCATTTCACGCCTAGTTGGCAGTACTCAAGACGCAGAATGACCGAAAAATGGAGCTATGGCGCGCACGGAATGAAGTGCCCGTGTGAGTTCGAAATTGGACCATCGTCGTTCCACCCAATCCACGGCTCGCCGAGCGATGAATTGATTTGGAATGCTTGTATATGGTGAACTAAAGGATTATGTTTTAGCAGTCTATGAATGATAGTCACTAGGTGGTAGTACTAACTTTTCTGCGAGTGTCCGTCTGGGTTGGTATCACCGCCTTACTCGTGAAGTCTTGAAAATTGAAGCTTCATTGTGTTCCGTCCGCAAGCATTACTGTGTTTCGAATTGATGAGCAAAGTAGCCAGTGAAATTACTGGGCTTATGACATACCTCAGGGCGAGCGCACTGCAGTGCCGCACATTTGTGTTTATTTATTTATTTGGTTCACCAACGATAGTTATATTGTTTCTTAACTAAACATAACATAATTTATAACAGAGTACATATTGCTAAATGCACAACCAATTAAAGGTAAACACAGCATGCAAAATTAAATTAAAAAAAGAGTAACGTTTAACATAGGTACTTGTTGTATAATAGTTTACAAGTTCTAAGTTGTGTTTGAAAGTTCTAAGTGGAACTGCAATCGTTATGGGCCAGCGTTATGCTTATAGCATCAAGGAAACGACTAGCTCGTCTCGAGTATAAAAAAGGGTGGTAGTCAGCTAGCCAGGTGAGCATCACAAAAAACTCTTAGTACCTACGTACCGCCATGTTTCATTCTACAAGTCTCAAGTTTATTCTATTGTGTTACAGATCGGGAACAGTGCAGACCATTGAGGACAGATGATGAGTACTTACTGAGATTTCTTCGAGCAAGGAACTTCGTGCCAGCTAGAGCGCACAAACTGGTACTTATTTTTTTTTATTTTTTTTTTTATTTCGATTTCCTCTACTAATGCTGGAATAAAATAAAATCAAATGTAGGTATTTAATATATTATTTTTTACTCTTAAAGTGGACTTAACTTAAGCCTTCCTTAAGGACGTTCTCCAAACATTCTCACAATCGACATTTTAGTCGCTATGTCGATTCTTCTGAACTCAAGAATGCGGCTGAGGCATGACGTCGTCATGACTTGAAGGAAATTATTTTTTTAATGTTGGCGGTACTTCAACTTTCATTTATGTTTTTCATTATTTTTTATATAGTATATAGCCAAAGTCAACTACGACAAAATCACCAAAACGTAATTTATCGTTTTAAAGTGTTTTGAACAGATGATGATGTCCATTGAAATTATTTTGAAACCACTTTTTTTACCATTACTGCTTTAAGTATGGCTGGGAGACAAACGAAGCTTCCTTGAGGTAGGACGCGATCTACATTGAGTTTGATAGAGCTTTATTACTACACTCGAAGTAGGAAAGCAGTCAAGTAGGAGATTTTTTTACGACTAAAACTACCGGTTTCCTAAAGTATGATAGAGTGAAGGTAAGGAACAACACCTTACCATAGCACCACGTGACTGTTTGGTGCGCTAAGAACTAAGTGTCACTTAATTCTGAATGTCTCTCATCTAATTTGATTGACTCGAATTAAATTTTTGTGGTATCTTAAAAACAATCCAATGAAATAATTAAACAAGTGCCATCTAGTGATTGACTCGTAAACTAGTCAGCAAATTTTTGTTTTTGCAGTCAAGTAGAAACTTTACACGATTTGTTTCTTTCAAACTGAAACAGATGTCGTTGTACGAACATAAGAGCCAAAACTGTATCCATGTTGTGTGCGTACCTAGGAGTTATTTTAGTGTTTCCAGATTTCTTATTATACAGGTTGGAATTGTACAAGTTAGTAGGTAGGTATTCTGTAAATGTGTGCTCAGTGGATAGCATTTTTTACTCTTAGGTTAGCGTTTGGTACTATTCTCACCTGTAGTACCTACCTAAGCGATAAATGCTACCAAAGGTAGGGTGTGCGTCGGAACACATCTATAACTCGTCAAATGATGTCAATTTTAGGGTGGTAGCTAGCCACTAGGAAATGGTGTTAAGTAAAGGCTACATTTCAATGTATTTCATTAATCGAAAGCTCAAGCTCATCTTAGGATTCAAATGCTCGGCCGTCGAGTTCTCAGTACCACTAATGCCCGTCTGCGCTAAAGTTTGTTAGTGTCTATGTTCACACTTATCTCTCTAGAATGAAAAATGCGTTGCACAATCTTAGATGGTGTCTTAAATGCGTGAGACATTGTCCTATCGCTTTAAAAGGTTAAATTTTTCCAATTTTTTCTCATTGTCCTCAGCTAGTCCGGTACTGCGCTTTCAGAGAGACTTATAGAACGCTGTACGAAGGCGTGGACCTCTGGGGCCTGTATAAAGTCAAGGACGCGTATGAAGGCATCGTATACGACCGGCCTGATATTGGCCGAGTTTCGATCTTCAGGTTTGGTGAGTAAGGTTCACTTTGGTTTAAAGTATAGTCGAGTGAGGCTCAATATACATTTTAAATAATAAATTTTAATCATTTTTGCTTAGCCGAGCACGAAAACATATTTCAGGAATTTCATCGCTAGCTCACAGGTCCTGTATGCCGGAAGATTCGGGTTCGATTCCCTTTGGCAGCAAATAATGTTGAGACGTTTCTGAACAGAAATATCCCGTAAGATTAGGTTAAACACATTAAAAATCTACTAGGTACTTAAAATGTATTTTTAAATAGGATTTTATTTCATGTCCATGTTCATGTCAATCCATAAAAAATAATACTTAGTTAATATTAAATTTCCAGGGACATGGGATCCCTCTGAGTTTCCAGTGGAAGACTTGGTCCGCGCCGGAATGGCGATGTGCGAGATCGGTATCCGGCAGCCAAAGATGCAAGTCCTGGGCGGGACGGTCATAGTGGACCTGGAGGGGATCTCGCTGCGGCATGTGGCGACGCTGACGCCGACCGTGGCCTACCAGATCGTTTGCTTAATGGGGGTAAGAACTGCTTTAAATTTATTATACCCAGGTAATTTTAACTCTTCTGTGAGTGTCTGCTGGGTACCACCGCTTGGCTAGTGTAGTCTACCACCAAGCAGTCCTGTGCAAGTATTGCTATGTACGCCATAAAGAGGTACCTACCTACAAAGGTTCATACAAATTATCGCTTCATTAAAACTTATAGGGTTACTTCCTGTTGGACTACAATCTTGGTTATTTTCGAAAGATGCTCTTTCAAATAAAGTAATTTATAACCTGGTAGGTAATTTATAAAATGATTGAATTTCTATTTAAAAAAACAGCTTATCTTAAGTTCTAATAGGTACTAAGCGTCCTCGGCGAGGCTCTATTGATAGTTATGATAAAATCGACATCACTTTTTTCACGTTATTGTAACTAGCTACTGCTCGTGGTTTCACTCGCATGGATTTTCCTATAGGAACAGCGAATTTTCTCGGCGAAAAATAGCCTACTCTTATGTCACTCTCCGGTCCAGAAACTTAGTTTATGCAAACACATCGATCCGTTGTTCCAAGAAGGAAAACCAACAAACATGTTACTGTCGATAGTTAAACTTACTTTAATAATCGATAATAACATGTTCTCGACTTCTACAGATACCTTTGAGAATGACTTTTTGCACTTCACGAGTTTATTTTTGATTTAGAGATAGTATTTTAACTAATCACATTTCTTAAAGTCGGGCAGACTTTATGAAATTTCAATAGAGAACACATTACCAAAACTGTGAACTTGCATAAGGTAGAAATGCCAAGATATAATTCAATCAACCTTTTCTATTCATGAGGGCATCCATTCAACCGTGAATTTTACTGTTAAGGCGCTGACAGACGTGAGCATTCTAGCATAAAATATATAATGTAACGTGAGCATTTCTGATAGAATGCTTTTAACGACTACTTTAGGTAACGTAAATTGCTTCGCATTGATATAATGTCAGTCATGAGAGCACGTATTACAATTTTTTTGGAATAATTGTTCACTATTATGCTCGCGGTTTTTAGTTCCTTGTTCGACGAAATTGGATAACAGAAGTACCTACTAAAATGAAAATTAAAAATCACGGTGAAATCGGAAAATGTGAAACGATTCCAATACTGCACCAAGTAAATTGGTGCACATCAACGCGTAAAGATGCGATGCGATGTGACGTCACGCTTGGTGGTTGTATAAGTAAAGCTTTAATTCACCAATCTCCAATGCTATAGAACTGAGACCGCAAAGAGGGTTTAGTATTTGTTTGATTATTTGTTTATTTATAACGTGTACCTACTACAATAATTTAATGGTGTTATTAGTGACATAGAATATGCATGGAAGTAAACTTCGCAAGGGCACTTTGAATTTTGATATTTAGTAAAATCTGAGAACTAAAATTCATGGGTCTTCTTCTGAAACAGTTACTTAAAGTAATTTAATAGGTTTACTTTTATGAACTATTTCTTAGGACCATGTGAATATATTATTTTGAACCTAGATTTGATATTTCGCAGTTCATATAAGATAGCAAATAGCGTCTACGATCTCTGAAAAAATTATCACTGCGCAGCAACGATGTTGCTTTTTTCGACTCACCGCTAGACTTCACATTTTTCGCGTTCTGGAATCACATCAAATAATTTCAATATATTTTATACTTACTTTACTTACGGCTTCATGGGTCCATAATTTTAATAAGCCTGTCTGAAATACATTACCGAGTAAGGTCGTGTTCAAAATGCTCTAGTGGGTCTGTAAACGCCTTTACATGCAGCCATGTTGTGAGATTTTTAACATCGGTTTTCGATCAGGCGAATAGCCCTCGGGGGAGTTATAGCATCAAGTCAAAGTTATCTTTCCCCGGCCTTTTCGAAAAAGTTACTTTATATTTACAAAGTTTGTAATACTTTGGTCTACTTTAGATTAGAATTGCGAGAAAAACTCATTTCGTGAGATGAAAAGGAGCTTCGAAAATATGTGGATCAATTCAGTTTTAGGCCCTGTACTGGCCCGTACTGAAAAAGTAAAGCATTTTTTTATCTTTTCAGGCCAAGACGGCTAGTATTAGATATTATGGCAGCGGATTATTTTAGATTTGTACATTTACCGCTTACCGCTTCGCTCATGTAATCTACCACCAAGCATGTGCATAAGTGTGTTCCTATAGTCAGTAATATCACTAAATTACGAATGTTTATAGAAATACTAATACCTGATGTCCCAAGGTAATGCACACTACAATACTGCACAGGCCTTTGTGTTTTAAAGGCAAAATGACACAGCAATTTTTAGGGCTGGTGATATGTTTGCTATGAGGACGACCTGTTCGTTTCATTAATTAGTACAAAAAATGCGGCAGACAATACGAGTAAAGAGTTGGTACCAACCCAGACGGACACTCGAAGATCTGTTAGTCCTACCACCTGATCACCAGGAAAGAAATATTATAAAACTATTAAAGTTCCTCACATAATTATAAAATCTTTTTTTTTTAGCTTGCAAATCCGACGCGACTTCGCTCTTGCCACATCATCAACTACTCCTGGATTCTCAACACCTTCTTTTACCTGTTCAAAAGGTTTATCCCCCAGCAGGCCTGGGAGTCCATCTTCTTCCACGGCAGCGATCTGAAGAGTCTACAGCAGCACATTGACACAGAGTGTCTCCCGCCAAGATACGGCGGGACATGTAGAAATAACGTCTCATTCGGATACTGGCTGAAGAAAATTAAGAAGTATAGAGATGAGAGTTTTGACAAAGAAATGAAAGAGTTAGGGTATATTATTAAGGAGTAGTCTAATAAATAACACAAAAAACAATAGAACAATCGTGGTAAAATCATATTTAATAGCAAACAGCTTGATGCAACTATGGCATGGGTGAAGGTAATTTCTAGGCCCAGGAAGTGGGTGAATCTTAACTTTCAAGACTTGACCTAAATAAACTGATGAACATAAAAGCTTTTAAAAACAATATTAACAATCCGGAAGAACTGCCTTTTATCGGTCGGCGTTATGAATCAATACCACACTAGTCGATTGAGGAGGCCCGCAGCCATCGATTGCGTCACGTACACGCGTGACAACTCTGGAAGCCTATTGCATAATATACAACTACTTAGGTGGCAAGACTATCTCTTCTGCGAGTGTCCGTCTGCGTTGGTCTGGGAAGTCTGCCGCCAAGCAATAACGTGCAAGCATTACTGTGTTCCGGTTTGATGAGCAAAGCAGTCAGTGAAATTACTGGGCTTATGAGACTTAATATCGAATGTCTCAGGATAACGAGCGCAGTGCAGTACCGCGCAAAGTTACAAAGTTCCAAATTTCTGAGTGGCACTGCAATAGTTTTGGGATGGTGTTATACTTACCATTAAGGCAAACGACCGGCTCATCTCGTTATTAAAGAGTATAAAAAATTACAAGTCCGTTTCTATAATCGTTATCGATAATTAGTTTAAAATGTATGGAATTGACATTAGGATTCGTTAAGATTATTATTAGGATTATTATTATGACACCGGCAAGGTGGCCCAATTGGGTTAAACTTGGTCCTGTCTTCATCATCATCATCTTGATCATCATCAGCTGGAAGATGTCCACTGCTAAACATAGGCCTGCCTCGCTGCTGAAAAATTCTTGATTTGATTTATGTTTCAATGGTCTTTTGGACGATTTTTAGCGAAATATTGTCGGACGGATTTCGCTCTGGTCCATATAATGTCAACGACAGATCTCGTAAAACAAACATATTTATAAACTTATTTTACAAATACGAAAGTAAGTATTTTATATCATAGTGAAATATAAGAATTAAATAGGTCTAGTTTTCTGAAACAGCGTAGATAAAATAATGAGGACTTTGATAAAATAATGTTCTTTGGAAAAATAATGGTGCTGATAATTCTGATGAAATTTTATTATAAATAGTAATTTCGTATATTATTATGTAGGTTATAATAATAATTTTGTTTGAATTTTTGATGTTAGATATGTAAGTAAATTGACGCGTAACCAAAATGCTGGTAACTATTTGGATCATCGGATCAGCATTGCGGTTCAACGAGGCAATGCCGCCAGCATGCTGGGTACGCTTCCAACTGGTAGTGGGCTAGAAGCTAGAACATTTGGATTATCTATAGGCCTACTTGGGCTTGTCCAATCCAAGTGTTTTTGTAGCTAGCTAGGTTAGATGTAGTGTTTATTTATGTATTAGCTAGTTAATAAAGGCATTTAGCCCGTTAAGAAAAAAAAGTAAATTAGTATTTTGTACTTAGATATGTTTTGAATAAACGATGATTTAGGAAGTGTTGCTTTTTGTACTTATACTTATTACGGGTTTTCTCAATTGGACAATATTATAATTAATTAAAATGATTAACTAAGGAAATATCGATGTAGAGTCAACTCATCTATACATACCAATATATAAAATTGAAGTAAGTATCTTAGCAATTGTAACAAACAACAATTTTTAAAATTTTTGTCTGTATGTCTGTTTGTTTCGAATATAAATGCTAGCTAATTCTCAGCAAATTCTAAATTCACTCTAGAGATCTCACTCTAAGACCTCTGCTTTGGTTATACATATTATTATGTAGTTCATACTAACACTGTGCATTTGCATCCCCCGCTCATTTTAGTGGCAGTAAATATTAATAACAAGTACCTTAGGTAGGTAGTACCTAACTAAGGTACTTATTATTAATATTAAATAACTTTAAGTTAATTTCGATAGTCATTAACGAAAAACCTACTATACTCAATCAAACAACTTGAAGTATAATCAATCAATCCACCAGGGTATCATACGTCACTAGAAGGTCGATAATAGCACTCTATTAATCACTCGATGATAAGGACGCGGGAATTTATGCTCTCCTGTGACATGAAACTTAATTACTGAAACAGATGTGCCGCGTTTGTTAAGCTATGTAGTAGCTATGTAGGTATACGGGCCTCATATAAAATACGAATTCATTTATTTTTAACGAGCTGTCGTAAATCAGTTATGTCGGCGTATTTTCGCCTATTGAAGCTTTTGATCCATTTGAGAGTTCATTAAAAACAAAGCAGCCAAAAACATAATATAGAGCGCCGCTATCTCGATCGCGCTTCTCAATATTTTTGAACATAAACAATCACTAAAACTTGAGTGGATCAAAATGAAATTTTGTTTCATCTTTGTAATAATAATAATAATAATAATTCATTTATTTCAGATTAAATATCCATATTCATTTACACGCAATTAATTATCAAACATAAAATTAAATCTAAACAAAATTGAAATAAGAATTTAAATTATATAAAAGAATGAAAAAATAACAATTAATTAATACCTAACACTATGCTATTGCCAGCAACTTCACCGAATGGGATTGGTGATTGTTTATCTTCGATAATGTTGAAATGTGCGAGTGAGATAGCGGCGCGAATATGGTGATATTCAGCCCGTTCGTTGCCCGTGGTCCTACTACATAGTCCCACTCCCTTGAGTTGTCGTTCTGCTTGTCCTTGAAAGCTAATTGAGCATTTTGATTGTAATTAGGTATGACTTATTAAATTATTAAACTGTGCCCACAAAATTATTCTCTAAATCCAAATAGGCTATGCAAATAAATGCCAGTAACAAAAATAAAAGTAATCAAACACATAAAATGCACTCAAGAATATTATGTAAGATAAAAATGCCAACCTTTTTGCGTACTGGAGGAATATAGTGGTAGTCGATTGAATCCAGAGAAACAACGCAACAAAGCAACAGTATAAGGTATCAATTGGAAATCATTCCGCGCCATATTGGATCCGCATCCGTTGTAGTGCCGTAACGGAAATAGGCCCGTCACGTGCTTCGGTAATGGGGATCCGTGAGGGATATGAACCGCGGCTCATTAGAAACTACGTGTGCTATTATCATGTTATTACAGTCAAGGTCGATCGTGGTATAGAGCTTCGCGTGGCCGGGTTTCACGATGTCGAAGTGCGAGGTAGATTGAACTGTTTGCGGGTTCATTTGTTTTTGACTTTAAATCAAATGACAAATTCGGTCAGTAAAGTATAAATATAAGATGACCGTGAATTGCCAGCGTATAAATAGACCCATCACATCTCTTCCCGTAAGTGCGTAAGAGCCGGCCAAATTCGAATTACTTTGCTCTGGCTTGCGGCAGAGCAAAGTAATTCGAAAAAATTATAAATAATTTGCACGAGTAAAGCGGTGGTACGAACCCAGACGGACACTCGCAGATGAGTTAGTCATAACCATAACCTACCGAGTTTTTATATGAAATAAACAATGAAAAAGACACACAAAAATAATCGTTGAAATATTTTAGGAAAAACTATTCAAAAGAGATATCTAAAACAATTCTTATTTGTTCGACAGTTTATACAAAGTCACAACTTTGCCGATAACATCACGCTCCCCAATGCCCCAAACACAATAATAACTTTTTGTCCCGGGTGTTAAGTCAGCCAACTAGCCTGCGCATCCCACGATATTATATCAGCAACCCGTCGCGGGAAGACAAGAAGGGGTCTAAGATAGTTCACAAGCAGTTTGACCTCTTTCGAGAAATAGGACACCGCAGACCTCAGGATATTTGTGTCGTGAATAAAGGATTTACGGGAGGCATAGTATGTCTATTTAGATAGGATTAATTTAAAAGTATTTCTAGTTTTAAAATGTTTTTATTCTCTGATACTGCCATGACAAGATATATAGAACCTTAACAATGACCATCTTCAAACATATATGAACTTAGTAGGTACTTAAAGTTAATGGTTACAAATAAAATTAATAAATATTGTTCTTTTCATTTCAAACGTTTATTTACACATCCCTGCAATAAGATTATCTGTGTCGCAGGCGGCACAGACACACACAGATAAACAACACAAACAAAAAAAACGAGAACAAACTTCATGGTCACCACACAAAGTCTGCCCCGACCGAACCCCCCGACCAATAGTAGTAGTTATAGTAGATACCAGTGCAATGAATAAAATACATCATTTTTAGCACCAAATTAATAGGTACCTATAACAAATGAGACATATCACCGGTTACTCTTTGTCACTGGTTACATTTGGATTATCTATAGACCTACATGGGATTGTAGATTATCCTAGACGTTATAGATGTTTTTGTAGCTCGGCTAGATGTAGTGATTATTTATGTACTAGCCTCTGCCTGCGGTTTCACCCGCGTTCACACAGGAACCGTGCATTTTTACAGAATAACAAGATAGCCTGTATTACTCTCCGGTCCATAAACTATATCTATGTCAAAAATCACGTCAAGTATACATTTAGAATAATAATTGTTCTCAAGTATTAAATATAACGTGACGTACGCACATGACGTACACACAGTGACGTAGTTACACATGTAGCTGCGACACCGTGTGTGAACTACCTTAATCCCTCTGGCTAGGTCCGTGATATAATTCTTAGCTGGGCCACAATAGCTATAATAAATAACTCACCTGTCAACCCCAGCAGCCAGAGCTTTGTTTCTTGCCCAACCGGATAGGAAAATAATTTTATTACTCAACCGAGATGGTAACAATAGTAGGTAATCTTTAGAAGGGATCTCTATCTATCAAACGGAACTATTTTTTGTAGGAGATAAATAAGCTGTCAAGTTTAATGTCAATTCCTCTTCGTTGTGGAGGAATGAAAGTGGAATTGGGAGAAGTATGAAGTGGTAGAAAAAAAGTTTTTTTTGTTCTGTTGCATAACGAGGTGAGTGGGTCGTTTGCTTGATGGTAAGCATACCGCCAGGCGACAATAATTGCATTGCTACTCAGAACTGTGAAACAGAAAGGCCTGCGCGGCACTGCACTACGCTCGTTACGGCGTTACCCTGACACAGCGGTAGGTCTACCACACTGGTAAACAAACGTCTTCCCCGCGAACTCTGCAAATAGTTCGTAACGTCTAGTATTGAAATAACATTATTATACGCGACATACACAGTTAAAAGTTGTTTAATTCAATTGTAACGTTCATTTTAGTGTAGCACAATCAGTCTAATATTTTTTATAAATTTCTCAGAAGTTGCGAAATATCTTAAAATGTATGTTAACTGTTAAGGAAAGAGATGGCATTATAATATCATTTTTAACAGACGATTGAAATAAAGACGACGATAGGAAGCCCACGCATTGCAGCTAATGGGTGGTTGATGGACCTCTGTAGGTTGGGCTCTCGATTACAACAACAAAATAAATATTGTTGTACCTACTTAAAAAAAGCGCAAGTATTTGTTACACGTATCGGAACTTCGTTCGCGGAACATCTTCGAGCAGACGTTTGTAACATGTTGGATCATGATCCTTGCAGCTTTTGATTACTAATATAGAAACAGAAAATCCTTATTCGATGTGGAAAGTGATTTGTTTTATTCAATGCAAATACTTTTTTAATTATTTATCGTTTACGAAGCCTTTTTTTATTATATGCTCATTTTTTTCCGCTATCTTTGCAATTTGTTTATTTGAGTATTCATATTGCCAACGAGCTAGTCAGACTTTAGGGAAAGGTATGCCAACGATGGCAATAGAAAACGACAAAACATCATATAGCAAAGAATTTTTAATATACAGAATATGAATGCGTGCATACAAAGTTAATATTATTTTATAGATGAAATATAATATATTCAAATTCGTCGTCCTGTTTTAAATCATATTATTCTCATATTTTTCACTTTGTATACTAAATATTTAAAATAGCTAAAACTGTATGCAATGCTTTATAATAACGTTCATAAATAAGGTTATAAAACATTGTGCTTCATTTCATGTTTTATGGGATTAATCATCACGTTATTATAAATATTAATCAGTATTTTAGACAGTACATTAATTAGTACTTTCTTTGAAAACGTATACGAAATTTACTTGCGACAGGATTTTGTTAGGCAAACAAAGGCTATGGATGGTTCTTTAAATAGTTGCCCCTATAAACAAGGCCGTAAAACAAGATAAAAATCCTACGTGGGATCTTGTACTACAACTGCTCATTGTGTCAGTTATGATAATTTTCGAACGGAGAATATGGAATACTAGAACTCAATATATGGAATGCAATATACATTCATAAAATGCTATTTGACATTCTCCAGAAAAATCATGACAAATTCTTTTAATTCTAAGCTATAATATCATGATAAGTGATAATGTGTTAAAAAAATAATGATATATTATGATGCGTTATGATATGTTATGTAATTATTTTTTATAAAAAATATGCAAACCGACAAAGAAAAGAAACTTCAAACAATATTTTTGAGCAATAAGAACTCCATTAGAACCCCTGTCCGTTTCAGCGTAAAATCAGAGCAGACAAATAAATTACGAAACTTCAGTGCCATAACAGAGATCCGTAGCCGTGCTACGGCGCTACAGGTCGCCAGTCCGTAGCCAGCTACGCTGTAACACAGCCGCGTAGACCTTGCACATCTAACGGATTTTCAGTTCGGTTCTCGAGAACAGCTTACAATTTTTTATTAACTAAACTTTCTTTCGTTAGTGAAAACAATTTACCAGTTTTGTGATTGAGTTTTTTAGACTCAATATTACAATTTGAAGGTAAGTAAAATATTACGTCTATATAAGTTTAGTATATACAAAAAACGAGATATGCAAAATGGTTTTTGTTTTGTTATGTTTTTGTATGAAATTGATTTTCCTCGGAGTATTTATATTTCTCTGGATCGGATATTATGAGAGCATATTTACAACGTCGCGTATTGCTGAACATAATATTGGATTCCTGAAATTGACTGATGAGATTTGCCAAGCTTTAACGCGCTTTTTAAGATTGTGTTCATTTTAATATATTTTTTCTAATATCCTACTAATATTATAAATGCGAAAGTGTGTTTGTTGGAAGTGTGTTGTGGAAGTAGGATTGTTTGTTTGCTCTAAGTTTGAGTAGGTGCAATTGATAAGTCAATTTTATAGCATACAAAATCGTCACAAAGAAATATTCCGTATATTATAATTATCCTACTAATATTATATCCTACTTCCTACTTAATATTATAAATGAGAAAGTGTGTTTGTTGGTTTGTCCTTCTTTCACGCAGTAACGGAGCAACTGATCGACGTGATTTTTGGCATAGATATAGTTTATGGACCGGAGAGTAACATAGGCTACTTTTTATCCCGGAAAAATGCACGGTTCCTGTAAGAACGCGGGTAAAAACCTCGGGCAGAAGCTAGTATTATTATAAATGCAAAAGTGTTTTGGTTTATCCTTTTTCCACGCAGCAATGGAGTGTCGAATCAACCCGATTTTTTCCATAGATATAGTTTATGAACCGGAAAGTAACATAGAAAACTATATTCCGGAAAAATGCACGGTCCCTGTACGTATAATATTCATGCGTTCCAAAAAAGGAGTAATTAAAACACAGAACAGAATATTTATAATAGGTACTATTCAGGGGTTGGGGAAAGATACTGGATGGATAGTAATTGTTTCCTACCGCATGTCACGTTACTGTTGTAAAGTATCAACCCGATAGCGTAGCATATATAACTTTATACGAGGCTCATTTCAATTTAGCGTGTACCGTGTTTCTATAAATAATGTAGGTAATACACAATAATTATATTACGTGATAATATTATCTGTTCACAGTGCTTGCTGTCTATAATATTCTGTTATTGACAAAAATATTTTATGCTGCTTTCAATATCTTTCAAGTCTTACTTAATAAAATGCCAATTTATTTCCAAATTTTTAAACTAATATACATAAAATTACTAACGTCAGTTACTTTTGACACTGTCTAATTTCTAAATTTTACTAGCACCTATTAGGTGCTAATAAAATTATTACATACAATACATTGCATTATAACATACAATATATAATCGAACCTTAAATTATTTAGCCTATTTAAGGGAAACACAGCGAAATAACAAATCATGGGACATAAAATAGAGTTATCAGTGACTAATAAGATTGTCTAAATATTTTTGTCCCAATTGTTTGGTTTAGTTAACAAAATCTAACGCCAAGCACTTAAAGGTAATTAAATCTAGGTCTAGTGTATCATCTTCAATCACATCAACACTTAAAATCAGGTGCGATGCGACAGTAGTTTATACCATTAAATATAGGTACTTAAAAACGTAGGAGTTTCTACATTCAACTCCCATATAAATTTTAGGAAAAAATACCACCCTTAAAGGTGGGAAAATGGGGAAGGAAATTTTATATCTCACGATATTTTCATCGTAGTCGTTTCCCGCTTATTTAAAAGCAGTTTTTTTGTTCTTTTATTCTTTATAGATTAGCATTTAGCTAATCAATAAAAAATGGTATAAAGGTTGTTCGAATGAATAAATCGTATAATCAATCTTCATTAATATAATATCTATGGGCATCATTATCTATTTAAAAAACAAAAACTTTTCATTCAAATCCGAAAAAGCTTTCCGTCTTTAACATCACATTAATGTCCGTCCAAATCACGACACGTAAAAAGTAGAAAGTTTCATTTTCAACGTTTTGTTAATTAGAGCGAGCCAGCAACTCCCGGTGGAGGTGTGGTCAAAGTTTGTTCAGTAAACTGGGTGACTTGTCCAACCTATTCTTTGCAAGAGGAGAAAGCATTTATAATTTATGGAACACCTAGTGGTTTACTCAGTAAACCATCTTTGAATTTTCTGAAGTAAATTACAACCCATTCACAGTCACATGATTTATAGACTGTGACTCAGTGTTATAGATGTTGCCCGTCACTTTAGAGGATCGAATCTCATAATGGGCTTCACCTTTTCGTAAAGCAAAACATCGTGGTGTAACCACAGCTTATATTACCCAGTAGGCGTTCCGCGACGCTAGACGTTTTGTTACTTAGGCTGAGATTCAGAGACGAATCTAAGCGTGGACTCACGCTTCCATACGTCAAAATTCTATACAGTTTTGTCATATGAAAGCCAAAGTCTACGCTTAGAATCGTCTCTGAATCTTAGCCTTAGACCTTCTGATAGTGAGCCGCTTGGTGGTATAGCATTTTCTGGGCTCTCCTGGCTAGCTACCATCCTCAAATTTAAAATCTGCCACCAAGCACCTATATCAGGGTAGTCATTTAGATGCAAGGCTTGGAAGCGGTTTCTAAATAACCGTTTAGTAATGGTATTTAACGGTTTTGTAGATTCTTTTTCCGACAATGCTTCTGGCTTAATTTCATGATTCTAAGTCAACGGGAAATACTTTGTAGGTTTTGATTCCCGGTCTTGACAGACATAATTATAGACGGACAATTAAGTGAGACTATAAAGGTTCCTTTTTCCTTTTGAGGTATTCTGTTGAAATTTAGTACAACCACGCTTAATTTTTTTTTGAATCAACCAATGTCATGCTTACTATCAAGTATATAAGTGATACTTTCTCTGTAAATAAAATAAATATACACTTACATCGTGTGTTTTTATCAAATTGCACACAATTTTTATCTAATTTCGGTGCGGTGTTGCTAGGGGGTATCGCCGGAAATGAGGCAATTTTGTACACGTAGGTACTGATATCTTTTCTAAATAAATTATCCGCAATCAAAATTGTTTTTGAGAATAGCTTTTTAACAGTGTTTTACATCCAGTTTTTCAGCTGATCATCAAATTTTGCGGTAGCTCACAGTATTAGATAAATTAAGTGATCAAAAACGATTACTTTCATTTTTGGGCTCTTCGAAATATGTATGAGGTATTAGTTAGTCCACTATCATGGTGGTAGGACTAACTCTTCTGCGAGTGAACGTCTGGGTGGGTATCACTGCTTTGCTCGTGTAGTCTACCGCCTCGCAGTAATGTGCAAGAATTACTGTGTTTCGGCTTGATGAGCAACGTAGTAAGTGAATTACTGTGTGCTAAATGTCTCACATAAGAAGCGCGATGCAGTGCTACGCAGGCTTTTGTTTCAATTTCTGATTAGCACTGCATTATCGGTCAGCGTTATGCTTACCATCAGGCAAACGACCAGATCATCTCGTTATGCAATCGTATAAAAAACTGTGAGCTGGTGAGCTTAGCATGTCTTCAGATTGTTATATTATATTCTATTATTAATTCTTAATACATATGCAAAGTTTTAAAGTTCTCGGTAGAAACCATTTTGTAAGATTTGTTTGCATTCACACAGTCGAGTTAATATGTAAGGGGCCTTCAAGCCCTAGAAGCTTTGCTTTGTTCAGTAGAGTCCGCTTTTATGGAACCTTCTGTACACAATGTTTACCTACTCCTGATGGGGTTTTCTGTTTGCTTTAATCTTAATTTGACAGATGGGTGCTAGAAACCCCACTATAGTATGTTAAAAGGAATATAAGAGTCAGGTAGAAATATTTTTTAGAGTTTATCGTCTCGACAGCTTAAACAGTCATGGTCATCAACACTAGGAGAAAGTAAAACTGCTTTAAAAGAGGGACTAGTGATGAAAAGTAGATTATTTACAAACGCGAGTAGGTGATCTTTTACACTTTTACTTTGGTGTAAAACATCACCTACTCGCGTGAGTAAATAATTAAAGGCATTAAAGTATCACGTTCTTGTCAGTCCGTCAAGGCTTTTTATCTCAAAGACTACTTAAGGTGTCAAGTCGAATAATATTGTTGGTGGATATTCATCCAATCATTCATTACTATTCGCTAAAATGCACTTGTAATGGTCTACTTCCTATTCCTATCTCCTTTCCGCATGCACGCACACGTATATAGCCGTCCTACTCTGACGGCCGACCGTCTCCGAAATGCACCGAAGTGCATTCGGTTCCGCCCGCTATAACCTCAAATAAAAAGATGGAGAAAATCGCTGCAACAACGTATACGCGTGCGGTCGTATATAATTTCTCTTATTGAACTCTTATCATCTCCCACTGTGTTTACGCTATTTTGTGAACGTGTGAACCATCGTCGCGTAGGATACGCGAAATATTCATATAGTGCCGTTTTGTGAGCCCCTACTCGTACGACCTGGTGCCGGGTCTGAACTTGACCTAGGCGCGGAGACAATCTACCCAAGGGACTGCACCAGGAATCACCAGGTACGTGCATGCATCCTTTCCTATAAAGCTGCTGTATTGTAGTCCTGTGATTTATCCACCGGCAGCAGTGTGGTCTCCCTGTCTTTAGAACGTTACAAGTGCTATTGATAATTGTAGGTATATCTGCTACCTAGTCAACTAGTAAGGGCCTCTAATTCGCAAAACATACAGTCCACTTTCAACCCTTAAAAACCAACCCTCGTTGGTCGATCATCAAACTCCAAGTGAAACTCCGATTTCACATCCCATTGTGGTGGTGAAGGAGAACTGAACCAGCTATTAATTCCCACCAATTGTAATAGTAGATTGTTACTAAAGGTATATACACCAAAGTGTAAACGATCACCTACATCCCTTTAGTAACAATTTACTATAACAATATTATTCGACTTGACACCTTAAGTAGTCTTTGAGATAAAAAGCCTTGACGGACTGACAAGAACGTAATACTTTAATGCCTTAAAAAGTTAATATAACGCTACACTATAAAAACCCTTGATTTTTTTAGGTATGTACCTACAAATATATACAAATGTATAAATTCCTGCCGCACAAAGCAGGCTCCAGCAGAAGCCAGCTCCAGGAGCCAGAGCACAGGTGTACGGCTGTAACGATATTCTCTCACCTCGTGTAAACCGACTCGAGGACTAATTTATTCATGTATTCTTTGTAGGTACAAAACGCGCGCCGACGAAATAAAACACGCCTCATTAGCGCGGGTTCATATCATAACCGGCCGGCCGTGGTGCGCGTTACACGTATTCGCGAATCGCTCCTACATTTTTCGTAAAGATAAACGTGCGAAGTTCGCGAGTGCCCACAAGACGCATCTATCTCAGTCCAACCACGCCCGGTAAACCAGTGAGTGAAAGAGACACCGCACGCCCGCTGTTTAAATTAAAACATTCCGAAATGCAGCGGACTCCTTCAACTCCGTCAAACTCTAGTTCGTTTCCTGATTTATCTAGCACCGATGCATTCAATCCAATTAATGTTCGTAAGCGCAGACAGCACGAACTTGAAAGTTTTCCAGGCGAAGATTTTTTAACAGCAAAGACACTTGATGTTTATTTCAAAAAATGGCAAAAAGAAATGATGGAAAGTGTCACTCAAACTATTATTACCTCAGTTAACTCGGTGCTATCCGAAAAATTGACGCAATTTTCATCAGACATAGAAACCTTAAAAAAAGAGGTGAAGAAACTATCTAGCGTGAATACCGCTTACACGAAGTCATTTTTGGAAATTAAACAACAGCTTTCCGCCTTCGAGAGCTCGATTACTTATTCTAACAGTCGTCAGGACGTTTTTGATGAGCGACTGCTGGCTGCTGCAAAACAGTCTGAGCGGATTGAACAATGCGAAATGGAGCTCAGCAAGCTACGATCCAATTATAACAGTTTGAACTCCGAGTTTAAGAACCGACAGCAATGGGATAGACTATATAATCTCGAAATTGTCGGCGTTCCAGAAAATCATGATGAGAAGATTATAGACATAGTTATTGCTGTAGCTAAGCACGCTGGCGTCAGTATTACATCTCGTGACATCGAATTTGCTAACCGAGTCCAAGCGAGGCAGACGAAGCCAGGAGTACATCGAGCCATTATCGCCAAAATTAAATCCAGGTTGACAAAAGATAATATCTTGGCGGGGATTCGGCGGGTTCGCGGTATTACTCGTTGCAACATAGGCATGCAGGGCAGCGAGAAGATATATATAAACGAACATTTGACGATTGAAAACAAAATGTTGTATAATAAGTGCCGTGAACTAGTTATTGCTAACTCATTTAAATATATATGGATACGTAACTGTAAGATTTTTGTACGAAGAGACGACAAGTCTCCAAAAATCACAATAAACAGAGTAGAAGACCTAGTAAAGATAAAATGACTCGTCGTCTCTTTATGATGGTACCGCCACCGCCGCGGGACTTGTTTTGTATTACTTACTTGTACTTGTGCATTGTTACTGCATGGTATGTATTCGTATCGTATAAATTGTACGAGTATTGCACTTATATACTTCACTTTTACACAAAATCACACTTCCACACTTCACAAACTATCCTGAAATACATAAATAACACATCTTTCCATTTGGATAATAGAATAGAAGGTTTTAATTTGCATATTTTGTGCCTAGATTGTTTACGTTTTATTACAAATCTAATTTTTTTCCACACTACCTACATTTTATTATTTATTGTACTCCGTAGTTACGTTAATTTTGTTAAACCAATTCTTTCTATAAATAGCAACTTATTATTTTCACTTTGTGGTTTGGGCGTGTTACATGGATTCCATAATTACTACATAAGTGGTAGTAAAATATATGTATTTGTTTTCATTTCAAAAAGTACTATATTACTTGATTTTAGTATGTCACAATGGCTAACACACGGTTAAATATATTCTATCAAAATACAAGAGGTCTTCGTACCAAAACTTTGGAATTTTATAGGGAACTTGTTAAAAATAACATTGATATTGTCATAATTACTGAAACTTGGCTTCATAGCGGAATTTTAGATAGTGAATTTTGTGATTCTACTTATGATGTATTTCGGTTAGATCGTGATCTAACTCTTATGAATTTGTCTAGGGGTGGGGGGGTCATGATACTCGTGCGTAGGGACCTTGAAGCATTTATTGTAAACAATACTAGGATCGTGCCGCCGACGGAAATGCTTTGGATTACTGTACCCGCGAAGTCATTTAATCCCACAGTAGGTAATAACCTACACTTAGCTGTCATCTATGCGCCGCCTAATAACCAATTACCACACATTATTGAATGTACCGTACAGAGCGTCTCTCATGTTTATAACTTGCACACATCTGATAACTTTTTAATAGTAGGTGATTTTAACTTACCAAATATAAAATGGAACCCTTGTCATGGCCCGTTGCACTTAAAGCAAGGCTCCGTAGAAACTCAAAATGCTGGCAAGCTTCTTATAGAGGAATTCTACTTACTCGGATTAGAACAATGCAATTACACAAAAAATATTCACGGTAACACTCTTGACCTTGTTTTCAGTAACTTCACTGCGTCTTGCAACCATTCTCAGATATCATTGGTGGATCCTGACAGCGCGCACCCTTGTTTAGTTATTGACGCTGTAAATATTACTTTGTGCCCTATAGTAGAACGGGTAACGTCTAAATTTAACTTCCATAAAGGTAACTACAACGATATTAGCTTATACCTGAATGAGATTAACTGGATTGACCTATTTAATTCTTGTGATACTGTTGACTGTGCTGTTAACTGTTTTAATTTAGAGTTGCAGAAATGTATTAGATTATATATTCCTGAGCAAAAGGTTAGAAATGGCACCAAACGTTATCCTTTATGGTATAATAATATTTTACTTAAAATGCTACAAGAAAAATGGAATTTACACTGTAAATGGAAGCGATATAATAATAAATTAGACTATCAGGAGTTTTCTTTATTAAGGGCACGAGCGAAACTCTTAGAGAATGATTTATATAATAATTATATAGCACATATCCAAGCGTCTATTAAGATTTGTCCTAAGAGAATTTGGAGTTATGTAAAAACGTTACGAGGTAAATCCAACTACCCGAAAACTCTCACTTATGGCTCGGACACCTATAGTAATGGCTCAGATATATGCAACGGTTTTAATAAGTTTTTTGAAAATGTCTTTGTTAAACCTTCATCTAGCTATGATATAAATAATTTACATTTGCCTCCGTGTAGTGATTCTTGCCTTATTAGTAAAATCACAGTAAATGAGACGAGCTTATTAAAACTTCTAAAACAAACAGACATTAATAAATCTGCTGGAACAGATAATGTTCCCCCCATATTCATACATAACTGTGCTGAGACTTTGGTGAAGCCACTAAAACTTTTGTTTGAAAGATCATTACATGAATCTCAGTTTCCAACTAAGTGGAAAGAGGCTAATGTGGTACCGGTACATAAAAAGTTATCTAAATCTAAAATAGAAAATTACCGACCTATTTCAATTTTAAATACATTTAGTAAAATATTTGAAAAACTTGTTTATGACCAGATCTACAGCACAGTTGTGAATGGTGTAAGTGATGCCCAGCACGGGTTCTTGCGACGACGTTCTACTGTTTCTAACCTTGCTGAGTTTCTTCAGTTTGTTCTGAGCAGCATGGAGTGCGGGGGGCAGGTTGACGTGGTCTACACTGATTTTGAAAAAGCTTTCGATCGTGTGGACCACGTCATCCTTTTGGCTAAGTTGGAAAGGTTAGGTATCCACGGAGACCTACTACGGTGGGTAAAATCTTACCTATCAAACAGATCACAGGCTGTCGTGGTGGGTGGGTACAGGTCTGACTTTATTAATATACCCTCTGGAATTCCACAGGGATCACACCTTGGCCCGTTGCTTTACAACGCCTATATTTATGACATTTATACCTGTTTTGATTCTACAAAATATCTTCTTTATGCTGACGACAAAAAGATTTTTTACAAAATAAATAATGACCAAGACTGCATAAAACTTCAAAATACGCTTAACAAGCTCTCCCACTATTATTCCATCAATAAAATTACTGTTAATGTACCTAAGTGCCAGCAAATTTCGTTTACCCGCAAGAGCTATCCTATAAATTTTACATATACTATCAATAACATACCCGTTGAAAAAGTTGAGATTGTACGCGATTTAGGTGTTATTCTAGATAAACAATTAACTATGACAGAACATATTGATGCTATTTTCGACAAGGCGTATAAAAACCTTGGATTTGTGCTTCGTACCTGCAAGCCATTTTCTAATCTTGGCTGTATTAAGACTGTATATTACGCATATGTTCGCAGTGTGCTGGAGTATGCAAGCAGTATTTGGTCTCCCCATTACATAACCCACAAACAACGTATAGAAAAAATTCAAGCTAAGTTTATTAAACACTTAAATTACAGAGTTCACACATATTCTGATTATAGTACAGGTTGTACTCGTCATAAAATGATGGCTTTAGAAGACAGGCGCACCTTATTAGACGTAATGCTGCTATATAATATAGTTAGTGGTTACTTGGACACTCCAGTTTTACTGTCGCAGATTAATTTTAATGTTCCCAAAACGCGCACTCGGCATACTATGCTGTTTTCGCCCACTTTTCAAAGCACGAAATATGCAAACAACGCTCCTATCACACGCATAAGCTTAACATATTGTAAACATTTTTCAGACCTCGATATCTTTAACACATCCAGGCACACCTTCAAAAGGAAGGTTATCCAGTGTTTACTGGGTGCGGACCAATCCGCACCCGGTGAATAGTGACGGCATGACCTCTTTTGGATTTTATTTTAAACGTAAATATGTACGATTGTACGTACCTGGTGATAATAGAGTGAAATTATTTTACTACACCTCCTTCCATTTACACACACATATATCACATACATTACATATACACACATACATCACACACACACACCACACACACACGCACACATCACATACACTCATACATTCACGGATACATACATGCATGTTTATTTTATTTTTATTTTTCGTTTGTGTCTCTTTCAAAATGCTCAACAAAAAAAAAAAAAAAAACACTATTATCGAGACCTATTATTGGCTGTATTTTCAAAACTTTATGTATACTGTATCTGTATTTATCATTTGTGCTGTTGGTCTTTTAATAAATAAATAAATAAATAAATAAATAACGTATATATTACGTATTTATATTTTAGAGGATTCGGCAAATTTTGGTAAATTGCGCGTCAAACTAAAATGAATCGTTGAAATCCTACTAATATTATAAATGCGAAATTTTGTGATCGTGTGAATCTTTGTAACCACGTATCTCTCGATTTTGATAAAATTTGGAATGTATAGATATTGTTTAGGTTCTGGAATATAAAGATATATATACCACACGGGCAAAGCCGTTCATGTCATCTGTATTCTTGTTATTTTCAGTGCAGTGCACAATAAAGTACCGACTGTTAATACAATTGAGTAAATACATTTCACTTCTAAGTTTTTAGCATGTACAATGTTCTAAAAAGCCTGGTAGATCAGGCGATCAGGATGAGAAAGAAACTTATTTCTCAGTTAACTACGCTGTAAAATGAGATCGGCAAAAATTAACTATAAAAGAGATCGTAAACATCTCACTGACAGGAGGAGCTCAGCCATAAAAATGCAAAGTAAGAGCCAACGTTTAATGTTTAAGCTTGTTTTTTCGCTAACAAGGGTAAGGTTGTTTTCCTTCGAAGGTGAAAGTGGCTCCTGAATCGCCAAATTATGCTGTACACTTGAGGGTGTCCAACCGTGCCATTAAGTGACATTTGTTGTTGTACTCTGTTGGTTAGCATTTGACAGCATCTCGTCTAATCCTAAGCGACAATGTGGTAGAAAATGATAAATATGCTAAGGGCTGGTTCTCAAATCTAGCTGCCGGACCACACCGTAGGCGCTTAGTGACAGATTTAACCTTGAGAATGGCATCTAACCAAGCTGGCATTACTACCATACTATGGTTGCATAATGCATCACGATGTTTTCTTTCACCGAAAGGTCAAGCTCACTTACACACACAACTACACACACAAGCGCGCGCACACACACCCACACACATACCCACACACGCACCAACACCCACACACACACACACACACACACACGCACGCACGCACACACACACACACACACACACACACACACACAAACACACACTCACACACACGCGCGCACTAACACACACAGTGTATACTAAAGCAGCAGGCAGGACTTTAACCGCTTTTTTGTACACATTTTTTTATACAAGAAATATTTTTTTTATTTGTAGGATTCGAACCATTGACCTACAACGCCCGGCGGCGATCGTACCACCACTGAGCCAACATCGCTTTTAAAAAATTAAGCCGCTTGTTTTATTTTTCGTCTGAAAAGTTAATGTTCAAACACTAACTTAATCAAAATCAGTTCTGATGCTGCTTTGTGACAGACCATTGGGAACCTTATACATCAGCTGGACGAATAGCTCGTCTCGCCACTTTTTTGCTATAAAATATGATTTCCTATTGAGCAAACATCGTGTAAGCTTATGTATCGTCTTCTGATAGCATATTCTAAATCTACCTTTACCTACCTTTTATAAATCTCATTCCTCAAATGTATGGATTCTCTTTACATGGAAAACGTCCTGATTGCGCGATAGGACATACAGTACTGTATTGTTCATAGCGTAGTTCAACTATGGCGTCATGTTTAATATCAGGTAAACGTCCTGCTTCGAAAAATATATATAAAAACGTACGGTCATTCACGTGCTTTGGAGTGCGAAAAAATCGGTTTTTATCGTAAGACAAAACTGGCTGAAGCTTTTGGCCGCCTTTAAAATTCTGACACCTTTGTTGTGAATTCTTTTTCTATAGAACCTTTTTCTATATTGCAACTTGGCACACACACCGAACCCGTCATAATCTGTGAGCGTATTGAAAACCTTAGATCAATCTTATGAGCTAAAAAAATATTTTCTCTCCGTCCATAATTTTTACTCTCCTCTACTATTAAATAAATAATTCTGGTAAATAATATATTTCATACACTTGTTATTTCCATGAAATAGATTCTAATCATGTCTATAAATACCTCTACATCACGAACCGAGCATTTTCCCGGGAAAAAGTAGCCTATCTCACTCTACGATCCATAAATTATATCTATGCCAAAAATCACGTCGATCCGTTGCTCCGTTTTTGCGTGAAAGAAGGACAAAACAACTGACCAACAAACCAACAAACGTATAAACACACTTTCGCATCTATTATAGCACGGAAGTACGGATAGTACAGATGGATTCTTCATGCATTCCAAACAATTTCGTTCAATCGAAAAATTATCCAATTGTATGGAATATATTTTATAGTGTTAACCGACACTAGCTGATGACTTTGTGATGTATTATGTCAGCTTTACTATAAATGAGAACGATAGTTTTGATACAATCAGAATGTATAAATATTCGAATGAACTAATTTTTACAGTTTTTAGCATTTGTAAAACAAACCAACAAATCAAAACACGAAAAAAACTCCCATTACAAAGCGGGGAGAGCTACAAAAATGACACAAAAGGCGCCATACACGCTACGATCACAATATAACGCGGTCGTCTCGCAAAATGAAGCAATTTCAGTCATGAAAATAATATATGAGCCATAAAAAATGTTTTTGTACCTCGCCCTTTGTAGGGACAGCCCGGCGGTACCGTTGGAGACTGTCCCGGTGTTTTCGCTTTTGGGCTCATCCATCTTACTCATGAGAATACTTTGGCCGTCCGGAGGTACATAGGTTTCGGGTTGTTTTTGTGTGTCACTTTTCGCAGATTTATGAGTTGGATAGATGTTTGGAGTTTTGACATCATCATTCATCTTGCCTTTTTTTTTTTTTTTTTAATTTTGTTACATTACACTCTATGGACACGTGGTCCATACTCTTATAAGATTAGGTCATATATTAATAGAAATAAACGATATAAAGAAAAAACATCACGACGGGAACTATGGTCTTAAACTAAATTAAAATAGAACTAAATTACAAGACAACAGAAGGATTACAATTGGAGTTGACCAGACACCACAAGCGGCACCCGTTCACGAGTATGACCCATGTGCCAGCCATCGCTCTCCTCAACTATTACCGAGGGAAGAGGGCGACCCGCCACACGATGCCGCCGCGAGCAGAATCCTTTTCGTGAGCATGACAACTCCAGTTGCTTACATAAATGAACATAGTTTTATATACATAGGTACCTATATACTAGGGGATTGCAGGGTGATCGGTGACTGGGGATTATCGGCCGTGGATCCCGCATTTCCTAACCTCATAAGCGCTTCAACCACTTCTTCATTACGGTGTTGTATGGCTTTTCGGAGGTTGTAGTCCACGATCATCTGTGGTGTCGCAATCATAGCCCGCTTCACAAATCTGCCTACTATCGCGTCATCACTGTCATCGGTGTAGTAAACACAGCTGACAGTGTGTCGTGATACTGCTACTACTGCGTGTGGAACGCTATCGTGAAGCAGTAAATTTTCGATCTTGTTTGAAGGACGATAACCGACTCGTAAGTAAGTCCATCTTGCCTTGGGACAAATTCTATACGATATGAAAATTAGTCAAATGATATTATTTTTTTTTATCGCTTATGACCACTATCTCACCTGATCTACGTAGTTCCCGTTGTCCCCGATACCATGACTCCATCACGGGATCGGGGACGTCATTAGGTTCCTTATCGTTGTTCCCTTTACGAAGATAGGGCCAGCGGAGACACTCAAATTTTCACGTGTCGTAGACAGTCCCCATAAGGTATGATGCGGACTGCGGTCAAGGGTGGTGACTACGCTGTCTTGAATAAAACTGTCTCAAGTATAGCTTCTCTCATAAAGATGATTGAAGACCGATTTTAAACCTGATGGTGGTAGCTATGGCCAGGTGAGTACTATATAAAATATGCTAACACCAAGCTATGGTCGTATCGCGATTATTTTCAACAAAATGTGCTCGAGTAAATAGTGTATCCCAGTCTTCATGAATAAATTTCGATACCTACTGTTTGTAGCCGTGGGACTATTACCTATCTTTGTTATTAATTTGAGATTTTCGATTTATCTTAAAAATGGGACCACATTTAGTATCTATTTATAGACGACCTAAAACCTCTCGTCCTTAAATCGCAGTAGAATTTATTCTATGGAAACAAAAATGTTTAACGTAGTATTTTTACCAGATAATTATTTTTGTTGGATAGTAGATAAAACGATAATTGCTTTTTTTACTTTTGGGAGCATTTATTCAATGTTACGTATTTTCAGAATCAGATCAGCAGTGGTTACAAAGATAAGCAGTAACAAACAAACTGTACCTCTTTATAATATTCGTGTAAATGTCTCGGGTAAATCCCGCTCAAATCCCGTCTCACCCCACTATGAATGTGTAGGTAGTAACATACATAATATACTTGTAACGGCGTGTAACATCTTGTGAGAGCTAATTAATAACAAAACATGCCACTCGGTCCTTTGGGAGTTATTGGACTTGAGTGTATATATTATTATAATGTCTTTAGACAATATAATTAATGGCCCCTTTGCTCACAAAGTTAACTAATTTTAGTAACTCTCGATCTCTCTCTTTCAACTTAAGAACGTAAATAAGAGATGGAATATATTTTAGAACTGTCAAATTAATCCACATACCAGTGCAAATTTGGCTTGATGATGTATAAGGGTTCTAACGAAACTCATACATCCAAATTTGTTCAAGCATTTAAAAGTTATGGTGGAATAAGGAGACTCACAATACATATAATTTGCGAGTTTTCAAGACGAGAGTGTAGGTTTCCTCTATATAGGCAAGCGTGCTACACTGTCGACCGCATCGTCGCTTAGCATCAGTTGGGATCGTGGTCAAACTTAAGCATATTTCAAATTAAAAATAAAATACATGCATATATGAACTCTTACACTGAACATTACAGTCCTTTTTATGTGCAGTCGTATAGCACTACACGACTGCACAAAGAAGGAGTATCCACTTTAAACATACAAAAAAATGTGGCTAGATCTCTATATAAAGTTTTTTAAACCACTACACTATAATTGAACATCTTTCTCTTTTTAAAGCACTGATTTCCTATCATGACCATTAAAATATCGAAAAGTAGCGATGGCAACCCATTTTAATGTCACAAAATTAATTGATAACAATGGGCAGTTAGGAAAAATATCTAATAACGATATGTAGGTATAACTTGTATATTTATTCAAAAAGAACTTCTTCGAAATTACAATACGAAACTATTCAGACGGCCCCCAGAGCGCTCATGAAAATTAAATGACTGTTCCAAATTTGCAAACATATTTATTCTAAAACAAAACTAATATTAACTAATTAATAAGGTATTTAGTTTTAGATATTTTTAATAGTATTTTGGGAACGTTATCTGCAGGTATCAGGTATCAGTTCTATTACAATTTTTTTACTTATTCCTTATCCAAACCCAAGATCCAAGATCTAATCAAAGCCGGCAAGATTCGTACATTGAATTTAGTGAGAGGATTTTTCTCTTTTAACATCATCAGACAATCATTGCAAAACATTTCATAAATTCTAGAGTTCCAGATTTCTAATTTTATTTTAGTTTACAAAAACTTTCAGTTGCTCCTTGACAAAAAAGAGGTAAAATACCAAAGTTATGGATTGTTGTCACAGCTTACTGTACCCATGGCAAAGCTAAACTGCTATTTTATTGCGCCCCAGGCTACATTAGACTTGTGAAAGTCTCTTACATTTAATTTTCTTTAGTTTCAGTCCATAGAACCTTAACGTGTTTTATTACATACCATTTTCGAAGTGTTTGTGCTTGATTCTTTACGACCTCTCGTTTTAAAAGAGTTAAAAATTCGTTTTTATGGATATTCTTCAGCAACTAGTTACTAACCTGCAATGGCCACATTGCAGGTTAATAACTTTAGAGTAGGTGTACCATGAAGTGGCGTTACCTCCTCTCTACTCTATCCCAAAAAACGAATTCACCATAAGCCGGAACGTCCACTGCTGAACATATGCCTTCGCTATAAGGGACTCTGCCAATTGTTTGCCATAATACACTACTCCTAGCAAGCGTCTCGGTGATTCACAGTAGATGATAATGTTGGCTGAATATAGGTAATGCTGCCGCCCATTCCCATTCATATTGCCTTAGTCTGCTCTTACAGCACACACAAATCGTTCCGGCTTTTGAATAGGACTAATTCATCGGAATCAGTCATATTCAAAAGCCGGGACCATAATTATAACACACAAAAGCGACATACAGCGATGAAAATATTAGTAAATAGCTTCTATTCAACCTGACAATGCGAGTATTCTAGGCGCGTTGCCATCGTGGGTTATGGTTTACTAGGTTTTTAATAAATTTTTTGTATGTTTAATTAGTTAGAATTATTGTGTTTTATACTTTTTATCTATTTTCTGTTGCAACGTAAATTAAATTACTTTTACCTGACCTACTAAATGTGATTCTCTTGTTTTGCCAGTTTTCTGGGGTTTTTTTGTGTCAATTGGTCATCCCCGCTACTACCAGCATTCTTCTACGCTAATTCCACCTACCATGCTCCTTGGGAATGGTGGCACTATTGTAGGCAGACGGTATTGTTCGCTCCATCCTTTTACCTCTCCGGGAAAGAAACTCTTTGCAGATTGTAAAGGAAATGAAGTCTTTGCTGTCGACTTCATACAATTTTAATATTCTAAAATGTCGCATTGTAAATCTTGCTTCGAGATTACAAAGAAAATACTCTAAGATTTTTTTCGAATGTATACCTTTTTTCTAAACCTTACTACCACTACAAAACCCATTTCCGATGTCAAAAGCGTGTCTGCAAAGAACTAGATAGATTACTGCATAATTAAACTGACTTCAAGTCTGTAAGCAAATAGTCCTTTAAAGTACGATTTCCCAGGGTTGCAATGAAATCCAATCAAATATTGAATAGGTACTTAGTCAAGAGGAGGAAGTAAGTCATCCTGATCTGCATATTAATGAGGCTCTAAGAGTTTGTCCTTCCTTTAGTAGGTTAGATACTTTGTTTCTTGAAATAAATAATATTATACTGTTTTAAAGAAACCTACGTAACGAACGACCTTATCAAATTTTTGTTTACACTCTATAGGCCAGTGTTTGTACCACTTACTTTTGATCCTCCTTGGTTTGAATACTCGCGTGATTCTTAACCGACTTCCAAAAAAGGAGGAAGTTCCCAATTCCTCTGTATTTTTGTTGTGGCTATGTTGCTCGATTTCTCCGTCAATTCTCAAACGAAGACAACGAAGGGTAGTTTTTTTAAAGATTTCAATACAGAATATAGGGATGGTTCCCTAAGGGGGGAAAAATGGGGATGAAATTTCAAATATCGTGATATTTTCAGAGTCGGTTCCCGCTTTTATAAACGCAATTTTGAGCGACATTGTGGTTCAAGATTTTGTTACTAAACCTAGATAAGGATCAGTTATTTTGTACAGGAATACAATAGAGTGGTCGCATTGATATTTATTTGACCACTAGCTTCTGCCTGCGGTTTCCACAAGAACCGTTCAATTTTCCGGGATAAAATTTAGCCTGTTACTCTCCGGTCCATAAACCATATCTATGCCAAAACTCACGTCAATCTGTTGCTCCATTGCTCGTGAAAGGACACAACCAACCAAAAAAAAAAACGTACAAACACACTTTCACATTTATAGTATTCAGAACAGAACATATAATAATAGAACAAATACGAAATTTACAGTACAAATACTCAGTATTGACTTGAACTTCGTGACTTTTGGGATCGAAGGGAAAAGAAAGGCTAACGCTCTCAGGTCCGGCCCGACGCTAAGCTTTATGTACATACTACATAAATATATTCTTCCTTTTTAGGGTTCCGTACCTCAAAAGGAACAAGAAACCCATATAGTATCACTTCGTTGTCCGTCTTTCTGTCTGTCAAGACCGGGAATCAAAACATATAGGGTACTTCTAACTACTATTACATTCAATTAGGTAGTTATGTAATTACTAATTATTTAATAAGACTATTTTAACGAACCCAATACACTTGATGAGTCTACGTTTAATATTTGATATTAAGCTTTATCACTGTTTTAACTTTCATGGTTATTTACTACTTGATACACTGTATATTTCGACGCTGTTGCAAGCATTGTGTTCAAAGGAATTATATACACATCGCTGAATAATAATCATGGTACAATGTATAAAATATAAGCTAGTTAAAAATATTAATATCGAAGCGAGCTGCGTTCTTCCTTTTTCCAGTTCGTGTTGAATCCATACTAATTAGCACAAAGAACAATGGACGGCGTAGGTTTAATAGGAATTGGAAAAGCTGGCGATTGTTAATTGAAACCTCTTGTGATTCTTGTCTAAGTAAAATTACTTTTTCCTTTACCCACGGGAGCATATTGGGCTTTATTAATTAAATTACATGTAAATAGTACCTACACTATTCTTCAATACATTGAAGTTAACTAAAGTGAAAAACTGATAAAACCTTGGAGATGTTAGCGGTTGAAAATCTGTCGGCAAGCACTTATCGGTGTATTCTGGTAGCTGCAATTGTCAGTTCTAATCTAGGCTTAGATATTCATCAGCTTTGATCACATCGTCGGTTAAGATCAGGCCAGATAGTGGCCAATACTAACATGTCGAGTATAAAAAAATCTATCTAAGTACTCGTGTCGATACAAATCGGGAAATGGGTTTCACATTCTGAATATTAGGATTTTTTTATACCTAAATAGTACGAATAAACGCTTTATTTTACACACCAAAGAAAAATACACACAACCATAAAAATACGCAAATATAACTAAATTATTAACAGGTTAGAATTTAACCACTGATTCTCACGCTAAATCCAGACTGCTAACTCTCAATAACAGAAACTTTGATATACAATAGTAGGTAAGCGGTAACAAAACAATAAGTGCCTGATAGCAGATTTCTCATCTTGTGCAATGATCTTTGTTAGTAGAAGACATGCCGTTGATGAAGGGTCTAGGTTAGTCAAAACGATATTCTGTCTTAATTTGTGCGCAATTAGACTCGTTTTTTGTCTTACAGAAATAAAGGTTTATTTGCCGGAATTATTCTCGTGAAATATTTCACTTTTTCATCTGTTACCCGACTTCATTAGACTTAATGGACTTCCACAAAGAGACGCCATCCGGGCGCCCACTGGCGGATCTCACTAAAAACTACATTACTGGAACTTCACATTAATTGCGACCTCAGCTTTCAAGTCTAAGGATGGGAGGCAAATCACGCGTTTATTATACGAGTAATTACTCGAGTACATTCTTGAAACTTTTATTTTAAATTGTTTGCCAGCTGCCATTAGATAGTAGTGCATGATTGATGGTTATGCATCAATCACGGACCACGTGCAAACCATTGAAAAAGCACGAGCAACGTCTGATGTATGGAGCATCTGGCCGCATTAGCAATGCGGCCAGCGGCGGTTATTATCTGTTTCATGGATTATAAATGGTTTTACTTGAAGCCGCGCGTGATCATGTTTTCATATATCGCGGTACTAGGCAATGTTACTTATTACGGTTTTCGCCGTAATAGAAATCGAACTTATTACATAAAAATAATTAAGAAAAATAATTGCCGTCACGTTTCAAAAATCCAACAAATATATTCAAGAATATAATATACCGAGCACAAATCAGAGACACTTCGATCGTTAGTGACGAGTGGTCTCTCCTCAGAGAAGTCAAGCCGTTGACCTATTTTAAGACATAGCCTTTGGTAAATCACAATTAAAGAGTTTTTATTGATTTGTAGACTTTGAAACACGTTTTTAGGAACTTTTAAAGTTTATTACTATATTGTTAAGTAAGTACGTTTGATGGATTTACCGTAATAGATAGTTAATGTAATAAATGATTAAGATCTCAAATGCTGGTGCCGAGGACCTAGGCGACAGATTTTCGAGTTAAGGGTGGTAGGGAGCACTAGAAAACGCTATGTTTGCATTGCGTTGCATTTTGTCAATGGATATTTTAAGACTTATTTATAGTAGTGAAACTCTTTGTTCTAGAATGTCTTCAGAGGCACGGTCCCGGGTGCAGCAGAACGACCTGCTGCTGCACGAAGCTGTGATCAAGAACGAGCCTGATGCTGTGAGAGAGGCACTGCAGCGGCCCACCGATGTCAACTGCCGCAATAACGTTAGTAAAGTGTGGCAACTGCCGGGATAACGTTAGTATAGTGTGGTAACTGCCGGGATAACGTTAGTATAGTGTCGCAACTGCCGGGATAATATTAGTATAGTTTGACAACTGCCGCGGTGACGTTGCGTTGAACTGTCAACTGGGATGGTGGCGTTGGTAAACTGTGACAACAATTTTGTTTATTAGTTTATTTAATAATGCACCGCTAGCTCCAGAGCTTACCGAGCAAATTTTTAGATTAGAGTACTTAATTAAGTACACAATCGGAGCGGACGAGATCTCACAAGCAGCACTCGTTCACGAGTGTGACGCATGTGCCAGCCATCGCTCTCCTCAACCATTTTAGAAGGAAGAGGGCGAGCCGCTACACCACTCCACTGCAAGCAGAGCCATTCCGGTGGCCATGGCCACTCCAGTTGAATTCATTTAACCGTTGTGAGCTATATGTGAGTTGGTAACATATATTAATTAGTCCCACTCCCCGTCACCGCCACACTCCGTTCGGATTCTGCGATGGCCTCCACCACCGGACATGGCTCCCGTCTCTGATGGCTATTCTAATACATAAAGCGGGCTTTGTAACCATGTCCATTTGAATAAAGTCCCTTCCAAACTAAGGTATTCAAATCATACTTTGCTCCTACGCCATACGCCTACTTTGGCATGCTATATGATATTATACGTTTTAAACTGTCATGATCATTAACAATACCTACTACGAATAAAGTCACAAATATCGGAAACCCTATAAAAACAGTACACATATTCAATATCTCATCATTAAATAAATATTATTAATGGGATGAACTCACCAGACTATTATATTTTCGTGTCGGTATTTAAATACTTGCTTAGTAATAATAAATTGAAATGTAAAAGCTTTTATAGTCGGGCTTTATTAATTTTAGCTTTGAGTGGGATGTTATTCAAATAAGAATAGTTACAGCAGTTTAAGTTTTTCGTTTTTTTATACTGTTAGATAAAGAGAGGAGCGAGTTTGCCTTCAAATAATTTAGTAAAAAAAATATATTACTTACGTACTAATATAAAGTTTGGTGATACCGCTAATGTCAGAAACCGCTGTGTCTGGTCTGATTTTAAAGATTCCTTCACTACTAGGAACATTATTTCTGACTGCTAAAGTCTACATTTTGGCCTGATTCCACGCGTGTGAAGCCGCGTGCACAAGCTATTATATGATAAAGTTGACGGTTGGAATCCTATAATGAACTCGCTTTCCATAAAGGGAAACAAATATGCACAGCATATAGAATGATTGTATAGGGTATCTTTAGTGCTCGTGGCTGGCTTCCTCTATCAAGTAGAAAATTTGTCGCCAAACACATTATGCGTGTTCCGGCACACTCGAGACTGATTCTAAACTAGATTTAGCGTGTTCACTCCCATCGACAATTTTTTTATTTCATAGTTTTTTACATCGCGTTCGAGTAAAATTGCTTTTAAAAAAGTGGGCATTGATTTCGACGAAAATATCGCGTTATATGTATATTATATTTCTTCCCCATTCTTAAATCCTTAGGGGTGGTATTCTTTCATAAAATTTATGAAAGGACAACTCTTGAGTTATAACATACTCATGAAAACTTATTACCTGAGAAAAAATATTCTATATATTCCTTTGAATAGCAATTTTATAGATGGAATTGCTATGACAGTGTACAGTGTAATCTTGAACTTTGTATGATGGTCTTGCTGGATCAGGATTTATAGGTATTTAAACGTCCCAGGTCTGAATTCTTCATATCGGTGTAGGTACAATTGGCAGAGATACGGAGTAAAATCGCCACTAAAAATATCCGAATTGAGCACTTTTTCTTTTGTTTGGAAGTATTTCCATTTTTTTACTGGCAAGCGTTAAGCTTAAAATGAGTACACTCTCAGAAACTACCGCGCTGATTGATCGGCCACTAAAAGGGCTATTCGTCAGGAACTATGCAGAGAAGGTTCACTGAGTAAATAGTTGGATGAGCTCATGAAATATTACAGCTCCATTTCTTTACTACGTGGAAAATAGTGTAAAACGTGATTGGTGGGGGTTGGTTGAAAAAAACGGTTTTGATGTTCAACTTAACAAAGCGAGAAGCCCGGTTCGATCCCCGGCCAGGGAAAAATTTGTGTGGTGTGCATAAAGTTTGTTTTCGGGTCTTAGATATTCGCGTCCACACCATCTGCGATACATCAGGGAATCCCTAGTGCAGGGATAAAATTAAAAAAAAATTAAAACAGTTTCTTATGTCAAGTAGAATGTTTTTCACACCAACTGCTCGACAATTACCAATTACATATCACGTAGTATCAACGTAAAGCAAGGCATTGCCTCCCTAGGGACAGAAAGTCGGTTGAAAATCCCAAAAGAATTTCCAAGCAAAGAGATTAAAATTAGAATGAAAACTCAGCATACCTGCATTGTAATAAGATTTTATTCGAAAACGTAACTGGCCACCATTGGCACCACAAAAAAAAATATAAATAACGCAGCTGCATGAAATTTAAAACAATAAATTATCTATGTAGGCTTTTTATTGCCTCGCAGAAGGCTGTGGCAGAAGGTGTGAAAAGTAGAGTATTCACCTCTAGGATAAAGCCTGTCTTCGTCTTGGGCGGCTTGAACTCTCGCTCCCTTCACTCAGGGTCCAATACGCCGCCCGAGACGTAAGGCACTGCTTTATTCTCTTGGAGCATAATCTACTATTTTATATCTAGTATAGAGGAGGTACAAGTATAGATAAACGCTTTTTTCACACATCAAAGAAACAAAAAACAATCAAGCAAGCAAGCCACCCCCATTACTGAAAGCAATCTCTACCAGACAACCTTTAGATGATAAACAATTCTTGAAATCGTAGAGGACGGCTGTGTATTAACAATACCTACTACCAAACAAATATTAATATTACACTAAAACTGACTCAACTAGCTATATTTTCACAATTTGTAACGATTACTCCTAGAGTAGGTTACTATATTATACAAAATAAAATTAATGATTCTAATTATGTCTTATAGATATGATAGATACCTATGTCGACGCTCAAAAGAAAACCAACGAGAGCTACCAAAGAGATATTTCTTCAAAACTTTCAACATAACCCCATGTTCTGAAATGTTCTTGGAATTATGTTTATCCGGTAACCCGGGGCGGAACATCCGGCCAGTAATCCGGCTCGTGTTGCGGATTCAACTGAGAGTACTGAGACAGATCCAAATCAACAAACACCAGCTTTTACCTCGCGGTGCTTTCATTCCGAGTAAATCCAGTTTTGAAACTCGGATCTTGTATTTATTCTTTGGATTTTTCTGGGAAATAGGCTTAATTTTTTACAATAGAAGATTAGTGTTATTCACAAAAATATGTGAGGTTATGACAGAGTTGTTTGCCTGATGGCTATTTACCATATACGAGTAGATAGGTTGACAAGTAAAAAAAATGTGAGACAATCAGGAAATCGAGCGACTTGTAATCAGGTGGAAAATATAGATCTATAGCTAGGTCATTGCGTTAGTCCATCCTTAGCCCAGTCACTAGGTTAACTTATTTACTGAAAAACATGCTAAACTAACATAATTTTCGTTAGGTAATAAAGAGGAAATTGGCCCAATTAAGGACAGAAAATGAAATATCTAGCTCAATCCGTCACGAAACAAGTCAATTGCGGGCGGAATTGACTAGATATTTCATATTTCGTCGTTGAGCTGTTGTTTATTCTTTTGTAATTGGGAATCGCTATCAATATTTTTCCAGTAGGGATACGCACCTTTTGTCTTGTCGAGATAGAGATAGGTATATCTCTTTATGTCTGGTGCTAACATGCAGCGTAAAGAACTCTTCTCGTTATGTCAAATGAAAAGATAGTATATTATTTTTAATTTGGAAAACTTCTGTGCGCTACTCTGTGTGTACTTCTATGTGTTACTCGTGAAGATCTCACGGTACGCATCTTAGCCCTATAGGTCGCTTATTATTATTATTATTATCTTTTGGAGCTACGAGTATGTATTTGTATAGGCTTGCATTTTATCACTTTTACACGTGGTGATCAGTGACAATGCGATCAACGTTATGGCACGCTTATCCAGTAGAGATTAGTTACTCGTGACATGAAATGAAAATTTCAAGAAAATAGAGTTAACATAGTGGTGATAGGGAATTTTAAATAATTCGTGCTTCTATTTTGCCAATTAGTGGGATGTGAAATTTTTGCAAAAAATTTTAGTAAAAAATATAAAGTATGTCAATAATGTAAGAAAGAAACCCAGGTTATAGAGATCAGAAAAACCGAACAATAAAATCTTTATTGAAGTACCACTGCAAGGCAAGGAATATTAAAAACTAAGTATCTTAAAAAACTATGGGCGTTCTAATGGTCTTATCGCACATAGCAGTCTCTTAAGATAACCTAAAAGATTAGAGGGTGGCTTCCAGTTATTGAGCGTTAGGACTTTATATGATGATGTATACATCAGGTGATCGATTTAATCTTAACGCATTTCATCTTTAGCACGTTAATCCCTACCGTTGAGAATTCCGGACGTTCTCAAATCGGGGGCTCAACCGCTCTAATCTTGGATGGGACGTTTATTTTGACGCTAAACAGAACAAAGCCTTGGGATTTCCGTGTGACATGTGAACATTGTGAACACAAAAGACGTAGGTATCAGAAACTACAGCAAACATTTGAAGCAGTAATATTAGTTATTGTTCTTCAAATAACGAATATTCGTCTTGTGTTTTAAGTTATTTTAACCTTACTTTATATTAATATAAGGTCAGGGGTATAACAAGGGTGGAAACCCGCAGTGTTCTAGAAAGCATGGAAAGGTCCTAATGGGACTTAAAGGGCTTGCACTTTCTTACATAGGTATTATGGGTCTAACCTACCCTACCTACCTACCTACCTATAGGTATAACCTACGCAATTATTTGTTGCTAGCTTCTGCCCGCGATTTCACATGAGGATTATGGCTATATATAGGCTGGTATGTTTACCATCAAGCAAATGACATGCTCATCTCATTATCCAATAGTGTAAAAAAAAAGTTAGAGAATAGTCTCTACCTTATTTTTTCCACTCTCTACCTTATTTTTTCCACTATTGGATAATGAGATGAGCATGTCATTTGCTTGATGGTAAACATAACACGGGCCCATGCGTCTCATAGCTTTGACACACAAATCTATTTACACTGAGACGTTAGGTATAAACCAGTAATTCCACTGACTACTTTGCAAATCAAACTGGAACACTGGCGCTTGCACATTACTTCTTGGCGGCAGACTATACGAGCAAAGCGATTTCCTATAGCTTTATTTCCCATTGTAATCTATTCTGAACCATTCTCTCTATCTCCAGTATGGGCGAGCGCCGATCCACTGGGCCGCAAGTCGTGGCAACGTTGAGATAGTAAATCTGCTCATCGAGGCGAAGTGCGACATAGAAGCTGCTGATAAGGTAATCTCAGTTCGTAAATATAGCCCTCGCTTTTTAAGCTGGATATGTTTCAAGTACCTACTTTAGGTATGCATGTTTCTTCACTTAACTTATGCATAAACAAATCTTTGTGTTTTTCCATCCGTTATGCATTCAGCATTATATATTTTTAACGAGTAGTTAAATATAATTTTTCGCGATTAAAAGTATTTTTACACGACTGTCCAAAAAAGGCGTGTTTTTAGGGTTACCCAAGGCTATCCAAGTACCCAAAACTGATATTTATTTTTGAAACTAATATTCTAAGAATTCTTCCTTAAGATCCATGTGAATAAAGAATTTTAAATTTGAATTTGGTGTAATTTGGATTTTTTTTATAGTATTTTACTGTTCTGGTCTAGGTAATTAGATACTAATAATATGATGTATTTAAAAAAAAATAAAAAGCATGGTATCTACTACTGTACTGTTGTACTATAAATGATGAAGAGAACATATCGGTTCCCAGCATCCTTTAGTATTTATTCAGAAAGGTTTATTTTCAACATTCAATGTTTGATGAGATCTTCTCAAGATTAGAAAATATTAATGGAAAACGAGTATGATTACTATAAATTGTATAAGAAAATTGAGGGATTTGTTGGCATTTTTATGCTGACGTTTTTATCAGATATATGCAAAAAATGAAATGCCTGAAGCGTTATAACATTAACAGCGTACCTGACTATGGAAATGACGTTACTTACTATGTTTTTTGTTAGTTTGGCATGCGACCGCTCTTAATGGCCGCGTGGCATGGTCACCTGGAAGCCGTGAAGGTGCTGGTGAAAGCTGGTGCCTGCCTGGCTGCTACCAATAAAGTTAGTATAGTTTTATATTTTTATTCTATTTGATAACGAGACGAGCTGGTAACTTACCTGAAGGTAAGCTTAACGACGGACCATAGCAATTACAGTGCTGTATATGTGTTTATGCGTATGTATGTATGTGAGTTTCTTTATTCCACCATAACTTGTAAATGCCTAAACAGATTTGAATGTATCGTTAGAATCCTTAGACCAACCCGAGTGACACTGCCTAGGGCAGTCATGTTTTTTTATGTAACTTTTGTTACAATGACTTGTTTCTTTAGAATCGCATATTGCGCTTTGAAACTCGCAGACTTCATGGTTATCTGCTATATACGCTTCCATAGATTCTAACAATATCAATACAAGCATCGCATAGGCATCAAATCAGGAATACCAACGGCTCAATGCTCAGTGTACAAATATTATAATTGTATTTCACCGTACTCGGGCTCAAAGAAAATACACTTTACTAATTAATTTCCTCTCTCATATATGCCCGCAGTCTCCAAAGAAAATACACTTTATTAATTAAGTTCCTTTCTCATACCTACGTGTGCGGCCTCTTCCTAAAATATAATTAGAAATTATTCCTATTCGTTTCGTATTTGTTTACTAACAGAGGTCGCAAACCTTTTGAAGCGATGATGGCTCTGTAATCGCATGCCGATCTGTAAGTTGATGGTTTAAAAATTTGAGCTTTCTGTGAAATAAAACATCCATAATTAGGTATATTACCATAGCATAAAAGTATGGGCGAAATTTGAGACTAGCTTCAAGTTGAAAATCTGTTGACAAGTACCTACCTGCCTGTGTATTCTGGCAGCTGCACTTGAGAGCCAGCCCTTGGTCTGGCCTTGGTCTTGGTTTTAAACCACAGACAAGTAAACAGGGACGAAGGAGAGGGCTGCACTTCCCCTTTTTTCTATGTGCACAATATTCGTCTCGTCGCAGGAATGGAACCCGCAAACTTAACATGCAATATAAGTCCATCGACTTTTCGAGTACACACGAGGGTTTGCAATATAAGTACTCACTTATTTAGAAATTATTTCCCAACAGAAACAGAATGACATCCTGCAATGCGCGAGCGCTCGCGGTTCCACAGCGGTGGCCGAGTATGTCATCTCACTTGGAGCCAGAGTCCAAACCCTCGACGTAGCTGGAGACGCTCCGCTCGCCCTGGGTGCCAGATCCGGACACACCAGCGTGGTGGAACTCTTGCTGGAGCGAGGCGCCTATATTGATGCTGTTAATAAGGTACCGCCCCCGCTGGTTTTATGTTTGCCTAGTGCATATCATTTCTGTTGAGTGAGAAATCTTCTAAACACACCTAGCTGCCTTAGTGCGTAACCAGGTTTTTTTACGCTGGCCACGGTTTTTGCTCACGGTTTTTGCAATAAGTTTAATTTTTTTTAAGAGTCGATAGAATATCTCTTCGTATCCGTATTTTGGCCTCGCCTCCTCGCCCCTCCACGCCTCCCCTGTCCCCCGACTGGGGGCCAGATGGCAGAAACCGTAGTGAATACGGTTCTGAGGCATGACAGTTTAGGTCATTTCCTTTTTCAGTGATTATAATAGTTATTATTTAAATTTAACTAACATACCTTATACCTACAATTACATAGTTCATTTATTATTCGAACTTTTCAAGATCTTATTTATTGAATAAGTACTATATATTATTTGAGTTGGAGGTAACTTTGTGATTTTTTTTCTATATTTAGCGAAAATTTTATAACATCTTGTTTTCGCTCAACATCATAATCTTTGGAAAGAATCCTGAACTTTCCCATATATATGTATTTATTTATTTAAATGTGAATGTTTTAATAATGTTGATACAAAGGAGGATCATGCGAAGCAATGTGAGAAATTGTTTGCGCAAATTTTGTACTTGACGGACTTTATTTTTTTATATCCCAGCCAGGTACATCGTATTATGCTTATTCAAAGACACTGTAAAGGATTACCAACTGAGCCAGTGTGTTCTATTTCAAGCTCTGCAAGGATTAATAAGTACCTACAGCGTCAACAGAGGGATTCATGTTTCTTCGAATTATATTAAATCGGATTAAAATTAGTCCTTTACAGATGGTGCTCTATTAATTAATTATCACACAAATGGTTTAGCAATTTGAACTTAAACTTTATTTAGTTTAATAATAGATGACTATATTACCTAAGAAATCGCTACACAAAGAACTTGTTCTATTAATTCTCAGATTCCCAGGCATAGAACAAATAATAGAGTTAGCCTTTTTAGGTTTCGTAGCCCGTATTGTAAAACAGAACATAATTATATAGAGTCTTTGCAGTCCGTCTGTTTTTAAGTCTGTAATGGCCCTTTATCTCAAATACAGAATCAAGTAGGTATGAGGCTGAAACTTGAAACTCAATATAATAATATTCACAACCTCGTTGGAACCAAATTTCGACGTTACAAAGAAATACGGTCTTACTAAGCCTTTTTAATCGACGATTGTACGTATTTATTATATATATGTCCACCGATTTCTGTCAATTGTAGACCGAATTTGAAAGTAATTTGTTTTTACACATTGGGCCACGCTATCGCTCAGTTTGCGCTGATGCCATATGAAATGCATTAAAATTTTGTGGAATTGTGCCGCTTGTGGTGGGGTTACTGGCCGCGTGCAATTGCCCATTGAGCGAATTTTGAAATTTGCCACGAAGGGTCTAAAAGCAGAAGTAAAGGAAAAATCTGAAAATCATTGAGATTTCCATTTCTATGTGAGTGTTTTACCATTATTTCTTCAGCCTCTTTTGGAAGAGCCGCTCTTTCAGCGTGAGTTAAAGTTTTTTTTTTATGTTATTTGGTAACGAGACGAGCTGGTCGTTTGCCTGATGTTAAGCATAACGCCGGCCCATAACAATTGCAGTGCCACCCAAAACTTTGAAAGACAAAGGCCTGCGCGGCACTGCAGTGCGTTCGTTACCCTGAGACATTAGGTATTAAGTCTCATAAGCCCAGTAATTTCACTGGATACTCTGCCCATCAAACCGGAACACAGTAATGCTTGCACACTACTGCTTGGCGGCAGACTTCACAAGCAAAGTGGTGGTAACAACCCAGACGGACACTCGCAGAAGAGTTAGTCCTCCCACTAACATACACAACACACAAGCTATACTAGTCATGATACTATCAACATAATTTGAGCATGATAATAAGTCCAGTAGTGGTCCTGGTGTATGATTAGGACCACCTAATCTATCCCGTGGGTGCCGAAGAGTTGGCTAAGGGAATATCCAGGGAATTGGCAGCAGCATTCTATTTAGTCAACATCAAAATTAATTGCGTTTACCATGATATATCTGCTAAGCGTGGTGTATTGGGCTTACGTTTTTAACTTAGTCAATAATTAAAGTACGACTTTTTTTGTCGCAATACTAATAGAAAAACAAAACAAATTGGTATTTTGTCCTTTGGTCCATTGATCTGACCGCTTCACCCTGGGGTGACTGCCTGAAATACAGAGCAACTAATTCTATATTCTGGGGAGGCCTCTGAGGATCAAACGATCCATAAATTTTAACGCTAATAGCAATTCCTGAGCGACGTAATTCCAGATAAGGACCTTCTGGCCGAAGTGTTTCTGTTCATTTTCTGTAACGTCCAACAGTGAGATCAAACACGAGGCGGTTTCTATTTACTATTTATACTCTTATATTATAGTTAAATCGCTCTATATAATAATTCTATAATATGAGCATGGTTAATTCCATTAAGCTCACCATGTAGCGTTTCAACACTGCCTTCACCTAAACTGTTTTTTTTAAATTAAAGGTAATTAAACTATTGGACAACGAGATGAGCTGGTCGTTCCCAAAATATATAGTGATGGCTTGCTTATAATGCCTGTTTCCTTAAAAAAAGACTCTAAGAGTTTCGCGTGGCTCCATGTCGTAGATAGCGCGTACTGCTCTCTTTTGTAATATGAAAATGGTATCTATGTCCGCAGCAGATCCCAAAATAGGACGATTTTATAGCCTTCTGCCAATCTCTAGCCCGTTAGCCAACAATTTTCCGTACCTACCAATATTATAAAGTAATAAACAATACAGCAGAGCTTAACCAAAAATTCATTTCAAAGTTAGTCCGGAAAGGCCAGTTTGCTTACTCACGTACAGGCTGATTAATTAGCCGCATGAAACGACAGGCTCTGCGAAATGGAATCCATTTTTGGTACACACTATAGATATACCTATATATACCTGTTCGTTCGCTTTTTGTGTGCACATTCGAGTATATTGCGCTTTCAGTATAGTTTCGACTTCCATTATTTTGGAGGAGAGATTCACTATAACTACTTGTCATGCTTCAGGACGGCTTGACCATAGTAGGTACATTATATCTCCAAAACTTGAAAACCTGAAACCGGGTATGTAATGTCGCCATTGTAGCGACACGTATATACAGTGAGCTCCGCGTTAATAATTACAATAACGTCATTGACCTACTTTTACACGGTTTCCCGCTTCCTGTACACATGTATCGATTATGAAAGAGCTGCAAGGGGCAGAGGAGGGAAGCTACAACTATGCATATAATTATTGCGCAGTTGTCGGATAATCTAAAAATTGTAACCTACTACCAGTTGTGTACCCAGCATTGTGCAACATTGCCTGTTGATTTGCGATGCTGATCTGTTGGGCCAAAAAAACAGCAGTATTTTGGTCACGTGTCGCAGCAATTAGGCGCTCCGACCAAATTGTTTAATGCTATTTTGAAACTAGCATTGAAATTTAATGTTATTTTGTCGCTTCCGACTGGTAGACAATCTACTTGGGTTTGTAGATTATCCAACTGGTTTTGTAGCAAGCTAGGTTAGATGTATTATTTATTTATGTATTAGCTAGGTAATAAAGTAATATTGTAATATTGTACAACCTATAACTGTAACTCTTATTTTAGAAATATATGATGGAGGTTTTTCAATAAAGATTCGTCTATCTATCTATATAATTACTCTCAGTATCCACCTTTCTAAATAATAACGGTTCTTCGTGCATTTACCAGTCGTCTACAGGGAAAATACCGGAACATATAGTGAGATTATAAACATTTTTCTAGGGAGGAAAAACTGTAAGAAAACTCTTAATAATGCTTGGAACGTTACGCTAGGAAGTTTTTTTTATTGGACAACAACTTTAGCTCTTTGGTTCCTTCTACAATCTTTCTATTTTCCGCGGAGTTTCAGTACCATTATTACGTATTTTTTATTATTTAGATGAAAATAATGTTTGCAAGTTGTAGCAATAAAAAAACATTAACTTATGATTTTTCTATCTAAAGAGTATTTCATTGCAAGAACACGCATGGTTTAGGTTTCTAAATTATATTACCAAGTGATCTCGTGAAATCTTGTTTACTAATTATTTTGCAGTTACTAAGCCAAGCGCTTAGCACTAGTCCAAGTTTGTGACGACCAGACTATTTACGCTTGAATTACATTGATTAGGAAACTCGATGTTGCAATATAAACGCTCCAATAAAATGGTAAGATAGTAGTAAGTTTTGAAAATTGTCTGAAGCTTATCGTCACAAGCCTTTAAAAAATCGAAAAACTAACTACCATCACTATCTTTGGAGTCCATTATCAGAACTTAATGAAATTTTAGTAGAACCTTCGGACCATTTTCTTTCGGGTAAAAAGCAAATGAACTTAGACACTTGATCAACACTTAAGAAAACAAAGGCGGGCTAAATAAAACTACCACCATCGTATCAAAAATTTAAAAGGTCTGGTTCGCTGAATTTCATAATGAAGAAATATTGAATCAGCCCCCGATCCGAGGCGGTGCTTAAGTAGTAAATTGAATGAGTAGCGGTGGCGGCTGAGACTCGCTAATCGAGTTATAAATATATCACTTTAGTTAGTTACTGGGCTGCAAGAGCACTTGTGACATTGTTTCTTAAGAGTTTCAGCTTTGAATTTACTTTTATATCGACCGGATAAGTGCAGCAACTAAATAACAAATATAAGGCATTCTTTTAAAAAAAATATCCCTAAAATTATTGCCGCTTTCGTGCCAGATGCTCTCCTAATTAAGCCCTGGTATTGTCCTCCTTGGTATGAAGAAGTGTGGCTGCACGTGTGGTTTTCACCGAAGTTCTGTAAAATTTTAAGATGACATATATGTGACATTAAACAGACAAATCAGAAGTAAAAGTAAAAAAAACAGTAAAATAGCTAAATAAGTTACATATAACTCTTTACCATACACCCTATTTTTTTCACTATCTGTCCAGTACTGAGTACCTAGCTACTGAGCAATTATTATTGATAAACATTATCTCATACGCACTGCAGCAAAAATATCATCTTAATATAAAGAAAAACAGTGTCATGTATAAAAAGAAACACGATAGGTTCCAAGACATAACTTTCCCTACCTCGAGTAAAGTTCATTAATACCTATACGTACAATGAATGGATTACATTATAATGTAATAGACTATCAAAATACTTTTATGCACATCAGAAAAATAAATACACACAAAAAAGACTATATCTTATTACACAGGTATAAGAGATCAAATTCCTGTGGCTAAGAACTTAACAACAAATTAAAACAGTCCCGCGTCCCCCTTACCATTTTTCGGGCGGCCGAGTCATCACCAAACAAAGGGCGCGACCACCACATATTCTGAAACATCAAGAGAATTAAAACGCCAACTTACTTCAACTCATCTGTGAAAATTCACTTATAAAAATTTGCTGTTGCTCAGGTCAGAGGCACTGGCGAAACGGCCTATACGCTACTTCAAAACATGAACAGGGAGAACTTGTTCGTCTGTATTTTTTGTGTAACGAACTGATTTGAATGGCTCAAACTGTATTCTACTATGGTAGATCCCGAGGTGGTCCCTTACATTTTTTGTCAAGATCGAATGCTGCATTCCGAAGCTAGACGATGTAAGTCGGTTCCAGCTTTACTTAAAAGCAATTTTTAGCAAACGTAAGTTGCAGTACGACGCAGAGATTTACCAATCAATGAACGCGCTGGCCATCACGATACTAATAGCTGACAGAATTGTTTCCTTACTTACCATTGTTTCTCATCTAATGATCTAATGTTATCGATGTCACATAAAGCATCCTTCACATGAAATATGATCACATAACGCTGGCTCGGTAAAGTGGGGAGTTGGGGACCTGACCTCAAGCCCCCATTTAGATAAAAAATATAGCTTGTTAAGTCTCAGTAAGGGCTACCGTCGGAGCATCGTTAGTATGGTCGTGTTTTCATCTGACCATCGTTAATTTTGTCATGTTTTGATTTATGAGGTAATTAGTATTATTACCGGCCTCTTTGGCAATTAAAGTTAAAAAAAAAAACATTAGTACGGATCATATGTTTCTAGCGCAGTAGAGCAATTTACTATTCGAGCCTCCTTCACCACCTCGGACCATATGATCATAAATAGTGAGATTTTTGCCAAACGTTGACCTATACAGAATATAAAAATGAGTTCGAGTTTAATTTTAAATAGCCGAATAATAGAAGCATAAATGCAGTGGCCAGTGATGGGTTGCTTTAAAACACTTTAGGTAAATTTATAGGTAGCACTTGGTCAACTCTATGTAATCAAAGGGGATAGCGATCGAACATTGTTGCACAGGTAGAGTATTAAAAAACAACTCTCTGACAACTGGGCTGCCTTCAGTACCTGCCTACTCACTAAGTGCAACCGAATGCTCCAATAAACGTCATTCGGAGGTTCTGTTAGAGCTTTCGGCTGCCGTCGGTTGTAATCTAACCCACCGTCGTCTAGAACTTCAGTTATATACAATCATAATAGAAAACCACCCCATACCATGGTTGTTTAACGTTTTGACGTCTGTCAATGTCCAAATTGCGTCATTATTTATAGTCATTTTTAAATATCTTGTGGACATGACATAAAGGAAGAAGAAGAAGTGCTAAATATCTTGTGCACTCTGTGATCATGTATCAAAATTAACAACGACGTTAACATTTTTTGTGCAAACTCTTTTTAGTCGTTCAGAACGTCCGTGCGAAGGTATACAACAAGTTGTCGCCGAAGCCAAGATGCTCAAGCAAACGTACGTTTGTTTGAGCGTCTCAGCTGCCCCTGATGCGACTCAGTATCGAAATATTATCGGAAGTATATTTTAACATTGGAATCGAGCTGTTTGCTATGAATATTTAGGGCGACGTTGAAACTCTGTCTGCCTTTTTGAACAGTGAAACGGGTATTCAACTATCCTTTGTCGATTTTCTCCACCAGATCGAATAATGAATAATTGTAACCGTTTCTGTAACAATGTTGTGTATGTTTATGGTTTGTTAATTATTTGTTTGCTCAGACCAAAACAGCTGCGGCGAGTTTGAAAATATATTGAGTATTTTTATCTTTATGTTAGTTTTATCACGGGAAGATGTAGGTCGCATTCCCTCTGGAAATCTGAAACTACCACAGTGCCACTAGGTATAATAAACTAGCATAAAAACTGTAAACTGTATTCATTCGCGATAAACCTGTGGGCTGTAAGTTGGAACGCTGCACAGCAGGTGCATATTGGGATGAAGTTTTGCAGTGGGGCTTGAATTTTATGTATGGAATAGGGCGCAAGAGTAATTTTGAACTAGATTCTTCAACTTTCCATGCTTCCCGCACACTGCAGGCGTATCAAACCAAATTGAGTACTTTTTAGTTTTTTTTTATGTTATTCATACATGAATATTTTTTTGAATTTTTAACAGAAAGGCCGAACAGCCCTCCACATGGCTTGTGAAGGCGGCCATGTCTCGACGGCCGAAGCCTTGATTTCCCGGGGAGCCAGCAAGGAAGCGCGAGACAATTCTGGGGGGACTCCGCTCCATGTGGCTGCGGTGCACCGGCACACTGAGCTCGTGAGGAGCTTGCTGGATATGGAGTGCCAGGTCGATTCTATCGATAACGTGAGTAGAGACGATTGCTAATAAACATTAATTTTACATCATCATGAATTTACATAGGTTTACATTCAAAATACAAGTATAAACCTAAATCCTATACAAATAAATAAAATTGAAGAGTCAGTTTTTAATATCAAAATAACAGCTTTATATCGTATAACAAAACAACCATTTTTAAAATTTTTGTCTGTCTGTTCGTTCCGGGTAATCTCCGAAACGGCCGGACCGATTTTGATGGGACTTTCACTGACAGATAGCTGATGTTACAAGGAGTAACTTAAGCTACGTGTGCGAAGCTGTGGGGCACAGCTAGTTATTAATAATAAACTAAATATCAGCAGCGGTGGCAGGAACAAGTCTTCTGCGAGTGTCCGTCTTGGTGGGTACCTACCACCACTTTGCTCGTGTAGTCTGCCGCCAAGAAGTAATGTGCAAGCATTACTGGGTTCCGGTTTAATGAGCAAAGTAGTCAGTGAAATTACTGGACTTTTATGAAACTTAATATCTAGATCTGTGATCTAATATCGGTGCGCACATCGAATGACGAGCGCAGTGCGGTGTAGTTCTGAGTGGCGCTATAACAATTGGCGTTATCCTTACCATCAGGCAAACGACCCGCTCGTCTCTTTATCCAATAGTAGATATACAAAAAATAAGATTATTTTCTAATGCAAATCATATAATATACCTACTTTAGATTTATTATTTAAATGCGTAGGTACTTATTTCTAAATGAAGTAGCTAAGTTATTCGAAATCTCACGTTTTTATCTAACTTTAAGTTTATGTAGGTACCTACCTAGTTTATGGTGGTATAAGATTAATTTTTTATATGTTTATATAGGTAAAGTGGGTGTGAATGTGAGTAGGTAGGTACTAAGGTAGGTTACGACATATAAATTGCAATGTAAAAGAACCTACCTAAATGATAAATAAATAAATTTAAAAAAGTGTATATATTTCCGTTGAATTCCTGCTGAACATTTCTACAAGCATTGGCGCTGGTTATAACTTTGAAAATTTATTTTATGAGGTTTCTCCACATAACCCATGCGTCTTGTACTTGAAGCAGGTTAGAGTTAATTTGAGACTTAATACCTAATGTCTCAGGATAACGAGCGCACTGCAGTGCCGCGCAGGCTTTTGTGTTTTAAAGTTCTAGGTGGCACTGCAATTGTTATGGGCCGGCGTTATGCTTACCATCAGGCAAACGACCAGCTCGTCTAGATAACAAATAAAAAACAAAAAAAAAATTCCTTCCAGTACATACAATAACTATTTGTACTCATATCTCATTCTTATTTACGTTTACTCAGCTACAGTTACCGCTGAGTTAGTTCAAAGCCATACCTATTAGTTCTTTCATATAAAATTCCATTTCCAACAAGTACCTTTAAGTACTGGCAAAGCACCAACTTAATTAAAAGATAATACCTAGTCAATTATCTCAGTTGGTTCCATCCAATCTTTGAGTATCCGGTTCACATTACCACTGATCAGTTTTGCTCCTGACATTACAATTCAATTAAAACGCTCCAAGAGGAAAACCAATTACGAAAGAAAAACAATTACTTTTCGATGAATAAAACATACCAGCTCATTAGGTACGACTTTGCAAAGACGCAAAAATGATATTCTCTTAACTTTGCCAGGGCATTTAATAACTTACGTTTGTTGAGCTAAGGTTGTTTGTTGCAGAACGGCGTGACGGCTTTGCAAATGGCCTGTGCACAAGGCTGTCGAGGCATTGTAGAGCATTTGCTCTCGTTCGGCGCTAATGTCCACATGCAAAACAACGTGAGTATTCCCCAGTTTCGTTCTGTAAACGTGCATTTCGAATGCTACTACATTTTTTTTTCAATAGCATAAGTTAAATAGCTTCTAGGTAACTACATAAACGCTCGCTAATCTAACTTGCACACAGTTAACAGTTGGGAAATCTACAAGCCAATGTAGGCCTACAGGTAATCCAAATTTTCTAAGCCCACTAATAGTTGGTACCGTACTCAGCATGATAGTAGCGATATTATCTCGTTGGTCGGAATACTGTTCCCTCAGAGCAAAAATAGGTAGAGTACGAACATCGCTCCGGTCGCCTAATGCGCAGCGTAGGCAAGTGAACTATAGCTAGTTATATTGATAGGTAAGTGACTGATAGGGATGGGCAATTGAGCGCTGCAAGCGTAGTTGTCGATAAAAGCAGCTGAACGGCACGGGACCTATTGTTATATTATGTTGTATAATTAATGTATAATGTGAAGTATGTATGGGTGAGTTTTTGATAAGTAAACATTATTATCTGCTTATTTATTTTAAGGTACGAATTTATAGGTCTCGCATATAATCCTAATGACCTATGAATTGATATTGTTATAATTTTATATATTGTAGTTTTAATTTACAATACAATTATTTTCAAATGACATGGTTTTTTATATCGTATTTATGTTATTTACGTTATTGTAATTGAGTCAAAATGCGTTTTTATTTTTATATTTCCCCGCTCTTTATGTAAAGGATAAAAACTAAAAGAAACAAAGAAATAAAAACAGGATTATATGTTACTTATATCTTATTTATTGTTGAATTATTTACTTATATTATAAACGCTATAACGCTTTCACACTCACCGCCTCTAATCATTTACAAAGTAATTAAAGTATTAAAGAAAAGTAATTGTCGCAAGCGCACATAGCGCGCCGGTGTATTATAAACTATTTCTCGCCGAATCGACTCAAGCGCCGAACGCGTCACATCACTGTCCCAGTTGGCAATCCAAGAGGGGTTGCGGGGCGGTGCGGGCGGTGCATGTAGCCTTGCGTCCCGCGTCTCCTTCCACCCCGCGAAGCGTGACTTCTAATTTACTTAAAAGTATTAAAAAATGGTTTACCGGCGAAATGTGATGCTAGATTTCTGTTTAGTGTGTTTCCGAGTATCGTTTTTACAGGTTTTTATTGCACATTTTACCATTTTTAGCAGTTAAATAATCAAATGCTCGCCAGGAACTCGCAACGTGCGCTCACACCGCTAGTGAGCGTATGACTATTAACGCTTGCGGTAGGAACAGTGCGATGTTCTCACCCGTGCATACTGTTCCCACTTGGTAACACGCGCTCTACCTATTTTTGCTCTGAGACTGTTCCACTCACAGACTTACAGTAGCACAGACTACTATATTACAAATCTGTGGTTCCAATGAACTACAAAATTATCACCAATACCTAACGGTTACTATTAACATAACATAAACGCTTAAATACTCGTACCCCACTAGGATTCCATGTCTCAAGTGGCATAGACACACAGATTCACAACATAAACAAACTTTATGGTCACCACACAAAATCTGCCTCCAAGCCGAAGATATTGAATCAGTTTTTAAAAAAATCCGGTCAAGGTTCACATTTTACTGTCACCAGTAAAGCCTTCTACAATCGGACGACTTCCACTGATTAAACCTAATGATCTTATTGCCGCACTCAGAATCGTAATGATTACTTAAGGCGCTACCCCAAGCCAATGATATCCATCATTATGTCCTCTTTGTACACACTGACTGTAGGTAGTACCTATATACTTGTGTTTGCGTTGATGTAAAAGAGAAAAAAGGCCGCGCGGGCCACTAAGATTGAGTAAAAACACAAAAAAGCGTAGGTAATTAGTTACTTCAAAATTAGATACCTAATCGAAAATGTACCACAACCAGATCAGATCTCTGTCATTTATAAACCGATTTGGAAAATTCTTTTTTTTATGGAAAGGATATAATAGCTACTTTCAGATTGGTCCCATAGAAATTTTATCAAAATCGGTTCAGTAGTTTGTCACTGAAGTCTACTTGTATGTGAATTTACTTGTAGCCACTGAAGAATTCCACTATTCACCCCCTGGCCCCATTATTAGGTCAGCACCGTGATACCAAATATCTGACATCCAATAGGCTGGCGTTATGCTCACAATCAGCCAAACGACAAGCCCGCCTCGTTACAGTCTTTAACTTTTTTTATATTTTATGCAGGTGGGCTCATCAGCTCTGCACGCGGCTTGTGCTGCAGACGCCACGGACATCGTGGAACTACTCCTCGCGCATGGAGCGGACCCAGCGCTCACTGACCAGGTATATTGAACGTTGTTGTTGAAAATACTGATGAATATTCGACCGTCCTGTATGCCTCAAATTCTAACTTGAACTTCCGTTGAACATAACATAGTGATATATACGAACCGCAGCAGTAGTAGGACAGTTAGGGAATTTTTAACCGACTTCCAAAAAAGGGGAGGTTCTCAATTAGGCTGGTAATTTTTTTGTGTTACTGCCTCTCCAGCTTTTATAAAACGGTTGTGTGTGTGTGTTTTTCATTTATCGATGTTTTCGGGCAGGTGCATGCTCGTAACTCTCCATTCTAGATTTATCGTATTTAGCATCCATTAAGCTAGTGGTCCAACTTTTTCATAAAGTCATGAGTAAAACAGCATTTTTGATGTTTTAAAGCTTTAGTCTCGTTCCTACCTATTTACATATTTCTATGAATATAATATATTTTATGAATATATTGAAATAATTCGTGTCAACAGTAATATAGCCTGTTTTGAAGGAATCTTCATAAATATTTATATTATTGACACGTGTTGCCGCTAAGACCTAAACTTAAGCAGCAATCAACTAAGTAACCCGAAAATGAGTAAACAAAAACAAAATTTACATCGGAAAGATCGTACATAAGCGTAGTTACAAACAGCAAGTTAATTCAAACATTGTGAAACTATAAAATGTATCTGAGAATGGCTAATAAAAATAGAATAACAAAATAAAAAAATGAGGCTAGGGGACACCCGGGTTTGAACCGGGGACCTCTCGATCTGCAGTCGAATGCTCTACCACTGAGCTATATCCCCGTGTAGATCCACCCCGAAACATCTAACCAATATCTCAAATACAACATAAATATGATGTCATTCTAATAAAGAACATATAAACCATAGAATAAGTGGGCAGAAATGTCATCGACTTCGAACAATCACAATAATTATCTCGCCTACGCAATCACTGTCAGCCGATAACAGTTATCTGTAGGAGGGAATCATATAGGTAAGTAGGTATACTAGACATCGCCGAGATTTTCTATGCTAATAATATAATTTGAAGTTCGTAGGCAATCTAAATACGGGTAGTGTATTAGATAATTACCTTATAATACTGAGGTCTATCTAATAATTTAATCTGAATAACTAGAATTGCTAGATATTTTTTTATATATCAGTTTTTTTTCTCTTTGTGATGATTGTTTTGTTTAAGGTTGTAGGTTTTTAAGTAATATAATTTTGTTTTTGCTTTTTTAGGTACTAATAAATAAATAAATTTCGTTTTCAATAGCCAGAAAATTGGTTTATTTATAACACAAAAAAATGGTAGACGAGTTTAGATAGATAATGACACTTTATTGCTGAACTAACTTCTGCCTGCGGCTAACGCGTGGAATCACAAAAGAAAGTAGCCTAAGTACCAGATAGGGATAATGTAGCTTGCTATTCGTGGTCGAGGATAGGATAGGTCGAGGAATTGTAGAGGATGGTAAATAAGCCATACCTAGATTAGAAATGGTTCAAACAGATTTTCAACTTGGTGACGGTAGCCAGGCGAGCTGTAGGTGTGAAAATGAAAAATGTTTTTTACAACAAAAATGAATATCCTTACAATTTTTACATTATTGTAATATAACCATAATTGCATTGGCGATGGCGGCTTAAACTAGCCTTAGGTACCTGTGCGATAAGCGCTAGTTCGTTCGTTAACAATTCGTGGTTGATCTGTAGTTACACAACATGTATGGTTGTATTTATAGTGCTCCCGAGCCACTAAGCTACAGCTAATTATGGTATAATGTCTTTTAGCCTGTCTCAGGACACGACCGCACTGCAGTGCCGCACAGGCTTTTTGTTTGAAAGTTCTGAGTGGCATAGTAATTGTTTAGGGCGGGCGTTATGCTTACCATCAGACAAACAAAAGGCTTGTCTCATCCGTTAGAATAAAAAAAATGTTTACGCGCTCCATGCTCATTTTCTTCTTTAAGTCTGCATTTTTCGAGCAATCCTTGCACACCTCTGTCAATATTTGTATTCCGTCGAACAGTGCGATATTAATTGTAAATGATGCAGCTGTCAAACGGAATATAATTATACCTACATATTTTTAACATGGCATGCAATTTTCACAGAACCGTAGCGAATTTACTATATTTCGCTCATTCTGCGCATTGTAGATAGGTAGATACGCATAACTGATTATGAATTTACACGCTCCCAATTCCGTGAACAAAAACATTTTAATACATAAAGTAGGTACAGTCAGCGCGTAATTGTTGTCACATGGCGTCGTCGGTTACAGCCGTCAGAAGTGTTATATGGAAGATACATCCGCTGATGACTATGTAAGATTTTAAGCCAATGCGGGAGGGTCCAACACGTCTCCGTTTGGTGACGCCGTAGCCCTTCTGTGACGCATTTAAGATTGTAAGGCAATGCGGGAGAGTCAAACACGTCCCCATTTGGTGACGCCGCCGTAGCCCTACAGTGACGAATGTAAGATTGTAAGCCAATGCGGGATGGTCAAACACGTTCCCGTTTGGTGACACCGTAGCCCATCAGTGACGCATGTAAGATTGTAAGTCAATGCGGGAGGGACATACACGTCCCCGTTTGGTGACGCCGAAGCCCTTCGCATACGCATGACGCTGTAACCGTTCGGTGACACTGGAACCGTTACGGTTCGGTGACGCTGTAATCCGTTCGGTGAAGCTGTAACGTCGGCCTTACACGCTAATATATGTTTGCGTTTTGCTGTCAAATAACCATGGTTTTGCAACAAGCGCGGATTACGAAAACAAAACGCATGGTAAAAAGTGAGCGTAGAAATATAGTACCAGCTGGTACATTTTGCAAAAACGTTTTGTTTTATTTCGCAGGTTCGCAGGTTTTTAAATCGCATCGTAGTGAGCGCCTAGGCCTTGGTCCAGAGATGTCTGTAATGTGATTGTTCATAATAATGTGCTTAATGTTGAATGACAGACAATTTTCTCAAGCGAGCAATCGTCTCCAAGAAGCCCACTACATCTAATTCTAATTCTCTTACAATAGCAAATTCACGGAACCAGGATATTAAAATGTAATTTTGAAGAAACCAAGCTTCTAAGCCATCTCAGTTAATTTCATCTGAAACCATTACAATAATTTAGCTTCGCGAGCGAGCGAGCGGCGTCAAATTAACATTTCGTCAAACTAAAGTGTTCGCTTCCTTCTCTTTAGTACGAGGATAGAAAGAGATGTAAGAGTATAATTTGCAAAGTCAACATTGTTACGGCTGGGGTACACGACACAATGCGTATTGTACTGTCGTATCTCGATTCTCGTATCTTCATTCGTCACAGAATATTTAGGTGTCGTCTAGCAGTATATGTGTGCATTCATTTATTTATATGCTTTCTAGTTTCTAGGTGTTATTCGCTTTAAAACAAATATGTTTGTAATACAATTGAATAGATATAGATCCCGTTGGTACCTAGCGAAATTTTTCTTATGATAGATATTTACATATTTACGCAGAAATATGGGATTTTTTAGTTTACGATAGGTAGGTATTCAATAATTCAGACTTATTCGTCAAGCTGTGTTCATATAAAATCATTTTGCAGACAGACAGACGGAGAATAAAATAATTCTATTAGAGATTAATTTTTAATTTCCAAGTACGTAACCTAAAAAACTTATGATACGCCTAAAGACTTGCATAATACGATCCGCACCGTATTTATTCCATGGTTAGGTTACATTCGGGCGGCAGGCTCACTCTCTGAATTATTGAAACGACACGATCTCCGTGCGATCTCTGTTCACCTGGTACTACCTACCTACTATGTGCCTAAATATTTTATAAAACAAATGCAGAACCTGGTCGTTTGCCTGCTTCGTAAATTTTATCATACATCTGTCGTGTGATATTTTATGCTGCACTAGGCTCTATACCTGCTTGAATAAAAAGAAACTCTTCAATATTGTTATAAAATAGTTTGACGCTAGAAAATTCAAGAAAATGGAATTATAAGATTGTCAAGATAACGCCAAAGCGGCGGTAACTATGTATAAAGCGGGAAGTAAGTATTCTGTTTTTTTTATCGTTGGTAAGTTCGCGCTTGTTTGCTATTAGGTATGCTAATCGTGATATTGTGGTAAGCACCTGAGTAGGTATCTATAGGACTGAATCTTTAGCAAGTTAAACACAAGGACAGGTGTCACCACCACCATGCTATTGTTGCAAACTGACCTTTTCTTTCAACCACTTAGTTTTACGCGCACTATGAAATTCTTCTTCAAGAATTCGACTTCTTTACATGATCGACCGTACATACTTTGATAGGTAGGTACTTAATATAAAAATTCTCTCAAGTCCATCACAATTAACAATCACCATGCTAATGTTGCAAAGTGGCGTTTTCTTTCCGCAACTTAGTTTTATGCGCAATATCAAACATATTCACAGTTAATAAAATACAAACATTGGATCTGTTCAAAATTTGAGTGTAAACTGCTAGCAAGTTGCCCTGGGGAAATCTAGAGTCGAGGAAGTGTACAATATGAACGTAGTACCTACTTTATAGTAGGCACCTACTTTTAACACGTTTAAAGGAATGGAGAGGAAGGCGAAATTCACTCCGAATACTGGTTGTAAATGTCAAAAATAAAAGTCGTAATAAAACTCGCTCACTGCATTGAGACTTCCATCGAAACTACATAAGTTGTTTTATGTTGCGTTATTTCAGTGCAGTGCCACACAGAAGTTTAAAACACAATTGCGCGACAGTGCATTGCACTCGTTACCCTGAGACATAAGATATCACGGTAGATAGAAAACTATCTACCAAAGACAGCTGAGGTTATGCTGGAAATTAAAAATACTTCCAAAAATATTTTCACCTACCTAGATATAAATGGAAATCAATTACTTATATAATTTTAAGATTTTTGCACTTTTCTAAGTTATTTATTCATTATTTGAACACTTATCACACAAATGGAATTGTCAATTTCTCATAATTTTGCCGAAGAGCTGGGCCACCCAAACCCATTTCAAAACATTATCCACCCTGTTTTACCGCAGGTATTGTAGGTATACAATACTGGCTATCCCAGACAAAAGACAGGGAACGTAATTACTCCTTACAAGGCCAAAATGTTTTAATTTTATTCGCAACCACAGCAATGTTTGAAGTTCCCTTATTTCCTTATACCTATTTAAAAAATACGCTTAACTTTCTCAGTTCGGATCTAAAGTAGCTTACGGCGTGATTAAAATATAATCATAATGTACAAGACGGTCGGATAAACCTAAATCCACTTGAACAAGCTTTCTTGTTTAGGGGCTAGAGGTAATAGGGCCAATTAGTATTTGAGTGCTTTATGGTTGATGGTAGGTAGACAACGTCTTCTTGATACCTACTGTATCCCTAATGTAACTGTTACTTTTGTAACCGTAACTGAAGCAAATAGATTATTTTTTAATTTATATCGCTATAAGTAGTAGCGATAAATTAATTTATAGGTATAGGTAGATACTCTTAGTGCGAACCATATCCCTATTTATATTTCCTGATTCTATATTTCTTACTAGCGGTAAATAGGCCGACCATACAAAATAACCATGTCGTCATGTTGTCAAAATAACCATGATTTTGCAACAAGTGAAAATTACGAGATAATACACGCGCAAACATGGCTTGATGTAAAACTATCAGAAATCCACGAAATAGATAAGAACAATAAAGATTGTCGTTATTCTTTTAATTACTTGATTTTGTACGGTAGTATACCTAGTACCTACCTAGTTACTTACCTTTAGCTTACTCTGATGCTTTCACTGGAGACTCATAGAAAAAAGTCTGTATTATTGCTGTTTGTATATTATTGTGTTCTGTATATAAGCTTCTGTTCTTCAACAATAGGCGATCCCACGTCCTAACAGGGTACTTGTCAATAACGTCACAAAGCTACCCAGCGATATCCAAATATTTGCGGCTTTTGTTTCCATCTCACAGCTTTCAGGCTAAGTCAAAGCTAACAGTCCCGGGAGCCCATGTTGACTTAGGGCCACATTACCTACTGATGCGAGGTACGTCACAATAGTGGAGACTCGAGAATATGCGGCGGCTTTAACATGTATACTCCTAACTTTCGGTTATGAATAATTGGTGGTATTGCGGTCTTGGGAATTTGTAGCAAATTCTACAGGCGTAGCTCCACTGCGAATTATTTAGTGAGTAGAGATGACAGTTTGTGACTGTCGTTGTCAAAGACGATTGATGCTATGTGTGTAATGGAAATATTGGTCTGCGCAATCATCAATAGGTAGATAATGAATAGAGTTCCTACCAACTCATCACTAGTCATCAACTCACGCTCATCATCAGCCGGAAGACTTCCACTGCTGAACATGATAGGCCTACCCCATATAGAACGAACGTAAAGTAGGTACACAAACATCGATAAATTACCACAAAGTAGGCACCTACCTACAACGTGCAAATCATACTTTCAAAATAGGTACTGAGGAGCGGATGAAGGTAAAAACTGAAGAAAGTATCATGTGTGGAAGTCACGTGTAATGCAAGTTTTTTCATACATTCTTGAACGCCCTAAAAACAACTGATTGCGCTACGTGCATTCGTTATACTCGTTGGTTCCCGCTGATTGTCGGTTTTATAGCTTATGATGCAGTTGAGGGTTCTGAACTAAGTTAATGGTTGAGAAGCTATTCTTTTTACAGTAAATTGGACTACAAGACTGTGAAGCGCGGTTGCCATTCCAACTACAAAAATAATTGGACCACGATCCCTATATTATAATAAAGGCCCATGGTCCAAGTTGGACCAGTATTGGACCGCTTTCTGTTTCCAAATTCTTCGGACTCAACTATAAATTTTGTTTTATATCAAGGTATTTGCTTCCAGTGGGCCCAATCTCCGATGAGCGTAGCTGGAGGAGCAGCGTCAGTAGAATCGCCTCCAGAAGGCTTCAGGCGTGCTGCCAGAGGATCCTTCTCCGCCATACTGGACCTGTTGACCGCTACTACCAACCTGGACCCACGTCAGGTAAGATAATTTTACTCTCTAAGTAAGATAATTTTTAATCTGTGATCTGTCCATGAGCCATTTGCTTAAGGTGCTTTTGCCTGAAAACTTTAAATAAATAAATTGTATTTCATATCAATACTATAATTACTGTACTAAACCTACTATTATATAATTATGCGAAAGTGTGTTTGTTGGTTTGTCCTTTCACGCTGCAATAGAGCAACGAATCGACGTAAAGCACACCATAGGTAGGTAAATAAAATAGGTAAATATGTGGAACAATAATGTTCTTGATTCAAGATCCTGCGTCAAGAAATTAAAAGGACGCACCTGACACCATGAGACATCTTAAAGCTGAGACTCAGAGTACGTACTTAAATTATCTCAATTATCAAGTCTATAAACGTCCTACATGTATACCTAACTGAATTAAAACTCAATTAAACATCCGGTAAAGTTACAAGCGCTGTACCGCAATCCCAATAAAATTTAGCAAGCCATTAGTAAAAGCGAAACAAGACCAACATTTTACCGGATAATTGAATTGCCGGACATTTTGTCGGCCGTTCCGGTCAATTGGATAAAACAGGAGGGCGGCAACTTGTGTAGTTTGGCGGAATGGATCGGTTAGAAGTTTTACGTCGGAGTTCAAAGCTGCAATTTGTTTCTTGGATTTTCTGCTCTAACTAAACTTTCGAAAATGCTTAGGTTTTATGAGTGGAGTTTAAATTGAAGTTCTACTGCATAGCTCCTCCGATCTCGACTTGTCTAATTTAGTTTTCGGGTCTTTTTAGGTTCTTTGGTAGAATTCATGAGAGTAGGTACCTATTTAAGAGGCGCTTTTTGATTTTTAAAGGTAAAAGTTTATCAGGTGGTAGGACTAACTTTTTTGCAAGTATGTCTGAGTGGGGGTACCAGCGCATTGCTTGTGTGGTCTGCCGCCAAGCAGTAAGTTGCAATGATTTCTGTATTCCAGTTTGATGAGCAAAGTAGACAGTGAAATTACTGGGCTTAGCTACCGCTCTTCTTTGTGTAAAGCGGATACTTGCCAATTTATTGACAGTGAGCGCTAATTATGTAATCTCATCTAACTTGCGTGGCTCGGTGTGTGAGGGACTGTAGGTAATTAAAGTTCGTTTACACTGAAGCTAATTTATTCCAATAATTTTATAAGTTACATTTACGACAATTTCGTGGCCAAGCATGGGCACGCGGATACTCGAGGGAGGTAAAGGGACGACTGGCGTCACGCCGTTGAATATGATAATTGATGATACAAGCATTTTTGCATGCACTGTGTCACCACATCAGTGTCATAACATTTTCTATTGAGCTACCACCCTCATGTTGGAAATGCACATACAGATCGGTGTAGTCCAGCAGCTGCACTTGACGATCAGTCGTATTCTTTAGTTACAGGATGTTCATCATTTTGACCCCAGATTTTGAAACACGCGAGAAGCTACAAAATTATCAATTCTTGCTATGCTATGAAGAAACATTTTCTAGTACCTATACATATGTTATAGCAATTTTTCGTTGTATTTAGGGTTCCGTACTTCAAAAGGAAAAAGGAACCCTTTTAGGATCACTTCGTTGTCCGTCTGTCTGTCGAGATCGGGAAACAGAACATTAGGTTTGGTACTTCCCGTTGACCTAGAATCATGAAATTTGGCAAGAAGAATCAATGTTTTATAGGAGAAGTATAAAGAGGAAAATCCGAAAACCGTATCTTTATATTATATCACAAAAAATCATAGGTTTTGGGGACTGATTTTGGGAGGAGACTTAAACATACTCGGAAAAACAGGGAAAAATCTTAAAATCTCGATTCCCGTGGTGTGACGAACTATTTACATGACTATGGTCTGGTCTTCTATACTTGTCCAATAATGTAACCAAAGTTGGCGGATGCCAACCAATGACAGGAATAGTGATCCGATCGCTAACCGATGACATGCATGATTCGTATTTTAACCTGTCTTTGATTAGTGAGCCGTCAAGTAACCTATGTTTACATTATTAGACAACTAAGTAAATCTGTAATACCTACCTATACAAGTTTGAACAAACCCCTGGGTGCGCGAGTCCAACTCGCACTTGGCCAGTGTTTTTTTAGGTACCCTCTCCTATCAGTATGAATCACATTTCTAGATCAGGCAGACAACGTTGGTACCTACCCATTACCTAATCTTTGAGATAAAGCAAACAAAACTTGTTTTTCCACGTCCACGTAGGTAGGTATTTATTTCTATTCTTGTTTCCAATATCTCCACGTGCGGAAATTGAACAAAGGTCTCGAACAAAGTAAACTGAACGTTTCATTGAAAACTGAGGATGTCGGTGGTGTATTTTCCTTTTTTCTTTGTATCGACATGCCTTGTTTGTTAATATACCTACCTAGTTAGGTTCGCTGTTGCCTTTCAATTGTGAATTCACAATTGAGAATGGCCAGCTTGTTCAACTCATTTAACCTATTCAAAGTATGACAAAGCATTTTGCTTCAACATTTATCACTAGTGAAAGTGAAATTCCTTACCCGCGTCTGCCTGAGCTGATTCAAAGATTTTTTCTAGGCAAGTGAAAAAAAGACTATTTTTAATACTAATTGATAACGTGATGAACTGGGTAGTATGCCTGATGGAAAGCACAACGCCCATAATACTCCTAGAATCTTCAAACACAAAAGGCCTGTGCGACACTGCATTTTGCAATCGTTACCCAGAGACATTATAGATCAAGCCCAGTAATTTCACTGACTACTTAGCTCATCAAACTGGAACACATAGGTACCTGCTAATGCTTGCACATTTTCTGCTTGGCGGCAGCCTTCAGGAGCAAAGCGGTGGTACCTAACTACCTAAATGGTCACTCACTGAATAGTTAGTCCTGGTAACCTGGTCTAATAATTACTTTATACCTAGTCTAGGTATACAGAAGGCAAAGATTTAACATTTAATAAACCTACGCAATAGTTATACCTAGTTATTTTAGTAAAGTTTGAACTAAGTATCACCAACCATTTTGAGTTAGTATGTACATTGTACACCTAGGTTGCTTATTTTTTGCCATCAAATTTATAGGTACCTATGTAGGTAGTAGTGCAGCATTGCTGTGCGGGTTTAAAAGGCAATATTGTCAGTAGGATTGCACGTCCCTTGCTCGTACCTAATCTCTGGAAGATTTTTTTACCCGTGGTCTTTCCGCGGGAAATAGTTCTGCAATAGAACTACTTATGGGCTAGGTCATCCGAAACACAGGCTCATATCCGTTCAGAGTGCTTTAAATACTTAATTATAATATCCTATTCCTATATGCCGGCGCTATGATTACCATCAGGTAAATGAACCACTAGTCTTGTTATCAATATAGTAGGTACCTACCTACTATAAAAATATCCTAACTTTGTGTCCAATGATCATGATAGTAAAATACCTATGACTAGAGCTGTAAGAAACCGTATGTATTCGTTACTGAGTAACGAGTACATCGCCAGATTCGAAGTACCGAATCGTTACTTACAAATTCAATTCGTTACTTCGGTATGTTTCGTATCATGTCAGCTTGATTCGTTATCCGTACGAATACAACACACGATGCGTGAACTGAAACGGTTTGTCCAGCGATCGAATGAATGCGAGTGAGAAATAGCATCGTGGCTTCGTATTGTTCATATTTTTATCCAACTTCAAAATATGGAGCAGAAGGGTCCTCAATTCACCTGTATTTTTTTTTGTGGAGATGTTACTCTTTATCTCCGCCATTTATCGACCAATTCGACTGATTTTCAATTTTTTTTATTTCATTATTTTACTAAGGATTTTTTATGGTGTTACTTTGTGCCAATAATGTCATTAACTATATCTAAGCAAGACGAGAATAGTTCATACGTTAGACAATACGTATGTACCTACATTTATATATTAGTCATTTTACGAAGTCAGGTAATCGTAAGTTCGATACTCGATTGTATCAAAAGTAACGAGAAAAGTAACGATACGAAAGTAACGAGTACTGATGATTTCAATACCGAATACATACGAGTACTCGATTTCTCGTTACTTTTACAGCTCTACCTATGACACAGTTTTACTGGATTGTGAAACGTTCGACAGGAAAGTAGAGTTATATACATACCTCGCGAAAAGAAATCGTCCTTCTTTTTACCTACCTAACCAAGACATCAGTAACAAAACAATGACAAAGAATTAACCACCAAGTTAAAAAAGTAGCCAGGTCCCTCCATATACCTACCAAGTACAAGTTTTCTTTTCCGGTTCAATTTCGAATGAAACGCTCGCAGTTATTTGTCAAACCCGACAAAGCGGGAAAGTGCGGGAACTCAATCAGGCGAGGTAGCTGGAAACGGGAAATTGATATCACGACGGGAAATTGGTTTAGGCACGGCAGGTGCGCCGGAGATGTGTTGAAAGCTCAGAAACGTGACAGGTCACACCACATTCCCTTTCCAGTAAATTGCTATAGGTGGCCTACCTAAATATCGAATTGCGAGCGTCCTCCATGCAAACGAACAAATAAACAAACTAAACTTGTTTAATAAAATTTTGTAAACAGAACTAGACAATCTGTATTTGTGCTTTCGTTTTGACAAAAAACAGCAAGAACCATGAAGGTAGGAAACAGTAATGCACAAGTTTTCACTATTACTTGTTCAATTTTTATGTTAGAGTATTGGCAATTGCTTTTGGAAGATGTATGATTACAGGTGCTATATAGGTAGGACAGTTACTCAGAATTTCCTCTATAAATATCAAATAACCGCACAAAATAACCAGTTACCCTTTTGTTAATCTCATTATCCCCTATCCACGGACAGGGCGCAGCGCAGCACAATTAAACCGAACATGATAGGTAGTAGGTAGGTAGGTACTTACCTACGCTACGCACCGATCGGATTTCTGTCCAAAGTTATGTGACAATTAGTAACCTAACCTAAATAATGTAGGTAGATAATTATATAGGTACCTACTACTACCTACAGCGTACCCCTGGATATTCTGGCGTAAGAGCATACCTACGTAAGATTCTGGCTGAAAGGCTCTAATTGTTTTTTTTTGGCTCCACGCGATTAGCGTATTTAGCCAGTGTCAAGTTATATAAATAATAATAATATGTAATAAGTCTCTAGTTTTGGTGCATGAAAGTCGTCAAAGTCACGTTAAAGTTTAGTCTAAGCGCGGTCAAGTCGAAGTGATGCTTCAGTAAAGCGGTGGATACTTTACTGAAGCTTCTATGGAGTTTTGGCTAGAATACGAAAATACACGTTTTTCGTACAAAGGTACCATTTGCCTTTCACTCATGCACGTTTACGAACACTTAATGGTTAATAATCCACCATTATTACACACTAACACTCGATAAAACACAGGTTTTAGTAAATAACACAAAATCAACAACAGCACATTTTCGCATTCCCGCCAAAACTCTGGCTCTAATTGTTTCTTGTCGTTTGCTATTGTTTTTTGGAGTGCATGTAGTAAGCAGCCAGTAGCTATTACCCAATCGAGCCTTCTATTTTTAAACAATAGTAGGTAATATAAAAAGTTGGTACAGGTGCATACTAAATAAGTTAAAAGATACGACTGCACTAAGCTAGACTTGTTTTTTGGGCAGTCGCGTAATAACGCTCATGTAACTCCTAAGTAGGTACATAGATCCTGGCCCCCGGATAATTATTTTTTGTTTGACTATAAACCTTTCTATGTATTTTTTATCTACCTACTATTGATTAACGAGTCGTGCGGGTCGTTTGCTTGAACTATCAAGCGTTATACTTACTAAAGTATGTATAACGCTGGCCCATGACAAGGACAATAGTTACTACGATTCTAGCTATATACGAATATTCCCACCAAAATGCTATTGTCCAATTGGCGCATGTTACCTACATGTCGTCACTAACGAAGTAAAATTAATTTCAGGAGCAATCAGACGGTGCCACCTCACCACGCGCCGATGACAAATCGGAAGGACGTTCTCCAGCTCGCAACGAAGGTAGATACATAATTACTTATTATTATTGGTAAAAATATCTACACCTTTGATTAATTTTACTTCTATGATCTACACATATCCATGATATGCACGGAATACGGATGGGTGCACGAACTTACCTCGTTTGGATAAAAGGGAACATGACCACCCAAAAGTACTTACCGTGACCCAGTGGCGTATTTTAGGATTCAGCGCCCCGGGCCTGCAGGCCCACCGCCCTTCCGTCGCGCTTGTCACTATATACGATAGCCCCGCGTCTTGGTGTCTATCAAACTTACACCCACGATCACCTTACGAGATTTAGGCTCTTATTAAGAAACAATGTTAAACGGGGGTTCAGTTAAACATACTTTATTCTTTGTTGTTTTTGACCATTTAAACTGAATCGAAAGAAACAAAACAGAGTTTAACTAAGTATTCAATTGTTTATTAATAAGAGCCTTTTTTAAATATCTTCTGCTTGCGCCGCCCCTCGCAGCCTGCCGCCCCGGGCCATGGCCCTTTTGGCCCTAGGGTAAATACGCCCATGCCGTGACCCACTGGTGGGTCTGCCATCATACCACACAGAATACAAATAGGCTCAAGCTTTCAACTCATACACGATAATGCTACGCGTCCGCAATAATTCTGTCCTTTTACTTGGAAGACCGCGCGGGTCACTAAAATTGAGTAAACATCCAAAAAGCGTATTTTACCTAGGTATTTCAAAATTAGATACCTAATCGAAAATGTACCATCGATTTTTGTTAAAAACTTGTTTTGATCAGCGGCGCAAGTACGGAAGTCGGTTCGATAAATTTGTCGAACCGAAAAACTCGATAAATTTATCGAATATTGCGAGTACCGAAGTCTGATCGAAAAGTATTGTAGTAGCTCTATATTCTCTTTGGATTCGACCTAGCTTTTCGATAACTTTTGTCGATTGTTTCGAGGCTTAATAAAATCCACTTTATCGATTTAAACTGTCAATTTTATCGAATTTTATCGACTGAAAAGATCCGTACTTGCGCCGCTGAACCATCATCGTTACATCGGTAATATGATGAATAGTGACATATTTTTTCCAGTGCCAGAAGCTCACCTGTTTTTATTTAAAAACTTTTGAAGTGAAGCTACTTAGCTGCTATACATATCATACGCCTTAAACAATAACGCGAATTATTTCAGGAGTGGACACGGACAATGAAAGGTGATGGTCGGCCTTAACGCTCCTTGATCGGCTTGCGCAGCGTGGCTTTGCTGCGGACACGCGTCTTGCACTGCCTCCAACAGGCGAGTATTTTCAAGTAATTTTACTTACAATATACGGAATAATTAATCAAGTGAGAGCAAAGCCGGGGGAAATAGAAACAAAAATATTTTTCACAAGTGAAAAATGTTTTGGACAACTGGCATGTCACTTTGACAGTGGCTTTTCGTGACATTTCTTTGTTTACGTAAGATATCTACGATTATGGAACAGGGATGATCTTGAGATTACATCTTTAACACATGAAATACTTTAATATTTTAAACTTAAAATGTGGAAGGGAAAATGGGAAATACCGTTGGTCTACCCTGCCCATTTTTTTCTAATTGGTTGATGTGAATTTTTTTAAACCAATGAAGGACATATTACTAGAACCTTGAATCAATTATCTATTGTGGTAGAACTAGAGACGGAGAATAACGAGAACGGAATAAAGGAAAAAAAAAAATGCCTATAAAATTGTTTTTCGTTTTCAATAATTTTGTTTCTCATCTTGAGATATCAAATGATGATCAGTAGAAGAACCTTGACCTAAATACTTGTCTTAAGGCGCCGCTTCATGACTCGCCTAACGCAAAAGTCATAGTACGCAAAAATGGCCTACAGGCTTTTTTGTTCATCGAAGAAAAACAGGCATTACGGAAAAAGAAAGACAACGCCAGAGCCTTCGGTTGGCATTCCGAAAATTTTGAAATAAATTTCCAAAGAAAGTTTCCGAAGACAATTAGTGAGTGGTAATTTCCTAAAACGTGTTCCAGGAAATACGTGTTTTTGAAAATGCCTTAAAAGTTTGTGAAAAAAATGTTTGTTATTTAGTAATCTCCATTACATGTCCAAGGATTATATGGAAGTGTTTTGTTGAATTTTACATTTATGAGAACACTGTGAACGGCCAAAGTCAAGGTAAAATTTGTCCAAAAAAGCTGATTTTTGAAGGCTTGTACGGAGTTAGAAACTCAAAATTTTACATTTTTGCTCCCACGGAATCCTAGATATAGAGCACATGATACCTATTTGCTCAAAACATCTAAAGAAAAAATTATTAGGACACTATAATCGCGTACGAGCGTTTGTATGGAAAGTATGGGGAGCTGGAGCCTCTTAATATTAAAAACTACGACAATTTATTATCGTTTTACTTTATTATTTCGTCTACTAGAGTTGTCAAGGTCAAGTAACAGCTGTACTGGGGTTGCCTTGTGTTTCTGAACGAAACTTTAAAAATACACTGATGAAAAACTTCAAAATCTCAAGTCGTAAAACTAAAGTTGTTCGCAATGACTTGTGGCATACCCTGCCCCGGCACTTAGTAAAGAATTAAGTCACAAATTGTATACATTAATAAATAACAGATATTTCATTTCAAATTTATTTAAGAACGGAGAAAGAAGTACAGTCAATCAGGGTAACATTGACAGGTTTCGAGCACATTTTTGCTTGTATGATTTTGGTAAAAGGTATAAGACGTAAGTTGTTAAGTATATTTGTGTTCTGAGATCGTGAAGAATATAATTCTAAAATTATCCGACTTTTATTAATAGAAATTATAAAAGAAAATTACAAAAATATGGTATGGCAAAGTTACCCCCACTTTCTGGGTAACTTTGACAGTAATTATGGTTTTCACTAAAATCGCTTTTTATTTGTGTTTTGAAGATTCTGGGTATCTTTGATCAACGTTTATAGGTTCTGGGTAGCCATATTGAAAAATAAAACCAGAACAAAATAGACAAATAGTTATATTTTATTTTTAAATTGCAACAAAATTGAGATCCAATCAACTTGACATTGAGCTTCGAATTATTACCGATACAATAAAGAATGTCAACCAATAAATAATTATCTCTTCAATTTTATAGTTACACTTATCCATACAATTTATTAAAACTGGAATTTGAAAATAATTATCTGTATAAATATCTGTATTGTTTTCATATTTTCTATCTATTAAGAAAACTATTACAAAAAGTCAATATTTGCAATTTTCAACAAAAAATAGGCCTAGGATAGAAAAAGAAAATAGTTTTTTATAATTAAACTCAACTTGCATGAAAATCAGAGTATTTCACCTCAAAAAATTACTCGCCACATTACCGCGGTTTTCATTTTGAAATAATAGATGAATTAAGTTTGACACTTAACTTTTTTTTGTGAAGATTGTTTATGGAGATGGCAAAGAATAGATTTGTTTTTGAATTTGGTTGTGGTTTTGTTAGTTTCTATAGTAAAAAAATAAAGAATCATGATAGATCAAAAGTGCCAAAGTTACCCAGATTGTCAAAGTTACCCTGATTGACTGTAGCTTTAATTTTTTTTTTTAAAGTTTGAGCTGCTGACCGCCATTTCACCCGAGGGCGGAGATATTGGATTTCATGGTTTTTATTTTTTTGCGCGGAACCCTTAATTTTTCTAAAATAAAAGTAGCCTAAGTTACTCCTTGAAACATCAGGTATCTGCCAGTGAAAGTCCCGTCAAAATCGGTCCAGCCGTTTCGGAGATTACTCGGAACAAACAGACAGACAACAAGACAAAAATTGTAAAAATGTTTGTTTTGTTATAGGTACCGTATATACTTTCATATGCATTTGGTAAAAAGCTGTTATTTTGATATTATAATAAAGAGACACTTCAATTTTATTTGTTTGTATAGATATAAGAACTTATATTTTTCCAGTGAAAAAAATCTTGAAATGAAGTTATTTAGCTGCTTACGCCTTAATATGTTTGCTTTACAAGACCTACAACTCCATAATTCTAAATAGGTATTTATCTGATGATTTTTCTGTTGTCACGTTTCAGGGTGTGCGCGTTACCGCGAGCTGTGCTACCGAGCTGCGCACGCGCATCTTCCCGACGAAGCGCCGCTGCGACCTTGTGTCTGCGCCAATTGTGCACGTCGCCGTCGTTCCGCTGAACCTTGAATACTTACCACAAGAAAGCTTTTTTCCTAAGTCTATTTAAGATCAATGCTCATTTTGAAATTATTCTTAAGTATTGCCAGTGTCACTTTATCTCATAATCTATCCAACATTTGGTTGGCCAACGAATAAGACAGAATGTGCAAAAAAGTCTGATAAGTAACCTAACCTACCAACTTAATTCTAGCTCTTTTTCCGATTCTCTCTTTTCGTCAGTAGTAGGTGTCAAAGAGCACAATCAATAAAAATTTTGATGAAAAAAATATTTGTGGTGTATGCTTGAGAACAATGTTGAGGTTTAGGCTATACCTGAGGCCTACGTAGGTTGAAGTTTCAATAAGTGTTTTTCCATATCCTAGCTAGACTTTACCAATTACCAACGGAGGTCAATTTTAAGAGTCCAATCTATGACTTTTTACCCTTTTGCTAATCCTAGTGCCTTACCTCACATGCTTGGTTAAAAAACAGCAATCCAACTAAGAACCTATAAATCATTATTCGTCTACATTATTAATATTCATATCAATTATACCTATTGAAATGTTTTGTAGGAAGTAAGAGGTGTTGCTTAGGATATTTAAATCTATTTTGTCATTTTCCAACTAGAAATTGCTATCCTCTGCGCAATGAAAAAGTTGCACATCCAAATCGCTTTTATAATTAAGGAAAAAACACAATTTTGTGTAGAATAGGTAATATCATATACCTGTCAACATATTACGTGTTATGTGTCTGTATCTAGTTCTGTATCGATGTATATTAAAAGCTTTAACATAAAAGAAAAGTGAAAGTAATTTTCACACATTTTATTTGGACGTTTTGCTACATAGGAATTTTCCGTAATGCTAATTTTAATATAAGATAATATTCTATTTATCGAATAAAATGTATGCCAAACTAAAATTCTTAATTACGTGTAGGTGGCTAAAAATATTTCTATGGTCCAGAGAAACGAAAAGATAAACTAGAGTACCTATTAAAATTAATAATAATTAATTATTAATTGTGCTAAAGTATTTTACGTCTTAATTTTAGAATCTAGAATTAAGTACATCTAAGTTAATTTCCGTACGACCTAAATGTAAATCTGTCCATCTGCACATTTAACTTTTGTCGATTTTCTATATTTATAATGTACATTTAAATTCTATTTATATTACATCGTAAATATATAAACATTTTTTAATTACATTCATTACATAATTCTGATCTATTTTCGATTGTACTTACCCGATGTTGTTTTAAGCGTAATTATTAAAACATATTTTAAACAAGGCCTATCTACTCGCATTATAAAATCAATCAAAAATAAAATTTATAAAAAACCAATTATTTTATTATTTTCACTACTGTCGAGTGGGTTTAGTTGTAATAAATTAGAGGTATGCCAACACATCTGTGATAAGGAAATACGAACATTCATGCAATGTAACACCACACTGGAATGCTTTTGCCATAGATATATTGGCATCTCTACAAGGATACCTAGCCAGACTTTGCAGAGAATTTAAAAATAAAACTTAAAATTAGTAGTAATTTTATTGAAGATAAAAGTACAAAACGTCAAACGAGAACCATAGTGAATTTGTTCAGCATTTTAAAGCCATACATAACCACGCAATCAGATTTCTTTTTACTACAAATCGCATATTGATCATTTAATTGCATATCTCCTTAAACATGATTCTACTTAATGAAGTTACGACTTCTAACTATTCCTAAAAACAGGTACTGGATTTTACCGAAAATATTAGATCACATCTTTACAGACAACTAATAATTTTCATCCTATGTTATTTTAAGATTAGTATACAAATATAGTAAAATAACTGCCAAAATGCTTGACATTGATACAATTCATATGAATGGAATTCATATGTGACGTCCTTAAATTAATGCAACTACAAAATTAAATCTCGAATACTACTATCAGAAAGGTGTTACAACTGGGAATTTCAGCTTCGAACGATTACAAGAAATATCCAAAATGCCACATAACACAAAATGTCCAAAAGAAAAACTAATCTACTAACTTAAAAACATTCGGGAATGAGTCTATGAGAATAACTATAATTCTAATAAATTAAGCGTCAAAAAAGGCGTCCTCAAGTCACAAGAGACAAGATAGTTTTGATTCTGTTATCAACTAGCTTTATATCTATAGGAAAATATTTATGGTATACATCAGTATCCTAGAGCATCAAACGTCTTTCATAAACTTCTAGACTAGTCCGTGCGATACCTAAATCGATGTCGAGTCATAGATTATCTTAAAAATATTTATATGTTAAGGTTCCAAGTATACTGAAAAAGTTTGCTTCTCATCGACTCGTCTCCGGTAAAAATAATTTACAAACTCGAATGATTGCGTTTGTAGAAAAAGATAACTATTTTACATACTAGAAAATCCTTGATAATAACTAGTTCATGGGGCTGGACTATCATTGATATCATGAATCACTTGATCTAACACCTTTTACTTGAGTTGTAAACGTTGTTCGACTAGTTAAACAGATAAACCGTAACACCAATGCGACCCATAATTACAGAAGAAGTCTTAATTAACCTCTGATATCACTATCAGTGGCGCAAGTACCCCATGAACTAGGAAGAATCAAAGCATAACGAAACCCTAGTTACCAGGAGTCCACTACTAGTTAACGCCGGTAAGGATGGTAGGAAGGTGCCGATGCTGAGCCGCTGGATGATCCATGGTAGCTACGCTTCGAAGACCGCTGGTAGCCGTCGCCTGACCCGCCTGTGTACTCGTAATCGTCACCTGCACACATGAAACCAAGCGTTATATCATAGACAAGGTTCAAAATTAAACAGCAACATATTCAAAGCGTAGAATAGTAAAAATCACTTACCGCACCACGCACCAACTCCACACACCGAATAAGTTTACCAAAGTTACTAGTTTCTAAGACTAAGAGACTATAACTATTTCAATGTAAGATTTATCTAATGGTGGCATTGTTATAGCTACTGTATCTCCCATAACCACGAAACTACGAACCTCTTCAAACTACAATTAGAAATCCAATACAATGGGTACGGTCACATCTTTGTAGCCTAAAGATACTTGATTACTAAAGGTTATTACTTAGTAAGATGAAGGTATTTGTTTTGAGGGATTTGTATAGAAACTTAGGATAACCTGAGACGGATGCTATGTCTGAGACGTTACAAAACGAGGGCTGTGGTGACACCATGCCGCCACAGTACATCATTTGGACCTGTCGAACGTTAACTTTGTACATCTCTAGTTTTAAATAGGTACTAAACTGACTGCGAGATTATTTCTAGAACAGCTCGCGTCAACTGGATGTAATTAATAGGTTTTGGCAATATTTTTTTATTATTCCTATACCAGTCTTAGTTCAGTCAGAAACAACTAAAACGATTAGAGTAAATTTAATTCTAAATAAAAGCCCTAATTTACTTTTTTTACTAGTGATGGAAGGAATTTGGGACAGTTTTTAAAGCCTAATGCAATAAATTGTTTTGTTAGGGGATATAATTTGTATGGTAAATTCTTAGTATTATTTCAAAAGGTCAACCTGTGGCGGTGTTCCCATAGCTTCGTTCATTTGTGGCATGCTCACGTACTTTGGACTTCCCGCATTCGCCACACCATCTCCCTCTGTGGTACACAACTACTTTTAGTTTGCTCCTGAGACTAGTCAATACTACGGTGACGCCACTTTCTAAACTAAATTTAGTGTCCGCGCCACCAAAGCCCCGAGGCTGTTGCAAGAACTTTCAGGTAGTTTTGCCCGATACGACTCGAGCGTTTTTGTTACAAAAACATGCCCGCAACTATTAGAGTTTACTCTGAAGGTGTCTCTATGATTATCTTTGGTAGCGCAAACTCTAGCCCTGTGTCGCCCTCTTTCTGTTCTACGTTAAATTTAGCGACGCCCTCTGCACTTGTACCGACCGACTACAGAACTAATTTCAACACTACTGCGAGGATAGCAGCAACGATTTTATATCTACTCGGCCAACTTCTATTCTGCTATTTACCTACCGTCCCTGAGTACACTACTTTCCAGATAATTGATAGATGGGAAGGGGTGGGAGAACTTTTGACACAATTCCTTTGTTTAAGAATTTAGCTTTAGTCTAATGAGCAATATAATTAAATTTACTACATATAATATTAGTTAGGTGATATTGGAGAAAGTTTCCGCAATAATGAATTTGACAGTATATTCAGTTTTAAGTTCAAAGTAATTGCATAATTTTAGAAAATAATAGTTCGAAGTAACAATTCATTGTTGTAAAATACTTCACTCCACAAATAAAATTCTGGGATAGTGGTAAATATATTAAAATGTACCTATATATCATATATAATAGTGCAAAATATACGTTACCAAATGAGTTAGTTTGTGTTAAGTGTGTGCAGTGTGTATTAGAAAACGGAAACAAATGTCTAATGGATTTTGGCGTTACGGTATTTTATATTTTACACGTCTATCATGGTAGGTATAGGTATTATTTATTTATTTAGCTAGCATCAGACTATGGGGGAGATTTTTCATTAAATGCCACCACATAAAAACAAAAATTATGATATCTACAGTAAATGTCCCAAAAACGGGGAATATTCTACAGGATCGGGAAATGATCAAACATTAAAAATGCCAGTAATATTTTGAAATTTTTGATTTCTTTTAATTATCTACGTTTTATAATGTCCTTAAAAGTAGATATAATATTTCATCATAAGATATTATTTCAAATATTTGCAGTGGTAATATTATTAATTTTAATTAATCAACCAGTAGTAATTACTTATTCCATTAAGATAGAAGAAGCTTAATAATAGGAAACTACGACAAAACTGTTTTTCAAATACATTACAATCTACATACTTATGTTACCAGTAAATCTAACACTAAATATATACCCAAAATACCTATAAAGAATAATGCATAATTTCTACTAAGAAAGACCTGTGTGTTATTTTCTGTGATAGCACTTTTATAATTACATCAATAACATCTCGCGTACAAGCTTCTCGTCTTAATTTAGTGCTTCGATTAATATTATTAGTAATAATTAAAACCGTAATTAACTAATTATCATTAGGTAATTGTCGTTATAAAGAAACAACAAGGACACTCGTGTATGTCTATCATAATTTTCATTTTTATATAACGAACATAAAGTAAACTTATGTGAGCCGCGCGGGATGCAAGATGGCGGCGTGCGGCGGCCATCTTGAAACGCACGCGACGCCTAGGCTTCACCAATGTGCACTCGTAAGGGCTAAGTATAGATTAAATATTATAACAAATCTAGATAATAGTCTTACAATCGTAACATGCTTAATTTGTGGCTAGGTCGCGGTTGCCGCTTCCGATTAATTATATTTTAGAAAATTAATACAAATATTTTATGAATACAACGCGCCGTACCGGCGCGGCGTTAAGTAAAACTTATATACTGCCGTAAGTAAACGTTACTTTATATATTGTACATCAGTCGATAGCTCATCTAACAATTTTGTAATCTAATCGATCGAGAATTATATATTTTAATTCACTAAGAAAATATAGTTAAAAATAAACAACATGAAAATTTTAATTAAACAGAAAAATAAATAACAACTTGCCCTAGGTTTTATATTAATTAATAATTATGTTATAATTATTTGTAAAGCCCGTGCAATTTATTTTACGATTAAAATTGGGATTCATTTACATTTATATTAAATTCTAGTATAAATATGAGGTTTTATAGTTAGTAATACCTGCATCAGTTTTAAAATAACTTTCCAAAAGACTACAGTAAAGTTAGGCTGTTAGTCGGCCGATATTAAATGCAAATTATTTAGATTTACGTGACGAGTAAAAAAGTGAACTTAAAAAAAAGGAAGAATCGAACGGCTAATCTAACTTTAACACTAGGGGTCTTGTCTTGTATAATTAGTCAATTACGATCATAAATATATTATTAATTATTATTTAATTAATGTAGAGTCGGACCGCGGCTTGCGTCCGCGGGTCCGCTCTGTGCGGCTACGTAATTTATTATACCAAAATACACTTAAACATGTTTCCTTTATATACTACCGAATAAACATACACATATAAAAACCGCATACACTATAATATTATAAAGTAATACAAACAAGAGTCGAAAGGTTAACTACACAACAGTTCTACAGTTAAGCCATGATTATAATATTATTCCATAAACATTATATATTTAAAGATACAGTAATATATCTTATGTCGATATTACTCAGTGTAATATTAAAATGCAAGGATGATTACACTCACGGTTTGTACATAATATATATAGCGACAGTCGAGTGACGTCAGTGCGTCCGTGAGTGTGGCGCCGCCGGGGCGCGGCCGGCGCCTCCACGTTTGACAGACGAGCCTCTAACGAGTCTTACCGTATTTGTATTTCGCTAACTATTTTTAATTAATAAATTCATCCAATATTTTAATGTTCCTCCTATAATAATAATTAAAAACTCATATAAATAGTCTCAATTGATTTTTTTTTACTTCCACAATAATTTGCACTAAGTTTAATGTTGAGTAAATCTAAAATTTCTAAATACATATCATATTTTTATTTTTAAATAAATTATACTCTTTATAATAAGAAGATTGCCACGTTTGGTTCATTATAAACTAAGTTCTTAATTGTTCCAAGATTTGTGAGTGGTGGGCTCGAGCCCGTGTCTAACACCTTAGTGCTAACCTTTATTATCACTGAACAACATAAATCTAATGCATTACTAAGCATTTTAAAGGCGTTACTTTCTAATATTATAACAGGTATGAACCATATTAACCATATCGTTCGTATCATCGGTGGATGTATATTATATCTATATAGTAAAATTAGATCGAAATGATGGAACTCATATAACGCAAACTGAACAAAAGTGACGAGGAAGTGGCTCGCACGAGCGGAACGGAAAGCGGGGGCGTGTAGCGGGGAGGTTAGAGCGATAATGCGACAGTTAGGAGTGGCAAGAGAGTACGACCGAAACGAAAGACTACCTAAGTTGAAGTAAATAATAATCACTGAGGAATGAATCGAGACAAATTAACCTAACTAACATAGGAACGAAATAGTAAACGAAGCGATAATGAAGCGGCACAACTATACGTAACCTAACTGGCAGTAGGGCACCGACGTCGTCAGCAGTTAACATTATTTTAACCATTATTTGTTACCAAGGTACGTGTTCCCTTGACGAATCCTACTTATTGAACTTGCTCAGTCGAAATTGTAATTATATTAAGGCTACATGACAAATGTACCAATGTGTTATCTATGAGAATCAAAATAAGGCTTTAGTTAATATTTTTTTTTACTATTTTACGTTAATTTGGGACACCGCACCCCTCGCCCCGGACCACGTCTCTTATAATTTGCTTATTACTCATCACAATATTCCTCAATAGATAAATTATACTTATGGAGCGATCTTAAATAACCCTATTCTAAACGATCAAATTATGCAATGTCAACAATTTGTCTATTAAAAACATTTATAACAAATCTTATCGCTCGCGGCGCGGCGCGCTAAGCCTCGCCGCGGGTTCTATTCTTTATTAAAATTAAAGGAACGACGTCCCGAAAGTGAGCGGGAGCGGGCAGTCTATAGTAGTCCGTACTCTAAGATAATTACAACGAAGAAACGAGGCGGCGGTACCGCGGCGCGCTCGCCGACATCTACGCGATTAATTACTTAGCTTATCACTAAAATTTTAATCAGTCGATCGGTCAAACGATTGAGCGATATAGTACAGTAAAAGACTAACATTAAATTTAATCTAATAAATGTTATTTAAAATTATAACTCACTTTGCGAGGCGCGGCGAGCGAGCGCGCGGCGGCGGCGCCGCTCGGTTTACGACTAACGTGCCGACCGCGGTCGCACTACACTATACAGTTTTAAAAATATTTGGCAATCACATAAATTATAAGTTTAAAACTATGTGACGAGAGAATCGATTAAAATTATGCTTTACACACAAGTATATAAATATGTACAGAAGGTCCGCGCGAGGGGTGCGCGCGGCGGTGCCGTTCGAACATCTATAATATCCTAAATGCTTGAGCTCCATTCACTTAACGCATACGACATTATCGTTTGCTCGTTAACAATTTGGCAGGTAAATTTAATTCATTAAAATATAATAAAATCCGTATTATTTACCATTATCAACTTAATAATTGCGATAAAAACTAAAATGCATATTAGAAAACAAATTAAAATTACGAATATCCATAAAGAATTGTTCCCCTTTTTTAAAAAATGGGAATTATTAAAAATAAATAATCACGTTCAGTCATACTATGTTTCGTTAATAACACATAATTATTTCATTACATCTCTACCGTTTTCCTAAGTCTAGTGGGTGAATAACCAAAATACTAATATTAAATATACATACCGATATATATATCAGATATTTATACAAGTTTAGCTTAAGTTAAGTTTTAAAGGTCATTTTCCCTAAATTGGCCTTGTTTTACATGTCTGTCAAACGTGCGCCACTCGGCGCTGCGCCTCCGGCGGCCTACGAGCTACGGCCTCCGCTACGACATAGCGAGGTCCCAACGACAATACCTACGACATTATTAAAAGAAATCATTTTAAAAAGGAAAAATTATTAAAAAATCGAAATATTTTGAAAGTTAAAATTAAAAAAAAAAGTTAAGCCCGCATCCAAAGAGAATATTAAAAAAGCAATTAAACTGCGTACACATACGGATGTACGCGCGATACAGCTTTCTCCAGCTGAGCAGGGGGTCGCGAAATCTTCCGGGCGATTAATATCAAAGAGCTAGTACGGACGAGCCCCGTCCGAGATTAATATCAATCAGAGCTGCGTTCAGAGACGTCACGATCACTAAAGAGACGAAAACGTGAAATATATTATCAAAAAAGAAAAGCTCAAAAATTGTATATCATCTATGTTACTCGATTATAATTTAAATTATGTACCTATTTTAATTAGATATCAAAAATTAACGCTTACTTTACGCGTGTGGGTTTGTGTTAATGCAGTCCACGAGACCTTAAGGGTTACAAAAATCGCCTAAAAAGGCTATAATTTTAACATTTCGTTTCGTTACACTAACAGTCAATAACTTAGTCTGTTTTAACATTTATATGTAATTAACTTGCATTGTAATAAACTAACTAGGTATACGCTCTTCGCCGTCGTTTGTAAACTTCAAACTACATCAATGTAAAAATGTCGTCGTAAACAACGTCCAAGTATCGAAAATCTACTCGCAAACAGATCGCATGTTGTTTGTATGGGGACGTCTACTGCGGCCTACCGAGCCTTGAGTGGGGCGTGCGGGGCCCACCCGAACCGTCGCGCGGCGTGACTCGGGTGGAGTGAAGGGAACGATCCCGTGTGGTGTATGGGGATTTCTAATGTAGAAGACTATCGAAGCGTCGCGCAACAGATCGTGTGATGTGTATGGGAGTTCTATTGCGGGGACCTACCGAAGCGTCGCGTAACAAGAGACAATGTTGTTGTGTACGGGGACGTCAAGTGCAGGGTCTACCGGGCCGTCGCTTATCAGATGGCGTGGTCGTACGGGGACACCTACTGACGGGTCTACCGACCAGTTACGCAACGCATCGGCGGATACGTTAACGGTCGACTAGACCGCGCTTGCGTCGGGAAGCAAAATCGCTAGACTACAGTTCCGCCATCAGATAAGTTAGCGTCGAGGGACGCTAACGGCGGCGAGGCGGACGAGCGCCTACGCGGCGGGCCACTCCTTGTTAAACTCGTTGGCGTTGAAGTGTTTGGGGGCGTGGTGCGGGTGGTGCACACCTGGCGGCTGCGCGGCGGCCGCGGCGCCGTGGTACTCGCCGGCCTGGTAGGCGCGCGACGCGCCGCCGTACGTGGAGCCCTAGCAACACGAGGGGAGTCAACGCGGCCGCGCCGGGCCCAGCGCGCCGGGCCCGGCGCCCCGCGCTTCATGAAGGGATCGAAATGAGGCCACGACTTCGGTTTCGACCGCTCGTTTATTAACGGGGCCGCATTGGCCGATGCCCCCATGATTAGATTGTGAACGTGTTCGACTTTTTGAGTAAACATTGATCTGATCGCGTGCGATGGGAATAATAGACGATTATTCATCTCTGAACACTTAAAGTACAGCTCTTAATATTATTATGTTATAGTTAAAATTATGTATTAATGAACCTGTAACAATATGAAAAATCCAAATTTTACTAATTTGTACTTTAAATGCCAATTTACAAGTGTTGAGATGAAACGTGGCCGACGGATCATCTCGCACGACTACAAAATGCGATATGAATAATATATAGAGAACTAAGTTAAGCTTATATCTAGTGCGGTGCGATGCCTTTTTGATGAGCGCACTATCGTCGCAACGACCGAACCGTCCATAGTGAGAAATCCCGAGTGTTTCGCGACATTCCCTCATCCGATACCCGCCCTTATCTCTAATTGTCTTTCTGGAGGAGCCACTCTTGGCCCTGATCGACCAACTGGAAAAGAAGAACAAGACATTGAGTCCCACTCGTCACAACTTTTAGCAGGTTTATGTAAGTAGCGTAGCGCGTGAAGATGGACCGGGCGAAAGCGTGTGACTGACCCCAAGGGCGATGAACTCCAGCGGGAGGGGAGCGGGAGGCGGGAGCGGGGGACACCGGCTCGCGCGGTGAGGAGAGACCTTCAGCGAAACTCGACAACATCACTAATCTTCTTGATTTTCACTATGGATAGCGATGCGAGCGCCAACTATTGTCTGGGGCGCGGCCCGTTCGCGCGGCGTCATACATCATTCTCACGTTACCGACCGCAGCATAGCTCTTCAAAATCAAAAAGACATCGCACATTTTGATCTCGCCACTGAAAACATGCAGACAGTGGGCTTCCCAGCACACGCGTATGTATGGCGTTTGTCGTGATTATAAACAAGCATTTGGTACACAGCACACGGATGCAGGGGTGGCAAACTAATGGCTCTATAAAATATCAATCATGCTGTATTTCAGCAGCGATTTGCTCGCTTGGGGAAGGCTACAATTTCGCTGAATATCACTCGTTCACCAGCGCTTACTCGGTCACTATCACCATTCACATCCGCTTCGCAAACAACCACAAGGCAAGTACAACCAAATTGAGCTATTCGGAATATCAAGTGACAAAAAAACGTTCAGATCTTTCGTTCCTATCAGGCGTTCCTTCTACTTTCCGGAAATAGCCGTGGTCGTCAAACATAATCACCGTTCATACGGCCGTGCACACTGGGTCTACGCGGTCAACTATAGGAAAACGGATGCGGGATTAAATAAAATGTGAAGCGCAGGAGTAAAACAGAGGTGGGGTGGGAAGGATGCAAGCCCCGAGGTTATATGAGCAAATAATAAAAACACAGGCCTGCGTAAAATATTATCAACTTGGCTGTACTTTTGTGTAGATGAGCAAACCCAAACATTTGCCGATATTTCTTTACAACTGTACCTTGGAATATCACTTTTAAATTTGAAAAATCTCAACTTATTTAGAAACAAAATAAAATGTCCAAGATATAGTTTTCACGAAATCATGAGGTTGATTGTTTGCAACTTACATTAGAATGGAAAAGCAAACGTTTAATAAAACATAAATACAAAAAAGGGTAACAAGCTTTCCCATCCATGTTAAACACCACACATTAAGGACAGATACTAAAGTCATTCGTCTATTTTTCAGTATACATTTGCGGAGTCGAAACCGTGTCTAATGATCTCTCAGAAGAGATTGTTTGACAATGACTTTAGCATATATCAGTTACTTAGGGATCGAGCGCATTGTTAACAGATTATCTGTTTCACACCGCGACCCACTGACACGGAACATGCTCTAACAATAGTCAATTGTTACTACAATATTTTGACCCCATTGCCGTTTACACAGAGGCGTCTCTAAATTATACCTGTTTTAGAATAGTTTTCTATGAAGAAGTAACTGACGTTGTTAGAGCACGAATCCCTGCGTGATGATTTTGCTTTTGTATAAGTATAAATAAATAAAATACTAAAAGATAATATAATAAAAAGTATGATAAATATTTCCATCAGTTAAATTTATTATTATATATTTATTAGTTATAATACTAGTCTTCAGTAGAAATGATTTAATTAAAACGCAAACTTTGCTATTATTTTTACTAAGTATAGTAAAGTGACTTCTAGCTATCATATAATTTCACCTCTGTTCATAAGTATTTAACTGCAACAAATATTTAACATTTTCACATTTCCGTTCACGTCGGAGATGCAAGTGATAAATGTATGAATACTTAGCAAAAACCATACCAACACCAGTGCAATGTTTATTCAAAAAAGTTTAAATCTGATATCCCAATGGTCCATGCTAGGCTATAAGCTGAAAAACATCGGACATTGTTTATAAGGATAACATGTATTTGATTGTTTTGTCCACTCCATTGGCCTCTACTTGTTGCATGTACTGAAAGACTCAAAAGTATTAGAACAAAAAATACAAGTCATTCTTATAGACATATCCATCTTAATGTTATGTTAGTATAATTATTATGCTATTATCATTGCTGTTAGTTGCTTGAAAATTGGGAAAAACAATGATGACAGCAATTTTAAAGTGAAAAAATTATATTGTTATATCATTTTATCAGTTTGCCATGACATATCATACAACTATTTGGTGCAAGTTATTGGAGTAATTTTAAATACGAAATCTGCATTGAATTCTGCAAGATGGACGTTTATTTTAGTACAGATATAAACTTCTCAGGTGACAATATGTCATGGTAAAGCTTCTCTTCGCACTGCTGATTAGAATGGTAAGTCATTCTCATAGTTTAGAAGAATAAATAATTATCAAAGTTAAATTTCTATCAGCATTGACATGCTTACGAGTCTATCCAATATTCTGCATTGCGAAAAGAAATAGTGATGTCTTCAATTTAGACGATCGAACGAAAACAATTCGATCAATTCCATGGTAGATTTTGAATTGAGAGATTTGAAATATTTTCATGAACTCACGGCAGGGGCAATTTGGGATATTATGATGAATACAACCATTACAATTCAACCATCTTGGTTCGATCGCCTACTTACGTCGCAGTGAAGTCTGCATGCTTTTTTAAGCTCACGGCGAAACTAAGGCGTGACAGGGATGATTTAGTTTTTAATTTCAGTTGCTAGAGCTGTCACCGCGTGTACTTGCGCATTCTATAGTAATTTCGTTGATTTGCAGACTGTCGTTGAATTAAATACAATCTACAAATTTAGATCCTCATTATTAAATCGATTTCAGCTTCCAAGTACATACTGTATCAAGCATACTGTGTCTATACGCAGACTTATTAACGTCCACAGGCTTGGAGTACATACAGTATTATAACATGTTACCGTTTTCATCAAACTATCTCAAGTAAACAGGTAAAAAAATCGAAGCCTATCTATAAGTCATACGAGCGGTCTGACACGCACACGAAACAAAAGACGACTAAAGAATACGCAAGCAACTGCGGTACAGTCAAGTTGGGTAACTTTGAATACTTTTCTCAGATTTTTTCGGATATCAAAATAAAAATGTATCAGTCTGTCTTATTGAGTAATGAGTGTTCGTTCATAACCAAATTTAGAATAATTTAATTAAAATATCAAATTTTATAAATAATAGTTGGAGTAAGTTACATTTTATTGGCCGTTCAAAGTTACCATCACTATTGTGTATCTTTGAACTTAGATATTTTGGACACTTGTCAACATCATTGATCTGCTAAGGAGTGGAATTCTTTGCCAGCGTCTGTGTTTCACAATAGCTAGTTTTCAAGACGAGAGTGAATAGGTTTCTTCTAGGCAAGCGTGCTACATCGTCGCTTAACATCAGGTGAGATTGTGGTCAAATGTAAGCCTGTATCAGATTAAAAATTAATTATAAAACTTCATTGACAGCTGTCAATTTTATGTGACATTTATCACTCTGAATATTTAGTCTTTCCGTTTCACGCAATTATCAATGTATTTGATGAAAAGTATTTTTAGAAAAAAATAAATAAATCTTCAAACCCGTTCTATTCAAAGTTACAAGGAAATTCAAAGATACCCACCATGACTGTACTCTAATCTAAGAAACGTTTATGGAATCCCGCCGTCACCTCGCCGCAAGCTCAGCCGCCTATGGCGGCGCTTTACGCACCTGGTCCTGCTGGTAAGTGGGCGGGTACTGCTGGTAGGTTGAGTAGTCCGCTGACGAGGACTTGGAGAGTGCCGCCGAGGACAGCGCGCCAGTGAGAGCCGGCGCGCCGCCGCCCGCGCCGCCGCCTCCGCCGCGCCCGTACATCTCACCGCCCTCAGACAGCGGCACGTACGACCCGGCTGCGACAATACATAACGTAAGCACACGTCATACGTCACAAGTCTTTCTATACTATAAATATGGATAAACGATTGCTGCAGCTCACTACATAAGTCTCTAGAATGAAAGTATTCGAGATGTTGATAACGCTAGCTTCACCGAAACGATACAAGAGAGGTGTTGTATGCTTTATTAGTTTTGAGTTCTCAAATTTGTTTGGTGAAGCATGTCTCGTCAAAGAGATTCTTACTAAACATACAACACACGAATGTCTGTGATCATAACAGTTCATAATCTGTGGAATTTTATACAAACCAATTTAGGGGTGACGAAATATATCAAAAAATCAGAATTATCGAAATAACCGTCTCCAGCTTAGGCCAGCAGCTGACGAACTGCGCTTCATTTTTATGTAGGTAAATATTAATTTCTCCGCCACATTTCGCCTATTTACATTGAAGAAAGTAGTTTATTTCGACCTCTCTGATTAGTTCGTCCAAGCAAAGGTAGCGCGATCAATAATAGTAGCTAATTCAACTAACATATTGATAACGGCTAGTGTTGTCACCGAAGCGTGCTCTGTAAGAAACGTGGCGCAACGAAAAAGAAAGGTCGCGCGTTTTAAAATCTGTGTCACAAACCATTAGTGCAAGCGCGTGTTAGGCGCGCTGACGTCTTTCGGGGAGTATGCGGAACAGATCTTCTAGGCCTCCCTGAATAGCCTGTATTCGACTCCGAGTGCTCAAAAAATAGCGACACGAAACATACTATAGCTTCGAGATAGAAACCGCCTGATCCAAGCTTTCCCTATTGCGCGAACCATACGCATCGAAAGCTTTCAACAGTACCAAAACACCGATCGTTACAAACTAGCTGCCTAATACGCACCTGCACTCGTAAATCATCAACGCAATACGCACATCCACACGATACTCCATAACGATAAAAATAAGTAAATAATAATACCAAAAATCACCTATGATCGTGACCGACTCGCAAACGAATAACAAGACAATATCTGTGATCGACCGTAATCGTTCAACGTTCCATTACGCGATACAAAAGCGTTTTTTTTTATAAACATGCCGATTCTTACAGAAATACCAACATAGTAAAAACATTCAGCTCTAATCTACCTCCGGTGAGTATGGATCGACTACGACTATGAAACTGATTACTATTTCTAATCTAAACGTAAAGGCGAACGGGGGTCAAACGTGCCTACCACAAAACTGACTAGTTCGAAGCCTGAATGCGACGGATCTATATCGATTCGGATCTAACTAGATCGGTTCGGTTCGTGTTAATGTGTTTTGTGTGCGTTTGACTCACCGGAGCCAGTAGAGTTGGCATTCTGCGGCATGTTCCAGTTGGTCCAGCTACCGCCAGCAGACGCGCCCGCCGGCGCCGAGCTGTAGTTAGCTGCACACCAAATTGGCTACTTTAGCTTTTATTTGTAGAGTTAAAAAAATGTTGTTGCTTTGTTTAACTCTCATTTCAAACGCGAATTGAAGATGTCTATTTTTTTTTGCTACTTTTGTTTTTAGTTACCGCTTTCCTAATATTAGTTTGGAATAACCGCTGTACGCCAACGTTTTGTAACTATTTTCAGTTAAATTGGAGTCTACTATTTTTTAAGTATCAATACCGCTCAGTAATATATTTCTGTTAAAACCTATGATGGCAATATCAATCCGTTGCCAACCAAGCCGTAAATAAAAATATGACTGCCAAGTTTAACGTGGAAATTAATCATTGCCGGATTACTTACGGTACGGAATATATGACGGCAGTCAACAATGTCGCAAATCTTGTAGACTCAATGTTCACGTGAACAATAAGTATATGCTAATTTGCTTTAATATCCCACAAACATCTGAACGTACCAACAGCACAATGGCTGAGGGCACTGCCTGGATGTGGATGCACTGTCAAGATAATATCGTCAGGTAATGAGGTGATCTCATTCACAGTTCCTAACCAGTGCATTAAAATGATGTGTAGTAACATCATGAATTGTGCTCTCTGACTTCTGTAATCTATTGGTAATCAGTTTACAGCTCTTTCTTTAATCTTTCCCGCTTCAGTCGACATCTGTTCCTAAGTGTCATCACGCGACGATTGACATTATCTTAAGTGTATTTTTACGCAATTATTTTTAATCTATAAGTCTCCTTTCGTATAATACCAAATCTAACTCTTCCACGCTAACGACTAATGGTAGTGAGCCGAGTGGTACGAATGCCACGTGCATTGCTGTCTGATATATATAGAAAAAGAAATCTATAAGTTTTATGATATAACGTTTAAAAGTTGTTTTATCCGCAGCGAAGACTCGGAGCGTTGAAGCTGAAAATTCGTCATTGAAGGCACCTGCGTAAACGTATGTATTTGAAGAAAACACTGCGGATTTTTACTAAGACGCATGGCGTGACATGGCGCACACGGCGAATGCAGCGGTTCTTGGGGGAGAGACGGCACGACTTAGTACACTACTTAGTTTACACTCTTTTTTTCCTCGCTATAATAGACGCGCATGTAGCTATTCGCGACCGTTTCAACTTTAATTTAACATCACCCGGCACGAGCAACGAATATATAGAGTATATTCTCTTCAACTCGCTGTCTGTCCTGTTTTTTCAGCAGCAAGATCCATTGCACAAACCATAAACAAGATTCAACTCCTTGTAGAAAATAAACGCGATACACCACCGCATTCACTTTCTATCGACACCGCAGAAGCCCCCGAAGCGACGAAAACACCACATTAAATACCTATTAGCACAAAAAAAATCGTCCAAATCAAACTAATCTAAGCACAGTACGCGCAATGTATTGAGGCTGAAATTAACACAGGCTCCCGAGGTTTAGAAAGAGAACACGATCATGCTGACGTCTAGACCTCCATTGCACCTAATGGCCATATGTTATTATCTAACTACATCACCAATCTGTATCATCTAACTACATTACCAATCTGCGCTTGCTCCACGTTGTAGGTATCATCCTAACTACATGACCAATCTGCGCTTGCTCCGCCCCTCGCAGTCTTGAGTATCTCCACTGGACATACAAACCTACTGTGTAGGACTTGCACCAATATCGATCGAGCGTGTTGTTGAAACTTCGAAGAATCGTTCTAAAACATGCATCCTTATATGTAAAGATGAAACCGCGATCAGTACGCGTGCGTTTTAGAACATTTGTTCGGAGATCCAGCATCCTTGAACACACGGCCAATATCTACAGCCAAAAAGTTTGGTTATACCTACCTACACGCTACAAACGTCCGTGCACGATCGATCTACTCCGTAATTGGTATAATAGTGAATCTGTTAGTAACTGACCGTAGCTGGTGTATCACTGCGCGGGCGGCTGCGTGCAGTTTGGTTATACCTACCAATACGCTAATGATGTCCGTGCCCGGCCGTGTCTAAGCGTTGTCGATCAATTAACACCGTGCTTAGTGTGATAGTTCTGACCGTAGCTGGTGTATCACAGCGCGAGCGGCTGCGTGCAGTTTGGTTAAACCTACCTACACGCTAACCGCTGCCCGGCCGTGTCTAAGAGTTGTGATCGATTTACAACGTGCTTAGTGTGCTAGTTAACTGACCGTAGCTGGTGTATCCCTGCGCGGGCGGCTGCGTGTGCTGCGTGTAGTTGTTGGAGGCGGGCCAGGCGGGCGCGTGAGGCGGCGCCTGCGGGCCGGGCGGCGCGCCCCAGCCCTGGTAGTTGCCAGGCCCGGCGCCCGCGCCCGCCGCACCATAACCGGCGTACGACGTCTGCCCGGGGGAGGTGCCCCAGCCCTGGTAGCCCTGGCGACACAATCACACGTTACTATGCGTACGGCTTGACCGACTTTGTCAAAACAGTGGGGATATTTGGATGCGGCGAGTAGCCCATCTAAGTGGCGTTCCGGGGAGGAACAGTCCTGCAAGGCATAATGCTGATCATGATAAGTTTAAGTTGTTCCAGTGTCCTTTTTAATTGTTGCAAACTTTGTAGACTCAACGTTCAGGGAAACGATAAGTATATGCTTATTTGCTTTAATATCCCACAAACATCTGAACGTACCAACAGCACAATGGCTGAAGGCACTGCCTGGATGTGGATAACGTAAAGTTAACATCAGCATCTAAGTCCTGATAATGACATTGAGAGTGACAAGTGTACGCATCTGAACTACTCACTAATAAACTCATACTATAGCATACAGTGTTTAAGCTAAAAATTCTCAGATTAGCAAATACCCATTAGGAGATAAAATTCAAAATATTTATCTCACATGGGCAGATAAAGAGCAAAAATGATAGTAGATTGTCTCATTTCTTTTGTACATTATGGGAAGGACCAGAAACCTTAGTTAAATACTCATGCAATTACATGACATTGAGCTAGAACTAACATTGTTACTACTATCGGAGCTACCATCTACAGCATTTCTCTTTTGTATTATGGAAACTGTGGATATGAGTTCGAGCTCAATTTCATGTCCCTATTTTTCTTTCAAACAATTTAAGATAGACGATACCCTAATTCTCATCTAGCATGTGTTAAGCATTTGAAACAAAAACATATATAAGCTAAAGTACATACCTGCATGATGTTGGGTCCCGGCATCGGCATGTTAATCGGCGGGCCGCCCATCTGGCCGTTGTGGCCCTGGATCATGTTGATGGGCGCGGTGGCGGGCGGGCCCCACTGGCCGGCTTGGGGAGCATCGCCCGGCGCGGACATGGCGCCTCCGCCCATGCCGCCGCCACCCGAGCCCAGCTTGCCAGACCCATCGCGCGGCTCGGCACGCTTGATCTCCACCTGTACCAACACTCAGCTTGTATAATGATGCCAAGATCCAGCAATCCTGGTAGAGGACTTTATCAGCATCATTATTTTCGTTAATCGTTGCGTAAGAATTTGTTCACAAGGTGAACACTCCCAAACCAAACTTTGCATAGAGTATGATTAAAGTGAAGAGTTAACATGAGAAGGCTTCAATCTGTCGCTCATCTTGCTTCGCATCGTAATTGGAGAACTTGCATTCAGGCCCATCTATCTAGATCCTTAGTTCTCAAAGTGGTCCAGGTTGAACCCCAGGCGCCCCCACGGGAGACTCGACGGGGGTCTACGTTGGCGTGACAAATAAATGGGGGTTCACAATTCGTAAGCGGGGGGTCCACGAAAATGTATCTGCTTTCGATAGTGAAGAACTAAAATGTTGGCTTTACTTCACCTATCAATGTAGGTAGATAATATTTTAAGAAGTTCAGCGACTGTAACTATTAAAAACTTGCATATTCCATATTCAGTACGTGACGAGCCGCGACGCAAATTTCCACAGTGAGATCTAATCTTCACATTTTTTGTCGAATTTTAGGAATATGGTAGAAATGTTGCTGGAGGGGGTCCACCGGAACCAGCTAAATTTTGAAAGTGGTCTATGAGAAAAAAGTCTGGGAACCTCTGATCTAGATGATCTGATGTAAAACTAGTGTGTGCCCGCGGCTTCGCACACGTGGAATCAGAATGAAATATAGCCTATGGCACTCGAGGATAATGTTAGCTTCCTATTAGTGATAGAATTTTAAGCCTGTTTAGCTAGACAGTGTCTAAAGATTAATGTCTAAAATGATTAGAAATGTTCAACAGTATGGAGCTAGAATACGGTTAGACACTACTTAAAACAAGATTTGTGGTTGACAAGCAACTAAGGCATGATTAGAGCAGTTAATCGCTGTTTAACACAGGTTTAGGGTTTGTTTAATGTGTTTGTGGTAAGACCGTAAATAGATAAGCGAAACTGTAATAAATTCATAATAGTAAGAACGGATAACAATCACATCTATCGATTTTATAATGTATATTTCCGTGTTTGTTTAGTCACCATAGATACTAAAAAATCTTAAAGTACAGTTTTACATGAAACCGCATAATATTTCCAGTAAGTAAACGTGAAATGTTTAATTTAATACTTATTAATATTAGCTGCCCAATTCTACTTGTATTATTCCACCTCAACAGGAACTGTCAGTGAGGACAAGACAAAAAACTTTAATTAAAAATTTTGGGACCCTAAAAAGGAAGAGTCAATTACCAACCCTATTTATTATGCTTAATGAACATGTAAAAAGTTTAGTTAAAAGTGCTTCAGAGCAAAGTTCAATGTCGCGGCCTTGGGAATTAAGTTAAAATTGTACTATCTGCAGCACTGTTGTAGTAGCGAGGCTTCTTTCAATTTCGTCAGAACGTATTAATCAGTGATGTTTATTTTTAGATGGACTGCCCTAAATTCGAAATACTTTAATTGGGCCAAACAGCTTTAAGATGCCCCATCACGGCTCGCCTAACGCAAAAAACCTAGAGCGCAAAAATGGCCAAAAGGCTTTTTGGTTCATCGAAGAAAATCAGGCACTACGGAAAAGGAGAGACAACGCCTTCGGTTGGCATTCTAAAAATTTTGAAATAAATTTCCAAACAAAATTTCCGAAGACAATTAGTGCGTGGTAATTTCCTAAAACTTGTTCCAGGAAATAAGCGTTTTTGAAAATGCCTTACAAGTTTGAAAAAAATATTTGATATTTTGAATCTCCATTACATGTCCAAGGATCCTATGGAAGTGTTTTGTTTACTTTTACATTTATGAGAATATTATGAACGGCCAAAGCCAAGGTAAAATTTGTTTAAAAAGGCTGTTTTTTAAGGCTTTTACTGAATTGGATTGTCAAAATTTTAAATTTTTGGTTCTATAAAATCCTAGATATAATGCACAAGATACATATTTGTTCTAAATACCCAAATAAAAAATTAGTATGGAAAGTATGGCGAGTTGAGGCCTCTTAAGGTAATTGTCACAAACCATGTAGACCACTGTTCACGTGAACAGAGGGTAGTAAAGGTTTGCATTTTCATTTCCCACAAACATCTGAACGTACCAACAGCAAGACAGCCGAGGGCACTGCCTGGATGTGGATTAGCAAAGTTATCCGAAGCTTGGAATTACGCGAAAAGACATGTCATTTATGCAGTCAACTCAGAAATCACTAACAATTGTAGCTGGTTTAAAAAATAATTCTTATAAAAGGTTGGTTATAAAGAATTCACGTTGCATGCGCTAAAAAGCCTGAAATTACGTCAATTAAAATCAATTGATACTTTAACCACCCATTTTTTTTAACAGCTTCGTGTTAACATCTAATAGCACATTAATTTACCTGTTTCCCGTTGAGGTTGATGAAGTGCTCCTGAGTGACACGCTCAACTGACATCTCGTCTTCAAAGGACAGGAATCCGAAGCCTGCAACAGACAACAGAGATTACCGTCTTAGTATACTCTGAAAAGACGCTCCATCCTCAATAGCTTGAGCCTAACATCTATCTACCTCGGTGTGAAGGTCTCCTCTTTGTCTCATCATTCTTCACCATGAGGCCGTCCTGATCCATGTATTCTGAAATTCCAATATTCTAGCGATTGATTCAGTTCCAAAACTTAAATTAAAACTTATTATGAACACTTCACGGCCATGGCACCGCGTTCGGTATACAATGAAATCGTTTAAGTCCCTGAAATCGTATTTTTAGCGTAAATATTGGAAGTTTCAAGAACATGTTTTCCTATTCGATCAATAAAGCGATCGCTATTAGCTTACGTGGGCGGCTGGGGTTTTATTTAACTTGTCGCAAATCTTGTAGACTCAATGTTCACGAGAACACTAAGTATATGCTTGTTTGCTTCTATATCCCAACATCAAAAGTGTACCAACAGCAAGTAGCTGAGGCACGTTGTGATGTGGACCAATTTCTAATTTAAAATTAACTTATTACTTAATATTGCCAAATACAATGTAATATGAAAGTTGATAGTTTGTCGTAAACTGAAAACATTTTAGATCTTATCAGATCGTGGCATTATGCGGGCCGCCATTTTGTCGACATTGGGCGAAATATGAAACTCGTGCTGTGGGAAAATTGTATTGGGGACAATTAATCTTTACCGTTACTTGCGTGGTTTATTAGATAAGGCATCAAATAATTTAGACATACTTATAATCAAAACTCATCTCCCAGTTTTGATCATAGACCTAAAATTAAACGACATAAAAATAGACGAATAAATAATCTCACTTTCGCAAATTTTATTTAGAATTTTGGGAGTTTAGGAGAGCTCAAAAGATCACGAACATAATTACTTATTTAACTAGACAACAAAAACCTAACAGAAGAATAATGATCATCAGGACTTCGCGCATTTTTTAGATCTGCTTCTTCGCTGCTTCTTTCTGATGTTGTTGTCTTGGACTGCCTCTTTCAGATGTTGTCTAGAAAAGCTAGATAACAGATCTTAGACGTCACATCTCAAAAGAACAAGAGAAGACCATTCTCAAATCAAATAGAATCAAAGGTCATCTCAAACCTTTCTCACCTCTAGATTTCTTCTTCTCCTGATCATACATGATGACGACCTCCATGACCTTGCCGTAGCGTCCGAAGAAGACCCTAAGGTCGGTCTCGGTAATGTTGGACGGAAGACCACCGAGGAACACCTTGGGGTAACCGCCTCCACGCTTGGGCTTCTGCAGGGTGCGAGGATTGCACGGCTTCGGATCGATGGTCCTAGTGGACAATGGTGAGAGAGATGAGATTTTGAGTTAGCCTACGACTTAGAAGGGCCTGTCGGTTTTCACTGACTTAGGCTGCGTTCAGAAACCAGTCCCAGTGTGTCCCTATACAAAATGGGCTGAACGCGTGACGTCACATTTTCGACTCGGGCCGTAGTTGTACTAAATACACATGCATTTAATTGATTTTGGTCGTGAAAAACTGCGATTAAGTACATAGTTGTCTTACATTTTTTTATTAAATGAAATGTAAATATACTAGTATCACCTAAATTACTATTGGATGATAGAAAAAAATGTTGAATTTGGTAAACTTTTAGATGTAGGATTGTGGAAATTATATATTTCATTTTTAATTTCATTTTTACTGTGTTAATATGATGTTCTTAAGCCTGCATTAAGACAGTAATTATGTACCTATTTTGTGTTTCATGTAACATCCTTTTTCTTACGGGGAAGCGTTATGTTGTTTACCAACAAACGACCTGCTTAACTTTTTAGTAATATAAAAACTTTAAAATATATACAATAAATCACTAAGTAACACACAATAAAACAAAGTTTACGCTCGTATTTATTTTTCTTAGCCCTAATCTTGCCTACGTAAATACTTAGGCGGTCCATGCCAAAGATGTTCATAAATATGCAAATTCTAAAAAACCTTACTCGTGGTTTGCTAAGGGGGGCTACATTGTAATCATCTTTTTACCAGAAACGCTATATAGATTTGCGTAAAGACGAATAAATCCAAGAAAAAATGAGGCCAAGGCACGTCACAATTTTAGCATAATCTTTACTTTATTATTTGTACAGTCAATCAGGGTAACTTTGACAATCTGGGTAACTTTGGCACTTTTGATCTATCATGATTCTTTATTTTTTACTATAGAAACTAACAAAACCACAACCAAATTCAAAAACAAATCTATTCTTTGCCATCTCCATAAACAATCTTCACAAAAAAAAGTTAAGTGTCAAACTTAATTCATCTATTATTTCAAAATGAAAACCGCGGTAATGTAGCGAGTAATTTTTTGAGGTGAAATACTCTGATTTTCATGCAAGTTGAGTTTAATTATAAAAAACTATTTTCTTTTTCTATCCTAGGCCAATTTTTTGTTGAAAATTGCAAATATTGACTTTTTGTAATAGTTTTCTTAATAGATAGAAAATATAAAAAAAAAACAGATATTTATACAGATAATTATTTTCAAATTCCAGTTTTAATAAATTGTATAGATAAGTGTAACTATAAAATTGAAGAGATAATTATTTTTTGGTTGACATTCTTTATTGTATCGGTAATAATTCGAAGCTCAATGTCAAGTTGATTGGATCTCAATTTTGTTGCATTTAAAAATAAAATATAACTATTTGTCTATTTTGTTCTGGTTTTATTTTTCACTATGGCTACCCAGAACCTATAAACGTTGATCAAAGATACCCAGAATCTTCAAAACACAAATAAAAAGCGATTTTAGTGAAAACCATAATTACTGTCAAAGTTACCCAGAAAGGGGGGGTAACTTTGCCATACCATATTTTTGTAATTTTCTTTTATAATTTCTATTAATAAAAGTCGGATATTTTTAGAATTATATTCTTCACGATCTCAGAACACAAATATACTTAACAACTTACGTCTTATACTTTTTACCAAAATCATACAAGCAAAAATGTGCTCGAAACCTGTCAATGTTACCCTGATTGACTGTAATCCGAATGAGTTTCTTTTCTTGATTTCGTTCAAACTGATTTCATTGAACTACTGTTTTTTTACATTATTATTGTGCTTGCGTTTGACCGCCATCTCCCCTGATGTTAAGTGACGATGCGTAACGACGATGTAGCACGCTTGCCTAGAAGATACCTGTTCACTCGTATCTTGAAGACTCCCAGATTGTAGTGTAAAACTGATGCCGAGAAAGAGTTCCACTCATTAGCTAATCAGTATAGTATTTCAATGAAATATGGTAGAAGTAAGAACTTCGAGGTCTATCATGGTCCGGGCAAGTCTCTCATGCCAAGTAAATTCCCCGCCTACTTTGCTCATCAAAACGGAACACGGTCGCACACTACAGCTTAGCGGCTGACTATCGACCTAAGCGATAGCACCACCCAAATGGACACTCGCAGAAGTAATTAGTCTTATGAACTGGTAACATCTGTCCCGATCACGGAATAAGTATTTAAAATTTTAATACTTCTGAAAGACAAACAGCCAAAACCTTTAATTTTATAAGGAATGGTCGATATGAAGATTACAAATGGTTTAGATATTTTAATCAGCTCCCTTGAAATGAACTGTTTTACACGAAAACTAAGCATCCAAGCGTGAATGAGAAAGGTTAGAACCGTTCAACGCTTTATTAATAACCGTGAATTTGAAAGAGCCTATCCCCGAAATAGTTTAACTTAATAATTTTATTTATAAATAACTTCCACCTGCGGCCTACATCCTTTCTATCCTTTATCTCAAAAACCGCCGGAGATAATAATATCGTATCATAAAACCCAAAGTTTAATGAGGTTAGCTTTCGGTGAAGTAAAACGTCGTGTTGCAATCATAGCATGGTGGTAGCGCAGTTTCTAATCCTCGCTATGCTAGCTGCTTGCAGCCAAGCACCTCTCAGTGCTGTGCATCGTTAGCTGCACTTGACGGCAAGTCCTCTTTTAGATTTAATACTTACATCTTTACTTAAAATCGGATGGCCAATAGCTAATCTAACATCTGGACATTAAACGAAAAGTTAATGTTCACAGAACTGTTAGCATACGTACCGCTTATTTGCTCGCTTTGTCCAATAAAACATGCTACAATTTAGTCCTACGAGAAAAGTGAGACACGATAACAAATGAAGTATATAAAGAAAAAATCACCATTAACAGAATCGCCTGCCTGGATGTGGACAACCATTGCAAAAAAAGGATCCTGACTTTGTAAACGAAAGGATGATCAATCAGGTCTCAATAAGGTCATTGCTCACTACTCATGCGAGCGAAGCCGCGTGCAGAATAGTAGTCTCTTAATATTATACGTAAGATCTTTATGACGACGCAGTTTTTTCTTACAGGTTTATTATTTGAGAAAAGAACAAGGTCAGTTATTTCCGTTTGCAATTTAGGTCACAATAATAAAATTATATTATACATATGGCATTATGTCTCGTTCGTCAACTTTGGTTTTATTATGAAATTATGTATAGCAGCTAAATAGCTTCACTTAAAAAGGTTTTTTAGAAAAATTAGATGAGCGTCGAGCACTGGAAAAATTTATTTAATTATTCATCATATTACCGATGATCATGTTGTGATCAAGGTATTACCAAATTTACTTGTCCAAAAAAAATGTCAGTTACCTCTAAAAATAAGTTTGAAATGAAATATCCGTTATTTATAAATGTACTAGGTTCTGCCCGCGGCTTCACCTGCGCGGTACCTATATATATTTATAGCCTATATGTTATTCCAGAACCTAAACTATCTAAATTCCAAATTTCATAAACATCGGATTCGTTGTTACGGAGACACGTGGTAACAAACATTCACACACACACACACTCAACCGGGGTACCGACTTAAGGTGGCTCTTCTCCTTATTTTGGAATAAATAGCACATGCATAAAAATGTATTGCAGTATGTTTGATTTGTAATAAATTTTACGGCTCCTTAATTAAGTTAAAAGTAGCCCTGCTTGCAAAGCGAGGGGCCCTAGGTTCCATTCCAGCCGGGGCAGATTTTGTCTGTTGAACATTGTTTGTTATCGGGTCTTGCGTGTTTCTGTTGTATCTGTGTGTATCCATGCCAGCTACGACACAGAATAATAGTGCAGAGCCCATGGGTATATGAGTGTAAAAGCGTTTATGCTTATGTATAATTGGGGTAGGGTTTTATTAATAATAATATTAATAAAAGGGATTTGTTGAGTGTTCCGTTACCTTCAAAGTTTAGCTAGCAACCACTGATCTAAAAGCATTCATTGTAGCGTTACAGAATGCCCAGAGATTATTACAAATATAATCCTCAGGAAACAAGGAAGACGGCAGAGTTCCACTTCTTTGCAGTGTATACGATAAAATACTCGAAAGAAAAGATATTATGCGCAGGATAGCGGTTGATATTCACATTTAAATAGTATATATATGTCGAAACACGCACCTGTAAGCGTGTTATTGTAGTTAAATAACGACCGAATCATTATTCTGCTCAGTCGAAGGTGAAATAACGTCACTAGAAATTGTACAGTTGGTGTAATTGTAGCTAAAATGTGTTTTTCCACTATTTTAGTGACAAAAGTCGACAAAACCAAACTAGTCAGTACTAAATAAAACCTTCTAATAAGTCCTAATTTGTTTGTCAGGATTGAGGAACCTACCTCGCAAACGATATCTACTAAATTACTTACAACACTATTTTACTTATTCTTCTAAAACCAGAAGTAAGTTCAGACCATAGACTTCTTTTGATTCTAGTATCCGTTCCGATTAGTCCCATAGTAATTTCATCAAAATCGGATCAGTAGTTTGTCACTGAAGTAGGTTCGTAGCTTTTTGGAAGCAATTTTACTTTGTTTTAAGTGTGATTGCCAGAACACAGCGATAATGACAGCTTGGTAACAGATATTAAACTTATGGTGCTGCTTCATGACCCGCCTACCGCAAAAAACCTAGAACGCAAAAATGGCCTAAAGGCTTGTTGGTTCATCGAACAAAAACAGGCACTACGGCAAAAGAAAAACAACGCCAGAGCCTTCGGTTGGCATTCTGAAAATTTTGAAATAAATTTCCAAAGAAAATTTCCGAAGACAATTAGTGCGTGGTAATATCCTAAAACTTGTTCCAGGAAATACGTGTTTTTGAAAATGCCTTACAAGTTTTTGAAAAAAAATGTCTTTTATTTAGAATCTCCATTACATGTCCAAGGATTATATGGAAGTGTTTTGTTGAATTTTACATTTATGAGAACACTGTGAACAGCCAAAGTCAAGGTAAAATTTGTCCAAAAAAGCTGATTTTTGAAGGCTTGTACAGAGTTGGAAACTCAAAATTTTACATTTTTGCTCCCACGGAATCCTAGATATAGAGCACATGATACCTATTTGCTCAGAACATCTTAAGAAAAATTTATTAGGACACTATAATCGCGTACGTGCGTTTGTATGGAAAGTATGGCGTGCTGTAGCCTCTTAAACATGGTAGTTTAAGGCACGCTCAAAACTACCCTCCGATGGATGCACCATGATGTTTTTCTTCATAAGCAAAAGATCATTGTATTTTTATGTAGTACCTACCTATTCGTTACCTTCGGATAGGCATGCGACCTTGATACGACTGAATCGTCATTGGTTCATCGATTATTCATAGAGAAATACAGTAGGTAGGCTCTACTCGCCATATAACCTAGTAGCAAAGCTAGGCAGATCATCGTTAATACTTTAGTTAATGAAGTTAACCTTTTGATTTTTAAGTTCGACTAAAAATAAGACTAAAGATCTGTTAAATTGAATTTCCGTTAACTTATACTAGTGACTCGTGTTGATGGATCGCCCTGTATATCTTTAATGCTAAGCAAGGGTGAACAGAATTGCTCTATGGATCTAAAACTATGGATTATTATTCGCTATTTACAAGTGACATCGGCGCTGTTTCGTTTTAAATTTGGAAATTAATTTATAACTATATAGCAAAAGTGGCACTACTTAAGTTGGTGATATTAATTATCTTAATGTCAACATTATCATCATCGTCAACGAAGATCAAGAAGCTATTGAATCTTTTAGTGAACGCTGATGATCAATAACAGATTGCTATTTTTTTGGTGCATGTTTCGGAGTTTCCTTCCTAAAAGCATCAAATAGGTACATATAACATACTTATTAATTTTACATGAATACCAAAGTAAATTATCTTCTATTATCTATACAAATAAATATAATTGAAGCGTTTGTCTGCAATGTCAAAATAACCTCTTTTTACTAAATCCATATGAAAATACATACGGTACCTAAAACAAAAACACAATCTTTAATATGTTTGTTGGTCTGTTTGTTCCGGGTAATCTCCGAAATTGCTGGACCGATTTTGACGGAACTTTCACTGGCAGATAGCTGATGTTATAAAGAGTAACTTAGACACAGCTAGTCTTTAATATAGGTATATAATAATAAAAAAAAGCTAATGAGCAGCTGTCTGAACAATAGTAAAACTTCTTTAACTTTTATCGGATGACTAAATTGCGCTACATTTTGGAAAGGTAATTCGTTAATTTTTTTTTATGTTATTAGTAACGAGACGAGCTTGTCGTTTGCCTGATGGTAAGCACAACGCCGGCCCATAACAATTGCAGTGCCACCCAGAACTTTGAAACACAAAGGCCTGCGCGGCACTGCAGTGCGCTCGTTACCCTGAGACATTAGGTATTAAGTCTCATAAGCCCAGTAATTTCACTGGCTACTCTGCTCATCAAACCGGAACACAGTAATGTTTGCACATTACTGCTTGGTGGCTGACTTCACGAGCAAAGCGGTGGTAACAACCCAGACGGACACTCGCATAAGAGTTAGTCCTCCCACTAACTGACGAAGTTTTTATTAACTTAGTCCAGCTCTGCCTAGCATAACCGTTAAGCATATGATACGTTAAGAATTATGTCTAGTAGTCTACTCTAATCGGTGAAAGCAGTACCCCAATTTTAGATAATAAAATCGTGTTCTGCGCATTTGCATATATTCATAATGTATATTGAACTAAAATAGTAAGTATTTTTTATCACATCAGAAATGTTTGGACTATTTCTTGTTAAAATTTTAAATCGTTTACTCTTGTTAGGTTGGTCTCACCTGATAGGTACTGTGAAAATGATAAAAAACCAATGCAGCAACTACCCATCATTACAGTACATGTGTAAGATTTCTCATTTACGTGTCAGTAGCTCTATGTGTGATGCAATATGTTGATAGAAGTAAAAAGAAAAGCAAACTTTTTGTTCCCTTACCTGCCATCAAGCTGGTGAGGCCCGTTCTGCAGGACCACGTTCACCAGCGAAGGCTCGGCGAAGGTGACGAAGCCGAAGCCCCTGGACCTCCCCGACTCGCTATTCTTCATCACCACGCAGTCGATCACGTCGCCATAGCGAGAGAAATACCGCTGAAGATTCTCCTGGGACGTCTCCCATGACAGACCGCCGACGAACAGTTTACTGGGCCAATAAATTGAAAATTTTATTAGGTGTTCAAGATACTTTAAGATTTAGGTGGAGTGCAGAGCTTATTTGTCACTTTGGAGCCATGTCAGGCCAACTCGCTCACAACAATGTGGTAGGTATTAGCTTTTTTTTTGTTATTTGTAACGAGACGAGCTGGTCGTTTGCCTGATGGTAAGCATAACGTCGGCCCATAACAATTGCACTGCCACTCAGAACTTTGAAACACAAAGGCCTGCGCGGCACTGCAGTGCGCTCGTTACCCTGAGACATTAGGTTTTCACTGGCTACTTTACTCATCAAACCGGAACACAGCTTGAACTGTATGTAGGTATAAACCTGCCAAAACATGCCATTACTATGAGCCCAGTGAAAGTTTTACCAATAAACAGGTAACCTCACAGGTATCAGGTCATGGTCATAAAAGTATTGTCATTAGTTTGTGAAACACTATTGTGTAAAATACTAAACAAAATGGGTGAAATTCAATTAGCAAAACTTATACATTATTTTATTTATAGAACTACTTAGTGTATAGGTGGCCTACCACCATCTCTCAGAGCAGCATTACTTTAACCTAACATTGAAAATTCTTACTACAATTTTCAATGTAAGGTTAAAGTAATACTGTAAGAGATGGTGGTTAGGCCTCTGGTCAAGCCAATACAAATGTTTTCAAAAAATATGTATTTAAACCAAGTTTGGCAGAACTAAAGGTGTAGAAACTGTTGTGGAAATGTTTATTGTCAGGATACATAGATATACATACTTATAAGTGTATATGTGGTTAAACACTAAAAACTTGACTTGCAATGTCTAAATTTATATAGGTACCTTTGCTTTCATAACTAATTCAGTTTCCAGGACTTAACTAAAAATATTTAATAATTTAGACTAGTTTAGACAATTGGGATGTTGACTGTTTTTGGGAAAGTGTTTAAAACGATGCGTATGGGCCTATTATAACCCAAAATATTTAAATTTACTTTTTAAAACCACTAATATTTTAATTATCATGTATTTTAAATGCCGTTTTAAATTTCGCTCCAAAACGCCAGCAACGTCACTTGTTCAATATCACAGAGTACTTTTCTATAACACTGTAACGTGACAAGCAAAGAGAATATAACCACTACTACCTAGTCTGTGCTACGTTTAGTGACATGTTGATTCGATGTTTTCTACATGTATTGTTATGTATTAAAATATGAGTTCTAAGTTTTTCAAGCGTTGTGCGGTGCCTCGGTGTTTAAGCAGTACAGTTCAAACACCACAAAAGTTGTTTATCTATGATCATGATATATGATGATGTATATATGACTATGATTATAATATGAAGACAAATAATCACAGAAATCACTCTAAAATACTAAGCACAACGAGCAATATACTCATTGGAGTTTTGGCGGGAATGCGAAAATGTGCTGTTGTTGATTTTGTGTTATTTACTAATACGCAAATCACGTGGAGCCAAAAGCAAAAAAAATATATATACTCCTTCCGATTGAACAAGTGACGTCACGCGCGTTTTATGTCACGTGACTTCGGAGCGATGTGATTACATTTTGATTATTGAATTAAAATTAAATTCCTTAACAATAAACAAAAATATTGTGTTTTATAGGATTTCTGTCACAAAAACTACCGATTCGCGGCAAAGTTATATTTTTATTTGAATACAGTCAACATCCCAATTCAACAACTACATAACCTCTTCATTTGTGAGTCTAATACAATGCTAAGGTAGTGTGTTATCAACAACTATAGACTTGTATTACATTTAAACTGATAACTAGGTTTAACCAACTAGGTTTGTAGGTCATTGTAATGATTTGCTTTTTTATCTATGTACATGTTTTACTAGCACATTAAAGGTACATTAAATTCTTAAGACAATCAGACAATAAATGACAAAAATACTGGTCAGCTAATTGGCTATTAACAAGGTGCAGAAATTCGGTTGTAAGTTGTAACATTTAAAAATGGCCAACTTGTAATCTGTGTCAAGTATTGCTGCAAGGATTGTAAGAGGTGACACAGTTGTAAAATAACATCTACATTTTTTACCAATATTCAGCTAGAAATTAATACAAAATGCTTAGTCCCAATTGGTGATGTGAAAATGGTAGCTATAGAGCATTGCAATCTATGGCAATGCCAACATTACAGTTATGCTGCTAACTGGTGGTGTGCTGAAGCATTTCCATTTTGTAGTAGTTTAATCATTTCAAGTTTTCTTTAAAATATGGGTCATATCAATATCCTTTATTAATTGTGAATGTGAATTTTGTTCAGTATTCATAACCAAGTATTCTTAATATTTCTATGAAATTGGCATAGGTGCAACCTGAAGTAGGTACCAGGAATAATGAAAGTTCCAGGCATGCTTTTATAAAAATATACATAATTGCTACTGTAATCTTGTGGCTACCATCCGGCTCCATTATCAGGACCCTGGACATCATCTAGTATCAGAGCACTTGTAAAGAATGATAAATCAAACCAACTCAATGGGGGTACATGATTTTGTTACAGAGTTCTTCTGGACACCTTCCAGCTCCATCATCAGGACCCAACATCATCCAGGAGCAGATTACTTGGAAGACCTACCTAGACCCAGCCTAAACGCAATGGGGCTATATTGTTTTGGGATCATCTGATTTACATGGCCATGAAGTTTTGGCTCAATCGAACAACAGGAAGCGGGTCTAATTTAGCTTGCAAGATTTGACCTAAGCAAACATACACATATTGCAAGTTAAATAAAAGCTTTTAATTTTAAAAAAAGAAAGTAAAAGTTTCTATCTTAAATGCAGATTGCATGCACAAATACAGAATAATTGCTGGATCCATGGAGCAGTTTCTAAAACATGTTTATATTAGTAGTTGTTTTAAGTTACATACTGTTTTCAGTTTTAAGTATCTCAAATATCCAAGTAGGTAATAGTAAGACAAAATATTAACCACAGTTTTTTCTTCAAAATTAACTAACAACTGTGTTGCCTTCAATCTTCATTGAGTTTCTATCTATAGTGCAGACTCAACTTTATCTTATCTAATACATTTTTCATATATTACCTAAATTTTTACTTATCCTAAGTGTTATACTAGTCAGGCCTTCCAATACACAACACATTATTATTGCGCTGTGTTTGTCCTTACTAAGCACAATTACTCAGAAGTGAAAGTACCATTCACTTTTTTTGCTAGTCTCCTCATTGACCATGCTTTCTTAGTGAAATAAATTCAAGAACTTAAATAAAGTTTGAAGCATTAAATTGTCGTTTTTTAAGAATTATATTCAGAAAGGACATGGCATGGTTTTGTATGGAGGGTGGGCCTTGGAAACCGACAGTAACGAAACTTATATTAATGTGTAGTGTAATATTTATAGATAATATTGAGCACAGAAAATGATTTTTTAATACCGCCATTTATTAATTATATTAGCTTTAAAAATATATAGTACAAAATGAACGGAAGTGTACTGGCATCACTAAGCGATGCTTGGCAACCCCATTGAATGGTGGCCCTAGGAATGGGAAATCTGGAATCGAATATTAAATAAATCGATTTTATAGACATTTACTACAAAAAGATTAAACACACTGTAAACCTGTGTTAAACAATGTTTAACTCCTAAACATGCCTTAGTCACGTGTATAAATATGGAAAACCACAAATCCTACTTTAAATAGTATCTAATCGTTGTCTAACTCAATTTTGTTGTGATAATTCTAATCGTTTTAGACGTTTATCTTTAGACACTGTCTAGCTAAATAGGCGTCTAAATTGTTTTTTGTGGTAACAACGAGAGAATCTGAGAAATTGATCAAGGTAGTTTGATCGTTTCTCCATAATGTACCTACTTAGTTGACGTTACCCTCAAAATGCTATTTTTTGGTAAAAACTCTTATCGGGAACTACCAATAATAACAAAAAATACAATTCAATAATTTTTGTTAATCTACTAGAGCTGACAGAATCAATGTAAACAAATTAAAATATTTTGGTGTTAGGGTTTGTATGTTATCTTATTACATTTTATAAGTATATTAATATATTGTAAGCTTACAATATCCTATACATACTACATCTATATTCTATAATAATACCATTCATCCCCCACCCAAAAAGCCTGAATCGATTTGGCATATACAAAGTTAATCGATTATACTGTTAAGACATTAGACAATCGTAACATGTAGGTACATCTTTATTAAAGTCTGTTATTTACTTTCAAGAATTTCAACTTCTATATCACGATTTGGATTGCGCCGAGCTAGTACGTCGAGTGAATTTGTTTTCCTCCGTTTAGGGCCGTCGTCGCTTTTGTTTCGTTATCTTGTGAATTGTGCTTGTGAGTGATTTACGCCTAGTACGTTGAGTCGAGTCGGTCCTCCTGCGTCTAGTGCTGACTCTTCGCGAAAAGACGCTTCACCACTTTGTTGTTTGTAAACATTGACTTCTCGAAAGGACAACAAGCTGAACTCTGTTTATGTATGTAGAAAGTAGTATTTTATTAATTAGATCTTCTAATTTTTCGTGTGTACAGATAAGTATTTTAATGCATTATCATTTCATTCCAGACAGTGATGTCAATATGGCTGTTTGTATAAACTGCAGTATACTCTTGCGTTCTAACCTGCAATTATACGAGTACTGGGCTATAGAACTTAGTCCTGAGCTTGTCTTAATTGCTGAGGAATGGTGCGGACGTGAGGTAATTACTTAGTTTCATTTTATAAGTATTAACCGACACAGTGTACTGTTACTTACTATTAAGTCAAACGGCGGTTATAGGTAAATTATGTTTTGTTTGTTGTTCATTGACAATTTTAAACTGAATTTAAAGAGACAAAACATCGTTTAACTATTCAACCATTAACTCTGTTCGTAAAGAAGCTATATAGTTACTATATACTTAATACTATTCAGTAGTGCAGCACTTAGCAACTCAGGTGACCTGCTATATAATCCGGCAGTTTACACAGCCAAATGCCAGTTATCAGAGTGGGAGAGTGCATAATCTATGATATTAGGTTGAATTTATTTTCCATATTATAAACCTTTCATTTCACATACAAATCCAATAATTCAGCAGTTCTAGCAATCCAATACAGAGTAAAATTCGGTAGCCGGATTATCAAGCGCCTATTAAATTAAAATACTTTTATTGCAGGTAACCAATAGTGACCGCCTTTGTCATGAATGTTTTAACCTTGTCACAAACGAGGCTGAAAAACGTCTCCAGTCTCGTGATTGTCCACCTACTAGACAACTTGGACACACATGTGTTTGCATATCATGTGGAACATCTTTGGGAAGGCGTTCTGGAAGGCGTCGCCATAGATTACATGAAAGAAGTGTAGAGATGAACTACATTGCAGCGCAATGTAATCAGCTTTTGTACTAATATTGTTGATATTGACTTTTAAACAAAGTAGTATAATTAATGTATGCCTTGTTTTCTAATCTATAAATGAAACAAATAGTAAAAAGTTACAGCAGCTCTGTGTGAGCTATATTATTGAAGTTTATTATATTGCTGCCCTGATAACTCTTCAGTGTCATCTCTGATCTTGTATTATTAATTTTATACCAACAAATTGAATATATGTAATACTACAAAATGTAATATTTTTTAAATGAAGTATTTTCATTCTAGATTCTGGATGAACCTTTCTTATGCCATGCTTGTTGGTTGCGAGCTCATGCAAACATCACCAATGAGCCAGTCCAACCAGATAATATTGCACTGGTATCCAGTGGCCAAAATGGTTCATTTCAAGTAGAAGTTGACACCAATCTGACAAGGTTTGCAGCTTATAAACTTCTCTTGAGATGTAAAATCAGGTCCCGGCATGTGGCAAACAAACAATACATGCAGTATATTTTGCTTAACTTAAATGGTGAAGATTGGTGTCAAAAGATTGAAGAATATTACTGCTCATGTATAATCGGAAAACGGACTGTGGGCAGCTGCGCACATGTAATGACTATTGTGTGGTTTCTGGGTTGGGCTAGGTTCCAAAATAATGTACTACCACCTGCCATATTTTTGGATGGAATTTTGGTGAGGGAAGACATCGAAAATGAATAAAATGATTCTTACAAAACTTGATTTTTATTTGTAAATCCATTTACATATTACATTTTGTAGGCAGAGTAATTTCGCACTTGTTAATACTTTAAAAAAACTGCACCTACATTTAAAACCTGCCGATATAGGTAACACACGTTAGCTTTAGATCACGGCAATAGTTTCTTGTAAAAAATAAAGTCTTAGAGGCGTGTTTATTGTGAATAAACGACCAAGATTAGGTAGCTGGTTTGGGTATAAGCAAAGTTCGCCTGGCTAGCCTTCTTACAACTCACTGAAATCAGGTGCAAATATAACCCAAGTTTTCTTGATACTCTGAAAAAAATACTCGTTTTATACATTATCAACAACATCCAAAATGTCCAAAACAATTCATGAATTCAAGCAAGTACATAATTACAATTTTATTATTATAAACGCAATTTAAGGTTATAAATTAATGTCACTGTCAGCGGTCAGAGTGCCAGTTTTTTTTTTCGTCATTGGCTTTAGCCATTACCGTCATTAATATCATTTATTTAAAACACATTTTAGTAAAAAATGGCGGTGCGTAAAAATATTTAATATATATTTTTATAATTCTTTAAACACTAGCTTTCGATTAATATATATATTGTACCTGTCGGTTACCAAGGCCCACTTTTGACCATGTCATTTATTTTACTACTAACCATGAGTTGTTTCTATAAAAGTTTTGGTTGTATTTTTTACTAAAAACTTAGCAATAAATGCATGTGACTCTCAGTACAAGACAAAGACCCATCGAAACTGTCTTTCAGAGATGAAAAATTATTGATTATTATAAAGTCATCTAGGAACTAAGACGCGCGCGAAAGTAAAACAACAAAATATGTTAGTAAAAAATATGTTTTTTTAAGTTTCCGACTACGTCAGTACCTAAAACCATATGCAAATGAATCAGCACGTTTCGTCTTGTAGGTAAATGAGAGCGAGCTACGCGGCAATCCGATCATTGATTTAATAACCTCATTAATCAGACGACTTCTCCAAATCATATCGCCCAACTCAAAATACGACGCTAACAAAACCCTAAGGCAAAACCACCGATAAGAGAAAGCAACGATTAGTCACAGAAAGGTTAATTTTACAATATTGCGACGCACCCACATCACAGATTTTGTTAACGAAACAGTTACATAAACTGCTTTTATGGATTTCTTAGCATCACATTGAGTAGGATCCGCGGATTGTTTCATGGGAAATAATAGCTGCCATGATCGTACCACACAAGTCGCGCGGTGAGGCTTGGGGTCGGTGCCCGCTAGCCGGTATAGAGTAAAAGGGTAATTGAGAATTCGCGGCCCGGAACAAAGTCAGGTTACGGGTGACGCACATCATCCCACATCATGGAACAACAGGAATCCAAGGCATCTTGAGAAGTTAGTATCGACTACAAAATGCTTCCTCAAGGGCCTCGCTGGCTATCCGTGAAATGCGACACACCAAGCGAACATGCCAGTTTGGTTGACCTAATAGAGGTGGCACATTGGGGACGACTTTTTAAGCAAAAATAATTTAAATTAGGATACACTTACCCCTTCTCATCATCGTCCATGTCTGGATTCATACGCATCACTTATTACTAATTAAAAATAATGGTTGGCACCGGTAAAGACACCCAAACCACACAAGCACAGACCCACACGAATGATTATGGCGGACCAACCACTTCCGCTTTCTCAAAAGAAGTTATGGAAGGAGGAAGTTGTCAAACCAGCAAAATTTAATAAATAAATATGGAAGTGCAACTTTTATACGAATTTCTATAGCTTGAAAAAGCTCTAAAAACATTTTATTATGTTATAAAAACATATACTTTAAAGAAAATTTAAAGATTAATTAAATAGTTATAAACTGGATTCAAACTTGCAACGCAGTTGTATACAAAATGTTACTAGAGGGCGGTACTACTATTGCCATGTAACAAAAATATTCTGATCATTGATTTTATAAATCTGAATTCTCGTTTTATAACTAATTTTCTAACTATGGTAACTAGTACAATAGTCGAAGTTTTTATTAGTAAGAACTAAAGAAGTATTAAAACCTTAATATTCTAAGAATAAAACCAATGGAAAGATGTCGTGATTTTACCTGTAGATTAATTAACAACGAGTGGGGCCAGTACAGTGCGTTTCGTTTCGTCCAAGTTTCGTTCTTACAATGTGTGCTGCTATCACAAAGTTGCTTTCCTTATTGTTTGGTTAATTCCAGGCATGATATAACGCATTATTTCAAAAGCATCCTAGTATTAAGTATTTGGTGGTATAGTGCGTTTCACCTAAGAATTCCCTTGGCCGTAATATTGGCTCCCCTGGCTGTCAAAAACGCCAAACAGTGAAGACGCATGTCAAAACGTACGCCTTTTTTCTGTTTTAAATTCTTTTAGTGTTAAAATCATGCCTAGGATACTAAAAAGTGGTGAAAGAGAGATGGTGTTAAAGGTCAAAAGCTTCTGTGAACGTGAAAAACTTAACAAGAAGCCAATAATCCCATTAGAATTAGTCCGTCTTCGTGTCGCTACCATGACAGGTTAGTAAAATAGGATTGCCAGATACAAATTATTTTTCCCGAATAACACGTGTCTAAAAGTGGAACTAGTTATTTACTTTTTTGACAAAATTTTATTGAAATCCAAATCAAAATGCTAAGCGTCATATTATGCAAGTTGTGTATAAAAATGAAAAAAAAAAAGATTTCTCTTAGTACGAAAATCATCGTTATCACGTTACTTTATTTTCTACTCTTTTCATACAAATAATATTAATTATGGTCTTTTTTAGGTATATCCGAAAAAACCGTTACAAAAATTAGAAAAGAAGGTGAGGTGGCTGCACAGACGTCTACAAAAATTTCAACTCCGAGCAAAAAACGTTCTCGAGAGAAAAATATCAAACTAGACGATTTTGATCTTTGTGTTTTACGACATAAAATACATGAATTTTATGCCGTGAGAAAAGAGTTACCGACTCTGACAAAATTGTTGCATGAGATGCGGAATGAAATTGATTTTAAGGGAAGTCGCACTACTTTATGGAGAATTATGACGGAGATGGGATTTTATTTTCAAAAATGTAAATCCAAGAGGAAAGTATTGATGGAGAGATACGATATTGTAGCGTGGCGTTTCAGATACCTAAACGCATTGCAAGATAATCGTAATCATGATAACCAGCGTCCAGTTGTATATTTGGACGAGACCTATATACACTCAACATACTGTGCCGGCAAATGTTGGCAAAGTGAAACAGAAGACGGTGTTTTCACCTCGGACTCAAAGGGACCACGATGGATTATAGTACACGCAGGTGGCGAAATGGGTTTTATACCCAACGCTCAACTTATTTTTAAATCTCAGTCTAAATCGGGAGACTACCATGACGATATGAACAGAGTAAATTTTATAAAGTGGCTTCAAGATCTTCTTTTGCCGAATCTGCCTCCTCAGTCCATTGTAGTCATGGATAATGCGTCTTACCATACTGTAGCTATCAACAAAGCACCCACGATGTCAAGCACAAAAACTGAAATGCAAAACTGGATAGTGAATAAAGGTCTTGCTTATTTGCCGTCGATGATGAAAGCTCAATTATTCGAAATTATTCAAGAGCACAAGGAACCGGCTGTATATGAAGTTGACTGTATATTGGAAGAGCATGGTCATACAGTGTTAAGGCTTCCGCCTTACCACTGTGACTTAAATCCCATAGAACTTATTTGGAGTCTATTAAAAAGGCGAATTGCAGAAAAAAACGTCGGACAAGAAGCAAAAAATATTGTTAAAATAACCGAAGAAGCATTTTCCAGTATAACTCCGGAAGAGTGGAAAAAAGAATGTGACCACGTCAAGACTATAGAAACAAAATACTACAACGATGGCATATCTGTAGACAAAGAAATAGACAGATTCATAATTGAAGTGGGAAACGACAGCGACACTTCTGATGATAGTGATACGGATAGTAATATTTCGGGTGTAGGTCCTTTAAATGATCACAGCTATTGTAAAAATACGTAATCGATTGTTTGTTTCTTTAATAAATTCTTTTCTAAACTCGTGTAATCTTATTACTTCGTGTTTATGGAAGATAGATAAATCTATAAGATAAATAAATAAGATAAATATAATAGATAGGTAAATATTGACTGTACTCACAGTTTTATTACGAAAAAAAGAAAACTGTTGTCCATTTAATTCTTCCCTAGTCGCTACTTATTTTCGTCCTAATTTTAGGTAATATATTTTTGAACAAGTGCCAATACTGATTTCCTTGCTACCAACATTACGGCCAAGGGAATTCTTATGTGAAACGCACTATACTATCTTCCGTCCATTTCAGGTGAACGTTTATGGCGAATACATCTGTTTCTGTTACTTCATCCTAGTTGTTAGTTGTTACCATAGAGAAAAATAATGTTACCCATCGAGTTTGATAATTATATTAAATCCATGTTGGTACAATATCGATAATCGATTATTACGGAACGATATATATAATATTATGATGAACAGAATTATAGGTAGTATAGTACCTATAATGAATGAATACAAAAAAAACAATTGTTCAAAATTTTGTCAGATTGATGCGACACGCGTAAGCAAAATGCTGGTACTTATCTGGCTCAATGGACCAGCAATTATTGCGGTTCAACGAGGCAATGCCGCCAGCATGCTGGGTACCTTACGCTTCCAACTGGTATAGTGGGCTGGAACATTTGGATTATCTATAGGCCTACAGTGTGCATTGGCTTGTAGATCATCGAACTGTTTTTGTTAGCACAAAGCATAGTTTAACTATTCATCTGAAGAGCCATAATAAAAATGAATTTTTAAAATTTACTTTTATAAGGTATGTATTTTTTTTCAGGTTTTGAGTTGGTCACAAAATAGACAAGCTCTAAATAAATATTGTACTTTTATTAAAAAGAGAATTGAATAATCTTCACAATGTTGCAATATAAGTTATATTGCAATGTATTATCATTACAAAAAAAAACATAATGAACAAAAGTATCAACACACTGGGACTAGTAGGTACCTAAGTATAGGGACTAAAAATCATAATGAATGACAGGTGCAGTAGCTACAGTCACAGGTATGTCCTCATAAAAATTGAAATGAAAAGGAAAGCAAACCTCCACCTGAAAACAAAATCAAATATTAAAGCTCCAATATTTCTTTTACATAAAAACCTAGTAAGTGACAACATTAATTTTTTTAAGATGCCCATCAATTCGTTTTCTCATGAATATCAAATGTCTCTATCGAAAAAACTGGAAATGGAACGCTGTCAATAATAATGTAATAAAAAATGAGCGGCAAAGTCAGGCGTACCTACTGTGCGCTAAAACACACCATACAAATTGGACAGAACATCTGACGTCACTTCTTCTACGCGAGCCGTAAAGCTGTACTAAAACATGCATTATGTTGATTTGACCGTGAAAAACTGCGTATATGTACACAGTTGTGATACATTATTTTATTTATTAAAATGTAAATTATCTGATGGTACCATTTAAATTACTAATGGATGATAAAAAAAATTGAATTGAGTTGAATTTGGGAAATTTTTTAGATGCAGAAATTATATATTTTTTGTGAATTTCATTTTTATTCTGTTAATGTGATCTTCTTAAACCTGTGTAACGACAGAAATTATATATTTTGTTTTTTATGCAACATCCCAATTCCGTAACCGATCCTGGTTTCTTCCCGCAGTAAGCATATTTTCAGTATCAAGTATCTTTCTTACATTGCGTAACGACAAAAATATAATATTATTATCGTGCAACGGTATACTATCCCAACCAATTTTATGCTTGCTGTTATTTTAACTAAGCTTTCGCCAAACTCTACTCTTTATGGTATGGATGGTTTAGGCGTTACCTACTTAGTTTGTAGGTATATCATTTTATCATCGCTTAGCGCACCGACGGACGATGCGCCAAGCGGGTATCTAGTTTAATTTTGTGGAACTAAATTAATTGATGTATATGGCTGTGTAGGTTTCGTAGCATAGAATAATTATATGTGCTTTAACAACTTTTCAATAACTCACTCGCATTTTTACTCTTGTCAGTAAATAACCTGCTACAATGGTGTTTGTTGGCGATTAGTTCCGAACATGTAAAACTAACAAACTTTTTCATCTTACCCTGAAAGCGTAACATATATCGACCATTGGTTCTATCATGTAAATACTTGAGGGTGTTACTTGAGGTATTTCCATCGTTAGGCTGCAGAATTCTGACCTTGTTTTTCCTATTTTTTTATAAATTACTTTAGAAATTTTTTTTTCTTCGTTTGCGTACCCAGAATGTACGATATATCGTAGTTTCTGAAACAAATTTAGTTAGGTAGTAACTTTGCGATACGCTTACTTGTGCAATAGGTAGGCATAAGTAGGTAATGTATTTATATCATATTTATATGGTGAGGTTTTTAATATAATGTCTGAAATTATAAATGTTATGGTAAATACTACGGTCTGTAGTTTGGACACTTAGTATGAACTAATGTTATTTCATAAAACTAAAAGAAAATAACGTAACCATGATCTCAGTGTAGGTAGGTATTATTTTTCACTTAACCGTAAAAGAAAACCGTCAAAGGGATTATAACAAAACGCAATGCAGGTATTTAAATATACGGAAATACGTACTTATAGTTTAATAATATTACTATACTATAAATAAGAATAGTTGGCAAAACTTACTTGTATTAATGTAACGTTGAGTTCTGATATCAGTATTTTTTTTTCATTTATAATGGTCGCTTCGAATGGTATGTATGGTTTGTCTTGAAGCAAATGCTTTGTATGTTTTGAAATAAATTGTTACTTTACTTGCCAAACTTTTGAATATTTTATTGAACTCATATACGCAGGGTGCCTAAAAATAATAATGGTTTTAAAATTTCACGAAAACATTTAAATAGAGCCCGCGTCACGACTGAAGTCTTGCAGAATAAAGAGGAAGTAAAATCACCCTATCTTCGCATAATATATATCCATATGTCATGAGATTACTTCTTAACACTTCGAATACTTTAATATTTTATACTTTATTACGTGGAAGAGAAAATGGCAAATATCGTTGGCCTCATATTTTTGAGCTACCTACGAGTATTACAAGTTACAACGCCGCGCCGCGCCTATCGGACTTCAAGTGGTGGCGCAGGCTCTAATGCCAAAAAAGTCCGACAATTCAGTTATGTACCAACCAGTATTATATTTGTTAAACCTACCAGCAATTCATCCTGATTATTTACATTAACATTTCCTAAAACAGCAAAAGGTACCACTTTTCTGATTTTGTACTTTGGGTTGCTTTTGATCTTGACAGAGTAATAAACTTTTGCTAGGGAGCTTTTAAATGTTGACGGTAGATCTTGAGGTAAAGCAAAGTGGAAAGGGTAACTATACATCCCTGCTGGAATCTTGTTCTCTGAAAACGATTAAGATACATTTAGTTTTTCGTGATAAATTTATATCTTTGCTGAATAATGAAAAATCATTTATTCTTGCAGTACTTTTGACGGTTAAAAACATAGGTACCACGCTTGAAATTTCCAAATATATTATTGATTTTTACAAACAAAACCTTCTTTTTTTCTGAATAAACTTTTACATAAGGAACCGTAGGCATGGGTCTGGTCCATTGCGCTTTACTTATTCCGACTACTTCCAAGTAGATACCTGAAAATTAAAAACGGTTTCTCAATCCAAATATTATTCAAATTATTTTTATGGAATATTTGTGTGAATGAAATGACAAAATATTATTAAGTTGTATATATATGTAATATATTTAATCTTTTATAGGCTCGTATTAATAAGTGGTATAGAAGGAAACGTCCCAGTGGTTTTTTAGTCGGTACTCGGTAAGACGATGTGCAGTGGGCAAGCGTGGAATCCCACGCTCTCCGTGTCAGACCCCCCGGGGTACGGAGAGAGGTAGGCTTAGGAGGTTTTCCCAGGGTGACAAAAAATGTATTGTATACAACCTGTCTTCATATCTTGTTAGTCCTAATATTACTTTTTAACTAATTTAGTTTCAGTATCTCTGATACGATTTTTATAATAAAACGTGTACAATAAAACATTGTAATGCTATAGAGTGCATTTTTAGTGTTTGATGACAGATCTTACTTTCATATTTTTGATCCTTTTCTAAGTCTAGAGTAACGGTTCCAGTAACAATGTCCCCAGTATAAAAACACCCAGTGGAATCGCTGTTCAGACTCACTGTTACACACTTGTCACGTAACATTTTCAATTAGCTTACTATAATAAATATTTTTATTAATATTGAGACAATAGGAACAAAAAGCACTACTATATTGTGAACTGCTATCGGGAGATAAGCATGTGTTTCGATATCATAATGATGATAATAGTCCAGCTGATAATATAGATTAACAAAAATTGGAAAAAGGAAAGTTGTTATTTGCATGTGTTAAGTATGTCCACTTAACATTTTAATTAGTTATTACTTTATTAGGCAAATATATATATATCTCAAAACACTGTCATTGGGGTGAAATAAATATACTCGAATTACACAGTGTACTCTAGCAGGGAGTTCAGTAAGGAATTTTCTAACAACTAGTGACGAGGCGGAAACGTAAAAATGTGTTGTCGATTTTGTATAATGGGGAGGCACAGGCAAAGCTAATCTCAGATGGCGCCACCTCCGCTGGTGCTTGTCATTGATGGTTATTTTGAGGGATAATGAATTAAACTATAACCAGTAAACATGCTCACATCTTAGAAATCATTAGATTTGAAATGGTCACTACATAACCGAGACGAATAATTGGTTTCCTATATTTTTTGATGAGCAATGCTTTGATCCACAATTTACGTTTTTCTCGTTAGAAGAGAAACGTGTGTACCTTAAGTTTACATTGAATTGCACTTTACAGAGGCATACTTTGTTGAAAAGACGATTTTTTGTTCATTTGCTAAAATTTTATAATGAAGTTTCATAGTGAAACAGCACCAGCGATAATGCGCTACCTAGCGGGATAAGTAAGCAGTGTGGCTCCCCATTTACCAAAATCTGAGTTTTTTATTGGTGGATTAACCACACCGCATAACAAAAGTGTAACATTGAATTGACCGTGACTAGAAATAAGATTTGACTTGACATTGATGGTGGTAGGACTAAAAAGCCAGTAAAGTAGAGTAGCCAGTGAAACTACTGGGCTCATGAGGCTTAAAATGTCCCAAGATAATGAACGCACTGCATTGCCGCACAGCATTGCCTTGGTGTTTCAAAGTTCTGAGTGGCAATGCAATTGTTAGGGGCCGGCGTTATGCTTACCATCAGGCAAACAACCAGCTCTTGTTATCAAAAAGTTAAAATAATCCAAACTTGATAAACTTGACAAGGTGTCATCGTTTTTCCCCTACTATCCAAAGAGAATATAATCCCGGTATCTAAATACACAAACCTAGTGAAGCCACACTGAAAACAAAGGAAAAAAAACTACCAGTGACATTAATATGACAGATTTGACAATCAGTCTCGTATGACATTTCAATCTATCGGATATTGGAATTCCGTGGTGTTTTTGCATATCGGTATTTCGCATCAATGATTCCTCTTTTAAATAGTTAAATTATCTAAATTTTATGTAGAAATTTATTAAACCAATGTCTGCACTACTAAATTGAACTATAAACTTACCATTGTGGTGGCCTGAGCGTGTCCTACGCATAAAGTGCGAGGTTATGTTATGCCCTTTGCGTTTTCTGGGTGAAAAGTAAGTTTGGTGTATTTGTTTTGTCAAATATATCTGCAATTACTCATCTTTATATACTGACACAAGTAGTGAGAAACACTAAGTGTTTTACTTGTAAAATCTAACTTTTTGTAGCTAATTTTGTTTTCTTATGAGAGTGACTAAGAATAAGATGTTTTCGTCATTACAGCATACTCATTGCACGTACACAGATATAATACTATATGTAATCGGCTTTCTGGATGTAGTTTAATTTCCATGGCTATTAAGGCTGATAATGGGTCTAGCATTAAAGATTTGAATAAGCAAGTAGTGCTTGTTATTATAAATTCAGCCTAACACTTCTAAATAGTAAATAAATCACTAATCATCTACTTTTCAATCTTCAAGAATAAACAGACACCTATTAGTAAAAATTCTGTAATAATTTATTTACGTTTTCACTATATTATAGAATATTTAGTAGTAATATTTACTTATAAAAAGCAGTTTTACAACAGCCTTGCTGTTACTAATATAACTTTTCAATTGTTTTAGCTGTAAGAAAATGTAAATTTAGAGAGTAGAACAAGCACATAATAATAACCGTAATATGACAAGACTTAAATTGAGTTCACACAACAACAATATTATATACTGAGGAAAACCTTTGCTTGAGTCAATGATTGAAGATTTTGTTTATTTGAATTGTTTAACTTTCCTTTTGAAAGTGCTAAAGTTTAGGGCCTCTTCCTGCCATTGCAACTAGTAAATTGGGCCTTTGTACCATGTACAGTAATACCCCGCTTTACGCGAGGTATACATTCCGGAAAAAATCGTGTTAATTGAAATTCGCGTATATCGAGGTTTATGATTAAACAGTCAAAATTTAATACAAAAAAAAACGAATCATTTTAATCAATCACTTTAATTCTAACAATACTTTATGCAATATATACTATTAATTATTTTTTAGTGAAAAATACATCTATTGTCCTTTGGGTAGCGTTTTTTTTACGTTTTTGTAAAATACGTTCATAACACCCAACACTGTTTTTAATTGTTTGACACATTGTCAAGACACGGGCATCATTATTGTCTATATTCTGCAATCGGATTCCTGCGACCATAGAGAAGTTGATGACTACATTATAAAGCGGGGTGAAATTTTCGCGTTATAGTGAAACCGCGCATAACGGGGTCGCATATAGCGGGGTATTACTGTATAATCAATAAGACCACCATTAATTTGGTGTTCAGGCCTGTTTCATCCTATTAGTAATATTTATATATTTATGCTAAAATTTATATCATGTAGTGCCTTTCAGCAAAAAATTAATGGCAATGGCAGTGACTGTCCCTATATAAGTCTCAGTTTTAAATATACATACTTATAGTTCAAAGTTTAAAATAAAAATTAAAAAATTAGTTGCTTAAAATTAGTGTATGATCATACAAATAATTACATCTTAGGTATTTTTTACTTTTTTGTAACTTATCAGAGCTTGGCAAGACATTATTATTATCAGTAACAGTATTGATTAATGCAATTACATATTTTTCATACTCAATCATTTATTGCATCATATGTACATTACATACATGTTATGCCAGCGAAAGTAAGATGCTTTTCAAGTGTTTTAAATAATTTCAGGTCTTCTTTACCTGTATAAGGTTTAGTTTTCACAATCTCACATATTTTTACACAGTACTTAGGATAAAACACAGAGATGAGTCTAAGTGTGGATTCATGCTTCTACACTTAGTAGAATCTGCGCTTAGACACATCTCTAATCTTAGAAGCTTTACATGTGACTAATAATCCCTACAGACTCACAGCAAGGAACACCGAGAACACCTGAGAAACCGATGTGAGAGGTTTCTCTATGTCTGTTGCACTCACATGTTCTCGATCAGTATCACTATTTTATCCCGCTTCAGAGGATTTTTGAAGAAAGGAAAAGAGAAGTGACTATAACTATCACATTCTTGTCCAGTAGCAGTACGAAGTAGGAAGTCGCGTCAGATGTATGTTTGTATTGACATTATTGCAAACTGTTATTGATACAAATAATAGCTAGCTTTTTATTAGATACTAGCATTCTTTGCATGGATAGAAAAAATCTATTTTTGCTAAATTATATGTTATGAAATTAAACACAATGTACTACGGCCATTGCATAGTTGTCCATACTGGATTGGAATGAGAACAGAAATGAAAAACATTGTGAGTGTGGATAGTTCTGAGTACTCGCGAGAAGTATCAGAGACATACCCCTGACACTTCTCGCTGTGAGCCTGTATAGGCTACTAAATATTTTTTTCAACAGGAAAAGCTGGTGATGTGAAGAAGTATTATTATACAAGTTGTATTATATTATGACTACTAATACCTACTGACTTTACTAGAACACAGTGTACCAGACAGAGATACAAAGAAACAAAACAAAATACTTAAACACTCATTACACACATACAAACACTTGCATTAGTATTTGCCCTGTGTCACAGGTGGCATGAATACACAGAAAAATAACACAAACATAGAAGACCCGTGAACAAACTATAATATGCTCACCACACAGTCTGCCCCACCCAGAGATCCCTTGCTGTACAGGAAGGGTTACAATCTAGATTAAATATCAACTTAGCCACAAAGCCAAAATAACTTTAAGGGAAACATGGAATTGTGAGAACTATTTACTGATACATTTGGTGTTACTCAAATATGAATATCATGAAATACTTTATTAAAAATAACTAAGTAGATCTAATTCTTTGAATAATTGAAATTGAATCACCCTTTATATACACTAGATGCCTGCAACATCTGGTTGCTTGATTTACAAATAAATTTACATCTTTTTGTTAGCTGACTGACCATGGACCCCAACATCTATGCCTTGGTGTTGGACACTCTGAACCGTGCCACCAGCCAGGACACCGAGATACTGAAGCCTGCTGAGAAGCAGCTTCAAGAATGGGAGAAGGAACCAGGCTTCTACTCTGTACTTCTGGTCAGTTTATCACAAAGTAGCTGGGTACCAAACTCATTTAGAAAGAGATTGAAACTAAAATTAGGTTTAGGTATGAGATAACAGAATCGACACTGTTTATAACTCCAAAACATTTAATTTAATGTTATTTTCATCAAATTCTAAGTCATTACAAAAAACAGATCAAGATGTATTTCATGTGTTAAATGGTACTTGGTAGTAATCAAACACCACAATATATTACTTATCAGTTACTTTTGTCATAGAGACATTTTAAGAAGATGAGAAATTACTTGCTAAAAGAGCTCACGAACTTTTTGCGCTATGTTACTCGTTTTCGCTTCCAATTTTCAAACGATTTAAAAAATTATTATTATTATTTCATGAGTAGGGTTGTTCGTGGTTATACTCCAGGATGGTGCTATAATAAACCATCCCTAAGGGTGGAAAATTGGGGGATGAAATTTCATACATTCAAACATTTCGTTGGTACCTACCCGCTTTTTTAAAAGCAATTTTATGTTCCGCAGAATGTTCTATCAAACCATTCCATAGATAGCAATGTCCGGTGGCTGGCAGTTATGTGCTTCAAGAACGGTGTTGACAGATACTGGAGGCGGAATGCTCCTAATGCCATCACCGATGAGGAAAAAGACAAGTTAAGACAAGGTCTACTGAATCCAAGTGTGTTGAGTGAGCCGGTTGCACAAATTGCTACGCAAGTTGCAGTGTTGATCTCTAAGATAGCGAGGTAAGTTTTCTTAGTCAAGACATCATGGGATTTCTAGCAATTGTACCTACTACTTTTTTATACTACTGGATAACGAGACGAGCGGGTCGTTTGCCTGATAATAATAATAACGTCAGCCCATAAAAATTGCAGTGCATTGCGCTCGTTATATTAATACACCCTGAGACATACTAAGTCTCATAAGCCCAGTAATTTCAATAACTACTTTGCTCATCAAACCGAAACACAGTAAGTAATGCTTGCACATTACTGCTTGGCGGCAGACTTCAAGTGGTGGTACCCCCTTTCAGTTGTGATACCCACCCAGTCCCAGATGGACACTCGCAGAAGAGTTAGTCCTACCACCTTTCTTCTGAAGTAGACCTTAAACCTTATTTTACAAGGCTTACACTGAAAGTTATTTATTTATTAACCCATATTCCATAGCTCCAATTGTCCTCATGCAGCTTTAGAGGGAAGGGACTTTCTGTTGGTCACATACCATAACGTTATGTGGAATGTTTATGGAAATATGCTGTAGAAGTTAGTAGAATAGATTGGAGAGTGTTATATACAGAGTTAAGTTCGTAGTCCTCTTGACAAGCTCCACACCAGACTGGGGGCTTTACCGGCTAACAAAATCCTCTTCTTTTCAACTCCAACACGATTAAGACCAGCCTTTGCTAGGTCGTCGGCTGGAAGTAATTGTCTAGAATTCTCGCTGGTTTTCATTTTAAAAAACGTTATTATGGAAACAAGTTGTTACAAAACGAAAACTAGAAACAACTACAAGTAAAACAGCCGAAGACTAGTGACCGCTGGTTTTAATCGGTTTGGAATCGAATACGAACACGATTGTCGTTAGCCGGTAAGGCAGCAGCACCGCCTCGCCTCACAATAACGAGAATAAACACGTCGATGTAACAAAAGTTAAATAAAAACAATACGGCTGCCCTAGCCAGTATCACTCGGGATGATGTAAGGATTCTAAAGATACCCCATATCATCTAAATCTGTAGAGGCGTTTAAAAGTAATGGTGGAATAAAAAAACTTACATATATACCGGAACCCTAAAAACATTACACCCCTTTTTGGTGCAGTCGTGTAAAAACAAAGTTATTATATGTGGCATATAAGTAGTCCGTTTTAAATTCGTATCAGCAAGCACTTGTGCACCCCCACCTCCTGACGGATATACGTCGAGTTACCAAAAACCCTGTATATAATTTATATACTTTGTTTGTTAATGCAACATTTATGCTACGAACATTTATTTTTACACTATGAAACATAATTTAAACTTTATCAGGTTTGACTGCCCAGTTAATTGGCCCAGCCTGGTCCCTGACCTAATGGGCGCGCTGAAAGCACCGCAGCCACTCATTCAGCATAGATCCTTGTTGATTTTCCACCACCTAGTCAAGGCAATGGCTTCCAAGAGGCTTATTGGTGATCGGAGGACTTTTCAGGTATGTGGTTAGAGGAGGGTGGTTAAAGATTGGCATACAAATAATCTTACAATCTGATTAGCATTGCCAGTGATGGTCCGCACGCTGATGTCACAGACATAATACCTAAGTCGTTGACAGCAAGTGACTGCTGACATCAAGCCAATCGCCAGCTCGTAATGAAACAAGGCGAAGATATTATGGTGCTGATAACGGAATCTGTTAAATAATTCATATAAACACTCAAGTTGCAATATCACACCAAGGTGTATTGTAGTACATTAAAGCTTATCCTATGTTCCTGCTACGTTATTTTAACCTGTTACGTTAGATCAAAATAACGTAGCAAGAATATTGGATATAGGAAGTGGATCAATTATTACGTTACTGCAGTAAAACAACGGGATCTCGAAGCGCGTTTTATGTGACATTTACTGCAATCATTTCTTTTGTTTCAGGAACTGACAAATGCAGTGTACCCATTCATCTTAAACCTTTGGCATGAAAATACTGACGTTTTCCTACGTCGCATCCAAGAGGGCGCAGCCACGGAATTGATCACCGAACCCTTGGAGAAAGCGCTCCTGTGCCTTCGAGTTTTGAGAAAGCTTACAGTGTTTGGGTTCAAGAAAGCACACGAGAGTCAAGACGCGATTGCGTTTTTAAATGTGGTTTTCGACCGGGCTAAGACCAGTTTAGAGTGCAGTAAGTTTCCTGTGACTAAAATTAAACCAAAATAGGGGACATTTTTTTTAATTTCGTATCGTGATGAACGAAATGACTGAACTTAGTCAACCTGCAACAAAATTCCGCATTTAAAAAAAAATCTGCTATTTGGTAACGAGACGAGCTGGTCGTTTGGTAAGCATAACGCCGGCCCATAACAATTGCAGTGCCACTCAGAACTTTAAAACACAAAGGCTTGCGCGGCACTGCAGTGCGCTCGTTACCCTAAGACATTAAGTCTCATAAGCCCAGTAATTTCACTAACTTCTCTGCTCATCAAACCGGAACACAGTAATGCTTGCACATTACTGCTTGGCGGCAGAGTTCACGAGCAAAGTGATGGTAACAACCCAGACGGACACTCGCAGAAGAGTTAGTCCTACCACTAACATACATAATTAATTATGTTTTGGTACAATAATACTACAGCAGTTTTTGTAAGCGAAATATTATTTTAATTTTTCTTTTCAGGAAAGCTCCTCAAAGGCCGTGGCATTTATCCCCTGGAACTCTGCGAGAAATTCATCATACACCTCACCAAAGTCGCTCTTGGCGTCTTGAATCACCATCCTTTCTCATATTTGCCTCTGATTCGGCCTTCATTGGAATTTGCACTTTATTACTGCTTCACAGAGCAGGGAATGCCACTGATATATGAGCGTTTTACGATACAGTGCCTTAATATAGTCAAGTGTATACTGCAGTGTGTTGAGTACAAGCCACCTAAAGGTGGTGAAGTGGTCAAGGATTCTAGTGAGAGTAAGTTATAAGTATTAAAGTTAAAGTTTTTTGGTTTAACGGCTATTTTAAGTATAAATATTCATAAAAAAACAGTTAACACAGCGCCATCTATGCAGGTCACAAACTATTATGATTGTCACTTTTGTTCATACATTTTTTTATACTATTTGGTAACGAGACGTGCTGGTCGTTTGCCTGATTGTAAGCATAACGCCGGCCCATAACAATTGCAGTGCCACTCAGAACTTTGAAACACAAAGGCCTGCGCGACACTACAGTGCACTCGTTACCCTGAGACATTAGGTATTAAGGCTCATAAGCCCAGTAATTTCACTGGCTACTCTGCTCATCAAACTGGAACACACCAATGCTTGCACATTACTGCTTGGCGGCAGACTTCACGAGCAAAGCGGTGGTAACAACCCAGACGGACACTCGCAGAAGAGTTAGTCCTACCACTAACACATCAGCCATTCCTTACAGCATAAGCATTTGCTTATACTAACGCAACAAGCAACCGTTAGATGGCGTTGATTAAATACATAACTATCTGTCTCCCAGTGACATTGCAAGCATACCAAGCAAAGATGGAAGTCCTAGATCCTAACACAGTGTGCCACATGTGCCGGCGGCTTGTGACGCATTACTTCGTTTTGAGCGCCGATGACCTTGCGTTATGGGATGCGGAGCCCGAAACCTTTGCCACCGACGAGGCCGGCGAGTCCTGGAAATACAGCCTGAAGGTATAGTACTTTTTTTAAAATACTATTGAATAACGAGATGAGCGGGTCACACACATCAGGCGATTACTTGTCTTGTCGAAGTATAAATAATCTACTTTTATTTATTACTAGCCCTTACATAAATGTAGCCTGTAGTAATGTACACGTTCGTCGGACGAGTTGGGAAAGAGTCGAAATACAGCATGAAACGAGTAAAGGAAATTGATTAGATGCACAAAGTCACGTCACACGTGTTATGAATGTGACCAATGAAGGATAGCGACGAAATAGCTAATGTGACGAATGGTAAACCATACCAATACCGCAACTAGCTAAAATACTTCAATATTATTTTATTATAATGAATAATCGGATTATTGTGTAATCACGTGTTAAATTGCTTAAAACTTCTTTGTACATAAAATGGACTGTTGTGAGAAATCGAATCGGTAGCCCATAAGAGCATCACTAACTGGACCTGTCAAAAGTAAAATAAATGGGTGAACGGTACTCCTTCCACCCAAAAATACTGATATTTCCCCATAATACTAAAATGCTCATATTTCCCCAGCCATGTACGGAAGCGCTGTTCATGGAGCTGTTCCCGTTTCGTGATGTGGTGGGGCCAGAGCTGGTCCGGCTGCTGGCTTCGGTGCAGCAGCAGCAGATCTCTCCGGATGACCTGCCCGCCATACTCAACAAGGACGCGATATATAACGCTGTGGGACTGGCCGCCTTCGATTTATATGACGACGTGAGTATCACCATCATCACCCGTAAAATGCCCACTGCTGATCACCAGCCTTCCCCGTTGGTTGTTTTCTTCTAATCATCATCACCCGGAAAACGACCACTGCAAATCACTAGCCTCCCCCGTGGTTTGTTTTCTTCTACCATTGCCTGGTTTTGGATAAAGAAACGAGCTGGTCGTTTTCCTGATGGTGAGCACAACGCCAGCCCATAACAATTGCAATGCCACTCAGAACTTGACACCATCTTCTTCAAGTCGTCCTGTGTGTATGTAATTACGCTATGGTTCTAAAATAGCTATTTTTTTTTCAGGTTGACTTCGATGAATGGTTTACCAAAGTACTGAGTCAAGAGCTGAAAATTAAGGATAACAATTATAGGATAATTAGGAGGAGAGTCTGTCAACTAATTGGTAAGAAACAAGCGATTTTCTGTATAATAGTGTCGATTCGGGCGTTTCAAACCTAAACCGGATATTAGTTTCACTTACTCTTTTTAAACTATAACAAGAGAAAGGGATGGAATATATATTAGACCTGCAAAATTAATCCACTTGTATCTAGTGTAAAAATGGCAATGAATTTAGTGGCGTTTAATTTGTCATAGATATAAGATATTTGACAGTTCTAAAGATAAATTTAGACCTGTCAAACATCTTCTATACCTTTTTCTTGTTTTTTTTATAGGAAAGAGACCGAAAGCAAAATTAGATTTAGATTTAAAAATTAAAATATACTTGGTGCTTTTTCCTGCCCTGTTGCGGGAAACTAACCCACAATCCGCTTTAGGACGTGATATAAGAGTTCAGTCTATCAATTTAACTTCTCCACGTAGGGAGAATGTCATAAACGGAATTTTTAACTTATTTCGGTATACATTGCAGGCCAATGGTGCGGCGTCCGTGCTTCTCAGTCCCTCCGACCAGCAATCTACGCAGCCTTACTCGAACCTCTCTCAAGCGCTGACGAAGATGCGGCTGTGAAACTGGCAGCCGCTGAAGCGCTGCGAAGCACCATCGATGATTTTAACTTCGATGTAGAACAGTTCGCTCCTTTCGCGCCGCACGCTATTGCAGCGCTTTATGAGCTGCTGGTAAGCAAATGTAGTTTGACTCTTTTTAATTATAATAAGCGACTGTTACCCACTTCATTTATTATAAGAACATACCTGTAGTTTTTACATTTTGTCCAATTGATCCAACCTAAGTTCAAAAGCGCGTATAGTAAAAAGTCTTAAAGAAAAAAAATATCTAAAAATTGTTTGTTTAAAAAATAAAACAACAACAATAGTCGATCAAACCATAAATTGTAGATCCATTAAATCTTGATCGGGTTTCAAGGAAGTCCGATGCTTTTTGTTAGGGAAAGTCTCCGCCCCGATCTCACCGTGCGAATTTCCCATGAAGAATATTCTTTGATCTTTGTATAGAAATCGCTGTAAAGGTCGCAAACTAGCGACTTACGGTACGATTATTGAAAAATAACGACAAAAAATTGTATAGAAATGCAGAAATTGGTTCATATTTCGCAGGTTGAGTCCGAAGAGTGCGACACAAAGATGCACGTACTACACGTAGTGTCTTACGTTATGGAGCGGATGGGGGCGTCAGTGGCCCGCGGGGGCGGCACCGCAGCCCTATTTGCGTACCTGCCACAACTTTGGCATCATGCAGCACATCATAACATGCTGCGGGCGGCTGCCTTGTCGGCGCTCGTGCATTTACTGAAGGTAAACTAACAGGGAGTCTTGCATTATTCATAACACGCGCTATAGAGATATTGCATGAAACACATAATACATAATAACTGTCGTTGTACAGGTTTAAGAACATCACAACACAATAAAAATGAAATTCATAAATGATATTTAATATTCACAAAGATTTTTTTTATCATCCAATAGTAATTTAAATAGTACCATCAGATTCTTTACATTTCAATGAATAAGAAAATGTATGACAACTATGTGCTTAATATCAGGCAGAGTTCCCAAAATGCTGTCCGCTTTGCCCGCTGAATGCTAAGGCTGATCCTTTGAGCGAGAGAAAAGCCAGCATTTTGGTCTGAATGGAGCTATTACATTGAGCTATAATTTGATAAATATAAATACTATAGTACTATTTATTTTCTCTAAGACAAAGGTAAAAAGTAAAGTACATAACTCGTGAAAAAAATATGCCATCTCGTAGCGGAAAAGGGATACAAGATCCCTCGCTCCGCTCAGGATTTTACTATGGAATCCTTCGCTGCTCTCGGTAGAAGTACAGTAAAGTTAGTCCCTCGGATTAAATTCCCTTTTTTCCCTTGTTATGTAATCTATTATTAAAAAGCCCGTTATCTCCAGGCTCTAGGCGAGTGCTCGCCCAGCATCCGGCCGTGGGTATTGAGTGTGGTCAACGAGTCGACCAAGCTGACGGAGCCAGCCCACGTGTACCTGTTGGAGGATGCTCTGGAGCTGTGGCTGGCGGTGCTGGAGACGTCGCAGCAGGTGGACCCTGCCACGCTACAGCTGGCCGAAAACCTGGTGCCCATACTGGGTAAGAACTGGTGGCTTTTTTTATTTGCTATTATATTAGGAATTTTATAGAACTTTCGCTGGTTTCCATTTTAGAAGGAACGTTATTAAGCAAACAAGTTGTTAAAAAACGAAAACTAGCGAAAACTCTAGTCAATTCAGGGCGTTTTAGCGCTCAGTAGATACGCCTGACTTTGATTCTCATTTTTAATGTTTCAAGAGTTCGATTTCTAGTTTTTTCCATATAGATATTTGATACTCATGAGAAAACGAATTGATTGATATCATAAAAAAAATGTAGTCAACATCCCTATTGATGTCATTGGTTGGCTTAACATTTCCAGAAACATCCTCCGAGTACCTCCGCATAGTGGTATACATAATGCAAGCGTACACTCTCCTCTGTCCTGAGGAGTTCCTCTCCGGAGCCGGAGGGAAGTGCATGTCGCTTCTAGAGGACATGCTGGGAGATATGAGGACGGAGGGAGTCATCACAGTCCTCAAGATGGCGGAGATCTGCGTCAGCGTCAGCTTCCCGGAGAGAAACGCATTTTTGGGTGTGAAGGTCATCTGGCCAATATTGCTTAGGACTATACAGTGAGTTTTGTTACAAGCTTTTATTTACTTGAAAAAAAAAAGTTTTTTAAAGTTTATTCGCCCAACTGTGAAGAGTGCTGAACTATTGAAGACGTCCATCACTTGTTGATGGAGTGTGTTTGGAACAGAAGGGATACAGACTTATGCAAAAATGCAATTTCAATTAATATGATATAGGTACATTTATACATATTTTAGCAAATGCTACAACAGATGCTGCAATTTCTCTTTACGAGATGTTTTTGCATGATTAAATCTAACTGTGAATTAAATTAATATTGTAAGTGGATTCATAAAGGTAAAAGCCTCAAAATAAATTAGAAAGGAAAAAAAAAACTGGTCAAATCTTGCAAGCTAAATTTGACCCACATCCCGGTGTTCGATTGAGCCGAAATTTTACATAGATATGTAAATTGGATGATAATGCAATATAATGAGGTTACAGCTGGTCTGATGATGGAGACGGAAGCCATAGGAATTTTGTAACGAAACGACGTAACCACATCGAGTTTGGACTAGTTTGATTTGTATTACCACGTACCTACGTACTTACGTATACTGATCCTAGATGATGTCCAGGTCCTAATGATGAAGCCGGAAAGTGCACACAAGATTACGGTACCACTTACGTATTTTATAAAAGCTCTAGAAAAATTAATTTTTCTCCAAAAAACTTATTTCGGTTGTCATTGGGATTGTTTACCATTTTTTTGAATTATCAATTATAGCCATAACAGGACATAAAAAGCAATTTCTTTTAACACACTATTTTTGCCAAAAATCAGTCATCACAACGTTGCGCTAGTGAACAGGTACCTTCATAGCAAGTCGCTTACCATCAGGTAAGATAGCGGTCGAACGCAAGTCTAAACAGTATAAAAAAATATCGATTCATCCTCATTTTAATCGCATTGTAAGCATTTATTTGTGTTCAGTGTTCTGATAGAAAACGATGACCTGCCGATGGTCCTGTCGGTCCAACTCTGCCTGGTGTCCCGAGTGATCCTTCTCTCCACCGACCTCTTCTACAAAGCGATACAAGAGGCCGCCACCGGACTTGAAGATTACGACTCTGATCCTGTGAAGGTTCTTAGCAGGTGATATTTTATTTTTTTATAGTTCTTGATTCGCTGAGCTTAGTAATTTGAAAATATCAATTTTCTGGTCTCAATAACCCAAGTTTATTCAAATATACACAAACTTATTTTAATGAAATTAGAAAAGTCTTCTACTCAGACTTAATAGATCTTACCACAAAAAATTTAAACCCAAAACATGTGTTAAACAGCGGCTAACTCTTAAACATGCCTTAGTCGCGTGTTTAAATGTAAGCAACTACAAACCTTGATTTAAGAAGTGGCCAAGCGTTGTCTATCTCAATTTTGCTGTGATATTTATAATCATTGTAGATGTTTATCTTTAAACCCTGTTGACAGTCTTGATTAAATCAATTTAAGAAACGTTCAACCGTTGTCTAACTCATTTTTTTGAGAAATTTCTAATAATTTTCCATGTGAAAGTTGTGTTGCAGTGTTTTAATGTTAGGTACTGTCTAGCTAAACAGGCGTCTAAACATTGACTTTTGTGATGAGAGGGAATACATCTACAAAAAAATTTACTGAAAAATTACTCCAAAAACTATTTTATTAATGAAATTATTTGACTTCATATTTTGATTTATTTTAATATCTTCATATCTTTATTTTCAGGTTGCTCCACGTGTGGACCGAGAAGATGAATCTGGTAACACAAGTCGAAAGGTGGAAAGTAGTCGGTAAGTCTGTGACAGGTTCAATGAAGAGATGTTTGCAGTTCGCGCAACGGATCTGCAGCGCAAGTACGGATCTTTTCGCTCGATAAAATTGACAATTCAAATCGATAAAGTTGGTTTTATTGATTTTTTATATATTTTATCGAGACTTGATACAATCGACAAAAGTTATTGAATAGCTAGGTCGAATCCAAAGAGAATGTAGAGCTACTACAATACTTTACGGTCAGACTTTGGTACTCGCAACATTCGATAAATTTATTAGTTTTATCGATTCGATAAATTTATCGAACCGACTTCCGTACTTGCGCCGCAGGTGTGATTGTGAGTATCCGCGGTACTAATATATTAAAAAAAACAATCTTGCATCCTTGCCGTAAATACAGGTGGTTTTAACAAGTGGTAGGACTGTGAGTGTCCAGAGTGTCCTGGGTGGGTACTACCGCTTTGCTCGTGTAGTCAGCCGCTCATATTTAAACACGCGACTAAGGCATGTTTACCGCAAATGTCTCAGAGTAACCGCACCGTCAGCGCAGAGCAGAGCTGCGCAGGTATTTTTGTTTAAAAATTCTGAGTAGCAGTGTGATTGTTATAGGCTGGGTTTGTGCTTACCATCAGCCAAATGACCCGCTCGGATCGTTACCCACTGTCCTTATATCCTTAGGATTCTATCAGTGATTGTTCTTTTCTCAGGTCTGGGGTTAGCAGCATTGTTGACGACACAAAACGCTACTGTGTTGCAGAGGTTCTCTGCGATCCTCCTCAATTTGACAGAAGTACTGAACGACGTTATGAAGCAGGAAGACAACGGCGCTTATGTCGAGTGAGTACGGTCACGAGAAATGGCCACGTGGCTCAAGATAACTGTTGATAAAATAACGTAAAAATTGCTTTAAAAAACCAACGAACCTACTTCAGTGACAAACTTCTGATTTTGATTAAATTTCTATTCGACCAATTTGAAAGTATATCCTTTCAAATAAAAAAAAATCCAAAACGGTTTATAAATGACGGAGATCTGAGTAGCAAATATAAAAAAAAAATACACACCGAATTGGGAACCTCCTTTTTTGGAAGTCGGTGAAAATATATCGTATCGATGTGTGTATGTCCAGTGGTCTGGTGGCGCCCCCCGGCTCGCGGCCCGCGTCACCGCTGGAGGGCCGCGGGCGTGCGGCGCGCTGGGGCGAGGGTGCGGGCGCAGACACGCCGCACGAGCTGCGCAGGCGCCGCCTCGCCGCCGCGCACCCCGCGCACTCCATTGACCTGCGTGCCGTCACACACCACCAGGTTAGAGTATATCCCAGTAGGCGTCGAAGAGTTGTTCCGTTTTGGTACAAAAATACTTTTGTTAGTGGTAGGCCTAACTTTTCTGCGAGTGTCCGTCTGGGTTGTTACCACCGCTTTGCTCGTGAAGTCAGCCGCTAAACAGTAATGTGAGAGCATTACTGTGTTCCGGTTTGATGAGCAGAGTATCCAGTGAAATTACTGGGCTTATGAGACTTAATACCTAATGTCTTAGGTTAACGAGCGCACTGCAGTGCCGCGCAGGCCTTTGTGTTTTAAAGTTCTGGGTGGCACAGCAATTGTTATGGGCCGGCGTTATGCTTACCATCAGGCAAACGACCAGCTCGTATTGTTACCAAATAACAAAAAAATAATTGGAGGCTAGTTAAATTTTTCTGGGAATAAAGTACCAAGCTCCATACAAATCCTTTGCTTTGATTACATATTTGACAGATTCTTAATACATCAGATTTGATAGTCTCGAGTAACACTGTGCTAAGTTTCGCTGGAGTTTATGGGTACGAAGGTTTTCATGTTTGTCATGTTTTCATGTTTATCATGTTTTCATGTTTGTCATGTTTTCATGTTTGTCATGTTTTCATGTTTGTCATGTTTTCATGATTATCATGTTTTCATGTTTGTCTTGTTTTCATGTTTATCATGTTTTCATGTTTTCATGTTTGTCATGTTTTCATGTTTGTCATGTTTTCATGTTTATCATGTTTTCATGTTTGTCATGTTTTCATGTTTATCATGTTTGTCATGTTTTCATGTTTATCATGTTTTCATGTTTACTCACAGTACTCTTCCTAGTTATTAACTTAATTCATTTCATTTCAGTTGGAAACACTAAAGAATCAAGTCGGCCCAGAAACTTTCGAGCGGCTCGTGCAATCTACAGATGCAGAAACTTTGCAGCAAATTAGAGAATACATACCTATCTGATTCTATTTTGTGTGTGTATAGTTTCGAACGTAAGGGCTTGCTTATGACAGTGTTCGTTCAAAATCCATCGACAAATAAACTAATATCTCCCGGATCAGCTGACCAGATATCAAAGCAGTGCTCATTTGTTAGCAGCTACCCGTCTAGCTAGGTTACCCATCCGAGTATCGACTGCAGCGCATCTTGCTTAACTTTTTTAAACACGATGACTTACTGAATCATTTTTATCATACTACTTTTGAAACTAGCAGAAACAATCTTCGTACTCATTTGTCCTGCGTAGACCAAAATAGCAAAAAAAAATCCCGTGGTACCACCAGCAGGGCGTATTTTAATTCACTCGGAATGATATCCGTGTCGGAAGCGACTGTCTTGATCACTTATATTTCAGAAACGCATCCCGACAGAGAAATATTGTCGGGATTATATCCGTGTTTATGCAGCTGAGTTGTCGAATCTAAACGGGACATTTCTCTGACGGGATGCGATTCCGAAATATAAATAATCAGCTTCCGAGACGGATATCATTCCGAGTGAATTAAAATCATCCTGCAGAAAGAGTATGCAGTAGGACCACGGGCAATGAACGAAAATCTTTTAGTAACTAAACAACACTTGAAATATTTTTATCGCGTATAAGTACATATTTTATGTTATTTTATTTGTCGGCGTTTCGAAACTTTTGTTGGCTTCCTACAACCGCGAAATCCAATAAAAACAGTAAAAACTGCTTAATTCAAGGTGTTAATCGCGAAAATCTTACTTTCTACTTTTTATTATATAATACCAAAATCAAAACCAGGCTTAGTAAACTACTGACAGAGGGCAAATTTTTTATAACTATAGATTAGCGTTTTGGTACCTCAAATTCAAGTTTCGTTATTCCATAGGAGAGCGCCCTTGAAATTTAAATTACACATTTATTGGAAACATCCGCATTTTACAAACAGAAATTATTATAAGCAAGCTCTTTCGTCCGTTTGTTTATCCCATCGTAAAAGCAGCGAAATCTTACCTGTTTATAATTTTGTACATTTTGTATTACTAATTTAAAATGTATACATGTTTTCTTCTAATTTCAATGGAGTCGACAAAATTCTAGTTTTTTTGACGGTAAAATTCTTGATCTTCAATGAACACAATTGAAGTTGAACAACTGGATGAAATGGTATCTAACATAAAAGAAAAATACATATGTTATGTATATTAATTCGTATATACTGAGAATCCAATTTGAAACATTTGTTCAAATTCAACAATTAGAATTTGATTTCGTTATTTTTTAATTTATTGTTGCCAAATTATGTAATTGCACACTACTATGTATTTACATAAGAACTGAGAGTGTTTGATAGCTACAGCCTTAACATATAAATTATAACAGTAATATTTTGTGTATATGTGATATACGATTTCCTATATACGTAGATATAAGTGTGTATTTTAATGGTATTCTGAGTTAATAAAAAAATAGGAAAACAAAATTGACTAAATTGTAATGTGCAGAAAATTTGATAATTTTTTTTGTTTTATTTTTCTTCTAAATAGTGCGAAACGAAGGCCTTTTGATATTTTTACATTGGAAACTTAATGTTGACATTAATTTTCCACATAAGTGTTTAACCAATGGATAAAGTAATAACGATCACACAAACATGGCATGATCTTTAACCCCGGATTCCCTGTAAATATTCATCAACCTAAATTGCATTAAGTACATACAACATGCAAAGTTCTTTATTTTACCTTTGTTTTTAATTTCATTTTATCTTTTACTCATAAGAATTTTTTTGTAACCATTGCTATAATCTTCATATCAGCTGACGGCACGATGCGGGCACGGAGCAAAAGCGGGCAACAGCTACCTATCTATAGGTAGCTGTTGAACTGTAATTCAGTGTGTCTATGGATCTCTTTGTCTTCTCTTCTAACCTATATCGCAGTAGATCTATCATGTCTGCTTCGCACTATTACTTAGACTAGTCATAACTCGAGTAAATCCATCTAAGCATTTGGTTCACCAGATTGAAAGGCAATAGAAAGAAGCTACTAGCTTGTATAGCGGCCCCCAAAGAGAATATAATCACTACGTTTAAGAGACGGGAGTGCCATAGAAAAAGTTAGAAAACGACGCTTGTATGAAACGTACACTAGACTTCAACACCAACAAAACAAAATAAAAATGAAACGTATGACGTCACGGCAGAGCTGCCAACATAATCACATCAATTAGGGATGTATGCGTTTACATTATTTGTCGATAAAATATATGAAGCTATAAATGTAGGATTCCTAGTAATTGTTCATTTGAAATTCAAGGTAGATCCACTTACACTATCGCGAACACTATGATGATGGCAAAATAAAACAAATCTTTGGGCTTTATTTTTATATGGTCAGCTGCTGCGCTTTCTTCGCCGCATCTGCAGAAATTTCGTCGTATAAAGCGAACGATTTATTAATCATTCCACACTCGTTACGTATTAATAAATGGCTTAGTCGGCCCAACAGCTGATCAGTCATTTTATTTTGATCAATTTGGCACATCCAAAAAAGCTGGTATTAGATAGGGTTACTGTGTTTGACAATTTACCTATATCCTTGACATAATTGACTGGTTTAATTTCCCGTTCAAATATGTTCGTTGCATCGTCTACAGTTTGACACAGTTGCAATGTTGGATACGTAAGACAAGTTTTATCAGGCCACCATTATCTTAGTGCGATGTAATTATAATAAGAATTAGGCTTAGGATTTAAAACTTTCATACAACTGATGCATTGCTCGCAACTTATATTTTTTAAGAGCGCTGAAGCCAAATATCCGCTTACATAAACAGTTGGCTGTTTGTCGAACGATTTGAAAATTTTTTCCAGCTCTTCGTCGAAAATTTGTGCTTCAGGAATGTGTACTACGGGATGAGCGACACTGTCCAAAATTATGTTTTCATTCTCAACAGCGGAGTCTGACTTTTCTCTCTCTTGTTTGTGGTTCGAGAATACAATCTCCTGAAAATCAAAAATAATTTCGTTCTCATCCTCTTCGCAATTCAACCCTCTACTTTTCGGCGTACTGAGGCCAGTTATTATTGATGATTTCAGTGCCGATGTGAAGTGGTGACAAGTTGGATTTTTATTTAATTGTTTTATTTATCAACGGAACGTAAATGTCGACTTTGACGTCTACCATGACAATTTATCCATAAAAAAACTTGCAAATGGAGTGTTATTTTCCAATTTATATCGAAACTTTAAAAATTATATCTCGTAAACCGTGAATCTCCGCAACTTCAAAATTTGTAAAAAGCTTTCTATTTAAGAGTACTAACTACTATAAAAACGTGAACTTCCAAATCGACGGTCCACAAAGGAAAGTTTAGCCACCATCATGCCTTCTCCTTAAATATCGACAGTCGATAAAAAAATGTCAAACTATTAATGGCTTATTTTCAAAATTATCTAAGCTAAAACTGTAAATCACGTAGTTCTTTTTCTGTAAATGCTTTACAAAATTAATTAAATCATCAAATAATATTATTTTTTGCTTACCTATCGTCATTCAATGGAAATTTAGCGATAAAGACCCGCTTCTGGCTATCTGAACGGCCGGACCTTATATTACATATTTCACACGTTTTATAATGCATTACTGGTTTATTAGGCATTATTTCACAATATATATTACGCCACACTCATTACACAAACAATAATAATAAAATATAAGAATTCACGATCTTGATGAAAAACACTCGTGCAAAAAGAAATATGGCGCCAAAGAGAACTATGCGCATGCGTGGGGTAGTTTAATATATGTGAGAGCAAGACAGCGATAGCCGCCATTATTTCTAGTGCACATTTCATACATATTGTAATCTCAGTTTTTTACTTGGCACTTGCGCCAGACTGGCGGCCCCTTTCAGTTTCACAATCGAAGAGCCACGAAATACGATGCATCGCCAATTTGTGTGCAGTTCCGTAGACGTTTTCAACTTTACTCTTTTGTAATAGGTATTGCTTAAGGATGTGATTTTTGTGTAATAATGTATGAATTAGGTAGTTATGAGGTTCGTAAAAAGAAAGATGAGAAACCGTTTTAGATTCGATTAAATATATAATATTTAGGCATTATACTTTTTTTGTGTTTTTAAGATCGAAAGTATTTATATATTTAATTGTAAATCGGGTTCTAAAGGCGAGATCGTATGAAAGTCGGCAAAGAGTCTTGAAGCCTGATACTTTGTCTTATTATATTGATGATTACTTCCAGTAGCATCGTGTATTTTCTCAATTAAGAACATGAGAGTAGCTGAATATAATTTATAAACTTTTTTTTCTTCTTTATTGGCCAAAATTTATAAACTTGTCAAATTAGTTCAATTGTAAAGTTGTAACAGATGTGAAAATAACGGCTATGAATTTAGTAGCGTCTATTTTCTTGGAGAAAAAAGGATGGAAGATATTGGACAGACTTAAAATTAACTTCCATCCTTTTCTCATGTTTTTATTTAGAAAGAGACGTGATATCAAATAAGTTAAGTTTGTAAACATCAAAATGGTCATTGGCCTGGATTCTTTTATTACAAACCCCAACCTAATTTTAGTTTCAATCTCTCTTTCTAAACGAGAACATGAGAAAGAGATGGAACATATTTTAGACCTGTCAAACTAATCCAATTGCTTGTGTCTAGTGTAAATTTAACGGCAATGAATTTAGTGGCGTCTAATATATCAAGAATAGAAGATGTTCGACCGTTCCAAAACTAAATTTAGGCCTGTCAAGCGTCTTCCATCTGTTTCTCATGTTATATATTGGAAAGAGAGAAGGCGAAACTAAAATAAGGTTCAGGTATGAAACGACAGAATTGACACCATTGTCTCCAACAAATGCTGTATCAATACGATCTCGCTATGTGTGTAAAGAAAAGCAATTATCGATAACATGTCTGATTCCACTCGTTTGTATTATATAAATAATAATAATTAATAAAGGAAATGTTATATCGCATATTTTTTTATCGCTCGAATGTAATCTTAGCTTCTAAATGTACCTACTAGTATGTACATATGAATATTTCTTAGAAATCGCCCAGCATAAATTGACCCATCTGCCATACTAATTCAGCTCTTTTTTGGGTCAGTTTATATTGGAATCCATTTCTTAAATTTGTATATTGCACGAAATGGGATTATACCATAATTATAAGACACAAATAAAACGTGTCACCTAATAACATTTTTAATTTACGCCTCTAGATATTAAATTGTAGAATTAGTCCCAATTTATCCCAAAAAAAGTATATACTTAATTATAATGCTAAGATATAAAATGGTAATGAAAAAGATAGTGTGAGTATTCTATCAAAATTTCCTGTATTTATGTTTATAGTTGTCATAAAAAAAATGCTTAGAATAATGTCTGGAATCCGCGAGCTGCCTTCGGCTAACAATCTCGTGTTCGTTTTCGATTCCAAACCGATTAAAACCAGCGGTCACTAGTCTTCGTGTGGAAGAAGTTGTCTAGAGTTTTCGCTTCTTTTCGTTTTGTAAGAACTTGTATCCTTAATAACGTTCGTTCCAAAATGATAACCAGCGAACATTTTAGACTATTCCTTCCAGCCGAAGACCTAGCGACCGTTGGTCTTAATCGGGTTGGATTCGAAAACGAACACGAGATTGTTAGCCGGTAAGGCCCCTGCTTGATAGCTTACAATTTTATTTTTACATTGTCTAAGAATGTACAGTTCTGCCACAGAGAATAAAAGGGTTAAAGATGACACTATAAAACACTTTTCAGACAAATTACATTATGACTGGTTTAAGTTGGTTAAGTTGGTACATACATAAGATAGTTTGGAAACAAATAAACAAACGTTATTTTACTTCAAATGCTATCCCAGGTTAATAAACTACACATAGAATGAGAACTTGGTTTCAAGTGCGGGTGCCGGAACATATCGTTAGATGTTTTGTGCTAGAAGGCGGTAACTAGCCAGGCTAGCAGTAGAAAACGCCCTTCAACAAGCGTGTAAATAAACTCAATTTCCATTTTTTAGCAAAGTGAGCTACTAAGCAAAGTTAGCTCCAGGCTTAAACTAAAAGCTATTTATCCATGATAGATCCAAAGTGATATATTAATTTTGGTCAATATAAGTCACTATGGTGACTAAAAATACTTTCTATAGTGGTATATAACTCCGAGAGTTCAAATATATTTAGGTAGTCAACTCAAGGTTACTATATTCCCGGATATATCTGTCTATTTGTTATCTAAGATGAACTTTGATATGGTATGGTTATATGATAATTGTTCACCAGATTTAACTTACTATTTAAACTATAACTATGAACTAAAATAAATGTAACTCTTATGTTGTCAACAATTAGGTACCGGTACTTATTAACAGTAATCAATGTCACCAGTGTTTTGAGATTGTCAATATTATCAGAACACTGGTGGCATTAGCAGTGCTTTAGCTGGCGGGACGTCTGGTTGAAGCAACGCGTGCCAAAAAGCTTGCATTTGGTAAAATTAAATCATGAAAATAATTGTGTAGAGTACCTACTAATTTTTGATACATTGATTTTGACCTTCGACTGGAATCTTTTTTGATTGAAAACTATAGATCAGTAAAGTTAAAAACTAAAACACAAATAGGGTGAAATAATTATATCTTAGATAACAGAAAGATTTAGTATGCTAAGATGCAAACTTCAAAGTACCTACTTGTGTTTACAAAAATGTAGCCGTTAGATTATTCAAAGTGTGAAGAAATTAAACTTAATGAAAGTTAATCTAAATTACCTGTCCTAGAATTTACCTAGACACGCAAAGTTTAGTACGCGGAGACAATGCAACAATACATCTTTTGGCAATTTGTAGAAATAAAGTTGTTTTACAATGAAAATTATGTTTTATTTCAACGAACCCAAGTACAGCCAGAACAGAAACCAAGCCAGACACAATAAGTCAGAGACAATAAGCCAGAACATGTCACGCTAAGTAAGGATACCTAGTAGCCATTTAGACAAAGTCCACGCGCTTCTTTTTCCGCACACACGCTAACACCAATACCAAAGAGAATAATATAATCCCGGACCAATACCATAAATTAAAAAGCCGTCTAATCTATATTCTACACCATAGGAGTAGGTATAGTCACCATTGGCCCGGTAACAAGAAAAAAATAGCGAGTTGAAATTATTTTACTTTACATTTAACTTCACTCCTTACTTATTTGTTTGTGGAACGGTTCACTAATGAATAGCCGGTAACTATTTTTTATTGGTGTCCAGATGTATCACTGCCAATGAAAGGTATTGAACAAAAGACAGAAATTAAAAGGGGACCATGTGATATCCTTACCTTATAAGTGTATACATAGGTATTACCTATTTGACTCTGGCTGATTGCACAAACCATTCAAAGCAAAAAAAAAAACTGGCTTTTGATATGGCAAAACTTTCAAATAGTTTAAAATAAATCTAAAACAGAATTTAGACATCGCATAGACGCCTCCAGAATAGTACAAATTCAGCAAATCCGAAAAATCTTACGCAGTGAACACTTTTCAACCTCGAAAATCCGTCTTAGAACATTTTTAGCAAGCAAACTAGCTTAGTTTATACGGTTGGCGTGATCTGAAGTCCTCCAGGGCACGTCTTGAGTTTAATAGGACTGCATTTTAGAGTCGAACCAGGGAACCAGGGTCTTGGCTTCTGGCCAAGTGATCGCTCTTGCACGCTAGCGATCGCGGGGCTAACAAAAATTGATTTGATGCTTAGGTTTTGGTATAGTATGGAGGCAGAGTAAAGGTACCTATGTGTATAGAGGTGTGGGTAATTAGTTTTGTTATGTACTTAAAATACACATGATATCCATTTACCTTGGTGGGCATTACCTACTCAATATCAAAGAGGATTAGAATTGCCGCCGGACCAGTTGTACCATTATAGAGTAGGTATAGTATGATAGTAACAGTAGTACCTACCATTAATAGTACATTTAATTTTAGTATGTTCTTTATTTGAGTTTGCTACTTTGGCGTGAAAAACCATTTCTCATAAAGCTGGTAAAGCCACGGGACACACCTAGTCAAACAAAATTTAATTTCATCAGATAGGTATAGGTACCTAGGCCCATACGTTTGTGTCCCAAAACAAAGGTAGACAAAGCCCTTCCACCTTGGTAAGGGTAAGCGCGTTCATCTAAGCAATCAAAAGCTCGTTTACCATATCACGGGGTTGACTTTAACTTTACTGAGCCCACCCTTATCACGGCTGGGTGTTAGCCAAGTTGCTTGTCGTGCGAAAACGTTTGGTCGCCAGCTCAGCCTTAAGTAGGTAGGTAACTTGGTGAACAGGGGTCGTATCTATAAGCTGGTTAAGTTTTTGCCAACTATAAAATATCTAAGCATTAATGTGCCAAAACAATTATTTTCTTAGGAAATTGCGAATTTTTTTAAATCCCGGCGCTGCCATTTATTTATGATAGTAACAGCTCTTCTGCGATTGCCTATCTAGGAGGGTACCAGATTATCCTACTACCTATATATAGAGCCTAGCCCATTTTCTAACGTTATGAACGTTAAGTATTATTTATAGGTATCATACATAAATTCTTTTAGGTAAACAGCCATAAAATAGTAAAAATAAAGATCAGATGAAAAGCTCACAAATTAAGACTCGTAATCATTCCCTTATCTCTTAAAACTAATTGTCTCTACTGGAGCTGAGTTGGCAAGCAAAAATCTCGTGTAAAACAAAACAACAGTAGGTAGCAATTAAGACGCGGCAAACAAGAAATCAGATTAGTGTGCGCGCTCGGCAGAAACCTGAGATAACTCGCGCCCTGACGGGGATGAATATACGGCGAGTCAGGGGAGTTATTGTAGGTACGAGGGTGGTAAGAATGAGTTGGTGGTATAAGTGGTCTACCGGAGTCTCGTTTTTTACATTGGGATTATGGCCGCATTTGACCACTATTTCAGCTGAGATGAAGGGACAATGTGCTGGTCGAGTCGAAGGTGAATCGCGCTTTCCTATCGTGCATAAATGGTGCAATAGAAAAAGCGCTTATTATCACACGTCTGTACCGAAACGTTGTTTACGTGCAGTCTACAAAGTCCACTGCAAGTACTTGATCACAGTCGTCGATAAGTCAATAATTATAATAAATTGAGTTTTGAGAGTTGTAGGTTTGTGAGCACCTATTTATGGCAACTATCCCGTTAACTGTGATTTAGTTTGTAGCATTGATTAAAAAGCCAATTTAAAAGCTTATATATCTCAAGATTTCAAAAGAAGCCTTTTTGAATACACTACTAAATCTCAATAGGTAGGTACTTACCCAAAGAATAAGGCTAATTTTTCCAAGCGATACCCAAAATAACCGTCCACAAGTTCTCCACAAAAGTTCTTTGATGACGCACCACGGGCTCAAAGCTGTTTACTCTTAAAGCGCTTATTATTTCAGAGAACAAGGCAATTTTACTGATAACTAAACAGACCTGAGAGTGCCGTCCGGGGAGCACTTTGTTTTTTAAGTCACCCCCGCGTAAAATTGTACAGAAATTGTGGAGACGAAGCGTAATTAGAGGAGATAGCTCGCTGGTAAAGTTTATCCATGCCTGCTGGGCTCCCGCTACCCATACCTACTATCTACCATCTTTTTTTAAGCCATAGTTAGCAAACAAGAAGATGGTCCACCTTTTAGTAAGCAGCTACCGTCGCCTAAGGATCGTACAGTATAAGATTTCCATGTGTCAATTAGGTGCTGATGAGCTTTCAAGCGTTGGCGGTCAGTAACAGTGATGAAACCGTGGAATTTGCTATCTGTAACACAAATAACAGCAATTTCATCAAACACGCGGACGCGATGTCCTTTACTAATTTATTCTTGAGAAAGTCCCGGCTATCCGGAGCTGCAAGAACGAAACTAATGGCGACGGCAACTTGACTCTCGAGTCTCGACTCCTAGATCGTAGTCGCTGGGTAGGGGATGAGAGAAAGCGGGATAAGTAACATAACATAAAAAATTACACACTGATATCCATGTACTGGATTTTTCTATGCCGCAGGTGGCACACATATACACAACAGTGGGTGTTTACTCAAGACCCGAGAACAAACTTTATGTTCGCAACACAAAGTTTGCCCTAGCCGGGGATCGAAACCCGGGGCAGGCAGGGTTACTACCAACGGACCCTTTATACTGTACCAATAAGTAAGTGTACCTACCCCAATCTTATGCAGAATCGTCATAACTAGTAATGAGTACTAGTAAGTAGACGCAGATTTTGCTTTTCCTATTTTAGCAGATTATGTTTATCTTGCAATCTGTATAGGTATACCGGCCCAGCCATAGTAACTATATCCACGTCCTTCTCTGTTTTAATTTTTACCTATGCGACTAATCCATCCGTACTGTAATACCTAAATGCGAATGTGTGTTTGTATGTTTGTTGATCAGTTGGTTTGTACTTCTTTCACGCAGCAACGGATCGACGTTATTTTTGGCAAATATATAGTTTATGTAAGTCCTGAGAGTAACATAGGCTACTTTTTACTCCGGAAAATGCATGGTTCCTGTGCATGAGAACGCGGGTGAAACCGCGGGCAAATGCTAGTCAATTCTAAATGACTTAGGGCTAGGCCACAATAATGTAGTGATACGACGCATCGCAAAAACGATGCTGGAACACAATGCGATGCGTTGACGCAACCCAAAAATTTCATCGCATAGGTACGGCATCTTATGAGAAAATTGACTTTTCTCTACCATAAACTTCAAGAGAAGCGAGAGCGCTGAGCTTACACAGATCTATTGAATAACAACCGCTTTCCTCTCTCTACTTGTGCATCATAATAATTTATGAACAGAAACCGGCTCGGGGAGACGGCAATTAGCCGAAGCATAACGAACGCTCCAAATAAATATCATTTCATGATTAATGTCGCCTTCATAAATATGTTGTACACCGGACACTGACGGCTCCCGGCCGCGCGATATGAAGGGTTCATTTAGTAAATTGCAAAAATGAGATGTAAAATCAGGGGATTTAGACGATTTTAACCGTTATAATTTTAAATGGCAACTTACCGTAAGCTTGACATGAGTAATTCTCTCTTGGATATAATGCGATCCATTTGTATTGTATAGGTATTTCGAATTTACGCCGTGACATTAAGTAAAGCTTTACAAAATCCTTTTATTTACTTTCCCAATAGAAAAACTATTCTGGCTATCCCACATTAAAAATATTGACACAGTTCAATTTAGATCAGGTTCTTTAGCGCCTAACCGGGATTCCATGTATTTAGAGAAAAGATAATCAGGAAAAAACATGCCAAAAAGAATGCTTATAATTTCAAGTTGGTTGGCAGATTATGGGGATATAGTAGAACATATCGCATACTGCCAGATCCGGATTGCCCCTTGAATTGTTATTGTCTTGTAGTGAGCGCGTACTGGAGCACACATACGAGTACATACAGTAGGTACCTGTAGTTAGTCATCAAGAAATTCGGGGTTGATTTCGATCGCTCCCATAGCCTAGTTGGTGGCCTAGTCTAGATAATTAGAAGACGTGGATTCGAGTCCCGTTGGCAGCAAAATTTTTGAGATGTCGTATTTACTTACGTACTTATACATAGGTACTATATACTACTTATAGGTACTTACTAGAAACCACGTTCGGCACCGCTCTGTGAAGATAGCATACTTTTCTGTTTCCACTATTTTTAGGTTTATCAATTCGTTTATGGGCCCCCATTGCTCCAGACAGACAAATAGATAGTTTCTATACTCCCTAGGTTAGCATTTCATCTCGATCTCGTCTGATTCGAAGATGGTCAATAGGTACGCTAAATCTATATTAGGACGGCCTCTCAAGTAGGTACAGCTGCCGGAAAACCCCGAAAGGCGCTTGGCGACAGATTTACAATTCGAGGGTGTTAGCTAGCCAGGCCAGCCCCAATACTCGTGCAAAATTTACCACCATCTTAGGGTAGGAGTTACTCGTAAATAATAACCTATCAAAACAAACAGTAACCCCAGTATTCGTAAGAAGTATTTAACGTTAATTAATGTGGTGTTCGTGCGAGATGGTTTGACGCCAAAGTTAAGCTCACAAGCTCTCGATCAAGTTCGTAACTACGCGGTTACATGGATCTAGAGAGGGCCTTAGTTACGGAAAATAGTTGGAAACTGGGTTTAAGACAACAAAAGTTAGGTTTAAGTTAGGTTTAGTTATGTAGGTGAGCGGATCCCACGTACCAGCGCTTGACGAGTCAAGAGCTTTGGAAATGCCTTGTGTAGGGGCATGAGGTGTCTAATTGTGTAAATGTAATAGGATTATTCTAAAGAGATTTCATTATTATTTCAAATCAATGTTAAAAACTTAATATGAAAACCGTTTATATTGTCAATGGATTCCTTTACAATTTGCTTCTTCAAATACCTAGCAACTTATTTTGCTTCCCGCTTTAATTGAGATGTAAATGCAGTATTGCTGTTTTTTACTAGGTACTGGAAAATAACACGAGTGCCACCCAGAACTGTTTCACAGTGCAGTGCACTCTGCAGAACACTTGTTACCCTGAGACATTAAGTAATAAATCTTATAAGCCCAGTAATTATCCAACTACTTGCTTAACAAATTGGAACATAGTCATGTTTGCAAACTACGGCTTGGTGGTTACACGAGCAAAGCTGTGGTACCCACCCTGCAGACGGACTCTTGCAGTACCTATAGTTAGTCGTAACACCTAAAAAATCTGCAGCCTTATCCAGTCTCTGCAGACGGACACTTGCAGTATAGTTAGTCATAACACCTATAAAATCTGCAGCCTCATCCAGTTCCTGCAGACGGACACTTGCAGTATAGTTAGTCGTAACACCTAAAAAATCTGCAGCCTCATCCAATCCCTGCAGACGGACACTTGCAGTATAGTTAGTCGTAACACCTAAAAAATCTGCAGCATCAGCCAGTCCCTGCAGACGGACACTTGCAGTATAGTTAGTCGTAACACCTAAAAAATCTGCAGCCTCATCCATTCCTCTATACTCGGATCATTGATTACCTACAAGTATTCACAAACTTAAATCTATTTGTTTTTACATCGCTGCCCGGCTACAGGTTAAGTTTTAATTGCCGTGAATGACATTGGAAAATACCTTCCGAGCCATTTCACTTTTTGTATCTGAATTGTAGTGTTGGGTACTGGGAATTTTATGCCCCTGTTATTTAAGTAGTTATTAGTCTTGTAGATTTTTTGGGTTATCTTTGAATATATGAGATAATAAACTATAGGTTCCTTCGAAATTTCCTGGTGCAACGGTAATAGGGTCAAGTCAGGTCAGGGTTAAAGTTAAAGTTAGGGTTAAGCCTAAGCTTATCTTTGGCACTTGACTTGAGACAACCCGATAGCTTGATATGCGGGACAGCGGTCATTATGAGCATGAAGTTCTGTATTTTTTACAGTCAAAATGTATGCAAGACAATGTTTATTGGTGGTGAGGCATGTTCATTGTTTTCTTAACCATAGACTAAAAACAATCTGCATACGTATCAAGTTATATGTAACCAACTATATGGTTAAGTTAGTGTCAGGTTTTTCAAAGTCTTTTGACCACGATTTTTTTGGTTTAATTTAAAATAGTATTCAGAACTTTCCTTATATATTTATCATAAATGATTATAGATCAATCTCGAAGATCAGTTGACGTATAAACTAACTTTATGAATTAATTAGTATTACAGTATTTGAAGTTTTTTTATTTATTTTTTAGCCTTAGAAAATTTTCCCTCATTTATAGAATGTTTTATTTACGTTACGACATCCTAAGTTATGTTTTCCAGAATCATTTAAAACACCTGTTGTGTTTTGTAATACCTAACAGAAATCCCTTTTTTACTCCATCTCTTCAGGTAGCCAATCTTCTAATACCTTCGTGAATAAGTACTTACTACCTTTTGAAAAAAGTCCCGAAGCATTTTCACACATTTGCCATTTCGAGGAAACTTATGATAACTACAAAACGTTTCCTTCTCGACCATATTTCATAAAATGCAAACATGGGTTTATGGTCCCTACTTATCCCTGTCTTTTTATCTGAAACTAATCCGTCCCAAATGGGCAAACTTACTTCAATAAACCGTCGAAGGCTATATTTATTTTTCCCATACACAATACACCTCACGCGTTGTAAGGGCCAGCTTCTACCCCAAACTTTTATCCCTTCAGGATACACACGGTCTCAAGCTGTGTGATACTTTGCAGCATCGGTAAAAACACAATTCGCGGAGCGAGTCTCATGCCTGCATTCGGGTAAGACTAGATCTGATGACTGAATCGTAGTTTTTTTTTTTTTTTTTTTTATGTCATAGTTGGCAAACAGGCTTACGGCCCGCCTGATGGTAAGCAGTTACTGTGAATTATTATTAATTGATCACTAATGATCGCAAATTAGCTTGAGTGACTGATTACTATATAATATACCTTTCTTTACTTTATATTACTATCTCACCATTGTGATGGTGTCATTGAAGATGGTAAAACTGCAACTTAGGCTAAAACTTAGTTAAAATAAACTGCACATAACGTATAGGTACCTATGTGTAATGTGACACGCTTTTATTTTGTTTAAGTGCAAGCTTTTGTGTGTTTGTTTAGTCCTAAGTAAGATACCTAGTCATAATTTTTAGGTAAAGTCCTCAATTATGAACCACAGTTATTGGTGCTTGTTATTTTCAAATCAGTATTATTTTGAAAATATAAGAGTGTGTGCACTCTGAAAAATACAAGAGATCTCAGTCCTTTTTTATGTTTACTAAACTAAACTATGTATAAAAATGCCTACTATATTTATTCTAGATTAAAATTTAGTCTTTAACACACACATTTAAAAAAAAATGACGCAACACTTGCAATTTTTTTAACATTTGCCGATCCTTCGACGTACCTTTGCCGTGTAACCCCGTGTAAGCTGCTTTTCAGTTATTCCGCGCACGGTTGTCGATTTATCCCCGCGTATATCGATGTATCGGCGTGTGACGAGAATATCGACTGCCCATTCCGATTGTGGCCATCGCAATGAACGAGCCGGAGTTATTTGCGTTCATTTGGGACCATTGTTATGGGTACATGGGACAAAAGTTTGGATGATGCTGTTATATCTATTTGTAAGGTCCTTTATAGTTTTTTTTAGTAAAATATACTAACTGTGCCCCTTAAGCTTTGTAATGATATTGCCAGCAACTTCACTGAATGCGATTTTTCAAAATTATATTAAGTGATTATTTATCTTCAAAAATATTAAGATGCGCGAGCGAGACAGCGGCCCGCCGCATTCTGTCCCTTAACAATGCAATGGTTGCATCTCTATGTTCGCCTCTACTGAAACTACCGAGACCTCAAGCTCATTGTAGGATTCGAACGATCAACCCACAGTTCAGCGACCGACTTCGCTACCATTGAGTCATCACCGCTTTATTCAGATAAGGGTTATGTAGACTTAAAATTTAAAAGCTGGTTCTATTCAATAGCTGAGTTTTCAGTGAAACCCCTCCATCCCCCTCAAGTTTTATAATCTATAGTAAAGCACAGCCAGTGCTCTTCCTAGGTTTAGCCTATTAACCTTTGACCCCATCCTCGCTTTAAATCAGGCGAGGAAGTCGTCAGGCACTGTAGCCTTTTTTCCTCAGCCTTTACTGTCTTACTGCTGGACAAAGTCCTCTCACTGCCCACACTATCGAGTAAAAAAAATATGAGCAGCCTTGACCCTAAAATGGCGACTTGCTAATTTAAAAAATATATAAATAACAAAAGTGAATGTATAGTTTTACATTTGACACAAAATTTAATTGAAAGCCGGCAGTCGAGTGGTGGTCGTTTGCCACTTCCTTCCAACGCCGAGTTCCTGTCTATGAATAGTTGGTAACTTCGTGGTCATTATGTTTCGGAGTGCATTAAAATATTTATCAATTTTATTTTCGTAAAATATGGCAAATGTCTGAACGTTTTCAAGCTATTAGTTTTTTAACACGAAAATGTTATATTTATGGTATGAAAAGTGGCGCAAAATTCGAAAGAAAATGTACAGTTAGGATAAAAAATTGTGAATATTATGTAATTTGCGTAAATAATAAACAATTGTAAATAAGGCTGTTTGTTATTACGCGAATTTCAAAATATTCTCAAAAAATACCGTAACGTGGTTAAAATCACAAAAAGTGTTATTTTTTGTCAAATTTCCCGCTACATATGTATGTATATAGGTTTGTTTGTTTAAGCAAACCTTGAAAGCTAAATTTGACCCACTTACCGATGTTCGATTGAGCCGAAATTATACAAGTACATAGGTGTATATGTAATTCGGATGACAATGCAATATAATGATGTCACAGAACTGGTCTGATGATGGAGCCGGAAGGTGGCCGTAGGAACTTGGTAACGAAACGACGTAGCCCCACCGAGTTTGATTTTGCTCGTTTGATTTGTCTTTACAAGTACTCTGATCCTAGATTATGTCCAGGATCTTGATGATGGAGCCGGATGGTGGCCACGGATGGTTGCCACAAGATTACAGTAAGTACCAATACTGTATTTTATAAAAGCTTGTCTGAAAAAATATCCACAAAAAACTTGTTTTGTTTCGAGCAACAAGTGGTAATACCAGACGACATGAACGTACAAATTTTTTAATTATTATTTTTCTAATTAGGGTGCCAGTCCAAAAACTTAAAAGCCTCAATGCAAGCATCATCTTGGCTGTAAATTCTGTTTTTTCTTAATTCACTTATCTATTAAATTTCTCCAAGACTAAAAGCTAGACATGGCCGGACGCGACTATAATAAGCCGGACAGTCCGGCTAAAGCCGGAGGCCTGGCAACCTTATCAACGGATCCGTCGCTATACTTGTTGCGTAAAAATTTTTCAATATCGAATAACGAGAGACGTACATTACTGAAATTGTATTAAAATTAAACCGCTCGGCGGAAACCTCTTTGTTTTACATATTATTAGCTTTTGAATTATTAAACTGTATACGTACTGTGGTATTACGAATATGTATTGATATTGATGGATTTTTAGAATAGGCACCTTCTTATTGTGATATTTGTATGTAAAATTATTCTGTGTTTGAAAGTTGCAGTCTTTGAGTATGCAGTACAGGTATTTAGTTTTTGAACACCTTTTTCTGAACTGTGAGAAAAATATGTTTTTGGTACCTACACCTACATAACAGAAAGTATATGAACACCAAAATATATTTACGCACTACATAAAAAAACTATATTAAAAATAATTCAGCAAACAGACACAGTATATATAGTATGTATACCTACCTATGTATACTGGATTAAAATACATAATGTAAATACGAATAATATCGTATTACCGTATCTGTATTAACTATACAAATATAATAACCGTAATATTATTTGATTCAGTAGTAGTAGATTGTGCTATGGTAGAATTTATATTTGATTTTAAATGCATTTTCAAATTGTAATTCTTACCTAATTTGGATTTTGTTGGGGCTTAAATACCTAGAGTTTTGACGCCTATTTCAAGGGGTAAACCACTCTGTGGCAGCTCTGCGGTCAACGACTAAGCTGAAAATCTCAATAAAATAAAGAAAAAAGTAAAAAAGCGGACGTACAAAACGCTTTCTTTGGTGTTTGGAGATCGCGAATAACAATATGTAGGTACGTAAGTATCTATAAGTGGGTATTATTATTTTATTTACTAGCTGCTGCCCCGCGGTTTCACCCGCGCCGAAATATTGGTTTTCATGGTTTTTATTTTTTTGCGCGGAACCCTAATACTTTTTCCAAAATAAAAGTAGCCTATGTTACTCCTTGTAACATCAGCTATCTGCCAGTGAAAGTCCGGTCATAATCGGCGCAGCCTTTTCGGAGATTACCCGGAACAAACAGACAGACAGACAGACAAAAATTTAAAAAATGACTGTGTTGGTGTAGGTCCCGTATATACTTTCATATGCATTTAGTAAAAAGCTGTTATTTTAATATTACAAACAGACACTTCAATTTTATTTAGTTTTATGTATGTATATATATGTATAGAAGATGTATAGATTACAAACCGCAAATTCATGACGCCCTAAAAGTTGGCCTTATGGCCACACCAAATAAAAGAATATTTGTAGCATTAAGATGAAAGTTTAATCCCAAAGGTGGAGCTTTAAGCTTTGAAACGAAATTCCTTTCGGCACACGTGCTACCGGGCGGAGGTTAGATTTCGACGTAAGACACTGTGTGGCATTCAGGCATTTGGCGTTGTGCACGGCAGAGTATGAGCTACACTGCTTATTTATTGTCAGTTATTATGCACACAAACTTCGTTTGATCCGAAACTTTTGAGTCAACACACGTGGTAGTAGTTGGATAATTGGGTACTTATCTGAACTAATGAAAAATATATTATGTCAATTCGTATTTAGTATGAGTAAAAGGCCTTAACAGAGGTACGTAAGCCGAATGTCCCATACGAACGAACTTCCCTGTTCATTTGAAAATTACAGGTCAGATTTAAATGAAATTTTGCATGTATAAGCGGATAAGCAGTATCTAGGGGCAAAATGTGTTCGTTTTGGTTCAAACACCACTAAAATCAAATTAGAGCGAAGTGAATTTTCACTATTTCCACCGCTAAAACGACTCGTTTTGAACTGATTATTTTCATATAATAAACTCGTTCAATCAAAAAACTTTTGCACCTTACCCCTCGGTAATATAGTCAACTTTGAAAATAATACATAATAATTGAAATAGATTATGTCCATTCAAAATGAAAAAGGAACTTCGAAAAGTTATCAAAAAAATGTAAAATATTGTCGACATTTTGCAACCGCTTCGTCACACGCGGGGTGAGGTAACGGGGAGACGCAGTGAGGCTACGGAAACTCCCGAGTCCCGACAATTGCCAGTTACAAGTGAAACAGGAACAATATTTACCGCTCGGCGCTAGGCCCATCGCGGAGTTGGGCGAGTCATACGTACCCTTCATAAGTGGGACAGTAAGTATAAACTAAGGGAAAAAATTAATAAATAATATTATATTTATTAAAATTAATTTAAAAACTAAAGGCCATGCGTCTCGAAGTTATTCTGAATTGCAATGAATGCTCATTACTCCTCATCTCTCCTCATCATTTTTCCTTTTTTTGTGTTGTGTATTAGCCATGTATGTAAATGTTTTCTTAGTTTAGTTGTGTAAATATTTAGGTGGAAGGTAAAAAGCACAGATGTAATTTAAATTACTACGAACACATCATTTTTTCTTCTTCAAATGAACCTATTGTAAACATTAGGTATTTGTACATTGTTATTTCTTAATATGCCTTGCGATCACTTTACAGTTCTGAATAAGAAACATTCCAAAATTTAACGCCGTAAGTCAAGTTCGCCTCGCGATTTCGAGATGTTTGCGAAAAAAACTAGAATGAGCTTAATTACTGGTCTAGATTATACTGTGCATTCTGTGTAAATCTTGCGAGCGCGCGGGAATGTCGGCCCGTGCCGCCATGACAGTTTTGCAATTAGGCGCCACAAAATGGCGGCGGTTTAGAATTACCGCGCGGTATAATGCTGTGCGGCATTCAGCCGCGTTGGCTCAGCGTCATTGGCATCCTATGTGGTAGTACAATAGAAGTTTACCAAAGTATAGGAAGAAGATAGGCATATATAGATTTTATAGGTACGATCCAGCAAGGCGATCTGTCAATCGAAAGTTCGAATCGTTGCCGTTGACAGTTGACATGTCAACAGTCAAGTGTCAACCCAACGCGCAACGTGCACACTGCACATAGGTCTACAATGAGTACAATGAGCGTGAGATTTTGTTAAAGGAAAACATCATGATAAAGCCATAGCATAAGTAGTGGTAGAGCATTTTATCGTGCTCGCCTGGCTTAGCTCCACCCTCGAGTTGAAAATCTGCCACCTTCCTGTCGGTATGTTTCGGCTGCTGCACTTGAGTTACTCATCGACCCCGATACTAAAGTATAAAACACGTATCAACAGGTCAAGCAGATTTTCTAAACCTTCATCCGCTTCATCCAACTAGTAAGAAATAAAAACACCTAAATGAATAAAAACTAGTAACCTCCTAGAGAAAGAACACAGCACTTTCCGCCTTGCATTTAATACTTAAAACGTGATCTCCGTTCGTGACTTGCTGCTAACTTCCGAAGTGTCAAGTGATTAAGTGACTTGCATCCGCGACTCTTCCGAACTGATTTTGTCGAAGCTACTCGCGTGTCAAATTGCTTACGACCCCTGCCGCATTGTGTTCCGAGAATGTGAGAAGCTTTGATTAATTTTCAATTGTTTTGTATTGGAAAGATAAAGGAAACTCGAAAACTATTTACATGCGGAAGGGAAACTCTGTCATATGGAGATAATGCCTTCTTTCTTGCAATGAGACCACATAGACAGATGAAGAATTTAACGTACCTATATTCGACTAAATCCTGCTCGTTGCTTTGCACGCGTCGATCCCGAATAAAAAGTAGCTTACATGGCACTCAGGGAAATGTAGCTAGGAAGCTACATTTCCCTGAGTGACACGTAAGCTACTAGGCTTTGCCACGTAGCGACGCACCATAGTAATCTCGAGTCAGCCCGCACCAATGACATATATTAAGTTATGTGAGGATTATTCACACTCGCTCTAAAACGGTGAAGGAACACATCGTCAGGAAACCCGCATGTTCAAGAACCACAAAATTCGAGGACAAGTGACATCCACCAAGCCGCACTTGGCCGCGTGGTAGATTATGGCTTATATACCTACCTCTCTCTCTGGGAGAAGGCTGGTATCCCAGCAGTGGGAGCGTAAGAGGCTGATAATGATTATCGCATTAAAGTTATATAAAACCATATATCATATTATGAGGGTTGTTACAATGAATAGTATACGATGGCTTCTGTCATGTCCCAGTGAACAGCTCAAACGACGGTACCGAATCACTGCCTAGTCCCCGAATCCGTGTTCTCATGATTTCTCGCACTTATCCATGAATCTCGACCGGGTTAACATTTCCACATGGCGGAATCCTGCGCAGTAGGTACGCGTAAATTGCGTCTCCCCTGCCCTAATGGCGTCGAAGCGTACCCAAATACAGGGTAAATATCGGCACAATCATATAAATGGAAACAGTAGTGTAACTACATATTACATTAGTAACTTTTAAACTTTCATGATTGTTTATTTTAAAAAGGGACTTAATTACGATAAAAGAAGGTCACGAGAAGACTTCTCTTCTCAAGACCAATGCAAGTTGCATGCAGATCGAAGCGTCGCGCGTCGAGGTAAATAACAACATGTGTTTTTATCGCGATTAAGTTCCGCTCTACACTTTACTTAGTAGATTTTTGTAAGTCAGTGTTTTTATTCCAATCAAGAAACAATGATTTGAGTGAGACCAAGACAAGGTCGAAATTTATAGTTTGTATTGCATACTATCTGCTGCCACGCGGTTTCACCCGCATAGAGATTTTGGATTACATGGTTTTTATTTTTTGCGCGGAACCTTAATTATTTTTCTAAAATTAAAGTAGCCTATGTTACTCCTTGTAACATCAGCTATCTGCCAGTGAAAATCCCGTCAAAATCGGACCAGCCGTTTCGGAGATTACCCAGAACAAACAGACAAACAGACAGACAAAAATTTAAAAAATGGTTGTTTTGTTATAGGTACCGTATATACTTTCATATGCATTTAGTAAAAAGCTATTATTTTGATATTACAAACAGACACTTCAATTTTATTTATCTGTATGGATTGTTTAGATTGCAATTGTTTATTAGTTTCTAGTATTAGTCGTTATAGAAAAACTGTATTGTACCTACACTCTAAACGTACCATTTATCCTGTACTAGGCCGATGTTTTTGACCTATCATTGACTACTCAGACTGCTAGACATCATATAGAGATAACAGAATTTGCTAGAAATAACAGAATTACTAGAAGGGATTCTAGCAATTCTATTATTTTCCACTTTTTTACGATGTTCCTTAGAGGTGTTTTTCATACTAGCTTATATTTCCCAGTGACTTCACAATACTAGAATAGTAGGTATATTACTGTTGAGGCGGAAAATAAAGAAATTGACAGCCGAGCAATATTGGAAGGATCAGGCGAAACCGAGTTCTTCCGAAGTTTTTAAAGGTACGAGGTGAACCTTTTTAATTAAACGAGGCCGTCAATTGCTATTTCGGTAGAGACTTGTATAGAACTTTTCTCCGACTTACGATGAAACAAATAAATTAATCCAACAAAACATCCACAATATAGACCACTTAGACAAAGCGACCTCTCAATTTTTTTTATTTTTGAAAAGGATCGCCGATTCAGATTTCATCCTCTAAAATAATAAATATCGTGTGCCTAAAAACACTTCGCTGTATACTAAAACAAAAAAATAAATAAAAAATAGTCCAGCAATTTCACATCGTCGTTTTTGAAATTGCTAGCGTGTGACTTCGTTGAGGACCGAAAGGGGTCGATAGACGTGTCCTTTTTTTAACCTCTTCCAAAAAAGGAGGAGGTTCTCAATTCGTTTGTATTTCTTTTGTTTATGTTTCCTACTTAATAGCTCCGTCATTCATAAACCTATTTGTAAAATTATTTCTTTATTTGAAAGGATATACTTTCAGAATGGTCCCATGAAAATTTTCATCAAAATCGATTCAGTAGTTTGTTGTTGAAGTCGGTTCGTCGTTTTCTTATAAAGCAATTTTTAATTAATGATTCTATTATTTTCTGAGCATGAGGGAGAAAGTTACATAATAATAACTACATTTAGCAGTTTATACTGGACTCTTATCGTCATATGACGTTCAGTTGGTTGTATGTGGTATATGGTAATAACCCTGTCCTCACGAACTGAACCATCCGCAGAAATTTCAGTTTTCTCGCGAAATAGCGATTGCTCAAGCATGTATGAAGTTACTTTACTGGTAAAATTTTTATACTGTGATATCAGGCTTTTAACGTATTTGAATAAGTCCTCCCCAGTACTCCATAGCGGAACGGTATCGAAATAGTTTCTTTGAGTGTCGCTTATCGGGATTTAGAATAATCGTATTGAATTTAAATAGGAGTAAATTGTTTGAATATTGTTTTGTTCTGGATTTTGAAATTGTATTTATAGGCGAGTCAAAGTTAAATTTAATTGTTTATAATGACTAGTGACTGTGATGTTTTGGCTTCAATTAATTTAGTGAAAGAATACTTAGGAAAATATTATGATGGTTGGAAAATATGAATATCCCAAACGAGTCCGAAGATTTGATATTCAATCTTTAGCTAACTTGCGTGTTTTTCTTCATCCTAAAGAAAGATGGTATATAATGTCTATATACTATTATAAATATGAAAGGGTGTTTTTGTGTTATCTTTCTTTGAGACAGAAACGGATAAACGTAACATTTTACCACACTTTTATTAGCTTCATTTTAACAATGTAATAAAATCTTAGGGGCAGCGTAGACGCTTATGCAAACGTACGTTAGAAGTCAACTTTAATCTATTTCTAATTGTTGTATCGACATGAAACTTTGTATGTTGTGTAGTTCGGATGACAAAACTGTAATTTGGTGAAGCTGATTTGATGATGGAGCCAGGAGATCGATAGTGGAACTCTTCAGTGGCTACAAGAAAGTACTTCGAGTTTGTATGATTTATTTTGTCGAGTTTATTAGATTGCATTTGGTGTTGAGGATCTGGTGACGGAGCCAGGAAGTGGAAGTGTGTTTTTTAGTTTCTTTAAACTACATATAATTATTGCATAGAGATTATGAGCCGAAGAGTGTCATTTAGGCTACTTTAATCCCGGAAAAAACGCACGGTTCCTATATGAAAATCGCCATGCGGGTGAGCTGCCGCGGGCAGCAGCTAGTATGTACTACTAAAATAAGAATATGAAGTCACCGTACTATAATCCAACATTAGATCACATTATCAGCCTCTTACGCTCTCCACTGCTGGGATACCGATCTTCTCTCAGAGAGAGAGGTATGGACCATAATCCACCAAGCGGGCCCATGTGCGCCTATGGTGAATGTCACATGTCCTAGAATTTTGAAGTTCTGGAACATGCGGGTTTCCTTACGATGTTTTCCTTCACCGTTTTAGAGCGAGTGTGAATAATCCACACATAATGTGATATAAGTCATTGGTGCGAGCCGAGTCGAGATTCGAACTACCCATGGTGCTTCGCATTGAAAGTCAGACTACCTAGTTCCCGCTTGCCCACAATCACTCTAATTTGAAGTCTATTGATACTTACCTAAAAATGTGATTGACGCTGGTATTAGACACGTTACCGGTCCTAGAAAGTGACTTTCAAGTTAAATGTAGAATAAACCAATCAAAATAGATAGTATAAACTCAAATAGGTACATTTCATTGGGGTACTCATAGTATAGTTTTCCGGTAGAATCCCGCAGTTTCCCTTCTTTAACTCGAAAAGTTTTCATCACAAGATACTGAAAATAATTGTTGGTAAAAGTTTGTACTATGGGCAGCTAACATAGCTATTTACAATGTAAACGTATGCTAAACGAAATTATGAGTGATCATAATTAAATTTCTCGGAGCATTAACTTTGTAATTAAAGAAGCACATTTCCCATCCCTTGTAACTGTAACTAACATTTGTACCGGAACTCATCTGCATTATGCATTGCTTTAATTGTTACAGCTCTCGTAAACTTGTAGGAAAGTGCGTAAAGTCACCACGAGGTGGCAGGATCGCGGACATTTTGGAATTTAATTCTGTAAACTTTTAGAGTGAGGCGACGAGGATGTGTTGCAACGAATCGCACCGACACGTGGCCTCATGCAACGCGTTTCTTGCAATTTGTCGTCGCTCTCAGAGACTTCAAATATTGAACACAGCTCTAGATAAGCTAAATCTTATATATAGCTATCTAGATAGCTAAGATCTCAAGCAAACGTACGTTTGCTTGAGCGTCTAAGGTGCCCCTTACTCTTTTGCGAGTGTCTGTCCGGGTGAGTCGTGTAGCCAACCGCCAAAGAGTAAGTAGGTGCATTCGTTAATGTACGTCGAGCAAGGTAGTCAGTAAAATTAGTGGACCAAAAAGTGATGTCTCAGTGTAGGTTTAAACTATCATGGTTACCTATCAACATTACAAGCAGTCACAATTAACGGGGTATTTACCATGTATATGATTTGTTTTGAGTTTTCATTATCTGGACCCTGTTGCTTGCACCATAATCACAGCTAAACTGAAGAATGCATAATGCATGGTAAATATCACGTTGCGACTGTTCGTAATGTCTCAACGTAACGAGGGCGTTACAGTACCCTGCACGTAAGGTTTTGTGTTGCACAGTTCTGGCGAGAACTATACCTAATTATTGTTATAGACAGGAGCTACTTGTGTTCTCCATCAATCAAACGACTTGTCCATCGCATTACACATAAGTACCTATTTAAAAAAAAATGACACCAACACACGACGCAATTGTGATTTGGGTTCACGGCATCACATCGCACGGGCTGTATATTATGTAAAGAGACCCTACACAATATCTAATTAAAGCCAACCTTTAGTTAGATACTTTGTGCCCCAAACTAATGCAACCTTGCACTTACAAACAGGGTTTCAGCATGCGGAACCTATTCCGCTAGATTTGTTGCATTCAGAACATTTCCACCGGTGGTGTTTTACTGAAGGTATTTGCAGTTTAAGCTAAACTTCAAGTCGTAAAATGGGTCTTGGTATATGTGTTAAGAATAAGCGATTTGATTATTATTTAACGATAATGGTAAAATATTTTGTTCCGCTTTAATCTATTTAACAAGTGGGAAACCAAGTCATCTTATTAGGCGGTGGTTGTCTACACAAGAAAGCATTTATATGTGACATGAAAAAAAGAGAGTGAGTGTGGCCGAAAGGGAACTTTTAATCCGAAGCGTAATGGTTTGAATCTCGGCTCTGCCCTGCACACTCACTGTAAAACGGTGAAAAACATCATGAGTAGACATCCACAGAGCAGCACTGGATCCCCGCGGTGGATTATATATATTATTATATTATATATATTATTATATTTATATTATATTATATCTTCTAACTATCTCCATCATACACTCTCTTTGAGAGAAGGCCGATATCCCAGCATTGGGAGCATAATAAGGCTATATGTGAAAAAATATGCTTGAAATTGTTTCTTCTGTAATTTATAGATAAATAATGGCCTCTTATTATATACTAAAGTCAAGCACTATACCCCGACGTCTATATAAGAGGAATTTCCTGAATAAAGGAAATCAGAAAATAGTTTCCGATTTCTTTTATTCAGGAAATGTTCTCACAGCAACCGAAATTCGGTATCCGATATTATTTCACTTTTTTTAATGTACAAATATTTGTTGGTATGGCCGGAAAGATAAAAAAGGTTTTTTATACTATTTGATAGCGAGACGAGCCGGTCATTTGCATGATGGTAGGCATAGCGCCGGCTCATAACAATTGCAGTGCCGCTCAGAACTTTGAAACACAAAGGCCTGCGCGGCATAGCACTGCGCTCGTTACCCTGAGACATTAGGTATTATGTGCTTAAAATGACAAATCTGAGTGTTGTGATACCATGGTCCACGTAGTTCCTGATTTCCAAGATACAGAGAATCCTAATTAGGGGTCAGAGCCTACGTGTGTTGTCGTAGGATGTTATTTATTTACATTATAGATTTCGGACATTGACTACGTTAAACGCTTATAACTTATTCTTGCTGAGTATTTGTCACCTGCACTGAGAGAACGTTTGCACCTCACCACAAAATTAGGTTTGCAACAAGAACTGTGGGTGACGAAGTCAAACAACAATTTGTTGATGTACCTACACGATGGAGGCAGCAAATACCAGATGTTGACGAAAACCTTTTGTGTTTCTTTTTATTCTATATTTGATAATGAGACGAGCTGCTTGTTTATCTAAGCATAACACCGGCCCATAAAAATTGCATTGCCACATCTGAGTGACTTTGAAACACTAAAGGCCAGCGCGGCACTAAAAGTAGTGCGATCGCTACCCTGAAACATTAGGTACCTATTGAATCTAATAAGCCCATCAGTAATTTCACTGGGCTAGTGAAGCTACCAGTGAATAAATGTCTAATTTTTCGCCACTGAACTCTTTCACACTGAGGCAGTCTAAAATATGTAGAGCTGCCTGCATTGATTAGGATTTAAAAAAAATTTATATTCGGTAACGAGACGAGCTGGTCGTTTGCCTGCTGGTAAGCATAACGCTGGCCCATAACAATTGCAGTGCCACCCAGAACTTTGAAACACAAAGGCCTACGCGGCACTGCAGTGCGCTCTTTACCCTGAGACCTAATGGTATTAAGTCTCATAAACCCAGTAATTTCACTGGCTACTCTGCTCATCAAACCGGAACACAGTAATGCTTGCACACTACTGCTTGGCGGCAGACTTCACGAGCAAAGCTGTGGTAACAACCCTGACGGACACTCGCAGAAGAGCTAGTCCTACCATTATTATTAACCTAACATCATTAACGAAGCATTGTAAATCTAAAGACAATAAAAGATAAAACATAAATTAATGAAGCAATACAAAAACCGAGCCGAGTTCCACACCGATCACGATAATTTTGTTCTAATTAGAAAACGATGAATTGGCCCTTTCGAGCGTCCGTCACTTGCGTTCGGTTCTAGAACATTCATCTATGCAGTACTTAAGGTCTGACATACGAAAACAAGCTTATCTGTTATTAAAAAAAACTTGTGGGTGCCGTGAATAGTCCCACTGTTAAAATAACAGTGCATCACCATCTATAAATTGGCAAGAGGCAATGAACCTACCAGCTCACTGGTAAAATAACGTAGGTACATTTTTTGCTACACCAGTTTGGTGTGGGTATCTGGGACTGAGTTGAGTTTTTGTTTATCTACAAGTTTCTGCTTCTTTGAACTTGTCTAAAAATTATTTAAAATTACATATATATTTATATAACGTTTTGTAAGTGATTTAATGTGCTGATTAAATTTGAATATTATTTTTGGTTGCAGAAGAGTAACTATTGTATAATACATTAAGCAAATTAATCTATCCCGATAAATACCGGCGTTAGCCTACCTAGCCGTAATGTAAAGAAAAAATGATAATAGGTACAATTATTCCAAACGAATACACTAAAAAAGAACATAGAAACAATTGAAAAAAGGTAACAAGTGAAATTGTGCGAAGTCAGGAATGTTTGCAGTTTATTCGCTGTCTTCCACTGTACCCAAAGCCAAAGTAATTAGCGACTGCGTTTTTTAATGAATTTTTAATCGAACTATCGACGTTTCATTGAATCAAACAGACTCCAATCAGATTTTATTGAGAGGAGAGAAATGGGAAGTATAAGCTATCTATAGAGTTTATTTCCATTAGTCTGTGACTTTGTGAACTTGCGGTAAATCTCTTGATATCGAGATCCTAGTACTGATGAATGTAGGGGTCGTAACTTCCCAGAGTCCCCGATTCCGATTAAAACACTATTTTATATTGAAATATGTTAGGTATAGGTTAAGTGATTCACAACTCAGTTTACATATTATATGCCTTTTACCTTTTTATTAAGTAGGTGATATTAATCGGCATGACTGATATATAGGCGCACGCACAGCATAAACCACTGAAGGTAGAAATATGAAATTTGAAAAATAGTTACCTTTTGTAATGGAATGCGCGCAGAAAGGTGCTGTCATCTTATTGTAACAAAATGGTTTTTCTAATTGTTTTATGTATCCTTGCAATGACGTCATTAACCAGTCCACGCGGAAGACGAGTGCTGGTGGTTTACAACCGGTGTTACGTTGAGTTTGAACCGTTTTGTTACTATGTTAAAATGTTACGGTAATTTTATTTATTTAGGTTATTTAGGTATTTGGGTAACGACACGAGTAGGTCATTTGCATGATGGTAAGCATAACGTCAGACCATAAGAATAGTAGTGGCAGTAAGAACTTTGAAAGACAAAGGCCTGCGCGGATCTACAGTGCAGAGCTGGTTACCCTGAGACATTAGGTATTAAGTCCAGTAATTACTGTACACTGACTACTTTGCTCAAACTTGAATACAATAATGTGACGGCAGACTACACCAGCAAAACGGTGGTCCCGTACTCACCCAGATTCGCAGAAAGGTATAAATAAACTTTACAATTACCTTTCACAATCATCCCAAATAACAACAAACCTACACAACATTATCAAATCGCATCGGAGTTATAATGCAGTCATTAATATAACGTATGCCTCAATATGTGAATTTTAAAACGTGCATCGTCGGCTAAATACAATTTGCTCGTAATTGTTGGCAGTTCGAAACTTGTCGTAATTATCAACGCATTCAACGCTATGCAGCTGCATATGGGAAACAAGAGGAATATTATTAACAATACAAGTATTGCATATTATGAATTGGTCCATACAAAGAAAATGTCAAGCTTGTGGCCATAAATTGGGGTGGTGTTAGTGCATTTTCTAGTGTTCGCCTACCACCTTCAAGCGAAGCACCTATCGGTGTGTTCCGGCAGTTGTACTATTCTAGATCTAGCGTACTTATTCTCCAACTTCGACCACATCGTCGTATAAAAATCAGGCGAGATAGTTTTTTTATATATACTATTGGATGATGATACGAACGTATCATTTGCCTTATAGTGCACTGAAAAAAATTGTGCCCAAACAATCAAACATGTGTCTTGGTTGGCTGAAAATTGCTTGAAACAACTTAAGGATGATTTGAATTGAATTATGCTAATAGCTAGTATAACTTATTTAATATCTCAAACATTAGCTTTAGTTATCGAGATCAATTTATAATATTGAACCTATCAAGTATAATCAATTACTCTTAACAACGTATAATGATCAAGCTAACTTAAATTGTTTGTGAAACCAAACATTAAAAGCATAACGTCAGATCATCTCAGAACTTTGAAACATTATAATTAGGTATTATAAGTCTTCATATGCCCAGTAATTTCACTGAATACTCTGCTCATCAAACCGAAACACAGTCGTTCTTGCACATTACTGAAGGCGGCAGACTACACGACCAAAGCTGTGACACCACTGACTAGATATCGGTGACACACACCCAGACGATCACTCGCATAATAGTTAATCTTACCACTTGGTAAAGTTATAAAGAGAACCTTCGAGAAATAATAGGTGAACTAGTTTCAGGAAAACATCTCATAATATTTGCCGCTAAGCCAATCTAACTTTTCACCAAATATAAAAGGACAGTTCCTCTGAATACACAATGAAGGGCAGGAGTTATAAAACAGGTCGTTACGTTTGTTACAATATGCAATAGACTAAACATGCGACCCGGCTCTGCGTGAGAGATCTACTGAGTTTGCCTACTTGCCCGCTAGGAGGTAGGAAAGCGGACGATGCGTCAAGGTTTTTGGCTTTCTTGGATTGTAAGTTTGAAGATTTCTGGTACATCTATACGAGATAGTGATGCTCTTTTTTTCTTTTATGAATGAACTAGCTTCTGCCGGCAAATGCACGACACCTGCATCCCCAAAGAAATTGTGCATTTTCCGGGTCAAAATAGATAGGTATGTTACTCTCCAGTCCATATAATATATCTATGCCAAAAATCACACTGATCCGTTGTTGCGTGAAAGAAGTACAAACAAACTGACTAACAAATCAACAAACATACAAACACGCTTTCGCATTTATTATATATACACTATACAGTACAGACGGACAGTACGAATTGGAAGTGCATGAAACGTCATCAACATTTTATTTTTGCTGACAGGGGGAAGTGGAATATAAAGACTTACGACCCCATATGAAACGGGATAAGAGCAAGGTGACAGCAGGACAAAGAGGATGATGATATAGTACTCGTTTTATGGCTTATTTAAAAAAAACATCTCACTAGCTCACTCGACCCGATATATGTAATTATCTTCCTTGTGCGTATAAAGTTCCATTAACATTAAAATCGGTTCATTCATTTCGTAGGTTATGGACTTGAAAGTTTGTATGAAAATCAATGAGACGTAAACACTCTTAAAGCCGCGTAAAAGTGAACCTAAATAAGGAGCCTAAAATAAAATAAAAAAACCTCATCGTTTCCCTAAAACCGTTTCTTCATCCAGGAGCAGAGGGTCGGCACGTACGAACCGTTTGTTTCCATACACAGCCGCCGCCCGAGCCGGCCGCCGACTTCGGCCATAACCGACGAATATAGCTTTGATGCGTGCTATATTTTTAACTAAAGAAAAATTGAGGGTAAACTGCCTGTAAACCGCAGAATTTTACTGACAGTACATAAAGTCGGAAGAAAATCGGACTTGCTTATGTAATTAAAATGTTACAACATTTTGAAAAAGAGAAACGAGATCTTTTTGTGATGTAATTTTTTTATTTTATATTAGGATGGGCAAATAAACGTGCGCTCAAGGGCACTAAAGTATATTAAAATAAAGAATATTCATTTACACGTGATCGGTGAAAATGTACGAGTTTGAAAATGTTGAATATGTGAAAGAAATATGCAAGGAGGAACGCAAAATCACTCTAGATTTTGCTATCCTTCTTCTATGCCTAAGATTGACTGATAATTTCTGATGATTAAGCAATAACAGCTTTAAAAATCTAAATAATTCCGGTTCCGAAAATTTTGCAGACGAATTGTCTTCCAACGCTGACCCGTCAAAAAGGTTAATTAGGTCTGATTTATGAGGAAACACTTCGTTGGGTGCTAAGATCGTTATCGTTTTATACACTAAAGACACCAGGATACCAGGTGGTATGACTATGTCTTCTGCAAGCAAGTCTGGGTGGATACTACAGCTTTGCCCCTGTAGGTAGTCTGCCACCAAGAATTAATGTGCGTTATCCTTACAGGCAAACGACGCGCTCGTCGCGTTACCCAATAGTATAACAAAAGATAGGAAGATATAAAAAACTTCATTTACAACAACTAAAAAGCCCAAGGAATCGTCAGAATGTTAGTCACTGTATTACACTGTAGCTAATCCGGTTATTTTTCGCAAAATATTCAGAGGATTTTCTGGCTTTAAATCGCGGTCAGAGATGAACGAGACGGTGTTGTGTGGTGAAATCTGATTGATGGCCGTGGTCGCTGCAGTTTGTCATACAGCCTAAGTATAAGATGCCATTCATTATAAGAAACATCTTGAGTACGACGTATGATAAGGTACGGCCAGTTTATGATGGTTGTGTATAAAAATTTAAGCTGTCTTTCGTATACATCATAGACGTGGTACTTCATTTATGGTATAGATCAAGAGGCGCTATGTCACACGATTAGGAATTCACATGTAGAAAACGTCTAAACAATCGTATATGTATTATAATTTTGAACGAGCTTGCCTATCTTGAGTGGTCTGAACACAATAAACCATTTATTATGCGTATATATCTACTGGTGCGACGGAACTCCTTGGCTGAGTCTGTGTTTCGCTTTGGTTGTGTTATGGGCTGCTTGAATAGGTATCGGTCAAGCATGCTGATGCATGGTGATTAATAGTAGTTAAACAGAGATGTGAAACGAAAGCCTATCTTATTATATACTTCAGAAAAACGCCCGCTCGAATCGTCATCAAAAAGGATAAAAAAATCATATACAGATCAAACATTTCAAACGATGGCAAAGAAATTCAAGTCTAAAGACTTGTACCCGGTGCTTGTTTAAAAACAACCACCGGGTAAAAAACCAATCTAAACCATGAATGGCCGAATCGATAGGCGGATGTGGGGCGAAAAAGCGTAGATTCATATTTGATGAGGCCAGCTCCTCTGCACACTTGTGGCGCTGGGCTGGACCGCAAACAGTGAGTAATGATGTGAAGTCAGCGGCTTTTGAAATATGTAGGGGTGTCGTGATAGAGAAACTTTTGATTAGGTACCTACATTATAAAAACTATATAGGCGGCAGGACTTCAACAGATGGTTCGCTTCTGTGAGTGTCCGTCTGGGTTGGTACCATCTCTTTGCTCGTGAATTCTGCCGTCAAGCAATAATGAGCAAGCATAATTGTGTTCCAGTTTGATGAGAAGTACCCAGTGACATTACTGGGCTATGTGACATAATAATACCGCTATAAACAAATATTACAAAGCATTACACACTGGCCGTGGATATCCTGTTGAGATATTATACAGCTAAATGCTTCATTAGTGTAGTGGTTATGACAATATTAATTAATGCGTTATATAATCTGTTATAAACTTAGACGGTAATTAGACGTGGGTTAATTAAAATGAGGCTTTCATTGCCTATCCATACTATCATACTAATGTTATAGATTTAAAAGTAACAGTGGCTTTGATTCTGGTATCACAATGCTATGCTTACCATCAGGCTAATAACCAGTTCGTCGCGTTATGATATAGAATAACGAAAAATCACAATCCTAAACCCTGGGAAAGAGATGAATATATTTAGGACTTGGATTAATCAACTTAGGTACCTGTGACAAACATGTCAAGGGCGGAATTTATTTGATAGCTCGAAAACTCAAATTAGACACCTCAAATATCTATCTTTTGCTCATATTACTTATTGAAAAGAGAGAGAGAGAGTGAAACTAAAATTCAGTTTTGATTTCTGTCACCAATAAATTATTATTCACCTGGTTAAATCCATAACGCGCAACAATCCATAATGTGCAGTTGCAGGAATAAAACCCACAATCTCCACGCTAAGTCCATAGACTTATTTCAATTACAGGAAAACTGGGTAGAGAATAGGACGATGAGAAGACGACGATGATAAGATCTCCTTAAAAGACAAGAAAAATGATTAATCACCATTCTATTGTTATCTTCTAGACCGTTAATTTATTAACTTAATAAAACGAAAATTTAATTAATTTAAGTCTGTTATCATCGTTCAGCGCTTGAAAAAATCAGTTATTGTGGATTCTTTTTAGTCACGGTTATGAACTTACGATGCAAAAAGCTGATGCAAATAAGTATCTATTCTTTTGAGTACCTACATATTTGGTAGAGGATTTACTATTTAATTCCACTAGCATTCCACCTCAACAATGCGATTAAAATAAGAACAGTACGGGCTTTCGACTTTATAATACTTTACGGCATCATACTTTATAACACATATTGCTAAGTAGTTGAATTCGTTGCCAGCGTGTTGTTTCCCGATAAATACAATCTGAGTTTTCAAAACGAGATTGAACATGTACCTTCTAGGCAAGCATGCTACATGACCGCATCGTTCGCTCACCTCCTGATGGTAAGCGACCGCAAGATTGCGACCAAACGTGAGCCTATGGAATATAAAAAAACACTTAAATATGCGACACCACTACTGAGGTTGATTTACGATGTTTTCCACACCGATAGCTCAAGCATCAATTATGGGATTCGATCCCTCCATCTATGAATCGACGCTTGACCTCATCTACCACTGCGCCATTAGCATTTCATCGATCCAATCATTTCAACAAAAGCTAAAAGAAATTTTTTTTAAAGGCATTACATAATAAATTGGCTAATTTAAATTAAAAAAATACTGATACATACAATCTGTTCAATTTGGCGGCTTTTCCCGTCAAATTGACAGCTGTCCTCTGAAGTCTGAAATGAATTATCGACTGGAAAAAATTAACAATGTTTTCTGCGTAAATGTGATAACTCGCTGTCATCCTCAAGAACAATATCCTCATTGTTTTCGTAATTGAAAGCTTTTTAATAAAAAATATTTCGTGCCTTTTTGTTTTTATAATATTCACCTTTTGCCACCTGTCACTTTTTTAATCAATACTTTTTCTTCAACGGGCTAATAGCCTTTACTAACTAGCTCATACATAAATAAAAACTATATCTAACCGAGCTACAAAAACTACTAGACATCCAAATGTTCTAGCCCACTACCAGTTGGAAGCGTCCCAGCATTGCCGCGTTGAACCCCAAATTAAAATTAGTATCTATTATAAATGTGTTTGTTGGTTTGTCATACAATACCAGACTGTAGGTTTGTCCTTCTTTCATGCAGCAACGGCGCAACGGATGCCATGCAGGCATTTTCATAAAAAAGGCCCGGTTTCTGTGTATTTGTCCAAGCGGTTGAAACCACTGGAAACAGCTAGTGTATAATACAATACGTTTAATTTTGTTCTTTTGAAAGGATGATAACTCCATGGCCACCATGTCAGTGAGATCAATGAAAATGTCTATTTATCACCTTGAAGTTGAAAACCAGTCACTAAGTTTGACAACTTATCTCTGTTTCGCCAGCCATTTCTTATCCTCTTTATCCAGGTTTAGTGTACGGCAAGTATGCTAATATCCGTGGAATTACTGGGGTCATAAGACTAAAACCTAATGTCTCAGGGTAACGACCGCACTGCAATACTTCACAGGCCTTTGTGTTCCAAAAATTCTGAGTGACACTGCAATTGTTATGGACTGGCGTTATGCTTACCATCAGGCAAACGACCTGTTCATCCCGTTATCCAATTGTATAGAAAAATTATAATTTAGGGGTGGTGATTACAGTATATATCCGCAGCTATAACCACTGAAACTAGTGTGCGGCTAAAGGTCTTAGACACACCCCAAATGCAGCGAGCACTGCAAGAGACACAACGTGATTTACGTCCCTAGGGATAAAGAAAACGTACTGCTTTTATGGCTGCACTAAAGGGGTGTTAGAGCTCTCTTTATTGTCGATACTAAAAAGCTAGACGGATGAATTAAAATTTCAAAGTTTGTTACAGTTTCCGGGGATGGAACTCTCTGACTGCATGTAAAGTGTAAGTGTAGTTTTGTACGTAAACTGACTTCAAATGCTAAGAAATAGAAAATGTTTTTGTCAAATAATTATGTGAGTGCAATAAAGTTATTGATGTAATGATTATACGAGACCTAGCACTTGCTAATTTAGTTGTGGAGCCGTTAATTTGTAAGACATCGTAATTTAAATCTTAATATATATATAAATTACGCGTCACGTTGTTTGTCCGCGATGGACTCCTAAACTACTCAACCGATTTTAATCAAATTTGCACACCGTGTGTAGTTTGATCTAACTTAAAAGATAGGATAGCTTACATCTCAATCAATAGCCACGATATTATTTTATTGCAAAATTCTATTAGGGTTCCGCGCAAAAAAATAAAAACCATGAAATCCAAAATCTCCACGCGGGTGAAACCGCGGGGCAGCAGCTAGTAAAATTATAAAATTCTAGCATATTATGAAACACAAAATCTTTTTTAAAGTTTCGTCTATCACCCAGGTTTCTTTTTTGTAAAAGCATTTTAATGTTGTGGTAATTTTTATATATTAAATTTTTGCAGAGATTAAGTGACATCATTTTTCATTCAGCCACATCAGAATTAAAAATGCAATAAACGGGAGATGATACACTGTAGGTATGTGTACCTAATTATTCACGCATAATAAAAAATTTGTGATGTTGTACTTACAGTGCCAACTAAACTTTTGGTTCAAAATGATTAAAACACGCATAGATTTTCGTTGACACATGCACTATCACAGTAAACAAAAACTTTATCAACGATAAAACTGGAACATAAGAAAGCATTACTTACTTACCTATTTATATTCAAACTTCTTTCTACAAAGTTTCATAAGAAAACAACGTTTTCAGCCACTTATTATTCACTAGAACTTTCTCAAAACATTTGCTGTACCTAGAGTATTGTAGTATTAAACAAAAGTTTCTCCAGCACTGGTGAGTGGTGCCAAGTCTCGCCTTTGTACAACTCCCAGTTTGACTTGTTAATCTGCCCAACCCAATCTTGGCACATGAATTTTGATGTGGAGGCTGCGTTGAAAGTGACTGCTTTTTAAGCTTACCAAAACACTATAGCTTACTGAAATGGGATGCCATGAATATTTAAGCAGGTGGCTTCCAATATTTCAAAGCGCAAGCACCATGGTCCCGGATTAACTGAACGGTTAGCGATCATAATTTAGTCCTTGGTCGTCCATCAAGTTCATTCGTGATACGCTTGTCATATTAGCACGGGACTATACGCCGTCTACTTTCGTCTTGTGATTGTTAAATCACTTGCATCGTAGTTAACTACATTGATGGACGGACTCTAATCATCTAAATAATGGTTTATCTGCTTTATTAGGGATAATTAACTTTGTTACACTTAAATAATAATACTGCGAATAGTTTATCTAAATATGTCATGATCAACGTAACTACAACCAACCAACCTATAAATCAATAATAATCATATTCTATATGTATTCGCACATATACACACATAGGTACATCACATACACACACATTCACGGATACACACATGCATGTTTTGTTTTATTTGGTTTTCTTTTGGTTCTCTTTCAAAGTGTTCAACAAAAAAAACACTATTATCGATATCTATTATTGGCTTTATTTCGAAAACTTTTATATAAAGTACATAAAAGTTTTCGTTCATTTGTGCTGTTGGGCTTTTAATAAATAAATAAATTATATCACAGAATAGAAAATAGGTTAGAAAGGCGATCATACACCGTTTGTACAGGAACCGACGTTGCCGGTCCCGGGCCTCACTCTTCCTCTTTCTTTTCATTCATGCATAGTTAATATGCTCAAGCTCACACAAATACACGCAGCATTAAAACGGGGCACTATGATTTGTCCTCGGGCGCTATGATTGATCACATCATTGGTAACCCCAACAAACGTTTTTGCGTAGTATGAGTATCTGCTCATAGTTATATGGCGCGCTAGTAGTGAGTTATTGGGCATTCTGGACCACCTCGCTCGTTGCACTCGCGTCGCTTCGCTTGGTGGTCTAGAATGCCCAATAACATTTTTGAAAATGTCAAAAACCCAATTGGACCACCTCGCACGTTACGCTCGAGTCAATTGTTTGGTGAAACTAAGATTGTGCGCTTGGTGGTCTAGAATGCTTATTATCGTTGTTTCAAAACAGTGTGGCTTGTTCTAGATATAAAATATTGTAGCTTAACACAAATTATTCATTTCTCTTCAAAGTTTATAGCAATTCGAACATGTTATTTGTTAAACAACCATGTTCTCTATCATTTAACCTAATTTGTGAATCTACTACTAAAGAGATTCATAGGCACGGCGAGCTCCTGCCTAGCACTATTCGATGCATCATTTGCGGTCCATCAAATTGCGGCAAAACCAATTTAATCATAGGTCTTCTTTTACATGAACATGGATTAAACTTCTTGAACGTTTATATTTTCTCTAAAACGTTATTTCAACCTAAGTACGTTTTCTTGGAAAATGTGTTAAACTTGGTGCCCGAAATTAATTTTTATAAATTTAAAGCAAACGATAACGTTTTAAGTCCACAGGATGCAAAGCCAGATTCTGTGATAGTATTTGATGACGTTGCATGTGAAAAACAGAATAACATACGTGACTACTTTGCTATGGGACGACACAAAAAAATTGACTGTTTTTACTTAAACCAAACGTATAGCAAGATCCCAAAACAACTTATTAGAGACAATGCTAACGTTATTGTTTTGTTTAAGCAAGATGATATAAACCTCAAACATGTGTATGACGAACATGTGAATACAGATATGACATGGAATCAGTTCCGTGAAATGTGTAAGGAAGTTTGGAGCGTTCCTTATAATTATTTAGTAATAAATAAAGATTGTGAAAAAAATAAAGGAGGTTATAGAAAAAACTTTGACACCTTTGTTGTTATAGATTAACTTATGCTTTTCATATATAAGATCTTTAAAATTAATTAATATTCATTTACTTTTCTGAATTGCTTGAAATAGGGCTTGCTAACCTAGCTATGAAGCCAAAGTCGTTATCAGAAAAAACATTGAAACAACAAATTATAAAATCTGTGGATTCGGTTAAAAAAAAGGTAAAACTGATACAACATTTAAAATCAGACCGTGAGATGGCCATCGAATCTGCATTAAAACCATTAACAGATCCTCTCAATAAATTGGCGTCAGCGACTACGTCTTCTAGTAACGATATGTGTCCGGAGCTGTACAATAAAGGCAACAAAACAAAATACAAACAAGATAATGAGTCCGATGTTGAAGCTGAACTTAATAAAGAATACTCATTAATCGCTAATAATAGGAAGTCTGATCAAACTGTTATTCATAAGTCGGGCAGTGAATCAAGCGAATATAGTTCTGAAAACGATGAAAAAGAATCCTCAAATATAAGTGCTTCTTCTTTTAAATCTTTAGAACCGGAAGATTTGTCATGGTTCGTAACGGAAGAAGCGTTTAAAGCTGATATTCCTTTTGGTGTACGATTAGAACGCGGAAGACTAAAAATGGGAAATTCAAATATAAATTTCACTGAAGAAGAAATAAGCGTAGGAGGACGGCACTATAAAAAAACACGTGGGTTGTATGAATTATTATTTAAAAAAACGCCTGATTTAACTACATTAACAGAGAATGACAAACTCGACTATAAACAAATGTTAATAGATACCAACGCACACCGCCGTGATTATGATCCTAAAAAACCGATCAAAAGCAACAAAGGTATAAAATACCTTAACATCATAAAGCCATTATTTAAGTTAACCAAAGATTATACAACAAGCACAGAAAGTCTTGTTATGGGATCGGGATTACCAGTCATGAAAAAAGTTAATCCGAAAGTTGACTACATTTATTGGGATGACCCTAACGAATTGGTAGAAAGATTAAAATTATTGCTAGCTTCTCGAGACGCTGGAAACACTGGTTTAGACAATGAAATAATATCAATTATCGAAGAACTACGTGAAAGCGGTACCATTAACTGAATAAAAGTGAAAAACTTTAAAAAAAAAATTAGTTTCATTTTAACTGTCTATCAATCAATACATCTACTGTTATGAATATAGATAAGTTTGGGCATCACGTGCATAAACGTTTGCGTTTATCCGAAGACCTATTCAATAAATCTTCGGTAGCATTTGATGAACAAATAATTAAAAAAAGTTTTTATACCAAGCTAGAAATAGACGCAAAACTTGAACTAATCAAAAGCCAAATTAAGGTACTAATAAATCAACATTTCAATGAAATTCGTACTGAACACCAGACAAAACGCATTATTAAGCCAATAACCAAATGAGCAAACAAGAAATTGTTAATGAAATTCATAGGCAAGCACGCAAAAACTTTACTCGTCGCTGCGTGATAATAAAAAACATGGATGAAACATGGCAAGCTGATCTAATAGATATACAAAACCTAAATAAGTTTAATTCCGGTTATAGATACATTATAGTTGTAATTGATGTTTTCTCTAAATTTGGGTGGACCGTACCTGTAAAAACCAAAAAAAAGTGTGAAATAGCTCAAGCTTTAGAAAATGTGTTTAATAAAGGTCGAATACCAGTTAATTTGCAAACAGATTTGGGAAAAGAGTTTTATAATGATGTATTCAAAGCATTAATGAAAAAATACAATATTAATCATTATTCTACTTTCTCGGTCAAAAAAGCTTCAATTGTAGAAAGGTTCATAAGAACAATAAAAAATAAATTGTATAAGTATTTTAATTTAGTTGGAAATTATAAATGGAATGGAAAACCTTTGCAACAAATAACTGATAACTATAATAATACAGTGCATCGCACTATAAAATTTAAACCTAAAGAAGTTAGCTCTTCGAATAGAAATATTGTATTATTTAATATCCTAAAATCTCAAAAGAAAAACTCAATGAAGAAAGAAAAATTTCAAATTGGAGATCAAGTTCGTATCAGCAAGTACAAAGAACATTTTAAAAAAGGCTATACACCAAATTGGTCAACTGAATTGTTTACTATTGTAAAAATAAATAATACTAACCCTGTTACGTATCATATAGAAGATCAACACAAACAAATTATACTGGGTACGTTTTATGAGCAAGAACTCCAAAAAACCAAACATCCTGGTATATACTTGATAGAAAAAGTTTTGAAACGAAAAGGTAATAAATTGTTTGTTAAATGGTTAGGATTTACTGAAAATGAAAATTCATGGATTGACAAAAATGCCATTTCTGTATAAAAAGCTTATGTAATAAAAGTATAATCATTATTGTTTAACCAATGGAAGGAGGTGGACTCATTAATAAAATTATAAACCATTTACCGTTTGAATTACATTTACCAGGATACAATTATTGTGGACCTGGTACTAGGTTAAGAGAACGATTATTGCGTGGTGACAGAGGAGTGAATAAATTGGATGAAGCTTGTAAACAGCACGACATTGCATATTCGAATAAATCTGAAATAGAAGATCGTCATAAAGCTGACTTAGAACTATATAACATGGCTAAAAAACGAATAAAATCAAAAGATGCTAGTGCAAGAGAAAAGGCTGCTTCCTGGATTGTAAAAAATGTTATGAAAACTAAGTTAAAATTAGGTGCTGGTGTTAAACATTTTAAGTCTATAATTTCTAAAATTCGTTCTGATTTGAAAAAATTAAAGCCTAAAAATCATGATTCAGCTATTAAAATTGCGTATACTATTGCAAAGAAGTTATTTGCAAAAAATAAAGTTCGTATGCCACGTGTAATACCTATTCCCAAAACTGGAGGAATATTACCGTTAATACCCATATTTGCCGGATTATCAGCTTTGGGTGCTTTGACTGGTGGTGCTGCAGGTGTTGCTAAAGCTGTTAATGACTATAAATCAGCCAAACAAAATCTTCAGGAATCTGAACGCCACAACCAGGCAATGGAAGCGATAGCATTGGGGAAAGGATGTTTTTTAAAACCATACAAAAAGGGTAGTGGTTTATATCTCAAAGCACCAAAAAACTGATTAGGAGGCTACCCAACCGCGCTTTAACCGATATAGATATTTTAGAACATGCTAGTAATATACCATATTTTAGAGGTGTTTATATGAGAGATAGATTACCAAAAAAGCCTAGGAGTAAAGAATGTGGTATTATTAATCTAGATGATCATCAAAATCCTGGAACTCACTGGGTAGCCTATGCAAAAAATAATGATTATTGTGAGTATTTTGATAGCTTTGGTGATCTGAAACCACCGTTAGAATTACTTAAGTACTTAAATAATCGTGATGTATTTTATAATTATTATAAATACCAAAGTTATGATACGGTGAACTGTGGACATCTGTGTATCAAATATTTAAAAAGCTTTTGGAAATCCCATTTAAGTTAAAGAATTACTAAATAAGTATCAGTAACACAATGTCTTTCACGCTATCTATATCTAGTTCCACTGCAATTTCATTAACTAACTATTCACCAGCTTTAGAATTAAACGGTGAATACGAATGTGGTCTGTTATACTTTTCAACATACAATTCCATACCTAATATAGATTGTGCAAATAGCAAGTTATTTTACGGTGAAAATGAAATCATTGAAATACCAGAAGGATCGTATGAATTAAGCGATATAAGTGATTATTTGGAATCGAATATGAAAGATTGTTCGTTCAAAATGAGTTGTAATAATAATACCTTAAAAACTTCCATTATATGCTCTAAAGATATACATTTTGACAAAAGTCCGCTGCTTGCAAAAGTATTTGGTTTTGACAGAAAGATACTCAAAGCAAATATAATAAACGAGTCGTCTCATCCTGTCAGCATTCTCTCAACTACAGTGCTAAGGATCGAATGTGATATCATAAGCGGGTCGTATACTGATGGTAAACCCAGCCATATAATCCACGAGTTTCCTCCAAACGTGCCTCCTGGTTATAGAATTATCGAAATACCAAAAAATATTATTTATTTTCCCATTAATCAAACTAGCATTAGCTCGATTACAATAAAAATATTAGATTCTAATAATAATTTAGTAAACTTGCGAGGTGAAGACATCCAATTGTATTTTCATATTAGAAGAAAATGATTGACTTTAATAAAAACACACCATCAACAGTAAATCACTGCATTTCAAAACGCAACATCGTCAAACGAAGACCTAAAGTGAAACTAACGAAAGAAAATAAGAAGTTTCTAAAATTAATTGGATTATTAAAATGAGCATTCTTAATGTAGCAGATTTTCCTCGCCTTGATAATACCATCGAGAGTATAGAATATCATTCATATAAACCATACGTCAATAGTTTTCGTGAAAATGATGAGATACGAATACCTATTAACCAGCAAGATCTATATGTATTACCTTCAGCAAGTACACTATACATTGAAGGAGTCGTGAGTGTTGTTAAACGCGATACAAAAACGCCAGTAAGCAAAGTGCATTTTACTAATAATCCTGCATTATTTTTCTTTCAAGACATTCGATATGAGCTAAATGGAATAGAAATAGACAGAATAAAAAATGCAGGGATTACTACCACCATGAAATCTCTTATTTCAATGAACGATAACGAATCAAAGATGTCAAAGTCTTGGGGGTGGGATATTAATGGAACCATAAATAACTGGGCTGGAAACTTTTCGGTGTCTATTCCTCTAAATAAAATACTTGGGTTCGCTGAAGACTATAACAAGATCATTATGAATTGCAAACATGAATTGATATTACTTAGGAGTAGCACAAACCTCAATTCTCTGAAATTAGAAGCTGGAGAAATAGTTAATGGAATTGACATTAAACATATTAATTGGCGCGTTCCACATGTAAAAGTATCGGATCGTGAGCGAATTAATTTACTTAAATATTTAGAAAAAGATCGCTCTATCAACATTGTATTTAGAAATTGGGATCTATATGAATACCCTGCCCTTCCAAAAACTACAAAACATACTTGGGCAATTAAAACATCTTCACAAATAGAAAAACCGCGATATGTCATTGTAGGTTTACAAACTAACCGTATTCGACAAGCTGATAAAGACATGTCTCAGTTTGATCATTGTCAATTACGAAACCTTAGAGTGTTCTTGAACTCATGTTACTTTCCTTATGAAAATCTAAATATCAAGTTTATTGATGATAACTACTCTTTAATATACGAACGCTACGTTAGATTTCAACAGTCGTATTACGGTCGCCGTCCGGAGCCTTTATTGGGTTACGAAGAATTTAAAACCAAGGCTCCTCTATTCGTGATTGATTGTTCGCGACAAAACGAAACTCTGAAAACAGGACCGATAGACGTACGCGTTGACCTTGAAGCTGTTACGGAATTTCCAGATAACACAACGGCATTTTGTCTTATACTAAACGATTGTATTGTTGAATACAAGCCTTTAACCAATACCGTTAAGAAGATATCATGAATCCTGGATATATGATAGTTGATTTACAGGGATTTAAAGATTCCCAAAATAATTTCATCATGAAAGAGTTTGCACTGGCTACGCAGGATAACACACAAGTGTTTTTAGTGAAACCACCCTACCCATACTCTCATTTGACAGATGCAGAAAAGAAACAAGTTTATTGGATTGAAAAACATCGTGGTATATTTTGGAGTGAAGGTTACATGAAATACAAATCGTTTTTAGACATTATAAGACCGTTTTTATCAGGGAAAAATATTCTAGTTAAAGGAACGGAAAAAGTGAAGTGGATGTATAATATAAGTCTGAACAACTGCAATATTATTGACATTGGAGAAAAGGGCTGTCCTAATTTTTTTCGTTTGAACAAACTTTATAGTGACGACAAGAGTGCGTATAACTGTGTATTTCATAAAAAACAGTGTGCTTTAAGAAACGTTGTTTTAATAAAAACATGGTTTACTGATAATAATATGAGTATTTTTAAATTGTTTGATAGTGATGACGAGGACAGAGCAATAAAGAATAAAGATGATATTAGTTCTACCAGTATTGACAATTCTACTGATAAAGATTATGATTGGGTTGAAAGATGTTGTTGTTAAAGTATACAATTTAACTATTTAATATTTAGTTGTACTGTCATTTAAATTTGTATGTTTTTATATTTAGTTGTATAAGTAATTTTTGAATTTAATAAATTTTATTTTCTTTTAAATCTGTTTTATTTTGTACCTTAACTATTCTTATATGTAGATACCTACATAAAATGAAACTCAAAGATACTATTTTTAAAACATGTTTATTTTTGTATTAATTAATAATAACCTATACTATACTACCTATATTTACTTTATTTAAACTGTTTACAAAACATGTTTATATTTTCTATAAAACATAATAATAAACTATTTACAAATCATATTTATTTTCAATCTAACTTAAAATATACACTTTATGCAATGTTTTATTTATTTATTAATTATACAATTCTTCTGTTAATTTCTTAGATATTTTAGTTACAACATTTTCAGTAAGATTCATTATTTCATCAATTGGATCCACAACCGAATATTGTACACGAATTGTTTCACAGTTTGCATTTAACCTTTCATTAAAATCAAATATTTGTATTTTGATCTGACGGTATCCTCTTCTTGGTGCCTTACTAATGACGTATGATAGTGCATCCTTATTTTTCCGTTTTGTGATTTTGACTGCCTTTTTTTCCTTCCCAACTGATTCCGCGGTGATGCGTTGCTCATTCCTGTTGCCTCTTTCAAAGAACTCATCCCAACCAGCTAATGGATCTTGAGCGTGGGGTAACCACATTGGATCGAGTTCCGAAGTCATAATTCTGAAAATAAAAAAATTTATTAACACTTAAGTTTTTTTTCATTTTGTTAATTTAATAACAACATTAGAAAAAATACTTACGTTTATTAGATGTGTGCAGATTTGGTTAAATATGGAAAATAAAACGTATTTATTTTAACAAGTGTGCTTCAGTCGTGCTAGCTTGTAAATGAATGAGTTTGAAGAATTAAATTCTAAAATAGTTGGAACTACTAGGTAGCGGTGATAGAGTTATATTTCAAAGGCGCAAGTTAAAGAGCAGGAATTGACTTGTTTGTAATAAAACGCCACAGGTGTTCATACAAAATGTCAGTCATGCATAAAATTGTAATGCAATCAACGCGTATTCGAACAAGTTTAAACAGGCTTGAAATATTACTCCACCACACAATAGCCATCATTATTTTAGCAGGCACATGTATCTACTTATAACTTTACATAAATATTAAGGTATAAAAAATAAAACATCAAATATTTATTCATTTAAACTCATTTTATTTACGTACTGACTTATTATCTATTTACATTATATTTTAATACCAATAAACTTAATAATAAGGTCGCAATTATATGCTACTACATAATAATAATATTTTTCACAATAATTATTTAATACTTTCTAAATGATTCGTTAGTATCATAAATTAATATTTATGCAATTATGAAGACATTTGATTTTTCGAGCAACATTTACTATATTTTGAGAATTGCATCGTTTAGTAGAACTCATATCCCTAAAAAAGATACGTGACCCCAAGCTCTAGTGGACACTTTATCAGGCGAAACTAATCGTTTATCATCATTACTGGATAACACAATTTTGTTTACACTTCTTGTAAATATTTCATGTTTTAAAGACTTGAATAAAATGTTTTTTTTTCGTACTACATCGTTAGTCAGTAAAGTGTTTCTATAGTCAGAGACATCAAGGTTACGCGTAACACATGTCTTAACACCTTTAGCTTTTTTTATTACGCTGTCTGTGTTTTTGATACAGTACAGTTTGGAGCGTAACCCAACAAATTCGGTTATTATCTCACCACTCATTTCATCTTTGAATAACCCAGGAACTTTTTTATTAATTAATGGCAAGCCATAATCATTCTCATAACTGAAGTTACTAGTATCAAAAAAATTCATGAAGCTATTTTTCATATCTACATAAAAGTTTTTTGTTTCAATATGATAAACGAAACTGTCTGTATCTGTATAGCACATACGCAGACTGTTACCATAATGTGGTTTCATTACAGAATAATGGAAATCATACATATGTGATTTAGACAATTCTAGCACCGTAAATCCAATATACAAAGGTTTGTCAAGAAGAATACGATCAGGCTTAAGTTGAATTGCTGCTAAGTTTTCACTGAAAACAGAAACGCTATGAAAGTTTGGACTGGCTATTAATTTTTCGGCACTATTCCTTTTTTTAGTCTTATTATGGCAATCGTTCCATTGATTCACTAATTGAACGTTAACCTTTTTTTCATTATTTTCTAAAGTTTTTCCAAAAATACTGTTGTTAAGTAGCTTGAAGAAGTCTTGTTCAAATGCTGATTTAGCTTGTTGTCTTAAATAGGTATTTAGATCAATGTATTGTTTTAAATACGCACTTTGTTTGAAAGTAATAACTCTGTGTACCTTGTTCACAATCAAACCATGTTTTAAGCATGTTTTTAAATGAACGTAATGAATTACGTAATGATATTTATCGTAAAGATTTGGAATGAGTTTAGAAGTCTTTCCCCCTGGAGGAATGTCTTTCTCAGGGCAAAAAGGTAAATCATTATGCTCGAAATGTAATTTTTTTGGATAAGTAATATCTACTTCCAGTATGAAACCGTTTTCTGAGTCATTTGAAATGCTTGTTACATCTAAGTTATTTATTTCAGTTTGATTAAGAAATCTGAAATTAGACAACGGTAATGTTTGACACATACTGTGACCATATAGGTTATTACAATCTATGTAGATTATAAAAGAATCAGATAGGAATGGATCGAATTCTAACATTTGCTGGTTATTTGCTTTTGCGTATCTATGAGATACCATACACACACCTCCTCTGATCCCAGCTTGAATCATATTTACAATAGAAAAATCATCAATGAGCTCCAATTCAACACTGGTTTTTAAAAGCATAGCATCAAAAGACAAACTAGGTGCTGTTATATAAAACGCAGGGTCCAGCTTATAGTGACGTTTGCAGGTAGCTCTAAACTGTTCGAAGATGTCTGTTAATAATAAAACATCGGTTTTTACGTACAAGTCTGTATACTGCCCTAGATCACAAATTTTAAATTGGGTCCAAACCGATTGTGCGTGAGCATAATCTTCGTTTGTAATATGTTCATCAGTTAGAGAACTGTAAAAACATTGCTTATTTGGAAGACATTGTTCTTGATATCGTTCGAAGTTGTTTAAATATTCGTAAGGATAAACACCTTTACGCGTGAGAAGTTGAAATTGTGTTTCATTTGGAAAATGTTTACGCAAGTGATGAAATTGATCTTTTTTCATAGTTTTTGTAAGTTTTTCTAAACTGGTTCCTAAAAATTTAAAAGAATCCACAAATCGTAATTGAATTAGGTTTCCCTGAGAATCATGAATAAATTTCGTAAAGGAGACATAATTTTCTTTTGTTTTGGGTATTATTTTTATGGATCCAGGAGTTACGCCTAGCTTTTTTATAAATAGGTGACAGTCGTAACCAGCCAGGTTATGAAAAAAAATTGGTATAAATTTAGGCACCTTGTATTGTAGGTTACAATAATTATGAGCAGCGCCGCGGTATTTACCAGTTAAGTGACAATGATCTCTAACTTTATCACCAAAGAGAAAGCTCTGACAGATATGACATCGAGTTTCATTTTCAAAATTTGATGCATCGGTTTCACTAAAAATAATAGGCACGTTTTGAGACAAAATGTCATGAATATTACGAGCATCATCGTAAATACATGATATAAATTTATCAACGCAGTCAATTCCTCGATATGTAACAAATTTATTATATGACGGATTAGCAGAACACACAATTTGATACGCAAATGCTATGGGCACGTGCCGCTGCATTGTTGTTGTGTGTAAAGAATCCGATTGCAGTTCGTTACGTGGTACTGATTCTAACATAGTTTCAAAGTCTCCGTATATTACAAACGGAACGTTTTGTTTTCGGTCATAGTTTTTAAATTTAATTACTGAACCCTTCTCAGGCAAAACCGTGACAATTCCATTACATATATGTTTGTCGATCTGATCGGCCTCGTTAAAAAAAACCAGACAAGTTTCACAGAAGTATAATTTACCATGGTGACCTGTTATTTGATTCCTTAATAATCGCGACAAGTCTTTAATGAGACAGTAATGTGTCTTTGATTCCTTTTCGAGGAAAAGTAAATGTATAGTTTTAGTGTTAGTATTTTTTTCTGATTTATAAAGAGGTCCTATAATATTTTTCTTTTTATCCAAACCGTAGATAATAAAGGACAAGCTAGGATTATTTTTTTCGAAAATACGAATATCTGAAAATGATACTGGAAAAGACATGTTCTCTATGTTTAGCACATCTCTAAAATCTGGGTATGATGAAACTCTATCAGGGTGATTTCTATTGGGGTAGAGAGCTGCTACTATGCTCCACAGGAAACAGTACTCATCTTTGTTTCGAATATTTATACATGCCTTTTTATTTTTTATGCATTTGGGAAGCTCAAGAAAGGTAGAGCCTCGTAGTGGTTGGTATTTGTTCAAATTGACCTCTAAATGAGAACAGTTTAAGAAAGCCCAGCCACTGTTGCGATCTTCAAATTCATCTGCTTTAGTTCGCAATGTATTTGTCACAGAAGAAAAAAGGGACTCGAAATCATAATTGCCATAAACAGGTATATTTTTGGTACAAAAAGATTTTAACTCATGTTCGTTATCTTTGAATAATAAAAAAGTTGCAAAAAGCTCAAAGTTAACCTTTAAACAGATATGCTGTTTTAAACCTTCATCCAAAAGAAACTTTATCTTCTTGCGAGTAGAAGTTAAAAATGTGTCAATGGAGATGTCATCTGTGACCTCCGTCGTTACTTTATAAGAAACTATGCGAGATCGGAAGGCGCTACTTAAAATCTCAACACCCTCGCAGTACGACTCACTTATATTATTTTGTTTATGTACTTTACTTCGTAAATGACCTATCCAGGACTTCTTATCAACAGATATATTACATGTAGTACAGAACGGCATTGTAATTCTCGATTATCTCTCTGTCTATATTTAGCTCCTAAAAATTATACTATGTCTAAAACTTTTATATAATTACCTGGCTTGTCTAATTAAAAAAATTGCACCTAACAAGTATTATTGCTAAAAATAATATGTAAATAATAATAAAGAGAGGGTATTTTAGCTTAAAATAATAATAAGAAAATAACAATAAATGATCATACCAATTAAAATTTATTTTCTATCGCGAAAAAAAGTTGGTTCCGACTTTTTAAAAATTTTATATGTTTTTGTAAGAAGTGCTTGAAGAGCTTCCCATTCTTCCGAATCCTCGCTGCAGATGAGTTTTACTGCAGCGAGGGCTTTTTTGTACCGCTCCTCCGGCGCAGTATGCTGCACATCGGCTACGGAGTACAGCTTCAGCTCCCAGAAGTAGTTTCCGGCCGTGGATGCGGTGCGACGGCTCTGCCCTCCGGAAACGCGGGAGCTGAATGATGACACCAAGCTTCCTTGGAGGCTCGGCGCGCTTGCCGACGATGCAGCTTCCTCCGCCTTGAGGATGCTGAAGACGTCCTTCTTGGATTTTTTCCTCCTGTGAACAAGTTTTAATTGATTTCATTTGTTATCATAGAAAACTTAAGAATTACTTAAATCGCTTACAACACATCAATTGTACTCTAGAATCAACATAATAATAATTACCAATCGAATTCTGGTTCGGAGGTCTCCTGCAAGTAGTCAGCTACGTTGGGCACCGGCGCAATTCTGGTCCGTTTCGACGCTGATGGCTTGGAGGCTGCCGATCGAACCGATGATGCTCTGCTAGGCGCCTTCGGCTTGGTCGCTGGTTGAGGTGATGATACCGCGACAGTTGCAGCGGATGCAACGGTGGCTTCGTATTCCGAATCAGACCTGTAAAAAAATAATAAATAATAATTAGTAAAAAATTAACCAACTAACACAGTTCCTGCAAAAAACACAATTATTATTTTATTTAAGTTAAATAAATACTCACTCACATTTCAGAAGGAGAATCCTTGTTCTTGTTGGAAGGTGATTGTAGCTTGGATCCGCTTCGCCGATTTTATAACTATTTTCTCGATTTGTGGGTGACTTTATACGAATTATTTTAGATGTCAGCAAAATTATTAATTTAATCAATTATCATAACGTACTTGAAAACTTCGCACAAAAGAAGCCTTTATTGACCAAAAAATAGGACAAAAAATCGCAATGTATTTTTTATAAATATCACATTTTCGAAAATTCTTAAAATACAACATTTGAATCAAAACCTTAACGTATCCAAATAAGTTCCATATTTTAAATAAATGTACTTTGATTTAATGTATTTACACATGTGCAATACAAATTTCAATCTTATCCCATGCAACATACGATAAACGTAATGCTTTATGCATTGAAAATTCATTTGTATTTCTATTGACGTAGTTCGGTCCCTTTGATCATCAATACCAAAGAAATGCCGTGTTGTAGTAAAGGTGAAATGACTTATTTAGTCAATTCAACTTATACCCATAGATAAACTTATACCTACAAAACCTTTTTTTAACCTATAATGTTAACTGTTAAAAACATTCTGTGAATCGAAATTAATCATTATTGTATAGGTAAGCATTATAATTTAAGTTAATACATAATGATTTATTATAGAATGATCTTTTTATTCGGGGAAAATATCTTATTAGTTTTTATTGGTCAATATGTACAGTAATTATTTTATTTTTCAAACAGTACCATTAATTAGTTAAAACACGAATTCCCAAAAGTAATTCAAAATGTGTTTTGATATTCCAACTACTTAGATAGTAACACAGCAACAAGCCCGGTTTGGACTTCGGCCTACAATATTTTGCTGACAATGCTGACGAACGGCGTACAGTGGCGAACGGCGGAATTTAGACGAGGAGCTTCGTTCCTTCCTATTACTACACAATACTTTAAAATCTAAAAAATAACAAATTTATCAAATAATATTTCCACTGTAAAAGCCATCGTAAGTACTAAAGCAATTCATATAATACAAAAGTTATTTTGACTCTATATATATTAAAATCATATATGGCTTAAAAATTTATATACGGTTTCATAACCAAATATTACTAAAATAATCAAAACACAATTTAGAATATTATGTGTGTGACCTAGCATGAAAAATTAAGCTTAGTAAAATTATTTTTTGTTCCTGCTCTATAACATAAAACATTTGACCGTTACTCCTCATCTATCCTTTTTATTATTTCATAGCAGTCACTTGGTCGTGTAACGTGTTAGATGGTGAAATCAATTTTTTAAGTGATTAAGGATCCGTAAAAAGGTATGTAAAATAATAATTTTAGTAATATTTATCTAGTCAAATTAGGATAAGCAACACGAGTAGGTGATATTATAATATAATATATATTATTCTTATCGCCACGTGCTCAAAATTATATGTAGCATAACCTAGCCATAGATTTACAGATTTTGGATTGTAAAACTGTGACCTAGCATTTGAACGACATCGAAAAAGTAGATAATGCTTAACACTATTCTTCTTCTTCGTAAAAAAATAATTATAAAACCAATTACTTAACAACTTTCCACTTTATTCCCAATTTAAAAATATGGTATAGGTACCTACTGGATTCATGAACGTATTTGCTTTTTTAGTTCAAAGTAAAAACAAATTAAGTTTCTATTGATGTAGTTGGTCATATAATAATTTTTCAAAACCAATACCTAGCATAAAATATACCATATTTTTTGTGTTTCATGGAAACGTAGTAAATGTTATTTTATGTATTATAATAAAATTACTCTTTATTTTCAGAGCGATCAATGCAAAGTTTGCCGCATCAACCAGAAATCGCCTTACAACTTACTGTGGAATCTCTACCTACCATCTTACAGAAAAGGTTAGTTATCTACTTAATTTACTTGCTTACATTTCAAGGCCAAAGCATCGAACACAAAAAATATTGAAATAGGTATGTAGTCACTATAGAGTATTCCTATTTATCTTTTGTTTCACTTCTCTTCACTGTAGTCAATAATGTAGAATATTGTCTTTTTACCTTAACGTTGTTTTATTAATCAGATTAATTTTTAATTTAACAAACATTCTTAATTAAATAGTACTAACATTTACTATGTCAAAGGTCTTGTAGAATGTCGAATGAAATATTATAAATTAAGTTCTCACCTATTTGTCTAGGTATTAATTTGAATTTTGTTTTCAGATTTCGAACCAGTATGGATCGGCGGTATATGTTACGATTTCAAGAACAGTAGCTGAAAATAGTTTTAAGTGTAATTAGTATAAGTAATGTTATTTCAACTTATTATGTAACGTAATCTCTAAATTTTATTAAAAAAATAATACAGGTTTAAAACCTTCAGTTAAAAATCAGTTAAGCAACACTGAGGATAACTGGGGGTTTTGTGGTTGTTTTTCTTATAATACATTTCAAGGTTCAAAGTATAAAAGGTAAAAAGTCGTGTTAAACATCAACCTCGTTTGATGTTTAATGCGCGGTATGGTAATGGGTATGGTAACGATTTTTGGTACAGGTTAAAGGTATAAAAGGTAAAAAGTCGTGTTAAACATCAACCTCGTTTGATGTTTAATGCGCGGTATGGTAATGGGTATGGTAACGATTTTTGGTACAGGTTAAAGGTATAAAAGGTAAAAAGTCGTGTTAAACATCAACCAATCTTGTTTGATATTTAATGCGCGGTACTGTAATTGGTAAGGTAACGTTTTTTATAAAAGGTAATTTAATTAATCTGGTAAGTATAACTGTTGAGTTTTTTGGCACTTTTTCTCAACAGTAGTAATCTTTCAAGTGTCAGTAGGTAGGTAGTCAGGAATAGTTATTTGGTGAGAGATAGCCGTTTGTATTAGGAATCGGTGAGAGATACTCCTACCTTGGGCTCTCGAGATGATACTTGCCATGGGTCATCTAGCCGTTTGTATTAGGAAACGGTGAGAGATACTCCTACCTTGGGCTCTCGAGATGATACTTGCCATGGGTCATCTAGCCGTTTGTATTAGGAAACGGTGAGAGATACTCCTACCTTGGGCTCTCGAGATGATACTTGCCACGGGTCATCTAGCCGTTTGTATTAGGAATCGGTGAGAGATAATCCTACCTTGGGCTCTCGAGATGATACTTGCCACGGGTCATCTAGCCGTTTGTATTAGGAATCGGTGAGAGATAATCCTACCTTGGGCTCTCGAGATGATACTTACCACGGGTCATCTAACCGTTTGTATTAGGAATCGGTGAGAGATACTCCTACCTTGGGCTCTCGAAATGATACTTGCCATGGGTCATCTAGCCGTTTGTATTAGGAAACGGTGAGAGATACTCCTACCTTGGGCTCTCGAGATGATACTTGCCACGGGTCATCTAGCCGTTTGTATTAGGAAACGGTGAGAGATACTCCTACCTTGGGCTCTCGAGATGATACTTGCCATGGGTCATCTAGCCGTTTGTATTAGGAAACGGTGAGAGATACTCCTACCTTGGGCTCTCGAGATGATACTTGCCACGGGTCATCTAGCCGTTTGTAATAGGAATCGGTGAGAGATACTCCTACCTTGGGCTCTCGAGATGATACTTGCCACGGGTCATCTAGCCGTTTGTAATAGGAATCGGTGAGAGATACTCCTACCTTGGGCTCTCGAGATGATACTTGCCACGGGTCATCTAGCCGTTTGTAATAGGAATCGGTGAGAGATACTCCTACCTTGGGCTCTCGAGATGATACTTGCCACGGGTCATCTAGCCGTTTGTATTAGGAATCGGTGAGAGATAATCCTACCTTGGGCTCTCGAGATGATACTTACCACGGGTCATCTAACCGTTTGTATTAGGAATTGGTGAGAGATACTCCTACCTTGGGCTCTCGAGATGATACTTGCCACGAGTCATCTAGCCGTTTGTAATAGGAATCGGTGAGAGATAATCCTACCTTGGGCTCTCGAGATGATACTTACCACGGGTCATCTAACCGTTTGTATTAGGAATCGGTGAGAGATAATCCTACCTTGGGCTCTCGAGATGATACTTGGCACGGGTCATCTAGCCGTTTGTATTAGGAATCGGTGAGAGATAATCCTACCTTGGGCTCTCGAGATGATACTTGCCACGGGTCATCTAGCCGTTTGTATTAGGAATCGGTGAGAGATAATCCTACCTTGGGCTCTCGAGATGATACTTACCACGGGTCATCTAACCGTTTGTATTAGGGATCGGCAAGAACAACATTTTTAACAATGGTATTGGGCAATCCATACTACCAAGCGAAGCGACGCGATTGTATCGAGCGAGGTGGTCTAGAGTGCCCAATTGGGTTTTTGACATTTTCAAAAATGTTATTGGGCATTCTAGACCACCAAGCGAAGCGACGCGAGTGCAACGAGCGAGGTGGTCCAGAATGCCCAATAACTCACTACTCGCGCTTGCCCCCTACTTATACAAGGCCTTTCTAAAATATTCTACCTAAATGTTCCCTATGCTGTGTATTATACCATATTGTTCTTAATATTTCTTGATACTGTGGTTGCATCAGGGTGTTTTCTTCACCAAAACCTAAAGCTTACATGATTCGAAACATTTCATGCGTGCTCCCTTGGGGCCCCGGTGAATAAAGAATTTTAAATTTGAATTTAGAATTTGACCAACGAGCAAACAAGCGAGAGGTTTGATTGTGAAAGGAAAAAAAAAGAGTAGCTCATCGATGGTACGAATTATACAATGAGGTTGAGCTTTCGATAAAGGAATACATCGTAATGCGACCATGTCTTAGTAGTAGGCTATTCTCCCATTTGCTATTTTCAGCGGGTAACCAAACGTCTTTGACATTTTTTTAATCTTTTTTTAAATAGATGCTATTAAAAATTCAATTAATATATCCTTAATTGCTATTAAAATCGCGTGCAATGTAGATAATAATTATAACAGATTATAACACCAATTCCAGCCTTAATTATCTGCACAGAGCTATTACGACCGGACGGCCATTGCAGCTGTTATCTTAATAGCACCTCAAATTTCCACAGTAATTATAATCCATAACTATTACATAAAATAGTGTATCTAGTGTTCATATGTCTGGTACTTTAGTGCAGAGTCGCATCGTTCGGTTAGATTGCGATGAGCAGCCAACTATGGAAATGCCAGTACTGCCAAAGGTGCCAATGTAGCTACTGACTCTCACGTGTTTTGATTAACTGATTGTTACTAAATAAATAATAATCAGTTCATAATTCATAAGGGGTCAGGGAGGGTCCGTGACCATAGATCATCCTGTATATGGTCGAATGAAATTGTGCGGGCGTAATGACGCACACATACCTACAAGCTGCGTTCAATACGAAGACAACATACCTACTTTTCAGTTTCTACCACACCACGCCCGAGCCATGAGAATAATAAATAATAATAATCATACTAGCTGACCTGACAGTCTTTGTCCTGTCCAAATTTCATTAAATTTGAGTTCGTAGAAAAAATCCATACAAAAGTTTATTCTATTAGTTTTCCGGAATTTTTAAATTTTCAGGCAATTTTTCCAATTTTTATTCAAATTCAAAATTATTTATTCACATGGGCCCTAAGGGAGCAATCATGAAAGTTTTAAACTAAATGATAGGTGCCCGTTCTAAATCGGCCGCATAGATCAGACCGATCGAGAAGAAGTGAAAAACTCTTCGACATACTTTTTAAAAATTGTTTTTACAATGATTGTAATGCTAAAATTGTATGTATAATTTTAAGTCTAAGTATTAAAGTCATGTTATTCATAAAATAGATAAGTGAATATTGTAAATTTTAACCAGTAGCTCAAGTCGCCGTGACGCACGACAAGTCGTTATCGTATAGCAAGCTCCAGCAAAACAAGGATTTCAGACTGCGTCCGACGACGTTGAGATTCCCAACTTTGAATCCGAGTCGAAACTTGATGCCTTTTGTAGAAGTTAGCGAGATATCTGGTTAGCTGCGATGTTTGCCATTGTAAGTAATGAGCTTAGAACAGGACATTACGGCGACGGCGGTCTTGGAAATCGGTACTGTAATTATTGTTATGGACCACAGTTGTGTTTACTGATGGCAATCGAAATGTACGTCATAAATAATACATTTAAAAAACAATGCGGCTTTTTTTTTTGAGAGAAGGCTTCTCCATTTCTTCATGAGTAGACACTAGACATGTATAACTTTTTAAATACGAGCTAGGGTACTTTGTTGACTTCACTAGCGCATTTCAAGCGCGCAGTCTTTTGTTCTGATTACTCTATGGTAATGAACATAATATTTACAAATCGGGTAAGTACCAAAGTAGTGATGAAGACTGTTCCGAGACGTAACATTTGATATTTATTTTTTTGTTTTCTTCCGTTTATGTTCAAAACAAGTAAACAATTTACTGTACAAATTGAGCTGAACTGTAGCTTAAGCAGATGACACAAGCATATCAGTCGAACACATCGGATTTTGGATCGTACTGATTTATAATGCACACGTCAACTTGCCTGATGCGTAGACGCTCGACTTTACGGCAGCGCTCGTAAATACAACTAACAAAGGATATATAACTGAATGCCATTTTCCACCATCGTGAGGAAACCCGCAAGTTCAAAAACTACAAAATTCGAGGACATGTGACATCTTCCAAGCCGCACTGGGCCCGCGTGGTGGATTATATATGGCTCATACTCTCTCTCCGAGAGAAGGCCGGTGTCCCAGTAGTGGGAGCGTAATGAGGATTGTCCATTACCAGGTGCTTTACTTTTAGGTCTGGAAAAGATCGCTTTGAGCCATAATAATGATATCAAATTTTAAATGCGCCCGCTGTAATATCGAAATTTAAAATCACTTTTTAACGGTTCTTCTATAATTATTGTGGTGCTTCAATTAAGAGATTATCTAGGTATCCAACATGCAAATGTGTCTCTATGTCAGGTCACATTTATAGTAGGTAATGTTACCTTTTTCGTATGGTTCATTCACTGTCGGAATTTTTGAATAATACGAAAATAAATAGTGAAAGTAAAGATTGAAAAGTAAGGTAAGTATATTGAAGTAGTACCTACCCTTCTTTCTGCCTATAACAAAGTTGACTTGGAGAGAAGTTAATGATGCCATAATTAATAGACGTTTTATACAATATTTAATGAGTCATATTGCATACAATTTTAGTCGGGTATCCGGATAACCTGCGTACAGGATCCTGTGAGTGACCTACTCAGGTATCCAGTCATTTACAGGACCTCTTATCAGGAACTCTTTTTTTCACAAGCTTTTTTTTCAGTCAGACTATTTCGGCCATTCACTATAGTATAAAAGCTTGTATTAAAGTTAGATTAGACCGAATCAGAGCAAGCCTCTCCACTGAATGGGGCGTAAGTGCTGGCCCTACTTCAAACTTTGAAGGAATAATGGCGACGAATAATTGAATTTTAACCAATTCTCGCGCAGAACTGTATATTGCCAACCATCCACAGCCAGCTGACCCTTTATACCTCCTGGAAAATGAAGAAAGACAGGCAATGCCTCTGAGCGCCGCGGGTCTTGGTCACTGGTTGAGAGGTAAGGCCTGGCTCAAAGGGTCTATTGGTATAAAATGCACTTAGAGTAGCGACTGTTTTGTTCGACCTTCCTCTATGATAGAAAGGTTATTCGTTTTTTTATCTGTCCTGATATCTGTAAGTAGTTGTGGCTAGTATTGGACTTGCTACGTCTCACGGCTCCATTCGTGGTTTTCTGCGAAAATCATAAGTTTTTTGAGATCAGCTATAGGTACTTAACTTATGTAGGTAGATACTAATTCAAACCGTTGTGCTCGTATAGTCTGCCACCAAGCGGTAATATGCAAGCATTACTGTGTTCCGGTTTGATGAGCATAGTAGCCAGTGAAATTACTTGGCTTATTAGACTTAAGTAATGCTAATGTGTCAGGGCAATGAGTGCACTGCAGTGCCGCGCAGGCCTTTGTGTTTCAAAGTTCTGAGTGGAACTGCAATTGTATGACCTAGCGTTATGCTTACCTACCATCAAGCAAATGACAGGCTCGACTCGTTGGAATGACAATTATTTATTTATATTAAATTATATATCACTACGTTTAAATAACGACGATTGTTTTTGCATAAAAGTTCACTGTAGAATTTTTAATATCAACTTACAGATTGAAGGTCAACATCAGTTCTGCCATCCGTGACTGGCTTACCTTAATAGTTTTGCGAGGATTCAAGCACTCTATCTAAATTATTACCTACAATTCCGACAAAAATCACGACCTAAATATTAATCTAACCAAACCATCACCTCTCACCACACTCATGTCTCAATCTCCTAGATAAAAATAACGGTCCCAAGAAGTCAAACCTCCGATACAGGCTCAAAATTAACGATTTCTGACAAAATTGTGACGTCAGCTGCCACCCTTGTCCAATCAGGGGCCAGGAAAAATGATTCCCGTCAAAATAAGGTAAACTTACCTTTAGGTGTGATAAATGATGACAGGATCAAAGACGAATTAGAAAAGAATATTAAAATAACGTGGAATAAATTATTCACGATCACCGAGACGAGGATGAATTTTAATTTCTCGCGACGTCAAAGAGTGGATGACAGATCTTTCTCAATTTACTCCCTGTGTAGTACAAAAGAAAATGAATACTTTTTAACGTCTTTTAAAGAAAGTTTTTATTTCAATTTGCTCACAAGTTTCTGTCAAAATTTTAATGAATTATAATGATGCATAATTTATGCTGTTTTGCAATAATTGCTTTAAAAATATTATGTACCAGTTTCCGCCCGCGGATACGCCCGCATGGTGTATACCTTTAATATATGTATATGGCATATAATATATGTATGTAGCCTATGTGTTAATATAATAAGCTATATCACGGTACACTTTCATGTTAGTGTTAGGACTAACTCTTCTGCGAGTGTCCGTCTTGGTTGTTACCTACCACCTCTTTGATCGTGAAGTCTGCCGCCAAGCATTGTGCAAGCATTACTGTGTTCCGGTTTAATGAGCAGAGTATTTTTTTATTTAAACTTTCAGGAGCATTATCCTGAATAAAGAATTTTGAATTTGTTTAATATAAATTTATGTTTTGTTTATTAAACTGTTTGAAAAATTAAATAAATTAACTAAGTATTTAGTGCCCATCTACCTAAAAACAAATATAATAATTAAAATTAGAAACTATTATTATTTTTATTTGTATATTTTATTTATGCAATCCAGAACAGAAGTAAAGAATACACAAGACGTTTTAACGCAAGTCACCAAAATTAACTGAACCCTGTCATCTACGTTTCCCAAACTGTTGTATAATATCACGTTGTTACTCCTTGCAGAGGATCAAATGGCCCCATTTTGAGCCGGAGAGAATTAACGAGCCGGTTTCCGAGAAAAAAAAATGAATTATGACGTCACTCGACGCCTGGCGATAATCATCCCTCTGTACTTTATCGCCGCTTCGGAGAATAACTCGGGAATTGTTTTTGTTATTAGATATTTTTTCGTGTGAGAGACTTTTGGGGCGTTTGGAACTTCGTTAGAAAAATGTTGGAACACGTAGGGGTTTTATATAGCGCATTCAGCCTTGTCACAACTTGAAGTCATCACGAAGCAGAAAGGTGCGATGACATAATAAATTAAATTTATAAATCAAGGACAGAAGCAATAATGGTTTACAACATAGCGTGGGTATTTTCTAGTGGTTAGTTAGTGGCTAGTTACCACCCCATATTGAAAACTAATGTCAATCAATTACAGGCGACTTTGGCGCTTACCAGACGACCTGTATAAGGATAGACTTTTAGTCGATCTCTAAAAATGTCCAGCGATGGATTACCTTTACCTTTTTAACACACTTTTATTAGCTTGTAACTACGTAATGGAATCTTAGAAGTCAATTTTAAATACTTCTAATTGTAATGTCGACATTAAACTCTGTATGTATATTTTTTTTTTATGTAATTTGATAACGAGACGAGCTGGTCGTTTGCCTGATGGTAAGCATAACGCCGGCCCATAACAATTGCAGTGCCACCCAGAACTTTGAAACACAAAGGCCTGCGCGGCACTGCAGATCGCTCGTTACCCTGAGACATTAGGTATTAAGTCTCATAAGCCCAGTAATTTCACTGGATACTCTGCTCATCAAACCGGAACGCAGTAATGCTTGCACACTACTGCTTGGCGGCAGACTTCACGAGCAAAGCGGTGGTAACAACCCAGACGGACACTCGCAGAAGAGTTAGTCCTCCCACTAACTATTTAGTTACTATGTAGTTTTCTTGATTAAAACTTTCATAACGCACCAGTACACGCGCTGCAACCAGTCGGAGCGCCTGCGTGTAGCTCCGTTGACGAAGAGGTAACTACTGAATACCTCGGAACCGGTCGGGCAATCGTCGCGAAGCTCGGTTTTACCACGTAAGTGAATCCTGATAAATATATATGTAGTTTGGATGACAATACAATAATTTGGTATCAGGGAGCTGATATGATGATGATTCAGGAGGGGGATGGTGGAAATCTTCGGTGGCTTCGAGTTTGAGCTCATAGGATTCGTTTTGACGGGTCTAATGGATTGCAATTGGTGTCAAGGTTCTGATGATGGGGCCAGGAAGTGGAAGTATGTTTATTCAACTCGTCAAAACGAGAAACTAGAATTAGTTTCTTTATAAACTACATATTATAATTATTAACTTGCTAAACAATACGATAGTTTCAGCGAACTCCTTGGTTCAACCCATGTCTACATCGTTACTTTTACAAATTTAAACAAAGAACAGACCAAAACCAGACTCGCCCATTTTCAAAGCCATTTAACTCTCAAAGGGCCAAAAGGCGCTCGACTAAAAACCACCTAAAACCAGCTAAAAGCAGATAAAGTAATTACTAGGCTGACTCCAGTCACGCGCGACGTATTAAAGCGACCGTCTCTCTGTTATGGACATTATCAATATCCATTATGGAGGCAAGTTTTTCTCTTTATTGCTTGCCCTGAGTTATGGAACAGGTGTGCTGATGTAGCCTGAACGCCCTTTGGGGGTCTTTGAAAGTCGTATTACTCAGTCCATTATTGCATGCGATTTGTGGATCGTAATAAATACCCTGAGATAAGATAGATTCTTAAGCGTTTTTATTTTCACCCGACTGCCGAAGGAAAGGAGGATAATGTTTTTCGAGAGTATGTATATACTCGTGAGTATGTCTATTTTTTGGCATGCCTTGCAGCCTACATATGGTTTGAGGGATTTCGCTGTCCACGCGAGTCCAGCTCGCACTTGTCCTGTTTTTTAACGTGGCACTGGTTGGTCTGGTACTTGGTCGTCATAAAAACAACAATTCTCGAGGAAGCATTCCGAAAAAACTTTTCCAACAGTAAAAATGCGAAAGAAATTATACTTATTTTAATAACTTAAAAATTAGGCGGGTTCCAGAATACCAAAAACAATTTACTAAGACTGCACCACAATTTATAAAGTACCAAATCCAAAGCGAAACTTTTGAAAATTATCGTTCAACTTTCCGCCGAAAACTTTTGAATGAGAATTAAGTGGAGCTTCGCGGCGTTTTGAAAAATGCGCGCTCCCTTGATCATTGAACTGATTATTTACTTCATCTTGAAACATTCAACTTCCATTTCATGGTGGACAGGTTGTCGGTTTAATAAACTGTAAACTTTGTAAATAGAAGAACAAAGGTCTTCACATGGTGATAGGGGATTTTTAGTGCTCGCTTGACTATGCTACCACCTACGGCTACCACACTCAAGACCAAACGGTCGCCATGCAGCTTTTGAGATCTCTTGAGATCATTTGCTTACTATTATGAAAAAAAGTTTAAACATCTTTTGAGATTATTTGAATTATTATTCATTGTCAAAATGAAAAAAATAAAACTGTTGCTAATTTGCCGGTCGATTATTTGATCGCTTTCAATAATAAGCCCATTGATCTTTAATTATAAATTCATTTTCTCTTATCTGTACTATTTTTTGTCTATTATGTACAACACCATAAATCTTTAAAACCAAGGCATAACGTATTAATAGTCGCATATATATCATACTAAAACTTCGCCACATACCTCACCTCGGTAGCTTAAATATGACAGCTACATCTTCCCTCTTCACGGCACATTCATCATAAACGCAATAACATTCGAACAAGGTAAGGGTGCCAGATAATCGCGTAAGTTCATCTGGGGATGGTAGACAGCGAAATTAACAGCGGGCAGACGTCACGTCTACCCTTGTCACCGTCCGCGCAATCCAGCGTATTGCTAACGCTACTCATTTATATCTAGTACTAGGGCACATAGGCCTCTTCCATAGAACGCCACTTAGATCGCCTACTCGCCCTAGAAGCTAGAAGCCCTTGGCGGCTTAAAAATTCTGACCCAACGGTTGGCTGTCCAATGTCCATATGACAAGGAGAAGTAAATTTAAACTGGCTTCTCTTCTCTCAGTAGCGCCCATATACCGCTGCCGTGTCACGATGAAGTTTTTTTATAAGTATGGAAGGAAATTTAGTCGACAAGACAATAATTAATATCTCTTTTAAACCGACTTCAAAAAAGAAGAGATTCTCAATTAGGTAGTATTTTTTTATGTTTGTTACCTTAGAACTCCGTCATTTATAAACCGATTTAGAAAATTCTTTGTATATTTGGAATGATGTACTTTCAGATTGGTCCAATGGAAATATCATCAAAATCGGTGGTCATTGTAGTTGGTTCCTGATTTTTCCAAAGCAATTTATATATCTCGAAACTCAATCTAATTATATATATCTCATTACATGGCTTTAGAGCAATTGTAAGGCTTTTACCAACTTTTGTACATGACATGAATCAAAGGATAATGCGGTTGCTAACTTATATCATAGACAAGCCTAGAATTCATCCATTATCAGAAGAGCTTCCCCTGCAACCTCCCTGAAAATAAATCAGAAGTCTGCGGGGAAATAGTGCTAATTAAAGGGGTCTAGCTGAAATGGTAGTATCCACAGTTTTCTCGATTAGTTCCTAATGGCGCGGAACGTAAGATTAAAGTTTCTGACGGATTCTAGATTGCTTTCTCGTGACATACGCACCGAGATCCGGCGAAGATTAAAGGTTGACTTCGTGTTTAGTTTATTATTAGAACGATACCTTCTATCTGACGTAGGTACCTAAGCTAAAGAATTAATAATATGAATATATTTTATTACATCAAATATTATCAAGCCGTATGGTGCCGGCTACGAATAGTATCCATCCCATCGCTTCCTATGGATACCGTAAGTGCCAGCTAAGGGAAATATCCAGGGAAGGGGCAGCAGCATTTTCCTTGGTCAACATCATAATCTGATGCGATCAGCATGACCGGCCAATCGCGGTGTATTATGGCAAAACCCCCAGATTTTCCCTGTTGTTCAGCAGTGGACGTTTTCCGGCTGCAGACGATGATGAATACTATTGTAGTAGTCAAAGTACATAAAATTAGTAAAAACGAAGCTGTTAACTATATTTTGTTTTTGTGTGACCCGCTTGTTAATTATGTACATCACTCGACTAGCACCTGAGTTCGAGCGGAGGGGTATGCTGAAAACCAGCTGCTGCTTAGAATTAGTCTACGCAGCAAAGAGAGCCTACCCCTATTGCCGATATAAATATTTAATTAATCTTAACTGTGTACAAAATTGTGTAGGTACGTTATATTTGGCAATAAATGGTTTTTATTCTTTTTTTAATGCATCTTTGGTATTTACAATAAGACGAATATCCAATCTTTAATTAGATCTACAATCGATATCCTAAGAATTCTTTGACCGTCTTCTTTGCTGCCAGCAAGAACCTTGGACCTCTCCATAGAGATATAAAATGAAGGAAATCATTAAGAAACGCGTTTCCTTTACTTTATGAATGAAAAATCCGATGGAGTAATTAATTATGTACTAAGAGGAAGATGGCGAAAGGTTGAGCAAGATATATTTTTAACGAGAGGTTTAATTCCTTCCTTACTTTATGTTTGATAGCTATATAATTTTTTTTATATTTTATTGGTTTACGTTTGACCGCCATCTCACCTGATGGTAAGCGACGATGCGGTCACTCTCGTTTTAAAGACTCTTAGATTATATTTTTCGGGAAACACAGACGCTGGTAGGGAATATGAATTTCCACTCCTTAGCAGTGCGCATTATAAAGGACGAAGCAATACGCTTAGTGCGAATAGGAGGGATAATAACCATAAAGGGGTGGCGCATTGCTGAGTGTCTGGTCGTCCCCAGATAGAATGGAGTTGAAGGAATTAAGTTGTGCAATTCCACCACACGCTCTCCGAAAGGTATCCTGTAAAATACGGCTTATAATGTAGGTACAACACGCAAAATGGTAACCACACGAAAAATGTACAAACTAGCAAAAGGTACAAACGCAAAATATACCTATATGACGTAAAATGTACTATAAGTCAAATGTACAATGCGTAGAATGTACAAAACCACTATGCAGAATGAACAACACCAAAAAAAGTACATTATCGCTAACATACAAAATCCACTATCCCTGTCACATGATACAGGATACCTCAGATAATCAGTTCAAACACGATTTTAATGCATTAAAAATAGTATTATTTACAAGAAGATAAGAAATAAAATACGTATTCAGCCAACAAAAGATATAATTGTGTTCCTCAACAATATTTACAAGAAGTATTCGCAGTGACAGTCAGCACATTCAGGGAGACACTGCCGCTGTTTGGCCAGCATTAGCTGTGCAAGCGGCGAGGACAAATATACAGATTATTGTTTGTATATTTGTGCGTATCTGCCGCTCTACGTATAGTATATTGCAATATATCCTATTGGAATATATTACTTATCTGTGTCTCTGGAAATTTAGATGACTTGTTCGATGAAGACACAGATTGGATTAAAAATTTGAGATTGTTCATAATAATAATAATAGGCCTTTCCATCTACGTCAGATGATTTAAACAGCATCGCGGTGGCACTTGCGTTCATGACTGAATAGACCGATGCGAGAAAAGATTCCTCAGCCGCACTCGGTGATCCATTGAGGGTGTGCACTAACTATGTATGGAAAATTTTGGCGTCCTGTTAAATACCTGCAGAAATCACGACGCAGTTGAAAACGTGAGCAGCAGCTTTATTTAGCTAGCTTTTATTTTTCAACTAGTGCATTATACACATGTATACGTAAATTGGAGTACTAGGGCAACATAAAACTAAAGGTGGTATGATGAAACTTGTAAAAGAAGTGCAGCACCGCCGCGACCAAAACTTTGCTATTTATTTATTTATTTATTTATTTATTTATTTATTATTTATTTATTTATTTAGATAGATAGTAAGCTTACAGTTTACACCAAAACACGAACTATCTTAGATTAAAACTTAAATATAATTTTAAGCTAGTCACAATGGCATGCATATTATCAGCAAATAAATCAACCTGTTGGATCTTATGCGTAAAAGAGTTCAATAATGATAACGCTCGCCGTGTAGGAGCGTTACCAGCGTGCTGAGTTCGAGGCACGGGACAAGCGAACAACTGATGCTGACGACGCCCGGCACGGGTATAGTTACTGGGGACAAATAGCGCGAGTGCATCCAGCACAATCGGATTGTTTACCCTATTGCGAAGTATGTGACAGTAATGAATGGCTAGCAGTAATTTGCGCCTATACTCCAGCGTATCCACTCCAATCATTCCTGATACGAACAAGGATGGAAAGAGGTACGGGTAATAGCCGTACAGACGCTTGTAGATGTACCTTGCAAATTTGCGCTGCAGTCTTTCAATCATCAAAGTGTATTTAAGTTCACGTGGATCCCACACAACAGCATCAAATTCAAGTTTGCTACGGACGAAAGCGTAATATAGCATGAATGCAACAGTGACGTCCTGGAACTGCGAAGCCGTTCTCATTATAAACCCCAACGTCCTGTTGGCACCCTTACAGACAGACATAATATGCTCGCGGAAATCAAGATGGTTGTCTAAAATAATACCCAGATCTTTAATACTGTTCACTCTTTCTAGAGTGGAGCCATCTAAGACGTATGAAGATGTAATAGGGTTAGGTGACCTAGTGAAGGAGACTACTTTACATTTCGCTGTGTTAAATGCTAGTCTATTCAATCGGCTCCACCTCTCCACAGACTCCATATCCTGCTGCAGCATCAAACAGTCAGTAGCTTGACTTACTGGCTGGTAGACTTTGAGGTCATCAGCTATACTGCACTTATCAAGACATATTGCTATAAAACCAACATCGACACACAAGGTCCCTGATAACGGCAAACTGCACAGATACCAAGTTCAATTTATTAAATTAGATAGATAGATTGTTTATCGATTGCCACATATAGAAGAGAATCTAAAAAATCTCCACCATTCATAGACTCTTTTGAATTTTATTATTCATCTAATTTGTTATATATTTAAATTTTGTCTGAACTCGTAAGATCGAATATGTGAAGTCGTTTTACGATTTTTAAAAAATAGCTAATTATTGTAAAATTACAGCTATGAAAACAGTGTAATATTATGGAAGTATATTTTTTACGTTTTAGTTTCACACGATGTGTCCATTCAGCCCTGATATTCTTTTTGAATATAGATATTATGAAAACAGTATAGTGATATTGTCTATTGATTACACGACTGCACAAAAAAGTAATGTAATGTTTTATTAGGGTGTGTGTATGTAATTATGTAGGTGTTTGAAATTCTTTATTGCACCTTTTAAATGCCCGAACTGATTTGGATGTATGGGGTATATATCATTAGAATCCATACATCATCCCGTGTTACATAGGCTGGGCAGTCGCGTTTTCTTATGTAACTTTTATTACATCGACTTGTTTTATCTGTATGACACAAAACAAATATTAACAAGGACCTGTTAGTGGGAGGACTAACTCTTCTGCGAGTGTCCGGCTGGGTTGTTACCACCGCTTTGCTCGTGAAGTCTGCCGCCAAGCAGTAGTGTGCAAGCATTACTGTGTTCCGGTTTGATGAGCAGAGTATCCAGTGAAATTACCGGGCTTATGAGACTTAATACCTAATGTCTCAGGGTAACGAGCGCACTGCAGTGCCGCGCAGGCCTTTGTGTTTCAAAGTTCTGGGTGGCACTGCAATTGTTATGGGCCGGCGTTATGCTTACCATCAGGCAAACGACGAGCTCGTCTCGTTACCAAATAACATAAAAAAAAAACTCCCTACTTGTTGCTAAATAGCATTTTTTACCAGTTATCCTGAACGTGCACGAACAATGATGGCAGTGCAATACGGAAAAAGTTGTTATGTAAACTATCGCTTTAGGCACATACTGCAGCTAAACAGCTTCAAAAGATCAGCACTTAAAAGATTTATTAGCAAAATCAGATGAGTTTCAAGCACTGGGAAAAAATATATGTCTTTATTCATCATATCACCGATAAGATTATCGGTAATATGATGGAATATTAAACTTGTTTTGATCATAACAATCTTGTTGTGATCAAAACAAGTTTCTAACAAATTTACTCGGTAAAAAATGACAAAGTTATCTCTTAAAATAAGATTGAAATGAAATATCTTTGTTATTTATAAATGTATATTGAAAAAAATAACAAGACTTACGTATTCTATAATGATAAAAAACTTGGTTGTGGTACATTTTCCATTAGGCAATTTTAAAGTAATTATGCTTTTTTTTTCGATTCTTACTCAATTTTTTAAGCGCGCAAGTTCTTCTTTTTTCCATCAATTCAAACCGAGAGCATATGTAATGAGGTCATAATGATAAATGTCATTGACTCGGGATAGCGCCTTAAGGTTTTTATTTGTATTTATTTGCTACACCCCTCGACCGTGTATCATTTTAAAGTACACTCTCATATTTCGCTGTGCATCCCCTAAAAGCACATGCCGCCACATTAGTTAGCCGCAGCACTGCACTCTCTCCTTGCTTTGTAGTCTTTAAACTCATATACTCGTTAGAAAAGAAACAGGAAACTCTGATAATAAACCATTATAATGAATCTGTAGATTAATTCCAACCAATATTTTTAGCTACTGTTAGTAATCATTATCAGCTCTAACAATCCCCCTGCTGGGACACCGGCCTTCTCTCTCAGAGAGAGAGAGAGAGATGTATGGGCCATAATCTATCACGCCGGGATCAGTGTGACATATGCAGACCGTAGACGCTTATGCAAACGTACGTTTGCTTGTCAGAATAACAACGCTTTTACGTCAAGCGCGCATTTCGAGTATCACGAAATCGAAAGTGTGATAAATTAGGACACAACTTGATATACAATGCGGTGTATTTTCTTCAAAGTAGTGTTATTTAAAAGCTAATCTACCTAGCTGATAAAATAAAATAAAAAGCTGTTATTTTGATATGAATAACAGACACTTAAATTTTATTTATTTGTATGTATAGATATAGATCATAAATGTATACAGTAAAAACTACCAGAGCCACATGAACGTGAAGCGATTGAACAGGCTAGTTCAATCGCCTCATTTTAAAGCTAAGTCTAAGAAAATCTAAAAAGTTTCCAAAAAGTAGGTCACAGCGGGCAGCCTGCGGGCTAGCTTCCACCTAATTCCTAACAGGCCATTCCGCTATCAGGCGCATTTTCCCAAATGGCAGCTTCATAAAACGCCGAATTACCATAGATTAAACAATCCCGCCTATAGCGCAGTTACAGAAGATAACAGCTCTAAACGACTGTCACAAAATTTTCTTTGAACCGTTTATTTAGTTTTGTCGGCCACGATTAATGTCCGCTCGGGGCGGAATGGCGGGATTGGGATTGATAGGGTACATTCTTTACACCTATCTATACGTAGGTACCTATTTAGTATGTATAGGCACTTTATTTACTGATAGGATGTTGATAGTTTAAGCTTCTTACTAAATAAGCTTTTAAGACTATTCTCTTTTTTATTTTGGACTCTTTTGTATATAAAACTAGGTGCTGACCCGCGGTTTCACCCGCGCGGAGATATTGGATTTCAAGGTTTTTATTTTTTGCTCGGTACCTTATAATTCTTTTTCCAAAATAAAAGTAGCCTATGTTACTCCTTGTAACATCAGCTATCTGCCAGTGAAAGTCCGGTCGAAATCAGCCCAGCTGTTTCGGAGATTACCCGGAACAAACAGACAGACAGACAAAAATTTTAAAAATGGCTGTTTTGGTGTAGGTCCCGTATATACTTTCATATGCATTTAGTAAAAAACTGTTATTTTGATATTACAAACAGACACTTCAATTTTATTTATACTCTACTTATATTTTTACTCTGTGCCCGTTTCACGTATACTATAACGTTCGAGAAAAAGGGTAGGAAATACGTCAGCATTCTATAATCAGCTATAATTTTCAAATTAGAAACCCTTGCTGCTTGAGTCACCATGCCGTCTAAAACTCTTCGGTCCATGTGTTTCCCAAAGTGCACCCTAAGAGCCCACATACACGAGCCCTCCAATCCACAACATTCCAATCCAATGTTACAAAAACTGCCCGTGTGTGGGGAATTTCAAATAGATTACGCGGAGTGATAGAAATATAAAATATAAAAAACCAAACGTTCCAAATCCAACGTTACGTCAATATGACGATCTTTTTACTCCATGTACTCGAGACGCAGATTGACCGAAAAATAGAGCAGCGCCGGCGATGCACGATGGCGCGCTCGAAATGGAGTGACCGTCTGTGTGCTTGAAATTGGACTATCGTTCAACTCAGTCCACGACGCGCGCGTCGATGGATTTGGAACGCTCGTGTATGGGGGCTCTAAAGCTCTCGTGGTGAGCCCTCTCACGCGTCTCTACCAGTCACGTACTCCGCAATTTGCCGGCGGGATGGAAGAGCGCGGTCATGCTACGTGTCGCGCACTTTATTGCCGGCTTTATTTTTAAGAAAATAAATTTATCTTACTGACGACGCGGACCTTTACTTCGCTGTTGTTTTTTGGAGAGACTTTGTTATACTTTATCTGAGTTAGGAACTCTTTGGAACGGTTATTGTGGACAGTAAAGGTTCTGGGTTACTGTTTTTTATTTTGTGGTAGAGAATAGAAAGGGGGAATGAGAAGTGGCGCGGAATTTGAATAAAAATTGTATCTCTACCTATAATTACTGACCATCTAGAGCTTTTAGGTATAACATTGATTCCTAACCTCAACTTTGCTCCTTCGCTATGAATGAGTGAGAATGAGTCCAGGTCCAAACTAGTAAAAAGTACTTCACACCTGGACAGCTTCACAATTGGTATCAAGCCCAAGTCCGATCTTGGAATCATACAATACATAAGTACAAATCTTCAAATTTAAGTTTCACTCGAAGAAACATTTTCAATTTTTTTTCCGGAGTGCGGGGCCCGTATGCATTTGCCTACTTTGCCTTATGGATAATCCGGCCCTGGGTATGCTTATGTCAAAAGTAAAATAAGTGGTTGGACGGGGTATACACAGGCGTACGCCGTACACTTATGCTAAGGTTGCATCGCAATGGGAACCATTATAATCGGTGTGTCGTATGTCCAAGTCGTGTCCTTCCACCACATCGTCACATAAATACAGGCGTACTTATTCTGAGGTACTAGTGAGATCGTGTTAAAAAAAACACCCAGTATCACAAATTCACCAAATTGCTAAAACATTATATCCAGAGTTTCCTTACAAACCGTTGTCAACACTCTCTCGCCTTGTCAAGCGAGTCATCAAGTATTTAACGACTCGCCGCGAAAGAATGGGCGACAAGGCAACAGGTGCCCGAGGGACGCGAACTATGTACAAAATATTAAAGACAGGTAACTTCTACAGCTTCACGTTCATGCGGCCCTGGTAGTCTGCTAGTTTGACATACTTACACATCCAACCATCGCATTGGGTTGGATAATAAATATATTATTGGTTACGCTGGTAAAGTTTTTTCTCGTTTTAGGTAGGTCTCGTTTTTTTCGTTAGTGGTAGGACTAATTCTTCTGCGAGTTTCTGTCTGGGTTGTTACAACCGCTTTGCTCGTGAAATCTGCCGCGAAGCAGTAATGTGCAAGCATTACTGTGTTCCAGTTTGATGGGCAGAGTAGCCAGTGAAATTACTGGGCTTATGAGACTTAATACCTAATGTCTCAGGGTAACGAGCGCACTGTAAGTAGTGCCGCGCAGGGCTTTGTCTTGCAAAGTTCTGAGTGGCACTGCAATTGTTATGGGCCGGCGTTATGCTTACCATCAGGCAAACGAGCAGCTCGTCTCGTTCCCAAATAGTATAAAAAAAGGTAAAAGTCAAGGTATTACGCTCCCCCGCTGGGCTACAGGCTTTTTCTCAGAGAGAGAGAGAGAGAGAGCGTGTGGGCCATAATCTACCACGCGGGCCCAGTGCAGTTTGATGTATTAAAAGTACCTATCTTCAAATTAAAAACCAGAATCCTTATAGAATCATTGACCTGTCCATTTGTCTGTCTGCCTTGGTCTTTTATCCTAATGGAGATAACCAAACTAATGGAGATATCAGGTTGAATTTTTCTTTACGTGCAGACTACTTTCACATAAATACTTTTCACTGTTAGGTACATCTAACTTATCAATAAAACCCGTTGAATTTAAGAGAATACTCCTCATGTTCTCGCCCACTACCTGACTCTATTTATTTTGCGACATTTTTCTTTATTATTTCGTATTAACTAATGTTTTTTAAATTTTTCTTATTTTTTAGTTTTTTTTTAATATGGCTTTTATTAGGTTAGTAATAACTTGGATAGCTTTTTCACAAAAGAATCGGAATCAAAATATCTACAAATTGATCCAAGAAATATACCTAATAAATATAATACAAATCTGTGAAGCCGTGCTTTTGTTTGTCAAGTGCGGTTCTATTGTTGCACGGCAAAATACTCGTATATTAATTTTCACGGCGGGAAAGCAACCTAGTCAAAGTGTGGTCTAAGTTCAAAGAGACGAGAAATCATTGATTATTATTATTATCCAACTGTTTTTGTAGCTAGCTAGGTTAGATGTAGTGTTTATTTATGTATTAGCTAGTTATTAAAGGCATTTAGCCCGAAAAAAAAATTTATTACTGGTTTATTTACAATACAATAACTCTTAATTAATAAAAAAAGGAACAAGTACAAATCAACAAAAATGTATGGCCTAATTACAATAGTTTTGTAACTAGGCCATAAATTTGTGTTGCTTTGGGCTAAACTTGAATTTTGTACAATTCAGAATTATGAAGATAAAACCTTGAACCTCAAGGCATTTCTGGACAGAGCTCTGTAATGGTATATCAGCTGAAAGTACTATAACATCAGAGTGAAAACGAATAAAAAACAATGATTTATAGAATTAAGAATACGGATCATTGGTTAAATTGATAGTAACCCTGCCTGCGAAGCGAGGGTACCAGTGTACAATCCCGGCCGGGGCGGATTTTGTGTGGTGAACAATGAACATACAATTTGTTCTTGTATGCTGTGTTGTGTATGTGTGTGCCCATGCCACATGTGACAATGGATATCCTAGTGCAGAAGCTCGAGTGTGTAATCAACCACAAATCACAATTTTGTTACTGTAATTTATGTTACGATTTACCGCTAGATATCTTATTTGACTATGCAAGGACTTAGTCGAAGATGTTAATTCATTTTCTCCCTTACACCACACCACAAACGACACGTCTTTTCGCGTCTAGTTCCCGCCACAAGGACTCGCTCTGTTATTGGCTCGATGTATTGTGTTTGAGTCTGACAACCAATCAATGGCTCGCTACAGTGAAATATGGCTGCGAAAAAGTTTGTTCCATTGTTTTGTCTTTTATTTCTGTTTTGATATAAATGGGCAAAGTTTAATAAGCTATGATGGCAACTATCCGGAGATACGTGGGACAGGTTGATTTTTATTTTATTTTAGTTTTATTCATAGCACAGACACGCAGAACTTACATTCTTATTAAAATGATTTTATGATATGATATCGCGTAACTGCACAACGTGACGATGTGGTCGGAAGTTAAAACCCTAAAAAAGACAGAGGTAGTGGTAAAGGAAAACATCGTGGAAGGTAATTTCGTAGTGTTCGCCTATCTTGCCATCATCGAGGTACTAGCCCCGAGAGATGAAATACTGTACTACCCGATTCCACAACAATGTCGTAATCTGTCATTAACAAATATCAGCGCTTAGCGTATCAGCGCAGGGGGTATTGGCGCGAGGTGGTTTAGCCAATCGGAGCGTATTATATCTAGGCAGAAATGGTGGAATTTATTGCGTGCAAACCAAACGTCACTGCATCTCTAGGGGCTAGTTCCTCGATGCTTGCTATCCTCAAAACCAGACTACAGTGTGTTCCGGCCGCCGCACTTGAGAGCTGATTTTCATTCAAGATTTAGTGGATTTACCATTTTTAAAACATCCCGGAGTTGGGTGTTACAATTTTGCACCTTGATACAGAAACAACAAACATAAACGACTGCCAGACGATGCTATGGACGTTTTCCTTTACCGGAAGTGCAAGCTCGTTGTAAGATTTAAACCCTGGACCTATGACGACCTCATTACCACTAAGCCATCATTGCTTCACAGTTCACTGAGATAATTCAAATTCAAATTCAAATTCAAAAGTCTTTATTCAAATAGGCCCCAAAGGAGCACTTATGAAAGTTAAAATGACTCTAACAGCCGGCCTCTGCAACATTCATCTACCCGAATCACAGACTAAAACTAATGCTGTCTTTATCAGAACATAATAAATGACAAAGACACCAACAGACCCAATCCGTGCTCAAAGTCAACGAATCTTCCAGAAACCCACCGTGCCCGTTCCAAATTGGTATAGGCCGAGCAAGAAGAAGGGCAAGAAACTCGTCACGGCATGAGAAGCACAACTTTCTATACATACAAAGCACTACATTTATCAATACCCATTTAAACTCACTGTTAAATCAAGGTGCTAACTAACTCAACCAGAGCCCACTCATTAAATAATCTCACAAAGTTCAAATGCCAACTCTATTTTTAAAGCTGTAAGACCGAAAATCATTCGCAACCACGTAGATTCTTTTATATACCACCTCCAGCCATAAAGAGCGTGTAACGAGGTACGTAAAAGAGTGCTTCGATTAGTATAAGTAACAAACGAGCAACGTAACTTCCGGTTTGGAATTAAACTTAGAAAAAGTACGCATGGAAGGATAATTTATTTTTAACACACTTTTATTAGCTTCACTTGTAACTAGCTAACAAATAATGTAATAAAACTTTAAAATTTAATTAATTGTCAGTGTATGAGCGAGTATTACAATACTAATGCAGTAGCAATGCAGCTTCGATGCATACAAAAAACTCGGCCCGCGGTGGGCGCCCTGCCTAACTAACCCATTTGCTATAATATATAATACAATGCAGTACTAACTCTTCATTGCATATTCTAAAAGATAGTATGGACGCTCGCACTGAGCGACTTGTCAAACAATTGTGAAAAATGGAACGTAGGCGTCTTTAGTTTTATTTGTATTTAGACAGCTAGCATTTTTCCAATAATTCACGTGATTTGAAGTGACGATGTGGTTGCAGATAGTGAACACGTGGAACCTAGAATACTTTAGGTCTCAATATCTTGCGCAAGTTAGGTTTCTGTGTGTATTTATTCTAAGGCTGACTTTTCATTGAGTAAATTGAGTAAAAAAATTACTACTGTATCGTTAGTTCTTATTATAGACATTTTAGAGTGTTTAGAAATTGAACTTTAGGGCTGGTAATAACTAATAATAATTAGGGTCAATAATTGCGGTGCAATTAAGAATGTAATTGCTAATTATCATAAAGCTTTTAATTACTTGACAAGTTATTAAATTCCTTCAACGTAATCCTACTATATATTATTATTATTTATTTTAATATTATAAATGCGAAAGTGTGTTTGTACGTTTCTTGCTTTGCCTTTCTTTCACGCAGCAACGGAGCAACGGATCGACGTGATCTTTGGTATGGAAATAGTTTATGGAACGGAGAGTATTATAGGCTACTTTTTATCCCGGAAGAATGCACGGTTCCTGTAGGAACGCGGGTTAAACCCGCGGGCAGAAGCTAGTAATAGTAAAAAAAATGAAAAATAAATGAAGAACCTCTAACACACGTAAGTATATTTACTACTGGGAAATAGATACTTACTTTTGAAAGTATTCATTGACTACGGTTTCTTCCACAAGGCAAATAAGGACAATTTTGTTTTATCTTGTTTCCAGAGGGATTTTATGACAAAAAAATTTAGCACCAAACAAAAAAGTTATCACAGTCTATATAAATTGCCAGCGAAATATCCTCCTTTATAGGCCCACCTTCCACCCTTAATAAGTTAGAAGAACTTAATCTAAGTTCCAAACTTTGATTAATTTCTCCTATGAACGAAGATGTAATGAGAAAAAATGTGTATTTGACAGATTGTTGGATAAAGTTCAGTTTTACATTTATCTTGGTCTCGTTGGATTTACGGAAGAGTACTTTGTAATTAACAAGAGTTCTTGCTTTAATTATGTCACGATTTATTTGTATTAACTAATATTATAAATGCGAAAGTTTGTGTGTGAAAGATTGTTACCACGTATAACCGTTACTAGTAAACCTATTTTGATGAAATTTGGAATGTAGAAAGTTTAGGTTTAGAAATAACACAGGCTAAATCACATAGGATAAATAATTTTCAAAATCAACCCCTAAGGGGGTTAAACAGGACGCGACACATCAATTTCAGTGAAATTACTGGGCCCAATGTCCCAGGGTATAAACGAGCGTACTGCGCAGGCCTTTGTGTTTCAAAGCTCTGAGTGGCACTGCAATTGTTTGGGCCAGCGTTATGTTTACCATCAGGCAAACGACCAGCTCGGATCGTTATGAAATAGTATAAAACCCACGCGGATGAAGCCACGGGGCGCAGCTAGTATATTCATATAATTACTGGCTGCTTCCAAAGGTTTCACCCGCGTCAATATTACCACGGAAACAGTGCATTTTTGTAATATAAAAAGTAGCCCACAAACTATCTCTATGCAAGAAATTACAGTCGATCCATTGCTCGGTTGCTGCGTGAAAGAAGAAAAAACCAACACTCCAACAAACCAACTTTCACATTTATTATTGTACGGATTATCATGATAATAATTCGAGTACCTACCTAATTGCGATCAAGAAATTAATATAAGCATTTATTGACAAGTAATTAATTGCCTTTTATTTAATTTCCCTTTTACAATATTGAAATGGGAAATTAATAACAGACAGCCGCGAGCGAAATCTTATTCAACACGGTTATGAATTAAATTTTGTGAATAAATTAAATGATAATGGTATTTTTTATGGTTTTTCACGTTTTATGCGTTCGCTCGAATGGTATGTTTGAGATATTTTGCATAATGTATTTAGAAATCGAGGGCTTTATAAAAAAGGGGCGTATTATATAAGCAAACATGCAATTTTTCGTTATTTTGCTGTAAAAGATATCCAGTACAAAACAAGCTCCGGCATAGGTTTGGTATAATATCTGGTACTGTATATACTTTCATATGCATTTAGTAAAAAGCTGTTACTTTGACATTACAAATACATACAATTTTATTTATTTATATACATTTTTGTCAGATATGTGATGAATTGTTGGTGTTGGTTTACAGTATATTGTTGCGAGCTCAAGAAAGTTTTTTATTTTATAACAAACTAACCCAGATTCCGTGGTCCATCTATTCCGTTGTCCGTCCAGCGGGCAGATGCTAGTAAAGCTATAATTATAGTCTCACAAATAAAAAAAAAGTTTCCCAAACTTTTTAACATTGCCCCCTATTTAATAACGATGTTTAAATTTCTCTGCTTTGACCCGAGCTGGTAATTTATGGGCCCCATAAAAGGGAATACTTCGGCCTGGGCGCCCAGTGATTTGCATGTTTTCTTACACGTGTTGTTTGAAAAAATTTTTGTAGCTTTTATTTTATTTTTGTTTTGGTTTTAATTTTGCGATTTATTTATCTGTTGGGGACACATAGAATTTCTATAGGTAGTGTTTTCTGTAGTATTAGTATTTTTGTATAATATTGCTAGTATTTGTAATTAGTACCTATTAGTATTTAATACGACGATATCACGAGACGAGCAGACACGCGAGACACACCAAATTAGAAACACAAAAGCCTTCGTGACACATCACACATTCGTGGTACATCGTGTGCGCTCGTTGCCCTGAGACATCAGGTGCGCCAGGCAAAGAATAGAAAGTATATGGGCCATAAGCACAGGCCTTCTTTTAGAATATGGGCCCCATGGCCCACATTCTCTCTGTCTCAATCAAACTGTGTCTTCGAATTTTCACCGTTTTAGAGCGAGTGTGGTAAATCCGCACATTACTTAAAGTAGAAGTCATTGGTGTGGGTATATTATGGGTCACTCCGTCGAGTTTCTCGCCCTTCTTCTTGATGGTGCAGACTTTGGAACGAGGCAACTAGATTCACTACAACTTTCGCGAGCGCCCACCTCAGGCTCCCGAGAAGTAGTTTTAGCTAGATTAGGGCCCACATCAAACGGACGCATTCGTGCGCCGGGGCTACTCTGTTCCTTATTACGGCGACGGCCTAAGCCGAGGTTCGTAGGTACTGCATGGTTCGATCCCACGCGGTCCCAAGCTAGTCGCCACACACCATTTTTTAGGACTGAGCGCCTCCTGTGCTCTCCCTCCGTTAAGTGACGCTGTAAAGATGGAAAGACCAACACTGTCCTTCTAAAAAAGGCTGATGGAAGTCAAACACAGGTGCGTCAGATCAAAAGTTGTGTAAGTTCCGGCTCGGCCATACACACTTTATACTGACTGTATAGATAGTATAGCATCTTACCTTCTGGCATGTTTAGCATAAGATTACATCTTTAAGTACTTATCATAAAGATGTTTTATCACAACACGGTACTGTGTGTATGTATGAAGAATGTTCGCTCAAACAGTAAATCCAGTTTGTAATGCATCATACTTAAAATAACTGCACTTATTTTTTAACTGTTATCATTGTCACTCGAAACCATACGCAGCGCAAATACAAGAATCTTATAGTGGTATTTGTATACGTGATGATTGGACATTATTTGTTCATCTATACAAATAAATAAAATTGACAAAAAACCATTTTAAAAATGTTTGTTTGTCTGTCTGTTTATTCCCGCTAATCTCCGAAACGGCTGGACCAATTTTGACGGGCCTTTCACTGGAAGATAGTTGATTTTATAAGCAGTAACTTAGGCTAAAAGTGGGCTAAGCCGCGGGGCACAGCTAGTCCTACTGAATATTATAAATGCGAAAGTGTGTTTGTTGGTTTATCCTTCTTTCACGCAGCAACGGAACAACGGATCGATGTGATTTTTGGCATAGATATGGTTTAGGGACCGAAGAGTAACATAGGCTACCTTTTATCCAGGAAAAGTGCACGGTTCCTGTGGGAACATGGGTGAAAACCGCGGGCAGAAGCTAGTTTACAATATATCTGACTCAACGAAACAGCATTCCAAGTGTTTTGAAGATTAATTAAAATTAATTAGCAGTAGTATTTATGAATGAGTATATGTTGACGTTTTAAAAATCTATTACCTAGACATTAGTTTAATCTCCAAATTACACAAAACAGTTATTGGTCACTCTAGAATCAACATAGACAAAATTTGATCTCTTTTTGCTTAGACTTCAATCAATAGCTTGCTTTTTACTCTATTACATCCCATTTACTCCGACTCCTGTTCATAAAACGGCGATAAAAGAGCTAACAAACAAATTTAAGTCTCATTCGGGCCATAACCCGGACTATACGGCCCATTGATGGCCCAAACAGAGTTATGGTCACAACACGTCATTTACTCATTTATTAGGCTTTTTATTTTGAAGCGCTTTCGATGATTTTAACGTGAAACTTATTAACTGAATAAGTTATTTATAATATTTAACAAACTTACATAACTTAGGTATATAAATATTAAACAATTCTCGTAAAAATAATTAGGCTAGCTTTAAAGATGAAAAGCTGTCCGACATCCGGCGTCCCGCACCTGTCATAGGTAGGACCCTCCCGAGGTGGGGGCGATGCGCTCATGTTCCGGCGCAATATACCAAGAGCCGTGCGGGGAGTTTCCTTTAGCCACGAGGCGGTACCATCCTTAGAGGACAGCAGACAACGGCTGACGGGCCCACGACCCTTTCCGAAGGCTGAGACGACATGAAACACCCCGGTGGTATTAGTGGGTAAGACGAGGTGCAGTGGGCAGAAGGCGAATTCCACACTATCTGCATAAATGCATTTCCCCGGCTTACCAAAAAAAGTATTTACCTGTGGTATGGCATACCAACGCTTTTCCTCCTAAGACATCAACATATTAAATAGCAATCAATTTAACACAAACTGTGCAAGTGGCTGTTACAAAATTGTTTCTATATCATAGCTGAATATTTAAACTTTAGGTGACATAACATTAATATGACTATTTTTAAAATTTGCATGCTTTGCTGAATACTACGACTTTTTGTTTGGCACATCTGAAATGTGTAATATTATTTATTCTTGCAAATAAATGTATTATTTGATTTGATTTGAACATATAGTTATAGTCAAACGTAGTTTTTAATTATTGATTAATCGTATAAAATTATAAATTTTTATACTAACTAATATTTTATCGATACCTACCAAAAGGTGAGTCATTAGTCTTCGTCCATTGAGTCAGGGTACAGAGTATTTTTAAAAGCGATGATAAATCATATTGGTAGAGACCCCGCTGCGCATACGTAACTTACGATCGGACGTGAAAATAGTCCAATGATCCTGACGGTGATGACTTATCGAGTGTTTGAAAATAATATTTAAAAAGTATTTAGCCACGATGCACGTTTTATTCCTAGCCAAAACTATTTTTTTAGTATCTAAATTAAGAAATCTTTTTCTCTGTTCAATGGAACTTGCTTTTACTATCGCCGTAGCCTGAGTTCTATGACTATATTAAAAATAATTACAAAAGTAAGAGCAAACTGGTTGAGTTGACCGCTAAGGACATTTTTACATACTTAAGCGATCGCTTCCGTGTTTTAAATGGTTTCTAAGGTAGAGGCTGCCTATATCGACAATATAGACTTTTTATGTAAGTCGATCTTATTTTTCGTGCAATAAAAAATCCCTAACCTTTCGGCCCTTTGTCGACAGTTACCAATTTACATCGAAACTTTGGATATTTCTTTGCTGGTCATCACAAACTTGTGGGTGTAGTTATAAGGTCGATGAATTTTACAAACGGACAAATACTTTGCACGAGAAATAAACTTAGAAATTTGTCTGGGTGAAATAGGTCCCCATGGTCCTTAAATTTCCTTGATCTACAGAAAATCCGAAATCCTAAATTTTAGTTAACATAACAACAGAACAAACATACGAATATATACTAATACTCCCTGTTTGCGATACGCCTAATGTGATTTACTGTCAAGGTATCTATAGGGGTGTCGCTTTCAAAGTATACATACACGGCGGTGGTAAAGCGTTTTCAAGTGCTCAAGTCAAAAAGTCACCTATCACTTATCGGAGTATTCAACCGGGCATGCTTAATTTATGGACGAAGACCCATTCTAGACACAGCGTGTCACTTTCAACCACACATCACCTATGCTTAACATCTCAGGCAAGTGAAGTGAAACGTGAAACTACCAAGAATAAAGAAGAAATCACTCGAGATTTGAGTTCAGAACACAACTGGTGTAATATATCAAATCCACGTCTAAAATCCGGTCACGTGTCTCACGACACATCCCATACACTAGCCAGAGTACACAATGCAATAAGGGTTAGTTCCAAATGGGCAAGGATCAGCTGGGAGCGCACCAGCTATCTGTCTAGTAGACAAATCGCCTCCTCAAATGGGAGATTACTGCAAATCCTACGCTGGTTTACACCGGCACGTAGCGGACTGGAACAGTTTTAGTTGTTACGTAATCAAATAGACCAGTTTAACCGCTGCTATATAGGTACAATAATACGGAGAAAGCAACGTTTACTCATGAAGACTAAATAAAATGTGTAGGTATATGTACCAATGATGGTTTAGTAAAGAGTACGCGAGCTTATATTTATGACTAGCTGCTGCCCCGCGGTTTCACCCGCGTGGCGATTTTGGATTACATGGTTTTTATTTTTTTGCGCGGATCCCTAATTATTTTTCTAAAATTAAAGTAGCCTATGTTACTCCTTGTAACATCAGCTATCTACCAGTGAATGTCCCGTCAAAATCGGTCCAGCCATTTCGGAGATTACCCGGAACAAACAGACAGACAGACAGACAGACAAAAATTTAAAAAATGGTTGTTTTGTTATAGGTACCGTATATACTTTCATATGCATTTAGTAAAAAGCTGTTATTTTGATATTACAAACAGACACTTCAATTTTATTTATCTGTATGGATACTTACTAAAGTTTTAGGCTCTTATTAATAAACAGTGTTAAACGGTGGTTTAGTTAAAGTATGTTTTGTCTTTGTTGTTCGTAGACAATTTTAAACAGAATCAAAAGAGACAAAACATAGTTTAACTATTCAATCGTTTAAGTCGTTTTATTAATAAGAGCCATAGTGTTAATTTTGACTGAATTGACATTGAATCGATGATGGCTCAGAGGTTGTGAAGTCAACTGCCGATCTGGAGGAAACTGGTTTGTGTTGATTGAGCTTGAGCTCTTCGCGAAGGAAAACATCAAGATGCAACAATAGTATGGTGGTAAGGGATTTTCTGGTGTTTGGCATGTATACCACCCGCAAGTTAAAAATCCATGGCCAAGAACCTACCGGTGTGTCCCTCAACCGTCTCTCAGTTCTAGTTTTAGAGTGCTCATAATCTTCGACCGCGTCGTTAGTGAGAAAAAAAGGTTTAAAAACCAAAGGCAGCTAAGTCTACGATCTTTACTAAGTTATTACACAACGGTGTGATAGGTGACCACTTTAAGCTTGAGTCCTCAGATATCTTTGCGAAGACTCAGTCTAGTTTTATTGTTTGTACTCCCATTTTATGAGGAATTCATGAGTAATTTGTCTCGGATTACTGATAAAGTGGGTGTCGAATACTTAATGGTCAGCCTCTTTCGTTATGCTGAGTTTTATAACTGATCCCGAGTGAGGCTGGAGTGACCTTGTGATATCTTCAGAAGTGTCAAGCCTGTCAGTTAAATATTATTGTTTATCATCGTTATCATTCAATATGTTAGTGCTGCCAATTATGGGGGGCAGACTTTAGGTCATTTTTGTTGCAAAAGACAGATTTTTTATGCTACACTGTATCGAGACGATCTGTTCGTTTTCATAAAGGTACCTAAGCATAACACCTGCCCATCCCCGAAATTGAAATTGTAATTTAATTTATATTATATAATATTTATTTTATTTTAATAACAATTATAAAATAAACTAAAATAGCTGAATAAACTACACACCAATCTATTTACAATCTTAATCTAATCATTCGCTACCAGTAGGCAACGTTCCCAAAATACTGGCCGCATAAATATAATTAATATAAATATAATTTGAATTTTAAAAAAGCAACAACTTGCGAGGCTCTGCTTTGAGCTCCTTACTCTGTGACATCAGGTATGTGAACTCTGATGACATGAGTTTAATATACCCAGTATTATACTACCGATTTATACGAGTGAAATTAGTGAATATTATAACTGTAAAATATAATTGATTATTGTTTTCAGTTTAGTACCTAATTTAAAATATTAATACGAAAAAAACAAGTGCAATTTATTTCATAGTTTTTATTATTTTGTTAATAAAATAAGTAAAATATCTTTAATAATTTCATCACAGTTTTTAATACATATATATTTCTGTCATATTAATGATTCCTCTAAATATTTATCGCCACACATTATTTTCAATCCAGTCTATAAAGCTAGAAACCCTGGTATAAATACCAGGCAGGTTTGGCAAAGCACAGTCAATGCCGAATGACGTCACACCGATGATGTAGTGCATCGACCCTTGAGACGTGATGGGGAGAGGAATTTTCATTTGAAGGGGTCCACCGGAGTCTCCCTGGAAAAAGTATTATGTTCTCGATAGATTCGCATTTTGACCACCATCTCAACTAATATAACAGCCGCTCTTGAGAGCCAGTTCCTATAGATTAGGTACTGGTCTTCAAGTTACTGTTCTTCATCCTCACTTAACATCAACGGAAATGGTCAAAGGCTAACCTAACAGAGTAAATTAAAAAATCATGTCATACCTGACACGCATCAACTCCTCCAGCCAGTACCCCAGCGCAAAGCTGGTGTTCCTGTACCCCACACCAGTGTCTGTTGCACGATGACCGTAGTAATCTATCGCATTGCTGCTGATCTATCACATCTACCACTGCTGCTTGAAGCTCAGGGGAGGTTGTGCGACCACCTAAAGATATTTTATTTAACCTTTAAATACATCATTGGGTATGGGTATGAAAAGCGACTGGGGCCGAGCGGGATTTTGTGCGACTTTCACTCTGATGCACCAGAGTTCGAATTTCGGCTCGGGTATACACCAAAAAACACTCGCCCTAAAGAGAGGAGGATATGTAACTGTTTGGAAAATTTCTGTCACACAGACTCAGAAACTGTATGACATCAGTCTTATTGTATGCTTAATAATTTCACTGACTTTGCTCAAAATAAGAATTTCAAATTACTATTATACAATGTACCTGTTTCGACCACGCCCCACCCTGTTAAGGTAGCCTTCGAACCAAGGCTGCTCGTATCGAACTGACTCCACAAGCAAGCTGGTTGAATAAACCGGGTGAACTCCACGTTCTTCTCCAGCTCCATCAGAGCCACATCAAAGTACTTCTTTGGGGAAGCGTAATTCGGATGAACTATAACTCGGATGATGTTCTCGTCTGTTGGGGCGACGCCGTTCGAGAACTATGAATAAGAAAAGATGTTAAACAAAAAATTAAATAACACAACATTAAGGGCAGGGCAAGTTGTTCTTTTGTGTGACGTTCCTAAATAACAAAAGGGTATAATTATATACCTACATTTCTTGTTTATGACTAATTAATCTATGGGCAATAAACTTGCGCGCGTATGGAACACACATTTGTACTATAATAGTATTTTGATTTGGTTAAATTAAGTAATTTTTTTACCGTATCAATAATGTTTTTATCACCAAGCCTCACGATTTTTGGTACAATATCTGCGATAGTGGTATCTCTTGAGGAGGCACTGGAGCAGTGAGCTGCAGTTAGGACAAACTTTGAGCTAATCAAGGAGCTTCCACATTTGAAGAACCAACTGCCCACAGAAGCTTTCCAGCCTATGGCTCCCTGATGAAAAAATAAATATAGCAATTACAATAAGTACATTAAAAAGAACTACGAGTGTTGTAGCTCTGCGAAAGGAGAGCACGAATTGAGTCTTATGGCATTTTCGAAACTCTATCTGAAGAAGCGAGTGCTTTTGAGGTTACGGGAGGTTTGATAGTAGAACCGTGATATTCGGAGCATTGTCGGCCATTGCAATGTGAAAGGTGGTAGGAAACAGCTATGCTATTCTGAGAACAAGAGGTTATTCAAGAGTTCACCGACAATTCTAACAGTTCTTCACTAAATTATATCAAGGAACCAGAGTTGGTTCTTTAGTGCAAATTTCCATGGGTGCAAACAGTACATGTTTAGACAAAACACGCTTTAAAAAGCAGAAGTCACTTTGTTTTGTTCAGAACATGCTAGTTTCTAATACCCCATTCCAAGCTTGCCACATCCTATGTATGAGCAGAGCTAAACGACACAGGAATTTATATACCTGAAGTTTCAAATCTTCCAGAGCTAGTATATGGATGAAGTTTCATTACAAGGAATATTTTTAACTTGCATAATTTTTCACTTCATGCTTTCCCGCAGAAATCATACTCGGTTGTATTGTTTCCTACACTACGTAGACCAGGTCTTATTATAATAATTTAGCTAAAACGTGCTAAAATAGAACCTACCATGTGTGGGAACTCTCCAGGCTGTGTATTACGTCCTCCTATTGCAAAGTGCGGGCCATTGGGTCCTCTGTGTTTTTGTCTGTACGCTACACCTGTAAAATAATTTTATATATTGAGAGAATGCTTTGAACCCACTTATTCAAAGTATGGTAGAGCCAGGAAATAGACGACACAACAACAAAATGTATTCTAGTTTCTCCAGTTTCTTATTTGAACATTCTTTATTCTCCCAGAAGCTACCCTCTTCAAATGACTCTAGGCGTCTCCGTTCCACATAAAAAACCATTCAAGAAGGAAAAAAAAATTGGCAGCATTATTGTATTCAAATAATTATGTGTGTCTTTCCTCCAGTGTCATTACAAACTACAGGCGTATATTTATTGAAATAAACTTACAATAAGTCACAGTATACTAAGGTGTTGCTATAAGATCAAAATCATTCTGACTTTGACTACTTTCTCCAGAAACATTAAAAGTTCTTAACGTAGGCAGCGAAATATGGAGAAAATTAGAATTTCTATCTTGAAGGCTTTCAAAAGTTATTTTTATCCATGGATTTTCTGAACTTTATCCCCACTTACATTCAGCTGACCTTTTGTCCATTTCGTCTCTGTGTTTTACTTCCCAGATGTATTCGTAGCATTCTGAAATAAAAAGAAAATATACTAAAGATACTGTCTACTTGCGTTGAACTTTTGTGCTGCGAAAAACTGTAAGTACTTATTGATTTAATTCACATGAGAATTAATACAATATTTCAAATTATTAACTTGATTATTTTTTGTATTTATTTTAGATGATAGAATATTTGCCGATCCGATCGAGTGTTCAAAACCTACAATGAGCTTGTACTTTTCTTGAAAGAAAACATCGAGGTTCTACATACTAGCATGGTGTTTGTAGTGGAGCATTTTCTAGTATGCAACTGGCTAGCTGCCATCCTTACTTAAAAAAGCTTACGCTTTAAACCTAACGACGTGTTCAAGCAGCTGCATTTGAGATGAGAGCTAATAATAAATTCCAGACCGTTAAGACCGTTATTATTCACCATATTTGACCCAATTACCACTAACTATAAGATCAGTAAGATTGAAAAACCTTTCCATTAGTCGAACAGAACTAGATTATAACTTACTGGTATCACTGATCCTCTTTCCCAGTGCACTAAAATCAGGCTTAGGCGAATAAGTTGTATTCAAACACGGGTTGGCACTATCCTCCGTCTTTGTGACAATGTTCTCAGTGGATGACGATGCTGTGCTCGATTCGGGCATGACGATGTACCCCCACCCCCAGCGATCATCTTGCTGAAATGAAAGCCAACTTAATGTAGTTAAATGATGTGGTTTGTCACTCGCACGATTGTAAGCATACGGACGCTTGCAGTTGACAAATGTATTAGTATATGTAATAGGCATAGTTCTTTTTTGTTTTATACTGTTTGATTATGAGACGAGCCGGTCGTTTACCTGGTTGTAAGCATAATGCCCGCCCATAACAATTGCACTGCCACTCAGAACTTTGAAACTCAAAGGCCTGCGCGGCACTGCAGTGCACTAGCTCCTACTGTCAATACCAAACATAAAAATAACAAAAATAATTAAATGAAACCTGGTTATAATTTAGTTTTTCCTATTATGTATCTAATAACACAAGAATACGTTTGTTTACGATAAATAACTGACCATTTATTCATGCCTAGTATTGATTTACTGCATATTTACTGAGAATTATCAACGTTCATGCAGGTGATGTCATTAGTGAAGTTACTGCATAGAGCAGGCCTTTTAGCAAGGTCATTGACGCGAGTTAATAATTTCCGTTTACTGTGACATTGACCTTAAAGGAAGATCTTAGTGCTACCACACATTAAGGCCGTCGAACGTGGCTACTATCGCGACCACAAGCTGTGGCCAAGATTTTTCATAATTTTTTTATAGCATAGGTGCAAACTGACCGTTCGTATGGTCGTGATCGGCGACCGGGCCACAAGCTAAGGCAGTGGCCGCGTTTGTGACTCGCCTCCCGCACATTTTCGACCTTACACTGGCCTTTCTCGCCCGCACATAAAAGAGAGAGGACAAAAGGGGCATTTGGGCACTTGGGCGGTCAAAAACGTCCGCGCGCTCTTTCTTCTTTTCTCTCTATTTTGTGGCTACAAGTGGCTGCGTCTAGTGGCTGTGTCGGTGGCCCAATATGCGACAACACTAAGTGGGTACGGTACTTGAAAACTATAATCGTATAATATTGTGTGAAGTTTACTTTTTTACTCAAGAGGTATTTAGTCCACGAACCCTTCAAGCGTATGACGATGCGATTCCGTGCCTTCAGTGAGAATTAATTTATAAGTACATTAATTCTTGCCATTACGTCTACTACAAGGAAGTTTTTACATAAAATATGTAATTACGTGTGTTTTCTTAATGAATGACTATTGTCTATGCCACTACGAGTATGATATCAGTGATACACGTGTAATTTTCTCCTTCCATCTCGGGACTTCCTATACTACCCATCTGATCCACTCCCAGTAGTGTTTTTATATGAGGCGAGCGGGTCGTTCGCTTGATGGTAAACATAACGTCAGCCCATGGCAATTGCAGTGCCACTCAGAACTTTAAAGCACAAAGGCCTGCGTGGCTCTGTATTGCGCTCGTTATCCTAAGACATTAGGTATTTCTTAGTCTTAGGGGCACCTTCGACGCCCAAGCAAACGTACGTTTGCTTGTCAGAATAACAACGCTTTTGCGTCAAGCGCGGATTTCGTGATACTCGAAATGCGCGCTTGACGCAAAAGCCTACTGTTATTCTGACAAGCAAACGTACGTTTGCTTGAGCGTCTAAGGTGCCCCTTATAAGCCCAGTAATTTCACTGACCTCTTTGCTCATCAAACCGGAACACAATGCTTGCACATTACTGCATAACGGCAGGAGCAAAGCGGTGGTACCTACGGACGGCCCAGACGGCTACTTACAGAAGAATTAGTCCTACCACCTATACAAATATTTACCTGATTTAAAATGTTAGAACAGTAAACTTACCCGTTCACGTCTCTTTAAAGTGGTCGTATAAATCTTTCTTGCTTCTTCCACTGGCTGGAGCTGTACTGATGACACTGTATTCAAGATAAACGTCAAAATGAAAGATCTAAAATTATCCAGTAAAAACTAGGGGTATTTTATACTTGATATCAATATAAAGTATTTTCATTTGACCAATATCTAATTGAACGAAGTTGGTGGATACGCTTAACATAGATTAGAACATGGCTATCAAATGCAACTGCCGGAAGACACAGGTGCTTGGTGATTGATTTGCAATTTGAGAGTGGTAGCTAGCCGAGCACTAGAAAATGCCCTGCCACCAAGAAAATACAATAACAAGCCGATTTAATTGGGTTGTTGACTGTATTCAAATAAAAATATAATTTTGCCGCGAAACGGTAGTTTTTGTGACAGAAATCCTATTAAACACAATATTTTTGTTTATTTTTAAGGAATTTAATTTAAATTAAATAATCAAAATGTAATCACATCAATCCGAAGTCACGTGACCTAAAACGCCCGTGACGTCACTGTTTCAATCGGAATGGGTATATATATTTTTTTTGTTTTGTTTTTGGCTCCACGTGATTTGCGCATTTGACTAGTGTCAAGTTATATAAGTAATAATATATAATAAATCTCTAGTTTTGGTGCATGAAAGTCGTCAAAGTCACGTTAAAGTTTAGTCTAGGCGCGGTCGAGTCGAAGTGACGCTTAAGTAAATTGGTGGATAGTTTACTGAAGCTTCTATGGAGTTTTGGATAGAATACGAAAATACACGTTTTTCGTCTTTGTACTATTTGCCTTTCACTCATGCAAGTTTACGAACACTTAATGGTTAATAATCCACTATTATTACACATTAACACTCTATAAAACAAACGTTTTAGTAAATAACACAAAATCAACAACAGCACATTTTCGCATTCCCGCCAATGAGTATATAGCTCGTTGCGATTAACTGCTTAGTATTTTAGAGTGATTTCTGTGATTATTTATCTGTGCTGTGAATTCCGCGCCTATTTTTCTAAATTTATTTCGACTCTTGAATATTCTCCCATGATGGAAAGTGGCTTCATAAAGGCAAATTATTCCAATTTGCCGAGAATTGATTGTTTTACGGTGGCCAATTTCTTCTCGACAAACGATAATTTCTGCTCTGCTGAATTTAGAAATGTGAAGACCTCCGTGTAAGTACCTACTTATTATACCAAAAATCATTATTTCTATAACCAACAATGAATATATAACAGTAATCGTAGATTCTAAGATCCAAAGTGTATTAATTAACCAAAGCATATATATAAATCAATAAGCTCAAAAAACTTAGAACTCATATTTTAATACATAACAATACATACACAGAAAGCATCGAATGAACTTGTCACTAAACGTAGCACAGACTAGGTAGTAGTGGTTATATTCTCTTTGCTTGTCACTTTACAGTGTTATAGAAAATTACTCTGTGGTAATTGAACACGTGACGTCACTGCCGTTTTGGAGCAAAATTTAAAACGGCATTTTAAATACATGATAATTAAAATATTAGTTGTTTTAAAAAGTAAATTTAAATATTTTGGGTTATATTAGGCCCATACGCATCGTTTTAAACACTTTCCCAAAATCAGTCAACATCCCAATTAAGCAAAGTTTATTTATGCACTTTTTATTAGTTTTTTAACCGTTTTTGTCTGTTTTTATTAGTTAATTTTATTGTCATTATAAGACACTTTGAAGAATTGTAGTGCATCACAATGATTTGACTAAAGTTTTTTTTTTTTTTTTAAATGTTATTTGGTTACGAGACGAGCTGGTCGTTTGCCTGATGGTAAGCATAACGCCGGCCCATAACAATTGCAGTGCCACCCAGAACTTTGAAACACAAAGGCCTGCGCGGCACTGCAATATGCTCGTTACCCTGAGACATTAGGTATTACGTCTCATAAGCCCAGTAATTTCACTGGATACTCTGCTCATCAAACCGGAACACAGTAATGCTTACACAATACTGCTTGGCGGCAGACTTCACGAGCAAAGCGGTGGTAACAACCCAGACGGACACTCGCAGAAGAGTTAGTCCTCCCACTAAGAAAACTGTAAATGTAATTACTAACTTAGAGAATCACGACTATCATCATCACTGCCAACCAAGTTAAATAAATACAGACATTGTCATAACAAAACGATTGTGCTATAAAATACTGAAAGTCTGAATGTACCTAAGGTGATCATTTTGGGACGAAACCATTGCAATTTTTAAACCTTTTATTTAGAAGAATTGGGGCCCTGAAATTAGCTGGAGAGCTGATAAAAATGAATGTTACTATTGAACATGAGCCATCGCAATGAAATCGGCTATATCAAACAAGAAACTACGTTGAAGATGAAGTCGGTTTAATCACTTTGGAATGACTTTGGACTTGGGCGCAAGGAAACACTACTAGCCTTATTTAGTTGTATTTTAAATTTTTAAATGTATTTTTTTAGTGCATTTATGTTTATCATAATACAATGTATTATGTCTAATAATTTTTGTGAGCCGTTTGGGGTTAGCGTTACCAAGTTATAGGACTAGTTACAAAAAAAACAGGGTACCCTCTTCTTAAAAAATAGCAATGTACTAACCCGTATAAAACAGTGACAAAATCAACAAACTGGTTTTCATTTTGACAGGGTAGAGTCTCCGAATTAAGTTTTAAATAACACAAACACGCACGACCTTCAACTGTTAAAACAAAAAACCACTGAATCGTGAGCAATTAACGATCAGTCCATCCACTGAGTAACAAACTAGTTTTTTCTATAAAACTCGTCCTTCCCAAGAGCAATAAGTTCGTTATGTCACAAATAAAACGTCAACTCGGAAACTGCACGCGTATTTATAATGTACGTGCTTGAGAAAACATTTCAGCATTTGCAGGGAATTCCCAAGACCAGGGTACCGTTGGAGTGAAGGTAAAGTACTGCTAGGCGATTCCTCAGTTTGCACACAATTAGCGTCGCTATGTTTGCTTTTAAATGTTATTTTAACTCGTCACGTTGTAGCTATTATCTAATCTGTGGTTCAGCAGGTGTATTATAGTGTGATCATAGTACAATTACTAATTATCATAATTGCATCTGAAATTATTTTAAAGGTTATTAATAAGTTTGTCGCAAAAGTAAATAACTTTAATAGTACATACATTTTTAAATATATTGTAATAAAGTATAGTAGGACAATGTTATATTGACAAATTCTTAATCAAGAAATGGCAAATACTTTCAAAAATCTTTCGTATGATTGCTTCAAGTGCTGGAATCGCAGATTTCCTACTATGAAAGTATTAAATTCAAATTCAATTCATTCATATAGGCAGAAGGGAGCACTCATGAAGGTTAAAATAAATAACTCAGTTTGTCAGATCCAACGTTCTTCTTCTTCTTCTTCTTCTTCAGATTATGGCTTTTAAACGCTGCTTGACGTTTTTCTGCCAGTGTCAAAGTGAGGCCAGTGTACGGTATTAATAATTGCCCGGTTACAAAATATGAAACATTGAAATATAATTATAGTAAATAAGGTTTAAAGGCATAACAATTATTTATAAACGAATATTATTAGACATAATAAGATCCAACGTTCAATTCAATGTTGGTATTTGACATTTTGTTTTTCATTGTAGGAAAATTGAAATCCGTCAGCCGAAGCTTCGATTCGATTTTCAAAGTAAGGCCCCAAGTTTTATCTGTTTATTAACCTTCACACGAAGAAAGCTCCGTTACAATTTATGACAGGTACGTGACGCGAGTTACGCCAGCTCCACACATTGGTCCCAACGTCAGTCCCTATCCTACTCGTCCAACGTCGGGATCTATAGAATAGCAATGAGAACACTCGCGGCAACGTTAGGGCTAATGCTATTTTCTATATCCACAAGTTGAGCGAGCAGCATTGGAACCGACGTTGGGCCAACGTGTGGAGCCGGCAAAAAGATTTTTTTATACGCCAACTTTTTTCATCTTTCAGCTTTTAACAAAAATGGGTATAATACGTACTTAATCGCCCTGGAGATTTCTGGTCTTTTCACTATTTCTTCGATATCCTCTAACAAATCGTTCCAATTTTACCATTCACAAATCTAAACCGTCAGATTTAACCAGCTCTCGAGTACAAGGAGAATCAATCAGCTAAACAAAAGATACAGGGTGCTCTAGTGTTCCATTTGAAGCGATCCCGGAATAGCTGGGATTTGCCCTAATCTACCTCTAGATGGGACGATCCGTCTGAGTTTGCATCATTTAGCATTCGTTTCCATAGTGGAGCTTACTTTTAAAAGATTTGAGACATTTCCCACAGATTGTTCGAGAGCGTATACTTCGTCAAATTTCTGCTATGACAATGTAAAATTTAACTGTGTTACCACAAAAAACAACTTTTAGACGCCTGTTTAGCTAGAAAGTGTCTAAAAATAAGCGTCTAAATGATTAGAGCACAACAGAAGTGCGTTAGATACTACTTAAATCAGGATTTGTGATTATTTATATTTAAACACGCGACTTAAGCGTATTTAAGATTTTTATGGCGTGTTTAAATTTTTTGTGGTAAGACCGTAATTTACGCATAGGTTTTACGTAATTATAAATATAGTAAGAAACTAAAATACACACTTCCACCTCCTCGCTACTTTGACAACACGCCAAGTGCAATCTATTGGAAACGTCAAAACGAATCATATGAGCCCAAACTCACAGGGTTTACTTGTACTCACTGAAGAGTTTCACTATCCACCTCCTGGCTGCATCGTCAGATCAGCTCTATGTTACCAAATTGTATTTTATTGTCGTCCAAACTTCATATAAAGTCATACAGTTTCATTTCGATACAACAAAAAGTAGTAGGAAAATTGTAGGGTTGAAGTAGGTTAAAAATGAGTTCTAAGACTGGATTATATTGTTTGTTAGTTAGTTACACTTGAAGCTAGTAAAAGTGTGTTAAAAACCAAGAAAATATTGTATCGATAAATGACTTAAGGCTTAAGGCCAAACATATCCTCCAATCCAGTCGACAAAGCTGGAGACTCTAGTATAGATCCCAGTGTGGTTCGGTAGAGCGCAAGCGATTCCGAATGACGTCACACCGATGATGTAGTACTCGGTTTCGTTGAAGCTTCCTCCTATACGTTGTTTTAAATGCAGCGGGCCTCCGGAATCTCCCTAGAATTAAATTAATCTAGGCTTAAATAGGAACATGGAACCCTCCAATGACGGTAAATGGTCATGAGATAACCTCTATTTAGGATAATGAACGTTAAGCCATGTAGAGATTTAAAGATGGTATGTAAATGTAGTACTGGGTTCAAAGTTCTTGGACTCTATAGATTCTTCTACCGGTGATGTTTTTTTTCATGTTGATAGTTAGTTGGTAGTTTAAAGGCGCACATTTTTGTATGTTCTATATATGCTGACGACATTTACTAAAAGCTTTCAGCTGATAATCAGTTCTGATCTAAGTTTAGCGTAATCATAAAAAGTTAGTGGGAGGACTAACTCTTCTGCGAGTGTCCGTCAGGGTTGTTACCACCGCTTTGCTCGTGAAGTCTGCCGCCAAGCAGTAGTGTGCAAGCATTACTGTGTTCCGGTTTGATGAGCAGAGTATCCAGTGAAATTACTGGGCTTATGAGACTTAATACCTAATGTCTCAGGGTAACGAGCGCACTGCAGTGCCGCGCAGGTCTGTGTTTCAAAGTTCTGGGTGGCACTGCAATTGTTATGGGCCGGCGTTATGCTTACCATCAGGCAAACGACCAGCTCGTCTCGTTACCAAATGACATAAAAAAAAAAAACATCTTTGATCACATCGTCATTGATCAGGCGAGATAAGGGCTAACAAACCAAGTAGTAAATGTCATTAAATAGTAATTAGAATGTTTTATATTGTAATAGAAATGAACAAGAGTGAAATGAACTAAATATCTATTTATTTATTATCGTATTTTATATTTTGATTTTTTTTATTAAACTTTTGGCCAAACATATCCTTCAATCCAGTCGATAAAGCTAGACACTCTTGTGTAGATCCCAGGGTGATTAGGCAGTGCGCAGCCTATCCCAAATGACGTCACTCCAATGACGTGGTACACGCTCTGGTTCCGGCTGCCAGAGATATGCTGCTTCACTTGAAGCGGGCCTCCGGAATCGCCCTATAAATCAACACATAAATATTCGAATAGAACCGGAAAACGTTGCGATGAATGGCACACCATTAGGTGCTGTACACATTGTTACGTTCCAATTTGCTGATTTGAGATATATAGGTAAAAACGCTTTGATGTAAAAAGAAAACTACAAACCAAACATAAGTTGGATGGATTGGATTTTTTGAAATCATAGAGGATGAGAGTTATCCTTATGGAAAAAACTAATGGGAGAAACTTTATGTTCAACGCAGAAAGTTTGCAACACTGACCTATAGTAATAGTCACTGTTTGTAAACCTTTAGTTTACGTTTTATAAAAAAACCACAGGCCCGTCACCATATTGTCTTGCCGAGATCAATGACTCCGAACTAAGTCTGAAAGAAATTGTATTTGGAACTAGTACTAATACCTGACATGCATCAACCCCTCCAGCCAGTACCCCAGCGCAGAGCTGGTGTTCCTCAAGCCCCCACCAGTTCCTGTTGCGTGAAGAGTGAAGCAACTCGTCGCAGAAACTGTTGTTGATGTTGTTCACCACTGCTGCTTGGAGCTCGGGAGATATATCGTAGCTGCCTGAGGATGTAACACTAATTTTTTGATCGATATTTTGCTAAGGGGACTAATAACGAAAGTGGGCGACGAATTTATAAAAATTATAGAAAAAAAGGGAAAAATGCTACAATAATGCTGATGGCTAGTATATAACAAACAAAGTCGGAAAAGGGCAAGTGGTGAACTGACCCAAGTATCCTGATTTCGCTGATGTAATTCTGGGATTGCTAAAGAATTGCAACAAGTAATTTTTTTAACACCCGCTCTCGTAAAGCTGATATAATTCCACCGGTTTTAAATATGTAGAGCGGGTCATAAAAAACGCGTGTGTTATCAAAGCAAATAGTTAAGTTATAGTCCATACAAATTCCATAACAGTATTATTTGCCATTTCAAATATGGAACTGATCGCCGCCGCACCAGTCCAGCTAGTGAGCAGCGCGCTGTTGCTATTCAAGCGCGCTGGTAAAATGGCGGGAAAGCAACAGTGTGCATTCACAGATTGAGTTTATTTAAATGTTTTTTTTTTCCTGTTTACTCGCAAGTGTGTTAAAAAACGTCGTACGATATACGTGCGTATTGGTTATAACATGCGAGGCGGAATTTCAGCCCGAGCCGAAGGCGAGGGCGTAATTGAGCCGAGCACTAATATCGTAATGTACTATAACAGTCTTTTCTAGATGTCAACCTTTGTCACTAAAGAGTTCCTAAAGTGACAAAACAGATGGAACTATTGTAAACATTTTTACCCAGGTTTATCCTGCTGGTATAATATATAATGCCAGTAAAATACTTGCCTGAATGCAGCACCCCCCATCCAGTTAAAGTGGCGTCCTCTCCTAGCTCCCCAACTTCAGCCTTCGTCCAGAGACAAGCTGGCTGCATCAGCCAAGAGAAAGTGACCTCAAATTGAAGTTCCATCAGAGCAATGTCGAAGTATTTTTTTGGAGGCTTGAAGTTAGGGTGGACGATGATCCTTGAGATGTTCATGTCATTAGAAAAGTATACGCCGTTATCGTGCTGGTGTACATGAAAGTAAAAAAAAAAATAAGGAATACACTGTCAAACTTAAAAGCCGAGATATATCGAAAAAAAAAATTTAATGGGTGCAGAAAAATACTCCAGTATGCACACGCCGGTGTCCATGTTTAAGGAAAATATTATGAATAAATAAATAATAAGATATGCATGATAAGCCGGTTGTAGTAATACCTACAGTCCTACACATATAACCTTGCAATGGTCTTGAAAATTACTCCGAGCTCCATAATATATTTTTAATTTTGACAAGTACATACTTTAGATAAGTAGGTAAATATTGGTGTCCATTTTGGCGTCTCGAACATAAACCTAATTTTAATATATCTTCCTCTCTCTTTCTAAATAAGAACATGGGAAAGGGATGGAATTTATCCTAGACTTTTCCTAGATTTATCCTACACTTGCTTGCATGTGTAAAAACGGGCCATGAATTTAGTTGCGTCTTGCCAAAGATAGAAGATATTTGACAGCTCTAAACCTAAATTTACATTTGTCAAACTTCTTACATTCCTTTGTAATGTTTATTTTTAGAAATAAAGAGTGAAATTAAAATTATGTTTAAGTTTGTGATGCTAAAATCGACATCATATTAAGTACTTACTTTCTTAAAGGTTACCTAGTTCCATAATAGAAAAATAATTAAATTGATCGTAGGTCTGTACTGTCAGCTATAATAATATGACGTCTACACTTTCAGAATTTGAAATGCATGTGACTGAAAGGTTTGGCAAAAATAAGCGTACTGAAGAGGAAGCCGCCTCCTGCCGAGTGAGCTGTATTTATGACAAATTCCCATCTCGCGGGGCGGGTCAATGTTCAGCAGCGGATGTTTTACGACTAATGATGATGATGATGATGATAAAGTGTACCTACTTCACAACTAACTACGTATTCCGTACTACGACAACGTAACTCAGTACATACACTTATTTTCACAAAATCATTTCGTTATCTACATGCATTTGAAAATCTGAAAGTGTATTTAAATACTATTATTACAACCGATTATAACTAGGTAAACTCACCGTTCGAAAAATATTCTTGTCACTGAGTCTGACAATCTTTGGCACAACATCTGCCAATTCTGTGTCGAGTGATGATGCTTTGGAACAGTGGGCAGCGGTGAGGACAAATTTTGAGCTTATGAGGGTACTCCCACATTTGAATATGTAGCCTTGGAAAGCCGCTTTCCACCCTATGGCACCCTGGTAAAAAGTAAAATTATAGCTATAAGTGTGCGTTCTATATTTATTTTTACATTTTTATATTCAATTATCTCCATAATGGGAATAATAACATTTTACGTCAATACCTATATAATACCTATATAGTACCTATATACTGTTAGATATTTCGTTCGTTTCTCTGTCTCTGTACCTATTTTAAAACGTATTAAAGTAAGTAAGCCTATTACGTTCCCATTGCTGGGAAACCGCCCTTCTCACAGTGAGACAGTTTTGCAAATGAAAATTGAATTTGAAATTTTGTAGAAGGGCATTTATTAATGCTCGCCTGGGTGACTTCCTCTCTGAGGTTGAAAATCTATCGCCAAGCACTCATCAGTGTGTTCTGGCAGCTGCCGAACTGGCTCTCAAGTGTAGGTATACTTGAGATACTGTTCTGAGAAAGGTTTTGCATATTCGCACCATCTTCCATCACATCAAATCGTCTCTTAAGATCAGGCGGGATAGTGGTCAAATACTAATCTATCGACTAGGCGCTGTCTCAAGCAAAACGTGTTATCCGATGTACACACAATAAGCAATAAAAAATACAGTATTACTTGAAAGAAAAGACATAAAGCAGTCAAGTTTGTAACTTTTTTTTTTATACTGCTAATCTCTGGAACCATGGTGGTCTAAAAATTCTTTCACTAATAGGAAGCTCTACGCGTGCGAAGCCGCAGGCAGACGCTAGTATTTCATAAAATATTTTTTTTATGAGAATATTCCAGAATCTTGAAAAATAAAATCGGAAAACGATTACGAAAAACCATTTTTTAGTCTCAAAATGTTTAAAATTTTGAGTGTCAACTGTCATATTATTTTTTCTTACCCAAAAAAGGAATCAATCACCTGAAGAGATGACTAGAGTAATAGAGATGAGTAAATAGTATGTAAAAATATTTAATCTTAATGGTGTCTCTTTTTCTTAATTAAATAAAAGCTACGAAATAATGTTCAACTAAAAGAAACCGCACCGCCATTTTCAACCTTATTTCTTTGAAAGAGATTGAGGACCTAAAGATGGCTATTCTAAAAATAAAAAATAAAAATGTTCTCCATTATTTACCATATGTGGAAACTCTCCCAAATGCGTAGGTCGTCCCCCTACTGTTGCTGGTGGTGGTGGTTGGCCTTTGTTCTTCTCTGCCCAACCTAAAAACGTTATTTTATTGACGTTATTTTATTGACTTTATATCTGAACTGATGAACGTGAGCTTTTGGTGAAAGAAAATATCGTGAGGGCTGTTTTCACACTGCGACGACAACGACTTCGATACAATGCTGGTACATTATAGTCCGATGACATAGAGACGATACCGGTATGTGACACGATCGTAAACCGAGAAATGTAAACACAGCAGTGCGGGCGACGCGGTATGATTACCTATAGGTGGATTATATTCGCGGGTAATCAAAGGACACCAAAGTATCGCCTATGATCTCCTAGGTGATCATAGTGGAATAGACTGGTGCGGCGGGGGTAAGTGGCTCGCACGGCCGTCCGACCGCGTCGGCACATGCCACTCCCCCCGGCATTTGTACCGTTAAAAATATGTAGTTTTTCGCCTAGCTGTAGCCCTCACAATAAAGAAAGTCTGTCGCTAAACATTTATATGTCCATTTTGCTCCTGAGAGCAAGTTCTTATTTCAGGCTTAGCGTATTTCCCAACTTCAATCATACAGTCACTTCATTATCATCCGGAAGGCGTCGTGCAGAAACTTGTGGTTTCCTAACCAGTCACACCACATCAAACGAGTCTACGTCTAGGCCTCCTCCGTAGTCGGTGGGTTGCCATAGTAAACCACGCTTGGCAGGTGGTCTTGGTTATTGTAGTAGATTTTGATGTTGGCCGAGCAGAGTGGCCATAACCTGGATAATATTTCCTTAGCCGACTTTTACGGCACCTACGGGAAGAGCTGTAGTTCTATTCATATGCCGAGCCCATTCGGTCATAGTCACTAATTATTTTTGGTAAAAACTTACACTCCATGGTTCTTCTTATGGCTTCTTCTTGTATCGTTTTATTCCATTTGTATTCTTCACATTCTGCAAATTATTAATTATTTTCGTTAGTAACTTGCGAAAATAAGTCATCTGTGTAAAACTGTCGAAGTCATTGTTGGTTGACTTCCGTTCCGCAGTAAAAGTGCAGCCACACATTTGGCCACCGAACGCGGCCACCGCGCTTGATGCAACCAACACTACACCAACAACCACAGAGCTCTTAGAGAAAACAGAAGAGGCACCCGGGCGCTTAGGCCCTTCCTTACGCACCCAAGCCCCTCTTTTCTTTCTCTTTTTTTGTGCGGGTGGGGAGAAGGTGGTGTTTGTGATTGAGGTGAGCCTCAAACGCGGCCACTGCCTCAGCTTGTGGCTCGATGGCGGCCACTCGAACGCTTAGTTTGCGCCGATGTCATATAAGTAAAATACCACGCCTGTTTAAGAAAAAGGACCTTGACCACTTAGAATCGATTAAATTTCATGACCGCTCCCTGTGGCTCAAGTAAATAAAGAATTTAGGAATGGAATTTGACCGACAACGAAGTGATACTATAAGGATTATGTTTTTCATTTTGAGTTACGAAACCCTAAAATCGGACTAGTTTTATTGTGCTGCAGTTTATTTACTTACTTTCATCACTAATTTTTCTGCCAGGAGCGCTAAAATTAGGTTTAGGGGGGTCGTAGTATTCACACGGACTTAGATTAAACGGCGCTTTGGTAGTACTTGTACTTTGCTGATTGTCGTTTCGATTTTCAGTCTGTAAAGAGAAATAGATTTATGGGTTAAAATGTGACCTTTTAAAACTCAAATATAGGCTAGCATTTAAGCACTATCTTGCTTGTACCTGTCGAGGTTCTGATGATCTGATCAAGTGCAATCTATTGGATTCGTCAAAACGAATTGTATGAACCCAAACTCGAAGGGTTTACTTGTAGCCACTGAAGAGTTCCACTATCCACCTCCTGGCTTCGTTATCAGATCAGCTCTATGATGTCAAATTGTAGTTTTGTCATACTACATATACCTACATCCTACATACAAGTTTCATTTCGATAGGACATTTAGAAGTAGGTTAAAATTGACGTCTAAGATTTCATTACATTGTTTGTTAGTTAGTTACAAGCTAATAAAAGAGTGTTAAAAATTCCACTTACTTCGTTATTATTTTTGTTTCCATCGCCTTCGACATAGCCCCAAATCCAACGGTCATCATCTTTCTAGAAGTATTTTTTATTATGGTTTATCAACTCCATCAAGGTACAGTCGCAGTAAGAAAAGGTCGGTCGCCTTAAGTTCTATTTTTAGTAGTTGTTTTGTGTTAAAACTCCTTACTTAAACGTATTTGTATAGTCTATTGCGTTACCACGACAACAATTCTGATATAATACGATTTATAAACAAAGATAAAATTAATGAGGAGATGTAAGTGATACTGACAGACTTTGACAGTTAAATAAAACAAGTTACATTTATTTTTCTAAATAGCCAGGTTTTATATTGATGTAAACTAGACATTGATCAAAGGTGAATGCTATTTTAACCTTTGATATCACTGCATTAAATACTAGTATTCTATACACTAGTCTGCTAACTGCCGTAAGATCAAAAGGTATATATAATAAGTGTACCTGATAAAGGAAAGAATTTGGAAACTGATGAAGGTATTCTTACCGTGACTGTACATCGTCATTGCCAAACAAGTCAGATTTACATAATAATATCGTTACATATTTTGAGGTTAACAAAATCGATTCAATAAAAAAAAGACTTTTGTATCGAATAAAGAAGTATGCATAACGTAATTAAAATGAAGTATGTATTATGCGGTAACCATATTATGTGGTAACCGTTTTTATGTGAATTCATTAGAGTTAATCTTAACTTTTGACCAAGAAACTTCATAGTAAGAATGATTATGTCCTGAAATTTGACATCATCTTACAGTTCAGTCTATTTTTACACGACTATGCAGAAAAGGAGTGTAATGTAAAAATCGTTAATTCTATATCTAAAGTATAAAACAAGACTTACTTCATTTATTCCTTTCGCAGAATCTGAATTTTGAGCCAATGACACTGAAATATAGTTTAATTAATTAATTTTTTTACCTTAATTATGAAAAATTAAAAAATTTGAAGCTAGCCAGAGGTTTTAATAATTATAATGATAATAATTTAATAATAATAATGTTTATTTTATAGGAAAAATAATACATCAAACTTCGAAGGCAGCACAATAAATTTACTATCCTACTAGCTGTACCACACGGCTTCGCCCACGTAGCCTAAGTTACTTCTTATAGCATCAGCTATCTGCCAGTGAAAGTTCCGTCAAAATCGGTTCAGCCATTTCGAAGTTTAGCCGAAACAAAAAGCCATACAGTAAGACAAAAAATTTAAAAATTGTTTTTTTGTTTTCAGTTACCGTACCGTACCGTATATACTTTCATAATAATATTCATTTAGTAACAAGCTATTATTTAGACATTACAATCAGACAATTTTATTTATTTGTATATATGTAGTATGTATAGATTTTTGCTGTTGTCTGAATAAACTATGAGAGTTTGGTTTACTAGATCTCAAACTAGGATTCCCTGTGTTATGAGGACTAGCTTCTCCAAGTGCACTTTTTATAACATAAACTGTACTTGGCTCATGCTTTACGTATATTTGAAGACAAAAGTTCATGTTATTAATAATTATTATTAGTCACGAGATATTATTTTGGAAAAAAAATCTCACTTAGTAATTTTAAAGAGAAGTCAAATAATAGTGCTCAATATTAAACTGAATGTAAATTAATAATTGAAAAAAAAAAGTTTTAAGAATGCGATACTGATAGAAGTTGATAGTAGAGAAAGTTGGGAGCATTTTTACACGACTGCCCAAAAAAGGAGTGTAATGTTTTTATTAGGGTTCATGTATATATGTATGTAAGTTTATTTATTCCACCATAACGTTTAAATGCCGGAACAGATTTGGATGTATGAGATATTGTAAGAACCCTTATCATCCCGAGTGACACTGGCTACGACAGGACTCTTGTTAAGGTTATTAAGGTTCTTATTAAGCTTCACTCCGTATATTTTTTTTTGCAGAAATTAATTTTTAAATCCCTAATCAAAATTATGCACTGTTATTGGACAAACCTTAGACAGACATTAGAATAACTTTAGATTTCAAAAAATAAAATGAACACTGTAAAATAAACGTTATTGAGACCTGCACAAAAGAATGTTGAAACCACTAAACACCACTTCATTTTGTACATAATATGTTGCTTTTTGTATAAAACGAATTATATTTTTTGTATACTGCTTCAAAGATCTCGCGTTTATAAATGCTAATAACTATAGACACGACCGTATGATATCATTGCAATATAAAACATGTTTTTTAAGGCGCTATCCCGAGTCAATGTCATTTAGTATTAGTGGTAAGACTAACTCTTCAGCGAGTGTCCGTCTTGGACATATGCTTACCATCAGGCAAACGACCAGCTCGTCTCTTTACAAAAAAGCATAAAAAATCTCATTCTGTCCTCTTTTCAGACCTATACTGTCGGTTTGCTTTGATATAAAAGAGAAAAAAGACCGCGCGCGCGTAAAAATTGAGTAAAGTTCCAAAAAAAACACGATTACTTTAAAATTAGATGCCTAATCCAAAATTTACCACAGCTAAGTCTTTTGATAATACGTAAGTCTTGTTAATTTTTTCAGTATACATTTATATACTATAACAGAGATATTTTATTTCAAACTTATTTTTAGAGTACTTTGTAATTTTAACCGACTTCCAAAAAAGGAGGAGGTTATCAATTCATTGGGTTTTTTTTTATTTATTTTTTGTTTGTTACCTCATATCTCGGTCATTTATAAACCGATTTGGAAAATTGTTTTTCCATTTGAAAGGGTATACTTTCAGATTGGTCCAATAGAAATTTCATCAAAATCGGTTCAGTAGTTTGTCACTGAAGTCGGTTCGTCGCTTTTTTAAAGCAATTTTTTTTTCTAATCGACTAAATTTGTTAGAAACTTCTCTTGATTACAATGTAATAATGACATATATTTTTCCCAGTGCCAAAAGCTTATCTGATTTTGCTAAAAAACCTTTTATGTGAAGCTATTTAGCTGCTATATACGCCTTAACGTCATATGGTAATATTTGCTAACCCATAAGAGCCCATACGCACTAGCGGTCAGCCGCCGCGATTCAACCGCCGTGCCGCGGTTGCGATTTTGGGGTGATTTAGACATGATCACTTAGATAAAGAGCATACGAAAATTATCAATGGTTTATTGATGACCGCCATTTTCATAGGTGACCATAGAAAAAAGATTATGCTATTAAATTGGAATGTTCCTAAAGTAATTATTTTGCAACGAAATCATTGTCATTTGTAAATTATTGGTTTAGTTGAATTCGGGCCCCAGTTTTTTGCAACATGACATTGACATGTAATGCAACATGCAACATGACATTGACATGTAATGCAATATTTTTAACCGACATCGAAAAAAGAGGAGGAGGTTAGGTATATGTTTGACTGTATGCATTTTGTTTATGTATGTTCACCAATTTCTCCGACAATAGTGGACGAATTTTACAAATATTTTTTTTGGTTTGAAATAGTATAACTCTAGAGGTCCCATATAATTTTTATGAAATAACACCTAAAGGTGAAAAAATTAGAGTCCAATTTTCATATATCGCGGTATTTTCATCGAAGTGGCTTTCCGCTTTTTTATTTAAAAACGGTTCTACCTGTAGATAGGTATATTTTTATTTAGCACCCAAAACGTCTGCGCGTACGAAACGTGTGTGTAAATAATGAAGCCGAAAGCCACGCGTTCGTCCGCCGCGGTTCAACCGCTAGTGTGTATAGGTCTATAAAAGAAACAGGTTCAACTTTCAATAAAGATTAATAAACTGACATGGGGTAGCCACTTGACACTTGACCACTTCATATTTTACTTCACCTTGTCACGGGTCATTGTATTTTTGATGGCAAATTATATTCACTTTAAGGTACATTTATATAAATTGTAGTTCTCTCAGGTGATTAACATCAGTGAATAAGGTTTTTTATGATTATAGTGTACCTATTGTGTATGAACCAACGGCATGGCGCTGGGTGCAAAAGTGGTTCGAGTGGTTTTTATACTTAAATTTTTGTTTTGTAAGACCTAAATATTTTCACTTTTCTTTGTACCCATGTCAATGCTTTTCGCCTCCCGTGAGTCTAGGTTAGTCCGTGACAGCATCGACGCGCGTACTCAGTATTATTTTAGCAAAATAAGTGTACCTACTAACTTATTTTGCAAAAATAAATGTAAAGAGTTATGTTTCACAATTAATTACGTATTCCGTAATATGACAACGTAGCATTACATAGCATTAGCGTAGCATTATAGCAGCGTAGTTATTTTCGCAAAATCGTTTAGTTACGTACATCTGAAAATGTATGCATATTTTTGCAGCTGAATGTACATGATGCAGACAACGATGGGAGCACGAGGCAACGGCAGTGGCAGCAGCAATGTCAGCGTTACTTATCTTGTTCACATATTAGTCTGTGCTCATACTGGTGCTGTGAACTTACAGCTAAACGCGCTAAATCCAAAATGGGGCCTTCTTAAACTTTCTTTAAAGACTGAGTAGCCTCACTCTAACTTCTAATGTTTGTCTTGAGTCAAGACTCTTGACCAACGTGTCAATATTTTTGTTTATTAATGAATATAAATTTTATAACACCCGCGTCTGTCTATACGAGTATCTTTACAATTCAATGATTTTTATTACTATTTTAAGTATACAGCGATTTATTGTGAAGAAGGTTAATAAAATTTTAAGGAATCACTATTTTGCAGTTGACGAGACGAGCAGAACGTTTGCCGCACAGGAAGTAGGAAGGTGAACTCAATTATTGCAAGCACTTGTTGCTCGAAGCGAGTGGACCGAGTTAAGTGCGGAACTTGCCTTGTAAACCCTTCATAATGCAGCCAATACCGGAGTTAGTTCTTTGAGGACATTACACCCTGATATGAGAGCTGGAATTCATACATTAGAGCTTGGTTTGGAACTATAATATGCATAGTGTTCGTTGTAGTGTTTAGTTCTCCTTCATTATTTATTTTGTTGGACACCACCGTCTAAGTACTCATTTTTACATATATATCCAATCCATCCTAAGGTTGTCTGTAAGAGATTGCTTATCATCGTCATTTGTAAATTATTCCTTTCTTTATCGTATGACGTTTAATGTATTGGTAAACAAACAGTTTTAATATACTTTTATTATACTTAACAGTTTTTGAAATACAGTCCATATTGGAGTTGGTTCTTCGAAGGCATGACATCCTGGTAGTAGAGATTAAACCGCTTGATTAAATAAAAATAAATAGCTGCAAGCGTATACCTATAATAATAACTAGGATTCCCCTAGGATTTAATAATAGGAATTGCACTAGGATTCCTAGGTATCTAGGAAATCAGTAACTACGCAATGATCATAGTCCCAAACACCCATACATATATGTTTGGGTGTTTGTTCCCACAAATGTTTGTGATTTTTAAAGTATACACAAAACTTTGATTCTTTGCGATTGAGGAATATAAATTACTAATTAAGTATTCTATAAATTAATTATTAACAAGTTGAATTAGTTGAAATTTTATGTTTATATTAAGACAAAAACGGGTCTTCTAGTAACACCGATTAATGCAACTTGATCGAAAAGAGTCAACGTTAGTCAAAATTAATCCACAGGATATTCCTATTAAGATAGATCAAGGTCTATTTTTTCAAATACAAGTTGTACCAAAATCTATTTAAATAATTGGAATTGAACAAAAAATATTAATGTTGTCATCATTATCATCACCCGAAGGACGTCTACTACCCAACTCACCCGACGACGTGTACAATCAAGCACAAAATAAACATTTTGAATGTACATATCCAGCCAAAACACATAATACCACTTGTTGGAAATCTATTGAAAATGAGCGCAGGCGAAATGACGAGCAAGTAAGCTTGTAACTATAGGTGAATATATAAATTTAGCGCTGATATGCAAACTTAGTATACATAGCATAATAAAGTTGTGCAGAAGCTGGTGTCATAGTGTGCCGTGAGATAGCTCAGGAACTATGGCTCAAGTATCACCATCTTGTTGGCAAGTGGAGGGACGATAATTGGATGTGGTAACATATTTAATAATCCTACTAATATTATACGAATGAGAATCGCCGTGATAGTTCTCAAAGATTCGCAAGTCGAAATGGCAATGGGCAGGCCACATCGCTCGCGGAACCGACATCCGATGGAAAATAAAGGTTCTCAAGTGGCGACCATGAACTGGAAGATATATATGTGTATATAGGCCGGCCCGCCACTAAGTGGAACAAGGACTTGGTCAAAACCATGCATGGGAAGCGGTGGATGCAAGAGGCGAGTAGCCGATCCAAGTGGCGTTCTGTAGAGGAGGCCTATATTCAGTAGTTGATGTCGTCCGGCTGATTATGATGATGAATATTATAGGTGCAAAAATATTTTCAATCTCTTTACATACGGAGAGAAAAAACAAGACACTGCCTTCTGCAACAAAACCTAGCATGTAACCTTAACCTATAAATAACCTCGCAAACAATTTTGTCTATGTATTTTATAATATGTATCTATACAAATAAATAATATTGAAGTGCATGTTTGTAATATAAAAATAACATCTTATACTAAATGCATATGAAAGTGCACCTGTAACAAAACAACCATTTTTAAAATTTTTGTCTGTCTGTTTGTTTCGGGTAATTTTCGAAATGGCTGGACCGATTTTGACGGGACTATCACTAGCAGATAGCTGATGTTACAAGGAGTAATTTAGGCTACTTTAATTTTAGAAAAAGAATTAGGGTTCCGCGAAAAAAAAATAAAACCCATGAAATGCAATATGCGGGTGAAACCGCGGGCAGCAGCTAGTTTTATAATAACTTAATTTTAAGAGAAAACACTGCCTTCTGCAACACAGATGCGTCACCGTATGACGTACAACAACGTCATTTGTCGCGGCTGCAAACAGCAGGATGTGTATCGCAAAAGTAGTTGGCGGTACTATAGTCAATTTTCAAGAATTGCCACAACGATTATTAGATCCACGTCACCAAAACATTTTGTAGTTATCTTAGCATATATTTATCAAGTTACAGGGCGGTCACATGACTATAGTGTTAAGGAAAGGTCAGTGGAAACATGATTATGAAAACTGGCTTTATAACAAGGCATACCTACGTTTATAACCATGACGATAACCTGTGAGTAATAACAGCCTCCATGATTCAGTTGTTACGTTCACTATCTTGACTGCTATATGCTAAAAGCGCATTTTGTTCGATCCTCGCAAATTTAACAATAAGATTTAAATTTGTATGCTAACATACCTGATCAATATTTGTGACATCGTTATCCATCAACTTGAAAATTTGTTACCTATCGATTTGTTAGAGCAGGATAAAAAGTCTCGTTTTTATAATATTTAAAAACGAGACGAGCTGCCTGATGATAAGCATAACACCCGCCAATAACAATTGCAGTGCCACTGAGAACTTTGATAAAAAAAGGCCTGCGCGGCACTGCAATGTGCTCGTTAACCTAACACATTGGGATTACGTATAATAAGCCCAGTAATTTCAGTGAAAAATTTCCTCATCAAACCGGAACACAGTGGGTAATGCTTGCACACTGCTTGGCCCTTCTTTTTTCTTATTTATCCTTTATCAAATATTTTCGTAGCCATATCAATTCCTCTTCGCAATTCCAACCTCCGCTCGTTAAGTTTGGGATATTATAACTAAATTCGAGCCGGGCGATTACGGAGTTTGACGTCAACTATGGGGCGTCGCCAACAATTCATAAACACTATAAATAACCTCTCGTAAAACGATAACTTTCAAACAAGGACGTTACTATTAGTTCCAGCTTCCGAGTCATTGATGGTGAATACATAATGACTCAGTGAAGCGTTCTGGTAAACGAAATGAAATGCTAGGATTTTATTGTTTTGGAACTATTTTGTTGTAAAAGTTGTGTTTGCCACGTGTGCATAAATCAACTTTCTATATTGAAACAAGCAATTTATTGCATGAAAAACACAAAACATTATATACAGAATAAAAATTAAAAACTAAAACAAAACTCTTAACTCCTAATATCAATAAAAAAAAAACAAAAAACTTAAGAATATAATTAAAAATCGTTTGAACTATCAGACAACAAAATGGTCTAAAAATAGTTCAAACGATCTTTAACGTCAGGCAGAGTACTTTCTATCGTACTGATTATTATAACTGATCATTCAGGTGTTTATTTTTAGTAACAAAAACCTACGCGCAAGTTCTTGGCGAAAGCTACCACCATGGTTGATGGTATGGTTACATAACGATGTTTTCCTTCAGGCTCCTCGGATCTGTGAGAACCTGACTGACTTGAACTTAAAACTGGCTGACTGACTTGAAACTAAGCTGGTTGGCATTATCAACCCCAACAAAAAGGACGTTAGGATTGTGTTGGCAATCTTATTTTACGAGGTAAGCATCAGCTTAACGCAGATATCTCTAAAACTAATTACTAAAACAAGGCACCCATTAAAGCATCTCGTTAATTACCTCCTTATCTACATTCCATTCATTTACGAGAACAACAGACGACTGCAGGAAGCACCTGCCGTCACTCCACAAAAATGCCACTTATTAAATTGATATCTCGAATGAAAAAAGGTACGAGCATTCAAGAACTCTGTTAAAAGGGAAGAAAACGAATTTACAACAACAAAAGGAAAAGATAAGCCGCGGGAGAAAACAAAATTCTAGATGCAAGAGATAAGTGACGGGGTTTTTGTCGAGATTCCCGGGCTTCATTCCCGAGTGGTCCACTATAATCGCCTTGGTTTGTGACGGGCGCCACCCGCGTTAAATGCAACTAGGAAAACATTACGTGGGAGCAGTAACTCGACTCAGAACGAAGTATAGGGATTTTATCGGTGTATAGATGGTTCTATTCGTTCAGCGCAAGGATATGTGTCTACTCTAAAAATTAGTTCAATATAAAAAAAATCTATTAATTAACCGATTTCCAAAAAAGGACGTTCTCAATTCGGTTTGTATTTTTTTAACTAAGTTGACCAAGTATCCTAAAATAGACTTGATTTCAAGTGTGGCTGCCAAGATATATGTATTAATATGTACTTACCGTAAGATTTTCCTTTCAGATTGCCTTACCTTGCTTTAGCTGCATCACGCTTATCGGTGAGATTGCCTGATGCGTTTTTAAACCGATGATGTTAGGATACTGTTTTATATCATTTACTGTGACCAGTCTAGGAATTATTGTGTTTTGAAAAATAGTTTAAAGAACACGAAAACTTCAAGTTGGGATAAAAGAATTTCTCGTCTCTAACAACGGGGATTACCTCAGTTTGTTTGGTTTGTAAAAGTTTAAGTTTTCTAAATGCTTTTAAATGAGATTTTTCATGATGACGCTACTTCGATTTATAAATGGAAAGAAAGGATAGGTTTGTTAAGTTTGTTTTTTAATATGCGGATTAGATTTCGATTTATAAAAATTGGTTGGCTATAGTTACTGCCTGTCTCACCAGAAAGTCTGGCTTGAAGGCAATCCATGGCTAATAAGCGAAGAGAATTAAAGTTTCAAGTCAGGCCAGTCATCGCAGCCTGGTGGACGGCTAAGGGCAGCGTTTTGCGGGCTTTTCGTAGGTTACTATATAGATGCACGTTTTCGCCGCACTGTGAAAATCATCTATCTAAGTGGCTATTTGGTTAGGCAGCAGGTGACGAAAACCGCAAGTTCCAAAGTAGAGTAGGTATAGATCACATGAGGCAAGAGGTCGCATGCGGCGGGAGACTAAAATCGACCGTAAAAATACTCAATCGCCTTGAATGTTCTGCTGATCGATATTTTGATGCAAGATGAACTAGTCACCTGCTATTTTTGTTGACCTCTGTAAATGGGGTGGTGGTTGGGCTTGTGAGGTGATTTGATAAGCGATCAGCCGCACGGCGAAAATTAACCGAAAATCCGTCTATAGTTAGCGTAAGCCAGATATTGCATTCGAACCTGTGTCTGATAGCAGACATCCGTTCCATCAGGAAAAGCACAGGCAAGAAGAGCGAGTGCTTTTGTATTCGAGCGCACACCTAAACACTATAATATATTTTGACCAAATGACCGATACTGGCTTGGCATATTCAGTAATTTATTTAGTCACAACATAAAATTTACAATTAATTAAAAAAAACTTACAGATCGTTATAAATAATCAATTACTATTGTCATTTCCTATTTTTTTTTGCAAATATAGTACAAACTAGGTAGTAAAAGAATCTTTCTTATAACAACTTATTCATTATTGATTATTAAATTAGCTGATAATCCCAAAATTTGTATTGTAGATATATTTGTATACTGTAGACGATGTAAACAAACCAACAGACTAGTTTTCCCAAACTTTCAAACTTTCAGAACAAATATTCATATTAAATACCTAATTGTATATAGGGATACAATGTAAAGGGATACCAGGCTATTATGATAGTTAGGAGATCCTGCTAAAAGTCGTTGCAGTGCCTTAACAAGAAAACTTTCTCGAGCTCTATAGAGATAGTAAACTCTGTATTTTCCTCATGAATATTTTTATAAAAGCTGCGAATTAAGTGTACTAAAGTTTTAGCTTGGAACTGTTGCGAACTATTTAGTGAGTTATTGTCACTGTGTTTAATGGCGTGCCGCTATCTCGCTTGCGCATCTCAATATGTTTGAAGATAAACAATCACAAAGCGCATTCGGTGAATCTGCTGCCAATAACATTACAAAAGTTAAACAAACATTTCATTTTGATGCATTCACGTTTTCAAACTTAAAAATGGGATTTTATGGGTTGTCCATTTTCATGTATGAAAACTTGATTATTGCCAGCAACTTCACCGAATGCGATTTTTCATAATTATAATAAGTGATTGTTTATCTTCAAAAATGGTGTAATGCGTGAGCGAGATAGTGTTGCGCAATACTCTGCCCCTTAAATATTATAAATGCTTCTTCTATGTTTGTTTTTTAGGGTTCCGTACCTCAAAAGAAAAAGTCATAATCTAAAGGCAATTGCTGTAGGAGCTCTTTCCACAATAGTATCTCAACAGTGGTCAATTAGCGAACTGCTTCAAGTGATCCCAACTCCTAATGACTGACGTGATTTCTGTTCCTAACTCTAATGACTCGATGAGTTGAATGCGAGGCGTTTAGTGCGGTCGGTCTAATTGATTTTGTTGGTAGGAAGTGTACGAACTAAGACCCCTATACTTTACTTCTAAGGTCTTTAAGTTCATTTTCGGTCTATTCGTAGTAATCGCGCGAGAAAAGAGCATTGTGCTTAATGAAGTGCTGCGGGGCTAAAAAGGTACCATTGCCCGAATCATAATATGATCGTATTATGATTCATTTCATAAATCATAAAATAGTCACTTAAAGGGAATTCGTAGATAAGATTCTGCTATATTTGACCTTTATTAATTCTTATTTAGTAAACCATTTTACAAATTTTCATAGAAAACTGTCAAATAGTACAATTGTTGAAATGATTCGGCACCGAGTCACATTATGAATTCCCTTTAGGTGACCACTTGACGATTTATGAAATGGATCATATTATGATTCGGGCAAAGTGGCCTTTCAGCCCCGCTGGTTAAATGTAAAGAATGGTAAGTGAGCAGCTTGTAATAGAAAAACGCCCATTTCTAATGTCCTTCACTTACCATACACATATTGTGAACAATGTTGACGTACGATGCTATCACTGTGATTATATTTACTCTGTATCACTTTTATAAGTAAATCCAGCTTTATATAATGTTACGATTTTAAGTACTTACGTTACTAATTTTTTCAGTCAATTGCCTAATGGAAAGCATAACTCCGGCCCATAACAATTGTAGTACCATTTAGAGCTTTGAAAAATAAAGGTCTGCGTGGCACTGCACTACGCTCTTTACCCCGAACTTAAGCCCAGTAATATCACTAACTACTTTACGCTGAAGACTACACGAGCAAAGACACTTCCAGAGGGGTTAATCTTATCACCTGGTAAATACCACAAAACACTCAATCAATACCTATACACTCAAAGAAAATATAAAAATTATGGTAGATTTTAACCTCATAAAACTTTACAACTTGAAAAGATAGCATCATTACACTAACTTACGTCGACTGTATTCACGCGGTGTTTATCACACAGAGACCTTGACAAATCCTGCTATTTATCCGTCTTATGGTGAACCTGTTTGAAAAACCTCCATTTGTCGCATGGAAGTCTAGGCATTTATCTAGTCAGGGACGCTGGGATACTAGAATTCTTACAATACTATCGTTTCGTTCGTGTTTTCGGAATGTCGAAAGTTGCTTGCGTTATGGTGAATAGGATAAAATATGGCTGTTCTGCGGCGCGAGTACGGATCTTTTCGATAAATAAAATTCGATAAAATTGACAGTTAAAATCGATAAAGTGGGTTTTATCGATTTTAACTGTCAATTTTATCGAATAAAACCCACTTTATCGATTTTAACTGTCAATTTTATCGAATTTTATTTATCGAAAAGATCCGTACCTACTCGCGCCACTGATGCTATAAAATAAACTGAGGTAAGCAACCTCTTGTCAGATTAAAGTGTGCTATAAACATGTTCGGCAAGTATAACTAGTTAGTTTATTGCCACCTACTACTGTTAGCAGTGCTGTTTTTTGTCTTTAGTTTTCTTTTATTAAGTATTGGAACTCCTTGCCTATGGTTCCTCATTATAATAATATGGATTTCCTCAAGTCACGAGTGAATGGTATCTTCTAGGTAAGCATACCTACTATAACATTGTCGACCGCATCGTCATTAACCAACGGGTGAGATAGTGGTCAAACGCAAGCATATACGGCAATACTATTGCTAAATTTACTTTTTACAATTTTCTTCGCAGCAGGTTCAGAATAGAGATTCTTTTTACAATGCAATTTTTCAGACTTAACTTGAACTTTTAGCCATGCGAAATAGCTTAAAAATATTCAACACAGATTAAACATCTTTTAGATGTTATAGTACATACATATCCTTTTACCAAGTTCCCAATAGGGTAGCGAGGTATCCCAAGGCCTCGGCAGAGAACTATAGTCCTAATCTTGTGTAGATGGTAATTTAAATTGCATTGACCGGTTTTTAAGGCTCTTGTTCTCGCGACCATTACAGAATCACCGAACGGTCAATCAACAATGATGACACCTACTCCTAATTATTACTCATAAATCTAACCTACAGTTAATTGCCAGTTGACAATCAGTGATTCTTTGACCCTTCGCTCCAGGTTTGTTATTTTAATTTGATTTTATTTATTTTAATGTTTGTGGAATAAATTCTCTTAAAAAGCATTTCTATTCATGTTTTTTTTTACTTTACTTTTGATAGGTTAGTTATTTCCTCCTAGTCTGAAATAGTGAAATCTAAACTAGAATGAGAAATGGTTCTCAAAATCGCAAGTGCATTGATTGGAACACATAGATATAGCACTTTTCGGTATCACATAATGGTAGATTTTGTTTAGTTTTGTGTCTCGTCAATTCTGTATTCTGTTGTTTACTTTTAAAATGTTTACGTTTTCTTTTCGAACTATGTGTTGTTTTCTCTAGCTTTCTCTTTATGTTCTATATATTTACATTATTGTGAGAGTGCTGGATAAGTCGTGTTTCTTTCTTCTTCTTTCTTTCATACCTTTTTTTTAAGTGAAAGCTCAAGATCATTGTAAAATTCAAAGCATCGACCTGCAGATCGGTGGCTAACGTTGCTGGAACTGAGTCATAGTCGCTTCAAACTACGAGGAATGTATGCACTTCCAAATAACATGCGCAGTATAGGTACTTGACACCTACATCAAATCGCGTCGGTTGAAATTTCGAACAACCCACACCTACAGGTACCAATCTTTCTCCAAAAATGCCGAATTCTCATATTTCCTCCGCGTACATTTGGGTTCATTAGTCGAATTGACAAAGTAGGTACCTGCTATCGCTGGCTTTCCATCATGCCTCACGAAGCGCCCTCGAGCCAATCGGCTGATTTTTGTCGTTGTGACGAAGAACCATGTTATTGTCTGCCTCTGCCTTCTATGTATTTATTATGCTAACGAATATAATTTATTGGGTAGAATAATTCAATTTTATTATTAGGTATATATGTATTTATTGTTGGGTATTTCAGGTGATTCGTTCGGAGAATATATGGGATATTTTAGTGCTTTCTTGGGTTTGAAATGGACTTGAATATGTATGAAGCAAGGATGCGCACGAGAGTGCCTCGCGGGGAGAGAAAAACTCCCCCGCACGGTTTACATATTTGATGCGCTGAAACGCAAGCGCATCATGAGGTTTCGTCGCGGTATGCAAGGAAACTCCGCGAGCGTAGCTCCATATAGTGAGGCAAACAGTAAGTATTACGATCGTTTTATTTAGGTGTGACGCACAACTAATCGTTACCATAATCAAAACATCTAAGAACATACAGTAAGGCGTTGAGTGACGTTGGGTTTTGGCTGTTTATATATAACGATTTCAAGTACTCGCTGGGTACTTAGTCTTTCCTCAAGTTGAAAATTAGTCACCAAGCAGCTATGAGTATGTGCTAACAGTTATACTTACAAGTCAGTTTCTATTCTATGTGCATAGTGTAACATACTAAAGACATAGATAGAAATTCAATTTTGAATGTCATTGTTTGGCATTGGTTGGCATCCACCGGGTTTGTTTAAATTATTAGACATAGGTACCTAAGAAATCCAAGGTATAATATGTTCAACCATGCCTTAAGGTTGAATTTCTATCAAACATCTACCTAAAATAGAAAAGAGATATAAAGAAACGCATCAAAATCTTACAGAAGCATATTACTACATGCCATTATTGTTTTTCTTAAAACAGTACAACGGGTTAGCGAAACGTAATAATCTGGCACAACAGGTAGGCGCGATACGCCACGCTACTCCACAAAGGAAAGCCATGAGCATTCCCTTTATGAAATCGGTAAAGAAAATCGAGTTATAATGAGCAAAACATATACCTGCTCACATGTCATTAAGAAACTCTTCAGAGGAATATAAAAATAAACGTGTTTAAAAATAAAATCCAGGGAAATGTGAAATTCATTTTCCAGTTATCTACAGCGTCCTGATTCTATATACCTAACTTGGAATATATTATGTTGGTTTGTTTGATAATATGTAATGTATTCATGATGAAATTAAGGATACAGACAGCTAAGAGAGCTCGGAAGCCTCCGTGCAATTTCTTTGTATAGTGCCACAATCATAACTTGGCGGTGGCAATTTGAAGCACAAAACCGGCCGGAAGATGGTGGAACATAATGTTGGCAGATCAAAAGCAAATAATTTGCACATAACTGAAATTATATCTGCTGAGACTAGACTTTGATCACGTTGAGCGAGTGGAGAATGATTATCGCAAAAATGTTGATATTGAGTTTTAATGCATAAATGTCTCGACAGACAGTTTTATATTTTATGTTTTATATTTTATTTTATCTCATCAATCGCACGACATTCTAGGGTCACGACGAAATCCCGGTGTATTTTATTTCAAGGATTATGTATAAATTTATGTTAAGTATAAATAATTGTACCTAAGTTAAATTAAGATTAATATTGTAAATAAATTAGTGTGTATTTTATTTAGTTATTTTAGTTTATGTCGTTTACTTTTTCTGTTATTATAATAAAGACACATGGTATTTAATAAATTTAAAAAAAAAGTATTGGTACAATTGATTAAAGTTGCACATATAATAATAAAAAATAAAACTACCTACCTTTAATATACAAACCTAATCTAACAAACCGCTACCAATACCAATAGGCAACGTTCGCAAATTCTGTCGTATTGTGATAAATATTAGTAGGTACCTAGGAAAACTATGGCTAGCTTTTTCCCAAATTTTGTGTTAAATTACAAAACTAGCAACACAGGACCTTTGCTCAGTAGCACCAGCCATGCCAACTTAACTTGCTGGACTGTAATACTTAGATTAATTAGACGAAATTATATAGCAATAGAAAAAATGTAATATATTTGAAAAAAAAAAGGATAAGAAGATTTTTTCCCTTCGAGTCGTTTAATTTTCATGAGAGTTCTACTGGGGTTGTTTTGAATAAAAAATTTAGAATTTATTTAAAATATTATGAAAATTTTTGACAGCTCTAACCCTAAATTTAGACCTGTCAAACATCTTCTATCCCTTTCTCATGTACTTTATTAGAAAGAGAGAGAAATTAGGTTCAGATTTGTGATGCCAGAATCAACACCAATTGTTACCTATTTACAATAAATTCCGTTATTAATATTTAATTCAATAGCAATGTATTCACAATTCCCTAGCTTAAATCATAGCCGCGATAAAATCTGGAATTAATTCCTGCGAGGGAGGACGCGAACACGGCAACCCACATCTGCAATTCAATCCCAAGTTAAATTGCTGCGAGCTGTACTGGCAACATTGAATTATTCGCCATCTGCCATAAACTGCCCATAAACTATATTATACGGCTTTATTTGTGCTGTTTAGAAGCCGTTTACTGTTGGCCGTTTGTTTAGTTCTAGTTAGAGAACTTAATAGCAAGAAGAAAGCTATGAGGAATTATTAAAATAATTAAATTAGTTTAGACTCAAAGATTGCTGTAACTTTTACTGGCAGATAGCTGATGTTACAAGGAGTAACTTACTTTAATTTTAGAAAAAAAATTAGGGTAAAATTTTAGACTATTCCTTCCAGCCGAAAACCTAGCGACCGCTGGTGGTCTTGATCGGGTTGGAGTCGAAAACGAACACGAGATTGTTAGCCGGTAGGGCCCCTGCTCAGGGATTTAAAAGTTATGGTGGAATAATTAAACTCATACATACATACATGAACCCTAAAAACATTACACTCTTTTTTTTGTGCAGTCATGTAAAAAGACCCACACGTAAATATTTACAACAATAAGGTTGACAGTAGTGTCAACTAATAAAAAACGTTATGAAAATGACAGAAATAAAAAGGCGTATAATCACGGGCTGCGCTATCACTCTCGGTTGACGGATTTCGAATAAGGTGTAATTGCTTTTAAGCCGCATTGAAATACGCGCGTATATACAGTGTCACTCAACGGGCTAAAGAGTGAAGTGGTATGATTTATTATTTTATTACAAGCTTTTAACATGCAATTTGTATGATTTTTAGTTCAAATCTTGCACGCTAAATTTGACCCACTTTCCGGTGTTCAATTGAGCCGAAATTTTACAGACATAAATCAGATGAATCTGCATTATAATGATGTCACACAGCTGATCTGATGACGGAACCGGAAGGTGGCCACAAGAACTTTGAGCAAAACTTCATCGAGTTCGGGCTCGTTTGATTTGTCATTAAAGTACTCTGATCCAAGATAATGGCCAGAGGGCCAGGGTCTTCTCACAGCAATCCGAAATGTATCTTATCCTCCAACACAAGAGAATGCCACAGAGTGCAGTCTTGCGATGCCTCTCGCCAGTCAGCGACAACTATCTCGCGAAGGTCTGCCTCCATAATGCCCAATATGTCGCTGGATTGGCTTGGATTGACTTTAGATCAGTCTAAAAAGCTATTTTATTAAAGTCTTTTTTTCATTCTTTATTTGACTTTTTTTTTCTATTTCATGGAATTTTGAGACAAAATGAAATTGGAACGTTTTCACAACGGGAGTCTGAGCTGAACTTAGGGACTTCAACTATTATAGCATTATCTATTTTAGAACAAAATTAAAGTGTAGTTAACGGGCTTATAAAGTTCGCATGCTTTTAGAATATTGTATGCTCAAGTTGTTTTTTATATTCGATAGTTTAGCGTTTGACTACTATCTCACCTGATCACTTTTCGATAGTGGACAAGTTCTATTTAAGTATATTGAATTTTGTACTTTTGTCGCTATTGTTATATTACTAGCATTATTCAAGTAATTAATTACAATTTATTCAAATAGCTCTCACCGTGTTTGCAAGCAGTTGAGTATAGAAGCAAATTCTATTCAGTCCTTTCATATAATTTAAACCGAACCGACGCGACGCGATAAAACATTAATTTACACGTAGTCAAACATAATTTACCAAGAATCGGTGGGTCATTTATCTTAACTTGTAATTAAAATGCAAATCACCCACAGAAAGATTTTATCCCACTACAAATTAAAATCTAGGTCGACCCAGTTCAAGCTTATCGCGCGCGTCGGGACCGCACGATAGCAAAAGGAACTATTCCTACATAATTTGCTCTAAAATTCGGGGCACGCCGAAAATGCCTCGTGACTCTACATCAAAGAAAATAGTCGCAAGAACTTTGCCCGTTTGAAATATTGTTGCAAAGGACGACGTTTTGAAGCAAGGCTTAGACGAAATTTCACGAATAAAGAGCTATTTTTCGTCAGATTCTTGACGGTTGTTACCGTGATTGCTTTCGTCTTTCGACGCTCCATCGACGATTGTTAAACAAACGGTGAATGTATTAAAGTAAAATCGGTTTGTGAATGGATGAAACTGTTCGACAATTAAACGAATGTTTGATCAATCTATTGTAACTCAATTAAGAGACCTTTCAACTAATTAACAATCGCCTGAATCTGATTAAAGTACCAGGACATCAGTACAAGAGAGAAAGTAAACTATTGTCAGACGGGCTCTGTTTGAACAGGACTGTTCATTGTCTCATTCTATTGAAAATCAAATCCGGCGTCCCTCGCCCGAACGAAATTAACGGGAAAACGCATAAATTAAGGCAAGTTAAGAGAAACTTCCTCTAGAAAGTTTCATTCAAAGAGGTGAGCTCTTTTGAGGGATTGTTCTATTGAACCTCGGGAAAAGTTGGCATTGTCTCCGGTTGAATTTTAAACACGTTATGTCTTGTGGAATAGGGAACGAGTTCGTGTATTGCCGAGTTGGATAGTTGCAAATCAAAGTTGGCGTAGTTGTATGCTAATGTAGGACTCCCATCGGAAAGATTCTGGTATTCGGCCGAATTGGATGGCAAATCATTGGAATATTTATTAGTCATGGGATTTGATCCCAACTCCGGCTCGGTTTGTTATTGTGGTATCAGGAGCTCTCGTAAACATGACCTCCTATCAAAGTTGCCAGTTTTGGGTTAGTTAATTCCGATTTGCTATTGTTTGGAGTTTATTATGTTGCGTTTTAGTTTTGAGTGAGCCATAATATTTTGGAAGCATTGAAATTAAACGTTTGTTGTTTAGTTTTGCTGGTAGAAATTTGAGATGTTTTACTGCTTTTTAGTTTTAGACAGTTTATAATTACAATACAATATAAAATTGTTTATTGTACACCAGACCTAAAATGAAAACGGTACAGAAATAGTAAGCAACACTAAATTACAATGGGCGGACTTATCGCTTTTAGCGATAAGTACTTCCTATTGACCTAGAATCATGATATTTAGCAAGTACAAGTATCTTATAGCACAAGTAAAGGAACAAAAATCCAAAAACATTATCTTTTCTTTTTTCCCAAAGTCTGTCTTATCTGTTTTCCCAAAGTTCAATCTCTGTGAATTTAAAGTCAACCGGTTCAGAACTTTAGCTGTAAAGAGGTACCAGTCAGTTACTTTAACATTATTTTAATAATTGGTAAGAATACTCGTCTAAAGTATTATATCTATAAACTAACTTAACTACTTGATGTATAAAATAGTAAGCCGATTAATTGCAAAACTCTGTACCTGTAGTTTTTGCAAGATTCCATTAGAACCCTCTATTGGATGCGCCGGTTGAGTCTGAACAGTTTTCCAGAGTCCATTAATATCTCCTCCCGTACGTGCGCAGAATTGAAACTTCGGATCAGTTTCTTAAACTAGCTTATTGTTTCGCGACTTTGCCTCTATAGATAGATAAAAACCTTTAAGGCCGCAATTTACCAAACGTGAAATAAAAGAACTTTACGTGACTGGTTTTCAATTTCCCAAAAATTTAAACTCTTTAAACATTTGTTGTTCGCTGCGCGCATTCGTTCAAATCGGCGCTTCAGAAACCATTGCTAGATGTCAAAATGCTCGTTTAAAGTTAAGCAATATGAACCTTGGTTCATACGTTAAGCCTAGTTCATATAGTTGACCTTACTTGGTACTTGGTGCGCGGGCTCTTTTCCGCAACTAGGCCGTTTATCGGCCCTTTTTGCGTGAGCGAGTGGTGCGCGTTATTTCAACCACCCGATGTCCGCCAGGAAGGCCAGCAGCTCGCTGACGCCGGTGCAGGCTTCCCGGAGTGTTCCCGGTGACCCGAGGAACAATGCTCGTTGAGACGCCAAGCTCGTGCACTCCATCAGCACATGCTTGGCCGTTTCTTCCGCCTCCATGCATCCCCTGCATAGTGGGCTGTTGGTAACACCTATGTTAAAGAGGTGTTTGTTTAGTGAGCAATGTCCAGTGACTATCCCAACTATCAGTCGGAGTTTGTCCCTGCTTAGGTTGAGGAGTTTTCGGGAGTACCTCCGGTTTAGAACCGGAAGTGCCTCCCTTGACTGCCTGCATATATATAGTTGACCTTCGGGTCAATATGTTTGCTGATAAACCTTATGATAGCAAAACAAGAACGGTTTGGAAGCGATGGTGGTGCGCCGATCGTTCGACACTGAGATTTTGGTGAACAGCAATATCGTGATACAACCATAGTATATATAGTATATATACTATAGTACATATAGTATATATATATATAGTATACTATAGTATATATACTATGGTTGTAATGTATACTAACAACCATAGTATCGTGTGTATGTATACCTATTATGGTAGTCGGCTTAGATTTTGTTTAGTATTTCTCTAGTTGAAAATCTGTCTTTGAATTCATAGACGAGTGTAAGCGTGGACTTGTGGTTTAAGATATTTATTTCCTCAAAAGAATACTATACTATTCACTTACTTGAGAACAATTATTTAAATGTGCATTACTGGGCAACATACTAAGAACAAAAACACTATCTAAGCACACAGCATACGTGTTTGACTTTATGCGTATAATATATTGCATTACATCAGTTTGCACACCAAAGCGTACAATAGTAAACAATATAATTATGCGTAACTAAAGTAAGAAAGTAACATAATCCTTTCCCAAAAACATATTTCTTTCATTATATAAGCTCTATACCCAGTACAAAGCCTGATGCCAGCGATTTGGCGGGCGTAAAACACAGTGCATCATACACACCCGTGTTGGCATTATACTCGGTGGCATATCATAATGAGCACCAAATGAGTTCCTAATCTTTACCCGCATCATGCACATAGTTATTCTCGATCTAGTGACGTCACTACCAGCGCCTATTAAAGTCCTGGGAGTGGAGTACACGCAACTGGCGAGGGTCCAACTCGTTGCGGGCAACTGTTAGCCGTTTTTGTCAATCGAATCGAGCGGGAGAAAAATTGATTTTGGAATACTTTTTTGTAGTTTAGGTATGCTTCAGTCAGGCTTATTATTTCAAAAGCGGTTTTGTAATCGCTGTTTGCTGGCTGTTATAATTGTTAATAAACTTTTGATAAAATAATAGATTCCTAATTCAATCGTGGTGAAACACGCTAAAAATGGAATAAGATTGGTTCTCGAGTGCAATTTACCTTCCTCATGTTCCTTGCTGCTACAGCAGCATATTGAAAAAGTGATTGGCGACCAATTTTAACGGGATTGTTGTAGCTAGTCAGAAAACACTAGAAAATGCGAAGCAGCATTCAAAATTAAAGCCAATCTTTGAGTGCTTTTTTCTATTAATATATTCTTACCGCGATCTCATCTGATGTTAAACTGTACGATGAGGTCGACTTTGTAGCACGCTTGCCTAATAAACCTATTCTCGTCTTAAACCTCCCCGGAGCGATTGGGAGACAAATAGGCTGGGAAAGAATTCCACTCCTTACCCGTTAATGAAGGTAGAAACATACGCTTAGTGTGGTCAGGGGGATACTTATTATCAACAATGTACGAGTGACGCAGTCGGCAGTCCCCTCTAGTGTGATCCTCCTTGCTCTAGTCACTCTAGTCATCCGATGATAAAACGCGGATGGGACGAGTTTTTTAATTTTTGATGGCGTCCAGCTTTATAACAATTTACCTCCAGATGTAAAACATGCGAAGACGCTTCGTGCATTCAAGTCGGGATTAGCTAAGTACATACTACGTACTCAATAGTAAGATGTATCTAAGAGATCTGTGGATGTACCATACTAACGCTCGACTGGGTTTAGCGCCAAGCGACATCGCACCTGTTATGGACGACGATAATATTGTACTTCCTAATATTAATTGTTTTCTCATGTAAGTGACACTTAGTCTTAAATGAGAAATAAAGATTCTTTAAACTGAAATTGCTGCTTTTGATATTATAGGTACCTATGGGAAAATTGTTTGATCGTCTATCATAGTAGGGACCCACTTGAGATTGGCAAAATTGTGGCGAACATACCACAGAAGCCAGGAAATAAAGAAAGAAGATATTATATGACATATAGGTATGAAACGCTTTTACTGTCAGAATAGATACAAAGTACTATGTAGCACAGCACCGTGTTCGTCACTTTATCCTCAAGTCTATTTTCAAGTAAGAAGACCTTAATTTAAATTTCTTCAACCCTCCTCAAACCTATAACTCAGAATCGTTTTTAAACTCGCATTTCCTTTCAGATCGGACTAAAATGCTAATTCTGTTGAGATAAACGCAACAAACTCTCCGGGACTCTGAAGCTGATTTTAGGATCCTTTTTAAACTGAAAGCTAATTGAATTGCTAAATTATTAGGTGAGAAGATCGTGGATGGTTTTGTTACTGTGACATGAATGAGTTTCGTCTTGAGTAACAAACCTAGGCAGATAGTCAGTAACTAAAAGCCACATGGTGCGTTTTGGTAATTTTTTCGTTTCTGTGTGGAAGTGATAGATACTTATGATACTTGTTGATTTTATGTTTTGTGCATTTTATACTTATTGGAAAAATAATCTATGTACTTACAAAAAGTTCCAAATAGGAGAGCCTCTTCAATGGTTTTCTTTCTATTATAGTATCAATATATGTTAAATTATTAGCATTACAAATGGATAATAACTTTCAGTCGTCTTTTAAAGTAAGTATATCTTCCAGTAGCTCCATAACTACACTTATTGGAAAGTCTGTACCGATCGGTCAGCTGGTTCATGAATTATTTAGGGCGCTGGTAAACGACCAAGTCTCGGAAGATATTGATGGGGCGGAAAATACTCGTAAATATTGTCAGGTGATGCTTAGTGATTTTTATCGGAGCGGGAAGTAGTCTTGAAGGGTGAATATTATTTTATGGGAAAGATAAGTGAAGTCATAATGATAGCCATCAATGGAAATGCGATGGTGTGATTGTGACTTTTTATTCGAATTTAACAGTTAGTGATGATGTCCTCCTAGACTCGGCCGTTAATAGCGAATCCTGTCAACTCCGGTTATGGAAGCTTATGTGGCTAGTCAAGCCACAAAAAATCGAGGATATATGATATACACGAAGCGGCATTGCAACCCACGTGGTTAACACCCATACTTTCAGAATTCTCAAGCAGGATTGGTGTCAGACAGGCGGCCAAAACCTAAAAAACGCAGTATGTTTACAATATGTCTAAGACATACTGCACCGACCCCATGTAAAAATGGGACGCAAGAGAAGTGACTAATAAAGGCAAATCTTTTCACTAGGTTAGTTTGACCAGTATCTCGCCCGATCTTAAGCGACGATCTGGTCGAAGATGTCGGATACCCTAACCTTACTTTAGAACAGACTCTCAAGTACAGGTGCTGGAACACACTGATGGGTGCTTGGTGACAAAAAATTCAACATGAAGGCGGTAGCTAACCAGGCGAGAACTAAAAGTGCTCTACAACCAAGCAACTTTGATCAACGGTTGCACTCCTGCACGGCGCACAGTGCAATCGACCAGCAGGCGTTTTCTCAACTCAATCCGAAAGGTTACCGTTCGGATCAACATTCGTCTTTGTCATCCTGAATGTAGATGATTGAGACGGCCAATGTGGATCCGAATGGAAACCTGTCGGATTGAGTTATAAATACGCCTGCTGATGAGTTATAAGAAAGCTTAAGACGGTTTTTTTTACTAAGCCATTTTTCATCGAGAGCTTCAATGTGAGGACGAATGAATGAATCGTAAATAACCTTAGCATGGTTACAAAAGCTCTTGCGTCAAGAACTCTTCTGCGTGTGCCAGTTTGGGTGGGTACCACCGCTTTGCTCGAGTAGTCTGCCGCCAAGCAGTTCTTGACGAGCAAAGTAGTCAGTGAAATTACTGGACTTATGAGACTTAATACCTAATGTCTCACGGTAACGAACTCAATGCATTGCTGCACTGGTCTTTGTGTTTCAAAGTTCTGAGTGGCACTGTAGGTAATTGTTATGGCCCAGCGTTACGCTTACCATCAGGCAAACGACCGTCTCTTTACCCCATAGTGTAAAAATAAGTTTTTTTGTGTAAAAATATGTTTTTCCAGAGAAGCTTTAAGAATATATTGTAAGTAATTGACACTGTGATTGTGATTTTGAATCCACCTTCCGGCTCCATTATCATAACCATGAACATCATATATGATCAGAGTACTTGTAAAGACAAATCAAACGAGCTCAAACTTGATGGGGTTACGTCGTTTCGTCACCGAGTTCCTACGGCCGCCTTCCGGTTCCACCAGTAGGGATAATGGTTGCTTAACTACAGATTTTCAATTTGAGAGTGCCAGACTAGATAATGCCCCAAATAGCTAGAGCTATCATTGGTTCTAATTATTGTTATATTATATTTCGTCACTTATTATCATTAAGAGATATAAAAGCACTAAAAGTGACGATGAAAGATCAGTGCATCAATTGTTTTGACTGCAGACCACTGTACCAAGTTATAAGGTGATTGCAGTACTGATTGAATAACTAGACGGCGCTTTATACCTACTGAAATTGGGCTGGTAAGAAAAAAAACTCAAGATTATTGATAAAGATTTATTAGAAATACAGTTGAGCTATGAGATCGAATAAGATATTATTAGATTAATAATTAAGAAAAAAAAATAATGAATGCTTACATCATGATAGATTTTTATTAAAATACGGTTTTATTAAAATAAGGTTTTAAGATTCAAAGTAAGTAATAGTAATAATACTAAGGATGGTAATTTAAAAAATATATAGAATTTATATAATAGCATGGTATAATTAACCTTAATAATAACTATGTAAGTTAAAAAATTTAACAAGTTAAAATAACTATGAAATAAATAACATAATGCTAGGAACAATATGAGAAAGTAGTAGAATTTGGCACATATATAAAAAGTAATCTTTGACCATACTAATAGTAAATTTATAAGACTTATACAAAGTGGTTACTTTTTTTAATTTTGTGGAAAATCTTTAAGACATGCTAATAGCTAAGTTACAATACGTTTATGTTGGGGACTGTACCAATTACAAGACAGATCACACAAAATGACGCAGTGGCACAGTTACACGAGTAGGTATGTCAAAGCGTCAGGCAAATGCACTGTCAAATACGTCAGCTAACTGTAACGAGTCATCCATGTGACATTGTGTGTAATATACCTCTTATTAATAATTTATTTATATTACAAAAATAGCTAGCTAAATAGCCACCCCTACGGGTTCAAACCCGGGTCAACCCGGAGTCACCGGGTCTGAGTGGTGCATATCCGGGCTACGGGTTTAATATCGATATCTCCGGGTCTGACCGGGCGACAGCGATCCAATGATTCAACATTGTCGGTTGATTTATGATGGGTTCAGTTATTCAGTCACCTTAACCTTCACCGAACTGCTAAAAATAATTGAATTTATTTTTCTTTACTAATAAGCAATGCTTTTGTAGAACGTGTTTTTTCTTTATGCCCAGACGAGTGCAACTGCTTGTAACTGTTACATGAACATGGTGAAGGCAGATTTAATTGTAAAGATTAATTACAATTAGGAACGGGCACGGTGGGTTTCTGTAACGTTCGTTGACTTTGAGCACGGATTGGGTTTGTTGATGTCTTTGTCATTTATTATGTTCTGATAAAGACAGTATTACTTTTAGTCTGTCATTCGGGTAGACGAACGTTACAGAGACCCGCTGTTAGAGTCATTTTTTATTTAGAGTTATTTTAACTTTCATGAGTGCTCCCTTGGGGCCTATATGAAAAAAACATATTGAATTTGAATACGAATTGCCAAGAATTTAAGAAGTTTTTGAAAAAACTCAAGCAAGAAGGGATGTTAAAACAATCCCTCCAGGATAAAAAATATTGTTTCACGTGTCAGGTTAGTCCAAGTCAGCTTACCACTAGCTAGATTATTAAAATGTATATAAATACATGAACAATACTTTATTAAATAAATAATTCATACTTAAAAAATGTTTTATTTTATAAAAAAAACAATGTTTCTGAAATCTCCGGTTATGATTTTTCGAAAGGTGCCAGCCCTAATTACAAGATTGTAATATTAGTTATTGAGCCCCTTAACATTCAGTTCTTTTCCATGTCCAACAAACACACTTAGTACAAATTGTTAAAATTAGGTAAATGACTGCCTTATATTTCTTCAGTAGCTTAAGAACACGGATAAATCTAATCTAAGCTTAATATAAGTACTACTAGTCTAGCAAAGTCTAAAACTACAAAACCTAGTAGTTATAAAACACCTAACGATTATAATAATAGTTTAATAATGCCGATACACTAACACAGCCATATTTTGTGAAATACATGTACCTACCGTCTACTATCATAATATACTGAAGTATAATTTGGCAACTATAAACGATGATAGAGATAAATAAATAAAAAAAATATTAACCTATTATTATAATATGAATTTTTTTTAGATCTGAAGACCAGCGCCACCTTCTATCGCCAAAATTTTACGATACGTTTTGCTCTGCTACACATCTCGTGAACTGGCTGCAATGATCTTCAAAATAGCCTTGATTACATGCGCTTGCGGATATATGTCCGCGACTTGCTGTTTTGTGTATATTATCCTATGGAGCGTAACATAATGCTCTGTTGAGCTTCTTATAACATATTCTTCTTATAACATTTCATAAAATATAAGATTACGAAATATAAGAAAAATAATGATGCACTTTTACATTCTTCATAATTAGTAACATCGACGTATTAGCATGTAGTTCCCCTAATCAACTTCTTTCACAACAGCTTTTATTTCTTGATTCACAAAATTTGCAGAGTTATGAGTGCAGTAAGACAAAGAGGTTATTACCACGTTCGTGGATTTTCGCACTTTAATTTGCTAACATTTTAAACCAAGCATCATCCAGTTAGTACCACTGAATGCAATGACTGCAATCTTCATTCAATGCATCCCCACAAGTTTTTTTCTACTATCCTCTATAGAATTAGACTGACTCTCAACTTAAACTGCCGGAGCGGTAGGTATTTTCTACTTCCCTTCCAAGTTGACGATGAGGGAAACTATATCTATGAATAATTATTATAGGATAATACACATTTAACAATCAAGACATACATTACTATTTACCTCTAGTACATCGAATAACGTGATTTAAAAACTGCGTAAACAACATTAACCCGTGGTCTTTTGATCGGGAACGCGCGACGCTGCGGTATGCGGTATCGGATACGTAGTTGAAATACGTATAAAATTATAATTATTTTGATCCATCTCAGTGTGCGTCAGCAGTGAGAAGCAAATGTGTGCAGTCCATACCGTAGCGTTGTGCATACCGATCAAGAGACCAAGGATCAAGATTAATAGATCAAGATACTTATTTGCTTTATTCAATTTAAAATTACAACAAACCAAAAAATCTTTAAAATATCTCTGCTAATATATAAAATAGTTTACTCCTACAAAAGATATTTAAATTTTGTATAATTTTTATTTTTGTTAATTAATTGCGTGTAAATTAATATGGATATTTAATCTAAAATAAATGAATTATTATTATTATAAAAGGAAGTGGTGGTTGTGCACGCTATTATTTGTACTACTATGTACGTCAATAGCCATAAAATTAAGTTTAATTACTAAGAGATACAAAGTCACAGCCTTTAATTTGGCTTTGATTATATAAGTACAAAATAGTGAGAGAAAAAATCTGGGCAAAAATTCGTGGGTATATACCATTTTTTATGCGCATTGATAGTCTAATAAAAATAAACACTATTCGTACTTGAGAAATTCATTGAAATCTAGTTCTGAATAGTGAATTAAAACACAATTTTGCCTCAACTATTGTCTGTTCGATCAATATTGTCAATCTAGCTTACAAAACCGATAAAGATTTGAAGCAATATCCAACCACTTATCAACTTCTTCAACTGTTTACGAATCTCCGCTATCAACAGGCAAGAACTGCTGTTGGGCAACCGAAGACAGCATCATATCGATAGGTTTGGTGTCATCGTACAAAGATGGCGCTTCGCAGAGGATAGCGAATGTGCCAACGATGGAGGCAATGGTGAATATCCAGAGGAAGAGACGATCCAGTACCATGGCGACGAAGCCCCAATCTTGGTCCTCCTAATTAGTAAATAATTTATTTATTTAATTTGGAACTACAAACAGTACCAACATTGAACCGTAAAATAGTCAAAAATGAGTAGATACATAACAAATGATTATGCTAGGAATTACAAATGTTAGACCCACACCGTATTCCACAGTTTCACATGCTGTGGTTAGTATGAGCCGCTCGCTACAAGCTATTATCTAGAATAATCTGTGGTGAATTATTGATAACAATATACTTGATCTAAATCTTTCTGGAATTGTTGCTGTACTAAAGAATGACGTCATTAATTATTGTTACGTTTTATTAACATCTTGAATACCCATAACTTAGTAAAGAGACCCAATACTAGTATAAACGTAGCAGTAATTTGTCAATGTGTAAAAGAAAATGTTGCTACCGAAGTTCAATGTAACCCATTTAGGTGGGGTACTGAAATAAGGAAAGATTAATTGAAAATAATGAATCTTAATCAGATTCTTGCACAGTGCTAAAAGCACTATAAAATGTTTAACACACATACTCCAACATTACACACACACCGATACACATCTTCGGTATATTTTAAAATGTAACCCACATTTACGTAATTAGTTAAGGAAATTGTATGATATACATGGAATCTTCTGCTAAATGCATTATAATTGTCATAAAAAAAAAGAACAAAAAATTTCGAACCAATGAAAACAGCCAGTGAAATTTTAATGGCAGCAAATTTTCAACAGCTTTAGCCAGTGACAGAAATTACTGGGCTTATGAGACTTAATACCTAATGTCTCAGGGCAGCGGGTGCACTGCAGTGCCGTGCAGGACTTTGTGTTTCAAAGTTCTGAGTGGCACTGCAATTATTATTGGCCGGCGTTATGCTTACTATTAGGCAAACGACCAGCTCGTCTCTCTATCAAATAAATTAAAAAAAAACAAGATCATATTTCTTTCTTACCGCATTAAACTCATCCTGTCTCTGCATATGGTGCTGAATAAACATTACGTTATGGATCGCCTTCTCGAGCTCAAAGGGGTAGTTAGGTCTAGTCTTCTTAACCACATCACTGAGGGAGTCGTCGAGGCCTGACATCACAGAAGGGAGGCCATTGTAGCCAGCGCTAAAGCTGCCTAAAGCCCCCACCAAGCCGCTGAATCTGTTAGAAAAGAGCATTTTCTTTTTTAGTTAGCAAGATTAAACGTGCAGTTAATCTTAGTTAAAATATCATAAGGAACTGAATAATTTTTTAACTCGAGCGCTGGTTTCTGGATAGTATTATATCTTTTGACGTAGGCTATGCCGTACGCATTTTAATTAGGAACAGTGATAACCCAAAAAACAGTCTTAAAAGGCTTTTTGGTTGACATTGATAAATGTTACCTATATAATAACAATAAAATTAGATTGATAAAACTAGTATATTCAAAAAAACACGACAGTGTTACTTGGGATGAAGTAAGAATTCTAACGATACCACATACATCCACATCTGTTTAGGCATTTAAAAATTATAGTGGAATAAAGAAACTCACATACACACATACCTACATTAGCAATAGAAAGCATTATTCTCCTTTGTTGGGCAGTCGTGTTGATACCAACCTGTTCGTAGCCGTAGTAGAATGGAGACCATTACAACCGCCAGGTAGATGGTGACGCAAAGAATCAGGGCTCGAAGCGTTAGAATTAGCCTGTTCAGCAGCTTCCAAAGCATCTTTAAACTTATTCTTCTTCTTCATGCTTCTGCCAGCAATCTTCTGCGCTGCCAAATCTCTCAGCAGATCATTTGGAACCCTCATCAGAAGCAGCTTAGGAAGTTTGGTTATAAAGAACTTCCGCACCCAAGGCGCCATTGTGTGTGTACTTGGTTTTCGATAGTGAACATTGAGAATTATTATAGTTATCACGACAGAAAGTCCTACAAGTAACATGGTAAACAGCAAGTACTTCCCTAATAATGGTAAAGCTAGAGACGTCGATGGTATAATTTCAGAAATCAGTAAGAAAAACATGGTCTGAGATAACAGAATCGAAATACTCAACGCGATCTTTTCCCCTGAATCAGCTGGTAAGTAAAATACCAAAACGGATAAGTACGAGATGCCTACACAAGGAACAATCAGGTTGACTGTATAGAACAGAGTTTTCCTTCTCAGTGTAATATTGAAGAAGATATCTGAAACAAAAAGAGACGTAAAATTTATTCTTCATGTTGATTAAAAATTTAGAAGAGAAAAAAAGTTCTGTAATTAAAATGTTACAAGGTTACAAAGGATTTAAAGGGTCGTAAAAGTGGAAAAAAATCTGGACTAAATAAAGTTTGTCGAGATTTATTGAGTGGAAATGCTGCCTTTATCATCTTAGTATGCCAAACATTTAATTTGGTTTAAAAATATACAAAGCAGGTATCTCTATATTATCTGATATTTCTATATTATTCAATACAACGTGTTCAATTTTTTTAAACAAATGTTTGTCAACAATTAATTTTTACGAATTTTGTTGATGATCCTTAGTTACCGACTTCCTATTTGTTTTTGTGTATTTTATTCACTAAACATAAATGAAATTTTAGTAAATAGTGCAAAGCCCTATTTTTAAATAATATAAAAAGCAAAAAAAAAAAACAGAAGAGTATTGGTCATACATCGTACATTTTAGTTACTTATGTGTGAAATTCGATATTGTTCTGTCGCACCAGGGCACACCCCGACACTTTAATATTAATCAGACTTCAATGTGATCCTTCTATGAGACTATCAAGTTCTTTCGATACAAGTAAATGTAAATATTCATTTTCCTTTCCTATATATACTTCTTCAGGATTAATTACACCTCATCTGATACCGACACGATGAACATAAAACATGTTTGCTTCTCTAAACCAAGAATGTCATATATCACTACAAAGCTGTTCCTAATTCTTTAGGTAAATTGATGTTTCATAAAGAACCCGTTTCCTTACAAAATAAGCTATAAAATGGGAGTCCTATTATCCTTAAATTCTTAATCTGATTGTGTTTCAGCCAAGAGAGGACCGCCAAGCGAGAAATTGGTTACAAACGGAATAAAAACGGCACTTACACCATAGTTCAAAGGGAAATATTAGGCGGCGTAATAAAAAAAACTTATTCCTTTGCGTTGGAGGCGAAAATAAGGAAATACACAATCTCTTTCGTTTTTATTCTTTGTCAGGAATTCCTTGAGTATTGTTTTGGTTGAGAACGGTTTCCGGTCGGTTGTTTTGAATAAAGAAAATTAATTTTCTTGAAGGCGATGTTGTAGAAGTTAATGTTCAAATTGAAGGACTCTGGAGGACTTCTTGAATTGTTTGGCGGGAAATGTTGCTTATCGATTGTGAGGGGTCCTTGAACTTTGTTGTATTCTATATGCTATTGCGTAGATGTGGCTATTTTCTAGACGTGATCAGGCTAGCCACCACAAGAAATCACGCATAACTTTTTTTATATAGCAGTCCGATTTTAAAGCTTCTTTTTTCATTGGATAAGGAAATCGATGTTAATTCGCCCGTTTAATTTCTTGAAAAGTTTTATTTTATTACGGTAAGTATGTTTCAACTGTTTGTTACTTTCTTAGATACGATTTTATGTAATTTTTTATATGAAACTTTTAGTATGTATAAAATGTTTATGGGAAAATAGCCCCAGCGCACGTTTCCTTGAGTTTGAGTGAGCCTACTTAGTATGGGCTATGAGTGGTCATGAAAGTAATTAATTATTGCATTTCAAGCTTATCGAGAAGAAGGACTAAAACTCGATGGTAGTGTGACAAACGTAATACGAGAAAAAAATATTAATAAAAAAATACACAAGTCTAAACAACTCACACGTAACACTTCAAATCATCGTAACAACCTAATTTCCATCACCCGACCAAGTTAACAAAACATAACTTAAGCAATAAAGATGAAATTGTCACTTGGCACTCTTATTATGCGTCAATTAGTTCCATAATTGTGTCATCTTCAGTAATCGTCGAAATCTAAGCAATTTGCTCGGAGAGTCTTGAGGACCTCTTGTAATTACGACGAAGACCCGCTTCGGAGAGGGCTTTTCTGGTACTAAATTAGAATTCCCCTTTTGACTCTTTGGTGAGGCGTTTGCGCTTCGACAAAAATTCCGCGGTGGAATTTGTTTAGGATTTGGTTTGGGTTGTTTATTGGTTGAGAAGTTGTTGAAATTTGGGGCATTAAAGATTAGTTCTTACGTGGAGCCATATAACATAGTGGAGCATAATATGGTAACTTTGATAATAGTCATGCATCAGTCATCATTGAAACAGTAAAAAAGTGACCTCCAAAACGAGGTTTGGAAGAACACACCAAAATTACTTCGCACAGCCAATATCAACCGCAAAAAGAAATAAGCCACTAACGCCCAAAAATACTTGCCGTAACACATTACCGCAGGCAGCCTCCAGAGGGCCGTTACATACAATGAAAAGGGCGTCATTATGAACTCAAAATGTTTATCTAGACGTGAAATATATGGTTGTTTGTGAAATGGCACGAACGGCAAAATTACGTATGCGGTGGACGTGTGAACACGGAAAAATGCAGAGTGTGTGGGTACAGAGGTGATAATGCAAGAAGGACAATTTAATAAACGTTGTTAGTCATGCCGGAGTGGTCTCCCTTTGCCATGTATCAGTTGATGTACGCAATGCTTTTGGTGAATTGTTTTATCCTCCGATTTATATGATAAAGGTTAGATCTGTGGAAGTGTTATCTAGTTTTGGTTTCTGTTGATATGGAGAAAGTGTCCCCACCAACATCGGAAAGTGAATCTTTACTAGGCGATGAACTGTACTACTGTTCTGCATGAGTCTATCTGGGTACGTAGCACTGATTTCCTCATGAAAGTGCAGGCGTTGCTGTTGATGGGTAGCACTGAAATAATTGCGTAAGCAGGACGTTCAGATGAGTGTCAGACTAATTTTACTACACCCTATACTTTTTATCCCGGAAAAATACAAGATTTCTATTGGAATATTCACGCAAAACCACTACAACATCGCAGAAAGAATCATCCACAGAAGCTACACAAGAAGAGTTGAAGTGTAGTTGAAAGCATCATCAGCCAGATGATACTTTCTAGAATGAAGTTCGGTACATAGATCTTTGCTAGAATTTTTCATCTATATCATGGCTTCCTATACGTCTTGGTCGGAATACTCATATTATTTCCCGTCTCTACCTATACTGTTGTATTGTGTTGTATGTTCAATCCTTTCTCCCCGCATTATCTTAAGGAACGTTTTGAATTCCTCCATTGCTCCCACTCTTAGATTTTAGTGTCATCAGAAACTCTCCTATTGAGAACTTCCAAACACCACAGTTCATACTACTATAAGTCTTTCTCTGTACAAGCCGTCGTCTATAGAACTCCCTACCAATCAATAAAAGGAAAGCAACAGCACTTCATATTTTTAAAGATCAGGTTAGAAAGTTTTACTTGTCTAAATGCTAAGTTTTGCTGACACTGCTATATAATATGTACATATCATAAATAATATGTTTTACCTAGTTTACAATATGTATTGTATAATGTTTTAATGTATGTAATCAAATATTATTATTTTAATATATAGTATATATATTCATAATTATATATATTTATATTATTATTATATATATTACTGTCTATCCAGTATTGAATTATATGAATATATAGTCTGTTTATTTTAATTAATAATATCACCTTATTAATAATAAGTCCTTATTTTATTAATTATGTAATTTGTTTCTGCAAACCTTTTCTAAAATCACATGTCTCTAAACATCCTACGTTTGCCTGGAAGAGATCACTGCTCAGTGATGAGGCCGCCAAGGGTCTACTGGGCTAGCGATCGCATCTTATATCTTACTTATTGTACTAATTTGTAAGAGCTTCTTCTTATATTGTACTACTAATTTGTAAGAGCTGTTGTGTGTTTTTTTCCCTTATCGTGCATTATATCATCAGCTGGAAAATGTCTACTGCTGAACATCGGTCTTAAAGATTTTGTTATAGTAAATTACACCAAGCTTGGCAGGCGTATTCGTGATCGGAGTAGATTATATAATGTTAACCGAGGAGAACGCTGCTGCCCATTCCCTGGGTATTCCCTTAGCTGGGACCACATTGCATCTATCTATGCGATCGACCTTTAAGTGATTTAAATTAAATAGTTGGAAAAGAGAGGTAACTCTTAGATCCCAGGTTTATTTTATGTAATCAAAGTTACCGAACAACTAGGTAAACAAATTACTTGTTCCGAAGTTAGATTGGGTAATATGTCCATGAAACTTTTAAATGTGCGCTAATAACTTTGAAACTTTTTTTTATATTCGTAAAGTGATAATTATTTGCGTTACCTACACTTTTTTGCTTTATTTGTGTTGTTACTACATTGTTTTGACAATTATTTCCTTTAGTAGGTAACTTTTTGCTTTATTAATGTTCTTACCGCATTGTTTTTTTAAGGTTAGCTTTTGACCACAATTTTACCGGCGGTCTGGTTTAAATACTTGACAAATGTAAAAAAAACTCACGGATGCCAGCCAATGACATCAACAGTAATCCGGTCACTAACCATTGGATATGGTGAGCCGTCAAGTTTGAAGGTTGAAAATGCCGATGCATTTGCTTTAAGGTGAAGTTTATTTCGTAATTTTTATTTAATTAAGAAATAGAGACAACATAAAGTTTAAATACTTGATATATTTGTCTTCAGAGCATTCAATTTCTTTTTTTTTGGTTACAAAAAATCGATCGAATTACTGAATATTTTGAGCGGCAACTATTATATGAGTTGTAGCTCAAAATATTGAGCAAATCGAGACTGAATAATTTTTTCGGCGTCTTTCTTGCGATTTTTTACAAGATTCCGGGTAAAATTATATGTATAGAAAATATAATATTGTGCGACGAAAAAAGGCTTTTCGGACGTTTTACTTTAAGAAAATCTTCACCTAGTTATAAATGATGATGCAGGATGTAAGAGGCGAGTAGCGTATCTAACTGACGCTCTGGCCTGGGGTATCTTCAGCAGTGGACGTCTTCCGGCTGATGATGATGATGATGATGATAATGAACACATGGATAGGAAGCCGATGTCACTACCAATGAACAATTATCGCTATTTCCAACAGTAACAAATAGTTGGAAGCGATACAGCGAAAAACTCCAACGCGCCAAAAAAACATTATCCGAATGATAAACGACTCAACAATCAGCATTCGCTCTCCGTCGGCTGTTTAGCCAAAACAAGCGTTTAACCTGTTCCGAGGCAACAATAAAACGCGGGAAAGTGCGGTAAAACGCAGTAATTTAACATAGATAAGCGTCTTCGTCGCTTGACGTAATTTAAAGCCGACGCCGCGAGATTAGCTCGAGTGTGGATGTAATGGGTTTGTTTCAAAACAAGTTTTGTAAAGGATTGCGTTGGTACCTACTGAGTACGTAAGAATTAAAAAAACCTAAAAAATATGTTTAAACTTTTAAAGTGGTTATTCTCCAGTATATTATTCATCTCAAAAATTTCGCTGCCAACTTTAAGGCGTGTATAGCAGCTAAATAGCCCCACTTAAAAGGATTTTTAGCCAAATCAAATGAGCTTCTGGTAAAAATATGACCGAAATTCTTGAGTCGTTTACTTTCTTTCGGATTTCTATAAGTGTTCATTTCTAAAAAAAATTAAAACAATGCTGACTGCAATTATAGTGGTAATGAGTTCAGCCGCTGATCCGTAAGTCGATGGTTTTGAATCGTGCCGTGTCCTGAATGGAAATGAAGGACTTTAGGTTTGAATTTTTTTTTATCGAAATTGAAAAGAGCAATATGAAGCATAGTGCATGCTATTTAAACTGCTGCACTTTTAACTCTATATAGGTTAGCGATGATGTAAGAAAACGGAAGAATTAGAATTAATAAGTGTGTTATTTTATAATCCAGATTGGTGTATAAATGTGGTTAAAATAACTCACTTCGAAGTTAAAGCTTTACTAGGCAGTTATCTGCTTTTTAACCGACTTCAAAAACTTAAGATGTTTTATGTTCGACGTATGCACTTTTTTATGCATGTTCAATGTTCATCGATTTCTCCGTCAATTGTTGTGGAGCGATCTAGGAAATTCTTTTTTGTTTGCAAGGGTATTATACTCTCGAGGTGGTCTTATTTAAATTTGTTGAAAGGACAGCCCCTAAATGTAGAAAAATAGGGGATTAAATTTCATACATCGCAATATTTTGTCGGTTAATCAATTTTACTGGTTCAACTGGTTTTGTTTCATCGGACTTGAAGCTATTCACCTTGGCAAACAAAAGGCAAAACAAGTACTTTGTAAAAAGTAACTTCCGTACCATTTAACTGATGATGCTCCAAAGCAACCCGCGACAGGTAAGCCGCTAGTTCAGTCCAACACGCATTGCGACAGCACTCGAATACTGATGGCGCACGTAATTGTTGGACTCATTTATCATGCGGTTCACCTTAGGAGTCGTCGTGGAAGCCGTAATGAAAGTCGGAAGCGGCCTTCGTTGTTTCTCTCTTATATTTTACTTTGGCTCGAATTACTTCCAGTTCCTGATGTATCTTTTTTAATATTTGCTATAATTAGGTTTTTTAGCTTTGGTGTTTTTTTATGTTTTTGTATCCGTGATTTGAAGGAGTTTGTAAATAATCTAGACACGATTCGAAAGCTGCAAAGGTTGACAAGCAGAATTTTTATCATTCAACCAACCGGCTCCGTGGCTAAGTTAGTGGTAATCCTGTCTGAAAAGTAAGAGGCCCTGGGTTCGATCCCCAGCCGGGGAAAATTTTGTGTGGTGATCATAAAAAGTTCACACTCTCGTGTCCATGCCACCTGATGCACAGGGAAGATAATTAGGGCAGAGGTATGAGTATATAAAAAAATGTATACTTTTTTTAGTTTACTTAAGAATAAGTAAAGTTTGTTATTGACAATTGGTTGCTCCAAAAACGGGCAATCGTAGGAGTCTTTCACTAGACTCCTTTCTATGTTTCTACTTTTAAAGCCAGGGAGGGGCCTGTTTCATAAAAAATATTAGTCTAACATTAATAGTCTTTTTCTCTTTTTTTTCATATATTATATGACGCTAATACTCATAATATTAGACTAATATTTTTTATGAAACAGGCCCCAGAACACAACGTATCTGTCCACGCAGACGTACATGGTAGCAGTACCACTGCGTTGTAACGTTCGTTGTATTTGTGACGTGCTCGTGTACGTAGTGTTATATAGTTCCATACATTACAACGTAGTGGCAGGCGCACGTCTACGTGTACAGATCTGGTGTGCTCTGGCCTTAAGTCAACAACTTGTAAAAATAGTCTGACTGACCTGGATAAGGTTCCTGACAGCACGGATAGTATCTCTCGTGCCTCTCAGCCGGTACTCCAAGGATGTCCCATTCCACAGAAGGATAGTACTCGCGAAGATCGATACCAACGTCCACCATGTCTCCTTTCTTCTGGTTGATGTGCTTCAGATCAATCTAGAATGAATTTCTGCTTCAGAAGACAAAATATGTTTTGAATTGATGCATGGAATTAGCAAACCAAAAGAAGATGACGAGTTCCCATTCTACCGTTACCAGCCTATTACCAGCTAGAGACTACACCAGTATTTATCATCAGGTGAAAATGGGTCAGTGGTTAACGTTTTGAGAGCAGGAAGGCAAGAAGAGAAGAAAACAGACTATTGATTCTATTAATTTGTAAAATACTGTCCACTAAAGCTTTACTCAGATTGCATTCCCGTATGTTTGTAGTTCGACCTCGTATCCAAATACCGAAAGGAAACACGCCTTTTCTCAGACTCAAACATGAGAAAATCTTCGCCTTTTCAATTTTCGTTTGTAGTCCATGTGTTGCAAGCATCATACTGTGTTTTCACGGGATTAGTATGTTCCCATGATCGCGTGATAGCCGTGAAAGTTTAAAACAGTATTTCGCTTTATAACCAGGTTAAGATGGACATTAAGGCTAAGATTCAGAGAAGAGTCTAAGCGTCACGCTTCCATATGTCAAAATTCCATAAAATTCCGGCATATGAAAGAAAGAATCTACGGTTAGACGCGTAGCTTTCCTTTTAACATAATTAAACATAACCAAGCATAAAATCGTGTGCTTATAATCCATCAAATCTTAAGATATACATTTTGATGTTTCGCAATTTTCAAAACTCAATAACCTAAATTTTAATAACGCACTAAATCTTAAAATGTCAAAGAATTATTAAGTTTTTTATATAATTATCATTATGTGTGACATTCCTATATAATAATCTAAAGTTGTATCTCATGAAACGAATTTAAAATAAACACAATCTCTAAAATTATACGAGTAAATTAAGTTGACGATATTACAACGTTACGTCATTTTCTGGCGATTATTTGGTTCATATCCCAAGACAAGTTAATCTGACAGACGGGCTAATCCAAAGAGAATACAAATAATTCTGAGCTAATCTGGCAAAGTGTATATCTATAATCGATAAAATCGATCGAAACAATGTGATTATAGTGACATAATACACGCTCCCTCACCTGGTCTCCATCGTAGCTCCAAGAGCCAAACTTCAAGAAGCAGGTCTGTTGGTCGAACGGAAAGTATCTCACGTCTATCTCGCACGATGACTTGAAGATTGCTGGCGGAGTCCACAATACCTTGCCAGTGTGGTGGAGAACTGCCTTCGTCATTGTCGTCACCACGTATTCCCCGTCAGCACTGTACAAACATAAAACAAATGAAAAATCATTTCGTTAAATTTTCAAAAGAGGTTATCCAACTAATACTCGTATTATAAATGCGAAAGTTTGTTTGTTGGTTTGTTGATTTGTCCTTCTTTCACGCAGTAACAAAGCAACGGATCAACGTGTTTTTGGCACAGATATAGTTTATGGACCGGAGAGTAACATAGGCAATTTTTTATCCTGAAAAAATGCACGGTTCCTGTGGGAACGCGGGTGAAACTGCTGGAAGAACCTAGTTGTAATATAAAGAAGAAAAAACGTAGGAAATAATTACAACCAGAGCTATCTTTAACCTATGACATAAATATATGTTACATTTCACAACAGCACGTAACTTTAACAATTCTTGTAGCAAGCAATGATTTTGAATCTCATGTGGCTGAAAATGGTGACTACAGGTTTAGATGGTGAATATCGAACGTCGATGCATATGCGTATTGCACGCTCGGCTAACGTTCGTAAAATTTAAGAATCCCATACGCTAAACATTTTACTAGTATGCATTTCCGCATTGGGAGGGTAGTGCATTGCATATAAATGTATGCTAGCTCAATATAAATAGTTTTCCCATTGGCCCTACTCCATGAAAATATTAAGTTTTTCTTATTTTAAAACTCCGAAATAATATGATCAAAGTTTTCGTAGAAAAATATGAAGTTTTTATTTGAAACGGAAACAAAATTATTTCTAGCTTTATTACATTTGAAGTTTATCATTAAATCTTGCATAAATTATAAAATTGGGTGCACCTTTTCGAAAAAAAAAAATTGATTGGCGCATGTTACCAAAGATATCAACAGGGGACTTCTCAGTTACGCTTCAAGGAGGTAAGGTATTTACTAGTGCCTTCTCGCTACTAGTTACTAGTTAAAAACACGACTGCCCTAGCCAGTGACACTCGGTATGATGTAAGCATTCTTACTATACCCATCCATCCAAATCTGTTCAGTTATTTTAAAGTTACGATGGAATAAAGAAAGTCGTATACATACACGAACCCTAAAAACATTACACTCTTTTTTGGGCAGTTCTGTAAAAAGGAACAGTCTTTTTAAGCCATTTTTTGTATAAATTCCTAATTAAATGAACGTGGCTTTAAAAGCTTGTCTTTCTTTATTCAAGCAAGCCCAATAAAATTAAGCAACTGGGTGAATTACGGCTCCCTCATTTACCGACAATATTGGCTTCATTAAAAACTCTTTCAAGCCCCACCCCTAACCATAAACCCTCAATTATTTTAATCGCTCCATAAATTAGACAACGCGCTCATACGGAAGATAAGTACAATATCGTACGGTGAGGTACGTATGTAATTTATTAACCTAACGCCTACGTTTGAATAAGCTACAGTTTATAACAAAAAAATAATCAGAACAGGAATCCTAAATTAATATCAAAAGTTACAAAAATCATTCTTTCAAAACGTTAATCCGTATAACTATTATTATAAATGCGGAAGCGTGGTCGTTGGTTTGTCCATCTTTCCCGCAGCAACGGAGCAATGAATCGACGAGATTTTTTGTATATAATATATTAGAACAATGTATATATTATCTACAAAAAAATCACGTAGTTTCAGATTTTCAGGGATTTCATAGTTTCAGATCGGTCCCATAGAAATTTCAACAATATCGGTTCACTGAAGTCGGTTCGTCGCTTATTTACAGCAATGTTTAACCATTTTATTCACAAAACACCCTATATGGCCTTCATCATAGCTATCAATTATATGGTGCGACAGAGATAATTATCCCAATCACCCTATAAAGCTCCGTTCACGGTAATACATAACCAGATTAGAGTGATATCGTGCGGCCACGTGCTTTGTATTGAACTACCAACATAAACATATTATATCTCCCGCTGGCAACATTGTCACTGTATGAACGCTAAAGTCTAAGCGTGCCATTAGACGGTAATGGACGGACCATGGACAGCGCTCAACCCAAAGAAAAACCACGATCACCGCCGCTTCTATGACCGTTACTCAAAAGTTTCTCAACCACTGCGTGTTCAGCGATGTGCAAGTGATGTATGTAGCGGAGCAGTCGTCGCTTTGAGCCCAGGCAGGGCTTCGAGGGAGTGCAAAAGACAGCACTATCGGCCGTATTGCTGTTCTTGCCTCTCTCATGTCATTACTTCAAGCCGCGCGTGAGCGTGTAATACCTCATAATCCGCGCTTATTGCAAAACCACGATTTTAACAGAAAAACGCAAACATACATTAGCGTCTAAGGCTGGCTTAACCTAGTAGTTTACGATGTTTAATACTACGAAATATTTTTGGAAATAATCAGAAATACGATGAATGTCCAAAAAATATTTCGTATATACAATCATATTTCTCAATGTTTTAACATGTAAAACATTTTCCTTTCTTGACCACTATTTGATTTTGGAACTAAGCATTGCAGCCATCCCAGAGGTCACCTCGTACCTTCGGTCTTGGTCTCAGTGCTGTATGTCGTAAGACCACAGAATATTTGGACGTCTTAAAAATTCTGACACCAAGGTATGGTCAGACACATGCTTACCTATAAAATATATAGTTCTGTGCCTATACGTTAAAGTACACCAATATTTTGTACAAAATTAGTAGACGCTACATAGACAGCATCAGCGTTTTCTTAATGTACTTATTTAGGTAGCAAAATGTCATCACAATGTAACAGAATTTTCAGTTATAAAAATATACACAAAAACTTAGAACGTTTTCAAAATAAAGATCTCAAAAACTCTATTCATAATTTTAACTTACGTCATGATGTCTTACTGCGATATGGTACTAAATACATGTTTTCGTAGTGACTTTACTGCGGTTTGACTTACATGTACCCGGTTTACGACAGGGCCGTAAACCTATCAGGAGGCTACTGATGCGTGAAGCGAAGGGATATGGTCCGAAGATGATTTGGATTAAGTGAGGAGGTGGAGCGGTTAAGGTTAACTTGTAGATTTGAGAAACATTGGTGATCAAATCTTTTAATTCCTTTCTTAGAATGAAAATACGGAAATTAAGTAAGGGTAACGCGTGTAGTTATGCCTTACCATTATGGTAAGTCCATGTTTTAATTACAGGAAAAATCTTTAGAAATGGTGAATTTTTGTCAAGTGCCTATATTCAATTCAATAAATAAATTAAAAAAAAAAACAATTAATTGTTTTGTTTCCGTACGTTTATTTTTAGATTTCCTAGGGCTGACGTGTCTTTGTATCTGATCGTGGGGATGAGCGATGAACGACTAACAATATTACTAATAATATAGTAATATCACTATATAAATTAATCAACATCTCAATTAAAGCAGATCACTCATCAACATCTCAATTAAATCGCCCTTCTTATCACTTCCTAACAAAAAATATCTACCACTTATACTTGTAACAGACCACAGACTAACAGAGGCCGTATCGTGGCTAATTGATAGCTGTGTATATTGACAAGAAAACGTTCGAGAATGATACATCATGTGGTGTCAGAACAGGCTGTCCGGCGATTAATCATGGCTGGAATGAGACGCGTGTAGTCATGTGACGAGCTTTCCTTAAGGAAAGCGTCGATAAGTTTAAGGAAGGGTTTTGTAAATATGGATTTGCGCTTGTATGTTTTCTAAATCAATCATTTCATAGAAGCTAATATTGCCCTTCTATAGACTGAATGAATAATATATGTATACCTATATGGTATATACAATGTGTATATATTATTTATATTATAAAATAAATTGCGAAGAACCTTAGCGTTAGGTTATTTTCTAGCGTTTGCTTGGCTATCAAGGTGGAAAGGCGAGACCTGATTTAACGCAGTTCCAAAGTGGCAAAATTCAAAATTCAAAACTAATTTATTCGCTTCAGTTATTCAGCTTCAGCGGGCTATTCTATTGGCATAACCAGCTTGCCTACCCTAGGGGGACCGGCTATACAAACATGCTTGCTTTTTAACACCTTGTTTTAAGTGGCCTATAAAAATAGTTTAAGTTTATTTGTTACTCCACAATAAGTACTAATAAATAGAATCTTAAATAAATAAAGTACTTACACGTTAGCTATTACATTTGCGTAAATTAAAGACCGATAAATCTTGCTATAGTTAGAAGTGTATTTTATGTGATATACCTAATATTTAGCTATAAAAAAGCATTCTACCCATCTATAAAAGGACAAGTATTTTTTACGGATTCATAATATTCCCAAATGCAATTTGAAATCGCGTTATATGCCATATACATAAAATATTTGTTGGCAATGCACTCCTACCAAATTTTTGGCACTAACTTTAGACGTGGTTACAAAACAAACGAGAGTAAAGTAGGGGCTATCAGATCTTTGTAAGTGGGACACGGGTGTATCAAGGACACTGTTTTAGAGGAAAGGTTGCTGTGCTATTTGAAATATACATGCTGAGTTTTAATTGGTATGTTATCTCTGAAGGGGTTGTTTAGGACCATGGTTGTCCGTAAGTTGTGAGAACCTTGAAGTGTGCGGCATTTTCTGGAATTGTTTTTTTTTTCGTGTTCCAGCATTATACAGCAGTTACATAGCAGTTATACGAAGACTATCATGTCTTGTCTACGTAATATGTACAATGTACATTGTACAATGTGCATGGACCACATATTGCACAGTCCAGATTATACAAAATCCAATCAACTACACGCAAGTACTTTGACCAAGTCTATGCATATTCCAGCACACTCTGCCAACAAGTTATAACTTAGTCTGAGAGCTATCGGTTATTTGCACCAAGGTGGCTTTTGAAACATAGTTTTCAAATGAAATAATATAGACAGATACGTAAATAAATATGTTTCAAATACAAGGTTTTACTGGTGGCTTCGTAATTGAATAAAAGTTAGGAGTCAACTTCATTGGTTATAAGCCTTCAGTATGCATACAAATGCATGGTAAAAAAAAAGATTTTAGTTCAGAATCAGGGAACGAAGTACGTTATTATTCATTTTTTTATGTTCGAAAGATCTGCTTCAATACCATTCAATATAATGTATATATACAATATCAATAGAAAATAAAAAATGTAACGATGGATAAAAAATAACACACTACGCGCAAATGAGGATGACAAAATTGACGAACGAAAATAATTATACAAAAATATACTGAAGTAGCAGGCTATCTTCTCTACTTTCTTAAACAAATACGCTGTAATGAAATAAAGCACCTCTGCCGAGGCCGAGTGGCACTTAACATGTACTATTGATAGTTTGCAACAGGCACGGAGGAACTACTATAACATAAAGTTTATTATATCAAAGCGGCTCGGGCACAAGCTGAAAATGCAATTAGCTCCACGCAAATACTTTAACTGCAGCCATGCATAATTCAGCCACCATCTGCTAATACGGTGAATGCCATAACTACGCAATCTAGTAAATTGTGAGAGCTAGTGGTCATTCTGACTAACATGTAGCAGATTATATACGGTCTGTGTTAGGTTTAAATCGGTCCTTTTTTGTAATCCTCTTTTTTAAAGCCTGATGAGATAATATTATATTGTATAGCCTGATGATAGATATCCTGGTAACATGCATACCCTTTTGACTTTAACCACACGAGCATTCAAAAATGATATTTCACCGTAATGTTGGAATTTTTTGCTGGTCTGAGTTATTTTAATAACAGAACAGAAAAAATGGTAATGGGGTTTTGGTACGTACTTTTATGTATAATTTATATTAGTGTGTGTAATTGATCCTCACTCGTTCATTAGTTCTTAGTTCTTTTGATACGATGTACCTCCTTATTCATTATGTTACTTTAAATGTATAATTTATATCATGAAGTGAAGTAACATTGATTCTACGAGTATTACTTCTAAATTCTCATAGCATTTCCTTATTTCTTACTTTACTGTTGTTTCAAAGAGATTTAATTTAATTATTTTTAATGTAAGTACTATGTTTTATATCCGCCATTTAATTATTTGTATCCTGACTGCGCGGCGCAAAGGAGGTTAATGTATTTATCAGCCTATGTATATATGTATGTTTGTTTGTTCCTTTGTGGCCCTCTAGGGACTAAACGAATGGGCCGATTTTTATGACTCTGACATCAATGGATTTGTCTTAATCTTAAGGAGTGTAGTTAGTTTCCCAGGGCCCCCTTTGAATTTGATCAAGATCTGATAAACCCTAAAAACAAGACTATGGAATTTTTTTTAGGAGCAAATATTAAACCCTAATTATTCCAACCGTAAGCTCCCTGCCCAACAAGTTGGACCTTCTAACAATGCAATTTAACTGTTCACCAGCTTGTCCGCGCTATACTGAAATTAATTTGCCCATTACATCAAAACTTTAGATCGGATGTCGGTTGTTGGTACGTAATGAGTTGGGCTCGTTTGTTGTTTCGTTTGTGGATTTAATTGTTGTCTACAGAATGTGCTATACTAAGAAAAAAAGCGATGTAGTATGAAGCTATTTTAGTACAGACTAGCTGCTGCCCGCGGTTTCACCCACACGGAGATATTGGATTTCATGGGTTTTATATTTTTGCGCGGAACCCTAATTCTTATTCTAAAATAAAAGTAGCCTAAATTACTCCTTGTAACAACAGCTATCAGCCAGTAAAAGTCCCGTCAAAATCGGCCCAGCCGTTTCAGAGATTACCCGGAACAAACAGACAGACTAACAGGCAAACATTTTAAAAATGGTTGTTTTGTTATAGGTACCGTAATATACTTCCATATGCATTTGGTAAAAAGCTGTTATTTTGATATTACAAACAGACACTTCAATTTTATTTATTTGTATGTATAGATCAGTAAAAAATCAAATCAAATCAAACTAGCTATTAGTAAATAGTATGCCTGCTATGCATTTTCAGATCGCATTATCACTTTATATCAAATGACATTATGGTCAAACGTTAGTCAATCAAACGTTACCCAGTCAAATGTAAGAGTGTAACTTACTTGTTATACAAAACGATGTCCGGCAGCCAGATGTGTTCAGAGGGGACGTAAAGCTCCTTCACTCCACCGTACTCCAGCGGATCCCATTTGAACTTATGATCTTCCCATTCCTAGCAAACATCGATAGATTATTCAAACATTAATGTTAGCTTACGTATTTGGCATCTACTAAAGACTACCGAGAATAGTACACGTAGAGGATCTAGACCAGCTTGAACATAGGTTTTCCGACCCGTCTATGTAGTGAAGAATAAAACTGTGATATACGAAACAACTAACAAGTACCTAGTTAATTTTAGAAGGCTGTTGCTGAGTCATTACATCGTCTTTTTATGGTATTGGTTAACGAGATGAACTGGTCGTTTGCATGATGGTAAGCATAAAACCAGTTCATAACAATTGTAGTGCGACTCAGAAATTATTAGACAATAATACTATAAAATACAATAAATTAATAAATCTTACAGTAAATACATATTCGAAACCAGAATCCAAACTCTTGTGCTTGTATCCATAACCTTTATCACCTCACACATTCCAATAAAATATATTGAACATCTTGTATTACTCCACACTAAATACAATTAACCTTCGTATGGCGGATTGTGAACCCACGACACACTGTGTCTGAAATTCCGGCACATGAGCGGTTAGAGGATCATACTTCTTCATCAAAAACACAAACTTATTGGATGGTTTGTATGCAAAGCGTATTCTCAGAGCTGTCACAAATCCCTTCTTTTTCATAATGCTGATATATCAACCCATAGCTACTAAGGGATCTGCGGTTGGATAGATCGCCAAAAATACCCGTTTTCGCAATCTCTCATCAATTGCCATCCCTGCCGTACAATTCGGCACTGTCTCGACGAGTCCAGATGACGCGTTTTACGCGCGAGTCGAGTCAAAATTTGAATTTCGAACTGCAAGTGTGATTGCATATGGACGGAATGTATCAAATTCTAATATTGTCATATTCGCGCGATCGGCTACGCGCACTCAGCTCGCGCGTAAATCGCAAGCTATACATACCTATAGTAAAATATATTTCATATTTATTTGCACTGTTGTCGAACACGAGTCTTGCTTAAAACTTAATGTAAACAGTAAAAATAGACTTACATGCTCAAGCCAAACATTGGTAGTCAGGATTTGATCCTTGAGATTCTGTAACAAACAAAAATAGTAGGCATTACTTTTTTATGCAAATAGGCTTAGATATAGGGACCGACAGGGCGGTGGGTGGCGGCGACTCGCCCGATGTTCTCCGCCTGATGAAATCTATCGATGTAAGTAGAAGTAGATTTTTATATCTTTTGTATCTATTTTTCTTTTAAGTTTCAAACAAGTATAACTTAAAACACGACTGCCCTATTCAGTGTCACTCGGGATAATGTAAGGATTCTAACGATACCCCATAAATTCATATCTGTTCACTGTTCAGGCATTTAAAAGTTACGGTGGAATAAAGAAACTCATATATTATATACATGAACATTGAGAACATTAAACTCCTTTTTTGGGCAGTCGTATAATAAGACCTTGCTATACAGGCTAGCTATATTGTTAAAAATATTGATTACGCCAGAAGGTAAGAGATCTTCGATAAAAAGCGGACTGTAAAAACTCGGTACATACGATCGAAAAAGGGGAGGAAAAGTAGGAAAGAAGGGACATGCAGCACGTACCTCGAACAGAGCGCGGCTCGCGCGCAGTTCTCCCTCCGTTTCCCGGTAACAGTCAGCAGCAGCAGGCCATCCACGCACTTGGCCACAATCCTGGTTGCCGAACGTCCTCAGACACCTCTTCACAATCGCACTCGCGGCGGGCGTGAGCACAGGAAATTACAAAAGCACAATGCTTGTCGCGGGATCAAAAATAAGAGAACTTCTTCAATTCTCGCGGAGCGATACGGAATCAAATCGAGCGGCCATCGCACATTCTCTTCGACTGTTTCTTGACAACTGTTTTTGACAGCTGACAGATGGCGCCAGCTATCGCGGTAGTGACTCGCATGTGTGGGTATATAAGGAATACGGGTAAAGGAATGTATGTACCATAATATTTTGAATTAATATAAATTATATTAATCTGGCGTAACCAAATATAATACATAGTTAAGCGGGTTAATGTTATCAATGAGTAAAGAATTACACAACGCAGGTTTATTTTTTCGATTATTTTTATAAAGAAATGATCTCAACCTTCTTATCCCTAAAAAATAACACAAAGTGTCTACCCATCAATGTTGCCCCAAAAACACAGATTTGAAAATGAAACAAATTTACCACCATTCCTTTTTCAGTTTCAATCCAAAAAGCTATCTTTATCATTATGAAGCTTTATGCCGCTTTTTTTTATTTACTTTAATTATATTCTGCAAGGTCCACCAGAGCTAGCACCCTTTTTGATTATTAAATTATTTTATACAATTTCTTACGTCAGTAAGGCCCACTTGCGCCAAAAGCTAGATTAATAATCCGGATTAAAATCAACCTCGGCGGTGTAAATTTAAAAAAGAACCTAATAACGCAAGAGAATGGACATAATGGTAATTTATTCCCGTGTTAGCAACTAACTCGAGTTAAATAATATTATAAACTCGGGATGCGCAAGCGGGCCTAAGTATAATCCGAAGATCTAACTAAAGTGACATACAAACACCTACAAAAATGTATTCCGAACTGTAATAAATGCGAGTATGTTTATACGTTTCTTGGTTTCACGCAGCAACGGAGCACCGGATCGACGTGATTTTTGGCATAGATATACTTAGTTTATGGATCGGAGAGTAATATAGTTTAGGCCACTTTTTATCCTGGAAACTTTTCCGACATTTGCGCGGTTTCTGTGGGAACGTGGTTGAAACAAGAGCTAGTTTTTATATTAATTTACATTTGACTAGTTTGTTAATTCTGTGAAGCCTTCCATTTAATGCACGATTTCCATGCACCTTGTGTCAGAATATTCAGGAACCGATTGGAATGGGTGAGGTGTAAATTGGAATTTGGATAAGCTTTAGTCAATTTCTACGGCCGCACGGCCTCAATGGTTTCGAAAGGTTTAGATTTGAGCCTTATTTAATAGTATGAACCTGCACGAGCGTTTACGTGAGATAGGAAAGTCGAAGGCAATTTTGAAGTTGATACTGCGTTTAATTTTGTGAATGTTACATAATATACATGTAAACGAAAATTTAATGGGACATAACGATAACGTTATAAAATATGGATATGAAATTTAATATATTATTATTATTATATTTAATGGACCGTTAGCTAACTAAGGTTTATTTCTTTAGAATGGCAATAGTTTATTTACGTCACCATAGACTTAGTATGGTTGTGATTATTCAGGGAACTATTATCTAACAGGCCCTTAGTTCACGCAAAGAATTTTAACAAGCTGAAATGTTTATCATCAGTAGGTTCGTAGTAAATCCGAATGATTATAAGACTATAGGTACCAAAAAATATCCCACGATTTCGACTTCGTCCCAAATAAAGTAGGTGTTGAAATGGCCTTCTCTAAGTTAATTCCTGGATTCCAGTAAACATGAATCTCCAGCGAGGCCAAAGGGTTTTAGGGTACAGTTTAAACGACACTCTAAAAGATCTTTTCAGTTGACGGAGGACGAACACATTTATTCCAATCTTTTTAAATTTGGTGTTAACAGCTAGCAGGTAATGTTTTTTATATTATTAGATAACGAGACGAGTGAGAGTTATGCTTACCAACAGGCAATCGACCCGTTTGCTTAATGGTAAGCACGACCCAGACTACAACAATTGCAGTGCCACTCAAAAATTTTAAACACAAAGACCTCCAGGGCGCTGCATAAAGCCGGAACACAGTAATACTAGCACATTACCGCTTGGTGACAGACTACACGAGTAATGCGGTGGTATCTTACCATTTGGTAAAACCTGGATGTTGTGATCCACAAAGTTCCTGATTCCTATTGATACACTATATGGGTGTGATCGTTAGGCATAATTGTTGTTTATTTTGTTAAATTTGAATAATTATGTGAATTAATTAATATCAGAGCTTGGATAAATGCAATATTAGTAGGTATATAGTAAGGTTTGCTTTTACACATATACCAATACCAAAATGTGGTGCGTATATACAAAGCGGTAGACATAATAAAACATTAGTCAAAATGAACATTCAGAGAAATAATAATTAATTGATAGATTTATGCAGTGAGCAATAGCTGTTACTAATTTGGTATAATAATATATTAATAGTCGGCTTGAGATTTGGAAGTTGATAAGGCAGCTTTATTCTGATCCTGAGATTTATAAAAGATGTAGGGTAACGGTCAGCCATGGAGGTCTATAGGGGACCAGGAGGACACCGATGCAGGCCACCGGGAGGGTTTCAGTGGGTAAGAACCCGACAAACCGACTGCAGCCCAAGATAGCCAGGTATCTTTAGCGGATTCCTTCCTCAAGAGCAAACTTTACGCACTCAACAGCAAGAAAAATTGCTGTTCGATGCCTCAAGGTCTCTTTGCATACAGTGTATACAAGTATACATATATAAATTTCTGGTGTTCATACACTCATCTTTTTCTTCAGACCGTTTACCACGCATTACTGCCATTTAAGTACGTGTTCTATAAAACTAAGAGTTCTTCGCACCTCTATTTCCGCCTTTTATTCACGCCCTTCTGTTGGCATTCCACACTGCCTTACCATATACATTTATTCTGATGGCAATGATGTTGGCAAAGAGCCAGCGATCGATTGCTTGTCTTACTAGCTGTTCGTTGATTATAACACAGTATTATCTTTATGAAGGTAACAGTACTGATTTAATACTAATTAAACACTATTGTACATTAAGGTAGTGTGTGTAATATATTATGACCAATAACTTATATCGAGTGAAGCTAGTGTGGCCGAGCGGGAACTTGTGCAATTTTCAATCCGACGCACCAAGGTTTCGAATCTCGGTTCGCACGCACTTACCTGCGGATTTATCACACTCGCTCTAAAACGGTGTAGGTAAACATCGTTGGGAAAACCGAAGAATTCGATGACATGTGACATCCAAATAAGAACCACAGAATATTCGAGCACATGTGGCATCCGCCAAGCTCCACTGGGCCTGCATGGTGGATTATGGACCATATACTCTCTCTCTCTCCCTCTCTCTGAGAGAAGGCCAGATTCCCAGCAGTGGCGTAATAAGGCTGATGATGGATAATATATATAAGGCTGGTAATGGAATTGGAGTTGCTGTATTTTTGTTTAGTCATGATATTTCTTTTCGGTTCAAGTAAATGAAGAGTTTCAAGTAAATGCATTGCAAGAAAAGCCAAAGGTCCATAAAACACAAAATTTTAAACTAATATTTCATTATATGTTCGTTTCAATGATACATAATCCAAATACATTTATCGAATTCAGTGACAAACTACTGAACCGATTTTGATGAAATTTCTCTGAGACCAATATGAAAGTATAACCTTTCAAATAAAAAAAAACATCAAAGAATTTTTCAAATCGGTTTATAAATGACGGAAATCTGAGGTATTAAAAAATATAAAACAAGGAATTGAGAGCCTTCTCCTTTCTTGGAAGTCGGTTAAAATAATAACAATTCAGTACTAAATTACTTACTTGGATGGTTATGCGACAAATGCAGGAGACATACCTCTGTTTTATATGTTGAGATGACAAAGTAAATATTTTACTAACGAGTCTGTTCATCTCAATAGAGCAAGCGTTATTAATTATATACACGCATCAATCATATAGTCTTGACACCTACCTATAATTCCCTGTATCCATATGAAGCTTTGCTTCGGCTTCAATATACAACACTATGTGATATGTGAAACAAATCTTAACTAATATAGGCCTTGCAGCGGGATCTCAAACCACAACATTTACTTTATTAATTAAGGCGCTACCCCGAGTCAATGACATTCATCAATCTATCAATCTGCTCTCTTTGCACACACTGTCGGTTTGCGTTGATGTAACAGAGAAGAAAGACCGCGTGGGCCACTAAAATTGATTAAAAATCTAAAAAAGCGTACATAATTATGTGTAATATATATACTCGTATTCTATTGTTTTATAATGGTACAGACAAACGGTGTTAGAAGTAGCGGTGACTATTCAAAATAAATGCAGTAATACTATCTTCGCAGTTTAAAGTAAACTAAAGGTGTCTCGCTTAATCAAGTTTAAACATATATCAACACTTGTCCAGAACATATATACGTACTCACACCCACACACTCAAACAAATCCCCAAGCCCCCATCAAGCCTTGGAATCAATTCGGAACCAGCCAAGTAAATACTCTATACACAGAGCTGACCGGGCGCTAGTTCTTCAGTTATCTTGTCCATTCCGCTTCATGCATGATTCCCGACTTGAACCGTCCGACTGTCGGAATATTCAGCAGCCAATTTGACTAGAGAAAGCTGTTCATTGGAATTTGTTGAAGCAATCCCAGTTGGGTGCTTAATGTTTATTGTCGACCAAGTTATATCTGGTGATGGGAAGTCTAAAGGCGAGCTTAAAGGCAATTATATCGACTATATCATCAAGAAATGATATTTTCTGAATCAGGTACTGAACTCTTAAAGAATTCAAGTGCGAAATCTCGCTCAACTCCGTGCTTACTTTATCCATTATACTTTATTTATAATAACAAATTTTAACTCCTAAATACTGTGCATACTCGTATAATCATTCCAATATCATCAAATAGTCCTCCAAGCCCTCCCTGAAAATACGCAGTATCTAAAAGAGCTCAGAACAATAACAGTAAGTAGGTAGAAACTTTTAAATTAGTTACAGCTTTACAAATAAACATAAATCAATGATTTTTATGCGAAATTTAAAGATGGTTTATATGAAAATTATGCTTTGTAAGGCTGTTTCACCAAAAACATATTTGTTTTTTCAATAAGTTTACAATAGTTATTGATATTTGATATATTAACCCATTTATTTAAAAATGAAATGCATTCAAAGAAGCATCAACCGACCGACAACAGAGTGATCGTGTAAGGGTACCGATTTTTTGAGGAGTAGAATCCAATAATTTACAATGCGCGTTGTCACAACAATAGAGTTCAATTAGGACCATCCAATTATTTTTTGTAATATTTTTACTACAAACGCTACCAATGATCTAAACCCAGCAGTTCTCATGTAGCGTTCGTCTGGCAACTAGCTCTACAGCGACTGTAACTATGATGTTACAGTTTACAGTTGTCGTTCAAATGCGACGTGTTTCGCTTACCCGATGTTATACGTACGACAGTCGTGTAAGCGAAACGCGAAGCATCGTCTGTGTCTCGGAGAGATAACCAAAATTAGGATGAGACGTGTATCTCGAAATAAAGCTTTTACATTGAACTTTTGTTTGAGTTGCGACGAAATCCAAAGTTATGAAGGATTTTCAACTAAACAGAGGTGTTAGGTACTTTTGTGCATGCTTGCAGTGTTTGAAAATAAATTAATAATCCTGTAGTCGAAGGTTTAAAAGATGGGATTACAAAAATATTGGACTGGCGATTAACTTCAGTTCAAGCTTCGAAAAATAGATACAGTCTAGATCTTCGATGTAACCTTTTTTTTATACTGTTGCATAACGAGACGAGAGGGTCGCGTTTGCCTTATGGCAAGCATAACGCTGGCCCGTAACAATTGCAGTGCTGCTCAGAACTTTGAAACACAAAGGCCTGCGTGGTACTGCATTGCGATCGTTACCCTGAGATCGTTACCATTAGGTATTAAGTCTCTTAAGCCCAGTAATACTGACTACTTTGCTCATCAAACCGACATACAGCTGCTACATATACTACGACATATACTGCTTGGGGGCAGATATGACAGACTCAAAAACCTCAAATAACCTCAAATAACCTCAATTCGGTTAGTCTTTATACAGCCTGAGTTTAAATTGGTATATTACCCCGAAAGGGAGTTAATTTACTCCTGGAGGTCAACAACATTTGTTTTACGAGTCTTTGAAATTCAGAATGTTTCATTGAAGAAAAGACATTTAAAATTGAGGCAAGATTCTACTACAGAACTTCCGGGCAGCCCTAGATCAGCTGATTCACTTGAACTATTATATGTTGCACTTTTTATAAATGATGATGTTGACTAGAAGAGACTTAGAAACAATTTCAATTTTTTTTGATTGGAAATTTTGAATGACTTATTTCCAAGGGAGGTTCTCACAACTTGTCAATAACCACGGTCCTAATCACTTCCTTCCGGGATAACATACCAATTCAAACTCTGTATACAAGAAAAAACTTCCATTCAGCTGAAAACGAAAGCAAGCTAACGAGAACCCAGTCATAAAAACGCCATAAAGTTTTGTGTTACGAACCACCATCTAGAATGTTCGAGAATAGCCTCTAGAATGTTCCAGAGTGTTCGAGAATGCTCCTGAATGGTTTCCGCGGTGAACTGCACGGCAATTAGAGTCCCATGTCGGGTTGTAAACGTCAATTCCATTTCAATTAAGAGCCCTTTGCAGGCGCTCCGGGAACTGGGTTGTGTGAAAATAAAATTCTTTAGTAGTTTTCGTGTCGAGAACATACTTGTATATTTTGTTGAGGGAAAATATTATTGTGAAGTGCGCGATGATAAATCTGTACAGCTGTTTTATTGAGCTGTGATAAGTAGTTTTGATATTATAATGAATTTGAAGCGATATTCACCGCTGATCCGTATGATAAGCTGGTGGTACAAATTCTATAATGAGCGTGATCATTTCGTGAAAGAAAACTTTATAATGCAACCATAAAATGGTGGCAGGATTAAAGAAAATTTTAACGGTTTAAGTATATTGCGTGTCTTTATTGTATATGGTATCGTATATGGCATACCTACTTCCCTACAATCCTACTATATCCTTCCTACTAATATTATAAATGCGAAAGTTTGTGAGGATGAATGTGTGGATGAACTTTAACGCTTTTGCGTAGTAGTTCAGTAGTTTTTACTACTGAATGGGTTTCGATGAAACTGAAGTAATATAGCTTACTATCAGAATAACATGTAGACTACATTTTATAAAGATATATACCAAGCGGACGAAGCTGCAGGCGAAAGCTAGTATAAATGCGAAAGTACGTTTGTCCATTTACGTAGCAACGAAGCAACAAGTCTCGATGTGATTTTTGCTACAGTTTATAGACTGGAGAGTGACATGGCTAAGTTTTCTTCTGAAAAACTGCACGGTTCCTTTGGGAACGCGATTTCCACGCGATTGAAACCCCGTGCGCAATTACTGTACACTAAAAACATGGTACTTTCACTTGAAAAACTTGTGAACTAATTTTTTAATTCCATCAGTGGTAATTGAGGCCCGGGCGATCCGTATTCCGCTCGGGGCCGCGTCGCTAATTTAACTTGCCTTATTTGTGTTTGACCTGGTAATGAACTGGCACCACGGTTGAGTAGGTGGATGCAGCGTAGGGGTGGTTGAACGGTGAAATTATGTGGATGCGTGTTCTAGTTACAGAATAGTTTAATTGTGTGAGGCTGTGTGGGTCAATGGTGTAGCTTTGTTATGTTTGCAAGGTAGTAAGGCATTGCCAAGCCATATAATAAGTTTACATGCGGTTAATAATAATGTGTTTGATTATCTATTCATAACTTTCGGAGTTTTACTTTACTTGTGCTATAAAATCTCCCTTCGTGCCAAATTCGTAGATTGTAAATCAAAGGAAAATAAATAGTGGAGTGATGTTAAGAGATTATATGAGAGTAATGTATTTTTATGTGTATTTGGGCTAGATAATTGAATTTTGATACTTGAATTTTGAGAGAGAGAGAGAATGGGCCATAATCGGCCAAGCGGACTCAATACGGCTTAGGATCACAATTATTTACTATCCTTAAGTTTTGTGGTTCTTGCAATAGTTTCCTCAGGATGTTTCCTTTCACAGTTTTAGAGCGAGTGCGGTAAATCTACACATAACATTGGTGCAGGGCTGAGTTGGATTCTCTTCGATTCTGATGCATTGGATTGAATGCTGTATAAGTTCCCACTCGGCCCCACTCGCTTGAATAAACAAATGAATAAAAACATAATACACTTTTCGTTTTTTTTCATTGGTGCATACTTTCGTGCTCTCAAACAAAACACACGTCCAAATACACCCAAAATTGATGCGATATTGGAGTACACGTCGCAAACAGCATCCTTTGTGACTTCAGTTCCCCGAGTCCTTATCAGGAAACCTTTTTTCAAACTCATTACAATAGAACCCTCAAGCGTCGCTAAATCCCCACGATTATAACTGCTAGCCCTGTACAAACACGTTGCTCAAATACCTACTCGTTTTGTCGAAACCTTTCTCAAATGTTTGAGGCCCTTCAAGTAGCCTCAGGCCATCACATAAGGATAAGGAATAGGGATCTTGAGATAATGAATGTAGGCATTTATTTATTTGCTGGTCTATTGTTACGTTGGTACGGCACTGGGGAGGTTAATTTCGGTCTATACCATAATAGGGTCGACCGTATCTTTACTTACCATCAGGTGAGATAGCGGTCAAATGCTAGCCTAATCAGCAAAAAAATTAAATATAAAAAGGCCCAGAGAGGACAGGTGTACAAAATACGAAGACTATTTGGTTCCACAAAAACAAATACTTGCATTTTAAAGTGCACATAATTATTCCATCGCGAGGATCAGACCAGCAAAACATACACTCCTATAAGAGTCAAGTCTATCGACCTAATACTCTCTCGGGGGTTGTTAAAATTATATTCAAAATAAAGAAACATTCGTATTCAAAAATAATAATTTATTTCGTATCACTCACCAAATCAATCAGTTGAGAAAGCCGTAGTCCCAGTTTCACCAAAACAGTATTGTTGTTCTTATCAACAGGTCGAATGAGCCTGTTGTAGTTACTCAACAAATCGTCGTACAGTCTCTTAGCATCGGGATTGCCGTAACATACACCGAAAATAAAGAAAAACACAGCAAAAACTGTCCTAAGCATCATTACCAGATGAAATTATTGACACACTACACTGGTCTCGGAAGAAATGAGGTTAGAATCACGTACTTGATGAAAATAGAAGAAAATGTATACTATCTTTGTATTCTGAAGTCAATATACAATGTAAAAAAATAGTGGGATTGAATTTATTTGGTTACAAGTGCAATGTTTACGATAAAATAGGTATTTTTCGTAATATTTAATTTTGACAGCTACGCCCGAGAGGCTGCAGCGATTGTGGCGCCACGACTGGCGGGAAAACCGCGAAACAACTCGTCCACTGCGCCGACTCCAAAATAAAATTTTATTACTAGAATGAAACGTTTTTTACTGCCCATCGAAGTAATGAGCCCCTATTGATAATTTATTTTTATTAGTTCTAGTTTTATACTGCTTTCCGTAAGCCATTGAGGTAAAATATTTGGAATAGTACCTAACTAGAAGTTCTATTCCCGTCGAAATTTTTTTCAGCCAGCACCTTCGTCCTCATTGAGATGGTAATAAAAATTTGAATTTGGAATCCATTGACGTCAGACGCGTCGAAAAATATTTGAACGCGAATTTTTGTGTGAAATACATTATTTACGTGGGGGTTGTGCGGATCGATTCTTAGTACGCACGCGCGCTGCTTCATTCATCTTTTTCTGGTGCTGGAAGCGTGAATGTAGATGGCGCTAGTGGCAATTAAATGTTTATACGTTCTTCGTTTTGTAGGGGTGGGATTAGGCAAGGTCGGTTCGGAAACAACATTAAATTTTGATTTTATAACATTTGTTTGAGTGCGAAGTGTGAATGCGCACTTGGAAATTGTAATCGGGATTGATTTGTAGGTACTGAATATAAAAATATTAAAAACTTTTTTTAAAGAGCGAATTGCCTTTATTATCTAGCTAATACATAAATAGACACTACATCTAACCTAGCCTACAAAAACGGTTGGATAATCTACAAGCCAAAGTAGGCCTATAGATAATCCAAACGTTCTAGCACACTACACAGTTGGAACCGTACCCTGCATGCTGGCGGCATTGCCTCGTTGTCGAACCGCAATGCTGATTCGTTGAGCCAAATAAGTACCAACATTTTAATTACGCCGGAAAGAAATACATCATATCAAGAATTTCGCAGTCAACATCGATTGCTCCCATAGCCTAGTTGGTTAAGGCCTCTGGCCCGAATTGCCAGAAGACACAGGTTCGAATCCTGTTGTAAGCGAAATTTTTGTGATGTATATATTTGTGTGAACATCCGCTAGTGTCGGTTAACACTATAAAATATATTTCATAAATTCTAAAAGTTGTTTCATGTGGTAAGTAGGTTTTTTTTTGGGCGGAGGCCTGAGCACCTTTCATATGCTCTCCCACTATTAGACGACCTTAAAACACATTTAGCCCAAACGTTTTGCAGTTGTTTTGAAAAATGTACCTATTTCACTAACTGACGGACCTTAAATCTACTAAAAATTTCTTAAGTATCGAAAACAACATAGCGCTCCAAATAGTAAAAGAATCACCTTGCTAGTCTTTTTTGTTTGACTGTTCTTCTTACTTTGTTGTTCATTAAATAAGCGAAAAGTTGAAGCCGGCCCAGAACAGGCGATGTACTAAGCGCCACCAAAACAACGGCTCATTTCTCTACATTTACACAGTAAACTTTTGCCTATGTTGCCAGTGTAACGCCTTTATAGTCAGAGAGCTTGAGTACTACTATTTTAGGGTCGAAAGTAATAAAGTATTTATTCTTACCTTTTTTTTAATCACGCTTACAACAACTTCACTAAAGATGTTATAGAAGTTTATCATTTTTGCATGAGCATACTGATAAAATATTTGGCATACTGATAAAATATTTGTTATGGAACACAGTACATTCTATTATTATAATAAAGTATCTAATCGGAACGCGGAGCTGTAACCTAGTTGTAGTCTAAACATTCTTATCATCGAGCTACAAAAACCGAATTCACTTAAAATATTACTTTTGAACCTAAATTAATATATGTGATTCCTAGACTTGAAACGCCTCTAAAATGCCACGGTCACCTCCCGACGCATTCACAGGACATTCTTGCAAGCTATACATAATTTACATCGCACGTCCCGCAATGCAGTTCTGGCGACCGTTAAACTTAGCCCTCCTTTGGCCCGCGTTCCTTATTCACCCGCTTTGGCCCGCTCGGACCACTTCGCCCCACTGTCTAGGGCCGCATTAATTGCCACGGAAGCAATCAAATTGAGATAAATCGCCCCGTACTGTAGATACTACACCGGGTGTATCGGGTGTATGATCTATGACTGTTTTGAAAGAATTCCAACTTCAAATTCGACTTTGTTTTTTTTTGTTCTGGATAGGGGAGTACCTATTTAATCACTGTCTCGATGATGTGGGCGAAGATAAATCAAAGACTAGAATGAGCACTAGCTCTAAATTAATGGCTGCCAGACGTACCTACAGACGTAACAGACGTACAGGTGGTAGCGTTTTTTTAATACAATTTGATAACGAGACGAGCTGGCCGTTTGTCTGATGATAAGCATAACCAGCCCATAATAATTGCAATGCCACTCAGAATATTGAAACACAAAGGCCAGCGCAGCACTGCAGTACGCTCGTTACTCAGAGACATTAAGTATTTACACTTATAAGCCCAGTAATTTCACTGGCTATGCTCATCAAACCGGAACACAGTAATGCTGGCACATTACTGATTTCATAAAACGCGCGTTATCAAAGCGTGAGCTTCAAATCGTGTAATGTGTAGCTGCTCGCTCCCTCCCCCATAATATGTGTTAACTATTTGAGAAATAATGTTACAACTAGCTTCTGCCCGCGGTTTTTACCCGCGTTCCCACAGGAACGGCGCATCTTTCCGGGATAAAAGTATCCTATGTTACTCTCCGGTTCATTAACTACATCAATGCCAAAAATCACGTCGATCCTTTGCTCCGCTACTGCGTGAAAGAAGGACAAACCAACAAATCAACAAACACACTTTCACATTTATACTATTTGTAGGAAATAGAATTCCCGACACAATTCCCAGTCAAAAATCTGCTGATATTGGGAAGCCTAATTAAAAAAAACGATTATAATACCAATTCAGCTTAAGTAACAAAGTGTCTTCGAGGTCCTAATATCCATAGGTATTTTACATAATATTAATTCCAAGCCTGCGGTTTAATGTAACCGAGTCCCGTTGTGGGTATCACCTCTCCTGAAAGCTTTGACCCTGCGATCCCTGTGCTCGATATATGATACGTTAAGTTAAAACGTGTCAGCATACCTAAGTTATAGATACGCTTGAACTTGAGAACGAAGTTTTTATCGATAGGAATCTTTATTTTGTCACTTGTGTTAACAACGCAAGATTTTGACGTTACGGAAAGTAAGAGTGTGCTTTTCCGCCTTGCAAGCTGTCAAATCAAATGGGGCCATGGTGGAAGCATGAACAGGAAAAGATGCAATGGACTATGGGTACATATTACGACGATAGAGTGATATAACAGGCTTTTATGTGATAAGGTGATTGTTGAAAAGGAAATGACGAGCGCTGTTTCCAAAGAAACAACATGATGGCTGATATATCTCCACATCTTGGTGAATATAAAAGTGGTTACGACACAAAACTGATCCTAAAGTAGAGCCGCACCTTACTTTAGGATCGTCGCTAAAATACGAGAAAAATAAACCACTACCATAAATAATCATGGTACGGAGAAAAACAAACGAAACCTTCATAGTTTCCCACTTAACACAAAACCCGTTTTTGAATCACTATTTCTTTCCCACTTCTTCCCATTTCCAGGCAATTTTCCAGAACCAACCCTATAAATCTCATTCCAAATTCTATCCCAAAAACATTATACGCGATCTGTGCTCACGTAATATCCAAAATATCGATACGATACTAGTTTATTACGCCATTCGTTCATGCATAAAACAGGGGGTCCAAAACGGGCAGAGAAGGTCCAGAACGGGCAGAAACTAATAAGAGTTAGGCACCTTGACATACGTGATATTATGATAAATAGCACACCCTTGTCAGAGAGACGTGGGGTGAAAATAGCGTGAAGCTGAAACTTACATGGAAAATGGGTTAAGTGATAACAAGTATTTTAATCTCAGGGCTAACATTACGCTAGGTTCCTTTGGGCGGGCAGGGAGGCACTGAGGCAGAGGTCTTTTTACTTTCTTAGTAGTAGACAATTTTTATGCTCGCTTGGTCGCTTAAGAATCTCATATTCATTCCTAGATAGAGATTGACCTACGTATATCGTACTACATACTATTTAGGTCAATGACCTAAAACACATCGTCATTTAAACTCAGGTAAGATGGTATTCAACTGCTATATTCAGAACATATAATTATATAAAGTAGTAATAAACTGGGTACGCTTCCTACTGGTAGTGGGCTAGAACATTTGGATTGTCTATAGGCCTACTAGGGCTTGTAGATTATCCAACTGTTTTTGTAGCTAGCTAGGTTAGATGTAGTGTTTATTTATGTATTAGCTAGTTAATAAAGGCATTTAGCCAGCCAAAAAAAAAAAGTAATAAATTACAAAATATTTACAAAGTTGGCTCTCTATAATCTGAAGTTGAAAATCTGCCTCAAAACATCTTTTACCACGTGCCGCGCAAGGCGTATCTTGAACGAAACTCGGTCTCTAAAGGCTGATTTACACATTGCGAAGTAGCAAGTGCAGGTGACAAGTGTTGTTGTGGTGTAAATTGTAAAGTGTTAAGAAAACGTTTCAAAGGTAGATTCACAGTGTCTGTCGTGTCGCAGAATAGAGGAAAAAGAACAGTCAGATGTAAGAAATATTTAAAAAAAATATATTAACAGTCAAGCTACTTAACATAAAAAATAGACCACGCTTCTAATCACTTCACTTCGCACAGTGCGGTCGTTTATACGTAATTTTACTAATCTGTACACCGGCACTTGCTAATTCGCAATGTGTAATTCAGCCTACCAAGCTGTACGTTTCTGACAACCCCCGTGGTTTTAATAAGTCAATGTACTTAACTATTTTACCGCTTAAGTGTACCTACTAACAGTGTCCGTACATCTGGCCACCGAACGAGGCCACTAGACGCAGCCACTACAGATGCGGCCACCAGTTCATGGCTGGGCGAGGCCTCCATTCGAAGCCTTTGGTAGCCACAAAATAGAGAGAAAAGAAAGGGTGCTTGGGCACTTAGACGTCGCACAGACCAGCAAGCGTAAGAAGTGTGACATAAGCTTGGTGAGCGCGGGTGTACGGCTAAGTGGCGACTATAGGTTTACTAGTCTGTGGGCCATCTTTTCGCGCCCAGGTACCCCTTCTGTTCTGTTCGTCATTCGGGCGGAGAGACGTGATCGAATGTGCGCCGGAAGCGAACTACAAACGCGGCCACTGTCTCGTCTTTTGGCTCGAACGCGGCCACTCTAACGCCCAGTATGCGCCGATACCATACAAAATGTAGGAAAAATCTTGTCCGCAGCTTGAGGACGTGATAGTGGCCGCGTTCGCTAATGTGACTTAAAGAACGCACAAATATTAACTGCTCCATACCTGGATATTTTCCGTGTAGTCCCTGATTTCCAAGAAACGGGGAATTCAATTAGGACTCCCACACCACTACATATTTGCATTTATACATAAATAAGTTGGAAGTTGGTTCCAATAAACTAAATACGGGTTCTTCGAACGAAAACAACTTCTAATAACCAGTATTTAGCTGAAAACATTACCAAGAAATGTAAAGCTTCACGGAACCATCATAGAACCCACCTGGGCCCAGCCTGTGGCCCGCCCCTCACGAGTTTGTGAGGTGCCTAATTACAACCGACTTCGATCTTCCACTTCGAGAATCGAGTTTGTCGAATTCCGACTTCTCGAAATTCGAGTCGGTAATTCGACAAAACTCGACGAAAGTTTTGCAAGGCGTATTTAGGGTGCGTTTGTGCTACGTGATATTTTTTTGGAATGAGAAAATGGTAGCTGTTGATTAATGAAGTTTTTGGGTTTATTATACATTTACCTATCTTTGTATAGTATTTATACTGTCGACTTCATTGGCGATGATACATTCAAATTGAAGCGAAGAGGTAGTAAAATATTCAAATAATTTTTGCTTATATTCGATGCCACGTTACTCTTATTCGCTTCGACTGCGTTCGCCCAAATTAAACACCAGACAACATTTTATTGCACATAAAGAATATTAATAAAGTATTTCAAACAGGTACAATCGGTGACCGATTGCATTCACTAAGCAGCGGTCTCTTCTAGGCAACTGTAGGCTGTTTAGTGACTCGTGACTTTTATAATGAAACAAAACCGTGTGCCGAGTGTGAGTTTCGTAATTAAAATCCGTTTACGCGAACGACCACGTTTGTCGAGTAAATACCGTACAAAACAAATGCGCGATGATAGTTCATAAATGCGGCGCTATAGTTTCGCTGTACATTTCTTCATACAAAAAAAAAACCTTTACGCGTACGTGGTAGAATGCGTTAGCTTGTCACAAAACTCACACTAGGCATACAGAACAAAAATAATGCGCTATCATAGAATAAAAATCTAGTCGGTACGTTGGTTGGTGGTAGGACTAACTCTTCTGCGAGCGACCGGGTACCACCGTTTTGCTCGTGAAGCAGTAACATGCAAGCATTACTGTGTTCCAGTTTGATGGGTAAAGTATAATATATTCAGCGAAATAACTGGGGTTATACAGTGACTTAATAAAAAAAATATTTTTTGATGGCTACGTTGGTAAACCTGCCTGCAAAGCGAGGGGCACCGGGTTCGATTCTCGGCCGGGGCAGATTTTGTGTGGTAAGCTTAAAATTTGTTTTCGGGTCTTGGATGTTTGTGTGGTGCTTGTTTGTGTCTATACCATCTGCGACCAAAGGAATCCTAGTGCAGGGCCTTTGTGCTTCAAAGTTCTGAGTGGCATTGCAATTGTTATGGGCTGGTATTATACTTACCATCAGGCATGATCGCTTCATTATCCAATAGAATTAAGAAAAGTTATTCTGCAGTTAAGAGATTTTCCTTTACGTCTTACTGGATTATGAAGCCAGACTAGTGAACCTTCTTCAAAGTCTACATGGTGCATCTTCCTGTCATATCGAGTTTTCGTTCTTTCACTCATTTTATTTTCAGATGTTCTAACATGTTCATGGATCTCATGTAATTTTTCCCGCAATTCTGCGGCATATTCTGTTATACTCACTGGTGGATCTGGGGGCCAACCAGTGATGATATCTGCTGGCAAACGAAGCTGCCTACCGAACATGGCAAGGGCAGGTGTTACTTAATATGAGTCGAAGTACTTTTAAATTTCAAGAGTACCATAGTATAAATTGTACATCATCACTGATATGAGGCAAGTAATCCCATAAGCCGTCTACGATGATCTAATCCGTGTTTCAATATAATATAAATTCTGATCAGAACCTCTGTAGCTTATTGAAGGATTAATGGGCTCACATAGTTATAAACTTGTTACTTAGATATGTTACAAACCTACCTGATTTTAGGATAAGCCCACTTCAGTTGGTTCTAGGTAAAATATGAAATCTAATGAATTCTAATTTCTGATAGCCAGCGGGATGTAGTTGACGGATTTACCTTATTTTGCAAGTAATTATTGCAGGTTTGATTCTGGAATGAAAATTTGTGTTCATGACAATATCTAGTCAATACTTATATTTATAACTACCTGCTGCCCGCGGTTTCACCCGCGCGGAGATATTGGATTTCATGGTTTTTATTTTTTTTGAGCGAAACCCTAATTCTTTTTCTAAAATAAAAGTAGCCTAACTTATTTCTTATAACATCAGCTATCTGCCAGTGAAAGTCCCATCAAAATCGGCCCAGCCGTTTTGAAGATTCATCATCATCATCATCATCAGCCGGAAGACGTCCACTGCTGAACATACCCGGAGATATATTACCCGGACCCGGATATACATTTCGGAGATTACCCGGAACAAACAGACAGACAGACAGACAAAAATTTAAAAAATGGTTGTTGTTATAGGTACCGTATATATACTTTCATAAGCATTTGATAAAAAGCTGTTATTTTGATATTACAAACAGACACTTCAATTTTATTTATTTGTTTAGATGTGTGATACTCACCAAAATTTTCATAGTAAAATAGTCAATACTATACCTACTGAATAATTACCTATAGGTACTGGATATACTGGAACAAATTCCATGTACGGGTGTGGTAGAGTCATGGTCTTTGTAGTTTCTAATTTCCTGGATAAAAGGGGTTCTTGAAAAGGGTCAGGATTTATTTATGTGATCGTTCAGCTTTTTCTAATCACCATTGCCACTTTCTTTCTTAAAGGTCGGTTTACACTCTGGTTAGTTACGTAGAAGTTTACAGCAAAATGGACAAGTCGTTATCACCGTTAGGACTCATCACAACACTCTTTATTGACACCAAGACACATGAAAAAAGGAAATGTATGAATAGGTACAATGGTCTAATAGCTAAAAGCGATCTCTTCCAGATAACTTTTTCTAACCTTTGGATGGATAAGCTAATAACTGATCGGACATGATGCAGTAGTTAGCTAAGTGAACAGAATAGAATCGTGTCGTCCTATTTTATTCGTAAGTTAATTGATCCAAGAGACACTAACGCATGTACAACGGCAAAAGCAAAACAGTGGTACCCACCAAAATCGATACTTACAGAAGAGTTAGTCCTACCACCTTACACAATTATTATTAACTTAAATAGCTGCCCCTTGATCTTCTAAAACTATATAAGCAATACCAATGTTTTAATAATTAAATAATAAAAATAAATTAATAAACGCTTACACTCATACCCCCGCACTAGGATTCCCTGTGTCGCAGGTGGCATGGACACACGCCGATACACATCACAAACATCCAAGACCCGAGAACAAACTTTATGTTTACACAAAATCTGCCCCGGCCGGGAATCGAACCCGGGACCCCTCGCTTTGCAGGCAGGGTTACAACCAACTTAGCTACGGAGCCGTTAATTCAAGTCAATACTTGAATTAGGTACCTACTCCATTAGTTATACCACCGATCACTAATTAAGTAAGCGAATAGCTCCCACAATCGTTAATTCATATGATTCGGATGTTCGAATTACACAAACAATTTGTATGGAGTTCCGCTAATGAACAACCTCCGCGCTGATGGGTTTGGAATTAAATTGTTGAGATATACGTGAATCTATACTTCACATTACTGCTTAGTCCTAATGAATAGTTGTAACAATAATAGCTGTAATCATAGTCCTGTTTAGTGGCGAGTCAACACCCGTCCAATTTAATTTTACACAGGCCTGCCTTTGACCGCTACTATGTCATCAATCGGAAAGCGTCATTTATCTATTTATGATACCTATTCACTCGTGATTGCAGACACCTAGACTATAGCGATTGGGAAGCACAGACTCTAGGAAAGGCGTTCCACTTAGCGTTCCTTAGCGGTAGGCAAATTTATTTTTAACTAGGTGCCCGCGGGTTCACCCGCGCGGATATATTGGATTTCATGGTTTTTTATTTAATAATTAAATAAATATTTAGAATACCGCTTAATATTTATGTACACTAAAAATATATAAGTGTAATTTTGTCACTACAATATTACGAGTTACCGCGCGGCGTCGTGCTAATACAAAAACACAATGCAATTTTAAAAAACAAAAGAACGTGTCTACTTTCGAAGCTCCCAAAATAACGAATCTACATAAACATTACACCGAAAGCAGAATAATGCTATCAAAATGCGGTGTTTTAGTAATAAATCAACAGAATCTCCTGAGTTTTGAGTACTGAGCCCCGCAATGCGGCTTTGCGGCACTACGTGTCAGAGCGCTATATATTATCATCAGGAGAATGCAACTAATGGTGCACACTGGCTGCGAGTTCGCCCAGCGAGCCAGGTGATGCGGCGTGAAGCGCGCTTAGAACCGCTTCATTATCATTAATGTGTGTGACACAGTGCTGGTTTGTTTTGCGATCCGAAAATGGGACCATGGTTTTTTACTGGCGTATGGTCAAGGGTAGTAAGATATATGTGGGAAATTATTTCAGTATTCTTAATTTTAATTTTTCGTTGCATATTTTAGCCGTTTGTCAACATACTAAATAGTGCCATTCACCAACCACAGATCTATTAAACTCTACATGCCGTTATTGGCCTATAATTAATAATCGAAATGTTCTAGCCCATCACCAGTGGCAGTGTCACAAACATAGGCGAGCACTAAAAATAATCTAGTATCTAGTAAATAATCTGGTGGCATCACGTTTTCCGTCACCGACAACTCAAGCTCGCTATATGCAGTATGATTAATAGTATATCATATTTATTGCTCGCCATTTGCAATACCCGTATAACCCAGTAACTTTAAACAGCATTTTCAAATTATTCGCAGCAGCCCTCCGCTTTTTAATTTTATTTCCGAGCGGCAAAATTCACCGCAAATAGCATGAAATTACCCACAGCATTCATTTGTGGCTGTGACGAATGTGATTTATGCTTTTTAAATTCAGTGAGCGTGAGTCACGTAATTCTTTTTTCATAGGAACATGTTGGTTAATTTTGTTTGGGACAATTACTCTTCCATATTTAGTAACTAATTAATCCTGGACAAAAGAAAGATGAAGCCGATTTTAACGCAGTGTATTTTTGTTACGATTGCATTATTCGTGATGGAACTTAGATTTTTCTAGGTTAATCTATACCTAATAATTTTATAAAATGGTATAGTTTCTTTTTTGTTTGTTTTATTATCGCTCATCTCTGGAACCACTAGTCCAATCCTAATAATTCTTTCACTAATATGAAACTACATTATTCTTACATTTATCTCTTACAATTGGCTTACATTTTATCCTTCCACGCGTGTGAAGCCGCGGGAAAAAGCTAGTTAGTAAAAATTACATTTAGGGTACATTCATTTAAGGAGTCAGTCTGGAAGAGATCGCCTTGAAAGCGATAAGACCGCCCTTTGTGAGACCGTTTTTTTCAAGATTTTTTACTTATGATTATTCTGTGTAAGTTGACGCTTCAGTCAAGTCAGGTCAGGTGAGTCAGGTGACTCTTAAGTCAATCCACAGTTTGATCTAAACTAAATCGAGGGTAAATAAATATTGTCTTTGAGCGCAATTAAGTCATGTTTTAAAGTAAACAACTCATTCTATAGCTCGATGTGTAGTTAACCGTTTTGTGAGCTCTAAAGATTGCATTTCTACCTGACGATTGTGCAAAAGTGCAAAGTAGATAATTTAAGTTATACCAAAAGTTTAAACTCAATCCTTTGTCACAGACAACAGCTGTCTAAATTTGAATCCCCGTCCCTTGTTCCATGGAAGTGCATCTGTGAAACACTCAGCAGTGGAACTCTGTATATTGTTGGTTGCCTGCCGTGTTATAATGTATAATTGGCAAGTTTCATGGTAGGCTTGATACTGAATGAGAACGCAGTACTATAAGTGCAGTTGCATCTATATTCTCTAGGTGGTAAGCTCTGGGTAGGTACCATTATTTTGGTCGTATAGTCTGCCGCCAAGTAGTAATGAGCAAGCTTCCCTGTGTTCCGGTTTGATGAGTAGTAGTCAGTGAAATTACTGGACTAATAATATCTCAGGTTAACGAGCGCCATGTATAGTGCCGCGCAGGCCTTTGTGTTTTAAAGTTCTGAGTTGCACTGGTGTTGTTATCCAACTCGTCTCGCTAACCAATCTATACAGAAAATAAAAACGAAGTGTCGGTTTGTAATGTCAAAATAACAGCTTTTTACTAAATGCATATGCGAAAATATATACAGTACCTACAAATTATTAATAAATTAATAAAATTAAAGTGTCTGTTTGTAATGTGAAAATAACAGCATTTTACTAAAAAAAATTGTCTCTGTTTGTTCCGGCTTGTCTCCGAAACGGCTAGGCCCATTTTGACGGGACTTTCACTGGCAGATAACTGATGTTATAAGGAGTAACATAGGCTACATGGACGAAGCCGTGGGGCACATCTAGTAGTAGGTATATAAAAATGTAACTCACACTAGGAATTGTAGGATATGTAGTAGTGACTGACGTCTATTCTCGCAATACCTGCCGTAAATTGTCTCATGTGTTAACAGTGATATTTTTGAGACAAAATATTTATTCAACCTTTTTATTCTATTCTTCGTTGAGTAAGTATTCTCTCAATGCTTTGTATCATAATATATTCTACATTCTATTATAATAAATAAATTAATCCATTCATTCTTTATTCAACTGATTCACTCCAAAATTATTCAAATACAATACTAACCAAAAAGCCCTGTACAAAGCACAGTTTACGGGACTGTCCGTAGGAAACAAAAATTAATGGTGACATTAAATATAATGCTGACACCCCTGCAAGTGCGTTCCGAATTCATACATAATACATGTAGGGCTGTGAACCCAATAATATTGTGTATTATGTGACAGGAGCATTGTATTCAACCAAATTATGATAATACGGACCTTGGAATCCTGGAAGGATCCGAAATTTGAAAACGTTCGCTGTTATGAGGATTTTGAAATCGGTAAAGACAACGTAGTGATACACCCGTAGTATATTATAGGGAATTTTATAGTGCTGACTTGTCTACCTTCAAGACGCAAATCTTTTTTATACTAATGCGAGTAAAAAGTAAAAAAAAGTAAAAAGGCAAATAACAGCGCACAATGTTTACTAACGACCAATTACCCTATCTACTATTACTGGTGTTACTACTGTAAGGTCAATCTCACCGGCAATTAAACCTGAAGTGACCCGGTAACTGACGGCGTATTGATTACAGCTCGTCGCAACAGTTAGGGTCAAAACACACTGCGACGCATTTTTACTTATGTTTTAATGGATAACGCTTGTATTGCTGAGTTTCGCGATGACGATCCGTGGCAACCAGTCGGATCGCGCGCAGCTGTCTGAAGAAGAGGTACCGAATACTTCCAACCTAGTCGAGCGAACAATCATCGCGAAATTTGGCAGTAAAACGTAAGTTTATTTCCATTTAAAAATGGGTCGTACTTACGAAAGTTTTGACAAAGTAAGACAACGCGACGCAATCTAATATAGAGAGACATGTACATACGACGTCGTACGGGAAGAGATGAGATGGTATTATTCTTAGTCAGGCTCACGCGGCGAATTTAGTACCATGCAGGTTATAATCAAATAAAAATAGGATACAATACAAGAACAAAACCGGGGACACGAGACAAAAAAAACATGCTTTAGATTATCGTTTCGCAGTGAGTTTAATAGCCATGGTGAGCCAACACCTGAACTGTAATTAAGCAAATACAAAGCAAATCGGAGCTTAATGTTACACGCTACAATCAGAAATAGTATCGGATTTGTGTTTTCATTAGTATCTCGTTTTGCCGTTCATGTCAATAGATTGCAATTTTGCTGTTTTGTTTTAATTTTTCTGTGTAGGCTCGAGTATGGCTACCCAACTGCTGAAGGAAAGAAGGTTAATGTTTTTCGAGCGTTATGTATGTATGTATTTATGTAAGTACATCTATTTCTTTGGCACGCTCTGTAGCCTAAAGGGTTGACGGATTTTAACGTATGAGCTGTCATTAGATTAGTTTTAATTTTTGGAGTAAAACAAGAGCATATACTATTTTTATTTTTCTTCCGTTTTTATTACGCAGGCAGGCTTTTTGTGTTTTTTATAGTGCTTTCTGCTTGTTTATTTTAATGTATACCTAGTGTGACACTTGCGTCACACGTCTCGATTGATTTATTAAAAGTTGAACCTACATTTAAAGCGGATTTTTATCACAGAGCTCTAAATATGGAACGGCATCTGAATAGCTTTGTTGTTTGGCAATTTAACTAGTAGCACGCCTATGAAACATATTTTTTGCGGGTGAATGATAGACTAGTATAATTTGAGCCTACATTTGATGCACGTGTTTAAAGAAAGAGAGCTCTTATCTAGATAGTCTGATATTTAAATTACGTAATAAATAACTCAACATATTATAATTAAAGAGCGCCATATTTTTTCTATATTGTGATAAGAGCTTCGTCTACTCGTAGCCAATTTACAAATTTTAGGCGAAGGATCAGGGCTGGGTTTTTATAACACTTTTAAGATTTTTGCATGCAAATAAGCTTTCAAACAGATATTTGTTGTTTTGATCTAGTAGCCAACTTAAATTTTGTACATTACTATGACTGTGACATTATGTATGTAGACATTAGTAAGCGATATTATGAAATTATTAATATCGCTTACTACTATCTGAAACCAAACAACTTTAAAAATAACAATAAAATGACCCAGTAAAACTCACTAGCGTCTCGAACTATTAGGTACATTTTGACCTTTAGGTATGAATAATTTTCAATTGTCTAGGCATAATTTCAGTACCTAGTGACAAACCAAGTAGAACTGCAGAACCATTTGAATTAAAAAACGTAAAATCCCCAAGTCACTCCGGAAACCATCTCAAACGAAAAGAACTGCCTCCTTAGGAAATATAAAAAACTTTGGTCCATCCCATATTAATCTAAAAGCAAATCAGATTCATGCCGGGGGCCTGAGCCACATCTGGCCAGTTAAAAGTTGTCAGTGAACTGGCATGAATACACCGCGTAACTTTGTTAAGAGATGGCGTAAGTTAGAGACGACAGCGGCTCCGTAGCTAAGTTTGTAGTAACCCTGCTTGCAAAGCGAGGGGCACCGGGGCAGATTTTGTGTGGCGAAAACTTTTGGTATTGAACGTTTGTGTAGTGTATCCGTGTGTGTCTATAACATCTGTGACACAGGGAAACAAGTGCAGTGGTATGAATATGCATAAGCGTTAGCATGGTGGGTAAGCTTCATTTGTGTAGTCTGTCATTAATCAGCAGCATGAGTGCATTACTGTGTTTCGGTTTCTTGACCAAGTAGTCAAGGTTTGAAACACTTTGACATTTTTATGCTTTTTTTTTGCAGATGTCTGAACTTGCTAGTGCGTACACAGTATGCAACCGATTTTAAACTTGGGGTAGTAATTCAGGCTAGCATAATAAAATGGCATACCATGCTCTGGTTGCATCAACATGTTTTTCGTTACCAAAAAATCAAGCTAAAGTGCTTGATATTCGAATGGTGTGTCATTTTATTGATATACTAAAAAAAATATTTTATTAAAAAAAGTCCCAATTTGAAACGTGTCTGTAGAGTGTCATTTTTATAAAAAAAAACTCTAGATCATCTACATATTCATCACAGGTTCAAATTGGAAACGCAATAATAAAGTCTCCGAAGGCGTATGTCTTACACCAAACCCTAATCGCACCCAAGTCCAAGACTCTGTACTTTGTACCCGTGGCATCATTTCGTGTTGTTAGTGCTGTAGAAAATATGAAAACATCGTTTTATTACAAACTTACTTCTGTTATTTTAGTAAAAACGTAGTTTTCGTGGGTTTGCACTTTTGGACGACTTTTTTACTTTGTATGCAAATCTGCCTTAGTTCAGTTGTGTTGATGTTGTAATTAAGCGAAAAAATAATATTTTATAGCAGCCTGCATTTTTGAGTTATAACTGATGTTTCCCACCTGATTTCTTGATTAAAACCCACCTGATTGTTCATCCAACTGTTACCTTGAATTTAACCTGGATTTATCTTTCTCAAAACAAAGCAATAATTAACTGCCTACTTATGACAGTAATGTGCTGGGCTCATCAAGTCCAAAGTATTTTTAATATACTATTTAATAACGGGCCAAGCTGGTTATTTGCCTGATGGTAAGCATAACGCTGTCCCATAACAATTGCAGTGCCACTCAGAACTTTGAAACACAAAGGCCTGCGTGGCACTGCAGTGCACTCGTTACTCTGAGACATTAGGTATTAAGTCTCATAAGCCCAGTAATTTCACTGGATCTCATCGTTTCCAATTTTATCACCCAAGAAAACCCCGAGCATAGCCCTCTCCATAGCTCGTTATGCAACTTTAAGCTTGCTAATGAGGCCAGCAGTTGAATTTTCTATTTATCACCACTGAAAGTATTACATGTACGCCATGTACGTACTAAATTCTCGATACAAAAATTAGGCACAAAGTATATACCTTCAGTCAGAGGTACGGAGTTTGCGGATAGCATTATTGGAAGTCCGCCAAAGTTCAGGGTTCCTTTGGCAAGCTCCAACGTAATGCGAGTAGTTGTATACTTACTCACGAATACGATAAATGGTTTAAATACAGCAAAGAGTTTCAATTCGGTTCAGTCTTTCCTACGTTTTTTCAGTTTTAATTTTATAATGCACTAAATTTTTCCGCCATATTTGACTAGCACGAACATTCCGACATATACGCTAGCCACTTTTGTCCAAATAGTTTGTTTTAAGCTACGAACGAAGCACGAAGCGTTTCGCTTCAACATTTGTACTCAACTAATGAGCGGAAAACCTTTGATCACCTGACTCTGTGTTTCCCGTTCACAATAACCTGGGCTATTTCATAGCGCGAGTGAATAATTATGTTCTAGACAAGCATGTTTCATCGTAAAATGCATCGTCACTTAGTGCCAGGTGAGATAGTGGTAAACGTAAGCCTATGGGGAATAAAACAAGTAATTGTCTTTAGGAGTGGTATTCTTACTAATAATTCATATGGGACTACCCATTGAAACAAGAATTTTCAAAATCGGTCCACAATTGACGAAGAAATCGGTGAACATACATAAAAAATATATGTCAAACTTAGAACCTCCTCCTATTTTGAAGTCGGTTAAAAAGAGTAACAGTGATGTAGATTCTGTCATATCATACCTAAACATAATTTTAGTTTTAATCTCTCTTTCGAAATGAGAACATGAGAAAGAGAGGGAATATAATTTATACCTGTCAAATTAATCCACTTGCTTGTGTCTAGTGTAAATTTAACGGCGATGAATTTAGTGGCATCTAATTTATCAAGGATGGGAGATATTTGACAGCTCTAAAACTAAATTTAGATCTGTAAAACATCTTCCATCTCTTTCTCATGTTATGTTTTAGAAAGCGAGAGAGAATGAGAGAGACAGTGAAACTAAAATTAGGTTTAGGTATGAAACTACAGAATCGACACCAGTTTCGGTGTTCAAAACGGCCAAAGAAGTAGTTTTTTCACCAAAAGGTTGAGCTCATTGTGGGATTCAAATCTTCAACCTATGTATCGGCCTAGCCGACCTAACTATCTCTACATATCATATAAAATACATACCTAATAATAAAAAAAAACAAGTCGAACGTGAAACTAGAAACGAGATTCAAGATTCGAGACTTAGAAATGGTATTGTAGGTTTTTGTGATTATTACTTAACCAAGAACTTTTAGCGGATTTTGTGCCGTAAATTTTAAATTATTTTACGAGCCGAAGTTTTGGAACTTTACACTGTCTGTGGTTCATGGATAGACTAAGTGAAAATGAAAACAAAAAATCTTTCTCAAACAAAATGCGCGTACTATTTATAATTTACCTACTGGCACTTAAAGCGGGCACTTTGTATAAATGCGTAAACAACTAATGAGTTTTCGTAAGTGAATGTAATTACTGCTAACCTTGTTAAGTTTGGGGTCCTGACCTGCCCGGGAAGGTACTACGCACTACTCCATTAAAAGTAAAATTTTAATTAAAAGTATCAAAACGATTTACCGGACTCAAGCTCTCAAGGACTTTTAGTCGAAGGCTAACTTATCACGTATTTTCATGGTGGCAAGGTATTTTCTAATGCTTTCCTGGCTAGCTAAAACTCACAAGTTAAAAATTGTTGCCGATAACCTATGGTGTTGTAGCTGTTACCTGATTGCTAGTTATATTCCAGAGAGCTAATATAAATTGAGTGTAGAAGGCAAAGAAAAGATTCGCCAAGAAGCTCTAAGTGATCAGTTACTGGCAAACGTTAAATAACTGGTTGGGCGAATATAGTCGTTGAGAGCAAAGAATAGTCGCTAAGATTCACTTTCAAACCTTTGCGCACTTGAAGATATAAATTTAAATTATAATGTAAACCATAAACCTAATTCCGGCAACCCTAGTTTATCATAGGAATATTTGCTCCAAAGAACCCACCAACATCGCAATAGCAAGCGCATTACAAAAAGTAACAGTAAGAGAAGCCTATCAACGTGAACGGGCGCTGCTTGTGGGATCTCGTCCGCTCCGATTGTGTACTCAATTAAGTATTCTAGTTTGTAATACTTGTATTTATATAAAACTATATATATATATATATAGATAATAAGTTAGAAAATTTTTCAAGAATACAATAAGTTAAATATCAAACAAAGGGTGCGAGCCCTGGAGCTTACAGAGCAAAATAGGTTAAATAAAAAAAAAAGCCTATCAAACTAGAAATTATATATTTGCGCAAAGTATCTAAGGCAAACATTTTCTAAATTTACATTAATTATGTATTTAATGATTTGTAGTTTTGGGTGGGATCATTAGGAACCTGTAATTATTAAGGCTAAGATGATTATAATAAACAATTGTACAATAATAAATAAAATAAATCGTATATCTTTTTGTCAAATTCGATTGTTTTGTGCGGAAGGCCGAAAAGAGCACGTGGGAAACTGCACTGGTTTCCTCATCTTTCATCTCTTGTAACAAGTGAACGTATATAAATTATAAAATATAAAATGCCGGGCATTTAATAATTTAAAAAAGAATTTATGATGTAAGTAAACCGCACCAATCACACAACGACAGTTATACATCGATATAATGCAAGATTCATTATCCTTACTGCTTTATCAATATATTGCGGCAATAGGGCTGACCCGACTTATATTTTAACTTTCCCGATGTACGAACAGTTTGTCCATAATGTATGAAGTCGGATCCACGGACGGCCATTACTGAAATTCGGTACATCATTAAAATTGTAAAGCAGATAGATTGGGGTATGAGCAGATTATTTATTGCGCTGGTAATTTATTGCCTGGGTGATGTAACGGTAGCAGGGCTATGAGTATTTGAAAGTATTAAAAACCTGGATATGAATGAGTGTACCAAAGTTTCCTTAGATTTTAAGTAGTTTATGGTCAGTTTTAGGAGAAGCTTGAAAATTTAACTTTTGAAAGGTATTGTACTTGTTATAATGCTTTTGTATTACTATTGTATAAATACTATAAATATTGATTCCTGTACCTCTTTTCGCTACACACTGTATTCTCCCAGCCATGGATAATAGTTTTCACGCACCACTAAAACATAAAGTCAAGGTTCGTAAATATTGCTGAAGTGACAAAAAAGTTGACCCTATTCAGTGCGAGTTGGGATGAAGTGTCTTGAAACACTTCAGCCCAGAAGTCTACCTAAACTTTACGATTAATAAAACAGGGTCCCGATTTTAGGAAACATACTTGAAACTCGTTCTTGCAGCATGCTATGTATGAAGTTTTATATAACTTGTTTAGTGGGAAGGTGTAGATGATTGGAAACAGTACGTTAGCATTTATGCGAAGATGTTAGGTATGTCAAAAAAAACTAATGGAAAAACTAAATGACGCCCAACGATGATAAGCGTTGGTCCTGATTTTGATCCCTAACAGAAATTTTCTCAACAGTAATATTAGCACAAACTAGGAAATTCTACGATTAATTGCTAGTTTTTTTTTGACATAAAAATAAAATGCGATAGTATGTTTATACACATAAGTCAATTATTTAATGATTAAACGAACTTACCTGTAAGTTAAGTTCTATCATAATTATGTGAAGTAGTGAGTTTGAAGAGATTTTATATATACACTTGTAGTAGCACGCATAATGTCGCCTTGTCTATGCACTAAGTTCAGAGAGAGAAAAAAAAAATATGTAGGTAGACCGCACAATTTCATTATTTCGTGCGGTCGGCTGGTTCTTCATTTAGTTCAGAGCTTATCAGTTCAAGTAGATATTTCACTATTCGGGACCTATGAAATAGGTAATCTGGGTGGGCGGGATGCTATCTCTTCAAACTCACTACTTCACATAATTATGATAGAACTTAACTTACAGGTAAGTTCGTTTAATCATTAAATTATGTTACAGTATTGAGTTTGAAGAGATTTTATATATACACTTGTAGATGTTGAGAGAAGTTGTGAAATATCTATTTCAGTTGAAAGTATTACAGAAGTAAATATATTTAATATTTCTTCAATAAATGACATAATAAATGTACTTAATCACTCAATTAAAAGGTAATGTTTCTTAAATAAACTATTAACATAATAGCTACAGTAAATTTTAGCATAAATCAATCAATTTTACTTCTAGCAAAACAATGATTTGATTCTGTATATGCTGTCTGTTATATGCCTGTTATAAAACTTGGCAAATATTGTAGAGCCGCCGGACCAACCGGCAGTCTTCCTGATAACATCCAAATTCACACCGAGCTTATGAGCTTTTGAGGTGTCTAGTACTATGTGCAGAGTACTGTGTGATATCTATTCCACAGACCCACAACGTATACTCTTTATCCATCTGCTAAGTGTTTGGGGAGAAACTTTATTATATGGTTTTTTATAGAAATAAAAATAGAGGTGTGATGATCACGTAATGCCGCTACATTACTTTTAGATAATCCGTTAATAATTAAGCCGGACCTATGTCAGGTCTGTCTCGAAAAATTGGCAGCATCAGCGTTGGCTGAGTTGCGTTTACACTTGACGTTTTTATTAAGTCAGGGATCCTAATGGAAATATCATTCCGCCAATTTTGAAAATTTCGGATATCTATTTTTGAAATAGTTTGTACTCTATGCGCTGTTACCAGCGCCAGCAGGGTAACTAGCTTCTTTAGTGATTTTTTCTAAAGAATGAGATTAATTAGGAATTCAAGTGGCTAGAGTTTCAATTACTAATGTAGTATCCCAGTGGATTCATACTTGGGTAAGGGAGGGCGAAGCCTAAATATACCCTTAAAACACAGTCGTCTGTGCTTATCTGACTTCCTAATACTAAGGAAGGTGTAGATCTAAACCCATTTAGAGTGCCGTATAGCGCTCCCGATTGAAATAACTCTGTTAAAACATGAATAATAACTGGAATGTGTAAGTATCATATTACTTAATTTAATTATCTGACAGAGACGCTATTAATGTGTCTAAAGACCCGGGAGGGAGTTTTCTTATTAGAGACTCCCGCACAATACTCCGGCATCCAGGGTAATCTGCCGCTGGATCTGGCAGAAACTGGAATGAGAGATTATTAGGTCCTCAGAAGTTTGAAAAAACCAGTGGTTTAGTTTGTAAAAAACTGGTTAAATAGGGGATACCAAGGTTCAGCTGGCCATGTTGGCCCGACCAGTATGCACTTAGCTTTGTCGCTAATAATTTTCATCAATGCTTTTTTTAAAATTATTGAGAAGGAAGGGAACCCGTTTTTACGGGTTCCTGGTTCTTGGTATTTTTATACAATTTTGACCAATTCACAGAGAAAGCGTCAAGCATCAGGGTCTTTGTGCCATGATATGTATACAGGACATTTTTTATTTATTCAACTAGCAATCATGTCAATCTCTGGTAGCCAGAAATTGTTAATTATTTGCTGAAAGGCAAGATCAGATAGTTCCCATTCAATATCCGGGTGAATACACCTTGATTCAGTATCTGCTATAGTATTTTCTGTAGATGGAATGTATAGCGCTGTTATAAATAGAATTCGCGCTTCATACCGTTGTCGTATATCTTTGGTCAGTTTGTGAGATGGGGGAATCGGATTCCTCCCATACGATTAATGTAAAAAATCGCAGTTGTATTATCTATTCGCAAGATAATATGACAATTGGATAAATCCTCTAGACAAATTTTTAATCTTATGAATGTGAAGTTTTCTTTCTTCCCGACTTCAGCTACCGCTTGCCGTTTTTCCCGCACAGGCTATCCCCCAACCCCCCATAGTCGAAGCATCTGAATTCGTCAAATTTAATTTGATTTTTTGGATTTTCGATAGATTTAATCCACCAATCGAAATCTGATTGTAAACTTACAGGCAAATTCATGTATGTACTTTTCATTTTTGTAATGTTATCCATACATTCGCTATAGCTATGTGATATTAGACAGGTATCGTTAAGATATATTGTCGATAAATAATCAGCACAGCGTGGCATTCTGACCACCGTTTTCATTATTTTTGTGAAGACAAAAGGTGTCGCATTGACACCAAACGGTAGGGCATTAAAGTCATACAAGTTACCGTTCAAACTAAATCTTGAATATTTTTTAGAGTTATCATGAACTTTCACTTAATAATATGCGTCTTTTAGATCAATAGTTGACTTGAGACAACATCTTGAGATTAGTTTGATCATTATTTTAAAATCTTCTAATTCAAATGAACATGTTGAATGAACTCGTTTAGCTTTTTCAAATTTAGGATAAAGCGTGCTTTTCCGTTCGGTTTGGGTAAAAAGATATTGGATATCCTCACAGGGCTCACAGTGAGGTATAGCACCTATAGAAATTAAATTATGTATAGCTTGATCAAATTCAAGTTTTTCTGAGTGTGCATAATTTCGGGGTTGAGGTATACAATGCTGATATGGAGTTTCAGTGAACGGAATTTCATAACCACGTATCCACGATAAAATTATTTTATCTGCGGTTATTTGTGACCATTGGTTGTAAAAAACAAATAGTCTACCGGCGTAATTTACCGTATTGTCTAGCGGCGGCCGCGACTGAAGTTCAGTCGCGATGTCCTCGATGATGGCGAGTGCTGTTGCCTCTGAGGTGCAGACTCCTTCATCTTTGAGGGCGCCGATGGCTGCTGTCTGTGGTTTTGAACCGGAGCCTTCCCGTTTCAATTTCTGTTAACGACTTGATGCTTTGGTTTTGTAGCAGTAGTCTTGTTAGAGGTGGAAGCTTTGAGATCCACACCTGTTTTATTGATCGCTTTTGCGGTCTTTAAAATTTCGGCTAGTTCTTGGCTACAAGAAAACTATCTATTATCGTGAGCAGCATCTGATCTTTCAAGTCCTTCTTTAGTACAGCCAATATGAAATTTCGCCTCGTTATTGACTCACTGAGTTGTGTGTCACAGATGATGCGCCCAGCATCAATCAGCAGCTTTAGAACAGTTGGATCTTTATTATCCTTACTAAGAAGAGTCTTATAGGCTCGTCAAGACAAGCAATACCGCTGCTAATTTTGCCTTAGCTTGGTTCTGTTCGTGGAACATCCCCACTGCTGGATGCACCTTTAATCACTGGTGGTGGAGATACATCCTCCAGTATTGTCACGTTGGCTATATCCAGCGAACGATCGGAACTCGCGTGTAACGCGCTAGTCGACGGTCTTGGTTCGCGTAGCTCTTGATTTTCGTTTTCAACATTAACAGCAAATTGCAAATTTGTGTCTAATATACGTAATTATACGTATACCTTCATATTATTATCATAGGATAACCTCAACAAGTTGCTATATGCATGGCGTATTAGGTACGCATAGGTATACAGCGAGTAAGATGAACTCGTGGCGTTGCATCGTGAACTCGAGTAAAAAATAGGTTAAGTAACAACTCGAATCGTTGGAACGTGAAACCTCGTATACATTATTATCGGTAAGTGGCAACTCGAATTGTTGAAACGTGAACATTAGAACTTAACTTATATAGTTAAAATGTTACCTTCCGGTTCGTTTCATATTATTATTATAGGACAACCTCAACAGGTTGCTACATGCATGGCGTATTAGGTACGCATAGGTATACAGCGAGTAAGATGAACTCGAGTAAAAAAATAGGTTAAGTAACAACTTGAACCGTTGGAACGTTAAAGATCGTATGTATTTAAGTGACAACTCAAACGTGAACCGAAGAAATTGCAAATTACTTAAATAGTTAAAATGTTACCTTTCGGGTCGTTTCATCTTTTTATTATTATAGATAACCTGAACAGGTTGCTATATGAATGGCGTATTAGGTACGCATAGTTATACAGCGAGTAAAATGAACTCGAGTAAGAAGTAGGTTAAGTAACAACTTGAATCGTTGGAACGTTAAACCTCGTATGCATTATTATCGTTAAGTGACAACTCCAATCGTTGAAACGTGAACATTAGAACTTAACTTAAATAGTTAAAATGTTACCTTTCAGGTCGTTTCATATTATTATTATAGAATAACCTCAACAGGTTGCTATATGCATGGCGTATTAGGTACGCATAGGTATACAGCGAGTAAGATGAACTCGAGTAAAAAGTAGGTTAAGTAACAACTCGAATCGTTGGAACGTTAAACCTCGTATGCATTATTATCGTTAAGTGACAACTCCAATCGTTGAAACGTGAACATTAGAACTTAACTTAAATAGTTAAAATGTTACCTTTCGGGTCGTTTCATATTATTATTATAGGATAACCTCAACAGGTTGCTATATGGATGGCGTATTAAGTACGCATAGGTATACAGCGAGTAAGATGAACTCGTGGCGTTGCATCGTGAACTCGAGTAAAAAAATGGGTTAAGTAAGAACTCGAATCGTTGGAACGTGAAACCTCATATGCAATCGATAGTTATCGGTAATTGTTTAAATTACTTACAAATATTCCCACTCGTCGTTATGTTTCCTCTTCGGCATCCTGATTTTGACGAAAAAACTTGTTAACACGGAGAAACTTAGAAAAACCAACTTTGTAGTGCGACGCGGCGGAGCACTGCAACGTGAATGAAGAACCAGCCGACCGCACGAAATAATGAAATTGTGCGGTCTACCTACATATTTTTTTTTTCTCTCTCTGAACTTAGTGCATAGACAAGGCGACATTATGCGTGCTACTACAAGTGTATATATAAAATCTCTTCAAACTCAATACTGTAACATAATTTAAAAAGTATGCAGTTCTAACTTTTTATATTGCATCGTAATAAAACATAATTCAACGCATATCACCTCAAATAGTTAAATACAGCCCGAGTTTCTACTGATATGTTATCGCGAAAGGAAGTTAATCTATCCCTGGAGGTCAAAATCATTTATTTTACGAGTTTTTGAAATTCCAAATTTTTCATTGAAAAAAAAGGCATTTAAAGTTTACGTCAAAATTCTATTACAGAACTTCAAGGCAACCCTAGATCTGGTTGATTCACTTGAACTATGTTGAACTTTGTTAAATGATGATATTGATTAGAACAGACTTAGAAAAAATTACAGTAAATGCTCACTTCACGTTTGAAGTGAATTTATTTTTTTGTATAGAAATTTTAAATGATGTATTTCCAAGGGACTTTCTCCCAACTTGTGGATAACCATGGTCATAATTACCCCCTTCCGAGGTATCATACCAATTCAAACTAGCACTGTATAGTGTATAGTGCAATAAATATAGTGGTATTAAATATAGTGATTGTTATGTCAACATCGAAAAAACAACCAAAAAAAGTCAACATTCGAGTAATTTGTAAATAAACGCGTCAGTGCGAGTGACTGCCTTTTGTGGAAACATTAAACACTGAATTATGCTGTGCTTTCTAGTGACAGTGCAGAAACGTTCCAGAAAATTGTGTTAGTCGACGTCTTCGGGCGAACGCCTTGTAAATGCCGAGAATTTTGATAGGTTCTAGTGAGACGATAGGTCAGGAGCTAAGAAGATTTAAAATAGGACACGTATTGATGAAAAGTAAGTAGATGTTTCAAAGACTACATCGAGCTATGTGGAGCGCTGGACATTCGAATGATGATGATGAGAGCATTTTCTAGTGCTTGCCTGACAGGCTAACATCCTAAAGTAGAGTATCAGTCACTGAACCTGTATCAAATGACCCCAAATTTTAAATCGGTTGATAAATGTTGTCTTCTTCTTTTGGGTTTACCTATTTGGTGGATTTTCTTCATCGACAACATTCATACTTATTACATCATTAGATATTCTCTTTTTTTCTAAATTGACAACCTTCATACTTACATCATTAGATATTCTCTTTTTTTCTAAATTGACTTTCAACTATTGAACATCACTAAATTTGTGTGCACATTACTGTTTATAGACACGCTGTGGAAACGTAAATAAAGAAAAACTCGCGTGGAATATGGCTTCCTTTATGCAATACAATACATTAAATAATACTTTATTTTACACCAGACTTAAAAGTAAAAACAGTGCAGAATTAAAGAAAATTTAAATAAATGCAACTTCGAAATTGTAAATAGCTGATAATATTTTTAATAAACTTGGACAATAATATAAAATGGAAGATGCGTGTCCAAACAGTCTTTCATACTCTACTACATGGAATACACAATAACGGTGAAAGGTCTTCACACTGCAATGTATTGATACAACGTTGAATATTTTAAATGCATTTAGAGCACTTTGTTGAAGTTGTTGACGTTGTCTGGGGTCTTACTACGAAAATCGAACTACGAAGTTTCGGCTGACGGATCGTACATTCTCCTACCACGAAACTGTTTCAGATCCGACGTTAATCGTAAGTTCGACGTTAAGACGTGAAATCATTAGAATTATTGTCTTATCAGAATGGAGTTAGACAACGGTTAGACTCTACTTAAATCAAGATTTTTGGTTGTTTATATTATACGCGACTAAGGCATGTTTGAGAGTTAGACACTGGTTAACACATGTTTAGGAAGTGATAAATTTTTTGTGGTAAGACCGTTAGTCTTTCGTTGACCCTAATACCAAAATTTTATTTGACGTTTACTACTTCGTTGTTTGACAATACTTTTTTTGGTCGTAAATGGTAAGTAAATGTCCGTTATTCGTCATTGGTTTCGTTTTGATTCGATGCTACGACCGTCGATTTTCGTAGTAATGTCCCAGGTTTTTAATTTATCTTCCAGCGAGAATAAACACAGACAGAATGGGCTAAAAACTTAATTTGACGGTTGACAACGTAAATGGTGCACTCACTTTGGCCCCTTTTACAGTCCTCGTCGTCGCGTTGTGGTTAATTTTTCACGGTTAAAGAAGATGTAACAAAAATTGCTCAAAATGTGGGAAGATTTCTCGACTGACGCGGTGGTTCTGTGAAACGTGTGATGTTAAAAGCAATTAAAGAATAATTCAAATTTGTCTGTTTTAACTCGCTCTTTGACGCAGGCCATATTTTACACTTTAAGAATAATAATAAGAATAAACAATATTTTTTTGGCAAAGGCACACCTTTACATTGAGACACACTACAATAATTTAGGTACCTATTCAATAAAATATCTGTTACAAAACGTATTCAGCTATGTGCTGCGTAGAGGCTGATTTGATGATTAAGTCGACTAAAAGTGGTAAAGCACTAAATTATTGACGCTTATGAGTTTATTTATTATACTCAGTTCCTTTATATATAATTGAACTAGCTTCTGCCCGCAGTTTTTACCCGCGTTCCCACAGGAACCGTGCATTTTTCCGGAATAAAAAGTAGCCTATGTTATTCTCCGGTCCATAAACTATATCTATGCCAAAAACCACGTCGATCCGTTGCTCCGTTACTGCTTGAAAGAAGGACAAACCAAAAAATCAACAAACCAACAAATACACTTTCGCATTTATAATATTAGTAGGGAAGTAGGGATCAGAATTACAGGAAAATTTGAACGCACAACTATTTCTGCCTCAAAGCGACAGACGCTGTGGAAACCATAATGACTTGATTCAAGACCCGAGAATAAACTTCGTGCTCACCCATCGAGGAACTAACCCCTAGAGATGCAGGGACGTTTATTTGGCACGAAATAAATTCCTCCATTTTTACCTAGATATAATGCGATCTGATTGGCTAAGCCACCGCTTCGCACCGATTCCCCGTGCGCTGATATATGTTAATGACAGGTCACGACGTTGTTGTGGAATTGGGTATACAGTAATTTATGTCTCGATGTTAGTACCTCGATGTGCTCACCACACAAAGTTTGCCTCGGCCTGAGATTGAACCGGGATCTCGCTTCCGTTAGATTCGAGTGGTGACATACCGTCCGTTTCAATCAAGCCAAATCACCATTCGGCTTTACCTTAACTTTTTGTTATCTTGACCTCATTAATAAAATATATTTTTTTAAAAACCCTCGACTAAATGTGTCGATTGTCTTCGAACAGCTGATCAGATTGCTTTGAATTATAGCTAAGAACACTCTCGATAAAATCACTTTTTTAAATAAAACTTAATTAAAATCGGCCCTTTCGTCACAACGCCTCAGAGAGCACAATATAGATACACTCGTTAAACTTATAACACCCGTCATTTCTACGTTTAAAAATAGTTTGAAAAAAATCTGCTAACATAAATAAACTAACAATAAATAGTCCTAAAAGAAATCCCTAAGCAACACCTGCACCAAATTTTAAACAGCTCTCTACAAGACTCCGTGTTTAGCTTCAAATAAATAAAATACCTTTAGGTCCCACTCATACAATATTAAAGTAGGTATGTCGGTCCTGTCGCGTTCTTGTTGACAAAATACGAATCCCAGGCTCGCGTGCCAAATAACATAACCTGATCTATTAACCTAAAGTCTATGAAAATAAGGTAGGTTTTCATTTGAACAGAAGCTGGATGTAAAATTGCCAAGGCTTATTCGAATTACAACGCCCATGGCTCAAGAGATCAATAAAACATTCAAAAAGTTGATTTGATTCACAAGAGTTCGTATCATGTCAAATTACAGTAGGACAAATAGATTGAAACGATAGCATGGTTTACTCTTGTGGTTGGTTTTATATAGTTGATTTAAAGGCACAGGTAATATCAGCAGTTCTGTGGCTAAGTTGGTAGTATCTTTTACATTCATACTCCATCTCTAGGATTCCCTGTGTCGCAGGTGGAGCTCGAACCTGGGGCTCCTCGCTTTGCAGGGTTACTACAAACTTAACAACGGAGCCGTCATAATAACCAAAGTAAAATGTAAGTAATCTTAAGTTATTATCACAGGTAGGTACTAACAGTAACAAAAATATACAAACGCTGAAAGACGTTTAACAAAGCGATGACGTCAAGATAAAAACCATTTTTCTAGAAAATATCTCACTATTTGAAGAGAAAACGTAATATAATTGCAGTTTTATTCATCTAGTCGGCAGACGTGACTTGTTTGTAAAAATACAGTATTGAGTCTCGATACACTTGAGGGGTTTGTAACTGGAGTTGTGCAGTAAGTCCGTCTACTCCGGCTAGCTGTTGTAAAACTAGCCGGAGTACCTCTAGCTCCGGCTAGTGCCGGTTTTACTTACAATATTTTTGTTAAATTTATAAAATATTTAAAATGCTTGGTACTCAAAACTATTGGCTCTCATGCCCAGGCAATCTTATAACTGAGTTGTGGTAGTGAAATTAATAATAAATGTGGAGTAAAACTTTGAAAATCTACTGCTACTATGTATGTATCAAAGTATCTAACAACTAAGTATCTTAATTGTTAAAAGATGCTCTTACAAATCTAAGGCAGATTCACGCCCACGTGACCTTTGAAAAATTTAAATCGCTTTTTAACATATCTATTTATGTCCCGATCTATATTTATGTACTTAAAAAAATCAATGTGTAAATGTTTCTTCCGTGTCAATTATACTGGGTTAAGGTTTCAGTAATTAATGGCAGTAACCATAAAAGCCATGCAATTTGGGTATTATACACATAACTTGTGCTATATAATTCCAGTCATGACTATAATTATCTGTTTCTCTAGAAACTACTGAAAAGGCTATTATTACTAATATCGGCATTATACAATTGATTTCATTTACTATCCGGCCATCCGGCCAAAATAGTATCGACTACTTACCTACCAATTCTATAAAAAGAGGTGAAACACCTCAGAACAATCTCATTTTCATGTAACATGTATAAATGCAACTGTTTTAATAATAAAACACGCGCGTCTGCTTCATTTTAATGTATGTTTGTAGCTGAATTGTATTTGTTTGAAAATATACAATGAGATAAGAATACAATTCAACAAGTTCATGTTCAAATGTGTGAGTGGCTTTGACAAGTACCTACCCTTGGAAATTGACTAAAGGCTGACACACATGCTTATAAGAAAGCATGCTTATAAGGAAGAGGAAGCATGCTTATAAGAAAGTATGCTTGTAAGAAAGCAAGCTTATGCTTATAACCATGCTTAATACTAATATGCTCTGCAGCTGTTCACATTTGAGATAATTATCATGGTGAATTAAGTCAATTCTCTACACTTTTGATTTTTGTTATATCGGTAAAGCAAATCACTTCAAACTTGTCTTGTTTTTATTCTATTGGATAAAGAGACAAGAAGGTTGTTTGCCTGATAGTAGAAGAGTAACAGTAAAGTTTAGTTATTTCTCAGTTCAAAGATATAACGATATGTATAGGTTCCTAAGAGCTATATCTTGTCGAAATACCCAGTTCAATTTGGTTTCAGCTCAGTGATTTACATCCGACATTGGCTTGATTTACATTTGATTTTATGCTTACCTATCGTACATGCAAAGCTTTACATAATCTATCCGCATAATTCACCTGCTAGGGAAGCACAGTCAAATCCCAAAGCAAGTTTGAGTAAATGAAGGGAAGTTTAGATCTGTGACCAATTTAAAACCCTTCATTGAACTTAACAAAAAAGATTAATAGTGTTTAACAACACACAACAAGTAGTGATTAATTTGGTACACAAAAGTTTCGTTCTTACTACAACGTAATAAGATGCACTTAATGTCGTAAGGGCTTAGTTTAGATTACATTTCTTAATAACAATTGCAGTGCCACTCAGATATTTGAAACACAAACGCCTGCGTCGCATTTCACTGCGCTTGCTCGTTACCACGAGGTACCTATTAAGGCTCCTAGTCCAGTAATTTTATTGACTACTTTGCTTGTCAACTCAGTAATGCTTGTGGCAGACTACACGAGTCAAGTTGTGGTACCCAGACAAGCACTCGTAAAAAAGTTAGCTCTACCACCTTGTAAATTTCTTGGTACTAGAAGAGCTTCTTAACTAAATACCACGTTTATTGATCCCTACTGTAGTTTTAAAACATTTTTTTCAGGGTAAAGAAAAAAGGATGTTACCGCCATACTGTAAAGGCGCTCCAATAATCTCCAAAACAGAATGATATGCCATCAAACTGAAATTACCAACTCCACTCCACAATCTACCGCAACTTACCCCATCGTTATGTCTAAATAACTCCCACCATTTTCTATAAACCAATAAAAACGCAGGCTTCCCTTTCCTTAGACGTGCAGTAAATTCTTATCTCCCAGTTATCCTGCCTTTATCTCCCCTTATGTATCTAAACCGCTTTAAAATAGATTGCCCGACTCGCTCAGAAGTGGAATAAGCCAATCCATCTTCGCCTTAACAGTATGCAATATCTACGAAACGTCACTCGTTAGCGAAAAGCGTGCAGCGAGTCTTATTGATCGCTACGCGTGCCTGCAAGAGGAGAGAACAAGTTTAAGGCTAAAATTCAGAGACTCGTCTCTGTAGACTCGTCTAAGCACGGATTAATGATCCTTTCATATGTCAAAGTTGTATACAAATTCGCCACCTGGAAGTATCAATACGCGCTTAGGCTCGTTCGACGAAATCTGGAGGGCAATCGCGTTAAAAATTATCAACCAAGCCGCTACTAAACCACGACCGCATCACAGCTTTTTGACCGTTTCGGATCGCGCTAATAGTTTTACCAAAAGTTGAGACGTTTCTCGACAACAACTGACAGTAAACGCTGTCAAATGAACGGCAATATCGAATTCCACACGCCTGAACCGAAACTAAACAACAGTTGGTATCAAACCACGACCAAACCATAACTGTACGCTGTCATTTCAAATTAGCGCGATCGGGGCCCTGTTAGCTAAAACAACTCTCTCGAAAAGAACTACTAGGTGGTAGGACTAACTCTTCTGCGAACGTCAGTCTGGGTTTGTACCACCGTTTTGCTCGTGAAGTCTGCCGCCACGCAGTAATGTGCAAGCATAACTGTGTTCCGGTTTGATGAGCAGGGTAGCCAGTGAAATTACTGGGCTTATGAGACATTAATATATAATGTATCAGGGTAACGAGGGCACTGCAGTGTCACGCCGGCCTTTGTGTTTCAAGGTTCTGAGTGGCATTTGTTATGGGCCGGCGTTATTCTTACCATCAGACATACGACCAGCTCGTCTCGTTTTCAAAAAGTATAAAAAATAATAAAAAAAGAAATAGTTTCATTGTCTAAAAAAGATTTGACCAATTGACTCTTTTCGGTTCGCAATAAAAAAAGTGCGTCAGCAATTTTTGACACAGCACAACATAATGAGAAATGGCTTTTTGAGAATGAGAATGAGAAATGGGTTTTTTTTAATTTGTCTTTGAGTGCCAACGAAGTTCTGTACTAAAATGAGGTAAATTATTTATAATTTTTCAAAAGTTAAAAGCACGATCAAATCACAAGTTTTGTGGTCAAATTGGGGCCAATGAAAATTTGATACTATATTATTTGATACTATTATTTAGTATATGTTTTTTTACATTTGTTTGTTTCCTCGCAGGTTGGAGAATAATACTTACTATACAACTCTCAGGCGAAATGCTTCGGCTTCTAATATTACTCGGCTTTATTTTCGGCCTGGACAGTAATGTATATTAACTATTTTGAGCCTATCAACAATGTTTTCGTTTTTCATTATCCTTTCAAACATTCAAACGAAGCCTAAGTAAGCGAAACTGTCGAAACTCAAACACCAAGAGACAAATAAAACATCCAATAGCTCGAAACGTTTTCGGGTAGGTATCAGTTATCACAAAGGGCTGTCACAGAGTTTAAAAAACGTCGGTATTTCAAACACGGTGGGACTCGATCGCGAAACAATCAACAGATTTGCTGCGGTACGGGAACCAGATGGTATTACAATTTCTCACTGCGACAGATATTTTTTTATTAAATTCGTAAGAATTTTTTTTCTTAACTTAAACGCTACCCACTTCATACTCCTGCACTAGGATTAACCTAGGTATGACAGGTGGCTGACATCCAAGACCCGAGAACAAACATTATGCTCACCATAGTATTTTGCCCCGGCACTGGGATCGTATCCGGGGTTTCCAGTCAGAGTTCATAATTATCAGCCTCTTATGCTATGGGCCATAATCCACAACGCGGGCCCAGTGCGGCTTGTTGAACGTTACATATCCTCGAATTTTGTGGTTTTTTAACATGCTGGTTTCCTCACGATGTTTTCCTTCACCGTATTAGAGCGAGCGTCATAAATCCACCGAAAATTAATAAAAATATGGTTGGTGCCTGATATTAAGTATAACGCTGGCCCATAACAATTGTAGCGCCACTCAGAACATTGAAACACAAAGGCCTGCGCGGCACTGCAGTGCGCTCGTTACCCTGAGACATTAGGCATTTAGTTTCATAAGCCCAGTAATTTCACTAAACTTTGCTCATAAAACCGGAAGACTTCACGAACAAAGCGGTGGTTCCACCAACCTAGATGGACATTCGCAGAAGCGTTACTCGTAGTCCTACTATCAAATTGTTTCAACAATAATTTAATCTATCCCTCTATTTGAATTGACGCAATCGCATCGTAACCTGTGAGCAAAACGTTATGCCAGACTGGCCACGGCGTCTAGAACGATTTTTGAATGCTGCATCGGGCCTGCACCAATTACTGGGGAGGCTGCCGGCCGCGACATTCCCTCCGCTCCAGCTTTTAGATTGAATTTCCAGAATTACGATGACAATTTTCGGAGCAGTCTGAATGTACGGGAGCGGAATGCGGTCGGTTAGTTTGTTTAGAAAAAAATACAATGGGGGCGAAATGGTGTTTTTAGAACAGAAATCTGTTGTTTAGCGCACATTAGTGTGCTTTTCCAGGCACTATAGCGTACCTATGTAGATTTAGGGTAAACATTCGACTTCATCGTCCCTATAGCTGAAATTTTAGTAGTAAAATTTATTTAAAAAAGCGACGAACTTCATTAACCAACTAGTGAACCGATTTTGATGAAATGTCTATGGAAACAATCTGAAAGTATATACTTTCAAATAAAAAAAGAATTATCCCAATCGGTTTATAAATGATGGAGATCTGAGGTAACAAACATAAAAAAAAAATACCAACCGAATTGAGAACCTTCTCCTTTTTTGGAAGTCGGTAAATATTAGTCACATTTTAAGCTCGTTCATATTTTAAGCTAACTTTATTTTATGCCATGGTTATTCTTTCAATACGTGTGTTTCCAACCATATAGCTTCAATTTTAAAAGTTCTGGGATTATTCCAGAGATTTGGTAGTTTGGTTTGTGAAAAAACGGTCTCGCTGATTCAGAGTTACATAACATCTACGTGATACTAGATTTGATCAAATTATAACTGGAATTGCATTTGAGATTTCGATTTATAGTTTGAATCTGTGAACATTTTATGCTTAATTATTGGCTGTACTATATTACACGAGGTAAGTAACAATATGATATTACTATTAGGCGATGGTTTTTTAATTTATGAAGCTTAATTAATATTTATTGAAGCATAATTTTTGTTATAAATTATTACTTCGTAGTTCACCTTCTCCCAAATTGAAACTTCATAATGCCTCAAAGAAGCAAACCGACTTCAGTGCTGCGCAGGCCTTTGTGTTTCAAAGTTTTCGGTGGCACCAATATTCTCATCTCCTTATCCAATAGTATAAAAAAATGTAGCGTCAAAATTAATAGCTCTTCCATTATATATAAAACGCTCTTAAATAGTTCATACACAAGACTGTTAGTTCAAAAGTTGTGCCAAGTATTTTACCCGGTTTTAGGCAGAAGCCTGTTTCAGGAGTGTTAAGTTGTTGACCAGCCAGCTTGCGGTCGGCTCTACCCAGCTTCGGTCTCGGCATGTTTTGTATCCGAATAATTAGGTTTACACTTAGTAGCATAGGACTTAGTGAGATAGCGGAGCAGTGGTGTGCAGTTTTTGTTGGCCAGTAGTTTATTCGGAGGCTAAATAGAAAAGATTGCTAATGCTAAGCCAGAGATTGCTTCGAGTTGTTATAAAAGTGTTGCTTTATTCAAATGAGTATTATTTGCCTGAAAATTTAACGCACTACTTTGTTTTGTTAGTGAGAGGACTAACTCTTCTGCGAGTGTCCGTCTGGGTTGTTACCACCGCTTTGCTCGTGAAGTCTGCCGCTAAGCAGTAGTGTGCAAGCATTACTGTGTTCCGGTTTGATGAGCAGAGTATCCAGTGAAATTACTGGGCTTATGAGACTTAATACCTAATGTCTCAGGGTAACGAGCGCACTGCAGTGCCGCGCAGGCCTTTGTGTTTCAAAGTTCTGAGGGGCACTGCAATTGTTATGGGCCGCCGTTGTGCTTACCATCAGGCAAACGACCAGCTTGTATATCGTTACCAAACACTATAAAAAAGTAATCACTCAAATAAAGTCAAAACCCGTCGAATTAAGTAATGAGCGACAAAAATCGCAAGTTCATATTTTAATACCAATTCATGTTAATATTTTCATTTCCAAAATTTAACTATCATTATTATCTTCATCTTTTTCAGAAAAATGTAATCGAGTTTATTGTAAAGTTGTATTAAAGTATATCCTTTGTATTAAAATATAATTTCCATTGGATTTCTTAATAGGTATAAAGTTACAAACACCCAGAGGGCACAAGCTTGTTGCTTGTGAACGGAATATAACCTTAAGATATTTAAAATATTTCGTAAACGCAAAATGTACTGCTTATTTATGGGGGTATTCAATTTCGTTGAACTTATGTAGGTCGAGGATTCTGTTGTAAATTAGGTACCTTAGTTTGGAAGGGAACAGGAAAATCTAAAAACAATTAGGTAGCAATTTGGGCAGATAGCGTGAAACTCTTTGTCGTCGCTCGTGTTTGTGGCAAGGAGACTCGGAAGATTGGAATATAAATTCGTCTAGTACGAAATTCGCCTTGCGACGTTTTTGGCTACTTCTGTTCACACGCTTTTCTTAGCTTCACTTTTAAATATGTAATCAAATTCTTGGAAGTCTATTTTAACCTACTTACTTCTAATTTTTGCATGGAAATGAAACTTTGTATGTATAATTATGTAGTTTGGCTGATAATACAATAATTTGGAGCTGATCTGTTAACAGAACCAGGAGAACGATAGTAGAACTCTTCAGTGGCTACAAATATGCCCTTCGAGTTTGAGCTCATATTATTCGTTTTGACGAGTCCAATACAATGCACTTGGTGATGAGGCTCTGATGATGGAACCAGAAGTTTAGTTTTTTTTGACTTTTTTAAACTAAATATAATTATTTGTAAGTGGGCTTGCGTTTGACCTCTATCTCACCAGAAGATATAATATGTTACTTGTGTCTTGAGATTTTCGAATATTTTTCTTTACTCTTGTTGTATCATTTGCCTTTATCCCTAATTACAAAGATCTTCTCTCATGCTTTCGAGGTGGCTGAGCCAGCGAAGTTCTTAGGTTACAGAAAGGTGATCATTTTTGTTAGTATAACCACATTAAGTATTATTCGTCTATATAACCTGTACGTCTATCTGTATTTTAATTTCCGGAGTTTTCGCCTATTATCTTTATTTACTGCCACTGATCGCATCTTTAAGTCCCTCCTTGCACATTATATTTTTTGCTTGATTAAGCAGTAGCTTGCAAGCCTGTGTACGAGTTTGATGAGCAACGTAGTTAGTAAAACTAGTAAGCTTATGAGATTAGGACTCTAGGAGGTACCTAATTTCTTAAAGCGACCGCAATGCAGTACCGCACAGGCCTTTGCAATTCAATCCTTATGGGCTGGCGTTATGCTTACCCTGCTCGCTTTATTATCTAGTACTACTTAAAAAAAGAAAATACAAATAAATAAATTATTAACAGAAAAAATGTAGACACACTACATCGAGGAAAACGGTAAAACTTGTGATGAGTAATACTCATTAACCTTAAACACGGAAATTTAATATAAATTCAACAATTTTCTTGATACGAAACGTCTTAAACTTATAATAAATACTTGTTCAAAGTTTACAATTTAGGCCAATCAAAAAGCAACGCCCTAAAATTCCCAAGTCGAAACGCTTCAACGCATTATCGACACACGTAATAAGCTCTAACTTCTCACTCGTAACTCCGCATATATTTTCGTATAACCTTTGTCTGAGATCATTTCAATAATATTCCAAGTTTAATAGCAGTAACGCAAACGCTACGGGCTGGAGGCATTGGGTAATAAAATTTAGCGTGTCGTTGCCGAGTTTTGTGACTTTACTTAAATTTATTGCTGGAAGTTTTTCTGGCGATCCATTTGTTAATCTCGTGCGTCGCGTGTTTCGCATTTTGAAAAATACTGCGATGTATCTCCCTTTCAGTTACGGTTACGAACGATACGGAGCTGTGTATTTTTTTGTGGTCGTGCGTGTGTTTTATCTTTGGTTGCGTTTATTTTTTTTTAAATTGTTTGGTGTATTTAAGAATATTATAACTGAGTGATCAATCTTTTCTCGTCCTTCCAATTTCTTTAATTTTCCCGACGAAGGGAAAATCGTAACTTTTATATGTCTACTACTCCTAAAATTCCCAGTTTTCTAACAAGTCAAATAAACAAAACTTTATTTTACGCCAGTCTTGGGAAATTAACAAAAGATTATAGAACAAGGGGTGAACTTATAGCTAAGATAGATTTCTTCCAATCAACCTTTGGATGGAAAGAGAATTAATAGAATGTAAGAGGTAAGTGGCGAAAATTGAAATAGTGGTATAAAAATAATATTTGAAAATAAGGAACAAAAAATCTTTATTACATAAACAAAACTGTTTGCAACGTAGCATCTGCTACGTTGCAAACTTAACTTTTGTGAACTTAAAATTTGAGAGTTAACTTTACGTGCAGTAGTGTATAACTGAGATGTTGGTACAAAGATGATTAGATAGCAAATATTTTACCACAATCACTCTAAAACGGTGAACGGAAACATCGTGAGGAAACCCGCATGTTCAAGAAGCATAAAATTCGAGAATATGTCGTTTCCAAGCCGCACTGGGCCCGGCGCGTTGTTGATTATGGCCCATACTCTGAAATAATGCTTGTAACCCAATTGCTTTCGGTGGGTAGATGATGAGCCAATATTTTGCCATGTCAGCCTTAAAGCTTTTCTCAAGTTGAATAAGCCATTAACATTCCTTTCCGCTGCGCAATTTCTTAAATCCCTTAAATCTAACTTTCTTCCAAATGTCGAGAATTTGTGAGAAACTTAATAATATGTATATGTATTCATACCCAATCCCCTATTCACCTGCTTAACATACAATTTGAATGTAAGCCGGAGCACTCATTGGTACCTTCAACTATACACGTATGTATCGTGACTTTAGGACTATGTCGCAATAGGAAAATTATACAGTTCTTCGATAAGAAAAGCAAATGATCAAAAAATTACTGTGATAAAGTACCAAGGGGTATAGACAATTATGCAGTCGATTGTACCAACTTCACAAACTTTGATGAGTTTTAAACTCATGAGGTTACACACGGCTTTGAAATAAAATATATTATGTTGATTTGAAATATTCAAATGAGTTGAAAGTACCTATGTACGGAAAAGTTCATGACGATTTAAAGAGTTTAACGTTAACTTTACAAGTACGAGTTCTTTTGTGGGCTAGTACTTACAGTGTGGTAACATGGAGTAGGTGAACGTAGTATATAAGTCGCACTGCAATTTTTATTAGGAAGTGTTGCTTATATTATATTATGTTGGAAAATAGCCTGTAGTTAGTATTATAAATTAACCTTCTGTTGATCATTTTCCACTTCAACGGTGTGATGAATCATCATCATCGGCTGGTAGACGTAAACTACTGTACATAACCTTCCCCCATAGAACACCACTTGGATCGCCTACTCACCTCAGCACACCTAGGTTTGCATTGTCACCCATAAACTTGAAACATGAAGCCCTGCGAGAGCTTTATCTAATTGCATGGCACTGAATAGCGCTCGTTACCATCAGACATTAGGTGTTAAGTTTTATTTGCCTAGTAACTTGTAGTGTAGGTGTTAATTCTTATATTCCCATAATTAATATTTTTCCAGAACATAACATTATTATAAACTATAGTACTGCGTGGTGGCAGTCTACACAACCAAAGCGATGGTACCCACCTAAACGAACACTCACAGAAAAGTTACTCATACCAACTGGTGAAACTTGACTAGGCTTACCAGGCGATAACTGAAAAGATAACTCGAAATGTAACCGGCAGAAATCCATAAAAGATATAATATTAATAAAGCGATTAGGTAACAATAGATTTGATCGAGCGCTGCTTCTTTTTTGCCTTCTAAACAAGAAGAGACTACTTCTATGCAGTTGTCAAAATATAGGTACCGACAACTAGAACTGTTCGTTTACCGTTTTTCAATCGGATATATTACTGCGAATGTGGTGTGGAATTGTGCTTTAATGCCCCCATTTGCATTCAATAATTGCTAATCCATTGTCGGCCGCATTAGATATATTGTTTTTACTAATGTTTCATCTGATGGTTATTCAGTGGTAATAAAAGGTTTTAGGTACCGATTTTCAGGTTAAATGTAACTAGCACAACGTGATAATTAGAAACTACCAGGTAGTAGGACTCTTCTGCGAGTGTCCGTTTGTGACCACCGCTTTGCTCGTGAAGCCTGCCGCCAAGCTGTAATGTGCAAGCATTACCGTTCAGGTTCGATGAGAAAAGTAGTCAGTGAAATTACTGAGATCATACCTAATGTCTCAGGGTAGCGAGCGCAATGCAGTGCCGCGTCGGCCTTTGTCTTTCAAAGTCTTGAGTGGCGCTACAATTGGTATGGGCTGGCGCTATGCTTACCATCAGGGAAACAACCCACTTGTCTTGTTATCCAATAGTGTATATAAAAAACTACCCTATCAAGGCCATATTAGGAGGTTTTCTAATGTGTAAGAAGCGATTTCTCGCTGGAGATGTGGATTGGGCTTTACTAGGCGGTTTACGAGATGTAGATAACTGTTAAATGTATAATTTGCTTGCTGTAATTTAACGCAGTTAAAACCCAGCTAGATGCCAAATTGGCTGGGTTTATGGAGCTGACTATACTGAGGTCAGAATCTGTGACTGCATTTTGCAATGTGTTCAACAACATGTTTCAACCTGGAATGTAATCCTACTAATATTATAAATGCGAAAGTTTGTGTGTGTGAATGTTTGTTACCACTTATCTCCGTAATTACTGAACCGATTTTGATGAAATTTAGAATGTTGATAGTTTGATTTCTGGGATAACATATAGACTAAACTAAAGATACCATGTGGGCGACGCCGCGGGCGGAAGCTAGCTTATAATAATTTGAACTGTTTTATTCAATAGTTAACAAAAACAGAGTGAATCTCCATAGTAACGAAAAAATATTTTTTTAGTTCACTATAAATATTATGATTTATGAAAAGATTTTCTTAGTACTTATTTAAATTCACTTTTATTCGCTTTTATAACCTATGAAACACAATTGTAAAAGTTAGCACTTATCTACATCATAAAATTTTATTGTTATACACACCAGGACTTCAGAACACTACGAAGCTATAACTTCAAAACTAACAACTACATCTTCGAATTCGAGATCCAAGATAAGAACTTTGCTTCAAAGCGGTACTAAGGGAGGGATCAAAAACCATGCTCTGTGGCCGATAGGAGATAACCGATTCTTTGTTAATATAGTTTAGGGTATTGTGTCTGAAAGACGACCTAAGATGCGTATAGTTGATAAAAAAACTCGTAGGTTCCACCTAGTGTAACTTAAAATGATTGAAAATGACTAAGAGCCGGAATTGTTAAAGTTTATTCTGCTGAGTGCACTAAGGCGTTAGACAAAGTTATGTCAACTTTATCTAGTACACAATGAAAAAGCATTATGCTAGTGGCACTTTAAAAATTTGCATATTACTGCAGCAGAAACATGTCATAGATTTGTTCTATTCCTTTTATTATACTGAATAGACTTGCGTTTGACCGCAATCTCACGCAGTCGATGATCTATCACGCTTACCTAGTGTTTCAGATTTAGTCGATTCTTATAAATTTATATTTGCTGTGCTATCTGTTATATGTTAACTCTGACTATAGTTTCTACTTTATCTACAACTTTTGGTCTTGCGTGCACATTAGGGTGTCGCTCTGTTATTTATAACTTTTTTTTTGATAATACATTCCACAACACGAATCAGCGATTATTATTGCTATCCCCTTAAAAATACAAAACACCTAGAAGATACCTGTTAACTCTTATTTTGAAGACTCCCAAATTATAGTACCTATTCAGGAAATACAGATTCCGGCAAATAATTCCATTCCTTCACTGTCCGCATGATGATTGTTGAAGCAAAGCGCTTGGTGCGGATAGAAGGTAGGTATATCAACCATAAATGGGTGACGAAACGTCGTAAGTCTTGTGGTCTGATGATGGAATGACGATGGGGAAATTAAATCTAGTTTTTCCAATATTAGCGTTTGATTGCTATCCCATCTTTATTAGTGACTAGCTGCTGCCCCGCGGTTTCACCCGCGTGGAGATTTTGGATTAAGAAAGAAAAATAAAGAAGAAAGAAAAAACATTTATTCGGCACTATCACAACAAAGTAAATGGAACAAAAGGAGAAAATGATAAGATAAAACAATGATACAAAAAATGACTCGAAACAAAATTAAAAAAAAAAAACATCAGCTGTGATGTGGCGCCGAAAAGGATTACATGGTTTTTATTTTTTTGCGCGGAACCCTAATTATTTTTCTAAAATTAAAGTCGCCTATGTTACTCCTTGTAACATCAGATATCTGCCAGTGAAAGTCCCGTCAAAATCGGTCCAGCCGTTTCGGAGATTACCCGGAACAAACAGACAGACAAAATTTTTAAAAATGGTTGTTTTGTAGTAGGTACCGTATATACTTTCATATGCATTTAGTAAAAAGCTGTTATTTTGATATTACAAACAGACATTTCAATTTTATTTATCTGTATGGATGATGTGGTCAAAGAAGGCTAGTAGGGAAACAAGCTCTAAAAAAATGGCTACCGGACATACATGTGCTTTGCTACAAAGTATTTATATTTAAGGTGAAAGGGGTAGGCGAGCACTAAGAAAAGCTCTTTATCGTTAATCTATTTGTCTGAAGATAGTAAATTTATGATAAGACCGATGTGGACGATGCTCCGTGCTCCTCATTATCATCCTCGAAAAGGAGATCCTTGCCCTTATTTGAGGTCTCCGCAGTGAGTCTTTTTCTTCCACTCTCCTATATGTCGATGTTTCATGCACTTCTAATTTATTCATATCCACCTTTATATAATCCATCCATCTTCTCTTTGGTCTTCTTCTCCCTTCCATCTCTTAATCATATTTAATATCTCTTTCTTAGTAATACGCGTTTCATCCCTCCTCATAATATGCCCATACCAAGTCAAAAGATTCCCTTTCCACTTCTCTGTCACTGGTGCTACTTTCAAAATCCCTCTATTATACTCGTTCCTTATTATTAGAAGTAAATAGTAGTAAAAATCACACATGTTATTAACGAACCGGAAATCAAAGTAACGGGCTCTCTTTTCTATTGCACGTTGTATATCATACTAACTGCGACAGTTCGAAGAGTAGTACCGAATACCAAGCCCGTATCTACCTACTGCTGACATCCCTAGAGACTCGGTATCCTCGGTAGCCAGGCTTATTTGATTTGCGGAATCAATCCTAGCGCTTGCCATCACCGGTAACTTAATATTGCCATTAGAGGCTATCGCTTCTTGCGATGAGTGAAAAAAATCATTTCAATCTTATTTCATGTCGTTATGGTCTAAAATAAGAGTTTTAATTCCAACAAGCAATACTTTGAACTATGTTTTTTTTCGTTGTTGAACTTTTTTAGCTTTTGAACGAATCTCACTGGTGTTAAGTGAAGATGCCGTGCATGAAGGTGCAATGAAGAACAGTCTAATTCTAAAATAGGACTGATTTCAACTGCAACCGCTGGAACATACCGGTAGGTGCTTGGCTATAGATTTTAATCTGGAAACGGTTAAGGAAGACATCATGACGAAACCTGCATGTTCAAGAATCACAAAATTCGAGGACATGAGACATCCACCAAGCCGTATTGGGCCCGCATTGTGGATTATGCCCTGTACTCTCCGAACTCCCAAAGACAGTTAGGGTCAGGCGGCTACAAAAATTGCCAAATCTTTTAAAAAAGCAGTATGTTTGTAAAGACGTAGGGTGGTAGCTAGCCAACCCTACCACAATACTATGGTTGCATAACGATGTTTTTCTTCGCACAAGGTGTATCGAATAGAGAATTGGATAAGCGGCCGATTTTACTTACTACTGAATCATCTTGTTTCTAGTTAGATGATATGATGATTAAACAATCTTGAAAACAGTTATTACGTAAACCGATTCCGCTCAGGTTGAACCCGCGGAGTCAGTTAACATAATGCATATTTTGAATTTAACTAAACCTGATAACAAATTTTGTAATTTGTATAGAAATGGAGAAAAGTTTTTGACAATGACGAAAACATGACGGCGCAGTCGCATTGCATTCGAGTCAAATGCATTTGTAGTTCTATGTCTGATTGTGCGAATCCGAGCCAAACATCGATAGCCTACTCATCTCTAGCAATCATTTGTTAAACCAAGCGGTCACCCATCCAAGAGCTGCGGTACGAACGTGATAGACTGACTCCACTAAAGCTTAAGAAAAAGGCTATGATAAATAAATAACCCTCATTTAATATTACCCTATCCTTATTCTAGACATATTTCTGTTAAACTCCTTGGAATTGTAAATTGTAGTGACACTTTGTTTCTTGGACTCTGACGGGGAACGTTGACAGATCGGTATCCTCAGAGGACCCAAAGGGATGGCCGAGGATAAGATTAAAACGGACCTCGTGGCTCCAACGGGTTATTTTGATTCAATTTGGAACGTATTTTGGTAGGATATTATTTTTATATAGCAGGAAAAGGATTTATTTAGAATATTTTGGATTTGGTTGGATTAAGGTTTAGGATATTTCATTGATAGGATGAAATGTTGTTGCTTAAAATTTGATTGTATAATAAAAAAAAATATCACATTATATCAAAATACTACGTTTACTAATATTTGTGTGGCACTGCAATTGTTATAGGCTGGCGTTATGCTTACCATAAGCAAACGACTCGCTCGTCTTGTTTACCATTAGTATAAACAAGAATCTATAATTATTAAAGAACTTGCTATTAAATAAACGACTGTCCTAGCCAGTAACACTCGGGATGATGTAAGGATTCTAACGATACCACACATCCAAATCTGTTCAGGCATTTAAAAGTTAAGGTGGAATAAATAACCTCACATTTTTTTATACTAATGGATAACTAGACAAGCTTGTCTTTTGCCTGATGGTAAGCATAACGCCGGCCCATAACAATTGCAGTGTTACTCAGAATTTTGAAACACAAAGGCCTGCGTGGCACTGCATTGCGCTCGATACCCTGAGACATTAGGTATTAAGTCTCCTTAGCCTAGTAATTTCACTACTTTGCTAATCAAACCGGACCACAGTGTAATGCTTGCACATCACTGCTTGGCGGCAGACTACATGAGCAAAGCGGTGATACCAACCCAGACAGACACTCGCTGAAGAATAAGTCCTACCACCTAGTAAATAGAAGAACCCTGAAAACATTACACTCCTTTGTTGGGCAGTCGTGTAAAAAAGCAGAGCTGCAGGGCACAGCTAGTAAAATATAATGCGATAGTTGATTCATTGTCATTCTCTGTATCAGCAGAGTTGTCGTAAAAACGTGAACGCTTGTGTCATTTCCCGCAGAAACATTCTCATTGTAAGATCCGCATCCGGAGCAGATTAGTATTCTCTCGACATCTCTCCGCCGCGGTACAGAAGTACACAGTAGGGAATGTGGAAGTTCATCATAAAAACAAAAATGCTACTAGCTGTTTATAAAATTATTGCAAATCACCCGCGTGGAAATTTTAGATTTCATGGGTTTTTACCTCTATAAATCCGTATCTACTATTTTAATGTGGTGGAGAGTAATATAAGCTTCTTTTTATCACGGCCAAATGCAATATGTTTCCTGGTGGAGTCCCCACGCGGGTGAAATGACGGGCAGTAGCTAAGGCAATATATTTGCAAGTGACCTACTGACTCCAACTTCCTGCACTCACCTGCAAAGTTACATCCATTTTACGGCACCTCTGTATACATTACAATAAAAACCGAAATGCAGCACCGAATGCATTAAAAACAAAATGGCCGCGACAGAACTTTCGTCTTAACTAAGGACTGTTCGCCTCAAAAAGTTATCATGTTTCATAACTTAGTTTAAGAGCATGTCGGTGTTCTGATGGCGGCTAGTGGTTTATGATGTCACAAAGTAATTTGCTACCTAGGGAATGCTAGGTCGTTTACATGATGTGACGCAATTTTGACGTAGTAGGTAGACATTTTTTAACCACGATGACTAACCAGAGGTGGAGTTAACCTTTAATAGTTTAAGTTTTATGTAAAGAAAGTAGGTTTTTAAAATACTTAGGTTTTTTGTATACTATTTGATAACGAGACAAGCCTAGCTTTTGCGCTATCTTTTAGTCAGTGAAATTACTGCACTTATCTAGTATATCAGAGTAACTAACGCACTGCAGTGCCCAGCAGGCATTTATACTTCAAACTTTGCAGAACTGTGTTCTGAGTGGCACTGCAATTATTATTTATGGGTTGGTGTTATGCTTACCATCTGGTAAATGACCCATTGACCCCATGTCTCGTTATCAAATAGTATTAAAAAAACTTAAATATTATGTATCCGTTTCAGAAATTTCGCTGCTAAGGGGATTTTAACCCGCGTCTTCTGGTTATCTAGATCAAACGTTTTTATACTATCTAAGATATTGGAGCCTTTCTCTAAGATGACTTTCTCTAAAATTACTAGCCGTGGTTCCATCTAGACGAAATCTTCGCTTTGCAACGATTGCTTATGCTCCATTAATGATACTTTTCAGTATCGGCTAATGAAAGATTTTTGCTGTGAAATTATACAAAATGTAAGGCGTAAAATGAAGCGTCACACTGAGTAATCGCAACCACATAAACATTCCACAGAAAGTTTAAAATTGAACGATCCTTGAGACACTGCAATTTACCATCAAGAAAATGGCCGGCTCATCTTATCACTTATCCATAAAAAAGGGGCAACTATAGATCAGCAATAACACTAAAATCCAAGGACATGACGAAGTTCGGACCATACAATACGTCGCCCACAAAATTTAGGTCCAATAGGAAATACCGTCCAAAATAGAGCGACTCGATTGCTTTTCATTCCGTTGGATATCCGAGGCTATTATATTTATTGGTTTTTAGAAAAGTGGCCTCCAGGCGATATTTGGGAGCAAAATTAAGATATCTCAGTTATAGTTTCTTTGGACCTTTTGATACAGTTGGGAGACCTTGTGAGAAATGAGTTTGTTTGATTGAACCGGGAGCTCTTCAGAAATAGTTTGTTTCGTCGTTAGGTTTAGCGCTATGTCACGTGAGTGTCAAATGTGAATATTGCAACCAGTTAACGCGTTCTACAGTGACCATGTTTACGCGGATTTTGTATGAAAAAATGTACAGCGCCCCTAGCGGCACGTTCGTGAACTATCGTCGCGCATGCTCTTAGTATGATGTTTACTAGACAAATGCGGTCGTCGCGTAGATGGATTTTGACTGCAAAACTAATACTTGACATACTGATCACGTGCGCGATTTACATTACGACATTAGTTTCATGTTCTTATATCTTTAATCGGATTCACCTACGTAGTACAGCCGAGCTTCACGATGATCGCCCGACCTGTTTCACGTGCAGCAACTAGTCGCCTGCGTGTAGCTCCGCTGATGGAGATGTACCGAATACCTCGAAACCGATCGGGCAATCGTCACGAAGCTCGGCTGTACTACGTAGGTGAATCCGGATATATATATATTATAAATATAAGTTTGTGCCTAGTATAAGGATGGTGTGAATGATTACATAGTTTGTAAGCCAAGTGATGTACACTATTGTCCGCAACATTCGTTACTACAATTCCTCTCCATCCAAAGGTTGCCTGTAAGAAATTGCTTATAGCGATAAGGCCGCCCATTGTACAACCATTTTTTTTTTATTTGTGTGTAAATTGTTATTTCTATTGTACTTTTTGGTGTTCAATAAAGAGTTTTGTATTGTATTGTATTGTATGGCGAGGACTTTAAACCGATAGGTGTTTTGTGACAGATTTTAGTTTGAGAGTGGTATTAGACAGATGTATAACTATAATATGCCTTGCTTACCTTAAATGTTAATCATGCAAAACTGTAATGTATTTTCTGTCATACTTTCTTTGCTTAGGTTAAATACTATTTCACCACCCATATAAAATACCAAATCTGGATGCAAGAATTCCCGTCCATATTTGTCTTCTGCTCACATATCCTCGTAAAACTATTTCAGTCATCAAGTTATCGTGAATAATTCAATACGGTCTCATCGTTTCACTTCCGCTTCAATACACATCTACACACAGTATGGACATTATAACCAGAGTAAAATCATTTTTATGTGGTTTCAATGGCTGTAAAATTATATGGAATAATATTATCATTGGATGAAAATGAACATACGTGTATATGGTACCGCTAATGAATTCACTATAATATTACGCCAGATTATAATTATATTGTCCAGTAATAACAAAACCCTTTTTTATGGAATTTGGATACCAGAACAAAACTAATTTTTCTGTTTAGTTTAATCTAGTTTCTTTATTTTTGGAAAAAGATTTAACTACTTTTTCGTTTAGTAATAACAAAAAAATAAGTATCCATACTGTTATAAAAGCTTATACCGTTGACCTGTCATATACTATTTGAAAGTTTTGAGGCTTTATACGATGATATGAAAACAAGGAAATAGGTTAAAAGCCCTATCCATGGTCGCATACAATCTGGATACATGCCTGTTTGGATGCAGTGGCAAGGGCTAAATAATTCTTGGGACAAGACAAAGTAATTATTAATTAGCTTGTTGTAAATAAACTGACTGGAACCATTTTCAATTTAATAAATTACGCATGACAATTTATTTCCTTCATTATTAAATAATATAAAACCAGGAAGTGTTATGTAAATATTATTTGCCGAAGAGGCTGCCACGGTTCATGTCACTTATCTATATTGTCATGTGGCTTTAATAAAATAATAAGAATAAGATTTATGTATTTCAAACATGTGTCCTCAATTTATAATTCCAAAGATAATTACATTAGAATGTAGTCTACATTTTATTAAGAACGAGCCGCCACTACACATCTCACTCTAATTATAATTATATCCCTGTCAAAAACTCAATCGCACTGAAGACATAATAAGCAAAACTAAGAAATAAATAAAAAACAGACAGCCAATGTTACTTTTAGAGTTTAAAATAATTTATTAGATAATATGCTGCACCCGTAGGACTATACTACGTTATTATTCGTAGCGTCACTACGGCGTAGCATTGCTACAAAAATAGGTAAGTACACGTGTATCTTTGCTTCAATAGAGAAACGGAGAAAAAGTGTCTCTTTTCATAATTATTCAGCAAGTGTCCGTTTGCTATGCGCTTGTAGTAAGCAGTACTGTACAAGCATTTCTGTGTTCCAGTTTGATGAGTAAAATAGTTAGTGAAATTAAATGGCATGTTAGTCTCAAGTCTCCCATATCATGTCTCAAGGAAAGGAGCGCACAGAAGTGCCGTACAAACTTTAATGTTTCAAATATCATTGTAATTTTTATCAACTAGCGTTATGTTTACCATCAGGCAAACGATCCTCTCGTCTCAATTCCTAAATAAACCTAAGGCAGTTTTACCTTTCACAAAATTTGATTTATTATTTACAACCGAGTTTCACAAAAAGGGATTGCATGGATACCCTATCCAAATCCCACTAATGTTCGTCACTATACAGATACTCACGACTCACGAGATTCCCGCTCACAATGAGCTATCGAATGCTCGGCTAATATCATAAGCTGCTTAGTGAAGTTATAACAAAGGTACTAGCTCGTACGTATAAACAATATCGACAGCTAACTCTGTAACTAGAAGCAAAGGCTTCAGATTATTAGTGACAGATATTACAATAAAAAAGTCTCACATAAGGTAAGCTTACTCAAAAATGTGTAGGTACAGCTTGAAACAGCCAGAAGCGGTAATAAATCAAAACCGGGGTGACAGAAGATATTTTATCGAAAACTAGAAACATATTCGCTGCATTGACAATCAATCAATTTGAGGCTTATGAATAAGTAAACACTTTCCGCTGCAGCGCTGAATAACCAGTTTTATTCCACTTTTTAAAAACTACGGATTCATTTGAAGGTTTGCATATTATTTACAGAGAACTTTAGAACTATATTGGGATTATGTTTGAGCTTGTCTAGTCTTAACTATAATGATTAATTGAAAAGGCTTCTTATTGTTGGCTATGGCTTCATTAAAAGTCTGAGTATAAAAAGATCAGAGAATCTCTACTTAGGTATAGGAAAGTGAAAGTGTTTTTATTAGAATGTCCTGCAAACAAGTGTTTTTCTTTTGTAGAGACAGGCCCATAGACATAGGGCGGCGATCAAGGAGGATGGGGCAATACTTTCGCGAAATTATGCATGATTCCTGGAAAATTTCCACGTGGGAGAAACCGTGGACAGCACCTACTGATTATAAAAAAGGCCTCAAAGTGTTGACATACAATATAACAAATAAATTAAATAAGTGCCTAATAACCTATGCCCAATTATTATAAAAATGTTTCCCTTAGTCTATGTCTAAAAAACAGGAACTACGAGGATGATTGCCCTACACCGCCTAGACACGTGGCGTCCATCGATTATTTATCGTTACTTACCGATCGATAGTTTTACAAACACGCTGAAACTCACGTAGAATATGCCCTAAATCTACTGTGGACTTGACTGGAGTCGCAATGCATTGGGAAGTACATAACAGCCGTTTCGAAAATACACTAAAGAAAATCCAATAATGAAACAACAGCGACGTTAATGCTTCAGTCAGGGTTGGCCGCAACATTATAATTATATTTTTTATGCTTTTTAGTAATAAGGCGAGCTGGTCGTTTGCTTGATGGTAAGCAAAACGCCGGCTCATAATAACAATTCCAGTGACACTCATAACTTTCAAACATAAAGGCCTGCGCGGCACTGCAATGCACTCGTTACCCTGAGACATTAGGTATAAAGTCTCCTAAGCCCAGTACCTTCAATGGCTAATCTGCTCATATAATCGGAACACAGTAATTCTTGCCCATTAGTGGCAGACTAATGTGGCAGGCGGCAGACTTCGACATGAGCAAAGCGGTGGTACCAATCCAGACGGACACTCGCAGATGAGTTAGTCGACTACAGTAGTAGTATCTAAAGCCAACCCTTTGTTTTGAATAGACGTTATACTTACCATCATTTGACCTGCTGCTCCTCTCGTCACTAAGTTGTATAATAATAATATATACATGCACAATAGGGATGTTGTATGACACACAAAATAAATAATTACTGTCGATATAAATACAACCTGTATGTAAGAACATTTAACACAAAACATTAACAAAATAAAAATGAAAATCACAACAAAAAATATAATTTCCACAAAGAAACTGCATCTGTAAGTTACACATCTGGGTAACTGTCACCTTTGAGATCACAATTTGTTGCGGAGCCTATTATATCGACGCGTTCTGGCAGTTTTTGAGAGCTACTGCCGTACGACCGTGATAGGTCAGATAGCGATCATCGACTATTAAGACTAAAAATATTTGAAACTGCTGCCCACGGTTTCACCCGCGCGGAGATATTGGATTTCATGGTTTTTATTTTTTTGCGCGGAACCCTAATTCTTTTTCCAAAATAAAAGTAGCCTATGTTACTCCTTGTAACATCAGCTATCTGCCAGTGAAAGTCCCGTCAATATCGGTTCCAGCCGTTTCGGAGATTACCCGGAATAAACAGACAGACAAACAAAATTTTTAAAAATAGTTGTTTTGTTATAGGTACCGTATATACTTTCATATGCATTTATTAAAAAGTTGTTATTTTAATATTACAAACAGACACTTCAATTTTATTTAGTTGTATAGAATAGATTGCAATAACATAAAGCAATAAGTCAGTGACAATTATCAAGCATCTTTAATTTGTACACCTCGTACACCTAGTAAATAAATAAGTGTAACAATGATGGTTACATTGCTCAATGTCTTGATGCAGAAGGTTTATTGTGTTTTTAATTGTTTTAATGAAATATTGTATTTATAAATAATAGGTATCATTATTTTAATCAGTTAACTGTCATGGGATCGTGAAGTCACAATATGTTTTGTGTACTTTAATTTTACACTTGTATGTGATTCAATGTATTATTACCAATGCTGTTCAAAATATAAACACCTTAATAAAAAAATGTATTTAACAGTTATTATATAAAATCGTTTCAGTTAGTAACTCGTCGTTTTTAGTTAAATAAAACATAAAACCGTGGTAAAATAATTGCGCTCATTCTATAAGTAACTCCTATAAAATACCTAACTGCAAAAAATAAATTCAAATGGAATGGATAAAACGAAGCCATCATAAAATCTCAAAACACCTATTCATCAGCGTAATTAACAGGACTTAACAGGCCTTACTTCCCTACTTAACAGACTTTAAGTACCTACTTAAAACCTAAAGCAGAATATCCAAACGGCAGCCCTAAGAACGTGAAACCAATTTACTTGCTTAATTCAAGAAATAACGATTTATCCCAAGTGGTCGCTCTCGATGAGAATTTGATTCTCAATTAAGCTGAAATTTAGAATAATCGAACAATAGGATCCCTTTGGCAAATTAATATTAGGACGCGTTTTCGCAGAAGATTGGATAAATTCAATTTAAACAGAATTAGGGGGAAATAAAGTCATATTTTACGTCGTGGCACCGCCAACTCCTTGCCGAAGTTATTTTTGATTTCTTAATCAACAAGTTTACCCGTGAGTGGGGTGGGTGGAGTATACCTAAGTACAATCATCTATCGTTTCCAGAGAAATGGGTTAAGACAATTTTATATGTCAGAAAATAAGTAATTGAGTGAACAGGTATATTACCTTCTAGACAAGCGTATTACCGCGTCGAACGCATTGTCACTTATTGTCAGATGATGTCGCGGACAAATGTAAGCTGTCCGGTGTAGTGCCACCGAACACCTTAGTTGGCAGTATTCGGGTGACGCGTTTACTTAGTAAAGGCCGGTCTAAGGAAAGGCCTTCAGTGCACATTTGGATAGCGTGTCGCCCGGGTGCATTCAGCTAACATCAACATTTTCACTTAACATTTTTAAACATTAAGAACATTTTTATAGAACAATAAATAAGTAATAATTCTAACAGTATTTTAACATAACAATCACCGCAAACCTCGCTACGTAACCGACATATTTGGTCCTTCGAAAGGTCCTCGCGCGTCGCGTAGTCCCGTGGGTTCGAGATTTTCCGTCGGGCGAGGTTGAACTAGCGTAACAACATAAACTGTGTGTGTGCAGTGTGAGGATTGCAGTGATAACATTGGAGAACAGGAGCGGCGAAGGCTGAGTATCGACAAACAAGATTCTCAAGTAATACATTTCCATTATTTTTTTAACATACTCTAACATTGAAGAAACATGGAGCTCATTGAAATACAATCAATGATCTACGAAAACATCGTCAAAATTGGCATCAACATTAAGAAAGATAGCGCTGATAGAAAAACAATAGATTACTTTAAGAGGCGGTTGAATACTCTGGAGGACTATTGGCGGGAGTATCAATTCAATCATGACCGTATAGGAATGGAAGTAAGTAAAACTCATTCTTATTTTATCGAACAAGAATATGAGAAGACGAATGAAGCGTACGAGGCAATCAAGGCTTTTATCAATGAGCAGTTCCAGCTACTGGTGGGACAGGCGGGAAGTTCATCCGCAGGTGAGAAACCTACGCCTTCTCATAGAACACCTTCTCGAGACGAGGTAACATTTGAAGATGCAGGTTCCAGCTCTCAAAGGCTGGAGAAACAGACCCTTCCAATGGTGGAAAAAGGTATGAACAGCAAGCGAGATGACTTGTTAAAGCGCCAGTATGCAAACTTTAAAGCTTTTCTGCGAACAACATCTAACATAGACGTGGAATTTATTACGGATAAGTGGGAATTTGAGGACGCCTTGACGTCATTGCAACAAAGATGGTCAGCGATCGACACACTTCATTGGGACATCGAGAGCGAATTGGAAGGAGGTGATGAAACATATAACAACATGTACGACAGGTATGAGAGCAAATTTTTACATTTAAAGAGGGCCTTGAACGCCAAAATGTGGTCGGTGGCTCACAGAGAGAAAGCCACTCCTATGTTAGAAATTCCTGTATTCAGCGGGAATTGGGACCAGTGGGTACCGTTTAAGGACTTATTTACAGAGGTAATTCACAATAATCCCTCATTGTCCAACGGTCAGAAGATGCAACATCTCAAGAGCAAAGTTCGAGGAGACGCCGAGAAACTTATACAACACCTGCAGATAAGTACTGACAATTATTTGGTCTGTTGGGATATTCTGACTCATCGTTATGATAACAAAAAACTTATATTTTCATCTCATATGAACACTCTGCTAGGTCTATCAAACATGCAACAGCCATCTCTACAGCAAATTAAGAGAATGCACGACACCACCCAGGAGTGTCTCAATGCTATAAAAAATCTAGGTGTCGATATAGCAACATGGGATCCTATGGTTGTACACATTTTAGGTCAGAAATTAGACACCGAAACATATGCTGAATATATAGGATCGCTAAAAAATTCAAAAGAATTGCCTATCCTTAAAGAATTTTTGGATTTCTTAGAAATGAAGTTTACTACCATGGAAACAGCTCGTCGTAAACTAGATAGTGTATCTCAGAGGCCCACCCATCAAACAAATTATTATCAACCAACATCGAACATAAGAAAACATAATTATAATCCTGTGAACAAAACTAACAATTATTATAACAACCAAAGTCACGGAAACAAGACTCTTGCGAAATCAATGCATGTATCAGATATCAGATGCCCTCTTTGTAACAAACAACATGGAATTTATAATTGTAGGAATTATTTATTACTAAATGATGACGAAAAGCTAAAAACAGCAAACAAATTGAAACTCTGCACCAATTGTCTTTTTAGCCACAATGGAAATCAATGTACTTCAACCTTAACATGTCGTAAATGCTTAGCTTCACATAACACTATTTTACACGATGCTTTTACGAAGTCAGCAAACCGGTCAAGCGCAGGTAACGCCACGAAACAACACGTGAAACATAATGAACACGTGGCGGGTACATCACATGCGTCTCAAGATGAAGACTCGGAAGTTTTACTTGCCACTGCCTTATTGAAGGTGAAGGCGTCAGATGGATCTTATCATATCATGCGAGCTTTAATTGACCAAGGTTCTCAGATATCATTAATAACAGAAAATGCAGCTCAATTATTAGGTGTCAAGAGGCAAAGGTGCAAAGGAGTTATATTAGGAGTAGGACAGAAGGAAAACAATTGTAAAGGGATGATAACAATTGAATGTGCTTCAATGCACAACGATTTTAAGTTTGAATCAGATGTACTTATAATGAACAATCTCATCAAAGGCCTACCGAACAAAACATTCCCTAAACCGTCATGGTCACACATTGAAAACATTAATTTAAGTGATCCTGAATTTTTCAAGAGCCGCGATATACAGCTACTGTTTGGAGCGGAGATATATGCTCAAATTACATTAGGTGGAATCATAAAAGGAGAAAACAAACATCAACCGTTGGCCCAACAAACACAATTAGGATGGATGCTGTGCGGAAATGTAAAAACGTATCAGTGTAATCTAGTCTTAAACAACATCGAAGAAATACAAAAATTTTGGGAAGTAGAGGAAATTAGTGAACCTTCGAATCTATCGGTAGAAGAACAAGAATGCATGCAGTTTTACTCTACAACAACAAAACGTAACACAGACGGTCGCTATGTAGTTAGGATACCGTTGAAAGATGAGTTAAAAAACAAATTGGGTTCTTCTAAACCTATGGCAGTGGCGCAATTCAAAAACTTAGAACGTAAATTGCAAAAACAAGAGTCACTTGCCCAAAAATACAAAGCGTTTATGAAGGAGTATGCCGAGTTAAATCACATGACACCGGTAGATAACAATAACAGAAACATGACCCTCGAATTCTATTTGCCACATCATGGTGTCCTACGAGAGGAGTCGAAATCGTCAAATTTGAGAGTTGTGTTCAATGGTTCGGCCCCAACAAGTTCGAAATGGAGTCTTAATGACGTCATGCATAAAGGACCCAATCTACAAAGGAACTTACAGTCTTTACTTTTACAATGGAGACAATTTCCCTACGTGTTTACCGCGGACATTGAAAAAATGTACCGTCAAATATTGGTTGAGAGTAACGATCAACATCTTCAAAAAATTGTCTGGCGAGAGTCACCAGAACAATCTTTAGAAACATATCAATTGACAACAGTAACATACGGAACAAAGGCTGCACCATTTTTAGCAATGATGACATTGAAACAATTGGCGTCAGATGAACAAAGTAGATACCCAGAAGCATCTGCTGTCTTGGACGGATCGTTCTATATGGATGACCTTTTACATGGCTGCTACAATTTAGAACAAGGGAAACAACTGATCATTGATTTAATTCAGTTATTAAAATCTGGTGGATTTAATCTACGAAAGTGGTCATCAAACAATGAGGAGCTTTTAGAAAAAATACAAGAATGTAAGGATGACACTGTATTTAACTTTAAGACCGAAGACACGTCTAAAACATTAGGACTATGCTGGAACTCTAAAGAGGATCAATTTACATTCAAATTCAACTTTACAAAGCCAACATCAAAACTAACAAAAAGAAGCTTATTATCAGAAATATCGAAACTATTCGATCCGCTAGGCTGGTTGACACCCCTATCAACTAAATTAAAGTTACTGTTTCAACAACTATGGAAAAATGATCTTCAATGGGACGAAGACGTGTCAGAAGACATTCAGAAGGAATGGTCAAAAGTAATGATAGATATAGATAACATTAACAGCTGTGCTATACCGAGGTGGATATTGTGTAAAGAGAATGACGTCATAGAGCTACACGGGTTTTGTGACGCATCGGCATCCGCTTATGCCTGCGTTGTATATGCAAAACCAAAAAATCAACAGAGTACAGTTATTGTGGCAGGAAAATCAAAACTAGTACCTCACAAAAAAGCTTTAACATTACCACGAATTGAGCTTTGCGGCGCTCTTTTACTGTCAAAGCTCATCGACAAAATCAAACAGAGCATAAATGGTAAAGTGGAAGTCTATGGTTGGTGCGATTCCATGGTGGTGCTGGGGTGGCTTCAAGGAGAGCCAAGCCGTTGGAAATCGTTTGTCGCAAACAGAGTCAAGACTATAAAACAGATTATGCCAGCTGAAACGTGGAGATACGTGAAATCCAGTGAGAATAGCGGTGACTCAGCGAGTCGCGGTTTGACAGCGACTCAGTTACTGAATCATCCGCTATGGTGGCACGGTCCATCATGGCTACCAACTTTTAACGTAGAAAAGGAACAAGAACAAGTAGTTTATAAAACAGAAGAAGAAACAAGAATAAAGAAACTGATAAACGTAGTTCAACTAAACAGTAATAACATCATAAATGATTTATTACAGCAACATAACTCATTTTTAAAAATAGTACGTGTATTAGCATGGATACTCAGAGTATTGACACCGATTGCGCAACGTAAACATTTACCTAACCACATCACATTACAAGAACTGCGAAAGGCCAAATCAGCTATTATAAAACATGTACAACAATCGGAATTAGCAAGTGACATTGAGCAATTAAACAAACAGGGAAGGGTAGCAACAAACAGCAAAATTTTAAACTTAAACCCTTTTGTTGATAAAGACGGGTTTCTAAGAGTTGGAGGTCGCTTAAGAAACGCGAACATGAGTGAAGAAATGAAACATCCGAAAATAATTCCTAACAAGTGTCGGTTGGCGGAGTTACTAATAGAAGAAGCTCATCAATTAACATTTCATGGGGGACCTCGGCTAACCTTGGCCACCCTTAGACAACAATATTGGATTCCAAGTGGATACAGTACAACAAAATCACAGTTAAGAAACTGCGTGACGTGCAGGAAGTACGAAGCAAAGAAGCAATACCAACTGATGGGTGATCTTCCTGCAGCAAGAGTCAACGAGGCTGCTCCATTCTACCACACTGGAGTGGATTATACAGGTTTCGTAAACATAAAAGCAAACAAAGGAAGAGGTATAAAAACATTTAAAGGGTATGTGGCCGTATTTATATGTATGGTCACCAAAGCCGTACATTTAGAACTCTCTGGGAGAGAGCTGTTCAGAGCCTAAAACGGCATCTCAGACGAGTGATCGGTGAGCAAAGGTTAACATTTGAAGAATATTCAACAGTACTAGCACAACTAGAAGCTTGCCTAAACTCGAGGCCACTATGCTCCCTCACAGAAAACATAGAAGATTTAGATTATCTGTCACCAGCACATTTCTTAACAGGAAGATCAGGACTTACCGTAATAGAGACTAAGGAAGACGCACGAACAAGATGGCATATGACCAATAACATTTCAAAACAGATATGGAAGAAGTGGAAAAGCGAATACTTGAGTCAGTTAACAGCAAGAGAAAAGTGGACGAAACCACAAAGAAATATGAAGGTTGGAGACTTGGTGGTGGTACATGAAGATAACCTCCCACCAGGGAAATGGGTTATGGGCCGAGTAGTAGAACAGTTTTTTGGAAGCGATGGCTACGTCAGAGTGGTGTCATTAAAAACAAAAAACGGCATCATTAAAAGACCAATTGTGAAACTCTCTCTATTGCCAGTCGAAACAGCTGATCAGGGAAATAGTACACCTGCGATACACAACAACAACGGTCAAGATAACACAAAACAGATGACACGCGGAAGTGTCTCAAGTATCGTCATGTCTTTAACATTTTTCATGAAGTTTTAACACAATACAAATCGCACCTAAATATAGCTTAGATAAGAACAAACACGTCGATGTATTCATATTGAGAAGGAGTCTACATAATAAAGTTACAACATACCTAAACAAAATATGCATAAAAAATAACAATAGACGGACAGTGTAACGTGATACCGCGTCCCAGCTGATCCACGAGTAAACGGAATGCATTACTACAATGAACTTTGATGATGCAGCATTTCAATGAATACTCCAGACATCGTGGCTTTATCAATGGAGTTTGCTACCTTGCCAATTCTTTTATCTAATATTTGACCCAGATGTGAAAACAAATAACAAATCCGTCCCTCTAGTAAAGTAATCTGCGATTAAGAACAGCCAAAGTGAAGAAGGAGAATCACGATGTCGTACCAGTACGTGAACAACTATCCCTATGTCGGCGCTGATGCGCTGGCGGCAGGCGCGGGTGCGCTTGTGGCAGGCGCGCTGCTGTGCCGGTGCTGGAGGCGCCTCGCACGGCACGCGCTTCTTTTCTATTACATGGAACTACAGTGGATATTTAGTGTTAGTGAAGTGAATAGTGCGGGTCCTAGTGCGCGTCAGAATATGGCTGATCGTCAGCCTAGTGCTCGGCTCTATTATAGTGTAGTGAACAAAGCTAAAGTGACTGACATTGTGTGTACCCCGTTACCACGAAAATAAGTCGGAACAATTAGCCTTTAATTATTTTAATATTAACATTTTACTATGGCATCATCTTGTAAACATAACTAACAGTCACCTCATTTCATTACTAACGTAATTTGATTGTAACAAGATAGATAACGCCCTCATCCCCATTTTTTGAGGCCCCGGAATATGTCCGGTGTAGTGCCACCGAACACCTTAGTTGGCAGTATTCGGGTGACGCGTTTACTTAGTAAAGGCCGGTCTAAGGAAAGGCCTTCAGTGCACATTTGGATAGCGTGTCGCCCGGGTGCATTCAGCTAACATCAACATTTTCACTTAACATTTTTAAACATTAAGAACATTTTTATAGAACAATAAATAAGTAATAATTCTAACAGTATTTTAACATAACAATCACCGCAAACCTCGCTACGTACCCGACATAAGCTTTTCTTCGAGGAAAAAATGTGTAAGAACCAAGATTTTTACTCTTGATATGTTTGTGTTTATTAATTTAGGGCTTTCAATAACACAGAAACTAGCTTATAAAATACTTTGTAATGAAAATTAATCTTAAATGATTTTCTATTCTATTCTAATCAGAATGGACGTCCAATGGCAGTGTTTAATCATTGTATCACTATTATATAGTTGAAGGTATTCAATATGCTTAGCTGTACCTATAACATTATATGAACTGGCTTTCAAGAGGCTTTGCATTCCATTTGAATGATAGGCTATCAATTGATTGCTTAGTGACGAACTATTGACAAATTGCTTTGCCGCTTTGCTCATGTAGCCTACCACCAATCAGTAATGTGCAAGCATTATTGTGTTCCGGTTTGATAAGCAAAGTAGTCAGTGTCAATGTCTCAGGGTAACGGAGCGCACAATAGTGCTGCGTAGGCCTTCGTTGTTCAAAATTCTGAATGGCACTGCAATGATTATGGGTTGGCATTATGCTTCCATCAGGCAAAAATCTCGCTTGATTCGTTACCTAATAGTATAAAAAAATATTCAATGGCAAAAATTCAACACAGAAAAAATAGTTGTCACTAAAATAAATTGCGCTAAAAAGCCATCTCTACCGGTGAAGAAGATATAGTTATTTACTTCGGTCATCAAATTGGAATACTGTAATACTTGCGACATACTGCTTGGGGATAGGCTAGACCAGTAAAGCGGTGGTATCCACCCAGACACTCACACGAGTTAGTCCTGTGATTAATTGAAGGCCTGCATGCCTTCAATTACTACTGCAGGTTTTGAGCACAGTAAACACGCTGATAATAGCAGTTTAGCGACAAACTTTTTGAAGATGGTAGTTAATCAGATAACCAGTAGAATATGCCCTTCCACCATACATAATCTATGCACTCTTTTTCAATTAGTGGTTTGATAAACATGCCATTCAAAGTGGCAATGTTTCCCGTACTTTGGGAACAAGCTAGCGGATAATTAGATTAAGATTATAAATAGGTAGGTATGTGTAACGTAAGTTTATTTTTATGAATTTGTTTATGTATTTAGTGCAATGCATTTTTCCAAGATAAAAGATAGCCTATGTTACTCTCCGTTCCATAAACTACATCTATGCAAAAAAATCACGAGGATCCGTTGCGCCGTTGCTGCGTGAAAGAAGGAAAAACCAACAAACCTACAAACTCTTTATTTCGCATATATTATAGTAAGGACGACTAATTTAATTGAAACGCTTTAAGTTATTTTCAAAAATAAACGCAAACGTTTCCACGTGCCATCCTCGTATTTATTTAACCTTGAAAATAATAAAATCGTTTTCGAGAAATCTAACTTAAATCTCGATATTGGATCAAGACAATAAACCTAACTCAGATTTGCAACAAATGCTGGAGAATTAAATAAATGCATACTTCACTCGTGAAACGCACTGGCTCCATCAGTACAGTCCGTATTATCTATACAAATAAATAAAATTGAAGTGTCTGTTTGTAGTGTCAAAATAATAGCTTTTTACTAAATGCATATGAAGTATATATACGGTATGGACAATAAAAAAACTATTTTTAAAAATTTTGTCTGTCTGTCTGTTTGTTCCGGCTAATCCGAAACGGCTTGACCGATTTTGATGAGACTTTCACTGGCAGTTTGCTGGTGTTATAAGGAGTAACTTAGGCTAGATGGGTGAAGCCGCGGGGCAAAGCTCGTTGTTATATATATTTGTGTTTTTAGTTTGTTCTTCTTTCATGCAGCAGCGAAGTAACGGATTGACGTGATATTTTTTCATATAAAAAGGATTAAAAATGGGCAGGAGAATGAAATTGACTACTTTTTTCTTACAAAAGTGTACCTACGAGAATTTCCACGCGGATAAAACCACGGGGAGAAGCCAGTATTTCATAAAATGCTGACCGAGAGAGAGTTTGATATATATTTTTTTAACTTTAACAGATAAAAATATTAAATTGGTCCATAAACGTTCGTAACAATATTATATATGTATTATAACTAAATAAATAAATAAATAACGTATTTAAAAAAAAATACATTTTATTAAATCTATTATCGTTTTCGATTTTCGTATCGATAAAAGATAAAAAACAGGAAGCGTTTTTGTTCCTTTTACGCTATTTTTTACTTCTTCATACTTAAAGTTATTTAATTTTCACGAACGCTCTACTGGTGAAAATGAGAATAAAGTATTTTAGTATAATAATCTTAAAATTCGCTGCAAACGAAACTTTCGAAATGTTTTTTTACATAAATATTATAATAAGTGTAGGTAATGCCTTTAAAAATCTAGGTAATAACAATGAATAAAGAGCTTTGAATATTAATTTGGAAATTAAAAAAAAATACTGCGCAGGTCCTTTTGCCAACTCTTCGTTTTGGAAGCCGTTATTATTTTCATTGCAGACATTATTACGCATTTATAAAGACTATATCGTTTATGAGTGTAGTAATTATGGCTCCAAATGATGCAGTTAAATTTGAGTGCGTGAAAGGTGTCGCTAATCCGACTTTACTGCTAAAGTTTTACTTTCAAACGAGCCATTATGTTCTAGGAGTTGTAAAAAGATCACTTTAAATTCCATTAAAACCCCGACTTTATATTCACAATTACGGCGTAAGTTTAAATACGAATTTATCAAAAATAAAATGATAATAATATATTGTTATACATACACATAAGTATAAGTACATTTTAAGCCGTAATTACACGTGTAATTCCGCCGGTGTGCGTTTTACGCGCGTTGCGTGTATCTTTTTACGTCAGAGTAATCCGCCCGTAGCAGGCCGTAGTCATACTACGTGCGACCAAACGCCAACTAAAATCCATACGCGATATAATTCTCGCTAATCAAGCGCGAAATCCACCAGTTAACGATGCAGCGCAATATGCTTATTATACAAAATAGTCCAGTTATCCTTAATTAAATGTAATTATTATAGGTTAGTGTCTTTGTTCGCCGAGTGGAGACGGCCTTATCGACTGGGCGGCGCCATCGCGCTCTCTCCGCCGAAGCGCCTTCTCTTTCGGACTTGCTCGGCAGCCTTCGGCCTCGCTCGCTACGTTCACTAGAAATTTAAGGGCAGCGTTACGGGTATTCCGACAGGCGCTCTGCGTCTGCGGAGCGGGCCGTGGCACCCGCACGGCGTTATATAACGCACCGATCCTAATACATGACTTAAAACAAACCAAATATAACTTTAAAAATATAGAGTTATAACTCCTCCATATAAGGATACCTCTAAAGTTCGGTCAAAGAGAAAAGCGCTTAAAGTACGGCCAATTGTCGTGACGACAAAAAGACGATAGTAGCAATTTCCCTTTGCCGACAACCCTTTGCGAGGCGAGAGGCCGAACGCGACCGGGCCACATGGCGGGCGGGCGGCGGGGGTGCGCGCCGGCGGGGGCGGGCGGGCGCGCGGGGAGGCTCTCCCGGGCCGCCCCGCCTCAGTGGCGGCCTGCAGTGGCACCGACGCGCGTGTCGCTACAGACACTTCCGCCCCGCGCACCTAATCCGCTCATTTAGCAAGCAAACGCCGCATACGGTGTGGTGGCGGTGGCAGCCTTGCGGCGCCAGCCCCCAGGGCCGATGCTCTGAGCGGCCGGGCCCCTCCGCCCGACCTGCTTCGATCCGCGTCCACCGGCATGTGATATCGCGCCGCGCCACTTGACAAAATGATTGTGTGTTCGATTGTTTACGTTAACGATAGTTGATAACCGGGAGGCCGACGCTGGCATGCTAATGTGAGTACCACTTAACCCTCGTTCTGCCTCTGACCAGAGACACGCGAAAGGATCGCCCTCACAAAATTTCCGTCAAAAAAGTAGGCTCACTCGCACTCGCATGTCTCGGTGGCAGAGCGATACATTACGTTCTCCTGCAATGCGACAGCGTTGGGACGCGTTACGAGAAAGTTTTCCATGAATTATAAAGGTGTCTCGTGGGTTTTTAAAATTAGAATTTGTATTGTTGACAGTCGGACTGTTCGGCGTGGCGTTTCGTGGACTGGTCGGTTTCGGTGCGCACGTGGAGTGGTTTGTGGCGACGCGGCGCGCGGCGCGGGCTGCGGACGCGTGGACAGACGCGCGGGCGGACGCGCGGTCAGACGCGCGGGCTGGGCGCGCGCGGCACGAACAACGCGCGTCGCGGGCACGGCGCGATGCGGTAGCGCGGCGGCGCGGCCGAGCGGCGGGCGACCACTCGTGCGCTCTCGGCTATGTGCCCCCTTTGCGCTACATTGTAAGTAAATAATTTTTAGTATTAATATAGAAAAAAAAATTCAAAACGCTAATTTTTGTACTGAAAAAATTCCAGCATTATCACGATAAAATCCATTATTAGAGGAAACTTTACAAAAATGCAATTTATGTTGTCAAATATTTTCCTAACCATCTGAGTTGCCAGCTGACAAATTGCCTGATTTTACTTTCCTTTTACTACTTATTTTCTATATGTGACTGATATCTAGAAATATCTATGTGCATTTAGATATTCTGTAAATAATACTTTAATTGCACCTATCCGAAGATTCGATACAAACAACTTAAAATTTGTCTTAACATTTATAGCATATCATGTATGAACTTCAAAATACCATTATTTTTTACAAAATATATAGTTCAATTTTAAGTGGATTTATAAAACTGTGAACATTTCTATTACTTGTGACCCGTAAAATGATTACAAAACGTGAAAAATTTATTTTCATACCCGAAAACTATTTCATAATTTAATATTTTCCATCCATGCAAAAAATCTGTTAGTATCAACTATTTATCACATAAAAAATATTTTTTCATAAAACCGCTGAGCTAAAACCATACGATTTCATCACATTCATTTCCTATTGATGTTGACACATACATACTATTTCAGTATATACCTTAATACTGTTTTATAATATTTTCTTGAAACGAAATGAGTTTCTATCTTAAAATATTCTTTCTTCCGAAACATAGCTTGTTAGAGCAAAGGGGTTTTGAAGAAATTTCAAATAGCCGTATCTATAGACACTTTTTTAAACCGGTAAGCTAAAAGTATGCAAAAACCATAACATTTGATCATATTCACTTCCATCTGACGTTGATAGATCACGCGCGGGGCCAGAGGGTTGACATTACATCGCAAAACGTTCGAAAAGCAACACGAAACTTGCAACTGGGTCATGGGAATATCATGATTTACATACACACGACCAAAATATACGTTACATGCGCTATACAAATTTTTACTGCACACCATAAGGAAAAACAAAATACTCTGCAAGAATACAGGCTAAAGTTAGCTGTCTTATCGCTTATCAATCTCTATGTGCGTTCTTCAGTTCCCTTCTCTACAATTTCTCGTAGGTAAGATTTGTTGAGATCATGGAAGATTGACAGGCTAGACTCTAGAGCTTAAAGTAGCCATTAATTGAAAGTATTTATTTATTATATTTGCACTGAAAAATTGAATTAACTCCATGTATTTCTCGTTTAAAAATACACAGTAACAGAAAACATTTTTTGTTATGAACGAAATTTAAAGCTTCTAAATTCGGTATAGTAAGTTATTAAATAGTTCATGAAATTATTGATAAAGCGAAAGAAATGTGTGAGATTAAAGTAGGTACATCATAGTATAAGTATAGTAAAATAAGTAAATATTATCACTTACAATGTCTATAATGTATTTTTTTCTTTTACTAAGTATTAAAAATTTTAGCGAACCATTTAAAAATGCAGGTGCAAATCAAAGCGTCATAGGCTTTCATTTGTCCTCAACTGTTAAGTAGTAAAAAATTGCATAAATAGGAAAATACAAGCAAAAATTTTGCAGACCAAATTCATATTTCTAGCAAAATTTCAGAGCAGTTGAAAACTAAATTACTTTACCATTCCATGCATAAAAATAAATTTTATGAAGAGTTGTAGTATGGCGTCCAACATAAAATGCTCTCATTTCAGCCTTGAGTTGTTATTATGCCAATGGACTCAATTCCAAAGGGAAATTAACATTATAAAGTGTTTGGGACACAACACGGAAAGTACAAGTATGTCTTGTCTTATAATTTCTAACCAAAATAATTGTATCCAATTATAGGTGTGCACCATTAAAAGAACTATTCGTCTTTAAAGTTATTTTTATAAAATAAAACATAGTTTAACAAATCTAAAATGAAATTTAAAATTAAACAAGTCGATTCACACATTATAACGGGATATTTACCGTGATTATTATTGAGCGATTGTTACTAAAACAGTGTTTAAACAAGTCAATGTAACAAAAGTTACATAAAAAACACGGCTGCCCAGCCAATATCACTCGGGATGATGTAAGGATGCTAACGATTACCAATCGAAATCGGTTCAGGTATTTAAACATTATGGTGGAATAAATAAACTCACATACATAGGTACATACAAACATACATACGTGAACCCTAAAACCATTACACTCCTTTTAAATAGGAATGGACTGGCATATTCGAGTATAGTTTTTACGCTCTTGTCTCTACCTCTAAGACATGTATGGCGTTATGATGCAATTATGATGTACTCTTATTTATCATTACAAAATATCTCTACAATTATTTTTTTTAATTTTTATTTACATTATGCATATTTATAAAATTGTTTGCCCAAATGAACAGAAATAGCAATTCAACTAACTTTTAATGGTTTTGTATCCCGTATATTTTACATTACGAGCTTTATAGCGCACGAGTAGATTTTTATTTTGCAAACCAAAATGTGAACTAAATATTTCCTTGTAAGTAATGAAAAAAAAAATTAGCACTATATTCAACATTTCTAAATGACAATACAACGTAAAAATTAAAAACTGCATTGTTGGGTATTTTTTTTTAAAAGTAAAATATAAAATTTAGAAAAATATTATTCACACGAAAATTTAATGTTTTATTCGGGATACTTCCAAAAATGAAATTAAACATTCACAATAGTTTTTTTATAGATTTACACAGAACAAATAGAAATCCTCCGACTAATCTCGCATTCATTTGTATTTTTTGTTTAAACTTAACTTTTAATATTCATATGCATACTTTAATTTCAAGAAATAAACTAGATAAATTGAATACTAAAATATCGTCTCTTCTGCAAAAACAACATTAGAATTGTAATTTAAAAACGGCTCCAGCCAATCTGGATTCTAATATGACAGTAAAAAGAAACTAAATAAGCTTGATCCCGGCTCTAGTTCTAATAAAAACAGGCACGGCATGCAATACCGCCTGCCCTCCTGCCTTAGCACCAACAAGCACTCCACCTGGGATATTGAACACGACTCACGACTTGATTGGCTGGAATAAATGCAGTGATATTGGATTTCACTCCTAGCCCTGTTAAATAGGTACTACACATTCTTGTGTTTAATTTGTTCATGCCGATAAGTTTTAGCCGTATTATGTTTGAATGAGGTCATAGAAAAAGAATAAAAGCCAAATTATTTAGGAACTCTCGGTTGTAGACAGGTAGCTATGTACATATAATAAAATAGAAAAAATATTTATTGAGCACATTGGTTTCGCCATATCCATAATATATCTTTAAAAATGTAGGTACGTCATAAAGACCTCGACGGGTTATTATTTTTTTTATAAAATTATAGAAGGTAGGTTGGCAGCCATTTTCCTTGTCATATTCCTTTCGCATCTCATTTTTGTTGTCTCCTTCACACCCGCACGCCTACATATGTATGCCTCTCGCTCGCGTGAAGATATCACGTGACCGTCGCTGCGTGTGATTGGATGAGAGGAGGCACACCGCTAGAAGAAAAGAGAATCGTCCGCGATTTCGCCGAGAAAGCAGCTAAGTTTTCTCCTCCCGCTAAAAAGTGATATTTCTAGTGAATTTCACTCAAAATAATACAGACAGAACATTCTTGTATTCGTTACAAGCAGTGACGCGAGTTGGTGTTGTGAAATTCGAAAGAATTAACAGTGAAAACTGTACGACCCGTGCACGTAGGTACCTACTGCCACGCCAAGGACTAATTAAGGACGCAGACCAGCCTGGATGTACAGGCCTTGCAGCACAGGAGGAGCACTCTCAACAAGGTAGGCGTGCATTCCATCTTCTCCACCGTCCTAGATTTCTTTGGCTGCCAGCCGTGTAGGTTCTATTCAATACCTAGGTACCTTTTACTCGTTTTCTGTCGCCGCCCGCACCGCGAACTAGCCTATTTTGGAAATTAATATAACCCGCAAAAATTACAGTCCACACCCGCTGGGGTCTCATGATTTTTATTATTGACCCCCCGCACCAGATTTCTCGAAGTCTGGCCCATTGAGTCAATCTCGTTGTCTCAATTTTAATATATACGCACCCGCCTACCTATAGAGGTGGTAGCTAGCCATTGCGGCAGTTAGCGCCTCCATAGTTTGGTCCTCCGTTCCGGACGTTTCTTTTGCTTATCCTTAGGGATTTCCCGCTAAATTTAAGTCTAGATTAGTCTAGCTTACTCCCGCCCTAGGTCTAGATTCGTTTAGTTACCTCCGCTTATTTTAATCTAGAATTGTCTAGTTAAAACCGCTTCAACCATTAACTCGCCTTAAATGTTTACATAATTATAAACAAACATTAATCTTACTTTTCTACGCGCTTTAATCTGTTTCTGCAATAAACAACAGAAATTAATCGTGCTAAATACATAGCCTTAATTACTTCAACGTTCTTATGTACTTGCTAAATTAGTCGTACATATAACTGTTCCGAACATACCTGCGCACCGCACAGCTGTTGCTAAAAATAGATAACAAAACTTGTATTCATTTAATCTTTCGTCAAAATGTCAAAAAAGGTAGACGTAGAATTTAATGAAAATAAAGAGATTCTTCTCTTACAAACTAAACGCGATACACTTTTTGAGTTTATTCAAATTGTTTATGATAACTCAAAAAAGGCTCACATTAGTGAAGAATGCATGGAGAATTTCTTGTGTTCTGCAGAAACAATTGATGAAATCCGCTCCGAGTTTCGAGAACTTGTCAATTTGCACAACATCGCACTACTTGAAAACGACCCAACTAGCAAGCCTAATTATCAATGTTTAAACTCGTTTGAAAGTCTTTACTGTCGTATAAAACGCGTATTAAAACGGGTTGAACCCACACCTTCGAAGGTGGACGCTGAGCTAGATCAGAAAGGTTCATCCGATCGCATAGGTTTAAAATGCAGATTGCCATCATTACCGCCAATCGAAATTATTTCTTTCGACGGCGATATTCAAAATTGGCCTTTATTTTTCGCTAGTTTTAAGTCCATGATACACGATAATCCAATGTTGACGGACGCTGAGAGATTGTACTATTTAATAGGGAAACTCTCAAAGAAGGCGCAAACCGTTTTCTCAGGTATTACGCCGTGCGCAGCTAATTACGAAGTAATATTAAAATGTCTTGTTGATAGGTATCAAGATACCCGTACGCTCGCATCTACCTACTTAGATCAGATGTTAAATCTCAAGTTGAATGGCAACGCTTCTTCATCTAAGTTTCAATTATTTTTAGATCAATTTGTTACCGCCGCGAACGCACTAACAAACTTGAAGTTAGATGACATGACTGACTTTATGTTAATGCATATCGCGTTAAAGAAACTGGATGAAGAGACGGTCCGTGCGTTTGAGTCACAATATCGCGACGTAAAAGTACCTACTTTCATACAGCTGACCGATTTCATAAGGGGACAGTTTAGAATATACCATAATGTACAAAACAACACTAGTGCTTCTAGTTCTTCAAAAAATACATATAAACCGCGTAATCATGTACCTAACCCGCAAACTTATGTCGCCGTGTCGGCTTCTGTAAATAAATGTCTTTGTGACAACTTTGTTCATGACCATTTTTATAAGTGTCCTAAATTTAATGAGTTGACACCTTCCGCTCGGTTTAAATGTGTTAAAGAACATAATTCATGCATTAATTGCCTAAGTTTAAAACATAAAACCCGCGATTGTAATTCAACTTTAAAATGCCGAAGTTGTCAACAAAAGCATCATTCTTTATTACATTTTAATAAGCAAATTAATCAAACCGCGTCGCTATCGCAAAATAATAATACTGTGCCCGCGTCCGGAATCGAACCCGCGCATCATGCGCAGTTACGCAATACGTCAAACGCTAGCTGCGCGGGCACAAGTGCCCCGCCACGACCGTCTCCGTCTGAGTCCGCGCGCAATGTGAATGTGTCTTCGTTTCACACGTCCATTGCCGCGCCAACACCGGATATATTAAATAATGATGATCACAACGCGCAATGTAGACCTACAACTATATTATTGTCGACTGCTCAAGTTGTCATTTATGATCGGAATGGGAAATCTCACCTGGTAAAATGTTTACTTGATTCAGGTTCACAAAGTAATTTCATAACAAACGTATGCTGCGATTTATTGGGTTTGAATTATAATAAAAATACGCAATTAATTGTTAGAGGTTTCGGTGGCGCTGAAAAGCCTATTAAAGGATCCACGGACTTTGAAATATTTTCACGTTTTTCTCATGACGTTCATTTTAATGTTTCGGCACTTATTGTCGATCGCATCACGGATAACTTACCTTCGGTTCCCGTTGATGAATCTGCGTTCGCGCACATTCACTCGCTACCGCTCGCGGATAGCACGTTCGCTACGCCCTCAGAAGTGCATGTACTCCTGGGTGCAAATATTTTTCCTCACCTGTTGCTACCTACCACGGTACATAACAAGGTGAATGGAATGCCGCCCGCGCTAGAAACTGTTTTAGGGTATATAATCATGGGTTCCGCTCCCGCATTATTACCTAAACGCGACTTAAAAATGACGTCAGCCTGTTGCGCTGTCGTCGAGCAGCCTTCCATAGACCAACTTCTCAAAAGGTTTTGGGAGCTCGAGGAGGTTGCCGCTCCGCCCGCCCGCAGTCAAGATGACCTTGAATGCGAGAACCATTTTCGTGCTACTACTACGCGCGATGCTAGTGGTAGGTATACAGTGGCATTGCCGTTTAGAGACGATGTTTACAAATTAGGAGATTCGTACTCAGCCGCACATAGGCGCTTTCTGTGCTTAGAACGAAAATTGGAGTCGTCAAAAATATTGCGCATCGCTTACAACGATATCATTCGTGAATATCTTGATAACGGTTACGTTACCGAAATAGGGCAGATTGATAACTTAAAAAATATTTCTCCCGCCGCGTCTTATTTCGTCCCGCATCACTGCGTGCAGCGTGATGATCGAACAACCACCAAGGTACGAATGGTTCTAGATTCCAGTAGTCGGACTAGTACAGGGGTTTCGCTCAATCAGGTGCTGCATTCAGGCCCTAATCTACAGGGTGATTTAAATTGCATACTTATAAATTTCCGCCTTTTTAAAACCGCGATTTCAGCTGACTGTCGTCAGATGTTTCTACAAATCGGAATGCACGAATCCGATCGCAAGTTTCAGCGAATTATATTTAGATTTCAGCCGCAAGACCCACTATCGGTCTTTGAATTTAATCGAGTTTGTTTTGGAATGACATCCAGCGTCTTTCACGCCGTTCGCGTAGTTCATCAGCTCATCGCTGATGAGAAGCATAAGTTTCCTGTAGCTGCCGAGATTGCAGCCAGCTCAACCTACATGGACGACGTATGCTTCAGCATAATGGCGGATGACTCATCACAAAATGATGAAGCCGTCGCTGTCGCCGCGTGTATCCAGCTTATTGATCTCTTCAAGGCAGGACAATTCGACCTTGTCAAGTGGACCAGTAACTCCCCCGCTGTCCTGCGCGCCATTCCTGCGTCTCATCGCGCTTCTGCAGATGTGGAAATAGATAAAGGTGCCGCACCGCATAAAATACTGGGCACGCACTGGGACAGGTCTGATGATGTCTTTAAATTTAGGGTTGTCACTCCGGAGTCAGGGTGCACTAAACGCATTATTTTATCCGTCGTCGCGCGCTTATGGGATAACTTAGGCTTGGTAGCTCCTGTCATATTGCACGCTAAGCTTCTCATTCAAGAGCTTTGGCTATTAAAATGTGACTGGGACGACAAGCCTCCTAGACGTATACAACAACTTTGGTCTCAGTTTTGCAGTGAGTTGCCTACGCTAAATGAAATACGCATTCCTCGACATTTAGGTGTTGTTCAGGGCTGCGTAGCCAACTTACTTGGCTATGCTGACGCTAGTGAACGTGCCTACGGAGCAGTTATATACCTACAGGTTGTTGTAGGGAGCGCAAGATCTGTTACGCTCGTCTGTTCCAAGTCCAAAGTTGCGCCGCTAAAAACGCTTTCTATCGCTAGATTAGAGTTGTGTGCCGCGGTTCTTATGTCAAAATTAATGCGTAAGGTTCTTGACCTTTTCGAACCGCGATATAAGATTTCAAACATTTTTGCCTTTACCGATTCAAAGGTTGTACTTTGCTGGATCAATTCTTCCCCCCATCGATGGCAAACGTTCGTGGCAAATAGGGTTGTCAAAATTGTTGACAACATCCCTGCTAGTTGTTTTCATCATATAGCAGGAGTTGAAAACCCTGCTGATTGTCTATCGCGCGGTTTGTCTCCCGCGATGCTTATCAACCATCCTCTGTGGTTTTCGGGACCATCATGGGCTTCTGAAGATCCATCAAAGTGGCCTATCGCAGAGTTCAATCACAACGACATCGGTGAAGTGCCAGAACTAAAGCCGCTTGCACATGTAACTACCGTACCCGCTAATGAATCATTAATTTACGCTCTCGCAAATCGTATATCTTCATGGTCGAAACTGTTACGAATTATTGTGTTCGTTTTCCGGTTTTCAAAATTATTACCGCGCGCATCTTCAGTCACTCGCTCAGATTTGGAATTTGCTGAAATTAAAATCATACTCGCACTTCAATATGTTCACTTCGCTGAAGACATACAAAAGATAAAAAATAAACAAAATTGTTCACCCGCCTTACAAAAATTAAAACCGTTTTTAGACAAAAATGGAATCATTCGCGTCGGCGGCCGATTGTCAAACGCAACGCTCGATTATGCGCAGAAACACCCGTGTGTTCTCCCGCGACATGACCACGTGGTCAATGCGATTATCGATTATTATCACAGAAAATATTTGCACGCCGGTCCCGAACATCTGATGTCCTTACTCAGGCGTCATTATTGGATACTCGCCGCTCGGCGAGTTATTCGTAGTCGCATACACAAGTGCAATACTTGTTTCCGAGCAAAGCCGCGTCCATCCTTTCCAATAATGGCCGATTTGCCAGCATACCGCGTCAACCAGGTTGACAAACCTTTTTCGCATACAGGCTGCGATTACGCAGGTCCTCTGCAATACACGCCCGTGCGTGGCAGAGGCGTCAAAAGCCGTAAGGCATGGCTCTGTATTTTTACGTGTCTAACTACTCGCTGCTTACACATAGAGATAGCGACGGAATTGAGCACGGTAAATTTCCTCGCTGCGTTCAAGCGCTTTATTTCCCGCCGCGGTCCAATTCAGTGTCTATATACTGACAACGCTACTAATTTCGTTGGTTGTAAATCGTATTTGCGCGATCTTTACAAATTCCTCGATGGATTCAAGCCGCACCTTGATCATGAGCTCTCTGAAAGTCGCATTGATTTTAAGCAGATTCCGCCAGTCAGCCCTCACTGGGGTGGTTGCTGGGAGAGTATGGTGAAGGTGGTAAAATCGCATCTATTCAAGGTCGTAGGTCAGCAGATACTATCCTACGAAGAGCTTCTAACGGTGCTTGCTCAAGTAGAAGCACTAGTGAACTCACGTCCGCTCACTGCTTTGAGCAGCGATCCCGCTGAGCCGTCAGCTCTTACGCCGGCTCATTTTCTACATACCGCGCCGTTACTGTCCTTACCCGCACCTCATGTAGAACCATGCAACTTACGTGAGAGACATTCGCTATTAAATGGAATGGTACAATCTTTCTGGCACCGTTGGAGAGTCGAGTATCTGCATCAATTGCAAGCTCGCGCCAAATGGACCACGCCTTCCACTCCGATCCAGCTAGGATCGGTGGTGGTTATTATTGTCGACAATGTGCCGCCTCTTTCATGGCCTCTCGGTGTAGTGGAAGCTGTTCACCCTTCGAAGGATGGAACAACGCGTGTAGTTACCGTGAAGACTAGTAAAGGAAGCTTCGTACGCCCAGTAGTGCGATTGTGCCCTTTGCCAAGTCAATAAAAGTTTAAACAAAAATCATATATTTAGTTAAGTTGTACTTATATAAGTTTCATATTTACCGCAATTATTTTCTCCGCATTCAATTCTCATATTTTTTAAAGGTAACCCTTTAAGGCCGGGGGGATGGTTTCGCCATATCCATAATATATCTTTAAAAATGTAGGTACGTCATAAAGACCTCGACGGGTTATTATTTTTTTTATAAAATTATAGAAGGTAGGTTGGCAGCCATTTTCCTTGTCATATTCCTTTCGCATCTCATTTTTGTTGTCTCCTTCACACCCGCACGCCTACATATGTATGCCTCTCGCTCGCGTGAAGATATCACGTGACCGTCGCTGCGTGTGATTGGATGAGAGGAGGCACACCGCTAGAAGAAAAGAGAATCGTCCGCGATTTCGCCGAGAAAGCAGCTAAGTTTTCTCCTCCCGCTAAAAAGTGATATTTCTAGTGAATTTCACTCAAAATAATACAGACAGAACATTCTTGTATTCGTTACAAGCAGTGACGCGAGTTGGTGTTGTGAAATTCGAAAGAATTAACAGTGAAAACTGTACGACCCGTGCACGTAGGTACCTACTGCCACGCCAAGGACTAATTAAGGACGCAGACCAGCCTGGATGTACAGGCCTTGCAGCACAGGAGGAGCACTCTCAACAAGGTAGGCGTGCATTCCATCTTCTCCACCGTCCTAGATTTCTTTGGCTGCCAGCCGTGTAGGTTCTATTCAATACCTAGGTACCTTTTACTCGTTTTCTGTCGCCGCCCGCACCGCGAACTAGCCTATTTTGGAAATTAATATAACCCGCAAAAATTACAGTCCACACCCGCTGGGGTCTCATGATTTTTATTATTGACCCCCCGCACCAGATTTCTCGAAGTCTGGCCCATTGAGTCAATCTCGTTGTCTCAATTTTAATATATACGCACCCGCCTACCTATAGAGGTGGTAGCTAGCCATTGCGGCAGTTAGCGCCTCCACACATAATAAAAGAGAAGTTCATAGAAAAACATGCAGAAGACTTAAAAAAAATGACGAATTTTTCTATACGTATAGTTGCAGTATCATCTTGATAAAACATTACAGTGTCTTTGTTTTATGCTGTAAGATTCTATTAGCTGGATTTTACGCGGCGAGCATTACTGTATTTCGGTTTGATAAGCATATTAGTCAGTGAAAATGGGTAATAAAAATAATTTCTCATATTTTAAGGCCATCGTTATTGGTATTTTATACTTTGTTTCATTTTCATAAATGAAACGAATTGCGGTTCTCGTCAGTATTAACAGGCTCTTACTAGTTGGATTATAAGAAATAATAAACCTTATGTGTTAAGAAGGAAACAAAATTAGTATCCGCATGCCTATTATTTTTTTAAACTCATGCTACTGTCTAACAATTAGCATTTACTTGTATCTCACCTGATTTTCTTCTAAGCGTGATGACTCGAATAAGCTGGCTTCTAAAAGCAGCAGCTGGAATTCACTGATAGATGTTTGATAACAGATCTTCAACTTGAAGGTTGTTAAATCCAGATGGCGCTTTAAGACTAAGAATAAGATATGCAAACGTTTAGAGATCGATGTATCATTTTGCGCTAGAAATGTGCTACAATATCGTAGCAAAAACAAAACCGTAGCACACGCGTAGCATATAATAAGAATATTATTTGTTCTGTAGAACAAACACGTTTGCTTGTTTAATATTGTCTCAAAGATAGGCATGAAAATGTAATGGGGAAAATGCTCTGCCTCCAACCTCCATTACGCACGAAGCGTTTTGCATCTAGATTCACTTGACGTAGCGTAGATACCGCTAAGGAGTGGAACTTCTTGCCTGATTGCTATAATCTGAGTTTAACCAAGTCACGAGTGAATAGATATCTTCTAGGTGCTGTATCGTCAACCACAACGTTGCTTGCAGATATGTGAAACAGAGGTCAAACGCAAGCCATAAAAAACTGCTAACAGTATTTGCATTTTATTTATAATTTGGTATGAATGATTTATTCCATTATGTTCACCTGGGTGATATCAACATAGTGGAAATTATAGTATCTTCATTTCACCTAGGCATTATTTTATGTATCACCTAGGTGAATTTATTCGACATAAATGGTGTCCTGTGTTCACCTTGGAATTAAATCACCCAGGCAAACAGGGGCAACTTTTTAAAATTATTCTTGTGGACTTTAACCAAGCACATACAAAATTCTCAACGCGGTCAATTCTCTCACTTTACCAGGTTAAATTAATTAACGAAATATTTTAATCGACGGTACGTGCGATGCGTGTAGAGGAACACCGCAAAAATTTCCGGAAACCTCACGCGATAATTATATTTATATTTCCCATTGATGCATCTTATCGTTTAATTTTAACCTGTGAATTGATTAACACGATAATTTCTTCGATTTCCTCTTTGATTACATATTTAAATATTACGATCTAAATTCAAAAATACCCTCTATGTTATTACAATTTATTGTTAGAGTATGAATCCTGCAATGATTCTAATGCGATAGGCGAAGTTATTGGCCAAAATTACTACAGGGTATTTATTCTGTTAGAAAATTTTAAAACGCGATGCTAGGAAAGCCCCTATAGATATGGCTCCCTATGTGCAGTTCACCACAAACGATATAAATCTCATAAAACACTATCATAAACAAACTTGGCGGTCAGCTCGAAATTCTACTATGATAAATTAAATATTCCCTCTAAGCCCAAACGTATTAGGCGAAGCTGACACCGTCATATCAGAACTCTCCCTAAGGCTCGCCACACACTAATTTATTTATCATCATCAAACTACGTTCGATGCAGAGTTGTTTACCAAGTTTAGCATCTGTAGTAAGTTCATAAGCTCATCAAACTGTCTTATACAAGCTGTTGTCGGTTGGAGCAGTTTTCGTTAAATCTTTAGCTATCGGGTCGTGTTGGTCAAACAAAGTGGCAAGTTTGGAAATGCTTTTGAACGTTGGGTGTTCGTTTTTTACCACAAAGTGTCGCAAGTGATCTGTTAAATTTTTGGATCAAATTAAAAAGCAGAAGGAAAGACCTGCAAATAGATTCTCAGGATGAAACAGTAGCAACGTAATTTCACCATTCTTGTTATAGTGTTGTCAATGACAATATGACAAGTGTTGTGGTATATCGTGTGATTGCGACTGAATCAGATATACACAGATTTAGAAATCGATGCGTCACTCTTCGCTAAAAATGTGATTTAATATCGTAGCCATAACGTAGCACAAGCGTAGCACAAACGTAGCACGTAGAATATTACTATTATTTTTGCTACAGAACAAACAAATTTGCTTGTTTAATATTATCACAAAGACATGCATGAAGGTATAATGGGTTGGAAACAATGACTGATTTTTTTTGTAAATATGCTATATATAATACCATAGCACTATCGTAGATGACACAAACCCTTATGTATGCGCTGCTTTACACATAATAATTAAGTTAGGGCAATGAGCGCAACGTAATTGTTATAGGCTGGCGTTATACTTACCATCAGACAAATAACCCGCTCGTCTCTTCATTCAATACTATAAAAATAACGCTTATGACACAAGAATTAGATGTAAAAGTTAAACGCTAAACAATAAAGTCAAGCGATAAATATTTATATTTAACGTTTGACATCTCCATCAAAATGAGCTGAGCCGGCGACAACGTAGTGAAAGGTGGAAACATATCTTGTACGGATAGTCCGTACAAGATATGTTTCCACCAAGAGCGATATTCCGATTCCAAAATTGTCGCGATACTCGCAGCGAACCTTGTTTCGATTCATTTCCCTATATCCGATCGCAGGTTACGGCTTATCCGGATTTCATTTGAATCGAATCTCATTCGATTACGTGTTAGTTCAAAAGTTCCAGTTTGGTGTAAGTGGTTTTAACTGAAAAACGATTAATGTCGATACTAGTAGTAAAAATCTCAAAATACACACTGAACAAGGAAATTTTAGAAAAATCCTCTGTAATACCTACTATAAATCTGAAAGTCATGCATTACCCATGTTTTGTCTCAAAATCGTTTTGATTATTACTGTAACTTTTTGAGTATTTAAAATAAATAAATAACAGGTTCAAGTTCATGTTCCCGATGTTAGCTTTTTCAAAATTAAAATGCTTCTAAGAGCTTAAAATACACTTTCCACGTGGGTTTTATTTTGCTTGGTCCGACTGCTTTAATTACTCTTGACTTTGAACTAAAGTACTGACAAAAGCCACATCGAGGTAAAATATGTTATAACCAAAGAGATTGCAAAGTAGGTGCAATTTTTATAGATCGATGTACAAATCATCAACGTGAAATCAGTACAAAATCGATTTCGTTCCGAATGACAGCAGTCACAGCGAGAAAATAAGGCATTAGGATAACAAAACGATTCGATTTTTGGTACAAATCGTTCCCAGATAAGTGAAACCGGATGTTGGGAAATGAGTCGGAACGTTGAAACCGCCAGGATATCGGCAACCTTGCGCCGGAAGTTTCGTTGAATCGCAACCATCGATCAATTAGGCGCTGCGTTCGGTTTGATTGCGACCTGCGGTTAGTAGCCCTTATGTGAAGAGTTGGATAGGGATGGTTTCAGTGCATTACCTGGAGAATTGAGGCCATTACGAAGAAAAAGGTTGTAAAAACTAACTAACATATGTAAAAAGAAAATTAATCTGTTTTTTCAAAATCTAAGTCACAGAAAAACAGAAGAATTGCTAAAGATAAACATTTAGGCGAAAAAGAAGAACATAACTCATACACTTAATATTCACAAACATAAACTCATATTCACATGCTCACATACCATACTCACATATAATACATTACATACACATACTCACATACACATACTCACATACACATACTCTCATACATAACACTCAGCTAACACTGATAAGTTTAGCACCCAGGAAGAGAACTAGCTCTTGCAAACTCAGGGTATCCTACCGCGAGAGCTAGAGTTTATAAAAATGGTTGCTTTAACCTGTAGTTAAATTTACAACTTGTTATTGTTAATTAAATTTTAATATTGTATTGTATTAAGTATGAATTATTTTTGTTAAAGTAACCTTAAGATGCATTTTTGGATCAATAAATGATTATTATTATTATTATTATTATTATAAAAACTCACGGAAAAAAGTTTAGCGTGGTTGAAGCTATCAACCAAATTGTCATTTTAAGTCAGATGCTTTTCTTCTTCTTCCTACCCTTATCCCACTATGTGGGCCGGTACTATACATGTTTTTCTCCTCCATACTTTTCTACGGCATTCACTGCTTTCTTACACATCTTTCACGCAATCCATCCATACTTTCTTTGGTCTTATTGTACCCCTACATCCATCTGCATTCATACTAAGTACTCTTTTTGCCATATGACAATCGTTTCTCCGCATGACATGTCCGTACTACGACCGCCTACTACTTGTTATCTTTTCCATTACAGGCGCCACCTTCCTTTGACATATTCATTTCTGATCCTATCCATCCTCGTCACTCCACACATCCAACTCAACATCTGACCTCTTGGTGACCCTACACTCCGATCCGTACATTACGACAGGTCTTATGGCCGTTTTTTAGATTTTTGAGGGGTAATCGTAGATCGCAGATTGTTTCTGTGCGCTGTCGCCATTTAATCCAACCCGTGCTTATTCTATTTCTGACATCACGGTCTACCTCACCATCGCTCTGGATAAGAGAACCGAGGTACCTAAAATCAGAACAGGTTGGTAAAGGTACACCATCTAAGGCAATTGGAATAAGACTGGTGGGACCGCTGAAATCACAGAATGTTCCGTTTTGGATCTACTTTTTTCAAGCCAAACTCCTCCAGTTATTTGCTATTTTCCCAATCAAGTAAAAGTGAGTTAAAGATTTAAACAGTATTAAGTTTTATACACTGCCATTTGGATTACTGAACGATGGAATAGATTTGTGAAAACAAATTATTATAATCCATCTAAATTTAAAGTGGATGTTGAGAAATGAGTCGAATTATCCAGGACGTCCGGAACCTTGCGCCGGAAGTTTTGTTCACTCGCTACCAATGCCCAATAGACGTATTTAGATTGATTACGATTCGCTGTTGCAGATGGGTTAAATGAAAACAGGTGGTCAAAGAAACTTGTACTAGTAGTTGTCTTTCTGTTTACAGAAGTCAATTTTGCGTGACGTATACCTGTTTTCACCGACAGCCTATAAGTTTAAGGGAGAATGTTAATTTGTACGCAACTGGAGCTGTTTTTACTATAATAGTACTTAGTTTAACATTAGACGAAGTTTGACAGTAACTTTAACATTAACCACCTATTTATATAAAGCATTACTAAAATTGTTTGATTGATTGAACGAAAAATTTTAATCATGTTTTTTCGTTCATTACAGTCTAGATTTTAAAATACGATACGTTTACGTTATGAAAAGTGATCGGAATACATAATCCCTATAAGCTACCACACAGTAATTCAAAAATAGCTAAATCAAAAGTCATAAAAAAACGATTCAAAGAAATAAAAACTTTCCATAAAATGATTACTAAAACGTACACCAAAAACCAAACCAATCTCAATATACCTCAAGTGAAACCTTTACAGTATTTTTACACAACCAAACGTGACTATAGCATATTTGCCTTCAATCAATAAAATCTCAGAATTGATTGTTAAATCGTGACTGTACTACGCAATCAATTGAGAATGTCGATCGGTACGATACACTGCGGTAATCAATCGGTTACCTAGTGTGTCCAATTTTAGGGGTATCAATTGACGCACTAGACACGTGTTCGAACTAATGTCATTAGTGGGACGCTAGTTGGGCCAATTTTGATTGACACAGCCGATAATCTCGTTTAACTAACTTGTAAAACTGTAACGTAGGTAACAGTAGACGTTTAAGACCGTGGTTTCAAAGTACACGAGCTTACTCGGCTCGGAGTCACAAACCTAGCACACGAAGAACTTGGCTAATTAGGCATTCAGCACACGCGTTTCCAGTTGCGGTAACTAGCAACTCGCAACTAGCTGTGTTTACAAGTTTTCATTAACGGTTGTCAATTGCTGAAATTCGCAACTACAGTTGCTTCATGTGCGCCGCTTTTCAAAATTATATGAAAATTGTATGAAAACGGTGAGTTCTGAGGTGCCGATTACCGCAACTGGAAAAACGTTTGCTGAACGCCTCAATGTTTGAGAGATCGCTGATTGAAACAAGGCGTGTATCCTAGCGATCGGAGAATTGAAGTGTCTGATTGTAATATCAAAATAACAACTTTTTACTAAATGCATATGAAAGTACATACGGTACCAATAACAAAACAACCATTTTTTGAATTATTGTGTCTGTCTGTTTGTTCCGGGTGATCTCCGAAATAGCTGGACCGATTTTAATGGGACCTTCACTGGCAGATAGCTGATGTTACAAGGAGTAACTTAGGCTACGTGGGCGAACCTCGCGACACTGTTAGTCGTAAATAAATTAGGAAAATAAATGCCCCCTAATTTATTTAATTCTAGCGCCTACTTGGTGCACTTTGGCTTTCGACAGGCCGTCAATAGCAACTATCGATTCTCCGGGTTGCCAGTTGCAAAGCTGAAACTTTCAGATACAAATAGGTACTAGCGTACATTGACACAGCTCGGTCGGACACCATTTGTTTCCGCAAGTAAGTAAATGGGGGATGACCAATTCGCTCTGTCGCCCTAGTAATTTTAACACCGGCGGGCGAAAATAGCTGGACGTACCTTTTTGAAATATTGCCTCACCGCTACAATTTTTTTGATAACCAGATGTATATAATTTACAAAACAATTCACTAACTTTAATAGTACTGGTCTTTTCGCGAACGTGCATTTTTAGTTTTATCTATAGGACAGACTGAAGTAGCATTTTATTATCATATAAACCATGCATGAAACCAGCTATTACGATTACAAATTAATTTATCTAAGTTTAGTGTAGTCTGCTTCCAAGCAGTAAAATGCAAGCATTACTGATGTGTTCCGGTTTGATGAGCAAAGTGGTTACTGGGCTTATGATACATGGTAACGAGCGCAATTCAGAGCCGTTCAGGTCTTCGTGTTTCAAAGTTCTGATTAGCACTGCAATTATTATGGGCTGGCATTATGTTTACCACCGGGCAGGCGACCCACTCGTCTCGTTATCCAATAGTATAAAATAAGATACGGAATATGCCTAGTTTTTAGGTCCATTGTTTACTGTACTTTTGTAATGAGTCTATGTAAATAAATATTTATTTATTTATTTATTTATTTATTAACAACATGCCTTTGGTGAGCATTACAGTCTCCCAATGCGCTCACCAAAAACTCAAAAAACAATGCATATAAAACACTGTAACTTAAAATACTAAACACAAGCATAAATTTAATTAAATGTTTTGAACAAATTGCATTGCTGCTCGGTGAAACTCCTGTGCAGTGCAATGGAATATATCGAGCTGTGGTTGCTGGTGCAACACCGCGTTGATCATGCGTAGCGCTCGAGGTAGAGGTGAGTGGCACCCCAGTTCACTCCTGTAACACGGCCCACCAAATAAGTTATGTCTTCGAGCTCTTATATAATTATCTGGGACCGCTAACGTTATTCTTTCTAGTAGTAACGGAATGGATCGGTGTCCCAACAGTATATTTACCACGTATTCCATTAGAGAGACGATACGCCTAACTTCTAGAGTGTCATATCCTACCATTCCAAGAATGAACGCACTGGGATATAGATATGGATACCCAACAAAAAAACCGTACTGTTTTTGGTAGAGCCACCGCAAAAACTTTTTCTGTATCTTTTCCACCATCTGGACATACTTTGTCTCGTACGGGCACCATACCATTGCGTTGCTTTCCAATTTGCTCCTCACGAAGGCATTGTATACAGCTTTAATGGCAGGTATGCTGTCGAGATGTCTGCATTGTCTAAGAGTGAAACCCAGAGTACGAAATGCCCGAGCGCACATCGTATTAATATGGACCCTGAAGGACATATCCTCACTCATGATCACACCCAGATCTCTTATATTGTTCACTCGTGGGATAACAACGTTGCCAAGGTGATATGCAAACGTAACGGGATTTTTCGACCGTCCGAATGAAATAATTGAACATTTCTTTTCATTAAAAGAAAGCTTATTCGATTGACACCATCGCATAACGCTATTAATATCATCCTGGAGACAAGAGCAATCTTCTAGCCCCTGCACCTTCAGGAAAAGTTTCAGATCATCTGCAAACAATAAACAATGAGCAGCACTGACAGCTTCCGGCAAGTCATTTATTAATATCAAAAACTCTAAAGGACCTAGATTGCTTCCTTGACTGACCCCAGAGTACGTATAGTACGGCTCTGATACGTAACCTTTGAACTGCACATATTGCCGACGATTGCTTAGGTACGAACAAAAGAAGCGTAACAATGGGGGAGTAAAACCCGCCCTAAACAGTTTTTGAAGCAAAATATCGTTATCCACAGTGTCGAAAGCCTTGCGAAAGTCAAAATACGCAGCATCCGCCTGTAAGCCAGAGTCCACTGAATCCACAACATAGGACCAAAAGGAAAGAAGATTAGAGGAAGTGGATCTACCAGTTCTGAATCCATGCTGAGCATCACTAAGTTGACTTTCGAATTGCCGGCTTATTCGACACTGCAGAATGGACTCAAATAACTTGCCGAAAACTGACAGTACGGCCACTGGCCTATAGTCACTGATGTCCGAACCTGAGCCTTTCGGTACGGGTACCACTCGTGATAGCTTCCAAACTTCGGGATAAAAAGCATTTTCGAAACATAGCTTATATATGTACCACAGTGGCTCTATTAGCACCTCCCCACAATCTTTCACAATATAAGGTGGGATGCCATCAGGACCAACAGAGCGCTTTGGTTTCAGCGACTTGATGGCAAGTCTCACGTCACTTTCTAAAATCGTGGCAATATGGATACGGGCACTGCCAACATCACTAGTTTTCAATACTTCTTCTACATCCAAACGAGGAGGCTGCTGAGAATATACCGAATGGAAAAACTCTGCAAAATACTTCGAAGCCTCCTCATCGGCAATAACATGACCAGCGTGGAAAAGTTTTTTCGCATTTTTACCCCTTGATCTCTTTGATGCTACATAGCCCCAAAAAGTCGCAGGGTCCCGCTTAAGATCCTTTTCCATTCTGATCTTAAAGCATTGAAAGTCTTCTTTTAAATTTAATTTCACCATTGCTCTATATTTCATGAAATTCTTCCTACTATCAGGTGTGCCGTACGCTTTGAATGCCTGGTGATAATGAGCTTTTGAACGAATGTTACGAATTGTACGTTCAGTATACCACTCAGGATAAACATATCTCGATTGCTCAACCACCGAATACTTAGTTGGGACCCATTGGTTTATACAGTTATTAAGAACTTCATAGAAATAATTTACCGCTTTTTTCGGTTCAACAAAATCGTACAAAGGCTTCCAATCGGTTAGCCGAATCATATCATACAGCCCAATAAAATTTGCTTTTTTGAAATTCCACACAATCTGTGCGCTCTTTTGTTTATTTATGTTTTTATTTATTCTCGATGCTATGAATTCAAAGCGAACCTCTACATCTAAAGGCGGATGATAACCATCAGGAGGAACCAGCCACTCTTCCTCCCGTCTCACCTCCACATGCATCAACGCGGAACTCACCAACACTAAGTCCAATATTTGGTTACTGTTATTGCAAATGTTATTAATTTGACTAAGTTCACAGAACGACAAGACATATTCCAATCTAGAGTTCACATTTGCAGTAGATGAATTTAAGTTAAAATCGCCACATATAACAACCTTACTATACTCACTACAGACAGTTTCTAATACATCAAACATATTGAAATAAGAGTTTTCATTTACGTTAGGTGGCATGTATACACAAACAGCTACAAGTAATAAATTGTTTCTATAGTAGACACCAGCACAGACACATTCACATCCAGTGTCGACCAATAACGGTACTACTATTTCCCTAAGTTGGTACCCGGGAGCAGCGATTATTGCTACCCCTCCACCGCGTCGTACTCCCGGACGGTCCGTACGTACTATAGAGTAACCATTTGGCACCACCTCCTCATCCATGATGCTTTCCGTCAACCACGTTTCAGTTATGAAAAACACACCAGCGAGGGACACAGCTAGAGCAGCAGAGAACTCGTGCAATTTTGTACGTAAACCTCTTACGTTCTGGTAGTAGAGTCGCATGGTTCTATTGTTATTGGGTACAATGTATCGCTTCTGATTCCCCTCCTCTTTTTGCCGAGTTAAATTGGTTGCTTTTATTACGAAACCACTCATTAACCCTAGCATTTAGCGGCCAGTTTTCTCCCATCATGAAAAAACTAAACAGACTCTCAGGCACCGTTACAACAAATGACGTGTAATTACTATGCTTTAATTCCAGCTGGTTTACAACATAGCTATTTTTGCCCACCTGGTTCCTTTTAATCATATAATTTTGGACTTGATCAGTTGTCGTGCCAACTTTAAGTGACCACAAATGTATGTATCGTAGACGCTCCACAGCCTGCAATTCATTATCAACCTGACCAGTACCACGGACTGTTACACGACGACGCTTTTTGTTAGCCACCGTTGTCCATGCTTCAGCTTCAAGTTCATTCTCCTGTAAAGATGCTTCGGTCGGAAAAAATTGTTCATTCGCTAACAACAATTTTGCCGGCGGCCGTGGTAAAGCCTTGACTGCAGGAATAACAATAGGAGAATCGGATGAGCCACTCGCTTCATTTATATCACTATTAACACTTTTAACCTGAAGTGACGAGCTTTGATCTTTTTTACCATGCTGCTTAGGCTTTGCCATTTTTGATAAATTGACATTTTCTATATTTAAAGGAAACAACGATTTCTCCTTAGCTGTATGTTTTCCTTTTATCTCTCTCAATTCAGCACGCAGGGCCTTCACCTCAGCTTCCAATGTTTCCATTGTTTCCAATCTCTTTTTAGTAGTTTGTAATTCCTCTCTTAAAGTTGTTATCTCACATAGCAATAGTTGCTCCTTGTCATTGAAATTGCATATACCAACCTTAAATTCTTCCATTATATACTGCAATTGCTGAAGCACATCCTGATTTGTGAGTTGTGGCAAAATTTCAGGAGAGTGACAGGCTTGCTCCACAGCCCCCCGCTCCGAGATTTCCTCGACATATTGTGTTGCTACTCCTCCGACCGGAGTGGAAGGCTTGTTATCCCGTGGCAGGGCAGCCTTGCAGCCTGGGCACCACCATGTCGAAGATACCTGAACCTTGTCGGGAATGTTAACGCAGGCCCGGTGATAGGCTCCAGCGCAATTATTGCATTTAGTGCTCTCTTGCGGCGACAGAAATTTTCCGCAGCCTCCACACTTAACCATCTTGGTAATTCAGCTACTCCACACTGGATGTCACCACTAGTAATTCAATAAACTAATGATTTTAGAATTGTGTGTGTAGAGAGGGTAGGATGCAAAAAAAATGAAAAAATACCCCAGCCAAGCCATACAATTATTGCAGTTAAAAATATCCAAATAGTCAGTAGTAGTTCTCTGTATTATATAAACACATTCACAGTTTGTTTATATATTGTATTCACAACACTTGAACCGAATTTAGAACGTTTAAACTATTTATATGATTATTTAAAACGGAGCACCGTAAGTACCGTGCGACGGAAAAAACGCGATATATCGTAATCTATCAGTATTTTTGCGGTGGACTCACTTTTTACCCTCTACTCTCTTCTTTTTGTGACAACCATCAAAGCATCTTGATTGCAATGTCGAATTTAGTAAAAAATAAATTAAATTTCAATACAGAATAATAATTTGTAAAATTAAATTAACCATCGCTTTTTTTTAACCTATGTGACTTGTTTACATCGTGCATTAACAGTGGTTCATGGGACCGGTAGAATACACTACTTTGTGTCTTGTAATACTTAATTATCGATCTAAAATAATGCTGTACTTAGGCCAGAATTATCCTTCTGCTTCCTAAGAATTACGAGAGCGAAGCCGCGGGAAACCGCTACTTGTTTATAATCTACACAAACACTACTCTCAAGGCTGCTACGTTGTAGTCACGTACATTTTCCGAAACATAAAACTAGAAATACGCATTCTGTCTGTATCAGTACCGATAAGCCAAATGAAACTCAGAGGGGACCTCATTGTCACAGTACTAGGGGGGCATTCTGGGGGTGATTTAATAAATATTCAAATAAAGGAAGAGGTCGCGTCTGACCGCGTTCTGCGGATTAAAACCCCAAAACGTTTAGACGAAAATATACCTAATCAAACCGTTATAAGAACGAGTTTGGTGTAAAGGGACAAGTGGAAAATATTGACGGCGGTACATTTTGTGGCTGAGTTTTGGGAATTGGTACGCTGTATTCGTGTTTTTAGGCTATATTTAGATATCATGTGTTGCTTAAAATTGCAGTTTATATTTGTTTTAGCTTCCAACGGTGATTCTCTTAGTGTAAAGTTTGATCACGCTTTTAACACATTAAGTTGAAAATCTCAAACATCAATGTATTCTAGCCGTCTCATTTAAAACGCACTCCATATCTAGGCTTTGCTTGTTCATCATCTTCAACCACATCATCAGTTAAAATTATGTGAGATGGTGATCAAACGCTAATATAATGAGAATAGAAACAGTTTAACAATTTATCAATAACACCCGTGGAATTTGAGCACTTGTTCAGATCGGCTCATAGTGTAATTTAAGGATGCAAGTTTGATTATTGAAACGAAAACCTGATCAATTTGTTTTTTGATTTGCTATGCAAAACAATTACAGCCATACCGTGTAGGTACACATAATTAATAATTAGTAAATACTGCTAGGAAAATAAATTGAAAATCGGTAAAAATATTTCTATATTAAAAATTCTATAGCAGGCAACGAAACGATGCTTTATCGGACACAATTTCAAAATTTAATAAGGGAAATATTGCTGTAAAGTTAAATGTACATAATAAATACTTTTTAACATAAACACTATAAATTGCAACTCACCAAAAAGTTTTCAAATACATTTTATTAATTCTTAAACTTGCCACGAACAAAACTGCTTGCAGCATAGTTTCTACAAAAATTACAGCTTAAAAAGTTTTGCATAACTTAGCAGCCTTTTAGACGGTCGCCGAAAGGGCACCTTAAGGTCCGGTTTATGTTCACAATAACCGTAGGAAACCGCTGACTAAACAATATAACGAAAGATAAGAACCCCCTCGGAAAAACCTCATATTTGATGCTGAAACGTGGCAACCCAAAATTTTACGATGAACTTTGCGTTGTGATGAAGTATTATAATGAAAATATATTAGAAAGCCCTGCGTCGACTTTTTGGTTCAATATGTTTGTGTACACCCAGATTTGCTTAAGTTTCAAAGCAAACGTAGATGACGAAATTGTTTTGTTTTTATACATCCTTTTTCACAATAGGACTAACGGCGGTAGTGCCATCGATATTCAAATTCAAAATGCTTTATTCAAATAGGCCCCAATGGAGCACTTATGAAAGTTAAAATAAATGACTCTAACAGCGGGCCTCTGCAACATTCGTCTACCCGAATACATGGTGGATATTGCACCTTCATACACATAAGTAAAGGTTTGCTTCTGCATTTACTCGCATTATAAAGTGCACTCCTTCTAGTTGTACCACAAGGTTTTAATTGCAGCTAAGCGATTTTATTCCGGAACAATCCATTTTCTGACGTTAAAAGTACTCTTTGTGTTATTTTAAACTAATATCTGTTTTTATACTAAACTTTAGCCAAATCATTTAAGTAGTTTTGGCATAATTGTGGAAAAAACAAACAAACCAATCAATCTTTGGCATTTATAGCTTATAAGTAATATATTTTATAAAAGATAGGATTAGTAGCACAATATTAGTAGAAGGCTTAGTAAGACAAGATTACTCTAAGAAGATTATGTTTAGTAGTAAAATACTACCTAGTATTAGTAATACCTACGATGTGTGGACAGCGGACAGCCAAAGACTGGAATTCATTGCCGGCATCTGTATTTCCTGACAATTTGGGAGTCTTCAAGTCAAGAGTGAAGGGGTATTTTCTAGGCAAGCGTGCTACATTGTCGACCGCATCGTCGCTTACCATCAGGTGAGATTGCGGTCAAACGCAAGCCTATCGTATAAAAAAAGATGTATAACAGTTTATAATGCGTTATATCTCTTTCGTAGACATCTACTCCTTTGTATACATCGTAGTACAACAGTGTCTGAATGAGGCAGCTGGTTGTTGTGTCGATAATTCTTCCAAATACAAGAAACCTTTTTTAAATAATGCAGCAATATTATGGTTGAAATCACCAAAGATAAAACAATTTAAATTCAGCATTTTCCATCACATAGTTATACGCTGGTTTGAAACTAAATTCTCGTTCATTCAACAGAATGCAAAGCGACTCATATGCCTCTCATGACTAACTGGGACTGTAACGAGGGACCATATACTTGTGTACCAGCTTATATGATGTTTATACACCTGGGAGTTTAGTTCAGTTTTCTGCTTGTTAAGTCACGTTGTAGGTCAAGTAATGTTCTTTGGAGATGTAAGTTAACATATGTGATAGTTGTTTCCGGTCTAATAGAAACGACTGCTTTCTGTTGTTTACGTTTAAGTATAGTTTTCATGTTTTTTATACTATTGGATAGCTAAACGAGCTAGTCGTTGACCTGATGGTAAGCATGAATGGCGAAGCAAGAATTTTGCAGTGTCCCCAATAAAATCGCAATTTTGATAGTAATGTGTGACATGACAGTATACTTGTACATTAAATAGTTTTTAGTGAATAACATTTGACATTGCATTGGTACGGCTTATCCATTCGGTTGACAATTTAAAAATCGTTATGATCGTACGATAAAAATGATATACGATACATTTTAACTAAACTAGTACTTGCAAACTTTCACAAATTGAATAATTAAATTTGATATTTTTAAATTAACATTTCTCAACAAGTTTTCTCGTGACTACGATTAATGCAACTTTATCAAAACGTCGACGTTAGCCAAAATGATATAATAAAATTAACTTGTGTACGAATAGATCCACTTTTGTCTTAGTATACTAGGTACTATGGACAGCAAAGTACACCGTAGATACAACGAGAGAGCTACGACGCCTTTCCAAAAGAATATTAAATTATAAACGAAGCACAATATGTGCTACCCAAACAGCTACTAAAATTAAAGCCCGAGCTTTTCCGCAACCGTATTTAAAATTTCTAGTAATGTACGTAGCCGTAAGGAAAACATGTTCTCTGCAAAGTGCTGGTAACCCCAAAAATTCTCGTTAAAACAAAGAATCGCAGGGAATAAAATGTTGAAGGCCGCAGATTCGGGGCGTCATGGTTTAGGGGTCAGCGTTGGCGTATGGCGTTCTACGCTGAGTTGTACGCTTGTTTTACGGAGACGGCTCCGTAGCTAAGTTGGTAGTAACCCTGCCTGCAAAGCGAGGGGTCCCGGGTTTGATTCCCGGCCGGGGCAGATTTTGTGTGCTTAAACATCCAAGACCCGAGAACAAAGTTTATGCTTATAAAGTTTGTTCTCGGGTCTTGGATGTTTATGATGTGTATCCGTGCATGTCCATGCCACCTGCGACATAAGGAATCCTAGTGCGGGGGTGTGAGTGTAAGCCTTTATTTATTTATTTATTATTTATTTTGTTTTTTTTTTAGTTCGTTGGCAAAATACTTTTAGAATTAAGAAAGCAGTGGAGAACACGCATAGGACAGGAAATCTACGGAAACGCACACGGAATTGTAAGTTTTATTGGTTGTTCTACTTCTACCCAGTAACCTTTACACTGTACTAAAGTTTCGAGCGTTAAAAATTCGTTCTCAATCTTTTTTATATTTTTTTCCATTGTGATCTTTTCTCATAATTACTGTGGTAACGCGGGTGAAACCGCGGGTAGAAGCTATTACGTAAATAAAAGGACTACGCCACTCTGAACGTTCCGCGTCTCCCTTAGTAAGTATTAAGAGTTAGCGAGAAAACCACAGGCTTGATGTTTAAAACGCGGTACACCTGGCAAACTTCTGTAGAATATTGGGGGAAATGCTATTTTAACTACTTTTTCAATAGCACCTGTAAGCCGAGATACAAAAAGCAGTAACCGCAGAAACAGATCTACTTCGAGTTTCTTTTAGAACCCTGATTAAAAATGGCTGAATTGCGTGAAGTAAAATCAAATTCGCTCAAAGGTTGTCTAGAACAGATTTCTGCAATAAGGACCTGTTAGATCTAATCCGTACTATCCGTATTCCCGTACTATAATAAATACGAAAGTGTATTTGTAGGTTTGTCAGTTGGTATGTCCTTCTTACTCGCAGCAACGGATCAACCTGATTTTTGGCATAGATATAGTTTAGGGACTGTAAATTTTACTAAGACTACATTTTATCCTGGAAAATGCAGTTCTTGTGGGAACGCAGGTGAAATCGTGGGCAGGAGGTAAAATTTTCTATTCTTGTTTTTATTAAATGTTTAATTTAGGCGACTCTTAATCGGTTTATAGCTTAAGTCGGCCGCTTTAGGCATGACATGGCTAGAACGAGCTACATATTAATGAATCTAAAACTCATTACAACCTTTGCGGAGACCAGAACCATTTTTCTCTCATACGCCTTGTGCACTAACTTTACTACGGAAGATCTACATATACAAAGGAAGGTGTCGTTCTGGTGAATATGTCAATTGTACTATAACCAATGCAAAGAAAAAAAACTTCAGTTGAGGACATATATCAAAACTACGGGCTTGCAAAGCTACCAATCACGGACCGAAATCGAACTTTTACAAACTCGGAACCAACAGTAATATCACTGGAACAATTATGCCAGCAACCCAAGGCCGTGCTCCGTTATGCTAGGAGTTGGGTAGATACTGGCAGGAGAAGACGCACAAAACACCCCAAGCGGCATTTCAGTGCAGGTCTCACTCTACCACATACAATAAGAGACTAGAGATTATATCAAGTAGTGTTTATTTTAACATCAAAATTATCATTTCCAATGGCAAAGAGGCATGCCGTTCTAAGCATATCATTCCATCCAGCACAATTCCGCAAGGTTCTGCTTATGTAAATTTTTAGGGTAACGTAGCGTTTTGCAAGGCAACACCGCATTTGTTTTTACGATATAGCTTGATATGTTTTAGCTTATTTTGGGATTACTACCCGTGCACTTAGCGGTGGTGTTTGGGTAACATTCGGTTTTAGGTGTTTTGTTGTGACAATGGAGAGAGAAAAATATTTAGATGATCTAGTTAGTCTGTCAGGGTATACTTTTTTGTTAATGAGCTTACGTTTGACCGCTATCTCACCTAATGATTGAGTAGCTAATGCTATATGCTTAGAATGGGAATTTACTTTCAATTATTAAATTTTAAAACTATTATTACTTGATGGAAATAAAATTGATGTAAGTAAATATTATTATACATTTCAAAAATTTCGCTGCGAACAGATTAATGTATGTACTTTATACACTAGGTGATAGGTTCAGTAAATTTTATCGTAGCCATATTTCTAGGTAGAGACACAAGATACTTGCAAGTATAAATAAATAAAAAAATACGCCTGCCCTAGCAGTGTTACTCGGAATGATGTAAGGATTTTAACAATACCTCATACATCCAAATCTGTACAGGCAATAACGTCAAAATAACAACAATTTACGTACCTTTATTGGGATTATAAAACCTAACTAAAAATAAAACCTACTAGGGCTTGTAGATTATCCAACTGTTTTTTTTTGTAGCTAGCTAGGTTAGATGTAGTGTTTATTTATGTATTAGCTAGTTAATAAAGGCATTTACCCAGTAAAAAAAAAACAACACATTAATAATAAAAAATAATATAATAAAACAAAATAACCATATAATAACAACAGAAATCTATTTACAATCTTTATCTAATAATACGCTAAATGCATATGAAATAAATTGCATATGAAATAAATTTTTGTCTGTCTGTCTGCATGTATGTCTGTCTGTTTGTTCCGGCAAATCTCCTAAACGGCTGGACCGGTTTTGACGAGACTTTCACTGGCAGATAGCTGATGTTATAAGGAGTAACATAGGCTACTTTTATTTCGAGGGTGAAGCCGAGGGGTAATACTAGTCTACACTAATATTCTAAAGCAGTAAAATTTGTGAGTTTTTTAGTTTGTTTGTTACCGCTATTAAACACTTTTACTATTTAGTGTAACAATGGGTGGTATTATCGCTCATAGAGCGAACTGTACCAAACAACCTTAGAATGAAAAAAAAATACGAAATAAAAGGACTAAAACATGCTGCCAATATTATAACTAAAACTAGAATATTATAACAGCTTCGTCGTATAATTCATCAAATAAATAACGATATAGTATCAAATTAACAGCTTTACATCAATTAACAATACATCCGTCGTTATCCCATCAATATCGCAGCGCCCATTGAACCATTATCAATATCCAGCTAACTACGATTGGTTAATTAGCCGATTAAACACCATAACACTTCCATTTGTACTGTGAAAACAGGATAGATAAGATGTTATCATCACGTTAGGCTAGATTGCACGACTGCCTAAAAAGTAGTGTAATGTTTTCGAGGTTCATTAAAAGACTGCCCAAAAAAGGGGTGTAATGTTTTCAAGGTTCATTAAAAGACTGCCCAAAAAAGGAGTGTAATGTTTTCAGTGTTCATGGATGTGTGTTTCTTTATTTCACCATAACTTTTAAATTCCTGAATAGATTTGGATGTATTGGATGTCGTTAGATCTTACATCGCCCCGACTGACATTGGCCAGGGCAGTCGTGTTTTGTAAATTATTTTTTAGCAACTTCCAGCGGTTTCTAACACGTGGAGATTATCAGGGTAACCATGCATTTTTCTGGGATATAAATTAGTCTACGTTACTCTCTATGTGCGTAGAGGAGGAATATCTTAAGTGGTTGCTCAAAAGTGTTTAGTATGCTAAATTTCTCTCAGCACAACACACAAACACATCTACAGGTGACAGACGAATCAGACAACTAGCCAGATATTGCTTAAAAATGTCACTGCTACGGTTAAGGTATTATATTTACGGTATTAAGGTGCCTTCACCGAAAACTTAAGGCCATTATATTTCTCGAATCGTCTACCAACGAATCAGTGTGTGACCTACCACTGATGCGTCACTTGTAGCTTTGTAATAGTTGTAATGGAAAACGCGTTCGATCGGTTAAAAAACTCAACATCTTAGCTCATTTACCCATTCGAGGAACAAGGAAAGACATGGTATAAACGACATTGTTGCAGATATGACAAGTCCCGTGTAATTTACCCCATCATACCGCTGAGTACCTTAGATCCAAAGCACTCAAAGTAGTTCAAAATGACTGTACGCCTACTCCACTTGGTAACATATTACGGCTTTATAGCTGTTTTGACGTTACTTTGCAAACACGAAATGGGTCCTAATGTAGGTACAAGTTCTAAAGACATAAACATGAATACTTTATTGTGTGTGAAAAACTTAAGACGGTCTAAGAACGGGGAAAGGAAAACGGGAAAACATAGGTATATAACCGATGCCAGACTTTTTGTTCGAGAAGAAAATACATAAATTAATATTAATAATTTTGGTCATATCAGATAAGTCAGATAATCGGATCTCCGGACCTTACGGATATTCGTTTCTTTGATGCGAGACAGGCGAGAGGGAATTAGTTCACTTACATCAATCGTAATCGGTTGTTATTATGAAATGTACAAAAAGATAAAATTATTACAAGTCTTGTTTATTGTCTTATATATTGAAGACAAAATGCTTTAAAAAAGCAATAAACCGACTTTAGTGACAAACTACAGAACCGATTTTGATGAAATTTCTATGGGACCTATCTGAAAGTATATTCTTTCAAACAAAAAAAAATATTTTCCAAATCGGTTTATAAATGACGGAGATCTGAGGTAACAAACAAAAAAAATACTCACCTAATGTCCCAGGGTAACAAGGCGTTTATGTTTCAAAGTTCTGGGTGGCACTGCATTTGTTATGGACGACGACGGCGTTATGCTTACCGTCAGGCAAACAACAAACTCGTCTCGTTACCCAATAGTACCTACATAAAAACGATTACAGAATTCATTGGATTACTGTGCAGTACAAGGAATTTTGTTTATTGGTTTGCTATGATGATCTTATACTTTTTTTTTTAGAATGTGTCAAAGGGGCCAGAGAAAGAAAGGAACTAATGGACAAGTTTAATCTAGTTCGCACAGACATTGGTTTATTTACAAATATTTTGCTTCTCAATTCAGCTTCTCAATTTGTATCAAGCCCAAGTCCGATCCTGTATGGAGTACTGTTCTCATCTCTGGGATGGCTCTGCCAAATATCAGCTCGAGGCGTTGGAGACCATTGAAAGGCGAGCTAAGAAGATCATCAGTAACGATAGGTTGTTTGAGGGTAAGCTTCTGAGTCTTGAGCATCGACGCAAAATTGCAAGACTCTCAGTGTTCTACAGGATACATTTTGGGGAGTGCGCGACAGAATTACACAACCTGATTCCAGCATCTCCATTTTTCCAACGGACGTCTAGAGGCACGGCACTGCGTCACCCGTATATGGTTGATATCCCTCCTGTCCGTACCAAGCGTTTTGCTTCAACCTTCATTATACGTACGGCTAAGGAGTGGAATTCTTTGCCGGCCTCTGTGTTTCCCAATAGCTATAATTTGGGAGTTTTCAAGACGAGAGTGAATAGGTTTCTTCTAGGCAAGCGTGCTCCATCGTCGACCGCATCGTCGCTTAACATCAGGTGAGATCGTGGTCAAACGTAAGCCTATTTCAGATTAAAAAAAAAAAAAAAAAAAATTTTGGCATCACCAGATAGTGAGGCAGCAAAATTTTTATATAAAATGTTTAAATTAAATTAAGGTTAGTATTTAAGTTTAGGGTATGATGGGGGCTGGCATACCAATGTGGGAAAAGCCCCTAAATAAAAGTAGATAAAAAAAAAAACTTATACTTGAGTGCTGGAGTTTCGTTTGATCACGTTCCATTTGATCGATTAGCATTTTGATCACTAATGACTACTTCGTAATTTAAGATCAGAGAAGAGAAAAGGTTATGATTAGTGGTCATACGAAATTATCATTCTTGCCACAAATATTTTTAAAGGTATGTTTAGCTAGACAGTCTGTCAACGTCAAAAATGATTAGAAATGTTAAAACAGGATTACAGAATTTAGTTTGACAAAGGTTAAATACTCCTTTAATCAAGGTTGGTCGTAAGAAGTAGTAAGACATGTTTGGGTGGTTTAATTATTTTGTGGTACGACCGTATGTTTTTTAATGTACTAATAAGGTTTTGAAATGACGATGCAGTCAAAGTGTAGCACGCTTGATCAGTAAATAGGTATTTAATGGCTTGAACACATTCATCTAACTATAATTAAAAAGATTACCTACCTGCGTTATCTATTTGGATGAAATGGATAACTTTCGTTTCTATTTCTATTTTCTTTAATAAGTATAGATACTTAGAATAACGACTCAAGCATGTACAGTTGTACACAGATGTGTTTGCACACAACTGCTTCGTAGCAGAACAATAGTAGGTATTGCATAAATGGATTCTCGTAAAAGAATTAGGTCTGGTTCATCGTATCTTCCTTGACCGATGACAGAGGTAAAGTGAAAGGTAAAAAAATACTTACAAAACTCGCTTTTCTATTTATTACCGAAGGATAAAAACATTCATAAAACTAGATTCCTAAATGACAGTTATTTACTAGTTTCAGTGTTATAATTTGAGATCATTGTCAGTTTTCACCCCGAAGTACATATAAGTAACCCAGTTCCTCGTTTCAACTAGACGTAAAACAATCCCATCCGGCCTCTGGCTCCAAGAAAAAATAGCAAAAAAAGAAAAACACACTCTCTCATTTATTTACAAGAGCGCCTTTGGCTTGCCTGCCCTAGGCCATTAGCAGGACCACTATATCTGTCCCTGTTACACTCGAGCGACGCTGTATTAAGCCATCCCTTACAGATTTCCTAGCTCTATTACTCTTCGGAACACTTAAACTTTGAACTAGCGGGGAATGTTTCTTTGATCCTATTCTAAATTGGATGTTCTAATTTCACGCGTTACGCTTCGGTCTCACATGTTTGCAATTGCTGAATTGAGTATGCTACGATGTCAATTGAATAATCAATTGATTTACAGTATAAGTTAATGTAGATACAATGTATGATTATTATTATTGGATATGAATTTGATCTTCGCATTTTGTTTTAAGTTTTTAACAAAACTTTTTTCTATAAACTACATTCATTTATCATGACAAAGATATTTCAGGGTGCTAGGCACGGTGCAAGACTGTCTTTCAAAGTTCTAGCACTTTAAGCAGCTACGGATGCTTATCAACGAGAACACTGTAGTGCCGCGCCTGTTTCAAAGTTCTGCGTGGCAAAAGTTATGCTTGTCCCGTTATCTTCTTTGATAAAAGGGTGTTTGGAAATTACCTAAGGCAGTTTAAAATCACGTGGCTGATCCTTTTACATAGGAACTCTGTTGTATTTGAACTCGAAGATTCGTTCGCCATTATTTATCTTTTATACAAAAAAATATAAATTGTTACAATAATAGCGGCGCTTGGTCAACAAAAACTGTAAAATCATCTATTACATTTATTATAGTCATCCTTTAAACTGGCTCTCAATATTTACGAGCGAGTTTTTGTCCGGCCCGCTACCATTGACTTTATTCAAATTCTGTATGGAACGTACACATATCCGATGTTTTTATCATCTATATTCGTTCCATAAACATAAATACATGCCCGGCGTTATCGCCCACGGACCGTGAAAAAAGTGATCGTGCGAAATCCATATTTCATCGTTTCAAAAGTGACTAGGAAAAGGGCGTAAATATTATAAATCACTCGTATTGAAGCCTAGACAATAGGTAAGGATGTATAAGAAGTATAAATATCGTTGAAGAAGTATTACTAGAGAGGTCAGATCAAGGGATTCCGCTGAAAAGAATATATAAGTTTTATCGAGATAAAAAAGGAGAGGATGTGTACCAAGACACGAGCGGAAGCGAATTGAGGTGAATTCGATATTAAGAGGCCCATTTTAATTAAAGTATAAGTAAAGTATGCTTGGGGGAGAGGGTTGCGATGAGATGGACTATTGTAACATATGAGTAAAAAGCCTGGAACATTATAATTAATGTTTGATGCCTTAAACCTGCCTTGCCAATTGCGTCAATACTTTAAAACTGCCAATTCCGCCTCATATAAAAATATGTAGGCAGTTGTTCACTCGCCATATAATAAACGGGCCAACTGGGGGTCAGCGGTCTTATTTAGCCCTAGGGAGTCACAGGTTTTTATATATATGAGTGTAAGTGTGGTATTATAGGAGCCCGTTTACGGGAGACGCCTCTATGTTCGTTGAGCAGTGGACGTGACGAGATTTAATATTACTGTATTCCCGTTAAAAAAGTACTACTGTTAGTGAAACTACATGCAAAGCATCTCATTGTAAATTAAATGGGGAGTACCAAAGACTGCTGGCTGGTTAATCTTATTTTTACTGTAGCTAAAAACACTTTAAACAAAAAGCTTGACCTTACAACTTGCACCACCGCGTTATCTGAGTTTCGCGGTTCCTGTTTGCCTCGTCGCGAGCGAGGGTTTCGCAGGATGAAATAAATCTTAAACCGAAGTACCTTGTAGCTAGATATAATTATCCATTCTTTGTAGCTGGGGTATGTTTTTAGAGTTTCGTAAAACAAAACGGTACGAAGATCTGTCTAGTGCCTGTTCTTCAATGACATGTCAATTTCAAAACTCTCTATAAGAGCGTTATCACACTAGTGTGATAGCTAGCTCAAATAGCTAGCTGTTTGTGTTTCCAGCGGGGTGATCAGTCAAAACGTTCAAACACGTTGTACGGCGAGTTCGCTGCGCTCACGTGGCCAGCGTGTTGACCAGGTGGAACTGGCTGGAAACACGCTCGCAAATCGCTAGAGTGATGCTGATAATGCTATTACTTAAAAAGCATTGAAAGCAGACATGGTATTAAAACACAATGAGATTAAGTGACGTAATGGTTTTGACCAATACGTCAGTGTTTGTACTAACCTATTGAAAGTAATTAAAAAGCAATGAGCCTCATATTTTTCAGTTATGTTACCTAATATTAGAATAACGCGTTATAATGGGTGTTAGTGTGAATGTCTTTTTTTATAATTGTATGTATTGTTATATCGATAGAAAAACCTATTACAAGAAAAACTTAGTGACTGAAATTAAAAGAAAACAATGATTTCATATTTTCAGATAAATTGTAAAACCGTACTCCATAACAGAATTGAATATGAAAAGTTTTAAAACGATATAGCTGTGTAAAATCATACAAGCATAACCAAAAGGGATATAATATGTATCCCGCAAAGTACCTTTTAACTTCTTTTGTGAGTACCACAATGGATTTAGAAGCTTCGACCGATATGACTTTGGAAGTCCTAAGTCCTAACGCGATTGAATAGGTCTTACTTTGGAACTAAATTAGTTTTCTATTTGTTGTGAATTTGTTAGTCTTTAGGAGTTGGCAGACCATAGCGTATTTTGATAGATTGGTCAGATGTCTGACGTCTGTGATATTATAGTTGATTGAGGAGTTACTGTGCTGATTTGAGTACAAGTGTACTTTGAGATTATGATAGATAAATTGACTGTGTATTGTACACGCTATAGACAGACTTGAGTAAACCAAACTACAAATTAAAATTATAGACAACTTTATCGCTAAAAGCTATAAAGTTGCATATCGCCTGTGCTGTATTTATATTTAGGTGGTAAGGTTATAGGTTATTATAGGTTATTGCCAGCGGAATGCAGCTTTTAAGTGATTATTTATTTTCAAAGATGTTAAGACGCGCGAGCGAGATAGCGGCGCGCCGCCACATAGTGCAGTAGCTAGTAGTACCTGCACCTTGTAGTATTTCCGATACCAATCAAATACTGATATCAAAGACGTCAAGGGTATTAATTAATCAGCTCCCACACACGTTCCATTTCAACAATAAACAGAGACAGCATACAATATTCACGTCCAACATAGCCCCATTTATAATTACGAAGTACAAGGGACTGAGTAAAGAAACCCAAAATAACTGTTTCGCGGTGACCCAAGTCCCTTAGGGAACGGTGGCTGGGAAGCACGCACTGCCATGGATTAATAATGAAAGACGACACAATAGGCTTGTACGTATATGCAGTTTTACGATGCTGGGAATCTTCGGAGATAAGATAAAAAAGGCGGCGTATAGAGGTCGTATTTCGTTTTAATATGAGGGTTTTCTTACCGAGCATTGTGGGCCTCACGATGTCTAATCTTGTATATTATTGTTCATTTTGCTCTTGTTTGAGATGGAGACGCTATAACTTAACATTAATTTTATGTAATAAAAATAGCGATATTAGTGGGATAGTTAAAAGTCTATTGCTAAGCTCAAATTGATGCGTTCCATCTTTATAGCTAGCAGTAAAACGTGAAACATATTTTGCTTTAGGGCACAAGCTAATTTTCAACAAGCTACCTAAGCATTTCAGAGTTTCACCTTGTCTTAAGACGGCATTATTTCCCATACAAGCATATGAGACCTTAGCGTTTAAAAATTGAGTGGCATTGGTCTTACCTTTCTTGATTACAATTTTACGTACAAGGTTATACGAGTATGTGTAGGCTAGATTGCTTATTTAAATGGTTCTCATCAGTATAACTACTTTTTAGATATGAAGGCATTATCAATTTGATTGTTTCTTAATTCATTATCTTAGTACTGGAACATAAATAAACTAACCTCTACATTAATACTAAAAAACTGATGGATGATGTGGTGCACACAAACTCGCTGGAGTGTCCAGGAGACTAGTGCGGTCTGAGAAGCTGACGCATGTGATGGGGCCGACAGTGTATAACCGCTTGCCGGAGGATGTCATAAATTCATCAAGCTTCAACAGTTTCAAAATAAAACTTAAAAACTGGCTCATCGAGAGGACGTTTTATACGTTTGACGAATTTTTAGTTATAACAAAATAACTGGTAGTTATTTATTTTATTAATAATTACAATTAAATATGTTATGAGTGTTATGACATGTCAATTTATTGAATGATTATTAGCAATTTTAATTTATAATTTCAATTTTGAAATGTATTCGATGTTTATTATTGACTTATAATGGAACAATTATCAATAAAATGTTTATCTGTTTATCTGAATCCGTCCACGGGAACATTGAACTTACTGTAATATCACGTGGAAAATCTATCTTAGTTTGTCAAAGTTGACTAGCTACCCGTATCTTTGGATTCACGCGATTTCACTGTCGATTTCGAACAAATTGAGATTCACTTGGGACGTGTGTGGCGTCACAATTTGCTTGAGTCTCAGAGATGTGACGTGTGCATCTGCATGTGAACCTCATTCGCTGTCCTTTTGTGATCGTTTCCATACTGAATGATAGAATTAGTCGAGTGGTTTTACCAAAATTTTTCGTAATAGGTATTTGGTTGTAGAATAGTGATGCAGTAATCAGGTGGTGTAGGGCCTGTTTAGACTCTACGTAGGTAATATAATCTATTTAACATTAAGAATAGCCTGAATGCTTGATATGATACGAATTGGAGGAAAATTTAGAGCAGGTTTTGGGGCTTCGATGTTTGATAGTATAATATTATTATACTGTTGTGATGATTATTATGTCCTTTTAAAATAAGACCCTCCATTATCAACGTTGTTTTCCTGACCAGCAATATTATGCTGAGTTCTGATCTGTAACTTTTTTCTTTCTTTCCACCCAAAATAGACACACCAAAAATCCAAAACCGTAACAAGTTGTTAAAATAAAATGTTTTGATGAATCGCTCTGACTTCACTTCACCAAATACAACATAGCCTTTGTTTGAATGATGGGTGATTACGAAACACACGCTTCTCACCTGGCGCTTCAAATACAAGGGTCATCGCACAATAAGGCTATATTTAGAGAACAAGGTTAATTATAAGGTATAGCAAGGCTACATCACATTACGGTGCGTGATGGGCAGTGATGTAGCTTCATGGGTTTACCTTTTCTACTCTGCCAAGTAAGAATAAATGAAAAAGGGCCCTCCGGTTCACCCCAATCTTCTTTCTTCTTTGTCGTTTTCTTCATTACTGAAGGTCGTGCCTGCTCTGGAAGGCCTTGGTCGAGGAGCTGACTAGCTGCTTCCACACCACTCTGTCTTCGGCTTGTCTGAGAGCAGCAGTAACAGGGAGTCCCGTAATCTCCTTCACTATATCAGACCAGCGGTTAGGCGATCTGCCTCGAGGTCTTTTTCCGTCTACTTTGCCCACAACAACCAGTTTATCAAGGTTATCAGACTGTCTTCGAGCTATGTTCGAGCTATTCACCCCAATACTAGGAGATTGATTTTTATCTAGAGTCTTTTTTATACTATTAGATTACGAGAAGAGCGAGTCGTTTGCTTGATGGTAAGCATAACGATGACTCATAACAGTTGCAGGACCACTCAGAACTTTGAAACACAAAGGCCTGCAAGGTAGCCTACCTCTGAGCCTTCGCTTTCTTTTGCTGACGAAAACATGTGTTTTATTTAAAAAAAAGGTAAGACAGTATTGTAAGCATTGCTGTTAGTTAAGATCGTTAAATAAATTGCTCTGACACACAAAACATACATGTTGATACACAGTTTTCTCGTGCATGTTTCTTTTCTTAATTGAATGACATCCTGGCTGCTTATTGAATTTAGGATATTTGACACATTCTGATCCAGGTCACATAAACCGTATTCCTTTAACGTAACGTCGTGCACACAGAACATGTGTAACCTTCACTTATAAAATGTGTGACGTCACATATTCTGTGTTCAGCTCTTTACTGCTGCGTCAGTTGCCAATAGGTCTGGAATGTTATGGAGTCGAGACCAAAAATGTGTAAACTATATAACAGATATATTTTAAGGTCGATAAAATTGACGCTTAGGGATCTGACTCAGTGCATTGACGATAGGACAGGTCTAGGTCTAGCAGACGATGCAAGCTGTCTAAGATCTGATAACTATCAGGAATTTTCCTCTTTGTGAACTCGACTTCTAACCCAATACTGCGCTAGCCTTATCAATGTTCTTTATGGCCAATAAATTACCGTATTGTCCCAAACCTCGCGACCCTAAATACTGTCTACACAGTACTAGGACATTAATTCTGGGCCGCAACGTCCGGATGCCTTACAACGGCCGGCGCCGCAGTGGCAGTTTTGAATCCTTGCCAAAGTCGGGACAATGCGTGTGCCATCGCTGTTGAGACTGATCGATGTATTGTTCAGCTGGTGTTGCAGTTGTTAACGAATTTTGGCTGTTTTAAAAACAATAAAACTCTGTTACTAAGCAAATTATAATAAAAAGAAAAATTAAAGTGCTTTCTTCTATTAAAACAAGACAAGATACGTTTATATATATAATTATATAATATATGGCTGAGCAACATGAGTCCCAACCATTCTAGTTTTTGAAGCAATTACTACTGTAATTGCTTCAAAAACCAAAATGGTTGGGCTCTAACATAGCTGTTGAGGGGTGTAAAATTAGAACTACAGACACGTCAGCCACCGTTTTGTCGTCACGTTCTCAGCGACACTGTCAACTGAACAGATAAGATGGGACTGTACTTCCTTCTTGTATAGCAAGGACATGGGACTGCACTTCCTTCTCGTAAAGCAGGGACTAGTCAGTGTTGCATAAGCATGTAGAGTGACGTATTATAATATTATATGAAACGTCACGATTTGGGTGTTTCCTCGTGTCCTAACTAGGTTGCCAAACTGATTAGGCTACGAGGAATAATTTTTCCTAATGGCGAAACTGCTTGTCAATAATATATGGACTCAACTTGTTTACTGCTGTCATGGATTAGGTACAGTCATACGCACAAATACATACTGTGAGTTTGACCTAGAAATTAACTCTAAAAAATATACGCAGTTTTTATTTAAAATGAAATCTGTGCCATTAAATTGTGTTTGTTCGTGTATTGTTTTGTCCTTCTTTCACGCAGCAACAGTGCAACTGATCGACATGATTTTTTGGCATAGATATAGTTTATTAACAGGAGAGTAACAAAGGCTACTTTTTATCCCGGAAAAATAGACGGTATCTGTGGGAAAGTGGGGGCCACCGGGGACAGAAGCTACAAACGCATCGCATTTCGCATTTACTATAGTACGAAGACGTAGAAAGACGTAGGCAGACGTAGTGTAGGACGGCCCCCCACTAGACGAACTGATGATCTTGTCACAACCGCGGAAAACCGTTTGAATGCAAGAGTAGTAGCCGATCCAAGTGGCGTTCTGTGGGGGAGGCCTATGTTCAGCAGTGGACGTCTTCCGGCTGATGATGATAATACGGAAGTACGGATTAAAAACTAGTTTTGAAGGGTTTTTGTTTGAGGGTAGACTTTATTTGCCCGTTGTAAAATTCTGTTAGTTTGCACGATGACGTAAGAAATACAACTTGCTGAATACAGAAAACAGTTTTAGATTTATAATTATTCAAAATACATTTACACGAGGACACACGTTAGTGTGCGGTATGTACAATTGTACATAGCCTATATACGCATGATGAAAGTAAGCTACTTATAATAAACAAAAAACGTAATTCAAAGTTACGCGTCTGTATGAAACTATGAAGCGAGCAGAAATGTAAAATTCATTGAATTATTTTCACAGTAACAAGTAAATATTTATGAAATAAACATGAAGATTTAGCGAGCTTAAAAGTTATAATGCAATATTCTAGAAATACGAAATTATTCCAAAGTGAAAACTGGCGTCTTACTGCAATGCGACTAAATTAGAATACCTACCAATAATGTAATATTTTGCAAGACTTTTTCAGTCCCCAAGGCTTTGGTTATTATTTAATAACTGTTATAATATATAACTGTTATAATTGAATTTTAAAAACATTTCAATCAGGTTACAAGGAGTTATAGAGCAAAATCATACCATCTTACGGTGGACACAGCAGTTATACTAGAACATTATCTCAATGGTCACATCGTGACTCGATTGGTGTGACTCGTTGCAAACGTACCAGAATTAACGTAAAAAACATCGTTTTAGTTGTCTGGATATAGGTTGGACATATAGCTGTATAAGTACAGTACATACATTGTTTCTTTCTCGCACTCCAGACATTCCTATAAGACGTTTTCCCCCTTACTTCTGTCGCGGCATTTTATTTTTATGGTCTTGTCTTGCCGAATATTTCACGTCGTCTCGCACCCCACCGTAATTCCGAAGAATTCCCAAATACTTGTCAGTGTTGCCGGCGAAGGGATATCGACACGAAAAATAATTACAAATAGGAGAGAACAAGTTTTATTGGTAAAACTTTCAGATATCACAAGTCCTATTGCTGGCTGGCGCTCGATGTTTCCAAGATGTTCGCTAAAGTATTTTTATTTAGAGGATAGTTGAAATTCTTCATTATAACCTTCAATTGTTCTTTTAATTCGTTTTTGCATAGAATCGCTTCGTAGGAGATCGATCTCTTCACTCGAAGCAATCTTGGCAGTATGCTGTCGTTGCTGTCAACACATCTCTTGGAGCTCATCTGGTTTATTGGTTTCCGAATTATTACTGGTTCACTGAGTTTCTCCGATAACTGCACCAGACTTGCTGTATACGCTAGAAGTGCACGTATACCGTACTGCACCACTACTAGGAAGAGGGAATAGCCTGCCATGATGTAGTTCTTCTCGACTTTACTCATAAGAATCATCTTGTCATAAGCATCGAGGTCGTAACAGAATACTATTGAGTGTATATTCTGCAGAGGTACATACATACCCAAGTAGACGACGAAGATGAAATATCCCATAACAAGTATATAATATAATTTCTTGTACTTCTTAGTAGAATTGTTGATGTAGGTTGTTACCTTGCGGACATCGTAGATAGGATTGAGCATTGTAAGGATGAGTACCATTTGTAGGAGCAAGAGGCAGGTCAGGGAAACGCAGCTGAAGTCCATGTTGTTGATTATGATGTTCCGATTATGTTTTAAAACGACCTACGGCATTTTCATAAATATAAGAAAATTTATATTAATAGAACTTTATCAATTTTGTGTGTTCCCGAACATTGCGACAACTTGTGACAAAGTGACAAGCATGTGACAAGGAGCACGTTCGTTTTGTGAATTCAGTTTATTCTTTTGCGTTGCTATACTGTACGCTGAGAGTCGACAGTGCGATTGCACTTTTTGTTAGGCCAACACGTGGCAACAGGCAGCGTCCCATTTTCCAGTCCGACTGGTCTGTTGATTGCTTACCTATTGAGTAACAAATCGTATTGTACTGAATATGCAGTATTTTAAATTATCACTAAAGTTTCATGCAAAATTAAATACATTATTTAAGGTTTATACCTTTATTACAAACCAAATTAACTCAAAAGCAATCATTCACTTTTTGGCTCGTTTTGTCATCCCAATATTTTTACCATCAGATGAGTTACAATCTTTCGTTATTATTGCGAATCTGCACTTTAACTCAAATTCTAGTGAAGTGGCTATTTTAATCAGATGCTGAACAATTTTTTCAATAGCTAACATTTGGAATAAAATTATAGCCAAGCAGGTAAAACACATCGATATTCTTGAAAGGTAAAACTCTTTAATTAAATCTTGATCATTAACACTGGTTAAAAGTTCCGCGTAATAATTTCTTTCAAATGACATTTCAAAGAATGTGTTCAGAAAGATTAGAAATAGAATAAATAAAAGTCGACTGGACGAACGATGAGAATCCTCAATAACATTATACCAAATGTCTTTTATGACACATGGTTCTTTGCAGGGTTTAAGCAATGCTACTACAGTAACAGATTCGAAAAACAGTAATGTTATAGTAAAAACACTAAACATGTTTAACATTTTGGTAAGTGGTGTCTGTTTAGGAGTTTTTTCATTTAATTTCAGTTTTGTTTCCAGGGATTCTTTCTTCGACTGTACTCATAACAGCTATAGGAGTACGCAAGAAACCTTTCAGAAGTCCAGTCGCATACTGAGTATTGGTGGTAGTATCTTCAGCTGTAGACTTCTTAGCTGTTTCTTTAAAGAACAACTTAATCTGCATTTTTTCACTTCTGCTCAAATCTGTAACAGAAGGCCAATAAGATATAGAAGAATCATCCTCTTCATCAATCAGCTCGTCTGCAACACTCGTATCCATATCAACTATCTCCGGTTCCACTTCCATTTTCGTATCATCGATTAAATCGTAATCTTCCATCATAATCGAAAACTCTTGCAGTTTAGCTGAAAATTTCACGTAATCGAGTAGCCTCCAAGTCACTAGAACTTGAAATAAGGAGAACGCGCCAAGCAGATAGTTTCTACTTGCGTGAGTGGATTCAATAACTCGTACAAGTTTATCACTATTGGTTACGTTTTCGATTACAATTTTGGATATCTTCAAACTATTTAGTTTCATTATGGGGCCTAAAATTCCGCACCCGGCAATTATCAAAATGTAAATTGTAGCAAAAGTCGGCCCTAAGGCGCTCTCTTTGAAGTGATCTGTGCATAATTTAATATTTTTCGTTAGGGCGATAACATGCTTCATGGTCAATATAATGATCAAAATAGTTACCATTTGCAGAGCGTTCAATGCGATCAAAATAGTAGAGGCAATATCAAAAATCATTTTCACTTCATTTTAAAAAAATTGTATAACAGGGGCGGAAAGTTAAAATTAAAAATATCAGGAATAAAATTACTTCATTTTTTATAGTGACCAAATAGTGACATTGACAACATCAAAAATAACATCACAAAACCAAAGATAAACATTGCAACTTCATTTATGATTGTAATAAATACAGCTTTTTTTTTTCTTCTTTCGTGGCTAGACACGGTTTGTGTATTATGCCAAATTCAAGTTTAAAAATACAGCATGGCAACCTGCGATTGAAACGTTTAGACCATAGATATAGGATGTACGCGTAATTTTAGGTTTGTGGTTTAGATAATACGTAATATAATGGTGTCAACGTTTTTCTTTTATTTTCTATTGCATCTTTTCAGTTAGAATTTTACGATATTTACATTTATTTAAAACGTAGTTTTATTCGACGAAAAACAGTACTTTTTCGGACGTTTTGCTCAGCGAGTGTGGCCGAGCGGGAACTAGTGCGACTTTCAGTCGGACGCAACTCAATAATTATTGACCTGTTCTGTGACCAAAGTTTAACACTTATATATGGTTTTAAGGACTAATTACGCATAAAGTTATGCACAGATTTACTACATTTGTATTAAAACGCTGCAGGAAAGCATCGTGCGAAAACCCGCAAGTTCAAGAACCACGAAATGCGCGCGTGGACATGTGAAGTCGTACTGAGGATAAGAGGCAGATTATGACCCATTAAACTCTGAGAGAAGACATGTATCCCAGCACTGGGAATATAATGGACTGATGATGATAATGATACAAAAATTAGCTTTAACTCTAATTTTAAGCACCACCATATCGAGACACATTTTAAAAGTTGGATAAATACATCTTACTGTGTACGTGTGCAGTCACTATCAATATAATTCAAAACGAGATAAGAATCTGTGTTTAAAATCTGTTTGGTTTGTTCATTTATATTCTGTAAAAAAAGTGAAATTACATGGGAGTATATTTCACCTTGGGTTGTGCTCGATACACGCATCTACGCTACAATATACAGCAGTATTAAAACTCTAGAAAGATTTCGAAACAAATTAAAAACTGCGTTTACTGGATATCTAGCAGTGTTGGCTATGCAATATGCGCAAGTGTCATGTCCACGAGCGATATAAAATACGTAACGATCATAGATCTAAGTTTTAACTAAGATTTTTTTATGTTGAAACTAGGCGGACTATGTTCTCAAAATAACCGGGAACCAAACGAGAACTTGAAAACTTGAACTTAATATGTTTATACTCATCAGCCTATCACACTCCTACTGCTGCGATACAGACCTTCTCTCATGGCGAGAGTAGGTGTGGTCCATGATCCATTACGCGTGCCCAGTGCAGCTTGTTGGATATCACAGGTCCTCGTATTTAGTGAGTCTTGAACATGCGGGATTTCTCGCGATGTTTTCTTTTACAGAATGGTTTTGTTCTAGCGTTATTATACTTATTTCGCTGCGCCAAGTCTAATAGCTAGACTATACGTATTATGAATTATAAGACATCGCCTGAAGCACTTGACTACGAAAACTGATAAATAATTATTTCGTCATCAATATAATTATTTTGTAATGTTGATGAAATGAACATATTCTCAAACAGAGCAAGCTGCGGTACTGTCCACTTTACTTTACACTCAGGCAAATTGTACATGTGCCATTAGTGAGAAAGAAAAGGCTGTATTCACATCTCGCTTTCTCATTTTCTACACGTGGTTGGAGCTCCTTTGACAGGTGGGGAACCTTTCGATTATGTCTTCACTGTTGACGTAGATACTGTTAATAGCATAACGGCTTTAGTTACTTTCTGTGCCTTTAAATATGGTTTTTAATTGATAAAATTAGTAGTTCTATTACTGTTGCTAGATACTTTTGTTTTTCGCCTTGTTTGTTTTTACGAGTAAGTGGTTTGAGATTGGCTCAATCTTAGTTAATTTTAACAGATATGCTTTGTAAAAATAAGAATGGTATTAGTCTTACATCAGACAATTTCCATATTAAAAAAACCGTGGTATAGTCTCCAATTCTCTAGACACATGAAACCCGTATGTTTGTGATTGTTGAATAAGTGGTCAATTATTTTTACGGTAGAAACCAATAGAGTCAAAATCCGCCTCAAAAGACATTTTTTTAAGGAACGTGCTGTTGGTCTATCTACCTTTGCAATGTTACTAAAAGGCCCACAAAAAGCAACGGCTTAACTGTTGTTAAGACAACATATCGGTCATCCATCCAAGTACTGACCGCAACGAACATTGCTTCACTTTACTGATCAGTTAAGATCGGTCTGTCGAGCTATTCCATGAGCGCTATTGGCTGACTAAAACGTGGCTTATTCAAGCGCATCTGAATTAGTGATATCGAAAGGACTGGACTCCGTAACTAACGCGTCAGATGTAATCATTATTCAAGCTATTTTCCGGTCCTCTAAGCTGACTAATTGTAGTTTTGTCAGCTCTATTTGCACTAATTATCGGATGAACTGACATTACAGTCTTGGTTTGATGTTAAATTGCTGATTCACCGCACGCGGATGGAAAGTTGCATGACAGGAAAAGGGCACTTATACTCGTATCAATATTTCTATAGTAATAATATCATAATTAGATAAAGTTTGTTTTTATATCTATTGTACACGAATGCGAAGCTGCAGGCAAAATCTAGTTAATTTATGTATTGCTATAGCGTCCACTGATAAATCCTTTATACGTAGGAGAGAACAAACTTATACGACATCAACCTTTTACTGGCAACACCCGTATAATTAACTAGAAAGGTCGCTTACTAAGTACCGTCTTATCCTAATACTTGTAAATAATGATGAACGTAAGCAACACATACGAGTACAACGGGAGAAAAAGTACAAGTATGTATTTGTTTCTTGTTTGGGTATGTATCTTTGTTTCTGGATTTTTTTTATAAATTCTTTGAAACAGTGAAGCACAGTAATCATGATCTAATTATTATCTGATCCTTAGGCGTTTTGATGTATTTATAATAATATTAATATCTCGGCGACCGAGCTTCGTTTTGTGTTAAAACTTTTTTACAGATACCCGAAATTAATTATCTAGATGACCGAGTTTTGCTCGGTGTAAAGACAAAACAAACGAGAGATATTTTTTTAAATTATCGTTTTTTCTTAAAGTACTTCTATAACAACATTTATAATATCACATAATATAACATATCATAATATAAATATCATATAAAAATACATTTTAAATATCTATAACAATATTTATGTTTGTTTTGCAACAAACGCGGGTTCCGTACTAGCTTATGCGCGGCTTGAAGTTAAACCAAGAAACAGACAAGGACAGCAATACGGCCAGATAGTGCTGGTTCTTTTACTCCCTCGAAGCCCTGCCTGGGTTCAAAGCGACGACTGCTCCGCTTAATACATCACTTACGTACCACCGCGTAGTTAACGGGGCTTCTGCGCAGTGGTTGTGAAACTATATTTTACACGGTGCAAAAAAAAGGAGTGTAATGTTTTTTGGGTTCATGTATATATGTATTCCGGTTTCTTTATTCCACCAAAACATTTAAATACCTGAACAGATTTGGATGGTGTCGTTAGAATCCTTACCTACTTAATACCGAGTGACACTGGCTAGGGCAGTCATGTTTTTTTTATGTAACTTTGTTACATCGACTTGTTTTGAGTAGAGGTCGTAGAAACGGCGGTGATCTTGGTTTTTCATGGTTTTTGCGTGGTCCGTGATTGGTGTATCAATCATAAATTAGCGTCTAATGTGTCCCATATTTCTACCACCTGGTAAATACATGATCTCATTATTTGTTTTCTAGCGCTTCAACCGATAACAAAGTGTGATCTCTTAATCCTTCCTCCGTAATAATTCCAGTTAATCTAGCAATATCTCAGCTTTAATGATTAAACTGCCCAGTGCGGACAGAGTACTTTTTCAAGTAGGTTCTACACGTATATTGTGTTGGAACATTGTGTTAGAAAATAAGGAGATTGTAAATAAGGTGCTTACCTGAATGGGATCGCGTGAGTAAGGTCTGACATTAGAGATAGCTTAGGTACTGAAGTAATTAGCATTTAGGGATGACAAGTACTTTGTTATCTACAGACTTTTAGTTTATTGAACTGCATAAGTACATGTAAATTTCTGTTTTAACAACACCGGAGTGTAGTAGTAGTGAAGACGACCGCGCTACGCTTGCTTTATGTTTGGTACCACTCAACTCCTTAGTTATTGGACATATTCAACTAAAATGTTATTATCTAAATAGAATGGACTTAGTAGCACTGCATTTATCCTGATTCTACGCATGCAAAGTCCCCCGCTTTGCATGCGTAGAAAAGCTACTTTAACCCTACAAAGAAAATTTTACAAGTAAAATTATCAACCGTATATTTATGGAAATTACACTATAAAGAAGCGAATTCTTTTCTAATTTTACTAATTGAGATAAGTTCAAAAATGAATGAAAGTTGAAAATAATTTATAACACACAGTTTTAATATACTAAGTGTGCTACCAAAGTGCATATTATACCTTTAACATAGCATAGTTTAACTCTTTTAGATGAAATATTTCTAATACTGCCGTTTTTATCGCTTCCAACTCTCACACACGAACGAAAATACATTTTGATTAATAAAATGTGTCAAAGAATCAAAGTAAGTTTATTTGCGCTCTAGCAATGCATTATTAAACTTATACCTGCCGTTACTTTCCATTTCCAAGCACATGTGCGTCAAATTTGCGCTCTACGCGTGACATCATTATAGAGACGTGACGGTAAGTGCCTACAACTCTTATACCTTCACTTATAGTCGGAGAGCTGTAGTAGGTTTTGTGTGCAGTGGGATGAGAAAGCTGGTCTCAGATTCTTGATTTTTATTCAAATTAAAATATTCCTAGAATTTGAAAAGAGAGTGTCTGCTTTTGTTTTACACCAAGAGAGAGTTCACGAATGTCAAACGATTCCAGGTTTGTACTTATACAACCGCTCGAAAAGAAGGGCAGAAACTCGCCGTATTCAAATTTTTTTATATTACTATTATATTAATTGTATTATGAAAAGAAAGCTTGTTGTTGTTATAGTAATGTATCTTGTAAGTTTGACGCAGAGTTTCAATTGTGTTATAAATTGTAAATAAGTGAAATAGCTTTAAATTCCTTCAAACTAGCCCGCGGCTTCACCCTCATAGTATATATCTTTATAGCCTGTGTTATTCCAGAACCTAAACTATCTACATCCAAAAATCATCAAAATCGATTTAGTAGTTATGGAGATACATATGGTAACAAACATTCACACAAAATTTTGCAATTATAACATTAGTAGGATAACGCAAGTAATATTTTTTTAAATTTAAAATTATTTAAGATAGTGATCAAAGGCTAACTAATCAAGATTATAAAAAAAATAAGTTTTTAAACATCACTCAAATTAACGTACAGCTCTGAGACTAACAAAGTTTTCTCGCTACCCTTTCTCTACCGAAATAAATGTGCTTGCCCGTGGCTACGGCAAATTAGGTGTGTTATGGCGTACGCATGTGTTTCCACCTATAATGGAAGGGGTGGGGAGATCTTATTTATTTGTATAGTGAGATTGGTAGGCTACAAATGAGCTGAGATTTCAGATTAAGTGGTTACAACAACTCTAAAAAAGTTTTATAAAAAAAAATGGCACCGATCTACTTTAGGAATCTGCTCTAGTAGTGTAGAATTAAGATAATATTTCATTAATTTGTGATTAATAAGCGATATGCCTTAGCAAATTTTATAATATCAGCAGTTGTTAGTACTTTTTTTTTACAGAAACTCAATATGGACACAGTATTTTTTAAATTTTGTTGTAGTCAATATAACTTTCTAATCTCATATAAATTAAAAAAAATAGTTAGAACTGCGTCGGCGTGCTTGTTTTTAGGACCTGCGTCATTTTTACTAGCAAACAGTAAAATGACTGCCTGGAGCTGTTGGGCTAATTGGAACTTCCCACTCTTGCATCTTTGCTCCGGGGTCCTAACCTTCTATACAAAGTACCTACTTAAATATAGAACGGTTTTTTGCTATTGAACGCGCTTGCAGTGGACACGCAGATGTGTTTACATTATTGTCAAATTAATTAATTGATATGGTACATAGAGCCAAAAGAATTCAAAAGTTTGGAAATTGAAACAATGTAAAACTTACGAGACAAAACAATTCTGACTATTTTTTAAAAAACAAACGCCTTATTGTACCATTTACATAATTACTCGTACTACGACTAATTTAGAAAATCTACAGGTTATTACAAGATTCTTTGCAAAAATAACATTGTCAATTGGGTCTTGTATATATTATATTAAATGTTGTCTTTTAGTAACATAACTCTCGAAGCACAAAATGTATTATGATGTTTTTCCATAACGTTCAATTAGAGTAAAATTGAACACGCCTAAGAAAATGTCTGCCTACGCTTACACGTGCCATACGTTATTGTACCTAACCCGAACTTTCGGCAAATACAAATACGAGCAAAGTTCGTTTTATGAGCTATATTTTCTTATGAATACTCGTAAATCTTTATTTACTAACAAAACAAAGATGAATGTTGTACAGTTAAATATTATCTACATAAGCTCTTACGAATATTTGTCTTTCACTCATCACTGGCCTCGATATACTATTTAATCTAGATAGATATTTCTTCGTTAAGGCTCTAATTCTTCTCATAGAATAGATTTTTAAATTTTCCTTAGAGATCCAGTTTTGTACGTGGCCTATAATAATACCAAGCTACCAGCCGTTCGGTGGAACGCCACCTGTTTATAGTGAGATAACACCAATCCGCACTAAAAGTTTGTATCCACTTTTATTACAACTTTTTTTAGTGAAGTCTGCTGCCAAGCTGTCATGTGTAAGCATTACTGTGTTCCGGTTTGATGAGCAAAGTAACCAGTGAAATTACTGGGCTTAAGAGACTGAATATTCTCAGGGTAACGAGCACATTGCAGTGCCACGCAGGGCTTTGGTTTCAGAATTCTGAGTGGCAATGCAATTGTTATGGGCCGGCAAATGTCTGATAAACTTAAATGTCGCAGGTATATCATGGCCTAGACCTACTTTAATAACATTAACATATTTTTCTAGAAAAAAAAACCAAGTAATTCTCATTCACGACAAAAAACCCTACTTCTGAGAAGGCTGAACGTTACGCAGCGTATCATTAGATACGTATTCTTTATTTATCTTTCCTTACCTTTATGTTACGTGATATCCATTGTCCATTCATCGTGACACGGCCCTCTAATGCCACCGCTCTCTAATAATGACACAGGTCTAATAATACGGTGCTGTAATTACGGTTCGTAGAGAATGAACGATAATGTTCACTCAAGGAATTATAGTATTATGTGCCTAAGTGTACCGTAGTATAGTAGTTTAGGCTGTGTAGTGGATTTAGATAAGCTAGTCAGATTATGAATCTAAGATAGCTGGCAGGTAGGTTAATTGAAGGATAGTAGAATGGCTGAATAAAGATCTCCTTTATTCAGCCTTTCTACTATCCTTATGCAGCTATCTAGCTGCATTTTGTAATACTCTCATGGTTAGCTACCACCATGATATTGAACATCTGTTGTGCATACCGATCAGTGTTTTTTTTTTTGCAGCCACACTTGATAGTCGACCCTTATTTAGATAGATAGCTTATTCACTATCTTAGACCACATTAAGATCAGGCAAGATAGTAATCAAACGCTAGCCAAAAAATCTAAGTGCATATTCACACAGTGATCCGTGGATACCATTTTTTTAGCGATGGCTTATGCAGTTGAACTAACGAGTTAACACGCCAGTAGGTATTCCAGTTTGTTTTAAAATACTGGATACTTTGTTCCTAATCACTGACTAACAAGACGAGCGGGTCGTTTCCATAGTTGTCAGCATAACAGCAGTCTCATATGCCCAGCAATTTCACGATTACTTTGCTCATCAAACGGGAACACAGTATAATGCACATTACTGTTTCAGTAAAAAATATCAATTCGACAAAATATACAGCGGTCCGTTTTACAGGTCTGGTATTGTATCGGATACGTTTTAGTCGGCGATGGCGTATGCAGTTGTACACATGAAATTATAATCCAGTAGTCACACAACCAGATGTGTTATTTTTACTATGTAGTTAACTCATTTTTGTCCCCGTAAATACGGTGTGAACATAAAACGATCCTGTAAATAAGTACCTATCTTATGTGTGAACGTACAGCTTGAGGCGTACGGTTTTGTCTCAATCGCCAAGTGATATGGAGGAGGTACTACTTTATATACTTAACAAATGAAATAAAGTTAAAGTTCTGAGTGGCAATTGTTATGGGCCGGCGTTATGCTTACCATCAGGAAAACGATCAGCTCGTTTAGATATCAAATAGCATAAAAAAATGATCCATCGTGTCGATAGTATATAAAAATCTAAAAAAATTATAATTAATTCCATATCTATGATAGGCTAACGTATCCAAAGTAATTATATTGCGTAGATTGAGAACTTATTATTACTCTGAGGAGAAAATTAATTTCGTTGTTAATAGAATAATTTTCACTGAAAGTGCTTTTAGAGTGGTATTGTCCTTTTTCATATTTTCAATTTCATCGTTGAAAATAAGGAGTGACTTTTCGTTTATGTTTTGCAAGCGCGTATACCGCGTCAACGCGCGGTGATAGCGCGATCATTGCTTTGCGCGAGTAAAGCGCAGTGACCCCTATCATATATCAAGAAATATGTCATTTTGGTGGTCACTATGTGATCGAAGGGCAACATATTAATAGTTGACTGTATAACTCTTCCTTGTACAATTACATGTACATTCTGATAAATGCGAAGACTTCCTAATCACTGATGTGAGGCAACAGATTTGTAACTTATGTGGTAGATCATTAGTCTGATTATTTTATGATTGAAATTGATTTAAAAATTACGAATAACAAAAGATACATTAAAAAACATGACTGCCCTAGCCACTCGGGATGATGTAAGTAATGATTCTAAAGATGCCCCATAGCCAGCTCTTGATCTAAAACTCAATGGACCTAAACTCAATATGCCTACTTCAGGTTTGATTTTACAGTAACCGCGATTAGGCATGTTTTAGAGAAAAAGAGAGAGAAAAAACTATATCATCAATTATGTAAACGTTTCGATTTTTGTTGCTCAATCACACCGACAAACATTAGACTAGCATTTTATGAAATTTAACGAAAACATATTCTATTTTCATAATCAGAAAATAAACACTATCACACCGTAACTACTAACTAAGCATGTTTACATGAAAAATGCCACGGATTTTCTTTCTTTAGAATAAGTAAAAGCGGTATTTTATCTCGCTTAAAGAGGACAGAGCCGCAGAGCATAGCTAGTTTACTGTTTAGTAGGTACAGATAACAGAAATATCACCTTTATTAAGTACTCGTAAAACACCAAATCTTTCGAACAAAAGTTCAGCAGAAACCAAGCGTATCTATTGGGTGAGCTATTTTTATGCCTGTCCCTAATCACATACTTCATAAGACAATAAATGTGATGCCGATGAAAGACCAACTACATCCATAAAACTTGTTTACCTACCTGAATAATTGGCCTATTTTCCCCTAACGAAAACATGAGATAACCCATAAAATATTCTGTTACATTAAAACGCCATTACAAAATATCAGCACCGCCATTTTCACAAATGAAAAGATGAAAAATTTAATTAAAAAATAACACCGCCCCTGACGCCAGCGGGCCCTTCGCGAGCTTGATATCAATTTTATTCAAAAAAGTTTGATCCTATTGCTGGTACATCCAATGCTTAGGAACCTCTTTATGCCACGGCCGTATTCAGTCGTAAACAATGGTTTAGAAAAGTAGAATATTGACTTTTAGCTAATTTGAGATGTTATTGTCAGCTTATTTATTTTTTAACTTCTGTTTATTTTTACACACCACTTTTACATCCCTTTAGTTGTCTATTATAAATACTACGATGTATGTAATTCCTATAACGAAACAATTATATGGTACCACTAAACTGTCTTATTCAGATGGAGTTGGAAGTTGGATACCTAATGGAAAGCTGAAATGACTATAATAAGCCCATTGAGTTTGGGCACATTGCAATTTTTATACTTTTTTGTATATTTTCTATAAAATTAAAGTGAGAGTATGCTATACATAGTTTTTTAAAGTATACTGTACTATTTTTAACCGACTTTCTTTCTTTCAAAAATAGGAGAAGGTTCTCAATTCGGTGCGTATTTTTTTGTTTCTTATCGAAAATCAGCTGTGGACGTCTTCTGGCTGATGATGATGATGACCTTACTATGAAAGACTAACTATCATTGTATTCAATTTACTTCAGGGCAGTAAACAAATGCACATCATTAAACAAAATAACACAATTTTACGCCATTCTGTATGATCAGACGTCCGTGACATTTCAGAAAAAAAAACAACTTAAGACCAGCCCTCGCTGTTATACGATTTAGAAACTCGCCAAACTTTCGATGGCGCAGTATATACGTAGGGTTTTATTCGTAAACTTTCCCAGTTTGTGATTATCGAGAGTTCCGGATTTTCTTCTTTATAACGATTCGGTCACGGACGCGCTTCGAAAGGGTTAGAGTTAGCGATTTTGTTATATTTTGCAAATTGCTGGAGGGCTGCCGTGAATATGAAGGGTTATGATTGTTTGCTTTGTATATGAGATTTTGTGTTTGAAGAAGATATGACAGGACATTTCGTATTTGATTTTGGTTGATGAATATGTCGCTGTGGATAAAAAGTTGGGATTGAAAACGCAGCTGCGGGAACCGCTGTTATAGATGAGTATTGATAAAAACCTTTGTAAGAGCACGACGAAATGTCTGAAGATAGATATGAATGCTTCGGTATTCAAGCACAAAATCAATAAACGGTATTTGTATTATACATACGTTATAATTATTATAACCATTGTGGCGAAAGAATTAGTAATGAAATGAAATGAAATGAAAAGTCGATAAAAGAAGGTTTGTAGGTGTGAAGGTTTGTCTTAATCCGTCTGTATTTCTTTTTAGCGAAGTTACTCAATTTCTCCACCAATTGTGGACCAATTAAATAATTTTTTTTTCATGCGTAGGGTTATATGTCTCAAAGGTAATCCTTTAAAACATTTAATGAAAGAATACAACCCATGCAGGGAAACATTTTCGTAGGTCACAATATTTTCGTTGACTTTGGTGTCTGGTTTTTTATTAGTTAAACTCACGTAGCCTAAGTTATAACATCAGCTACCTGCCAGTGAAAGTCGCGTCAAAATCAGTCCAGCCGTTTCGGAGGTTACTCGAAACAAACAGACAGACAGACAAAACATTTTAAAAATTGTGTATTTGTTTTAGGTGCGTATATATTTTCATATGCATTTAGTAAAAAGCTGTTATACTGATATCACAAACAGACACTTCAATTTTATGTATTTGTATTGTGTATTGTATAATATAACATAGAACTCTAGATAGGCTTACTTTTGACCGTGATCTCACTTGATGTTTGGACGCCTTAGATTTAGTTAAATCAGTCAATTATTATGGTAAGATAAATAAGTACACCTAGAATTATGGTGGCAGTACGAAACCTGACTAATTCAGCTTAACTTCACTATGAATTTTAATATACATATTTGCGCAAAAAACCGGAAATTCAGTGGTCTAGAAAAAACCATTCCATACTACCGACTCGCACCCTAGCCTTGCAAAATTCACTAAATGTAACCCTATTTGGCACTATAGTAAAATGATTTAGTAGATCGTTGTCAATAAAAGGCCGTATAAAATTTTACCAGCACTATAGTGTTATAAAAAAGAGAAAGTTTTGATATCATAAGTACAGGGTCGAGCTACGTAAAGTTTGCAGTCAGAAATATTAAAAATGGATTTGTGTTTGTTATAAGCGAGCTCGGTGAAATATTTAAACTGGATTTATTTACACTGATAGGTTTAAGTTAACCACAATTAAACCTTTTTTTATACTATTGAGTAACAAGACGGGTCATTTTCCTGATGGTAAGCTTAACGACAGCCCTTAACAATTGCAGTACCACTTTTGTTCGTGGTAGGACTAACTCTTCTGCGATTGTCCATCTGGGTTGTTACCACTGCTTTGATGGTGAAGTCTGCCGCCAAGCAGTAATGTGCAAGCATTACTGTGTTCCAGTTTGATGAGCAGAGTAGCCAGTGAAATTACTGGGCTTATGAGACTTAATACCTAAAGTCTCAGGGTAACGAGCGCACTGCAGTGCCGCGGAGGCCTTTGTGTTTCAATTTTATTAGTGGCACTGCAATTGTTATGGGCCGGCGTTATGCTTACCATCAGGCAAACGACCAGCTCGTCTCGTTACAAAATAGCATAAAAAAGAACATTGAAACGTAAAGATCTGCGCGGCACAGCATTGCACTCGTTACCTTGAGACATTATGTATTTAGTCTCATAAGCAGTCATTTTATTGACTACTTTGCTCATTACACTGGAACATAGTAATGCTGTTTGGTGGCAGACTACAACACGAGCAAAGTGTTGGTACCCACCTAGATGGACACTCGCAGAAGAGTTAGCCCTAGCACCTGGTAAACGTATTTGATGATGGTGAATACGTTAGACCTAGAAGAGGATCTGCTATTTTTTGGTGAGATCATCATCAACGACCGTTTAGCAAAAATATTGTTAGCAAAAGGATTGAACGAGTGATACAATTTGCACGTCGGTTAGTAAACTCGCTCCCTAGTAGGTAATAAAATAATTTAACTAGAAAAATCTATGATATTTATACTTTTGGTCGTTGTAGACGTTGTTTATATTTTATATACCTACTTACTAATTAACTAAATAATTTTCTTAGTTATGTATTTCTTGTTAGGTTACATTTATGGCATTTAAAAAAACTTGACTATTTGTGTAAACACATAGGTGGTGTAACGACGTCTATAATATAGACATGGGTACCTCTCACAACTCCTTTCCACCTACTTACCTCTTTATAAACTTTTACAAGCTCACGTCTTGAACCACTCTTGAACCCCCAAAGTGGGTGCTTTATCGACCAAACGCCTGTCACCTGCCTGTCTACTTTAATGAAGCTTCAACTAGCAATGACAGCTTAATGTATGCAAAAAGCCTAATTCTGTACAGGCAGAGAGGCAGTAAGGAAAGTTTTTCGTTTTTTAAAACAATAGTTATCAGAGCACTGGGACTATTCTATACAAATCTATAGATGTGAACCCAAACTACGAGTAATATTACACTACGAGTGTGTAAAATTGAAAGGTGAATAAAAACAAATTGAAATACATTTTAGCTATTATAGAGGTTTGTGTAAAGGTTTATTTCTTTAAAGTAAGCACGTTACTTTACCTTGGAATACCATTTCAAAATACCGCTGTTAAATGTTTAGGTAAATTTTATTCTGATGTTAAATACTTACCATAATTATTATCTATGTAATTTTTTTAATTATTATGTAAGAAGGAAATAAGTAATTACTTATACAGTTTAAACTGTACGTTTGTACACACAGGTGTATTGCAAATATGTAATATAATATGTACAAAATTTTGACAGCTTCACATTTTCATATCCTGATTCAAACCATTTTTTAAGAATTGCCAGCTGACTTGACCAGTGGGACCAATAATAATACCTATATATAATATACCAAGTTTCCATACTGCATGGCGTCTATAGCGGCTTTTACTTACCGTCTAATGAATAACAAAACACCTGTTTTACGCGAGCCTTTCATTAGAGAAGCTAATCAAAACGTACTAATTAACTTTTGGAGGTTCACGATGATGGGGAAATATATTTTCCAAAGAAATAATCGTTATAATGTAATTGGATATGTTTCGCTTAAAAGATAATGAGAAGAAAGCACTTAAATTGTAAATAAAATCGGAGAGTGCTTATCAAAATTTTAGCATAGATTAACCTTTGATGTTGTGAGATTTGACATTGAAATGTTTTTTTCAATTTTAATGTGCATTTTTTATGTCATCATCCCACAATTTCCGTAGAGGAAGTTTAGTGAAACCCTAACACTAACTGACAGACAATGCACAGAGTAAACCGATAGGTCTAGCATAAAAATTAGCACAGGAATTCCTTATAGGATTTATCCACTAAGGTCCAATTAATCCATCTCGTGTAGTCTGCCGCCAAGCAGTAGTGTGCAAGCATATTACTGTGTTCCGGTTTGATGAGCAGAGTATCCAGTAAAATTACTGGGCTTATGAGACTTAATACCTAATGTCTCAGGGTAACGAGCGCACTACAGTGCCGCGCAGGCCTTTGTGTTGCAAAGTTCTGGGTGGCACTGCAATTGTTATGGGCCGGCGTTATGCTTACCATCAGGCAAACGACCAGCTCGTCTCGTTCTCGTTACCAAATAACATAAAAAAAAATTGCACTAAGCATTTTAAGCCGAAGATTAACTATGAACTAAGTCTAACTTATTGTGGTTGGTGAACTGTGAACTACAGGGGGTTTAATGTCTCTTGTTTTGAAGCAAATATATCAAATGTCATGTCAATGATAGTAATCGGATGGCCATATCTCGCTAGCAGCTCTCTGCGTAAAGATGAAAATCTCTTGCCAACCACCGAACAGTGCCTTCCGAGAGCAGTTCTTGAGAGCAAGTTGGTAACAGCTAGTCTAAGCTTATTATATTTTTCACCTTAGACCACCCAATTATTTACTTATCTACCACGCCTTTTTGGTTCAAAAGCGTTTTGGTTTAAGCTAAAATTTTTGGGTGGTTGAAAATAAATAAATAAATAAAAAAACTAAGGATAAAAATCAGTTTATATACTACTCAAACCAATCATTTGAAAAAAAATACGTACGATTAAGTACATATGGAAACTGCTATAACTATAAACAACTATAATCTTCAGGTATAATTCCGTGAATGTTCAGCCTACGAACAAAGAAAATATTGCAAAGGCTTTCGAATAATATTCCCGTAATCGGCACAGCGAGGTCTTTCCACAAAAACAGATCAACTATGGTTCCGGCGAAAAGATAACTTTGTATTCCTCACATTTATATTCCAGGGATCAAATGGGGTCCCAACAAAAACCTGAAGTCGTGAGACTTGTGAGTGTTTTTCTATAATTTTTTGTGCGATACATTTCTGGAACTTTCCATTTATTTATGAGACAGAATGTTTTGTATTTTGTTATTATATACAAGGTTTTCAGGTTTCGGGGTTTATGTTATGGTTTTAAATGTGTGTTTAGTTCTTATCCAGAGTTTTTATTGAGTTGTGCATTTGAAGGGTATTAACAAAAGTTGATCACTATAAGCTACGATTAAAGGCAGTCTATTGGGCGATGCTAATTCAAATTCAATCTCTAAATAATTTATTTGCTTGCGCCTCAGAAGAGCGCTTATGAAAGTCTAGGTGTTCTTTTTCTTCTTATACAATCATTCAAGAATACGGACTAGGGTGTCAGCAATCAAAAATGGTTTTTGCATTATAGTATAATGTAATACATAATATTATTATGTCCAGTACTAATATAGATTCCTTCGATTCGTACGTTCGAATTGGTTGATCTACAAATCCCATCCATCCAAAGGTTGATGGCATTAGGTTTATAGTACGTTCAGTTTGTTATGTACATTTTTTTCTTGTGCACTAAAATCTTTTCATAGTACTGTTACAATATTCTATATCTATCAATAATAGATAGACTAACAAGACTTTTGTCTAAACATCTGCAATTAAAACAATGTAAATATTCGCGATATAAGCCGTTAGAAGTTGCATAGACTTTTCAAAAACCATGTAACGTAAGGATACCTACATTAATCTCTAACGCGGACTTCATCCAGGCTACATCTCTCTCCGACTCCATCCAATATTTATCTGAAAGAGAGCAGACGTCCACTGGAACGGATTAAAGGAAAAACAGAGGTGCCACTTTGTACAAGATTAATGCCAAGGTACTCCAAGGATGTCTAGCTTTGCGCACTGAGATTTGTTTTACGATAGCAAGAAAGTTGGAAACGATGCATTTTTAGCTTTGAACGTTTTTCTTTGATGGTATATTTAAATCTTCAAATCTGTATTTGAAAAACCTTTGACGTTGTAAATCAAATGGACTTACATTTTCAAGCTTTTTGAAAGCGTTTTTCTTTTTAACCGTCTTCAAAAATGGAGGAGGTCCTAACATTCGTCAGTCTTTTTTTTCGGTGTGATCAGTTCGAAGTTCACAAAAAGCGCTAACCGACTTCGACAAAAATATTGCGATATATAAAATTTCATCTCCCATTTTCTATTCTCTCATTAAATTTCAAAGGGCATAAATATAACTGGGTCTGGGTTGGTACCACCGCTTTGCTCGTGAAGTCTGCCGCCAAGCAGTAATGTGCAAGCATTACTGTGTTTCGGTTTGATGAGTAGAACAGCCAGTGAAATTACTGGTCTTACGAGAGAGAGAGAGACAGTGCTACGCAGGCCTTTGTGTTTTAGAGTCCTGAGTGGCACTACAATTGTTATGGGCTGGCGTTATGCTTATCATCAGGCAAACGACCAGCTCGTCTCGTTATCAAATAGTATAAAAAACCTTAGTCTAAAAAAGACAATCATTGTAATCGGTTGAAAACTGACGGAGAAATCGAGTAATATGGACATAAAAATGTATTTTATGTCCGGGACTGATAAAAGAATATGAAACGTTTTGAATACAATACACAAAGTATATTATACAATATATTTTATTGAAAACTAAAATAACATGTAACAAAAGTACAGAAAATTAAAACTTATCTAAGCCAATAACTACAATAAGTAGGAGCGAGTGATATATTTGATGGAATCAGGCGTTACTTTGCGGAAGTCCATTTTAAATAAGATTATATTATGTGGGTAATTTATAGTTTTAATTCCGCGATAAATAGTTTTAATATCGCGGAATTAAAACTATAAATTTCCCACATTATATAATCTTATTTAGCGAAGTGATATCTTCTAGTCAATCTTTGGATATAGAGAACTAACGGCGTGGTAAGAGGTCCAGTGACCGAGTAAATAAATAAATTAAAATTTACTAATTTAGCAACGAACCTATAGGTCACTTGGCTTAACTTAAGGTGAGTGCTAGAAAATACTCTACCATAAATGCAAATATGTATAGCTAAGCCAAATCGGCATGTTGCAAATCTATTCACCAAAAATACAATTTCCACCAACACAAATAACCGATTTACCAGAATTTCCTAGCTTTATTCGACTTCACGGAAAACTGTTACAAAAACCGACGGTAAAAGCGCAGTTCCACTACAGACGAATAACGCATGGGTATCACATGCGGAAATCGACAAAAAACTCGGCGCCTGACAAAAGTCGCTCGCTGACAAAAAGTCGACGGCCGACAAAAAGTCGGCGGAAATGTTCGAGCCAATGTATTCGCATTCCGCCCCACTAGTTATACTCTGATAAATGATAGTAAATGTACTGGTTTCGGTATACCCGCGTTTTTGTTTGTGGTGCGCTGATTTTTGGTCGGAAATGTGGGAGTAAGCGGGTATTATTAAATTCCTTTGTTAAGGCAACATTGGGATTTTAAACTACGCATTTTGTGAATACGAGAAAAATCTACTATATTTTGCTAACGTTGGTATTGTTTCCCTTTTATTGTTATTTAATTTGTGGGTAATTGATGAAAATTATGGACACGTATATGTTGCAATTAAGTGTTTCATACCAACTGCTACTACTTTAAGTAGTCATTTTTTTAACAATGTTCAGAATCGTTTTGAAGTAATCTTAAACTAACATTGGCTTTTGGAGCTAATAACAGTCTAATATTACTTTAAAACCCTAACTTGGTGGTAAGACTAACTCTTCTGCTAGTGTCCGTCTCAGTGGGTACCACCGCTTTGCTCATGTAGTCTGCCGCCAAGCAGTAATGTGCGAGCATTACTGAACACAGTAATGTGTACTAGGAATTATAATATGCTGCCATCGTTCGAAGTATTTCAAGGAATTTTATAAGTATTGAAAGGAAATAGCAATAAAAACTATGCATAGGCATATTTTTTATTGCTATTAAAAACTTTAAACTATCGTTCGCTTTCAACTTCCTTCATTACAAGGTCTGCAGCACTAGCGAGTTCCCGTTCAAATCGTTCAAAACTTTAATACATTCTTCTAGAAACCGTTCAAAGTTCAACTTAACTGGCCGCATAAAGAACTGCACTACTTCCTAGATTTCTCACACCGGCGTATAACTTTGCAGGCACTTGATTGTATTTAGCTACTTTTTGCGCCATGCCGTCGTCGTCTTCCGAATATTTTGGCTTCGCTGGGTTCGTCCTATCAGTCCAATTCTAGCACCAGTAAGATCGCAGTAGTTTGGTAGAGTTAGATGAAGTTATAGCTATGAATGTTAGTAAATAAATAAAAATAGAAAAAACACAAGTCGACGTAAGAAAAGTAACATAAAAAACACGACTGTCCTAGCCAGTGTCACTCTGGACGATGTACATCCAAATTTGTTCAGGCATTTAAAAATTATGATGCAATAAGTAAACTCACATATTATTATATAAAATATATTTGATCCCTAAAAACATATACTTATTTTTTGTGCAGCCACGAAATAAAGCAGAGAGGACCTATCTGTGTTCTTTGTGTTGAATCCTTTTCGCAACTACACAAGATGCATAATCATGTTTGCAGTGAATCTTATATACTTAGTGGCTTATTATCATTGATGATGATGATAAGCCACTCCATCTGCTGATGAAGATAAATATCCACTGCTGAACGTTGGCCCTGACAGGGAGATTTTGCTGTAATACACCTTACCTTTTTGCTTGGCAGGCGTATAGTAAATACATTTTATAGTATGATTTACTACTAATTTTACCAGAATTTTTAAATAATTTGTTATTTTTTGTGTTTATAAAATTATTGCATATAAATAATTATAATTATTGACTTTAACGAGGTGTTATAGATAAGTGATAATTATAAAACTGCACTGCCCTCAAGTGTTATAATTATTTACCATAATTACCATTTTAACCACATTGCCGTGTATAATAAAAAACACATGTGTATACAATATACATGTGACAGCGTTTAAAGCTAATCAAGGCTCAAGAGTAAAAGAAATGTCGCTGTCACGTGTCGTGGTCGCGGAATTCATCTATGAAAAACTTGAATAATACAGTAACGAATGTTTGAGAAAAGAATTTGCGATTCAAACTTCCTTCGTCACTCGTCGTCATATAATTTTATATCTCCTTTTATGAAGCTCGTTTTAGGCGCGTATTTTTATGCGGAGCCACGGCAAGCGCGTTTCGCTGGGAGTGACACTTTTTTCTGAGTTACCATTTAAAATGTGGAATAATTTTTCAAGGGTTCCATTTAGTGGGATTTGTACTAGTGGATTTTTAAACGCGTGTAAACATTTGGAGATGGTAAATCGCGGTTTTAGACTCAAAGCGGTCTGTTTGTGGATGTCACATCCCTGATGGAGCTGGCTGAAGTGCAGTCCGTGGAATTCATCTATAGATGATTGGGTATAGATTTTTAACTTGAGCCTGGTAGCTAAGGTTGCGCGAAGATGTTTTTCTTTACCAAAAGCTCAAACTCGGAATAGGATTGGCTGTTACAGATCAGCGGATGATCTCATTAATACTGAGCCATAATCAAAGCCCACTCTTGTGAGTGGTTGGTTATCAAAACTCCAACTTCACTGTTGTTACTGTTGTTACTTTAGCTAGTATAAGCTTCCGCCTGCAGCTTCGCTCGCGCGGTATATATCATCATCATCAGCCAGAAGACGTCCATTGCTGAACATAGGCCTCCCCATAGAACACCACTTGAATCGGCTACTCACCTCTTGCATCCAACGGTTCCCGGCGGTATTGCAGATCCTCGGTCCACGTCCTTCGTTTTTGCGTGAAAGAGTAACTAACATCCATCCATCCACACAAACTTTCGTGTTTATAATATTGGTAGTACATTAGTATAATATACCTACATAAATATAGCATGACTATAATTGACTAGGGTACATTTTGGGGTCCACAAAAATATAAAAAATTGTTACTACACTCTATATCTTTGGGAGTTTTTTAATGTAGTTTGCGGAATATTTGTTGTATAAAGGGGCTAGGTTGTTTTGTTGGCTTTGAGATCCAAATGTTACTCTCTATATAATGAAGTTCTTAAAACTTCTATTTATAAAATTTATTTTTAAAAACATAAATTCCACCACACACGACATAATTTTCAGAGCTACATCAAAATTCCTTTATGTACCACACCCACAATCAACAAATATCACACTGACCATTTATCAAGCCATCGGGCTCAGCCGCCGATCCGTGTGTCACGTGCATTCTACCAACCATCAATTAAAGGGCGGGCGGATTTGTCAATTAATACTCGTCAGGGCGGCACAAAGAATGTGAACAATGGCACATATGAGGGCCCTTGTCGTAATGGATCTTGAGTTTTGTTGGCGTTGATATGATGCTACTTTTATAAGAAAACTGCCTTAAAATAAGAGGTGGTTTCGTTTACATTTTTTTCCTGTTGATTTTTCTAACTTTTATGGTGACAATGAATTAATATTTGTTTGCAATGCAAATGCCTTACAGTGTTATTGACGTTCTATACGAACTAAAGGTGGCTATTGGTAACTATAATTTTACTATTTTTTGTGGGCGGCTGCCGCCAGTGCCATCGCAACCTATGGTCTAAAATAGAAAAAAGAAAGAAAAAATAAAAAAGTCTCACTGAAACTGAAGCATAATATTGTTTTAGTTTTAGTTTGTTTTTTATGGATCACAGGTGTAATTTAATTTAAGCAGTATCTTAGAGAACTTTAAAAATATTAAAATTTAAAAGTGTATAATATAAGTACAATATAGTATAAGTATACTTATATAATATCTAACACCACTCTCATGTTAAAAATCTATCGCCAAGTAACTATCGAGACCTTTGCACAGCAATTAACAAAACACGTTCAATATTAAAAAAGTATAATACTGTACAACTAGGCATCCATATGATATAAAACGATGGATGCAAATATAAATATATTTTTGTGGTTCTAATTTGTATCTAAAAAGAGATTTAGAACGCAACTTAGCACGCAAAAGTGTAGTGTCAAAGTTAGATTTTAAATATAATAACTTGTTTGATTTAAAATGAAATGGCAAGTCAGCCTTTGTAAGTTGTAACTCAAACAATTCAATATTTATCTTTGAATGAAACTGCTGACTTCAATCGAGTTTCAATTGGTAGGATCGTTTGATCTCCTTGTATTGATATTATAAGTTTATGAAACAGAGAGTCGGTTATTTGAATCTTTCTTCTTCATCTTTGAATTATGCCTTATCTTACTCCTTAGCACCTATCGACGCGTCTTATCAGCTACACTTGAGAGCCTGTTCTAATCCAGATTTAGCATATTCCCCACCTAGAGCACATCATAGCTTATGATCAGGCAAGATATTGGTCTAATGATAGCCTAAAGAGAATGAAAAATCTATTTATTAGAGCGAGAAACGACTTTGTCGATAGTATCGTGCTATAAGAAATTTCCACTCCAGTTTTTCACTGTAAGAGGTGGTATTCTTTCATTAAATTTATTATTGGGCTATCCATAGAGACTCATGAAAAAAGAATCATCAATTAGCAGAGAAATCGAGTAACATCGATACGAAAAAAAACAGACGAATTGAGTAAGTCCTACGTTTGTGTATTCGGTTAAAAAAGAAAAATATTAAGTCCTTCAATACAGTACAGCGATGTATACCTATCTCGCGCCCAACTTTATGGTCGGTCTGAGTTTGCTCACGCTCCGCCCTTCTCGCTCTTATAATCCCGTCTGCACACATCACACCTAGATACACATCATCATCATCTGATCATCTTCTGATGATGATGTAATATAGTGATCTATAATACAATACATACAGCGGCAAAAGAGTTTAATTGAACTTTATACAATCTTAAAAATTAACATACATCAGTCTACACTGCTAGACATACGCCTCTTCCAATTTAAACCGCGCCACAGAACCCGATCCTTGGCTCTTCTTTCCCTCTACTGCCAGCTAATCTGCTTATATCACTCTAGTTACTCGCAAGACGTATAATTATAATTATGTATCACATTAATTAAAATTAATTCCATCCAGCAATTTTACTGAATAACAGGAACTAAGGGCTCGTTTAGAGAGACGCGGTGCGCGTCGCGTTGTACGTTACGTCCTGCGGTCAATTTGAACATAAGGCGATGTGTGAGAACCGTAATGAAATCATCGTTGCTCGCGGCAGATAAAGCGGCATTACATTACACTTACATTACAACACGAGTCTTCGTAAATGAGAATATATTATACCACTACGTTATCATTGTGTTTGCACGAACGTAACCGCGATAATAGCAAATCCAGTTGCAGGCATCACCACGCTTTCGTGCCGCCTTTCCGCATGATTGTACATTTTGACGCATAACGCCATGCTCATCACGCCGCGTCTCCTTAAAAGAGCCCTAAGAGACACATTTCATTCGACCGAACAACAAAACTGAAACATTTAATTTGAAAAGATTTTTTCATTGACATCGTTTCTTTTCAAAACCTCAAACTTATTTCTGTTTTATGCGTTGGTTCTGACGAATTCATTCGACATAATGCGGCCCTTATTCACCATTTAATCTCCTTTGGAACCGTATCGAGAAACAAGACTTCATCGTGATTTCACAGAGACTTGTCTCGCTTTGAGAGCGAGTCGGTGGTATAAGTGACAAGAGATCTGTTGGCAAGTTTATCTATGGCTACTACAACATTTTGTTGTTGTCGTGTAAGAAATAACTTAGTACCTACCTATACAAAGTGTTAAGAACAAAACTTCAAGAATTATCTTGAAATTTAATCCATACAGCTAAATAAAATTGAACTGTCTGTTTGTAATATCAAAATAACAGCTTTTTACTAAATGCATATGAAAGTATATACGGTACCTATAACAAAACAACCATTTTTAAAATTTTTGTCTGTCTGTTTGTTCCGGGTAATCTCCAAAACGGCTGGACCGATTTTGACGGGACTTACACTGGCAGATAGCTGATATTACAAGGAGTAACATAGGCTACTTTAATTTTAGAAAAATAATTAGGGTTCCGCGCAAAAAAACAAAAACCATGTAATCCAAAATCTCCACGCGGGTGAAACCGCGGGGCAGCAGCTAGTATTCAATAAAGAGAAAATATTTTCATAGATATTTCGTATTGAAAATAATAAAGAACAAAATGATTTACATCCATACGTTACAAAAATGCGATGTACAACAACGTTGCACTACCTATATTAGGCTCGGAGATGCCACTCGTCGCTCCATTCACTTCCCTATTGTCCCATATTTTATGGTGGTTACTTTTGACTCCCCGCCCGTTGTCCGTCGCGTCGCCACCGCGCGCTAGGCACACATGGGACGTGCGCTAAGCCATCATCGCTTCACATATTATTTAATGTGTAAACAGTATATCGCTTATGACTTGCATATATAGCTTACCTATTGAAGATCTATCTTGAACATTCTAGATCTGAAGCTTGCAAACTCGCGCCTCGCTAACAAGACTTATCGCCTGTGACTCTTGAAGCTGAATGCGATGTCTACATAACTACGCATCGTGTTTAGTTAGATAGTTGTTTAGAAATGGCAGCAGGATAAATTTATTTCGTATTACTGTATTTTGCCTGTTGTGCTTTTGGTAAAGAAAACTATCGTTATATGCAATCACTAGCTTCCGCCCGCAGCTTCGCTTGCGTGTAATATATTTTTATAAATGTGTTCTGATGTATGAACTATATTACTGTAAAATTTCATAAAAATACGTTTAGTAATTTTTGCGTGAAAGAGAAACAAACATCCATCCATTCATCCACCTATCCACACAAAATTTAATGTTTATAATACTAGCTTCCGCCTGTGGCTTCACCGTGGTATAACTTTATAAACTGAAGTCTATGTGTTATGCTGATGTATAAGCTATTTCTGTAAAGTTTCATCAAAATCCATTCAGTAGTTTTTATGTGAAAGAGTAACAAACATCCATCCATTCACTCTCACAAACTTTGACGTTTATAATATTAGTAGGAGTAGTAGGATTAGTGGTGGTAGGGTATTTTCTAGTACTTGCCTGGCTACCAACTGTATAATTATTTTTTTATGTTGTTTGGTAACTAGACGAGCTGGTCGTTTGCCTGATGGTAAGCATAACGCCGGCCCATAACAATTGCAGTGCCACCCAGAACTTTGAAATACAAAGGCCTGCGCAGCACTGCAGTGCGCTCGTTATACTTTGGGCACGTGTTTGGCCGAACTCGTTTTACTCATTATTTTTGATACACTATCCTAATTATTGTTAATGTCAATAGTAGCTTGGCTAGATGCCGCAAAGTTACCGCATTATCTGAAGCAGTAGTGAGACAGTTGCACACATCTAAATACAAGTTGTATTTTACCTACCTAAGAAAACTAGAAGGGTGCGTGACCCAAAACAAGTCACAATTCAAGCATTATTTTATCCACCTAAATTAGCATAATAGTTAACATTGTGGTTTGCCCACTCAAACTACGACAGTAAGCTGTTGATACGGTATCTGAATCGTCTGAACATCCCCGTAAACCGCATATACGAGCTGCCATCGATGTTCAGGTCGATTTGTTGAGGTTGCTCTATACTTTACTATGAATAATTTACATGAATACGCTTGCAGTTGAAATGAGATGCTGTGTTAACATTTGAACTTATTTTTTCACCAAGCGTTTCACTTCATTATACGAAAGGTATATTTTGCGAGGTAATACTGCTGCTTTTCAGAACCACAGAGGTTCTGAATAACTATAATTGAGAGTGATCAGGACCCAGGCTCTTTTAAAAAAAGCTAGCCATATTTACATCGTCGCTTGATATCTCACCTGCTGTCAAATGACAATAAAATGCCAAGTTAACTGTTGTTTTTGAAATGAGTTCATGAGTTTTTTTTTTTTCGAAATATGTGCATTGTGCAATATATTCTCGTACAAAAATCTGAATGTTGTAGAAATCCTTCAAGAAACACTAAAATGCGTAGATACTTTAGGCATGATCTTTCACCTGCGTTATAAACAAGACAGAAAGCTAGACTTGTTCGTCACGCGTACTAGATTTCTTTATCCTCACAATGGAATTGGCCTATATACGAGGAGATATTCCAACTCACGATTGCAGGTAACAAAAACATAGTTTTACATTAATATAGACTAGAAAAAATATTTAACTCAAGCAGAGTTGTACAAAAATAAAAAAACAAACTCGAATACACAAAACCAAGCGTAATTAAAACTCCGTCTCTACTCGCCAGGGTTGCCACTACACACTACATCAGGGCTGCCTCACTAGAGTTGCTACACTAGGGTTGATCCAAACGTTCCGCAATCGATTTCGCCCGTAGGAGAGAACGTGTTCTAGTGGCTCGGTTTCGGATTTATACAAGTTAAGCAATATCAGAGGGTCACAAAGAACAACTACATAGTAACGAGTGACGTCAATAGATCTCATTTCTATGTGTGCTTTGTATACTAATGGAAGCTTTGTTATCGTCAACTGAATATTTAAATTTATTAACTTTTCTTTAAAGTTTTTATTGCGTACACAGATATTTATATCGGATAGAGAGATCTAAGATGCATTTTATCAGACGAGTCACATGTTTTCACAAAAAGGCTAGGTGCTAATGTTTTTTTGGGTAGGTTTGCAAGAGCACCTGCCGGAACAATAATTAACGAGGGTAACGAGCGCACTGCAGTGCCGCGCAGGCCTTTGTATTTAAAAGTTCTGGGTGGCACTGCAATTGTTATGGGCCGGCGTTATGCTAACCATCAGGCAAACGACCAGCTCGTCTAGTTACCAAACAACATTAAAAAATAATTATACAGTTGGTAGCCAGGCAAGTACTAGAAAATACCCTACCACCACTAATCCTACTATTCCTACTAATATTATAAACGTCAAAGTTTGTGAGAGTGAATGGATGGATGTTTGTTACTCTTTCACATAAAAACTACTGAACGTATTTTTATGAAACTTTACAGAAATAGCTTAGATACATCAGCATAACACATAGACTTCAGTTTATAAAGTTATATATTACACTCAGGTGAATTTTATAACCATGCTTGGGTATCAACTATTTATAACTATATATGTATAGCTACGTTATAGTTTCAGCACACTGTACATTTTAATAATCCTTCTACAATAGCTTGTAAATGGCCCAAACGTTTTTTTCTACTAGACAACTGTAGTACCTATCTATCTTAGGTGGACCGACGACTCAAACTGCGGGGAACAGTTGAGTGGAAAAGCCGATCCAAGTGGCAATCTATGGGGAGGACTATGTTTCTCAGTGGACGCCTTCTGGCTGATAATGATGATTTATATTATATTACAAATAAGTTACCAGTGAACATAGATAAATCATGCAACATAATGAATAAAAAAACTCAGAAATATGCGTCCTTGCCCTAGTTGTGTTGTTATTGAAATCTAAAACGGCTCTCTCGGGCCTTTTGCGGCTGGCTCGAGTGCCGCTTATCGCACGGTCGAGGGCTCCAACGGGCGTCGTTTACAGACTGCTGTTTTAGGTCACCCTTCATTATTTTTGTTTTTTTTAGTTCTAGTAACTATTACGTTGGTAACTGAAGTACCCAATTGTGAATATTAAAAATAAACAATTTTTTAAATACGCCATACGATGTGGATGTGATCAAACATGTTTTTAGTCTTTCAAAGTTTCAAACATTATTCTAAAAACATGAGTTAGTTTAAACGTTTTATTTGTTTTGTGAGAATAATTTGTCGTCAACAAAATCTACATTGGTGTCTGTCTACATCGGTCTTTTTTCAGAGAGATATCTACTGGTCAACCTGGTATGTAGTCGATGATGCTGCGTGCAAAGAAGTGAGCTAAATTCAATATCTGGACATTTTTAACGGTTTATAGGTTAAAAGTACTTAACTGAGTAACTGGACAGTTCATTACGCATTTTTTTTAAATAAAATAAAGTAATAGCATATATAGGTACAACTCTTACTTTGCATTATCGAAAATGGAGAAAATGTATTCCACTTATTACTTGTTTCCCACCTTCGTCCAAATTAAAATCATTTAATATTAAGAATACAAAAGAAAAGTATAAAGGTTCATAGATACACGTTTCTTTTTCTCAAATAAATTGGTAACACCATGAAGAAATCGTGGAAGACGAATTAAATTACTCTTTCCGTGAGTGTCTTGGAAAAATCTTATGAACAACACAGACCTGAGATATCTTTAATTTTTTTCGCGAGTATTATATTATATTTCGTGAAACTCCGCCGACTGTAGCATCATGTATAATGCAACGCAACTTTTGCCATGATTCACCGAGACTGACATCAAAGATTCGCAAGGAGGAAATTGGATCATCCAAATCCGTCTTACAAAATATATTGTGGGTGGCAACACTTTAGTAGGCCGCACAAATATTTCTGTGTTTCGTTACCTCCCTTCGGCTGTGGAATTTCCCTATAAGATTGTTTATTTTCTATTTATTTTTCGTGGTAAATGTAGAAGCTTTACGCAAACGTAGCTAAGTTACTACGTGTACATGAAAGCGTGAGCTATTGGTAAAAAGCAATGGTCTTTTACATGTAATAAATTTCATTAAAGTTCAGTTGTTAAACTTCTTGTTATACGCTTTCTTTCATCTCGTATAGGTATAGGAATGTGGTGTGGCCCAGACGTCAGAAGTTTTGAGCCACCCGAAGTCTTCTGCCTTAGCTAAAACAATTTTAATGATATAGCAACTTTTAATTTATCTACTAGCTTCCGCCCGCGGCTTCGTCCGCGTGGTATATATGTTTGTAGTCTATGCTTTAATCCATAATCTAAATTATATACATTTCAAATTTCATCACAATCGGCTTGGTAGTTAGGGAGATGATACATGGTAAAAAACATTCACACAAACTTTTGTATAATATTGGTAGAATAGGATTCCTAGTCTAGTTTTCTGTTTTACAATTACTAAAAATATTAATCAACATTGCTCACAAACAACTGTTTGCAGACAGTGACCAAAAAACATTAGTTTACTTCTGTTATATTTCATCAACTTCGTTCCCGATGCTCATTGCTCGCATGCAAATGTCAGTATAACAGAAAGAGACCAGCACAGATAATGACAATCCTGCGTGCCTTTTTCTGCTTTTATCCTACTAAACTGATGGTAATTATTATAAAATCCGTCAAACTAAAATATTCTAGAAAACTTTAGAAGTAGATGTCCCACTAGTTGATTCGAACACTCTTTTTATGTAAGGCCCCATGTCGATAAAATCTTCGCATAAAAATTCTCTCCACGGCCTAGCTTAAAACATAATAAACAGAAGCCTAGTGTTGTACCACTGTGGGTGTCGTGTTCAAATATTTAAATGTGCCATATAAAAAAACTCAATTAAATTAGGCTCACTTGCGCCAAAAGCTAGATTAACTAATCCGGATTAAGACCAACATCGGCGGATTATAATTAAGAAAAAGAATCTAATGATGCAAGACGAAATGATAAGTTATGAGAATAACTTACCCGACTGGACTGTCTTAGAGACTAGATTGATACAATAACTATATGTAGTGCTATTATTTTGTAGTACTTCTTTATTAAAAAACCTTGTAAGTTGTCAATATTGAATATTAGTATTCGTTATTAAAATCTACATCAAATATTTTTCAGTTACAGGTGATATATTTAACAGCAGTTGATTCAATGTTATGCTCATCTTTAAATAAAATTTCATTTATTTACGCAGTTTTTTTTTCGCCGGCTAAAAATGCCGCATGTAAACACACATCACTGGAAGGGACAACCGTTTCCTTCACCTCACAATAAAAAATATCACAGATCTGTCAGACCCACGTATAAAATCAACAATGTAAACCAGTAAAAAGAAGATATTTAGGCTCACCGTTGAAAGTTTATAGGGTAATGTCGTTACTTCTCGTGATTGCCTATGAAATAGTTTGGAACCCTTTTTTCCTTGAATTATTTTGGGGTTTCGGAAATAACTTAGCAGGTCTTGGTATTGACGATATTTGGTATTGCAATTCTGGATAGCAATATATGTATAGTATACATATATCTCACACTCACCTCTTGAACAGAATTTGAACCATTTTTGAAAAGAATGCCGATTTGCGGACTTTTTTCTTGATTGGTCTTAACACTCTTAACTATTTTGGAACGGTCACTTGAATCATTTCTTTTAACTTTAATTAATGCTCCCTTGGAGCTAATGTGAATAAAGAATTATAAAATTCAAATTAAATAATAATATCAATGATAATACACATATGTGGCTCAGCAAAGAGTTTAAAATATAATAGTTAGTTGCTAGTTTCACGATAAAAAGATTTAGATTTCTCAAAGTCTTACAGCAAAGGTAACACCTGAAAATCATTTAATTCTGTTTCTATTTATAGTTATAGGTAGTACCTATTTTAAATTCCAGCTTATCCTTAGTTCATATTGGCAGGTGCACGTTTTCTTGTCATTATACTATGGTAAATAGCCGTATGGTCGCGTATGATTAAAACCACCTCATCTCTTTCTATGGGTACAGTATGAGCTAGCTAAAGGGATATTCAGGTATCAGCACCTCGTTCAACATCAAAATCTACTGCGATCAATGTGGTCCATTGGCGGTGGTGCGGGGATTGAATATCGGTTTTGAATTAATTGATCTTTCGTTTCGTAATGTCAGCAAAGTATGTTTTCATTTTATGTAAAACAAGCGTTTGCCAGCGGCTTCGTACGCTTGGAATCAGAATAAAATGTAGACTATAGCAACCAGGGATAATGTAGGTTCCTATTAGTGAATGAATTTTTAGAATTGGAACAGCGGGCTAGAGATTAGCGATAACAAACAAAAAATTACAAACTTTACTGTTTTATAATATTATAGTAGACTAGCTTCTGCGCGTAGTTTCAGCCGCGTGCTCACAGGAACCACACATTTTCCTAGATAAAAAGTACACTATGTTACTCTCCGGTCCATAAACTATATCTATGCCAAAAATCACGTCGATCCGTTGCTCCGTTGCTGAGGGAAAGAAGGACAAACGAACAAACAGAAACATTCTTTCGCATTTATTATAGTACGGATATAGTATAGAAAAGTTACAGTGGTTGCTTCCGTAGTTTACTTACCTACTCATTTGTCCCGTAAAATTGTCTGGCTTTATTATTACTATCAAGCAAACAGCTTGTCCCGTATTAATCCATAAAAAACCTAGTGTTCCAAACTATACCAATAATGTGACAAGTAATTCCTCTTCATAGAATGTTATCAAACGCGTCTTGTCTGTTAGACTACACTTGGTGCGGTACGAAATGTAATTAATACAGTCATTTACTAAGTTGTAGGTTTACAGCGTTTGTAAGCTGCCAATAATGATGAATTTCTATCTTAATCGTCCCGAACTCATTAGCGTTAACCGTGACATTTCTCTCGCGGTATTTGAGGCGGAATTAATACCTATCAATGTAATCTTCGGGAACAATATAAGCCTCTTAAATCATTTTTGAAGCTTACGCAATCTCTAAAAGTTTAGAAGTTGAATGAAAAAGAATCGATGTTTAGAACCAAGTTTGCCGAGTTTGGGCAACTTTGTTGCTGCGTTAAGAACTGTTGTTTCTTGCTTCGTGGAGTGTAATGGATGGGCCGTCGATCAAACGATTTGGATGACAAAATATTAATAAGTGAAAAGCGCTTATAAAGATTTTTGCTTTGTAAGGGGCGCTTCTAAGTTAAAAACCCGAAGAAAAGTGTTAACGTTTCTTTTATAAAAATGTTTATAAGAATATGTTAACAAGTAGTGATAAGAATAAGTAGAGACTATGAGTTATCGCTAAGTACTTATATAGCAATAAGACGTCTGATGTTCTAATCTTTAGTAAAATTTTCATTGCCGCTTTGCTTGTGTAGTCTGCAGCCAAGCAGTAATGTGCAAGCGTCGACTCGTTATTCAACAGTAGCCGTAGCCTCCCGAACTAGCATACACTGTGTTTCAGGAGTCAGTGACTTCTCTCATTTATCACCTTTTTTATTTCAGGTAAGTCTCGATCTATCGATGACGCAACCACGGAGGACCCATGTCTTACTGGTAGGCCTCAAATTTATTTACTAACTTTAAGTTTAGTTTTATGAACGTAGTCTATCAATGGAATAGTTACACTTTATTACTTTGTTGAAGACATAATAATATATACACTTATATACAGCCTGAGTTTCAATTGGTATGTTATCCTGAAAGGAGGTCAATGTACTCATGAAGGTCCATAAAATTTGTTTAACTACTTTTTGTAGTTCGGAATTTTTCATTGAAGAAATGGCATTTAATGTTCACGTCTAAAATATACTACAGAACTGGCGGTACAGGTGTATTCTCAACTCAATTCGACAGGTTTCCGTTCGGATCCACATTCCTCATCTCTTTCATGCTGATGACTGAGACAGATAGTGCATCGGAACGGAAACCGGTCGGATTGAGTTCTTAATATGCCTGCTGCTCGTTTATATTCCAGAATCGCAGCGAGACATAAATATAGTTTCGGGATTATATACATGTTTATGCAGCTTAGTTGTCGAATAAAAACGGGAAATTCCTCTGAATTAAAATAACACTGCAGATCATCATCGTTTGACACAAGGTAGGTAGTCTCAGTCGCTTGCCAATTTGACACAAAAAAGCTTCATGAATTCAAAATTTGCTGTAATAATTCAGCTAATCGAAATAAAGGCCTACTTTATAATTCAAGGCCGCACAGACACTGAGATATTAAAAGATATTTATCTAGATGTCGTAATTAATTTTTCTTCTCCGTGCTCCTTTGAGGATTCCCTACACTTTTTGTGTTGAAACTGGCAAAAGCTTTGTGAATTTTCTTCATAAATTTTATATTTGGTTGACGATGTTATCCTTAAGATAATCACTGGTATAAATGTTGATTCGTAAACTCAATGTATTAAAAAATAAAGTATATTAAGGACGATTTTCTGACAAAACCAGGTTAGGTACTTATACAAACTTATGTGTTTTCAATTCGAACAATCAGTGTTCTTATCAAACGAAATGCGAGTAGATATTGTTACTCAAATCATAATTTAATCACGCGAATATCATTAGGAACAGCGAACAGGGTCGAACAGGGTCCTATGATCCTAAATAGTAAGAAAATGATACGATTGGACACTTTAATGACACTTGAATAACAGTTACCAGTGCAGGACTATAAAACAAATATAAATACTAAAGAGAGAGTTATCAATGGTGAATTTCATTTGAAAGGGTGATTGCCTTGGTGGCGCGAGAAGTGGCGCGAGCGCAGCCGACACGCAGATGTTGAACAAGCGTGTGTGTGTGGAGCATAGACAATGCTCCACTCAAAGTACCATGAAAATTTGACCAAAAATTTGAAATTTGACAAACGGTAGTCCTAGGTATTCCTAACTATTCTAATAAAACATTCATTAGCCCATATTCTGAAGGTCTAAACTTTAGCACCTTCAGCACCGATCTCAGATTATTTTTACTCTAAAGCACCTAATCAGAGACATACGTGTACGTGACATGTTCTTATGAGAAGGAAGACAGACAATTTATAAACAAATACTCTTTAAATTTGTCCGTGTGAAAGAGCTAGGGATCTTGATACGTATCCGCATCTAAAAAACGCAAGTAAACGGTCTAAAGTAACCCTCGGTTCACCCACGCCGGGTCCAAAAGTAGCTCGAAGAATTCATCAGAATCATAAATCATGGGTTTTCAGAAGGTTCATCTAAGAAGTAACGAGCTAATTACGCGCTAGCTTTTCAGCGGCTTTTAATAAATAATACGAGGCCGGGACGCCCACGTTTTTAAAGGGCTGCTTTTACACCGAGACGAGCGGTTGGGTAGACAGGTGGAGCAAGCAATTTCTTGGATGGTTTAGCTTTTCATACATATTTGAAAAAGTAGTTCTAATTTATTTTTATGGAAGACCATCACAAACACCATCAAACGCCGCTGTGGTGTGTACTTTTAGTAAACTTAATTTGAGATGCGGTAAGCAGGTGGTTGGTACGGGTATATTTTTCAGATCGTCAAAGAGACTACTCTTTGACGATCTAAAAAATCAAATGCTCGATCTCTCTCCTACCCTCGCACACTTCCTGCCTGTCTATGAAACTCAGTTTTTGCATTTGACCACTATCCTATACCTCGCTACGCTAAGAATTGCGGTCGAAGTTAGACACGACGAAGTTAGACTTGCCTAAAAGATAAATATTGCTAGTTAAATCAGTGAATGGTAAAAATTTCTAAAATACTCATGACCATTTAACTCTGGAAAAACTTAGAAACGCCGAAGAAAATACTATTTTTAAAAAAATTAATGAATACAAATTTTTCTAAAATACCTACGTTAAGAAACTAAATAAATTACGCACAAACTGCTAAAGTTGTGCATACAAACGTGTTGCATCCAATTTACTAAACATGTTAGGTTATTCTCAACTTCAATCAATTTGCAGTTCACATGTTATTTACAGCTTCAAATAATTTGCAGTTCAGTTGCCGTGAGCATGCTAACATAATGTTTGACTAACAAATAGTTTCACCAAACACCTCACAGTATTTGTGAGTTAATAAACTAATACAACAATGATTTTCTAAAACACAAATAGAGAAGTTTTTTAAAGAAGAAGAATGACGGCCTTTTGGCTAACTTGGTAGAAACCCTGCCGGCGAAGCAAGGGGTCCAGAGTTCGGTCCCGGCCGGGGAAAACCTTGTGTGGTGAACACATAGTTTGTTCTCGGGTCTTGGGTGTTTGTGTTGTGTATCAGTTTGTGTTCATGCCATCTGCGACACCGGGAATCCTAGTACATAGAGATGAGTGTGTAAGCCTATATAAAGCGTTTTAGAAAACGTCCGAAATGATCTCTTCATAAATTAAACGTCCATTTTTAAGCATCAGTTCGTTATAGACCATTGCTAAAAAAATTCCTGGCAGAGAAATAGAGAGAACGTACTCGTAGTTGATCCTGTGTGACCAGCAACCTCTAATATGGATCGAGCCTACACAACGGTGTTTTAATAAAACACAACAAGGTGGCGATACCTTGTTGAAATTGACAGAGATTTTCCCACAAATATTGCTCGTGTAAGCGTTTTTCACTCTTAGCCTTAAATTTTAAGGCTACCTTACTAAAGTAAAGTCCTTGAATTCTACAGGTTGCTTATGAATCTTAATTACCTAATGTCTCAGGGTAACGAGCGCATGCAGTGCCGCACCAGCCTTTGTGTTTCAAAGTTCTGAGTGGCAATGCAATTGTTATGGGCCATCGTATACGACCATCTTATCAAATAGAATAAAAAAAGGACTAATGAATATAGCTGCAACTGAAAGTGTTCTTAAGTAAGTAGTTGTATACTTGGAACAGCTAAAGGAAGAGAGGAGGGAAGCGGCGAGTACTTTTTACTGTAAAAATATTATTTTAGACTTTATCATAATAGCATAATGCATAGTATCACTTGAAGGAAGGATCGCGACTTAGCTGGAAGCGCGATCTCGCTGCCATATCGGTGTAAATTGAGCCTAAAGTACGGGTATGTACTACCATTGTACCATTGTTGGTTCAAATATAAACAATCTTTTTAAGCCTTGTGGTTTTTTCCTTCACAGATAGCCTATTGTAGGATTCAAACGCTCGACCGGATCAATACCTACCCAAGTCCGCCACACCGTGTGTGCAAACTCGGGCAGGCGACCAACGAGCCACCGTCGCTTCATTACCTCGTCCTTTGCGAAGTTTCCATCTTGCACAATGGTGATATCAACAATCTCACCTGACAGCAGCTAGCAGTCTAACAATACAATCATACCTATTATATCTACTAACATACATTGTTAACTACCTATAGCTATTTGCACCTGTTGGATCATCTGTACATACACAAATATCGAATTTATTCTGTCGACCTTTGGACAGTTTTTTCTCTAAATTTTGAAAACGATGCTAGGCCGACGATACCAGCTGACCTACTTTTGAAGTAGATAAATGGTTCAAGGTAACAGGTGAAGTTAATGCTCAAATAAACAGCCTTGTTTTTTAAAATCAACAAGTAAAAACAGTGATTCTTACTTTGTATTCATCGGCCGGGAGTAAAGATGAGCTGTAGAGGCCTTTGTAATAAATTTTGAACGAGGAAACGATGATACCTCAATGGTTGAATGTCATTGCTTAGGTTGATGGTTTGAATTCTATATAATTATGGAGGTTTTGATGCATGGTGTATATACAGGGTGAATTTGAATTGGAATGCTATCCAGGAAGGGGGTGATTAGGACCATGGATGTCGATAAGTTGTGAGAACCTCCCTTGGAAAACGGTTATTCAAAATTTACAACAAAAAAAGAAAAAATGCTTCAAACAGAAATGCGCGGCATTTTCTGGATTTTTTAAAGTCTCTTCTAATCAACACTATCATTGGACATAAACTCAACATAGTTCAAGTGAATCCGCTGATCTAGGGCTGCCCGGAAGTTCTGTACATGAATTTTGACGTAAACTTTAAATGCCTTTTCTTCAATCTAAAATTCTGAATGTCAAAAACTCTTACAACAAATGTTGTTGACCTCCAGGAGTGACCCCTTTCAAAATAACAAACTTGTAGTACTCGAATCCTTGCTACCACGCTTAAGTTGAAAATCTGCCACCAAACACATTAGTGTGATCCGGCAAGATAAAATTCTTTAAAAAAAAGGATTGGAACACTAATCGAAAATTGGGTTACGGTTTCTTCAATTTTAGAAATTACAGAACGTAAATTCTGCTGACAATAGTGTTGATTCTGTCATCTCATACCTAAAACTAATGTTCAATCTCTCTTTCTAAATCAGAACATGTAATATAATTATATAGTGTAAATTTAACGGCTATGAATTTAGTGGCATCTAATTTATAAAGAATTGAAGATTGGCAGTTTTAAAACTAAATTTAGATCTGTCTAATATCTTCTATTTCTTTCTTGTGTTACGTATTGGAAAGAGAGAAAAGGAAATTAGCAAAATTGAGGTTTAGGTATGAAACGACAGAATCGACACCAATGTTACTAATCCTAAAATATTAGTGAACTTGTCGCTAACTTATATTATAATATAATATATAAGCTTGTGTTTAAGAATCAATTAAAAGAGTGACACTATATGAAATCTAATCAAACACTATAATGAAGCAGACCACTCGAAAAGCGAACCATAGAATTACACCGAAGCTGAAGCCTGTCGAAAATTTATCAAAGTTCATCCCTCAGACAAAACTTCGTCCATCCACTAAAACAAATCCAATCATCTCCATGCCCACTCTACGTACAACATAGCACGTAAAAAGTTGTATAAAACATCGATACCCCAGTATCATTTAGCCAACTCGCCTCTCGGCACTTGGAACTTTTCTAACAAACTTCTTTCGCCGAAGTTATATTTTGTTCGGTTCGTGCGATCGTTACAACCGATCGTGACTCGCTGATTAATTCATCGCAGTTGATGGGGGCCTATTGTTTTTCCTTTTTTAGGTTATTTCGCTTTGATAAATGAGTGGCGATTTATCTATTGTTCGCAGTCGATTTCGGTCGGGAAGTAAGAGATAATTAATATTTTTATCCTTACAACGAAGATGACGCCGAAATTCCGGCGAGACTTGCGACGTGGGAAACTCAATTAGTGTCTTTTCAGATTCTTGTCAGCGAATGAGGCGGTGATAAAATTTAACGATGTCTATCAAAGGGACAATGCTTAGTTGTAAATATGCTAAAAGCCTTTGAATAATGTTACCCGTTATTTTAAAGAGTTTTGACAAATCGTCAATTCATATTTGTATGAATAAAAAGAGATTTTTTTTTTTTATTAGACATAGGCTTACGTTTGACCGCGATCTCACCTGATGTTAAGCAACGATGCAGTCGACGATGTAGCACGCTTGCCTAGAAGAATCCTATTCACTCTCGTCTTGAAAACTTCAAAATTAAAGCTAATGGGAAACACAAAGGCTGGCAAAGTATTCCATTACTTAGCCGTCCGTATAATGAAGGTTGAAGCAAAACGCTTGGAACGGACAGGATATTCTAACCATATACCGCTTCGGGGTTAATTTTCCTTTTATGAAGTGATGTTGGCCTGTGTGGTCTTGAGCTCAACCGCTGATATGTAAGGTGACGGTTCCAATCCTACAACCTTTCAGTTTAAAAATCATCTTTCTGCAACCATCATCACCTCCTTTAGCTACCATCCTCAAATTAAAATACCTGTTGGTGCATTCCGGTACCAGTTGATCGCTCTCCTTCCTATGCTATATGTACTATAACATTACCTTCGATTATATTGTTATAGGATTAGTGACGCAAGTATGGAAGTTTTCGATAAATAAAATTGACAATTCGAATCGATAGAAATTTAAATCAGAGATAGGTAGTTTTTGATTTTTCGAAACTCCTTTCGGAATCTACTTACTTCAATTCAATATGAAGTGAATATTCGCATCTCCACAATTCGAAGACTGGTTTATTGAACGAAGACTATTTTAACATAAATGTATAAATGGTTTTACTGTCGTTCACCTAGGTTTTTACACGAAAATCACTTCGCGAAATTAGTTATTCGGTCAATACAATGAAAATTGAACGTCTTTGTGTAGGAAATGCAATCGATAACAGATTACAAGTAAAACTTGTCGTCATCGCAAAACTAGTTTCAAAGATTAGTTTTCGTTCTCGGAGAAAGATTATGTTTCGTTTTAGGCAAAAATCGACAACGTCCTACCTATTTCTAATTTTATCTTATCGAACTGTCAATTTATCGATCGATATATGTGGATCGAAAAGTTCCGTACTTGCTCCGCAGTTGCGATAGTAGTCAAACGCAATTAACTTGTTTAGTTAAAAAAAACAATGTGTGCCTTTTAAAAACTACAACATTAACTGTAAATGGTAAAAAGAGCCTATCTCCATTATCATTTATTCGAAGTTGAATAGATGGTACGGGAAATTTGTTCGTAATGCTATTTCCTCGGCATTGTATCGACACTAAAGCGCGTGTTTTACAGCGCACGAAACGAGTGCAGAATACAAAGTTCCATTTACCCTCTTGCACGAGGTCGTAGTAAGACCTGTTGACTGGGGCAAGACCTTGGTGCTGTAAGAGGTATCACAAAACAAAGGGAAACTCTAATAGTAGATAGTTCCCGTAATGCAGATTTTCCATAGATAAACTATGTACTTTGCTCCAGCGTTGCAGGTACAAACTCCAAAAAAAAAAAGAAATACTTATACTAAACATAGGGAATGTATACAACATAGGTGATGTATACAAAAAATAAGCATCGGAAACACGTTCTTATTGACATACAATTCTAGTAACAACGTTCATAGAAATTATTTCGCCAGGAATATTTTGAAGATCCTGGCTATGCTTACTAATTTACACTTTTACGATCACCATAGAAATCATATTGGTTCTCTCACGGTATTTGTATATGAAAACACACTAACTTAGAAAATGGGGGCAAATGCCCCAACTAGCCTTGCCCTGGCTACGTCTACCCTCTTGAACCTATTCCTAGCGTACTATCCTTCCTATTGAGATCTTCAGTTGGTACATTTGTATTCTAATATTGAACCCCCAGGGAGTTCTTGTTGAATAAGTATCAGTTCTAAACTATGTAGATATAGCGTCCTCGTGCAGGTGTATTTTGAATTTGGGCACTTTTAGTATTTATGTTTCACTATAAAAAATGAATAAATAGGAATTTTCTTCTATTACAGAAGAGTTTTGCGCTTCTATTACCATATAATATTTCGTTTGCAGAGTCCATGTAAGCGCCTTCGGCTCCATCATCAGACCAGCTCTGTGACATCATTATATTGCATTGTCGTCCGATTTATATATGTACTAGCAGCTTCTGCCCGTGGTTTTCACCCGTGTTCCCACAGGAACCGTGCATTTTTACCGGATAAAAAGTAGCCTGTGTTAGTCTCTGGTCCATAAACTATGTATATGCCAAAAATCGCGTCGATCCGTTGGTCCGTTACTGCGTGAAAGAAGGATAAACCAACAAACACACTTTTGCATTTATAATATTAGTAGGGATTTAAATTTTCGGCTTTATCGAACATCGAGAAGTGGGTCAAATTTAGCTTGTAATATTTGACCTAAACAAACAAACATACACACAAACATTGCAAGTTACATAAAAGTTTGTAAAAGTATCAATGTTATGCCAACATAATTATAGTGAATTGCAACATGAAGTTTTGAAATGTTAGGTGAATATTGATTATATGACATTGGTCTAAAGATTCAGACAAAACTAACCGTGGTCTCATTATGCTTCCATACTATGTAAAATTACGTAAGTACAATTTTGGTAAGGAAACAAAAGTCCGCGCTTATACTCGTACCTAATCTGAATCTTAGCCTAGAGTCAGTTAATCTGGGCAGTTCGCCACTTAACTCACAAAACGGACAATAGCGAAAAATTTGACGTGCCATTTTAAAATTATTACAAAATTAAATATTAAATGTCACTCTATAAAAAAAATATACCATTATATTAGAACCGTGAACATTTTTCGAACTAGCCACAAACGTAAGCCCGTTAAGCTCCGTTAGTTCAGCTAGTTGACACTCCAAGCTATATTAGTAAAACCAAAGACTAAAACAGTTCATACAGATTGACACGAGTCCCAAACAAGTAGCACGGCAAAAGTTGCAGACAGACAGTGGTTACGCAAGTATTGATATTTTGGGGAACGCAAATGCTATGACGTCATGCCTCCCTTGCCCGCCCACGCATTTGTACTGGGTTCCTTGAGTTCAGTTACTTTTGCATTTACTCTTTTATTCATATGAATAAATAACTGGTTTTATTGGAGGGTGTAAAGGGAAAACCTTCGTTTAATGGCAAGATTTAATTAACTTTAAAAACTAGGTAGGCTTTAAAATTAGGTTATTTATGTATGTAAATAAGACAGTACGCATTATTAAAAAAATGCGAATGTCGTATACGAGAAATTTCAATAACTCTTTTTTCCGTGTTGGTATTTCGTCATTACTGTGTTACAGCCAATTTAAGGTAAAGTTGCTTTCTGCAACTATACATACTAATTTAATATATGCTGTAATTTTCTTTACTATGCGACAGAGTGTATAATGTATATTGTTATTTATTAGAATAGAATTTCTGAATTTTTTATACTTTTGGATAACTAGACAGGTCGCTTGCCTGATGGTTAGCATAGCGTTATACCAGTCTATAACAATTGCACTGCCACTCAGACATTAGCTGGTCGCTTAAGCCCAGTAATTTCACTGACTACTATTAGATACCATGCATATAAATATTCTTAAACGATGCGCTATGTAAGTGACGTTATCTTGTCGTGGTTGTAAAATTAAAAAAAATATACAACCACATACAAAATACATATATATATATTAAATTTATTATTTAAACTAAAGTTGTTAAATAGGTATCAGCGTGTTGAATTCTGAGTCCAAAATGAGAGCCAAATTAATTTGGCCTATGTACAAAAAAGATTATTGGCAACACCAGCACTGAGCGTTAAATATTTGTTCTGGCAACTTCAGTCCTAGTATTAAATAATAATGTGTGACAAATGGTCATTCCTGATGATGCTTTGTGGATGGAGTTATTCAAACATTTATTGCGCGGTGGCAGGGTATTTTCTCGGACTAACTAATGTACATAAAACAAATACTACACACGAAAATGTAACTTGAAAGCGGTTCTTCAAGATAAATATCTGACAAGTACGCATCGAGCTATTTATTTATTTGATCACCAAAACCATAAAAACCCCAGTTCATGCATAAGTTAGTAAGTAATTAATTGCGTGATTAAAACTTTCATAAGTATTACTCATATTTATATGTATTTAACCGGATTCATCGCCGCGAAGCTCGGCTGTACCACGTAAGTGAATCCGGTTAAATACATATAAATATGAGTAAATCATTGATTCAAATAATACAGCAAAATGGCATTATAATTAGAGGTGAAGACTATTTGAAGAAGTGCATTTTGCATTTAGAAAGATATGAAGTACGTAGAATATATGAAGTTAAATTAACTTGATTTATATACCTAATAGGTATTTACTGTATAATAATACTAATACTATAAATAATACTATAAAATAATATAGTCTTGGGAACTTGTGCGATATTCAATCAAACGCGCCATTGTTTGAATCCCGACTCGGCCGTTCGTTTAAAACATAGAATCAAACATTAAAATCCATAAAACATTAGTTGGCGCAGTGCATTGCTACTTCACAGAAGGTGCATTGACCCCACACCTGGTGTATAAAAATCTAGAGGGGACCACATTGTTTGCGCTACGTGACTGCGGTTATTTGTTTCCTGTTGTTCGTAGTTCCTTTACTGCATGTATGTTTGTTTGTGAGACTAGAGCAGTGTTTTTCAAACTGTGGATCGCGACCCCCAAAAGAGTCAAAGTGTAAGTTTTGCACTAGGTATAGTATTTTTTTCTAGATATCTCGATCAACACAGCTTCTATAAAAAAAGTTAGGTCATCTTTGAAATAATTATCATTATCATCACATAGTTGTAATACGGACCTTGGCGTTCACCAAAATTCTTTTATTTGTAAAGGTCGCGTATTCAAGAAGGTTGAAAAACACGGAACTAGAGTATTGTGGGTTTTTTCAAGTGGAGTAGTGAAGGTTTAGGCTCTTTGTTTTTGGAAGGTTAACTAAGCTTTGGTTAAATCTGTTTGTCTAGGATAAACCTACCAATAACATTTTACGATACATAAGTAGCCCGCACTGTCGTTGGACTTAGTCTCAATTAATAGAAGACACGTAATAATACGAAGTATTGAGTAAATGTAAGTAAAGTAAAAAATCATTTCCTGACGCTTTATACTGACCAATTTACGAAGGAGTCCTTAGGCTCTCGAACTAGTGCATAAACTATATTGCAAGATCAACTGGCTTCTCCTTTATGACGATTATGACTACTATTTTTTTATTTATCAGAGGTGTACCACGCTTGGTCAGTAAATATCTATTTACCCTTGACTTGAACCACGTTTAGAAGTTATTGAACTAAGTAAATCTAGCGTTATGATTATGTCATTTTACGTTTTTTTTCTTTTTGCGTAGAAGCTATTTTCAGAGTTTTTTATTTTGCGTGTTTGTCATTCTGCGTATTTGTCATTTTAACTGTTTGACATTCTGCGTAATTGACATTTTGCGAAAACTTAGAGTCCCTTGACGTTTTGTGTATATGACTTTATGCGTATCGTATATACCAAAATTACGTGTGTTTGTGTGGCTTCACTTCACTAATAACTTCCAAGCGTTCAGTCTATATTGTTACAGAAGGTTATGTATATTTTTATGTTATTCAATAGTTTACCTGCTCGCTCCAAGAAAATATAATGAAATTTCATCCGACACAAAACACACCTAGACCTATACAATTGGAAATTCATAGCACGGGCATCGGCAACGGAATAAGGGGTTGCCATCTGTCTCTTCAATTTTTCCTGTAGGCGGTACCAAAGTGCCATTTTCAATGTTCCTTCTGTCACAGAAATTTATGGTGACGGATAGGTCTCGGTGACGATTTGCCACGACTTTCTTCATAGTTAGGACGGCAGTCGGCAGTTTTTTGTTTTAGAAGGCTTTTTTACGGATCTGATGAGGGTTGAGAAAATTGGAACCTGTTTTGTATTTCGCGTTTGTGGAGATTATGTTTATCCTGCGAGGTTTGGGTGATGCTTAATTAAACATCGCGTTTCTTTTATCGTAGTTAAACTTGTGTTTGTTAGAAATTGGTTAATTTTTGATCACAACAGTGGTGATATCTCACATAATGCTAAGTTATTATAAATCAAGTCAATGGTGGCAGGCACAGCTGCGCTCCTTCATTTTGGAAATCTTTGAACAGGTCTTTAATTATTTTTTTTCTAACTTATTATGCCACTGGGGTGATAATGCCCGTTTAAACTAAAAAAAATGTTAGCAACTTTCAGTGACACCTTTTTATGTTAATGAAGGATAATTACAGAGCTATATCAGCGCGGTTCAAAATGCACTTGATTGATTTTATTTTACGTACTTCTGGTAGCTCTTAGGCCTATTCAGACCCAGGCCACAAAATAGATAATAGTACAAGTACGCTAATGTCTGATGCGGTAGAGAAAACGAACGTAGACAAAACTTTATACAAATATAAGCGATAAATTTCCTTCTACCCACAGTGGTAGCGAATGACGCTTAGATCTGAATAGGCCTGTACCACTATAAGGACACTAACAATATGTATGTAAAAAAATAGCTTTTATGAAAGCGCGAACCGATATCGACGAAAATATCACCAATAAATGACGGAGATCTGAAGTAACAAAAATAAAAATAGATGCAATCGAATTGATAATCTCCTCCTTTTATGGAACTCGGTTAAAAACAGACGGACCTCTTCATTTTTTAAGTCAGTTAAATATTACATATAATAATTGTATCATGTTAAGCCTAGAAGGACTGCTTTAAATACTTATAAACCAAGAGAGACTTGACGTCAGATTTCCAACTCTAAGAAAAGCTAAGCGACCAAAATTCGATAACTTTTGACCGCAAATAATCTATAACCTACTTTTATCCTCTACGAACTCTCACATTTTAGTATCTTAATCCCGTTATAAATCCAAAATAACTGTGAAAACTTCTAAGATCCCTATAAATCCGAGTTAGGTTTTCATTGACGTTTTTATATGGCTGCCGCCCAAAGCCTAATGAAAGTTAACTTCAGGGTTCAGAACTTTGTTATTGGCCGTACTTCATGATTAGGCTTTAGGCTGTTGGAAGATCAGCCCTGTCACAATAAAGATAACATTTCATCAATTGCTTGGGAGCTGTGTTGAGTTTTATATCTTTGTTGGTTTTAGAAATAGAGTTGATAGTTTTTGTGCGTTAGAATTGGTTAAGGTTTATTTTGCCTTTTTATTTTTTTTTCGACCTAAAAAAGGAGTTTATAGAATTCAAATTGTCATTTCTATTTCGCCAACGTAGCTAGTTGAGATAATATTCTATCTTATCTAAAACATGAGTAACATTACTTTCGTAATTTTTGGGTCAGTTTTTTTTATATATTTATCCGTACCTCAAAAGCAAAAAACCATAAGCCATAGCTTGGTTGTAAAGCATTATCTAGTTAACACGTTAAGTGCGAAACGAGGCCTAAATCACCCCTCATGCAACTTCCTTGTGGTACGGCAAGGAAAAACGTGAACATCTCTGTCGTGCGAAGGGCATAGCTTTGGTTTGGTCCAGTATAGAAAAGAGATAAATGTATATTTGAGATGCGCTAATGGTCCCAGACTCGGTGGTATACCTACCTTGGTACCGGATGTTTTAGGCCTCGTACCGCACTGAATTAATATAATTTTAATGCAGTGCGGAACGAGGCTAAAACGTCCCATATCCTCCCGGACCTCGTACCGCACCCAACGCGTGCTTCCCGCGACTAGTGTTGTGCATCACGTCGATTGGAGAGCACGTCCTTTTACATCGCCGAACATGTCTAAACGGTGTCGGAAGAAGTTAATTTTAAAAAACCCAGAAACAGAACCAAAACAGGTAAGTTTTTTAATTGATATTTTTGTAGGTAGTGAAAAACTCCACAAAAACGCAAAGCAGCCGTTGACAAAACAGGTAAGTAATTAATTAATAATTCAGTAGTTCTTTGTCTAGGTTTTGAAAGTAAATAAAGATTACCTAACGATTTTTAGGGTTCCGTATCGAAAGATAAAAACAGGACCCTCTATTACTAAGACTTCGCTGTCTGTCCGTTTGTCTGTCACCAGATATCTCAAGAATCGCGATAACTAGATAGTTGAAATTTTCTCAAATTAAGTAGGTACTTCTGTTGCCGCTATAACAACAATACTAAAACGTTAAAAACAACAAAATATGTACAGGGTTATTTTTAATCACCAAGTTTGTTGAGTGTGTTAGATTCGACTTATGTAAATTTTACACGATATATGATGACGTAAGCATGTGTCAGTCACGTGGTCGGAAGAGAGCACCAGGCGGAGTAGGTATATTATTGTACGATGGTAAAAGTACAGAAATTATGTGTTAGTAAGTATTAAGCCCGAGGCAGAATAAATAGGATAGTTTCTTTTCTACTTCTGGTTTTCTTTTTTTTCTATTCTGTGAACCGCATTAAGACTTTCACACAAAAATAGATAAACGTCGTTGCGTCGATATTATTTTTCTCATCACTAATCTTAGCGAAAATTTACCCTATTTCAGTGCGTTACGAGGTGTATAAGATCCCATATTTTGTTTTGCCAATAATTAATAAACTAGCTATCAGATCCCGGGGCGACGGTACATTAGGGTTCATCAATTCACTGTCTATATCCATAAGGACCAAAATTTTCATTTATCTTTGATTTCGCGCCAGAAAATGGATTTTAGTCTGTTAAAGGAGGTGGGGTCTAATAGACCGCGTGTCGCCCTAACGTCTGGTCACGGTGCGGGCCGATAATACCTCGTTCCACAGGAACGGAAAGTTTGCAAAAATTGGTGCCGCAGCTAACGTGTTAACGCCTGGCTAGATACCAACCTTGCACCGGAAAGATGTCGCAAAATAAATAGTGACAGTTAATTCAAGAATTTATAGTAAAAAAAAAAGAACCTTGCACCTTTAATAATAAAACTCTTTCTGCGACATTCCTCTCCCCTAGTTCATCATTTTGAACCGCTTTTGTTCCGAAAATTACCTCAAAAGGCTAACGAAACATTTTTCTACGCAAAAATCATCCACACCCATCAGTTTTATTAATATCCTTGTCCCAAAAGACTGCGATCACTAATCAATACCTCACCCTCATGTCAAACGTCCAGTCAAGCGTTTCAATTCGACGCCTCTGAACTGGGATCCTATCATTGTTCTTCGGCATTATTTCTAACCAAACTGACGTATCTAATTACATCACTGCATGCCAATGGCGTCAATGTGGAAGGAAGCAGTTGTATAGCTGATGCTTTTTATGACAGAATTAGCTGTGTCACGTGGCTTCGACCACGTAATTTTAAAAAATAAAAGTAGCCTAAGTTACTACTTCTTATAACATCAGCTATACGACAGCGAAAGACCCGTCAAAATCGGTTCAGCCGTTTCGGAGATTAGCCGGAACAATCAGTCAAACGGACTAAAATTTTGTTTATGATTTATTTCACAGTAAACTTTTTGTAACGCTTTACTCAAATATTGTTTAACGGGTACATAGCTTAATTCGATATTAATTATAATTACATATTAATGACTACAATTAAATGACTTTTGAATTTTACTATGTGTCTACTTTAATATGTTAATAGTCAATAGTCTTCCTAATATGAATTAATTAATAAAATAAGTAATTAAATCAGCTTTGCGCTGGATATAACATTTTATATGGAACTTTAATCACTGCCTTCCATAGCCCATAGCGGAAAACCAGCGGCGCGTATTCTACCAATTCCATCGGACGAATGCCTTCGGCTTTTATTCGACGACGTGTGTAGAATATATTCGTCGTATATTTTGTCGTATGCGTCGTATATGTATGCGTCGTATTTTGTCATGTCGGAAAACTAAAGGTTTTATTGAAAAGGCTTTCTCGCTGCGTATGATGAAGGGGGTATTAGGTAGCGGAATGAGATGATTGTGGGTAAGAGGTTCACGCTCGTGTGATTGGAGAAATGTGCCGGTGCTAGTACTGACTTTCAGAACTTCTGAAGATTTTTTTGCTTCCGTGCTGCATTGTGTTTATTGGAATTACTTTTAGTCTTTAATATAGCGAAATACCTACCTTATATTTACCTACCTATTCAAATGTTTTAGCCATTTATCGTCTTCATTATGCTCTGTATCTTGATATATTTCTATGGCAAAAGAAAATCTTTATTTTCGCTAACAATCATATTACGCCTAATGAGTATTTTCATTCAATATTCTTTTTTATTCAGAAGTACAACCATATTTAATGTAACCTTAATAGAGGTATCTGAATGACCTTAATAGAAGAATGGCGAAAAATCTTGATTTGAAAAACATTAGCCATTATAATTGATGATCATGACCGCTTAAGAGCCAAGAAGAATTGTTAGACACGTTCTTATACTGATATTTTTTTTTATTTATTTATTTAATCTTAATAGGTAGCTTACAGTAGTTACCAAAGCGCTAACTATTTTTATTATTATAACTTAAATATACTTTAAGATAACTACAAATACTACGTACACTGTCATGGAATATGTCAACATGTTGGCACTCGTACGTGAACTAATTCAGTAAAGCAAGCGCCCGAAGTGTAGGTGCGTTGTCACAGTGATGGGTGCGCGGCCCTGGACAAGCGAACAGCTGATGCCGTCGACGCCCCGTTCGAATATAGTTGTTATATCACAACATTAGCTGGATGTAAAACTAAGGTACCACTTTAACGCCCCCAATTTATCCAATCTGGAATCACCATTCCCATGGAAGGTCACAGCTTGGAGGTAATGATTCATGGCCCCTTCTTACCCCATTTTACGTCAGGACCGTCAAATAAAGCACATTCAAAATTATTGAGCGATAAATTCAAAACACTCTTACATAAAATACAACATGAAATTATACGGAGTCTCGAGAATATACTAAGTTATTTGTTTGACTATAAAAGTTTATATGAGGCAGCGTAGTGGCCATATCATTTGATTGTATTGAATGGGGACATATACTTTATTAGTGTAACTTGTTTACTTTGCTTACACTGATGTTGCGATGTCGGCTGGTTGTTATTGTTTTTATGATAGAGTCCTAAAAAACTGAGGTTGTTCAGAAATGAACAAACATATACTTCGGTAACTTTCGGTTCGATGCCCCTGAGATCATTTTTCTCGAATAGGCTTCGTCATTTTTAAGGCAGCCCGAATGCTGACTTTCCGAATATAGGTACAACAACAACTTTGACAGATTGTTAGCACAACCGCAAAATGGCAAACCATAGTTATTTTGACAGAAAAACGCATAAGCGTGTGAGGTCGGCTTAAGGTGTGTGAGTTCGTTTCCGTAAAAAGATAAATGATTTTTCATTAAAAAAAACTGTAAGTATTTGTTCCGTGTCCTGGTGCTACGGGCTCTTGGTTCCTTTTCTGAATACCTACAGGACATCCTAATTAAGGTTAGGGTATATGTTTAAATATAACGGTCACAAATATGTGGCCGTTGGACGTAAAAAACTATCAGTTTATTTATTTATTTATTTATTTATTTAATTTAACAAAATCCACAGATCTTAAAGAAAAAGAACTTAATTAAACACAGCTTATAAAACTAACACCCAATTACGGATTTACTTTATATAGAAACGAATATTAAGAGCAGGTGTGTGCGTGTGTGTGTGTGTGTGTGTGTGTGTGAGTGTGTGTACGTGCGTGTGCGTGTGTGTGTAATGTATAGGAATGTGTGAATGTAGTGTATGTATGTGTAGTAGCAATATTAAGAGTCTTTTATAATAATGTTCAAAACAGAAATCCTAAAGCGTGATTTAGACGTATTAAATAAGTCGATTGAGCTAAAATATTTATTAAAACTATTTTTGGTTCGATAGACTATAGAATTTGCAAGGTAGTTAGTATGTGTGCGCGGGAGGTGGAACAAAGAGGTGTGCCTCGTGCGGTACGAGGGGGCTCGCAGCTGCAGGAATTGTTCCGTGAGTTCAGAGCTGTCTATTGCACTGTGGCAGACATTATGAAGGAATAACATTTCCAGGAGTCTTCGTCGATCTTTAAGCGATAAAATTTTATGAAATGAGCATGATTCTTCATAGTCAACGAATTTATGATAAGCACGGAAATTTAAATGTTTAAGAAATTTGGATTGAATTTTTTCAATATCTTGCGTATAAGTTACATACTGCGGGCTCCATACATTGCAGCAATACTCGAGAATACTCCTGACAAACGCAAAGTAAAGTACCTTGAGGCAACCGATGTCTGAGAACGGTCTACTGATCCTCAAAATAAAGCCTAGACTCTTGTAGGATCTACAGACTATTTCTGACATGTGTCCGTTAAAAGATAATTTATCATCTAGGAGAACTCCCAAGTCTTTAACTTGTTGCGTTTTCCTAATAGGGGTGTTAGAGATCTGATAGGTAAACACAATAGGCTTTTTCTTTCTAGTGAACGACATAAACATACATTTGGAGATATTGATGGTGATTCTATTTTCTGCGTAATAACGATTTAAATTATCTAAATCTTGTTGGAGTTTCATACAATCTAGTGAGTTTTTGATCCTATAATAAATTTTTGTATCGTCTGCGTACATAAGATAACTAGAAGATGTGAAACAACCACCAACATCATAAAGAAATGCTGCATAGAGTAGAGGAGCTAAGATCGATCCCTGTGGAACGCCTGAGGGGATGTCCACGAAATCAGACCGGTGTCCACCCACAACTACAGCCTGGCAGCGATTACGGAGGTAGGACTCAGTCCATCTTAAGAGATCACCACAGATGCCTAGTTCATGCAGCTTGCGGAGCAAGATATCATGATCCACACGATCAAAGGCCTTTTCAAAATCCGTGTAAATGACATCAACCTGCGACCCACCATCCATGCCGCGCAGTACATCATTGGTGAAAATTGCAAGGTTTGTGTTTGTGGAGCGACCTTTAATAAAGCCGTGTTGTTGGTGCGGAATATTGGGATAAATAAATGGATACAGATGATAATGTGCTACTTTCTCCATTAATTTGCCTAAAGTATTCAATATCGAAATTGGACGATAATTTTCGACAGCTGTCTTCATGCCTTTCTTGTGAATGGGTACAATGTATGCAGTTTTCCATATTTTAGGGAAAAAACCTTCACGGAAACAACGATCGAATATACACGCAATCGGTACCGCGAGGGAGTCAGAGCAATTAACATAAAAAATTGGTGGGATAGCATCTGTACCGGCACCTTTGCTCGGGTCAACATTTTTTAACAGGTTTTTTACGAGATCTACCTTTACGTGTACAGTATGTAAGGTGTCAGTCGCTAAAGTATTCCCCGAACTGGTAGCAATAGCACTAGTTGAAGGTCTGCTAAAATTCTTACAGAAAAATTCGTTAAAAGCTAAACAAATTTCTTTTTCATTGTTTAGGTTTTTGTGATCGTAAAACATTAGTTTTGGGTAGTTAGTAAAGCGTTTTCTTCTTGATTTAACATAACTCCAGAAAAGTTTTGGGCATAACTTTATTTTATTTTCAGATAATGTAATGTAAGATTTGTAGCAGGTATTTTCTAAAAGTTTTACTTTTGCTCGTAGATCAGAGAACGTTTGATATTCCAATTTATTATTGTATTGTTTCCAATTGGAATGAGCTGTGGCTTTTTCTTTAATTAAATTTATTAGTTCTCGACTATACCAAACTGGATATACATGGGTATTAGATATAGTTATCTGCGGAACATGTTGTTCTATAGCTTTGTTGAGAGTAGTGTACAAATTATTTACAGCTTCATCTACGTCACAAGCCAAAAGCAAATCCTGCCAGTCGATACTATCAAAAAAGCTGTTAATAGCCACATAGTCTGCTTTCCGAAAAAGTAGTTTCTTATGGGGCACTTTTCTCAAAGGTGGTATAATTATGTCGGTTGCGTCCATGATGAATGTAGGATGATGCACATCCTCTGTAACCAGTGAGAAATCAGACTTTTGTAATCCTAAAGAGAAGTTTGCAAACACTAAATCAAGGGTATTTTGGTGCGAATTTACTATAGTGTTATACTGGTTAAGCCCCGCATATGAGGTTTGATTTACCAATAAAGAAGCACAATTTTGGATTTCAATAGAGCCTTTTTTTAAAAATATAGGATCACCTGACGACCACTCAATGCAAGGCAAATTAAAATCGCCTACTAAAATAATTTTATCACCGGGGTGAGTATCTATAATATTAGAAAGAACATCCAGCAGTATATTAATACGCTTAGGTATGAGCGTATCAGGAGGCAGGTAAACGACACCGACATGAAGGTTGCCGCGTGAGCTCGGGGCAGCGGCAGCGGCAGGTAAAGAGTCGGACGTGCTCACGGTAAGCGCATGCCGCGGCACAGTCGCCCACACGCACTCGAGCCCGTCACGCTGCCACTCCGGACGCGCACGCGCACTAAGGCGCGCGGCGCTCATTATCATAACGCCACCACCAAGCGAGCCGCGGTCGCGGCGGAACACATCGTATCTGTCGCTGCAAAGCTCGGCATCCAGGATACCGTCGCACAACCACGTTTCTGTGACGAGGATTATATCCACATCGCAGATCAGCGTATTATTATGGAAAACATTCGTCTTTGTTCTTAGCCCGCGCACATTTTGATACAGCAGTTTCAAGCTACTTGGTGAAGCCATTGTAAAGAAGTTGAAAAGTGAACCATATATCTATCGAACAAATAATGATAAAGTGCAAGTGAAAAGTGCTCAGATTTTTAATATGACGCTCATGTACTATAACGCAGTCCTGTGTTATTAAATATTGACGATTAAAACTTTTGCTGTAAGTACTAAAATAGAATGTTATTAAAAAGATAGGGTTATTAAGACGAGGCTCTCAATATAATTTTCCCACGTTTGCTCCGCCTCCACACCCCGCAACGCGCAACAAGCACTGCCGCGCCGGAGCTCACACCCCGCTAATATTACGCGGCGATAGACCACTGCTAGATCGCCGCGGCCCGAGCCGTTATAGCGTGAGCCGTTCTCGGTTGCGCGCTGGAACGTAGATGTCATAATAGAGTTTCCTTACCCTTGAATACTTTATTATTATAGTATATATTATTTTTTAATTTCAATAATAATGCAATGTTTGATGGTTTACGCTAACGCATATATTCCGCCGTTTTAAATGATGGAGAAAATAATTAGGTAAATCAAATCAATAAAAATTGAAAAGCGGGAACCGACTTCGACGAAAATATCGTGATATATGAAACATCCCCCATTTTCCCACACTTACTGATGGTACTCTATACAAATAAATAAAATTGAAGTGTCTGTTTGTAATATCAAAAAGGACGAATTGACAACCTCCTCCTTTTTTGAAGTCGGTTAAAATTGTACTCATGAGAAAAAGAATTAATGATTAAACGAACTTACCTGTAAGTGAAGTTCTATCGTAATTATTCGAGCTGTTTCGTCCGAAGAGATTACCAATAACTATTAATACACATGTAGTTACACCGTACGGTGACGCCAGTTTGCACTGATAGTTGAGAATAATTTTTTTTTATGTGGGTGCTTTATTTTTGTCCTTACACCAACTAGATAAAACGTCATTTAGTTCAGAGTTTTGAGATTTTTGACACTGGGTTATTAGGGTTGGGAGGGTTGGTAATCTCTTCAGACGAAACAGCTCGGATAATTACGATAGAACTTCACTTACAGGTAAGTTCGTTTAATCATTAATTATCCTCGCTGTTTCGTCCTCGAGATTACCAATAACTATTAATACAAATGTAGATTTTGAGAGAAATATATAAGATCCGTTTACTTTGTGTAAAATCTGGTTTTATTGACACAATAGATCAATTATTATAACATTTGTTGAGATTTACCCCAAATAATTATGTTATTGGTAGAGACTACCTGCTAATGATGAAACTTAAAATATATATGCCAAAATCATAATATTGAACTAGTGTTCTTGTAATACTTCTGATATAATTGTTCTTGCAAAAGACATATCACCTTCAGACACAATAGTCTTATTATAGAATTTTCCAAATGTATTAGAACTACCGCTCCAGCCAGCGGTCTTCCTAATCAAATCAAGATTAATACCTAATTTTTTAGCCTTAGATGTAACTGCATGTCTTTAAGAATGTGCTGTAAAAGTTGACAAATCTATACCACATTCATCAAGGGTTTTTTAACCCACCTACTCAAAGTTTGCGAGGTTACTTTATGGTGTGGTCGTTTTAGACTCACGAAGAGGCTACTATGATTTTTTCGTAAGGACTCAGTCGCATTAAGGTATGCTTGCAAAGTTTCGACTGGACATATTTCGGGTTTCTCGCGAAAAAGAGGTAACGATAAAATAGGTTGTGATGAGCCAATACGGGATGTCTTAATGAGATCAGGCATTTTAATTATTATGTGATCAGAGAAACGTTCAATATTATTAATATCAATTTTAGAGAACGTCTGCATTCGATGTGCTGTGACCAGAGCAAAAAGGGTTATTAATTTTTTAGAAAGATTTTCTAGACTTATTGATTCGTTGGGATACCAGTTAATCATATGATTCAGTACTAATGATGTATCCCATGTTAAATTATATTTTGCTAAGGGGGTTCGTAATCGAAATACTCCTTTAAAGAACCGTTTGATGCTATCATCAGAGCCAATTTGAGGGCCAAGAATTAATGATAATGCTGATCTACAAGTATTCAGTGTACCGTATTGAGCTCCTGAATCAAAAAGTTGCGTAAGAAAGGCTATCACATTAGAAATAGACGTATCAAGAATGTCGTAATTATTAACTTTACAAAAGTCAAACCACTTTTTTAAGCACGTGTCATACTGTCTGATTGAGTTATCAGATAGAGACGCTATTATTACGTGCACAGACGATTGAGGAATTTGTCTCCTTAGAATGGACGCCCTGATAAGACTCCGGCAACCAGTGTAAGCCGGTGGTGCACTTGACGATTGCTGGAATGAGACAATATAAGACTAACACTAGGGTGAAAATAAATTAATTTTGAAACTAGAAATTTCTTATATAAAGGGAACCACGGCTACGTAGGCCACCAAGGAACTACAACAATACCAACAGCTTTTTCTTTCTTAATTTTACGTAGACTTTTAAGTATCATCGTGAAAGGTGGGAAAGCATAAAAAAAATTGCGACCAAGATACAGTAAAAGCATTTGTAGCGAACGCGTCGGGATCCCTATTCCATGAGATGTATTTGCTGCACTTTTTATTAAGTCTAGTAGCAAATATATCAATTTTAGGTGTTCCAAGTTCATTGACAATTTTATTAAAAGCAAAGCTAGCAAGTTCCCACTCATCAACATCTGGGTGAATTCGTCTAGACTCTGCATCTGCAATCGAATTCTCTGCCAAACTTATGTAATAAGCGAAAACTATTATGCGCCTTAATTCACACCACTGCCATAAGTCTCGTGTAACTTGCGTAAGATGTGGAAATTGTACGCCACCCATACGGTTTATGTACGAAATGGCGGTAGTATTGTCAATCCGAAGCAAAATTTGACAATCAGATAAGTCCTTGGCAAAAACTTTAAGAGCAAGGAATGCTGCTCGTATTTCTAAATAATTAATATGTTTTGCACGTTCTAACTCAGTCCAAGCACCGCTTGCAGTTTCCCTACCACACGCGGCGCCCCACCCAGTAGTTGAAGCATCACTGAAAATTTCCAACGAGTATTCATCATATTTAATGCTATTAACAGGTTTATCTAAAGCCCGAGAGAACCAGTCAAAATCGGGTTGCAGTGTGGTTGGTAAATACATATATCTGTAGTAATTGTCTGGGTCATTTAATAGATTTAAAATTTACATCTTTCAAAACTTTTGGTGTAAGCCCTTTTAAGTACAATATCCGATACAGCTGTTTTAATCTCCGGGTTGAGAAGCGGAGCATCAATAAGAGTACAGTTGCTGGGCGGTAAGTATTTACCCTGCAGGTCTTTGCGAAGTTCTTTTGATAGGCCTGTCGTCACAAAGTGTTGAAGCCGTACTGCGAGATCGGGATTAATTTCTTTACCATACGACGTAGTTATAGACGGGTCATCACCTAGTAACTCGAAAATACCATTGTCAGCGTCTGGTTCTACAGCCAATTCCTCCTCCGGTTCGATAAACGGGGCCGGCACAGCCGGCACACAAGCGCTCGTAGACGGCGTGGGCTCGGCACTTGTTGAAGGGACGGGGTCAGTATTTATAACTGTAGGCGCAGACTCGAAAATTTCCACTTCTTCATTCACAAGAGGATCAATTTCGACCGTGGAGTCGTCTGAAATTTTGAGTTATACGAAATAACCGCTGCAATGTGTATTATATGTAGGTAGATATCGAATTATAAGCCATAAAGGTATACAAAATTATTTCTATGACACCAAAAGCCATAGATAAATATGGAGCCGATCTCAAGCAATCTGTTCTTAGAATTGGATAAAAAGATAGGTAGATAACCTATGATACTGTAAGTAGCTGTATTTTTAAAGTTAAAAAATAACTAGCTACATTGCCGCCGCCAGGACGGTGCAGCGCCTACGCGCTGGATGCGCGGTGCGAGCTTAGGCTGTTACGCCGATAATTTGGTATGCTATTAGTTAACGTGATTATATCACCTAACTGTATACATACATAATTAAATTCTGTTACCGTATTGCCAATGATGTGAAGTGATAACACAATAACACTGGCTTATCATGTAACTGCCTACTAATACTAATTTTATTCCAGTAAAGTGTAGGCCACCCTTCCTCGATTGACCTTGTTACCGTATTGTCAGCGAAATGATAATCCTACGAGGATCGTCTAATCATATCACTGACTTATCATGTAACTGTCTGAAGGGACATTCTTTGTATCAAATCATGGAGAACTAACCTTCTTTGTCTGCCAACATTGTGTCGTCGACATTAGGTCCAGAACTTGTAGAAGACGAGGAGACATGCCGCTTCTTACGGCTACGTTTAAGTTTTCTTTCCAGTTTTTTTTAACTTTTTTGCAATGTACTCGTAATTATCGTCTTTCGAGTGTTTCCGTTTACCCATTTTTTACCTGGAAAACTGACTAATGCTGAAAAATGTACTAACTGGCGGAGCACTGCACTGTGAATGAAGTTTTATCTAGTTGGAGTAAGGAGGAAAATAAAGTACCCAAATAAAAATAATAATAATTGTAATATTCTCAACTATCAGTGCAAACTGGCGTCACCGTACGGTGTAACTACATGTGTATTAATAGTTATTGGTAATCTCGAGGACGAAGCAGCGAGGATAATCTCTATCGGTTGACTATTTTATTACGAGAGAAATCGAGAAACATCAAACAAATACGAAAAACTATGAAATGAGAACCTCCTCCTTTTTGCAGTCGGGTAAAAATTGTACTCATGAGAAAAAGAATCTCTATCGATTGACAATTTTATTAGGAGAGAAATCGAGTAACAACAAAAAAATACGAAAAACGATGTATTGAGAACCTCCTCCTTTTTTGCAGTCGGGTAAAAATTGTACTCATGAGAAAAATAATCTCTATCGATTGACAATTTTATCAGGGGAGAAATCGAGTAACATCAAAAAAATAGAAAAAAGGACGAATTGACAACCTCCTCCTTTTTTGAAGTCGGTTAAAATTGTACTCATGAGAAAAAGAATCTCTATCGGTTGACTATTTTATTAGGAGAGAAATCGAGAAACATCAAAAAAATACGAAAAACTATGAATTGAGAACCTCCTCCTTTTTTGCAGTCGGGTAAAAATTGTACTCATGAGAAAAATAATCTCTATCGATTGACAATTTTATCAGGGGAGAAATCGAGTAACATCATAAAAATAGGAAAAAAGGACGAATTGACAACCTCCTCCTTTTTTGAAGTCGGTTAAAATTGTACTCATGAGAAAAAGAATCTCCATCGGTTGACTATTTTATAACGAGAGAGATCGAGTAACATAAAAAAAATAGGAAAAAGGACGAATTGTCAATCTCCTCCTTTTTTGAAGTCGGGTAAATATTTTACCATGAGTAAAAGAATCTCTATCGTTTGACAATTTTTAGGACAGAAATCGAGTATCATCAAAAAACAAATACGAAAAACGGACGAATTGTGAACCTCATCCTTTTTTGAAGTCGGATAAAAATTGCCAGGAATATGACTGGGTAATAGGTATATATGCCAAGAAAAATAATCAGACCATAACTCCGAGTAATTACATCTTTGCTTCTTTTTTCTTGCACAATCTACCAAACGGTTCTCTCTTTTGCGAACATATAATTTCTTATTGTCCTTGTTCCCTATTGTAATATCGAAAGTTGCATGCTCGCTTGTGACAAAAACAATCACAGGTCCACCCGCATCGGCGCACGGCGCTATACTGAGGACTGCTCGCTTCGGATAACTATTATAACGCGAGGTGCCAGCGTAATAAGGTCGAATTTAGTGTGCACTGTTTGAACACACTTTAACTCAGAACTAAATGACGTAAGTCTCAAATCTAATTTATTTTATTAACAGGTTAATAATTTTTCTAGGTAAATTTTGTCTTCGTCAGTAGATAGTACAATATATTTTCTTGGTGTGAGTAATTATTTTGAAAATAAAATTTAAGCCGTTGAGTAAAAAAGTGTATTTTACACTGAAAAAAGCATAATTTTTGATAAGAAAATGTATCGAATGAAAATGTATCAATCGTGTTTTTGTCTTCAATCATAGAGAGATAAAGGTCTCATAAAACATACATGTTAGTTTCAAGTTGATCACGTATGTGGTTGACCCAGCATCTTGGTGGAAAAACCCTGAAATATCTGGAGTAGCCCCTTAAAGTGTTGTGGTAAAAACATATTGTGAAGGTAATAGACTGTTATAATATGAAGTTGTAATGTATGGTAACGAAATGTTAAATGATTATAGATTATGTATAGTGTGACTAGTGTAATGATTGTGGTTATGTAAAGTGTAAAGATTGTTATTGTAATGTAATTAAATGTTTTTGTCGTTATGTAGTTATGTAATAAATGATTATAGAAATAATTACAATGTATTTTGTGATAGGGTTTTACAATAAAGATGTTACTTATGCTATATAGTAGTATTGTTATTTTATTTTTTCCAAATCCGATAAGCTTATTATCGGGATGGGAGGTGAAGTGTCCGTTTTGCGAATGAAAATACGGCAGTTTTTTGTCCAGACGTGTTTGTAGTTATACTCGGATGCTTTTGTCTTACATGATTTTAACAGCTGTTTGTTGTCTTTCGTCAAGTGTTCATTGACAAAAATCTTTTTGACTTCGCCTCCCATTCCGAGCAGCTTAGACGTTATATTACGATGCTTTCGTGTAGCAGCGACGACGGCGTCCTTGGTGGCGCGCTGCCTGAAGCGGGCCACGATGGCGCGGGTGCTCCCGGGGCCGCTGCTGGCGGGGCGCCGTGGCTGCACGCGATGCGCGAACTCAATGTCCCCACTGTGTATCGTAAGACCTGCGTGGGCAGCGATGTTCACGACCACATCAACAGCAGATTCATCCTTATTTTCCGGCACACCTACCACTTCGATGTTCTGCGCTCGGGACCACTGATCCTGGCGAGCTTGTGCATCTTCAAGCCTTTTAGTGCGGGTTTTCACGTCTTGTAGTTCCTCCCGGAGCTGTTTATTTTCTTCACACAGTATGGCTAAATTCGCTTTCGTGTCGGAGTAGTATTTTAGCATGTCGTCATATTGGCCACTGAGATATTGAACCGCTGACTCGAGGCCAGTCAACCGATCCCCCAGCTTTTGGAACTGTATTGCTGTCACTTCTGTAAGGGCCTTAGTTACCTCCTTTCTTATTAGTTTTGCCATGGCTGCCTGTCCTTCGTGGTCAACAGCGACGGGAATTGGCGCATGAGCGGGATCCGCACCGTCACGAGGCGAGGTAGGAGTTGGAGTACCTTTTCTGACTGTCACGTTTGCACGGGCAGCTTCCTCCACGGGTACCACGATGCTCAGCTTCACCGGTGTGTCCGAGTTATCACCACCTTTAGGTTGTTTGCTAGTACACAATGGGCATACCCACATTGCCTTCTTCTTATATGTTTCGGCAGATAAATTAACACACGCGTAGTGATATTGTCGGTCACACGAAGCACGGGAACAGGTAGCTTTTTCCTCGGTTTTAATGTTTTTCTTACAGCCATTGCAGTTAGTCATTTTAAAAAATATTAAACAAAATTAACAATATCTTTTTTAAAAGTACCTTCAAAAGTTATGATATTTAGATTGCGTACGTCTGCTCTGTACGGCGATATGCGCGAGTATATGAAATCAGTTGAAATAATATATTTCAAACGTTGACAAGAGATAAGAAGAATGTTGATTTCACAAAGTGTCCATTCCACTATGATAGTAACACAATATTTATTACACACTTGACGGTTAAAAGTTAATAGGTACACATAACATTTATAGATACATTTTGTTTTAAATATTTGCTATATTACTTACTTTTTGTAGCAGTCATTGAAAAAGTTGGCTCAAAATACGATCAATTATTTTTACTGTTTTCACTACGGCAAAGTTATGCGTAACGAAAACCGGTTTCAACCGAATTTAACTAGTTTCAAAATTTAGCTTCGACTCAAAAATTAAATTTCCCGAATTGAGTTATCTTTGAGCGTGGGATTCATTTTCGGGTAATGTACAATATGTACATCCCTATTTTTACTATTTGGATGCGAAATTATGTACAGACAGAATTTAGCAATAGTTTGTTTTCTTGCAACTGTTCGACGTGATGTTTTACATATATAGAGTTTATGGTCCGGACAATGCCATAGGCATTTTATTCCGGAAAGATCATGGTTTCTGTAGGAATATTCACGGAATATAACTTTTAAATAAACAGAAAGTAAAAAATAAAACTTCATAAAATATTACGTGATAGTTAAGCCATAAAAAGTGATTTAATACAATTTCACTGCTAGATACATTTAGTATCATCATTGCCTCTAGAAACAAATAATTTCAAATGACATAAGTGAACGAAACTCAAATCGCAAAATTTGTTTACATACAGGTCAAGCAAATAATAGCATGTTAAAAAAGATAATTCAGGGGACAAAAACGTCCGGTCCAAAAAGCCCGACCACGCCTTCTCCGGGTTAAGCCTATTAAATCCTTTTGTAATAATCCTTTAATCTTTTTGTAGTAATTAAGCACAGAAAGCTGTTTGTTTAATTAAGGGTCAAAGAATAACCAAAGAAGATATATTGCCTAGCAATTGTTTACTTTACTAATTATTTACTTTGTAGGAATAAAAATGCGCTGAAAGAATAATAGCACAGGCTCCTATACATTTTCACCGTACGTATCGATACAGTAAATAGATATTATTTTAATTGTATCATAACTTAAGATAACCAGGTTAGGAGAAACCAGTAATTAACCCTGCAATATAGTATATTGAAACCTTTTTTAATCTATCACGAATTTCTACTACAGAATCTTCGTCAAAGATCACGGATAACAGAAACTGCATGAATGCAAAAACGATGTTTCATCATGCCTCCTGTTCCTCGTGACCTACCATCTGCACGACTCAAGATTTACAAGACACAAACAGGAACGCCGTCACGTGTGGAGCCAGAAAGCAACCCACGTGACAACCTAACCTAAAACAGTTGAGTGAATGACATGCGATGAAGAAGTATACAAAGTCACGGTAATCACCACAGATCATAGAAACAATGAGATGTGGTATGGCGTACGTAGCGGGTGCGAACGCATCGGGCCCAAATCAGGCCAGATACATTTAATAGAATTCACTATGCAGGCGGCCTTGCTGTCCCATTGTTTTGTCTGGGGACTATTAATAAGTTTCTTTCTGTGGCTGTAAGTCTCTTAGTGTGCATAAAAAATGAATAGGTATGCCGTACTTACAGATTTTGCATTAAGTGGTTTAGCGGAATGATGCAAAAAATGTATGAAAAACGGAGACATATTTTGAACGGGAACGGCCCTCCCTTGGTAATCACTTATTTTGTTTAGCTGCCACTGAAGGCCACTGGCAAAGTTGTTGCTTTTTATTCGTCCTAAGGAGAAGTAGTGAAGTTTTGATGCATTATCAAAACAAGGCAATGAAAGTTTTCCAATTTTCTCCAAAGCAATCATTGTCTATCAATATAAAGGATTTCCTAAAATATAATAGCTCTTAACAGCACAAGTTAGGTTAATTACTAAGGTTTCGACTGGAATCGCACAAATAAGAAAGACTTTTTGGTAACAAGCGTTTTCCTTAATTAAATACCTCCCTGTTTGCAGAACTTGGCTATTTTGTAATTAAAATTCGTTCATTGTTTTATTTCGAACATTTTCTTTGTAAAGGATGTTGTTTGTTTTAGTTTGTGGTGTTAATGTTAAGTTTTTTTTAATCCGGTGAAAGCTATTTTGGGACTCATGTGTTTATTGACCAATTTATCGAATGTTTTGAAGCAGTGACAACCTATTGATAGTGACGTCGGCCACCGATCCGTAGGTCGTTTGAATCATAAAATAAGCTTCATTTATGGTGAAGGAAAAACATTGTTACGACTGCAGGTGCAAAGCCTTGGAAGGGCATATTTTGACTAGCTAACAACCTGCGTTCTGAAACATATGCTTGCTTCAGCGTTTCCACCATCTTCGACCGCATCATCACTTAAAATCAACAGTGATAGTGGTCAAACCCTAATCTATGCGAAAAATAAAACCTCTATCGTTTTGGTACTATAGGTAGGCAAAAAAATAAGCATACCTAATATAGAATTAGCCAATTTACTACGAAATATTGGTATACTTGTTCTGGGTATTGTATCCGTACATTGCGAAAGTATGTTTGTTGGTTTGTCCTTCTTTCACGCAGTAACGGAGCAACGAATCAATGTGTTTTTTGCGCAGATATAGTTTATGATGATGAGAATATCATAGGCTACATTTTATCCCGGAAAATTGCACGGTTCCTGTGGGAATCTCCACGCGGGTGAAACCACGGGCAGAAGCGAGTAGCCCATAAAATATAGGTCGATGTAGGAAAAATATACTAAAATAATTCTAGCGCCCTCCAGACATGGCCTCTTTAGACTCATCTAGAGACAAGGTTCTTTGATCACTCACGCAGAAGTGACGCTAAAGGTGTCGACTATCTTTCCCTCGCTCTTACGTATTTCTTGAGGTGAGACAAAATGTTATTTTGTACAGCGTAACTTATAAAAATATTATGATGAGCAAAAATGTCACCTATTTTGTATATTCAAAGCGATAGCCACCTGTCAAATATATTTCGCATGTTGTAGTTTATTAATTTATTTAGTATAAATAGTGTATATAAAATAACTTAAGGGTAAGTAGCATTCTTTACCACTTTTCAAACTCGTGCTAGAAAAATGGTATGGGTGTGCCACTAAAAGTGTTGAGCGCGGGGTTTACTCCATAATAACAATAACAAAAAGTTAAAACTTACTTATCAATACTTAATACCTCATACCTAATGTCTCATGGCTAACGAGCGCAATGCAGTGCGGCTCAGCCATTTGAGTTTCAAAGTTCTGGGTGGCACTGCAATTCTTATGGGCTGGCGTTATGAAGCTATCGCCGTAAGTGTTCTTCTAAATTCAGCCACGACTTGTACCTATAAGTCGAAAGAAAAGTTATCACCTAAAGATTGTTTTGATTACAATTTAAAACTATTGAAATTGTCATTAATATTATGTATACATTTTTACTTTTTTTAATTCAAACCTAACATGAATACTAATTACTGGTTATATTGTTTATTTTAGTTTTATTTTATTGACATTATAATTTTACATTTTTATACTAATCATTATTAATCTTGTAACATTGTATTATTTTTAAGATGGTACATGATGTTATTATTTATTGTTATACCTACTATGATTGGCTTATAATTCGGCCAATTATATGAATAAATGATTATGATTAGCTCTAAATTAGCAGAACAAGAGTTTGAATCCCCATTCCGATTGATCCCGAAAAAAAATGAGACGTAGGTTAAGATTTCCATAGTTTATTATTTCATCATCTAAAATCGCGAAATACTTCCAGTATTCTAGAAATGGAGAGGGGGATGAGAATCCAATACAGAGGGTAATCTCGCGGGATGTTCCACAGTGGAAAGCGTAAGCCATGCAGGGGGGATTGCGGTGGAAACGTGGCGCGTGGAATAATCCACGTAGCGCGAAGTGTATTCCATTCACATCGCGAACAAAATTAGTTGGACTTTACCCACTTTTGGGAACTTTATACACACTTAAAAGGATGTTTGTAGGTATACCTAATATGTCTTTTGTGCCTGTTACGATCATATCATTGTGGCATTTGTTATTCACAATAAAAATGTCAAACGTGTAATGTGTAGTTAATCTTAAAAAAACTGTCAAAATGTAATCTAATTGAAATCACCCGATTTTAATCAGATTTTGAGAACATTATTCAATTTTATCAATGAAAATTTTTTAGTGTCCCATCTACAAAAATATCATCTGAAAATAACTACACAAATTTATTTGAATTGATTGTTGTCTTCATTCTAATAATTATACCTAATTAATTGAAGGTTTTTAATACACGTGTCTGTCATAATCCTTTCTCATTCAAAACCATAGCCTAGTTGGTTAAAAGGTCTGGTCTAGATAACCAGAAGACGCGGATTCGAATCCCGTGCCAGCGAAATTTTTGAGATTTATATATTTACGTAAGCTACAAAAAGCTAGCTTCAAATACGCTTGATATTTCACACAATTTTAATAGATTTCCACGAAACTCGACTCCATTTATCCTAGCTCCCAAGTTTTAATGGGAAAAATCTATAAAATAGCCCGAGAGTTTACGACTCCTAAAATGTACCGCCCCAACAATAGAGTTGAAATAAGTTACATTCAATTAAATATATCTTTATGGGTCGCTAACTCGCCGGGTGAGTCGTAACTGAGTTTTAGTGATTCACTAGGATGTAGGCAGGACAGTTTTTAATAGATTTATGTGTAAGGTGTTTTTGGTTTAGGCAATTTTAAAACTGAAATGATTTTGTTGATGTAATGAACAGTCAACGTCCACGGCTAAACATCGGCCTCCCCCATGAAAGGGGATTTTGCCATAATAAATCACGCTTTGTACAATCATTATCAGCCTCTTACGCTCCCACTGCTGGGATACCGGCCTTCTTTCAGAGAGAGAGAGAGAGTTATGGGCCATAATCCACCACGCGGGCCCACTCGAATTTTGTGGTTCTTGAATAAGCGGGTTTCCTCACGATGTTTTCCTTCACCGTTTTAGAGTGAGTGTGAATAATCCGGACATAACTTTATAATCATTTGTGCGGGCCGCGTGGAGATTCGAACTATGGTGCGTCGGATTGAAAGTCGCACAAGTTCCCGCTGGGCCACACTCGATCTACTCTTGGTACACGTTTACGCGATCGTAGTAAGTGGCCCGTACGCCTAATGAATGATGGATAAGTCACGGACCACGCGTAAACTATGGAAAAACCACTATCACCGCTTGACACATATCGTACCGTGTAAGGTGCAGCTTGGTAGAAATCTAGTCCGAGCGCTAACCATACCACGATTAGAGATAGGTAGCGAAAGAGACGCACCGCAGCCGCTTCTACGATGTCTATTTCAAAAAAATTGTTTTACAACCACTGCGTGTTCAGTGCAGAAGCCGCGGTAAATATGCGGTGGTACACCAATGCAAACTGACAGTGTGTGCAAAGAAGACAGAATGATTAATGTCGTTAACTCGGGGTACTGCCCTAAATAAACAACTTTTAACATTTGATATCGCTTACAAGCGATAATTTCACTAAGTACTTTGCTCATCAAACCGGAACACAGCAGTCATGTTTGCATACTACCTACTGCTTGGTAGCAGACTACACTAGCAAAGCGGTGGTACTCATCCAGATGGACACTCGCAGAAGAGTTAGTCATATTTATCACCTGATACAAAAGAAGTGATCGATCTAAACAGGTATCTACGCTACGAGGTCTATCATTATAATAACCGATACTGAAAACACGGTTGCTATTTTACGACTACGTGTCGTTCACACTCTCTACAAATTTAATTATAATTACAACCCTCGCAAACGTTAATTGGTTTTTACGAACCAAGCCCTTATTTAAATCCTCATGATCTCACTCCCACCATCGACCTATTTTTATCCGAATTTAAACTGGCTTTATGCGAAGCCTTTCTAAAATACAAAGAGTTCAATCCGATCCGGCCCCCACACATTTCCCGAAGGCGTTAAAACCCTAGGGTTCTGGATCCCATACTCGATCTACCGCAATAAACTTTACAGAGAACCGCCAAAACGGAACGAGAAAATTCGAAGTCGCATACCTTCATTACTTAAACTTTAACGTCCATGAAACATTGCCACTTAGAAAGGGCTGAGAATTTCAATTTTAGGTCAGTACTTCCGAAGGGCTTAGACAGCAGCCATTACTACAAACCTTGACAAACATTGGTTACGCCCTTTTCGCCTATAAAAATAAAATATGGGCCGACCGCGTGACGTCTTGGGATTTTCTGCTCTCCTGGTAGAAAGAACGTTGAGAAATGAAGGCTTCGGCGATTTGCAGCGGTTTTATGTTTCACATAAAATTGTTTTCCACGAAGTTAACTGACAAAATAACAGAACACATAAATAAAGAAATATATATCAGTAATCAATGCAAACTCATTCATAACTCATGGTGGTAGAGCATTACATTGTGATAGAGCATTTTCTAATGCTCGCTTGACTACACTGTGTCGATAATTTCAAATGATTTTTGCGAAATACTCTGAATACGGTTTTAAGTAAAATGAATAAAGATATTTCCCAAAATATCACGTGCCAGCTAAAACCACTGCAGCAAATGCTCTCAGAAACTAGATAACAACGTTAGTGCGTAAAGCCTCATTTTAAAAAAGCACGCCGCTTTTCTAAGTCCCCGTGCCAACTTTTCACATAGCGGAGCAGCATTGGAAATGACAGTAAGACGAAAAATCGCATCGGGAAGTCGCGAAAAACGTAGACTTAGTCTTTTTTAAAATTGGGCTTAGTAACGGTACTTTCTGGCATTCACTGGTTATATTTTTGTTGAAAGTGCACTTAAATACATGTGAGTGGTTTCATGGCATTGACAGCTCCTAAGTCATAGTGTATGACTTAGGTTGAAAGCCTACGTTTGTTTTGAGGGTCAGACGTAGTTTTCTAATGGTTGATGGCACTGCGCTGTAATTTTAGACGATTGTGTTGGTATTTGTCGATTTAAATACTTTCATTTTTGTGTCCGTGTAAAATTGCAGTGGTGCCCTGTAGTTCTTTCAGTTTTGTTTTATACATACCTACTGTGATTGTTACGCAAATACCTACATTAATTTTAGTCATATTTCAATGCTATATCCTATAAGCATTGCATACTTTAGTATCCTTACTTAGAATATAATAGAATTAAAATATATAATCTATTATAATCTTAATACTCCGACGTCGTCAATTAAAAATGTTAACATCACTAAATCTAAATACCAAAACATTATGAATCAAAAAAATATTCTTAATCGATATCTCAAGCAAATTGGATTTAAATTGGAATCTAAGACCTTCTAAGGCCCTCTTCTACATCTAATTTAATATAGAGCCGAGAAAGACCCTATAACCCCATAATTCACTTCTTAGAAATTACTTTAAAAGTTGACCTCACAATTTGTGTCACGAAATATGACTTATGCCGGGAGTCAGCCGAGCGGAGTAATGAAGTTTTATGGTCCTGAAATGGACTTTATTGTAATGGAATAAGAGCTTGCAATTTACGAAGTGGGTGAAATAATTGAGTTTTGTCGTCAAGAATTGGAGACTTTAGCCTAATTTACACCGATCGGGTAGGTATACTTGTGTTGTGATAATGTACTAAGAGTTTGTAAAACTTGACGCTAGTAATTTATGCTCTCCTGGTATTTTGTTGTTTACAAATGTGTTAGCTTGCATGACTCAGTAGTTTAAAATGAAAGAAAAATCTTGGATTTTGTTTCCACTACGGGCCAAAGAATACAGAATAATTTTATTTTACTTTCTAGTAATAAATACATAACCCAATAATATGTTTGTTTGTAACTCTTTTACGCGAAACAACATGATATGGTGGAAATATTAAAATGCGAAATGATAGACGCATTCCAGGTCTAACGTATTTATCACTTTTAACCAGAGATAGCCACGTAATAATCGACCAGCTAGTCATAGTAGTAACATTAACGACTATTTACAAACGTACTAAGCAGGTACGATACATGGAATTAATTTTTGATGAGAATACAAATGTGTTTTTCCATCGTTGGACATGATTTATTTTTCTAAGCAAAAACTCTTTGTACAACCTCTCTATACCGCTAAACTAAAAATAAAACTGTGAACAAAATCTATAATACCGTTACAAAGGCCCACCCAAAAAGCTTATGAACCTATACGTACCTTCATAAATACATAAACAACCAACCTCTCAGAGTTGAGACGAAAACACACTCAAACAATACTTGCGTAAGTTTCTTCGGCAAATACGGTCTTTCAACAGAAAAACAGGGATAATAAAGTAAAATGTCACCCTCAATAACTCGTCAGGGATTCTGTGTGATCTAGTGCTTGTGTAACACAGGTGTTACACATACGTACCTGTTCCTACATGTGCTTAATAGGCTTGTAGGCTGGGAGAAAGTAATAATAGATTACTTACTGCTATATTTTTTGGAACAAATCAAGATTTTCTTTTCATTCTAGAAAACTCTGCTCTGCTCAACCCTATATGAAGGCATTTTTAACCGACAAAAGATTATCAATTCGTTTTTAATCCGATTCGGAAAATTATTTCTTTAGCTATTTGAAATATTTAATTTTGAATTTAGCTATTTGGCTTTCACCCTATAAAAATCATCAAAATCGATTCAGTGGTTTCATTGAAGTTGGTTCTCGCTTTTTTAAAAGCAATTTGACTATTATTAAGTCCACAAAGCAAAGCTTTATTTTACCACTAAATGGACATACTGGTCGATGAGACAGGCTGGTCGCTTCCTCGATAGTAAACAAATTCCTGAACAAATGACGATCAAACTAACGGCATTTAACATATTAAGTCCATGCTAACGGCACAGTTCACTTCACACTTCAATCGGACTTTATAAGTACTGCCAACAAACGTTAAGCGTTGAAACATCTCTAGTATTCTATATATACCGTATACAGCCGGTTAACCGGTTAGAGTTACCCGGTCTTTTCCCGGCTAAGACCGGTCTTTATTTATTACCCTTATTGACCGTTAGCACAGTTAAGTACGACCTCTGGCGTTTCCTCCGCTGCTTAAAGCATTACGTTGATGTAATTTAGTTGAAATTGCGTCTCTTACTACCAGGTGATGTTGGGGATTTGTTGATTTTCATTAAGCTGCTTCTTATTGGAAGGTACAGTTGTTTTTGAGCTAAAAAATGTGATCTAGTGAGCCTAATGATTTTTCTTTGCAGTTGGTAGGTTAGGCTTCTTTATTATAAGACACGGATCGTAACTTTAGATCTTTATTATCGTGGCAGTGTTACAGACGCTAAATCTAGAAATGTTACCAGGTGGTCCGGTCCACCAGTTTACCAGGTGGTAGGAGTAACTCTTCAGCGAGTACCACGAAAATTGCACGTGTAATCTGCCGCCAAGACTAATGTGCAAGCATTACTGTGTTCCGGTTTGATGAGCAAAGAAGTAAATTAAAAATATTGGTAAAATTAATGGGCTCATAACATGAGACTTAATCTCTAATGTCTCTGTAACGAACGCACTGCAGTGCTGAGCAGGCCTTTGTGGTTCAAAGTTCTGAGTGGCATTGCAATTGTTATGGGCTGGCCTGAGCATAAGCTTTTGAGCATCAGGCAAACAACTCGCATATCTCGTTACCAAATAGCAATATGTTCTGTGCCAATAGCATAAAAACCATTTACCGGGTTCAAAGGGCATGGAAGCAAACACTATCTTCTCTATATCTAATATCTATATAATATAATTGAAACAGGTGCCTAGAGTAATTTAACTTTCATGAGCGCTCTTCTGGGCCCATGTGAATATAATACTTTAACATTTAATTTAAAAAATAACTTACAATATCATCATCGAAATCATATAAGAATAAAGTCCCACCAAAGGCGGCTTAAGGGAATTCAGTTTAAGAATTTAGTAATACTGTAATGAATAGTAGGTAGGTACTCGAATTTTCCCTTACATATTTACGATCTCTAAAATTGCAATTTAATTTAATTTATTGGAGAACTTACGTTGTGATAAATTTTATTGCATATTAACCATAAAATATATGCATTCCGGCTTCCATAAAATTCTTGCGACGCGTTATTCTTCGAGCAATATCACGATTTCAAGTTTGAACTGCGCATTTTATAACATTAGTAACATGTGTTCCACTCGTAAGTTAAGGCGGTACCCCGAGTCAATGATATTCATCATTCGCTCCTCTTTGCACACACTGTCTGTTTGCGTTGATGTAAAAGAGAAGGAAGACCGCGCGGGCCACTAAAATTGTGTAAGAATCCAAAAAAGCGTAATTACTCCAAAATTAGATGCCTAATTGATAATTTACAACAAATAAGTTTTTTGTTATTATTTGATACGTAAGTCTTGTGAATTCTATAAACATTTATATTTATAAATAACAGAGATATTTCATTTCAAACTTATTTTTATAGGTCACTTTGTAATTTTTTTTGATATAGTAAATTTAGTAAAAACGTGTATTGATCACAACAGGATTATCGGTGGATGACATATATTTTTTCCAGTGCCAGAAGCTCATCTGATTTTGCAATAAAAATGTGAGTGAAGCTATCTAACTACTACATACGCCTTAAGGTTTTGACCTGATATATTATGGTGCCTCTACGATCGTGATAGTCAAATTAATAATAAACATGGGCTCTAAAAACGTTCATGAAAGTTAAATTACTCTAATCTTGGACAATGAAACGTACGCTAACAAACGCGTTGGAAGCAAGCTTAGTCACGGACAAAAACATATAAAACACATAAAAATGCCTCTAACACTTATTTACCTTCCACATTCATACCTCCTTTTCATACTCACACACGCTTCCTCCATACATAACTACAATCATTATAGGTACATTTCATTCATGATTATCTTATGACTGTGTAATAACTAAATATATGTTATGCAGAATATAAATCCGTTATTTACTCTGTTATGGATTTTGTTATATAAAAAAGCATAATAGTGTTATGGCTTACAATATTAATATAATATTTTATGTATAAGCAACTGATAACAGTTCTTGACGTCATCAGCTGGATATAATTAATATGTTATATAGCAGTACGTAAGACGTAATTACAATTAACGTTTTTCTGTATCGGTTAAATTTGATCACCACTTTATCTTACCTACCTAATAATAATCGTCTTAGGATCGAAAAAAATACTGTATCGTAAACGTGACATTGAAATAAAAACTTCATTCGTCAAAAATAACTCCAACACTAATTATGTTACAGGAATGTAAACTTTCACAAAATATCTTTTAAAACGTTTCAAAAGGAATAAACGTACTTCGAATCTAAGCATTGCGAATTATACATGGAATTATTCAGTTCAAAAAGGTTCAGCCGATTGTAATGTTGAATTTTTTTTCGCCCCTGGGAATTCTCTCTTTGCCCTCCCTTTTATCCTTTAATAATTAAAATTTAAGACTGCCTTTCGGAAAACATTTTCGCTATAGATTACAAATGAATGTTTGAATGACCTGCCTGACCTGTGGATCTATTTGTTTCAGTTTAGGAAAAAATGAGGCAGTTTTTTTTGTTTATTTTTTATTTTTAAGATTCAGAGACGAGTCTGTGGATTTTTTTCTTCCGTATAGTAGTAGCATCTCGATGATATTAGATGATATAATTCTATAGAATTTTGAGACATGAAATAAGCTTTTTGAAGAGTTTCATAGCCTACGTTACTTAAGCACTGTTTTAGACTTTCACGGTTATTCACTACTTTATACATTGTAACGGGATATTTATCGTGATTATTATAAACCGGTGAGCTCCCGATATTTCGACGCTGTTGCAAGCATCATGTTCACGGGAATACTGACCTAATACCTACGTTACTTGTTTCCTTGTTCAGTCGGAAGAGCGTCTTGACTGGAGATCGGCAGACGCAAGTTCAAATCCTGTTGGCAGCATTGCATTTTTGGGACGTTTATATTTACAACGAGGATAAAGTTCAAAGTATCACTCATCGCAACACTTACTGTTGTTAAAATTTTATAATTATAATTGCTCAATAGAAAACTACTTTAAATTGATACATAAATTTCCGTCCGTTTTGGAAATTGATTAAACAAGTCGATTAATAAAAGTTACTTAATTAAAAATAAACGCGACTGCCCTAGACAGTGTCACTCGGGATGATGCCCGCCCATATACCCAAATCTGTGTAGGCATTTAAAAGTTATGTTGGAAGAAAGAAACTCACATACATAGGTACATGAACCCTGATAAAAACGTTACACTCCTTTTTGTGCAGTCGCGTAAGAAATTATTGTGACAGTTTACATGTGAGCGAAAACGAAATTCATAACAATATCACAGTATGAATAGAGAAAAACAATAAAAACTTATAGCATCCTGAACGAATCATCACCTCTAGAAATCATATCATTTCAAGACTTTCTTCATTATCATAGGCATGCTCCTGATGAATACGCGGGTTTGATCGAAATGTTTGAGATGTATGATTTCCATAATTATCCTTTTTTCAACGTAAAATAAAGTCAGAAAGAGTATACCATTCAAGCGGAAAAGTAAAACCAACAACGTCCCCAGCCGAAGCCATCTGTCAAAGAGTAAACAAAAGTAAATCAGCAGAAACGCCACTCGGCTAAATCTTGTAAGATGTTCAACTAACAAAAAAAAATCATATTCTTGTAAACGAGCTGCGAAAAAGCGGGTCGGCAAGTCTTTGAAGTACCGTACAAGTATGAGGCTCGTCACATAACTTTGTAAGATTTTGCGAAAGCACTTCTTTGAGAGTAGCTTGGCTTTTGTCATTCTTGAGACGCGGGTAGTTGGAAACTATCGTGAAGCACGACTTCGCCCACTTGGCGAGTGTTTTGCGTATTTATGTATTGTGATAGTTAAGTTAGTTTGCGACTTTGATCATATTGAATAAAGATTAAATACTCACCTGTAATAGTGCTAGACTTAGCAGCAAATCGAAGAAATGGCCACTCAGTACTGTGGACTGCCAGTTCATGGTTTGATTTGAATCCTACCTGTAATGAACTTGGCAGGAAAATATCTTATTTTAACAATAACCTGATGGTAGGTATTTTCTAGAGCTCGTTTGGCTAGCTACCAACCTCATGTTAAAAATAATCTACCAAGCGCCTATTTCTATGTTCCAGCAAGTTACATTTAAGATCCAGTTTTATTCTGAATTTAGTGTACTCATCACATTTCACGACACCGTCACTTATGATCAATCAGTCTATTATGAGTTTTTTTTACACTTTATAGGTGGGCGTTTGACCGATATCTTAAACTACAACCTTAAAATCTTAAATACTCTTTGTAGGATTCGAACGAGCGACATATCTACAGACCAGAGCCGACGTAATTACCACTGAGCCTTCGTTGTTTCAAAAAAACTAGTCCATAAATTTCCATAGGTACTATAAATTCGAAAGTATGTTTGTACGTTTGTTGGTTTGTCGGTCTTTCACGCTGTAACGGAACAACAGATCGACGTGATTTTTGGCATAGATATAGTTTATGGACCAGAGAATAACATGGTTATTTTTTATACCGGAAAAACGCAGGGTTCGTATGGGAACGCGGGTAAAACCACGGGCAGAAGCTAGAAATAATGGTCCAAAGCTAAACTATCGAAAATAAAATAAAAGTGACTTTTAAAAAAGCGGGAACTGAGCTCGACGGCGATATTTGAAATTTCATCCCCTATTTTGCCACCCTTAGAGGTGGTATTCTATGATAAAATGTATAAAAGGACCACTCTTGAGATATACCCTAACTATTAAAAAAATAATCATTTTAATCTGTTGACAATTGGCAGAGAAACGGATGAAAATCGCCACAAAAAAAATATAGATAACTGAGAAGCTTCTCTTTTTTTAACTCGGTTAAAAATATGTTGTAATAGTATCTGGGAACTTTTTAACAATCAATGAAAATGCCATTTCTATTGGAGTATTAAAACATTTAAAAATACACTAACAGTCAAATTTGAAATCCGTCGAGTAAGTCAGTAATTATATAAAATTAAAGAACTTCTATACTAAAGCACCTAATTAATCAAACCGCCCCAGACGGTCGTGCTCAAATGTTTGCCCGCCGCACTTGACAAGCGAAATGATTTCCATCCAACAGTGGACAATCTACCTAATTCCACGTTGGCTACTAAAATAGCATTCATATTTTATACCACCGCACCATGCCGACTTCAGGAGGCGGTCCAAGTGGTAAGAGCCAGAGGTGAGCGCGTTAAGCCAGTGAAATTGTGTACATGTAGTTCAGACTGCATATGTTTTAATGTTATACAAAACTGTTAATATTTTAGGATCTTTTTAACTATACATATTTAATAAGGACAAAAAGTTTTACTTTTCTTTAAAATTTCTTTAATTTTATCGTACAAAATCAAATTTAATGTCTTTATTAAAAATAATATAATAAAAATTCAAAATTTGAATTGAAATAACTTAAAGTAAGTGCTATTTAAACAGTTAAAAGAAATCTAAACAAAGAAAAAAAATTGTTCATGGAGACGGCTAGCTAGCCGTCTCCATGAACAAATGTTTTAGCTGTATGTAAAAAGTTTGTCTAATCTATTTTAACTAAAAGCGTACAATTAGGATGTTGCACGAAACACAATATACATAATTTATGTCGTTATACAGTTTTAAGAAGATCACATTAACACAATAAAAATGGAATTTACAAAAAAATATATAATTTCCACAAAGATATTGCATGAACAGTTTTAATTTGTATTATCCATTAGTAATTTAAATGATACCATCAAATTCTTTACATTTTAATGAATAAAATTGCTTTAAAAAAGCTACGAACCGACTTCAGTGACAAACTACTGAGCCGATTTTAATGAAATTTCTATGGGACCAATCTGAAAGTATATCCTTTCAAATAAAAAAAGATTTTTCCAAATCGGTATATAAATGGTGGAGATATGAGGTAACAAATATAAAAAAAACCCACTGAATTGATAACCTCCTCCTTTTTTGGAAGTCGGTTAAAAAATGTATGACTACTACTTAAACGCAATTTTTCACGGCCAAATCAACAAAATGCATGTTTTTAGTACAGCTTTACGTCCCACGTAGAACAATTGACGTCAGATCTTTCGTCCAATTTGTATAGAGCGTTTTAGCGCTCAGTACATATGCCCGAATTTGACTCTAATTTTTGACGTTTCTAGCGTTCGAATTCCAGTTTTTTCGATATAGAGATTTGATTCTCATAAGAAAACGAATTTATTGATATCATTAAAAAAATGGAGTCAACATCCCTATTCAACTTAAGAATTCAAAATTCAAGATTCTTAATTATGCCAAATTTAAATATCACACGGCTGTGTGTTTAATTAGCCAACATTATTTTTTCATATACCTACATCTTCATTCCAAAATAATATCTATTTATACTTGTTAAAAAATTGTTATAATCTCACTGTACATAACTCTGTTGATTTATTGTTATGAACTTAAAATTAGAACCAGCTTCATAATGAGAAAAGTTGGAATTAATTTGGTGTTACAATGTTTGCATTTGCATCACGAGGGATTTGTTCATAATCGCATCTTTTTAGCTACTGTAGTCCAAAAGAAATAAGATGGTGTATAAATTAATTCGAATAATTATTAATTTTATTTTTAATTATTTACTAGCTTCTGCCTGCGGTTTTCACTCGCGTTCCCACAGGAACCGTGCATTTTTCGGGATATAAAGTAGCCTCTGCGGTCCATAAAATATATCTATGCCAAAAATTTCATTAATCAATAGTTACCTACAAATATTCTTATAAGTATAGATTTTTCTACTAAACGCTTTGCTCTCTTTGCTTGATACGCGTTGATATCAGCTCTAACCTCCGTCAACTCCAAAGCAAAATGTGATCTAATCTCTTATTCATAGGTTTCAGTTTCGTGTGCAGAGTTCTGTTTCTGTGTAATTTTCGCTTAGTTTACCGAATATTGCAGTGTAACTAGGTGCATATTTTATAGACTCGTATTACGTTTAATCTTAAGCCATGTTTCATTACTAGATTAAGATCCATGAATGTTACAGTTAGGTTTATATTTTTAACTCATATGAATTAGTAATGTATATCACCTGTTTTATACACAATGGAGCATGCCACTATTAGTGCCTCAATTTTAAGTGACGATAAGCTCTAACCGATTCATGTCTGCATTTATTTATTTTTTTAGATATTTATTTTATTTTGCATATATTATTGTTACATTTCTACGTGTATTAATTTCGACGAGTATTTACTTTATTAAAATTAATAATTCAATATTTTTATTTCGGGTAAGTTATTTCTTATGGACCTGGTATCAATATTATGTGAGTTTAATATTAAAAATGATCAACTTAGTTGTAGTACTATAATTTTGCATATTATATTTACTAAATTATTGCTTCTTGTAAATGATGTTGTATTTTGAGTATAGTAATGTATAATACGACGGATTACCAAAGCTTGATTTATATAAATAATTCCAGATTGACCATCAACGCTCGGACTAACAATAACTCCAAACAAACATTGGTCAAATGCAACCACTCAAGCAAGATCCTTAACATTCCTTTATCAAACCAAAACAGTTAAAGATTTAGGGGTCTTGCTTTCTGGTCAATCAAACCACTATAAAATGAGCTCTAGATAGAAAACGTGCTAACGGTTTTCGGGGGTCTACATAGAAAAAAGCTGGGTAGTAGTTCGTCGGAAATATTTCCTGCTATAAGTCATTGGTGCGTTTGCTTGTGAATCGCTCTACTAAGCCTGGGTCTTATTTATTGGGGATAAGGGGAGGCCAGATCCGCAATATTACAGCTGATATATTACCATTTATTTTATAGCTGGACGTTTATTTAATTATTTTTATGAAATTGTGATATCACAAGTAGAGAGAGGTCAAATAGTTATGGCCACGACTTCAAAAACCTGACTTAAAACATTTTCCGTTGTAACCGCGCTGTGTATGGTTTTATTTCGACATGCGTTTGAACCCATATCCTTAATTAAGTCTAAAGATCGATCAACTGAATCACTGGTACAGCTTTCATTCAAATTCCAATAGCAAGGTCATCGGTCGTATCTTCCGGTAGCCTATAAGTACATGTTAAAATTTGCAAATTACATTAATTTTAATGAAGTTCTGACAGCTAAATCATTGTAGATTACCAAACTTTAAACTTACCAACATAACATTTAAGGATATTTTCCTCTTAGATCTAAAAAACTAGGTACTTATCTACATAAACAGCATCTTCAAAATATGTAACAAGAGAAATAACTATAAGGATATAACTATCTACTCCACTCCGGCATGTAGCGCTTGTAAAGACGCTGGTTTGAGGAAAATCGCAGACAAAATAAGAGAAATAATTCATGAATGGACGCTCCCCTAGACGAGTCAAGCTATATGTTTTTTTTATGTTAGAAATTGGATGCCAGAAAAAATATTTGGGGTAAAATGTATCCCGAAAAGGATATAAATATTACGTAATATATAGAAATACTTATATATGCATCTCTATTGCAATTGAAAAGTAAACTGAAATCCATGTAAAACAATTTTCAGTCTATACAAATAAATGATATTATAATTAACACATTATTTTATAAACACGAGATGAAACCAAATAATGCATCATCTCGAAAAGTGTACACCACGGCCTTATGTAAATGTAAGTCAACAAAAAATGGATTAACAGTAGAATAATCAAAAAATGATGTCCCAAATGTGACCAATAACAAATGTTATTGGTCAAAAGTTATTATTATTTCTAAATAGAAATAATAATAATTGAGTTCACGTGTGCCTACATGGAGTTATAAAAAAACAAAGCATGAAAAAAAAAAGGTTTTATAAAGAACACAATTTTCACATCACCTCTCACAAAGCAAACATACAATCTAAAATACGGACGCACCGGTGGTATCTCAAAACGTATAAACCACGTATATATAATAAGGGCCAAAAGTCTTACAGTCAGTAGGTAGCTTTATTAGAAATCAAACCAGGTATATTTTTTTATCCTTAATGATTTTCATTATTTGATAACTGTCTCACATCAGCGATGTTTTATTCCAAGGATTTAAACATACTAAAAATAAAATGTGACTAAAAATATGCACCAACATATTTTTTTCTCTTTCAAAACTATCAAAATGTTTGCCACGTGAGAATGAGCCTCTAAACACGTAGGATAAAGCATAAAACGCGTTTTAGCTTTTACCCAGATAAAAGGTTATGACCAAATATGACCCATAGATAACTTTTAAAAAACATTCTACGAACGTGATGATAATAAAACCAAAAAAAAAACCTCGAAAAACAACACAATTTTCACTTCATCCCTCACAAAGCTATCGCGCGATCTAAAATATACTTTACAATTACGTAACGCGCCGTCCCAAAACATATAAACCACGGACATAGTTAATAGGGCCCAAAAATGGTACAATATATTAGTTTTATACGTGTACCATTCCCGAGCGGGTAATATTTACGCGGTATCACACCAAAATGGGTCTAAATGAGATCTCGTCCACTGGTTTCAAACGATATAACGCTTATTTATTACAGTTTTATATGTTAGGATGTTATCATAGCTCTTTTTTTTATTCTCTTGACCCATATATGGGACACATTCCAATTGAAACATTTTTACGATTAGTTTGGGGTTTACTTCATTGTTGTTTTACGTCTTTTTTTGTTACTGCCCTATGAAGTCGTGATTCCGGTTTCGTTTTCAACGATACTCAAGGTTTATGTGTCTGTCTATACTGTTCTGTACATACTCGTTATAATTTAAGTGTTCTTCTTAGCGTGTCGATGGCAATTAAATGATCGCAGCCCAGAACTTGGCCACGTCGACTGCGTCGCTTGTAGCGTCCATAAGGTCCTGCAGCGTGCAGGAGACAGGGCACGCAGGACACGATATCAAGTGTTTAGCTCCAGCATGCTTTGCGTTAGACAGGCTATCACTTGTGATGTCCCTTGACGTGGTATGCACGCGTTATTTTGAAACTGTACACTTGCTCCTTCGGTACGGCGTAGAGTTCTTGGGGTGCACTGAAGACAGGCTCCGCGCTTTTCGAATCCAAAAACGTGCTGTGCTTACGATAACAAGAGTGTTGTGAGAGACGTCAGCTAAGCCGTACTTTACATCCCTAAAGATACTCACACTACCATCTTTAGTCATACTGCCGGTGACGCTATTAGTGAGGCTGCATCGATCGGTCATATTCTAAAACTCGGGTTCACAGTCACGCTTTAAGCTGCAACAGTCGTGATGCCGGTAAGCTAGCTGCCGTATCCCGCCGACTAGTCCAACCACCTGTCCCACGTTTTGGGGCCGGCCATTTATAATAAATTACCCGAGAACATAACCCGACAATATTACCGCCCCCCAGTCTCTCATCATTTAAAAAAGTATGAATTGTGGCTCGTCTAGAAGACGTGTCTACAATGTCAATGAAATTATTTGTTTTAAACATTGAAATTTTGATTATTATGCATAATTATTGTTTTTATAATAGGTAGTATAGTGATTTGATTTTATTTTATCAAATTCTTGTCGACGCATAATATTGTTATAATCAAATAAATTGTCATTGGTTTAGTGACTGGCACTGGTCGATTCATATAGCGAAGGGCGCACGATTGGATATTAAATTGAATAAGTATTAATACTTTTAAGAAATGCTGACAATAACTATTTCGTCACGAACGGGTTAAATTTAGTCAACATAGTTAGTCAATCGTATTATAGTAGCAAAATATGATAATATGTTTTCCTTTGAAACAATTAAAGTCCTCTGTCCATCTTTTTATTTAGATGCTATAATCTTCTCAATGCTGTTTCAAACATCCCTTTCCGTTAGAGATCGCTTTGAGCAATAATACCATGTGAATAAAGTATTTAAATAATAAGACATATAGCAGAGTCACCATTCCACTAGCCAATTGTCACTCACTATACACACGAAAATTTAATTTCATCCGTTTTATTTTGTTTCACTAGAAAGTTATACGCGAAGTTTGAGTGCAAACCTTTAAGTGCTTTCAGCACCTGTGGAGAGTGTACGAAGTTTTAAAATCCCTATTTACACGTGTCAGCGCAATATTTCAAACTTTAACGTAGCTTTAGATGGAGTTTTGATGTAACAAGTGATAAGAGACTTACACATTATGAGACTGGTTTCGAATTCCATCTTTTACCTACACAACATACTTGTGGCAAATAAAACCATCAACCTAATATATAATAGCAAATGTAACGAGCAATACTTGATAGCTTCACTGTAAGGGTTATTTTAATCACAGCACTTCACCTTTAAGCCGTCAACCTCTGAACACTAATTTCAAATATTTGTGCACTTAAAATAAGGGCAAGAATTTGTACTCATTTGTTAGTGGGAGGACTAACTCTTCAGCGAGTGTCCATCTGGGTTAGTACCACCGCTTTGTTCGTGAAGTCTGCCGCCAAGCAGTAATGTGCAAGCATTACTGTGTTCCGGTTTGATGAGCAAAGTAGCCAGTGAAATTACTGGGCTTATGAGACTAAATTCCTAATGCCTCAGGGCAACGAGCGCACTGCAGTGCCGTACAGGCCTTTGTGTTAAAAAGTTCTGAGTGGCACTGCAATTGTTATGTGCCGGCGTTATGCTTACCATCAGGCAAACGACCAGCTCGTCGCGTTACCAATAAAATAAAATAACAAATAAAAAACACATTTTTTAATACTATTTAATAACGAGACGAACGGGTCGTTTTCCTGATGGTAAGCATAACGTTGGCCCATAACAATTGCAGTGCCACTCATAACTTTGAAACACAAAGACCTGTGCGGCCCTGCAGTGCGCTCGTTACCCTGAGACATTAGGTGTTAATTATTCACTAGTTGCAAACTGGAACACAGTAATGCTTGCAATTACTGCTTGGCGGCAGACTTCACAAACAAAGTCTTGGTAACAACGCAGACGGACACTCACAGAAGAGTTAGAGTCCTATAACCTCGTAGACCATTGTAGCAATTTGAGCCTCACAGAACTGAATCCGCGGTGAGGTTCAAATGTTTTAAAACAAAAGAAAAATATTATGTAAAGCTCGATTACGCCTGCGCGCCTCACTGACTAGCTTGGTCGTGAACTTGAGTTCACGTTCGAATTTTCATCCACAGCCTTATATTCCCGATTCTCTTTATAAAATATGATACAAGAAATCTAAGTCAGGCATAGACCTATGTGTTCTTTAGCCAACATAACTTTGCGTGTAAGATGAAGGCGTAGTAGTGTTTAATAATTGAAACAAAAATTAAATCCTGCAGACAATTTAATTACTACACAGGCATAATATTTGTCTTTATCATACATTTATTATTTAACTGTGCGTAAATATATCATTTATGTTCGTACATAGTTTAAAAGTCAAAAGAAATATACTTAAGATACAAAGATGGAGGTACGCTTAATACAAGTTGTACGCTTAATCCTTTAACCCCCAAAGCACCGGCGTACAAGTTACTGCAAACAGCAACTGCAGCTTCAGCCAAAATAACTTTCCAGTTTTACGTCCCCGCTAGTAAATTGGACCACAACATAAGTTGGAATTGTTACACAACACAGTGCTACATGAATACGCTGTAAAACAGTGAATAGGCATTGAGAATGTTCACCACTGCAATGATATATTTTCTTAGACTTAAAATAGTAAGTGATTTTATGGATCTTTAGTAAATAATTATTATGAAAACATTATACAGTTATTTCAGACAATTGAATATTTTAATCTTTTTTGTCGCCTTTGTGGCTATAGGCTAATCTCTGTATATATTACTAATGTTATAAAACAGTATAGCGTGCCAATACGCCTTAAAAAACTTGTGTAAGCTAAGGTACTGCATAGACAAGTACATTGCATCAAAGAATCAACATTGTTTGAGAAAATTGAAATTTTCACGGCACCGCGCCAAGTATGAGGAAATGTCACTCAAACTGAATGTACTATGAAATCTCTTTTGTCAAGTACGTACTCGACATTCGAGCGAACATCAAGTGTGAATACTAAATCAGGTTTTAATGCGCAGTTTATATCAATTTTGTGGTAAAGAACATTTGTTTGTATATTTCCGTAGAACTAAGTAAAAATTTAATCTACTGAAAATATTGAAAAAAATTACTTAATTATAGCAAGTTTTACGAGTTTGTTTACTTGTGTAAGGCTTGGGTAGGTAGTTAGGCTGTTATGACGGTGTTCGCTTTTTAAGTTCTGGGGAAATGTTTGTCTAAGATTTGGGGAATTCTACAGGAATGTCTGAAAAAAAATCGGAATTTTATGTAAGTAAAACAAATTTCGTTGAGGCATAGCGGCTGTTACTTTCAAAACAAAGGAAGGAATTTCATTACGTGAAATGAGGCCCATGAGCAAACGTTAAAAAGCTATCCGTGCGAAGCCGGGGCGGTTCACTAGTTACAAATAAAAATGACATGAAAAATTTGATTAAAGATTTACTGAAAAGAACTACAAACTAGCGGTAAAAGGATGCTTTCAAACTGGAACATCCCAGATACACTGAAAGAATAATTAAAAGGCAAAGCATTCCTGCAAAGCTATTTTCCTTCCGTGATATATTCCACAAAAGATACAAGGAAAAACTGCGAAAAAACGTCTTCCAGAACCAACAGATGGTTCTTTGCAAACATTTTCAAAGTAATAATTCATCTTTAAACCTTTCTTTCAGTTCCCACCAGTTTCTAACTTACGTGTTCACACGTATATAATAAAATTTATGTTTTGACCGGATGTTTGCTACCTTACTTGTTTGTAGGCCACATAAGTACCAGCATTTTGGTTACGTGTCATATCAACGAGGCGTCGTAATTATCAGCATTCTGATCCAATGAAGCAATGCCGCCAGCATGATGGGAAAGCTGCCGACTGGTGGGCTAGGATATTTGGATGATCTATGGCCTACATTGGCTTGTAGATTACCCAATTATTTTTGTAGCTAAATTAGGTGTAGGTTTATTTAGTAGCTTGATATAGGTTTTTAGCCCGTTTCAGTGCGTATTCTTTTACTGATATCATTACATCTCTTCACATCACAAGATGAGATTAATCTTTATTATTACTTATATTGTTGTCATATTAACATTGAATATCACTATTGATTGTACGGTACAACAGATACCAAAACAGTACAGAATACAAATAACAGTGGTGCAAGTACGGTACTTTGTGATCCATATCGAACGATAAATTAACAGTATAATAATATAGAGTACAGTACAGTAATAATAAAATTAGAAATAAGTAGGACGGTGCTAATTTTTGGCGAAAATGAAACATAACTTATTTCCCTAGAACGTAAACTAATCGTCGAAGCTAGTTTTGCGACGACGACAAGTTTTACTTGTAATCTGTTATTGATTGCATTTCCTACACAATGAAGTTTAATTTTCATTGCATTGACTGAATAACTAATTTCGCGAAGTGATTTTCATGTGCAAACCGCGGCGAACGATGATAAAACAATTTATACATTTATGTCAACAACAACAATATACAATAATCAAAAATAACAATAGTCTTCGTTCCATAAACTAGTTTTCGAATTATGAGATGCGAATAATCACTTGATACTGAAGCCGAAACAAACCCGAATCTACTTTAGATTCGGCTTCGTTTCATTTTCGAAAAATCAAGAATTACCTATCTCTAATTTAAATTTTTAACGATTCGAATCGTCAATTTTATTTACTGAAAAGTTCGGTACTTGCGCTGCAGATCTGCAACATGCAGTGTTTGCCTGTAATTGGTTATACATTTAGAATAAAACATAAACGTTAAAGTATGTTACACTTAGTATGCACCGATGTAATAACTGTTGGTAAACCAAATCCATACAGATAAATAAAATTGAAGTGTCTGTTTGTAATATCAAAATAACAGCTTTTTACTAAATGCATATGAAAGTATATACGGTACCTACTACAAAACAACCATTTTTACAATTTTTGTCTGTCTGTCTTGTTCCGGGTAATCTCCGAAACGGCTGGACCGATTTTGACGGGACTTTCACTGGCAGATAGCTGATGTTACAAGGAGTAACATAGGTTACTTTAATTTTAGAAAAATAATTAGGGTTCCGCGTAAAAAAATCAAAACCATGTAATCCAAAATCTCCACGCGGGTGAAACCGCGGAGCAGCAGCTAGTTTAGAATAAAACATAGATGTTAAAGTATGTTACACTTAGTATGCACCGATGTAATAACTGTTGGTAAACCAAATAAATAAATCAGATAACAGAGACGATATCTCACTGACAAATCAGGGAGCGGCCTCGTGTCAGAGGCGAAGATTTTTCACAATTTGTAACGCGGTATAAAGAAGAAAAAAGCAATACAGAGAATATACGGGAAGGTTTTACGATTGTAAACGGTGTGACTTTTAGAATTCATTAGACATAGATCGTACGATCTCAGACGAGTTAGGATAACAAAAGTTATTGAACTTTATTGAGGCACAAGTTGAATAATTTAATTGTTTCCTAAATTTTAGTTCATGTTATTTATTTAACTTTAATTCACTTTATTTAACTCTAGTTATTTATTTAAGTTACTTATTTAGTTATTCCGTTTCAAGTTTTACGATTAGTCTTTCAAGACGATAGGAACAAAAGAAAGCCAAAGAAAGAATTTTCGCATTAGTCAAAATTATTTAAATGGCATAAAGATAAACATAATTATACCACTTACTTTATTTAGAATTTGAAAAGGCTGCCTGAAATGTTCCATCATTTTTGGGTCAGCCCCACATAGATTTGACCAAAACCATTTCTATGTGTACTTCCAAAAGTAAATTAAAGATAAAAGATCAAATTTCACATTTAAAAAAGTGCACGCTGGTTATGCTAAGAACATCTGTAAACTTTAAATAGTAAAATAAAAATATCTCAGCTCACACACCGAGGTCGATGAAGAATCAAACAATGAGCTTATAAGCTTTAGGTGAAGGAAAATATGCATCCATGGCATGGTAGAAGGACATTTCAATGTAATAATCATCAGCCTATCACTCCCACTGCTGATATACTGGCCTTCTCTCAGAGCGAGATGTGCTCAACTAGCAAGCCCTTTGGTAATAAATTCTTCACCAAGCACCTATATTATGCAACCACATTAGAAGCAGTCCCTACTCTAGCCTTAACGTGCATCACCTGCGACCAATTTGTCACAAGGTTAAAATGCTTCAAGAGTAATGTTAACAATTGGACCCGGTCTGGTCCGGTCTGGTCCCGGCTAATAGTGTATACGGAGAAAGAGCAGCAGCTTCTTCCTTGATCAACATCATATCTAGCGCGATTACCAAGGCGCCTGCCAAGCGCGGTGGATCAGGCAAATCCATCCTTAATGCCTAAATTAATAAGAGGCCAATATGCAGATGCAGACTTTTTCCGGCTGATGATAAAAAGAAAATTGAGTGGTCAAAACTAATTCAAATTAAAAAAGTCGCAGTATTAACTGTTCCAAAATAATTCCGTGTGTTAATATAACGCGAGGTCCAGCGACACGCCGCCAGGCTTTCCACAGATTCAGTGGCTTGAAAAGTAACAAAAGAAAAGGAAATGTCCTCTTTCGCCGAGCCTTTGTAAGTGGCCCGATTAAGAGTATAAAAAAGCCAAATTGGGTAGCGATTACTGCCATTTCCTTCGGGATGATTTTAGTGTAAATAATGCAAGGATAAAGGTATCATTTCTTTTGTATATTGTGTCTGCTCAGTTATCAGCCTAAAAATCGGGTATGAACCCAGGGTATCGGGGTATAGGTATGATATCGGGGTTATGTTAAACGGTAACCAATCATGCGATAAAAAAAAAACAATAAATGTGCCTGTTAAAACACACATTTGAGTGCTTGACGACTAATTTTCAGCGTAATTAGCTATAAGCCAAGCGAACACTAAAAAATCCTACCACCAATCTAAGGCTATTCAGTACACGCGCAGCAACCAGTCGAGCGCCTGCGTGGAACTCCGTTGATGAAGAGATACCAGATACCTCGAAACCGGTCGGGCAATCGTCGCGAAGCTCGGCTGTACTACGTAAGCAAGGTTAAAATATATAAAAAAAGGCTGAACCAAGAAGTTTTCCTTCAAAAAAATTTAAGCTAATTGTAGAATTTGATCCCCCAATCAACAGATCAGTGCGCGAACTCTCCACTAATAAGCCATCACCGCTTCAAGTAATTTATACTCAGTTCTTTTGGATATTCTAACCAGCTAAAACTAGTTATGTGCCACATCTGTTTTAGTTGTATTTACTAGTATTTTCAAACTAAAGGACCTTGCTTTTCTAACTTTGTGGAGCGTAAACATGTTTCATACAAGTGATGACACATTTTATTGTAGTTATTTTTCTTTTATCTTTGGAAGAAGGATAAAGTTGCAGTGCCGTGTAGGGTGTCCTTTCATCTATGATATAAAGTTTACCATGTGGATGGGTATTCTTCTGCTTTCTTATTTTTATTCAGGATAATAATATGATCATAATATTATGCAGAACTAATATGGAGACCGAAACGAAAGCCGATGAAAATCGTGTGTGTTTTATTTTTAACAGAGTTTCAAAAAAGTGGTACTAAGGTTCTCAATTTGTTTGCATCTTTTTTGGTGCAATGTTACTCGACATCTCCATCTAGTATCAACCGATTTATTAAACTTTTTATGAGTAGGGTATATCTCAAGCCTGGTCGTTTTATAAATTTTATGAAAGAATGCCAGCCTCAAAGGTGAAAAAATGGTGGAAGAAATTTCATATAACGCGATATTTTTGTGGAAGACGGTTCTCGCTTTTTTAAAAGCATTTTTTTCTACTCGTAGTAGATATTCGCTGAAAATATTTTCACAGTTCGTTTTACAAACAAACTGTGAAAATATTTTCACAGTTCATTTTACAAACTAACCTTAATATGCCAAAATGTATCTGCATATTTTAATTACATTACATATTTTAGCTACATTTTATTCTGTTATTAGAGCGAGTGTGGCCGAACGGGGACTTGTGCGGCTTTCAATCCGACGCACCATAGTTTGAATCTTGACTCGGCCCGCACCAATGACTTATATCAAGTTATGTGTGGATTATTCACATTCACTCTAAAACGGTGAAGTAAAAACATCGTGAGGAAACCGGCATGTTAAAGAACCACACAATTCAAGTGCATCTGACATCCACCAAGCCACACTGGGCCCGCGTGATTGATTATGACCTATACCTCTCTCTATGAGAGAAGGCCGGTGTCCCAGCAGTAGAAGCGTAAAAGCATGATAATGATTTTATTCTGATTCTTCGCGAGCAAAGATGCGGGCGAAAGCTATCACAAAAAATATAATTTAAGCAACAAAACCAAATTTAATTTTAGTCATAGAGAGCCAACAGAATCAGGGCCATTATTTTGAACAGAATATTAAAACAGGATAATATATCAAAGTGTTCAGCTTATCTCCCAGGGAAATCTTATAAGTAAATCGTGTATCATCACTTTTCAAAGAAGCTTTGCAAAAAGCAATATAAATAACAAATATAATTTATCCTAGCCACGTAAAATATTCCGTTTTCCGGCTGCTACACTTGATATGTTGCCAGTATTATGTGTGTCTTAACACTTTAGACCGTAGCGTTACTTAAGGTCAGGTAACATCAAACTTTAACCTGCAGATAATCCGTGGCGTTACCACAAAAAACAACGACTTTAGACGCCTGTTTAGCTAGACATTGTCTAAAAGATAAACGGAGAAAATGAGAGGTAGAAATCCAACTTAAAATGAAAGTGTATTTTTAGCTAATCTCCAAAAAATGGAGTAGAATCTTAATTTTTTTTAACGCTCACTCACTAGGATTCCCTGTATCGCAGGTGGCATGGACACACACAGATACACATCAAAAACATCCAAGACCCGAGAACAAACTTTATGTTTACACAAAATCTGCCCCGGCCGGGAATCGAACTCGGGACCCCTCGCTTTGCAGGCAGGGTTACTACCAACTTAGCTACGGAGCCGTCTAGCTACGGAGCCGTCGCTAGACGGTTGTATGTTTATGTTTGTTACCTCAGAAAACGATTTAGAAAATTCTTTCTTTATTGAACGGATATATTCAGTTTGGTTCCATAGAAAATTCATCAAAACCGGTTCAGTAGCTAGTGATTGAAATCGTTGTATTCATTGAATTTTACTTGTCAAACAGTGCAGTTTATTCAGTCATTTTTTCCGGGAAATTACAAAATCGTGGTCGCGTCACAAAAATAAAACGTCAGAAACAAAGAACAAGTGAAATGGACGATGCATTTTGTCTTCCTGTGTGTCACGAAGCATTTTTCTAACTTTGTTCAGCTAAATGTAGCACTTACTGTTCGAGATTTTCCTTTGTCTTAATAAGTTTCTTTGTGGATTAAATTTAAGTGGCAATGGAGATGATAAATTACTTATTTTTATTTAAAAACAACACTGCAAATGACAATCGCTTTTATAAAATATGGTATAGGATAAAAAGGGCAGTTTTATCTTACATCATGTTTTGTAATTCCGAATTACTTTACCCGAAATATAACCCATAAAATATATTTTTTTCCTATCTATTTAAAATATTGTTATTTTATATTGTTGTATAATATTTGTTTGCAAAAAATTGTCATATATTTTAAAATCAATTTTGAGATTGTTTATCAAGCTATAAATGATGCAGTCCTATTGTTAAAGACGGATCTTTTCCCGGCAACCTTAGGGAAGACAGAATACTGAAGGTATTTTACTTAGTTACCGATTTTTGTTTTAGTCATTTAGTGTGTGTTTCTAAAATATAAGGAAAGTAATAACTGCTGTTATTTTTGTTTTCAATGCGATATAATGTTTTATTAACTACTTTAGCAAAACTACATCTAACCCACCTACAAAAACAGTTGGATAATCTACAAGCCTATGTAGGCCTATAGATAATCAAAATGTGCTAGCCCCAGTGCCAGTTGGTAGCGTACCCAGTATTCTGGTGGAATTGCCTCGTTGAATTGCAATGTTGACCCGTTGCCTGATAAGTACAAACAGTTTGCCTACGTGTCGCATCAACCAGGCGCTCATATCGTAGTTACAATAACAATGGGATACCTAAAACAATTGAATACATAAACATCCGTAAACATTAACATAATAATTATCCATTCATACACATTGTCAGTATTCAAAAGCACAGTTTTATCAAATTATCCGGTACCTGCGTTTAGTCAGACCCCTTTCAGTGAAATACAGTGAAACCCCTCTCAACACTGAATCGCTTTGACACCGCAGTTCAAAATAGCTAGCGAGGCTAGTGGCGGTTTGAATTTAAACAATTTGCAATGGCATAAGCGTAGGGAATTCGGTAATGGTCGAGCTTTTGACATCGGTTTTGCCTTTGATATTCTCTTCTAAACGCGGAAGGCTTTAAGTTTGCTATCAGAAATGTATATTTTGTATATTTTAATTCCTCAAGTTTTTTTTCTAAATCACTCTAGAGACACCTGGCTTAGGATCTGGGTCATTACCTACACTTATTGTAGTCATTAATAAAATGAGGCACAGTTAGTTAATAGCAGTTTAATAGTTCAAATAACGAAATCAGAACTTAAATAGGTTAAATAAATCAACGTCTAAACAGTTGCAGCAATCCGCACAGAACTCTTTAATTCCATTAAACCGAGAGCCGTCGATGTGACGTTGCCAGCTTGCTACGCTTTTCACGCGCGCCCTGCCATCTGTTATCGCCATACATATACTGTAGTACCAGCATGGTATCAAGATCAACTGGACCATGTAAAATGATAACTAGCCAAGCACCCTGCCACCATTCTATGATTTCATTACGATGTTTTCCTCCACTGAAAGCTCCAACTCACTGTAGGATTCAAACAATCGAGTTACGATAGATTGGCAGGTGATGTTACTATCACATAGCCATTATTACTATAGTTACAGTAATTATCTACATTAAGAATATTTTTGATGTAACCTAAAATAAACTAAAAATTCAACGTCTAATGATTGCAGTAACACGCACAGGAAAATAAAGTAAAAGAGTAAGTTCCTTTAGACCTAGATTTTTTTTTAAATTTATTTCTTGACCTGGATACATAGTCCTTAAGTCGCAATATTAGAAACAATTTTCGAGTCGAAGTGACGCTTCAGTAAAGCGGTGGATACTTTACTGAAGCTTCTATGGAGTTTTGGATAGAATACGAAAATACACGTTTTTCGCCTTTGTACTATTTGCCTTTCACTCATGCACGTTTACGAACACTTAATGGTTAATAATCCACCATTATTACACATTAACACTCGAAGAAACATAGGTTTTAGTAAATAACACAAAATCAACAACAGCACATTTTCGCACTCCCGCCAAAACTCCCTTTAGACCTAGAGCCGATGCGATGTTGCCAGCTTGCTACGCCGCTCACGCGCGCCCTGCCATCTGTCGTCGCCATAAAATACACTGCAGCACCAGCTTGGCACTAAGCCGATAGTGCATTGAGAATTCTAGATATTTTTGTTAGAAGTTGCTGATATCGAAACTTTGTGGCTGCGTTTGTCTGAACAAATGTAATTTGGTTTTCGATTTCAATGCGGCTTATAATATTAATAGTGTTATAAAGTAAAAAGCTGGAATTCAGCGTCCTCAAAAAATATAATTGACCTGGGTTTCAAACGTGTGCGTGTGTATTTCTCATTAGTTTATGTTGCAAAGTTCTAGATAAGCCACAAGTAAACAATGCAAACTCTTTTAAACATTGGGAACGAAAATAAAGTAAAACAAATAAAAAAAGACGTGTAAATAAATTTAATTTTGTTTTTGAGTTGAATAAACGCTAAAAATTAAATAAAAACGTTAATATATAGCTTGGTTTGTTCCATCCCTATACAAAAACTACAAGTGATTCCAAATTAGGCATATTTTTATTGAATGAAACGTTAATTAAACTGCATTAAACATTAAAAATACCGGAAAGGAAAGCAATCATCTAATTAACTCAAAAACTAACTCGTTACTAATTTTATGTCATTAAAATGTCTTTTCTCTTCATTCTTTATTAGAAAATATAGAATACCCCTAAATCGGGTCATCATTTTTGTCAAAAAGTGTTGGAAAAAGGAAATTAAAGAGGAACAATTTTGCAATAATTATGATGTCATAAATTTAAACTTTTTGCGTCCCCTTTCCTTTTATCAACGCCTTACTTACCTTTTACTATGACAGTAATGTAAAAACTGTGTTTTGAACAGTTTGCTATCAATTTTAGTAGTCTAAGTTATTTTAGTCTTCTGCGTGATTAAAATCTATGTAAAATATAGAAATGTACAAACTAAAATTCTATGTATTTGGTACACTTTTATTCGTAAACAACTGAAGCTGTCGTGTTCACAAAAAAGACTGCTCGCGGCGGCATTGTGTGGAGGGTCGCTCTCTTCCTTCAGAAATGGTTAGGCAGGGCGATGGACCCCATAATTATGACTCATACTCGTGAACGGGTCCCACTTGTGGTATCTGATCAACAGTGCCAGTACGGTTCTTTTTGATCGATAAAATTGGCAGTTCAAATCGATAAAGTGGGGTTTATCGATTTTTTATATAATTTATCGAGCCTTGATGTATCGGTTGTAACGGACAAAAGTTATCGAATAGCTAGGTCGAATTCAAAGAGAATATAAAGCTACTACAATACTTTACGATCAGACTTCGGTACTCGCAACATTCGATAAATTGATCAGTTTTTTCGATTCGAAAATTTATCGTTTGGACTTCCGTACTTGCGCCGCAGTTCCGATTGTAATCTTATTGTTATTTTTAACCTTTTAGTTTTATGACCATATCGATGTTTTTCCTGTAATTTTGGTGGTTTTCGCCCTGTCAGCCATTATATTTCTGTTCTACGACCTAATCTATAAAATAACATTACACATTTGACACGTGAACTTTATTCTTTTTCCATTGCCAAGATTAACTCGAATCGTTTTTATCGATATTATGTTTAATGTACGGTCTATTTTTTAATTAAAATCTTTTACAGTTATTTTTAAAGACTGGTGTACAATAACGCATATATGAATTTAATAATATCGATGGTGGTGACATGTGGTTGCATAGAGTGATACTGTCAACGAAAACCACAAGGGATATGAACAGTTCTGCTGTATGCAGTAGGTCAACCAACATTGCGTATGCAATCCATTATTTCTAACCCCTGAACTCCACCTAGTGTACAATATACTTAATGTTTGAAGTTTAGGTTTCTATTTTTTTTAATCTCTATTCACATAGGCCTTCGGAGAGCGCCCACGATAGTAAAATGACTCTAAGTGCCGTTCCAAGTAACCGATCGATAAGAATGGAAAGAACGTCGTCAGAATTGCCCAAATTGGTGTTTAATAAATTATTATTGTATTTTGTTACCTTCATAGAATAGTCCCCATAATAAGGCGCACCATGCGCCTTCTTATGTGCCTTCTTATCCTTCGTATGTATTCTCACTAGATAATCTATTTTCATATCTTTTGTTTTTCAACCAGCTAAATAAAAATGTTTGTTAAATAAAAGTTTTATAATTGTAATTAATTTATAGTACTAGCTACTACATCTAACCTAGCTAGAAAAACAGTTGGAGTAGACAGTAGCTGAAGATTATCTACAAGCCAATTTAAGCTTATAGATAATCCAGAAAATGTTATCCCACTACCAGTTGGTAGCGTACCCAGCATGCTTGCGGCATTGCATCTTTGAATCGCAATGCTGAGCCGTTGAGCCAGATAAGTGCCAGCATTTTGGTTACGCGGTGCATCAACCGGACGCTCCGACAAAATTTTAAAAATACTATTCAGAACTACTTTTCTCATCTGAAATGTTTTTGCCGATCTTTTTTAAAGTCGCGAGCTATTTCCGAGATGAAAACAACAGATCATGTCAAAAGAATATTTCACAGTTACGAAACTTGAACGCCTGTTTTGATTACGCCCATCAACACTTAATCCCTAACCAGGAGTCCATCAAATTTTACTGGACCCTTGGTTCTTACGAGCGAAGCAAGTTTGTTTTTATTGTGGAATAAAAGTTTCTAAAGCTCCACCTAAGTTTTTCCGTTCTAAGTTTTTAAGAAGCATTAATTTTCCCGTTTAGTGATATTTATTAGTTCGCTTTTATTGTTTGTGTAGGATTTTTGGAGCAAACAAAAGTATATTGTTTTCGCTTGAAGTGCCGATTTGAAAAACGTCGTTAGGGTTTGTTTCTTTTCGGCTTGATTTTGAAATTATTAAACCCATTTAGACGCGTGGGTGAATTTAAAATGAAATGTATTTAAAGCTGCTTAAGCTTTTGAATTTGTAGCCAAACCCAATTCTTATAGACACCTATTTACTGGCGATTTTTATTCTTGATTTGCCTTTGACCACAAAATGATAAAAAAATCGGGTTGAATTCGGCAAACTCTTAGATTCAGTATCTTTGTGGAAATCATATATTTGTTGTGTATTTCACTTTTATTGTGTTAATTTGATGTTCTTCAACCTGTGTAACGACAGTAATTATGTATTTTGTGTTCCATGCAACATCCCTATTGAAACTTGTTCTCAAGAGTGACAAGATATTTCATATGTGCTTGGCGATAGATTTTCATCCTGAAGACAGTAGCTAGCGAAGTGAGTACCTACTAGAAAATTCGCCACCACTATTCAAAACATATACACTTACAAAGAATTTACCAGGGGCCAGCAACATTGTTACTAAATGTCTCACACAATAAATAGTTCAAGCGTGTACGAGTCAGCGGAAATATAAAATTGAAACTTGTTATGGACTCTTACTGACACTGTCCGGCAGTATCAGTAATATTCCTGTAATATCTGAACTAAAAACTCGATGTTCACGACATTTATATTTAAGTGCCAGACTCAGACTTCATGGGGCCAAAAGTTTGCCATTTCTGAAAGTTTTGTAGCTCAACATTGAATGCCATATTAAAATATTGATCGATTCAATAGCTTCTGCGGAAGTCACAGCTAACGTAAACGTTTGGTTAGTTTTCAAATTTCTCGTATATATGCTTGAAAAGCAATAATAACAAGAGTTCGTGTCACGGTATATCTCCAAACGTATCAGCGACTAATTCTTCTGCGAGTGTCCGTCTGTATTGATACCTACCACTGGTTTGCTAGTGAATTCTGCCGCGGACGCGGACGCGGATGTGCAAGCATTACTGTGTTCTGGTTTGATAAGTAAAGGAGCCAGTGAAATTACTGGGCTTAATCTAATGTCTCAGGGTAACGAACGTACTGCCGTGCCGCGTAGGCCTTTGTGTTTCAAAGTTCTAAGTGGCACTGCAATTGTCATGGACCGGCGTTATGCTTACCATCCCCCTTCCATCGTCGAACCAGAATTACTGCGAGGCGTCATCCTTTACGTCCGAAGCGTTTCGCTTCTACATTTATTACGTACCGCTAAAGAATAGAATTCCTTGCCTGAGTCTGTGTTCCCCGTTCGCTATATAATCTGGGCTAATAGGCGCGAGTGAATAAGTATCTTCTATGCAAGCGTCTTTCATTGTCGATCGCATTCGTCGCTTGCCACCAGTGGAGATAGTGGTCAAACGTAAGCATAGTATTATTATGAATAAAAAAAAATTCTATACATAAAATAAAATATTCTACTCAGAACTCGGAAGTGATTTATTTTCTCCTTTCATCAAAAAAATCTTTGTTACTAGAAGTTACTAGAAATCCAAACATTAAAATTTTCTATATTAACCTGGTTAGATACGCAGAATATTTTCATGCTGAATGCTGTTAAAAAAATGATACTTTTTGATATGATACTTTTACTTGTGGCTTTACAATGTATCTACAATCTACACATATCATCGTAAAATTCGAACCGATACATATAAGGTTAGAGTGATAATAACAATCACTATATTTTTCCTTTCGATAACATTACCATTTCCAAATATCTATTTTGATAACGGTACCTAAAATACATTTCTAAAACTGTTCCTTATATTGCCGCTTACGGCCTTGCAATGTATTTTATGGCCTCTGACATGCCGTAAAAGCCAGCTGTCTACTTCATTGGGAAATAACTCTAAAATGTTCAAGTCTATTGGAAAATTTATTTTCATTTTATGTTAGTTCAGGACTACTTTGTAAAGTGACACGTTGCAGTAATATTAGTTCTATACTTAATATTATACTACATTACAACATAACGTTTAGTATTACAAAAAGTGAGGAGACGAGACAAGCAATAGGTCTTTGCCCTTATACTTGCAGTGCCACGGAGAAAATTTGAATTGCAAAGTCCTGTTACTGTATAGTGCGTTCGTCACTCTTAGGTATACGTTACATAACAGACTTCCAAAAAGGAGCAAGTTGTCTGCTTTTTCAAAAAACAACAAGGGGTCGGGGGCGTCTCTAAGGGCTTTTATACACGATAACAGTTTTTTGACGGCATGATGACTTATCTATTTTACCTTAAGGCCTTTTAGATCTTATTTGAATGCTCTTACTCGAATTAGTTGTGTACTTTGTTAGTGGTAGGACTAACTCTTCTGCGAGTGTCCATCTGGGTTGTTACCATCGCTTTGCTCGTGAAGTCTGCCGCCAAGCAGTAATGGGCAAGCATTACTGTGTTCCAGTTTGATGAGCACAGTAGCCAGTGAAATTACTGGGCTTATGAGACTTAATACTCTAAACTAACTAAACTACTACTAACTAAACTAATGTCTCAGGGTAACGAGCGCAACGCAGTGTCGCGCAGGCCTTTGTGTTTCAAAGTTCTGGGTGGCACTGCAATTGTTATGGGCCGGCGTTATGCTCACCATCAGGCAAACGACCAGCTTACATTAAAAAAACTTATAATTACGTTTTAGTTGTTTTTGTGTTTAGTTATTTTGAGCTACAACCCGCCATCGCTGTGGCCTCTTTTAATTTATTGTCCTAAATATAAAATATAGGTACTCTGACATCCCGGCACGAGTTCCGAGTCCACACGCCTTCCTCCCTGACACGTACACCTTTTGTGTTGGACACTTTCTTAAATGTTATTTTGTAACAAACGGCACCTCTTTCGAGCCTCTTTTTAGTGAATTACGTACTTGAAAAGTTATTTTAACATAAACTTTGTATATTACAAAGTTTTTGGGTGTAAGCCTGTATTTTCGCTGGGTAAATTGAATTTTTAGATAGAATTTGGTACCTCATTGACCTGTTTTGGCTGTAGAATTACTTGGATATCATTTTACAAGGCCCTCATTGGAAGCTGTCGCGTAGTTAGCCCACGTTATAATTTAGGCGACTTCACGTCAGTCTACACGATTAATTTATTTAATATCTTATTTAAGAAAAATATTTACCTACATACGGAGGTCTTAATATTATTAGTGTTTTCTACAGTTATCCACAGAAAATCCAAGATATTCCAAGGTAGATATTTCAGTTTGCGGTCTCACTTCAGTAAGTTTATAATAACTAAAATAAGGGTAGATTCTCTGATTCGTCAATCTTCACCGTACAAGACACTCCGACCGTGACTTGTAAACTGGCTTCTTTCCCTATCTATCCATATTAGTAGCAATCCAAGACTGTTTATTAATTTCCAAGGTTAGCGGCAAGTGTTTAGCGGTCAGCCGCTTGTAAGTATAAATACCAACTACACTAAACCCCAACACTCAATAACGCTATAACCAAACCGAGCTTCAACAACAAATACCTACTCTATTATTATGTAAAAGCAACCGCCGCGCGTCCTCTACAAATATAATAAAATCATTAAGTAACGTTAATTCGCTTAGTGACCACGGTAAATATGATGAAAATATGCAAATGGCCGGCGAAGTTGCTGGCTTGCTTTAGTTAAAATAAATTGCAGGGTTCGCTCCGACGGGTTTAATTCTGAGAGATTTACTGGCGATGGGTGAAAACTAAGGATAGCCATTCATTGCGCAACATATATATGAGTGAGAATGAGCTTGTCCAGATGACGCATTTCACGGGGGATTTACACTGGGTCGATATTCGCTGGTCGCTTACCAAATCACCTTAGAACTCGAATCGCCAGCCCATTTACACAGGTCGATAAAAATCGTAGATGAGTATAGTTCATTTTGCATCAAAATGTCTAGCAAAACAGTCGATAACACCCCTTCATGCGGCGGGCGATCGCTTCCGACTGAGCATTTTCACGGTCGATTTTAATCAACCGCCGATGTGACCTGTCGCCTCACGACAAAACTCGAAACCTACTCTACGACATAGATCTGACATAAATTAAAAAAAACATGCAGTACCTACTCCTAACGAACGTGTTGTGCAATTTGTTGCCAGCATTTGTTGCTACGTGAATACCCGGCTTTAACATAAATGAACTTGTATTTGAAAAGTTTACGGGCGTGCGGTTGTTTTTAAAAAGCAATTAATTAAAGGCTCTCTTTAATAGTGATGAGAAACTCTATTACGGGATTAAAGGATTTTTAGAGACAGGGATTTAGTGAGATATCGGCAATTGCTTTTTATTTTGTACGAGTGTTTTTGAAGTTTAGTTTTTAAATGCAAAATTGTACATATGAAGTTGGATTTTGGGTAATAGATCTTGCTCCCTCCATTGACTGCCCTGATCTCCTCAGTAAATTTAATTTATACGCGCCCACCAGATCGTACCGTAAAAGTCCTTTATTATTTGTTCCCTCTGTAGCGACTAATTACCGTCAGAATAGTTTTATCCTCCGTTCTTGTCAATTATATAATAATCTATGCAATGATATGAACAAGTATATATATGAACAAGGATCCCGATCTGTTTCATACTAGCTTACCAGTTCTTAGAAAGCAACTCAGTCGTAATTTCTTCAGAGAATTTACTCTGAGTGAAGATCAGTATTTGTAGATGATATTATTCATAGTTACTTTAGATTTAATGTACCACTTTAAGTTATCCAGCTTGTTTCTAGCAGTGGAGACTTGTAAATGACTTTTGATTTTTACTCTGTGTCTACTTCAATATGTTATTAGTCGATAGTCTTCCTAATATGAATAAATAAAATAAAATAAATAGAAGGGAGTTTTGAACAATTGAATGCAGCACCGTTATTTTTTACAATTTTTTTCATCGACCAGGTTCACATTTTTACTTTTTCTTAAAACTGACCGAATACTTTTATGTACTAACTACGCTAAATATTACAACTAATTACAACCTAATAATCTACAGATATAAGTTGGACATCTACAGACGATGATGGTCTTTGAAGCGCGCAATGGGTCAGTGGTTCCATCTTAAGTTTGTGCGTCTGATGCATTTAAATTCTGAACACCAAACGGCTCAAACGTGTAACCGTCGCCAAGGTTAGCATACTGCGCTGCTTGAGCCACTGTACTGAAGTAACTACGGTCACGACACTTATTTCTATCGTAAAGCTACATTTTTTAATAAATTTGGAAGTGTTCATCTGGGGTAATTGTGGATTCTGTTTCGCAACTGAACCGTTTTATGGCCTCTATTATGTTAGCATCGTATACGATACATGGCAACATGCGTGTGACAAAATTACTTAACCAAGCCACCCCTCAGTTTAACTAAAAATGCATAGCTTTGCACACCCCCGAGACATTTTCCTTAAAAATTCCATATCATAACGGCGCCCCGCTATTTAGCCGTTATTGCCGTTGAATATCCTTATTCGCCGTTAAAAGAAACTTATTTGCGTAATACGTCGTCCCAACGGACGTAACGTTAAAAGATAATGTCACATACGGCTGTATTTACGATACGAGACGTAACTCAAATATAACATCGTTAAACAATGTACAGGATGTTAGGCGTCGGGTTGTAAAGTATTGGAGCAGTCTGTATCAGAGCATAACGATAGTAATATGTGGTATTGAAACGATAGCTTTAATAATAAAGAAAATCATGAAAACTCGAACATGAATGCAAAATTTTTACATAATTTTATCAAACAAGGTAGATAGTAATTTAAGTGAAATTTAATTTGTTGTTCACCACCCTCTTCTCGTTTTCACATTTACCTACCTATTTACATACCTAATGTCTCAGGGTACCGAGCGCACTGCAGTGCCGCGCAGGCCTTTGTGTTTCAAAGTTCTGGGTGGCACTGCAATCGTTATGGGCCGGCGTTATGCTTACCATCAGGCAAACGACCAGCTCGTCTCGTTACCCAATAATATTAAAAAAAAAAAAAAGAAAAAACCCAATCCATCCGAAAGTTGTATGTAAGAGTTTAACCAAAGCCATAAGACCGTTGATCGCTTTACAGCAATTTGTAAAATATTCGTATGTTCATTGTTGTAAATTGTTGCCATTTCATGAATTTGTTTGCTATAAAAAGCTTTTTATTGCAAAAACAAAACGGTTCGGTTAAGGGTTTGTATCACTCATTTTGTGTAGTTATAAGCTAAAATAACTTTTAATATAATTCATTTAATATAATTTGAGAGCGAGTGTGGTCAAGGAGAGCGAGTGTGGCCAAGGAGAGCGAGTGTGACCGAGCGAGAACTTGTGCGACTTTAAATCCGACACACCATAGTTCGAATCTCGACTCGGCCTGCACCAATGACTTACATCAAGTTATGTGCGGATTATTCACACTCGCTCTAAAACGGTGAAGGAAAACATCGTGAGGAAACCCACATGTTCAAGAACCACAAAATTCGAGGACATGTGACATCCACCAAGCCGCACTGGGCCCGCGTGGTGGATATGGCCCATACCTCTCTGAGAGAAGGCCGATATCCCAGCAGTGGGAGCGTAAGAGGCTGATAATACAAAAAATAAAAGTATCCAATTTTACATGGGATCAGCGCTGTACCTCTTTACAAATATATTGCTTGAGGTTTTAGCAATCTTTTACTGTAACTATATCGATGCCAAAAACCAAAATTACGGCCGGAAAGTGGCCGACGGAATTATGGGTTCGATTTGACGTTACAAAATTCTTCTCTAGTATTTGCCTATACTCTAACTCGTATCTGCCTACTTCAAAAGAGACTTGGCTTTATGCTTCTTCTTATTGTATACAAAACACATTACGATGTTTCATTATGATTTCATCTGATTGTCACACATCAATATCACGAAGACGATGTGATGACTCATGTTGTCTGACATTCCAAAACCAACGTAAACAACGTATTTGAACAATACAACGTTGAACAACACAACGTTGCTGACATCAAACGATACGATCTTCCTTTTCGTTCGAACGTGGCTTCCGCCGAAGTTAAATTAAAACCAAACAGTTGCTTTGCTGAGCATGGCATGTTTACCGTGTTTAGTAATACAACTGGTTTAACTTCGTAATATTAGATTGAGCGTTGTATCATTTTTTGCAATCAATCTGACTATAATATTGTGTATCATTATTCAGTCTTCTATCATTGTGATTGAAGTGTGGCTTTGCCTTCATTGCTAAGATAGAAATGAAACCCTTAACCAAAGTTTCAAGTAAATTATAACTATTATATTTCAAGTATTTAATTTAATAGGTGGTCATGGACTACGTGAAGTCCGTTCCGATTCATGTGGTTTTGTGGCATATGAAGGAATAGGCAGAAGTGATAATACCCCTACTGTGAAGCTTAGCCTGAGTCTTCTTTAAGATAGCAAAGTGGGAAGCTTTGGCGTAGTAGTAGGGAAATATTGTATCATCATTATATACAATATTCGTCTGAAACGTATAAAATAAAATTTCATGTCATCAACCATTCAGGCTTGAAATAATTACGAACAAAAAATTGGCCGGAGCACCACCAAAGATACCAATATTTAACAACGCTTTGAGCTTAGGTATAATCAGTATGTATGTAATTACATCAATAAATGTAAAACTTTCCGCCTATTTCGTTATTTTTTTACTCGCAAGACTTACAGCCGCTTTACAACCCAATTCCTTTTTAATTGTTACAAATAAAACGGTAATCACTTTCATTAGTGACCAGCGCTTTGAAAACTCGAAAAAAGTCCCTTGGAGCCTGCTCGAATAAAAATGCAAATCTACCTTTTGACGTCCTGCACAGTAATTGGAAAAAGAACCTTTAAAAACGTTACTGTACATCAGATGCGAGTATATTGTGCCCAGTTTTGCATCACAAACGGTTCCAACCATTTTATGAACTAAGGCCATGTAGTGGCGACAACTTTTTCGTTCAAAGTTTTCTTTAATTTGCATATTTTCTCTTTTAATGAAAGTTGCTGGCTCGTATGTAAATACATTAATATTAATGACCGATTATATTGCTCCTGAGGGAGCGGTATTAAACGGCTTTTCCTTTGAAAGGATTTAGGTTTATAATTAACTTTGTATGTTGTTAGCATATTTACTAGATTTTTATGGAACGAACTCAAATTTTTTATGTAGTCTGTACAGACCATAAACACGTTGTTTTTGTTTTTGTTCTCGCCTACTTCTGGCTTAGGTAATTTACTGCTGGGCTTAACAAATCGTATAATGTTGTTAATAAATATTTTTGAATGTTTAGACATTAATTATATAGACTTTATTCCCGGCAACTGCAACGAGGCAACATGGTACTTCAACATTCGGTGAACTAAGGAAACGATAGCGACATACATGCAATTACGAGAATCGGCCACAAAGGTGCGGACATCGGAGTAGCGATTGCGACACACCACCTGCTATTGTGAGAACCGGACCACCCAGGTGGGCCACCCGACTTGAAGTGACTGACTCGGTACTGTCCTCACTTTAGGTTCACACTTCGAGCCTTAAATCGTAGGTTAATTAGTTATAAAATCTTAATTATAATGTAGTTTTATTTAGATTAAAGATGTGCTCTCAAGTCCATCGACTACGTCCAACGTAATTCATTACCAATAACTTTTTATTTTCCATGTACTATGTTAGCTTAGTATTGTTAACTACGTGACAGTTTGTAAAATTTACATGTTAACCAAATAAGAATATTTATCATAATAAAAATTTAAAAATAGTAAATAGCATTCACGTTTAACAGAAGTCAGGACAGGACTGTATTATAGTAACCTATATAGATACGTAAGGATGTAAAGAACTTAAAGCTTGCTTAAACGATTTAAATAGACGACTATGGCATTGCGTGACATAGAAGTATGCAAAGTGAGTTGTTGCACAAAACAAAAGTCATCTGTTACTCGATCATCACAATCAATTTGCATCCGCGCCGGACGCATAAGTGTGCCCTGGGCTTTAACAAACTCCTATCGCCGAAAAGGACCGCGACGAAAGCGGGCAATTCTACTCCACTTTTTGTTCTCGTCAAAAATTTTCATTTCATTTATAGGCGAGTGGATTCCGCAAATTACCGAGGATTTTCCTTTTTTGGCTTTTTACAAAATTGCCTACGTCCACTTAAAGATATTAAAGGACGAGACAAAGACAGCGGGTGTTAGTTAATCGCAGTGCTCTTGGCTCTATTTATATGTGACGCCTTAGCTTCTTTTCCGGCTCGCGATTGGTCGGGCTCTACTACGGTTCATAAGTGCGGGTACATAAATCATATTTACAAAAGTATAATTTACAGTAGATGATAAACTACTTCGGTCTGGTAAAATATTTCGGTAAGTTGTTACTGCATAAACGCGTAGCGGAAAGGAGAAGTACGCAGGAGGATAAAGGATACTTTACTGGGGCATATTCTAGAGCCTAGAATTTCATTCCGTCGTCTGACGCAGAACTCCTATCAGTGTGAAACGCCACTTGCTCTGAATCTAGTTTTAGAATGCTGACCACTTTCAAGATCAGGGCCCCAATACTATTAAACAAATAGTTTATAAATGGTGAGAGGAGTGGCAAACAGCTCATGCGCCTCCTGACGACTACTCGAATCCTTAAACTTTTTACGCGATCTTGATTTTTAGAAACATTTTAAAACTTTTTTTAATAATGACGACTTTCATATTACCGTTCTTCACGACCGATTGTATACTTGGAAGTTAGAACAAGCACTTAGAGTCATTCAACTTTTATGAGTGTACTTCTGAAGACCATATTTGGGTTCTTTAAGAAAAAAGAGGTATCTTCTAAGCAACGATGATAAACAGTCACATCGCTAATCGGGTGAGAATGCGGTCCGTTGGTCAACCTATTTGAATTGAATTCCTTATTCAATGTAAATCAATGTAGTTGCGGAGTGGAGATGGAGTGGTAAATTGATGCGGGCATGTAAACGTTAATTTACATTCCATCGACGCAACGTTTTGCCGATTGCAAATTGGTCTGACGTGAGGAACAGAGACCTAAGTGGTATAACGATTGATAGTAATATGCGGGTAGTGCAATATGAACCCGATGAGCGAAGATCGTGATGAGCTTATAGTGCGCGTTTGTGTATTGAGACTGTTGTTTGTATGGATACAGTATTCATTGGAAATCTTCTATATTTTAGTATATCTTATATTGTGCAGATTTCACGCAATGGTTTCGATTCTCAAACAGAGCCAATTATTTTTGTATTTATTAGACCAAACGCATGTTCCCATGTCTGGTTGTTGTAAGACCATGGTTCTGATAGCTGCACAGTGATGTATTGTACCAACAATTCAACCTAACCTGAATTGTTTTTGTTTGGGAAAAAGAGAACTGTTCAGAAATGAAAAAACTACATATTATGAAGATGCGGGGCGCAAAACATTATGAGGCCTCAAAATCGCTGAGAATATTTCTCCTTTAAACCACAAAGTACTTGAAAAAAATGGTTTTGGGGATACTCACATAATTTGTATCTCGGAAAGACAATTGGCAGACACCTATGAAACTTTGACCAGACTTTTCTCTCGAAATCAGAAAAAACAAAGAACAAACAAAGTTCATCAATCCATCACTTAAAATTTTATTAAAACTTCTATGCGCGTCGTGAAATGTGAAGCAGGTTGCTCTTCAATTCTTTCCATCCATCATCCCAAGCTCAACTGCCTCTCGCGTACATGCAAGTAAACTCGCACGTCTAAACAATGCAGACCAAGCGTGATAGATGAGAGTTTGAAACGTTCATTTATTGCTTAATCATTTAGAGACATCTTTTGTCCACGTACTTTAGAAATAGTCGTTAAGGAAAATCGATTTGGTTTTTTTTTCAATTTGATTTGAAACGTTTTGGATCTCTAGACTCAAGATATCTACAGCCGGAAGATATACATTCGGTATCTTCCGGCGGCTCTACTTGATGTACAATCCTGTTGTTGGTATATTGTGTACACTAGTACTGCCTAGATGGTAGGACTAACTCTTCTGCGAGTGTCCGTCTGGGTTCCACTGCTTTGCTCGTGAAGTCTGCCGCCAAGCAATAATGTGCAAGCAAGTGTTCCTGTTTGATCAGAAAAGTAGCCAGTGAAATTACTGGGCTTATGAGACTTAATATCTAATATCTCTGCAGGGTAACGAGCGCATCGCAGTGCCGCCTGCACATTTGTGTTTCAAAGTTCAGAGTGGCACTGCAATTCATTTCTAAGTTATTATTGTTTTTTGTACAATTATTTGGTATACAAAGCAGTATTGAATTGTATTGTATTATAAACGTACAGTATATGTTCAGTTGTTCACCAATATCAATTGGTGAATAAAAGACGTAACAGAAAAAAATATACTGCACAAAAAACCACACTGATTAAAAACCAGCAAAAATGAGATCCTTGAAAACTATAGGTTACCTACAAGTTACATGGTACATTGAAATCGAACGTCGACATGCCAATGTAACGGGGAGCGGGCCGACAATGCTAAATGAAGGGTTGCGACCCCTTTTGATTGGAAAATGTACGATGAGGCGGACGTCCGGTGAACCGTCAGTTTCATAGCCTACCAAGTTCGTTATCGATACGTTTTAGGAGTACGGAGAAAGCTTTCAGGTGCGTTGGATTCGTAACACAATTTCTACAAGCTTCCTCATCTTTATCGCCACGCTAATAGCCTTTGTAGTGTAGCAGTGTAGCTCAACTTACCGTTCAAAAAAAAAAAAAAAACTTACCGTTCTTATCGATCTGTAAAGTTAAGCAACATTCGCTGTGGTTAGCATTGAGATGGGTGACCGATTTGTGTTAGGTATTAAATTTATAACTGACTAGCTGCTGCTCGCGGTTTCACCCGCGCGGAGATATTGGATTTCATGGTTTTTATTTTTTTGCGCGAAACCCAATCTTTTTTCTAAAATAAAAGTAGCCTCCTTATAACATCATGAAAGTCTCGTCAAAATCGACCCAGCCGTTTCGGAGATTCACCGGAACAAAGAAACAGACAGACAGACAAAACTTTTAAAAATGGTTGTTTTGTTATAGGTACGGTATATACTTTCATATGCATATGGTAAAAAGCTGTTATTTTGATATTACAAACAGACACTTCAATTTTATTTATTTGTATAGATGATTTGTATTTAGATAGGGCCCGTTGCACACACAGCAAAAGCAGAACCGACCACACTAACTGTCGGTTCCATTGAAATCCATTCTCTACCTGGAACGGACGTCAATACTTAATGCTCGGAAATCTCTCTCGCCATCCCAAGTTTGGAAGGCTGATTGAACCTGATACGCTATATTAATAACTGTCAATTCACAATCAAGGTTTAAACTATACTTTCTTAACTTTAATCATGTTTTCATAATTCAAATTAGAAAACAAAATTTACGTCGTGAAATAAGTAGGTTTTATCTTTAAAAGTCACAATACTGTTTCAACTAACTTTACAGAACTCGTTCAGTGATTGTGCACAGGGTACAGGTCACACAACACTAAACTCTAATATCAACATAGCAATGTAAACTGTAGCAGGTTGTTGACAATACGAGAGCTAAATGAACGTTTGCACCCCATTTGATTGGAAAATGTACGTCAAACGGTCGTCTGTCCTATGACAGACCCGTATTGTTCTAGATATTTCGATTTTGCGTGCACGTATTTTGACTACAGGATTACTCGGCGTTCACTTACAATTTATGTTCATTTGGTGCAAAGTAATGTCGCATGTTTTCGCAAGAGCACAGCTCTGAGCTTTTAGCGCATTTGCATTTTGAACTTGATTTCCTTAATGAGTTGTTAATACAACGTGGTGTGAGACAAGTATTTAAAAACAATTTCTAGCATTTAAGTTCATAGTTGTCTTTTTTTAGACATTTTTTTATTCATTAAAACGTAAAAAATGCGTTGGTATCATTTAAATTACTATTGGATGATAAAAAAATCCTTGATCTCGGGAAACTTTTAGATGCATCAGTGTCTTTGTGGAAATTAAATATTTTTTTTGTGAATATCTTTTTATTGTGTTAATGTGATTTTCATAAACCTGTACAAAGACAGTAATTATTTATTTCGTGATTCATGCAACATCCCTATACTCAATTTACCCGCCAATCTCAATTTACACTCTAAATTTGTGTAGTGACCTTCGTACATGGTGACAAAATGAGCAAACTATTTAATTTATTTTATATTAAATAAAATAAATCATGTTTCACAGTTTAGTCCCAGCATGATGTAGCAATAAAAGCGGTTTTCACGCCAGCTAGGTATGATTAATGACTTCTAGACATCCAACTCTTTTACTAGCTTCCTTTCATGGTCGGATGTCCTAATTATTTATAATGGACTGCTGATGACATTTAATTTTCTTCTGAAACTTGGATGACTTTTATACGGAATAGAATTTAATAATAAAAGGTTTTGTCATTGTTTTATTTAACAGTCAGAAGTAGAATAATTGTTGGCACGATATATGTAAATGTCGATACATCTCACTTGCACTTTACACTACTGTAGGGTGCATTGTCTGGAAGAGATCGCTATTTAGCGATAAGACCGCCCATTGTACTTAATATACCTTATTTATTTATGTTCACTTTTGTATTATGTTGGTGTATAATAAAGAGTTATCTATCTATCTATCTATCTATCATAGGATACAGTATCAGATACATTACGTGCTACACCTCTTAAGTGAGTACCCTGCTTTACACACTTTTGGTCGTGAACTAAAATTTTCTTTATCACAGGTGGCATGGACATTATAGGCATTGACATTCTATAGCTACTGGGCTAAACTCGACAGTTTTATTGTAAGTTTAGAGTACTCACTATCTTCAACAGCATTGTCAAACGATTACCTATAGATAAAAAGAATGCTTGAATTTGTCCAAACTCATACATCACTTAGTTTGAACTGCTTTCACGAGATTAGCAAGTTAAATAGGCTCATGACTATACCGTCATTCGGTACATGCCAGCATATTTTACGAGTGCCGAGCACTACGGCAAAGTTTATGACTGCCACGTCAACAATTTACTATTCGGGCCCCAACCGCACCACTTACGAACTGTACTTGACGTAGGGATGGATGGATGTGTTATCGATAATAGGTAATATTTTTTGGGATAAATTTTACTTTTGTTGTCTGTTTATCGATATAATAACATCAAGCTTTTATTATAATGTTGAGAGATTGACCAACTGGCATTCGCGTAGAAGTCGTTAAGTCAAATTCCAGAATTATGAATTGCAAGATCGTGTGTGTGTGTGTGTGTGTGTGTGGGAGTGTGTTGGGAGTGTGTGGGTGGGTGGTTGTGCGTGTGTGGGTGGGTGTGGGTCTTGTGTGGGTGGGTATCTCGGCACAAAAAAAATCCTTTGAACTTCAAATCGGAACACACTAATGCCTACACGTTATATCTTAGAAAAAAAAGCAGTTGTAGCCATTTAGAAATGCAGAAGAGTAAGATATCCTACCCAGACTGTTTTATATTTCACTAGGTATCAAATATTTAAATAATAAACGAGGAAGTCCCGTCAATAATCGGTCCAGCCGATTTCGCCGGAACATAAATACAGAAACACTGACAAACATTTAAAAAAATTGTGTTTTTATTATAAGTACCGTATGTTTACTTTCATATGCATTTAGTAAAAAGCAGTTATTTTGACATTACAAACATACACTTTTATTTATTTGTATACATTGATATGGTGTTAGACTGTACTTATTTATCAAACATCCTAAAATATATCTGGTAATAAATTTTAAAATTATTCTAATAGAGCATAAACATGTCAATTCATCGATAGTAAAGAAAGTCGTAAAACTATCGACATTTACATCGATATTTTATTGACCTCCCTTACATCAGCTACCTACTTGTTTTTGATGGCTTCTCGCATCGAAATTTTAGTGCTTTAAGGTTGATTAGTTTTAAAATTTATAATAACGAAGTCGCGAAGAAGTTATTAAGTGTTATTATGTGTAATAACGGTTTTATAGTACTTAAAATTAAATATACAGTGCGGATGAGGCAGTTTCCTAATTTACCTTGTCTCTTAAAGGTTTTGGAGGGTCTTTCAAGGCTATAAAAGAGTTTCGAAGGCTGGTACGCCCCACGCAGGGACTTTGGTTGTGTGCTTAATACAGACCTGCTCAAGGTACCTACCTTTAATCTAATAGCAGAGATATTAGAAAATACGTGTAAATTTTATTTTTTCAATTATGGACGACACATATTTTGCGAAAATGAAGTACCAGTACCAGCTTTTTGATCTTGTTCTAACATCATGTGATTAATCCGTACAATTAATTGTACTATAAAAAATGCGAAAGTGTGTTTGTATAGTTTTGTCGGTGTCTTAATTGGTTTGTGCTTCTTTCACGGAGCACCAGATCGACGTGATCTTTTGCATAGATATAGTTTATGGACCGGAGAGTAACATAGGCTTTATGCATTGTTCCTGTGAGTATCACCACACGGGTGAAACCGCTTGCAGAAGCTAGTATTATAATAAAAACATATAAAAATTACAGCTTCTACGTCACAGCGCGGCGTGGCGGTTTCCCATACACCAAATTAGCTATACAGACAATAACAGGTTTAGTTCTTCGTGAGTTTATTAAAAAATATATAGTCTAAAAGATGGACGGTCTAAAAGATTTTTCTTTCAAAGTGCTACTTTCTTATAATACAAGTTTGTATTCAGTATGATATATAAATAAAGTACGTGATCAAAATCTCATACACTGCCATGTTAGACTTCATTAATGTCATATACAAAATTTATAACTCATGAAAAAATCTCTTAAGCCCTAAATCTATTTCAGTCACGAAATAATCTTCTTTCCCTTGCCCATATTTCTTTTTTCAACGCCTCAAATATGAATCGTCTAATACAAAATTTTACGCACACCAAACTCATGTATTATTCATATTCAACACATGCATAAAAAACCGTGGAATACTTAAAAAACAATGTCCCACGTCATTTGCAATTCTTTAACCGATGCTTACACTCAGGGTAATCTGAGTCCTCCAGGACAGTGATACTGGTTCTCAGAGACTAAGGTACACTTCATTATAGTCCTTGTTCAGCCCCCTTCCTGTTATAATGGAATATTAGATTCTGCCATAAACTCAGTCATGACAACGAGACCATTAAATTTTGACCTCTAAAATCCCTTCCGGCACCTGTTTGACGAAACTGTGGAGAGAATGAGTGAGGCCTAGATAAGCTGGTGGTGTTTACAGGCAATGTGTTTGCTGACGTAAACACCGTGTAGGAGAGAAATTGGCGAAAGATGTTTGCTTCCACGCGAAAGTGTTGTTCGGCTTGAGAGGCGCAAGTAATTGGAAAATTCAATCTAAAAACCGTTTCAGATTTCGTTCCCAATCAATGGAGGACGTTTTTTTTACTCGTTGAGACGGATGTTAGTTAAAAGGTTCAAAGGCTTGGGATTGGCTGTGTCGAGGAAAAGGTAGCTTCCACAGTTGATTCGCTGTCCCAAATCTTATTTCGATTCATTTGCCCGCAGTAACTAGGTTAGCTATTTTTAGGCATATGAGAGTAGAAAGTATTATTTTCTAATGGGCCCGATTTTCAGTTCAAATTAGTGAAAGTAAACCATTTAAAATTGCATTTTTGTGCTGGTCCAAACATTATACCTACCAGATAAAATACGATGACCCACATCTCATTGTTTTTCAACTAGCCGTGTCCCGCGGTTTTACCCGCGTAGAGATTCACACAGTAACCGCGCACTTGTCCGGAATAAAAAGTAGTCTTTTTTAACCACTAAACTATATCCATGCATAAAATCATGTCGATCCGTTGTTCTGTTGCTGCGTGAAAGAAGTTACTTAACAGAAGTAGAAAGTTACTGAAGAACGGGATATTAGATTTTTAACTTGTTATTTTTAACTGTAAAGTTAATATATTTCAATGTGTGTATGCACCCACACTAGCGGGAAGTTTAGGTAAATAATTATATTTTATATAGATACCAACATATCTCAAAAAAAATCGCTATAACTTGTCTCACGATTACCATACAGAAATAATCAAAGACCCCAGATATTCTAATAAAAGACGAGTCAGGTGTTTCTTCTCTCTTTTTAACCGACTTCCAAAAACGGAGGATGTTTTGAATCCGGTTGTATTTTTTATGCTTTTTACCTCTGGTCTCCGTCATTTATAAACCGTTTTGGTAAATTTGGAAAATTCTTTCTTTATTTGAAAGGATATACTTTCGGATTGGACCCATAGAAATTTCATCAAAATCGGTTCAGTAGTTTGTCATTGAGGTCAGTTCGCCACTTTTTTAAACCAATTTTTACAAGTTAAAAATGTTCTCTTTAACCAACACAATTTTGAAAAGAAATCCTTGCTAATGGATCACCAAAAACTTAAGGGGAACTTCATGCCAGATGTTTACAAGTTAGAGTAAAGTTTTAAAAATTTTGTTATGATGGTTAAGTTATGATGGTGGATTTATATTTTTTAAATGAGTGTTATGTTCACACGTGTTCAAGTACAATATTATACTTATCAGTATACTATTATTATACTTGTGTATATAAAAGCGACGGCAGAATTCAAACCTGCGTCACGTGCAGAAAAAGTTTCTCATAAACAACGCTTTGTTTTCGTTTATATAAAGAGAGGGAACGCAAAGCAAATATAAAAGAAAAGCCTAATGTGTTTGAACAGGGGAAGGTATTCACCGAGGATTTTGTTAAAGAAACTTTTATAGGAAGTGTGATTGAAAGAGATTTTAATGCAAAAAAATTGTTTTGAAATCATTTTAAGCAGAAGATACGTTAATTAAATACAAAAATATCACTGAAATTACTGAGCTTATGAGACCTAACACCTAATATCTTAGGGTAACGAGCGCACTGCAGTGCCGCGCAGGCCTTTGTGTTTCGAATTTCTGATTGGCACTGCAATTGTTGTGCGCCGGCGTTGTGCGTACCATCAGGCAAAAGACCAGCTCGTCTCGTTATCAAATAGGATATAGAAAAGAAGGTTTTGTCATTTTTTTACAAGCGGCCGCCTACAATCCTATAGTTAGACCTAGAATTTAAAAAGGCAAAAAAGTCTTAAGACTGCACCTCTTCTTGACTCACTTTCAAGATGCACAGAAGAAAGGGCTAAATTAAAGGTCGCTAATTTTGACAAGGTTTTCGATGACGGATCTGGTTACAGTTTGAGAGTATCACCTCATTCGACATAACATCACTCTAATCAAGATGTACGAATCCCTTCAATGTTGACAGTCATATCTCGTGCAAATAGCAATCTACTGCTTCGAAATGTCAACTGTTTTGCTAATAATAGAATATTAGATTCTGTTGCAGCGTCTGAGTGCCTTCCGAATGTAACGGATAGTGGAGGAATAATTATTATTCAAATAGTATGACGTTGTGCAGGTGCTTGTTAGTGTTTAAAGTAGAGGACTATTATTAATTTCAATAATGTCTTCAAATATTGAAGCGCATTAAATTTATTAGTTTTAAAAAAATCGGTTCATAAATGCCAGTTATAAGATTGCTGTATTATCTTGGTGAGTTGAAAAAAGTATGCCATAAGAAATTGACGCGTTATTAATAATAATTTTATGTCAAACCATACAGAAAGTAATGTTTTATATAAAACTTATTTCTTATGTGCCAAATTTTGATTAAGTTTTGAATGCATCAGAAGATCTCTCGTCTGAGACATCTGAGTCGGAAAATATAAAAAAAAGTACCAGATTCAGTTTTCTTTGAAGATTACGTCACTGTAACAGCAATGTTGTGATGGTAAAGAAAAAATATTATTAAAAATCTATAATAATATAAAACAAAAGCCCTACACTACAATACAATACAAAACTATAATAACAATAAACACGACTGCCCTAGCCAGTGTTACTAGGGATGATAAAAAGGCTTCTAACAATACCCCATACATTCAAATCTGTTCAGGCATTTAAATAAAGGTATTTTGATAAAGAAACTCACATACATACATAGCTACATACTGTATACATGAACCCCAACAACATTACACTCCTTTTTTATAAAGTCGTGTAGAAGTTAACATTTGTCACACACTTGTTAAATTTATATGGGACACAAAATTTAACATCAATCATGAAGTAAAAAAAGCGCTAGTAAAATCGGTAAAGTGCTAGTTTTTAAATATTCTATTCAGAACACTTTTATTGAAAGATATGATTTCAAAACAGTCTTTTGATAAGGTAACATTTAAAAATAGTAAAACAACTTCATTTATTTTTTTCGATGTGACGTGATTCACGAAAATGTTTATTATGAGTACACAATACACATGCCAAATATTCCAGTAAATTAATTTCTAATTTCTCTACTAATATTATGAATCTGAAAGTGTGTATGTTGGTTTGTTCTTCATTCAATCAGCAACGGAGTAACGGATCGACGTAATTATTTGCTTAAAGATATAGTTGCGGTTTTTTATCGGATACATTTCGGCACTTTGGAATTAAACAACCCCATTCCCTCATCCCCCTTCCATCTTCGGACAACCAGACTTACTGCGAGGCGCCATCCTTCATGGTAGATATTCCGCCATTACGCACGAAGCGCTTCGCTTCTACAGTTGTTATGCATACCGCTAAGGAATGGAATTCCTTGCCTGAGTCTGTGTTTCCCGTTCGCTACAACCTGGGCTGCTTCAAGGCGCTAGTGAATAGGTATCTTCTAGGCAAGCGTGCTTCATCGTCGACCGCATCGTCGCTTACCACCACGTGAGATAGTGGTCAAATGAAAAACAATCCAAAAAAAAGTTTATTGGCCTCAGAGTGAGTTAGGCTTCTTGTCTCATGGTTTCTGTGAGAACATCCAGGTGAAATCGCGGGCACCAGCTAGTACTTTTAAGGCCACAACTAACGTAAACAACAAAATGTCGCTGTAAAGGTTGTAAATTTCAGTGGAGCGGTAAAAATGGGCGTAGATAAACAAAGGTGGGTTTGCAATTTATTGGTTTCTAAAAACACGTTGAAACTGACTTCGCGATTTTAAATCTTGCTTGTGTAGCCCTTTCGTCCATAAATCTAAGTCCTTACATTTGTTTGTTTGTTTAACATTTTCCTGTTTCTCGTTTACACAACAGTGCAAAAAAATTAAACTGACCACTTAGATAATAGTCAATTTTTTTTCTACTTTTATATATTTTTTTTGTTTTATTGGCTCCATGAGGATTGCTTATTTAGCCAGTGTCAAGTAAAAAAACTACCATCATATTTCTGTGTTTGGCGGGCATCTTGTTTACAATCAGGCACACGCAAATGTGCTCGATTTTTTTTGTTCTCATATCTAGAATGGCTTGGCCAAGTACAAGCTTGAGGCGTTGAAGTCAATAGAGAGGCCAGCCAAGAAACCCGCTTACTATAGAAGCTAGGGATGGAAACATCAGACAACCAGACAAATGGCAAAGAAACATCGAAACATTCTTCGTTTACGCACAAAGCGTTAAGTGCAAAGTTATCCAATGATTTAGCCTATACCCCTAAGGTGTGGAATTCCTTGCTCGAATCTGTGTTCCCTGATCGCTATAACCTGGGCTTGTTCAAATGACTAGTGAATTCTTCTAGATACCTAAGCATGCTTCATCGTCGACCACATCGCCCTTTACCATAAGGTGAGATAGCGGTGAAACGCGCAAGCCAGCTAAAAGTCAATGGGTAATAGTTTTTTTATAAGCACCCAATCGGTTGAAAATAATTCTGTTACCAAATTGTACTCGTAGTTTCAAATTAAACGTCAAAGTGTCAGATACACTTTCAATGATATAAAATTAGTTAATAGAGGTATTTCAATTTGATATTATAACAATTTTAGGTTCACCGAATACAGTTTACCTTTGTATGTTGTATTATGTTTATGTTTTCAAAACCTAATTGCTAAACGTCTAACACATGCTTGTCGGTACAAATACGTTTAAATAAATTGGAATATTTGATTAATTTTGTATAAATGATTTAATAATAATAGTAATCGTTTGTCGAGCGCAATTTACTTAAGTTATAAAGCACACGACGTTTTTTAAAACATTATTTTTCGCTGACGATGCGTGTTTTTGATACGTGCCCTTCAGAACGTCACCAGGGCGTACAACGCACATATCAAATTGTTTAGTGATTCTATCAGATATCAGCATTTCTATTTTTGAAAGGTTAGCATTTGAGTACTAACTCGCAAGACAAGGTTGTCGAAGATGGCGGATACCTACGCTAAACTTAGATTTAGGACTCGTTCCTAAGTCGAGCACCGGAACACATTATTATGTAAGTTAAAAAATTTGATGTCCATTTAATACAAGCTAGGTAATAAGTATAATCAATTACAAAACCAAGGAAAATTCCTCGCTTTCGAACTATATTGCAATAATTCTCAGCAAAGATTATTGCATTCTTAATTAAAAGTTCTTTCTCAAAATACGTTGCACTTTCGAGAACAAAAGAAATATAAATTAAGTGTAAAGTTTACCATAAAATTGATTCTATTAACCGGCGACCCAATAAACTTTGCGAAATGCTTCCTTCCTTAAATATTCTTTTGACTAAGCTTACTTTGATTAACTTTCGCAAACAAAATATCCTCCGTAGGCGTTCCAGAAAACAGACGACGCTAAGCGCCTTTATTACAAAATAGCCGAAGTCCAGCTACAAAAAAACCCACCTTTAATCAAAAAGTTTAGAAATTAAAACCATTAATTAATAGGCTGCCTCGAAGGGGAAATAAGTAAAATATTTTTAACATAAAACGGGAATGACAAAATTAGACCTTTTCGTGCTCTCGAAGTTTGGAAAATGAGTTCGAAAGTTCCAGAACATCAGACAAAAAGTGCACGTAACCATTACGTATTCTGTTATGTAACCGCGAACTTTTCAATTTGTGTTTCGGATTTAGCACGCATGAGGGCTCAGTGCAAAGACCAGTTTCAACAAAATCACATACTTTTTTTTAACTGACTTCGAAAAAGTAGGAGGAGGTTATACTTTCGACTTTTTGTATTTTTTATGTATGTTTACCTATTTCTCCGTCAATTGTTCAATTTCGAAAATCCTTTTTTTATTTGAAAGGGTCCCATATACATTTTATGAAAGAACACCTAAACACCGTTTTAAACTTTCACGGTTATTCACTACTTTATACATTGGATTAATATCGGGAGCTCACAACCTTATAAATCACGGTATCCCGTTACAATGTATAAAGTAGAACACCTAAAGGTGAGAAAATGGAAGGTTTTTTCATATATCGCTGTATTTTCATCAAAGTTGATTCCCGCTTTGTAAAAGCAATTCTACTTGTTTCGCCACTGACTGATAATGCGATCGAAGTGCTAAAATTAAATCTAGAATAGAGACAGGCTGTCAAATACACCGGAAAATACCAATAGGTGCTTGGTGATAGATTTTAAACTTGAAAGTGGTAGATAGCAATACCAGTACTAAAAATATTGATCGGATAGGCTTTTTACTCTATGGTACAGGCGTTGGCGTGAGCGGAAAAAGAAGCGTGTGGCTTTTGTCTAGAGGCCCTGATACACAACATGAAAAAGAAGATATATTTTTTAAGAGTAACATACAAGGCAAAAAAAATGCTTTAGAATGAGCGTTCCCACTTCGTCGATAATATCGCACTGTATAAAATATCATCTACAATTATTCAGCTTTAGTGGTGGTATATTTCATAAAATTAATTAAAGGACCACCTTTGGATATACCCTTCATGAAAAAAAAACGTTTAAATCGGTTGACATTTGGCGGGGAAATCGAGTATAATCAATACAAAAACTACAGACAATGCAAAATCTCCTCCTGTTCTTGAAGTCGGTTATAAAATAGCACATTGAATGAGCTAAAAACAATAATAAATAAACAAACAATAACAAGTATGAATTATTAACTGTGTATAAGTATGTACAAATATAAAAAAACACCGATATGTTATGTATTATTATATAATACTAATAGGGCGATAGCCTTGGCACTCTCTTTTTTCTGCCTGTATTCGTATAGTGAGGGAAAACCCACGTAGTGGCGTAGCTCTCACAGTACAAATAAGCAAAACAAGCGAAATTAACTGTACGTCGACAGGCCGCGCAATTATTCTCTGTCGTGTACATACCGTTATTTTTCCACTTGTAATTTTGCTGGCTGATGTTTGCATTCAGCGTACATATTGCGAGCGGCTGATAATTTATTGGGCTACATCTCCATTTTATTGATAAACGACAGCGTTTCGTGACTCGTGACGGCACTGCACTGGGCTACGATTTAAATGCCCAATACCCCTTTGTTTCGTCAATTTATTGCATGCGAACTATTCGTTTTTAACCTTTTTGGGCCTGATCTTGAAATATAACGTCGTTGAGGATGTAGATTTTTGTTATATTGCTTTTACTCGTATTGATCAAGAGATTCCTACTTTTATTCAATCATTGGTATTGATAAAACTAGATGGATATTGGGGGTGATATTTTTATTTGTGTTTTCATCGTGACGTGTACAAATCACATACTGATATAGGTGTGTTTGTTTGTTATAAGGATTTATTGTGAAAATGGATTAATATTAAGAGTTATTATTTAGAAAATTATACATTTTTGATGTTTGTTTTTTTTATTGATTAACATCTATTGATAACAGTTTGCAGCATCTGCGGCGCGAGTACGGAAGTCGGTGCGATAAATTTGTCGAGTTTTTCGGTTCGACAAATTTATCGAATGTTGCGAGTACCGAAGTCTGATCGTAAAGTATTGTAGTAGCTCTATATTCTCTTTGGATTCGACCTAGCTTTTCGATAACTTTTGTCGATTGTTTCGAGGCTCGATAAATCCCACTTTATCGATTTGAACTGTCAATTTTATCGAATTTTATCGACCGAAAAGATCCGTACTTGCGCCGCGGATAGCATGTTTTCTATCCTACACTTTCACTGTACTACTTTAAGAGTAGTCAGTATTATCTTTACTCAACATCAAGCGTATTATTGTTTAAAAGCTAATTATAATTAACCGACTACTAAATGACTATTAATCACACAACTAAACTTAGTATTTGACAACAATTGTAAATAAATAATGTAAATAAATAGGTTTATTAATCAAAGCACACATTTCTATCTTACCTACTAGTACATCACAGGTGTAAACATCATAATAAGCTGCTACCCACTTCTTCATTCTTTACTTCATATTTTAATGTAGGACAAATAGGAATAGTGACTTAAAACGTACCTGTATTAGAGCTGCCAATGTCTACCTCCAGTAAAGTGAAACGTTACGTTATTATATAGATATTTTTTACTGCAAGATTTAAAAGAAATATAAGCCTACCACATGTATCAATATGCATATAACATGTTACTGTTGTAATGACTAGCCTATACAAACCATTTAACGTTACAGCACCAAAACACAATAATAAAAATAAAGCGTCCATGACAGTAATATGTCATATGAAGCATCGCCACAGAATTCAATCGAAACGTTTTCCGATATTCAAACAATATACCATCGTAAATTCAAAATATTATTCGGATCCGCACGTCCAGGCACCAAATAGGGAAAGAGCAGAAGGGGTGCTTAATACTTGTCTGCGTCACGTATTAAGTGTTACTTCTGCTCTCTCTCTCTCTGTTTTGTGGTCCAGGACGGATCGTCGATTTGCCGCAAATCTGTGCCTGTCTCATGCATACGTACCTTGGTCTTATCCGATCCGCTTAGTGTTTCAAGTGTTTCAATACACACATTACTGGAGGACACATACTACTAGGCTATGACTAGATTCTGTTCAGATTCTTTCTAGTTTTTATATTTTTAAGATGAAATCACAATATGTTAAGGATCACTTTGCATTCACTCTGTCGGTCAGGCTTCATCAAAAGTATACAGCATTCACTGATTATATATCAAAATCATGCGAATTATTAAGTAAACCACAGAACTAGAATATTCTGTGTGTGTACTGTCGAATCACGCTCCACAATTTAACGTGGCGCCTTTAACGGTGACGACTAACCACAAAATTGAATCAAAACCGTTTCCAATACTCAAACAATTGACAGTCGTGATTTGAAATATGAATCCGAACCGCTACCAGACCAGCTACGCTCAGACCGGACCGATCGACAAACCGCATCTCTGTGCGCTGTCTAATTCATACCGTTTTTGGTAATGAAGTGAAACAATGTGGTTTTCAAACTTCATTTATTTACATGAGACGCTAATGCATGCTTGCGTTTTGCTATCAAAATAGCGATGGTTTTGCAACAAGCGCGAATTATGATGTATTACATCCTCACGAGCGGCTTGAAGTAAAACCATGAAACAGACAATAGCCTTACGGTCAGATAGAGCTGTCTCTTTCGCTCACTCGAAGGCCTGTCTGAGCTCAATGAAACGACTGTTCCGCTACATACATCACTTGCGCACCACCGCGTATTTACCGTGGCTTATGCACTGAACTGGCAGTGGTTGTGTAAATACTTTTTCGCGTAGAGCTCGTAGAAGCGGCGGTGATCCATGATTTGCGCGTAGTCCCTGATTGATACATAACCATCAATTATCAGCGTCTAATTTGATCCATAGACTGCAATTTACTGACTGCAATTTATAGGTTTTGGGAACTAATGCAACACTAACAACCAACTAATGCAAACTAATGCATGGGAATTGCAGAAACTGGTCTAATTCAGGACTTTTGCTTCCATTTGTAAAAACTGCGCGTAATTTTGACATAATATGAAAGCATGTTACCTTTGTTGGTCTGTTTACAGGTCTTTGGTAGGTTTGTGGTTTATGGCTTCTTAAGATTGTCCTATCATGGACAATAATTTCATGTTCCTTTCCCTGCACATGAAACAGCTTGTGAACACGGTAGAGTCTCGTTAAGCCTCATTTGGTGCCTCTGTTATAATTATTTATAGATTCCGATTTGCTCCCGTCACTACGCCGTTGTCCTCAAACGACTACCGTGAATCGGCTGCACAACCACCGCGCAGACATTTTGATGTACATTGCCTCTTGTTCATTTGAACGTTACAAATGGCTATAGTTTTAATTGAGTTCTAGAATTGGAACCGATTTGGTCTGATTGGGAATTCGAGTTGGGTAATTGGTCGGTAAGGCTGTTACTGTAAGGTGCTATAAAGTTGGATGGTTGGTTTCAAATGGTTATGAAAGATTTATTGATTCTATTCAGACCAATTATTAGCTTAGGGTGTTAATAACGGAATTTTGAAGATGCCAATATCTGTTTACCAGCTCATGCCCATGGTATTATTCGCGTGAAGATTCCCGGAGAACTGTGCAGTTTTCAGGGATATAAATAAGTGTATAATTACTTTACGATCCATTAACCATCTCTACGCAAGAATCACATCGATCCGTTGCTCTGTTGCTGCGTGAAAGAAGGACAAACCAACAAACACATTTGCGCATTGTAATTTAGTAATACATTTTACAATTTTCAAGTCATTAAATGTATGGCATGGAGCTCTACAACGAATGATTACAGCGAGGTTTTTTTTGTTGGTATCGATTTTGAAGCGATAGCTACAAGTTAGTAAATTTGATCACCCACTACAATAAACTTGAGCTTTCAACTGTTGCATGGTGGCCCTTTTATAGAAATTGCTACCTACCAATCAGTTCAAATCTATCGCTAAGCTCTTTTTGGTATGTTACGCTAGAAAAAATTAAAAGAGAAGAGTATAGAGAAGGTTTCAGACTCAGAAAGGGTTCATTCAATTTTTGTTGTTAGCTTACCGACCGGTTCAAATCTATCGCCAAGCTCTTTTTGGTATGTTACGCTAGAAAAAATTAAAAAAGAAGAGTAGATTAATAGAGAAGGTTTCAGACTCAGAAAGGGTTCATTCAATTTTTGTTCTATGCTTAACGTGCACTTACCTAATGGTAATGGGACACGTATCATATTAGGTAACGACCTGTTAAACCAATATACTGGAACCTGGACTAGCTATTCTGCGAGTGTTCGTCTGCGTGAGTACCACCAACATTGGCTGCCACCAATCATTTAATGTACGTATGTAGACAGACAGACAGAAATTTAAAAAATGGTTGTTTTGTCATAGGTACCGTATATAATTTCATACGCATTAAGTAAAAAGCTCTTATTTTGATATTACGAACAGACACTTCACTTTTATTTATTTGTATAGATGGGCTAAAAATATGATGAAAGCAACTTACTCGTAAAAGTACAGAACACAGACCCTTCCTTGAAGACACACTAAAATACTGTTTTCGATAACTTTCTCCAGTCGCCACCGGATGTTTCCAACACTTTGTTGACACCGACAAGCCAACAGGTGTTGGCTGGGAATGTTCCAGATCAATCAGTAGGGCTGACAGATGTGGGTAAATTGAACTTGGATATTATTTTGCGCTAAATAAACAAGTTGGTTTACCATAGTTTGTTTTAGGTGGTGAAAATAGATTCTGCCCGTTTTAGTTGTGGTCGTAGGCACTTATTCAAACTGTTAATGACATTCACCTTTCTGTACAAATTGATAACTTGTCTTTGATATACCACGGAGTTTTATTTTAAGTCTGACTATAATTTAATTATATTTATGTATACTGTGGCTTTAATTCTATAATGCTATTAGCTTACGAGACAAACAGGTCGTTTGTGTTATGACATAAGTTAAAATATATAAATATTTTGTAATAACGTTGCCTTAGAATAAAGCAGTTAAAGTAAAAAGCTTTAAATTCTTAAAATTATTTTAAAATCCCCAACGTTGCAAGAAATCCAAGTTTCATCGAGAAAACCAGTAAAATATCCAAGTCGTTTGCATTGGCTCCGTATTTTCAAGCGAGAATCTTCATAGGAAAAACTATTTCCTTAGTGAAATTATCTGAACATGGTTCGTTGGCTCGGGGAACGAGGCTCTGTAAACATGAGCGTAACTAGGGGGGAGGTATCGGGGTCATCAAATCCCCCCTCCCCTCCACACACACATAGCCAGATGAATTGGTCCTGAAAAAATCTTCATAATTTTTCAGGATAAATGTTGTGAATGGAAACTTTTTTGTACAAAAATAATGTTTTGGCTTTTGAATCGATTTCCAAATGGAAGATATTTACAGTTTTATCCGCTTTTGTGTTTTTAATATCTCAGGCATTTCTGTACCAATATTTTTATTTTTATTAGGATTAGATGATAAGAACAATTTTTTTCCTTAAGCCTAAATGATAGTCTTCGATTTGAATGTGAAATAAATCTGTTTTCCGCATTTTGAAGGGAATTTTTAAAGTTCTGCTTAGAAGAAATAACATACTCTGGTGGGCTTTAAAATTCAAGGATCTTAGCTCCCCCTTTAAAAATTGGGACCTTGATACGCCCAATTTAATGGGAATCCTGGTGCTGAAATACATGGAAACAATTTAACTGCGTTTTTTTATTTCTGAAGTTTACTCTCTAGACATAATCACAATATTATGTGAAGATAAAGTTACACGAGTTACTCACTTTAAAATTTCAATTTCTACATGAAAGCTAAAATAAAAAATAAAATTATTTTTATGAAAAATCTTGTTTGCTTACAGTATTATGCTGTAGTGTAAGCACAGCATGTTTAATAAGGGTGGCGAGATCATATGTGATCAAACCCTCTGTAATTTTTAAATGAAGATTTAGAAAAATTTATAAAGTGCAATGCACCCACTCTTTCATACTAATTAAGCCTGACCTAATCAACTTAAAATAAAGTTTACCTACAACTACGCAAGCCATTTTAGAGGAATATCTTGGCCATGAAAAAGGAAGAAGTAAAGTATAATACTGAACGAAACTGATGCCAGGTGAACCGGATATTTCCCGTGGAGCAGTGAGTACCATCTGCTCTTACAGACTGAAAAGGGAAATATTAAACTGCAGTTTGATTCTATGACGGACTCGCAAAGTCATTGAAGGCAGATGTCTAGTCTGAAAAATATCTACGCTATACTTTAATACTGTTACATAGATCTGTAGGAGGTGCCACTGACATTATTGTAGTTATAGCGTCGCTCATAAGCATCAGGAAATAGCACGGGATACATGTTTCTAATAATTGTTTGAATATTCCTCGCAGTAAATTAGTCATCCATCTACGGGCGCCCGCAAACTTACAGCGAAGCGCCATCGATACGTGCCGGATATTCCTTATGCACGAAGCGTTTTATAATAAAAGTTTTTGAATAGACGTGGATGATTTGTTAACCTTTTCGTAGTTAGTTTTTTTGTATGGTTTCGTATGACAAACAAGAGTGCGGCCCGTCTGATGTCTGGCAATATCAGCACTGTCAACGCCATAGATCTTTATGGTCAACGCGTTGCCTATACCCTTTTTGGAGAATCTCTTAAAATAGTCCAGATTGTAGATGAGAGGGAAAACATCGGAGCCCATTCTATATGTTGCGGGTACATGGCAGAAACAGTCGCGTGAAAGGAGTTGTATGAGATGACCACGAATTAATAATGTGTGGATGAGCTTTCTCCCGATTGCAAGAGGTTCTATTATAGAACCGAAAGGCCGGAGTAAAGTCAATGGAGCATTTTCCATTGTAATACCTATATACCAGGCTAAGTGAACCGTTATCTCGGCGCAGGCTCAAACGTTCTAATTTTTGGGATCAATTAGGATCACCGACAAGTCTAACAGCTCTTTTCATAAGGAGTTAAATGGATGTAGCTGGTACTTCGGTGCACTGCCCAAGAGATGTGAGCCATATGCGGCTGAACTTGGACTTTATACAAGGTGAATCCGCAGATTCGGCGTGAAGTACCGCTTAGCTCTATTGAGAACACCTAGTTTTATGGAAGTAAGCAGTCATTTGGAGATCAAGGCTAAGATCTCCAAATGACTGCCGAATTGGACCCCGATAGAGATGTCGACGCCTAATATGCCAATGCTTTTACAACATCAATGAAGGCCTATCTAATAGGGTGGAGTGAAAAAAAAAAAATCGGTTGTGAGTAATCTAATAGTGAAAAATTGGTGCCTTTTAGACTCAAATTAATTCATGCAAAATGTTATTTGATTTGATTTACAGTAACAGCCTCCGCAACGCCCTTGAATTTGTGAAAAAAGTTGGTTTTTTACTCCAATTTGACGAAATGTAAATTTATGAAATTTTAATAAACAGACCTATTTTATTCCAGAAATTATTAGAACTACAGTTTATTTTCTATACAACGCAATACGAATGCTCGATTCTAATGTTTATAATTCAAAATAAGGGGAATGAGGGAGCGCGGGAGGGGATAGTTTGAACACGCGTCGCGTCGTCACTCGTCAGTGCGCTATTGTTTTTCGCTCGTGTTAGACTTGTGCTAAATAACCTAAAAAAACATGCAGAGAACGCGAAGTGCGTTTAAATGTCCTCTTTTTGGTGATATTTGTGAGATAAAAGAAAACGTTCTACCTACTTACGAAGATGTAATGAAATACTATGAATGGACGAGACATCAACTAAAGTTGCAATTGGGGACTGCAAAAGAGCCCACATTTTCAGAAATATCAGATATAGTGACATCCAGAATTGAAAATATATGGCAAACTGCATCCATTCCGATAGTAACACGAACAAGGGTCCTACAGATGTTAAAAGCATACCATTTAAAATGCAAGAACCTACTCAAGTCTGTCAAGAGGCTCTCCCCGGAAAAGTTAGAAAGTTTTCAACAAAGCTGTAAGATACTTTTTGATATTGCAGCCTGCAAGTGTAAAGATTTCGCCCAATGTATCTGTCCCAAGGATAAAAAGATTCCTAAACAAGAACAGACTTTTTTAATTGATCAAAGAATGTCTCGAAGTATGGTAATAGGCGGAATCGACATAACTGTTACGAAAAAGATACAAAAGGCCCTAAAGAGGAAACAGGAACGAGAAAAGCAGCCAACTACAGCCTTAAATACTTCGTCACCTGTTAGAGAAGTAAGTACCTCTCCGGCATCGTTAGCGTCTGAAAGACGTAGTAGTTCAGATAATTCCACTGGCACCATAAACAAAAGCGTTCCGAAGAAAAAAAGAAAAAACTCATGCATCGATTATCCAACGTTATCAAAGACCTGCGACAGGTACGGAGTATCAGATAGAGCAGCAGCAGCGATTGCGTCGTCTGTTTTGTTCGATATTAAGTCTGATATCGAGGTCCTAGACAGACATAAAGTACGAAGAGAGAGAACTAAAACTAGACAAAAGTTAATAAAAGAGGTTGCAGTCCCAGAACTATCTGCTTTATATTTTGATGGGAGAAAAGACAAAACGTTGAAGATTATAAAAAAAGGTGGTAAATACTATAGAACTATGACAGTTGAGGAGCACATCTCACTAGTTCAAGAGCCAGGATCTATTTACATAGGGTACGTAGTACCTAACGTTGGTTCAGCGAAAGGAATAGAAACTGCGATGACAGGGTTTCTATCACATGAAGGAATTCCGCAACATCGACTTCTAGCAATAGGTTGTGATGGTACCAATGTGAATACTGGCAAGTATGGGGGTGTTATAAGATTGCTTGAAAAAAGGCTACAAAAACCACTCCAGTGGATAATTTGTTTACTTCACATGAATGAACTGCCTTTGAGGCACTTGTTTCTTCATCTTGACGGGGGTACTTCAGGGCCTAAGTCTTACACTGGCATATTGGGGAAAGCACTAGAGACTTGTGAACAATTGCCTGTTAAAAAATTTCAGTCCATTGATGGAGAATTTCTTGGAGAAATGGCTCAAGATTTGAGTACAGATCAACAGTACTTGCACAAGATTGTCTCAGCGGTACTTTCTGGTGATTTCCCAGAAGATCTTGCAAACAAATCCCCAGGCAAAATGTCACATGCCCGTTGGATCACACGTGCCAACCGAATACTACGTTTGTATGTAGCAACAGAGTCACCATCACAGAACTTGACAACTTTGGCTACGTTTGTTGTAAAAGTTTACGCACCATCTTGGTTTAAAATTAAAAATAAACCATCATGCAAAGATGGCACGCGACATCTTTTTAACATTATTAAGGCTTCTAGGTACCTGCCAGAAGATTTAAAAAATGTTATCGATCCTGTGATTCAACGCAATAGCTATTTTGCACATCCCGAGAGCATTATCCTTGCAATGCTAACTGATGATAGGAAGCACATTCGAGAACTGGCAGCCCGACGCATATTAAAGGCACGCAGAATGCCTAAATCTTCAACACCTAGAATGTTTGAAGTGCCGTCTATTAATTTCAATGCTTCAACATATATAGATTTAATAAATTGGCAAGAAAAAATCACTGAATCACCGATTACGAAAAACTTGTCTGACCAAGAAATACTGTCCATCGTTGAATCAGGCGGTGAGGGTGAAGTGTTGTTTTTAAGGCTACCATGCCATACTCAAGCAGTTGAACGGGCTGTAAAAGTGACGACGGAAGCTGCCACTTCACTGTGCACAAAAAAGGCACGATTAGGTGCAATAAAAGCCAAATTGGATTCACGGAAGGTTATGCCTAAATTTGAGACGAAAAGAGAATTTCGAGCAAATTAATTGGTTTTTTTTATAATAATTTTATAACAAAATTGTATTATTTTAGATTAAAGATAGTTCATAAATATTCGAATTATGTATTGTGTATCATTTATTACCCATTTACCATTAAATTAAGCTTAATGTTTGGCCAGAACTGTACGAGACTTTTTCAATTATATCTAATTTTTTGAGATCAATGCGGAGGCAGAAGATATTCATCAAATTAATTGAAACATTATATTTATTTTAACTTCAATATAAGGCACCGATCCCCCCCTATTACAACTAAAAATATAAACAAATTTTTTTTTTCATACATCCGTGCTCCACCCTACTATCTAATCCTAGTAACTTTCCAAACTTAACTAACTAAATCAAGCTTACTTACGATGAGAAAAACTAGAATAACAATAGCAATTATTTAAAATGTCAAAAACATAATTCATATCGAAAATGTAAAACTGGAAACAAACTAAGTGAACAGCATGAACCAATAGAAAAATATTACTCTTTCTATCAAACATTCCTATATCGGTCTCAAATCTGTACAATTTAAATTCGTGAGAATCGGTCCTTCTCTGTTCAAACACAATATATCCAGGGATATGTGGCTCTCGCAACACGTTCGGGCCCCCGGATCTACGGATTGCAATGAGGAAATTGTGACTCGGAATTCCAATTGGTTTTTAGTATTAATGTCACTTGTCTTGTGGCACCACCGTCGTCTAATATGGTGGAGACCGAATCTCTTGGGGTTTCGTATATTAAAATACCTAGTTGTTTGGAGTACTAAGTTTGGTCAAATTAGACAAATTCTGACAGTACTTACTTGGTCGTGTGATTTAATCGATATAGATTTGTTAATAGTTTAAAATGAGGCTGATGATTGTATGACACATGGTTATGAAAATTCGTTTACATTATTTGACGAAAAGTAGAACGAGACGATTTTTTATAAACCTACCATACGCGAATAATATTTTTATAACTTACAAAATAAACAAGTTTTATAGACTTAAAATTGTGTTTAGGAAAGATATGGCAAGACTCATATTTATATGACGTTTTCTATTGCTTGCAAATTGTATATTCTTATTTAAAAGATTTTATAAAGTTACGCTTTTGAATGCCATATACAGCGAGACGTACGTTCATATTTCAGAGCGAAGATAATCACGGTTAAATATATTAGAGATAGAAATTATCAACGTTTGCTTTACGCGATGGCGAACAGTATACAAAAGATCCACCCAAGCAGCTAATGGATCCGTCCAGAAATGTAACAGTCCTTTTACAATTTCCTACCAGATAATGAGATCCACAACGCGTGCGTTGAATATCTAATAGAAATTACGACAAAATGCAACTTAACCCAGCGACTCGTTACCGTTCTGAATAAAACATAAACTGTATTTCATTTCACTATTATATCAGGGGGGAGGGGGGTTATTATAAAGGGTGAAAGCATGGCAGGAATCCGTTCGAAATATTCATAAATTTGCTAGGACGCGTCAAAAGAAACGTCTCTGGCAGACTTACATATTTATCAGCGAACTCCCAAGTCCTCAGTGCTTTCTGGGAGAATTCAATTTACTGAATTTATCCGTTCGCAGTTGAGCACGCTACCACGTGCCACCGCCGTGTTCAATTTAAATTTCAGAAATACTTTGAACGGTTTACACATCTTGGGTAAAGCGCATGTTTTGGGGTGAAAACTCAAGAGAAACTTCGCCCATAGAACGCATAGCCAGCTTCATTGAACGCTTGATTCTATTTTTAAAGAAGTCCTTCGATAATGGAGGCAGTATACGCGCAAGTCATGACATGCAAGCCATGGCTATTACGGAGTAACTATTGTCTAATCTGTGTCCCAGACTTGCGATTGCGCAGATTGAGACGGCATGATCTCATCCTGGCTGGTTCTCTCAACATTCCCGTAAAAATACCTCAACCATGTTGTCCTCAAACACATGTAAGCAAAATCGTATTTGCACACGGTTGTGTGTGTAAAAGCGCAACCTGTGCTGTCGGCTTTGAGTAGGTGTGCAAGTTAAGTAGGCATCCAGCGGTTTTATGGCGCTTGTACGCGACATGACCGTTCATTATGTACTTCCTCGATCAACTAAGATGACCAGTGGTCCCAACGGACGATGTATATTGGTCCAGCGTGTGTCCTGGAGTAGCCTATAGAACGGCTTTTGCATATTAGTTTACGAAACAATGTTTGAGTGGATCATTTGAATTAGGAATATTTTGAAAGATTGTAAGTACAGCAGTAACAGAACGCAGCTAATTTCACTGGCATAAGTTTATTATACAGTCGAACTTTAATTATTATTACACAGCGCAATTTAAAATTTGCAATTTGGTTGATGGTTTTGATGAAGTAAAAGTTTTTACATCTCAGAGTTTATGAATAATACGAACAGTTCTAGAAATCAACGAAGCCATTATACGTAGTTCTTGCAAGGCAAAATTAAATGTGGAAAGATCCGATTCGAATTGACATGAGTCATGACAAACAAAAACAATTAGTGATTCTCTGAAGCACACTCAAGAGTTCTTTTTAGGATTGGAAACGTAAAGTTTTGCAATTAAATTGGGACGGCCATGATATACGAGGAACACGAAAAATTCTTGGAAACATTATCAACCGCTCTGTTTTATTTGGATCTTTCATCAATTCCAATTATCGTACAAAAAATATTTTTTTCAGCACTGGTCTTTCATCACTAGACGCACCCACTCGACGGGGCCACCAGTGGTTGGATACGGCCTCCAGTTGCAGCCACCCGTACTCCCAAAATAGACAGAACAGAAGGGGCGCTCAAGCGCTATTTGACGGCCTAAGCGCCCAAGCGCCTCTTCTGTTTTCTCCAATATTATCTGTGGGCATGGAGAAACTGGCGTCTGTGGTCGAGTGTACAAGGGAGGCAAGCCACCAACACGGCCACCGCCTCATCTTGTGACTCAGTCGAGACAACACAAACGCTCAGTGTGCGCCGATGGCATAATATAAAATGTAGGAAAAATCTTGTCCAAAATTTCGGTGGTACAATGTACGGCAGCGCTTATGTAACTTATATTACATATTAATTATTATAGGCTACAATTCCTATCAAAGAAAATTAAGCCAGATTTCATTCAACACTTTTATGATGCTTCAAATATTTACATTCCATAAATCATAATTATAACATATCCAAATGTGCGCGTAATTATGCGTACGTAGGTACTCGTATCCATAGAATTTAATTTCTGCGTGAAACTCGATACGAAATGTAATCTTCGGAATACGAAGCCTATGATAAATTCCATTCCTAATTTTCCTTTTAATATACACACGTATGTACGTTTTTATACGAAGGTATATTGTTAACCTGAAGTCACAGTATACAGCCAATCAGTAACAAAGTTTTAATAATACTCCGTTTTTTACCTAATTTAATTTTATCAGCAAACATTCAGCAAATACAAACAAACCTCATAGTAAACAACCTTTAAAGAACAAAAATATTTTGCCTGGAAATTGGATCCAAGTAAAAACAATGCCAATCGGGCTACAAATAGAGTTCCTATTACAAGTCTGAAGGGATTGCTGTCTAACAAATATTAATCAGAGTGCGTTTCATATTATCGAACTACTCTATGAACATAGCCTGTAATTTTAACTCAGGTGTTTTATAATGTTCTGTGATAAATAAATACTTATTTAGCGTATAAAATATAAATTATTATAATTGCATATATGTATAAAATACCAATATTTTGAGATGGAAAAAACATTTTCATTTCAGATCTGTTTTTAAAAGAACATTATATCTAAATAGCGTAGGAACGAACGCTTAATTCAGCTGTTTTCAAGAAAATATTATCATTATTATTATTAGGATTAACTAGAACTTGATAATACTAGAACTTCCTATTCTCCAAAGCGTTAAACATGTGACTTTGTCAAATACTGATAAACGATTAATTTATATTCGTCCGTTAGGTTGAGAAAACACTAAGACCAATTAGAACATTCCATTTTACAATACCCTAAACAAGGCTGTTAAAACTAGTGTTTTAGTAGTGTGATTTTTCTTTGCGGTTTACAATAAAAAGTGTTTAAGATGTTTGTAAGAAATACAGGTACTGGTTCTGTTGAGAGTACATTGTCAACGGCTTTTATGAGATTTGCCTCAAAAAAGCCAGGATAATTGATTTGACATACATACCTCTCGTACAAAAGGGATTTATTAAAAGGCGATGGGTATGAAACCATATTGAGTATTAGTTTATTATTTTTTGCGAAAATATATATCAAAAGCATAGAGAATACGAGTACACGAACGATGTATGGCTTCGCAGAAATTGTGCGATTAACTGTTTGGTCATCTGATTTTGAGCAAATTTTATGTTTTTTTTTTCGTTTTAGTAACGGTGTACAAATCATACACTTTGGCCACGTAGTCCGACTGCTTGGACGACGTGCTACGTGGTACTTAGAATAATAACCATATAATTTTATATGAATATTACTTTACGTACCTACATTGCATGAATATTTGCTGACGATGAAAACTAATATAAAATAGAATTGATTGACTGCTTTGAAAATGGTGATTCAGTTTCAGTATAATTGACATGTCGTATATCGTCATATTTGTAATTAGTTCAAAGCAATTTTTTTTTAAATAGTTTATGATTATTTTGAAGCACCGGTGATATTGATTAATTTACTTTTACGTTTTTGTTCAAATATGAATAAAATACCTATAAGATACATAGGTACTGGCACAAATTGACGCAAATGTGTTTTTTTTTCTAATAATAATATACCGTGGCTTTTTGCTGTCGTTCAAAATACACGTTTTGGAAAGTGGCAATTTATTTTACAAAAACACGGCACTGAATATTTTATCAGAAAATACAGATATTTTAAAACAGGAATCTTATAAATTTACGACGAAAAATATCCTACCGAACGCTTACCCAAATTGGGCCGATGCGAATACCATAGCTGTAAAGCTCTTGAGTGAAATTGAGTCGAAGCCTTCATGAAAATTTAATTCACAACATTTTGGCGTATTGCAGTGACTATATAAGCAAATTACAGTGCTTAAGCTGTAGGAAAATACCCAAATTCAATCAGGCGTTACGCTTCGTTCGCTTTATGGAGTTTAAACGAATATCATTATATAGATGAAATGCTTGTCAATCAAAGTTTTCAGTGGTGCTGGGAATGTTACGAACGGTTTGCTTTTCTAGATACATGACCTCAAGCCGACTTTGATTTCACTTTTCCAGTTCTTAATGTCCATCGATAGATCAATATGCTTAATATCAACATAAGACATAAAGATAAGCACAACACGTACACCCCTCTCATATTCTCGCATTACACACACACACACACACTCACACACAAAGAGCACTCAAACTCACTCACGTATTAACTATAGTAGTTCGTATAAATAGTGGTTAAAGTATTAGCAAGCACGTAGGGATAACAGATAAAGAAAAAAAAATTTAAACAATTAAAATAAATATTTAAATTAAAAAAATCATTTTATGCATTAGGAAAACAAACGTGGTCTGGATGTCGTTGGGATAATGACCTTGTAGTTTGTGATTCTCTTATTATAGAGAATCTTAATAAGTAAGGGTTTCCTCCTGCCCGAAAAGATTTGTACAAAAGAAATGTTTATCATAATGTGTATATCAATCTATAATAATTTCTCTAATAACTTTAAGATTTTGGACGGTAACAAATTTAAAAAAATCATTGACTGAATGGCTTCTTACAAATTGTTTTTATAATTTTAAGGAATATATGAAATTTTGTGACTAAAATTATTCATAAAACATTTGCACGTCTGCTTCCAGACCAAATACACTATGCCAACAATTAATTTTAAGATCCTAATTCTCGTATTTTGGCAAATAAATTATTTGATTTGGTTTATTTTTTTTAACAAAGTTTATGTACTGTCTACATGTTTTATATTTGCGACAACTCACTTTCACTGCCGCCATTAACAGCGATGCCGAATAAAATTAATTATGGTTTTATTTAATTAAATCCAATTCCGGTTTTAAAATTGATGGGATTATTGTTTTATGCTGATTGCAATATTTTAATGCTCTGAGATGCAATTGAGGGATTTTTTCGCAGTCAATAACTATGTAGGTTACGCTACACAGGATATGATCAAAATTATTGTTCACACATTCATTTTGGATCTTTCATGTTTAACATCGAAGGTAAGAATTGTATTGACAATTAAAATGTCAATCAAATTCTTATCTTCTAATATTTATTAACCAAAAAAATAATTTTTGCACATTACCATACCATACCATAATATGGATATGTGTACACCATGTTTTATGCAAATAAATAATTGAATTGATAATAAATATAATAATTGATGATAAATAATTGATTAGAATAAATCACTAGCTTCTGCCCGCGGCTTTGCACGCGTGGAATCATGATGAATGAGATGGCTCACTGCGGTAGTGCAGACGTCGGCCGCCGATCTGTCTGTCGTGAAAAACTGCGTTTAAGTACATACCTAGTTGTCGTACATTTTTTATTCATTGAAATGTAAAGAATATGATAGTATAATTTAAATTACTGTTGGATGATAAATAAAATCGTTGAATTCGGAAAACTTTTAGATCCAGTATCTTTATGGAAATTATATATTTTTTGTGAATTTCATTTTTATTGTGTTAAAGTACTATGTATATATTGTATATCCACAGTAATTATGTATTTTTTGTTTCATGCAATTACCCTATTGACAGCTAGTTCTAATGTAGATTTAGCGTGTTCAAACCATCATTGCTTAAGATCAGGCGAGATAGTATAGTCAATTGCAAACCAATAAAGAATAGAAAAACAACATTTTGGTTAAAATAATAAGGTAGCATAAACCGAGCACCTTACGAACTTTGCTTCTTACGTTTCCTGTATAATCTTCAACATTATCTCCGATAAACTCTATATTCTCCCCATCGCCTTTGTTCACTTACAAACTTTCTCTATCGAGCTAGCTGATTACTAAGTTAATTACTTGCTATCTTCGCAAATGATGTAAGTAAAGGAGCTAAGGCTAAGGTGCTAGTAACCGTTCCTGGCTCCTCAGCCTTTTATAGGCTCAACAGGCTAGCGTTTGCACACTATTTCGGCGACGATGGTGAATACATTAAAGATATGTGCTTGGTGGCAGATTTCCAACTTATATGTGGTAGCTAGCCAGATAAGCACGCCGAGAAAAGCAGTGTGTTAGCAATATTTAATAAGCTACCCTATTTTTATAATTAATTGAAATCAATACTAAGTGTTGTTTTGACTAGAGCAGTAACAGGTACCGACTTCCGGCGAGTCTGGCTCATCGTCCAATCAGATACGTTAGTGGAGAGGGTAATAAGATAAAGTAGGGATTTACCTTACGATGAAGCCAGGCTTTTGAGCGTCGGTTCTGTTCCAGCGCTCGAGTTGAGTGGTTCACTTGTTTGCGAGTAAAGTGGCAATTATAATTACTGTGATTGTGAATTTTGAAGTGGTAATAAACCAACAAAATTTGAGTACTAACCAGTTATTTCATTTAAAACTCCAACTAAAATTCATGATAATTATCCCGAATAGATATCCTACCTAAATGTAGAACATTTCACGCCTAATAATTAAATCTGGCGAAATAATTAACCAGTTTCTATGTCATACGACAGCAACTGTTACACACCCAGATATTGTCAAAAAAATATTCCTATATTATCAAGTAAATTATTTTATTATCATTATTGTGTATGTAATATTTGTCTTTGCTCGAGAACTATTTACAAGACACAAGCCCCTGATCCGATTGAGCAGAAATTGGGATCTGATTGAGTTGTTACAAATTTAGCATGCATAATTTAAACCATCAAGTTGGGAATAAGTTGTGGATGCCTGCAGTGATGGAAGCGTATTCATGAAACTTGGCTCTCGAGCCGATGTTAGCGGAGCATAGACCTTAATTAAAGGGATAATTAACAACAGTTTGCTTGGATACAGATAGACAAGATTATTTGCCTCGAGGGCTATCTTTGTTTAATACTATAGCAATATTGTACTTCATAATTTCTACCTTTAGAATGTTAGCAATACGTTAGAAAATTTTGCTGTGTTGGTTTGCCCAGAATACAGTTTTTTTTTTTTCTTGTAGTCTATTTACTATAATTATATCTCTATGAAAACAAAATATGTGGAAAATGCTAGTTTGAGTAACTTAAATATAATTAATATAATGTAATAACTTTTCAAGATAACATGGGAGAGAAAATAGTTCTAAGAGACCGACCGCTATGACGAAAATATCACGCTGAAACTTTTTACGTTACAATCATAACGATTCAAAACAGACATAAATTGAAACTAGTTCTTTGTGATCGCTATTTTACGATGTGACTTCGAAACTTCAAAATATTTGTAATACATTTATTATGATGACATGTGAACCTAGAACTCTTTGTATTATTGTAATCAAGTTAGTTTTCCGTAACATTTTGTGTTTGAGTTAAAGGGCTTGTAATACATCTTAGTATAGTTCGTAATGAATCAGATAACCTAACTAGGAAGTTATGGATATGTATTATTTACGCGTAACAAATTAATAATGCTCAACTCATAAACGTATAATTAAAACTTCCTAGTTAGGTTCTCTGGTTCACCGGAAACTATATCCCTACCCTATAACACAAATACAGAAGATTTAGATATGTAAAACATATTATCTACTTGGTATCATCAATAAAAAAGTTAGTCCGTACCAAATGTCATCAATAAGTGTAGAGATATTTTACGTTTCAAACTCACATCGTAAAATAGTGACAATAAGGAACTACTTTTTAAAAGGTACTACTTTTTTAATTATATCATCATCAATTGATTGGCAATAGTAATAACACAAATCGACTATCCCTAAATCCACGCTACGAAATAACCTGCAACACACTCCAACATTAAAATACTGTCTCATTATAAGTGGAAATAAGATATATAAGTGGAACTACACATTCTCAGCACGTACGGATGGCCATGACGTATTGTCTCATATCTGTTACATTATTAATGAGTTTGAATATCCGCTGAGAGAGTTAGTTACATAACTCACCGCCAACCTTGTTGAATAATCCTTTTGAAAGTTTAATTTTATTGAAACATGAATTTGCGGTTTGAAAGATGGTAGGATCGTTTTGGATGTTTTCGTGCTTATTATATATATAACGGCGATAGCCGTTTTGATTAACGTTCACTTTAATAAATGTGAATGAATGTATGTGAATATTTATTACCACGTATCTCCGTAACTACTAAACCGATTTTGATGACCGATGTAGATAGTATAGTTTCTAGAATAACACGTAGGCTATATTAACGTGCGCTCGTTACCCTGGGACATAAGGTATTAAGTCTCATAAGCCCAGTAATTTCACTGGCTACTTTGCTTATCGAACCAGAACACAGTAATGCTTGCACAATAACTGCTGCCTTATCAGCTAACAATCTCGTGTTCGTTTTCACTACCAGACCGATTAAAACCAGCGGTCACTAGTCTTCGTGTGGAAGGAGTTGTCAATAGTTTTCGCTTCTTTTCGTTTTGTAAGAGCTTATTTCTTTAATAACCAGCGAAAATTCTAGTCTATTCCTTCCACACGATGACTAGTGACCGCTGGTTTTAATCGGTCTGGTATTGAAAACGAACACGAGATTGTTAGCTGATAAGGCAGCTGGTTCGCGGCAGACTTCAGTAGCAAAGCGGTGGGTACCAACCCAGACGGACACTCGCAGAAGAATACGCCTGCCACCTAAAAATGCACACTTCCTGTGGGTGAAAACTGCGGGCAGAAGCTAGTTGCACTATAAAATCGGTTTTTGTGTACCTCGACGTTTTGAATAATTTGCAATGATGACCAAAAGATAATTATTAAATTGTACATTATTTGGTTTCGTGGGAAACTTATTTTAGATGATGCGCCGACGTAAGTCCAATTAAACCTTTGAAAGCTTCGAGTTACCAAAAGCTCGAAATTACTTAGTCAACAAGCGCGTAGAGCGTCGGAGATAAACCCCACTTGGTTCATAAACTCATAGTGGTTTTATCTTTATAGTCAAGCTTAAGCCAGTCACGGCCTAAAATAACTCCAACCAAATTAATTACCTACGTGATTGGTCACTTTCAATAATAACAAAATTATCAAAAGTAACCTACCTACCTATATTAATTTATTCCCAAGGAGGATCAGAGAAAGGAAGGAAGACGCTTTAAAAAAAATTTCGAAATCTTAAAAAAGTAGCATGTCCATGAAAACATACTGCGCTGAACGCGTGTAAAATGTGACAAAGGCAGAAAGAATGAGGAAGTACCTACATTATACACTTAGCAAATAAGTGACAATAATTTTGCACAAAAATTTAATTAAAGACCGTCTAATTCCCACCATTATTATAAATGCGAAAGTGTGATTGTTGCTCTTTTGTGTGTATAGGATTGTCCTTATACACGCCGCGCCGTAGCGACGTGTTTTTTTTTCATAGATACAGTTTATGAACCGGAGAGTAACGTAGGATACTTTTAATCCCTGAAAATGCACGGTTCCTGTCGAAACCTCCAAGAATGAACACTTAAGAGTGGCTCCGAAACACACTCCAGAGTAATAGTTAGCTGGACGAGTACAAAAAAAATCATCATTTAAAATCGTATTTTTTTCATTAGTTAACAAATCAGTACAAACTCTCCCCCACTGCATCTAGCGGGGTCACAATTCATTCTATTAGCTAAAGTAGCGGTCAAACATCTTTACACCCTTCGGTTATGACTACTTGTGCCATAAGGATGCTATATCGTGAACGTTACCTCCTTTGTGACGTCATATATGACTCACTTCCGGTTTTATAGCGCGTTCCGAGAATGCTTTTATGTATATTAATCTTGTAAGTAATTGTTTACGTTGTCACTGGTTTATCTTTTATCTGAAATGGTTTATATGTTTACCTTTGGTTGTAAATTTGTTTAGTTGAATAATAATTATCTTGTACTGTTCTTATTTGTGGCTAAGCTAAACGATACAGGGCTAAGTTTAACATTGATAACGATAGTTAAAGTCAATATGATTTTAAGTAAAGTTTACAACTTTTGTTACTAGTTTTTTTTTTGTCTTTGTTACCTATTACATAAACACTACATCTAACCTAGATAGAAAAGCAGTTGGCTTATCTACAAGCTAATGTAGGTCTAGAGATAATTCATATGTTCTATAGCCCACTACCAGTTCGTGGCGTACCCAGCATGCTGGCAGCATTTTTTCGTTGTATCGCAATGCTGGTACTTACCAGCTTTCTGGTTACAGGTCCCATTAACCAGACGCTCCAAAAAATACTATGAGCTTCAGCTGGCCCCCACTTTTTCAACAGCAAACAACTCAAATATGTAACCAATTCTAACGTTGGCATATTTGCGCTGCATGACTCGCTCAAACGAAGAAGCTATGGTGCCAGCCCTAACTTGTATCTCAGAAATCCGATATATAATAAACCTATGGCACTCTCCGGCTTATAAACTGTTTCTATATATAAAAAATCACGTCAATTTTTTGATCTGTTGCCATGTTAAAGAAGGATAAACCAATAATTACACTTTGGCATTGGTTATGTTTGTAAGGTGAATCTTCTGCCAAATTTCTGAATATCGTATAATACTGATATAAGTTCATTTGGACTGACGTGAGTTTCTGTTTGAAGTTTGAAGTTTTCTGCTTTTTTTCACGGTCTTTCCCTAATCTATATAAACTATCCGTCCAATTTTAGCTTTACTGAGCTTGCGTCACTCTTGGTTTAGTCCTGGACAGGTGTCTGCGATTTTCCTAGCTTTTTTATTCTGTTTGAAAATGTCTAAAATGGTTGAAACGGCACTTCGAGTGCCGTTTCAACCATTTTAGACATTTTAGAGGGAGTATTTGTAGTAGGAGTAGAGATCTCGGGTTTCATTGGAAATATTTGGTTCTGTACATTTTATGTTATAGTAGGACCTATAAATAATCATATAATAAATAAAATGTACTATTATATAGGCCCTCATTCGATTTTCTGCGAGCAAAAGTGATTTTTCCACGCTAGCGTTCTAGGGCACCAGGCGCGGGTGGCGCAGGTCGGGCGCTGTTACCTTTCCCATGCTATTAAAAGGCCCTTTTGCGTTCAGATTTCGAATGATAAAAAATACTTTATCGAGCTTGTGAGAAAAAAAACTTCATGAAAACGTTTGCGTTTGTCTATCTGGGATCTTTATTTTAATAACCTATCGAGTCGAGTCGAAATTCTTCACACTGCTATGCAAACTGTCGAGCATAACGCGATAAAGATAAATTAAAAAAATGTCGGACCTTATATACCGAAAAATAAAAATAATCGAGAACTTCGTCCACCTTGGAAACACTTTAACAAAACAGTATACTCAAAGAAAGTACCCAATACAAACTCTAAACCCCACATTATACAAGCCGCTCTCAAACTCACCTGGGACCAAAACGGCTTTAAAATAGCTCGCAATACCTCTCCAGCATAATGCATTTTGCACGAGGATTCTCGCCGGCACGTCTGAAATATTGCACTGCATGTAAAATACTGCCTTTTTGACCGGACGTCCGACCTAGAGAGATTTTACCACAAAATAGTTCATACAATAGGAAAGTGAAGGTATTTCTTGACGTTAGCTCTAGTTATATGAACAATTAGCTGTGCTTTTTCCTTTCTAAGGCGCTGAAGTACATCTAAGCTCAATTGGGCTTGATACTAGTAGTTTAGTAATTATGAAGAAATCACAGAACAGGCAGCATATTTATACTATTAGTATTACTGGGCTTATTTATTTATTTATTTATAAGGATAACCAACAGCTGTATTACAATAACTTATAAAACTAAAATAACATTAGAAAGCCAATTATAGGATATGCATCAGGGTAACGAGCAGAAACAGTGCCGCGCAGGCCTTTGCGTTTCAAAGTTCTGGGTATTACTGCAATTGCTATGGACTGGCGTTATGCTTACCATCAGGCAACTGACCCGCTTGTCTCGTTATCCAGAATTATAAAGAAATTGTTACAATGTCATTAATATCACTTACTTATAATATTATTAGTTTTTTTACCATTAATAGGTAAGCTTTTGATAACTATCCGATGTGCAGTGCAAGTACGAATCTTTACGACCGATAAAATTGACAGTTCAAATCGATAAATTGGGTTTTATTGAGTATTAATATAATTTATCGAGCCTTGATACAATCGACAAAAGTTACCGAATAGCTAGGTCGAATACAAAGAGAATATAGAGCTACTACAATACTTTACGATCAGACTTCGGTACTCGCAACATTCGATAAATGTATTAGTTAAGTTAAGTTTAAGAACAAAATACGTAAAAATTAAAACGTATTCCATTAACGCTATAGCAATAAACCCTTGAATTCAGTGGTGAAAAAAAAATTAACGACATCCAACTTTATTGTTTAGTGAAATAAAATTCAGGATTATGACCGTCTAGCAGTCAGAGATTGCGGTCTGATTGTCTTGTCTATGCCCTGCCGATAACTATATCTACAGAATCATTTATATTTTATTTCTTTGGTAACCTTGCAAGGCAGCTAGGTTTGCTTTTTAGTCTATGCTTACGGAGATAGTAAAATATTATGTTCGAATATCACTTGGTAATCGTTCCTCAGAATTAGCTGCTTTGCACTTATATTATATCTCACTTGGAAGATGGCGTCTTATTTTTCTGCATTCCGTTATCGGCTGCGTCGTACATTTATTTATTTATTTATTTATTTATTTATTTATTTAATACACAATACAATTGCAAGCTAACAGGTAGCCCCAAAGCACTCGCAATTGTCACACAAAATAGATAAGAAGACACAGTAAACTAATAAAATGAAACACAAAATGACAGATACAAAGAAATAAGCCTAATAGGGTCAGTATGTATGTCAGCATCATGGACCTCGCTCAGAAGACGGTTGATGAGAGTGATAGCCCTTGCCGTAGGTGCATTATACGCGTATAGTGTGCGCAGACTGGGTGGGAGCGCCAGTAATTGATGGCAACGTCGCTGACCTGCACGGACATAATTCTGCGGCACAAAGTAGTATAATCTGCTCAGCACAGAAGGATTATCCACCTGGTTTCGCATCAACATGCAATAGTGGATCAAAAGTGACAGCTTACGCCTAAATTCCAGAGTGTTGAGATTGACCATGCCAGAAACAAATCGTGAAGGAAAAAGAAACGGATAGTACCCATAAGTTCTTTTGTAGAGGTACCTGGCGAACTTTTTCTGTACTCTCTCTATCATAAGAGTACATTTTTTAGTTCTTGGGTCCCACACTATTGAGCCGAATTCAAGCATACTACGAACATATGCATTATAAAGCATAATGGGAATATCGTTATTTATGAACTGTGAGGCGGTTCGTGTAATAAAACCAAGAGTTCTATTAGCTTTCTTGCACATGCTCGTAATATGTTCATTAAAATTTAGCTCACTATCCATGATAATGCCTAAATCTCGAATCGTGTCCACTCTCTCCAGAATATTTCCTTCCAGAGTATACTGAAAGCTAACAGGCATAGAAGATCTAGTGTAAGTGATTGTTTTGCATTTGGAGATGTTAAATTGCAAGTTATTTGTCCTAGCCCATTCAGCAACTGCATCTATATCCTGTTGTAGATTGACACAATCCGAGGCCGTGGCAATACCGTGAAATAGTTTCATATCATCAGCAAACATTAGACAATTAGCCACACTCAATACCCTGGGAAGGTCATTGATCATAATTACAAACAGCGTTGGTCCCAGTGTGGATCCCTGACTGACGCCTGACCTTGTAAAGTAATCATCAGAAAGGTATCTGCCGAGTTGGACATATTGCCTACGGTTTTTTAAGTAATCAGCCAGAAAAATTAAAAGATGTGGATTAAAGCCAAGACAAGCAAGCTTAGATAATAGGATGTCGTTGTCAACAACGTCAAACGCCTTCTTCAGATCAAAGTAGGCGGTGTCAACTTGAATGCCATAGTCCATCTGAGTTGAAACATAATCTACGAATACGATGTGATTAGTAGTCGTAGACCGCGCACGGCGGAAACCATGCTGTGAATCGTCAACGACATGACAGATCTGAGCCGTGATACTTCGGTTAATTATAGTCTCAAATATCTTCCCAAAGACAGGGAGTACTGCAATAGGTCTATGAGAATTAATATTGGTGGAAGTTCCACCTTTCGGCACCGGAGACACTCTAGTAACTTTCCACCTCGTAGGATACAAGCTGGTCTGTAAAGACAGGTTGTAAAGGTATAGAATAGGTACCTCCAGCGCACGAAGACAGTCCTTAACAAGGAAACCAGGTATACCATCCGGACCAACAGCTGAAAAAGCCTTGAGTTTTTTGACAGCAAGACGCAAATCAGAACCAGTGACGTAGTCTAACGTCACACTTGACACGCCTGGATATGCATGAGCAGTTTGCTCAGCAGCTCGAGCATCAAGCTGTGGGGCAGTATTCAAGAAAATTGAACTAAAATAGTCTGCAAAGGCGTCTGCTGCCTCCTGTCCGGCGACTTTCACATCATTGTAAACATATTCGCGTTGTTGTGCCATGCTACTCCGTTTATTCTTGACGTAATTCCAAAAAATAGCAGGATTACGGCGAATATCGCGCTCAATAGACTGTGTATATTCAGAATAAGCAGTATCAGTTAGTGTCTTCACTATAGCTCTATAGTATTTGAACATTTCGTGATTAAATTCAAGATTATTAGTTTTAAATCGTACCAAATGGAAATATTTAGTTTTTATATAATGAATGATCTCTGGTGTATACCACGGAGGATAGATGTATTTCTGTGTCGATGCATTGAAACATTTCCTAGTAGGTACGTATTCCCTTAAAATTGAATTCAGTTTTAAATAAAACAGATCAACAGCTGAATCGACGCTCGTTTCATTCAAAACATCAGTCCAATCAATATCGGCAATCGCATTATACAACCCATAAAAATCTGCCTTTTTAAAATTCCAACTAGGAACCGATTTACTGGCTGTAAGTGAGGGCTGAAAATCGTGACCTCGCTGGACAAACGACCAACAAGGCAAAGATATCATCACAGTGAGTGGCGGGTGATAGGCGTCGATAGGTACAAGCGGCTCAACACAACTAGTAACGCATATAATCTGAGCGCTAACATTCGATAAAACTAAGTCCAAAATACCACCATACGGATTACTGACTCTATTATGCTGCTTAAAATTACAATACTCAATAAAACATTGAAATTGGTACTTCACAGAAACATTACAGGAATTTAGATTAAAATCGCCAATTATAATAACATCAAGTGAAGAATACTGACACACAGCGTTTTCAAGGCATGCTAAGACATCAAGGTATTGTTTTTCTTTATAACTGGGCGGTAAATAAACAACACCTATTAGTAGTTTAATATTTTTCCAGGATATTATTGCAAACAGTAACTCTTTATCATCACTTAGGCCATCTACATCTGTGATGACGCGGACAGTGTACAAGTCTCTAACTGCTAGGAGGACTCCCCCCCACCCAACGTCACCAACACGGTCTTTACGCACAACGACATATCCCGGCGGAAACAGTTCAGCGTCACAAACAGAGCTGTTTAAAAATGTTTCTGTTAAAGCGATTAAATCAGATCTGCACGAGCTCGAATTACATCTTTTATTTGCCGCAAATAATGCAAATAACAAACCAATTACGTGCGTCTAATAAAAAAAACCCTCAAAGAATAACCAACAGAAACGGCCACCATTAAAGCCGCAAACATTGAAACTTGAAATTGTACAAGTAATCTTATGTCGACTGATTGAAATCGTAGAAACAGGTCCGTTCGTGCCCGAGGGAAATAACTGAATAGTTCCTATGTTTAATTTACGAGACGGTACACTAAGTTTTGGATATTAACGTTCATGCGCTCTTTTGTTTCACAACATCTGACTATGTTCGCTTTAAAGCTTCTGAAGCTAATAAATAACTTTCTAGACTATGAGAACGGAGATTACACCTTAGAAGCTAAGAGTTGACAAAAGCTGGAATTAATCACGTTTGAATTCTACTCGAAGGTAGTATGTGCTTGTAATTGTTTTCTCATTACTAGCGCTCGGTAAGTGGGTCATTGTTACTCAAAATGCGGGCGGAAAATATCACTTTGTGTTTAAAGCAATATAAAAATCTAACTAGTCCCATTAAAAAAATACCATTGAGCTTACTTTTTTATTCTTCGACCATATGTAGGTCCGAACCATGCAAGCATTACTGTGTTCGGGTTCAATGAGCAGAGTAGCCAGTAAAATTACTGGGCTTTTGAGACTTAATACCTAATGTCTTAGGGTGACGAGCGTACTGTAATGCTGCGCAGGCCTTTGTGTTTCAAAGTTCTGAGTGGCACTGCAATTGTTATAGGCCAGCGTTATGCTTAAAACATCAGGCAAACTGCCAGCTCGTCTCGTTATCAAATAGTATAAAAAAGAAAATATTATCATCACGTATCATCAGATTTATTTTCAAGATTACCTACACTTCGCCTAAAATTCTCCAAGACTAAACTTAGCCCTTACAAAGAAGTCATCAGCATCTTAACTAACAACTTTTAGCTCTATGCACCTCCAGTTCTTATCGGTTGCTCTTAAGCACCCGCTTAACACTTTAAGCTACCTTTTATGACCTCGTTAACTGTCATTGCTGAAACGTGCTGTAAAATCTCAACTGTACCTTAACTACAGTCGATTTTAAGATACTCACTGATTAGATATCGGTTGATCTAAATCCCCTAAACGAATTGAAGAATAACTATATATATGTAGTGTTAGGTCCAGAAATTAGACACTCGGTTTGAATAATTGATACGTGTATTATCGCTTGTAGTTCAATGAGGACTGCTGTCCTTCGCCGCGTCTTCCCCTTGCATAGCGCTGAGACGACTACGGCGTAGCACTGACTTCATGACGTCATAGCGTAGCACCCAGCACCATACCATGCTCTACCTTTATTCTTACAGTAGTTTAAAGAAACTAAGAGATCACTTTCAACGATTGAACGTATGAATAGTATGAGAGAAGTAATTATCGCCGGCTTTTTTACTTCTAGTTAAGTTACTATGCTCTGCAAGCTACAAGGTTCGCACCCTTTTTTGCTATTTAAATTATTTTTACATTACAATTTCTTAATATATTATCCGGTTAACGAAAGTATGTTTGTACGTTTGTTAGTTTTTGATTCGTCCTTCTTTCACGCAATAACGGAGCAACAGATCGACGTGATTTTAGGTACAGATATAGTATATGTACCGGAGACAATTTTTTATCTTGGAAAAATGCGAGAAACACGTTTCTCAAGCACCAACCACAAAACGCCAACGCTTCAAGCCTACAAAAAGGATAAAGTAATCCGAAATCTAATTAAAACCTTTCCTCACATCCGTGTACCATCATGTTTCATCCTCTAAATCAGTGCCAACCAAAGATAAACGCCTCAATTCAAACTCGCTTCGGCTTAAAGGCTTGCGAAGGGCTAAAATCATTTAGGCCGGGTATGCCAGGGTCGGCCACCTGCGCCCTGTGGCCGTTAAAAATATTTTTAAAGACCTCTGTCAGACGCCAGATTAAGTTGCGAGTGAGTTATCTGTCAGGCCTACGTGTGCCTTTTTCTAAATTACATACGGGTGTGGAACGGGGTTTCATGTTACAATTGGCGTTTTATTGGATAAAGTGGAGTAAGTACACGGTCTTTACTAAGTGAGCTTTTTTAAAGGACAGTGCTCATTGCGCACATTCGGATCGCGAACGCGCACTTTGCCAACGTAAAGACTTGTTCACAGATTAGGACCCGAGGATTATTTGCTACCGCTGTGGCTACAGGCAAATATCGCCCGTATTTATATATTAAGAAGTTTTGTGCCTAGTCGGTTGTTTGTACCAAAGGCGATATAATATATAACGCTTAGGTCTGAATGTGTGCTTCGCAAATCAAACATTTCGCACGGTGAACGACGTAGCACAATGTTGTGAGGAAGACTACTTCGGTTGTCTTAAAAATAAAATTATTTGTAGTTTAAAGAAAATAAAAACAAACTTCCACCTCCTGACTGCATTATAAGACCCTCTATACCAAGTGCAATCTATTGGACTCGTCAAAACGAATCACGTGTCCAAACTCGAATGGTTTACTTGTAGCTACTGAAGAATTCCACTATCCATCTCCTGGCACCATCATCAGCTCCATGATACCAAATTATTGTATTGAAATCCAAACTACATATACATACAAAGTTTCATTTTGATACGACAATTAGAAATAGGTTAAAATTGACTTCTAAGATTTTATTATAATTGAAATTAATAAAATTGTGTTAAAAACAAGTCTTGGGACACACAAAAATTTAATTAGTTCGACAATTGTTTTTTGAAGTTAAATTAAGTTAACACACATGAAAAATAATAAGCCTCGCTCCTGTGCCTCACTTACAATGTGAGCTCTTCTAGGCAGTGATTCCATCTGACTGCTACTAACCAGGTTTGCTGGCAGTCCAAATAAAAAAATCCTTGAAGAGATAATGTGTACGGCTTCTATTATACAAAAGTATATCGCTGACACTAAGCTGCACTGGGACCAAGTTGTGGATAATGGCCCAGTCTCTCTCTCTCTCTTTCTCTCTTTCTCTCTCTCTCTCTCTGAGAGAAGGTCTGAATCCTAGAAGTGGGAGCGTAATAGGTTGATCATGATGATGATATTATTGACCGTAGGCTAATTTATATTGAGGGTTCGCAATTTTTATACTTCAACTCAAAAATATGAAGTGTCGCCATTGTTTGAATTTCTCTTAGAAACTTTAAGGCCGCAGTTCATAAATGTGAAGTGAACGACGTTTATAATTATGATCGGCAGTTCAAGAGCTAGATTTGACAGCAGATGTCAAAATTTTCATTTAAATAATTCAAAGTGTAAGCTATATAAACTTCGTTCGTTAAAGTTCATAGTTGAACTTCGGTTCGAAATAGTTGGTGAACTTGTAGCTAAATTTTAACTAAGTGTATGTCTTTTGTTTCAGGTAAGCATAAACACTTCAAACACACGCAATATAAAAATCACTTCAGCAACGTTACTCGGCACGTTAATCCGTTACTACTTGAAAGAAGGATAATCCAACACCCTTTTGCTTTTATAACATAAGTAGGGATTACCTAAATTAGATCAAAAAAATTGTAAAATTCAAAACTTTTTTTTCTTTTAGAAATGGTCAACTATGGCAACATTATGTACTTGAACATTATTGAACATTGCCGGCAAAACGTAAGACTCTTATCGTATGCGTTTATTTGTGCTAAGATAAACACACTATCACGTGGTTTACATTTTATGGCATTTATCTACCCCCAAAAAGGTCAAACAAACACGAGTCACAAAACCCCAAATTTATGAACCTGATTTTATTTTCACGATGTTTGCAAATGGTTATCCTTCTTTACTAGAAGGATTACATTTTGGATTTCGAACACACGCTCGGGCATCGGCACGTCCGTTCAGAATTTCAATTCGGCGTGTTTCGCCTTCCTTCGGCTTTTGCCACGTACCCCCAAGAGTTAAGGATGAATTTAAAATTAGAATTCCGTTAAAAAGAACGTTTAGTTTCTTGGTGAAAATAGAATTCGTTTCGCCGTTTTCAAAGGATGTGTAAACTTTTTCGTTTCACTGTGAATAGCAATTTCGTTTTGTTGGTTGGTTGTACTATGACATTTTGAATAAATAACTACATACAACTTATTTTTGTGTTCTTTTCTTATGTTCGTTTTTTCTTCTGACAAAATTTGTCCCTTATTTAAATACTAGCTTCTGCCCGTAGTTTTCACCAGCATTCCCACAGGAACCGTCAAACCGATCTGTCAAATTAAATCAACTTGTCAACATTATAAAACTTAATGTCAATTGTATGTCACACTAACTTCTGCCCGTGGTTTTCACCCGCGTTCCCACAAGAACCGTGCCTATGTTACTCTCCGGTCCATAAACTATATCTATGCCAAAAATCACGTCGATCCGTTGATTCGTTACTGCTTAAAAGAAGGACAAACCAACAAACACACTTTCGCATTTATAATATTAGTATGGATTAGTATGGATAGTATGGATTAGTATGATGCTTTCTTTATTTGAAAGTAGGTATCTACTTTCAGGTTGGTCCCGTATAAATTTTATCGAAATCGGTTCAGTAGTTTGTCACTAAAATCGGTTTCTGCTTTTTTAAACGCAATTTTCTTTTCCTAAAACACATCTTTACTTTATTAGTTGACCTTATAACAATCTGTATTTTATTGTTTGACCACTTTCTTACTAGATCTTAATTAGTAATGATATACTAGAAGATATGAACACGCTAAAATTAGTTATGAGTCCCGCTGCCTAAACACACTGATAAATGATTGGGAATAGATTATTAACTTTAAAGTGGTAGCTAACAAGGAGAGCACTAGAAAATATCCTACCACACTGCAAATCTTACCACAGCTTACAATTTGAGCACAATATCTTATATATTATTTGTTCGTACAAAAAATTGCTTTAAAAAAGCGACGAAACAACTTCAGCGAAACACCACTGAACCGATTTTGATGAAATTTCTATGGGAACAATATGAAAATGTATCCCTTCAAATAAAAAAAAATCCGAATCGGTTTATAAATGACGGAGATAGGAGGTAGCAAACACTAAAAAAACTTCTCCTTTTTGGAAGTCGGTTAAAAATCTAAAAATCTGTTATTTTTCATAAAAGTAATTTTTACATGAATCCGGATTAAAAAAGCAAAGAAAACAAAGTTTCAATTTGAACTACTACCATAGAATAAGTAATAGTACAGCCCGCTCCTACAAAAAAAAGCAAATCCGCATAAAAATAAAAATACTAGTAACATACAGTCCAAGCTAAAATTCATCTAGCATCGTAAATACCACTGTCCACCCAGTGGAGCTGAAATATTCGGATAGCTTGTCAAATTGAAAATCCGGATGGCAGTTTGCGTAACCTAGAGGACCAATGAGCGTGCGGAAGATTTCAGCGAAATGTTTTTCGTCAGTCATAGGAGTGACTAGAGTTTTTGCCGCAGTAAAAACTACTGTATTTTTTATGTCCATCTTTTGTTTTGATAGTTTGCATGGGGACGATCCGTGAAAGAGCGGGAAATTTTGAAAAATTACAATAAATGTAGCCTAATTGTTTGTTACTCACGCGAATTACAAAATATAATAATATTTGATTTGAGTTTTACGAAACAACTGTAACGGCGCTGAATTTGAATTGACAACTATATAAGTATAACATTGTAATTTGTAATTGAAATAATAAAACTGTAACTTTCATGCTATATGGAAAAATACATGTACTGTATAGACCCAATCACTTATTTTTATTTTTGTAATTTTTTTTCAACGGCCTAAATGCCTTTATTAAATTGCTAATACATAAATAAACACTACATCTAACCTAGCTAAACAAATAGTTGTATAATATACAAGCCAAAGTAAGCCTATAGATAATTCAAATATTCTAGCCCACTACCAGTTGGAAGCGTACCCAGTATGCTGACGGAATTGCCATTTTATAATTATCATGTTTGGAAGTAAATAAATGATTGATTGATTGAAACGTACTTTTTTATATTCAGGATAGACTTACGTTTGGAGTTTTGGCGGGAATGCGAAAATGTGCTGTTGTTGTGTTTGTGTTATTTACTAAAACCTGTGTTTTATCGAGTGTTAATGTGTAATAATGGTGGATTATTAACCATTAAGTGTTCGTAAACGTGCATAAGTGAAAGGCAAATTGTACAAAGACGAAAAACGTGTATTTTCGTATTCTATCCAAAACTCCATAGCTTCAGTAAAGTATCCACCGCTTTACTGAAGCGTCACTTCGACTCGACTGCGCCTAGACTAAACTTTAACGTGACTTTGACGACTTTTACATACCAAAACTAGAGATTTATTACATATCAATATATTTTATATAACTTGACACTCGCTAAATACGCAAATCGCGTGGAGCCAAAAACAAAACAAAAAAACTTACGTTTGACCGCAATCTCAATATAATTAAAAATTGTAATCGAATCAATGATACGTGAAAAAAATAGTCTTTAGAAAAGACAGAAAGAGACACGATTACCTAGGATTTATAATAAGCCATGCAGTGTAATAACACCGATCGAGTTTACCGACATCGCGAGATTACAGCACTCGGTCCAATCTGAGCCTTAAATCCTGTATGTAATAGGGCAGCTATCTCGCTCGCACGACCTAAGGCCGGCTGCAAGTTGGTTAGACTACTGTACAGGTGACACGAGATAAAGAGACTTTTAAGAAAACTTTTAAAAGACTTTTTGGAGGCGCACTGAACAATAATTCTGCCACTATAAAAAAACCACTAACCTCCTAGTTCCATAAATCCTAGTTTGAGGATTAGTAGGTGGTAGGACTAATACTTCTGCGAGTGTCCGTTGGGTTGGTACCACCGCTTTACTCGTGAAATCTGCCGCCAAGCAGTAATGTGCAAGCATTACTGCGTTCCGGTTTGATGAGCAGAGTAGCCAGTGAAATTACTGGGCTTAGATTTAATATCTAATGACTCAGGGTAACGAGCGCACTACAGTGCCGCACAGGCCTTTTTATTTCAAATTGTTATAGGCCGGCATTATGCTTACCATCAGGCAAACGACCAGCTCGTCTCGTTACCAAATAATAGAAAAAAAAAATATTTTGCGACACTGTCGTTTTCCAGCGAACAAAACAAAAGGATGGAACATACTGCAAACATTTATTAGAGACTAGCTGTGCCCCGCGGCTTCGCCCACGTAGCCTAAGGTACTCCTTATAACATCAGCTATCTGCCAGTGTAAATCCCGTCAAAGTCTGTTCAGCCGTTTCGGGGATTACCCGGAAAAAACAGACAGACAGACAACATTTTTTTTAAATGTGTTTTTGTTATATGTACCTACTGTATATACTTACATACGGATTTAGTGAAAAGCAGTTATTTTGTTATTACAAACAGACACTTTAATTTTATTTATTTGCATAGATATAGATTTTCTAAAAACCATTTATCAGTCAGTGCGAACGTTAGCGTGCGTGAGTTTATTAAACCGTTTTGATTAAACTTGAAGCACTGTTAAATAGCACGCCGCAATAAATAAAGTGAGCGGAAAATCGACATTTCCTTATCTGTCTCGGTGTCAGCGAAAGCGCTGAGCAAGCGGAACTGTGGTTGCTCAGAGATTTTGCTGAATGAATCCTTTAAATTGTATTTGAAATCGACGATACCAGGAGTTTAAATGTGTCGCGAGTATCGGTATTGATAAATGTAGAGTTTTAATTTTTTGAAGACATTATTGCTCATGTAAGTGTGATCTCGGCAAAGAATAGTGCCTCCTTTACCTTACCTTGGTATCTTTTCTAATGTTACCAAGATAAATAAACGGCCTTAACTCCTGTATAGATTTTAAGTCAATCTGGAAGGATTCAAGATAAGAGTGAATCAACACGCACTTGAAATATTTAGATTAACAGCGACACAATTACTATGAATGAGATTCTTTATAGTCACAATTATTATTGTATTTTTTTTATATTCACGATACATTAACGTTTTTGACCACTGCCTGATTTGATTATTGACGATATTATGATCGAAGGAGGTTAGCTTCTTAAATCCAGAATTTAATTTTTAACAAACTTTTAGTCACCAATAACGTATTCGACATTCAAAACGTGTATCAAGTATTTCCTCGTAGCAGGACACAGTGCACACAATGAACGTTAATGTGTGCATTGAACTCAACACTAGTGCATGTGAATGCACAACAATGCGTGTGCAACAACGCATAATGCTTACTTGCGCAGTGGACCAGATTTGATGCTGGTACCGAGTGTCAACTGTAGTGGACGCTTTATAGACGACGGCGATGTATCAAGCGTTTCGACGACTTGATGTATCGAAGTATTTTTGATGCACCATCGACCAGTATAATAATAATTAATATAGCGATACTTTGAAAATTATCACTAAAAACGGGATATTTACCATGTATATTATTTGATTTGAGTTTCCGATCACCATGATCCATCCGCCATGATCACGGGAGAACTGAGTTGAGTTCTCCTGTGATCATGGCGTTTGCAACAGCGCCGAAATATCGGAAACTCAAATCAAATAATATACATGGTAAATATCCCGTTTTTAGTGATAATTTTCAAAGTGTTGATGACCATAACAGTTTAAAAACCTATAATATAGCGATATCTTGTCCATTCTAAGGTTGTTTGGACGAAAACGTTAAGAGTACACATTGTCGTGCTTTCGTTTATGCATTTTAACAGAAATAGGGAGTCCTAGTTAGGGCGATTGTTTATGCGATCTTAGGCGTTTACTTGTTGTGTAACATTTTAGTTTTGTATATATACTATTGGATAATAAGACTAGCGGGTCGTTTGCCTGATGGTAAGCATAACGCCAGCCTATACCAATTACAGTGCTACTCAGAATTTTAAAACAAAAAGGCCTGCGCGGCGCTGCAATGCGCTCGTTACCGTGAGACATTAGATAAACTCAGTATTTTCACTACTTTGCTCATCAAACCGCGGAATATAGTAATGCTTGTATATTACTGCTTTGGTGGCAGATCAAACTAGCAAAGTGCTGGTACCCATCCAAATAGATACTCGTAGAAGAATTAGTCCTGCTACCTTGTTATTAGAGTACTATGCAATAAATAAACTAAACAGAAGAAAACCAAATTCCACTTACACTTCATCCACATACAGTCAGTTGCAATTAGCTTGTAACATATGCTCTAACAGTTCAAAGACATGTCTACAATATCTAAAGTCTAGACCTAAAGCTTTGTTGGCTTTCGAGTCTGTGTTTAAAGCGGTAGACCGCATGGCAATCAGGATCAGTTTGTTGATACAATATACCTAATAAACACAGCTTGGTTTCAGACGAAATGGATCACAGTAAACAATATTGGTCATAGGTTAGTAAAAATCGTGTGAGAGTTAGTGTGACTGAGCTGAAACTGGTGCGACTTTCAATAAGACGTACGTTCGAACCCATCGGCCAATGACTTTAATCAAATTATGTGTGGATTTACTACACTCGCTCTGACGGTGAAGGAAAACATCGTGAGTGTTTAAACCTGCATGTTCACAAAGAAATCGAGGACAAGTGACATCCGCCGAAATAGAGAAACCTAAATGGATTTACGGTAAAATTACTAAATAGGGGCATATATCTTTCAAACATTCAACAACAGTTTCATTCAGTCAACAACTAAATATACTAACCAATCAGGCCACACTACTAAACGACCTAAAACTGCGACGCTCACTGCATACTGATCATCTTTATTGCTCCGGTACATGTACAGATTAAAATGTAACATTGTCTAAAATAATTTGATTACAGTGACTCGCCCTTTCCCATCCGTTGTGACGTTAACTCAGCAAAAAGTTTTGGCAATGAATAAGTGAATATTTTGCTCATTTTGCTAACGAACTCGCCGCTGGGTTATTACAATTTGTTAACTCACAGTTCTTGTAGGTTAATGTGCAAGCATTACTGCTTTTCAGTTTGATGAGCAGAGTAGTCAGAGAAATTACTGGGCTTATGAGACTTAATACTTAATGTCTCAGGGTAACGAGCGCACTGCAGTGCCGCGCAGGCCTTCGTGTTTTGAAGTTCTGAGTGGGGCTGCAATTGTTATTGGCCAGCGTTATGCAGGAAAACGTCACTCGTCTAGTTATCAGAGTATAAAAACAAAGTTGCGTTGCGTAGCGTTTGTGTTATAAAATTGTTTTTAAAAACTAGAACCAATTACGACGAAAATATCGTGACATTATGACGTCATCTCCACCATTAGGGGAGTATTCTTTCATAAAATGTATCAAAAGACGCTTGGGATACGGTGTGCTACTTATAAAAAAAAACATTTAAATTGGTTGACAATTAGAGGTGAAACCGAGTAAACCTGCGACAAAAGAATTTAGTATTGTATTGTAAATTTGAGGTAGGTATACCTACCTATGTCAAAAAATTTATTATTTATTAAATTTAAGATTAGTTTGAACACTGGCTTTTGTTCATTTGGTAAGCGTTTGGCTGTCCGGTTATACAAGATTGATTTTGTATTAGAGTTTAAATCTAATCTAAGCTGATAGTAACAAGAAATAACTAACCCCAGCTTGAACCTAACTCCATCGTCCGTCACTTTATTAGACGGCTACCAAAGTTAACCTCACACTATCTAATAATTAACGCGAGTTCTAATCGAGTTCGAAGAGGAATTCGCGCAACACTCATCACCCTACCTTTGGGAAATTATGCCGGAATTTTAATGCTATCGACCCTTGGGTCTTAATTGAAAAAGTTTCTCTCAGCCCCAGAGAATGTGCTAAGGCGATGTGTTGAATTAATAAATAGTCCTGTCAGACATTCCGATTGAATTATTGACGTGTGACATGAGTTCGTGCGAGTTCCAAATGAGATCGAGTTTTGAATGAGTTCTCGTAGTGTTTGATTAATTTAATATGTCAAAATGTGGTGCGGTTGTTCGGGGGCGTTTTGATTTAATAATTAATTTTCCCAAAATTAATAACATATTGTGTAGACGCTCTGAAAACCAATTTTGTTGAATTCACTTTCTTACTGCGGCTGTCTTTTCTTTTTTGTGATTTGTCTGGATCAGTTTTGAATCGACAAGAGAAAATAAAATTATGTTATAAAAAGTCAATGGTCAATAGTAATATAATTTCACTATACAGAAATTATTAATCAACTTATTATAATAATATCACGAGCTAGAAATCGTCTAATTCCTAATAATATAAACAATAACGTCTTTCTATTTTCAAAAACGATTAGGTTTTCCGTGGCTTCGCACGTCAGAAATGATGTAGGTACCTTCATATGAACATAATTTTTAGAATCGGAATTGATTCCTAATATTAAAGGTAACACACAAACATAAAAAAAAAATATTTCTTTGTAATATTAGAAATGATGGAATATTATACGAGTATGTCTTGTAAGTGTGCTAAATATTGCTTATCCGTACCATGCGAACTGCGAAAATGCAGAAATGTGTGTGTAGGTTTGTTAGCCAATTGGTTTGTCCTCCTTTCAAGCAGCACAAAGCAACTGATCGACGTTATTTTGGATATAGATATAGTTCATGGACCGGAAAATAACACAGGCTACTTTTTGTAGTTTTTGTAGTTGACATAAGTTGGCCACTTTTGCCGAAACACGTCGCTTATGCACTCATATTTATGATATTAACAGTGGTTAAAAATACAAAACTTACCAACAGAAAAAAAAAACAAACCGAGTATATTCCAAATATATATTCCGAGTATATTCCTGGGCAATACTCAAGCATTATGACACGGTTATGACCTATTTCAGCTCCATGCTTCGATTCAAATTGTTTAAAACTAAAAACACTTTCCACTGGTGACTGTTCTTAGAAAATAAATCAAACAAAATTTAGAGAGGAATTAGCTATCCGGACACTTTTTCTATTCTTGTATCAAAGTAAAAGTACCTTAAGTTAGCATAAGCAACGACAACATTCTCGTCAAAAATAATTGTTATTAGTTTTAAATCATTATTAGGTACTACGTAACCGGCTAAACCACAATCACTCCTGCTTCTCTAAAAATATTATTTTTCCTTGTCAGTAGACACGGCTTTGCTTTTGATTGTGCAGGTAGATCCCATTTGACAAAGGACAACATCCATGTGTATGCTTATGACAGATCTTATACCGTTGAGGATCAACTTTTACGTACGATATTTTTGAACGAATAAAATTATGTAACATTAATAAATATACTCTGAAACTTAGATGTTTTTTTTCGGACTGATTAATGTATTTAAAGAGCGAGTGACCGAGCGGCCTAATTGGGAACTTGTGCGACTTTCAATTCGATGCATCATGGTTAGAATCACTTCTCGGCCTCGTGTCCGCCTATATATGTCTCATCATCAGTGACTTATTAAGTTATGTGCGGATTTATCACACACTCTCTAAAATGGTGAAGGAAAGCAGGAAACCCACATGTTCAAGAACCACAAAATTCGAGGACATATGCCATCCCCAAGCCCAACCCAAGTATTGGGCCCGCGTCGTGGTTTATGGCCCATACTCTCTCGCTCTCTCTCACTCTCTCTCTGTTATCCCAGCATTAGGAGCGTAATAAGGCTGAAGATTATTATGGTGATGAATGTCTTTAAGAACTAACTACATAGTACTTGTATATTGCTGTCACACAAACGTATGCTTTTGTACCATTTATGATTTAAATTTGTATGCGTCAGATAAATCTTTTTTCTTTCTTTTTTCTTCTTCATATCTAAACTAGCTTTTGCCCGCGGTTTCACCCACGTTCCTACCGGTTACCGTCACTCTTCGGTTCATAAACTATATCTATGCCAAAAATGAGTCGATCCGGTGCTCCGTTGCTGCGTGAAAGAAAGACAAACCAATTGGCCAACAAACCTACACACACTTTTGCATTTATTATAGTACGCATAGAAGAGATAAGTGATATTTAGCACACTTATGGACCGGAAAGTAACATAGAACACTTTTTATCCCAGTAAAATGCACGGTTCCTAGTAACGCGGGTAAAACCGTGGGCAGAAGCTACTAAAGTATAATTATCACCCTAAGATCTCCAACTCTCTTGGAGATCTGTGTATCTTCAAAAGTAAGAATTTCCACGAAAAGGTTTGTCCTTTAACGTTATTTTATTTATTTCGGTTCTACCCACATAATAAAGGACCTGTCAGTCAACCTTCTAATATTTCCCCGTTTGGGAATAGCTGTAAATATTATAAAAGTGAGCAACAAGTTGAAGTAGGAAATAATCTTTTACGGATAAAGGCAGAGAAATATTTTTATGTGATTTTTTTTATCGTCGAGTTTTTGAAACTATCTTATCTAAGGTAGAGCTGCGGTGGAAGGTACTACATAAGCGGGAATCCAAATAGGACTGGCTTTTCCAGCTTTAGGCAACTTATTTGGTGGATAGTAGCCAACCAGGCGTGCACTATAAATGCCCTATAGGTAATCCCTTTACGGGTGCAGCACATTTTTTTCCATCAGCGAAACCTCATTTTCAGTTTGAGGAGCCTATCAAACCTGTGAAAAATGTTTTAAATAAAATCCCTATCAAAAACCGTCCGATAACCGTATTCCAATTTCAAAAATATAGAAAAGTCATCCTTAAACTAGCCAGTTCGTTTTTCAATTGTTTGGCCGTGGTAAACCACCATCCAACCAAGCTGTGCTGGCACTAAAACTCTTGTTTCAAGCTACATAAGGCACGTTTTTCAATGTAGTGGTTCTGCGAGATACTGGTAGCGTTTGTATTGCATCTGCCTATCAATCACTGATGTCTGTGCTAGACGCGTTGGTCAACTGGAAATGGTCACTGATGATCTTTTTACTGTACCTATTGTGGAGTAGCCCTTTGAAAATTCATTAAAGTTTTTGCAAAATACTTGGATTGTGTTTACCTAAGAAAATTGTTTTGTAAAATGCCCTATCCTATCTTTTAAGGTAGATCAAACTGCACACGGTGTGCAAATTTGGTTAAAATCGGTTAAGTAGTTTAGGAGTCCATCGCGGACAAGCAACGTGACGCGTAATTTATATATATTAAGATATATTTATTATATGGGCGCGCTACGATGTATTGTTGCCTGAAGTAACGGTATTATTATTTAAACGCACTGGCTTAAAAAAAAAGTTATCGACAACAATAAAACATTGGAACTAATATAATGCGTATCAAGAATACTATGCAAATGGACGCGAACAGACAGCTAACGTTTCGAACGCAATTTAAAATTTTAAAAGTATTCATTGAATTCCATTTATCGAAAGCTCCAGCCGGCCGTCGTGTTTCATAACTGGATTATAAAGTTAGGCGCTAGTCTCACTGATGACGAGTGCGAGAAAACGCCGCGCTTTTTATACAAAGTGAAAAGGAAGGATCATCACACAAACCTAAATGTGCAAAAAGACAATCTATTTAGAGATTTGAACATCCCTGCGATGTTCAAATCAATTGCTAGAGTATTTTTATATGTTATTTGGTAACGAGACGAGCTGGTCGTTTGCCTGATGGTAAGCATAACGCCGGCCCATAACAATTGCAGTACCCACCCATAACTTTCAAACACAAAGGCCTGCGCGGCACTGCAATGCGCTCGTTACCCTGATACATTAGGTATTAAGTCTCATAAGCCCAGTAATTTCACTGGCTACTCTGCTCATCAAACCGGAACACAGTAATGCTTGCACATTTCTATTTGGCGCCAGACTTCACGAGCAACGCGGTGGTAACAACCCAGACGGACACTCGCAGAAGAGTTAGTCCTCCCACTAACAATAATGGAAAAGTCTTTACATAGGTACTGATCTTACAAGTCTTTCCCTGCCTTTGCGTTAAAATATAAATACTTCTATATTTATATGTATACGATAAATACTTCTAGCTGGCATATTATTTTATGATAATTTCTTAAAGCTTATTACGCAACATTATAAGCTAACAATTGTCTCATTGCTTAGATACCAGTGAACCCTTGTCTCTAAAAACGATTTTTACGCGTTTGCATTTCATGTTGGAAGTATTCGACAGTGAATTAATTGGGAAACCTTAGTCACAAATTTACGCTGGTGATCTTCATTCGAGAACGCTGTGTTCTTACATAATATTATTTGATGTCACTTTTGAAGTTTACTTTCTGCTCACTTCCTTCTACGACGTTAGTTTACATAGTTGCATAGTTTTGTTTAAAAATTACTTAAATAAATCTTGGAATAATTTTCAAATAGAAAAATGTTATGTTCTGTAGATACATACTCGTATGACCTTTTATATCTACTAATTAAAGCCTTTTTAACTGATCTAAAATAGGAGAGGGTTCTCAATTCATCTGTAATAGTTTATTTGTAATAAATTACAACAAATTATATATTCGATAGTGAAACCTTTTTATACATAAAACAATACAATATCGTTGTATTAGGTAGATCAGATAATTTCTTCGATGTATCGAGATTTATTGTTCGTTCAAATAAACTATTATTATTATTATCTGTATTTCTTTTGTGTAGATGTTACTTGATTTCTCAGCCAATCGTCAATCGATTTAAATTATTATTTTTCTCATCACAACGGTAGGTAATCAACCTGGACAGTCAAGCAATATCCTTTAATTGGCGAAGAACAATATAATATTATAATATAAACGTACTTATGAAACAAGACAAAATTTAATCATAAAGATTAATTAATTAAATAATCCCTAAATTCACGCCAGAATTAGCAACCAATTTGCGTTAGCTAAAATTAATTATCAGACTAGGAAAGTGAAACGTTCAATAAAATTAAAGCAAACACATTCAAATAACCCAATTTGTAATTATTATTGTAATCGATACTATTAACAAAACGTGCACTAAGAAATCGCTCAAACAGAATTTCAATAATACAATTCAAAACATCAAACGTGAATAAACTAATTACAACAAACACTAATTTCAATGGAACCAATTTATAACTGCAATTGAAACTGAACAAACATCCACTGATATAATGAGATAATCAACAAAGCAGGGTTAATTTCGCGTTTCGTACCAAAACGACATTTAATTAATACCAGAAGACCGAGGAGTGCTTGACAAATTACCCTTGATGTCGTATACAGCTGCGCGTTCAACACGGCCATGTATTTTTAATCCTTATAACTAAAATATGAACTTCGCTTTTTATATGGTACTCGCTGGCTGTATGGTAAAAAAATGGCTTATTGAGCAAACATTTTATACATTTGACGATAGCCTAATTTAGACATAGCTTGAATAATGCTTTGTGGTGTAATTATAATTATTTAATATGTGTTGGAATTTCTGATTTTATTTCATTTTGCTGATTTTGCTTATTGTTTAATTATTACTACAATTATTGACATTGTATTTATTATTGTCATTATATTTTACTAGGTGTTAAGTAGGTAGGTTGGTAGTGGCTTAACAATTCTGACGCGATTGGTCTCATGCCTATAAAGAGAAGAACGAAATCATCTTCAAAAATATGCTAAGAAATAATAACCTGCATGAGAGAGTTGCATTCGGTTAAAATGTTTCTACTCAACTGTTAATCATTATAATTATGTATTAATCAAAGCTATTTTTGTGTTCTAGTGCAAGTATCAAATTTTCTGTAAACTACTAGCGACTTTTATTCACTTCAACGATTGTCAAACCGTTTGAAATTTTCACCGGTCCGCCACTTCCCAAATTAGATTGTAGCAAACTATCAACGGAACTGGTTCCGTTTATAGATTTTATTGAAACTTACATTTTTTCACCAGCCTTTTCATTTTCATTTTGACGCGTCTACTACAGTTTCCGATTCCGATTTCACTCATTCATATTAACATTTACAAATCTGAATTTAGTCGCTACGGATAAGAAGCGAATTCGGCTCCGTCGACCGAATTAAAAATTCAAAACTCACATTTCCCCCCGATAGTAAGAGAGGATCTCCTGAATACAGCATTTGTGAAATTTATCGCTCAAGAGTGAGCGGTAGTAGATTGCCATTCGGAGTGGTAACCTCGTATTTCGGCGGGAGATTATTTTATATTTGCTTGGGGAATCGACCGGTGGAACCAATTTCGGGATTATCCTCCAAGTTCCGATGCTAATGCACTTCGTGTTTTGATGCAATCCCCACTGGCTCCTGTTATGTTCGCAATTTATGCTTCACAGGTCGGTCGGGCTGCTTATCTGTAGTTGAGTACATAAATGTATATTATTATTATAGTGTTTGTTGATATCAAACTTCCAAACTTTATAGAAATTTAAATGAGTTTAACAAGTACTAACTTGTACTTCGCTGGGTAATAAAGTAATAACCATTTAAATAGAAATTATTATTACTTTTTAGGTGTACACAAATATCTATTGTTTTTTCGTTTTATCATACAATAACACTAATGATGCTACAAATTCTCAACAACGTCTTTGATAGACTCGCGCGATGTTATTTTAGAAAACGCTTCGCATTTACCAGCTAAATGTGCGAAATAGCCGTTTCACGAACTGTTTGGTCTTTGCTGCACTGTTTTAACAAAGATTTATATTCCCCCGTCTGACGTGGAGTTAGAATGGAATCGTTCCTAACTTGTAGGTATGTTTTGTACTGCAAATAGTTATAACTTTAGTTTGGTATCTAAAGCATAGTTGATTAATGGTAGTTTATAATTTCTTCATGGCCATTGGGTTCTTAATGTCAAACTTAATTTTATTCTAATTGAAGTTAATATCACTATTACCATATTTTTGAGTACAAAAACATTTATTTTCAAAAAGCTTGAAATAACTCTGAATCAATCTGAACAAAAAATATACCTAACTAGCTTCTGCCCGCGGTTTTCACCCGCGTTCCTACAGGAACTGTGCATTTTTTCCGGGATAAAAAGTAGCCTATGTTACTCTCCGGTCCACAAACTATATGTATTCCAAAAATCACGTCGATCCGTTGGTCCGTTACTGCGTGAAAGAAGCACAAACCAACAAACACACCTTCGCATTTATAATATTAGTAGGATTATGGGACCGCCTCAGGATCTTTTTAATACAGTACAGTTGTTTAAACCATTCAAATTGGTGGTTAATTACAAGTCGAGACGTTCTTTTGCCTGATGGTAAGCATAAATAACATCAGCCTATAAAAACCTGCAGTACCACACAGAACTTTAAAGGCATGTGCGGCACGGCAATTGCGCTCGTTACCCTGAGACACCAGGTATTAAGTTTTACTAGGAGGTAGGACTAACTCTTCTGCGAGTGTCTTACTTGTAAACTTTGGGACACAAAGGCTAGCGCGGCACTGCAATGCGCTCGATACACTGATACATTAGATATTAAGTTTCATATAAGCCCAGTAATCCCACTGGCTATTCTGCTCATCAAACCGGAACATAGTTATTCTTGCACATTACTGCTTGGCGGCAGACTTCACGAGCGAAGTGGTAGTACACACCCAGGCAGACACTCGCAGGAGAGTTACTCCTACCACCTAATGCATGGTCGTTTCCAAGAAATCGCGTACATACACACAAAAAAAATACAGACGAAATGACAACATTCTCTTTTTGGAATTTAGCTAAACATTAATAATGTCAACACCAGCAGCTTGATAATGATAAATTTATTACTTACTGCTTGAATGTCATGGAACGGCACATCATGGCGATGTACAAGTCTCACAAAATTTTAATAACATATACGTTTAAAATATTTACGTTTTGTTATGTAAGTGATACATACCTATTCCATAATTTTAGGTTATGTGTTGTTTGAGTTTTGGGTGAGCGTATTGGGAAACTTCAAAATAAATAACTATACAGAACTATGCTAAATTACTCTCCTATAAATAACTACACGTTTATACCTACTCAGTTTTATGCTCAGTGATATTTACGGCATAATCAAATTAGTGTTGCATACAATAGTGTCCAAAACCGTTGTATGTGAATGAGCGGCAAACAGCGTGTTCTGATTTCAATATCTAAATATTAATATAGAGTAATGATAATTTGAATTAGCTGTTCTAAATATTAGTGTTTGAATTTCTATAATATTTAAGTAATTATTGTCATCACTACACAATTATTATAATAGCCCCTTCACTGCACTGAGTTCATGTTTGTTCGGGCAGAAAAAAACTAAACGAAGAAACTACCTACTGTACACGTATTTTCATATACGGTTTTCACCGTTGGATGGTCGGTGGATGGCCCATACTCTCTTCGAGATATGGCCGGTATCGCTGCAGTGGGAGCGTAAAAACTGAACTCAAAGACAAAAATAGTACACGTGCACTTTAAAAACACGTAGTTACCGAAGTACAAAGATCGAAACAGAAATAAAAGGCTTACTACCGCAAGCCGAACGCTTTGACCAGATCGACTTGGGTTAAACGGCGTGCGACCCGTGACATTTGACACGACCTTTTCTTTCATTGAATAGCCATGGAAATAGGGTTATTAAGGGCTCTCGTCTTGGATATCCGAAAATTCTTGTTTCGACCTTTTTTTAGAGTAAATAAAATATTGGAAATTTTCAGCGTGATCACTTTAAGTGTTTAGGTGTACTGTTCGAAATTCTTATTACTACTTTAAATACTTATTACTTACTACTTACTAATTTTATGAAATTCTGTTGTAATTTTACATAAATTTACTGCATAATAATATTACTAGCTGTATAGATGCCAAATTTACACGCTTTCTTGTTAATATTTTCAAAATTGCGTCTTACCACTTTGAAATTTGGTATTTGATTAATGTGATTCCATTGTTTACAATAAAAACATCAAAGGTTACTTACTGACTTTGGGTCGCTTGCGGCAATCTAGTTAGTAAAAAACCGGTTGACTATTTGGCATCCAGATACTAACCTAATATATAATTAATATAATTTAATTTATTTAAAATTTATAGGCTACTGCACTTAAATAAAAAAACTGCCTTCTACCTATATATATATAGGCGTGTTCTAGCAGCTCCACTTGAGAGCCGGTTATATTAAAAACTGCGTTTTGGTTACCTTAAATCGTAATATCTAACCGTTCGCTGGGACAATGGTGAAAAATATAAAGTTTACTTGCTTCATCTTTGCAAATACTTTCACGCCAAAGTTTCCTGATTTCAAGCAATAATGAAAATGGACCTTTAGCATAGTAGAAAAAGAAAAGCAGGTTATCTTCATAACGAACTCGTCTTGGATGAGTGCGCGTCAGTACCTACGTATGCACCATACGAACAAAATTTATTAACAGCTCAGTCTTGAAAGTCCTAGAATATTATAATCTATTTTTGCGTGCGAACTGGCGAACGTGAAAAACAGGTTTGTGAAGATAACATACTTTTTTGTTTCTACTATAACCCAGAAATATATTTAATTCCAAAATACGTGCTGCATGAATATAATAAAAATACATTTGAACTGTGACCGGATGGATAACGACATGGTATAGAAATTATTACAAGCGTGGTTTGAATTGCCGTAGTAAATTCAAATTGATGTTTAATAAATAACGTCAGTTATGTTTACACTCAACTAATTTATTTGCGGTACTATGTTTTCATTGGCACTACAAAATACGCTTGCTTACTGTTTAAATTAGTAGGTATTACATAAATTACTTCACAACGAAAATAATTATCACTTTGAGGATAGGCTTAAAAGTTCCAATGAAATCAAAGTGGATTTTTATCATGATGTGTTAAATATAAAAAAATGTTATTAATTGAACAAAGTGTTCAATATGTTCAATCATATAACATACAAGTATCTGATGATTATGATGGGCGTATAATGCTATCCACCACTCCACTAATCGATTTTCTTGCCTTCGGTTCATTGGTGTAAGTTTTCTAAAGAAGCAACTAGAATTATGTACTATAACTTCCGCGAGCGCCCACCTTGAGCCCGCGCGAATAGCTTTAGCTAAATTAGGGCCCACGTCAAACAAAGATATTCGTGCGCTGGCGCTAATTTCTCCCGAACCCCGTTTCCCTGCAACGACGGCTCAAGCCGAGGTTCGTGCTTCGTGGTTCATCCCACGCAGTGCCCTTCAGCTAGTCGTCACACGATTTTATAGGGCTGAGGACCATCGGTGCTCTCCCACCCTTCGGAGACGCTGTAAAGATCGTTAGACCAACAGCACGGTCCTTCAAATAAAAAGGCAAGGCATGTCCTCCAAGGCATGTCTGTCGAAAGCGTACCTAGTCAATTCCGATGTGAGCGTGAGTTTCTTACGCTCATAAGTTACATAGTCACTTATACTAAGATTAAAAGGCCAGGAAGTTTGCAATGAGAGTATCATGACGCATCGTGGGAAAGGCATCAACATTTAATTTCCGTTTGGCGTATGATCCCGTTCACATACTTTAGATGTAGAAAAGATGCGTGTCTGAAAGACTCGTCTTCATTCCATCTGAAGAAAAGGACAAGAATTTTTACAACGTATAGTCTTAAAAAATGTTCACAGTTACTGCATAACCAATAAAAGATCTGTGTTTTACAATATCTTGCACCCTAAAAGAGTAGGCAATCTCTTACTAAATACGAATAATTTGTATTTACTCTGAAGGTGCTACAATTGATAGTTAAAATATATGTTTGTATATTTCTAATTTACATATCAAAGCAGGCTAAAAATGTTTATAGTTACTGCAATGTCCAATACAAGTTCTGTGTTTTACAATCTCTTGCATCCCTAAAAGAGGAGGCAATCTCGTATCGTACGAAATATGCATAGCTTGAATTTACTTTTAAGGAGCTACAATAATTGGTAAATTACCGTTACATGTTTGTTTATATATAATTTACATACCAAACTATAATAAAAAGTAATAAGTAAAGAAACAATCTTAACACTAAAGTACAATGAAATGTAAGTCAGTGTGATGTAATTTTTCTGCTAAGCAACTTACATAATATTAGCCTTACAATTATAAAGAGACATATATATTTTGGTGTATAAGATAATATCTTCCATTTTGTATTCACCGCTCCCGGCGAGGAGGAAGTCACTCAACGACATCATCTGCAGACTTCCGGTGTGGACGAGGATCGCGTCATTTGATTTCCGGACGCTGTCGGTCTCTATTCGTACTTCCTTCGGACTATAAGATGAAAAATAAGATTCATCAATATTTGAATTGCAATTTAGTTTGACAAGCGTAGCATGAAATACTAAAAAAGGTGAAAACCGTTCCCATTGAAATCCTTTTACATAAATATATATTTATAGTAGTTTGGGTAGAAGTTCCTTGATACTCGTAGTGTCGGAGAAATTTGGTAAACTGGAACACAAAAAAAAATTGTAAGCCTTCTTAGTCTGTGTACCTCCACGTATGTATATGTACCTATACGACCTTGAAATCTCCTTGTTTTGTGGGGTTTCCAATAGAGTAACTTCGTATTTTATCGTGCGTGCCACGAAAACGTCGTACCTATGAACAAATATATTGGAAGCACAGATACGAGTAACTACGTAATTATACGTTATAATAAGTCCTTGATAATACATCATCTACCTTATTTTTGTGGTTCAACCAGAATAAAATATGTCATTAATCGTCAACAGACATTATGAGTTAAAAATATTTTCTGAAACCCACAAAGAATATGCGTGGAAGTAAATCGCAGGAACAAGTAAATGACGCGAATAGTAATCGAAGATAGGAAACGACGCTTGCTAAAGTCTATAAATCATATTGCTCGTATATCATTCACGTAGTTTAGGGTATACATATTTATTCATAAGTCATTTAAATATTTGAAGTTTAGGCATAGAATAACAAACTAGTTTAGGAAAAGGCATAAACTTGTATTTAGTTTTGTCGTTATTGTTAAGAAGTCTAGTTCATATTACATACACAAACATCACCGCTTTGCTCAAGTAGTCTGCTCCCAAGCAGTAATGTGCAAGCATTACTGTGTTCCAGTTTGATGAGCCAAGTAATCAGTGAAATAACTGGGCTTATGAGACGTAAAGAGCGCACCATGTAGCTGTATATTATGGTAATACCTAATTACCTGTAATACCATAATAAATATGGTAAGCAGTATTATAATACTATGTAATAAGTTATTAACTCAATGCCGGTATGGCACATTTACCTATATCGTGTAAAAATAGTTTTTGTAGGAAATAAATAAAATGAACACGCTATGGTTTTATTAAACCTTTTTTTTTCACCAATTAATTTTGACACACTATGATTTCCATATTTTCATAGGTGTGTGCTGAGCCGAGTCACTATGGCCACCAGGGCAACATACATTCCCCTTTGCACAATTCAAAAAAATAACTCTATCTGTACTATTGCAATGAGGTAACACATTATTGTCTTTTTATCCCGGAATAATTTATTTATGGTTACTGTGGTAATCTCCATGCGCCTGTAACCACCGGCCGCAGAGAGTATTAATATTCCAAACTTAAAAAAGTACAACAAGCGATGGTTAATGTTGATTCTTTATTAAAGCCTCCATAAGGATGTCTTACGTTCGCTGACCTACCTACCTTATATTTCCAAAATCTTGTTGATATACGTATAATGTCTTTACTTAAACGCTTCTCTATGTGTGCGTCCATAAGCTTATGTGGGGGTGTATGGAGAACTGCGATAAAGGGATTATAATATGGAGTTCCCAGCTATTGAAATGCTATAGTAAATGCTATAGTACTACGAAGTTCCATACAGTATATGCCCTTTCAGTTTTTGTGAGCCCATTGATGTCTATAAACGGGTGTTTGAATGAAAATTGCAAAACAGTATTTTCGATACCAATTTCGTTTGAATGAACAGTTTCAGTACAATGTTTTTTGAGTAGAATAGGGTGGCATTGGAGGAAAATGAAAACTGACGGAAAATGCTGTGAACGAAGATTGCCAGTCAACATCATAATCTATTGCGATCAACAAGACACGTGCCAGGCATGGTGTAAATACTCCCTCGCCCTATTTTATGAGGGACGCTTATATTTAGCAATGGACGTCTTCCGACTTATTATAGAAACAGAGTTTATTTGGGTAGACGAACGTAACAGAGACCCACTGCTAATCAGTCTAAACTACAAGATTTATAGATAGCCTTCATGAGTGCTCCCTCAGGGCCTATATGAATAAAGCAGTTTTAATTTGAATTTGAATTTATTAAAAAAAATCATCAAGCTTAAAATATTTCACGCAAGTAAACGCAACGGTAGATAGCATGGAAATATTAGTAGACTCACGTTAAGGATTTCGGCATATAAAAATTTAAAACATTCTATTCCCAACTAGTGTTCGAAAATAAACTTTAACACCACTGCCATAAAGCATAAATTTACTTACACATTTGAGTTATTTCTCGGTACCGGGACCTCCATTTCCGGTGAATGTTTGAAGAGGCCTCGTCCAATAGAGGCGCTTACTTATACTCCGTCGATTTTGCAAATGTCGAAATGTTTACATAAACTAATTAAATGAAAGGGTACACGTAAATAAATTGGTTTATGTTATTTGCAAAACTTGAATGGACCTTTCTGTGAAGTAGTTTTTTGAACCCTTTATATAAATAAGATGAGGTTTGAGAGAACGTTGAATTTTTTACAATTATTTGGTGTGATCTAATTTCATACAATAAAGGTGTTAAATGAATGAAAAACGATTTAAAAGTAAAGAACCGTGCATTTTTACATACATGATAACAAATAATCACGTCGTTTGGTTGCTCCGTTGCTACATGAAAGAAGGCATAGTACCAAGCAAACCATCAAATGCACATTTGCATTTATTGGCCGAGTAAGCGAAGCGAACGAAGTCTCTGCAACAACCGGCCAATTTTTTCTTTCGTCTGTCCCTATGTTGGTACTCGCGTACAAGTCATATTGTCAATGAAATTTGATGAAGCTTGGTATACCTACCGTTTCTACAATTTCATAAATTTTCTTGTCGTCAGTGATTTTTGATTGAAGAGGGGGAAGTTTGCTGCGGTGCCATTTACGGGCCGATTTTCATAATATTTCTCAGAAATAATCGGTAAAATTGGTGTGAAACAAAATTGGAAAGTAGTTAAAAAGTAATTTATATTAATTATGGATCGACATGTATTGAATAATTACATCAAAACATTATCTTAAAATACAGAGAACTATAATACTACATTTACTGTCATTATTCACGTAAATATCTAGATATTAGATCTAGACCTGTGGGAGCGATCGATGTCTACTCCGAAATTGTTGAGATGATGTTTTTCTTTTACAAGCCGTAGCTCCATCTAGCAGGCCTTGCTTTGTAGCGATTGCATTGATATAAATTACATAGATTATAAAAAAGTTAGTGCCTATCTTATTTTTCAGTCTTCAGCACCATCTTACATTAACGCCTAACATAACAACATGAGATTTTCCATTACGGGTCAGAAAACTACACAACATGTGTAAATCTTAACTCTCATGTTTATTTTCTTTGGGAACTAAAGGCCCATATAATAAACAGGCAAAAGGACAGACAGATCAGCTACTGGGTACCATTTAATTTAGACCCATCGAGTACCGGACCCAAAAAATGAAAATGAAACTTGGCATGACAAGCGAAAACTCGGTTAAACTTTACTGTGAAGTTTAATAAAACTTACAAACAAAAAAGAAAAAATATCGAAAACAGTAAATAAAAATAAGGAAAACGAAAATGAATTACACTGTTACATGGTCCATTGCACGAACGAAATTCAATTTAGCAGCTATAAATTAACGTCATGCAGTACGAAAAGCTTTTACAATGAAATATTGAACCGATCGAGAACATTTTAGATTGTGACAATGATAAGAGAGCCTGTCTCTGTTGTTTTCTCAGAAATTCGTTTTCGTGTTGCGCTAACTTTTATAAAGAAAGCTTGAAGTGCTCAGTTGTGATTTTAATGTTACTGTGGAATTTAGAAATTGAATGTTTCTTCAAGTTAGAGAAACTAAGAACCACTCGTAATAGAGACACATTAGACGCTAATGCTTGATTGATGCTTAAAAACCACGATTATCGCCGCTTCTACACCATCACCTATACTTAAAAACATAGTATCACTACCACTGCGTGGAGAGAAACACATGGAGAGAAGTGCAGAAGCCACGGTAAATATGCGGTGGTGTGCAAGTGTATATATGTATATATGTAGCGGAGCAGTCGTCACTTTGAGCCCAGGCAGGGCTTCGATGAGTGAAAGAGACAGCACTAGCTGGGCTGTATAGCTGTTCTTGTCCGTTTCTTGGTTTCACTTCAAACCGCACGTGAGCATGTAATCTGCGCTTGTTGTAAGACCGTGGTTATTTTGACAGCAAAACAAAAACAGGCATCATTAGCGTCTAACGATTTGCTCAGTTTGGGCTGGTACCAACGCTTTACTCGTGTAGTCTTCCGTCAAGGAGTCGTTTATGCAAATACTGAAAATGAAAGTAAGGGAAGAAGGAAAACATCGTGATGCCACTAAAACATAATGGTAGGGCATTTTCAAGTGTGAATTTATGGGTGTGTTTCGGCAGCTGTATTTTAGAGCCAGTTCTAATCTACGTCTAAACCTAGCTGATGAATATGCTAACATATACACCACCTTCTCCACGTGGTCAGTTAATATCAGACCTATAAAGTATAAAATGGTGCTCAAATTTTCAGTCTGTATGTTAGTTTCAAAGCTGTCTAAGCATTTACACAGTGCATTCATCAGACTTTAATAGAACCAAAATAGCCTCAATTTAGAGCTAAATATTTTTAAAAGCCGGGATCAGCTGAAGAACCAACGGTCCAAATAAAATTCACATTTTAGTCGGCAAAAATAAATCAAGTGACTTCAAAATCAGGATCTCGCGTAATCTCGCTCTATCACTTCATCGGACGTAAGCCAAAGTAAACCTTGAATTTATGAGACTAAAATTCAAAATTGTGTAACGATAGCTGATCCAATTTTACGGCGGCTAGGAAAGGTGATTTTCCGCTGTAATAGCAAACACGATTTGCGGAGCAGAATTTTACTAGACGTAATTTTGTCATTTACTGAAAGTTGCAGTGCGATCGTTTCTGATCCATACGAAACTTCAAAATGTTGTTTACAATATAAAAGTAATTCTGATATTTTTAAATCAATTTTTTTTCCAATGTGCTCTTAGCCTCTAATAACTAGCTAATACTTAAATATACACTACATCTAACCTAGCTACAAAAATTGGATAATCTACAAGCCAATATAGCCAATTACAATCATATTAATTCAAATATTGGTAGGTAGTTAACTATAAGTATTCGCTACTATACCGTAGGAAAAAATATTTGTGGTTAATTTCATACAATAATTCAAGAATATTTTATTCCCGTGGTTTTTAATAAAAAATGTAAAAGTATGAAAAGCGTGATATCGCTTAACATTTTAAAACCAGATTTATTTTCGCACGCAATCTTTCCTAACTGGGTCGGATTCCACCCAATAACCTTTCCAAACAAACTTCTAACTAAAAAGAAAAAATCCTAGAAAGTTTGCTACATCATCACGCTAAATGGAAATATAGTCTGGTGTATAGCTTCCATCTTGGCCTTTACAATAATTATGTGCCTTTTCCCAAATAACAGTAAAGAATACGTCCTTATCCTCAAAAGGTATCTCTCAATTTGAGAATATGAGTACGTATCTTCATTGTCTATATATGTCAAGATAAAAGTAAGCCTCTTATACGACACATCTTGGAAAGAATGCCCACAAATGAAAGCTGAAAGAAGGTGAAAAAGAAACACAGTAGCGTATTTAGAGTCATGTTTTGTTGTAACATAAACTTTCCCGATTTGAAAACATTATTATAACTTAAGAACGGCGATAAAAAAACAAAGGTTTTTATTTACCTCGACGTTTCGATCAAGTTGCATTGATCGTGGTCAATCGGAAGATGTTGAAACGTCGATAAATACGTATGTTTTGTTTTTTATCGCGAATAAGTCCTGTGTTTGGATTGTTGACTAAGGGTTGAGTAAAAGTTTGAGCGTGCAATTTCTACAAGTATTTACTAGTAGAGAATATACTTACATACTATATTCAGTACCTAAATATAAATGTTGTTTTTGAAGTGATGATGATTAAATTATTATTAATAGAGCAGTTATCCTCCTATTCGTAAGTCAAATCCGACAGTGAGTTTAATTTCCTGAGCAAGTAAACGTCGTGATCATAAAATAAAGGTATTGCATTTTCTAGTGCTCACCTGGCTAGTCACCACTCTGCATTTGAAAATCTATTGCTCATCTATTACCCACCTATCTTGAAAGTCAGTTCAACTATAGGTAATTGTGTTCCCCACATTCAATTGCATCATCACAGCTCAAGTGAGATAGTGGCGAAAGAATACCTATCGAAAATGAAATAACATTCAGACACGCATATTATCGATTCCATAGTAATGTATCGATAGTATAATCTATCTGATCCTAGTACTCACCGGCCCTACCCTGATTACGCCCATACAGCAAAATGATATATTTCGAGAAACGTCACATGTTATAATGGTGAGATGTAGTCGTTAAGATGTTTCCGCAAGATACACTTGAGGAAGTAAAATGAATGAGAGAAGGACGATAATGTTCTGCTTTTGGAAAATATAATTTGCGGGAAAATCGTAATGTACGTGGTTATGTGGAAAGTAAGCCAATTTGGGAATAATGTTATCTTCGAAGAAGAATACAAAGAAAAGAATATTTCACCGAATAAATTTTGTTTGCGAACCAAATTCTTTTCATTCACTCAGACTCTATAGCGTATATATAGGTTTATATGTGTTTACTTTTTTCAGTTATCAGATTTTTTTCTTTTTGTAGCAATTTTAATGTTTTCAACCATAAATAAAGCTATATATGATTTGATGAGTACACCTATATTGAAAATGATTAATTCTTAATCTTGACAGGTTAGTGTTTGAGCTCTATCTCAATTGATATTAATTACAATAAAAGTAATATTTGACGACGTAATTAAAATTCTCATACATGAAAAACCTGTTTCATGATAAAAATACAAGCGTGCTATACCGCGAACAAAAGGTATTTTAGTATACGGTAAAACCTTATACTAAAATCGTTGGCATTATATTACATATAGGTTGGCTAATCTTTTCCCAACTCAACATATAACATACATATACTGATATCCCGCAAACAGGTCCCAAAGGAGAAGTTTACCTATATATTACTGTTCATAGATTACTTTGCTCCATCCACATTGGGTTCTAGTTTTATCTCAGTACAGATTGATTTATAAGGGTGCGTTTTATTGTGGCTTATCCGGTTTATCCGGTAATTAAGTCCGACTTGGTCCGTAATCCCGGTTTGGAATCGGATCAACCTGCCCGGCATTATGTCGAGCGATGGTGATGACCTTCAAATAGGAGCCCCATACGCAGACTGTGTTAAATTCGGTGTCTATATTCTACATGCTTCTTTATGCATAATACTTTATTATATTCTCGACAGAGTGTGTTACATCTGACCTGATTTTGAGCGGCGATTTTATCAAGTGTAGGAAACACGTTAAATCTAGCTATATAACTATCAATCTAATCTATATATCACCTTGCTATCGCGTAACAAGCGCGGCCGACTTCACCACCAAATATTCGATCAGGTCAAAATTCAAATTATAACATTTGAAATTGAATTATTGGTATCAACATCAGCACAATATTCACGATCGTCTAAATTCAAATTTGAATTTCAAGTTGTTATCTTCCAGATTTCTATTCGCGATTTAATTGAAGTTTGATAATGGTTTTGAAATTTCCACAAGTGAACTAATAAAATTAGAAGTTGTTTACATTATTTTGATAATTTATACTCTTCAATCACGATATTATTATATACCTAAGTACTTATTTTTTATCGACAGAGAGTTTCAAATGGTAGTATCTTTATTGTCATATTATTTAGTTTACTTTTTTAAGCAAAATCTTAAGCACTCATAGTTTTTGGACAGTAGGATTCAGTATCGCAGGTGACAGGGACATACATCAGATACACAACAAAAACATACAAGTCCCGAGAGCAAAGTATATGCTCACTCTCACTGGTCAAACCTCAACACCCTCGCATTGCAGGTTGGACTATAGTATCAAAATTAGCCACGGCGGCGTCGTATTATCACTTTCTTCAATATGAAGTGAATATTTGCATCTCACAATTCGAAGACTGGTTTATGGAACGAAGACTATTTTAACATAAATGTATAAATGGTTTTATCGTCGTTCGCCACGGTTTTCACACGAAAATCACTTCGCGAAATTAGTTATTCGGTCAATGCTATGAAAATTGAGCTCCATTTTGTAGAAAATGCAATAGATAACAGATTACAAGTACCTAAAACTTGTCGTCGTGACAAAACTAGTTTCGAAGATTCGTTTTCGTTCTCAGGACAAAGGTTATGTTTCGTTTTCGACAAAACTCAACAACGTCCTACCTATTACTAATTTTATCTTATCGAACTGTCAATTTATCGATCGATATGGATCGCAAAGTTCCGTTCTTGCCCCACTGGTGAAATATCTGTTGCAATTTGTAAGTGAAATTAATGTGTTTTTCCTTGTCCACAGGGGTGGTGTTAGCCTAAGATGGTGTTGGCGCTGGTGGTCGGAGTGTTGTGCGTGTGGGGTCGCTTGAGCGTCGCAAACCCTGAGGCGAAGCGGCTTTATGACGACTTACTCTCCAACTACAACCGGCTGATCCGACCCGTTGGCAATAACTCTGATCGACTCACCGTCAAGATGGGACTTAGGCTCAGTCAGCTTATCGACGTTGTGAGTACACTTTTTCTTTCTTTTACTGCTAGATATACATACACAATAATTTTGACAATAACTCTGATCGACTCATCGTCAAGATGGAACTTATGCTCAGTAACCTTATCGACGTTGTGAGTACACTTTTTGTTTCTTTGCTAGATATACCTATTCAATAATGTTGACAATAACTCTGATCGACTCACCGTCAAGATGGGAATTATCGACGTTATGAAAATACACCTTTTGTTTATTTCACTGCTGGATATTATAATAATTACTGTTTAAATACGTAAAATCTTAGTAAAATCGTACGCTGAGCTGGATGTATTCAGCAAAATTGACACAACACTGACACGACATTGCAGCGCGACACGACTCGTAACGTCTCACAATGCGAAGCCGTATCGTGTATGTGTTTTGGCCATAAACAGTTCTACAAAGTTGGCAATGCTTCGGTGTTGACAATGTCCATGATAGTGAATGCAGTAATCGTTAACTAACAGTGGACTACACTTTTTATTTATTATTATTATTTTAACTCAAATTCTAGAAATTTTAAGCAAGTTCATATATGGTATCGAAGGTACGCTACAGCCTACGCTAAGTCAAGAATGAGAATTGACTTAAAATTTTATCTCACTGGTAGCTCCTACAAAAATCATTTAAGTTCACGGTGAGATATCTTCACTCTTACCTACTTACTAATACCTATTTACTAAAAATAAAAAACAGAATCACTTATTAATTATCCACTACAATTACCCTAACTCATTTTTAATTTAATTCATAATTCCGAGTTTCTACTAAACAGCGTTCTGAACGAGCGGCTTAACCCAACATATATCTTCAAATCCTTTCATTAAAAATGGAATTTCACCGTGGTCTGGTCCCATTTCGAATTCAGCTGCATTCCTCTAACTAGATTATTGTAATTACTTTTGCATGTGATTTTATTTTTATGTCGTGTGGAATTCTATTTACAGAATGTCATTTTGTAAAGGCTTCACCTACTACTGAGAACTTTTTGATCACAATTGTGTTTTGGACGAAATAGTACTAGGAAATACAGTTTGAAAGAAACTCTAAATAGCCAAATTTATTTTACTAACTAATACGTTAAAAAAAGAAAATGAATGGTTTTAAATGTATGCCTAATAGATTACCCAGTTATTATCTATATTAAGTATATTTATTTCTTGTTACTTTTTGGTGTATATAGGTAGTTCTTCAGGATAAATTTCTTCTTTCTTTCTTGTTATACGGTTTCATTTTTCATTAAGTATTTGAATATTTTGTATTGAAAGTCTATTTGGCGTAGGGAAGCCCTTCATTTATTACCTAACTGTGCACTCGAGTACAGCCCTCAATTCTAGTCAGCATGTCATCTTTTACTTTACTCTATATTATGTTGTCTATACAGTTCATTTATTCATAATACTAGCTGCTGCCCCGCGGTTTCACCCGCGTGGAGATTTTGGATTACATGGTTTTTATTTTTTTGAACCCTAATTATTTTTCTAAAATTAAAGTAGCCTATGTTACTCCTTGTAACATCAGCTATCTGCCAGTGAAAGTCCCGTCAAAATTGGACCAGCCATTTCGGAGATTACCCGGAACAAACAAACAGACAGAAAGACAGACAAAAATTTAAAAAAATGGTTGTTTTGTTATAGGTACCGTATATACTTTTATATGCATTTAGTAAAAACGCTGTTATTTTGATATTACAAACAGATACTTCAATTTTATTTATCTGTATGGATAATCTAACACCTATTTCTATTGTATATTTGTACTGTAGTATAAATTAATATCTACTACATTACACATATTTAAAAATTGTGAACGACTAAGCACAACAAACACATTTTAACTATTCATCAAGTTTCAAATAACCGTAAAATATAGGTAATATAACTGATAACTTAGTAAGAACTGTAATTATGTACAACCAAGTGTCAAGAAGCTTGACCTTGAGTAACAGGTAAATTATTTAGTAAATCCTGAATGTTTATTTCCCCCAGTTTTAAAATATTAAATTCATTTTTACCTCTAAATTTAGCCGAATGAAACAAATACGCGCGAAACCTACGTTTCAATAATCCAATTTCAATCATACAGATTCTATTTAACTTTCGAATAACCTCCCGGCACCGGCGGGAGTAGTATTCTAAAACTCATTTCAACTAACGATGCACTCGCATCGAGCAGTTATGGATAAACAAATGAAGGATTTTTAGTCAGTACTATTACAATATGTTTTGTGCTTTGGTTTATACTGCCTATGAGATGATGCCTATGGGATGGTTTTTTTTACGTTTGTAGCTAGGTATATTGGTTTATTAAAATACTGTTTATTACATTAGTTGAAAGTATACTTACTACAATAATACTTTTAAAAGTTATGAAAAGAATAATTACATTTTTTTACTATTGGATAAGGAGACCCGGTAATCGTTTGCCTGATGGTAAGCATATCGCCGGCCCATAACAATTGCAGTGCCGCTCAGAACTTTGAAACACAAAGGCCTGTGCAGCACTGCATTGTGCTCGTTACCCTGAGACATTAGGTATTAAGTCCCCTAAGCACAGTATAGGTATTAAGTCCCCTAAGCACAGTAACTTCACTGACTACTTTGGTTATCAAACCGGAACACAGTAATATTTGCACATTACTGCTTGGCGGAAGAATACATGAGCAAAGTGGTGATACCCACCCAGATGGACGGTCTAATTCCCTATGATCACCTGGGTGATATCACCTAGGAGGTCATATACGACACTTTAGTGTCCTAGTGTAATCACTCGTGAATATGGACACTCGCAGAAGAGTAGTTCTTTGCCCTGCATGTTGGCATCGGTAGGCATAAAGAGATAATATAATATCTTTATCTCGACATGAGAAAAGGCGCGCACCTTAGCCTTACTGGTAAAGTTATTTATAAAAAAGTTCATTGTTTACTTTTATGAACGGGACACAGGTTTTTATTTACCTCGACGTTTCGATCAAGTTGGTCAGAAGCCTTTTCGTAACCACGATCAATGGATCGTGGTCACGAAAAGGCTTCTGTCTTCTCGTGAGCACGATCCACTATCACCATCACCACTACATTATAATATTCCAGTATCACCATCAGTTAGTTTCAGTTTACACATAAACACCTATAAAGTTTCTGCCTATTCGAGTCACGGAAACTGGTTTAAAATTCAGTTTCAAAATTTGACCCACACTTTCTAGCTAACATACGTGCACATTTAAATATCTTAAAATTTCTTTCATAAATTAAAAAATGAGAAAAAATTGATGCAGGAGATATATATACACACAAAACTATATATCCATCTATTTAAGCACAGCCTCAAGAACTCGTTCCAGAGAACAAGCCACTTTGTCATTTCGTTCTTTATATTTTAAACTATTTTTTATTCAAATTACTGAGCCCCCGCCTTCAGCAAACACTCTGTTGAATGTACTGGCGACTACACAACTGTTCACATTAAATTGCATTTTATTAGGCTTCAGCTACGTTTCAGAGAAGCATAACAACCAGCTCTTAGACGCAAAAATCCAAGTTACCAAACTTCTAATATTGATATTCGCGTCGATATAAACGTACATATTTCAAACTTTCACCCATAAACGAAGAGTAGTCTAATATTCAACTTTGCTGTTAGCTGTCTAGTTTGACCGGAGCGGCAATTATAAAGTTTTGCTAATGCTTTTGTACGCTGAGTGCGGTACGGTTCGTTTACCGTAAATTTTGTCTGCAGGTATCTTTTGGGATTAGCTTTTGGGTCCGTGGCCGTTCCGGCTATATTGCTGCCGAATCATGAATTTCTTATTGAACGTTGATATTTTAAGTGTTTGGTTTAATAAGGCGATGTACGTAATGTTGTTACATGATCGTTCTAATTAATTCATGCGAAGGTATTATGTAAGTGGTTTGTTTTTTCTAAATAGTCTTATTTACTAGGTGGTAGGACTAACACTTCTGCGAGTGTCCGTCTTCTTTGGTACCACCGCTTTGCTCGTGAAGTCTGCCGCCAAGCAGTAATATGCAAGCATTACTGTGTTCCGGTTTGATAAGCAAAGTAGCCAGAGATATTACTGGGCTTATGAGACTTAATACCTAATGTCTCAGGATAACGAGCGCAATGCAGTGCCACGCAAGCCTTTGTGTTTCAAAGTTCTGAGTGGCACTGTAATTGTTATGGACCGGCATTATGCTTACCATCAGGCAAACGACCAGCTGGTTTCGTTATCAAATAGAATAAAAAATGAAAATTAAAAAAACTCTACTAACTAGCCTTTTCATAAAATAGGCCGATTGTACCCAATCGAATAAACGTCACATACGAATTTATAAAACCGTAAAAAAACAAAGAAGGGTCGTTCGCCTTCAACAACGCCAAGAAAGTTGAACGAGATGAATTTTAAAATTGGAATATCGAAGCGACGTTTTTTATTATTCGACATTCAAATTGACGAATCAGGAACGACGTTCACTCATATGGGTAACATATTAGGTATATGGTTTTTTAAATGTACCTACGTTACATTTATTTGAATTTGCAGACTCTTTTTTTTCTTTTCGGGCCAGACATGGGTTGTGTAAATGTGTGCCAATTACAATAGTGTAAACTTTGTTTGATTTGTTTACCACAGAGTTCTTTTTTCGTTTATTTTTGTATTAACATTTTTTAATAAAATAAATTACTACCGCCAGCGGGTGATCAAGACGCTTCCAACGCAGTTCCAACGATACCTCATTAGTCAAATTATGAAATGCAGTTTAAAAGTTATGATCCACATGAACTACATACATACCGACATACATACTGGTTAAAATCATAACCCTTATTTTCGCTTCCCCGTAGTCGAGTAAAACAAGATAGCAACTTTTTTTTTAATATATAAATATCAGAGATAACAAATATGATGAACCACGTACATGGCGCCAAATTTTAATTACGTCTGGTTTCAAACAATGAGAATGACTGCTAGATTATAGTAACCTTGTGTTATCCGTGAATTATTTCAATTTTGAATTTTGTCTTTTTTTGTTACTCGTAGGTACTTTCCTTTACCGTGCGGATAATGAAAGAGTTACCGAAACGACAAGTGCGTGTAGGGGAACTATATACACCAATGAGTCTTCCATTTCGTATCGTAAAGTTACTCCCAATGCCTTTCCATCCTGTCAATTCTCGTGGCTTAACGTTTAGGTGCTAATGGTTTTGTCATTATTTTCTTTCGCCGTTTCCCGCCTTCTTTTTCCGCTCTTAGCCACTTTCATAATATTATGGCGCGAGCTAAAGTCGGGTTTCAGTGTTTTCAAGATTAAGTATAAAATTGTGTCTTTACATCGAAGAATTGAAGTATATTTTTCTTTACACTATTGGTCAACGAGACACGTAAGTCATTTGCCATGGTAAACATAATGCCGGCCCATAACACTGAAAGACCTGCGCGGCACTGTATTTCGCTAGTTACTCAGAGAAATTAGGTGTTAAGTCTCATAAACCCACTTATTTTACTGACTAATATAAAAAAATGTATCCTAATATACAAAAAGCAAAACATATCTAACGAGATGACCTATCAACCAAAGTGCCTAAAAGCAAAGGCAACCAAAAATGTCCCTACGCCATTTCCCTAAGAGCATAATCCAATACAAGCCAGTAGTTTATATCAAAAGGCCCCTTGGAAACTTTGCGAAGACAATATTTATGTATTCAAAGCACTGGCGAAGTAAATTGGACCGTCTGAAACATGTAACAGCGAAAAATCTCTATAGAAGCTGTAGTAATTTGCTCACGCACATTCATACAAGTTTAGCTGACTTCTGGCTATGTTGGATATGCAGTAAACCAATTACCAGACAGTCATTTGCATACATATAAAGCAACACTAGCAATTATTAATTAATTTTATCAATTATGTACAATATCTGAGTATTCGTGCTAGAATAAATGCGAAAGTGTTGTAGGTATGTTTTTTAAACTTGTTTTGGTCACATCAAGATTATCTATACATACATAGACATACAAATAAATAAAATTGAAATATCTGTTTGTAATATCACAATAAAAGCTTTTTACTAAATACATGTCAAAGTATATACGGTACATATAGTAAAAACAGTATTTTTAAATTTTTTGTCTGTCTGTCTATCTCTTTGTTCCGGGTAATCTCCGAAACGGCTGGATCGATTTTGACGGCACTTTTACTGGCAGATAGGCTGATGTTATAAGGAGTATAACTTAGGCTACGTGGACGAAGGCGCGGGGCACAACCAGTCAGTAATATGATGAATAATGCCATTAAATATTTTTTCCAGTGTCAGAAACCCATCTGATTTTGCTAAAAAAAACCTTTTAAGTGATGCTATTTAGCTGCTATATACGCTTTAACTAAATATCCCCACAAGTCTTGAAAAGCATACCTTCTTATAAAATACATAATAATTATGCTTATTGTACATCGCAATATCCAAATCGTGTAAGCTTTGTTCCTGACGTTAAAATAATGTTTTTGCTTCTAGTATCCTTATCAAAGACTTTTACTAAAAGCTGGTGGAAATAATGAAAGGGATTCCACACTACGTTCTTTTGATCCCAATAAAATGCTTTATACGATACATAAATGTATATCTTGCTTATAGGAATAATGTGTTGTTTGTTTTCGTTGACATCACTAACTTTTCTGACATTATTTGGGGTCTGAAAGGTTTTTATTTCTGGAACAATCTCCAAAGTTTTAAGTATCAAATTGATGTCACTAGTACCAACAGCTATTTGACACGACTGCACTAAAAAGGACTGTAATGTGTTAGGGTTCGTGTATGTATGTATGTATGTATGTGAGTTCTTTATTCCATCGTCATTTTTAAATGTCTGAACAGATATGATGGATGTATGTGGTATCATTAGAAATCTTAGATCATCTCGAGTGACACTAGCTAGGGCTGTCGCGTTGTCTATGTAACTTTTGTTACATCGACTTGTTGAAGTTTTATTATTTATGTATTTTGTATCGTATTTTTTCTGTTACGTAGTGATGACGTATACAACGAAATACAATCATTTCTTATGGCTTAATTGGATTTTAATATGAATAGGGTAGGGGTGATAAAGCAAAAAGAAGTAAATAACGTGGATACTGTGATGGGGTTGAAGATTAATATGAATAGGGTAGGGGTGATAAAGCAAAAAGAAGTAAATAACATGGATACCGTGATGGGGTTGAAGATTAAATTCTGCCTTTAATTAAATTTATATTAGCTATTTTTATATAGGTACTTTTCAATATAAAGATTACTCCTGATCGTGACCATGGAAATGACGGTGAGATTTACACTCTTAGACCAATCTACGGACCATTCTCAATATTTTTCATCATATATCTATATCATTTCCTGCGTGTTTTTGGATGTCGTCAATCCATCATTTTTGTGGACAATCCCACAGAATTGAACACTATACGAAATCACAAATAGTAGTTTAACAGTGGACATAAACTGCAAAATAACATATATTATCTTGTATGGTTCGGTACCGCCGCCCTGAATTCGTTCTTGATATTTTCTTATTCTAACCTCAAACACAATTCTGTCAAGCTCCATTCTCAGCGCTAACACGTGAAATGACAACATTATGGAGAACGTCCGACGTGTTATTCTAGATGATACATTCTACATGATACATTCTACGTGCTAGTGCACTCTGTTACGGAATATTTCTATTGGAAACTATATAGAGAAACTTATTGCCACATGCAGGGTTTGTCGCCAGAGTTGTATTTTGTGAATGGGGTTAGTATTGATTAGTGGTGACATCTTGTGGTAAATAATTGTAATGTCAGCTATTGCATTATTTACTGATACTGTCATTTTTTATAAGTTACGTATTTATTGTTGTGTATATTATACCATTTCATAGAAGTTTTCAGAAATAGTAAAGGTAAAGTTTGAATTAACAAAATAGTATACCAATATGCAAAGGTACATTAAAATTATTGATATTTTGTGTTCAATGTTACTTATTATACGAAAAGATATTTACTTAATTACCATGATTAAATTTCAGTGATAAAAATAAATTAAACGATATGCTGGCTTATTAGCAATACGAGCTTTTTGGAATTTAAATTATGGACAACATCCGCTATTACATAACTTTTTTAAACAACCAAAATGTAAAAATATACCATAAATTCTCCCCTAAAATAGCTTCTTTCACTTTGAGTTTGGAAGAGATAAATTCTACAGACAATTTCCTATGAAACTGCGCTGCACTTTCCTGTCACCATAATACGAAAAGTTAGACACAAGTCTATTAAATTATCCCCTTTATTTCAACGTATTATAATATGGTTCAAAATAGGTTGGACAGGGTAGCTTTTTTGACGATATGACTTCGACTAATACAGTCGTCTAGAAATGGCCAAATGCTAGCGATTAGCATTCGCAATGATGCGAACTGCAAGAACGTCGTACAAGAACTCAGTGTCCATTTCAAGAATGTATGAGAACTAATAAATAGAAATTACTGGGAGACTTAATACCTGATGTTTCAGGGTAACGAGCTGATAGTTTTGACGACGAGTTGTGTGTGTGGGAATTATATTCCCATCAAGCAAACGATCGGTTCATCTCGTTTTTATCGGTTCACCTGGTTTTATTATAGACATTGGGAATCTCATGAGACAATTCAATGGACGAGAAGACCATCATCGTCAGCCAGGACACATCTAGTATGATAAGATACTTAAAAAATCAAAGAACGCACATAAACAGTTGGAAACCTCCACAAGTCATACATTTTTAGCAGTACAAATAAGTAAAAATCGGCTTCCTGACTTTGTTTACTTTGTACTTTGTCCTGATTTTGCGTTTGTCACAAGAGCACTTGATCTCTCAACCTCTTCACCAACAATAAGCAAACAAAATGTGTACAAAAATGTATCGTCAACTCGCATTCAACACGAATTTTCAACTTCCAAGTCAAAGAGCTTTAAATCCCCGCGTCAAAAGTGCCAAAAACGAAACAATACCTTTGCTCTTTGCACTCTTTCAAAGTCATCTTACGTATTCATGTTTTCGCCGCGTTTTATAACGTCATATTTCGGTGGTGTGTTTTATAGAAAATACCTTTTGCAGAAGACTTTTAAGAATTTCAATCGTAGGCTTAGTGGCAGTTACGTTACCCTGCGATCTGTAGGTCAATGGTTTGGACGAGCCTGAGGTTTTTGTGAAGGAAAATAACGGTATGCAACCAACGCATGGTGCCACGTAAAGTAAAAGTTTTCGAACTCACGAAACCGTAGCGAGTTTAAAAAATAATCTCAAATACTTTTTTTATGCTATTTGGTAACGAGACGAACTGGTCGTTTGCCTGATGGTAAGCACAACGCTGGCCCATAACAATTGCAGTGCCACTCAGAACTTTGAAACATAAAGGCCTGCGCGGCACTGCCGTGCGCTCGTTACCCTGACACATTAGGTATTAAGTCTCATAAGTCCAGTAATTTCACTGGCTACTCTACTCATCAAACCGAAACACAGTAATGCTTGCACATTACTGCTTGGCGGCGGACTGCACGAGCAAAGCGGTGGTAACAACCCAGACGGACACTCGCAGAAGAGTTAGTCCTACCACTAACAAAACTGGAGTTTATTTATGTAAGAAATATGATCGCAAGAGTTTTCCTCAGTTAAGTGGCCACACAAATATTTCGTATCGGACGGTAGTATACCTAAAGTCGGCTACTCAGCATAACTCAACGCGTTTCCCTCAGCTTCTAACCGACTAGCGTAATGAAAAATTCCCGCGTGCGCTTCAGTCGCCACATATTTCGCGGAGCGTGTCGTGTAGTGAAACCATTACTTGTTGAAATGCAGCTGTTACCCCCAGAATGCAATAGCTTCGGATATTTACTGGCTTATTTTCTTGCGGTTTTAGTTTATTGGCTTATACGATGTTGTAGATGTTTGACTTGTTTAGTTTGTTGTGTTCTATGACAACAGCTTGCTGTTTGTACCTAAATATTGAGATAATCCAGTTCTCTAGCTAAGTGGTATTGAGGAATATTAGAGGGTTATAAGAAATATTAGAAGCTTCTTGAATTTTATAATTACAAATACTATTGGTAGTAATCTCTTTTTTAACGATTGGTTTGGGACTGGGTTAATATAGGTACTCAGTTGAAAGAGACGTGTACGATGTCTGAAGATTCTAGCTTCAGAAGAGTTTTACCTTTATTCCCGATTTCGGGAACAATCATCCCTATATCTTTACCCAAACAACATTATAATAATTATTAGCGCATGAACGAAATGCATACTCTTTTTATACTTTGAAGCATTAACACCTAACTTAACTCAAGTTAAACTACGTATGTTCGCAATATGACGGTCTCCTAATATACCAGGAGATAAGCACCGCTAAGCACAAGAGACATCGGCTGGTGTCGCGTGCCGGCAACTGTTTACCTCCGTGCAATATAGCGCCGCAATTTACTATGTATGAGCCTTCTACGTGCTTTAAACTCGGAAGTTAAAGGTTCTTGGCACTCCTCAAAGCGAGCGTTTGTTCAGTGGTACTTTTTGGATTTTTATTTATTAGTTTTGAGGAGTTTTCAAAGAGACAGATTTCAGTTTTTAGGTCTGCAGTATGCAGTGTATTGGGCTTTTCATTGATGACTAAACTAGCAGATTGAAAAGAAAGGGCGGCCATTGCCATATAGAGGGAAAAAACGACTTGAATTAAATCTGATCAAATTAGAATTTTAACACTTTCGGGGTTATTGTATGTCCACTATTTCGCCTTACTGTGAAACATCAGGTTGAAAATGGCGAATTCGATAAACTTTGGTTAGTACTGGATCCCATATGCAACACAACGATAGGTCCTTAGCGACAAATTCTTAACTTGAGGATGGTAGCTAACCAAACGAATATCAAAAAAGGTCTATATACCTATATTCCCCGAAAATGAGAGATACTGTTACCAGTAGAGCTAAGACGCGCACCGTGAGATAATGTATTCACGAGTAAATATGTCTTCACGAGTAACTTCTCGCGCAGAAGTACCTATTCCAAATTCAAAATGAAATAAGTGTATATTGGTGTGGATTCTTTCGATTCATACCTAAACCTAATTTTAGTTTTGCTCTCTCTCTTTCCAAAACATAACATGAAAAAGAGATGGAAGATTTTTTATACATCTAAATTTAGTGTTAGAGCTGTCAAATATCTTCCATTCCTTGATAAATGAGACGCCACTAAATTCATTGCCGTTAAATTTACACGAGACACAAGAAGTGGATTAATTTGACAGATCTAAAATATATTCCATCTCTTTCTCATGTTCTCATTTAGAAAGAGATTAAAACTAAAATGATGTTTAGGTATGCGATGATATGACGCAAACGACTCATCTCCTTACCCAATAGTACAAAAAAAAAAAGAAAACTCATGTTTATTGTAAGAATCGTACCATCAAACTACAAACAGCCCAACGTCAACACCACTGAGCCATCACGGCTTCAAAGGTATTCTTGGAGACCTCAGCTTCGAGATACTTCCAGTACATATTTTCGTCATTCCTTCTTCAAACTCAAATAGCTCGCAATACAACGCTTGGTATCGCGTCTCCAGCAATATTGCTTCGCAATTCACTATGTATGAGCCTTTTATAAGCCTTCAACGTGCTTTAAACTCGGAAGTTAGAGGTTCCAAGCAGAACACTCTGCTGAATGGTATTTTTATTGGCTCTTTTATCAGTGCCTGTCGGTTCTTGTGGATTTTATGGACTGCAGCTATCTTTATGTCAGTAGCTTTAGCTGCTCGTAGCTGTTGGTTCTATCGTTGATCAACTTTTGGTACGTCAATGTGTATAGACACGTTTATTACAATAATTGTTAGTGGGAGGACTAACTCTTCTGCGAGGGTCCGTCTGGGTTGTTACCACCGCTTTGCTAGTGAAGTCTGCCGCCAAGCAGTAGTGTGCAAGCATTACTGTGTTCCGGTTTGATGAGCAGAGTATCCAGTGAAATTACTGGGCTTATGAGACTTAATACCTAATGTCTCAGGGTAACGAGCGCACTGCAGTGCCGCCCAGGCCTTTGTGTTTCAAAGTTCTGGGTGGCACTGCAAATGTTATGGGCCGGCGTTATGCTTACCATCAGGCAAACGACCAGCTCGTCTCGTTACCAAGGAACATAAAAAAAATTTCATCTATAGCACACTTTTTTAATTCAATTTCTATTTTTAAACAACACTTATGTACCATAATTAGCTGCTCCCTACGGCTTCGAAATTTATGTGTCGCTCCATATTTAACCCCTTAGTGGTTGTTTTTCCATAATTAGGTTAGCCCAGAACCTAAACTGTCTACGTTTTAGTTGTTTAGTTGTTACGGAGATACGTGGTAACAAAAATTCACACTATTTCACACACACATATATTTCGCATTTATAATATTAGTAGGAAGGAAGTAGAATAGTAGGAAGTAGAATAGGACAGAAAGTAAGAAGTAGAATAGTATTTTTATTTAAAAAATTGAAATTGGATTTCTTTAGCTTCATAATTATTTAGATTCCATGTTCAGATTTGGTGAAATTTAAATAGCATATCACTTTAGAACAGGTATGAATTATAAAAACTACCTACCAATTTATTTATTATTGTCTTAAAAGTTTAAGTCAACAATTCAAATTATATCTTTTATGATATTGAATGAGAAATAAAAATAAAAATTCATAAAACCTTTTTAAGAAAATTTAAAATAAAACAAATTAAAATTCAATTAACAGGTCTTATATAAAATTACCACAGTACTATTCAGAATAACGAACAGATGAGATGAAAAAAATAGCCATATTTTTATACTATCAAATAGGTTAGCATTTGACCACTATGTCACTGGATCCGACATAGTGTATAGCAGAAGATGGTAACACTAGTGGTAACAATAGATGGATTTTTCAATTCAACGGAAAATGGTTCGTAATCACTTTAACAAAATTATCGAAGCACCCAAAAAGCCCATCAAATAAAAACAAGTACCAAAAGCATCAACCACTCCGGCCAAAATTAACTTTACTCATTAAACAGAGTCCCGGAGCATTTGTCTCACTCAATTTACCAGGAAGGGTACGCAGGAAGGGTAGGAGGAAATGGAATAGGGATCACAGAATCGATCACCTGACTCCGCTCTGGATTGATGTGGTCTGGCCAATGTGTTGGGTAGATTGGGTCAATTACGGGATAGGTGCACTAATTAGTCATTGCTTGTAGTGCACTTACGCCGAGTATCATATCGTGTGGATCATCTCTATTGGTAGTGATATTACTATAATTATACCACCTGCAGGGTGATTTTAATTCACTCGGAATAATTCCGTGTAGGAATCGTCTGTTTCTGATCGTTTGTATCTCGGAAATGCATCCCGACAGAGAAATATTGTCGGGATTATATCCGTGTTTATGTAGCTGAGTTGTCGAATCTAAACGGGACATTTCTCTGACGGGATTCGACTCCAAAATATAAATGATCAAGACTGTCGCTTCCGACACGGATATCATACCGAGTAAATTAAAATAACCCTGCTAGTCTAACTAAATCTTGTTCAAAAATATTTATACATCAATCTAGACTTACAAATGCAGTTTATATGCAACAACCCGAGCGCACCGTATTTCCTCAACGGGGCATGTCATCTAAAGTTTACATCGTTGCTTGTCTCCAGTGTCATGTCAGCTGAATGTCGCTTGAATGGCATTCATGTCACTATCTGCAATAGCGCTCGGACTACATAACAGGTCAACTGTTGAGGTAATAGTTTAGGAAACAATGAGGGTCGTACGGGCAGCGTTGATTGGATTGCAGTGTGGAGCACTTTAGTTGGCTCACAGATTCTGTGGTAGACAAAAATATAAAGACTAAATCATAAAGTAACACCATCAATAAAGTTAAACGAGGGTTAAGCACGTACCTACACTACCTACACTATACGAGAAAAAAATAAATATTTAATAAAACTAAATGTGATATAGGTCAATAAAGACGATGTATTTATCTATGATACAAACTATTATACCTGTCAAAAATATGTCAACTCTCCCCATTGCCTACGCATCCCCATTGAATTTAATTAGGGTCCCGGCATACGGGGCGGAGATAGGACGCGTCCCGTGTTCCTATCTCATTGATTTCCGCTTTCACCCAGTGTAATGGTGCCTTTACATGTATGTATGTAGCTGTGATTTAGTTATGAGAACTGCCTAATGCTAGTGAAACGATTTCTGTCCCGAAATTGACAGCCGTAGAGGAACGGACGTAGAATTAGTCTTTGTTTGTATGTGTGATAAAGCTTATGTTTGACTGTTATCTCATTTGATGGTAAATGATGATGCAGTCGACGGTGCTACGTTCAAAGACTCTATAAATCCAACAAGTAAAATTGCTTCTAAAATATCGGGAACCTCTTCGTGGTATTCATAAATCTCCCATTGTAGTCTCACCACCTCAAAAGTAAAATATACACTTTTTAACAAAAAAAAAATTTTTTTAAATCGGTCCACAATCGACAGAGAAATTGGTGAACATAGGTACATAAAAAATACATACTACAGTCGAACATAGAACCTCCTCGAAGTCGGTTTAAAATCGAGAAAAACAAAATATGCTGGAAGTGAGGAGCCCCTGTTTCAATCCCCGGTCGGGGCAGACTTTTTTTGGTGAGCATATAATTTATCCTCGAATCTTGGATGTTTGTGTTGTATATCGGTTACTGTCCATGCCACCTGTGACACAGGGAGTCCTAGTGCATGGTTATGCGTGGGCGCGCTTTTATTTTTTATAAATAAAACCCATACAAATCAAGCTACAATTCTAGCAGCCATAATCCACCCAAATAATTTAAAGAAGACTTGCACCTACTGCTCAATTTACCTTATAAAAGACCAGTGACTCTAAAAATATCCTTTGACCCGACACTGCCAACGAGAAACTCATTCCACCAATGCAAATGTCACTATTAATAAACACCCAGTGCCTTTATTAAAACCAACTGAATACCTAATTAACATAGTGTCAACACTGGCGTGAGGAATGCACTACTTGTATTATGTGTGAGAACTCCTAGAGATTAAGTGACACACGCACGCTCTTTTTCGCGTATGGAAAAACTGTTACAGTAAGTAAACAGTTTATGAGCACTCACATTACACGATTTGAATTAGTTTTATTTCATTCTTCAGTTAGGAAATTATCTAATATTCTCTTTTACCACCGCTTTTTTCGTGTAATCTGCTGTCAAGCAATGATGTAGGTACTGGCATTACTGTTTACCGGTTGGATGAGAAACTTTGCTATACTCAGTCGGTGAAATTACTGGGGTTATGAGGCTTAATATCTAATGTCCCAGGGCAACGAGAGCAATGCAGTGCCGCGCTGGCCTTTTTGTTTCAAAGTTCTGAGTGGTACTGGTATGGTCCAGCGTTATGCTTACCATCAGGTAAATGATCAGCTCGTTTCGTTATCAATTAGTATTAAAAATGATAAAAAAGACACTGGCATCCGCTCTTGAGAATCTAAGTCTAAATTTAGCGTACTTACCACATCGTATATTCATCACTTAAGATCATTCATTGTCCTTTTTCCAATGCCATTTTGTCATAGGTACCTACCGTATATACTTTCATATGCATTTACTAAAAAGCTGTTATTTTGACATTACAAACAGATATTTCCATTTTATTTATTTGTATAGATATTTAAAACTATACCTTCAGCCCACGGTTTTACCGGTATTATGCAAAAATTCACATCAATTACTCCGTTACTGCGTGATAGAAGGGCAAACCAACACATTATAAAACCAAATATTCTTTGGCATTGATATATAATATCAAACTGTAAAGATGTCATTGCATTATATATATCGACGACGGAAAACAATAAGGGCGTAACCCTGGAAAACCCAACTTTACACCAGAGCCAAAAAACAGAAAAAAATTGGGAAAAAAATTAATATCTTTTTAACGGTAAGTCGTATGAACGTAATTTTTTGACCATAACTATAAAATACAAATCTAAATTAAATGGTCAACAAATCAATCATTTCCTATTGCTAGAAATACGTTTTTTTCGAGTTACGACCTTTGTATACAAAAATTACAGCCCTCAAAAATGTCGTATCTTGACGTAACGTTTGTACTAAATCAGTAAATTATAGCAAATTTGGTGACGTCAAAAAGGTCGTAAATCCTTTTTTGTATTAATTTGCTGTCAGGAACGTGGTGTAAACTCATTCTTAATACGTACAATGGCTAGAAAATGGGTCGTAATGTAAACCTCTAGAAACTCAATGATTTTAATAAAATGTCCTAAGCTTTAATGAACGTAAATTTGATGAACTTTACAAAAATTATATGTGGTAAATCGTATTTTAGTTCGGCAATACCTATGACACAATTAGTTGAAAATGGTCTTCAATAGGTATGTATGCATTAAAAAGCTAAACATTAAAAACTTTTATCTTAAAACAACAGCAAAAATAATAATCAATGTAATCAAACATCTTAACAAATTACTCTAATTTAGCATAGCAGTTACACACATCAATATAGTGGGAAGTGATTATGATTAAACTAGCTTCTGCCCGCGGTTTCACCCGCGTTCCCACAGAACCATGCGATTTTTCCGGGATAGGTATAGCTTATGAAATATGTGTAGGTAACTGAGTAAGAGTAGGTATCTGAATAACTGAGAAGATGTGTGGCAAATCCAACCTTCGCCTTGGCGTGCTTTCGAGTTTCCAGAAATGTCTAAATAAGCTATGTTACCTATTATCTCACTACAGCGATTACTATATTTATTGGACAAGGTTTCATTGGTTTTTCTTCCATTGTGATACACTTGTTATTTGTATAACCTTTGACAAAATTTAATTATCGTTTTGGTTTCTTTTTGTCAGCACTTATGTAATTTTTATGTTGTCTACTTTTATCTTTTCTTGGGTTTTTCATCTTACTCATCTGATGCAGAATCATTCCAGCTATCGGACTCTTCTGAAGAAGAAGCTTCAATTAGTAATAGAGTATCGCGATCTACTTTATGAAAAACAAAGGCCGTATAAGATTCAAGCGATAGGTAGTTTTGTACTGTAGTCTCCTTAACATTTCGTTGGGGTTGGCGTTTTTTGCTTTGAACATTTGGTGGTAAAGGACAATCTTGCGGACTGCGGGGGACATCGCGAGGTTCTTTGTCGCTTGTTCCACGTCGAGGAGATGGAGTACGGGGTACGCTGGCACTTGGCAGCTCGGTAAGTAACTAGTTCATCGCTTGTTGCAGATCGAGATGACGGAGTTCAGGTTACACTGGCAGCTCGGTAAGTAAACATTTCGTCGACTGGTTCCAGGTCGTGGAAATGGAGTTCGGGATACGCTGGCAACTCGGTAAGTAACTAGTTCGTCGCTTGTTTCAGGTCAAGGAGATGGAGTATGGGGTACGCTGAAAGCTAGGTAAGTAACTGGTTTGTCGCTTATTTTACGTCAAAGAGATGGAGTTTGGGGTACACTGGCAGCTCGGTAAGTAACTTGTTCGTCGCTTGTTTCAGGTCGAGGAGATGCAGTTTGGGGTACGCTGAAAGCTAGGTAAGTAACTGGTTCGTCGCTTGTTTCACGTCAAGGAGATGGAGTTTGGGGTACACTGGCAGCTCGGTAAGTAGCTTGTTCGTCGCTTGTTTCAGGTCGAGGAGATGCAGTTTGGGGTACGCTGAAAGCTAGGTAAGTAACTGGTTCGTCGCTTGTTTCACGTCAAGGAGATGGAGTTTGGGGTACACTGGCGGCTCGGTAAGTAACTTGTTCGTCGCTTGTTTCAGGTCGAGGAGATGGAGTTTGGGGTACGCTGAAAGCTAGGTAAGTAACTGGTTCGTCGCTTTTTTCACGTCGAGGAAGTGGAGTTCGGAGTACGCTATCAAATGTGCTTTGGTGATCTTGAGAACCATTTTCCGTTAAGTGATCAACAGAAACACTGATTAAGAAAGATTAATTATTGTCATTAACATTTTGGCATAAATATAAAATCAATTAGCTCTCATTGAAGTTGATGCTACTAAATTTATGTGCAATTTTACTTGTACCCTAATCTTCTATCTGGTTAGGTGCGTAAGCCAAGTTGCGGGGATTTCTTTTTTAGTAGGTACTACTTTCTTTGTTTCTATAATATTGGAGATTGGATTGAGAAATGTCGTTACGTTTTCTCAGGTCAGGTGTCAATGGCAAGCATATATGAAAGCCATTCACTATCCTTAGATTAAAATGTTGGGAATTCGAATCGTGTTTACTACTGTCGTATTTTTCTTCTTTAATCTTAGTTTCCTTAACCAGTTTCCCGTGTAAGTAAATTTGTTCACTAAAAACTTCTTAATTCTGTTTTCCTCGTCATTTTTTACTATAAAATCATCCATCCATTTTCTTATCAGTAGGTAATTAAGACTTTACATACCTTGATTTAGAGACATTATAAACCTTTAAGTTTTCACAACATTATTTCACTGAGGCAAAACGGATACAACCTTGCATTACGGCGTTCGTTAGAAATGACGGGACCTATGATTAGTCTTAACTACCTAAAGTACAAAATATTGATTCTGGTAATATTGTTTTAACATGGTTTTGGTTGATTTCAGTCACCCACAAAACTGTAGTATCTTAGAGATTAAACGTTGTCCCTAAAAAAATACCATACGTGAAAATGTCGTAAGCAGTTAAGTATAAAAAATGCATCCCGCAAGAATATCGTAACAGCTATGGTGCATATAAACAGGAACTGCGTAACTAATGTTTTATTAAACCCACAAACTTCTACTCGTTGTATCTCTAAAAAGTTGAAATTCCCCGTTTTTTGGGCAGTTACGCCAAAAAAATTAAGCACATTTTTCAAAATGAGGCCCGATTTTTCATTTTCATGACGTCGTAGAGAAATGAGACCCAGACCAATCGATGCAGAAAAAAAAACTGAATACTACCTTATACTTAGTCTAGTTACGACTTTTTAACGGGATACGCCCTTATTGTTTTCCATCGTCGATATGTTACTTTATTTATAAAAGTGCAGTCTATTTTTCTGCAGTTAACAAAAATAACTCTTACATAATGTAAAGTACATTATGTTAGTAACTTGTACTAGTAACTTTACTAGTAACTTTACTAGTAACTTTAACAAAAGGGAAAGCGCGCGACTTACCACAAAAATAAAGCAACACACGAAAGCGTGTCGTGTGTGACTTTACGTGTGTGACTTTACGTGTGTGTTAATATTTGTCGTTGACATGGAATATTGCTTCGCGTGCAAGGGTAAAGAGAAATATACATAGTTTGTGTCAGTGACTTGCATGCTCTGCTGCGTTCTTATTACGAAGGTTTGCAACTTGCATAATTATTATAAAGCTACGTCTGTTTTATTATAGCTATTTTTAGTATGTTCGGAATCAAAAACAAGTGTCGCTTTTGTGACATTGTTCGTTACATGAAGGGTTGTGATTTCATTTTTAAATAACTTACTAGAGTTCGTTGCTAGTGGTCAACTGCTAACCTCTGCACAATACTCTCGAGTATAAGAACTAGGTACCAGAAGTCCTTCTTTTTACACAACTGCATTAAAAAAGAGTGTGATGTTTAGCGTTCATGTATGTATGTTTGTATGTATGTGAGTTTCTTTATTCTACCATAACTTACTTTTAAATGCCTGAACAGACTTCGATGTTAGAATCCTTACATCATCCCGAGTGACAGGGCAATCAGGCAGTTTTTAAGCGACTTCCAAAAAGGGGAAGGTTCCCAATTCGGTGTGTTTTTTATGTTTTTTTATCTCCGATCTACGTTATTTATAAACCGACTAGCTTCTGTCCGCGGTTTTCACCCGCGTTCCTACAGGAACCGTGCATTTTTCCGGTATAAAAAGTAGTCTATGTTACTCTCCGGTCCCTAAACTATATCTACTGATGCCAAAAATCACGTCGATCCGTTGTTCCGTTGCTGCGTAAAAGAAGGACAAACTAACAAACCAATAAACCAACAAACACACTTTCGCATTTATAATATTAGTAGGATTTTGAAAATATTTTTTTATTTGAAAGGATATACTTTCAGATTTGTCCCATAGACATTTCATCAAAATCGGTTGAGTAGCTTGTCACTGAAGTCGGTTCGTCACTTTTTTTAAGCAATTTTTTATGTAACTTTTATTACATCGACTGTTAAAGTTTTAGAATGTACGATATTCAAAATCTAAATCAAAACTTCATTTTACGAACACGACGCCGACGCCATGAATGCACACAATGACTGCCTTCTCGACACCTATAGAACCTTTATTGTATACAGCGTGATTCACAACAAGATACACAAGATCAGCGAGATCTATTCACCCGCGACTCTTGTGCCATTTGTACAGAATTTTTATACAGTTTGTGCAGATGTTATTCAATTCATAGTTGGGTAAACAGGTTTCCGGCTTTTATGCGGAGTTTGTAACGGCACTGGATTTCTTTTCATTTTTGTACTATTTGATAATGATACTAGCTGGCCGTTTGCCTGATGGTAAGCATAACGCCGGCCCATAACAATTGCAGTGCCACTCAGAACTTTAAAATACAAAGGCCTGCGCGGCATAATAGGTATTCAATCTCATATAAGTCCAGTAATTTTACCGACTACTTTGCTCATCAAACCAGAACACAGTAATACATTACATTATCAGCCTCTTACGCTCCCACTACTGGGATACCTGCCTTCTCTCAGAGAGAGAGCTATGGGCCATAATCCACCACGCGGGCCCAGTGCGGCTTGGTGGATCTCACATGTCCTCGAATTTTCTTGTTCTTGAACATGCTTAGTAATACTTGCACATTACTACTTGGCGGTAGACTTTAGTAGCATAGCTGTGATACCAACAACAACAACAACAACAACAACAACAAAAAGCAATATATACAAGCACCTATACTATACCAAAGTAAAACTTTAAAACTCCAACCATACATAAATCAGGATTACACAGGGTAAGTAAGCCAGATAGGTCGTCTAACTGCAAACTAGGTGGACTTTATTGCGAAGTAGTTACCATGCCCACGTTTTCTCATTAAAACGCTAAGTGAGTGAAGAAAGGAGCAGCGAAGCTTGAACAAAGACGTAACAATGCATGCTAAACGGTGTAGGTACAAATGCTGATACTGCTATCATTAATTACCAGGGGTCGGAATAGAGTTTTTAAGTAAACTGACGTCAAATTCACTATGAAATCTTAAAATCGATGTGCCTTTTAAACCCGCGGATTTCAGAATTAATATTAATGTTTTCTAAAATTCTTCTTACCTACGTTGAACACAGAATTAAGTAGTGTAAAAAACGGTTCATTGTAGTTTACCACACAGTATTTTCTAATGCAAAATTAGACCAGCGATAACTTGTTCTGTTCACATAAATAAATTATTTCTTAATCATACATAGAAGGTGCGTATATATAAAATGGATAGGTACATTTTTACATATTTTGAAATCCCGCGATCCCGGCATTTTTGATAGGCATATCCATTGTATGATCTAAGTATTTCTGTTTTTTTTTAATTAATTGCACTATAGTTATTTACTCGGACATCACGCTACACCCTCGATCATAACTTCTAATCAGATGAGGCTGTGGTCAAATTTAAAAACCAAAAGATTTTGTGGTAAACCTTTTTCATATGTAGGTACCTCGAGAATATTTGAGATTTATTTTGTTTTTCGCCACGATAGGCTAGCGTTGAACATATAGTAGCTCACCTGGCCTTCTAGACAAAATCCACATGCTACTTTTTTGCTCACGCTAACGCCAATATCAAAAATATATTTTTCCAGAGACGCCTTTATTGAGTGTGAGCGCTAACCGCACCACGGTTAGAGGCAGTGAAAGAGACACAGCGCAGCCATTTCTACGATTTCTAAAACGCACACTTGTTGCGTGTATGGTCGGCCTAAGCGTGTACGGCCGGCTTATCACAATGATCATCCACATTAACGGTATAATTAACCCTGGCGCAGCAAGATTGCTGACGACTTAGTCTAGCAGTTGCAGTAAAAAGTCTTAGTTGCTCTATTCACTTAATTACACCATTAGTAAGGAAATAAAGTCGTACGGTCTCGGTCTGTCCGTGGTTTACGGAGCACTTCTATTTGTAGAGCAGGGCTTCTTAGACGATTTCTTGCAGTTTTATTTGTTAAATAAGTCTGGGAATTCGCTAAAGATACAGACATGCTCATTACTAGCACGAATTTCACTGTTGAGAATTGACTACTTAGTAGAATGCGTGTCATGCTCATTACTAGCAATGTTACACTAATAATGAGCATGCTTATTTCAAGCATGCTCAAAAATCAACTGTCGATTGATTCGATTTATCTTAGGTGCGGGTGGCAGGGGGCGTGCTTCTAGTGCGTCTGAACAGCAATACATGAGCATGCTATAAGTGTCGAACTAGCATGCTAATTGCTAGCAAATGTTAACAGCTGCAAAGCATGCTAATTTCTAGCATGCTTATTTATACGAACGTGTGTCTTTATTTCTAGAAATGTTTCATAATAATGACTTATTGTTTTACATCTCGGCTTCATAGCTAATTTGGTAGTAGTAAGAATATGTGTAAAGCTCTCTACTGCAGTACAACATCCAACGACTTTTGACCAAATTCTTCTACATTGTCATAACTAAATTTATCGACTGTAGGTATCATTGTATTATAATGGCCAAACAATGAGTTATTAACCCACAAACTTCCTAAGTCAAAGTATCGGATTCACAAAGACGATTAGTGATTTGTGAGACGCTGCTCCATTACCAACGCTCTACTCAATCTTCAACCTAACCTTACAAGCTTTTACCCACACATTTCCATTTTTAGCTATTTCCCTGTACTAAACCATTCTTACGTCTTCAGCTCAATAAACCCAAAGATTCCCCTCACAAACTCGGCAAACTTGTCCAGACGTGTTCACCGAGACAACAATAAGGAAAATGTATGTTATGATTAGTTACAAGTAACAAGAAACCCGTGAGAGCGCACGCACGCTTGCTTAAGTAGGCAAATGTGATTTATTTTATGAGAACAAAGAATCACGTGGGGAGGGAATGTAAGGTGACGCAGAGGCGATTTTCTTTGAGCTGTGGGTTTTTATAGTGATTTTATGTTGAGGTATGAAAGTTCGGGGAATGTTTTATGCAAAAGGGTGTGTATGCCTATAGGTTAATAGGTTGCGGTCTTGCAAAGCGGTCGCTTTGATTCAAATAATAATACCTTTACGTACGGTTTCAATATAGACCTTTTGAGATGATGGTTCAGGAGTAGTGAGGTCGCTCGCAGATTTATAGGTCGTAGACTTGAGGTTGGGATTTCGGTGACGAATCGTGAGATGATCGTGAAGTAACCGTAACATGGCGGTAGGACACTAATACTCGCCTGGCTAGCTACAAAAATTTTGTCAAGTATCCGTTGGAGAGTATATACCTGCCGGTCTTGATAGCCAGTCCTATTTTAGATTATAAACCATTTTCAGCCATATCACATTTAATTTGAGAGACAAGCACTAGAACATGTTCTACTACAAGATTTTCAGCAAAAGCTCATTGTAGTATTTCAGCTCTCGATCTTTAAATTATGTGAACTCTGTTGGCATCAATCAGAACCGTTGTGTTCAAGATTAAATTTAATTTCAATTAGTACAATAGTAACAGTTACTGTAAACCTCTACTGTCAAAAGCTTCCCGAGCTACCCTTGTGATTTTGTGCTATTGTTAAAATCCAACATTAAAATAAAAGCCACTTCTACACAACGCTAATAAAACCGAATAGGCAACATACATAAGGAATTATGTAAAACGCCGTACAAAATTCCAAACACGCCGAGGTTGGCGAATCGTCACGCACGACACGCTTCTTGATAAATGACTAACGTAATTCTCTACCAAATGTCAGTAAGTAGCTAAATAATTCAAAGGCTCGTGAAATCCAACAATTAAGCATTTAAACTAGAGATGGGACACTATCCGGCCACATGCTAAAAATCAGATGCCAGCTGGTTTGCTGTTTTTTTTGTGATTGTTATTTATGTGTACTTATGTTTATAGACATACGCCACTGTCCGTTATTATTCTTTTGCATTTCTTCCTTTCAAATGTTATGAAAGAGCTATATGTAGGTTCATGTACATATTTTTTGGTCATCATGTTAATATATTAATAAAAACTTCAATATTTAATTGAAAATACTTTTTACAATTGCATATTTTACTGCATACACGCATAACTTTATAAAATGCGTTATGACTTCACCTATACACGACTGAACTGATGTATATCAAACTTAATGCTAAAACACGATAAGATGGTATCTTAGTGGCGCGTGCCTATCTAATAAGCGTTTGTAAGCCGTTCTAACATAATACTTTTGTACATAAAGTTACGCTTGAAACCCATTCAGATCATGCAGCAGTAAAATAGTTTATTTTATCTATATAAATAGTTTACAATTTAGATTGTTCTATAACAGTCTTGTATTTTATTTTGTCACTACCTCAATGGTTGACTGACGATGGAGCCCGGCTATTTATTCGCTCGTTACGTTTAATTAGTCCAATAATAAAATAAAAATGAGGAAATTCAATTTTGTTCGATAATTATAAATTTTAATGTTTAAACTATCAATTTCATGTTCAAATTGTGCATCTGCAGCCTCAACCAGCAAGTCATTAATAATGAGTCCGGATACTTTTATAAAATATGTTTAAATAATAAGTCGGCAATCGCCCTAAATAAAAAACACCGCAACTCTACAATTAAGCATTTAAAGCAAACATAAAAGCCCGAACCCCAAAACTAGGGAAACTTCTCGTCCAATTTCAACGTTATTTATTATTACCGTAGCCCTAATGAGCCCTTACTGAGCGTTACATAATACAATCCCATTATTATGGGTCACAAACCTATTATATTGTGGCACAATGGCAAGCCATAAATCAACGGGCCCATGTAAAGTTGACGGTTTTTTTAATGGGAAAAGCCAGATTGTAATTATTTTGAGACATTGGTCCTTGTTTTGAAAATCGTCTATATTATAAAATATTATACAAAGCTAATGTTTGTTTGTTACCGTTAATCTGTGGAATGTCCGATTCTAAAAATTGTTCCTCTAATATAAGCTACATTTGGTCCCGATTCCTCGCGCGCGAATCTACAGGCAAAAGCTACAATACAACAATGTCATATTCAAGCCAATTATTTTACGCTTTAGTAGAAAGGTGTGTTGAAAGGTGTGATAGTTCCATAATTGACTTGTACAGAAAACATATAGAAAAATATTTTGTGGGTTGTATCGCAACCGAAATACATATAAATAATACACACATTTAACATTAAACACTAAATTATTGTCTCTAGTTCTAGACTGACTATGTGTTACAGCAGATTGAGCCACCGATTAACGGGGCCACTAGACGAAGCTAGTAGCCGCGGCTAGCAGTGGCTATAGGCCCTATTCATCTACCGCTGGTAGCCATAAGATAAAACAGAACGCTCGGGCGCTTAGCCATCCCACAGTCCAGTAAGCCTAAAGACGTTAATGCATAAGCTTAGTGAGCGCGGGGGTGTGCAGGCTAAGTGGCGTCTAGGTTTACTGGTCCGTGGGCCGTCCTTACGCGCCCAGGCGCCCCTTCTGTTCTCTATCTATTTTGTGCGGGAGGCAAGAAGGCGGCGTTTGTGGCTAGCTACAAACGTGGTCCCTGCCTCATTGAAAATCTGTCGCCAGCACATATCAGTGTGTTCATGCAGCTGTTTCTAAAAGCCAACGTATTTATAGGTTAAGCGTTATCACCCTCTTCGATCGCATCGTTAACAAAGACATTGGAAAAATCGTACCACCTGGTAAAAGTGTTTTTCGACAATGTCAATTTGAAACAAAAATACAAAACTGTTTACTTAACTAATCCATCTGTATTATATGTTATCATGTTTAGCCTCTTACGCTTCCACTGCTGGGATAGCGGCCTTCTCTAAGAGAGAGACGTGTGGGCCATAATCCACCCACGTGGGCCCAGTGTGGCTTGGTGGATGTCACATGTCCTCAAATTGTGCGGTTCTTGAACATGCCGGTTTCCTTACGATGTTTTCCTTCACCGTTTTAGAGCGAGTCTGAAGAATCTGCACATAACTTAATATAAGTCATTGGTGCGGACCGAGTCGAGATTCAAACTACCTATGGTGCGTCGGATTGAAAGTCGCACAAGTTCCCGCTCGGCCACACTCGCTCTTTATATGTTATATACAACTTTACTAGCAAGCTCCTAGGAGCTAGCGTGTGGTGTGTAATATATTATCCTAGCCAATATTATAGTGATATTGCTCTTCAATAACGGTATCGTTGGAAGCTATTATAGGATGTATAAACAACGCCATTGTTACGAGCAACATGATGTGGAGATTATTGCAGCTTATTGTCCCCATATTTTTGGTTTACCATGATATTGGAGGCTTAATATAGATGTAGATGTGGATCGTATCTGTTAGTAATAGTATAGCTATAAATATTATGCCTACAACAAATAATTAAGGCGCTGTCTACAGCAAAACGTCTTGTTTTTCATCATATAAAATATCCGTTCCCATACATATTATTACCAGCAAAAAAATACAGGATTATAGTCAAGTGTTTATAGATAAGACTTATTCAAACATATTTTACAAATTGGTCCATAATCTTGGAAAAAAAATCGCAAAAAAGACCACGAGAGTTGTTCCTAATATACTCAATATTTTGAGCGACATCTATATTTTTTTGTATCCAATGATTAAATCATCTGAAGAGATAGTTTAGTAAAAAGATTTTTAATCTTTTTCTTAATTAAATTGGAACTACGAAATAACGTTCAACTAAAAATAAACGCATCGCCATTACACGCTTACACACTTATACAAGGGTATGAGTAGGATTTCTTGTGTCGCAGGTGGCATGAACACTCACAGATACACAATAAAAGCATCGAAGACCAAAAGCGACCCGCACAAGTAAATGCATAATTGATGGAAACACATCAATCACGTATCACGGTTAGAGATATAGTGAAAGAGACGCAACGCCGCCGCTTCTACGATCTCTACTCAAAAAAATAGTTTCACAACCACTGCGTGTTCAGTGCAGAAGTCACGGCATATAAGTGTTTTTTTTTATGTTATTTGGTAACGAGACGAGCTGGTCGTTTGCCTGATGGTAAGCATAACGCCGGCCCATAACAATTGCAGTGCCACCCAGAACTTTGAAACACAAAGGCCTGCGCGGCACTGCAGTGCGCTCGTTACCCTGAGACGTTAGGTATTAAGTCTCATAAGCCCAGTAATTTCACTGGATACTCTGCTCATCAAACCGGAACACAGTAATGCCTGCACACCACTGCTTGGCGGCAGACTTCACGAGCAAAGCGATGGTAACAACCCAGACGGACACTCGCAGAAGAGTCAGTGTTACCTGGCAAAACAGTAGAGTGCTAAAGTGCAAAATGAAGCTACAAATATAAGTGGTGGTGCAGCAAGTGATGTATGTAGCGTAAAGTGGAGTTGTCGTTAGTTTGAGCCCAGGCAGGGAGTGACAGAGACATCACTATCTGGCTGTATTGCTGTTCTGGTCTGTATTGCATAACCGTCTATGCCGGCTTAAGAAACTTTATACAAAGTTTGCCCAGCCGGGGATCGAACCCGGGCCCTTAGCTTTGCAGGCTGGGTTACTACTGAGCTACGAAGCCGCCATATAATCGTCTCACTATCTTACGTTACGATTTCATTCAAAGTTTATTATAAACTCTATTGTGGTCTTTTCGGCACTATAAGAACATTGCACAGAGTGCACAGCAATACTTCAAAATGTAAAATATATACTCACGCAACAAAAACCATTGAAAATGGTTTAAAATATATGTAGATAAAAGCTTTTGAAAAAGTGACAACCGAGTTCGAGACAAATTTCGCGATATTTGAAATTTCTTCCCCCGTTTCCACAGGGTATTTTTGGTGTTATTCTTTAATAAAATTTATAAAAGGACCTATCATAATATAGCCTAACGTACCATTAAAAAAAGAACCAGGAGAAATCGAGTAATATCGCCACAAAAAACAGACTAATTGAAAACCTCCTCCTTTTTTAGAAGTCGGTTAAAATAGAAGTTTTTTCGCAAACGTAAAAATACAATCATGCAGAAATATTTTACTAAACGAAAATGTATCCGTATGGCAGTTTACTGCAACGTTATTAGCCTTTGATAATGACCTTAAATTATTCCTCTTAAACGACGACTCTTTTTGTACACAACTGTAGGCACGCTCTCATAATTTGCTAACCTTTTCCCAAGTACGGCAACCTTGGAGTTTGCGTATAAATAAAAACGACCCCAAAAAGTACTGGGCATTTTAATAAAAAAACGGACCTTCATCATAGCTGCTTTTGTTGCATGCGTGACTATGGTAGTTCACGACACCAGCAAGACTTGAGCCCTGAATCATGTTGAGACGACTGTAAGAGTTAGTGAGAGAGAGATCAACGTTGAATGGATAAAAGAAAGGACTGTGACAAAGGAGGAGACCTTTTTGGTATCCCGGATCTGAATGACAAAACAGTATGTGTATTGTCTGTCCGGGAAGTGGATCGACGTGATGGCCGGGGCAATTGTTTGAGGACGATACCATTGGGACGTCTCATTCATTGTTTTAACCCAATTCTGACCAAGTTAAGACTGTACAAATTTATTTTCCGGGTTCACTCTTGCGGAAGTTTATGTAATAAGTTACGATTATTTGGCGACTTCAAAACGAAGTTGGTTTTAGTCAATTATGGTTAAGTACTTCATTTAAATTTTAAATTATTAATAAAATTTACTAGGTGGTAGGACTAACTCTTCTGCGAGTGTCCGTCTGGGTTCGTACCACCACTTTTTACTCGCGAAAAAGTGTTCCGATTTGATGAGCGAAGTAGCCAGTAAAATTGTGTATCATAGTAACGAGCGCACTGCAGTGCCGCGCAGGCCTTTGTATTTCAAAGTATTGTGGGCACTGCAATTGTTATGAGCCGGCATTATGCTAACCATCGCGCAAACCACCGGCTTGTCTCATTATCAAATATATTTAAAAAAAATGTAACGCACGAGAAGAATATCGTCAGTAATTTAAAAGTTTAATTCAATTAACCGTGGAAAAAAGTATTGTGATTTTGTTGTGATCATGAGCTTTGCAAAGGATTTGAAACGTCGGGAAATAAAATATTCGTTTGCTCGATTTAAATCTTTAAAATTGTTGACTTAAATGTTTAATTCAATAACCAAAATGTAGTTACGTTTACAAAATATAAATCTTTCTGTAAACATTGCCCGTTTAACATAAATGAAACTAATACAAAAAACACTACAAGCCCAAAAAATAGAACACGATAACACAAAATACATAGAAAGAACATGCTATAATATAATTACAAAGCAAAACTATAACAAAACGAGGTCAGAGCTAACTGAATGTATACCGTTCCCTACGAGATAAGCCCATAAAAAGATTCTTCATTGTACACAGAATAGGTCTGGCTGGTTTCCAAATTCATTCGTCATAGGGTACCCGACGCGGAAATTGGCAATGGCCTTCATCACCCATTCCGGGCTATTGACTGCTTGTTAAATAACATTTTTAACTGTTTTTGTTGCGTATTGAAACTGTGAAAAGATTATTTAATTTTAACTCTTGGAAGGTTATTGTTTGAGCGCTACCTAACTTGATTGTAAGTGATGACAGACTCTCACATCAGAAAGATGTAGGGGTACACTCACAGAAGATTTGGTCATTTCACCTGGTACCCGCCATATTACAAAGTACTCTGTGCATAGTAGCTTCATATCCGTTTTGTAAGATAATAAACATGAAAGTTTGTAGGTTTGTTGGTTTGTTTTTCTTTCACGCAATGGCGCAACGAATCGGCGTATTTGCATATATATAGTTTATGGATCGGAGAGTAACATACTAGGCTACTTTTTATCAGGTTATTGTTATCCCTGAAAAGTGCAGTGTTCATTTGGGAAACGCCATACAGATGACACTGCGGGCAGAAGCTAGTTTCTTTATGATTTAATCGCTTAAATAACTTCTCGCCATGAAAGCTGTGTTTTCCGCATTATCTGGTCATTCTATTACGGGCGCGGGTCCCTGCAACAAATACCTATAAAGTTACTCTCGTGTAAAATTACGTTCGTGTTCGCGTTGACCTCACGATCCAATTATAAAGTTTAATTACGCATCAGTCGCGGGAGTTGACTAGTGTCCCAGAAAGTGGGGTATATCTACCCTAAAAGTGGAGAGCATGCAGCACTCTTAAATTGTGGAGTTTCAATTTACATTAACGCATGCAATTTGCACTCATGTAAGCCTATGTCTAAAGCACGAGTAGTTGTATCACTATAAATATAATCTCGTGATTTGACCGAAATAAGAATTAAATAATGCCTCTGTGGTATTTGTAGTTAGCTGAAATTAATTCGTATTTCATGACTCATTGATGCCTACAAGACAATGCACTTTTCCGGGAAAAAAACAGCCTATGTCACCGTATATGCAAAAAATTGTTGCGTGAAAGAAGGACAAACCAACAAACCTACTTAGTAAACAACAAACTTTAGTAAAACTACGTGTTTGTAATGAAGTAATATTTCCATAATTAGAATATAGGTATAGAGGTTAGGTTACAACATTGTCGCTAGTCATACTCGGTGGCTCGTGGCGTCACCCGTCACGCAAGCTGTGAAAAATTACCGTTAGTTCAAAATTTAATTACAGAGTTTGTCTCCGGGGTAATAGAGGACAAAATGGCGTATCAAGGCGACAGTTTTGATAGTTTGTTCCGAAGAGTAATGATGTTAGTCAAAGTTGGGAACTACGACTTAAGAACTGCGCTGTGTAAAAATGGTGAAAAGATTTACTACGCTAGATTTTTGGGAAAGTCATTTGACAACACTGCTCATTCGGTTCACACCATCGTGGTAAAATACATTAAACATAACATAAACTCTAACACACTCATCCCACATGCACTAGGAATCTCTGGGTCTTACCACAAAAAATTAAACACACGTTAAACCTGTGTTAATCACTGTTTAACGCCTAAACATGCCTTTATCGCGTGATTAAATATGAGCAACCACAAATCCTGATTTAAGTAGTGTCTAACCATTGTCTAACACAATTCTGTTGTGACATTACTAATCATTTTTAAACTGTTATCTTTAGGCGCTGTCTAGCTAAACAGGTGACTAAAAATGTTTTTTGTGGTATCACTATCAATGTCTCTGGTGGCATAAAGATTAAAAAAACTGTCTGCCCGTAAAGCGAATTGGTAGTTTCAACAATTAGATATTCGTTCCTTTTGTTGTTACCATTTTCATAACAAACCTTAAAAGCGAAACTTTCCATTACTTCCTAATTATAAACTTTTGTCTAGTTTTCCACTGTAAATATATTTGACCGAGCCAAAATACCGAGTCCCATCTGCATATGATGTGAAATTGTTCATAAAGTGGGTGCTAGCTCTAAATATTTTCTAGTCCCGCTTCTACAGAGCCAATTATAAAGTTAAATGGCCCCCTTGTCCCTCCGTCGTACATTTATTTACTGGAACAGTGCCACAGTTAAAACAAGAGTAGACTATTTTGGGTCAGTGTGTGAGTGGTACGGAGAATGGATAAGTTTGCATTTTTTGTTACAAAAATGTGCAATATAAATCTCTCTGGGGAAAGAGAATAAATATTTCAGTTTGTGAACCAAAAATATAGCATAAACGATTACTTGAGAGATAAATGCCAAAAAACGGATAAAAAGTAGCTATTCACTTCAGCGTACTCAAAATAAATGATAATCTAACTCATTTATTCGAGAGGTAACAAATTTGGTATCGGGATTCCATCTTAAATGTTGATTTCAATTATCAGAAAATGAAAAGTTGCAAAATTTCTATAATTAGGGTGGGTCTCCAAACTCTCCATATAAAACTACATGTAAAGGAGCTATGAATTATTTTGCGACTGCTATTAATTATGGTGTGTCGTTGAAAAGATTTTTAGAAATAAATTAGATTTTTCATACATTTTTTCCAATTGCGTCGGCAAGATAAGATAGATATTCCGTAAAGCTCACTAATACGTGACCTTATTTAATACGAAAAGATGAAATTACGCCTCACCTCTTCATAGTAAAACTCTTCATGAAAATTGTTTCGAATCATGTGATGAAAAGTTTTTGAGTTAGAGACAGATACAGCTCCAAATATTGCATAGATGTAGAGAGTTTTCCTACTGTTCATTACACAGACGTGTGTTTAATAATTGAAGAAATTACCTAGCATCATTAAATTACTCTGTGGCTTTTAGAGGATTGTGGGGAGGTCTGGAACAAGAAACAATTGTTCTTTAAAAGTGGTCATTTTTTCTTTTTACTGGGGATAGGTATATACTTACCGGTCTTTCACCTGATTTTTAGTGACGGTGTGGTCAACTACTAAATAAATGACTGGATCATTATAGTGATTAGACAGTCGCTCAAGATGCTTAAGATTATAGTTATGTACTTTATAAATATATTAAGATTATAGTTGAAATTAAAACTACACAATTTATTTATTCATACAAGTATACCATGACCTTGGCCACTTACCTAACCAAGACTTTTTATTACAATCAATTTTTTTATGCTATTTGCTAACGAGACGAGCTGGTCGTTGCCTGTTGGTAAGCATAACGCCGGCCCATAACAATTGCAGTGCCACTCAGAACTTCGAAACACAAAGGCCTGCGCGGCACTACAGTGCGTTCGTTACCCTGAGACATTAGGTATTAAGTCTCATAAGCCCAGTAATTTCACTGGCTACTCTGGTCATCAAACCGGAACACAGTAATGCTTGCACATTACTGATTGGCGGCAGACTTCACGAGCAAAGCGGTGGTAACAACCCAGTCAGACACTCGCAGAAGAGTTAGTCCTACCACTAACAAAAATAAACAGGAATCCTAGAACTAAATGAAACTGTAATTTTATAAATTAATTTAACAATTATAAATTTGATCATTTGCCTCCATTACCAGGCTGTACCATCATTATTACGTTTTCTACATAAGTGCACCACGAATTTTTAACCACATGACCCAGTCAACATCACAATAAGGCTTTCCATAATCGAAACTGTCGCACAACCCTCAGGATCGAAAGGATCAAGCTGGATTTAAGGCGTGGTAATGTATGGTACCTTCTCAGCCGCCTTGGGATACGATTTATGATGGCGCACCCTTATTTGACAGCTCTTGGAAAGTGATAAAAGTGTTAGGATCAATCACGAGAGTTGGTGTTATTAAAAATATTGCTGGTTTCATGGCGTGATAAAAAGCAGGCAGTGGGGGTAAACTTCTACGTCACGCCGAGTAACTTTTAGAACGCCACTTCACTGCAGATCCTAAAATTTTGCTAAGCCCGTCAATTCTTTACACTTGACCGAGATTTATGAACTTCATTTTAGATTTATAGGGTCACTAGGTACATTTGGTTTCCTTTACGGAACAAGGGAAAATATTACTTAGTTGTGGTTAAATAATTGCTTGCGGGAACCAATTTCGACGAAAATATCGCGATATATGCATCCCATATTGTTCTTATTACAGATCCACCTTTGAAATAAATATCTTACCTTCTTATTATACTGCCGCCATATTGATTCATGATATGAGGATTCTAACTATACCCCATATACCTACATCCAAATCTATTCAGAAATTTTAAAAATATGGAGGAATAAAGAAACTCACCATACATATATACATGTATACAGAAACTCTAAACACATTACACTCCTATTTAGGGCAGTCGTGTAAAAATAGACAGCTGTTCACGTAGCTAGCCATCACTCTCTAGTTTAAAATGTAACGAGAGTCAGTCATAGTCAATGTTCAGCGTATTCGCCACCTTCGTTACATAATCACATATAAGATAAGATAAAGTTCAAAAGCTAATTATTAACTTATCGAATATAAAAAGTCATAAACCAAGAGTTTTCTCACAACTTTGTTTCTAGATTTTCCAAGAAACCTGTAGAAGTTATCTTCAAAACAAAGTTTTTTAGATGTTGCATCACTCAACACCTCAGTGCTGTAGTTTCTTTGTACCTACTTACCTTGTTCTTCCAACTTTGGATTCCTTTAACTTTAATTACAGTTCCTCCATAGTTGAATTCAAGTAAAACTGTAATTTATTTTTATAATTGTGGTTGTTTGAGTTTATTTAATTCTCACGGGATATACAAATAATTAACGTTATATGATAACACAAGTATATCAATTCTGAACCAGAACAAGAAGCTTCTGTACTTTATCAGGAACTACATAGACCATCGTGCCATAACACATAACACACTGTTCCATTGTTAAATTTGAAGTTATTCTAAATAATGTATTTATATTGAGAAGTGGCTACATATTAAAACGTTTCATAAACATAAATTAAGTATGTATTACAGTAGTAAAACCATTTCATTGAAAACATATCTTTACAGATCTAAAATTACAATATAATAAGTAATATGTTGAAACTAAATTATAATCTAAAATAATCCCAGATATTATATATACCAGGTGGTCAGATTATTTTACCTTTCTGAGGGCTTTTCTTCGAGTGTCCAACCGAGCGTGTAATCCACCAGCAAGCAGTAATGTGCAATATAGGTTTTTAAACTGTCATAGTCAACAATACTACGAAAAAAGTCAGAATTAACGGGATATCGGGAACTCAATACAAATAATATACATGACTTTTTTCGTAGTAATTTGCAAGTTACGATGTGTTTCAATTTGAAGAACAAAGAAAAATTTACTAGTGAATTTAATGCAGTACGTTCTGTAGTACTATGTGTGTTTTGTTATTTCAATTTATTTTTGGTTATAGGCAGACATCACACTTACCAGCAGTGGAATGACTCGTCTCATTACTTCATTTTATAAGAAAATAAAAATGCATTAGTATCTTGATCTCCCGGATTCCTTTTTTACCATCCAAATGATTGCTTTTTAACCCCTCTATAAAAAGAGAGATGAAATAAGTTTAAGGCTTTTGTGACTGTGGCATCGTATCTCGAAAACGGATGAACCTTTTTAAATCTTTTGAAGTGGTTACCGGATCAAAACAGATGTTAGCGAAAGATTTTCATTATTACCAATTTTGTAGGTCGTTGAATAGGACAGAATCGTATGCGTAAAACAATTTGGAACACTAAAGGAGAAAGAATGCTCACTATCATACATACATAACAAAGACTATAATAATCTGTGATACATAATGAAATAGCGGCAGTTTTCTTCATAAAAACCTAAAACTCAGTACAATTGGAACCAATGCATCGGCAGTTAACCACTATACAATGACTTGGCAATGGTAAGATCGCCTATCGAATCGCTTTAACTGATGTCATTGAGATGGTTTTAGTTGTACTTATCGGCTGACGAAAAACATATATTTATTATTAAAACATCGTAGTATGTACTTCATAATAAAAAAGTCAAAATAAATTAATTAGGAGCCGTTGGTACATTTTCACAGTTTGTAAAGTTCATAATTCGTTCACATTCGCAATTCGCCCAATTCGCGATTCGTGCAATTCGCAATTTGTGCAAATTAGTATCCAGCCAACAACTATAATTGTACGATGCCAAACCGGTTCCATCAAGCATATTTAAACTCGGTGCAGATGATCACAGTTCCTCGACGCCGTGTGTCTTTTGCCTTGTTTCACCCAACATTGTCCAACTTAGCCAACATTACACAAAATTTATTCCATTAGACAAAAAGCAAACTTCGCGTAACGGGTTCCTGCCACAACTCACAATGTTCAGGAAACTTTAGATTCCTTTAAGTTTAATTACCCTCCTTCACAGTTGAGATCAGATAAAATTGCATTCCGTAGTTTTCGTCTCGGAACGTCTGGTTTGCGAAGGCGATTCTTGTAGATTTGGTTAAAAATGTTTGGTGTGGACAGTTTGCTTCTAAAACGTTTTTAAATACTGTTTTATATCTTATGCGGTATTTTTATTCTTAGTAGATAATAAGAAAAGCAAATATGTTTATGCATATCCATTAGTTTTTTTTTACTATTTGATAACGAGACGAGCGTATCGTTTTCCTGATGGTAAGCTTAATACCGGGCTGATAGATAGATCTCAATAATGTTGATTGCTAAGCTTCTTCTTCTTCTTCGGATATTATTTTAAACAATGCTTGACGTTTTTCTGCCATTTTCAAAGTGAGACTAGTGTACGGTATTAATTGCCCGATTAGAAAATAATATGCAACATTGAAATATAGTTATTTAAAAAAGGTTTAAAGGCATAACATATATTTACAAACGAATATTATTAGACTTAATAAAATAACATAAAATTTCAACAAATGGAGTGAAGACAGATGAGAGAAGACATTAAAAGTTAAAAGGACGAGGGATATCAGGGCTTATGATATCGTATAAGGAAAACGATAACTTAGGACACCGGAAGAAAATATGGTCTAAGGTTCCATCATCTAGACCACACTCACAGCGAGTATATTAAGCTCATATATCTATGTGCGCTAGAAATGGACATCTGTCCTAAGCGCCACCACTGTCATTGTCCCTTCTAAGAAACCGTTTATATTAGGTACCTATTCACAAGCACCATATAATTTTATAACCAATATAAAGTAATGGATGATGCTTAACGGGTTCTCAGGATTTACAAACGATTATTGAGGCTGTTGTCACAACATCGTAAATAGAAAACGGCGAATAAAAATGTTGGGAATCGTTGTTTTGGTTTATAATGGCGCATTTACATTATGTCGGTTTGGCACTATTTGACTGCAGCCATTTTCGGTCACCGACTAATGTTTTCGGTCACCGACTAATGTTTTCTGAATTTAATTCGGCTAGTCGTATTCGATCGCAGCCCGTTAAGATATAAAAGTATAAAAGTCTTTTGGTAGTATAGATCTTATCCAACTTGTGGATTCTTGTTGTCGGTCGTGGAGCGAATGCACCCGATGCATTCGGTCAAGGACGGTAAACAAGCTAATTCGGTTAACGATTTCGGTAAAACCAATGCGGCTGTCGCATTCGGTGACCAACCTATGTAAACGCACCTTAAAACGGCTTTGCGACAATCTTTTTTTGAGACCCCCGTGGTTGTTCATGTTTAAGCGATGATTGCTTTTATGGTAGTAAGAACGCTTGTCGATCGTCGGTCATTGGTTCTAATCCAACTAATAGTAGGGTGTTTTCTAGTAACTGCCTGGCTAGCTAAAAATCTGCCGCCAAACACTTGCTGGTATATTCTGGCCGAGCCAGTCTTATTAAAGGTTGAGAGTGAGGGATATCAGGATATTACTACCTTCGCTCACTTCATCACTTATGATCAGGCGAGATAGATGTCATCAACCTTGAAAAATCTCGTATCAAAGAAAAAACTAAACAAAGAGAGGTGTTGCCAGTATAGTTGTAAGCAATATTTATAACTTTTGAAGTAACTACTATGTACTATATCTGATTATTTAGTGCACAAACGCTAACCCATCATAATGTAAAAGAAAAAGACATGGGTTAAAGAGATATAGTTTGAAGTTTCAAGCAATAGTTCCAACTTTCAGAAGTAACTTACCTCTACTATTCGATTTACGGCTCAATCTACCTTGGAACATTAAAATCAAAGACCCGCGACCTCACATGTGACCTCGGCAACTGACAGAGTGTGAAACTTTACGAGTCCATTATATTTTAAAGGCTATAAGTACTTGCGCCTGACTGGTTATCCGCCCGTTTTGATTTACTTACTGACTTTTCAAAATAACTTAGCAATTTCGTCTAAAGTTCTTTTTCTAAGTCTCTCACGCTTGGTTTTACTGAAAGCGCGTTTGGTGACGCTTGTTTTAGAGTTTTAACCGACTTCAAAAAAGGGAGGTTCTATGTTCGACTGTATACGTATTTCCGATTTCTATTTATTACCGATTTCTTCATTAATAATTATAATGGACCGATTTTGAAAAACATTTTTTTTTTGTTTGAAAGGTGATCCCATATAGATTTTAGGAATGACTAAAGGTTGAAAAATGGGGTATGAAAATTCGCATATCGCAACATTTTCATTAACAAACCTTACCGACCTTTGTTACCTAATTAAAAAAAATAGATGGATTGTACAGTTAGGTAAGGCTTTCCTCTGGTATTTTTTTAATTTCTAAATTCAATACCATTGACCTTAACCCACACATGTTTACTTATCATTATTTTATGCAGATCATAACTAAATTGCGGGTTGGGTTCACAGAATTAGAATTTTTTAAATAAAATTTACGTTTTATATTAGCAACATTTTATATTGTTTTTTAATTAATTTGTTCAGGCATTTATTCCACTTATATGTAAATGCTTCCAGAGATTAGTGGTAACAATCAAACTTTACGTCTTTATAATATTGAAGAAGAAGATAAAGAAGAAGATGTAAAAATTGACATCGAATCTAATATGCAATTTTTCCTTGTTTCAGAATCTTAAGAATCAAATCATGACAACGAACGTGTGGGTAGAACAGGTGAGTCAATTAATTTATAATAAAGTAGTACCTATGCCCCGCGGCTTCGCCCACGTAATAAAAGTAGCCTAAGTATGTCTCCTTATAACATCAGCTATCTGCCAGGGAAAGTGCCGTCTAAATCTATAAACAGGCAGACGGACAAAATGTTTTAAAATTGTGTTTCGTTATAAGTACCCTATATAGTTTAATATACATTTAGTAAAAAGCTGTTATTTTGACATTACAAACAGATATTTCAATTTTATTTATTTAAATGTAAAGGTATATATATTATGTGTAGAAGATATAGATATTATGTAATGCGTCGTATCGTAAGCGAGACCAACGCCATCTGGTAAAGAGATCTAGAAACAAGCGCATTTCCAAACATGCTATACATATAATTGAGAACGTGATCTTCAACTATATTTATAGATTTTTCATTAAAATTTAGGGCTTAAGCCTTCAGGATCTCCGTAACCACCGCATACCCAGCACTCCAGCCTTGATTCATATCACGCTCAGGAGATCAAATGAAAACGGCTTCGAAACAGGCGGCTATGACAGGTGCTCTCGCCATCGTCCAAACGCCAGCCCAACAAATCGATAATGATAACATTAGAAATGTGCTTCATTCTTGTTCCCGTCATTAGATGGCGTTGCTCACACCACGACATTTGTATAAAAATTAAAAAACGCGTCACCCTGTTTTGGTCAAATATCAAACCAAGACAAGCAACCAAGACAACTTGCATACCATAGCATATAATTTTGACAACTGCAAGCGCACAGTCAGCGTTTATTTATGTAGTGATGCTGTTGGTACGTCAATTTTATCATGAAGGCTTTAGGTGTTTATCTTCATATAATATATACGACCAAATTTATTGCTGTTGAATTCAGGAAATAATGACAAAAATGTCAGACCAAATCATTCTAAGGTAAATTGGCGAGTGTTTATAACGGTACTTTACCACGATAATCATCATTAATAAGCACTGTCACTCCCTTTATGATTCACGACCATTTTCAAACCAAAATTACTCCAAACCCAAGGCCCCCATTTAGTTAACTTTCATTTTTAATTCCACAACAAGGAAAAATGAACGGGCCAAAGCCTCAGGGACAAACAGGAGATGTCTCATTCCCTGCAGTTAAACCTTGACAAATGGTCAACGTCCTTTCCGGGCCGTAGACGGGACGGGCGCGGGACGAGGGCGTGACGACAGCGGGATGGGGCCGAGGGCGCCCTTTCCCTTCGACGCCTTTGTCGACGTGTCAATCCGTACGTGACTTATAGAATTTAGGCTCTGTTTGGCTGTGTTTATTGGGAAATTGCGTAAGCTCCTTTATTGGAGCTTTTTCGTTTGATTTGGGTATGTTATTATTTGAGTGGTAGGTATTGTCTGCGATCTTATTGAATAGATCTTGCTGTTATTGAGTTTTGTCTCGTAAATGGCTCGGTCCAGAAGTGATACCTACCGTACATAGATCGGGATGTAATCGATCATGCTTTTGTAGCCAATTTTTTGTTGGTTTTTTTTATACTATTTATAACAAGACGAGTCGCTCGTTTGCCTGATGGTAAGAATAACGCCGGCCAATAACAATTGCAGTGCCAGTCAGTAATTTGAAACACAAAGGCCTATGCGGCACAGCAGTGCGTTACCCTGAGACATTCGATATTAAGTCTCATAAGCCCAGTAATTTCACTGACTGTTTTCAAATTCAAATTCAAAATGCTTTATTCAAATAGGCCTCAAAGGAGCACTTATGAAAGTTAAAATAACTTTTCTCATCAAATCGGAACACAGTAATGCGTGCACATTACTGCTTGGTGGCAGATTTCACGAGCAAAGGGTGTACTCACCCAGACGTTGATACTTGAGAGCCTGTCTTATCCTTCGTTTATCGTGTCTATTTTTTTATACTATTGCATAACGAGACGAGCGCGTCGTTTGCCTTATGGTAAGTATAACGCAAAATAATAACAATGGCGGTTCCACCCAGAAGATTAAAACAGAAATACCTGCACAGCACTGCAGTGCGCTCATTACCCTGAGACATTAGGTATTAAGTCTAAAAAGCCCAGTAATTTCACTGACTACTTTGCTCATCAAACCGGAACACAGTAATGCTTGCACATTACCACTTTGCACATTACAACTCGAAGAAGAGTTAGTCCTATCACCATCTCATATCTCATAATATAAGTTCCTAGTCAAAAGTTTACCTATAGGGAGTAAAAACGTGACGTAGTAGCAACAAAGTAAACAAACTCAACTTTGACATCAATATCGACTTAGCTCCATTTTTATTACATTTAACCCAGATACATCTGATCCGCAAACTGTAGGGAGCGGTCTAGCAAATAAATCGTAAACTATGTCATCATAACATTTTTACTGTCAGAGTTACTTGTGTGTTTGGATCTAAGAGAGAAATAGAACTATTCGCAACCGAGTGTAAGAAAGAGATAAGAAACTCTCCCGAAAAGTTATAAGAGCCCTATCATCAATGTAATATTAAGATAGTAATTACGCTGTTGTAATAAATGTTTGTAATGTTGTTATGATAAGCGTCTTGTTCCAAACAAAGTTACTACACAGGGAGTAAATTAAATATCTGAACAAAATTTAATATAAATTCGACTGTTTTGGTTAGATCATTCAGATGATCTATAGGTCTGCAATGGCTTGTAGATTAGCCATCTGTTTTTGTAGAGATTATAGTTTTTGTAGTATAATAGCTACATGGTAACGGCTTGTAGGCCGTTGAAAAAAAAATTAATAACCTGGGAATAAATTCATAAACTGACTTATATTAATATTGACAACGTAAACTAGTTTAGTTCGTTTGTAATGTTGATTTTGCTATATTCACGCTATTTTCAGGGTTTTGTAGAACGAGATACGATTTTATGATAATCTAGTTTATCCGTTGTGTGTTTTGGTCTGTGTAACTTTTATAGTAGTAAAGAGTATAAGAAATAGGAATTAAAATTTAAAGGCAGATTTTATACTGAAAAAAGGACAGAAAAGAGAAAAACACATAATGATACACGTGCAAGTAAGCTTTATGTGCCAAGGGTCTTCAGAAGTGAGGTAGTTATGCTTTAAATGTAACATCTATACAAATAAATAAAATTGAAGTGTCTGTTTGTAATATCAAAATAACAGCTTTTTACTAAATGCATATGAAAGTATATATGGTACATAGTACACCATATCAACCATTTTTAAAAATTTTGTCTGTCTGTCTGTTTGTTCCGGGTAAACTCCGAAACAGCTGGACTGATTTTGACGGGACTTTCACTGGCATATAGATTATATTATAATGAGTAACTTAGGCTATTTTTATTTTAGAAAAAAAAAATAGGGTAAAAACAATAAAGCCATGAAATCCAATACTTCCGCGCGGGTGAAACCGTCAATAAAAAAGATAAGACAAAGAATGGTGATATGAGCAAAAAATACCGGATCATAGTCATTGAAATAAATAAAATTCTCAGTTAACGTTTTATCCTGCAAGCTGAACATTATAATGTAACTCGGCATCGCGTTACACGTGATTAAAGGGCAGCGTAGACGCTTATGCAAACGAACATTTGCATAAGCGTCTGCGCTGCCCCTAACGTCTACACGTACACGTGGAAGTTCTTAAAATTAACCTTGAGTCAAATTACCAAGCGTCAATTACCATTCTACTCTTTAATATTGAGATAACCTAGAGCTTCTATTTTATTCACAATGGAGATAACAGTATCATCTACATTGTGAGTTTCTAGTATTAACACCTAGAAAGCACATAATATCTCAAAATATAACGTAAATAAATGTATATAATAATATCTATACATTTATACAAATAAATAAAATTTAAGTGTCTGTTTGTAAGGTCAAAATAACAACTTTTTACTAAATGCATATGAACGTATTATACGATACCTATTAACACAAACACAATTTTTATAAATTTTGTCTCTCTGTTTGTTCCGGCTAATCTCCGAAAGGGCTGGACCGATTTTGATGGGACTTTCGTTGGCAGATAGTTGATGCTATAAGGAGTAACATAAGCTACTTGGGCGAAGCCGCGGGGCACAGCTAGTCCTGAATAATTTCAATGCCAAGTGAAGCCTCTCACGTATAATGCGAAAACTCAATATCTCGATAACTATAAACTATCCGCTAGAAATGTGTATCGGACCATTCCATAATTCCGAAGTGTTTTTTTTCCTCAAACTGTCCCTTTCAGGGCTCCATAAATCATCCCTTGATCGGAGGGTTGCTTTCCCGTTAACACGGCTTTGAACATACTATCCTCGTGTTTATATCCTCCTTCACATCACTTTTTTTATCAATGTGGGTAGTGCTTATCTGATGAATAAATGCCGCCATATGTATATATAGCTCGTAAATTACTTCGTCAATTTCGATAGACGTTGTTCGCAAAAATATATTTACAGGTATTCGGGTAGATACTATGTCATGTTTCTTGGTTTTATTATTTACAATTCATAAAAATATTGTCAATTTCCGCGTAGGAACCTAAAATTTAGACTCAAATTGTCATACAATTTCGGATAATTAAATAAACAACTTTTACTTTAATCATTATTTTGATTTCCGGCGTTTTGAACACTTTGCAGTGTTCGTGAGACTTTGGTATTCCTGAAATTCTTGCAATAGAAAATCGTTACATAACAAGATAATTAATATCCAGTCCTCAAATGAATACAACCGAAACCTTAAGTAAAGTCACAAAGCTTTTGGAAACCGTGTTTCAGATATAGTCATAGATGGTAGATCCAAATTATTTCATAAGTTTTCTAAAAATATTATTGGGATCTAGTGCCATACAATGTAAAGTATTCAAAGTAATGTACACTTACAAGTACATGAAAAATCATTAAGAGTTGTATTGTGAATTTAAGGTGATGAATGTGTGGTGAATGTATTGTGATTGCCAAAGCTTGGCATATTACTAAATTTTGGACAGTTTTAGATTCAAATAGCTTTTACCACAAACATTTTTTTAGCAAACTGAACCTCAGGGACTCATTTTCGTACATCACAATATTTGCGTGTAGCATTGTGTCGTGACTATGGAAAAAATAAAAATCATTTTCGTGACTTCGTTTGGAGTATTAACTTTTTTTATCGCGTTCGTTTGGAGTTTCATACATTACTCAATTCTGTCCAAATATACACAAAATTATAGTAAGTAATACAACTAAGTATTACAGTCAACTACAAAACGGAATTACGGTAAATATTATGGCTGCCGTAACCAAGATACGAGTTATAATATTGTCCTCAATTACATTAATATATCGAGTTCTAACTAAGGCTCATCAGTTTACTCACAAATCCACTAACTATACCAGCAGAAAAAGGAAAACACAAAACCATTAAAGAAGATTCCCGTACCAAAGAAGTTGATTGCTTTATAAGACCTTTATCTATTGTGTCCATTACAATCCCTTATTCCGTTCGCGGAGGCAGTTACGTAAGTATTCTTGAACCTTTTCTCCCACTCTCAAGGATTATCTACTTATCCCACATTCCAGCTCCATTTTAGAATTTAACCACAATAAATCATTGTTGGATTACGGCCTTTATGTCGGTTCAAAGTTTTTAAATGGAATTTTCATTCGCCGGTCAAAGTTCGCGTTTGCCTCGAAGGTGAATCGGCTCTAAAAGATTTTCTATAATTAAAAGTTGTTCAAAAATTTTCTCGCTCTTTGTAATATCGCCCTCTCTTCTCCGTCGTCATTGTCGGACGTTTCTTGCAGATTCCTTTGGAGTCGCTCCCGTTTATTATCTAACGTTTAAAAACAACATTCTGAAACGCATACTTTTGCCGGATTCTTGTCGAGCAGCCGACTCCGGGCAACTCTCAAACATTTTTGTTCCGAACAATCCCGTATTACCGTTTGTTTTTCGCTTTGTTCATGATATTTTGGTTTAGTATTTCGCATTTCAAGTTATTCCGTTACTTCGTTACCGAATTGTTTTTGTAAACAGCGTAACAACTCGAACTCTTTTTGGTCGGTCGGTTCCGCTCCGATTGTTAGTTGTGAATTTTCAACGTTGAACAGATATTTTTCCTTTATTTCCTTTGTCGTTCTATTCAAGTCTTTTATGTTCTGAGACTGGAAGTGCTTTTGCCTTTTATTTGTAAAGTGATGTATTGATTGCTACATTATTGTTACAAGTATCTTTTGTGACTGTCCTTTTTGTATTTGTTTTGTACGATTTTAATATTCTCTCCTCGTTTTTGAGTCCCGGAAGTATTTTGTCTTACCCAATATCCAATTTCAGCATCGCACACAAACCACCTATTTAGCTTTCCACACTTGCCCGAAAAGGCGAATCATGATTCCCTATTTCAGTAACGTTTCACCCGTAACTTCCTATTACAAATCCTCTTTCAACCCTAAAAAAATCAAGGAAAAACCGCCTTTAGGAAATAAGGGCGAGTACGTTGCGGTCAATTGGAACACTCTAAACGATTTTGCCCGCCGCCGATTTGAGAGCCTTGAAATTTTAATATAGACTTCATTTTTGTTCGAACATTCTGTAAAAGGTTTGTATCGGTTCTGATTGTATTGAGTTTTGAAGATGCTATCTACATGTCGAGACTAGTGAGCCGAATGATTTTATTTTTCCTATCACCGGTATCAATGGGACAATGTCATTTTGTCCCTGATCAAGTTTGACGTTAATATTAACCTATTTATGTGACGAAATATCTTAATAAACTTCCTCATTTATTGTCTCTTCTGCTTCTCTCACATTGCCACACACAAAACACACCGAGACTTGCAGCTCAGTGTGAACACCAGAATTCAAGATGACTATAGGCACTTAATTGTCATGTAATTGTAATTATTTTTATTATAGCCCTCGTCTTTAGACTTGGCTTAATAGTTATCTATCTAACCCCGCTCTCGTAACAGCCTTTCCAATAACACAACGTCTACACGCTATCAACCCTTTGACACATGTAACCAGCCCACTACACCACCTCGTTAAGTCTACCTAACTATAAGTACTTCAGTTCATGACTTAAAATTATTTACCCATCTTGCTTTTCAAAATTTCTAAATAAAGAGCGGTATATTAAAAAATAAGTTTCAAAAATGTTTAACGTATTTCATTTCAATTTTTTTATTTAACACAGATAGTAAGCGTTTCTTCTATTTCACTTAACTTTATATGATTATATAATCAATGGTGTGTGATACTTTTTAGAAGAATGCTTAAAAATCCTACCAAGAAAGGGGTCTACTTTTTCGATTTTCTCATACTATACCTATATTACTCGTATTGATAGGTGCTATCCAAAAATATATTAGGTAATGTGTACAATTTAAGACAGTTTAATTTCAGTTTTCTTTTTTTGCCATTTAGTTATTAGATAATTTGTATAAAACAAAGTAAAATAGTACCAATCAAGTCATCAGTTTAAATAACTCGATTTTTATGTGTTTGTGAAGTTATTATAACTTAGAAAGCTAAACTGAAATAGTGTAAAATTCTTTCAACATTTTATTTATTCCAACGTTACTCTCGTACGGTACCTACCACCTACGTCTACTTCATCAAATTATTATTTCAAGTGCGACTAAGTTGAATTAATACAATTTTCGTGCAAATAACCCGCCTTTCTTGAAACCTAGCTCCCGCGGCGTAACTTTGAAAGTAAAGTCTTAATAACATTCCATATTCATAATAGGCGTAAATTAAATTACATTTTAATTTATAATAAACCAAACGTATTTTGGTTGAATCTTTTAACAAAACAAAGCTCATATTGTTGTAGAAAGGGCAAAGGGTCGCGGTGTGTTTAGAATATAGAAGACCTATAATAATAACGTAACGTGTACAGAGCCATGTAGTAGAGATGCCAAAGACTGAGGTTTTGCCGGATTTGTATTCGGCTAAAGTGCCGGAAAGGTTAATTCTGAAAAAGAAGACCTTATATCCAGCTATGGAAAATGATAATGGGTGCAAGAATGAAAAGAAAAAATAGCTAGCAAACATAATAACCATTTTAAGTTAATGTTTACTACTCGTACATTTAAACACTGTCGTAACAATTTTAGGATTAAAAAAGCGGTTACTTCTACAAACTTGATACGTCAATGCATATTCATTGTCATCAGTCGGAAGACGTCCACATAAGCCTCCATAAGCTACATCGGTTACTCGGCTACTATGTGCTAAATAAAGTACGAGTATAACATATTAAAAACGAAATATGGGAATATCAGTACCATGTACCTAATTGTTTTCAGTTCTTATTACACAATATGAGCCATATAGTCGCATACCAAATAAATGGAGCCGGTTACATCTCTAAACTATGCTGTATAGTAGGTTTACCAATCAGGTGTGCTTAGAAGATGTAATTTAGATAAGAAGACGAAAATAAATTATTCACATTATTACGAAACTGCAAACAACACTGAAATTAACCAATTTATGCAATATTTATAAAATTTCGGTAGCTAGCTTTTTTTTTTTGTAAAACCAAGGTTTAATTCATATTACATTATATTTTGTTTCTTTCCAACTAAGATTGACACACATTACTTTAATCAATAAAACCGCCTATTCTTTTTTTAACCGCTTTTCAAAGAATAGCCTAGCTACTAAAGACTCTAGTTCAAATTCTGCTATACCGTGTAAGGTCAAGATAGATAGAAGTCAAATACTACTTAGAACAAAAATGAATTAGTAGTTAATAATCAAAAAAAAATCTGCACTCGAAATACCTACAATCGGGCATCAGTAACAGAGACCCAGTAGATACCTCACGTCGTTTTCGCATCTTCTAAAGCGAAAATCTCGTCTGAGCGTACCATCGTATGATAATAACAGTAACGATTATGCCATACAATTTAATTTAATTGTATTAAGGAAAACACTGCACTCCATAGAAACTGGTAACGTTTATGGCGCGTCTAAAAATGTCTCGCGCATTCCATTTTCTAATTCAATTAAACATTTTCATTGTAACAAAGGCGTAGCGTATGAACAGTATGGGAACTTAGGACAAACGGCCGGAATCTATTGCCTTATACTGAATTCCGTTTCATAATATTATATTGCTGTCGTTGCATTGCGGCTGGTATATGAAGAGCGTAATTTTGACAAAATACTAATTTTGTGGCTGAGTTTGAAACTTACTTGTGTTTAATATAGGTTTTTAAACTGTCATAGTCATTAACTATACGAACAAAGTCACTATTAACGGGATGTTTACCATGTATTATAACCAGAAATAAAATCTTAAATAAGTAAACGCCTAAATAAGTTTAGACGTGAACATGATGCTTTCAACAGTGCCGAAATATCGGTAACTCAAAACAAATAATATACGTGTAAATACCCCGTTAATCGTGACTTCAAGTCACTAATTCAAGTACCTAACATTATAAAACTTGTTCCAATTGCATCATTTTCTATACCTAATTTAACTCTATGAAACTTTCGTTCTATGAAATATTCGTTGTACAAGGTAACGAAATACCACTTTATATCTCTTTGCTCGCTTTTTTGTTTGCCACCTATGTCGTGAAACACATGTTTGTTCTTTGTAAATTATATAATGTCTTGCAAAGGCCCAAAATAGTTTTGGTCAAGCAAAGTGCGTTATGTGCCCGAAGGCTTTATGGCGGAATATTTATGAGAGAGTGGACTGTATTTTTGTATCGTTAGGCGACTGGTTACAACAACGGTATCACTAACTACGACGAGCAAATGCTTAGGTCTAGGATATAGGGATTCCACGCACCTTGACTCCTGTCTTCCTGGAGCATCCAGAGCGTCCTGGAGAGCCCAATACCTCGGACCGTCCGTCGTGAGTGTCCTAATGTGATAACCACTGTCCAGATTTGTATTATTCTTCAGGTGCACCTTTACACTTCACAGTAATGTATTTATAATGTACTTATTGTATTTATAACACGTATTATGGCGGCGATGTCACAATTAAACCGGGACGCGTGCGCATATATTTTGCATAGCTCTTGTCCTTGCGGTGGTTCAAGGGCGACAGACAACCAGCGTCTTCCGCTAGGTGTCGTGCGCGTTGCGGATTTGGAGGGAGAGAAAAGGACGCAAATACTCATCAAGCTAATGATACCATACGAAATATGAAACATAATAATTTGCATGAGATTAAGCATTGCGGCGCTAACATCTCCCCCGGCCTTAAAGGGTTGCCTTTAAGAAACCAAAAATGCGTATAAAATATAGTATATTATATGGTAATAGTATGCGGTGTAAAATATAAAATATACTAAAATATTGTGCGGTTGAATATTTGCGGAAAATATAATGCGGTACTTAATATTATGCGGTTGAATATAAATGCGGTAATGAACTAACTTAAATTTTTAATTTTTAATGCTAAACTAAATTACTGATTAGGTAAGGGACATAATTTAACTACTGGGCGAAGGTAGCTCCCCTTTGAAGTCTTGATCTCGCAAACTCGAGTAGCGCCATCTCTAGATGGATAGACCTCCTTCACAATGCCCAAAGGCCAAGCAAAGGGCGGAGCATTGTCGGTTTTGACAACGACTACCGTCCCTTCATGTATGGGAACAGAAGGAACATTCCACTTAGCTCGCGATTGCATCTGGTGCAAATATTCAACGCGCCAGCGCTTCCAGAAGGACTGAACCATTCTATCGAGCAGGCTATGTCTTTGAAGTAAGTTTGTCGAACTAACCTCGGGCGCGGAAATAGAAGAAAGTGGCATAGTTTGCAAAAAGTGTGCCGGTGTAAGAGCAGAAGGCTCTGCGGGGTCGCTACTCATAACGACAAGCGGGCGTGAATTTATAAGGGCTTCTATTTGCGTAAGTACGGTAAGAAGCTCCTCGTACGAAACTATTTGTTGACCTATGACCTTAAAAAGGATAGTTTTAATTATCTTCACCATGCTCTCCCAACAGCCACCCCAGTGGGGCGAAACAGGAGGGATGAACTTCCAATCTACACGATTCTCGGAAAGCTCTTCTTCTAGGTGAGGACGTAATTCATCTAGAAATTTATAGAGGTCGCGGAGATATGAACGTGATCCAACGAAACAAGTACCGTTATCAGAGTACATACACTTAACAGGGCCGCGTCTTGACAGAAAGCGTTTGAACGCATTGAGGAAACAGACTGTACTAAGGTCTGTAGCTATCTCGATATGAGTGGCGCGGGTTGTAAGACACGTGAAGATGCATAGCCAGGCTTTACGGCTCTTCACCCCCCGGCCACGAACGGGCGTGTACAACAATGGACCAGCGTAGTCGCATCCGACATGCGTAAAAGCTTTAACGACTTGATTGACGCGGTGACTTGGTAGATCAGCCATGAGCGGGTATAACGGAGTAGGTTTCGATCGGAAACATACGTTACATTTATGGACGTGGTTTCTTATAAGGCGCCTTGCAGCCAAAATCCAGAACCTTTGTCTTAATAAAGACATCAAAAGCTCTGGTCCAGCATGCAAGTGCTTGCGGTGATAGTGGTGAACTATTAAGTCGACTACCGGATCATGGCGCGGCAGAAGACATGGATGCTTGAGCGTATATTCCTCGGCGGAATTCGACAAACGACCTCCGACGCGAATGAGACCGTTATTATCGATAAACGGGCGAAGTTTATTTAAAGCGGGTGAACAACGTTCATTTTTTAATAGACTAGATTTATCGTGCGAGAAATGAACATTTTGCACGGCGCGAATTAATTCAGTTTCTGCAAAATCTAAGTCTGCGGCGGATATAGAATTACTACGAGGTAATTTTTTCATAAAGCGGTAAACGTAAACAATGGCGCGTAACAGTTTAGAATACGACGAATGTCTTTGCGCGAGCGCGTAAATCGGGGAGTCCTCGGGACTAGCCGTGAGAACGTGCACCTGAGTACGCTGTTCAGGCGCATCTGCGTAATCATTATCGTCTAGTTTAATCATGGGCCATTCACTTGGATCGCGCGTGACCCAGGAAGGTCCAGTATACCATAAAGGATGGTCAACTAACTTGTCCGGGCTAAGACCACGTGACAGGCAGTCAGCGGGATTATTTGAGCCAGAAACGTGAAAGAATCGACTCGCGGGAATATTATCTGTCAGTTTTACGACTCGATTGGCAACAAAGGTCTGCCAACGATGCGGGGACGCTTTTATCCAACAAAGAACAACTTTGGAGTCGCTGAAGGCGAAGACATCCCTGACGGGATAGCGCGGTCTAATAATGTCTATGACCTTGCGAAGTAACTGTGACAACAATACTGCAGCGCATAGTTCCAATCGTGCCACCGAAACAACCTTTACTGGCGACACTTTAGACTTTGCACATACAAGTCGTACAGTATACACGGAACCTACGCGTATCTGCATGTACACCACAGCGCCGTAGGCTCGCTCGCTCGCGTCAGCGAAGCCGATAATGTTGACATCACAATCCTGCACAATACCTAGATGTCGTGGGATACGCAGTTTGTTGAGCGCGGGAAGCTCAGCACAAAACTGCACCCAACTATTGACCACGTGACGGGGAGGCTCGGCATCCCAGTCACACTTTGACAGCCAAAGCTCTTTAATGAGAAGCTTGGCGTACAAAATGACGGGAGCCGCGAAACCCATGATGTCCCAAAGCCGTGCTATCGCAGACAACATCGTGCGTTTAGTACACTTGTCGTCTGGAGCGGTGACTATGAAGCGGAAACAATCACCAGATCTATCCCAGTATAGACCCAGGATTTTATGTGGGACACTTTCCTCAAACACCTTGTCACGAGGTTCTTTATGCGTGTCTGGTATGTGGGCTAGTACAGCATCAGAATTGCTGGTCCACTTTACGAGGTCGAATTGACCCAATTTGAAAAGTTGGATTAGCTCATCACTTAAGGTGATCGCTTGCGTTTTTGACATGACAGACAAGACTATGTCATCCATATACAAAGATAATGAAATGGCGTCTTTAGCGGCGGGGAACTTATCTCCTTCATCAAGGATCAGTTGACGCACAACGCGTAATGCGTGAAAAGGACTGGACTTTAGTCCAAAACAGACGCGGTTAAACTGATATACAGTAACTGGATCATCAGTACTAAACCGATATAAAATCCTTTGAAACCTACGGTCAGGCTCGCGTACTACTATTTGAAGGAACATTTGACGACAGTCAGCGGAAAGTGTTATTTCAAATAGGCGGAAATTTATTAGGATGCTAAACAAGTCGCCTTGTAAATTAGCACCTGCATGGAGAAGCTCATTTAGGCTGGGACCAGACGGCAGAGTTTTACAACTCGCGTCGAGTACACAGCGAAGACGAGTCGAAGATTTATCGTCCCTCACTACTCCATGATGCGGGATTGTGTATGAAGGTCGAGTGACGTCATCATTATTTATATCGATAGGACTTAGGTAGCCCTTATGTATATAATCGCGTATTACATCATTATATGCGGCGCGGATATTGAGCGAAGCGTCTAACTTTCGCTCTAAACATTTAAGACGTCTAAGCGCGGCGGCGTAAGAATCGCCTAACAAACATACGTCATCGCGAAAAGGTAAGGCGACGACGTACCTACCACTGTCATCATGAACTGTGGTGGCGCGGAAAAATTGTTCACACTCAATATCATCGGAACATTGAGCGGGCGGTGCGGTAGTAACCTCTTCAAGCTCCCAAAAGCGTTTGAAGAGACTGTCCATAGGGTCATGAACAGCGGAACAACAAGTTGAGACATTACTGTGAACGATCTGTGACGTAGGCGCGGAACCCATAATCACGAAACCCAAAACAGTTTGAATCGCGGGCGGTACATTAGTATGTTGACTATGGACTACTCCAGGTAGTAATAAATGCGCGAAGGTCGACGCCCCGACTAGGCAATCGACCGGTCCTGGAATTGCGTAATCCTTATCAGTGAGCGGAAGCGACTCGAGATGCGTAAACGCAGCCGCATCGACGGGTGCGGACGGCAGCGCGTCGCTTATACGATCGATCACGAGCGACGTGAGATCGAAATTAATATTTGAATTGAATCTCGAGTGTATTTTTAAGCTGACTGAACCCTTAACTTGTTTAATGGAACCCCCAATACCCCTGACTACCGTATGAGACGGTTTCATATTATTTAGCATTCCAATACGCTCACAACATTCATAAGTTATGAAGTTACTTTGCGATGCACTATCCAACAAGCAACGAATCATTAGCGGCCGGTTATAAGCATCGTACACTACCACTTGCGCTGTAGCTAGCAAAACAGTTAACCGTTGCTGCTTATCGTTCGGTGTGTCCGTACGCGTGCCAACCGAAGCGGCAATCGATGTAGTGCATAATGAGAGATCGCTGCGATGCGTTATTTGCGCCGGCGCGTAACTTGGTACAGGCGCGTGCGCGGCGGTGGGGACGGGCTGCCGTGGCGTAGCGGTAGAAGAAGTGGCAGCCTGATTTGGCGTAGCGGGTTCAAAGCGCGGTTTATTATTATTAAAATGTAGCATAGAATGGTGTCTCTGACTACAAGTGCGACATTTTAATTTAGAAGTGCAATTAACGGCCTTGTGAGTACGACTAAGGCAGTTTACACACGCGGTATTATTTTTTATGAACTTAAATCGCTCAGTAGGCGAAAGTTTTTCAAACGCGGTACATTTATAGTAATGATCATGAGTCGCGTAATTACATAGGGAACATTTATCAGAAGTCGAGCATGTTACGTATGACTGTGGATTCGGCGGGTTATTATTGTAACCTTTAGCGCGGGGTTTTGAACCAGACTTCGCGGTATTGTTACTGTCAGTGGCTGTAGGCATAGTGCTCCCGTAGATTCGACACTGACTTTTAATAAAATCAATAAAGTTATCGAGCGAGTGTATTTTCTTGTCACGGGAGTACATTTGAAACGCACGTACAGTTTCTGTATCAAACTTTTGCAAAGCTATGTGCAGTAATACGAAATCCAACAAATCATCTATTTTTAATGCTTTGAGCGAGTTAACAGCGACTACAAACTTATCAATAAACAATTGGTAATTAGCTGCAGACGGGGAACCATTTAATTTTAGGTTAAGCGCTTGTTCCAAATAATTAGAACCTAACAACTTGACGTCTTGATACTTATCGATAAGTGTCTGATAAATAACCTCATAATTTTCTGGACACGGTATGATGCCAGAAAACGTACTCTGAGCGGCGGGTGACAGTTTACCTATTAAATAATAAAGTTTGTCTGCGTCTGTTAGCGAGGGATTATTATGCACGGTCGCGTTAAAACTTGCGTAGAACAACGGCCAGTTACACATGTTATTATCAAACGACATGAGCTCGATCGGTGGTAGCCGCGGCGTAACTCTGTGCGCGGTCGCACTCGGCGAAGGCTCTGGCGCGGGCGCGGGTTTTATATACTTCGACATAGCCTTCCTGATATAACAGTATAGATCCTCGAAGGAGGCGTAACCTTGATACGAGGGAGTGGCCTCAGGGTCACTTTCGAGAAGTACTTCGTTGTACTGGTCAAGGACATTGTGAAAGCTCGATCTAATATCATCTACAGTTACACAAGAATTAAGAAATAACTCGCGGCATATGTCAGAATCATCAGCTGATTTGGCCTGATTATAAACAATATTAATTCGTTCATAAAGAGCGTTTCGCTTTGCTTCTAGAATAGTTAATCGCGGACTACACGGAGAAACTACCTTATCGTCGCGAGGCATAATTAAAATCAATTATCGCGTATACAAACAAACAACAGAAAACAATACGTAAATATGCGTATCAAAGAATAGGAAACTATCAGGTAGCATTAATTTGTACAACTAAATTATTATTTAATACGGCGAGTGAACAAATATCTCGTCCGAGCGGGTCGTGTGCGAATTATTGCTACTTACCCTCAAACTTAAATGATAATATGCGTAATATTAAGTACTGAGGCGCGGTTTTATTTATGTTATATTATGAATACGTGTTAATAAATACCTAATTGTAATAGATATATATAAATGTATATGCCTGAAGGGCGGGAATGTATGCGATTTATAATCTCTAAAGGCAAACACTTATATTGGCGCGGTGCGGGTATGCGTTGAAGTTGGTGAATGACAACCAAAGCATCAACGGCTTTATGTCAATGAAAGTAAGGTGCACAATGGCGTACTATCGTACTGACCATATCGTATGACGAATTTAAATGATACAAGATGGTAGAAATGAAATACTACAAAAATGAACAAAAATCAATTGAATCCGATTAAATTGGATATAAATTGATATTGAATCCTGCGAGAAAGGACCAAATGCAAAGGCCCAAAATAGTTTTGGTCAAGCAAAGTGCGTTATGTGCCCGAAGGCTTTATGGCGGAATATTTATGAGAGAGTGGACTGTATTTTTGTATCGTTAGGCGACTGGTTACAACAACGGTATCACTAACTACGACGAGCAAATGCTTAGGTCTAGGATATAGGGATTCCACGCACCTTGACTCCTGTCTTCCTGGAGCATCCAGAGCGTCCTGGAGAGCCCAATACCTCGGACCGTCCGTCGTGAGGAGTGTCCTAATGTGATAACCACTGTCCAGATTTGTATTATTCTTCAGGTGCACCTTTACACTTCACAGTCATGTATTTATAATGTACTTATTGTATTTATAACACGTATTATGGCGGCGATGTCACAATTAAACCGGGACGCGTGCGCATATATTTTGCATAGCTCTTGTCCTTGCGGTGGTTCAAGGGCGACAGACAACCAGCGTCTTCCGCTAGGTGTCGTGCGCGTTGCGGATTTGGAGGGAGAGAAAAGGACGCAAATACTCATCAAGCTAATGATACCATACGAAATATGAAACATAATAATTTGCATGAGATTAAGCATTGCGGCGCTAACAATGTCTTGTTTTTATAAGTAGACATATTCCGTCTTACCACATAAAACATTTTTAGACGCCTTTTTTAGTCTTAGTTTGTTAGCTAGACAGTATATAAAGATAAACATCTAAAATGATTAGAAATGTCACAACAGAATGGAGTTAGACAACGGTTAGACACTACTTAAATCAAAATTTGTGTTTGCTCATATTTAAACGTGCGACTAAGGCATGATTAGGAGTTAAACATTATTTAACACAGGTTTAAAGAGTGTTTATTATTATGTTGTTCTTAACATACTTTTATTAGCATCACTTGTAACTAACAAACAATGCAATAAAATCTTAAAAGTCTATTTTAACCTACTTCTAATTCCCGTATCGAAATGAAACTTTGTATTTATATGTTGTTCAGAAGACAAAACTATAATTTGTTATCATGGAGCTGAATCTGACGATGGAGCAGGAAGGTGGATATTAGAACTCTTCAGTGGCTACAAGTAAACCCTTCAAGCTTGGGCTCATATAATTCGTTTTGACGAGTCTAATAGATTGCACTGAATGTCGAGGCTCTGATGATGGAGCCAAGAGGTGGAAGTGTGTTTTTTAGTTTCTACTACATAATATTATTATTCTTAGATAGATAGACCTTTTGTTCATAGCATTGACATATCATAAACGTCAATGTTCTAATTTCAAATACCGAAAGATGTCCTACTGTCATTACAATTCATTTCAAAGAAGTCCCGAATTAACTGTACGTAGACAAATTCAAATTGAGTTTTCGCTGAAGTAATTTCGTCTAACGGAGCACAAACCTCGCCAAAATAATAATCGAGTTTCTAGCTGAAACGGTGAGCGGTTCTGTTGTGAACAAAAGCAATGAACAACTAGAAAACACAATAAAAGTTTCTTTTGTATATGAAATATTTCACTTTCGATCTATTATTAGCACTTTTTTATAATTTTGTTATGTTACTTTATTTTTTAAGAGTGTTTTCCTGCAGAATAAAAATTATATAGCTCAGTTTTGGTTCGAATTGCCTTCGGGAATACGTACCTATAGTTTTTTTTTACTATTGGTTAAGCGTTTGGCGTCTATTTCATTTGAGAAGTCGAAAGGTGGCACGTAAATACGGTAAACCAATGAGAACTGGCTCTCAAGCATTACTACATATTTCTCTAAGGACAAAAATATCCATCTAAAATGTAAAGTAAATAATATACAGTTGCTGACCACGGAAATAAAAATAAGGAAAGGAAATAAAATAAAAACCAGCTTTAAGGGCGTGGCTTCGACCAGACGCCATGAAAGTTCTTTAAAAAGTCGATGAGCTCCAGGTCCCCACGGGCCAAGTGTCTCAACTCCAAAAGGCTCAAATATGTAACTTCTATCAACATTTGCGTCTTTTGAGGTTCTCAGCGGATTCAGCTGCCGCACCAGCCTTGTTTCGAATACCGTGAAGATGTGATGGCGCAAGGGTGTTAACACAGGTAGCGTCCCATAACAAAGATCGCCCCATCTTCAACGGAATTAGAGTCATTCCATCGGGTCTTTTACCATCGTCACGTACGAGGCTATTCGGTTCTAAATAGTGCGCAGTTGGCGCTGGCAAAGACCCGACCGATTATGTCGTGTCGTTAAGACTGGCGTGGCGTTAAATTCTACCAGAGCTTCATGTATGGATGACTGTTTGACAGAATGTTCAACCTTCCATATTTATAGCACCGCGTGAATGCGTGGACGCGTTAGTGGCCGAGTTCGATGGCCTAATGAGCGGTTACACTGTCTGTGTTTCGTGTACAGACAAAATTAGGAAACCCAATATGCCGTCACACGCCGTGTACTCACAAATAAATAAGTTTATTTTGTACTAACTGCTGCCCGCGGTTTTACCCGCGTGGAGATATTGGATTTCGTGGTTTTTATTTTTTTGTCTGAAACCTTATTTTTTTCTAACATAAAAGTAGCCAAGTTACTCCTTATAACATCAGTTATCTGCCATTGAAAATCCTGTCAAAATGGGCCCAGCCGTTTCGGAGTTTACCCGGAACAAACAGACCGATTGACAAAAAATTTAAAAATGGTTGTTTCGTTCTAGGTACCGTATATACTTTCATAGGCATTTGGTAAAAAGCTGTTGTTTTGATGTTACAAACAGACACTTCAATTTTATTTATTTGTATAGATTTATCTACAAGACGTTATTATTTTAGAATTGCCGTATCTAAAATCTACGACAAGACAAAACGCTAAAATGTGGTAACAACTAAATACCTACATAAATCACAACAATGCTTTAATAAATATTCGTGTTTTGATATCGTAAACCTTGATTTATTCCGTTCCTGTTCAAGGCTAAGATGAGACGGTATTCGGTAAACATAAAATCTCAAGGGATGTAAAGAACTTCCAATCTGTCACGCTGGGATGACAAAAACACGGCTAGATCACAGAATTGTGACAAATAACCAAAAATATTTTAATATGTTTTTTTATCAATAAATCTTTGAATACACAACTTTATTATTTTGCATAGTAGTTACAAAATCTGGATCTACCAGGTGGTATTAGACTAACACTTCTGCAAGAATCGGTCTGGGTGGGTACCACCGCTTTGCTCGTGAAGTCTGCTGCCAAGCAGTAACGTGCAAGCGCCGTATTACTTGTTCCAGTTTGATGAGCAAAGTAGTCATTGAAATGAATAGGCTATAAGACGAGTTATAAGACTTGATGCCCAATGTCTCAGCGTAACGAGTGCAACGCAGTGCCGCACAAGTCTTTGTGTTTCAAAGTTGAGTGGTACTGCTATTGTTGTGGACTAGCGTTATGCTTAAGTTCACGCAAACGGGTCCTCGTATCGTTCCGTATCCAATAGTGTAAAAAACTAGATCATAATCCTTGGCAATCATCAAAAGGAAATGTACATTTTTATCTTATCTTGTCGTTCACCTGGTTTGCTCGTGTATAGTGCCGCCAAGCAGTAATATACAAGCATGACTGTTCCGGTTTAATGAGAAAAGTAGTCAGTAAAATTATTAGGCTAAATTCAGCGTTTTATAGTATACAATATTTGGTGAAACTCGTTGCAACAGAACTGGTCAAAACACACCAAATACCAAATGCTATTTGCACCAATGAGCGCTAAGTGAAGAGTGGTCAACTCCATTTTCCCTCGAGATTTTCAATCGTCTTTCGGCCGGAACCTAATAAGGCGCGCAATTTCCTCCTAGCGACTGGTCTGAGTCAACAACTATGTTTTATGCGGCCTTCGACGCAAATACTTTTGGGAGCGTCCTAAACTTCAACTTGGAAACTGGTTTTCGACAAGTTTAAGCCGAGATGCGGTCCCGCAAATGGGATCGATTTTTAGAGTAGGGAGTATAGAATGCTTTTGGCTATGAATTCAATTTTGAAAGTACCGTAAGTAAAATATTTGTTCAACAAGAAATTATTTTCGTGGAATTCAGCAATTTATTCAAAGTAGGTATATCACTCAACTTATTTCTATCAAATTTTGCAGATCATGAAAGAAAATGTAAGCAAGGCTTGTTATTTATAAGAAAATAATAATTCAATTGGACAATTTCGCCGCAGTAGATGTATAAGGGCCTTGGGCCTTGTCCCTCATGTAATTTAAAAAAAAACATAGCTTTTTCACAACTCAGATTTCAGATGATGAGGTGTTAATATTATTACCCAATCTATGCACGATAAGAATAGATTTAGTTTCTCGAATCTCTTTGTAAAGCACCAAGACAAATGGGGCTTTCACCTGAATGTAGAAGCATTACCAGTTGTAGTGTTACCCAAACCTGAATTACAGTAGATGCACCATGTTTATCTTATACTATGTGAGCTGTTTGACCCTTTAAACTTACGTAAAATATAACTGCTTATCGGCACAGGTAAACTGAACACTCTATAAGCAATAAGATGGTCACGAGTCACGAGCCCAAAATCCACCTGAAATATGAATGATACACCAGTAGGCGCAATGTGATTCAGGTGGACCGTTTAGTGTTTAATTTAAAACTAATAAACCACTGTTTAGTACGTTAAAATTATAAATGTATAATGTATACTACCAACAGCTGTGTTTGCAGCGAAATAAGATATAAACATTTTTAAGTCTAGACTGTAAAGGCACCTCATGAGTCAGCGTGCTCAACCTTAGAATGCATTTAAGTTTTAAATCAAGTGACATGTTGCACCCCATTTCATATAGTAAATAGCTATTTTATTGTATTCATATAAAGATATATACATTTTATTTATTTAGTTAGTTTTAATATAATTCTTTGTCCACAGGAATGGAATGACTATAAGTTGAAGTGGAACCCGGATGACTACGGGGGTGTAGAAACTTTACATGTGCCTTCAGAACACATATGGCTGCCCGACATCGTACTTTATAACAAGTGAGTATGATATATCTCTTACAACTTAATCACTGTTAATCATGTTAGTGGGAGGACTAACTCTCTTGCGAGTGTCCGTCTGGGTTGTTACCACCGCTTTGCTCGTGAAGTCTACCGCCAAGCAGTAGTGTGCAAGCATTTCTGTGTTCCGGTTTAATGAGCAGAGTATCCAGTGAAATTACTGGGCTTATGAGACTTAATACCTAATGTCTCAGGGTAACGAGCACACTGCAGTGCCGCGCAGGCCTTTGTGTTTCAAAGTTCTGGGTGACACTACAATTGTTATGGGCCGGCGTTATGCTTACCATCAGGCAAACGACCAGCTCGTCTCGTTACCAAATACCATAAAAAAAACTGTATTTTGATGTAGGTTGGTGATAATCTATCAGTACTGGCACAATAATATATGTGTCATTGTTTAGAAACCGTTAGATTTGTCTGTCACAGCATTGTAACTGCGTTGTCAAATAAAAGGTGAAAATGTTTTATTAATTAAATAAAGCTTGTACGAACATTTACAGTACCAGTTTTCCTTTAGGTTGGTTGATAAATTTTAGAATTTTTAGAATGATTTTGTTTATTTGTGCATGTAACTGCTAGGTTCTCAGTCATGCATACTTAGAACCAAAATCGTGTGATTTTTAATTGCAAAACGCTGCTATAATGCAAACCATAATCAGATGACGTGACGCAGTTGGTATCAATGCAAGAAGAGGTGATTACGATCGCAGCTGGACACTGATGCTAAAAGTTTCTTGTGACCTTTTAGTCTGTCTATAGGGGACATAATATGTCTTAAGATTCACATAGACGAGTCTAAAGGTGGAATCATGAAATTCTGAAGAATTTTGACATTTTGAAGCATGAGGTCACGCTTCGAATCGTTTCAAAATCTAAGGCTAAGTCAGAGACGACGAGATACAGTTTTGACATATGGAAGCAATAGTAGACTATTGCTTCCATATGTGAAAACTGTATAGAATTTTGGCATATGGAAGCGTGAGCCCGCGCTTAGATTCGTTTCTGAATCTTAGTCTTTATCTTGGTGTCGTATGTAGAAACATCGAACTTGGCCTGACATATCTGATAAAATCACACGTGTCTTTTGTCACTGCGTCTTACAGTCGCGAGACAAATAATAATCATCATGAAAATAAATTTTACTCGACGAGATATAAACAAAGAGACGTATAAATAGCTCAGAGAGATGTGAACACAACTCATTTTAATAACGCAGATATCACAATAAGATTCGTAATCATTATTTCAAATATATTTATAACAAACTCTATTTGATCTTTAAATAGACAATTTAATATTCGACTATTCATAAGAGATATCGCTCGAGCGCTTTCCAAATTCATTTTAGTGACGATAAAGTAAACGTTTATAAAATTCATTCTGCTGTACAATGCGATAAACGCGAATTTATCGAGCGTCTTATAAAGCTGGTCTTTATATTAATCTCACTCTAGAACTGTTTACTCTCGAATCAATTTAACAAAGTTAGAGACCTGTGTCACAGCGGAGAAAAGATCGCGTACGCTTTGTGAGGAGCGATACAAACGCACACATACGTGTGTGGTAGGGCGAAGTTTGGCTGACAGAAAATTGAAATTTTTCTATCATATTTGTTAGTCTTAAAGATAAAGTGTAATATGCGTCGATTTTTTGCTATAATATGGCATATCACAACAGTGCAGTCTATAGACAAAATGTTGAAACTCAGCTATGCAGGTTGTATAAATAAAAACTAAGGTATGTAACAATTTAAAATAAAATAGAATTTGATTATACGGTAACCAACTTTTTCTTCGCTTTATGAATGTCGTCTTACTGCATGCACATTGCGCTTGACACCCACCCGAACTCCACCCATTTCTTTCAATGAAAGTTAACTTGTCTTTCCCATAAATTCTTCTTTTATAAGGGTCTTATCTTCTCATTTCCGGTTCGCAGACAAAAATCCCATTATTTCGCATTATCAAGACATCTTGACGAGTTTATCTCTACTTTGGTGGCTTCAAAGGCTGAGTAGTGTGTTAGGTTAGGCGACCGGTCGTCGGGAGTTTGACCCTAAACTAAATCTTGCTGCGATTAATTTACTTTAGTTTTCGTGCGGGATGAATATTTATGGGTGTTCTTCTCTTTTACTTCGTTTTGTACTTAGACATCGGTCAATGTATCTTGGAGAAAAACTAGCCTATTGAACAGTTTTTTTTTTTGTTCAAAGTAATCTGTGAGTTTAGTGTAATGACTATGTAAGTAATTAAATACTCGGATGGAAACAATGGTTCAATAAATTAAAATATGAATATAATTATGTAGAATCGATGCTCACTGTAATCGACTTGTTTTATTATCGATAGCTTACCGTGGTGTTCCATTCTAAGCAATATTGGGCTGGGGAACACGCGAAACTTACATACGAACTGGGTCACGCATGGTAATGTGATCACAGCAAGGTGAACACGTTAAGCTTAATGCAGGACTGGGTCACATATGTTAAAGTGATCACAGCAAGATGAACACGTTAAACTTAATTAAGGACTAGATCACGTGTGGTAATGTGATCAAATCAAGATGAACATTTTAAACTTACAAAAGAACTGGATCACATGTGGTAAAGTGATCACAACAAGGTTCAACGTGTTCAACGTTAAACTTAATATCAATCGACCAGCTTGTCTCTTTATCCATTAGTATAAAAAAACCTCCTCCCTTTTTGAAATTATAGTTACTCATAGTTTTATAATTAATTTGAAGTTCTCTGGCGCTCCACTGCAACACAACTCATCAACTTGACACATGAGCTTTTATTTCTCCTCCTGAGTAATTTTGCTTACACAGCTTTGAAACACATCATACATTACCTCAGACCGGCTGTAAACTTAGACAACACATAATTCAAGTTTTGTATGAGAACACAATCGTAAAGTGTTGGCGGGGGAAGAGGGAAGACGGCGTGTTGTGATTGGTCAGTTTAAAACTCATACATCAGACGAGGGAAGACGTTGTGATCTGATTGGGCTACCGAATTTGCGATACGCTGTGATAATACCTTGGCCTTGGGGAGTGTCCGGCTGCGTACATAATATATCTCCCACCTACTTGCAAAATGTGGAATGAGCTCCCTTCACAGGTTTTTCCGCAGTGCTATACAAAATGCAGTCCTTCAAGATGGGGTGTCACACGAGTTCTTAAGAGTCAGAAAACCATTGGCAACGTCCCCAGTGTTGCAAAGGCCCATATAGGCGACGGTGACCGCTTACCACGAGGCTGACAGTATGCTTGTTTGCATTCGTTTACATAAAAAAATGTACATGTTATTGAAACTTCTGAAGCTACTGCAGTAGTCTCTTCCTCATATCCTCAATCAATAACCTAACTTTTGGCATCGGCTCAAGAGACTCAAGAGCGACTCGCGAGCGTCTCCAATCTTATAACGGCATCGTTTTAAAACTTCGAACCCGGGGGCGTCACACATTATCAACAGCGGTTCACAGCATTTGTATGCATTAGATGTTCTCATGTGTATTTCAATCTTAGGCTATTTTGTTAAGGTTGATATTGCTGTGGGCGATCGTTTAGTAAGGCTGCTGAAGCAAGTGAAGCGGAACGTGCGATAAGTGCACGTTTTAATCTAAATAGCATCACAGTAAAGGGTATATAATATGAGTAAGGAAAGTGCTTATAAAGGAGCCTGGTTTTATACACACTAAGAATACGTAAGCTGAGATAAACGGCTCACAACATGGAGACTACTTGTATATATAGGTACATAGTTTTCACTTTGAAAATGATGCTGTTTTTATGAAAAAGATTGCAAAAAAGGATTTAACATAAAAGATGGTTCATGACCTTTGTCTTCAACGCAGTGTTTATGTGAATCATGCCACCTGCAAGTCAAATATTTTTCTCGTTGAGCGTTCTGAATGGATAAAGTATTTAGAATTTAAATTACAAAGTGTAAAGTGCTGCTTAGATTCTGGTGAATATTTTACTTATCTTTTCCCTAACACAGTTTCTGAACTATGCGTTTCAGAAACACGTGCATTTTGTCTGTGAAACAGTGTTTATAAACAATTGTTTCGCAATGAATGCATGGCTTTAATTATTCAGTTTTACATAAAAACCTTTTAAAATTCAGTTAACTCTAGTAACCCATAGTAGCTATAAAAAGTGTTTTCTAGGGGCCATTTCTTAAGACGCACTTGAAACGCATGTGATACAAGATTGCCGCAACACGGAATAGATATTATCTCTACAATCTGATCAGGCTTCCAAACAGTTCCCGTATCAAACTTAGATTATCCAAAATTAATCCAATAACTAAACTCGTGTCAAGTGGGATTCGAACTCAATTCACACAATTTAATAGCGTATTACTAAACTTTGATAAATGGGAACAGGATAAGCGTTGTGTTCCGGTAATAATAGTTTCTGAAGCAGAACATTAACAAGTAAATACCTACCGCTATCTCGAACTAAGTAGGTATCTGAGAGAGGAATGGTTGATATTCTGGTACCTGGTACTTTGAGTTTGTATGGTTTAGGCCGTAAATCTTTGGTGGATTAATAGATAATAATTTAGAGTAATACTACCCTATGCCTATATATCTATTATCATTCAAATTTTCCTAACTAACTCTCTCACTCGCTTTTTTCTCACACGCACGGATCTACGGACATTGCACACACACCCACCCGGCACACACACTTATTGTTGTTTTCTCAAAGTGAACTTAGCGCATGTTTTAGATTCTTGCTATAACAATAACAGGACCGAGATACGTAGATATCATAGGGGATACTTTAAACTGACAGCGAAACATTCTAAGCAATTGCATTTTAATTTAAATCTAACAACAGAAGCAGTAACGAAAATAATCACGCGTTGACTTCGTACAAAAAACACCATACTTCTCAAACCACTAAAAGCGAGTCACAACCAAATTCCACCGCATTCATGAAAACTGTCCCGTAAAATAGGTCACACTGTCTTCCATTAGCCTAACGCGGCGCCATTAAAAATAAAGTTAACAGTGAATACTCGGCGAGAGCTTTTAGGAGGTCACAGGTGCAGCTGCTAACATATCTGCTTAAATTTAAAAACATTGCTGCTCTTAAAGCTGCTATAGAGAGATGGATTCTTGCGGGAAAATTATGCTTTTCCGCATTTACTCGTAATCTGTGTTTTTATATTATCGGCAGTGTTTGTACTTTGTCGGCTTCGTGGTTAAGTTACTTCTTCAGGTGGTAGGACTAACTCTTCTGCTTAATTAGTAAATAACCGTTAAATTTTAAATTTAAGTTTAATTATTTATTATTTTTTCATGGAGCCATCGATGGTTTTAATTCCTTTATCATTCTGTTATCGCTATTTAGAGAGGAGACGTTATACTTCCTGTAAATTTATTTTTTCTTTGCTTTAATAAGATACACAGTAAATAATAAATATGCAATAAAGAGTTTTCTATTGTACTTTCGTTTAAAATTATGTGCATAGCGTTAGATTTAGGAGTATTATGAATAGTAACTAGGATAGCATTTTAACATCTCTTATTTCGGTAAAAAATATTGTTTCAACACATTTTTTTATTGTTTTGTTACTTTATTAAATTTTGTTTATTTTCTTGTATAGATTAAAAAATTTACATTACTAGTACTTATTAACTAACCAAAATGCTGGTACTTATTTGGCTCAACGGATCAGCATTGCGGTTCAACGAGGCAATGCTGCCAGCATGCTGGGTACGCTTCCAACTGGTAGTGGGCTAGAACATTTGGTTTATCTATAGGCCTACTTGGGATTGCAGATTATCCAACTGTTTTTGTAGCTAGCTAGGTTAGATGTAGTGTTTATTTGTGTATTAGCTAGTTAATAAGTACTAGTAATGTAAATTTTTTAATGTATATAAGAAAATAAATAAAATTTAATAAAGTAAAAACACATTTTAAGTTTCCTCAAAACCACTCAGCCAGATTCCTAGATTAAGACTCCGAGTACCAGAGGTACTACTAAATCAAGTTAATCCTTGTTCATGTCAAAGCTAACTAAGTGATATACGTCCGTGCTAACTACAGACATTAGCGGTCTTACATAATTGGGACCCTTTGGTGCTTTAATGTCTGTTCTTATATTAATGGTCGGTGTCACCACTTTCTAATTAATAGTTGTTTGGCGGATATCATGACCTTAATCACAGTATAGCTTGTTCGATGAATAAACCGCAAATGGAGGACCGAAAACTGTTAATTATTTTTGAATGTTTCTGCAGGAAATATATTTGGAGCATCCTGTACATATTTTATTTTTGCTACAAGACACAGGTTAACATAACGAGAACTGATCGTTTACCCAGTGGTGAGGAAAACACCTGCCCATAAAAATTGCAATGTCAGTCAGAACTTTGAAACACAAAAGGCCTGCAGTGCACTGTCATATGCGCTTGTTAGACAGACACAGACATCAAGTATTATAAGTCTCATATGTCGCATATCATGATCTCAACAAGCTGATGTTGGGTTTGCAACAGTAAAGCTTGGCACATTCCATTGAATCTTCATAACATTAATTGAATTTCCATTATTATATTAGGTTGGGGAAAAAGTCTTTTCGCATTATAGTATGTATGAACTTGTAATAAAATCTCTTTGGCTATACTATTTGTATCTGGCTGGTTTTGGTATCATATGAAAGTTTAAATTTTAAAGAACATAATTCCAAATGCAAATTAGGAAAATGTGTGATTTTCATTTGTTTTTCGTACTGTCAAAATGAGTGAATCTAATGAAGAAATTCGATACATTTTAAAATTTTACTACAAAAAAGGTAAAATGCAACGCAAGCCGCGAAAAAAATTTGCGATGTTTATGGACCTAGTGCAGTGTCTGTGAGAGTAGCACAAATTTGGTTTGAGCGTTTTCAATCCGGAAATTTTGATTTCAAAGATGCACGTCGCTCTGGTCGCCCTATTACGGATAAAATGGATGCCATTTTTGAAAACGTGGAACAAGATCGGCATATCAGTAGTTACGACGTAGCTGAAGAACTGGGAATTGACCACAAAACAGTTTTGGCGCATTTGAAAAAAACTGGGTAACAAAAAAGCTCGATATTTGGGTACCTCACGAGCTCACTGAAAGAAACCTAATGAATTGCTAATGAACCGTGTACTCATTTGTGATTCTTTACTACGACATAATGAAACCGAACCATTTTTGAAGAAGCTGATAACTGGTGATAAAAAGTGAATCACGTACGACAAGAACGTGCGAAAAAGGTCGTGGTCAAAGACCGGTCAGGCTTCACAGACTGTGGCGAAACCCGGGTTAACTCGCAACAAGGTGATGCTGTGTGTGTGGTGGGATTGGAAGGGCATTATTCATTATGAGCTGTTACCACCAGGCAGGACCATCGATTCTGAACTCTACTGCGAACAACTGATGAGATTAAAGCAAGAAGTTGAGAGAAAGCGGCCGGAATTAATCAACAGAAGGGGTGTGGTTTTTCATCATGATAACGCTAGACCTCACACATCTTTAGCCACTCAGAAAAAATTAAGAGAGTTTGGCTGGGAGGTGTTAATGCACCCGCCGTATAGTCCTGACCTTGCACCTTCAGATTTCCACCTGTTTCGGTCTCTTCAGAATTCTTTAGGCAGTGTCAGGTTAACATCACGAGAGGACTGCCAAAACCACTTGTCGCGGTATTTTGATCAGAAGTCCCAAAATTTATATAGCAATGGGATCATGTCCCTACCTACAAGATGGCAAAAAGTTATCGAACAAAATGGTACCTACATACTTTAGTTAAATGTAAATAAACTATATTAAAAAATGTTTTGAATTTTCTTAAAAAATGCGAAGGAACTTTTTCCCCGACCTATTATAAATAATAGAAATATTGTGCATAATTTAAGGACACACTTTCGCATTTATAATATTAGTAGGGCATAGTAGGATTAATATTATAAATTTATTTGAGAGCAATATCGCATATCACAGGTAAATAAATCTAAATAATACGTTTGTTTGTACCTATTATAGTATAATCGTTAGGATACTTTTTAAGCAAAAAGCTCCAAAATAATCGATTCTTTTTCTGCTACTTGGCGCGTCTCTTACTGAAACTTGGCAGCCAGTTCTGAATATTTTTCTCTATCTTTATCAAGGTACAATAGTTATGCGGCGCTCGCAATTCCGGTTCATTCGGATTTTCCGCAATCGTTGCTTATTTCTACGACCAAATTTTCTTCTTCCGGCGACTTTTCCCATTACCTTTTACTAAGAATCAATTATAACTCCAAATCTATACAAATAAATAAAATTGAAGTGTGACAAGGTCATCGGTCCACCTAGTGAGGGGGGGCTACACTACTTCTTCCGGTTCAGATCCGGCAGATCTATATTACACAGTTTTAATTAATACTGTTACCAACCAAACTATAAATTCTACACCTATTAAAAATATATCCTAAAAATTTTTTTTTTTATTCCAACAGCGCCGACGGTAACTACGAAGTGACCATCATGACGAAAGCAATACTGCATCACGACGGGAAAGTCGTCTGGAAGCCACCTGCCATCTACAAGTCTTTTTGCGAGATCGATGTGGAGTACTTCCCCTTTGATGAGCAGACCTGCTTCATGAAGTTCGGATCTTGGAGCTACGATGGGTACATGGTAAGTAACAACATACACACCCAACATACAATCTCCTGTGTTATACAGATAGTTCATGTCAACATTTTTCAAAATATGTAAATGGAATTCCATTTCTTTGTATTCTGTGATTTTCTTCTCTAAGTTTGTGTTTAAGAAAATGTTTTAAAATGTTGGTTTCATATTTTGAACTTTTTTAGAGTAGAAATATATGAAAACTATGGTTTTACCCGCTTGGAGATTCTCAACTTGGAAACCCCAATTTCCGGGAAAAAAATAGTTAGCATCTCCGGCCCATTAACAGTCATGCAAAACATAACTTCGATACGTAGCTGGCTTGCTGCGAGAAATAAACAAAAAATCAATAAACACATTTTCGCATTTATAGGTCTACTAGCTTTTGCTCACGGTTTCACTCACGTTCGTTACGTTTTCGTTGTTGATGATCAACAACGAAAAAACGTATAAATACGCTTTCACATTTATTTATAGTACGGATACATATAGTATGAATTACCATTTTTTACTGTTATTAGCGTGTACCCATTATATCGCCTGATTTTAAATGACCATTTGATCAAAGGAGGTAAACACGCTAGAATAGAAACTGGTTCTCAAGTGTGGCTAATTGAGAGTGGTAACTAGTCATGCAAGTACTAGAAAATATGCAATGATTATTTCCCTTCACCAAAAGCCAAGCTATTGTAAGATACGAAACCTTGACTCATGATGGCTCACATCACTAGCTCTGGCCTTTCAGTCATAATTGGTAAACATATTTTATGGCTGATTTTTTCACAAATATTTTTTTATTATTCTTCGACGCAACTGTAATACAATTAAAATCTACCTCGAGAAAGCAAAAACAGTTCATTGGTTCCACAGATTTCATGCCGAAGGTATTCGAACTTATTAAAAAACTAAAATCTGTTTTAATGCTATGGAGGTTAAATTTTATCAACAACCCCACTGCTAAAGTATGCTAAAAATTAGAAATTATGATATTCAAGCGAGTTTCTCTCACAACAAATTTTATTTTACCGTAAATAAAATGGAACGAGAGATATTCCACGAAGTCACCGGCCCTAACAAAATTGTATAAAAAACGAATCTCCTTGAAAGAAAATTGTTGCGAACGCTTAGAGAGAATGTAATCAAATTCCTCAGCATAAAAGCCTTTTCCAATACTTACTGTCAAGAAAAATATATTATATCAGGGTCGCTTTGTATGATAACAATAAGACATGCTCCGAAATCAGAAGTAGAATACGTACCTATTCGTTACGTATGTTGTTTTACCATTATGTTACGTATTTGTTTGTAATTTACGGACGTTGATTTGTAGGAGCAAATATATTAAAAATGAGTGATGTCAGTTAAAAATTAGAGCACAAATAAATTGGTACTATATTTTCTGCGAATAATAAATCTAAACACTGTTTTAAACTTTCATGGTTATTTACTAATTCGTACATTTCAACGGGATGTTCACTATGATTATTATTGAGCGATAAGCACCCAATATTTCGACGCTGTTGCAACTTACAAACATTATGTGAACATTTTCTCGTTCACGAGGAAGCTGGAGAGACTGCGGGTGAATTAGAGACAAAATTACGAGCAGAAAAATCGATCTACTCGTTTTCTTAGTCATTTATTATTGCTCATCACACAATAAAAATCACGGTAAATATCCAGTTACAATGTATGACTGAGTAATAAATATGTGGTTGAGAATTAAGATCTTTATATGCATTTTAGCGCGAATCGGAATTTCATATTTAGGGGCTAAGTATCACAGTTTCACTTTTAGCGTATGCTAACTCTTTAGGTTAGGTTTACCACTATCTCGCCTGGTCTTAGCGATGAAGTCTCAAAAATGCCGAATATGGAAAACCTAGATTAAGAATGGCTCACAAGTGACTCCATCGTCGAGATTGTTGCCCTTCTCGATGGTTTAGGCTTTGCAGCATTTTTTTTTTTACTTTCAATGTTGTCAAATTAGACCAGCTTGACAAGACTGGTTCATCCAGAAGTGACTGACCCCCCTAAACCCTTTGGGACGAAGCAACTAGAATCACACAAAACAATACAATACATGAATTCTGTGAACGCCCGCCTCAAGCTCGCGTAGTTCTCGCGGATCGCTTTAGCTAGATTAGGGGCCACTTCAATCTCACGCACTCGTGCGCCGGGCCTATTCTCTCCCGATCCCCCCTTCTCACATGGCCCAAGCCGAGGTTCTTGCCGCCCTGGTTCGATCCCACGCGGTGCCCGTCAACACCATTTTTATAGAGCTGAGTGCCTTCTGCGGTCTCCCGTAGCTCAGTGACGCAATAAAGGTCGCAAGACAACAGTACCATCTTTCCAAAAAAGGCTCTCACGTGCAGCTTCTAAAAGACATCAGGCCTAGCATCAGGCTAGGTGTTTGACGAAATATTTTACTAGAAAATACCTACCATAATACGAAGATACGTTCATATAACGTTTAACATTTAAACTCTTCCTGCTTTCCTGGAAAACAAAATAATTCAAAGGACATTTCTTGACAGTAGCAGACTTATCCGTGATTTATGCTATATATAGCACATGTTTTGCTGAAGAACGATTTTTCCCGAAACTTATAGAGTCATTTACTTCAGAGACATTGTCGAAAGTAAGGAAGCCAATAAATTTTAAGTTCCATATAACTAAACCTGTGGCTTAAGTCCCCTCCTTATATCTCCGTGTTAAGGTTGAATTGGGAATACAGCGTCCCTTTCACACCTTAGATAGCTGTTTGAGATAGGTATATCACCTATTTGTATGGACCCGTGTGAACGGTTTGATTCCCTAATAACGGATAGCTGTGCTTAGGATGTTTTGTTACGGCCTTTTGGAAAACCTTTTATGTTTAGGCAATTGTGATCTCTCAATCTCTCTTGTGAAATGATTCCAGAATATTTTCGGAGAAAAATCCAAATATGAAAACATTTTGTGTACAAAAAAATGACAAAGCAACACATGGTTAGTTTTCCCTTGAATTTCAGACCCTAAATATACACGACGCCACGTTTAAATAAATTGTTGCTACTCATTTTATTTTTTATCTTTTATTTGCTCAAATCTCTGAAATCTTAAAAATATGAAATAACACTTCATCAACGCCAGCAGCGCAAGTACGGATCTTTTCGATCGATAAAATTGACAGTTCAAATCCGTATAGTAGTTTTTATCGATTTTTTTATAATTTATCTAGCCTTGATACAACCGACAAAAGTTATCGAATAGCTAGGTCGATTCCAAAAAGAATATAAAGCTACTACAATACTTTACGATCGGACTTCGGTATCCGCAACATTAGATAAATTTATCAGTTTTTCAATTCGACGAATTTATCGTTTGGACTTCCGTACTTGCGCCACTGTTCCTCCACTTATCGATAATTAACTACGCGTTCTTTTGTCTTTAAAATTGTTTTCTTTTTACAGGTTGATCTGAGGCACTTGAAGCAAACTCCGGATTCGGACCGAATAGGGATGGGCATCGACCTCTCGGAGTACTACATCTCAGTAGAATGGGATATCATGAAGGTTCCAGCCACTAGAAACGAAAAGTTCTACTCTTGTTGTGAAGAACCGTACCCTGACATCATTTTCAACATTACTTTAAGAAGAAAAACACTCTTCTACACGGTCAATCTCATCATCCCTTGTGTCGGGATATCTTTCCTATCAGTATTAGTGTTTTATCTCCCTTCGGATTCAGGAGAAAAGATCTCCCTCTGTATCTCGATCTTACTGTCGCTCACCGTGTTTTTCTTACTGTTAGCTGAAATTATCCCACCTACGTCCCTAACGGTCCCATTATTAGGAAAATATTTGCTATTCACAATGATGCTAGTCACATTATCAGTAGTGGTCACTATTGTGGTGCTAAATATAAATTTTAGATCACCCGTCACCCACCAAATGTCTCCGTGGGTGCGGAAATTCTTCATAGATTTTTTACCTCCAATATTGTGTATACAGAGGCCGGAAAAGCAACCGGATGATGAAGATGATAACGAAAACGATAAGCCTACAGAGGTAAGATATCGCAAGTACTCATAATTTCAGCAACACTGAATAAGAAATGGGACGCGTCGCAGAACATTAATCATCCGAAGGCATAGACGTTTACGCAGACACTCAAAATAAACCTTCCGGCCGCGGAACGTTTTAATTAAATTTGTAAAATAAAAGCTCTTAGAAATGAAGTTCTTCAGAAGGATCTCATTCAGTGAAAAAACAACACGGAGCCTTTTCTCATCGAGTTTCCTCCGCTAAAAACATTTTCCATCGAATTCAATACAAACAGTGCGCTATTAAGGCGAGTCAAAGCCTTGACAATAACCATTTTAATTGTCCTCAGCCACGGACCTCTTGGAAAGCGCTCCTTTCCACGATATTCTCAATCCATTGTGCTCGGCGTGTATCGCGAAAATATTGCTTCCAGCCCAATTTCATTCCATTTCGATTTTCCTTTATTACTCAACGGCAGCGGGCTTAACGAGCGCGCGCGGCCTCCGTTATTTATGTTCCCCTGGTGGCTGCGGACGGATCGCGAGATATATACGACGCTGGCAGACACGGCCCGAAACCGAAACCTCCACTCCGGTCTAATTGTGTGCCGGCTTAAGCTACGCCGCGCCGATACACTGCCCCCGCGACTCTCCCGCGCCACAGACAACCATTTAGTGATGTTTTAATCCCTGGATATCTCGGCTACTGCAACACTGACATAAACCTTAATTGTACTACAAATATTATAACAGCTTACTCAGATGTGGAAAATGTTTCAGGTGCTCACAGACGTATTCGGTCCGGATGATATGGACGGAAAGTTCAAGGAGTGGGGCTGTGAAGAGTACGAGTTGCCAGGCATGCCTCCGTCACCACCACCTCCTCCGGGGGGTGATGATGAGCTATTTTCCCCGGCCCCAGGATCCCCGTGCCGTTTAGACTTAGATGACGTCTCAGCGTCTTTAGAACAACCCTGTGTTAGAAGCATGGAAAAGACTGTAGAAGGCTCCAAGTTCATCGCACAGCATGTCAGAAATAAAGACAAGTTTGAAAATGTAAGCATTACTTCATTTCATTGAATTTAAGTATATAAATCTGGTAATTGACTTCACATTAACGTTTTTGTTGTAGGTGGAGGATGACTGGAAGTACGTGGCGATGGTGTTAGACAGAATCTTCCTGTTCATTTTCACGATAGCTTGCGTGTTAGGCACGGCGCTCATAATATTCCGAGCACCGACGTTTTACGACAACACGAAGCCTATCGACATTTTGTACTCGAAGATTGCAAAGAAAAAGTTAGAGCTACTAAAGATGGGTTCAGAAGGGGACCCGGGTCTCTGAAATTCGTCTCACGTCTTCGGCCACTCGCCACCGAAGACGTTCTGGGAGCTGATTGTGATGTGGTGGCATGGATGATCAGTGTAGGCTCCCAGCGGGAAATTTTTAGGCGAGAACTTTGTGCTCAGTGAGGTGCCAAGCGCCTGGTGCGCTAACGGACGTTTTCACGCCTTAAGCGTCACCACAACCGTCTTTTTATATGTACCAGTATTAAGCTCGAACTCGAGACTGTTTCCGTCGTTAGTCGCAGTCAGAGCGACCTCTCGCGGCCATCTTGCGTTGCCGGCCGCCGGATCTGCCACTATTTTTATATTAGACTTGCCATACTGTAATTAAGCGAGTGTTAAGTTCTTTTGTATGTATACAAACGGATAGTTTTTTTCCAGGAATCATTTTGATACGAGCGCACAAACATTGTACAGTATCTATAGTAACTTATATTTATTTCTCGCGATAGATGGTACGAATATTAAGTTTCAGAAAGTCGGTCATTATTCTGTAATGATTAATTGTAATATAAGATTTACTTCGAATAAAATCGAGCTCAAGTTGGTAAGATTTAAGTAAATGTAAACAAGTAATTAATCAAGTCGATTAGTATCAAGTATGACTACTATAATAGTTTTGTGCAAACGTCCTCGATGAGAACTGGACTTTGTAGATGATGTAACTATAGACATTAATTTGAATTATACATTTAGTATTCTAAAATTACGTACTTGCGTAATGATTATAATATGGACAATATCGATTGCATTGACGACTATATTAATCTCAATGTTAAGGTATAATTGAAAATTAAGGAAATGTAGATATCGATATAGTAAATTTAGTCATCAAAAATAAGTAAAATACACTGTATCATAAAATCAAGATGGTTAATAGTTACATCGCGATGGTGATATTATTAGATTAGATACTATTTGTGAAAAACACAATTGACTGCCAATTGTAACTGACATATTTTATAAAATCGATATTCTTAGATAGTTCGATAAACTTGTTTTGATTAGATTTTTTAAAGAAGTGCCAAGTTCGCCATCAGTGACATAGCTCCGATGTATATGCCAACGGTAACTATAGATATTTTCTAATTGCTAATTTAGTTGTTCGTAAATGTCGAATCGCTTGACAGTTCTGAATTAATTTTAAGATATTAAACGAATGCTTGCCCAAAAACGTAATGACTGAAATTTCACTTTAAAGTTTTAGTTTTCGTATGCGTCTTTTGCAAAAGTACTGGGGTTACTCTTCCGTAAATTAATATTAACCGTAATACCACTAATAAATCCTAGAGTACAGGGTAAATTTAGAACACGAGTATCTTCTCTTGATTTATTATTCTCACAATTTTCACCGAAAGTTAAATCTTCGATCTCACTTATCGGCACTTTACCTATATCTAGATAATAATCATTGTTGAGGTTTGTGACCTAGTCTATAACTACTTAGATAATGTTATACCTATTTGTTTTAACTTAGATTAGTGTTAATATTAGATGTTTGTTTCCTTCCTCACTTTCATTGATTATCTTTGCGTTCTCTTCTAGTTCTTTATTGTTTTGAACACTTCGCGCATTTAAAGTTTTTACCTCACTTTTACCCATTCTGTAGGGTATTGTAGCATTGATTAACTTAATAAAAAAAAATATTTCGAGCCGCGTTATTGATATGTCAAAGTATTTCATGATAATGTTTATTAAGTAATATAGGTAACTCTGAATAATTAATAAATGGAATTCCACAGCGAGCAGTTAGGAAAACAGGGATTGATAATGTAATTAAAAATGTTTTGTGTGGTTCGTCTTTGTAATTTAAATGTTATTGAATGTGTATAGCTGTTTGTGTCGAATAAAAAAGCGTACACTGAGCTAGTGTAGATTAGAAGATGCGTACTAAGCGTAGTTATACGTGGAATACAATCTAATGTATATGTAAAAGGGAAGCTCGCTGAAAGTTGTATGTTAAATATTAGAAGAACCATTTCCGATTCAACTGTTCCATGGTGGAATTTTGAAAGGAATTGTAATAAGGAATTATATTATAATGTCACTGATTCTGTTTATTTTCTAAACACTTCGGATAAATTGAACGTAGAAACGTGCTATTGCACGCATCGACAGATCTCCACTAACTAGTTTAAATAACTTATATCAATAAGGATATATGGTAAGGTCGCAGCTTACTCACTGTACCGTGGTCATTCGAGATTTTTAGATATTCGCTAGTAATAAAAAACAGTCTGTTGTTATTTTTATATGACTGCAAATATAATAATTAGATTTTCTATAAATACAATTGGGTATCTAGAATTGAATTTTATGGACGTACTGAATGGTTATTGAATGGTAAAGTTAAGGTGTTCATTTCTTTAGATAAAATGAATGTGAAAAATGACTTGAATATAAGGATAATGTTTGATGTGGGCCCAGTATTTTCGTTTCGGGGATGTTATTTCATCAAAAAAGCCCTGTTTCACTATTCGCTGATTTCTGTGTAACTGATAAAGTTACTCAAAAGCTTAAGCAATGTTTTAATAACGTCGAAATTTTTTTGCTTGAAACTTTTTAAATGATTCATAGATTGAATCATTTTATTCTACATTCATAGATTGAATCATTTTTCGTATTGCTGTAGAAGGAACTCTTTAATTATAAAACCAAGAAAAGATTTTGATAAATGCTCAATTGATGATAGTTTCAGTGGTTTGGTAAGCTTCTACTTTCTTTAGATTGTATCGATCACATTTTGAGTCGTTAGAAGTTGAGATTACTATGATATGAACGGAGGAAACCGTAAAAAATAGTGTTTTTGATTATGACTCACATAGGTATATCAGAACCGTGTGAAACAGGCTCAACAGAAAAAAATCGGTTGACGAAATAATATTTTGTAGAGACTGGTGGCCAAGGAGGTGGCCATGATCATGCAAAAAATAGAATCAATTCAAATATTACCACATCAGTACCACATAAGTAGTCTACACTTTTAGATTTATTAGCTATACTGGGCTCCAATACAACAATCAACAATGGATCCGTAGTATGAATGACAACTAGAGGTATCGTAGATTGTTGATTTGTCTTTGGTTACAAAATCATTTTATATAAACAAATATAATTAGCTATTATATAGTTTCTTCGCCCTAGCCAACCATTTTGTCTTCGTAGTAAAAAAGTTAATTATTGTATCAGCATGAAGTTGCAATCGATTTGTCTTCGGTGGCGGAAATGATTTCATATACAAAATATGTACTAACGTATCAGCTTCCTGCATAAAGTAGATAACGTGTACCTTTTTCGTCTAACACTATTAACTGGTGCTGTCGTAACGTAATTAGTCACTGCATTTGCAATTACAGATGGTGTGTAAGTCCTTGCAGATTCGTTTGAGTCACCTGACTGCGGTACTACCGCATTAGTTAATCGTAGGGTCGCTGATACACCGTATTGTTTAAAAAAATATTATCGAGGGAACTCCCAAATATCTGTCTATAATGATATGTCTATAAAAATCTTAAAATAAATACGCATAACAAAATCTGATTCACGCAATGAAATGTGGCTGTGCCCTTATTTTGTAGTCCACGTATGTCTTCGCGTATTTATTCTGAGACTTTAATAAAGATTGTCTCGAGGATTAGCATTTTGTAAGGTCTGTAAAATTGTAAGGCAAAAATTTGTTGTTTGGAAAGAGCACATCAGCGTGATAGCGTCCCCGATATTGATTCGCAGGCAATTTATCTGTTATCAACTCCTTGTCGCCGATATAGTCAGAGTTTTCACTGTTGAATTTTTAACCGGTTTAGTGCATTTGTAAAAAGCTTTGTACACGATCAATCATAATAACAGTTTTACTTTTGCTATCTTGAACCATTGCGACTCTAAAAACGATCGATGGACTGAAAATCGATGCACCAATCGTTTCGACATCTATGGTAATTGAAGCTCTAACATCGTGATTGATCTCCAAAGTGGCAATTATTCTTTAAGATTAACGTTAAAGATGTACGTGCAATATTAAACCACTAAAAAGGAACTAATTTATTTATTTAAGGAACTGATCAGAAACTTATAGTGCATAACATGATAATTGATGCATAACATTTTGTTTCAAACTCAAATCTGTGCAGTTACCGGGGCAGTTAGCAATAACACTGTCAAAGAAACAATTGCAATCAATTCAATACTTTTTGCTACTGAACCATTTTATCAGTTTCCACTTGAGACAGATCTATTTCTAGCTCGCATTATAATTATTGTTTAATTATTTCTTTTACCTGTATGAATCGTTATTTTAACATATTGTCTGAATAGATGATGTGTACGTATAATCGGGTGATAACGGGTTAATAAAAGTAGAACATTGTATTTGTCAGTAGATAGGTTATACTCAAATGCTAGATTTCACAATGACTAGGTTAAGTGAATACTGTAATAATAATTATTATAATGATAATGATATATTATCTAAAGTAAGTCGTATAAAGAATTAGCTTTTCAGTGTTTTTAGAGTTAGTCGACGAATGGGTCAACTCGGAAGCCCGGTGGTAGATAAATTTGTTTTACTATGATTTATATTTATAGTAATAACCGCATACGTTATATGTCCATGGTGATAAATTGGCTATGTTTAATTATTTATTGTTACTGTAATTAGTACATACATGTCTTTGACACATATTGGCAGGGAGATCTACGAAAGACATTTCTGCTGATGGCTATGTAAATCAACATGGGAGTGATAAAATATACTCGGCGCTCCTGCATCCACATAATAGGTGAGAAAATATCTACTGTACAAATTACATCGACTATGTGAGAAAATACCTACTATACAAATTGCATTGACTATGATAGGTGAGAAAGTACATATTGTACAAATTACGTCGACTATGATTCTTTAAAAAAAACTATGAGAAGGTAATGAAATAACAATAGTAGAACATTTTAATTTTTGTATTAAACCTACCGCCAAATACAGCTGTTGAACCGTAATAATCGAGGCGACAAACAAAATTCGCGGTTTCACGCTCAGCATTTTGAAATACAGCTTTTTAAGCTGTGATCATACATAAGTATAATTCTAGATGCAGCTCAAATCACTCAGTACCAATGTATTGGTCCTTAGTAGTGTGCTACATACATTCAGTTCCAATTATTATTCACTATATGGAGCTCTAATGTGATTCAAAAATAAAAAGCGCGATCTTAAATGTGATCGATCATACACGCATCTGTTACCGCAATCTGAACTCCAGTAGAGCCTTTACTAGCCTTGGCTCACTGTTAATCGCAGATTTGAAAGTCTTCGGCAAAATTTGGCTAGTCTTTGCTATAGGTCAAAAGTATGATCCACTTGCTGCAATTTGCCCCACAGCACTTCCGGAATCCAACAGAAGTGCTTTATATAATTGATTATAGGTTAAGGTAATTCAGCAAGTGAGCTTGGCATTTGGAGGTTGATTCAAACATATGTATGCTTTGCGAAGATGATTGTAACTATTCGTAAATTAAACTTGCTAGTTTGCCTTAGCCTGCTTATAATAATATTAAAAAAATGACTGTATGCCATTATTCCATAGACAATAATATATGTTTACATCATTTTGCTTTTGTGAACGAATGAGTAGTAACGGAAGTTATTCGAAGATCGAATAGATGGTCGTAATAAATAAACACTTGCTGTTCATAGTCAGAATTCAAAGAATTTTGAGACACAATATTTGTGCAAGTAACATTTTGAACCATGGACATATCACGTGTCAAGTTGCTGACGTTTTATTATCCGATATTTGTTAAGAATGTTATTGTTATATCAAATATGTGCCAAATATTTTTCTGTTGCCGATTAATACTACTTAAGTTATATCAAATAGTTGTTATGGTTTGCCAAAAAATAGAAATTAGTTAATTGTTTAAAAAATATTATCGTTGCCCTAAAACAAGTCAGATTAATGATTTAAAATTTTTTTGTCTTTTTAAAATGTAGTTTAAGATTAATGATGATTTATTTACTCTTACACATAATTCTTAATTTAGTTTTACAAAATTAACATTTTGATTTATATAAACTTAATAGAATATGTTACATATTATTTTTATATTTTTTTTAAGTTGTTTGCAGTTGTTCTATTTTTCGGCATACTTAGTTGTTGATATCTTTGTGTCGTTAAAAACGATTTTTTTTAGTGGACAGCAGGTTTGTCTACATCGAGTTATGGAGTTGCAAACTCATAGTCAGCTATCACATGGCTGTCAATAATTTTAAGAAACCGAAATGTTGACATGTAAATATAGTTGTTCAACATAGAAATTTAATGTAATTTTAACTGTCGAGTTATTTTTCTACGTTCCTTTCTTGTAATGTTAAGGGCTAACGTAGGATTGTAGATATTAGTGAAGATTATTATAAGGTTTGCTTTGTCTTCTATCATATATTGGTGGATATATATTGTATTGGGCGATAAGAATTGTTTGATTCTTCAACGCGGATTAGTTATATTAATTTCACCATAGTTACTATGATTTAGAAGGAAGTCGGTATTAATAAAATAATCCGTAACGCTTTATAATTAGGTTCATCGAAATGTAGAAATTTCGTCTAGTAATTTTCTCTAAACCACTTTTACACTTGCTTTGTCGCACGTTCACTTATGTTGCATTGACTTTTTAAGACATATTATGTCATGTTTATCTCTACATATACAATACTCTCTACCTTGTAAAGTATTTGTGTAAGTTAGGCATACTCGCATGTTTAATCACACGTCTTCCAAAGTGACGTAAGGAGATTATTTTGATTTCTTATCTTTATCTTTATTTTTTACAGTTAGTGGATTTTCTATTATGTCAGTTCTGTTATCTATCTTTTGATAGCATACGATTAAGAATTGTTCCTTTAAAATAAGTAACGAATAAAAAAGGGATTAGGTTGTTTCTATTATCGAGACTGGCAACTGGCTGAGGCCAAAGAAATCTAAACTGACGTGTATGCTCTCATGAAAAGTAACCGATGCAATCTCCAAATATTGTTTGTACCATTTTAAAGATATTATTTATGACGCGTATTTCTACGCACATAATGTGCGTACCTATACCAATATTCTACAGTAAACTGATTCACAACTGGATAACATAAATAAACTAACAATCATAGTAAATTTAGTATAGATGGATAGATGAAACTGTAAATACAAGATCGAACAGCGACGGCGTTTAAAAATCAAATTCTTCTCAAATCAACTGTATTAATTGTGATAAATGATGTCATACTATTTAACCTGATATGTCCCAATAATATTTATGAACCTAAATAGGATACCAAGGCAGTCCATAATAAAGGTCAAGATTTGGTGAAGTATTTCAGAGATGACACCATATTATAACACTTTTGTATATGGTAGTGAATATAGGCTTTTTAATAATAGCTATGCTATGAAGATATAACTCTGTTGGGATCAAGCTTAAGTAAACTTAATGTTTTAATTTCTCTTCCGAGGTCCTGATTAGAAAAGCTTAGTCTGAAAATACAATTTTATTTATAGATTCTGTCTAACGCAATCCTAACAGCATTTTGTTGCTATACCAGAGCAATTTTTAAATTTACTTGAACCGTTTCATTTGGCTGAATTAGAAATATCATACAAATTACATATTTGCTTTAATACGTATGTATAATATGGTTGTGTATTCTATATAACACAAACCATAGTAAAGATATCAAATTTATAAAAAATATGTGTGCGCTTTATTTAGTAATGATTAATTTTTATTTCTTCATCTATAACTAAACCTATTGTAGAATTTAATATATAATTAATAAAAATAGGTATTCAAAATTACACGAAATTTGCGTTGAGCTTCCAACACGGTTAGATGTAAATACATATTTATATAGTACCACTTAATCGTATACACCTTCCTTCTATTGTAGAAAAAAAAACATAATTTCATTATTATTAAAAAAAATTGATTTGCTGTTTATGACGTGTGCACATAGTTCAAAACCTCGTTGTAAGAAATAGATATTATGTTTTCACTAATAATATTTCAGTCAAAAATGGGTGTTAAACATAAGCAGGATCGGCATTTTCAAATCTGCGCAGGTGTTAATACATTTTCATCGGGGTTACACCACAAAATGCTCATTTTTAGATATCGTGGTCGAACTCCATTATATGCAATATATAAGTAAACTTAGGAAAACATAGCTCCTTAAAAATGATAGAGAAATTACAAGACTTTCATAATCAAGAAGAACATAAACTGGTTGTGTTCTTCCGAAGATGATGATAGGTACATAGAGAAATTAATTACAGCGTTATTGCACCAGGCAGTTCAAATTATCGGATCTGAGTAGGCACCATTAAATAAAACCAACATGCGGTAAGCAACGATTTCTTCTCGGTAAGCACTCCACTGACAGACGACTTCCAACTATATGTCGTAGACAGTTACTGCTTCTCAGTAAAAGTGAAAAGGAAATATCATAATCGTCTGACTATTTACAATGCTCAAAATTAAAGTCACCGTCATTTTTCAGATTACTACTTTTGATCATAACATCACTAACATTGAGATAGTGGTGAAACAAAAACCTATTTTTTAACACCCTCTCTCGTAAAGCTGATATAATTCCACCGGTTTTAAATATGTAAAGCGGGTCATAAAAAACGCGTGTGTTATCAAAGCAAATAGTTAAGTTATAGTCCATACAAATTCCATAACAGTATTATTTGCCATTTCAAATATGGAACTGATCGCCGCCGCACCACTCCAGCTAGTGAGCAGCGCGCTGTTGCTATTCAAGCGCGCTGGTAAAATGGCGGGAAAGCAACAGTGTGCATTCACAGATTGAGTTTATTTAAATGTTTTTTTTTTCCTGTTTACTCGCAAGTGTGTTAAAAAACGTCGTACGATATACGTGCGTATTGGTTATAACATCTTTACGCACTAATATCGTAATGCACTATAAGGAAACAGAAATGTAATTTTCCGGATTGATATATTGCTTTGCGATCCAACCTGTATATAGAATGGATGTTATTTATTTATTTAGTAACGATTAATTATAATCGTATCATTCAAGCATCAGTCATTTGTTTCTCTATGTATTTATCTAAAGCCTGCCGATCATCAAACTGGTCCTTTTTGATTTGAAATAGTATTATGAACTGTGAGGTAGAGCACCAATTTACCGTAAATAAATAATAGTTATTATAAAATTACATTTTGTTCCTGTGTGCACCGTAATTACGTATTAAAATATGTTAAATTTGTTTGGCTTCGTTTATTAGATGAAATATTATTTCAATCACACTTACTTTTAGTATGGTTGAACGTCTAAAATATTGTACGTTTTATTATGAAAATATTTGAAGTTTTACACTTAGAAAACTACTTACTTTAGAAAAACTTAGTAACTTATAGGTTTTTGGTATCTTACGTTTTTTTTTATTTGGTAACGAGGCGAGCTGGTCGTTTGCCTGATGGTAAGCATAACGCCGGCCACCATTGTCAATTTTAGACAACTATCCTAGTCGAGGTTTACCTACTTAAAATACGTTTGAGGATTTTATGGGGATTTTTGCTTTCCATTGATGACAGCGCAAAAACAAAACTGGAAAATTTCAATTACATTACAATGTTATATAAAGTAGTCGTAATACAATTATTATTATCTGAATTTACATTTACTATAAATTAACTATTTCTCAACATTGACAAAAGTAAGTGTGAATTTTAATTTATACTAAATTCTCTTTACTTAATTAGAGTTAAGCTTCGAAAGTATAATAATTTAATTAAATGTTAGTTAAATTCGGTGTAATAACTTTAAAGTTAAGATTTGTCTGGCATTTCCAATTTGGTATTACACTCAATTATTCAAGTTAGCTATTTAAGTGTTATATACCAAAATGGAATGGCTTTTGTCTTTAATTTGATACGAAAGCAATTGTTTAGATTTAACCCTAATTTTAAATATTTGTGTAAGACTCAAAGTTTTTATATTGTCGACTAAATTGTTATAAAACTTTTTTATGTTGTGAATTCTGTCGATACGACATTATGGTATCTCTAGGTTAGGATTCAATGTGTGTTTCAAGTTTTCGTGTAAATTACAGTTAAATTAATAAAAAATAATGTCCTCAACTACCTACTTAAATTGTAATTTTTTTGGTTAGTTATTGAATTTTTTTTCACTTTTCTAGTCACGAGTAATGACGGTTTTGTATGTGCAAGTTGCAGAATTATATAATAAACATGAACATACTAATAAAAATGGAATAAGTTAACATGTGTAGTAATTCAAACGTATAAAAATAGTTATTTTTTAACTTTAAAAATGTATTCATAAAAATATTTTCTTTTAGTATGTGTTATTTATTTATGTAGTCCAAAACCTTTTGTTTCTTCAAGCATTAAGTCAACGTGTTTGTAATGAAACCTCCATTTCTTATACATTAATGATGACATACCTATAAAAAAATGATGGCTTACTTAATCCAAAAATATGTAGTTATTGAAAATATTTCCTACAATCAGATTCATTCACATTATATATCTTTAAAAGTGTTGGTGAAAATATATTTAAAATTTATTTTTTCGTAATAGATTTTCATAATATATGTTTTGTTTACCTATGTCTAGGTTCTAAATATATGATATCTGCAATTTTTACATACACAAAATCGATCGATGAACATGACACTAAGCGAACGAACACCACATTAATGTTACCAAAATGTAGTATTTATTAGATGATAAAATCTTAAAATTACTTTATCATAAGGATTATTTAATAATAATGATGTCATAATACAATAATAGACTTTTACGAAAACTCAATACCTAGTCACTTTAATAATCTAGTTTTAGAATAGCTGAATAAAATTAAATCAGTCGTTGTATCACGAAATAACTATCGCCACTGATATATTAGGTTTATTATGCACTATGCTATATATACATATTATTATAATAATATAATAGTAATATAAGTCATAATAGCTCAATAATTTACTGAATCTAAATTGTAATAAATAATTATAAGCAATTATGAAAATATAAGGTAAGAAAATGAACCTTTAGATTAAGTTGGATATGAAATATAATAATATGGGTATAATAAGGTTTATGATGTAAGTCCCATTTTGTAATGTTAAAATTAATTAAAATCAAAAATCAAGCACTACCATTACTATTATGATTACACTCATGACTTCTTACGCTAATATTGAAATGTATTATAAATATGAACTATAAATATTAAATGTTATGCGTTAATAATAAATAATGTGTTTCATTTACACTAAACGCCTTACAATCCTACACATAGATTCAATTCTGACTATTCAACCAATAGAATCACTAGGTGCTAGGCAGCATATTATTATTTGAATAATAATGTAACCCTATACCCCGGTATAGGGTTAACCCGTTCAGTCGTCTCAGGGGAAACTTGTCCGTCGAGCTGAAGTCTAATTCGACAATGGATACCACACATTGCACCAGACAAAAACACTATACTTCATTGTTATATATACCTACCTAACATTATTCATATAATAATATCTACTATTGGCTCAGTAAAAGACTTGAGTGAAATTCTACCTTTTTTTTTGTTGTGTTATTTGGTAACGAGACGAGCTCGCCGTTTGCCTGATGGTAAGCATAACGCTGGCCCATAACAATTGCAGTGCCACGCAGAACTTTGAAACACAAAGGCCTGCGCGGCACTGCAGTGCGCTCGTTACCCTGAGACATTAGGTATTAAGTCTCATAAGCCCAGTAATTTCACTGGATACTCTGCTCTTCAAACCGGAACACAGTAATGCTTGCACACTACTGCTTGGCGGCAGACTTCACGAGCAAAGCGGTGGTAACAACCCAGACGGATACTCGCAGAAGAGTTAGTCCTCCCACTAACACCAATTTTAGATACCAAATGTGTAAAACTGCTGACATATAGGTAGTGTAAGATATAAATTAATAAAATGCAAGATTTTCTACTTTTAATAACGTGTCTAAATTTCCTCAATCAAAGTTACTACTAAACAAAGACCAGGGACGCGAAGCTGTATCCGATGTTGGCGCTGGTGCATTATAGTACCCCTGGGCCAAGTCCACCAATGAGATGGGGCATGAGAATCTGTTGCATTGGTCCAGAATAGTTCCCAAACGGTGTGCCGCGTCGTATATTGTGTGCTCGAGAGGCTCTATTGGCAGGACTTTCGTCATAGGCAACCTGAAAATGAGGTAATACAATATTATAGTCCTATAGCAAACTGTTCCGATCGAAGGTTCAGAAATATGTTATAAAACAAGTTTTGTTTTTATAATTAATTCTATTGGTTAACAAGTCCAGCGGCTTGTTTGGCTGATGGTAAGCATAACGCTGGCTCATAACAATTGCAGTGCCACTCAGAACTTTGAAACAACAAGGGCCATCGCGGCACTGCATTGCGTGCGTTACCGTAAGACGCCGTACATTAGTATCAATTAAGCCTCATAAGCCCAGGAATTTATGATCGTGGACTAAAACCTTCGAGGAGCCCAGTAGTTTCACTGACGACTTTGCGCATCAAATCAGTAATGCTGGCACATCACTGCTTGGCGGCGGACTACACAAACAAGGCAGTAGTATCCTCTCAGATGGATACTCACAGAACAGTATTAGTGCTACCACCTGATACTATTACAGCTGATAGCAGCTTACTATTGTGTAAGTAACAATACCTATTTAGTTACCAATGTTGCCATCAAAATACACCTGTTTATTTTGCAACCAAAATAGTAGAACAAAATATGGATTATATAACATTGTAGGTACAAGTTTAGGCACCATCTCTAATGTCGTTCAGTCACTATGTGATCGATTATATGACAAGCAAGGCTGAAATGTAGTCTAATCAAATCATCGTGACGCACAATGAAGTCATTATGATTATAATGGAGCGCGTCTAAACCATGTTATTTGGGATGACCAAAAGTATTGACCACTGAGTTGGCCACTTCCCAATGAAAAGTATATAATATCTACAAGAAATGATTGACGAATTGCAAACAGAGGAAGTTAAACAAGGTAACTGTTCGTAAAAACGTTAAAATGAGTAGTATTCGTTTAAATAATACTCACGTGAACAAAGTTCTAAACATCTCTTCAATCATGTTTCCTCCGTGTGGAACAATGCGTTGAGTCGTCTCACACAATGTTTTCAGAATGCACTGCCGGCCATTGTAACCCATCCTGAAACACGATAGAGAGTCATGTTTTCTTATTCTTATGCTCGTTTTCACGAATGACAAATAAACCGACGCCTAACTAACTCCTAATGTAAGCAAAGTGCTAATAATTATATACTGCTAGTATATTTGATATTTTATATATTGCTAGTTTGAATCCCAATTCATACAGTCGTTAGAATATTCCTTAAGGTTGGTGAAACTTTTTTTTTAGGACAACTCCTAATTACATTTAGATATTTAATATCAGGCAAGAACCAGATGTAAACACGCTGACAACAGTCAAATAGGAATAGACTAAAATATTTTAAAGCAAAATCTATTTAGTTTGAAAAAAATGTTACTCTAAATCTTATTTCTAAAAGCCATATTGTTTCCAAACCACGTTACAACACACAACTTTGCTGCATAGAATTAATCCTAAAGTTATCTCTTAAACTACGTTTAAGAGCCGAAAACTTTGACGTTCTAAGTAGAATTAATTTTTTTTAGTCATTATCATAAACCGGATTATGTCCACTGTTGAACATCGGTCTACCCCATGAAAGGAGGATTTCTCCATAATACAGCTTAGCAGGCATATTGGTGATCGCAGTAGATTATGATATTGGCCGAGGAAATTGCTACTGACCATTCCCTAGATATTCTCTTATCCTCCTCTTACGGCACCCATGGGAAGAGATGGGGACCATTCTTATCCAGGACCTCACGGCAATTGTTATCTGCCGTTATAGAAACTTACTTGTCCATAATACTCTCCATTTTTTCGTAAAGCGAGCGCCTGCTCCTCCTCTGTTCCATAGGTTTCTGCAATCTGTTCTTCCTCCGGTAGAACCTGGCCGTCTCCGTGACGTTTGGCAGTTCATAGGCTATGCCCCAATTTAGGCCCCACGTGAAGGTACCAGGACTGGCTGTGGGGGCTGGCTGTCCGATGACGCCTACTGTCACGCAGCCGGCACACTGTGAAAATGGTTTTTATACATTAAATCTACTACTACTTGCCTAACGTTTGCCGATTACCACTTTTCCTACTTTTTACAAGGACTCCCAATACACGTGTAGTCAGTGACTGGTCGCTAATAAAATTAGTATACATAAGCTAGGCGAAACTTTAATATAATGAAATTTAGATAACATATTATACCTTATTTTTTTGTAGAAATGGACAGTAAGTTCGTAACTAAATTTGTAGGCAACTAATTGAGTTGATCTATCGCCTGGTGGTAAAATATCTCACTGTCACTAACATCAATTTGGCCACTTGTATTTAGGTAGGTACCATTTTTTCCATCTATTTTACCACACAGTTTGATAAATAAGTTTTGATATAAAACATAAACCGACGAAAGCAAACCTTTTTACATACCTAAACTTTCGAATAACATCAAAAGAAACTTACCGAAAAACTTGATCCCTCAGGAAACGCAACATACCGTTTTCTCCTCGAGAGGATCCTCGACTTGATCGAACTTTCAATATCCGTTATATCCTTTAACGCACTTAGCATCGAGAAGCAACTGGCCAGTAATAACATCATAGAAATATTCGAATTTAGAAACATTTTTAAAAACAAACTTAGATTTTTCGAACCTTTCTTTTTCTTAAATTTTCAAGTATCGAACGTGGTGTTCCAAAGATGGACAAAGATTAAAAGCTAGAAGGTTAACACGAGATTAGGGAAAGTAGACTAGGTCGTACAACGGAATATAATTTTCATGTTGTCGTAGTAGTGCTAACAAATTCTAAGTAACTGCATGATTTTGTAAATACTTTTCTATACAAAGAATGTTAGCCAAATGCTTTGCTAGTTTGAATCCCTATTCATAATTAATAATAGTGTTCGGGGTTTAGTTTCCGTTGTTTTTTGTCCGCGCAGGCCTTTGGGTTTTAAAGTTCTGGGTAGTACTGCAAGTGTAATTAGCTGGCGTTATGCTTACCATCAGGCAAACGACCCACTCGTCTCGTTATTACGTGTTATAAAAAAGTGTAACTAATTAAATTTTTGGAGAGACCATGAGCTTCGTATAATTCCAGATTTCCTATATAAGTATGTGTACGGCCAAGCCACGTAATTATAATTATTATCTATTATATTATGTTTCATTTTTTATTGGATTTTTTAAATTGCATACCATTAATCAGTTGGCTTGTCATGATAAATTGTACTACAAGTAAAAAACAGTTAATTAATTTCTTATCCATAATTTTTTTAATTATTTATTCACTTCCAAAACTGCTGCTAAAAAGAGACCAAGGGCTTCTCAAGGTATCAACGGTAGTTGATGGAGCATTGTAATAGCCCTTAGCCCAATCAACCAAAGATATGGGGCAGTTAAACATGGATTCACAGTTCTCGAGAAGAGTGCCGAGACGATGTGCTGAAGCGTAGATGGCGTGTTCCAAGGGTTCCGATGACGCCATCTTCGTGAGCGGCATCCTGAAAAATATTTTTAGTTAAGTATTTTTTAATGCGATTTTTTTTAACGAGCTGATCGTTTACCTGATGCTAAGTATAATGCCAGCCCATAACATATGCAGTGTCACTCAGAACTTAAAAACATAGATGCATTGCGCTCGTTGCCCTGAGATTATGTGCCGCCCAGCCGGAATATGCAAGGATTAATGTATTCTGGTTTGATGAGCAAAGTAGCCAGTGAAATTACTGTGAGAAGACTTAGTGCTACGTCACATTGGGCCGCCAAATGCGGCCATTAGACGCAACTGCTAGACGCGACCAGTAGCCACTAGGCCGTCCTTACGCGCCCACGCGTCTTTTCTGTTCTTTATGTATTTTGTATAGAGGCCATTTTATTTAGACGTAATCAGCAGAGTAGTATTTGTGTAGCATTTTACTTAAATTAATATTATTACTTTACAATCTGTAAGACAAGGAAATTCGACGTGTGTCAATAAATAAAATATTTTGCTTAACTTATGTATCTAATTAGTATTGGTATTATATTGGTATAAGTTAATTATTAATTATATATAAATCAATTATTGGTAAAACTTAATGTTTGTGATTTAAACCTCAACTCGCGGTCTGCTTAGCGTGCCGCGCACCGCATAAGCTCGATGTATGTTTATGTGCTACATAATAATACTTAATGCGAAATATTTTTGGGACAATGTAATAACGTACGTAATAATATATAGGGATTTTGGAGACTGTTAAGAATAGCGGTATTTACATATACTTACGTGAACAAAGTCCGAAACATTTCTTCGACCATGTTGGTTCCATGGGGGACTAGACGTTGTGTAGTTTCACACAGAGTCTTCAAGACACATTGTCTTCCGTTATAACCCATGCTGAAAAATCAAGCTATGTTTTCAGGTTTTCGTTGGATCAAATTGTGTTTCATGATTGTACTAATATTAGGAAAATTCAGAATGTGCAAAAATAAGAATTTAAACAAATAGAAATTCGGTAAATTGAGGCTTCAGAAAAATATGAATTAACAAAAACAAGAATGTGAAAAACGAATTCGGCAAATGAAGAATTCGGAAAAAACGCTGACACCAATTATACATTACTTTGCATTTCAAACTCTTCGGAGTGTTCCTGGTTATGTTTTTTTAATATCTCGCCATCAATAAAAAATACACGCAATAACAATGGCTAAAGGGTGTTAAATTCAATGGAAATCAAGTTTTTTTTCCAAATAATCCATTAACAATTTATGAGGTCTCAGCATTTTTTTTCCGCAAGTTTTATTGTGATTTTCCATCTAGGTTGGTACCACTGGTTTGCTCGTGAAGTCTGCCGCCAAGCAGTAATGTGCAAGCATTACAGTGTTCCAGTTTGATGAACAAAGTAGTCCGTGTAATTTAATGTCTCAGGGTAACGAGCGCACTGCAGTGCCGCGCAGACCTTTGTGTTTCAAAGTTCTGAGTGGTAATGCAATTGTTATGGGCCGCCGTTGCTTACCATTAGGCAAACGACTGACTTATCTCGTTACCAAATAGTACAAAAAACAAGTTCAAATTGGACAGGAAATTCCTACATGGTCACTCGTTGCGTGCACCACTCCGGTGCCGTATACCTATAATCTATTACAACTTCCATAAAGCATCCACTGTATACTTACTTATCCAAAATACTTTCAAGCTTCTCATATAGGTCCCTCCTATTCCTTCTCAGCTGAGCATGTTTGTGTGACTTGTGCTTCTTTTGGTGGTAAAATGCAGCTGTTTCAGTGACGTTGGGAAGCTCATATGCAATGGCCCAGTTCAGGCCAAAGGTGAATGTGCCAGGAGAGGAAGACGGGGCTGGCTGACCGATTACACCCACTGTTACGCAGCCAGCACACTGAAAGTTACATATTCCATTCAAATTCAAAATTATTAAAGGCCCCACAAGTGAGCACTCTTGAAAGTTTCAAGATTTAGTTGCCCGTTCCACATAAACAAACTGTTTTCAGAAACTCGTCGACCGTAAGTCTATTGTTTTTCACTATTTCCAAGAAATAGAGAATAGGGATATAGTTGTAGAACAGTTAGATGTTGACACATGTTTCAGATTTTAGTAGTTTTAAGAAAGATCTTTGAAACTAGCAACAGATAGTTTTGAAGATTAAACATGGATTGAAAAACGAATCTCTTCATTTATTTAACATTCCTAGTTGTCTAGATCTTATAAACCAAATCTTTAAAATACATTTCCATTTAAAGTAACTAATGATGAAATGAATGAATAATTTACTATATATAGAACTTACCGAAAAACTCGACCCGTCAGGAAATGCAACATATCTTTTCCGCCTCGATAACAACCTTGTTACTGAGTTATCAGCCTCCGTAGCCACAACAAACTGAACACAACAAGCCAGCAATAGAATAAAAAAATATTTCACAAACATTTTAAATTCAGAATAACTGCAGGACGCCACGCCGCCAGATTTGAACGTCAATCGGAATAAAAAATACCACACTTTCAACCAGTCAATTTTAAATGAAGAATGTTTTTTTCAAACAGCCACTTGTTAAAACAGAATACGAGTACAATGTCACAGTTAAAATGTGGACTGTTTGAATGTTAGAAACTGAAACCCCAATTGTTTCTGAACTAAGTAATTGTAACTGTATGTTTTTAGGCTGTCGCTAAATGGCTCAAATTGATTTCGTTTTGAGACAAAACTGTGTGAAATGTGACACGAGCTTCTTGACCTACTTGGATCGTATCAAATTAGATTCTTTGAAACTTTGGGTCCATGGGGGCCGGAGGTTCATATTTTTTTTTTCTTTCTTTTGTTTCTGCGCGTAGCCAATATGGGATGTGGCTCAACATTGTGATCCAATAAGGCAATGCCGCCAGCATGCTGGTGAACAGATCATCAGCGACATATATTGGCTTGTAAATTATTTAACTGTTTTTTTAGCTATGTTAGATGTAGCAAACAATAAATCGGCTTTTAGCCGATTGTTTAAAAAATTCGATTTGGGGTGATTTTGATAATACATATTGTTTTAAATTATTACTTTCCTTTGAAATTAGAGACAAAATCATGATTAGCTTGTTGTATCTTCATAAATCAATCACATGAGAACTTATTTTAAACATTTTTTTGTCGAAACAAAGTTTATATCATACGTCGCAAATACACATACGTAACCAGGAGCTAATTATTCAGGCCCATCTCATAAATAAACAAAAATCGCGATATGTATTTACAAAATCCCCAACGCCGCAGGTCCTCGACCCCAAAAATATCCTTTTATCCTCACAGTTTTAGCGTACGAGAGATTTATGAAAATCATATATCACTGGCGTCGACTTCGTAGACCCTACTAAGGATTAAGCTTTCGTACATAGATTTTGGCGACTGAATATCTAAGTGTACTGATCTTTTCTTTTGACTGACTTTTCTTATTTATTTATTGTATTAGGTAATTATTTAATTTTTAGTAACTTTAAACTTTCATTAGTGGTAGGACTAACTCTTCTGCGAGTGTCCGGCTGGGTTGTTACCACCGCTTTGCTCGTGAAGTCTGCCGCCAAGCAGTTATATGCAGCATTACATGTGTTCCGGTTTGATGAGCAGAGTAGCCAGTGAAATTACTGAGCTTATGACACTTAATACCTAATGTTTCAGGGTAACGAGCACACTGCATTGCCGCGCAGGCCTTTGTGTTTCAAAGTTCTGAGTGGCACAGCAATTGTTATGGGCCGGCATAAAAATAATGGACGGTTTCCGTGGGATATTACACGCGGATGGAACCGCAGGCAGCAGCCAGTTAAAAATATGACAAATATAAGTAATATGCTTCAAAACGAGCGGATATAGGTGGTGTGTATAAGTATCGTAATACTGCAGCTTCTCCATCTCGCACACGTTTCGCAACGACGTAGACGATCGAGTCGCGATCGATAGTAATAAACTCATTTCGAGAAACGAATAGTAGCAGCGTCTGTAAATCCATCGGTGTGTAAGGCGATAACTATTTTAGGGATCCGTACTAAAATGCTTTCGCGCGCTGTTGGCCCCCAATCGCTTAGAACGAGGTTTTAGACCAATCCTACTCCTTTGGCGGTGATATTTTTTTTAGGAAAAGACTATGGAAGGTGTCTGGAGTCTGGTTATTATACACTTAAATTATATAGGTCGTGTTTTTTTGACGGTTCATAGCATTATTTGTTGTTATCGTTTATATCCTACGTTTTTGTTCTGGTAAATATATCTCTTATATTTTCATCACATGTAAAAGCAGTGTATATATTAAGTTTTTGTGGTAGTATACATTTTTCCATACAAGCTTTAAAACACGTAATTGGTATTGTAATCTTGTGACCACCTTCCGGCTCTACTTATCATCAAAGACCTGGACACCATCTAGAATCAGAGGATCTTATAAAGCAAATCGAGCCCAATCTCGATGTGGCTACGTCGTTTCGTTACAGAGTTCCAGAGGCCACGTTCCGGCTCCATCATCAGAGCAGTTCTGTGACATCATTATATTACATTGTCATGCGATTTACTGATTACTTACTTTACTGGTACTGATTTATTTTGTGTATGTAACATTTCGGCTCAATTGAACACCGGGAAGTGAGTCAAATCTTCCAAGATTTTAACTAAACAAACCAAACATACCTACAAACATTGCCAGGTAAATAAAAGTTTCTATAAATGTATTGTCGCCGTGGTTGTGATGTGACGGTATCAACCAGTGGACTGGACTGTACGCTGAAGTACTTTTGAAACGAAACTAAGACTGTACTTTTTAGTAGTTAATTAACGTAGTTTAACGTAGATTATGAATGTCTCTCAAGTGCAATCTGCTTGAACATAGGTACCGATAAATGCTTGGCAGCATATTTATTTAGCTACGTACCAAGGAGCCACTAAAAATAATTTCGACCATCAAGTTTTCTTTTACCTAATGCTTAAACACAGCACAATTGCAGCGATTGTGGCCGAGCAGGAACTTGCGCGACTTTCAATCCGACGCACCATAGTTCAAATGTCGGCTCGCCCGTTATAAAGACCTTATATATAAAGTTATGTGCGGATTTATCACACTCGTTCTAAAACGGTGAAGGATTTACATCGTGAGAAAACTTGTATGTTCAAGAACAACAAAAGTCGAAGACGTGACATTCACTAAGCCGCCTATACTCTCTCTCTCTCTCTCTCTGCGAGAGAAGGCTGGTATCCCACCAGTGGGAGCTTGAAAGGCTGATGATTAGTAGCACAATTCAAACTCTCAAACTGGATCTGCGAACATGCTCTCTACTTATAAACCATTATCACTTCAAAAGGATTTTTTGTATAATGTAGAGCTGCAAAAAGGTTTGTTTTAAAATTAAAGGAAAACATCGAAGTAAACCGGCATGTCCTTGAACCACAAATTCAAGGGCATGTACAGTCACGAGCCTTTACCCAGCCGGTGTAGTGAATTATAGCTATACCCTTTGTCTTTCTAAAGAGGGATTTCAGTAGAGATGGTAGCCGTTGAAATTTAATAATAAGACGGGTAATCTCTACCCAACAGATTTTTCTAGCTGTACTTCTCATAAAACTTTCCTCAATATTGTTTTTAACAATTAGTTTTTTTTAAATGCCTTTATTAACTAGCTAGTACATAAATAAACACTACATCTAACCTAGCTAGCTACAAAAACAGTTGGATAATCTACAAGCCCAAGTAGGCCTATAGATAATCCAAATATTCTAGCCCACTACCAGTTGGAAGCGTACCCAGCATGCTGGCGGCATTGCCTCGTTGAACCGCAATGCTGATCCGTTGAGCCAAATAAGTACTAGCATTTTGGTTACGCGTCGCATCAATCAAACATTTAGTTGAAAATTGTATCCCGTAAAAAAAACAATATCTGTAAAAGAAAAACTTTATAATCCTTTGCTATCAAATTTTATACTCGTTTGCTATAGGTCCACGGTCTCCAATTATCTCTTGCACAGACTCTTGTTCAGTAAACCTTCACATGTATTTATTTAGAAATGCTTTTTTATTATTTAAGCAGGCTATCTTTTGACTACTATGTCGTCTGATCTTAAGCGGCATGTTGAGCACGCTAACCTAAGTTTAAACTAAGCCCAAAATTAATGAACGAACCCCTAAACTAGTTAAGGCCTAGCTGTTAGAATGTACCAATTGGTGTTTGGCGATATATCTTCAATATGCCTGATGTCAGTGAGAAAACACAAATGACTTAATTTCACATAGTCAACGTATGCAAGAGGTAAGTGACGCAAGGAATATTAAATGCTAAAGCGTATGTAATCGTTACGCGTGATCGATTCTAATGGATGACCCGTCAACGGGAGGCACTACCGGCACCCTTTTGTACACAGCCTAAGCGATGAGACAATCAGAGATTATAAAAAAAAGCTTACTTGAAATGAACATACTTAATTAAGAAAATGAACTGATGTGTCGCAAAAAGATCCCAACTCAGGGTAAAACTGTCGTTATTGTATTACTTATGTATAATAATAATTATATTCGCGACACCAGACAATTATTTTTTACAATAAGTATATGCGCAGTTATTCGCTTTGCTGTATTCCTTTTTAATCCTCGATAGATTTATTATTTGGCTACTATCTCCATGATGATATCAGATATGGTTGAAAGCAGAATTTCCGTTATATTAATTCTTCCTTCGTTTTATGTGTATTTTGAGAACAGATAGTTCATTAATTCTGACTTCTTATATTAAGAGAACTTTAAGTGCAGCCGCACAAACGCGATCATATTACTGACCATATTTTTCATACATTTTGTATGGCATCGGCGCCAACTGAGTGTTCGAATGACCGCGACCGAGGAACAAGCTGAAGCGGTGGCCGCGTTTGTGGCTTGACTCTGGCGCAACTTCTCCCCCGCACGCAAAACAGAGAGAGAAGAGAAGAGGAGCATGGGTGCGTAAGGAGAACCAACTTTATGCTCACAATACAAAATTGACCCCGGCCGGTAATCGAACCCGTGGCCTCTTGCTTTATAGGCAGGGGACCAACGTAGCTAAGGAGCTGTAGTATCCTGCTTATGCAGTTTCATTGAAATCGGTTCATTCATTTCGGAGATTAAAGGCTTGTAAGTTGTATGAAAAGCCATAGGGTATCATCATCATCATCATCATCATCAGCATCCCACTCCCCAACCTACCCGCCCTTGTATACCGGCCTTCTCTCACAGATTATGTACCATAATCCACCACGTGGACCCTTGGTGAATATCAACGTAGGGTTAAAACGTTCTTAATTATTATTGTATCCACCTATATCTTCTGACTTATCCCACAAACCCCAAGGTTTCTACTCGACGTAATGGAATAATATCTTTATTATAAACCAGCTAATGCAGACCCAGTTAAGGCTTAACAATTACTACGTGTTTGAGTAAATTGTGTTATTAATGTTCTCGTCTTTTGTATTAGAGTCACGTGTTAGTAAATGCTGGTTGCCTTTGTAATAGATACGGGAAAAGAGGTCCAAATTAGATTCAATTAGGGTACAACACCTTTTTAACAGACTTAAAAAATTGTGGAGTTTCTAAATTCGTCTGTTTTTAGGGTTCCGTATCTCAAAAGATAAAAAGAATAGTCTCACTTCCTTTGTCAGTCTGTCCATCTGTCAAGATCGGCCATAACCTATAGGGTACTTCCCATTGACCTATAAAAATGAAATTTGTCAAGAAGCAATGTCTTATAGCGCAATTGAAGAAAAAAATCCGAAAACGTGTAAAAAAATTTTTTTAACGATTCCCGTGATGGACTAACTATTTACATACCTACAAGTTTGTATGGAACCCTCAGTGCGCTCAAGCTACTATTCTGGTGCACAATTATTTATCTCGACGGAAATCGAACCCGCAGAATTGGACAACATTGAATTGAATTGGACTACAGAAGTTAATACTATCAACATAATTATCAACTAATCACAGGGCTGTCAAATTCCATACCATTTAAGTAAATGAAAACACGTGCATATGTTACAAAAAAGTATATTTTACTTCAGTGGTTTATTCAGATCCAAAACAAAATTGAGTAAGGAAAAGGGGCAGTCGTTGGCTCTGTCACAAAAGTTTGGGTCCAATAACTCATTGTAAGTCAGGCCTATTTCTTTGTTGAACTCATGCTCGTGTAGTGGGGCCCTGAAAATAAAGATAATTTATCGATACCATCATGTGAAGGGGCGATTGGGGATAGGAAATGGTGAGAGGTGAAGCGGGAGGAATCCATGACCTTAATTTTAATACTGAATGGTTCTTGAAAAAAAAGGAAGTATAATTAATTAATAATACTTATTACATTTTTCTTTGTTTTTCCCGTCGTAAATTATTTAAATAAAATATATCTAATAGATAAATAGTTCAATAAAATTAAATAATTAATAATAAAATTACTATTACTTCATTATATTATTATGTATTAAAATAATAATAAAAGTATATAAAGTGGTAGAACTATAACCCTCCTGCGACAATCCGTTTGTTGGTCCTTGCTGGCTTAATATGCCACCAAGCATTAGTGTGCATGCTTTACTGTGGTCGGACAACGGTAAAGCTTGCACACTGACACTCGAGGAGCGAATAAGTTTTTTTATATATGCTTTTTGATAACGAGACGAGCTGGTCGTTTGCCTGATGGTAAGCAAAACGCCGGCCCATAACAATTGCAGTGCCACTCAGAACCTTGAAACACAAAGGCCTGCGTGGCACTGCAGCACGCCCGCTACCCTGAGACATTAGGTATTAAGTCACATAAGCCCAGTAATTTCAATGGCTACTCTGCCTGCCCAAAAAGGAAGCTACATTTTTATTTTTTTAATCGCTAACTCTTGATTCCTATAGCCTCTCCCCAACTTTCGTACGTACGTCTGTACGTAATGTGACGATATTTCGGTGTTCCAATGTATGTAGTTTGAAGGGTTTCTTCGTACTTCCTACCATTACGTATCTACGGAAAGTAATAAAGAAGTAGTAAAGGGGCCGTGTAATTTTGTGGAGCGATGAATATAGAATTTTCTAGAAGAAATTCTATAAAAATACTACTTTACTATAGTTTATGTTCAGGAATAACACATAGGCTATAAAGATATGTACCATGCACGCGAAGCCGCGGGCAGAAGCTGGTTATTATCTATAGGCCTATACTAGTCCTATCGACAATAATTCTCGCCACTACCAATTATATACCAGCGTACTAAGCTTGTTGACATTATTGCCTTGTGCGGAATTGAAATCCTGTTTTTTAAAATAAATATGTCCCAGCAATTTGGCACCGATATAGTATAAGTAGATAACTACTTCCGAAATTACTTTCACTTGTACGATAACGTAAAGTGAAACTAATTTTACGACGTATCGGCATGATGTATCAAGAATTGCACGAATTCTGTTACAGACCATAATATCACAGCTAGTGTAGCTTAGTATACGTCTATTCTGATTCGATCTGTCTTTGTCATTATCATTATCGACCAACTATAGTAAATTTACAGCAATCAATACTTACGTAAATATGACCCTCAATATGTCATGGACTAGTGACCTTCCCGGTGGTGCTAGTTGTATTTTGGCTTCACAGATACTTCTGATGATACACGACTGACCATTCATGTTTCTCCTGGAATTAGATTTTCTCTATAATTTAGAACGTATACTATTTAGAAGTTTCATTGAAATCCTTTCATTCATGTCGGGGATAAAGGATTTGAAAGTATGTAAAGCCGGTAGAAAGGTTGAAGAAAAGGGCAAAATACTTACAGTGCTAAAGCATTCTGCAGTGTATCCCAAAACTCCCTCTTCTGTCTGTGATGCAGCTTCCTCCTCGCATGGGCGCGGATAACCTTTGCATCTGGGAGGTGGTAGACCAAGTCTGCTTCAACAACCATGTACCACCCCGAGGGTGCGTGTGTCATGAACGTTTTTACCACTGAAACTGTCATCTGGAATTTGATGTCAAACAAGGATGGTAGTTATAATTCATACATTGTAACGGGATATTTACCGTCATTATATAACTGAGCGACGATGAACACCCAATATTCCGACGCTGTGGCATTACATCAAGCTCACGAGAATACTAAAAATAATATTTATACAGGATGTATATGTAAACGGGCTCAATATCCGAATACAATGTCGTATTGGGTTCTTAAAAATATAGAAAGTAGTTATATCAAATCATATCAAATAATTTATTTGCCAAAATACATGAAAATTAGGATCTTAAAATTAATTATTGGTACAGTGCATTTGGCCTGCAAGCAGACGTGCAAATGTTTTATGAATAATTCTAGTCACAAAATTCCATATATTCCTTAAGATTAAAAAACAATTTGTAAGAAGCCATTCAGTTAATGATTTTTTTAAATTTGAATTTTATTTGAATTTTAATAAATACCTATTTTATATTATTTTATTCGGAAAACATACACTGATATCAGACTAAATTAATAAATATACTTAAATTAAATTAAATGCCGGTTTCGCATATTGCATCTATAAAAAACTTGTTTGCCTATCTTTAACAGTTTACACTACATGTTATTTCTTTATTCATTTTATGTTTACTCTAAGCCAAACTGATTCACACCAAACCAGTTCCTTGAAACGGGAACTTTTATGTTTAACGGATGTATTAAAAATATATAATTCGGGATAGCAATCCAGTTTATTTATAATACCAGCTATTCATATAAAAAACGAGTTTTGCCTGTAGTTTATTTATAATTTTCCCATTTCACCATAATATCGTAATGTGACCACAAAGCTATGTAAAAGTATGGAGAGAAAAATGTTTACAAATACAATATAATAACTAAGGTCCTTTGTAGATCCATAATAATCAACCATGATAACACCATGTCTTGTAATTAATAAAGGACTAATTTTCAAAAAAACCTTGACTTTTGACTTATGAAATCTGATATAAAAATTGCTTTAAAAAGCGACAAACCGATTTCATTAACAAACTACTGACCCAATTTTGATGAAATTTCTATAGATTAAATTTGAAAGTATCCTATCAAATAAAAGAATTTCAAATCAGTTTATAAATGTCGGAGATTAGATCTGAGGTCACAAACATAAAAAACACACCGAATTGAGAACCGCCTTTTTTTGGAATTTGGTTGAAATAGACCTACGTAGGTACCTACAATTATGACTACTTTCTTTGCTAAGTCCTGAGATTCCTGAGTATATTATTTAGACTATATTAGTGTGAGGTATACCACGTTAAGTATATTATTATTACAATATTCTTTGGCATGAACCGAAGTTTTTTAGCAAGTATCAATATTGACCACAACTGTGCTATTAATTAAAAAAATGTTTATTATTGTACTTACAGAAATTGTGCTTTTATCCGGAAAAGTGAGATGTCTCCGTTTTCTCATTGAACTAAGTGAATTTTTCACATTAGGACAATGGTCCACCTTTGCATTCAAGGTCACCCCTCTTCCAATCACAAAAAACAATACAACAATAACACAATTATTGAAGTATATCATTTTATTTATTGAAGTGTAACCGCTGTTGTGAAGGTAGAGCTGTAATAAGTTATAGCTAATGTCAGGTCGTATATGACAAGCGTTTTTAGTTAGGCCGAGTGTTCACTGAGAAGACGTGCATAGTGCATGATCGTTGCAAGCCATGATGAAAAATCATGACAAACAATTTAAAAAATCATCAGATTAAATAGTATTCACTAAATTTACCATATTGATTTTTTATGTATAGTAGTATTTATGGCATTACTTTATTCAAATAAATGCTTTTCCATCGCAATCTAGGGCAGGGAAAAAATAAAGCATGAAATCCGGAAGTCGCAACTTCAAGTTCCGCTTCGTGTTTGTATTTTTTATCGCAAAATTTTACTTTTGTTATCGTTTCGTGAGCAAAAACAAATTTGAAATTAGTATTAGGTACATTAATTTTCCTTGATTGGATAGAAATAAATTCACAAAGTTATATAAGCGTTGTAATTTTTATAAGATAAAAAATTATCTGTTAAGTTTGCCCTTAATTTATAACCTATAATTTAATAACTTCGTGACCATGTAAATGATCAGTCCTTGTTGAACATTTGTGCAAAATAAAATTATTTATAACATATGATACTACTAGCTTCCGCCCATGGCTGCTCACACGTGGTATTTATTTGTATAGTCTATATGTTATTCCAGAACCTAAACTATTCACATTCCAAATTTCGTCAAAGTCAGTTTAGTTGTTACTGAGATACGTGGTAACAGACACAAACAAACTTCAAACTTTATGTACACAAATAAACTTTAGCATTTATAATAAATATTAGTCGGAAGTAGGATAGCCGCTGCTGCTAACTTGGGTAAAAAAAATGCTTACACACCCCTTCACTAGAATTCCCTGTGTCGGAGGTGGCATGGACCGGTGTGGATATACAAGACAAACATCCAAGACCCGAGAACAAACTGTATGCTCCACATAACGAACTTGGGGAAAAAGCTCTATCAACTTACTAAGAGTTGTCAACCGAGTTACCGGTGTAGTTATATAAACACAAGCATCGCAAAGTATTTTAACATGCATAAATTTTAAAAATTTAGTACATGTTGCATGACCAAAACAATAATTTATTTTATTTTCTCCCCAATAGATAATTGACTTCAAAAGAGAATGTTACCATCAAATCTCATCCTTAATGTCTCAAATGACTTTGTTGCGTGTCATGCGTAACGTGCGTGCATATACGGGTACAAGCATGTATATATATGCCTTAACATCGTCAGCATGGTTTGCTCTAGTTACTAATGGGAATAGTATGGAATATATTTTTAAGGAATACGTAGAATATATATTTCTTTTTAATGTTTTATTTGTAACTATAATTTTGGAAATCAGTAAAATCATTTTATGACTTTAGTCACCTTTTTACTGATTTATATTTAATGTAAAAAAGAGTTCCATCTCGTAACTTATTTTAATATTTACGTTTCCATTTACTATTTGAGGTTATCCTGACAAAAAAAGTCTAATTTAAATGTATCTACATTATAATCCAGTCAAATACAATGCAACCTCGGAATGGAAGATAATAAGCTAAAAGCTTGTATAATTATATTTTCGTTTCAGCATTTTATAAGATGGCTCAAAAGCCTCATATTATATTATGTCCATGTCACAAGGTATCAAAGGTCAAAGGTCACGAAAAACTTGAAATGGTAAGTTATAATGAAGAGTAATTAATATATCTAGCGAGTTTGATATAAGGACGCTCGCGTAGCCTAAAAAGTTTGGTTCGCTCTGCAGTAATGCCTATAAGATTTTTGATCTTATTTACATGTTAATTATGTTAAGTAAACCCGGATGGTTTCCACTACTAAATAGCAAAACTAAAAGTTTTGTATATACCTCTCAAAAATGCAAACAAAAATGGAATCTATGTGAATAATATTACCTTCTTTGTCTTTCCAATTACAATTATGATTGATTTATAAAATCAATGAAAAACTATTGATTCATTCATTTCATGGAGAGGCCTATGTCCAGCAGTGGATTGTTATATATTGGTGATGAACATGATGATAAATAATAAATTTAAAACTACATTTTATCACCATCCGCGCCAGCATAAGTTAAACTCAAATAAAATATGTTCGGTATCCGAAATATTGACGATGTAAACAAAAATATGCGAAATGCGATCGTGTGAAGAGCCCTTTTTATTGTGTGTACACATAATTAATTGTATGGTAGCAAGCGTAAATTTCATCTATATTTTGATGTAATTTATATAAAAAACGGTTTAAGACAAACATGATGAAATTACTTTATTCTAGTTACCAGACAGTGTCATTTTTATACTAGGTAGGTGAGCTTATGACCACTATTACGTCTTAAGATGCTAACAACAGTCAAATTTAAGGGCAAATAGGCTTGACTTAAATCCATTCATAGCAAAATCTATATTTAGTTTATGGCGATGGGAAAAAATATGTTAATCTTAATCGTATATCTGAACGCCATATTGTTTTCAAAACACAACAATTACTGCATTTAATTAATTTTGTAAATTAAGTAAATAGTTTTAATTTTTTAGGGTTTTTCACGCCCGAGCTTTATGACGCAATGACTGCCTCTCTTTCATTTATATGCAGACTGACGCTGACAGCGTTTCAGCGTCTTAACTGAATGTGTTTGAAGGTGGTGAACGTGCTTAACCTCGAATTATTTTAAGTTGCTTAAGTGGCTCTCAAGTGGCAGCTTCAACATGGGTAGCTAGTTCTAGGTGACAGATTTTTAGCTTGAATGTGGTTATCCAGATGAAGCCTAGAAAATTCTCTATCACTATTATAATATGATTGCACCATTATGTTTTTCTTCACCAAAAGCTGAGTCACTAGCCAATAGAGCCACGAATGGGTAGTCAACCAAAGACATAAAACTGGTAGGCCCGTAATAGGGAATATGCACGTGACTCCAAAATGGACAAAATATATTTATTTGTGATCTTTATTGCTAAAAAAACATACCTATACAAGTATACAGTTATTTTTAAAATTTATCATAACTTAATAGTGAAATTTAATAATCAAAAAGTGACTTTTTTGAAATTGAAATAATCTATTCTATTCTATTCTATTCTACATACATTTTCCTGCATTGTTGTACCTCTCAACATAAATATCTGCGTTGTGATATAATTTTGAATAAATCACGACTTTGAAACGTGATCAAATAGCCGTTACCCGTAGATTAACCGTTACGATTCTGAAAGAATACGCACTCATCTGATTATTAAATTTTTCCAAGAATGATGACTGTCGCATCCATACTATTTCTACACACCTCGATTCGTGAACGCTGCCGTGTTCGCTGACCCGGGATGTTGTATCAAAGAATTAGAGCAAGACTACTGTCTGTTCTCATTAGCTTAGTCACGACTTACACCTCTGTGGAATTCTTACTCTTTGCCACTGGAATTTGCACCTTAAAACTTATAACTAAAACCTTCTTTAGGCTTGTTTTGTTGTGTGGTTTGCAATATTATGTTTTAGATTATGAACACAAATATTTTTTGTATTGTATCTTATTATTTGTTTGTATAAATTTCAATTTTTTGAATCTCATATCTTTGCGTGGTGTGCTAAGCTTCGGACCAAGCTCAGCAATAATAGTAGTCGAAATAATTAATCTCTCTTGTCTAAGAATTGTATTTCCATTTCGCAGATACAGTGAAGAGATAACTATTTTATTTAGCTGAAATTTGGTTATAAGATACCATGCAGAGTTTCGTGAAATAGCGTGAAACAAACCATATTTTGGACAATAAAAAAAATAAATGTTGCAGAAATCTTTAAATATTTTTTTACAGTTAACTACTTCACCATATTTTTTTTTTGTAAATTCAAGTGATGACTTTGTGTAGATATAGTTTAAAACAGAGGTAGCCTCAGGTATACTTACCTATGCAGTATCCGGAATACGCAGGTGTTAAAAAATGTATGATAAAATTCAAATAATATGCTTTTAATTTCGCTAATAATGTTGTTTATTCAGAGCTAGGATAAAATCTAAGAGCGAAAACGGACAATCATTGATCTGTTGACAAAAATCGGGATTCAATAGTTCGTTATAATCTTTCATTTCTTCTCTGAAATCCTCATCATGGAGTGGAGCCCTGAAATAAAGCGAATCAAAATGAAAAATGTCACAGGAACAAGAAAGACAAAATTATTATTTATGTATTAATAGCTAGTTAATAAAGGCGATTAGCCAGTTAAAAAAATAAGCATATTTTTTTATATTTTCATAATGCATAATCTGGCCTCTAAGATTTAACGTATCTTCGTTATTAATAGGAACTATGAGGATACGGACCAAAGTCCAAGAATCAAGATCTCGCAACACTCAGACACGAAATAAAATATACTTGCTGTTTTTTTAAATTGAAAATAGTTTTTTCTGGTACTAAAGTAAAAAAAAACCTTCGCACAATTAAGGCGCTGTCTAAAACAAAATGTCCTGTTTTTGTCGCACATATAGGTATCCGTGTCTATACATACTACAAGCAAAAAAATATGGATGAGAATCTTGAAAAAACATCGCAAAAAAGATAACGAAAAACTTTTTGTCTCAACGTACTCAATATTCTGAGCAACAATTATCATATTTTGTGTAACCAAAAGAAAAGAAATTTAATCACTTAAAGAGATATGTAAAAATATTTACAAATCTATTTTAGCGAACATTTGTCATTACATGATGCATCCCTCTCGACTATCAGACCAATCTCCCCAATTGTGTTGCACTGACGGTAAATTCTACAGTCTCATTTTCGATTGCTAAGGAAACTATTCCGGAATCAATTTAACTTCTGCCTGTGTGGTTCCGAATGCTACCATTGCTGGAGTTATTGGAGCTACAAAATCATATTATTTTCCGTTTGTTGCATTGCTTGGTATTTTGTGCAAAATTATGTGGAAGTTGCAACTATTAAATAAAAATGTTCTCTTTCATTTTTTTAACACTAGGAATTATTGTGTCTCAGGTGGCTTGGACACACACAGATACAAAACCAACATCCAAAACCCGAGAACAAACTTTATGTTCTCCATTCAAAATCTGCGCCGGCCGATGATCGAAACCGAGGCTTCTCGCTTTGCAGCAAGGGTAACTACCAACTCAGAGATAGATACGGAGACGTCGTTTTTTTTGCATGTTATGCTTACTCTACTACGACTATCCTATGTAATACCTGTTATCTGTAGACGATGACGTGATTAACGATGAAGCACGCTTGCCTAGAAGATTGCAGCCCAGGTTTGTAGCAAACGGGAAGCACAGACTCAGCCAGAGAATTGTACTTCAGGAGATACTAGCCAAAAGAAGAGCCAAGAATTACTCTAATGAAATCTACCATTGCGATGCAGTGTATTTTTAAATTTTGACCAAATAGATGTAGGGACATTATGACCACATACTCAACTAAACCATCACACTGTTTTTTAAAGTTACCACGATCACGTAACGTCACCCAATGTTACAAATTGGCTAAGATGAAAAAGTGTAAGTCAAAAACTTACGTGAATATGACTCTCAATAAGTCGTGTACGAGGGACTTCCCAGTCGGCGCGATATGAGTTCTGACTTCGCAAACACTTCGTAGGATGCACGAGCGACCGTTTATGTTCTGGCTGTAAAAGATAAAGGTAAACTTTATTATTTTCAGATTACTTATTTCTCTCCTGATTTAATATCCTCTTCTTTACCAGGTGGTAGGACTAACTCTTCTGCGAGTGTTTGTCTGGGTGGGCACTACTGCATTTCTCGTGTAGTCTGCTGCCAAGCAGTAATGTGGAGGCTTTATTACATACCTATATTATATTATGTTATTGTGTTTCGGTTTGATGACCAAAGTAGTCAATGAAATTACTGAGCTTATGAGACTTAATTCCTCATGTCTCAGGGTAACAAGCGCATTGCAGTGTCACGCAGACACAAAGGTGTTTCAAAGTTCAGAGTGATGCTGCAATTACTGGTGCTGTTTACCATCAGGGAATGACAAGCTCATCTCTTTATCCATCCAACAGTATAAAAAAATCCATGTATTTTTCCCGATTCCAGATTCTAGTTTATGATTAGCGTCTTCTGCGTTCCTACCTTTTGGTGACATTGAAGGTCATTTTGACCAACAGTACTTAAAATGTACAAACAGCACTTTTAAAGTATACTTACTTAAAGCTATTATGATTTGAAGAACTAGATATTGTTGAAAGAATAGAAGGGAAAATAATACAAAAAAAAAGAAAGAGGAAGAGAAAATAACTTACAAATCGAGAGCACTTTGTATTCTCTCCCACAACTCTCGCTTCTGTTTATGATGCAGCTTTCTCCTGAAGAACCGGTTCGTGAACTTCTCATCTGGTAACGGGAAGAGGACGTCAATCTCCAGGGCTATGTTCCATCCAGAAGGCGCATGCGTCATAAAGGCTTTTACTAGGGATATAGTGAGCTGAAACATTTAAAAGGATTCTTGAAATATTGTGGTACTGTTCTGTGTTCCGGTTAGAAGGGTAAAATAATTACTCAATTTTTACAGCTGATTTCTCATTTCAACACGTGCCTCGCAGAGTTTTGTCAGTTGTGGGCAGGTGTGGTGAGCGTGTGTGTGGTAGGTTATCAAAATACAAACACAAATTATTTCTTTCTTTATTAAGGAATTTTAAGTCGATATGTATTTTTCTTCTCGTTATCTTTAATATGGTGCTATCATGTTCGCTTTAAGATAATTTGCATACTTTAACTTCTAACGAGTCACGAGAACATAAGCTACTGTCCACTGTTCAAATTCCAATTCAAAATGCTTTATTCACATAGGCCCCAAGAGAGCACATATGAAAGATAAAATAAATGACTCTAACAGCGGGTCTCTGTAACGCTCGTCTACCCGAATCACAGACTAAAACTAATGCTATCTTTATCAAAACATAATAAACGACAAAGACATCAAGAGATCCAATCCGTGTTCAAAGTCGACGAACCTTCCAGAAACCCACCGTGCCCGTTCCAAATTGAATAAATTTAAAAAGTTGAAGAAGGGCAGCTGATTTTGATGGAGACAAGATATGCATAGAATAGGACAGTAGTCTTTATATTAGTAATGTCGATGCACATACCACAAGTCGTTAACCTGTGTTAGGCATTTGCCATTCAAAAATACTAGTCAAGATTATCAGGTGGTAGGACTAACTCTTCTGCAATAATCTGTCTAGATGGATACCAATCGATTTGCTTATGCAGTTTACCACCAAGCTATAAGTGTGTTCTGGTGTGTTTCTTACTGTTTCTTCTTGTTTTATATTACAAAGTACAACTTACTAATTACACCTCAAGTCAAAGAGCGCAGCGCGCTGCAGGCCTATGTGCCAAAGTTCTGTGTGGCACAGCAATTATTATGGGCAAGCGGTGTCATAATATATAATGTCTATAAATAAATAAAACAATAAAACAAAAGTAAAACGTGTAACTTACCACAACACTAGTTTCGTCAGGAAACGTCAAATGTCTCCTCTTTCTTAATGATTCCAATTTTGTTTTCATATTCAAACACTCATTGTCACTTGAATTTGAAACACACTCATTTTGCACCACCAATACAAACAGTAGGACACCTGACAAGTTCATACTTGACCTACAAATTCAATCAGTAACAAGCTTACAGACTAAAAATTGCAACTTGGAAGCAACTGACACTGTACACATGAAAACAGTATCTTGATAGGACAATTTTTCTTTGTTAATCCAACCGCGTGGCAAGAACATATAGTCTCAGTAAAGACATTGTCAAGAGACTGATACAATAACGGACTATGTCGTAGACTTGTAGTTGTAAGTTGTAATACATTTACATTAACAAAGCTCACGTGATTGTTTACTGTAGGTACACTGTAAGACGCCCGTTGTTTAAGACGAAACTAATATGGAATGGACGAGTGTTGTTCAACTTCTTCCTTGTTTGGTGCTAGTTTTACTTTTCATGTTTTATAAGTTTTTTCCGTAAGTCTACAGGAATTTACTATTACTATCTTAATTTTAAAACTACCGTCCGTGGTTTCACCCACGCGGAAATCTGGGACATCCCCGACCATGCGATTAAGTTTCGTGTAGTCACATGTCAGAAATTTAAAAGTTACTATTATTTTTTGCCTTATTGGAAAAAAGAAAAGGTTTTATCGAAACTCTACAGGTACTTTCGATTCATTTAACGATAATTAAAAAAAATAAGTTTTCATAATGATAATGATATTATCATATGCATTTAAGAAGAAGAAGATGTGTTTAATTAATGTGTTCTAGGAGTTTTCGAATTTTCTCCACAGGTATGAATACATGTTGTTATCTGTGATTTGCTTTATAATTATTTCCAAACGTCATCGACAAAGTTTAATAAAAATTATATTAGGTACTATTCAATTTAACAAAAGATTTTTTTCAACTGGCTTGGAGTTTATTAACTAGCTATAACATGCATAAACCATTTTATTAATGGACATGATAAAAAAAAGGGTTGAAATATTAAATCTCCAATCACGAACATTTTTAAATTTAAAAGATCAAAATTAGTAACCTGGAGCTCGTAGAATTTTTAAAGAACTTTCAGGGCGTCTGGTCGAAGCCACACGTGACCAAAATGCTGGCCTCTACTTAGGTCAAAGATTAAGCATTGCCATTCAACGTGGCAATGCTGCCAGCATTTTGGGAACGTTGCCTCATGGTAGCGGATTATTAGATTAAGATTGTAAATAAATTAGTGTGTATTTTATTTAGTTATTTTAGTTTATGTTGTTTACTTTTTCTGTTATTATAATTATTTTGTCACAAATTAGTAATATTACGTTTTTACCTAGAAACCCATACAGCAACTGTGACCAGTCCATACTTTTCCAACGTACCCTTTTGAATGAGACTAAGCTTGTGCAGTGTTTGTTTTCAAATTTCAGAACGGGTAACGTCTGCATTCCTATTAGCACTTGTTAGAATGTCTTTGATTTTGTCTCCCATAGGACACGATTGAAGCAATGATGGCAAAATGGTAGAACATACAAAGAACTTTACCTTTTGGTGAAGGAAAATGGACGTAGCTTGGTGGTAGGGCTTTTTCTAGTGCTTACCTAGCTAGCATCTTATAGTAGAAAATCTGTCCCCAAGCCGCTATCGGTGTATTCCGGTAGTTGCACTTAAGAGTCAGTTGTAGCCTAGGTCTATCTTATTAACTATCTTCCACCACACCTTCGCTTAAGATCAGGCAAGATAGTTGTCAAATGCTGATCTGTCGAATAAGTACTCATAAAAAAAAACAACTTGAGTTTAATCATTTTGGTAACCTGATTCGACAGTTCGATTTGAAAAGCTATAAAAATTTTGCAATGCTACAATAATAACAAGGAGCAATCGTTGCACTGAGATGTCCTAAGAGATATTTTTCGAAAACAATCCACAGGGTTGTCTTTGGAGTTAAATGTTTTAGCCATTGGTTTAAAAAACATTAATTATTATATTATTGTTGTAAAACAATATTGATGACAAAGCTTGGTTTTTTTTTCAATCTATTTTAAAGCATTCTGGTTTCTGCCCGCGGTTTCACCCGCTTTGCCACAGTCTCTCCAGTCTATAAGTTATATCTATACAAAATCACGGCGATCCATTGATCAGTTGCTACGTGAAAGAAGGACTAACTAACTAACCAACAAACCTACTAACACACTTTCGCATTTATTATAGTACCTAAGTATGTAAATTATAGTACGGATTATTTAGATTAGTACGAATTATTATTAGATAATTTGATTCCTGTACTTTTATAACCTATTCGTAACTTGGTACTAAACGTACACTTTATTTCTAAGCTCCATTTCACGCTCTACAGAACCAAAGTCGGTGCCAAGTAAGAGATAGCTACAGACGTCTAGACTGCCCTTAATCTTTCTCTCACCACCCGTGAGATCAACGCCATAAACAATAAATACACCAACTTTGCTTTAGCACTTTTTGCGGCTAATGACGGATGACCACTGGAAGCTAAGATGTTAGTGGGAGAACTAACTCTTCTGCGAGTGTCCGTCTGGGTTGTTACCACCGCTTTGCTCGTGAAGTCTGTCGCCAAGCAGTAGTGTGCAAGCATTACTGTGTTCCGGTTTGATGAGCAGAGTAACCAGTGAAATTACTGGGCTTATGAGACTTAATACCTAATGTCTCCGGGTAACGAGCGCACTGCAGTGCTGCGCAGGCCTTTGTGTATCAAAGTTCTGGGTGGCACTGCAATTGTTATGGGCCGACGTTATGCTTACCATCAGGCTTCACGAGCAAAGCGATGGTACTAACCCAGACGGACACTCGCAGAAGAGTTGGTAGGACCAAAAAGTACAACGGAAATAGCAATTTGGTTGCAGTGGGCACGAGACTTTAGTGTTGATTTACTGGAGCTTGAATTCGAGAAGAATCTTTAATTACAATCTTTGTGTTCCTCGGAATTTACTTTTAGTTTGTTTTAGTTTTAGTTACTATTGTTAACATCGGTTTTGGTTCTTTTTGAAAATTTCCGTTATAATATAGGGTTTTAATAATAAATAACACATACCTATACATAGAACGATTATGGCCGAGCGAGAACTTGTGCGACTTTTAATCCGACGCACCATAGTTCGAATCTCGACTTGGCCCGCACCAAAATTTATCACGCTCGTTCTAGAACGGTGAAGGAAATTCCTTTACCAAAAATTCTTTTACCAGTTGTTTTCACCTGATTGTAAGACTAAATCTTCAGCAAGTGTCCGTCTGGCTCGGTACCACCGCTTTGCTCGTGTAGTCTGCCGCCAAGCAGTAATGTGCAAGCATTACTGTGTTCTAGTTGATGAGCAAAGTAGTCAGTGAAATTACTGGGCTTATGATACCCGAGTATCTCAGAGTAACGAGTGCAATGCAGTCATGCCACGCAGGCCTTAGCGTTTCAAAGTTTTGAGTGATACCGCAGTAGTTATGGCTTGGCGTTATGCTTACCATCAGGTAAACGAACAGTTCGTCTCGTTATCAAATGGTATAAAAATAATCGGAGAGTGGTCGCAAGATTTTTCCGGAATCGAAGTAGGTAAAATTAAAGCTTGTAAAAGACCGACATACGTAAAGGTAACTAACTAAATGGTCGCAGTGACCCAAAATGTGTCTGGTCCTCCAATAATAAGAGCCGCCACTTCGCCATATCCTGCCAATTCTCGAATAGGAATCGTGCAAGACCTTAATCGTCACTCCAGCGTTATCTACCTAGAACATCAAACAGGTCATTGACCACTCGTTTGTCCTAGGAAACACGCCAACCCGATCGTCTGTCATCCTTTCGAGGTGGCCGAGTCAGCGTTTGGGTTTTTATAGTTAAAAAGGTAACGGTAGCCCTGATTATTTCCAAATGAATAGACACTGGATTTATTGAAACAAAAGCTTGCCAAACAAAATATCTTATTCAATATCGTAGAGCTGCAGTCCGTGGAGATCCTCGCAGTTCGGGTAGAGAGTGCCACAATGGCCATGGCTCCCGTGGGCCTCGTCGTACCGCTTGTGATGGTCCGCGTCGAATGCGCGACCTTTTGGTAATCTGAAATTATTGCGGTTTAGTTTTAGGAGGAAATGGAGTGTTGTACGACGTGAATTATGTTAAAAGGAGTTTTTAGTCAGAAAAAACGTAACTTTTAAGATAATTTGGTCGCTAACCACGCTCACTAATACCTCAGTAAGAAGAGCGTTTGGCCCGGAGAGCAGAAGATGCGGGATGGAGTCCCGTTCGCAGCGAAATTTTTGAGATATTTATGTTTTATATGAATACTAACTTCGGCCCATGGCTTCGCTCTTTATAAATTGTAGTCAATATGTTATTCTCATGTATATATACTATATTATAGTAAAGTTTCATCAAAATCCGTTGAGTAGTTTTTGCGTGAATGAGTAACATAAATTCATCCTCACAAACTTTCGCGTTTCTAATATTGAAATGAAATATCTCTGTTATTTATTTATGAATATCGAAAAAATTAACGTATTATCTATTCTGTGGTATTATATAAAGACAAAAAACTTAATTCTGGTACATTTTCTTAAACTTCTTTTAATTCTTTTACTTCAATGCAAACCGATAGTATATATATGTAAAGAGGATATAATTGACTCGGGATACAGCCTTAAATAAAAGTTTGAGAAAAATAATCGACGCACGTGAAAGTAGCTCTAATTATTTCTTCCAAAAATGTTCCTTGTTCTTTTTTCCCTTTACTTGACTCGCACAGCATCCGAAGCACGCACTCTCTGCCATTCCAGCCAAGTCTGTTCAAATACAAAACAAGGTAATTTAAAATTTTAGAAACGTGAATATGTACTAGATGTCCCTCTTGTTTGGTACCACTGCTTTGCTCGTGAAGTCTGCCACCAAGCAATAATGTGCAAGCATTACTGTGTTCCGGTTTGATGAGCAAAGTAGTCTGTGAAATTACTGCATGGGCTTATGAGTCTTACTATGTAATGTCTCATGGTAATGAACGCACTGCAATGCTGCGCAGGCTTTTGTGTTTCAAAGTTCTGTGTGACACTGCAATTGTTATAGGCCGGCGTTATGCTTACCATCAGGCAAACGACCAGCTCGTCTCGTTACCAAATAACATTAAAAAAAATGTTCTCATTTAGAAAGAGACATTAAAACTAAAATTAGGTTTAGGTATGAGACGATAGAATCGTCATCAGTTTTCTAGTTATTGTGGCTATTGATGCAGAACGCTATAGTTTTAACATTTGAAAGATTTTTTAAATATAATTCGATTGTGATAAGTAGCAGCTTATAATTTTTAGTATATTTAATGCAAAGACCGTTTTCTGTTCAGCGCTGTTATCTCAAATAACCTATCTTCATATCCCATCACACTAATGGGAGCCTCCACTAAGCACATATAATTTTATTGGCTGGGAGGCACTGGTTAACCTTATCACTAATAAATATCAACGCTGTTGATTCCTGTTTCGATATTCATCAAATTTATCAACCTTCCTAGCCTAGAAAACAAGCACATTCATGCTTATCCACATTTCTTCGTTCACAATAATAATAATAGTAATAAATAGAATACAAAATTATTCGTGGTATACCAGACTGAAACTACTTTCAGTACGGAAAGAGTGGAAAAAGTTCTTTTTCTAAGTACTTGCTAATCTTGCTTGCTTGCACTGATCGCTAAAAGTGATTTCTTCCAGTCAACATTTTCAACAAATCGAACTTATCAGTACCTAAGTCCGTTGATCAAATGAAAAGGTAAAAAAATAAGCGAAGCTAAGAACACAGTTTTAGCAGTAGCTCCGCCTAAGAGCCTGTCAAACTATCACAGAAAAGATCGGCCTACGTCAAATCATTAAAACCACCCGTCGCTCCTTGCCTTTTAAATTTTAATTTCACTTACGCCTGCAAAACCTTCTCAACTTTAGCGTAGAGGCTTTTCCTTCCACTCCTGTGGAACTCAATGCTCTTTTCATGTAGATAATTCAGATAATTGGCATTATTTTGCATGTCGTGCATTTTCTTTTTAGATATCGCCTTTGTGTGCCTGATAAAGTCCACGCTCCGTTTGGCAAACGCTGGGTTTACTATTGGTTTTCTGAAAGGAAAAATATGGATTAAAGTGGTGAACTTAGCACTTTTAGTGGAGGACAAGTTTTGAGTCGGTCGTTAGTTTAGAATTGTGCACGAATTTAAATATTAAGCGCTAGCAAATAGTTGACTCTTTAGGGACGTGTTCTAAAGTTTCAGAACAAAATTCTTGTTCGCTTCGTCTGGCTAACTATTAGTCCGCGTTTCGCTCAGTGTTTGGATGTATGACCGCTATGTAGTATAGAACCATTAAAATTTACTACCGAGCGCTACGCTAGGTGTACTATTACTTAGAGTCATAACTGACTCTAGGTTAAAACCTAATGAGCACTCTCCTGAGGCCATGTGAATATAGAATTTTGAATTTGAATTCAAGAAATAGTATTAAGAAATAACCTGTTTTTGCAAACATCTGATGCCATTCACCTATACCGAATCCCATCGTTAGCATTCAGAGCAAGGAAATTCAAATGTCACATCCTAACTTGTCACTTTCAGATTTGCCGACGGAGGCACTGATGGAATTTTCTCGCAAGGTAAGGGTGAATACTGAATACATTTGAGGGAGCTGTCACGTTCACTGATACAAACTGTAGTGACACCATCACCAATTACTGTACTCTGTATGTAGGTATATCATTTCCTTTACATTTAACATCTTAACATTTGACTATGTATAGTCGTGTGTATCTATAGAAACTGAAATATTTCGCAATGACCCATTTTTTTAAATTAGTCGATGATTATTATATCACCATGGTAACTACAAGACATAAACATAAAAAACATAAACATAAACGCTTACACACTCATACCCCCGCACTAGGATTCCCTGTGTCGCAGGTGGCATGGACATACACAGATACACATCACAAACATCCAAGAACCGAGAACAAACTTTATGTTTACACAAAATCTGCCCCGGCCGGGAATCGAACCCGGGACCCCTCGCCTTGCAGGCAGGGTTACTACCAACTTAGCTACGGAGCCGTCAACAGTTTTAGTTAAACGTCTCAACAATTTCGCTGGTGATAGGATTTGAACCCGCCTCGACCGCCTCTCAGTAGTAGATGGTTTCCCAACAAAGCTGTGGTGACAAATGAAGAATTTTGGAAGAATCTTTTGAAGAAATTTCCACAGAATTTTGGAATTGCATCTCTTTTCAACCGACTTCCAAAAAGATTTTTCTCAATTCATCTGTATTTTTTTTTTGTGGACGCGTTGTTACTTGATCTCTCTCTTGATTTAAGGCATATATAGTGGCCTCTGTATAGTGCGACTTCACTTATAAGTTTTTTTTATCAAAATCAGATGAGCTTATAGCTCTAGAAAAAATATAGGTATGTCATTATTCATCCACTTACTATTTTTACAAAACATACTCGATCACAAAAATTTACAAATTCTCTAAAACTAAGTTTATGTACGTCTCTGCTTTTTTATAAACGTATATTGATAAAATTAACAAGACCTACGTATTACATGATGACAAAAAACTGGGTTGTGGTACATTTTCCATTAAGCACCTAACTTTGAAGTAATTATGCAGTTATATTGAAGTAGTTATTATTTTTTATTTATACACAATCTTAGTGGCACGTGCGGTCTTCCTTCTCTTTTACATCAACGCAAACCGACAGTGTGTGCAAAGAGGATAGAATGATGAAAGCCATTGGCTCGGGGTGCCGCCTTAAACTGAAAATCTCAGATAATATACTCACCTATGATATGGAAGTTTACCGATAATATTCCCGTTCTCATTTAAGTAGTAAATATGCTTATTGTCATTTCTTCTGTTGGGTCCGTAGTTCAGCTCACTTTGCTTGAACTTGTTAAATATTGAAGGATCTGTAGGTAGCTCCCAGGCCAGAGCTGCAGTGCTTCCAAACCAGACAATATCACCTACTTGGAGATATCCGTGAGTCTGAGTACAAAATACTGAAAAATACAATTAACTACTTAAACAATCCTGTTTTTACAGGCTTTTATTTTACTTGCAAAGTTCGTATATGTTTGTTTGTTTAGGTCAAATCTTGCAAGCTAAATTTGATACAATTCCAGGTGTCCGATTGAGCCAAAATTTTACATACGTGTGTAAATTGGATGACAATGCGATATGATGACGTCACAGAGCTTGTCTGATGATGAAGCTGGAAGGCGGCATAGGAACTCTTTAATGAAACGACGTAACCCCATCGAGTGTTGGCTCGTTTGATTTGTCTTTACATGTACTCTGATCCTAGATGATTGTCCAGGGTTCTGGATAATGGAGCCGGAAGGTGGCCACAGGGGAACTCTGTAACGAAACGACGTAACCCCATCGAGTTTGGACTTGTTTGATTTGTCTTTACAAGTACCTACTACTCTGATCCTAGATAATGTCCAGGTTACTGATTATGGAGCCGAAGTTCAAATATGAACTCGGTGTAACCTATTTCTTTTGAAGACCACGTTGTGATCACGTGAACATCGTTCATTTTTACATTTGGCGAACTCCGACCTTAGACTTTTATATTTTAAACACTAGCAAACCTTGACTTAAGAAGTGTCTAACCGTAAATAACTCACTTCTGTTGTTATGTTATCGTTTTGCTTGAGAAAGTTGTGTTGCGGTGTTTTACAGACACTATCTAGCTAAATAGATGTCTAAAAGTTGTTTTATGTGGTAACGTTGCACATCTTTTGTGAACCTTCTGCGAACTATTATAGTAAAATATTCAAAGGCACGTACCCAATTGAAAAGAGCTTCCTTCAGGAAATATTAGGAATCTTTTTCGCCTCGACAGCACTGTACTCTGTTGGTATTTCAATGTGTCCTCTATTTCATTCCAATCTATGGTATCATTGTTAGTTTCGAGATCATAAGTTTTTCCATTAGAAATTGTTAACAAAAACAGCATACAAAAGATAAACTTATTCATCTTGATCTGAAAAGCAAATAGATAAAAAGTATTTCCAAGTAAAATATACCTAAATCTAAGTATATAATTAAAAACTTGAGAAAGCTCTTAAAGGTATAAATAAAGCTTGTAAAAGTTACAACAATTTCAAACCTGCTGATTTAAACTCATTCCTCAAAGGAATTGTGGAAAAATGTACAAAGTACTTAGGGAACAAAGTTATGAGTAATCAATCTTAGGTAACACAAATGTATTGCTCAAATATTACTTTATCAAAAACATCTAAATCATACGAGTAGTCTTAATGCTACATTTATCGCACACCTTTGTCTATATCCATACAAATAAATAAAATTGAAGTGTCTGTTTGTAATATCAAAATAACAACTTTTTACTAAATGCATATGAAAGTATATAGGTACGGAACCTACAGCAAAAACACAATTTTTAAAATATTTGTCTATCTGTCTGTTTATTCCGAGGAATCTCCGAAACGGCTGGACCGATTTAGACGGGGTTTTTACTGGCAGATAGCTGATATTATAAGGAGTAACTTAGGCTACTTATATTTTTACTTTGATTTTAGAAAAAGAATTAGGGTTCCACGCAAAAAACTAAAACCTGTGATTTCCAATATCTCCGTGCGGGTGAAACCGCGGGCAGCAGCCTAGTGGTACATAGAACAGTGTAGTTTTTTTAATGTATTTATGTAACTTTTGCTACGAATAAACGCTTTTACTTATTTATATATTGTTACTTGTTTCTCTATTATAGTAAGCCTCTGACTAGCTACCAGGCTTAGACGTTCAAGCAAACGTACGTTTGCTTGAGCGTCTAAGGTGCCCCTACAGCTCTCGCAAACATGGTAACTTTAACTTTAATCTGCTAAACTTACCCGCAGAATGGATGGCTTTTAATTGTAACTGATCGAACTTGCTGGTACATTCTTTGGAACAATTTTTTAACATAACTCTACTAATTAGAGTGATGAGGCCTAAAATATGCGCACCTACCATCCCTAAAACTGCACGACAAAAACTTCTACCGAAAACTTAAGCTTATTGGAACCCTAGACTTACGGATTGGCCGGCCGGTGATCTGACTACCATTGACTGTGTCATCATCATTTCAAAATTGATGTTTGAGTTCAGATAGCAGCCCAAATAAATCTCAGTCCAATTACAAACAGGAACTTCTACAACCAATATTTGAGAAAATTTAAACCAAACTTACCTTTAACACACAACTAATTAGTCCTATTTACTAATTAGCCCACTCTCCTGACAACACAATTATCCAAACCGATTTCAGGAACCAGTCCAAAGCAAACCATAAGGTTCCACTGACAACAAACAACTAATGTATCTACCAGACAAATATTTAGAGTGGTCATAAGAATAAAGGAGCCAAGCAGTTGTTGACACACAATTATGAAAGGAACTGTACTGTCTCAAGTCGGTGTTAATGAAGAATACCGTAACTCTACTTTGTATCGCTATTCTCATAATTACTGGCACTAGGATGGTAATAGATTTGGATTTTGATTTGATTATTCACTCGAAGTTGCTAAGATCAAGTATCAAATTCATTTAATAAGTTTTTTTACTGAAGATAAACGTCAATTAAGATGAAACTTTTATAACCAAACTTAGGCTAAGTCTTGACCAACCACCAACCCCTGCACCACCCAGTTTAAGTTAAGATAGTCCTACAACTAAAGTTTCGTAAGTAAGGGAATGGAACGAACAAAAGTGTGATATATTTTTATGTGTTTATCTGTGGTTTAGGTGGTTTTCGTTTGGTTTTTGATCGATCAAGAAAAAGAGCAAGAAACTCGACGGAATTCTTTTTACAATGTTCCTAATTAGTACATTGATTAGGAAGTAACTCGATCATCTAATTGTAACAATTATTATGTTGAAAATTAAAGTGTAATAAGTATTGGACTAGTCGCCAGGAGCCTTTCTAACTGATGTACCTAATACGTAGAGGGACTAAGTCGTTATGACTAGTCATAGTGCAAAGTAGACATTAACATAAATATTATGTTAGTTTTGACAGGAGACATCACATTAACCTTTACATAGACATCGTCGCTAAAACATTTTTTGCTCCACTTAACAAATTGCGTGTTTTAGTGGCACGCAATTGGTAAATGTTTATTACACTACAGTCCAAAAAAAGGAGTATAATGTGTTTAGGGTTCATGTATGTATGTTAGTTTCCTTATTTCACCATAACTTTTAAATGCCTGAATAGATTTGGATATATGGCTTATCGTTAGAATACAATAGCTTATCCCGAGTGATACTGGCTAGGGCAGTCGTGTTTTTTTTATGTTAATTTTGTTATTTCTTTTAACTACTTATACATGTTTTGAGTTGTTTTTACTGTCCAACCTGTGATTTTTGTGCTGGATAACATAGATATATAAAAATTACGCATATTTAGTGGATAGTTCTTTTTAAGTTTGTTTTAATTACACGACTGCACAAAAAAGGAGTGTAATGTTTCTAGGGTTCTTGTATGTTTGTATGTATGTATGTCTGTATGTGAGGTTCTTTATTACCCCATAACTTTTAAGTGCCCGAACAGATTAAGATGTATGGGGTATCGTTAGAATCCTTACATCATCCCGAATGACATTGTCGTGTTGTCGTGTTTTTTATGTTACTTCAAGATATTATTCATAAGAATTATTTTACTACATTTATAGTCGTATCTTTTATTATATATAATATATTTTCGCACTGCAGTGCCGCGCAGGCCTTTGTGTTTCAAAGTTCTGGGTGGCACTGCAATCGTTATGGGCTGGCGTTATGCTTACCATCAGGCAAACGACCAGCTCGTCTCGTTACCTAATAACATAAAAAAAAAATATACCCCAATAGATATACCGATCGGGGTTTATCTGAACTCCGGTGTCGAGTGTTTCTTGCACTCTGTTTTTATACTGATGTAACCTTTTTGGCGTAACAAATGTTAGCTGTTTACTGCACGCATCTCTTATATTTTATTATCTCATTTTATTCTTAATAATATTTTAGTTTGGTTTGTAAATGCCACAATGATTTTCTATCTGCCTATTTCTTGCCTTGCACGGAAAGCCACATAATGTGTACCACAAATTTATTATGTAAGGCACATAAGAAACTTTTTTTTAATTACTTACTTTTTCACTTGTGGCCGGCAGAGGCCCACGTTGGTGACACCACACAAATTTACCAGGTGGTAGAACTAACTCTTCTACTTGTATCTGTCTGAGTAAGTACCATCACTTTGTTCGTGCATGTAGTCTGCCGTCAAGCAGTATTATGCAAGTATTACTGTGTCCCGGTTTGATGAGCAAAGTAGTCAGTGAGTTACTGAAATACTGGGGCGTTTAAAACTTAATACCTATCTAATGTCTCATCAGAGAAACAAGCGCAGTGCAGTGCCACAAAGGCCTTTATGTTTCAAAGTTCTGAGTGGCACAGTAATTGTTACGGGCCGGCGTTACGCTAACCATCAGTCAAATAGTATAAAAAAGATACCAAATATTGTGAAAGAAATTGATCCATTAAAGTAGTGAAATAAAAATAAATTGCGAAATATCATCCAAATCGCCGAATGACAAATTTTATCGCAATGAATCAAAGAGGCTGACGAGCAAAAAAAACAAACATACAGCTTTTCAGTGTTTATTCTGGACCAAACAGAATTTTATTATGAGGGTATCTCATTTTTATCACAGCCTGGGTATTTTGATCGGCAGTTATCAGTATAAGAGTGGGCTTGATCATATTCTCTATGAGATGCTTCGTCGAATTCCATGCCTTTTGGTAATCTGAAAAATTGAGAAATGTTATTGGTTTGCACGCATGGGACCAATTTTAATATTTTGTAATTAAAAATTAATTTGTATACTAGTATTAGTAATATAGAATATTTTTATGTCTTTTACAATTTAAGAACTGAAAACATAAATAAATTGATTTAAAACAGAAACCTCGACTAAGCAGAAACAATAAAATATGACTAATTGTAGACTTTGCTAAAAATGAAAATGAATTTGGCAATATCTACGCCATGCCCACTGCCGTTTTAGGTAAATCTACCATATCTGCTTGAGTCACAGTATGAACGATAAATAATAAAAAAGCCAATAAATAGCCAATTCCGTCAGCTATCTGTGTGTAACCATGCCACCTATAACATAGGGAAGCGTAGTGCAGTGGTATGAGTGTTTAGACTTTTGTCTTCTCAGCACAGGCATATAGTTTGTCCCAATATATAGGTACCATTGTAATATAAAGTCACTCGTTTCTTATATACTTACGTAAAAACAGCCCTGAAGAATTCCTGCATAAAAGTTCCCTGTTCATGGTACTGTCCTGCCAAACACAATCTGTAGAGAACGCATTGACGTCCGTCTCTACCAAGCCTGAAAAAGGATAGATGAATCATTATAATCTATCATCATCAGCCCATTTCGCTCCCACTGGGTTCTCTCAAATGGAGCGGTTGATCCTGGTGGATCAACCGTAGGCCCTGTACGGCTTGGTGGATGTAACAGGTTCTCCAATTAGAGGGTTGCTTGAATATGCGGGTTTTCCACGATGATTTCCTTCGCTGTTTTTAAAGCAAGTGTGGTAATTTTACGTAACTTAATATAAGTCATTGGTGTGGGGCCGATGAGATTAGAGCTCAGGTGGGTCAGATTGAAAGTTCGAGCGATCGATGTTAGCCCCGATTGATCGCTCCGTCTAGTCGAGATAACGCAGAACACGCAGGTTCGAATCCCGTAGGCAGCGAATTTTTTGAAATGAACTGTATATTTACTTGAATTTCCCGCTAGTTTGGGTTAACACTTTAAAATATATCAACTTTAGACCAACGCGGTGATGGGCTATGAGGAAAGCGCAAGCGGGCCTGCTCCCCCATCAACAACTGTGGCTGGACCGTATGAAAGACCTTAAGATAACCTCGGTTCCACTCCACCAACAATACCCAATACTTTTTACTTTTACTCCATAACCATATATAAAATACTTACGCTGTCAACAATGTCTCAATCTTTCCAAACAGCTCCAGCCTGCTGCTTCTATGGAACTCAATGCTCTTCTCATCTAATTTATCCCTCTTAAGATAGTCCCGGTAGGATTGTTTCTGGTGCAACTTCATCCGATCTATCTTCAATTTTAACTTCTCTTTGAACGACAGTTTATCGTCGTCAATGCTCCTTTTAGCGAACGCGGGGTTGACAATCATTTTCCTGGAAATTTATAAGGTATAAATTTAAATAAGTTGTAAATTATTTAAGGGTTACTCCGTGTAATCATTACGCAAAGAGACTATGAGCTTAATTGAATGAAGTTCAACACCTGATTAAAAATAAGTTTGATTCTGGCAGTGAGACGTGTGGGAACCTACAAGTAGTACCTACAAATGATAAAAACCATCTTAAACTTATTCTTGATTTACAGGTAAAATACGAATTTAAAGTACCGTTTTCCTGCTCCCGCACTTTATATCGTATAGGTACCATGCGTCGCTTATATATCGCAATTTTATTTTTTATTAGTATTAAGTTAGTGTTTTATCGTATTCAGTCCTAAAAGCAACTAATCTCTATTGTTTCCTTTTTCATTGAAATTAGAAAACTTTATACTCATGGTGAGCTCACCATAATGCGTTTGCCTCAGAAGTGGTTGGAACCCGAATCCCTTCGTTTTGCCGACTAACAATGGTGCCGATCGTAATAGTGGAACTAATGCGCTTCTTTCCGATTAAGGGTAGGTACATCCATCATAAAAGAATAGCACCTTCCGAACGTCTGGTAGTTCAGTTATGGATGGACAAGAAAGAATTAAACTGTACTAGGAATGTAACTAAGCGTATAGCTTTATTTAAGGATGTTAGTCTAACGCCCTTTACAGCGTGGCCAAACGGTGGAAGAGTGTAGATGCCGCTCAGCTCTAAATTTGGTGTGTGACGACTAGCTCAAGGGCACCGAGTGGGGTGAACCTCGCAGTACCAACCTCGGCATGGGTCCTCGCCAGGTTATGGGGGTTGGGAGAGAATGGGTGTTTGTAGAAGTTGCAGGGACTCTATTTTCCTTGTTCCACTTGGTTGGCGAATTCGATATCATTCGCTTCTAATTTGGTATCCGATACCGCAAGCGAAGGCGAATTCCTTCTGCACCAGAATTAGGACTGGTACTAGAACTTGATTGATAGGACGAGTCCAGCGCAGGCGATACAATGGCAGCGATAGAATCGTCCGAATCTCCCAAGATGTGTCGAGGGCAGCGACGACGGAGTGGTATTTGTCAATTAACAAATCTATATACAATACTACCTACCTCCTGTAAGGAACCTTCGCCAGCACTCGACCGTACTCATTCACGTAGCCAATGCTCTTCGTTCTGTCACCTCTCCTCTGAGCTCGTTCTTTCTCCTTTAACTCGTCAAAGAACATGGGGTCTAACGACAGGTTCCAGGCCAACGCAGCAGTGTTCCCGTAGAGGAATATGTCCCCAATAGGGATGATCGCCGCAGTCTGGACGCAGAATACTGAAATGAGAGAATATACCGGAAAATATACTAATATTGTTCACGCTAATGCAGGAGAGAACAATGAATCTAGTCTAATTTGTAAATTTCAGCATAACCTAATTAAGATTGATTTTATTGACACGTTTTCATTTTAAAAATGTTTGTAAAATTTTTATTTTTAAATAGTTGGGGGGCATTATTTGGTGCTCATCTGGCTGGCTATCACCCTCCAATTGAAAAGAAAATCTGTCACCAAGCAGGTTTATCTGTGTATTCCGGCAGGCACGCTTGACAGTCAGTTCTTATTATAGTATTCTTCGGTGAGTGTGCCTCGGAATTACAGAGATAGTAGTCAAACGCAAGCCTATAGGTATGGGCAACCTTTGGAAACTTCCGGGTTAAACTTTAGGGTTTTAACGAAGTCGTGGGACGTGGATGACATGTTGTGAAAAAAATACGGTTTTGTTGTATACATTTATAAAGTGTAATAGGTTAAGGTAAGTTACATCAATTTATGGAAGTTAATGAGAAGCTTGAGCTTGAACCTGAGAAACAAGATAATCTATGTTGGAACAAATTTAGTTAATACACAGGCGCAAAGTAATGCTCATCTGTAAGCGTGCTTTTTAGAATCTAGGTAGAAGAATGCTACTCTCACTCTGTTGTTGGCGTGAACAGAGCTTTTTTGCGCGCATACTATATTCCATGGTGTTTCACGAGCCAGATCAAAAGCCTCAGCGGGCCGCATCCGGCTGGCGGGCCGAGCGTTGCCCATATATGCTTGCAGCATACAAAACAATCTAAGTTTAGCATCTTCCACCACACCGCTTAAGGTCAGAGGACTTAATGGTCATTTGAGCGATGTGTGTGTGTGTTGTGTATTACTAACCTTATTGTACACCTATTGAGTAATCTAGTATGGAATAAAAGATACCTGACTGTGGAAATGCCAATAAAGCCTTTAAAGACCCTTGTTTCCTTACAATCCCCGTCCCTGCCGCGTAACATTTACTTTCTAATTTTAAATTAAATGAATGAAATAGATATGTACGGTTAAAATTAAGAGAATATTTGTACACCAGCTAACTAACCCATAAGCTTCAAAATTGAAAGATCTTAGGATTAGTAGATAATTAAAGAACAAATTTGTTCTACAGTTATACGCAATGTGATATAGATATTTTGCTAAAAAGGTTAAGGGTTTTAGGATACAATTTATTTTCCGGACTTACATTCCCTTGCTGGCATTAATCCCAATCTGAGCATGGTAATAAAGTATTTTCTAGTGCTTGCTGGCTAGCTACCGCTGTCAAGCTGAAAATCAACCACGAAGCACCCATCGGTGTGTTCCGCCAGCTACTTTTCCACCTCGTCACAGATTAGGTAAGTTGTCAAACGCTAGTCTATTGCCAATATTTTACAACTCGTAAGTCGAAAGTCCAATGTTTCTAATGGGACCTGAAGAAAGTCATCAGTATCCTACTTTAGAATATTTAACCATATTTCAGCATATTCGGGCAACACTAACATCGACTGGTTCCCACTAGTTCAGCCGTTGTGCTCTTGGGGGCTTTTTTTCTGAGTAGTTCAAATGCTTGCAAACTTTGAAACACAAAAGCCTACGCGGCATTGCAGTGCCCTCGTTACCCTGAGGCATTAGGTATTAAGTATCATATAATTATAAGCTAAGTAATTTCACTGGCTGCTCTGCACATCAAACTGGAACACATTAATCCTTGCACATTACTGCTTCGGGGCAGTCTTCACGGGCAAAGTGGAGGTACCAACCCAGACGGACATTCACAAGAGTTAGTCCTACCACCTAGTAATGTAGAACAACTTTACCTTTATTTAAAATTGCGGCAACCGTAAACTGTTGCTGTAATTGGTAACCGTTAATGAAAACCTGTAAAAAGTTGATTCTGGCCAAAACTCAAGTTGTTTCGTAAACTGAGTGCGTAAAGCTACAAAAGAAGTGGCCTTTTCAAAAACAAGTGTCAAATTTATGCTCACTTTATGTGCCATATAATTCTATACCAAATGTTTTTAAAACAATCTATAAAACACCTACGCCCAAACTAACAATCCACGTACTCGTACCTAAAGCTTTGTAGTGACAACCTTAATATCCCGCCAAAGTTATTCAAAGTCACTTAACTATGTCTCTCAGAATGTATCACAAGCGAGCAAACTAAAGCTCAAAGGACTCGAATGCCGTGCGATGTACGCTCCAAATACCAACGTGGCCTAACTATTTACTCACCTAGCTGTAACGAGCTCCCATCCGGAAATATTAGGAACCTCTTTCGTCGCGACAACACTCTGGATCCTTCATTCCCCTCTGCATACTCGTTCGCAGTACAGTTGCCATTGTGTCTCACATTTTCACTAATTACGGTCTCGAATAAAACTATTGTTAACAAAAGAGACCTTACATTTAACATTTTAGAAGAAAACTGTCACACTGGCCACTAACAAATTAAATTTACTTTTTTCCACTGGCCACTAATTATTAAAAAGTTTATTTTTCTCACTGGCCATTTAAATAAAGAACTTCAGTGCTAGCATCACAATCGGTAGTTTTCCGTTATCTTTTTCGTAAATAGAATGTAAAGTTGCCAGTTGGACATCATCAAACGCACTGCCAACACTACTAGCCAATTGTAAACATGTAAATGGTATTAAATGAAGTACCAATTAACATAGTAAGTGCCAATCATTTTTACTGTTACATTCGTGTGACAAATATCGAGAAGCGTGTTAAGAAAAAAACAAAAAAGGAAATTTGGAAATATATTAAGTGGTTCTAAAATGAGAATGCGTGAAACCCACTCACGACGCGTATTGATTTGATACCTGCTGTTTAGGTATTACTTTAAGTGAAAGAATAAATAAAACGAAATCTTGATACAAATTTTAATTTATATCTACCTACCACCAAAAAGTAATGGAATATATATTTAAACAGTAAAATTACACAAATACTAATAAATCTATGTTATTGAACAATGAGGTATATTATTGACAGATCAATTGTTTGTTGTTTAAATCGTGATTAACAAGTTATCCTATTTTTGATATATGGCAAAACTAAACTCTTGATAGGGCTAAATTTCTGTTTGCTTCAAGGGCTAATTAGATAAAAACAAATTCTATTTATTATTTAATTAATTAATTATATCACTTACTAATAAATTGCTACGGATGTTTTTACAATTAAATGGAAATAAGAAGAAAAACGTTCTCAAGTTTTTACAATCGAGTGCCCTTTTCTTCTCTCGTTTTTATATTATTTTTGTAAGTAGGTAGCACTGATGCTACTTATATTTGTTAATGTTTTAAATATGTACCTTAATCTTTTGGTAAAGGAGAGCACAAATTGCGAATTGCACGAATCGCGAATTATACGAATAGCGAATTGTACGAACAGCGAATGTGAACTAATTGAAAACGTTATGATTTGAGAAAATGTACCAACTGCTTATATTTCGACCATAACTTATCAGAAAACATTACTAAAATGAGAATGATTGAGTAACTTTAGCTTCAATCTTCAAAAGTAAGATACATATAATGACGTAAATATTTACATCTTAAAAATTTCGCTGCTTGTTTTATCTAGATCAGAAGACTAGCTAGAACACCGCAGGCAGTAAAAAAATAATTATGATGTGCGAAATTGTGATTTGTGCTTTCATCTCGCTAGTATGGGATAACACTTTGTATACTAACTTTACAATTAAAATAATGTTTTCTAAAACCAAATCAGAAGCTAATGCACACACTTTTGGTTAACAACTGTTTGAACTCTTCAACTCTTCAGCTTCTCAGAACGGGTTCTGTCAGAGACTCCTCACAGTCCGGATACAGATCATCGCATGAATCCTTGGCTGAGAAGGCCGCATCATATTCATCCAGGTCATCTTGGGAGACTCCTTGCGGCATTCTGTAAAAAAATGTATTTGATTTCAAATGTGATTCCCAACAACTACACGTAAGACAACGCTCGTACAATTAAATTATTAAATTTGTTTGGTTGAAATTAAATGCTTTCTGGGAAAACAAAAAAAAGCAATTTTATGAAATTAACTAAAGCAATATAAAACGCATAAAGGTTACATATTATGTAACAGCGTTTGCAACTCAATTTCGTGAAAAATGTATACCTTTTTCAACCAGAAAGTGTAGGCGTTATAGTTTCGGAGGGTCTTTTGCATTCAGACATTGTCAAGTATTTATTACAACATCAGTCATTGAGTATTCAAATTAGACTTTGAACAGAGCAGGAACTATCGGCTTGAACTAGTTTCAATAAATCCGCGTTTGGTTTGATTGACTTTTGTGTTTCAGTGAAAATAGAATGTTCACGTTTTCTTGAAAATGTCATCTATTGTAATTTTGTTTTCATTGCATGTTAATTTTTTTTATGATTTATGATAATGAATACCTAATTCACCAATATTACTTACACAAAATCTGTAGAGAGACATTTTCAATTTTACGCCTTTAGAATCCAGTATTTCAATATTATCCTTATGAAATTTTTAATGACTTCCGTTTTTTAAAAATATAGGTAAATACTAAATATTTTATATTTCAGGAGTCAATTTCAATAAGCTGAACATCCCTGGAATAGACATACCTACTGCAACAAACCAAGCAACGAAGGTAAAATAACAAACTCGAAATGTCCTCGACCCTCTCACATTTTCGTCTTTTAAGTATAAAAAAAGACATAAAACGAGTTACAACTTACGTAAAAGTGGCTCGGAGTATCTCTTGCAGGAAGTTTCCTTGGGGAGCATGTCGCGTTTTGCCAACTATACATAGCGTTTTCAGTATACACTGCTTGCCATCCGTCCCTAGTCTGAAATATAGGGACATGTCATGTATGGTGCACTGACTGGATTTTAAAATTAACTGCTACAAAAACACGAAAGCTAAATAAAAATCTGCGATAGAAACAATTTAGCATCGTAGTATTTCGTCTATGTCCCTGATGAAAAGCAACGACATTTTTGCGAAAGCAGGTAACGCGATATAAACTACATGGCGGCTCATATATAGGTTATCTGAAACATTAGTGGCATTATTTTTTCAACTAATTGCCTTTATTAACTAGCTAATACATAAATAAACACTAAATCTAACCTAGCTACAAAAACGGTTGGATAATCTACAAGCCAATGTAGGCCTATATAGATAATCCAAATGTTCTCGCATGCTTGCGGCATTGCCTCGTTGCACCGTAATGCTGATCCGTTGAGCCAGATAAGTACTAGCATTTAGGTTACGCGTCTCATCCCGTTATTCTTAAATAATTATAAAGTTATGATTTGCCAGACAAGCCCTGAAAAGCTGGAACGGCGATCCTACCGCTATGTTTGCATTGATCAGAAGTTCAAACTAGGATTCACTCTCTTTAATATTGAATACGATCAACAAAACATGGTAGGTAACTTTAAAACAAAATCAATTTGATATTTTTCTCAAGACGAGATAAACATAAAACGTTACTAAGATATATTGCTAATAAACATAAAAAAGTTACAAATAAAACTATATTACATTTCAAAACCAAATTTTTCTTAATTATTCAGAGCATGTTATAACAATCAAGACAAAAAGAGTCTAGAGAAACTTGAGCAACTTATTAATACATTAATTTCGAACATTCACTCGGGCTCGCCAAAAGACAGACTATTTCAAATTCCGCGCATCCCTGAAGACGACGACTGATTTTGGAATGTTACAGTACCTACGCCGCGCTGCGAATTGTGTTTCAATGCTACTATCTATGCAGTATTCAAAAATGTAAGCGTCTACTGTAGAGAAAAATAAAAAAGTGAACAATATTTAATTTTCAGCTGTTGAAGCCACATAATTATTCTAAATAAAATTACTTTTTGTTTATTCCACTGACAACTACTGTCTACTTTTTGAAGCACTGCCACAGCGCCGGCGTTAATGCGCACGCCGCGGCGCTGACAATATTTAAAGCCTGTCAAGACAGAGAGCATTTTCGATGAACCGACACGATTGTCGGATCATGTGCATTTCTTTAAGTCATACGACAAAATGAAAACAATTAAATTGGTTAATTAAGGCATTACGATAATGCCACAAATTAATTTATTAAGAATCATTTATTACCTAATACCGTCATTTCGCTTTTCATCTTTTCCTGCACAAATAACGGCAGGAAAAGAGGCCAAAACAATTTACGTGGTTGCTGGTTCCATTTATGTTCTAATTTGTGCTCTGCAAGATCCAGGGCTCGCACCGTTTGTTTCCTAATTAAATTTGTTACATTACAATTTCTTACTTAGAATATTATCAGGTGGTCGCTCAAAATATTGAGCATTTTGATACTAAAAAGTTTTTCATGGTTTTTTGTTAATTTTTTTTAAGAAGTTTGGCTCTTTTTATTCTATATTTTTGAATGCCTTTTCTTTAAAAACATGACTATAATACTGGTTTTTTGCTTGTAGTATGTAAGAAACGGATATTTCTGCAACGAAAAACAGTAGTTTTCGCTTCAGACAGCGATAACAATGTAAAAGCAAGCTAAGCAACCTTCCTCAGCCACTCGCTTAGTATTATGACAAATAAACTTCTGCCAAAATATTGAAAGGCTAATCCACGATGGTTTCCAACGTCATTAGTCATTGTAATCACCAAGGGATACCTCTGGCTCATCTCGCCGTCCAATGTCGGATTAGTCGATAAGCTAAGGATGCAACGCTTTTGGACGTCACCTCTCAAGAGGCAACATTACAGGGTTTTCCTCGTTGGCGAAAACTTTACTTAGGTACGATGCTAGTAACTCTACTGAGTTGTTTATATTTTACAAGCTATGTTCTTACTGTTAAATAAAAGAAACGCTAACAGCTAATTTTAATTTTACTTACTGAATATGTTCGAATAGTCTAAGTATTTTTTCTCATAATAAACATTTCAAGATAATTTGGTGTTGTTCCATTTTAACATAGTATCTTCACTTGTAACAAACTAACAAACAATGTAATAAACTCTTAGTAGTCAATTTTAACCTACTGCTAATTGTCGTATCGATATGAAGCTTTGTATGTAATTCGGATGACCATACAACAATTTGGTATGATGGAGTTGATCTGATGATGGAGCTAGGAGGTGGATAGTGGAACTTTTCATTGGCTACAACCAAAGCCTTTGACTTTTGGGCTGCTTTTAGTTATATAGTGATACCTTTGATTATATATAGTTATATGAGTGATACATGAACGACAAAATTAGTTTAGCCTCTCTCGTCTGAGCGCATAATCCATAACCATACTTCCATACCTACTAATATTATAAATGCGAAAGTGTGTTTGTTGGTTTGTTGATTTGTTGGTTTGTTGGTTGGCTTCTTTCACGCAGTAACGAAGCAACGAATCGACGTGATTTTTGGCATAGATATGGACCGGAGAGTAACATTGGCTACTTTTTATCCTGGAAAAATGCACGGTTCCTGTGGGAACGCGGGTGAAAACCGCGGGCAGAACTTAGTTTGACATCAAATTGACATTGACAGCTGTCAATAAGTTTTATAATGTTGACTAGTTGATATAATAAGACAGATCGGTTTGACGGTTCTTGTGGGATCGCGGTTGAAAATCGCGGGCAGAAGCTAGTAATATAATAAAACCCCAGCATTTTAGAGATTCGAAGGAGATACAAAAGATCACTTAAACTAAACTCCGTGTTAATTACTATTCACGTACCCGTTCAGCATGGTTTGTATTTTCTGATAGAGCTCAGCGCGCCCGCTCCTGTGGAATCCCGGGCGGGGCAGGACCTCGTTCAAAAACTCGCGTTTGTTCTGTGAGGCGTGCATCTGTTTCCTGTCTATTTGAATTCTCTCTGCTCCTTTTTTTGTTTCCGTGTTGTCCACGCTGCGTTTCACGAATGCCGGATTCACGATAAGTTTACTGAAAAGTTGGAGAAAGTTTTGAAATGGTCAGCTGTTAATTTTCGGATGACTGTCGTGTGGTTCGCTAGTAATATTTTGTAGAGAAAAGTTGATAATTTGTTTGTATAAAGTATTGTTAATGATTACGTTCGGTCTAAAATGTAAATTAGCACTCCAATGCCGCATATTTCAGCCGATCTAGATTTGCTCTGATTTGAAGCCTAACCACGATACTAAAATCTAAAACAGGCATACCTTAAAAACATAGACGACATCACTGCCACTACGCTATCAATGCATCATTCTCTGCAGAATTAGTTCTAAGGTCTATAAAAAAGTACGACTAGAGTTTTATAACCAGTTTTTATAAACAAAATTTTTATTTTGTGTCCAAAGTGCATTTATGAATATTATCTAACGATAAACATTTACGTACGAAAGAAACTATCATTGATAATCAAAAAGCTACTTTATTTTATTATCCAACTACGCGAGTGGTATTGTTTTTGGCATGTCAGTATTAATGATCCCATGTTCCATAATAAAGTTGCAACGCCGGAACCAATTTCAACAAATGAGGGATCATTTGATTCGATGAAGCACTTTTAGCAACCGGATAGGCGAAACATAATGGCAGACGTTATCCACTGTCGTCACAAAAAATGAGGAAATGTTTTTTTTGCTTTTCGTAGGTATATGACCACTGCCTCACTTGATTTTATTCGACCCGATATTATATTGATTTCATTATATTATATTTTATTCGTTGATTCGTAAAAAATTACAAGAACGAATGTTTGTTATATCTCATCGTGTTCCATCATTGCTAGACATACAAGACTGTGTAGAACCTAGACTGTGTGAAACTAGTGGCATGGATGACCTACCAGTGGGTGTATCGATACCAATAGGTGTATGGATACCAATAGGTGTATGGTGACCGAAACAAATCAAAGAAACCTACTTAATGATCTTGTAAAAAAAACGCATAAAAGACCTCGAAAAACGTCTTTTATCTCGAATGCTTAATATTATGAGCAACAACTATTTGTAACCAAAAAAAGAAATTTCTTCATCTAATGATATATTATGTCAAAATATTAAAACTTTATCTGGTGTCTCTTTTTTTAATAATTAAATATAAACTACGAAATAACCATCAACCATAAACGTATCGCCATTTACAACTTTATTTCAATAAAAAATAATATAGGTATAAAGGAGCGCCTTAATCGAATTTGATGATAATGACTAACTTTCTGGTGTTAGCTATTAAAACTTACTGATTATAAGGTCTTTTGTAGAGAATCTTCCCTTCCTCCGAAGTGTAATATAACATCTTGGTATCAATTCTTCTATGCAGGGGATCAGCATGATGGTCGAAGGGAGAGTACGGGTCCTGGGGCAGTTCCCAGGCCAAGGCTGCCGTAGCACCCCATAAGAAAATGTCTCCGATTGAGAACACAGTCGGGTAGGTGACGCAAAATACTGGAAAAGGGTTATAAGTTTTTAGTCATGTTTTGAGAACTTCGACGTCGGAAAAAGTGCAAAAAGAAACAAGGGTGCTCCCAATTATTTTAAATTAATCAAATACATAGTAAAAAAAGGTGCGACGATTAACGAACCGAGGGGCAGCGTTAGTTTACTTGTGACTAGTTGTGACAACCAAAGTAAATTTCAATGCCTCAAACATTATTTCTTCATTTGACTGGCTTGTTGACTGGCTTTTGGTTTGTTTAATGTACTTACTGACTTACTGACACCTAAGCATGTCAAAGAGTTTTGTATTAATTTAAATAAAATATCGTAAAACATCAGTCCGTTAGGAATTTTAATTACCATCGGCCCCACTATTTTACATACACACACACATATGATACACTGGTGTTGAGGTCTCTTTAGGATAATCTCATAGAGATTATTCCAAAAAGCCGTCAAAAGTTTGTTAATGAAATGTGGAATAATCACCAAAGTCACCAATCTACATTACGATGCCCATTTTTTTTTATTTATGCTAAAATAATAGTTTCATACATACCAGTGGTACCTACAAGTGTTCGAGATATGTTTTTGTGTGATTAAACCAATATTTAAACATTTTAAGCCAACTATACCTGTTGGCGACCTACTTTTATTAGATATAAGGCTCTTTGGAATTTATTAGATATAAGACTCTTTGGTATTCTTTTGTTTTTACTTCAAAATTCTTCGAATTTTTGTATTACTTTTAAAATGACAGATATTAAACAATTGCCGATATGAAAGGTTGTTCTTTTTTTTTATCATTGGTGTCAGAAGAAAAAAAATACATAAAAAAATGCCCAGAAAAACTAGAGCTCAAGTCCGGGCTCTCGTCGAAGAACAGCGTGACGATGCGACTCAGTCTGATGCCTTGCCAGCGCCGCTCGTCATCCCTAATGTGGAGGTCGGCGCTATCAGTTCTGGTGCCCTAGCACCAGCGCCGCCACCCGCACCTTCACGAGAAGTCAGCGCCTCTCCTGGCGTTCTGTCGCCAGAGCCATCCGGCTTGCCTAGCAAGATACCTAACATATTAAAGGTAAATAATATCTCTACTAAAACACAAAGCGCCCAAGCGCCTTCTCAATTTAAATCAATGTCTACACGGATGCAAAAACAGGCCGAGCTAACCGCAAGAATCGAACATGCGCGACGCTTAGCCAAGGTTGAAGCAGACCACTATAAAAGAGTATTAGAGTTGGAAAAGGTAGTTGCAGATCGTGAAAGAAACCTCGCAAACCTGGAACTACAAGCAGAGCTTGCTGCAATTAGTAGTTCTTCACACAGCTCCAACCTCGATAGAGTCGAAAAGTGGTTAGATACTTCGCCAGATGGTAGAGTTTTGGAGGAGAATAATATTGATTTGTTTCCAGCTTATATTTCTAGACCCGATGCCGGTCAACTACCACCGGATTCTACAACTCATGACGGCTGTGTGTATGGTCACGAAGAAGCAGTGACACACAAAAACACCACTCTACATGCATCTGTTTTAGGCACTCACCACACTAAAATTCATGAAAATTGTTATTTGCCGAGTAACCAAAATAAACAAAATGAAACTCAATCGGAGGAAACACAACCCTTTATTTTACTCGCCAAGGCGATTGCAGACCTCGGTAAGAAGAACAATAATATAAAGGTCAGTGACATTCCTAGGTTCGACGGACATCCTGCGGACTTCCTTTTATTTAAAAGAGCGTTTGAGCAATCGAAGGCAAGATTCACGCCGAGCGACAACATCCTTAGGATCACCGCAGCTCTGCATGGTCCGGCCCGAGAGGCAGTCGCAATGCTCCTTGTGTCAGCCAATAGTCCAGAGCAGATTATTGATGCGCTTGAGACCAGGTTTGCACAACCTGAGTTCATCGTGCTGCAGCAACTATCTCAGGTGCGTGGACTCCCTAAACTAGCCGTATACGATACTGCACGTGAGCTCAATGTATTTGCTTGTCGAATTCGCAATTGCGTGGAAACTTTCCACCTCCTCAACCAACCCGAGTATCTCGCAGCACCTGAACTTCTCAACACAATCATTGGTAAGTTGACCCCACTCCTTAGGAGTAGATGGGCTGACTTCGCGGCTGTAAGAGTCGGCTCTAATAAATTTAAATTAGAAATTCTCGCTGATTTTCTTGACAGTGAAGCGAATTTACAAATAAAATTCGGTTTTATTTCGCCACAATCGACGTCTGTCAATAAATTTCAACAATTATCAATTGACAACAAAGGTCAAAGCCAACCTGTCAAATTTGGCAAAGACAAAATTTATGCGGTCAGTACTTCGTCCAACGACTTGTGTACTCATTGTGAGACTGGTAAACATGAGATAACCGATTGTGGAGCTTTTCAAGCTCTATCTTTAGATGATCGTTGGAAGTGGGTTATAGACAATAAAGTATGCCGCAAATGCTTAAAAAAAGGTTCACATAAATATAAAAGTTGCAAAAACAGGTGCGGCATAGAAGGTTGTCCAGCGGACAGACGACACCATAAGCTCCTGCACAGAACCCGGTCTGCAACAGCGACTCATGTAGATGTACACTTGACATCTCCGATCTCCTCGGGAACCGAAGTTCAGGCAAGTACAAGTTCTTTAAGCAATTTGGAATGTAGGACGCCGAAAAATGAGCCGTCTGCGACAGTAGCCCATAGTTCTTCTATCGCGACTTCACGCTTCCTCAAACCTCTACTTAAGGTCATAGCTGTCACTATAACCGGACCGTTAGGCAGTATAAACACATACGCTCTTCTTGATGATGGTAGTTCGGTGACACTTCTTGACCAACTAGTGGCGGATCAAGTTGGGGCGACTGGGCCCAAATGCAAGTTAAACATTGATTGCATTGGGGGTTTGTCAAAGCAGACTGACGTAAACTTTGTTGATATAAAGGTAAAGGGTCGTCATTGCACAAACACATTAGAAATACGGGCGCGATCTGTTGTCAATCTAGGCATAAATACACAATCAGTGCATTTAGATGATGTCGTTCAGTACAAATATTTGTCAGATTTAACAGACGTTTTGTGCTATGATGACGCGAAACCTATGTTATTGATAGGTATGGACAATTGGCATGTAACCCTACCTAAAGCTTATCGCCGAGGCTCTCGCAGTCAACCTGCTGCTGTTTACACAGATTTAGGCTGGGCTCTATTCGGTTATATGCCACATACACATACTTCGGAATCGGTCAATCATGTCTCCGCTGCTCAAAATAATAACGATTTTAGTTTAGACGACCTCTTAAAAGATTACTTTAAATTGGATTCTATTGGAATAACACAGGTAAATCATAGAAGCGCTTGCGACGAACGCGCGTTAATGATTCTAGAAGCTACTACCAAAAAGTTAGATACTGGTAGGTACGAAACGGGCCTATTATGGCGCGACAATATTGCCTTTGTTCCTGAAAGTCGCGATTTAGCTTTAGCTAGGTTCGCTTCGCTTGAGCGCAAGATGGCCAGGGATAAGTCATATGCTGACGATTATAGACAAAATATTCAAGGAATGATCAGTAAGGGGTACGCCGAATTATGTTCAGGGCCTCCATCCAGCCAAAATCCCTGGTATCTTCCTCATTTTGGTGTTATCCACCCTCAGAAGAAGAAATTGCGTGTAGTCCACGATGCAGCAGCAAAGTGCTCGGGAGTTAGCCTTAATTCTTTGCTTCTCACTGGCCCCGATCTTCTCCAACCACTGCTTAGCATTGTGATGCGATTTAGAGAGGGAAAGGTTGCGTTAACGGGAGACATCAGGGAAATGTTCCCTCAAGTTCAAATTAGACGTGAGGATAGAGACTCGCAACGGTTTTTTTGGCGAGATAGCTGCGACTTACCTTTACAAGAATTTCGTATGGCCTCGATGATATTTGGAGCAGCTTCCAGTCCATGCTCTGCATTATGGGTAAAGAATAAAAATGCTAGTCAATTTCAATCACGTTTTCCAGAGGCTGTGAAATGTATCATCGAAGACCACTACATGGACGATTATTTAGGTAGTTTTGACAGTATAAGCGAAGCTGCTCAGCGTGCCTCAGAAATAGTGTCAATTCATAAGGCCGCTTGTTTTGAAATGCGGTCCTGGGTGTCGAACCATAAAAGTGCTATGGCTCTAATCCCTCCCGATTTACATGCAACCAACGCCGTTGAAGTGAATCTTGGTCCTACTGCCTCATCACAAATTCGGGTATTAGGTTTAACATGGAATATCGATGAGGATAAATTGCATTTTATAAAATCTCTCCCAAGAGAGCCAACTAAGTTTACTAAGCGTTCAGTATTATCCTTGCTCATGTCAATCTATGATCCTCTAGGGTTTTTGACACCCATCATTATGAAGGGTCGGGTATTATTCCAGAAAACGTGGCGACTAGGCGTGGACTGGGATCAAAGCTTACCTGACATTATGATTAATAGTTGGAAGAGTTGGTTCTCTGCATTGCAAAATTTACGTAACAGTGCTATTTCTCGATGCTATACGAACAAATCAGGGCATATTGTAGATGTCCAATTGCATGTGTTTGCCGACGCAAGTGAACGAGCTTATGCTTGTGTAGCTTATTGGCGGTTTGTTTACGACGATCGTAGTATATTTTTGTCTTTAATTGGAGGGAAAGGACGGTTAGCCCCCCTTAAACCAGTCTCAATCCCTAGACTAGAATTGCAAGCTGCCCTAATTGCTTCTCGATTTAGCACTTACGTAATTGATGCGCATAGACGAAAACCAAACCAAATCTTTTATTGGACAGATTCGTTAACGGTTTTAAAATGGCTTCGTAGCGATGCATGTACTTATAAATCTTTCGTTTCTTTTCGAGTGGGAGAGATAGCCGAATCAACAAATATTCAAAACTGGAGATACGTCCCCACCGCTCTAAATGTTGCAGACGACGCTACACGGGATTGTCATAAATTTTCGACTGACTCGCGTTGGTTCACGGGTCCATCCTTTCTCTTATCACCACAAACAGACTGGCCACCTGAACCAACGTGTAACGTCCCTCCGGTTTCTGAAGAACTGAAATGTAATTCAGAATCGGTGGGATTATTAGTTTCCAGACCGCATCAACTGCCTTCACCGGTAGTTGCGGACCACCAACGTTTTAGTAGTTGGTTACGTTTACTACGCGCTACGGCTAGAATATATCAATGCGCTACAATATTTCGGTCACTTTTAAACCGGGATCCAAGATCTTCCAGTATTTCTCGGGACAATAATAACTTCCATTTGCTTACCGTTACAGATCTCGCCGTTGCAGAGATCCAATTATTTCAGAAAATACAACTAGATTCTTTCAAAGATGAATTACTGTGTATTCAAGCAGCATGCCCCGTTTCGAAAGATAGTAGGCTAAGAAACATTTCCTTATTTTTCGACGAGAATAAATTATTGCGCCTTCATGGCCGCACTTCCGTTACTGATGATATAGAGCCGCATCCAATCGTGCTAGATGGTAAACACCCGATCACAAGGTTACTGATTCACTCCTACCACGTCAGATTCACTCATGCAAACAATGAATCAGTAGTCAACGAATTGCGCCAGAAGTTCTATGTTATTGGCCTAAGACCTAATGTTAAAGGAGTTGTGCAGAGGTGTCAATCTTGTCGCATCCGAAAAGCCAAGCCTATGTTGCCACCGATAGGAGACCTTCCAACTGCTAGATTAGCCCATCATCAGCGACCTTTCACTCATGTTGGATTGGATTACTTCGGGCCTCTCAACGTGACAGTTTGTAGACGAACCGCGAAAAGGTGGATTGCCCTATTTACGTGCATGACTGTTAGAGCTGTTCATATAGAAATCGTGCAAAATTTAAGCTCTGATTCCGCTTTGATGGCTCTTCGACGCTTCATTTCAAGAAGAGGTTGTCCGGCTCACATCTACTCAGATAATGGTACTTCTTTCGTAGGCGCAGCGAAAATGTTGCCAGAACTTTATGAATTCTGTGCCAACAAAAGCATACATTGGCATTTCATCCCGCCGTCAGCGCCATTTATGGGAGGGTGCTGGGAGCGTCTGGTACGTTCTATTAAGACGGCGATCTCTGTGACCTTGAAGGAACGCTCGCCCAAGGAAGAAACACTTCACACACTTCTGCTAGAAGCTGAATGCATTGTCAATTCCAGACCCCTCACCCACGTATCAGTTGACATCGACTCGGAACATACTATAACGCCATTTACCTTTTTAATTGGAGCCACGAGTAGCGAATCACCGAATATCAGAACCTTCGACGACGCCGATTTGTACCGAAGAGCTGATTGGAAAAAGGCGCAAAGACTTGCCGACCATTTTTGGCAGCGCTTTGTAAAGGAATACCTTCCAACACTTGTTCCACGAAAAATTTCACCTCAGACGGAGCAGTTAAAGGTCGGCGATTTAGTGTTCATTGCGGACGGGACGCTACCTAGAGCTTGCTGGCCTCGGGGTACCATAGTAGCAGTATATCCTGGCAAAGACGGCATAGTGCGAGTAGTTGATATTAAAACGAAAGGAGGCATGCTGCGTCGACCCACTCGAAAGGTGGCGTTGCTGGTCGCCAGTCCATAGTTTTGGGTGCTTCACACCGTCGGGGGCCATGTTGGCGACCTACTTTTATTAGATATAAGGCTCTTTGGAATTTATTAGATATAAGACTCTTTGGTATTCTTTTGTTTTTACTTCAAAATTCTTCGAATTTTTGTATTACTTTTAAAATGACAGATATTAAACAATTGCCGATATGAAAGGTTGTTCTTTTTTTTTAAACCAATATTTAAACATTTTAAGCCAACTATACCTCTTCAAAAACCAATTTCTCATCGTTATTAAAGCCGTCAAAAGCTCTTATCCAAACAGATGGGCGGAAGGAATCTAAATCGGCTATATAAATGAAGCGGCTTCACTCAGCCGGCCGGCCAGCCATAACGGCTTTTACGTAAATACGCCTAGTCTGTCGAATAGAACCTAGATTTTAACATACTTAAAGCCATAAACCGACATGAAAATATAGATGGCGCTTGGAATCCAGTAATTCCAGTCAGGTAACCTTGTCCGCATATAAATACAAACCTTACGGACATACTAACATTTTTTTTTATTATTGACACTTGAAAGTAACTACCAAAAATATTTGGAAAATTTAGCTATAGTCTCATTTCTAGTAAACTAGTATCTCTTAAATTATTATTAAGTTATTCACTAATATACACATATTTTTTATTTTTTTTGTTATAGATAATTAATTTAATTCCTGATAACAGAAAAAGTAAACAACATAAACTAAAATAACTAAATAAAATACACACTAATTTATTTACAATCTTAATCTAATAATCCGCTACCAGTAGGCAACGTTCCCAATAATTTTTGGTATTTTTGACTAGGTGTGCCCTGCGGCTTCGCCCACGTAGCCTAAGTTACTCCTTATAACATTAGCTACCTACCATTGAAAGTCCCGTCAAAATCGGTCCCGTCGTTCTGTAGATTAGCCGGAACAAACAGACAGACAAATCAGACAGAGGAGAAATCTTTCTGAGTGGCAATTGTTATGGACCGGCGTTATATTTACCATGAGGCAAATGACACCCTTGCTCACCCAATAGTATAAGAAAATCCAAATCTTACCCAATTGAAGAGAGCTTCCTTCCGGAAATATTATAAACCTTTTCCGTCGGGACAAAACGTCACTTTTCTTATAACTATCAGCACTTGTATCATTATAAGTAACATGACTTTGCACTGAACAAAAAACTAATAAAACAACTAACAAAGAAACGATTCGATTCATTTTTTCTTAATGAAGTTTAAACCATTATCTATACGGGGTTTTAATATTTTTCGGTGTAACGTGTGAAAGTTCTGAGTTAATACAACTGTTCAGGCTTATCTTTGCAAGTTTACCGTTAATCACGATTTACAAATACGCTTAGCAACCGTTAAAGGTACAGGGTGAGTGCAGTACTTTGGTTTTGGTTGACATGAACCAGTTTTTAACCGACTTCAAAAAAGGAGAAGGCACTATGTTCGACTGTATGCATTTTTTGTGTATGTTCACCGATTTCTCCGTCAAGTTTAGACCCATTTTGATAACTCTTTTTTGGTTTTAAAGGGTTCTCGAGGTGGACCCTCAAAATATAATTCTATAAAAGAATACCACCTCCAAAGATGGAAGAATGGAGGATGAAAAAATTACGAGATTTCATCGAAATTTTATTTATTTGTATAAAATAATATATCATATGACATATTTGCGAGCATTGTACACAAAATTCTGAAAAACAAGTAATTTCATTTCATTACATAATTATAATAAAAATAAAATAAATAGCGTAAAGGAAATTTCGCGGTTTCACTCTGCCAAACTAAATTCCAATTCCAAGAGCGGCATACGGCCCGAAGCATAATTTCATACAAAAATCTCATTCACAATTGCGTCTACAAAACTTATGTATAATATATAGGTAGTACTTCCTAAAACAATTCTGAAATAGCACGAAGGATAACCTTATGGTGGAACATATAGAAGAAAAAATCTGTAAACTATTTGTTCCTATTTTTATTTTTATTTCCAGTCTAGGTATATATGGTGACCAATTTTGATTCCTGCTAGTTATTTTGATATCAACATGATTTTAAAGTCGATGTTTTTAGTTACAGTTAAACGAGACACATAATCCTTATAACGCACGATTTCACTCTTGATTTATTTAATATTTTTTTCTAAATACTAAACTGTGCCGTCACTTGGAACACCCCTAATTTGAACCAAATTGTTACGTCACGTATCATTTTTAACATCATTCTGTAGCCATATAAACTAGTTCAAAAGGCGGACACACGAAATAACTGTCGTTAAATGCCACCTCAAATAAAACCTACATACAGAAAAAACACCGTTGTCCCTCATTATTACATCTTGAGTTTAATGTTAACTAAACATTTCAACTTATACCACCGTGCAGCGTTGTCTCTGCACATTTAATCTTTCACTTAAATTGACTCTTTAATCTTAGCTATAACCGTAAAGATAATAAAAAACAAAAGAGCATCGTTACTAAATTGGTATTAGAAACAGTGACATAGAAAAAAATTAGTACAGTTAAAATGGTAAGACTCATATTTTGCTAAGATGATTCATATTTTGCAGGAATGGTATCACTTAAATGATTTGAATTTATGGAGTTAAATAGTCTTACTAATGTTTTTTTTTTTTTCGAATATTTTGTCGGAGCGCCTGATTGATGCGACTTTTAACCAAAATTAACGTACTTATGTGGCCCAGCGAATCGGCATTGCGGTCCAAGGAGGTAACATGCCAGCAGCATGTTGGGTACGCTGCAAACTGATAGTGGGCTAGAACATTTGGATTATCTGTAGGCCTATATCGGCTTGTAGATTATTCAAGCGTTTTTGTAGCTAGGTTAGTTGTAGTGTTTATGTTAGCCAGTTATTCAAAGTTATACCGTTGAAAGAAATCCAATGTTTAATTATATTATATTTAACGAACTTAACTATTTGATATTGTGTGTATTGAAAAGGGTGAATAAAACTGACCACATTTTATTTTCTAAAACTTTGTTGTTTTTTTCTGTTTCAGAAACAAAGCCGATAGATCTGAAAAGCAATCATGTCGTCAGTTCAAAGATAGCAAACGTAAGAACGTGAAAAGATATCGAAATGAAAAAAATATACAGCGTATTTATTCTCTGCTACTTGTGTTTGGTAGCATTTATACTAATTGACGTAGGTGAAGCCAATAATGACCAATCACTGCACAGACCGAAGCGATACTTGGCCTTCTTGAACATAAGTCATTTCTTCGTGAGTATATACTTTTTATTACAATTGATGCCTTGATGGTACTGTTCTTACTGTGTTGAATGTGGGTGGAATAAATTGGTTGGGTTTTGTGAAGTCGCTATAAAGGCGTTTCTATACCGGATTTGATTTGCCGATTTCGGCCATTTCAATAGGGATTTTTTTCGTCTACAAATAAATAAAATTACATAAATAAATTTCTTTGCAATGTAAAAACAGTTTTGTACTAAAAGCATGTTAGGAAAGTATTACAATTATGTAAAAAACCAATTTTTAATTTTTTCTCTGTCTTTTTGTCTCTCTGTCTGTCTGTTTGTGCCGGCTAATCTCCGAAACGGCTGGACCGAGCTGGGCATTTGCCTGATGGTAAGCATGACGCCGGCGCAAAACAATTGCACCACTGTTATTTAGTTTTTACACCACCGAACTCTGTCACTCCGTTAGTTCTCTCCATCCAAAGGTTAAGAGGAGATCGCTTATAGCGATAAGTCCACTTATTCTACTTTAGTGATTAGGCCTTTAATTATGTACAGTTTTTATTTTGAGTCATGTGTTGTTAAAATATATTGTATTGTTCTTTGTTACCTACAGGGGATGTCTAACCCTATTGGCTTGCTTCATCTGACATAGTAGGAACACGACTTTAGGATTATTTCGATACCTAGTTTTTATTATACTTGATTCCCTGTAATGCCCTTATGATGAGCTATTTCTGTATTGCCAATTTTATTAGATCAGTGATGTATTGATATTTGTCTTAAAATAACATAAGTTTTACTTTGTTCCGTACTGTACTATTATATATTCTGTGGTTAGGGTTAGGTTTTACTCTTCTAGTCGGAATACTTATAATATTACATGATTTACACCCTGTAATTAGATATTATATTTTCCCCCGTCCGTCGGCCTTTTATGCAACCCCTCCCTTTTAAATTTCAACATAGGTGTAGTTGGCAATATATAGCTTTATGATAATTGCCGATTTATGAAATATCATTTCGATAATTTTAAAATCAGTGGTTTAAATGACTCGTGACTATTTGACCGTACAATGATAAAATGTGTTTTTTTTTATATTATTAGGTAACGAGACGAGCTGGTCGTTTGCCTGATGGTAAGCATAACGCCGGCCCATAACGATTGCAGTGCCACTGCAGTGCGCTCGTTACCCTGAGACATTAAGTATCATAAGCCCAGTAATTTCACTGGATACTCTGCTCATCAAACCGGAACACAGTAATGCTTGCACACTACTGCTTGGCGGCAGACTTCACGAGCATATAGCAATATACGTTTGTTGGTTTGTTGGTCAATTGGTTTGACCTTCGTTCACGTAGCAACGGAGCAACAGATCGAGGTGATTTTTGGCTTACCTAGATAATATATAGTTTATAAAAGGGAATGTAACATGGCCACTTTTTATCCCAGAAAAATGTAACGTGGGAACGCGGGTGAAACCACGGACAGAAGCTTTTTTGTTATATGACATTTGCTTCGCATTTCTCTGACGAAAAATACGGTATTCATTAGGCGAGGTATTGATAATAAAGAAATGGACGGAGTATTATAATACATAGGTATAGGTATTCGAACTCGATATTCGATCGGCAAGCGATCATAAAAGCCCACTTTAAAAGGCCGCATCTACACAGCTATCTTTTCAATACCTTTAGATGGATAGCATAATACTTTTAACCACAAAATCCCTAAAATGCTATCTTTATTTTACAAATTCCCGCCACGATTCGACGTTTCCCTCGCAAATCCTCCGGGACAAATACGCGACGACATTCATTTACCTTTTTACTCGATTATCTTTATCGATTGAATTATTCTGAAAAATGCCGACGAGGTTTCAGAGAATGCTGTCACGACCTTTCCTTTGGTGGTTTTCTAAAACCTATGGAGGTACGGACTATAAAATTTTTTTTCCTTAGATTTGACAGAATTTATTCAATATATTTTTTATTTAATAGAGTTAATAAAGCAATCACCCTATTTATATTATAATCTAGCCAAAGAAATAAGTTAATAATCAATTTAAATTTTACTTTAACTTCTAGATCAGTGTTCAAGAATGTGTTCACCGTTTTTCTTCTATTATAAACATCAATGAACACATTTTTTTTGTTGGACTGTTTTGTTTAGTTAATTAGAAGATTACCTGGTTCTCATACAGTAGATCCATGAACTGTAGGTATTATGGAATCTATATAGGGCTCATTCGTCAAAATTACAAAATAAGTCCTGTTCTATGTATTGTACCTATTCACCATCTTAAAAATAGTGGTCAAACGCAAACAAAATGCTCTTAAAAAAGCGGGAACCGAATTCAACGAAAATATTGCATTGTATGAAATTTTATCACTTTTTTCCCTTCATTTTTTTTATTTTTTTCTATCTCACAATTTACTAAAGGACCACCCGTAAGATATACCCCTACTCATGAAAAAATAATCATTAAAATAAGTCGTCAATTTTCAAACAAATCGAATTACATATTATCATCTTATATATGAAAATACTCCTCCTTTTTCGGTTAAAAAATACAAAATATAATTACATATGCGTGACACACGTACTCGTACATTAACAACTATCCGGTTTTCAAACACAAGTCGTGTTTGGTACTAATCTATGACGATAACATACTTTTCTGTTTCCACTCTGTCATCGGCATTTTTATATTTCAGGTCAGAATTAACTTCAAAGCAAACATTATTCCGTGGAACCAGATCTTCGCGCAGGCAATAGGGTTCCGCATCAACTGGGACGAGCCTCCTGATTCCTTCCATCCCCATCATCACATACATCGGAGGACAATCTACAGCCATTTGGAGACATTGCTAGACAGGTATAGTTTGTTTATATTTGTATAACTAGACGAGCGGATTGTTTTTTTTTTTGGTATTTGGTAACGAGACGAGCTGGTCGTTTGCCTGATGGTAAGCATAACGCCGGCCCATAACAATTGCAGTGCCACTAAGAACTTTGAAACACAAAGGCCTATGCGGCACTGCAGTGCGCTCGTTACCCTGAGACATTAGGTATTAAGTCCATAAGCCCAGTAATTTCACTGGCTACTCTGCTCATCAAACCGGAACACAGTAATACTTGCACATTACTGGTTGGCAGTTGACTTCACGAGCAAAGTGGTGATACCACGCAGGCGGACACTCGCAGAAGAGTCAGTGTTACCTGGCAAAACAGTAGAGTGCTAAAGTGCAAAATGAAGCTACAAATTACCACAGAGTTAAAATTCACAAAAAAAAATGCTTTCAGAAACGGCCTCAACGGCTTCCATTGCGTTCGGCGAGCCATTTGCGAAATGGAAATGATATCTGAACCGAACGAGATATACCACAGAATTTTAAAAATCGTATTCAGGTAAGCTTATAATGTTAGACTTTATAGGCATAATGTTATTAGAATATCCTGAGTACTGTTTTGGTAAAATTACTACTTAAATACTACACTTAGCTGTAGTACGAATTTTCAATGTAAGGTTAAGTAATATTGCTCTAAGAAGTAGAGGCCTCCAGGTCTGCGCAGGCCTTTGTGTTTCAAAGTTCTGAGTGGCATTGCAATTGTTATGGGATGGCATCATGCTTACTGGATCATCTTGCTATCCAATAGTATAAAAAAAGAAGTGCTGTTGAGATCGCGTGCCTATTTATTTAACAACTAGCTTCATCCCGCGGTTTCACCCACATTCCCACAGGAACCGTGCATTTTTCCGGGATAAAAAGTAACCTATGTTACTCTCCAGTCCATAAACTATATCTATGTAGGAAAAAAAAAGCATTTAGTCTATGCGAGTCTATGGTCACTACGCTAGATTGTCAATGAATAGTTGATAAGATGGCGAATTGTGTGAACGAGCTAATACGAAGTGAGCCTACGGTGTAATTTGTAAATTAAAGAAATAAACTACAAGTGTTAAAACGAAGAAGAAAACAATTTTTATTTCGATCGATCGACCCCCCCCACACGTTTCTCGTCCGGGATCGATCGAGGTAATAAAGAAGTGCAAGTTTACAAGACGGAAAACTTTACGACGAACACGACGACGCCATTATCGCAAATTCCAACAAGACGCGTGGTTGCAAAAATTATACGACGACGTAACCATGTCACAAGACGGCAAAATAAACGACGAAACCCGATTTTCAACACAATACAGCATGATGGAGTCAGTTCCTAAATTCAGTGGTGACGACCTAACATATTCGTCGCTGAAGTGGTCGCAAGATTTAGAAGACAACGCCGAAGTCTTCAACTGGTCCCCGCAGCAAAAACTTATTATTGCGAGACGATCACTAACGGGTACTGCAGAACTGTGGCTCAGGACTGAAAAAACATTTAAAACGTACGACGAGCTAAAAGGAGCTATCATCAAAGAATTTCCAGAAGCCGTGAATAGCAAGCAAATGCATGAAATCATGAGTGCGCGCAAGAAGAAAAACAACGAAACCTGTTATCAGTATATGCTTATTATGAAAGAGCTAGGAAAAAGAGCTAAAATGCCAGATTACGTGTCGATACAGTATATTATCGAGGGAATACAGGATTACGAGGCGAATAAATTAATGCTCTATGGAATAACTACATACACAGCGCTTAAAGAAAAGTTGGCTTTATATGAAACATACAAGCAGAATTCTAGACGTCACCAGATACCAAAATTAGCACAAACAACTAAAACTAAGCCTGAAATTAAGAGAACATCACGATGCTACAACTGCGGATCTACAGAGCATCTGGCTAATACATGCAAGAACGGCCTAAAATGTTTCAGATGCAATAATTATGGACATGTTGGTTCGGAGTGCAAAGCTGAAAAATCAAGTCATTATTCAAGTCGCCATTTTGCAAGTTCAAGCACAGGCAGCGCCGGCGTCGGTACGAAGTTGCAGCGGTCGGCAATGTTCGCGCAATGTCCAGCAGAGGGCGCAACCGACGTACATCGAAGCGAAGTTGTCTCATGGCGGAGCAAGCCACAAACGTCAACGTCAAACGACACAGATGTCATTAATCAAGAAGTTCAAGTTTCAAACCAAAGATCGGATCAAAGTGTTTTGAGTGTAAACAAAAGATGCAACAGTTCGTTAAATAAATCAGTAAAAAGTGCTAAGATAGGAGTGTTTTCGGTAGATTGTTTGATAGATACGGGAAGTGACATTAACATAATTACGTACGATTTATTTTCCAAATTAGATATCAAGTACTATGAAGCAGAAGAGATGACATTGACTGGATTGGGTTCTTGTAAGGTGTATTCAATTGGTAAGTTTCATACAGATGTAATTATTGACGCTCACTGTTATGTAATTTGTTTCTACATTGTTCCTAATGGTGTGATACCATATCAGGTGATACTAGGTCAACCTTTTTTGTCAAATACCACTCTTGTTATTAACAAAGGTACAGTTGAAATAAGGCCAGAGTCATATGATTGTTCCTACCTAATGTGTTTACCTTCTAGCATTGATTGTGACACTGAAAAATCTGAAGTTCAGGAATTTATTGATAACTACAAACCAGTGAAAATTAAAGAGGCACCTATAAAGATGAAAATAGTGTTAAAGGACGATGTTCCAGTTTCCCAGAGACCTCGACGGTTAGCTCTGAAAGAAGAAGAAGTTGTTAAGCAACAAATTGATGAATGGTTATCCAAGGGGATAATAAGACCAAGTTATTCAGAATATTCAAGCCCGCTTGTTTTAGTTAAAAAGAAAGATGGAAGTACTCGAGTTTGTGTAGACTACAGAAAGATAAATCAGAAGATGGTGAAGGATGAATATCCTCTCCCAGTGATTGATGATCACATTGATAAGCTTTGTAAGGCTAGAGTGTTCAGTACACTTGATTTAAAAAATGGGTTTTTTCATTTGCCTATCGCAGAAGAGTCGATAAAGTACACTGCATTTGTGACTAGCAACCCTGAAGGACAATATGAGTTTCTATGTGCTCCATTTGGACTTTCTATATGTCCGAAATACTTTATGAGGTATATCAACATAATATTCAGTGATTTCATACGACAAGGTACAGTTCTAATATTCATAGACGATTTGATTATATTAGCGGAAAATGAGCAGCAAGCAAAAGAACGACTACAAGAAGTATTAGAAGTAGCATCACAATATGGATTGGAGATAAATTGGAAAAAGACACAGTTACTTAAAAGATCGGTGGAATATTTAGGTCATGTAGTGTCAGAGGGCACAGTTAAGCCTTCTACAGAGAAAACAACAGCAGTTCAGAAGTTTCCAGAACCTAAAAATCTAAAAGAACTACATAGCTTTATAGGACTAACCTCATATTTCAGGAAATTCATTCCAGACTATGCTATTATTGCAAGACCATTAAGTGAGACATTAAAAAGTAAAGAATTTAATTTTGGTGTGAAACAGAGACAAGCATTTCAAATTTTGAAGGATAAACTATGTTGTGAACCAGTACTAAAAATTTTTGATATTCAGTTTGAGACAGAACTTCACACTGATGCATCCAAGTTAGGTTATGCTGCAGTATTACTCCAAAAAGATCCAATAGATGGAAAGATGCATCCCATTCATTATATGAGTAGAAAAACAAATGACTGTCAACAAAAATGTAGTAGCTATGAGCTTGAAGCATTGGCAGTTATAGAAGGTGTTAAGAAGTTCCGGAGATACTTGATAGGTATACCATTTAAAATAGTAACAGATTGTGAAGCATTTCAAAAAACTTTAACTAAAAGAGACGTGTCAGCCAAGGTAGCTCGATGGATTTTATTTTTGCAAGATTTTGACTATACAATAGAACATAGAACAGGAGATAAAATGCAACATGTTGATTCACTTAGTCGAAACATATGTGTCATCAACAGTGAACTGTGCAGCCGGATTAAAAAAGCTCAAGAAGAAGATGAAACTTTAAAGGTGATAAAAGGAATTTTATTAGAAAATGATTATCAAGATTATTTCTTAGAAAATGGAATAATTTATAAAGGTGTAGAGAAGAAGTTAGTGATACCAGAAATAATGGATATTGAAATGATTAAAAGAGCACACGGAATAGGACATTTTGGGAAGAAGAAAATTAAAGATATTATAGAAAAAGATTATTATATTAACAAGCTAGATAACAAGATTGAAAAAGTTGTTTCTATGTGCATCCCATGTTTATTAGCAAGCAGGAAGTCAGGAAAGAAAGAAGGATTTTTAAACCCCATCAATAAAGGAGAGACACCATTTGATACACTTCATTGTGATCATTTAGGACCATTGGACGCAACTAAGAAGATGTACAACTATATTTTGACAATAATAGATGGATTTACAAAATTTGTTTGGATTTACCCAGTTAAGACAGTTACAGCAAAAGAAACTTTAGAGAAACTAAAACTACATCAAAAAGACTATGGTAACCCCCGTCGAATTGTGACTGACAGAGGAACCGCATTTACAGCAAATGAGTTTGAAGAATATTGTCAAGAAGAAGGGATTGAGCACAGCACAATAACCACAGGAATACCCCGTGGAAATGGCCAGGTAGAAAGGATGAACAGGATAATTATTTCAGTTTTGACTAAAATGTGTATAGAAGAACCTGCACATTGGTATAAGTATGTTAGTAAGCTTCAGAGAGTGATAAACAGTACTTATCAAAGATCTATTAACACATCACCATTTCAGTTGTTAACGGGAGCTAAATTAAGATTGAAAGAAGATATGGAAATTATAGAAATTCTAGAAGAAGAAAATAGAAAGGAATTTTCAGAACAAAGAGAAGAGTTGAGGAAAGAAGCCAAGGCTCAAATATTAAGAATACAGGAAGAAAATAAAAAGTACTACAATAGTAAAAGGAAAGAAGGGCAGAAGTATAAAGAAGGTGATATAGTAGCAATACAAAGAACACAGTTTGGAAACGCTTTAAAATTAAAGCAGAAATTTTTTGGACCATATAAAATAATAAAAATCTTAGGAAAGGACAGGTATGAAGTTGAGAAGATTGACCATGGTAAGGAAGGACCTAAGAAAACTACTACAGGTATAGATTATATGAAACGATGGCCTTAGTTTAACTATACCTAGTTATGTCTAATATCTCCTAATATTGATCAAATATATACTTACCATACGAATACTTACCTTTATTACAGGATGTCATACAGTTCATTACCTAAAAAAAAGTTGTCTTAAGTTCACATGTTTAGTAATTCTGCATAAAATATAAAAGATGATGATAAGATTGATAAGAGATAATACTGATGAATGTTTATGATGTTATCATTTCTGATAAGAGTTTTGTAACTAGAGAATAGTTTGAAAAAAAATTATTGTATTATTAAATAGAAGATTATTGTAAGAGAAAAATAACTTTAAGAAAAATGTTGATGTTAATCAGCACCTTATCTAACTTTTGTAATAATACTTAATTATGATCGTTCAGGAGTACTATGTAAGATTGTATAACCTAAGAAGTATAATAGTTTAGGATGTGTTAATTATGTCTAATTAGCATTGTTTCATGATATTTAGAGGAAATGTAACATTTTGTTTTTATGTTAATTAATTAGTTAAAAGAAGTTAGTTCATTTTCATTTTTCAATACTTACTTAAGAGATGTAACCTTTTGTTTTCATATTAGTTAATTAGAAGAAGTTAAGTTTATTTTGATTTTTCAATACTTAAACCACACAGAGATGTAACCTTTTGTTTTCATATTGCATACCTAGATAAAGAAGTTTAGTTTATTTTTGTTATAATGTAGAGATGTATTGAGTTGATTAAACTTAAAAAATGTCAGTCTGAGGCCAGACTGATAGCAGAATGGCCGAGTTGTAGGAAAAAAAAAGCATTTAGTCTATGCGAGTCTATGGTCACTACGCTAGATTGTCAATGAATAGTTGATAAGATGGCGAATTGTGTGAACGAGCTAATACGAAGTGAGCCTACGGTGTAATTTGTAAATTAAAGAAATAAACTACAAGTGTTAAAACGAAGAAGAAAACAATTTTTATTTCGATCGATCGACCCCCCCCACATCTATGCCAAAAAATACGTCGATGCGTTGCTCTTTTGCTGCGTGAAATGACAAACCAACAAATAGACAAACACACTTTCGCATTTATTATATAAGTAGGGATAAGCTCGAACTTATGGTTCAAACTATCGACCTGTACCTGAATATTAATATTACTTATATTATTTTGCAGGAAGCAATCAACGGTTACTACGAAATGGCACACTGCAAATCCAGAAGACTGCAGTCTATCTTTGTCACAGTGCCCGCTCTCTATTCTGGATGTATCAAGATTTACTGATATCATATAAGGATCAAAATATAAGACTTAATATTTTTTAACTGTTTTATCTTATCACTTCGCCTGCAGTTTTTATTAGAGAGAATTCATTTCTAAAAATGTGTAATACCATTGAAACTCCTTGTCCGTCTGGTCCCAGCTAAAATGGTACCACCCCATATATTCCCGTGGATGCCATAATAGTCGGCTAAGCCCATATCCAGAGAATGGGCGTTCTCCTTGGTCAACATCATAGTCTAAAAAGGCTTATTGACTAAAAAGGCTGTCTCGCCATGTATCAAATAAGACTGGTGATACTTTTTAATTTAAATTTTCTCAAGACTGTCTAGAAAACAATTTAAACTTACGCTTTTAATTTCCTTATTGCAACGTTTTCATCATCAAAGACTTTGAAAATAAATAACATGAAACTCAATTTTTACTTTGAATTTCTTGGCTTATTTTTTACAACAGAAGTGTTGGATTCGTGTCATACTTACGGAACACTTAAGCATAAACTTAAGCATGAAACTAGTAGTGAGATAAATTTATTATAATGTGAGTTAGACATTTCTCCTCCCTAACCATCTTTTTTATATCTAGATAAGTTAGCGTTTGACTTCTTCTCACTTGGCGATATAGACGAAAGTGACAAGCATGCCTACCTGCGTTTCCTTAAATGCAAACATCAGCCTACCTCGACTCAGTGCTACTCGAATTTATAAGTTTTGACTATTTTTATTGCTAAGTTCAAAAATAAGCAGAACTCGAAAGTTGATAGCAAAAATCAAAGCTCATACACTCGAGTAGCACTAAGTCGAGGTGGAGGAGTGTCTGAGTTTAGAACCGGCTCTCAAATACAGCTACCGGAATACAGTGATAGGTGATTCGGTTTCTATATTACGAAATCACCGAAAATATCGAATAACATAAGTAGGTTAACTATAAAAGCGAGTATTTCAAGCCTCAAATAAAAAGTTGGGCAAATAACATTCGTTCATTTATTGATATAAATACATTATACATAGAAAGACAGTATAGTAGTTGCTGAGCCTCGGATACCTGAGCTAGAAAGAAACCTGTGTTATAGATTGCCATATGCTTCCCTGAAACCATCGTAGATAAAATGTTTGTACCATGTTACAAAGTTTATCGTAATCGCTTCTAAATTCCTTACTTGCTCCTAAACTAAGAAATTCAAAACCGCAAGAGTCAGATACTCCATCTCTTTTCTTCCCCCGTATAAGTTCTATCTCCATCCTTCTTACAATTCTGCAGTATACCAAAGCAGAGTAAGCACAAAGTAAATCTGGTTAGTAACTAGTCAATAAATTCCCGAAGTGACTAAATCGCCGACTAGTGGACTGATTGCCTATTGGGAAAAGTACTACTACTGATTCTCGACGCAAAGTAACTTTTCCACTACATTAGAGTGAAAGGATTATGAATTCAAAAACTTGTCAAAAAATAACAATAATTTGGTGACGCTGTAAAGGGCGGTAACATCACGGTCAATCAATTTTTAATTTATTCTTACTTTCATCCAGTAAAATACTATACTTTATCCACTATTATTGTATTTTGAAAAATTTTGCAACTTAGCCGGCAATATTCACAATCGCTATGACACTGACAGTTCAAGGTATCGCATCCTACTTGATTAGGAAGGGATACCGGCTGGTGAATGAAAGAGAGAAGTATAAAATCCTGCAAAATTTGGTAAGTCTTTCATAAATAATAGATTAAAAAGGCGAATTCACATCTCCAACCCTACGCTGTGTGTTTTATTCCACACATAATGTGTATTCGAATGCAAAACAGCTGTATTTTATGGTTTGTAAAATTAATTTCCAGTACGTCTATATATAATATGAAAGTGACGCTTGATTAGAGTGGGCCTATCTTTATATACGACATTAAATTCAATCCAAGTCAAGACATTCTTGAGATATAAATATAACAGACAAGTATACAAAAAGTAATCCTATTTTTTCATTTGAATGTCTGAAACCTTAGAAGATATATAAAAGAGTAGCTTAGTAATTGTTAAACATCACAATTGAGTCATTGAGTGGCTCTATCGAGTTTATTACGTAACTCATTCGAGTTTCATCAGTAGCCTAGTCCAAAGTCAAAGTAAAGATTCGAGCGGAGTGATAGCGGAATCGTGACCAGCAACCCACATGAGATTTACTTAATTTGTCGCCCGCTCAGAGATAAAAAGACTTCTAAGAATATAGGCTACATAAGCTATATTCTAGCGTTTCTAACTTAACAGGCAAAAATATATACACATGTTTATAGCTATATAAATTAATATTAATATTAATTATAGATACATTATTATATATTAATATTACATCGAATAAATATAATAGATAAGTAAACTCTTTATTGAAACAACTTAACAATTAGTGGTATAATTGCAGTCTTATCACTCGAGCGATCTCTTCCAAAACAAAATAGCATCATCATAATTAATATTATAATGATTTTAATTAAAATTCTATGTATAGATAAGTTCTTTATTCGTACAGCACAAAGGAAACAAAAAATTCAACTAACCTACCAGATAGTTTTCAATCGATAACATCTCAGTGCTAATGGGGTTACTATATTTTAACATTTACTTATTTTATTAATTTTACACTTCTTGTAATATTATTTTACAGCAGAATTCTTAATGCCTAGTATTTAAGACATAATAAGAATTTATTAATAACAGAAAAAGTAACCAACATAAACTATAATAACTAAATAAAATACACTATTACTTATTTTAGGTCAGGGTTCACCAAATGTGAAATAAACGACGTTTACACGTGATCGGCAGTTCAATTCTCAATTCAGAACTAGATTTCACAGCAGGTTGACACCTGGTAGTTTAATATAATCCAAAGTTTAAGTTATACGAACCATGGTTCTAAGCCTAGTTCACAGTTGAGCTTGGGTTCAAAATAGTTGGTGAACTCCACCCTTATAGACGAGGACATCCAAATATTTATAGACAGGGCAATGCAATGTATGCCCAAAACCTGGGCTTCATCAATCATCTCGGAGGCTGGAGATCAGTTCCAGCACTCCACAGACTGCGCATCCACTGTACACGGCAGCGCAGCTGAACATCTGTCTGCCAGCAGTAGCGGCGTCTTTGTATTCAGACATGTCTTGACATGTCTGGATCCAGGTCATCAAAAGAACTCGTGCCGTAGTCTAGCCTGAAAGGATTTAGAACCTCTTTTAACAAAAATATGACTTGATACGACAAAGCTGATTGAGGTAATAATGGCTCAGTGAGAGATATTTCACTGATTCTTAAGATTGATTTTAACATTCCTTAATCAAGACCAAGTATAAGAACTTACGTTAGCAATATATGCAATATGTTGCCAACTAATCCTTCTTTTTCTACTGGGAACTGCGCGGATTCACAGATTGCGCGAAGCAGGCATTCTGGTCCGTTCATGCCTCTTCTGTAAATAAAGAGTGTAAAAGAGTGTTCTGTAAACATTTACTTTCACAGACCCTGGTCCGATCATTAAACACGTGGTTCTTAGTTTATAGCATAATACATTACTTAGGGGATTTTTTCCGCCTTCTTTTTTGAAAGTCGATAAGTAAGTGGAAAAAGAGTGGGTTTGTATGGAAAATGGATCTCAGAGAAAATTATGAAGTACTCACCAAAATGTTTAACTCGTTCCGCCTATGCGCGGTAACTGCGTGATCGAGTCGATAACAAATAAGCTGTTCAAACTATAATAATTAAAACATACTACGATAACTACTCGTATACAATTCGATTTTCCGCTTCCCTAATATCGGATTAATTAATCTGTGAGTCCATAGCCGATAACTTAATTAATATATGAGTGAGTTTAGGGAATTAATTAAAATATAAGTGAATAGCTGATGTTTATTTAATTTATTAATTTTAATACACACTATTTTACGTGGAGTGTAAAGCTCAAATTTCATCAAATTTGAACTGCTTTTTAGAGCAATCTTTCTTCGTACACTCCACGTAAAATAGTGTGTATTAAAATTAATAAATTAAGTAAACATCAGCTATTCACTTATATTTTAATTAATTCCCTATCATTATCTATGGGATCGATCTGAAAGTTAACTTATACCATCAAATAAAAAAAATCAAATCGGTTTATAAATGACGGAGTTTGAGGTAACAAACATAAAAATTGAGAACCTCCTGCTTTTTTGGAAGTCCATTAAAAATATTGGGTTGTTACTTCCTACAGATGACGAGAAAATTTGAAAACAAAAACAGAACACTTTCTAACCATAAAGTTCCGAACGCTTGCATTTGTTTTAATTAATATACAAAACAAATTATAATCATAGATAGCAACACCAAACAAAACACTAAATCTGCAGCGCAAAAAATATGCAATCAGCAAAATAAACTAAAACATAAAAATTGGACAATGCTCACTACTTAAGATAAACACCAAAGAAATGTAGCTAGCTAAAATACGTACCAACTTATATACACACAACCACAGTAAATAATTTCTAATTTTCTTTATTTATGCAACATATTTAATAAATATTCTAGTAAAGTAGTGCTACAGTATACTACTACAGTAGGTAGATAGGTAGAATCTAGAGAGCTACTATCCCCAGCCCGAGTAGTCCAATATTGGCATTTCACAAGCTGCAGGATTCTTGGAAGGCTATGTAATCCTTAGTCAAGCAAGTCACATACACTTAAGGTAACACTGCATTATTCCGTGTTGCTATTGCTATCCATAGTATTTTTTTTTTTTTATGTTATTATGTAACGAGACGAGCTGGTCGTTTGCCTGATGGTAAGCATGACGCCGGCCCATAACGATTGCAGTGCCACCCAGAACTTTGAAACACAAAGGCCTGCGCGGCACTGCAGTGCGCTCGTTACCCTGAGACATTAGGTATTAAGTCTCATAAGCCCAGTAATTTCACTGGATACTCTAAAGTAATGTGCCTACTCTTCGTATTTGCGCTATATGACACGGTGTTATACCTAACTGAAGACAAAATTAAAAAGTTATCCATTTATTAACCCCCGATCACGTAAAAAAGGTGGGGTTTTTAAACTTTAACCATGTTACCACAAAACATCACTTTTAGACGCCTTTCTAGCTAAAGCTAGACAGTGTTTATAGATAAATGACTAAAATGATATAAATGTCACAACAGAATGGACTTAGTGAACGGTTAGACACTACTTAAATCAAGATTTGTGGTTGCTTATATTCTGTTTAACACAGGTTGAGGGTGAGTTTACCTTTTTTGTGGTAGACCGTTAGTGTTATAATCTACAATTAGTTTTAAAAAAATCAGGGAAATACGTCAACGCATTTTTTGTGAGCAATCTTGCTCAAACAAACCACTCAAAAACTTATAAACAATCACAGAGCTTTAAGTCACCTTGAAACATAAGCATGGAATAACATTGATTAGGTAATTGGTATTTTTATAAAATAAAATAACAACCAGACAAAGATAACATGGAATAATGTTTAAGTTCCGCGTACGAATGGCTTATTTATTTACATCTGGTTTAAATTCTAATAAGTTTATAATAGGCGCGTGATTGCTAAAAATTTCCGTCCAGCTTTCATCATTTTTGCCTGATTGGAATCATTTATGTCATAGGAACGATTGCAATTAGACCTATTTGACTTCTTGTAGTATTATACAATATGATATTCGATACAATTCTACCATATCTGCAAGTGCTATCATACCAGACCGTTCATTTCGAAAGGAACATGTTTTCTAAAGAAATTATCTCGCTCACTTTACTGTTGTCGGTTATTGTACCCTCATTTCCTATTTGTAAGAATCTAGCGGACGAAGCCATTGAAGTGTTAAAAAGACATCGAAGACAATTGCTCTTCCCGAATAAAACTGTGTATCAAGTAAGTCGTAAAATATATGTACCAGATTATAATCTTTATGATAACTAACGATAGCTAAGTTTAACTGGAAACTTAAATAACGATTTAACTTATTCACGTAACTTATACTTAAAAACGTTTAGTGACGTAACGTCACGTACTAACGGAAGACCAGCTCCGGTTTTTACAATCAGAATTATGCTGAGCTCACCATATTGAACCAAGTACAACTATGAACTAGGCTCAAGAGCTAGACTTAACAGCCGAGGTCAAATTCTCTTTCAAATAATTCGAAGTGAACCTCGGTTCATGTTTCACAACCTAGTTCTTAGTTGAACTTCGAAAATTAACTAATAAAGGAAGGCATTAACTTAATATGATGAGCATGTATATAAGAGTTAAAACTGTCCATAATTATACTGAATTATAGTGACCAACCACGAATTGTAACTGGCGCTTATCGCACAGCTATGGCTAGTTTAAGCCGCCAGTGCACCTTTGTAGTAAAATGACCACAATGTAAATATTGTAAGGTTATTCTGTTACAAATAAACATTTTTTAAATGGTGAACCTGTCTTAACCAACATAAAATATCACGTAAGACATCATCCTTTTGAGTTTCATTCATCTCTAAGCGTACTGATAAGTTCTAAAACCCCCTGGCCTTCAGGACATCCGCTGTAAATGGAAGGGCAGCTAAACATTTGGCGTCCAGCAATCGCTGCATCCTTGTAAGGAGCCATGGCGTCCTCCCACTCGGGGTCTTCGTTGTCAAAAGGAGATTTACCGTAGTCTGGCCTGAAATAACAGGATTTCTTTGTAATAGTTATGTTTCTTTATGTAATACTAGCTTCTGCCCGCGGTTTTCACCCGCGTTCCCACAGGTGCACTTTCGCATTTATAATATTAGTTATAGGATTGGTTACGGGACGAGCTGGTCGTTTGTTTGATCGTAAGCATAACGCCGGCCCAAAACAATTGCAGTGCCACTCAGAACTTTGAAACTATGAAACTACCAGCAGGCAAATAAAAGGCATATAGCCCAATAATAACTATGATGAAGATTTTTTTAAGTTGTCCAATAATGTAAACAAACCTGACGGTTCACCAATCAATGACCTATATAGAAATTCAAACTTGAATCCTGTCATTGGTTAGCGATCGAGCTTTCATTGTGTATCGGTTGGCACCCGCCGAGTTTATTCACAATATTAGTACATTACAAGTATATAAAAGCAGACCTTACCGTGAAAAGAACGCTCATAAAACACCGCAAGGAATAAAATTCTAAATTCTAGGAGACACATTTAGAACTTTATGTAGGAATAGCGAGTGTGACCAATTTATAACAAGGGATGGAAACAATAAAAATTCTTACGTTAGCAGCACATGCAGAATTTCACCAACAAACCCCTCCTCCTCTACTGGATACTGAGCAGCTTCGCAAATTGCTCTCAAAACGCAATCTTCGCCGTTCATGCCTTTACTGTAAAACAAAAACAAACAATAAGGATCACATCAGATCACGTTGTATCCTTCTAATTAGTGTAGCTTTCCAATTTTATAACCAATTTCCAAAAAAGAAGGAGGTCCTCAATTTGGTTGTATTTTTTTAATGTTTTTTATTTTAACTCAATGGTATACAACTGATCCGGCGCCATGTCTCCATCATTTATAAACCGATGTCGAAAATTCTTTCTTTACCTTAAAGTATATAATTATATATTCAGATGTGTGCACGAGCGAACGGAATAAAATGATAGGTAATTAAAGTTTAAAATAAATAATAGCGGGGGTTTCGCCGAGTGTGAACGTTTTTTTGTGCTCCGGCTCCGTGCATATCTGTGCTGGTAACACCGGTCAGCTCTCGTGTAGCTCTATTGAAAAATAATATACTTTGTAGTTGCTCTTGAATCGTAGAGAAAACAAGTAATTAAAAACAGATCGGTTTAAAATATCAAAAACAGGAATAAACAGTATTCTTGCGCAGCCGCCGCGCTGCCCACGCATTATTCTATTAGGTTGGGGAAAAAGTCTTTTCGCATTATAGTATGTATGAACTTGTAATAAAATCTCTTTGGCTATACTATTTGTATCTGACTGGTTTTGGTATCATATGAAAGTTTAAATTTTAAAGAACATAATTCCAAATTTAAATTAGGAAAATGTGTGATTTTCATTTGTTTTTCGTACTGTCAAAATGAGTGAATCTAATGAAGAAATTCGATACATTTTAAAATTTTACTACAAAAAAGGTAAAAATGAAACGTAAGCCGCGAAAAAAATTTGCGATGTTTATGGACCTAGTGCAGTGTCTGTGAGAGTAGCACAAATTTGGTTTAAGCGTTTTCAATCCGGAAATTTTGATTTCAAAGATGCACGTCGCTCTGGTCGCCCTATTACGGATAAAATGGATGCCATTTTTGAAAAAGTGGAACAAGATCGGCATATCAGTAGTTACGACGTAGCTGAAGAACTGGGAATTGTCCATTAAACAGTTTTGGCGCATTTGAAAAAAACTGGGTACACAAAAAAGCTCGATATTTGGGTACCTCACGAGCTCACTGAAAGAATCCTAATGAACCGTGTACTCATTTGTGATTCTTTACTACAACGTAATGAAACCGAACCATTTTTGAAGAAGCTGATAAAAAGTGATGATGAAGTGATGAAAAGTGAATCACGTACGACAAGAACGTGCGAAAAAGGTCGTGGTCAAAGACCGGTCAGGCTTCACAGACTATGGCGAAACCCGGGTTAACTCGCAACAAGGTGATGCTGTGTGTGTGGTGGGATTGGAAGGGCATTATTCATTATGAGCTGTTACCACCAGGCAGGACCATCGATTCTGAACTCTACTGCGAACAACTGATGAGATTAAAGCAAGAAGTTGAGAGAAAGCGGCCGGAATTAATCAGCAGAAGGGGTGTGGTTTTCATTTCATGGTTTTTCATGATAACGCTAGACCTCACACATCTTTAGCCACTCAGAAAAAATTAAGAGAGTTTGGCTGGGAGGTGTTAATGCATCCGCCGTTTAGTCCTGACCTTGCACCTTCAGATTTCCACCTGTTTCGGTTTCTTCAGAATTCTTTAGGCAGTGTCAGGTTAACATCACGAGAGGACTGCCAAAACCACTTGTCGCGGTATTTTGATCAGAAGTCCCAAAATTTCTATAGCAATGGGATCATGTCCCTACCTACAAGATGGCAAAAAGTTATCGAACAAAATGGTACCAACATACTTTAGTTAAATGTAAATAAACTATATTAAAAAATGTTTTGAATTTTCTTAAAAAATGCGAAGAAACTTTTTCCCCGACCTATTAATTACACGTTTATCACAAAATGTCGATTCGTCACAAAATGGGTCCCATAGAAATTTTATCAAAATCTGTTTAGTAGCTTATCATTGAAGTCGGTTCGTCACTTTTTTAAAGCAATTTTTGTTTAGACTAAGAACATTAATTTTTCTGTGAATCTATTATTATTATAATATCATAACCAGCCGGAAAACGTCCACTGTTGTTGTTCCCCCTTTCACCCTTCATGGGGGATTTTCCCACAATAAACTACGCTTGGTGTTCGCAGTAGATTATGATGTTGATCGTCGACGTGGAGGGGAGATGGGAGTTTGGCTTTACCATAGTCGAGTAAATAAGGACTTACGTTGTTAACATGTCTCGCATAGACTTATAAAACACCAATCTCTCGTCCCTCCTCGACACAAGATCAACTTCCCTCTGTTCTCTTGAGACCTGCTTGATGAAGTAGTACTGAGACAGCTCAGAGATGTTGGCAAATTGTGCGTATTGATACTGGAAGTTGGCAGCGAAGAGTAAGGCTATTTTTTCTCGATTTTCGACTGGTGAGGATAGACCGATAATGAGCTGGAAGGAATCGTTCAAAAAAGTTAAATATAAGTACTAACTTAAAAAAGTTAAGGACAATAATTTGTATTTTTAACAAGCATTACCTTTAGCATGTATCAAACAAACGGTTATTTTTTATACCACTGGGTAACGAAACGAGCTGGTCGTTTGCCTGGTGGTAAGCATAACGCCGGCCCATGCCAATTGCAGGTTATAACAATGCCCGAAACTTTCCCTAAATAAAATTAGGTGTTTCGGAAAAATAATGAACATCAGTTGAATGTGTCTGGCTAACGAGCGCACTGCCATGCAACGCGCTGTTGTGCTTTGAACGTTCTGAGTGGAATCAAGGCGTTTTTATTACCATCAGGCAGACAACCCACTCGTCATGTTACTAAATAGTAATTAAAAAATATATCAGGCCACAAAGAACATTACGTATTCTTTTACTATACAGACTACTATTACACATTGTCATAGCCTACTTATGTCAGAAAATCAGTAAGTTCTATATAGTATGATCATAAATATTAAAATAATATAATCATCTACCCACAGTATTTGCTAATGCTTTTGTATTGTACATTTAGTGCTATGTAAACAGACGACCAGATTGTAATTCTCTGTCTGTAACTAGATACATTCTGCAAGCTCAATGCAATATGGTTATGGGTATACTCCCATAGGTCCCATATAAAGTTTATGAAAGAATACCACCACTAAAGGGTTCCCCTAATATTTTCATCAGAGTTTGGTTCCCGCTTGTCTAGAAGTAGATACACAAAAAACCCTTTTGGAAAACAATCAGCCCGATCACGAAAGGTGACAGAAACTACCAAAACAAGTTTTTTTATTCTAGAATCCATATAAAAATGTTACCTTGTAGTTTGCTCCCCACGGATATACCAATGGTAGACCATTAATCTGACGTTTTTCCCGTAGAAGTGGTTCTTCATTACCGAGAACCTCTTTCCCAACTACGTAAGACATCAATATAAGTAGCGTTACTGCCAAAATATTGGTTTGCAACCTGAAAAAACAGTAGTACGGTACTACGTGAAGAGTTGATAGGAGCAGTTTCAGTGAAGTCAGCAGCCTAGTATGGTATCACGTAAAGTGTTGATGGGTGCAGTTTCAGTCAGATCAGCTGCCCTATACCGTGTCTCAGGTAACGAGCGCGATGCAGTGCCAAGCAGGGCTTTGTGTCTCAAAGTTATTGTCTCGTCACCCGATTTTGAACACACGCTGACAAAAACTGAGTATATTATTGTATCTAAAGCGGCTCACCTCATGATTAATCCAATAACAATGAAACAAAACACCACTAGACAATTTGTTAAAATTTCACGCAATAATATTTTTTCTTTTAAAAATGTTAAAAAAGGTTACTAACGTTAAGTCTGTATATTACTTAAATTGTAAATGCACGAATTTGGAACTACTAAGATTATAAGACTAAAACCTCGTCCACACTTGAGTTGGGCAGCGAGCCGGACTCGACCTAGAATTAATTCAAACAGCAGCGAATTATGACGTTTGCGAACCGATTATGCAAAGCAGATTAAATAAAAACTTTAATTTAAACAAGCCGGTCTTTGTGTGAATTTTAATTAGTATGATAGGTCATATATATAAGTAAAACACTAGTGAAAAATTTGAGACACATTTTTTATTACTCGGCCTTCAGTCGATTTATAAAAAAAAATATATCATACTTAGGTAAATACACTATTATATATATATTACAAGAAACTTTATAAATATACCTATATGATTACAAACATTTTTTAATTCGTCTACTAAAAATTAAAATCCCCTCTGAAAACTTAGCTCATCTTAGATCATTTTTTCATTTTTTTTTTCTTTTAAGCCAGACGAGCTTGTCGTTTCCCTGATGGTTAGCATAACGCAGGCCCATAACAACTGCAGTGCCACTTTGAAACTCAAAGGCCTGCGCGGCACTGCAGTGCATTCATTACCCTGACACATTAGGTATTAAGTCTCATAAGCCCAGTAATTTCACCGGCTACTCTGCTCATCAAACCGGAACACTGTAATACTAGCGACAGACTTCACGAACAAAGCGGTGGTACCTAAGAGTTAGTCCTAATACCGCCAAATAAATCTACCATCTACAAGTAACAGGCCCATTGAAGGCCTATTGATAATCCAAATAAATGTTTACCACTATCAGTTGAATTAATATTAAATAAGATAAATCAACATAAACAAATCCTATAAGCTCCTAGCTCCAATGATATAACATTTCAACAGCAAATTAAAAATAACATCTCATGACACAAACTCCCGTGTGAACGAAGGCTTACCGTAAATCTTCGGAGTCACATGACCATGGCACTAATATGTTTATCCAACAACAAGCAGTCACCCGGTACTTACACTGACGCATTTCGTGTCATCTCTTGCCTTTTGCAGCTTTAGTTGATGGGAATAGAAATTAACTATTTAATTTAAAAAAAATATTTTCTGCGCCACAAAAACTTTCCACAACATCTGACATTATAAAAACCCTAACTTACAGTGTGTGTAGAAATCTGTATTTTTTGAAATCTATGTAATACTTTTGTTGTCATGAAAACTGTAAGAAAAATCGTGTGTACGCGTACGTGTTCCTTTTTTAAATAATATATTGAAAAATTAAAGGAATTTATAACAGTGAGTGTGTTAAAACGATTTAGAGTCATCGACTAATAAATAAATCAGATCAAAAAAAATCTGCACATACTCTATCATTTGATTTGTGATCTATTATTTGATGTTATTACTTGGTATCTTCATGAATCTTAAGGGAACACTTCTGGTTATATTCTTTTACCATACGTAATATGTTCCAGAAAGTTAGATATTATTTTCCATAACACTTTGATATACCGCCATGGTTTCCACGAAGTTGTTTGTGATACTCTTATTTGTGAACATTTTAAACATTGTTGTTTCTTTGAAGGAGACCGGAGTGCATAATGTATTATTGCATAGGAACAAAAGGCAATTCCCATTGCTTTTCCCTAACAGTACATTACTGCAGGTAAGTTAAATATATTTTTAACACCCTCTCTCGTAAAACTGATATAATTCCACCGGTTTTAAATATGTAAAGCGGGTCATAAAAAACGCGTGTGTTATCAAAGCAAATAGTTAAGTTATAGTCCATACAAATTCCATAACAGTATTATTTGCCATTTCAAATATGGAACTGATCGCCGCCGCACCACTCCAGCTAGTGAGCAGCGCGCTGTTGCTATTCAAGCGCGCTGGTAAAATGGCGGGAAAGCAACAGTGTGCATTCACAGATTGAGTTTATTTAAAATGTTTTTTTTTCCTGTTTACTCGCAAGTGTGTTAAAAAACGTCGTACGATATACGTGCGTATTGGTTATAACATCTTTACGCACTAATATCGTAATGTACTATTTTCTAACAGTGGTTGTCGCGAATAAAACTACGTTGTAAAAATTCAAAACTATAGCTTTATTTTGCAGCTTAAGATGCATATTTTAAAAGAATAACAATTCACATACATGAGAAAAACATATCTATACAAATAAATAAAATTGAATAGTCTATTTGTAATATAAAAATAATAGCTTTTTACTAAAGGCATATGTAAAATTATAAATATATAGGGTATCTATAACAAGCACAATTTTTAAATTTTTTGTCTTTCTGTCTGTTTGTTCCGGGTAATCTCCGAAACAGCTGGACCGATTTTGATGGGACTTTCACTGGCATTAAAAAAACAACATTGGTTTCAGTTCAATGTCGGCATAGGTACTCCAAGTGCAGCAAAGAACGTTAACGTTAACTTCGCGTTTCAAGCCAACTTCCAGCTCCCGTGGAACCGCACACAAATTCCCGTGGACATCCTGACTGCTAATTCAGGGTTCGATGGAGACGCTCGGAAGAAGAGAGCAGAAGATGGCGCCTACGACAACGATGCCAAGCTGTTCCACTTCTATAAATATGTGGAGGAGATTTTAAACGGGTGAGGAACTCTATATACTATTGAACAATTGTTCTTAAAACTAATTTTTTAACAAGTTATAGTTTGGCTCAATATATTAGGCTCAATATATTAGGTTCAATATATTAAGGTGAATAATGCCCATTTTCACAAACGACAAATAAGGCGACGCCCAACTACATAACTCCTAATGTAAGCAATGCCCTAAATAAAACTGTTAGAACACTCCTAAAGGTTGGTGAAATGTTTTTTTGCCCTAGGCAACTCCTAAATGTTTATGCACCGAATAGTATAAAAAATACCAACGACGCACCATAGTTCGAATCTCGGGTCTCACCAATGACGTAAATTAAGTTATGTGCAGATTTATCATAAATGTTCAAGAACCACAAAATTGGAGGACATGTGACATCCACGAAGACACACTGGGCCCATGTGGGGGATTATGGCCCATATTCCCTCACTCTTAGAGATTGCCGGTATCCCAGCAGTGGGAGCTTAATACGGCTGATGATAATGATGAAACAGAGCAACAGGAATAGAAGTTAAATAAAAACTTATTAAAATTAAATCGTACCGTTCATCAAACGCGTGCCATGCTTTCGAAGATTAGAGCTAATAAATAAGTAAATATATGGTACGCAGGGGCGTATTTATCCTAGGGCCAAAAGGGCCATAACGCGGGGCGGTAGGCTGCCAGGGGTGGTGAAAGACGTACCTTGCAGCAGAAGAAATTTAAAAAGACCTATACCTAACTAAGGTTCTAATTAATAAACTGTGTTAAACGGTTGAATACTAAGTTAAACTGTGTTTTGTCTCTTTCGATTCAGTTTAAAATTGTGAAAGAATAACAAAGACAAAACATTATTTATCTAAACCACCGTTTAACACTATTTATTAATAAGAGCCTAAATCTCGTAAGATGGTCGTGGGGGCTCGTGGGTAGAAGTTTGATAGACATCAAGACGCAGGGCTATTGTAAATACTGAACGGCGGCGCGGCGGTGCGGGCTCGTCGACGGTATCGGCAGGGCGGCAGGGCCTGCAGGCCCAGGGCGCTGAATCCTAAAATACGCCACTGAATACGTACGTAGACTGAATGTTAGCACTTCAATGCTCACGACTCAGTTAATCTCCTTAATGAATGTCCCGTACGTCGGGATGAGGCTGTCACGAACACGATATTTGCCGAAGATGTTATGAAAGGTGGTACTTAGGTCTCATGAGAGACATTTATCATACACATGATTTATTGCAGTCTTTATAATTTACCTATGTAGTTACATTTGTAAGGCCAAAATTTTACGGTTCTACGTTTATAGATAGTTGGTAATATAACCTAACCCGAATAGGAAATATTCTTTTTTAGAAAAAAAAAATGGCCATGTGCGTGACGGGCTCGCGGACCGATGATTCAGTATAAACGAGTCTCGAAGATTTTTCCCGCTTTTTCCGAGTACTTTGTAAGTTTCCGTTTAGTTTTTCCGTTTACTTGTGCTATAAGATATCAGAGTACTTGCCAAATTTCTTGATTCTAGGTCAACGGGAAGTACCCTTTCGGTTTTACAGTCAGATAGACGGACAACTAAATGAAACTATAAGTGTGTCTTTTCCTTTTAAGGTTAGTGTACCCTAAAAACCGAGGATAAGTACATAAATAATCAAATTGATAATTTTTTTTTATTCTCAAAATCGAGTTTGACTACTACCTGGCCTGATCTTAACGGAGATGTGGTTGATGACGGTGAATACGCTAAGATGGCTTTCAAGTGCCGTTACCGGAACACAGCGGTAGGTGTTTGACAGTTGATTTTCAACTTGAAAGTGGTAGCTAACGGGAATCGTATAAAACATCCTACCACCATGCATCACATTATTTTCCCGCACTGAAAGCTCAAATTCATATTATAAAATACAACCCTTTGCTACAATAGACTTAATTATTTTATTAGAATAAAATTACCTTGAAAACTGTTTGTGCCAAGAATACCAAACTTTTACTCAATATTCAATTATTCGAATTCCACCCCATTTTTATTATTGTTTCTCTTCAAAACATATTTTTCCCGTAAAATTAAACTAGTCGCCGTAAACATTTCAAATCTTACTCGAACCTTGTTTACTTAAAGGGTCGGAATTCTCTCAAAAAATAACTTTCCGAATCACAAAATATCTTGGAGTCGCACCATAGTAGAAACAGAAAAGTATGTTATCTTCATGGAAAGGTACTGAGCGCGGATTGTATGTGTGCACGCCAATACGCGTGCACCGTGGCCGCTGCATACACCCCACAGAAAACATTTATTCTTGACGCTGCAATCTTAGCAGTCCGTGATAATCCATACAGATAAATAAAATTGAAGTGTCTGTTTGTAATATCAAAATAACAGCTTTTTACCAAATGCATATGAAAGTATATACGGAACTTATAATAAAACAACCATTTTTAAAATTTTTGCCTGTCTGTCTGTCTGTCTGTTTGTTCCGGGTAATCTCCGAAACGGCTGGACCGATTTTGACCGGACTTTCACTGGCAGATAGCTGATGTTACAAGGAGTAACATAGGCTACTTTAATTTTTTTTAAAAATTAGGGTTCCGCGCAAAAAAATAAAAACCATGTAATCCAAAATCTCCACGCCGGTGAAACCACGGGGCAGCAGCTAGTCATTAATATGTCCTTCAGGAGCGTGGGTACATATATATATAATAGAAGAGTGCACGAGAATGTAAAAACATCGAACAAACGTCTTGAAATGCTCGCACACAAGCGCCACTTCCTCTATAATTATTGCTAGTGTAGAATATTTGATCGTGCAATCTCATATTAATTGAATTGATACTTTAAAATTAGCCTTAATTACTTTGTGTGCATGGTACATTTTGGAACATCGTTTCGAAGCTTTGACACTCTCGCCTACTCCGGTACTGTTTGTATAATAGCGCTCGGTATAATAATGAAGATAACATACTTTTCTGTTTTTACTATGATCTGACATTCTCTACGTTTATTTATCAATGATTTTGTTGAGAAATGTAAACAATCGTGATTTATCACTGGGAATCAGTTTATACATTTTCGGAAGCAATTTTCGGGTAAATTGGTTTCGTCAATTCCGATTTTTAACATGTCAAGTGTAATTTATTACTTATTGTTTGCCGGGCCGATTGTGGTTTATAATTAAATTTGGAAATCAGGGCTGTAGTTATGTAAATGTACGCGCATTTACTGATTGTTAATGATAATATGGCCATTGTGATTTTAAAAGAGTCAAACAAATTAATTCTACAATTAAGAATATTATACTTACAAACTTACTTATAAACATTGCAATTTAATAAAAAAAAAACTTGTAAAACAGGGTTAGTTAGAGCTATTCTTTCTTCTTGGAAGTTGGGAAGTGAACAAAAGGTAGTCTGAATTTAGTTACCAGGTAGGACTAACGCTTCTGCCAGTGTCTGTCTGGATGAGTAACACTGCTCTTGTCTGTCGCCAAGCAGTAACGTGCAACCATTACGGTGTGAATAGTAGTCAGTCAAATTACTGGGCTTATGAGAACACTGCAGTACCGCACAGGTATGTTTCAAATTTCTGGGTGGTATGGGCTGGCGTTATTTTTACCATGCGGCAAACGACCCGCCCGTCTCATTATCCAAAAGTATGAAAAATATATAAAATCATGTTTTTTTTGACCTCATCGGCAAGTTGCATTGATTAGCAAGTTGCGAAAAAAAACAATACAATATAAATATCATTCACAATAAGTTTTGGTCACAGATTGAGACTCTTTTTGTTGTATTTAGGTATGGCAAGTAATGGCCCAATATAGGTATGGCAGTTACCAAATAACCCTGTATCTTTATTTTACATATTATCAATGTTAAACTATCACAGAATTGCCACTACAATAATTGTGAAAGCTGTATTATTACAGTGAAATACCATTAATAAACTTCGGAACAATAAACAAAAACTCTCCACAAGTCTAGAGTCACCTCGAGTGCCATACAAAATGATAAATCAACAACGTTCAAAGATTCTTATTCATCTGAGATTTGGCTTCGGTAAATACCAAATCCACTCGACAATTTTTACTCCACTGACTTTCCTACACATGAATAAATTATGAAGGGTTATGTACTCTTCGAAAACATTATTTGAACATAAAAGTATTTTTATCTCTGAATCAAGTATTTTTTTACTTCGCTTGTTCTTAAAGAAATCTTATGAATCGATTTTTATATTAGATACGCTTTTATTGGGTACGGGAAAATAAGTAACTAGTAGTAGTAGTAGTAGGGTTATAAGTAACTAGTCAGTCCTTCGCCAGATCTTTTCAATGTCCATTGCACAAAGCCTGACTCTGACTGTGAGACTAGCCCTAAGTTCAAAGTCGCTCAGCGAGCTATGGAACGCGCTATGCTCGGTTTCTCTAAAGAGATCATATCCGGCTCCGTAGCTAAGTTGGTAGTAACCCTGCCTGCAAAGCGAGGGGTCCCGGGTTCGATTCCCGGCCGGGGCAGATTTTGTGTAAACATAAAATTTGTTCTCGGGTCTTGGATGTTTGTGATGTGTATATGTGTGTGTCCATGCCACCTGCGACACAGGGAATCCTAGTGCGGGGGTATGAGTGTAAGCGTTTATTTATTTATTTATTTATCGGAAAAGGAATCAAAGTTATACTTATATATAGCGCTATAGCTCGAAGGATGAGCTAGTTCAAGTGGCAATGGGCTGGTCACATATTATTTCGAACAACCGATAGCAGACAGGGCAGAAGAGTTCTATAATGGAGACCACGTCTAGGATAAGGTAATGTAGGACGCCCTCCGGCCAGATAGAGCGACGGCCTGTGCCAGGTCGCTGGGCACATGAGCAAAGCCGGAGCTTGGGTTCAGTGCCGCATATTGGGAGAGGCCTATGTCCAGCAGTGGATTGATACAGGCTGATGATGAGTGCGAGCAGGGTAAGGTTGCTCGCTGATGTGTAGATTAAGAGATCGAATTTGCTACCAACTGTTATCTGCATCATAGATATTTGGCATATTATTCCCAAATGGTTACTATCCTAGTAATAGAGTAGCTCCAACCATAGCGGTCACATGGGTGGTTTTGATGGCAAAATACTGACCGCAGCGAACGTCGCTTAACTGTATTGATTAGTTGTTAAGAACGGTGAGACGAGCTACGCTATTAGCGCTGCTTGGACTGAAATTACAAATAGTTTCAATCAAATATTCTAACTCTATTCTAAATTCAATCATATTTGTTTCAGGTTCGGTCATGATGGTAAATCGTGTGTAAGACAAGCGCTTTGCCAAATTGGCGCTGAACCTTTACATACTGAAGATGAGGAGGATCTGCTGCACGAGCTGGCTTCATTTGTGCTGGAGTAAGTTAGTCTTTACTTCGATACTAATATTTTAAATCTGAAAGTAAGAACACCTTTTTTGTTACCGCTTCTTGCCTAAAATACTGATTCGATTGAGTTTCTTTTAATTTTTGCTCTTGATGGGTTAAGGGTGGACCCACGATGCCGTCGAGTTTCTTAGTCTTCTTCACGATGGTGTAAGCTTTGGACCGGGGCAACTAGAGTCACATGCAACAACATACACACACATGAAAAATACATGAGCGCCCACCTCGGGCCACGAGAAGTAGCTTTAGCTAGATTAGGGCCCACTTTAAGCGGACGCACTCGTGCGCTGGGGATATTCTCTCCCGATCCCCTTCTAACGGCGACAGCCCAAGCTGAGGTCCATACCGGCCTGGTTCGATCCAACGCGGTGCCTATGAGCTAGTCGCCAAACACCATTTTTATAGGTCTGAGCGCCTTCTGCGCTCTCCCACAATTCGGTGACGCTGCAGTAAAGGATGCAACACCCAAAACAACAGTATTTTAAAAAAAAGTTAGGGTTTGAGAGGTTTTAAGCCCCGTCGTAATTAGTTTTAAAATTCCTGAAAATGTTTCAATAAAAAAAAACATTCATACATAATAGCTTACCTATCTAAGATCACTAAATTTGGTTCTATATATATTTTGTCGTGTAGTTTCCCGTCATTGAAATCCTCCGAAAACCAAGTTATTACCTATTCAAGTACTAATATTGATCTAAGTACCTACTCTGTTTCTTCTTTTTTGCGTATACAATGTACTAGTAAGTTGTGTATATAGTTGTAACTATATTTTGGATTTCCAGTGTTATATCATAAATAAATTGGTGAACAAGACAAACTATTATTACTAACTGTAATTCTATAAATAAATAAGATCTCCTAGGATTGTTTCACAGTCATTTTAATTTTCTTTTTTCTTTTACAGTCCAACAAATGATGCTGGAAACCGTCTTTCGGAGAAGGATGAAGCATACCCTTACATCAAGGCATACAAACACGGACAGAAATCGAAAAACTGCACAAAACTGTACGAAAAATGCAAAATGCCACTTGTTGATTTGTTTAGCACACTGGATGTTACTTCTTAGATTATTAAATTTATTAAATAAACACACTTAATTACCGCCTAATAATCGTATAACTAGGACTCTATGTCTTTTTTAATAGTCTTTGATAACAAGACGCGAGCCGGTCATTTGCCTGATGGCATAACGCCGGCTAACCTATGTATGACCGGCACCACAACAACAATCCATGCCGAAGTAACAATAGCAGTATCACTCAGAACTGCAATGCGTTCGTTACCTTGAGACATATCCAAGACGCCTGCCAAGCGTGGTGTATTTTATGGCAAATCCCCCCCCCCCTTATGACAAATACAACACAAATACGACCCCCTGTCCCCGGCAGCTCCACTATCCATGGTTATGGTAGCGACCACTGTAATGGCGGAGCAGGGGGTGCGAAGAATCTCCGGCAGAGATCCGACTACCAATCTCACAAAGGACACCTGGCCCTGGCAACTTATAATACGCTCAGGACTGACGAAAAGATGGTCGAATTGGAGGAAGAGATGGACAAAGTTACGCTGGGGTGTTATGGGATTATCAGAAGTCCGAAGACAGGGACAGGAGACGATAATCTTGAATTCCGGAAACTTGACCGGGAGGGAGACAAACAATCCCAAGGTAGCGTTATGTTTCTCGTCCGCAAGTCTCTTGTAAACAACGTAAAAGTAGATGGTGTGTCACCTAGGGTAACGCACCTGGTAATAAAGACTGTAGATGTTCTACTTTGTTTTGTGAATCAAATAAATGCTTTTCGGTCTTTTTCTTTCTTTCTTTCTTTTAAAATCTCAAACACATTTGGCTGCCAGTGGAATCTGAACCCGCGTTTATTTAACAATGGACATAATTATACCTTGTCAATTATCATTTTAGACTTTAGTCGCCTAACCCGTCTTTCACATCGTCCGACCCGACCCTCAGGCAACTATATAATATTATGGTAGGAACTGACACTTATATTATGGCTTGTAGATTATTATCTGTACCTATTTGTAGCTAGGTTAATGTTTATGTAGTAGCTTTTAGCCCGTTGAAAAAAACATTAGTTGCAAAACTTTTATTTTCAATCATAGCTAATGGAACCGCTTTACATAAGAAAAAAAATTAAATTATATTTTGATGAATTTGTTTAATTATTTTAGTTTATGTTGTGAATAAATACCGTTACCAAAATTAAGTTAATAAAACAAGGTTAACAAATAATTTTTTTTTTTTCTAAAATATAATTCTAAAATAAAATACAGGAATAGCATTCGAAATGTCAAGCAAGCCCAGTTGGTCGACATTTAGAAAAACTAAAACAATTACATACAGGAAATCTTACATCTACAGCAACTTCATTTTTTCTTTTGTTACTGGCAGTTTCAGCATTAATGTTATAATAAATCGTTTCCGGCTTTTTCTTGCATATTCACAGAACATTTCGATAAAAACGAATATTTTTTACACAAATTTTGAAAATTTGTAAAACAAAAATTGTTTAATCATTTTTGTCTTTGTTTATCATGAAAACTGTATATTGTATAATAATTATTTACGGCGGAACTTCTGTATAATCATCGTACAAAGTGGCGTTACATAGAGATGGATTCATAGTCCTTTTAAAAACATGTACTATATTTACCGACCGTAACTAACTAAACATCTAGCCACCATCACAAAGTGATGTGCCTTAAGTGCACTATAATATATCTCTATCTATATGAAAACGTAACGCAAGCATTTCCATTGACTGCAACGTGATGAAATAATTGCTTCTAAAAGAATCTGGAACCAGCTTCCACGACTAGCTTTGGAGTACATTTTCCAATCTTGACAAAAAGACCACCTCGGGATCGACCGTAATAAAATAGATTAAACCATTCAAATCTTAAGCTCAATGGTTAAAAAACAGACGAGTTGAGCACCTCCTCATTTCTTTGAAATCTATTAAGAATGTCAGGGATCTGTAAGTTAAGTTTTCAAAATAGTCCGAACTTATGCATTGTATCTTCGCCAATCGCAGTAAAGGTGCTGAGAATGGACCCTTCACAATCCGGGAACAAAGTCTCGCAGTCTATTGCGGTCTCTCTTCCCAGCCGTTCTGCTGCATGGTACTCGTTGTCAGTGTGATGAGAAAGCTCGTCTTTTGTCGATGATGGCCTGGAAAATATTAAAAGAGAAAGTTGTAGAAACGATGACAGTGCAGTAAATCGATACATTGTTATCAGTAACTGAATTTCTTACGCCTATGTGTTCCTGAAAATGTCCTCGGTAAACCGAAATATAATTATGAAGCCCGGCAAGGGGGGTGTAATTTAGCTTGGTTATCATGTAAATCACACACAAAAACTTTTATTGAATCCGAGCAACTGTACCTCACGGTACCATCCCACATTTGGGTAACAAACAAAAATATGTCGTCAAATATTAGCTATCGTGAATTTAGTGGTTTCATCATTCGCCGTTTGGATCACATCTACACAATATATCAGTGGTCAAACGTTAACTCAACGACCGTAAAATCTCAAAAAACTCTTTCTCTTATAAATATTATGATTAGTATTATTTTGTCTGAAATTTACAAGTTAAAAAGGTACCTTACTTATTTTATAACCACATTTATTTCCTACTTTTTAACTCAATCAAAAATATTCTTAAAAATGTTAGTGTGCCACTAAATTTCGATTCAAGCTTTAGTTCAATATAAAATTACAATATCCTTACGGACAGGAAGGTAATCAACCCATTTTAATATGAAGAGACCCTTTCTGAACAGGATAGGAGAGGAATCGAGGGGGCGCTCATTCCTGTCGAATTTCATTCATTCTTTTGTACTTACGTGAATAGTATATGTCCAATCTCTCCGAGCAAGCCGTTTTCATGAGTAAAGGGAACCTCGGCTGCCTCACAGATTGTTCGAAGCAAGCATGGCCGCCCTGAATAGCCGTACCTGTACAATTTTCAATGCATGCCTTAATAAAATATTCTAAAACGATTTTGTAAAGACCTTCAGAATGCTTGCAAACTTCTACAGGACGTAACACGTTCCCTGTATAAAATAAGCATTCTTAAAGAATGAACGTCTAGGAATATACTATTTTAAAAAGACATTAAAAACATTAAAAACCAACTTTGATATGATTTTGTATATAAATATATAAGATAGCTGTTTGGATAGTGGTCATTGGACCTCTTTTCCACCTTTTTAATGCATCGTCATAATTTAAGAATCATCTTCATTGGAATAATAATATCGGAAAACGTCAACTGCTGAACATCGGCCACCCCCATGAATGGGGTTTTGCCATAATAGAGCACCCTTGGCAGGCGTCTTGGTGATCGCAGTAGATTATGATGTTGATCGAAGAGAATACTGTTCACCATTCTGTGGATATTCTCTTCGTCAGCTGTTACGGCACCCACCGGAAGAGTTGGAGTGGTGCTATTCGTAGCCCGGACCCCATGGATACCAACAGTGATTTTTTTTTAATTAAAAGTAAGCGAGAATAAATGAGTTTTACCTTTCAGCCATATGTTCGATAACCTTATAGAAATCCCAACGATTCATTCGTTGGGGTTCCTGATCTTTTAAATTGTTTTGATCTATCAACTCTTGTCTTTTTATAGCCTCGTCTAGTGGTATTTCAGTATTCACATCACCGTCACCAGTAACTAAAACTCCTCCTTCGGAATACACTAACGATCTTTTACGCCTTTCATTAAAAGTGATATCAACTAATGTATCATTGTCTCTTTCTTCATCATCGCTTACTATATCTCCGTCACTTTCGCTCAGTTTTCTTGAATCCGTATCAATTTCATTAGTTTCAACGTCACTGTTTAAGTTTTCTCCATTCACATCCATGTCTCTCGATACTGTGTTAGCGAAACCGTAGATTCTGCTTGTATATTCTGTACTGTTCGTTGGTAAGTCATATTGGAATTTGATAACAGCGCCGACCGTTACAGATGCTTCCTTCAAGTCAACTGGCACACCAAGACCAATAATGAACTGTAAATGAAAATAAAACTCTCAAGATTGTGTGTTAGAATCATCACCTATCCAAGAAAGCCTATCATTGGTGTAAATAAAACTTATACCAAATGCCATATACTTATTAAGTTTATTTAATATAAGATCAAATTGTTATGTCTTTTTATAATCCGATTTAGTAGTTCTCTTAAGTAAAAAGTAACAGCAAAAGTATAAAATAAAAGGCATAATTACTTTATCTATCTAAAGAAATATAAGAAGACATAAAAGAATAAGAACCTCGTATTGAATTTAAAAAGATTTAGGTCCTCCCAAAAAAAGATCGCAAATGAAATAAACGTTGAATAAGAGACGAGCAAATCAGACAAAACAGAAGTAAAGGTAAAACAAAAACTCATTCTATTCTTCAAAAGGCAGACAGGCGCTCGCCTAATTGCATTTAAATTTACGAACAAAAACACAGCTTCGTTAAGCCCTATCCGTTGTGCAAAGAAAACATCATTTACTTAACATAAATCAGCGTTATGTAAATTTACATGGAGTTTAATAGACGACAAAAAAAGAATACCTGTGCTCTGGCTGGACCTCCGTCTGGGTAGACAAGGTACCGCTTCTGTCGATTCCCATGCACTCCGAGCGATAAAAGCAAATTGAGCAAAATTAAAGGGAATAGCATCGTTGAATCGTTTTTGCGTCGACCCGTACCGTACAGCGTCGTTGGAGAGCAAATACAGTATAAGATAAAGTGGGATGTTTGCATTGAGCCTACGGCAGTGCCTAACTAATGAACCGTTATGTTTTCTCTCTGATTTAGGCTGCGTCGAACGGCCCACTTTGGGAGGACGTCGACGTGCCTTTACTTAACAAAACATTACACATAACGAGTCTACTATAATAATGTTATTCCGATTTTTATCTCAATTTTCTTCTTTGGGGATATATATTGTTCAAATAATATACAAATAGATTAGAGATAAAGTTTCTTGTTACGTTAAAGGTGCTTAGAATTTATTTTAATATTACCATTTAATCAAGTTATAGACGTGTTCAAAATAAAGCATAAAATTAATATTATCTAACATTTTTTATTTTTTAAGTCAAAGGTTTGAATCCTTGGTGGCTACAATGAACTAAAGCTTTCGGTAATTAAAAAAATAATAGAGCGATGGTAGAACATTTGCTAATTTTCACCTGGTAATCAACCACCCTCAATAAAAATCTGTAGCCAAGCACCTATTGGTATATTTTTCAAGCCATAGACAACGGTCAAAAGCTAACCTTATTAGTAAATTTAAAAAAATACAAACAAAAAACCAGCCTGCTTAACTGGACTACTCGTATATGCCAGCTTTCCTTAGTACAGAAAAAAACATATTTTTTTTAATTCCACCTCTATTTTTATCGTGAAATTGCCATATTTAAATATTTACACGTGGTAGTGACTAGGGTATAATAATCAATAGGGTATAATAAAATTACCTCATATTTTTATTTTTTATGTTAAAATCCGACTGTTACCTACTTGTTTAGCGTGCTAAAGACGTAGAAATACATAACGCTCAAAAAAATTTTCCCACCTTTCCTTCAGAAATCGGGTAGTTAGAGATCTGTACGGGTAGTAAATACGTATTCCAAAGCTGAACAACGTTTATTACACGGCCACGTCTCTAAGTTTACTTAACAAACTTTATTACTCACTTTACTGTATGCATTTTCTGAACCACCACACAGCCCCGGCCGCATCAAAGCCGGCTAGGTATTTTCTACCGAAGCAATTTATTGAAATGAAGGGTTAAATGGGATTCTGCGGTCGCACAGACCTCGTATGTTGAACAGATGCTTTACCCACCTTTTTTTCCTTTTAGGTTTTCCAAGTATTTTCTATGCGGCTTTTTGTAAAGTATCGCAAGCGCTCTGCAGGATCGGTTATTTTTAATTTACATGTTTTCTTTATTGCTTCACTAGATTTGTTGCTGTTGTTATTTTATTCGTTCTTAAATGAAAATGTTCACGTAAACCGTAAAGTATCTGAGATCTGCAATGTTGTGTTAAATAAATAAGTTACCACAAAAAATACAGTAGGTATGTAATTAAATGTATCCATATCTCCTGGTCTATTTCGAGTAGTTTGGCATCGCTCCCAGGTGTGAGGTGCTTGGAACTTCCGGAACCGGACATTACTCCCAATTAGGGAACTTTCCAGGTACCGCCGCAACTCGGCGTTGTGCTGATCTGCTGATGCAAATACAACTGTACCTTATGTGCTGGAGAAATATTTTGCGGGCAGTGTCAACTAGAAAGCCACGCTGTTGTGTACCAACACAAGCATTCGCATAACTAGAACAGCGTAGAATGGGAATAACTAATAGGTATCCACCATTGCAGCTGATCTTAGGATGGTTATAGATTATTTGCACCACAAAATGCAATGCAACGCGAATATAGGTATGTATGCGTTCGTCGAAGAAGCGACAATTCTTATATTTCTGACTAGCTGTGCTCCACGGCATCACCAACTTAATTTTCTAGAGTAAAAGTCGCCTTGTTTCTCCTTAAAACATCATCTATAAAGTCAAGTCAAAATCGGTATGGCAGTTTCGGAGATTAGCCAGACTCAAGAGACAGAAAAACAAAATTTTCAAACTGGAGAAGCCATGGCAATGCTGAGTATGTATTTGGTAGTACACAAGCCAAGAGCGTTCTCATAACTCACCCGCGAAGCCAACTCCACGCAACTCACTCACTCGTAAGCGCATTGTGAACCAAAACTAGGTTTGGATATGAAAGACACACATACATTGTATCATTAAAAAATTCTTCAATCTCTTAGTTTTTGTTTCAATCTTCAAGTTTTCTATTGATTTTTTAATTAAAAAAGCGTATTATAAAATTAAGGATTATGTAGATGACAAGGATGCATGGAGGCAAACAGCTCAGGAGCCTCCTGGCGACTACTAAACTTTAAATTGTTAGTTGTTAGCATTAGAATCATTGCAAAAAACTACTTTTTTTAAAAAGAATGCCGTGACGAGTTTCTGGCCCTTCTTCTTGCTTGGCCTATACCAATTTGGAACGGGCACGGTGGGTTTCTGGAAGGTTCGTTGACTTTGAGCACGGATTGGGTCTGTTGGTGTCTTTGTCATTTATTATGTTCTGATAAAGACAGCATTAGTTTGTTTGTCTGTGATTCGGGTAGATGAATGCTGCAGAGGCCCGCTGTTAGATTCATTTTAACTTTCATAAATGCTCCTTTGGGGCCTATTTGAATAAAGACATTTGAATTTTGAATCAAAATTTCTCTTAGTTGTTTTATGAATTTTAAATAGTCACAAATCAGGCAAAATAGTATTGATACACTAACTTAAAGTGTAATAAAAAGACCTAAGTTCATTAAATGTCTTTTTTGTTTGAACAAACTCAAAAGCTAAAAACATTCAACCCTTGCTTCATCACCCCTTCCAATTCCTCGCTCTGGCACAGTCTAATTGGAAAACTGATTTAAACTGTAACTTGAAACTTGTTTTAAAGTCCGAAGAGCACCTTGACTTGATTAGACCTACAGGATGCTATGCGCGATTTGGCCCTGTTTCACCAACAGTAAGTAAAGTAAATTGGAGATAGGTCCGTTTATATACACAATGATTAGCAGTTTTGATTATAATTTACCGGGTAGTAGAACTAACTCTTCTGCGAGTTTTATTGAGTAACATCACTTTGCTAGTGTAGCTTTTTGTGTGTGTTTTGATGAGAAAATAAGTCAGTGAAATAATTGGATGTTTTGATACCTGATGTCTTCTATGGCGCACTATAACAGTTCCCCGTAGGCGTTCCACTTGCAGTAATTGTTTGCGACAGAACTTATACTAACGAGCTGGTTATATCTATTTCATAGTATAAAAAAACTGGAATATACATCAATAATTAAGCTAGTTTTGTGTAAACTGTCCGCTTAGTGAAATAATATTTTATAATATTATTTTTAATATAATAAATGCGAATGTGTGTTTGTTAGTTTGTTGGTTTGTCCTTCTTTTACGCAGTAACGAAGCAACGGATCGACGTGTTTTATTTATTATTTTATAGACCGGAGAGTAACATAGGCTACTTTATTTAAAAATGCATAGTTCCTGTGGGAACGCGTGTGAAAACCGCGGGCAAAAGCTAGTCTTTACTATTTTTATTTGACTCGTTTTCTTCTTTCTTTATTTCCTGGCTTCTGTGGAATATTTGACTCATCAGTATTCATTGAGATTACTTCCTTAATCATTGTCAGTATTAAATATAATGTCATTTTTGCTATATAAATGGGACCGGAGATAGAGACCATATTTACAAGGTTCTTTCTGACGGAAGTACGGATCTCGGCAAACTTAAATGTCAGTTAAAAGATCAGGCAAGAAAGAAAGACAAATCAACAATGCAACAAACACACTTTCGCATTTATAATATTAAATAAATATATACAGTAGGATTAGTTCCTACTAATCCTACTTCCTAGTAGGATATTAGTAGGAAGTAGGATATATACGGACAGATTGCACAGCTGTGGAGTGATAACTTGACAGATACAAAGTTTGGTTTGAGATGAGATAGAATATGTCGCCGGCGTCGCAGTTAAGCCGCAAAATTTTCGCGAACTATCCCTGTGCCGCAGCTCAGTATACAACAGTATCTTAGATTATAAATAATGATTTACAAGGTCTAGACTTTGTATTGGACGAGACGAGTCACTCGTTTGCCCGACGGTAATCATATCGTCAGCCCATAACAATTGCAGTACCATTCAGAACTCTAAAGCACAATGACCTGCGCGGTATTACAATGCGCTCGTTATCCTGAGACATAAAAGGTCTCATAAGCCCAGTAATTTCACTGACTCACAAAAATATATTTATTGCACATAAGTTAATTGGTACTTTATGCACTGTGATTAAAATTGTGAATTGTTCAATTAGTACAACTAATGCATTACTTTGTTTTTATTTTATAATTCGCATTTTTATTTTATAATGGATTAGAATCCATCTTATAACAATGAACTTTAATTCCATAACACTGTAGAATAGAAAAATACGTATAGTAAAAGAAATACTCAGTTTTGTTATTTATATATTCTGGTTTTAGTATATGTCTACCAAGCTATGTTATTGGCTTTTAAAATATATATTTGGTTAATGAAGTCAAAATACAGTTCTATGCAGCAGTGAAATTTTAAACATTTGCACCGTTAAATTGCATTCGTAGTAAAAGCAGAGATAGCAGATTCCAGCATAAAACTCGCAAGTTTAACTACTGTCCAGGTTTATATTAAGACCCACAAATGTGTGCGAAGAGACGATTACACAAATTCCTTCTGCAAATAAAGTCGTCGGCATTCGTTAAGCTTCCAGTACGAACACATATGTTTGACGTGCCTTAATTTCTTTTAGTTTACACATGTAGCTTAGTAAAGATTAGCCATTTGGAACATGCTGTGCTTCAACTACATACTGCTGTTTGTAGTTTATTTACATACGTTTAGAACTTTTGTGAACTCGTGAAGACTTAGTGTTACTTCTATAACATTCGTGGAATCATTTGCCTTTCAGATTAACCGTGTTTGTGGTTTTGCTTCGTGGAAATGTGACTGGGAAAGAAAGGCAAAAGAGGTATTTGCTCTTTACATCGGGCACTCAGTTCGGAGTAAGTAAATTGTACCAGCTAATGTAATATTTAAAATGGTATTTCATGTTATGGAAAGTAATTGTTTGAATCCGGGGGGTGGGTGCACTACCACATAATCAGCCACCAAACAAGTGTACAAATATTTCTTATAGGCATGGCGGTATAGCTTTTAATGTAGCTCTTTTAATGTATTTTGCGTTTAACTAATATCAATTTAGTTTTTTTTTAATGTTATTTGGTAACGAGACGAGCTGGTCATTTGCCTGATGGTAAGCATAACGCCGGCCCATAACAATTGCATTGCCACTCAGAACTTTGAAACACAAAGGCCTGCGCGGCACTGCAGTGCGCTCGTTATCCTAAGACGGCCTAAGACATTAGGTATTAAGTCACATAAGCCCTGTAATTTCACTGGATACTGTGCTCATCAAACCGGAACATAGTAATGCTTGCACATTACTGCTTGGCGGCAGACTTCATGAGCAAAGCGGTGGTAACAACCCAGACCCAGAAGAGTTAGTCCTACCAATAAATAAGTGCTGCTATTTTAGGCAGAATTGTATGAAATGTCATAGTTGTCTATCTATATACAATGGTTGTAGGTCTGTATACCCTTTTAACATTTATCTGCCGCAATCATCAAAGGCGCATTCAAATTCTGTTTTATTTACATTTCCAGGTGTTTGCTACGGTATCAATAGCTCTCCCTGAACCGGACAACTTGGTCAACGTTGCTTGGTACTTTGAAGCCAACTACTACAATGTGGATAACTCTTCGTATTTCGATCCCTTGCTCGGAGATATTACCGTAAGTAATACAGTAATATATGCACAAATATGTTAATAACAAACTAAATAAATTACTATAAACATAATAATAAATATAATACTTTGTCGGTAGCTAAGTTGGTTGTAACCCTGCCTGGAAAGCCCCGGGTTCTTTCCCGGCCGGGGTAGACTTTGTGTGGTGAGCATATAGTTTGTTCTCGGGTCTTGGATGTCTGTGTTGTGTTTTTCTGTGTAACCATGCCACCAAAGCCAAGGAATCGTAGTGCAGTATGAGTATATGCGTTTATCTAACACAGAAAACACATACCATACAATGACGAAAAGAGGAATAAAACAACTACAGACGACAACAAAGCATAAAGTAGTAATTAACTGAAAATATCTAACCTAACTTTCTATACCCCAATAGGTCTTTTACTGCATGAGCATATCAAATTTTGAACGCCCTATTGAGGCGTCAAACACAGTTAATTGGTCAAATTACTGCATAGTGGACAACTTATTAGTGAAATACATTTTTTTTTATAGACTATATACTTACTTCAATATTTGCGGCAAAGAGCTTTCCAAATAAACATAAAAGAGTGTTTGATTCTCACTCTCTTCTTTTAACTGACAGTAACATTTCTAATGTCCCCCATTTCTACCAAACCTTTTACGTTTAAGCAAATATTTCCGTATTTAACTGATCGATATCTTATTTCAGCTCTCAAGGAGCCGTGAAGAACGAGATGCGAGCGAGCGAAGCGAAATTTTAACACGGAGTTCGCTTTACGCTCTTATTGAAGCTATGTTGGGAAAGTATGTTTGAGCTTTATTTATTGAGTAGAATTAAATAAAACTTACGTTATCTTGCTAAGCCAAAAAAGAAAAAAATAATTTTCGACCATCGAAAACGTTCACTATTGAAAATTGGCCTCCCCTATATGAAAGGAGAATTTTGCCATAATTCAACACACTTGGCAGAATCTTGGTGACCGCAGTAGATGTATGATGTTCACCGCCGATAATGCTGCTGCTGGATATTCACTTAGCTGGATCTTATGGCACCCATAGATGGAGAAAATGGGGTGGTACCATTCTTTAGATTTATGACCACGATCCACCAGTCATGCATGAATATTGCACAAGCCCTTGGTCCCGAAGGCAATACAACAATGTGTACAAAAAGCTTATTCTAAAAATATTCCGCTACGAAAAAAAGTACAACACGTACCTCTAAGCAGTCTTGGATTAATTGGAAATATTGCAACGTCATTCATTGGTCCATATATCCTTGACAAACCAACTATTTTTTGTCAATACGAGTTTATTTTGTATCTAAAATAATGCGATGATCGCTTACTTTGCTTAATGTCCAAATGGCTAAAGCTTATCAGTGTGATCCGATAGGTGTTCTTGAGAGCAAATCATAATCTATAGGTTTACCATCTACATTTTCGCCCACATCGTCACGCAAGATCAGGCGGTATAGTCAAAGTCTGACCTGTACAATATATAAAAAGCCCCGCCTGAAATTGACGAACCGAAGCAAAAAATCACTCCATATTTCTGCCAGTTTTTATACCAAAGTACCAGGCAGTCATAAAAACGTAGAAGTACAGTAAAACCTGCATTTTCCGTCCAGTACGTAGCTAAGAGTAACTGCGTAACTATGTACTACGGAACTACGTAAAAGGTTGCTACGGCGCGCTCATTACTGTGTAATCCGGTAGGTAATTTTGCCAAACATCGCTTGGTGAGCTCCTCTTGTATACAGATAGACAGTACTTTAACTATTTCTCTTTATATGCATACTGACTATTGTCGATCTTTATTATATCAGGGGCAATATTGCGATGAATTAATATAAGGTAATTAAGATTATACTAAAATTCTAAAAGAAATAAACTCGTAAATATTAATCGAAAAAAGTTATTTAATTATCTTAGTTCGTTCTATCACTTTGATAACGTGTGAGTAATGAGTATATTATGCAGTTGCTTTCTTTGCGCACATATATTATATTATTTAGTCTTGTCGTGTTACTGTTTTTAGGTATATTAAAATACGAAAGCCACTGTTTGTTCATCTTTTGGCAATAAATTAATCAAGTTGTACAGAATTACATAAATATAAATCACTATACTGTCTTTCAGTATACTGTGGCTTACCCGTCAAATATATTACGGATACGCAAGTTAGTAATTTAGCGAGGTGTGATCTACCCCCGCGGGTATAGAAAGGAAGTTTGATTAGGGGATTCAATCATGCCTATAATTGAGGATGTTCAATTCGATACACTTGTAAGACATGCTTATTGGTTAAATAAATGACATGTTTGTATGTTTGATAAATTAATCTATTGCCACACGTTCTGTCACAAAGCAATAACGTGTGACGTTACGTTTGTATTAAATGTCACAGTAACCAGTAAAACCAGACTCTTACTGGCTAAAACCCCACGGTTTTCTTCCGTAGGCAATCTATTTTTGGGAGTGCGGGAACGCTTCAAAATCTCCACGGCTGGTTCTGGCTCCATCCAGCCCTGAAGCCAGAACCAGCCGGAGTTAGGTTAACTGGCTCCAGGGCTTCAGGCGCCCGAAGGCTTTTCACATGGCTTATCATCTCATGTTACAAGCGATATCTATGCTGTATATGCTCCTGCTCAGATCATTGATACTTTATATTTATTCTTGGATAACGAGACGTGCGGGTCATTTACCTAATGGTAAGCGTAACGCCAGCCCATAACAATAATTGCAGTGCTACTCAGAACTTTGAAAGACAAAGACCTACGTGGCTCTGCATTGCGATCTTTACCCTGAAACATTTGGTATTAAATCTCATAAGCCCAGTAATTTATTAAAATGACTGTACATTGTAGTCATTGGATTATTTAGCTCGTCAAACAGAAAAACAGTAATGCTTGTCCATTACTGCTTGGCGGCAGACTAAGCGAGCGAAGCGGTGGTACTCACCCAGACAGGCACTAGCAGAAGAGTTATTCCTACCACCTACCATCCTACGTCTCGTCCTTCCAGGGATGTAAAATACATAATCATTACTAATTTGCCCTCAGACACGGTTATCCTGGGCGATCTTGCTTGCTCAGGTCCATCTGCGAAGGAGCCACGACACATTATTCTCATAATGGTCTGCTTGGAGACGTGTTCCAACTAATCCTTACGTGAGTTGTTGCATACTATTAGGTATTGGGTAAAACGATACAAGCGGGCCGTTTGGCTGATGGTAAACATAAACCCAGCATGTTTATTAGTAAGACCTATCATATTTACTACCATCGACGACCTCGCCACTGCAAATTAAGAGTATTAAAAAAGCTTTAAGGTGACAAAAAGAGTTTTTTCTACGATAAGGAAAAAAAATGTTGGGTTGTTTTTTTTTCATTTCAGGCCATCAGCCTCGCTGCCAGAAGATGACCTCAATGATTGTTACTACGAAGCAGAGTACCATGGGATGGACCAAACTTGTGGCTCTTACTATAAAACCTGCCCTTCTAGCCCTTTGGATAATGTTTCTATGTATTTTGATCATTTACTGTAAGGATAATAAAATTTTAATGTATGAAGTATTCATTATCATTAGCAGCCTCTTACGCTCCCACTGCTGGGATACCGGCCTTCTCTCAGAAAGAGAGTAGGTATGAGCGATAATCCACAACGCGGGCCTAGTGCGGCTTGGTGGATATCACTTTTTCTCGACTTTTGTGGATCTTGAGCCATAATAAACAACAATACGCAATTATAATAGTAATAATATATATAGTGGGATTTAACATTGCATCGTGAAGGTATCAATATAATTTTAAAACTGTTTCGTTTCTATTTAAGGTAATGATGCCGGGGTAGTGTGTGCATATGGCGGATGCTTCACCAGGAGTAAATATTGGCTCATGCTAAGCTGCTGGAAGGACGATGTAATAACCAGATAACGTGTCTGTCGGTACAAATGTATTAAGAGCTTTTTCTATGCTCAAAAAATTTATAGCATAATGGAATTTACCAAGTGGTAGGACTAACTCTTCTGAGAGTATCCATCTGGGTGTGTACCTACCATCGCTTTATTCTGTTTTGGGGGCCTGGCAACCCTATAGGCGCAAAGTCAGCCCATAAACCGCCTCGTTGAAACTGCACCGGTAATCGATATTCTCTTTGCCGGGAACCGGTATTATTGCAAACAATCTGACGAGCCTGCTGATTGCCAAAATACCGGTAGGTACATTGATGATCTCTCGCGGAACTGCTTTTAAATAAACAATGCAGTCCATTTACACGAACATACAACCTACTAAAGGTTTATCTGTGTTTCACTCAATCAAAAGGCGTAAAGTTAAATCTAAATATGGGTTCTTAAAGATTGTTTTTTTTTTAATATGAGTATTTTAATATGCATTGAAGAGATGATGGATTTGTAGTGGCTCGGCTGGTTCTAAACCATCGAACTGAGGATCGGCGCTATCTAATCAGAAAGCGGCTTCCTAGAGTGAAAATCAGCTTTCAGCGCTTATTTTCAGCTAGACTTCCTGATGCCCATCTGGCTAGTTGCCCTCAAAATGAAAATCTGTCAAGCAGCTATCACAGAACTACTTTAAAGCGACAGATTTTTAAAATCTTAAGTACCTACCTAACGTTATATAATTCCATACAAAAATTCATGGAAGATAAAAATGTCACAAACTCATGATAGAATAGAGCTAGACAAACGTATATATACATATATTTTACCTAATAACATGGCTATTGTTTTTTTGTCGAAATGTTTATTTCTTTTTACTATGCTTTTTTTTAATAATTGTTTAAATTTATTCATGTGTAAAGTTAGAAGACAATGTTGTTTAGAATTAAGTTAATTTTAGTAGGTACTTAAATATTTTATTTGTGACGCCCTGATAGAGCCTATGTATTTTTAACAGATATAACTGTGGGTGAATGCATAATGGCAAATTAAATAAATAAATAAAGTACCTGTTTTTTATTTCATTTTAATCACTTATTATAATTAATCAACACCTGTACCAGGTATGCAACGCATTACGTCTGAACATTTGCGAACTCGCTTTTGTCGCGTAAATTTGCGATTACATCTGTCAAGGCGACGTAGAGCCAATTTGCGAGACCGAAAGCTCCACAGATTTGTAGTCTGTGGAAAGCTCAAGATAAATTTCACCTTGCAATCTATATTAACATACAAACTTAGCAAGGTTGTGTCTGTACAATACCATACAAAAAGTCTTTATGTGTTGTATACTGTAATGTATATTGTATAACACATGAAACGTTGTACAATAAACACAGTGATAATGTAGATTCCTAATAACTAAACATTTTTTTAATCTCACGGTCAGAGTCATCATAGACAAAGAAATAAACAAACTTTGCCTCTTTATGATGTTTGTATCAATTACCGTGCTGTGAACGTGCTATGGTTGGGGCTCGGTTAATTTGGTTATAATTTTACCTGCTGTGTATAAAACTATCCGTGATTATCCTTCAAAATAAACCAATACTTCAAATATGTATTGTAAAAATTTCCTTAGACGAGATCACGAGCTAAATGTTCAAAAGGGTAAAATTTCATAATAGGTATACCATGAAATCCCGAAGAGATATCTCTCAAATTCTCTTTAAAATAAAGAATGATCCGGTTTTGATGTCCGAGAATTTGTAATGGTTATTATGATAGTAACACAGATCTGTCCTAAATATTGAATAGGGCTTCGGCACGATAAAATTCTAAATTTATTCTTACTTTTTAGTTTTTGATCTTTTTTAAATTAATATAGTAATTCATACCTTGCGTTCACGTAAATGTATACCTACATCTCAAAAATTTCCAACACGATTCGAACCTGCATATTCTGGTTATCCATATAGACCAGACGCCTCAACCAAGCTATGGGAGCGACCGATACTATTGGTTTACGTGCCATCCCACTAGTGTCGGTTAACATTTTAAAATATATTTAATACGTTGCGTTGTTTTTTAATAATTTTAAATTGGAAGTTTACATATTTAATGTTAAATTAAAATTAGAGGATAATTTGAAAGTATCGCCCATAATCCATTTAAATATTGCTTGTTAATGCTTGGTGGGTGTAATATGACCTCGAATTTTGTCCACTTTGACTAATACAGAAAAAAATACAGAGTGGTGCTAAGACGCTTCAGCAATAGGTAAGCTGATTATTAGTTAAATTCATCGCTCGTTTTCAGACTCAGACACAAGTGCCCGTAATTGTTGATTTAAAAGCCAAATACCTACAACAATACTTAGAACTAAATACTATAAACAATACCTAGGACTACAATAGACCTCAAGACATTTAGTAACAGTTCACGTGTCGGCAGGGTCACTCTCGTTGAGTTCTGGGCCAATTATCGCCTTAAGTGGACCATTTTGCCGCCGAGGGCAATTTACACGTAACGGGATGCCCCTACAGTACATTCGACTGTCTAGACTGCGATTGTAAAAAAAACGCGTAAGTTTGTAGTAAAACTGGTGAGTAGTATAATTGCATTCAGTGCATCTACTGGGCTTATATGAGACTTTAATAGGTACCTAATGTCTCAGGGTAACGAGCGTAATGCCGTATTATATATATATCGACTACCGAGCATGCCGTTGATGTGTTTCATAGTTCATAGTAAAGCGGGTTAAAATGCTAATCTTCTGCATACAGTCATTAAAGTGACCATCCTTACATTATTCACGAATTGTAAGTATTGTTTCTGTCTAAAATTTAAAAAATGACAAATTTGACAGGCGTTTGAAAGCACGGAGGGCTAAGACAAATGCCATTTCCCATCCGAAGCTATTGCTAACAAAGTTTGTATGGAGTTGAGATATAAGTTACCATGGTAACCATAATAACATGTTTTCTCTACATTTTTAACCGACTTCCAAAAAAGGAGGAGATTCAGAATATGGTTGTATTTTTATGTGTGTTACCTCAGAACTCCGTCATTATAAACCGATTTGGAAAATTATTTTTTTATTTGAAAGGATATACTTTCGGATTGGACCCATAGAAATTTCATCAAAAGCGGCTACTGAGCCGCTTTTGTTGTTTGTCACTGAAGTTGGTTCGTAGCATTTTTAAAGCAGTTAAAGCGATAGGGAAATCGCTTACCTACTCCAGCTGTGGCAAAACAAAAGTTATTTTACCGGACTTTGAAAGATAACAAACAGCGCCGTCTCTTTTAGCGAATGAGTGATAATTTTCTTCGGAATGTGAAGAAAATCTAGAACACCTACCGTCACATACTCTTTCAAAAAATGACAGTCGTTGTGTAGACGTATACCTACCGTGTTTGTTTTTGGTTGTGTATTTTTTGATGGAATAATGAAGTGGATTGCTATATTCTTTACTTTGTGAGTACCATCAACTGTAGTTAATTTAATTCAAATGATAAGTTGATTATAATATTTCATGATATCAGTTATCTCACATTATTTTTTGTGAATGTAATAGAACTAACATCATCGTAAAATCTATAATTTTTTTAAGAGTTATTAAGCTCTTAATATGGCTTTTAACAATATTTTAGTAACTTGGTCTTTTTGTATGTAAGTATTTCTATAAGCCAAAGCGTTATTTGAGCTGAAATTTTTCTCGTACATTGGTTTTTAGTGACAATGCATGATTAGGTATTCGAGGGCCTTGCTGCGTGAAAGAAAGAGAAAGCAACGTTCTAAACAACAAACCCACTTTAGCATTTATAATAGAATTTACGGATTATTATTAAACTTTTATTGATAGGTTTATTCTTTGACCACAATGTCAATCGTTTGCCTTATGGTTAGTGCAACGCCAGCATAGAGCAACTGCAATGCCAATCAGAGCTTTGATACCTTTAAGACCTGCGCGGCACTGCATTGCACTCGTTACCCCTGTGGGTAACGAGTGAGACTGAATACCTCATGTCTGTACATGAGGTATTAAGTCTCATAATCCCAGTAATTTCACCAACTACTTTGCTCATCAAACCGGAACACAGTAATGCTTGCACATTACTGCTTAGTGGCAGACTACATTATCAAAGCGGTGGTACCCACCCAGAGGGACACTCGCAGGAGAGTTAGTCCTACTACCAAGAGTCCTACTGTCAATAGAGTGTATTAATTAAAAAAGCGTATTATAAAATTAAGGATTATGTAGATGACAAGGATGCATGGAGGCAAACAGCTCAGGAGCCTCCTGGCGACTACTAAACTTTAAATTGTTAGTTGTTAGCATTAGAATCATTGTAAAAAACTACTTTTTTTAAAAAGAATGCCGTGACGAGTTTCTTGCCCTTCTTCTTGCTCGGCCTATACCAATTTGGAACGGGCACGGTGGGTTTCTGGAAGATTCGTTGACTTTGAGCACGGATTGGGTCTGTTGGTGTCTTTGTCATTTATTATGTTCTGATAAAGACAGCATTAGTTTTAGTCTGTGATTCGGGTAGATGAATGTTGCAGAGGCCGGCTGTTAGAGTCATTTTAACTTTCATAAGTGCTCCTTTGGGGCCTATTTGAATAAAGACTTTTGAATTTGAATTTGAACCTAGTAAAGTCGATCTTAAGCGTTGACGTGATATAACGGAGGTCAGGGCTAACCCTGACTTCTAACTAACCCGAACGCATAATAGTCACATACCTACATAAATTGTTTTATAATTATTTTATTATTTCATCGTTTCAGGCTCCTCATCTCAGCTTTGGCTTCGGGGAAAAGCGAGCAAAAAAGGTCGCTTGTTTTCCCACCAACGAGTCTTTACGGGGTAAGTAATGAATTTTACAAAAAAGTATATTGCTAGATAAATGGCCTGAAGCAAAACTTTCGGGTTTATAATATTAGTAGGATCAATTTATGTATTAACTAATTATTGTTTTCTTTTATTTCCAGACGTTCGTAGCAATAGCCGTGCCGATAGACATTCCAGATAAGAACGTCTTCGTGTCTTACAACTTCGAATCGAATTACAGCGTGCTCACTAACATCACTGAGATTGATGAAGTGTTATTCCCTAACTTACCAGTAAGTTATCACTTTATACTTCTTCTGTTCGGCAGTTCTAAAGTGTGTGAGATCTGACTGATTCTATCAATCGTTGAAGTCAATTTTATTTTGTTTGAAAGTTTTTACAGATTTTCTGTTATAGATTTCCCACTATCACCCCTATATTGAATATATCCCTCTATATATTGAATGACCGCCCGTCAAGTAATCTCATCCACACAACTTAGGCCTCCCCAATAATTAGGAGTGGGAGGACTAACTCTTCTGCGAGTGTCCTTCTGGGTTAGTACCACCGCTTTGCTCGTGAAGTCTGCCGCCAAGCAGTAATGTGCAAGCATTACTGTGTTCCGGTTGGATGAGCAAAGTAGCCAGTGAAATTACTGGGCGTATGAGACATAATATCTAATGTGTCAGGGTAACGAGCGCACTGCAGTGCCACGCAGGCCTTTGTGTTTCAAAGTTCTGAGTGGCACTGCAATTGTTATGGGCCGGCGTTATGCTTACTATTAGGCAACCGACCAGCTCGTCTCGGTACAAATAACATAAAAAAAATATTTTGATGATTATAGAAGAGAATGCTGCTGCCCTTTCCTTGCATACCGTTAACAGTCTACTTACGGTGCCCGCGGGTAATGAATTAATCTCGTTGAAATTTTGAGAAACCTAGTTTATTTTTAATTTCAACTGCTATTCTTTTTTCCAGAAAAACTTCTATTTTTTAATATAAAATGCTGTTTTAACTCATTGCAGATCATAAGCTCGCGCCAAAGCCGTAGTATTACCAGGGAGCTGGCATATACAGTTTTAGAAAGTAGATTTAAAGAGTAAGTGGCTATTTCATTATTATTATTTACTTACACTTCATACGTTAGTTTATTTCCACTCCCTACAACAATCTCACCAGCAGGTCTAAGATAAACCACCTTCGCGAATAAATATGTCTTCGCGAGTAATTTCTAGCGCAGAAGTGTTCCAAAATAAAAATAAAATAGTTGTGCAATATGCATGGTACCTATAGGAAAATTATCTATGTTGTATGAGGTGATAAAAATCAAAGACCTAACATATCAGCTGATGGAACTTTGTACCGTATATACTTTCGTATGCATTTAGTAAAAAGCCTTTGTTTTGACATTACAAACAGACACTTCAATTTTACTTATTTTATTGATTGTTAAATAGTAGATTTTTAAACCCACACTAACTTAAAACCAACACTTACTTATTAAATATTATGAATTAAATATTATCGTGGCTTCACACACGTGGAATCAGGACAAAACGTAGCCTTTGATTAGGAAGTAGGTAATCTCGATGCCTGTAACTCTCAAGTTAATTACTGAAAGATTTTGATAAACTGACCAGGATTTCCAGAGATTAGCGGTAACAAACAAACAAAAACCTAACAACAAATTATACTAATTTATAATATTACGTATATCGTAATACTAGCATCTGCCCGCGGCTTCGCAGGCGTGGAAACAGAATAAAATATAGCCTATAGCACTCAGCGATATTTAGCTTCTTATTCCATTTTCATTCAGCATTCCTATTACATACCTACTGAAATCATTTTTAGAATCAGATTCGACCAGTAGTTCCAGATAGATCCGGCAACAAATAAACAAAAGAAACTCACAAGTTTAACTGCTTTTTAATATTAGTAGGTATAGACTCAACGGAATGTTACTTTGATTACAGAAACGGCATGAATGGTAGAGAATGCATGCTGAGGAATATTTGTGAAGCAGCGGAGACGCCACTTCACCATAATGGACTTCTGGGACACATTATGCATATCATCTTTACGTAAGTGTTCAATATCTTGTGCTTTTGATTTTTAGAGTTTGACAATTACTGTCAATTGAGAGACGAGCCAAGAAGCTCGTTAACAATGAGGCTGATCCTTGAGGAACGCTGTAGAGTTGCCAGTTTGAATTACACAATCGAATTCCCCAATTCCCCTTCCATCATCGGACGACCGGACTTTCAGCTAAACGCCATCGATATAATTATACGTGATAGATATTCCAGCGTTGCACACGAAGCGTTTTGCTTCAATATTTATTTTGCATGCCGGTATAAGTATGTGAAACTCCTTGCTGGGTCTAGTTATTCCCATTAGCTACAACGGGCTGCCACAAGGCACGAGCAATTATTTACATCTGATTGACAAGCATTTAACCTGATTGAAAAAAAGACTAGTCAAGAGTCGAAACAACATGACCTATATATTATATAAAATTCCTTTTACCGTTTTTCAGCCCATCCGCCTCACGAGAAGAAGGCCTAGATGATGAATACTATGAGGCAGAACTAGAAGGCCAGCGTGGTAACTGCGACAGATACCTGGACGACTGTCCCACCAGCTTGTTTGACTTCATCACCCGGCTGGTCGAGATTCAATCGCATTAGGACTTTGGATTTATTAAACGGCTATTGATAACGTGAACGTAGTTTATTATCGACTGGCTGCTGCTTGCAGTTTCAGCACCCAAGGGAACCGGGCCTATGATACTCTCCGGTCCATAAACTATATGCAAGAAATCCCGTCGATCCGTTCCGCCGTTACTGCGTGAAAGAAAGACAAACCAACAAAACAACAAACCAACAAAATCACTTCCGCATTATAGTACAGAAGTACCTACAGATTACTTGTAAAGCCACTACTTTAAAAAGTTGTCTGTACAGTGTAAGTTGTCTAACTTTTTGGTTGTGTGTCGTTTAGAACTTTGTTCCACTTTTCCAGTCAAAACAGCTTCATTTTGGGGTTTCTTCGAACATACTTAGTAGTTCAATATATAGAAAAATACTTTGCCTCGGCAGGTTTCTGCCCAGAATTCTAATACTAGAATTACTAAAACTGAGTATACTTTGATTTGAGTATAGTAAAAATGAAGCACAAAATTCGAGAACATGACGTGATATCCAAGCCACACTGGGCCCGCGTGGTGGAATAAGGCCCATAACTAATAATGAATATGTAAAAATGAAATTCCAGATTCAATTAAAGTATTTATTGTGCTACAAATATCTAGTGAATACGCGTACATTCAGTAAACATCTCCAATTTATAAAATTCGTTTAAAACTTGATATTTCACAGCCGTTAAAAGATTTGACACAATACTTTCCTATTCATATTTTGGCTTACCTATAAGAACTTATCCTAATTTTGGCTCCGATTCTATCGATCAAACTTATTTAATTTTAAAAACACTATATAGTGTCGATTCTAGCGTCTCAAACCTAAACTAGTTTCACTCTCTCAAAAGAATATATTTTACACCTATCAAACACCTTCATGTTATTTATCAGAAAGAGAGAGCTGAACTAAAATTAGGTTTAGTTTTTGTGAGGCCAGAATCGAGGCCTATAACTCTTTCCAATTTACGATATGGAAGGAATATGTTTTAGGCCTGTCAAATTTATCAGCTTGCTTCGAACCAATGTGAATTTAATAGTCAAGAATTGTGTAGCGTCTCTTTTTCCCGTTAAAGAAAAGGATGCAAGATATTGGGTACAATGTCTCCCATCTATTATTATTTTTGTTATGTTTTTAGTTAGAAAGAGACGGATATTACAATAAAGTGTGCGACCAAAGAATCGGAGCTAGTGTTTCCTAATAGATAAAAAATCACTTATAATATATTTTTTTTAATTATTAATGGGAGTTACCATGAGCAAATATAACCTGTGAGCAACCAACTCGACAAAAACTCCATGATCTCTAACGTATACCAGTTAGGCAGGCAGACTCATAATACTGAATTACAGGTTCTCTTCTTGCTATACTGCACGACATTATAAACCAAACATTTTTTAGCCAGCTACTTGTGTCGACCACCTTCTACAAGTCGCTGTCGCTTCTGAAAACATTACATTCCTCTAATTTTTATAATACGTTGAACGTCATAAGTAGTATTTTGAACTACTTATAGTCGTAATAATATAGTATGTTTATTAACAGCCATGATAATTTAAATTTTAATCATAATATTTATACCTGATTGAATGTCTATACTATCGTAACTCTTATTCATAGCATTCCTTTATTCTTATTCGTTATAGTTATGGACATGTCTATCGATGTGTTTTGTGTCACGAAAAAAAAATTCTTTATTTCACATAAAATACAGTTTTCAGATACTTGCTAAAACCATACAATAACGACCATAGTGGTGATGTACTAAATGTGAAGCTACGTAATTTGAGTTAAGAACCACCCACTGACTAGGATCTATCACAGACGATAATAGATGCCGTGATGCGAGTGTATGTACTTCGAATGCCAAAAGGGAAAGCAATACTCTTCTTTCGACACAGTAAGAACTTCTTTCAAAAAGTGGTACGCTTGGTTTCTTGGCTTCACACGTCATCTAATTTCATCAATGTCTATGGACACTACAATCCCCAACGTAGAGTAAAACGTTTAGCTAGGAATTCCAATAGTCTCGATATCCTTCGGGTAGAAGAAGTTGTTCTTCCTCATCGGAATAGAAGATATTTGCTGGTCTACTGGTACTCTGGTGTCGTAGAGCGAAGGCGACTGGAATATGATGCCGAAGGTGCCCACGAAGCAGGCGATGGTGAATAGCCAGAGGAAGAAACGGTCCAGCACCATGGACATAAACTTCCAGTCTTCGACGACCTGTGAACAAAATTTTGGTTTAAGAATAATAGTCATCATCATAGTCATCAGTCGGAAGATATCTAGAGCCCACACACATGAGCACTCCATTCCACAAAGTTCCAATTCAACGTTCCAAAAACCGTCCATGTATGGAGTGATAGAATATATAATATTACAAATCCAAATGTTCCAAATCCAACGTTTCTTCTCGTCATTAGTGGCCGATACGACGATCCATTTCGCGCTCAGTTGGCAGTACTCGAGACGCAGAATGACCGAAAAAGGAACGATGGTGCGCTCGAAATAGAGTGACCGTCTGTCTGCTCGAAATTGTACCATCGTTCCACTCAATCCACAACGCGCGGAGCGATAGATTTGGATCGAGCGTGTATAGGGGCTCGTAATATCCACTGCCTTCCCTATACAACCCCACTTTGATCGGCGCTTGGATTGTCAAGGTAATCGTTCCAAAAATGAAATAAAAAAAAGAGCAAATTTAAAGTTTTTTGGTTCTTTTTAGTGTCCAATAATATACTAAACATTATACGCAATATAAATTAATTATTATTATGATTGCATAAGCCACCTTGAAAAACAAAAAACAAATTTGTTGTTAAAAATCCAACCATATAGCTAAGCAAGCACCAACCCGACACTGTGACATATTATTTAAGCTCTCTTAAGTGCTAATCTCAAGCAGGAAATTGTTTCTTTAACGCTTCCGCCATTACTCAGGCCCAGTGATATCTCCGTAGGAAAATAATGAAACGCCAAATAAGGGAGTCCGGTGCACGCGTTATAAAAGGTTCCGCATTCGTAGGTACTATTGTAAGCGGGAAATGTGTTTGTTGGTGTGTTGGATTCTTTCATGCAGCAATGGAGCAACAGAACGATGTGATTTTATATATATAGTTTATGGACTGGAGAATAACATGGGCATTTTATCCTGGAAAAATGCACCGTTCCTATGGGAGTTTCCTCGCGGTTGATACCGCGGGTAGAACTTGGTACTAACATAGTTTCTATTTACAATATACTTATATATCTTACCTACCTTATAAATACACAAGAAATAAACAAAGTAAAAATCGGTGTGGAAAAGGCCGTGGCAAAAGAATAATTAGATTTGGAGTTGATATTATTTCCGGTACATTAAGTATTACATTAAGGATCATCCGGTACACACACATAAGTTATATTTGTCTTCATATTAGGCCACCCGAAGTTCTCCTACATGGCTTATCGTCTAAAATCTTCGCCAGTTCAAACGTTGCTGCAACCAATCTCTTATGAATGTATGGTCAATGGTCATAGACTATACAGTTTTCTATGTTTTCTGCGTCTCCCCATCAAGAACTCTAAAAACGTCACTCGGGTCTTTCAAAGGGGTTCAATTAAACTAAGGTCCTTTAGGAACAAGTAAACAAGGCGCCCGTTAAATTGGCTGCTTAACATAATTGGATGCTATATTCTTTTGTGAAACTTTCCGATTGCGAAGAGAATCGATTTTGGTAATAAAGTTAAATTGTTTTGTTGTTTTATTGTTAGCAACTCGGTGTTCTGTTGTGAATGTTTTAAAAAGTAGTTAAGATAATTTGCTAGTTATACTCTTTGAGAGCAAGAGAAGTCTCTTTTTCTCGCTCGTTTTCTTTTTTTGAGAACGGACTTGAGTTATTGGGGTTAAAACTAAAACGTTTTGGTGTGTAACAATAATGAGTGCGAGTTATAAATTAAAAATATGGTTGGCGGTGTTAATTACGTTCGCAAAATCTCCCCCTAAAAAAATAAAGAATAACATACTGAAAAATCTTCAAGAGCACGTTAAAAAGTAGCATTCTCAAGTTTCTGAACGACCACTGTCCTATCTACTGTCTACTGTAGGTGACTTTTTTCATAATACCAGATTAGCAATTCATTTATTTTCTCTACCTAAATATTTTTGATGTTGAAATGGAAATGACAAATTGCACACACGATCACACCCCACACCACCAAACACCGGCAGGCAATCAGGCGCGCGCACGCACAGACAAATGCGCGGACGCACTCCCACACAAATCGTCATTAACGAATCTTCGAATCAGTCATTTATTTTGACCGTTCCTAATTTAAAACACACTATTTTATAAAAACTAGTACATTATGTATTTGTATTAGAGGGACAAAACCAAACCTAGTAAAGTCTTAGTTCACCAAACGTGAAATAAACGAAATTCATGTGATCCGGCGCTCAAATTCCCAAACCTATTTTGAACTGAAGTTTGAATATTAACTGTTCACCGCGCAAATTCAATCAAATCAGCGGTTCACGAATCAATTAGAGCTAGCTTTGACAGCAGATGTCAAAATATTCGTTTAAAATAATCCGAAGATACGCTATATGCAACTCGGTTCATGACTTTTGTTAGTTGTAGGACTAATTCTTCTGCGAGTGTCCGTCTGGGTTGTTACCACCGCTTTGCTCGTGAAGTCTGCCGCCAAGCAGTAATGTGCAAGCATTACTGTGTTCCAGTTTCATGAGCAGAGCAGGCAGTGAAATTACTGGGCTTATGAGACTTAATACCTAATGTCTCAGGGTAAGGAGTGCACTGCAGTGCCGCGCAGGCCTTTGTGTTTCAAAGTTCTGAGTGGCACTACAATTGTTATGGGCCGGTGTTATGCTTACCATCAGGCAAACAACCAGCTCGTCTCGTTACCAAATAGCATAAATAAAATACTTAAACCTAAGTAGTTCATATTTGAACGTCGATGGACGTCTAGTGAACTCCGACTTAAGATTTCAACATTTAGGATACATCCTCAGCCTTCACAGAAAACCACTTACAGTAAATAATGACCTACACAAGTGTACAATAGAAACTATCTACAACTTTAAAACTACCGCTACATGCAATATTCCCTGCAAATAGAGTAATACGTAAAGCCCGTGGCTATCCCAGGGGCGGCTGTCCGGAAAGCTATTTATTTAAAGCACTTTTCAGTACATTTTCATACATTTTTAGTGAGGCTTGACGGAAATAAACCACCAGACAGGTGCTTTAACTTTATACTAAAAATCAGGGTTTTAGCTAAATTTTAATCGTGGTTTCAAGGAGCGTTTATATAGTGATATTTGTTTCTGTGTTCCGGTTTGGAGCAAAGTAGTCAGTGAAATTAAGGGACTGTCACTGGGTAAAGAGCGCGCTGCGAAGTCGCGCAGGCCTTTATGTTTCAAAGTTCTGAGTGGCACTGCAATTGTTATAGATAGGCTGGCATTATGCTTAACATTAAGCAAACGACTAGCTCGTCTCTTTGCCTAATAGAATAAAAAAAATTAACCTTTTCACTATAAATTAAACGTGAGCTTTTAACCACTCTCTCACTTAATGATGAGGGTTTGGTCAAAGTATGGTAATCCTATAGCATAAAACCGGCTCTCAAGTGCAATTGCCTAAACACAACGATGATTGGCAACAATTTTTTTAGCAACGCTTTACCAGCATGCAATGGCGTTTCATCGTGCACCACCCGTGACCATGGAATATCATTTACATTCTTGTATTTTGTGTTATGTTTTCTTTTTTTTCTGTGTGAGTATTTAATTATTGTCATTGCCATTGGCTTGAGCCTTTTTAATTAAAAAAAATAAATCTCATATTAATCTCATCATACAGCTGTACCAACTATAAAAGTAATTTGTAGCTTGAACGAGCTCCTCGCCCTTATTTTAGTTTATAAAATACATAGAAACATCCATAAAATATATAAAAATAGCGCGAACATACAATTCGATGCAAAAAAAATTGGAAAGTTAGTTTGGAAAACCAATTGCGTGACTCAACTAGTATTATTTTTAACTGAAAAATAATAACTCCTACACAATCTTATACATAAAATTGTACAGTCGTCACTTGATTAATAAAGTCTTGTAAACAACAACACAAGGCGCCACAGACGTTCAGTCAATCTCATACAGCCAAGGTACTCCTTATATGAGGAACCCGCTAACCGAACCCCCTGGGGCGTCTGCACTCAAAGCAATTTCGGCGACGTAGCTGGTTCATTTACCAGTTACTTTGAACTCTGATACGGAATTTCGTATCAAAATGAATACTAATTTGAAATGAAATGTAAATACGAGATTCCTGAACAAAGAGAGGAAAAAATTGATTTTTGTTTCCGATTGTTGTTGTGATTAGAGTATGGTGTGTCATTCTTTATTGTATGACGAGGCAATGTATAAAACAGCTGTAGCAAAGATTTGGATTGCATCGGATCTTTGCAAGTAAAGTAAGGTTTAAAAACTCTTTAAAATTGTAAAGTTATATTTTAAAGTGATGATCCACACTAGAGGGATGTTTACGTAAATATTTAAACACTTCAATAAATTCGCTGCTATCAGGATTCGAATCCGCGTCTTCTGAGTTAGACACCTAAACCAACTAGGCTATGGGAGCTATAGCTATGGGATATTTTTCTCCTTAAAACAGTCTTCTACTCTACCTTCTGGTGACCCATTACGGTTTACCAAAAGAAACGTTCATAACGATTGTACTTTAGTGTTGGCTTTGGGGAATATTTAGGGTTTTATTTCTGAATCCCAATCGCAGTTTTCATTTCAATCATTTCATTTCATTTCATAGGCCAGTGACGGCTTAGTGTCTCAAATAGACGTAGGCGCCCAGCAAATCACGGAAAATGTTTATAGATAATTGTAAAAACACTTTTGTCTCAGGAGCGAACACAAACCTGGCATAATTATTGTACGTAATATCGGTAGGTATATTTACCTACTTCTGAACAGTGAGTTTATAAAAGCAGAAACGAGGAACTGAGCTGTTAAAATTACTGACTAAAAATACAAGAAATGCTTCATTAGCTTTCTATTGAAAAGAGAAAATATAGATTTTAGACCGAAGCTAATTCTCAATCAAATCGCATTCAACTTGTGATATTCTAGAATTGTGAACTCAATGTTCAGAAAAGAATTATCTTCCTCTACTTGCCCTCATTTGAATATTCAATTCATTATCCATATTCTATTATTTCCTGCAATAAATTTCAGGTTCGGTTCTATTGTATATTTTTTTTAAACCCGAGTTCAATAGAGCCCTACAAAATCAGTTGCATTGAGCTGAATTTCTAAAACAACACTTCAATGTTGAAAGAAGTTTAAAATTCCTGCATTTTTTTGTTTATTTTGAATTCAAATTTAATTTGAATTAATCTGTAGTTTGAATAATGACGGCCTGTTTTAGGACTGTGAAAACAATAATCTATGGTGAAAACTAAGCCGATCTTGATGTAACTGTGTCGAGACGAGTTATTATGTGCTAAGGGGCGGCTAAAGCAAAACGTCCGAAAAGCTCCTATTTTTTGTCACACAAATCTCCGTTTTCATAAATATTGCTAAAAAATAGAGTATTAGTAATAAATTAGAGTAAAGCCCAGTGTTTATAGGAAACGCTTATCTATAAAATATTATATATAAATGACTTAGAACCTTGTAAGAAAATTGCAAAAAAGACTAGTCTCTTTTCCCCTTTCGTCTCGAAATGCTTAATATTTTGAGTGACAAATATCATATTGTTTGTAACCAAAAAAGTGAAGTTTATCAATCTAAAGACATGTGTAAAAATATTTAAACTTTATGGTGTCTCTTTTCTAAATAAAAACTACGAAATAGGGAGAAACTTTAAAACGTATTTCCTGCTTGTCTACAATTGTGGAATCTTCATGATAAGAGTGCACAGGTACCTTCTAGGCAAGCGTGCCACAGCATCGACCGCATCGTCGCATAACATCAAGGGAGATAGCGGTCAAACGCAGTATAAAAAAAATCACATTTTCGCATTTAAAAAGTACTGGCCCGTGACGTCGTTTAAGAAAATTCCTGTTTCTCCCATTCAATTCCTGTTTTCCTCGTATGAAAACGTTCGCGGGCATGCTATTCCGAGAACTCACCAAAGTTTCATGACATTCTGATACATTAGGTATATAGAAATGAAAAGGGACAAACAACAATATTTTTATTCTCTATTCTATACAAATATATAAAATTGAAGTGTGTGTTTGTAATATCAAAATAACAGCTTTTTACGAAATGCTTATGAAAGTATATACGGTACTTATAACAAAACAACCATTTTTAAAATTTTGGTCTGTATGTCTGTCTGTTTGTTCCGGGTAATCTCCGAAACGGCTGGGCCGATTTTGACGGGACTTTCACTGGCAGATAGCTGATGTTATAAGGAGTAACTTAGGCTACTTTTATTTTAGAAAAAGAATTAGGGTTCCGCGCATAAAAACAAAAACCATGAAAACCAATATCTTCGCGCAGGTGAAACCGCGGGCAGCAGCTAGTTTTTAATACGCATAGATTATTAACGAGGTTAAAAAAATCCCTTTCTCGTCTAAATTTGCAAAACGAAAAATGTGTTTTTTATTATACTAAAAATGTATACAAATGGAATAATTTGGTCGTGGAACTCTCGCGAATCATGTTTTAAAACTACAAAAACGTTTTGACAACAGCCAGTTATATCTATTGTTCTGAAAAGTGTGTTTTTGTAGTAATTCTCAGAGTGGAGTGTAAATTGAAACTCGATATCCGTTGTGACTCGGCGTACTTGCAAATCGTATCCTAACCGCATTGCGAGTGGCGACGCGAATACACGAGTTTCGGTGAAAATCTCATTTTGTGTTTGGTCGATACTTTATTATTATGAGTACTTCGTATTCCCTATGGAAAAAAGTTTTGAGACACGACTAACAGTATTTTGCATTATGATAACGATTGTTAAAAAAACTTTATAGAATTTTTTGCTCTTGGTAGGTAAGTCTGCGTTTGACCGCTATCGAAAATGGTGGCAAACCTAGAAATGGCTCTTCAATTCAACTGCCGGAACACATCGATAGGTGATTGGCGTCAGATTCTCGACTTAAGGGTGGTAGGTAGCCAGGCAAGTGCTAGAAAATACATTAGTGCACTGACAGTGTCGCTCAACGCCATCATCTGTTCAAAATAGATATTCCTTGCTTATGTGGATTCAGAAAAACCAGAAATGCTCCTTGTAATTTTAGATTGGCCATGGGGATTTGTGAAATTAATGGGCTTATAACTCTTAATATCAAATGTCTCAGGGTAACGAGCGCACAGCAGTGCCGCGCAGACCGTTGTGTTCAAAGTTATGAGTGGCACTGCAATTGTTATTGGCCGGTGTTATGCTTACCATCAGGCAAACGACCAGCTCGTCTCGTTATCAATATAGTATAAAAAAATTACTACCACATCCAAAGACGGAACATTGTTTTTTTTTCAACAAATCTTTATCCCTTTGCAATGATGAAGTAGTCATCAAACTTGCAACCGTTATCTACGTGTATGAGTATAGTGAATTGGATCGCCATAAGTTAGGTATTAAGCAACCGGTCAACCTACTTTAAACAACAAAGGATATTAAAGCTTGATTTGAGTCTGCTGCACCGTTCTACTATGTGATTTGTAAGACCATCGGACACGCGACATTTTAAAATGTTACACGTCTCGCTACAGAATATCCTGTGTCCATACACCACACTAGATGTACTCTGTACTTGCCGTTTTATACACCATCTACACACAAAACAGAGAGAGAGTACATCAAAGGCAGTGGAGTAGATCTCTATGTAGTGAATGCTGTTGCTGAAAAATAAAGCGCTTATACTAAGGTATTTCACTTTAAGTGCACCAACAAACTCTAAACATAAGGTAAGACGCTATCCATCCCAGAAAAGCTCAACATAAAGTAAACTCAATGCACTTCCCTGCACATGGCAACTCGGTGAAAATTTGGAATTCCCTCCACACACGATCCTACCAATATTTTCTGTACAACATACACCGCTGCTTATCCTTGTATCCGTGGTTCGCGTGACAACGTAAACTCACAATGTGTATGTAGCACGGGTAAAAATCCGCTAGAGAAGTGTATCGGTAGATCCTTAGAATAGGATTTGTGCTTGGGGGAGCAGAGCCAGGATTTGAAGGAAATATAAGTCGATTTGCATGACTGGTGGGTTTGGAGCTTGAATTTTCTTTCGGTATCTACAAGCGATTTGAATTGAATCGAACATTTTTTGGGGTCTAGAGAGAGATTAGTTACTACTCAGTTTTGCTGTTTATTAAAGCGCATAAAAGAAGTGCTTATAGAACGCCATTTAGCTTTTCTCTTTTCCTCGAAGGTTTGTGTAACGGGACGGTGTGGAACGGAGTACCTAAAATCAATTAACTTTATGGGTGCCTTCCTGAGACCCAGTAAATAAATTTGAGTTTGAGCTCTACACTCTACATAGCACAAAGAAGAATTATGACTATTCAATGCTGCTTGTATTTCGTGAGCGTTGCCTATTGGTAGCTTTTTTTTTGACGTTTATTTACGTAACACATTTTTTTAATATTCCCGAAAACTCACTCTCTCGAATTTATACAGCACTAACTCATACCTTGTATGAGTCTTAACAAAATTCACGTTAAAAAAAATTAAGAATATGAAATTAATTTTTTCCTTATTTTTATCAATTTCAAAGTAGGAAGCCCCCAAAAATTAAACATCCCACTCAACAGACTAAGTGTCCTTTGTCGCGTGTGCTTTGATCTGAATATAGCTTACGCAATCAATCTAAAACACCCCCAAAGAGATAGAAAATTATACCGTCATCCCTGATAGCTGTTTGATCAATCCCCTCGCCACTTCGTCAAGCAAGAGTCTATCGAATCGGCCGATTATTACAAACGCTCCGTTTTTGCCTCCATTAATATTCGCGATGAGGCGAAGGCGTAAAAATGTTCTATTCACTTTGTTTGCCATCTGGACCCTATATTAATGGTGGGCCCTTATCTCAACACAGCGGACGATGGCGGAATGGTAAGTAGATTGAATATACTCTGTTTCAAACTGCTGTGGTTGCTTGCTATGGTTTGATGTTGCATTTTTTAATTATATTTGTTAATGAGACGTGCTGGTCGGTTGCCTGATGATAACCATAACGCCGGCCCAGAAAAGAGAACATGTTTATGAGGAAAGTGTGCTACATTAAATTCGTATGCTTAGTAATCTGTTCTTTGCCATGCCAGCTGCATCTCTGGAACCCTGCAGGAATGAACAGCAATGGACTGATATGCTGATTATTATTTTCGCGATTAGTTTAACTAAAATAATTACATTAATAAACCACGAATGATAAATGGATACCCGTAATGGTTTTAAAATTTATACGGCCTTAGGGTGCTATTTATATCTTTCGCTTCAAAAATGAAGTGAGGTTATCGCTGAGACGTAGAAACGAGGGCGGAATAACAATTTTCCGAAACGAAGCTGTGTGCAGAGCTGGTTTAACTTCTGCCAAGTTTAGGATCTACTAGAAATTGGTGTATCATTTTTTTTAATATAGGCTCATGTTTGACCGCAGCATCCCATGATATTGACCATTTTTATGAAGAATTTAAGACTTACGCTTAATTTCGCGTTTAACTGCGCGCTACAGAGCTTCACAACTGTAATACGACTGATTAATTGTTCGCTGTCCAGTTTTTAAAGTACAATTTGTGTTCTGTGTTCCGGTTTGATGAGCAAAGTAATCAGTGAAATTACTGGGCTTATGAGATTTATTTCTAATGTCTCAGGGTAGCGAGTGAACCCCAGTGCCACGCAGGCGGGTTTTAAAGTTCTTAGTGGCACTGCAACTGTTATGATGCTACAAATCTTAGACATTATGGACATCTTACAAAATAGGTGCCTGGTGTACTAAAAACAACTAAAAAGCAGGCTAGATACAACAATAAAACAGACTACAAAAATGTTTTATTCGCTATTTCTATGCTTCATATCAAACAAGCATCAATGTCGATTAAACGAGAGATCTGGTTAAATTTTTGAATGTTCAGATTTTTAGGTCACAGTTATTCTAGAAAATTAGGTCGCACGGTTTTATTGTTATAAAACTGACTAGCGATATAGTATACATATAGACAGTACCTTAACATTGCTATAGCTCTGACGCAATACATACGAATCTTTAAACTGGTTTCTTGGATGACAAGCACAATTGGAGTTATTGTACTGCAAATCACTCCTAAATATCACATGAAATTCAAGTAAAAACTACGTACCTACTCGTCTTGCTTTTTAGTTATTAAGAACCTTTGGAGATATCTAAAGGCAAGTACAGAAGTTAGAGGTCATATCAATATTCACCGAAATTTTCGACTCATTTCTTTTATTTAAATGGAATACAAAACAGATTTCAGATTCTTACTTACGCGATATTAAGTACATTTTTAAATAATTCTGACCAATTTGTAAGCAAGATACTATTAACAAAATCACTAGCAGCACCTTGACTGACAATCTCAAGTCAATATATTGTATAATGTATGTATATAGCAAATATATTGTTGTCAAGTCTACCCAGAACCAGCTGCTACTTACTACTACTTTAAACCAACACACCCAAGCATAAAAAGCTTGACTACAGCGGCACAAGTACGGATCTTTTCGATCGATAATATTGACAGTTCAAATCTATAAAGTGGGTGTTGTCGATTTTTTAAATAATTTATCGAGTTTCGATACAATCGACAAAAGTTATCGAATAGCTAGGTCGAATCCAAAGGGAATATAAAGCTACTACAATACTTTACGTTCAGATTTCGGTACTGGCAACATTCGATAAATTTATCAGTTTTATCTATTCGACAAATTTATCGAACCGACTTCCGTACTTGCGCCGCTGTTACCATGTCTATATAGTTCTATAACGTACTATCGATGTGAATCGGGTGTCACGTGTTGAATACAGTGATTTTATGATATTCGGAGATTAATGCTGCAGCTGGACGGTATTAAAGATTGCAAAATACTTTTGTGTTTTACTATGTAATAATAGTTAAAGTTTTAGCGACAATAAAACTAGATTTCTCAAATACTTACTGCGGAATACAGATGACAGATTTTAGGGAGCAAAACGTTTGGTTTAGGAACAAAAACTTTTTTGTGCCATAATTGTAAACTTTGTAAAGCATATAATGTACTAGAAGCTACCCTCCTAATGCAACCCTTACAAATCACAAGCATTAACAATGAACTTGACCGACAGTAACCGAGCCTTAAGGTACTTATGAGCTAGATACATTCTTCATTTTCAGACAACACTGAAAAATACAACATCAAAAAATTATTCTTTTTTTGAGATATCAGGCGGTTTTATCGCTTGAAGTGATTTCTTTTAGACCACAGCTGAATGGAAGTAATGGGAATATTTGAGCTGTGTAAAGTATTTTTTTTATTTTGGTAATCTTTATCATAATGAGCTAATCTTAATTAATGAGCCAAAGACATATATAGACGACTCAAAAACTCAATCAGGAAGACACCATATAAACGGTATCATCATCAAATAAACATCAGTTACATAACTTACATCCAAAGACTATAAATCCTGTTGACTAATGATACAACTTCCCCTCATGCGAAAACGAACTATTTAAATGCACTACTCGCCACTGTGAGTACGAGTGCAGACTTATAACTTATCGATATTCAATGTATACTTTACAATTAATATACATACTATTATTAATTATTTTGGAAAAACAATAACCTTTCGTTTGGATTTGTTAACCGACTTCGAAAAAAGAGGAGGAGGTTAAATGTTCGACTGTATGTATTTTTTTAAGTATTTTAACTGATTTCTCCGTCAATTGTGGACCGATTTTGAAAATTATTTTTGTTGTTTGAAAGTGTATTATCTCAAGGTGGTCCCATATACATTTTATGGAAGAACATCTAAAGATGAAAAAATGGTACTTGAATTTTCATATATCGCGATATTTTCATCGAAGTAGGTTCCCGGTTTTTTTAAAGTATTTCTGCTTTTTGTTGTTAGATTTCCAGACATCCCAGAAATAAAGGAAAGCGAGTGGATAGAAGCGTCTCAAAAAGAGAATTGGTTCCATACATCGCAAGTCATGGAATCCATTCAGTAGCTTCGACGTGATGCGTGGCCAAAATACAGACAGACAGACAAAAATAAAAATACAGCTTTGGCTTCAGTATAGATAGGAGTGCCATCCAAAAAAAATGTGACCTGGAGTTTTATTATAAGTAGTATTTTAGATTAATTTATAAAGTAAGTATGTATTGTCTAGGTTTTCCATATAATAATTTATTATTAATCGTATATGTCAGGGAATCAAGAATGCGATGCTAACTACCTATTCAATTTTATCGATATTATTCTGTTCAGTAGTAGTCGTACCACATCACTAAATTACGTCATCCAAATGATCGGCCAATTGCAAGCATAGAATATTACCTCGCCCCCTGCCCGCGCCGGTGCGATATGTTTGTATGAGGAATAGTGTTCATGAGCTATCAACAGGCTAAATAATATATGCTTACATCCGTTCAAATAAATCCTCCAATTCGTCCCGTCGCGGGGATCATTCCCTTCCCAGGGATTATCCTTAATACGTCCCTTGAAATCGAGACTAAATCTAATTACGACCGTCTCATTACTCGTTACGATCGGAGAAATCAGCACAATTTAAATTGGCATCGATTCAAACTCCCCGAGGAAATACCTTCGGAGATATGTCTCAGTGTACTTGAAAACAGTTACTTAGATTTTTATGTACTAAGGGCAACGAGTCTACCAAGTCATTTGCCAGATGGTAATCGTATAACCTTGCCCATAACAATTTCCTTGCCACTTAGAAGTTTCAGTCGCAGCGGCCTGCACAGCACTGGAGATGCGCTCGTTCGTTACCCAATCAGTTATTATGTCTAATAATTCTACTGCCTACTTTGCATATTATCAATCAAACCTATCTAGTACCTAAGCAGGCACTCGCAGAAGAATTAGTCTTACAACACGGTGCATTGCCTCTCATTGATTTATAATTCTTATAGAGTATAGACAATTAGACATGACATAATTATAATCCGCTCGTCTCGTTGACTAGTGGTGTAAAAAATAACCTGCAGCTTTTTGATAAACGCAATCAAAAGGATTGTCACCAAATGTACAAAGTTTGTATCAAGATATCTGTTTCAAAGTATACTGTGCCCACGTCTTGGAAAGTCCCGAGTGTTGTAAAACCGCGGATGTTCATGCAATGAATTTAAAGGAACGTTTAGATATGCAATCACTCGCTTAGGGTCCCACTGGTGGCCTTAACGTGGCAAGAAAGGATGGCAAGAAAGATAGCTTCGAATAAAATAGTTCCAAAATGAACTTTACAGACCCACACGACTAAAGTAGCCGACAAAGCGATTTCTAAATCGTGAGGAGTACGCGTTGGATTGATGTCGGTCCTTGTCAACGAGATGTCGTTGGATAGTACATGATTTATTTCGACTTATTTTATTTATTTATTTTGGTACCTATATATAAAATATTTTAACTTTTGTATCGATTATATCTCAGTGATGTAAGGTCCCGCAAAACATGCGTGGATTCTCTAAGATACAACCAAAGAGAATCTTCTAGAGCTCGCGCTTAGCTCTGTCTCGCAACAACTCATAAGCCAAGCACATAAGTGTGTGTTAAGTAAGTTCCAACGGCCTTGCTTGCAAGCTACCCGCCTATATCATCACTAAAGGCTAGACGAGAGTACAGACCACAGAAACTAAAGGGGCGAAATAACTGTCCAGCAATAACATACCGAAAGTAAAAAAGCTTCATATATGTAGAGAACTATACGAAAACACAGTTTTACAATCAACATTGATATTTGTAACCACATACTTTCATCTGCTACACTTGTAGAACAGCATTGTGGTTGTTAGAAACCAGGTGACCTTGTTCATTTGAAAGTTTATAGGTACCCTAGCCATTCCTCCTAGTGATGGGGATTTTGGGGAAAATATTTCAGAAGGATCGTAGCTTGAAATTAGAAAGCTAAGCTCGAAAATCATATCGCGATACAACGTTGGCATAGTTATAACCTAGTGTCCTGTAACCTAAACTTGTAACTTAGACCTATATACTATTTCTAGACCACGCATGACTAGCTATACCATCGTCTAGAATCTAGATGAAAACATATCGCAGACCTTCGATGGGTTTGTTTCCTCAGCTAGAGAGCACGTCTAGTATGTTATACGAGTACCACCTTAGACCACAACTTTACTTAACATCATGTGAGATAGCTATCAAACGCTACTCAATAAACATAAAAAACACCACCAAACCTCGTACATGTTCCAATAACAATGAAGCAAAACTATACCATCTGTTCCTTATTATCTCCGTAAACTACTCAGCAGATTATATTCGTTTTACGGTCGGCATTACACCTGCGGGCTACCCGCACGCCCCCCATCCCAGAGGAGCTATCCATGGGTACAATGACCCACATCCATTACTGGTATTAATGTTCCTTTACTTGCGTTAAAGCTTTGGACACGTAAAAAGCTATACACGCGGGCATGTCAATCGTGGGGATTCTGTCGTACTACGAAAACGTATGGCTATTCGTTCATACTGCGAAAACGCCGTGTAGACATTTAGACACACGACGTGCGATACTAGCCCTTAATTGCTATAGTGTATAAATAATATATAATATATAAATTTAGTGCATAATATTGAGATTTCAATTTTGTACTAATCAGGCTCAAGCTATTATTTTATGTCGTCATCGACGATAAGTCTATTTACCATTACGAAAGTAGTGTCGTGAAACACTATCCATGTTACAACAAAAATTACTTTTAGATGCCTGTTTAGCTAGACAGTGTCTAAAGATAAACGTCTAAAATTATTTGAAATCTCACAACAGAATTGAGTTAGACAAGAGTTAGACACTACTTAAATCAGGATTTGTGGTTTCTCATATTTAAACATGCGACTAAGGTATGTTTAGGAGTTAAATACTGTTTAACACAGGTTTAAAGTGTGTTTAATTTTTTGTGGTAAGACCCTATCAGTTTAACGTGTAAACTACTGATTTCACGATGCATGCATTAATTTCGTGAAACTGAAATACTTTCGCACCATAATATACGATTTTTTGATGAAAAAAGTGTTACGCAACTAATTTCACAGAGTTATGGGACATTACCAATGATTCGGAGGATTGGGCGAAAGATTGGTTTGTTGACCAACAATTTGCTGAGAAGGATCAATTGGTGATGTTTAAGAGGTCCATAAATAAAATAAAAATAAAACAAAAAATAAAAAGCCTACTTATGCCGGAACGAAATAGATAATTAAGCATTATTCTACTGAAATAATCAAAACCTTACATTTCAAAATTACTATTTACTAGCTGAGCACGCGGCTACGCCCGCTTAATTTTCTAAACTATAAGTAGCGTAAGTTACTCCTTATAACATCAGCTAACTGTCAGTGAAAATCCCATTAAAATCGGTCTAGCTGTTCCGGAGTTTAGCTGGAATAAACAGACAGACAATTAAAATAAAAAATGTGTTTTGTTATAAGTACCGTAACTTTCATATACATTTAGTAAAAAGCTGTTATTGTGACATTACAAACAGACATTTCAATTTTATTTATTTGTATATAAGTATACCAAGACTTTTAAGTTGGACTCACTTTCGGCAGCGTTTCTATGGCGGCAAGAGCTTATGCTATACTGGCAATCGCAAATGTAAAAATACATGCGGACGTAACAGCGGGCAAATATGCTAGCAGCGAAATATAATGTCAAAACGGATAAGGTAAAGAATTAAATATTCAATGATTTTTATTCGTGCTTTAAGTTTTTTTTATCCATATAATTACAAAAAATTTCAAAGCCGTCCAATTCGTAACAATGGTAAATTCAAATCAAGGTGTTCCTAATTTCTTATTCCCCTCCAAGAATTAGCTTCGTATTAAATAATAAATTCTGACGATAATTATTCTTTTAATGTTAGTAATTAAGATTACATTCTTCATTGCGGATCTTGCAGTATTACAGTAATTGTTGTGTCGTGTTTTTATGTTTTACTTGTTTCCGAAAGAGGTTCTCCGTTCAGTTATTTTATGTTTTCTATTTTTAAAAACCTTTATAACGTTGTAGGTGCTACAGGAATGAGTACCTAGTGGAGAACAATGAGACACAAATCCGAGTTAATTAGTTTATTACAGTTCCATAAAGATTCTAGTTAAATTGGTAACAGTTGTTGTCTACTCAAGTACCTATTTACTCTCTAGTTAGTTAATAAATATACGTATGAAGTATTCATTTTAGATTACAATCTCAGGGGTGGTAGTGGATAACACCATCCAAATACTGCCTTGCGACAAAAATCAAATAACTATTTATTTATACTAAGGTAGGTTAATTAGCACACAATAAACTGAAAACATAGCCCGGTTAGGTTCCTGGGCCTTGTGGTACCGCTTGTATGGTGATGAGAAGTGTAGGTTAAAGGCTCTGGCTCTCGCGAAGGAGCAAGGTTAATATGAGTTTTATACTTAAATTTTAAACATAATTGTTAGCATAAGAAACATTGTAAAAACTATTTTGAAAAAGAGTGCCGACGAGTTCCTTGCCCTTCTTGATCGATTTATACTGATTCGGAACAGGCACAGAGTCATTTATTTTAACTTTCATGAGTGGTCCCTTGGGGCCCATGTGAATAAAGAAATTTGGTGGTCGTTGCGATCTCGCCGCGTGCACTCCCTGAGGAAGAGCGGCGGACACGCTCGAAACCTAGGTCGACAATATCGACAAATGACGTGAGTTATAGCCGGTTTTTTAACAATTTATAATGTGTGATACTCACGAAAATTTTAATAGTAAAAGAAATTTGAATTTGAATTTGTATGAAAAGCCAAAAGGTGTAAACGCTCTTAACTGATTCATGTTTGTCTGTCTGTCTATGTGCCTAGATTAGGATCGGTGTTCTGGCAGCTGCACTTTCTCACTGATAGGTGCTAGGTGATAGATTTTCAAGTTGAGGGTGGAAGCTAGCCAGGCGTGTAGTAAGACCTTTCGTACCACCATGGCACCATGCTATGGTTGTATAGCAATGTTTTCCTTGGATAACGAAACGAGCGGATCGTTTGCATGATGACCAGCATACCTATCGCCAGCCCATAACAATTGCAGTGCCATCTCAGAACTTTGAATCAAAAAGGCCTGCGCGGCACTTCAGGGCGCTCGATACACTGAGACATTAGGTATTATATTAAGTCTCATAATAAAGCAATTCTGTCCAGCGACCTGTTTTACCCCATCAGAATACAACCAAGCATTTCCATACTTATTTCGAATCCTTAACTTACCCCAGGCGTTATTCGGAGGATGTCTTTGAAATCGCGTTAAATCCAATTTAAATATTCAACAGGTCTTAGTTGCCGGAGCGGCGGAATATTTCGCACATTTTACAAGATACCCAGCTTAATCTTTGTTAATACAATAATATTGGAAGTAAGTAGACGTCACTTGTTTAAGCCCTTTAAGATATTGTAGGGCATGCCGAAGGAATCAGTCGAGAGCGCTCGTCTTCAAGTTCTTTGTGATTCTAGTTTGTTTGATCGCTGCTGAATAGTAAGCGGATTCGTGAGATTATTATGATAGTGAAGTTGTCGGGAGTATAGTTGGTAACGTTATAGATTAGAATTTGCGTTGTTCTTTTGTTATCGAAATATTGAACATGGACCCAGCTCATTGTGTTTCCTAAGTTTCCATAGCGGTTAGATGGTGTGATATGGCTGCGATGTGTTACTGAAATGCTGGTTAACTAGCATTAGAGTACGGGATAATGCTGCTGCGAACTGCTGCTAATATTGCTGATGCTGTGATGGTTTCGTTCAGGCTACCTATAGCAAGCTGGGTGTGCTGTCCAGCCTGTGATGCGCTATAAGTAGGCCACGACTGTAACAATCAATTGTACATCCAATTGCTCTGTGTAAATCATGCAGCGCGGATGCAGTGCAGCGCTGGACTTAGTCAATGAAAGCTCTAAGTAATATTACTATTAGCCATGAGACGCAACGGCACAACAGAAAAACGACTTACACGTATTTTCACCTAACTAATTTTGAAGAGATAAAATAATCAGTTCAGTAAAAACCACAACGAAAAAATACAGTAAAATACCCCACAAGCAATACTAAATGCAACAGTGAAAGCTTTGCAGTAGAACCCGATAGAAACCTAAACGCTGTAGTTGCTTCTGAACGGTCCAGTGTGATTTAACAAAGTTTACTGTCGGTTTGCACAAACTGTGGTCGATTAGAGTAATTTAGTTGGAAAGCACAAGACGTGTTGTTCAGATAAGTATTCTAAAATAGACAATTTGCTATACATTCGGTTTACGAACACAAACTAGTTACAACATTAAAAAATAAGCAGATGAACTGATTTATCGCCTTACATTCGAAATCCATTTTTAGACTTTGACTAGGTTTATTCCACGTTAAGAAATTACACGTACAAAGACGTGCCGTAAAAAGTGTCGCCTTCTATTGTGGTTGTTATTCAAATAAAAAACTGAAGAAACTTTTTGAAAGTCAGTAAGGTCCCAAGGTAATTTGAGTGCAAAGTCGCACCGAATTTATGATTCAAAGTTTCTGCAGTTGCATAACTTGGAAAATTATCAAACTTCTATTTAAACTTTGGTTACCTACAGAATAAGCGATGGTAATTTTGACTTTAATTATAGAGGCAACAGAAACGGGAAAGCAGTTTTTTTTTATATTCTTGGCTTTCGTTTGATCACTATTGATGGTAAATGGTGATGAGACCAAAAATGGGGCCCACTTACCTAGAAGATAACTTCACTAAATATTTTCTCCTAAATTCACGTTTAGAAGTCTCCAAAATTCACAACAAAAGGAAAAATATAAAACTAACTCCACTTTGATTTATTTCGCCGTCTATTCCTCTACAAACAGACATAAAGAGGGAACAGCATACGAGGAATAGGAGCGAACGATATATACGATTTCTCAGTAGACGTTCCTGCATTCTCACCAGAAATTGGATTTACCTTCTGAGCTTGTTCACACTACGTCATCCATGAAACATACAGGTTGAGTTCGAATTTGTATGTTATCCCGGAAGGTAGTGATTATGACCATGGTTGTTGACAAGTTGTGAGAACCTCTCTTGTAAAAACGTCATTCAAATATTCCAAAAAAAAACTTCAAACGTGAAGTGCGCGGCTTTTACAAACTTCAACATAGTTCAATTGAATCAGCTGATCTAGGGCTGCCCGGAAGTTTTGTAGTAGAATTTTGACGTAAACTTTAAATGCCTTTTCTTCAATGAAAAATGCAGAATTTCTAAAACATACAATTTAAACTCAGGTTGTATAAACCATAAGAACTGCTTGTACCATTACCGTGTTTTTTAAAGTCGCATTTTGTACTTCGCTATATGTGGTCGGAAATGTTGAAATATTAGAACTGGCTCTCAAGTGCAGCAGCCGTAATACCTGATGATGTCTTCCACGACGTATCCGTCGACGGCGAACCTAGTCAACTCCGATGCGAGCGTAAGTGACACACGAATCCGAATTTATTCTTGAACACCCAGTTGCAGCGTGCACAGAATTGGCAGATAATTGGCGACAGATTTTCAACTTGAGCGTGGTAGCTAGCCAGATGAGTACTAGAAAATACCTTACTACAAAGATATTGTTGCATCACTATGTTTTTCCTTCACCAAAAGCTCAAGCTCATTATAGGGTTCGAACCATCGACTTATATCGGTGGATGACGGACTCTACCGCTGAGCCATCATCACTTATGAAAAAGTATATAACTAATTAGTTAGAAATAGAATATGCATATATATAAATATTAGGCACAATGTTAATAAGCAGATTGCAACCTCACGATTTTATACCTCCGGAAGAGACTAGATTTCCCACGACACAGGGTATCCTAGTGTGGGAACTAGTACACACAAGAAACTTATTGCTTCAAGTACAGTTCAAGTGATAATCCTCAATCTTAGATTTACCTAGACTTTAAGTTCCAATTGTAACATTTTTAGTGAATAAACGTTATTATTATTATTATAAATTAATCGAAGAATTATTTCTATTTAGGTTTAAAGTCGAACAACACCGCCACGGAAAGTAGACGTACTGTGAACGTGCCCACCGTCAGTGGCTCATTGCAATCTCGCGATGCACAGTAAACACAGAAGCAATACGAGCTGCTTAGCGGAATTTATTAGGAATCAGAATCGCTGCTAACTGTGCAATTTAGTTCAGCTTCTTGGGATTAATTGTGCTTCAGTTGGTGGAACACACGTGTTTATTCAATACACATGAGGTTATACAGAAGCACAGAACATATAATATGACAGAAGCTTGATTTATGTAATTATACTAGCTTCTGCCAGCGACTTCACTCGTGTTCCCACAGGAACTATGCATTTTCCGGGTTAAAAAGCCTAAGCTACTCTCGGGCCATAAACTATATCTGTGTCAAAAATCACGACGATCCGTTGCTCCGTTGCTGCGAGTTACAGGCTATCTTTAACCCGGAAAAATGCGCTGTTCTGGTAATCGCCACACGAGTGAGACCGCGGGCCGAAGCTAGTATCAAGATATAATTTTGACTAACCTCAACGCATTGATCGTGGTCATGAGAAGACCAACTACCTACTACTACTTCTATGTGTTCGATAAAAAGTTATGTTTTGCATCATGAACAAAAAAAAACAATAAGCGGTTCGATTTTATTAGTCCAACGGAGGTTCAGAAGTGTCACAAGAAGTACGACGTAACAAATGTCGACTTGTAACCCAAAAAACTTAGTAGTACAACGTCTCTTACTTTTCCTGTTATACAGAACCATTACGACCGGTACATGAATATTTAAAGGCCTGAATATACAAGTTTTTTCGTTTCCTTTATTATCATCCGATGATAATTAAGAACAGAGTCGAGGTTCGTTTTCCTTTCTGAATATTGCGAATATAATTTTCATTGACATTAGGATGTTGGGACCCACGAGCCAGAGAGTTGGCCTCTATGCGTAATTACCTTGCATTGTCTATTGGAATGTTAGTAGATGTTTTTAATGGGATAGATTTATAATAACTTCCTATATTTTTTGAGAACTCAATATGACATTATGTTCAAATATTGAGCCTGTTTACATCCTGTATATAAAATCCAAAGGTCACTGACTCACTGACTAAACACGATATCTCGAAAACTATATACTTAAAACTACATGAAACTGAAATTTAGCAGGTAGATAATTTATAGTGAGGAGACGTCAGCTAAGAACGGATTTTGCGACATGGCCTGAAAGGGGACTGAGGGCTATTATAAGTTTATATGAAAGCCTTAAACTATTATCAACTGTGCGAAGTCGGGGCGGGTACCTAGTATTTATTAAAAAAAATACTGACCTCATTGTCTTTGTCAGCGTCTTTGATGTGCTGGGCGATGAACCTCACGCTTTGCAGGGCCGCTGCCACTTCCGGTGAAATGTTACGAGGTATGAAGTTCACAGATTCCGTCACTGAAATAAAAATACTCGTCAGATTTGCTTCTTTTGTCATTACACTATTCTGGTTTGATGAGCAAAGCAGTCAGTGAAATTGCAGGGTTTATGAGACTTACCTGACGTCTCAGGGTAAAGAGCGCAAAACAGTGCCGCGCATGCCTTTGAGTTTCAAAATTCTGAATGGCACTGCAATTGTTATGGTCCGGCGTTACGCTTACCATCAGGCAAATGACAAGACCGTCTCGTTATGCAATAGTATAAAAAATATAGCAAATTAATAAAATTAATTATTTTTATTTCTTTCTTTTAACTTACTAGAGTTTCTCTGGTGGAGGTGCCCACTTGCTCCGAGGATGTCATCTTCAGGTCCTGGAGACTTGCGGTAATCACCATTGTCGTCATTCTTCGGATTCCCGAAGGCATCAGTCAAGCTGTCACGGCTGCTAGAGAAAAAAAATATTTAAAGAAACTAAATCATCGATTTTCTTTTTAAGTACTTATATTTTTTATGTTTGACATCAGTTATTACTCATCAGTTCTTAGTAAATTATATATCTTTGCTGTGACTTAATTTGAGGTGGCAATTTTTAACAGTGTGATAAGTAACATGACCTTTTCTCATCGTCTGCCTTTTTAATTTTTTGTGGCTATGTTAGGTACTCGATTTTTCCGCCAATTGACATTAAGTATGATTTTTTTAACACCCTTTTATTAGCTTCACTTGTATCTAACTAACAATGTAATAAATTCTTAGAAGTCAAATTTTAACCTACTTCTAATTTTTATATCGATATGAAACTTTGTATGTATGTGTAGTTCGGATGACAAAATTATAATTTAGTATCATGGATCTGATCTGATGATGGAGCTAGGAGGTGGATAGTGGAACTCTTCAGTGGCAAGTAAACTCTTCGAGTTTGGGCTCATATCATTCGATTTGACGAGTCCAATAGATTGCGTTTGGTGTTGAGGTTCTGATTGTGGAGCCAGGAGTTGGAAGTGTGTTTTTTAGTTTCCTTATACTTCATAGTATTCACGAATAGACTATAACACTAGGGTGGTATTTTGATACATTTTATGGAAGAATACCACCCTTAAAAGTGGAAAATGTCATATATCGCGATATTTTCATAGAAGTTGATTTCCGCTTTTTTAAAAGCAATTTCATTTGTTTTGACTACGCACGGGTATTTAGCCAGTATCAACTAACCCAAAAAAGTACAAGTTATAAAACATCATAAGAGTCAACGATAAAAATTTGCGCCAAAGTTGTTTCATTTTATACCTACCCACGTTTACGGACGCCAAAGAGAAAAAAAGCTCGTGAAATAAACATTAGTTTTTAGGGTTCCGTAATAAACAAGCGGCAGCCCGCAATGAGCAGGCCACAACACTCGCAGAACCGACAACCGGTGGGGAAGAAAGGTGAGAATGGCGGCCACGAACCGGAAGACGTAGCGTAGACCGGTCACCGGAACGTGGACCGACTGGGCAAACCCGTGGGGAGCCGTTGGATACAAGAGATAAATAGCCGGATCCATGTGGCGTTCTATAGGAAAGCAGTACACGTCTTCTGGCTTATGATGATGATGATTAAACAAGGAATCTTTTATAAGATTATCCACTCCTTCCGTCCCACCTGTCACAGATAGCTACCTATACGAAAGAAAAGCTATAGGCAACTACAGTACTTAACGTAAAATTCTAGAAACTTATCAAAAAACCTAATAACTGGCATGTTTTAGCCAACAAATCGTAGTTATATTCCATCATAGCTAACCAATTACGCCATCCCAAAACAAAGTAAAACAAAAAGATTTTCCCTACGGCAGCGAACAGAAAATTGCTATAAAGTAAAAAGTAGTAGTCAGTAAAATACTCGCGGGCGGGATGCTTACGCCCGGAGCAAATTGCTAACGAATTACGCCGGGCTTCAGTCAATATATACGAAAATAGGGGAAATAAGGGTTGTTAAAAGTAGAACGGCATTTTAACACTAAATATTTTGTGTATAATTGATGAGACGAGTATGTCCTTTTTGCCCGGATACGACAAAGAAAAAAGGGTTATATTTTCAGCAGTCAAAAACACGATAATGAGAGAACGCCAATTCAACAATCTATTGCGCAACTAAAATTTTCGTTTCATAATTTTTGACAGCTATCTAGCACAGATACTACGTGGTAACAAACATTCACACACACAATCTTTTGCGTATAATTATAATATTAGGTCGGACAGTAGGAAGTAGGATAGTAATAGTGTTGTAATCCAAACCTAGTTTAAGTGTAGAAACCTAGCCTTGATTAAGGTCATGGTACAAAGCTACTAGTTGCACTAACATTCGAATTCAAGTAACAAACAACACAAAACTATTGGCCAATAATTCCACACGGTATTGTTTAAAGCCGTTGACGTGCAATTAGTTACGAGAACAAAACATCGCAAATTATAATCTTCGGAATAATTTCTATTCAACGATACACAATTTATTGGATGCGCCTACACGGTCCGAATACTGCTGAAATCGGGGGAATCGCCGGGAACCGGGTAGGGTTGCCATGATATTGGGAGTTTATGAGTTATGACTATTATTTTTTTTATTAAATTCCTATTTTCGACAAATTTCCAACCAGGCTAATAAAGGCTAGCCGGACGTTCACTTGAAAATGCCATACTTATAGGGACAGCTTATCACACGATGTTATAGCAAAAAATCTTGTTTAAAAATATTCTTTTCTCCAGATTTCTCTTCTTTGAGCAAAACTCTGGCCATATAAAGTTTTATTCCTATATATGATATAAATTAACTTTAGTAATTACGTTAATCCTATGATTTCCGCCATGTGTAAAACTAACACAACATTTTTAGCACAAATTTATTATATAATAAATTTCTTATAGGAAATTTCTGCTAAATATGTTGTACACATGGTGGAAATCATAGGATTAACGTAAACGTAAACGTAAAAAAATCAACAATTTTGATTGTAGATTTTTTCGATTCAGAACCACTCACAATTTGTTACGACATACAAAAAAATGTCCGGTGGAAAAAGTGCAAATGGTAACACTATCCTGGACAAATCCCGATAATACCGAAGCGGCCGTTAATTTGCCGGTGCATCATACCGATTCCGACGGCATACCGATGCCTACGGTTGACCGGGAACCGATAGAGGATCGGCTTTAGAAGCTGGTTATTATTAAATTAGTACGTACTATTACTTTTTATACACCCTTCACTTAGAGCGTTGATATAGAATACAATTTTATGTTTATTTATGTTCATGAAACCATTAATAGAAAGAAGTTATGCATCTGGACGTCGTTGTAACAAACTGAATAGCAATATCCCTCTTCGTCTAATATATATATGTTTTATATTATTATGTAACTGGAAATAAAATATATTAAACCTCTTCTTAGAAATCGAAAACATATAAATAGAAAAAAGAAAACGTGTTTATGATAACTTAATTTATTCTAAAAATAAAAAATTAACGTAAAATAATTAAAATAAAACAAATAAGTGCAGTACTAATGTGGCACAAAATGGTACAATTCAGCGTAATCACAAAACAGAGAGGAAGCAGAAGTGACGCTTAGTACTAAGAGCGCGAAATAGTCAAGAGCGCCTACGCGTAAGCTTTAAGCTACCCGCGTAAAAAAGTAGCAGAAGGTTTCAAAAGTCCTTTTAAAACCGCCTGATATTTTCTAGACGCGGATGACGTTAGCACACGTCACCGTTTAGCGCGCCAAGTATTAGGTGTCCCTTCTGCTTTTACTCTGTTTTGTGGCTGGTTTTAAATAAATAGCACTGACCTTCATGTAATTAGCTAATTAAAACACTTACCTCATCTCAAGCTCGTTAGTGTATCCGTTCGATACGAAGGTGTCGTCATACTCCGGCAGGGAGTACTTGGTCCTCCTCATCATGAGGAGTTTCGGCATCAGCTGCAGGAACACCTTCCGCATCCATGGCGGCATGTTGTGTGTGGACGGAGACCTAGGGTGGAAGTACTGTGTTACAAACCAGCGATTTTTATACTCTGTTGTTTTAAAAATGTCTATCGATAAGCTAAGTTAACATATTTTGACTATTATTGTGACACCTACAATTCTGTCATCTAATTGTAGTTTCAATCTCTCGTTATAAATGAGAACATGAGAAAGAGATGGAAAGTATATACTTTCATATGCATTTAGTAAAAAACTGTTGTATTAACATTACAAACAGATACTTCCATGTTATTTATTTGTATCTAAGACAGGCTTTCAAATGCGGTTTCCAGAATACACCTGTAACAGATGAGTGTTGATAGATTTTCATCTAGAAGGAGGTACAAGCCAGGCTGGAGATACCATTTATGGTCTTTTAGCATTGTAGGTACAGTTGCATCAAGATGTCCCACACCGAAAGTGCACTCATTATTGGAATCGATTCTTCGACCTACAAAAAAAATGGGTGACTTCGCAACCACTAGGCCATTGATTAACTACACGACTGCCCGAAAAAGGGATATAATGTTTTATGTGAGTTTCCTTATTCCACCATAACTTTTAAATGCCTGAACTGATTTAGATGTATGAGGTATCGTTAGAATCTTTACATTACCCCGAGTAACACTGGCTAGGCCAGTTGTGATTTTTGTTTAGTTATATTTGTTACTCAATACCTTAAGTTAATTCAAAAAATTTATCTCAAAACTATGTTAAAAGAACATTGGAAAATCAGGACATTTTTCTGTTACGAGGTCTTGTTCTTTTATTTCTGTTATAGATATTTATTTTTCTACTGAGATAAAATTAAATATATTATGTCACTTAACACGTTCATTTTAGAACGTAGAGTCGTTATGATATTTCGTAGTAGAGTCGTTACTGAGCGTTAATGACGTAATAACTTTGCCAGACGAATTATCATTTAAATTCATGTAAAACGTTGTAATGTTTTATCTGTAATATCTTTCGTAATTACGCGCAATGATTACTTCAGTATAGAAGTTGTTTCTTGGGACTTTGTTCAGACGTTGGCCAAAGTTGATTGTTATATAGTACATTACATTGTTTTACGTTTTTTTAACATTTCAATCTCTTTTTGCCTATATAATTTTACCGTAAATAAACTTAGTTCTAACACTAAGTATGCATTCAATAAAGAGCGTTCCCTAGTCTAGAGTGCGATGTCCATATTTCACGCACTATTGTCCCGTTATCGGGTGACAACGATACAAAGAGCGCGAGATTTATGCCGAACGTGCCTTTATTTAGCCAACCATTTTACAGGTCCACTGGAGATAGAAGGCAATGCACTTTATTAACGTTGTAAAATAGTCGAGTTTTCTATAAAATGGATTATTTTTCCATCAACTCGTCAAACCGTCAAAAACATTTTTATACGCAGGCTTAGATCATTTTAACGTTCGCAACGGATATGTATGTAGTAACGGATATCGTTAAGACGAATTTGTTGTAAAACTATTTTTTTCTAATGGAGAGTCGCACTTGACTCTACGCGAAGGATTCTGATGCAAGCTTTAGACCGTGAGCAATAGAACATCTTCACAAGTTAAGAAGGGCTAAGAGGCCTTTGCCTAGCAGTGGAACATAATAGACTGGTAATTATAATAAATGATAAATAATAAATTCTAAACACTAACTCTACTATACATACATACTCAAAAAATTAAAACTCAAATGTCCAAAGTATGTACATACGATGTCCAAATTCGAGTAGGTACGTGACACAAATAAAGATAATTGCGGCGTATCAATTGGGAATTTCCCAAGTCAGATACACATTCCCGATAAAGCCCCGATCGGTATTTACACGTTAACCACAACAGTTTCTGAAATCTAATTGCTTTGAAATAGGATTCATTTGCGTATTGATTCATGAAATAGGTACGATAGTCGTTACAATGGGAATCAAGGGATCACGTAATATGTAGATTAGGATTGATTGGGTTTAATGTTTGGATACTCATTTCATCAATTACGGTATGAATCTATCCATCTACGATATATTTACGAGCTTGGCCTACTAATTAAATTGCTCATATCGAACAATATCGGTTCTAACATTAGGTATCTTTTGAACAGTAATTCTCAGGCTAAGATTTAGAGACGAGTTTGGTCAGAGACGTGGACTTTTGTTTCCCTATGTCAAAAATGAGAAATTTGACTTATGCAATAATTATTAATCCACATTTAGATTCATCTCTAAATCTTAGCCTTACGTTTGCTTGTCAGAATAACAACGCTTTTGCGTCAAGCGCGGATTTCGTGATACTCGAAATGCGCGCTTGACGCAAAAGCGTTGTTATTTTGAAAAGCAAACGTACGTTTACTTGAGCGTCTAAGCTGCCCCTTAGAGCTTGTCTCGATGAGCCGTTTTACGCGCGAGTCGAGTCGCGTGTTTGAACCCGAATTTCGAACGCAAAACGCGCGATTTCAAGTGAACGTAATGCGTAAGCTTCTATTATCTCGCCTCAACTGGGCAACCTTAAGGTTTTTTCTTCATTGTATTTTATCATCATTGATTGGAGTAGTATCTCGACTTCTCGACGTTTATTACGCATTAAATCGTTTATTTTAAACCAAGGTTTTTATCTATTTTTCATTCAAGCCCTGATTCTGTTCGATTTGTAATGTTTATGGTTTCTAACAAACAGATTCGTCTGGAAATAATTGCCAGCTTGTCTATCAATCAGAAGCCTAATGTAGTTACTAGACATCTAGACAATGGTCTACATCTTTCGGTGAAAGAAAACATCGGTTCCAACCTTAGCATGGTAGTATTTTCTATAGGCAGTGCTAACCTAACCAGATAGTACCGTCATGTTGAAAATCTGTCAAGCAAATATAGATGTGTTCGCTTGAAAGCCAGTCTTCTTGTAAGTTTTAGCATGTTACAACCATTGCTGCTTAACATCAGGTGGTATAATGCTCAAACACTAAAAAGCTTATCACAGTAAATCGAACAGGAATCTTTAAAGTCTTATAACTAAATAAACGATTTTCTTACTTATTCTTATTTATTTTTGGTTATATCAGGTTTTAATAGAAGCGTTAGCAAATAAACCAAAGCTTTATGTACCTAGTGTACATTTTATTAACATCAAATATGTATGTAATTAAATTTTGCTTTTATAAACTATGTGAAAATTTAAAAAAGATATAAACTAAACAAATCTTTATTCTAAAACACAAATAAAGCACTAGAATTTAGATATGATACCGATATAATGCACTATGTAAAGAGGGTAAAATAATCTCTAGCAGTTACATTACCATAGTTACCCAACGTTGTGTATTTTCCTGATGCTTTAGGTTAAGCTTACCTACTATATCTTAATCTACGCTGTAAAAATAAACAACTAAGAAGGAAGAGCCAGCGCGAAATGTCATCAGTACTAACGAAGATTTAGTGCAGGAAGACAGCTTGTGCTAAATCAGCTGAAACAATACTCACCTAAAATGAACGTTTAGTACTAACACCGTCATCCAAACACTAAGCGACACCAATATCATAGTGAACAGCAAGTACTTTCCTAACAGCGGTATCGCCAATGATGTTGGTGGTATAATCTCAGCCAACAGCAGGAAAAATACCGTCAACGACACCAGTATAGAGATGCTTAACGATATCTAGGAGAAAGAAATAAATTATATATTACCTGAAATGCACGTTAACTATGCAAACGGTAACCAATACGCTCAGTGAGACCAGTATCATGGTGAATAGTAGATATTTCCCAAGCAAGGGTATCGCCAGGGAAGTTGGCGGGATGATCTCGGCCAGACCAAGGAAGAACACAGTGAGGGACACCAGGATGGAGATGCAGAGCGAAATCTAGGGAAAAGAAGTCTCTTTTGAGTTACACAGTCAATTGGGATGTTGCATGAAACACGAAATACATAATTTATGTCGTTATACAGTTTTAAAAAGATCACATGAACAAAACAAAAATGAAATTCACAAACAATATATGATACTGCATCTAAAAGATTCCCATACTTATTGAACAATTTTTTTTTATCATTCATTAGTAACTTAAATGCCACCAATACCACCAGATTCTTTACATTTTAATGTATGGGAAATGTCTAAAAATTTACTATGAACTATGTACATGAACACAGTTTTTCTCGGCCAAATCAACAAAATGCATGTTTTTAGTACAGCTTTACTGCCCGCATAGAACAAGTGACGTCAAATAGTCTATCCAATTTGTATGGGGCGTTTTAGAGCTCTATAGATACGCCTGACTTTGACTCTCATTTTTGACGTTTCTATAGCGTTCGATTTCCAGTTTTTTCGATATAGACATTTAATTCTCATGAGATTGACATTATAAAAAAATGGAGTCAACATCCCTATTGATGGCATGGATTTTGCGTGCACTACTTTCGATTTAATACTTTATGTTATTTATTTATATTTTCACATAGTATAGCAATTTATTTATTTATCTTATGATGTTTAAATATTAAAAAATCTTTTATTTATTTTTTAAATTTGTGTGTTTTGTGTGTTTAAATAACCCAAATTTCAATTTGTAAAAATTAATAAACTGTATACTGTGTTATAAATCTATTCGTAGTGCACTTAAAATCCACTGAATTTTGAATTTTGATACATTGTCTTTCCACATGATACTTATACACAAAATATGTACACTCGGATGGGTATGGAATGATGGTCAACTTAAATGACTAGGAAATAATGATATTGGTAGTTATAAATTTAAACTTTGACTAAAATTAGTACAAACATCTCCAAGCTACTTTAATAATTACAAGGACATGTTGACATGCACAAGAATACCAATACAAGTAGTTAATAATATTAAATAAAAAAAGATTAAATAAAAATAGAAAAAACCCACACAAAACTGTTTCTGTTCAACGTCATTATTTTGAATATCTTTGTTATGAGTACAATTAATTTCCCCAGCAACCGTTTTCGTAGCAAAGTTAGATTTAGTTGGCAGAAGTATTAATGTAGTAGGCTAGTTAACCAATACCTACATTTACCCCGTCAATAAAATTACCCAACTTATATCTGTCTTTCCGGATATAAATTAAATTTGCAACGCTAATTGTTACCCAATATTACGTCGAAAACTACTCCCCAATCGTAAAATTAGCGAAAAATAAAAGTCCGTATTTTTTTTTATTATTTACAATATTTTTCATGCCAGCAAAACCACCTTCTTCCAAATACGAGTATAACTCCTATATTTTACAGTACATAAAACTTCGACAAAAAGCATTCATGTTGTTGATTTAAAAAAAAGTAGCTTTTGGCGCAAGAGGGCCTATACAATAAATAAATCTTAGAAAGAAAAGTGGAGCGTTGAAAACTCTATACCTAATTCGTATGTTTCATTTTAACAGGCTTGAAAAAAATATATAAAAAACACTTGCATCAAACAAGTTTTTTTTTTCTCGCAGACATTTATTTATTATTTATTTATTTATTTTTTACATATATTATTATGTTTAAAAAACCATCATCAATAATAGTTGCTGAAATTACTTCACGGTACACACCTACTTTAGAAAAAAGGGATTAAAGGCGTATCGTTTTCCATAAGTTCCTTATTTTTTATTAGATACCAGTGTCCCCAAAAATCCCAAAGACTACGCCAGTAGACAATTTGTCAATGTGTAAATTGTGGAAAGACAATAAAACCCAATAGAATCTGATGGAGCTAATACGTCGTGTCTAAAACAAAAAAGACTATGGACGGATGAGTGGAAGCGGAATGGGTGGCGGACTTGGCTATGAGCATGCTCTCAACACACATACTCTTAAAGATATGTGTATCAACGTTCTATGATAATAATTGGGGTGTTGCAAGAAACACAAACTACACAATTTCTGTCGTTATACAATCTTAAGAAGATCACATTAACACAATAAAAATGAAATTCACAATAAATATACAGGTAATTTCAACAAAGATCTGCATCTAAATGTTTTCCAAATTCAACAATTTTTTTTTCGTCGTAATTTGTATGATACTATCAAATTCTTTACATTTCAATTAATAAAAAATTGAAGTTGGGGTTTGCGTTATAGGGTATGGAGGTTAAACTAAATTAATTTCAAATAGTAGAGTTTAATAATACAGTTTGCTAAACAGCCTTTAGGCAGCCTTAAATGTATCCACAAACTATAAATTCATATTATTTAATAAACTTAAATATGTATTTAGCTACGTTATAGCTGGAAAAGTCCTAATTTAAATCAATAGAACATTAATAACACATAATACATACTTCACCCACATACAAACACACATGCACAATACACATAAACACTTACCTTTTCACCAGAATCCGATGGCAAGTAGAATACCAGTACAGTAAGGAAAGTCAGACCCACGCAGGGAATGATTAGATTCACTGTGTAGAATAGAGTTTTCCTTCGCATCGTTAATTTGAATGTTATGTCTGCAACAAAATATAAACGGTCTTACCACAAAAACATTAGATACACCCTAAGCCTGTGTTAAACAGCGTTTAACTGTTAAATATGCTTTAGTTACGTGTTAAAATATGAGCAACCAAAAATCTTGATTTAAGTAGTGTCTAACTGTAGTCTAACTCCATTCTGTCGTGACATTCCTAATCATTTTAGACGTTTACCATAGCTAAACAGCCATCTAAAAGTAGTTTTTTGTGGTAACATGAAAAATGTATAAAAATGTATATGAATAAAAATAATTCACAACGTAAACTAAATTAAATAAAAATAAGTGCTAAGTGCCAGCATTTTGATCACGTGTGCCTTCAACCAGACATCTTAAAATGAATGAAATATTTTTACACATAAATTTTAATAGTATCTAATTAAAAAAAACAACGCAAAGTGTCCCTATTTTCCCTGAGTTCTGTAGTATAGGATGGAATCCGTATAAAGTCTTCCAGTAAAAAAATCCTCCATCGAAACTAGTTACGCACAAGTATGGAAAAATCCTTCGTCGAAACTAATTACGAAGTTCAGGTTTCGTACGCGGTCGAAGCGACTTTAATTCTGTCACAGGATCACAGCTTGTACAGTTATAAAATAAATCAAATTCATGGAATTTGAACAAACAATTATTCCGTAATATAATAAATGCGAAAGTGTGGTTGTAAGTTTGTTAGTATGTTGGTTTGTCCTTCTTTCACGCAGCAATGATGCCACGGATTGATAGATTAATCTTTATGAACCGGAGAGTAACTTAGGCTACTTTTTACCCCGGAAAAATGCACTGTTCCTTTGCTAATCGCCACGCGGGTGGAACCGGCTAAAAATCTCAAAATGTGTACATACCTTAAATACCTTCTAACAAAAACAAGCTAAGGGCTACTGTTTTCCTAATTTAGGCTAAATCTTTAGTCAGCTTACCTGAAAATGGCTCAGGGCAGCAAGGATAATATTCTTCATTTCTCGTTGCTGGTACTTCTAATATGTCCCATTCCACAGATAAGTAGAACTCGCTTAGGTCTATCCCAACGTGAACCAAGCTGCTTCCGGGAGACTGGTCCATGTGTTTGAGATCCACCTGAGACATTGTACAAGAAATACTAATGCAAATAAGGTTTGTTTGAACAAATAAACAAACTTTCTCTTTTTATTAATAGTATAGAATTAGTAAATAAATTGTTACAAACCTGAGCACCATTATATGTCCACGAGCCGAATTTCATGAAGCAGGTCTGCTCGTCAAAAGGAAAGTACTCGACGTTGATCTCACAGGAAGACTTGTAGATGGCTGGCGGCTTCCAGTTCACCTCACCAGTGTACTTTAACGTGGCTTTCGTCATTAGAGTCACCTGAAAGATAACATATAGTTATGTTAGTATCTTGGCAAACGTATCAACTCCGATTAGAAGCAACGAAGATATAATACATGTTATTTGGATGACGTGTGACTACCGTCTTCGTAATTTCTGTTTTCCTAGACAGGCCCTTTTTTGAGTGGACGAAATGCATTCTATTGATAACGGCGCCGGGGTTGTTTCAGACTAAACGCTATAGCTGAAAGCAGGAAGACTTTTCGATTTCAAATTCAAAATGCTTTATTAATACCTATATGAATAAAGCCTACGACCTACCCCAAAAGAGCACTTATGAAGGTTAAAATAAATGACTCTAACAGCGGTTCTCTATATCGTTCGTCTACCCGAATCACAGACTAAAACTAATGCTGTCTTTAAGTACCAACTTAAACCTCCGTTATATGGCCCAGCCACAACTGTTGGGGGCACGGGCCTAATTACGAGGCGTTTTTTCATATAAATAAATTTTGTATTTGTATTAGATTTTTAACTTAAGGGTTTTAAGGCGATCACTAGAAAGTGCTCTCAAAATCAAAATTAAGACTTACTTCGTAGTTCCCATCCCAGTTGTTGTAAAGCACGATGTCGGGCAACCAGATGTGTTCAGATGGTACGTACAGCATCTCCACGCCTCCGTAGTCGTCCGGGTTCCATTGCAGCTTGTAGTCAAACCATTTCTGGAAACAAATTAGAAAAGCAATAAGTGAGTAGTTTAACGCTAGCGTGTCGAGGTAAACATAAGGGTTTTTTAAATTAATTTGTACACCTTCGTCATTTTATGTTGCGTTATTGCTCTGCGTTGCCTCGTAAGATTCGATCGGTCAGATCAATAGCACCGCCCATTTCCACATTTAGTTGCAAATCAAACGTTTGGTTAAATTAGTAGGCAACAAATACTCATAGACTGTATATCAAAAGTGAAAAAAGTATAATCCATGTTTTTATACTTGTATAATATAAACCAATATGGCGAATCACCAATCAATCATATAAATTGAAAAATCCTAACCCAAATCATTGTCATTGGCTGGCGATCAGTTCACTATTCATGCGTTATTGATGTCACTGGTTGGCATCCGCCAACTTTTTACATAGAGGAGTATAAAAACACGGTTCCAAATACCAAAATCTCACCTGCTCCACCCAAAGGTTCGTGGTCATGACCTGGTTCTTCAGGTTGACCTCCATGAGCTGTGAGAGCTTGAGCCCGAGCCTGACCGTCAGGATGTCGCTGACGTTGGTCACGGGTCGTATCAGTCGGTTGTAGTTGCTGAGCAAGTCGTCATAGAGACGTTTTACATCGGGATTCGCTTCGAGAAGTTTTACTCCTGCAAAATATTCATAGAATTTTCTTGGAAAAAAATTAGACTCGTCAAGATACTACTCTCATTGTACCTATTATCTCTCTAAGAGATATGTACCATGTAGGAGGGAACGGTCCCACACACTATTGTTGCCAACTTTTTAACCTTATTGTGTGGAGATTATATAGTACCTAAGAGTATATACAGCCTGAGTTTGAATTGGTATGTTATCCTAAAAGGAGATCAGTCTACACCTTGGAGGTCAACAACATTTCTATCACGACTTTTCGAGATTCGGAATTTTTCATTGATGAAAGTACATTTAAAATTTACGTCAATATTCCACTAAAGAATTTACGGGCAGCTCTATAGATCAGCTGATTCAGAAAAAAAAAGAGAAAATGCAGCGCACTTCACGTTTGAAGTTGAGTTAATTTTTTTATATGGTCTTTGGAATGACCTATTTCCAAGGGAGGTTCTCACCACTTGTATAATCACCCGCTTCCGGGATAACATACAAATTCAAACTGACACCCTGTATACAAACTTTCGCATTTAGAATATTAGTAAGATATATGTACCTATTAATTTCAATATATTGTGAGTTTGCTCTGTAAATCATTTTTACTCAAAATACTTTATTTTCCAGTTAGACTTCCAATTAGGATGTCTATTTATTACTAAATCACGTCGAAGCTATATTTTTTTATAAGCGGTCAAATGCAAGACAATTTTGTTCTTGCGTTTGACCGTTATCTCACTTGGTACTCAATGGATGTGACTGAAATTTGTTATACAGAGAAGTTTTAGTTTTCATGTTTCCGAGGGAAAAGCTATAGAAAAGTTCTTGGTGGAAACGCGGGGCACTACTATAGTGAGCAAAAATATTGAAAGGAGAGATTTATAGTTAAAAACCAAATGGAAGGAAGTAGAGCTAATTAAATATAATTTGTCAGGGACAGTAAAACTAAGTATTTTTACTAAATGACTACTAAATTATTAAGTTTGCAAACTCACGTGTTGTAATATTTAAAGTATAAAATATAGGAAATTCACTTACCAAAACAATTTCTGGCGTAGGTCAAAAACAAAAACAGAATCTTGACCTTCATTTTAATCAAATTTCACAATATTTCCACATTAAATGTTTCAGTGTTCCATATTTAGCTATTCAGGATGAGCCCAAAAACACACTGAGAGGCGCGTGTGTAATCAATATACTACGAGCCCGCTACAGAAATAACGCCCTCGTAACAATGAGCTGTGAACAAACAACTGCTACGGGCTACGGAGAAAGTGCTACGAGGATTGTAAGTAATTGTCATGAACCAGTACTACCATTAATCAACAGATGGCGCTTTTTAAAACTTATTTTGTGTACATTTTTTATCCCATATTTAAAAATACCCTTTCCAACTTGTGTACCTAATGCTTAGAAGGACTAAGTCGCGTTATGACTAAATTTCATATTTAATTAGTTTTGTCTCGGAACTACCTATTACAAAAAATTAAAAAACGTACTACTTCACTTCAGTGACTAACATTTAGTATGATTTATTTAATGACAACACAATTGCTTCCGGATACAGCTCTGGCAACACAAAGAATACAAAAATTTAAAAACTTGATGCAAGTAGTCAAATGATCTGCGAGAGTCCGTCTAGGTAGATACACCTACTTTGGTATTATGGAAATAACAGGTAATATAGTTGTTTGCTGTATAAGTTGCATTGCAATAATTGTTATGGGTAATGCTGTCGTTTTTAACATCACGTCGACACTTACATAGTAGTTTTAATAAAATAACCAAAGTAAAATAAGTAATTTAATTTAACATTAAAGCAGACGATAAATAAAGAAATAAATATACAATTATATACAACAACTGAGATTTTCTCCGAATGTTATCTTTCAACCCATTCTTTTTGTCTTCGGTAAGGAATAACCTCGTGTGGTCCGGCATTATCTACAACATAACAATACTAGAAGTAATATGCTTTACTTGAAATTGGCACGACTCACACACGGTGACATGACTAAAGCCGGCCATACACGCTACAGTCTACTGGAGAGGTCTGCCTGAGCAGTTGTGCTTGCGGAGGTTATAGACGGGAGCATGTTATTGGGTTAGAACTGCACAGGTACTATGTCCCATACTCCGTTCTACCTGCGCAGGCAGACTGGTGCGTGTTTCTAGGTAAACCTGCACACGTCTGTTCCCATACACGCTCCAGTCTACCTGCGCAGGCACACTTTCATAGGTAGACCTCAACGGCAGACCGTAACGTGTACGTCCGGTATAAAAGAAGTAAGAAACAAAACCAAACATACCTTTTGCGAATTTCGGCACTGGCATTAGACTAAAAGGGTAGAAATATGGATTGAGAAGTCTCTTCACAATTATCGTTTTATCTTGCGCCATTGTATAACCTATAACAAAAGTGTAAAGTAAGTAAAATGATATTGATATCGATTCTATAGAGTCACAAACCTAAACTAAATTTAAGTTTTACTCTCTTTCCATTAAATAAATGAGAACGGGATGGAAGATATTCGACACGTCTAAATTTAATTTAGGAGTAGTGAATTAACTTCCATCCTACAAATATAAAGTGCTTTGGACGTGCACGAGAGTAATATAGCCTACCTGATGATACTTCATAGTAGCTTTCAGTAAAGAAAAAAATAGCGCAAGTATTTGTTTCGCGTCCGGGTGTTGTGCGTTATAACGCACTCTATAGAGACTCTACTCTACAGTTTTACACTTAGTATCATAGTTTATATATAGGCGCACGATGTGAAGAAACATATAAAATATGTACCAGCTCTTCAGCGAGTAGTTTTGTGGTCGTGGTAGTCTGCCGCCCATTTAGAGTGTGCATGCATTACTGTGTTGCGATATAGGTAACGAGCACAATGCAGTGCCGCACAGATATTTGTGTTAAAAATTCTGGATGGCACTGAAGTTTTTCTTGGCAGGCGTTATGCTTACCATCAGGTAAACAACCTGCTCGTCTCATTACATTATATAATAGATACTTATAAAAAGGATTAAGTAAAAATACTTCGTGTTTAAAATTATAATTTATAAATTCAAAAGTCTCTTAGTACCCTACCTACAAATGGGGCTAAAAAATGTGGCGTTTTAATAAAGAATCTCTACCTATCTATATTAGGTATTTTATTGCATACTACTTAGCTGCTGCACGCGGTTTCACCCTCGTGGTTTCTACAGGAACGGTGCATTGGTAGGTAGCATATAATTTCAGAAAATGCCGCGCAATTCACGTTTGAAGTGAATTTATTTTTTTGTATGGAATTTGTGAATGACGTATTTTCAAGGGAGGTTCTCACCACCTGTCAACAATCATGGTCCTAATCGCCCCCTTCCGGGATAACATACCAATTAGGAGTAACGAGCGTACTGCAGTGCCGCGCAGACCTTTGTGTTTTAAAGTTCTGAGTGGCACTGCAATTGTTATGGGCCGGCGTTATACTTACCATCAGGCAGACCGTCTCATCTTGTTATCAAACAGTATAAAAAAATACAGTCCGGTCCATAAACTACTTATAGGTATGTATGCCAAAAATGACATCAATTCGTAGCTCTGTTACTACGTGAAAGAAGGACAAACCAAGAAACACATTTTTGCATTATCATTGTACAGAATCAATATATTTTATTATAAATTTATCATAGAGAAGATTATTTATGTAAGTGCACCGCGGTTTGTTTTGAACTTTGAATACGGACGTCTATAATAACAATATTACTATGACCAGCAGTAATTCTAGTAACGCGGAAGACAAGGGCTGATTGATTATAATACCTTCCTGGATCAGTGATTACCAGGAAGACAGAACTTTATTTGTAAATAGGAAGACAGCAGTTGAGTAGCATAAATAAAGACTAGGAAGAGCTCTACAAAAACTGTCTATCAGGGAAATAAATGGCAGCACGAACATTTCTTTATGCTCTTGAGAAGTACGAAATCGTTTTCGCAAGTAAAGTGATCATCACTATGAGTTGTCAACCGAGATACGGAATAGGCCTGCAGATCCGTCTAACTTTTCAATCGAATAACTATTTTGGCTCAAATGCCAACAAATACCTCACACTACAGATACAAAACAGCTGTTTGTGCTACATGCAGAAGCTTCTATAATTCACTGCTACGCCAATTGACTTGAATGCACGTAAAGTGTCCGACTGCTATAAATACTAACACAACGTCATTACCATCTTGAACTAACTGCTTCCTGGTGACACGCTGGGTAACCAATCACCATTTTTCACTTAAGACAAATGCATACGCGCTACAGATTTATGGGTTTTGGTGTTGATGGTGGTAATGGTCATTGTTATTGCACATGTAGGTACGAACTGCTTGGTGATCTTTCTGAAGCGAACAAAAGTGCATAGTCACTGTGGTAGGTATAAGCTCTGTCGTTTCGCTTGAAGTTTGTGCAGGTTGTGCATGAACTTGTACATAATACTGGGTTTCTAGCACAACTTTGGCTTAGCAGGTCGTTATTCTACCCAGCTGCAAGGTGTCAAGGACACTATCTTTGAGAAATTCTTCTTTAGCTTACTATCGTCTTTTGAATTAAATTTAAAGGTACTTCCGGTCTATACCAGACCGCCTTATTACTGATACAGTCCTATAGATAAATTTTAAACATATTTATATCACTCTCAATGAGCGACAGTTATAGCAACCCCCACGCGAGTTCACTACTAAGTACTCAGATATTACAATTTAATTAAATTAAAGTACACATCAATCTCATGCAACTTCGTCCAAGTCTTAGAAACGACGACGTTTTGATTTCCCCTTTGCGTAATCCGTTATTTTTTTTCAAATCAACAAAAATAATCCACAGGTAAAAGTCCAATCTCTGCCCCTTCGTTCAAATTGAGTACAATACTCAATAAAAGACCAAGACGGGTACTTGATTCAAAAATTACATTTGACCTAGTTTTCGCAATACAATCAGACCACAAAACTATAAAGTTTGCAATAACGGTGGCACGCACCTACGCGCAATTTTGGCATGCCTAAAATAATCCCATCACGGAAGGCCAGGATGGATAGATAAATGGTAGGAATGCGGAAAACAATCCTAAGTTACTGGCTAAGGCATACATTTATTGAGATCATTTCACACATGATGATGATCCTGGGATTCTAAAGCATTTGAAAATGCCAAATCGAACCTAAAGGAGCTTTAGGATAAGTAAGATGAAGGAAACTTTGGTATACTTAATGCAAAATCATGGTGCGTTGTCGCGAAAAAATTTCGTGTTCGATCTACGACGAACTGACTTGGCCACATTGAAAAAACCTTCGCAATTTGAAACGTCACGATAATTCAGGAGAAATAACTATTACTATAGGAATGCGTGAGCAGCTGACGCAACAACAGCAGACGACTAACGTTCAGACATATAGTAGGTACAACAACAACATCAACGTTACTGGAGCAGCTTTGCCAGCGCCCCAAGGCCGCACTCCGTTACATAAAAGAGTTGGGCTGGCTAGGGTAAACGCTGGCAGGGGGAAATGCACAATACACCCCAAGCGGGACGTCAGTGCAGGCCTTATCGCCCCCACCTAGAATAAGATAAGAATAATAAGAAGATAATTCAGGTGAACTCAACGCGGAAAATAGAAGAGGCGGTTGCGCTATATTATAAATACTAGCTGATGCACGCGGTTCCACCCGCGCGGAGATATTGGATTTCATGGTTTTTGTTTTTGCGCGGAACCCTAATTCTTTTTCTAAAATAAAAGTAGCCTAAGTTACTCCTTATAATGTCAGCTATGTGCCAGTGAAAGTCAATGTGACCGTAACATTAATAAATAAATACCTACTCTAAATAATAGTAGAGTAGATAACAAAAGTTTATATTATTATCGTCAACTTATGTAAACAAAACGTCCCAAAATGTACTACCAACCAGTTCAGCGACCAAGAGAAATGACCATAATTTCTATAAGATCCAAAACACGACAACCAGTCGCGTCGTTACTCCAATTCTTTTTTCTTTGAATGTGAAACGAGAGTGCATTAGGGTGGCCTGTCGTCACTTACCCGCATCCTGCCAGTAATGCTGGCAATAATGTGGGTCAGGCGAGCGCGATCAAAGGCGCCGAAGGTACGATGACTCGGTTACTCGACCGATATCTGGAGCCGTGTCAACGGTCCAAATAGATCGGTAGAGCGACAGTGATCCCCTTGAGGACGTACTACATACCTTTGATTATAGGTGCAACAAATCATCTGTTGATTTACTATACTATCAGTCTCTAAGCACGCAGTTTTTCATTCATTGTAGATTTGCTTTTAAACTGAGACATAGGTAGCCAAAGCTTTTTTTTATAATATTAGATAACGAGACGAGCGGGTCGTTAGCCTGATGGTAAGAGTAACACCAGCTCATAACAATTGCCCACAACAAAAACAGTGCTACTCAGAACTTTGAAAGAAGGCCTGCGAGACACTCATAGTGATTTCAGTAACTACTTTGCTCATCAAACCGGAACACAGTACCTATTGCTGCACACATTGATAAGGAGTGCTTGCACATTACTACTTAGCGGCAGACTACACGAACAAAGCGACCCCCCCACCCAGCAAACGGACACTCGCAGAAGAATTACCTAGTCTTACCTAAAATGACGCTGATAAGTAATAGGTACATGTACTTATTAAGGATTTGACAGCAGTTTTCAAAGTTGTATAAATAGTTAGCATTTAGTTTACCCGTTTTTTTTTCGGAAACTGATAAAAAGTACTGCATATATGCGTACTTTGAAGCGATCATGGCTCAGTGTTCCGAATCGTACAATAAGCTTCAGCGTACGGTGAAAGAAAACACGTAGGTATTAAACATAGCGTGAAAATGTGCTAGCATTTTCTCAGCGTATTCCGGCTACTGGAAATCAATGATCAAAGCAATTTTTACAGTATAAGGTACCTACTTTATATTCTGCAGGTGTACATTAAAAAATGATTTCAGACCGTGTCGCAAAACCTAAACGCAGTTGACTTATCATGCTATATTTACACAAAGAAAATTCCTAGGTACCTTCAGTTTGAAGTCTTTTTGGCAACGCCGGCGTTGCGTCTACGTTTGCGAGCATCGCACACGCGAAACACAACACAGAAACACTAGCAAGAGACATGCGTACTCAGTCAGGGCAGACTATAAACTGAACTGATGAGTTGATGACTGGCTGATTTCATTTGTCTCATGACTGGTCACTGGGTTGTTATTTGCTGGACTCCCGCGCACTGGTGCGAAGGCGGGAATCCGGCAAAAAGTAAACTAAAAATGCGCGGGAAAATTTTAATGACAAATGACTCATCTTTTTTTCCTTCTACGCGTATAAATATATATGGCCGTGACTCGGGGTCAGTTAAGTGTATTGGTGGTGTATTGTCACAGAACTTATAATATGGTAGGTAACGTGCCAATTAGAAGTAAACGGGAGCGACTTCTCTTTTTTTGTTCAATATAAGCTAAACAAACCAAAATTCAACTTGAGCAATGTAAATTCCAACCACCCACTGTCATGCAGAAAAGCTCACATCGGGCGATAATTTCGATATTTTTGGTGTAAGTGAATAGGTGTTGGTTACATTCAAACTCTGTGAAAAAATTACATGCTCTTTGAGACCAATGCTCTTTGTTTGAGATCTGATTGATAGAGCCATTATGTCATCTATTAGAAACGTCACTTTAGCAAAAATTCAAGTATATTCTCTTTGATTCAAGTATTCATTCAAATCAATAAGTGTAAATTGTATTAATTTAGACTATGAGAAAGCAAAAAAATCATAAAGCAACATTAATATCCTCTGTCGATACAAACGCGCCTATAAACTTGAACGAAATCGCGCAAGAGAATGGGAAACTGCTCGTCCTCTTGCGAGAGGCTATTGATAAACAACATCAGGAAATGTCCAGGGCAATAGAACTGAAGGAGAAACACATTCAATTAACGAAGAAACTACACGATGCAAAGATAGAAGCTTGTAAACTAAGAACGGCCGCTGGTATATATCATATTCATAATGCTGCGGTCATATGAGAGTGAGTTGCAAGATCTAAAAGCCGAAAACGAATATCTAAAGAGAGAAATTATGAGAGCTAGAAGTAAACGATTAGAAGCCAGTCGACATGCGGTAAAAATAGCTGAAGCAAACTATTGCCTGCAAAATATTTACAATGAAGTCCGCCGGCATATACAGTATTTGAAGCGAACACATCATCTGTAAAGTACCGATCAGTCATGCATGAAATTACTTATTTAATTACGTTCTTTGAATGCGGAAAATGCAGTCAAAACTTTCCATACCTACCTATTCCTTTGTGAATGTCGTCACACTTACAAGTTACGGGGTCGTGTATTAGTGCGAATCTATACTCTATACAAATAAATAAAATTGAAGTGTCTGCTTTTTACCAAATGCATACGAAAGTATATACGGTACCTATAACAATCTCCGAAACGGCTGGACCGATTTTGACGGGACTTTCACTGGCAGATGGCTGATGTTATAAGGAGTAACTTAGGCTACTTTTATTTTAGAAAAAGATTTAGGGTCCGCGCAAAAAAAACCTAATAATCCAATATCTCCGCGCGTGTGAAACCGCGGGCAGCAGCTAGTATGGCATAAAATTTAGGTGCTCGAATAGACCTACGAGCTTTATTATCGCGATTTAACCTTTTCACAGCCAAACTACACCGAATGCAGTCTTGCTCGGGTCGAAGTCTCGATGTTTACTAGCTCATGACTGTTCGTGCGCTTATTTCTTAAAATAATCCTGCCGATATTTTCAAATAGGAAAAAATTCAAAATGTTATAAAAAGATGTACGAGAAGCAAGCTCAAAATTAAAACAAGTTGATAATATGTAATTAGGTATGAGTGTGTAAATTGAATGTGAATAAGATTTTTTCTATTTTTAAATAAATGTAATCACATTTTGATTCCAGCCAATACCGAAAGCTATGTATAGTCACGGTATGAATACCTTCGTCAGTTTTTTCCTGGACGTTTAGTACCAATCTTTCGGCAGTTAGCAGACTACGCTGTATAGAACGTATTATGTCTCTCAAGTAAGGGATGGAATAAATTTCTGATCAATTTGCTTGTGTGGCTACCTATGAATTAAATGACATCTATTTTGCCAGATGAAAGTTTCTTTAAAGTTTATGAGCAATAGAATAAGGGAAATTATCAATATAGATTATGAGACACTGAAATAAAATTCAAAACTTGATGGTAGTTGTTTATTGAACCTTAGTCTATTCCCTCATCATTTTCTCCTTTTGGCGCGCGAGCTTCTTTTTCGAGAGCTTCTTCTTAGCCGGCGCGTCGTCGGTGGGCGCCGCGCGTGCCACTGCGTCTTCCCTCTCGCTCAGGCAGACCTCGATGTGACAGGGAGATGACATATACGGGTTGATGCGACCGTGAGCACGGTATGTGCGTCTACGCAGGCAGGGGGCGCGGTTTACCTGTAATCGTAATATAGGTATAGTTAAGTCCCGAATTGCAAGACGAATATTGTAAAAATATTTATAAGCATAAGTAGACATAATGAATCTCTTAACTACTATTAGAAAGAAAGAGGATTGAAAATGATGCTATGATATACTTAGACTCGGCATAGAATTAAGGGCCAAGGAACTTAATAACTGGTTTTTAGTCTGAACTCATTCATATCATGATACTTTTACTATTATATATTCTGTGTCTGTCATGGTAGAATTTGACTACTCATAGTACTCCTATGGGGCATTAGAAAACTAGTCAGCAAAGGGCAAATTTACACACAATTACAATACAAAAAGGATGTGCATTCACACACACAAACTTTAGCATTTATAATATTAGTAGGATTATGATAATAATCTAGGTTCTTCTGAATAATGAAAATTTCATAATGAGGATTTTGTGATAATATATTTAAATTAAAGATAATTATAACTAAAGGTACTCATATAAGTTACAGTCATATAATAATAATATATAGACTTTCTATTATTTTTAGATTTACTGTTTGCAACAAACGGTAAGAAAGATCCATATTGAATTTCTCTAAGTAATTTGTTACAATTAATATATGCCTTTTGAAAACAGTCTGCACATTATAGGTGCACACTGACAAGCTAAAAGGCAAAATAAAAGCTCTGGCATATCTAACCTAACTTGGATCCTAATAACTCTGCATATAATGCAAGTGTTAGCAAAAATAAAATTACCTACATAGTCTGGAAATCATAACACAAATATTAAATATTGAATGTATACAAAATGTTTGGAAACACTTGATACATAAACATAAACTTCATTTATTGCTAAAAATGTCAAAATGAACAATTATATATATTGTTTTCTTATAATTTGCCAAATGCAGCTTGGTCCAGCTAGCAGAACATTTTAAAATTGTTCAAAATTGTGCTTGACATATTTAGATATTTTTAAAAAAAGAAGTTTATGCAAACGAAGCCAAGGACAAATCTAGTTCACTTATAATCAGTACAAAGGCAATTAAGTTATTGTAAGTACTATTTAATTGTACATTGACAATTTGAAACTACCTATCCAAAAATTGTATAAATACCTGCAAGAAAACTATGGTATTTCCGGATAAGACTCAAACTTACTTTATAGTAGAACCAGTGAACTATCACTGGTTCTGCTATAAAATCCCATTCTTAAAAGTAAACAATGTTTTCGAGTTGCGAAAGTTTAAAAGTTACTATTGTGAACCGTTACGGGCTGGAGTTTGCAAATTTTTTTCCAACTTGCACTAGCAGTATTTTGAAACTATAAAAAATAAAAAGCTATGTACCTGAATGTGATCAATGACCAGCCTGTCCACATCCAGGCCTTTGTAGTCAGCATTAGATTCAGCATTCCTGAGCAGTTGGAGCAGGAACTCTGCAGATTTCTTGGGCCAGCGACCCTGTGTAGTGCCAAACTGTTTGGCTTGTGCGCACCGGCCGACACCTCCGTTGAAACGACGGAATGGAATGCACTCTTTATGTTCTGTCACATTTTTGAGATAACGGACAGCACGACGGAGAGGTAGTTTTCTAATGGCCATTGCGGTCTCATATGTGTTCTGCAATTAGTTTAAACAAAAAGTTAGATCACTTCGCAAAATCATTTCTAAAGATGTATGTTAGGACAAAGAAACTACTTTGGCATTGTCTAACTAAACAGGTGTTGATGGCCTAAAGAGAAACAACTAAAATGACTGGAAATGTCACAACAGAATAGAGTTAGTAACGGTTTGACCCTAATTAAATCCGGATTTGTGGTTGCTCATATTTAAACATGGGACCTAAGCATGTTTTGGAGTTAAGCACTGTTTAACACAGGTTTAAAGTGTTCAATTTTTTTTGTGGTTAGACTATTTGTTAGGTACAAATGAAAAGTGTAGATATAGCAAGCAGGTACTTCTAATTAGTTCTAGTACCTAAAAAGTGTAGTTATAGCATGCAGGTACTTTTAATTAGTTCTGTAACAAGTGATTGGCTAATTAAATTCAATATTTTCGATTGAACTGTAAAAATACGCTACTTCCTAGCTTGAAACAGAGGTTGTTACAAGTAACTTGAAATAAGTTTACCAGATAGAATTAATGCTAGACGGTATGTATGTTAACTGAGCTAGCAATATCATAATTGAATGAACAAATTGAGAGGATTCAGGGAACCAACGAACCATATACCGGGATTTGATGATCGACATGTGGAGGTTAGTTTGTATACAAATAATTTCCCGACACTTACCTTGAAATGAACACGGAGGTTTGAGCCACGCGCTTTGCATGACTTCGCTGGGTTATCCGGCTCCCGAGAGTAACGACCCATTTTTTTTCTGAAACACAGATCGGCTTGTCACAATCACGATACCAAAACCATAGGTTATCCATCTTATTTCTTCGCGGGAATTCACACATCCGTGAAAATAAACACGCAAACATCTAGAAACCACTGCTAAGAGAAACACCGTAGCTGGATTTAATTCAAAAATCGATAGTTTTTGGGATTAAAACAGATTTTAGCAAACACGAAACCAACCTCCCAGGGAAATTTTAACAGGAAAAGAAATAGACAAACTTTGACAAACACTTTTGACGTTTTGACACTGACAGTTCTCTTAGTGTTCCTAGCAGTAAAAAATTTTTTTGTATAATATTTGCTAGGAACGAGAATGGTCTCGTTTCTAAAATTATTATAGTATGGACTTGTCTATGGTACACTAATTTTATTTTTATAGTCTTTTTCAAATAGGAAGGCACCTGACACCTGTCACCTGACATCTGTGACAGGTACATAGAACGTAAAATACTACGTAAACATTTCCTGTGACGTCACACCAATGGCGGAAATATTTTCTATTTAGCAGTGAAAACATTAAGCAAACTTACAAGAAAAACTACTAAAATAAACGGCAAAAGACACAATAAATAGAATAAAGGTTATTAACTTGCGTATAAATGTTCGCGTTCACTTTTCAATATAATCAATATTAAATTCGTTATAACTTGTAATGTTACGTACTACTGCCAATCTTGACGGCATGACAGTAGGGGTGGGAAATCGATTATTGTTTGAATTGGAAAATATCGAAAACAAAACATATTAATCGACTTGATTTATGAAAGGGCCGTCGTTAATCTGTACCCAAACATAATAAACAATAGGAAAATTTGTAATGAACTTACTTTTCAAAGAGGCGCTGTTCCATTTTGCTATCGAATACGTATGTACTACTACGTATTTTATATATAGGCAGTCAGGCATGGAAAATAACATGGTCCACGCCGAACGAAAAAACAACACACATGGATGTAGATACATTTGACGTAGACGCAACGTAGAATTAAATCTTATTCATAATGTTATCCTTCATATAATATTCTCTTTTTCTTTTGGACGAGTAGGGATAACAATAATTATTCAACAAACTTAGAAGACACATAATGACGATGATCAATAATTATTATTACTGTTTAATTCACATGCTATGTTCAAATCAAATTTGTATTATTAGTGTGATTTAAAGATTAATAGGAGTGATAAAAATCTTGTGTAAAACAAAATGATAAATTTCTTTTCTTTCAAAAGATTTATTTTACGCATCCGCATTTTGCTACCTATCACTGTTTCTTTTTAAATTTCTTTAGGATTCCTCTGAAACTCATTAGTAGGACTTATAGATAGATAGTTGTTCACAAAACACTTAGAAATAGATACAAAAATTGTTCGATAAGTACCTAAAGTCGATGATAATCGGTAGTTAAAAAATCGAATATACCTAGGTGCGGCACATCCTTAAAATTGACAATGCATGTTTGACAGCTGACATTTCGAATGGATGTCAGGTGCCTTCCTATTTGAAAAAGACTATAATGATCGTGTAGGTAGCACAGATCAATGTAGGTAGATTCGATATATCCACAGATTACTATATATGTAGCTCACAGACTTTAAAGTAAAAAGTCTGTGATGTAGCTAGGATGTATCATATTATCATATCACATGTACCCAAATAAATAAAAGCTAATAATAGCATCGCCTGCATTGGCGTATCTAGTCCAATTTTTCAGGGGGGACCTGGCCCATGTTATGCGATAACCGTTTAAGCAGAATCGACGCCCGATGGTACAGTCAGTGAGCAGTTGAGCACGACTAGCATCATAAATGATAAAACTAATAAATCTCTCCTGTCTAATGGTGTTAGGTTCTACGATAAAATTCCTAAAACAATAACTGAATGACCACAAAGTTTAAACGGGGACTTTGTCATTTATTTTAACATTCATAAGTGCTCCCCTGGGACCCATGGAAAGGATTTTGAATTTGAATTTATAAATAGCTTTACATTTCGTTGTAACGTGTCGTGGGTTAATGGCTTAGGTAGATACTGGCAGGGGTTTTTTTATAGTATTTGATAAATAGACGAGCTGGTCATTTGCCTGATGGTAAGCATAACGCTGGCTCATAACAATTGCAGTGCCACTCGGAACTTTGAAACATAAAGGCTTCTGCGGCACTGCATTGCGCTCATTACAGAGACATTAGGTATTAAGTGTTATTAGCTCAGTAATTTCACTGGCTACTCTGCTCATCAAACTCTCAAACTGAAACAAAGTATTGCTTGCACATTAGGTACTGCTTGGCGGCAGACTTCACGAGCAAAGAGGTGGTACTAACTCAGACGAAAAATACTAAAAACACCCCAAGTGGGACGTCAGTGGAAGCTTTATACCACCCGCAGATTGAATAATAACATGGGAAATGGCAGCATTAATGAATGCTTCTCTATGAGAATATCGTAGCCATTCATAAGAACTTTTCAGTAAGGGTTTAACTGCAGTAGGTAGGCTCCTCCCATAGTATAATATTATTTTATTATAGTAAAAAGTGACTGGTGGTGGAGTGCTTTTTTAATAGGCTTCAAATAAGTAATAGTGTTAAGTAGGTATCATTTTAATACCTAAATCATAATTAATAATAATTAAGGTGCCCTTACTCATAGTTCTCTAACAAGACTAGAGAATAAATTTTAGATGCAAGGAATTAAGAGCCTACTAGTCCATGGAGCGAACTCATCGGTGGGCGCGGCTAAAATGCATGCTATTTCATCTAACATTCGTGGGACAAGGTAAGACTCTGCAGCGATGAGTAGTATGAGGCTAATGCTCGCACATACACAATTACACACTCTCGTAAAGTCGCGACGAAAACCGAAAAGTCGAAAACCGGCGCGCAAAAATGTACGAATTGGCTTCTGGTGCTTCTTGGGGTTTTACGACAAAACTACTGAATGTATTTAGTCAGACCAAAGTTATTTGAAATGTCAATAAACTAAAGCTTGTTAGTATGTACCTTATTTTCGAGTTTTCGTAATCCTTTTGTAATTTATTTACGTCCAAACTTGCGTTAAAATACGTGCTAAAATACAGATGTTTGAAGGCTCATTACTTTTAAGCCACTTATTTTTTTTCTGTATAATTAGCAGGCTGACCTAGATAACGAAGAGATAAATCGATATTATTCTTAATTTTGGACTTAAAACGTCAAGTAGTGGAGTAATCACCCAAGTACGGTTGTATGGAGAAATGAACGACTAGTTCGTCCTTAAGTACAAACTTTTAATGTAGCTACAAAATCGATGAAGAGTAAAATCAAAATACAAATTTAACTAACTAAAATTTCATTTATTTGTGCACCTAATTTTACAACTACTTTATAAATACAATTCCTAAATAATTTTCACATTTTACGTTCATAGATTAAAGTTATCATAATAATAATTTAGGTAGGTCCTGGTTATCAATACCACAGTCACCTTATATACCATAATAATCAACATTAATGTGTGATATGTAGATATTAAGAACTATTTAATGCGAAAGTAACCATTTCCATTATCTTATTAGCTATTACGAATACGAACAGAAGACTCACAGTTAAGTTCATTATATAAACCAAATCTAAAAAGCTTATTTATAGCTATTTCCTTTTAACGATAGTTGGTTAGTTAGGTTTTTTTTTACATTTTACAAGAATACGTTAATAAGACCATACAATATTTACAATAGTTGCTTTTTACTAATTAAACTGCTAAATACAGCCATCTTGACTAGATTCTATAATCACTAAGCAATATTTTAATAATTATAATGCTATTTAATCCTAAATAATCTAGGTAGGTATATTTTGTCGATTGCATATTTCGAATACCTATATTTAATGAAATTGCTTATTATTTTCCTATTTCTTTGAAATAAAATCACAGCATTATCGTTTCAATGACTAGAATTTTATGGCAAAAAATTCTATGCTAACATAGAATTCTAGAAATTAATTAATTCTATATATAATTAAATGTTTGATTCTAAGTACTAGAATAATTAGTTTGCCCATTTTTTGACAGATTTGATTTAACTGGCAACTCAGGTTGTGAACGTAACATTTGGTGCTTGAAAATTTCAATAGATGGCGCTTTAAAGACACTTTAAGATGAAATCACAGATATTAAGTCTGTGCTAGTCACTAGTGATAGCAGAGTTTTTGGATGTGATTGTAAAACTGTGCTGATAGCACAGACATATTATAGTAGAAGTATATGTTTGTGACTAGAGCTGTAAAAGTAACGAGAAATTGAGTACTCGTATGTATTCGTTACTAAAATCATCAGCACTCGTTACTTTCGTATCGTTACTTTTCTCGTTACTTTTGATACAATCGAGTACTAGCATGAAACATCGCATCGAATCCTGTTGGTTGGTATCATTGTATTCATTGGTATGATTTCGTTCGTATCTCAATACGACAGTAGGTACTTATTCTGCCGTAAAAAAACTGTATTTGTACGATTGTTTATATAATTATAATGTGTCGCATCACGCATATCTGTCTTGTTTGCAAAAATTCATTGATTTCATTCCCAATATGGGTCGCATAACAGACACACGTTTATTTATACGGTTAGTTCCAATAACGAAACTAGATGGCGTTAGCATGCGAGTTAGCACACGCAAGCGTTTCGTCGCAGACACCGGTCATTGAAAATCGTGATTAGAGATATGTACTGGCAACTAGCTTGTAAGAGAATTTTAGTTCTGTAAAGTTAAACAGACTTTTATTCCATCGAACTTCGCAAGTAGCATTTTAGAGCAGAAGTATCTGTTCAGTATTTTTAAGTACTCTCCTCTTGTTCTAAATGTATTTATCATTTAGATTGTATAATGTATGAACTATTATCGTCTTATTATACATTTAAATATAGTGAATGACATTATTGGCACAAAGTAACACTATAAAAATCCTTAATAAAATAATGAAATCAAAAATTTGAAAATAATAGTAGGTATTTTAAGGAAAGCAATCCCTGGTTCACAATATTATATAAGAATTTGTTTTAGGAAAAAACGGGAACCGACTTGCGAAAATGTCGTGAAACATGGAATATTATCACCCATTTTTCACCCTTAGAGATGGTATTCCTACATAAAATTTATAGAACCCTACTCATGAAAAAAATAATCATTCAAATCGGTCGATAAATGGCGGAGATAAAGAGTAACATCGCCACAAAAAAATACAGGTGAATTGAGGACCCTTCTGCTAAATATTATTTTGAAGTTGGATAAAAATATGAACAATACGAAGCCAAGATGCTTATTTCTCACTCGCATTCATTCGATCGCTGGACAAACCGTTTCAGTTCACGCATCACGCGTTGTTTTCGTACGGATAACGAATCAAACTGACATGATACGAAACATACCGAGTAACGAATTGAATTTGTAAGTAACGATTCGTTACTTCGAATCTGGCGATGTACTCGTTACTTAGTAACGAATACATACGGTTTCTTACAGCTCTATTTGTGACTGATGGTGATCTTTGATGGTGACCAAAGAGAATATAATCCCGGTAATGGTGACAATAAAAATAATGAAAAATATTTTATAACAACAAAAATAAATACAGACGATTTTATATCCTAACATTATAAACATGTACAAACAATTGGATACTTAGTACTTTTATATTTTCGCTAACAGATTTATTGTAAAAAATAAAATCGGGTCGTCGGGTCTCTCACTAGGCAAGCCTTATTTCCAAAAAAATTACGTTCCGACAAATATATTCCGAGAAAAAAATAAAACAAAAAACAAAATAGGGTAGGTACCTACTTAAGGTTGCATGGTGTTGTGCGATAGCGTGCGTGAGGTGTGTTTCAGTGTGTTTCTACAAAAACAGTTGGATAAACTATACAACCCCAAGTAGGCCTATAGATAATCCAAATGTTCTAGCCCACTACTTACGACTTGGAAGCGTAGCCAGCTTACCGGCGGCATTGCCTCGTTGAACCGCAATGCTGATCCGTTGAGCCAAATAACAAATAAGTACCAGCATTTTGGTTGCGCGTTGCATCAATCAAACGCTCTGACAAAGTTTTGATAATATTATGAGCTTCCGGCCCCCACGGACCCAATTTCAACACCAAACCGCTCTGTAAGCACTCCCTACAGCAGCCTACAGAAGCCGCGGCGCCAGCCCTAATTTGTGTGTTTGTGTTGAGACAGTGCCAAAGTGTCGACACAAATAGCAAAAAAACATAAATAAGTACGATCGAATACAAAGTACCTACATATACATAATTTCATCTTGTAATTCCTTCCTAGTTTGTCACGGAACTTCGTGTTGTCAGCGAATCCGACCAAGTGCGAACCAGTGAAGCAAACTTATTTCAAATGGAAAAATAAAATCATATCAAATATTGTGACATTATTATTGTTTAGTTTAATTTTTTTGTTTATGATAGGGAAGTATTATTTGGTGTGAACGACATTTAAATAATGATATAGATACTTAATTAACACACTGTTTTCTATACATACGTGATTCTGTTGTGAATATGCTTTTTGTAAGAGTAGGTACCCAGTTTTAAGTATGTCATGTTATTATGCGTAAGTAGGTACTTATAACAGTGCTTAACTCAATGTCAGTACGTTATACAGGTTGTGTCAAATCATTTTTCATTCCAGACAGATTGGCATTTTTTTTTTAAATGTGTCCTCTTAGTCTTATCAGTTAGGGAACCTAGTTAGGACAAGAGGAAACACCCAGCAGACGAGGTGCAGGAGTGTAGATGGTGTGGGAGTGTGTTGTGTGTAAATAGATATCGACAGAAAAGTACTTAAAAGATACTTTACCATATTTAACCAAATTTTAAATCTTTTAGTTAAGAATATGGATGTCTTCTGTTTTATCGTATGTCAATTACCTATATTATGTATTTGCAAAAAATGCAAAAATACATTGTAGATTTAATTTTACTATATAGATGTAGATTTATAGACTATACGGCGACAAAAAAGAATTACAGAGCTTGCTATATGTCTAAATTTGACAATTCTAGAGTACCTACTACCTAGGGCATAATCCTTATTTATACAGGCACAGACTAGATTAAGTAGACTATAATAATGTAGTGTTTAATTAAGTAGCTAGTGTGGAGCAGGTGCAGGCGGTGCAATCAGCGGCAAGGGTGCTACGCAGGCAACGCAGCCGTCCCTCTCTGTAAACAAATTACGATATAATAATACATGTTTGACAGATCTAAATTTCATATTACGGCTGTCGAATATCTTGTATCCTTGATAAATAAGACTCTAATAAATTAATTGGTTAATTCAGTGGATTAATTTGTCAGGTCTAAAAGATATTCATCCCTTTCTCATGTTGTCATTTAGAAAGAGAAACTAAAATTAGGTTTAGGTATGAGGTGACAGAATCGACACCACTGTGTGGGTACCTATCTTAAATCATATACCTACCTACATAAACATGGGTATACCTATACATTTGCCCGGCCGGCGGCTGATCAGTGATCAATTGAGATCATAGAGTAATCATAGAGTGAACATAGAGAAAATTTGTAAAATTTAAATAAACTATAAATAAACATAAAAACATAAACATAAACGCTTACACACTCATACCCCCGCACTAGGATTCCCTGTGTCGCAGGTGGCATGGACATACACAGATACACATCACAAACATCCAAGACCCGAGAACAAACTTTATGCTTACACAAAATCTGCCCCGGCCGGGAATCGAACCCGGGACCCCTCGCCTTGCAGGCAGGGTTACTACCAACTTAGTTACGGAGCCGTCAAATAAAAATAAATTTTATATAAATATATAAAAATCGTGATACCCCTCATTGTCAGTCAGACAAAGTTGAAGTCGGACAACGAGGAAACAAATATAGTAATCATATTTCGACTTAACGGACCACGAAAAAATGTAAAAATTCGACCGTTCGCCCTAGATGTTCTATATATTTTTGGAGTGGAAAAGATCTCAAGCTGTTTAAATAGTTAGATCGTTAGTATAGTTTTTGTAAAACTATACTTACGAAGGAAGACATAAGTTCTAGTTTTTACTTTACAAAGCGGCCGAATTTTTAAGTAACTGAGTCCTCAGGTCCGCTTTTATAGTAGGACTAATGGGAAAAAATCACGTCGTCCGATCGATCGGACTGAGAGACTGACGATTTTGACCAGTCGTTGCTACACCTAGATGGGGGCTGACTTACACTCATAAACTGAGCCATTAACAACTGAACTAAACAGAGTTTACTTTTTGGGTATTTTAATAGAATTCGTCTACATAAAATTACTATAGATACCTACAGAATTTCAATGAATCCATGAATTCCTAGGCTCCCGAACTATACCTAATATAACTGAAAGTAACTGAATATAAGAACTGAATATAAGTGAAAACTGGCAGACAGAAATTACCTAATGTAGAATGTCCGACTGTCGGTAAAAAAATGCTTGTTTCATTTCCAATGGGCCTGCCCAGCAAGACTCATGCAGGCCCAAAACTGCCTTTTTTCAATAAACGCCTATTTTCTTCAGTACTTTTTAGTTCTAGGATTCCCTTACCACGATCATGCATATAGTGCAGCTGGGGGCGCAAGTCAGGCAAGCGCCAGGGCTCGCGGTCCTCGTCGCGCTCCACCTTCGGTACCAGCGCTCCCCAGCAGTCTTCTGGACGGGGCGTAGGAGCACTGCGGCACGGCCATGGGCAGGGCTGAAAGCGATTATATGAATTCTTATAAGTTCTTGTATAGAGTCGAAGTTCTCGTTGCTAAAGTTCTTATCGTGCTCAAGTAGAAGTTATTCAAGTTTTAACCACAGATGTTTTCTTGTTGTCCTTTTACTGCCTGCCCATATCTTGGACTTGGTACCACTGCTTTTGCATGCAGTCACGAGTCATCAGCCAAGCAGTACCTACAATACGCAATTGCGCATGTATTAGGTACCTACTCAGTGTTCTCAACTCTCAGGCTAAAAAAGGCATTGCATTGTTTCGTGTTAGTACGAACAGGCGTCATGCTTATCATCAAGAAAACGACGTCCTCGTCGTATACAAAAAATCTGGCTCGGTTATTAAAAATAATTTCCCAGTGACATGTCATGCCCGGAACGTTCCGTGACAGTTCGATGGCGCGAGCCACGAGCGCGCTATCTCCACGCTATCTGATGGGACACGGCCGCGGCTTAAATAATGCCCTCGCCGTCACTTAACTAATAACTCCTGGCAATTACCCGGATTTGCCAGTGGTACTCAACCTTTGGTACCTAAATTTTTTTATGTCAGTAAGTAGAGTCGAGGCGGAGTCGTTCGCCTGAAGGAAGTTATTTGCTCTGAGACGTCAGCCATTGCGCTGAGATATTAAGTCTCACACAGTACTTTCAGTCGCTAAATTATTTGGTGTGTTTATATTGAATCTAATAACTATTAACTAACAGCAAATTTTAACTTTCCCTTCTTATTTCGAATAAAAAAAAAATCTCTTCGACCTAGCTGGAGAGAGTTGAATAATAGGTACCTACCTTAATCATGTTGTCCCATACTATCCCATATTTTCAATATAACTATCCCATCAAACGATTCATAAAATAAAATAAAATCAGGCGTTCACATTGTGGTCTATGGACAGGCGCAATCATTAATAATTCAACATTGGTTCCGTACAATTATTTACGTAATGCCGTTGCTTTGTCGCGCGCTATAATGCCTCTATTTAATAAATAAACAGCCTGTAGTGGTGAGCGTAATAAGGATTTAATTGTGGGGGGTTGAAAAAGGTTAAGCGATTTTAATATTGCGGCCCGTTTTCGCTTTCTAAAGCAGTAAGCGCAGACACATAGCCGCTATCATTCTCTATGTGTGAAGTAACCATTATATAGGTAATAAAAAATAATCCGCCTTTCAGCCATACGAATCGAATTTTGAACTCGTTTATTGAAGTCCATAACATAAACACTTACCTACATACTCATAGCCCTGCACTAGGATTCCATGTGTCGCAGTGGCATGGACACACCCAGATATACAATATACAAACATCCAAGACCAGTGAACAAACTCACTCACCACACAACATCTGCCCCGGCCGGGAATCTAACCCGGCACAAACATTATAAGAGCACATCCAATACAGTTGCAAGCACAAGCATGTATCCATGCGTACGGTGCAGACTAATTTGATCTTTATTGTAGCTAAGAAGATTGAGAAATAGAACTACACCCCATTTTGTTTCCTTGTCACCTTTTCTTTTCATAGTCAACTTAGGGGCTAAAGCCTCATTCCTCGAACTTGATTACACCCAGTCTGTGTCGATGGTGCTTGTGTACGATTAACACAATTGCCTTCGATGGCGTGTCAGGACAGATTAAATTTTTCAAAAAGTTAGTTATGTTATACTATAAACCTTTGTCCTGCACACAATGAACGCTTTTAATTTACCAATTGATAGAAAGTTATGTTTTGTAGGACGGATAGATAGACCAATAAACAATAATGCTCTAATAATACATACCATTGTTTGAATTAGGTAGTTTCGTAAAATGACAATGGAGGGTATCTAAGCACAGATATAACAAATCTGTGTATCTAAGTTACACCTGACAGCACGATGCGGGCACGGAGCAAAAGCTGGTAATGTAATAAGGTTAATGTAATAAGTTGGTAGGTAGCTGTTGAAATGTAATCCAGTATGTCTATGAATCTCTTTGCCTTTCTTTCTTCTGTCCTATTTCGCAGTAGATCTAACTAACTAGGTTAGATCTAACTAAGTAGGTAGGATCTAGCTAACTATTTCGCACTATCATAGTCAGGTTACTTTTGTTAGTGGGAGGACTAACTCTTCTGCGAGTGTCCGTCTGGGTTGTTACCACCGCTTTGCTCGTGAAGTCTGCCGCCAAGCAGTAGTGTGCAAGCATTACTGTGTTCCGGTTTGATGAGCAGAGCAGCCAGTGAAATTACTGGACTTATGAGACTTAATACCTAATGTCTCAGGGTAACGAGCGCACTGCAGTGCCGCGCAGTCCTTTGTGTTTCAAAGTTCTGGGTGGCACTGCAATTGTTATGGGCCGGCGTTATGCTTACCATCAGGCAAACGACCAGCTCGTCTCGTTACCAAATAACATAAAAAATGTAGTCATAATTCGACTTTAGTCCCCTCTACGCATTAGGTACTTACACCAGTTTAAAAGGAAAAAACCTATTCACTTCTCGTTTTGAAATCGCTTTGATGGGCTCTGAAAGGGTGTCAATATATTCCTGGAGGTCAACAATAAATGTTTTACGAGTTTTTGAAATTCGGAATTTTTCAAAAATACAAACTGTAAAAATGGTGTTAGGTAATGACGATTAAAGAAATATAAAAGTATAATAATTTAAAAATTCAATGACAACTGATAACCAATAATGATGCGATTATAATTATAGATAATAACATTATATATGTACCCTAAAAAGTTATAATAAATTGTCTATAATTGTACATGGGCTATGGCACGGTGACCAATGTAGTATGTAGGTACTACTAATTACAGTAGTTCATATGCATCATACATCAGTTATTCCGATGCATAATATCAAGTCAAAATTCGCGCACTAAGCGCTGTATTTAACTTATTCGTACTGATGGGTGGTTCAACATTTTCTTATAATAAAGTCGAATAAATCACAGCAATAATGTGAAACACCGTTCCCGTAACGATTGCGACGCGCGAACAAAAGAATTGGGGGCACACATTTTCTCCACAACGGCGAACAACAAAATTAATGTTCCGCACACTCTGCCACCAATAAAAATGGCTGCCGAAATGCCATCTCCCAAATGAGGTAAATAAAAAAAAACTAAATGCCACGACGGCATTTATAACTAAAGATAACACGAACATTCAACACAAACATTATATTAAAAAAAGTTTGATACATATCTTTTTTGTCAATAATTCTTTTGTATTTGATTATACTTACGGTGAATGAATTGAATGAACGAATGAATTATAAATGACCCGTTATCATAATGACTCTTTGTTTTAATGAAAGAAATGTGTTTGATGGTACCTTTGTGTGTTTAAGGAATATAATTTTCTATGGTGTGTTGTTATCTTTATGATGAAGATAGATAGGTTAGTATTTTATTTAAGTGAACTTTAATTTTACTTTTATTAGCTTTGGGGTGAATCTTTAAATATATTCGTGTATTTTATGATCTACAGGAAAATTTTCAGTTTATAGTTTTTGGAGGACGTGGCAAAATACCTTGGGGTAAAAACTTCTTTCTACAATCGTTATCGATAGTAGATAAGTTAAAAAGTATGACTGACATAAAGGATCGTTAAGTTATCGTGATGTGATACAGTATCGATTTGTTATGTCGATTCTATACATTTTTATCCGTAACAAAGCGAGTCTAGAAGTAATTTGCCTAGACTCACCTTGTAACATTATTGTATTATCAAGGTGTAGGGTTCCACCTTTACCACCCTATATGCACACATGATATCTAACATAAGACAAGATTTAGAGAAAAAGTTGTCACTAAGACGAAAGCTCTTCTGCGAGTGTCCGTCTGGGTGGCTACCACCACTTTGCTCGTGTAGTCTGCCGCCAAGCAGTAATGTGCAAGCAATGCTGTGTTCCTGTTTATGATGAGGCAAAGTACTTATCAGTGAAATTACTGGGCCTATGAGAGTTAATGCCTATGTCTCAGGGTAACGAGCGCAATGGGGTGCTGCGCAGACCTTTATTGACTTTCAATCTTTTGCACTGCAATATTGTTGCAGAAATATATACCTACCTACTAAAATATATTCGTTTGTCTGCTGTCCTCTATAATTGTTAAGTTATGTTTGCTCGGTCACTATCATTCTCTATTGTGTATTTTTAAGCTCTATAAAAGTTCCGAAATAAAGGTACGGAATACGGGTCACGGATGCCATCTGGCCGGTAGGCTGAATATGAATAGCCTAGATTTAAGTAGGTCATATGGTTTGGAGTGATTTTATTTCATAGCCGTTTTTGAGGGCTTTTTTTTCTTTTTACAGATGTTTTAGCAGACTTCCAAAAAAAGAATGATGTTCTCAATACGGTTGTATTTATTATATTATATTTTATTAACTAACTGAAGTACTACAGGTACCTAATTAAGGTACATCAACTACATCAGCCTGTATAAACCTGTACTGCTGGACATCCCCATCAAGATGCCTCTCCCAATAAGTACCACGGTACAAATTTGGGCTAATTTTAGATCTATCAACCAATTCGCAACAAGACAATGATTAGCAGACGACCTACGACAACAGACAGACAACACAATTAATAACAAACGACAGTATGGTCTGTCTGTCACGATTGTAATTAACTTCCCCGCGCTCCTACCCCCTGGAGAATTCTCGAGCCCGAGGGATGGTGTATTGTGATTTCTATTTGGTTACTTAACGTTTGTAAACGAAATTGTTTCTAGTGTGAGTCTAATTTAAAAGTCAAGTACTTTTAATACATACCTACACAAATAAAAGGCGTTTATATCCTAGAAGTATATCTTTTCGACTACATTAAAAGCTACTTACTTGGCCTATATTTGCCTTTCGACTGTAAAATTTTGTAAAATTGTTCTTAGAATACTTGATACTGATATTAGAGAAGCATTTGATGACTATCTCGTCCAATCGGCGATTATGATTGAATTTGATGAACTACCTATACCACCTGAAGAGCAGATGCCGGAACACATCGATGGATGCAAGATAGTAGTCAACCACTTACCTATAGAGAAACAAAATAAACCTCACGAAAACTTTAATTTAAATAAAATTACTGTTGTTATTTTAATTTTAAACGTTAAATTATTTTTTTGTCAGAAAATTTAGATAGAGTCCGCGCCACCACTGAAGTCCGATAGGCACGGCGCTGTAGAAGCTCAGATGCCAACAGAGGCCAACGATATTTCCCATTTTCCCTTCCATATATTAAAATTATTAAAGTAAAAAATATTAAAGTATTCCAAGTGTTAATGTAGTAATCTCAAGATATATGAATAAATGCGAAGACAGGGCAGGGCGACTTTAGTTCCTCTTTATTCCGCTTGACTTCAGTCGTGGCGCGGACTTTAGACTGGAAGCTTTGGCAATGGTAAGATAGTAGGTAGTCAACCGCTTACCTATCGAGAAACAAAATAAACTCCACGAAAACTTTACTTCAAGTAGAACCATTTCTCACTAATTTTAAACGACCTCACGTGTAAACCAATTTTTGGTCCGGTAATTTAGATATAGACTGAAAATTCTGATTACATATCGCTACGTTGATTTCGATATTTCAACCAACCAATAAAGCTATATCAATCTATCCACGCTTGAAATCTTTAGATCGCTTATGTAAATAGGCATGAGCATAATCTAACTCTCAAACAACACATAAAAACAATAAAAGGAAACACCCACGTCTTCTCGTCCCATAATCACTTTACGTGACTCAACCAAACTTTTCAAGAGATACCCACGTAACAAGACCAGTGTGATTTATACCAAGTATTATACTAACATCAAGTGGTGCAATTGAATCGTCTGCCGCTATCCCTGTAAAGTATCTATTACGTACGTGCCGGGGATACCGAGTATCAGAACCAAGTATTTTTTGGGACAACTCAGATTTTTTTGCCGTAATGTTCGCCTTGAGGGTTCTTTACGTGCTTTGGTGATGTTTACTTTTCTTAAGTTACAATTTTTTCTCAAAGTACACCAAAAATTTACTGTAGATATCATAGATATATTATTATGATGTTAAAATATTGTAGCTAACACTTGGCATATTTTTTTTTAAAATATGCGTTCCTTTTGTCGTCGACAGGGTACATACGCATACGTAAACATGGAGCTGCCTCCAAAGAGCGTGCCAATCCCAGTCTGGGACGCAGACTATTACAGCATCATGGAGCTATTCATCACAGCCACTAAGGAAAAAATCATGCAAGCGGCCACGATTCTGCACTTCGACGCTTATGGCAACAGTAAAAATATGGACCATAAGGATAATAAGAATAAAGATAAAGACAAGAATAAGGATAGAGATAGGAAAGGTTGATTTTATTAAAGCTTGTTTGAAGTAAATCCACAGCTCATAGAAACAAGGACATAGCGGGTGCGAACGCATTAGGCCCAAAAAAGGCCAGATACATAATTTAATCGAATTCACTTTGTAGACGGCTTTGATGTCCTATTTTTTGCCTGTGGACTATTAATAAGTTTATTTGTAAGGCTGTAAGTTTCTTAGTGAACGTTTCATTACCTTTAATGGATACTGACCTTTGCACAAACAACAGACGGGAACTTGATCCCTTCTATTACCTTAAGTACCTACTAGAGGCGTATAAATATGATGCTTTAATTTAATAGATTGTCCGAGGATTACAGCGTGGCCTGAAGCGGGCCGTGTTTGTGTTGATGTTTGTGCGGGCCGCGTGCCGCGTACCAACCCTACGCGCCGCATAGGGTTTGTAACCCTTGCAAATGATATTTAGGATACAAATAAATAGGAATTGTTTTATTACAACTATACATTAATACTTTTTTATGTACAATATACGAAAGTATTTATAATTTCCTTTTAAGTTTTCTCCTAAAAATATGACTTTTCCATGCGTTAGTACCTACAAGTCTCGCTTAGTTTCGCGACATCAAAACCTAAAAAATGATTCACAATAAAGTTCAATTTAAAAAAAACCCCGTGAAAGAAAAAAGTCTCAAATAAATGAATTTAAAATAAAATAGAGTTTAATTTCGTTGCGGAATTATTTATTATACAGGGTGTATTTTTGGACGGGGCAGTAAGGCACCCTAACCATTGCAGCTACAGGAAAACGCTCTAAAAAATTGAGTCTGACTTTTTAAGATTTGCATCCACGGATTTTAGTCAGCAAGAAAGGCAGTTTACGCAAAAGCTTTTTGACGCCAATCGATCATATTTCTTATAAGGAAGAAAAGACTATCCAACTGTGTTTGAGATCGCTCACTATAATTAAGTAGATAACGATAACTGAAAACGTTCTTAGGAGAGGCAATTTTCATAAATGCATAAGTATGGCTAACGATCCTCGTAATTTAAGATATGTTACAGTAGTTGAGTCTGCTATACAATCATTTTTTCTTTGGGTTGATTTGATAACCAAACAATCAATGTTTGTTACCATGTATCTCCGTAACTAATAAACCAATTTTGATGAAATTTAGAATGTAGTTTTGGTTCTGGAATAAATCATAGGCTTTATAAATATATATACCATGCGGGGGAAGCCGCGGCAGAAGCTAGTATTACATTAAATTACTTACATTAAAAGAAAAAGTGCGGCATAAAAACGTGACACCGTCAACCCTGCACAAGCACAAAGACGTTAAAACAAAGGGCACCACGGCGCAAGTGGACACTCTGCACAGTCGCTTGGCGCGTCCAAACAATCAATTCAATAATTTGAGAGCCCCCCGGCGTCTGTGGTAAGCGGATTGACTAGACGCCACTCGGATGTAATCAGGGAGGGGGTGGTCCAAATCAAATACAAATAATTCCAGACAGCCAGCCCTAATCTAGATTTAACATATTCGCCAACTTCCGACCGTCAGGCGAGATAGTATAACATAATTATCTATAGTACGAAAAAAGAATGTTTATTTAACAAAGCACATTTCTTGTCTTATCTATTAGTATATAATAAAATAGGTGTGATCTTCATCCAATCCTACTCGTAATTTATACAGGATGAGTGTGAATTGGTACGTTATCCCGGATGGGGTTGAGTAGGACCATGATTGATCACAAGTTGTGAGAACCTCGCTTAGAAATTCGCCATTCCGAATTACCACACAAAGAAAAACACTTCAAACGTTAAGCGTGCGGCATTTTCTGGAATTGTTTCTAAGTCTCTTATCATTTAACAAAGTTCACCATAGTTCAAGTGAAACAGCTGGTCTAGGGCTACTCGGAAATTCTGTAGTAGAATTTTGACGTAGGTAAGTTTTAAATGCCATTACTTCAATGAAAAATTCCAAATTTCAAAAACTCGTAAAACAAATATAGTGGAGTACATAAACCTCCTTTCGGGATAACATACCAATTCAAACTCAGACTGTATACTTGTATAGTCATTAAAACCTTAAGAAGTGTAGTGCCAAAAGTTCTTAGATCTTCTTTACTAAACACGCTTTCATCGAAATGAAACTTTGTATGCATTAACGTGTTTTGGATGACAATACAATAATTTGGAACCAAGAGGTGTATATTTTCAATCACGAGTGAATAGGTATCTTCTAGGTATAAGCGTGCTCTAGGTATAAGGTGAGATAATGATGAAACGCAAGCCTATTAATTAAAAAAACCTGCTAGAGCAAAGAGCCGAAAACCCCCAAAGCTAGACCTGACTACGCCCACCCCCAACCGAACTGGCTTAAATCCGATTAGCGATTACAATTTAATCTCGATTTTGATTTGATACTCCGCCTCCGATATTAATTGTTTGTGATACGATTGGAATGGTCTACTAGGTTCAGATTTATTTTACGGCTTACGTGCAACACAATCGTTTACATGGAACCATTTAGCTTTAGAGATTTTAGACACATACGTAAATCACTGGAGGGATGGCTGGCACATGCGTCATACCCGTGAACGGGTGGGTGCTGCTTGTGGGATCTCGTCCGCTCCGATTGTGTACCTATTATAGTTGTATCTAAACTACTTATTTAGAATCGTAAAAAATATACAGTGTGTCACTTTTATTAGATCTTCGGAGTACTTCGGAGTTCGGAGTTTTGTTAACTTAATAATGTCGTAAAAAATTGTAACAAAACTTGTTTCAAAATATAAATATAATTTTATTTCACTTTCAAAAAGGAAGTAGGCTTTCACTTCGAAGTTATGAAAACCCGAATTCAACTTTTTTAAGCATTTTCTTTAACAGTTTTCGATTTGATGTTACATTGAAGTACAACTTAGATTAAAGCCTTTTTAAATATCGAACTGAACTAAGTAGCTAAGTCAAATCATTAATTAAGTAACACGAATTGACAAGTCTACTTCCAGAAATAATTACTCGTAACGCTGGCAACTCCGCTTTGTAGGGATTACGGCAGGGCTCTTCGCCCACGTTAATTAATATAGCGTGAGAGCCAACAGTCATTCAAAATAAACCATTGGATACAGACTTTACAACGGCGGCTGGCGCGCGGCGTGGCAGCTGTGGCGCCGGGCGTCTGAACAAATTGCGAAAAAAAGAAAACAAATGACAGTTCTGCAGTCTTCAGTTTGATTATTTTTCGTGTTTTTGGATACTGTTGCGCTGCTACACTTTACTGAAACTAGACGTAAGAGAACATTTAAACTCTACGGGACACTATGGCACATCGCACACGATACCGATTTATTGTGTCATGAGTTCATGTTTTTTTTTTACTTTGGATATGTACTTTAACTTTTACGATACTCAAATGGGTCGCCAAGTATCCGTTCCGGCAAAAGTGTGCACTTGAGAATCCGTACTCACAATTTGTGACCACATCATCACTCAAGACCAGACTTACCTGATCTTAAGTGATGGTCAAAACTCTAAACAACTTTTAACAACTCAAACGCATCGATACTAAAACAAACTAACGTCACCAAAAGGTAGAATAAAACATCTCAATTATTATGCTGTCAAGTATCACTGTCACTGTGTTAATCAAGTCTTGACGCACGATAAGTTGTAATAGTACCTATACAGCGCAGCGTCTTAAAACGGTAAAACGAATTAAGTAATTCATTTTACCTAAAAAAAATCACGTATTAAAGCAACCTCCACTCAACCACTCCAGGCTCCCAGCCTAATTCCGTTTTCAATATAGCGTGTTTATTTACCTACTGCCTTTTCACGTCGCGTAAATAACGTAAACGCCTGTATAGGTGGGTGTTACAATCCGCTGACTGTGAAATGGAACGGAAATCCTCAAAGTAATTATTAGTGTTTATATACGTATTTAATAGACACAATCTATTGAGTAGTAGGTATTGAGCATCCACGGATAGCGCAATCCAACAGGAACAATAGGTACTGTTTAAATTCTGAGCAGAAAATCGATCGTGATACCAGAGAGTACTGAAGAGGCCAAACTGAAACTGTTTGACAAACTCTTTGTATGCGTTAAGTTGTTGCGAGTGGAGAAGTCATAGCTATTACCCCAGAATACTTAATAGTGTTGTCACTTTTAACATAGGTACACCATAGTGAATATAATTCTGTAGCTGTCGTAAGGTACACGTTGGTATATAGGTAGATACTTTTCCTCACCGCTTTCAACGTTGTTGTAATTTTTATTCAAGTAGCCTAACTCTAGTTAGTCTAACTAGAATGGGATGAAATGAATAAACCATTTCTAGCTTAAATGCATTATTTAATAATTAATTGTTATTAGTTATTAGTAATTATTCATACCAACTTCACCTCTATAAGCTAACATAACACAATAATAAGCTCTAATATTAAAAGAAAAAACATGCTCGAGCAACATTTCAAACATTCTAACGTACCCACCTTTCCTACGCGTTAAAATTATACTTGATAAATATATACAGCTTAGTAAGTTGCCATAACAACGGGTTTGCCGTCTTACTCAACGGTCAATAAAAAAGCCCGTGCAAACCGAAAAAGCTCAGACTAAATCGTAAATCCCCAATTAATTGGTCCTCGTCGACCCGATCGGTACTAAATTAAACATTTTCTCTTATTTAAAACCGAAATGAACTTCATTTGAATTCGGTGTTCCAGTAATTACACAGTTTACGATGTGCGAAAGCCTCTGGCGGCGGCGGCCATTTTGTTAAAATGGCGCTGCTTGCTCCCCGGAGGAAAACTCAGACACTGTCTGAACTTAAATAGGTAATGTTTGGAACTGAATAAAATTAATCAATGCATTAATTACTCAAGTTTTCTTACTGTCGTGATTTGAGTTTCATTAAAGACACCAGAGGGAAACAAGATTCTGGAAGCTCGCGCGCCTTTGGAGCGTATCGTCAAATCTTAATTCATATAGGCGGTCCTATATGAATTTGACTTAAAGATATTCTACCTACCAATTGTGAAATATCGATGTACAAAAACATTTAATGAAATCTGACTCTACATAGAAAGTAATTTCTTTTTAATGCAAGGGAGTCCAGATATCTCACAACTATTTTTAAAGACGTGATAAAATCTTTTTTTTCTACGCTAAGTAATCATAAATTATAATGTTACATTATATAAGTTAAAGAACCTTTGCCTACAGAGATGATGAAACTCATCATCTCTGTTAAGTAGTACATAATATTACTTTTATAAAAGCCCTTTAGATATATTCAATTGTAGTACTTAGTACTTACTTATACATAAAAGCTAATTCGAACAACTAGGCAACAAAATCAGTGATGCTTTGTACCGATCGACGGCGTCAAATAGTCAAAGAAAGAAGCTTTGTTGGCGCCATCAGGATGATCAGCAGTGGGGAGGGGGAATATATAGCTAGATAATAGCATCATCATGAAAAAATTTTCAAAGGGTATTAAAAAATTAGTTCCCTTCCATTGTATTATTAGTATTGTCTCACTATTGATTATTAGATTATTGAAACCTATCGACTCTACAATAGCAATGTATAGCTAACGTGAGTACCAATATCTACACACCCAAGGTACAATATCTACAATCCTTCGCAATAACTCATACCCTATTGTTGACAGAATGGCAACAGATACCGTTAACCTAAGCAATTCCATTATTCGTCCCTAACCACTACCAAAGTAGAATCAGCTCCCATCCAACCGTGAAAGCCAAAGTAACTCTTGAAGAAAGAAAAACTAATCGCCTCGATTACAGCCACGACGATGGTGATTGGAAAATTTTTCCTCTTCTAACTTTTTAAATTGGATCCAATACTCTCCGTTTGGTTCGAAAGCTCTGAAAATTCGAACCGAACTGGATAATGCGATTCGATCAATACTTGGCCATTAAATTGCATCTTTGAAAAACGTTTACGTAAGTGTATAAAAGGATTTATTTTTATTTTATTTTTTGGCAATAAGTTGGGTGTTTTATTTCAGCGTGGTTTTCTTTTTAAGACGATGTCTATTCGCGCACGTATACTCATACCTTAGTTGGACCGGTAGAGTATTTTGATGCTTAGTATAAGAAAAAGGTTTGCATGGGATCAAAAAAAATTTGTATAAACTGCCCATTTTTAGGTTACTGTACATTATTTCCGAAATCTGTAAATGCAGATTAACATGTCTTCAAAGTCATAGAGTCGATCTTCTAAGATCGTTTTCCTGTAGGTACAATAGTTAGGGTTTCTACTCTTACTGACCCGTGACCATGACGATTGACGGGGCAGTAAGTGTATGTACATTGTACCCTAACCGTTGTCCTGTCCAAAACATACACCCTGTGTAAGGTTAGAATAATTTAAAAGTTAATACATGTAATGGGTATAACTCCTATGTAAGACGTATTGACAATACCGTGCTAAACGTGCTTGGGAAGAAAGAACGACATCCCACGCAATTGCACCCACAGCAATCTTAATGGCGTGTTGCGAATGTAGTAAGCTAAATTCATTAAATTTTTAATTGGTCGTAAAATTTTTCACAATTATAATTTAAAGTTATGTACTTCCCAAAATAATAAAGACCGGTGAAGTATATGCAGAGAAAATACTTACCACATCTCTAGGTCTGTCCTCCTCAGTGGTTTCGATGTCAACGCTCTCGTCGCTATCGCGATCGCTCTTGGGCGAACGAGGTGGCGAGCAGAGCGGCGAGCGGAGCGGAGAGCGGAGCGGTGAGTGAAGTGGAGAGTGACCTGGAGACCGGCTACGGCGCGGTGACGATGAAGCTATTGGAGACCTACTGAAATTTAAATGATTGTTATGTACATTTTAACATTTTTTGTACTACATAGGTAGGTTAAGGCTAGAGCAGGTCGTTTGCCTGACAAACTTAACGCCTGCCCATTACAATTGCAGTGCCACATAGAACATTGGATATAAAGGCCTGCGCGGCACTAGTGTGTTGACCCTGAGACGCCAGATACATCAATTCTCATACCTACATCCAGTAATTTCACTGAGCAATGTGGAGCGGGTAAATCTGCTATACAACGCGACATCCCCCACTTCATTATAATATTTGAAAATTTAAATAAGATTGTAGAGTACCTATATTCTCACCTGTTAGGTGACCTTGATGTGGGTGACACGCCTGGTGATAAATGTGGGGATTCCATCCGCCGCACTGGCCGGAATGCCCGGGGCTCCTCTATCGATCCCACACTGCTTAGTGCAGTCAGGGCCCCTGTCAAAAAGAAGTCTCCGTCTGCTTATGATGCATAAGAACCGTAGGATTAAGAGCCGAAGCCAGCTAGTACCTAATCACGCTGAGAGATCAAACATACTTTGGAGTTCATCACCTTCATCAAAATGAGTCTAATGTTATCCTTCTTAACGTGATCGAAATTGTAATTTTCTTAATTAACCCGAAATTTAAGGACATGTTCGATTACTGTTTTAAATACGCACCAACAACAAAAAATTGATTTAACTGTTTTAATTGTTTATTGTTGGAAGGAGATGCGAGTAGTCGATCCAAGTGGCGTTCTATAGGGGAGGCCTATGTTCATAAGGCTTAATTGGACGACGTCTTCGGGCTGATGATGAAGGTAGGGATAGTAGGTTATATATAATACCTGGCGTCCAGAGTGTAGGTTTCAACCAAGGTATGGCGTACGGTAGCGGCAGACGCGCGCCCCATACGTAATCTGCCAAACGTGGTACAGGCGCGTGCGCACTCGGAGGGCTTGGCGCCGGTCGCTTCGCCTGTGCGACCTCGGGTTCTGGTCTGCGGAATGGGACCCTTCTGTGGCACAATTTAAAGCTGAACTAGTCAAATTGATTTGAAAACAATTTCAGTACATTTGTTGAACTCTTGTGTTATAATCATTCTGTTGCAGCCCACTGCTAGACTACCCTTTCCAAGACGCTCCATGCAGGTTGTTACTTATTCTATAGGTACGGCCTATAATCAATTCGACTGTCTTCTTAATTATTTATGCTAAACCACTCTGATTTAAAAACGCAAAATAATTAATTTCAAAGAAAGTAGAAAAAAGAATATTTAATGTGTTCCATACAATTTACCCTTATTAAGAGATGTGCAGCATTAAATATAGGTAGTTATTAAACTGTTAACTAAATAACCTTTCTAGTCGTGAATTTACGGATAGAAATCTCTTTTTCATGGTTCTCACACTTACCTAGCGGCAGAGAGCATTCTCTTCCTCGTTCCTCCATTAAACATGGCTTTGACATCTTCCCACGCATGCACTACCTGCATACGAAATTGAATTATTACTAAAACACATTACCTACTAAGCGTCTAATTGACCTATGTACCATTCTAATAAAGTATATTAATAATATGGTATAACCTAGCGATTTCTTTATGGTAGGTCCAGAACGCCTGTTTGTAGTTGATTAGAAGGAAAAGACCATTTTAGATAACATCCCGCTCGTCTCGTTATCCAATAGTATAAAAATAAAAAAATAAAAACTGGAATCAGTAAGATTAATTGGATATTATGAAGCACTGAAAAACCAATAATTTGTGTACGTTGTCTAGAGCCGTTTCCTAGTTTCTAAAACCGCTAATCTCCCGGAAACCAAAACACCCGCTTTCTTCAGTATTCTCGTGACCACGACTAATGTAATTTCATCGAAACGTCGAGGTTAGTCAAAATTATGTTTGGATATGAATTTGTGCATGAATAGACCCATTTTTATACATTGAACTGATCTAATGATGGATCCGACAGGTGCCAAATTCCTAAACGGTTTTTAAAAACCCACCTAGTTCAGGCCCGTTTGGTTGTTTCAAGTTAATTTTCAGCAGTCAGATAATCATTACAAAAAGCCTATAAGTAAGTATTTTTTGTCATTGTCAATAAGTATTTGTTTACTAATAACCTCGTCTGGTGGTGTACCGCTCAGCTTCATGTGTCGTCGCCAGGAGTTGAAGTTGGCGGCGTCCGGTTGCACATATTTGTCTCCAGGACCAACCCGGTGAGAGTGGAAGATGAACTTGTTAGGAGAAAAGAAGAGGCCGCAATACGCGCATTTGATACATTTCGCTCGAGAAGAGTTGTACCTGTTTGGAGAGGAACCAACTTTTATCATTGGACACTCAAATATTTTTTTTTAATTTAATTTAATTTTAAGATGATTTTGCAATGGCTTTATATTATTTAAAAAGGCGGGCATTTTACCTAGCTGGTAAGAAAGCACCGCGGCACCCCCACGCGCACTCGTGGTGTACTGCAAACGCGAAGTCGTCAGGGAGTCTCGGAGGAGCGTTGTCTCCGAGAAACGACTTGCAAAGCCTTTCAGCTTCTCTTCTTGTTATCATACCTGTATAGTAAAGCATTTTTATTGATTCTTAACTTGCAGGTACTATTACCTATTCTGTGGTATGATTTGTTGAATGTTGTGGATACTTGAACTGGAACTTGCTTAACACTTAGTTTCGTGGTTTGTGTTTGCGCCACTAGACCATCGCCTCTTTTTCTTCTATAATAATAGATTAACTTCGTATGTGACAGTGAGACGTTTGCGGTGGTATCAATATGGAGAGAGTACTGATGATAGATGGGTAAAAAGGGAAGCATACAGAAACGCCTGCTTGAAAAATGCTTGTTAGGTTTGCTTTTTTAAATTTTATTGTACCGTTAAACTACCTATTTATAACTAGAGGTTAATCTGATGAAATGCAAACTCGATTCCGTCTCCTATACTTTTGATTAGTTTGACTTATTTAGCATAAAGCACTTACCACACCGCCTTGAAGACACGGGCATGGCACCAGCCCTCCTCAATATCTCGAGCTGAACTGGCGTGCACTGCACACAGGTTATGCCTAGCGCAACCCTTCTGTTGTGGATCTCATTGTAGGAGAATTGCTTAAGCAGTGTATTGGATATCTGAGCCAGGCACAGACGTTCCACGCCCTCTATCACCAGCGACACGATGGGTACGCCGTACAGAAGCACCGTGCCTACCTGCAGGATAGAGCCATTGTCATCTTCCTTAGCTAGGGAACTCATAGGTAGTCAAAGAATAGAACCATCTTGTAGATTAACAGCCGAAAGATACGGCCAACAGGAAGAGGATGGCATAATTATGAATGATTTGATCTTTTGAGTGTGTGAACTTGAATACTGTTCAGTCTTTTTATAAGTAGGTATAGAGGTATTTAATTATTCCTAGCGTAACCATTATCATCATCTGGTGTGACGTGATGATTTGCAGGAGATGACTTTTAATGTATAGAGTGGGAATTAACTCTCAAGTGCAGTTATAGGAATTCCAAGACCGATAAATGCTTGGCCACACGTTTTGGGTAGTTTGGCCAGGCGATCGTCTCTGTAAGTGAAAATTAAAATCCCTGAAAATGTCCCATTGCTAAGCTTACTCGGAGATACTTATTTGACAGTAATTATGTTGCCTTCACTATCGGCCAGCAGGGGACTTTACAAGAACAAACCATACCTGATTAGGTTTGCTGCTGAGCTGCAACCCTTTACTTTCAGATCTGGGCTTCAATGTTTCTCTCGGTGACATCGCCAAATTCGTCGCCTCCATCCTTTTATAACAAAAAAATATAGGTAGGTAAGTTTAACCGGCCAATTTACCCATCATACTAAAACGATTTACGTTACTTATAAAATATTAAAGGTTCATAATCAGAATTCATAAGGATCAATAGGGTTTTCTATTTGATATTGTTTAATACTAGCTGCTTCCCGCGGTTTCATCCGCGTGGAGATTTTGGATTTCATGGGTTTTATTTTTTTGCGCGGAACCCTAATTCTTTTTCTAAAATTAAAGCAGCCTAAGTCACACCTTGTAACATCAGCTATCTGCCATTGAAAGTCCCGTCAAAATTGTTCCAACCGTTTCGCAGATTGCCCGTAATAAACAGACAGACAGACAGAAAGACAGGCAAAAATTTTAGAAATGGTTGTTTTGTTGTAGGTGCCGTAAATACTTTCATATGCATTTAGTAAAAAGCTGTTATTTTGAAATTACAAACTAACACTTCAATTGTATTTATTTGCAGAGAGTATAGATGGCAATTGGCAATCATGTCCTGCCCAAAAACACCAATCTATAGGTAACACTACGTATAGTAAATTCATTAATTCAAATGTTTCTCGTAACATAAAATATGCTGTTGAATAATCCCATCAGAGTACGATCGGGTAGTCTCAAAATTAATAGTATTCTTTTATCCATTACCACGAAACAAATCAAACAAAAGAACACATTACCCAAACGACTTCATTCTTGGTTAATAAAACTGCATGCACACTGCGGCGATTGGAATAAATTGGAACAAAAGTGTACAAAAGTCACAAAAGAGATCGTTTCGTACACAAATAGGCGTTCGTCGTGTGAATGTAGTGTATCGAATATCAATTGGCCGTGTTGAGGGGAGCGGTAATATATGGGACTCCGCCCTGGGTTCAGAGTTCACTGTTTTGGAAAAAAATAAGGGTCGGTTTAGCAAGTTGCAAATTAGGATGTGTTTGTTGCCATTTAAGACACGTGTTTTTTTTCTCGTTATTTCAGCGTAGAATCACTATCTTGTGATGATGTGGACGAAGGTGGTAAACGCACTTAACTTGGCATAAAAATAATTTAGATCTGTATTCCTAATCTATACAAATAAATAAAATTGAAGTGTCTGTTTGTAATGTCAAAATAACAGCTTTTTACCAAATACATACCTATATATGAAAGTATATATTTTAGGTACCGTACCTATAACAAATTCACAATTTTTGTAATTTTTTGTCTGTACGTCGGTTTGTTCCGGGTAATCTCCAAAACGGCTGGACCGATTTTGACGGGACTTTCACTTGCAGATAGCTGAGCTGTTATAAGGAGTAACTTAGGATACTTTTATTTTAGAAAAAGAATTAGGGTTCGCGTATAGGTTCCTCGGGTTTAGTGAAACCGCGGGCAGCAGCTAGTTGTTAATAATAGAGTTATTTTCTGCAGTTTTTCCTAATGCTTATTCTCGTTACAATTTTGTGCATAATACTATTAAAGATGTTGTATGCAAGTACCATGCCTTGTTAGCCTTCCTTACCTATTCCGAAATAAAAAAACTGGAAACCAGAGATCTGTGGTCAAAACAGTAGAAAATATCGTTAAAATTGGTTATGTATGTATGTATGTACTAGCATGGTCTCTACCTCAAAGTGCGGTTATTTTTAAAGAATTTGGTATTGGATTAACGCCCTATACAGCATCATCGAACTATGGGAGACTGCAGAGCAAACTTAGCCCTAAGCATAGGGTAGCTCGACACAAGAAATCTGGTAAATAGCTGGTTTCAAGCACTCCGTCATTATTACTTATTTTTTTTAAATGACCAAAATATAAGGCGCTCATGTTCCTAGCTACAACGCTAGTGACAAATAAATAAAAAAACATGCATTGTTTTTCTCCTTTTGGAAACATATTTTATAACCCACATCGTATCATTCAAAAGAGTTAAAAACATGTCACCGCCACTTTAAAATGATTAACGGCCACTTTAAATCCACCATACCATCCCTAATGTCAAAAATCAACATAGGGCTGCCTCGTCCTCAGTGACACAACGAAAGGATCATTATAGGGTGTGATTAGTCAATTTGTGTCACCCCTGCAGTGGGCCAGGGCGCTCCCGCCAAAATAATTGATTAACTTAAATGCCATTGCGTTATGGTAATGATTGCATATGTTGTATTTTTTGCGAGTGTATAACATTGATTTATTTTGTGAAGATTTTTGTTTAAATAATGTTTTTATGTTATTTGGTAACGAGACGAGCTGGTCGTTTGCCTGATCATAAGCATAACGCCGGCCCATAACAATTGCAGTGCCACGCAGAACTTTGAAACACAAAGGCCTGCGCGGCACTGCAGTGCGCTCGTTACCCTGACACATTAGGTAATAAGTCTTATAAGCCCAGTAATTTCACTGGAAATTTCATTGAATGGTAGGAAATTATATTATTTGTATGCAGCAAAATGTTTCTGTATATTTAATTCTTCATTTAGTTAACCAACATTTTACGCAAATGAAAATGTTTTGTTCTATTCTAAAACCTGGTAGTAGTCCCACTTTTCCAACTGACCCCTTTGCCTATTTCCACAGGGAACAGTTTCTTTTCCAGTTTTGGTTAATAACCCATGTATTAACCCCAATAATTGTTGTCGGTCTCTTATACTTGTATGATAAAATATTCAAATTGTTTTTTTGTTTTTTTACCAAAAAAACAAACAAAAAGCTACATTATCCCTAAATGCTATATTTCATGCTGTTTCCACGCGTGCAAAACCGCTATACAATAAATTAGAGCCAAATCCACAAATAGTTTTAAATTATTGACACAATGATGAATCCATAGCGTCCCGGACTCTTCTCAATAATGATGCCGCTAAGGGAATATTTATCCAGGGAATGGCATTCTACTATATAGGTCAACATCATAATCTTCTGCGATCAACAAGACCCTGCCAAGTGTGGTGCATTAGATCAAAATGCCCCTTCATGGCCGATTTTCACCTGTGGCCGTTTTCCTCCTGATGATGATTAATTAAAATTAGTCTATGTGATTGAATTGAGATGTTGCATGAAACACAAAATACATAATTTCTGTCGTGATACAATTTTAAAAAGATCACATTAACACAATAAAAATGAAATTCACAAAAAATATATAATTTCTACAAAGATACTGCATCTGAAAGTTTTCCAAATTAAACAATTTTTTATCATACATTAGTAATTTCAATGATACCATCAGATTATTTACATTTTAATGAATAAAAAATGTAAGAGAACGCAGTATTTCACGGCCAAATGACCAAAATGTATGTTTTTAGTACAGAATTACGACCCGCGTAGAACAAGTGACGTCAGATATTGTCCAATTTGTATAAGGCGTTTTAGCGCTCAGTAGATACGCCCGACTTTAGGCTCTCATTTTTGACGTTTTAACGTTCGATTTCCAGTTTTTCCAATAAGTATAGACAATTGATTCTCATGAGAAAACGAATTCATTGATATCATAAAAAAATGGAGTCAACATCCCTATTGCATACGGCAAATCAGCATGAGACTAACAAATCTAGTCCAGTGCAGATACAAACTCGGTATCCTATCGAAAATTAGTACTCATCGTCTAGCAATCAGCTGTGTACCAAAAATCTTCCTAATCGAACTCCTCCACCAACGACATACTCCATATTTCACGGTTCAGCTGGCCATAATTAAAATAATTCGCGGACAATGCCTTTTTTATAATTCACTTGTAATTATGGATCCCTTACAAGGGGCCATATGGTGTTGATGCGCGTGATACATGGGGAATCCCCGGGAGGATGGCGCATGTGTTCGGCTTGTATCGGAACTAATCGGTTTTAGAAGTATCTGCGTTATTTCGACACGGTTGTCGGCTTTATTTTGATTGTTGCCATTTAAGAAAATGGCTACTCACTTGTAAAGTTAATCACGCGTTTCGTTTAAGTTTGATTGTAATTTAGGTTGCAGTTAAAAAATAAAACGTTTTAATGAAAGCTGAAGTTTGAAGTTGATTTTTATACCACACAGGTTAGCGTTTGACCATTATCTCTTAGCCTTAAGCTTCTAAGCCGAAAGAAGTCATCATCTCAAGAATTTTGGAGTCAACTGGAATCGATCACTCCCATAGCCTAGTTGGTGAAGACGTCTGGTCTAGATAGCCAGAAGACGCAGGTTCGAATCCTGTTGGCAGCGAAATTTTTGAGATGTATATATTTATACATGAACATCTGCTAGTGTCGGTAAACATTTTAAAATATATTTAACAATGATATGTGCTTGACGATAGATTTTTAATGTGAGAATGGGAGCTAACCGAGCTTGAGAAGTGCTCTGGCGCCATGGTTGATTTTGTTTATAGGTTACTTACGTAGGAATAGTGGTACTTAATATATTTTCTGTTGCTGGCCAGCTGCCTTACCGGCTAGTAAAATCGTCTTCGTTTGGAACAACTTATGCCGTTAATATCGTTCGTTCCAGAACGATAAGTAACGAGAAATGTAGATAATTCCTTCTAGCAGAAGACAAGTGACCGCTGGTTTTAGTCGGGTTGCGGTCAAAAACGAAGACTATTTTACTAACCGGTAAGGCTGGTTAGCTCTGTTTTGTTCCAAATTGAAAATCAATCGCCAGGTGATTATCAATATAATACGACAGCTGTATGATGTATAATTCTCCCATTATAGGCGTGCTATTATTATCGATAACACCGACAAATAACTTCAAGTGAGATAGTGGTCAAACGCTGCACAATGAAAAAAACACCATCAACGGTTTCTACGGTAACTAATCCAGTCGAATAACTACTTGTAAACCTTTATAAACGTTGACCGGGTGTCCCAATATGGGTAGCAACTAACAATGAAATCTCACCGCAACCGATCGTCCCTATTGACAACATGACAACATGTTGTGCATTTTCCCGGATAATCCCTTGAGGGGACGGAGTGAGCAGGGGTCCCTAGGATCACCATTCATTTTTACGGTTTACGGTTTAAGACTTATTTCTCTAAAGGAATAAAATTCACTTGTAAGAGAAATACTAAATAAACTTATATAGTGAGAACACAGTATGATAGTGACGGTAGGATTGCGTAAAGTCAGCTAAAATATGGAGTTTTAACTTTTTTTTAATGAGAGGAATGATTTTGTACGTGTACATGACATTTTTCTTTCCGTAATTCATTCGCTGGGTCAACAACTGTATGTATGTCCTTACCTCTGTGCTCATAGAACGTTTTCCAAGATGTGATTTTATTTTTGGCAACGTAATTCCAAAAAGATGATATTTATATGTTTTGTTGAATCGTCTGTTGTATGTCACTAGCAGGCTGGTTGGTACCGCATTGAACATTCTCATTAGGTACACCTGATAAAATTTTGTATTTTGATTCTTTTAAGCCGCATTAGGTACGTATGTGCTAAAAAATAATTATACTGAACAATAACAACGATCGTTTTTTGATTTTTAAACTCTTAATTGACCACTTTCAGATAGGCAGGAATTTTAGAAGCAAATTTTGTAACGAAATCTACAAAACACTTGTAGGGACGCAGACAAATCTTGCAATAAATGACTTGGAAAAGTTCTGATACCAACTAAGATAAAATACGTGACAGTAACTTTTATTTTGCACCTATTCTAGGCTGGTCGGGCTTAGGAACCACATAGTCACTCAATAGAAAAGATATAGCGGAACAATAGGCTTCTGAAAATAAAAATATAGTCCCAGCTCCATGGCCACCCTACCAAAATCCGGCATTACGTCTATCCACGACTATTCCTAAGCAAGTGCTCCTTTGAGATCGTATTTGTACTCCAAAATACTATTTAATCTTTATAGATACCAGTTGTCCTATTGAATTGTTACGGTCCGATATTTGTTAGTTTCGTGAGGAAGGGTGGGTTCTATGGCCCTTGAAGTCCCTTGCAGTTTGAAATATCCGTCACAATCGGATTAAGCAAAGGGCTCAGAGGCAAAGGATGAATTTTACACCAATAGCCGACTCAATAATCGGTCTATAAATTGTCACGTTTATTCTAAAATAGTTCAAATTGATAATTAATGATTTTGAAGAGAGAATTTTGGAATTGTATAAAACTTTAATATTATTTTTATTAAAGTTTATGTGTTTCTATTTTCTATAGATAAATACGATACTATTCGAATTTAAGTTCATATTTTATATTATTATAATCTATTAGCTTCCGCCCGCGGTTTTCACCCGCGTTCCCACAGGAACCGTGCATTTTTTCGGGATAAAAAGTAGCCTTTGTTACTTTCCGGTCCATAAACTATATCTATGCCAAAAATCACGTCGATCCGTTGCTCCGTTACTTCGTGAAAGAAGGACAAACCAGCAAATACACTTTCGCATTTATAATATTAGTAGGATTAGTTATAGGTTCATCAAAAGACATCAAATTAAAAAACAAGAAATAGACATACAAAATCATGTCGTCGATATGTTGTCCTAGTTAGAAGAATGGGCAATGGGCATGTAATTTCAGTTTCGTAAGTCTTGTAGTTTTAGAGATTTCAATCTTAAGGCGCAGTCTAAAGAATAATGACCTGTTTTTCGTCACACAAATATCCGTTTCCGTAAGTATTACCAGCTAACAAAAATACAGTATTATAGTCAAGAGTTTATAGAGAAGACTTATTTATGTGATATTTTAAAGAAATGGCCCAGAAAAGTTTGTTTGGTTTTGAAATGCTTCTTCAAAATCAGTATTTTGAGCGTAAACCATCATATTTTTGGAACCTAAAAAAAATGAAATTGAATCATATAAAGATGTAGGTGTTTCAAAATGTTTAAACTTAATGGTTTCCCTTTTTCTTAAATAAATAAAAACTACGAAATAAAATTCACCTAAAAGCAAGCGCATCGCAATTTTTAACCTTATTTTACAAAAGGTAAATACCTAAAGATCGGCTTTTACAGGAACTTAATAATTGAGTGGTATTTTGCTTTTACATACCTTTAGGAATAAGACTTAGAATATACTTAGCTTTCATTCTGACTAGCAAATACCATTAAATAGTTAAACATTTAAAACTAAACCTAGCGGCTCATCCTACCACCCTTCCATTTCATCCACCTACGAGCGTCAATAGAGCGCCGAGAACAATAGTCCGAGAGCCGGGTACCTTTAAACAAACTACGTTTCGGATTGCTTGTACAAAATTAATCCGAGCAGAGTGACGTTATTTACTTTGGTACTTTGTTCGCTTAATTGGAGACGGGGCGAAGAAGCGGAGATAATTCGACGATTAATATTTAATAGGTGCGACGAGTCCCTGAGGACGGTATTATCAGAGACAGTTAGTTAGTTTTCATTTATCTTTTAATCTAACATTTTATAGCCAACTATTTGCGTAAAAACGAAAGCGCTATAGTATCATCTGCCTATCGTAAAAGGCGACATAAAGGGGACCTTTGGGCTTGTGGTTAAAGTTGTGTTCTGACCACCTACTCAAGCCCGACATAGAAGGACGGTAGCTCGGTGTGGCCCGGACTGTCGTTTGATGGAAGTTGCAAAAGAGCACAGTGCATGGGGACACATGGGTGTCCTTTAGAGAGCCTGGGGATTAACTTTACTGATAAGTGAAGGGAGAATGGAGCTACGCTATAAGATCGAGTAGGTTTTGTCCTATCATGAATATACCAAATATAAAAACGTTACAAAAATAAAAATAAACTCAACATAATACTACCTGCTGTAGAATCAGGCTCTTTGGCATACTGATCGCGCACCCGAGCCAGCACAATGCCGTGTTGACATTCGGGACCTCTCTCGGATTTTTAGCACAATTGAATCCCTAACTAACCCATCCATTGTTGTTATGACTAAATTAATTTCGAAATTGTACTGACGTATATAGATACTTTTATAATGGTTTGTATAAAAAAAACGACAAAGTTAGGTACCTCTAAAAATAAGTTTGCAATGAGATATCTCTGTTATTTATAAATGTATGTTTAACAAGACTTACATATACGAAATGTACGTACATTTGCGATTAGACATCTAATTTTGAAGTATTTTTTTTTTCACTCAATCTTAGTGGCCCGCGCCGTCTTCCTTCCTACGCTAACCGACAGTGTGTGTGTGCGCAGAGTGCTGAATGTCATTGACTCGGGCGGTATACCTATCTACGCTTTATAATACAACGCTTTTGCGTCAAGCACGCATTTTGAGTATCACGAAATCCGCGCTTGACGCAAAAGAGTTGTTATTTTGACAAGCAAACGTACGTTAGCATAAGCATAAGCGTCTACGCTGCCCCTATGGGAGATATCAAATAAATTACTTTTTATGTTAATTTACTTATTGTGTCCTGTAGATTAACCATCGATTTTTGTAGATAGTATGATACATGTTAGATCTTAGATATAATTAGCAATGTAGTATTTACCTACCTATGTATTATATGTCCGTTGAAAATATTAAAACAAAAGCCGAAAGGAGGAGTTCCTTTCATAAAGTCTCATAAAAATAAATTACTAACAGTCAACAAAATAGAAAACCCATCCGATGCCATTCTTCGAATAATTTAATCGCGCCTCCAACAAATCTCATAAAACTAAGCGATACAAAATTCAAATCGCGTTACAGACTCGACGTTTTTATCCCGAATGACAAAGTTTAAATAACATGGCGTCGTCAACTTGCTGAATCCGATATAAACATGCAAATTCCTACGAATATATTTCTATATTATAAGGAGTGTAGGACGGTACTCACTGGGAGCATTCGGCTCGAGAACGCGATGATTACTCGCGTAACAAAAGCTTGGCTCGTGAACCGAACATTTGGTGAATTGACGAAGCGAACATTTTGCTCGCGTGCCCAACTTCGCAGGGAGAATTCTCGGGGTGAGGAGGTACCACCTTCGGGAGATAACCACTGGGATAATTCGGCTCACGAAAGCGTATTTTGTTTGCGTAGCGAATATTTGGTGTGTGACCCAAACATTTAACGTGGTGAATGAGCGAACTTTTTGCTCGTGAACCCAATTTGGCAGAGCGAACGCGCGCGATGAGTACCGTCTTATACCCACCGGAACACTCCGGGAAGCCTGCACCGGCGTCAGCGAGCTGCCGGCCTTCCTGGTGGACATCGGGTGGTTGAAGTAACGCGCACCACTCGCTCACGCAAAAGGGGCCGATAAACGGCCTAGTTGCGGAAAAGAGCCCGCGCACCAAGTACCCACCGGAAGAATTCTGCTTGCGTAGCGACTAGCTAATACTTGGTGCGCGATAGTAGCGAACGTTTGGCTGGCGAAAGCGAGCACTTCGCATATAGAAACCGCACAGTGAGTACCGTCCTTAAAAGTAATAGAATTTATAGAGGCACCGAAATGACATCTGTTGACTTGATTTGATGAGAATTAGTGGAAGACTGTATTAACTTTCCCCTAACAATGTAGGGGATGAAATAATCACTTGAGGATAACTTGTGCTGGCTAAATAGCTATAACAGGACGCGCTTCAGCTAATATTTGCACCCTCTTTAAATAAATTGAAGATAGAAAGGTAGTCTCGAAGAGCTTGCGCTTTTTAGAGACGAAACCACCCACTGTATAGTGAGATTAAAAAAAATATTTATGATAAAAATCTGAAAATTCTTCTGGGCCGCAAAGAAAGCGGGTTGGTTAGAAAAAATGCTAAACTTTTAAAATATTTGAGCGATCCTTTTAAAATAAAAACTGAATTAAAGTTTTTTTTTATGGAATGTTGTGAAACGTTTGATTTGGAACGTGAGGAAATCCAATATTTCTATCATGCCACGTAACTCGTCTGAGATTCCCCACACACAGACTGTTTTTGGAACGGTTGCGTGGAATGTTATAGAGTGGAGCGTTCGTGAATTGTGAACTTTAGGTACCTTACAAGGACAGAGACTAGTAAACGTTGAACCCACATCAAATCTAAATATCTTTATGAGTTCTCTCAATTCATATCTTCGAAATCAATCGAAGTTAAGACACAATTTATAGCTACAAAGAAAACCAATTGAGAACGCGAGAACGTCGCAGAGTGGCGACGGCTGCGGTCCCAGAGAGTTTCAATTGGAAATTAAAAAGTTACTTCATTCTATAAAACTTCATGCTGATGGTTGTTAGAGATCAGAGAAAGTTGGTCTTTGAAGCGATGGTAGTGACTTCGGCCGCGAATCTGCAGATCGGCAATTCGAATCCTTATCTGATGAAGGAAAAGCCCGAAGACATCGTGATGTTACCATAGCTTGTTGATATTTTCTAGTGCTCGCTTCTCTAGCTAGCACCCTAAAGTTGAAAATCTGTCGCCAAGTACCTATCGGTGTGTTCTGGCAGCTGCACGAGTTTCAGTTCAGCAGGCGTATTCTCAACTCAATCCGACTCAATTCTTCGCCTCAGTCGGAATGTGTTGTAAATATTCCTGCTGGTCCTACTTATCTAGATTTATCATATTTACCATCGTCGACCAAATTCAACGTGTAAAGAACGAACGGTAAAATTTAAAAGCTGTTCCAGTTTTACGTACCTAATGCGATTGATTTTTCAAAATTCTTATTTTTTTTCTGAAATCGATACTAGTACATATTTTCAGCAAAACAATATATACTTATATAATTTTACCCGCGAAGGAACTGAGACGGTTTATAAGTTTAGGGTTAAAGTTTATTTGTTTGTGTGTACACATACAAATGTTCCCATTTACATATCACCACAACGGTTTGGCCGATTTAGATACGGTTTTCTGTACGGTGTTCTGAGGTTAAGATGTTAGTCCGCCTGGGGACGCTGCAATCAAAATCTTATAGGAATTCACTACAAAGCTTAAAAATGAAAAGAAAAGTTAAAATTTTGATAAAACCCACGTTTGTGAATTTGATTGAAAAAGATTGTTTACTTTTAAGAACGGGACTTAATCGCGATAAAAACACAGGTTTATATTTACCTCGACGTTTCGATCAAGTTGCATTGATCGTGGTCACGAGAAGACTGGAGAATGCGGGTGTCAGCGTCAATAAAATGTGAGTGTTGTCACCAACTACCCACATTTGGCGTTATAAAAGTTTAAAATTGTCACGACACACCACACTAACTGTATCCACTGGCTTTTCCTTTTTGAACGAACCGCGATGCGAACATTTATCAATCACTGGATTCCATGACGCCGGCAATCTGAATCCATCTTCCCGGTTGAAATTGGTGCATTTCTTAATTTCAACCGCTTCACGTACAATCCTGGAGTAGTAATGTCGTTCAGTGGAGAGGATTTTCGGTGCATGGAGCTCAATCCAATGGTTAGGACCCGATTCAAGTAGGTGTTCAGCAATGGCAGACTTATTAACCTGTCTGTTCTTTACAGCTGCAATATGTTCCTTGACTCTTTCAGCTATAGTCCGCTTAGTTTGGCCAATGTATGAACTACCACAGCTGCAATCAATTTTGTATACGCCAGGTGTTTGATAGGGAATAATGTCCTTCGGTGTTCCAACTTGCCGTGACAGTTTCGAGTGTGGAGTAAAAACTGTCTTGATGGAATAGTTTTTAAGCACCGTTCCCACCTTGTCCGTCACACCCTTTATATATGGCAAGAAAGCAGGCTGCCTACTGACTTCAGTCCTCTTCGTATGTTTACGTCTGGGGCGTCCCCGAACATTCAACCTGTAGCCATTTTTCTGCAGAACCTCCTGAACGTGCGATACCTCAGCCTCCAAATGTTCAGGGTCACACAGGTCGTAAGCCCTGTCCATCAAGGATCTGGCTACAGATTGCAAATGACGGGGATGGTGATGTGACGAAGCGTTAAGATACCTGTCAGTGTGCGTAGGTTTCCTATAAACCGAGTGAGACAGTGAACCATTGGGTCTCACCATCACCCTAACATCCAGGAAAGCTAGAGATTTTTCCACTTCCAACTCATAAGTAAACCTGATGTTTGCATGGATTGAGTTTAGGTGATCTAAAAGATTTACTACTGTCTGTTCATTACCTTTTAAGATGCAGAACACATCATCAACATAACGTTTCCACAAAGTCACCGCCGAGGAACGTAGGTCTATCATCTCCTCAAAGTGCTCCATCCAGATGTTAGCTAAAACCGGTGCCACAGGGCTACCCATGGCGACACCCTCAATCTGGAGGTAGTGCTGCCCGCGGTACAAAAAGTAATTCCCTTCTAGACAGTTTCTCAGAAGAACGATATAACTTTCTGAAAGGTGATTTTCTAATAGTTTTTCCCTTACGACCTCAACACACTCTTTAATTGGAATTTTGGTGAAAAGTGACTCTACGTCGAAACTCACCATGATTTCATCCAGTTCAAGCTTAAGATTTCGGATAATGTCCACAAAGTGACGGGAGTCTTTTTTTTTTTTTTTTATATTCTATAGGCTTGCGTTTGACCACTATCTCACCTGATGGTAAGTGACGATGCGGTCGAAGATCGAGCACGCTTACCTAGAAGATACCTATTCACTCGTGACTTAAAGACACCCAGGTTATAGCGATCAGGGAACACAGACTCAGGCAAGGCATTCCACTCCTTCGCGGTACGCCAAATGAATGTGGAAGCAAAACGCTTCGTGCGTAAAGGAGGAATATCAACAAGGTATCGATGCCGTCTTGCCGTTTGTCTTGTCGTCTGATGATGGAAGGGGGAAGGAGGAATCAAGTTATGCAATTCCGAGGCACACTCTCCGAAATGCAACCGATAGAATACCGATAAGCAAGCAACTCTACGCCGATGTTCAAGGCTCTGCAGCCTAGCTTTTACCAGCGAGTCATTGCGGATGAGTCTCTTGGCTCGCCTCTCAATCGACTCCAACGCCTCAAGCTGATACTTGGCCGAGCCATCCCAGAGATGAGAACAGTACTCCATACACGACCGAACCTGTGCTTGATATAGGTTGAGCAACTGTTCCGGTGTGAAATACTGCCTCACCTTCGCTAGGATACCCAGCTTCTTCGCAGCCAATTGAGCTTTAGACTCAATATAGGAGCCGAAATTAAGAGTCGATGTCAGAGTGACGCCAAGAAGCTCAAGCTGGTCAGTTATCGGCACGGGTACACCTCGGAAAGTAGGAGAGAGAGAGAATTGACTCCGTTTGGCGGAGAACAGACACGCCTGCGTCTTAGTGGCATTGAACTTGACCAGATTGGCATCGCCCCAAACGGAGACTGCCTCTAAGGACAAGTTCAAGCGCTTGACCATGGCCTCTCTAAGAGACTGGATCTCCGCACCACTGGTTCGTGCATTGGATATGTAGCTCTCTACAACCGTGCTATCATCAGCATACCCAAAGGTACCGGGAGCCAGAAGGTCATTAATATGAAGCAGGAATAGCGTTGCAGAGAGCACTGACCCCTGAGGGACCCCGGCATTAATAGCCAATTGATCGGACGAGCAGCCATCAATGACTACTCGAATCGATCGGTCTCTCAGGAAGTCCGATATCCATTCACATAGGTCAGTAGGCAAGCCAAATGATGGGAGCTTGCTAATAAGACTGTCATGCCAGATCCTGTCGAAGGCCTTCGAGACGTCAAGAGAAACGGCAATCGCTTCCCCATGCTTCTCAATGGCCTCACTCCAGACGTGTGTGGCATACGCTAGAAGATCCCCAGTAGACCGGTTTCGCCGAAATCCGTACTGTCGGTCACTGAGGAGATCATTCGCTTCTAAGTATGCCAGGAGCCTGCTATTCAGAACACGTTCCATAGTCTTGCAGAGTATGGAAGTGACTGAGATGGGCCTGTAGTTGGCAGGGTCGGCACGACTGCCTTTTTTGGGCACTGGTTGCACGTTAGCTTGCTTCCAAGATTTCGGCACTTGATGAGTCTCCAAAGAGAGGCGAAAAAGACGTGTCAGGACAGGAGTCAACTCAGGCGCACAGATCCTCAGAACTATGGCTGGTATACCATCAGGACCACTGGCTTTATTCACGTCCAGATTGCGTAACGCCCTACGTACCTCCGACTGACGAATGTGAATTTCCGGCATTACCGTTCCACATCCAGGCAGACTTGGAGGTGAGGCGTTACCAGCATCTAAACACGAAGATTCCGCAAAAAGAGAAGCGAACAAGTTCGCTTTCTCTTCAGCAGAATGGGCCAGCGATCCATCAGGTTTCAGTAGTGGAGGCAGTGAGGGCCGACAGAAGTTCGCTTCAACCGACTTAGCCAGGGACCAAAATGCTTTACTTCCGGCAGGGTAGGAAGCAAGTTTAGTCCCTACTCGGCTAATATGATCGAAGCGAGCCTTCTTCAGAGCTTTTTTGCAGGACTTGGCAGCTTTATTAAAGGCTCTCTTCTTTATGCGTTCATCCTTGGCTTTTCGGTGTCGAGCGTCAGCCCAGGCTAAGTAAGCTTCATGTTTCTGCGCCTCAGCGCGTCCACATTCGGCTCCAAACCAAGGGCGAGCTTTGCTGGACAGAGGTACGTCAAAGAAAGGAATGAAGTACTCCATACCTTGACGCATCACATCCGTCACAGCATCCGCGCAAACCGAAGGATCGCCAGAAGAGAAGCAAATCGACTGCCAAGGGAAAGATGCGAAAAAAGATCGCATCTCGTCCCAGTCTGCTGACCCGTATCGCCATACCCGCCGGTTGCCTTTGAGGCAAGTGTCGGGCGGGGAATACACCGATACAGACTTCACCAGACAATGGTCGGAACTACCCAAAGGTGATGAAACCGACACCGAGTAGCGGTCTGGATCTGTTGTCAGCAGAAGGTCCAAGCAATTGGCTGTGTGGCTGTCAACATCTGGTACCCTCGTTGCCTCTTGGACCAGCTGGGTGAGGTTTAAAGTTAAGGCTAACTTACGCACCTCTCTCCCAGCATGGTCAGTGCTCTGGTATGGGAATAACCACTCCTCGTGGTGGGCATTAAAATCCCCCAGAAGCACAAGTTGGGCAGTAGGATACCTTTGTTGTGCCACATCGGCAGTCTCACTGAGATATTTCATGAGCCTGGTTGTCTCCTGATCTCCGCTGTGCGATCGGTAAATACCGGCATAAAGGATTTTCTCTATGCCAGTATCCACCAAAATCCAAATAATAGATAGGCTGGGGTCTTCAAGATCACGAAGACGCCGATAACAGATGTCATCGCGAGCATACATGCAAATTCCAGCACGTGGCCTAAAGTTGGACTCTAGGACGTAACCAGGATACGCAAGGTATGACGCGTCGTCCGGACATCTGATCTGCGTCTCCGTGAGAAACAGTAAGTGCGGTTTCGCGGTCTCGAGGTGATGGTGGACCGAGTTGACATTTGAGTGCAGGCCTCGAATGTTAGAGAGGTGCACTTGCAGAGAGAGGACGTGCATCCGCTGTCGAACCGACTTTCTGTATTTTGTGCTTTTCATTATTTTGAGTGAGGTGAGGTAAGAAGACGAAAGTGGGACGAGGCGCTACTAGGTGATCCATCGAAACACAACACAACACCACATCAGCGGGAGAACTAATCCGGAGACCGCGGGGACGCCCGAGCCCCCCCAAGGATGTCCATCGGGTCCTCTCGTCCAGTCGCCAACTGGCACGATGGCGCATCCCGGGATTTTTCGCGAGATGGCGGGGCAGCCTTTCGTGTGTGGCTAGCACACTACTTGGGCCCCCTACTATCTGCGGTCGGCCAGCGGAGAACCGTGCCTCGGATCCCGCTGCTCTCCGAGATTAGTTACCCAATGCAGCGTCCAAGTTGTGCCTCGAAAACGATCTGCTCCAGCAGCGCTACTGTCCCGACTCGTCTTCCTGAAATGGCTACACCGATCATCATGCCGGAACACGACAAGGCCGCTTGGCGGCATGGCTTTAACCGGTGGGTGGTGACAAGCCACGGCCGAAACCTACCACCAGAATGTTGCCACCCTTTAGCACCACCCAGGGATCACGTGTAGGGTCTCGAGGGTAAACCTACGGACGCGGGTGACGTCGATCCCCAAAAAGTCCTTCACAAAAGACGGAGTTTTGCCCACAAGTGGCTGCAACACTGACGCAACGTGTTGTGCAAGACCATAAGTAGGGGAATCTATCTGACTCACGATAGGACGCAGTGGTACATCCTTTTTGTGTATTTTAGGGGAACCATATAATTTCGGTGGCTGTACTACCTTAGGTCTATACAGATTTTGATACACGTCTTCCGTGAAAAGGTCTTCATAATCCCTAATTATGGCTCGGATCCGTCGCGTCACTCTCGCAGTGGGGTTATAGGGCACAGGTTTGTAAGTATTACGGTCTTCCAACAAAGTCCGCAATTTTGCATCATAATCAGATGAGTTTATTACCACAGTGGCGTTTCCCGCGATTTATGTTCGGTTTGATTTATGTTTCTGTTTTTATCGCGATTAAGTCCCGTTCTTAAAAGTAAACAATGTTTTCGAATCGCGAAAGTTTAAAAGTTATGATTGAAAAAGGACTAAATATTTATTTTAAAAAACCTTTCTTTCAAAAAAATCCGTCGGGGATGCCAGTCTGCCATTGCTATCTCCTTTTCCAATTTCCATGCAGCAGTTAGAGCAAGAAATGGCAGCACCAACGGATAATTATAGAGGCAGGACTTTTTCAAAAATTTTAATTTTGTTTTTGTGAAAAACTGTTTTTAGAATTCATTCCTGACTTTAGTTTTCGTTATACACCTGGATCCCAATTCTACTAAACAAATGATTTAAAAATGACAATGGTTTCTTCGCAAAAAGACCATTGCACATTAGGCATTTCTGGTATTTTATGGCACAATTTTTTTCCATGGTCGCCGACAATGGCGGTCATCAAGAAACCATTGTCAATCGTGTACCTAATAAAATATATGCTCTTCATTAAAGTGATCATTTTACGACGAAACTATTGTCATTTTTAAACCATTTGTTTATGAAAATTTTGCACCATTTGTTTTTAGTGGTATAGGACTCTTCTATATGAGTTTATGTCTGTCTGGGTATGTTATCCAGTATGTCCAGCGTTTTACTCAAGATATATAATATACGATTATATAACAATTGCTACAAGTATCAAAAAGCTTTTAAATGTATCAATATAAAAAACGCCGAAACTTGTGTTAGTATATGAGTTCTTTAACCTTGTCAGAGTTAATCCCAAGATTATATTTATATAGGTACTCTGTACAGTGTACATACAAGTAAAGTAAATAAACATTTGTGATAATCGCAGTATATAATCACAGTGTCATTTTGTCACGCCGAAGCGGTGTAGATCGGGCGACGCTAGATGAAGTCAGAATAGTGTAGTCTGGGAGCGACGGGGACACAAATCACTGTAAAAAATATTTACCTAGCAGCCAAGAAGATTTTGATATTTGATCCGTCCGTCGCGAAAGTGCGTTTGTTGGGGTGTTAGTTTCTTGGTTTGTCTTCTTTCAAGCAGCAACGGAGCAACGTATCGACGTGATTTTTGCGTAGATACAGTTTATAGGCCGGAGAGTATAACATAGGCTAGTTCGATGTCGCATTTTTATGAGTATCTACGTCACTTTATAAAAATCTGAATAAAAAAAGTATGATTGTACAAATATGCGCAATTGCGCAATCATAATAACAAATTATACCTATATAGTAGGTATAATATAATAATAAATTGGACAGTTCATCATCGTTGCGTAAACACGTATGTTCAAGAACCACACAATTCAAGAACATGACCGTGACTTCCAAGCCGCATTGGCTTCGAGTATAGTGAATTATGGCCCATTTTTTTTATTGCGTTTGACCACTATCTCACCTGATGGTAAGTGACGATGCGGTCGAAGATGGAGCACGCCTACCTAGAAGATACCTACCTATTCACTCGTGATTTGAAGACAACCAGGTTATATAGCGATCAGGGAACACAGACTCAGGCAAGGTATAAGTAGTGGTAACAAGGCCACCAAATAATTGTTTTTTTAAGGACAGAGCGCCACCGAAGCATACAATATTATTGTAACTCCACTTCTTCAAGTACTTAGCTACCATGTAGGTACGATACCGTCCCGACGCTCCCAATCTACAAGTTAATGTAGAAGTAATGAATTCGCTGCGAATCGCCCGACCCCTGTTTGTCTTTCAATTATGGGGTCTCTGCGGACCCCCACCCCCTCCCGACCCTCTCGCCTCCTGTTTAAACAACGCAATACACCGTGGATATTTAAAGAGGGACAAAAATTAAATCTTTGGATTATTGTATCTTGTTCCAAACGCAATTTTCGGGTGTAGTGAGTTTCACAATAAGATATTTGTAAGCCTCAGCATCTGCATTAAAATGATGGATAATAATAGGGGTATGTTAACAGTTTACAGGGATAATAAAATGACTATACATTCTATTTGGAAACCATTTCATTTGATAAACTATTAGGTTTGCCTCTTTCTATAATTAGCGCATAGCAGTGGCATGCAGGCCAGGCATATTGTGTTTCAAAGTTTTTGGTGTCACTGCAATAGGGATGTTGCATGAAACACAAAATACATAATGACTGTCCTTATACAGGGTTAAGAACATCACATTATAACAAAATAAAAATGAAATACACAAGAAATATATAATTTCCACAAAGATCTGCATGTAAAAGTTTCCCGAATTTAACGAATTTCTTTATAATTCAATAGTAATTTAGAAGATACTATCATATTCTTTACATTTCATGGAATAAAATTATGACAACTGTGTACTTAAAAGCAGTTTTTCAAGCCCGTAACTAAAATGTCCTTTCTATGCCAAAAATCACGTCTACCTGTTTTTTCTTTGCTGTGTGAAAAAAGGACAAACCGACAAACACAGTTTCGCTTTTATTTATTTAGCAGGGATACGTATAAATGTAGTTCGTAGCATCAGATGCTACGCCGGATCCAGTGCTACGAACTTCACTATCCGTACTCCCGTACTTATATATAATAAATGCGAGAGCATATTTGTAGGTTTGTTGGTTTGTTGGTTTATTATTTCGTCCTCCTTTCACGCAACAACGAAGCTACAAATCGACGTGATTTTTGGCATAGGTATAGTTTACAGACCGGAGAGAAAAAATAAACGGACACAGGTGAAACTGCAGGTAGAATCTAGTGTGAGTTTCTTTATTCCATCAAAACTTGTAAATACCTGAACAGATTTGGATGTATGGGGTATCGTTAGAATCCTTCCCAAGTGACACTGGCTGGGCAGTCGTGTTTTTTTATGTAACTTTTGTTACAATGACGTGTTTAAAGCAATTTTTTCATAGAGGTTACGTTTGTTCTGCTAGTCTAGCCATCTACCACCTTGTCTGGCTAGATGAGAGCCATTACATACGATTGTCTTAACCAATAATTGCCATTTGCATACATTTGCAAAGAAATAGATGCGACCACTGAAAATGTTACTTAATAATGTATGAATTTTTAAATTTTCTCACAGACAAGAAAGTATAACCAAATGAAACCATTTATTTGCATGAATACAGGATTATACATTTAAAAAATAGGTGGTCATAGAATTGAACCTGCAAGCAGGCGTGCAAATATTTAAAAGTCATATTAGGTAATGTATCTACATGATGTCAATAAATTCCAAAATAAAAGAATTAATAAAATAATATAAAGAACAAATGTCCGAAATCTAAAGTTGAAAACATAAATTTAATCTGAAATATTCGGCCTAACTGCTATAAAAACAATTTTATAACAGTTTAATATTTTGATGTACCTATTCCGATAATATATTGTATGATGTAAAACCATTGTAAGATATATTATAAACATTTCTTCTATATATGCTTTGTGACAAGGAGGTTTTAGAATCGGGCTCGTTTCTTTCGTGTTATAATTTTCTTACGTGTTATAAAATAAATTGATTCAAACCTAAAATTGCTGTTAGAGTTTGACCAGCACCTACTTACATGCTCTTTGACCAACCAAAAACCACCATCAAAAAATATTGAATTTCGTTGAAAATTGTAGTACGAATTTTTTATGTAAGGTTAAAGTAATACTGCTCTAAGAGATGGTGGTAGGCCTCCAGCACTATACCTATCTCGCCTGACCAACGAAGGTGTATCAGTTGCAGATAGCGGATACGCTAAAGCTAGATTAAGACTGACTCTTTAGTAATTTATTATTCATAACATATTTTTGTCGACACTACACCGAATAGTAAATGTTGTTTCATTTTTTGTAAAATGTAACTTGTACACCGGAAAAAATCTTTTATTATAAAATAGTTAACCAAATTATAAACTTAGTACTCACTCGTGAAACCAATTTAACAAAAAACATCACTGAGGTTAAATAAAAAAAGTCAAAAGGAGTAGACACCGTTTAACTAAGACCTACCTTAAATATCTCCACTTCACACAGCACAATCAAATCATAATCTAAAACATCAAACAAGAATCGCGAGGAGCAACCCTGTTGCGTTAACGGGGGCGCACACACTGTACCGTTCAAATTCCGAACGTGACAGCCAATGAGAGCCACGCCCACTTCGCAAACTCCGCCTATAGCACACTGCCAACCAATAGGGTTGCCACCAGAACCTTATTTACCTCTATCGCCCGCCCGCTCACAGCCTCTCCTGTTATCGATTGGACAACCCCAGCACTTATTTAAGGCGGCAGAACTGAATTAATTTTGTGATTGAAATTACAAGTATTATGGTATTAATTTGTTCGCGCCTGGTTCGTTCGATTAAAATACCGCTTCGATTGTGCGAGACGGCCGTTTTTAATGTGATCGTATTTTGTTATTTACGGATCCCTGATTTTGTTTATGTTTAATGACACAGATGACACAGATGTTTAATTCGTTTCGTTTTACAGGAATTAGGTCAATGTCCTTTGACATGTGGAGGTATAAATAGTTTTTTATTGTATAGCATCACTAGCTTCTGCCCGCGGTTTTCACCCGCGTTCTCACACGAACCATGCACTTTTTAGGGGATAAAAGTAGCCTATGTTACTCTCCGGTCCATGAACTATAGCTATGCCAAAAATCACGTCGATCCGTTGCTCCGTTACTGCGTGAAAGAAGGACAAATCAACAAACAAACTTTCGCATTTATAATATTACTAAGTAGTAGATAGTAGTAGCTTTGAGAAGGAAGCAGATAGGAGGATTCAGCTGGGCTGGGCAGCTTTCGGAAAACTTCGCCAGGTTTTTCAATCGTCCATTCCACAAAGCCTGAAGACAAAAGTCTTCAACCAGTGCGTCTTACCTGTAATGACATACGGGGCCGAAACTTGGACACTGACTGTGGGACTAGTCCACAAATTCAAAGTCGCGCAGCGAGCTATGGAACGAGCTATGCTTGGTATTTCTCTGAGAGATCGAATCCGGAACGAGGTGATCAGGCAGAGAACTAAAGTAACCGACATAGCCCGAAGGATAAGCTCGCTGAAGTGGCAATGGGCTGGTCACATTTGTAGAAGAACCGACAACCGATGGAGTAGACGAGTTCTAGAGTGGAGACCACGTGTAGGCAAACGTAGTGTGGGACGCCCTCCGGCCAGATGGAGCGACGACCTGCGCAAGATAGCTGGCAGCAATTTCATGAGGAAAGCCGAAGATCGGGTTCAGTGGCACTTATTGGGAGAGGCCTATGTCCAGCAGTGGATTGATGCAGGCTGATGATGAGATAGTAGTAGGATTACACAAAAAAATAGTAAAGAGTTTAGTATCATAAGTACCTACAATGGGATGGTCTCTTATCGATTTGTTCGAGGATTTACAAAATGGTAATAGACTATGATACCTGATATATAGTTATTTATTGAGTTTATTAATAATTACAAGCAAGACAGCTTTTTTCTTGGAAATAAGTAATCGAAAAAGCAACAATTAGTATTTGTAGGTATAGTTAGTTACGTGATTACGTCAATAAATTCCAAAAAGGGGTGAGCTGTATTCTTTTTAATGTATATTTTACGATACTTAGGTACGTCAATCTAAAGAATTAGTTACGCATTTCATTTTTCGTGAAGTGTTTATGTTAGGTATATCGTATGCCTTCGGTGTGTGGTAGGAAGTGAAATAGAAATAAAGAACCATTGCACGCCAATCTCCAAACGTTCAAATGCTTATTGCAAATGGTAAGTGGTTAGTTTTAGGCAAAATTTAAAACTTTTAAAAGTCTTAATGTACGTACCTAGAAGTACTTAGTACGCTATATAAATTAAGTACAAAAAAAAGGAAAACTCGTGTCTCACTTTAGCCGTGATCTTTACAGATTGAGAAGAGACTGTCAAGAAATTTTACACCTATTAGCTCTTTATTGGCACCAAAGTACAAAAATAAATAACTTAAAAATAGTTTTTTATCGATAAAATTCATCTCTTCCTGACGATATTGGGATGGACAATAATATACTTATAGCTAGAACGTTTTGTAATTTCCAAATAATACCAGATTATTAAAAACATTTTCTATGATAGTTAACCTTTTGAAAACTTATCTGGACGTGCAGATTTATTGTTCGCAATAAAAACTGATGAAATACACCATTAAGATAACGAAACCCTTACGAGACACAAATGATATGAAAAACAGTGTGATAATGAACATACGGCGCGTTGTCGGAGAGATTTAACCCTCAATTATAGAATTAAGCCGCGTTGAAGGGTTGCGCACCCCTGGAGCGACGTCAATTGATTGAATAGAGGTAGAATTTTGGGAAGTCAACAACTATCGATAAATTTCGTGGAAGTACCAATAATAAAATAGACATTACCTACGTAAAACAAACTGTTCAACTCTAGTCATCTATCTTAGGTTTCTGCGATTTTGACTCGTTTAATCATACAATTTTAATGGTTTTTATCGCGTGTATTTTATATGTATTAGATTAATTCATATTGGGTGGACTATTAATAATAATTAATAATAAGCGTGTTAAACGGATTGAACCATTACAAAACAAACTTAGATATACAAAAATACCTAATAGTTGTAAAAGCGGATTCTGAATGCGCGCCAGATGGTAAGTAAAAATATTTTGCGGGGGCCAGAATTTTTTTAAAATTTTTTAATTATAACATTTTGAGATAGTAGTCAAACGCTAACCAATTGACTAACAAACGGTGCTTAAAATCTTAAATGCTTCTTGGCGACACTCTAGGATTTTGTTTAAATTGTAAAAATAATACCCGAGTATTTTGAATACTATCAGTAACTTTTTCAGTAGGTAAAGTAATTGAAAATAATAATAATACTGCCAGAGAATTTTTTATCCTGTATATTCCCAACTCGAACGATTGTAATGTGGTGGCTGAGAAACCTACCACAGTACTTAAGATTTTATGACTTATTTACAAAAAATGCAAAAACGGATATTTAAAATTGAACATAAATATGTCAGCACGGTAAAATTAGCACTGCGCGTAACTACAAGTAGAATAACCAACGCATCAACGGGAATCACTACGTTTTGTGCATAATTTTTAACACTTACCAAATATATAAACCTTACAATACTACTTCTCATAGACAAACTGTTTCCGAAAAGCATTTATAAGTATCTGGATCCAATTGAACGAATCCTAATTTTTTACGTTACACAAATTATTAGTTCGATACTTTTTATCGACACGATACAACCCTAGTTGTCATGTTGTTCAATACTGACATAATAAAGTGTTGTCACGCCGCACTCGGCCGTTTGTTGTCATTGTCGATTGCCGGTGTGGTGTGCGATGACGCTTATGGTATCGTTAACTCATTGTTGCGCGTCTGTTTGTTACTGTCGTGGATGTTTGTGTTATCAGATAATTATTTATTTTTATTTTATCGTTATAGACTTATTTAGATAATTAAAATTGTATTTGTAAAAATAGAGCTTTATCCATCTCAATACAAGTACACATTTTTTTTTAATTGAAAGCTGGAGATAACTTGTTTTATAGGTACCTACCATTTTGGAAGCTCCACGGTCAAAGGTTATATTACATCAACTGATCCCACTTGGACTAACCCGCGGGGACAGTCGAAGTAATGCTATAGGCTCAGAGCCAGATGTTAACCATACATTTTTCATTTTCATCACAAGAGCTCAAACTTAGAAAAAATACGCAAAATGCCAAATTTTTAGTTAAATAATTTTCTAATAAAAATATCCAAATACTAAACCGGCGTGACAGAATGCCAGTTTACTTTTTTGATAGCGCATTATTTATCCATGGGCAGTATTAAAAGTATAGACAAAACAAGTCGATGTAACAAAACTTACATTAAAAAACACGACTGCCCTAGCCAGTGTCACTCGGGATGGACTGACGGACGGACGGACGCACTGACTAACGGACTGACGGGCTGAGTGAAAAGATTCTCCTCACATAATTACTTCGACCCTTTCTAACACAATACTGCGCATGAAATCACCACATTATACTGAGGTTAACTGGAAGATAATGCTTTCTAGCGTAAAGTTGTGTGTAGATTTTCCTTGTCGTCCTCACGTTCGTGATGTCATGACGGGTTCTGACTGAAAATCAGTGACAAGGGTGGTTGAACTTAGTTGTGTGCTGAGTCGGGACCCATTCCTGACATCACAACTTTACATTATTAAATATTGTCGCTAATTTTCTATTTTGTGTTTTTATTGTACTCTTATGTAATGTTGTGTTGTCCCGAATTAAATGTATTTTCTTTCTTTCTAGATACGTTAGATAGGTATAGTATAATATATAATATTTACAATTTATTTTTTCCAAATAAAAAAGCTTTTTATTTCTCGAAAGGCGCGATCACTATCTCGTGACGATGTCGTTGAGAATAGCGAATACGCTATACTTAGAATAGGACGGGCCCTCAAGTACCTATTCTTCATGGAGTTTGGTTAAAAAACACCGAAAGACCAGTTTAATCACTCTACCGACAGACTGTTTGCCCGCTGCAACCCGAGACAGGGGTAGGCCACTTCATTAACTAATCTGTTAGTCCAGCGACATTAGCTTAATGCCCGGCTCGTGTTTTGGTTTCATTTATACCTATGTAGGTTTTAATGTACATATATGTGTATATATGGCCAAACGCACAAATGTATTCGCTACTCTATCTATTCTCTCCCAAATCGGTATAAGGACCCTTCTATTTCGGTCACAGCGATGATCGATGACTGAGGTTGACCGATCTGCAGGTTGACGGTTCGAATGCTGTCCAATGAGCTTGGGCTTTTGGTGCAAGAAAGTATTGTGATGCATTAAATTAAACCGTGTTACGACAAAAAATAACTTTTAGACGCCTGTTTACCTACAGTAAGATAAACAAATAAAATGTTTAGAAATGTCAAAGCAGAATGGAGTTAGCCAATAGTTAGACACTATTTAAATCAATATTTGTGGATGCTCATAGTTAAACACGCGACTAAAGCATGTTTAGAAGTTAAACGTTGGTTAACATAGGTTTAGGGCGTGTTTATTTTTTTAAGCTATCTTTAGTTTTAGTTATTTAGTTTAGCCGTGTGATTCTGGCTAATAATAGTACCTACCAAACTGGTTCTTCCCGTGGATGCCGTAACAGCTGGCTAAGGAAGTATCCAGGGATCCAGCCTCTCCTCGGTCAACATCTATTGCGATAACCAAAACGCCTGCCAAGCGTACTGTATTATGGCAAAACCCGATGACCATGGCCGATGTTCAGTAATGAACATTTTCAGGCTGATGATGATGAAAATGATAATAAAAGAAAGATTTACGATAAGCCACAAGACAAGCCTTCATGAATATTAGATTTGCCTCCAATGCTGCCAAAAAAGCCCCAAATGTCCTACCGCACCGTCACTCATCTAATTATTAACCGATCTCGGCTAGACGGAAACGGCTGATCAGCCTTCGAATTCTACTTCAGCACTTTAATGTTAACCGACACGAGTAGGCAATTAACAGAAGTCTCCCAACCTACATGACGTCGTTCTATTCACAGATCGTTCGTTAAATCGTTGATCACCAACAAATCCCCACTAATTGGCACCCTCGTCACAAAGATTCGGGGGTAGATACCACCACCGCTCGGTCTTATTGTTACCTATCAAAAACATTTAAAAATTCCTTCTCGACCTTCAAAGGAATGTCAGTTTTACGGCGTGAGATATAGAGATTAGTTTGTTTTGAAATGTAAACGCTAATTTGCGGTCGCGTGCAGGTAATCCTTTTCAAGTGAAGTTATAGGTTTTCTATCGTATACGTTTATTAAGGTTCATTTATTCTTTAGTAATTATAATAAGACAGCGCCATAGTTGTTCTGATTTGCCATGGCAGCAAAGTGCTGCCGCACATTATAGGTAGTATGCTGCCACCGAAAGCGGCTAAACGCGAACACAAGATGCGGGCAAGATTTTTGATGAACAATTTTCATACTTTTTATAGGGCACTGGATCAAACTGGTCCACAAACGCAGCCACTACCTCAGCTGGTGGCCCTTAGAGTGAGGCTACTCTTGTGGCTTTAGGAAATTTAGAAACTAATCTAAGCGTGGACTCATGCTTCCATATCATGTCAAAATTCTATACAGTTTTGACATATCCTCTCCTGGCGACTACTAAACTTTAAATTGTTAGTTGTTAGCATTAGAATCATTGTAAAAAACTATTTTTTTTAAAAAGAATGCCGTGACGAGTTTCTTGCCCTTCTTCTTGCTCGGCCTATACCAATTTGGAACGGGCACGGTGGGTTTCTGGAAGGTTCGTTGACTTTGAGCACGGATTGGGTCTGTTGGTGTCTTTGTCATTCATTATATTCTGATAAAGACAGCATTAGTTTTAGTCTGTGATTCGGGTAGATGAATGTTGCACAGGCCCGCTGTTAGAGTCATTTTAACTTTCATAAGTGCTCCTTTGGGGCCTATTTGAATAAAGACTTTTGAATTTGAATATGGAAGCAAAAGTTCACGCTGAGACTTGTCTCTGTATCTCAGCCTTAGACTAAAGCCACAAGAGAAACGTCGGCGCGTTGCGAGTCCTAGGAGATAGGTGTACCTGTTCATACGCTGGAGTCCTCAGACTACGTGGCAGATTTGTTTTAATAAAAGCTACCTGCTTATTTGCTGCCAATACACGGTAATGCATGATTGATGGGTATGCATCAAACACAGACCACGCGCAAACCACGGAAAACCAGCATCGTTTCTATGATCTACTACAAATAGATACGACGTCTACTCAAAACATAGTTTCACGAACACTGCGGGTTCAGGACAGAAGCCGTGGTTGCGCACCACCTATGTTGTGGAGCAGTCGTCGCTTTTTGAGCAGGCCACCGAATAAATAATAGCACAAGTACCCAGGCAACGCCTCGAGCGAGTGAAAGGGACACCACTACCTGGCCGTATTGCTGTCCTATGTGCTATCCTGTCTGCTTCATGAATTTTTGATGGTTTTACTTCAAGCCGCGCGTGAGCGTGTAATACCTACTTCTGTGCTTCTTAACTTGTTGCAAAACCATGGTTATTTTGACAGCAAAAAGCAAATGAATGCATTACTGTCTAATACCAGCTATGAGATTAAGACAATAAAGAGCCTGACTAAATATTTAAGGCAAACATATTTGTGCTGCAAAAGCCAAAGTAATCAAAGTAAGAAAAATTTGTTTGTTTGACTCCTTCACTTCAACCACTTCAAAGACTTCAACTTTTCATTGAAAATTCATACTACAAGTTTCAATGTAAGGTTAAAGTAATACTGCTCTAACCCTAAGATTCAGAGATGAGTCTAAGCGTGTACTTTTGCTTCCATATGTCAAAACTGTATTTTATTATTGAATTTGACATATGGAAGCATATCCCCGCTTAGATTGGTCTCTGAATCTGAGCCTAAGAGATGGTGGCAGGCCTCCTGAGCTGGAATTAGAAACGCATAAATGTAGGTACGTACGACGTACGTATCTTAGCGCCATATTAGCTTTAACCCACTATCTCACCTGATCCTATGCGACAATCTGATAGAAGGCGGTGAACACGCTACACCTTGAATAGACTAGTGTAGCTACCATAACATACCGATAGGTTTTTCCTGTATACTATTGCCATACCATATGCCACGAACGAAGACCTCTTCCGTAATAAAGGGGACATTTGTCATAACACATAACGCTTGGCAGGCATCTTGGTGATCGCAATAGATTTTTTTGATAACTAAACGAGCGGGCCGTTCACCTGATAGTAAGCATAACGCTAGCCCATAACAATTGCAGTGACACTCAGAACTCTGAAACACAAAGACCTGCGTGCCTGCAGTGCGATCGTTTATACCCTGAGGCATTAGGACAGTCATTATAGGTATTAAGTTCCACAACTACTTTGCTCATCAAACCAGATCTCATGCTTGCACATTACAGTTTGGCGGCAGACTATAAAAGCGAAACGATAGAACGATAGTACCCGGCCAGACGGACACTCGCAGAAGAATCATTCCTACCCAGCGAAATACAATATTTCGATGGTCCTATCAATTGGTAAGGTGCTTGGCCATGGCAACTGCTTTTCAACTTGACGGTGGTAAGTAGCCTTTGATAAATAATACACATCAAACATGGTACCTATCTAGTATCGGTAAATACTTACGTAAAAAACAAAGAAGTCTGCATGAAAACATTGTACTTAACTGCTTATATCCCAATAGGCCCTTACGAAGCGATTTCAGACATAACTAAAAGTGCGAAGGTAGGTACAACAACGAGGCTCAAGTTAATTGAATACCAACCCCTACCATGAACCTTAAGTTTCAATATATTTCTATAACAATTATTATACTTTAACGGTAGTTAACCGTTAAACTGGTTTAAAACTCAAGACAGACTCTTTATTGAAATACCCAATAGAAGAACAATTGGGATGTGGCATGAAAGTCAATATACATAATTTCTATCGTTATACAGTTTTAAGATCACATTAACACAATAAAAATGAAGTTCACAAAAAATATTTAATTCCCACAAAGATATTCCATCTAAAGTTTCCCAAATTCATTTTTTAATAGTAATTTAAATGATACCCTTAGATTCGTTACATTTTAATGAATAAAAAAAATGTAAGACAACTATGTTATTAAACGCAGTTATCACAACTAAAATCAACAAAATCCTTGTTTTTAGTACAGATTTACAGCCCGCGTAGAACAAGTGACGTCAGGTGTTCTGTCCAATTTGTATGGGGCGTTTTAGCGCTCAGTAGATACGCCCGACTTTGACTCTCATTTTTGCCGTTTCTAGCGTTCGATTTCCAATTTTTTCGATATAGACATTTGATTCTCATGAGAAAGTGAATTGATTGACATAAAAAAATGGAGTCAACATACCTGTTAATAATTAAAAATCAATAGGACCAACGGGACAAAGCTAAAGTAAAAACTAAAACAGTATATATGGACGGTGGCTTTCATTTCTTGAGTATAAAGGGAGACATGATTAATAAACATAGGTATATTAGGTATACCTACGTGACAACCGTGGTTATCAACCCCAGGTCAGAAATTATTAGAGACACTTGCAGCGAAGGTACTTCATTGGATACTTAAGAAAAATGTTGGCTAGGGCAGCCGTGTTTTTAATATTTTTATATTAGCAAATTTTTCACTACATGAGATACAATGGTAGTGTAGTTAGTGCGGGCACCGGTCCGGAAAGTTAAAACGGGAAGCCCGCCCCCTCCTACCCTGACTGCACCCCCGAGCTTTCCTCGACCATGGGCGTTTCACGGAATTCAATTAAACGCATTGTTATGAGTTTTGGAGAAACGAAGAAGTTAATAAAATGGTTTGGTAATTGGTATTATATCGATGGCAGAAAACGTATTTTAATGTACTACATAAGTGAAATGGTAATCCATGTGTTGGATAATTTTCGCATTAAAATCATTAAATAAGTAGCTTCTTGAACATATTAGTATTTTTGACTATCTAATAGAGGTGTCTAGAGAGCTCTCTGAACGTAGATCCGATTAAGATACCGCGCATTGAAATGAAATTTAATGAAAATGAAATTTATGCGCCTGTGTTTATCTACGAACTACGAACGCATCACTCCACACCCAGGTACAACTCAAAGCGCAGCAAGACGTGAGCATCTCCGCCTCGCGTCGTCGCTGACCGCGGCACGTCTTGGGATGATGCACGACGATCCCATCGCGGCTGTTCGTTTTGGTTGTCCTGGGTTCGTCTTATCAGTCAAATCCTAGCACCAGTCCGAATGCTGGAGCAGGAAGCCGTTCAGTTTTCCTTTGTGATAACGGATACTAAATTTGAAGCAATGGACATCGACCTCTTGCCACAATTAGCTGCAAAACCACTTGCACTAACTTCCGAAAGACTCAAAAAGATTTGCGTGACCATGCAGTCTGCAGTCGAGTAGCACCCACGACAAAAATATTATTGTGGATGATGATACAGTACTGATGAGGATACAGTAATAATATTTTAGTACCTACACAACTAATTTCTAAAAATCCAACTCTATGATAAAATGTATTAAAGAGTTCAGCATACCTTCGGGATTCGATACAATTCAAACGTTATCCGACTATAGGCCTCCATTATTACATCCCGCTGACAATACAATTATACGACGGTTTAGCGATTGCAACCAGATTTGAAAATTTCATGTTTGCTTTTAATATAATTGTTCAGTTTATCTGTTGGGGGATTACACAGGATTACCGCATTACCGGAGAGGCCGCGCCCGCTCAAATTGAATGTAATATACACACATATATGATAGGTACCAGTGGTACCACATCTGTCATTAATACGAGACAATATATTACTGGGTGCAATTCTAGCGCAGTTACCTTCTTATATTGATTACTAAAACTAAAATTTGGAAAGCGCTATGTCTTTTACACTTATTTTTCTGCTTACATGTTGAGACTTCACAACTGTATTATACCCAACTAGCTGCTGCCCCGCGGTTTCACCCGCGTGGAGATTTTGGATTACATGGTTTTTATTTTTTTGCGCGGAACCCTAATTATTTTTTTAAAATTAAAGTAGCCTATGTTACTCCTTGTAACATCAGCTATCTGCCAGTGAAAGTCCCGTCAAAATCGGTCCAGCCGTTTCGGAGATTACCCGGAACAAACAGGACAAAAATTTTTAAAATGGTTGTTTTGTTATAGGTACCCTATATACTTTCATATGCATTTAGTAAAAAGCTGTTATTTTGATATTACAAACAGACACTTCAATTTTATTTATCTGTATGGATAATAATCTATAGGTTTGATCTATAGGTATTTTGTACTACCAGTAGAGGAAAACATTGCGCTGTGAGTGAAGTTATGCTAAATAATCCCTTCCGACCCCTTGGATCCACCACCAGCGAAAATCGTCTTCGTTTTCAACTCCAACCCGATTAAAACCAGCGATCGCTATAGTCTTCGGCTGGAAGGATCAAAAATTCTTAATATATATTCATAATCAAAAATTAATAATTCTCAAAAAAATAAGATTTATCTTATTATTTTTTATTAACATTGCATTAATATCACTAATATGACTATTTTAATACTTAGGTACCTATATTTGCACGCCTGCTTGCAGGTTGATTACTGTGACTTTTTTAACATCTGAAATTTGTAATATTATGTATTCTTGCAACGATTTGATTTGATACAAACAAACAACCTTTCACTTTAAACGCATAGGTAACTATAACTTCTCCGTTCCGTCGTGATTAAAAAATAAAACAAAACGGGGGATCGGGACTACTTATAACAAAAGGTTTCATTAACAAACATATCAATCGGAGCTGTTAACTACACATATACAATACACACATTTATGTAATACATATAGTAAAAAAAGTACTTGTAACGAGGAACATCCAGCGTGTTTTAAATTTTGTTTTACCAGCTTACAAATTACAAAAACGAACTTCAGGTCAGGGAATTGTTTTGTATAGCAAAACACATTCATTTGTCACAATTACCGCTGGCGCGGAATAACTAGCCGCGTCGGACTGTCTGACCCTCTTGTTAGGTGCACATTGGTTGCCATCTCATACATTTTTATGAGTTTTATGTCTTTATCCACCCATGTTTTGTCGACGGCTCTGACTAAACGACGAGAATTCCAAAGGCGAATCTAGTGATGGCAAATAATACATAGGTACCTAATACTACAAGACGTAGTAGTGATGACAAAATCAAATGGCTGGTTTCACTGTATTTTATAATGTAACTTTTTTCAGGTAGCAGTAAAACTCATGGACTTGGAAACTATAAGCAGGTTCCTAGGAATAACTCTTCTGCGAGTCTGGGTGGGTGGGTACCTATCAATACCGCCTTGATGGTGTAGCCTGTCGCCAAAGAGTAGTTTGGGTTATTGTGTTCCAGTTCGATGAGCAAAGTACGCAATGAAATTAGTATTCACACGAGTGACTCACTACCTGTGCATCAGAATAACGAGCGAACTACCGTGCCGCGCAGACCTTTGTGTTTGGAATTTCTGGGTGGCACCATAGATTAACAGAGTTAATATACAACTAACTATTATTAGCACTAGGTATATAACTTTATTAAAGGCTGACGTTAAGCTTACCATCAGACAAAAGATCAGCTCGTCTCGTTACATAGTAAAAAAAGTCAAGTACCTACTGTTTACTAAAATTTATTATCGCTTTGCATTAGTGTAATCTGAGAGTCGCCTTCCTGTGCCGGTAGTGCGGCGTCAATTCCTATAGTAATCGACTATACTGGGGCATTGTGTCGACGAATGATAATGCGGATTCCAGAGTGTGAGACGACACTTTTAAACAGTTGAATAGTTAATACGACTGTTTAATCCGTCGTTTAACTTTTAAATTTTTTTTATTCATAACATTTAATTAGTTTATATGAGTTTTACCACTTTTAAAAGCTTATTTTTTTTAAAGTTCCTTTTCTGTTGAAATTTTCGCTCGTTCCACTTGATGTCAATTATTGTAAAAGATTATTGTTATTTTTTTTTTAATTTACAACGAACTTAAAGGACGAGAGTTAACTTTAATAACGGGATATTTACCATGTATTTTATTTGTTTTGAGCACTCGATATTTCGGCACTGTTGCAAGCGCCATGTTCACGAGGAAACTGAAGTTACTGCGGGTAGAATTATTGTTGACTTCGATAAGGCTATGAGCAAACGAACCGGTCTACCTTCTTTCGTTCGCGTTTTTTCGGCGTTTTTTCGGAACATAAAGGAATTTACGTAAATTATGCTACAATGGTTTGGTTTATAAAGTAGGGTTTTTTAGTACATTAATATTTCGGTAAAGTAATGAGCATATTTTTTGCATATTAGTCGATTAATATTTCGGTAATAGTAATGAGCATATTTTTTTGCATTTTTCGTATTCTCTATCATATATTTTTGGCATTTTATAGACGTAGATTTAGCATTAAATATTTTTTTGGAGTTGGCAACACTGCTTGTCTGTGGTACGGACTGTACCGACGATTGTAGCCACAGACTTTTACTAGAGATGCTAACTTGATAAGTAGCAAAAGATAACGTAAAACGTGTTTTTGGTTAACAGTCCACAACTCCACAGTTCGACGGACTTACTCTTAACTACCGACACTAACGCATAAGCGGCATACTTACATAGTTAAGATTCAGGAATATCAGTGAAAGTTAACCAACACTATAATTAAATATACGTGCTCTGCGTACTGCTTACCATAATACAGTAGAACCAAAGAGTAAAATTATATACTGGGAAAGTAGAACCCAGTTATGCCATCGTCTGCAATTTCATAAACAGGTAAGTTTGAATACTACTTATTAAAATTACTATCTATTTGACTGTAATATATTATTATCAAATCAAATTATTATTGAAATTTCAGCTAACGCAATGAACAAGTTTACATTCTCGAAAGAATTTTCGGGTACTTTGCTGTAATATATTATTTTATTATTAATTATTAAAATTTCAGCTAACGCAATGAACAAGTTTACATTCTCCAAAGAATTTTCGGGTAGTACTTTGCTGTAATATATTATTTTATTATTAATTATTAAAATTTCAGCTAACGCAATGAACAAGTTTACATTCTCGAAAGAATTTTCGGGTACTTTGCTGTAATATATTATTTTATTATTAATTATTAAAATTTCAGCTAACGCAATGAACAAGTTTACATTCTCGAAAGAATTTTCGGGTACTTTGCTGTAATATATTATTTTATTATTAATTATTAAAATTTCAGCTAACGCAATGAACATTTTTACATTCTCGAAAGAATTTTCAGGTACTTTGCTGTAATATATTATTTTATTATTAATTATTAAAATTTCAGCTAATGCAATGAACAAGTTTACATTCTCGAACGAATTTTCGGGTAAGACATTCTACCAGAAGTATAATAGAGCTGAATTTTTGAAGGATTCTAGAAATATTAGGACAATCTTGTCAAAGGGCTACGAGATTCTTGAGCGCTTAAAGGAATTGTATCCAGGTGAAATGCTCACAATAAAAGGGATGTTTATACAACCAGAGTAAGTACCTATTTAAAGATAATTTACAAAATTTACAGGTATTATCATATGGTCTGTGATATAATATATAGGTACAATATAAAGTAAACAAAACTACCTACTCTAACTTTAAACATGATTAGTGTTAGGTACCACAAAAAAACATTTTTAGTCGCCTGTTTAGCTAGACAGCATCTAAAGATAAACGTCAAAAATGATAGGAATGTCACAACATAAATGTGTTAGACAATTGTTAGACATTACTTAAATCAGGATTTGTGGTTGTTCATATTTAATCGCGCGACTAAGGCATGTTTAGGCATTAGACAGTGTTTAACACAGGTTTAACGTGTGTTTAATTTTTTTGTGGTAAGACCGCTAATTTTCCTTCAATACAAAGGTCAAGCTTACTGTACAAAGTACTATTGACCCTACAAGTCGGCAGTTGATCTCATTATCACCTATTAGGTATCCATTATGTGCTACCACTGAGTTATCATCATTCCATCTGGCACTGACTTGGCTAGGTAGTAAGTAACACCTACTTTACTATTACGGAAAGTTATGCGTGTCCTGACAGACACTTAACTTCATTCTTTAATTCCAGCATACCATTGGTCATCAAAAAGAGCGCACTTAACGATGAAAGTGACATAGACTGCGAAGAGTTCACCTACCGCCGTCTCTCAGGTTTGGTGGCAGCTGTCGCATACGAACGTTTTGTTCGATGTATATGTTATGCCTTTGAGGCTGAAGACCTCGGTCTCGAATGGGAAACGGCTAATACTTTCAGACGATGTTATTACTTATCAGCAGCGTCAGGTGCAGAGTATTTCTCCGATTTTTTCGGTAGCTATCCTCTGGTTTGGGCTCTGCAAAAGTATCAAATGAAGAAAATATCCGCAGAATTGCTTTTGACAATTTCAAAGGTTCAATGTGAAAACAAGGTACCTATGGTAGTGAGACTTCGAAAAGATTTCATGTATGACGAAAACAAAATTATCCAGGGAAATTTCAATTTGAGAACAGCCATTAAAGCAGCACCTGAAGGCATAAAACGTCACTTCAAACACCTTCCGAAGATGACATCCTAATTTTGAAATTAAAATAACATTTTCTAGTCTCATGATATCATAATTATAATGTCATACATAACATAGGTACATACCTAATAATTAATAATATTAATCTACTCCATGCAACAGTTAGAACACATGGAAAAAATGTTCCTCGTGGCCCTTACTGATTAGGAACACCTTTCCTGGAGGTCAACAACATTTGTATTACAAGTTTTTGAAATTCGAAATTTTTCATTGAAGAAGAGGCATTTAATGTTTACATCAAAAATTGATACTACAAAAACTTCTCCTGGCAGCCTAGATCAGCTGTTTCACTTGAACTATGTCTGAACTTTGTTAAATGATGATTTTGATTAGAAGAGACTTAAAAATAATTCCAGAAAAGGTCAATTCCAGAATTGAAGTGAATATTTTTTTGTATGAGAATTTTGAATGATGTATTTCCAAGAGAGGCTCACAACTTATGTACAACCAATGGTCCTAATCACCTCTCGGGATAACATAGCCACTTTTGCACGAGATACAAGCAAGTGGATTAATTTGACAAGTCCAAAATATATATCCCTCTCTTTCTCATTTCGAAAGACCGCTGTCAATAATAACAATGTTTAAAATCAGCTATACCTATGTCGAATCTGTCTTTTAGTACCTAAACCTAAATTTAGTTTCGCTCTTTCCAAAAAATAAAATGAGAAAGAGATGGAAGATATTTTACAAATCTAAATTTAGTTTTAGAGCTGTCAAATATCTTCCATCGTTGATAAATTAGACACCACTAAATTCATTGCCATTTTTGCATGAGATACAAGCAAGTGGATTAATTTGACAAGTCCAAAATATATATCCCTCTCTTTCTCATTTCGAAAGACCGCTGTCAATAATAACTATGTTTAAAATCAGCTATGTACCTACTGCTGTCGATTCTGTCTTTTTGTACCTAAACCTAATTTTACTTTCGCTCTTTCCAAAACATAAAATGAGAAAGAGATGGAAGATGTTTTACAGATCTAAATTTAGTTTTAGAGCTGTCAAATATCTTCCGTGCCACTCAATTCATTGCCATTTTTGCACGAGATACAAGCAAGTGGATTAATTTGACAGGTCCAAAATATATCTTATCTCTTTCTCATTTCGAAAAACCACTGTAAATAATAACTATGTTTAAAATCAGCTACTGTGTTAGCAGCCTTAAATTATAATAAAAGTTAATGAATAAAACATGAGTTATTTTTAAAGCATTTTATTAATTTCAAAAAATAACTAGCATGTAATCATCACGCAATATTACTAATCAAATACAGTACTATGACAAAATACACACAATATCTTCTACGGTCAAACGATTGCCGTGAATATACAAACAAAATTAACATTTTAAAATCAGTTCTAACAATTTTTACCCATCTAGATTATATACAATACCAATTTATACGTATTTCAATTATTTTAATGATTATCCTAGTTTCTAATTTGTTTATATTCTCCAAAAGTTGTAGATTAAGTCACCACTCTACATGACGTGCTAAGAACATAACACGGTAGACATAATAGCAACTATGATACTAATCTATATTAGAAGAATGTACTATTAATAATAATAATTGGACTAGAGGTGTTGCGAGCACAGGAACGTACGGCTCTAGTCCCGAACGTGCCTAACCTAACAATACTCAGTTTTAAAAGCGAATATCACTTGGTGGCCTCGAAAACGAAATCATCGGTATTGAGAAATACAATACAGCGTACGAGATACAATACATTATTAAGCGTTTTCATATCAATTACGTTATAAACTAACTTGTGACAACGAAGGCCGAATATGAGTGATTATATAAGTGGCTTCCTTTTTATGAATGCACCCCACTGACTGTTAACAGATGTCTACGACAATATAATATCCATGAATCTATATGTCCTTATACAATTTTACAATAATTTCTTTAAACTTAGTTTCCTACGACACCAACATTTACGAGTTCGAATATTAAAATGATTGTGACATTGATATAAGTATGTACTTAGTACATACATTCATAGATAAAAATAACAAAAATATTCCTAAAATTTATTAAGATTCTGCGCAAGTACGTAAATGAAATAAGACGCGTTCTCAATTCCTGAAAGATTTATATATAAAATTACGATTATTATTTACAAATTCCCTCGATCCTAAAGAAAGTAAGACGAAGGTACATAATATTGAGCATTTAATATAGTAAAAGAAATAAATGTCCAAACAAAACGGTGGTTTTAAATCGAATTACAAACAATACGTAGCCTCGAAAATATTTTAAATGTATAGGTACCTATTGATTGAATAACTTCGAAATACTAAAATAAATCACAAATCTTTAATAATATTTACGATTCTTTGCTCTGAGGAGTAAGTCCTACACCAAAGATACTAGCTTCACAATTTGAACCAAGACTAACATCTATTTGCATATAGTTGTAGTAAATAAGTTTAGTGTAAATGATGTATTTTTCAAGAGTTAATGCCTCATATTATACTTGTAGTCAGATGAGTGAGACGAAAACAAACTGCAATATACTTAGTTTTTAGCATTGAAGAAAAAGGTAGATAAGCTTATTTCAAACACTCAAATTCTATTATACAACAACGACCAGTACATCAATGTTTATCAACTTTCTATATGTAATTTCACTACACGTGGGCGAAAAGAGTCCGCAGGTCTTTTAAAGGTTCTATATTTCATCTAAAGCCAACTATTTTGAAGCAATTTTAAAGATGAACGTCGTATGAGGTATAATAAAAACAAAGGTCAACATTAGTTCCATAATGTGCCATGAGAACAAATGATTAATATAGTATTATTGCCTTGAGTTAGTATAAGATGAAGACCTCGTAATTGCATAATGTCCACAAGAGCTCTGGCAGACTTCCATCTGAGCCACCTCTCCTGTCTCTTTTTACTCAAGAAGGAAAAGTAATTATGGATTTAACAAGAAACTGTACCTACGTATTTCTGTCGATATTTATCTCATTAACGAACCGATGAGGCAGTCGGGAAGTTTCGTTAGCGCTACATATTGCCAGTATCAAGCACAGAGCAAACGTAAGAGCAGGAATACCGCACCCGCGTTTAATTCTTTATTAGAACTGCAAATAAGTATATATTGACCTTCGCAGCCACAGACTATATATCCAATTGATTGCCTGTATAAGTTTTTGTCAATTTCCGGTGTAATTTCGATAGATCTAATTAGTTAGGTTTGTTTCAGCGAAGATGTAATTAGCCCAATAAGTATAAACCTGTAAATTCTACCCTAATGCGATAGTAATTACTATGCTACTTTGCCTTATTAGCCAAATAACAATCTAGCTGGCGCAGTCATTTGGATATATTTTGTCTGTGGTCGAGCGATGCGTCACGCGTGCGGAAAAGTGCACGATGTGTTACGACGCTCAGTGCACGATCATAATAACGATGCGTATGTGACATGGGTGTTCATGTTCAATACACGATCACGATGGCGTTTCACACGTGACAAGGCGCTAAATGCACGATCACGATGGCGGTTCGCAAATGACTCGACGCTCAATGCACGATCACGATGGCGTTTCACATTTGACTCGGCGCTCAGTGCACGATCACGATGGCGGTGCGCACGGCGTCACACGTCGCTTAAGACGGCTGGCAGGAGCACATGACATGGCTTATACGCGACCACGGCCGCTTACAGTGAGCGCATGACACGGTGCTCAAAGCACGAGGTGGTGCACACTTGACACGGCGCTTAGAATGTTTGGAGGAGGACATGACCCGGTGCTCAGTGCAGGAGGCAATGCGCACGGAACACGGCGCTTAAGATGGCTGGCAGGAGCACATGACACGGCTTATCCGCGACCACGGCGGCTTGCAGTGAGCACGTGACACGGCGCTCAGTGCGCGACCACGGTGGCATGCAGGCAGGCGGGCAGCACGTGTCGGTAGGGAAGGCGGTAGTTCTTGACGGTCCTCGCGGCGAGACACTTGAGCGTGGTGTGTCGCAGCGGGTTGACGATGGCGGCGAGGCTCTGCCCGCCGGCGCGCAGCACGTGCTCCGGCGTCTCTCCGTCGTAGTTGACTGTGTCGATGTGAGCCCCGCGCGACAGGAGAGCAAGCACCACGGCGCCCGGGCACGGGTTCAGCTGCAAGTTACCACTGGGTTAGGAACCGTGATATAGTTATACAAGTGAGCAGAGGCGGGTTTTCGATAAGGGTAGCCAAACACGATTTTAAAATTTATTTTATGGATAAAAAGAAATTCTGGTCGTTTGCCTGATGGTAAGCATAACGCTGGCCCATTACAATTCAGACCTGGGGGCCAAGCACACTAAACAACTGAATGCGATGGCAGTGGTGCCATTATCCATCACATAAGCGTAATGGTGATAGCCGGATACCATTGTGGCTAGTGCGTTACCAAAAGTGTCAGTTGTCGTCACAAGATCACAAACGGTCTGTTGGTGTCTTTGTCATTTATTATGTTCTGATAAAGACAGCATTAGTTTTACTCTGTGATTCGGGTAGACGAATGTTGCAGAGGCCCGCTGTTAGTCATTTATTTTAACCTTTCATACGTGCTCCTTTGGGGCCTATTTGAATAAAGAATTTTTAATTTGAATTTGAACCATTACTATTACCGTTGTGGTTTAGGGTGATTGGGCCCCTGCTCGTTTGCCTGAACAATTCAATTGTTATGAGCTGCCGTTATGCTTACCATCAGGCAAAAACAACCAGCTCGTATCATTATCAAATAATATTTAAAAAAAAATACCTTAGCGACGAGATGCAGCGGCGTGTTGCCCTGAGCGTCTTGCGCTTGAGGCGCGGCGCCGAGACGCAGCATCAGAGCCACGAGCCGCGGGCAACACGGCGACGCGTCGCCGGGCGCCGCCAGCCACGCGCGTGACCCACGCCTCGCTCCCTCCGCCGAACACGCCACGTGCAACGCACCGCGCCCCAACCGCACACGCACATCCAACCGCACCAGCTCGTAAACCGCTTCGTGGATACGCGTCGCTTGAGCCGCCGGCAGCGTAGGCTCGTCCAACAAACGCGCCAGCAACGCCGCGAGCTGCAGACAGATTACTAACACGCGTTGCAGCGTGGTTAGAGTTTGCTCGCGGTCCGGAGTGCGCGCCGCTAGCAACGCGGCGCCGCGGCGCAGCTCGCCTAACGCTTTGCGGAACACAGGCGCCACGTCGTCGAATGCCACCGCTGGGACCACGCGGCCACGCAGCGGTGGACGCGCGCGTTCCGCTACCATATAGGAAAACAGCTCGGCGAAGGAGTAAAGCGAGGACTGCGTGAGCGGTGACAGCGGTGGCAGCACGCATCGTTGCATGTCGAGCGCGTGGTGCCACAGTTGCCGGCAACGAGAGAAGCGGCCCGCGTCCGCGTATACCGCGCCGCGGTATCGCACGTAGTATGAAGTGTCGGGGTGCGCCGGACCTGTAAAGCGACACGACACGACTTGAGATGGTGTTTTTGAAAAATATTTTTTTTGTGGGAATATATATTTTTACAGACAAGTTCTCTGCATTTTAGAGGCATTTTCTGTATTATTTTTTTCTAAGTCTCTTCCAATCATTTAAAAAAGTTCCAAGTGAATCCGCTGATCTAGGGCTGCCCGGAATTTCTGTAGTAAAAATTTGATGAAAACTTTAAATGCATTTTCTTCAATGAAAAATTCCGAATTTCATAAACTTGTAAAGCAAATGTTGGTCACTTCCAGGAGTAGATTGACCCCCTTTCGGGATGACACACCGGTTTAAACTCAGGTTGTATATAAACAGGTGTTCCATACCCAGGATGCGCTCGCGAATAACGAGCGCTTGCATGCGCATAGCATCCGGGTCGGCGAGCAGGTCGTCCAACTGGTGTGCGTCGCTTGGTTCAACAGCGTAATCATAAGCCTCGATGCGAGGCACGTCCTTAGGCTTAGGGATGGGCTCGCTGCCGTCGTTCGGGAATCTATACAAATAAATAAAATTGAAGTATCTGTTTGTAATATCAAAATAACAGGTTTTTACCAAATGCATATGAAAGTATATATACTACCTATAACAAAACAACCATTTTTTGTCTGTCTGTCTGTCTGTTTGTTTGTTTGTTCCGGGTAATCTCCGAAACGGCAGGGGCGATTTCGACGGGACTTTCTCTGGCAGATAGCTGATGTTATAAGGAGTAACAAAGGCTACTTTTATTTTAGAAAAAAAAAAAATAGGGTTCCGCGCAGAAAAATAAAAACCATGAAATCCAATATCTCCGTGGGCAGTAGCTAGTCTGCAATAAGAATGTTGCATGAAACACAAAACACATAATTACTGTCGTGATACAGGTTGAACATTACATTAACACAAAAAATTTATAATTTCCACAAATATACAGCATCTACTACATGGTACTGGGTGTTACTAGGTGGTAGGACTAACTCTTCTGCGAGTGTCCGTCTGGGTTGGTACCACCGCTTCGCTCGTGAAGTCAGCCGCCAAGCAGTAATGTGCAAGCATTACTGTGTTCCGGTTTGATGAGCAGAGTAGCCAGTGAAATTACTGGGCTTATGAGACTTAATACCTAATGTCTCAGGGTAACCTGCACTCCAGTGCGGCGCAGGTTTCAAAGTTCTGAGTGGCACTGCAATTTTTATAGGCCCGCGTTATGCTACCATCAGGTAAACCACTGGCTCGTCTCGTTATCAAAGAGTATAAAGAAAAACGAGACATTGCTGCACATACTCCACACAAGGCAAGTATACTATTACTTGCACAATTTTAGTGTTTCCTGTCTCTAGACTTTCACTGGAATTAAGCATCATTGTATTTTATCTCTGTATTAAAAATGAAGAGTAAATAAAAAAGAGCATCCTGTACCTATCGTTCATCGCGCGTTTCCACAATGCTAGAGCGCCAACCATGTCTCTCCGCTTGTCGACGTACGTGGCCCCAAGCAGCTCCAGTGCGTCAATTCTCTGTTGCCTAGTTACTAGTCCGTATTCTACGTTAATTAAATGCTCTACTATGTGTGTGTGGCCCGTAACCGATGCCGCTAAAAGAGGTGTCATTCCTGAAATGTAGAGAAATACATAGAATAATTTTTTTTTAGGACAGCGTACATAACTTTTCGCAATAAGTTGTACCGATGACGTAGTCACAACCGCAGGGAACCGTTGGATGCAAGAGGCGAGTATCACATAAACGTTTGGTTATATTTTACTTCAAACGTAAGTAAGAATATGAGGTTCCAGCGTAATAATAGTTATACTACCTAAGGTTGCCAGATCGCAAAACTGAAATATCTGGACAAAATCACAATATGTCGGGATTTTGGAGTGGTCGTCCGGAGAAATAAATATTATAAAAGTCACCATCTTTAATACCGCACAACAAGAAGTTCGGCCGGGCACCAATCCTACCAACGGCGCAAGTAAAGAAGTCGGTTCGATAAATTTGTCGAATCGATAAAACTGATAAATTTATCGAATGTTGCGAGTACCGAAGTCTGATCGTAAAGTATTGTAGTAGCTTTATATTCTCTTTGGATTCGACCTAGCTATTCGATAACTTTTGTCGGTTGTATCGAGGCTCGATAAATTATATAAAAAGCCGTTAAAACCCACTTTATCGATTTAAACTGGCAATTTTGTCGATCGAAAAAATCCGTACTTGCGCTGCTCATTCCATAAGAGCCGGATGAGGGAATATACCAGAGCATTCACCTCAACATAAAAATCTACCACGATCACCAACGCGCCTGTCAAGCGTGGTGAGTAATTGACCAAAATATGTTTAGCTGTGGAAATCTTTCACTGATATCTGAATATCAAAGCAACTCACCGTAAGAATCTACATCCATCGAGGCTCCGTGCCCCAATAACAATTTGAGTATATGAAGCGAGCCGCTCTCGGCGCAATCGTGCAGGGCAGTGTTGCCTTTGACGCTCTTTCTGTTCACGTCAGCGTTGAGGGAGAGGAGGTACTTCGCGATCCTGATGTGGCCTTTGTAGCACGCTATCATTAGGCAAGTGTGCCCGTGACGGTTTGCTATTTCTATGTCTGGAATATTAAAGAAAAAATAATTATAGTTATTAATCATTATATACTAGTTGCGAAATAAAACCTTTTTCTGCATTAGAGAGATTAGGATTAGCCTTTAGATAAGGCCAAGAACCATTACGGTTTCGTTCTTTTGCTATTCGTCCTGCTGTTTACGTTCTTTTTGATAACGAAACGAGCTGGTCGTTTGCCTGATGGTAAGCATAACGCCAGCCCATAACAATTGCAGTTTACAGTACTACTTAGAACTTTGATACACTTGTACCACTCAGAATTTTGCTTATGAGACTACTGTTCACCTCAGAATAACGAGCGCAATGCAGTACCGCGCCGGCCTTTTTGTTTGAAAGTTCTGTGTAGTACTGCAATTGTTATGGGCCGGCGTTATGCTTACCATCAGGCAAACGACCAGCTCGTCTCGTTATCCAAGAGTATAAAAACACACTCAGAGGCCTGCGCGGCACTGCATTGCGCTCGTTGTTATCCTAAGACATTAGGTAATTATGACATTACTGGGCACTGTCTACTTTACTCATCCAAAAGGAACACAGTAATGCTTGCACATTACTGCTTGGCGGTAGACTAGACGAACCGATCATCTCGTTACCCAATAGCATAACAATATCACCCAGACAGAACCACGTAGACCTACCATCTGCTTGGTTTCAGTGGCAAGAAGACAGAAATGCGTTGTATGACGCATATCCTAAATTGGATTCGGATGTATCAGAAGTCCTAATCATACCAATTCACAAACTTACGGAAACAGATTTCGCCTAGTAATCTGCCCTCTTTCCGATTCTAACTGTATCGTCCTTCGAAAACTTTTACATTTTAAATCAGCTGGCGTCCGGACACCAGCACTTGGGGAATCTGTTTCCGAAAGTTGAAGTTTGCATGATAAGGACTACGGGTACATCCGAAATGGATATAATACCCGATTTAATTGAGAATATGCCTGCTGGATTTTGGAGGATAGACCGATAGATGATATCGGATGCGCAGGTGAAAACAATTATAACATACAGACAAATTGAGAACCTACTCCTTTTTGGAAATCGGTTAGTAAACAAGCAGCGCTTACCGGCGCCATTTTCGACTAGGAACTTGACGATTTCGTGGTGTCCGTCAAAGCACGCGGCCCGTAGCGGCGTGCTGTGCGTGCGCGTTGTGGAGTTGACATTCGCGCCCGCGCGAACCAACAACCTCACGAGCGGCAAGTGGCCGGCGGCGGCGGCGCACCAAAGCGGCGGCGCGCCCTCTATCGTCTCGCCGTCAAATGTCACTGGAACATACAGACAAAAATTTAAAATATCCGTTTTACAACTAGAATTAAGAGAACACCATTCCACTCTACATACACTAGCTGCATCCCTCCTTTAGTACTAACCGTCTGCTGTTCTAGAAGCTAGAAGTACCAGGCAATCATAGAATAATTATTTTACACTATAACACGTTTATGCTCGCCTATGTATAAGGTAGGCGAGGCATGGTAGGACATGCCTAATGCATGAAAATTATGACTCACCTGAACCAGGCTGCTCTATGTCTGCTTTGCACCTCTCTATGAGGTACTCGGCGACGTCATAGTGTCCGTTCCTGCAGGCGATCACCAGCGGAGTCGCGCCACCGACCTTCGCACCAACCAACATGTTCAGCTCGTCAGCAGAGCGCCAACTGTGAAGGTACGCCTGCAACAATGGAATGTTCACGTGAATTGAGGGGAATGTACGGTATCCACCGGGCGCATTCAGCTTGCGAACAACGCGCATTTTGCTCGCGTACCGAACCGACACGATGGCGTAACGTGACGAACGTTTTGATCGAGAATTCGCGAACCAAACTGCGCGTGGCGAATGCTCTCGATGTCACTTTTTAGGTTCAAAATAATAGGTCGGGGAAAAAGTTCCTTCGCATTTTTTAAGAAAATTCAAAACATTTTTTAATATAGTTTATTTACATTTAACTAAAGTATGTAGGTACCATTTTGTTCGATAACTTTTTGCCATCTTGTAGGTAGGGACATGATCCCATTGCTATATAAATTTTGGGACTTCTGATCAAAATACCGCGACAAGTGGTTTTGGCAGTCCTCTCGTGATGTTAACCTGACACTGCCTAAAGAATTCTGAAGAGACCGAAACAGGTGGAAATCTGAAGGTGCAAGGTCAGGACTATACGGCGAATGCATTAACACCTCCCAGCCAAACTCTCTTAATTTTTTCTGAGTGGCTAAAGATGTGTGAGGTCTAGCGTTATCATGAAAAACCATGAAATGAAAACCACACCCCTTCTGTTGATTAATTCCGGCCGCTTTCTCTCAACTTCTTGCTTTAATCTCATCAGTTGTTCGCAGTAGAGTTCAGAATCGATGGTCCTGCCTGGTGGTAACAGCTCATAATGAATAATGGCCTTCCAATCCCGCCACACACACAGCATCACCTTGTTGCGAGTTAACCCGGGTTTCGCCACAGTCTGTGAAGCCTGACCGGTCTTTGATCACGACCTTTTTCGCACGTTCTTGTCGTACGTGATTCACTTTTCATCACCAGTTATCAGCTTCTTCAAAAATGGTTCGGTTTCATTATGTCGTAGTAAAGAATCACAAATGAGTACACGGTTCATTAGCAATTCATTAGGTTTCTTTCAGTGAGCTCGTGAGGTACCCAAATATCGAGCTTTTTTGTGTACCCAGTTTTTTTCAAATGCGCCAAAACTGTTTTGTGGTCAATTCCCAGTTCTTCAGCTACGTCGTAACTACTGATATGCCGATCTTGTTCCAGTTTTTCAAAAATGGCATCCATTTTATCCGTAATAGGGCGACCAGAGCGACGTGCATCTTTGAAATCAAAATTTCCGGATTGAAAACGCTTAAACCAAATTTGTGCTACTCTCAGAGACACTGCACTAGGTCCATAAACATCGCAAATTTTTTTCGCGGCTTGCGTTGCATTTTTACCTTTTTTGTAGTAAAATTTTAAAATGTATCGAATTTCTTCATTAGATTCACTCATTTTGACAGTACGAAAAACAAATGAAAATCACACATTTTCCTAATTTGAATTTGGAATTATGTTCTTTAAAATTTAAACTTTCATATGATACCAAAACCAGCCAGATACAAATAGTATAGCCAAAGAGATTTTATTAGAAGTTCATACATACTATAATGCGAAAAGACTTTTTCCCCAACCTAATATGATCACGATTATTATAAATCAGCATCAACAGAGGTTGAATAAAAAATAAACTAATTAAATACGTCTAACGTAACAACAGTTAAAATATATTGAAACTCACAATAAGAAGAAATCACGAAGATTATGACCAAATATCTGAGAGTGGAGAATCAGGATATCGATTGCTGAGAAGCTTATCGCGATACTGAACCAGAATCGACCCGATCGACCCAGTTATATACATATCATTATGTGAAACAATGAAATTGAAAACGCAAGAATAAAGTTCGAAATATTTCACAATATCTTATTGTTATTGACTGACCCGAGCCGAGCGTTGCACGAAACAGTATGTGACAAATCGATTATTCATAATTACTAATATATAAAAAGTTAAACGTCTGTTGCATGCACAATACCGGGTTTTGTTTTAATAAAAACACATTAGCGAAATACAAAAAATTACATAGTATGAGAAGGTATATTGAAAATGACACGCTGAATTATGACGAAAATATTTTGAAAGTATTTTTTTCAATTCACATTTAAAATATTATCTTATAACTAAACGAGCAATTCTTGTAAATCCGTACTTATCCTACTTCCTACTAATATTATAATGCAAAGGTGTGTTTGTTGATTTGTTGGTTTGTCCTTCTTTCACGCAGTAACGGAGCAACAGATCGACGTGATTTTTGGCATAGATATAGTTTATGGACCGGAGAGTAACATAGGCTACTTTTTTTCCCGGAAAAATGCACGGTTCCTGTGGGAACGCGGGTGAAACCGCGGTCAGAAGCTAGTGTAAATATATAAATTTATTTCGGTTATCTCGGAAACAGCTCTTTCGATGAAATTTTGTATTTAGATATTTTTTTAATTAGTTATCACAGCCAATTACCCTTGGAAATACGAAATTTCCATACAAAAAAAAAACAACATCAAACGTGAAGTGCGCCGCATTTTCTGGTATTATTTGTAAGTCTCTTCTAATCAACATCATCATTTAACAAAGTTCAACATAGTTCAAGTGAATCAGCCAATCTAGGGCTATCCGGCAATTCTGTAGTAGAATTCTGAAAGCCATTTTTTCAATGAAAAATTCCGAATTTCAAAAAGTCGCAAAACAAATGTTGTTGACCTCGATGTACTCCACATTGACGCCCTTAAGGGATAACATACCAATTCAGACTCAGGCTGTGTAGTTGTATTTCTTGTAAAAACTAAATACACAAAAATAAATTTTTCACTCGTTTCTTTGTTGGAATTTGCACAGAGCGAAGCTAGATAATTTAGATAATTCATTTCAGGTAGATACCTGAAATGCTGATGTAAAAACGCAATTTTACATCAGTATAATGCCGCGAAACGCCATTCTTCATACATGCCTGAGCAAAACGGTCTCCAGCCAGACTAACATGCGCACCACGACAAAATTTTGTCTACTGTTTTATCTCGCTCTTTCTCCTGCGAATACGAGATAAATGCACGATATAAGCATCGATAACATTTTGTCATGGCGCTCATGGTAGCACGGCAGGACGTTGATACACATCGTATCGTAGATACACATCTATCGTTAACATATTGCAAATCTTGACTCGTCCGTAAACAATACACGTGCCCAATCTTCTCTCTACTTCTGGCCACTCTGCGCTGGCTAAACCCAAACTCTAACATGGTGATAATTCTGGTGCATTCTTCCAAACCCAAAGGCATGATTTTGCACAAATTACTCGAATTGAATAAGGAAAATCCATTTCAAGTCCCATATTTATACAAAATCGAAAAACAAAATCAAAGAGGTCAAAATTGTAAAATGAATCACAATTTCAAAACAGCTCGTTTTTACTTACAAAGCATTTTTTATGCCATTGCAGTAAAAAAAGGTTAAATGAAGGGTTGCATACACTCCGCATATCCTCTTTATGTTTAATCTCATAAGCAAAAGAAGTTATCTTGATCATTTCTTGAAGATGTTGCTGTTTTCAAAGGTGACCCTTTATTTTTGCGGGCGAGTGCATTTTAAAATAATTAGCCTAAAGCAGTAAAATACCAATTTTTTTTAAATACTGGTCAGATTTTTAAGCAATTGCAAAGCGGGCAAAGCCGTAGGAAATAAATCGTGATTTGTGTAAATGTGTAATTGTGCATGCATTGTAAGTCTGTGGTTTTCTTAGTACTATTTAGCTACGCTCTATACTAGATTAAATTTGCAATATCTGCTCACAATATATACTATTATTTTGTTTTATACACATTTTGATGAAATCGGAAATCAGAGTTGTAGAGAAAAATGTAAATTTCCTGTTGGATTTGTGGGAAAATCCACGCGGGTGAAATCGCGGGCAGCAAGCTAGTACTTATATGTATGAAACTTCCAATTGATGTTCTTACCAATGTAATAAAGTTCAATAACATTTAATATACCTAATTAATACATTTCATATGATCACATTTGCGTTTAAAATTTTAATGGCATTCCGACAGGGATGTTGCATGAAATCTATAAAAATAAATAAAATTGAAGTGTCTGTTTGTAATACCAAAATAACAGCTTTTTACTAAATGCATATGAAGGTAGATACGGTACCTATAACAAAAACACAGTTTTTAAATTTTTTTGTTGTCTGTTTGTTCCGGGTAAACTCCGAAACGGCTAGACCTATTTTGACAGGAATTTCACTGGCAGATAGCTGATGTTATAAGGAGTAACTTAGGCTACTTTTATTTTAGAAAAATAATTAGGGTTCCGCGCAAAAGAATAAAACCCATGAAATCCAATATCTCCGCGCGGGTAAAACCACGGGCAGCAGCTAGTACAAAATAAATAATTACTGTCACTATACTGATTTCAGAACATCACATTAACACAATAAAAATGAAATTCACAAAAACTATATAATTTCCACAAAGTTTCCCGAATTCTACGATTTTTTTTTATCGTCCAATAGTAATTTAAATGATACCATCTGATTTTTACATTTTAACGATTATAAAATGTATGACAACTATGCAGTTAAACGTAGTTTTTCATGGCCAAATCAACAAAACGAATGTTTTAGTGCACCTTACGACCCGCGTTGAACAAGTGACGTCAGATGTTCTGTCCATTTTGTATGGGGCGTTTTAGCGCTCAGTAGATACGCTCGACTTTGACTCTTATTTTTAACGTTTCTAGCATTCGATTTCCAGTTTATTCGATATAGACATTTGATGCTCATGAGATAACGAATTGATTGACATAAAAATAGGGTCAACATCCCTATTAAGAAGTAATAAAATATATTAGACAATGTTGGAAACAGGTTCAACTCAGCTTACATAACGTTGACTTGACATACTGACAGTATCATTATGCCAAGTCGGCTTTGGGGTAGACATAGAGGAAGGAATTATCTATTCTTTTATTATATATCTTTCGCGTCATAAACATTAATAATTCCTTTCATTATCTTTACCAACCTTGAATAGGTTTATAGGTATGTTTTATTTGGTCTTCATAAGCTAGACTTGACCTACTGCGGCTTTTCCTTCAAAATGCTTGACACAGTAGCACAGAACATAAATAATAATACTACATAGTAGGTTAGATTTCATTATTTTATAAAGTCTGGAAAAATATTTTTTCCACAAAAAACTTATTGAATGCTGAGACACTGGCTGTCTGTGAAACGAGGCACACCTAATAGTAATTTCGGCGGCAATTTCATTGACTACATTGCTCTCTAAATTAGTGATTCCTAAATCACCAGGAAAAATCACCAGGCTTCCGCGGAATTACGTTTGTCATTGAATCGTTAGATTATTTTTGGCTGTTAAAACATTCCACTGCTACAAATAGTGTTTTGGAATAGCGCAAATAACGCAATGCGGTGACTTTCACTCCTAAATATTTGATGTGTCAGGTGGTATCAATAACATAAAACGGATTTGTTGAGTGTTACGTTACTTTAAATTTTTAGGAAGCGCGCCTCTAAATCGATATAGTTTGCATATTATAGCTTCACTACAGATTTAAAAAGCGGTGGTAATTACTACAGGATCTTAAAAAAGGTTCTCATGAGTTTTACAGCCAGTAGTCAAGTTCGTTGTCTCTTTTGGGTCTCTTGCCCGGCGACGCAGAGGAAGTTCTTTATAAGAAATTACCTTTTTTAAACGTCTAAGCAGTCTCCGTTAGCGACGCAGCAAAGTTTTTCCGCAGTACCTCAGAGTCTCGATCCAGCGGCACCGTACCGGCATCAAATCCCACATACCAGCCGACATCACGTTTCAAAACTTCACTGCACTCATTTCACTGATATTATATTTACTAGAACTAGGTAGCAGTTCACAGCTATTGAAAACACTTGTTCATTAGATTAAAAAAATAGGAAATAAATATCGGAGCCGTGATTCGTTGTGATGACTTACTAATCTTTAATTGGTAGATAAATTCCTAACGTTGTTTTTTATATGAAAACTAATGATTGCTTTAAGACGTTGCAAATAGAGCGCCATATAAAATGGAAAATTTTACAAAACTATTAACATAACCGCAAGAGCATTTGACGTTGTTCTATTCTAAGATTTGCAAATTGTTTATTTAAATTGAGATCACTCCGTTGTAGTATAGGCAGTTAGCAGAGTAGCGCCTCTACTCGTTCAAACTAATTTACATGTAAATGCAACAGGATTTATATTTATTATAGGTAACACTAAAGATGAAGCTATAATGACAGTGGTAGAGGCGTCGCTCAAGACCTGTATCCTATGTACAATGAAATGGCTTATTCCTACACGTTCAGAACCGATTGTTCTCGAAAACTAAATTTTCAAACAATAATTCCTCAGACCTCCGCGAAAACTAAAATTGAAACATTAAATAATTATTATTTTCTTTCCCGCCACCTGCGTACCGGAATTTTGAAGTATCATAGTAAACACACAAGAAAACCTTTTGGTGATCATTATATCATAATTATTATATCGGCTTTATAGCATCTGGATAGAAAATTCTCAGCTGGACAGAATATAGTCAGGGAGAATACCTGATTCCATAGAGCATATTAGCGCTTTTTAAGCATATTTTTATACATTGCATGGCATGGTACCAGGCGAACATAAACGTGAAACAGGTATATAAGGTAGATAAGAGGTAGGTAAAAGAAAATTGAAGCCTTATTCCTTTATTCTATGATAGCCTGAGGTAGATTGCGGTCATTTAGATGCAATTAGAGCTCAGCGATATGGTAATTTCAAGGGCTCACCTGGATAGCTATCATCCCTCAAAGGAAATCTGTAGCCAAGCATCCATCGGTGTGTTTTCATCTATACATATAATTAAATAAAATTAAAGTGCCTGTTTGCAATATCAAAATAACAGCTTTTTACCAAATGCATAGGAAAGTATATACGGAACCTATAACAAAACAACCATATTTTTGTCTGTCTGTCTGTTTGTTCCGGGTAATCTGCGAAACGGCTGGGCCGATTTTGACGGGACTTTTACTGGCAGATAGCTGATGTTACAAGGAGTAGCTTTGGCTACATTTATTTTAGAAAAATAATTAAGGTTCCGCGCAAAAAAGTAAAAACCATGAAATCCGCGGGCAGCAGCTAGTGTATAATAAACACCACAGTTAATTTACACTCGACCACATAAATCATAACCATAACAAATAACGTAATGGAAATACTGATAAAAGCATTATTCCCTTTGTTTCTTTTGTGCAATTTTACTTTTGTTTTGTGGGTGTCAAATAAATACATTTCTATATTTGTTTTAACAAATAGCCGAAACAACCATTCGTAAGTATACCAATAGTGTTAGATACAAATGAAGCTGAAACGATTACGCACAGTGCGAAATGTGAAAACCCAAAGAGTCAAGGTGAATTTCGAAAGTCACAAGTTCCGCCTATTTGTTCATTTGGACGATCATATATTTTACTGTAAAAAAATCCCGAAGGGCAAAACTGATTCATAGTCTCAATAGTAATTTAAGTTTACGAAAAAGATGCAAATAATAATATAGATACGTTAACCGCTTTTAGCAATATCAAGTACAAGTAAAATGAAATTGGTACAAATGACCTTTCACAGCTCGTCTGCGCTTTTACACTCGATTTTGTACAAAGTAGGAAATAGCAGCATAGCAATTACAATTGTTACAATAAATCGTTAGACCAAATATATTTCTAATATTTATGGTAGAAAGAAACAGCTTCATGTGTGTGTGTCAATGAAAACTGGTTCATAAATAGTGCAACGGAAATTCTTGAATAAAACAAAATTTGTAATCAAATTAAATCGATGAATCAGTGACGCAGTCATTTAAGATACCTACATCTTAAATGATTCCGAGAAAAGTTATAGACTGATCTACATATCTTATTTGACAAAGCCGAAACGAGACGAGCAAGTCCTTTGCCTGAAAAGTTTCAGTGCCAAACGAAACACAAAAGCCTGCACGGCACTGCCAGTGCGCTCGTTACCTTTAGAGTTGAGACTAAAGGACTATAGGGACAGGAATTAAAGTATCGTATGCCCAGTGATTTCACTGACTGGTCATCGAACCGAAGCCATTCTGTGCGGAAACACAATAATACGTACTGCTTGCCGGCAGACTACCCGATGGAAGCGTTGGAAAGTTACCTCTGGTAACTACCCAGACGTACGTCCTACCGCCAGGTTATTGGCTTGACTGGTTCATGATTTCTTCAGTTCCAGTTCACTTCCAGTTCATGATTTATTCAGTCAAGAAACGCCTCCTTCTCGCTACCTCACTCTTGTTTATACCACAGATTTTTATTAAGTCTGTGGTTTATACAAACAATTATGTAGTCATATAAACATTAATATTACAAATAAATAATAAACAATAATATAATCGTCAGAGTTGTAATAATGTCAACATATTAAATAACTAGCTGCTGCCCACGGTTTTACCCGCACGAAGATATTGTATTTCATAGGCTTTATTTTTTGCGCAGAAAACCCTAATTATTTTTCTACAATAAAAGTAGCCTAAGTTACTCCTTATAACATCAGATATATCATATCTGCCAGTGAAAGTCCCGTCAAAATCGGTCCAGCCGTTTTCGAGATTACCCGGAACAAACAGACAGTCAATAATTTTAAAAATTGTGTTTTGTTATAGGTACCGTATAAACTTTCATAGGCATTTAGTAAAAAGCTATTATTTGGATATTACTAACAGACACTTGAATTTTAATTATGTCACTACACCTTATTACACACTATTATGTATTCTGTGACTACACTCATAACGTGGCGGACCATTCCCAATTGAAATTTTATATTTATGAGCATGACGTACATGAACATTTCTAGATCATTATTGATGTTCGTAAAAATTCCATTCATTTACACAATATTAAGAGTAATCATATTCTCATTGGAAAAGTAACTGAATTTCCAATTTAATAATGATACCGGTTTTCATCATTAACATAATGGCCGAAGAGCATCTTAGAAACGGACCTCATAACAAAATGCAAATAAAGATACAACAAAAAATCTTTTTCGACGCTCCAGCCAAGCAACTATGGCAAGGACTGGTAATACCCAACGGAAAATAATAACCTAGCCAAATGATTTTTAAAAGAACATTTTTGTACACGAATATTTTTATTTATTGTAGTACTAGCTATTCAAATAGAGAGCTATAGGTACCACTATTCGAATAAAGAAATAAACAATTGTGTCAGATTAACTTTAGCTGCGGACATTAGCAATACAGGGGTTAAGGTAAATTGTGATACAATGGCAATGAGTCAAACCAGTATAATACGTCTCATTACCCTATGAACTGTTTGTAATCTATTCAACTATTAGGTAATAAATGTCTATGAAAGAATTGCTTGTAATCTATACAACTATTGGGTAATAAGTGGCAATGAATAAATAATAATTATAATAAAATATTGTGAATTTCAATAGAATTTATAATTAAGATTCAAGCTCGCAATGCACAAAAGCACGAAATTTTTTAAACTTGATGTGGTGTTTTTTTACTGTAAATATAAAAAAATGAAGCAAAATGCAACAAAAATACAACATAATGAAGCTTCTAACTAAAAAACAAATGCACGTATGCCAATAAAGTTTAATATCGAGTAACTATAAATTTGTTACGGAACTGAGAAAACAAAACAGAAAATATTCAAGGAAATTAGTAAACGAATTCAGGAAATAATCATCTTAATACCTAGACGATTAAGGTCCCAATTAGCATGTGTCCGATCATTTCTAACGTTGTTAATATTAAATATATGCACAAGGACTGTACGTTTTGTTAAGCAAACGAAATATACTAACAGCGGATATTTGTCAAGCGGAATACACGAATTTAGAACTCAATCGCTTGTTAGCACTGTTGACTAAATGTAAACTCGAAACAAGGAAATATCTCGACGTGTAGATATTCCGAATTTTTTAATGTAAATTGATACTTTATGAATGTAAGTCTACATAAAATGCATAATATATAAGTTGCTCAGTGGAAGTGTTTCCGGTTGCGGCAATGGCAATCGGCAGCTCGCAACTTGCTGCTTTTATAAACGAAGCAACTCTAATCTTACAATTGCGAGTTTCGGCAATGGGGAGCCACACTGCTTACTTATCCCGCTAGGTGGCGCATTATCGCTGGTGCTGTTTCACTATGAAACTTCATTATAATATTTAGTAAATAAAAAAAAATCGTCTTTGCAACAAAGTATGCCTCTGTAAAGTGCAATTCAGTATAAAATTAAGGTACACACGTTTCTCTTCTGACGAGAAAAAACGGAAATTGTGGATCAAAGCATTGCTCACCAAAAATGATTGGAAACCAATTATTCTTCTAGGATATGTAGTGACCATTTCAAATCTAATGATTTCTAAGACGCGAGCATGTTTACTAGTTATAGTTTAATTCATTAACCCTCAAAGTAACCATCAATGACAAGCACCAGCGGAGGTGGCGCCATCTGAGATTAGCTTTGCCTGTGCCTCCCCATTGGCAATCATAATGAAAACTTGTAACAACAAGTTGTTGCGAGTTGCCGATTGCCGTAATTGGAAACACGTGTTCTGAGCGACTAAGGCACGGGCGAACTTTCCATGTCATTGTTATAATGCACAATACCTACGTACTTAGTTATATCACAACGAAGTAATTTTGACTTCCATAACGTTTTTACTAGTTACACAAAAGGAGATTGCAGTTAATGTTTGAATTAGGTAGGTACTAAGCTAAAAAGCATCCTAAGCGCAAGGTAATATTTACTTTACTATTGGGCCGATTATTCAATAGTCAGATAGCATCCTGTTAGATAATTCCCTGAATCATCTAAGTCTGTGGTGAATACAGACGTAAATAAATTGTATGGAATTCAAAAGAAATAAACTTAGTTAGCTAACGGTCCATTACTTTTGAAATGAAAGATACGAAAAACACACTAAAACACGAAAATTTATTGATTCAATAGCAATCAGTTCGTTAACTTACAATTGAAAAATCGGCCCTAAGTAAAATAATAGCTCGATGCCTAAGCGAACAATCGCGACTGTCAATCAGTGCTTTAATCGCCTAACAATTTCGTCAAAAAGATTGTAGGCTATAAATCGCAACATTTACAATTTTTTACAATTTTGAAATTACAAAATTAAAGTAATTTACTAAACTAGTAGTTTAGTAACTTTTTAAAACCGTTCCTCAGTCTTATCGTGACCACGACCAATAAACTTGATCGAAGAAACCTCGAGGTTAGTTATTTGATGGAATCAGGCGTTACCGCTCGTTAACGCTCGACTGGATCTAGCGCCAAGCGACATCGCACCTTTTATGGACGACGATAATATTGTACTTACTAATATTAATTGTTTTCTCATGTAAAGTCACACTTAGTCTTAAATGAGAAATAAAGATTCTTTAAACTGACTTTGCGGAAATCCATTAAGATTACATAAAGTGAGTAATATATATTTTCAATTCCGCGATAAAGAATGTCTAATGGCCTAAGTTCGATCTATACTGAATTTACTTACTGAGAGTATATGGCAAAGCCATCAGTAAGTAAATTCAGTATAGATCGAACTTAGGCCATTAGACATTCTTTATCGCGGAATTGAAACTATAAATTACTCACTTTATATAATCTTATCTCGAGGTTAGTCAAAATTAAGTCTTTGATATTAATTTGTGCGCGAAGGCTCATTCATTATTATTATTATTATTATACATTTAAGAGCCTTGCTCTTGTCGGTGGAGTGCCTTCCATCTGCTCACATCCTCCGCCAGGCGCTTGACCTCCTCGTATACGACACAACATCTACCCTCTCCCTGGTTTGGCTCATTCATTACGAGTCAATTATTTTTTTCTGTATTGTTTTCTATCTAACCTAGATAATGAAGAGATAAGTCAATATTACTCTTAGTTTCGGATAGTGGAGTAATCGGCCAAATATGGTTGTATGGAGAAGTGACTAGCACAAACCTCAATACTATAAAATACTGAATGGTAAATCTTAATACTACAAAATATTGAATGGTCAATCATTGGTTTACAAGACAAACCAAATTAACCCACAGACCGGACGTCGTGCGACTCACTTTAAGCAATTACAATATTTACAATAGGTACTACACACTTAATAGTTATACAATGTTATTGTTTACCTACACACAATGTTATTGTTTACATGGAGAGAGTTAACATCTCAAGACAAAGAAAGGGTGAAACAAAGGAATTGAATAAGATAGTATTTGTCAATCATTATATCATAATTATTATTTTCTACCTATTAGTATAAGTATACATAATGGGAGTGTGACCTCACATCATCGCATTACGTTTCAGATGCTTTGTAAAAAATACCGTGTGACATTGTAACGGCACCGTAGATAAGTTGGTAACCCCTGCCTGCAAAGCGAAGGGCTCCGGGTTCGAGTCTGTGTGGAGGGCATAATGTTTGTTCTCGGGTCTTGGATGTTTTTGTCGTGTACCTGTGTGTGGTCGTCCCACACGAAGAATCCTAGTGCAGGGTTAATAAGTCTATGTGCGTGGAAACGTTTATGTCAATTATTCAATCCTCAGCTTTATCATACACTAGCTGTACCCCGCGGTTTCGCGCACGTAATTAGAGTACCCTAAATTACTCCTTATAACACCAGATATCTGCTAGTGAAAGTCCCGTCAAAACCGGTACAACCGTTTCTGAGATTAGCCGGAACAAACACACAGACAGATAGATGAAAATTTTAAACACGGATATTGTTCAATGTAACTAAATTAATTTTCAGTGTGCCTTTAGTAAAAACCTGTTATGTTGACATTACAAACTTTAATTTTATGTATTTGTATAGATTAAATACGTTTTACATAAGCATTTTATAGAACTTCAGTATACAGGTTGTCCCACGGCCATGCAACATGGATGACAAGTAGATACCTACCGACTTTAAATATTGAAGTTAGGAAGATTTACTAATAGACATCTAAAAATACAGAATGTTTTTTTTTCATTTAGCGGGTTGGAGTCCGGCTAAGGCTGGGCAACCGACTTTTTAAAAATATTTGAATTCAGTCTACTACCACCTACTACAAAATTAAAAAATGAAAATAAATAATTTATTAATTGACATTAATTTATAATTAGTAATTATTAATCAATTAATTTAATTTAAAATAAATAAGGCAAGTCTCGATTAAATGAAATTGCCAATTTAAATATCTAAAGTCCTTGCCATCCATGTAGGTACCACGGCCGTGGGACACCCCGTAGACAAAGTATATTTCTTGGAAAGCAATAAAAAGGATTTTTAAATATACACTATTTTATATTTCTATGCACTTACTCGATACTTAACGGCTTTAATTGTTGAAAATTACGTACTAACATGACTGGGAGAACAACGATCTATATGATCTTTAAGAAAACTCAAGATCATCTTTACTCGTCATCGGAAAACTCGGGATTTTCCGAAGTATTCAGAAACTAAAGCCTGATATTAGAGCTCTCCTGATCGTAGAATACGTACAATGAAATAAAAAAATATTCAGTGTTTTTATACTTACTGTATTAGTGTGGTTCTACTCGTGTCATATTTGGATTTCTGTAACTCGTATAGTCTCATTGGAAGTAATGAATGCTCCTTCAAAAAAGAGTTCAGCAATTAAAATTTATAAGTTAATTACATTCCGAATATAAGTTTATTTGTGGATATATAAATCATGATGGTCAGAAAATTTGTAGAAAAAGTAAAAATGTAATTTAATAAGTTACAAAAGTTGCGGCAGACATAATAAGGAAAACATAACGTGACGTACGTGACCTTTAAGTATTCTTAAGACCTGAATCATAAAAAGTACATAAGCATTTTCCGTTTAATCTAACAATTAACTACCGTAACCATGGTCCATGACATAACTTGAAAGGTTAAGGCGTATATAGCAGCTAAATTGCTTCACTTAAAAGGTTTTTTAGCAAAATCAGATGCGCTTCGGGTGCTGGAAAAATATATGTCATTATTCATCATATTACTGATAATCTTGTTGTAATCAAAACAAGTTACCAACAAATTTACTCGATTAAAAAAATGACAAAGTTACCAAGTTTGAAATGATATGATGAAATCCCTGTTATTTATAAATGTATATCGAAAAATTTAAAAAGACTTACGTATTATACAACTTATTTTATTGTACATTTTCGATTAGGCATCTAATTTTGAAGTAATCACGTTATTTGGATTTTTACTCAATTTTTACGCGCGCGCGATCTTTTTTCTTTTTTACATCAATGCAAACCGACAGTATGTGTAAAGAGGACCGAATGATAAATGTCATTGATTTGGGATACCGCCTTAACCTTAATGATTCATTTCATAATGATACGACAGCGAAAATTTTTAAGCAAGGCTTTTTATACCAGAGTCTTCTATTTTCGTCTTTTATCTTTTTAAAGCAAGGCTATTTTGACCATAGCCTTCAGAACGAAACGTCTGTGCAAAATTCATTCATGATAAGATATCAGGAAGTAGACGAAAAATCAATCGAGTAGATCACGAGATAATTCTGGCACGCAGGAATTCAACAAAATTTAATCAACTGAAGAAGAGGAATCCAAGGTAAATAAAAGCTTGTAACTTTTGTATCTCTTAACACACTGCTTGTTGCATGCTGTTAGGCATTTTCTAAGGCTGGCTCCCTCAAACTGAAAATCTGTCGCCAAGCACCTATCGATGTTCTTTCATTCAAAGACCGTACTGTTTTGGTTTAGCGACCTTTACACCCTAACCTAACGCCCCTAACGGTATCAATGCGTTCCAGGAGCCGCACTTAAGAAGACCCCATTTATTGACTTAGCTCATCGAGAATGAAAAAATAAATACCACTAAAAGTTGAAAATTTCATAGAGAAATGTGCATCATCACAACGAGGCAGTTCCGATCACGTTCCAATTGCACAACCACAACACTTGAAAGTTTATTCACCGGATTGTTCACCGTTCATACTTCGGAAGGGGCGCGTGCGTGCGTGATGAGAGCCAGTGCAATACTGCAGCGGCCAGCGGCGAGCCACTCTTTCACCGATGGCTTACACAAGCCGGCGTTGCGTAACAGCCTTTTGCCTTTCCAATGCTGCAACTGTATGTAGCAATTGCTGTTCCGATGGTGGATGCCGTGTCAGTATTGTCGGGTTTGATAATGGTAATCAGGTCAGGCCAGTGTTTTGTTTTTTTTTTTTTGACCGACTTTGAGGACCAGTCTCGATCCGACCTCTTTCTATACTATATTTTTAAATGACCTTTCAATGGCTTTTCAAATTGATAATTAATATAAGTAATCCTTTTTTAAGCATTTGCTGGTCCGTCATGGCGGATGCCATATTCGTATTATCACAGAATACATATGATTATATGTTATAGCTGAGCTTGGTAATTAATGAGATCGCGAGATTTTTTGTTTTTTTTGCCCGATCATCATGTCATGCAGTCCCAGCGCAAACTCTTCTAAATGTATCATATAGAAAACAGAAATACTGGCAACTTTGCGTCGATACCCTAAGGTCTGGAGCCGCCAGGGTTAGCCAGGGTATCGTTCCCAATTAGGCTTTTGGCTCGATTTTCAATGGTTTCCAAGGACTCCAGCTTATTGATACTTGGGTGAAAAACAGTCAAAAACTACAGTGAATGAAAAAACAAAGCCTTTATGTTTTCAATTTTTCTATTACCACCTCATATCGAAATTGAAACGGTTGAGCCGCTTTCTCTTGTAAAACCGATTCAATAAACCAAATAGTTTCATGACAAGGTTTCCCGGCTGGAAGTCACGTTGATTAATTACCCAAGAGCTAAGCAGGTATATGCGGCAATTCTAGGGTAAATACTATGTACGGTTTATTTACTAAATTGTCGACATTGAAATAAGACACGGCCTCTAGTGAAGGGCGTCTCTATACAACCTCCAGTACAAGTTTCACTGTAAAACCGACAGTATACTTTCCGTCGAGGAAAACTTCGTGAGGCAACCATAGAACGGTGGTATAGGATATTTTTTATACTCGCCTAGCTAGCTACCACCGTGTTCCAGCAGTCACTCTTGAGAGCCATTCTAGGTTAGCGTCCTTACTACCTTCGACCACATCGTGGCTTAAGATCAGGCGATATAGTGGTATACGCTAACCTATCGAGTACCTAGGTATAAAAGGATTCTTAGTTTCCTCTCTTTATTTCTGAAACGCACTTTAAGAGTTTAATTAAAGTAACCTAATTTTCATAAATAACGTAATGATTGCATCGTAATGAATTAATCCGTACTATTATAAATGCGAAAGTATGTGTTTGTTGATTTGTCCTTCATTCACGCAGCATCGGATCTGCGTGATTTTTTGCATAGATATAGTTTATATACCGGATAGGCCCCGAAAAAAAGCACAGTTCCTGTGGGAATCCCCACGCGGGTAGCCGCGGGCAAAAGCTAGTAAATACTAATAGAAAAATTAGGTACTAAAAATTCATGATTCTTCTAAATAACACACACGATGAGTAACAGATCGGATAGCAAAACATGTTCTGTGAGCAAGCATGTCCATTAAATACAAATCAGAATATGTACAAAGATATTTAGACCATCCACAATAATAAGTCGAAGTAATCGGTATTTATAAACACAATTTTCGTTGGTGGTGTCGTATTCTGCACACGTAATTTTTCATCCCCAGACTACATTGTGTTATTATCTTCGAAAAAAATTACCAGGAAACCCGAATCACGTGCAAAAGTGAAGCCGAAAATACCTTACCAAAATCGGTAATGGTAAAGTTTTTCTAACCACTCTACCCGTCATAATTTGCATGTCCACCATAATCAAGTCATATCCATAAAAATAGTTAATTATACTCCTTGAGACTTATGTTTACAGACAAACTTGATGTCTCAGGGCAAGAAGCCCACTACAGTGCCAAGCAAATCTTGTGTTTCAAAATATTTGGGTGGCACTTCTTTTAGTTTATGCTTATACCATCAGGCAAACCACAACTCCTTATAGCCTACATAAAAGCACAAGTCCGTCTGTGAGTGTGTGTTTGTAAGCAGAAAACGGCTTGGTAACTTTACTCAAGTTCTCCGTTTAAAATGATCCTTCTTTATGTATTTATGCTGAGTATATTAATACCGACACTGATAGGTGAATGTGTGTCCTTGGCCGCGGCGAATCTCTACAGACTACCTACAACTTGTTATGTAATTAGCACATTTGTAATACGGACACTGTCGGTATTATGGTAATATAACGCAAATTATGTATTTGAAAATTATTGTACCAACGATAATTCGTATAGGCACCGAATAGATAATAGTATAATAGGCTACTTACTAGATATCGAGGCTGAATGCAGGAGGAAGAGACTGTAGATCACGGCTTCGCAAAGCCAAATATACCGTATTTTTGGCTTTGCGAAGCCACGGAGGAAGTGAGAGTTGTAGTCAGCATACAAATCATAATTATCATTATTGTCATCAACCGTGCCACTGGAGTAGCTTGGCCGGCGACCCCGGACGTACTCAGCTATATAAAGGAGCTACGTAGGGCGGCTTAGGTAAACGCCAATTAGGGGAGATGCGCTACACTGGACGATAGCACACTTGTGCTACATCGCCAAATGGGCAAGTCCCCAGAAGATACCTGTTCACTCGTCTCTTGAAGAATCCCAGATTGTAGTGTTCAGGAAAAACTGATGCCGGCAATGAGTTCCACTCTTTTGCTGTCCGCATGATGAAGTGGAAGCATAACGCTTAGTACGGATAGGAGAAATGTCAACCATAAGCGAATGTCGCATTGCCGTACGTCTGGTCGTCCGATAATGGAAATGGGAAGGGGAAATCAAGTCATGCAGTATCGTTGCGCACTCTCCAAAATCTATCTTGTAGAAGACCGAAAGACTAGCAACCTTGCATCGATGCTCGGGGATCTAGAGACTGGCATCAACCAGCGACAGTTAATACTATTAAATGTCGTATTGAAATGTTGACCAATAATTGCAGCCTAGCTATTTTTATAATAATCAAACTCTTGTTGGTATAGGGTAGTAACTAAATGGAATCAGTGAAATTTTCATAAGCCAATAATTGCTGCCCTTTTGCTGCCTTAAAAGTTTTCATACTTAGATATTGTAGCTGGCAAGGAAATAAAGATAACGATCAAAGATAATTTGAAAGCCCCAGTGCCTGTTAGAAATACGAGAGCAAAGAGTTTGAAATGTCAATAAAAATGTGCTTTTACTAAATACAAAAAGCGGTGAAGTGAATCAGGTTACTGTCTGGACAGAGTTGCAGCAACTCGGTTAAATCATTCCGTTGCGTAATAAGCAGTCAAACGACTGCAATAAGTCGTAGATATAATAAACCCAAAACAGACTCTAGTCAATTCCCGCGTTCAGGATTCTTATTCTTATTCCATGTGGGGGCGATAAGGCCCCTGCACTGGCCCTGCACTGACGTCCCGCTTGGGGTGTTTTGTGCATTTCCCCCTGCCAGTATCTTCCCTAGCCATCCCAACTCCTTTACATAACTGAGTACGGCTCTGCGTATCTCATACATGCAACCACGGCAAAGAGAAGTCCGATGCTCCAAACTCAAGCATGTGACAGTTAAGTTGACCTTTGTAATGATGTGATTATATAGAACTACCATTACGCGAAGGTCCTGCCTTGTCAATTTCAGTAGATTCTTTGTGACATTATTGTTAAGAGTTAGAAACATGGCTTTTGCTTGTTGTCAGTCAGTTTTCTCGTCCCATGAAATTTGTTCGCGATTTGTTCGCGACAATCGCGAAAACTAATTTTTATAAATATGCGTCTAGAATAGTTTAGCCACGAAGCTGTACAACAGTGAAATTCTTATGGATTATGGGAAGGCTCCGCGCACCACCACTATGGTACATAGATAAATAAGAATCATAGATAAACGTAAACTAAACCACAGACACGTATCAAAATATAATCGAAACGCATCGTAATCACGACGATCTGAAGTAAGGGGCAAACATCACGTACCGGTAAGACAGACCGCACTGTTACTTAACAGCAACGTTTTAGACACAATATTCGATAATAAACGTGGGACACGTAACAGTGTTTCAACATAATGTTGTTTACAAAATGACACAGCCTGGAGATTCGAGAAACATATACCTCGGTCCACGACGAACATGGCATGTTCTTTTAAATTTTGTTGCTAACTTTGGTAAAGTCTTTACAAGTGTTGGCAACACTTGGTCGACGTCGAAAACATCATTAATGCAACCTTAGGCTTACATTCAGATATGAATATAAGCGTAGATTCCTTCTTCCATATGTCAGAATTACAGAGATATTTGACATTTGGTAACACGAGTCCATATCTTAAGACTCTTCTGTGAATCTTAGCTTAGCCAATGGTGGCATTTTCAATAGATAATCTGTCAAGAAGCATCTTTCCGCTTTCATATGGACGCTTGAGTCCAATTGACACGTTTTTGGAAGTCTGTTAGTCATCTCATTTTATATAGAAATGAGAAGCCAGTCTTTTTTATGGTGTAGCGTATTTAACTATTTACCACCATCGACCTCTTCACAGATCAGGTGAGGTCAATAATAAAGTTGACACATTTCGAAAGATGTACATTGTACAGTTCCCTCATCGCATTGGGAGTAAGGCTGGAGTTGTATCCAAAAAACGCATTGACCGCGCCCCAAGTGTTGCAAATGTTCATGCGACGGTGACCGCTTACCACTAGGCGGGCAGTCTGCTTGTTTGCCACTCGATTAAATAAAAAATAAATTAAATAGATTTGGTACATAACACGTTACATAATATCAACAGTTTCTTCTGAACTAAGAGGTTCATTATGAAAGCGATCTCGACAACCTTGAAATCGTACGAGCGGTGATTGACATCAATTTTAGCCAGAGTTCTATGAATAGTACTTCAACTATTTTCTGCGTTGCACAATAATGATGGAGAAATATTATCTGAAAACCATTGTTCGTAGCCGTTCTTTCATATTCATGTACCAAAGAGAATATAAGGATAGGTGTAAGTATATAGGTACAAGGTGTAAGTAGCTCACTCGGCCGCTGATTTCTTGCGTCTCGATGGTGTAGGTTTTGGAACGAGGCCACGAATAACTACAACTTTTACAACTTTACATAAGACAATTCGAATTCCAAACTTCCAAGCTTCCAGGATTCAAAACCTCTACCGCCATTAACACCATAGCACAGTCGTACAATCCATGTAATACTGTGACCATAGCTACCAGCGCCTCGTTCGTTTACACCTGTTCACCTACATTCACAGCAATCAACTACGCAATTGGGTGCAACGGCAACAAACAAGTTTACTGGGTCATCGTGAATCATATAAGCCGAAAGAGCAGCTTACTTAATTTTACACTCTTTATCACATCAATATAAAACAAACACGCTCGATTATTACGCGCCATATTAAAGCGAGATTGTCAATCAGTTCCTACATCACCTAAGTACACTTATGTGAAAACAATTGATTCATCGTTCCATTTATCGTTACATCAATCGCAATTTTTCGTGGTTGGATAGGCTGAAAATCATTTTATGCAATTGCGGCGCAAAACAAAGGTGCTTTTAAGATTGGCGCGTCATATAATTGTGTAAGAGAGTTCCAGACACTCGCAAAAAATGTGAGGTAACGGTGTCTCAGTTTCATAAGAATGCATACGTCGAGACAAACACTTGTCTCGACGTATGAGAGTAAGAAGTACCAAATAATGTAGTGCAATAGTGCATTCTTATGAAACTTCACATTTGCTTGCAATACAAAATACATAAAGAAATCGTGCATAGATAAGCGTTGTCTGAGATTGGGACCCGCTATAGTGAAGGTACTAAAGTCAGCCAGCTCACATAAACAGATGCGACGACATAGTCCCCTGCAATAATAAGGATACGTTCTATAATTGTTAAAATAATGTCACAGGTTTAAATTACATAAAAAATGACACAAACAAAATCTCTAAAATAACATAACCTTAACCTGTACTAAACAAGAATTTATCCGTTTACAGTACATAAATTAATACCATTATGACAATTTAAGTAAGGTACTTTTAAGATACTTATTTACTTCGTACACTTAGGTACCAAACCCTACAAAATGGAACAAGAGCAGGCAAATATAGCTTCTAGTATTTCTTAATTCTAGTTGACTGACCCATAAAAATATCTAAATCTAGTCTAACTTAAGTTCTGCTCAAGTGGCAGCAGTCACGGCTGCAACTACTGGCTTACTAATTTTAAGCGCTCCGTCCACGTATTTTATAAGACTACAGAAAAGAATGATTAAATGGCAGACGTTATTTTGTAATTGCATTGCCAAGTCGTACGTTCATCAAAGCGCCGTAAAATACAAACGCCATAAAATGACAGAATCCTGTCTAAAGGTCATCACATATTGAAACTATGGTGCTAACGATCTAGCCACAGTCTAGTCTTAGTATGGTCACAGAATAGATAATAGGTATAGTAGAGGAGCGGTAGCGTGTTCATATGAATTTCACCTGTCATATAATTGCGCGCGAGAAACTCTAGCATAAAGTTGAATACCTGCCGAGGTCCGAGACACCAGACGAAATACTCGTTACAGTGTTCAAACGCAATCAACTACAAACTATAACTGTTGGGTGTCTCCAAGACTAGAGCAAACGGGTTTCTTCTGGGCAATCGTGCTAACATCGTCGACCGCAACTGTCGCCAAGCACCTATCGTTGGCCAAATCGTTGTTTTTCTTTTTAATTTTGTTTGGTAACGGGACGAGCTGGTCGTTTGCCTGATTGTAAGCATAACGCCGGCCCATAACAATTGCAGTGCCACCCAGAACTTTGAAACACAAAGGCCTGCGCGGCACTGCAGTGCGCTCGTTACCCTGAGACATTAGGTATTAAGTCTCATAAGCCCAGTAATTACACTGGATACTCTGCTCATCAAACCGGAACACAGTAATGCTTGCACACTACTGCTTGGCGGCAGACTTCACGAGCAAAGCGGTGGTAACAACCCAGACGGACACTCGCAGAAGAGTTAGTCCTCCCACTAACAAATAGGTAGTCAAGCGATATCCTCAATGCAAGTCCACTAGTCATAAAAAACTTGAGACTCAAGCGTAACATTATTAATATGCCCATAGTATTTCAAATAAGACAAGATTTGTCATAGCAACAGCACATAAGGCATTTGCATGACCAATTCCACAAGGCGTTTAGATATTTTTATATATTCAAAATAAATTTGTGAAACACCTTAAATTTAAAAATTTTAAAGCAGAGCAGCCTTTAGCTTTTCATTTTAATACACTTCAAGCCCGACGTACTGTAAGAGATCAAATGTTGTTATATAAAATCTTGAGAAATATCGTGGACTCTCCATATCTAGTAAGCCAAATAGGTTTCAGATGTCCTCGTCTTAACGCCCGTTACACAAACAAACTATTTAATATTAATCCTTCTAAAACCAATTATGCATCTAACTCATTCATACCAAGAGCATGTAAGTCTTACAATGCGCAATTTTCCGATTGTGATATATTTGCGTTGTCTGCAGCAATATTTGCAAAGCAAGTATCATTGTTATAAATAAATATTAACCTTATTTAACTTAGTGTTATCGTCATACAGTTTCTTTTTTATGTTCGATATTTAGGCAGTGAAATTTGATGTTTGAGTAGTACCGTAATGCAAAATTTATATAATGTATCTATTAGTGGCAGCTTGATTGGTGTATGTATTTTTATTTAGATATAATTTTAAGTATATTGTATACTGTTTGTGCCCTAAGAAAAATAAAATAAAAATAAAATAAAAAATTATAGACTTGCGTTTGACCACTATCTCACTTTGGTAAGTGACGATACGGTCGACGATGTAACACGCTTACCTAGAAGATACCTGTTCACTCGTGACATGAAGAAACCCAGGTTATAACGATCAGGAAACAGACTCGGGCAAAGACTTCCAATCCTTAGCGCTACGCCAAATAAACGTAGAAGCATAACGCTTCGTACGTAAAGGGGGAATATCAACTATGTATCGATGTCGCTTCGCCGTTTGTGCGGTTATCTGATGATGGAAAGGGGAAGGGGGAATTAAGTGGTGTAATTCCGATGTACACTCGCCGAAATGCAACCGATAAAATACCGACACACATGAAACAAGCAACTCTACGCCCGCCGCACAAAGGGGTATTTGCATTATCTAGCTGGCCAAAATTACAATTCTCATAATTACACCCAGGTAAAAAACAATGAGTTCTTAGAAAAGCCAGGTAGTTTGGCGACCCAACCCCATTGTTTTTTTTTCCCCCACCCCAAATTACACTGAACAGGGTCAGTCGAAACTCAAACATTTCTCGCAGTGGTTGTTCTGTTTCGATATTTCTGCTTTGAAACTGATATTTTAACTATTTTTTACTTTTTTTGTGTTGTGAATATACCAAATTTAGTAATGGATTCTGAAACTCCTGGTAAGTGACTATTTTTCATGTTAAAAACATTTAATTTTGTTATGGTTTACATTATTGTTTAACCACTTTAAAAAATAGCGTTAAAATTCCTTTATTTTTTATGCAAAAAAATATTTACAGGTCTTTTTGTTTTAGTGCCCGGCATTGCCCGGCTATGATTCATATATATTCTTAAAATATAGTCATTTTATTATTAAAAAACGTAAAATTTGGTTCCAACTAATTCCTACTCCGCCATCTGGAGCGATTTTAAATCTCTAACTCGAAAGTATGAAAAATCTATAACTTGTGATTAACCTAGTAATTTTTATTTTAGGATCCTCTGGAAGTAATATAATGACTCGCAAGGACGTATTTGATTTGATGAGATCACAAAATGATCACAATTTTAACGATCAATTGGAATATGCTGAAAATTGGTTGATTTCACGTAAACCCTATTCTAAGGACCAAGTGACGGAAATAAAGCGTAATTTTACACGTTTGAAATCAGAAATGAAGCATAGGTGGGTAGCAGCAAAATATAGAAGTGATTTATTTTTAAAAAATAATGAAAAATGGTTAGAAGGGGTGTTTGAATTACCTATAATACCGACAAGAGCGGGTAGACCCACTAAACCTTTTGAAGAAGCTAGTGAAAGAAGCAAAAGACGTAAAACTGAGAACATACGTTTGTCTGATAGTCCTGAGAAAATTATCTATGCCGCTCAAATGGAGTTAAGAGCCCAGGGAAACAGAGGTGCATCAAATATTTTGAAAGAGATTTCAGAAAATAGGGATCGTGCTAAGGAGTACAAGAAGTCAGTAGAATGTAACAAGGCACATGTTAAGCAAATTGGTCTAGAAGAAGCCCTTGCTATGTTTGTAGATGCAAATCTTTCAAGGTCGCAATACGACCGAATTAGGCATACCACAGGAAATCTACCATCCTATTCAGTTTTGCAACAGTTTAAAAAACAATGTTACCCTCCTGACAAGTCTTGAAAAAGATCTTTTAAAATTGAAATTGAATATAAACTAACTACAAAAAATAACTACTGCTTTTTATTAAATTACGATTGTGATAGTTATTTATTATATTTAGATATTATACATAAATTTTGTTAGTAGTTTGTTATTATGTTAGGTCTACATGTTACGAAGAGAGTTTTGGATATGAATATGGATGGCTAGAAAGGTAGAGGAGGACCGAAAAAAGTGTGGTTGGACTGTGTGAAGGATAATATTGTGTGCTAAGGGAGTGAGTGCTGAGGTGATGAATGGCGGAGGTGAGTGGAAGAGAAAGACATGCACCACCTCCCCAAACGAGGTAAGGGTATGCGGATGACATTACATAAATTGTGTTAGTAAAAAGGGACTTTTTTTAAGCGCATGCTTTTGTCTCCATACCCTGTTTCAGATCCCTTCTCCTATAATTCGAATTCGAAATTAGGAGTGAAGGTACACTTGCATTTAAGGTTTTGCGAGTTACTCATTCATTTCCAAATGATTAAAAGGGATAAATAATTTTGGCCAGCTAAATCACTCAAATACCCCACTGTGCGCCGGTGGTTAGTATTGTAGACCCAATTTTCTTGTTTACTAGTAATAATTTTATACCGAAGCGAGATAAGGTGTCTGCTCCAAATTACAGCATGACTCATTTGCAGCAAATTTATTATGCGTATCTGGGCTGGTATCGCATGTGGAATGCGTTAAAGAGGAAAACATGTGTTATGAAAGCTGTTAGTAAATACAATAATTTAGGTTATTTTATCCAGTAAACTATTAAACAAATGATGGAACGATTTGCTTGTCTCATCATCGACTTTAACCAGTTAAAAGCCGAGATAGAAAAAACGCAGATTCAAGGGATTTATGTATGAATCTTTTGTATTTTGTTTTATATAAAAATGCACAATTTTAAATTAATAAAAAAATGATAGTAATGCTGTTAATGACAGGCTGTCATATCGGTCAAAGCGATCTATTCCAATCAATCTTTGAATTCGATCTAATGTACGTTTCAGTCGGCTAGCTAGATTGTAAACGTCGAATAAGCACGGATGATACATTAGCTATGCATATTAGAACAGGCGCAAGACATTGATTTGTTTAACTCTTATTCAGGATTCACATATTCAGAGAATGAGTCGAACAAGAACACAGACTCAATATCACAAGTCAACCTAGATCAAAATGGCAGAGGGCCGAAATCACAACCTTTTTTTCGTGTCTAAAAACCCTCATAGATACCACCCGCTGAGGAAGCAGCATGGTGATTCTGTCGGACTCCGACTGATACGGCCGAACTATACCAACCAAAGAACAGACGGTGTTTCTCCTCGACGACAATGCGGGGCAACCCGTGCATACTTATTTCGTCCCTGCGACACTGGGACCCTATACCTCTGGCGACAACGTCCACTATACGTACGCCATCGTTGCATCCACTCTACAGTGGACACGCAATAACATGCGCGCACCACCTTGAGGCCCAAAACTGAAGCTGTAAGTACTAAGTACCACACCCAATCCTAACTCAGAGCCGCTAATGCCACTCATGGCCGCAGCCTCCAGCAGCCTATGAACCTGAAGCCTCTATAACAAGATCAGCAGGGCTATTTTAATTCACTCGGAATGATAACCGTGTCGGAAACGATTGTCTTGATCGTTTATATTTCGGAATCGCTTCCAGACAGAGAAATATTGGCGGGTTTATGTCCGTGTTCATGCAGCTGAGTTGTCGAATCCAAGCGGGAAATTTCTCTGACGGGATGCGATTCCGAGATTTAAACAATCCAACACAGATACCATTCCGAGTGAATTAAAATCACCCAACAGCTTTAAGGGGCTGAATTTCAGTTGATTTACCGTACAGTAGCGTTAAATAAATGTTATTTGCAACAAAGTCGGCTAGAAACCAGATTGTAAATTTGCGTTCTACGAAAGCGTGCCAGGGTAGAGAAAACTGTACGCCAGCAGGGCTAGCATGCGCGCCGCGACAAAATTTTGTCTACTGTTTTGTCTCGCTCTTTCTTTCGCGAACATGAGACAAATGCACGACATAAGCATCGACAAAATTTTGTCACGGTGCGCATGTTAGCCATACTGACCTTCGTAATTGGGTGAAGTGGGTGAAAATGTTTACAGCCGCGGCCGTCAGAGAGATAGATAAAAGCCGTACTTGAGTAAGGGCAGTTAAGGGCAAGGCCAACGTTAACGAGTTTGGCATTGGCGATACACAAATACAATTTTCTCTCAATATTTAATTTGTGGAGTAATTAATGCTGGCGTCGCGTCGTCGAGATGAGTTATAATTATATCTATGGTATACTTGTTGAAACAATAATTTAGCACCCATTATTTTTAAGTAGAAATAAATGCTCACACACATGCATTGGTCTTCTTTACGGAGTGCTAATCCAATTTATATAGTGACTAAACTATGGTGGTGCGATATACATTTGGGGATAAGTTAATAAAAACTAAAAACAATAGCTTAAGAAATTCCGGAATGATATATTAATTCTCGATAAGTTAGAGCATTTCGATAACGATGTCATCTGATTTCAATTGACAATGCGATGTGTAAAGAATCTGTGTATAAAAGTAACATAAAAAACACGACTGTCCCAGTCACCAGGGATGATGTAAGGATTCTAACGACACCTCATACATCCAAATCTGTTCAGGCATGTAATAATTATAGTACAGACATACATACATTAACCCCAATAAAAACTTTACACTCATTTTTTGTGCAGTCGTGTAACTAGATTTTGAATACATTATCGATAACCATGAATTGAATCTAAAAACACGTTGAATTGGAACGCTCTTCTTTTTAGAAATATGATAAAAAATTGTACCTTTGCAACCATTTCTGACACAGCGCGCACCAGGTACAAGACCAGGCAAAGCTGTAATACTCAGTATATTATATACCCACCCGATATTCGGGGATACTCGAAGAATTATTAGTCTTACCAGCGGCGCGAGTACGGAAGTCGGTTCGATAAATTTGTCGAACCGAAAATCTCGACAAATTTATCGAATGTTGCGAGTACCGAAGTCTGATCGTAAAGTATTGTAGTAGCTCTATATTCTCTTTTGATTCGACCTAGCTTTTCGATAACTTTTGTCGATTGTTTCGAGGCTCGATAAATCCCACTTATTTATATACATTTATCGATTTGAACTGTCAATTTTATCGAATATTATCGAATTTTATCGACCGTAAACATCCGTATTTGCGCCGCAGTTGGTAGTAGTAACAGTAATCGAGGGTTTCATTCTCTTGTTTCAAGCGGTAATTGCAAAAATCGTCAGCTGTAAAGGCGATTAGCCAGCGACAGCAGTTCAAGCGCAGGTTACGCAACTAGACGGTCTGATTGGTGATTATCTCAAATCCATTCTACTTAACGCGAATCTCGAACACGACCCAGATCATTATTTCAATATTATGACTGGCACGGTTGAGGATGTCTTACACTAATTATATTCGGTTATGTAGTCAATGTGAATTGTGACACGTTGTATTTTAAGGGTTCATGCCCAGTCACTCTACATTTGCATCACGGACCTAACACAGAAGGCTGCTACGCTGAAATGGGACTGGGCCGAACATATCTGCAGTATGCCAACGGAACTTTGGACCCGAATAACAACCGACTGGGTCCTACGTGACAGGAAACTGCATCGCGGCAAGCCCAGAAGGAGGTGAAAGATAACCTTGACGTCCATCTGGCGGACAGGACGACCATAGCCAAATACCGAAAAAAGTGGAAGGAGGGAAGGGAAGCCTTTGCCTTGCAGTGGGACCACAGATCTCTTAAGTGGGACACTACTAGCTCAATATAATAAACGCGAAAGCGGCAACGCAGCAACGGATCAACTCTATTTATGCACTGATATAGTTTATCTTTTGAACTTAATCGGTCCTGTAGATTTAGAGCAATTGGCTGTGACCGACGGACAGACATCCACAATAGTGATCCTAACCTAAGTGGCCGTTTTTTCATCCGGACGTACGGAACCCTGAAAAGTACCTTATAGGTTTTTCTAAATTCTGTGCCTAATAGTGTAAAAATATAATTGAACGCCGCGACACGTTCCCTTGCCAATTCAGTTTCAAAACACCAAATTAATCGTATTGACAATTAACGCAGTATTGTAAAACAACATTGGCCCGTGTTAACTGAACGTCATCGCACGTAACACTAAACTTGATTATTATAAACCACGAAAGGAACGCTCGGTGGAAATAAGTGCAACAGCACCGCAATATTCGGTGTGCAATGGTACCAGTTACGCGATGGTGCAAATAGTGAGACGCCAGCGGTGTCGCATTTTTTTTAAATCCGTACTATTGTAAATGCGAAGGTGTGTTTTTCCTACTTTCACGCAGCAATGGAGCAATAGATCGACCAGATTTCCACGACACGCGGGCACCTAAACCAGACACGCGGGCCGGATGTGGCCCCCTTCGGCTTTTAATCCGGCACGCGGAACACCACGGAACATTTTATAATTGCATGCAAAAAAGTTCCCTGAGCTTACCTTTGATCGCAATCTTACTTAATGATGGTTTATCAAACTTGTAAACTTATTTTTACCTAAGTGCACACTAGCCCATCGCATAGGTAAAATCTCTAGCTCAGTAGGCGAAGTAAATATTATAGTATATAAGCAGGTGTAGGCACTAGAAGCAGTGAGTTCAAGTCCCGCGTCATATTTACATAAGTAATTATATCCTTCCCAAAATTAAATTAAAAAAATATTATAAGTATGTATAGAAATCTTATGACCTAGCAATAGACTCAGGCTCAGGATTGACGTTGCATAGGAATATAGGAATCTGAAAACATATATACCTTATTTATTTATATCTTATAATAAACGTTAACTTTTCACATTGAAAAATCACGAGTAATGAGTGTTTTTTTTTATTAATAATGTTTATGTCACGATTTGAATTAGTTCGAAGATGAGACAACGGATGGTGGTTTTCTACTTTTTTAAGCCGAAACATCTGTACTCGCTTTGCGCTATTGAACAATACCATACGATTATATAGGATGGCTTAAATAAACGCTGGAAGTTTAGGCAGCACGCATTGCGCCAATCTCCAGCGATTAAATAATCAGTGTTCACTATTTCGGTTTGTTATGCATCGGCTTGAAGGTGCTTGCCGATAGATTTTCAATGTTATGGTAGTAGTAGCAGCCAGCCAGGAAATCAATTGAAATAGCTATACTTTTCTAACTTTCCCAAGAGGTTTTCATGCACATCATGTGCTCGAAAAATTCACCGATATGAATCGTAACGTCTCGGAGTATGTACGTCTAGCATAACCTGGAGGGCAATCGCGTTAAAAATTATCAACCAAACCGCTACTAAACTACGACCGCATCACAGCTTTTTGACCGTTTCGTATCGCACTAATAGTTTTACCAAAAGTTGAGACGTTTTTCGACAACAACTGACAGTTAACGCTGTCAAATGAACGGCAATATCGATTTCCACACGCCTGAACCGAAACTAAATAACAGTTGGTATCAAACCACAACCAAACCATACCTGTACGCTGTCATTTCAAATTAGCGCGATCGGGCCCCTGGCCTTAACTAGCCCAGTGGCCCGGTTGTCAACTTCCGCGGTACACTTTCCCGAGCGAAACCCGACCGCATCCGACCCGCGGACGAAACAAAACGTTGCACAACTCGAAAGTGGAGCTGTACTGCCCCGTCTGTACCTGTACTGTTTATTGTCCTATTGTGTATTACATTTACTACGAGCATAGTACTGTCGCTAGCAATAGTAAGTATACATTCCACAATTTTTAAACTGATGTCACTGAAACCATTATTCTTTTATGGTAATAGGTGGTAGGACTAACTCTTTTGCGAGTGTTCGTCTGGGTTGGTACCACCGCTTTGCTCGTGAAGTCTGCCACCGAGCAGTAATGTGCAAGCAGTGACTGAAGAATTTCGTTTTATAAACTTTATTCAACTTTTTAGCTGCGTTGGACCTATCTTTAGCTCCTAGTTCTAGTCCACATGTATGTTTGTTGTGTACTTCACTGAGAAATTTGAAACTGTGACATCATTAAAATAAATAATTATGGAATGTATCCTTATCATAGCAGGCAACTGTACATAAATCATTATCGCCAATCGATATACTCCCTAACAGTTCAGTAATTTTGTGCCAAAAGGTCAAAAGGGCACTAGACATAAATAATTTCGTAGTTCATATGAAAACGTTTATTTAATATGGGCAGGCGTGACGCTTACCATTAAGCTAACGACATGCTCGTGTACTTTATTGCTAAAAAATTGAATTATTATTTTGTGTCGGTTTGTCGGGGCTTGACTCTTGGGTTAGTTTCAGCATTTTAATACGCCACTAGTCAATCGTAATAATGATACATAAATAATAATAAAATATAAGCTATAAAAGCAACAACGAATTATTGTTATTTACCTTTTTACTAAACGCTATCCTAGCGAAGGTAAGGACTTCACTATCACAGCTACCATCGCTTCTTTTGAGATAATATTATGACGTTACGTTTACTAAACAAGGTCTTTAGAATTGAGCCCCAGAGGCGCATGTTAATTGTGTGGACTGCAGTAGACATGATTGAATATTCAACGTCCCAGACAAACAAATGATCGTCCGACACAAAAGCGCGTTGATCCACGTTCAAACGAATCGCATTGATCCACGTGACCCGCATTTCCGTGATGATAACCATTCCTCCACTGCGACGTCATTGCAAGACCTCACTGATGAAGAATGTTGAAGAGTATCAGTTATTTTTTATATGTACTATTCGGTAAGGAGACGAACAGTACGTTTGCCTTATGGTACAAGCATAACAATTGCAGTGCCACTCAGAATTTGAAACACAAAAGGGCGCAGGGCGCGAGCCTGCGCGGTACTGCATTCCGCTCGTTAGCCTGCCCAGTAATTTCACTGCTACATGATCACAGCACGGTCGAGACGTCATTAAAATCTACAGTTCTATAACGATACGTGTAAAGATAGGTAATAAAGAACAACAGCACGGTCCCTAAAAACAAAGAACTAGTACTAGCTTCTACCCGCGGGTTCGCTTGCGTGGTTTATATCTTCTAGCCTATGAGTTATTCCAGACCTAAACTATCTACATTTCAAATTTCATCAAAATCGGTTTAGTAGTTACGGAGATAAGTGGTAAAAATATTCACACAAAAAATTTCACGTTTGTAATATTAGTATAGGATTCGTTGAGTAACAGTCATTAAATAACTTAAACATTGACCCGATTCTTTAGCTCACAAACTTAAATAATTTCAATAACACCTGTCTCTTTCCAATTTAGAACATTAGAAAAGAATGAAATATATTTGAGTCTACCAGGCCCAAAAACAATAAACTTCAAAAGATTATTGTTTTAATTTTGCGGCACGCTTGTTTTGCTAGCATCATGATAAAGATTTTTATTTTTATTATTATAACTAAATAAATGAATCCGGTTAAAAAACCCATAACATGGAAACGAAGGTAAAAACGTTCATTCAAACGTACATTCTTCGAAGTAAAATATTGACTTACGGAAAAGTAGTAGTAGTAAACGTTAGCTATTAATAAACATTTAACGACTGGCGTTTAAGTTTCAATACAATTGCGCAATCAATCATGGTTACATCAGAACTTGACGATTATTGTTTTAATTTTGCGGCACGCTTGTTTTGCTAGCATCATGATAAAGATTTTTATTTTTATTATTATAACTTAATAAATGAATCCGGTTAAAAAACCCATAACATGGAAACGAAGGTAAAAACGTTCATTCAAACGTACATTCTTCGAAGTAAAATATTGACTTACGGAAAAGTAGTAGTAGTAAACGTTAGCTATTAATAAACATTTAACGACTGGCGTTTAAGTTTCAATACAATTGCGCAATCAATCATGGTTACATCAGAACTTGACGATTATGTATACAGATAAAGCAACCAATGTAAATCGGGTCTAACGCTACCCGCACATCGGCAACTCGCGACCGCAATTAGTGGTCGGCGACGAGTCTACACTTTTCAAAAGTGCAAGACTTGCAATATGTGCAAGGATTTTAAATAGGTAATGACCATTGTGTGCTAGTGGTCACCACAAGCTACAACTGCGGCTAAGGCTACGGGTGGCTGCGGTGAATCGCTTCAAAATATCTAGTCCGCTACTTGTCACTCACCAATGTAGTGGTAGTGGCGAGTGATGCGAGTGGCCCATGTGCGAGTAGCCTAATGCAGACCGTGGACGCTTACGCAAGTATGCGTTTTGCTGTCAAAATAGCCATGTTTTTGCATCCAGCGCGGATTACGAGATAATACACGCGCAAGCGCGGCTTGATGCAAGACCATCAAAAACCCACGAAATAGACAAGAACGGCAATACGGCCAGATAGTGCTGTCTCGAAGCCCTGCCTGGGCTAAAAGCGACGACTGCTCCACTTTACGCTACATACATCACTTGCGCTCCATCACTTATTTACCGCATTGAGCATGCAGTGGTGGTGAAACATTTTTTTTAATAGAGGCCTTGTATAATCTCCACATTACACCGAGGTTAACTGGAATATAATGCTTTATAGCATTAAGTTCGCCTATTTACCTTCAACTATGATTGTGTAATAAAGAATTTTCTATCTATCTATCTATCTATCTAGAAGCATAGTTAGAGGCGGGTGCCGTGCTCGGACTAGATTTCCATCAAGCCCCAACTACAACCACAATAGACGATACGATATGCGTCAAGCGGGGATCATAGTTTTCTCGTGGTCCGCGCTTGATGATTACCCATCAATCATGGGTTAGGTGTGAGGGATGCCTAACGCCGTCCGATTGTGCCCGTCAATAAGGTCACAGCTGAATTAATTCTAACACACACCTACTTTAGGTGTTTCTAGAATAATTGTATAATTCATTAAATTTACAGTGGCACGACAGCTAAAGGTGAAAAAAATACGTTTCTTGATTAAAATATGTAATAAAACAAGTCGATGTAAAAAGAAATACATAAAAAACACGACTGCCCTAGCCAGTGTCACTCGGAAGGATTCTAGCGATACCCCATACATGTTCAGGCATTTAAAAGTTACATGGTGGAATAAAAAACTCACATACATTCATGAACCCTAAAAACATTACGCTCCTTTTTTGTGCAGTCGTGTAATGAAATCTAAATTTCATTTCCAGATTCCGCCGTACCGTGAGATTCTACATAATTACTACTCGCACTAAATACACATCTATTTTTAACACCGGGTACGAACCTGTTCACACGTTAGTTACCAATAAACATAAAGGTCAGTATTACAGGGATATTTGAAGTCGTTACTGAGATATTAAAATACTGGCTTCACTGGTACAATACACATTTCTAATTATACTCTGACATTTTATTCGATACAATGACAGCACTTTGACTGTTTTCGACAAATTCTAGGACTACAGATAGTCCCGTTACAATCCTTTGGGGACGTAATGAAGTATTTATAAACGAATGCTGTTTTCATCCGCGTGGAGATGCTTTCAGGAACTCTATATTTTTCTGCGTAAAAAGAGTACCTCGTCTATGTGTCCGGTCCATAAAATATCTGTATCTAAGCTAAAAATGATCCGTTGCTATATGAATGATGGAAAAACCAAGATTAACCAAGAGTAGTGGGGATTAATTTTAAGACACACATCATCAATATTCATAATGAACTAGTTATATTACGTCGTCATATTATTAATGCCAAATATGTCGTGAATAAGCCGAATATTGCTAAAGGTATTCTTAAAAAGATACTTTTTATAACAAAGGTATGTTAATAAAAAAACATGAAACAAGAAATAGAAAAAAGAAAACCACTTTAGGCTACACACAAATATATGCTTCGTAAACTAGGTAACGTTCTTCTCTTTTGATTCTTATTGTTTTGTATAATTTGTGAATGTCAAACAAATGATTTTTCTTTCTTTCTTTTTAAACTTCGCATTCTAGGTGTTCTAACAGTCTACGGAAAATGTGTAAAATGTATACGGAATTGAATCAATACAACTATAGCTCAGTCAATTGGTCAACGAAGTACAACGCCTAGATAAATATACATTATGGCCTAGTTATATAGAAATATTCATTGGATATGAGACAAACCGTAAGAGAAACCTTTGATGTAACTGGTCTTTCCGTTTCAATTAACGTAAATAAATAAATAAAAATAAATAAATTGATTTATTAGGTACTGGTATTATCTATTCTGTGTTACTGAGGACGTATATGGTAATAAAATTAACTACTTATACTTTTTACTCCCGATTCGACCATTGTGTTTTACTTAAATATTTACATTGTTCTGATAAAGACAGCATTAGTTTTAGTCTGTGATTCGGGTAGACGAATGTTGCAGAGGCCCGCTGTTAGAGTCATTTATTTTAACTTTCATAAGTGCTCCTTTGGGGCCTATTTGAATAAAGCATTTAGAATTTGAATATGAATTGTGTTTGACTTCAAGAATCAAAATATATTATATTTCCAAGATCAGTGAAGTTACTTGACACTTTATTATTAATTCAATTCCATGTGGTATTTTTTACCAGATTACGAATTATATTTGCGTCTTGCCCAACAAACACTTTCGCATTAGGAATAATACATAAGTGTACAAATAACAATACTAAGAGCTAGTTCTAATCTATTTCATTTCAGTTCCTGTCTAGAAACAGAGCTGGAAGCGTTACGTAAGCCAACTTTCCCCACATTTTCACTATAGGCGGTTTGTCACTAAATTGTTAAGTAAGTGGTACTTATGTTGGAGTCATGATTATAAGTATTATACAGCTGTACAACCGTAAAGCTGTATCTATACAACCGTATAGATATTATATAGATGGTAGAGAAAGGGGAACATAAAACGTGGTAGGATGGGTGGAAGGCAGTTTACAAGTCAGTCAAGTCTTAATTTGATGGTAGGATTGTTTTAAAAAAACATTCTACAATACAATAACAGGAACTACTAATAATCACAATTGCAGTACTTTTAATTGTCCTTGGTACTTGAGCAATTCAATTCAAATGACCGCATCGTCGCGTCGTTTAAAATCGGAAGAGCCGCGGTAAAACGTAAGCCCATTATGAAGCTGATGTTGGCATAATTAAAATAGAACCTAATCTACTTTCTTTTTCATATTCTCCTTTTAATGATAGAAAAAAAACAGTGTAGATATCGATTAAGTACTAAGAGCGTTACTAATAAAGACTATATTTTATAACGGTTGAATAGTTACACAATGTTTTGTCTTCGTTGTTCTTTCACAATTTTAAACTGAATCGAAAGGGACAAAAACTTGTGTAAATTCAACCGTTATACAATCTATATTAGTAACGCTAATAGTATATAAATAAATCCGGATGAATAGGCAACCACCCAGGTACGGAAGGAGAGAAATTGATAAAAATGTGATGTCCAAACGCAACAACAATTAAAAATTATATAGATAAAATTATATATTTACCACAAAAAAATTAAACACACTTTAAACCTATGTTAAACAAGGTTTAACTCCTAAACATGCCTTAGTCGCATGATTAAATATGAGCAACCACAAAACCTGATTTAAGTAGTGTCTAACCGTTGTCTAACACAATTCTGTTGTGACATTTGTAATAATTTTTGACGTTTATCTTTAGACGCTGTCTAGCTAAACAGGCGACTAAAAATGTTTTTTTGTGGTAACACTAAATCTAGCTGTTCAAGAATACTTCTAATATATTATAAACTTACTTTGTTTTTGTTATTATTTATACTCGTCTAATTTATTCATTGAACTGTGACATTCTTTATTACTGAATAATTCAACAGCGTTCGACATCGTACTGATAAAACAAAGGCGAACTTTTTGCCCATATTCTGCCAACGTATCGTGACTTAGTTCTTGAATACTGTCATCACGATGATTCAGCAACAATTCTATGCTGGCTCGTTTCACAGGTAGCCATGACGCGTTTTTGCAAGTAGGCAAGTTAATATTGCCGGTTTTTATTACACACGCGTTAAAGTTGTTTTTTAACTGTGTGTGTAATTTTATATACCTACGTTTGTGTATGTGACTTAAGATAAAAATTGGTCACGTTAGAATACTAGTTCTCCTGGGTACCTAGACAGTCGCTTTCTACAATCGTCATTGGTAAAAATTTGAACAAACCAGAAAATATGTGGACGAAATGTTTTAAGCCTAGACTAATCCAGCTCAAATATTAAGTTGAGAAATCGTTTGCGAAGCAGATGACTTTTTCACGAAAGAGTTTAAGCTAGATTGCACAAGCTATAGATTAAATTTTGGTTATGACTTTGGAAATGTTTGCCAAAAGCGAAATTTTAAAACTTTAACTAAACTAAGAATTTACGATAATTGAGTGTCGGCCTAGATTGCCTAAAAGGTGAATCAGCAGACTTCACAGATGATATCGTTCATACATGGATCGGATAAGACCGCACTGGAGAGAATAACACCAAGATAAAAAGAAATGTCGCCTGAAGAAGGCTTGTCGTTGTCACTGCACGTTCACTCCATCTTTTTTCCCTCTTGAAAAGTAATCGTTTGTCAAATTTCTCAACAGCCCTTAATGAGTCATAGTTCATATTGTAGTATAATAGCTTCCGCCCGCGCCTTCGCCTACGTGGTATATCGTGGTCCACGTACCTAATTTTAATTTTAACCTATCATTTTAAATGAGAACATGAGAAAGAGATGGAATATATTTTATTAAACCTGTCGAATTAATGCACTTGCTTGTGTCTAGTGACTAGTGTAAATTTAATGGCAACGAATTTACTGGCGTCTAATCTATCAAGGATGGAAGATATTTGACAGAGCTCGAAAACTAAACTTAGACCTATCAAACATCTTCCACCTCTTTCTCATGTTATTTATTGGAAACAGAGAAAGCGAAACTAAAATTAGGTTTAGGTATGAAACGACAGAATCGACACCAACATATGTCTAAGGAACTTACGTAAGTAAAAACTCATTAGCGTCGCACGGTCTTTGTGCCAAGTTTTATCAAATCCCATAGTTGTTACCGTGTATTGGATCAAGAAACATAGAAACATTCGTAATTATTTTACTTGCCATTCACATTGATATCTCGACCAGGTTTCGAGCATGTCGGATGCTCTCCATCAAGGAGTTATCGCATCGAGTGGCGGAGATTTAAAAGTCAAACCCATGAAAACTTTCTTATAAAAAGTACGTATCTGTATCTGAAACCATTTTAAATATCAGTACACATTATCCTAATGCGGATAAAATTGATTAGATAAAATTTGTGCACCCAATCACACTCACACACGCGCAAACGCGACAAGCACGCACGCATGCACATATATACAGTATACACACATAACAATATGTAAAAAAAAATACTATTTATAATTAGTGTTCAAAAAAATCCAACCCAAGATTATAAACAGGTACAATGAAATTGTTTATTTTTGTCTGTACTAGATCTTCCCACATATGAACTGACACTGGTACGTACTGTCAGCACCGTAGAGCACGGCCCCCGGCCCTCGCTAATCAGCACTCTTAGCAGCAAATGAGATTGAGGGTTATAGCCAGAGGAGTCCTAGAAATCGCCCTAGACTGTCCTACCATAAAGGTCAAGGACTATAGGATTCGAATTGACGCGGATGGATCAAAATCGATCGGCGGAGAACCTGCGAAGTGGTAGTCACCACTGACCACTTAACGCTTTCCTTTTAAATCTTTTCAAAATATATTGATTTTCAAAAAGAAGATTCGTATACCTACCTATTTATTCAAAGGTTTTAAAATTAGCCTCTTTGACTATTTTAAAGACACACTTTCTTCGCATGACCGAATAATAGACATTAATCGAACTGTGTTGCGAATGACACAGACACGTCCAATCTAAACTGACCTCCAGTGATTCATTATAATGCTCCTAGTTAGAGATGAGATCCGGCCATGTCGAGCAACCGACCTTTGCAAGTCCCTTGTCCGTCAGATAATCCATCAATTACATTACAGAAAAAACAATTATAAAAACATAAAAACTATTGTCCATTGAGAAAGGAGATGAAATGTTCCAAATATTTCAGCAATTTCAACGGCCAGAAAGTTTATTAACTAGCTATATGATATATATTAGCTAGCTAGAATGTTTATAAACACTAGCATTACTGATAATTTCAATATGCTAATTAGCAATAACATATTATCACTATCAGTTGGATGATCTGCCATTCTATAGATAATACAATAATCTTGATATTAATTTTACTGCCATAGATTTTTTTGCTTACATTATAAATGTATTAGGAACAAAATAATAAGTACTTCGTTTACTGTTAATAATGTCATTAGCTGGCTGCACATATTTTATTGAATAAGAGAAACATTCTTCGAAACAGTCATTTAAAAATGGACCACATTAGATGGCCAAAAAGTCCAAAAAAGTATATAATAATAAGTACTTATATGTTTGCCCAATTGTCCGGGTAAAATTGTCACTGCAACTCTACTGTAAGCGGTGAAAATGCCATAGACGCCCAGAGGTCAATTTATATTGGCGAGAGTCGACAACCCACTCGGTAGACCGGCCTATTGTAAAACGATTTCACTTCGAGTTATTCACAAGTGAAAGTGCTAATCCGCTTCGAAACAATACCGATAGTCATTAATTATGTTTGATAAGTGTTGAATGAGTACAGAATGGATGAATTCGTCTATTTTTTATTTTTAAGTTCTATGCTTCTATCCGTTAACATTTGATGACCCCTGTCTCGCTCGATCTTACTTGATGAGTGGTTGAGTATGGTGCATATGGGAGATACGCTAAATCTAGATTAGAGCTCTCAAGTGCAGGATAATTGTATGTTCTGTGGTGTAGATGCCGGAATATATCGATAGGTGCTTGCCAAGAGGCTTTCATCTTGCTGATGCTATAGCTAGCCAGGCGTGCACTAGTAAATGCACATACCAGCTGTGGTTGCTGCTCGACATTTTCTTCACCGCAAACTCAAGATTCAAGCTCATTTTAGTTTTAGCATTCGAACCATTGACCTAATCTTGCGGTCCACGTCACAACCACTAAGCTAACGACACTTTATGTGGATGTCAGATCTTCGAAATAGATTATTATTGAAGCGATGCGAACTTGGCCGTTTGTTTTAAATGTGGGAAACGACATTGGCCTCCATTCTGGTATCTTTTCTTTGTTATCATAACGTTTGTGTTCTGATGTATGTGAGTTTGTAAAACGGGTTCTTGTGATTGAAACACTGCATTAAGTATGTGTCGGTGTTTTAAATACCTGTTTCGTAACATATTCTGCTTCACAATTATGTTTACATTTTTGCATTATTTATATAAGATAAATATATTATTTTTATAAGATATATACTATAAGTATAAGATATATATTTTATACATTCGCGGTGTGTAGTAGTGCATCGAAAATGTATTGTTTCTAAGTACTCATTTCATAAACGTTTTAATTATGTTATGAGTACGAAATTATTCGGTTTATTATATTTTTAATACTGGCCGTTTGGCTCTTTTTCATAAAAGTAATTTAAAAGATAATCAATGGTTTAAACCATTGTTTAAGGAAATTCGTATTAATAAACGCTATTTAGCGCTATGTAATGGATAAAATCAGATGTTTATCAAAGGATGTAAGTACCACAGCTTGTTTTAACTCGCTAAGCAGAGGACAAGTGTAATTAGGGTAAAAGCTGTTTTGACTTTCTTTGAGATTATAAAGAAAAAGATAATAAACTTTACCTCTTTATAATATCAGTAGGTAATAAATTGACCACATCTTATAACATTTCCTTACTTGGTGTAATTTGTAAGGGCAATACAATTGCCTTGTTCTTAGAAACCTTAATTGCTATTAAAATAAAGCATTTTATTTTTTAAATTGAAGATAGGAAAATGTTTTTCATGAACCTATATGAAATGCAACATATTGCATTCTCCCAAATGTGCCAATACCAGCCTCGTTTTAGAATTCGTAAACGTAATAATCTGAGAATTCGTAAGAATCAAATCAGCCCAAATGACACTAATCCAAACTGCAACAAATGGTCACACTCGAAGGACAACCGAACAAAAGATTCAGTCCTACTCATTCGCGGTCTTTGTTTCTTGTTGTTTTACGGTTTTACTAATCAATGGTTTAAGCTCTTATACAGTGCATAGCTAAACCACTGTTTACTCAATCGTTTCTGCAGTTTTTATTAATAAGAGTCAATAACAATACAAGTCTGTTTATTTCCTCGCAAGTGTGTTGACTATCTTATCTTACCCAACAATAACACCTCGTAATGTAATGACCAACTTAGCTCACTTGCATCATAATGTAATATTAAATAATTATTTTGGTGAATGTAGCGATATGCAATTACCTAACGATTCCCTTGATGGACGAACTACTTACATACCTACAAGTTTGTACAGAACCTCGGTGCGTGAGTCAGACTCACACTTGGCCTGTTTTTTTTATCATTATCAAATCTAATATTAGATAATAATGTGATCTGTATGAAGGTAAGGTTTCAAAGTGTCTAGTTAGTAGCTAACTAGCTAGGCCAGACGAGCACAGAAAACAACTTTCTGATCTGACCAAATCTAATCTCGAAACGTCGACGTCGGTATCTATAGATTCGCTTCTGGTTTTGCAGTCATAAATATTCATATATACCACCTAGATACTTTATCAGCCAGCGAATCGAGTTTACGTACGTTCGCGTTGTACAAAAAATTTGCACCATGCGTACTGCGGAACTCGCAAACAAACAAAAATGATTGATACGATTTGTGATCACGACAGTGTTTTTTTTTAATCTGCCAAAAAGACTTCCTTGCTATATTTGTCTAAATCGGCGCAGTTGGCAACCAGCGTACGAGTATTAGCAAAATCGAACCGCGTCCCACGTTCTATTCAACATTATCTACTCTAGCGCCATATTACACTAGTTTACTAGGTACCTAATTAATCTAGTTATGTAATTTGATTTTGTTGTATTTAGCTGTGACTAGCATAGGTATAGTGTGTCTAGTACTCTCCATATTTCAACGCACCTCAAGCATATATTAACCAAGCAATGATGTGCAAGCATTGCTGTATTCCGGTTTGATGTGCAAAGTAATTACCTACTGGGTTTATGAGACGTGATACCGAATGTCTCGGGGTAACGAGCGCTGCACTACAGTGCCGCGCAGGGCTTTGTGTTCGAAAATACTGGTCATAATAATACTAAGGGACTATAAGGTTGCAGAGTAAAATAAAATCTATCTAAATATTTCGTCTATGTAAATTTTTAATTCTGTCAAGCCTGACGTAAAACAATTCATGAAAAATTAAAAACAATATCATACCAGCCAGTAGATGCAAATTTTATATCACATAAAACCAGTTTTTGATTATATTATCTAGTGCTCAGTCCAAAAGGGGTCTGACGTCAAATAAAATTTGAGAACCGCTGTACGACCGACTGCTGTGCAATGTAGCTATCGAGAATTAAACCCTCTCGATGATATAGCTAGACTATATCTATAGATATGAGATAGCTTGTCTATTTGAAAACAGAGCTTCACATAAAACGACTACATGAATGTGCGAGCGAGGTAGCGTTGTTCTTAAGTCTTGGTTTGCATTGTAACAGGGCCAGCGACGGATTTGAGGATCGAATCTAAGTCTGGCTAGTACCAAAAAGTTATGCTGACGATATTATTGTTCTAGAACATGGTGAAAGAAAATCGTACGAGGAAAAGGCATAATGTCAAGGTAGTAACTACTAATTTAAATATTGTGTTAGTGTGACCAATGTCATAATATGCCATAGAAAAGTTTATATAACAATACGTGTAGATTTATTACCAATGTATCATGTATACCAATAAAGTCAGCAGCAACTAAAAAAGTAACGAATAATTAGATCACATAATAATTATTATACTATAACTAGCTATACCCAGCAGCTTCGCCCACTTAGCCTAAGTTAGTCCTTATAACATCAGCTATCTGCCAGTGAAAGTCCTGTCAAAATCGGTCCAGCCGTGTCGAGGATTAGCCGAAAAAAACATACAGACGCTAACATTTTAAAAATTGAGTTTTTGTTGTAAGTGCTATACTTTCATACGGAATTTCTTAAAAAGCGGTATTTTAGAAACAGACACCTTAATTCTATTTATTTATATAGAGATTTAGCCGATAATTCATTTCAGTGCAAGTGTATCGATTGATACACTGGCATGGGATGATTATGCCTTCCATGTCTTACGAACACTTATGCAATAAATGTTAAATTAACCAGCTATGTTACGTATTCTCAGTAAATTGCCCTTTAACAATTTACCGAGCAACAGTTCACACGTGTCCGCCTCACGTGGGGGCAGACTTATACGACAATCTAGCGCTCAACCTCTATATTAGAGACTCCGCGCTGATTGAAACCACAATTAGTAACAATGGACGGATTCTGTTTTTACGCGACTGCACTAAAAGGAGTGTAATGTTTTTAGAGTTTAGGGAACGTCGAAGATTCGTGTGTCGAATCGCAGTTTCCCTACCATGAAAGTGTTGAAAGACAAAATGTCAAGTTACGAATATTGAATCCAAAACAAAATACAAACCGAAACACTAGCATGGTACGAAAACTGCATTCCGACAGCCGAAGTTTCGACGTTCGATTTTCAGAATAAGGCCCCTAATCGGTTGACATAGAAAAAAAAAACAACTACAGAATTGTGTATACATTGCTTTATATTAATAATTACTTTTGCTACTTGTAGGTCTTCGCACCAAAGCATTAGTTAACAGTTTCGGAGATATAAAGTCTCCAGACGAAAAGACGATATTGCAATTGCTTTTGTTACGTGCGCTGGTGGTCATATAGCCGGGCAGACAGTGACTTTATTGTACAACCATTTCCACACTTCGATATATGGCGGGGAGCTGTTGCATGCAAGAGGTAAGTTCAAAGTGGCGCTAATGGGGAGGCCCACATTGGCAGGCCTATGTTCAGAAGTAGACGTCTTTCGGCTGATGATGATGATGAATCTTTTGTCCGCTGTAAATATTGCTACTAGTCCTGTGTAGTTTATAATTGTAGGTCTAGCGGCATATAGGAAAGTACGAATGGCGGAGCGTGCGTATACTCAGACCGCACAGTGTATTATGAACCGCGATTTTGTCTCATCTCGTTTTTTTTACAAATATCAATAGTTTTAATAAATGTAAGCTCTAGAGTAAAACTCCCGCATTGATAGGACAAGTAGTTTATTTTTAAAAAAATGTCAAAGTTGCCCTAAAATCGGGTCATGAAAATAACAAAAAAAAATATTTAAAAAAAACTAGAGTACTTATTTGAGTTTTTATTTTATTGTATAATCATACACTTTATAACACACCTTCTGACCAGTTTTTATCTTTTTACTTTGTGTAGATAACGAAATATGAATATTTTTATCCTTTTTCTTTATATTTTTTTTTCTCGACTATAACGCCGTATTAGTCAAAGATTTCTAAACTAAACGATTGTTTAGGCATACGTTTATCGATATTATTAAAACCATAAACTAATCCCGCGTTATCTAGAAGTTATCAGCAATTAATGTTATATCCAGATTAATCCGGGTTCAGGGTCATCACCTTATCATCTGTAAATATTTTTTTGAGATAATTATGGATTTTTGTTGTTCATATTTTATAAGAAACAAACTACTAATATTTTAACCGACTTCAATAAAAGGAGGAGGTTCAGGTATCTGTATTTTTTGTGGTGACGTAATTTGATTTCTCTACCAATTGTCAAAAGATTTAAATGATTATTGTTTTAAGTAAGCAATGCACCACACTTTATTAATTACACAAATTTACAAATTTTATGAAATAAAATAAAAACATTCAATTTAAATTACTTATTTGACTTTTTTACATCAATATGTTTGATAGTGGGAGGACTAACTCTTCTGCGTGTGTCCGTTTGGGTTGTTAGGTTGTTACCACCGCTTTGCTCGTGAAGTCTGCCGCCAAGCAGTAGTGTGCAAGCATTACTGTGTTCCGGTTTGATGAGCAGAGTATCCAGTGAAATTACTGGGCTTATGAGACTGAGCCTACTAGTCCATGGAGCGAACTCATCGGTGGGCGCGGCTAAAATGCATGCTATTTCATCTAACATTCGTGGGACAAGGTAAGACTCTGCAGCGATGAGTAGTATGAGGCTAATGCTCGCACATACACAATTGCACCGTAAAGTCGCGACGAAAACCGAAAAGTGGGAAACCGGCGCGCAAAAATGTACGAATTGTCTTCTGGTGCTTGGGGTTTTACGACAAAACTACTGAATGTATTTAGTCAGACCAAAGTTATTTGAAATGTCAATAAACTAAAGCTTGTTAGTATGTACCTTATTTTCGAGTTTTCGTAATCCTTTTGTAATTTATTTACGTCCAAAATCGGTCCAGCTGTTTCGGAGGTTACTCGGAACACACAGACAGACAAACAGGAAAAAATTAAAAAAATGTTGTTTTGTTATAAGTACCGTATATACTTTCATATGCATTTAGTAAAAATCTGTTATTTTGATATTGCAATCAGAGACTTCAATTTTATTTATTTGTATAGAAGAGAGAGTAGGCACGTGAATCTACAATATGGGTTCACGCGAATCTATTAGAGACTTTTTTAAAGAAATGGCACTCTAACCTTGTCACTAATAACTAATCACTATTTATTTTATAATAATGTCGGCGAGCTTTTGGGTCTTGATTTTGATTCGCGTATACTTACCTAATTGTAATGGAGCCCCATGTGAGAAAAGAAATTTGAATTGATCCGGATAAAAATACCATAAGCGTCCGGATGTGCGAACGTGACAACCCTGACAAAAACTGAAAATTGCTGATAACTTCCAGATAACGCGGGATTAGTTTGTGGTTTTAATAATATCGATAAACGTATGCCTAAACAATCGTTTAGTTTAGAAATCTCCGACTAATACGGCGTTATAGTCGAGAAAAAAAAACATAAAGAAAAAGGATAAAAATATTCATATTTCGTTATCTACACAAAGTAAATAGACAAAAACTGGTCAGAAGGTGTGTTATGAAGTGTATGATTATGCAATAAAATAAAAAATCAAATAAGTACTCTAGTTCTTTTTAAATATTTTTTTTCGTTAATTTCATGACCCGGTTGTAGGGCAACTTTGATATTTTTTTAAAAATAAACTACTTGTCGTATCAATGCGGGAGTTTTACTCTAGAGCTTACATTTATTAAAACTATTGATATTTGTAAAAAAAACGAGATGAGACAAAATCGGGGTTCATAATACACTGTGGACCGGCTGATATAAAGTTATACATACACACAATCATACATATATATAATATACATTCCCATACTAACTATGTACTTCTGATTAAAGTTACGACAATTTGGTCAAAAGATCATGGTCCTTCGATTGGGGTCAACGGCTTTAAAGCCAACGAATCGTGATACGTGACCGTTTCACACTTCCTGGATTACTAATTTACGACAGGTCTTCATTAAAAATCTTTTAAAGTTGCGGTTTTAAATGTCGTCACAAACAGATAAAATCAATGCGACCTGTTTTAGGCTTGAATTAGGTAATTGGAATTTGTGTGTTGCGTGTAAAAGTTTCTTGTATAATGACTTATTACACTATACGTGATATTCAGACTGTCTTACTAAGACTCCGTTAAATTGTGTAGGGTAAATAAGAGTTGAGTTATTCGGTCATAGTAAAAAAAAGTAGACTAGAAGACAGTCTGAATAAAATGTCTGAATTTAAATATATATGAGTACATGAAATTTATAATAAACTAGCTGTGCCCTGCGGCTTCGCCCACGTTGCCTAAGTTACTCCTTGTAACATCAGCTATCTTCCAGTGAAAGTCCCGTCAAAATGGGTCCAGCCGTTTCGGAGATAACCCGGAACAAACAGACAGAAAAAAATTTTAAAAGTGGTTGATTTGTTATAGGTACCGTTTTTCATTTTCATAAAAAAATCACGAAAATCTCATCGGGAGTAAAATCCGAAATATTTCGTTACTTCCTCATTGTAGTGTAAAATAAAGAGTTTATTAATTTTAAACAATACGTTTCTATAGAGCTGAAGGTTAAAAGAATCATCTGGACAAGACGAGGGTCCATTGATACCAATATAACCAATGCCTCTGAACTCTGAAGCACTCGTAGCCGACCACTTCTACCGAGGCGATGTCATCTCCAAGGTCGAGATGACCACAAAATAAACCCGTGATTTTATCTTAACGAGCAGACATTTAGAATTTAGTGAACTTAGAATTGGTGAATAGTCTTTGGAAAATAATTACTTTTCTTTGTCTATGTTTTTTGTTTACTTTTTTTAATACTATCGGATAACCAGACGAGCTGGTCATTTGCCTGTTGCTATATAAGCACAACACCCTAGTGCCATTCAGAACTTGACTAACAGTACTCGTCATTATACATTATATATTACTAGCTGTGCCCGCGGCTTCGCCCACGTAGCCTAAGTTACTCCTTGTAACATCAGCTATCTGCCAGTGAAAGTCCCGTCAAAATAGGTCCAGCCGTTTCGGAGATTACCCGGAAAAAACAGACAGACAGACAAACATTTTAAGTATTACGTCTTTTGTTTTTGTTCAGTGATGCAATATAAGGTTCGTTCTTTATTAGTATGAAAGGAACAGTGAAATAATTGGGTATATTATGTTTTAGTGTAACGCAATGCAGTGCCACGCTGGCTTTCAGTTATTAGAAGTTCTGGGTCGCACTAGAATTGTTATAGGCACGCGTTACCCTTAGGCAAACGCTAGTTAGTCTAGGCAATGCTAGTCTGCTTTCTAAATTATTAGAAACCTTGAATCATTTTCAATTTCACGGGTGTTTCTAACAACTTTTGCCCAAGTCTAATAAACGCGAGAGCCACCTAATAAAATCGTTCGGTTGCACGCAGCTTTCTCCGCGCGGTCAACGGAACTTATCGTTGCTGAGACGAATTGATTCTAAGCAGATCACGTTTCAGCGAATTAGAGATGTACCTACTGATCTCAAGTGCATCAGCTGGAACACACCGATAAGTGTTTGGCGATTATTAACTAGAAGGTGGTAGCTAGTCACGTGAGTAAAAATCATTAACAATGACCTACCAATTACCAGCGTGCCATGGTTAAATCACGATGTATTCCTTCAATGAAAGCTTTAATTCGAACCATCAATTCACGAATCGGTGGTCAAACTCACTATCGCTCAGCCATCTCAAGTAGAGCAAACGCTTGTACTATACAAGAAAGATTGTCTTGAGTTCGCCACGATCACTCCAATTTCATCGCTCCGCGCTTCGTGGATTTATTGGGATGATAGTCCCTCCTTGGTCCGGCCATTACTGTCACCCTATTCCGGGCGCGGCATCGCTCCATATTTCGGCCATTCAGCGTCTCGAGTACCGGCAACTGCGCGCGAAATGGATCGTTGTCTACACACGATGAGTTGAAATGTTGCGGAACGTCGTATTTAGAACGTTTAGAAAACCAATATTTGTATCACTCCACGTAATCTATCTGAGATTCCCCACAAACGGACGGTTTTTGGAACGTTTACGTGGAATGTTGTGGAGTGGAGCGTTCGTGAATAGTGAACTTTTGTGAAACATACTCAGAGCAACGAAATGTTAGTGACAATAACAAGGCAGCCTCTGAACTCTAAAGATTTCTAGGTTCATTTCATTCATCTAACGATCTTTTAATATTGAATCATCCAGTCTGAGACTAAACTAGGCTAAGTTATTCCTATGTGACTATCGGATAGTCATTTAGGTACAATTATAATAAATACGTCAAGATTAATATCTTCAATTCTGTAGGTAATAAACGTTAGTGGTCGCCAGTGTTGCTTTGAATGTCAAAGATCGTTTAGCGAGCCTCAGCATCCAGACGTCTCAGGGTAACGAGCACACTGGCCACGCAGGCCTTTGTTTCAAAGTTCTGTGCAGCACTGCATTTGTTATGGACAGTCGTTATGCTTACCATCAGGCTCGTCTCTTAAACAAAAACAGATATGAAAAATGTATGTTTACGCCAAAAGAAACCCTTTTAATTCCTATTAAAAAAAATGTAAAAGGTATACTGTGCTCTAGAAGTTTTTTCCTACATGCTCAAAGATAGATCAAGGCGAGCGATTTGATTGATTCATGTGTATTTATTGGCAAGCGGGGCTGTTTACATTTCACGTGGTTTTTTTAATTACGTTCTAGTTGAGCGTTTATGCCTACTTATTCACTTGATGTCATGTTGTGATGATGCTAATGTAGTCGAAGTTGGTAAACTAAACCTATTGAAAGCGAATGAGGCTAGCAACCGCACTTGAGGGCCAGTGCCAGTACGCATTCTAGGAAAATTTCGAGTTTAACAAGAGATAGCGAATTAGTGCGGATTTCCTTGTTAAACTGGTAGCCAACGTCAGCCTCTGTGGCCTAAGGCGGTGTGAGGTATTCAGTTTCGCGGGGACTGTGAGGAGTGGCCGCTCTTTTTACAAGTTTTTATTTTAATTGCAATGTTTATAGATATGTTCGTAGGTATATGTTTTTATGCTTCTTAAGTGAAATCTTGCAAGCTAAATTTGACCCACTCCTCGGTGTTCGATTGAACCGAAATTTTACATACATATGGTCTCTTGAATCGGATCGAAATCGGATGAAGATGCAATATAATGATGTCACAGAGCTGGTCTGATGATATATAGAGCCGGAAGACAGCCATACGTTTGGAACGTGTTAGGAACTGTTACGAAAGGACGTAAGACCATCGAGTTTGGGCTCGTTTGATTTGTCTTTACAAGTACTTTGATCCTAGATGATGTCCAGCGTCCTAATGATGACCGGAAAGTGGCCACAAGATTACAGTACTTTAATTAACTAATTATACGTACGTAACTTTAATTAGTACACCAGTACTAGCACTGGTGTACTAATTAAAGTTACGTACTTAGCACGCTGTACTTGGTGTGCACAAACTCAGGGACTTCCTAGAGCCACTTATTTGCGCAGAGCGAAGCCGCGGGGTGTAGCTAGTTGTAGAATAAACAAGTAAACAGAGACAAATAAATAGACCTGCGTTTTCCCTATAAAGAGCAACACCAGATACGTCCTTTAGGATCGATCAACACGCAATTACATGGAAGCATGGAACATATGAGCAATTAATCATAGCCAAGTCAAGGTCCAAATGATAAACAACTCTTCCGCAGTATCGCTTAGCATTTGACCTCTCGTTCACACACCCTGCAACCAGCCGATGAGTGAGCGAAAGGCACGCGGTGTCACAGGAGTTCACACGACCACAAAACTGGATCTCAGCAAGATACCATTAATGGAGAATCTAATTACAAAGTCGTCTATATATGTCAGTAAGTTATTGCAAGTTTAGTACGGGTATAAGGAAATGTGTTAATCGATCCTTCGCACTATTAAGTAATCTATGGTATTAAAGTAAGGTTTAGTATGCGCTGAAACTAATGAAAGGAGTTGGCTGAAATTTAGTTTGCAGAGAAGTACCTAATACCTGGAATTAATACACAAGACACTTAATGCTGGAACAACAATGTTCTAGGGCAAAAATACCTAGGTGAACAAAGATGCGCAATTAGTTTACAACAAATTGAATTGAAAGCCATTTCTACCTATTTTTCGAACCGCATAGCTCTATAGACTTTTTGACCTTCCTTATTTTGCAGTATGTAAGTTCTACATAATACTATGATAATAATAATTATATGACAATATTCATGGAATAAACAACGTAAGTAGGTAATTCGAAAGAGGAAAACTATATACAGACCACTTGAACATTCTGAATAAACATTTACTGCAAATTATATTTTGTTTTAATTTAAGAACTAATTTTTCTGAAGCGATGTTGGTCACTGGGTTACTCGATCCGTAGTTCGACTATCGTCGATGGGATATTTTCAAGTGCTCGCCTGGCCTGCATATTTGGCCACCATTGAGATGAAACAAGTTTTTGGGGAAAAATATATTTTTCCAGACTAGCTTTTATAAAATACGTAATTGGTAAATTGTAATTTTGTGGTCAACCTCCGGCTCCATCGTCAGGACCGTGGACATCATCTAGGATCAGAGTACATGTAAAGACGAATCAAACGAGCCCAAACTTGATGGGGTTACATAGTTTCGTTATAGAGTTCGTATAGCCACCTTCCGGCTCCATCAGACCAGCTCTGGTGCATCATTATATAATTTCACTATCGATTTACTATGTATTTAAAATTTCGGCTCAAAACATCGGAAAGTGAGTCAAATTGAGCTTGCACGATTTGACCAAAACAAATAAACAAACATAGGTATACATAAATACAAACATTGCATGTTATATAGTAGCTTGTAATAAAATAACGTGTCACGAAGCACCTATCGGTAAGTTCCTACTGGCACTTGACAGCTGCAGTTGAAGGCTTGAAGGTCAGTCTCATTCTAGGTTTGGGGTGTTCACCATTTTCTACCACATCAGCCCTGAAAACCGGGTGAGATATGGGGTATAGTTTCCTAAGTGTAAACTGCGGGTTACACTTTCGAAAGCTACATTTTCCACATAAAAGTAATCTACCTGTTAATCCAATGCATTATTAGCCTGAATTTCACCACGTCCACAGAATAAATAACAGCCACGACCTTCGAAAGGGTCATTTACTCGAATGAATCATCACCAGACATTATTAGCAGTATCATTACAATCCGATAAAAGCACAGAATATACTAAAAGCCCGGACGAAAATCGATTAAAATGTTAAAAGGCTGCTACGGCAATACCTATTATAATTATATTTAAATGAAGGAGACTACAACCAGTGGAGAGAGTACCTAAGTACCTATATGTAGACTTCATAAAACACATTTCCCTAATTTTCAGAGTATAGGGGACGAGGTTATTAATGACAGCTTTATTTCGTTTCGTTAGATCAAAAGGTTCTAGTGAAATGAAATTAGTTTATTTGTGAGAATTTTGGGTACAGCTTCCATCAAAATTCTGCCCGCAGAGGCGTACGAGTATCAAATCATGGAAATAAACAAGAATAATAATTAACAAAAACGCTCGATAAAATTATTACTTTGGTACGACAAGAGGGTGGTGTGCTATTTAAAACTATTTTACCTAATTTAGAGACGACCATCTCTCTCACACGTCTATTTATTTTCCAACGTGGGAAAGGGGAGCGTTCCCTTAATTTTAGGTTAAGTTTGAATTGATGTTGTTGTTTGCCTTAGCATAAATGTCAGGCCTTAACAATTGCAGTGCCAAAAACACCTTTGAAACACAACAACCAGCGCGGTACTCAACGTTGTATTTCATTGGCGGCATTGCAGTGCGTTCGTTACTCTGAGCTGAGACACCCATTTGCCCTGCAATGTCACTGAGTAGGTAGCTGCCTAAACACCTCAGTTTAAAAGATGGCCCCGGCAAGCGCAGTTAATTATGGAAAGGTATTTAGGGCCTTGATATAGCAAGCGCGAGCGCGCGATTCCGGCGCACGTTCAAGATTAATGTATGGCATGAGGCGCGCACCTATTATTATTTCGTTACATAGAGCGCCGTACTGCATTTTATCTTGAATGCAACCTATAACGCTTGCTACATAATGTCCCTTACAGTGACAATGCGCGGCCGCGTCCTCATTAGGGCATGGCACGTGTGGTGACTTGGAGAACCACAAGTTGTGGTTGCTTCCGCGGCCTACAGCGGACAGCTCGGTGACCTCCGGACCTTGACGACGTACCGGTTGTTGTGTACTCGAACTTTACGTTGTGGTTATTTATGGATCTTGATCTTTTATGAGATAGCTAGGTCAGGCACATCGCGAACTACGTTCTTCGTTTTGTGACGTTTTGATTCTGGGAATTGTGTTTGGCCGTCGGTCTGGTAAAACTGGTAAAAGTATCATCGGTGACAAATTTGACTATATTACTAATATTATTCAAGCCTGGTTATATTAAGACTAGTGAACAGATTTTCTATTGTTTTTACATAATATAGATATTCCATGAAAAAGTTAGCATATTTTATAAACGTTAATTTTTATTTCCAAAACAATTTTGTTAAAAAATGTTAATCTATTATAATATTGTAAGTCCTACAGCGTTTATTCGAAACTGAGCGAACGCTATCTTATTCAAAAAGTTGCTCAATGTTACTCAACTGAACAGGAAACACTAAATTTGAGCTAAAGCTGAGTCAAACTTCAGGCTATGGATTCCAGTCCAGCTTAATAGGTACTTCTGTTCCAGTGAGTCGTGACGCAGTGACCTCTGACCTACAAACGAGCAACGATTATACTAGAATAAAGATAAAATAAACCGCTTTTTGGTATTTAACTTGATTTCAGCATTAGTTTTTGCATTGTAATTATCATGGGGTCATCAGGTGCTCGATTTGCCGAGATGTCGACAAATCTAAACTTGCTTATTATCAATTTATCACTAATACTCATGCTGATTGAAGTGCAAACGAGTAAATTGTAATGAGAATAAAGGTCCCAGATGTTTCCAATATTGAGTGCATATCCTGCACGATACTTAATAGTTGTAGGTCTAACAGGGATGTACTCAGACCAGCTGGTGATACCTATACTGTTATGTACGATACCGTCCGTGTAGATACGAAGTTCCTATGGTCCGGATTACACTTACCTGCAACAAATTGAAAATACAAAAATTAACCTTCAATTAACGCTAAATTATCTAAAACTTCATACATTACAAAATGACAATGTTACCTCTAAAAATAAGTTTTAAATGAACTATCTGTTATTTATAAATGTATATTGATATAATTAACAAGACATACGTATTAAATAATAATAAAAGACTTCGTTATGGGACATTTTCGATTAGGTGTCTAATTTTGACTTATAATTACGCTTTTTTTTGTTTTATACTCTAATTTATAGGTCCGCGCGGTCTTCGATCTTTTTTACACCAACACAAACCAACATTGTGTGCAATGAGGACCGAATTATGAATGTCACTGACTCGGGATACCGCTTTAAAGGTGGCGACGACGCTAAGCTTTAAGACTAGGACAGGCTCTCAAGTGCAAGTGGCGGAACACACCGTTATTGTGGACTTTCAACTTGATGGCTAGCCAGGCGTAGATTGAAAAATATCCATTATGCATTCCAATCTATCGACGCGTTCAATCTTAAGCATTATTTAATTGTTTACACCACACAACCGAGCCATGGGCACATCTGCAATATTATGATGGCGAGGAATCCAAACAAAAAGTTGTCTAGAGCAGGAATAATATATCATCCTATTAGAGAAAAATGTTTTGAATCAGATCAGTAGCTCCAGAGATAGCGGTAACAAGCACAAAAACCAATTTCATCTCTAAATATCAGTAGACACTAGATAACAAAAACAATGGGTGGAATTCTGAACAAGCAAAATTTAACCTTGGCAGTTATAATGCACAATTACACTCATAATGACGCTCAATAAACTAAAATTATATCAAATGCCTACTAAGTATTTGATAAAAACACTAGACTCAATAAAAAATATGAATTATAATTTAAAAGAACCGGTACGAATCCTGTTTTACACCTCGCAACATGGTAAACAAAGTACTTAATTAAGAAAATGCCACCACCAATTTCTATTCTATTTGTAATTTTCTAGAATATTCTATGTCTCTGTCGTTAGGCCAAGCGCGCATTTCGATAAAAAAATCGTACGATTTTTATACGCAAGGTGCGTACCGCGGAACACATTCGCATGCGGGTGAGTACACACACGTAGCAAAAGTTTTTGTTTCATGCGGTCTTATGCAGACCGTAGACGCTTATGCAAGTATGTGTTTTGCTGTCAAAATAATCATGATTTTGCATCAAGCGCGGATTATGAGATAACACACGCGCAAGCGCGGCTTGGTACCTAAGCCATCAAAAAATTCGAAATAGACAAGAACGGCAATACGGCCAGAAGATAGTGCTGTTTCGAAGCCCTGCCAGGGCTCAAAGCGACGATTGCTCCGCTTCACGCCACATACATCACTTGTGCACCACCTCTTATTTACCGCGGCTTCTGCACTGAGGACGCAGTGGTTGTAAAATATTATATATTTAATAATTAGGTCATTGAAGCATATGTAAAAGCGGGTGCCGTGCTCGGACTAGATTTTCATCAACCACAATAAACGATATGATATGCGTCAAGCGGAGATTGTGGTTTTTCCATGGTTTTCTCGTGGTCCGCGATTGACGCTTATCCATCAATCATTAATTAGGTGTGAGGGCTGCTTTATGACAGACATTAAATCGTACGGATCAGTCGGTTGGTAGACTTGGTAGTAACCCTGCCTGCAAAGCGGGATCTAGGTTCGATGCCCGGCTGGCCAAACATTGTGTGGTGAGCATAAATATATCACCGGAATCACCTGTCGATTCGTAGGACGAGGGTATTTAAACATTAATTCATTGAGATTTCGGTTATAGGCCTCGACTGGATCCCAAGTACCTTCAGCTGACGGAACGGATAAGTTTTTGGTCAAAGGTTTTCATTTGAGAGGTAGCTAGTCAGGTGAGCACTAGAAAATGTACCACGTACACAATATGTATTGTATTAGTGGAACTTTTTTATTGTCGATATTTTAGCATTTCATCACCACTACCTCCTTTATCTAGTGTTATTATGATCTTCATCGCGCTATGTATAAGGTCAAACATAGGGCATCGGATTCATTCAACTGGGCAACTAGCATTTAAAGGTCACCCATGCACATCTGGTCTTACATTACCATCCATATAAGAACTTTACGACGCAATTATAAATCTTAATGCCAGCAGATAAAGCTTGAAATGCCTCGCCGGTAGGTGGGGCGAAATCTATGATCGTTAAAATGTTTGGTCTATTTTTTTACAGCAATGAGGAAGACGTCATCTGTTTTATTTGGACAAAGGTTTGGACTAGCAAGGTTTGCCTTCCTAGTAGTATGTGACGTTACAAAGTACCTACAGGCTTGATCGTGACCAGCTTTGCTTTCTATGCCAGCTTTGCCTCATCAGACGACAATAGAAATACCTTTTTGTACGCGTCAGGGCAATGACCAATCGAGTAAAATAAAAACGTAGATTGCCTTAGAGTCTTCCGGTTCCGGCACACTTAGACAGTACTAAACTCCTAAGGCCCGCTTGCCCCAAAAGCTAGAATGATAACTAATCTCTGGATTAGTTATCTTACGATCAACATCGGCGGATTAAGAACTTATTGACGCAAGCAACATGGTAACTTATTCCCCCGGTACCATGGTAACTTATTGCATGAAACATGGTAATTTAATCCCGTGTTAGCAACTAAGTCGAGTTATATAAGATAACTTGGGGTGGCGCAAGCGGGCCTGATACTCCTCTAAATCTCCTAACCTAGGTTTAGCGGACTCACCATCTTCGAGATAGTGGTCTAACACTAAAAAATATATATAAAAATATAAATATATTCCAACAAGCCCCCACGAAACTTTCTTTTCTTTTCCAACGATTCGCTTACCTGATAACAGAGGTGCTTATTTGATACTGTAGTTTATATCGTGGACAACAATCTATAGGAATACCAATTATGGTAGTAGGACAAAGTATTTATCTTTTTTGTATATCAAGAATTAATTAGTAGGTACCTAATTACTTTAATTCGTTCAATGCACTTCTATCTGACGCCAACATGAATCTTGGATTTAATGATAAAAAACAGTCTGGTATTGTCTGGCCCGATATCATAGCGGGCTTTGTTCAGACGTTATCTTGTTGATGCGTGCGTTTTACCCGACTGCCGATGGAAAGGACGGTAATGTTTTTTGAGCGTTTGTATGTTTGTCTACTTATTTTTTTGACACGCTCAGCAGCCTAAACAGTTTGATGGATTTTAATATTCTTTTGTTATTTATTAGTAACCTATTATATTACCCTACGTCTTCAACCTTACGTGTTCTAAACTCAAACCCGTTATCCTTAGCCGTAATTGTCGATTAAAACACACAACAACTGCGACGTATGATCGATTGATTAGTAACACCGGGCCTGATCGAATATCGATTTGCAAACGAGCGCGACGCGATTACCAGTTGTACACATTTCAAACGTTTATTCGACACGCCCACTTACAACTTCCGTAATCTTTAAGGGGCTAGGTTACCCAAAAACGACTACTTTCTGCTCCTAAAACTCCCACACGGCTAGGTTTAACGACTTGAAAAAAATACTACCTGAATGATCAATTCAAGGGCATTAATTTGTAATGATTGATTTTTTTGTATTACCATTACTTATGGCTTGAAAAAATATTTAACAGCATGCTATTTTAAAACTATTTTCCCTAAAACTTCTAAATGACTTAGACGTTTGGGATTAATTTTACACCAAAAAATAAGGAAGAAAATTTTCTATACATCGTATTGATTAAATTTGTGCATAGAGCAATATTTCGCAAAGAAATTATCAAAAAACTGAATTCCAAATGTACAAGTCTCAGAGGTGCTCTGCGCGGGCGCGCGCGGCAGTCATGCACTGGCATTCAGACGGGGAGGTTGTGTCGCTCGTTGCTCTGCTCACGCTGTCCGCCGACGTTACATATTTGTGTGCGTGAATGATATACAATACAAGTATTTGTTTTCGTGTGGGTTTGAAGCTTGCTCAAAGAGTAGCGTCTAGAGCGGTGAAATCTGATTCATTCCGTGATTTGCGCGTGGACACTCCTCGCATACATATTGAGTGGGTTACATTTCTGATTACAATTTCTTGTTTACGTACATCATTTTTACGAGTGGCAAATATATGTATTGGTTAACAAAGGAATATCGGGAGGTTGAGAACCGTTTTAGAAAATACTGGAAATGAAATTGAAAAGTAAAATTACTGGCCTTATAAGACTTAATACCTAATGTCTCAGGTTAACGAGCACAATGCAGTGCTGCATATTTTTGTTTTAAAGTATTGATTGGCACTGCAATTGTTATGGGCCGGCTTTATCCGAAAACTGTAAATATGTTGTAATTGCAGTGCCATTCACAACTTTGAAACACAAAGGCCTGCAGGGCACCGCAGTGTGCTCATCATAATGCTGGCCCATAACAATTGCAATGCTTCACAGAACTTTGAAACACAAAGGCCTGCGCGGCATTGCTCTGTACTCGTAACTAAGTCTCATAAGCTCAGTAATTTCGCTGGCTACTTTGCTCATCAAACCGGAACATAGTAATGCTTGCACATCTGCCGGCAAGCATATAATGCTGTTCCGGGAGAAATCAAGGACCTACCTTGGACACGGTTTTGGCAAAAATTGAAATATTGGTTGCATGAAAAATATTACTATACTATAGCTGAAGTAAAGTAATTAAAGTAATTTATTTGACCACTGAATTTCTAGAATTCTATTTAAATTATTGGTTTTATTTTTTGACACTTTAGTATAATTAATAAGAAAAATAATAACATTTGATAATATAAATAAGTACCTATAGGAAATGAAATATGAATTGTATTACGATTATTGTGTCATTAGTTTTTTGTAATATTTTAAATTCAATGATAGTTAATTATTGTGGTAAAATGTTTATGATACTTTATATTTTCTATACCTGTGACCCGACACTATTGTTGTCACCAACATTTTTAGCAAATAAATTATTATGATTAGGCTTCATGAACAAAGTGGAAACCCAGACGAACACTCGCAGATGACTCGATACCTCGTAAATGACACCAAAATAAAAAACACGACTACAAAAGTAAAAATAAAAACAACCCGAAAATCATTTATTTACGTACACGTTAATTTTTGGGTCAAAATGTTTAACAAATTTCAACTTTACGGAACAAATTGGCTGTGTGTACTTTTATTTTAGTCCAGAGCGATATTTTGAGATCAATCTCAACGTTGGATAATCTCATGTGCGTCCGTACCGTTTATTTACGAATAATGATGATCACTTCAACACTTCATTTCAATGAAGAACTTTCCACTAAATGAATTCAAAGAATTATAGGCAAAGATGCCGTGCGCGCGTGCGGGTACCGCTTCGTAGCGGTTCATCCGCGTGTTCTATGACGTTAGGTTTTGCGATGTTCTTGAAAGACGTAGTGTGGACCGCGCGGGTGAAGTGCGCTTGACTCCACCCATTCGAGCAAGGTCCTTGGCCCGTATAACGTCCTTAACTATGCTTTAACTAAACATTGCTTAACATATAGCGTTGCATTGAACACCAAATGGCATTAACCTGTACATGAAAGGCTGTTGTAACATATGCCGACGCAATAACATTTTGTTAGTGTTACACTCGATGTTTCTTGCCAACTAGTCTGGGTAATAGTAAATAGTGACTATTTCTACGAATATACATGCGGGAAACGTCTAGGTGTGCGTGCCTCTCAGATTATTCACGAATAAGGCTTACAATTTCTGAAACGTTAACTTTAACCACAGATTAAGTCTATTAGTGCTTTTGTCCATTTTTTACTCAAAAAAAAAATAGGCATAACTCGCATCTAGTCTGATGTTAACACACATAATAGATAATAGTACAAGAAGGTATAAGGGACGATGAAGTCAACGATGTAGCTGTGTCTAGAAAAAAGTCTTTGGTTTAAAACTTTTAGATTGTAGCTATTAGGAAACAGAAACTAACAAAGATCAAACACTAACCTATTAAAATTTAAACCATTTTTTAGGTTTGACCACCATATCGACTGCCAGAGTGCTCAGAACACACCGTCAGGTGCTTGGAGACCGATTTATTACACATAATTTTACCGTCTGGAAGAATTTTTTTGATGATAGCTAAGAATTATCTAAAAAACCGGCAAAACAAAAACTCGATTTGGTACCAGTACATACCTTATATGTACCAGATACCTATAGTCACCAGTCCACCAGTCACCATAAATACCAGTCAGTTTTGCAGTGTGATTCTAGATGTTTACGTTCGAAGTTCGGCTTGTCGTAACAAGAAAAATACCACAAAATGTGATATAGTAGCTCTTAAGATGTTTTCTGTCTTCTGCGGATACTGATGCGGACTACATCTGCATGCAGAGCTGCATCGACAGGCGCTCCGCATCCAGACGCCCGCCGCCACGCCAGACATAAAAATGTACTGAAGAAAATAGGATTGTGGAAAAACTGCATGTGGACAGAATCCGCACCCGCGCCCGTATACGCCGACAGAAAACACCCTTAAAGTGTTCAATGAAAGCGTCAACGAAGAAACCTTTGATTCTAATCTCCTTTTACAACAAAGACATGATGAGGAAACGAATCTTGATGTGAGGACATCATCGGTCTAACAAATTCATAAACTCGTCACAGGTCACGGAAAATCTTGAACGGTTAAGGTAATTGTACCGGAAGACAGGTCATTGACTACTGTCCGCGTTCAAATAGAAGCCGCATAAAATATGGCCGACCTAAAAAAGGTGAATAATATAAACGGTAACAAACGTGTTTCAAGGATAAAAAGAGGCATTATAAATAAATAGGAATTCAACATAACAAAACACATTATTAATTACATATTGATACATATTCTTCGTAAAAAAAGAATCACAAACGACGCCGTGTCCCGTAATTTTTACGTGCACTCCTGGCGCGCGTCCAACTGTGATGCTAACAAAAAAGTCAGCTGATATTCTAACAAAGGCCAATTGGAGGAAAACATATAGCGCAAGACAAAACCCCGTGCTCTTCCTTGTTACATCTTCCGTAGGCTCATAAAGACTGATCTCGACTTGGCTGACTCACCGCGCAACAAAGGACTGGCGACAAAATAAAATAGAGGAAACAATAAGACCACAGTATTGCGGTTTAATTTAGGTGCGAAAGCAATGCAACCTCCTCAGAATGGAAGCGACAAAGACTTTTAATTTTGGATCTTGTACATATTCTTTGTAGGCGGTACCACACTTCACTTCCTTAAATAATTAATTTAGTTCTTCCAGCACCTTCTGTGGCGTGGTGAGCTAGTGGGGAACTTAACCCGTTTGCCAAAGCTGGACCCCAAGGGGCCACTTAATCCCCTGGGATTAGGGCGAGCTGCTACGGCTTTGCCCGGGCCATTTCCTTTATGTTTTTGCAATAACAATGCATGGTCACCCTGATGGCTATTTTTGCATACAAGGGGTAGACGGGCAGATATACAACACCTACCTATAACAATAATTGTAGTGACACCAATAACTTTGAGAAACAAAGGCCTTGTTGTCTAGGTACAATCATTAATTATACCTATATAGGTACTTATGGTCCCGCTCATTACCTTGTGACATCGTATATTGAGTCTCGTGTAAATTACAGCACATAGAGCGGATATCCCAAACTGTCCGATGCAAAGTTTGGATAGAGCAACATTTTAATCTACCTCCGATTGCTTCTAGACAGTTTGGCTTCGGACCAGCGGACCGCGAGCGTGGTTAATTTTACCGCATCATTTTGTAGATTGCAAGTTGCAATGGCGCATCTGCTGTATGAGTAAGCATCAAGCTTCGAGCTTATTTTGAATCTGTAAAGAGGGCAATGCGCCGTTTACGCTCGTTGCAACATTTATCTGCTACGCTGATAATATAGTTAACCGGGTAATGAGTTTCCAGATGACGGGTTAAACTACGCGGATGTGAAACATCAAAGGCCTGTCACATTATATGGCATTACCGTCTAGTATAAGACACACAACAGTCGCTCTTTGCAACCAGTTGATTTCTAGAAGATAGTATTAGCTGGTCTAGCATCAGGGGATCCCCATAGGAATGATGCATTTTTCCAGGATAAAAACTAGCATGCCAAGCCAATGTCGCTCTCCGGTCCATAAACTATTTCAACACAAAAGATCACATCGATCCGTTGCCAAGTTCCTGTGAGAAAGGGATACCAACAAATTTGTTGTAGACTTTTAAATTCTTTGTTGTGACTTTCTTTGGTGAAAAACGTTCTTCCTCGGGAACGAAATTTATTATGTTTTCACCACAGAGACTTTTATAGGTCGAATGCCAAGAATGCCTGCGACGCATCCAAAACAGTGAACGAATAAAAATAACTGAATATACGACGTGTCCAAATAGATCCAGCTATAAAACGGTTGTTAAAATACAGGCACCAATTCAAACACAGCTCACTCAATTCATCCGAGAATAGAAAACATAAGTTTAAACTAAACAAAGTTGATTTCACTTCATTCACTGAGGATTCGAGATTAATCTTGATTGGGCGCTTTTAGAATTTACCGGCTTCACGATATATTATAAATATCTTTTAATTATCCGTCAAACGATAACGTAGCTTGGAGGTAGGTAGGGTTATAAGTACCTATATTATACATAAATTATATTTTTAAAATGTTTGACCAATCCTTTTAAAATAAAAACTAAATTAAAGTTTATTTCACTGCAAATATAGGAAGAAGTAAAACCTTTTTGGTAATTGTGTTAAAAACCATAAATAAAAAAATAAAGCCGATTTTTATAATTTCAATAACAAATGATACCATTTGCTTTACTTTTGTTTCTGTTCTATGATATTATAAATAGCAACTGTTTGGTCATAGAAATTAATTTCTGAGAAATAGCATTTCTTGTGCAGAAATTATAGTAACTATTTTTAAGTTTCTCACCAAACTCAGTCCCCAAAATTTCATGATTCTAGGTCAACGGGAAGCATCCTTAGATTTTGATTCCCGGTCTTGATAGACAGACACAACAACAAAGTGATCCTATAAGGGTTCCTTTTTCCTTTTGAGGTAAGAAACCGGTACTTAGCGGTATGTTCTGATAGCCGCACTTGAGCGAACCAATTTCAATTCTAGGTTAGTGTACCATTATAATTATCTTCAAAAGAGGAGAGAGATAATAGTCAAACTATTAAGAGTAAAAAAAACATATAAAAGATAGTAGTACTGAGTAGGTAGCTACCATGAACAGTCTGGTTGGTGCTCAGTGTGCATCTGGCTCAGAATATTTTTTTTATAGTACTGGATAACAACACAAGTGAGTCGTTGGCCAGAACTTTAAAACACAAAGGCCTGCGCGGAACTGCATTACCCACTCGTACTACCCTGAGACATCCAGCCCATCCAGGTATTAAGTCTCCTAAGCGCGATAAATTCACTGATTACTTTGCTCATCAAATCGGAACATAGTAATGCTTGCACATTACTACTTGGCAGTATATTTCATAAGCAAAGCTGTGCTACGCACTCAGACAGACACTTGCAGAAGAGTTAGTCCTAACCACCTGGTAAAATCATTGTGTTCTGATGGCATTTCCTAGTGCATAATTTTTAGTTGCCTACTAGAGAGCTATACCTATATATATTGATGTTTAAACAACTGTGATCGTTTCATTTATTAGAACGAGAAGTCATTCACTCTGCAGTGAATCCTCCTACTTCCTACTAAACTAATATTATAAATGTGAAAGTGTGTTTGTTTGTTTGTCAGCCCTTTGCTTTGCGGCTAGGGTTACTACCAACATAGCCAGCTCCATGGCTATTTTTGTCAAATTTTCTAGAAATAAGAATTTTTACAAGACTTTTCATACACAACATTAGAACAAAACTACCTATAACTAGGTTCCCATTGGTACTTCACATGAAGCACACTAACAAATTAGGTTAATGTTCTGCACATTTACAATGGTTTCAATGTCAAGGATCTCAAGTAATATGATACCCACAAAAGTTATGTAATTCACTGAAGCCATACCTTTACTTGATACACTCATAGCATTTGCATAAAACTACAAGCACAGAGTGGAAAGTCTCCTATCATTACATAAGGGAAGTGAAATTATTGCTTTCTTGTTTATCATAAAGGAGCAAGTAACTGGTGTATAAGGGATTACATCAATGGAGACAGTACAATAGTGCATAACTTGGTCTGTAAAATACTGCATCACTATTAACTACCATGCATGAAACTTTACAGAAGAGTGAAAAACGTATCTCCAATATTGCCGCTGACATAATTAAATATGTACCTATGATATTTATTTAATAATTAATATCCTGTTTATATGTACAAATTGTTAAGAACCATGAGCAAGATAGTTGGTGAATCGTTAATAACTCTGATGAGTTTTTACCCAATCTTATATTGTATTTTTTTATAATAATTTTTTGGGTGTATATCACTAAAATAGCAGTATTCATTTTAGCAGTATTTTTACCAAACTTCTTATTACATTAATATAAGTAGGGCATGCAACGAGTTTTAACTAATTCCAAAATAACCAGGAAAACCCCATTCCTTTTTCTCCTGTGAGGACCGATTCTTAAATCAGTAGGGATTGATTTCCGATTCTTTCCGATTCCTTTCGATTGTCGTTTATTGCTCCTAGGCTGAGGCCTGTAATATGCCCTATTGACAAATCAAGGGTGACTACTGACTGACCATTTGGGTACAGTGAATGGTGTAGTAATGCCCCTAAAATACAGTCTGAGCCTTAGTTTGTTTTTTATTTGTTTGTTCTTATTATTTGCTATTTTATACTTAAAGGAATATGATTTACCAGTGTAATAAGTGTGGTGAAGGTAGGAACTTGGGCGAATGGGTGGCACAATTAAAGTGACCTTTATTTATACTTAGCACTGCAGTGGACCAAATTTATCAATTTCTATCTCAAACTGACCAATAGTGATTACTACTTTTATTTACAATCGATTCATACTTACAAATCAAAGATGGTGAATAGTATTTATGGTGCAGGGGAAGTCTTATATTGAAAAGTGAGTTATCACAAGCAAAACAGCTGACAACATAGTGTTGGGGAAGGAACATTGTTTGACCACTGCTATTTGATTCAAAGTGGAATTGTAAAGGGGTGTAGTCTAGTTGGAAAACTAGTAAACAACTTGTTTTTATGTTTTGCATACAGTTAGTTGAATGCAGTATCAGAAAGAATACATTCTATATCTTAAAAAAAATTTCTAAGTGCATTATAATAGCTGTTTAGTGAACACATGTAAAATTCCATAAAAACTATAAAAAGAACTTCCAAATAAACAGAAACAGAGACATTGATGTGTTCTAAATACATAAACTAGCATTGTGAAACTAAGCTGTAATGATTTTAGGTTCCAACAAGAAATGTGCTAATTACATAGATTTCTATATTATAATATTATGTGGCATGTCAACGTAGTAATTCGGGATATCTTGATAAGATAATGCTATTTGTCTAATAAAATAAGCGTACAACTATTCCGTCTATATTTCTGTTTTAATCACGAACTGCGTTGTTCCAATAATTCGTAAGCGAAAAGCGTGGAACGCAAGTAACCGTATTTTCTAGTTCTAAACAGAAAAAACTACGATGGCACGGAACCAAGACGGCTGAAAATCGTGATTTATGCCGAATGAATAAAGACACGTAACATTTAATGTGTAACTCTTTTATAGATACTTACTTTCAGTCGAGTAAGATTCCCATCTCGAGCAGCATTGAAAACGACTGTTTTGAAATCCATGATGGTTCTCTTTGCTACGCAAAAAAAATCACTACAAAAAAATCACTTCAGGAACAGCACTTTCTTCTGAGTATAATCATTTAAAAGCACTGTATCACGTTATAACAAAGCAACCAGTCAGTTTTTTCAAAACACTTCGACTCTTCAAGCTAAATATCACATCCAACAGCTGCACCGTGACGGCGATCTGCCACTTCTGCTCGAAATCTCGAATTTTGTACTGCTGGCCTGCTGCGACAGCTCCAGCCGGTTCTATTTTCACGTCAATGTCATATTGTTTTGCTCCAAGTAAGCAACATACTAACATTAATCATCGCGTTTGCCAACCATACCAAACCAACTAAGGGTTAGTGCACAATAGAATCTGAAATTTGGGTTAGTGGTTTATGTCCCGTTGACAGCAAAATAATTAAGATGAATATACTAAGGGGATGACTCGTGAAGTCACGCGGAATTTGAACAAAATGTACTTTTCTCTGATTTTAACCCAGAAGGATAAAAAAATGGGAATATTTTGTAAATAACAAACGATTAGGCTACTTTTAATGACTTTGTTTGGCTTTGAAACTAAACCAAATTTAAATACATATAGGTACATACTTTATCAATATATTTTTTTTACATTTAAACCTCCATACTACCTCACACTGCTTAGCATGATCCTATGTTGTATAAACATTACTGCACTTTGAAATAATATATGTTGTAAGGTTCAGGATTCATTCGAAAAGTGTTTTCACATCTTATACCCATGATGCGAAAACACGATTTCATAATACTATCTCGAAACCAAAAATCATAAATGTACCTCCAACGCGAACAATCCACCGATGGTATTGAGTAAATATAATATGAGATATTAAGGACGAACTAGTCGTTCATTTCTCCATACAACCGTACTTGGGTGATTACTTCAGTACTTGACCTTTTAAGTCCAAAATTAAGAATAATATCGATTTATCTCTTCGTTATCTAGGTCAGCCTGCTAATTATACAAAAAAAAAATAAGTGGCTTAAAAGTAATGAGCCTTCAAACATCTGTATTTTAGCACGTATTTTAACGCAAGTTTGGACGTAAATAAATTACAAAAGGATTACAAAAACTCGAAAATAAGGTACATACTAACAAGCTTTAGTTTATTGACATTTCAAATAACTTTGGTCTGACTAAATACATTCAGAAGTTTTGTCGTAAAACCCCAAGCACCAGAAGCCAATTCGTACATTTTTGCGCGCCGGTTTTCGACTTTTCGGTTTTCGTCGCGACTTTACGAGAGTGTGTAATTGTGTATGTGCGAGCATTAGCCTCATACTACTCATCGCTGCAGAGTCTTACCTTGTCCCACGAATGTTAGATGAAATAGCATGCATTTTAGCCGCGCCCACCCATGAGTTCGCTCCATGGACTAGTAGGCTCTTAAATGGCAGAAAGGCTAGAGTCAGCATAGACTGCGTGAAGGTTACACATTTGGATCCCGGCTTATCATTAGGCAGTAGTGCACCATCTACACCACCCGTGCCAGCACCAGCCTATGCACCGGATCCACCCTCTTCAGAATCTGCAATCACACCGTCTTGTCACACCCATCTCTTCAAATCCCTAATTCCATTTCACCCCCTGCTCCAGGATCAGAAGGAAAGTCTATGGATTTTTTAGATTTAGAATTTTGTTATTGTTTTGTTAGCTTTTCATTCTCCGTGGGGGGTGGTGTGGCGTCACATATCACACCGGTCACAAATTATATAGAGATATGATGACACCTGTCCTTGAGTGGACCGGCCTGATCGGTTGAAGTATACGTCAAGCTTTAATTTTATCACTGAATGCGACCAATGCGTACACTAAGCTATATCCTCTCTCGCTCTGGCTCCCCGATGGTCGCTTGCGCATAATATGAATCTTTATATTGTAATAATTATAACTTTTCAGTATCATTTCAAGTCAGAAGTTTACAAGCTATGTCGGTCCCTCCACAACAATTTTAAACTGAATCATAAAAAACAAAATGTAGTTTAATTAATCAACCGTTTAACACTGTTTATAAGTAAGTTATCTACTTCTACCACCTAGTAGTCTCTTGAAGTCAGCCACCAAGCAGTAGTGTGCAAGCATTACTGTGTTCCGGTTTGATGAGCAGAGTATCCAGTGAAATTAGTGGGCTTATGAGACTTAATACCTTATGTCTCAGGGTAAAGAGCACACTGTAGTTCCGCGCAGGCCTTTGTGTTTCAAAGTTCTGGGTGGTACTGCAATTGTTATGGGCCGGCATTATGCTTACCATCAGGCAAACGATCAGCTCATCTCGTTACCAAACAACATAAAAAAAAAGTAAGTAAAGTGTGTACTGGCCGTAATCTAGAGTTGCCATACGTATGTTATAACCAGCAAGTCCAGCAGTGCGTTTACGGAGTTTTTAGAAAACATTTAGGCCGGTGAAAGATAAACATAGCTAGGCGAAATTTTATACCGTTTTTTAAGTGTCCGTTAACGGACGTTAGTTAGTATCAATTAGATTTCAGCCGAACAGGATAAATTTTAACGATCATTTTAGATCGTGAAATTTTCACTCAGAATTTTCGAAACATTCTCTCTTTCTGTCAGATTTAAAGTTGAAAGCTGTAAATTGTGAAATAGAATATATAGAATCTATAATTTTGTCAGACATGTATTTACATAGTACTTTTTATGTAATATGGGAACGAGTTTTCAACTTTAAGTAGTTGAGTTATAAATTCAACAAAATTTCGTTTGTCACACTTCTGTGTGACATGACATCACCTCAGAATTGTAATTTAATGTGTGTGCAATATAACTTAACTGCAACCGTCGGATAACACAAATTGTAAGACAAATTGTTTTATAAAAATAATTAAATGCTTCTGAAAGAGGCTCAGATTCGTTAACTTCAGAAAAAGACAGCGAGGAGAAACGACCAGGAGCGGAGGAGATTTGATGATAATTGTGAACTAAGTCAGAATAACTCGTCCCATGTGAGGTTTTCGAAATTAAGAAGTTTAAGAAATTGTCTATAAAGGAGCTCCATTAAAGATATTGACCAACCAGTTTTTTTAATAGCCCAATGTGTAACCCCGACATCTATCGGTTTTCTTAGTAAATTCCATAAACTTTGTACAAAATTTAGTTCAGAACAGTACTGCTAGATGACATTTTGTAAGAATAATTGAAACCACAACGTTAAGATACACGTACTATTATAGTATCCACGGACGTGTGATGCCATTTATTTTTTTAGACCTTTTTGTGTCCACGTCCACGGACGTCAGAGTGGTTATGTAATTATCAATCCCGTAAACGCACCCCAGGAACCAGAGGAGTAATATCTAGTGGAAAAATTAAAAACTTCGAGAATAGCAGTTACATATATTTCAAGATTTTAAAATATGATGAATGACTTATGACATGACATGACATGACATGATGACAGTCATGACAGAGAGCACAGCAGCGACAGCCGAACAAAAATTACGGCGTGGATTTATGGCATTTATGGTTAACAATTCTTGCAAAAATCTGTTGATTGTTTCCTGTAATTGTTGTTTTTCATGACGTCTTCTGCGTTAATCGTATGGCTGTTCCTAACTATAATTGAAAGTGATTATTAAAGGTATAATGAGCGTACATTCAAAAGTTTGGAAGCAAAGTTTGTGCATATCATCGTTAGCGCGTAAGTCGGGCTCCCCGGTTTTTGGTGCGTTATAGCAGTGGTGGACGCCAATATATGAGATGGTGCTGATCGTGCTGGTTAACGGATCAAAAGAGAAATATATTTGATTTTGTGTATATTTGTTCTTGTTATTGAAAATAGTTTGTGATCATGTATCCGACTGCTACGCGGCACCCGGCAGGCTCTGTGAGGGTTTGTATTATTTTTCTATTACAGGCTAATTAATGCATCATGAGCTATTGATTTACTAAAAGGTTACTTATAGAATTAACAGTTTTTAGCTCTCATTGTTTGTTTATTTCTGTGCAGGGCCCACAGCCCCCTACTGGTCCAATAAAGTTTACTATAGCAGATACTTTAGAGCGCATAAAAGAAGAATTTAACTTCTTACAATCACAGTATCACAAGTAAGTACCGTTTTGTTTCCAATTTGCATAATTTTTGAACTTATGAAATTTCATTGTATGAAAATAATTTGTCTCATTGTTTGCAGTTTGAAATTGGAATGTGAGAAACTAGCCAGTGAGAAGACGGAAATGCAGAGGCATTACGTTATGGTAATTAAACTTTTATGACTGCCACAAATAAATAAAATGATTATTTGGCCTCGTAAACTTGATTTGCATGCAAATATTGAATATGACTGTTGGACATGAACAAATAGTGATAAAAGTAAAAAAACAATATTAGAACTGTTCAAATATTGGTTATGTACAGAAGATAATGGGGGCTGAGTGTGTTCAGTATTTAGGTGATTGTCTCAAATTTGGGAATTTTCTTATAAAGCCTATCTCTTGAGCATGATTTCATAGTATACATTTCATCAGAGCTACTTTTAATTGCAGAACATAGTATAAAATTTTACTATGCTATAATAGATTTCTATCATGAAGTTAAATTACATTAAAATAATTATGAAACATCTAGGAGAAATATTTATTTTCATTTAATTATTTTATACAACACATTAGCAGCTTGTAGCGAATGCTGTATAATATATTAGAATATATGGATTTTGGCTATCTCGGAAACAGCTCTTACGATTTGGATGAAATTTTGTATTTAGATATGCGTTTTGTTTTTTAAGTTTACCTATATATAGTTGTATTTGTAGTTTTTTGTAGTTGTATGTTTGTTTATGATTACACATCGAAGCTAGGTCATCTAGATAATTCATTTAGTCTATAAAAACTCTATTTTACACAAAAAATAAACTACATGGAGCATGGTCATGCAGATATTTAGTATTTATTTAAAGAAGGGTTTCTTTATTTTAGAGTTTTTGTTGCATATATTTTTATGTTTAATATTTTGCCATCTCAAAATCTATGGAATGTATCACTTACTATGGCAAGTGACTGTACATAATGGGCCTGATCATTGTTTATGACTTGTTGGTGCCAAATACTGCTTTTATTAATTTCTTATCATTAACAAGTGTATAAATAGGTTCTTGCTAATTATTAGAATAATGTCTACTTATATAGATAATTTATGTAATTTTACTTCCAGATAACAATTTAAATCTGCTGACTCTAAACTATAATTCCTTAACAGTATGACTACTATATCTTTATCATTTTGTTTTTCAGTATTATGAGATGTCTTATGGCCTTAATGTAGAAATGCATAAACAGGTATGTAACATTGAAATCTAGATGCTACAGATTTATTTTTCAACCAGATTAAAAATAAGATTTATTTATTACAGACGGAAATAGCTAAAAGGCTCAGTGCTATCATAGGTCAGGTGTTGCCATATTTGGCGCAAGAACACCAGCAGCAAGTTGCATCAGCTGTGGACAGAGCAAAGCAAGTTACCATGTCTGAATTGAATGCTATCATTGGGGTAAGCTTCAATAACTACATTGTAAAATTCAGGATCACCATTGTATCAATATCACTTAGTTTGTCTGCAAACAGATTACTTACGACTATAATAACCACTAAACCTTAGTAAAAAGAAATGTTTAAATAAATAGAAAAATTTGAAACTAATTTCATTGCTTGTTCAATCAGTTTTTGATTGGAAACTGCTTGCAATTTTATTGCATGTAAATTGAATGTTATATTATGCATTTAAACTTCTGTTTTAATACATAAATAAATTTAAAAAAAATCAACTTTATTAGCTCATAAAATGTGAGCTATGTATTTGAAAATCAATTAAGTAGCATATGATTGCGGTTTAAATTTTTGTTATGATCACAAATCAAAATAAAATCGTATCCAATTTGATATCTTAATTTAATTTCAAATTAATTAAATGGACACAATAAAGTATGAAGTTTGCGTATCATCTAGGCTATGTTTGAAGTAGGTTTACATTTCAATGTGCTTTTTTTTCAAAATCAAACTTTTGCTTTAATTATATAAAGGAAGAAATATCAAAGATACCTAGCATATTTAAGTGTAAAGTATTATCTGTAAAATTACCAGTGTTATGTGTCAAGATTTACGACCCATTTTTATATGCTGTACAGTGTACTACCACCAGTCATCATACTGGTGCAGTGCTGGTCAAAATTAAGGAATTAACAGCCAAAAATGTTCCAAACTAGATAGATTATTTCGGTTAATTTAATTAACATGGCAACATCATTGGTATACTTGTCAATATTAGTTGTCAAGTATAACAACCAACCAACAGTGTTCCAAAGATTGCTTATATGTTTCAAGGGTAGTGCACACCATAAGGTGAACTACCTGATTGTGTTGTCAGGTAGTTGTGTTGAATTTTTATTTGTAATATAACTTTACCTGTTATAATAAAATAAATATTAAACCTAAAAAAATAATGTTACATAATAATATATATGTGACAGCTCGAAGTATATTAAACTTTATAACATTCGCAGCAGCAACAGCAACAGGGCCTTCAACAATTGCTCGTAAGTCCGTTGACAGTATCATGCTTGGTGCATTATTTGTTGTGATTAACATTTTTTTTGCAATTCGTGTTTTACATCTAACTTCACATTTCATTGTATTGCAAGCACTTTGATTTCTATGTGTAGTTTATTTAGCTTTGTGATCTTTTTAGGTTTGTAATATTATGATGTTGGTTTGAACAGTTTGTTTTGATATCATCGTAATTGGGATTTCATTCTTCATAGGAATGTCATATGTTAGTAATTTTTATTTATATAAGCACTGCGCGTGTCAAGCAGAAAATGACAATAACTTATATTGGCATAACACGTTATGTTACTTATTTAAAGAAGATTGTGTTAACTAAAACTGGTTATTGTATTCAATATTATGTTTGTACTTTGTAGTAGCATTTTCTTAGCATGCACATCTTTTTATGGAAAATAATTCGAAAATAAAAAGAGGTCATAAAAGCAACGCCTTGCTTGGAAGGATACATTAAACATAAAAAATTAGATGTTTAGGTACTTACCATTTTAAATTAAATAAGGGATGGTCAATTACTTTGCTGGGAGTTGGGGTGTGATGGTATGTGGCTACCATGTAACTGTAAGGGGGATAACAGTGATTTGTTTTAAATCAATATTTTTTTGGAATATTATGTGTTAATTTTTAAAACATAGGTTATATATCTACGTTTGCGGTTTGTCTATTTATATTTAGGTTAATTTTTGTGACTTAGTTTGAAAATAGGCATACTTAACTCGTTCCCGTCTTAGTCGTCGTCATTAACCTTCCCGATTTTTAACGCCTCTTAGATTGGGCGTACCTTTTAGTCTGACCCTGATTAGAGATAAAATTTGAGGCAAAGACACAAAGCGTATTTTGGGTGAAAAGTTATCGATTCAGAGTCAGATATCGAAAACTATCATTTGAACATATTTTTGAGACTACAAATTTTAACGCTGCTCTTATCTGAAATCTCCTACAGCTGACGCCAACGGATCGGACCAATCAAATATATACCAAGGTTAAAATTTATTGGCAGAACTTGTGACATTTTGCTCCTTACCTTTATAGAATCTAACAAAATAAAAACAAAACGTAAATGTGCATTTCTATTTTGTTGTTATTGTGAAGCTGTCTTTGCCAAAATCTTCATTTGTAAGTTCGTAGCTAAGTATTCCCAATCTCAAGCGCTGACAATATGTTAAAAGAATTGAAAGTGCCAATGGCAAGACATTTTATTTTCTATAATCAGCAATGCGAGTTTATGTTAAAAAATTCTAGTAAAAATAACAAAATGTTTATCAGCCCCGACCACAAAAGCTAAGTACAGAAATGTACTAAGCATTTATGTACCGATCTAAGTCAAAGTATTTGTCTATGGATGTCAACCTTGGTCAATTTCTTAAAATTGGGGTCCAGAAAGGGTTCTAAATTCCAGTTTCCAAGGGAAGACCCTGAAAGCGAAAATAAATCTTTACATCACTTCCCGGATTGCATGTAACTTTAAATTTAGTTGTCTATATTTTGTATCGTCATACAATTTGCTAATTAATACATTTAAGTTAGAATGGGTGTCTTTCTTATGATTTAGACTATAAATCAAGGTTTTACACCAATATCATTATTCTCATTTCACATCTAATTGTTGTTCTTAAAGTGTGGGTCACACTTATTATAAATACATATTTTTCACATTTATCTATGGTAGTTGTGTTATTGCCCTTTCATAAACTACAGCGTTGACTTTGTTGTAGCAACAGATACACGCCTCAGGGTTGTCGCACGGTGTCCCTGGTGCGGGAGGACTGTTAGGTGCTGGGGGACTCCTGTTCGCGCCCGGTGGGCCCCCTTTGGCTCCGCACTTACCACCCCCTGCACATAAGGTAATATGCGACGGTTATTGCTGCATCATACATGTGTGAATTTGTACATGGCTTCTCATCAACAAATACGCGTATCACGCTGCAGTTTTTTTAATTTGAAGGGTATATATCTAAGATGGTTTCTCACTTCTTAGATTCATTATGTTGGCTCAGAAGATTTAACTCATCAAAAAACATGCCAAATTCAATACAGTTTTTTTAATTGGTTGCCTTTTTAGTTTTTATCTTAAATGGTTCTATCAGCTAAAATGATATGGAAGGCCGAAGGTGCTATAAATTGAGTTTTACTTGAATACATGATTTCTTAATAATTTTATTCGTTCTCGTGTTCTCTAAACTTAGGTACTGTCGTGATTTTAAAATAAGCTTAATTAAAATAAATTATATATTATAGGATGGAATATATGAATGAATATTCTTCACTCAATTAGTCATCAATTCATAGATCGTCAATTTAAATCTTTAGCCTTTTTTTAAATTTCGCAGGTGACAATTTTTTTATAATTTTTGTTATATATTCAGGTGGAGCTACCACCACCGGCGGACATCAAGCCACCAGTGTTGCCAGGTGGGCCTGCGCCATCTTCCCACCTCCCCCAGCCTCCCCCGCGGGACCACGACCGGATCGTGGCATCTAGAGAATTACAACAGGTATGGGTAAGGACTTCGACTTACTAATACTATACATTTAGGAAAAAATTGGAGATCTATAGATAATAATGGCAGGATTTACATGATTCTTTTCATTGAATAGTTAAATCGAAAACTGATGACTTTAATATGAAAACTGTTAGTTTATGGACGTAATAATCGCAATGCATCTTGTATGTAAATGCTGGAGCAAATGAGAGTAACTGACGTTATTTTTGCAGAGGAGATCAATATCACCGCACGAGCGCGAACAAAAATATCGTCCTCGTTCCCCAGTCGAACCTGAAGCTTTGGACGTGAAACGACGCAAAGAAGAAAAGGTATACAGTCTATATTCTACACTAATGATATAAAGAAGTCAAGTTTACTACAAACATACAGGTATAAAGTATTTCTTATATACGGAACCTGTGCCCCAATTTCAAAATAATTTTATCTTTTGGGAGCTACAATGGTTAAAGCTACAAATTAAAGTTAAAATTCAAAATGCTTTATTCATATGGACCCTAAGGGAGCACTCATGAAAGTTAGAATAAATGACTAAGTGCCCGTTCCAAACTGGTATAGGCCGAGCAAGAAGAAGGGCAAGGAACTCATCTCAGCATTCTTTTTAATGAGAATATGGCGTTATGCTTACCATCAGGCAAATGAACCGCTCGACTCGTTACTCAATACAATAAAAAAAATGTATAGGGATAGTACATGTTCGATTACAAAAAAAATTCATTCAGGTCCATATTCAATATTATTTAGATAATGTTTGTTCTAACAATATATATGCAACTTTTGTTTTTAATCTTATAACTGTATAAATTTGATATAAATATTATTTCCAGGATAGTGACGCGGAGAAAAGTGACCAAGACCTAGTTGTGGATGTAGCTAATGAGGTAAGAATTGGGTTCATTAACCTTATTAGGTCAGACTCGGGTAGAGTAAATCAATTAATATGAAATGACGATGCTCACGTGATCGAATTCAACAGCAAGCTTTGACAACAGATGTCAAAATTCTCTTTTTAATAATTCGAAGTGAACCTCAGTTCAGGAGTTAAACCTAGTTCATTAATGAACTTCGCTTCAAAATGTTGGTGTACTCGGCCCTTAGTGAACTTAAAGGTTTTTAACCATCAAGATAAGTCTTCTTTGTGATAGGAAGTGAGGTGGAACACTATGAAATATAACATTCAATTTAAGATGCTATTCAGGAAATCTTAAATATGTTCCCCATATTATAAAAATGGTTTTTATTCAGTTTCTGTGATTTAATACATAATTTACTGGTGATTTTTAAAAATCTTTTTAAGCAGTATTAATTACTTTAAATCTAAAGGCAAGTCTCGATTAAGGGTCGATCTTTCAATAGTCTGATAACGTCCTGTTAGATAATTCCCTGAATCATCTAAGTATTTGGTAAAGACAGACGTAAGTAAATTGTATGCCATTCTAAAGAAATAAACCTCAGTTAGCTAACGATCCATTAATTTTGAAATGAAAGTCCCGAATAACACTAAAAAACGAAAATGTATTGGTTCAATAGCAATCCGTTCGTTAACATGGAATTGAAAGATTGGCCCTAAGTAAGGTGTCCTAACAGCAATATTTAAAGTACTTGTACATCATACATGTACCATGGCCGTGTGACACACTGTGTAATATACTGAATATTTGTTTTCAGGAGGAACGAGGGTCTCCCAGTGTGAGAACAGACGGTGGAGAAAGAACGGAGAATGGCCCTCGGCCGCCGTCCAGGTCTGGTTCCTCATCCAGCAGATCTACACCTAAAAGCTCCAAAGATGTGAGTACTACATAATTTTTTAACCGACTTCCAAAAGGGAGGAGGAATTTCTCAATTCAGTTGTTTTTTTTGGTTTGTTACCTCAGATCTCCCTCATTTATAAACCAATTTGAAACAATATATTAAAAAGTTGATTGTATTTGGAGGAGAGTGTGACAAAAACTAAATATTTTTTCCAGGAAAAACCCGGCACCCCCAGCGGCAAATTACCGCGTTCGTCAACCCCCACGGGGACGTGTCGCAGCTACCCCTTCCCGGGGTACCCACAAACACCTTACCGCCACCCCATGCCTTACGACTCAACACACCATAGAACAAACGGTATCGCGCCTACTAAACCGTAAGTTCTTAAGCTCAAAGCATTGGCTAACTTTATAAAATAAAGGTTGTTTGTTTTTGTATTATCATACAGTTGATCTTAAATACCAAGTTAAATATATCTGTAATTGACATGCACTTGACAGAGGGGCTTTCTAACTCATCTTGCCAGTTTATGCAGTTAAGGGAAGCAATGTCATCCAATACGTTTTTTTATTTTTCTACTGTCATTATATATATAGTCCATCCAATCATTTATTTTACTATTGACATAAGCACGCCTAGGAGGTTCCATACTTAGTGACAGGTAACCATAGACAAAAAATGCAATACTCCAAGGACGCTGTGTTTTTAGGGAAGTGACGTGCTTTTTAGCTCCGGTATTTGTCGATATCTATATATTTTATTGAGTCCACAATTCCACATTATGTAAGGAAATTATTCAAGTCGATTTTTCCACGAAGAAATTTTTTTAATCGTTTTGCTTTTTAGATTTCCTGTAAACTTTTCGAGAGGGGTGTATAATAATTATCAATATAGGGAATCAAGATAAAATACTGATGGATCAGTTGTATTCTTATGCAAATACAACAATTACCTAGAATCCTTATTATTTTATTATAATGAATCGTCCTAACTAATCGGATCAGTAATGCATTAGGACATCACTAACTTGAGCTGTCAAAAGTAAACTAAATGGTTGCATGGAGTATATTAAGCTTGTTGACGTTTCCAGGCACTCTGAAGTAGAGTGACTAACTAGTCAAACTTTATAACACACTAAAACTTATTCAATTTAAATTTCAAAAACCATTATTATAACTACACAAAACCTATTACTTAATAAAATTATTAATCAAGCTTTTCTCGTATTTTATGAAACGAGACAAGAAGTATGCCAAGTTAAAATAAGTTTTGTTAGTGGTAGGACTAACTCTTTTGCGAGTGTCCGTCTGGGTTGTTACCACCGCTTTACTCGTGAACTCTGCCGCCAAGTAGTAATGTGCAAGCATTAATGTGTTCCGGTTTGATGAGCAGAGTACCCAGTGAAATTACTGGGCTTATGAGATTTAATACTTACCTAATGTCTCAGGGTAACGAGCGCACTGCAGTGCCGCGCAGGCCTTTGTGTTTCAAAGTTCTGAGTGGCACTGCAATTGTTATGGGCCGGCGTTATGCTTACCATCAGGCAAACGACCACCTCGTCTCGTTACCAAATAGCATAAAAAAAACTTAGCTTCCTTTTTTCTGCACACCAAAGAGAATTTGCTAGTTTTTTTTAAGTACTGACAAGATTTGATCGGTATTGCATTGGTTGGTCCAATGCCAATATCGGTATGCGTGTAGCAGTAAATACCTATTCACCCAGATTTTATCCTATCCGTTGTAACAAATCAAAATCAACCCTAACCTCTCAACGTTACAGTGCATATTCGTACCACACGTGCGGCGGGCCGTTACAGCCCGTGCCGTTTCCAGCGGACGCATTAGTAGGCCCCGGGATCCCTCGAGGAGCTCGCCAGGTCGCCGCGTTACCACACGGCGAAGTGGTCTGTGCAGTCGCACTGTCGCTCAGTAATGGAGCGAGGCACGCCTACACTGGGGGGAAGGGATGCGTTAAACTATGGGATATAACGAACCCTGGTTCACCTAACACACTGGAGCCTTTGTCGCAGTTGGACTGCTTGGTAAGTTAAAACTAAAAATTGATAATTTACTTTTTAGATAGCGGTCATACACCAAGCCAATTTTCTATGAAAAAAATAACTTGCTAATATGTCTCGTCCATCGGTGATTGGATGGTAGAGTTAGTTTTTAGCAGTAATTCGTTTATTTTATAATTGCCATTTACATCTTTCCATACAGGCGGAAAGCGTTTGTAGTTCGCTACAAACATTATCAAGTGCGCTTTGTAATGGGATGTGTAAGAAAGAGATGCCAACATAGTGCGAGCTTTTTACGTTAGTGTGACCCTATATATCGCCGGTCGACCCCCTACCACTGAGAAATCGTCGCTTCAGAAAAGATAGATTCACACATTACATTCCGTCTTTATCTAACGATTAATAAATAGGGTCGATCGTTCTATAATGTGGTGCAAAAGTTTTCCATAATCAAACTACAAGTAACGTACATTTATGAATCTACCCTCAGATTGTAATTTAGACCTAGTATCTAAATACTGTAAAAACTGTACAAATGTTTTCAATATTTTTTCGTGCTGCCGGAACAAATAGACAAGCGGACGGCATAACAAAGTTTGTAACACTTTCATACCAGTCTTGTCTATCTAAATAATATCTGGTAGAGGTCGCGCTAAGCGATGCACAGATATTTTCTGTTTGTATCATTTTTCTACTATGTTAATATTTGGTATTACGCTATACATTTTTATAGTAGAATGGCGAGGCCACAGCGGTGCGGCGACGCACCCTAAAAATCAACGATGTCACACAACGCATCGTAGAAATTTCTGATGCGATGCCGAATGGTCAGTGTTCGCCGTATGCGATGAAGTTTTTGCGTTGCGTCAACGCATTGCATTACGGGGCGTCGTCGCACCGCTTTGCCTCGCGCTTAGATTTGTCTATTTAGCAGTAATAAGTGAATTGGGATTCAACATCCCTATTCACATCAATTTTTTTTTATAATGGTAACGAATTCATTTTCTCATGAGAATCAAATGTCTATATCGAAAAAACTGGAAATCAAACGCTAGAAACACCAAAAATGTGAGTCAAAGTCGGGCGTATCTATTGAGCGCTAAAACGCCCCATACAAATTGGACAGAACATTGACGTCACTTGTTCAATAAAGCTGTACTAAAATCATGCATTTTGTTTATTTGACCGTGAAAAATTGCGTTTAATTATATAGTTGCCATACATTTTTTTATTCATTCAAATGTAAAGAATCGGATTGTATCATTTAAATTATTATTGGATGATTTAAAAAAAACGCTGAAATCGGGAACTTTTAGATGCAGTATCCTATGGAAATTATATGTATTTTTTTGTGAATTTCATTTTTATTGTGTTAATGTGATGTTTTAAACCTGTATAACGACAGTAATTATGTATTTTGTGTTTCATGCAAGATCTCTATTCCAAGTAATCAACCGTCACATTTTCAGCAAAGGGATAACTACATCCGTTCAGTGAAACTGTTGCCTGATGGGCGTACGCTGATCGTGGGTGGAGAAGCGTCCAATCTATCTATATGGGACCTCGCTTCACCCACGCCGCGCATGCGCGCTGAGCTGACTTCCTCGGCCCCGGCGTGCTATGCGCTCGCTATCAGCCCAGACTCCAAAGTAAGTCGAACCTCGAACCATCGAGATACTAACCTCAAGAGGCGCAGTAACGTTTGGTTTGCACGAAACAAATTCCACCATTTTTGCCTAGACATTTTAGATCTGTCATATATCTTGCATCCTTGATAAATTAGATGCGACTAAATTTATTGCCGTTAAATTTAACATAGACACAAGCAAGTGGATTAATTTGCCAGGTCTAAAATATATTCCATCTCTTTCTGATGTTCTCATTTAGAAAGAGAGATTGAAACTAAAATTAAGTTTAGGTATGAGATGATATATCGTATGAGATGATATAGGTATGAGAGATATCGACACCATTGTTTGCATAATTATGCACTTCGCAGTATTCAGTGTGACAATAAAACGACTCGAGCTGATTAGTCGGCGCTGACCATCGACATATTAACCTCAAGAGGTGCAGTGACGTTAGTTTGGAAAACCATTAATTGAGGGTTTAAAGTCATGAAAAAAAGTTGCAAAGTTATGTCTCCCTACATAGATTGTTGAATAATCGACCGATGTTTCACTTTTGAATAATTGTCTTGTTTACAGGTATGCTTCAGTTGTTGTTCAGACGGACATATCGCAGTATGGGATCTCCAGAATCAAACTTTAGTTAGACAATTCCAAGGTGAGTTATTTGTACATATATACTCCAAAAACATTACTTACCGTCCTTTCCCTTTGCAGCCGGGAAAAAAGCATGCATCATCGAAGATAACGTTTGAACAAAGTAGGTACATTCATTATACCTGATCAGAACCAAGTACACTATTACTGGTTTTATATCTTCAAATCCGGAGTGAAGTCAGATAGAAAAAGTGATTAATTCTGGATAGGTAATTATACAAAAATAGTAGATTGTTATACAAGGGGCTAAAATCTCGAGAGTAAAACTGCCTCGTGTATAATGGGTTTTTAGCGCCGCGCCGTGTTTTACACTACTTTTCACTACGATTGCGAGAAAATAAAATAATACAATACAATATTAGATATGTAGTTTATTTTAATAAACATTTAATTTACAATTTGTACAATTCTAGATATTTAACGAAATGTTTTTCCCGGCAATTTAATTTCAATCATCTGTGAATATGAATGTTGAGTTGTCTGTGGGGTAAACACGTAGGTCTCGTTGGTAACAGACAAAATATATTTTTTCCGCTATACTCTGTTCCATAATCTTAGATAATGATCTGAGTTGCGCTCCAATTGTTATGGGCCGGCGTTATGCTTACCATCAGCCAAACGACCAGCTTGTCTCGTTACCAAATAACATAAAAAAGAAGGCCATTCATCTGTGTTACTATGACGAAAGAGTCCTGAGTTCCATAATACAGATGTTGAGCGTAGTGTGAGAAACAGGGGCTCCGCTACCCTCTAAATGTACTACTTTAAGCCTTTCATAAACATTTTTTCATTTTCTTTTTCATGTGGTGTGAAGGGCACACGGACGGCGCGTCGTGTATCGATATAAGCGGTGACGGCACGCGGCTTTGGACGGGCGGACTCGACAATACGGTGCGGAGCTGGGATTTACGCGAGGGCAGGCAACTGCACCAGCATGACTTCTCCAGCCAAATCTTCTCGCTCGGATACTGCCCCACTGGTCTGTGCTGATTGCTTTGTTACATAATTGAGTTGTTGTTGTTGTTGTTTGTTGAGATGTTTTCAGGGTTCATGTATCTAGGCAGTGGCGGCGTAGCACGGGCTGGTACCGGGCCGGCCGGCCGTGCCGGGTCTTTGATTGTGCACCAAAATAAATGACGCAGTGTTTCTTAATTCTAAAATTGAAGCTCGAATTGTTACTCTGAACAATCTCTTGCATACTCAGACTTTTGATTCAATGCAGTACAGTCATGTTGGGTATCTTTGAATTTCCTTGTAACTTTGATTAAAACGGGTTTGAAGATTCTTTATTTTTTTCTCAAAATACTTTTCATCAAAAACATTGATAATTGCGTGAAACGGAAAGACCAAATATTCTGAGTGACATAAAATTGACAGCTTTCAATGAAGTTTTATAATGTTGACAAGTTGATTTAATTTGACAGATCTAAGTATGTTGTTTTTGTTTTTTATTTTTTTGGCTTCACGTGATTTGCGTATTTAGCCAGTGTCAAGTTATAATAGTTCTCTAGTTTTGATGCATAAAATTCGTCAGTCACGTTAAAGTTTAGTCTAGGCGTGGTCGAGTCGAAGTGACGCTTCAGTAAAGCGGTGGATACTTTACTGAATGCTTCTATGGAGTTTTGGATTGAATGAGAAAATACACGTTTTTCGTATTTGTACTATTTGCCTTTCACTCATGCATATTTACGAACACTTAATGGTTAATAATCCACCATTATTACACATTAACACTCGATAAAACATAGGTTTTAGTAAATAACACAAACTCAACAACAGCACATTTTCGCATTCCCGCCAAAACTCATCTATGTTTTTTCATTCAAAATATGAGTTCAATCTTACCCCAGACAGTTAAATTGCCGATAAAAATAGTTTTCGCTGTCCAAAAGATCTAAGTTCAAAGATACCTAATAGTGATGGTAACTTTGAACAGCCAATAAAATGTGACTTTTTTTTAAAATTTAACATTTTAATTAAATTATTCTAAATTTGGTTACGAAAGAACACTTATTAATCAATGAGACATAGTTAGACTGATACATTATTATTTTGATATCCGTAAAAATCTGAGAAATGTATTCAAAGTTACCCAACTTGCTTGTACACCGACAGTTCATATATTTACGAAGTATCTATTATTACCAGGGTCGTGGCTAGCAGTGGGTATGGAGAACTCTCACGTGGAAGTATTACACGCGGGCAAACCGGACCGGTACCAGTTACTACTGCACGAGTCTTGCGTGCTGTCGCTGCGGTTCGCGGCCGCCGGCAAGTGGTTCGTGTCCACTGGGAAAGACAACCTGCTTAACGCGTGGCGAACGCCTTATGGCGCCAGCATATTCCAAGTAAGTGGGAACTTTGAACGGTTTCAGAATGCACGCACACAAGCGCGGCTTCACCTACACTTGCACACAACAGTTTCCGAACGCACGCACACAAGCTTGGCATTACCTACACTTGCACACAACAGTTTCAGAACGCACATGCACGTATACAAGCGCGGCTTCACCTACACACAAGGAAATTGTGCCTAATTTATCAGAGAGCACGATAAAATCTTATGCGAGTGTCCGTTTGAGTGGGTACCACCGCTTTCCTCGTGTAGTCTGCCGTGTGCAAGCATCCCTCAATCGCCTTCAGACCCAGGTTGGTCGCTGGAGGCATAACATAGCCAAATGGGGCTTTATAGACCAATCTTTGGAGCACTGCTGCTGTGGAACCCCGAAACAAACAATGGCCCATTTATTGTTATGCCCTACGTGCCCAACAACACACGTTGTTGGGCACGTAGGGCATAACACTAGAGGACCTCACCGCTGCCTTGGATAATGCGGTGGCCCTTGCCACATATCTAGCTAGCATAATCTAGGTTTAACTACTGACTCGAAAAGAAGAATTACTTTGTTTCGGTTTGATGAGCAAAGTAGTATGAAGCTTAATACTTAATGTGTCAGAGTAATGAACGCACTGCAGTGCTGCGCAGGCCTTTGTGTTTCAAAGTTCTGAGTGGCACTGCAAATGTTTTGCTTTGGCGTTACGCATACCACCAGGCAAACGACTCGCTCGTCTCGTTATAGTTAAAAAAAGAGCCAACAGTGACAGCCAAACTGTCAGAAAAGAGTTATAAGTTCTTCGCTTGTTATCTCATCTAATTATTGTTTTTTTCTCGTTTCAGTCAAAAGAATCATCATCGGTGCTCAGTTGTGATATATCAGCGGACGACAAGTTCATAGTAACGGGCTCGGGGGATAAGAAGGCAACCGTTTACGAGGTCATGTACTGAAACTTGAATGCAATCTCAGTAGGCAATAATGTTACGCGGTCCAGTGATAAGTGAGATTGGTTTTATACGCTGTATTTAGTTGGCTGCTCAAATATCGACCGGTTTATGATGAATGCCAAACTTTTTGGCCGGTGTGAATATTGATCCGAGCTCTGCACCGTAACTAATAGTCCAGTGGGGGTGGACAAAAGTGAGAGGGGCGGAGCTTTTGCATACTCAGTCCGGTCATATAGTTGGTGCAATGAATAATATTGTAAATACCCACTGAACGAAATTAACATACTTTATAGTACCTGTTATGATACATTTCAAATCGAACGCAAGAAGCTGAATAGAGATCGATTTAGCTGGATCGATCCTAACCATGACTAACCGTGTATTTTTTTTGGTTGGTTAGCATTTTATCGCTTTATCACCTGAGTTTATGCAACGATTCAATGTGAACGCTGGTACCTAAACACGCTATACGTTTGGAACACGACCAGTTCTCAATTGCAGTTGCTGCTATAGTCTATGGCTGTGTCTAGATTTTTTCCTTCACGGACTAAGATCAATCTCACAGGACGATCTCACTATCAGCTATCACCACTTTTTGTAATATAGAAGTATCAAAATATAAAACTGCATTAAGCAGCGAACATTCCTTTAGTATTTTTTATCGCTTGAAAGCTGTGTCTATGCTTGATATCCAATACGTGATGTAATATTCGATTTGCTTGATTACGCGTATTGGACGATGTGACGACTCCTGCGTTTATTTCTTAGAAAAGTTATGCAGAAAACTTTGTGCTGTTAGTGGCAGAGAAAGCTTAACATGTGTTCAGAATACGGCAATTGTTTCTGCCCTCTATCAACAACTTAAATTTCTTGGCAGCATTGTTTGTCAAAAAACGACGCCATCTAGTGACAATATAGGCTAACTTTTCTCTAAAAGTGTATCCATGAGATTGTGTCGCTAGATGGCGTAGTTAATGAATATAGACCAAAGCCAGACCCCTTTGACAAAAGCGTTACTAAAGATAGCGTAGTTTTTTGGACATATTTAGTATAGTACGATGAGTTGTGAAATATAAGTGGCTCTAATATAATTTTAAAGTTATTTCGGCAGCCAGCTAAAACTGCGAGCATTTGATATGTGTAATTTTAATGTAACAACACATTGTTGCACCGTTATAACATGGATATTTTAGTGTTATATATTTTTATATTGAAATAAGGAAAAAAACTTTTTTAAATACTTTCTAAGTTTAGTTCGGGCGGTCCATTTCTTACGAGTATTTATTTTAAGATCGGATCATAGGTGCGCGGGATACTTAGTCGCTGCGAAGAAGCGGTTTCTTTGATTTGTTATATAAACAGAGATGTTTATGTGGAGTTTCAATCCACTCAAACTGCTAGCTTCCACCACTTATTATTGCTTCATATACTCACAGTTGTGTCTAGTTTCTCGAACTTTAAAACCTGGAAATTAACTTTTAAATTAAAAAACAAGTTTGAGGAAAGAGCTCTCCATCAGGAAGAGCGCTGGATATGCTCAAAGCCTAGGTCTAAAATTCACTACCAATGCGAGATAAAACGCTCTATTTCATAATATTTCATAGTAGGTAGGTGTTTGGAACTCAACCGGTCCACGAAAATGTGGCTTTAGGTGAATCTGTCCAAATTTAATCTCCTATGATTGTTTATTGATTTAGTTTGTTACCGATTACTTTTAAAAATAAGCGCGATCTAAGCCCGGACCACTTTTTCGTAGTGACGCTCTGTATATCCCGTGATAGTTGTATGATTTGTTTTATCAGACTGAGATAGTTTACAGATAAATATATGGTATCAATTCGTCGCACGTATCATGTTGTCAATTTGTCGGACGAATTTGGACAATGTTTTTTATTTTGAAAGAAAGAGTTTGAACAAAATTTATAATGAGAGACGGGACGATTCACTTAAAAAAAAACGTTTTTTCGTAGCTCTTTCATTGTGAGCTACATGTAAATTTACACACGATTTCTTATTGAACTGGTTGGTTGGTTGTTAGAATTTGCTCAGCGCTAGCTCCCGTTTAATTGAACAGTACTTCAAACAACGCAACATTTAGTTGTATCCGTTCTAAACTGAATGAATGTCATCTAATCGGTTAAACGCAAGTATATATAGTATAAAATAAATCTTGTTTAATTTTATTGACGATCGGTAGGTTATTATTTCACCAATATCTCACAGTTCCTAAACGACGATGTGACGTGTCATTTGTGTAATTGTTCAACGTTGCTCAACTTCAATGGCAACATTAAACATGAGCTACAGGCTGAGCAAATTTAAAGTACCTATACTAAATTTCATCATAAGACAATTAAAACGATTTCGAGATGTAATTTCTACGTTCCAACACTCGCGATGGATGGAAGAGCAGATGTGCTTTAGATAGCCTCACCGCGTGTTATCGTTGTTTTTGAATACGTTAGCGATAAGTCGCTAAAAGCGAACCGTTGAAGGTGGATTGTCCGTGAAGTGGCGGGAAATATGAAAAAAATATGTTTTATGATTTTTACCCGGTCAGGATAAAAATATTGAGAATGTTTTGTAATTTCGTAAATAACAAACAATTAGACTACTTTTTATGTTTTTGTTTGGCTTTTAAACTTAACAAAATTTGAAAATCGGTACACATATTTGGTTTAATTTCAAAGCCAAACTAAAATACATTAAAAGTAGCCTAACTGTTTATTATTTTCGCAAATTACAAAAAAAATCCATTTTTTATCCTGACCGGGTAAAAATTATAAAAGAACATTTAGTTTTCTAATTTCTCGCCACCTCTCGGACATTCCATTTTAAATCAGTCTCCTAACGCCCATGTGCTCTAAACTTTCACACAGACATTATCTGCTTCGCCGTGGTATTCTCATAGATTAGGTATTACTATATAAGTCTACTGTTTTTTTAACTTAAACCCAGTTGGGCTGCATCTGTTCCCATTACGCACACTGGCATTGTTTTATTCACGCGATTGGTTAAGTTGAAAAGTTTTATTATAAATGTAGTACTTATGCATAAACTTGTAGACATCACTAGACATAGCTTTCAGACGCGTTATGGCAAAAGGCAAATTAATTTCAACTGTTTATTTTTTTTCCCACTACTTAATCTATGCCTCATTAAAAAATACTTAGGCAAGAATGAATACTGTGTGGGACTTTACCGCAATGTGATCCAGACATTTTTATGCATTCGTAAAAAATCGGGTAGTTGACAATGTTTTATGCTATTTGGCTAGTTTTATAATATTGTATACTAGGTATACATAAATATAAGTAAAAAAAATGCGACTACGACATTTTTGGAGTCTAAACTACTCCAAAACTGTTAGTGAAAGTATAGAAATTATAAAATGGTGCGATACGATAACTCGTCATTATTTGAAATACCTATCGGATATTTCTCGTTTATAACTGGTATGCTGAAAAAAAAAACCAATGATGTAGTCAACTACCCTTCAGCACAATAACTTAGTGAGAAATCTATGACTTTTGGTTGCAAAGTTACAACAAACGATTAAGTGTTGAGGCGTATGATGTCAGGTTATTTTAGATATCTTTACACAGTTGTAGGTGCTTTTAACAAAATTCTGGTATATTGTGATCTCTTAAAGTATTTTATTTCTATGAATTGGGTCCTTTTTTCATAGTATATTTGTTTTAATGATATAACTCAGACTGAATTTTCTTCTAACACAAATGTGTAAAACTAATTTGGTTTACTGTTTAATTATTGAATAGTACAATTTTATAGTTCCTCGTTAACTGAGATAGCTTGAAATTACGATTTCAAGTTACACAACAAACAAATGTGGTGGTTGAAAATAGCGCGCTTTTTTCAATTTCCTAGCGGATGCGTTCGGTGCATTCAATATGTTATCGATTGATCGGCATGTTGACGTACCTAATAACAAATAACGTAAGTGCGTTCTGCGCAACCACTGCGCTAATTATTTGAAGTAGCTATTCGCTTTCTCATTGCCGAGTTCTACTGAGTGTAGAGGGGGGTATTACAATGTCCAACATATTTTTGTTGAGCACTTTATTTTAGATCTTTTATAACATCAGTCTGATCATATTGTTTATATTGGCTAGTTTTAATAGCAATTGAATGAAATTCAAGTTTATAAAAGTGTTTCAAAATGAAATCTATACATAACAGAAAGAATATTTTTATTGTTTTTAAAGACTCAAAAGCCATGTATTGATCTGCTAATGTGATATTATGCATTAATGCAATATTTGAACTAACACCAATGCAGTTAATTTTAAGAAAGCAACACCGGAATTTGACTGTAGAATCTATAAATAAATTGTTATTTTCTCTGAAAAATTGAATTGTATTACTTTGATTATATTTATTATTTCGATAAAACATGGTACTTTTATTAATTTCCTCGGTTTTTCTATTTTTCAGGGTAGAGGATGCTTTTTATTATTATTTTATCTCGATAGTTAAGCACTGGACCACTATCTAGTCTGATCTTAATCGACGAATATCAAAAATGCCAATACGCTAAACTTGGAATGAGGACTGGATCACAAGGAGGTACAGCTACCGGTAGGCGCCTGGCTAAAATGTTACTATTTGAGGGTGGAAGCAATAGTAGTTATTAGGCGGAAACTCAAAACGCCCTACCATTACACTGGATATTTTAAAAAGATTGCTTTGCCTTTGGTGGCATGGAAGGCGATGAGACCACTTTGTGCTATTTTTTACGTCGTTAAAAACCCTCATGGATGGACCCACGGTTATGTTAGACTCCGGCTAATGAGGATGCAGACCTACCAATTTAAAACCGACATGTGTTCCACCTCGGAGCCATTATGAGAGCTGGGCCCATGTTCATAGCCATAGCAACTGTGGCCCGGCGACGCGCTTGTCCTAAAACCCCCGGCGACAACGTACTAGGTGGTAGGATTAACTCTTATGCGAGTGTCCGTCTGGGTTGGTACCACCGCTTTTGCTCGTGAAGTCTGCCGCCAACCAGTAATGTGCAAGCATTACTGTGTTCCGGTTTGATGAGCAAAGTAGCCGGTGAAATTACTGGGCTTATGAGACTTAGGTAATACCTAATGTCTCAGTGTAACGAGCGCACTGCAGTGCCGCGCAGGGCTTTGTATTTCAAAGTTCTGAGTGGCACTGCAATTGTTATGGGCCGGCGTTATGCTTACCATCAGGAAAACAACCTGCTCGTCTCGTTATCAAATAGCATAAAAAAAGGTAGGTACGCCACCGCCTTATCTACCTTCGAGAGACGTGCGGAAACACGCGAGCCACCTCGAGGCCTAAAAATAGGAGGAGAACAGCCCCGTTTCACCGTGTCACTGGGTGTACCCCCTGGGCCTCAGGAGTCGACGGAGAAGTAGAAACCCCTTCAACCTTACCCAGCATGTTCATCACAATATGGGCCGTACCGTATGGTCATAGAGTAGTATAATATATTATTATATAATAGGTTTGGTGTTGTCACAAAACCCGACCCAACGCCCCATGCGAGAGGAAATGAGAGAGGGACAAACCACAAACTACTAAGGGATACTACATACGGACAAACCACCTCAAATCTACACGTGCCGTGGTGCCCATTGACCGCTTAATGACTAGGGTGGAGGATCTGCCACGGTGCGTAAACACCGATTAGGGCAGTGTAATGTGTAATGTGTGAATGGTGCGATCGAACTCAGTTGTGAATAATAGTGGATTTTGTGTAGATAAGCGTAATAAAAGATTTGTGGTACTATTAAATATTTTATAATACTATGTTTCATCCACACGAAGACTAGTGACCGCTGGTTTTAATCGGTCTGGTATTGAAAACGAACACGAGATTGTTAGCTGATAAGGCAGCAGTACTATTCTATGGTTTCATCCCTTTTGAGCACAAAATTACATTAAGATTTTGAGTACTTGCGCGCATGCGGCATCTGACAAATCCACATCTAGGATCAAACCATAGAGTAGTATTCTGAAAAAGAAAAACACAAAACTTTAATGCATAAAAAAAGCTCGTTGTCAAATTTACTTAAACATCAAAGTCAAGCTCAAATGACAACATAGCTAAGTGGCCCAATAGTCATCGGTGAGGTGTCATGTCAATAACTATCGATATATAAAAAACAAATTGAAATCGATTTCAATTTCGAAAAAATATCGCACTCTTAATTAAATACTGACCTAATCCAAAATCACTAACTTTTGGCAATTGAAGTTTAAACTTTTAGTGTAACTAGCGTTTTTTTTTAAATTGCTGTAGAATTACAACTAAGTATCGTAAGAAAAAACTAAAAACACGGACATTATCTTAAGAATATTACTTTTCAGATGGAGCAAAAAATTTAAAGATTTTCTTGTTGATTAATTAAAAAAAGGAATGTTAATTAAACCCAACACAGTTGAGTCATTATTTTACAAACAAGAGATAAGAAATGGTTGACCTAACTGAAATTAGGTCTATGTTTTATTCAATACTTCTAATAAAACTCTGACCATTTTTAAATTAAGTCGCTATTCTTTTAAGTGAGTATAAAATAATGTGACTTATAAAGAAATAAGTCACTTTTCGATAAAATATCTAACTACTTTGTGTGACTCATCTAATAAAAAGCGTAACATAAAATAAATTGCTCCATAGGCAAATTAAGAGAATGGAATTAAATGAATGGATTTAAAGAAAACCAACATAATAAACAAAATCGATAAGTAATCAAATGACTTTGATCCGCAAATTGTAATGCAACAGGGTATATTTAAACCTTAGCAAGCGAATAATAAAAAATATCAAAAACTAGCAAATACTAGCAAGTAAGTATTAACATTCAAAATTACATCTTTATTTAAAGTTTAAACATAATGAGTAGGTAATAGCATAAAATTAGACAGAAATAAACTCTTTAAAAAACAATAACAATAATTATATTAGAATTAACCTTAACAATGCCCAATCTGCATATTAATCAAATAATCAGTACATAAAAAAGTGACAGGTCTTACCGATAGAATGGAAATAAATTCTTATACAAAAATAGTTAAAAACTTTACACTACAAATTACCTAGGTAATTTCTATACTAATATAATTTGGCACAACAATAAAATATCTATAAAAATGAGTTAAACTCTACAAAGATACCAAACCCCATTTATTTGTATTTTTTTACATTTACGAAATCTTCAAATGTGAAACTTGGATTTTTTTCTATTTTTTTGGCACTTTTGATGGGAGAAATATTGGTCTGGAGAATTTTATATTGTGCCTGCTTTTAAATATTAATTAATTTCATTTTCAATTATTACCTCTGCGAGTCTGCGCGTTGTTCTTTTCATTTTGTGTATATCCCTTAATTAAGTACTTGTGGGTACAGTTCATATATTTTTGTATAGAGTCAACTGTCAACGCATACTTATAAATTGTGGCAATTTATTAACAAACTGTTTATTAACTACCTTTTAATAAATTCAAAACGCAAGTTGCAATTCCAACTGAAGTTTCTTGACTATTAGTCTCGCCATAAGACTAAGTATCATGATCGTGCTTTCATTTTCTGTGACCTTATCGACTAATAAAATCGTCTTCGATTCCAATCCGATTAAAATTAGCGGTCACTTTTCTTCTGCCGGAAGGAATTCTGTAGAGTTCTCGTTAGTTTTAGTTCTAGAACGAACGATACTAAGGGAATAAGTTGTTCCAAAAGGAAATCTACCGAGAACTCTAGACAATTCCTTCCAGCCGAAGACTAGCTAGCGACCACTGGTTTTAATCGGGTTTGAGTCGAAAACCAAGACGATTTTACTAGCTGGAAAAATAGCTGGTTTAGCACTCTGGTGTTGTTCGATCAACAGCCAAACTTTCAGGTGGTGACGACGATGAAGACGTAAGACTTATGCTTCGACGAGAAGGATACCTTAAAAATAGTGCCGCTGGCCGTTTATGGGCACTTTCCATTATGTCATATCTGAAACACACTATGTGAGATCCGGATTACTTTCGCCAGAATTACGGTGTATCTTTATTTTCGTCAAATTCAATAGAAGGGAGTCATTTATTTCAATGGCTGGTCGTTTTTGGCGTACGGACGTGATACTAAGTTTACTTTTTATTGCGAAATGGTTAGATTAATAAATTTTAAAGATGAATGATTTTTCGGTCTTGAAATAATATACCACATAATATTATAGAAATTGGGGTAGGAGTAAACGCCTTTCATAAATGGTTTTCAGATTATTTTATCAATGGTAAATCATGAGTGGTTATTGGAACAAATACGTCATAATATGGACGTTCCTCTTCCAATCCAATTAAAAAACATGTTTCTGCTTTAGTAACGAACTACATTGGGCCGTATTTTTTTATATTCTTGTACAGGTGATGCGAGTTTTGTTGTGTATATCATCACAAGAAATAAAACGGAGGTGCCATTTTGTTAGGTAGCTCAACAAGAACCGTTTTCCCAGCCCTAAACAGGAACATCACAAACAACCTACTAAAGTTACAACGGCACGATCTTCGACTTTTAGTAGGGCTCATCACAGGCCACTGCGACATAAACTATCATCTACATAAGATTGGAGTGACAGACAGTCCTCTATGTCGGGGCTGCTTGCTGGAAAATGAGACTGTGGAACACGTGATGTGGCAATGCGAGGCCACGGAAGAAATAAGAATAACTACCGGAATGCGTGAGCAGCTGACGCAACAACAGCAGACGACTAACGTTCAGACATATAGTACAACAACAACATCAACGTTACTGGAGCAGTTTTGCCAGCGCCCCAAGGCCGCACTCCGTTACATAAAGGAGTTGGGCTGGCTAGGGTAAACGCTGGCAGGGGGAAATGCACAATACACGTCAGTGCAGGCCTTATCGCCCCCACCTAGAATAGGTAGCATATACGTTGGCTTACATTTTAGCGGCAGATAGGTAAGAGTAATTGCTTAGAATATTCTTGAGTCTTGTTCAGGTATCGGAGATGTAGTAGTGGCAAGTGTTTGCAAAGATCTTATTTGGTTATTTTTTCAAGCAATTTTACGCTTTTGTTGTGTATAGTATGCAGAGTAATATAATCGTATTCAGTTGTAGGTAAAATTTTATCAACTGAGAGTTTATCACCTGGATATAACAGAGAATTCTCTTGAGAAAAACCTTTGTTTTTAGGAAACGTGCGGTTGTGTTATATTAATTACTAGCTTCTGCCTGCGGTTTTCACCCACGTTCCAACAGGAACCATGTATTTTCCGGGATATAAAGTAGCCTACGTTACTTTCCGGTCCATAAACTATATGTATGCCAAAAATCACTTCGATCCGTTGCTCCGTTACTGCGTGAAAGAAGGACAAACCAACAAACCAAGAAAGACACTTTCGCATTTATAATATTAGTAGGATAGTAGGATTACTAGCTTCTGCCCGCGGTTTTCACCTGAGTTCCCACAAGCACCGTGCATTTTCTGGGATAGAAAGTATCCTATGTTACTCTCCGGTCCATAAATCTATATATATGCCAAAAATCACGTCGATCCGTTACACCGTTGCTGCGTGAAAGAAGCACAAACCAACAAACACACTTTCGCATTTATAATAATAATTATTAGTAGAAGTAAACTAGTGGATAGTGGATAATAATGTAGGATAAGTAGGATTACTCATAAAAGCTGCAACCATTTTCACAGTTGAATTGTATAGATCTGTGTCAAAAACTAGCTTACAGCAAACTCTTTTTTATCTCCGAAATGTTTGTCAGTGTATGACATTGCTTTACTTTCTGTAACAAACTTTTCATTTTAATTCAGGTTTTTGAATATCTCCTTCATACGCTGTTTCTTCATGATGAAAAACAAGATCTAAAATAGAAAATAAACAACTTATTTCAGTGGTAATAAAATATTATATGTTGTATTAAACCAAAAAATAAATAAATTACACGATACTTTAATATCTCCTTCATACGCTGATTCTTCATGACGTAAAGCGAGATCTAGAATAGAAAATAAATAGTTGTTTCTCAACGGTATTTTGAATTAATCCAAAAAAAATATTAAAATTTACATGATACAAAGACTTATTTTTAGATACACCGCCGTTCTACCTATATTTTTTACATAACAAAGACTTAACTATAAATGCGCCAAAGGAATAATTTTATTTTTTAAACTACAGAGACCTATTTTGATATCGTACAAATTAAATTTACGATTTTTAAAACTACACAGACATAACTCTAAATTGGTCAATTAACCTGTTCTAAGTTTTAAAAAAATACTGACTCAATACAAAATGAGTCAACCAGGCTACTTGGATACTTTGTCGAACAAAGACCTATCACAAAATCGGTTGTTATTGTAGAAACAGTTTATAATGAACTTACCTTAATTTTTATCGAAATAACGACGCAGCTCAAAATCGGTCACTGTTCAATAAACTCACCACATACACCCGCCGGCATAAGACTAATTCGGCCACTATTCGACAGATGTAGCATGGGCACGGGGAAAGGAAAACATAGACTCTTCTAATTTTCTACCTTATTACAAACAAAATTAGGGTTGTTTTTATTAGACTAGGTTATCGGACTTGCTTTTTTAGGTCACTATTTCACTTTAACTCATTTTGGCCAAATTTTGAGTTAGGTCAGTGTTTAATTAAGAGTGCGATATATCGGTCATATTAAATTTTTAAAAATATATTTGAGCTTGAAATTCTACTAAGGTTATTTTTTCGTAACAAAGTCATCCAGTACTTGTCTATGGGGAATAGATATAGATTGATGAATGAAAAAATAAGTCAACTTTATTTTTACGGCTTTGAATTTAGCGGTATCCGTTTTTGTTTTATTTAGTCGTCAGTGGCGCGGGTGCGGGGGCGGGCGCTCTGGCGAGAACAGTTTTGCTATGGGAAATATTATTATATCGTATTTAATTGATATAATGTTCGATACTTGATATTTTATATCAATACATTGACGTATCGAAATAATAGCTACCACCAAAAAATGTATCGATATATCTAATCATCGAGATTTTTTCGACAACCCTATCGACTATCACAAATGTCACAAAATAGAAATACAAATAATCAATTAATCACACAATCGCAAATTATGTACTTTTACACAATTATCAATTAATTTAATAATTGTAAGTTATAACTATATAACTACATCTTTTCTATTCTTTACATTTACGAGTAAACAACGGCAACAAACGGCGTTTGAAACGCATTATTGTTGAAGAAACTTGTAATTGTCTTCGCTAAAGAAGATTGAGGGCTGTGTTCTATGTAATTACAATTTGTGAAAATGTCGCATCCTAATCTTCTGAACATAGTGCCGGATCAACTCTTCCAAACACAGTCTATCAGCGACATAGACCAAGTCCAGAAGAAATTACAGTATGAAATCGAACGGAAAAGAGAGGAGTTACGAGCTATGGTTGGGTATGTATTAGCTGTTCTTGAAGCGATAAAATATAAATGGTAATGAAATATCGTTCATAACACATACATACACACTGACTTCTAACTCGGAGTCCCTGTATGATGTATCTAAGGAGTTAAGAATTACAAGGGCCATAGGCCCACAACACGCAGATACAAATCAAATACTTTCACTTTTTTAAATGCTCAAATATTAGTCCCATTGATGGTATCAGACAAACAACTTGGTAGATTAGCTATAGGTAGTGCATGAGCGCTGCAGAAGTTAAGTCCACTAAAATTTATTGTTTGATTATATTTATTTACAATATCAGTCTATTTATTTTTAGTGAGAGGTACAGAGACCTGATCCATGCAGCAGACACCATAGAAGAAATGAAGGGGACTACATCCAGCACCCTCGGCCACATTGGAGAAATGATGGCAGCCTGTAGAAACTTACACAACACACATTTAGTGGGATTTAAGATTGAGGAGAAGCAGGCTGCTCCAAGGTTTGCCAATATAAGTTTTAAAAACCACTACTCGTTTTAAGTTTGTTTTGTTTAGTATGGGCCTACAACCACATTTTAACACAATCTCACATTGTGCTAACCTCTTTGTGGATTATGTGTAGACCATTTTTATATAGGTACTTCAAAAACTAACACAACTAAGTGATATGACAATAATGTTTATGTATTTTTATCTATAACCAATTGATGTCTTGTTTATTAAAAATAATTAAAAGAAATTAAAATTATTTTGTATGTTTTGAAAAAATCAACAAAGTCATTGTACAATCTATGACCAGTCTAGAAAAGAAAAACTGGGAATTTAATTTAACTCAAATTTCAGCTTTCACTACAACATGAATCCTGTATACAGTTTGTCTGTCCAAGTGAAGTTACTGATGGAGATACCAGAGAAAATATGGACCAGTATCGAAGCTGAGGACTTTGTTAAAGCTACCCAGCTGTTCATCTTGGCTAGGCACATTAATGCAGGTAAAAACCTATAAAATTAAATAAATGTTTTAATTTTAATTATTTAAATTTTCAGATAGAGTATTTAAGAAATTAGTTATGAATATTTTTGCATACTAAATAGGGTAAATTTTTGAGAAGTGTGTGGATGACTAAATTCAAATGTATGAGAATTTTTAATAAACATCAAAGTCGTAAATAAGCATTTGGTAATTTGGTCTGAATTTAAATCTGTTTGTTTAGAAGCTGAACAGTGATGCTTAAAATACTTAAAATTTCTTAGTTGCCTTTGTTACTCCACCAAAATGAAAAGATAATATTTATTATTGTATTAATTTTCCATAATTTACATAACCATAGTAAATTATCGATGAGTTTATTGGTGCCACATCTGTGACACGGAGTAGGCATTTTATGTAGTTAACATTTTCTCAAGTATATTTTAATTACTTCTACATTATAGGGCTACAACTCCAAATAGGCGGTAACACTGTGAAACCAGGACTGCAATCTCTACAACGACTGGTGCACCAACAGTGGAGCTCAATATCTAACTTCAATCAGACTATCATTGGAGTCTGCCGACAGAAGCTTCAAGATGTTGAGATTAGTGTTGAAGTATGTTATTAACATTTAAATATTCTTGGCTTCATGTTTTTTTAAATATGATGATGATTGATGAAAATATCGTAAAAAAACCTATACCTCGACTGCTGCTTGCTGTATGGTATGGTCCAAACTACAGGAAGTTGAAGAAAGGATGCAAGCGAGGAACCTGATAAAATGCTGCGCAGGGTTTGCGTTTCAAAGTTCTGGGTGGTACTTTAATTGTTATGTGCCCTCTGTTATGTAACCTAACCATCAGGCAAAGCATCTGCTCGTCTAGTTATCCAGTAGTATAAAAAAATACTACTGGATTAGGAAAATATTTAGGAAAAATTGTGTTGAGAGCCTTTTATAATATTGGTTGAAACTCTTTCCTGTAGAATATTCACATAAATAACTATTTGGTCACTTTAATTGAAGATGTATGTTCATTCTTATCTCTACTAATATAATGAAACTGAAATGCTTGGTACTCTGTTAGTTACTAATGTAAAGATAAGGGGTCTTACCACAAAAAAATTAAACACACGTTCAACCGGTGTTAAACACTGTTTAACGCCTAAACATGCCTTAGTCAAGCGATTAAATATGAGCAACCACAAATCCTGATTTAAGTAGTGTCTAATCATTGTCTAACACAATTCTGTTGTGACATTTCTAATCATTTTTGATGTTTATCTTTAGACGGTGTCTAGCTAAACAGGTGACTGAAAATATTTTTTTTGTGGTAGCACTAAAGAAATTTTACTAGCTTCACATGTGTCAACAATAATCAATTTTTGTTTTATTTTCTATTTGGTAGTTTAGCGTTTGGCCACTATCTCACGTGATCATAAAGTATGGTATGGTTGAAGATGGTGAATATGCTAAACCTAAATTAGGACTCACTCTTAAGTGCAGTGGCCGGAACACACTGATAAGTGCTTGGAGACAGATTTTCAACTTGAGGGTGATAGCTAGCTAGAACTTGACAATGAAGTACCGCTATATTTAAAATGCTATCTTGGTCCAATTCCAGGTGGCCTGTTCCTGCCTGGTGAGCCTCTACCTCCTGGACTCGCAGACAATGGTGGAACTCCTGGAGACACTTATCGGCTTGCACAGCAACACCAGTCTCAAGAGTACGCTGCAGTTCTCCTTGGCTAAGATCCTTGACGGAGATGTGAAGGTGCTGATAAGAGAAAAGGTAGTCTACATCAAAAAATAATAATGTACATTAATTTTTTTTGGTAATAAATATTATCTTATCTATATCAGCCTATATCGATTTTGGATCTGTAAGAAAACAAGGTACAGTCAGCTGCAATAATGTCAGATTTGCAAATGTATATAGTAACTACATGTTGCAGAAAGCAGTGGTGTTGGATCCGGCACGGATTTAAACACCTGATCTTGAATGTGCAGAAGTCATTTTTATGGTGTGTTTGGTGGGGGAAATAGTCGCAGCTTGCAGCATGAGCCATGACAAGCAATCTGCTACTACAGCTAGCTTCACAGAGATGTTTTAAACCAGCCAGTTTCCAAAATTGTGGTATAATAACAATTTTTACTAAAATTCACGACATAGAACAGATTGAGTCATAGCGGCGAATGGAGATGGCGCTGCTATCAGTGACGTCTATGGTATCGTTCAGAAACCGATCGTTATTGTGTTTTTATTTCCACAGCTCTAAAAATTTACGTGCATTGCCTAAAGCATTGCGAAGGGAACTATCAAGTTAAAATATTATTACACTTACAAAATATTATATTAAAGTAATGGTTTTGAGTCGTGTTTTTTTTTATTTATCACAAACTGTTTTCTATTGAAGGTCCTCAACGGAGTCAAATGCGTGCTGAAGACAATAGTGCTGGTTGTTGCTTGTTTTGTGGGTAAGTTATCTGATGTAATAGCTTAGGATATGAAAAATAATACTGCATAGTGTAGCTCAAATCACCGTGTAAATAGTAGTTTACCAGGTGGCAGGACATTTATCTACTTACCCATCTAAATTAATGCTGTGTGTATATTTCTATAGTCCATGTTTTTTTAAAGTATCTAATAATGTTAACACACGGCGGAACACCAACCAATGACATACATTGATAGAATTCCCATCACGATTTATGTCACTGGTTGGCGAACACATCACTATTTATGTTATTGGTTGGCGTCTGCCATCTTTGTTTACGTTATTAAACACTAAAACACGGAAGGTCCGTGTTTTAGTAGTTAACTTTACACTTTAAGGGCCGCTATACTTTTAAACAATGTATAGCGGTGGTGTAGTTACACAATGTTTTGTCTTTGTTGTTCTTCGATAATTTTAAACTGAATCGAAAGAGACAAAACATTGTGTAACTATTCAACCGCTATACAGTGTTTATTACTAAGGCTGTGTTTGTCCAAATCAAAATAATTGTTTCAGATAACGATGGAGGAGAGGTTTTAGCGAAGTTAAAAGATCTATTTAGAAAGGATTCGCAGCCTTTGGTGGAACTAGTGAAGTTCAGTGACCCAGCGGCATTGAAGCTCCTACCTCCAGTTATTGCTAATTACAGGTGAAAGAGAGAAATAATACACGTCACATTTAAGCTGACTACGTCAAAACCAAAAGGCAGTTTGTATTATGTACACCATAGCGCCTAAACTTTTAATCCGATTTTGTTGATCGAGGTTACAATAGATTTGTTACTAATTTATTATGGCAAGGGTAACACAGGTTACATTTTATAAGAACAATGGTGTTGATTCTGGCACCTCATACCTAAAACTAATTTTGAAAAACGCAGTTTTTCACGGCCAAATCCACAAAATGCATGTTTTAATTACAGCTTTACGGCGCTCGTAGAACATGTGATGTGATGTTCTGACCAATTTGTATGAGCTGTTTTAGCGTTCATTAGAGGCGCCTGTTTTTGACTTCCATTTTTGACGCTTCCAGCGTTTGATTGCCAGTTTTTACGATATAGACATTTGATTCTCATGAGAAAACGAATTTATTGACATGAAATGAGTTAAATTCCCTATTGCAGTACCACTCAGAACTTTGAAATAGCCTGCGCGGCACTGCAGTGCCCTCGATACCCTCTACTTTAATACAATACAGTTTAAAGTTTCGCGCGTTCACGTTTTACACAAAAAAATACGGACGAATTGAAAATCTCCTTTTTTGACGTCAGTCAATAAAATATCTGTATAAGCACATATTATTTTAGCTTTATATATAACTAGTTATGCCCCGTGGCTTCGCTCACCTAGCCTAAGTTACTCCTTATTGCATCAGCTATCTGCCAGTGAAAGTTCCGTCAAAATCAGTCCAGCCGTTTCGGAGATTACCCGGAACCACAGATTATTTAGCCTGTTGATAGCTCATAAACACAAATCCTCATACAAACATATCTCACCGGCGCGGGCAGGGGGCGAGGTAATATTCTATGCTTGCAATTGGCCGATCATTTGGATGACGTAATTTAGTGATGTGGTACGACTACTACTGAACAGAATAATATCGATAAAATTGAATAGGTAGTTAGCATCGCATTCTTGATTCCCTGACATATACGATTAATAATAAATTATTATATGGAAAACCTAGACAATACATACTTACTTTATAAATTAATCTATAATACTACTTATAATTAAAACTCCAGGTCACATTTTTTTTGGATGGCACTCCTATCTATACTGAAGCCAAAACTGTATTTTTATTTTTGTCTGTCTGTCTGTATTTTTGCCACGCATCACGTCGAAGCTACTGAATGGATTCCATGACTTGCGATGTATGGAACCAATTCTCTTTTCCTTTGTTTCTGGGATGTCTGGAAATCTAACAACAAAAAGCAGAAATACTTTAAAAAAACTGGGAAACTACTTCGATGAAAATATCGCGATATATGAAAATCCAAGTACCATTTTTTCATCTTTAGATGTTCTTCCATAAAATGTATATGGGACCATCTTGAGATGATACACTTTCAAACAACAAAAATAATTTTCAAAATCGGTCCGCAATTGACGGAGAAATCAGTTAAAATACTTAAAAAAATACATACAGTCGAACATTTAACCTCCTCCTCTTTTTTCGAAGTCGGTTAACAAATCCAAACGAAAGGTTATTATTTTTCCAAAATAATTAATAATAGTATATATATTAATTGTAAAGTATACATTGAATATCGATAAGTTATAAGTCTGCACTCGTACTCGCAGTGGCGAGTAGTGCATTTACATAGTTCGTTTTCGCATGAGGGGAAGTTGTATCATTAGTCAACAGGATTTATAGTCTTTGCCCGGAACAAACACAAACATTTTAAAAATTGTGTTTTTGCTATAGGTCCCGTATATAATTTCATATGCATTTAGTAAAAAGCTTTTGATATTACGAACAGACACTTCAATTTTATTTATTTGTATAGATATCCGCTTCATCAGATGATGTATAACTATCGCATGTAAACCATAATCCCATTTTCAGGTTATCCACTACCCTCGAGCCCCAGCCCTTGGCGAGAGCAGAGATAATCCAGTGCGTGCACAAATGGAATGCCTGGGTCAAGTCATATATCGATACAAACGTTCAAGCGCTGCTTCAGAACATAACCAGGGTTAAAGCGCTGCACGAGATCAGAGAGGAAGCTTTTAAAATAGGTAACCATAAAGAAAGTAAATGAGTTGTAATGACAGTGACAGAAGTAGCTTTACTTAAGAGAAGGGTGAAGAGATTCCTGTCTGAGAAGGATAGGCAGTGTGCTGACACACGACAGTGTATCTGGTATTACAGTTGTTCATAGGCAGCGATAATCACTTAAGGGGCAGAATACGGCGCACTGCTATCTCGCTCATGCATCTTAACATTTTTGAAGATAAATAATCACTTAATATAATTATGAAAAATCGCATTCGGTGAAGTTGCTGGCAATAACATTACAAAGGTACGGCAAAAGTATCATTTTGAACCGATCAAATTTTCATACATGAAAATGGGCAAGACGGAAAATCCCATTTTTAGGTTTGAAAACTTGAATGGATCATAATGAAATTTTTGTTTATCAAAACCACAGCTTTAGGCATAGTCACTATGAGACAACCATTGAACTCTTTTTATCTCGTTCAATTTCGTAGTCACTATTTGGTTTACTCTAATAATAATTAGTAATTTTTATTTCTACACAGAAACACCTCAAAACTGGAGCACGATATGCGCTTCTCTAGACATCCCAGACGTTCACGTTTGGTGCCACTACTACCAGCCACTGTTGACCTCCCGCGTCAAAGCGATCATAGACAACCGATGGGTCAAGTTATACGACTCATTCAAAACCCAGATACTAATAGACCTGACGAAGGTATCCTCGGAGACTGAAATCGAGAAAGAGGCTGATATCAACTGGTTTGTTTGGAAGGATCTGATTGGTGAAACGGTTATTGAGAGCAGAAGTGACGTTGTTAAAGTTATGAACTCGTTAATGAAAGGTAGGAATGATGTGATATTATAGGCTTTATGAGAGTTATAGCCTGTTTTATAATCTGAGATATATTATGTAAACAAAGAAATGTCACGAAAAGTCACTGTCAAAGACGCCAGTTGCCTAGAACATGCGCAGACTTTTGTGTTTCAAAGTTCTGAATGGCACTGCAATTGTTTTGGCCCTGTGTTGTGCTTACCATCAGGCAAACGACCTGCTCGATTTGTTATCCAATAGTATAAAAAAGTACTTTGTAACTTATTTCAAACAATTGGTTTTAGGTATGACCCACCAAGATAGAGGCTACACTCCTACCCTAGAAAAGCTATGTCAAAGCTTAGACAGTGAGCTACAGAAGCTACTGGAAGATGTGAAAATATACCTATATCCGGAGAAAAAAAATGTCAGCAACAAGCTTCTGTTTACCTACGAAGATGAAGATGATACTGATCAGATGTTCAGCGACAGGGGAGATATAGAAATGTACCTCAGAGATATTTCTGATACGAATGTTCAGAGGTAACTATTTTAAACCGGTTATTATCAATAATTCAAATTGAAAATTATTTATTCATATAGGCCACAAGAGTGCACTAATGAAAGTTAAATGACTCTAAGTCATTTATATCTATATTTACCTATAAGAAATATATCTACTGATGTTGAAATTAAATTAACATTCTGACAACAGAATCGGGGCCGCTTTCTATATTTTAATTAATTTTTTATGAATTTCCAAAAAGTAAAGAGTACTTAGCGAAAATATATCAAAAGAATCTCGATGAAGCGAAGTGACATTGCCTCTGTATCTATCCAAAAATGGAGACTTGACGTGACACTATTATTAAGTAAGTAGTGATAAAAATAATGATTTTATTTAATTTAGTATTGATTTTCAGTATGATTAACTACATTAAAGCGTGTTTCGAAGAAGCCACCCTTCAATCTACCGAATTGCAGCAGAAGACTACTGCTATATACACCGCCAGATTCACGCAGGCGATAACAAACCTTATGCCGCATCTACGCAAGTGCTATATTCCTGATAACGTGTTGAATATTGATGAGAACGCGGTGAAGAGGTAAACTGGTTTTAAATCCTTTAAAAATATTTAAAACATGATTTGAAAGCAAAACGTTAGGATTTAATAAAATGTAAAAATACATGATATAAACTGATAAAAGTAGTAGCTAGATCATAAAGCCCTTTGTATAAAGGTGTTCATTACAAAATTTTAAAAATAATTTTCTTGACTTTTTTGTACTATTTTTTTTTTTTATGTTATTTGGTAACGAGACGAGCTGGTCGTTTGCCTGATGGTAAGCATAACGCCGGCCCATAACAATTGCAGTGCCACCTAGAACTTTGCAACATAAAGGCCTGCGCGGCACTGCAGTGCGCTCGTTACCCTGAGACATTAGGTATTAAGTCTCATAAGCCCGGTAATTTCACTGGAAACTCTGCTCATCAAACCGGAACACAGTAATGCTTGCACACTACTGCTTGGCGGCTGACTTCACAAGCAAAGCGGTGGTAACAACCCAGACGGACACTCGCAGAAGAGTTAGTCCTCCCACTAACAAACACTAAATTTTCAAGGTGGAACGAGCTATGCACAGTTTTAAAGACCAACTGGCTGTTTTGCTGGGGCAAATGGGTGGATATCGTGATGGTGAAGGTGGAAGAATTGACCTCTGGTCTACCTCAGGAGTTCACGCTCGAAGCTAATATCGATTACTTGATGATGGTAAGAAAAATACTAGGGCAGTAATAATGTAAATAGAAAAGGTCATCGTTACGAAAAAGTCTATTGATGAATATCGGCCTTCTCCATAAAGGGGGATTTTGCCGTAATACAGCACTCTAGCAGGCGTCTTGGTGATCACAGTAGATAGGGATGTTAACTCCATTTTTTTATGTGGTCAATCAATTCGGTTTCTCATGAGAATCAAATGTCTATAACGAAAGAACTGGAAATCGAATGTATTTTGTGTTTCATGCTACATCCCAATTATGATGTTGACTGAGAAGGATGCTGCTGCCCATTCCATGGATATTCCCTTGGGTCATACGATACAAGGCAGTTATGTAGTAATCTTCTAACCAAACGCTTTTAATTCTTTTCAGCAATGGGACGTCATAAAAATAATTGAAAAAGACGACGAGGGGAACTCTATAGAATCAACAATAAAAGTACCGGCTGGCCCTTCTCTAAAACTACAGGAATATCTTTATTCTATCAGTCGAATTCTAGACGAAGTAGTTCCTCACACATTACCTATTGAAATACACACTATATTCATAGAGAAAGTTACAGACATCACTTTCGCGCATTACAACAACGTTATAAGAGAGAAAGAGACGGATATCAATCAGAGGTGTGCGCTTCAACTCCTGATGGATGTGAGGCACTTGACTTTACTGTTAGTGCCGAGGGAAAATAAGAAGTGTATCGATATATCGCAAGAGATTTGTGAATTTATAAGGCAGAAGATAGATCCTTTTGACTATGACGTGTTCTATCCGTACATACAGACTAATTTGAAGAGGTCTGTCCAGAGGGTTCAGGTAATAATATTGTTTGTACTTTAGTATTATAAAGAACTAGCGACCCGCGCCGGCTTTTCACAACTTATGACAATCCTTACAACCCCTTAATTTGGCTCTGTCACCTGCCAAATTTTAGTTTCATAGATCGAGTAGTTTCAAAATTTTATGTTTAGACAATGACTCGGTTAGTGATCTTTCGATTTTATATATGTACTAGCTGTGCCCCGCGGCTTCGCCCACGTAGCTTAAGTTACTCCTTATAACATCAGCTATCTGCCAGTGAAAGTCCCGTCAAAATCGGTCCAGCCGTTTCGGAACATAATTTAACATAATTTAAGAAATGGTTAAAAAGTGGTTATAGGTACCGTACCGTATATTTCTACTATTCCTACTTATACGAAAGTGTGTTTGTTGGTTTGTTTATTTGTCGGTTTGTGGTTTGTCCTTCTTTCACACAGTAACGGAGCAACGGATCTACGTGATTCTTGGGACAAATATAGTTTATAGACCGGAGAGTAACATAGGCTACTTTTTATACTGGAAAAAAGCACGGTTCCTGTGCGAACGCGGGTAAAAACCGCGGGCAGAAGATAGTACTTTCATATGCATCAAAAGCTGTTGTTTTGATATTACAAACAGACACTTCAATTTTATTTATTTGTACAGATTAAAATTTACTTCTTTCCTTAAAAATTTCCCTCATCTTTGAGGGTAGATTTTGGGGTAGGTAAAACGGCCACGATAAATACTGACATAATTTAAAAGTAATTCTCTTTCAGACGCTTTTAGGCAGCCTGATACTTCATCACGGTCAACTGACAGGCATTATCGGTACCAAGCCGGTGTTGTCTGGAGGAAGCGGCGATAAGGCCGCCGCTCTGCTTGCTTCAGGAGACTCCCAGTGGTTCTCATTACTGCCAGTCGCCGCACCCGTCGTCAAGAAACAAGATAAACCGGTAAAGATTTTCTTTACTTTTTTCAAATTCTATTTGGTAACGAGACGAGCAGGTCGTTTGTATGATGGCAAGCATAACGCCGGCCCATAACAATTTCAGGGCTACTCAGAACTTTGAAACACAAATACCTGCGCGGCACTGCAGTGCGCTCGTTACCCTGAGACATTAGGTTTTATAGTCTCATAAGCCCAGTAATTTCACTGAATTTGTATATCTAACTGGAATACAGTAATGCAGATACATTACTGCTTGGCTTACCCAGACTAGAAAAATGAGAAAGAGGAAAAAATCAACGTAAATAGAAATCACAATAATTGTTACCTTTTTCCGCGGTATTGTGCTCATGGATTATCTCGTAATAAAAGTAGCCTTCAAATAATGAGCGTTCGATAAAATGACATTATATTTATTAATAATTCATTAGGAAGTATTTCTTGACACGGCATGTATTGTTAGGAATTTCCGCACTTAGAGCTGCTCTAATTAGTGACTGTTGTCATTTTTGCATAGATTTCTAAATATATTCCAAATGAAGTGGCTTTATTCGCTTAAAATACATTGGTCAATAAGGATGCTCATGAAACTTAAAATTTGGCATTAACTTTTTTCATAAAGTTATTAAAAACATCGTCCTTTAAAGCGATGATGACTTAGTGGCCGCCGACTCAACCTAACACCGGGAAGCGGGTCAAATTTAGCTTGCATTATTTGATCTAAACAATCGAACAATACATACAAACATTGCAAGTTAAATAAAAGCTTGTAAAAAATACAAAAAATAGAGTCGACACCACAAAGGCATATTTTGCGCCACACTGCGGTCTATGGACCGCAACTATCCCAGTCCTTCCTTGAACAAAACGCGTAAGCGCCGTGAAATTAGTGGCGCTTACGTTAGATGCAATTCAGCGCTACATGTTTTATTTGTTTAATTAGACGACATAATTATGGTATTAGCGCTGCAGCGAAAATGGAACAAGACTTTTGTTTCACATAGCTCCTCTAGTACGTTAGTACATATTACCTCGATGGTAAAAAGTAAGATCGTCAATGCCACTGACCTATCATCGCTTGAATAGCACGCTAGAAGAATAGAAAACTACACCTTAGATGCAATTCAGCGCTACATGTTTTATTTGTTTAATTAGACGACATAATTATGGTATTAGCGCTGCAGCGAAAATGGAACAAGACTTTTGTTTCACATAGCTCCTCTAGTACGTTAGTACATATTACCTCGATGGTAAAAAGTAAGATCGTCAATGCCACTGACCTATCATCGCTTGAATAGCACGCTAGAAGAATATGAATCCTTTGAAATTAATCCTAATGATGAAATTAATCTTATGTTATAATTAAGATGTTTGTTATGTTTGCAGGCTAAGAAGAAGCTAACCACATCGTCGAGTCCTGGCAGATCACGTGCAGATATATCTGATATCATGACTAGTTCGCTTCCCATAAATTTTGCCAACGCCAGGTCGGGCGCCGCTTCCTTTTTCAACTCTATGACTTCTGATTGGTTCAGCGGTTCATAAAACTAACAGTCTAATTACCCGTCTACTCTAAAGTCAACTAAGATAAAACGTATATAGGCAAATCTTACACTAAGTCTTGACTTAACACCAACTTCCTCTGCACCAACCAGTTTAATAACTGACGTTTCGTAAGGGAATTGAATTGAACGAAAGTGTGGTACATTTCTATATAGGTTTCCCACAAAGTAGAGAGAAAACTATGGTTTAGTCAGTATTGACATAGAAAATCGAAATGCGCATGAGCGAATTTTAAATATTTGACATGACAGTTTTGTTTGTTTGTCACTTTTTAAGCGCCTGCTTAGCGCTAGGACTTGCATAATCGGTATCATAAAGTTAGGAATCGCTTAAGGTTTAGTGCAATACGTTTTACATTCCTAAGTAGGGTCTCCTAGAAAGATGTGTAGACCTAGGAGCTGTCAAACTTTAGTGCAGACGGGCGTTAGACTCACTACCCGCGAGGGAAACATGCGAGTGAGACGACATGACTTACTATGAGTAACATTTCCCGTTAGGTCTAGGTATAGTCCTTACTTCAATGTAAAAAATCCTACCTATATGAATTAATACAATTAAAATGACATTGAATTAAAAAAAGCGTTATTACCTCTGTATAATTTCGTCTATATTTAAATGTTATTTATTAGTTTGAAATAAGAATGTATTTATTGAATAAGAGATCTATGTATATTTTTAAAATAAATTACCATGGAAACTACCCTCAAGTTCTTTAATTTATTTGTTACTCTGCAGAAAATAATAGTACCTACGTAATTTGTTTACATACAGCACAACCTAAGCCGGTAGGAAGTTTTATATCATACCTTTTCGTGGCATTCGGTATATACTAAACCAGTGCTTGTTTCAATGCACATTCATCATATATAGTACTTTTAGTGCACATATTACAATCGTTGCTTCCTCGACTCGATCTCTGTCAAATACTGACTATTTCAGATGTATAAAAAATTCAATCGAGCTTTAGTACAAAATCGTAGGTATAGGCCAGACTACTAAAATTATATACTTATACGCAGCTTATAATACTCAAGTAATCAAGTAGTTACATTGTTTTTAATCTACTTCACAAAAAGAGGTGGTTCTCTACTACTTTACTTTGTGGCGATGGCGATTCCGGTTTATTTTCATATGATTGATTCTTTTATTTTCTTATGATTCTTTTTCACGTATTTATATATCAAGGGTGGTCTTTTAATACATACTAATGAAAGAATGCCACCCCAAAGGGTGGAAAATGGGATGTAATTTCATATAAGTAGGTACTTAGGTATAGAGTTATTTTTGACTAGGTCAGCTCCCGCATTTTTAAAAGCCATTTTTTTAAGGTTCAAGTGAAACCCGTAAAATAATTTTTAAAACGATTTATTAACAAACATAAAGCATAAAATAATAATATCATATCTATATCACAACTAGACCTGAATTCCAGCGTCTTCATCACTTTTCTTAGCTTCTCCAACTTTCCTGCCCAGTAGTCTGAAGTTATCATTGTAACCGTCTCCATAACTGCTGAAGTAGTTACCCTGGTTGTATGGCCGGTCGTTGCCGGGCCGGTACTGGTTGTATCCGGGTCTGTAACCCAGGGAACCGCCTGGGTAGTTGTTGTAGCCTGGACGACTGTCGTAACCGGGCCTGAAGTAAGGACGGTTGCCTGAGGAACAAAATACATAGGTAAAGTAATAATTAGAATACAAACTCATAAGACACAACAAGTAGAAACTGACAACAAATAATCGTGACTTTGTTCGAAAGTAATAATTGTTAGAATACAAGTTTTATTTTAATTGAAATCGGATTCTAATCCTGCTATCCTACTAATATTATAAATGCGAAAGTGTGTTTGTTGGTTTGTTGCTTTGTCCTTCTTTCACGCAGTAACGGAGCAACGGATCGACGTGATTTTTGGCATAGATATAGTTTACGGACCGGAGAGTAACATAGGCTTAACTTTTTATCCCGGAAAAATGCACAGTTCCTGTGGGAACGCGGGTGAGAACCGCGGGCAGAAGCTAGTGATTTATATTCTCAGTTCTTTGTTTGATCTTTACTATAGGTATACCTAGGTACTTAGGTATTATAATGTGCCCATCTTGTCAGTACTAAAAACGATTTAATTTTAAGCCATTCTGTTTATAAATACGTTATACCTATAGGCAGCTATTTATAGATAATCTGTATTCAGCTGAAATATATTTTGTTTATAAAGGGATACATTGAATAATGCTGCATACCTAATTCTTTAGTATTAAATACAACGTTCAATAACCGATACAGATCGCGTGGGACACCGGCGATACATTCTTACATTGCAATGCAATGCCCGATGGAAGACCACTCACGGACACTGACTTCTTTATTCCCACAATGCGTAAACTATAGCACAATAGCCGGATGCGTTGACGCATAAGGGATCGGTTTTATAATTGTAGGTACCTACCAATAATTCTGATTTACATGCGTGTAATAATACCTTAACAATGTGCTTTGTAAAATTAGGTTTTGCCTGCGACTGCTACACACATGTAATTGTGGCGGGCAACAGTTAATTCTACATAGTTTTTAAATCTTCCGGATATAGATGCGTCATAACGATCGATTTTGTCGCCAAAAAGTTATTGCGATACCTGTCTGTTTTTATAGATACGATCTTACGCATTGCTGCGGACTGCGGCAAGCAGGACATAGGTAAGTCGCAATAATCTGAAGATAACATCGATCGTTACCTATTACCTACGCACTGGTCTGGGAGAGGGAGAGCTTTTATGCAGACCGTAGACGCTTATGCACGTATGCCTTTTGCTGTCAAAGTATAATAATCACTTAAATTATATTTATTTGTATAGGTAGATGATACGGGCCATGCGGAATACACTTTTACCCATTAACGCGGTCTTACATGTAGGCAGGTAAAGTCTGTTGTTATCGCGTCTATTACACACAACAATATCAGAGAGGTGAAGAAAATAGTTAGGATTAGATTTTATAAATGTTGCTATTTCCAAAATGAATAGTGCCGGTAGTGTTACTATTTTGTATTCTACGAAATACGGTTTGCAACTGTCAGTGGTTTGTAGGTGGAACATGACTCTGATGCATCTTTTTGGGCATTTTGATCACAAAAAGGTTTAATATTTAGTGACGTATAAACCTGATGCTCTTGACTGCTTTATTATTTTGCATATTTGCATGGATGTAGGTAAATATGTGCAAAGTAATTTAATTCACTAAGTAGTTGCCTACGAATAAAAGTATAATTATTTTTCGGGCTAGTCAGAAATGTGCGGGTATTGTGTGGCCATCTATTAGGTATAAGTTTCTTGCACCAACTGTATTATTAAAAGCCAACTAGTAACTTCAAAACTCTTTATCTTTAAGGGCTCCAAAAGGCCGCTGATGAATGTAGAATCTCTAAAGATGATCATGTTTATTAGTGTTCCTAAGATACATGGAACTCTATACGTATCTCATGGTCCCAGATCACTGAGACAAAACAGACAGGACATTAGAAATGAATAAGAGAACTTTAAAAAAGATACAAACCTCCATAACCCGGATATCCAGTCGCCCCGCCGTAGCCTCCGTATCCGCCCGGATAACCTCCATTATTACCTGTAGTGATTATAAATTGATTACCTTTACGTCATAATAACATGTCGTATAGTAGCTGTGAGGGTGTTTGCAAGTTCGATCATCGCAACGGGGCCAAAAATATTTAAGTCACAATAAATAAATCAAAATCTATTTTATCTAACTCCAGGTATTGTGGGACAAATTATTCAACCTCAATTTTAAGCGAGCCGCAAAAGAGCGCTCATGAAAGTTAAATGATTCTCAGGAGCGCTTCCACTTAAACCACAATTTAATACAAATAATATATGCAACTCAGTAGCATTACTTAGGCTATTTATAAGTTTTATTACAAATGATGCCTTAATGCACTTACCAAAAGGTACCTAGTACCTAAAGATTTTCAACTTGAGAGACCACTAGCTTGGTAGCTAGCAGAGCGAGTTCGAGAAAATGTCCAAGTACTGTTCAAATTTACTGTGTACGTGACAAGTATTTACTTTTTAGTTTCCGTGACGATATGCAATCAACATCCTCACAAAATCAATAGGTATGTAAGGAGCTACGTCACAGCTTTAGAGATTGCTATCTAAGTAACTAGATAATTTATAAATGTCACTGGTTGTTTCTTAGAATTTCAGCACAGTGTAATTATAACGATCTGGGTTGTTTTTAAAAGTTGAGAACAAGATGAAATACCATCCATCTATCTCAGAAAAGCACAGATTCGAGGCATCATATTTCATATTAACAAATAAACCTTTGTATTTATTTTATTAAAGCTATTTTCAAGGCGAGCACCGGCGTTTAGGACCTGATAAGATCATGTTTTTAATCATAGAAATATGTTTTCATAGATTTCAAGATACATATGAATTGGTCGGCATCAACAAAAAATGATTAGAATCAAATAATTTTAAATCAGTAGTTTTTAATCTGAGATCAAGTGGCTTGTCGAAGGCCTGTTGTGAAACATTATAATAAACACATTTCTCTCAAAATTGATATAGGTAGGTACCTATATCTATTATTATATCTTATACTCTTTGAGGAACTACCTACTTCCTAATCACTGCTTACCTATAATACTAGGTGGTAGGACTAACTCTTCTGCGAGCGTCCGTCTGGGTTGGTACCATTGCTTTGCTCGTGAAGTCTGCCTCCAAGCAGTAGGTAATGCGCAAGAATTACTGTGTTCCGGTTTGATGAGCAAAGTAGCCAGTGAAATTACTGGGCTTATGAGACTTAATACCTATCTCTCAATACCTGCCGTAGGGTAACGAGCGCAATGCAGTGCTGCGCCGGCCTTTGTAATTCAAAATCCTGGCTCCAGAGTGGCACTGCAATGGTTATGGGCTGGCGTTACGCTTACCGTCAGGTAAACGACGGTACGTCTGGTACGTATCTCGTTACGTTTGCGTTTACGTTTGTTTACGAGAGGAGCTCTCGTTACCAAATAGCAGAAAAAAAAACAAGAAACAGAATGCGTGATGATTCAATGGTAGTGACGTCGGCAGGATATGAAGGTCGGTGGTTCGAATTCTACAATTAGCTTTATGAGGTATCGTTGAAGAAAAACATCGTGATGCAATCATAGCAAGATGATAAGGCAACTTCTAGTGCTTACCTACCTGGCTAGCTACCCTCATAAGATGAAAATCTCTCCAGTCAATCTACGATGCGAAGTGTGATTGATTTGGAACGCTCGTGTACCTATCTATGGGGCTCTAAGTGCTAGTTCCCAGTTTAGGTTTAGCACAGCGAACTTTTTGCATCAACTGCAATCTACTGGGCTCGTCAAAATGAATCACATGAGCTCAAACTATTAGGGACTGTTGTTGCTACTGAAGAGTTCAAGCATCCACCTCCTGGATCCATCATCAGATCAGTTCCATGACACCAAAATATAGTTTTGTTATCCGAACTACATATACATACACAGTTTCATTTCGATACGATAATAATTAGAAGTAGGTTAAAATTGACTTCTAAGATTTGATTACATTGTTTGTTATTGTGCGTTAATTAAAAAAGAAATACTAATTATTCTCACCTCCATAACCACCCTGATATCCCTGCCCTTGATACCCAGATCCATATCCCGATCCACCATAACCCGGATAACCCTGACCTCCGTAGCCTCCTTGACCACCGTAGCCGTGACTTCCATAGCCTTGACCTCCATAGCCTTGACTTCCGTAGCCTTGACCTCCATAGCCTTGACTTCCGTAGCCTTGACCTCCGTAGCCCCCGTAGCCACTGTTATAGCCTCCATATCCTGCTCCTCCATACCCTGGCCTTAAAAGGCCATAGCCTCCACTGCGCCTTTGTCCATCCAGTAAATCTGAACTCGCATCAGCTAGTTTTTGTGACACCGACACGGCCAATGCGCATGAGAAGAATAATATGTTCTGAAAAAAAAACATAATTTACTTTAGAATCTTTAGGAGTAACTTAGGCTATGTGGGCGAAGCCGCGGGGCATAGCTATTATTATAAAAAAATACCCAGAATCTTGTAAAATGCGCTCAATATTTTGAGCGATAACTATCATATTTTTTGTAACCAAAAAAAGGAAATTTAATCATAAAGACATAAAGATGTAAAAATATTTCAACTTTATCAAAACAAAATCAAATCATACATTTATTTGCAAGAATACATAATATTACACTTTTCAGATGTTCCAAAAAAAGTCACAGTAGTCAGCGTGCAAGCAGGCGTGCAAATATTGAAATAGTCATATTAATGTTAGGTCACCTAAAGTTTAAATATTCAGCAGCGTTTAAATATTCATGGTGTCTCTTTCTTAATTAATTAAAAACTACGAAATAACTTTCAACTATAAGCAAACGAATCGCCATTTTCAACCTTTTTTCAATACAAATGGAGGGGCCAGGCCTTAAGTCTCATAAGCCCAGTAATTTCACTGGCTACTGTGCTCATCAAACCGAAACAATGTAATGCTTACACATTACTGCTTGGCGGCAGACTTCACGAGAAAAACGGTAGTACCAAACCAGACGGACATCGCAGAAGAGTTAGTCCTACCACCTAATAACATGGAATAAGACTTGCTCTCAAGAAGGTACTGCTACTGCTACAGTGCTACATGGCAAGAGATTTTCAAGTTTATAAAATCTTTCAATCGTAGAATTGAAAAGTACGTTGAATTATTTTCCAGTTGTTATTAATGCTTTCGCAAAAAGATCTTTTGTACATGCAAATTCGTGACAAAAAAACAAATTATTTAAAAAAATAGGAGCATAAAACCGATTATGATCAATATCGTGTTCGATAAGAAAGTGCATTTTGTAAAAAATATGAACGAATCAAAGATAGCAGTGATAAGTGATAACGCGTGGAATTCAGTAGCTGATAACAGAGATAAGGCGATATCAAACATAATTAAACAAACTAAAATAGACGCCGACAAGTAATCAACGATTTGAAGATAGAAAATAACATCTTTTATTTTATCTACGAATTTGATATAGGTACACATGATTTTGTTGAATTTTTATAATACATAAAGTCTGCTCTAACATAGTATCCTCATCTTGAATATATGTTATCCTATTAAAAATAATAATATTTATTATAATGTATAATATTATCCTATTCATATAGGTACCTATTTTTCCAACTGTTATAAGTTGTTGTTAATTCGTTATTTTGCTTAAAAGTTTCTTTCAAGGTGTGATTATTTATAAATGCTTGTCAAATTAACATATTTTTACTCCTGATTAATATATTACGTAAATGTTGTTAGTTAATACTAACAACATTTACGTATAAAAAAACGAATATCACATTCATCAAACTGCGCTTTTAAACGTTTTCTGCCGTTTGCGCGATTACTAACAGGTTGTAAAACAACTAGTAATAATTAATATACACGAAATTACTATCTCACCATTAAATTCATTTTATAAATAGCACACACTTATAAATTACACAGCTCGCAACGTCCCACCGAGTCTGTGACCTCACTGTGACGAAAGATCTTCCGATCTCGGCTTTATATTCGATCAGAAGACAAACGTCAACTTTTTGCTACGCGTTATAATTGTAATTGTATTAGTTTAGTCACTTCATTGTTTTGTTGATCAGCTGTTATATAAAATTGATCCGCTAGGGATTGACTTTGTTTGGTGGTGCATATTAGGTGAAATGCGGTTTAAGCTTTTGTATGACGGGATTCCAGACACAATAGGAAATCTATTGTAGGTACGTCGGCGTCATGCGGTTCCATCACACTCCAGCTAAAAATTAACAAACAGACATTGCTTCTCATTTGATATATACATAACGCTCACCTCACACACATCCTCCACACACCTCTGCCCTAGGATTATCTGTGATATAAGGTGGCATGTCCACAAACATATACACAATAGAAACATCCAAGACCCGTAAAAAAAACTGCGCGCATCATACAAAGTTTGCCCCGGGCTTCACAGTTTCGCACCCGGGGCCTGTCGCTTTTCAGGGTTACTTTACTAAGTACTTAGCCATCGGAGGCGACTAAACAGATAAAATAATTTTGTTAACATACATCACTATTTGCCCAAGTCACATCCGTTAGTTAAGGAAACAGACACAAAGTTAGGAAATGCGTTATTAAATCATTATCAATTGTATGTTTTGTATGGAAGCTGTAGAGATCATGTAATAATCGGATGATTGCAAAAAAACAATTATAATAAGATGACGCTTCATACAGTATAGAGTACCTTCCTTTTTCCCACAGTAGATGGTTTTGAACCTGTCTTTAGCTAAGTGATTGTGGCTTGTGAGGTCAACCGCCAATCAATCACGACTGCTAAACACACAACCCTTCCTTTTGGCTTTGCAGTAGATGGGTAAAAAATCGGCTCGGATCGGGCTTCTGAGTCTTCAACATCGACGCAAAATTGCAAGTCTCTCAGTGTTTTACAGGATACTTGCCCGTATGTGGTTGATATCCCTCATGTCCGTACCAAGCGTTTGGCTTCAACCTTCATTATACGGATGGCTAAGGAGTGGAATTCTTTGCCAGCCTCTATGTTTCCCAATCTGTACAACTTGGGTAAAAGAAAAAGAAGTAAATGTTAAATATTATCCATTAATTCATAAATTGTCAAATTACTAAATATAGTTTGTTTCAAATCTTTAATACACATGATGCATATCTATGCCGCAGTATTAATCTTTTTGAATAATTTTATCGTACATTGCATGTGTTTTCAAACGTGCTGCCATGCGAAACATAATGATTACCTATACCTCATAATGACGAATTGCACTTATCCCAGGAAAATCTATATCGATTAGATACTTATCCATATCGGTTACCTATCTTCAACCTATATATATAATAAAACGTCTAAAAATTGCTTAAAAAAGCGACGAACCGACTTCAGTGACAAACTACTGAACCGATTTTGATGAAATTTCTATGGGACCAATCTGATAGTATACGCTTTCAAATAAAATGGAATTTTCCAAATCGTTTTATAAATGACCGAGATCTGAGGTAACAAACAAAAAAAAAATACCCGACGAATTGATAACCTCCTCCTTTTTCGGAAGTCGGTTAAAAAGAAGGTCAATTTTGTAGGAATCATCGCCCAGGCTACATCGCTTATCATAAAGATGTGAAATTAGGACCCAATATTTCTCAAACAGTCTAGACTGTGAACAATAAGGACGGATTTTTCGAAATTTCACCTCTAAGGGGGTCAAATGGACCCCTAAAGTTTGTATGGAAATATATAAAAAAGTCGAGCTACATCGTTGAAACTTGGTTTGAATACCAAACATAAAAAATAAAGAAAGGTATGTCTCAGGATTTTTCGAAATTCGTCCCTTCATTTATGAAGGCTGAACGGTCAAAATGAACTAAAAAATCTAAATGCTACTACGATGGAACTTTGTAAATGTACTAAGAAAATATGTTTTTTTAATAGTGGGTTGAAAATATTTTTTTTAACTGCAGTAGGTATCGAAACTCGGTAAATTTACTAAAGATATTAAAATAAAAAAATATTTTTACCATTTTACAAAATTCATCCCCTAAAGGGGTGAAATGGGGTGTTAAAGTTGAGATTTTCCATGAACCTAAGGTGATAAAACTTCGTAGTTCTTGAAGCTTTATTCCCAGATGATTAATATGGAAGCTTAATTATTATAATGACGTCATTTCCCCATCCCTACTATTCTTATACCCACTCCTTACTTACTATATAAATGAAAAAGTGTGTTTGTTGATTTGTCCTTCTTTCACGCAGCAACCATCAACTGTACCTACGGAAAGGAAAGTGACATAGGGTATTTTTTTATCCGGGAAAAATTACGATTCCGGTGGGATTTTTCCCGTAGCTGCATGGGTGAAACCGCAGGCTACTACTAGTTTCATATAGTACTATAATATACAGTATAAGTGTACTTATAAACGAGTCTAATCGCTTGATGTCCGTTCCTTAAGAGGCAAGGATAATGTCTCTGCAGGGTATGAATACGTAATTTTTGTTTTGTTCTATTATTGTTACTGTCTATTGGGAGTTACAGTTTAATTTATGCGTTTACAGAGTGCATATAGGTATGCATATTTATTGCGAATTAGTAGCATTAGTCATAGAGGTGTTAAATTCTTTAACACCTAAGTTGGTAGTAACCTTGCTTGCGAAGCGAGTGAGTGACCCTGGTTCGATCCCTGGGGAATCCTAGTGTGGCGGCACAGAGTATACTAAGGTACCTACTACTACGTTTACTACTAGTAAACGTAGTAGCGTCTGTGAGGAATCGAAAAAAGAATGCAATAAGTATATAGGAGCTATTTAAATCTTGATGAGTTCTCTTCCATGTTTCAAATCTGTTATAAAATGTTTTTCTCTTTAAAGTTTTTAATACTCGATAGATCATAATTATTGATTGTAAGTGTGTTCGGAGAAGTAGGCTCAAGGAGTAGGCACCTTACTCTAAATTACAGTTGAAGTAAACGATGCGTGTCTACAGCTACGTGGCCGATTTTCGACATTTTTTGTAGGCTTATAGTTGACCTCTACCATACATCCACCATCTATTGACAAACGACGATGTGATCAACGTCGAAGCACGCTTGCCTCGAAGATACCTGTTCATACGACGATGACGACGATGCAGCTCAGGTTGATGATTGCTTGTTTGATGTTTCTTCAATGTGAAAATTGTATGTAGGTATCACATTCGTAGAGCACTGTCATAGCCAAAACTTGTCTTTCATAGTCTTAAGTTAGATTTAAGGTTAGTAATTTTTTTTAATTTTTACAAAAAACATGTCTTTGTAGTGATTTTATAATTTACTCTTTGCTAGCTGGAGTAGTTAAGTGGAACTTCCTGTAGAGTACAGTGATGTAAATAAAATTTCTCTTTATCTTTTGCTTAATAAATTAAGCAATGACTTAAGTTTAAGTGATTATTGCTTAATATTATGAGCTACGTTACTAATAAAATCCTTTTATCACAAAGTTACGAGTAACTATAAACGTAGGCGGGAAGGTCTATGAGACCTTAATGCAAAAATGGCTTGTAAAATACAGTCCTTCGGGTATTTCTTGTCCCGCGGCCTTAAATCTTTATGGGTGTTAAAATTTAATATTAAGGTTATTCACATAAATAAGCAAGGTATTGAGGTAAATATTTTCGTATAAAACTCAATTTCAGCACCTCTTTTTGTATGGTAATGTTATAGGACAATATTCTTTGGCGTTTGACGGGTTTCTGAAGAAAGTTAGTCGTAAGATCTCGTCGAGTTCGGTTATCTTCACTTTATTATCACCTGCGGTCCAAGAAGGGAGGTGATGTAAGTTCAACTTTAGTGATGTAGTTAGAAATAAGGACAGAGCTCACCAACTATTTAAACGGAATTTCTACTATGAACTAGGTTTGACTCTGCATGCACTGAGATTCACTTCAAATTATATGAAACAGAATTCTGACATCTGCTGTCAATTTTCAATTCAATCTTCGAGCATGGCTGCGTGCATCTCACCACTTCCTTCATCCCTCCCAATCTCTGATGCCACATTACTGGGAGCTTATAATCTCCTCTGTCGACAGCCAACAACAGAACAATAAGGATAGCCGTGCAAAGAATTATCCAGAGTTTTTGCTTTAGTTATCTGGTGGCTCGGGCGGCTGACTGCACCTAAATGTGCCTTTTGTCACCTCGGGAAGTATAGAACCCGCTAGTGATGGCTAAATAATTTTATAACTATACACAATTTCGTAAATTCATGTCACCGGATTATTGTAATAACGTAAGATCATAATGAATCACGTAGGTAAGATGATAAACTGTCGAATTAAAGTGAACAGACCATTTGGTTTACAATGTAACTCTTCAAAATTAGATAGATTATAATCTATCCGTGGCTTGCCGTCAGATTGTATAAGATAACAAATAGTAAAACTTAAAGTGCGCAATGATTGGTCAAAAACCGCGCATAATTTGCTCCCCTTCCGCACCCCGCTTTGCACTTTCATTCTGTACTGAACAAGCCGGTGTTTCATTGTTTTTGTTCAATAAATTCGATGTGAATAAAAATTAAATGCAATTCTATAAAAATACTTTGACCTGAGTAATTACGTAATTTGTAACTCTACGGCATACACGTCAGCTGCTCAAGATCCGCCAACAACATTGAACAATCAAGGACATGTTCACAATTTCACTATCACCAAAATTGTATAGATTGTAAAACTGTGCACTGATTGCTTACCAGTGCTTGTTTGTTCACAATCTGGCGTCAAGACACGGATAGATTATAATTAATCTATAGAATTTTGATGCTATGTATTGTACCATATTATATTATCATAAGCCAATGGTTATGAACAGACCAATGTCTGTTCACAATGTTATTTTTATGTTATTTCGTAACGAGACGAGCTTGTCGTTTGGCTGATGGTAAGCATAACGCCGGCCCATAACAATTGCAGTGCCACTCACAACTTTGAAACACAAAGGCCTGCGTGGCACTGCAGTGCGCTTGTTACCCTGAGACATTAGGTATTAAGTCTCATAAGCCCAGTAATTTCACTGGCTACTCTGCTCATCAAACCGGAACACAGTAATGCTTGCACATTACTGCTTGGCGGCAGACTTCACGAGCAAAGCAGTGGTAACAACTCAGACGGGATACTCGCAGAAGAGTTAGTCCTACCACTAAGAAATAAAAATATACAAAATATAAACGTTAACAAATAAACTCATTCAACAATATAAGTATAAACTTATAGTTTTTAAAATAATTCAAATGTTTGTTTGTTTGTTAACTAAGCGATCATCACGACTTCCACCGTAAACCCAAAAACGATAATTACAAAAGTTATCTAAGAAACTGTCTGTAAGAATAAATAGGACCAAACTTAATTACTTTCACAACTCGTATGCCAATTTCTAACGCTCTCAAAATCAAAGTAAATTAGCTTCTAACTTTTGAAAGGATAATTTCCTGACGGTAAAATCTGAGCTGCTTTAAGCAGAAATCCTCGCAAAAATCACGCGAACCAACAACGGATTCGCGTTGGCATTCCCTGGGCGAACTAATTAAGTGGAGTCTATTCAGGTAATAGCGTTGAATACTTAATGATACCTAGATTGCAGCGTTTTATTCCTAGGACCTATAGTGGTAGGACTCTTTTGTTTGAGTTTGTCTGGGGAGTTCTGTTTTAGCCCTTTTATTCAGCTCCATGCGATAATGTCGAAGCTTAAATGGGGTCTTCAGCTGTGCTGGATTTTCAAGTTAACATTCTTCTTTAGCATGGGCCATATAAGAGGGCTTGAAAGTTAAATGACTCTAGGTGCCTTTTGCCACAATAATTTATATTACAGTTAATGTCTTCGGAAGTCGAGAACATTTCAGTGTGGTGAGAAAATTTATTTTGTAGTTGTGGGTGGCCCATTGAATGCGATGCTTACTTATTATCATTTATTTTATGTTTAAAAGGCTAGAGTTTGTCTACTATCTATAACCTATCATTATCAGCGTAATTACGCTCCCACTGATGGGATACCGGCTTTCTCTCTCAGAGAAACAGAGAAAGAGTACGGGCTATAATCAACCACGCGAGCCCAGTGCCTCTTCGCAGGATGTCACAGTCACTTCCTCGAATCTACCTATATATAACTTGATGTTAAAGCGGACGGTAAGTATCCGTTTTGGAGTAGGTACTTTACATAAACGGACAGAAAGGCTACTAAAAATATTTGTTAAAACTCACTACCAGTCCAAAAAACCAGCCAAAAAATGTTGTCAGAGCTTAGCGAAAAAGTTAATCTGAGATCTCAGCTCTTTTCATATTCTAATTACTTATAACCTACCATGGACGTAAAATTATAAAATCCTTGGCAAGTACCGAACTTTTCGATAAATAAAATTGACAGATCGAATGGTTAAACATTTAAATTAGAAATAGGTCATTCTTAATTTTTTCGAAAAAGTAACGAAACTGATTCTAGGTACTTTCTTCAATAAGAAGTGAATATTCGCATCTCGCAATTCGAAGACTGGTTTATGGAACGAAGACTATTAATTTAACATTAACATAAATCTAAAAATGGTTTTATCGTCGTTTGCAACGGTCTTCATGTTTTACTGTCTACCAGTCAAACTTGTCGTCGTCACAAAACTAGTTTCGGAGATTAGTTTTCGTTCTCGGGAAAAAGGCTGTGTATTATTTTCCAAAAAATCTAATTTTAACTATTTCAACTTTCAACTTTATGGATCGCAATCAATAGCAAAGTTCCGTACTTGCAGGGCTGATATATTAGGCCTAAAAGCTATCTTTGCGCTTAATAACGTAGCAAGCGAAAACAATTTCTCTCGTATTAGGCTCGGGAAATTGAGTTTTCAGAGGGCTTGTAATTTTTTCACGCTCGGAAAATGACATCCTTGATGTGAAAAATTAAAGACGAATTTGACCCTTAACAGCATGCGCTGTTAAATGGTCAAAATTACGGTCAAGGGTCCCACTATATCAAATGTGGGACTGGATGACTGTTCGATATAATATAAAAGAAGTTGGATTAAATAACAAAATAAACAAAATTATTGTACAATCATCAAATAAATACTAATTAAATAGAGCGATGTATTTTATAAAAATAGCTATGAGCTATGATGATTTGTCTTTAGCGAAAATCGAGATACTAATAAGTAATCAATGTTAGCGAATGATAAGCAATCGACCAATGACATAGCACAACCCTTATGCACTGCTATATCAGAGAGTTATATTATTCTAGGTGTCCATTCCAAGTAGGTTTCCAACCGATAGAGAAGAACTCGAAACTCGAATCTAGTCGCCATTATTTTTTTTTAATGTTTTTTTTACTTTGTTTTAATATGTTATTCATAATTATGTTCCTATACCATTTCAAATCTATATATGGTGTCAAGACATACCTAATATATAATTATATTAGGTTATTACTATACAAAATAAAACCCAGGACAGGATTCGAGCCCGCTGCTAATTACTAATGATTACTAAAACATAACAACATATTAAAAAATACTATAAGTTTCCAGGATAATACCATTGAAATTACGAAAATCAAGCGATCTACTTAGTGTTATGTGTATTGACTGCAATTATTCATATAAATGGGATCTTTTAATCATATAAATAAGTAGAAAAGATTTTGAGTACCTATTGGACTACTATGACCACGATATAAAGTACAAGAACTTGTGCAACTTTCAATCTTACGCCGAATCTAAGTTCGTATCCCAGCACGGCCCCGCACCAGTCACTTTTATCAAATTATGGGCGGATTTATTACAACCGCTCTAGAATAGTGAAGGAAAACACCGTGAAGAAACCTGGCATATTCAAGAACCACAAAATGAGGACATGTGACATCTACAAAGCCGCACTGGGCCTGCGTTGTGGATTATGGCCTAAAATTTCCTCTGAGATGGCCTGTCTCCCAACAGTGGGAGCGTAGTAGGCTGATAGTATTAGAAGTACAGAAATAGACGGTTGCTAAATTATAGACCTACTGCCATCTGGTGGCCACTTCGTTACCAGAAAGGGTAAATTTTGTAAAATGTTATGGAAACTTTGAAGGTTTTGAATAAGTTATACTTACTTAAAGCGCAGTAATTAGTAATTCTTCGCAGTTCCCTTGTCTTCGAGTTCTCCCCATTTTCTTTATAACCAGATCCGCCAACAATGCCGCAGTTTCCAAATATACCCACATTATTTAGGTGAAAACATGTACAGGGTTACCAGATAGGCATTCCTAAATTCCTTTAAAATGCTTTAATTCTGTAAGCTTTTAGAATTATTACATTAATTTCATTTCTATGAACAAAATCCTTACATTTTATTAACATTAAGTTTTTTTTTTCACTTCTCATGTTGCTTACTTACCTAATTATACTTTAACACAGCAATATTTGAAAGCCTTAAACAACTTACTGATAAACGTTGAGGACTGTGAAATTAATAAAATAATAATTATATGATTATAACAATTTAATGGTGCTACAATGATTCAGTCAATATAGTATCCGAAAGCAACCTTGGTTTTATTGAAGACTAGCTTCTGCCTGTGGTTTTAACCGTGATCACACAGGAACCGTACATTTTTTCCGGGATAAAAAGTATTCATGTCCATAAATTATATCTATGCCAAAAATCATGTCAATCAGTAGCTCCGTTCCTTCGCGCAAGAAGGACAAACCAACTGACCAACATGCCTACTGTACTATAGTACAAGTATGAGTGATCTTATTTGATGCAAAAAACGACGATGTTTTTGTTACGTATATTGCATGACCATAGTCGAAATCTTTCAGTTTTAATTTAGTAGTGTATTTGTTTCTAAATTATTCTTACTCACAATACCCCTCAAACCTGGGTGAAAGTTGGGCACTGGCAACATTGAACGTATTCTTAGTAGGTACAAGCAAAGCGTCCTAAGTGGCTCCTTAATTAAGAACTGCTGAAGTGTTTTGATGGCGGCACATTAATTTTATCTTGTTTTTCTGCCTTCCCGACCAATTATCTCAGGGAGTTCCCCTGGAATGTTCTTTAGAGTTTTAATTTTACTTGCCAGTCGTAATTATTACTTTACTTCATGGTACCTACAGTAGTCTGCCATGATAGCTGACAGTTTTTATCACTTACCTTTTACCAGGTGCACTAATAGGACTAATTCTTCTGTGAGTGTCCGTCTAGGTGGGTACCACTGCTTTGCTCGTGTAGTCTACCGCCAAGCAGTATTGTGCAATCGTCACTGAGTTCCGGTTTGATGAGAAAGTATTCAGTAAAATACTGGGCTTATGAGATGTAATACCTAATGTCTCAGAGTAACGAACGCAGTTCCACGCCGGCCTTTGTATTTAAAAGTTCTGAGTGTCATCTGCAATTATTATGGGCCTACTTACCGTCAGGCACACGACCAGCACATCTCGTTATCCATAGTATAAAAAACCTTTCTGAGTTTTCTACTGGATAAACGTTGATCTATAATGAGACTTATAAATGTACTACAGCTTCGTAACTTGCAGCAGTAGTAGGTACTTACCCACTACTGCTTGGTGGCAGGTTACATCAGCAATGCGGTGGTACCCACCTAAAGGGAGAGTTGCTAAACTGTTAGGCCTACTGCACGTGTTCTAAGGTCACGAAGTGTTTAATTAAGATCCACAAAAAATAACGATCAAAGAAAGGAAGTCGGTTCTATTAACTTTTTAGATCCATTATAAATATCAGAACTCATTTATAATAACTGTTGGCTTCCTTTGTTTCCCTGTGCCGCTAATTTCCTTTTTGTTCCAAAGTTTTCGGGGGAAAATATTAAGAAAAATTCTGTGTTCAGTTTCCGACCTTTAATTAAGAATATATTGAAAAAGGTAACGGGATATACCTGACTAATTTTACTATAATAATCGTTTATTTCTATGTCATTATGATATTTGAGAGATGATGAGATGTCGTAATAAGGTAGGAATATCAATATTTTCTTTGAAAATAGAAGGTGATTTATTTTTGTGGGAAGAAAAGAGCCAAATCAGTGGCCCAACTCTACAGTCACACTAGCGATTTTCAGTGAGGCGATTGGTCAGCGCGAACACCGTGTAAGGTATTCACTTAGAGGCGCAGCACGTAATGTATCTGACACTGTTTCAAGTTATCAATATAGTAAGTAGAAGCAAGCCTGCTGCGAGCCGCTTGCGCGCAAAGCGCGGCGTGCTCACAGAACGAATGAAGAGTAAACGGTAGTTATACCTACTCTTTGAGATCGATTACTGGTTTTGTATATTTCACTTTGACAGAATCGACTTGGACTTTTATAATTTTTGATGAGGTTTATGTAAATATGAACGCAGCACTCTGCACTAGCCATCATTTCAGAAGACATGTTGTCAGCGTGAGATCCTTGCGAGAACTGCGGATTCGGGTGTTGGTAGCTGGGTACGCGGTGAGCATGGACGAGTCGTACATACTTGTAGATTGATACAGTATCAGATACATTATGTGTGGTGAGTAACCTTACGCACGTAACGTGTTTGCTGCGACACGACACCACGACGCGGACGCCACGTTCTCTCAATATTGTACACTGTACCGTCGCGTGCGGGAAGCCTGCACACGGTGCAAACACTTTGCGCAGAATGCAGTGACTTGCTACGCTCGCGCTACGAACGCGTTGACAGGTCGTCTCGCTGGAAACACGCTCGCAAATCGCTAGTGTAATAACGCTCCAACTTCATTCGAAATATACGGACTGGACCCGACTCAGACACAACAAAGGTAGACTTAATGAAGAGATAGTCATATCACCTGGTAAATAGAAATTGACTTTCTTCAGTGCTTTAGTAAAAGGCTACATCTTTCTCTTTTTATCACCACCGTTAAAGTTACATAGTTGTTTGGGTAAGCCAAGGGTTTTTTTTCTTTTTTTTTTAATTTTGTTACATTACACTCTATGGACACGTGGTCCATACTCTTATAAGATTAGGTCATATATTAATAGAAATTAACGATATAAAGAAAAAAAAAACATCAAGACGGGAACTATGGTCTTAAACTAAATTAAAATAGAACTAAATTACAAGACAACAGAAGGATTACAATTGGAGTTGACCAGACACCACAAGCGGCACCCGTTCACGAGTATGACCCATGTGCCAGCCATCGCTCTCCTCAACCATTACCGAGGGAAGAGGGCGACCCGCCACACGATGCCGCCGCGAGCAGAATCCTTTTAAGTAATATAGTAAATAATAAGCCAAGGGTTTAATGTGCTACTTATATATTAAGGGATAAACGGCTATTACATATGCGTTAAAAAGCTAACCGTGTTATCACAAAAAAGTTATCAAACGCACTCCAGTACCACGCAGGTTTTTGAACAAGACACGAGCAAGCTCTGCCGGTCTCTTTTCTTTGATGTAGGTAAAATATATATTACCTATTTGAAAAACACAGAGTTTTTCAAGATATATTCCTCTTTTAGTCACCAATAATGTAACACCATTCAAGCTACTCCATTGCTTGGACAAAGGACAAGAGCCCTGGCAATTCTTTTGAGATGTCACTCTACTACAGTGACCTCCCTACTTATTGTTATTGTTTAATTCATATGACCAGCCTTGGTTACTCATATTATTACCCTATTATACCTTTCGAGTAATATTTGTGTCAAGAACGTCGTGCGGTGGGTTTTTCGACTGTCATCAATTTATTAATGAATATTGGTTTTATTGACATTAATAAGTCGACCGTAATGTGATTGATTAAATTTGATAAATCAATAATACGAATAAATACAATTAACATGGAGCATAAGACGTGTTATCAATAATACGAATATTTAAGGTAGTTTAGAAATAGAACACCAATTATTACAATGCTATAGCGTCTGCCCGCGGTTTCATCTGCGTTCTCACAGGAACCGTGCATTTTCCGAGATAAAAACTAGCCTCGTTACTCTCCGGTCAATAAATTATATCTATGCCAAAAATCACGTGGATCCGTTGCTCCGTTAAAGGAGGACAAACCAACAAACGTAAAAACTTCGCATTTATTATATAAAATTACGGATTTAAAATTATAATAATTATAAAATTAAAAATTACGATTACAATATAAATCATATTCAGAGTTCACGTCTAGGAAAGCGTTGAGAGAACGGTACAGAGGGGTGTCGCAGCTATGGCAAATGTTCGGCAACCGGGAACGGAGAGAAGCCTCCCTTTATTAACTGACTTTCGTCGAACGTAGCGCTGAACCATCGCAGTACCTACAAGGGATGAAGACTTCTGTCAATGAATACTGGCATAAAATACAGAACAATTACGCTGTACCTACCTACCAATGATACTCCTTTTAGTTATTACAAACTTACGTATTACATGCCCAAGGAGGGGAAAATTTAGCCATTCTGAAAGAAAACTCAATTACTACGAACATTGTTATTTATAGAAGAATAATTTCACTTTTATGAGGCCATGTCCTATTTATTTAAGGTAACAACAACATAAACACGCTGTCTTAAAACCTCATAAAGGTAATGGTCACGTAAGGGAAATACCAGCTAGATTTGGCCCAATGTCGACTTGCGCCCACGGCCCACACAAGTCTGGGATATGAGTCAACCGGCCTTGTACCTACGAGTCACGCGTCAGAGGTCATTTTTGTTTGGACCAATTTAATACAGATGTTGTCACCATTTTTTTAATGATGTCAGTCAATTCTTTTTCTCCTGAGAATCAAATGTCTTTATCGAAAAAACTGGAAATCAAAAGCTAGAAAGATTAAAAATGAGAGTCAAAGTCGGGCGACCTACTGAGCCCTAAAACGCCCCATACAAATTGTGCTGAAAGCGTGACGTCACATTTTCAACGCGGGCCGTAAAGTTGTACTGAAAACGTGCGTTTTGTTGATTTGAAAATCATACGTTACTGTATTTTAGTACATAGTTGTTTTACATTTTTTTATTAATTCAAATGTGAATAATATGATAGTAGACCATTTTCACGGGAATACTTTCATCGTTAAATAATAATCACCGTAAATATCTCGTTACAATGTATGAATGAGTAAATAACCGTTAAAGTTTATAATATAAATATAACTGTGTTAAGGTTATAAGTGTTTGGAAGTAAGATAAGGGTACGTTGAGTTAAGGTAGCATGTCTTTTTATACAATTGGGTAATGAGACGAAGGGAGGGTCGTTTGTCTGGTGGCAAGCAATGTGGCACTCAGAATTTTGACCAATAAGATCTGCGTGGCACTGCAGTGTGCTCGTTACCCTGAGACATTAGGTATAAAGTCTCATAAGCCCTCTAATTTTACTTAAAACTAGCTGTGCCCCGCTTCATATAATTTCTATAAACCTTGTAGTATCTAAAACTGTAACGGCCAAATTGACACTAAGGTCACTTGAGGTTGAGAACTAGCACGTGCTTGTTAAAAAAAACAATTTGGTATTGACATTGGTCATATAAACCGGGTTTATCGTTGTCATAGTTGGAGGTATTTTTTTAATAACATTATGGAGGTTAAACAATTGTTTTTTCATTTAAAAGTGTGTGCAGCAGATTTGTTCGAATAAATTGATCTTACTTCACTCCTGTCGAATTTAACTCTTTAATTTAACTTTTAATCTTCTTCTTCTGCAATCATTATCTATGCACTGCTTAGTATATATAGGTCTTCTCTTTTACACGCTATTCTTTTGGGTCATGTGCAAGCCTCATCCATTGCTTCCCCGCCGCTTTCACAATGTCATCTGACCAACTTGCTGGTGGTCCTATAAGTCTCCTACCATCTCGCATCAACCACTCCGCGACTGTCTTGGTTCATCTTCCGTCGTCCCGTATACCGTTTGTGAAAACTTGCCTTTTGTCTATACTGACATCCCTGTAGTAGAGTCTAGAAAATCTTGATAAGCTTTAGTCTTTGATATTTACAGACTTTGTTGTTGTTATGTTAATGATTTTTATTATGTATAAAGTTTTTAACAGTTATTTAGATCTCTAGCAGTACCTACATAAGTACCCACTTGCCTATTTTTCTATTTTTACACATCCAATTCAAATAGTTTTCAATTATAGAGCCACGACTTGGACCACAAAACATTAAAAAAATCCCTTTAAGGACCGGCCATAGACGCCAAGCTATTCAAAATAGAGTTTTTATAGTGAGCAAAGTCATATGCTATTATTATAGTTTATAGATTTACATCAAAAACGTCCCTGCAGATAATATTATTATGTTACATTCTACATTATGTGTCCGATAAGGATACTTATGGAGTCACCGCTATAGGTATTGATAAGTATGATTAATTTTACCGTATCTTAAGTTTTTGAATCATACGTTTTTTTTTAAATTTTATTTGGTAACGAGACGAGCTGGTCGTTTGCCTGATGGTAAGCATAACGCCGGCCCATAACAATTGCAGTGCCACCCAGAACTTAAAACACAAAGGCCTGCGCGGCACTGCAGTGCGCTCGTTACCCTGAGACATTAGGTATTAAGTCTTATAAGCCCAGTAATTTCACTGGCTACTCTGCTCATCAAACCGGAACACATTAATGCTTGCACATTATTGCTTGGTGGCAGACTTCACAAGCAAAGCGGTGGTCACAACCCAGGCGGACACTCGCAGAAGAGTTAGTCCTACCACTAACAAAATTATCTCAACAAAAATGTATTCTCGATAGGTTGGCATTTGACCACTACTCCACTTGATCTTGAACTTGAAACTTGATGATGATGATGATTATTATGTGATCGAAAGCTGTAGCTATGAAAGCGTACCTTGAAAAAATTGGCCGACGAAAAACAGCGAAAGGCGTCCTGTTTTAAATTTTAAATTGCCAAGCTAGCACTAGAAAATGCAAAAAGTGGTCGTTCCAAGAACCTTCACTTTTCGTGTTTATAAACAGTACATTATCATCATCATCACCTGGAAGATATCATCTGCTGAATAAAAGCCTCCTATGGAACGCCACTATAAACGCATCCAATCGTAGTCTGAAAATCATAAAATTTAAATAATAAAAATATATATAAATTACGTTTCAATGTTTGTTATATACAACTTGTATGTCTTTATTCATAGTTATAAGTACTATTACAGTTTATGTTATATGTATATCTGTATCCGAATATTATTTAACACGTTAGCTGCGGCACCAATTTTTGCAAACTTTCCGTTCCTGCGGCACGAGGTATTATCGGCCCGCACCGTGACCAGACGTTAGGGCGACACGCGGTCTATTAGACCCCACCTCCTTTAACAGACTAAAATCCATTTTCTGGCGCGAAATCAAAGATAAATGAAAATTTTGGTCCTTATCGATATAGACAGTGAATTGATGAACCTTAATGTACCGTCGCCCCGGGATCTGATAGCTAGTTTATTAATTATTGGCAAAACAAAATATGGGATCTTATACACCTCGTAACGCACTGAAATAGGGTAAATTTTAGCTAAGATTAGTGATGTGAAAAATAATATCGACGCAACGACGTTTATCTATTTTTGTGTGAAAGTCTTAATGCGGTTCACAGAATAGAAAAAAAATAAAACCAGAAGTAGAAAAGAAACTATCCTATTTATTCTGCCTCGGGCTTAATACTTACTAACACATAATTTCTGTACTTTTACCATCGTACAATAATATACCTACTCCGCCTGGTGCTCTCTTCCGACCACGTGACTGACACATGCTTACGTCATCATATATCGTGTAAAATTTACATAAGTCGAATCTAACACACTCAACAAACTTGGTGATTAAAAATAACCCTGTACATATTTTGTTGTTTTTAACGTTTTAGTATTGTTGTTATAGCGGCAACAGAAGTACCTACTTAATTTGAGAAAACTTCAACTATCTAGTTATCGCGATTCTTGAGATATCTGGTGACAGACAAACGGACAGACAGCGAAGTTTTAGTAATAGAGGGTCCTGTTTTTATCTTTCGATACGGAACCCTAAAAATCGTTAGGTAATCTTTATTTACTTTCAAAACCTAGACAAAGAACTACTGAATTATTAATTAATTACTTACCTGTTTTGTCAACGGCTGCTTTGCGTTTTTTGTGGAGTTTTTCACTACCTACAAAAATATCAATTAAAAAACTTACCTGTTTTGGTTCTGTTTCTGGGTTTTTTAAAATTAACTTCTTCCGACATCGTTTAGACATGTTCGTCGATGTAAAAGGACGTGCTCTCCAATCGACATGATGCACAACACTAGTCGCGGGAAGCTTGCGTTAGGTGCGGTACGAGGTCCGGGGGGATATGGGACGTTTTAGCCTCGTTCCGCACTGCATTAAAATTATATTAATTCAGTGCGGTACGAGGCCTAAGACATCCGGTACCAAGGTAGGTATACCACCGAGTCCGGGACCATTAGCACGTCTCAAATATACATTTATCTCTTTTCTATACTGGACCAAACCAAAGCTATGCCCTTCGCACGACAGAGATGTTCACGTTTTTCCTTGCCGCACCACAAGGAAGTTGCATGAGGGGTGATTTAGGCCTCGTTTCGCACTTAACGTGTTAACAAATATATTGTTCACATGTATTATTTCGTTTATCAGGTGTATCTACATTCCTTCGAGGATTACACGTAATTGTGTATGACGTGATAAGTTAATCTCGAGAGTCACAACGTTGAGGCTACTTCATTATTCTATATTGCAAAACAAAATTATATTTTATATTATTACGACTGTAGATGCAAGAGGCAAGTAGCAGCTCAATAACGACTGTTTAGCATTGGACGTCTTCCAAATAATTATTATTTATTGCACTAAATAAATTTACAAAAGGAGGATACTCTTAGTAATTTCTATTAGTCGAATGTAAGCTTCAAGTATCTCACAATAGCGCGATTGGCTACGTGCGACTCAACTCGCGCCTAAAGTACCTCATCTGGACAAGTTCTGTGGTAAAGAGCAACTTGATGCAATGTACGACTTGTAAAATGAATCAATGATGGATCAGTGGTAGACGGGTAGTACCATCGGCCGCTGATCTATAGGTCGATGGGTCGAATCCTACAAAACCCAAATACTATATCAACAACAGCTTAGGTAGGGCATTCCCTAGTACTCGCCTGGCGAGCTTAAAATAAGAGAAGGAGAATGTGGGCGTACATCAAAACAATGTGTGCTATGTTTAACGTAATTCAATATAATGGTGGTGACGCTGATGGCGAATGGTGGTACTTGTTCATTGTGGTTTGTTCGTTTATTCTTTATTTGTTCCTAGCTCAGAGTCACATATTATACAAGCACAATAGAAAGAAAGAAAGAAAGAGAAAACACTTAATCAGCACTATCACAACAAAGTAAATAGAACATAGGGAGAACATAACGAAATAAACATTTCACAAAAAAAAACGATACGATACAAAATTTTAAAGAACATCTGCAGTGATGTGACGCCGAAAAGGATTCACCTCAGCATAAATGCCGTGTGCATAAAACACTCGACGCTGGTTTTCAGGTAAACCCTGAGGGTGATGACAAGCGGATTAGAATATTAATAAAAATTAATATTAATAAAATTAAATATTAATTGCCACGTTGCATGGCAATGCTTAATCTTTGACCTAAGTAGAGGCCAGCATTTTGGTCACGTGTGGCTTCGACCAGACGCCCTGAAAGTTCTTTAAAAATTCTATGAGCTCCAGGTCCCCACGGTCCAAGTGTCGCAACCCCAAAAGGCTCAAATATGTAACTGCTATCAAGACTACTATATTTGCGCCTTTTGAGGTTCTCAGCTGTTTTTTTTTTTCTGTCTTTTTAAACTTTTTATTAGGTTTGATAGTGATACCATTGTCTCAGTTACGATATTGCTGAAGGCTAATACCCTTAACCTAAAGTATTTCTTTAGTAGGTCTCTGGTTGCTGCTGTCAGATCCCCTTAGATCAAACCTTACGACCTGTGCATCATAATCTCTGAATAACATCTAAGCATTTTTTAAATTGTAGTTTATAGATACTTTTGATTATTCAGATTATTTCTTCTTCAGGTATGTCAAGAGACATACCTTAAATAATTATGTTGCTATTAATATTTGTCACGATTCAGCTTTTCTGTACCCTGGATTTTTACAGCACTCACTTCGACTTATTGTGGATTCCGGATCTAACGCAAAGTAAGTTAGATTCAGGATTGAAATTACCATATTTCTTTTAGACACAAGCGAGTCGTTTACCTGATGGTAAGCACAAAGCCAGCCCATAACAATAATTGCAGTGTTCATTCATATAATTATCATGTATTCGAAAGATTACTGGTTTTTAAATAATTATACATTTATGTTGTAGTATTATGTGTATAAGGTTAACCTCAATTATTCCTCTTTTTACGTCTATCACGCCAAGGACACTTGTTGGTCTTGATGATATAACATAAGATAACCCTAGGTGATGTTGCTACTATAGTGGTTGAGGATAAATCATATTTTTTTGTATAAAAAGATCTGTGTTTGTTAAAGTGCAGCAATTATAACACTAAATGTGATCTTCTTGACGGAACAAATGATGATATTTACAGCAACTTTACCTTGTAATTTGCTCCATTATTATTATTTTTTATTTGCTTTATATGTAATTTCGTACTGGGTTCTCAAAATCATTAACAGTTCCCCTCACACGAGGTATGATATTTACACTAGGAAGCTCTTCTTCTAAAGTTATGGGTTCAGGATTTACAGGCACCGCCATTTTTCCTAAATGATAAGCACTAACTGAAACTAACGCTGTTATTGTTACACACGCTAAAACAATAAGTGTTATCGCCCAGGACCCTAGTGCTCCAGAATTGTTGTCTCTAAGACTTTCAAGATTAGAATGGTCATTGGGTTCATTGCTTGATTTATTACTTAGGTCTTTTTTTCCTGAATAATCCTTTTGCTTTATTTCTTCTATGTCAATTTTTTCACTGTTTTCATCGATGTATTTTGATTTGTCGGCATAGTTATCAATGCGTGTAGTTTTATGTGAATATTGAATGGAATCAACTAAAACCATTTCGCTGTCCCGACTGTATCCAAGTAGATTGATCTGTAACGATAATAAATATTTAATTTAAATTTGTTGTAACAACTTCTATTTATGGTGAATTTAGATTTAATCTTGATGCGGAAAATATAGCTGTCGCACGAAGTTCAAAATACTTCTAATAAATATAATTTAAAGATCTAATAAGTTAGTGTAGGAATATATCACAGTGACTAATCATTTAGATATGATCCAAAATTTTTGGTGACTCATTAAAAATAGTTGTAGCACTGGTATTTTAAAATTAGGTTGGCTTTGTTAACATATTATGGGTGTGTCTGCATTTAAAATACAATTATATAATACAAAACACAAAAAATAAATGAAAGAAAACGACAATATGTCTTTATACCTATTGAAAATGAAGTTTTATACATTCTGGTCATTATTTACTTATTAAATTGTATTTCTAGATATCAATTGATGCCCTTCAGATAATAAAATACAGTCCATATTGTATTTACAAATTTTCCTGTTAATGAATTGTGGTGTAGTCAGACGTATAAAAGATAGACACGGTTAATATGGAGTTGAGCGCAAAAATCCATTCTTACAAGGCTATCTAATTTTACCCTATACGTCATACTGATTACTAGTCCATATTATCTGTCAGCATCATCACACAATGTCTTTAATGGGCTTGAAATATGTGTACAATCATTTGCATAATGCAACGAGTAGGTTTATTCCTAAAAGACCATTATGGACTTACAAGGCTTTAGAGTTACGAATGATTTTCATATTAAAGCTAAAATAATTTAAATATCTAGCAGAAAGTTCACAGCATACTCGCACAAAATAAACGTAAATTACTTACGTAGCCCTGTCCTTCCTTTTCAATCTGTAATGATGCTTCTCTCCATCCTTCTTCATATGCAAATTTTACACTGAGTTCACTTCTATCCAAATAAACTACGATACCAATTCCACTATTTGCATTATTGGTTTTAACATACACTACAAATTTTAATGTACTTTTTGGTACAAGGAATATTGGGATACTTCGACAGCTCTCATTATTTGCACGTAATCCAGACGAGCTATTATTGATAGCAGTTATTCCTATGTTTTCGTACTCCACGAGAGCCCAGTCTCTTTTGATATCACAGTTTTGATTGTTTAAAGTCCTCACGTTATCTTTATCGAAAAAAATATGTATGTTCTGACACATTATACAAGGCACGAAAACGTATATTATCACTAATAGAAACATCTTACTTTTAACTAATGTGTCTTTACACATGTGTGACAACGGAAAATTACTATAAACTTATCATTAATACACTCAGTCCGAAATGATTTGACAAGACGAATTGAAGGCTGATAACTATTTACTTGCTCTGTCCTTTCTTTCATTGGTTAAAATAGTAAATGAGTTCTGGTTAAACAAACCTTTCTTATTATGCCGCGTTTGATAGCTAATTTTAATGTTTTTTGGTACTAGTTTAATTTTTTACTTATATTGATAGTAAATGAATAAATAATTATAAATCTTTGTTGTTATTAGATCTAGATGGCGTAAGAATCTGATATTTGAGATTACTCTAGTTATTATAACTTATTAGTTCTTTTAATAAATTAGCGTTTCATCACCATGTCACGTGATCATAAATGCCGAAGTTAGGTAGTTGGGGAAAATGTGTACCTGTTTCTGATATTCTGTAGACATTTATTTGACAAAAGTAAATTAAAGTTTTTCCACCAAGATTATTTAGGTACTAATATTTTCACGTATCAGTAGGCGATACGTTGAAAAGATAGTATCTAACAAAGTCATTAATAATACTTCCATTTCAAATTATTTAATTACAATTTAATAAGATTATATGAGTATTATAATAAAGATAGTTTTTCTTGTTTTAACTTATAATTAATGTCTTAAGAATAATATTACACGTTTTATTAAGATTAACACTCACAAGTGCATTAAAGTGAGTAAAATATTATATTCATCCGTAATGAAGTCATTGGTATAGAAGGTATATAACATTATAAATTTTAACTGTTATTATAATATAGTAAATTAACCCTCGCAAAGGGCTTATTTTGGCAATTAATATCTATGAGATCGATAAGACGGCCCATTTATACATGACTAGAAATATAACAACTAAATACCTGGGCAACCAAACAGGAAAATGTGCAATTTTCCGGATTTTTCAAATATCACCTAGACAAAGCTTCAAAGCCTGGACTCGAAATTGTTTAGCGAATATAATAAAAAAATGTTAAAACAGTTTTCGACAAACTTATAACAGAATTATATACATATTATGCATCTATTTTCTAATAGAACCAATATACAAAATATTAGGGTCACTTTATACAATAGCTCCTTTTCCATTCATCATCAAAAGAGATATCTTTTAAATGTAACGTTATAGCTCCTTTCTGTTTTGTTAATTTGACCTTATACTTTAACATAAAATAAAATAATATGTAAATATTAAATTGAACCCAGAGACGAGTAATAATCATTTATAATGATACTGTATGCCTATAATATGCTAATTATTGAATTGTAAATATGGGTTAGTATATGTTGTATCTGAATAGGCTTGCATTACTCGAGGAACCGTTATATTTGGTAGACTTTCTATATCGACATCGAATTCTTTTCCAACATTTTTAGCTTTCTTGAATCCTATTTGATAAGAGAGGAAAGAAACAAAGACTATCCCTAGGAAAGACAGAATTACTATCATTGGTATTGTCAAAGGAGACCAAAAACTATAATCTGGTTCTGTATCGGAGTTGGGATCAGTAGTTATACTTCCAGTAATTGTGGTTTCTGTAAAGGTTATCAGTTCTGTAAATGTGGTAGTTTCCGTTACTTCCGTAGTACTCGATACTGGAGTGGTTGTGTTGATCATAGTTGTTGATTTAGCAAGTGTGGTGTCTGTTTCTGTTACATCAGTGCCAGTAGTGAAATCCGTTTCGGTAACTATAGTTTGTGTAGTACTTCCGGATACTGAGTTTTCTGTAAAAATTGTCGACGTAGGATTCATTACCTCCGTCGTAGTCATTATTTCAGTTACGATCGTCGATATTGGAGTGGTTGTGTCCATTGCAGTTGTTGATATTGGAGTTGTTGACATAATAAGTGTGATGTCTGTCTCTGTTCCATCAGTGCCAGTAGTGAAATATGTTTCCGTAACTATTGTTTGCGTAGTGCTTTCGGTTAACATGTTTTCTGTAACGGTTGTCAACGTAGGATTCGGTATTTCCGTAGTAGTTATTGATTCAGTTACGTTCGTCGATATTGGAGTGGTTGTGTCCATCGCAATTGTTGATATTGGAGTTGTTGACATAGAAAGTGTGGTGTCTGTCTCTGTTCCATTAGGGCCAGTAGTCAAATAGGTTTCAGTAACCATGGTTTGTGTAGTACTTTCAGTTACCATATTTTCTGTAACGGTTGTCGGCGTAGGATTCGTTACTTCCGCTGTAGTTATTGTTTCAGTTATGATCGTATATATTGCAGTAGTCGTGTCCATCAAAGTTGTAGATATTGGAGTTGTTGACACAGCAAATGTAGTGTCTGTCTCTGTCCCATCAGTGCCAGTATTAAAATCTGTTTCGGTAACTATTGTTTGTGTGGTACTTCCTATTCCTGTGTTTTCTGTAACGGTTGTCGGTGTAGGATTAGTTAGTTCCGTTGTAGTCATTGTTTCAGTTACGATCGTCGATATTGGAGTAGTAGTTTCCATCACAGTTGATATTGGAGTTGTTGACACAGCAAGTGTAGTTTCTGTCTCTGTTCCATCAGTGCTAGTAGTGAAATACGTTTCGGTAACTATGGTTTGTGTAGTACTTTCAGTTACCACGTAATCTGTAACGATTGTTTGCGTTGGATTCGTTACTTCTGTTGTAGTTATGGTTTCAGTTACGGTCATCGATATTGGAGTGGTTGTGTCCATCGCAGTTGTTGATATTGGAGTTGTTGACATAGCAAGTGTGGTGTCTGTCTCTGTTTCATCAGTGCTAGTAGTAAAATCTGTTCCAGTAACTATGGTCTGTGTAGTACTTTCGGTTATTGTGTTTTCTGTCATGGTTGTTGGTGTTGGATTCGTTGCTTCCGTTGTAGTTGTGGTTTCAGTTATGGTCGTCGATATTGCAGTGGTTGTATCCAATACAGTTGTTGATATTGGAGTTATTGACATAGAAAGTGTGGGGTCTGTCTCTGTTCCATCAGTACTAGTAGTGAAATATGTTTCCGTAACTATGGTTTGTTTAGTATATTCGGTTACCATGTCTTCTGTAACGGTTGTCAATGTAGGATTCGGTATTTCCGTAGTAGTCATTAATTCAGTTACGATCGTCGATATTGGAGTGGTTGTGTCCATCGCAGTTGTTGATATTGGAGTTATTGACAAAGCAGGTGTGGTGTTTGTCTCTGTTCCATCAGTTCCAGTATTAACATCTGTTTCGGTATCTATGTTTTGTGTGGTACTTCCAGTTACTGTGTTTTCTGTAACGGTTGTCAGTGTTGGACTCATTGTTTCTATCTCATGGATAGATTCAGTTTCGAAGATTGATGTTGGGGTGAAATTTTCCGTTACAGGAATTGGTGTTGGATTAGTTATTTCCTTTAAAATGTTTGTTTCGGACTCTGTAGTTTTTTCTATCGCCTTTTCTACATCTGCCACTATAAAGGGGTAAAAAATTTTTTGTTCGATTTTAACCGGAGTTTCTTTTGTTCCTGTATCCTTTTTTGTCACGTTAAGACGATCACGTACGTATTTTCTATTTAATGTATTGTAGTCGTCGTAAGTGGTAGGCGGTGAAACGTAAAGGATTGAATCAATTAAAACAATTGAGTGTTCCGTAGCCATACCCATGAGTGATACCTGAAAAAAGTAAGTTCATTGTTTAGATGATTTACTGTCTTTGCTTTTTATAATTACGAGTATGCTGGAAGCAACTAATTGTTTTACTCTCTCTTACTTCCTGCCCTTCTATTATACATGGGGTCGGCACAGTACATCTTTACACACATACAGCTTTAGGTCTTGGCAATTTTTTACGTGTGTGTTACCTACCCTCCTTGAGAATCCTGAGTCAAAAAAAATTTAAAAGTCTGAATGAGTTCATTACCTTTCAGTAACGGCTTTCAAGGCCGTTAGACCAACAGAACGGGTCAAAAAACAAAATTTTTGTGTTGAATCAACAAAAGTAATAATATAATTAGCTCGCACGCGTTTATTTATATATGAAATTTGAGATTTTTTTCTTTTTTTAAAACGATTACAGTTTCCTTGTTTCTATTTCCTGCTACCCTTATGATGACTCGATGGAGTCCATGCAGATTGTGCACAATAACGTTTGAGACCCGAGCCATGAAGTGGTGGTCGTAAGGGGCCCCCATAGTTAGTGGATTTGTCAACAAATTCAAGTTACTTTTTTCGCTCGAGCGCTCATGAAAGTTAAATATACAAGCCTTTTCAGTATACAACCAATAGAGAAAGGCAAGAATCTCGTCAAGCTCTGCAGTTGCTCTGCAGGCTTACGACTATTGTGCTGGGTACAGCACTATAGTCGTAAGCCTGGTAAAGTATCATCGTTATTTATGAATTTCTCAATTGTCTATGTATTTTATTAAACAAAATGGCAATCGTCTAAGATTATTTATGATATGATATCGATTAATCGGAAGTTAGAGAGTCTTGCTGTTTAAACTAAAAATTTGTACGTCAACTTATAGGAAAATGGCCTTGTGGTCAGACAGTGATTGTAGCCAGAAAACCGTAAAATACGTCGGTCTGAAATTCAGGAATAATAACGACGGCTGTTCATTGTCTACTTATGAGCGCACTGAGGTCGCTATTCATACAATGCAATACAAAATTACCTATTGCATACCAAAACCATACAAAGAAGAAAAATTATGATCTATAATAATACTTAACTATGATACAATTATAGCGGTCTTATCGCTTCAAGCTATTTATTCCAGATTTTTATATAAAGGTTCTTAGGTGAAGTGAAATAGAAACAGTAACCATTGAATACTTACATAGCCGATTCCACCTTTTTTGATTGGTATCGATATTTCTTTCCATCCCTTTTCAAAACCGGCATAGACCAGTTTGTAAGCAATTTTTGCAATTGACTCATTTTCTTCCAAATACACTGTGATAATTATTCCATCATTTATAAAAAGTGTTTCAACATACACTATAAATTTTAAAGTACTTCCCGGTAGTAGGAATAGCGGGATACTGGCACAACTCTCATTTTCTGCACGTAAGCCAGCTGAACTTTCATAAGGCGTTTTAATTCCTATAATTTCGTAGTTCACGAGGGTCCAGTCACTTTTTCTGTCGCATTGATTGCCCAAAAACCTTTCGTTTCCTTTCGTTTCATCGAACGAGAAACTTAGAATATCCTGAGAAATAATGGAGCGCACTAAAATTAGTACTATCATTAATTGAAACATCTCATATTGATATTTGAGTACTTCCCCGTTAGCAGTTGGTGTGAAAATGGAAAATCTGCAATCCACTATCCGAAAAGACAAGACGTGAAGATTGATAATACTGTAATTCCTTCTTCTATTGGTCAGAATGGCATTTAGCTAATCCCGGTTAAATGTAATCTTTGATAATGCAGATTCGGCCGCAAGTAATTTTGCAATGTTTACGAAATTTACTAACCATACTGCAAATATGAGTACTTATTACGTTTTATGGAGCAAGTGTTCCAAAGATAATAATTTGAGGTGTGTCCTGTATTTAAATTCAGTTATCATCATGTTTTCTGTCAATAAAACAAGATGGCGCACGCTTACATAAATAGTTTTATGATATTATGGTTCTTAATAAAAAATAATCACTGGTATTTTCAAAAAGATCTTTTTAATTGTTATTTCACAAAGGAAATATTACGTGTACGTAAAAATAATTTCTTATGCTTTTATTTATGAAAATAATAACGTCACCAAAACCTTTCAGTGCCTAGTTAACATATATTTTGTATATTATTTCTCTCTGGTGTAAAATGTGTCAAAAAACAGGACAAGATAAATTTTAGCAACTAAATATTATAGAGATGTTATTATTTTTAAAAATAAAGCTCTTAATATCTAAGCGACTATAACAAACATTTGTTTTTAACTTATTCAACTTAATTAGCAAACAATAAATCATTACTATTTTTGATTTAGTGTTTGTTACACTTAGCAACGGTCTTAAACCTAATAATTAATATCATTGGTACCATAGACGAAACATAACTATTATTATATAAATAATAAATTGGATGTTGTGTTTTATTACCACGGATACCCACTCAGGCGCTCTTGCAATCACAAAATAGTGTTGTGCGTCAATCACTTTTTACTGTTTTACCTGAGCCCAAGCTACTTTATTCCTATTTTACTTGCGAGAAGTAACTAATTCTTTGCAATAGCATTATTCTTAATATAAATAAAGCAATGATTTATTAATGTTATAAAAGTTGCAGATATATTTATGATACATGATATTTGTCCACAAATATTTTAGTGCATTGAACTTCACGGGCAATTGACATGATTTAATTCTTTTGCTAAAAAAATATTTCGTAGTTAATTAGTAGCTAAAACATTTTTAAGCAAGTAACGAGAAGTGATACCAGATATTAGTCTGATGGTAAGGTGCAGTAGGTTCCAATAAAAAGTGCTTGCATTTTTTAGAAGAGTAGCTTCTATCCCGGGCTATCCCAAGTTACAAAAATTGCTTGCGTATGGGATAATATTTGTGCGTTCCTCTTACAGATAAAACAAAAGAAACACAGTTCTATCTCACAAGAAAAACACGGTGTTTCACGGCTGTTGCGATTAATGAAAATCTATTTACATCAGTGAGTATTTTAGTAAGCTCAGTCAATATTTGAGTACTTAGTTATTTTCATTATTCCATAACGATGGGAGTGATAAAACGATGTATTTATAGTTTAGAAATAAATGCATAGCATACGTTTATTTATTTAGCAATATGCACTTTGCAATTAACAACTTTAGACCTGCTTTTTCTTCCTTAATAAACGTTTTTAAAACCTAACATTTTTACACACAGTGTAAAATTAAAATTGTGATGTTATCACTTATCACAACTTATTTACGTCCGTTAATCCCGCATATAGGGGTTAAAACTAGTATCTGTATAAGCTTGTCTTACTCGAGGAACGGTTATCGTATTTGGTAGACTCTCTAAATCAACATCCAATAATTCGTCATCATCCTTTTTAGCTTTTCTCAATCCTATGTAGTAAGAAATATATGCTATTATAATGACTACAATCAAACATAGAATTACTACCATCGATATTGTCAAAGGAGTCCAGAAGTTATAATCTGAATCTGTGCTAGGGTTGGCCGTTGTTGGATCCTCATTTGTTTCTGTTGTAACAACGTTAGGATCAGGGCCACTGCTTTCTGTTTGCGTTTCTGTATGTAATTCCGTGGCTGGTTCCGTGAATGAAGTTGAATCAGTTTCTGTGACTGTTTGTGGTGAGTCGCTCTCGGTTACTGAGGTTTCTGTAACGGTAGACGTTGGAGGGTTCGTTATTTCTGTTTCACTGACTAGTTCAGATCCGGTTGTCATTGGTGGAAAAGTGGTCTCTGTTGATGGTGTTGAATTAGTAATGTCTGATTCTGTTAGAGTTGTTATTTCTGTTACTGTGGTTTCCGTTACGGGTGTTGGTGTTATAGTAGTTATTTCAGTTATTACAGTTGTTGGTATGGGAGTAGTTGTTTCAGGAACAGTTGATTCAGTGACTGTTGTTGGAGTTTGTGTTGTTGTTTCTGTCATAGTTGTTGAAATTGGAGTAGTTATTTCAGTAACAGTGGCATCGGTGTTGGTAGTCGGCGTTTCCGTAACAGTTGTTTCTGTTTCAGTGGTTGGCATTAGAGTAGTTGATTCAGTAACAGTTGATTCGGTAACCGTTGGTGTTGTTATTTCTGCAACAGTTGTTTCTATCATAGTTGTTTCAGTAACAGTTGATTCGGTAACCGTTGTTGGTGTTTCCGTAACAGTTGTTTCTGTCACAGTTGTTGATATTAGAGTTGTTGTTTCAGTAACAGTTGATTCGGTGCTTATTGTTGGCGTTTCCGTAACAGTTGTATCTGTCACAGTTGTTGACATTGGCGTAGTTGTATCAGTCATAGTCGATTCAGTGATTGTTGTTGGCGTTATTGTTTCAGTAACAGTTGTATCTGTCACAGTAGTTAACATTGGAGTAGTTGTATCAGTAACAGTTGATTCAGGGACTGTTGTTGGTAATTGTGTTGTTGTTTCCGTAACTGTTGTTTCTGTGACTGTTGTTGGCGTTGGAGTTGTTGTTTCCATAATAGTTGTATCTGTCACAATAGTAGACATTGGAGTAGTTGTATCAGTAACAGTCGTTTCAGTGACTATTGTTGGCGTTGGCGTAATTGTTTCAGTAACAGTTGTATCTGTCACAGTAGTTGACATTAGAGTAATTGTTTCAGTAACAATTGATTCGGTAACCGTTGTTGGTGTTTCCGTAACAGTTGTTTCTGTCACAGTAGTTAATATTGGAGTAGTTGTTTCAGTAACAGTTGATTCAGTGAGTGTTGTTGGCGTTGGTGTTATTGTTTCCGGAGCAGTTGTATCTGTCACAGTATTTGACACTGGAGTAGTTGTTTCAGTAACAGTTGATTCAGTGACTGTTGTTGGTGATTGTGTTGTTGTTTCCATAACTGTTGTTTCAGTGACTGTTGTTGGCGTTGGTGTTATTGTTTCCGTAATAGTTGTATCTGTCACAATAGTTGACATTGGAGTAGTTGTTTCAGTAACAGTTGATTCAGTGACCGTTGTTGGCATTGGTGTTGTTGTTTCCGTAGCAGTCGTATCTGTCACAGTAGTTGACATTGGAGTAGTTGTTTCAGTAACAATTGGTTCAGTAACCGTTGTTGGTGTTTCTGTAACAGTTGTTTCTGTAGCAGTTGTTGACATTGGAGTAGTTGTTTCAGTAACAGTTGATTCGGTAACCGTTGTTGGTGTTTCCGTAACAGTTGTTTCTGTCACAGTTGTTGATATTGGAGTAGTTGTTTCAGTAACAGTTGATTCGGCGCCTGTTGTTGGTGTTTCTGTAACAGTTATATCTGTAACAGTCATTGAAATTGCGGTAGTTGTATCAGTAACAGTCGATTCAGTGACTGTTGTTGGCGTTGGCGTTATTGTTTCAGTAACAGTTGTATCTGTCACAGAAGTTGACATTGGGGTAGTTGTATCAGTAACAGTCGATTCAGTGACTGTTGTTGGCGTTATTGTTTCAGTAACAGTTGTATCTGTCACAGTAGTTAACATTGGAGTAGTTGTATCAGTAACAGTTGATTCAGGAACTGTTGTTGGTGATTGTGTTGTTGTTTCCGTAACTGTTGTTTCTGTGACTGTTGTTGGCGTTGGAGTTGTTGTTTCCGTAATAGTTGTATCTGTCACAGTAGTAGACATTGGAGTAGTTGTATCAGTAACAGTCGATTCAGTGACTAATGTTGGTGTTGGCGTAATTGTTTCAGTAACAGTTGTATCTATCACAGTAGTAAACATTGGAGTAGTTGTATCTGTAACAGTTGATTCAGGGACTGTTGTTGGTGATTGTGTTGTTGTTTCCGTAACCGTTATTTCAGTGACTGTTGTTGGCATTGATGTTGTTGTTTCCGTAACAGTTGTATCTGTGACAGTAGTTGACATTGGAGTAGTTGTTTCAGTAACAATTGATTCAGTAACCGTTGTTGGTGTTTCCGTAACAGTTGTTTCTGTCACAGTAGTTAATATTGGAGTAGTTGTTTCAGTAACAGTTGATTCAGTGAGTGTTGTTGGCGTTGGTGTTATTGTTTCCGTAGCAGTTGTATCTGTCACAGTATTTGACACTGGAGTAGTTGTTTCAGTAACAGTTGATTCAGTGACTGTTGTTGGTGATTGTGTTGTTGTTTCCATAACTGTTGTTTCAGTGACTGTTGTTGGCGTTGGTGTTATTGTTTCCGTAATAGTTGTATCTGTCACAATAGTTGACATTGGAGTAGTTGTTTCAGTAACAGTTGATTCAGTGACCGTTGTTGGCATTGGTGTTGTTGTTTCCGTAGCAGTCGTATCTGTCACAGTAGTTGACATTGGAGTAGTTGTTTCAGTAACAGTTGATTCAGTGACCGTTGTTGGTGTTGTTGGTTCCGTTACGGTAGTCAGAGTTGTTAACTCTGTTTCTGTTACTGTCGTCTGTGTAGTCGTGTCAGGTTCACCTTCGTATATAGGGCAATCGTCGTCATCAGCAGTCGGTGGAATGTAACGGAACGAGTCAACTAAAACAATTGAGTTTTCTGCTGCCATGCCCATTAGTGACACCTGTAAAGAAATCAAAGTTGTTTATGGAAGTATAATTTATAACAAAAGTAGAATATTAAGTAGCAGCATTCAATAGGGATTCAATCTCGGAATGGAAGATAATAAGCTATATAAAAATGTCGAGCTCGCATCACAAGACATCAGAGGTTTAAAAACCTTGTTTTCTTTGCTCAAAATGAAATTAGAAGTTTTTGAAAAAGTTGTAGAGCTTTAAATTCTGTACAGATTTAGTGTTAGATAATATGTTATACATTAAAATATTCTTGAGATAAAGCACGAAGAGTGGAAGCGCTTAGCCAAATGAAATTCAACCCTATTAAGGGAAAAACGTTAAGCAAAATTATAAATATTTATTATTATTATACAATATTTTGGTCTAATTTTTTGTTGCAAGCGTATTTTTGAAAATCAGCCCTAAAGAGAGTAAAAACGTAACTATTTGAAATTTGTATGGTCTAATTACAGAATTGAACCTGTTTTATTATAAATATGTATTTTAGGTATCTATAGATATTGAAGATATATTCAAATTTGTTGTTGTACTCTATTAGCGATACTGAAGCCAAACCGGTATTTTTTTCATTTTTGTCTTTCTGTCGTTATCTTGGCCGCACATCACCTGAAACTACTGAAACTGCTGAAATGAAACTTGGCATGATTTGAGTTCATATTACGAGGTAGGTCATAGGAGACTTTTCATCCCGAAATTAGGCACGGTTCCCTGGGAGAGGGAATGAAAGTCAAAATAGGAGCTTAGTTGTAACTCATTAACACGTCGTCCGATTTCATTTATTCTTTTTTGTTAGAAATGTGGTACTTTAAAAATTGTCCCGTAAATATTTAAAGGTCATCGTTTCAACCCCTGAAGGGGTTAAACAGGGTAGTAAATTTTCTATGGAAAATTTTATTCCTAGGTTCGGTTCACTCAAAACTCGGTACAAAAGAATAGAGTAGGATAGAGAATAATGATATTATTAGCTTAAAGTCAAATGTTTCCTATATCTTTGTTAGGCTTGATAACGTGAGCGACGGGGGCCTTTCTCACGCAATCGTTTATTCCGCTTGTGGTGGGACTCTTTCTGATGACACAAGGGGAAAACTCAGTCATTTTCATACAAATCTTAGCCCTTTGGATGATTGATGGCCAGTGTGCGCAGTGCCAGATGTGTGGACACAGTCTAATAAATCAAAACTTCCAGGTCGCATCTCAACATACCAAAGTAAATAGGTCGATTCTCTTACAACCACTGTACAACGATATCCGCAAATAAAGAGATGGAATTCGGATAAAGAACAAATGAAAGTCGGATTCTGTTACGTATTGTGAGAGAAAGAAAGCCAACAGAGAGGACTTACACAAAAATGCATAGAGATGGCGAAAAATTTTAATAGAACTGGACAATGATGCTGATTTATTTTATAGATGAAAAGATGATCAATTAGTCAAGTGAACTCTACCAAACAGCAATAGAGGAAGCAATCATATAGATTACTTTATAAGTATTTGTTGACATAGGTCTAAGAGAAATTAATAATCAAGGGATCAAATTTATCAATGTGGATTAAGCCTACTCATTCATAAACTTGATAGCTGAGCATGGCTTACTTGGATTCTTCACAGGGGCCCGTAGTTTATTATAATTTAGCTACTGATATATGGGTATAGGGAAGTTATTTACCGTAAAAAGGACTAAAGGACTCTTAGAATAAAAATGTGAAAGGCCTGACGATATACAGCAGAGACAGAACTTGTATTTTTTAGTTCTGTCTTTCTCTGAATTATCTTAATTTTGTCTCTATTCAAACGATCTCTTGATACTGGTATGATTTTACTGTTCTGAATCGGTTGATCGATGACTCAACTTTGTCACGTTGCCAGTGAATTTATTAGGTACATTTAAAATACTCAATGATGAATATTTTCAATGTCAGCACGTTTTTCTAGTGATAGGCAGTGTGTAGAATAAAGGTTCATCAAAATATTGTTTGGTTGTTGCAAGAGATTTGAAAATTGGGGGTTCTTAATATCTTTCTGGAGCATAATGTTCTTTTTACGCGACTGCACAAAAAGGAGTGTAATGTTTTTAGGGATCATGTATGTATGTGAGTTTCTTTATTCCACAATAACTTTTAACTAGCTGAACAGATTTGGATGTATGGGGTATCGTTAGAATCCTTACATTAGCTTGAGGGACACTGGCCTAGGGCAGTCGTGTTTTTTTATGCAACTTTTGTTACATCGACTTGTCAATCATCATCAATTCTTATAACATTATTTGTTACTAGGGACCCGCCCCGGCTTCGCACGGGTAATAATTTAAGGCTTTCATATAAACTGTCGATAGCCCTTAGACCCACTTAATTCGGCCCTGACGCAAAATCAGTTCTTAGCTGACGTCTTCTACCTGTAACTGCCTATCTGCCAAATTTCAATTTCATAGATCAATTAGTTTTCTAGATTTCGTGTTTTGTCCTTTATATACCTATATAGATTACTATGATTACATTTTTAAATCACCAACATTGCACATTTATGTTATTGCACATTGTTACGGTATATGCAATAACTAATAATTACAGTTATATCAGTTGGTGTGCAGATGCATTTTTTGTTAGTCATGGTACAATTGCATTTGTTAACTTACATATCCTGTAAATGTACCGGTTCCAATAAGAGTCACCCTAAGCGTCTGCCATCCTGGCGTGAAGTTAGGATCCATTGGATGTGTCAGGCTGGTGCCGACCACGGCATCGTTCCCGTTGGGTACATATTGGTTGGCCAACAATGTGAAAGAGTCCGCGAAAGAATCCCCGGACATGTAAAACAGAGCTTCCACCTGACCTCCCGCTGACATCGTAAATAGAAACGATGAGACGCAGCTTAAGGCAGGCCGAGGAGTTATAAACTTCTCACTCCACATATTCGGGCTGTCTACTGGAGAGTTGACGTATCTTCCTTCATCCCAGAACGTCTGCACGGTAGAACACGGACCCACATCATTGTAAAATAATTCCTCGTAGTCCTCCTCGAAAGTGTAACTGACGCACTCTTCGCCGTTCACACTATATGTCATGTATAACAACACGATGAACACATTGCACTTTCGAACTACCATTTCAGATAATAACGTCCACCAACTCCAACATGTGAAGACACTAAATCTCCCTAGTTAAAGCTGTGTGTTATAATCAAATACGTATCTTAATTATTTATAACATTATCATGGATAAGATACGATTCTTTGAATTGGCAAATTGGTAATTTGATAAAATATGTTAAATACGTACGTCACTGAAATTTTAACGTGGGTTGCCCTTCGGTCAGTTTAATCCTGAGATTAAATACAGAGGTCAGTATAATATGAAGGTTTTTTTGGTTAAGTCTCAATTCTCAGTATTGATATCTACCATGATATTGTTATATGAATGCATGCGAGTTAAGTTGCCATTAATACGATACAATACTTTAATTTGAACAAAAACTAAACGATTCGGGTCTTTTGATTGTCAGCAGAGTAATCGATAGAAAAAAAATTGCAAATCGAGTACTGTCCTACAAATTTTATTTAAAATTTAAAAGGAACAAAAGAATGAGTTTTAGTAAAATATCAATATTTAACTGACAATGTACAATTATTATCTTTAATAAAGTGTGCAAGAATTATACAATAATGCTGTACCATTTTGGTCACGGCCGAACAGTTCAGAACTAAAAATATAGAGAAAATACTCGAGCAATGATTCTAGACATTATTGGGTTTTGTTGAAGGCTTTTTAGAAAGAATTTGGTCATAGACAGATTTTTGCCAGAACGCAACATTAATGCTGCCAGAAACTCTCTCGACAGCAGTTCTAATGCTAACATGAAATAAAACATGTCATGATAACGATTCTCTTTCCTTTTGTGAAACAAAAACAGCTTTGTTATGAATAGGTGACAAACAAGGAATTGGCGCACCTGATGTTAAGAGGTTACCACTGCCTATGAACGTCTGCAATACCAGAGGCATTGTCAGCGCTTTGCCTACCCTTCTCAGAAACTAGCTCAAAAAATAATAATAAAGGCTTTGCTTGTCGTCTTCATCTGTCATTTCTCCGTAAGTACATAGTTCTGTAATATATAAAATATATATTTATTTATCTTTATTAATGTATGAAATATATAATATAGTATGTACCAATGTATTTGTTACCATAGGTATATGCTTCAATGACCTCTCATTGCACACTCCAATCCAAAGTTTGTCTGGAGTTACATTTACTTGAATAGATCTGCTTCTGTGGGTAATTTCTGAAGACTGGTGTAGGTAATTTTGATTTGATATGATTAATGTAAGTTTTTTTTATAAACAGGCTTGTAATGGGATACTCACCATCTCACCTGATGTTTATCAAACATGTAGCACAGAACGTTACGAACCAACGGTCGACGATCCTATTTAAATATATTTAATAAAAAACAAATAATTGTTTGTTGAATAACAAAACAAATTCAAAATTATTTATTCATATAGGTTCCAGGAGAGCACCTGCTGCCCATTCCTTGCATATTCCCTTAGCTGGCTTTTACAGCATACACGGGAAGAGATGGGGTAGTCTTACATACGCCGAGACTACACAGGATAAAGCACGGCAAGGGTTGATTCCTATATATAGAAACTAGATATCTTGTCATGCTTCCCTGTTTTCTACGGAGTTCGGAATAGTTTTGTTAATAGTAATAATAGCCTAATAATGTCTAAGGGTAACGAGCGCACTGCTGAGTGGCACTGCAATGGTTATTGGTCAGCGTCATGATTACCGTCAAGCAAACGAATAGCTTTTCTCGTTATCAAATAGATTAAAAATATGTATCCCAGAATGAGTCTGATAAACGCAGATCAATGAAGATCTCCACTTTACCTGCCAAATACCATGTCTCTAACATTACCTATACAGCCTGAGTTGGAATTGGTATGTTGTCCCGGAAGGGGATCAATGTACTCCTGGAGGTCAATAACGTTTGTTTTACGAGTTTTTGAAATTCGTAATTTTTCATTGAATAAATCGCAAATTTACGTCAAAATTCGATTACAGAATTTCCGGGCAGCCCTAGATCAGATGATTCACTTGAACTATGTTGAACTTTTTAAATGATGACATTTATTAAAAGAGACTTTAAAACAATTCCAGAAAATGCCACTCGTGTCACTTTTGAAGTGAATTTATTTTTTCTTATGGAAATTTGGAATGACGTACTATTTCCAAGGGAGGTTCTCACTATAACTTGTGGACATCCATGGTCCTAATCACCGCCTTCCGCGATAACATATCAATTCAAACTCACTCTGTATATATAGGTATGTGAGTAGGCACTGCGATACTATTTCGTACTACTTATACCAAACTATGTATTCGTAGCACCGACTTTGCAACGTGTTCATCACACGTTTGCTGCGTTTACTGTCAACTGAAGTGAATAGAGAAAGACGAGTATGCAAATACCAGCCTCGCGCTGTCATTGCTTCTATCATTTGGCTGCCTTTATCTTCCTCGGCAGCAAGACATGAACAGTTATGAGCGTCGATGCTGCCGCCAAATGGTTTATAGCAGCACAAGAGTAGCGGCATCATCAAAATGTATCTAAACGAGATATAACACATCGGCTCTCACTGATCACTTTGCTCTTCAAACCGGGACACAATTAACAGTTGGTACGGTTTGTACAGGTTAGGAAAAGGCACAGTTTATTCAAAGCGATTTCAAAGAATAGAAAACCTGCCATAAGCAATCGAGTTGTACACTCCTTTCCAGCTACTTCGATAACTTCCGATACATTATTTTCTTTGATTACATTACGCTCTGTCGTCGAGTATTTTGTCTTTCTTCTCGATGGTGTAGGTTTTGGAAGGAGGTAACCTAGAGTAAATTCCATGAGCCACGTCAGGTCCGTGTAAAGTATCTTTAGCTAGAATGCATTCTTGCGCTGGAGCTGTTCTCTTCTGACACCCGTATTCCTGCGAAGCCGGACAACTTGAGGTAAGTACTGTATCGTAATGGCCTTGAGCTAGCCGAGCTACGTGCCTAATGCGATCTCATCCAGTTCGGATAGGTACGGATGAAGGTCGTAAAAAAAAACTAGTTATTGCTTTAAGATAAGATGTTCATCCAAACAAGCGCATTCGATTTCTTAGTCAAAAAAACAACTGAAGATTATAATTGAATTAAAATTTACAAAAAAAAACCATAAATGATCTATTTTACTATTAATTAAATTTTATACGCAGTCATAGTATTTTGGTGAGGTATCCCTAAAAGGCGTGGATGAATAGTTTATCATTATATGTAGGATTAGATAACAGAATTAAATAGCTTTAGATTTCTCTTTTTCTAAGAAATATAATAGGAATTCGGTAAATCGCACGTCCAAAAGTTATATAATATTTGTTGATGGCGGTAGCTATCATAGCCGCGCGAAGCTGGGGTTCGTCGCTAGTTTATTATCAAAGTCCATACATAATAATCCATAGCAAACTCAAGTGCGTCTGTCGGCTGCGGTCTTTTGCATCTTTATTACTATTAAATTTTATATCTCAACAATTATTATAAATGAAGCTTAGGTATCATAATAATAACTTTGATATCAATTGGTTTCGGAATAAAACAAAAGGATTTCAATGTGGCGATTGCTAATTAATTATATAATTACGTCATCGAAATAATTTTGATAAGTTACGTACCTCTCATAACGTATGCATTCAAAGGGTAGAAGAAAGTTTAAAATTCTTCTCAATAAACATTAAATTTTACCAGGTGGTATAAACTATTTTGCGGGTGTACCATGGTACCACCAGTTTATAGTAATTTTCCGCCAACCAGTAGACGCATGCATTACCGTGTTCCGGTTTAATGAGTAAATTAGTCAATTAAATCACTTATCTAATTCATATAACGTTTATATAACGAGTGCAATGTAGTGCCGCGCAAAAGTTCTAAGTGGCACCGCATTATACGCAAGGCGTTAAGTATGCTTAACAGCACGACCAGCTGATGTTGAAATAAAAAATCACGATTGATAAAGTTTTTCCTGACTTTTGTAAAGTTAATTCTTGGTTATTATTGAGAAGTCCAAGGAATCATTTTTTTTTCTTAACCAATTTGATAATCATGTCGATGACTAAATATTTCAAAAAGCCACTTTTATCAATAACTGCATTGCCTAAAATATCTACCGGGTTGAATTGTCGCCGGATTAAACGATAATTATTATTCGTTATGACATCATTAACTATTTATTGTAACTTATCTGAATTGCATGCTGGCATAAAAACAAAGAAATTGAAATTTCCATCAAATTTTTCTTAGATGAAAGTCCACAGGCACAGCTTGTTTCTAGTTTTTTTAATCCACAGTTAGGTACGTATATCTTTGCTATAATATGATCTGGAGGTAAAAGTAAATAAAATGATTGTAAATATAAGATTTAATTCAGGCTGACAACATCTCATTGCCGACCTTAAAGATGGTCGACGACAAGAGTGTCTGGGAGGTGGTAGTCTCCTATTACGAGACAGAAGTTTTGAAAAGGGAGGCCGACGAGCGGAAGAGTGAGGATCCCCTTTCTCTTCCTTCAATTTCAACTCTAACTTCTATTTTATTTATTTGTATAGATCACGAAGGTGGCAATGATTAACATTATAGCTCAGCCAAAGAACTTTGCTAAGTGTTTTTCAGTAGGCACATTTTGCGAAAACCAATAAAGGGTTTACCCTTATTATTAGAAGCAAAGAAGGTACCACTGTTTAAAAACAGTGGTACCTTCTTTGCTTCTAATAATTTCCTCCTATAATTAATCTATTTCAACCCAATCTATGAAGATTGGGTTGAAATAGGTAGTACTTGAACCGATTATGGAAAGATTTATGAGTTGAATTTCGATGAATTTTAGATACAAGTACTAAATTTTGTTTTGTCGAATACGTAATTGTAAAATGCTATCACCAACTTTTCTGTTTGTGTTGATTTGACGTTTACAGTTTAGATTTGACGTTTTTTAGTTTGATTTTATCAGTAAAAAATACATAGTAAAATACATAATATGTATATTTAGTATTTTACCAAAGTTATGGTTATAAATGTGTATGAACATCCAATTAGCCCTAATAAATAACGGTCACAACAGAAAATGGGTTGAAAATTGAATTTGACTGGAACGAGCGACGACCTCATAAAAATCTTTTTGGTTTATTTATTTCCCCTAGGCCAGTAGGCCATTAAACACTATACATGTAGGCATCTACATAATATTTAATTATTATTATAGCGAAATAATTATAATAACTATGTCCCTTCACTGAAAAAAACCAGTTGTGTCTCTTGCTGTTTGCGTTTGCAGTTTGCGGTCTGCAGCCAGTCTCAGACTTGTACCTTTATGTTGAATACGCATAGTAAGTTAATCTCACTAATTAGGTATGCCCTAACATGTTAGGATATTTGTTACTCAGTCACGATACATAAAATTTTGTGTGGAAGTAGACCTTATTCCTGGATAAGCGATTAGGCTATATTTTATCTCCAAAGCTGGCAGAGCCGTGTGGCGCAGCTAGACTATATTTAGAATTAACACATTAAAATTTTCTTAGTATCCGCCACTTTAGGTTATAAAATTGTTTCGTCGAAGTGCGCTGCCAAGAGAATGCACTTAGTAATGGCACAGAACATATTGACACAGAAAAAAAAATTTGCGCCATCGTACGCCTATCGCATTGACCATTACGGTCAAAGCGATAGGCGTAAACTTCGATGGGGACGGTCAAAGCGATACCTAGGCTACCTTTGTAAATATTATTTATGTTATTTGATAGCGAGACGAGCTGATCGTTTGCCTAATGGTAAAAATATCACCGGCCTATAACAATTGCAGTGCCACTCAGAACATTGAAACACAAAGTCCTGGGTGTCACTGCAGTACACCCGCTACCCTGAGACATTAGGTGTTAAGTCTCATAAGCCCAGTAATTTCACTGGCTAATCTGCTCATCAAACCGGAACACAGTAATATTCGCACATTACGGCTTGGCGGCTGACTTCACGAGCAAAGCGGTGGTAACAACCCAGACGGACACTCGCAGAAGAGATAGTCCTCCCACCTAGTGCCATGTGCCATGTTTACAACTTTACATTGCCTACAAGTTTAGCAAAATGGCTAAAGAGTTGTCAAGCGCCTTGAAAATGACGAGTTTACACTTCAAGTTACCAGTTTCATTTGAACCCCCACAAAACTTGACAATAAGAAAATGAAAAGCTACATCCCAAAACATATTCAAATAATATAAAGAAATGGGAAACAGCAATATATTCGAATTTCGTCGCGACGTTTCTGCTAAAGTCTGCTGCCACGACACCTCGGGGAGACGTCACAACTTTCAAAATAAATATAGGCAGATAAATATTAGTGGGAGGAACATCGAGGGATTCGGCGGAACACGGGAAATAAGTTTAGGTAACTTTATTTAGCAGGTATCCCTGAAGGAGCGAGCGCGGAATTAAATCATTGGAAATCATAGGTGGTATATGTGTCAGTTTGAGATGTCTTTGTTTACTATCTTAGCAACTGTAAAATATAAGATACTTAGCTCTCAAAATTAGCAAGTTGAAATGACAATGGCAGGCTGCAGCCAAAACACGTCCACTGCTGAACATGCGTAGTATATGGGGGTTGGGGTTGCCATCAATACTATATAAATGCGAAAGTTTGTTTGTAGGTTTGTTGGCCAGCTGGTTTGTCCTTTTTACACACAACAACGGAGCAGTGACGTGATTTTTGGCATAGATGTAGTTTATAAACCGAAGTATAACATAGGCTACTTTTTAACAAAGAAGCTTTAACTCGGTGCGTAAACAATATCCATACTAAAATCACCTCGATCTGTAGCTCTGTTGCGCGAAAGAAGGACAAACCAACTGACTAACGAACCTACAAAGTCATGATACTACGGATTGTATTTCAATATTTTGTATAATTAAAAGGTTTGGTACGTGTCGGTCTAAATATCTTTTTTCGATTAACAATACTATAACAGATTTGTGCTAGTATATTTTGGTCATGAGAAGTACAAACGAAAGCCTTTCGCACTCGCCTAACTACTGACAAAAAACATTGCTATCCGTTAAATTTAACGATGTGTATTCATTGTATTTGCGAAAGAATCGCTACCGTTGATCGTAAATCGACTGAACGATCGGTCGGAGTCCGACGAAGGCCGTTTGGAACGGAAGCCGTTTTGCATTAATTGTGCCATTCTATGTTGTTGCATTGTTATTGTTATCGCTTGTGAAGTAGTAAAGTGTATCAGTTTTTGACACGCTTTTATTAGCTTTACCTTTTCTTTTTTCTTTGACGGCTCCGTAAATAGTTGGTAGTAACGCTAAGGCTGATATTCCTCATATCAAAGACCTTTGTCCAAGTTCTATCTTATTCGTAAATATATACATCACAAAAATTTCGCTTCAAATAGGATTCGAACCTGCGTGTTCCAACTGGGCTATGGGAGCAATCGATGTTGACTGTGAAATTCTTGAGATTATGTTTTCTTTCCGGCTTACAAGCCGTAGCTCCATCTAGCACCGTAGCATCTATTCTATGTCCTATGTTTGATCAAATATTTTTGCAACAAGCCCATTTCACTCATCCAAGATCTTTGTGCAAGTTTTCTTCGTAAATTTTGTACAGTATTTTGCATACTTTGAAAAAATGGACTTGTGTGCTACTTTCAAGTAACACTAGTTCCCGCTCGGCCAGACTCGCTCTTAATTGATAATTTAATTGTTCTCTCTCTTTCCCACAAATAACATGAGAAAGGGATGAAATATGTTTGACAGGTCTAAATTTAGTTTTAGAGCCGTCAAATATTTTTCATCCTTGACAAATTAGAGGACACTAGATACATCAAGTGGACTAATTTGACAGGTCTAAAATATATTCCATCCATTTGTCATGTTCTTATTTAGAAAGAGGAATGAAACTAAAATTGGGTTAAGATTTGAGACGCCAGAATCGATACCGTTTTACTCTGAGGCACCAATATCATTGCCGTTTCTTTTTCTATGCAATGTTTACGAAAATCGGTCAAAATTTTGAAATTAGTGTCAAAAGTCTTGTATCGTACAGCATAGTTTGTGTAACATTTTTTATAGTGATCGCACAGCTAACCATACTGTTTACAATTAGTCACTAAGTCCCTTTCGATCTCTTCCGGTACCCGCACTTGAGAGCAAGTGCATATTTAGGACCCTGAATATTTTTGAATAGCAAGCTACATTAAGCACAACCAACGCCTTTTGTCTACGTTAGAGTTTGGCACTTTGCAGATTTTGCTAATTAGTATGACGTAATCAAAAAACAAGATAAAATACAGCGATAAATCCTAGTTTGCTGAGAAAATATAAAAAATAAAATTCCCGGCCAAACCGATTATCTTCTAATGGCTGAATTTTTTTTAATCATAGCTAAAACACTCCCTGTCAAGTCACCTTTCATACAACAAAAAAAACTAAATCAATATCGGTCCATCATTTTAGGAGCTACGACGACAGAGACAGGCACACTTATATACTCGCGCAAAAAAAGGAGAGATTAACATCCCTCGGAGGAAAACAATCATCAAAAAAAATACTTACAAGAGTTTGATGAATTTCTCGTCTGATAATGTAACATTTGATCGAATTTGGTAAGGAAGACTGGATCTTAAGTGCAGCTGATAGAACACACGAATATGCTTACCGACGTGCTTTCAAATTCAAACAAGCAATAAGATTTACCTATGTCCGCTCACATTATAGGTAGTACTGTAAAATTGAGCTCTATTGACATGACAGAGTTATGCGCCATTTCTAGACTACCCTAATTCAACAAGTACACTCAGTTACTGAATTCAACTCCCGATTACGGGGCTCAAGTAATTGGAAAAAATTGAGACAACTTTATTTTAATCTGTGAAAGGAAAATAAACTACTGAATTGTTTACATAATTATTATATCCCAAGCGTCTCCGTAGGTAATAGGTTTTTCTATTTTCACCAGATTTCCAATAAGAAAGTTCTAATTTGTTTGACATATTTTTTTATTTATTTTCCCGAACTTCTTAAGATTTCATGTTTCTTATAGCTAGCTCGAAAAGTCTAACCTAATTTTTGTTACGTTTGTATACCTAACATTTAGAATTTCCCGCATGAAATGGTTTTATGATCGAAAATAGACGATCTTCTTTTAGGTGGGAGATAGATCCTTCAGGAAATAATTTAAATTCAAAGGGCGAATTGAAACTCTTTTCTCAATTATAAAATATTCTTAAGAGTCATCACATCTTCTATATACTCTATACAAATAAATATAATTGAAGTGTCTGTTTGTGACGTCAAAATAACAGTATTTTACCAAATGCATATGAAAGTATATACCACAGTCTGTGGTATATACGGTACCTATAACAAAACAACCATTTTTAAATGTTTTACCTGCCTGTCTGTTTGTTTGTTGGTTCCGGGTAAGCTCCGAAACGGCTGGGCCGATTTTGACGGGACTTTTACTGGCACATAGCTGATGTTATAAGGAGTAACATAGGCTACTTTTATTTTAGAAAAATAATTAACGTTCCGCGCAAAAAAATAAAAACCATGAATTCCAATAACTCCGCGCGGGTGAAACCGCGGGCAGCAGCTAGTTGATAATAAATGCGTATACATCTCAAAGTTTAAGTACTCGTAATTATAGTACAGTGTATAGGTAGTATAGTTTATATTATTAAAACAGTGTATTAGTATAGTATCCTGAATATTTTAGGTACTGCCTATTTTAGTATTGGTAGGTAGTTGTCAGTGGTAGGTATCATAAATGTTTCACTGGTTATGTAATCCTTAGTATTGTTTTATCACCCAATGGCGACGTTAATAAATCCACTACTATGACAGTTGGTATATAAATAAAATATGATACTCTTTCTTTGTGTTTTATAGGAAATAAATATTTGCTATTGAAGTCTTAAAGCTCAGCAATTTTTGCTAACATCTGTGGAGCATCTACAGGACCACAGCTAACTTCTCATTCACTCTAAAGCTGAAGCGGAAGTGGTTGCTTTTGTAGTTTGCGAATTTTATTACTTTTCTTGTATGTGTGCGAGTTACTTCGTCAAGAAAAACAAAAATTCTTTTGTTTTATAAATGTAACCTATTAGATGTAGAAAAACAAATAGGCCGCCAAATCAACCAACTTTTGTCATGATTTGGACACATTTACCTTACACAGCTCAGTTTATTTCTACGTCTTTTGTATAGTATTGGATAACGAGACGAGCGGGTCGTTTGCGTGATGGTAAGCATAACGCAGGCGTATAAATATTGCAGTGCCATTCAGATATTTAAAACACAAAGACCTGAACGGTATTCCATTGCGCTTGTTACTTTGAAAGATTAGCCCAGTAATTTCAATGACTACTTTGCTCAAAATCATATTGTTCCTTTCCTCAAACTTAACGTTCATATTATCTTCTGCTCCCGAGTTTCTAAATACAACTGACTGTACCTACAATCATAGTAGGGTTGTAAGGTTCATAAACTTTAGAGGCAGGTGTCACAGTTCGGTCGCAGATGGTAACAAAACGTACAGAGTTAGAATATCTGTGGCATGCATAATCTTTGCCAATAAGTGGATAGTGTAGCGTGTGTTCCAGATTAGCAAAGTTTGCGTACCTCTACATTCTGCAGCAAATCAGCGAAGTTACTTGATTTCAACGTCGAGAAGAGCTAAGTTAGGTAAGTTATATGAAAAATTTACCTAATGCCACCTATCCTAGTAGTCGTTTAGTTTTATAGATAAGCCATTTGTATTTGACTGTGTCATTTATGCGGCCGATATAATAATAATAATAAATAATAAACGCTTACACACTCATACCCCCGCACTAGGATCCCCTGTGTCGCAGGTGGCATGGACACACACAAATACACATCACAAACATCCAAGACCCGAGAACAAACTTTATGCTTACACAAAATCTGCCCCGGCCGGGAATCGAACCCGGGACCCCTCGCTTTGCAGGCAGGGTTACTACCAACTTAGCTACGGAGCCGTCAACTATATATTATACTATATATTATAGGACTATATATATATAGGTCAACGAATGTTTGGTCTAGTAACTCTTTTGGTTCACAGAGCCCCGATACCGGCATTTTTCGTCTTAGGATCTAGAGCCACGATGTGGTTGAAGGCGCTAAGTAAACACGTTAAACCTTTTATCTAACTTATTTACAGCATGCCGCATAATAAAATAATAATATTGATTTTACCAATAGGTACAATACACACTTTAACCTACAAAACAAGGAGCCTTTGTGACGTGCTCTCCCGTAAATCAGGTGTGAGACAGGTTATTGCCTGCGAACGGTTAACGGGACATATACCGAAATCCGTATGAATTTATTGTCGAGAGGGTAGAAGACATTTGAGGGCAATGTCAGGTCGCTCTTGAGGTTCGGCTGACGATCGGTGAAACGCATGTACCAATCTAAACTTATACTATAGGTTAAACTATTTTCTTTTACGTTTAATTCGCTTCTTATTTTTTATTATTCATTCTTAAATAATCGTGTTAAATGATTACTTTCTGTTGGATGCGTTATAATATTTAAGTCCAAAAAATAATATCCAACTATAAAAGACCAGAGAAAACTCGTAGAAAACAGACCTTGACGTTGTCAAGTCAATCTCCCTATTGCATACTATAAGAAATACGTGCTACAGCACATTGGGTCACCGAACGCGGCCACTAGATTCGGCCACCAGTGGTTGGGTGTGACCTCCACTGACTATTATTTTAATTGAAATTAATTTATAATGTTTGAGCACATTTGAGCAAAGTTTGGTGATAATAGTCGAAGGTGGTGAACCGGCTAAATCTAGAATACTTATTGAATTGGCCCTCAAGTGCAACTATTGGAACATCGATAGGTGCTTGGGGACCGATTTCCAACTTGTCTTCTTGTTCTTGGTCTCTTTCAACGAGCACTATAAAATGACCTACCACAATGCTTATACAATTGTAGGTAGGTACCTATATCTGGAGTAAGGTGAATTTATTATTATATATTATTTATATTAAAAAATCACCTAAATGCATTTATATCGTGCTTTTGATTGTGTTATCGCCTGATTACTAACTTTGGCACATTTTATCTAGAAAATGCATTTTAAAAATTATCATCATTATAATAAATTCGTTGAAATTTAGATAGGTAATTATATATAAAAATTATAATTACTCCAAAAGAGAAGGAACTGTTTACAAATGATCGTATAGTTTTTAATAATTTTGTAACTTACGTTTCGTCCTGTTTCCAAAAATAAAAGTCAAACTAAGTAAATCACAATATTAAATCGTAACTGTATTTTATTAAAATATACCTAAAGGTACACTAAATTATAATTATGAGTTGCTATCTTATAAATAATCTGTATATAATAAAGGGTACCGTTAAATTTCGTTTTACAACACCACTTGGGAATTTTGTTCAATGTTAAGCATTGTTCTGTTCTGTATATTCTCAGTATAGGGCACAAGATGAGTCTTCTGGAGAAGTCTGCGGGGGAATATACCGGACTGAATCCACTAGCACCGTTGAATCTTTCTCTGCGCTGCCGATGAAGATAAGCTGAAACACGTCATTTACGATTAGAAAATCAATTTATTCAATTAATACAATCACAGCTTCACAAGTTCAGATACCTACTTGTCAATTAAGGTTCTCAATTACTTTTAAGCAGTCATATAATTATTGGAAAATAGCCCTGGACTAGAGCTTTTAAAAAAGAATGTAGCTGCTGAGAATCATCCTAATTTCAGCCATATCGACTTATGGACCGGAAAATCTTTAAATGATTTTATGATCCATCAATTTGGCCCACAGCATATTTTGAATATTCCTAGCTTATATCACTCAGGAATAGTACCTTTCAAATAATGAAAGAATTTTGAAAATCCGATTAGTGATTTCACATTTTAATGTCAACAAACAAATAAAAATATAATATTAGTATACAATAAGATTCCATAATACTCACATATCCCTCGAAGCTAGTTAAATCCAAAAGACTAAATCTCAGCACGTTCCATCCGGAAACAAAAACTTGGTTCTCTGGGTGGTACATTTTGAACCCAGCAACAGTATCGTATTCCTTTTCCGTTACTTTCTGAGCTAAAACAATTATGTGGTCCAAAGCTGACACCGGTTCCATAAAGACATTGGCTTCAATTATACCGTCAGGTGCCATTTTGAATGCAAATGACGAGATACAGCTTGGCGCTTCTTTCGGTGACATGAACACTGTGCTGCGAGGATTGGGGCTTTCTATATGTGTCGATGTGTAGTTATCCAAGTGCCAAGATACGAAGCCATTGCACAGATAGTTGTCAGTTGTGAAACGAATATCGAAATCAGTCTCGAAGTTGTAAGTGACACAGTCTTCTACATCGTTAATTGATTGTGTTACAGTGGTTTCTGTTGTAGTATAGGTGCTGTCGTCTTCGTATATAACGCATGAATCCTTATCGGTGCTTGGCGGTATGTATCTGAAGGAGTCTACCAAAATGGACGTATCTTCTGATGCAATTCCCAGGAAAGTAATCTGTAATAATACAAATGTTTTTGAGTATTATGTAAGTACACACTTTACCTGATCCTATAACTAGGATTTCCTATATCATGGAATCAGAAAAAAGTGGACAAGTCGGGTAGCCCACAACGCATACGTACTACAGAAGTAAATTCCACCGAACCAACAACTACACCACGGGGGCTGTCATATCTACATGTATACGTATGTATTTTTTTGGATATATACATGCACATCTTATGCAGCAATGCAGGATGCCATTACACTGCGTCACTAGTACATGGTTGATACTCCTCCTGTCCATTAAGCGTTTTGCTTCTACCTTATTATGAGGACGGCTAAGGAGTGAAATTCTTTGCCAGTGTTTCTCAGTAGCTATAGTCTGAGAGTTTTCAAGACGAGTGTTTCTTTTAGAGAGGTTTCTTCTAGGCAAACGTGCTACACCTTCAGCATCATCATCGCTCTAGTCAAGCGGCATTCGCTTCGAAGCCATTATCATTAGAAGAAAACTTATATAAATTTAAGTAATTGACTAATGTTACCACGGTTACTTATCTCAATCCGTAATATAACAAATGCGAAAGTGTGTTTGTACATTTGTTAGTTCGTTGTCCTTTTTTCACGTAGCAACAGAGCAACATAGAGGCTACTTTTTATCTCGCAAAAATACATGGTTCCTGTGGGAACCACGGGCAGAAACTAGATTCACATAAGCTTTATTAAAGTTAAAGCGACAATGATAATACGAGTAGCTTCGAAGCGACTGCCATTTGTCTACACTCTTCCCTATCTTTTTCAAAACAACAATGTTATGACTTTTCGTATACCGCAACAGCTGTCGTGAGTCACATAACGACTTGGCTAATGTACAAAATTATTCCGTTCTACGCTTTTTGTTCACCTTCGATCACGTCAGGACTCGGATAGTCATCAAACGCTCTTAAGTACTTGTCAAAATAGTAAACAATATCCCAAAGTTGTCACAATATTTTGTCATCCTCGCGTGCTAAGCTCCTGAAACCGGATTATCTTATCCATTAAGCCTTTTGAATTTGGAATTTGACCATAATGTTGCCTCATGATCGAGGAAAATGTGGTCGACGATGTATCATACTTGCTTAGAAGACAGCCATATAACCTGAACTTAAAACGATTCCTATCAATTTATCTAAGGAGTTATATTGATCGGAAGCAAAGACAAAGCCAGTAAAACTTCCACTTTTTTGTTGTTCGCATCATAAAGATAGGAAAATCTACCTTATAATTTATACCTACATAGATTATGAATAAAAAAATTGAGTTGCTTCTATTTGTCTTGTCATCATAAGTGACATTACTGATCAAACTTGGATGCAGTGCCACGCAGGCCTTTGTGTTTAAAAGGTTATGGGATAAATTGTTTTAGGATGGAGATAACTCCTGTGTGTCGTTATTCAGTAGTATACAAAAATCTAAGTACATAAATAGGTACTTAGTTTTCAGCATCAACTTCGATTGGTACGATATGTTATAGTTAGGGCCATTCTAGTGCTTATAAGACTAAGTACAACTAGCTATGATCAAGTTACAAATCTTTCGACAAGCGTCTATCGGTATGTCGCAGCTTGAAGCCAGTCCTATTCTAGGATTTGCGTGTAAGTCCTGTGACTACCTTTGACATCGTTGTTCATAATTATATAATATGGTCAGTTGCCACCTACCAAGAACAAAAAAAATAAAGCAAGCCTTTTCCCCGTTATATTATATTGTCACAATATAGGTTTTCATATGAAAACAAAATTTCACCTATCTCCGCGGAACTGATTCTAAATTCTGTTGCTTATTATGACCTACAACATTCGAACGTAATTGGGCATCGTTCGATGCTTTATAGTAGGTTATGGCTCGATCTGAAGAGACATCAATCGACTCTTATACTAGGAGGAACCTGTGTTACAAGAGACAGTTGATACCAAATATACTGTTCCATTATTAACCTATTCTTTTGTAATGTCGTAACAAGTAATTGACAAATAATAATATATGTAGGTATATATAGTTTATTCACTTACATATCCTTCAAAAGTTCCGGTGGCGAAGAGATTGAAACTAAGCGTTTGCCATCCGCTGACAAAGTCGCCAGTCAAGGGGCTCAGCGTGACAGTGCCAGCTACCGCATCATTTCCACCTGGTACTGCTTGCATTGCCAGCACCGTGATCATATTCGTTGTTGCTGAGTCCATGTACAAGTTAACTTCCACAGTGCCAAGTGCATTCATAAAGAAGTTAAACGATGAGCCACAACTCAGAGTAGACGTCGGTGATACAAACATGTTACTGTTAGCATTTGGACTCTCTATCCCCGATAGCGAATAGTTCCTGACACTCCACGACGACATACCCACACACATACCTTTATCATTACTGAAACCGTTATTGGCATTTTCAAAACTGTATACAATACAATCGTCCGCTTTGACATAAAATACACAAGAAACCAAAAGCAACGATATTAACAAAACAGCCATTTTGACTTTTTATGTTTAACACAATTGTGTCTTTTAAATACTGATTGTACGTCTATAATTGTTTAGCTGCCATTGATAAATGGATAAGATTATATATAAGACCTGTATCAAACTTTGCTAAGCGATGATAGTGTGGGTATCTTTTGTTTTAATATCGATATTTATACTGTTTGGTATTGCAACTATACGTTGCGATGATTACGTAAAAAAAGTTTCTTACAACCATGTACATTTTTTTATACTATTGAGCAATAAAGTGGTGATAATAACTGCATTTGTAGTTTTTTTAATGTCGGTCCAGTGTTGGCTTATTATATTATCCACCACAAATAGAGGCTGAAGAAACTGCCACGCATGTTTAGCGTAACATACCCTCTAAAGCAAGGTAGCGCTCAGTTTTGATCCATAACCATCTTTCATGCATTACCGTCTAATGCCAAGCTAATAGCGCTACTACGCTCAGCAAATAATAAAGACATAATAATCATATATGCAATGTAACATTAGATTTTAGTCAAGATTACGAACCGGTGCGAAAATATACGGTAGTTTTGAGCACGTCCATGGCCGGAAGCTGTCACGGGCGTCACGCGCCGCGTTGCCACCTACTTCCGGCGGCTGACACGTTCTGAATCCATAGAGTTACCCTTCAAACAACACCCTGCGCTGTAACTACAGCGTTTATACTTTTTAACTCTACATAAAGAGTAGGTATATTATGTTAATGATAATGACGGTTAGTAGGTAACTTATGGACACGAAAAAGGCGTTTTTGATAAAATCCTGTGTATTCTCTCTATTCTCGCACTGAGTTTGAGCTTTCAATGATGAAAAAATCTTGATGCAACCATAACATGATGTACTTTATAGTGTTTACCTGGGTTTACAGCCATCGAGATGAAAATGTGTCGCCGGGTACCCATCGGTGGCTCTCGGAAGCTGCATTTGAAAGCGGCAGTTATACCACCATTTAAGCAGACGGGTATTTTTTTTAAATAGATCTGTCAGCAAAAATATATACTATGTAATTGTTATTACGAGTAGATATTAATGTTAGGATAAGTGGTCTGTATTTATTTTTGTTACAGTAAAAGTTTTTTCATTCTTTTCATAAGTCATTAATTAAAATCAGCTGAAATAGTGGTCATACACTAACGACGTAAGGCATACAACATGGTCATCTCGTTATCAAATAGATTTAAAAACCAAAAATATTTAAAACAAAACTTATAATAAAATTTGGCAACGATTTTTTTGGAACCGCTCTAAAATTTAATAACAAAGATAAAAGTGTTTTAATCGATAGCTGTAAATAATTTGCTAATATTATCATAGAAACTTTTATCTATAGTAATAATCTATGGCATATTAATAACAGTGACGTAGGTCTAATCTGGTCCTTTGTGAATGAAAAAAAAATATACAAAGATAAGGTAAAGTCCCCTTATTCTGGGAAGTACTGAAATTGGCATCATATTCCTATAAATGGCGTTTTCGTGCAAATAACAAGCCCTTTTCTATTAAATAACCAACTAAGAATTTCAGTCTTAGGGGTGGTTTTCATTCATAAAATTTATTTAAGGCGACTACTTAACTCATGAAAAAAAACCAGTTTAAAATTTTTTTAATCGGTTGACAATTGGCGGAGAAATAGAGAACATCGCCAGAAAAAAACCAAAAAAAATACCGACAAATTCTCTTCTAAAGATTCTTTAAATTAGTCATTTTAAAATTGGTCTCTACTAGCACAAATGTCCATTCCCAACATATAACCAGCCAAAAAAATGTACAGTAGTATAGCCAAGAGTTTATAGAAAATACTTATTTATAAGATATTTTATAAAAATGGCCCAGAATATTGAAACAAAATCGCAAAAAAGACCCCGAAAAATTTCTTTCGTCTCGAAATGCTCGATATTTTGGTTACAACGACTATCATAGTTTTTGTAACTAAAAAAAAAGGAAATTTGAAGATATATACCTATAAAAATATTTTAACTTTCCGGTTACTCTTTTTCTTAAAAACTACGAAATAAAGTCCAACTTAAAGAAAACGCATCGCCATTTTCAAACGTATCATTACAAAAGATCGCTTATCAGAGGCCATTTTTTAAACAGCTTTTAGATGTTTTGACCATACCTCAAAGAATAACACGATAGTCACTCATCTATCCGTAGTGTGACTTTCTCTCGAATGCTGTATCTAACAAAAAGGGTGTGTGAGAGAAAAACCTGGCGAGAACGATATAAGTAAGCAATACGAATAAGTAGGCTCATGAATAATGCTATTGTCTTTGGGAGGAGGTAAGACTGCGGCCGGCCCGACGAGCGAACGACTGGCGATACAGGAGTGTATCTGACAGATGAAAATTAATAGGAACTATTATTGTGGGCGAGATAATGAGTGGTGAAGAAAATAGAATGTTCGAGACAAGACGTATATCTGAAAAGTATGTATCACATGATCATATCTATTAGTGGAAATTGCGACAAAGCGATGGTGGCTAGATGAAGCCAACAACGTCTTCATCTCAAGAATTTCGGGGCTAACAACAATCACTTCCATAGCTAAGATGGTAACCAGAATACGTAGATTTGAATCCCGTTAGCAGTGTCATTTTTTGAGATTTTTATATGTATTTGGGTACTAGTTTCTGGCCGCGGTTTCACCTGCGTTCACACAGGAACCATGCATTTTTCCAGGATAAAAAGTAGCCTGTGGTATACTCCGGTCCATACTATATTATTTATTTAAGCTTCCAAATAATTATACAAAATTTTATTGGTGTATGTGTGTTTGTATGTACGAGTATGTATGTTTTTTCACACATTTCCCCGAAACTATTGATCGGATTGTGATCGTTTTTTTATTGGCTTATGTACATTTACTTCAACTTAGAGAATAGCATAAATCACATCAAAATCGGTTCAGTAGTTTAAAAGATATGGACCAAAAGTCGGTTTATATTTACGTAAGTTTTATTACATAGACTTGTTAAAAAAGGCTCCTCCTGGTATCACACAGCATTACATTGTTCTTTGTCTTTTTGTTTTGAGTTATGTGTGATTGTATTTTATATAACATTGTGTTATCAGAAATTAAATGTTTATGTAACTACGACGCTATACAAACTTCATCACTTCCACGATAGTTATAGCCAAGGGGGTGACGCATATGGCTAAAACGTATAACCGTGGATTTGAATGGAGACCACTACAGCCCAACGACGGTTGAATGACCAGCAATCGACCGCAAACATTACGACGGAATCACCATAACTAATCGCTGCCTATCCAACCGTAGCCTTACCCATCAGTTCAGATGTTTCGCCTTACTGATGACCTGTTCCGGCCGTTCCCTCCAAGATTCGGAGCCGACTTAAACTCTCATTCCCCTAACGTCTGATAGTTTATTTCCACCTCACCTGAACACCTTAACGCTAGATAATATTTCTTATGAATTGTGCTCGGTTTGTTGGGGCCGATTTTATTATGGCTATAAAGTGAAAACGTTTGTCGTGATGACGTAGGACGTAGGTATTGTTTATCGTTCGATGTGTATTTTGGGTTCAGGTTTATTATTACGAGAATCAGCAACTTACAACGGTATCACGAAGGCGTTTAGGATAATAGCCGTTTTGTTGAGGGTTAGGATGAGAAGTGGGTTGGCTTCGCAATAAGTAAAGGGTTAAGTGTAAAATAATATGATTTAGTGTGTCAAGCCCTTTCATATTTTAATAGGGGCAAAGGGCCTTAACATGTGCCGAACTAAATTAAATTAATGAATTTAAAGTTATTCCACTCTCAAGAAAATATTATAGAACTTAAACATTAATTTACGAATAGGTATCTCTTCCAATTGAATTGTAATAACAATAAAATAAATCATCTAATCCCAGCCGACGACATTAACATTCTCATAAAAACTACAATAGCTAAAATCTTACCTAGATTCTAGCGCTCTCAAAACTTAAGTCTAAAAAGTCTCTAAGTAACGAGGTCTGAAACAATTGATCAGTTAATTCAATCACCATAAAAACGTCTCCGGTAACCTGGGCCATGGAGTTTTACGAGCAAACGAACGGCTAATGTTACTCCGTCAATACCATAAATTTAATTTTAGTACAGGTGAGTCCCTAGACATATTAAAATGTAAATCACACGGCCGATTTAATTTCAGGCTTGGAGAAGCTTAACATGCCTGCGCGAAGGACGAGCGACAGCGGAATGCAGTATTTGCAATAATAAATAAATATAGTTTGACACAGTGTACGGTACAGTGTACCAAACACCAACACACCGCTTTGCTCTTGTAGTTTTCCACCAAGGAGTAATTTTTTTTTATGTTATTTGGTAACGTGACTAACTCGTCGTTTGCCTGATGGTAAGCATAGCGCCGGCCCATAACAATTGCAATGCCACCCAGAACTTTGAAACACAAAGGCCTGCGCGGCACTGCAGTGCGCTCGTTACCCTGAGACATTATCAAATCAAATCAAATCAAATCAAACAATTTATTTGCCAGAATACAGTAAAATATCATGGTAATAATTAAAATATAGGGTCTGTGTATTCAGCCTGCAAGCAGACGTGCAAATATTTAAGATTCGGTTTACAATTCAATTTTTAAAATCTAAAAATTCCTTAACACTATAAAAACAATTTTTTAAGAGCCAGTCACTTAATACTTTTTTAAATTTATTACATTAGGTATTAAGTCTCATAAGCCCAGTAATTTCACTGGATACTCTGCTCATCAAACCGGAACACAGTAATGCTTGCACACTGCTGCTTGGCGGCAGACTTCACGAACAAAGCGGTGGTAACAAACCAGACGGACACTCGCAGAGTTAGTCCTCACACAAACAAAGTAATGCGCCAACATTACTATGTGTTTCGGTTTGATGAGCAAAGTAGTCTGTGAAATTACTCTGTTGAGACATAGGTATACCTAATGTCTAAGAGTAACGAGCGCAATACAGTGCTGCATGGGCCTGTGTGTTTCAAAGTTCTGAGTGGCACTGCAATTGTTATAGGCTAACGTCATGCTTGCTATCAAGCAAGCGACCCGCTCGTCTAGTTATCCATACATACATGTACATAAAAAAAGTTATAGAACTTTTGTATTTTTGATACAATAATTGCTGACGTTTCGAATTCGATACGTCAAATTATTCGTGCTAGGGCTACTGGTCTCTAACTGGTTTGTGCCAGGATATTTTTTTATATCTTTTTTTTATGTTATTGGCAACTAAGTCTCTCTTATAGCGTGAGAGATATTACTGCCAATATCGAGTTGCTTTTTTTATATCTATTTCGCTTAAACGCTGTTATCGTGTACCTTAGTCCACCGCCAGCAGCACTAGTTGGGCCGGGGGCGACGCGGTAACTGGCTCCAAACAAATTGCACGAAATTGCTGACCCTCCAGTTATATTCAGCTGCAGCCGGATTGAGTGCCTTTATCCTTCAATTGATAGGCATGTATATTCCAAACCCTTTTAAATACTCTTTATTAGCTTCTGCCCGTGGCTTCACCCACGTTCCCACGAGAACCACGCATGTTTCCGGGATATCAATTTTGTATAATAAAACAGATACTTTTTCTAAAAATTATTTAAACAATAAAAATATAAATGTCAACAATTAGTAAACAACAAATACAGAAACGTCATCAATACATACAATAATAATGTAAATACAACGTGTCTGTACATTGCATATATTCGCAAAAAAATATTTGTAAATAATATTTCGCCCACTGGGTACGCTGAAAACTTGTAGCGGACATTTGGAACATTTGGATTATCTATATGCATACATTGGCTTGTAGATTATCCACTTTGATCTTATAGCTAGGTTAAAGATAGTACTTTATGCAGTAGCCAGTTAAATCAGGCTTTTAGCCCGTTAGAAAATAGGTAGGTATCCAATTTATCCTAGTTGTCTGTAGGTAAGACATTGCTAATAGCGAGGCTAAGACCGCCTTTTGTTGTAGTAATTGTGTATTTTGTTTAATTTTTGATTTTGTTACTTACTATGATATATTATATATTTTTTGTCCTTTTTTAATGCAATTAAGACAAAACAAAAAGGGGAATTACAACACAATATAAAAAATATTGTGTTGTAATTCCCCTTTTTGTTTTTGATCCTTATCACGTTTTAGGAAATGCAGCCTAAGTGGAACTTTCTTCTTATCAGGTGCTGTATCAGATACTTGATAAAAAATAGGTAAGTATATACTTAGGTATCATTAAAAAAAATAACACGTATACTATACGATACGTATCATGTGCAATGCCAAATAAGTCTGAGGCATATTTAACAGAAAATAGAAAATCATTATAAAGGCATATTCACATGGAAAGTAACGATGAAAAGAAAATATACGTTACTCCCTTGCTAATAAAGCAACAAATGGCGGTTTACCAACGCAGATCGGTGCAGACTTGTCAGGTAAGTTCGGCGCTTATATCGGTACTATGGTTCGGCACAAAGTACTATATAAACTCAGTAGGTACCAACTGCCTGTGCCGTTTATACACCTGCGTGGTCCGGTTCCAAAAGGCTTGTCAGATCGGCGCTGGCTTCGTGCATACGCCCTTACTCGCAACTTTGTCAGCGATAAAGTAGGGACAATACACAACTGAAAAACAGCGCGCTACTTCGGTGGCGTTAATTAGGTACATTATTCATCATATTACCTACTGATTAACTTGTTGTGATCAAAACAAATTTTTACCAAAACTCGATAAAAAAAAATGACAAAGTTACCTCTAAAAATAGGTTTGAAATGAAATATCTCTGTTATTTATAAATATATACTGATAGAATTAACAAGACTTACGTATTATATAATAATAAAAAACTTGGTTGTGGTACATTTTCGATTAGCCGTCTAATTTTGAAGTAACAACGCTTTTTTGGATTTTTACTCAATTTTAATGGCCTGCGCGGTCTTCCTTTTCTTTGGCACCGACGCAAACCAACAGTGTGTGTGAAGAGGACAGAATGATGAATGCCATTGACTCGGGGTACCGCCTAAAGATAAATCAATTATCAAACATTGGTTTAAGTTTGAAGAATAGGCACATCACTATAAATGTTGGCCAGTATTTTGGTCAAATGAACCCATTCCCAGATTTTGAACTAGCAAGGTGACGTAGCTGGCTGGCATTTGGACTCGTTACCAGATATTAGGGATCGCTGACCCCATTTTAAGAAAAACTATTTTCTAAAGATGTTGCAACTTATTTAAATATATACAAGCTTTAAAAATGTTTACTTTTAAAATTGAATATACCTAGGTATTACGTTGGAAAAAACTGAGTTGCCTTGTAAAGTCTTATCGGCCAAAATAATCTTGCAACAATGAAGATGTGTATCATTTCCATTAATTCGCTGTTAACAATCGGACTAATACCTATTCTAAAAATTGCAATTTACATTTGTAATCTTTAGATAGCTTTCGTTAATTTTCTAAGGTCCAGTGCATTTTGCACGAGTGATGCATAAATGCGATGTAGCGAATATAGTTCCGAAAGAGTGATCACACGCCAAACACGGAAGGTGTTTTGATTACCTATAGATAGACAACATAAACATGAGGTAAGTTTGTGGTCAAAACCACAAACTTACCTCATGTTTAGTGAACTTGCGATGGAAGTTATCGCAGGTTTGCCGAAAAGGCACTTTTATTTTCATGTTTGTTCTATAAGGTTCAAGACGAGCAAGTATGCCTGACGGCATCATGCCCGCGCATAACAAATACCATAACCCAAAACTTTGAAACACAAATATTGTATAAACCTTTTTATAAGAATGCCGAAGAGTTTCTTGTCCTTCTTCTTGATCGGTCTAATTTACTAATATATTTTAAATTTCATTTAGGGCCTCGTAAAGAATTTCGAATTTGCCTAACTCTAAAACATCAGGTATTAAGACTCATATGCGCAATAATTACACTGACTACTTTGCTCGTCAAACTGGAACGCAGTAATGCATTCACACTACTGCTTGGCAGTAAGCTACATGAGAAAAGCAGTAGTACCTACACTCGTAGAAGAGTTATGTCATAGCGGCCTCAGTCTGGCCTAAAATGAGATAGTCTCAATTTATTTTTTAAACTTAATTATTTTGTCGTCCTCCAATTTGCACTGGACCTTACACAGATCTTGTGATAAGTTATAATGAAAAATCCTAGTTTAGTGATAATTTTCTTGTTAATCGCTACTGATGCAGTAGCGTGAAGTTAAAATGATTATCTTAAAATAAAGTAAATAAATATGTATAATTTGATAAGGGATATCCCCTAATCAAAATCATGCTATAGGTCAATAATATAGTAAGAAATATATATGTACTACACATAAAAATTACCGTAAGGTACCTACTATAAAATATGTCTCATTATTTAAAAAATCCAATTATGTCATAAAATATATTAGTATCTAGAGGCAACGGTCTAGTACGGAAGTACGGATAGATTATTCTAGTGTTGCGATTTACGACCTTTGTTACAGCCAGGTTTGGTTATTAATATAATCATCTTCAGCCCGAAAACGTTCACTGCTGAACATCGGTTCCTCCCACAGATCATAGAAGCAAGGAGATGTGGTAAGTCGTACGTAGCGGGCGCGAAAGCATCAGGCCCAAATCAGGCCAGATATATTTAATCGAATTCACATTGCAGACGGCTTTGCTGTCTCATTTTTTTGCTGGTGGACGTCCTATTAATAAGTTTATTTGTGTGGCTGTAAGTCTCTTAGTGTGCATAAACAATGAGTAAGTGTGCCGTACTTACAGATTTTGCATTAAGCGGTTTAGCGGAATGGTCAAAAAATGTATGAAAAACGGACACATATTTTGAACGTGAACGGGCATATCTCCCTGGTTTGTCTGGTCTGAGATCTCCCTCATGAAAGAAAGGGGGAGGATTTTCCATAATACAGCACGCTTGGCAGGCGTCTTGGTGATCGCAGTAGATTATGATGTTGACCGAGAAAAATGCGGCTGCCTATTCCGGATTCCCTGGATATTTCCTTAGCTTGTTCTTATGGCACCCACGGGAAGAGGTAGTAGGTACTATTCTTATCCGGGACCATACGGTCTAGTAATGTAATCCGTACTATCCTACTTACTACTTCATATTAATATTATAAATGCGAAAAAATGTTTGTTGATTTGTTGATTTGTCCTTCTTTCACATGGTAAGAGCAACGGATTGACGCGATTTTTGGCCTAAATATAGTTTGTGGACCGGAGAGTAACATAGGCTACTTTTTATCCCGGAACAATGCACGGTGCCTATGGGAACGCGGGTGAAAACTGCGGGCATAACCTAGTATATATCCTACTAATATTATAAATGCGAAAGTGTGTTTGTCTATTTGTTGGTGTGTTAGTTTGTCCTTCTTTCGCGCAGCAACGGCGCCACGGATCGACGTGTTTTTTTGCAATATAGTCTACGGACTGGAAAGTAACATAGGCTACTTTTTTCCAAATTGTATCATATAATCTTCAATTGTACTCGTTAATACATAAAGATTCTCTATTACTTCCCAGGGAACGCCAAATCCTTGAACCATTCATTTTTATTAAATACCTTTAAAATTCCATTCTCACAAATATTTTACTTTTAATTAGACAAGGAGACGGTCTGTTTTGTAGTCAATCTTCCCAAGCTATCTCCCAGTGCTGCCACGACAGATGTCGTGGGCGCCCTTATCTTTCACGTTTTGTTCTTTTAAATTCATTATTCATTTGTGAGCGGCGAAGTACTTATCTTTGTGATCTTGAAATAAGGGAATGAGGCTCAGAGATAACAGAAGAGACGAAGGGCAGAGACGCGGTAAGAATGTCTTTTTCTCAGCAGGTATTTTTTTAATATACTATTGGTAACGAAACATGATGCTCGTTTGCCGATAGTAAGTATAACGCCAGCTCATAACAATTGCAGGGTCAATCACAACTTTGACACACAAAGGCCTGCGCAACGTGTAAACCTAAGACAGTAGGTTCAAGTCTCATAAGACCAGTAATTTCACTGAAGACTTTGCTTATCAAACCAGAACAAAGTAATGCTTCTACATTTTTTTAAATGTTATTTGGTAACAAGACGAGCTGGTCGTTTGCCTGATGGTAAGCATAACGCCGGCCCATAACAATTGCAGTGCCACCCAGAACTTTGAAACACAAAGGCCTGCGCGGCACTGCAGATCGCTCGTTACCCTGAGACATTAGGTATTAAGTCTCTTAAGCCCAGTAATTTCACTGGATACTCTGCTCCTCAAACCGGAACACAGTAATGCTTGCACACTACTGCTTGGCAGCAGACTTCACGAGCAAAGCGGTGGTCCACCCAGATGGACACTCGCAGAAGAGTTAGTTCTATACTACCTAGTAAAAGGTATGTTGCATGATACAACTATATATTATATATATTTATGTTTGTGGCGATGATGATAGTCAGGTACCGCTGATCCGACGAAGCGGTGATGGCTCATTGGTAGTGATGTTACCAGATGTTGTATGTCAATAGTTCAAATCCTACGATGAGCTTGAGCTTTCAGCGAAGGAATACATCGTGAGGTAACCCCCATGTTCAAGAAACATAACCACCAAGTGATATCCACCAAGCCGCACTTGACGATTGAAAAAAATATTTATAGAAGACTGTAATTAAACTATCGATACAAGAAAAAAAGTCACTTTTGTTTCATCAACAAGTGTAGGAGCAGTGGACCTTTTCAGCTGATGATGACATAATTCAGCTAGACGCACAAGCACATAGCACATATTAGAAAATGGTTACCGGTTGATCCGCCAATTCTACACTATTCCACAAACAGGCGCGCTATCTTTGTAATGTCCAGCCCTGTCGCACAAATTCGCGGTGTTAATGCGTTTACCGTGTACATTAGTCCCAGGAAGGAGTAGCATTCGCCCGCGTTTCCGGCCGATATATCAACGGTATTGACAATGCTGGCTGGGTCGGTATTAAGCCGTTGAATTATAGGCGAGGTTGGGTTGAGATACCTACTTACGAGTCTATAGTATTCTATGATAATGTGGTCAGTGACTCGCCCACAGATGTCCATTTGGGGTGGGGCGTAATAGCCGTGACAAAAATGCGATGTGAAAATATAATAGTTACTTACTGCGTTGGTTTTTAATTTTTGTCACGTTTCTAAAACAACAAAAAAGGTTTCAAAAGACATGTTAATTATCTATTTCACAGATTTTATTTGATTTATTTTTCAACGCTGGAGGAAAATTTAGCATTATAGTAATATTTAGGTACAGTATTATTTGGTAGTGTAGTCGACTAGTCGGAGTTAGAATGTCGAATTTGAGCGTGACGTCACAAAACAGATGTATTGACCATGTCAAAATGCATAGCAAAAATAGAATAGGTAGGTATACTTATTTTGAAACACTTTGAAAATTATTACTAGGTATACCTACTTATTATAATTGCTTAAAGATTTTATTTTTGTCACGTAGTATTTTTTGAGTCAGGATTATTTTCTTTTTAAATCGCTGACGAATCGATGATTCTATTCGATTCGTCAGCTTTCTAACCTTGAAAGAGAAGCAAGTGTTCTACACCTGATTTTCAGCACATTCAAAACGGTTAGCAACAGTTAAGTACTCAAATTTAGTTGAAGTAAAGGCAGAGAAGTTTACCATCTCGCTCACGTGTGGTTACGCGTCGAGTGTTGAATAAACTTTAGTTAGGTAATAGTACTAACTTCGGTTAGACTACGGCCAGTTTGTTACCGATTCTAAAACCGACCAAACTTGCAAGCAGTCGTAAGAACTTATTCCAAAAATAACAACAGAATATCAAAGATTCAATTCGCGAGGAAGTTAAGAAACATGAAATAAAAATCAACACACCGCGACGCGGCGAATGCAGTTCAACTTTGAAACAGTCTATTATAACTCCACTAGCAGTTTACAAAAACAATTCCAAACTAGTATTCGTTGAATCTAATATTAAACGTACCGTGGAAAATATTCCGTATTATTTATTGGCCGGCAGAAGTTTGACGTGAACTTGTGCGAGCTGGGAGTGCAAAGCGCATTCGGCAAATGTGTTTAGTTTTTACTAGAGATTGGGCTCTATCCGATATTTTCGGTTACTAATTTGATAACAATTTTCTATATTATGCATGCCACTCCTTTCCATGGGCCGCTCTGGGCAAGTGCCCAGAGGCCCGCAATCAATGGGGCCTCTTAGTTGCTGTCAGATGGCCAACCAATAAACCGATATAATTGATATCGATCTAGAATTTTGCATACCTACTACTTTTGGATGTTATTAATAAAATAGTCCTCTGTGATGTCGTATAATAGGTGCCCCATTATGTTAGTGACCAGAGTTTCCAATAAGTATAAAACTGCCACCGTAAAAGTGTATAAAGAAATCGGCATAAAATTTGTGTCACTTTAAATTCAGATGGTTATGCGAAAAAATATACTTAAATGTTATGCAATGAGCAACTGATCTTATACTCGTATTGAAAAACTTATTGCACTAATTAATCCATAATGAGCTTATATGAAAAAGTTGTAACTACCAAGTTGTAAAATACTATATTATAGGTGTCTCTCGCTTTGTATGCGTCAATTTAAAGTGACCATGTTATGAAGGTGACATAATTATATGAATCACCTTCCTAGTAGCCGAAAAAACAGGTCCATCTTTATATAAAACTAATAACATTGCACAATGGGTAAATGAGAAATAAGTTTTTGTAATGCGTATACTTTCGTCTGTTTTTATACCGTTATTTGAGAGTCTACCAGTACATAGAGTAATACAATTACTGGCATAATTAATTTGAAAAGTAATCGGAGCCCCATGTCCGGTTGTCGGACTAAATACAACGGTCACATTACTATTGCAATCCGACCTTTTGTAAGTGGACGAGACTAGTACAATACAGGGCAATTTAGTTAGACATTTTGTGAACATTGTGTGTAATGGAATTGTTCCGAAACTTTGAAATTTTTGTAGAACGCGTTTCTAAGAAATTGTTGGAGGTTGTATTAATCAGTTAGTACTGGCACAAAAAATATTTATAAGAGTGTTTTTAAACATACATAGAAAGCATTCTTGTTTATAAGATCTGTCACTCTCTATTGTAACTGCACTGTCATGTGAAAGGTGAAAACGGGTTAATTATAATAATAATAATAATAAACTTATTATTATAATTATATTAATAAAGCAAGTACAAACATATATGGTACCAGTTTTCCTTTAGAAATATTGTAGCTATATCTAAACTGCCTTTATTCCTGTAAATATATATACCTAAATGAGTATGACAGTTTGTGAAATTTTTTTAGAGCTGAGCTCTTTATGTGCTCTTCCATCAAACGGTGACGCGGTTAAGGTGAGACCAACAGAACAATAAAATTTACAATGAAAACAGACTTGTGCTGTATAGCATTATATGTTGTATGCCTAAAGGTAACACACTCTGCTACAACATTTTATATACTTACATATTTATCGTTAGCCTTCTTCATTCCGCATCGGCAAATAATGACACACGATCCTTCCAGTTGATACTCGATTTTCGTTATTATAGTGAGCGTTTACTTATGTACTATCCTGCAATCAAGTGATTGGTTATAGCTCTGTTCGTGATATGGGAACGTCAATTATAATGATGTCCTCATGAGACATTTTATGAAGTGCCCACTCACGCATTTCATCATTGATCCTTGATCTACTTTTCTTGCCTAACGTGTTCCACAGGAGTAGACGAAATTGGTGGACTTATTTAGTAGGATGTGTCTCTTTAAGGAAACGTTGAAGATTTTATTCAAATTAAAAGTGGATTTAAGGAAAAAATTATAGTTGCCTGTTTTCTACTTGACTATACGCCTAAGCTAAATAGAAAGGGTACCTATGTTCCACTGTAGTGCCTGAAGTACTCATCTGATTTTGATAAATGACAAGACGTGTATGTGAGCGCTTAGGCCATTATTTATTCTACTCTCGGCTGTTATGTATTAGTGGTAGGGTTGGTAATTGGTAGTCCTCACTTTTGTAGAATTATCATGTTCATTATATACTAGGTGGTAAGACGCCAAGCGGTAATGTGCAAGCACTACTGTGTTCCGACTTGATGAGCAGAGTAGCCAGTGAAATTACTGGGCTTATGTTTCAAGACAACGAGCGTACTGCAGTGCTGCGCATGCCTTTGTGTTTTAAATTTCTTAGTGGCACTGCAATTGTTATGGTCTGGCGTTATGCTTACCATCAAGCAAACGAAAGCTCGTCTCGTTTTGATATATAATAAAAAAAAATTACATTACATACGTGAATAGCTAATTAAATAATTAAGTAAGTTTGCACAAGTACTACTTTCTATCTAAAAGATAAAATTATCTCTCCTATACATTGAGCCCACCTTTTTCCTGTGTGACTCACCTGTTTTCACAAAGCTAAGTGATAATCACCCTATTTGTGATACTGATGTGTTATGACCGGAAACTAGCCATCATCAGTAAGGCGATTATCGGTTTGTATGACATACAAAATGATACGATGAAGGGTGGAAAATACAATAATAGATTTGTTTTTATGGTTCCGTACCTCAAAAGGAAAAAAGGAAACCTTGTATTCGCACTTCGTTGTCGGTGTGGATATAGATCTGTTACGACCCTTTTATCAAGAACGCGTGGAGGTATTAAAGTGAAATTAATATCAAATATTCAGGTCTGCAGTTCCTTGGAGCTGCAAAAAAATCAAACTTCCATGTCAACGCAATGAAAAATATGGCCGTTTATGCCGCATGTTTTGACACTCGCAAGGGAATCAAAACCCAATGGGGTACTTCCCGTTGATCTAAGAACCATTGATATTTGTCAAAAAGCAGTGTTTTATAGCACAAGTAAAGGAAAAATCCGTAAATTTCAAGTTACATCACAAAAAAATGTACCTAATAATTCCCGTAGATCCCGATGTATGAACTATTTACATATCTACAAGCTTGTACTGAGTACTTGTACTGAGTTTCTCAGTGCGCGAGTCAGATTCGCTTTTGGCCGGTTTTTACAACCTTTTATTTTTATATATTTAACTTAAGTAATGTATGTATGTTTGTTTAGGTAAAATTTTGCAACCTAAATTTGACCCGTTCCCCGATGTTCGATTAAACCGAAACTTTACATACCTACATATGTAAATCGGATGACAATGCAATATAATGACGTTATATTGTTTGTTAGTTTATGTTGTTTACTTTTTCTGTTATTATAATAAACCGATCTCATGACGTTATAGAGCTGATTTGATGATGGAGCCGGAAGGTGGCCATAGGACCTCTGTAACGAAACGACGTAGCCCCATCGAGTTTGGAATTGTTTGATTTGTCTTTACAAGTACTCTGATACTAGATAACATCCAGGGTCATGATGATGGAGCCAGAAGGTGGTCACAAGATTACAGTACCAATTACGTAGGTATTTTATAATAGCTTGTCTGGAAAAATATATTTTTCCACAAAATACTTGTTTCCATGCGTTATTTTTTTAACATGGTATCGGAAGTAAGATTTACTTACTAGATGGTAAATGCTAGGAATAATTCTTCAGCAAAAATCTGTGGCAGTGGGAGACCATCTGACTTTTTCGTTGCAGTATGTCACATGCCTTGCTGTATTTTGATTTGAAGAGTAAAATGTTCTCAGTGTAATAACTGATCGTATGACATTAGAGCTGATGTCATAGAGTGCAATGGTGCAGTGTCGCGCAAGATTGAGTCATTGAAAATTATAGATAAGACTTCCATTGTTCCACCGATTTTTATTACATTTTTGTATGCTATTTGATAACGAGACGAGCTGGTCGTTTGCCTGATGGTAAGCATAACGCCGGCCCATAATAATTGCAGTGCCACCCAGAACTTTGAATCACAAAGGCCTGCGTGGCACTGCAGTGCGCTCATTACCCTGAGACATTAGGTATTAAGTCTCATAAGCCCAGTAATTTCACTGGATACTCTGCTCATCAAACCGGAACACAGTAATGCTTGCACACTACTACTTGGCGGCAGACTTCACGAGCAAAGCGGTGGTAACAATCCAGACGGACACTCGCAGAACAGTTAGTCCTGAAATGTGAATCATATATTATATATATATCTTTGGATTAGAAGGTGATGTGATATCACAAAGTCATAACCACTGAGCTATTATCGCGCCAAAACCGCTCTAACAGTGGCCAATATCAATTTGTAAAATCTCTTTGCCTTATTTATTACTAAACCAAGAAATAAGAACCGTCTAAATCTTCCCCTGCCCTGCGCAATTAATACCAAATCCTTTATTATACATCCCCACAAAATAAGGGAAGACAATTTATCTCCAGAAGGCACCTAAATGTCAACCACCGGGCACGAAATAAAAAAGGGAAGCCCTTCGTGTAACAATTAGAAGGAGCGGGCAGAAAGGCCAACCCTGAATAAGGGAACCTCACAATAAATTATTAAAGAGACAAAGTTGGTCCGAACATTTTTGTGTCTGAGAAAGAAAGCCATTAATCTTGAGGTGCTCTACTAATCGGCCTAACGTGGTTTTTATAATGGCGGAAGTTTTTATACAGCCGATTTAAAATAATCTTTGGAGTTTCCGCGGTTAGTCCTGAAAGGTGTACGGCTGAGGAAGCTAGGAGGAAGTCGGGTGTAGTCCCCTAATAACAATCACGTTCGTATTTTTCCCTTGCATAATATACCTTAGATCTTTATCATATGTACCTCTGTACCTCTGTTTCCAGAGAAACCAGCTACTAAAATCTGTTAAATAGCATTCTCATGGGCAAGTGTGTTCAGTCTTAAACTGCATGTTAGCTATTCATGAGAAAGATAGCAAAAAGGCAAGCCTATTTCGTTTGAAAAAAAAAAAAAGATTAACGACAGCCAAAATGGATTTAAATGGGAAAGGTAGGAAAACTCCATCAACATCATTCGAGACATACAAAACATGGTAATGTTTTGTATATCTCGAATGATGATTGACACCTAAGCTAAGAGCCAAGCTGGTATATTATTTTTCTTTCCTAGAAGAATCAGCTGTAAACGTCCACTGCGAATATCAGCCTCCCTCATGAAGGGGTATTTTGCCATCATACAGCACGCTTTGCAAGAGTCTTGGTGATCGCAGTAGATTATGATGTTGACTGAAGATAATTTTGCTGCCCATCCTATGGATATTCCCTTAGCCGGGTCTTACGGCACCCACGGGAAGAGATGGAGTGGTATTATTTTTAACATCTCGGCATTAATAACTTGTGAGCATGATTTCATTGTAGTTGATAAACATGTTTTGGAAATATTAGTAAAAATTTTGAACTATGCCGCTAATATTAGTAAATTTTACACCTTCATACGTCATGGATCTTGGATAACCTGTGGCAGATTTTATTGTTGGCCTTGATTTAACTCTAGAGCAATTTAGGGTATGATTGCTTCTTCTTTATCTACACGACCAAGAAGGTAATTCAGTCTTAATTCAAAATCTGTGTAAATAGTAAGAAAAGGCTACAGGTAGAAACTTGAACAATTTGGCTGATTCTGATCTTTTTATCTTTATCACATTGCACTGATGATAAGTTCTTCATCACGTTGTTACAAATCTTGATCTACGTCATGTTAATCATTTAATTAAATGATTATTGGATTAACTCATGATTTGTTGCTATTGCCATTAAGATTACAATCTGCATTTATGCTGATAAATCATTACTTATTATGTAGTGAGTTGATTGCACTTTTTTTCGTTATTAATTTCCTATTCATTGTCCTTGTTAGTCCACGTAACTACATAACTGGATTCCTATTGCACATCAATGGTTCCATCCTTCGGCTCTCAATTACAATGGAACTATAACAATCATGGTCCTAAAACACGCGAGAAACAAACCCGAGAGATGAGAAACAAACTTTCTTCTGGTGTAGGCATGCAGCCAGCTCTGGTGTCTAAACATTTTTTTTACTTCTTTTTTGGCTAACTAATAGGATTTTTAATACCTTACGTTTTGTTCATCCTTAATGATCAGGCATTAGGGAAATGATGGGCGATGAATGTCGGCTGGAATATTATCTATACATCTATCTTATCTTACACCTTATCTATTCTTACATACAAATAAATAAAATTGAAGTGTCTGTTTGTAATGTCAAAATAACAGGTTTTGCCCAAATGCATATGGAAGTATATATACGGTAGGTACCTATAACAAAAACATAATTTATTAAAATTTTGTCTTGTGTGTCATACTTTCTAGCGGTGACATAGCAACGTACTAACTTCATTCTAATATCAAACAATTGTACGAAAAATGTACTAAATTGTACGCCTAATAAAAAAAATTTACTATAAAGACTTGCGAGAAATCTATCTCGGTAATCTCCAAAATGGCTGGACCGATTTTGAAGAGACTTGCACTGGCAGATAGCTGATGTTATAAGGAGTAACTTAGGCCACTTTTATTTTAGAAAAATAATTAGGGTTATGCGCAAAAAATAAAACACATGAAATCCAATATCTCCGTGGGGGTGAAACCACGGGCAGCAGCTAGTTAATAATAAAGAAATATATAATAAAATAAACTAGCTTCCGCCCGCGGCTTTGCCTGGGTTGTATTTATTTTTATTAGACGACTCCACAAAAAAGAAGTTTAATGTTATTAGGGTTCATGTAGATATGTTTGTATGTATGTGAGTTTCTTTGTTCCACCATATCTTTTAAATGCCTGAACAGATTTCGATGTATGGGGTGTTGTTAGAATCTTTACATCATCCCGAGTGACACTGGCTAGGGCAGTCGTGTTTTTTATGTAACTTTTGTTGTTACTTCGACTTGTAGACTATGTGTTATTTCAGAACCTAAATTATCTACATTCAAAATTTAATCAAAATTAGTTTAGTAGATACAGAGATACGAGATAACAAACATTCACACAAACTTTTACATTTATAAATTATATTAGGATATTAAAATAGTATTTTTTATGTTGCGTTATTTATCTTCATTTGAAGGTTATCTGCAATCTTTACCACTGTCTTTAATAAGGAATTCAACATTGAGTAATGATCGCTTAAAACTTAAGAAATTACTTTATATTTATTTACTGTAATTTACCTAATTGGTTGAGAAAGTTAATCCGTTCAGGTTTTAAAGATAATATAATCGGTAGACGATAAAGATACCAATATCTATCTAAATACATGGCATCATGGAATCGTTTAGTTTGTCTAATGCAAAACAGATAACATGTGCTAAAAATATAACGTTCTATTATGTATTAATGTACTTATACTTATCGCTCTAACGATAAAGCTTTATGAATTGTAGAGGCAGGTATATTCTTTATTGAAACACTTTAAGGGACTGTATAATAAGCCATCTTAGGGTATAATCCTTTGTACCTAAAGAAATAAGGTTGAAAATGGCGATGCGTTTGGTTTTAGTTGGACGTTATTTCGTAGTAAGAAAAAGAGACGCCATATAGTTTAAATATATTTTCATATGTCTTCAAATGATTAAATTTTCTTTCTTTATAAAAATAGGCTAGTATGCGTTATGAAGCACTTCGAGACAAAAGAAATTTTTCGGAGTATTTCTTACGATTTTTTTACAAGATTCTGAGCCATTTCTTTGACTTATTTTATAGATATGTCTTTTCTATAAACACTATATACAACTGTATTTTGTTGCTGGTATTATGTATGGAAACGGACATTTGTGAAACGAAAAGCTGGACGTTAATACAACGTTAACAACCGCCCAATTTGGACCTATGCGATGTAGTTTCAGCTAAATTAGGACCAACTTCAAATGGATGCATTTATTTGTCAAAGCTATACTAACCTGACTCCCGTGTTCCAGCGGTGCACCACGCCGAGGTTTGTCATATAACAACCCACGTAGTGGCCCTAAATCTAGTTGCGAAACACAAATAAATAAATACAGTTTAAGTAGCTTCGGTTTTGCGACAAGACATTATAGTTGCCATACGACCCCACATCCCCCCTTCGTGGCCACTTGCCACGTAATCTGAGCCGCAAGTGGCGCGACACTGTCAGCGCGCGTTTTATCGCCAATACTTTAGATTTTATGACCGATAATAAATTGAACTTATGGCTGAAGTTAATTAAATTTTCTTAAAACCTCCGGACTCAGACGCAGTATCTGACCAGTCAGTGAATTATCTGTGCATGATGCAGTACTATAAGTAGCGGTCAAAGCGTACCATGACCAACCGATCGGAAAAAGGCGAATGTCACTTAACATTTCCATTGGTTTATTTAATGTAACGGCATGACAAACATCGTCACTTGTGAATGTATGCAACCAGCCCGGAGACCAGGGCCCCAATTCTACTAAAGAAATGGTTTAAAAATGACAATTGTTTCGTAGTTAAATGATCATTTTGATGAAGAGCATATACGAAAATTAACAATAGTTTATTGACATGGACATTGGACATCCGCCAAGCCGCACTGGGTCCGCGTGGTGGATTATGGTCCATAACTCTCTCTCTGAGAGAAGGCCGGTATTCCAGCAGTGGGAGCGTAAGAGGCTGATTAAGGGCAGGATACTCCGCGCTGGTTTCTTGCGCGTGCATCTCAACTTTTTTGAAGATCACTTAATATAATTATGAAAAATCGCATTCCTTTAATACAATCAAGATTATTAACTGACCGCACGTACATGACACAGGGATTACATCAAATGTTTGGACTTCAGGGCTAAAAGTTAACACTGTTTATGGCTCAAATATTTTTCTCGGGAAATTGTTATTACAACGTTAATGTTTTAGTCTTTTATTGCCGGCGTCATTAAATTTTAGTATCTGGTCCGCGATTATATTATTATTTTCTTACCCTGAGGTAGGGATGAAAGGACGATCCATTTATATTAGTTTAAAAGCTAGAGGGGCTAAAATTGCGTAACTCTTGTTTTCGCTCCATTTAGGAAACAAGTCCAGTTGAGATGAACTTGACGAATCTGTTCACCACTTGCCCCCTTTCTAATTCTGACTCCCAAGGCGTAAAACCGCACGCTATTTAGTGGACTACAAACGACTTCGATCAATTGCATGCAGTCGACTCTATTAGTTATAAGCATGTGGTAATCTATATTAGCAAAGTACGGTATCCGTCCACATAACGAAATTTCGGTGTGCAGTAACAAAATAAGTCAAAAACACAAAAGTCTTAATCTGCGTTCTTAATCGGTTTCGGGGACAAAAGCCAGACTATTTGCAACACAATATTTGTAATAAGTAATTTTGTTGAAAAATTACAACATTTTCTTGCTAGAAAATGATCTCAGTTATGAGTACGGTGTCAGCTAACTAAAACTTATTTCAACACTGCATAGTTATTTCTACTGTACATGGTAAGTACATTATGTTAAGCACGCACTTCAAGCCATTTGCGGCTACAAAAAACATAAACTAGAAGACACAACAGCCCACTTAACAACAACAAACACATAAAACCAGGCCCTTACGTGTTGTAAGAAAATTTAATGAAACAAAGGATTTTCTCGCTCCATCCGGTGAATTATAGTCGAATAAAATACTGACGACACGAAAAAGTTACAACCCTAAAGGGGCCAAGGATGGACGGTTGGACGTCACAGGATTTTATTACAAAGGCCATGCCCTGTCACGCTATTCTTTGGGGATAAACAAGAAAAAAATATTGCAACGCGAAAGGAAAAAGATGCGGAGTTTTTGACGTAAATCGTAATATAGTGGACCGAGATCTAGTTGATGTTGGTAGCATTGCCAGCTGCGTGTTCACTTGAGGTTGATTTTTTAAGATTGTAACATAAGTGTTACAACCGTTACTTACAAGAATAAATAAGCCACAGTTTAAATCACATATTATCACATATTGTTGTATTTTCAATAAGACGTAGATATTGGTCACTCCGTGATTGTTCTCTTAGTTCACTTAACGAAGGCCTTAAATGGTCAGAAAAAAACCATTGATTTGTATAACACTAGCATTTATAACAACATGCAATGAAAGACAATAAAATAAAACGAACTATCTGTTACAAATTGGCCTCAATTCAGCATAATTTGTGGCATAATGTTGATCATATCATTTTGAGCAACAGTGATCTTCCCGTGGAACGTTTTGGATTACTACTACACTATTATTAAACATACTAATTATGCAAGACATAGACGAACTTAATTTTTAAGTTATATTTTATTTAGTTATTTTAGTTTATGTTGTTTACTTTTTAGAATACCTAATTAAATAATAGTATTTTTAAGTACTTTAATCACCTAATTACCTACCTAGGTATACATACACTTAAACGTATGAATTACGTATTTTCAAATCCATAATTTTCATAACATATGAATTATCGGTAATTATTCAAAGAAGGAAGTAAACTTGGGTCACTATGCTAGGGACCCAAACTATAACGGACTATAATTGCCTATTACCCTACAGCGAATGACGTATTTAAAGCGTCACCGGGGTCTACAGTTAATTTGAAGTCTCAAGCAACGGTAAACTCGGTGGCAGCCATATAAAACCGCATTGGGTCCCATCGGGACTCACGTCCTACGCAAGTGTTAGTTTACAAAGCGGCGCGATGCTATAATAAAAATACAAAACATTTGACAAGCGTTTACTTTACTTCAAGCCTGCAGGGCTAAGATGTGAGATAATATGTCTTCACTAGAATAAGAGAGATTTTGCGATGATAGACCACGCTTATGACAGGTATCTTGGTGATTGCAGTATATTATGATATTGACCGATTACTGGACATTCCCTGGATATTCCATTAGCCGGCTCTTACGGCGACCACAGGAATAGACGGGATAGTGCTTTACTCCCTTTAGGTCACTCCTAATTAGGAGTGACCTAAGTATTAATCAATAAAAAAGAAGTGTGTAAGATAGATTCGCTTTGTAAAATATAGATCATGTGGAACATAGCCCAGCGCTAGACTAGACGTCACGAATTATTTGAATATGAATAGAGCGTAATTTTAACCAACAGACTGATATTAAATTTACATAAGACGCTCACGTCTGTCAGACCTGGATGTTAAGATGATTGCAAGAAAATTAAGAGTTAGATATGCATTGCTTCTTAGATGTAATCAGGTGAGATGATTAAGTTTTTTATATAGAGACGAGTGGGTCGTTTATATGTCATAATGCCAGCCCATAACAATTGCAGTGTCATCCAGGACTTTGGATCGCAATGGCGCGGCACTGCAGTGCGCTGAAGAGTTCCATTAACCACCTCCTGGCTCCATCATCAAATCAGCTCCATGATACCAAATTATAGTTTTGTCATCTGAAACAACAAGTGAAGCTAATAAAAGTGTGTCAAAATCAATTGGGTGTTTTGGTAACTTGACATTTTGACATTTTAACAACTGCAGGGCATTATTTCGTTGTACATTGTAACAAATTGGATATTGGACAACAAAAACAATGTTGCCTACATTGTTCATACACTAATTCCCCATTATTAAACACAAAATAATGTAATACCTAGAACCATAAATTAAATATAGCATAAAGTAAAGCTAACGTAGGGAGGCCAAATCTACTTATCTGGAATTGAAATCATTCGTTGCGTCGGAACCGGGACTGAGGGAGTAGTGGAAATAGAAAAGTACGAGTATGTCAATCTTCATATATTGGTACCGAACGTGGCTTGTTTGTATGTGTCGATGCACGCACCAGAACAAAATCCATTCATAGCACACGGCCTTGGACGCTGAGATTTGTCAATGTTGCTATACCCTAACCATGTAAACCTTACTGCTGGCTTGAGTGATCTGGTTTAGTAAGCACTCTTGCGGGCCAGGCCTATATCTACCAGTAGCAAATAAAACTCACCTACATTCTTCCTCAATCATTGTTGGGCTGGCGTTATGCTTACTATCATACACGCTTGTGTCGTTATCCAGTTCCAGTTAGTTAGAATAAAACAAATATCAAAATAAAATTTCGAAAGGAAAGCCTTATAAGCTATGGACGAACGCGCGCACACATTAGCGTTACTGCTCTATGATGATACATAACATACTTTTCTGTTTTTGCTACGCCGGGACCGAGGGCGGGCGGTGCAAGGGAGCCAAGATCCGATTTTAACTAAATTGAGTTTTATAAGATCTCTTGCAATACGAGTTCGGATATTAAATATAGTTTTGTTGTGGGAATGCGTTGGAATATACCTATGGAAGCGCGGTTTCCAAATTAATTTCAAGATATTCCAGTTGGAAATTTATATCGCAATAGTTCCTTTCTCGCGAACTATATCCGACATACCAGATAGATACCAGTTGGTATATCCGGGTGAAGGTTCGTCGTTTGCCGGAAGTGAGCTGTGGAAAATCACAGACTTTTTCTGCACCAGAGATATCGAAAGACTTGCAGTCATATCGCGAATAAATTTAACATATAGTATGTTAAATGATAGGCAGTTATTTTCTGCTTACTTATCTTGCATTCAGAAAAAGAAGTAGCATAATAGATCTAATCAGATGGTTCTTTACAACTAAGATGAAATAGGTAGGTGTATACAAAAATAATATCATATAGTCGTTCTCAAATCAGTCGTTAGATGAAGCCCTAATTTTTAAATTCTGTTCATAAAAAAGCCTTTCAAATCTGTTCAGACACATTAATATAACGTACAAGAAGAAATTAGCATCTGAAATCATTGATAACCTTTTTACACGACTGCACAAACATAGATTGTAATGTTTTTTAGGGTTCATGTATGTATGTGAGTTTCTTTATTATAACTAGAACCACATAACTAGCTAGAGCAGTTGTGTTTTTTAACCGACTTCCAAAAAAGTAGGAGGTTATCAATTCGGTCGGTATTTTTTTTTATGTTTGTACCCGTCCGTCGTTTATAAACCAATTTGGAAAATTCTTTTTTTATTTGAAAGGATACACTTTCAGATTGGTTCCATAGAAATTTCATCAAAATCGGTTTAGTAGTTAATCACTGAAGTCGGTTCGGCGCTTTTTTAAAGCAATTTTTATATAAATTGAGTTGCATTGACTTCTTTAAAAGTCGTTTTAAAATCTTACTGTGCGAACACGTTTACGCATTATATACCAGAAACCCTAGTTGGCTTCACATAACATCATCAACTCATACTTAATTACAATGACCCCAATCAGCGTAATCGATCCTGAAGCGAACGTCCATCTGCACAGTATAAGCTGGCAAATAACACAAATTGCGACTGGGACGCGGCAGCCGAAGCAATATTGTTAATTGATTCAGGTACTATCCACCTGGGTACTGCAGGTTGCGCTGGACGGGGCCAGGAGAGGGCGGACGGGGCTTTCCCTCTCACACCTGTTTCTACATAGAAAATAGGACAGGTGATAGAACTTATTATTTTGCGAGTATCCTTCTTAGTAGGTATTACCTCTTTTCTCGTGTAGTCTGCCGCCAAGTAGATACATTAGTAATCCAGTTTGATGAGCAAAGTAATCATTGAAATAATTAGGCATACTGGCTGCTGCCCACGGTCGGAGATATTGGATTTCATGGGTTTTATTTTTTGCGCGGAACCCTAATTCTTTTACTAAAATAAAAGTAGCCTAAGTTACTCATTATAACATTTGCCACTGAAAGTCCCGTCAAAATCGGTCCAGCCATTCCAGATATTATCCGGAACAAACAGACAGACAGACAAAAATTCTTAAAATTGCGTGTTGATATAGGTACCGTACATACTTTCATATACATTTAGTAAAAAGCTGTTATTTTGATATTACAAACAGACACTTCAATTTTATTTATTAGTATAGATAATAAAATGACATAGAAAAGTAATGACTCCAGAGAGCCTTGTCAATATTTTCCAACATTACCTCGCCCTAGCTGAAGATTCTTAGTACGTCCATTCTGTAAATTCTTAATAGACATGTGATTGTTATTACCAATTGGGTAATACATTAATGATTCTGTTAGCGCAACGACATGACAAAGAGAATGTTACTATCTACTATGTTAGGTACTACATGTAACAATCCTCTCTTCTTTCAATTATGTGGCGAAAACGGGTGTAAATTTTCTTATCTTTGACAGTACTACAATCCGTACTCATATTTAATATAATGTGCTTGATATCCCTCCTGTCCGTACCAAGCGTTTTGCTTCAACCTTCATTATACGGACGGCTAAGGAGTGAAATTCTGCGCCAGCCTCTATGTTTCCCAATAGCTATAATTTGGGTGTTTTCAAGACGAGAGTGAACAGGTTTCTTCTAGGCAAGCGTGTTACATTGTTGACTGAATCGTCGCGAGGTGGTCAAAGATATATAAAAAAGACAATTACGATCCCACTGCTGGAATATAGAGAGAGTATGGACCATGATCCACCTCGCGCCGCTTGGTGGATGTGCTAATATTATAAACCTGAAAGCAAAATTGTCGGTTACTGGTTTTCAGCAAAACTATAAAGATATAACTTGAATTGAAATTTGTCAAGATTTAGCTTAGATCCTAAAAAGGACGTAAACATACGACTAAGACAACGTATCAGTTAAGAAGTTATGTACCTATAAGGTATAAAATATTACTTATTTTATGTTTGGCTTCTACCTTCAAGTTGTCAATTAAGAACTGCGTAACGATATATCGGATTTTGTTTGAGCAGAGAACCAATTACACGAAACGAAATGTAACTTTACTTTGATGAATTTATTTGCCTTTCTGGATTTGTGAAAACTATACAGGTAATTACCTGTATAAAAAATTATATACGCCTTTGGAGTTAGTAATTATAATTGCGCGAAACACTGAATTAGAATACAAACGACCAGCCCCCTTTGGTAAAAACAATATTGACTGTCTTTCTTGCTCGCGCAAAACTATAGTCCTCTAATATCCTACTACCTCAAACATTGTGGATCTAACATTGTAAGACCAACCAAATGGCAAAGAAGGTTACTTCATTGGAGGTACATTTCATAGGAGCAACGGTGTTGCGTTAGGGCGTTCTTACGTATATCATTATATTGCGCCACAAATTCTCCTAAAATTACCAATAAATCAAATATTCAGTTCACAGACATTTTCAAGGTTTTGGAGACGTAACCTTACACCTACCTTAGCTTAATTAAACGACCCACGTCGTCATTGTTGCGGCTCCCTTGGCATCGTAGAATAAGTACTTAATTAGATATATGTGGCCCTTAAGTGAGTGACATACTGTTGATAAGAATACACAACAAGCAGTTTGTACAGTTGATCGAGTCCAAGCTTCAGCAGAGCCTTTGCCATAAAGTCGCTAGTCTATCATATACACTTCGGAGTGCTTAGGAATTTTCTCATTTTATCATCGAGCGTGTCTGCCTAAAAATACAATTTTAAATTTTTTGTCTGCCCGTCTGTTTGGTCCGGCTAATCTCCGAAACGGCTTGACCGATTTTGACGGGACTTTCAGTGGCAGATAGCTAAATGTTATAAGGAGTAACTTAGGCTACGTGGGTGAAGCCGCAGGGCACAGCTAGTTGGAAATAAGTAGGCAATTTTATTCTCAGCTAATGACGTCTCAATTCAAGTGCTACAACCATGAGGAACACATCAACATTAATGACACTGATACGTCCTGAAACACCAAGGTATCATAACAAAAAAATTATAAAATTCACTCGGCCTAACCCAATGGAGTCCACGCAATGAGGATAGTAACAGGTAAAGATAATTTTTTTTTACAAACTCCCGACTAGAAGCGCTGATTAACTTCAGACTCCTGAGCAGATTTTTTGAATCATAGCTAAGAACTCAAGTAACCTATGAAACAAAAAAAAAACTAAATCAAAATAGGTGCATCCGTTTAGGAGCCACACAGACGCAAATGTTAAACTTATAACACTCCCATTTTTTCATCGGGGGTTAGTAACGTTTTAAAACACAATTTTAATCCCTAAATAGGTTCATCAAACTAAAAACAGTTCTGTACAAAACCCTTGTTTTACTATTATTAAATTTTAGCGATAACATCCCCGGAATCCCTTAGCGCTAAAGAAGAAACGTGGCCACTTTAGTTTATTTACTCCCAGGTGCTCACACGACGTGTAACCCGAAGATTGCTTTTAAATTTAATTAAACTCGAAAGTAAGACTATTGTTAACGCCTGTGATAAGAATTCAACTATTATAGTCCGGCGCAAATTAAAAGCGGCGCGGTTAAATTTTCGTTTTGATGAGTCCAGTAAAAGTGTGAGAATGGAGCATGGAGGAAACGTGTTTTTTAGTTTTTTAAATTACAAATAATTTTGTGTAGTAATCGTGTTGTAATAGAGAGATATAATTCTTTATTGAAACACCATTGCATAATGCAAGCATTTTAAAAGTAAAACTGCTTCAAACTTTTTGTTAAAGTTTTTTGGCGATCTTTTCAAAGCGATCTCTTCCGTACAACTAACTGTATAGAGAGGAGTAACATCTTCATAAATAAAGAATTACATCTTTCTATATCTATCTATTATAACCCAGTTACTATACGAAATAATTATTTGTAATTTAAAATAATTAAAAAACACATTTCCTCAGTTCAATTCTCAAACTTTTACAAGACTCATCAAAACGAATCATATGAGCCTAAACTCGAGAGGTTGCCACTCAGGCGTTCCGCTATCCACCTCTTTAATCCATCATCAGATCAGCTACATGATACCAAATTATTGTATTGACATCCAGACTTATATAGTTTGGATGACAATACAACAATTTGGTATACATCAAAGTTTCATTTCGATACGACAATTAGAAGTAGGTTAAAATTTAATTGTAAGATATGATGATATATTCCCGTCTGTCCCATTACAGAGTTACAAGTCAAGCTAAAAAAAGCAAAAGAAAAAACGATAGTAACGCTCTCTCTATCCACAACTTTTCTATTTTGCGCCACAATGAAATATTCACTTGACTAACCGAAGGGTATAACGACCTTTGGTATTCTGTAAAGTGAAATTGGAATGGTAAAAGTGGATTGTATTCAACGATCGTGCCGTGAAAGGTCAGTGTTGATTGTTTAACGTTCGTAGAAACGTAAGCTTTTAGGTAACTATGACATCTACAATCGGTTTAGTTGTTTATTGCTTTTTATTTTTATATTGCATGTAGTTTTCTTTTATCTTGAAGCAAGCAAAATATGCATTCAATATCCAATTTTCTAATAGATTTTCAAAATTATTTTCACTTTACATACCTGAAATAATATTCACCGCAAATGTAACAAAATTAATTTGCAAGATTTGAACAATGCCTCTGTGATGACAACGTTAGAAATAATTAGGTATTTCATTATGAAAATATTCAAGTCCTACCTAAGCTTAGGCTTCCAGGCTTTAAAGGAAAACCTCCTGAGACAGCCATAGCATGGTGGGTCACCATGCACTTAAGTATCCAGTGAGTTCTGGTAGCTGCTCTTGAGTGCCAGATCTATCCTAGATTTAAGTTGTTCACTGTCCTCGTCGCACATCATCTAAGTCTGACTGGTCAAATAACTACAAACAACTACCTAACGTAGTGTATCAAGAGTAACCAAGAGTATATATTCTGCCACGCTGATGCCAAGTGTATTGTGTATTTTCAGCGAAAAACCTCATCCAAGTTATACTGGCGCGGGTCAGTATAACCTCGCATTCGAAAAGCATGATAGGTACGGAACGTCGCTCGAGAAACTTCATTCGGTCTGAATTCCTCATCCTTCATTCAGTATTATTCGTAAACCTTAGGCGAATCGTTAACAAAATTGACAGACTATATTAGCATAATTCTTATTAAAATACTAGCTGCCGCCCCGCGTTTTCACCCGCGTGGAGATTTTGGATTACATGGAGTTTATTTTTTTGCGCGGAACCCTAATTATTTTTCTAAAATTAAAGTAGCCTATGTTACTCCTTGTAACATCAGCTATCTGCCAGTGAAAGTCCCGTCAAAATCGGTCCAGCCGTTTCGGAGATTACCCGGAACAAACAGACAGACAGACAGACAGACAAAAATTTTAAAAATGGTTGTTTTGTTGTAGGTACCGTATATACTTTCATATGCATTTAGTAAAAAGCTGTTATTTTGATATTACAAACAGACACTTCAATTTTATTTATCTGTATATAAGGTATGAAATTTAAATAGGCAAAGTTATATAACAGAAGAGATGTTACACGTAACACAAAATACATAATTACTGTTGTTATACAGGTTTAAGAACGTATCTGATTAACATAGTAAAAATAAAACTTACAAAAAATAAAATATAGTTTCCGCAAAGAGACTCTGCGTTTAAAAGTTTCCCGAATTCAACGCTGTTTTTTATCATCCAACAGTAATTTAAATGATACTAAGTCTCTGATTCTTTACATTTCAACGAATAAAAAATATGTAAGACAACTATGTACTTAAACGCAGTTTTAATGGCAAAAATCAACAAAATGCATTTTGTAGTACAACTTTACTGCCCCTGTAGGACACGTGACGTCACACGTTCAGCCCAATTTGTATGGGTCGTTTTATCACTTTGGCTCTCATTTTTGACGTTTCTACGCATTTCCAGTTTTTTCAATTTAGGCATTTGATTCTCATGAGAAAACGAATTGATTCACATTATTAAAAAATGGAGTCAACATTCCTATATTGCGTAACAACCAAGATGCAAGTCCCACTGGACGGTTGCTCTTTATTACCATATTTATTCGCAAGTAAATATTGATATTAATTGCTGAGCTCAGTTGGTATCCTGTCAGAACTCCCGTGGCTTCAATTACGAAATCCAGAACAATCCTACAAGGGGCCATTAATTTGATTGAAGTCCATTTATAGCTGAATTTCAAGTGTTTACAATTATGGAGACGGCGCTTGTGAGTAATGAAGTGGCTTGGGAGTGCTTAGTTTAGAGACCGCGGTACTTTAGTTAGTTTCATTAAACATTGACACAAATATTAGAGAAATAGAGGAATCTTTCAGTTGTTAATTCGGCTTCCGTATCTATTATTATCGATGGCAAATAGAAAAAGGGCCAAAGAAGTGATGTTAAGTTAAGCATGTAGCTTTCATAGCGAATAAATATTTTATTAGCCTTTTGGGGTTGTTACAAACTTTTGTATAATTATGTTGTTGAGACGCTTGAATTGTGAGGAACTTCGAGTTTTTAAAGATGTATCTTGATGTCTACGTCTTGGTAGAAGCCACACGTGACTAACATGATTGTATGTAAAGGTATTGTTTTGGAGTGGGGGAAGGGGGGAGGGGGGGAGGTTATACCCTCGAACTTCAACTTTGTTACTACAAGCTTTTATTTAAAAGCTTGTAGTAAACAACCTTAGAAAAACAAAGTAACTAGTGAAGTTAAATAACTTCACTAGTTACTTTGTTAGAATGTGATGATCATGCAACTCAATTTTGAAGAGTTCCCACCACTCGAAGAAGACCATAAAATAAATAATAGTTTTGTAAATAAACAATAATATGGGGAAAAGCTTGAAATATTTTTATCTGTCACGGCCCATTATCTCAAAAACGACTTGAGCTATTCTGCACGGATGTTTTTTCATGTCAATGGTTAACCAACCAAGAGTAAAAAAAACCTCAGCTAAACATCCAACACATCGAGACCAAACATTGGACAAGCCGAGCTGATATCCCACACAAGCTATGCTTAACTTCACTGAACATAAATCATCTCGCATCGAAGTTGAAAACTTGCGAGTGTCGCATGAAGTTATCAAGGACACACGTACCGAACTCACCAAGTACGGTCATAAAGCAGGCTTGTCTCTAATATTACCCTATTACGTCCACCAGCTTAATTTATGCCGTTGCTAAGTCATGAGGTAGGACAAGGCAAGATAGCTGGATACAGGTTCAGCTGGATGAGTCACAATAATTGGCAGATGCGTGCAAATACATTAAGCCTGGGAGCGTTTGCTCCGTGGTAGGGCATTTTCTAGCATTTTCCCGGCTAGTTACCACCCTCAAGCACCTCAAGCATCTCAAACACCACTGGTGCTCCACCAGCTGAAATTGAGCTCCTAATGTAGGAGGTGTATGCCATTTTTGACCATGTCGTCACTTATTATTATCGGGAGAAAATTAACCTATTTTTAAGAATAATAAATATAAGCCGGGGTGGCTACTTAATGTGGTGAATATTTCGATCCCTCTGATTTTCCACTCAAGTTCTCGCTCAAATTTTCGCAGACTAACAGTAACGGTAACACCGTGTTGAACAATGTACAATACATTTAGGTGCCGGGTTTGGGTTCGATTCCCGGCTGGGGCAAACTGTGTGGTGAGCGTAAAGTTTTTCTCGGGTCTTGGATGATTGCGCTGTGTGTATCCATGCCATCTAAAGCACGGGATATCTTTATGATGGTATGAGCGTATAAGCGTTTATTTGTTTGTCAATCAGAATGGAGAAAACATATTGGAGTAGTTTCAAAATTGAAAAGTGCGATTCATGGTGTGATTCATTCATATACGGATAGTCTTGGAGTTTTAAAATTGACAGCTGCTAACGTATGCCACGATACTTTACTACAAAACAGAGAGAGAGAGAATAGAAGGGAGGCTTAATACTTGGCGCTCAGACGGTTTTCGAAGACACTCCGTTTGAAACCATCTATAATTTTTGTTGTTGCGGGTGACGTAGGGTCACGTGACCATTTAGCGCGTCTAGTATTGAGCGTCTCTTCTACTCTCTCTCTGTTTTATGTGACTGCCACATCCAGCGATCATATACTGTTGTCACAAGACTTGCCAACGAGAAGAGAAACTTGACGATTTATTATCATGCTGCTTTCTAAAAGTTTTATCTTAAACTGGCGGTGAGCTTACACGCCTTGTACGTTAAGGTTTAGTTTTAATCACTTTTAACTTATATCCGTTGAATTTTTCATCGCAAATTAAACGAGATTAAAATGCTTCCATGTTGTAAACTGTGTACAATAAGTGTCACAATAAATGTCACAATTAGAGACACCCGTGTATAGGTATACATAGACACTAACACTGACAGACATAGACACTGGATGTATACACTGTGTGTGCGGTATATAGTGTCGTAGTATAAAATTGGTTTTAGTGAAGTCGCTCCCTAATCTGATCAACAGTTTCTATTTTTTATTACAGATGCCTTACGAGGGTTTGTGTCAGGCAGGCAGTCTGCTGTGAAAAAATTGCCAACACTTAAAGTTGAATATTTAAAGATATACCGCCGACGCGCCGACCCCAACAAAATAAGACAAGAGTAGGAAGATGATTTTGATAAGATGCGTTAGTTGAAGAAGAAATACTAGACTACATGATGCAGTCGGGGTTTTAATGTTTCGGCTTTGACTGTTATATATTTTTTCTATATAGGCTTAAGTTTGACTGCTGATATGATGAATGAAGCACGCTTATCTACTCGTAGAAGATACCTATTTACTCGCCCCTTGAAGCAGCATAGGTTTTGAAGCTCATCTTCAGCGCTCTAGTGCGGAGTAAGCTTGAGGCGAGCTCTTGTATTTGGCACCCGCATGAGAGTAAATATACGTTGATGCTGGAAAAAGTACAGAAAGCTTTTCTGCGCTCTTTATACAAGCGAACGTATGGCTTCTACCCATACATGTACCCCACAAACTTTATTATGGGCTGTCTTGGCTACAACTCCTTGGAAGTTAGAAGGGCAAAAGAGCAAATGACAACTATGTGCAAAATACTTCGAGGGAAGATAGATTCCCCTGATGTTCACAGTGAGTTGTCTTGTCTTTATGCCCCTAACAACTACTTTCGCAGCAGGAGTCACAAACTTTTTGCGGTACAATCGTCTCGGACTGTCGCTCGCGCTCGTTCGCCTATTCCCCGATCTCTAGTAGCAATCAATGCCCTCCTGGATGCAAGGCCGGATTGCGACATATTTGCGGACGAATGGAAAGTGCTAATGTATCACTTTCTGACTTTTTGTGAAAATAATGTTTAATTTTATTGTTGTTTCGTTTGTTTAATTTAGTTGATGTGTAGTGTTTAGCCTTATTGAACTTTTATTATTATTATTATTTAATATTATTGACATGTAATTGATACCTTTAATTTGTATTAGTACCTACCTAACTTATCTGTTGTGACTTGTGACATGCATGTTAATTAAATTCGATTAGTGTAATTGGCCTTGGCCGTGCTAATTGATTAAATAAATAAATAATAATAAATAATAGGTTATACTTACAAATCTATCTCTCAGACAGAGTCATGAATCTCACTATTTGTAGAAACATTTTCGTGGAGAAATGATTCGATGTTTAAACCTATTTCTACTGATTCTACAAAGACAGTTTATACTACTAATGGAGTGCGTAAGTGGTGTGTAACAAGATCGACGCAGAAATAACAATCAAACCTAAAGACAAATGAAATTCCCACGAGTTAGTCAAGTCACTGCGAGCCGAACTGTTGTGATTGTTACTGGCACATTAGCATGAGCGCGTGTGACGAAGTTTAAGCACGGGTTTGTATTGAGGCGAACACTCGCAGATTCAGAGAAAATTTATTTTATATTGGGACCGGACTAATTAAAACCATAACGCCGGATCCGAGAAATTGATCCTTTAATCCCTATTTAGATCGGAGTTCTCCAAACATTTTGAACCGAAGTTTAACTATGAACCATTATTTTTCAATCTCAGTGTCGCCGAGAACTCTCTCGACCATTTCGTCAAATGCTATCAAGGATAAGAAAACATAAGAATGTGCATACAAAATTACGTTACGTAGATGATTTAAATTACTACATAATACATAGATATTTGTGATTTTTCCTCAAATTTTTTTATTCTCTTTACTGGAACCAAATATGCAATCTTTACCTGCTACAGAAGGAAAGCCCATTGACTTAAACATGGATTTAGTTCGTTGTAGAGTCTGATAAAACAGTACCATTTTAATTCCGTTAAAACCAAATAGGTCTTAAAAATATTAATATGACTTCCAAAAAATAAATTAATCCACAAAAGAATAATATATTCTTAGTAATAAATATACTCACAACTAGCTGTGCCCCTCGCATTCACCCATGTAGTCTATGTTACTCCTGCCAGTGAAAGTCCTGTCAAAATCGGTCCAGCCATTTCGGAGATTAGCCGAAACTAATAGACAGAGAGACAAAAAACTTAAAAATTGTTATTTTGTTATAGGTACCGTATATAATTTCATTTGCATTGTATAGATTAATAAAACCTCTTTTTTTTTCTAAAAATCTGAGCGGTGTGATAAAAATAAGTTTGATCATTCTGAAAGTGAGACAATATGTTTAGTTTTTTTATTCGAAATGTATTACAAAAAAGATCCACCTCTTTTCTTATAAACGTAGTTATTATAATAGACTCTTTGTTTCTCATTTGAAAGTTACGACACCAAGTTACTCTTATCTTGACATTGACAAAGCGTAACACGCAGCGAGACCCCAGCTTAACATATGCGATACAACAATCTTGGCCGTAAATGTCATGAACTAAGTTCGCCTCCGGGCCCTGAGCTGTATGAAATCATTATGCAATCAAAACCAGGTGTTAGATTTGCCAAATGTTTGACAAATTTGAACAAGTTTGTTTTAACCACGTGGATTTCATAAAGTGATATATATATATATATATAATAACATCAGTATCAAAATCATTGATGTATATACGAGTATATGATCAAGATCAATGTCGTATTTAGTATGAGATTCAGAGAAAGCAGTGTAATAATGTAACTAATTTTTGTTAGTGTTGTTTTGTTAGTGGGAGGACTAACTCTTCTGCGAGTGTCCGGGTTGTTACCACCGCTTTGCTCGTGAAGTCTGCCGCCAAACAGTAGTGTGCAATCATTACTGTGTTCCGGTTTGATGAGCAGAGTATCCAGTGAAATTACTGGGCTTATGAGACTTAATACCTAATGTGTCAGGGTGACAAGCATACTGCAGTGCCGCGCAGGCCTTTGTGTTTCAAAGTTCTGGGTGGCACTGCAATTGTTATGGGCCGGCGTTATGCTTACCATCAGGCAAACGACCAGCTCGTCTCGTCACCAAAAAACATAAAAAAAATAATTCTTTGTCAAATTAAATTTTCATAGATGAAAATTTAATGCAGTACTAATAACCTTCGTATCGTTAAATGTAAACTCCAACATAATTCGACTCAGTACTCAAGTTTTCGTTTTTTATGGCAATCTTCGAGACTACCCGTGCTACCTCTGCCTTCAATTTTGCAAGTTTGGATTGCACTAAGATTAAAAATAAGCAGACTCGAAAGTTGACAAAAAATCAAAACACAGACTCAAGTAGTTGGAGTTTGCATGCAGTTTAACTAAGAGTAGGACTCACGATTTCTATTGAAATTAAGTAAATGAAAAAAAAATTGAACAGGTACACATACAACGCCGTTGATGCATGTCAACTGTTTTTATACCGGTATAAAAGGTTTTTCACGTACGCTACCAAATTGTCGCATGTCGCAACGACTTGTCTATAGTGTAGATTACTAAATAATGGCCCACCAAAAACATACTTATCGAATATAATAAATGGAAGTGGTAAACAGTTGCTCAAGCCATCGTGAAGTATAAGTCATTATCGTAGTGACAAGCATCTTAAAATCGAATAGATAAGTTCTTTCTCTAGGAAAAATAACTTCAAAAGCAACTTCTACAACAAAAACACTTATAGAACTAACAAACAGTACAGTGATATAGCTCAACATTTATACGTAAACGGCATGTAATTTAGTATTAAGTCACCACAATTACTACACAAAAGCTAATTTAATCAGATATAATGGCTTTCGAGCCAATAACTCTGCTTTATAGTGCTATGTGTCTACCTGCTAGTGCCTGGTTAAAATGTTTAGAGCGAGTTAAACAAGATCTAAATCGCTTGATTAAATTAATTAGTAATTTTCATGTTGCATGAACATCTTTGACACACCGACCACTTCGTAACGTTAAAAGGTGGAAAGAAAGTGCATAATAAACATCCTTAAGTCGTTTATAAAAAGTATTAAATTACCACGATCTTAAACTATTATGAATAAATAGTAAATTTTATTAATTGTTTTTTTGTCTCTTTGATTAAATGGACGTCTTAATCGTCGGCCACGAATCTAATGTTTCTCGTCCTTAAGTCTTAACCCAAAGAGCTATATTTATTAGAAATTGAAAAGAGAAGACTCAAAAATAATGCTAGGTATTTTCGAATAAAATGTTTTACATTCTCAAAAATGTATAAAATATTACTAAAACCTTTAGTACTTTCTATAAATCTGATTATGTTTATGACACTAAAAATTTACCACTGCAATTAATGCTCTTTTTTAGTAATACCTTTAAAGATAAACCAACTGTTTATTTCGAAGTATACAATGGTAAAACCGGTCCCAAAACAAGTATTTACTATTGCTTAGTTTTATTACACTACAAATTATGCCACTTTCGTACCTTTACAAAGCACAGCTGAACGCGCTTAACTCGCAAACTACTCACAATAAATACTAACCGAGATGGGGTACACAGTAAATACGTAGAAAAATAATTCACTTCTTCAACTAGCTTTATCCTAATCGTAATAGTTTTTATAGTCAACAATCTGCGAGTGTTAACCAAACTAAATATCAAAGCCTAGCTACAATCCTCAAATTAAAAAATTGTCGCAAAGGAACAATCTGTATGTTCCGGAAGATACACTTGACAGTCTCAGCCCTATAGTATAAGTTTTGAGTTTGACTTTCGTAGGCCAAATAGTCGCTTGAAATCTGGGATCACTATTCAGTAACCAAAAGCTAACCTATGAAGGTCGGAGTTCACCAACCATTTGAATCGAAATAAACTATTTCAGTTAGGTTTAACTTAGGTACCGAGGTTCTTATAACTTCGGATTATTTAAACTAGTATTTTGACAGCTGCAACCTATTGGAACCGCCGTTTAAAAAATCTTTTTTTCGAAATTGCGCGGTGAGCTGGAAATATTTGAACTTCAGTTTAAACTAGGTTTGGGACTTAAACTGCCGATCAGGTGAACGTCGTTTATTTCAGATTTGGTGAACTCCAGCTATAGGTTATAAAAGCGGCCTCTCATAGTAATTGCAATTGATCTAAATCTAATCTAAGATCTATCCAACATTTCTTTAATTGTAAATAAAAATCCCAATCATAGTAAGTTTCAACCACTACTTCACCACAGCTCACCAAATTCATACAGTTTTCCCCCAATCAAACTAATTGGTTACAATTCTTACATGCACCCTCAAAAAAACCTACAACAAAACAATCAACAATCAAACAACAAAACGAGTAGGTTCGACAAATTACCGAATTACCCGATCGACGCTCAACAAAGCTACAAGAATAAAGTAACAATGAAAAACGGTACCTAACGGAACGCCACAAATTCGTACCACCTCCTAACAAAGTTAAGGAAAGTGGTTGAAGTTTATCGGGATTTTGCTATTTTAACGACACCAGAGCGGGAAGAGCCATAAAAAAGGCTAGAAGGTCGGCTTAGAACATACCGGACAAATAGGTATTCAACCTTTGTAGATGGAAGGATTGGGAGATAGGTTGGCGCGGAAGGGAAAACTTTTAATACCTTAAAATTTTACAAAACGTATTCTGTATTACCTAACATTATGACAATAATAACAACTCCCGTGATGTACAGGCAGACTACACGAGAAACTGATGACACGACGGCATCGGATGATGGCTGGGAGCCGCTGGATGCAAGAGGCAAGTAGCCAGCCAGTCCAAGTGTTATGGAGGCCTATGTTCAGCGGACGTCTTCCAGCTGATGATGATGATAACAAACTACCTATGGCATAAATAACCTTGTATTACTGCTGAATTTTGTCCTTTCTCTAAAAAGATACATTTTCAACTGTTGTTTGCATACAAAGCAAATGTTTCTCGCGATTGTGTTCCGGAAACCAAACGTCCGTCGTGGCAAACACGGCATGTGTAAACGTGCCTTAGGAATAGTTTAGTTATTTTTACTATGTTTTTGTCATAGCTTAAAAATAACAGGTCTATTTGTTATTTTAGTAAAAGTTTGAATGTGTAACCAGACGTAATACAAAACAAAGAGTAAGAAAGCTCGTAAATTACTGATAGTCCATTACCATCGAGGACTGAAGAAAAATGCTCACAGCTCCTCCCACTGTTGTCGCTTTCCATATTTCATCGATCTGTGCAGTCGTAGACAATATACAAGTTTATTGGAAGAATGTTAACGACCTTCTAAGGCCAACTTCTGTACATTATAACATACAATTGTTGTTCTACGCTTATTAATAATTCGTAGTTTTTTTACATAAAAAAACCGATTAATCTTATGTTAGTAGGTTGTAGTGTATTGATTTTACCCGGCAGGCGATTCGAGTTCTTGAGACACGTGAGTCGTATTATGAGCCTAAACCCAATCACCGAGTGGAACAGTTCTGTGCACAGATTACAGTAGTATAATATGGTTGTATGCACCTAGTACAGTTTTGGTGTTGGTGCGCTAAAATCCGGGGTTTTGTAGTAGTAACTGTAAAGAAACTAACTAATAGGATACAACAACAGCGGCGCGGTGATGGGTTCTGAAAAAATAAAATGAATGCAGAAAAAGACGGGACTCGGAAAGAAAGTCTAAATTTGTTTTATCGCTTTCATATTGTTATAGTGAATTATGAGCAGTTGGTACATTTTCTCAATTCGTCACATTCGCAGTTCGTCCAATTCGCGATTCGTACTATTCGCAATTTGTGCAAAATATCAGTTACACATTTTCACTAGGTGTCACCACCGTCTGGGTTGGTTTGCTCGTGAAGTCTGCCACCAAGCAGTAAGTGCACGCTAATTGCCAAATCTTATCATTGAAATTAGAACTAATTAATAATTAGTAGGTACAAACCAAGAAATTGTACTAACTGCGAGTAATTATTATTATTAACAGATAATGACAGATTGTACAAAATGCTAAATCTTATCATCAAAATTAAAACGAACTATAGGTATACCTACTAATATAGGCCATAAGAGGTTCTAGCGTTTACCTGTATATGATAAAACCAAAGTATGTCCCAGAAAACCCAGAGCCGTTCAAGAACTCGGGTGCGTAATACACTAAAAATTCCAGAATATTCTACTGGCAAATCGTTCTCACTCCAAAGATTTATACCCACGAACCTGTTACCCCATTAAGGCTACCCGACAAGGTACAGTCATTTGTAACACCAAGTTCTCAAACAAGTTCTAAATAGCATCAACAGGGAAACTTTGGGAAGCAAAAGCCAATTTGCCACCCGCCCACATATTACGTACGGTGGTGACGTCACTCATTGGCGTATCCCGGTATAATCCAGTGAAATATGCAAGGCGCCCCGGGGCACGTTGTTAGTATGCGATTTGCATAATGGCCAATCGGCGTTGCGATTTGTGCCCCCGTCTGGGAGGCTACTGTTGGAAGTCGTTATTCGATGTTAGGATTCGAGTTTCTATAAGCTGTACAATGCATTGAAAATAAATTGATTAACATGAAATTAAACTGCACGCCTGATAATTTTGTAATAAAATTGGGTTTCAGTGAAATAATTAGTAATTTTGCTAATTGATGTCAAGACGAGTTGATCGTTTGCCTGATGCCACTCAGAACTATGAAACACAATTAGGTCTGCACGGCATTGCAGTGTGCTCGCTACCCTGAGACATTAGGTATAATATTAAGGCTCACAGGCCCAGTAATTTCACTGGCTACTCTGCTCATCAAAACGGAACACAGTAATGCTTGCACATTACTGCTTGGTGGCCGACTTCACGAGCAAAGCCAACCAACCAACCCAGACGGACACTCGCTGAAGAGTTAGTTTACCACTAACTCACACATCCACATGTTCAACAACTGGTCGAAAATGGTACCAAGCTTAGCCTAGGACTATTTTTGCGGGCTATATTTAAGGCTAACTTTATCTCAGTTAAGCCTAGTAAATTGTTACATTTTACGCGCTATAGGAGTTGAGTCTTCACCGAGTCGCCACGGCGATGTCGCCAGCCACGTATCCAAACAATTCATATTAAAATCCCAAATTGGCGATGTTGCCAAAACGTTGTGAGTTAGCTACCATACAATTCAATATGAATTGTTTGAATATGTAGCTGGTGACGTCACCGTGACGAACCTGTGAAGTAGGGCCCTTACGATTACTCTACGTGAAGTGTAAGATACATTGAAGGTTAATACAAAACAGCTAGAGTCGTACTGTTTAAGAGTCCAGAGTAGCAGTCTCGTTTATGGTAAGGTAAGGCGTCGGGATCTTATTGACGTTGATGCAAACTTTTATGCCGCAGAGTTGATGATGTTTTAGTGTATGATGCTGCGAAATAGATGCATTGTGTGCTTTCAAAGGCATTGTTTTGAATGTCTTGTTTTTTTTCATTGACGGTACCTATGTTATGGCCGTGGGGTCTAGGCTAGTATCACCCCATTTCTTCCGATGGGTGCATTAAGAACCGGCTAAGGAAATATTCAGGGAAGAGGCAGTAGCATTCTAATCAAACCTAATCTACTGTGATCATCAAGACACCTGCCAAACATTGTGTGTTATGGAAAAATCCTCCCTTCATGGGGGAGACCGATGTTTTCCAGCTGATGGCAATGCTTTTTTTATACTTTTTGATAACGAGACGAGCTGGTCATTTGCCTGATGGTAAGCATAACACCAACCCATAACAATTGCAGTGCCACTCAGAAATTTGAAACACAAAGGCGTGCACGGCACTGCCGTGCGCATGTTATCCTGAGACATTAGGTATTAAGTCTCATAAGTCCAGTAATTTCCTTGACTAGTTTGCTCATCAAACCGGAATACAGTAATGCTTGCACATTACTGCTTGGTGGCAGACTTCACGAGCAAAACGGTGGTACTACTACTATGACAGACTTAAAAAGCCGTGAATAGAAAGCCTTACATAATTTCTAATGATTGATGTTTATAATATGTTGAGATAGATAAAGAATTCCAAGTGCGATTAAATTTTGTTTCATTTAGGTAAGTAATACATTATAAACATTAAAATTTGAAAGTTATTAACACGTTAAGTGCGAAACGAGGCCTAAATCACCCCTCATGCAACTTCCTTGTGGTGCGGCAAGGAAAAACGTGAACATCTCTGTCGTGCGAAGGGCATAGCTTTGGTTTGGTCCAGTATAGAAAAGAGATAAATGTATATTTGAGATGCGCTAATGATCCCGGACTCGGTGGTATACCTACCTTGGTACCGGATGTTTTAGGCCTCGTACCGCACTGAATTAATATAATTTTAATGCAGTGCGGAACGAGGCTAAAACGTCCCATATCCTCCCGGACCTCGTACCAATGCGAGCTTCCCGCGACTAGTGTTGTGCATCACGTCGATTGGAGAGCACGTCCTTTTACATCGCCGAACATATCTAAACGATGTCGGAAGAAGTTAATTTTAAAAAACCCAGAAACAGAACCAAAACAGGTAAGTTTTTTAATTGATATTTTTGTAGGTAGTGAAAAACTCCACAAAAACGCAAAGCAGCCGTTGACAAAACAGGTAAGTAATTAATTAATAATTCAGTAGTTCTTTGTCTAGGTTTTGAAAGTAAATAAAGACTACCTAACGATTTTTAGGGTTCCGTATCGAAAGATAAAAACAGGACCCTCTATTACTAAGACTTCGCTGTCTGTCCGTTTGTCTGTCACCAGATATCTCAAGAATCGCGATAACTAGATAGTTGAAGTTTTCTCAAATTAAGTAGGTACTTCTGTTGCCACTATAACAACAATACTAAAATGTTAAAAACAACAAAATATGTACAGGGTTATTTTTAATCACCAAGTTTGTTGAGTGTGTTAGATTCGACTTATGTAAATTTTACACGATATATGATGACGTAAGCATGTGTCAGTCACGCGGTCGGAAGAGAGCACCAGGCGGAGTAGGTATATTATTGTACGATGGTAAAAGTACAGAAATTATGTGTAAGTAAGTATTAAGCCCGAGGCAGAATAAATAGGATAGTTTCTTTTCTACTTCTGGTTTTCTTTTTTTTTCTATTCTGTGAACCGCATTAAGACTTTCACACAAAAATAGATAAACGTCGTTGCGTCGATATTATTTTTCTCATCACTAATCTTAGCGAAAATTTACCCTATTTCAGTGCGTTACGAGGTGCATAAGATCCCATATTTTGTTTTGCCAATAATTAATAAACTAGCTATCAGATCCCGGGGCGACGGTACATTAGGGTTCATCAATTCACTGTCTATATCGATAAGGACCAAAATTTTCATTTATCTTTGATTTCGCGCCAGAAAATGGATTTTAGTCTGTTAAAGGAGGTGGGGTCTAATAGACCGCGTGTCGCCCTAACGTCTGGTCACGGTGCGGGCCGATAATACCTCGTGCCGCAGGAACGGAAAGTTTGCAAAAATTGGTGCCGCAGCTAACGTGTTAAGTAAATAAATTGTACTCATCTAAGTTATAAGAAATATTCCTTAAAAATCTGAATTTCTTCGAACCATATTTTAGTTTAAGTATTCATCAAAGTTCGTTACCAGCTGGTGTATCAAGCAAAACATAGTTTTTAGAAATACATAAAACAAAAACTTAAAGTTGCTCGATGAAACACAGCTGATGCTTTTCCGAATCAGTGAGTAAAACAATCGGTTCTTGTGAATCGAGATTACAGCAAAATATATAAACAGTAAATTAAGTTCGTAGAATCAGCTGGATCGGGTTTACGGACACTAACATGTATTACTACGCTAACAGCTTCTCTGATAGGGTTGTCAAAGTTTACCCCTACTATTAATATAAAGAATAGAATGTTCTAAATTAATCGTTCCCTGAATTAATTCTAGTTGGAGCAATATATACAATAACTAGCTGCTGCCCCGCGGTTTCACCCGCGTGGAGATTTTGGAATTTATGGTTTTTATTTTTGCATAAAGATTACGGGCAGGTGAGTAACATTGGCTACTTTTTAGCCCGGAAAAATGCACTTGGTAATCTCCACGCGTGTGAAACCCTGGGCAGCGGCTATTTATGTATATTTAGAAAAATGAAAGTTGATCTACTGTTCTCGTTATTCTGAGGTTACGCGAACTTGATTTATCCCATAGCCCATCTTTTCGGGACGATTTACAACCTATGGCCGGGATTACCAACATTTTTTATCAATGCCGCCTCGCTTACGAATTTGCCGGTTATTTGTAATTTGTGATACGATCGTGATCTATGTGGTAAACAATATTGGAATAAAGGGAAAAATAGAAGAGTTCATGGGGTTTCGCGCAAATATCGGAAGGAAATTGATAATAGATCACATTTATAGCAAAATGTGGCGTTGGTGATGATTATGATCGTTATGATTCGTTGTGGCAAACACGAAATGTATTATCTTCTTTTCATTTACATTTCGAAATATTGCTATCAAAGGTATATAGAGGTTACACAATTCATTGTCACAAACAACCAAAATAATTGGTAAAACAATACAGCAATTGGGCGCGGAGTTACACAAAGAGTTTCAAATAACTATAGCCTTTTCAAGCTGCAGTTTCCTCTTTTTCTCTAACAAGGAGAAACTTTAGTAACAAGCGGACATCAAAAGCCGTTCTGAGCGTCGTTATCTTTTAACTGAACCTTTGCGCTAAAGATGGGGACCTCTGTAATTCCATACTTTGCAATGCTTTATGTGTTTGTTTGCGATTGGATGAAATATGCGTTTTGTCTCCCGAATTTGCCGATCGGGTGGTGTTAGGTGCAAAAACTGGTTTATGGTAATACGAAAAAAAAAGATATGGTGTCGTTGTATTATGCAGGATCTTGGATTAACCAGTTGGAGCGATGTTGTATCAGTGGTTGTGAGATTCGTAGGTTCGAATCGTATTATGAGCTTGAGCTAAATGAAGGAAAACGTAATGCAGATATGGCATTGTGGCAGAGCATTGTTTGACACTCGTGCGTCTAGCTAGCACCCTCCAGTTGAAAATAATATGTTACCAATCACTTATCGGTGTGTTCCGACTGCATCACGTGATCATAGATCGGCTACTTGCCTGAAATACTTTTTTTTTTTTATGTTATTGGTAACGAGACGAGCTGGTCGTTTGCCTGATGGTAAGCATAACGCCGGCCCATAACGATTGCAGTGCCACCCAGAACTTTGAAACACAAAGGCCTGCGCGGCACTGCAGTGCGCTCGTTACCCTGAGACATTAGGTATTAAGTCTCATAAGCCCAGTAATTTCACTGGATACTCTCATCAAACCGGAACACAGTAATGCTTGCACACTACTGCTTGGCGGCAGACTTCACGAACAAAGCAAAGCGGTGGTAACAACCCAGACGGACTTACCTAAAGAAAATATAAAATGTAAAAAAACAAACAAAACAGTAGGTACTCAAGTTATCATAGTGAATGATAAGTCTTTATTGTTCGCGAAACACCTTACATTTTGCTCGTGACACTTTGGGAACATTAGCACTAAAACTTTACCAACAATATGAATTACAGTGTACAGAAAAGCTTCTCAGAACTGTCATAATAAAGCATAATAATTATTATTAGAGAGGCGTCAAACATGATTTCTAAACCGATACGAATTTTTGGGTTCAGCGCTTACCGTCTATTTATTCGTCCAAAATATTCGGTTTAATTTAGCCGCAGTTTGCAGCGCGTGTATTATGATTGAATAATATTAAAAACTTACCTCAACATTTCATGCCAACGGGATTTGAATCCGCGTCTTCTGGCTATCTAGACTAGACGATATTATGAACCAACAAAAATGTTTGTCTCATATTCTCAGTTTTAATTACATAGTCAAACAATATAGAATCATATTAATAAAACAAAATAAATTAAATACTTTCTACTTGGGCTTGTAGATTATCCAACTAACTGTTTTTGTATCTAGCTATGTTAGATGTAGTGTTAATTATGTATTAGCTAGTTAATAAAGGCATTTAGCCTGATAAAAAAAATATTTCATGATATATTATGATTAATAATTTTCATTATGTCAGTCTATAAAAGATGTTGCCGCCTTTTCCAACGACGTAAGTTTCATATTATGCACTTTCAGCACCTCAATATCGACTGAATACCGAACACATAAAACAAAACCGGATATATACCCAATACCGGGAACCATCATAAAAAAATGTAACACTGTGTTTTGTTTTCTATCAATAATTTTTTTATGTATTTATATATACTGAATATACGAATGATAATACGAATAAATAGGTAATCAGAAAAATTTATAGCTTCTCTGGTAGATCTTACAATGCCATGAGTTCAACACATTCTGCATTTCAACCGAATACTAAACTATACCGAATACGAATAATTAACAAAATTGGCACATCTCTAATAATTATACACAGTTAGGCCTGTCTGAGCTGTGACCTAAAAAGGGCTCGTTACACAAACACGCGTAATTGTCAACCCAGCACACAATCGTCAGGAAACATTGACATCACCGGAGTCTTTACCCATTTTATTAGGACTCTAGATTAACGACGCTGCTTCGCACTAAAAGTACTTTATTGCGACGTAAAAGTTGCTACATAAATTCCTCAACATTAAGTCGACCAAGTCATTTTAAATTAACCAGAAAAAGAACTGACAGCGTAGTTCTTGAATAAACATCGTTTTGTATTTAATCTTCTGAGTGGTAACTTAGTGTCTATTAAAAAGAGACTGATATCTTACCGTGTCTTTTAATTGGACTTTTAAATTAACTCGTCTAAAACTACCAAGAAAGTTTATTATTTAGCAATCACTTTAAAACTAAGTAAAGGAGAATAGACGGTGTGAACCGACAGTGTAAATGAGAAAGGATGACAAATGATGAAGAAGGATAACATCGTTACAAGGATAGCCAGTCAGTCAAATACTAGAAAATATTTTACTACTACACGCTCCATTGCTAAGTTGGTAGTAACTCTGCCTGCAAAGCGAAGTGCCCTGGTTTCGATTCCTGGTCGGGGCAGATTTTGTAACATAACATTTTTTCTCGGGTCTTGTATATACTGTGTACCTACCAGTGTATGTTCGTGGCTCTTCCAGACACGGAATCCTAGTGTAGGAGTGTGTAAGCCTTGTATATATGATATGGTTTCATTACGGTGTTTCAGTTCTCTGAAAGCTATGCTTAATGAGATCGGAGGGCGACCTCATATCACTGAGTCATCATCACTTCCTAGCCTCACTACAAGCGGATAGCGAATGTAGAACTCAGTATCACTTATTCAGAAGGCCAACGTCAACCAATATGTTTCAGTTTAGCCTCAACCGAAACCTATGTAGCATTTTAAGCAGTCTACGTACAAATAAGTTGTAAACCCACGTTTACGATCAGGTGAAAAAGCGTATTACTTTACCCAAATAAACCAAAGCAGCGACGCATAAAACTGGAATTTAACAAAATACATTTCCGTCCAATCTCCACGCGTCAACTGAGAGCGTGAAAATTTAAGGCACTCCCCCAATTTCACGCCTTTTAACCTACAACCACCTTAGGCAATGTGAGGGTAGTACGATAATATTAGCCGTAGCGGTAACGTTATCAGCGCATACGCCGTGTAAATCTTGTTGGCTCCAAATTTGAATATCGGCCAATCAACGGGCGACTAGCGCTCGGTCGGGGCAGCCCCGTCTAACTCGATTATAGTCCGTGTTATTGCGTAAAAAAAACTCCGTTGCTGGTCCGTTATTTTTTTAGATTTTATTGAGCACGTGTTGAAGTTGTACGTGAATTTGCTATGGAAATTGATTTTCTGTTTGAGTTTTTGGACGAGCGCTTTTGCAACTATCGCTGCATTGAGTGGTGCTGCATGGCTAGTGAAAATAACATAGCTACTATGAAATTGATTACGAAGGTCAATGGCAAATATTTTAGGGTCAGTTTTGTGACTGTGCTTGCTTGTAATTCGGTTATTGCTTAGCAATTGTGTATGATACGATGTGAATGATGTTTGATATGACGATGATAAGTGTAACAAAACAAAAAGTTTGTTGTAACAAAAGGACAAATTTTTGTTTAGGATATTTTATGAGATTGTACATCAATTTTCTACGCGATATTCCAACGTTGATATAGGAGAAGATAAGGAAGAGTACGCAAAAAACGTTGTAAACTTTTTAAATGAAAAATTATTGGACCATTTTCAACTTCCTGTCACCGTTGATATGAATTAGGCGAAACACGAAGGTAAATTGATGGACTATTTACAGCATTTATGATTATAAAAATAGTCGAGCGTTTATTTACTTTGCCCATTTTCTATAAGTATAAAAAAGTATAGAAGTATAGAGAGCAATAACCAAAATCAAAACAAATTCGTTGCCTCAGCCGATATCGACGCCCCCCGGTACAAACGGCATAACTCGTTATTCACCAATTCTTGTAAAAGCCAATCAGCCGTTTCCACCCGCGAGCGAATGTCAATAGAGCCTGTATCGTGAGATACGGATCGCCTGGGAGAAGCCGAAATGTGTTTTTTATGAGGGGTTCCCGCGTCAAAAAGTGGTAAAAAACGGTACCTTTATTGGTGCACTCGTTCGGATGTTCTTGTAATGAAATTTTGTTGTGCGGCGTGGAAAATTAGCAGGGTTTAGGGTCTACCTGTTTATCTTTGAGGCGGAATTAAGTTTCTGCATACTGTATGTATGGAAACGTTACGGCCTTATAAAACCGGCTTTTAATAACTAAGCATTATTTTTACTCGAGTAGTTTTTAATTTTTTTAGTGTTGCCATACGTTGCGCCACCGAACGCGGCCACTAATGCGACCACAACCTGCGGACAACATTTTTCATACATTTTATGGCATAGACGCACACTAAGCGTTTGTTTAGCTGTAACCGAGCCACATGCTGAGGTGGTGTCCGTGTTTGTAGCTCGCCTCCCGCGTACACTCGACCACAGACACCGCCCGTAAAGAATAAAGAGAGAAGGGGCGCTAAGGCCTTCGAAAAGCACCCGAGCGCCCCTTCTTTTCTCTCTTTATTCTTTACGGGCGGTGTCTGTAGTCGAGTGTACGCGGTATCTAGCGTAGCCCAAAATGCGCGTGAAAAAAGAATTCTTATTATTTAATTTTAATATTAGGTATGATAGATAGATAGATAGATAGATAAACGCTTTATTGTACACACCAAAGAAAAGTAAACAAGGAACATAAATATTTTACACTAAGTGCTACAATGGGCGGCCTTATCGCTAAAAGCGATCTCTTCCAGGCAACCTTTGGATGGAAAGGATTCATTAAAATCGAAGACGACGAGGTATGTTATAATTTCTGGACTTATTTATTTAAAAATTCACCGAATAATAATACTTAAATGTATGCCGCTATACATCTTTTGAGCTCGTAGGGGTACATCAACAGTTTTTCACCTAACTGCGACGACGCACCTCATACAGTGCACTTCTAAAATACCTCCCTGCGAAATAATAATTGTACGTGGATGGTACTGTATTTTTTTCATTCCGACTAAGAAACATAATATGACTCCATAGAATTTTTCGCACCTGTCTTTGAAATTACCCCATGTAATATTACTTTCAAAGTATTAAAATTCAACAAACATTAGTAATCAATGCGCGATCCCGCTTCAATTTTAAATCGTGCGGCGCTCACTTTTTCAATTCAAATATTCAAGAAGGTGAAAACTGCAATAAAATATACAGAAGTTCATCTCGATTCGAGTTGACTGACTTTTAATACCTGTTAGGTAAATATCTTTAGTATTATGGACGCTTTGTAAATTATCTTTGTAGGAGCTTTTGGGTATAGAAGACTATTATATCTAATTTATTTTAGTAGTAGTACTATTATTGTATAGAGAAGAGCGGGTCGTTGGCCTGATGGTAAGCATAACACTGGCCCGTATCGTTACGATAATTTTGTACGTATTTGTTACCAATTGAAAATGTATTATGTAATTTTTTTTTAGTTGTTGATATACATTTAAACCAGTTCTTTAGCAATGCTTACAAAAAATGTGTCACAATAATAATATGTTGGTTAAAAACAATTTAAATTAGAGTCATCGCAAACTATGTACCAAATTGCGAAGCTAAAATAACAAACTGTTCTAGGTATCTAACATAGATGGATCTAACAAAAACCTTTTCAAAATTGCAAAAAACATAAAGTAAAACACCACTTCGCAAATTCGTGACCCACGTTTTGAACAAACAAAATCTAGGTAGGAAAAACATCGTCAGAAACATAAAATTGTTAAGCACACCATGCCGTAAACTCTCGAATTCAAACCCGCTTCTGAAATGCTACTTTATTGACGTTCACGGACATTTACAATGATTGAAACGGACAAACAAAAAGAACACGGGAAGATTAAATCCGGCGCGCACTTACGAATTATGATTTTATTTTGTTGGAGTTCGACAATAAGTAACCCGCGAAAATACTTTTGCGTCATCTGCTAAGGAGTGGAACTCCACGTTGGAGTCTGTATTCCCCGTTTTCTATGACGGGGGTTGCTTCAGAGTGCGATTGAATAGGTATCTTCAAGGTCAGCGTTTTTAACCATTCTCGATTACGGACCCTATTAAAAATATAAAAATCCGCCGAATGGTTCGTATTTTTTTTTTATTAATTATGTTTTGGGAAGACTATCGACTATATAACAATAAAATAAATCTTACACTATAAAATACAACAGCCATTTAAAAGTCTCCACTGATAGACAAAAAATGAATGTCAAAAACCTACCAAATAGATACAACGAAAGAACTAAATAAATCAGAGTTAAATTTCCTTTACATTTATCAAATAGATTACTATGTCAGTGTGATGTCAGTGATTTCAAAGTGGTCGACTAGGTATTTGTTATTATTGAGACTCTTGTTGTATTTTTATTGTAGTGTACCTAGGGAACTAAACCTTTATTTTTGCTTGGTCTGCGATCACGACTCCCAGAACAATACTTTGCGACTCACCAAGGGGTCAAGACCCAAAGATTGAAAAATACTTTTGTTGGCAAGCGTGCTTCATCGTCACCCACATCGTTGGTTACTAACAGTGAGAAACGTAGTCAAACGTTTACAAACTTGTACAAAAACCGTTCATTTACCCATGTAGTTTACTACACTGTTAGTACAGCGCTTTATCAGTATCTAACTTGATCTTTAGTGCGAAGACGATGAATTGGGACTGGCTCTCAATTCTGACACGCGGAATACGTCGATAAGTGCTTTGCTATAATATTTACACTTTTAAAGTTGGTTATGAGGCTAGATAAGTAGGCAAAAAATTTAAAAAGGTTTTATACCTTTTTTTATTTTTTATTTAGCCTTCTTACTACACTATGTAATTTTTGTATCAGAATATTCACAATGCTATCATTCATCAAATACCTATAAAGTTATAGGATCTTAACGGCGGTTGACGAAAAATGACGATAATGTAGTCCGTCAACTTGCTGAAATTTGCAAAGTGAAGGTAACGGCTGAAACACTTTCAAAGTATAAACCATTTAAAAAATAATATTTAAACTCCTTCGAAAACGTTATTATAGGCGTTCCTCGGTAACAACATGCCGTGCATCATGCCGAACTGACAGTAAACAACCTAGTCTAATCTAAAATGTTTAATTTTGCAACAAGTCGTTAGCCTACGCTGCACCTTACTCCCCAATTCAGCGCTAATTGAATACAGCCCGCGGGTGACATATTTCTCACGCCATTGCGAATCTGCGACTGCTATGTCCGGTTAGGGAGTCGGTTGTTACGCTAAACAACGATGTATGTACGCGAGGGACGCGAAAACCTGTTTATTTCGAGGACACAGACCACAGTGTGAAGCGAGCAGTGAGTGTAATTAGCTTTTATGCGTGTGGAATTGGGTCTCTACGCGTGTGTTTACGTTGTGCCATATTTGCTATTATAGCCGAAGCAAAAGAGATTTTTTTTTCACAACAACTGTCCAAATAAAACTGGACATAGCAGTCGTTTATTGTTTTATTTGCATGCTTGGAAAGCCAACGTAAGGTGTCATTTAAGATTTTGTAAATTTTATATACCAACTGCAGTTTCTCTACTACCAAACTATTATTGTATTCTAAAACATTAAAAACACACCAACATCACACAACAAGTTAGTACTACAATAACTTCACAAGATATCCTCAGTATTGCTCAGTCGCTCTCAAACAGGGTCACTCGAAGAGAAAAAATCCAATCGAGTAATATGTGACTCGATTGGTATGATTAATTGGTAACCCACCATTTTTAATCAACGACACGATAAGCAAATGACTACATCTGCCGATATTGTGATGAACCAAGCACAAAGGTTGCGCTCATTATAGGATTCAGCGAGAGACTCACTACCACTTTAACAATCAGTGCTTCTTCGTTTTCAGTTGCAACTCTTCTCCCCAAATATTGATCTCATAATCATAATAATCTGTATAAACTTGTTCCTAAGTATCAAGTCGTATTACAAAAAGTGTACAATTTTTGATCAACGTTTAGATATTAAAGCCGTACTGTTTAAATTATTCTGTGACAAAACAGAATAAAAAGGAGATAAAAGCGGCTAAATAGTTGGTCTAAATGCTTTTGTTGTAGTAAATAGTTGGCTCCTACTGACTTTATAAAAGTATACTTTTAGCGTTCTAATAGCGTTGGACGAGCATTTTGTAATCCGGCCAAACAATCCAATAACATGTCTATAAAAAGAAAAGGTTGATTTTCACAATATTCTTTGTGCTGTTTTATACTCACAAACACGCAATTCTAGTTTGTGTCCTAAACTTTTATACCCATTACGAATCATAGCTAAAAATTATTTAAAGAAAAGAATTTTTGTTTGTTTACGTACAATTTAGAGAAATCTAAAGGCATTGTACGTTTTAAACGTATGTTTGAAACGATATCATATTAGCACTAAGCTAAACTCGTTTTATTAAAAAAATATTTGCTTTAACAACACTACCATCGCTTTGATAAAAACTTAATCATAAAATACGTAAGTCTTGATCAAAACTGAGTAAACCGTATTATTAGCTCTTAAATATAAAAGCATTGCTTCCATTCTTATATGACGCACATATCTAATAATATTCATAACGAAACAAAGTACAAGAAAGAATGCTATAACATAAATCAGAGGGTTGAAGAAACGGCGTAATGACCATCGCGAACAATTTTATTGCGTCTATATGAGTGAGAGCGAAATTCCGTTATTCGGTAATAGACTGTCCGGGAGTACAACCGACGCGGAAATAACCCTTCTCTACGTATAAAAAAAAGCAACTTACGATACATACTTATGAATGATATAATTTAATTAATCCCGAGATTTTCCGCCGAAACAGTGTACTTTTCCAGGTTAAAATGTAACATAGGTATTATTCCAAATTATCACCTATATCGCTGTAAATTTCAGTCAAATTAATTTTGTAACTTCACCGTGATTGTTACAAAATTAGATGTAAAGAATCAGAAAACGCGTCTAGAATGCTGATATAATTTTTTATGCAGTACGCTTATGTTTAACTACTATCTTATCTACTGGTAAATGACGATGTTGTTGAAGATGAAGCACGCTTACCTAGAACATACCTGTTCACTTGTGATATGATCGTGTGATAAAGAAACCCAGATTATAGCAACTGGGAAACTCTAACTCAAGTAATGACTTCCACTCTTTAGCGTTAAGCCAAATGAATTTAGAAGCAAATCGCTTCGTGCATAAAGGAGGAAGAAATAAATAACGCCCTATGATCACTGTTATAATATCCTTATCTCTAATTAGTGTTCCATGTCTCAAGGGAGTCAAGAATGACGCAAAAGCCGAGACTAAGGTTTTTGCGACACAATAATTGGGACAGCAATCCTTTGTTGGGTAAAAAAAAAACAAAATAAACATATAAAAAATATTTCAATTTCAAAATCAAGTCTACAGTTGTCAAAAATCAAGTTTACGTTGAAGAAAATAAACGATATAAGTTGTAGTTTTACGCTTTTCAACCTAATTTCACTGGCAAAAACACTATTTTAAAAAATCGTTATGGGCTGGCTTTATGCTTACCATCAGGCAAACAACCAGCTCGTTTCGTGTCCCAATTGTATATAAAAAACTTTCACAGCTATTTACCAATTCATACCAATGTATGGTACAATTACTCTTAATTGTAACATACATTGGTATGAACATTTTAGATATGCAGTATCGGAAACTCAAAGCAAATAATTAATTTACATATATATAAATGCATAATATATGGTAAATGTCCCGTTAATAGCAATAAAGTTCGTCATATATAGAATGTGCGCTTTTATTTTAAGGAGTAACGTCTAAGGCATATCTACTTCGCGTACAAAACGCTCGCTTTTCAGGCCGGACAATACACATATACTTTTATTGCTTGCCATCGCATCGCGCTCGTTTAGCACGTCGGTCGATGTTCCGGACAGGTTGTACCGACGCGGTTTCGCCTTAGTTTTATGACCACGTTTAGGGGTTAAGTGTGAAATGGAATGTGTATGTTGCAGGGAAAGCGAAAATAGGGAATTTCAAAGTTATGGGGAATACGCGAATCGATATCTTTGGGTCTTCGTTACTACCTTTTTTCGTTGCTTTGTACATATATCTTCAGTTATTTAATGCTTATAAATACCTTTCAAAGTTAAGTTTTAATAACCTATTTGATTGCCTTGAAAGACTTTAACTTCAAAGGTAAAGCCGTGCATTTGTTAATGTTACAGCTTGACTGATGATTACTGATAGCCATTATATTCACTGGTAATCAAAGCAATCGCGAAGCAGTTTTCATCCACCTTAAAAATTTCTTGTTATACGCCTTTAAAATTTTAAGAGCAAATAATACAAAACCTTTCTTATTTCTTTTATTCTCTACTACGTAGGACGGAAAAGGAAATGCTACGCGCATGTTGGTGATCGCAGTTCCACCATTAAGGGCACACATTATGTATTCTATGTATTATTTCGTTATGAATAACAGCCTTTATACTGTCACGTTCTGTTTTCGTTTTACGCAATAACAACAAAGCAAGGGATTGTGTTTACAATAACGTGGTGTAGCTGTTCCGTAGCATTTCGTAGCTACTACGTAGCATTCATGGGCGTTTAGTAGTATCGACGTAGAGCAAAGAGCATTGACAACAGTATTCAATTTGCGTAGCGAGGTTGGAATTAAAACTATGATAATATACGATTTATGTATGATCATAATGTGCCATAGTAATAGGTACCTACTAAAATCTCTACACTTACGTTTTGATGCGCTTAAGTCCCGTTCTGAAAGTAAAATAATAATACTTTTTGAAATTACATATTTGGGTGCAGCCGAGAAGCACCATGACCTACGAAGACGAAACCAAACGCGTACTCAAGTGGCAAAGTGGCAAGTGGCAAGATGGCAAAGTAAAACGTAAAGCGACAGAAGAAACAGAAAAAATAATAGAGTGAATTCGTTCGTTCCTCCCTGACTACTCCAAGAGACCCAGGCACATTTCTTTACTCGTGTGACCAGGGTACGCAGGCATAACGGTGGTATTAATGGTATATTTAAATAAACAACAAAACTTTAATTAATACCATGCATTTTATTCTGATTCTAAATATGTTTTCTTTATACTTTTATTCTTAAGTTTTCTTTTAAGCACATTAACCATGCTCATTAAAAGCAAAATAAATATTCAAACCCAACAATAAGTTATCTCTGAATATGAATTTATTCAAATATAAAACTCTGAAGTGGATATCTCTCGATAATGACTCCTATTCATCTTAACAATGGCAAGCCGACAGATCCATAAAGTCTATTCAAGGCGTAGGTGCGCCTTATTCACAGATTTCTTAGACTGAGGCGCAATTTTAACAGTATGGACATTAGTTCATAATTAAACATCGTTTTCCAAATCTATGGCCTTCGACTGCACATAATAGTGCCCCAATTAACGCTTTTCACTTTTTTTATACATTTGGGGAAAGAGACGGTGGGTTGTTTGCCTGATGGTAAGTGAAATACCAGACCATAACAATTGCAGTGCTAATCAGAACTTTGAAACAGAAAGGCCTGCGTGGTAATGCAGTACGCCCGTTACCTGAACGAACTGATAGTTATGTAAATTTAAAGATTTTAAAATACATAAAGATTCCATGAGTGTGGTAACAAAAATCCTCTTTAAAATACTAAAAAAACTGTTAGTTGTTGAAATAACCATACTACTATAACTGTCACACAGAAATGAACGTATCTCTATAACAATTCATTATAATGCTATTCAGATATGGGCTATTGTGATGGAGGCCCATTATAGTCTCATTTACCTTAGGTAGGGATAGTAAGGGTTAACAATGGCAGTTCTCAATTAAACTTCGATTATATGATCAGAATAGTACGAGGATACGTATATTAAGTTATTATAAATGGAGATTAGCGATTGGAGAGGAGCGAGTGTGGCCGAGCGGGAACTTGTGCGACTTTCAATCCGACGCACCATAGTTCGAATCTCTACTCGGCCCGTACTAATGACTTATATCAAGTTATGTGCGGATTATTCAAACTCGCTCTAAAACGGTGAAGGAAAACATCGTGAGGAAACCCGCATGTGGAGCATGTACAAGAACCACAAAGTTCGAGGACATGTGACATCCACCAAGCCGCACTGGGCCCGCGTCGTGGATTATGGCCTATACCTCTCTCTCTGAGAGAAGGCCGGTATCCCAGCAGTGGGAGCGTAAGAGGCTGATAATAAAATGGAGATTAAGGATATATCTACCGGCTACTGTTCGGTCATCTATCTCTACTTTGCTTTGTTTGTGTAGGTTTAGTTAAGTTATTACACAAATACGGATTCATACATTATAACGGGATATTTACTGTGATTATTATTGAGCAACTGGGGCCTCTCGCTTTCCAGACTATGGTTCTAGTGTTAAACGGTTCAATAGTTAAAACGTGTTTTGTCTCTTTTAAAGTATACAAGAACAACAAAGACAAAACACCGTTTAACACTATTTATTATATAATAGCTAATCATAATAATAGGTTACTACCAACCTAGCCACAGAGACGACAGTATTGTTATTTAAAGGTGACCTCAGGTCAAACTGTATTAAATACCTCTTCTTAGTGGAATGTCGGTTTTAATGCCTAGTTTCGATAAAATCTTTTGATGTAAATACTTAGAGGCATAATAGCAATGGCACGTAATTATATGCGTTAATTTAGCTACTTATAAAATACCTTCAGTTTAAATTAAAATAGTTGATGAAAAGGTCGATAGCGGTCACCTAACACCTAGTACCAAGTAGGTTAATTCATCTTTTTATGTCTACCTTCACTCAATAACAGATCAGGTTTTTTTAAATTCTATTTGATATCGAGACGAGCCGGTCGTTTGCCTTTTTTATGTTATTTGGTAACGAGACGAGCTGGTCGTTTGCCTGATGGTAAACATAACACCGGCCCATAACAATTGCAGTACCACTCAGAACTTTGAAACACAAAGGCCTGCGGGCACTGCAGTATGCTCGTTACCCTGAGACATTAGGTATTAAGTCTCATAAGCCCAATAATTTCACTGACCACTCTGCTCATCAAACCGGATCACAGTAATGCTTGCACATTACTGCTTGCCGGCAGACTTCTCGAGCAAAGTTGTCGTACTAACCCAGACGGATAATCGCAGAAGAGTTAGTCCTACCACCTAGTTTGTAACAAATATAACACTTTCTTGGCCATTTTAAGTATTACGAGTAAAATAAGCGAGTTTAACAGTCGAAGGTTTATACTTGTTTTCATTATATTATTTCAGATGACGTCTTTAAATCGTCAAACCTTAAGCTTAATACGTTCTAGTACATTTTACTACATGTTTGTATATAATTATATATGTGTATTAGCGCACTGTCAGTTACCGCTACATAGCCCGAGTTATAAATTAATCATCAACTGTCAGACAGATAACGAAGCGGAGCGCGATGCATTAGTTTATTACGTGACTGCTGTCGTAATTAACGACTCTTGTACTGCCACAGTACAATCAGTAGTTTAAAGATTAATGGCCTTACCAAAAACCACAAAAAAATTAAACACAGTTTAAACAGCGTCTAACTCCCAAACATGTATTAATCGCGTGTTTATATATGAACAACCAACAATCTTGATTTAAGAAGTGTCTAATCGTTGTGTAACTCCATTCTGTTGTGAGATTTGTAATCATATCTTTGGGCACTGTCTATAGTCTACTTAAACAGGTAAAACAGACGCCTAAAAGATGTTTTTTGTGGTAACACGGTAAGGGTCTTAATAAACAGTGTATAACGGTGGTATAGTTACACAATGATTTGTATTTGTTGTTCTTTGACAAATTTGACTTGAATTGTTCAAAAAGGGGCCACAATATATGACAATCAAAATTTACAACAAAATCCCTAGTATAATAAAAATGGAATTAAAGGATAAGACCTTTCAAGGAAAACTGCGTAATTTCTTGATAAATAAATGTTACTACAGCTTAAAAGATTTTCTGGATGATAGAATTTAAACTTTTTATTAATATTGTTGGACTCGGTCATCTAGAGAGTGAAAATATAATTATACTTCATTATGATCTCAAGCTCTAAGTCTTAGAATTACCTACTTGCTAAGCCTCTATTAGTTTTTAGTTCTTATTTTGTATTGTTAAGTAAGTACCTAATTTAAGTTTGCAACGCCCTCCTAACAGGGTGCATATGTTTACGCTTAGTATAAGTTGAATGTATGTGTGCAATAAAATAAATAAATAAAATAAATAAATTTAAACTGAATCGAAAGAAACATTTTGTAATTATTCAACCGTTAAACAGTGTTTATTAGAAAGGCTGTTAGTCGATAGTCAGTATTTATATAACTGCAAATGGAAATTAATGCTTGAAATGTGAATTAAACAATATATAAAAACATTAATATTCACATAAAATTTGACAGTTTTATAATGAAACTAGCTTTTACCCACGGCTTTGCATGCCTGGTATTAGGCTGCGTATAGCACTCAATGTAGAGGTACATACATCATACATATTGTATTTTTCTATTAATGAAAGAATTTTTGGAATCGAACGATCGGTATCATATATTAGCGGTAACAAACAAACAATCTTAACACCAACGGTACCACTTTATAATATTAAGTATAGACATGAGATAGTAATAGAAAACATATAAAATGAGTCATTTCTTTCAGTACTCCAATTAGACGCCAATTACGTAATAGACGAATAAAGCCACGACTGACTGAATATTTTATTTGGAGTTCTTACAATGAACATCAAATTACGTACAGTCAATAAAATTAAGAGTTACAGTAAATATAAAACTTGAAAAAACTTTACTATAGTCTAAGCGGCTATAGTACCTAGATGTAGATAGTAGATTAAAGGTTTTACAGAGTTTTACATAGTTTTTAGTGATTGCTTTGTTGACATTACAGTATTGCATATGAACTCGTCAATTGTGGATTACTCAAACCTCATCAATTCATTAAACGCCCTAAAGACGAATTCACAAATTTTTTTGTAGCTTCGGCGGTAGAGCGGTATAGCTTATAAAAACACATCGACCCGTTGCTCCGTTGCTGCGTGAAAGAAGGACAAACTAATAGAACAGACACTCTTTCGCATTTTTAATATTACTATAGTTAGTAATAATAGTAGTGTTGAAAATAATTTGCATTGAAATTACTAATCTGTTGAATGGAGAATATACTCTTCTCACTTGCTATTTTCTGTGACATCGTAGGTATTTGCGAAGGGAACTTACACGGGCGACGATGAAGAGACGGCTAGTCACTGGTTATGGAACTGTCGTTATTAATATTTATCTTCATGGGATTTCCCTTTTGGGAGAACCACTTTATGGAACTTGGCTTTAGAACTGTAGCTTTTGTCAGGAAACCATGAGAATGTATTGAGTGTTATTATGACAAGTTATGTCGTAAATAGTTATGTAGTAATGGTTTAGTAGCGTCGTAAGCGGATGTCGCTTTGCCGTACGTCTGGTCGTCCGATGATGGAAAGGGGGTATCAATTAAGTCATGCAGTATCGTTGCACACTCTCCAAAATGTATCCTGTAGAAGACAGACTAGCAACCTTGCGTCAATGCACGAGGCTCTGGAGCCTGGCATCAACCCGCGTATCGTTGCCTTGAAAAAGCCTTTTGGCTCGTCTTTCAATGGCTCCAAGGCCTCAAACTGGTATCGAGGTTATTAATTCGACACGTACCTATGAATGCAATATTATTGGAACTATTATTGGAACACATAAGGCAATCTATTAAGGTTTCCAAACAAATAGACAAAATTTGATAGGTGTATACATGTATGTATGTGTTTGTCCACGCATATCTCCGCGTCTATTAATCAGCTTGTGACCGTTTTTTAATTGACTTACATTTACCTACTTCAACTTAGGGAAACTGAGGACGACTGATCTGCAGAATGCATATTATGTAATATATGTAGATATCTAAGATATTTGCCATCAGTCTATTATAGCCTTCGTTACCTATCTATGTTACGTTACGTTACCTACCTACGTTACGTTAAGTTACGTTACCGACCTACGTTTTAGCCAATTTGATTTAAAGTAACAATTTATGATATTGCATATAGCTAACAAAATAAAATTTACCAATCCAAAATGTGTTTATTTTGTTTAAGAAATGCCTAGTAACTAAAATAGGGATAACAAGTACTTACGAGCAAATTAATATTATAGTTAACTGTTTTTTACTATAACCTCAATTTTATGAACGAAGTCTGTGATGTCATTTTAGTTACTCGAATTGAAACTAGATGGCGCTACAGGAAAAGTTAGCTCGCGGTGGTGTTTCGTTGGCGGCGCGCTTAGTCGGGCCGCGGCAAGTTCAATCGGTGCCATCAGAAGGGTCTTAACTGACTCGACTGAACAGCGAGTGATGACGTTGGAAATGATCTCATTGATTAAATCCCGCTCGCCCGTTTCTCACCTATCGCAGAGAGGCGGGTTGAATATCTGACGCTGTTTTTGGCCACTTACATATAAATATTGATAGTTGATACATAATTATAATACAAGAGCAACAGTTCTAATTTTAACTGAACACCTGTTCCTCGTAGAACAAGTGTTCTGTACAGTCTCTACAGAACACTTGTCTTATCTACAGTAGAGATGAGTCGTACTAGGCAAATTTCATGCTTAGTCCAGCTGTTACTATTCCATACAAATAATTCATCAAAATATCTAGTCCACCTAGTATTTCAGTGAATGGAGTCTGCTGGGTTTCCAACTTTACGAAATATTTTATTCGATATGTCCATTACCTGCCTACATAGTAAATATTGAGTTTTCTTTCTTTCTTTACTAGGCACGTCAAGGAAAGAAAGCGAACTGGGTTGCCCGATATATCTACCAGTATACATAATTGCATAATACAATCTGGGCAACCGTATATTGACATATAATGATTACTTTGTTGTGTTGCCAACACCGACTATTATGTATTATGTATCATCACCTTAGAGCGCGATACCTCTGATATTGAGGCGTTTTAAAGAAACTAGCTATAAGATAGGCGCCAAAGTTGAGGAACAAAAGAGTATAACAAAAAGTTATCTACGAATACATTTCCCGTCCCCCAACTTTTACGATAAATTGTACTAGTCCCCGTAGCGCCATCTACCGAAACTCACCGTCTGTTTTACGATTTAAAACATGATTCAAAACTTTGAGTCTTCAATTCAAAGTGGTCTAGGGTATTCAAATTTGCTTGACATGGAGTTCCAGGAGAGTAAGGTTATTTGAAAAGGGGACAGATTCTGAGAACTTATCGGTGGTTGGTGTACAAAATTATATAGAAATTCGCAGCATGATTGAAAGTCTGAAAATGTTTTTGGCGTTCATAGTAAAAAAGGAAAGGTCAACTGAAAAGAATAGTTCATTCAACAATACCACCGGAGTTGAACAGACACCACAAACAGCACCCGTTTACGAGCATGACCCATTCACATCGCCCTCCTCAACCATAACTGAGGAAAGAGAGCGAGAGACCTTTTCGTGAACATGACACTGCTGCAATTGTTCACAGCTGAGCAGAAACTTGTGCGACTTTCAATCCGACGCACCATAGTTCGAATTTCGACTCGGCCCGCATCATTGACTTATATCAAGTTATATGCGGATTATTGACACTCGCTCTAAAACAGTGAAGGAAAACATCGTGAGGAAACCCGCATGTACGAGAACCACAAAATTCGAGGATATGTGACATCCACCAAGCCGCACTGGGCCCCCGTGGTGGATTATGCCGTATACTCTCCCTCTCTGAGGGAAGGCCGGTATCCCAGCAGTGGGAGCGTAAAAGGCTGAAAATGATACTAGGTTATTGTGGGGGTGATCGTGGATTGTCGGTCGTGGATCCCACGTTTACGACAACCTCATAAGCGTCTGAACGACTTCTTCGTTGCGGTGTTGTATAGCCTTTCGGAGGTTCTAGTCCACGATCCTTCTAATACGAGCACTACTAGGTTGGAGGTAGGTATTTGAGTGATATTAAAATTCTGACTGCAGTCTTACCCAATTGGGCCGTACTAAGAAGGTACTCTGAAAAAGAAAGCAGTAGCTGTAGAAGGAATAACACAGGGCTTGCGTAACATCAGCTTTGTCCAAGGCCATTAGTTATATGGAATCGATTTTATCTCCCAACTGACCCTCTTACTACGCATCAGGATTCCCATTCTTGCTTTAATGGGAATTTTGGGAGTCCTACCCCTAAATTTACGAGGTTTTAGCTTGACAAATTAGTGAGGAAACGGTTGCCCAGTCCGCATGGGATTTTTGAGCAAGGACGTTTGTTAAACGATGTGTTTTCTATTGACATAAAGGAGGTTAACATACGTATTTAAAGGAACCGCCATAGAATACATTAGGTCCACGAGGAATAGCTTACCCTCGTGGTCCTACTAGTACTAGGACAAAAGAGTAGGACGGCGAGAAAAAGTCCTTTTTCAATCATACAACTGACAAATCAATAAATGCCAGTGCTAAACCACTAAGAAAATAATCCGTTATAAACTAGCTCCTGCCCGCGGTTTCAGCGACGCGGAGATATTTGATATCAATAGGTTTTATTATTTTTGCGCGGAACCCTAATTCTTTTTCAAAAATAAAAATAGCTTAAGTTACCCCTTATAACATCACGATTTGCCAGTGAATGTCCCGTCAAAATCGGTCCAGCCGTTTCGGAGATTATCCAGAACAAACAGACAGATAGACATTAATTTTAAAAATTATATTTGTGTTATAAGTAGTCCTTACTTATATACTTTAATATGCATTTAGTAAAAAAGCTGTTATTTTGACATTACAAACGGACACGTCTATTTAATTTATCTGTAGTGTGTAGTATGTATACGTATAGAAGATGTAGATGCGAAAGTGTGTTTGTTGGTTTGTTCTTCTTTCACACAACAATGAAGCATCGGATCGACGTGATTAAGAGCTAGTTTAAAAGCTGATGGTTACATTTATGATACCTACTTTTTATCACAAAAAGATATATACACGGTTCCTGAAGGAATTTCCACGTAGTTGAAACCGTGGGCAGCAGCAATAGATTTTACTGAACGAACTAGGAATTGAAAAAAATCAATCAGTGAATTCATGATCACCCCTGAAGAAAACGGAAGATCATATTGCTTTACTGAGACAGTTTACCGCGAACAGTACAAGACTAAGGGAACTGGGGAGAGGTGCAACGACGCAATAAGGAGTTTTCTATTTGCACACGTAGGCCAATATAAAAATTCTTTTCTTGAATACTGCTTCAAAACGTTGAAACTACGTTAGTGGAATTGAGGTCATTCACCAAGCTCACAGAATAGATAATAGTACAATACCAAGCTTAAGATTCCGGTGACACCAATAAAATAATATCACGATGTGGTTTAAGCGTGGCTATAAATATATAACGCATAGTGGTACGGCATTTTGTATGTGAATAATCTGTTACATATTTGTATGTCTTAGTAAAATAAATTAAAATGTAAATTTTATTTATTATTCAATATTAGTGTATTTCCTCACTATAGCTACTACTACGTCTTCTACTTATTTTTGATGGACGCCTACATCACTTTCTCTTATCCAGAGAATGACTGCAAGAACCTCTTCCTCCTTTTGTAATTTTCTTACTGGAATTAAGTATTAAAAAACCTAGATTACAATGGTTTCGCAGGCTTCCCTTGTAGTAATCTGTGAACTTTATAAGGCGAGATACCTGTAACTACCTAATAAAACAAGTCGATATACAAAAGTCACATAAAAAACACAACTGTCCTAGCCAGTGCCAATCAGGATGATGTAGGATTCTAACGATACCCCATATATCCAAATCTGTTCAGGCACTTTAAAGTTATGATAGATTAAAAGAACTCACATAATACATACTTGAACCCTAAAAACATTACCCTCCTTTGAGCAGTCGTGTAAAAAGTAAGTTTGCACCTACCAGCTAATCCTAAGTACGTCCTTCGCATCAGTTTGGCATCCCGCCCCATTTCGTGCAGACACATTTTATTGGTTTCTCGTCGTTTACGTGAACTTGCGAGTTTGCGTTTGCGGTAGACGCGGTTTTGTTACGCGCTGCGAAACATAGACTACGTAGAACATAGACAATCTACTTTATAAGTGTGCCGGAAACTTCTGCACTTAAATAGTGTTCTATTAATAATGTGTGTTAAAAGTTTCTTTAGTTACCAGGTTGCAAGTTAGCTGTGAGTAACTTTATTAACGTTGTAGTGATGATAAATTATCATTGGGCAAAGTTATGGGAAATTTTATTTAAATATTACAGCAAACGAACACAAATAGTTTTAATTCAATTTAGTTTTTTATAGGTGCTGTATAGGCTTGCGTTTGACCCTATCTCACCTGTTGGTAGGTGATGGTGCGGTTGACGATGAAACACGCGTACCTAAAAGATACCGTAGAAGACACTCTTGACTTTCTTGAAGAAACTTTAATTTCAATGCTCAGTCAGTAACACAACCCTGTTTTTTTTTTAAATTCAGTGCCCCCTACTTTCGTAATTTACAACTATATGTATTGACATAACATAATACAAATCATTGGGTTTCAAAGTCGTTTTGTATATTTTTCGATCTATTGCCATTGATCGAAAAATCTAAAAAAAATTGTACTATTAACCACCTTCCAAAAAAAGGAGAAGGTTATAAATTGAGTGTGCATTTTTTTAATGTTTGTTAGTCAGTCAATTATAAACCGATTTGAAAAATTATTTTTTATTTGAAAGGATATACTTTCAGATTGGTCCCATAGAAATTTCATCAAAATCGGCTCAGTAGTTTGTCACTGAAGTCGGTTCGTCTCTTTTTTAATGCTTTTTTTGTAGTGTAGGACCTATACTTGCTTTTTATTTTTACCTGGCTTGCGAACACGACCCCTCAATCGATATGTCACAGTTTCAAAAAATCTGATATAATCCATCCGAAGGCTGTCTGGAAGAGATGTTTTTAAACGATAAAACCGCCCAAAGTTTTCAATACATTTCTTTGTGAGATCTATAAATGCGATCATTATATAATTATTTATTATTAACACTAGCCACAAAATTTAAGGTCACGTGAAAACTAAAACGCCACCTAACTTAGTTTTTCATTATACGTTCAACTTAAGCTCAAAGGAAATTCCTTACGCTATGCAATTAAACGCGCGCGCTGCCAATAATGAGATAATGATAAACCTGATATCTTTAAAATACGAGCATATTGAAATACGAGGCAAAGATTAAACTTCCTTGAATGATTTTCTCACTGTGACAACAAAACTTTATTGCAAGCGGGATGAAAGAAAACTCTGCACTTGTTTCTACTTAATTGCGTGACAGGACATAATGCTGCTATCTCTTCAATACGCATAAGGTTTTACAACAACAACAGTAATAAGCAACAGACGCATCGCTCAAAGAAATATCATTTCGCATCCAAACAACAAAGTTCCACCATTACACAACAACGTCCCGCATCGATACCCAATTATATATTCAAGTCAATTGTCGCGGTGCAATACATCCAAGACTTGAAGAAAAGGCGCCAACTCGAACGCATGCGCCCGAAAACAGCCACCAACCCTCTCAGTCACGAAGGTTCAGTCATAGCGTGGACGTCACATCGCCCAGACGTACCAATTGGTGCTAAATCGCACGCGCGTGACTTACCAGTCGAAGTAATGTCAAAGTTGGTTAGGTAGTAACGTGAAATGAACGACGAGCGTAATGTTGGTGCTTTTAGTGCTATTGACAGTGCTCGACACGTGTGTGCCGCTATACCATCACCAGTTCGCAGTCTATGTGCCGGGTGGTGTTGAAAAGGCTCACGAGCTTGCTCATAAACACGGATTTGTTAATCATGGGGAGGTAAGCTTACATCCGCATTACGATTTTACATTACATCTCATCAAAACGTGGGATTATTAAGGCCGCATTAGGACGGGTTCTGAGTGGTTAGGGACATCGCTTCAGGGTGTCAAAGTTCCGAATTCAAGTTTTAGGTCGAATCGGGAGTTTAAATAGTTAGGGCGTTGCGGTAAAAAGCCCTCGTATGCTTGTTGAAGTAGTGTGATCCCTTGATGTCGCCAACTCGTCAGGCTAAGTAAAGACGATGCGAAAGATAGATCGGGTAATTCGATCTTGGCTTTACCCGAGGTAAACATAAGGAAGAATGGATATGGGGTATGAGCGTGTGAGTAATATGGAGTATATCCAGCATTATCGTAAATTATATAAGGGTGAGAATGTACGGAGCCATTTGGTCTGAAATGGGGCTGTTATTTTAGACGTTGGGTGATGCGAAAATATTTTTGTATTTTCAGAAAAACGCCTCTATTTTTCTGAACATTATGAATTCCCAATTTATGTTCAAATATACAAAGTCAAAAATGTTCTTTTTAGTGCTTACAAATCGAGTCGCCCTAGATTTATATTTGTAATGTTTTAAAATTGTGATTTATATTAACTCGTGTTTTAAGTATACATTCCGTAGTATCTATAGAGAAAATTGAATTGGACTTCACATTTTATTTGGAGTCTAGACAAACTTGAAAGTTATCGTTCAATGTGTTTGTGACTAGGATTTGCCTGTATTTTGTGATAGGTAAAGAGCCAGCCAATACGCATAATAATGAAAAAACATTACGTTTTTTATCGATCACCGGAACAAGATTGTTTGTTTCATCTGTACGTTTGTAACGGCCCTATTGCAATATAAATTCGAAACTGTGATTGTTGGTTTGTCCTTCTTTCACGCAACAACGGAGCGACGGATCAAAGTGGTTTTTTGTACAGTGATACTTTATGGGGCGGACAGTGACGTAGGCTACATTTTATTCCGGCAAAATACACGATTACTGTAAGAATCTGAACGCGCGTAAACCCGAGTGCCGCGGATAGTAATAAAGAAGCCGAATTAGATGCAGCTTTTCAATGACGTTTAGCCCCGCTCAAAGGAGCTGAGCACGATTATGACTAAAGTCAAGGAAGGTGTTGGCAAAATCCTCTTTCGAATGTTAAAACTTGTATTGCCAAAACAGTTTAAAATATACTAAAATTATTTTCACACAAGTGCAATTAATGCTTATATGTTATACCATACATACATGGCCTGATTCGTCTATTACAGATGTTTTAAATAGCGTCTGAACTCTGTGGACGATATTTCCCCTGAAGACTGTATTAAGGCCAAACTATGCAATGTAGGTAATTCTGTGTGGAAACAGTTTTCGTTAAAATTCTTAAATTCTCACAATGCCAAGGGTTTTATTTACAGGTTGCAAACGTGCTTCATTTTTGTGTTTTGTATAGTTTGATTATTTTCTCACCTAACGCTAAGTGCTGATGTGGTTAGAGCTAACTAATTTTTACTAGAATGGGCTATGTAATAATACACCAGCTCATTCTAAATGCTCGTCGCCAATAATCATAACAGACTGTAATAAAACATTTCTATTCCAGAGACAGAACACATTTAGGTTAATAAATTACAACCGAAAAAATAAGGCCAATATAAGATATTTTTTCCTGTTGATCATTACGGTCCTGTAAATAAATAATAATAACACCGTTTCTTATTACATTTACGAAATAAGTAACAAAAAACTTGGCAAGTAAAAAATGATAGAAATTCTTATAAGTTAGAAAGTTTGATGGTAGGGTGAAGGACGATCAAATTACTTAATTATAGCTTTACAAGTGGATTATCCGGCTTAAATTATATACTACATAGCCTTCCTTATAACATCAGCTATCTGCCAGTGAAAGTCCCGTCTAAATCGGTCCAGCCGTTGCGGAGATTAACCGGAACAAACAGACAGACAATAATTTAAAAATTGTTTTTTAATGTAATTACTAGTATATACTTTCATGTGTATTTAGTAAAAAGCTGTTATTTTGATATTACAAACAGACACTTCAATTTTGATTGAGATTGCCTGAATCTTTGGATAGAAAGTGTTGAGGTTGTACTAAAAGTAACACATTCCAAACTAGTACTAAAATAATTACACCAATATAAATACATACTAAAAATATCTATACATTAGTATATATAATATCCTAAAAATATATAAATATATAAATGCGGTTCAACGTGGCAATGCCGCCAGCATGCTGGGTACGCTTCCTACTGGTAGTGGGCTAGAACATTTGGATTATCTATAGGCCTACTAGGGCTTGTAGATTATCCAACTGTTTTTGTAGCTAGCTAGGTTAGATGTAGTGTTTATTTATGTATTAGCTAGTTAATATATTTGTATATTATGTGGATGTATTGTACCGGTCGTCATATTTCAACAAGAAATAAATAGTTGCAAGAAAATGATAAAAGCAAAAATCTGATGAAATGCCAATTAAAAATAAATTATACTTATAAAAATTAAAAAGAAAGACATTATTAAAAAAATGTAAACAAATAATAATGCAAATAGTAATGCTCAAATGGTACCTAGTGCAAAAATACAGTAGACGAATACAGCAAAACGAATTAGTATGGAAATAGTTAAAGTGAATATTATTGTGTGTACTATATGCTTTCGGGATCGTGTTACAAATACGATTTAAGTATCAGTATGTGTGTAGTGAAACGGTAAGCCCATGAAACACAAAACCAAATCCATCTCGTACATTTTGTGTTTATCCATGGAGACAAAGTCGGTTTTAGGGTTAGTCAAATACTTATTTTAGTTTACCAAAGAAGATAAGCATGATTTTATGTGAAGGCTGCGTGACTAAGTTGATAGTAACCCTGCCTGCATTTGCCCCGGGTTCAATTCCCGGCTGGGGCAGACTTTGTATGGTAAGTGTAAAGTATGTTCTCGGCTCTTGAATGTGTTGTGTTTTTGTTCATGCTTTTTGTGACACAGGGAATCCTAGTGCAGGGTATGACTGTGTAAAGCGTGTATGTCTTAAAATGTCTTTTTTGTGTTATATAGGTTTGTTTACCTTTGACTATGACCATTGTCTCATCTTTTCTTAAGTGACGATAACGGTTTAATGTGATAAGCATGCAAAACCTAGAATATGACTGGCTCTCATGTCATCACCATCATCATCAGCTGGAAGACATCCACTGGTGTACTTAGGCTTCACTCATAGAACGCCACTAAAAATCGGTGACTCGCCTCGTGCATCCAACGGTTCTCCGCGGTTTTGATAAGGTCGTGGTCCACCTAGGTTCTGAAGTGCAGCTGCCGGAACAGGAAGGTGTCCCCGGTTACAGATTTTCAATTTGAGGGTAGCGTAGCTAGGCAGGCGAGCACTAGCAAATGCCCCAATTCCATGCTGCACTGTGTTGTTTTCCTTCAGCAATACCATAGATGTGGATGCGGATACTATAGTGTTGAATCAAGCAAAATTTAAACATCAGGAAGTGTGTGAAGATTATATTAATAGCATGTGTTTAAATAGTAACTTAAGGTCAAGCTATATAAAGCGAAGAATATAAAAAGGACAGAATATTTTCGGTAGCACTATTTATAAAAATAATGATAGGGTCATTATTTTTTGTAGAAGAATATAGAGCGATCGAACTAGACTGTAACGTGTTTGATGACAATCACACATAGTACGAAGTAATGGTATTGACGAAGTAAATACCCATTAACTCTAGACTTGAACACACAATAACCTATAGTGGTTAAAAAGTAAGTTAGTAGCGAAGTAACCAGCCAAGTAGTCAGTGAAATTACTGGGCTTATCAGAATATACTTACGCTCTTATTCATAAAAGCTCAAAAGATAATCTATGCTTTAAACTGCTCTGTCAACTTTTCGTTGACGGAAGCTGTTACGCGTGAAAACGAGACAAAACACTTTCTAGTAATTAAGTAGGTTACGGAACGTTTATGAACAAGGGCTTATAATATAATGTCTTAGGATAACGAGCACAATGCAGTGGCGAGCAAGTCTATGCGTTTCAAAGTTCTGCGTTACCTTCAAATAACTGTTATGAGCTGGCGTTATCCCTACATACTTTCAGAGTAACAACTCGCTCGTCTCGTTATTCAATATAATACAAAAAATCCGATCTCCTTGATACAGCCTTCCTTTGAGGTAATAATAAGAAAACTAGATATAGCTCTTTATTTAAATAAAGAATTTTGAATTCGAGTATAAGAAAGTTACTAAAATAAGACCAAGTCAAATGACTATAAGTTGTCTGGTTTATAAAGTATATTTGAAGTCGTAAAAATGGTGTACTACGGGAATTTTATCTATACAAATAAATACAATTGAAGTGTCTGTTTGTAATATCAAAATAACAGCTTTTTACCAAATGCGTATGAAAGTATATACGGTACCTATAACAAAACAACCATTTTATAATGTTTGTCTGTCTGTCTGGTTGTTCCGGATAATCTCCGAAACGGCTGTGCTGATTTTGACGAGACTTTCTCTAGCAGATAGCTGATGCTACAAGAAGTAACTTAAGCTACTTTTATGTTAGAAAAAGAATTAGGGTTCCGCGCAAAAAAATAAAAACCATGAAATCCAATATCTCCGCGCGGGTGAAACCGCGGGCAGCAGCTAGTTATGGTAACATTTTTATTTTCTCAATTTTTTTATATCTTGAATAGGCTTACGTTTGCACCTGATGTTAAGTGACGATGCGGTCGACGATGTAGCACGCTTGCCTAGAAGAAACCTTTCGTCTTGAAAAATACTATGATGAATTGATAAACGAAAAATAAGAGAAGAAAGTAGATATGGAAAGAGCGAAGATAGAGTTTCATCTTCTAGAAACACTCTGATTTTAGCTTGTGACAGAAAATAAAATCAACTGAAGTTTTTTAGACAGACAGACTAAATTTATTGCTGCGGCTCACAATTTCACCCACGTGAAAATTTCAAACATACCGTAACTCATGCACGTCACTCACTTCGTCAAACACATCAGCACTCGAATATTAGTTTCTGGCCCATAAACTATGTCTATACAATACAATACTAAACCTCTTTATCGCATACCAATAGGTATATGAAACAAATTACGGTAATACAAACAGCAGTCTTATCGCTATAAGCAATCTCTTACAGACAACCATGTCTATGTTAAACTTCAATCCGTTGCTCCATTGCATATGTAATATTATTAGTAGAGATTTCTTAGAAATGCTACATATTATACCCAAAATACAGGACACTGTAGACCTATAAATAATCAAATATTCTAGCCCACTAATAGTAGAGTAGGTACTGCCGGCATTGCCGCATTGAATTTGAATGCTGATTTCCTGAAGTTGACTTTTGTTAATAGGCAGTAGCTCTCTTCCAGGCTTTAGCAATGCTGTGTTTCGTATTTATTTTGTACAGGAAACGTCCTTAGCCGTAATGCAGATGTAATAGCGGAAAGGGACACCATTTACAACTAAGGCGGCTCTTTGCCAGTTTCTCATTTAAAACAGCATTAAAGGGAAGCGCCATGAACGAAATAACAGTACTTTTTGGTGACATCCGCGATGAATGGGTTTTTTCTCATGTTTTGGGTAACTATTTCACCTGACCTTTAAGCGATGATATGGTATATACAATAATAATTATACACCACTATTTCCTATTTTTATTTTTAGGTATAATTATAAAATAGTGTATATCCGATAAATATGTTAAAACTTCTCTGAGCGGCTCTCCAAAGCGGTTAAACGAATACACCAATAGGTGCTTGCTAATAAATTTTTATCTTGATACTGGTTGCTAACCAGTAGGGCTAACATGCGCACCGTGACAAAATTTTCTCTATGCTTATGTCGTGCATTTGTCTCATGTTCGCGATAGAAAGAACGAGACAAAACAGTAGACAACATTTTGTCGTGGTGCGCATGCTAGCCCTGCAGGCTTGCACTAGAAAATTATATACCACTATACTATGGTTGAAATCTCAAGCTGATAATTTAGAAAAGTAACTTTTAGGCGATGACATAAAATGACATGTTGGTTATTATAATAAATACATACTTCACCCACAACTCATTACCTATCAAAATAGTACACATTATCTCTGTACCTACTAAAAATTTATAATACTAGTAATAATCACTGCTATCATGATAGACAATTCGTTTCGACAGTCTCTTTTCCACCTATCTTATAGAACTAACGGGTTCAGTCGAAGTATAAGGGCGACATTAGACGCTACTGCTTGTTTGTGTTTTGCTGTCAAAATAAACATGGTTTTGCAATAAGTGCGGATTACGACGTATTACACGCTCACGCGCTGCTTGAAGTGAATTTGAAATATAATATTATTAAAAGCCGCGAAACAGACAAGAACAACAATAAGGCCTGGTAGTGCTATCTTTTTCACTCCCTCGAAGCGACGATTGTTCCACTACATACATCACTTGTGCACCACTGCGAATTTACCGCGGCTTCTGATCTGAACAAGCAGTGATTGTGAAATTATTTTTTCAGTAGAATTGGTAGAAGCGGTAGTGATCGTGGTTTTTTCATGGTATGGCCGTGGTCCGTAGTTGATACATCACTACGCTTCACTACTACTATACGTCATGCTTTAGCGTCTAATGTTGCCTTTACACATTAATAAACTGTTAGTTCAAAGGTAACAATGTACCTTTCATTAGACCCCAGACGGCGGACGCTTTTCGATATTGAATTCCCCGAAATTCAGCTGTATAAAAACATTATTTTTAAAAGTATTACGTTACAAAAGTTTAAAAAAAACTCCACTTTCATTTTCATCGCAAGCGTTTCCATTTATAAGGCACAAAGTTCGCTATTATTAAATAAAGTTGATCCATCTTTCTCTTTTACACCATAAATTCCAGTAGTGAGGGACCATATTTCTCTCAAAGTTACGTCTAGTAAACTCATACATAAATCGCTGTAATGTTGTGCTTATATCAACGTTGGAAAGCTATTTGTGTGGCTTAGAGAAGCGGAAATATTTATAGGCAATAACACACTAATAAAACTTTGTCATCATCATCCCTTTTCTCAGTGCTGGGATTCTTTGCTCAGAAACAGAGCTGTAATCAATCGTATTGATTATTTGCGAGAATTGATTTAAACTCAACTAAGTAGGCTTGGGTTCCAAACAATAAAAACCTGTTCGGACCTAAGCGCTGTTCGCTATTCGCTAGTAGAAAGAAATATCGAGCGTTAAGGCGTAAATAGCTTCACTAAAAAGGTTTTTAGCAAACTCAGATGAGTTTCTAGCACTGGGAAGAATGTATCACTACGCCATCATTAGCCGACCTTCGCGTGAGATACGCTGGAACGTTCTCTCGTTCCAGCGTTCGGCGAGTCAACATCCTGATGATGCCTTTTCGAAACACGTGTCTAAGGTCGGCTTGAGTTCGGTCCATGCTGAGAGACGTCGCGTCACTAACCATACTGACAAGTGATATTACATCGGCGTCGCGAGTAAGTAACCATTTACTAACAAATTGACTAACTTTTTGAGTTCCACGTTGAGTTGTTGCAGCCGAGCCGGAGGCGGTTCATATATTCGACCAAGGGTTATTAACTGACTAAAAATACTAATTGTTGGTTTTGCAGTCCGTCGTTGCGACCTCAAGAATGTTTTTTTTATCTTATAACAAACTAACCCAGGTTTCGTTGTCCAGCGTCGTGAGTTACGTTTGGTTAAATTCAGTATACATCGAACTTAGGCCATTAGACATTCTTTATCACGGAATTAAAACTATAACTTACCCACATAATATAAAATCGTATTTATTATGTTCTGATAAAGACAACATTAGTTTTAGTCTATGATTCGGTTAGACGAGCATTACAGCGACCCGCTATTATAGAGTCATTTATTTTAACTTTCATAAGTGCTCCCTCGGGGCCTATATGAATAAAGCATTTTGAATTTGAATTTACTCGATGAGAAAAAATTATGAAGGTAACTCTAAAATAAGTTTGGAAGTTAAATATTTCTGTTATTTATGAAAGTATATTTAATAAAATCAACAAGACTAACGTTTTTATATAATGACAGATTTGAAGTAATTACGATTATATTTGTATTTTTACTCAATCTCTGCTTTCCAACGAGAAAGTGGGAAATCAGCAGTTAGTCTTATCTGCTGCTTCATTGTAAATAGTTATTTAGATTAAATGAAACTATCCATTAGGTTGTAGAACAACTTTACCTAAACAAACTACAGCCAAACAAACTCCGCTGTAAACCTCGTACGGGTTAAACAAACAAACAAGTCTCACGTGTGTATTTAAAATTTAGGAAATTAACCACTATGACCATTTTATGTATAAATATGTTGAGGAAAATAAGTAGAAATTCCTATTAAAAGTAGGCCAGAACAAAAACTTTTAGCAACGTGGCAGAACAAAATGTAATATGTAAGAACAAATAAACAAAACAAACGCTTACACACTCACACACACATTAGGTTTCCCTGTGTCACAGGTGGTATGGACATATCGCACTCTTAATTAAATACTGACCTAATCCAAAATCACTAACTTTTGGCAATTGAAGTTTAAACTTTTAGTGTAACTAGCGTTTTTTTTTAAATTGCTGTAGAATTACAACTAAGTATCGTAAGAAAAAACTAAAAACACGGTCATTATCTTAAGAATATTACTTTTCAGATGGAGCAAAAAATTTAAAGATTTTCTTGTTGATTAATTAAAAAAAGGAATGTTAATTAAACCCAACACAGTTGAGTCATTATTTTACAAACAAGAGATAGGAAATTGTTGACCTAACTGAAATTAGGTCTATGTTTTATTCAATACTTCTAATAAAACTCTGACCATTTTTAAATTAAGTCGCTATTCTTTTAAGTGAGTATAAAATAATGTGACTTATAAAGAAATAAGTCACTTTTCGATAAAATATCTAACTACTTTGTGTGACTCATCTAATAAAAAGCGTAACATAAAATAAATTGCTCCATAGGCAAATTAAGAGAATGGAATTAAATGAATGGATTTAAAGAAAACCAACATAATAAACAAAATCGATAAGTAATCAAATGACTTTGATCCGCAAATTGTAACGCAACAGGGTATATTTAAACCTTAGCAAGCGAATAATAAAAAATATCAAAAACTAGCAAATACTAGCAAGTAAGTATTAACATTCAAAATTACATCTTTATTTAAAGTTTAAACATAATGAGTAGGTAATAGCATAAAATTAGACAGAAATAAACTCTTTAAAAAACAATAATAATAATTATATTAGAATTAACCTTAACAATGCCCAATCTGCATATTAATCAAATAATCAGTACATAAAAAAGTGACAGGTCTTACCGATAGAATGGAAATAAATTCTTATACAAAAATAGTTAAAAACTTTACACTACAAATTACCTAGGTAATTTCTATACTAATATAATTTGGCACAACAATAAAATATCTATAAAAATGAGTTAAACTCTACAAAGATACCAAACCCCATTTATTTGTAATTTTTTACATTTACGAAATCTTCAAATGTGAAACTTGGATTTTTTTCTATTTTTTGGCACTTTTGATGGGAGAAATATTGGTCTGGAGAATTTTATATTGTGCCTGCTTTTAAATATTTCTTAATTTCATTTTCAATTATTACCTCTGCGAGTCTGCGCGTTGTTCTTTTCATTTTGTGTATATACCTTTGTGGGTACAGTTCATATATTTTTGTATAGAGTCAACTGTCAACGCATACATATAAATTGTGGCAATTTATTAACAAACTGTTTATTAACTACCTTTTAATAAATTCAAAACGCAAGTTGCAATTCCAACTGAAGTTTCTTGAACATTAGTCTCGCCATAAGACTAAGTATCAGGATCGTGCTTTCATTTTCTGTGACCTTATCGACTAATAAAATCGTCTTCGATTCCAATCCGATTAAAATTAGCGGTCACTTTTCTTCTGCCAGAAGGAATTCTGTAGAGTTCTCGTTAGTTTTAGTTCTAGAACGAACGATACTAAGGGAACAAGTTGTTCCAAAAGGAAATCTACCGAGAACTCTAGACAATTCCTTCCAGCCGAAGACTAGCTAGCGACCACTGGTTTTAATCGGGTTTGAGTCGAAAACCAAGACGATTTTACTAGCCGGAAAAATAGCTGGTTCAGCACTCTGGTGTTGTTCGATCAACAGCCAAACTTTCAGGTGGTGACGAAGATGAAGACGTAAGACTTATGCTTCGACGAGAAGGATACCTTAAAAATAGTGGCGCTGGCCGTTTATGGGCACTTCCCATTATGTCATATCTGAAACACACTATGTGAGATCCGGATTACTTTCGCCAGAATTACGGTGTATCTTTATTTTCGTCAAATTCAATAGAAGGGGGTCATTTATTTCAATGGCTGGTCGTTTCTGGCGTACGGACGTGATACTAAGTTTACTTTTTATTGCGAAATGGTTAGATTAATAAATTTTAAAGATGAATGATTTTTCGGTCTTGAAATAATATACCACATAATATTATAGAAATTGGGGTAGGAGTAAACGCCTTTCATAAATGGTTTTCAGATTATTTTATCAATGGTAAATCATGAGTGGTTATTGGAACAAATACGTCATAATATGGACGTTCCTCTTCCAATCCAATTAAAAAATATGTTTCTGCTTTAGTAACGAACTACATTGGGCCGTATTTTTTTCATATTCTTGTACAGGTGATGCGAGTTTTGTTGTGTTTATTATCACAAGAAATATTACGGAGGTGCCATTTTGTTAGGTAGCTCAACAAGAACCGTTTTCCCAGCCCTAAACAGGAACATCACAAACAACCTACTAAAGTTACAACGGCACGATCTTCGACTTTTAGTAGGGCTCATCACAGGCCACTGCGACTTAAACTATCATCTACATAAGATTGGAGTGACAGACAGCCCCCTGTGCCGGGGCTGCTTGCTGGAAAATGAGACTGTGGAACACGTGATGTGGCATTGCGAGGCCACGGAAGAAATAAGAATAACTACCGGAATGCGTGAGCAGCTGACGCAACAACAGCAGACGACTAACGTTCAGACATAATTATAGTACAACAACAACATCAACGTTACTGGAGCAGTTTTGCCAGCGCCCCAAGGCCGCACTCCGTTACATAAAGGAGTTGGGCTGGCTAGGGTAAACGCTGGCAGGGGGAAATGCACAATACACGTCAGTGCAGGCCTTATCGCCCCCACCTAGAATAGGTAGCATATACGTTGGCTTACATTTTAGCGGCAGATAGGTAAGAGTAATTGCTTAAAACATTCTTGAGTCTTGTTCAGGTATCGGAGATGTAGTAGTGGCAAGTGTTTGCAAAGAACTTATTTGGTTATTTTTTCAAGCAATTTTACGCTTTTGTTGTGTATAGTATGCAGAGTAATATAATCGTATTCAGTTGTAGGTAAAATTTTATCAACTGAGAGTTTATCACCTGGATATAACAGAGAATTCTCTTGAGAAAAACCTTTGTTTTTGGGAAACGTGCGGTTGTGTTATATTAATTACTAGCTTCTGCCCGCGGTTTTCACCCACGTTCCAACAGGAACCATGTATTTTCCGGGATATAAAGTAGCCTACGTTACTTTCCGGTCCATAAACTATATGTATGCCAAAAATCACTTCGATCCGTTGCTCCGTTACTGCGTGAAAGAAGGACAAACCAACAAACCAAGAAAGACACTTTCGCATTTATAATATTAGTAGGATAGCTTCTGCCCGTGGTTTTCACCTGAGTTCCCACAAGCACCGTGCATTTTCTGGGATAGAAAGTATCCTATGTTACTCTCCGGTCCATAAATCTATATCTATGCCAAAAATCACGTCGATCCGTTACTCCGTTGCTGCGTGAAAGAAGCACAAACCAACAAACACACTTTCGCATTTATAATAATAATTATTAGTAGAAGTAAACTAGTGGATAGTGGATAATAATGTAGGATAAGTAGGATTACTCATAAAAGCTGCAACCATTTTCACAGTTGAATTGTATAGATCTGTGTCAAAAACTAGCTTACAGCAAACTCTTTTTTATCTCCGAAATGTTTGTCAGTGTATGACATTGCTTTACTTTCTGTAACAAACTTTTCATTTTAATTCAGGTTTTTGAATATCTCCTTCATACGCTGTTTCTTCATGATGAAAAACAAGATCTAAAATAGAAAATAAACAACTTATTTCAGTGGTAATAAAATATTATATTTTGTATTAAACCAAAAAATAAATAAATTACACGATACTTTAATATCTACTTCATACGCTGATTCTTCATGACGTAAAGCGAGATCTAGAATAGAAAATAAATAGTTGTTTCTCAACGGTATTTTGAATTAATCCAAAAAAAATATTAAAATTTACATGATACAAAGACTTATTATTAGATACACCGCCGTTCTACCTATATTTTTTACATAACAAAGACTTAACTATAAATGCGCCAAAGGAATAATTTTATTTTTTAAACTACAGAGACCTATTTTGATATCGTACAAATTAAATTTACGATTTTCAAAACTACACAGACATAACTCTAAATGGGTCAATTAACCTGTTCTAAGTTTTAAAAAAATACTGACTCAATACAAAATGAGTCAACCAGGCTACTTGGATACTTTGTCGAACAAAGACCTATCACAAAATCGGTTGTTATTGTAGAAAAAGTTTATAATGAACTTACCTTAATTTTTATCGAAATAACGACGCAGCTCAAAATCGGTCACTGTTCAATAAACTCACCACATACACCCGCCGGCGTAAGACTAATTCGGCCACTATTCGACAGATGTAGCATGGGCACGGGGAAAGGAAAACATAGACTCTTCTAATTTTCTACCTTATTACAAACAAAATTAGGGTTGTTTTTATTAGACTAGGTTATCGGACTTGCTTTTTTAGGTCACTATTTCACTTTAACTCATTTTGGCCAAATTTTGAGTTAGGTCGGTGTTTAATTAAGAGTGCGATATACAAATACACAACAAAAACATCCAACTTTGTGCTCACCCCACAAAGCTTGCTTCGGCTGGTGATCGAATCCAAGGCCCTGCGTTTTGCAGGCGCCCTGTCTCCAATGTGGGGAGCCTCGGAGGCCTACCATGGCCGCTGAGCCTTCCGCTTTCGTCGAAGTAAGAAATTAACAAGCTAGCACAGTCTCTCTTCTCTTCTATGCTTGACCTGCTACCGTATTACCCATATATTTCCTAACAAACAACCATATATTTCTTACAACCTAACTATTTTCTACAACGAAATACTTAATCGGAACGTGATTTAAATCCTTACGATTCTTTCATTAATTTCATTTTTAACGTAAATAATAGGAAAATTTTAATTCTTATAACGAAAGTCTTGTCTGTATATGGCTTTAACTATTGGCGGAAACATGCTCTCCGTATCATGGAAACGCTGAATTTCAATGGCACTTCACTCCATGACCAATTGCTCAAAATAGCCAGCCTGCTAAAACCCTTAACCTAATTGGGTACGACTCATGTGTACCTACAGAAGTTTTTCTCACATTCGCAAAACCTCTCGTACGTACCGATATATCTTTTCAATATAATTGAATTCGAACAAAATTATTTAACAGTATGGTGGGACGCTGGGCTCCAGCGGATTAATATGAGGATTATACCCCACAATTTGTGGGAGCGGGGTTTTTTATCGAGGAAATGGTTGCGGAATATTTTCAAGTCCGGAAATTAATATTTCCGCGGAATTCATTTTTGTACCTACTCTTTGTCAGGAATAAAAATGTAAAAAGATTATGGGTCTCTGAATAAATAAAGGATCCTTAGGGCGATGCTCGAGTATTTAGGCAGGGTATAATCAAATGCTAGGTGAGTAAAACATGAGTACTGCAATATTACTTTCCTTTGAATAATTTATGGCTGTTTGTAATTAAGTAGGTATCGTTAATGTTATCGAAAATACTTTTTTATGTACTATTGTGTAAAGAGACGAGCGTATCGTTTGCCTGATGTTAAGCATAACGCCAGCCATAACAATAGCAGTGCCAATCAGCACTTTGAAACACAAAGATCTGCGCGGCACTGGATTGGGGTCGTTACCCTGAGACATAATAAGTAGAATAGTATAGCCCAGTAATTTCACTGACAACTTTGCTCACAAACACAATAATTCTTGCACAATACTGCTTGGTGGCAGACTACATAAGCTAAGCGGTGGTACCAATCTAGATGGAAACTCGCTGAAGAGATAGTCCTACCACGTGGTAAATTGATGAAACGGGATTGTTTCTGAAATGAGTTGAATAGTACATATTAATAACCATTGATTATGAGTAGTATCTTGATGTATATAACCCACTAAAATCGTGGGATATGAACTTATATAACTTGTTTAAATTATAAATGGGTCTCCTCTTAGCTCCTATTATTAGTTACACGTGCCCTACGGGGTCCTTATTCCCACCTGACTATAATATACCGCTTAACAATTACAATATGGAATATACCTTAGTAAAAAATAAATAAATACGACAGATGGGTATTAAACCTACCTGGTAATTATATTTAGATTGAAAACAATGTTGAAAAACTACTTTTTTATCGAAAAAAGTAAGTAGTGATTTTAAGCTAAATGAGTAATTAGGTAGAGATGACCTTTGGTATCACACGTCTTGTTATTTAATACAAGGAAAACATCCAGCCCCACTAAACAAATCCAAAAATAACTATCACAATTAATTCCTAAGAAGATCAGATTTGTTTAGGGACGATATAATTGGATTCCTTAGGAACAAAAGGTGGAAATTCAATGCCGTTGATTTTTGATATAGGTACCGTTACAAAATGATTATTTATTTATACCATCTACAATTGTAAACTAATATGAAGGGGTAAACTTTGGTTGTTGCTGTTAATATCTTGCAACACAGGCCTGATTCTAAAAATTCTAAAAACTGTGTATCATATAAGTGATTATAGCGGGTGCTGAAATCCATCATCAGGCTATTACGCTACCTGCTGAGATACATGCTGGCACATCAAGGGTTTTGAAAATTAACTTTGCAAGTCAAGTATGTACCACATCGCTGCATGAAATTGACAGCTTGATAACATAGAAATAACCAAATGTCATAAACAAAATAGATTTAATTTAGCAATACATCATCAGTTAATTCGCGAAACTATCCAACTATCGAAACTATCAAATATTCCACATGACATTAACAGTATCCGTAAACAAAATATATACACCAAAATATTTCCAAATTAGACCCATCGCGATAAACATCAAAATCTCGGATAGAAAAAGTTATCTCGCTAACTTCGTAAGTACAAGTATTACTTTCCTGGAACTGTTCGGAAACTTCCCTCGGTGACAATTTATGTCTGATGACGGCTATTTTCCGAGATAATAATAAAGTACAGAGGGAAATTTCAGTTCAGCACTTTTGTTATATGTAATGGAGTCTTATTAGATCTCTTATAGAGGTGTCTTGAGAGCTGAGGGACTGTTATCCAATCTGAGGCGGAGGGTTATCCGAACTTACAGCATTAGATAGGTACGTTTGGTTTCACGTAAGTTTAGTCTATAGACTATAGCTTATAACTATAGTTTAGGTATGCTAAGTCCTAAGTCTAACTAATAAATTCGAAGTTGTTTTTATACTCTGATCTCCGTTTTTGTACTTTGGTTTTATATTTTATGCGTCGGTTACTTATACTTCATTATTTACCATCATTTTTAACATGCTTTTGTTAACTTCACTTGTAACTGACGAACAATGTAATCCAATCTTGGAAGTACACGCGCTGCAGTCGGAGTAGTCGCGTGTAGCTCCGTTGATGAAGAGGTACTGAATACCTCGAAACCAGTCGAGCAATCGTCGCAAAGCTCGGCTGAACCACGTCAGTGAATCTGGCTAAATATATATACCTAAATATAATATGCATAAATTTTGGTAAAGTAAAAAATTATTTACTAACACAACTTTTTGTATAGTTATTAATTGCATACGCTGTCGAACTAGTGAAAACTGTGTTTCAGCACAAACTGTGTTTCTTCCATCAATATACGGTATCATGGACCTGATTTGGTGATGGAGTCAGGAGGTGGATAATAAAATTCTTCAGTGGCTACAAGTAAATCCCTCGAGTTTGGGCTCATACGACTCGCTTTGATGAGTCCAAAATTGCAATTAATATCAAGGGTCTGATGACAGAGCCAGGAGGAAGCGTGTTTCTTAGTTTGTTTAAAGTACATGTAATTATTTTATGGACTTCCCATAATTTATTAAAAATTATTTATTTATTTGCTTACCTAAGCAAAATGAGTTCATATACAATTATACAGTCGAATAATTTATGCTCAATGGCATAAATGAAACTTCCGGACTTCCTGGACTGATGTTCGCCGTTTATTGGTGATTTTGTACAGCTTGTTAAATGAGGTTATACGAAATATTCTCTCACTTACTGAGCAATAATAATAATTAATGTTATATGGATGAATATATAAAAATCACTCAAAAAATTAGACAGACTATAAGACGATTGTATAAGATTTATTTGATCCTAAGATTTAGAATTTTCAAGATCGGTCACATTGATCCTTGTATCATTTGTGGCTATACCACAGTAAGGTTTTCCGTAAGCTTATATTTTGCCAAAAATCGTTTCCTATTTGTTATTGGGACCCCACTTACGGCCTGTAAATACCCGTTAAGGGTTGTTGTACCCTCTTGACAGGGCTTAACAAAAATAACCGAGTATAAATAAATATAGGCTGGGAAACATCGGTGGTAAGGGACCTGATTTGTGATTCGAGATTTGAGGGGAATTTGGATTAAATGGGTCATTATGCTTGCACATGGATAATATAATTTTGCACTATTTTTTATTCTACAGTAAACTAACCAAGCGTCTTTTGCCAGATGGTAGCACCTGCGATATGCACAATTAATTATATAATATACTAGCTGCTGCCCGCGGTTTCACCCGCGCGGAGATATTGGATTTCATGAGTTTCATTTTTTTTGCGCGGAACCCTATTTTAAAAAAAAATAAAAGTAGCTTAAGTTACTCCTTGTAACATCAGCTATCTGCCAGTGACAGTCTCGTCAGTCGGTCCAGCCGTTTCGGAGATTACCCGGAACAAATAGACAGACAGGCAGACAGACAGACAAAAATTTAAAAAATGGTAGTGTTGATATAGGTACCGTATATACTTTCATATGCATTTAATATAAAGCTGTTCTTTTGATATAACAAACAGACACTTCAATTTTATTTATGTGTAGTATAGATTAATACAGTGCCACTTATTTGAAACACAATGGCTTGCACGGCACTGTAGTACCCTAACTACCCTGAAACGATCAGATATACATATTTCACGTACCAGTAATTACACTGACTACTTTGCTCATTAAACTGAAACAAAGTACGGCTTGGTAGAAGAAAACACTGGAAAAACTGTATTACCCACCCAAACGGACAGTCGCATAAGAGTAATTCCTCCTACCACCTGCTAACAATGCGGAATAGCAATGAAGTGGATTGGCGTAACACGATAATATTTAAAATAAAATATAAAATCTCAAGAAAAACTATATTCGATAAATATATAGACATTTCCTATCAGTCTATCACATAAACAAGAAAAAGTTCTAAAAAGGACAATCAGAAGTTATCTCAAGTCTCTGATTGACGGATGCGAGAAAAAGCAAAATAAATTACTTTGTCGAGGGTAGTTCCTCTGGGACGCTTTTGCGACACTATCCATCAATTAGTTACACGCACGCCTATCCGTTATTTGGTGAATTTTGGTGAATAACCTCTTTACTACTTACTAGCTTTTTTCTGCTTTTTTGTTTCGCGTGATTTGTGTTTTCAGCCAGGCAACTTAACAGGGAAAACGATACCATTACTGACATCACTATTATTAAGAAAAAATAACCATAGGACGTAACCGTTTTATTGGCGTTTCGTGAATACAAAATACGCAATTTATTGTTGTTTAAATACAGGAATAAAACATAATTTATATTCTGTTAATTATTATCAAGTCAAAAATACCATTTTTGAATTTTTTTATACTCATAAAGTAAATCATTCTTTTTTATATTTCAAAGATTGATAGGATTTTACGTTCTATTGCACCTTTCTAGTGTCAAATTGTTAATCGTTCGACGGCTGTACTAAATTATAGGATATGAAAAAAATCAACTGAAAGCTGAGATCAATAATCTTGCCATGTTATTTCAGTAGTGTGTTAGAATCGTATTCAAGATGTCAAAAATAAATATTAATAAATATTATCTCTGTGATATTGGTGAAATTAAGGCAATCCCAAACGAGTCAACCAAAATAAATGATTAAGGCTTCAACCATTGCCAGTATTTGGGTCACTAGTATAAACTCTTCTGTTAGAAGAGTTTATACTAGTGACCCAGAATTCAGACTAAGATCATTATTAACATGTCCGATAGGCTAACAGTTGTCATAAAATTATGTTAAGCTGGCTAATATTAAACTTTCGAAGGTAATTGGCATCTAAATAAATAATAGATAAATAAACTATCAATACGCAAAAAACACACGTATATCCATTGCTTCATTACTGCATAAAAGAAGGATAAAATTCGCATTTTAAATAATAGTAAGAATTATTGCAAACGACTCTACAGTAGAGATTGTATATATATAATTTAAGTTAGTACAGATGAATAAATAAACACTGCGCTACGCTCAATTTCAAAGAAGCGATAAAACAATTAACAAGATCGCTCGAAATCCGTCCATTACTGAATAGAAAATTAGAAAACACTCAAAATTAATTATGACGCGGATGAATGGAAATATTCAGCGAGACCGCGAATATTACGACAATGGTGGCACCGAACAAAAGCTTGCGTAATTAAAAACACCCTTAATTAATGCAATGCATGCTGGAACCACGGATTTTAAATATTGAGTTTTGTTAAATAATTTTACTGACTATTTTACTAAATTATTGCGGTTTGGGAATACGTCATCATTATTGATTTATGTACAAGTTATTATGATGATTATGTTATATCAATGATTTCGTAGTTAAATAAGAAATCCATTTAAAATTGTCCAGTTCATCAGTCCATTCCAGTCTATAACCTTGATTTAGGTTTTTTTTGTTCTTTATTTTGTTGAAGTTACAAGTCCGAGATGGGCTGCAGACCGCAAACTGCAACCGCAAAATTTGTTTAGAGAACATAGCATGTTTCTTACTTCCTTTAGTTTTAGGTACTTAACACGATTCTCCCTTGTTTCGAATAATATAAACTTTTAATATACCTAATTTCACTTCATATAATTTCAGTGCGTGTAAAATCAATTACTTACCATAATTATTCACGTAGTCTATTACTTATTTCCATACCTACTTTATGTCTTGAAAAAGTAACTTTACCCAAGTTAGGGCTCACTTCAAACGAACGCATTCGTGCCCCGGGGCTAATATCTCCCAACCCCCGTATCTTAGTGACGGCCATAGCCGAGATTCGTACAGCGTGGTTCACCAAACTTGGTGCCCTTGAGCTAGTCGCTCTACTATTTTATAGTGTTGAGTGTCATCAGCACTCTCCCAACTATCAATGACGCTGTAAAGGTGTGACCAAAAATAATCTCTTACATTCATGGAATGTCTATAGTGTCGACTGCCGATAGCTGATAGCCGAGTGCTGGTACGCTCAGTGCGTCCGTACCTTAAAACGCACATTTCGCGCAGCGTGGCCACACCTTTTATGTTATTCAACTTTATCTCTTTATTGGAATAGTGCTGAAAGGGTATCTGCGTAATATATTATGTTAAATTGAGGGAAAGTTTTCAAATATATTAGGAAGATGTTGCCAATCTTTTTTGTACACAGAAGATTAAACCATTACACGATTAGGGCTGGCCAAGTTACCGAGTTAGATACGCAGTTTTTTAGACTGCTGCCTTAATGTTACGTATTTTTAAAAGCTTGTCTAGTAAAATATATTATTAAACAAAATATTTATTTTATGTATGACCACGCATAACTTTTTACTGAGTAGTCCGATTTTTAATTGGATAAGGTTTATATTTAGAATCGTGGGACCAAGTAAAATTAAAAATTCGGTCTGCTATTTTTTGTTAAAAAGTTTTTTATAAGTACTTATTTTTATTTACCTATTTAGTGCATTTATATTAAACCGAGTTTCTTTTTTTCAGATTGGCAACCTCAAGAACTTCTACTTATTATCGCATCCGCATGTTAGCAAGAGATCTGTTAATGCCAGCGTTGACTACGCTGTCCGACTCAAGAATGACCCAGAAGTGAGTAATTACCTATTAAAACTTATATAAAAAACAAGTTTGCACTCTAATTTACTAGTGATAAAGTCACATGTTCAGAAGTGTAAAAGATACACTATAATTCGTTAACACTGTTAAAAATGGTCAATCCAAACTTGAGGTATATAGGTAATAATATTTGCATTTAAACGTTCATAAGTGCTTTTAATCATCGCATTCAATCATTCCGATATTTTGAAACGTTTAACCAAGAATTTGTCAATAGTGTATTGTATGGTCTAGTACTCTAGTAAGTCAAAAATGTTTTCTTAAAATCGGTGAATAATGCTTTCCAATTATTTCACTTTTGGTTGATTCATCTCCGCCGTCCGCCCTGGTACGCCATATTTTCCTCTTTTTTCTTTTCCTCACGATCCGTATTAAAAACTGTCAATGATATTTAAAAGGCCGAGCGATCGCCGTGAAACTCGATATTATTACTAAAATGAATTAATTTGTACACATATAGACATTTAATAGTATTATTTTTTATTACTAATAGTTCGATGATCTACTTTCACCTCTCAAACACTTTAAATTCAATCAGGATCATTTCCATAATGGTCCTTCTAATTATAACACTGCAGCTTTTGCGTACGTATTTGTAAATTATTCATTTTATCGAGGGGATCAAGAACAATGAGATGAGGTCTCAGTAGTCCCATTATGGTCTCATATAAGGAAAAAAACTTGAAATTTGATTGTACTCAAATTAATTTCGTTGTGAAAATGGAACCAGATATCCGTCCTTGCAACAGACGCTCACTCCATAAATGTATCGATATCTATGGACATACCTATAGAACGGCCTTCCTATAGAACGTTATTGGATCCACTACTTGCCTCTTGCATACACCGGCTCTCCTTGGATTTGACTAGGTCGTTGATCCACCTAATAGTAAACCACCATCTAGAAAATACAATGAACTAAAATTACGCTATATTAAATCAAAGCAATATTTAAAAATACAACATCAAAATTTTAATACTTCAATTCCCGAAGTGTGTTTGAATCGATGAACGTCAATGAGGTCTTCTACCGATATATTTGTAGGGCATTAATTTTCGTTCTCGTTTATATGGTTAGATCCTTCAGCTTGAAAATTTGTCGCTAAACACCAATCGGGGTGTGTCACTTATTGCACTTAAAAGCCATTCCAATTCTGGGTTTAGCTGCGCCCGTTAAAAACATACATCTAAAAAATAAAAAATATCTATATTAATACGAGAACAAAACAAATAATTTCATGAATTTTTAAGGATGTCTGTGTATTTTTTGCGGTGCCAAAGGCAAGAAAGTTCCGCAAAGTTTGTTAGATTACGTCGTCCAGTAATCGTAGAGCCGTCTGTAGAGTGCCCAAATTTTTTAATTAAGAAAGTTAATTAATCTCTTGTCTCGTTCCTAGAATGAGCAAGAGCTGGCAATTTACTAAATCTTTTTCCTAAGTTAATAAATGACAAATAAAGGTTAACGAAGTCATCGATCGTCTAGAACTTATTTCGGTTATTAAGGACTTAGAGTTAGATCAGATAATGAAAGCCTATTTTTTTCTAAATAAGTAAATAGAGAGACTAGATGAGCTGGTTATTCATTGGATGATATTTGCCCCTACTTATATATTTCTTTCTTCAATATATTAGGATCTTAATCCCTAAAAATTTGGTTAGGATTCGTTTTAAAAAGTGGTATTCGTAAATCTATACAAATAAATTAAATTGAAGTGTCTGTTTGTCATATCAAAATAACAGATTTTTACTAAATGCATATGAAAGTATATAGACTACCTATAACAAAACAACCATTTTTAAAATTTTTGTCTGTCTATCTGTCTGTTCCGGGTAATCTCCGAAACGGCTGGACCGATTTTGACGGGACTTCCACTGGCAGATAGCTGATGTTACAAGGAGTAACTTAGGCTACTTTAATTTTAGAAAAAGAATTAGGGTTCTGCGAAAAAAAATAAAAACCATGATATCCAAAATATCCACGCGGGTGAAACCGCGGGGCAGCAGCTATTATAAAATAAATATATTAAAAAAGAAATACTATTGGTATTACTTAGTATGTGGAATTCGTTAGGAATAGATCTTTCTCCAACATTTACATATACCAAGTTATAATTTCAACATTTGAAACGTTAACCTGTAAATGAAAAGAAAATAAACGTTCGAAAGTCGGCTTGAGCCGACGCTGAAAGACTAAGGTCAAGAAAATATAGCGGGAATGCATTCAGTTGAAGTGGACCTTAGCCTAGCTAAAGCTACTTCACATGTGCCCGATGGGGAATTCATGGAACTTGTATTCACTGTAATTGCGTCGTCCCAAAGTCTACGCCACCGAGAAGAAGAAACTTAACCATAGAATGATCCCAGTGCACATACAAGATCCGTTTTTATTATAATGTAAACAAACTCGGTGGATGCCAACCCATGAGATCAGCATTGATCCGATCACCAACCAATAACACGATTCGAATTCGATTTTATATCTTTGCCATTGCATGAGCCATATGTGTCTATGTTATATGACAAGTATAAAAACGAGGACTTTAGATACAAGCACATTGTTTTTTGAAGTTAGTTAAGATAACCAACTATTCACAAGCATATCCTTCGGTTATCAAATTATCTATTAGAATAATCCTCAAAGTTATCGAGCTAAGCGGATTCGGAATAATTGATTCGGGTTCTCAATAATGTTACATCCTCAAAGGCTCGGTTAGTTAAGCTTCGGGAGTTAACTTGGCGATTAAAACGGCTTTTTGATAAGTAGCTTTGAAGATAAATGAAGTTATTCTAAATTGGAACTTTTGAATGGCACTTGAAATACTGCTGAAAGTTTAAGTCATGGACGAAAGGAAAAATGGACAGATTACTACTAGTAAAGCCTCTAAAGTACCTCTAAAGTACGCTCACCTGAAAGACTAGACAAATTGCATTCGCTTCGAAAGGATTATCGGGAAAAATGTGGCGAATGGATTTATGCCACTATGTTTACCATGGTAACTTATTCTCCACTTTCATATAAACTTTGTGAGCGTTTATTCGTTTACTGGTTATCATGATAACTTATTTCTCAATTTCAAGCGTTAACTCCTGACGGCCAACTATGTCCCGATAATCCTTCTCCGACATCGCCGCCCTCTGCGATCCAGACGCTCCCATCGAGGCCGTTGTATCGGCCGCGCTGGTTTCACTAGATCAGTCAAATCCAAGCACCAGCCCTGACGCTAGTGCACAAAGGCGTTCCGTTTCCGGTTGCGGTGTCGTATGCCAAATGAGAAGCTAAAAATATTGACCTCATCAGCGAGGTCGATTCCTGACTAGATAAGTTTAGTTATTAGGACTGAGCTTCACTCCACCCTCGAGTTTATCGCTCTTCTTTTCGATGGTGTAGGCTTTGGAACGAGGCAACAAGAGTTACTCCAATTTCCGCGGGCGCCCACCTCAGCCCGCGAGAAATAACTTTAGCTAGATTAGGACCCTCTGCATACTATTAAAATTATATAATCATACTGCTTAATTTTAACCATGCTGTGTACACATGTTTTGGGATATGGTCTAGCGTAACCTATAAGTCAAGCCTTTACTAAATTGTATTTTGCTGTATGCTGTTTTGTGTGCCTTATTAAAGTAAAAAATAAATAAAAATGTACATATTATTAGTGCACCAGTGCTAAATAATCTGTGGCACCAGTGCTATCCTTTCAGACTTTCGGACTTCTCAGACTTTTCGGAGGTTCGGACGGCGCAGTGCCCTTAAGCTAATTCCCATACACCTCTTTTTAAGACTGAGCGCCATTTGCTCTCACACCTTTCGGTGATGCTGAGAAGTAGACAGAATAAAATCAGGGTCTTTTAAAAATAAAATAGGAACTGGAATCTTAAATACATCTCACAGTGACCTTACATCAAGGAAAAAGCTGCAGTTTTTGCAATATCCCTTAACTATTTCATGTTGATAAAATGTACGTTTAACTACAGTCGTGTTTCAGTATAATTGATGCATGTGTATTAAAAATAAAGTATTCCTACTACATAAAGCATAGAAAAATCAATGTTGAAAATGTAGTTCTAAGTTCTATCTTGATAGAAAACTTTTCAATTTGCCGGTTTTCATTCTACATAACCGCAGCCAAGAGCTTATTGCTATTCTGACTGGGGACGATAAGTCCTGCTCTTATGTCTCGGGTAGAAAGCATTTGTAACGCTTTGGCAACAGTTTTCTTGTTACCTAGTTCCGTGAAATGTGGCCTGCATTGTGCATTGTGGAGTATTTCTTTACTTATAACCATTTACTGTGCACAATGCAAAGTATTTTTTTAAGCTGGACACGCCAATGTGAAGTGCCAAGTTCGCTAGACTGATTTTGAATAATTTTTTTGGGTTGATAAGTGTTTTTTTAATCTCAAAACGTTTAAAACTTACAATTTAAACTAATAGGTTTAAATCTAATTTCTTAATTTACAAAAATGTATGGGCTATGCAATACAATACAAAAACTCTATTCCAAAAACATGAAATTTCATACAATGAATTATAAACAAATTATGGTAAAACTATCAGAGGTCTTATAAGCAATCTCTTACAGACAACCTTAGAATGGATTAGATAAACGTGAAAATAATAAGAAGGTGGTGGTAACAAATAATAGGTAATAGTTATTTGGTAAATCACTTGTCTTTTGGCTTGTAATAAGTGGGTTGAGTCTGATATAGAGTATATTATGACGCAGTATTTATCGATTCAAGAAATAGGTGACATTCGAATTTTGTTATAGTGAAGCCTAAGTTTTTGTGTTTTTTTTCTAAATATGTATAATTTTTATAGTATGTTAACTTACACTATGCAATTGGTGCATCGCGATCTTTCCCCTCCTTTGAGCTGAAGCTCATTGTAGAATTTGAATGATCCTCATCGTACTATAATCGACGGGTGATCTCATTACATACCACTGATGTGATATTTTATATTTATTTATTTATAAAACCTATTTATCTGTGACAACTCATTCCAAACAAATACAATATATACCAAAATAAAAAAGCTAAATGGTCCTAACTCCAAAATTCTAACGCTAATAACTAACGCTAATATTCAGTTGAACTGTTTATAACACGACTGCCCAATAAAGGAGTTTAATTTTTCAGGGTTCATGTATGTATTTATTTTTCTTTATTCCACCATAACTGTTAAATGCCTGAACAGACTTGGATGTATGGGGTATCGTTAGAATCCTTACATCATCCTGAGACACCGGCTGGCGCAGTCGAGCTTTATTAATGTTTTAAATTAAATAAAGCTTGTTTAATCTGATAACATGTTATTTAACAGGTGAGATGGGTGATGCAGCAGCGAGAATTAAGGCGGACCAAGAGAGAGAACATGCATCATCCTCGGCTTGCTAAACGGCAGTCCAGCACGCCGTCCTTTCCGGACCCCCTGTTCAAAGACCAGTGGTATCTGGTAAGTTTATTCCATCAATTACTAGAAAGATTAAATATGTGCTTATTAGTTCTAAAAAGATTGAATACGTGCTTCGCTTTAGATATCACGCCGGTTATAGTTATACACAATAAACAAAGTAATGGAAAAATAGCTTTAAAAGAAGCTTTTTAAAACCTGCTAAGGAGTGTAGAGGACATGTGTCATGTGTCGAGTACATGTGATATCCACCAAGCCGCACTGGGCCCGCGTGGTGGATTATGGCCCATACGTCTCTCTCTGAGAGAAGGCCGGTATCCCAGCAGTGGGAGCGTAAGAAGCTGATAATGATGAAGGAGTGAGATTCTTTGCCAGCTTCTTTGTTTTCCGGTTACTATAACTTGGCAGTCGTCAAAACCATATTGAACGCTGTGAACATTACAATATTCGCGGTAAAATTTAAATATAATAAACAAAAGAAACAGAAAAACAATTTAATCTGTAGTAATTGCGAATATCTGCAAAAAATGCTAAGACACTTATAAACTTCAATTAACTAGGCAGAAAGTAGACAGGCATCTTGCCAAAGTTACGTGAGTTCGTTTCTAAGCTGTGTATCTCAAAGTTCTGTAAGCTAGTTAGAAAAGTTAAGATTTAATCATTCTATATCACACAACCTCTTGCTTAGGTACCTACACGTTTTACTGAGATGTGGCAGCAAAGATATGGAAATGTCTATAACTTATGCATATCGTTAAAAATAATGATGTATACAAACATGTTATTTTGTTTTTGAAATTTGTACTTAGTTTGTGTATGTGTGCGTCAGTGATGTCATGTCGATGAAGTCTACTGAATATCAGCGACTGTGGTTGGCAGCTTGCGGCTTCAGTTGTAAGATAAGTTGAGAACTAGTCCATAAAATATGGATATAACTAGTAATTATATCGCACCGGACTTATTGCGTTACCTTTTGTTATTGTTTTGTATTATTATATTTATTTTGTTATGTTGTGTGCTTGTCTACATACATACAAATAAATAAAGTTGAAGTGTCTGTTTGTAATATAAAAATAACAGCATTTTAATAAATGCATATGAAAGTATATACGGAACATATATCAAAACAACTATTTAAAAAAAAAAAAAACTGTCCGTCTATCTGTCTGTTTGTTCCGGGTAATCTCCTAAACGGCTAGACCAATTTTGACGGCATTTTCACTGGCAGATAGCTGATGTTACAAGGAGTAACTTAGGCTTCGTGAGCGAAGCCGCGGGGCGCAGCTAGTTTAGATTAATATAATATTATTTTCTCTTTTTTTTTCGAATGAAATAGTAGAGAAGGTCATGTTTGCACGTCGAATATATTTTTAGAAACTCTAAAAAGCTGTCAGTAATCAAGTAGGACTTTAAACAAATGTTTATAGAATTACAATTTTTTTTCCGCGGCTTCGCTCGCGTGGTAAAGTGAAACGATCGTCGCAAGTAATGGACAGAGTATAAGGAGCTTTTCAATGTTGCTGCCAGTTCTTAAGGCGCGTATGTGGCTAAGCAAGCTCAAGATAGAGTGGTATGTGTGATTATAGCATTATTGTCGATATATTATATGGGCGTAGCGTGTTCATTTAAGTTATACCTACCATATGAAACTATTCCTAAACAGTGGAATGAGACTTCAAAAGGTCGTCAACAGTTCAAGAACATAAATAACTCAATACTCGTTAACCTCATCTGACTTTCATTAATCAAAACATTTACAAAGCTCCATAACGTCTGACGTTTGAATACTATGGAACATATAAAGTCGGTTTAATACCAGATGGTACGCATAATTTAATCAGAATTACAAGCAGCGGCTTCGTGCTAGGTACCGTATTACCAAGTCAATGACCTACAGCAGACAAACGCTAAGAGAACAGACTTGGCTATACGATAGTGGGGTTTCCAGACTTCTGTACTGTTTTGTTATTTCTCTGAACCGCTCATTAACAAATTTTTTTAACCTTTCGTGTCACGCTGCTGGGAAAAGGTCTCTACCTTTCTCCTCATCCTTTCAGCGGCGGAGGGACGATGTCGACGCCTTTAACCAAGGCTGGATACAGGCGTCTAGAGACCGAGATCGTTGAAAATATTTTTAAACACACTTTTTATTTTCGACTGGCTGTGCCCCGCAGCTTCGCCCACGTAATAAAAGTAGCCTAAGTTACTCCTTAAATATCAGCTATCTGCCAATGAAAGTCCCGGCAAAATCGGTCCAGTCGTTTTGGAGATTAGCCGGAACAAACAGACAGACAGACAAAAATTTGAAAAACCGTTGTTTTGTTATAGGTACCGTATATAATTTCATATGCATTTAGTAAAAAGCTGTTATTTAGATATTACAAACAGACACTTCAATTTCATTTATTTGTATAGATGTATAGTTAGATAAGTTCAATTTGTCGTACAATCGTGCAATCTGCTGTTTTCCGAGATATACATTATTTTTTTATTATTTATAGACGCGGACAATCCTTAAGAATAATAGTAATAAGCACCATCCAGACATACTAACATGAAACAGAAAATTTTACAAAACTGAATACACTTCTATAAAGTGCATAGCGTTTACACGTAAAACAGTTTTTATAGAACACCCCTTTTAAAATGAACCATTTGTTGAACCAGTTCATGTGCTGTTTACCCCATAAACAGTAAAATTTATCCCGGTCAAAGATCGAACATTGAGTGAAATTACTAATTCAATAGTTGCAGATAGAACTTTGTTGCTTTATCTTTGGTTATGATGTCTGGAATAGGGATAATAAAAGGTTGGGTGAATATTCGAGGGGTTTGGAAAGTGGAGGGGTTCGAAAGAAAGTAGGGAAGAGGTTTAAGAAGTCGACCCTCTTTAGGCATAGGATTAGGGTTGTTTATTACTCTTTTATCGTGAGTTTGTAAAAATGGATGGGTATTGACAACTGTGTTATTTATAGAAAATTTTAATTCCATCTCCTGTGTACAAATGAGGCGGCCATATGAAAATGTAATAAAATGTTGCATTTGTTTTCTTTTAGTTAAAAAGAAATCTAATACAAACAGTCTTTAATATCATATTCTATGCCTACTTTTATTGTCAGTTAAATACGAAGCCTGTTGTAAATATCGTGTTGTCTAGTAACAAAACATGTCGTAGCTTTTCTATTGTATTTTTATATCCTTAGCTGAGGAATTCAAAAATGTTACATTCTGTATAGTTTTTAATATAAGACTTCTGTTTCAGAACGGTGGTGCGGCAGATGGCTTAGACATGAATGTGGGGTATGCGTGGCGGAAAGGATATACAGGGAAAGGCGTAGTTATTACTATTTTGGACGACGGCTTACAAGCCAACCACCCGGACCTACTGCCGAATTATGTAAATATGTATATCTAATTTTACCTGTAACATTAAGCTATTTCAGTTAGTAGAGCATTGCCAATTCAAATATAATTTTTCTGTGATACATTATTTGACCGTAAGAAAGGCGAAAAAATGTCATTCATTAAACAAAATAGCCCTAACGCTCTTAGCACCAATTTGCTCTTGATCGCTTTCTGTAACTTTATCACCACTCTAGTCTCAAATAAAAACCTCACTAAAATTTAATATAAAGCCTTCATCCAGCACAAAAGACACCCCTTTGTCGAGTGTAATGTATTGAATGGGGGATTGTAGGACCCCGCCGCTTCCATCGACATAAACGGGAACGACACGGACCCGACGCCGCAAGACAATGGCGACAATAAGCACGGCACCCGATGTGCGGGGGAAGTGGCAGCTGTCGCTTACAATCAGTATTGTGGCGTTGGAGTCGCGTACAATGCCAGCATCGGAGGAATCAGGATGCTAGACGGCCTCGTCAATGATGCAGTGGAGGCGCAAGCGCTCGGATTCAACACCCACCATATAGATATCTACAGTGCTTCCTGGGGCCCGGATGACGACGGGAAAACAGTCGACGGGCCCGGCCCCCTCGCCAAAAGGTACGTCTAATTGCACGCAGCTTAGATTCCTATTCTCATATTTCTCACCCAGCTCATTAAAAACGCTTTTTTTCCAGAGCGTTTGTTAACGGGGCTATGAACGGAAGAGGAGGGAAAGGCTCCATATTCATATGGGCGTCCGGAAATGGAGGAAGACACACAGATTCCTGCAGCTGTGATGGTTACGCAAACAGTATATATACGATATCAATATCGAGTGCTACGCAGGGAGGGTTAAAACCGTGGTATTTAGAAGAGTGCTCTTCAACTATAGCGTGTACTTACAGCTCAGGGACACCAGGAGCAGATAAAAGTGTCGCTACTGTAGATATGGATATTAGAATGAGAACGGCTAACATGTGTACATTGGAACATACAGGAACGTCTGCTTCAGCCCCATTAGCGGCAGGTATTTGCGCATTAGCGCTACAAGCAAACCCTTTATTAACGTGGAGAGATATGCAACATCTTATAATCATGACTTCAAGGTCACAACCTCTAGAAAAGGCTGGCGGGTGGATAGTGAACGGTGTCAAAAGAAAAGTGAGCCATAAATTCGGGTACGGGCTAATGGACGCCGCTCAAATGGTGACGCTTGCCGAACAATGGAGCAGCGTGCCTCCGCAACATATATGTAAGTCGCAGGAAATAAACGAGGACAAGTCGATTGAAACATCTTTCGGTTATACGATATCTGTGCACATGGACGTGAATGGGTGCAGCGGCACGACAAAAGAGGTCAGATTTTTGGAACACGTTCTATGTAAAATGTCACTAAGCTTTTTCCCTAGAGGAAATTTACGGGTACTACTTACGTCACCGATGGGAACTACGTCCACTCTTTTGTTCGAGAGAAAATACGACCTGACCAGTTCTAACTTCGACGATTGGTCGTTTTTGAGTCTACATTTTTGGGGTGAGAGCGCTGAGGGCCGATGGACCCTTCAGATATTAAATACGGGGGCTAATCACGCCGTTCAGCCGGGTGTATTGAAAAAATGGCAATTGATGTTCCACGGCACGGCTACCAATCCGATACGGTTGCGCAAAAAAGGGTATTTCAATTCAAACAACTTTTATGAGAGGGAAAAATCTTATCATATCAACGACGTTTACGGTGCTTCAGAATATTCGCAATTCCTCAATGAAATCGAGCTCGACAATTCAGAGAGACGAAATTATCCCAAAAACATTCCTTCAGCGCAGCGGAAAAATGTTTTGGCTGATGCAAATGACAAGCAAGTACGAAGGATGTGTGATCCTGAATGCGATCCCCAAGGCTGCTATGGGAAAGGGCCAACGCAATGCGTGGCTTGCAAGCATTATCGTTTGGATAATTCGTGTGTTTCAAGATGCCCACCGAGAAGCTTCGTGAATCAGGGAGGGGTGTGTTGGCCTTGTCATGAATCTTGCGAGACGTGTGCCGGCGCGGGGCAAGACTCGTGCCTCACATGTGCTCCAGCTCATTTATTAATCATCGACCTAGCTGTCTGCCTACAATTATGCCCTGATGGATATTACGAAGATCCAGATGCAAATGCTTGTTTCCCTTGCGCTGAGCATTGCGATACTTGTTCGGAGAAGGCGGATATGTGTTCGTCTTGCTCTCATAACTATGTTCTTTATAACGGTTCCTGTTTGGCTTCATGCCCACCAGGCACTTATCAAAAAGATGACTTTGGCTGCGTGCAGTGTCACGAATCATGCGAATCTTGTCGCGGTCCCAACGCGACTGAATGTGTTTCGTGCAAAGTAGGCGATTTCGCATTCAAAAACCTCTGTCTACCTAAATGCCCTACAGGATATTACGCCGACACACAAAGAAGGGAATGTTTAGCGTAAGTGTTATTGTTATGATAATACATTTCTACGGAACAGACATCTTTGAATGCTAATGTTATGCTGATGTCGGTTTCAAGGTATGAATGTATTTTGTTTCTTAATTGTTATCTCCTGTGATGTCTCACCTTCTGTTTCATGTTTTAGGTGTCCAATAGGCTGTACAGTTTGCTCCTACGGTTTTTGTTCAGTTTGCCATCAGAAGTGGACACTTACAAAGGATGGTACTTGCCTACCCGACGGTAACAACAAATGTGATACAAGTAAGGCATAATTATTACTTTCAAATTGTAATCTACTTCTTTATAGTGTGAAAATGTAAGTTCTGACATACATTTTATTTCCAGGCGAATATCACGAAGGAGGTCGTTGTAAAAACTGTCATTCGACCTGCGAGAAATGTAGCGGACCGAACGAATGGGACTGTTTGTCTTGTTCTAGCCCGTTGTTATTACAGGGGTCGAGGTAACTAACCCTAGTTATCCACACATTGCCTTGCGCTGTCCTTTAAACTAACCCAACTGTTTGCTTTAGGTGCGTGGCGGAATGTGGACAAGGGTATTACCAGACAGCCGGGAAATGTTCCTTGTGCCCCCATAAATGTTCAAGATGCGTTTCAAGATTGAACTGTACGTCTTGCTCTGGCGCTTTGAGACTTCAGTCGGGGACGTGTCGAGCGACATGTGCTCCGGGATACTATCCTGATGATGGCACATGTTCGAAATGTTATTTATCGTGCGAGACGTGTACGGGCCCACGACGAGACCAATGCGCGTCGTGCCCACCTGATTGGAGAGTGGCAGCAGGAGAATGTAGACCTGAGTGTCCTCAAAACTTCTTCCCTTGGAAAGATAGTTGCCGTCGCTGTCACCACTACTGTCAGGATTGTCACGGTGCAGGACCTCAGCGCTGTACATCCTGTCCGCCTCATTTTACTCTTGAAGGGGGTCTCTGTGTGGAGTGCCTAAGCTCTCAGTACTATGAAGCGAGGAATAGGACCTGTAGAGCTTGCCATGATTCCTGCAGGTCTTGTTCGGGACCTGGGCCTAGTAGTTGCCTAACTTGCGCACATCCACTTCGGTTAGATAGGTAATTAAACTTTTAAACTTGTAAATATGTACTATTATAATAGGTATGCCGATGGTTAAAAAACATTACATATGTAAGTAACATGTCGCGCATGGACAAATGTGATGATAGTCAAACTCAATATTAATTTATTCAATGTCATGGTCATCATAATGATAAAATCATCTTTCATTACTAAAAAATGTGCTAAATTTTGAAGAAATCTTCTTTAGCTTCTATTTTAAAGAAATTGGTATAATTGTAAGTGAGCTAAACAAATAAGTATAGGTATCTAATTTATTAGAGATTAAATGATATAATCCATACGAAAATAATCCAGATTCGTCCGCTGGTATTAAAAATGACTACATAAAACTTGAAGCAAATTACCAGCCATTATATTCACTTTCAGGATAAACAACAAATGCTTGCCATGTTGCACAGAAAGTGTGTCAATCTATGCGAGTACGAATTCTACAGACTGCTGTCATTGTGATAAAAATATGGGTAAGCTTTTCAGCTTTTCAAACTCAGATTTGTGGAGTAAACTTAACGTGCATTCATACTCTAGATGTCCCAGTTTCATACAGATTTGACCTATGTAACCGATTGGAATATATATTAGTTGAACAAAACTATGTAATGCTATATGTAGTGTTAAGTCCAGAAATGAGAACTCGGTTTGGATAATCGACACGTGTATAATTATCGCTCGTAGTTCAATTATGACTGCTGTCCTTCCCCTTGCGTAGCGCTGGGACGACTACGGCGTAGCACTGTCTTGCTGACGTCATAGCGTAGCACCACAGCACCACACCATGTTCTACCTTTATTCTTACAGTAGCTTGCTAAGCTCTGAATGAGGACTGACGTACAGCCTTAGAACATACTGATAGATTTTTAATTTGAAGGTAACAGAGCCTAGTGCATGCCTGAATGTGCCTTTGCACACCTTTTTTTTTAAAACCAAAAAAGCCTACAAAAACACAAGATACCTAATTGCAAAATTTCGAAAACCTTCAAAGTTTTGTATTAATTATGATTGAAAATTAATTTCTGGGAACCTTGACAAAATTAATAAAGACCAAACGCTTCTAAACATTTAAGTCATAAACTATTCAACAAGGGCCAATCGATGTGGTAGGGCAATCAAACTTGAGAGCCAGTGTCAATTTTAAATTTGGCGTAATACCAACTTCAAGGTATTAGATTAGGTTCAATGCTAATCTATTGAGAGAGAAAAATACAATCGGAAACAAAATGTACTGTGACTACAGTCACTGATATGGTCCGTACACTTCTTGCGTGACGATGTTGCGTGCTGTTCTATACCTCCTGGGTACTCTCTAGCGACCCCTACTTACTCATATAAAGGTCTCAGTGGTCACATATTTTCATTCATACATATCTACGATTTATTTTTCATTGATACATTTTTAGATAATTGACTATGACGTTTGAGGTTAAAAATATTTATTATTTAGAAACAATAACTAATTGTTTTGATCGAAGTACATAGCAAGCAATTTGTGTTTTTGAATGAAAATCAAATTTCATTCATATAAAAACGCCCCTGTGGGGAGGTAACCGTTTTAATGGCACATATGTGCGTCAACAACTATAAAAATCTATGATAATAAACAAGCTATATACGTTACCAATAGTAGATAATTTTTCTTACATTTTTTTTCTTTCTAGGTGGCTGTTTAAATGGGTCGTCAGCTGGCAAGAGGCGCATCGCTGAGAACATCAGAACACGTGTCCCCGAGCCAATCACCTTTGACCACCCGAAGGACTCTCCTGGTCTACTGGACCAGAACTTCCTTATGATTTGGAGTATTGTAGCTACAGTTCTCGCTGTTGTCGCTTTAGGGGTGGCTGTGAAGGTAAGAATATATACATTTCATTTATGATACCATTACATACTATTGACAATGCAATCAATGTACTAGAAAAAAATATGGCATCACTGAATACCACTCAAAACTTGAAATGTCAATAAGTCAAAAGTAGCTTCGTTTTGGTTAGGTTATTTTCAAGGAACTACGTTCAAAATTAGATTTAACTACTTTCTAATACATTTAAAAGTTTTATCTAGTTGCATCTGGCTAAGGAATATATCCTAATGTTATTACTAATTAAGGTGCACTGATGTTGAATTAAATAATTTTCAATTGTTTTTATCGTCTATATTTATAACGGTTTGAACTCTTCGTATAGTGTTCGTGCTCATCAGGCAAACTAGACGACATTGACTTCACAAATTACTCACGAAATTATTTAAATTTAAGTCTACTGTCTTTTAAATGAAACGTTCCCTATTAACGCAGTACTCGTTCACGGTGCCCAAAGATTTGGAGATTTTATTAGACTAGGACCTTACACCAATTTTCGTTACCACAGATGAAAACAAGGAGAAGATCACTCCACGCGCCATTTCCTGAAGCTCAATACTCACAGCTGACGTCGATCGACGAGGATACAATCGCTATGAAAACATCAGCGTTATTAAAAAGTAGCGACAGTGCAATCTTACATACTAACAGTGAAACCGAAGAACCAACATAGCAATTTATACCCTAATGTCAATGTAAGTAGATTAATTTTACACCGCAGACTGATATTTAGAAGTTTCAATATAAAATTGTGTAAATAATATTGAAACTAATAAAACATTTATTTCTAGTCATTAAATGCTATATTTGAATACGACTTTGAAATTTAATAAACTCAATGAAGTGTCTAATGTGATGAGACTTTAATTTAAAACTTGAAGCGTCTGTTTTATCACTCCCAGATAATTGAATTACTATTCGAGCGAAAGAATTTGATAGTCCTTTATGAAAACCTTAACTGAAGAATAAGTAAGAAGATTTTTCTACTTTTCAACTGTGATGTTGATCTACATCTAAAATAGAAAAGTGATTTGTAAATAATATGAAAATGGCACTTCTTAAAATGTTAACTATCAACGTTAATGTGATAGTTAAAAACGCATGTCATAATTTATTGGTCCTTCAAATAGAACCTCTAAAAAGCCGTAAAAGTTTGTAATAATCCGGTTATTAATAAAATATTATTTTTCTATTTATTTACGCTGATATTTGAGTGAAACCTTTTAGTCAAATTAAGATATTGATGCGTTAATGTTCTGAATAATTCAAGTTATTTTAAAAATGTTTTGTTTGTGTAATCGATCATTACATTCTTCTTTTGGTTCAAAATAACATTCTGTGCTGTAGTTATTTATTTTTGGATTAACAAATTTTTTAAAGTAAGTTCGGGTATTTATATTTTTTTAATTGTAAAATTTAGTTTCGTGGGAATGATTTTTAAATAGTTTATTTGTATCTTGCTGAACTATTTATAGTGGCATTGTATTATTAAGCTTATTGTGATTATTATTGTACTTCATATAAATATTTAAAATCCCCATAAATGGGGGTAGTCGGACGTTCTATTATATGGTTCTAATCTGAGAACAGTCCATGTTCATTGAAATTAAAAACTTTTACGTTTGTGTCATAAAAAATTTCATACGCCTGAATGAATTCTTGCAGCAATAAAAGAACGAGAATTATATAAAAAAGTGAATTCTGATCCTAACCAGATCTACCTAGTCTTAACTAAAATATCTAACTTCATCAAGTTCTCTAAAGAGCTCACCAAAAACCGGATAAGTTATTTACAAAAAATATTATACGAACATTTCAGTACAATGCTCTTGTTAATTTGTGTAGTTAAATGTAATTATATTTGATAAATATGTAATACTATATGTGAAAAAGAACCACATCTTTTGTAGGTTACTAACTTCAATATTAACAATTGAATGGGACCCAGATTGTTATAGCTTGACTATTATTTGTTTTCTGTTTTTTTTTTATATAAATCTAACAATGTCTATGTTCTATGTCTTTATTAATAGAGTTAATAACATATCTCGGTGTAACTTATGTTCAGTTCGAAGTTGGTTCAAAGTGTATATACTGTTCAATTATTACTGTGAAGAAATTGGTGTTACTGTAAATATGTAAATAAACGAAAGTGTAAATATAATGATGGTTTTTATGACGGATAAATACTGGTGTTTTATTTTATGCTTAAAGTGACGATTGCTTCGCTTTACGCTACATACATCACTTGCGCACCACCGCATATTTACCGCGGCTCTTGCATTGAACACGCAGTGATTGTGAAATTATTTCTTTGAGTAGAGATCGTAGAAGCGGTTGCGGTGCGTCTCTTACACTAACTACATCAGCGTGGTAGGGTTAGCGCTTGGACTAGATTTCTACCAAGCTCCACCTTAGGGGCAGCTTAGACGCTCAAGCAATCGTACGTTTGCTTGTCAGAATAACAACGCTTTTGCGTCAAGCGCGGATTTCGTGATACTCGAAATGCGCGCTTGACGCAAAAGCGTTGTTATTCTGACAAGCAAACGTACGTTTGCTTGAGCGTCTTAGGTGCCCCATAGACGGTAAGATAGGCATCAACCGTGATCGTAGTTCTTCTATGGTTTTCGCCAACAGGTCCGTGATTGATGCTTATCCATCAATCATGCATTGCGTGTATGGGCCGCTTATCTCGCTTGATCCTAAGCTACGAAGTGGTCGAAGATGGCAAATGGAGGCATCACGATGTTTTCCTTTACTGAAAGCTCTAGGTCATTGGAGGATTCGAACCACCAACCTACAGATCGGCGACCGACTCTACTATCACTGAGCTATCGTCGTTTCTAATGATAGTCAATTAGTGTGGAACTTACTACTATTAGTATGTTCCATGTATGGTGTAGCACCTATGTGCTTAGTGACCGATTATAAGATGTTACAAGTTAATCTAGCAATATGTAAGTAAATATAAAGTGAAAACACTATCACAGCTAAATTCAGGCAAAAAGTAAAGAAAGAAAGAAAATACATTTATTTGTAGCCATTGCCCAAAGTATAAGTATAGGTACATACATTTCGTAGCTAATTATTAGAACATGTAAAATTTAGGCAGTTGACTACAAAATAGACACAGCTCAGCATAAAAGTACTTATACGGAGAATATAAAATTCACGTTTGTGTACATGCTAATTTCTCCATACAGTTTCACCCGCGTTCCAATAGGGACCGATGCATTTTACCGGGGCAAAAAAGCCTATGCTACTCTCCGGTCCATAAAATATATCCAAGCTAAAATCATTCATTACAATTGCGCTAAATTTTTCAATTCAAGATTAATACGAGAGGTAAAACCAACATTCACCCGATTTTGAAAATATTTGCAGCGCGCAACACTGGTTTTCCAATTGGATGCCTAAATGAATTTGTTTGTAGGGAAATATTGTAACAGTTAATTTCTGTCGGCAGTACACAAGCTTGCGTGTATTAGGTATGTGACGTGGTGTGGTATATTACATTCATAATTTTTTATATATACGAATAATTAAAATTCTTCAATTTTATGTTTGTAATGATAAAATAACCTAATAAAATAATAATATTTGTGATAAAATAACACTTCCATAATCACATAAAATAATGAAAAGCAGCGTTTTCTTTTCATTTATTTTAAAACTAAATGTTCCTTAGTAGCATTTATTTCGTATAAACACTTCTATCGATTTCAGTAATAAAACGAGCAACAATTTTTATTAACTAAAAATAATTATATGCAGTTTTTTTATTCTGGAATCGATTTCTTCGAACACATAATATTTTTATCTTTTATGTTTGCAGACTTCCCCATACTGACCCGTGTGATAATGGATAACCCTGCATAATGAAGGGCTTTTTTATACTATTTGATAACGAGATGAGCTGGTCGTTTGCCTGATGGTAAGCATAACGCCAGTACATAACAATTACAGGGCCACTCATGAAACACGAAAGCCTGCGCGGCACTGCAGTGCGCTTGTTACCCTGAGACATTAGGTATTATATAAGTCTCATAAGCCTAAGCATAAGGAAAATTACTGAATTTGACTGGCTACTTTGACCATCAAATCGGAACATGGTAACGCTTGCACATTACTGCTTGGCGGCAGACAGACACTCGCAAAAGAATTATTTCTACCACGTAGTATTAATAATAAGTAAATAGTGGCTAAGTTAGTAGATACTCTGCCTGCAAAGCGAGAGGCTCCAGGTTGGATACCCGGCCGGGCAAACTTTGTGTGGTTAGCATAAAGTTTGTTCTCGGATCTTAGATGTGTGTGTTGTGTATGTGTGACGGTGTGAGTGTGTAAGCATTTGTATGTTTGTACATACTTATGTTTTATTGCGGATTTATAAATTGGTAAAAGCTTACATACTGTTCTGCATAGCAATACTGCTCTTTTTAGCAAAAAACTGTTTAAGTAAATCAAAGCGCCATCGGAGAACGGAAAAAGCAACGTTATTTATTTTAATATTTCTCTCATCGCTTTCTGTTTGTCCGGGCTTTTATTTTACTTTCCTTTTTGTGGTTTCTGTTGGATGAATGGGAAATCTTATTAGTCCATCTTTAGGTGTAATTCGATTGAAAAGATCTTATGAATGAAGTTGTTTGATGAGGATTTTTTGTCTCGTTTGAAAATAGCTCGCTCTCAATTTTTTTAATGATGAAAATGAATGGTTAAGTGACTGAACAAGAACAACACGTCAATTAACGTGCTAAGCACACGAAGCAACTTAAGTTTCGGCAACTATCAACTTTTTACAAGTTTTCATTACCGCAACAGTTTATATTGAAATTAAAGGAAATGAAATGAGCGTTTATTTGTGTCAATACTATAGGTAATTTACATACCTATCATTAATTATATAGTTTCACTATATTCGACTTTATAGTCATGCTAATTTTTAAATTATAGTTTTAAGTTATAATTAGGTAAAGTGACCAAAAAATTGAAATATCATCATAAAAAAAATTGAGTCTAATAATCTACGGTGATACACTAAAATAAAATATAAAAATCGCATTCGATGAAGTTGCTGGCAATAACATCACAAAGGTACGGCAAAAGTATCATTTTGATCCGATTAGGTTTTCAAACATGAAAATGGGCAAAACATAAAATCCCATTATTAGGTTTGAAAACTTAAGTGGATCAAAATGAAATTTTTGTTAAATTATTGTAAATTTATTGTCAGCAACTTCACCGAATGCGATTTTTCATAATTATATTAAGTGATTGTTTACCTTCAAAAATATTGAGATGTGCGAGCGAGAAAGCGGTGCGCAGTAACCTGCCCTTAAGTGATTGTTTATCTTCACAAATGTTGAGATGCGCGAGGAAGATAGAAGCGCGCCATTTTCTGCCCCTTAAGAATCTACCTGATCTAAATTTAAAATCAGATAGAGATGAAACGCCAACGAATCAAAAGAAAAATCTTACCACGAAATATTCAAAAATCATGTATTTATTTGCGTAAGCAAAAACACTTTACCACAATCACAGCCAAAACAATCTTAAATCCGACAAAGCTTCAAAGTACAGTGAATAACAATAAAACTAAGTACCAGTATTACCTGATGCCTGTAAGGAAGGAAGTGCCACGAATTATCCTCAACTGTGTCACAAAAGCTACTAACTCCCAAGATAAACCGTCGCACATCCGAAATACATCTTCTGGAAGGGAACAAATGCTCTAAGACATTGCTGGAGCCAGGATTTAAATAGGGGGATGAGAATTTCGAAAAAATATTAGCGCAACAACTGGCTACGAACGAATAATGCTATAATTGTATAATCAAGTCAATATCAACACACCGACTATAATAAATAAAAAAATGGGCGTGTGCTGTTAGAAAACTATATACTTACTTACTTACAGCCTTACTAATAAACACTGTATCACGGTTGAGTTACACAATGTTTCGTCTCTTTCCATTCAGTTTCAAATTGTCAAAGAACAACAAAGACAAAACATTGTGTAGCTATAGCACCGTTATTCACTGTTTATTATTAAGATCCTAATACTATAGTATGCGTCAGATCGTTATAATATGGTACGCAAGAGGGGTTCTGCTTTTAAGAATTGTCTATGATTGCTAATATTTTTAGGGTTCATGTATGTATCTACCATAACTTTTAGATGACTGAACAGATTGGGATGTATGGGGTATCGTTAGAGTCCTTACATCATCCTGAGTGACATTGGCTAGAGCAGTCGTGTTTTTTATGTAACTTTTGTTAAGTCGACTGGTTTTCTTTTGCTCTTACTCCCTAGATACGTCCATGTTTCAGAAATACAAGCCTTTATTTCCATCGCTATAGCGGAACTCAAGAACAATGTGTTAAATGAATGCCTCAATGTGAATCGCTTTGAAGAAATCTAGAAGTAGATTTTAATTCTTTTGTATTACTTTCAGTGAATAAGAAACTGTGCAAAACGGTATATTAATTTAGTAATGTTAAAAACATTATTGCGTTTTGAGCTTTGAGAATACCACAAGGTAATGTGGAAACAAGATGCAAGATGGCTGAGATAAAAGCATGTGCAAAATATGCTTTCCTATGTTTTTTGTTATTTAGTGCAACTGTGATAAGTTTTATCGAAGGGCATCTAAATTTGGATATTGTAGGTATTTAAATACATAGTTACCGGATCTTCCAATACGTACTATTAGAGCTAATCATAGTCAAGGTATTTGTATTCACGCCAATGAATGCCGTAAGATACCATTAATTTATTGGTGGATGTAGATTTTAGTAGGTGTTTGGTTTATCTATACTCTATACAACTAAATAAAATTAAAGTGTCTGTTTGTAATATAAAAATAACAGCTCTTTACTAAATGCATATCAAAGTATACCTATAACAAAACAACCATTTTTTAAATTTTTGTCTGTCTGTCTGTCTGTTTGTTCCCGGGTAATCTGCCAAACGGCTAGACCAATTTCTACGGGACTTTCACTGGCAGATAGCTGATTTTACAAGGAGTAACCAAGGCTACTTTAATTTTAGAAAAAGAATTAGGGTTCCGCGCAAAAAAATAAAACCTATGAAATCCAAAATCTCCACGCGGGTGAAACCGCGGGCAGCAGCTAGTTAGTTATAAAATAAAAATAGAAAGTCACTATGTATGAGAATTATTTTTAGAAATCCTTTACGAGGAGTAAAAACTGCAGTGTCGTGTCTTCTTTGTGTTCCAAAGTTATGCGTGGCACTGATTTTTTTTAATGGCATACTTACCTTATGCCTACCAGGCAATGTCGTTGATTTTTTTATAAAACAAAGTAACGACTTTGTTTTATAAAAAAATCAACGTATTATTCATTTTTTGCGCCACTACAGTTCCCCTAAATCGGCCCTATTCAAATTTCCCAGGCCGAGCTAGCAAACAAAACAGAAACAAATGAAACCTGCGTAAGATTTATTTTAAGCGGCCGCTAAATTAACTCCAGAGATGTTATTCCTTCCCTTTTTATTATTTAACACTCGGACGGCACGAACAAAAGCTACGTGGAATAAAATTTGCGACCAGCGTAGGACTGTAAAGATTTTTGGACGGAACAAAAGCAGTAGTTACGTAGAGACGTATAATATGTTCTATAGAATAATTTGTAGTTGAGAATTCGTGATGGTTGAAGTTTACCTTCTGTTGTAGCTTTTACATACTTAAGGGAAGTCGTTACATTTTTCATTTTCTGAATAAAACAGTCTTTGTTGATTACTGTACTTACATATTATATTTTTGAAGTGGTCAGAGCTCAGAGGTAATGAGGTCGTGAGGTCACCGCCCTGTAGGTCGAGGGCCGAATCCTATCAATTGCTTTAGCTTTTTTTGGTGAATAAAAACTTCTTGATGTCAACCTTATCATCGCGGTAGAGTATTTTTTATGCTCGGTGTTCTGGCAGCTGCATTAAGAGCTAGTCCTCTTCTTAGTTTAGCATATCTGTGCACCATCTTCAAATCTTCGTTACTTGAAATCTGGTAAATTAGTGGTCTTTCAACGTATTTCGCGTCAGTAAAATAAACTTATCAATGTGAAAAATCAATTATTTCCAAATTTCACATGAAATTAGATTAGGCTCACAAATTATGGGGTTCGACAATTTTCTGACACTCACAGAGAATCGCGTTATGTTTCTGTATAGTTCTTATTGCGTATTCTAACACGCACTCTGTGTACCTTAAAACTGTCCTACACGACGTATTTCTTCAGGCCTAATGTTTTATTAACACGTCTCAAGGTGAAGGATGGTACTTTTTGTGCAGTGCTTAGCATTTGGACGTGTTCTGTTTATACGACTCGTATCTGCGTATCATCTTTTTTAAACTTCAAGGTAGTACTTACTTAAAAGAACTTGTCGTTTAATTGATCGTAAATATAAAGTTTGCCCTTAATAGTGGCAGTTGGTACTGCAATTGTTATGTGTTAAGTTCTGGGACCATCCAGCCGGGGCATTGCATTGCGCTTCCTACTCTGAGAAATCCCTTATCTTATCACATATCACGCAAGCTCCATAATATGCCCAATAATTTCACCGACTACAGAGCACAGTAATGCATGCACACTACTTCTTAGTGGCAGTCTGGACTAGCAAAGCGTTGCTAGCCACCCAGATAGAAACAAATTTAAAAAAAAAACTTGTTCTTGTTCTGGAACGTATGTATTGGAGGAGAACAATAACCTAAATTAATTTAAATTTCATGAGCGCTCTTCTGAGGTCTAAGATTAGTATGTTTGCTTGTATTAATGAAATGGTTGGGTCGCTCCTGAACTAGTTGCTCTTACATTTTTGACTGCAAGTCTTACTTCCTCTGTGGCGTCGCAATGCCACATCACGAGTATCTTCCTCCTCCATGCACGAACATGTAGACTCTACATAGAGGAGTGTTTTATGCAGTTGCAATGGTCGGTGGTGTTTAGATTATATGTAGCTAGTGATACGTGATACGCACCGTCCGTCCTCTGATACGTACGGCCCACCTGGCTCGCTATTTTCACGCCGCGGTACGTGCAATAAATATTTTTACGCAACTTTTAAAAAATTCACACCACCACGCCCCAGGCCCGAGAAACGCAATAATTCAGTAGATTAGAGTTGTAGAGAACGGCCGTAATAATTCGCAGGCATAGCTATGTTACTTTACGAGCATTATGACTTGGAATAACCGTGATTATTGTCTGGATGAAATGTCTGGAGTATTCTGAACATTGTGCTTCTAGGTTACCGTGCGTAAATGTTTGAGTACCTGAGTGATAAAGCGCGTATTCGCAAAATGGTTTTGAACTGTACGCAAAGTTGTCGATCACAGTAGCTGAATATTTAAGTTTCCAAACTATGAAAAATATTTGAAAATAGTGAATGAAATTACTGGGCTACGAGTTATAATTGGGTATAAATTCCTTGTGGGCAGCATGCTTGTTTGTCAAACAATAAAAAAGTTACAGACTACTGTACATAATTATGTCAACTTCATGCTAGAGTGAGGCCCACATTATAATACCGCCGTGAGGCGTCGCAACGCAGCGCACCGAAAACGCATCCGTGTGGCCTCACTCCTTATACTTTCAGCTTCATCCAAGCGAGCTGTTAAAAATATATAGCGAATACTTCCGCAAATGTAACTGCTGCCTATTAAGGGAAATACTTAAGAGAAACACCGGCACATAAACGTAAATTTCCGTTATCAAGGCAGTAACTGCCCCGCTGAAGTTATAGCGGCAAAATTTTAATTTCTTCAAAATATTCTTAGTCAGTAAAAATGGAGTGTCTTTTATAATAAGGACTGGGCCGCTATTAGGGCCATGGTACACACGATACTTAAAATAACAAAGATGTTGTGACTGCAACTACGCTACTTTTAGACTACTCTGCTGTGTTTGATTGCTGTATTGAAATCACGCGTTTTAGCGATTGCTTTTTGATCATCATTGACATCATTGGCAGCTGAAAAATTTTCCACTGTAGATCACATATGGGGACGTGGTAGCCAATAACGCTTGAAAAGCATCTTGGTGAGCATCTCACAGTAGATTATGATGTTGGCCGGCGCGGCACTGCAGTCTCAGCATTACGTATTAGATCTCCTAAGCTGGACCACACATCAAATTTATTCGATGCTGCAATACATTTCGGTGATTTTCTGCTCTTGATCGTAGGTTCAAAATCACGTGTACCATTTCCACATATATCTGTGTCTCACTGAATTACTTTGACTGGCATCTGAATGGGTTTGGAGTGTAGCGTGTAGTCACATCATCAAGTTTCCAAAAAATGATTACCTAGATAGGTACCTGCGACTGGAGTTTGTATGTGTGCGAATTGGAGCGTTTAGACGTGGCATCAAGCTTCCGAAAAGTAACTAAATGACTGATACTAAAAAAAGCTAGTCTGTTTAGGCCCTTAGACGGCTGGTCCCTTTTGTCTCCGATATTTTTGGGTCAAATGTCACTTACAGAAGCGACGCGTTTCGGAGAGGTCTGTGTATTTCTGTCTTATTAGGTAGAGCAGTGGAATGTTTTAGAATGTATTGTTTTGTTGTGTAACCTTTTTCGTTTATGGTCTCGATCGGCTAGTGTTTGACCACTTTAACCTGCCAGTGCTAAGATGCATACCGTGACAAAACTTTCTGTACTCTTTTTGTCGTGCGAAATAGTGATAATTAATTATCTATCTTTTCATGTCTACCGGTGCTGACATGAGAGATACACCGAAAATAACTCGTCCCGTTGTATCAAATGAAGATTTCTCCTGTCTATTTCGAGTTTTTGCAATTCTCGACTATTTTCTTTTCGTATGTACCACCTGCTTTTTAATTTTGTTTTATTTCGTGATGTACGCGACATATCTGGAGCGTATCTTTCCCTATTGATTTTATGAGATGATGTGATCGAAGGTCTGTAGGCCTAGTGGCTCCGACGAACACCGACGGATGCTTTTCAACCGATGTTCAACCTAGGCAGACGAGTATTAGAAAATTCCCTACCACAACGCAAATAACGAGAAATATGTTCATTATACAGTAATAGGTACAAAAATATGTTCTTGTCATATATAAAGATAGTTTTATATGTAAACAAAACAAAAACATTATATAATGATACAAGCCATGTAGTACTTACTTGCCAAACTTGCTTGTAGTTCATTAGAAATTAGCTGCTTCGCGATTGTATTGTTCATCCATGACAGAATGGGCGTCACGCGTTGCCAAAGCATGACGCTAGATCACGAGCATCTGGGATAACCAGATTTCCTCTTTGCTCGCATTCAATTTTGGCGAAATGGTAATGTTCCTTCCCACTGATCACGTAGCAAATAAAAAAATGGCAAAGAACCATTCATTTCTAAAACAAAAATGTAAACTCGAATAAATAAATTGTATTGGATTTTTGAGCGAGCCAATTAGGCCTTCCATTTCGTTAAGTTAAAGACCGTTCTTTATAAAGAGGTAACTTTGTTTCGACAATCGGCTTTGTGTCCATAAATAATGTTAATTAGATTAGGATGTTAAATGAAAATACCCTTATTTACGGCCTGTCTGGTAATAGAATCGACATTGAGTAGACATAATAATACTTTTGAACGATAGAAATGAAACAAAATTATAAGATAAAAAACAAGTCGATCTAACAAAGGTTAAAGGTTAATAAATAAAAACCAACTTCATAATATAACATTATGACCCACATTTTAAACTATAATAAATCGATTGTGATGAAACTTACGCTGTCCTCTAAGTTGAAGTAAATGTAAGCCAATAAAAAAAGAACAGTCACAATTAATAGTTTTGGAGTAATGCGTGGACGAACATACTTACATAAATATATAAACACCTATAAAATTTTATATATTTGTTTGGAAGCTTAACATATTATCATAATATGTAAATATATTGCAGTTTCAATAATATTACATACTTACGTGCCGAATTAGACTTCATTTGTTGTGAGTTAGTTAATCTATGTGTTGTCTTTGTCGTTCTTTGATAATTCTAAATTGAATGGAAAGACACGAAACTTAGTTTAACAATTCAACCTTAACACTGTTTATTAATAAGAGCCCCTATGTTCCGACGTCTTCCGGTTTGTGTTGATAATAGTAATTGAACTAAGTGAGTAGCTCAAGTCGGTATCTAGTGCGAAGCGCTTTGAGCTTATGACCTGTGTGACTTAGACATAGTATAAAGACTTGTTACTATGTTATGTCTCATTGGTTGATTAGTTATACTTAACCATTCTTAAATATCCATGACTTAACACATGGTATAAATACTTGTTACTATGTTATATCACATTGGTTGATTAGGTATAGGTAACCATTGTTAAGTGTCCATTAGAAGCTCGTTATCATAGCATTGAATACGATTTAAATATACAAAGAGAAGGATACATAATTAAACAACTAAATTTAGCACGTGCACGTTTAGGCCGACTTGAAGTTAGCAGGCGGGTTCTATCTCAGTCCCTTATTAGCACGTTCGGATTCGTTCCGAACGCTCGAAGAAGCCAAATTCTGATAGTCCTCGACTTTCGGTTATCGGTTTACGACGCTGTAGAGAAAGAGGAAATACTGATAAATACCTAGACATTGAAGAAATAATCGTATTTCTTCTATCTATCGAGATCTGATATAGATAAAAATATACGGTAAAAATAAAACTCAAGTAAGTATCCACAGACGAACTCAATCAAGGAAACGTTTCCTTAGAGCGTTTCGTAAAATACGTTCCCACTCACACTACGTTCACAGGTGTAGAATTATTGATTTGCTTTGTCTAAAAACGACCAATTTATTGTATCCTCTTTCCCGACCTTTTCTCGTAAAATAAGTGAAACATTTCGAGTATGGGGCGGGTCAAGCCACGCGTTTCCAAGCAACGGGCTCGGCCCAAAGGATCAAAGGTTGACCAAAAAATAAAGGTAAATTCCAACGTTTTTTTCCGCAGACTTTGAGAACATTTTTTTCGGGTTTAAACAAAAATATAAGGGGCGCTTTACCTTGAATAAACCTCGCTATGCATACCTATTATAAACTGAAACATAGTTTTTTGTCATCTAATATACCTACGTATATAATAAGAGTGTCTACAATCTATTTTGTTTTAAGTGTCCAGTCCTAACTAGCATGACCTAACAGATGTTTTAGACAACAGTAGTCAAGGCGACAACATGAACTGTTTAATAGTTCTTCCGAAGCATGGACGACGTCGATTGGACGCACTCAGTTGTAAATACCACTTCAGAGGTTATCATATACTATTAACTTTCGTAATATCACATTCCAAGTCCCTTTTGAAGTAGACAGAGAGAAGAGAATGCCACTATTTCATAGCAGACTTTTATTTAATTCTAGATAGTACCACATGTAGGTGGCAGCAATGTGTACATTGCTATTGCAAAAGTGTAATTTCATCGCACACCTACACTTATATCCAGTTAAAGAATAATTGTAATTACTTTGTTAGATTGATAAACTTTATATTTGTAACACCACAAAAATATTTGAGGGTAAAAAAAACATTATAATTTTCTCTATTTTATATTTATATTTTTGTTTTAACCTTGATCTTAATGTGATAAGAAGGCTACACTTAAAACTTGGATTAGCTCTTGAATGTGGCTGCTCTGGAACATGTTACTGGTTCTTGACGGAAGATTTTCAACTAGAGAATGGTAGCTTGCCAGGTGAGCAATAGAAAATTCACTACTAAGATACATTTAGTACACCAGCATATTGTTGATCTAAGTATGGTTTTACTCATTTATTTTATTGTGAAAAATAATTTTAGGAAAAACTATAAAATTAAATGAACTATGATATTTTATTTTGTAATATTTATCCAGATTTTGGACAATAAAATATCACTGTCGTCGACCGAGAACTTTTTTCGTGTAAAATTGCGTTTTTACAAGAAATACATCTATATAATATAGGTACCTAAACTTAAAAAGCAAAACATTATCTAAATACAAAATTTCATCCAAATTTTGTTAAAATTGTTTCCGAGATCAGCGAAATAAATTTCTATATAATTTGGTGGGGCAGTTTCTTAGAATCGAGGGGTGACCAAAATGCTAGCTTTTACCTCGCTCAAAGGATCAAGCCTTGCCATCCAGCGCAGCGGTGCAACGCGGCTAGCATTTTGGGAACTCTGCATGATATTATGGATGGTTTGAACTATCTTTAAACCATTTTATTGTCTATAGATAATTGAAATGATTTTTAATTATTTTATTTTGACCATTTCATTGTCTAAGAGCATAGGTCAAACGATTTCTAATTATTTTCTTATTTTTTTATTGATAGGAGTTATAGTTTAACTTAACTAACTTAGTTTCCTTCAATACAATATTTATACGTGTTCGAGTTTTAAGAATTGATGTCATTCAACTTCAGTCCATTAATATAACCTCACATCCCACATATCCGCTAAAAAGCTTTCGTGTCGGACAACTACCCAATTCACTCACCATTATAGCCTTAATTCATTTTCGTTGCGACAGTAATTGACTGAGTACACGACCCTCAAAACAATAGGTACGCATCTATCAGTTAAGCGAACAAAATTTATATAATGAGACTTAATATCTAATGTCTCAGGGGTTACCCTCGTTTCGTTCGAGCGCAATGCAGTGCCGCGCAGGCCTAGTGTTCTAAGTGGCACTGCAATAATTATGGGCTAGCGTCATGCTTACCCTCAGGCAAACGACTCGCTCCTCTCATTACGCAATAGTATTAAAAAATAGGTTTGTTCTAGGCAAGCGTACATCGTCCACGGCATTGTAGAGTAACGTTAGGTGAGATCGCGATCAGATGCGCAGATTTTAAGGAACAAATTGGCTAACTACAATCCTCCTGTAACATCTTGTTAACAATAAGTATGTATCTAATCTACATAAATATACCATAAAAGTGTAATGTGAAATCACTACCAAAGCTTTGATCCAGCGAACCTTTGATAAAGATGTTTATTTCAAATAATACACCAGCTCGATTTTCGTAAAAGCAACGCGTAAATAGATTGAACAAGAAATTCCTCGTATCTTCTCTTGTATCTACATGAGATTAATTAATAGATAAATTTCTTTTGAAAAATTAGAATTTCAGTAGCTTACGAAAAAAAATAAAAGTAAAAAGTGTTGAACTGTTTTTTTTACTATTTTTTTATACAGCTTAGTAACAATACGATCAGCTGCCTTATCAGCTAACAATCTCGTGTTCGTTTTCAATACCAGACCGATTAAAACCAGCGGTCACTAGTCTTCGTGTGGAAGGAGTTGTCAATAGTTTTCGCTTCTTTTCGTTTTAATAACCAGCGAAAATTCCAGACTATTCTTTCCACACTTAAAAATCAAAAATCTTTATTTATTTTGGCCTCAAGAGACTGCTCATGAAAGCTACATAACTCAAGGTGCCCCTTGGATTTTTTATCTGGATATCACGCGCAAAAGTCCGTAACATGTATTCTTTCAATTTATGAAAGGCTGCGAATAAATTAAATTACTAAAACTTTTTCTTCCTTTATGGTATGAAAGTTTTCTTGAGTTTTTTTACGAGAAAGCGTTGTACTACCTCATTGTATTTAGGTCAAACAATGAATTATGTGATTTATTCGAACGAAATAGAATTTAAATTTCATTGCACCGTTTAGCGAATATCAGTCAGGGACCCCAAGGTTCCGCCGCGGTCCGCTGGCTTATCCTAATGTCGTCGTACAGAAATTTAGTTGCGATAATATACCTACGAATAAGTTTCAATACAACCAATAGCTGAATCCGTAATAATAAATGCGTAAGTGTGTTTGTATGTTTGTTGGTTTGTCCGTCTTTCACACAGCAATAGAGCACGAGGTGATTTTTGGCATAGACATAGTTTATGGACCGGAGAGTAACGTAGGCTACTTTTTATCCCGGAAAATGCACGGGGAATGCGGGTGAAACCCCGGATAGAAACATTTACCACTCGACAACATTTCTTCTCCATCAGTTATCGGTTCTGCGAGCGATGTTGCCTGCCCATTGCCAGTTCAACTTGGTGAAAGCTATGTCGGTGACTATTTTTCTCCTGCAGATCTCCTCACGCAGAGAAACCCCGAGCATAGTTCATTAAGCCATCATCGCTTCAAAATTAAAATCTTACTACAATAAATCACACTACACATCCCCCACAACTCGGCCGATACAAACAAACGAAGAAATATTAAAAATCATAAAAACAAACATTGACCTATTAATTTGTCTAGTTGACAAATAATCACAGAAGGTCGTCCAATAAATACGGGCCCGAGCATTGTTTCCAGATTTCCACCATTACTCATTTTTATGTTCCTAATTAATATAAAGATTCTGACGACAATAGGGAGGAGAATTATTATCTTGAAAAGTTTTCGGAAGTATAATTTTTGCGGACGGCCTCTCTTGGATTGCTCTTTGCGACTGCTCGATGTCTTCCATAAGTCTTAGTTATGTTGAATTATATATTTGGACTTCTTGTTAGTCTGATTAACTGAACGGAGATTGTTTCTTTATTTGAGTGATTGTCTTATAACATATTCTAACAGCTTTATTAATAAACACTCTATATCGGTGTTCAACCGATGTTCAACTGTTCAAGTTACACAATGTTTCGTCTCTTTTGATTCAGTTATACACTGTTTATTAGTAAGACCCTTAGGGTCTGAGCAGGTCTGATACGTTTTAGAGCCTTTGAATTACTAAGGACTGATTTGACTTTACATAGTCGTTTAGCTCTGTAGTCTTTATAGGCTTGAGTTCAACTACAGACATTTCAATTCTAAACAACCCTTTAATCCTTAAACGACCGTTTAAAAATATATTTGTTCAACGGTCTTTCAAATATTAAACAATTGTTTAGTAGTTTGGTGAGGTCGGGTATATTTAATTTTGTAAGTAAATAATGTTAATCTAAAACCACTTTCAATTTAAAATGCCTTGACTGACTAGAAGATAAACAACAAAGACCGGACGGGTTCAATTTTTTTATCCTAAAACATTAGGAAAAACATTTTTCCCTACAAAGGGATCAAAACGGCTAGAATTTTGTCGAACAAAAATCTCTTGCCCACCCATGCTAAGTAATTTGCAAGGGTACATCAAACCGAAACAAAATGTTCCGTATGACAAGGGTCAGCTAATCGAGTCTGTTTATGTGAAGTTGATTTTTCTTTGTGAATATCGGAAGGTAGAATTCTGGGTGGCTAAGCTCTACTTTTAGGTTTGCTCCTAGTTATAGGTCGAAAAGTTTGGCTTACGATACTAGAACTAAATCATAATCAAAAAAATATAAAAAAAATCAAACACAAAAAACAATCAAAGAAAAATATGGCCATTCTTTGACGACTTAAGTTAATGATCCGTAAATACGAAAATAACTTACATTGAAAAGTCAAGCTTAAAAAAATACATAAGCATGAATTTTCAGTGAAGGAAAAGGTGATTTTTACCAGGTGGTAGGACTAATCCTCCAGCGAGTATCAGTCTGGGTGGGTACCAACACTTTGATCGTGTAGTCTACCGCCAAACAATAATGTACAAGCATTACCGTGTTCCAGTTTGATGAGCAACGTCGTGAGTGAAATTATCAAATTACTGAGCTGGTGAGGCTTAATACCTAATGTCAAAAGGGTAAAGGGGGCATTACACCACACAGGCAATGTCTCAGTATTCTGAGTGGCACTGCAATTGTTATGAGTTGGCGATAGGCTTACCGTCAGGCAAACGACCCGTACGTCTCGTTACCTAATAGCTCGAGTGACTAGTACCTACACTCAAATAGAAATCCGGTCATCAAGCTCTCTACAGATCGCTCCTAGTTGCTGATACTGGGCTAGCGCTATCCAGGCTATTTTGATTTTCTTGAGTACACACTACACATGCTGATACATGCAAACCAAGATAATAGTTAAGTACCAAAAATTGCCCGGCATAAACTCCAAATTCAAATTCAGCCAATTGAATTCGCAGCAATTTGTCGGCTCAGTCGAAAATCGAGTGATTTGAGCCATCAAACATTCGAATTTAAATCATGGGATTGACGAATAAACTCTTTATAGGCCTGAGAGTTAACGCGCGCGCTCGATTGCATGGAATTCATTTTCACTTAAGATGGGGTACGGGCGGACATATCGCGAGATACAGAAACAATATAAATAACTAGCAGAAGCCCGCGGCTTCGCACGCGTGGAATCAGAATAAAATGTAGCAGTAGTAATATTAAGTAATAGTATAATGGTATCCATCCATACTCCATACATACAGATAAATAAAATTGAAGTGTCTGTTTGTAATATCAAAATAACAGCTTTTCTAAATGCATATGAAAGTATATACGGTACCTATAACAAAACAACCATTTTTTAAAATTTTTGTCTATCTGTTCCGGGTAATCTCCGAAACGGCTGGACCGATTTTGACGGGACTTTCACTGGCAGATAGCTGAATGTTACAAGAAGTAACATAGGCTACTTTAATTTTAGAGAAATAATTAGGGTTCCGCGCAAAAAAATAAAAACCATGTAATCCAAAATCTCCACGCGGGTGAAACCGCGGGGCAGCAGCTAGTATATAATAAGTATAGCTTCCTATTAGTGAAAGTATTTTTACAATCGGACCACAGTGGTACGGGAGATTAGCACTAACAAAAAAAAACAATGTTAGGTGCTGCTGCCTAGTTTCACCCGCAATGGAAATTCTTGCATAAATGTTTTTAGGATAAAAAGTATCAGATATAACTCTCCGACGTTTAAACTATTCTCTATGCCAAAAATCACCTCGATCCAGTGCTCTCTGCGTGAAAAAAGGACAAACTAACACACCAAAAAAACAAAAACCCAATAAGTAGATAAACTTTCGGATTTCAATAATTATGCACAAAAGATGTCAAGACCAGATTGAATATTATGGCGATGAGTATCGGAACCTAGTGAGACACCAAAAACGCCTTGAAAATTTATTGCAACACGAAAGAAAATAAAACTATATCAATGTGCCTATAAAAAAACAAAATTATGATTTTATAAACGCATTCTCCCTATCTTCATTTACGTGTCGCGTCAATTCAGATGCGTTTCAAACAATAGGACGTCTTACAGCTCAAGTGGGTTTAATTATTATCCGTATTTTAACCAGTATAACAGTTAACTCCTTAGCTTACTGCTAATCTCTCTCGAAACACACTCTGAGCCCGACCTTTATCTCTCCTCTGCAACCATCAATCTCAATAAATATTTCTAATACTTCATTCCACCCAAACCCTCCAACAATCCGGCGTCATCCAACATCGTGCCTCCAAGATAATAAAATTTAAAAGGGCAAACTTCTGGCCCACGATGGAATGAAAAGTGATTTGCCTAATCCACTTCTCAATTTTCCGGGACAGTGGGGCCCGGCTTTACTAACTATCGGGTAGCTGCAACCGCTGGGGCTAAGATTATAAAATAATAACTGGTGTTTTCTATTGAAACTGGATATTAACAAAACTGAAACTTGCTATTCGATTTTCGAAAATGTTGATTTTTAAAGGCTTTACTATCTGGTTACTGGTTCCAGGGCTAAGATACAAAATATAACTGTTTTTTGTATTACAACTGGTTATTTACAAAACTGAAACTTAGTCATTCGATGTTCTAAAATATTGTTTTTAGTAGGAGCTTAGGTCGGAGGTCACCAACCATTTTGGATTGAAGTTCAACTATGAACTATGTTTAACTCATAAACCGAGGTTAAAATAGCTTAAACTTCGGGTTATTTGAAACGAGCGTTTTGACATCTGTTGTCAAAGCTAGCTCTGCATGGTTCGATAACTGGTTTGATAGCATTTCACCCTGCAAATGCTATTAAATATTTAAATTTCATTTTAAACTTTCCTAGGTTTGGGAATTCGAACACCGATCAAGTGAACTTCGTTTATTTCACATTTGCTGAACTCATTGCCCTTTATCTAAATACAGAAGTTTTCATTCTGAGATCTATAGTATCAGATCTACCGACTTTGACTATTGTATTATATGTTGCTACAAGTAATATGAAGTGTTGTGAACTCGAAGTTTGCGTTTTTGTATCAACTGCAATACATAATTTTTATGTAGTTTTGATCAATGGCCGTATTTAGCAAATCTCATGATTTGGTGAAAAAAAATGCTGTGAAGAATTACCTATTTGACCAAATGTCAATTTGGCAAATGTCGTGCCATCCTAACCTACAATGATACTAATGCCCATTTTCACCAACGACGAATACGGCGATGGCTAACTAAGTAACTCCTAATGTGACCAAAGTTCTAAGTATAAACCGTTCAAATTCAAATTCAAAATTCAAATTCAAAATAATTTATTGTAAATAATGTAGGTAGGTAGAAAAAAAAGATGGAGATGGTTAGAACACTCCTAAAGGTTGGTAAAAGGTTTTTTGCCCTACGCAACTCCTAAATATTTAAGCAACGGATTTAGACGTGTCCTACGGTTGGTGGTAACGGGCATAAGAGCTAGTTCACCGAAACCAAATCAATGTCTATAGAATTTTTGTTGTTTTAAGTACGTATAACTTTTGGTATAAGTATAATTTTTTTTATATATTTACTGGCTATTTCTTGACATTATATTCTGAATTTTAATAAAAACAAAAAGTTTGTAATGGTACCTATTTAAAATTGTTTACAATAACTTTAAACAATTTTAAAACTTTTCGAAACGCGGTGACATTAGCCCGAACATAAAAGTGAACGAGGCTAATAACAATTAACAAAGAAAATTCTGTAGAATGCAATGACCGCAACGGCATGGGTTTTATTTTGTGGTGTCAGCAACAGGGGCGAACTGAAAAATATAGGCGGGGCGCCCGAAGCCAATTGGGAAGATAACGTAGGAAGTCCATTGGTTTAAAAAAGTATCTATCGCGTGCCTTTCATATGAAAAATATATAGACAATTAGACACTGTTGATATCTTATCATAAATTAACATATTTTATCGAAAAACAATATTAAAGAAGGCGATTATTGTAATACTCACAGGCACATTTTAAAGATAATATACCTAATCATTTTCAAATCAAATCAAAATTCTTTATTGTACACCAGTCTTAAGAAATTAAGTACAGTAACAGATCTAAAATTAAAGTACAATAGGCGGCCTTATCGCTGAAAGCGATCTGTTCATGTCATTTTTATATATTTATTATATTATTGACATTGTAAAGACAATGTACACGTGTGACAAGTATAAAAACACAGACCACAAAAAAATCAACATTCCGATCACGCAGCAGTTAACTTGTTTGCGCTGTCATCTTTCATCTCCCTCTAAAAAGTTAATTCTTATTTATTCAATTCACCCGCAACTTCATTAAAATGTTTGATGAATTTCTGAAAAGATTTTCGGCGCGTTTACGAGTAATTAATTAATTTATTCCAGCTTCCGCTGACAAAATGGTCACAATTGCTTTGTTAACTCGTTCCGGTGCGATTTGATTTGGAACACAAATATATCCGTTTAATTTTGTTAAAGCCACTGGTTGATGCTTTTATGGGTTTGTTTTGATAGTTTTTTATGGCTCATCCACATTTTGCGGCTGGTATTTTATTGATTGAAATAAATGGATTAATTTTTGATGTGGTTAGTGACTTTTTAACGCTGGCTTGGTTGCTGCTCTAATACCTATAGCACATACATATTATGTAGATACTGTACGTGCGAAACCTCCCTATCATAGGATAGGCAGTACCGCGTCCTACACTAATGTATCGCATAGCGCCTTCGTACTTACTTGATACAGTATTACGTGCTATACCTCTAAGTGAGTACCCTGCTTTTGCTTTACGTTTTGCTAAGGACCCTTTTATCTCTTTGAGCACATTGTTATCTTATTTCAGGGTTTGAAACGACCATGGTGGCAGTGACCATAGAGGCAGTGAGGTCATCCGGTGATCTGTGAAGATCAAGATTGAATTCTACAATGGGCTTGAGCTTTGGGGAAAGGAAAACATCATGATGCAAGTAACGGAACTATGTCAAGTCGGTAGGGAATTATTTAGTGCTCACCTGTCTCTAGCTACCACCCTGAAGGTCAAAATCTGTGGTCAGCACCCACGTGTTTGTGTACGTGTGTGTGTTTTCCAGCAGCCGCCTTTGAAAGCCAGTTCCATTTTAAAGTTTAGAATAACAACATCACTTTGCTTAGGTGAAATAGTTAACAATCGATTAACTTATACAAATAAAATTTAATGGATTAACGGAAGAAAGCTATCCTCTGAAAATTAAAATATAACTTAAAAAAATATTCAAGAATGAAAAATTTTTCGTTTACTATAAAAGCATTATCGCTTTCTATAAAAGTTAATAACATAGCACTACAGAAATTCCTATTAGAGCTTGCAAAAATATTATAAAAATACAGTGAAAAGGCTGCGCTACAAATTTTCCACCTTCGTCATGCCCCCCGTCCTAATAATGGCGGAAGTTGCAGAGATAATACGATAGCTCTGACCTGACCCTGTTACATAAAAAAATATGAATGTAAACAGCGAGATGTGATTTGGGCCGGGACCGTGACGTCATCATGCATGCCAGGTAGACGTGAGCTGAGTGATCTTAAATTTAAACCCAATTTGGGACTCTTCAAGAGATGAGTGAAGTGAATCTGGTCTAGGCAAGTGCACACTTCTACTGACTACATCGTCACCTAATATCAGCTGGGATTGCTGTCCAACGCGGGCCTATCCAATATTTCCCATATCATATCAGAATCCCGTAGAGTTTATGCTGGCCCTGGCATTGCAAGCTTTACTATAAGTGCTGGATACTTATGGCTTTGCATTTTACAGACCGGTTTCATCAAGGTTTCTTCAAATCGTTCCGGCGGAAATTAGTTTGTCCTTGGCCAAATTATTATAATAATAAACCTAGTAGGGACAATACTTAGAATAAATTTGTTTACTCGATAAATAAATTCCAATTAGTTAAGTGAGTTATATATAAACATAATTATTCATAAGATCAAAGTCAACTCTCATTTGTTTACGAGATTAGGCAGACACTATCATGACTCACTGAGCTACTGGGGTCAAGACAACAGATAAAAGTAGCTTTAAATAGTTGTGTGCAACTAGTATCATTCCATAATTTAGACTGCACGGATATATTTCGGGTTAAAATCAACAAAGAAAGTTAAAAATGTTGTCGAAACAAGCAGTGATAGTAATGTTCCTAATTTTAGCGGTAGAAGCTCAGTGTGGTATAATTGATAATATATACGGTAGAGTTAAGAATACAACAACTGGATTAAAACAAGACGTCAAAAATGTTTGGACTTACAGCAAAGCAACCATAGGCCTAGAAAGTGCAACAGAAGACAATAGACCCGAAGAAGAGAAAAGAGGTTTTATCGGTGGTATGCTACACTCAACGCGAGAGAAGGTTCATTCATTTCGCAATTACTTTTGGAATACCGATGAAATTTCCGATGACGCAGGTGTTTTTGGGAATATGTACAATCGTGTTAAAAAACGATTATCAAAAATGAAAGGATCCATGTTAAATGGAAATCAAATAAACCATCAAACAACGCAACCAAGAGACGAAAACACTAAAGTTGTTAGTGACATTTTGAATAAACTTTTTTTCGGAAATGGAACTAGGAAAATCCATGGAGATGCTTTTGAAAAGGTTGTTGAAGATTTGAGAAAAAAACTGCATTATGTTCGCAACAATTTGACCGGTATCACAACAGAGAGTCCAGTGCATTATGGAGAAGGATTAATTGACGTACGAACAGCAGTTGGAAACGTAAGAGAAAGTATTAGCGAAAACGTAGCTGGTCTAAATAATGACATTTATGACGAGGTAGACGACAGTTTTGTTAGGGTCAAAGATAAGACTGCAAAATCTTTCGATAACGTCAAGAAGAATGTAAATAAAGGAGTTAATACATTAAGAGAAGGTGTCCAAAATGCAGCTAATCAGTTAGATGAATTTAGAGACGACGTACCTGATGCTACAGCTAGAGAAAATGAATTGTTGAAGAACAGTTTCAGGAACGTAAATGCAAAAAATGTTGGAGAAAATGTGAAGAACATGCTTGACGATGAACGACTTTCTTTTTAATTAAGTTTTAGATAGTAAGTAATCATATATTTAAAGTTTACATGATTTAAATTAAAAACATTGTTTCTATAAATAATTGATGACCTGTTCATAATTAATATTTGATGAATTCAGTTTATACGTATTTTTTTTTCGAGACAAATTAGCGATTGACGATTATCTTCCCAGATTTTAAGCAATGTTGTGGTCGAAGGTGCGAGTAGTTGATAAATTTAACCTGGAATGGGAATTGGCTTAGCGATGAACATGCGAATAGATACGAATAGGGACTTCATTCCAAGATCAGTGTTCCATTGCTATTCCAACTGAGCTATAATTATTCATGTCCTACTTAAATTCATTCTTTAAAATTATATTGGTGTATCAGGGCAGGCACTCCTGGGAGCTAGTTGCCGTTTTAGATTTAGCGTGTTTATCACCTTCGAAAAGATCAGGCGAGATAGTGGTCAAAAGTTTACAAAGGTTTTTTTTATTCTATTTGATGAACTAGACGAGGACACACAGACACACACACAAAACACAAACACACACACAACACTTTGAAACATAAAGGCCTGCGCGGCACGCAGTGCGCTCGTTACATGTCGTCAAACACGCAATCCCTTATAATATCTTGCAGAGTCGTAATATCGATATGATAAATGAACAGCCATGCACCTACACCGTCCATCTTGGAATTCGCAGCATTCGTAACTTCAGCATCAGTTTAATAATCTTTTAGATTCCTGCCCGGCATTTAGTTACCTGTTTTGTGTTTGTGGCATGTCAACTTGAGGGTTGTTAACGAGTTTAAAAAATCTGTCACCTAGCGGATATTGTTGTGTTCCCAGTTGCACATGAGAATTAGTTATGATGTAGTTTTAGCATGTTCACCATCTTGTTCACGTTGTCGCTTACTATAGTGGTCAGATAATTATAAAACAATCGAGAATTAAAAAAAAATATGAGAAATTGGCGTTCTATTGTCGTCAATCACGTACTCACCGAGTTCAATGTATTGGCGGTCCAAAATGTTTTGTCATCTAAAAATTTAAAAAGGCTGCGAATTAAGTTCCTTAAGTTTTTAATCAGAGCATGAGTGCGTGTTATGAATTTCAAAATTTAACATCAGCTCGCTTGCGTGTACACCGAACGAAATTATGACGCTTTTGATGTTATTTAAATTGAATCCTTTGATGTAGCTTTGACGGGGCTCGGTGTGAAATCACTTTGCGTGGGCACTTAATACGAGCTTCGGGTTACTGGTTTAACTAATAAATTGTATTGACAGGTTTCGGGTTATTTCACTGAGTGGAGTTATAAAAATTGTATAGAAAATTTCAATAACTGAAAAAGCATTAATTTTAATATAGAAATACCTACAAAAATTGCACCCAAGAAGATATTAATTAAAATGCTAAGCAATTTTTGTATAGTTTAAGAATATACATTTTCTCCCGGCTCCCGTATCCCAGCGACATACATCCCAAGCTGAGATTTGTACTGCTTGGTTCACCCCCCGTGATGCCCTTGAGCTAGTCACACAACATTTTATAAGGTTGGGCGCCATCTGCGCTCTCCGAACTTTTGGTGACGCTGCTTGTTGATAACCAAAGCACTTCGTAACTCTTGGAGTGCAAGTTTTCGCTTCAGCTTTTTACCTATTTTTATATCGGTTACACAGAATAACTACGGGTAACCATCTGAGAATATTCGATCCCAACTTCATATACCCAGTAAAAAGATCTATGACAAAACGCGATCCCATGCAAATTAGGTCTGATGTAGGCACCTATTTATTCCCAAATAACATCGTTTGGATTATTTGACAAGGGTCGGCATGCCGGGTATCATTCCGGTGTTCCATATTTCCACACTTTTTCTGTTGATCCGACGTTCCTGAGTGTGACCTCCATATATTAAGGGTAACAGCCTGGGACTGTAGCAATATTTTCTAAACTGAAATTTTGTTTTGTAGTTGTATTTACTGACGATATGGCTATCTCACGTACAGTAAGGTCAGTTCATTTGTCTAACCTTCAGGATAAGGCAAAAATGCCGTAAAAGATCACGTTGTAGCATCATCTTTTTGAACGGCGCTAAATCCACACTACCAGACTGAACTACACTAATACTTTTTGTATCAGTTACTATCAATGTCTCTAGCTACAACGGCTATCATAATGGTGGATAAATAGGTCCTCTTTCATCACTACATTTATTAATAAAATTACAAAATTTAAGAGACTTAAAATTTATTTCCTATATTTAACTAACTACTACATAAACATTATTTATATACTGGTAACTACATTTAACTTAGCAACAATTGGACAATTTACAAGCTATCGTAAAATTAAAAGGTATCAAATAAACGATGTCCCTCGTTATTCTTCGATTTCTGCCACCGAAAAAATAATTGTGTAGGTATTGGTTTTTTCTTTGAGCCTGGGACCCTGGCTGGCTTATAGAGTACCTAAAATACTTTTTGTGTAGAATTGTGATCTTGCAATTATTGATACGATTTATTATATTTCAACAGAAAAGGGCACAGATACCTAAAACACAAACGTTTGCTTAGCCTAGCATACCAGAAGATTACCATTTGATTTGTAATATTATCATCATTAAACATAATTATTGTAAGTACCGTCGGGTCAGGGGTCTCATTTAGCCCCAGGGGCACACGGTGTCTCCACTCACCGATAGTTCGCCACAAATCCGCCCCTGTTATTGTTATTAACAAAAAAAATCTATTTCATTTAACAGAACGAGACTTCCAAGGTTATCTACAAAACTGATACAACAACATTTTTAGCAAATATTTATCTACTTCCAAAAAACTTACCTTCGAAACAAAGCTAATAAAAACGATCATTAAGTACACCCTAACCACAACACACTCCGTATGGTAGGTCCACCAGTATGCTAACTTCAGATAAATATTATACGTTTGCAATCATACAGCATCATTACTGGGCTTATGAGACTTATTACCTAATGTCTCAGGGTAACGAGCGCACTGCAGTGCCGCGCAGGCCTTTGTGTTTCAAAGTTCTGGGTGGCACTGCAATTGTTATGGACCGGCGTTATGCTTACCATCAGGCAAACGACCAGATCGTCTCGTTACCAAATAACAAAAAAAAAATCATACGTTTGCAAATATCATACGTGTCTAATTGCACTAAATAGTTAAATTGCTCCGCACACAACGACATAATTGTCGTGCATCTTTGCGATTTAGAACTATTATTTTATTTTATTTATTTTACATAAAATTTACAGCTAGTCTTACAAAATTTAGAATAACAATGTATATGTAGATGGCCAATTAAAAGTTTTTACTTATAAATAGTATGTACGTTTAAATAAAAATAAATAGCCAAGGACGACATAACGTACATAATGTTAACAATAAATTTTTTTTTTTCAAAAACATTAACTTGTCCTTTTTATTTGTGACTTTTATAAGCTCTTTTGAAGGGCTTGAAAGTTATTCGAGTAAACTACTTATGAAATTAAAAAGAAGCAAAATAAGTCGAAAGTCACATAAAAAAACACAACTGCCTTAGCCAGTACGATTTTTCTTCCTAAGTATCACTCAGGACGATTTTTTATGTTTTGATAACTAGACGTGCTTGTCGTTTGCCTGATGGTAAGCATAACACCGGTCTATAACAATTGCAGTGCCACTCAGAACTTGATGATGTAAGGATGCTAAAGATATCTCATACATCCAAATCTGTCAAGGTATTTAAATGCTATGGTGGGATAAAGAAACTCACATACATACAAACATATATATACATGAACCCTAAAAACATTATCCTCATTTTTTGTGCAGTTGTGTAATTAGAGTTTGATGAAATTTCAAGGATCAATGAAGTTAATTTAAGAACTTTGCGTATGCTAGCAAACTTTCGGGAGTCGAAAGGACTTGAGCTACTGCTTTTCATTATATATTTATTTTCCTTTATTTACCTTTCGTCAGTGCTTGACAACTATCTCACCTGACTTTACGTAACATTAAGAGCGAAGATGGGGTTACGCTAAGCTCCAAATAAGATATTTATTGTAGTGTGAAGTGCCTTACTGTTTGTATATTGTACTATAAACTCACCTATATCATATTACCTTGAAATGACACACTAATGGGTCGAGAATAACAACAATAACAATAAATATAGTTATTAAAGCACAGAAAAAGATAGGACGAAGTAAATCGGTACTATATATAGGGCAGTGTTCCGCACCGTATGAGTAAGGACAACTATTATACGTGAGGAAAGGGTCTAACAATATATTACGTCATGTGTTGTGTAGGATGTAATAAAGATATTATAAGTGACTAAGAGTTGGTAGGGAGGGTATTAATCATAATCTTTACTTGTAACAAAACGGCAGAGGAGTCCATTTATACAAACTCTTAATACTTGAACTATAACTCTTCGTGAGTGTTCGTCTAGGTGACTACAAGAGCAAAGCGGGGAATCACCGCTTTGCTCTGTCTGTCGCCAAACAGTAATGTGCATGCAATACTGTGTTCCGGTTTGTTGAACAAAGTAGTCAGTCAGGGTAACGTGCACATTGCAGTGCCGCGCAGGCATTTGTGTTTCAAAAATCTGAGTGGCAATGCAATTATTATGGGCTGGGCTTATTCTAGGCAAACGACCCACACGTCTCGGCACCAATAGTTTAAAAAAAGCCTTACAAAACATATAGTCAAGGAGCTGTTTGGGTCAGGAACTAAAACAACAGATTTTCCATTTTTGTCTGTGAATGTGTTCCTTTGCGAAGTTATTCCGTTAAAATTAACTAACTCCACCGCACTTCAGGAGCGCATTTTGACGTGTACAGTAGAATATTTTCCGCACAAATTATCACCTTTCCCCCACTTCAACTTATACAATACGCTTCTGTAAAGTTCATTTTAAAATTGTTAGTTAGCTGTCGGGTTCATTCAGAAAGATGTCCGCGAGGCACAATGAAGAGGCTGTTGTGTTGAGCATTGTTGGCCGCCATTGTTCTAAGCTAAGGAGGCCAAAGGGTTTGGCCTTTTATATGGTGGGGCACAGCGTAGTAACTTACAGAATCCCCACAACTTGGAGTGACATTGAGTGAAGTGTATTCAATGAAAGAGGGCAGAACATTGGTTTTTTTATTATTATTTATTTCTATTATGCTCTGCAAGCTCTAGGGCTTGCACCATTTTTTCCCATTTAAATATTATCCAGTTGACAAACGTGTACTTACTCCGAAGGCCTAACTCCGGAAGCATTGGTTTGAGCATGTCGAAAGAATAAGTGACGGATCATGAAAACTGAGGTTTGATTAAAAATAGATGCCTTTTAATATAAACGCTTATACACTCATACCCTAAGATTCCCTTTATCGCAGGTGGCTTGGAAGCACACAGATACATAACAAATACTTCCAAAACACGAGACCAAACTTTGTGCTCATCCGCACACAGAATCTGCTCCAAGCGGGAATCGAACCTCGCTTTGCAGGCAGGATTAAATTAACAAACCCAATTTTGTAAACCTAATGATGAAATTTACTTACTCAATCCTATATTGGAAACTGATTCCCAAGCGCAGCTGTTGAGAAGTGATCACAAATTCAACATTTAATCAAGGATGTGCATGTAATGTGGAAAACATAAAATTGAATGATGTAACAAATAGTAAGCCATGATGGAAGGAAAAATGCGATCACTCGCCTTCTGCCTGTCGCCAAAAGGAATTTCAACTTACAACTAATATTAATTTATTGTTTTGTTATTATTAATAGAGTCTGATTCAGGCAATTTCAATGTAAACTTCGAAAAAATATTAGGAAAGAAGTTTGTGACACTACGACCTTTTAAGTGCAGTAGTAAAACTTTACCGAATGACACACAATTATCAACGTTTTAAGCTTAAGTACTGTGATTTCGAATGCACTGGAAAAGGTGAGAATAGGTGATATTAGAACTTTTTATAGGTACTCTTGGATAACGAGACGTGTCGTTTGCCTGAGAATAAGCATAGCACCGCCCCAAAACAATTACAGTATCACTCAGAAGTGAAATACAAAGACCTGCACATTACTGCACTGCGCTCGTTATCCTAAGAAGTGTTAAGTCTCATAAGACTAATATTAAGATAATAATCTTCTGGAACTGAAGGGCTTTTTTAAAAAAGATGTCATATAATTCCCCTACTTTATCCATTTCCACTGTGACCGTATCCTTCCATCCCGTTCCTGATAAATTTACTCGTCTTGCTGCAAGTGAAATGAAAGGCAATGAAAAGTTAAGCCCCGAATGTTTTTTCGCGGCCGCTTAATGACGCAAAAGATTTTAGGCGGCGAGGAATGAAGTATGGCTCAAAAAGGCTCAACCAGGGCTGGGAATGACAGGAATTTCATTGAGAATTTTCAGGATTATTTTAAACCCTTACTATTGGCTTTAGTTTTGTGACGTAAGGTCGTGTTTGATTAAAGTGGCCTATAGTTAAAGGAAAAATGCTTACTGGTATTTTGAGTCGGCAAGTAAATTTTGTGAGCACTCTATGGGTTTCGTCCTATTAACAACAGTGTACTTTTCCCGTTTGCTTTATATACGTCTTCCTTCTTCAAGTTTCCTTCTTGAGCCTGCAGTAATGTTTAGCTTGGAACTTATTTCAATATATTTTTATATAATTGGGTTACTAAACGAGCGGGTTGTTTTCCTGATGGTAAGCAAACACCAGCCCATAACAATTGATGTGCTACGCAGAACTTTAGAATACAAATTCCTGTACGGCACAGCATTGCAGTCGATACTCTGCGACCTTAGATATTATCATAAGCCCAGTAATTGCACTGAAAGACAGCTAATTATTATCAGTTTCTATTTTTCCATTACTATCGAGATGGTTGTTTACCTGATTGTAAGTCACAACAACTTCAGTGCCATCCAGTTGAGGCAATTCGGGCTGGTTAGTAAGGTACTGGTTTATCTATGGTTTATTTTTGGAATTTTTAGTATCTTATAAGTTCCTTTTCAGAGACTAAAACATTTTCCTCCTTCCTTAAAGCGTATTTTCCGCTCGGCTCATAGACAAAACGGCTCAATAACTGGCCCTATTTATTTTTAATCCCCACGGCCAGTATTTTCAATCAATACCGCACATTTTCCGCACGCGAGTCCCACAGGAGCAGCCGGGTTCATTAATCACGAGAGTTGGGAACTCGGTGGGTCGCCCTCAAAAATTCATCGTCCCAGCACTATTCCGTTTTTCCTCGTCCATCGTTGACCAGTCATTGTTGGTGTAGTTGATGGATAGGCTAGTAGCTAGGATAGTAGGTAGATAGGAAAATATTAGCGGTAAAAACTATTGCGATATGGTGGCGCTTACTACCAGGTGAATGCCCTGCTCATATCGAATTAGTTTTTTTTCGATAAGGTAGCAATTTTTTATAATTTTGGATAAACACAAGTATGAGTCTTTTGCCTGCGAATTTGGCGTTTGTAACGAGTGTGGCTGAGCGGGAACTGTACGCACTTTGGTTCGAATCTCAACTCGGCCCCGCACATTGGAGCGGGGCCGAGATGCCTTAATGCACATGACTTAATAGACACTGATCTATTAAGTCATGTGCGGATTTATCACACTCGCTCTAAACCGGTGAAGGAAAGCCGCATGTTAAGGGCCACAAAATTCGAGGACATGTGCGATCCACCAAACCGCACTGGGCCTGGCTGGTGGATTATGGCCCATACTTTCTTTCTCTGAGACAAGGCTGGTATCCCAGCAGTGGGAGCATAAGAAGCTAATGATTTATGGGAACGCCAGCCCACGTGTTTGACTTCTACTTCAGCAAATCTGAATGACAATGTGGCCAAGTGTCGGTAAAACACTATAAAATATATTTCATAACTAGCTGCTCCTCGCCGATTCACCCGCGCGGAGATTTTGGATTTTATGATTTTTATTTTTTGCGCGGAAAACTAATTCTTTTTATAAAATAAAAGTAGCCTAAGTTACTCCTAATAATATCAGCTATCTGCCAATGAAAGTCCCACCAAAATCGGTCCAGCCGTTTTGGAGATTACCCGTAACAAACAGACAGACATAAATCTTAAAAATGCTATTGGTACCGTATATACTTTTATATTAATTTATAGTAAAAAGCTGTTATTTTGATATTACAAATAGACACTTCAATTTTATTTATTTGTATATGTATGTATGTATAGATAAACATTTAGCCATTTTAGGTCTATTGAAGAATTATAACAAGATGTTTTAGCGTTGCTTCCTCATTGCCTACTCCAAAAAAAGAATGGCCGTGAGTGATAGTCGTTGTTTAACAACTTTATGATGTGAAGAAATAGCAGGTTATATCTTTGAATTATAATAAAATAGAAGAAAAGTGAGCGCGATGTCATTTATATTTCAAAAACAAAATCGTTAGCTTCATTCACACGTAAATCCTATTACAATAGATTCCACTTCTATTATACTGCGCTTGAGACCCTGCATCCGTCAACTGCTAAAAAGATTAAGAAATCCTCAGACATTAGTACTTTGTCGTTTCCTGAGCGACAAAAAGTCGGTCAGCGTTGTAGGGTGGCAGTTGAAACGATGAAACAAAAGCTACTATTTAAAAAAAACTCGTTACACACTACTTATACCTTGCCTCTGTCGCCTAATTCCCTACTGTACCGCAAGGTATGACACACAACACGATGCTTATGAGTATTGTTGTAAGGCATCTCCTAGTGCAGTATATTGCGGCAGATGCATTTTTATTTTAAGTAGTTTTATTTTAAGTTTAGCGTGCTCAGAGCCTTTAATAAAAAATTTACGTATTATAAGCATTTCCGTTTTTTTAATATGATTAGTTAAATTGTTTTAGTAATACTTTGTTTTAATGAGAGCAATAAACAAACTCTTTTTGTTGAGTTTATAAGTGTGTACACCGATTAAAATCGAACGTTTGTGTTCTGATGTGCCGCGGCAACACAGTTGGCCGATAAAGTTGTCCGATATTTTATGGTACCTGTTCCCGTCACAGTGGGAATAAAGTCAAATCTCTTCCAATTGGAAACTTCCCTGGAAACAAACAATAGGTATCGGCGTATAAAAGATTATTCTAAGTCACTTCTGAAGTTATTAATTCAACATGGAGCGTTAGATAAATCGTGACACAATTTTCTTTGAAGGGAGATGAATTCGCGCTGAGAAATGGCCTGTTTTGTTTAATACCATCGTTATTCTTGATGGAATCTATTGTTTTGAGTTCGGGGGCGAATGGAAGGATTATTCATTTCATTTGTACGTCAAAAAGCAGCTTCAGAAGTTCCGTTCGTATGAATCTTAACAAAATACGCGTTTTAATGGTGTCTTATTGTGGCAGAATTGAATAGTTTTCTTGATCTTGATTGTCCGGAGAAACAACAGACACAAAAAAAAAATAGCAATATTTAATGATTCAATTTGTGAACAGATTTTTAGAATAGGTAGACAAAGGTTAAACAAAAATTTCATTGTGATCCATTCAATTTTTTAACCCTAAAAATGGGATTTTATGTTTTGCTCATTTTACAGTATGAAAAGATGATCGCATCAAAATTATTGCCAGAACTATCATAGAATGCTTTTTTTATAATTATATTAAGTGATTGTTTTTCTTTAAAAATGTTGAGATGCGCGAGCGAGATAAATATTGAAATAAATATAAATATTTAAACTTAATGGCACCTTTTCTTAATTTAATAAAAACTACGAATTAACCTTCAACTAAAAGCAAACGCTTCGCCATTTTCAACCTTATTTCAATACAAAAGGATGATGCTTAAAGGAGCGCCTTATAAGTCACTACAACCAGAAAACAGAGTCAATTGAGCAATAAGCACTAAATAAATAGGTAAAGTCACAATAAAAAAAAATCAAATTAAAACGTATAACGACTTATCCCGCATCGATAACAAATCGCATTAAAGTGACGTTGTAAACAAAATGCTGCAGAACAAATATGTTAATGGACCACCAATAACGAGTTGAATTCGATTAATTTCTTTTATCGATGTTGATTATTGAACTGTAGCCCCCGATACTGAACGTTTTCACAATCCAATTATTGTAGATATTCGAAAACGTTGGTACCTTGTAATTGGAATCAACTTGATGCGTTTATTTATGTCCTGTGTAAAACTGAATGCATTTTTTTATTACGGGAATAAATAGAAAAAAGGAAAGGATTACTTTTTTACTCGGCCGTTGACTTCATTCCGACGTTGAGTTTCTTGCCCTTTTTCTCGATGGTGTAGCCTTTGGACCTGGAAAATAGAGTCACTACAAGTTCTGCAAACAACCGCCTTGGGCCTGCGGCGTCCCAGCGGACGCTTTCGTGCGCTGCTGGGGCTATTCTTTTCCGAATCTCGTGTCTCGGTGACACGGATGGCCCAAACCGCGGTCCATCTATGCGTGGTTCAACCCACATTGCGCCCTTGAACTAGTCGCTACACATTTGAGGTGAGGACAGACGAGCGTAATTTTCTAAGTTGTGAGTCGCGGTTTTTGAATCCCGTAATTTAAGCTGCATTCGTTTAGATGTTTAAATTTACAAATATCTAACGTAACTTTGGGTTAAAATTTTAAAAATCTATTACATAACAGTATCTGAGTGTATAATAAAATAAACTAAAGTATGTAGCAGATCGGCTTTCCAGTAAAACTTGTAGTCAATATCCTCGATTTCTTTATAAAACTAAGAACTAACTAAAAGCGGTTTATTCGCTTTGTGCTCGGAAAGGCCGCTATTGCATATTGTTACGACTTTTATTCTCTTTGAATAAGTTTCGATTGTAGCCTCACCGCAATGCGCCTCGCTTTCACAATAGGGATGTAGTACAATGTTTTGGCCGGATGGCCGGAGTTAAAATATTGGTAAGTCAAACTCATTTTTTTCTATCAGTAACTACTCTGCCATCTTCCCATTTTAATATACTATTAATCCTAAACTAAGGCTATTTGTATTTAAGTAACCGGGAACTACGATAACTGTATTTTTAAAATTAGGCATTATAATTTTTTCAAACTATTATTTTGTCTTGTAGCGGATGTGAACCTAAAACCCCGTGCTACAATAAAAATTGTTTTCTTTTGGAGCTCAATTCATAGGTGTCACCGTGATTTTAATCTACAATTTTTAGAGATATAACTATCTAAAAAAACTTCTAAAAAAACATTAAAAACTATGATCATAATAATACGAAACTTACTTTTTATGTTTTATTGCTTGATAAAACAAATTGTGTGTTTCATTGAATTATGTTCTGCAAAAGTTGTTTCTAAATGTAACATAATATCTTTTTTTATATATTTATTAGACTATCAAAGATTTACAAATATCACCATGCATTTGTGAGGGAAATGTCATGTCTCAAATGAGCAGAGAAATAAATAATTTTTGTATGGGTTATTGAAAATATTTTACCGTCCAGATTTTAGCCGGCAAAATTTAATGAAGTACTTTTTTCTGCCAAATAATAAACCAACGGTCGGAATTGCGGCATCCCTACTTAAAAGTATTAAGAACAATCACAATAAAATACAGAGCTTAACTTTGACTGTTGAAAACTTCTGGTGTAACCGACCCTTTAGCTATACTTGTTGTGAGATGAAGGCTTATGTAATGAAATGTAATTGTAAAAGTTCTCTCCGTGGGTTTTGTTACGACAGGGTTTTCCGTTTTATTACTGTCATACATATACACATACAAATAAACCTACTAAAGCTTCTTTTACTGAATATTCTAAATTTTCTATTCATCGTTCTAGATTCAGGAATACTTGAAATCCCTTCAGTGACTGAGTTTGCTTAGAACAGTACCTTTGGTTTTTATGGTCTGGTTTGTGTGTGACCTTTACCTGCTTTTTATGCTATCTGTATTTATAAAGATGTACGTTTGTTTACCGTTACCGTCCGGTAATCGATATATAGGTCACGAGTTAAAATGCTATGATGAGCTTCAGTTATCAATGAAGAAAACATTGTGACGCAATAGCTTAGTGGTACGGCACTTCCTAAAGATTACCTGGCTAGCTATCACCGTCAAGTTGAAAGTCCAACCAAAAAGGGACCAACCAACAAACGTACACACTTTCGCATTTATTATATAAGTATGGATTATATCTCAATTCCATTATACAAACTTTGTTGATAACGATTAACGATTATAGAATTAGAACCACTTCGAAATTCAGGTCCTATGCTTTTTATATGCCCAACGCCTGTAACGAAAATGTTACATGATATTATAAATGTCATGTATTACTCGTAGCCTATTTAATTCTATTAAAGTTAACTTAATTTTCCTTATTTGATATTCTAATAATTACGTGTAACAGTTATTGCTAATTTATAAAAAACAGCTGTTTACAGCAAACTCGTACGTAACGAGTAACGGTCCATAATAAGTGCAAGCAGGACAGCGATCACGAGCATGCGCCGCTCTGTTCTCGCCGCAGGCGCCAGTCGCATCTAGACTAAGGTCAGCGTTGGTTCACGCCTCTCTGACATATTTTGCTCGCACAGATTTGCGCGATATCTCGTTTTAACAATTGTTTTGTTAAATAAATAAGAATTATATGTACTGGTGGAATTGGTGAGGACAATTCAACCATAATTTTGTGTAAAGTGCAGTTTCAACCCCGCTTTAGGGTAAGTTTAGAATAACACACAAAACATCTTATCTTATTTCGTGTAGTTAAGTTCATTATTGCTATAAATCATTTAAATAGTTAATTTTGTTATATTTCAGCTTTTCCATAATGTACCTAATTAAAATTTAGTCGTAGAAATTGTCGTTACAAATTCATCATTTTTTTTTTTCCTACCTTCGATTGTAATAAAATGTGTACTTATTCATCGTAACAATTAAAATATATCTCTTCTTCATAGATCAGATATTGAATCTTGTTACTAGATTATTATTAGCTTCCTTCTTTAATCTGTAACTCCGTTCTGGTTGTGTACCACCACGGCAGCCTCACTACAAGCGCTTTCCTAAAATGCCGTTGGTGGTAACCCAGGACGGAAAATAAAATCAAACCCTCACGGAATGGTTTTATCAATTCCAGGGTTCACTGTTACCGCCTACTTTCCGCTTACTTCACTTCGCTTTACCTTGGACGTCGCCACCGCAAGCTTGCCTTCTTACCACTTACCAGTGCGTTTACAACTCGAGGAGAAGAGACCGTGCAGCTAGAAGAGACGGCGGCCGCTCATTGCGAGCCGGCCTACAAAAGGGAAGTGCTTCCTACGGGGGTTAAAATCAGATGGGCTTTGTGACCTCCACGACTAAATAAATTTGTTGTGCTCACCTCCTGGCTCTGGATTATTATTAAATGTTTGTTCTTTGTTTAACTACCTATTTTATTTAATGAACCCAGGTAGGTGTCACACTGGCGCCTAACGTGGTTAAATCTGATTTTGCCTCTGTAGTTACGTGGTTGTGGCTTGTACGTGTGTGTGTTGTCGCTTTCTTTGGTTTGCTGGTGTGAATATAGCGATTTATGGTTTTATTCGTAACAATTGTGATTAAAATCGATTTAATTTAACTGGACAAGATACAGCATATAGTAAAAAAAAAAAACTTAAATCTTCCTTGTTTTTGTTTTGGTAATATCGGCTATCTTCACACCATTAGAGTATATGGTAATTCTATTCTATTAGTTAATTGTTTTGTTTTCATCAAACCGGAAACTTCTGTTAATGATAATTGTAACAGAACGGAGCGTTTTCTGTCATTTTCTTGAATCATATTGTGTGTTATTCAAAATATACCTGCTGGTGGTACCTGCTTTATTATTATGGCGTATCCAATAAAGTTTTTATCGCTCCAAAAAACTGAATTGGAGTATGAAGTCGCGGTAAGAGGAGAGACTCCTGCTAGCACTGTAGCCGATCTTAGGAAACAAATTAACAAATTATGTCAGATATTTCCTTCAGAAGACATTTTATGTTCACATCTAGCACCTTTGGATGACTTACAAGAAATTTTGGAATTATTGCATAAAACTGAAATGGCTCTAGAATCAAACCCAACTGATAAAAACATATTGTCGCGTATAGAAAACAATTTTCACCACTTATATCACAGGATGAACAGAATTGTCAGCGAAAAGGGTATACAAGAGCAGTACTCTGAATGTAACAGGTTTTACAAAAAATTATACGAACTCTTACATCAACAAAAAGGCAAAAGTTTCGATCCTCTTGGTATAGCGGGTTCTAGTTCAGAGTATCAAGGCATATCTAGCCCGATTAACATTTCGGTAACTTGTGAAGGAAGTGGTAAGCTGTCCGAGTTAGGAAAACTTAAATTCGATGGCAAGACCTGTGTCCGATCTTTCATACAACGCTCAAATGAATTAAGAGAGGCTCACAATATATCAGACGCCAAACTGTTTGCTTTTGGTACAGAAATTTTTGTGGGCGATGCTCTTCATTGGTTTCGCAACGTGCGGGATCAGGCAACGTCGTGGGATGATCTAGTAGTTTTTTTGTTACGCGATTTTGATGAGTCAGACTATGACTATCGTCTCTTGACTCAAATTCGTAGTAGGGCACAGGGAGAGACAGAGAACATCACGATTTACTTGTCAATAATGTCAGGTATGTTTGCGCGCCTTTCTAAACCACTGTCGGAAGAAGATAAATTAGAAATTATGTTACAGTATTGAGTTTGAAGAGATTTTATATATACACTTGTAGTAGCACGCATAATGTCGCCTTGTCTATGCACTAAGTTCAGAGAGAGAAAAAAAAAAATATGTAGGTAGACCGCACATTTTTATTATTTCGTGCGGTCGGCTGGTTCTTCATTCACGTTGCAGTGCTCCGCCGCGTCGCACTACAAAGTTGGTTTTTCTAAGTTTCTCCGTGTTAACAAGTTTTTTCGTCAAAATCAAGATGCCGAAGAGGAAACATAACGACGAGTGGGAATAATTGTAAGTAATTTGCACAATTACCGATAACTATCGATTGCATATGAGGTTTCACGTTCCAACGATTCGAGTTCTTACTTAACCCATTTTTTTTACTCGAGTTCACGATGCAACGCCACGAGTTCATCTTACTCGCTGTATACCTATGCGTACTTAATACGCCATCCATATAGCAACCTGTTGAGGTTATCCTATAATAATAATATGAAACGACCCAAAGGGTAACATTCTAACTAATTAAGTAATTTGCAATTTGTTCGGTCCACGTTTGAGTTGTCACTTACTGATAATAATGCATACGAGGTTTAACGTTCCAACGATTCGAGTTGTTACTTAACCTACTTTTTACTCGAGTTCATCTTACTCACTGTATACCTATGCGTACCTAATACGCCATGCATATAGCAACCTGTTGAGGTTATTCTATAATAATAATATGAAACGACCCGAAAGGTAACATTTTAACTATTTAAGTTAAGTTCTAATGTTCACGTTTCAACGATTGGAGTTGTCACTTAACGATAATAATGCATACGAGGTTTAACGTTCCAACGATTCAAGTTGTTACTTAACCTACTTCTTACTCGAGTTCATTTTACTCGCTGTATAACTATGCGTACCTAATACGCCATTCATATAGCAACCTGTTGAGGTTATCTATAATAATAAAAAGATGAAACGACCCGAAAGGTAACATTTTAACTATTTAAGTAATTTGCAATTTCTTCGGTTCACGTTTGAGTTGTCACTTAAATACATACGATGTTTAACGTTCCAACGGTTCAAGTTGTTACTTAACCTATTTTTTACTCGAGTTCATCTTACTCGCTGTATACCTATGCGTACCTAATACGCCATGCATGTAGCAACCTGTTGAGGTTGTCCTATAATAATAATACGAAACGAACCGGAAGGTAACATTTTAACTATATAAGTTAAGTTCTAATGTTCACGTTTCAACAATTCGAGTTGCCACTTACCAATAATAATGTATACGAGGTTTCACGTTCCAACGATTCGAGTTGTTACTTAACCTATTTTTTACTCGAGTTCACGATGCAACGCCACGAGTTCATCTTACTCGCTGTATACCTATGCGTACCTAATACGCCATGCATATAGCAACTTGTTGAGGTTATCCTATGATAATAATATGAAGGTATACGTATAATTACGTATATTAGACACAAATTTGCAATTTGCTGTTAATGTTGAAAACGAAAATCAAGAGCTACGCGAACCAAGACCGTCGACTAGCGCGTTACACGCGAGTTCCGATCGTTCGCTGGATATAGCCAACGTGACAATACTGGAGGATGTATCTCCACCACCAGTGATTAAAGGTGCTTCCAGCAGTGAGGATGTTCCACGAACAGAACCAAGCTAAGGCAAAATTAGCAGCGGTATTGCTTGTCTTGACGAGCCTATAAGACTCTTCTTAGTAAGGATAATAAAGATCCAACTGTTCTAAAGCTGCTGATTGATGCTGGGCGCATCATCTGTGACACACAACTCAGTGAGTCAATAACGAGGCGAAATTTCATATTGGCTGTACTAAAGAAGGACTTGAAAGATCAGATGCTGCTCACGATAATAGATAGTTTTCTTGTAGCCAAGAACTAGCCGAAACTTTAAAGACCGCAAAAGCGATCAATAAAACAGGTGTGAATCTCAAAGCTTCCACCTCTAACAAGACTACTGCTACAAAACCAAAGCATCAAGTCGTTAACAGAAATTGAAACGGGAAGGCTCCGGTTCAAAACCACAGACAGCAGCCATCGGCGCCCTCAAAGATGAAGGAGTCTGCACCTCAGAGGCAACAGCACTCGCCATCATCGAGGACATCGCGACCGAACTTCAGTCGCGGCCGCCGCTAGACAATACGGTAAATTACGCCGGTAGACTATCTGTTTTTTACAACCAATGGTCACAAATAACCGCAGATAAAATAATTTTATCGTGGATACGTGGTTATGAAATTCCGCTCACTGAAACTCCATATCAGCATTATATACCTCAACCCCGAAATTATGCACACTCAGAAAAACTTGAATTTGATCAAGCTATACATAATTTAATTTCTATAAGTGCTATACCTCACTGTGAGCCCGGTGAGGATATCCAATATCTTTTTACCCAAACCGAATGGAAAAGCACGCTTTATCCTAAATTTGAAAAAGCTAAACGAGTTCATTCAACATGTTCATTTGAATTAGAAGATTTTAGAATAACGATCAAACTAATCTCAAGATGTTGTCTCAAGTCAACTATTGATCTCAAAGACGCATATTATTAAGTGAAAGTTCATGATAACTCTAAAAAATATTCAAGATTTAGTTTGAACGGTAACTTGTATGAATTTAATGCCCTACCGTTTGGTGTCAATACGGCACCTTTTGTCTTCACAAAAATAATGAAAACGGTGGTCAGAATGCCACGCTGTGCTGATTATTATCGACAATATATCTTAACGATACCTGTCTAATATTACATAGCTATAGCGAATGTATGGATAACATTACAAAAATGAAAAGTACATGAATTTGCCTGTAAGTTTACAGTCAAATTTCGATTTGTGGATTAAATCTATCGAAAATCCAAAAAATCAAATTAAATTTGACGAATTCAGATGCTTCGACTATGGGGGGTTGGGGGATAGCCTGTGCGGGAAAAACGGCAAGCGGTAGCTGAAGTCGGGAAGAAAGAAAACTTCACATTCATAAGATTAAAAATTTGTCTAGAGGATTTATCCAATTGTCATATTATCTTGCGAATAGATAATACAACTGCGATTTTTTACATTAATCGTATGGGAGGAATGCAATTCCCCCATCTCACAAACTGACCAAAGAAATACGACAATGGTGTGAAGCGCGAATTCTATTTATAACAGCGCTATACATTCCATCTACAGAAAATACTATAGCAGATACTGAATCAAGGTGTATTCACCCGGATATTGAATGGGAACTATCTGATCTTGCCTTTCAGCAAATCATTAACAATTTCGGGCTACCAGAGATTGACATGATTGCTAGTTGAATAAATAAAAAATGTCCTGTATACATATCATGGCACAAAGACCCTGATGCTTGACGCTTTCTCTGTGAATTGGTCAAAATTGTATAAAAATACCATGAACCAGGAACCCGTAAAAACGGGTTCCCTTCCTTCTCAATAATTTTAAAAAAACATTGATGAAAATTATTAGCGACAAAGCTAAGTGCATACTGGTCGGGCCAACATGGCCAGCTGAACCTTGGTATCCCCTATTTAACCAGTTTTGTACAAACTAAACCACTGGTTTTTTCAAACTTTTGAGGACCTAATAATCTCTCATTCCAGTTTCTGCCAGATCCAGCGGCAGATTACCCTGGATGCCGGAGTATTGTGCGGGAGTCTCTAATAAGAAAACTCCCTCCCGGGTCTTTAGACACATTAATAGCGTCTCTGTCAGATAATTAAATTAAGTAATATGATACTTACACATTCCAGTTATTATTCATGTTTTAACAGAGTTATTTCAATCGGGAGCGCTATACGGCACTCTAAATGGGTTTAGATCTACACCTTCCTTAGTATTAGGAAGTCAGATAAGCACAGACGACTGTGTTTTAAGGGTATATTTAGGCTTCGCCCTCCCTTACCCAAGTATGAATCCAATGGGATACTACATTAGTAATTGAAACTCTAGCCACTTGGATTCCTAATTAATCTCATTCTTTAGAAAAAATCACTAAAGAAGCTAGTTACCCTGCTGGCGCTGGTAACAGCGCATAGAGTACAAACTATTTCAAAAATAGATATCCGAAATTTTCAATATTGGCGGAATGATATTTCCATTAGGATCCCTGACTTAATAAAAACGTCAAGTGTAAACGCAACTCAGCCAACGCTGATGCTGCCAATTTTTCGAGACAGACCTGACATAGGTCCGGCTTAATTATTAACGGATTATCTAAAAGTAATGTAGCGGCATTACGTGATCATCACACCTCTATTTTTATTTCTATAAAAAACCATATAATAAAGTTTCTCCCCAAACACTTAGCAGATGGATAAAGAGTATACGTTGTGGGTCTGTGGAATAGATATCACACAGTACTCTGCACATAGTACTAGACACCTCAAAAGCTCATAAGCTCGGTGTGAATTTGGATGTTATCAGGAAGACTGCCGGTTGGTCCGGCGGCTCTACAATATTTGCCAAGTTTTATAACAGGCATATAACAGACAGCATATACAGAATCAAATCATTGTTTTGCTAGAAGTAAAATTGATTGATTTATGCTAAAATTTACTGTAGCTATTATGTTAATAGTTTATTTAAGAAACATTACCTTTTAATTGAGTGATTAAGTACATTTATTATGTCATTTATTGAAGAAATATTAAATATATTTACTTCTGTAATACTTTCAACTGAAATAGATATTTCACAACTTCTCTCAACATCTACAAGTGTATATATAAAATCTCTTCAAACTCAATACTGTAACATAATTTAATGATTAAACGAACTTACCTGTAAGTTAAGTTCTATCATAATTATGTGAAGTAGTGAGTTTGAAGAGATAGCATCCCGCCCACCCAGATTACCTATTTCATAGGTCCCGAATAGTGAAATATCTACTTGAACTGATAAGCTCTGAACTAAATGAAGAACCAGCCGACCGCACGAAATAATAAAAATGTGCGGTCTACCTACATATTTTTTTTTTTCTCTCTCTGAACTTAGTGCATAGACAAGGCGACATTATGCGTGCTACTACAAGTGTATATATAAAATCTCTTCAAACTCACTACTTCACATAATTATGATAGAACTTAACTTACAGGTAAGTTCGTTTAATCATTAAATTATTTCGCACAATATAAAACTGTGTTATGCAAGCACCTTAGCTTCAGCAACAAATATTAAATCTATTGAACATTTGCAAACTCTTTGTAGGAATTTCGAAAATGTACAATCACGGTTACTTCACGTCCGCGAACCTCCATCCGCAACCACAGATTTGGTTGCTCCCGAATTTGCATATAGACCGAGACCAGGCTCATTCAGTAAACAAAAACAGAATGCGACTGATTTTAATATGAATACCAATTACTATAAAAATAAACAACAACCTAACTATATAAGACCTAACTTAAGCACCAACGTTAATGAAAAATATTTACACAGCATTGATAAGAAGATGGTTGATAACGAAAATAAGTTGCCTTACTGCCCCAGGTGCCGCAACAATACTCACAGTTTGAGGGACTGTAGTAATACTGATATCCTGTGTTTTAAGTGTGGCAACAAAGACGTTAAAAAACCAGATTGTCCTAATTGTAATAGTGCCCAAGTTTCAAAAAACTAGGTTTGCAGAATTGTCGTAATCCGTCATTTCCAAAAGATCGTTTCGATAAAGATGATTGGAATAATTGGTTAGAGACGATTCGTTTATTTTTTAATGCTTACAAAATTGCTTCAATTCTGCAAAATGAACCTTCTAACGATTCAAGACCTTATGTCAATATTAAAATCAATGATATTACGGCATCAGGACTTTTGGATTCAGGGTCAGCCGTTACCATTTTAGGTAATGGTGCTCACAATGCTTTAACTAGCAAGGGGCTTCTGTTGTGCCCTGATGACAAATTATCTATTGTTACCGCAGGCGGCCAAACTTTAAAAAGTAAAGGCTATATTAACGTGCCTGTGCATTTCGAAAATAAGTTCCATTTCTTAAAGATGTTCGTAGTTCCAGAGGTCCAATCTTCGCTTATTCTAGGGATTGACTTTTGGCGCGCTTTTCGAATATGCCCGAGATATTTAGGATCTCTTCAACTGTCTACCGCCCCTTTAGAAGACTTAAATGTCAATAGCCCCCCGGCATTCATACAATCTTACGGAAACTTAAACGACCCACAGAAGGGTATTGTTGATGATATTATCGCTCAATTTAAGGATATTTCTTTTGAACACAAAGGTCTAGGTCGAACACACTTGATCACTCATCACATCGATACTGGAGATTCTCTTCCTGTTAGGCAACGTTACTATAGGTTATCGCCGGAAAAACAGAGAATTCTAGCAGAACAGTTAGATGAAATGATTGAACTTGATGTGGTTGAGCCTTGCGAAAGTGCCTGGCAATCTCCGGTATTGATCGTGACTAAAAAAAATGGGCAGCCTCGGTTTTGTCTGGACAGTAGGAAATTGAACTCTGTCACAAAACGAGATGCTTATAATCTGCCCTACATATCGGAGATACTAGACAACTTGCGTGATGCGCGCTACTTAAGCAGTATCGACCTGTCTAAGGCTTTCTGGCAATTGCCTATAGCAGAAGGGGATAGGGACAAGACGGCATTCTATGTTCCAGGCCGGGGAACATTTCGGTTCAAGACCACACCCTTTGGACTGACAAATGCGCCTTCTACGCAACAGCGTCTTGTTGATACCTTATTTGGCAACTTAGATAACAAGGCCTTTGCGTATTTAGATGACATAGTTTTGGTAAGTAGCACGTTTGAAGACCACGTCCTTCTTCTTCGCTGCGTACTGGACAAATTACACAAAGCTAACTTAACCATAAACTTGGAAAAATGTGAATTTTTTCGAAGTCAACTAAAATACTTAGGATATGTGGTCGATGCGAATGGTTTACGAACCGACCCGGACAAAGTTGCAGCCATCCTGAATTACCCGACTCCTACAAGTCGTAAGGATCTTAAACGTTTTCTAGGTACAGCAACTTGGTATCGAAGGTTCGTACCAAATTTCAGCACGATCGCAGGGCCGTTAAACAAATTGACTTCTAACAAAAAAAATTCACCACATTTCATGTGGACTGATGAGGCCGATATTGCTTTTAAAAAACTTAAGGACTGTTTAGTTTCTGCGCCCGTTCTTTCATGCCCGAATTATGACCTTCCTTTCCAAGTACATACCGATGCTAGTAATTATGGGATTGGCGGTATGATCACTCAAATAGTGGACGGGATTGAACATCCTATCGCATACATGAGCAGGTCTTTAACTGGGGCAGAAAAGAATTATAGTATCACGGAACGTGAAACATTAGCAGTTCTTGTAGCTCTAGAGCACTGGCGTTGCTACCTAGATAATGGAAAATCATTTACGGTTTACACGGACCATAGCGCCTTAAAGTGGTTTCTTTCCTTAAGTAATCCCACAGGTAGGCTTGCGCGATGGGGTGTCCGTTTGTCTTCCTTTAATTTCGAAATCAAGCATCGTCGCGGCGTTGACAACATAATTCCTGACGCACTGTCCAGGGCTGTCCCCGTTTCTTCAATTTCAACCGCAAATTCTGTTACGACTACTTGTGATGACTGGTACAAGAATGTTTACAATGGTTGCGCAACTAAGCCCGAAAACTATCCCAACTTTCAAATTAATAATCACGCCCTCTTTCGACTAGGCAAGAATAAATGTCATCTCACCAATGAATTTTCATGGAAAGAGGTTGTTCCCATGGACCTACGTAACGATATAATTGCTGAAAACCATGATGAACCAACCGCGGGACATTTAGGTATTTTTAAAACTTATAAGCGTATTGCGCTCAGGTATTACTGGCCGAATATGCATCGTGACGTGACGAATTATGTTAGTTCCTGCTCCACATGCCTGTCGTATAAAAATCAAAACCATGCTACTCTTGGGGAAATGGGACGCCCTAAACATTGCTCTCGTCCCTACCAAATGATCTCAATAGATTTAATGGGTCCTCTTCCGACAACTCGCAAACAGAATAGTTACATATTAGTAATCACGTGCTGTTTCTCCAAGTTCTGTCATATATTCCCTATTAAAAGAGCCACTTCCGAGATCATTGTGAAAATACTTGAGGAACAGGTCCTTTTAATCCATGGTGTTCCTCAAACTATATTTATGGACAATGGTAGTCAATTTATAAGTGGTCAGACAAATAGTCTCTTTGCAAAATATAAAATCCCCAACGTATTCCTCACTCCCAAATACACGCCACAAATCAACACGGTGGAACGTTATAATAAAACCATTATAACTTGTCTTTCTACATTCGTGGACGGCGACCACAGAGCTTGGGATACGTTTATTCCAAAAGTGCAGTTCGCAATTAATAATTCCGTCAATGAAGCTACAGGGTTCACTCCGTCGTTCCTAGTTTACGGAAGGGAACTAATACTATGTGGTTCTCATTACACTGACACGGATTTGGGCGATGAGGTCTTATTTTTGCCACGCGATTTATACGCAGAGAACTTATGTTGTTTGAGAGAGATATTTGATCAGGTACAAAAATCCTTATTTCACGCCCACGCTAAAAATACTTCACATTACAACTTGCGGAGAAAAGCTTTTGAATTCGATGTTGGGGATATTGTCTTTAAACGGGCATATGTTCTAAGCGATAAAGATAAATATTTTAGCAAAAAGCTAGCGCCAAAATATATAAAGTGTCGAGTGACTCATAAATTATCTCCACTTGTATATGTCTTGGAAGATATGTCAGGTAAAAAGCTGGGAACGTGGCATATCAAGGATCTAAAAATAGTAGGACACACCAAGGCTTGAGTGTTTCGTCACTTGTTAATCGTAATATTGTTAATAAGACGACCACTCGTTTGTTTGTTGAAGAATGATTTTATTTGAGATTTTTTTTTGTGGGGAACTCATTTAACGGATTTAACCTTTAAATTTAAATCCTTAAGAGGGAGCGGCGAGTAATGTAACGAAAATGTTACATGATATTATAAATGTCTTGTATTACTCGTAGCCTATTTAATTCTATTAAAGTTAACTTAATTTTCCTTATTTGATATTCTAATAATTACGTGTAACAGTTATTGCTAATTTATAAAAACAGCTGTTTACAGCAAACTCGTACGTAACGAGTAACGGTCCATAATAAGTGCAAGCAGGACAGCGATCACGAGCATGCGCCGCTCTGTTCTCGCCGCAGGCGCCAGTCGCATCTAGACTAAGGTCAGCGTTGGTTCACGCCTCTCTGACATATTTTGCTCGCACAGATTTGCGCGATATCTCGTTTTAACAATTGTTTTGTTAAATAAATAAGAATTATATGTACTGGTGGAATTGGTGAGGACAATTCAACCATAATTTTGTGTAAAGTGCAGTTTCAACCCCGCTTTAGGGTAAGTTTAGAATAACACACAAAACATCTTATCTTATTTCGTGTAGTTAAGTTCATTATTGCTATAAATCATTTAAATAGTTAATTTTGTTATATTTCAGCTTTTCCATAATGTACCTAATTAAAATTTAGTCGTAGAAATTGTCGTTACAAATTCATCATTTTTTTTTTTTCCTACCTTCGATTGTAATAAAATGTGTACTTATTCATCGTAACAATTAAAATATATCTCTTCTTCATAGATCAGATATTGAATCTTGTTACTAGATTATTATTAGCTTCCTTCTTTAATCTGTAACTCCGTTCTGGTTGTGTACCACCACGGCAGCCTCACTACAAGCGCTTTCCTAAAATGCCGTTGGTGGTAACCCAGGACGGAAAATAAAATCAAACCCTCACGGAATGGTTTTATCAATTCCAGGGTTCACTGTTACCGCCTACTTTCCGCTTACTTCACTTCGCTTTACCTTGGACGTCGCCACCGCAAGCTTGCCTTCTTACCACTTACCAGTGCGTTTACAACTCGAGGAGAAGAGACCGTGCAGCTAGAAGAGACGGCGGCTGCTCATTGCGAGCCGGCCTACAAAAGGGAAGTGCTTCCTACGGGGGTTAAAATCAGATGGGCTTTGTGACCTCCACGACTAAATAAATTTGTTGTGCTCACCTCCTGGCTCTGGATTATTATTAAATGTTTGTTCTTTGTTTAACTACCTATTTTATTTAATGAACCCAGGTAGGTGTCACACGCCTCCTCCAATATCAACAGTCACAATCGAAACTGTGAACGAAGACATAATTCAACCAAAAAACGTCCCAAGAACTCAAAACGAAAGCTGCAACCAACGTTGGCGTAACGCCAACGATGCAAATGTGGATAAAGTGATTCTAGCCCGAAACACTACGGAACTTAAGCTATGATACGGCATTAGCTAGCTAGGGAAAAATTGCAAAATTGTGAAAAGTTATATTAAACAAGTTCTTCCGTTGGCCGTTTGTGGTTGCATTTGGAGTTCTAGCACGTTACTGTAGTGGTTATGGTGATATGGTAGATAGTTTAACTTACATACGAGTTGAACTAGACTTGGTCGCAACAAAAGCACTTTTTAAACTTTTGAAAACTGAAATTGAAATTTTAATGAAAATTTGAAACAGTTTTTTTATGACTGTTAATAGTCCGCATTGTTGAATTCATTTTGAATTTGACTAAGCATGTCAATATCAACGTGAGCGAGAGGAACAGACTATGTGACAAATCAATGAAAATTGTGCCGCTGGTACAGAATGAGTACAAGGTGGTATACATCAATCAATGTACTAGCTTGACTAGTAATAGCTACTTTGATGAGCAGAGTAGCCAGTGAAATTACTGGGCTTAAGAGACTTAATACCTAATGTCTCAGGGTAACGAACGCACTGAAATGCCGCGCAGGCCTTTGTGTTTCAAAGTTCTGAGTGGAACTGCAATTGTTATGGGCCAGCGTTATGCTTACAATAAGGCAAACGACCAGCTCTCGTTTACTTTGTGAAACAAACAAAACGCTATATTTAGCTACAATTACGAACGTGCGCAATACGAAACAGTAACGAATAACTGGTATTTTTTCAATCGCACTCAGTGAAGCGGTCAGTCGCCGCACTCCAGGGAAATCTGCTGGTGTTGGTACAATAGATTTTTTTCATCTCCCGTTCACATCCTTCGGCAGGTTTAAATAACAATAAAAATAACATATGAAATATTTGCAGATAGGGAATTATGTTTGCTTTAATATTCGACTTTCCAAATACGAGAGAGTAAGGTCAGATTTCGATTTGAATATGGCTCCACATATCTCTGAAATTTTTCTGAATACGAACGTGAAATGAGGCAGTGAGCCTTTACGCAAATTTATTTTTATGTATTTTATGATATTAATGAGGTAGGTTTGAAGTCTGCGTGTCGTATGAAAGGTATTATCGTAAGTGTAGAAAATGATGAGTTTCGATCAAATCTTGTAAGATGTTGTCTTAACATTATTGTATGTCAAAAGAGTCAACTTTACCTTTAAAAAGGTACTATAATGATGTTATGTTTATTTGTCCGTGTTCACAAGTTATGCGAAATCAGAGAAACAAAAATATTTCTGATTATTTAGCTTGTGTATAGTAATCTTTTATTATATGGCCTCTCCACATAATAAATTGAAACAAATTATTGTTGTGTCTTTTATTTCACGTAATTTCTACGCGCAGGCAATTTTAACTCCATAGTTTTGTAAAAAAATTAAAAATATTTAAAAATTTTTAATGGTTTTCACATGTATTTATTATAATGTTTTTAATTTAAGCAACTCAAGATTTAAATAATTATTTATCAATTTACTTGGGTTTATCATAGGAATCCTAGTGCTTGTGACCGGAATTGTTGGTCTGTTCCCGATATCTTTGATACCTAAATTACTATTTTTCTTTGCTCACAGCTAGTTTTCTTCTAAATTTTATTGCGGACCAACCACTGACTTCCTCGGGTCCAACCATGTGGATAGGGTTTATTTTACCTATATTATACCTCTAAAACTATTATCTAACACAAAACAGAGAAAGCAAAAAAGCGCTAAATGGTTACAGTGAGCCTACGCCCTATATCACCCGCGTCAAGGTAATATCAAACTCTCCCTTAATTGAAACCGTCCTCCTTTGTAAGCGTCCCTTCTGCTCTCTCTTTCTCTCTCTCTCTCTCTCTCTTTGATGTATCAAACCTGTGGTCGAAGATCTGTAGTCTAAATCTGTGATTAAAGCTCTTCAGTACATATTGCTTCTCAATGTACAAGTGTCCGCACTTGGACACTCCACACGCGGAGCTCTAGCTCTTCGCGTCCAAAGTTCGCGGAGGCACTCACTCTAATTCACTCATTTTTTTCACTAAATAGGCAGCATAAACGGTATGCCTGTTGTCATCCTACAGATGATAACATAATGGTTTGATTACTCTTGCATTCACCACAGCAGTGACAGAAGGGTCGCTCACATGTAGAAGATAAATTAATTGATGTATTTTTATATATTACTTGGTATTAAAGTATGTTTTGGATTTTGTATTTCATCATCATCATCAGCCAGAGGACGCCCACTGTTGAACATAGGCCTCCCTCATAGAATGCCATTTGCATTGGCTACTCGTCTCTCGTATCCAACGGCACTCTGGGATTTCAACCAGGTCGTCCGTCGTCAGTCCACCTAGTGGTGGATTGCCAATTACCTAATTTTTTGAGATATGTCGTTGACATTAGTTCACCTACGGATCTCCTCATTCCGGATTTTATCACGCATGGTACAGATTTTGTATTTTATTTTATTTATTATTCCCCAACTCCTCCAAGCTGCGAGCATCAAGCAGGTGTAAATAAACAGCCTTCATTCCGTTCCGCAATTAATTTCAGCCGCATTAAGTTTCGCGTTAGAATAAGTAATGGTGTAAATCTACGTTATCCCCAAAGGCGGTCGGTAAGCAACTGATGTTTGCTTCTTGGTTTATGTCTAGAATTTGTATTTACGGATGAGATTACTGAAAAATAAACGAGAGATCTGCTAATGGAATAATGTGTTTTAAAATAGATGGAAAATGTCGTGTCGTCACTTTACCTTCCTATATCTTCAATGTTTATTTTTCAATTTATTTTTAGAATATTTACACATTCAGATGTACTTAACTACAGCCAAGAAAATGACGTGATTTGAACCCGCGTCTTCTTGGTTATCTAGAACAGACAATTTAACTAACTAAGCTATGGGAGCCCCAAAATGTTTGAGATAATGACTTTCTTTCGTCTTTCAACCCGTGGCTCCATCTGGCTGACATCGCATTGCAGCGATTGCCTACTCCATTTGTGTTACTTTTCAGTACCAATCAAATGGTGAGAGATTTTTACACGACTGCACAAAAAAAGAGCGTAATGTTTTTTTATTAGGGTTCGTGTATGTTTGTATGTGAGTTTATTTATTCCACCATAATTTTAAATGTCTGAACAGATTTTGATGTATGGTGCATCGTTAGAAAGCTTACATCATCCCTAATGACACTGGCTAGGGCAGTTGTTTTTTTATGTAACCTTTTTGTATACCCAAATCTTCAAAATGAATAAACTAATTTTAATAAAACTTCATACATTAAAGCTAAAGACATAGATCTAAACAGTTAGTATAACACTTTTCAAACTTTTTTAAAATTAAATCAAAAAATTACAGCAATTTTAAGTTTTCTATGCAAACAGAAAATAGCAATTATCTTTTTTTTAATAAGACATTTTATAAATAATGTTGCTCTACTAATTTTTAGTTCTTTACTCGTAGATGTATCCTCCTTTTTTATTGTGTTAATGTGATGTTTACCCGTATTATTTTATTTTACGTAATTTTTCACGTAATTTTTTAAAGACTTTTATATCTCAATAGACTGCCTTGACATGTCGTCACAACACATGAAAGGGAATAAATAAACGATTTCACGTTTGATAATCATCTCATCGTAAGTTATATAGCTTGGATTACCGAAATTGCTCCTCCGTATGGAGTGATAAGGAAGGGATCGAAGTTAAAAGCAGTTAACTTTTGAATTTGACAAAAAAAACTTATTCAATAAAAACACCTTAAACATGTGGAATTGCCACAGACAGTTCCTTAATTTGGTAGACTATTAGACAAAGTTACATGCTCCTCACGCGGAAATCTGAATGAGCGCATCAGAAGGATAACATCAGTTCCTGCTTACCACCAGGCAAATTACCTACTCTCGGGGCATCTCGTTATCCAATAGGTAGGATAAAAAATGTAAGTCTACGTATTTCGTAGCCGCAAATCGTAGCAAACAACACGTTGCATACAAGAGCTACAACTCTTGTAGCAAGGTAGGCACACGTTTTCTACACAATAGTATCATGTAGCTTTGAATACTTACACTCTTATTCATGAACGTTCAGTAATCCTACTACTACTAGAAAGTGTTTTGTCTCGTTTTCACGCGTAACACCTTCCGTCAACGAGAAGTTGACAGAGCAGTTTATATCATATATTATTGAGGGGGATAGTTGTAGCACATTATTTAGGCTATGCATAACCACCACTATGATTAATCCGCACATAAAATCACTTATATTACTACATCAGCAAAAGGTTAACTTGGTTTGAATTTCCTGTTTTCGAGAGATTATCGAAATATGTGAAGATAGAATTTATTTATTCAATTTGAACTTCGCTCGGAGTGTTTTCCTTAAACCACACAAATAGATAACAAGGTACTCAAGCCCGTAGCCCACTCACAAAATGTTTTACAAACAATTTAATCAAGATCTCTGTGAGATATTGCTATCTTGTTTACGAGTTAAATTAACCTCAGATAGAGATGAAATATTTTTAACGAACTTGTCAAAATAAAGTAGGAACTGCTTATCTGGTAGATACTTCGAGATTGGAGAAATGGCGCGTGTTATATAATTTACAGGCGAAGTTTAAAGTCTAATCTTCTTTTTATTTTTGGTCTACGAAATACGGCGTTATTTTTAATATTGTAAATAATTTCGGACCCGACTTTACGGTTTATATTCTTTATTTAATCGGTAAAAAGGTATGCAGAGCTAGAAATGCATACTATGTAATGTTAAGTCCAGAAAATGAGACATTCGGTTTGAATAATCGACACGTGTACTTTCGCTCGTAGTTCAATGAGGGCTGCTGTCCTTCTCCGCGTCTTCCCCATACGTAGCGCTGGGACGACTACGGCGTAGCACTGACTTGCTGACGTCATAGCGTAGCACCACAACACTACACCACGGTCTATCTTTATTCTTACATTACATATTATATTACAATGAACGAATTTATAATGAAATAAGTAAACCATAAAGCGGACAAACCTCTCGGCTTATAACTTTTATAGGATCAAAAATTGACATGAACATGTCTGTGTATTAAAATATAATTATATACTAGGTGGGTATAAAAAAACACGTCCGCTTTCGCTTGATGGACAAGAGTTGCTATCACCTACTGACATATGTAACACGGAACGTCCCGATGTACTCCCAACCCTTTTAACACCCTTTTAAAGCACTCCACGTGAACCTTTAGGAAAAGACTGATAATAAAATCCTAATTTTTGATACATCTAAGTGATGAGCACATTATTCACAAGAAGGTAAGAATTTTTGTCCATGTTAATTGTATTTAAAGATATTTATACTAAATCAAAAGCCACTGTTTTAATGCCTGTACAAGCTTAAGCGTTTGCTACTGCTGTCATCATCATCATCACCAGCTGGAAGACGTCCACTGTTGAACATAGGCCTCCCCATAGAACACCCTTAGATCGGCTACCCACCTCTTGCATCCAACGGTTCCCCTCGGGTTTGACTATGTCGTCGGTCCACCTAGTCGGGAGCCTACACTGTGTCTTCCGATTTGTGGTCGCCATCCGAGAACCTGTCTCCTCCAGCACTTATCGGTACTGCTGTAGCGAACACTAAAGTCTAAACACGGATCTATATCGAAGGATAGGTACATCTTCCGTATTTGTATGAGGTTTCGTGCTCAGTCGGTTTCCTCTACCACAGGTGGTGGTGAATAACGCTAAGTCTGAACACGCCTTTATACTTAAATACCAAAACAATTCAAAGTTTTTACATCTCGATCAGGAAAAGCAAATCTCTATTTAATATTATAAATACATTAGTGTTATTTGATGGTTTTTCGTTCTTTGACGCAGCAACGGAGCAATAGATCAACGAGATTTTTTTTGCATAAAGATAGTTTACTGACTGTAAAGTGACTTATGCTACGTTTTAACCGTAAAAATGCGCAGTTCCTGTGGAAATCTCGACGCGGGTGAAACTGCAGGCCACTTCTGGTAGTGCCATTTAAATCAGACTAGAAAATAAATCACAAACCGGTTCATAAAAATTTGTACATACATATTTTGGTATACGACTGCAAAATAGCTTTAGTATTAGTAGGTACATTAGCACTCGGTTTACGAGGACGAGTATTTTTAACGTATATTCCCCGTATACACCGTATTTGAAACGGCGCTGCTTGCTGACGGTTAATAACTCCGGTTTAATCTCTCATCCTTCAATATACGCGAGTCGTATACGGGAATACGGTGATTTAGTATACGCTTTTTGCAGACTACCTTGTGAACCGGTTGGTAAGGATTTTCGGAGCTTAATAACGGTTTAAAGGCAGTTTCGGGTGGATGTTATGGGTGATAAAACGGTTTCAAAATGAACGCATAGTAACACATAATAGTGCTATAAACGTTGTAATAATGTGACAGAAGTATAATGTTTTGAAGCCAACTCGGTTCAGGGTTAAGCTTAATTCAATCACACAATTTCCTGTAGGTAGTTAAATGGGCTAAAAGTATTAAATTTAACTTAGCTACAAAAATAGTTGGATCTGCAACCATTGTAGGCCTATAAATAATCCAAAATACATTTCCCTACAGCCACGTACTTCCCTACAGATAAAAAAAAATATATTTCCAAGGAATTATGAACGTATCGAGAACTTTTCAATAACGTTAATTTAATTTAAAATTAATAAAAAGAAAGTATCCCTTGAAATAATCTTAAAAATACGTCTATAGTTTTATTACATCTATCATATTATGGTACTATTCAATTAAATAACCCACATTCAAAATGATAGCCTTGAACTAAAACAAGTCGAAGTAACTAAAGTTACATAAATAAACACGACTGACCTAGCCAGTGTCACGTGGGATGATGTAAGTATTCTAATGGTACCCCACATATTCAAACCTGTTCAGGCATTTAAAAGTTGAAATGGAATAAAGAAACTCACATACACACAGGAACTCTAACAACATTACATTCCTTTTTGTGCAGTCGTGTAAAAAGTACTGGAGACCGTATCGCTGTAAAAATTAATTTGCCTCATCCGAGCCATAGCAATCGGGCAGTTCGATTTAAATACCAATTTAATTCCACACAAAACACAATTGCTCCGTATTCCCAAAGGTCAGCACGCGGCACAATAGAGTTTACGTGCCAAAATTCATAATCTCGTGGGCCCATTCTCGTGGGGCCATTTGTGAATTAATCTTCCGAATTACAGTGGACCGGCAAAAAGTGCTATTCCATGCCATCGTCCACCGATTATATTTGCCAAATAGCGGCAAAATTGCCAATTTGCACCCGAATTTCTTCCGTTTGCATATAGTTTTGGTACCAGTATTTGTGTACTAATTATTAAATGTTGTTTTATAAGGTCGTTAAATTCCTTTAACTATGCGGCGATGAGCAGTTGGCATTTTGGCAAACATATCTGTCTCTCCAATTACTAATTAAAATGTTTTTAAGTATTCAAGTTTGAAGCGATAATGTTAGCAGTGACGTCACCCACAGATCCAAAGAAGTTTAAAAAATAGCGATTGGAAACTATCTAGCTTGATCTTAAACGACAGCGGTCGAAGATGGGGGATACGCTAAATCTAGATTATGACTGTGCCTCAAGTGCACTGCTGCCCGAATACACCGATAGGATCTTGACAACAGGTTTCCAAGTGAGTGGTAGTTAGTTAGGTGAGCATTATAAAATACCCTATCACCACAAAATAGAGGGATGAGGACAATGGTGCAACCATAGCATCGTACAGCATTTTAAACTGACTTCGAAAAAGGAGGAGGTTTTATGTTCGATTGTATGTATTTTCTTTTATATATGTTCACAGATTTCTCCGTCAATTGTAGACCGATTTTGATTTCTTCTTTGTTTGATATGGTATCCTCTCTAGGTCGTCCCACAAATTTTATGAAAGAACACCTAAAGAATAAAAAAATTGGAGTTGAATTTTCATATAACGCGGTATTTTCAACAAAGTTGGTTCCGGCTCTTTTAACGCTCTTATACATGCGGGTTACCTCACGATGTTTTCCTTCGCCGTTTTTAGAGCGAGTGTGATAGTGGTGCCCCTAGATACTCTACCCTGAAACAACCACAAACAAACATTGGGACTGTCGTGATTGGTAACTACTCGTATAAACAAGATTGACGCATGTCACAGGAAACTTACAGAAGTAGGTTGGGTTCGGACAAAGATTGATTACTTAGAATAATTTCGGAAGTGTCAAACGAAGTGACAGGATAACAACAAAGTTTACAATTATACGAAGTTACAAGTGTTGAGATTAAATAAATAATATTTTCCTAAAATATCAAATATTTTTATCAAGCAAATTCATTATAAAAACATCCGCCTGGTGTTATTAACCTAAAAATAAAGAGGAATATATAACTCTATGTCACTCCTACAATTAAGGCGTATTATATAGCTTTATCATATTACTGATAATCTTGATGTAATCAAAAAAGATCTTCCAAACTTACTCGATAAAAAAAAATTACAAACTGAAAATAAGTTTGCAATGATATATCTCTGTATTTCTAAATGTTATTAATAAAATTATCATAGACTTGCGTATTATATAATGACAAAAAACTTGGTTGTGGTACATTTTCGATTAGGCATCTAAATTTGAAGTAATTATCGGTTTTTAAACTGTCGTGGTCATCAACACTTTGAAAATTATCACTGATTGAAGTAATTAAGCCTTTTTTTCATCAAAATGTATTAATCAAAATCAATTTGATATAAATAATCTGATAACGAATTATTCTGTTAATAGAATAACTTCATATGTAATCACTTGACATTTATAACTTAAGTCTAAATACGTAGGAGTCATTACAAGAAGTTTAATTTTCAATTTATAACAACATGCTTTATCTTACAGAATTTTGAACTTTATCTTCATAAGCATAAAATACATAGCTCTTCTTCAAAAATCTTGCACCTTAATTGTCTAAAATATCACTTCACTAACAAAGTGGACGAACGCTGAATTATTAGATACGACAGACATTGGTAGTCAATTAATTAAATTGGAGTTAAACTTTTAGGTGGAGAACTGGGGGCAAATTTGATTACTCACGAATTTTTATTCTAATGCACTGTTTGAATGATCCATTCAATGTAATGATTAATTCATTGCATTAAATGGAAAAGGATTTAAGTCTACAATTGAGCATTTTCATTTTAATAGGATAATGATCATCGATTTCAATCAGTAAGATTCAGTCATCACCCGATTGGATAGGTATTAAAATGAAAAAGCTCAATCATCCTTTTGTAAAGAATCTAAAAAAATATCTACATGAAAACGTAAGTTACTAATAATAGCACGAAAAATATGTACGGTGCGGCAAAAACGATAAAATTCTTTATAAAAGCGAACCGACTTAACAAACTACTGAACAAATTTCGATGAAATTTCTATGGGACCAATCTGAAAGTATATCCTTTCAAATAAAGAATTTTCCAAATCGGTTAATGAACCACGGAGATCTAGGGTAACAAACAAAAAACTACAATTGAATTGAAAACTTCCACTTTTCGTCGGTTGAAATGTAAATATTTTTTTAACTTTTAATACTTTACTTTTTTATCCTTCTTTTATTGTCACTGCTTCTGTGTATGCGTGTGTTTTAGTTTAAGACGTATTTTAGTAATCCACTGAAATAAAACTCTAAGCATAGGAAATAGGATATCCCTAATGTTTAGTTAAGTACATAATATTGGTTGGTGTGACCTGGTGGTTTCTGTTTATTCACTCAATAATAACTTCGTTTGCCAATATTATTAAGTATAATAATAGTCCTAGTATTGCAAAAAACTTGTATGGCTTGACTAGCATTTTTAAACTTAAATATTTGGCTTTCAATAGTAATATAGGTAGTAAAGGTACTAATAATTTCATAAGTTATAATTGAAGTACTTACATTGAAATATTTGTATTTAATTTAAAAATAATAGTAGTAACTAAATTTTGCAGTGACCCTGTAACTAATAGTAATTAGTGAAAGTCAGAGGGAACGCGGCTCCGATGACTCTCCTACTAAATCTTCAGATAGTCCTCAGATCTTGTTAGTTGCGATATTTTGTCCGTTGAATAAGTTAGAACCTAGGATTGATGGGGTTCTACCCAATTATAGTTGGGAAATTGCTAATTTGTATAGCTTTTACTTAAGAGAGACTCTTAGCTCTTGAATGAAGATTAAAAACTATACCCCTTAGTTCGAAAAGTATCCTTAATTTTGTTGGTTATCATTAATTGCCTTCTAAAATTCATCTTCTAAAAATCCAAAAACATTTGATGACTACCTATTTATTTTATCATATCATCAAATTTTACTTCTACCGACAGCTTTTATCTTAACAGTCTTAAAACCGGCAAATAATAAGTCGCTCTTTGTTTTTCTTCCCGACGTTACTATAAGGATAACACCCATCAGAAGCCTTTTCAAACTAAAATATTTTCCTTACTTCCACTAAGTAAGGTAAAAGATTAAATTGTATTTACTCAGATATTCGCAATATTCACTGTTCGAAACATTGTTTAAAAATGTTTAGTCCATTAATGAAAATGGGTATCTTGAGTAAGAGAGAATTAGTTCGGGATTAAGGTATTTTAAGCATATAATTGATACGGCGCAATGCCTAGACGCACTAGGCCCGATTAGTCCAACGATGATCGGAAGTGGATGATCAGTTGGATATTTATTGTGCTAATGTATTACGTTTCAGATTCAATGTATAATGAATTAAAAAACTTTTAACATATTTTATTATTGCGTTTATTATCAATTCATTTAAGTTGCAGTGCTCAGTTACAACAGCGTACCGATGACGACGAACTTCGGTTAAATACCGAATATTTTACTGCAGCTGCAAAAACACACAGAGTATAATTTTACTCCCATTATTTTTGTGTGGTGTTTAACGAAACATCGTAAACACCGCACACAATTTTGGTAAATTCAAAATGATTTCACTGATATTTTTTTTAAATTAATTAAATTATGATATGTCATGACAGTATTCGACTTTAAGAAAACGAGATCACTGCCTATCAATCGGCTGTCGCGTAATGATCGTGTGGCTCCAAAGGGAATTGCGTGTATGTCGAGCCGTCAAGCAATCGTGCATTTTTTTATAAAACCTTATGGTGTCTACATTTACAGCGTCATCGAACGATGGGATAACCGATAACGCTCAGCTCTAAGAAATGGAGTGCGGTGACTAGATCAAGGTAACCGCTTGAGGTGAACGACACAGTACCGACCTCAGCTTGGGCCATCGCTGGGCTACAGGGGTCGAGAGAGATTAACTCCGGCGCACGAATACGTTCGAGGTACAATTTCCCATACGTGGGGGCCGGTAGCCATAAATGTTACCATCTGCCACCGAGTGGGGGACGTTTGTTTTGGTAGATGGTAATATATCGATTTTTTTGCTTCTAATAATTATGTATGTGGGAATGCCTTCCTGTGCCATAATTTGTACTGGTGCTAAGATTTGACTGATAGAGCGAACCCAGTGCGGTCAATACAAAGCCCGCGATGGAATCGTCCGGATTACCCATGTGATGTAAGGTGGCGGAGACGAATGACAACGGTGGTCGCGCATTTTTAACCAAATAGAACGACAGATCGGATCTTGTGAGTCCTGAACTGCGGCACCGATCTCGCTTCAACTCCGTAATCCTATAACGGAATGCGCCCTCCACCTTGTTCGTGGTAATTACCTTGAATTAATTATATTTTATGGGTGATTTGTGCAGGAAAAGTTTAGGGACGAGTCGGTAATTTGCAGCTGAACTGGTTTACATATGAGATAGGATATCATATTGATTAAGCGAAGCGGAATATTTAATCTTAATTGCAAAAAAATCTGAAGAGAGGTCGTATTTGAGACTTTTAGGATCGAAATACCAACTGGGAGCGTAAGGGCCGGAAGGTTTAAAAACCCGTGATGGCCTTTGATGAAAGCAACACATGACCACAATATTGGCCTATATTTTTTTATTAAGGCTATATAGTTTTTTAGAAACTTTGCCTACTAGTAACAGTTTGCTTGACGTGTAATTAAATATACGTTTTTTTTATCTAATGTATTATATGTATCTCTTTAATAAACACGTCGATGTAACAAAAGTTACATAAAAAAACAACTTCTTTAGCCAGTGTTTTAAGGATCGTGATTTAAGGATTCTAACAATGCCCCAAATCTATTCAGATATTTAAAAATTATGGTAGGTTGAATAAAGAAACTCACATACATACATGAATCCTGAAAACATTGTATACTTACTCCTTTTTTGGGCAGTTGTGTAAATAGGAGTGCTTTACAATTAGCGCATCCGATGATGCATATCTCACACACACACATACATCCTCAGGTGCTTGACGATAAATTACAACTTTAGGATGGTAGTTAGACGCGTTTCCCCAGCGCAAGTACAGCGTAAATTATACATTTGGCGTAGCATAAATAATCGCCCACAACGTTTTTTCAAAGACTGCCCTTGTTAAACGCTCCACAAATAGCGGTTAAAGGTAACACAAACTCGTGAAAAGGATACGAGGCATTGTGGCAACAAAAAAAAACATAAAAAACTTTCCCAATGACAACATGTCCGTTTGAAAGGCGAATAGCGGCCAAGTTTTATTGGCGTTATTCGAACTATCGAAGTTTTCTGTTTCACATATCTATTGGGCTTCACCAACAATTGGCCCGCTTGAATTGTGTACAGTAAATAGGTTGTTATAAGGAAACGACGAATTTCCTTCGCCGTTTTATTGGATTTCATGTTATAACAAGTTTGTAAAAGATTTTTTTCCCTTTTCGGGTTCCGCTCGTTGTTTTCACAAAACGGTTTTTAAAACAAAAAGGGCTTTTTTCTTTTATTCACAAAAGATCACTCCCCGATTCTTTTAATTGAAGAAGCTCACAAAAGTTGGAGTTTTACAGATAACGATATTTTTTTCATAAACAAAAGTTCTTTTTTCGGAGTGCTTTGGAAACATCCAATTAAACAAGACTCAGGAAAAACTGTCACGATTTTCAATAGCTTATTAACTTAGTCAAGCACTTGATTAATTTGTGTAAAAAAAATAACCAATTGGGATTGTTGGGTAATTCACATTTATTTCTCACAAGTAAATTCTCAACCACTTTGCTTGATGTAGAATTCTTATTCGCAAAGTAGACAATTGGCTACTACTTGAATATTTTTTTAGTTTGGAAATATAAAACAGGATAAATCAATTCGGAGGCTAATTTAAACAAGAACAACCTGCCGATTATTATTAAAAAAAACCTAAACACACTCGCCTGCGCCAGTTGCAGTGTAGTAAAAATTGAAAATAAAATACGTATCTAATCCATTCAAATCGGTGTACCTAAAGCGTAGAGGAGTTAAATCGAGTTAATTATTTTCACAACACCGAAGCGAAATGATATTTCTAAACTACGCGTATATTTACCTTTATTACATTATTTCGCAGAAATAAAGGCTCTATAACGTACATTTAGCGTATTCACCATCTTTGACCGTACGTCACTAAAGATTAGGCGATAAAGTGATCAAATGCTTACCTAACTATAAAAAGCTAAAGCAGATTTTCCCTTCTATGGTATCAGTCCTTTGGTGCATATTCTTTATACAGAACCCACGGTTTATCCAATACACCTAAACGCAAACTGTTTGTTTTGTCCCTCCGTAGAGTTACAAAACTGGCCCAAGATGGGACATAATGAATCCCGACCCTTTAATTTGAGTTGCGTCTAAGCTTTGTAAACTGATATAAAGGATTTTCTCTTGCACAAGTTTTTATTGTTAAAGTTACTTTTTACTGGTAGAGCCGTTTCGATTGAATTCTCCGTATCGAATACAAATTTCTGTGTTTGCTTGTGATTGATTACTTTTAGTAATTGCTTTTTTTGTTTTCGATAGTTTAGATATTTGGTGGGAGAATTCTAGGCTTTGAAGAAGACGGATGAAAGAAGATTGCATGTAATGGAGACGAGAATGTTGAGAGGGATGTGTGGAGTGATGAGAAAGGATAAAATAAGGAACGAGTATATTTAATAGGCCGTCTAAAAGAAGCACAAGTGACAAAGTAATTGAAAGGGTTTTGACTTGAGAAAAGATGAGAGATGTTTTTAAATTTTTTGTCTGTCTGTCTGTTTGTTACGGGTAATCTCCGAAACGGCTGGGCATTGACGGCATTTTCGCTGACCGATATTTGATGGTTCAATGAGTAACTTACGCTACTTTTATTTTAGAAAAATAATTAGGGTTCCGCGCAAGAAATACCATGAAATCCAATATCTCCGCGCGGCATGAAACCGCGGGCAGATGTTAGTCTATAATAAGATGGCGCCAAAAATGGATGACTTTAATAAAGCGAACAAAGCACCTACGTGAGTATGGAGTGGCATTCCCTTCTCTCCTCTCTCATTTTTCATCTAAAATACTAAACCAAAAGTATCAAAAATCTCACTTCTGACCCATGGAAGGACATATAGCAACTAGCCAGCTATTGTTATAAAAGCATTGTAACATAACATATCAGGCAAGGTCCTATCCAGCTATCATTTGCCGCACTAAAAAACGCAGACTGATAAGCCAATATTGACAAGATTAATAGTTCATAGGAAAATATAATAAGTCTACAGAATTTCCTGAAGCATCAATGATTAATGAAACCAATGTCCGCTAGATAAAGCGGATTGTCAAACCCTCCTGGAGGTTGAAAATTTGTCATGCAGGCAAATGGCCGTGACAATTAACTTGTGGCCGGATGTTTAAATTGAATTTAGCATGGATAAGCTTATAGATTTTTTTGTATTTATATGGGCTGGTGGAGATTAGGGCAAATGTCTCATTGCTTTATCAAAATCATCATCATCAAGCGTCCACTGTTGAACATCGGCCTGAATCATGAAGAGGGGATTTTGTCATAATACATCATGCATGGCAGGCATTTTGGTGATCGCAGTAGATTATGATATTGACCGAGAAGAATGCTGCACATTCCCTGGATTTTCCACTAACCGGCTCTTAACGAACAGATTTTTTTAATTACACCTAAGAACAATCTGGACCGAGTCACCGTTCAAATAAAAAAAAACAAAATCGGTCCATCCGTTTAGGAGCCGAGATGGAACATGGAACATGGAGATAGACAGATACACAGACACACAGATGACACACACACAGACACACATTAACGAAGATATCTATTAATTCGTTATACTTATAAAACCCCTACTATTTTGCGTCGGGAGTTAAAAAGCGGGAACCAACTTTGATGAAAACATCGCGATATATGAAATTTCGTCCTCGATTTTTCTATCTTTTTTATAAAATGTATATGGGATCACCTCGATATAAGTAACCTTTCAAACAAAAAAAAATACAAAATCGGTTCACAATTGACGGAAAAAATTCTTAAAAAGACATATAGTCGAACATAAAACCTCCACCTTTTTTGAATTGGTTACAAACACAGACCGTAGTAATTTTTTCATTACGCATTTTTTAGTCAATTTTTTAACTCCAAAACTCGATATAACGGAATTTTCCCGCAACATGATTCCAAAAAGTTCCCGAGGGTTCATTACAGAGTTATCACAACAATTGGGACTCCACGCAGCATTGTTAAAAGTTTCAATTGCGTCCCAAGTTATGCCATACGACATATGAGTTCTACCGGTGTACGTATGGAAGGTTGCTTGTGATTTCTTTGATGTATCTTTATTTGTTCCTTTGTGTCAGCTTTTGAATTTTAAGTTAAGCTATGATCTGTCGTGATCACGTCGTCATTGAGAATTTGTTGGATGACTTCCGGTAAGATTAACCACGTGAGCCCACACGAGCCCATACAAGATAAAAACAGCTTTTCTTAGTAGGGTATTTGAGATTTCCAGCCGATCCTGAGTTCTCTTTGATTGGAATACGCATTCAATGTGGGGTCAACTTCAGCCGTATTTTAGGTACGGTTCGGTGTCTAAGTTTTTTTAATGCTATTGGTAAAGAGACGAGCTGGTCGTTTGCCTGATGATAAGGATAACGCCTGCCCATAACAATTGCAGTGCCACTCAGAACTTTGAAACACAAAGGCCTGCGCGGCACTGCAGTGCGCTCGTTACCCTGAGACATTAGGTATTAAGTCTCATAAGCCCAGTAATTTCACTGGCTACTTTGCTCATCAAACCGGAACACAGTAATGCTTGCACATTACTGCTGGGCGGCAGACTTTGCGAGCAAACGGTGTCTAAGTCTTTGCCATTATGTTCAATTGGTATCTATGATTATCCGTCCAACCATTTATTTAACTTTTGACAGCTGGAGTTAGTGATGTTGTAATGCATATCGATTTTATTTCTTAGATAAATCAACTTTATTTATGCAGAAGTTATAATCAATTTAAGCCATCATCATATAAGAATCCGATGACACATTCTATTAAAATAATATAGAAGTAGTTCAGTTGTTTTATTGATATTTGTATGTATTTAATTGATACTCTCTCTCTGAATTAATTATAATTTCTTTTCATAGTAAAATTAATCTGAATAATCTTCGTTACATAATCTGTGGACACAATAAATATCGATATTTTCAAATATCGCAGATAAAGAGCACGTCGCTTCCCTGAAAAAAACCAGCGTTCATGGAGTATTGCTTTTTTCGTCTAAGGTTCCTTGTCAATAATTATGGAACTTCACAGGCGTGTTTACTGTTTATGTCAAAAGATAAATAAATGGTTGGACGGAGTATAGTTTAGTGTTTGCCCTTTTTTGGACCACTGCAGAACTTAGGCCTCTCCCAATTTGAGCCCCTATTTGGGGACCGGTTGCCATACGCTTTACCACACTTGGCAAGCGTCTTTGTGATGGTCATAACAAAAAGAATGCTTTGCACTGCATGTTAGCATCAGTAGACATAAAGAGATATATCTCTATCTCGACAAGACAAAAGGCGCGCATCTTAGTCCTACTGGACTTTTTGGCCCTAGCTCTCTTCTTACGCTATACCAGGGAAGAGATGAGGTGGCCCTATTCATAAGGCCAAACCATTATGCGACACGGCCAAACTCAGTAGGTTACCTTATTATCGAAAAAAAAATTGAAAAATGTTTTATATTAATTTCGCCGTGAATTTAATCCACTTAAAATTTACTTTAGAAATTTTCACTTGAACGTTAATGCGATTAACAAGCTTACAACTTTTTAGGCAATTTTTCCGCCATAAACAAATTTAATAAAGTCTTTAATAGCACAGTAAACCTAACTACGAGTATATCCTTCGGAGCTCTCATTAATTTTGTAGGCAACAGCTTCATTAATTAAAAACACTACGGACGAGTAAAGACTGTAATGAATATTGTCTATGGATGAAACTCCGGGAACGACGATGAATTTAAAATTAAAAATTTCGCTACCGATTTTTTAAATCGATGAAAAATATTAGATGGAACACGTTTTTGGGTAACCAATGTTTCTGATTTTACTGTTATTCCTTTTTTAATGGGCTAACTGCGTTTATAAACCAACTACATTAACACTACTGCTCACTACAATTATATCGTTGCTACAAAAACTTTTGAATCTTCAACCCACTATAGGCATATAAATAATCTATGCCTATAGACAGTCAAAATGTTCTAGCCCACTACCAGAACAATTAGTAGCGTACCCAGCGGCATTGTCTCGTTGGATCGCAATGATCGTTGAGCCAGATTTTTTATCCTACGCCATAACTAGACAACCGCGTCATTTGCGTGATAGTAAGAATAACTTTTGCCTATAACAATTGCAGTGTCAACCTAAACTTTGAATTTCAAAGTGCACAGGGTTTTGTGTTTCAAAGTTTGAAACACAAAACCCTGTGCACTGCCGTGCGCTAGTTACTATGCGACAGATCCATAAATCCAGTAGTTTATTCATTTCGAATTGTTGTTTTAGTCACGTGATATTAAAAAAGAAAGGCCTCTAATTGTAAATGTATGTATAGAAAACCAAAAACCTTTATTATAATATATATTTTCGAATGATGGTAGCTTATTCCATTAATAATAATAATAATTGTTCGTGGACGTGCACGAGTTATGCGTGCAATAACAGGAAGACGAATAATTTTTTTTAGTTTTCTGTACACCTTACCCTACCTTACCTACTCCTACCTTATTAAAGCATGTCTGACTCGACCGTAACTAGATTTGAATGTAACTGACTCGTGTTTGACCATATCCGTCAGTATATCCGTATCCGTCAGTATATCAATATCATTACCTACAACTTTTATAAAAGGCCTTACTTCATAGGATCATTTCTATAGTAAGCTCTTCCAAAGACTGACACCTACAACTTTAGGCTATGATTATAACTAGGTGGTAGGACTAACTCTTCTGCGAGTGTCTGTCTGGGTTCGTACCATCGCTTTGATCGTGAAGTCTGCCAAGCAGTAATGTGCAAACAGTTCTGTGTGCCGCTTTGATGATGCAGAGTAGCCAGTGAAATTACTTAACTTATGAGACTTAATACCTGATTGTTCAACGTAACGAGCGCACAGCAGTGCCGCGCAGGTCTTTATGTTTCAAAGTTCTGAGTGGCACTGCAATTGTTATGGGCTGGCATTATGCTTTCCATCGGACAAACGACCAGCTCATCTCGTTATCAAATAGTATAAAAAAATCTTTTTACGTTTTTTATTTTTTTTTTATGTTTAAGTTTGTCACTGGATAAATACGCAAATTGCATGGTGACAAACTAAAACAGAAAAAATTGTCAAATTCTAGATTTCACCTGTGGTATAAGGGAGTCAGGGGACGATTTCGCAGGTTTTTTTTATTCTCGATAGTTTAGCGTTTGACCACTATCTCGCCTGATCTTAAAAGATGTGGTCGAGGTCCGAGGATGGTGAATATCCTAAACTTAGATTAGAACCGATTCTCAAGTGCACAGCTGCTGGAACATACTGATAAGTGGTTGGCGATTGATCTTCAACTTGAGCGTAGTAACTATTTAGGCGAGTACTAAGCAATGGCTTTTGTACCTTGTTTTCGTAGCAAGATATTTTCCCCTTTCTCAACCGCTTTGTAGTACTTGAACTATCGACCTACGGATTGGCAATCGACTTTACCACCACTGACCTAAATTGCTTCAAAATGATGTAACACCAGTAAAGTAGGTACATTCAAAGATCATCCTCTCCACAATTCATTCACCCGCTATCAATACTTCAAAAACTTCAACAAAGAACCTATCCGAACGATCCTATGGGGAAATCAATGGGGTGCCCAATTTCGACAAGGGTCTTATTATATACGGCCTCATTGTAATAATTAAAGTTAGGAAACTCTATATAGTTATGGCTCGAACACTAGGATACCATAAAAGTTTGCATGGAGCTTAAAATTGCCGGCCATTGTGGGCTTGGGATATTGCGGTAACTATTTTGGTCGATGTTATGTTGTTTCGCGTGTTCTGGTCCCGAATTGTGATATTCACTTATGTTTAGTTTGAAAGGCCTTTGTAGTGCAGATAGGTCAATGATTTAGCGTCTGTGTAAGGGTTGCTGGATCGATTCTTAAAACAGGACAAAAGTTTATTGTGTAAAAATATATTTTTCCAGACAAGCTTTTAAGCTTTAATACATAAGTAATTGGCACTGTAATTCTGTGGCCGTCTTCCAGTTCCATCATCAGACCAGCTCGGTGACATCATCACCGCCGTCGTGTCTTCTTAAGCTAGATTAAGGTTCATTTCGGGTCTAGCAGGCAGCAGAATGACGTATTCGAGCGCCGCACCCGTCGGGCTTATCCCTCCAGTCCCTCTGTATCCTGGCGACGGCCCAAGCCGAAGTTCTTACTACGTGGTTCACCCTATCTGGTGCCCTTGAGTAGCACAGAGCACTATCGGCGTTCTCATACCGTTCTGTGACGCTTGAAAGGTAGACCAATAGTACTTCTTCTTCTTGGTCGCTACGCTCTTGACAGAGCGGTCGTGCTCGTCATGAAGTACTAGTGGGGGCAGATGTAATGCGCCTCACAATATCTCGCCATCTCTTTCTGTTAGAGGTCATACGGGTGCACTCATGCACAGGACCGCCCACAGCAGATTTGATCTGATCAGTCCAACGCATGGGTGACCTCCCACGCGGTCTAGTGCCTTCCACCTTTCCCTGGACGACGAGACGCTCTATGGACTGGTTGTCTCGTCTTGAAACGTGTCCAAAAAAAGCTAGTATGCGGGACTGAACTACGGAAGACAGACGCTGCTCGATGCCGAGTTCTTGAAGTATCGAGACATTTGTGCGAAACTCGGTCCACGATACCCCAAGCATTCTTCTCCAGCACCACATCTCCAGAGCGTCTATCTTCTTCTTTTCAACCTCTCGCAGAGTCCACGTTTCTGCACCGTATAGAAATATGGGTAAAATAAGAGATCGCACAAGCCTGGTCTTTGTGGTTTTGGTGATGTTTCTGTTCCTCCATATTTTATTCATTTTGTCCATTGCAGTTCTAGTGATCGCCATACGTCTCTTTAATTCGTCTATGCACCCGCCATTGTTCGAAATCAAAGCTCCAAGGTATATATAGGATTGGACTACTTTGCAATTCGCAATCTGAGTGACTTCTGGCGAATTATTGTTAGTGCGGTCCACAATCATCATCTTAGTTTTGCTGCGATTAATCTTTAGTCCGAACCCGAGGCTCACTCGCTCCATGTTACGAAGTAGCTGTTCCATGTGTTGAGCACTAGTTGCAAATAGAGTGGTGTCATCCGCGTAGCGCAAATTCGCAATTTTATAGCCACCAACTGTAACTCCATCTGTCCAATTCTCCAGGGTGATGCGCATTATAAGCTCCGTATACGCATTGAACAAGAGCGGTGATATAATACATCCTTGGCGGACGCCAGCGCTAAGGTCGAAATTGCCGGATAGGATGTTATCTGTCCGTACTGAGGCTGTACCTTCTTCGTATAGACGCCTTAGAATGTGTACAAGATGCTTTGGCGTCCCCATTTCCAGTAATGTTTTCCATAGAGTTGGCCATTTCACCGAGTCGAATGCTTTGGAGAAATCGACAAAGCAGATGTATGTTGGCTTGTTAAATTCCCGAGCCTTCTCGATAATTTGACGAACAATGAGAATCTGTTCTCTGGTGCCCTTTCCCTTCACAAATCCGGCCTGCTCTGGCGCAATTTCTTTGGAAAGATACGCCTTTAGTCGTTCATTCAAAATATGTAACAAAATTTTGCTAGCGTGTGATATTAGAGCAATAAGGCGATAGTTGCTACATTTCTTTGTGGAACCCTTCTTATGTAAGGGAGTGAATACTGTGTGAGTCCACTCAGATGGCCACACTCCTGTCTGCCATATTTTATTGCAGATGACGTGGAAGATGTGATCGCCGCGTTCCCCTAAAGCCTTTATAGTCTCAATGGGAATTTGATCTGAACCCGTAGCTTTTCCAATTTTGAGATGTTTTATAGCAGCTCGCACTTCAGACAGAAGAATATCTGGCTCTAGTTCTTCGTTATTCGGGTTTGTATTTGAGAAAAGACGTGACTGCGAATCCTGGAACAATGACTGACAGTACTTCTTCCATGTTTCCGAGATTTGTTCTAATTCTGTTACCGTTTCGTCATTATTGTTATCAATGGCCCAAGTTTTAGAGGGTAGTGTTTTTGTTATGAGACGAATTTTGCGATACAGATCTCTCGATTCATGTTTCCCTGCGTGTGTTTCGACCTCTTCACATATTTTGCGAAGGTATGAGTTGTGATCTCGTCTGCAGCTGGCCTGAAACGACCAATGAAAAGACCAATAGTACAGTCCTGCAAAAAGAAAAAGATTTAATATGAAACGACCCTATACAGGCTGAATTTGAATTGGTATGTTATCCTGGAACGGGGTGATTAGGAACATGGTTATCGACCAGTTGTAAGAACCTCCCTTGGAAAAACAGCATTCAAAATTTCCAAAAAAAAACACAGGCAATAAACTTTTCATATCATGCATGCATTTTCTGTTGTTTTCCTAAGTATCTTCTAATCAACATTATCATTTAACAAAGTTCAACAGAGGCTGCCCGCAAGTTCTGTTGTAGAATTTTCACGTAAAATTTAAATTCCTTTCCTTCAATGAAACATTCTGAATTTCAAAAACTTGTAAAACCAATATTGTTGGCCTCATGGAGTACATTGACCCCCTTTCTGAAAACATACCAATTTAAACTCAGGTTGTAAAGCTCCTCTGCGGCTTGACTTCAGCATCTTCACTTCTTTTAACCAAGAAAGGAGAGGGGTCAATTCGGTGGGTTTTTTTTAATGTTTGTTACCTCAAATCTCCGTCATTTATAAACCGATTTGGAAAATTATTGTTTTATTTAAAACAATAATTTACTGATACTATCAGATTGGTCCCATAGGAATTTCATCAAAATCGATTCAGTAGTTTGTCACTGAAGTCAGTTCATCGCTATTTTTTATACAACAAGCGGCAACAACACAGCAAACAAACGCCACCGTTTGTTAGCAAACAATATACAGAATACGTTCTCAATAAAAAGCAACTTACATTATTTACACGTTTGTTGTGACTCCACATTTCTCCTGAATGGAAAAAACGTTCAAAGTCACCATCTAGCCTTAGTAAATAAGGGTTTCTTTACCAGTTGATGTCAGACCTCGTAAGCGCGGGATTGCAAATCTTGCGGGTCAACTAGAGAGAATGGAACATAAAATTGATTCTCAGCAGTTTGGTATGGACTGGGCAAACATTAGCTAAGGCCTGATCCAATAAGATTGTATGCTTAGAAGGGACTTGTTTTACGGATGTAGAATTATGATTCCAGATGTGACTTGCATGTAAATTGTCTCTTTTGTGTGTATTATATTTCGAACGGGTAATTAGTAATTAACCAGTCTTACCGTGGGTGCCGTCAGAGCCAGATAAAGGAATATCCAGGGAAGGGGCAGCAGCTCTCTCTGTGGTCCATTTCATAATCTACTGCGATCATCTTAATATGCCTGCCAAACGTGCCAAAAGCCCACTTCTAGTTTTTTTTACTATTGGTTAACGCATAGAGCTGATCGTTTGCCTGCTGGTAATCATAACGCCAGCCCATAATAATTGCAATGCTACTCAGAAATTAGAGACACAAAGGCCTGCACGGCATTGCATTGAGTTCGTTACCCTGAGACATTAGATATCAAGTCTCATAAGTCTAGTAATTTCAGCGACTACTCTACTCATCAAATCGGAACACAGTAATGCTTACATACTGCCTGGCGGAAGACTATACGAGCAAATTGGTGGTCAGGCGGACACTCGCAGTTAAGTTATTCCTAACACCTGTTAAACGTTGGAAGTGTAGTAAACATGCCAGCTACATTACCTCGTTGAATGTCAATGCTTATAAAACTAACTATTTAGTGAACATTAGAACCTATCTTTAACATTGAAGTACGATATTTTGTCTTCCAAAAGAGTCTTAATATTACTCCGCTTGCCTCTTCCACCAAATCTATTTCCGCCCGCCTGTGTTTGGTTAAAACTAACTCATACGAAATTACCCACACAGGGTTCGTAATCTTCTAAGATACCGGTTAATATGAATTCCAAGGCTGCTATAAAGTCAGCCTGCCAAAGTCTCGGTGCCAACTTTGGTGTTTGTTCTTCACTCTCTCTTCCAACTTGGACTAAGTTTGGTGAACATTTTGAATTGAATCCCGATGGAGTTTAACAGAGCATTGTGATCCGACATTATTAGCATAAAAGTGTTGTTTTAAAGTTTCCACGTGGAGTATTCTTTTGGTTGAGGGACACAAGATTGGTAGAAAGTTTGAGCGAGTGCGCTTTGAACCATGCTACTGCTGAAGTTTGTGTAGGATTGCAGTAATGTAAGATTGTGAGTGGATTATTTTTTTTATACAAAAAGGTGCAACTACCGTATAGTTTGTCTGAGTTTATTCTGCACCAGACTTGCCTACAAAAATTTTAACGCTACGCAAAGCTTTGTAGATAAGGTATTACGTGTCACAGTAGACGTACTGCATTCAGTGGATTAAAAATTTAAAAATTATTACTTAGGTAATTTAATCAACTTATTTTTACATTTTGACTCCCTATACATCCCAAATGCATAATAATTGAGAATGTATATTTTGATGATTTTAGCGTTCTTTCACGAAGCAATGGAGCAACGAATCAACGTAATTTTTTGCATAGAGATAGTTTGTGGACCGGAAAGTGATATAGGATTTCCAAAAAAGCACGGTACCTCTGAAAATCTCCATGCATTTGAAATCGCGGGCAGCAGTGGTATATAGTTTTAAATCTTTAATATTAAATTAGTTCACCCGCTAGTAACAATTGTAAAAGCAACCGTGAATTTAGAATATATCGTCTATTTTCCCGTTAAAAAAATATAGAAGACATCGGACCGGTTTAAAATATCTTCCATTTTCTGCCATTGATGAACCAATTTCTCCAACTTTGTTTTTCAAATCAGAAAGTTTTTCTTTTCGTTTTTATAGTTCCAGTTGAATGAACTCGCCGACTGTTATTTCAGTTTTATTTAAACAGCACTACGACCCATTATCCTTAACAATCCTTGGAATAACACCTACAAAAGCCCAAAGGTGTCTCTTAACCCTCTAAACACAAATGGCTCTCGCGTTATGTCTCGTCCACGTCCGTAGCAGAACTACAACGGCTGAGCCGGATGGCTCGTAACTAAGATATTTGGAGCCATACAGGCATACGTCTGACATGCGGTCCCTAGACATGACTCGTTGAGGGCATTACTAGGGAAATGACGTAATTTATAAGAGAATCGAGTTTTGATAGGTTTTCCTCTTTACCTGACAGAAATGGTTCTTGCGAATCTTGCGTTACTTAGTCCAGGTCCGTATTAGAACGTCAACGGCTGAGCGAGATGACTCGTGAGTCTCAAGCATTTTGCCATTTTGACAATTTAAAAAAAAATTTCAAGACATTTTGAGCCCCACAACATGCAGGACGTTGAGATCATTACTAGAAACGATGCAATTTATAAGAGGATGAGAATATGACAAATATTACGTTGCTAACAAATTTTTCAGTTGGGACAAAGTTTTAAGAACACCAGTTTTAATGTATACCACATTTAATGAATTAGCTTTAGATACAGGATATTTTTCTCATATCATATATTTCATCTTATCTTGCTTGACGATGTGGTCGAAGACTAATATGCTCAACGTAGATTAGATCTGGCTCTCAAGTGCAGCTGTCGGTTGGAACACACCAAAAGGTGTTTAGTGACAGATTTTCAATTCGAAGGTGGTAGCTAGGAAATGCCCTACCACCATGTTATTGCATTGTAGAATTCGAACCATAGACCCATAGATAGGCGGCCGACGCTACTACCAATGAGCCATCATCGCTTCATTCTCATTCTCTGAAGCATGCCAACTTTCTAGTGATGAAGCACCCATGAAACAACGAAGTAAGTTTATGTCTTAAGCCAAACCAACTTTTACGAACGAAGGTCTGTCGTAAAGTCGGCGCCCGCCGGGTCTCCTACGTGATACGTCACACCACGCTGATGGATTTACGCCCCTCAACGGTTTTTGCGATGTCTTTGTTACGGACGTATTTGAGTTATGCGGTGATGGGTTTGAGCTCAGAACAAAAAAAAAGTGTAAATGGTAAAGGAACAAAGTTCCGAGTGCCACTATTGAGTGCAGTAGTCGTACGTTAGTTGAACAAAATATATTGAATATTTGTTCCTATTGCACGAATATTTGTCCTGTTGCGGGCTTTGACAACATAGCTTGCGGGCATGAACCAGCAACCAGCAACAGAAGTTAAGTTTATCGACCGTACTTATATCCATGGAAGTCTTATTAATCTTAAAATAATTGAAACGTAGAAACAAAAAATAAAATTATTCAAATAATTTTATACGTTCAGTAGTACATACGTTTTTATTCGGACAGCGAAAGGAATTTTTAATAAAAAAAAACGGCACTTACCTACTTTTAAATTTCGATATCGAATTAATCAAATTGGAAAGTAATCGTACCCATTGTTTGGTCAACATGGTTTATATGTATTTTTCGTTATAGGCAAAAAGCTCGATGGAAAAAATATGCCACACGTGCTTACCAATTCCATATAATCCTTTAATAATAGGTATCGCTTGTATAATAAAATATAAATATTAGGTTGGGGAAAAAGTCTTTTCGCATTATAGTATGTATGAATTTGTAATAAAATCTCTTTGGCTATACTATTTGTATCTGGCTGGTTTTGGTATCATATGAAAGTTTAAATTTTAAAGAACATAATTCCAAATTCAAATTAGGAAAATGTGTGATTTTCATTTGTTTTTCGTACTGTCAAAATGAGTGAATCTAATGAAGAAATTCGATACATTTTAAAATTTTGCTACAAAAAAGGTAAAAATGCAACGCAAGCCGCGAAAAAAATTTGCGATGTTTATGGACCTAGTGCAGTGTCTGTGAGAGTAGCACAAATTTGGTTTAAGCGTTTTCAATCCGGAAATTTTGATTTCAAAGATGCACGTCGCTCTGGTCGCCCTATTACGGATAAAATGGATGCCATTTTTGAAAAAGTGGAACAAGATCGGCATATCAGTAGTTACGACGTAGCTGAAGAACTGGGAATTGACCACAAAACAGTTTTGGCGCATTTGAAAAAAACTGGGTACACAAAAAAGCTCGATATTTGGGTACCTCACGAGCTCACTGAAAGAAACCTAATGAACCGTGTACTCATTTGTGATTCTTTACTACAACGTAATGAAACCGAACCATTTTTGAAGAAGCTGATAACTGGTGATGAAAAGTGAATCACGTACGACAAGAACGTGAGAAAAAGGTCGTGGTCAAAGACCGGTCAGGCTTCACAGACTGTGGCGAAACCCGGGTTAACTCGCAACAAGGTGATGCTGTGTGTGTGGTGGGATTGGAAGGCCATTATTCATTATGAGCTGTTACCACCAGGCAGGACCATCGATTCTGAACAACTGATGAGATTAAAGCAAGAAGTTGAGAGAAAGCGGCCGGAATTAATCAACAGAAGGGGTGTGGTTTTCATTTTCATGGTTTTTCATGATAACGCTAGACCTCACACGTCTTTAGCCACTCAGAAAAAAATAAGAGAGTTTGGCTGGGAGATGTTAATGCATCCGCCGTATAGTCCTGACCTTGCACCTTCAGATTTCCACCTGTTTCGGTCTCTTCAGAATTCTTTAGGTAGTGTCAGGTTAACATCACGAGAGGACTGCCAAAACCACTTGTCGCGGTATTTTGATCAGAAGTCCCAAAATTTATATAGCAATGAGATCATGTCCCTACCTACAAGATGGCAAAAAGTCATCGAACAAAATGGTACCTACATACTTTAGTTAAATGTAAATAAACTATATTAAAAAATGTTTTGAATTTTCTTAAAAAATGCGAAGAAACTTTTTCCCCGACCTATTTTATATAATAAATGTTTTCGGGATAAAATGTTGAAGCTTATGTTACTCTCCAATCTATAAACTATATCTATGTCAAAAATCACTTCGATCCGTTGCTCCGTTGCTGCGTGAAAGGAGGACATACCAACAAACCAATAAACCTAAATTGACTGACGATGAAGCTACATCGATTATATAATACTAGCTTCTGCCCGCGGTTTTCACCCGCGTTTACACAGGAACCGTGCATTTTGCCGGGATAAAAAGTAACCTATGTTACTCTCCGGTCCATAAACTATACCTATGCCGAAAATCATGTCGATCCGTTATTCCGTTGCTGCGTGAAAGAAGGACAAACCAACAAACCAATAAACCAAAAAACATGCTTTCGCATTTATAATATTATATAAGTAGGAAGTAGGATTAGATTATAAAGATTATCTATATGAAGTATAGGTATTATCGGGCTAGATGTCTTTATTAACTAGGTATTAACTTATATGTAGGTATATACTGCGATAATACACTCCATTGTTAATTACACATTGACTTAGCTTAGTTACATTACCTATTTGACTGAGCTACAAAGCCTCTTTACATTAGAATAGTAATAATACTAATGTCGCACATACGTAGGTACTTGATTCAATTGTTTCAGATTGTTTGATTTCGTCGCTAATATACTGTTAACTTATTATCTGTTAATTTGGCGCAATAGAAAAGCGCTCAGTAGCTAAACTGCGGAACGTAACGCAAGTAGCTAGTGAAATCACTAGGCATGTGAGACTTAATACCTAATGTCTCAGGGTAACGAGCGCACTTCAATGCCGCGCAGGCCTTTGTCATTCAAAGTTATGAATGGTACTGCAATTGTTATGGGCCGACGTTATACTTACCATCAGGTAAACGACCAGCTCGTCTCGTTATCAAACTGCATAAAAAAGACCTCGACAGTGATATGCTAAAACTTGTTTTGTAAGAAGTTATTTTTAAATTAATCTTTATTATTCTAGAACTAGAATGAAAGCAACAAAATTAAAGAGCCTCTTGAATTCAAAAATTGTGTAGAGTCAATGATAACAGAAGGTAGATGTAAGATACCCTTCAATGTTATCATACAACTTAGATAGGTTTTAGGGGCAGTGTAGACGCTTATATGCAAATAGAGGTTTGCTTGTCAGAATAACAACGCTTTTGTATCAAGCGCGGATTTCCTGATACTCGAAATGCGCGCTTGACGCAAAAGCGTTGTTATTATGACAAGCAAACGCACGTTTGCATAAGCGTCTACGGTCTGCATTAGGTGTTTTCAACGTTGCAGTCGCGAGTGATTAGATAATATATATTTTAGGAAACCGTGTTTCACAGACGACGGCATCGTCGCTGATCAGCTGGGGCAAAAGTTCTCAAAGGCAAATTATAGATAATGACTGTGAGTAATAATTCCCCTTAACAAAAAATTAAACCGATTATTTTAAATTTTAATGGCACCAACTTTTAAGTATAACATGTCCAACAGAAATTATTATAAAAAATATAAGGGTCTACTTGAGAGGCAACTCTTCCATTTTTTCCTCGGTTAAAAATAAAATGTTTTTAATTTAAAGACATTTTATTCTTCAAAAGTAAAAGTTTACCTAAAAGTAATACTCGATTGGATTGTCCCCCATTCAAACGCAGCTTTGCGCACGTCCGCGTGACCAATCACAAGTGGGCAGCTGCCTCGGGGAAGACCAAAGGGCCGCCTGATTGCCATCGTGATGGAACTCGCGAGCCGTTTAATTCGGAAATCTGATCAGTCCACCGTTAATTCGCTAGTAAATGTTTGCACAGTCCCCTTTTTGGAGCATAGAAGAAAGCAAATATGCCAGTTTGGCATATAAATATCGTTTTGGAGGAGAAATAACGTTTCAAATGCACAAAACCGTTGTCCATTTGATTTTAACCTCTGTAAATGAATTGAGGTTGGGGCATCTTTATTAAAATAACAGTGAGTATATTATATATTATATCAAATGTTTGAAACATATTAGAGCTGCAATTGTCAAGAGCAGCTGTTTGTCTTATTACCTTGCAGTAAAAAAAAATACTAGTTGGTAGGAGTAACTCTTCTGTGAATGTCCATCTGGGTTGGTACCACCGCTTTGCTCATGAAGTCTGCCGCCAATCACTAATATGCAAGTATTACTGTATTCCGGTTTGATGAATAGAGTAGCCAGTGAAATTTCTGGGCTTATGACAAAAAATACGACTACCTACTCCATGTCACTTGGGATAATGTAGGGTTTCTAACGAAATCAAAAGTCAGCATCCACATCTGTTCACGCATTTAAAAATTATGGTGGAATAAAGAAACTTATATATACACATACAAACATACATACATGAACGCTAAAAACATTACACTCCTTTTTTAGGCATTCGTGAAAAAACCACAGGTTGGGATTATCCTAAATTAAAATAAAATATCATATCGCTTTGTTTCCACGCTCCTGTATCCTCTTTAATGCAGTTACCATTCTGTTATTGGCTTGTATTCAGTTTCTGTGTAAACGAGTTTTATTTCGTTATTTTTAAATGGTTCCGATTAATTACTTTATCAATTTTATTAGTGAATAGACTAATTTTGTATCCTCGGCTTTGCAGTGCACTCTTTGTTCTGAGACATTAGGTATTAAGTCTCATAAGCCCAGTAATTTTACTGGCTACTCTGCCTATCAAACCGGAACACAGTAATGCTTGCACATTACCGTTTAGCAGCAGACGTCACGAGAAAAGCGGTGGTACCAACCCAGACGAACACTCGCAGAAGAGTTAGTCCTACCACCTAGTAGCAAAGGGCCCTAGGTTCTATCACCAACCAGGGCGTTTGGGTGGTGAACATCAAATTTGTTCTCGGGTCTTGGGTGTCTGTCTTGTGTATCTGTGATGTCCATGCCACATGCGACACAGAGAATCCTAGAGCAAGGGATGAGCATGTGAAAATATAATTAAGAAAATACTTTTGTAGATTAGTCGATGTAACTAGCAGTAGTGTTTATGTATATGCTATAATTATTTATAAAATACATTCTATTCGTTTTCCGTAAATAAAGTAATTTTAGCTCTACGTCTTTCAAACAATAAAAAATATGCACGTATCTACGCCGGGCGTAGTCTACTTTTTTTGTATTTAACCCCAAACTTATACCTAGAAACAGTAACCAAGCGAGGTACAGCGCGGGCCACATAAAGTATACACACTCGGCGTCCCGAGGTGGCGTTCTGGGACCCGCTAAGCGGTTTTTGATGTCGCTCACCCGCAGAGGCGTCGTAAACGCGTGAACAGTTTCACCGCGACAGAAGTTATGGTGAAGGCTGAAGACTAACCGCTTATACTGCTGCGATGGTTATGATTAACAATGACGACGAATTTAAACACTGTGAATATTTTCAAGAATTACTGGTCTTTAATATTATCAAGAGGAAAGATAAGGAAACAGTTAAAAAAGGATTATCCTTGTTTTTTTTAAAATGACTAATTTAGCGGTGACAGGTGACCAACGAGCTGGCGCTTACCTCGGTCAACGTATTAGTTTAGCTATTCAGCGAGGTAATGTCGCCAGCTTTTTGGGCACCCTACCTGCAGAAGGCGACCTTAATGCTGTTTTTTATTTATAAGGTTTTGTTTAATTTTGGTTTTAATTGATAAATTCTTAGTTTTTTATTGAAATGTAAATAATCCTATGTATAGACGTATATTGTTGTATATTAAACTATTTAGCGGAAAAAGAATTAATTATTTATGAAATTTTTTAACACTTTGTTGTAGATATTGATTCACTGTGAGACTAAGTAATAATATAATTTTCAAAGAGAATAAACTTGGAAAGGGCATGCTCATTGGTAAATGAAATAAATATTTTAAACAGTTACCTGTACTAAAAAGATAAATCAAATTATGTCTTGGTTGTTAATGGCTTCTGACGCTGTACCAATTTTGTATACACCAGCTCTACAATATGGCCTTCACAATCTTATTAAAATTTGATTTGTGTGCTAAGTTTCTAATTCATTAGTACCTACTCTAGCTCAATTGGACTACTATAATTATTTCGTTTTCAGAATTAATCACAATTCGTCTTCGAATCGTATCAGCACAGTCAAACTTTACAGCAGTTTCGTAGCCAGAATACGGGTAGTCGCTGGCAAATGGTTTTGTGCTACCATTGGGCTCCTTGATGTTTGTCCGTAAACAAATGGCGGTATGGCCTTGTTGTACTTGTGTAAAAGGCTCTTACATCATGGCGAATGTACCGCGACCCAGCGACACCATTTTTGGGTAAAGCTAGTACTAACGAAGTGGATTAAGGTAGGTACATAATCATAACAAACATCGAGAACTCGGTAGTAACAAATAACGTACGTCACTTATATATTTTTACTATTAATAAATTGTCAGGGTTATACTTAGATATTTTTACCAAAACAACTTGGCTTACAAGCCATTTTTAGCTGCGTGCTTAGTCGCGCATTATTTTTTAACAATTTGCTAACTGTTGCTCGATACCGAAATTTAATAAACATAATAAATCTATATTTTAGGTACTATAAATCACTCGAACGATTTCTTAGGATTTCATATTTTTTTTTAAAATTGATAACGTTTACTCGTTTTTGTCATTTTTTTAAAGATTACGATAAATGTAACATATGTGCTCTGAAAAAAGTTCGTAAAAATGAAAATAAATACTTGCAAATGATTTACAACGGAGGTGTTTCTGTGCTTACATTTCTTTACACACCGAAATTTATTACCCAATACATTCATTCAGAAGATTAAACGTGTCGTTTGAAATTGAAAGTAAATATTTGGCGTATATTTTTTTGGCCGCCACTGTACGATTATTTACGAGGTATTTACGTAAAGCGAAGCATCGATTAGGGATACGTACGTTCGGCAAGCGTCTAGTCTCAGGAAATGATAGACCAGATACTTTTATGCTAAGTACCCAAGCACACATTTCCGGCTATAGAAGATCGTGGTTTATGGGATGAAAGTGAGTGCTTGTGGGATTATGAGTTGTTTTGGTTCTGGCATGATGACTGACGTAAAACTCCATATCACCAACCAGGGCGTTTGGGTGGTGAACATCAAATTTGTTCTCGGGTCTTGGGTGTCTGTCTTGTGTATCTGTGATGTCCATGCCACATGCGACACAGAGAATCCTAGAGCAAGGGATGAGCATGTGAAAATATAATTAAGAAAATACTTTTGTAGATTAGTCGATGTAACTAGCAGTAGTGTTTATGTATATGCTATAATTATTTATAAAATACATTCTATTCGTTTTCCGTAAATAAAGTAATTTTAGCTCTACGTCTTTCAAACAATAAAAAATATGCACGTATCTACGCCGGGCGTAGTCTACTTTTTTTGTATTTAACCCCAAACTTATACCTAGAAACAGTAACCAAGCGAGGTACAGCGCGGGCCACATAAAGTATACACACTCGGCGTCCCGAGGTGGCGTTCTGGGACCCGCTAAGCGGTTTTTGATGTCGCTCACCCGCAGAGGCGTCGTAAACGCGTGAACAGTTTCACCGCGACAGAAGTTATGGTGAAGGCTGAAGACTAACCGCTTATACTGCTGCGATGGTTATGATTAACAATGACGACGAATTTAAACACTGTGAATATTTTCAAGAATTACTGGTCTTTAATATTATCAAGAGGAAAGATAAGGAAACAGTTAAAAAAGGATTATCCTTGTTTTTTTTAAAATGACTAATTTAGCGGTGACAGGTGACCAACGAGCTGGCGCTTACCTCGGTCAACGTATTAGTTTAGCTATTCAGCGAGGTAATGTCGCCAGCTTTTTGGGCACCCTACCTGCAGAAGGCGACCTTAATGCTGTTTTTTATTTATAAGGTTTTGTTTAATTTTGGTTTTAATTGATAAATTCTTAGTTTTTTATTGAAATGTAAATAATCCTATGTATAGACGTATATTGTTGTATATTAAACTATTTAGCGGAAAAAGAATTAATTATTTATGAAATTTTTTAACACTTTGTTGTAGATATTGATTCACTGTGAGACTAAGTAATAATATAATTTTCAAAGAGAATAAACTTGGAAAGGGCATGCTCATTGGTAAATGAAATAAATATTTTAAACAGTTACCTGTACTAAAAAGATAAATCAAATTATGTCTTGGTTGTTAATGGCTTCTGACGCTGTACCAATTTTGTATACACCAGCTCTACAATATGGCCTTCACAATCTTATTAAAATTTGATTTGTGTGCTAAGTTTCTAATTCATTAGTACCTACTCTAGCTCAATTGGACTACTATAATTATTTCGTTTTCAGAATTAATCACAATTCGTCTTCGAATCGTATCAGCACAGTCAAACTTTACAGCAGTTTCGTAGCCAGAATACGGGTAGTCGCTGGCAAATGGTTTTGTGCTACCATTGGGCTCCTTGATGTTTGTCCGTAAACAAATGGCGGTATGGCCTTGTTGTACTTGTGTAAAAGGCTCTTACATCATGGCGAATGTACCGCGACCCAGCGACACCATTTTTGGGTAAAGCTAGTACTAACGAAGTGGATTAAGGTAGGTACATAATCATAACAAACATCGAGAACTCGGTAGTAACAAATAACGTACGTCACTTATATATTTTTACTATTAATAAATTGTCAGGGTTATACTTAGATATTTTTACCAAAACAACTTGGCTTACAAGCCATTTTTAGCTGCGTGCTTAGTCGCGCATTATTTTTTAACAATTTGCTAACTGTTGCTCGATACCGAAATTTAATAAACATAATAAATCTATATTTTAGGTACTATAAATCACTCGAACGATTTCTTAGGATTTCATATTTTTTTTTAAAATTGATAACGTTTACTCGTTTTTGTCATTTTTTTAAAGATTACGATAAATGTAACATATGTGCTCTGAAAAAAGTTCGTAAAAATGAAAATAAATACTTGCAAATGATTTACAACGGAGGTGTTTCTGTGCTTACATTTCTTTACACACCGAAATTTATTACCCAATACATTCATTCAGAAGATTAAACGTGTCGTTTGAAATTGAAAGTAAATATTTGGCGTATATTTTTTTGGCCGCCACTGTACGATTATTTACGAGGTATTTACGTAAAGCGAAGCATCGATTAGGGATACGTACGTTCGGCAAGCGTCTAGTCTCAGGAAATGATAGACCAGATACTTTTATGCTAAGTACCCAAGCACACATTTCCGGCTATAGAAGATCGTGGTTTATGGGATGAAAGTGAGTGCTTGTGGGATTATGAGTTGTTTTGGTTCTGGCATGATGACTGACGTAAAACTCCATGGCACGGTAAGATATCCATAGCTATCCGGATAAAACGTATAGGATCATGTTTTTTCCGTCAAACAAATAACGCTCAACTATCACATACATCTAGAGGAACACCTATATCTAGAGGAACACCTATATCTAGAGGATCAATAACTATGAAAACTATGAGCACGGATACTCTGTACTCTGTAGTTCCACGTAGGTATGTCTCATATGCGAGCGAGAGAATTTAAGCGAAGTTGAATCTAGGAATTCAATAAAGCATTCCAGAGCTTCATAGATGTAAATTCACTAGAACTAAAAATATACAAGCAATACAAGTGATGGTGCCTCTGTGGTAGCGACGTCATTCGCTGATCTCTATAGGTCAATGGTGATGCGTATACCAATTGTTTTTTTTTGCTTTTTTTAATTCTATATCTTAACTATTTGTTGTTAAGTTAATTTGCCTGATGGTAAGCATAACACCGGGCCATAACAATTGCGATTGCACGCTCGCGCCAACGTTGGGGCTAATGCTATTTTCTAGATCCACACGTTGGGCGAGTGGCATTGGGGCAGAGGTTGAGGCCAACGTGTGGAGCCGGCGTAAAGTAAATCATCGTAATGCTAACTTAGCTTGGTGGAAGGATAGTCCCAAGTGCTCGCCTGTCCCAGTACCAAACACCTATCAATATGTTCTAGCATCAGCCAGTCCTAATCTAGCAATTTCACTATCTTCGACCGTATAGCAGTCGGTTATACTTACCAATAAAATATGAAGATAATTATGAAATAAAACTATTACTCAGTAAAAGACTACCCATTAGGTAATTAGTAATTATGTTTATAAATCTGACATTAATTTGAATTCCCTCTGAGTTTTCACTTAGTGTACTTATTCTTAAATTTTTTGAATCGTCATTAATGCAAGTTATTTCACATCATGTTTTTTGTTTTTCTTTTTGTTTAATTAATTCCTTTTTTTGGACAATAAATGTCACATAAAATGATAAACATTAATTTGTACGCCTATTTTACGCCTTTGATGGATGTTTATATGTGACATCTTTGCAAACATTGTACCCAAAATTATGACAAATAAATAATGTCATTTCATTTCAAAATAAAAATTGTTTTAAAAAAAGCGAGAATATTGGTTCTCTCATTTAACGAAGATGTCGCGATAAATATATTGTTACGGAGACGGGTTAAAGGGAAACTCGCAGAAACATTTTTTTAAATTTTCGGACACTTACAAGCGTTTTCAGCAGGCTGAAACAGGTTTTCGGGCCGTTTCGGAGGAAGGCCTAACACATATCAGTTAATCAAAAATTACTCCTAGTTAACGCCGTTTTCAGCAGACTGAAACATGTTTTCAGTCCGTTTCAGGACACGAGTAATCACATGGCACCATTTCCTGAAAACCCATTTTCAGGCCGTTTCAGGCCAAGTTACACCCCTCCGGTCCGCGGAACATTCTCGAAGGTGTGTGAGAGGGACAGCCTATCGTGTGAAAGAGAGAGACGATTAGCCTCGATCATGTCTCTCAAAACTTCCAGAAGAAAGTGTGAGCAGGATGGCTATATGCGCAAAAGAGAAGAACAATTGTACCTATTACCTAACCGAATGTTCTAGAATAATGCGAGAGAGAGATAGCTACACGCATGATAGAACGAGATGGACATAATCTACTACCATCTGGAAAGTCCTCGATGTGTGTACAAGGGACGGTTGTATGCGTAAGAGAGAGATGTCCATATTTGACCTTGAACTAGATCATTCGGGAACTTGGTAGCACAATTTGCGGCGCATATATAAGCGGATCGGGACGCGGCCAGGGACAGTTTCAATTGAGATACCAAGCGATATACATCGGAGTGAGTTCAAAGCGACTAGTAGTGATTGTGATATCTGTGACTAAGTGAAATACTAGTGATTGTGATATCTGTGACAAAGTGATATACTAGTGATTTTTGTAGTGAATAGTGTTGCAAGTGATTCCTTTTGAATTCAATAAAGTAACTCTTTGTTTAACGGCTTCTTTCTATCAAACGTTACCCTATAGCTCGTAACATTTTGGTGTCAGAAGCGGGATAGAAAGATGCCTATAACACCGAGGGACGATCAAGAGGAGTCTGGAGGAGAAACACCAGGGATACAGACGCGTGCACAAGCAGCTCGTGACGCCGCTCGTCGTCAAAGTTTTGATGCCAACCGCACCATGGGCGAACACCAGGATCCCTCCAACCTATTGCTGACTTTGCAACGGATGATGGAGGAACAGGCTCGCCGTCAAGAGGAGCAGACACGTGGTCTGATGGAGGAACAGGCTCGCCGTCAAGAGAAGCAGGCTCGCCGTCAAGAGGAACAGACACGTGGTCTATTGGAGGAACAGGCTCGCCGTCAAGAGGAACAGGCACGTAGTCTGTTGGAAGAACAAGCTCGTGGTCTGTTGGAGGAACAAGCTCGCCGTCAAGAGGAGCAGACGCACCGTATTGAGGAACACTTGGAGGTGATAGGCGTTCAATTCAAGGAAAAAGTAGAGAAATTGAAATTAGAAGTGGAGAACCTCGATGACAGAGTTTCCAAGCACGACAAGCAAATACTTGGAATAGAAAAGGAGGTAAAATCGTTGAAAATTAATGGAGTAGTGACATCTGGTGCTCCAGCAGGTAAACTTAAAGCGCCTCCATTCGACGGTACTTCCTCTTGGGGGGCTTACAAACTTCAGTTTGAGACCGTATCAAAGGCGAACGGTTGGACCGATGAACAGGCTGTAACTGCCCTTATGTTAGGGCTGCGGGATCAAGCCTTGTCCGTATTGGAGACCATGGCGGGAGAGGTGACTTTTGATCGACTCTGGAATGCCCTAGAGTGTCGTTATGGTGACTCACACCTGGAGCACGTTTACAGGGCGCAATTAAAGGACAGAGTGCAGCTAGCTAGTGAGAGCCTGCAACAATGGAGCCTCGAAATTGAAAAACTGGTTAGAAAGGCTTATTTATCCTTACCATCTCTGGTTGACAGCATGCTAGTGCAAGCATTTGTAGATGGGATTAGAGATCGGGAAGTCAGGACAACTGTAAGCCTTGGTCACCACAAGACGTTAAAGGATGCTCTAGCCCACGCATTGGAAGTGGAGACAGTTCGTAGAGATCCTCGATCCTACTGCGTTCGAGTGGTAACAGATAAAGTAAAACCAAGAGGCGGACTCAGGTGTTATGCGTGTGGAGAGTTAGGGCATATGAGATTTTCGTGCCCAAAACGAGGTTCACGGAGAGATGTGGAGATTCGACGCAGTGATTTGGGAACAGCTGATGCATTAACGGGCGCTACCGCAGAACAGCGTCAAGGAAAGGATTACGCCAGGACTGCCGGGCGGATGCTGTCCGATAGTGTGAAAAAGGTGCCAAAAGTGATGATCTCTCAGACTCAAGACGGGAATACGTTAGTCATTGACGGGGAAGTCAACGGGACTAAATGTGAGTTAAACTTGGATACTGGAGCTTCGCGCACGGTAATCAGCTACCAACTTCTGAAGGGTTTTTCTGAGAGATATTCACCTTCACGTGGCAATATTCAGCTCCTGACAGCTAATGGCCAGCACATAACCGTCCGAGGAGAAGGTGTCGTTACTTTCAATGTTGGTGATAGCTTCTACCGGCATAAAGTTGTTATTGCAGATATAGTAAGTGACTGCATCATTGGTTTGGACTTCATGAAGAACCATAACTGCAAAATTGATTTTGAAAGCAGCGTCTTCATATGTGGCGTAGAGAAAGTTTTTCTTAAAGGTAGTTTGCCCGGAGGTGTTTACGATTTCCACAGAACGGTTGTTTTAGGAAACTCACAGACACATGACAGCGGCAAACAGGAAGTAGTAGAAAAAGTGGACAACTCCGAACCTTGGATAGTAGCCCAAGAAGGGCTCGAAGGATTTAAAGAGACCGTATCAACGAAAGAGTTGTCAAAAGCAAAGGAACTATTACGGCAACTTTCCGAAATGTTCGCCACAAATGATGAAGACCTCGGAAGGACTGGTATGGTTAAACATAAAATTGAGCCTGGAACAGAAACGCGGCCAAGCAGAGTTCCTGTTGCGTACGTAAATAGAATGAATGAAAGAACGGAAACTCGATACAACAGGAAGATTCACTATGTAGACTTTGAAGAAGGTTCACTAGTCTGGCTTCATAATCCAGTAAGACGTAAAGGAAAATCTCCCAAACTTCAAGCTGATTGGGATGGTCCTTACACAGTGATTACGAAGATCAATGACGTAACATATCGCATAAAGAAGATGGGTAGTGCCAGGAACCAGCCTAAGATTGTGCATGTGAATCGATTGGCACGTTACAATGGATCTAATGATGCTCGGGACGAGCATGTCTAAGGAGGGGGCAGTGTTACGGAGACGGGTTAAAGGGAAACTCGCAGAAACATTTTTTTAAATTTTCGGACACTTACAAGCGTTTTCAGCAGGCTGAAACAGGTTTTCGGGCCGTTTCGGAGGAAGGCCTAACACATATCAGTTAATCAAAAATTACTCCTAGTTAACGCCGTTTTCAGCAGACTGAAACATGTTTTCAGTCCGTTTCAGGACACGAGTAATCACATGGCACCATTTCCTGAAAACCCATTTTCAGGCCGTTTCAGGCCAAGTTACACCCCTCCGGTCCGCGGAACATTCTCGAAGGTGTGTGAGAGGGACAGCCTATCGTGTGAAAGAGAGAGACGATTAGCCTCGATCATGTCTCTCAAAACTTCCAGAAGAAAGTGTGAGCAGGATGGCTATATGCGCAAAAGAGAAGAACAATTGTACCTATTACCTAACCGAATGTTCTAGAATAATGCGAGAGAGAGATAGCTACACGCATGATAGAACGAGATGGACATAATCTACTACCATCTGGAAAGTCCTCGATGTGTGTACAAGGGACGGTTGTATGCGTAAGAGAGAGATGTCCATATTTGACCTTGAACTAGATCATTCGGGAACTTGGTAGCACAATTTGCGGCGCATATATAAGCGGATCGGGACGCGGCCAGGGACAGTTTCAATTGAGATACCAAGCGATATACATCGGAGTGAGTTCAAAGCGACTAGTAGTGATTGTGATATCTGTGACTAAGTGAAATACTAGTGATTGTGATATCTGTGACAAAGTGATATACTAGTGATTTTTGTAGTGAATAGTGTTGCAAGTGATTCCTTTTGAATTCAATAAAGTAACTCTTTGTTTAACGGCTTCTTTCTATCAAACGTTACCCTATAGCTCGTAACAATATGAAAATTCAGCCCCCATTTTTGCACACGTAGGGGTGTTTTTTTTAAATTAATCAATTAATAATAATCAATAAATAATTAATTAAAGAATAATCAGTTAACAATAATTGTCGGAGAAATCACGTAATAGGTATCGCGAAAAAAAAACAAAATCAAGACAAACAAAGACGAACTTTTTTGAAGTCGTTTAAAAATAGTAGTTAATAGGTATCAAGTGTAAATAAGTTATAAGAAATTCTTCTCTCTATAAAAAAATCCCTGAACCCGAATGCTCTAAAGTCAACGCATCTCTCGTCAAAAATCGATTCGCGAGTGACTCGTCATCGCAACCGAGCTCGTCTTTACCGTAAGTGCAATTTGTAGACTTTTCGCCTTCATAAATCCTATCTTTTCCGATTCGAAACGAAACCCGGGCGCCTTGAACCGTTCACTGATTTATGTTAACGTTTCACAAGGATCGTTACGGCTAATAAATCTTGATTTAACTTGTTGCGGTAACGCGGGAATTAGCTTACCATATAAACGCGTGTCGCCACTTTTTTGTGATTGTTTGTGTGGTCTGTGGATGAAACAAATGCGGTTTGGTGAAAGCAACACATATATTATGAAAATACGAGTGCTTTATTTGTAATTGTACTAAAGGGTAACGAGACGAGCGGGTCGTTTGCCTGATGATAAATATAACGCCAATCCATAACAATTGCAGTGCCATCTCAGAACTATGAAATCTGCGCCAGACTGCATATTATGCGCTCGTTACCATGAGACATTAGATATTAAGTCTCATAAGCGCAGTAATTTCACTGACTACATTGCGGCAGTAATGCTGCCATACTGCTTAGCGGCAGACTACACGAGTAAAACGTTGGTACCCACGCAAGACGGACATTCGCAGAAGAGTTAGTCCTGCCACCTGCCGTGCTAGCATGCGAGCCGTGATAAATTTTTGTCGATGCTTATATCGTGCATTTATCTCGTATTTGCACGAGAAAGAGCGAGACAAATCAGTTGATAAATTTTGTCGTGGTGCGCATGTTAGTCTGGCTGGTTAAAAAAGTAAAGCCGTCCAATATCGGACCCTTTGATCACACACTGCGCTTAAGGCGCTTTCTGAAGCAAAACGTACAGTTTTTCGTCGCACAAATGTCCGTTTCCATACATATTACCAGCAAAAAAAGTACAGTAGTATAGCCAAGTGTTTATAGAAAATACTTATCTATACGATAGGTTAAAGAAATGGCCCAGTCTTTTAAAAAAATCGCAAATAAACCCCGAAAAATTATTTTGTCTCGACGTGCTCAATATTTTGAGCTATAACTATCATATATAGACACATACATACATACACACGCGCGCACACACACACACACACACACACACACACACACACACGCACACACACACACACACACACACACACACACACACACATGCACGCACATACATACACACATAATACAAAACATACACATAATAATACTCCTTCTCACACACAATTTTGTATTTATATTTTGATATTTGTTTTTACCTACCTCGAGAAGGCAATTCATCTGTACTACTACGACGAAAGAGTCCTGGGTTCCATAGTACGGGTCTTGAGCCTAGTGTGGGAACCAGGTGCTCCTCTACCCTCAAATTGTACTACTTTAAGCCTTTTACCAAATAAACATTTTTTCATTTTTTCATTTTAATTTTTTTCATATTTTATGTAACGAAAAGAAAGGAAACTTAATTATCTAAAGATATGTATAAAAATATTTAAACTTTATGGCGTCTATTTTTGTAAATTAAATAATACGAAATAACGTCCAACTAAAACCAAACGTATCGCCATTTTGAACCTTATTTCTTTAGAAAAGGATTATACTTAAAAACGGCTTATTACAGCCCCTTAAGTATATTTTTGCCGTTTTGTTAATTTCCCTCGAGCAGTCAATACGATCGAATCATCAATCAACGTCTGTCACGAGATTGAGTAATGTATGTATATGTCCCCTACGAGTATATTATATTGTATAGCCAAATACAATGTGTTCACACTACTCTACTTTTTTATTTTGGCTTTGCGAGTGGCAAGTGCCAGTGGCAAGGTACTCGTATCAAGGAGTTTGTGGTTAAAAAGTTCTTACAAGGAATTAAAAACAAGTAATAACGGGTCGAAGGTCGAATACCAGACGGTCTTTAAAATAACCAGGCTCATTTACACTTATGCTGAACTACAATACACACGTTTTGATAAATAATACAAAATGGACCACAAATTATTTTTGCGTTCCCATCAAAACTCTTATAACTTTTTCTTATTTTACAAACGAAACTTAACGTTTCAGAGTACCTATTTTAAACAATAAAAATGGCTCCGCGTTTAGTTGCTTACATTTCAATACTTATATAACTAAAAACTCTTTCGGGGTACCACCAATGTGCAAGTATTACTGTGTTACGGTTTGATGAGCAAATTAGTCAGTGAAATTACTGGTTTATGAGACTTTATTTTGATATCAGGAGTATTTTAAAAGTGCTTGCAATAAACGCAAAAAACTCATTTGCAACAAAATAAATTGGCCTTCGGTCCAATCCTAAGACTTTCCAGTTATGTAGGTATAATCGAATGCTAAATAAACCTACCCTTCCTTACTCTTCCTCAATAAGAAAATAGCACCTTACACTGGTTTTGGAGGAATCCGTTAAAATTCTTACAGCGCCAAGGTTCTTCAGTGTGATAATTTTACAATGGACCTTGCAAAATTAAATCAATGCCTTAATCTGACGACTTGAACGGGCCAATCTGAATAATTCAATTACTGCCTTGCTTCGTTATAAGAGAATTAATTTGGATTTATTAAAAAATTCAAATATTCGTCAATTATTCCGGACTGGAGTTTGAATAATTATTTATTTATTGGAGCTACTATATTAAAGACCGATCTCACCAACGCTTGATAAAAACTATTTATCAATTAAAATTTTTGCTATATTAAATATCAATGGTACAATTAATAAAAGAGACGACGACATCGTTAAAGAATCTGTATAATGTAACAGAATAAGAATGAAATTAGCTAAGAAAATGACTGATAAGGTCACATACAAATTAGTAATAGTGCTTACGTAGTCGTATATCTAAATCTAAAAGTTTCACGAGTCAGCATGACAATGAAGGGCAATGCCGCATGCCGCCAGCAAGTACGCTGTCAACAGATACGAGTAGTGCTATTCTAAAAACATAATATAGTTTGTTCAATTCATTCTTTCAATTGTTTTTTTGTTAGTTATTACGAGTATAACGTCTTCTGATGCATGCCACTGACTGGAATAAGGTTTTTAATACTAGTTTGCCAGCTTAAAAAACTGCACAAGAAGCTATGTTAGTTATTTATTTTTTAGTATTAGTAAAGTACTAAGTAGTTTGAGTAAATTTGTTATATTATATTGAGTTGTAGTAATTATTTATTGAAGAAAGAAAGAAAGAAAGAAAGAAAATACATTTATTTGTAGCCATTGCCCAAAATATAGATAGGAACATACATTTTGAAGGAATTTTGAACATTTGAATAAAAAACAGTATATATACTTAATTACTTTGGGAAGGATGTCTAATGCTTCTCAAGTATCGAATAGGTATTTAATGAATTTGGTGAACAAGGTACTTTAAGCTTGGATAGGCCCTTCACAGCTTTCGGGTTTATTTGATGTAGGTAATAGACCTGAATTTAATAATAAGTTTCTAGATTATTTTCAATAGGTATCTGTGTAATTTATCAAAAATTAATTTGTATTTCGATCAAATAATTTAAATGGCAGACGAGTATTATTTTATTAAAATACAAATATGTATTTGTAAAGGCTTTAATTTGTTTATTACTTTAATCATTTTTTTTGGTCCGTCTCTTATTATCATTTATTTGATAAAAGTTATTTTGTAAAAAATAGTTTAGTAATTTCTTAAGGGTATGAAAAGAAAAAATGACAAACAAAATATTTGAATAAGTATAAAAATAAAATAAATTATTACATAGTAAATTAGTATTTACACTCAATCATTCCACACTTCGGCATAAACGGAGAAGAAAAACATGGTGAGGAAACCCGCATGTTCAAGAACCACGAAATTCGAAGACGAGCCGGTCGTTTGACAGATGGTAAGCGTAACGCCGGCTCATAACAATTGCAGTGCCACTCAGACCTTTGAAACACAAAGGCCTGCGCGGCACCGCATTTCGCTCGTTACCCTGAGACATTAACCCCCTTATTCATAAACGTTCCGTAACTTAATTAATCACCAGAAAGTGTTTTGTCTCGTTTTCACGCGTAAGAGTTTCCGTCAACGAGAAGTTGACACAGCAGTTTAATGCATAGATTATCTTATTGAGTTTTTATGAATAAGGGCGTTAGTCTAATAAGCTCAGTAATTTAAAAAAAAAAAATCTTATTTCAATACCGCACACTGTCACTCGTCCACATCCCATTTCCAACTTAAAAGTATCCCAGAAATTCATCCTGCTAAGTACGGGCTTCGATTTTTAAAAGCCCAGGATAACGTCAAACCGTGGTACGTCAGATAAGCGACGACTACGCCATCTATCTTCCCGCCAGACGTATGCAAGATACGGGCCACCCACATGATATAATCGAAAATCGCTTACCAAAATCCATCTACATATTCCTTCTGACAACGGCTGAAATTGGCTTTAGATTTTATTGGAAGTTTTTCGGGCAAGAAATTGAATTGTTATCTCTAGTGGTTGGGCAGGGATGGGGTGAGGGGGTTGTTTAGTGGTTATAAAAGGTTTATGTCGGCGAGTGTTGGTTTTAACGTGGGCGTGAAAGGGGATGTTTTTAATCGCCGAAGTCTAAAAGAGGGTAATATGTTTCACGTGAATATGAGAGTTTATATATTTGGATATTATTTCTTTGAATCCTTCCGTTATTCGACCCAATTGTTTGTTAAAGTTATTTATGCTTTTTTATTGTACAACGAAGTAACAAGACGAGCATATCTTTTGCCTGATGGGAAGCATAAACCCTACTCATAACATTTACCACCAGTGACCAGTGCCACCCAGAATTTGAAACAAAAAGGGCTGGGCAGCACCGCAGTACGCTATACTCTAGAACAGGTGTTATTTTTAACCGACTTCCAAAAAAGAAGGAGGTTATCAATTCGTCGGGTATTTTTTTTTTATGTTTTTACCTCAGATCTCGGTCATTTATATACCGATTTGGAAAATTCTTTTTTTATTTGAAATGGTATACCTTATATATAATGTGAGTAAATTATGTATGTAATCGAAGTTAAGTACGCCTGAAACCCATTTGAGGTTATGTATTCAAGATTACGTAGAAAAAGTACTGTTGACAAAATATGAATAAATATGAATTCGTTCCGTAATTATGTTGTTTGTGTGTTATTTAAGAACGAACTCGGTTTATGTTCTGAAATATTATTTATTTTGGCAATGCGTGACGTGTTTACAACTGCTTGGATGGTTACTCCACCGTCGACTTTCTTGCCCTACTTTTCGATGGTGAAGGCTTTGGAACGAGGCAATGACAATGACAATGACCCTATCATTATAACTTCCGTGAGTGCCATTTCAAAGGCATAGAGGCAACTTAGACGCTCATGCATACCTACGTTTGCTTGTCAGAATAACACCGCTTTCGCGCCAAGCGCGGATTTCGTGATGCTCGAAATGCGCGCTTGACGCAAAAGCGTTGTTATTATGACAAGCTAACGTACGTTTGCTTGAGCGTCTAAGGTGCCCCATACTCACTCACCCCACTCTTTAATATTCTGTTATGCACCTATGTTCATTATGACTGGTTGACTGTGAAATCGTAATAAGCCTGCTTATTGTACTGTCTAAATGTGGTTTAGATGAGTACCTACTTCTATATTAGCTCTATACCTAATATTATATATATGAGTGACTTAGGGCACTGTATGATTGCATTAAAAGCCTTTTTTCTTTTGTATGTAAAAAGCAGAGAAAATCAATGAAAAATCAATTGCAAACATTCTAAAAATTCTGAAAATAAATTATTACATAGCATAGTTGGTTAAACCATCTGGTCTAGATAAACCAGAAGACACGGGTTCGAATCCCGTTGGCAGCTAAATTTTTGAGATGTGTTTGTACGAGAAGGTTACAAGTATAAATATCCAAAGGTAACGAAGAAGGCGGCAAAAAAATTTTCACTTCGTTGCAGTACGTACAATTATAGTATTATGTAAATTCACATTGAGTTTGCAAATATCCCACTAATCCTACTAATTTTATAAACGCGCAAGTTTGTGAGGATGGATAGGTGGATGGATTTTTGTTAAAACTACTAAAGGCGTTTTGATAAAACTTTTCAGTAATATAGCTCATATATCAAAATATCACATACAGCCTTACTAATAAACATTGTATAACGGTTGAATAGTTAATGTCTCGTCTCTTTCGATTCAGTTTAAAATAGTCAAAGAACAACAAAGACAAAACATAGTATAACTATACCACCGTTAGGTATTCACTGTTTATTAGTACCTACGCAGTGACTACAATTTATATAGATATATACCACGCATACGAAGCCGCGGGTGGAAGCTAGTGAAGATATATTGTTTAAACAAAACTACATGCTGCCTATAAATCATTAAAACAGTTTTCATATTAGGGTGAGTTGACAATACTATTACAAAATAGCAAAAAATATCAGGGCTGGCAACATGCATATTTTACTATAAAGAAAGGGATGTGGTAAATATAGAAAAGATCGAGGTCAAACATAAGCCAATAGTAAGTACAAAACGGACAATGAAAGAAAATTAACATCGTTCGAACCATGTCAGAAAATTACAAAAGTTACGTCTTGATTTATATTGGACTTAACAACCCTGCACAAAAAGACATAGAGAATTGAATTCGGTCGAAAAGGCTAGGTCGGTGGCCATCAAGAATAGTGATGTACGGCAATGGTCCTAGGCGATCGGTGACCCCTACTAATTGGATTTTTCACAGCCCTAGGTGGGGATTGGGGAACTCTAATTTACGATTTGAAAGCGTGCTTCGAATATCTTTATTATGATAGCAATGTATCTGCGTAGTAGTTAGTGATAATTAAAATAATAAAGAAGGGAGAGATAGGGAACGACCGATGATTTGTGTTCAGTTATATAGAGACGTTCCTACAAATTGGAAGTGTTCGGGGAAATTTTACTAATTCGTTTTGAAATACGATAACGAAAGCAAAAATAATTTTATTGTTTGTCTTATTTAATAAAGGTTTAGTTTTATTCTATTTGATAGTTCACAGATTTGTCAAATATTTAGTATGTATAGTTATATGGATAAAAATAGATGAATATATTATTGTAATTTAGTTGTAACAATACCGTTAATTAACGTTAATTGTGTTACCGTGCATAAAGTTAAAAATATAAATACATTTAACGTTATGCACGGTAACGCTTTGGAATTTATTTTTAACGTTATCCACGGTAACCCTTCGGAGTTAAAGTGAATTAACGGTATTTTTTTGGTATTTGGTAACGTTAACAAGCCTTGCTCAAGAGTAACTGCCGGAGTTATCCAAGAGTTATCGATGGATAATAAATTAAAAATTAAAAAATAAGCATTACTTAATAATAAAATGATGTGAATAATAATAAAACGATTAGCGTTTAGAGTAAAATATCGAGTTCATTAATTTGAAGTGTGGGTACAGACATAATCCAAATTCCCAGACAGTAGAATGACTTGTCTAATTGTTATGAGGGCTTAATAAAATTTGAACTTTCGGTATTTTGGGTAGTTAAACCAGACTATTTGCTGAGCATTCGTGACTAATGTACTGGAGAAACTAAAATATCGGTATGTTACATAGAGCTTGGAAAGTTTGATGATATTAATTTAATTTTACATTGTTGGTATTTTATCAACAATATCTTTAATAGAAGGTTCTATTAGAGTTTTTGTGTGAACTTTAGAGTTCACTGTGTTCATATAAATGTCACTTATCATATCAGAAAATATGATAAATGATCTTATAAACCAAAAGCCTTACCAAAAGATGGGTCTTAAAAGAAAAAATAAAGTAAGGGATAATACATACCTACATTCTTGTGATAAGAAGCATTTCTTAATTCTATTTTTAATCTAACCTTTTCAAAGTAATATTAACCTATAACCGAAAAAGATTAACATATAAACGAACCAGGTATGTTTTTACAGAATACACAGAATAAAAATATTTAATCAGTAGATACTATTATAAATCAGAAACTAAGTTCGATCACAGAACAGTTGAGATAGTGATAAAATGCTTATCTGGAGTAAAAAACACATCTAGGTATGAATACACGTCAGCACGTGAAACTAAGTCCAAATATTCTTACTGAAAAATACTACAAAACAATTTAAAAGCAACAAGCATTAAACAAGAATTAAAAGGCATAGTCCGCTTAAACATAACTTTCACAGTAGAAGCAAAGAGAGTCGTCGCTGCTCAAATAACAACTAACTAACATATGTCCCGGCTTCCGAAGTCTTTCTTTTAGATACGAGGCTATACGGAATAAAAAAGGTGACAAGTGTGTGCTATTTTAACTACGTAGAGTTCCGTAGAATCGAAGAATGGAATAGAAAAATAATTATTCAGCACACTATGAAACAGAAGTAAAAAGGAAAACAAAGAAAAGAATATACAAGAAAATTAAATCAGATAATGCTTAAAAACTAAGAATTATTCAATCACCAACAAGTTATGCATACCTATTATTTATTACCAATATATATTGAAGTATGTATGTATGTAGATGTATTTATTAAACTGTACCAACCATCCAAACCAATACTTACATCGTAGGTATTAGTAGTTATAATTACGAAAGGTTTGTTTGTGAACTTAAATATATACATTACATATCTCATTTCGCTGCCAACGGGATGTCAGCGTCTGTGTTGTATGTGCAGTCAAAAAATGCGTTATTGTGCCAAATTTAACTTATATTCCAAAGAATATTATATATGTTAATGCACTACTACCCGAAAATGTTTCTTTCCGTGCATTCCTCTCCATCCAAAGGTTGCCTGGAAGAGATTGCTGTTTAGCAATAAGGCCGCCCATTGTACCTTTACTGTAACCATTGTTTTATTTATTTATTACTTGTACATCTTGGATTGCAATAAAGAGTTATTGTATTGTAAGTCAGATTTTTTGATCGAGTAGTTCAGGGCTACAGACTGTCGAGTTTGCTTGAGCGAGAACGTTTTGGTAACGATGGCAATAGGGAGATGGAGACACAGAAGGAAAAAGAGCAACAGCTTAGATTTTTAGGATCGATAAAGTCGATCCTGAAAAAGAAAACTTTTATGATAAAACATTTTTAATGTGTTTACTAACAAAAATTATGTGCTTTTGTGGTTTTAAACCACGCGATATAACATGCATGATAATATTAAGTTATATCACAAAATTTTCTCACATCAACAACCAAAACTTTACATGGTAATAGAAGATTCATTCCGTTATTTCAGCTACGGAACCCAAAAAAAGAAAACCGCAAAAGTTTGTTCCGTCTTTCTCAAAGCCGCACAAGTTTTTTCATAGTCACGCGGCTCCCAAAAAGTTCGCTTTTTATAACTTTTGGTGTGTAAGGTTTTATCACTTGCATGGGGCGACGTATAATAAGTTTGAAATTCAGATTTTTAATATTAATAAGTTTTTGTGGAAAATATATATTTTCAGACAAGCTTTTATAAAAATACATAATACTACATACTGATACTGATAATAATATAAGATACTGTAATCTTGTGGGCCACTTGACGGCTCCATCATCAGGATCCTGAACATAATCTAGGTTTTCTGTTTTTGTCCAGTCGTGTAAATCTTTAGCCACTTGTTTATTTAGTGCAGACGCGTATTAGGTACATGAATAGTCAGTCGATCTTACATGAATGGGAGATTCCAATTAAAAACTAAATTTTCATAAAATTATTTTATTTAATTTATACAGTATAGTTACTTACTAAATTTCAATTTCAATTGTATCTGTAAAATAATCTTTATGCCAAGCTGTGGTAGAATGGGATACATTGGAAATAAGTCGCAAATTTAGATATATTAGAATAGAAAGTAGTTTAAGTAAATGAGACGACAGACGGGCGTACGAACGACAGGGTTTTATAATCTAAGTACAGAACTCTATTTATGCCTATAATTCATTAACACAAATTATCATGTCATTGTCATCTTCAAACGACAAGAGAATAGGTAAGCGTGTCTTATCTTCGACCGCATCATCACTTACCAGGTGATATAGAGGTCAAACGCAAAACTAAAGAATATTAACAAAAAATGTCACGCCGTGGATATCACGATAGTATCGCTCTGGTAAATTTGCGCCACGTTGCCACAACTGTCACGTCTCGAAGTGTCGTTCAACTCAATAAAATAAAGTCCAAATGCACCAACATCGGCACACAGAGTCGCATTGTTTCAAACATTACATAATAATATGACAACAACTAGCTCCCGCACGACTTAAGTGGCTCTCCTCGAGCGAAAGGAGCAGAGGAGCGAAACGAGCGAGCGGAACGTGAGCACGAATACCAATATTCTAAGTGCACATCGCGTGGTTTGTCATAACGGGTTTACTGTGGGATGTACTTTTGTCGTTATGGTATTAGAATATTATCCTTTAGCTTCACATTACCTACGTGCTATTTTACCTTCTGCGTGCTTATATTTTTGTAGTATATTTTTATTTGAAGCTTTTAGTATACTAGACGGCACTTTTAAGCTAAAATTATCCTTACTTGCTTAGAATGGAGCATGGGTAGCAAAAAGACATGGCCTCTATGCCTCCGATACAAAGAACCTTCTTAGGCAAAGAAAACTTATATTTGAAACGTAGAAAATTCGAGTACAAATGCTCATTTATTTTATACATTATATCGGGATTTTTACCGTCATGTTCACGGGATTACTGACAATATGTGTGACTGCAACGCATGTTGTGACTACTACCATATACCATACCATAATAATTTTGCAACAGCGTCGAAATATAGGGAGCACTCTCTTTCCAATAAATAACACGAGAAAGGGATCGAATATATTTAGATCTAAATTTAATTTAAGAGCTGTCAAATATCATCGAACCTTGACCAATTGGTCAATGCGTGAATTTACTAACTACTCGTACAATCAAATGGATCAATTTGACAGATCTAAAATATATTCCATCACTTTCTCGTGTTCTTATTTAGAAAGAGAGATTGAAACTAAAATTAGGATCAGGTATGTGATGCCAGAATTGACACCCATTTTAATCAAGTGCTCATGTATATACGAAAGATGCAGAAAAATTACTAGAACCGCATGTTTGCTCTCTTTCCAATAAATAACACGAGAAAGGGATCGAAGATATTTAGATCTAAATTTAATTTAAGAGCTGTCAAATATCATCGAACCTTGACCAATTGGTCAATGCGTGAATTTACTAACTACTCGTACAATCAAATGGATCAATTTGACAGATCTAAAATATATTCCATCACTTTCTCGTGTTCTTATTTAGAAAGAGAGATTGAAACTAAAATTAGGATCAGGTATGTGATGCCAGAATTGACACCCATTTTAATCAAGTGCTCATGTATATACGAAAGATGCAGAAAAATTACTAGAACCGCATGTTTGTAGTGTAAATAGAACATTATTTCTATAATAATCGCTCACATGTGTTATTACGTGTCGAGCGTGTTCGTTGCTCTTTATCATGAGTCTTCTCGCAGTGAGATCGATCAAATTTATATGAGCAACTGTAGCATGTCGTCTAATACTAATTTAAAATATATTCTTTTCACTAATAAACAACTACAATCTTACATTAAAAATAATTTCAGTTTTGAAGCTCGTTCAGTTACTTGCGTAAAATAGATTTTTATATTTCAGTTAATTGTCTGAAAAAGTTTTTCATAATTATCAGCCAGAAAAAAGTCATTATTTTTAATAAAATATCGAAATACTAAACGGACGTCTGTTACTAATTTTCTAAAAGCCAGCCTTTCAAAGCTTTGATCAAAAAAAGTCTAAAAACGTTTTTAAATTTTCAAGTCTTAAAATTATGACTATTTTACAAGATTCCATTCATGTTAGTTAAAAAGTTTTAATAAAGGCACGAATTAACTAAGAGTCAGGGGAGTTTAAACACCTTAAACCGGCCTCTCCAAAAATAGCTTGAAATAAATAAATAAGACTCAATGGGAAAAAACACCAACAATTTGACGTCTTCCAGCTGATGATGATGATGATGATGGTAACCATATTTTACTTTAGTAAATGAAAATAATAGTGAAACGCTTCTACTCAACATCACAAAAATATCTTAAACAAAATATTCTTACATAATAATATTATCATTTCAATTTCTGCATTTCATTCCGCCGGGCCCGTTTTGAACTCAAGTCTCAGACGACGCAACCAATTTCAAAAATTAAAGTTTACTTTATTCTTGACTGCACGGGAAAAAGTCTGGGGAATGGAGGCTTAGAGCTACGCTATTACTACAAGCGCGTCTCACTACTACTTATGGCGGGAAGATGTTACGCTTATCCAGTCCACCGTTGAGTTTGTAGCCTGTTTTCTCGATTGATAGACTTTGGAACGACATCGGGCTCATGTAGACTAGCTAGCTAGATTAGGACCCACTTGAATCAAATGCCTTCGTGCACCGGCGCTCGTCTCTCCTAACTCCTAACCCATGTATATAAGCAACGGCTCAAGCCGAGGTTCATGATTATGATACTCCTATAAAATAGTCGCCAAACACCATTTTTTAAGACCGAGCTTTTCGGGCTCTCTCCTCTCGTTCGGTGTAGTACTGCAATTTTTATGGGCAGGCGTTATGTCATAAGACAAACGACCGTCTCATCTCGTTACTTAAAAATCTCTTTTTTGTATAGTTTTTTCTTTTCTTGCATTAGTTTTTGTAACCCAACATACCATTACCTAGTCTATATTGCGTGCATAACCGCAAACTTCTTACCATAAAATGCGCGGCCCCAATCCCCTCTCGTCGTCAAAACTTTATACAGCAAATATAATATGCTTGCGACCCTATACGACCCCCATCATCTCACAAAAACCTTACGAAATGCTTGAGATACATGATACAACTGTTTGCGAACTCAATCTAACTTTAAAATAGTTCTCGGTGTTGACACATACGCTAAGAACTAAGTAAAATTAATAAATATGTCCCGTTTAATTCTTTGGGATCGGTCTTAACAATGCATAAGTATTGATAACTAATACCCAACGATTGCATAAGTACATAGACCTTTGCCTACAGCTAGAGTTCTCTGTATCTAAAGAAGAAGGAACTATACGAGGTACGAGAGTTCAACATCCAAGTTTGAAAGAAAAATCCAAGAAGGAATTTCTTACAAAACACCTGCATATTAATTAACACACAAATTTAAAATTGTCATTGAATCTTGAAAATAAATTACCCAATAAAGTTACCCCACAAAAGTAGTCCAGACCTACAAAGTTCCGGATAATTCAATTCCATTAACACCCACGATAAAAGCAACACATATAACTCCTAACTTGCTAATTTGTTTTATATTCTGAAAGTTGGTTACACGGTCCACTCACGGCGCTTAGCGTCAAGTCTTTCTATTCAAGAGTCCTATTACTAAGGAAAAAATAATACAATTTATTAGTACCAAGTTTGTTATCCCGAGCGGATGGTGTTTGGGTTACGTGATGTCCTTAGTTCCAAAATATGTTTTTTTATAATTCTTCTACTTTTAACTTTATTCTTACTTCTTTATTTGTTTAGTAAAAAAAACTTTGATTTGGACATCACAATGTCTTATGAAGAAAGAAAGAGTAAAAAGCACATCTTAAAATATCATGCAGCCTCAGACACCCTCCATCAAACAAAACAATTAGGTATTCTACTGACATAATTATTTGATTGCCTTGTAATGATTTATGCCCCGCGGAATTACAATGCTAGAACTAACTTTTCTGTGAGTCCATCCGGGTGGTTTGGTTATACCGCTTTGCTCGTCTCTGTCACCAAGCAATAAAATACTTGCGTTCCGGTTCCATGAACAAATTAGCTAATGAAATGAGTTATGAGACTTATAACTGCAGGTAAAGGGTCGCACTGTATTAGCCCTTACGTCAAACTTTTTTTAGCTGAGAATACGATAGTTATGAGAGAATAGTTATTAGTATTATGCTCATCATCAAAATCAATATCAAGAAAAAGAACAATAGAAAGATAGATAGAAAATTCTTTATTGCACAATCATAGTTAAAGGTACATAGGCGAACTTAATGCTATAAAGCATTATCTTCCAGTTAACCTCGGTGTAATGTGGTGATTTTACACGGTAGTGCAGATAATCTTGATTGGATGGATAGGTATTTAACTAATTTAACAGCATAAATACATATATACATACATACATAATCAAATATAATATAGGCATACCCCAAGGAAAAAAAATATAGTGATTTGCTCAGTTTGTGGTCTTGTTTTGGAGAGCAAGATAGTAATTATACACTTTGGACTTGAAAATACCAATCGATAATGCCTGGCGAATATCCGGCGGAAGATCATTCCAGAGGCGTATTGCGGTGACAGTGAAGGAATCCGAGTATAATGCCGTTCTATGTTGTGGAAACATTAATTGAAAATCTTGAGAAGAGCGCTGTGGACGACCAAGAGAAGAGAGTGATGATGACAATGATGATGAATGAGGTCATTGAGACAATGACCTCATTATCCCCGCTACATCTCACAATTTGCCCCACAACACCAATGGGACGCAGCTCTGCGACGCACTAAAGCTTCACGTCACCACCCTAATGGAAAACATCATGAGTCCTGACATCGACTCCCGTGAGGACCAAGTCTTGTTATCCACAGTATTATGTAATAAAACAGCGAAATGGATGCCATTCAATATGGATATAAACAGCCTGTAATAGGTAGCTAATGTAGTATGAAATTAGAGGACTAAAAGTTTCTCGGGAAATGTTGGGTGCTGAAAGTTGAACTTTATAGGGTTAAATCTGATGCCAGAAGATTGATTACGTAAACAGTTGTGTGGAGTAGAATGAACAAGGGCAATGCCTCCGATTTACGAATGTAGTTCACAAACATAGGTGTCTTTCTAATTAAAAACGTATGAAAAGTATGAAAGATATGTGAAACCTCTTCGATATTGTCCATCCTATTCTCCAAATGGAAAAGAGACGCTACTAAATTCATAGGCATTAGTTACACGCAAGCCATTTATTTGACCAATATAAAATAGGTACAAGCCATTATTTTCTTTTGTTTTTAATTGGAAGGAGACTTAAAAATTATTAAAGTATGACACTTACACATCTAAGCAGAAACATGTGACGGTTTTCTATAGGCCTACTAGAAAACCATGGTTAGAGAGCTCAAAAACTGCACAAACTTAACTATCTCCTTCCATCATTCAATAACCAAACAAAATTTCACATAAAATCGATTAAGAAAAGTGAGTCGATTACATGATCGAGTGAGATAGAGTTCGAACGCTTCCAAAAACACTTTAACACTTAGAGCGATTTTACCCTACGATTTTTTAACAAACTTTCAATCTCCGAAATGAATGAACCGATTTTAATGAAACTATATAAATGAAAGCAGAATACGTAGATCTAAATAAATAACTAACAGACAACATTTTAAAAATGTCTAATTTATAAAAAAAGCAACGTGTAAATCCGATTGATCAAATTATTAAACTGTGTCACATAAAAAATTCGATTTCACATTCGTGTCCCCACCAAGTCCTCGCTCTAGTGACAATGTTCCGAAGTAAATAGATAATAAGTTACGCCATTGACAAATGCGTAAAGTTCTTCCGCATGGGGGGATATCCAAGGGTAAGTTAGAAGTTAACTGTTCGAAGAAGGGCTGAGATAGTGAGATGAACTGGCGGGTTCGGATTGAGATAAATTACGTACTGATTGGGAATCGGACTTGAGTATTGTTCAGAGATTTTACTTTTACTTTTGTGGCGTTCTATTTGCAACCTTAATGAGAATTTTTTATCCTCCTTGAATGACTAATCCAGCATTAATCAATACAAATAAATAAAATAGAAGTGTCTGTTTGTAATCCTACTTCCTATTATATATAATATTATAGATGCGAAAGTGTGTTTGTTGGTTTGTTCTTCTTTCACGCAAGAACGGAGCAACGGATCGACGTGATTTATGGTATAGATATAGTTATGGACTGGAGAGTAACATAGACTCCAGAGTATTATAGGCTACTTTTTATGCCGGAAAATGCACGGTTCCTATGGTAACGCGGGTGAAACCACGGGCAGATGCTAGTACAAAATAAATAGTACTTTACCGAGTGGTAGGACCAACTCTTCTGGAAGTGTCCATCTGGGTGGGTACCAGCAGTATTCTCGTTTACACTGTCATCATACAATAATACATGCAGGAATAAATTAATGCTGGCACATTACTATACCTACTACAGTTGGATGAGTAAAGTACTCAGTAATTTTTTTAGATATATGAGACATTAATAGCTATAATGTCTCAGGGTAATATAAAATTGTCAGAATCTTTCAGCAACTTTTAAATCTTTTACATAAACCTCTTTACGTTTGGTTTTCAGTATACAGTGACCTCATACGACTTATTTTAGTATAGAAAACATTACATCTGCAGACCTCTCTATAAAAATTTCGACCTAAACTAGTATCGTAGAATATTTATAGAAACGAAAAGAGTTAGTACTCTCAAACCTCAAGACTAGCATTCTCAAAATTGCGCATTGTCTGGGTGGAATGACAAAACCTTTGCATAATTCAAAACCATTTTGTATAAAGCAGTTGGAGTGCAACAAAATATACAAAAAAGCCTCCGAAAACATCTTAAAAGAAATAGAAAAGTGAGCGTCTCGACACCACCGAGAATATGGAATTGAATAATAAAAACTTTAATAGTTGCCTTGACAGCGCTAAAAGCTAAGAAAAATAAACATTTTGGTACCTTTAGGATGATATTCTTTGAAGCATTTACTTTAGTATTATAAAGCTTGTACATTTAAGTTGAATCTAACATTAAAATTTAATATAATAAAAAACTCATGTATTCTATGAGATGTAAATACATCGGAATCTATTTTCATAGGCAGAAACTTTGAAATTTAAGCTGGGTCAAATAACATTAAAAAATAGGTAGGTTTACTTCATCAACGCTTCAAAAATACTGCAAAACATCTTGATAACTTTTTTTATAGTAATAGCCTTGCAATTTCAACTGATGCTAAGTGGCGATACGTCAATTTGGCAGTTACATAAAACTTTAAAACTGGTATTATAAATACTCACAAGCAGAAACAACTTTGAAACTAGCAATCTTTAAACCCCCGCTATAAATATTTATAGCTATTTTTTAATAAAAAGCCTCGATGAATCTAAAACCTAACTGTTTAACTATTCAGAGATTAAAACATCTTGAGCACTTGGACTGGAGAGTCTTAAACAAAGAGTTTTACATCGCCTCAAATATTTAGCGTCGCACCAATCGTTTCTAATGGACTGTGGTTTATGCATTGGGTACACTTTCAAATACAATTGTCTAGAGGCATGCTTTGTATTGCATAAATGTTTTACATTTGCACATTTTAATTAAGCTACAGGTTTCTGAAAGTTTTTATTAAGGTCTAAGCGATACGAAGGGTTTTTATGTTTCGGTTTTATTTTCGATAGTATGGTTTTTTTATAACTATGAGTGACCAACAAGCATGTGCGTTACCTAATCTAATTAAGTGATGGCACCACTTGAACTATGAACATTTGCAATACCAGAGGCATTTCAACACGTTACTGTAACGTATTGAAAATTGGTATTTCATACTCTTTCCAGAAAGTTTATAAGTTGAATTGCTAGACAGTGATATTTTTTTCTGGCAACAGGAACCAAACCGTCTTCTGCTCCACTTGCTTCTTCAAATCCTATTTCGTAATACTGCAAAAGTATCTCCACAGTAAAAAACTTTGGCAAGTTAACTCGCTGTACATAAGAAACGATAAGGAGTGCCCCCTTGGCAGTAAGCAGTCGAGAGCTACAGAATGAATTTTAAACGAGAACCATGTACCGCTAGACAATTGAAAGTGTGCATTATGCATGGAGCTAAAACTCTTGGGACCAATTGTTGGGACGACGCAAAATATTTGCGGTGTGGCCAGCTTAAACTTGGTTACAGTTTTACCATCTTAGATAAGACGTCTTAACCTTCAAGTATCATATATATCAGGTATAAACAACCTTCTTGTGTTGTTATTTAGTAGTAGGTATAAAAAATAAGTCGATGTAAAAAAGTCACATAAATATAAGCGTATTTCATATAACACTGGTACACATCTTTTAAACTACAAAACCGATTTCGATGAAACTTACGCTGTTCCGTCGAAGTAAATGTAAGCCACTAAAAAGGTCACAATCTGATTAATAGTTTCGGAGAAATGGGTGGACAAACATATCTACATACATACATACACCTATACAATTTTGTATATTTATTTGGAAGCTCTAATATATTATCATAATATATGTGAATTTATGTCAGTTCCAAAAATATTACATACGTGCCGAATAGATAAGCTCCTTTTTTAAAATTAAAAAAGCAGTGCTTTTAGATTTTGCATTGTGTTAGGACAATACCTAGCGCTCGCTTGGGTAGCTATGTATCCCTGTGATTGAAAACCATCAAGCTCTTTTTGTGTTTCAGAAACTGCACTTCAGAGGCAGTTCTATCCTAAGTCTAGTGTATTCACCAACTTCGACTATGCTATGAGATGACTGTTCAAACGCTATATAGCTATAATCATTATCATTACCCACTGATACTCAATCACCCATTGCACTGCTGAGTATAAGCCCCCGTTTGATTTTGCCATCCTCTCGAGCCTCTTATCACTATAATGATCGATATAATTTACACTACCGATATAATTCTACTATACTTACTCTTATCAATCCAAACGTCCATTTAATCCTCCAACATCACCTAAATCCTTTTTATTCGCTCGGTTATTCTCCGAAGTGTATTATGAACCAACGGAAGAAGTTGTGATTCCAGTTTTCAGTTTTAAAGCCTTCTCTTGCTCTAATCCGAGCTGCCCAACAGCCGGTGAGCGCTTATTTGAGGAGCCCTTGAAACTCCAGCCTCTGAAACAAATAGCTTTCAGCTTGCCACTTTGGAAATGCATTTTATCAATGGATTTTTTATTTTAAATTTATTTTTTACCTCTCAAGCTCGGAAAAGGTTGTTTATCTTTCTAAATATACTTTTTATACACTAGCGTGGAAAAGGTAGCCGCACCCGCCACTGCCGTTCCGCGTAGAAAAAGCACTTTTGCACGCAGATTTCGGTTGATAAACAAAAACTTTCCTCGCTGTAATGAGGTGAAAAATTGTGCTTCAGTAGGCAGCAAAGTTATTTTGCATCTCGTACCTTTGAAACCCTTGCTACAATCAGGATTCAATCTAACCAAATATCAACTTTTCAGCCTCGCATAACAAATAACTATTTTTATGTATAATAGTAATGACACTTAAGCCGTCCCAACTAAAGACCAACGTTGGTCGAATGCAGTACGCCGAGCTAGGGGCCGATTTGTGCCACTTTTTATTTCTTTTCTTTTTTAACGGTATATATAGTCATTATTGTCAATTTTTTTCTTTTTTCAGTCTATCAGGATCTTTGTACCTACAGGAAATCACAAAGCCTCTTTTGAAAATAGAGGAAGAACGCTTTCATAGTGCAGTGACTTGGGTGAAAGATAAACTTATATATTATGATATATTATATATACTGATTTCTTTCCCATAGGAACCGTGCCTACATTTTTCCACCATTATTGTTTAAATTTAGTCATTTTTATATTTTATTAGGAGGGATTCATTGTAAAATATATTTTTAAACGCCACTTTCATATCTTATCACGTTCACAGAGGTACTCATATATCATTTTGTTTCTTATGAAAACTGAGAGATAGACGTGCTTCGTGTATTGTTATTTTTCTAATATAGCTAAATAAAATTTATGTTATTTTTGATATTGATATAATAGAACAAGAATATATAGGTACAAATACATAGTACGAAATACCGCTGTGCGAGGCATTCGTACTTTCTTCAGCTATCGACATTAAGATAATAAAAATACTGTGCTTCATCTTCATTTATCATTTTGATAGCTTTAAATATAGTTAGGTAAGCTTTCTTATACGGCTTGCGTTTGAGCGCAATCTCACCTGAAGTTAAGTGACAATGCGGTCGATGATATAACATGCTTGTACAAAGCTACCCTTTCACTCTCTTTTTGAAGACTTCCAATTCAAGAAATACAGATGCCGGCAAGGAATCCGATTCCTTCGCTGTCTATAATGAATATATTGTAACTTGGCAACATGGCATTGAAAATGATGATAAATTAAATAGTATAGTCTCTCAATAAACCAACGAAGTACTTGAGTTTTACACAATGAAATCCACTGAAACGCGTGTCGATAGTCAATGAACGAAATTTTTCTAGCTCCATAAACTTGCCTTAGGGACTATCCTGCCATTCAAACTACTACCAAAATTCTAAAATTTTCACCCTTAATCCTTCGACTTAAGGACTATAAGACGGTAGGTGTAAAGTATGTAAATAGATTCAGGAATAGACAGAAAACTCTATATTCTTTTGAATAGCAATTTTTGTGGTATAATATCAATCGTGTAGCATAAGTGGAGGGGTTGGTCGACCCTTTTCATGGTATCTGTCACATTCTGATGTTGAGAAAATATTGTGAGTGATATAGGGTGATAATATTGCCTGGATGTACATATGTGTTGTGAATTATTGGTATGGAATCTGTACATTAAACCGCTATTTTTATAGTCTCCTCAATATAGTCAAACGCAAACCCTATATGGTTGAGAAGAGGTTACCACTTTTTTTAGACGTAAAAATGTTGAACATCTAACGGACGATATTTTTATTTGCTCTCCTTTGAAATAGATTTTTTCCCAGAAACCTCTTTCCATCACCTAAACAAACGAGTTCTCTTGCAAATTGGACTGACCACTGAAATAAAATACATTTGACAGCGTACTCTGCAAAAAAAACACTTTACACGCACGACCAGAAAAAAACAAAAAAACGCGATGCGACCACTCCAATACCACTACTTTCGAGCAACATTTAATCGCAGTTTAAACACTAACCAGCTGCACCATCTGCTTCGCTATGGCTTCGTTAAAAGGATAGAAAATTAAGAAGCTTTTTGTCCTTTTGTCACATTTTCGTTTCATAGACGTTTGCACTTTTCAACAACAAAACGTTGCTCGGTGAGCGCAGCGAAAAATGCAACAGCAGCTTCGCTCGAAAGAATTGAATTAAAAATGTCGACGGAATGTTCTCTTGTTTTTCGCGTGGCGCTCGACTGCCCGCAAATGGACAATTAGTCGGCTTCAAGGGAGACGAATAAAAGGAATATAGCTACTTCTACGTTGTAATTTTTCGCGCGTGACGGTATAATCTCGCATGTTCTGCGACCCGATAGCGTAATTTTAGATGCGGTTTTTAACTTGTTTTGAGTTACTGTGGCGTGTTTTTAGACTTTTAGCTTTTTCTAACGTGTTACTAATTTGTATGCCGGGCGTTGTAGGTTGCGTTTAGTTTTTTTTACAAAGGAATTGTGACTGAATATAGAATTGGGTTCGAAGCGTAGCTCCGACTTGCCATTCTTAACCGATCGATAAAGTTAAGCAACTGGTGTTTTTTTATACTATTTGATAACAAGTCGCGCTGGTCGTTTGCCTGATGGTAAGCGTAACGCCGGCCCATAACAACTGAAGAGCCACTTTGAACTTTGAAACACATAGGCCTGCGTGGCACTGCTCTGCGCTCGTTACCCTGAGACATAAGGTATTAAGTCTCATAAGCCTGGGAATTTCACTGGCTATTTTGCAAACAACCGTAAAACAATAACGCTTGCTGCTTGGCGGCATACTTTACCAGCAAATTGGTAGTATCAACCCTTGACGGACACCCGCAGAAGAGTTAGTCCTGCGACCTAGTAATGTATTATTTACAACTAAGCTTATCGTGCTTTTAAGGGCACACTAAGCCGTCTGCCCCGATTGTTGTCGTAAGACATTATCATCTCAGAAGTCTAGATATTTGCGCTTAACGAGGCGTAAGTAAAGTAAATTGTGTCGTTGGATCATAGTCACTTCTTCTAATTACAAATCTTTCTTTTTTCTTCGAGGAAGTCTTTTTACATGTTGCTGTCACGTGTCTCTCAAAGTGGCGGTCCCTTTGGCCTGCTACCCTACTTTCCAATAGTTTGGAAAATATATAAAAAGGTATGGTAGAGATACTTGAGAAAACTCCTACAAACCAATGTCAAAATGTGAAGAGCCATATCCGAGATTGCTTTACGAACCCCGAAAACTTCCTTCCTTTGTAATACTAAGTATAATAGAAACATTAATTTCACAGAATAGTAGACCTACAAACAAACAAACTTTCTCCCTCTTTATTATATCTGTGGAGATAACTTTTAAGTCACTTTATATTCTTGCGGAAAGGACTCCTTAGAAGGTACAAGTTTTTAAGTGATTATTTTTTTCTTTTAAGCAAAGTGACAATTTAATTAGAATTCTATGGGAAGCGTGAACTGAATTTTAAGTACTAAAGTTGTTTTCTTCAGATTTTTCAACGAGAGCGCCCGTTCGAGATTTGATGTTGATTTTAATTTTGTTGTACTTGGTATAAAATATCAATGTGTACTACGAAATATTTTAACTGTCGAGCATATTAATGTCACACCGGAACACAGTTATTCTTGCACATAATTACACTAGCAAATCGGTTAAAAAAAATTGGATTTAGTCTTAACAGTACACCGTCAAGGTTTAGCGAAAATCTTGTAGAACTACCTACAAACGAGTTGGTGAGCAACGAGCAGCGGGTGTGTAGTACGTATAATTTTGAAGCTGACCTACAAGCGAATACGCGAGGGTGGCGTGCGATTACTCGCACCACTCATTTCCTGGTCTGGGTATGTACCAAGCCAGAGTCTCTCAGCGTTATTTTAACCATCAAGAGAGAGTCGCTGAGTGAGTATTTTCTTTGATAGTTTTTGGCGTTGCGATAAAATCCCTAGTACTCTCTTCACTGAGAGACATTTCTCGCTAGCACTGCTAGCAGTGTGAACAGTCGATCAATTAATACGCATATGTCTTTTACTTACCTACACGGTGCTTACATCTATTGTACATTTTTGAGCGAGAAAACATATGATTGCTAATTACTTCCTAGTCAGCGATAGGACAGGTGCCTAAGATTACTTGACGATGGTTTCTTCGCTAAAAGTTCAAGATCATTATAGTTGTCAGGACCTTGATTTGCGCCAAAGGCACTAACACTGAGTCATAACCATTTCAGTAAAAAATAACGTAAAAAAAAAATAGGTCAGCAGAGGCTCAACTTAAGCTGAGCTCGTAAAATGGGCCAAAATTATGATTTAAACAATTCCAAATTAAATACACCCAAACTCTGTGAAGAGTTCCAACAAACTGCTAATAAATAAAGCTCTCATTAAGTACTCCGGCACCTACTTACTAAGCGGCACTCGGGAAGTTATTCCCGGAGAAGTTGGCCTATCAAATCACAACCATGCTGAGTTAGAGACGCTACGGAAAAACTTGGGGTTCTTTGCGGAGAGAAACTAAACTTTCAGTTATGTGTAGTTAGGTATTGGTAACTCATTGAGGTCGCTTCTATTTTAATGGCTGCTTTAATCATAAATATGGCTGTTAAAATCTGATAAAAATGATAGGCTGATAAAAATTCACAACACTGAGAACTTTGAAATACAAAGGCTTGTGTGGCACAGGGCACTGCATTATGCTCTTTACCCTGAAACATTATAGGTATTAAGTCTCATAGGCCCAGTAATTTCACTATAACACTGGATCATCAACCGTGGCACAATAATGTTTAGACAATACTGCTTAGCGGTAGAATGCACGAGCAAAGTGATGATAACCACCCAGACGAACGCATCGCAGAATAGTTATTTCTACTACCTGGTAAAACCATTCATCCCATTGTCTAATCCATTCTAGATTTCAATCATTTTACAAAACAGGGATCTCTTTGCAGTGACAGGTGATGTAACATAGGTAAATGAGCTTCCACAAACTATCCCACATGCCCTTCCATCTAGAAATCTCAGGTTAGACGGCCAGGCGCAAGTGTTCCAATTCTGCCCGGGTACAAATAGTATTCCAATATTAATTAAAGATGGGCCAAAGTTGCCGGATTCCGGCCCAAACCCGGTTTGTGCTTGGCGAGAATGTAATTGGAATTGTTCCGTAGGTACAGAATGTTGGTAATTTAAGATTGCTCTGAAGACAAGCTTGGACAGTTTAGGGTTGAATAGGAAACTCGATGTCCGACTGTCAGGAAGTTAGGTTAATTTCAAGTATCTGGTTCGGCTTGAAATGAATCTGGTGGTAAACATCAAATCGAGTGGGTGTCCGTGGTCCGTGATCTGTATCTGGTTATTCTTAGTGCTCAGAGCGTAGTTGAAATCAAAATTTTAATTTTTTCACAATACGTAAACATTACTCCAACATGTTGTAGCCTTGTCTGCTGGGTTAGCGTCAGCTGTGTCTCAGAAGACAATTCTCCTCCAACTGAAGTCTAATTAAATTAGGTACCTGTGTAATCTATAATGATTACAGTGCAGATTTTATTTTCATGTTGCAAAACGTATATTTACGCGCACGTGTATTTATGTGTGTGTATCGACTCGATCGGATAAGTTAAGCTACGTGTGCTGGAGTCAATGCTTGGGTGGGTGATCGCCACGTGGTAAACTGCAACGGTCAGCCCTTGGGAACTCATTTCAAACCCATCTTGAAGAACTGCATTTTGTAGCATTGCCGAAAAACCTGTGTAGGGAGCTCGTTCCACATTTTGCAAGCATGTAGGAGAAAGGATCGCATAAATATAGCATAAGTATGAGACATTTCCAGGACTCGATTATGTGTGCATGAGCTTCGTTCTGGTGGCGTGGTGTTCGGTGATAGAACTGCGACGGTGCGATAAGATGAAAAAGCTCTTCCGAACATTCCCGTTGTATATTCGGTAGAATATACAAAGGGAACCAACGTCTCTGCGAAAATTAAACGGCTCTGGGAGGTCCGTGAGTTGGGGGCCGAAACAATTCGGATCGCTCTACGTTGTATTGCGTCGAGTAATTGGAGTTGATATTTAGGCGCACCGATTCAGAGGTGTGAGCAGTATTCCATGTGAGGACGAGCTTCTGCATTTTATAGCAACAGTCATTGCTTCGGCGTGAGATACCGCTTTGCTTTGTTCAGCTCCTTATATGGTTCAGCACACCAAGGTTTTTTGTATCTCACACAGACTCAGGCAAAGACTTCTACTCCTCAGCGATACGTATAATGAATGTAGAAGCGAACCGCAGGCCTTACGCCTTCAAATATATCTATCATATTTATTTATTTGATCACTTAGGTATATGTCAAATTACACCAGTTCATGTATAAGTAATATGATTCAGGAAAATGTCACTAAAATTATGGGTGAAAAGTGAAGACTACACGCCATTATAGTTCAAATATTCTTCTAGTACAAAAACGCAAAATTGTAGGTGTTTTTTGTTTTTCTGAGTTATGGAAATACTATATGAGAACATCGATTAAGAAGTAGTTTCTCAAACAGAAACAAACAGAAGTATAACACATTTAAACAAATACTACATCTACGAAATGTTTCAATGCACACATCACCTATAGCCTGTCTCAATTTATGGTTCATGAACCTCCCTTAATTAATTTAGGCCTCGGACCGTATCGAACTAATGGACATTAGTTCCTCATTAAGCCAATTTAGGTACCCTATATTATAAGCAAGTTCGATAGCTAACCTTCAATGTAAAAAAACAAGTTACTATTCGTATACAAGACAGCATGAGATCAGCAGATAAAAGCATGGCCCCAATTAACTTTTTTTCTTATAGTAAAGTTGTAGTAAAAGCGAGTGTGGCCGGCAAGAGCACTTGTGGCCAGGCGGGAACTTGTGAGACTTTAACAAATACTCAACGGTTAATAATCCACCAGAAGCACCATGGTTTAACTGAATACTGTACAAATATTTACCTACATTAAAAAATGGCGGACAGAGAACAAAGACTTTATTTATTTTCCATTCAAGCTAACGCATATGATACTTAGTGACTCTTGAAATATGCAAACATCAAAAGTGAAAAAGAAAATACTAATACACTCATACTAGATATTTAACTGATTCATATTTAATGAGCTATAACAAACCTAATAGCTCAGCTATTACGGCTGTAGTGTGCTCGTCTAATATTACCCGTTATTTTTATGTATAAAAGGGTGATAATTTAGAACTCTACAAACGTAAACAAAAATGCTTAAGCATGAAAAAAATGCTGACTAGTAAGTATAGTAGTATTCTCTGTATTGCAGGTAGCATGGATACACACTAAACACAACAAAATCGATAATAGCTACACAACGAATGTGGTAAAATAGTAAATTAATTATTAGAACAATTCATTCAGAGCTATATTTTGGGCTATAGAATTTATTATTCCCAACCGGTAGTCAACAACACACCGCGGGCTATTTGTACAGCATTGATTTTTGACTAAACAATAGCGTTCGTATATATTTTTTTAGCATAAAAAAGTTACATTTCATTGCCTCGCTATGTTTTGCGAGCAATGAAACGGAAGCGAACTCAACGTGTGTGGTACGTGCGGTTAACGTCAATATCTCATTTGAATAAAGCCGAAAAAACGCCACAAACAAAACGCTGCAATTTTTTACAGAATCAATGTAATGTAACCCATTTTGTTGATAAATTATTTCTCGGTTACGCCTACCTTTAGGGTCATGGCACACGACGACTATTTAGGGGCGATGCGGCTGTTAGCTGCATAATACGTTTGCAATAAACATGCTAGCGATGCAATCGTGATGCTGTCACAATTTAGTATTCTGAATCAATAAAACTAACGTGTGCAGATTATGTTTATGTATGTAAAATTACGTATTATGTGTAGGTCGATGAATAATGTAGTGGTATGTATGTTAATGTAGTTTAATTTTTAATTTTCATTGTGCTGTGCAAATAAAAAATAATCCATATAGCTATTTCGACTACGTCAATGCAATCGCGGGTTTCATATAATATATTGATCCAACGAACGGATGAAATAAATGGAGACAGAACGCACACTACGAATGTACACGCCGTATGATTTTAAGTTGCATTTTTTATAGCAATTTGCTTTGGGTTTTACCGCCATCACTCCTGATGTCAAGCGACGATGCGATCGACGATGTTATAGCATGGTTGCTCAGAAGATACCAGGTTCAGTCGACTTTGAAGACTCCCAGATTGTAGGGTTCAGGAAAAACAGAAGCCGAACCGTTCGAAGCAAACCGCTTAGTACGGATAGGAGGAATGTCAACCATAAGCGGATGGCGATTAGCCGTCATCAATTCTATCGTGTTTGCATCACAGAACCAGCGATATAGGTGTGGCCATGTGTACGATTTGCATTACCATTGCCACTACATATATTCATTTCAACCTTTTCGCTTCTGTATCACTACTTTTTTATACTATTGGATAACGAGACGAGCGGACTGAAGTGCTTGGCGGCAGACTTCATGAGCAAAGCGGGGTTACCCACCCAGACAGACAATCGCAGAAGAGTTAGTCCTATCTCCGTGTGCCTTGACCCTTATTCAATTTCCTGAATAAATAGCTTATGCCAGCAGCACCGAGGGAATTATTTATTTACCTCTTTCCTTTACTCGATACATATTACACGTCGATTTATTCATGGCCTTGGTCTTAAGATGGGAGCCGTTTTGGTTAGGCACGTGACCTGACCGTTTGAATTGCTTACACGACCTTGGTTTACTTACGTCATCACAAGCAAGACTTCAAACTGACTAAAGATTTAAAGCCATCACCCACAAATGAGTTCGCGCTGTGCGTTTTGCTGCCACAGACATTTCAGACTATACGACAATTCGCTTCACGAGATCATTTCTACCACTTGCAAGTTATGGAATTTGTATCTGCTAGAAGTTTTCTCGCGTAGTTAGAATATAAAACAATTCAAAAGCCGGAGGAAAATAGTCTTAGAGGGTCAGCAATTGCAATTTATCAGCAGTATCATGATATATGGCCATAAGTGACGGTAATCGTATTCATCAAGTGGACCTTTTGGTTGTTTATAAGCGTTTGTCAAGTTACTTTTAAAAAGCGGGAACCGACTTCAAGTGAAAAATGGAGTGACGTATATTCTTTAACTTTATTTCTCCTCTCAAACAAAAAAGAATTTTTAAAATTGGTCCACAATTGAAGGAGAAATCCGTGAACATAAAAAAAAATACATACAGTCGAACATAGAACAGGGGGAGGTTCTTTTGAGGTTGTTTTGAAGTCGGTTAAAAATAGTAAGTGACTTAATTATATTTATTACTAAAATTGTGACAGACTCACTGAAATTATTCTCATCAAAGGTTCAAAAATCTGCCAGTTAATCGAGTTTTAGTCCTACTTCCTACTTTATATAATATTAATATTATAAATGCGAAAGTGTGTTTGTTGATTTGTCCTTCTTTCACGCAGTAACGGAACAACTGATCGGCCTGAATTTTGGCATAGATATAGTTTATGGACCGGAGAGTAATGTAGGCTACTTTTTATCCCAGAAAGATGCACGGATCCTGTGGGAACGCGGGTGAAAACCGCGGGCAGAAGCTAGTCTTTTCTAAGGTGGTTCGATTTTCATACAAACCAATCCATTTAAGGGTGGAGAGAGCATAATTTTACAGAGTAATGATTGTTGTTGGCTTTATTCACAACAACAACAACAATTATTTCAGTGTAAAATTAATTATACTCTCTTCGCTCATAAATGGAAAAATACGTTTGTATGAAAATCGAACCACCATAAACCGTTCCTTCATTATAGTTAACTGTAATTCATTAGAGACTAAAATTTTGAAGCACTAAAGTGTATGTAATTAGTACTTTCAATTTTGAACTGGGGCGTGAATTAATTTTATTCGCAAATCGCCTAACTTTATAGTTGCAGTGAGTATAACTAGCAATTTTCTGCGCCGCTCGCCAGAAATTAGGTACGCACACCAGTGGCAAGCTATAACTCTGCCTGTGGACGTATTGAAGGCTCTATATAGTGGGCTTTAAAGCCCCACCATCCAAACTAATATCTCAAAAATATATCTAAACCTATGTCCCTCTGTTGATAGTAATGCCAACCAATCAAGGTAGAGAATTCAAATCCAAGTGTATAATTAAGGCGATGTCTAAAGCAAAACGTCCTGTTTTTCTTCGCACAATTATCCACTTCCAACAACAGCAAAAAACCACTACTATAGTCAAGAGTTTAAAGAAAACACTTGTTTAAAAATATATAATAAAGATGGTCCAGTAGCTTGAAAAACAAATCGCAAATAGCTGGTATAAAATTATTGAAATTTAAGTGCACAGACATGCAGAAAAAATGCTTTTATAAACCGGGAACCGACGCTAGCGAAGATATCGCGACATATGAAAAATCCCCCATTTTTTTAAATACACAAAAAAACTTTGTTGATATCGATAAAAAAACTGACGTTGAAAATCCTGATTTTCTCTAATTTCTCGCACGATTCTGTTTCCCCCCACAAAGCGTCTTCAATCCACCCCGTCTCTGTTATTGCGAGTCTAATACAATTTCTCGCTCGAGCGGTGACCGCGGTCCCCCGGTCTCAGGGCAATTAGTACTAGCGACATTATTTTTGCGTCGTCCTTATTGTACCTTTTGGAACTATCTCTTGTGGAACGAAGGCTGAAATTCGTGAAACCTCAAGGGTGAAGGATATGTGAAGCTTTGGCAGGGGTATGACGAATGTCTTGGCTTTGTTGTCTCAGTGAAATGTGTTTAAATGGTTCATCTTGTTTGTGAAACTTGGAGTAAGATAGGCACGAGGTGAGATGGATATGAAACTACTGTAGAGAACCAAGACGTAACTAATTTTGAATAATAACTGACAGTGAATTAGACATAAATAAATACAACTTAACCATCACAGTGATATTCGGTACTTTTGTATTACCCTCATTTTTTACATTTTTTTTTGTTGGATTTTTGGTTTAGATTAGCACACCGATAAATGCTTAGCGAAAAAATTTCATGAAGGAAAACTGTTGGTTCGAATCCTACAATGAGTTTGAGGTAGCCCGTACACCTATTGCATGATTGATAAGCATCAATCACGGTCCAAGCGAAAACCATGGAAAACACCACTATCATCGTTTGACGCATATCGTACTGTCTACGGAGCTTGAACTCTAGAAATCTAGTCCGATCGCTAACCATACCACGGCTAGAGATAGTGAAAGAGACGAACCGCAGCTGCTTTTACGATCTTTAATCAAAAAATAGTTTCATAACGACTGCATGTACAGCGCAGAAGCCGCGGTAAATACGCGGTAGTGCGCAAGTGATGTATGTAACGTAAACCGTCGTGACTTTGAGCCCAGGCAGGGAGTGAAAGAGACAGCACTATCTGGCTGTAATTTTCTCGTCTATTTAGATTTTAGACGATTAAATTGAAATTGGCGATACGTTTGCTTTTATTTAAGGTTATTTCGTAGTTTTTATTTATTTAAGAAAAAGAGACACCATAAACTTTAAATATGTTTAGAATATGTCTTTAGATGATTCAATTTCCTTTTTTATGGTAACTAAAATATGATAGCTGTCGCTGAAAATATTGAGCATATCGAGACAAAATACATTTTTCAGGGACATTTTTATAATATTCTGGATAAAACTTGGCTATATTACTGTATTTTTTACATGTAATATTTATGAAAACGGAACCATTTACGAAAACCAGACTTTTGGGACGTTTTGCTTTAGCCGCGCCTTAATTGCCAAAGCACAGCTAGTTTCTATATAATATTTTATTTTATAGATAAGTCTTTTCTATAAGCACTTGGCTATATAACTGTATTTTTTACTTGTAATACCTATTTATGAAAATGAAGACTTGTGCAACTTTCTGGGAAATTTTACTCCACGCCTTAAGACTCAAGTGCCCAGTAATTTATAATATAATAATAATAATAATAATACATTTATTGCAGGCAACAGTACATCGTAGCGGGCCCATAGAATAAATACCTTATAGACTAACATACATACAAAATATAATACTTATAGTTAATTCACACGTTTAATCAGCGACGTGCTACGTAACTCGGTGTCCGGTAGCCGACCTCTGAAGCGCCGGAACACGACACCCTTCGGCCAAAACTGCACACTATTGAAGGTCGTTAGATGACTAGTTGGAACTCTCACCACAAAAGAATTAAAATTCGTGTTGTGGCGGGACTCCAACTGCACAACCCTCAGTGACAGTTTGGTTTTCAGGAGCACATATTCCACCACCTCTTCAGTCGTGATGGTGTGATCCAGGCGCGACACGTACAGCTGCGTCGTAGGCGTTGCAGGACGCAGCAGGTGGTTGGGTCCGGTCGGTGCTGTACCGCACTGGTTCCGAGAAATAGGCTTCTTTTTTCGCCTACTTTCCACCTTGATGAAGCCATCCTTGTCACACCGTTCCCTCTGCGAAGCCGTAGGCTCCGTCACGAGATCTTTTTTGTGATTCTTGTTTTCCTTGGGCCGTATAGATTGACGCGTGGCAGCAGGTGGGCTAGCGGCAGCGACAACGGCAGCGTAAGGACGAGGGGTCGACGCGCTATCATGTGACGTCAACACCTTCGGAGCAGAGGGGCAGGCGGTGGAGCGCGGCGTGCGGGGCGCAGGGTGCGGGGTGCGGGGCGCGGGGCAGGGGGCATCGCTTGCGTTGACGACAGCCGATGAAACATCAAAACTGCCGATTGATGCATTTTGCGCACCGCGACGACATGTGTTCACATTTGTGAACTCAGGTGACCTACTTACCGAAATAGTGTTTCGTAAAGATATTACTTCGGCTCGCAAATCACCGATCGTTACTTCCGAAGCGTCTAGCTTCCTCATCACCTCGGCCAGGCTGGACTTCAGAGTAGTTATATCCCTGAGAAGTCTGGTGACGTCCACGTGATCGAAAGTGACCGGTGGTAGACGATGCAGCTGCTTCGCTACGAACGCGGGCACGTCGTCTGGATCGGTCTCCTTCAGCAGGGTTATAATATCCTGGAGACTCTTCTCGCCTCCGTCTCTGCGGCGGGACGGCATCAGGTCAGCTTTGCCAAGCGACTGGAACACCAGAGACTTGGCACTGCAAATCTCTTCCTCCTTGAAATTGGATTTGCAGATCTGCAGGATGCTGACCTCGTCCATAGTGTCGATGGCGTGAATGATGAACGCCAGAACTTCATTAACTATGAGTTGTTGGGAACTCATCGTTACGATAGCGGGCAGCGGCTAAAGCCGCGCGGTTCGCGAATTGCAAAATTCGAGCCTGTGCAGTGGGGGGCACGTCCGTTTCTGAGCGCGCAACGCACAGCACTTAGTGTCTAACATTTAGGGTCTACACACAAAAGCCCGCGCGGCACTTCATTGCGTGCAATACCTCAAATTAGGTATTAAGTCTCATAAGACCCAACGTTTAGGGCCTGAGAAATTGAAAATCTATCAAACCTATCGAAATAGGCCCGAAAATCTATGTTGCCACTATCTTTGTGTCTCCTTTCATTTGAGGGTTGGGGTCGTTCATTGAAACACAATAATTAAGTCGGATCTTTAGGGCTGTACCAAAATTTAATTACTTATTTGACCCGGCTAGTCCTGAGGGTGCTTACAAGACATGTTGGACATCAATTCAATTATATTCGTAATGAATATTTGGTTCGGGGCAGTGTTGCCATGTTCTTTTAATTTGGGCATGGTATTTTTTTTGTCAAAGGTGGTTAAGTAATTGACGCACAGATGTTAATAAAAATTTTGGAATGAACATTGAATATAAATAGTTATTTTGAAAAACTAGGATTTTTCTAAGCAATTTCTTCCATTTCAATCTTGGAGGAAGAAGACTAACGGTCTTAGGCACAAAAAAATTAAACACACTTTAAAGCTTTAAACATTGCTTGACTCCATAACATGCCCTAAACGCATGTTTAAACCTGAGTAATCACTAATCCTGATTTAAGTAGTTTCTAACCGTTGTCTAACACAATTCTGTTGTCACTTATCTCATCATTTTTGACATTTATCTTTAGACACTGTCTAGGTAAACAAGCGTTTAAAAATGTTTTTGTGGTAACACAGTTAGTGATTAAAGTTAACACGACATGCGTGGAATCCCAGATTTTGTGTAGGTATACGTAGGTACTAGCCACTTACACCGCTAAATAATACCTATCTTCGAATAATTTATAAATTTTTACTACGAGTATGCACATGTTTTACCCATTGTGGTAGGTACAAATAAATATCTTTTTGAGAAATCATTGCTTTAAAGTATAAGATATCATTTCCTTGTCTCTGGCCTTGTCCCTCTGATTTTCCTTAGAAAGTAACTACCCAAATCGAACGGCGGTATCAAGTTTGGCAAGCCGCCAAAACAACCGGATACAGACATCTTCTATCGAAAATAGACAAAACCTAAAGAAAGAAAGGAAAATTTAAACTTACATCTAGCAACACTGGTCCGATGTTAAGACATAATAAGTTGAGATTACATTTAAATGGAATAGAACTAATGTGTATTAAATTACATTTTGGAGCAGGATAATATTGCCATAAGGTTATTTAATATTTGCTAAGGCCCTTGGTTTTCCCCACGTGGAGGTTGCCGTAGGAACCGTGCATTTTTCCGGGATCAAAAATGCTTAGTCAATGTAATTCGGGCTGGTTCTATGGGGAGATCTAGGTATATTCAGTAGTACATATGGTGTTCCAGCTGATTTTGTGATTTTAAAACTTATATTTGGTAACGAGACGAGGTGGTCGTTTGTCTGATGGTAAGCATAAGGCCGGCGCATAACAATTGCAGTACCACTCAGAACTTTGAAACACAAAGGCCTGCGCGGCACTGCAGTGCGCTCTTTACCCTGAGACATTAGTTATTAAGTGTCATTAAGCCCATCAGTAATTTCACTGCCTACTTTGCTCATCAAACCGGAACACAGTAGGTAATGCTCAATATTTTGTTGAGTCAACAAAACATAATACAATAAGAAAATAAAAATAAAATGCGTTGGTCCATTGCTGCGTGAAAGAATGACAAACAAATTCATATACTTTCTCATTGCGCTGTGGGCAAGGTTGTTTTACAGCCTTTTCCTACTCCGAAATTCAATAAAATTAAAGTAAGTAAAAGTAAGTAAAATTGTTCCAAGTATTAATTGTTTACTTTGGAAAGTGAGCGGTTGGATATTTTTTATTGAAAGCGGTCTTATTTATCTTTTTTCAATGAGAAAAATGTAGCCGAGCCGAAAGTTCGTAGCAAGTAGGTTAAGTTGAAAGTTTCTTTAGCTCTGTAGACGCTTACTACTTTTACGTCACGTCTATTTTTGTCACCAGAAAAATGAATAAAACATTGATAGGCTACAAAATAATATTTCGAACAACACAGTTTTAGTATTATTTCGAGCAATTTTGTATTAGTGTTAGTTTGGTCAACAATAAAGTAAGATTGCTAAAAAGATATTGATGAACCATGGTCCGGCACCAACAAAAATTTGACAACATTTTTTCAACAAACATACTTATAAACTTTACCATAAAGAGGTAATTTTTTTATTTATATTTGTTTTCTGTAATCTCTGCATTAACTAAAAATTTAATTTCAATAACGTATATACTTAGGTTATTATTATTTTTAGGTTATAAAAATTCTTTCACCAATATGAAGTGATATTTTCCCTGAATGCTATAGGTTTGATAGATAGGTACCACAAGCACGAAACCGTGGGCAAAAGCAATTAAAAAAAATGAAAAATTTATTCACGTAAACACAGGCAAATCACGAGTAAGAAATGAAAAAAGATCCAAACACGAGTGCACTGCAGTGCCGCGCAGGCCTTTGTGTTCCTAAGTTCTGAGAAGCACTGCAATTGTTATGAGCTGGCGTTGTGCTTACTATCAGGAAAACGACCAGCTCGTCTCGTTATCCAATAGTACAATTTTTTTTCTATACATTAAAGTTCAACAATCTATAATGTTGAATAGGACTGGTTATAAAACTATCAAAGAAACGACTACTATTCAAGCTAAAAAAAAGATCGTTCCGTCATTGTCGTCCCAAAAACATCTTCATTATTCCAAAAGTAGGCAGTCAATAACAATGTACTCTCATGTTTTCCAAAGTGAGTCGTTCGTTTCCACTGAATTTTCAATAGTTTTATTTCTCAAAGCCTTTATTGTTTTCTGTTGGAGCGCAGCCAAATGGATTTACTATTAAGGCATGACGCAAATGGAAACCAACGCGGATGTATTAGGAACTAAAATTGTTCTACGCACTTCATTTGTTTTGAACAGAAGCTTTTTGAACAGAAGCATTTTGAGTCTAAACCTGCAAGCAAAATTTCCCTTTCTTTTGCGCACTAACAAACATAGAAAGGATTTTGCGACTGACACGAATAAAGGGGGTTAATTATTAAATTAAAAATATTAAATTTATTAATAAATTATTACCCGTGCAAAACCGGGGCGGGTCGCTAGTAACATGTAGCTCAGAGTTCACAGACAAAAGAGATTATAAGAGATACCTATTTTTTTTTACGGGCTAAATGCCTTTATTAACTAGCTAATACATAAATAAACACTACATCTAACCTAGCTAGCTACTAAAACAGTTGGATAATCTACAAGCCCTAGTAGGACAAAGAGATACCTATTATAAGGACCAAAGAAAAAACAAAAGGCACCAAAAGATTTCGAAATTCGGAGTCATTCGAAAATATCTTTTCCGAAATTTAAACTTCATCCTCTTTTACTCTCCTGAAATGCAGCACTGATTGGATCGGTGGGGAGAGCAGCATGGACGAGAGAACAAAGTTGAGTTTTATTTAATTGCTTTTTGTAAGAAGGTTTATAAGAAGTGGCCCACTGCAATTGTTATGGGCCAGCGTTATGCTTACCATCAGGCAAAGGACCGACTCTTCTCGCTACCAATAAAACAAAAATAAAAATTAAAATTACATTGCATGTATACTGTATAGAATATGCCGCTATGGCATAGTGATAGCGCCTCTCTATTTTGTGTTTCTAGTGCACGCCTGGCTAGCTACCTTCAAGTTAAGCGGTAAAGTAAAGTTAAGCGGTTAAATAGGGCAAATGGGCCATGGGAAAAATCTATTTAGTTTTTGGCGACGGGAAAAAACCCAGTGCAGCCGATACAACGGCCGCGATATTTGGTACAACACTACTTCAAACTACGCCGGTTCTTATTTTCAACAGACACGGTCAAGATTGGTGTTCTGATAATGCGTAAATACTATAAATGATGTTAATGTTCATGTAATTGCACCAAAAGTGTTGGGCTAGGAGAAATAAGTGCACCGATTTTTTAAAAAGGTTAATGTAATTATGCTTTTTGGATCTTTTACTGACTTCTAGCTATATTATCAATCTACTGCTATAATTTTATCATTAAAGTTCATTCTATTTTTGTTTTATTTCCATAAGTAGGTATATTATTTTATTTTGGTGAGGCATGGCTGATCATCATCGAAACAATTGGGATGTTGACTGACTTTGGGAAAGTGTTTAAAACGATGCGTATGGGCCTAATATAACCCAAAATATTTAAAATTACTTTTTAAAACAACTAATATTTTAATTATCATGTATTTTAAATGCCGTTTTAAATTTCGCTCCAAAACGCCAATACTGGTCACGTCGTCGATGTGACGTCACGATTCCTGGCACAGATAACTAAATTCACAGAAATCACTCTAAAATACTAGGCAGAATGAGCAATATACTCATTCCGATTGAGAAAGTGACGTCACGCGCGTTTTATGTCACGTGACTTCGGAGTGATGTGATTACATTTTGAATATTAAATTAAAATTATATTCCTTAAAAATAAACAAAAATATTGTATTTTATAGGATGTCTGTCACAAAAACTACCGTTTCGCGGCAAAATTATATTTTTATTTGAATACAGTCAACATCCCAATTGCACTCCCATCCAGAACTTTGAAGAAGTAAGTACCTAAGTGAACGCAGAAGTTTTCATTGATGGCCGACCATAGGCTACTGTTTATGTTTTGGAAAAATGCACAGTGCTTGTGCGACCCTTCACGCGGTTGAAACCGTGGTCAGCAGCTATTTATTTTATGTTATAAGTATACACTAACTAACCAACTTTTAATTTTCTTTTGTATTATATTTAACAACTCTCTACTTCAAAAAGCCTATTTTGCTGGGTCAGTTTGCTTAACGATACTACAATCTTCAATAACCTTTACAAACGCCGTTAAGAGCCAACCCACACGACCTTACACTGTGTATATATTTACTTTTAATAATGAAGAAATAAGTACAAACACGTAATTCTAGTCCTTAATATCTATTACGCAAAAATTTTCCAGATAATACCCAGCTTGTGATACAGTATACGTACAAGACAGTTGTTGATCTTGTTTAAATCATGGCTCTGGTGTACACGATCGAACTCTTTGTTATATGTCTTTTAGAGTAAATCTATACTATTAATAGTCTTCATTGTTTTTTTATATTATTAGATTACGAGAAGAGCCTTTGCCTGATGGTAAGCATAAAGCCGGCCCATAAAGCCGACCATAACAATTGCATTGCCACTCAGCACTTTGAAACACAAAGACCTGCGCGGCACTGTATTGCTCTCGTTACACTGAGGCATGTGTTTGTTGATATCTTCGTCAAAACCTTGTTTCACGCAGCAATGAAGCAACAAATTAGTTATTTATTTAACAAAATTCACAGCTTGTAAGGAAAAACAACTTAATTTAACATATCGACATGGGTTTTTGCATAGAGATTGTTTAATGTTCGGACAGTGCCATATTTTTTTTCGTGTAAACGCCCGCCCGTTTCCTCTGAAAAACTCCACGCGGGTGAAACAGCGCCGCCAGTACAGAATAAGTAAAGTCGTTGTTCATATCCAAGGCACTGTCCCATATTTACATCCTACTAAAAATATAGAAGCGGCTAAAACTGGTATAATCTGCTCCTAAGCAAACAGTGGCAGAATGAAAGCAATGGCCGCTTGCGGTTGTGTTACGGAATATGTACAGTATACATACAGCCTTAATCAAATATACGAGATTAGAATTAACGCAGTTTGGGGTGAAGTTGCCGACATTGAGATTTATTTTAGGATTACGGAGTTTGTGTGAGCGTAAATTTTTCGTATATGTGAGCATCCGTTGCGTATGTACTTACAGCGTAATTTTTTCACAGATTACGAACAAAGAGGAAAAGTGAAATAAACGACTGCTAACAAAATGACTGTACTTGTTACAGATTCTCCACCACGCACCTGGCACCACGATGTTTTCCTTCAAAGAAAGGTTAAGATAATTGGATTCGATCCATCGATATACAGATCTCCGGACATTCCCCTCCTTCGTCATATTCTACTGTGATCACAGTTAAGGATATATAACTCTTTAACTAGTCAAAGCCTATCATAAAATTAAGGTCTTAGTTAATGACAAAGATGCATGGAGACAAACAGTTGAAGATATTCCTGGCGACTGCTTATATATATATTCTTAGGCTGAAACAAAACTCATTGTTTATGTTTGGAACATTGTAAAAACGACATTAAGAAAATACCAACGATTTTCTTGTACTTTCGATCGGTTGTATTCTTCAGACGGGCAGGTAAAGTCATTTAAATGTCATGAGTGCTTTCCTAGGTGTCCACGTGTAAAATGTCATTTGAATTTAAGTCTCTCGACGATTGATGTTACATTCCACCGCCTGAGAAAGAGTCTTTTAAATAGTTGTTAATGTTTTAAATTGGTTGTCTATTAAACAGTTGTTAGTATTTTAATGTTCTAAACAAGATCCTGATTAAGGTCATGTGTTAATCCTCTGCATTAGGCGACGGACTGCGGCACAAAGGGCGAGCCCTGATAAAATCGAGCCACTTGTTGCTGGGTAGACCGCGGTTGCTTCAATTGGGATGTTAAACGTAAGCACCGCAAAATGTACAATCATGGTAAGAACACCTTCGTCAATTTTTAAATTATTTCCTTTATAACCTAAGGTCACTTAGTACCTTTAATCATACGGCAGTTAGCAGACTACTTTATAGAATACTAGTATTTAATGCAGTGATAACAAAGGTTAAAAAAACATTCACCTTTGTTCAATGTCTAGTTTACATCAACATAAAACCTTCTTAATGTACTTAGAAAAATAAATCTAATTTGTTTTATTTAACTGTCAGTCCCCATTTATTTTATCTGTGTTAATAAATCTTATTATAACAGAATTGTTGTCACGGCAACGCATTCCTGGCATAGACTAGACAAATAGGTTTAAGTAAGGAGTCGCAACACAAACAACTACTGCGCAACAAAAATAGACCTTAAGGTGACGAACCTTTTCTTACTATGACTGTACATCAAGTTGTTGCTTTTTTTAGTTTTATAAATCTAGAATTGCATAGTAAAAGTACTTTGTTTATCGAAGAAATTTCCTATTGATTTTAACCCCCTGTACCACCTGGTACAGGCCATTGTAGATCTTTAGATAAGTCAAGTGTTCTAGCCAAATGACTACCAGTCGGCAACGTACACGTGCTGGCGGCATATACCTGTATTGCTTCGTTGAATTGCAATCCTCATTAGTTAAAAACATAGAAGTTAAAAGCAAGCAGTAAAATCTTGCCCAATCGTATACGTAAATCACGTTGCTTTCCGCACAACCGTCCCATAAATTAGAATCAACCGACAAACTGGAACTTTAAGTCCGTCGTAAAGAATGATTAGTTGAAAAGCTGAAATTATTCTTGATTACCCTTCGACCATTGAGGCGTGGGTCAATGCGATTGCACGTCAATACAGGGTCGACTTTCAACGAAGGGTTATTAGGGGTTAAGCCCTTCAAAGACCTGACTTGGTTTTGTAATCCATTAAACATGATAAATTCTAACCATGGGCCTTTTTGAATGACCTACACTTTGATAAAGTTAATGGTTTTGATTGAACCAAAGTCACCTTCAATTTACGTGGACAGACTTTATTAGAACTCTTTTGCGTAAACAACTGTTGTTTGTTAAAGGATTAACTTTGGTACCAATAAAACATGGTGGTAGAATGGTAGTACGAAATTTTCTTGTGCTTGGGCCAGCCACCACATGCTACCACCCTCAAATTAAAGTTACATCGCCAAGCACTTATTGGTGTTTTCCGACTAGTTCACTTATGAGTCACTCATATTTTAGGCTTTGCGTGTCGCCGTCACTTACGATCAAGCGAAATCGTGGTTAAAACTCATACCTGTCACGTAAATCCTTCCCATGCTGTAACCTGCGCTTTCAATATCGTCCCTCTCTCCCTGTTTAATTACAAATACCTGATTCAGAGAAATATAGTACAATTTAAAAAGAGTTACGTAGAATGTATTCTTCAAACTTTAAACTGAGTCCTTCTCTTTTCCATATTCGGAAGTGTACGAGGTCTCAGTCTCAGACACAACGCGGAGTGGCGGTAGTGTCTCGAGCAATTAGTGTAAACAGGGTCGACCTACAACCGTGAGGGCACTTCACTTCGCGCCGCTTCTGAATGAGAATGTTGATGGTCATAAGAGCAGCGAGAGCGGGTCCAAGCTCGCTCTCGCTGTCACTTACGCTTAGTCTACAGTCTTAAAGTATAATGAAGTAGCTTTTGTTCGCGACTCACGCGTGGTTTTAGAATAAATTGTAGTTTTAATATTAATAAGTTTACTCAGACGTCTAATCTATTTACGTAAATTCCAAATTTCATTAGATTCCATAGTTTGTTAACTTGCAGCTATGTATAAATTTACCACTGTACAATAATATGAGTGTGTTTGTTAACGAAAGTACTGATTTCTCTATTATTTTCTATTCAAGTGACGGTGATACCGGTACTTAGTTATATATTATAAGTGAGTACAGAGTTCCACTTTTTGGTTTTTCGATATCTCCGTCACTTGAATAGAAAAGATGACAGAAACAGTTTTTTTTTTCTATTCCGTGTTAAAAAAATGTTTTTTGATAGAAATAAACAATTTTTTTCTATTCCGTGGTAACTACGCAAGCCTGCGGAAGGAAGGTGGAAGAATAATGTATGTTTTTTCATCATTGGGCTTATGCGATGAGGGGGTCGCTTTCCTGATGATTGTAAGCATAACGCCAGCCCATAACAATTGCAGTGCCATTCAGAACTTTGAAAGACAAATGCCTAAGGGCTGCCTGATAGTGCAGTGCGCTCGTTACCCTGAGAAATCAGGTGTTAAGTCCATAGTCATTTCACTGACTACATTTTATTTCAAGCACACAAAACAAATAGGACATAAATAGCTAACCAGAACCTGCTTTGGACTTTAGACACTTACAAAATAATTTTCTTTTTAGATAAATAATTATTTCTATGAGCACAGCCTAAAGCCCTCGTCACTTCACTAAATGCAGGGAGAATTTCCACTGACTGCTTTCGTTTTGCATGTTATATTTTATATTTGCCGTTTTGTTTTTAAATTACTAAAATCTGATGTTTTCTTCATGAAAAATAATACATTGAAGTTTTGTCCCCTTGTTATAAATTAACTCTACTCACATGAGGAGAAAATTGTGTTGACATTATTTTCCTATATATTTTCGAGTGCTCGAAAAATAATACTCTCTAAAATTTAATTTATGTGCAACTGTATAAAATTATAAGTTTTGACGCTATGCATCATTCAACCCAGAGATAGTGGTTAAATGCACTAGCATTATTAGCACTCGATAGGTTACTATCGAGTGTATAAAACACTAAAATCCGTGTTTTTTAATCTGTCTAATACTGTAAACAACAATGGCGGATCAATTAACCAATGACATAGAAAGAAATTTCAACTTGAATCATTGGTTGGCGATCAGGGGTGCCATTTTTTAATGTCACCGAGTGACTAAATATCAGCGATATGACAGATAGGCACTGATTTACAAAAAGTTGTATTTTTTAATCTCAGTGGGTGACTAAAATTCTCATACCTATCATAGGTATGAAAATTTAGTGTCAAATTTGACATTTAAACAAATTCCAACTTTTGATAGATACATTACGTTTCATGTTTGTCTGTCAAATTTGAAAAGAATTTAATAAAATAAGAATAAATAAATATGTACTTATGGACATATTACACAGGTCGTCTAGCCCCAAACTAGGATACCTACTCAGTTCTATGGGTACTAGAGAATGATGTATATAATTTATTTTGTTAGTTTATATTACATGATAAATAAAATCGATATTTAACCGGAAAATACATTGGCTGCGTAGAATATAACGCAATCATATTTTTCTTGTTGGTACAGAGGGTATGACTTTCAAAAATACGAATTTTGCTTATTAGAGATTTCAAAGTTATCGGTGAGAATTTTCTCACCGGTGATTTCGATAAATAAAACACATACCTTTACCTACTTTACCTTACTGTACCTTACTGAAGTTATAACGAACTTATCGTCGACGTTTCATTCAACGGTCAGACAAAGTGACCATTTGCCTACGAAACCATAAAAGGAGGCTGAATTTATATAAACGCAAATAGGCAAACGTAAAACAGAAACGCGTTAGTATCCCACAAACGAAAGTGGGACGTAAAACGGCAAAAATAGGTGAGATAATCGTAAAAGTCGCATATTATTGGGCAGGGCCGGGTAAAAGCAATACCACCCATATTGAGAGGTACGCCACAAAATGAATGTTTCAGAGAAAATCAGTACATTCGTATTCAAATGATTATTGTTCAGGCTTATACTACATTTATTTGGGCTATTCGTTGCTGGTGTTGGTTCGGTAGTTGTATGCTATCCACTTTTGCTGTTCGAGTTTGCATAATAACGTTTGGACGTGGTTTTATGGGTTAAGTTTAGGTGCTGCAGTTGGTTAGGAATTGGGATGTTTATTTACACTGTTTGAATCTTTTTTAAACTTACCTGATCTTAAGTGACGATGTAGTCGAAGTTTGGTGATAACGTTAAACCTAAGGGTGTTATACTGGTTTTCAAATATAGTTTCTGAAATACACAGGTAGGTGCTTGGAGAGCTTTTCATCTTGAGGATGTAGTTAGCCAAGTAAGCAAGAAATTTCCTAATGGAAATTTCTTATCACCATGCAGAAACCTAATAAGTTTGAACTTTTGAACACAATATGTCCATGAAAGTACGGAAAAAACGTTTTCCGTGAAACGTACGAGTTGACGAACCTGATTTCAATTAATAGTTAGACTTACTGCTGCAGCAGCTTCTGTAAGATATCTTCTGAGAGGAGTTTGCTTTTTTATTTTTCTATTTTTTTTTGAGTTTTTACTCTTTTAATCTGCCCTAGCCTTAGTCAGGGTCAGGGTTTTGCTTAAAGGTAGTCATTAGACGTTTTATGAACCTGTACAATTCTGTGTATAAGTATATGATAATGATAAAATATTATCAACATTATAGAATTGTATATTGCATACCTACACCTGCCGAAAATAGAATATTTTTCAAGAAGCTCTTTTATCTTGAATTCCCGACAATTATAAATAAATATGCAATAACTATATCCCTACAAATAAATAAAATTGAAGTGTCTGTTTGTAATATCAAAATAACAGCTTTTTACTAATTTAGTAAAAACCTACATATAACAAACCAACCATTTTTAAGATTTTCGTCTGTATGGCCGTCTGTCTGTTTGTTCCGGGTAATCTCTAAAACGGCTGGACCGATTTTGACGTAACTTTCACTGGCTGACATCTAATGTTACAAGGAGTAACTTAGGCTACGTGGGCGAAGCCGCTGGGCACAGCTAGTAAGCGAATAAAATGGGAAGCAAAATACCTGAAACAAAACAAAGACAGTCATTTAAAAAGTATTCCGTTTCAAAGGAAGTCCAATTTTCATAAGCTCAGTTATTTCTTTTATGCTTGCAGGCTAGAGGAAATATGTATCATAGCAAAACTGTGTTAACACTTTATCAAATAGTGACCTCGATTCTGTTGCTCATTAATTAAACTAAGTAACGCTGCACAAAGATTAAATAATATCTCTCTATCGCATCATCAAAACTTACGTCTTATAAAATTTACCTTTAGGTAATATTGAAATTTAACGCGACAGGATGTTATACAGCACAAGTAAAGGAAAATATCTGTATCAATGATTTCCATGTGCCGTATAATTAAAGTACCTACACGATAATATAATTATGAGGTAAAGTTTGTTTGTTGCCGCTAATCTCTGGAAACACTAGTTTGATTATAAAAACGCATTCCCTGATAGTAAACGAGATTATATCTGAGTACAATAGAGTATAGACTATTTTTCTGATTCAACGCGTGCTAATCTAAACCAATATATCATGAGTTTTCTTTATGCACTTTCAATGCTGGGTAAACTTCAATTTCACCTTAATCTTTCACAAACTTAGCTAGTTCCAATTCTGTCTCTTTCAAATTAAGAACGGGATAAAATCTAATTTTCCTCTAAATAAAACGAGATAGGATGGAACTGCCATGATTCAATCTATTTTCCCGATCAAGGAAAAAATTATAGAATTTATTTGACAGGTTTAAAATATTCCCTATCCTTCTCTCATCGTTTTAAATAGAAAGAGACAAAGTGCTACTGAAATTAATGAATTGTGTGAGCAATAGATTCGGTGCCAGTATTTCTTTCCTCCGTTTACATCATAAAAATGTCATTAAACAACACTTAGCTCGACGCAAAGCGGTAGATAACGGTCAAAAGCCGCATAAAACGTTACAAATGCGACTGCATAATCTTTTTAATATAACAGAGTACCATGATAATACCTCCCTAGCGGTATTTATGGTAATAGCGCACTTGTAGACCGCGGCCATGGCGTGCAAGTTTGGTTACGATGTATATGAAACTAACGACTAAAATTAAATTTTTGTTTAAAACCATTGGCCACCTTTTGGAAAATTAGCAAAGTATATTTTAGGTTTTCGTAATAATGATTATAGGTGCCTAAATTGGATTAATAAACACATAAGTCATTCGCAACCATCATTAGTAATAATCGATAAGTAATGAACAACATTTTATATATTTTGTAAGCTAAAAAGAAAAAAAAACTTATTTTGCCCCTTATGACTACAGAGAATTTGATTGCTTGCGTCGCACCGTAGTGCGTTCATTACCACCATGAGACATCACGTATTAAATCTGATATACCTACTTATTTTACTGACTACTTTGCTGTAGCTAATTACCCAACGATTCCCGTGGTCAATTTTCATTTTGGTCCATATAGTGCGCGAAAACGCTTAAGTGCTAGGCAACGGTTATAATTTCTCTCTTATATTTTCAACTGCACTATGTCATGACCTCTTAAGCGGAGAGGGTTTCACACGCCTGCTTTTATGCTACGTTTTAAGTTTTTAACTTTATATATGGAGTTTTCCTGGACTTAAATTGTAGTATCATGGTGGCTTTTATAATATGAAAAAAGAGTGTATTTTATCCTACTTTGTTTTTATTTTTATTCAATCAGGATATTATATTTCATTATCTTTTATCAGGATATTTTAGGTGTATAACAATTAACAACCAATCAGCCAATGACTTTTCCAACAGTTTTGATTAATAAATAAAATAGTATAAATAAATCATATAAATGTAAGTAATTACTTTTAAATTTCGCGATTCGATAACATACTTACTTACGAGAAATCTTCTCGTGACCACGATCAATGCAACATGATCGAAACGTCGAGGTAAATAAAAACCTGTGTTTTTATTGAAAGAAAGAAAGAAAGAAAACATATTTATTTGTGACCACTTAAACATAGAACAACAAATAAATAACAAAATAAAAAAAAATAAGTGTCACAAAATGGTCCTAACTCAGCATAATGCTGGTTTAAAACCAGCGCTGGTCTTCCGTTGGAACCATTCGGTGGCGTCACGGCACGTATACAGCATGACAAAATAAAGAAAATCATAAAAATAATACTAAAATAAAATCCTATACCAAAATTTCTGTACTAAGAATAGACAAACAGAACAGTAACCCTAATTTATAGCGTTTAAACAATAAAAACAAGCAAAAAAAAACAAAAAATAACAAAGATGAAATATCTACAATAAGTCAGTCTTCGTACGTAATAATTATTTCTACTTACCACAAAATACATAAAATTACAATTATTACTACACAAAATTTATTCCAACTGCTAATGCTAAAATGCTGGGACAGAAGTGAGGGGGAGTCACCAAAGAGCCTCTTCGTTAAAAAAATAAAATAAAATAAAAATGCACACACAGAGGTCAACTTGTCATTATAATTTTTTATTTTATCTGAGCATCATTAAATGTAAGTACCTATTGCGATTAAGTCCCGTTCTTAAAGGTATTTTTGATGATAGGTCAATGGCAATGAAGTTGCCTGTCGATCCAATTGTCAAATTTCGGGCGAAGGAAAATAGTGCGAGGCAAATTGCAACTAATAGCATAGTAGCAATACATTTGGCATAGAGCTCAAGGTGGTGGCTAGCTGCCATACCGTAAGGTTGGAAAACTGCTGCTAAGGCGTTATCACTAGCCCCATAAGTAGGGTCCGAATTTTTTTTTATTTTTTTTTATTTTATCATGCTGGCCTGGACCGTTTGCAGTGTCACTCAGACCTTTGAAACACATGCCTGCATAGCGCTCCTTACCCTGAGACATTAGATATTAAGTCGCATAAGCCCATTAATTTTACTGACTACTTTGCTCCTGAAAACGGAGCACATTAATTTACATAACGTAATTTAATAGTATAATGTACATTACTTTTGGCGGTAGACTACACGAGCAAAGAGGTGTCTGCGAGTGTCTACCCAGAAACTCGCAGAAGAGTTAGTCCTGCCACCTGGTGAATGAAATAGTGTAACACACGTAGAGCCCTACACCACGGGTCATTTGCTTATTTGCATGAAACGAGTAGCTACCGTATGTAGGTAGGTATAGATACTTCGTTTCACATCACAAATAAAATTTGCCCGTAGATAGTATTTCGTGAAGAAATAAATAATAATTTTTCGATGACAATTTTCAACATTTACTTGATTGAGTAAATATTTGCCTTCATTTAATAAAAGCCTGTTTTCCTCGCTATAATGAAAGAGCTAAAGTTAAAAGTACAGAAACAAAATCGGCTTATACACATTAGTTACTTTCATTCCCATAAGTTATAAAGAATTACAGGCCTAAACAAATATCGCGTAAAACGGAAACTTATTAGGGGTTATAAACGCCCTTATTTGCTATCAAAACAACCTCAAAGCCTTTCCAACGCCTTTTGTGAAGAGGATGTTGGGCATATCCGCGCTATATCAATATTGTTTGAAGTTAAGTTTGTCGAGGGTCGAAGCGTGTTACATTTGAGTAGAGGTTGTATGGGTTAGAGAACTTGAAATTAAATGTGTATATTACCTTTCCATAGAAATGAATCCTTATTTTCATGTCAGGTAGGCCTTTTTTTCTTTATTTAAAAATGGAAGGTATAGGGGACCTGTATTTTACATGATGCTAGGCAATAAGCGCATGCCTTGAAGCGGCCCAGCAAACTCCTTAGATAAACTTACTATTAGATAACTGATAAAGTGATAGAACCTCTATTTGCATGAAAATCGGTAATTTAAGGTCCACTGTTAGATAAAAATAATATATAATATCTCTATAACATATTACCGATTTAATAAATTTACATTTGGCATTTTTGTGAAAGTATTGTTATATTTTGGTTTAAAATCAGAATGTTCTGGTAAAAGATTAATCATTCCAGCGTAATATTAAAAAAAATAAGAGAAATAAAAAATTGTGCAACAAAGTAATGAGTTCGGAGAATAATTGTAAATTATTGTAAATGTTAAAGATGCATATGTATAAAAAAGAACTGTTCATTAAAAGTAGGCATTATTTAGCCTTTTTAAACATCAAATTACATTAAATACAGATACTGAGTTAGAGAATTAGAGAGTTAAGAGAATATACATAGATACTGAGTTATAATTTTTTCTGATCGCAGACCGGATATCCCTCACACCCTCTGCGACTGGTGAGGACCATCATAGCTGTAAGTATTTGTGTAGGAGCCGCACCTGCTGCTATAAGAATACTGGAAATGGCGGCGGTCCCCTAAGTAAACCCACGTGTATAGTGTTTTTGTGGGAACAGTGGGTTTTTCCTTCGTAAAGTGTAAGTGAAAATGAAAACTAGTTTTCTTACTATGAATAGATACAGCAGAAGTACTCTTATTTTATAATATCATTATAGACTGATAGTGACCAATTTGTGCGCGTATTCTCGTGCTCACCTGGCTAGCTACCATCCTCATGTTGAAAAATTTTCGCCTTTATATATATAAAGGCGAAAATACTGAAAATGTCCATACCCCCACACTAGGATTCCCTGTGTCGCGGATGGCATGGACACACACAGATACACATCACAAACATCCAAGACCCGAGAACTTTATGCCTACACAAAATCTGTCCCGGCCGGGAATCGAACCCGGGACCCCTCGCTTTGCAGGCAGGGTTACTACCAACTTAGCTACGCAAAAAAGAAAAATTAAATTCTGACCAAAAACATAACGAGACATAAACTTATAATATGTGTTATTTTTATAACAGAATAAAAATGTAGGTATTTCAAATTTATTTAACCTAAAACATATTTTTATTTAGTAATGGAGGTAGGTTATTCTGGGTAGACTAAGTAAGTTTACGCAGGGCTGATTTTCAGCATAACTAAAAGGAAGGATATGCCGAAAAAGAGAGTAAATATTCGAGCTGGATTTTTTGTGGGAAACTAGGTTTTCAAATAGAATAATTGTGGTAGGTTTCAGAAAAATTGTTATTCCATTAAATAAATGTGATAGATTTTTTTAATTATAAGTTCACAAAACAGCTTTATGTAATAATATTACACACTAACTTACATAATTATATACTTACTATTTTACATATTGCCTTTCAAATGTAAACTATCTTGCACATAGTAGTTGCACAACGGAAACGAAATTTTGCCCCCATTTCATAATTTGAAAAAAAAAAAAGTAAACAAACGAAGTGCCCACAGGACTTTAACTAAATGAGTAAAAAATCCTAAAGATAAGAAACTAAATGCATCAAAAAGCCGGAAAGCAACCCAAGAAAAGGCCCGTGTTCCAGTTTGATGGGCAAAGTAGTTAGTTTACTGGGCATTCTGACATCTCAGGGTAAAGAGCGCACTGCAGTGCCGCGCAAATCTTAGTGTTTAAACTTGTGGGTGGCACTGCAATTGTTATGGGCAGGCGTTATACTTAGCATCAGGCAAAAAAATCTGCTCGTCTCGTTATCAAATAGTATAAAAATATCGTTGTAGTCATTATGACTGGAAAGTTATGATTTTTCAAACATGTCCGATAAAGCTAGCGAACTTAAGTAGGCCACATTATAATATTTGACCCGATATTACTATGTAAAAGCTTGTTCAAAGGAAGTCGTAAAAAAATATAGGCACGATACGTAGGGCGAAGGGTCTTGCTTCCCAGCATGTTACAATACATTGCACTTTACGTAATATATGGTTCGATGAATTGACTATAGTATACCAAGTTTGTTAGAGATATGCCTTTAGTGGCATGGCTTTTAGTGGTAATGTAAAGTGTGCAGATAATGTTTCTCACGTGTACCCACACGCGATAAACGTTATCTCTGATTTCCTTAGACAAAAGGCATTTCGGTTCGAATCGATTATTGCTATCGATAGCACCGCTTTGCTCGTGAAGTCTGCCAACCAAGCAGTAATGTGCAAGCATTACTGTTCCAGTTTGATAAACAAAGTAGTCAGTCAGATTACTGAGCTTACGAGACTTAATACCTAATGTCTCAGGGTAACGAGTGCACAGCAGTACACATGCCCTTGTGTTTTAAAGTTCTAAGTGGCACTGCAATTGTTATGGGCTTACACACGAGCAGCTCGTCTCGTTATCAAATATTTAGTATAAAAAAGCACAATAGTAAAAAATTTAGGGAAGTGATTTATGTCATCATTACCATGATAACTTATAACTCTTAACTTCGTCCAGTTTATGGAGCCGGCCTAAGCTGAACCAACTAGAAGACTAGGAGTCTATGACTGGCTATGGATACACCGAATTCAATATTTTGTGTATCAAAGAGATATCAGAGTCCTCAGGCTTTATTCTGTGTTTTTGTATAGACTCCAACCACATCGCCGTACTTGAAAACAAAAGCTTCAATAGGTATTTACATTTTCTTACAAACACAAACAAAACTAACAATGGAGTCATGCTCTGTTTTGCTCCAAATCTCGCGGTTGCTTGCTCAGCGAAACCTGTTAATAATTACTACGCACACAACAAGACCAACCACTATAGTGATGGAGACAGTACCTTGTCCTTTCACTTTTATTGACAGATAAGTTTTTTTTTATTTGACATAAGCTTACGTTTGACCATGATTTCACCTGATCTCATAGGGCATATTTTGACTTTTATCGCATCTGGGCCCCAATTCTACTAAACAAATGGTTTAAAAATTACAGTGTTGCAGTTTTTCTGTAGGTTCTTTATACTACTTGATAACGAGACGAACTGGTCGCTCGCTTGATGGTAAGCATAATGCCGACCCATAACAATAGGTATACCTATGCTCTCCGTCTTTACCGCCTTTTGCGTGGGTGATCCGGACAATTGTATCGCCTTTGTATCGATTGCGCTGGGTTCGCCCGATCAGTCAAATCCCAGCACCAGTACGCATGATGGTGCAGGAAGGCGTTCAGTTTTTGGTTCTGGTGTTGGATATCTAATCAAAAGCAAGATCAGCAGCCTATCGACCTCGCTGGCGCGGTCAACACTCTTTATTTCTTACCAAAAGCCAATATTATACGAATTTTCAAATATGTTACTTCAGAAATCATGGGTTACCACCATACACGCAAACCTTCATTCTCTATTTCACCCCTTCTAGTTTTATTTTTGCGCCAAAAGTTAGCTATGTCCATTTCTAAGATCCCAAATCCAATCTATCTGTGTACTACTGAATCAATTTATCAAAATTGATTCAGCTGTTTTGGCGTGCAAACGTAACAAACAAACGGACTGACAGTATTACTTTAGCATAATTATATATTAGTTTGGAAACCTCAATCACTGTTTCACCCTGTGAGAATAGCTGTCGTAATTCATGATTACTCAACACACGATTTTAATATCTAATTCAAACCTTTAAGGTTCATAATTGTATGACTTTAAAGTCAAGTTTCAAACACGTAGACGCCACATTTACCTGTAAATTTAATTCGGCAGTCAGTTTAGGTAGTTTACTATGGAAAGGTAGCTCTCGCTTAATATGCTTAGTTGTTTGGGTGACATAAAGAGTTAAAAGTTAGGAGTAGTTAGGAAAAATTTCAAAAGCAAAACGTAATTGGAAAGTTGTTGTTTTAACAAGCATGTTGGAAAGAATGCTTTTGAAAATTAGTTCTCAAAATTAGCAGGTTGAAATGGAAATGGGCAGAACCGATAACCGATGGGGAAGAAAGGTTCTCGAGTGGCGGCCACGAACTGGAAGACGTAGTGCAGGCCAGCCCCCCACTAGGTGGACCAATGATCTTGTCCAACTTAGCCAGATGGGCACTAGAAGCTACCTTATCAAAATTCTATGATTGCATCTTGAATATCTAGAATTTTTTTCTTCACTAAAGGTTCATCAACATTGAATTATGTAGACAAACGGATTGCTGAAATTTAATTACCCCACTTGTTGCTAGGCGACCACCCACTTCACTTCCTTATGAATAACTTGCATCTGAGAGCGGCATTGCCCGCGTAGTATTTATGTTTATAGACTATGTGATTCCAGCATCTGAAGTATCTACATTCCAAATTTGATCAAAATCGGTTTAGTAGTTACTGAGATACGCGGTAACAAACATTCCCACACACAAACTTTCGCAATTATAATATTAGTAGGATAATAGGATAGGATAGAATGTAGTGTCTTTTTAAAATACGATTTTTTACCGTCTCTAATACTCGACTAATGAGAGAAGATTACAATTCAAAAAGCAAATCAAAATAATAATTTATAGAATGCACAAATAGTGCAATTTTAAGATAGGGGATTTATCAATATCGTAATGATTGCGTCAACTGTAATACAGCCTGCAGGCATTGCAACTTATTATCTCAAAACATTCATATATATTTTATTTCAAAATCATTAAAATTTAAACGAGCATTATTCATTAATAATGATTTAAAATTCAAATATTCATTTGTGCTATAAAACAATTTTCCAATATTATTTTAAGCCCATTACCCAAAAATACCTAAATTTAAAACCTTTACATAATTTACTATAAAATTACGCGTTGTGAGCTACAACGGGTAATTTTGTTGCATATTATGTTGTTATAATTATGTATATTTTTAACCGTTCGTTGTCTGTCTGTCAAGACCCTTTTTCTTAGGAACGCATGGAGGTATCAAATTGAAATTAATATCAAAAGCTGCAATCCCTTGGAGCTGTGAAAAAAAACAAACTTCTAAATCAACGCAATCAAATGATACGGCCAAACGACACTTGCAAGGGAACCAAAACCTATGACTAAATGTCACTTGGCATTACATTTGATAGCTTTTTTTAGTTTCTTCCGCCGTTCTACAGATGTGAGAATTTGAAAAACGATGGGCAAAGTCTCGACTCTCGAGCCACAGCATTTTAACCTGGATTAATCATACTGGGACTGGGACTGTGGGACTTAAACTTACTTCCCGTTGAACGAGAACCACGAATTTTAGCAAGAAGCAATATTTTATCGCGCAAGTAAAGGGAAAAATCCGAAATCCGTGTATTTCCAATTTTTTAAATATAATTATTTTGTTGAATGTAGAGCTGTACAATTACCTAACAATTCCCGTGATGGACCAACTTTTACATACCTACAACTTTGTACGGAACCCTTGATGCGCGATTCCGATTCGCAATTGGACTGTTTTTTTTGTGGGGATGTTACTCGATTTCTCCGTCAATTCTCAACCGATCGAAATGATTCTTTTTTTAATGAGTAAAGATCTCAGGGGGGTCCTTTATATATAAATTGTATGAAAGAATGTCACCCCTAAGAATGACAATAAATTGGATAAATTTCATATACCTATCGATACATTTTAATAAAAGATATTAAGATATTTTCTTACTGTTTATTTTAGTGTAAATAAAAGAAAGATTTAATGGAAAAAATAAAATATGCTAGACAAGTTTCTTTGCGCCGTCTTTTGACTAACTCAAGCACAAAGCACTAAGCGCATATAATTATATGAATAAACCAGATCTTAATTTTCGGTGAAACGATGAAACGTTTATCCCCAAAGACGTTGGCACTGACCCACAATCCAAGTTGTAACTTAACTACGAGGAGGGTTATAACTTATGTAGGGTGAGTGTGCCGTGGCATTGTGTGGCTTTTATGTGGTGCAAACTATAAGCTTATTAGAAATGGATACTTAGTAAGATTGATATCTGCATTTGCACGCTGCAATAGAAATACAAAAATTAAAAAGACTTTCTTTAACTTAGACTAGTAGTACAAAAAACGATTAGTGTTGTTTGGATTTGTAGTGTTTTCTTGTATTACCAAATCAAGTAGGCATAATAATTGCCATAATTATCATATTTGTCGCTGATGCAATTGTTATCTCTCGATAACAATTACATCAGCGACAAAGCTCTACAAAAAAGCTCTGTAGAAAACTATTTCATTTTCATAGAGTCGTACCGATCGCGGCTTATATACTAGTATGCAAGCACGCTAGTATGGACGCACGCAAAGAGATATCTCGGACTTATAAGACCGCTGTATTTGGCGCCACACAAGCCACTTATAATACCAATCTATGAAGATTAAGAGTTCATTTCTACTGTTTTTACTAGTTTAGGCACAGCCCACCTTAAATGACCGTACGTAAATACAACGATGTTAAGTGACACGATACGACGCGTCATATTGAAATGTATTAGAAACAACTGATTTATTATTATGTCCGAAGCGATTTTATGTCGCAAATGGACTCAGATTCAAAGATTTCATTTAAATTTATCTCCCTATCTATAAAGAGTTGCAACTCTCAAAATTATGAATGTTTACTTATTACATTTTTGACTTATTTCCTTCTCCTTCCTGCCTTTGTCCCATTTTAACAAGCATGAGGTCGGCGAAATGGATTTTTTATACTATTTGGTAACGAAACAAGCTGGTCGTTTACTCAGTGCTTTGAAACACAAAGGCCTGCGCGATAGTGCGTGCGCTCGTTACCCTGAGACATTATCAAGTCTCTTAAATGCACAGTAATTTCACTGGCTACTTTGCTCATCAAACCGGAACATAGTAATGCTGGCACATCCTTGGCGGCAGACTTTACGAGCAAAGCGGTGGCACTAACCCAGGCAGACACTCGCAGATGAGTTAGTCCTACCACCTAGTGTAAAGCGGTGGTACCAACTTGTGGTGTCTTTACAGAAATACTACTTTTAGGATTTTTTATAGCCAACCGCCTACGCCTGCCGGCTATCTAATTAATTCTATATTAATTTTAATTTGAACCTATCTAAATCATATAAAATGAACGGCTATTTCATAGAACATCAAGATAACTAGCTCGCTCTCGCTTATGACATACGCCACAATCTGAATCCCAACAGACGGGTCCGTGAGACCAACTGCACAACGTGGTTAATTAAATTCTAGCCACTGGCCACCCTCACAATAAAACGAGAAATACCACCCTTAATAATATTAACGCATATAATAAGACTGGCTTCGTAGGTTTAATGGATGAAGAAATAGTTTGAGCATTCTGTGGCCCTTTGGGATCAGATTAGCTTGATTATAATCGATCGATCGTATTATTACTCAAAGAGCTGCCAGGTGGTAGGACCATCTCTTCTGGAGTAGGTATCACCTTTGCTCATTCTTTGCTCGTGCAGCCAAATGCTTAGCAATGGTTTTCATAGTGTTTTTTAGTTTGACGAGCGCAAAGCTCTCAATCAAATTACTTACTAGTTACTTATACTAAAGTTCATGCCTGATGTCAATGCAGTGCCGCGCAAGTCTTTGAGTGTATTTGGCAATATAAACAAACCCACAACCCTTGCCCACGCGCATGCATGTTTGCGTTTTGCTGTCAGATAACCATGGTTTTGCAACAAGCGCGGTTTACTAAGCACTACACGGTCAAACGCGGATTGAAACAAATTCTCATAATCCATGAAACAGACAAGTGCAGCAATAAGGCTGTCTTTTTCACTTGTTCGAAGCCCTGCCTGGGCTTAAAGCGATGACTGCTCCGCTTTACCCTAGATACATAAATCACTTGCGCACCGCAGTGTCTGCACTGAAATGCAGTGGCTATGAAACTATTTATTTGAGTAGACGTTGTTGAAGAGGCTGCCGTGCGTATCTTTAAATCCCTTGAATACCACGGTTAGCGCTCGGACTAGATTTCCACCAAGCACCACATTAAACGGTACCTACCTACAATATGCGTCAAGCGGTGTCAAGTTTAATCGTGATTTTTCTATGGTTTGCGGGTGGGCCGTGATTGATGCATATCCATCAATCGTGCATTACCATGTAATACTAGCTTTAAGCGCTACAGAAGGTAAGCCCATCGATCTATCAAAGTAATATTTCTTATTCTCGTGTAGGCATATAAAGGCATGCCTAAACTCTAGCGAGCCAAAAATTCTCGCTTGGGCTCGCTAGACCTAGCATTAGAATTTTTAAGCCATCAGCCGGGTTCTGATATGGTTCTACCATTGTCTTACGATAACAGCTGGGGTAGACGGTCAAGTACTGATAATAAAGAATAAAAAAAGTACATTTACATCTCAAGTAGGCACCTACCATCTCACCACAGCCAACAATTTCCAAATCAATCTTCTATCACAATCAAAACAGCGTATTTATTTAACCAAACAACAGTACTAATTACACGTTTGGCAGAATCGGTTAATTGGAACCCGAATGACGTTGTCATGTCAAAAAGCTTACAATAGGAGCGGTGTCGGTCGCATACGCGATATGCTGGGGGACTCCACTGTGTTCCAGAAAACTAGGACGATAGAGCTATAGTTTATTTTATGAGATTTTCATACCAGGCTTCATGAACCTTAAGGCTCACATACACTGCATGTACGTAAAAAGTGCAGCCGCACAGTGGGCCACTGAACGCGGACACTAGCGCGACTACAAGTCGCGGACAAGATTTTTATACATTTTATATGACATAGGCGCACACTGAGCGTTTTAGTGGCTTTGTGCGAGTGGTTATATTTTGATTAGTATTTAAATTCACTTTAAGCCTCCAGTGGGATACAAATACACTGGACACTTTGATGTGTGTCTGAACACTGTTGTCTTGTGTCTGAACACTGTTGTCTGGTGTCTGAACACTGTTGTTCGGGGAAAATAGGCCACTGTCCGGTGAAAACACGATGGATGGGATTCCTGGCTGGATCTAACGCTAACAAAAGCGTTTTAATTGAATTGGACTGTGTTGAGTGGCGGAATCAAATCGACATGTGTGTGCACGTGCAGTGTAAAACGAATACCGACGGGTCGAATGCGGTGGGATAACTACCGACTGATAACTACATTCCTTTATGACGGTCATAGCGACACTTGTCACTTTTACCTTGTTATTTTCATCGTTGTTTTGTTCATCTTCTTATTTATGGTAAGGCCTAATGCACGGTTCCAGTGGGGACGCGGGTGAAAACCGCAGGTAGAAGCTAGTTCACTATAAGGATTTAATTTCAGTGAACTTGATGATGACCATGACAAGGTAACAACAGAAAGAGAAAATTATATAACTACTCATTTTTATAAACCTACTGTCCACTGTCCAGGCTCTCACAGAATGTAAATAGGTACTATTGTAATTATACTATTTTATACTATTGGGTAACGAGACGAGGCGAGTCGTTTGTCTGATGGTAAGCATAACAATTGTAGTGCCACTCAGAATTTTAAAACAAAGACCTGCGTGGCACTGCAGTGCGCTCGTGACCCTGAGGCTTATGTTATTATGAGTTCATTCTGATAAACCAGTAATTTCACTGACAAACTTTCCTTTTAGTGGGATAGTCGTGCCGAAATAACAGACAGACATTGATACTTTCAAATTTATAATAGTACCTACGGATTTGTGGAGACTAAAACTGTGACCGCCTCGATTGCGGTTTCGTATCGACTTCGGTATCGCTTTTACTTGCCAAAATCACGTTTTCAAACTCTAAGCCGAATTATTAATTATTTGCTCAAAAATTAAAACCAAGAATATTATAAATAGACTAGAGTTAGATGGGTATACAAAATAACAGTTTTAAACCTGACGCCGGCGACTGCAGTAATTAAATCGTACCGCGCTAGTGTTACCATCGTCCAATAATTCTTTGGACTTTAAGTTATGAAAGCGCACCAGCCGCGACTTAAAAAATGATCCTACAGTTAGCTTGAGCTTTGGTTGAAGAAAAATATCGTAGGGTTGTAACCTTTTTTAAAACTACAGGTAGGGTTGGAGAGCACATTGAGACACCAATCAGAGTTCAAACATTTATTTCTGGTTATAAATCCTGTATGTTGAAGAAGGTTATCTTAAGTTGTTATATTATGAATGCTCTCTATAGTTACAAGTTACAGATAAGATTAAAGGTATACAATCTCAGGGAGTGGTGGCGGATTCTGCCTGAACACCATCCAAAATGCTGCCTTGCGACCAAAGTCCACTAGATATAGATTTACCGTATATTAAATTAAGTTAAGTTAGTTTGGACGGTACAAAAGTAAGTAAAGCACACGGCCCGGTCAGGTCATGTGGTACCGCTTGTATAGTGATGTGTAGTATAGGTTGAGGCCGGTCAGCGCAGAGACTCGGCAGAGCGGGAGCTCGCCCCGAAGGCAGGGAGGAGCGCCGCCGCTAGTAAGGTGAGGGCTGGTAGGTCGGGACTAAGTGGCCCGGCTGTAGAGACGGGTTGAGTCCCATCGACCTCCAGATGGTTGATAGGCGGAGCCTACTGCGCGCCGATGCGCCCGGACCTCGCTGAAGAGGCGAGCCGATACCGTATCTTAAAAAAACCCTGTCGAAGGACAGTTCTAGGTTAGCAAAAGAACACTTGCGTGAGCCACGTCTTCCTAACCTTCAACTAGACTAAAGTTCAACTCACCCGTAGGGGGTTTCCAAACACGTGGCGGAGATTCTCTCAACCGCACAGGTGAAGACAGTGGGTGGCCAGACGGCGACCGGGTGGCGATCCGATGGTGGTCGGTCGGATGGTTCGCTTTTCGAAGGCGCCGGGGTCCTGAGGGCACTTCTCCGCAAGGCGTCGTGGCGGGATTGGTGGGAGGATGTTCCGAGCGACCGCTCTTGACCCCGCAGCGAAATGGAAAAGGCGGTAAAGTCCGGATTGAAATTCGGCTTTGCCGGTTCCGATGGCCACTTTCTCAACACAAATATCCTCATTGAGGAGGTAAAAAAACTTAACAACACGACTGTTCGTACGACCCGAACCACGGGCCGTAAGATCTCGGAGACCGAGGGAAACGAAGATCAACTATTTCTCCGGCATTTTCTACCGAAGGTTTCACCAATTAAGTAATGTTTCCTGAGTGTCCACAAGAAAATAACACGTAATTTGTTTAATAATTCCCGTATCTCAGGGTCAAAGAACTATGCAGGCCACACTGAGGAGATCTGTCAAAGTCAATTTTGAAGTAAATGTCAATGTGACAATTGACGCTGACGTATGAATACGACGTTTCAAAATAAAAAAGCTAACTATCTCCTATGATAACAAAAATACCACAGATAATAAAAACAAGGGTTACAGGGTAACTATAATACAAAATTTTTTTGGACCTATAGCGCCTTAACAAAAGCTTTTCGGGTTAGTTATATAATCGGGATAATCATTAAATGTAGCAAATAATTCTGTTGATATTTAATATTTTCAAGTACTTAGATGTTTCAAGAGATGTTTTCAAGTAAGAAAGTACGAGTAAGTAGTTTACTATACCAGTCCAGTTTGTCCAAAGCGTTCTAGCAGAAATGTCTTTATTTTCAAATCAATCAACTTTCGAGGAATTAGTTCGGATTTACAGACACTGACACTAAACAAAATAAAAAGAAACCTACAATTTAAAGACAGATCAAGTTTTGTAGTTGCAGTGAAATGATAACTATTCAGCTCGCTGTATTTTCTAAGAAAAGTGTTTTATATACTTAACGAAAAATTAATTAAACGGGTAACAAGAAGAAGGATTGGTGTATTACAACAGCTCCATTTAAGAGCATACTCCTCATTCTTAATTTAGAGCATAACCCGCTCGCATGAACACATAACATCAATTTAACGATGGTCAGTGAAATAATTATCCCAAACTTCAACTGCATCTTGGACCCTCTACACCCAGTCTCCAAGCGGTAGGTAAGTAAATTGCCTTCATTTATGTAATTGGACATCTAATGTTTTTGATCATTACGACCGCTCGCTCGTCAGCTGAAATCAAGATACACTCTTAATTTGGTCTCTGGGGTAGATAAATAGCAAGTAAATAAGACGCTTTTGTTTCTTTAAAACCATTTACTAGATAAACATTGGTTTTCTTTTGTCCAGTTTCGTAAATTTTAGGTATAAAGTAACAAAGAATTACAGAAAGCGCTCTACTCAACCCTTTCTAGTGTTTCAAGCCAGATTTACTAGCAAAGCCGGCTATATAAGTTAACTTGTATTTAGTAAAGTATAATTACCTGTGTACAAACCATGTTCATAATTATCAAAGTACACTGATATCGTTGTCACCGTAGAAGGTAAAGATACACGATACTTAAAGCTAGATTTAGATTTAGAAAAAAGTCAACTTGAAATAAGAAAATGGTATAGTTCTATGACAAACTCATCACATCAGTGGGTAATTAGTGGTCAAATTAAAAAAAAATATAATTTTAAAATTATATCGTTAAACTTTGTGACCAACAAGCTTTAGCAAAAGTTAATTTCAGATGCTTAGTAAAAGTTCGGTTTTGATATGCTCTTTTGCTAATTGTAATTTATTACAAGACATGACTGATAACGATATTTTTACATTCACAAGTAAATTGCTTTAAAGCGAAGAACCGACTTCAGTGACAAACTACTGAACCGATTTTGATGAAATTTCTATGGAACCAATGTGAAAATATATCCCTTCAAATATAAAAAAGAATTTGTTACCTAATTCGGTTTATAAATGGCGGAGACCTGAGGTAACAAGCATAAAAACACACTGAATTGAGAATCTCCTACTTTTTTGGAAGTAGGTTAAAAATGGGATTACTTTACAGTAGCGCCTGCCATCGCAAAATCAAACATGTAATAACAGCCGACTACGAATGTAACAGAATTCCTGTAGCTATATTGCACATCTAATAAGTTAGTCAGTGATAAATTAGACATCACCCCAAAAATATATGTCCACATTCACAAATATTATTTATAGACACAACAATTCATTAGCCACAACCGATAATCGATAATCGCGGTAGATATCATCGAATTGTTATTAACTAATAAATCTAACTAGATTGCGATAGAGGACAAATTACATCGATCCCATAATACGCAGCAGTCTCTATCGGCGACGTTGTAATGTCAGTATGGATATATCATCTGTCAACCGTCTGGTAGTGCTTAGTGCAGCCCTAATTTAGATTGAATTCCTATTTCTAAGTTTAACTTGTGACTATATCGTCACTAAAGCTAAAATATCATGTGTATGTGAATAAATAAAGAATCAACCATGGCGTTTGCCTGATGTTTTTCAAAGTTGCACAACATGAGAAACATACGATCCAATGCATTTGGCAACATAAACAATTTTGTCATTGCGTTCTAGTTATTTAATTAGATCCATACTGCTGTTTAATTTTAGTGTTCACCACAGCATGGATTACTGAAATGTCATTTTATTGATTGTGATCGCATCCAGCTGATTTCAATAAGTAGATGCCTATAGGCTTTGCTAATTACTCTCATTAGAGTTATTTCATTAGTGCATAATACCCGTGTTAATTACGGAACTCTGCACTGCAGTGATTCAATGCCTACTCAATTTACAAATATTATACATTTTTTTTATGTTATTTGGTAACGAGACGAGCTGGTCGTTTGCCTGATGGTAAGCATAACGCCGGCCCATAATAATTGCAATGCCACTCAGAACTTTGAAACACAAAGGCCTGCGCGGCACTGCAGTGCGCTCGTTACCCTGAGACATTAGGTATTAAGTCTCATAAGCCCAGTAATTTCTCTGAAATTAAATCTGAAAAGAATAATTTCTGTTACCTCTTCATAACTAAACTACTAATTTTGTTTAAGAAGAGATGTAGCTAAGAGATCCAACGAGAGGGTAGTATAGCCCTTTTGTACCAGCTTAGCCACAGGAGTATCGCAAATTTAGTTAACCGAATATTATTGAACATACTGTACATTGACTTCCTCCTTTCTCTTATACCTACCTACCTACCTACCTAGACGTAATCCTTGTTAGACAATGTCTAAAGATAAACGTATAAAATGATTAGAAATGTCACAATAAAATGGAGTTAGACAACGTTTAGAAACTCAAATGACAACAACCAGGACCGACTGCTTAACATGAACTCCGAAGTTCAGTTATTAAGATCACATAGCGGCCACCCATACAAGGACTAACTACAAAAGTAGCTTAACTTTACTGATCGGTTAAGAACGGTGACACTAGCTCTGCTATCATATGCTACAAGCAATATAGACTAATAAGATATTCCGTTGCATGTGCAACCTCTATAACTTCTAAAAATATGTCTTACCTCCACTTTCTCAACTTAAGATATTCATAAGCCAAGTATAAGCACTATCAAGTGCACGTACACTCAATAACTCTTCCGACAATAATAACGCCGTTTAACCGTATAAGCAAAACGGTTAATTCGAGTGGCTAGCGACCACTTAGTCAGGAGTAGGAGACATTAAGAGAGCTCGTTGCCCTTAAGGAATGTTTATTGGATAAACGTGAAGCACGTTCTACTTCTGTGTATAATGTACTAAGCGAATATTAAGATATGCGTTTGGTTACGTCTTATAATGGTTAGATAGTAACAAATCAAAGCATTTACATTACTTTTATAGGAGTAATGGATAGTGTGGACTTACGATGCCGTTTTTATATGAAGGTTATATCTATGCAAAACAAAAATTGAAGTTTCGGTTTGTAACATCAAAAGAACAGCTTTTCACTAAATGCATATGAAAGTATATACGGTACCTATAGCAAAATAACCATTTTTAAAATTTTTGGCTGTCTGTTTGTTCTGAAACGGCTGCACCGATTTTGACGGAACTTTCACTGGCAGACAACTGATGTTACAAAGAGTAATTTAGATGGCAAAGCCGCGGGGCACAACTACTATATAATAAGAAACATGCATTAATTTCTGTAATGCAATCTGCAAAAAAAATGTTGGTTGTGGAAAACATCTCCCTATTATGCAAATTTCACTAACCGTGCTACCATAAAAATCAACTATTAGACGCCTGTCGAGCTAGACAGTGTCTAAAGATAAACGTTTAAATGATGAGAAATGTCACAACAGAATGGAGTTAGACAACGGTTATTCACTACTTTCAGTTATTTCACTGACTACTTTGCTTATCATACCGGAACACAGTAATGCTTGGACTATATTATACTGTTTGATGACAGACTACAAGAGCAAAGCGGCGAACCCATCCAGCAGGACACTCCCAGTAGAATTCTACCACCTGCTGCTTTATCGGCTAACAATCTCGTTTTCGTCTTCGACTCCAACCCGATTAAGACCAGCGGTCGCTAGGTCTTCGTCTGGAAGGCATTTTCTAGAATTTTCGCTGGTTATCATTTTAGAACGAACGTTATTAAGGAAACAAGTTCTTACAAAATGAAAAGAAGCGAAAACTCTTGACAACTCCTTCCACACGAAGACTAATGATCGCTGGTTTTAATCGGTTTTGAATTGAAAACGACCACGAGATTGTTAGCCGGTGAGGCAGCTGGTAACCGCCTTCAAATCAAAATTAAAAACGAAAACAAATCATCTCACAATCCATATATAATAATATTGGAACGGTTGAACAGCAGACATCTAATGCGATCCCAAATGTACGAGTATCTATACCAGCTATTTGAGCAGACTCATCAATCACACGCCTAAATTCATTACCGTCTAATCCGACAGGCTTCGTTTTGATGTGTTTACTACGAGCTGATTGGTCAATCGACTTTTTTGTATTCGGTGTTATTGAACGGGAAAATATTTTTGTTTACGTTGAAAAATTAAACTGGAACCTTCGTTTTGCAACAGTTGGATTTGACGCATTGAACGCTGTGAAAATATTATGTCGCAATAACAAAAATTTGTGTTGTGTTGTAATGAAAATGACCGGGCAAAGACCCGAGAATTATAATAGATAACAGAATAATAATATTTATAAATCGATCAGAAATGAAATCCAAATAATTAAAAAAAATCAAAAAACTGGAATTCAATTAAAACATACTTTTAATTGAATTCCAGTCTTTGCAGAAAAATTAAAAAAAATATTTAAAAATTTAATTAAAAATTAAAAATTATTAAAAAAAATAAAAATATTTGGCGGCCTGATTATTTTATTAATCATCTCTCTACTTTTGTCCCACCAATGTCTTTTTCAGTTTTACTAATCAATAGAATATCTATTGATTATTTTAGCATTCTCTCCTTTCATACTCATATCATTACTGACACAATTGAATGCTTTATTACACGACTGCACAAAAAAGGAGTGTACTATGTGTCTATGGTTTATGTATGTATGCTTCTTTATTCCACCATAACTTGTAAATGCCTGAACAGATTTGGATGTATGGGGTATCGTTAGAATCCTTACATCGTCCCGAGTAACACTGGCTAGGGCAGTCGTGTTTTGGTATGTAACTTTTGTTACAATGACTTGTTTATTACCAGTTTCTATACGTAGATTCACCCGCGAGATTACCACAGGAACCCTGCATTTTTCCGGCACAAAAGTAGCCTATGTTACTCCGAAAGAAACTCTAATTAACAAACACACTTTCGCATTTATAATGATATACTGTCTTTTTTCATTTGGTACATGACATCTTCAGATAGATAAGTGTATACATTTTAGGGTCACCCATTCTATGCTAGATGTAAACAAGTGAAGTGAAAATATAACAGCTTTGAGGGGCTGCAACCCGTTTTCTATAAAGTAGAAAAATATATTTTAGTCACCAATTCTTACTAATGCCAGACCCAATCTTTATTTTACTTAAAAGCGTTTCTGTGTTCTGATATTGATTAGTTGGCATTCAGTCATTCACGTACCATAAATAGGTAAAACGATTTAAGCCGATTGCTGCTAGTTTCAAAAGCCAAACAAAAGATTTCACACCAATGCAATCCCGTACCTAATAGTTCTATCACCATAAGAGAGTACAACTTCATAAAAATATTTCGGCAAAAAGTGAGAAAGAGGGTGTGAAAAGTAGCTACAAAACTCTGACTGGGTCAACCTGCTCGATTAGTTCGACCGACTCAACAACTAGACACTTGTGTAGTCATACAAAACAAAGACCTCAATAAAAAGACTCGAAGAATATTCAAAAACTTCTTAACGGCCTTCTTTACAACCAGCACTTCGCGACTAAAGCAAAATACCTGAAAAACAAATATTAATATCACTCTTTCTGCAACTCGCAATCTGTCGCCCCGGGATGGTTTCATGCATAATGCAAACGGCTGATTGTGCCACATAAGGCCGGCGGGTTCTTTGCAAAAACATCCATCCTGTATTTGCCCGGTCGCACTGTGTTTTCCTTGGCGTCATATTGCATGATGCCGATGCGCTATTCTTTATTTCAATTGTTTTTCATTGTACCTTGATTTGGAATTCGTTGCATTTAGTAACTGTTCGAAGTGCTTTCTACGAAAAGGAACTACGATAGTCGTGTTGTCGCGAGTCACGATGATAAAATATGGCAACTTGTGCTGCCCTAGGAATATTCAAACAACTTTTTTCGAATTCAAGAGTTCTCTAAATGTTTCTTCATGCTGGCTCTTAAGATCCCTTGTGTTTAGGACCATGGTTCCAGGACAACAAAAAAGGGACAAAGATTTGCGCTTTTTCTTGTGCACAAATATTATTCATGCTGCGGGAAGCGTACCCGCGTGCTACAAATCGACTACATCACAAAGGCACAAAGTCGTACATTCTGTGAAATACTATTCAAAATACTTGAAGTAATGTAATAGATGCCAGTTATCTTTTGATTAAGTGTAATTTGCCATTGTTACTTTCGTTATTTTTTTAATTTATGTATGTCAAATAAATGGTACATCTCTTTTTCAGATGAACATAATTAAAATACGGGTTTCAGGTTATTTTTAAGGAACATAAATATTTGATTAGCCAAAGGCTAAATTTAACACAAAGCAAGTATCTCATACAGACCCATATATAACCACATTAGTGTGTATATTATGAAGCAAAACCTCGTAATGTGTCCTTTCGTATTCGTGCAAATGCGAATCCAAACAGAAACTCTAACTGCATCCCCATACAATGAGGACACTCCTGGAATATCAACGAGCATCATTTTGTTGTAACAAATAGCTCCCTCGCGATACATAAATCATGGTATAAGGCAAAAACTGTGGCGGGCACAGCACGTGACTAATTCACTAACATGGAAAACCTTTTACTAAACAACTATTGGCTGTATACGTTTTCGTATCGGATATGTTTTACGGGCTGCTGCGTCGTGTGAGATGAAGATGGAACTGTCTAAAGACGCCACATTTCCTCTATCCGTAGTGTTTTTCTTTTTTATTGACTCGAAGCTATTCAGATATTTGTCAGAGAAGTTTGCAAAGCTTCAGTATTATACATTAATACTTGTAAGTAATCTTTCTCCAATATCGCCGTAGTATAAAAACCTATAGTGTATAAAATAAATCTAGAGGGGTTGCTAGTCAGACTAACACTAGAAAAGCCTTACCACCATGCCATTGGCACATCTCGACGGATTCCCTAACTGAAAGCTCAAACCTAATTGTAGGATTCGAACCCGGACCTACTAATCGGCGGCCGACGACTCTACGGCCGCCCCAAAGCTGTTTCATTTTCTTGTTTTCATAAATTCTTATTAATTTCTACTGTAATCTCCAAGACGCCTGCAAAGCATGATGTGTTATGGCAAACCTCGCATACGGGTGATTTAGTTTAAAAAATATGTAGAATAGTTCACCAGTGGACGTCTTTTGGGGGGTGATAATGATTATATAAATGTTGTTCTTGTATTTGAAAAAATAGACCCTGATCCATCTTAATAGGAATATCTTGTGGAAGTTGGAAATAGCATGTGCTACCATTTTAGAATCTCGATGAAATAAGCAATTTTTTCCGTTGTTGGTCACCCATGTCACCATAAAATTTTTTAACACCGCAAGAGCCCAAACTTACGGCTAAAAAATAAGTAAAGCACAAATTTAAACTTTAACACTTAACTAAATAAAAACTAAATTTGCAGCACAAAATTGGAGGTTAAAATTTGATGGCACGTTAATCCAACAATACAATTAAAAAACAGACTGAAAAAATCTTTAATTTGTGATCAGGAGGCCTACCACCATCTCTTAGAGCAGTATTACTTTAACCTCAAATTGAGATTTGTACTACAATTTTCAATGTAAGATTAAAGTAATACTACTCTACCAGATGGTAATAGGCCACCAGTTCAACTAGAAGAGTGAGCAAAGGTGTCGATCTTTTTTAAATTTACAAAATGTCCAAAAACTCGAAAAGCTTACGAATTTTAATAAACACTATTTTTAATTTTCTGGGTAGACATTATGTCCCCCACCCGTTAGTTAAGTAGGTATTATCCACTCTTTACGCCACACCCTATGTATATACATATAGATAGATTCATAACCATCATCAGCCAGAAAATGTCCACTGCTGAACATCGACTTCCCCCATGAAGGGGGGATTTTGACACAATACACCACTTTTGGCAGGTGTCTTGGTGATGGCAGTAGATTATGATATCCACCGAGGAGAATGCTGCTATATCCCTTTCCTGGATATTCCCTTATCCTGCTCTTACAGTATACCCACTATATGGTTATTAGAAATGACCCATATTAGTATGTGAAGTGCAGGTGGACTTTCACGGTTAAAGAATATATTTCTCATAAGAATTTACAAATTCACTTTCTGAGAAAAACAATTTTATCTTAAATATAATATTAATGCCGGTAAGCTAAGTGTAAGTATGGTAATTATAAAACTTAGTAATATTATAGGTAATAGATTAAAATTTAGGTAGATATTTGCAGTTAGATTTGGTACGTAACGGTGCACGGTGGCTATGTATAAAATCCAAATTGACAGATAGTGTTAGTTTTATTTTTTATTTTTATCTATTATATATTGTTAGTTTTTTTTATCTATTACATATTACAAGCCTACAATAATAATTAGGATTAGCGTTTATTTTATTTACAATATTAAAATTCAACAAGTGGGTATGTATGACTTACATACAAGCTTATAAAAATAACGGGCTCTAATAGCTCGCTCTCTCTTAACTCTGTACCTACTACTTTGCTATTCGAAGCACGTAGAATATTACATTATTTGCCTTTAAAATAATTAAATTTCGAAATTGAATTCGCTATTCAAGGTTTGATTTAACATGAACCCTCATTTACTTATATACATTGTATACAAACATAATTTAGTATTATTGTTTCGTATTACACTAATGAATTTCAATTTAATCTTTGATGTTTTCATCAAGGAAAATTGAAAGTTATGATTATTAATTTCAAGTTTAGTAACGGGATCGATGATCAATCGTTTATAGAGGGCGTCCGCCGATCAATTATTGGTTCGAAGGTTTGAATTCTACCAGGTGGTAGCTCTCACTCGCTCTACAGCGAGTGTCAGTCTATGGGGGTAACACCGATTTACCCGGGTAACACCTGCACAGCTGCATTTGAGAGCTAAGGTTTCACATGTTCACCACCTTCGACCAGTTTTCTTGTAAAACAGAATACTTTAAAAATTAGCCGCCTTTACCTTTGCACAAAAACAAATGAGAAAAAAGTAGCGTTAGGTACTTAGTGTAGTGACCTACACTCTTTTTTTCATTTCTTTGTGATACTATTGGAAGCAAACCAATTATTTTCACATCTCTATTATATCAGTGAGTATACCATACTAACAGCGAAACACCATTGATACCTACTCGGTTGATATCCACCTTTACGCACGAAGAGTTTAGTTCCACATTCATGCGTTCTCCTAAGGAGTTTAACTCATTTGAGTGTCAGTGTTTCCGCTAAAACTTAGGCAATAGGCATTTTCAAGTTACTAGTCAGTTTAGGCCATGCGTGATTCGTCATCGGCCGCATTGTCTCCAAAGAGCCTACTCATCTACAGAGGGCTTAGTGTGAGTTTTTCAACAAGTTAACGCAATCTACAGTGACCGCGTTTACGAAGATTTTGTATGAAAAAAATGTACAGCGCTCATAGCGCCGTGTTTGTGAACTATCGTCGCGTATGCTTTTAGTATGGAGTTTACTCGACAAACGTGGTTGTTCGCGTAAACGGATTTTAACTGCGAAACTCACACTCAGCACACAGATGAGGCGTTTTACGCGCGAGTCAAGTCTCGCGTCGCCGATCGCGCGATTGGTAGATACTAGTACAAACGTTTTACGGCTCGAAATTCGAATTCGAACATGCGACTTGAGTCCCCGTAATACGCTTCATTTCATATAATACGTTTCATACGGCCACTAACGTGACCACAACCTCTGCAGAATATTTTTCATACATTTTATATGGCATCGGCGTACACTGAACATTTGAGTGGCCGCAACCGAACCTCAAGCTGAGGCGGTAGCCGCGTTTGTGGCTAGCCTCCCACACACATTCTACAAAAACCGCCGGCTTCTTTTCGCCCGGACAATATAGAGACAGAACAGTACGGGCGCTTGGGTGTTTAGGCCGCCAAAAACGTCTATTACCAACCTACCTTCTCGTAGTTGGACGGTTAAAAGCACCTTAGTGCCCCTTCTGTTCGCTATAAGTTGTGCCTATCAGTGACTGCGATTGTCCGCAATCGTAGCCGCACCCAGACACTGGGTAGCCGCAACCAAGGGCTGCGTATAGTGTCCGCGTTTGGTGGCCCAATATGTGGCTAGTTTAACTATAGGTGAGATTAAACGCGTATACAGTGTAAAAAAACATGTTGACAAAATTACATATTGATGCCAAACAAACTTTTACAATATAAATTCCAGTATCAAAACATAACCGTTTTCGACAGGTCAAACCGTGCCATCAAAAACATTCCACACAATTGCATTCCTCAAGCCCCAATCATTTCAATCACTTTTATTGCATTAAAACTTTTCCCATACAAAGTTTCCCGTTTTATTTAATAGCCTCGCTATAAAAACAATAGGCGATCGCGGCAATATTTCACCGCTTAATTTCCATTGCGCGCTCCCATTGATTTTATAAATTCGCCTCTCCTCGAGGATTTAATGAAAAACGTGCGTAGAAAGTTTTCGCTCCATTACTTCACGGGTTATTAATGACTGGAGTATTCGACTCACCTTGCGCAAGAGAAACAATGTTTTGAACAGAAGGGAAACTAGTCTGGTTGTACAAGTTTCATAGATGAAAATTGCAATTAAAAATCAACAAAATTGTTTTGTTTGAAAAGGCTTTCAGGCTGAATTTTACTTCCTGTGCGATTCTGCAAAATGGAACCATGGTTATTTAGCCGGAGAAAAAAAACATAAATTTAAATGGATTGATTATACTAACGTCACTTTCCAAAATAGCTCAAAAGATAATGTCTGGCAAGGACGTGAATTCTTGGATTACAAATATATATTTCAGACACATTTTCAAAAATATTCTTACTTATTATGTAACATAAAATTATACTTTTTTTATTCGAAGTTTGATGGATATAGTTTTATATTATAATCATATTAATACAACTATTCTTAATAAGTTTTCTTTGTGTGCGTTAGTCTCGCATTTTATTGCTTTTGAGTCCCTACTGCCCACACTGTCTACAGCTTTGATAGATAGGCCTATTCGTCTGGACGGATTCAAACAAAGAAACTTTGCGTGCAAGTAACGCAAATATCAGCTCACTTCCAAACCTTATCGCAAGATGAAAATGTAAGTTTCCTTTGTGCAAAACTGGAAGTGTCTGTGAATAATGATTGTGACAAAGTGCTATAAAGTTCTAAATCTGGAGGTTCAATGTGTTCCGGAGAAGAAGGCAGAGAACTTAATTGGCATCGTGAAAGAGCTTGGTAGCACTATTGGACACGAGTTGAGAGATGACAACATCGTTCGAGTTACAAGGACTGCGAAGATCAACCCTGATAGCAAACGCCCACGCTCCATCATAATTGAGTTTAATAACCTAAGGGAGCGCGATACCTTCTTAGCCGCTGTCATCAAATTTAACAAAAATAAAACTCCCAGCGATAAGCTCAATAGCTCTCACCTTGGATACACGGGTCCTCGAGCGCCGGTTTTCGTTGTTGAACACCTATCCCCACAAAACAAAGCGTTACATGCCGCAGCTAGACAGGCAGCAAAGGAAAAAGGATATAAGTTTGTTTGGGTCCGCGGTGGGAGAATTTTTATGCGTAAAAATGAAGAATCTGGGTATGTATTGGTGAGAGACACAAGTGCTTTGACTGATTTAAAGTAGTTTTAAAACGCACATGCTTTGGATTTATTGCTCCACTAAATGGATTTTATATCAGTCTACTATCAAAACACTCGTGGTTTAAGAACCAAAACTCACTCATTCTACTATAATTTAGTACTTAGCAACTATGATGTGATTGTTTTATGTGAAACCTGGTTAAATGAGCGTGTATTGAATAGCGAACTTTTTGATGATCGATATGTCGTCTTTAGGAGGGATAGACAATCATCTGGTTTCCATGGCAAGAAGGAGGGTGGTGGAGTGTTGATCGCTGTTTCTAGGAGAATTTCTGTAAAACGCATGTTAGAGTGGGAGAGCAATTGTGAGGATTTGTGGGTGGTTATTAAAGCGCCTAATTTAGGTTTTATCAAAGAGGTAGCGATGTGCGCTGTTTACCTCCCTCCTCCAATCCAGCGACCGATTTTGGAACACTACATAGAAAACTGTAATTCTATTAAAGAAAATTTTGATGGGCATACATGTATAATTGGAGACTTTAATTTGCCTCTCATAGACTGGAACCTAGTTAAAGATGATATTTACTGCCAAAATTCAATGATAAACACAATGCTAATAGATTTCAGCTATTTAAATAATTTTAAACAATGTAACTCGGTACTTAACAACAATCAAAGGACTCTCGACCTGGTGTTTACTGACCTACCAAAATGTAACGTATCATCTGCTAGCTATACTATTTCTACAATCGACCCTCAACACCCACCATTAGATATTGAAATCAAATTTGAACAGTCCAACAGCCTCAAAAATAATATCAATAACCATAAATTTAATTATTACAAAGCAGATTACGACGTAATTAACAAAAATCTTTCCGAAATAAATTGGGACAAAGTGTTTTCTGAATATAGTGACATAAATGGGATGTTGGATAAGTTTTATGCTATTCTTAGAGATTTGATAAGAAAGTTTATACCGTTTAGTAAATACAAGAAAGACAAATACCCACCTTGGTTTAATAAATCGCTTTTAAAAATACTACAAGAGAAGAATAATTTGCGTCTGAGATTTAAGATATATAAAAATCCTATGGATGAAATTGAATTTAAACTACTTTGCAATCGATGTGAAAAATTTGCAGTGACACTGTACAATAATTATGTGGAGTTAATTGAAGAAAGAATTAGTAAGAATTCCAAATATTTTTGGTCATACCTTAAGTCAAAAAGAGACGAAAGTAATTCCTACCCTAACATTATGACTGATGGAGAGACTTACAAATGTGATGGGTCCGATATTTGCAATCTTTTTGCTAGTTCTTTTTCTAAATCATTTACTGACACTATTTCTGGAAGTGCATCCAATAACTTAGCAAGTAATTATTTAAATGAAATAGAACAAAACAGCTTCAGTTTTGCAAATTTAAACATATCTCATGACTCAATATTTAAAAAACTAAAGAGTCTCGACGCTTTTAAGGGCGCTGGCCCGGATGGTATTCCTCCGTTTTTCGTTAAAAGTTGTGCTGAAACCTTGGTAATACCTCTTTATCACATTTTTAATAAATCCCTAAGCTCTGGAATTTTTCCCAGTGAATGGAAGTTGGCTAAAGTTGTACCCATACATAAATCTGGCGACCGAAATTCCGTTAGTAATTATAGACCAATCTCCATTTTATCAACTGTGGCAAAGGTTTTTGAAGCACTTGTATGTCCCTTTATCGAAGGCCACTTACAACCGTACATTACTGATCATCAACATGGTTTTGTTAAAGCAAGGTCGACCTACACTAACTTGGTCACCTTTGTCGAAGGACTTGCTGATGGTATGGACAAGCATGAAGAAGTTGATGTTATATATACAGATTTCAGCAAGGCCTTCGATAAAGTGTCACATTTCATGCTTATCAAGAAGCTTTCAGTTTATGGCTTTGCGGGAGGTTTTATAAATTGGATGCAATCCTATTTGGCCGATCGTTTTTTTTTCGTTGTAGTTAATGGTTATCAATCAAGCTTACACAAAATTACTTCAGGCGTTCCGCAAGGTTCTCACCTGGGGCCTATACTTTTTAACGCATTTATAAATGATATGCCCAAATGCTTCCTCGCATCTACTCCCTTTTTATTTGCTGACGATCTGAAAGTTTCCCGCAGGGTCAATTCTGAGCTCGATGTCTGCATGTTACAACGTGATTTGGATAGACTGTATATTTGGTGTTGTGTTAATGGCATGGATCTTAATTTAAATAAATGTTTCTTTATCAAGTTTACGCGAAAACATAATATTGTTAAGTCAAAATACCACATTGCAGGGACATGGATACAGGAGGTTGAGACAATCAGAGATCTGGGTGTAATATTAGACAAAAAATTAACTTTTATTCCTCATATTGAGAACATCGTAAAGCGTGCATCTAATATGTTGGGATTTATTATTAGAACTAGTAAAATTTTTAAAAAAGAACATTCTAAAATCCTGCTATATAATACGTTGGTACGTAGCGTGCTTGAATATTGCCCTGTGGTTTGGAGGCCTCATTATGCTACTCATACACTTAGAATAGAACGCGTCCAGAAAAGGTTCTTATGGCATTTGAGTTACGCTGCCAAAATTCACAAAAAAAAAATGTCATATATCGAAAAATTAGATTACTTTCAGATATCTTCTCTTGAAAAGCGAAGAAAAATATTGGACCTATTATTTTTATACAAAGTTCTCAACAACCATATAAATTGTCCCCAATTATTAAAACTTTTTAATTTTAGAATACCACGTAGAATACCACGTCGCACAGCTTCACTGCTTGTCCCACCTTCTCGCTCCACAGTCTCCGGCAGTAACTCTCCAATTCCTAGATTGTGTAGAATATTAAATGAATGGTTCGGTACCGGGCCAATGGATATTTTCTCTGTTAAATTAAATCATTTTCGCGAGCATTTGCTCAAGAAAATCCCAAACTAAATATTTCAAAATTTTGTAACTATTATACAACAAGTACCTATTTTAGATGTTACTCTTTTTTTTTTTATTTAAATTTGCACGCTGTGTTTACCTTTAATTGGTTGTGCATTTAGCAATATGTACTATAACTATGTTATAAATTATGTTACGTTTAATTAAGAAACAATGTAACAATCGTTGGTGAACCAAATAAATAAATAAATAAGTTAACATAATCTGGTGACATTATTCCGAAAGCTGCGAAGTGCGTTGAACGTTTCACTAACTTCAAAAGTGTGAAAGCTTGTTGATGATTCTGGAATGTTAACATTTTAATTCAAAGTGGTACTGTCTAAAGCTGTTCTTTGAGGTAGTGTGAAATGTTACAGAATTTCAGACGTTTATTTGAAGAATTGAAGACTCCAGATCAAAGAGTTTATGATTGCAAATAGATTGCAAAAGTAAGCCGTTTTTGAGCTTTTATAGATACTGACGGTTCATTAGAAATAGATACAACTTGATCAGCGAGATATATAGAATAGTCAATTTACTTATTACATTGAAGATTTTTGGCTTCATTAATTATCTAAAATTTTCTGATGGAGCTATCGAAAGAGCTATCAACGCGATGAAATTTGATATAAGGAAGTCCGAAGAATTACAATTAACGTAAATAACTACAGTATGTGTAGCGATCTAAACTGGTTAGCGACATCGAGCTTCTTATACCTCAGTCAGTCATAACTCCCAAAAACATTTCCACCTAAGCTAAGGTCACAAAAACCTAAAATAAAATTATTTAAGTACCTACTTCTTCTTTTTTCGTATAGGCATATGGCCAGCCCTGGCGTCAGAATATGCAAGCCGCCAGAAGGCTTCTGGCGTGGCTTAACTTCTGTTGTCTTCCGTCAACAACGAGGAACGACGGTTTAACGTGCAACGTAAATTACGTAGCGTACTGTAGTTTTATTCGAAAATTGATAAAAACCAAAATTGCCAAAAACAAAAACACAGTAAGTACCTACCTATGTTTGTAAAAAAGGTACTGCACTGATCCCATGGAAAATGGGACTGGGGCTATAGAGAGGCTATTGACTGTTAACTTTCACTCGAGATGCATTTCAATTTGGCGAACCACACCTACACGATCGATACTGTCTGAACTCTGAATACTCAAGCTATACACGCCATAAAAAAAAACAAAATCTTGAAAACATCTTGAGAACTCAATACTTATTTCACCCATCTTTTATTCCAAGGAGGTGACTGACCAAGCGAAGCTGTGACGGACTGTTTATTGCAAATCTCAAATTTAAATCCGCTGCTAAATGGTTTGTGTCTGTTATTCGTCTGGCGAATCATTTTTACCGCGCGTTTGTGGAGGCAACGTCCGAGAATATATTCTCATCACGCCACCGAGTTTATGTTATGATTGAACTGGGGTTTAGAACACGTTTGAAGATGCAGCAGAGAATAAATATTGTCTGCTGCATTGTGTTTTTTTATTCTTGATATTCTTAAGAGGCTGATATTGACTGTTGTCGGGCAAATAGGCTGGATTTAAAGGACCTTTCATAGCAGAATCTATTTAGTTTTTGGCCGAAGGAAAAAAATACAGTAATCTTAATCGTATTTCTGAAAGCCATATATTGTTTCCAAAACACTTTATTATAAAATATACTGCATAGAGAAATATCCTAAAGTTGCTCCCTCAACTTTGCGATTTCAGTATGTCTGGTATTTAACATGTGTAGATAAAATGAAAAAGAATAACTTATCATACTTTATTTTAAAAGTTCATTGCTTTGCAACTACTTTTAAGGTGTTTTTTTTTAAGTTTTTTACGCTCGATCCCACTGTGACGCAATAGTTGCTTCCCTCTCATTCCTATGCAGACTGACAGCGACAGAGTGTCTTAAGAGCCTACTAGTCCATGGAGCGAACTCATCGGTGGGCGCGGCTAAAATGCATGCTATTTCATCTAACATTCGTGGGACAAGGTAAGACTACCTTTACAGCGTTTTAAGTGACAATTGTAATTTATTAATTATTTAAGTGATAATGAAATTTAGTGTTTGATGGTGAACACGCTAAATCTAGAATAGAACTGGCTTTCGAATGCAGTTGTCGGAATACATCGATAAGAGCTTGGCGACAGATTTTGTTGTTGTGAAAATGTCATGCTGTAGTTGCATCACGATGTTTCCTTTCAATGAAAGCTCTTTTTATTGATGAGCAGATCATATTTTCGTATAAATTCAAATTTGCTGTAAATCGAACGTCGAATGAAAATGCGGCTTTAGAAGCATCGATCTAAGAATGAGTTGACATAACAGAACTATAATGACTACCCAGGACTACTGTATACGTATCATTTAACAAAATCTGCCCCGACCGCGAATCGAACCAGGGCTTTGCAGGCAGGGTTACTACCAACTTATCCAAAGAGCCTTAGTACATCAAATCGTCACTTTATAACACTCGTATCTCGTCTTTTAGTATAAATATGACCGTAATCTCATGTTTTCCATCCGCCATATTTCCCATGTATATCTAAAGCTAAGGATTCCCTTCTTATAAATTATTCATTATAATCAGCCTAAATCAGTCCTTTCCTGGACATCGGCCTTACTAAAGCGTGTCTCTGAGACCGATCCTCGGTTCTTTTTACGTATAAATAAACAGAGGAAATGTATCGATTATTATTTTCAAACCCAATAATCCATTTAATATGTATGAAAATTGTTTATAATGCATGTGTGTGATTGTATGTATTTTAGAACTTTTTTAAAGTTTTGTATGTAGATATGTAATTCAACAGATGTATGTTAGGGAGGAAATTCCCTGAAACATCAGCTATTAAGTCTCATAAGCCCAGTAAACTAAAACTACCGCCAAAAGTCTGTTGATAAGCATAATGCCGGCCCATAAAAATTGCAGTGCCACTCAGATCTTTGAAACACAAAGGCCTGCGTGGCCATGGCAGTGCGCTCGTTAACTGAGATAATATAGATACTAAAGTGTCATAAGCCCGTTAATTTCACTGACTACTGTTCTCATCAAACCGGAACACAGTAATACTTAACATTATTGTTTGGCGGTAGATTGCACGAGCAAAGTGGTCAAGCCACTTACGTGTTATGCTTACCATCAGGCAAACGGCATGGCTAAAACCTTACGCTGCTGTAGATAATATTATGACGTCATGCATTAGTGAGTGTGAAAACTTTACCAAGTCTGACTTTTTGTTGATTTTGGCAGGATCAAACGATAACAGTACGCTAAATGTTCAATCGGTATTGTATTATAATTTAAAAAAATTATTACACACAAACGTATTAGTTGGTAAAATGTATAATAATAATCGACATATAAACAGAATTGAGTTAAATAAAATGGTAAAACGGGTTTGTAATAACTTCAATAACGCATACTATGTTAATATGGATACTAACAAGGATGACTATTTATTTAAATTCAGTACATTGGTAGCTTGTCGATTAATCCATAGAGAAATATTGCGCATAAATTACAAAATTAATTATAACAGATATTTAAATAATCTTGCCGTCACTCAGCCGCTAAATATGGCGAATCCTTTGAGCTTTACTCAGAACTTTACCCAGATAGACGTTACGCAGAAAAGGAAAGATTGTAAAAATCTAAAGGACTCCACAACGCAGACTGATGAAACTCTAGAAGAGCAAAACACGTTTTTTCGTTCATAAGCAAAATCACCAAGCTATTGAGTTATCAAGTCTACGAGTGTTTTATCAAAATGTGTGTGGTATTAGTAATAAAAAAGACGAATTGGAAATGTATCTTGAAGGGAAAAATATAGATTTTATTGGAATAAGCGAGCATTTTTTGAATCAGGAAACAGCTAAGCTATTTACTTTCACAGATTATGAATTAATGTCATTTAATACAAGAAAAACTAAAAAGAGGGATTTTGCTTATGAACGAAAAAACGTGTTTTGCTCTTCTAGAGTTTCATCAGTCTGCGTTGTGGAGTCCTTTAGATTTTTACAATCTTTCCTTTTCTGCGTAACGTCTATCTGGGTAAAGTTCTGAGTAAAGCTCAAAGGATTCGCCATATTTAGCGGCTGAGTGACGGCAAGATTATTTAAATATCTGTTATAATTAATTTTGTAATTTATGCGCAGTATTTCTCTATGGATTAATCGACAAGCTACCAATGTACTGAATTTAAATAAATAGTCATCCTTGTTAGTATCCATATTAACATAGTATGCGTTATTGAAGTTATTACAAACCCGTTTTACCATTTTATTTAACTCAATTCTGTTTATATGTCGATTATTATTATACATTTTACCAACTAATACGTTTGTGTGTAATAATTTTTTTAAATTATAATACAATACCGATTGAACATTTAGCGTACTGTTATCGTTTGATCCTGCCAAAATCAACAAAAAGTCAGACTTGGTAAAGTTTTCACACTCACTAATGCATGACGTCATAATATTATCTACAGCAGCGTAAGGTTTTAGCCATGCCGTTTGCCTGATGGTAAGCATAACACGTAAGTGGCTTGACCACTTTGCTCGTGCAATCTACCGCCAAACAATAATGTTAAGTATTACTGTGTTCCGGTTTGATGAGAACAGTAGTCAGTGAAATTAACGGGCTTATGACACTTTAGTATCTATATTATCTCAGTTAACGAGCGCACTGCCATGGCCACGCAGGCCTTTGTGTTTCAAAGATCTGAGTGGCACTGCAATTTTTATGGGCCGGCATTATGCTTATCAACAGACTTTTGGCGGTAGTTTTAGTTTACTGGGCTTATGAGACTTAATAGCTGATGTTTCAGGGAATTTCCTCCCTAACATACATCTGTTGAATTACATATCTACATACAAAACTTTAAAAAAGTTCTAAAATACATACAATCACACACATGCATTATAAACAATTTTCATACATATTAAATGGATTATTGGGTTTGAAAATAATAATCGATACATTTCCTCTGTTTATTTATACGTAAAAAGAACCGAGGATCGGTCTCAGAGACACGCTTTAGTAAGGCCGATGTCCAGGAAAGGACTGATTTAGGCTGATTATAATGAATAATTTATAAGAAGGGAATCCTTAGCTTTAGATATACATGGGAAATATGGCGGATGGAAAACATGAGATTACGGTCATATTTATACTAAAAGACGAGATACGAGTGTTATAAAGTGACGATTTGATGTACTAAGGCTCTTTGGATAAGTTGGTAGTAACCCTGCCTGCAAAGCCCTGGTTCGATTCGCGGTCGGGGCAGATTTTGTTAAATGATACGTATACAGTAGTCCTGGGTAGTCATTATAGTTCTGTTATGTCAACTCATTCTTAGATCGATGGTTCTAAAGCCGCATTTTCATTCGACGTTCGATTTACAGCAAATTTGAATTTATACGAAAATATGATCTGCTCATCAATAAAAAGAGCTTTCATTGAAAGGAAACATCGTGATGCAACTACAGCATGACATTTTCACAACAACAAAATCTGTCGCCAAGCTCTTATCGATGTATTCCGACAACTGCATTCGAAAGCCAGTTCTATTCTAGATTTAGCGTGTTCACCATCAAACACTAAATTTCATTATCACTTAAATAATTAATAAATTACAATTGTCACTTAAAACGCTGTAAAGGTAGTCTTACCTTGTCCCACGAATGTTAGATGAAATAGCATGCATTTTAGCCGCGCCCACCGATGAGTTCGCTCCATGGACTAGTAGGCTCTTAAGACACTCTGTCGCTGTCAGTCTGCATAGGAATGAGAGGGAAGCAACTATTGCGTCACAGTGGGATCGAGCGTAAAAAACTTAAAAAAAAACACCTTAAAAGTAGTTGCAAAGCAATGAACTTTTAAAATAAAGTATGATAAGTTATTCTTTTTCATTTTATCTACACATGTTAAATACCAGACATACTGAAATCGCAAAGTTGAGGGAGCAACTTTAGGATATTTCTCTATGCAGTATATTTTATAATAAAGTGTTTTGGAAACAATATATGGCTTTCAGAAATACGATTAAGATTACTGTATTTTTTTCCTTCGGCCAAAAACTAAATAGATTCTGCTATGAAAGGTCCTTTAAATCCAGCCTATTTGCCCGACAACAGTCAATATCAGCCTCTTAAGAATATCAAGAATAAAAAAACACAATGCAGCAGACAATATTTATTCTCTGCTGCATCTTCAAACGTGTTCTAAACCCCAGTTCAATCATAACATAAACTCGGTGGCGTGTCAAATTTGCTTTGAGAACATTCAGATTTAATATAATAATTTAACTGCATAGTTTTGATTGGAAACGACTGGTGGTGGTTAATAAATACATACAACGCCGGTCACATGCATAGATAGATACAACTTAAGTTTTTTTGGTACGCTTACCAAAATAACGCTACGTTTTCCAAGGGTAGTATTAAAAAAAGCTCTAACTGAAGCACTAAAATTGAGAAAATGGAAATCAAAAACTACTCAAAAAAATTACAATTCGCTTTTCGCTTTGCTAAATGCAAATGTAATTTTAATTCTGTATCAACGCAGGCGACAATAAAATTGTATTTTAGCTAACATTATTTCACCCAGTTAATAAACTAGTTATAACATTAATAAAGTAGTAAGTATTGAATTTAATTAGGTACTTAATTAACTACAATTAACTTTAAGAGGATTTCAAGAATCATCTCCGGCGTCTAACAAGTATCTAAGCACCTACTTCAGAGTTTATTAAACATTATTAATTAAAAAAAAAATATTTTATAAACCATTTGTGGTGTACCTGTAACATGTACGGATCACACTACGTGCGCAGGAAGTTGCGTATAAGAGCATCGATATATGAGGAGTTATTTTGTGTCGATTGGCCGGTGTCTAATCACTTTCTACAAAATGATTCGTTAAGTAACCATGGTGACCATGTTATCTCAACGAATCCGTTTGTAAGTTTCTACTATAGCTATAAATATTATAGACTGTGGAGCTTAGACGTCCATATAATAAAGGTAGAAGCAAAACCCTTAGTAAGAAAAGGAGGGATAACAACCATTTATAAATGAGTCACACAATGCCGTAAGTCTTGATAGTCCGCCAGTGCAATACATATACAGTTTTATTACTGAGAAACTGTCGGTTTGTTGGTTGATTGGTGTGTTGGTTTGTTGGTTTGTTGGTTTGATCAGATAGTCCCTACTATAATAAATGCGAAAGTGCGTTTGTTGGTCTGTCCTTTCACACTGCCACGGAGCTACGGACCGACGTGATTTTTGGCATAAATATAGTTTATAGACCGAAGATCAGTATCATACTTTTTATCCATGAAAAATGCACGTTTCTTATGGGGATCACAGGCGACACCGCGTGCAGTATCTAATATATCTATAAGATCTAAGACGCGACAAAAATTGTTAGACCTAAGTCTCGTTTCACCTGGATCCAACTTTCAGTAAGGCTAACTTTTGATACAAGGGAAGGCTTTTACACTGCATCGTTGCGACCGTGAGGCTTTTAGTCTGTGATATAACAATTAATGGATGAGTAAGTAGTTTTCTAACAAGTTGAGCAAGTTTTAGTGGAGAAGAAAATGTAAAAGTTCGAAGCAACTGTGGTTCAGGGATAGTGGCTGATAGATAATTGAGATCCTGCAATGCACTTGTGCGATTTTCAAACCGACGAGTTCGAATCTCGACTTGGTCCCGCACCAATGACTTATATCAAGTTATGTGCGGATCTATCACACTCGCTCTAAAACTGTACAGGAAAACATCGTGAAGACACCCGCATGTTTATGAACCATACAAATTTGAGGACATGTGACATCCACCAAGCCGCACTAGTCCCTCTTTCTGAGAGAAGGCTAGCATCCCAGCAGTGGGAGTGTAAGAGGCTGATAATGAGTGCGCTTAAGCTTTTGCTGAAGGAAAATATCATGATGCACTTCAGAGTCAGTATGATTCTATGTCTAGCGTTTTCCCCCTCTTTAACCACAGGCGAAATAATGGTCAAGGTATTGTCCGTTTGGGTCTTTGTCTGCCGTCATGCACGTAGGTAATGTGCAAACATTACTGTTCCAATTTGATGAGTAAGTTATTCAGTGAAATTACTGGACTTCTCCTAATGTCCCAAGGTGACGAGAACACTGGAGTGCCGCGCATGCCTTTTTGTTTCAAAAATCTATGATATTTTTTTTGCATCAGAGATGTGCGTGCCTGTCTACAATTCTGTCACGTTACTTTTACTCGATCAATATTAAGCACCTTTATACTGTTCTCGGAACCAGTTAATACCGGCAACCAAAACACAAAACTATTATTACGGAAAATGTTCCTGAAGAAAAGCCATTTAAACTATTACCGGTCGGGTAATCGTCGAGCGCCTGAACAAAATAATGGCTGTGTAGAAAAGAAACAAAAGGTGGTATTAGTTATGTTCAGTTTGAAGACATCAGCCACGCAATTTGTAGAGAATAAAAAATGGGCAGTGTGCCTATTTTATATATCAGGCTGTAGTAGACTTTGACTGCGATCTCGCCTGATGGGACGTGACGATGCGGTCGTAATTATAGCAAGCTAGTTCAGTAGATACCTATTCAATCATTCCTTTAGAACACGAAGGTGGTATTTTAATGGTATTTCTACCAAACTATCACCGGCTATCTATCATTCTCAAGTTAAAAACCGGTCGCCATGCACCTGTCATTGTGTTTCGGCTTCACTTGAGAGTCAGTCTTAATTTAAGCGGATTTTCTATCATCGACCACAGCGTCTCAGATCAGCAGGGGCGTATTTACCCTTGGGCCAAAAGGGACATGGCCCGGGGCGGCAGGCTGCGAGGGGTGGTACAAGCAGAGGAAATTGCCTGAGAGCCTAAATCTCATAAGGTGGTCGTGGGGGCTCATGGGTTTAAATTTGATATAGACATCAAGACGCGGAGCTATCCGTATATAATGAACGGCGCGGCGGCGCGGCGACGGCAGGGCGGCCGGGCCTGCAGGCCTAGAGCGCTAAATCCTAAAATACGCCACTGCAGATCAGGCAAGATAATAAACAAATGCTAGCCTAACGAGTAAAAAAACTACTTTTAACATCACTAAATAACGCACTCAGATTCGTTTAAAGATTTCTTAAGCGAGTCCTTAGTGTAAATTTACAATAATCATTAAACGATCTGAGTGCTGCAGTAAGTATGACTTTGATTCGCGTACTTCTCGTTCGTCTTTGTCGCGTTGAATTATACTTGTCGCGGAATAAAATTCTTTGTGCAACGACAGCGACCGATACGGTATCCGTTTCACAATTTATAGAAGGAATACTTTACAGAAATGTGCGCATAAAATTGTCCGGATGCGGGCTTTAGTACTGGAAAATAATAAATTTCACTTCTGTCACCGTGGTGTCGGTTCTCGTGGTGATATTGTGCGGGTCAATAAGTAAGTCTTATTCTCAGAGAAATGCAGCATGTGGTAATGGTTTGATGATTGTGAGGTTGTCCATTGTTGGCTCATCATCAGCCTTATTACGCTCCCACTGCTGGGATACCGGCCAACTCTCACAGAGAAAAAGAGAGTATGGCCCATAGACCTAATGCATGTTTGAATGTAATGTAATGCAAAAGCTAAATATTGTCGTGATTATATCCGTGTTTAGGCAGCTGAGCTGTTGAATCTAAACGAGAAATTACTCTGACGGGATGCGATTTCTAAATATAAACGATCAAGACAGTCGCTTCCGAAACGGATATCGTTCTGAGTGTATTAAAATAACCCTTCTGATGTCTGACTGTAACGAGAGCACTGAAGTGACATGTGTTTGTTTTTAAAATTTTGGCGTTATGCTTACCATAAGGCAAACGGGCCACTCGTCTCGTTAATTAATATAATGTATTAAAAAACTTTATAATCATCACCATTAAAAAAGAGACTGTGCTTTTAGTTGAGCATTTAATAACTGTAATGATATTAAAAAAAAGATCTAATATCACTTAAGTACCACTTCTCAAACATTTTTAATTTAAATATTTTGCTTAGGCATTCTATATTAAATTGCCAAGTAATTTTACATTCACGCCTGTCAGAATTTAAGTAAGTACAGAATTCCAAAAAAATCTTGAGAAACAGATCAGCTGGTTCGAGTTTTTATGAAGTAGGCATAAAAAACATTAAATTCCAGATTCGAAAATATGTAAATCAACTGATTTTGAATTCAAGCAATGACATTCAAAAGTTCACAGTACGCTTATATTTTACAACTTTTCACATCTTGTTTTTACAGCTACGATTGTTACCAATATCGTAAAATAGAAGAGACAATCTGTAACCGAGTCTAGTCGAGAATTGGGATAAAGAAAATAGGTCCCTACTACATCCATTAAACTATGTATAGTTTTTTTGAAAGAAGCCGCGAACAAGAGGATGTCAGCTGACAAAATCGGCTAAGAAGAAATAGACCATAGAAGAAACAGAAAAGTATGATATGTTTCATAGACCGGTACCGCAAATTGCGGCTTGTATTCGTGCGCACCAAAACGCACGTACAATAATATAGTCTTGTCAGTCTAAAACGTATTTTCATTGTGCGTACTGTAGCGCACCTATTATATACAAGCCGCGCTCAGTACTGTACATTGAAGATATCATACTTTTCTACAATGAGTAGACAATATAATGAATTTTCATCAATTTTCTAATCAATGAGAAGGTCAAATACCTGCTAGAGCGATTTTATTGACTTCGAAGCGATGATAATATTGCCTAATATATATTAATAGCACATATTTATAGGCAAACTACTATTGTGTAGTAATAGTGGGATGGCACTCCGATCTGGAGGTCGAGGGTACCAATCCTAAATTGAGTTTTCGGGGAAGGAAAATATATTCATGCAACTATAACACGGTGATAGCAAAAGTCTTCCATGGTTTGAAAGGCAATTTTAAAGTCAGTAGAACTGTTTCAGTCTTGATTGTTAACATTACAAACCATTTTGAAAATATTATATTTTTCTAAACAAATATAAGAGTAAACAGCAACAAAGAATCAAAAGAATCCTATACTATCTCAAGACAATGCTCACAAGAAAACTATAAAATCAAAGTTGAACGATCTCACTCGATCGGATTCTCTTGATAAGTTCGAGGGATCTCACTGTAGCCCCGGGCTTTTTAGAAGACTAGTGCTTGAGCCCAGCTTTGTATGTATTTTTGCACTTTGATCAGTGACATGCAGATTGAGGGTTGGAATGCTACAATCAGTTTGCAGTGTAGAAAACTCTTTTTAAGTAAGTAGAAAATAAAGAGGCCCACAGTAGGGTTAAGAAAGGAAATACTATATAAGTAAAAACAAGTGACTTTTAAAAAATTGGTTGACATTTGGCGGAGAAACCGAGTAACATCCAAAATAATAGAGACGAATTGAGAATCTCCTCCTTTTTTGGAAGTCGGTTAACTAGTTACAAGAACTAACTGTTCACGGCTGCAATTGCTGATTGGATCTGGATTGTTTTGATGTTTCCTTTAAATGTCTTTGGTTTATTTAATGTAGTATTTCTTTTCCATAAAACTGACTGGTTCGCAAGCGATATGTATATATTAAGATAGGTGGTGGTAACTTTAAACTTGAGGGTCAGTTGAACGCTCTTTTTTTCAGATCTGTCCGGTTTTTAAGGGCCTTTATTTCGTCACCGAACGGGCTCTGAAAAATGACTTACATCACAATTTTTTCCGAAAACATTCATGAACTTTTGAACGTCATTGAATTCACAATAGGTTCATTCCCATTATAATTTTTCAGCTGCCCTAATTTACTGCTAAACTAATCAGAGTTCTTTGTTCTTTCTAGCACAATAAGCACTCTTCTGGGTATAGGGTGCTATTCGTAATTTTCAATATTTCGTCGCTATCCTTTATTGGTCACATACATAATACGTCACTTTGTGCATCTAGTCAGTTTCCTTATCTCGTTTCTTGGAGTATTTCAAATCGTTCTCCAACTCGTTCGAATATTGTTCAAAAACAATATGGGTTAGTAATTTTTGATCTTTAGTAGAAGCTATACTATTTAGCTTATAGCTAAGGAATAGAAAGAGCTTATAGCACATATAATAGGTACTGCCGTCTGTGTTTCTAGCTATTTAGTTATTTTTAACACCTAATCTTTTTTTAATGAAACTGTGGGTGTATTCAAGGCAAGAGGGAACGCTCTTACTTTTTTAAACTTTGATATGACTTTATGACCGCGATGTGATCCATACAGCTATGTATTTCAACGCAGTTTTTCACGACAAAGTCTATAAAATGCATGTTTTAGTACAGTTTTACGGCCCACGTTGAACAAGTGACGTCAGATCGTCTGTCAAATATGTATGGGGCGTTTTAGGGCTCAGCAGATATTCCCGACATTGACTCTCATTTTTGACGTTTCTAGCGTTTAATTTCCAGTTTTTTCGATGTAGACATTTGATTCTCACGAGAAAACAGATTGATTGATAAAAAAATGAAGTCAACATCCCTGTTGTGTACAAACAGTATCAATTCTTTCCAGAAACTTTAAACTATTTTAAAATTCAGATCAGACTTTCTCCGCTGCCAAAAATCTATGCATGTTCCACCGAGCACGATAAGTACGGTTCGTGTTGAGTAAATTTCACAAATCATAAAGCAGGGAGGAGCGGACTTACCCCGACCAGTGAGGCGAACCTGCCGATAAGGATATTGGCAACAGAAGCCGATTTTAGAGCCTGGAACGTGAGATACATCTTTAGATGTTTGAAATTGTTTAAGGCAAGAATTGACACAAAAGATTCATTTGCGATTCCGAAAGTAGAGGTAAATTCTCGTCTGAAAGTAATTGTTTGTAAAGGAAACTTGTAACTATGAGCTGGGAAAGTCCATTTCAGCTCTCTACCAAATAATGGGAAAAATTGTAAAACATAAAAAATTAAACAAAACACCTTAAAAACATGCAATGGCTTTGGGCTACCTTGAGCAACTTCTTGTTAGTGTAAAAATACTAATCAATGAAAAAAATAGCTTTGTGATAAACACTCCAGGGAATTTGTGAGGAAGTTAATCTTGTTTTTAAAAAAGTTACTCTTTGAAATAACTTGCTTTACCTTTTTCCAATATTTTATAAAATTCGAGGAATCGAAGGCATGAAAGTTATTTCTCCTTCAACTTTGTTAAAGAAAACAAACAATTACTAGTTCTCGCTAATATTTATATACGCTTGAGAAACTGTAACTAACTGTCTTGCCTAAACTAATAGTAGGTATGTACCTAATGCGAATTGTTTTATAGAACACTTTTTAAACTTTAATTTATTTGTGAACGTGCTATTGGTCTAGCTGTGTCACCAAACGGTAAAAAATGTTTAAAATAACCAAATAGATTATCTTTATCGAGCGAGAGCGAGCGGGAATTACTACGACTTTCAATCCGACGCATCATAGTTCGAATCTCGGCTCAGCCCCGCTCCACTAGTTACTACACTTATATACGGATTTAACACACTTGCTCGAAAGCGGTGAAGGATAACAACGTGAGGGAAACTGCAAAAACCACAAAATTCGGACATGTGCTATCCACCAAGCCGCACTAGACCCGCGTGCGGTGGATTATGGCCTATACTCTCCATTGCTATGCCTATTCGCGCCTATTCTCTGAGAGAAGGCAAGTATCCCAACAGTGGGAACGTAATAGGCTGATCATGATTGTCTTTATAGTATATTACAGTCTGCGTATATCAATAAGCGTAATCTCCTCTCAAACCTAACTAAATTCAAAGAATAATCTAATAAATAGGTTGTAGGTAATAAAGATGTGCAGGTATCGGTGACAACAGAGATTTTTTTTCCAAAACCAACCTTTCCTTCTTATTTCCGTAAAATATTGACATTTATTTATAGTTCCATAAAAAGACTTCCAACGTAAAATCAAATTAAGCGAGGTGGAGCGTCCAATTCATTTTTTGCATACCTCGACCTGCATTCAACAATGAACATGCACAAATAGTCCAAATCTCTGACCCATGATGGTTGCATTTCATAAGCGCCAGCGACTTAAAATAATCTGGAGGAATCCTTAAAACGCATAATCTATTTTTACCATCGATACTTGTTTATTCAAGACTTGTTCCTATATTCAGTAACTCTAGCCAACAGCCGTGACTCAACAGCTTCAAGAAAAAAATACTCCCTTAGCCCCGACTCTCTAAGATAATAAACAATCACTCTATCTAGCCTGCTTGCTGCTAAAATACCTATTGTATATATCTCTAGTTCTCTGGATTAAATTTTTGTCGCAGTTGATGACTAAAGCAGTCTTATACGTATATATTTAGGTATTTGTGGGCTGTGCCATATTTTCAGCATAGCCTTGACAGTAGACAGGCCCTGTGTTCATTTTACGCTTTTGGCCAAAGGGTGGCACGCACTGTGTTCCCATATACGCCAGAAAGGGTGCAATTTGGTGGATTGTCACTTCCATGGCCCAGGACGAATAATAGAATGGGCTATTAACACTATGAGGTACACTTTAAGGTATAAGTTGGTAACCCCAACATCCGAAACCCAACACACTTGTTGGGCCAGCTCCAAGGGGAATCCTAAGAATAGCTCATGTCACAAAATATATATATTTAGATATATATAGATTTACTTATAGAATATTATGCTGATAGATGGAAGAAGGAACGAAAGAAGCATCATACAACAGTAAATATGAACCCAAGAAGGCAACACTCGTCCAACGCCACATCTCCTCCCTGGCGCCAGTAATTGGATCCCGCACGGCCGCAGTTAAAGCCTGCCTTAATTGCAGGAACACAGCCAAGATTTACCCGGAATCGGCCGTCCATGCCTGTAATTAAACTATGTACTAATTACACTTGCACAGATAAACTGTTTTTGTAGTTCAGTGAGCGCAAATAGTGTAATGTCAAGAGGTGTTAATGTCTTCTGGAGAATGTATTTGTTTTCAGCGACGTTTTGATTTTTTATTTAGCCTCAAACTAATACTCTTTTTTAGGTATGACTCATTGGTGTCGATTCTGGCGTCTCCTTCCTAAACCTTATTTTACATTCGCTCTCTCTTGAAATGAGATTGAGATAAGCCTCAGGAATTCTTAAATGAGCATAATAATTTCTATCAACCCTTTTTGAATACTACAGGGGAACGAGACAACGTGATAACGTGCAACGAGTATGCATCCAAGCTAGAATATAATAACACCCACATATTTTCCAACAAAATCCTCGCCAAAATTCCTCGACATAAACAAGGTTGTAATGAAAACATTTTCGGTAACCAGCTTCTTGGCAGACGGGGCGCGTACGCTTATCCAAAACCACGAAATAAAGGCAGATACGGAGCGTAACATTGTAGTTTGCGTCACGTGAAACGATACGTAGGTATTGAAAATCTGAACGAAAATATAGATTTTTAACACATTTTTACCAGGTCAACCTCTTCGTATACCTTGAATGCAATTATGATGATGGTTCAATGTTAGGTGTAAGCACTTAACTTAAGAGTATTAGGTAGTGACCAGTGGATCTGTTTTCTACGAGATTGAGTTTCCTGCGAAGGAAAACATCATAATGCAAGTGCATGGTAGGTATAGTATAGTAACGCCGACCGACCAGAGGTGAGCTCTCTCTGCCGTCAAATGAAAGATATCGCCAAACCTATTGGTTTGTTCCGGCAACTGCACTTGCCCCTATTACCAATAGGTATTGATGGCATTTTATTACCAAATGAGATTAAGAGCATTTGGCAGAAAGATGGATCGCAAAAACAAAACGGCAAAAATAAGACATAATTTAATGATTAAACGAACTTACCTGTAAGTTAAGTTCTATCATAATTATGTGAAGTAGTGAGTTTGAAGAGATTTTATATATACACTTGTAGTAGCACGCATAATGTCGCCTTGTCTATGCACTAAGTTCAGAGAGAGAAAAAAAAAATATGTAGGTAGACCGCACATTTTTATTATTTCGTGCGGTCGGCTGGTTCTTCATTTAGTTCAGAGCTTATCAGTTCAAGTAGATATTTCACTATTCGGGACCTATGAAATAGGTAATCTGGGTGGGCGGGATGCTATCTCTTCAAACTCACTACTTCACATAATTATGATAGAACTTAACTTACAGGTAAGTTCGTTTAATCATTAAATTATGTTACAGTATTGAGTTTGAAGAGATTTTATATATACACTTGTAGATGTTGAGAGAAGTTGTGAAATATCTATTTCAGTTGAAAGTATTACAGAAGTAAATATATTTAATATTTCTTCAATAAATGACATAATAAATGTACTTAATCACTCAATTAAAAGGTAATGTTTCTTAAATAAACTATTAACATAATAGCTACAATAAATTTTAGCATAAATCAATCAATTTGACTTCTAGCAAAACAATGATTTGATTCTGTATATGCTGTCTGTTATATGACTGTTATAAAACTTGGCAAATATTGTAGAGCCGCCGGACCAACCGGCAGTCTTCCTGATAACATCCAAATTCACACCGAGCTTATGAGCTTTTGAGGTGTCTAGTACTATGTGCAGAGTACTGTGTGATATCTATTCCACAGACCCACAACTCTTTATCCATCTGCTAAGTGTTTGGGGAGAAACTTTATTATATGGTTTTTTATAGAAATAAAAATAGAGGTGTGATGATCACGTAATGCCGCTACATTACTTTTAGATAATCCGTTAATAATTAAGCCGGACCTATGTCAGGTCTGTCTCGAAAAATTGGCAGCATCAGCGTTGGCTGAGTTGCGTTTACACTTGACGTTTTTATTAAGTCAGGGATCCTAATGGAAATATCATTCCGCCAATTTTGAAAATTTCGGATATCTATTTTTGAAATAGTTTGTACTCTATGCGCTGTTACCAGCGCCAGCAGGGTAACTAGCTTCTTTAGTGATTTTTTCTAAAGAATGAGATTAATTAGGAATCCAAGTGGCTAGAGTTTCAATTACTAATGTAGTATCCCATTGGATTCATACTTGGGTAAGGGAGGGCGAAGCCTAAATATACCCTTAAAACACAGTCGTCTGTGCTTATCTGACTTCCTAATACTAAGGAAGGTGTAGATCTAAACCCATTTAGAGTGCCGTATAGCGCTCCCGATTGAAATAACTCTGTTAAAACATGAATAATAACTGGAATGTGTAAGTATCATATTACTTAATTTAATTATCTGACAGAGACGCTATTAATGTGTCTAAAGACCCGGGAGGGAGTTTTCTTATTAGAGACTCCCGCACAATACTCCGGCATCCAGGGTAATCTGCCGCTGGATCTGGCAGAAACTGGAATGAGAGATTATTAGGTCCTCAGAAGTTTGAAAAAACCAGTGGTTTAGTTTGTAAAAAACTGGTTAAATAGGGGATACCAAGGTTCAGCTGGCCATGTTGGCCCGACCAGTATGCACTTAGCTTTGTCGCTAATAATTTTCATCAATGTTTTTTTTAAAATTATTGAGAAGGAAGGGAATCCGTTTTTACGGGTTCCTGGTTCATGGTATTTTTATACAATTTTGACCAATTCACAGAGAAAGCGTCAAGCATCAGGGTCTTTGTGCCATGATATGTATACAGGACATTTTTTATTTATTCAACTAGCAATCATGTCAATCTCTGGTAGCCCGAAATTGTTAATGATTTGCTGAAAGGCAAGATCAGATAGTTCCCATTCAATATCCGGGTGAATACACCTTGATTCAGTATCTGCTATAGTATTTTCTGTAGATGGAATGTATAGCGCTGTTATAAATAGAATTCGCGCTTCACACCATTGTTGTATTTCTTTGGTCAGTTTGTGAGATGGGGGAATTGCATTCCTCCCATACGATTAATGTAAAAAATCGCAGTTGTATTATCTATTCGCAAGATAATATGACAATTGGATAAATCCTCTAGACAAATTTTTAATCTTATGAATGTGAAGTTTTCTTTCTTCCCGACTTCAGCTACCGCTTGCCGTTTTTCCCGCACAGGCTATCCCCCAACCCCCCATAGTCGAAGCATCTGAATTCGTCAAATTTAATTTGATTTTTTGGATTTTCGATAGATTTAATCCACAAATCGAAATCTGACTGTAAACTTACAGGCAAATTCATGTACTTTTCATTTTTGTAATGTTATCCATACATTCGCTATAGCTATGTAATATTAGACAGGTATCGTTAAGATATATTGTCGATAATAATCAGCACAGCGTGGCATTCTGACCACCGTTTTCATTATTTTTGTGAAGACAAAAGGTGCCGTATTGACACCAAACGGTAGGGCATTAAATTCATACAAGTTACCGTTCAAACTAAATCTTGAATATTTTTTAGAGTTATCATGAACTTTCACTTAATAATATGCGTCTTTGAGATCAATAGTTGACTTGAGACAACATCTTGAGATTAGTTTGATCATTATTCTAAAATCTTCTAATTCAAATGAACATGTTGAATGAACTCGTTTAGCTTTTTCAAATTTAGGATAAAGCGTGCTTTTCCGTTCGGTTTGGGTAAAAAGATATTGGATATCCTTACAGGGCTCACAGTGAGGTATAGCACTTATAGAAATTAAATTATGTATAGCTTGATCAAATTCAAGTTTTTCTGAGTGTGCATAATTTCGGGGTTGAGGTATACAATGCTGATATGGAGTTTCAGTGAGCGGAATTTCATAACCACGTATCCACGATAAAATTATTTTATCTGCGGTTATTTGTGACCATTGGTTGTAAAAAACAGATAGTCTACCGGCGTAATTTACCGTATTGTCTAGCGGCGGCCGCGACTGAAGTTCAGTCGCGATGTCCTCGATGATGGCGAGTGCTGTTGCCTCTGAGGTGCAGACTCCTTCATCTTTGAGGGCGCCGATGGCTGCTGTCTGTGATTTTGAACCGGAGCCTTCCCGTTTCAATTTCTGTTAACGACTTGATGCTTTGGTTTTGTAGCAGTAGTCTTGTTAGAGGTGGAAGCTTTGAGATCCACACCTGTTTTATTGATCGCTTTTGCGGTCTTTAAAGTTTCGGCTAGTTCTTGGCTACAAGAAAACTATCTATTATCGTGAGCAGCATCTGATCTTTCAAGTCCTTCTTTAGTACAGCCAATATGAAATTTCGCCTCGTTATTGACTCACTGAGTTGTGTGTCACAGATGATGCGCCCAGCATCAATCAGCAGCTTTAGAACAGTTGGATCTTTATTATCCTTACTAAGAAGAGTCTTATAGGCTCGTCAAGACAAGCAATACCGCTGCTAATTTTGCCTTAGCTTGGTTCTGTTCGTGGAACATCCTCACTGCTGGAAGCACCTTTAATCACTGGTGGTGGAGATACATCCTCCAGTATTGTCACGTTGGCTATATCCAGCGAACGATCGGAACTCGCGTGTAACGCGCTAGTCGACGGTCTTGGTTCGCGTAGCTCTTGATTTTCGTTTTCAACATTAACAGCAAATTGCAAATTTGTGTCTAATATACGTAATTATACGTATACCTTCATATTGTTATCATAGGATAACCTCAACAAGTTGCTATATGCATGGCGTATTAGGTACGCATAGGTATACAGCGAGTAAGATGAACTCGTGGCGTTGCATCGTGAACTCGAGTAAAAAATAGGTTAAGTAACAACTCGAATCGTTGGAACGTGAAACCTCTTATACATTATTATCGGTAAGTGGCAACTCGAATTGTTGAAACGTGAACATTAGAACTTAACTTATATAGTTAAAATGTTACCTTCCGGTTCGTTTCATATTATTATTATAGGACAACCTCAACAGGTTGCTACATGCATGGCGTATTAGGTACGCATAGGTATACAGCGAGTAAGATGAACTCGAGTAAAAAATAGGTTAAGTAACAACTTGAACCGTTGGAACGTTAAACATCGTATGTATTTAAGTGACAACTCAAACGTGAACCGAAGAAATTGCAAATTACTTAAATAGTTAAAATGTTACCTTTCGGGTCGTATCATCTTTTTATTATTATAGATAACCTCAACAGGTTGCTATATGAATGGCGTATTAGGTACGCATAGTTATACAGCGAGTAAAATGAACTCGAGTAAGAAGTAGGTTAAGTAACAACTTGAATCGTTGGAGCTTTAAACCTCGTATGCATTATTATCGTTAAGTGACAACTCCAATCGTTGAAACGTGAACATTAGAACTTAACTTAAATAGTTAAAATGTTACCTTCCGGTTCGTTTCATATTATTATTATAGGACAACCTCAACAGGTTGCTATATGCATGGCGTATTAGGTACGCATAGGTATACAGCGAGTAGGATGAACTCGAGTAAAAAGTAGGTTAAGTAACAACTCGAATCGTTGGAACGTTAAACCTCGTATGCATTATTATCAGTAAGTGACAACTCAAACGTGGACCGAACAAATTGCAAATTACTTAATATGTTACCTTTCGGGTCGTTTCATATTATTATTATAGGATAACCTCAACAGGTTGCTATATGGATGGCGTATTAAGTACGCATAGGTATACAGCGAGTAAGATGAACTCGTGGCGTTGCATCGTGAACTCGAGTAAAAAAATGGGTTAAGTAAGAACTCGAATCGTTGGAACGTGAAACCTCATATGCAATCGATAGTTATCGGTAATTGTGCAAATTACTTACAAATATTCCCACTCGTCGTTATGTTTCCTCTTCGGCATCTTGATTTTGACGAAAAAACTTGTTAACACGGAGAAACTTAGAAAAACCAACTTTGTAGTGCGACGCGGCGGAGCACTGCAACGTGAATGAAGAACCAGCCGACCGCACGAAATAATAAAAATGTGCGGTCTACCTACATATTTTTTTTTTCTCTCTCTGAACTTAGTGCATAGACAAGGCGACATTATGCGTGCTACTACAAGTGTATATATAAAATCTCTTCAAACTCAATACTGTAACATAATTTATTTGAACATCTCATAGTACCTAATAAAATAGTTTACGTAGATATTATCCACCATACACTATTTTTGTCATACCCTTCTAAAATTACCTAAAGGTAACCTTTATTCAAATATCCCTTACACCCGATACTTTTAACACCCATCTCCATAAAACGATATCCCCATTGTGGGCGTAAGGCACCACGACCCCTGTGTCTCGCGGCTTTTACCAAAGTTTAGAGTTACACCCCGGGCGGCCACGACACCCCGTCGTAGAGGGATTATATTTTACACTGTTAAATTGTAGTGTGGTGAAATATGAGATCAATGGTGCCGTAAAACTGGCATTTACGGGTGTACCCTCGTTAATTAATATTCAAATATTTTGCTGTAGTTTTGAAATGTTTTCAGCTTATTTACATCTGGTGTTTGGACCGAGTGGTGAGTTTTAAAGTCTATTGATAGATAGGGCTGTTTTTAAAGCCAGTTTATTCTACGTTAGCTTAATACGATATGTACACTAAATAATAAATACAAATAAAATAAAATTCATTTACTTATTAAGGTTAACATCCAAATAGCATAGTCATACAAATAGCAAATTTTATACAAAAATAGTATTATAAAAAAGAAACTATGAAATAGAATAAAATACGAAATCGGAGTAATAAAATTAACTATAATAAAAAATTAATACCAAAATAAAAGAAATAAACGCATCATGCTATGTAACATTTTACATACATTTTAATTTGTTCGCGAACGCACCAAAAACAACTACGTGCAATGTGCATTCTTAGCATTACATTGCATGCTGTGTTTGAAAAAAGTGCGCCGGCTTACTGAAATTCAAAAGCATCTTATATTGAAAAATATGCCGACGCCGACGATAGTTGTCGCTCAAAATATTGAGAATTTTCCAACAAAAAAGTTTATATAAGGAAAAAAAATTGCTAGGTGGTAGGACTAACTCTTCTGCTAATGTTGGCCTGGGTTGGTACCTTCCATTTGCTCATGAAGTGTGCCGCCAAGCAGTAATGTGCAAGCGTCACTGTGTTCCGGTTTGATATAAATGTATTTTATCAATAAATTATTATGATTATGATGAGCAGAGTAGCCAGTGAAATTACTGGGCTTGACTTAATACCTAGTCTCAGGGTGACGACCGCACTGCAGTGTCGCGCTGGCTATTGTAGGCAACTGTTAAGGGCCAGCGTTATGCTTACCATCAGGCAAACAACCAGGTCGTCCCGTTATCAAATAGTATAAAAAAATTATGGAACAGTATCATTCTTGCAAATTATTTTTGAGTAATTCTTATAAACACTTGACTATCTAACATTTTTTTACGTGTGATTTGCATAGAAACGTATTATTGTAAGACGAAAAACAGGACGTTTTGCTTTATCACAGCGCGTTAATTATACATTGGTTGAATGCAGCGTTCGAATTATAAAAACCTATCGAACTGGACTGCAACAAATCAGCGCTCTAACTAACTTCATTACAAACTGGCCCACGAAAACAGTTCGTGCACAAAAGTTCAACGCTTTACAGTAGCCTAATAAAACTAGTGAAGTGAACGTAATTCCAACGTTACGTTACCGATTGAATGAGCACTCATTCATTCAGTCGTTCATTAAATCAGTTTCATATCAGGCCACGGGTTTATCTGTAACTGGCCCGGTTTTATGGCAGATGAATGAATTGAGGTTGATCTTTTTGGAACATGCTGGCATTGATGAATGATTTCGATGGGCGTGGGGTTGCATAATGTAAAGTCTGTGGGTTTTCAAATAGTATTTTCAAATGTATACATAAAGCTTTCGGTTTGATGGTAGTCAGGTCATCTGCTTTTCCGTAGGTCAAAATAAAAGCAATTCAGCAGTCTCAAAAAAGGAACAAGTTTAACCTCCCTATTCTATTATCGGATAGTTATGGGAGCTTCAAAATATCATTACGTGATGTCACTTGAGTTAATTTTTACACTTTATTCGATTACTTCGTCACCATTGTCAATTTAGCGTAATTGTAAATCACTCGGTAGATAACTACTAGTATGAGACGTCGTCGCGTCAGTGCGTTCCTCGTATATTAGTGGTGGAAAAGTGCGTTTTGGTGGATTTTTTAGATATTTCAAGTAATTCCAGAAAGAAAAGAAAAAATTTCTCGCAGAAGCAGGTGACCAATTATTAATTTTTAACAACTTACTGACTCAAATATTGTATGCCGGAAGTTTCTGCGGTATATAAATAAGGACGTCAAATCGCGACGACCGGGCAGTATAATTTGATATACCGTTGGACGGTAAATAAAATTATACTTGGTTATTGACATCGATGTTTTAAAGCATTTTACCACTACGTTACCTGCAGATATACGATGAAGTGGTCAAAGCTAATAATACTCTAAACTTATAGGTAATTGGGACTATTTTGCCGCTGCCAGAATACACCTATGATAGTCGAATCATGATTATGGAGAGACCAGAGCTCACTAGAATTTTCAGAAAACCATGTTAAAGTTATATCATGAAGAAAAGCCTTTGAAAAATGAAGCAGTCCACTTGTGATGTCTATGTCATTTTAAAGCTACATCAAAGAAATATTTCATCTCTTCGAAATACGACAATTTCAATTTTCATCATAAAACTAGAAGTCATATTAAAAGGAAATTAAAATCCGTTGAGACTGCAGGCTGTGAGGACGAAATCCAATATAGGCATGTTGGAAGAACTATGGCAAAATGAAATTAAAAAAAAAAAAAAAAAAAACGCTTACACACTCATACCCCCACACTAGGATTCCCTGTGTCGCAGGTGGCATGGACACACACAGATACACATCACAAACATCCAAGACCCGAGAACAAACTTTATGCTTACACAAAATCTGCCCCGGCCGGGAATCGAACCCGGGACCCCTCGCTTTGTAGGCAGGGTTACTACCAACTTAGCTACGGAGCCGTCGAAATTAGTATACTTCGGCTTAAAACTCATGCAGCGTTGACAAAAATGCGTTCAAAATGGTATTTTGTGTCACAGAATGCTGTTTTTATTCTAATGGATAACGAGACGAGTTAGTTTTATGCCTGCTGGTAATCATAACACCAACCCATAACTATTGCAATGCCACTAAGAACTTTATAAACTACAAATACTTGCGCGGCACTGCAGTGCGCTCGTTGCCCTGAGACATTAGGTTAGGTACGCATAAGCCCAGTAATTTCACTGACGACTTTGCTCTTCAAACCGGAACACTTATGCACTAATGGTTGCACATTACTGCTAAAAGCTCGGCAGATAGATTAGTTAGCGTGGTATAAATATTGACAACACTTTTGGAACAAGAAAATTCCATGTGACAAAGCTGTACTCTTAGTATCTCACCAAAAGCAAGAGGTACCTTGCATCTAAACAAAAACCTCCAGAAAGACAAAAAGCAGACGGGTCTACTAGGTCATTTACATCATACAAAAACAGGGACTGTCAGTAACCAAATACCTGATTCCCAAACATTTTATTCTCCTATTTATACACCTGGCCTGGCCACATATTTAGACATTTCAGACATAAGTAAAGTAAGATTGCAAGGAAAGCAGATTTACCTTTTGAGAGCACTAAAACAGTTCGCTCTACATTTGCTCTAACATTCCATCAATCTAGATTCCTCCAAATTCTCTCTATACATAAAGCTCCCAAGATATCTCGCCTGGCGAGTCAGCAGCCTCATTACCATGTAAATTTATTCGGTAGTTCGGTCTGTATGAATTTCACTTGAACTCTGCACAAATAATATAATGTTCTGAAGTTAATATGTAGAGAACTAACTAGTATGTAATGAGCTCTAGATATGTTTGAGTTAAATATTATAAGTGAGTCAGTATTTCACATAATTCTGCGTTAAACAATCACAAATTTATACAGAAACTGAGGTATGAAGTTTGTATTAGTCTCTAAGCAGTGGTAATTACACACCGATAAATGCTTGACGTCTTTTTTAACCGTCTTCCAAAAAAGGAGGAGGTTCTCAACTAGTCGGTATTTTTTTTATAGAAAACTATCAATACAATAAGTCTGCGACCACAAAGCTATCATTACTGACTTATCCGCTCCGTTTCAGTATAACAAAAAAAAAAAACAGAATAAAAAAAATTTAGAAGGATCACTCGCCCTACTAAGCGAGGCTGAATCGATATCAACTGAACCTTTACGTGTTCAATACCTCCTTGGTAGAAAAACACCGCTGAATAGAAGATTGCTGAATCAATTATTCAGTCATGCTAGCCTTCTTTTCATCGCTACTATTCTATAATCCACACTTTATATCTAGAGATCTCTCGACTCGATGAAAAGCATGTAGTGAACGTTGATTTCAGCGGGTGAAATGATTTAATTTTCTTTTAACGTTTTTTATCGCACATTGTTTTACAGTTAATTGTCTTTTAACGTTTTTTATCGCATATTACATTTTACTTTTTTTCTTCTTTTCTGATAGTATACGCTTTGACCGAGGAAAGTTGAGGTTTAAACTTTAAACTTGCAAACAATTTAGAAATTGGCTGTATTGTGCGGCTATTAGAACACACCTTTACCTGCTTGGAGACAGCGAAGCTATTTAGCTGCTATATACGCCTTAATAGATAAATTATCTCAGTGCATCGTGCGTCTCAGTGGCGTTTTAGATATGATAGTCTTCGCGCGCGGCACTACAAACAGTCGCGGCTGCCGCCGTCGTATCACAGGCTGGTATAGCTAGACAGGCAAAATTCATCGATTAAGTTTTTAAGTAGGTATGCAAAAAAAATACAAAGTTATTGTACAAATAATGTTAGTGCAACCAAACTTCACTTTCCCAACTATTCTTAATTTTATCGATTTTATTATTCGATTATTATCGTTCCAGCCTGTAGGTAATTAATAATCACGGAAATTTTAAGCGTTTAATAATTTGACGTTCCATTTTCTCAAAATACTCTAGAACCTTGGGAAAACGAACAAGAGAATGAATTCGGATTTTAAACAAATTTCAAAGCTCTATTTACACCGCACACAAGTTTAAATCTACTGGAAACCGTAGCACACCCAGCACAAACGAAGCACCTCGGTAACAAGTAAAAGACCTTTGCGTGTTCAATACAGTAGACATCCATTGAATGAAGCGTCGCTTCAATTATTCAGCGGTCAAACCTTTATATAACCTTATAGTATGAACAAAACAATTTTGAGAGTATGTCCACAATATGTGGGGTGGGAACGATAAAAGTCGAATGCCGAAGATTTTCAGCCGATTTTCTTGTAGATGATCGTCTTTCAAATCTATACCTAATTGATTCATGATCGAGTCTCAGATTTATAATATTAGTATGGATAGTATAATTTAAAAGTTTCCCTTTAGGAAACTGTGGGTCAGTGTCTCTACACTACTACTATCCCGGGATACTCTTATCCCGGGAGTATAAATTCGAATTCAAGTTTTTAATTTTTTTATTCACTATAGCTCAGGAGAATACTCATGAAAATTAAGTTCGGAGTTCACCAAACATTTGCAACCAAAGTTCAACTATAAACTAGGTTTTTGCTACATCGTCAACCGCATCGTCGCTTAACATCAGGTGAAATCGCGGTCAAAAGTAAGCCTTTTTCAGATAAAAAAACATGAAACGAGGTCCATCTCAGATTATGTTAAACGAGTTGTCAAAGCTGCTACTGAATTTAGATGTTGCATGAAACACAAAGTAAATCAAAGAAAATATTAACAGAATAAAAATGAAATTCACAAAATATATATAATTTCCACAAAGGTCTATCAAAAAGTTTCCAAAATTCAACAAATTTTTTTTTATAATTTCTTAGTAATTTAAATGATACCATCAGATTCTTTACATGAATAAGGAAATGGAACACCGCTGTTTTTCACAGTCAAATCAACAAAATGCATGTTTTTAGTACAGTTTTACGACACGCGTGTCACGCGACAAGTGGCATCAGATGTTCTGTCCAATTTGTATGGGGCAAACATATACATACGAACCCTAAAAACATTACACTCCTTTTTTGTGCAGTCGTGTAAAAACAGACGAACGATTTCATAATTAAACTAACATCAAACCTACCTATTGCAAATAAGTAAATCAGAACAAACATAACGTAAATGTATCGGATGATTACCGGAAGATTAGATCCCTGAGTTCAATGAACCGTCTCTCTCTGTGCAGCTGAAGTAGGTTATATATCTTTGAGGTACGTCACGTTTCAATTCCGCCGCTTTTATACACTCATTTTGTTTTTTGATGATCATATGGATCAATCAGAGTTGGGCACAAATGTTTGCACGGGATGTTTTCCGTGTTTGAACAGGGTTTGATATAATGCGGATGGAATGGGTAGGTATTTTATTGGGATGGCAGTTAATAAGCAGATTTTATTTTTATTTGATTTGGGTTAGCAAGCCAGCGCGAAACTAATATAAGGGTTAGGTCTGTGACGCCATTACCGCGGACATCTAGGCAATGCTTTACTGGGGGACTATGATATGAGATTTTTATGCTACTGGATAACCAGGCGAGCGGGTTGTTATTTTGTATTCCGGAAAAAAGCATTGTTCCTGTGGGAATCACCACGCGGGAAAAACCACGGGCAGGTGCTAGTAATGATTTAGGTAGACTAAAAAATGACTACTGACTAAAAAGACTAAAAAATGTAGCCGTTCGAGCATTATGTTAAGAATGATCTGGTCAAAATTATTGACAAGGTCAACGTAGAATATGGCATATTTTGAAGTATTTATTATACGGGAATCGCTCTAAACGTAATACCTATAGGTACCTATTGAAAACGACATTCCAGAATATACGCGGATACCGACCAGAAATATCCATTATAATTTCTAAATAAAATGTTAGTATAGAATTTAAATGCAATCTAATATGAGCCTGAACTATAGTTACTTTTATTAAAACCTTAAGCAAAATTAAAGGTCAACACAGTTTCAAAGAAAGCTTAATGAATACAAGAACAATTTAAAACAGACTTCATAAAAGAACTCTTTGGAAGGTAACTAATTAACAAAAGTTATTAAAAAGCAAAAAAGGACTCAGTTATCGGACTCAATGAATTAATTTCGTTAAAAATTGAACTTCTCTGTCACTGGTGTTTTTCTTCGGAATTACATTCTTCGCAAGTTTTTTTGCAATGACTTTTTTATTTTAAATTGGAAACGGAACAAGGTTTGTGACTCCTCTTTGTTCGATTTCAATTTAGTTATTTTGATTAGAAAAGGAGTCGTCAGGTACCTTAAGTCCGTTTTAACAATTCTCTGGTATAAATTATGCTTCAGGGTTTTCAATACGTTTTACCGAACGGCTCAGACAAGCTCGGCTTTTGATTGGCATTCTGGCAAAAGTTATTTAATATGTATCATTATTTCTCGTGATGGGACACAATAATAAATAATACTTATTATGTTTCTATTTTCTAACCGAAGAAAAAACCTTCTTCGGTTCTTTTTTAATGTATGACCTCTCATAAGTTTTTACAGAGTTACTATTTTGAATTTTTTTTTCATTGGATATTAAGTAATCTTTCTTCGAAGTTGGTCCTATTTAAAACTGGTAAAAATATCCACAGTAACTGTGTCATAGTGTTGACAAGGTTAAAAATATAGGACTTTTCCATTCCAGCGTTCAAGAAGGGGCTCGTTTGTAACCTGCTTGTTATACACGAGAACGTGTTCTACATACATTTTTAAGGCGCTCTAGTAACATTATACTCGTAGCGCCGTTCAAAGTGTGGTTTCGATCGACACAGGTTGCTTTCTGTGATGTATTCTACCTTTTATTTCCCTTCAGGATGACATTAAAAACCGCTTACCGTACTACGACTGCGATATATGGCAGCAATTTCGGTGGCTAGTTTATATAAAAGCAACTTTAGGTAGTTGTGGTATTAGGTGAGCTAACGTAGATGTAGTGTTAGGTCCATAAATGGGACAACTCGGTTTCAATAATCGACACACACGACACACGATTTTCACTCGTAGTTCAATGAGGATTGCTGTCCTTCTCCGCGTCTTCCCCTTGCGTAGCGCTGGGGCGACTATACGGCGTAGCACTGACTTGCTGACGTCATAGCGTAGCACCACAGCATCACACCATGTTCTACCTTTATTCTTACAGACAGATAAAAATTAGAATATAATAGAATAGAATAGAATAATATTTATTTCCAAAATACATAGAACTAGTTAGTGGTAATTATAAAAATTGTTTTTTTGTTATAGGTACCGTACATATACTTTCATGTGCATTTAGTAAAAAAGCCATTATTTTGGCGTTACAAACAGACACTTAAATTTTATTTATTTGTATAGACATAGATACGGACGGACAATGCTCATTACAAGCACGAAAGCATATAATATTGAGCAAATGCTACTTAGTAGCATGTGTGTCGAAACATTGCTAGTACCTAAGCTAAGAAGCTTACCTACTTATTTCGAGCAAGCTCAAAAATCAACAGTTTATTGATTTTTGAGCATGCTACCTGAAGCGTGGGTAGAAGGGAGCATGCTTATAGGTAAGCATGCTAGTAGGTATTGCTAGTATCGAACTATTATTGCTAGCTGTTAACAGCTGATGCAGAGCATGCTAGTGCGCCCGCTTTTAGGTACCTAGTATGCTTTCTTATGACATGTGTGTCAGTACGCTCTTAATAAGCCGTATTTGGTTTGCTTTGCTTCCAGTGTTTCAGTCAGTTATTGTGAAGGTGTCAGATGCCAGACCTTCGAAGCTCTGTGCACTAACGAGACCTGGCGCCGTATTGTCGTAGTGAGTCACAGTCGATACAACAGCCATCCAAACAATGGTATGCTTCCTTGAATACTCTGGTAAAGTATAGCATCTTTCAATACGAAGGCAGTTCCTGACTTGACGCCATCTGTTTTATAACTAGGGAACTATTTAATGAGCAATTTTTATACCTATTTATACTTCTATACCTAATAATATTATGAAGTGGTAAGTTTGTTTGCTTGTTGCCGCTATCACTGCTCCGATTTTAAACATCCTTTCAGTAAAGCCGGCCATACACGCTTTTGCTAGTTGCGTTTTGCTGTCCAAATGACCACGGTTTTGCAACAAGCGCGGATTACGAGGTAATACATACGCAAGCGCGGCTTGAAGTAAAACCATAAAAAATCCTCGAAACAAACAAGAACAGCAATACAGCAACTAAATACAGCAGTTGTTTGTTATAAATGAGAGAGATCTGCGGTAAAAAAGATTTTAAAAAAGAATTCCCACCGAATTGAGAACTTTCTCCTTTTTTGGAAGTCGGCTAAAAATGGATCTTCGATACAACATTTATATTTTGTTTGTTTTTATTGTACTATTTTGTTCCACTGCCGTGTGATGCGTTAAGGCTGATTAAAGTGTAAGTATAACTTTTATAGATATCACTGAATCTCTCTCGTACTCGTAAGTACTATATACTATCCCTCTACGTATGTGTTAACTTCTACACTTACATATCGGTTTGCATGTGTGTGAGCGCAGCCACAATAGTTTATAAATAAATGCACTATCATTATCACAACCACAAAATAATAATATGTCACCTATTCAAATAGGTACCGCATAGTTGCGGGTGCCACTAAATAATTAATAATATTGTTTTAAATATGCTTATCGAAATGTGCATTACCTATCTATTCTGTACCGAAATAATATGACCATTTTGCTGCAGTTCTGTCATCTGTGACTAGGACAGTGTAATAATACTAACTTACTTATTCCTACGGCGCAGTAATCAGAAATGGATCTTGGCCTCCATAACAAGAGAACCCCACTTGTTCCGGCAGTCCGGCAGTTCTCGCCAGTTGACGACGCCCAGCTCGCGCAGGTCTGCTTGGACAACGTCAATCCAGCGATATCTGGGACAGGTCGGCGTAAATTGTAATAATAGGTATTTAAAATATACCAAGTAGAACCTACTATTTTAGATTTCCTTATTTATTTCTTGGTAATTTTTGTTGCCAGTTGCATTTTTATTTAATTCTGAATAGGCTTGCGTTTGACCGCAAACTTACCTGATGACTTTATTGTTACGAGGCAATTAGTATGATGGGAGTCTAGCTCTCAAATGCTGCAGGTGGGGCACAAGTCACAACGACAGTAGACGACGATAGAGGCTTGTTGGTTACCAACTGGAATTTTTTTATGCTCCGTTCTTGTTAATATTTTTTTCTCATCTTTTTATATGGTCTGAATGTCCATCCACATCAACCTTTTACAGAAGCTTGTTCTGCACCTTTAAGAAATCAACTAAATACTTCGTCATTATTATGTGCACTAGGCAGTCATTTAACTTTCAAGAGCGCTCTCCTGCCCACATTGGCCCCAAGAGTTAATTAAATCGAAATTATCCAAGTTTCGAATTTACTAACCCTTCTGGAGTAGGTAAGTCACCACAGTTCCCGGAAGGCGACGAAAAGGATTTTCCTAGTTACTACATAAATAAGTATTAGGTACTTACTAAAAATAATAATTGCTTCTAAACTGAACTAACAAAAACAGTTGAATAATTTATATGTCATTGTAGGCCTAGAGATAAAACAACGTTAATGTTCCAGCCTAGTACCAGTTGACGCTATACCTACCAAAAACTCCTAACCTAACCTACCTATTTTTAAATCGAACCGTTAATGTAAGGAAACCAATAACAATAGACCTACGTAACGTTTAAGATTAGGAAATAAATAAATTTTACTCATTATTTTTATCCACCAAAACTCATGACAAATATTTATATTTTGACTGACCGCTGACGTAAGTGGGTAACTACTAAGAAAGACACCACTGATTAATTGGTAGTAAATGACGCAAGTAGGTAACAGAGTGAACAGAAAATAGTTTTATCTTTAATGTGTGTTTGCTGGGGGCACACAAAACATAAACAACGAGATAAGAAAAAGCTTCGTAGCCTTTTCTCTATCATGAATGAGTAAAATTATCCTGAAGACAGTCATTAATATTTATTTAAGGCTGGATGTTACCAAAGTCCTTTGATTAGTATCATACCTGAGGCGAGATAATTGTCACCTGAATTAAGGAGGCAGTGCGGTCGAAGATTATACGCTAAACCCATAATGGAGGGCCTTTGAAGAAGCTGCAGGATTACTGGTGAAAAATTATCTATTTGCGAGATATATCTAGCCTAACTAAACTAACTAAGAAGCCATAACTTCAGCTGTCTTCCGTAAGGTATCAAGTTCGCATCAGTTTTTAGAGTTCCGTATGACTTCAAAAGAAAAAAAGGAATCCTTTATAGGATCACTTCTATCCGCCTATCTGTCTGTTTGTCAAAACCGGGAATCAAAACTTTTAGGTACCTACTTCCCGTTGACCTAGAATCATGATATTTGTCAAGAAGCAAACATGACTGACTGATTTTAGGGAGAAGCTTAAAACATACTCGGAAAAAGCGGGAAATCTTGTAGACTGGATTCCCGTGATGTACAAACATAGGTACCTACCTATAAGTTTGTACGTAACCCTAGTTGCGCGATTCCGACTCGCTCTGGGCCGTTTTTTTTTCTAATTTATGTTACATGCAAAATACGATACTTCGACATATGGAAAGGGATGGCGAGTTCACACCATCCAAAGATATTATTGTATTCTCAAAATTAAAATTACAATTTTGGTGGAAAATGTTTGCTCTTCAGAATATTTTAATTGACTTTGTTAAAACCCAGCCTAAACACTAGCTATACATCACGTGCGTCTGGGGTGTAAGAGATAAAATTATTCCGTTCTTTGACTAATTGGCAAAGTAAGGTCTAGTGCACACTGAAACTGTAAGAGTAACCGGTTGCAACTCGAGACAAAGAAAAAACAAAAACTAGGGAGATCTAAATTTTGGTTTAGGTACGACTCATACCAAATCACTGTGTATTATGGAAATATTTTTAAAAACTAGCTAACTTTTCCATTATTATTGCACATATAGGTTTACACAAGACTACAACGTTTCAGCCAATTCGAGTCAAAGGTTCTGGTTCTGGTTAAAGAATATTTATTTCTCAAAAGAAATTACATTTCACTTATATGAGAAACAATTTAAATGACATTTTTCACATTTCACATTGGGTCAAAATTCAATTGCAAAATGTGGGTTACATTTTGCAAACCACATTCTAACATAGGTACAAACATGTGTAGGTAGTTAAATCTTAAAAGCTTTTAAAAATGCCAATTATAATATTTTATTTGACATAGTATACGGTATTTGACTCCATTTTTTTATGATGTCAATAAATTCGTTTCGTCGTGATAATCAAATGTCTAACATCGAAAATACTGAAAATCGAACGTTAGAAACACGTCAAAAATGAAACTCAAACTCGGGCGTATTTATTGAGCGAAAAAACGCTCGATGCAAATTGCTCTTGGAATGTGACGTCACAATCAATGCGCAGGCCGTAAAGCTGTACTAAATACATACATTTTGTTCGTGAAATACTTACATGGTTACAACTATGTAATTAAACGCAGTTCAAATTACAATGATTACAGTTCAGATTACAATACATTTTTTAAATCATTGATATTTAAAGAATCTTATAGTATCATTTAAATTACTAAAGAATGATAAATATTTCGTCGAATTCGGGAAACTTTTAGATACCATCTTTGTGTTTTTTTTTTTGTGAATTTCATTTTTATTGTGTTAACCTGCGATGTATAACCACAGTAGTTATGTAGGCATTTTGTGTTTCATACAACTACTCTATTATAAAGTGAGCACTAAGCTTTACACTCCAGATAAAACTGTAACATAATGTTTTTGTTGCATTATCTTCAATTGACATACCTAACTTAATTAATCGCTGGACATTGACATGTGTAATGTTATCAGGATGACCCTTTACGTCACAGCCGCGCCCTCTCTTGTTACCAATGCCGTATTTATTAAGACTATGCATACTATAAAGATCAAGTTATGATAGTAGATACTCTATGATCTCTTCAACTTCCAGGCTATTTTGACACATTCCGTTATAACTTCGTAAATTATAGGTAATTTCTGTCTTAATTAAGTACGGAACTCGAAAGCATCTTGACTCAGGTAGGTTAGACTTAGGTAGGTATATTAGGTACTTTAATGTAAATTTCAAATATATATTAATATAATTATTATTTCAGTACCCACCTAGCTTAGCAAAATTAACTTTCAAACAGGTAGAAAGCCTTCATTAACTTGCTAGGTAGGCAGGTAAAAAGCAGCTACATTAGGTACACAATATAATCGTTTGCCTGATGTTAAGCATAACACCGGCCCCAAAACAATTGCAGTCCCACTAAGAACTTTGAAATACAAAGTTCTAAGGCCTGCGCGGCACTGCAGTGTGCTCGCGTTACCCGGAGACTCTCATAATCCCAATAATTTCACTGGGGTTATTATGGGCACATAAGCATTTATGTGTGTGTGTGTGTGTGTGTGTGTGTGTGTGTGTGTGTGTGTGTGTGTGTGTGGGGGGGGGGGGGGGGGGTGCGTGTGTGGGTGGGGGTGTGTGGGTGTGGGTGTGGGTGTGGGTGGGTGTGTGTGTGTGGGTGTTTGTGTGGGTGCGTGCGTGCAAGCGTGCGTGCGTGCGTGCGTGCGTGCGTGCGTGCGTGCGTGCGTGCGTGCGTGCGTGCGTGCGTGCGTGCGTGCGTGCGTGCGTGCGTGCGTGCGTGCGTGCGTGCGTGCGTGCGTGCGTGCGTGCGTGCGTGTGTGTGTGTGTGTGTGTGTGTGTGTGTGTGTGTGTGTGTGTGTGTGTTTGTGTTCGCGACTGCGTATAGGTGAGTCTGTGTAGTGATGACTCTAAAATTGTGAGTTGTGCTCGGCAGCAAATTTATTTTGCGTGTCGTAGTTACCTTATACGCCCAGCTTTTGAACCATGCTTCACGCTTCCGTCGTAGACCGTAGTTTTACCTTATATTCCTTCATTTCCTCTGAGGGCCTCGTGTGAGTTTTGCAACAAGTTAACGTGTTTTATGACAATTTTATATGAAAAAATTTACAGCGTAGTATGGCGTTTACTCGACAAACGCGGTCGTGTCGTTCGCATAAAACGGTCAAACGGATGTAACTGCATAACTAACACTCAGCACTCCGATTACAATACAAGTAGGTAACTTACTCGTGCCAAATGAAAATTTTGCAATATTGCACAATAAAATATTAAGTCTATATCTACTATTCTATTAATTGTTGCGTGCTATTTCGCCAAGTGTACTATATTTATGTATTATATTTTTAGGCTTTATTTAGGGTCTATATTCTATTATTTTGACATATCCCCGCCGCAGTCAACGTCATCAGCTGTCAAACAAACGCCACCTGTTTGCACTTTGCACATGCGAATGACACCTAACCTCAAAAGTGATAGCGTTATCAACAAATTAGTTGACGACAAGAGATCAGTGTACGTAATCAATTTCAAACTAAACTAATACATAGTAATTAATTAATTATAGTTATTCTACTATCTGAATCGCCAAATTCAGTTAGTGTTGGTGGAAAGAGAAACTCGCAGAGACTAGGTTTCCAAGGTGAGCTACAACTACAACGGTTTATCAAACGTAAGATATTAATTGTTCCCTAACTTTAAATTAGAATTGTTCTTCATTTCAATTGTAATAAAAACGATAGCATACATTATAGCTGTCCTTGAACAAATTGTGAAACTATGAACGATCAAATTAATAGTTGCTGTTGCAGTTAGTTCAACCAATAGAATAGTTTTCATAACACTTGTGACTGTTGTTCACTGGCTTCCACTTACATTTACAACATCCTCTTTACCAGACTTGATTATTACTTACCTTCAAGGTATGTACCTAACCGTTTTTCTACTCAATTAAAAACTATTTGTAATCTTGTTGGAAAATTCTAAATTCAAATTTGTTGAAGTGTGTAATGTTCAGTCATATAGGTATGTACCTTTTTTCAATTCCATTTTCAATATCTTTATTGCCAGCTGTAAAACAATTGTTTTGATTTTTTTACATAATATATACTGGAGAATGCGAGTAATTACTGTGCTATAAAAATGTGGTTAAAAGCAGTTTGCACCTACACTTTTGTGTGCGATATTGATATGACTTGAACTATATGACCTGTGATGGGTGTTCTTAATTTGATTCTGCAGAAATGCAGTTTTAACCAGAAATGTTATTTGTGTCTAAAAATGTAATATACACCAGTTTTTATCATCTAAAGATGTTTGGCCCACTTGACCTAATGACCTATGTACGTCAACAGTAAGCGATGAGGCAAATCCTTTCGCTCCGTGTAGTCAGTACACTTCTATCCTCCAAAATGAGAAGCCACACATATATTGACTCTTTGGGCTCAGCCAGGTAAAAAACTGTGTTCTTGGTGTTTTGTGGCTTTGTAATTTACTATAAACTCACTGTTTGTTTTGCTAAAATAATCCTCACAGAATTTGTTTTTATTTCTTTTTACATCTAAATGCAATAAACAATCTTTGGGTATGTTGTGAATGTAGTTATGCCATTGGTTAAATTGTTAATATCTATGATTACTACTGTTATGATCATGTCAAGTCCGCCTTTGGGTTTGCTAAGAGAAGGGAACACCATTTCACTCCATCCTTGCAGACTTTGTTTGCTTCATTAACATTCATCAATATTTACATACCCTTATATGTACTTTTTACTGCCCTTGAGTACCTTCATGTTTTATCAATTATCCTAGGCAAGTCTGAGTTTGTATTGATTTCCAGCTTTCACATAATTATTGTTAATGTGTCTTGTAAATTTCATGCAAGTGACCAATGGTGTAGGTATATTCCTAATCTTTAGGCTATGCTTAAAAAATTTTTTTTGTAACCTACACGAGTGAGACCATATTCATTCTTGTTTAATTTTGTGTTAAGTTCCAGAACATTAAATATTTTGTGTTACATGTATGAGTTGTAGTTTAACTGCTTTTTAGAATTGGACTTGTATTATTAGCATATTTGTACTAGATTTGAGTTATAAATTACTTTAGAATACTACATACAAAATTTTTAAGAACATCATACAAGTAAGATATTATTAATATGTAACATTATACAGATATTTTAATGTAGCAACTAAAAATATCAACTGAGTACTAACATTTCATCATGCAGTGGACAGTTAAAATTTTGAGTAGTTACTATAACTACTTTCATCACACTAAATTCCCTTTAGTAAACAGAGAGGGAATGCCACTTATTGGAGAAGAAGATAATTAAAGTAGATTACAATATTATTATAGGAAATATAAACTGCCGGCCTCTATAGTTTTTCATTAACTCAAAGTAATTGTTTTGTTTTGTCTAACAGAATAATGGCTCAAATCCTTGATGGCAAGGCTCTATCAGCCACAATAAAGGATGAATTGAAGGCCAAGATTGACACCTGGGTGAACGCTGGTCACAGAGCTCCATCTCTCAAATGCATCATTGTAGGTGACGATCCTGCAAGTCACACTTATGTAAAGAACAAGGTGCTAGCGGCGGCTTATGTTGGCATCAACGCAGAGACTTTGAAACGAGATGAAAACATAACAGAAGAGCAACTGATAACTGAAATACAGGAGCTGAATGCTGATACCAATGTAGATGGTATATTAGTGCAGTTACCTATTCCAAAAACAATGGATGAGAGGAGAGTCTGCAACACAGTTGCTCCGGAGAAAGATGTTGATGGGTTCCATATTGTTAATGTTGGGAAGTTGTGCTTGGATATGCCAACATTGGTGCCAGCTACCGCCTTAGCTGTTATTGAAATGCTGAGAAGGTGAGTTCTTTCATATTTCTAGTAGTCAAAGTACCTTTCTTTACTATTTCGTTCATTTTTTTGTCAAATATCATAATTACTACTGTTGTTTTTTATTTTGTACCTAATTGCTTCATGTAATTATTCAAGATTAATGTAAAAATTAAGATTTAACTACCAGATAAAGTTAACAATGTACAGAAGTTGCAACATTATGTACACAGATTGAAAATGTGTGCATCTATTCCGAAACTCCATAAACAACACCTCTCTCCATTTTAGGTTCAACATTGATACACATGGTCGCAATGCTGTAGTCATAGGTCGTTCTAAGAATGTTGGGATGCCCATAGCCATGATGTTACACAGTGATAAACGGCATGACAATGGTCTGGGAATGGATGCAACAGTCACTATCTGTCACAGATACACCCCAGCAGAGAAATTGGCGTTTTATTGTCGAAATGCTGATATTATTATCACTGCAACAGGTAAAAAAACTTTAATTTTATTGCTTGCTTGATTTTTATATTTATAGAAGGTATATTGTAAACCTCACGTATGCTTAGATAGGTGTACAAACTTTCTTTGTAAACTTTTTGATTTTGTTTTTGCCTTCACCTTTAATTCAATTTTTGAGTTGTCGTTACTTGTAAAAATATTACCTTTCATTCAACTAGCCATGTAGTCCCGGCGCGCGGCGTTTGGATAAAACTAAACTATTTGTCTCCGTGAGAGCCGTAAGAGGCATATAAAGGGAATAGATAGAAATATTCTCCGATCAGCATAATATACACTCCAGCCAAGCATGGTTTATTATAGCAACTCCGCCCATTACTATGGGGCAGGCCTATGTTCAGCAGTGGATGTTTTCTGGCTTATGAGGAACCGTTAAATTAGTCAACTACTATTTTTATGTTGCTTAAGTTTTTGTAAATTGAATGCGTTTTTGCGACTGCCCAACAAAAAAGTGTAATGTTTTCAGGGTCACATATGTATGTGAGTTTCTTTATTCCATCATAACTTTTAAATGCTTGAACAGATTTGGATGTATAGGGTATCGTTAGAATCCTTACATCATCCTGAGTGACACTGGCTAGGGCAGTTGTGTATTTTAATTTAAATACTTTTTGTAGAAACTTATTTCTAAAACTTTGCTCCCAGGTCTTCCTAAACTAATCAAAGCTGATATGGTGAAACCAGGAGCCACCATCATAGATGTAGGCATCACCAGGGTAACTAACGAAGAAGGGAAGACGAAACTCGTTGGTGATGTAGATTATGATGGTAAGTGAAACTAATTTTTGTGGTCTGTTTTAATGAGTAGTATACGTTTATTTTTTTCAAATAAAATAGATAGTATATATCCCCTAGCTATGATTTCCTGTGACAGTCATAACCTACGATCGACTATTCTTGATTGACTTTTGCAAGGATTTTTGTCTTGATAGGTATTGACTTGTTGTTCAAAGTGCTATAATAGTATTATTGCATTCTTTGCATTTTAAGCATTTCTTTTTAAACGGTAAATATTTAGAAGTTTTTTTTAGTTACATTTTTTTCTTTATTCATACAGAAGTAAGCAAAATTGCTGGAGCCATCACTCCAGTACCTGGCGGTGTGGGCCCCATGACAGTCACCATGCTAATGCACAACACATTCCAAGCCGCGCAATACCTCCACAGTAATGACATCAAGCAATAAATTAATTGGCCAAAGCGAATAAAATGACAATTCCGATATTTCCGTGTATTCGAACACAATCGAATCAGTAATCATTCGATTCTTGATGTTAGTCTCTGCCAATCAGTTTCATGCGTTATTGTGTCCCGAACACAGAAACGCATGTAGTTTTTCTGATTTGATGAGCAGAGTAGTCAGTGAAATGATGCCTGTGAGATTTAATATCTAATGAACAGGGTAGGGTTACGAGCGAGGGGTTGGTTGCAGTGCCGTGTAGACCTTGTGTTTCAAAGTTCCGAATGGCACTGCAATTGTTGACTATCACGCAAACGATAAACTCGTGTCGTTACAAAGTTGGCGGTGGATAAGTGGTTGCGGGTTTTATAATTTATTTGATTATCGATTGTTATTCAGTTAGTAATTAATCGAATATTCGGTAATTTTTTAGTTCTTTTTTTATTCGCATTCGCTCATCGAATACTGGCGTCGATTCTCTCATCTCATACCTAAACCTAATTTTAGTTTCAATCTCTTTCTATAGCACATGAGAAACATGGAATATATTTTAGACCTGTCAAATTAATTCACGTGCCTAGTGCACATTCAACGGCAATGAAATTAGTGGCGTCTAATTTTTCGAAGATGGAAGATATTTGATAGCTCTAATCCTAAATTTAGATCTGTCTGACATTTTCCATCTCTTTCTCATGTTGTGTATTGGAAAGAGAGAGAGAGAGAGTGAAACTAAAATTAGGTTACACCAGAATCGACACCAATGTCGTATCTGTACGCTTTTAATCATACCAAGGGCACGTAAGACGTGACCTAGGAAGGTGGTGCATGACCTATTTATGTTTGATCTGTAGGTACAAAATGAGTATTTCTAATTTATATTATAATATTATTACTTTATTGTATTATTGTAAAGTGCCAAGTTTGTGTGCAATAGAACCTGCGTACGTAAAATAATGATTGTGTTTTTAAGTACTGCACACACAGCTATCTGTTGAATATAGTTTCTGTATGTGGAAAATCGTTTTCGAAACGTGTTTTTAAATAGTAGTTTGTTCAGTTATCGAAACTCAACACTTGGTTTGGTAGGCTTGATCACACTTATACTTGGTATAGTAATTAAAATGAGTTTTCATTGCAAGCGCCACCAAATTCTCAAAGCGTTTTAAAAACTACTTATTATTAGACTAGAAACTGAAATGGAAGAATATTTATACAAAATTTAACTCCCTCATCTTAATTAAAACCTTAAAAGGTTCTCTAGTTTATAAGAATTAAAGAGTATTAAACATAGGCTCTTATTATAAACGGTTGAATAGTTGAAACTATGTTTTGGCTCGAAAATTGTCAAACAACAAAGACAAAACATAGTTTAATTATACTTCCGTTTAAAACTATTTATTAATAAGAGCCTTAGTAATAATGTATTATTATCACTACACTGTGTACGATTGAGGCTCAAAACTCATTGAGCTGTATGTGTTCAAATTTAGTTGAACATCAGCATCGTTATAGTCTATAACCTCTGTTTATTTCTCATTTATCAACATTCCTCATCATTGGAATGGCTGTGAATGTTTTATTATAAACTTTAATGATAATTATTTATTAAGCATTAGGATTAATTATTGTAATCTCTATGTACTTTTAAGTAAGTATAAATTTAATAAAACATTTTATAAATTTATTTTACGTTTTATTTTATCACGCAACCACAGAATAGATCATATTACAAACACAATACATGAGTCTTCCTCTGATAGAGATAGTAAGAGTGCTGTTTAGACACATAATGAAATAGTTGCTCTAGAAATTCTAGTAGGTATCTTTGATTATAATGGTAGGTATGTGAAATTCAAAATACTTGTCAGTGTTACCTAGGCTAGATTTGAATTGAGTTGGCTGTGGTTTTAATTATAAAAAGACTCCAGGGTCGGAATTATGTTCTGGCCGGTAGCTTTTTATCAAATAAAGATTTGACCGGCACTGCAGTGCCGCGCAGGCATTTGTGTTGTAAAGTTCTGAGTGGCACTGCAATAGTTATGGGCCGGCGTTATACTTACCATCAGGCAAAAGACCAGCTCGTCTCGTTATCAAACAGCATAAAAAACGATGGTGTTCGAGACTACGTAGTAGGTATAAGTTTCGTAACGACTGTCGACGACACCGATAAGACTAATAACGCGCCATTCTTATCTTTTTTAACTTTATACCTATTATAATACGTAGGGACCTACTTAAAAACGCGCACCTACATTAAAAAAAGACGGGTTAAGTTCTTTTGGGAGCAAGGCTAACCGCTTAGAAATGTTACTAAGTATTATAGTATTATGTAGGGTTCTGAGAATTCGTGATTAAATATTGCAAATGTTCGTGGTTCAGTACATACTTATTGCAATTATTAATTACAGTACCTAATGATCTGTGTTTTGTTAAAACAAGGAAACACTGATTTATGCCCATACACAATGGTGTATGTTCTGTGTGTCATTACGCACACCGCCATTTTCCACCTCATTGCCACTTATATTAGGTGAGATTGATAGATGTCTCTGATTACCTACCTATCTACTGTATCGGGGTGTGTCGTGGCGCCACAGAACGATATCGAATTAATTACATTTAGTATGGATACGACACAAGGCGCCCCAAGTGGCCCCGACACATATAGTGTGAACCTGACCTTACTAAATGTATGATTTTATTATTTAATATCGTTTTGTCGCGCCACGACACATCCCGTCTTACATCGAAGGCTTCGAAGTACTAAACGTTCGTATTGTGTAGTCGAAGGCCATTTACGGAAAAATATTAAAAAAAAATCGAACAAACAAGTTTCAATTTCACGTACCTAAGTACCTATACCCGTCACAGTCATCTGAATCCTGCTTTAGAATTATACAGCGAAAATAAAACAGGATTTTTTTTACTCATGTCGTGTTTTGTTACCTGGTAGATACATTACTACATTACCTGGTAGTAGGTACATACATTACCTGGTAGTACCTACTTAATTACATTTAGAAAATGGCCGCATTATTGTAAATATAAAGATAAAAGATATGGCAACAAATTACCTAACAACTACCAAGCAAACTCATATCAACCTCTAGGGGCATCCTGAGCAGTTATAAGCTAAGTACACATCAACCGAAAAAGCTTCTATTTTCCCCAAAACTTGCTGTATATTACCAAGACGTGCGAATTATGTATGTACCGTATAATCTTATTTCGTCCAGGCAATAAGGGTCCTGTACGTGGTCGGCTGCTAATAAAATAATTACGTTATACTGAACTTGCCCTGAGGACACCGCCCTTGTTAGGTTGGAAGCGGTTGTCTAATTTAATTACAAGCAGTTGTCAATTTGATGGAGGCCTCCAAATTAGCCAAGTAGGTATACCTTCAAAAAGGCAGCATTTTTCTGGACTTGGTTTTTCGTCGTTAATATTACTGATCTCAGTTTCTTAGTTAATTTTTAAAACTATGATACAACACAGATAATACTTCACGTATAGCCTAGTGCTTAATAAATACCTAATATAAAAATCTAACGTAGGGACTTTTATAAATCAGAAATAACTTCAGTCCTAAAATAGCAACTAGCCAACCATGGTAATTTTATCTCAAGTTCATGATCCTACGTCTGTAGGTAGCACACATTCATGTAGATATTAATACATATTATGATCTGTAGCTACTTGCTAGACAGACACACTACAGACTAGAATACAAATGTATGAGTAAGTAATTAAATCATCCCGTTTCTCCCACCCTATCAGGTCTGAACTTGCCCGGGGCCACCGCACTAGTCATTTGCGAGGGCATCTCATTTGCATGAGGTTTGCATTCGACCGAAACTGTTAACATAATTGCAGCTATTGTGTATACTTTGGAGGGTCAACTGGAAAATTACTCCTGTCACATTCAATAAAGTTAAATCTACTTAACCTAAGTACCTAAGTTTCTAAAACTATGTAAACTAACATAAATACTTATAGGTAAAATACAACCGAATATTCCCCCATGGGAAGGTTTTTCAGTTAGGAAATCTACCTTTTCTAAAATAAGTCGTTTATTAGCTACGTCTGCAAAGTTTCGCACAGCTCTCTAATTTTGAATAACCTTTTTATATTACCTTTATGTAAGTAGGTCTACTAAATATAAGTTTAAAACATTTTAATATAGACCTTTACTGCTAACCCATCAATCAGTGTTTCAACTCGACTTTCAAGTGCCCTATCATATAGCGCCTGTTTATAGTTTTAGTACTCTAAAAATACCTATAGCCTAATGACCAAGAGTTGTAAGAGCTACACTTTGCGTGTATTTATTAATATTGTATTTATATATAGGCAATAGTTAGGTAAGTACGTATTTTAATAGTCAACCGTTCCGTACATACTCGACTACAGTCGAATAAATTTTGCATTTATACGATCCTTTTGACTTGCCACAAGTATATAGGTAGGTAGTACTTAGGTATTATCGTACTATTTTTTAGACGTAAATTAACGCAAATAATTACATTTATCTAGCAGGGTCGCTGTAAAGGTACCTCATAGGTGCTGGCTTTCAAAACCTAGGGGGCTAAATGTCTTTTGGCGTATCCAAGCCCTATTATCAGGATTATGTTAGATAACTGGTGGCAGAGCAATACATAGCAGACATTAATAGGTAATCTTCTTAGTATGCCAATATAAGCACCTAAATCTAAACTAACGTTTGCTCTCTGCGTATCGGTTCCCTGTGGTAAACACCTAACTATCGGTCTAGTCCTTTTACAACTGAAGTGATTACGAAGGGACGATTTGTGGCCAAAATTACAACTAGGTACTTAGCTCTTAATAGTTATTTATCTAGGTACCTACTTATTTCTCTCTTGTGACCTTTAGCTGAGAATGTAGGTATCTAATGTAGGTAGTTAGGTATATAGCATCGGTCTATCAATTACTTTAGTAGGTAACTAAAACTATTTAGACGGCATAGGCTAGGTAATCAAGATAGAGTGATGTACCTAATCCTCTTATCTAAGAAAATTGAAATAAACCTTTTTACTCTTTTATAGGCCCGTGTAGTCTACCGCCAAGCAGTAGGTAGGTAACGTGCAAGCATGTTTAGATGCAAGATGCTTTTAGCTTTTGGTGAGCTACTGGAATGCCTACATCAGCTTTGTGAAAAGAATCTTTCTTGCTCCAAATGTGTTGTTTAATTTTTCACCACGCTAGCTATAAAACTAATGTCTCTGCGAACCTTTTAGGCAGTAATGTGCAATCATTATAATAAAATAGTGCAGAGCAGTGTTCTGGTTTGATGAGCAAAATAGTCAGTGAAATTACTGCATGGGCTTATTACAGACTTAATACAGGTACCTAATGTCTCAGGGTAACGAACGCAATACAGTGCCGCGCAGGCTTTAGTGTTTCAAAGTTCTGAGTGGCACTGCAATTGTTATGGGCCGGCGTTATGCTACTATCTGAAACGTACAGGGCACCGAGTCCCACCGAAACGATTCTATTCACCTCTAAAGCTACCCTTATTAAATGTCATTTTCACTTATTTTCATAAGTACTAATTTAGCTTAAGTACGGTCTATCTCAGTCATACAAACAAATCTGAAATAAATTCAAATGTGAAGCATAAGTGGGTAACTAGTTAACTACCCCTGCTAATGGATGGCCCCTAACTCCCCTAGTCTCACTACTTTGCATAATAGCATAACCACCAATAGATGAAAAACCGCGCACCCTTAACTCCCGTAACTAAGTTGACTCCACAATGCCCGGAGCCAGTAATTTGGTGGGTAAATGCAAACTAGCATTTTACATGCTCTCTTTGTGGTTTATCGCGTATATGGTCACACATAATAGTGAAAAAGGGACCTGTGGCGAGTGGCTGATCACGGTGGATGAAGTACGATTGGCTTGATGACCAATTGACCAGCACGTATCACGAGGGCTTCTTTTGTTTGTGCATGGTGTTGTACATTTGAACATGGCCAATTTGCGCACTGCAGTGCGCGCCGGCCTTTATATTTTAATTTCTGTGGCTGTGCAATTGTTGTAGACCGGTTTTATGCTTACCATAAGGCAAACGACCAGCTCGGTTATCAAATACTATAAAAAGTAAACTTGTTTTTTTTTCACTCTTGAAAGTAGGTTTATACCTACTGTTTTAACTTTCACGAATTGAATACATATTAATAAGACAAAAATGACTATTCACGCACAAATGAACATCAAAATATTATAATTTGAACTAACCTCGACGTTTCTATCAAGTTGCATTGATCGTGGCCATGACAAGACTCAATCTTCTGTTTCTGTTTTAAACTATTAAACACGGTGATTTACTAATTCATTGTAACGGGGACATTTACCGTGATTGCATATCAGTATTCCCGTGAACATGATGCTTGCAACAGTGTCAAAATATCGGATGATCATCGCTCAATAATTATCACGGTAAATATCCCGTTGAAGTATGAATTAGTCTTCTCATTGTCATATGACGCTAGCACAAGACACTAGGGATGTTGACACCGTTTTTTATGATGTCAATCAATTCGTTTTCTCATCAGAATCTAATGTCTATATCGAAAAAACTTGAAATGGAACGATAGAAACGTCAACCAGTCGGGCGCAGTCTCAGTAGACACTAAGCGCTAAAACGCCCCATACAAATTGGCCATAGCGCGTGACGTCATATATCATAATAATGTTACAGGGGCAGTAAAGCGGTACCTACTAAAAACATGCATTTTGTTGATTTTGGCCGTGAAAAACTGTTTTTTTACTGTGGCAATGTGATGTTCTTAAACCTCTATAACCACAGTAATTAAGTATTTTGTGTTTCATGAAACTTTCAAATTGCATTGCCTGCACAGCTTTGAAACACAAAGATCTAACACGCGGTACGCATTGTGCTTGTTACCCTGAGACATTAGATAGGTAGGTGTTAAAGCTAAGATTCAGAGACGAGTCTAAGCGAGGAGATATGCTTCAAAAATATAATGTCAAAATTGTATAAAAATTTAAAATATTTTGTAAGAATGAGTCCACGCTTAGATACGTCTGAATCTTACAATGTCTTTTAAACCCAGTAATCCCACTGTACTCTGTAATTTACCCGTGAAAAAGTAACAGGCAGACTAGGTTACTATTAGTATGAATTCGACAACGGGCCAAAACTCAGTTCACTCCTATTACTATGAACTTCAATAGAAAAAGAGAAGAGCGTTCTCGTTCTTGATATCTCAATAGATCGGCTTCAAAGGTCCTTTATATAGCTCCGTATTAAGAATGATTCGCTGAGTGAAAACAGATTTTTTTTTCTGTAGTTTTCAGTTATAAATTACACAATGAACGATCAAAGGCGCGGACGCGAGCTTTTTCAAGAAACGAGTGAAAAGTTGAGATTTGCAAAGGTTCTTAAGGCGAGAACTTTTTTATGAATAGACGTCTGCAACGTGAAATGGCTTCAGCGCTTTGAGAATTTTCGCGCTCGATGAGGTGAATTTTGTTACAATGTGTCTCTTCTAGCATGTTTGGCGCAAAATGAAAGCGCCGCATGATTATTGCTCCTAACGTCACTTTTACAAAAGATTTCTGTTGGTCTGTCTGTTTTCCAGGAATAAATTTCAATTGCGATCGATTTTTCGCCTACTTCCCACTGAATTTTCAATCATGCTGAAATTTCGCACATACCTTTGCTTCTGAAAGCGCACTATGATATCGCGTGCTATAAAACTTTACTTACAAATTGTAGTAGTTATTCTTATGTATAAGCTATATTACCGTAAAGTTTCGTTAAAATCCGTTCAGTATTTTAGGCGTGAAAGAGTAACCAACATCCATCCACCCTCACAAACTTTCGTATTTATAATATTAGTAAGATTAATATAGCTAAAATGAAACTTGAAAGTAGCTAAGGTGGCATAATCAATTTCTAGGTGACACTGAATGTTTTATGGACAAGCGTTCGCTTACCATTAGGATAACAACCTGCTCGTCTCATTAAATTTCAATTTAATTAAAAAACAATCGGTACACAACAGAATGTAGGTAGACAACGGTTAGATAGGTTCATATTAAAACGCGACTAAGGCATTAGAAGTTAGACACTGTTTAACACATATGTTTAGAGTGTGTTTCAATTTTTTGTGGTAAGACCCAAACTTACTACGATTACTTCACTATTTGAAAGCGCTCTCGTAAGTCTTATATGGGTTCCAGGATAAAAACAATCAATTCACCCTTACTTTGACGTCTCAATAACCGAGTAGTAAAAAGACAATTATCTCTAGTTCAGACAATTCCACCTAGCTATGCAAATGTCCTCGAAGACATCGGAAAACCATTCCGGCTTCGAAATGAGCATTCCAATTACACAGTAACGAACTGCTACAGTAACTGAGTGCAAGTGTTGGCGTAACAGAGTGGAAGTACCTACTGTCGTAGTATTGGACGACACGCGGCGTAACTAGAGGAATGGTAAGCAATGAGCCCATATATTAGAGTGTTCGATCGGCTTTGCGCCAATTGCAGTGTCAGCCAATGCTGCGAATGTCTTGTGTTGATAGTGGGTTTAGACTATAGGCTAGCTAAAAAAATAAATTCAACTTCAAACGGGAAGTAAGTTTAGTATTTTATGGAATTGTTATTTAAGTCTCTTCTAATTCACATAACTTTTTAAACAACACACAGCATAGTTCAAGTGAATCAGCTGATCTAGGAATGCCCGGAAATGACGTAAACTTTGTCATCTGGTTTCTAATAGTATTTAAAAAACGCTTTTAATAAAATAGAATTTAAAATCACTAGCGGAAAAATCCGCTTACAAAATCTGTACGAAAACGTCTCCTTCAAGTCCCAAAATTAAAATTAATAAGAACAGCCTTCCACAGCAGCGCGACATAAATCCAAAATTACCCGAAACTTTACACCAAATAAAATTTAAGTAACATTAATATCACTTAATAACTAGGTCTGGTACGAAAACATGGAAGTTGCCTAGTTAAGCCCAATTACAAGTCATTACGCTGTCTCAAGTAAATTACTTATTGATTTATGATTCTACGCCGCCCAACGCCCCAATTTGACGTCAAAAAAGCTTGGGTAAGAAATACAATATAAAAAATTGTCTTTTTCAGGTTTTGTTCGTATTTGTTTTATGAAGCATAACGCTGGCTCATAACAATAGAATTGCAGTGATACTAGGAACATTAAAACACAAAGGCCTGCATGGTACTTCATGCATTGCGCTCATTACCCTGAGACATTGGGTATTAAAAGTCTCATAAGCCTTAATAACTAATAACTTCAGACAGCCTCCTTATTTGTACAATAAGCTTAAATGGGTAACCGACACTAGGCATTGCTCTATTAGGCACGGCTCTCAGCAATTGTCTATTCCACGCCATCGCACGGCTAATTTCAGAGGTGCTTTCCGGTATGCTGCTTCGAAGTGCTGGAATAATCTGCCGCCACCAATCAGGATGCTTCAAAATTTGAGTGCTTTCAGGCTCAAACTTAAAATGTACCTTGTCAGTGCGCAGAGGCAGCATGAAAATGTAAATATTGACATGCCATTCTTATAACCATTAATTTATTTTTTTATTTGTATTATAATGATTACCTAGATGGAGCGCTGTGGATTTGTGATTACTTTCATAATTCCTTTTAATGATATCTACTTAATATCATTATTTTATTTTTATTAAGTTCTGCAAGTACCTACCACGTGATTTCAATCTAAATTTTTCAATAGTTCGTTTTTTCCCCTTTTGTTACCTTTTCTGCTTGTATGTTTGGTTCTTAATATATTTATTTTAGTTTACATTATTTAGCCGTATATTAATATGTATGTACTGTATATTATTATATATATATATTGTAGGTGTATATTATTTTATATATTTTATTAGAATGTATTTATTATAATGTTATTGGTTTATGTATATTTTTGTATTTATATCTACTATAATAATAATTATGTAATCTCTATGTTGTATTTTTATTTATGTGTTTTGATTAATTTATTTTATTTATTTATTTTAATCCGCCTGTCATCACCCGCAGGGTTTACCTGAAAACCAGCGTCGAGTGTTTTATGCACACGGCATTTATGCTGAGGTGAATCCTTTTCGGCGCCACATCACAGCTGATGTTTTTTTTTTTTTAAATTTTGTTTCGAGTCATTTTTTGTATCATTGTTTTATCTTATCATTTTCTCCTTTTGTGTCATTTACTTTGTTGTGAGAGTGCCGAATAAATGTTTTTTCTTTCTTTCTTTCTTTCTTTCTTTCTTTCTTTCTTTCTTTCTTTCTTTCTTTCTATAAGCCAAGTAATTTCTCAGATTTTTGTTAGTGGCAGGACTAACTCTCCTGCGAGTGTCCATCTGGGTTGGTACCACCGCTTTGCTCGTGTAGTCTGCAACCGAGCAGTAATGTGCAAGCATTACTGTGTTCCGGTTTGATGAGCAGAGTAGCCAGTGAAATTACTGGGCTTATGAGACTTAATACCTAATGTCTCAAGGTAACGAGCGCACTTCAGAGCTGCACAGGCTTTTGTGTTTAAAAGTTCTGAGTGGCACTACAATTGTTATGGGACGGCGTTATGCTTACCATCAGGCAAACGACCAGATCTTCTCGTTACAAAATATCATAAAAAAACTGAATACTTTGCCCATCACACCGGAACTCGGAATAAATGGACATTACTGCTTGGTGGCAGACTAGGTACACGAGCAAAGCTGTTACACACCAGACGGACACTCGCAGAAGAGTAGATAAGTCCTGTCACCTGGTAAAGCTTACGGTATGTTCTCACATATATAGGTCATTGCTTTGATCGAACTTCTGAAATGATATAAAAGCCATCTTCACTTGATGGGTTATTAATAAAACTGTACCACTTAAAACCGCGTGCGTATCTATAGACTATCATTATATTTTACGGCTAAACATAAAATATTTATTTGGTTTAGTAACCGATGGCATACGCCAAGTGATGCGCTTCGTTTTACCCTGAATTCCCGTATCCCGTATGCCCACAAAGCGTATGTATAAAAGTCTTCAAGTAATACTAAAATTTTCATATCCCTATAAAATCCTTGAGACAGTGTTGGCTCGTCAAAAGATAATTTCCGAAATAAAGCCTTTCAGAGGCGAATCGTAAAGAAGCTTTTTACGTAAAATATTGCTTGAGTGACATAGTTAGGTACTGTATTTCAGATTTAAGTGGATTTTTTCTAACACACATTTTTATTCTTTTCTGACCTAGATACGACAGTTCGTAATTATTCTAAAATATTAGGTAAGTACCTATCACTTATTTAATAATTTAATATTTAAATTCCTTGACTAATTAATAATTATAGGTACCTATTTTACATTACATACCTACATACAATACTACCGCGAGTGAACTAATTAGCCGTTTTCGTGGTACCTACACAGTGATGATTAATAAAAGAAAACTCACCCCTTTTATTTGAAACAGACAATATTGTACCCAACCCAATTTCAATTCTAATTTTCAGTGTCACTTCTACAGGTCAAAGCTAACCTACTGAGTAAAAAATACTGAAGCTTATCACTTTTTCCCATCACCCAAAAACAATCACATTTCGTGTGACTACACAATTATACCTACTATAATGCCGAAACAAAATCAATTAGATAAATGCGAATACTATTAATCGTAAAATCAAGATACCAACCACTCGCACCCCGAATCGGAATTACAGTATGAAAAGGGTTGACAACTCGAACAAAAGCTATTTGGCTATTAGCAGGTATTAAACTTTTAATTTAATTTCAACGGATTTGATAAATCCGCTGATAAAATCCCGGCCCTAATTTACAACGGGATTATTTAATATTGCAACTTTTTCTATTCTCTTTTTGCGGATGCATTTTGAAATTGTTGTGAATGACAATTTTCCCGGGATGCCAGCGGATTTGGCTCCCGCTACCAAGGATCAAACGCAGTGGAATTCGCTCGTGTTGGGTTCCCGGGATTTTTCCGGGTTCCGAGATTGAAGCTATTATCAACACCTTCTCTAAAAGTAGCTTTGCTTATCCATTTAAAAAAGTTAAAGTGTAACTTCTTTATGAAGAGTTGCTTTGAGCTGCTAAAAGACTGTCGATGGAAAAGGAAATGATTTTCTAAGAGTTAATCCATACTGTACCTAGTATTGATATATATATTTATAATCATGTGTTTAAATGTGAACGTCATATAACTTCGTGCTAAATTTATTTATAAATTTATCCTATTAACTTACACTTTAAATATTATAAATACATTGTAAACAAAACATAAACGCACTCACTCAGTGCAGGGGACACCAGGATTACCTGAGTCATAACTAGCATTGACAGAGGCAGAACACAAACATCACGACCCAAGAACGCTTTCCTGTACAGGATCTAGAAATAAAGTTAGGAAATAAAGTTAGGACGATGACACTATTCAAAGTTAATTTTGGGAAGAAAGTTTGATGTCAATGGCGTACGAACGATTACTCTCCTTGACTCACGCTTCAAATAGATATGGTTTCGGACCAGTGCCTCACCTGTATGCCGAGTGTGAGTTTCGCAGTTAAAATCCATTTACGTGACGACCGCGTTTGTGGAGTAGACACCATACTAAAAGTAGGCGTGATGGCGTGATGATGATGGTTCATGAACGCGTCGCTAAGGATGTTGTATACATGTTTTCATACCAAATCAGTCACTGTAGAGCACTCTCTACAGTTAGCTTGATGCAAAACTCACACTAGGCCCTCTGTTTGTAAATAGGGATGCGCTCGAAAGTGGCTAACCTAGAATAGAACAGCGTATTCAGTGCAGCTGCACTGGATACGCAGTTCCAGCAGCTGCCGGAACAAACCAATTTGATGCTTAGTTGCTTATTGTTCCGATTGGCGGCCGACCTCAGAAACTCTGAACCATAATCGCTTCTTAAAAAGTTACATGTAGAAATTACATTTTCGAATGTCATGATTCCTAAATCATGGTTGTGATTTATGACTTTCAGACGACCAATCAAAAAGCTTGAACCAGTTATACACCCGCTCCTCGTACCTTTAGAATTTACAAAATTATTTTATACCAAATATACAGACGAATAGAGAACGTCCTCCTTTTTGAATTCGGTTAAAAATATATTCAAGCGAAGTCTACTTTCAAGGAGTGGCCTGTGTTGCAAAGTGAGTTAATAACGTTGTAATGTCCATTAGCTCCATAAAACTTTTTAATAAGCGCCGTAAAAATTCACCATTGCACGCCGATACTACTACAAAGTTTTAAATTACTACGTCACGGAAAACCTTACTCGAAATAGCACGTCACACATCCTGCGGTTTAGTGTACGTTAATGTACCATCGAGTAACCGCAACCTGACACACAAATCTAACTCTTAAACGTACTGTGAATAACGTTCAAAATAGCACATGTGCTGTGAACAAATGGTATACTTTTGTAAAGCAAGTTTATATTAATAGCGTACGCGAGCCCGACTTGCGTTGTTCGTGCAAATGTTAGCAATTTTGTTATTAAAATCTTACATCTGAGATATGTAACTCGGGACAAGCTCGTCTCTCGAATGTCTTCGTTTTTCACATGTGAATTTCTCGAAATATAGCTGAGATAGATAATGTTTGTCTGTCTCGGGTGATCATAATTTTGAACACAGTTTCCTAGACGTCACTTCTCTTTTCCTTTTTGGAAACATGTTTATGCTGAGCACAGTCACAGAGCGAGGCAAAACTGAATAAGATTAGTTTCTTGACGGTGAATTTTTGATGCTTTTTTTCACTTGATTGGTTAGTGTTTGACCGTTATACAATAGGATAGTAATCCTACTTCTTACTAAGCCTATCATAAATTAACATTATAAATCCGAAAGTGTGTTTATACGCCTGCTGGTTTGTCCTTCTTTCACGCAGCAACGGAGCAACGGATTGACCTGATTTTTGGATATAGTTTATTTAATGTTGGCATAGATATGGTTTATTTTTAGTCTGTAGACTGTGCAACCTTCCCTGTGTTCCATTTTGGTGAGCAAAGTAGTCAGTGAAATTACTGGGCTAGAAAAACTTAATTCGTAATGTCTCAGGGTAACGAGCGCATTGTACACGTAGTGCCGCACACGCCTTTGTGTTTCAAATTTCTGGGTGACACTGCAATTGTCATCACGCGCTCATCTCGTTATCCCGTAGTATAAAATAGTTTAGGTAAGATGGTGGTCAATTACTAGCCTAACAAGAGTTAAATAAATAAAACGGCGGCTAACATCTATTGCACGCATATGAACATTATTCAATGGCCCCTCTCATTCTACTGCTGATAAAATTAATTAATATTCAGTCAGTGATATTATAATTACTTTAGTTTGTGAATAACAGAATCGATGTCTATAGTAACTACTACAATACGCGGGACTTAATTTCCTAAATCCAAACACAAACCGATTAGGCTACGCCCCATTTGATTCAACCGCGCCGCACTGCTAGCATCGGAATAGGCTCCTAAAAGTTTTATTACATTTCAAATAATGTTACAGCCAGCAAATTAGTTATAGAAACACTATTAAATTAAAAGTAACGCAGAGTTCACATGGATGCAGGACCGTTATAATACGACCAAGTTACAGTATCTACTTACCAGTTTTTGTTTTATCAAAGTCTAGTTACCGCCCTAAAGTTCAAAATCCGTAGCCAATCACCTACGGTGTGTTACAACAGCCGCTCCCATTCTAGGTACTTTTAAGATCAGAAGAGTTATTGGTCAAACCACAAAAGTCAAGCACTATGTAACCTAATAGGTGTAAAAATATGGACTATAAACTACAAAATATAAGAAATATAAAAGAAAAACCAGGTAATAGAGAGTAGCTGCAACGAAAATAAAAAAATCAAACCACGTTCTATCTTCATCTCACTAATTCAATTCGTTTGTTTATTGCATTCCATAATGAAAGAAGTCAAAGGTATAATTAAATAAGTGTTCATTATGGACAGTCTGCTCGTCAGAACAACTAGAAGAGATGAGGATCGGACTTAGAACTTATCACATGAAATAGTGGTCCGACGTTAAAAGTAAAGAAACGCCTACCTAATTAAAGTAGCTCAAGTCATCGTGACGTAGGTATAACAATCGTTATCATGTGCAAATCTCGTTTTTATTCTGATTCTGTTTTGACCGCTATATCACCTGACCATAAGTGATGTTGCAGTCGAAGGTGATGAACATAGAACTACTCTAAAATAGAACTGGCTCTCATTTGCAGCAGAGCACACCGATAGGTCATTGGCTTGGCCAAATTTTATCTATTCTGTGGCTTGGCTTGATTTTCTACTAGCAAGATAGTGGCATACCACCACACTAGGGTTGCAACACAATAGTTTTGAAACTCATTGCATCTCACTACCGCCATCATCAGTTCTTCACTGTGCTCGTGTGAACGGAGAGCTAAGTAATTTTGGGACAACATGCCCAGCGAAGCTAATACAATAGCCTTAATACCGACGGCATTATTGGAAGCAAAGATTCCCTTGAGATAGCCCTCCATGTAAACTGAGGTTGGGTATAAAGGCCGCCCATTGGATTTGCTGTTAAATTAACTGAACTGTCTTCAGACTTTTGGTTATAACCTTTTGTATGATCATTTTTTACACTCAACGGTAGGTATAAACTAGTCATTGTTAACTACTATCTAAGGACAGTTTTGCTACGATCATTCGTATTTGTAGCACTAAAATAATCTTCCAAATGTTTATATATTAGTTGTCAGTAATAGTACGTATTGGGCATTTGAAAGATCTTTACAGGTGGTCGACATATTTTACAGCGCCACCGAACGGTAGTCGCTAACTCAATTGGATTAATACGAGTGTCATTCAGGATTATATAGATAATTAACTTTAATCTCTAGATCAACAATCTAAGAATATGTCCAATGGCACCATCCTTAGATAATTGAAGAGGTTCTTTTCTAAACTTGACTGGAAGTGGAGTCATTTTTTTATGTTTTTGAGAAAATAGTAATGGGTAATGTAATTTTGAAGTCGAATAATCTCTTCTTGACGAAATCATGCGTTTGATCCTTTTTCTCTGGTGTAATTATCAAGTTTTGACCCAATTTTATTTTCACTGCGTTTTAATTTCAATATCAGCAAACAAAATAAAACAATTCTGTCAAAAGTGGAATAGTCAAGTTTTGAAAAGAACCTCCTCAATTATTCAGTGCAGGAGATGACACTTAGTTTATTTATTCTTCAAAGGTGATATTTTAATATGAAAAATGAGAAAATGTTTATTTGGATTCCTGGTTCCCACTCGGGGCTCAGGACCTGTATTGTGGAACCCAGGACTATTTCGTCGTAGTTGCACAAATGAATTGCCTTCTTGAGGTAGGTAATAAAAATTATAAAATACAAGTTTGGGAATGTGAAAGAGTATTAGGTGTGTGTGTATATGTGTGTGTATTTGACAGCTCCCAGAAAACTAAATTTAGGCGTGTCTAATATCTCCCAACCCTTTCTCATATCATTTATTCGAAAGAGAAAGCGTAACTAAAATTTTGTTTAGGTTTGTGATGTGACGCAAGAATCCATTAGGTCACATCCATTGGGTGTTCGAGGAGCTCGACCTTGTAGACTGTAGTGCAAGACATAAAACAAAAACCGGTGCGACAAATTCTTTGTAAATCTATATTTATTTATTTATTTATTTCTTGCATACATACATTTAATACAATGGAGTAGTAATATAATTTACTGTCATATTGTTTAGTATACTAACTATTTAGTATACTAAACGATATGACAGACCTAGATAGTAGTTTGATGACTATTTTTACATTATAATTGTGGTGAGCTGGACTTTAATTTAGTAGGATTAAAATGAGTTGAATGGCGCTGGTTTTCTGCGCCAGTGTCTAATCTACGTGAAGACTAAGCAGACATAAGTACCCCAAAATGCTTCGCGTTACAACTGTAACTAAAGATTTAATGGACTTTTCCTGTCCGGGCACTTCTGGTAGATTAGGCTATTATGTAGAAGAAAGTAAGTATGAAACCTCATCGCTAAAAGAATACTTATTTTGTGCAAGTTTGTACGGAACTCTCGGTGTGAGAGACCTACTCTCACTTGGCCGGTTTTTATTCTGTAGCTGTAATTTCGTTACATATCCATAATTATGTTGTTTGATTTGTTTTTATCTCGTGTCAATGGTTAAGCCAAAATTGATTGAAATTTTGCTTGTTAATTTTTCATCCCAAATCAACATGAAGGATTTTATTTTCAAAGGAAAAACCTTAAACTCATAAGGAAATTTTTTCATAAAAAGTTAGTCAACTTTTTATTTCTGTTCAAAATAGGTTGGTTGTAGATTGATTGATGAACGCTCTCCTGAAGTCTGTAGTGAATAAAGATTATTTTACCAGATGGTAGGACTCTCCTACGAGTGTCCATCTGGGTGGGTACAACCGATTTTCGCATGTAGTCTGCTGCCAAGTAGTAATTTGCAATCATTACTTTGTTCCGGTTTGATGAGCAAAGTAGTTAGTGAAATTACTGAGCTTATGACACTTAATACCTAATGTCTCAGAGTAACGAGGCCGCGCAAGCCTTTATGTTTCAAAGTTCTGAGTGGCACTGCAATTATTGTGAGCCAGCATTATGCTTACCATCAGGTAAACGACTAGCTCATATCCAATAGTACATATATTAATAATTGTGAAAATCTAAATGTTAGCGTAAAGCCTCTATACGGCTCAAAAACCTCAATCTACCACAAATCCGCAGCGTATATTTTACTAGCAAAGCAAATCGCCGTTTCATAATTAATAATGACCCATAGGTACCTACTTACAAGAACTCTATTTGCTTAGGTTCCTATACTATAATTCATAACCCAGCAGGATTACGTTTAATAACAATTTGTAAGCTCATCCACCCTTTAAGACTGGATCACACACCGTATCGCCGTATATTAGACCGCGGGTGTTCCGTATTCTGCGGTGGAGAACATCTTTCAACCCATGGGAGGTTGAAAGGAACCCTGCGGATGAGCTGTGGGTTTCTTGTTCTGTTGGTAACGATCTCGACTATAAAACACAATGATTAAGTTTTGGAATTACAATTTTGTGGAAATTACCAAAGTAATCAGAAATATAATTAAGAGTAGTGGCTATCCCGCGGTTTTACCCGCGAGGAGATATTGGATTTCATGGTTTTTATTTTTTAGCGCGGAACCCTATTTCTTTTTCTAAAATAAAAGTAGCCTATGTTACTCCTTGTAACATCAGCTATCTGCCAGTGAAAGTCCAGTCAAAATCGGCCCAGCCGTTTTGGAGATTACCCGGAACATACAAACAGACAGACAGACAAAAATTTAAAAAATGGCTGTTTTGGTGTACGTGTCCCGTAGGGTAAAAGCCGGATAGTTGCCGCACTTTTCGAAAAGGCTCTATTATTCAAAAATATGTGCTTACTACGATTAATACAACATGTATGTCAAAACATAGGTCTTTGATCTTTAATAGGAGCCTATTTTTGTAAACATAATTAATATTGTTTTCTAGTAAATCCTGTTTTATTAGACCTCTCAAAAAAGGGATAGTTGCCTACCGTGGCGGATAGTAGCCTAACGGAAAAAATGCTTCCGGGGATACTTGCCTCATGCAGGGCTAGACGCCACACTATGATTTTTTTAGATAGAAATAAATTTAATATCAATTTAAGTAATCAGTCTTTATTGTTTATCGATCCTTTATTAAGCATCTACTAATAAAATATTAATTATCATTATTAAATAGTAAGTATTTAAGTTTTAATGTTTTAAACTATAAAATAAAAATACAATAAAAATAACCTCCAAATGCTGGCCTGTACTTAGGTTAAAGATAAAGCATTGCCATTCAACGTGGCAATGCTGTCAGCAGTTTGGAACGTCGCCTACTGAATTTCACCTAAAGAAAAAGTCTTTGCTTTATTAAAGAATTTGTAATTGCGGATAGTTGCCCCTAGGGCGACTATCCGCAAAGTTAAATAGGGCAACTATCCTTTTTGATACGGATACTTGCCCTTTTTATTTGCGAAATAAATAAAAACTATTTAACAATAAAACTTAATAAACAGTGTAATATAAACTGTAATGCATGCAAATAAACAAAAAGTTGACTGAAACCACAGTCAGTTAAAAAAATATTCAATGGAAATTACTGGCCAATATAATTTTGACGCCCGTCAAAGTTTCGGCGTGGAAGTTTTTTGCTCACACGGACAAGACGCGTACGTCTATTCCGACGTTTTACATGGCACCGAGGCCTGTGGTAGAAGGGCTTCTAATTATAGTAAAGTACTAACACCCCCTACATCCCTAACATAGTGTATTAGACACTGTGGCAAGTATCCCACTGAGGCAACTATCCGGGTTTTACCCTATATACTTTACTATGCGTTTAGCAAAAAGTTGTTATTTTGATATTACAAACAGACACTTCAATTTTATTTAGTTGTATAGATACTATATAGATACTATATATATACAACATATTTTTTCCAGCCGCCACAAACTAAATAAACTTTGCTATTTTACCCTATTTGACTCAGCAACGTGTCAGCGTCTTAATGACCACTGTAGAAATAAAATCGCTTCGAAGCGAATACCATTTATCTAGGCCTATAACTGGTCTCTACATTTTTATCCTCCCATCGACTATTATGCCCTAAACAAAACAGGCCGTACTAAATCCCAACTACACTTCATGTTTATTTTTGGCACTAACTCCTCTCGGGAACATTATAAACAAGTCGGCAGAAACTTGCCGTAATTTCGAACAACTGTGCTCCATAGGCGTTATGTAGGATCCCGCGATGTTATGGATTGTCTGCTTGTCCCTTTTTACTTATTCACTTCTGATTGTGATGTAGTTAGGGAGAAAGATAGCTTTGTTGTGGGATGAGTTAGGTTATGCTGTCACGAGATATTTAATTTGTAAGGTCTTGTGTAAGTGAAAATTATTTACGCTCAAGCATAATAAATTTGCACGTTATAGGCTTATGGACTAGAACAATACTTCCAAGTCCAAGTTGTTTTTTTTTCTGTATAAGCATCACACGGTTTATGCATTTAGCCTGTGTCAGTAGTAGGTGTATATAAATGCCGAGGTATAATAACATGTCAAAAAATTAACTAGTTAGCTTTATGTCAGGCCCGGTTTAACCCTGAAGTAAACGTATGTTTTCCTACACTTAAATCAATATCGAGAATAAAAAAAAGATGTGGCATATATAATATTTATTTATTCTTCAGTTCTTAACTCCCGTCAAAAATAACAAAGATTATACCTACTTGACCCTGGCCAAATAAGTAAATAGCGTGAAGCCAATTTAAAAATTAAAAACAGGCACCAAAATAAGGTCTGTTTAAATGTGTCGTAAACGTACGACCACAGGCGCGGATCCAGCCCTCAATAAAGGTTGTGGGTCACGGCCACCCGAAAATTGGCCAAGTGCGAGTCAGACTACGGGCTCGCTCGATAGATACACTACATTCCTACAAAGGAGACGTTTCCAAAATGTATGGCGCTCCGGCGAAGACCTTATAGAGAGTTTAAATACACTCTGGCGTCTCCTCGTGGACATACGTCCATGGTAAACATCTAGCTACATAGGCATATATTGATCTGTGGTAAGCATAACGACGACCCATGACCACAGATGGCACGACAACCATAAGCCGTCCGGAATGACACCGTATAAAATTAAATTACCCTAATAAGACGTATATTCGAGGGCATAGACAAAATCAAAACCTCTGAAGAAAGAAACGCCTATCGGAAAACCGTAACTAACTGAATTATTTATGTCTCCTTTAAAAGCGTTCCTTTGTTCACTTCTACTTTAATTAGAACGTAAAATTGATTTGTATTTCGCGTGACAATGTTTGTTTGACGATTTGAAATACCTAATAAATCTTGGTAATCGTCGATTTTGATAAAATTCCTCGTAGTTACTTTGTTGGTAACAATGGCAACCCAATTAAAAATGTCACTTTCGTTTTGCTCTTCGTGTTGCTAGAGTGGAAATTTATTTGCCAAAAAGAATTAAGTATTTACTAGTTCCTATCAAAATACAAGTCATGTCTAAGTAAGTATATATGCATTAAATGTTAATTTGACCTTCAAAACATTCTATTGTTTGGTTATATCAAAACGCTGATATAGGTACTTAAATAATTGCTTTTTTGCAAGACAATAAATAATGTGCAAGCATTTCTGTGTTTAAATTATCTATTTTATGCTCTGTAAGCTCCAGGGATCGCACCCTTTTTTGGTGTGTTCCTGTTTAAATGGCAAAGACTTGTTTAATGTGTGTGTGTGAGCGTTTATTGACCTGATAGTCTCCTCACCTAAACACATTAAAAACTATTTGTTTATATCCATATTATGCAAACATACTCGTATTTCAGCGCGCAGGGACCTATTTGTAGATTCGTGACCGCTTATTATTTACTTTGCCACGCTATTAAGCAAGTTAAGTGTGCTTTCCGCCATGTGAGCTTGTAGTGCGCCCTGGCCAAATTGCGTACATAATTACGCTGTTTAAGCCGAGGTATAACCGTTAATGAAACTGAAAACAAGTTAAAACTTTTAAATGTCGCCATGAATGCAAGCTGTTTCTCAATTTTGGTAATTTGCCACAATTTTTAGGGCGGTAAAGTTACATTACTAAGCTGTAAAGCGCCGTAAACGCTGCAATAGTGAGAGCTGTAAACGAACGAGATCTTTTCATGGCTTTTGTTATAATTTCCGTCTCTTTTTACACGACTAAAAGAGATGAACGTAAATCTATCTCTTTTTCTAGTAATAGAAAGACGTAAACTTTAGAGTGATCGCAAACTTTTCGCTTTTTTAGGATTACGAAATTCATTGTCTGTTGTGAGGTATTCAAAAAGAATTTGGAAGCTTTACGACACGATATAAAACGCTACGTTGAAGTATTGAAAAGAAAAATCGTTATTTAATTTCCTATCACACGACAGAATTCTCATAAAAATGCATAACAGCACATAAAATAAAAGCGATAGCGCACGTGCAAAGTAATGGCAATACGATCACCGCGCAAGAAAAACTTATCCTGTTCCCGCTTCCTCAACCCGAAGATTAGTTTTAAAATCAAAATGAAATTCCGATTGTGTTGCCAGGCTTCGTATTTACAAGAGGAAGCTATGAATAAATTTCAGAGAGTTCGTTACGGGCGGATTGGGTTGTAGGAGCTAGGCTGTGACTTGGGTGGAATGAGCTCGATGGACTTCGGCTTCTGTTATTTTATGAACTGGCTTGAGAGATTGAGTTTGGAGTGTTTAGTTTCAGCTCGTAGCGTTCACTCTAACAATTAAGCGAACCCCATATATTCTACATGCAAACGATTAAGTTGACATTGGATGTTAACGCTGTAGTTTTTTTTCGTTATCCTACTCAAGATGGGCAAGGCTTACGTTTGTTGACTAGTATCTAACTCTGAAGTGACGATGTAATCGAAGGTATTAAATCTATATACTAATATAATAAATGGGAGTTTGTACGTTGGTTAATTTGCTGATTCGTCCTTTCTCGCAGCAAGGAGGAACGGATCGACGTGATTTTTGTCATAGATAGCTTATGGACCGTAATGTAACATAGGCTACTTTGTGTCCCGGAAAAAGGCACGGTTCCAGTGAAACCGTGGGCAGAAACTAGTCTATAAATGTGAAAGTTTGTTTTTTTTATTTATGTTTTTTTGCAATCTTTTTTATTTTGTATGTTATGGGTAACGAGACGAAATCGTCGTTTGCCTGATGGTAAGCATAACGCCGGCCCATAACAATTGCAGTGCCACTCAGTACTATGAAACACAAAGGCCTGCGCGGCACTGCAGTGCGCTCGTTACTCTGATACATTTCACTGGCTACTTTGCTCATCGAACCGAAACACAGTACGCTTGCACAATACTGCTTGGCGGCAGACTTTACGAGCAAAGCGGTGGTACTAACCCAGACGGAGACTCGCAGAAGAGTTAGTCCTCCCATTAATAATCTGCAACAGAGCAACGGATCGACGTGATTTTTTTCATAGGAATAGTTTATGAACCGGAGAGTAACATAGACTACATTTTATCCCGGAAAAATTAATGGTGTGAACTATAGGTATATTCTAACAGCCTTACTAATGAACACTGTATAGCTGTCGAATAGTTATGTTACCTGGCTATCATACGATTAAAAATCTAATACCAAGCACCTATCGTTGTGGATGCAGATATGCGTGAGAGCTAGCTTGTTCACCGACTTGAGCCACAGCGCCACATCAAAATATTATGACAGTAGTCAACAGCTACATAAAAACCAACATTAAAACATTCTAATCAACAAACGTATTAAAATTAACAACCTGAAGATCGTCACGAGAGGTCGTCACGTCAAGGTATAACAAACTTCGCGTGATCAATCACCAATCTCAAATTGTTTTAAGAGTCGTCCAAGGCAAACGGTTTCGGAGCTTTCCCGGATCGAGAAAGTTACAGTGAGATTGTATTGGCCGACTCCCAAGTACCCGAGACTCCCGAGAGTCGGTCGAAAGTCCAAGTTGGCAACCCCGTCTAATAATAAAGTAGGTGTGAACTTCGATTGTTTTTGGCTATGGTTATATTTAGGTTTATCATAGACATTGAGAGTGGACTACTACCCTCAAAACCTCAATGTTGACAGCATGTTGAAAATCAGTTGAAAATCTTCGCCATCGGCGTGTTTCAGCAGCTGCACTAGAGAGCCAGTTCTTATCTAGTTTTGGCGAATTCTCCATTCTCGACCACATCGTCAGATAGTAGTCAAATGTACCACCACTGCACCACTGCTGCCGAGTATAAAAATACATTTCTAATGAGTAATGTAAATAAGATATTTCGGGATTTGTAGGATTATAACACTTACGGTCTTACTAAAATCAAAACATACCGTAAACATGTGTTAAACAGCGTCTCTAACTTCTAAACATGCCTTAATCGCGTGTTTAAATATGAACAGCCACAAATCTTGATTTAAGTAGTGTCTAACCATTGTCTAACTCCATTCTATTGAGACATTTCTAATCATTTTAGACGTTTATCTTTAGATTCTTTCTAGCTAAACTGGCGTCTAAAAATTGTTTTTTGTGGTAACGGGGTTTTAGCGAGTAGCCGTTCCAAGTGGCGTTTTATAAGGGACGGCAATCTTTAGCATTGGACGAATTCCGGCTAATGATGATGGTGAACCCTTTTTTTCTTTTGTTGGGTAAATAAATATTTGAATGGAAAGTGGTCATCGGCACCCTTTACTTCGCCTCGGCGTCATAGGGAATTAGAACATGGTGGTCTATTTCCACCGTACCAACTTCATTATTTTTAGATAGCCCTACTTTCCCACGAACTTTTATCGTTTAAATAATGAACAGGGAAAATGTCCGTTTTTTGTTTTTCGATTGTAAAAAGGAGCTCCTGTAATTATTCAAGAAGATGAATGCCATTTAAGATAATACTCCTCACGTAAAGGTTTATCTTTTTGACAAATTGCCGGTAAATGTACCTTTATAACTCAGGTATCACAGTAATGTACTACCCTAAAGTCATGTCCGTTTAGGCACCCTCGTATTTTTCATATTTTTTGCTGGCAGGACATTCCGTTTTTTATTTTTGTATTTTTTGATACAAATGTGGGAATGTTATGCTCCTGTGGGCATGGTGCTGATGATATGCAGTAGATAAGGTGATAAACTGTTTAACAAATGTAAAAAAATTGCTCAGATAAAAAGTGAACTTACCATAACTTTCTCTACCTATCTTCAGAATTAATTATAAAATTTTATCAAATTTTATGATCACAAAGGGTTTTCCAAAGAGATAAAATAAAATTTTATTTATTTATTTATTTATTTATTTATTTAATTAAAACGGCATAAACCAATTACATTAATTAAAAAAAAAAAAAAAAAGATGGACAATGCTAGATACATACTAAATAAAATTAAGATAATAACAAAAATATAAATCTTGTTTATAGAATTATTTTCTTTAAATCTTATTTAAAGAAAATAATATAACATAAATTAAATTAGCACACATACTCATACACCCCTTTCACAATAACACAAACACTCTGACAATATTTTCGACCATCCATCCGCAAACAAATCACAGTCTGGATTGGTGGCCAGGAGAGCGTTGAGGGCAGAGAGGGTACGCGGTATGGGAGACTTCTTCCGCGCCACTGTGCGACAACAAGGAACAGCGAACAACCGGTGCCTTCTGGTACGATTGTAATTGTCAGGTATAAACAATCGACACAACTCCTCATGCAGCTCCGGAGCATCAATACTTCCCCGAAGAATTTTGCACATGACCTCCAACTGGTTTTTTTCTCGTCTAACCTCCAACGAGTTGTATCCAAGACAGCCCAATAAATACTTTGTAGGGTACATGTAGGGATAATACCCGTTGATGCGCTTATACAGATATCTAAGGAAAGCTTTTTGTACTTTTTCGAGCGAAAGAGCATATGTGCTTTCGTGTGGGTTCCACACACACATCGCACTTTCTAGCTTACATCGCACTAAAGCCCCAAAGATAACCTGTATAACCTGGTAACTGCTGAAGTCATTAGAGTTCCTGAGAATGAAGCCCAATCGCCTAAAACACTCTTTTGAAAGCTCGTTTATATGATCGTGAAATGTTAGCTTCCGGTCAAATATGACACCCAAATCCTTCATAGTTACCGATCTGGTTACGCTAACTCCGTTTATTTGGTAGTCGTAACTTATTGGGTATCGTACTCGGCCGAAAGACATAGCGTAGCATTTAGAGGCGTTGAACTCCATCCCGTTCAGATGACTCCACTGGTAAATCGCATCGACGTCCCGTTGTAACGCTATGCAGTCTGCAACAGAACTTATTTCTGTAAACAGCTTGAGGTCGTCTGCATACAATAAGCAGCGCGAGTGCATCAGGACTGAAGGCAGGTCATTTATCATAAGCAGAAATAGCAGAGGCCCAAGTATCGAGCCTTGACTTACTCCGGAACGCGTATGATAGGGCCTAGACTCGTATATACCAAGTCTGACGTACTGCTGACGACCACGGAGATAGTCCGCTAGTAGCCGGAGAAGACCCGGGGCAAAGCCTATGGTACTTAGTTTGGCCAGCAGTATGTCATTGTCAACCCTATCAAACGCTTTCCGGTAGTCAAGATAGAGTACATCCACCTGAGAGCCTACATCCAGTCTACTTGAGATAAAGTCGCCTATAGTCAAAAGGTTAGACTCAACGGATCTCTTTCGTCTAAAGCCGTGCTGCTCGTTGCAAAGGTATTTATCAACCTGTGAGTAAATGTATTTATGAATTATACTCTCAAATACCTTCGCAGGAGACGACAACACAGCAATCGGTCGATATAACTCTACCTTTGACTTATCCGAGCTTTTGGGTATAGGGCTAACTCTGGACACCTTCCATTGATGCGGGTACATTCCAGTTCTCAAAGCAAGATTAAAGATATGGTGAAGGGGTATACACAAACATTCCTTCACATGTTTGAGAACTACAGACGGAATACAGTCAGGCCCCATAGAGGCATGCAGTTTCAGCTTATTTATACCACTTATCACATCATCTAGAGTGATATAAAAAATATTTACGTAGTTACTATTGCAACTTACGTCAGAGTCGCTTGCTAAATCAGAATTTAAGAGCGGTATATCAGGCAAAAACACACTTGAAAAGAAACTTGCAAAGGCTTCTGCTGCCTCGACTCCAGAAACAGTTTGATCACGGTAGGTAACATTTGGTTCAAACCCACCCTTACTACGCAAACTAGAAATGTGGCGCCAGAACTCACGGGGATTTGATTTTATGCTTGCTTCTACAGATTCAATGTGCGAACTATAGGCGAATGCTGTACAAAGTTTAAGTTTTGCTCTTAGATCAGAGAACTGTTTGTAGGCTGCTTTACATTTAGTTAGCTTCCAGGACGCGTGCAATTTAGATTTGAGCTTATTGTCGGATATAATAGCACTGGTAAACCAGACGGGGTAACGCCTACCGACACAGCTGAATCGGCGCTTTTTAGGTATGCATGCGTCAAAAACACTATAAATTATTCTATAAAAACAGTCGGTAGCAAAACCGACTTCATTTGCTCCCAGGACTGCATCCCAGGATTGATCCGAAAGCAACGAATATAGACTTATGAAGTCACATTTCTTAAAATTCCAGTCTTTAGAGGAACTGATATTAGTTGGCTCAAGGAGATCAGAATGATGAGCTACGTCGATTCTCACCTCAACATCCAATGGCGGGTGATAAGCGTCGGGGGGGACCATTCCATCCGTGGCTGTCACTTGGACCCCACACACTTCACCGCTGTCCTGGACCAATACGACGTCTAGCATACCTCCGTGCAAATTCATCACCTCATTCTTCTCAGACAAGCTACAATATGACAAGAAATAACAAAAATAATTCTTAATATTTAAGGACGCACTATTCAAATTTATGTCGCCTAAGATTAAAACAGGCGCCCGTAACGAAACAATGCAATTTTCAACCGTATGAAACCATTTCATAAAATCGCTATCGCTTGCCGTCGGCTTAATATAAACCACACACACATAAAAGAGACGGCTGTGCCACAAAAAACTAGTCCACAGATCCTCGCCAGATTCAGTTTCCAGGTCTGAGCGGCGGCGTAGCACTATGGGAGCACGTGCCGCAATCGCCACACCTCCACACGGTGTACCTCTATCACGACGCAGTATGCTCCAGTCGCCGCATACAAGCTCCGAATCTTCAACAGAGCTGTCGAGAAACGTCTCAGTCACAGCAACGACGTTATGCTCTGTTATGGCTAAGTTGTTGCGCCACATTCGTAATTTGGTTTTCAGGCCACGTACATTCTGGTAAAATGCGTTTAAACTAACAATCTTATTGTTACGCTTCAGTGGAACTCCGAAAGGGCTGGTTATTACGTACAACATTACTGACTTCTGCAGAGTTAGCTGGCCTTTGATACGGTATCCAAGGCTTAATCCTGGAATTTATCGGCCAGACCTCGGTTGAAAAACACACATCAAATGCAGCTGTCGGAACTCCAATCTTATAAGATTTGTAGTCTCCGCGTGGGGTTAGCTCTTGCACCGTGCATGTGCCTGTAGTACACAGCTGACGCAAATAGTCCTTGATGTCATCAATATTCGACTCCATATTCCATAGGTGAATATACTTTCGCGGCTCTACGGCTTTTAGAGTGGTTATTGTTGGACCCGCAGTGCCTTGTAGCGAAGCTGGCCGCGAGTTTTTCCTCTTCTTTACTTCGGTCCACGTTTCAGTATCATGCACCTGCTGAAGTGAGGTGGTGGAAGTTTTTGTTTCGACACTATTTTTAGGGTTCAGATTCAAGTTAGTGTCTGTGGGGCTGATAGGTGGAGCAGTACATGTCACCGACAGAGGCTTCGCAACCTTGGACTTAGCTTTAACCTTCTGTTTGCGCAGACCAGATACCTGAGTCAAAACTTCTCGGGGTGCTGCAGCCTTGTCCAGGTGAGGTTTCACTATGGAGGCTGACACAGTTATCTCAGCCGCATCCATTTGTCGCTGAGATGGAGGTTCAACTACCAAGGGTACATCGGCCGCGGTAATCATGTTAGTTAGCGGCAGACTCGAGAAAGTAGTTTCTGATGCTGTAGTAATTGCCGCTGATGGCATTACCGTGACAGGTGACAGCTGAGATGCATTAACAGATGAGATAGTAGTAGCGGCAGTAGCGGCAGTAGCAGCAGCAGACGTCAGCACAGCTTCAAGTTGTTTTGAAAGCGTACTAATTTCGGCGATGTACTCAGCCATCCTCACTTCGTAGCTAGTTATTCTGTGCTCATAACTAGATATCACAGAAACAGCAAGTCTAACTTGATCTCTCGTCATTTGCATTTCTTTCCGTAGACTCTGTACTTCATCAGTTGAAAGCTCGATGGTGGTATTGATAATATTATAGCTTTCATCTGCTGGACATGGCAAATCTACTTGCCTTCTGCGTGTCACATTGACATCATATGCTTTTTTAGAAGAGCCAACTGGAGTCGAACTATTATCACCTCCTTTCTTTGCCGCACATCTACACTCTGGACATATCCAAGTGGTGCGGGGTAAAAGGCTGACTCCACCCGCACAAAGGATATGATAGATCTTATTGCAGCTGTTTATAGTGCACCTTAAGTAATCCTCCTCCCCATCAATCAAAGAACAGCAGGCAGCACAATTCATAATTGGCATCAAAATAAAAATAAGCAGCAAAATAACTCTAACTGCAGCAAAAATAACTCCAAGCGGGCGCAAACCACAAAAGTAAACAAACAGCTAATAGTGCAGTGTAGATAGTAGCTGTGTCTTCTAAGCAAGCACGGCGCGCAGGATACGGCGGCGGGCACGATGACTCACAATACGGCGGGCGGGCGGTTTATGTTTCAGTCGATCCATAAACATCGAAGATACCGTATCAATTTCAATATAAAACTACAAAATAAAACAAATGTTGCTGTTTTAATATCCTAAACCCTAAAGTTGTTTAATAATTATTCATTTTATATAAAAAAATCACATTCAAATCCACCCATAATGTACCGGTAATTACGAACATACAAAGTTAGCAAGTTCACTTCAAAACGTCCGCTTATTCGCATCTCTGTGAAAAAGCTGTAACTGTAATGCAGTACCTGAAGTACACTCATGGCACAAACCGCGCGGAACGCCATTGCCCACCAGAACTGTGAAACGCACTCCAACGCTAGTCTAGACACCTTTTTCCATTCCACACTGGGTCGGAATTTGCACATGCATGAAAAGGGTACTTTAACCAATAGAACGTTAGCCAATTTACTTCGCCACGGAACTGTACGAAGAATGTGCTATGGTTCTTATTCACAAGCTTTTGATATTAAAATGTAAGAGGCTTATAAATATTTAATGCAATCTCATTGTAAGGACCGGGGAGATGTAATTCATCGTGGAGAGTGAAAATAACTCGCTTCACCTTTCTATTCTGATAAATACGTTAGAGATGCTTTCGGTGTACATAAATTGGGAGGCCTTTCAATTTGGATGTTGTATCTTAATAATAATGAGCAGCTTAGGTACTTAATGATCACATACTTACCTACCTTGTTTTATGCTGGCGTGTTCATCAATGCTGTGCACCGTATTTGTCGTTTTTCTTTCGTTATAAATGTGAGTTAGCCTAAAAATCTATCCGTATGTAGCTTTGGGAGATGCTAACAGGGCTCGTCTGCTCCTGCGGAGACGAACAGGGGTTGCATTTCTGAATACGCGCCCGGGTACAACTCATTCTGTTGGATACACCTCATGGAATACTAAGTAACAACATAAAACCTATTGTAATTCAATACTTATTGTATCTGAAATAACTAAATCAGTGCATGCGCAAAGGTTGAAGAAACCATAATGTGTATCCGAGGATTTCTAAGATTGTTCTGGTCCGTCTGGCTCAAGCTGGCTGGATGCACTGATCGCTGCGTGCTTCGACTGCTAATGTGGGGATTGAGTTGCCAGTTAGATCACCACTCGAGTATTGTGTGGAATATCCAACTTTGATAGGATACAAGGCATATCTTGGGCGGTTTTCTGTTTTTTACTCTCGTCTTCGTCTTTATAACCCTGATCTTAAAAAAATAACTTATAATAGGTAATACTACCTGATATTATTCCTATATTAGATTCTCTGAGCAAATACTTGGTGTACCTTTATCAGGTAATTTTACAATTGCAATTGCAATTGTTACGGACCGGCGTTCGGCTTACCATCAGGCAAACGACCAGCTCGTCTCGTTATCAAATACTATAGTAAAAAGCCACTTTACATATACGTTTCGGAGGGGTTCTCCCCTTTGTTTTCGATGTACGTTTCCGGTGAAAGGGGGAGGGGTGGGAATTGTAATAGATTGCCCTTTTTTTTGTCGGATGATCAGTCGTACTAAACAGCTGAGTTTGGAAAATACCGAAACACGCATCGTATGCGCAGTTGCTCAATATTATGTCACAATGGTATGAAAACAGCAAGTTGCAAGTTGCCGAATGCTAAGAATAAAAGTAAGCAAGGGTTTTATTCGTTTCACATCTTTTAGTTCAATATTACAATAATTTTAATTTCTATATGAGGTCTGTAGATATGCCTAATGTGTTTCTCTTGAGATATGTATTTTATGTGTAGTGCTTGTGCTGTAACCTACCATCTATGTTAAATTCCAACCTATCATAAGCTAATGTCAAAAGCGAATAAGTTTTACTCTAAAGAAGAATGAAACCTGCAGTGCTCTGTGCTATATTAATAAAAACTTGCGTTAATTATTATTTCCCGTTTAAGAAGCAACTCATTACTTAATCAGTCTTAACTTTTTCTTCAAAAGTCGTCAGAAAAATGGCAAATTACAAATCCATCAACACTTTCCTCTAGGCCTAATGACCGCTGTATGAAGACAAAAGCTTCTACTAAATGCTAAAATAAACCGACAAATGAATTAAAAAAGGATTTTGGGAGTTCGAGATAATGATCATTACGGAAATATTTTTTTAAAGCTGGAACGCTAGAATAATTAAATTTACGAAAATTTAATTATTCTGTTAGGTAGCAGAGTTGTTTTTTACAAACTTGTATTTAATATCGATATGAATTTGTCTCAAATCTGGCGATCGATTTTTTAACCGCTTCCCGATATCCAGTCACACTGATCTTTGGTACAACATAGTTATAGTTCAAAAATGTACTATGTTATACTGTCTTCAGAACCAAAGCTAGTTTTATTATAAAAAAAATACGGTTTGTGCTAGGAATAAATTAACAAAAATATTCTCACGAAAAAGTAATGTCAGGGATATCATGCCAAAATAATTGAATTTTCAGCTGGACTTATTTAGCTATAGTAACATTTCTTTTTTACACATTGACACGCTTGACATTTACTCGCTATATGCCTTCTATGGAGCTCTTTGAAATGCCTCGAATGATGAGTACATCACCCTACATTGACACTATGGAGGTTATCAAGTTGTTTAAGAAAAACAATCAGATCGTTTGGCGACTATAATTATTGGATGCCACTCAAAATTAATGGGAAGCGCTGAACCGCTTAAATCATTTCCTGAATACCTTTGTCTCATTACCATGATCAATGAATATTGTAAACATTATTCAACAACATTTCACGTCATTAAATCATATCAGAGATCGCACGTGCAAGTGACAGATGTACAGTCGGGGGCATAAAGGACACGCGGTTCATAAAGCACATGGATAGCTGGACGTGCGTTTGTAATGGCCACCATTCGCGATCGAACCAAATTATCACTCCACACGTCGTGTGTTTAGTGCAACGATGGTCCAATTTCGAGCACTTAGACGGTCACTCCATTCCGGGCGCGCCATCGCTCCATTTTTCGGTCATTCTACATCTCGAGTACTGCCAACTGAGTGCGACATGGATCGTTATATCGGCCACACACGATGAGTTGGAAAGTTGGATTTGGAACTTTTGGATATTCAATATTCCTATCACTCCACATAATCCATCTGAGATTCCCCACACACCGAGATAGAAGCCACCTGACCCAAACTTCACATTTCTTCATTTAGCGTACTGTGAGCTAATAAGCAAGTAGATCAACAAAATTTAAAAACCCCCGATTAAAAAGGACGATTATCTTTAAACGTCTGAACAGATTTTTTTTAAATCATAGCTAAGAACATTCTCGATCAAGTCATCTTTCAAAAAAAAGCTAAATTATATTCGGTACATCCTCTTTTGGGAGCTAGGATGCCACAGACAGATACACTCGCTTAACTTATAACACCCTCTCATTTATATCATCGGGGGTTAATAATAGGTAATCTTCAAGTAATCGAATAATAAAAATAAGCTTAATTTATAAAAGAAGGAAATTTTTGAATAAAATTGTTTCTTCATGTACATGTTTTAGAAGCTATGTGGTTTCAATGGTAGTGAGGCTGCACGCTAGTTCGTAGGTCGAATATTCGAACATTATACTTAGTTTTACCATTTCGTAAATGAAGACATCGTAACGCAACTATAGTAAAGTAAAAATGGTTGCGTGCTTTAAAAAGAAAAATGCAAATAAAAGTAAAAAATTAAATCAATGAAAGACCCGGAAATTAAAATGCGGATATGTATCCTGTCAAAGTTTTAGCACACAAACAGAGAGAGCTTGATAAACATACTTGTACGAAGAAAGTAAGTATAAATTTGTATTCAAATATCGCCCATTATGAACATAAAAACCCAAGCTAAGTTTGTGACCGACTGTACGTACGGTTCACTGTTCAATACCCGACTGGTTCACTGTTCACTTTACAGAATTTATTACTTTAGCTTTTCTGAGAATTATTGTTTGCCAAAGATTAATAAAAGTAACGAAAGCGTAAGTTTGTATTAATTTCGAATTGCCGTTACCCAAATGGAACCTGTCAGTGTGATAGACACCATAATATACCGTACTTTATCATATTTTAATCCCCCCACCAAAAGGCTGCTTGACCATGCTATGCATCACGACGCTTTCCTTTCTCAGGTTCATAACATATAAAAAGATTTGGAAAGTTCTAGAAGTTTAATTTAAAAGTCTCGCACAAAAGTATTAGTGCTGAGTGGTCGGTCCGATTCTGTCGCTGTGCTGGATTTATTTCTCATTCGCCGCCGTGTGACACATGCTCTAGCCGGCCAGCTTATGCTTGAACAGTGTTGCCAGAGTAAACAAATTACCTTACATATTAGGGAAAGTTACTATAACTACAATTTACTTTATGTTCCTCATAGTAATTTTTTAAATTCTTTTTTCGATAGGTTAGCCGTTGACCACCTGATATATGTACTAGAAGTTAATGCGCATGTTAATATATTTATAATGAATAGGGTTTAAGTATTACTATTTTGAATTTTTATAAAAATAATTAATAAATAATGCTTAATTGGTATCGATGCCATTGTATTTCCAGTTTAAAATATCTCTATTTCACAATAATAGTATACAAAGTTGAGCACTGAGTTAGAGTGATAGATAGTAATTTAAAGTCGAGGTTAGTTAAAATAGACCCTTTTTGTTACGCAGTAAAATTTTTCGAGATACGAACAACCCCCTCGCGCTACAGAAGCTAAGTTCATCGACCTAACAATTAAATAACGGGGCTCCAATACATCATTTATAGCTATTATTATAAAAAAAATTGTATTTATAAATATGGATGCTTGAAGAAATTAAATCAGACCGAGTAAAATGGAACGTTTTTGTTTTATAGGTTCTTCATCTTCAGGATCAAAGGGTACGCTTAGACAATTAAGTATCGAACTATTACAATCTGAAATTAAAGAATGACCATAGTACCAATGTTATTAGTGTTAGCTTGGCTAGCTACCATCTACAAGTTGAAAACCCTGAACCCCAAGCTATCAGTCTGTTGGTTGACTGTAGCCTCCTCAAAGTCAAATAAGATACTTATTTCCTAAATGTTATCTTCTTTTTTTATTACCTTAGTAGTACAATATGTCCGAAAACTGGCAACACCATTCCGTCGCTGGACACTGTTGATAAGTGGTCGCTTCGCCGCCCTTCCTGTTGTTATTCGCCTGTGAGGTTGGGACTGGACTTTTGTTTAACACAGGTGCATTGTGGTGATAAAAAATTGTTAGTCTTAATAAATGTTCTGTATTATGTAGGCTTTTAATACTTACCTATCCTTTTATTTTAAGAGATGAGAACGATGCTACTAAATTAAAAATTCTTTAGTTCTTTTATTGTCATACACGGTCTGTACATTGTACCAACATGCAGAAAAATAACCAGCATTCAGTACTGTACCTGCAAAATAATTCTTTAATCTATCGCGGTCGGAAAAGATTTTTGTTTTGTTTTAAGTTACGTTACATGTTCGTGTTTGGGTCACAGGAATTCATATTGTGTATCAAATTTCAACTTAATGGGTACAGTAGATTTGGATCAAATTGGCTGTGACAGACGGACGGACATCCCACACGTGTGATCCTATAAGGGTTCCGGTCCGTTTTTCATTCGGACGTATGGAACCCTAAAAAGCACGCAAAAGCTATCTAGAGATTTTGAACTTCTTAGAAAATAATTCAGTGTAATACTTGCTGAACACCAGAGCAAAGGCGCGGATGCAAACAAGTATTTCATTATGTATTTTCTTTCTAATTCCCGATTTTCATTTTGACGCACGCGCTCTGTCCATCATAAACAAAGAAGTATTTTATGTGGACGCGCAAAATACGAAATTTATGAGGGTAGCGCCAAAAACTTTTTATATTTCTACTATTTCAGCATAAATCACGGTTGACCTTATTTCCTAGGGTAGAAAGGAAAGTTAGGACCAGCACTTTTGCTATAACCCTAAGGAAAAATGCTAACAATAAAATTATAATAAAATGTAAGTAAGCAGTCAAAAATTCTGCACGAGTTTGATTACTTTGACCCAACTATTACACCTGAGAAACTTTGTTAATGTAATATGTTGGATTTACTTCAGCCTGTTGGTAATATATGTACCAATCTTTATAACTAACTGTAGTCACACCAACTTAATGGTGAAATATAAAATTGAGGTCTTTTCAAGTACCCAATCACATAACCTTTATTCACATTGTCACTTAAAATTTGAGCGTGGTCAAACATCTTAAATTAAAGATTATTATTATTTATATTAAGATTATTATTGAAACAATGGGTACTTTTATTTTGAGAGACGAGTAGTCGCGCGGTGACCAGTCGGAACGCTCCCTGATAAAGAGGTAGGTACCGAATACTTCGCAATCAGTCGAGCTAGCAGTCATCTCAAAAACTCGGCAATACAACGTAAGTCTAACGTTTTAAACATAAATAAAATGAGTATTACTTATGAAAGTTTTAACCTAGAGATTGGGCACCCATGTCACGATTTGTGTCCCTAACGACGGACTAAGGCGTCTTCAAAACTCCCAAATTATAGCTATTGGGAAAAATGGAGGCCGGCAAAGAATTCCACTCCTTAGCCATCCTTATACTGAAGCTTGAAGCAAAACGCTTGGTAGGTACAGACAGGAGGATATCAACCATATACGGGTGGCGCAGTGCCGTGCCTCAGTCGTCCGTTGGTAAATTCAGTCGCACACTCTCCATGTATCCTGTAAAACACTGAGAGACTTGCAACATTGCGTCGATGTTCAAGACTCAGAAGCCTAGTCTCAAACAATCTATCGTTACCAATGAGCTTCTTTGCTCGCCTTTCAATGGTCTCCAACGCCTCGACTTTGCGGGAGACTACACGAGAAAGCAGAGGAACTCAGGCGGAACCGGAGAGTAGCAGTAGCAATGATAGAATCATGATTTAATCCAACGGCCTGCCACGTGGTAAGACCGGTACATAAAGTAGGTTTATAAAGTAATGCTTTTTACGTTAATGCGTAATTAAAATTGCTAGACAACATTCTAAATGATAACACTAGCTATGTTTAAAATCCACGCGTCACGCGATAAGAGAGCTTATACGCAAATAACGAATCTTCGCGTGTGGTGCAAATGATGAAACATTGTCTGACGAAATACTGTTCAACAACAACAATAAATAAGTTTTTTTGTATGTTATTTATCATCATTTTATTTATTTTTAATAATAAAACATAATTAGAATGGAGACGTTACAATGATAACATTTTTTTTCTAATTGTGTAAATTTCCATACTACACTTTTTTTCAAATGTCTATGTGTGATAATAACTAAGTAATAATGGTATATGTAAATAGGTCCGATTACAATTTGTTCAAATTATGTAAGTAGATTTTGCGTGAAAACGTAACAAACATCCGTACATCCTCACAAACTTACGCGTTTACCATAGCAGGATTAGTATATATTAGGATACCAAGGCCATTCAAGTTATATGAACCTTAACTGCCTGTCCACACGAATGTATATAAAGTAATGATAAGTGACCGTACTTTGTTGCCACTAATGCCCAATTATGAACGAACTTAGAACCGAGCGGCTAAACATTATTATCTAGCGAGACTATTTACAAAATAAATATATCTTGGTACCTACTTTATTTTTGGAAGTGCTAGTATTATTTTTAAGTATGGCAATTCGTCAAACCAATAAGGGGTGTAGCAAGGGAAAGGTATTTTTTTACTCGTCATTTTTACACTTACAGTTTACTAGTGTCTGGCCTTATCTTAAGCGAAGCGACGATGTGATCAAAGCACTGGGCTCTTAAATGCATTTGGAACACACGGATAATTGGCGATATATTTTGTACTTGGGGTGGTAGCTGGCAGCGCTGGCCCTACCATCAAATCCTAGTTTTAATTTTAACTGGTTTTTCGTTCCTTGCTAACGGTATTAGATTCTACAATGGAATTCCTAAACAAGTAACTGATTTACCAAAAGGAAAGTTTAAACGTAAAGTTAAGGATGTATTTTATAATTTTATATTTTAGAACCGAATGGCCTCGTACGTGACGATGGTAAAAGGCCCGATGGAATGACTCTTATTCCGTGGAAGATGGGGCGACCTTTGGTATGGGACGCTACCTGTATTGACACCCTTGCGCCGTCACATCTTCCCGGTACTCAAAATAAGGCTGGTGCGGCAGCTGAATCCGCTGAGAACCTCAAAAGGCGCAAATATAGCAGTCTTGATAGCAGTTACATATTTGAGCCTTTTGGGGTTGAGACACTTGGACCGTGGGGACCTGGAGCTCATAGAATTTTTAAAGAACTTTCAGGGCGTCTGGTCGAAGCCACACGTGACCAAAATGCTGGCCTCTACTTAGGTCAAAGATTAAGCATTGCCATTCAACGTGGCAATGCTGCCAGCATTTTGGGAACGTTGCCTACTGGTAGAGGATTATTAGATTAAGATTGTAAATAAATTAGTGTGTATTTTATTTAGTTATTTTAGTTTATGTTGTTTACTTTTTCTGTTATAACATGACAATATATGTGCTTAGATGAGTTTTGTGGTCATGTAAGGATGTAATAATTTAGAAAGTAGCAGACAGCTTAGGAGTCTCCTAGCGACCACTCTAGTCCTTAGCATAACTGTTAACATTAGACACATTGTTTTCATTTTTATTCGAAATTCTTTATTTACATGAGAACACTCATGAAAGTTAAACTAAATGTCTCTAAGTGTTCCAAATTGGTACATAGGCCGATCAAGAACTTCAAGTAGATTCAAGTAGGTTCAAACCCTACACCTAGCTGTAGACCGCCTCGCTACCACTGATCTACCATAGCTTCAATTATCGAATGAAGGTCGTTTCGCTCGTAACTTAGAACCTTGACACCTGCCATCCGAGCTCAGAGAAACTGTTCAATTCAGAAAACACATGTGCCTGTCATACTGAATATGATCGATGATTGCTCCCCTCTCAATCCCCCTCCTGAAACGGATCATCTTCAGAGGGAAAATTGGCTGAAAAACTGTATTATATTATACACTAATACGACATTTATTTTAATAAAAGGCTGGTTGGTTTTTTCGGCTGCGTAAAGTTTGTGCGTGGAAGAAAGTTTCTCGAGTATGATTCGACTGAGTGGTGACTATGAGCTGTGAGAGGTAGTGTTGGCCTGCCTCCACTAGGTGGACGGATGACCTGGTCAAGACAGCGGAGAACCTTTGGATGCAAGAGGTATGTATAGCCGATTCAAGTGGCGTTCTATGGGGGAGGCCTATATTGGCTACTATTTTCTTCTAATATTATAAATGCGTAAATTTGTGTGTGTGAATGTTTGTTATCACGGTATCTCTGTAACAACTAAACCAATTTTGATGAAATTTGGAATGTAGATATTTTAGGTTCTGGAATAACACGTAGGCTATAAAGATATATACCACGTGGGCGTAGCCACGGGCAGAAGCTAGTTGGCTATATTCTGCAGGACGTCTCCGAGTCATTCCCAAGACGCCTCCCTAGGTATTGTGGGAGCTCTCACATGCAATTCTTCATATCAAAGGTCAGGGCTTATATCATGATCCTTGGAGTTTATCTCCTAAAGGAAATAGGAAAGCATTATTTCCATACTTCTCGATTTCATATTTAAGTACAAAATCCTGCAGACCGTCTTACTGTAACACAATCACGAATGACTAGCGTAGGATGATAACATAGAAATTACATCTGCCCCAGATTAGCGAGTACCAACACATTCGCAGTAATTTCAACCTTACCACTTCGGAATACAGGTCAGAACCAGTAGCAATTTTAATGTAGCTACACCATGAATAAGTCTTCGCACCTCGCACCTAGCTTGGCGTAGACGTGCCGGGAATAAAGAAACCAACTATATTAAACAAGTAAATAATTTCTAGAGATGTGGTGCATGTCCGGCCAGTTTCAGTTACCGGCTACCGTTGAAAATCTATCTAAGAAAGCACTTTGAAGGGTGAGGTTTTTAATGAAATTAAATTTGTATTCAACAAAGTAATAAAGATATAGATATATTGATAAATCCTAGACCAAAAACACAATATTTACACTTTTTTTATATTAATCTTCAAACGATCGTGTAAACAGATCCCCTAAAATGTATTTTGTATGAGTCGGTGGTAATGCAGTATCGAGGTTTAGAATTATACATGAAATGTTGTACTAATCTATCCAAACATTTAGGAACAAACATGGAGGGGAATTTTTCCACAATATACCACGTTTGTCATGCGTTTTGGTGATCACAGTAGATTATTATGTTGATCGAGGAGAATTTGATGCTACTGCCCCTTCCCTGGATTCCCTTAGAGATAGGTTGATACATATTCTTAGCCGGGACTACACGGCTCATAGTTAACCATAAATTCACTATCCCGGCCAATATTTTTAGGTTTAGCCGAGACCATAAATCCGTCAATCCGGCCTAATCTACCTGTTGCACCTCTAACTTTCAGAGGGCAAGATTTCTCAGGGTTCGCCCAAAAAGGCATACGTCGTAGCTTAAGAAATCAGAAAAATAAAAATTCGCGGCGACTTCGCGCCACTTGAAAATCGGCAGCGCGTGCCTCGAATGCCGAGGAATTATCGTGTTTGTGCCTAAAGGAAATTTCACTGTTTTGTCGAATTGCTCCCAGAATTTTGATGATGATTGCGAATGAAGATTTCCTTTTTGCGGATCTCTCTTTAATTCTTTTAGCAACTGTATACTCTGTGCAGAGCATGTTATTGAGTTCTGTTCAGGAATAATAATGTATGATAAAATAATTAATAATAATATATTAATTTGAACAAAGAATAAACCTTGAAGTTAGGATATGAAAATGGTTAGGTAATTAATACACTATATTACTGTAATAAACCTACAATCTACATATTTCCTTCAACGAGCTTAAATTTCCGTTGAAGGAAATCATCGTGGTGCAACTAAAGCGGTAAAGCATTTTCTAGCGCTTGCCTGACTAGCTGCCACTTTATAATTATAAATCAATAAATAATATATAAATCTAATTCAGCCATCTCGGAAACGGCTCTAACAATTTGGATATTATTTTTTATTTAGATAAAGTTTTGCTTTATAAATTTACCAACATAGTTGTATTTCCTGTAAAAACGCCAAAAAAAAAGATTTTCACTCGCTTTTTTGTTTGTGTTTGCACAAGCGAAGCTTCATCTAGATAATTCATTTCGGGTAAAAGCGCAATTTTACCCGAAATCATCAGTAAACGCGCAATTATACAAAAAAAACAAAGCTATGCTCGGTCACACAGATATTCTATAAAAAGAGTCGGTCCCGTCCAGCAGCAGGAACATAAAAGAGGATGATGAAAAATAGGTAAGTAAAGTACCACCTATAATTATTGTAGACTTGGATCAAGTAATAACTAAGTAAAGACCAGTTTTAACTTCACCACTATTTTGTTAAGACAAGGGAATCTCAACCTAAAGGTTCTCAAACACCTCCTTGGTGCTTTTATGTTTCATACAAATTCCTCCCAAAGTTCAGGAAATGTAATATACCTAAACAGCGTTATTTCCCGAAAATTAATTACCAACAGCATTCACAAAGGTACCTATTAAATGGGTGCTGGAAAATTTCCCATATAGCTACTGTTCATTTATGTACTTCAAAGGCTTTAATATCAGGAATGGTGATAAAAGCAAGTCATTTTGAACCTTGAAAATGCATTAATTTGGCTCATATTGTATGTCAAATTAATGCATTTCCAAGGCTCAAAATGAGCCGCTTTTATACGTGCTTACATTAGTCAAATTTCAATTATACGCGCTCAACGCCTTTAATATGAACAGGAGGTTAGGGGCAGGGCACATGCCACGATTGTATCTGATTTTCTTTGTTAAATTTTCGATGTCGCAGTGAAAATTTAAGCTATCTTAATTATTATTAAGCTATAAATATTCTATAAGCGATGAATAATTGTTGATTAATGTGTAGTAAGAAATCGAAAACCTAGGTTGCAAATGAACTGTATCTAGGTATATAAATCGCTTAACGGCAGGATACTCCGCGCCGCTTTCTCGCTCGCGCATCTCAACATTTTTAAAGATAATCAATATTTTAATATAATTATGAAAAATCGCAATCGATGAATTTGCTGGTAAATATTATTACGATGTTACGGCAAAAGTATCATTTTGATCCGATCAGATTTTAATACATGAAAATGGGTAAAACATAAAATACCATTTTTAGGTTTGAAAACTTAAGTGGGCCAATATGAAATTTTTGTTAAACTTTTGTAATGTTATTGTCAACAAATTCACCTTAATTCGTATAAACCCAGTGATAGAGTAGTTCAAATTCAGACTGGTTTAAGATCAATTGGAAGTTAAAACTTACTTTAATTTATATAACCACCCCGGGATAATTTAAAAGCAGAGCATTTAAAGTCATAGAAAGTTACTTTCAAAAAAAAATTTTACTGTCTATGGTTAATATTCTAGCGGATTAATATTTTATTCACTGTGAACACAGTGCCATTTTATGGTAACCAATTACAAGAAAAGAACTTAGACAGAATCACAGATACTGACTGACATTGTGGGCGGGCGCGATGGTAACCAGTAAGCCTATTTCAAATAAAAGAAACGTATACCCTCTCCTTTATTTAGGTACCTACCGGTAAGCACAAACTCTCAAGATACAATTTGAGGTCGCCGACTGAGGTGACAAATTATATTTTGGAAAACATTATTGGCTTCCATACCTACATGCCAGATGTTTACCTAATTAGGGGTGCCTCGCGAATTACTTGCTATTAATAATTCTGATCCATTACTTTACGCCGTTTGCTTTATGAGTTGCTTGAGTAATAATTTCAATTAGGTAGGTACTTGTGTTGCGAATTTGATAACTCAATTTCAGTTATTAATTTTGGTGCTAGTATATGCCAGTTGTGTTTTTGTTTGTGTTACAGAGATAAAATTGATTTAAATTTGTTGAAAAACAGCCTATTTCTATATAGGCCAACTTTGTGTGACACCTCTGTTGTCGTCTGTATGGCATCAATAGAACAAAGAAAGCAATGGAACATCCTTACAACATAAAACTTTCATAAAATGAAACCGACGCTCGTTTTTGTTTTTTCAAATGTATATGAGACCATCTTCGAACCCCTATACCATTGAAAAATGCATCGTCAAAGACTTTGATTACAAGAGACCGCGCCACCACTGAAGTCCGATAGGCGCGGCGTTACAGTACCTAGCTCATAAATATGAGGCCAACGTTAATTCCTATTTTCCCTTCCATGTAAGTATTCCAAGTAAAGAAAATATATGAATAAATGCGAAGATAGGGCGATTTTAGTTCCTCTTTATTCCGCAGGACTTCAGTCAGCGCGGACTCTATGTAAAAAGTTATTTGTGATCAAACGTAAAATATTATCATAATAAAAACTATACGGGTCGACTTGAGAACTTTCTCCGTTCTTTCGTCGGTTAAAAAGTAAAGTCTAAGTGCAAAGAGTACGCTTAACCCGAAAATGTATGGAAAGATATTAACAAAAATAGTTTGACATACCACTTCATTTCCAAAGCCGGTTTGAATTAATGAAGCAAGTAGGTATTATTTATAGTTCATAATTAAATACATAAACTTATACTAAAATATCTAATGAACTGTTGAGCACCACTTCTTTTTTGAAAGCGTTTATTAACTTCGAAATAAAAAAGTAGGTAAATCTATTACCAAATTTAAGTAAAGATTGTGGAGGAACACTTCCAATCATAATTGCGTTAATAAGATAAGAGCTATATTGCGATATTAAGCGCGACGCTTTGCTAATAACATTCCCCTTGATTTATTAAGAGGGGCACGTGAACACAGTAGATAGCAGAGTTTAAACATTCAAAATTTCCAATTAGAACAATTTTGTTTAAATTTCGGTATACATAATATTTTGCTGTCCAAGTGATTTGAGCCCACGTCACCAAGGTTTTCGTGCTATGCTCTTCCAACTGGGATATGAAAGTGCAAATTTACTTTATTTTGTAGCTATGTTATTCTATGAAATATTTTGTTAGTGGTAGCACTAACTCTTCTGCGAGTGTCCGTCTGGGTTGTTACCACCGCTTTGACCGTGAAGTCTGCCGCCAAGCAGTAATGTGCATTGTGCAAGCATTACTGTGTTCTGGTTTGATGTGCAGCGTAACCAGTGAAATTACTGGGCTTATGAGACTTAATACCTAATGTCTCAGGGTAACGAGCGCACTGCAGTTCCGCGCAGGCCTTTGTGTTTGAAAGTTCTGAGTGGCACTGCAATTGTTATGGGCCGGCGTTAAGCTTACCATCAGGCAAACTACCAGCTCGTCTCGTTACCAAACAGCATAAAAAAATGTTATATGGGCCTGCTATGTATACTGTTACCTGATATAAATTCAATAATGCGGTAGTGTCACTAATGTGTCTCAAAACTGAAACAATTATCTTGTCAATGGTGTTGAAATTACAGCAAATAAAGAACAGTAAACATACATTTTACAATTTTCGACGGCAACCTCACTTGGTGCCTTAGATATTTTTTATGAACTTAGCTGAAAACATTTTTAGTATATATTTTACAATGTATGTCGTAACAATAATGCTACAGATATAATACTGTATACAGATATACGAGCTTTGAAAATAACACACGAGTGTGAGATCGATCGCGTTAAAAATATGTGCTCACCTTATGTACTGCCTCGCACTGCCCAGCCAGGATGGATGCCAGCATCTAGTAGCTCAACTTTCTATTAAATTGTATCGGATACCTGCCAACACGGTTTATTTATGTGGTCGGGTGAGTTAATGCGTTACCCACGTGTCTTCATGTTGAAATATCTTATTAAAATATATGCGGATCCCTGCCTACAAAATATTTCTAAACTTTATTATTTTGTGTAGTTGAAAATTTATGAAAACTGATTAACATGTTACTACTATTTGTTTTTTTTTTCTATTAGGTTACTACCATTATCTTCATTATTACCATTATCTCGCCTCTTCGTAGTATTAGATACATCAGCAAGACCAAGTCAAGTCAAGAACAAGTACATATAAACCCCTCTTAACTTTTAATAAGTTATTAAGTCAATTCTTGCTTATAAACGCGACTTACGCATGAGGTATAAGGAATTAAGTCGTCTGAGATATAAGGAATTAAGTCTCATAAGCGCAGCTTTGTTTAACAAACTTGCACATTACTGCTTGGTGACAAACTACACGAGAAAAGTGGCGGTACCTACCCACCCAGACAAAAGTCATTCCTCAAAAAAGATTTTTATAAATAAGACAATAAGACTGTAAAATACACGACACATTAATATAATACGCTCTAATATAAAAATAACGTATCCCTGTCAACCCAGCGCTAACATGATACAAAAATGAGTTTAAAATATTTAATTTTGTCAGGAAAGTTTAAAAAACGCGTCGTGTGAACTGAAGTAACCTCTTTGTTTACGTTTCGGTTTTAGTGTTTTTGTTGTGGATGTACAACTCTAAAATGGATCAGGATTTATATTAGAGAGACCAAGCTGCGTTCTCCTTTTAAGATTTTCTAAAATTTGAAATTTACTTTTATAGAAATGTAATTGTCAATGTCAATGGTCAATGACCGCTAGATTCGTAAGTTTCTGTCAACAATACATTACGTACAAGTCAATATACTCATGTCTACCCACTTATGTACTTGGTACGCGAGCTTTTTTCCGCAATTAGTTAATGGCCCTTTTTGTGTACGTTTATCCACACATCGGAACACATCGATTAGTATTTTCAGAATTAGGGTGGTAGCTAGCCAGCCGAGCACTAAAAGAGTGCTCTACAACGCTATGGTATTTTCACCGAAAGCTCAATATTTCGGATTGTTCTGAAATGTTGAGAATTTCCGAATGTTCAGAAAATGTTCCGAATTTCTACCAAGAGCCAGTACTAATATTCTTCTGGTTTAGCGTACTCACCTTCTACTGCATCATAAATTAAATACCAAGGCGAGATAGTGAAAAAATACATACTAAAGAAAATATAAAAAATGTAACCCAAAACCTGCGTTTGACCACTATCTCACCTGATCTTCAGCGATGGTTGAGGACGGCAAATAAGCTAAACCTAGCCAATTTAATATTTAATTAAATGTGTTGATTTAAAATTCACGAAGACTACAAATTCAGAAAATTGCCTTAAAAAAGCGACGAATCGACTTCAGTGACAAACTACGAAACCGATTTTAATTCCATTAATTTCTATGGGACCTTGAGAAACTATACATATGGGAATTGAGAACCTTCTCCTTTTTTTGAAGTCGGTTAAAAAAACTAGATTATGCCTGGCTCTTAAGTGCAACTGCCGGAACACACTGATAGTTGAGGTGGAGTGGTCACAGGAACTGCAACAAAACAACGTAGCCAATTCGAGCTTAAGCTCGTTTGATTTGTCTTTATAAATAATCTGATACTTCTGACATAATATTTTATTAAAGCTTCTGGAAAAAAATATTTTCCAAAAAAACTTATTGCTTCTAAAATCATTGGTGCTAGGTGACAGTCGTCAACTGTCGTCAATTTGTATCGAATAAAAAATACTACATCCAACTAATTAAAAAAAAAAATGGGTACACATGGTCACTCTACTATAACAGGGCCCTACTGAAAAATAAATTGCAGCATAGATGGATGAGAGCGGCGGGAATTGCATGATAAATATTTAAAACAAACGTCGCACGGACGCGCGCGATGCAGCGCGACGATTGTCGCACGGTTATCAGCGACGTAATGGGATCGCGGTAATGGAAAACTAACAAACATCGTGAAATAACTGGTTTGTGTACATTTTAAACACGCTGATAGGGTTATCATTATCTTTACCTGCACAAAAATGTGGGTGTAATAAAAAGAAAGCTATATTCATTTATAAAACTAATTACAAAAAAATTATGTCAAATGTTAGGTTTTTTACTTGGAAAAATATCAATCATCATGTACCTAATGACACTGATAACAAAAAGATCTTTATAAAATTGTAATGGAGAAAGTAAAGTTCATTATCACTAATAAACATATAGGTTAACTAAACTGCAACTCAACCAAAAAGAACATAAATCCATATTTAATAGACTCAGTATGGAGGGCAGTAAAAGTGAGAAGGCATTAAACTACTTTTATTAAATAAAACCGCTGGTAAAAAAGTCATTGTATGTATTTATATAACTATAGAGCAGTAAACAGCAAACACAAATAAATAAAATAGTAAGGAGGATCCATACTGCTATTTAAATTTATAGATCTTTGAGTAACAGCGAAAATTGTGCTCAATGATACTACTGTAACTAATTACTCGACTTTTCTAACAAATCTGAGTTTACCTTGTTACCACTTCACGGCTAAATGCTGAGTTGTATCAGTTTTAATTGGACAATATGTAGCTTATAGAACTATAGGAAGGACATGGATAACAGCTAGTACTGTAAATCATTTCATCATCCCGCAAGTTTCGAAAATCAAACTTAGTCAAAATGTCCACACAATATTGAAATATGTTCCATCTCCTTAAGTCCGGGTGGAGGTAAATCTGCCCACAGACGTCCAGCCGTCCGGCCATCTTCCGCCACAAATTGATTTACCTACAGCGAAGACTTTAATTACTGCCACCGGCCCGTGTCCGGTGGCATTAGCTCAACTTATACTCGTCTCATTTAATTCCTGTTAGCATATATAACATGTACAGCAGTGTATATAGCAGCTAAATAGCTTTACTTAAAACGTTTTTTACCAAAATCACATGAGCTCCAGGCACTGGAAAAAATATATCTCAGCATTCATCATATTACTCATAATCTTGTTGTAATCAAAACAAGCTCCTAACAAAACTCGTTAAAAAAATGACAAAGTTACGTATAAAATAACTTTGAAATGAAATATCTCAGTCATTTATAAATGTATATTAGTTATGGTACATTAGTTGTGGTAAATTTTCGATTAGGCATCTAATTTTGAAGTAATCACGCTTTTATGTGGATTTTTACTGTATTTTTAAACGCGCGCGATCTTTTTCATCAATGCAAACTAGTATGTGTAAAGAGTGTCCTCTGAATAATAAATGTCATTGACTTGGGATAGCGCCTTAAGTTTCACGGATTGCATACTAGTTCTAATCTTACGGAGCGAATTGTTTTAAGGCGGCATTAGACGCTAATGCATGTTTGCGTTTTGTTGTCAAAATAACCATGATTTTCGAAGAGACCAAGAGATAATAAGCAAGCGCCGCTTGGGGACGCGTCGCGTCTTGGTGTCAACTGACTCTAACTTACGAAAACATTCACGAAATCTGGAGCTGGTAGATTAAGGGCAGCACACAATAGGTGCAGCTCAAGTAGTATTACACAACGTATGTCGAGGCGAGTCGGGCTCAGATGGCGCAGCGGCGGCTTGTAATTAAAGTCGGTGTAAACCAATTTGTGACGGAAGCGTGGACAGCAGACGTACGTCAGCAACCAGCCTTAAGTATGCCAAGTCTATCTGTGTAACTTAAACTGATCATATTAAGAAAACTCTGCCCAGTCAATTTTCTTAGTTAGCAGATTAGAACATTTGGATTATGTATACCTTTATATCCACATGGCTTGTAGATTATGTATCCAACTGTTTCTGTAGCAGTAAGATGTAGTTAGGCATTTGTGTAATTGCTAGTAAATAGATAGCTAAATTTAGCCCTATCGAGATTGTCATCACTGTTTAGCCCTTTGAAAAAAAAAACTAAGAAGGTTTGGTTATATAACGTTCAGCTGCCCATTCTCAGTTAAATAACTGTTAATGTATAAAATACACGCCTAAGGCTTAGAAGCGCAAGCTGAAGCCATGCAAAATTTGAAATATAAACTGGCTATGAGCTATATTTTAACAAATTGTTGTTAATTTTTACACAAACAATTCAATGTGAATAAATAGCTCGATGTTCCAAAAATCTGTACATACTGCCGGATTACCACATCCGATATCTGCCACTGCAGATATCGGTGTCAATATGTAAAAACTCTGCTAGCAAAAATCCAAAGAAAAAAAAAGAAAAACAGCAAATAGAGTTTGTAAATTATCAGCCCCAACGCGCCAAAACCGAGCCGCACTCGGGCTGTCCTCAAAATATATTTTTACGAGCATAATTGCTGAACAATATTATCACAGGTTTAACAAAACTTGCTCCCAACCGTACATTCTCAAGTTTACGCAAACGTCTCTAATCTACCGGACGTCCCTTAAGCCTCTGAAATTTAATTCAAATTAGCGACGTACAGTTTTCAGGCGGGGTTCTTATCTTTCGCTTACTTTAGCTCGCGGAAGCGTCCGCATTTTCTCGGGAAAGTGTAGCATCCAACGTATATTGGTATCGTATAAAGATCTTAAGAAAAATACGTTGACCTCGATTCTTTCGTCACAAAATTTTGCACATACCTCTAGTTCTGAAGACAATACAAAATATTATAAGAACATGTCTACCTCGTGACCACGAACACTGCAAAGGGTTCGAAACGTCGGGAAAAGGGATGTTGAATGAAACACAAAATACATAGGTACTTATACTGTCTTTATACAGGTTTAAGAACATCACATTAATACACACAATAAAAATGAAATTCACAAAAAATATATAATTTCCACAAAGATACTGCACACAAAAGTTTCCCGAATTCAGCGATTTTGTTTTTTAATTTGTTTAATTAATAAAAAATGTATGACACCTATGTACTTAAACGCAGTTTTTCACGGCCAAGATCAATAAAATGCATGTTTTTAATATAGCTTTACGGCTCGCGTTGTAAATGTGACGATACGCGCTCAGCCCGATTTGTATGGGGCGCTTTAGCGCTCAGTAAATAATAATATGCACGAATTTGACTTCCAGCTTCATACATCTCTCATCATATGTAGACTTCATTTCTGACGTTTTCAGCGTTCGATTTCCAGTTTTTCGATTCAGACATTTGATTCTCATGAGAAAACGAATTGATTGATATCATAAAAAATGGAGTCAACATCCCAATTACAAGTAGAATTGCTTTTAAAAAAGCGGGAACCGACTTCGATAAAAATGTCGCGATGTATGTGATTTTATCCCCCCTTTTTTCCACTGTTTGGGGAGTGTTCTTTCATAAATAAAATTTATACGACACCACCTCGAGAGTATACACTTTCAAATTAAAAAAAAAACATAGTCGGTCAACAATTGACGGAAAAATCGATAATTCCTTTAAAAATAATATAATATACGCGATATAGATATCTACCATTAAAAGTTGTTTAATTTCCCTTTTTATGATTTTATTTAATCTATTGCTTTAGTTCAAGACACGGTGCAAGACAGACACACAAACTTGTTTTAATATTAGTTTAGATGTAGATTATTCCGTTACGAGGCCTGTCCCTCCAGGGAAATTGTCTCGTAGAGTGACGGGAGGATCGAATTCCAGAAATAAACTGAAGGATATACAACTTTAAGAGCTGCTTTGAGAAGATTCAGAAAAACACCTGATTTCTTATCTTGCGTACCTGCAAGTAGATGTTAAAATAAAAAATTGTCATAGTATACAACCTGAAAGCGTGCAATTATTAAAAAGCCATATGTAATGTTAATAAATTTAAAAATAAAATAATTAAAAAATGTCATCAAAAATTTAAATATTCAACTATGCTATAGAAACAATTTTGTAATAGCCACTTGTACAGTTTTGTGTTAAAGTGATTGCCATTTAATATTATAAATTTCATTATAATAATCTTTAATATGGTATTAGAAATTTTATATTATAATATATAATTATTTATATTAGATCGCGAGTCTCGTTGTCCAATAATATAATAAAGTATACTGGCTGGTGTAATTAATAATAAATTATGTGTGGTTCTGCAATGAGACATTACTAAGGAATGCCCCTAAAGTAAACAATAACACTTTACAAATCGACTGCTGCAAAAAGTGTAAAAGTTGTAAATGGGAAAGCAATGACCAAAGCACTTTTCTCTCAGTTGTTTATTTTAAAACAGAATCTAGATGACCTACCTTAGCCTCGTTCGAAAATAGATTAGAAAGCACTTAGTTAAAATTAATTTTAACTTTCTTTTCTTCTGCTTTCTGTGTACTAACTAGTTTTAACTAAACTAATAAGGTGCACTTTACTGTACTATGTTGTTCACCGTTCTGTGATCAATAAAGTCTTATGTGGAATGAAAAAAGCATGTGTTTGGGTCCATGTGTATTTCATAATCACGCTTATTTGGTATCACAGGCAGCTGACGCACAACATTAGGGCGAGGCCACAATACTGCGATGCGACGACGCACTGTAAAAATGTTCGACGCGCGTTGCAGAACGCATCGTGGAAATTTCCAATGCAGTGCCACACCATACAAACCGTTCAGTCAGTATCCAAACTTCGAAGAGGCAGGTTGCGTGCGTATGCTAAGTTGGCAATTAGCTCGTACGATGCCTTATGCGATGAGTTTCTGGCTTTGGCTCACGCGATAGGAAGACACAACGACCCGTAGCCCTAGCACAAACCACTTGCGAAAGCGAATCATTTGCGTAAGCGAATTCTGAATCCAAAATACTAATTAGAGACATAACATTCAGTTAACTTGAAAATTATATACCTAGGTGTACTTTGTTACATTCTCGATGGCACATAGGTCGACATGCATCACATCCTCTTTAGCTAAAAGTCCGTGAACCTAGTTAGCTGTGTTTGCAACGCATTTCCTCGCGTGAGTGTGCAGATTAGAGGCTTCGTAGAACCCTAAAGAGCTTCTTAAAGCTCAGTTTAGTTTTAAACGTGAAGAGCTTTAATCATTTTTCTTATGTTTTAACTTAGAGTAAAACTCATTTATTCTAGATGTACAGTACTTATTGCGTGGTGGAGAGCCATGCATTTCATGCCAGAACTAATGATAAAAACTAAAAGAAATCGTAAAATAAACAAATAACAATATTAAATAACTACTTATTAACCTTAAGTTTTCTCCACACGCCACGCTTTTACCACATGCGTAACGAGAATAAAGAACACTTACACATCTAAACATTTTTTTTATTGAACTCTACAGTAATATTTCTCTAGAGCAGAAGTTAAGTTTGGCACAGTTCAGTTACGTTTATTTCCGCTGGAACGACGTTTGATTTCGAGTAACCGAGCACAGCCATAAGTAGGCACTTTATGGTACAACAAAATAATATTTTACGTAACCATTAAACTTATGAAAGGCGTTAACATTTTTTACGAGCTACGAGTCGACGCAGAATGAAACCAATACGAAACTGCCATGAAGAATGTACATATTGAGATCCAAAATATTCTCAACCAACGCAACGGTAGAAACAACCACTAGATTTTATCGATAGATGTACGTGGTGGATAAAATTCTCTCAATTCTCCAGCATTCTAAACATTTCGCTGCTACGCTGTCGTTGGGCACGTGAATCGTATGAGATGATGAAGCCCTACTGGTGCTAGGACTAGCTCTCCTGAGAGTGTTTTTCTGCTTGGTAGCAATTACTCACTGACTCTTTGTAGTAATGGGTTATATTTCCGATTTTAAACTCAGCTCGTCATAATACGTGTAGATTTCATAAAGGTCAAAGTGGTCAGTGAAATTTCTAGACGTATGAAACAGGATAGTTGATTTCACAGCTTGACGAGCGTGGTGCAGAGTCGTGCAGGATTTTGGCATCCAAAGTTTTTGGTACCACTGCTATCAAGCTAAAAATCTCCTTACTACGCAGCTGCACAACAACTCTCTACCAAAACCGACATAGCAGAAATACAACGAATATTTTTGATGGGCATATTCCATTAAACATATCGAGGATTTATAACTGTAAGGACAACGGCAAGCTAAGATACATATGAGCATGAACCTCCTATTGAAACTGCCAACAGCGTTAATCCACATTACTCCCACGCCGGTTCCATTCAGCGACGGCCTTTACGGTAAACCTTCAAGGTTTTTTTATAAGTGCGCAGTAAATAATAATAAACATTTCAATGTCTCGGGTGCGTCGCCGACTCGCTGTAATTGGGTTAAAAACCTATTAAAACCATCTGGTTTTCGTTTGTGGGACAAAGTTGCGATTTGTAACGGCGTTAGGGGACACCTAACGACTGATTAAAACTATGTGAGTTATGGAGTAAGGCGGTTAAGAAACGGTTAGTGTAATTTTTTTACAAAGAAGTTAATTTGTGACTTTTGTTGAGTTGCCTTTATTGACGTGCCAAGCGAACGTGTCGCTTATTGCCATGAAACACACTCACGTTTGGTGTTCAGCGTTTGATAGTACAAGGCCACTATCACCTAGTGTTAAACGACGAGTTGTCTGTAGATGTTACTATGCATAGCATAGAATAACTAATAACTGGCTTTCTAGTGCAGCAGCCAATAATATACCAATATGTGCTTGGTGACCAGCAGATTTTCTACTTGAGGGTCTCGTGCTATTTTTGCGTCATCGAGATTGTGCGATACACGCACAATATCGGTGGGGGAGGTATTTTAAAAAGTGGACTGTATGAGGTGCGTCGTCACAGATAGGTGAGGAACTGATAAACTATCCCTGCAAGCTCATGAGAGTAATATGAAGACTCCACCAACCTTTTATCCACGCCCGCCCGGGGCAGCAGCATCAGTCGCAGTCCAAGCACGGCCTAAACTGCGCAGTCAGTTTCACTGTACTCCAAATCACTTCACGGCCCACAGCACCCTGGTTACGAACTAGGATGGTTCCAAAAATGTTACGACGGTGGAATGTCACGGAGACGGCAGGTAAGAGTGCAACGTGCACTCGGCTCGAATCGCATAGACAGACTGACTACCGCCAGTGAACGGTAGTAAACATAAGAATTGATGGAGTTTATCTCCGTCTACCCTCCATATTGCTTGCAAAGATCGAACATACCCCCCACCGAATTCAACATGAGTGAATTCCCTAACTCTAACTTGTAAGGAATAGAGTGTGAAGGATATACAATCCAAATGCATGTGGAAAAATACAAAAAAAAAAAAACTAAATAAACTTGATGCTTATTAGCGAGGTGAACCTATAAGTGTAAATGTATAGGTAAAAACATAAATATAAATACAAAATATACTTACAACTACATTGAAAGTAACTATAAAATAAAGAGATTTTTTATAAGAGGTATTAATTTGCATAAGGCAAAGGGCAAATTTTATTCACTGGTCTCTTAATTAGACCATTTTTTGTTCTTAGCGTGACAACGCGCACTAATTTGTCAATGCCTTCATGTGTTGCTTCAACTCTGCCAAGTGGCCATTGTAATGGTCGAGTTAAGTTAGATTTTAGTAAAACTAAATCTCCAACCTTTAAGTTGGGGGGTGAGGAAAACCACTTCGCTCTCTGCTGGAGAGTGTGGAGGTAATCATCTGACCAACGTCTCCAAAATGTCTGTGACATCTTCTGAATTGATTGCCAACGTGACAATCTATTCTGAGGAACATTCTCAAACTCATATTCCGGGACAGACACTAAACTCTGACCTATCAAAAAATGACCTGCAGTCAACACATCAAACTCGTTCGGATTGTCGGACAACGAACACAAAGGACGCGAGTTTAAAACTGCTTCTACTCTACAAAACACGGTGGACAATTCCTCAAACGTGAGTGTCTTGTCTCCCACTGAACGCAGAAGAAGATGTTTCGAAGATTTAATTCCCGCTTCCCAAAGTCCACCCATGGACGCTGCATTTGGCGGATTAGTTCGCCATTCGACTTGACGGGTTGTCAGACCACTAAGAATCAACTCTTGATTCCCTTTACAATTTAAGAAGCGTACTACTTCTTTGAGGTGTTTTGCCGCTGAGACAAAATTCGTGCCACAATCGGAATATAAACACGAACAAAGTCCACGGCGAGCCACAAAACGATCGAATGTAGCTAAAAAACATTCGCATGATAATTCAGACAGCACTTCACAATGCACTGCCTTCGTTGAAAAACATACAAATAAGCACAAATATGCCTTGTATACCTTTGCGTTACGACGTGTGCTTTCCTTTACAAGAAATGGACCGCCTAAATCGCAACCAACGTGGTTGAAGACTTTATCAGGCATCAGTCGAGGTGCGGGCAACGTACCCATCAGAGGCTGTAACGCAGTAGGTCGGCATTTAAAACAAATTTTACATTTCGATAACACAGATCGAATGATGCTACGAGCACCGACGAGCCAATAATTTTTACACAAAATTCCTTGTAAAGTACGAGGACCTACATGTAAATAGATTTTATGAAAATATTCAATTAATATTTTGCTCGTATGACATTTTGGAAGCAAAACCGGGTGCTTCGCATTGTATGGAAGGTCGCTTTGTAAAATGCGACCCCCTACCCTGAGGAAATTTTGAAAGTCTACGAAGGGTGACAACTTGCGTAGAGAGGCAACATATTTACCCTTTTTTAAGGATGAGATTTCAGAATTAAAATGATTTAATTGCACAACACGAACGATCGTGCTATGAGCTTGTTTCAGCTCAGAGGTCTTCAGAGGTCCTAGTGACCGCTCTGAAGTTTTACATCGTAGATTATTAACGAATCTATGAACCCACGAAATTACACGCTGTAATTTATTAAATGAAGAAAACTTATCAAAAGTTTCTTCGAGGTCGTTACAGAAAACGTTTCTGTCTTCACAAGAATTAAATGCAAACGTTGCACTATTTGATTTAAGCTCGGGAACCTTAAATTCTTTTTTAACATAAAAAGCCTCGATAGGCCATTTCTGCCTATCATTATAAAGCCAAGCGGGGCCCTGCATCCACTCCGCGGCTTGCTCCACGAAGCGAGCAGGCAACGCACCGCGCGAGCAAATATCTGAACAATTGTTTTCGCTTCTCACGTGATACCAACAGCTGGGTGGAACCACAGCAGTGATCTGACTAACACGGTTAGCCACAAACGTTTTTAACATATAGGGTTGAGTTTGTATCCACGCTAAAACGTTTTTCGAATCGCTGAGGGCAACAATTGGACAGTCTAAATTTGGCAAGTTTTGTACGACAAAACTCACGAGTTTAGTTAGTAGCACGGCTGCTTCGAGTTCAAGTCTAGGTATTGACAGGAGAGGATTTAACGGCGCGACTTTCGACTTACTAGTCAGCAACCGAACCTTGACTGTGCCTTCACTATCTACGCTGCGTAGGTAAATTGTAGCGGCGAACCCTCGCGACGACGCATCGCAAAACGCAATCAATTGTACTTCGCAAAAATTAGGTATTAAAACGTGACGCTCAAAACGCAATTTAGACAATAGCGGTAAATCAGAGATGAATCGATTCCACTGAGAGCACGGCTCTGGCGGCAATTGATCATCCCATCCGATTCCCAATTTCCAAAGATCTTGCATAATACACTTCGCGACAAAAGTGCAAGGTGAAATAAAACCTACAGGATCGAATATACTCGCGAGTAATTTTAAAACAGATCGTTTGGTTTGTTTTGTATCAGTCAGGTTGTAATTAAATGCGAAACTATCACAGGCCGGTAACCAAGTCAAACCTAAAACCTTGAGAGATGACGATAATGAATCGTCATGAAAATCGATAGCTGAAACCTGGTCTGATTGCATCCTCGTTAGCAAATCAGGACAGTTACTCGCCCATTTTTTCAAGTCGAACCCACCACTTTTAAGAAGCGATGTCAAATCATCTTGCAAAATGCAAGCTTCATCCTTTGATTGGCACGACCACAAAAGGTCATCAACATAAAACCCTTGAGTGAGAACCCTAGCAGCTTCAGCCCGCGGCTGCTCAACATGAGTCAGCTCGTCCTGGGCCAGCTGATGCAACGTGCGAACAGCTATGAAAGGCGCACTACGGAGTCCGTAAGTATTAGTTTTAAGTTCATAAGTGCGCACCGGTTCCGTCGGTAGTTCACGCCACAGAATATGCTGGTACTTCCTATCAGCAGGGTCAATGAGTACGGCCCTGTACATCTTCGACACGTCGGCGGTAAAACATACGTCATACAAACGAAAACTTGTAATAATTTTTAGCAAATCTTGATAAAGTTTTCTGCCTGTCAGAAGTGCATTATTGAGAGAAATTCCATTGCCGTTCCCTTGAGCTGAACCATCATAAACAACACGAAGAGGCGTACTTGTGGAAGACGGACGCAAAACACATTGGTGCGGTATAAAATACGCAGACGGCTCAGTACCTTGGTACAACTCCATATGCCCGAGGGACTCATATTCACGCATAAAATCAATATAGGCCTTACGAAGGTCTGATGATCGAGCGAGGCGGCGCTCGACCTGGTTGAGTCGCTTTAATGCCACATCAAACGAATCACAAAGAGGTGCATGGTCAGGGTTCAACAAAATCGGAGAGACGTAACGACCAGTTTCATCACGATAATGTTTTTCGACATATATTTTTTCTGCTAGCTCGTCTAACGGGTTGATAGGAACTTCGCACGGCAAAGCTTCCAATTCCCAAAACCGTTTGAGAGTATCATTCAAAGTATTATTTTCGATAGTGTACGACACTAACGAGGTTGTACACGGTACAACGTTGAGGTTGCTAGAGGAATTCATCTCTAGTCTTCCGGTTATTACATAACCAAACACACTACTTAACGCAACTGGTACATCACTATTTATTATAAACTTCTTTCCGTCATATATATACGGAAATAAATCACCGGACAAAATAATATCGATCGGAGACTTCTTATCAAAACACGGGTCGGCTAACTGCAAACCTTGATATTCATTAACCACCGTAATAGGAATAGGTACGGTAGGTAAATCAGACGTAATCTTAGGTAAAATTACGGCATCGACATTGAAGGTAGGCGTCGAACAATGACGCGGTTGAATGGTACACGACACCATTCCATAATTCCTTACGTATTCACCACCTAGTCCAAAAATATTGTACGGACATGTATTAGCAGTTAGTCCCAAACGTTGAAAACAATCCATCGAAATAAAACTCGATTGCGCGCCGGAATAGATAAGAACTCGGCAGGCTTGAAAGTTATTAAACGAATCTAAAACATTCACAACGGCTGTCCCTAGAATAACTGCATAGTTAGTATGCGTCGACGTCACATGACAAGACGTGTTGATAACAGCTGGCGCATCGACCTTGCACGGCACAGGCGCAGGCGCAACTGGAATCTGACTTGATGGCATAGGTGCAGGTAAAATTGGAATTTTACTCGGTACCGGTTTATTATTATCGTAAACACTAAATTCACGGTGCAACAATACATGATGAGGTAACTTACATATTAAGCATTTAAAATTGCTTTTACATGTTTTAGCTATATGATTAGGTTTTAGACAATTGTGGCACAACTTCAATTCATTAGCACGGCTAATACGTTGAACGTTTGACAATTTACGAAATTGATCACAACGGAAAATCATATGATCTTCTCCACAATGCAAGCACATAACCTTAGTACATATAGAAGAGGCATGAGAGAATTTATTCTTATTATTTTGTCGCGCATCACCTTGTTGACGCTTATTCGAAGGTACATTCGAAGTTGAATATGACGCAGAATGATCCAGAACCTTTATTTGATTATGAATAAATGACATGAGTTCACTGAACCTTGGTATAGAATTTTGATCTAAATTTTGCTCAAAACATTTTCTTGTCTGTGGGTCCAACGCCCTTAATGCAATATGACATAAAACGTAACTGCTCAAATCTTTAATATCAAGTGCTTGGATCGCTTTATATGAATGGTCAAAATTCTCAATAAACATATTTAAGTTAGCAGAAGATTCCTTGTGCAACGGTGAAAAGTTCAACATCTTATCTAGGTACCTACCGACCAACAACCGATTATCTTGATATTTATCAATTAAACTTTTCCAAACAAAATCATAATTGTTGGCGGAAATAGGAACACTTTTTACGATGTTCAAAGCGGAACCTTTTGTACATGATAACAAGTAATGAAATTTGTCTATTTTTGGAATATGTTTTTGATTATGTACCATAGAACAGAAAGTTTCATAAAACGTATTGAAATTTTCTATATTTGAGTCGAACGTAAATAACTCAAGTTTAGGTAAGCGAGGTCTAGACTCCACAGAGTGCGAAGGATTTTCACTCCTAACACTTTCCTGTTTCGGGCTATTGTTGGATGCACATATTTTGACTCGAAAATAAAGATCATCAAAACTCTTTAATTCATGGCTTCTAAGCGTAGATTTTGCATCTATTTCAAGTTCTTTGTCAAATATTTCAAAGATTAATTTTTCAAATGAACTACGTAAATCACTAATCTCAGATACGTGCATTAAAAACAATTGCTTCGTTTCAGGATTGGATAAATCGCGGGACATATCGTAAACTGTTTGCATTTGTTGAAACATTCGTTGTTTACGATGAATTAACACGGTTAATTCTTTTGAGAATTCAACTTCATCTTTACTTGTAGATGGCGGCGCCATTTTGTAAAACAACACACAAGGCGATGACAATTATTTTATATAAGAAATATTAACGAAATCTCTTTATTTATAATACAATTAAACTGCTCATATATAAATAGAATACTTATAATAACGGATTATGTATGTATTGTGTGTAAATATATAATACCAGCGCAGATTAAGCTCAAATATGAACACGTGTATATAACGTGTGTTTCACAATGAAAGAGGTTATTTAATGGGGATAATTTTTAGATGTAACTATTTGGCACGGCCAAAACATACAGAATAGGTAAGTTAAGAACGTCTTAACAATGATTTTGTAATTACGACGCAGCGATAATTACGTAAGAGGCGCTCTGACACGGTCAGAGGAAAATAGCTACAGAACGTCTGCACTATATAAAGCCGGTATACGGCTCAAATTGACCAAAGATTGTATCCGGCTCGAAGGACCAAAAAAAGACTGTGCGATACACGCACAATATCGGTGGGGGAGGTATTTTAAAAAGTGGACTGTATGAGGTGCGTCGTCACAGATAGGTGAGGAACTGATAAACTATCCCTGCAAGCTCATGAGAGTAATATGAAGACTCCACCAACCTTTTATCCACGCCCGCCCGGGGCAGCAGCATCAGTCGCAGTCCAAGCACGGCCTAAACTGCGCAGTCAGTTTCACTGTACTCCAAATCACTTCACGGCCCACAGCACCCTGGTTACGAACTAGGATGGTTCCAAAAATGTTACGACGGTGGAATGTCACGGAGACGGCAGGTAAGAGTGCAACGTGCACTCGGCTCGAATCGCATAGACAGACTGACTACCGCCAGTGAACGGTAGTAAACATAAGAATTGATGGAGTTTATCTCCGTCTACCCTCCATATTGCTTGCAAAGATCGAACAGAGATACTGACCTCAAGAGGTGCAGTGACGATTCGTTTGCACGAAATAAGTTCCACTATTTTTGCCTAGACATAAATTCGCTCTGATTAATTAAGCCCCACACCCCCTAAGCGCCCCCCCCCCCCCCCCCCCCCCCGCCTTGCGCGGAATCCCCGTGCGCTGATACGCTGATCGCTGATATTTTTTATACCAAAGTACAGTTATGTTATGAGATCGGATAGTACAGTATTCCATCTCTCGGGGTTAGTATCTCGATGGTTTGCGTCACGATGTTTTCTTTCACATAACGCTCAATCTCTTTCTGAAGCTAACTTTACCCTCGAGTTGATAATCTATCGCCAAGCACATATATATTTGTTGCGGCAGCTGCATATGAGAGCTACTCCTATTCTGGGTTTAGTACATGATGTATTTTACACGTTCCTTAAGAATAGATCGAAAGGCACTAAAAAGCTTTTATGTTTAAGTCCATTTATTTGCGACAGTGTATTTTTTTCAAAATCAGTGAAAGCAGATGAAAATATCTTTAAAAATTAAGGACAATCTCCTAAGTAAGTTTTCTGGTAGCTACAGTGATCTCTTATGGAAAATAAAATATGTCTCATACATTCCATATAAGATCTATAGAGATCCATAAATTTGTAAATATTTCGCGAAAAAGACGCTTTCTACCTATTAGAAATTATTGACATATCACACCACACGTTATTCAATATTCCACGTGCACACTTCGAAATTAAGCCACCAAAGACGAAATTGCGGGTTGCCACAAATTGTTTTCATGTTAATAATTGTCGGGTGTCGTGTCTGCTATCGCCCGGATCGTCGCGAGGTGAATAAACACGTGAAGTTACCTTTTATTAACGTAGACGTGAACATTCGTCATTAGTTGATATCTATGGTAAACATGGTGAACCTTGGGGTTTAATATCTGTAAGTACAGGGGTTTTTAGTGAGTCATACTGAGACACTCGTGCTTAGAGCGAAGTATAGTTTGTAATCTATTTCCTAGTTTGTACTCTATAGTTTGAAATCTATTTCCTAAATGTAACTGAAGGACGTACATAATTATGTTGAATAAATACGTACGAAAAAAAAATTATATTTTTTTTTTACTTTTTTTACCCCTGGGCGTGTACTATAGGCCGAAAGGTACATAATATCATGTCATTATTATAGAGCAGTAATAAAGATACTTCCAAGCTATCCGGTCGTTTCACCATCTAACTCCCCTCAACGAACCTTACAAGTTGACTGATAAATAAACAATATTTACATGGTCAACAATTTTTTCAGTCACTGGATCTAATGTTAGGTTAGGTAGGTGTTTAGGTACAGTAAACGAAATAGTAGCTAGTTATAAAAGGCATACTATAACTGTTATAGCGACACAGTTTGTTTCTATCTATATTTTTAGGTACCTACCTAAATAACATGACCAAGAGCCTACCAGGTGGTAGGACTTACACTTCTACGAGTGTCAGTCTGGGTGGATATAATACCACCGCTTTGCTCGTGTAGTCTGCCGCCAAGCAGAGCAAGCGTTACTGTGTTCCGGTTTGATGAGTTAAGTAATCAGTGAAATTACTGGGCTTATGAGAGTTAATACCTAATGTTTCAGGGTAACGAGTGCACTGTAGTGCGGCGTACGCTTTTGTGTGTCAAAGTTCTGGGTGACACGCCAATTGTTATGGGCTGGGGTAGTGGTTTCCATCAGGCAAACAAACCGATCGTCTCGATATACTATAAAAACATCTGACTTTTCACTAAACTTTCCCTTTATTGAACCCAATTACGTTTACCAAGTATCATAAACACCGCTTGTCGAACAAGATATATCGTGTCCTATTCAAGCCCCGATGTAAATATGTATGTATGTAAATAAATTCAATAACTTGGTCCTGGACACGCTACCGTAGCTAGTGGGGGCAGATAATTCAATTTATGCCTGAATCTGTATGTGGTAGGGATGTCCCGGGAATTCGGACTCCGTTACCGGATAAAGTTCGGATAGTATCCGGGGTAATGGAAAATTATGGGTGAAATAAACTAAAAATATTGCGGAGTTTTATTATTGTGTGTGATTAATGACTGGTTAGTAGTTTTTGTGAGTCAGTTACACCCAACAGTAATGTTTAATCAAAAAACTATATGTGGACCTCGTAGCCGCTAATATTGACCTACGACGTAAGTTTTATTTATATTAATTTATTTATTTTATTTATCAACTTGGGAGTAATTCAACATTTACTGATGGTATGACTTACTATTTCTGCGAGAATTTGTCGAGTAACTAACTATTATTAATTTGCCGCCAAGCAGTACTGTGCAAGTATTCTTTTATATGAACGAAAACTGTGGTTTAAGATTGTAACACTGTAGGTATTTGACTTATAAAATTACTATTTTATACCCTTGCCAATGGAAATATCGATTTTACATCTATACCTGACAGCGAAACAATGCTTGCGGAAAAATTTGAAGAAACAGTAACCAAGGAAAAGAAAAGCTCAAATAAATAGAGCCGCCCTACTGTGTATCCGAAATTGTCATATGATATCCATATCCGAATGTAATCGATATTCCGAATCCGTACTCTGACAGCGCGACGAATCCCACAGGGCCAAAACTACTCGCTGTAAACAAAAGCTACGGCGCGATATAGCACCCTACATAAATAATGTATGCCTCCATTCTCACAAAGAATATATCTTTTACACACAACTTTTCTGATATTGTCCGAATATTCAGAAAGCGATTTCCCAATTTCGGTTTGTCAGTGTTCCTTCACTTCCCATCTTCGTTGCTGTTTTGTTTGCCCGTCTTAAACTTTTGTCGATATTTTGAAGTAATGTTGTTATACGCTATGACAAAAGTTTCGCTTTGAGAATTACGCGTTATTGTAATATTAAAAATTGAAGTTGACTTTCGGAGTTATTTATTTATTTATTTCATTCATGTATTATTTGTGGCGTTTTTGTTTATTTTTTGGTTATCTCTCAATTTCTTGTATTGCTACCATAATCATCGTAGACCTTCGATTTGATCAAAATATTTTATCACAGGTCTAAGTAATACTCTTATCTATATTTTATTTTCGTATAAATTCCGCCATAATCAGATAATTATGGACAGACGGAAAAACCGAAGAAAGTCGGACTTTTATAAAGAGTGATCTTAGTTCACATAAGCACTTTATCTTAATGATGAAGCAAAAAACCTAAATTATATTTAGTCTACAAATATAATCACATAATATAGTTATGACAGATGTGCTAAAGACATTTACACCTACACAATATTCACACATTTAGCTAAAACTCACTCTATACACTAAATTCTATTTCTTCAATTAGTTCTACCCACGTTCTAAAACGACCTTTCAATGTATACGGTAGTTAACCAAATAAGGCGCATATTTCAGAATTTGCTCCAGAGTGAAATTAAAAGCCAGAGCTGCTCAATTGACGGCGCCATACTTAACAAAGGCAAATCCAACCACTGGTGTTCGAGAGCGCATTTAGTCGACACCACAAACTAATTTATGAGACATTTATCCACTTTATCTCGCAATTTGCGGGTTATTAATTGTATAATTTCGGTCGTTATTGATTCCTATATCCCACGCCGACTCCTGTGCGTACGCTACTTAATTTTCATATTAATTTCTACGGTACAAATTGAAATAGGCAGACTTATACAACCGCGCAACTGGGAATATTCCCTCGAAATATTCAATTACATTATATTGTATACCGTATTGAAATATACATATACAAGGAATTGTTTCCTCATTTACGACTACGAAAGTGAAAAAGCTTTTGGCTCGTGACGGTAACTTTTTCTTTCGTTATCCGTTAAATCAGGCCATAATTAATTCTTAATTAACAGACCCGGCGATACAACCCCATCTCATGTACAATTTGTTCTAACAAGTTACCCTTTAATTTATTAAACACAATTTACAATCTACAACAATATAATTAACCCGAGTTAATTCAAATCTTCAGTACCCTTCCGTAATGTATACAAAACCCAAATGAAAGTCTGGATCCGCCCCGGTGGTCACAGACCCGACAAAAAAAGGCCTTAATTTATCTTTGGAAAGAGCCCGAAGGGACAAAAAGAAAGGTACAATTTGGATAGCGTTTTTTTTCGGGTTCCATCTATATGTTAATGAAGTCGATCAAATGTATGTTAAAACCGGCGATATTATTGAGGTACGAATGCGTGGTAAATTGAAATAGCAGGGGTCACGCCAAATGTCAATTTGTAGGGAAGGAATTTACCAGTTTCTGTGTATAAGGGCTTTGGTTGCAGGCCGTCTACATGTAACCTATTAGATCAATCTGCTTTTCGTCTTGCTGTTTGCTTACGTTTGGGTGCGAGGTGCTATGTCGCCCGTCACTGCTGGTGCCCGTTCCCGAGATATAAACGATCAAGAAAGTCGCTTCCGACACGAATATCATTCCGAGCGAGTTAAAATAACCCTGCATGTTGTACTTTCATAATTAAGAAAGATTCATACATTGTATCTACTATACCAATATTTTGACGCTGTTGCATGCATCATGTTCACGGGAATACTCCCGTGAATCCCACGTATTTCCGTGAACGTGATGCTTGCAACAATGCAGCGTCAAAATATCTGATTCTCATCGCTCAATAATAATCACAGTAAATAATATCCCGTTACAAAGTATGAATAGCTAGTAAATAACCGTGAAAGTTTAAGACAGTGTTTAGCGATAAAGATGTTTGAAAGTTCGATACATTTCACAAGTAAGTATACCTACCCATATACGCCTTACCTTTCTGATTTTTTATTTCTGAAACTTATTTTTCTCTCACCAAATTACATTTGCATGCAAATATGAAAACAAAAACTTTTAATGTAACTGCATCTGAACAAGCTTTCCGATTTTAAAATACAGTTAACGCTTTCGATTAAAACCTAAACAAGTTACCTGCTGCAACATTTTCCAACTTTTTAACACAGATTTTTACGTAAAGTTTAATAGACTCAAAAAGTAGCCCGTAACACTGTAGCAGAGTATTTAAACTAACAGGTTGTAGTTTCTAAGTTACTTAGTTCTAGTTCCGAGCAAAGGCAGTTTTCACAGAGCTTATACAACCAGTCGCTCCACTCTGTGGAACTGCGACAATGGTGTGGAAAATGGAAAATTTAATGTTGTTTAGATAGATAAATATAGGATGTTTGGAAATACGATACGGTACATTCCTTGCAAGGGGTTAAAGTAGAGCATATTTGCAGCTAATTTGTTCATGTGATACCATGTCCGCAACAAATAAGTTTTTCGTAATACAACAGTTTTTTGCTTCAAAATGGGAAATAATTAATGTTGTTTATATAATATAAACCTCTGTTATATTAAACAAAAGGCAGGGAGATTTGACGGGAACGCCAAAATGTGCTGTTGTCAAACTTGTAAAATTTACCCAGTGATCAATTTTCTCAACGTAAAATTAATTACCTTTGTTTTTCGAATATTCATATTTAATTTATTGTATTAATAATTACATTTAATGTTAATAATACAATTCACCATTAGCACAGAGTAGATAATGGTACAAGTCCATTAGTTAGGTTATTAACAAAAAAAAATAAATTTGAACACATGTGACATCCACCAAGCCATTAGGCCCGCGTGGTGAATTATGGCTTATCTCAGAATTCGTAGTGAGGCTTGTGTAAGACAGGCGGTCGGTTGTAAAAATGCTAAAACCTAAAAGTCACCTTATTGCATAAAATAAAACTATTCTTGAGATGATGACTAAAGTCTACTATATATATATATATATATATTGGGAGATGATGACTTCTTTCAGCTTACAAACCGTTGCTCCATCTAGCAGACTTCGCTTTGCAGACTTCGCTTAAGGCGTGTATAGCATCTAAGCTCTACTTAAAAGGTTTTTTTAGCAAAAACAGATAAGCTTCTGGCACTGGAAAAAATATATATCATTATTCATCATATTACCGATAATCTTGTTGTTATCAAAACATGTATAATTACCAAATTTGCTTGATCAAAAAAAATGTTACCTCTAAAAATAAGTTTGAAATGCAATATCTCTGTTATTTATGATAGAATTAACAAAACTTACATATTTAAATATAATAATAAAAACTTGGTTGTGATACATTATCGATTAGGCATCTAATTTTGAAATAATTACGCTTTTTTGGATTTTTACTCAATTTTAGTGGCCCGCGCGATCTTCCTTCTCTTTTATACCAACGCAAACCATCAGTGTGTGTAAAGAGGACAGAATAATTAATGTCATTGACTGGGGATAACACCTATAGTTGGTTTACGTTATACCATTGCACTTAACTGCAAGTACAGGCTAAGCGTTAGATAACTGTTCGACTTCATGTGAGCAGGCGAAGGCGTCCCGCGGGCATCCTTCGCTGCTCTGACGACTTTACACAACTTCTTCAAGTGCAGCCTCCCGGCGGAGATCAGGCAAACTAAATGTTGCTACTCATATGTTATGCAGAGCAAGTTTTACTGCAAACTCATTTACGAATATTACCTACATAATTATAATACGTGTAAATGAGAATGGAGGTGAAATGATAAAGGCTGACGTCGTTACAAAGATAACAAGTCAGGCGAGCATATTGAGTTAGTATCTCGATAGGCGAGCGCTAGAAAATGCCTTACCACAAACAATTATATTATGGCACGAAGCGAATTGCTTCTACTTTCATTATGCGAACCGCTAAGGAGTGGAATGCCTTGCTTAAGTCTGTGTTCCCTGATCGCTATAACTTGGGTTTCTTTAAGCACGAGTGAATAGGTACGTTCTAGGTAAGCGTGCTCTAACGTCGACCACATCCTTGCTTACCATCAAATTCAAATTCAAAATGCTTTATTCATATAGGCCCCAAGAGGGCACTTATGATGGTTAAAATAAATGACTCTAACAGCGGGTCTTTGTAACGCTCGTCTAGCCGAATCACAGACTAAAACAAATGCTGTCGTTATCAGGTGAGAGAGTTCAAACGCGAGCCTTCTTACTGTTATTCTAGAGGATGGCTTGCACTGACATCTTGTTTGGGGTGTGTTCTGCATTTCCCTCTGCTAGTAGATACTAGTAGCACCCAAGCCTGGCTTGGTTTTTTAGCTTGGGTAGACACCCAAGCCACCCCAACTGGAACGTGAGCCTATACAGTATAAAAAAATGCCCATGAAACTGCCCATGAGCAACCGACGTCGCCACTATTGAACTATCATCAACTCTACATAGTCACCCAGATTTCTACCCATGCAACGTCAAAAACAAGCTAACACACTACCGTGTCTAGTGTAGTGTAAATCACTGTTCGAAGCAGGGGCCTTACTTCGAAAATCAAACGTCGAAGCTTCAGCACGACGGATCACAGTTTTTTACCATGATACTCATAAAAGTGTTTCGAATCTGACGTTCTATTTAATTAACACTTCTTCTTCTTCTTCAGATTATGGCCAATTAACACTTGTTCGATCTGTTATGCGAAGCATTGACTCACTTTGACACTGGCAGAAAAACGTCAAGCAGCGTTTAAAAGCCATAATCTGAAGAAGCATACGTCCGATTTTCAGAGAAAAGCCCCAAATACGTTATCCTGTCCGCATGAATTTTCAATAAGATCATACAAGGTAAGGCATCGCCTTACACAGATCCCATACGCCAGTCTAAATGTTAATGCGCGGACGATATATGCAAATGCCATATTCCGAGTAATGTATGCGACCAATAACAAGGGTCCGCCGATAGTTCGGGCTACCTGGGGTACTCGTGAATGGTAATGTTGTTCTGTCGGAAAGATTTTGCTGTGACATTGCTTACAGGCGTTTTTCAAAGTGTTGATGAGATGTTTTGACTAGCTAGGTTCTAGGTTTAGCACATACTTCGGCCACATCGTTGTTTAAGATCAGACTTGGTCAAATGCTAACCCTATCGAGAAGGTCTAAAAAACTTCTAATCTAAAAACTGCAAAAAGTTTTAGTTTTATTTACCTCAAAATAAAAATACACATAGAACGGCAAACATCATCCATTTTTAAATGCACTGAAAACAACATTTGAGAGGTTTACTAAAACTTGTAAAGGAAACCACACTGAATTTTTCATCCATGACAGGATTTGAACCCACGTCTATCTAAATACTTTGCCATCATGCAATCATCATTACAAACTTGACCCTGGTACGACATCAATTCGACGTCGTATTTAACGTCCCTTTCGTAAAATGAGGCCCCAGAGGCCAGAAAAGTCCTTAATCCTGTTATAAAACAAGTAGGTGCAAACGTAAGCATCAACTTTCGTAGTAGTCACCCGGCCGGTCCAATTTGTGGAACTACAAGGATTACATACCTACCTTTTATATTGGTCCGACCGTACCTACACGAAATAAAATGTGCGCAATAAGCCGACGCAAAAATGCAGATTTCCGGGTAAATTCCAATGCAGGGCCAAGGGATTGACCCGCAAATATTTGCTAAGAAATTGGTTTACTCCATCATTTTATCCCCATAACATTTTTAATGTAAATATGTTTTCATACGACCTACAAAACATGAAACTATAATATGGGTCACTTAAGGACGTTTAAGGACACGCACAGGGCCGAAAACAATAGTGTATTGAAGAAGAGACATAGGTCTCTTCATCAATACACCATACAATAATACAATAATATTTTGTTTTCTGGTCTATACCAGAAAACAAAATATTATATACTCAGCCGTGCGTGGATAGCGGTTGAAGAAGAAGGACACTTTTGACGTTGCAATAAAACAAATAGGTACATGACATAGACTTCCTTTTTATTACAAATATTAATTGCACATAAGAATCTTTCATACAAAAATATATTCTTAATTAAAAATATTCCCACTAAAACAAACTATAAAACTGCAACGGAATTACGTCAAATTATTTAATTAACTAACTGACTTAAATTCCATTGTTTATTTTTTTCATTTCTTTTGTTTCAACTGCAATGGATAACTGTAATTGTAATTACAAAAATATAATGGCAAATCAGACGTCAAGAAGTTTTCTGTTCTTTGCTTGCGTAGACCTAAATTGGAAGTTTATAAAAATCAACTTATATAAATAAATAATTTCATAAATTATATAAGATTCAAACTGTACAATAATAATAATTAATTGACAAAAATGTAAGCCAAAAAGCATATTGCATTATTTTAGTATATAATTTTGAAAGTTTTTTTAACAATCTGTTTCAACAATCTAGCTAAAATCTATATACATTTTGTGATGGTAAATGGTAACACTTCGTCTTTGACTTGTTTAAATTAAATAATGACCACCGCAAACTCACAATAAACGGTATCTTATACAGATATGTATATCACAATTCAATTTATTAATAACAATAATACAAACTTTGTTATTTTTGTGACTTTATACAATTTCACAATTTGTTATTACAATGCCTGTGACAATTTTTTAAAACACTAATTAAAACTAAAACTTACATTGTTGCTAAAACCGTTTTAGGTTTGAGAGATTTAGATGATCATCGTATTCACTAAATAATTGTAAATTAAAAAAGCTACTTAAAAACTAAAAATTGTTATTGTGACATGTTGTGACACGAAGTAAAATTTGAGAATGAGATAAGTAGATAATTAAGACAGTACATGGTGAAAATTGTACAATATTACGAACCTATTGGTAACTTTCGGCCTACAAACTAAAATTACAATTACATAAAGAAGTTGTAATGCAAAAGCCCAGTCAATACTACTAAGCACCTTAATTACATAGCGCTGCCTGTGGTATTTATAATAAAATTCATATTTTTTAAAGAGAATTTATATGATATATGAACCGAGTACAAATTGCGAGTGACATAGTTATGGTTCAAAATGCGAGTTTACGGCGAGTTTAATGCCTCCTCATGATTCTTGTGAAAGTGTAATATAGCGTAAGAGGATAAGAGAGAGAACAGAGAGAAAGAGATGATTAATTTTATACGTACTTATGAAAATAGCTCATTAGCTTTAGAATAATTAGTCTCACAGTCTTAGAACGAAAATGACTCAGTAGAATGAAGACTCAGTAGAATCAGTGGCTCAAAGTTTGATGAACCATTGCATAGCTCAATAAGTGTGAGTAACTCATCACATACGTGTTTTAGGTCAAGTCATTATTATTATCAAAACGCTAAATTCCCCCGGTTGTGATAAAAAAGGAAACAAATGGCATTGACTATGGCTTTAATTATTTTAAGATGTTTTCATTCTTCGAAAGCCAAGGTTGCCGATACATTTCCAGTGGAAAGATACAACGTAGATAAATAGTGAAAAACTGTTCGAGGGCAGATTTATTGCTATTTAGTTTTGCTAAATAATTTGATTGATCAAATGCCTTTCGAAATTATTTTATACATAATGGCACAAAGTTTTGCTGTTATTACTAAGCTTTTCAAATTACAGTATTTAACAATAGATGACTAACTGATTTGCTAACGGTTTTTTTAAAGTAAATATTTACCAACTGTGTTAACTAACTAAAGATATTAGCGACACTTTGTTCAGCACTATCTCAAAAATAACTTCTGAAACATTGGAGTAGTAACACGTACTACTAATGTACATTTAAAGTTAAGTCTATAAATCTCCCTTCAAGAGCAGATAAAGCAAACGTATAACTTCCACCATGTATCAGCAAAATCGACTTACAGATGCTAAATTAGGGCCACAGCGTACTCAGTGACAGTAGAACTACTTCCAGGAAGGTATAGATTCATGAACCTGTTTATTTACGGACCTTTTTGTTTTAATTTAATTATTATCACTATAAAGCCATGGTGTAAATGACAAAATAATTTAGTTTAGGATCAGGGTACCTATGTAAAACGAAGCAAAAAGAACAAGGCTGTTATTGTGCTTCGTTATTTCGCACAATAACAACCTTAAAACTTCACGAGACAATTTTTCACCCTAAATTGTCTTAGAAGGGTAGTTCTACGATACCTCAATGCACTGTGGCATCACTAAAAGTCCCATTATCACAATATAAACGGCGGTGCGAGGCCCGAGACCTCTACGGGGTCATTCTCGAAGCGTATAAACTGAACTTTCTGTTTGGGGATCCAGAGTAATGACTGAATAAATACTATAACGTGTACAAAGAAAAAAATGTTTTGCTCGTTTATTTTCTGCGTGAAATTAAGTCTTAACTACATTACACATTTGTAGTGTATTTTTAATATGTCAATGTACAATTTGAAGCTATTGTTATTGCGTAAGAGTGTACCTACGGTGAACGCTGGGGTATGGTGATTAAATTTTCTTAGAACGTAATTACAAAATGCTTCTTTGTAATTTACAACAATGTGCGCAATACCGTTGTGTACAGTTTATCACGCTTTAAGAATGGCCTGGTTATTCGAACGTTTTGTTCAAACTTAAAATTTACAATTAGCTATATAAACACACTATCCTAACTAGCATGGGTTAAATACTCCCGATTTCTAAGAACCGCTCAGATATCGGACAAATGGGCGAAAGGAAACACAGCTGCTACTTCGGGAATCTATAGGGTTCCAAACCTTGGTAGTATTTGTATCAAATAATAACTTATTATTATTTGACATCCTTTTTGGCGCAACACTTAAATAAGTAATATTTTTAAGCACTTATGTCTCTTTGTTTATCGTATTGTTTTTGTTTATTTCACATGTTATTTTCCTTTCTTTTTGTTTTGTATGAAATAAAAGATTTTCTTTATTTCTTCCTGATTTATTTCACGTTTCGAATTGGCATTTTCTCCGAGCGGATAGTGTCAGAACTACTAGGGTTGATACTTACGGTAACGCGATCAAGGTGAGTTTAAAATGCTCGACCCATTTTTTATCTTAAAACATAGCTTGTAGGTATTGCTTTATTTACAAAATGCTATATCATCGATAATTACAGTGTTTCGCTTCATATTCCGTTATTTTGTTTTAAAGGCGAATAGTTTTAGTTTCAGGATCATAAAAATATATAAAGCTAGCCTATCTATGATCTCTTAGTTACAGATATATCCCATTATTTATTATTATAACAAGGACTGTATATGTCCAACTTATTTATCATCAGATTTTCAAATTAAATTCAAATGCAAATCCAAAATAACATTAATTTCTGTACGTATGTCTATTCATACGTATGCTAATAAAACACAATAAAAACCCTACACAATGTTTACAATTCTAAGTTATTTTGCGACTTTTTAAAATTATTTATCATTTGAATATTTTAAATTATTATTAATTGATAACTAAAGTAATGTAATATTCGTGTAGCTAAATTCGAAACAGAAAATATATATTCGAGATTTCATAATTTAATTAATTAAATATACGAGTAATTATGCATATGTGACGTTTTTTGTGACTTTGTTAAAAATACGAGATTTCAATGTACCTATAAATATTTTTAAGTTTTCTTTATCGCTGTAAAACTATTACTAGACAACCCCTACTTATCTATAGACAAAACGATAAAAAATAATTTCTTTTTACACGACTGCACAAAAAAGGAGTGTAATTTTTTTTGGGTTCATGTATGTATGTGAGTTTCTTTGTTCTACCATAACTTTTAAATACCTGAACAGATTATAGGGAATCAAATTAGAAATCAGTAGAATCCTTACATTATCCCGAGTGACACTGGCTGGTCGTGTTTTTTTTTTGTAACTTTTGTTACAATGACTCGTTATTAGAATTGCCAAATATGTTAGAGGCCAAAGGGCCTAGTGTAAGTTTTGCAACAAGTTAACGCGTTCTGCACTGATCGCGTTTACATAGATTTTGTATAAAAAAAATGTGCAGCGCCCCTGGCGCCGCGTTTATGAACTATCATCGCGCATGCATTTAGTATGGAATTTACTCGACAAACGCGGTCGAACGCGTAAACAGATTTTAACTGCGAAACTCACACTCAGTTCTAGAAGTCTACAGTTTAGAGGTCTCTTACCGACAGATAAGTAGGTTTTCCTAGCTCTATTTGGATTTTTTTGTTAGAATGTTTAGTTTAAGGCCTCGTAAGGCCTTAAGGCCTCATAGCAGCACTGACAACAATACTTAAACTCTATTTTACATACACATTCGGATTTTGAAATTATATCATTGGTACTACGAGACAATACCGCAGGATACATAATAGTACAAGTAGAATAGAAACTTAATAGACTTATGGCAGCTTCTAGCGATCTTAATAACAGTAAGGGTTTGGACGCATTTTTAGATGAATTGTTTAGAAATGAGTTACGACTCTAATGGACAATGAAATCGTCTACAAGCAGCATCTTCACGCGCTGATGGCTCATTCATGGTAGCGAGATCGATAATTTGAGTCCTAGAATAAGCTTAACCTTCGACCTACCAATCGATGGGCGACTTTACTATCACCGTTTCATTCGTTTACTTTGCTATCTAATTTAAAGTAACAGTAAAATCGCTTTGAAAGGTCTGAAAATCGTCCTTCCCAAAAATGAGTCCTAACTCCGAACCACTTATAAATCTCCCCGCACTGTCTCATAGAACCAACGTATAAGTAGCAGTTTTTAATAAGTCAACATTTTTATTTTTAACAACGACTTTAGAACAATATCTCTACATAAAATGAGAACATCGAACGCTTTAGTGGTCCATTTTGATTAATTCTATCTTGAAATAATACATTAACTAGGAAACGTGATCTAGAATCACTTACAAAATTGACTACTACCATTGAAACTTGAATCATCGTTACTTGGTCGCAGCCAAATCTGCACGTGAGGTGACACGCACGAATTCGGTTTAAAAACCTTAAACATTTAACGTTTCGAGTTAAAATTTCAGAATTTACTAAAGTGTTTATGATTGAAACTGAAATTGTAAGTATCACTTCCAGTGTAAACTTCAATTGTCAAAATACCTATGGACAAAACCAACTTCAACTTCTTTTTAGATTCTTCTGTGACTTCGCATTGTCATAACATGGCGTTTTTCTAATTGCGCTAAACGTTGAACCATTTGAATACAAATCTATAATAACTTTTCTGAAACATTATCTTTTTCATACTACTATTACAATAACCCATATTAAGGTTATTTTATAAAAAAACTGTAATAAACCGCGCAAAAACATAATAGCGCGATTCGAAAGAAATCATTACAAATATGATTCGCTGTAAATAACGCTCTCACTTCATTAGCAAGTAACAAGAAATAAATTAGCTAATACAGAAATTTGCTTTGATAGTATCGATTGCAGTAGGACTAGATCCTGCCGTACCATCGTGAGTAACTACGTAAATCGACGTATATTAAAGCAACGTGGCGCCATCGAGCAGCTTCGAATGTTCGTGTTCCGTTCGGTGCTCGCTGTGTGAGTCGCGAGAACAGCCAAATCAGTGTACGAGAACTTTTACTATCGGAGAGATGGTTTTGTATGCACCGATAATGGATCGTGCTTCTTTCATAATACATTTTTTAGCGATACTTAAGTCCATGGTGTTTAAATTTATAGAATGTTCAAGTCAAGCAAAATATCCCAATATCTAACAACATGAGAATTCCTATAACAGATACAACATTCAACGAAGTTGGTTTCGTCCTCTCACTAACATTCCCTGTGAGAAAACTACGTGTACTCACGCACGCTACGTGTCATGTGCGAGCAGTGGCGCGTGTTCGTGTTCGGTTCGCTGTTCGCTCGGGCAGGCCGTGTGTGTCGCCAGTACCGCTAAGTCTCCGTCGTCGGTGCACGCGAGCGGCGAGTAAACAAGCCCGCGCGAACGTTTCGGTTGCTCTTGGTTCGCTCGCAATCTTCCAGCCTGTTGGTTGATAACATACTGTTAAAACTCTTGTATGAATTTTGTTTTTTAATAAACATAAGTTTACGTTTAGCTGATGATAGTAAACAAGGGAACCTGGCATAATTGCATCACGCTTGGCAGACGTCTTTGTGGTCGTGGTAGATATTGACCGAGGGAATGCTGCTGATCATAAATAGTAATAGTCATTTATTTTTCACAAAACAGCAGATGGTACAATCATTTCAACATGAAAGTACAGTTTAGGTAAGCGTAACATTACTTAGGAAATTGTAGCCCAGCTTTGTGTGAGACTGGTGCCTGAAGTAGGTATTATAAATACCTGTACTACTGTAGTAGGTCACCTAGGTCACCAGGTAGTACCTGTAACAGGTCACCATTCTCTGGATAATCTTTAGTCGGCTGTTGCAAGACTTGCGGCAAGAGATAGAACAGTCCTAATCACGATTCGGGATTACACCGCGGTGCACTACGCCACGGTATACGTAAATAAAATGAATAATGGAGTAGGTAAATTAGAACGGAAACATTAATTTGTGAGTATTCCGAATACCTACAATTTACTTCCAATTTAACGGTTTAGAAACAGAATTTCCGCAAAATCAGTCAAAGGTAAGCTCTAATTTAATTTGTACGATTCCGATCGACCAAATACTGTGAACTTTGATTTTAGGTACGTTACCAAGCAAGCTCGAACTAGATCTAGAACACAACTAAACTAACCTTTACTAAGCCTTGGGTATATTAAATGTAAAGTAAATAGATTTAAAGCGTTGACCCACACTAACGGGATATTTGTGTAAATCTAAAACGTAGCAGATGTCAAACCTGAAATATCTCTTTTTCTATTGTGATTTTATATTTTTCTTTGTCACAAACGATTTGTATAATTGCTTCTAAACTACACAGCTGGCCATTGATTTAACTAAAATAAATAAACAGGCTTTATAAGGGCCGTGGTCCGATTAGTAATGAGACCGCTAGCTAATCCCTGATTAAAATGGTTGAACGCGCCTCATATTGTAATGGCCTAAATAGAAATGTATTGTTTTGTCACTGATTATTTATTTAATAAATGTTATTAACGTCATGTATGTAACTTGGTGTTTTTTTTATACAAGAGGTTGAATAAAAGGTAGCGTAACTTTGTCAGACACCGAGGATATGACATGAAACTCCATTGGCGTTTTTTGATCCATTGATCGGTCTTTAGGTAAATCTTTTTAAACAATTTTAATGTTTCTCGTTTTAATTGTATTCCTAGAAATTTATTCTCACTATAAAATTGGCAAGTTTTGCGGCTCGGTAAATCTGCCAATCTGGTGTAGATTGGATAGTACAGATAGGATAGATTGGATAGTACAGATAGATTGGATAGTAGTATAGTACAGTAGGATAGTAGCCACGTAAAGCACTGTGCGTAGCACGTGCTACGACGTAACACACCGCTTCTCCGCTACGGACTAGATTACAGCGATACCAACATGTTTCGTGACCAGCACAACAGCCACCTTATACGCTACCATACACGCCGGTCATACACGCTATGTATACCGGAGAGATTTACGTGTGCAAGTGTGCCCGCGTAGGTAGACCGGAGCGTGTATGTGAACAGACGTGTGCAGGTCTAAACTAATACGACTAGAGGCACGGCACTGCATCAACCGTATATTGTTGATATCCCTCCTGTCCATACCAAGCGTTTTGCTTCAACCTTCATTATACGAACGGTTACGGAGTGGAATTCTTTGCTGGCCTCTGTGTTTCCCAATAGCTATAATTTGGGAGTTTTCAAAAGTGAATATGTTTCTTTTAGGCAAGCGTGCTACATCGTTGATCGCATCGTCGCTTAACATCAGGTAAGATCGTAGTCAAATGTAAACCAATTTCTCAAAAAATATACTCTCCGGTCTACCTGCGCAAGCATACCTGCACACACACAGAAATCTGAATCCGGTTTAATTTACAGCGACACTTACCTGTACCACGAGCAGCACTATGAGCAGCACAGCGGCCGCCGCACACACCGTGAGCAGCACAGCGGCCGCATTAAGAGCAGCGGGCGCGTCGGGCGCCGCGTGCAGCACATCCCACGACGCGATCCGCCGCTTACCCGCTACCGATGAGTTTATACACTCTCCTGGCGAACCAAAATATTAATATAAGAAAGTAGATAAGTAAATTCTTAGTTTGTGAAAAAAACCGCAAAAAACATTCTAGTCAACAACTAGAAACTTCTCTACGCTCCTTTTTAATTTAATATCCTTAACACTAAAAGAGAAAAGTAACTATTCCTAAATTACTCAGCATAATTTCTTGACGAACTCCGACATTTTTAAGCAGTTTTAGATACAATACGCCTCTACTTTTTATAACATTAATATTTTCAAGTCAAATTACAAACAAATTACTTAGAATTTCTTCTACTGAGGACTATTTATAAAAATAATTAATTCTTTAATTTCGTATTTCTTGCCATAAAGTTTTTCATTATTAATTGTTAAAAAATAATAATAATACAGGCAGGAACTTGTAAAAGATCAAAGTGTGTAAATATGAAGCTAATAATGATATTTATTATGCTGTGCACATATATGTAAATCCTGCAGAGAGAGAAGTCTTGATCCGTACAACCTGTTCCAATTCGAAATTAAGGGCCGTCCTCTCGTTACAACCCTTTCTACGTTATTTTATAGGTACACTTATAAGTACCTACATTATTTTATAGGACAGGCCCGAAACCTAGGTCGAAAATATAGACAAATGACGTGAGTTAAACGGTGATTCAATAATAATTTATGGAAAATGTTGTATTGCATGTTGCACTACATGCTGTGTTACAAACAATCTGCACTCAGCTCAATGCTTACCCGTATCGGGATGACAATGGCAGCAATCTGTCACTTCAACATCAGCAGCAGTCTTTCCGGTACAACATGGCACGCATTGGTTGTTCAACCTGAAACAAGTACCCTCATTTTAACAATTTCAAATTAATTTATTTTCATAAATATGGGTTAGCAGTTTAACAAATGCCCTTGTTCCATTTTAAATGAGGTCGATGCAGTGGACGCGTTTTTACAGACGTATTACTTTTACTTTTTTGGCATTTTTTTTACTGCCGGCTTGCTATAACCGACAGTCCTTGAGGATCTGAGAGTAAAGGCCATAATCTACCACGCGGGCACAATGCTTAATCGATGCCACGTATCCTTGATTTTTTAAATAAATAACTTAATTATTTCTCATTGGAAAAATATCCACTAAGTCTTCAGAATCGAAGATCTCTTCAAAATTACAGTATGATTAGATATAAGTAGGCAAGTAGTACAAAATTCAATTGTCAGACTTTCCTTTGTCAAATCACTCAGAAATTCAAAATATGAAAGCTTGTAAAGCACTGAAGAGAATGTATTTATCTTATTTAGCATTCTCAGAAAAAAATCTTTAACCCTACAACCTTCAACAGGTACGTCGATTGAAAAGCAGCTCGGCTCAGACTCTCAGACGCTTTAAAGGCGTCAGTGTACAGCCTAAAAGGGCTTCAAGCCACACGAATGTCAAAGGACTCGAAAGGCTGAAAACTGCAGACAGCTGATACGGGCTCAGTGGCTGGATAAATGCCTGATCAGTTTCGTTGCTCGAAAAGGTTTTAGACTATTTCAATTTACGTGGACATTTTTCGCTCGGCTGATTTATGGATGTGTGCGTGTTGCTAAGATTAACCTGAAAGGTTGTGAATATTGATGGGTTTTACGCTGCTACAGATGCGAGCCGCTGTGTTTATTTGGTGCATGTTAGGGCCGTATTTCATCTGGTTGCCACGGGCGACGACTTTTAAATTTATAGTATAAGCATAGATTGGTGGTAGAGCATTTCATAGTAATCACCTCGCTATCTACCCTTAAATTGAAAATGACAAACAAATCTTTACTCATATGGGCCCCACGAAGGTTAAAATAAATAACTGTAAGTGCCGGTTCCAAATTGGTATAACCCGATCAAGAAGAAGGACAAGAAAACCATACTCTATATTTAGTGTATTTACCACTTGCGACGACATTGTCACTTATGTTCAGACTAGCTTCTGCCCGCGGTTTCACCCGCGTTCCCACAGGAACCGTGCATTTTCCGGGATAAAAAGTAGCCTATATTACTCTCTGGTCCATAAACTAGATCTATACCAAAAATCACGACGATCCGTTGCTGCGTGAAAGAAGGACAAACCAACAAACGCACAAAACACTTTCGCATTTATTAAAGTACGGATGAAATAGTGGTCAAAAGTTAACTTATCACGTATAATAATCATTAGTTTAAAGAAACTTAAAACACAATTTCACCTCCTGGCTTCGTCATCAGAACCTCGACACCAAGTGCAATCTACTGGACTCGCGTCAAAACTATACATATGAGCCCAAACTCATGAGGTTTATTGGTAGCCACTGAAACGTTCCACTATCCATCTCCTGGCTCTAGCTCTATGTATATTATAAAAGTGTGTTAGAAAAAACTTTCTGAATACAGTTTATTTTGTTATAGTTACACAGTTTTAATCTATCATTTGGCTCTATCTATTCCAGATAACATGCTCTTGGTACAAACTTCTCCATAAGTACTGAACGAGGAACTAAACTTATAAGGACCTTACACGTGTGTTAAGTAGCCTGATGCCACCATTTCTGGCTCGAAAGTTCTAAGAGCCGAGGCATACCACACAAAGTTTGCTGTGGACCTGAAACTTACTGAAGTATCAGTAGGTTGACTAGATTTCACGTCGTCGCGTCGGCAAGCTGGCAATTAAACTTCGAAGGAACAGATAAGTAGTTGACACCCACTACCATTGCGTGCCTTATATTACTAAGAATCGAAGAGCTTCGTACAAATCCAGACATGAACTTAGTACCTTGTGGGTATGTGGAATGACACCCGTGACACGTTGCTTTTCTGGAATGGAGCCGAGGCACTCCATACAAAGCCCGCAGTGTTTCGTCTATTACAGCTTTCGTACTAACCTGTCCAGTCGTCGCGGGCGTTCACAGGCTGAACAGCTATACTGCGTAGGACCCGAACAAGTCCGACAAGTTGAATGACATCCTTGGCACGTTCCATTGGTGGAGTCGTAGTACTGAGAGCCGAGGCATTCCATACAAAGCCCGCCGTCTAGCATGAAGCGAGGGGGGCAGGACTTGCAGTGAAGAGGGCCAGAGCCGTCGCAATCCCGGCAGTAGTGGTGGCAATGACGGCAGCCGTCCAGGGTTTGGTAGAAACCTGGATATAGAGATCATCAGCAAGTTTGTGACTAGTAACTAAGTAAATAAATGAATGATAAATTTATCATTCATTTATTTATTACAAGTAAACCCATGCGTTTGGTCGCTCGATGAAAACTATTGTTTCATATTACTAGATCACAATGACGCTTTTGTACGCGTTTGGATTGCTGACGTCAGATTAAATTCATTTCGATTTCCAAGCAGATTTGAAACACGGAACATATTTCTTTAAAAAAAGCATAAAATCGTCTTCACCTCGTTATTTTCCTAGTGGATGAACAGTTTTTGACCAATTCCATGAGGCCTACGTTTTCATCTTCAAAAATAACCAGAGATGTAATTAACAATATTTTTAGAAACGCTTCGGATATAAAAACCTTTCATCATTTTAAAAGGTTTTGTAGTAAATTTATTTTATAAGTAAACAATCCAAGCCCCTCGTGGAAAACAGTGACTGTGATGGTGACAATGTAAGAATATAATACCGTACCTTGAGGGCACTCGGGGTGGCACTCTCCGGCAGCTAAACGCCATCCTTGCGGACAGGAAGCGCACTGGTCCCTTCTAGGACCAATACACGTGCGACACGAAAGGTAGCACTTAGAACACGTGCCACGGTCAGCGTAGTACCTGTAGAAATATACAGTCCTCAGTGATACGACTAACTCTTTTGCTAGTGTCAGTCTGGGTCAGTAACACCAGTTTGCTCGTGTAGTCTGCCGCCAAGGAGTAACATGCAAGTAGTACTTCATTCCGTTGTCATGAGCAAAGTCAGTGAAATTACTGAGCTTATGAGACTTAATACCTAATGTATTGATGCGGACGAGCGCACTGTACAGTGCCACGTAGCCCTTTGTGTTTCAAAATTCTGGGCGAGAATGCAATTGGACAATAAGGGCTGGCGTTGTGCTTATTATCCGGCAATAAAAACCCGCTCGTCTTTCTTGTTAGATGTTGTGTAGTAAGACATGTTTTCAATGGAGGCATTTAACGGAGTAGCTAGCTCAGGAAAATGAGAATCAGTATTTTCCAGGAGAATACATAAATGAATAGAATACGTAATTAGTAGAATCGTAGTAATCAGTACAATACGTAAATACATAAAACTTTGTTTTGGACACATCTTATTTCTAACCATCAATCTCAAATTAAGATTTGTCATTTATATATGTTGAGAGAACATACTGGCTGTCATGAAGCTATCAGAACTTAGCAACCGATACCGTTAATCTCACCTCGATTACGTTGATGATGATGGTGATGGTGATGATGTCGTCATCAATGTCCGTGATACTCACCCGTCAGCGCATGTAGTTCGGCAAGCGCCAGACTGCAGCCTCAACGAGCCGGCGCAAGTTGTGCAGTTCAATCTTGAAGCGCAGTCCGCACACCCGTGCACACAGCGAGAACACCGCCCGGCTTCTGAGTAGTAGCTTCGACTGCATTCTGCCACACATCTGCAAAAGGTGTACGAATTAAGAACAGTATAATTAAAAAAAATAAAAGTCAGCTCTAGTCAGTGTCACTCGGGATTATGTAAAGCAGTGTACTCACTTAGAGGTGTAGCAGGTACACATTTACGTACGCATGTACATACATACGCATTTACGTACGTATTTTGAACGTATCAGATATACTGCATCAAGTGAGGAAACTGCCCGTGTTCTAACGGTCGCTTCCTGATTATGAAGTTCAAAACACCTCGAAAAAAGTTGGCAAACGCAAAACTCAACTGGACAAAGTATGTCAAAACATACATTTTTATACATAAATAAGTGAGACGTATTTAAAGCGGTCGAATCGTAATGTTCACTGTGAACGACCTTATCTATACGAGTATTTTTGTAAAACAAAGGTAAAGTCCAGTCACGTCTAAATGATATAAAACGTGGTTCGTTAGAGCTTTCAGCATGGAAATTAAATAAATTACACGGAGCGCCTCGCATCTCGGCGTGTGGGTAACATATAAATTCCAGTGTAAGCAAAAGATACCTATATATGCAAAATAATATTGACTTTTTTTAGTACATTACATATATCTTATATAGGTAGGCTAGTTTCTGCAGGATCTAAGCCTTTTTTCGGTGGGGATTGTGTTCAAAATCTATCTTCAACATGCCCACAAAAGAAAATAGAACGGAATGAGAACATCCTCCCTTTTTTGGAAGTCAGTTAAAACATACTTGCATTTACGTGTCAACATTAAGTTTGCTTATCTGAGGAACCACCGATCTGATTCTAAAAAATCTTTCACTCACAGGAAGCTGGCTTAGGCTTTTCTGGTCTTACTATGACAACACTATGTTGCGTCTTTGTTGTTCTTTGACAATTTTTCACTGTATCGAAAGAGACGAAACATTGTGTAACTGTTAAACTTACGTATTCTGATAACACGCGTGCGAAGTCACTGATAAAAGCTAGTATAGTATATATAGAACTTATTTTAATCGCAGTAGACTAAATAAAGATTTCTTTTCATATCAAATTCTTTGATCAGTCTAAAAATCTGTCCACTTATTTAAACAAACATATCAATATGTATTCCCTAAAGATTCTCTCTCAGTCTTGATCAAATGCAGACGTTGCCAATATAGATTATGTTATTCAAATAGTTCTGATAAATCTCAGAAATACCGAATAAGATCTCGATTGTTGCTACATCAACAAATAAAGTTAAATTATTCATGAAAGATGTTTTCGCTCGGCTAAATTATTTAACTATATGTTTCGATTGAGTATAAACTGAACACATATTTAAATTAAAGCAAATAATATTCATCGAAATATTTCGTGAATCGTATATATGCATAAAAACTAATCATTAATCCACCAATACTAACAGGGCAATTATATTAAAAATTAATACATTTTGTTTGTAAGCAATGGAAATTACGCCGAATCTTTTACATTAGTGGCTCTGCTCTCAAACTAGGGTCCCACACATGTAAAGAGACGTTTAGAATTACATGTATAGATATATAAAAATTTATCTATAGAATATTAGCAACAAGAAACAATTTACCCATGTCGAGCATGCAATACTTATTATATAACATATTATTTCGTTTAATATTGTAATGTTAACAACAAAATATAGTTATTTACCTGTTGTCTTGAAGTAAATTGGGCGATGGACACGTCAAACAATGGTCGTCGCTCTCCCCAAAGCAAGTCTCACACGCAGCATTACACTCTTGACAATTATAACCGTTAGTGAACTGCCCGGCAGCACAGTGGTCCGAACCAGCCGGAACACACTTCCCTTTCTTGTTCAGCTCCCAGTTAGGCTCACACGAGAGGCAGAGAGTAGTCGTGCATGTTACGCAACCAACGGGACACCTAGTGGAAAGAAATATTTAACAAAATGACCACAAAAAAGAAACAAGACAAGCCAAAAAATTTTAACTCACTTCATACACTCTCTTCTCTTCTTATCAGCGTAATGTCCACTAGGGCAGCTAGTGACGCAACGCCCGTCTAATGAATAGCTAGACGGATAGCAAGTCACGCATTGGGTTTCCTCAGGACCCTCGCAAGTGTTGCAGGAGTTATGGCATCTAGCGCACGCGTAGTCTTCAGTTTCGTAATACGAGGGAGGGCAAGAGGCGAGACACGTCCCACCGTGGAGTAGCAGGTGGTGCTCGCAAGAAGTGCAGCCGTCAGCTCGTCCAGAACAAGTCGCGCAGTGAGCGGCGCATGGTTGGCATGTCGATGCTTCGGTATCTTCCCAGTATCCATCCGGACACTGTTGCAAACAGACGGCCAAATCAGCAACGAGTAAGTGAGCTGGCGCGCATGTCAGACATGAATCCTGCCCCGGGCCAACGCAAGTCTCGCAAGACTCGTGGCACGGCCAACACACTCCACCTTGATTTGCGTAGCTCCTTGGAGGGCATCTAGAAACGCACGCATCGTCCAATCTGTAGTGTTTGCAGGCAATGCATTGCGTAGGTCCTTTTCCATAGCATCCTTGAGAATCGCATTCGGGATCACATTGGTGCATGACACGCTTGTCATTACTATCGGCGAGGACATTTTCCCCATGCGGTGAGGGAATGTTATGTCCATCGAGACGTGCTACCGCCTTCTCCGGGTCGGAGCCAGCGGCAAATAAACTTGGGAAGTTTTGATAGTTGGCAAACGCGTCAGTATTGTAAAAAGAATCACCGATATTTTCGTAACCGTCAGCGGCGGTTGGGAATGCATATGGAGGTGATACTGGTGATGGTCTTTTCGAGCGTAATCGCACGGGATCTACCGAAGTGCCATAGAATATTAGCTGCCATTTTTTAAGTAGACCCGGCTGATTTACATGTCTGTTGCCACCGTTGACGATTTGTAATGTCCATCTACCTTCAGCATGTTCACCCCAGAAGTGAACGCTGAGGAACGGCCAGTCGTCAAAATTAGAGCTCACAACGTCACGAGGTCTTTCAAACAGTAACGTTGATACGGTTCCCATAGGCGATGTCAGAAGAATACGCAAATTGCCTCTAGGGAAGAACCTTAACGAAATCTTACATTGAACGTGTTCAAGATATCTCACTTCGTTGACAGTGTTGCTGCAGCCATTTACGTCCATATGAGTGTTTAGAGTGTAACCAAATTTTGATTCGATTTGCTTATCTTCGTTTATTTCCTGCGATTTGCAAATGTGTTGGGGAGGAACGGTGACCCATTGTTCAGCCAAATTCACCATTTCCGATGCGTCCATTAATCCGTATCCGAATTTGTGGCTTACTTTCCTTTTGACTCCGTTTACTATCCAACCTCCTTCTTTTTCTAAAGGCTGGGATCTAGATGTCAGTACAACTAAATATTGCATGTCTCTCCAAGTTAGTTCAGCGTTTGCTTCTAAAGCTAATGCGCAGATACCAGCTGCTAAAGGTGCAGATGCAGAAGTTCCTGTATGTTCTACTGTACAAATGTGATCAGGTCTAAGTCTTCCATCCATGTCTACTGTAGCAACACTTTTATCATGTCCTGGAGTGCCTGAACTGTAAGTTGAGGCTAATGTGGAAGAACATTCTTCAAGATACCATGGTTTGAATCCACCTTGAGTTGCACTAGAAATTGAAAGCGTGAATATACTGTTCGTATAACCGTCACAATTACAAGAATCTGTATGTCTACCGCCGTTTCCGGACGCCCATACGAAGATAGAACCTTTACCACGACGACCACTTGTAACACCATAGATGAACGCTCTGGAACAATTTTATCAAGTTAAAACTATTCATTGAAAAGTATGTCAAAATCATCCGATATCTTGAGTAAACACAAATTTACCTTCTGGCTAACGGTCCAGGACCATCAACCGTCTTCCCATCATCTTCTGGACCCCATGAAGCACTGTATACATCGATATGATCGGGATTTAACCCCAAGGCCCTCGCTTCCACCGCATCATTGACTACTCCATCCAGCATTCTGACTCCACCTATACTAGCGTTATATGCTATGCCAACCCCACATATCTGGTTGTAGGCAACTCCCGCGACCTCGCCTGCACACCGGGTGCCGTGCTTGTTGTCTCCATTATCTTGAGGCATAGGGTCATCGTCATTGCCATTGATATCTGTTGAGGCGACTGGATCCTGAGATACAAAAGTTTGTATTATAATAGGTTTAGTAGAACTGCTAACGGTTGAAAAACCGTGAAAAAGTAACAAACAGACAAATATTTTATCAATTTTATCAGAGCTGTTCAAAACTAAAAATCGTACTTCATCCGAACAATTCAAACACTAGTTTTCTAGGTCGACAGATTACACTATCACGCAGTAAACCGTTCCACGGTTACAAAGCTCCATTAGATAGGCGGCCCGCATGTAAGTGATGAAAGTTTAGCTTCAAACTGAAACTAACCGCCGCACGTTGCTGTATATACCAATACCTACTTCAACTAGTTTCAAAGTAAACTGGTGCTAAGTCAATGATATCGGTTTCAAAGGTAGACTATGTGACTACTAGGGATCAATGACAGATTTAACTATTAGAGTTAAGTTTTAAACCGACTTCCAAAAAAAAGGAGGATGTTCTCAATTCGTCTGTTCATATTTTTTTGGCGATGTCACTCGATTTTTCAGCTAATTGGCAACCGATTTAAATATCTCAAGGGCCACCCCTTTTATTAATTTTACTACAGAATACCACCCCTAAGGGTGCAAAAATGGAAGACGAAATTTCAAATATCGCGATGTTTTAGTCGAAGTTGCTTCCCACTTTTTTAAAAGTCACTAATAGTTTTATAAGGTACTAGGAACCTAGGTATTAGGAACTCATACGAACTACGAAACGTTTTTTATACATAGGCGTATGTTAGACCACTATAACACCTGATTAGATGATCTCATCTAATCAGGTGTTATGGTGAGATAGTGAGAATGCGGTCGACGATACTTACTTCAATATGAACAACGCTCTGTCTCTATGTAAATCGTATTTCATTTAAGCAACTCAGCATATGTGTTTGATCCCGGAAGAACTATCAACTAATATGGCTTTACCAACTTGACTACTTACATAATTCTGTGCAAGGTCAGGGTGGTTGGTTTGTATGCCGTCATCCAGAATGGAAACTACTACGCCTTTGCCTGTGTATCCTTTCTGCCAGGCTGGAGCCACGTTCATGTCCAGTCCATCCTTGGCACCACCGTTCTGTTGGTAATACAAGATTGAAAGTGACATTTTTATAATTACAAAAATAGCATTGATTGTTAATTCTCATTTTGTGAACTGTGGGCTGGAATAGTAGCAAGATTCAAATTGTAGGATTTTCTTATGTAATATTCTTCGCGTGTTTAGCGATTTGAGGACAAAGAAGCTGGGCAGAATTGTATGAGATTATGGATGTTGAAGCAGCTAGAATTTAATTACATTAGCTTATAGCAAGACTGCCTTATATCCTGTCTACCCTAGAACTATTTTTCAACATTATAGAAGTACTGTGCAGAGCACGCCAACTAAGTTTAGATCTGAGAAGCAACCCAGAACCGAAGCTCTTAAGAGCTAAAGTAAGTTAATATCGACACATACCAAGTACCATTGTTCCTTGAAAAGAGGATCAGGGAAGAAAGCAGCAGACGCTAGCGCTCTATGGTGTGTGCGGTGAGCTGGCAACCGCCTCGACAGCTGTGCGAAAGCGGCTCTGTCGTACGGAGAAAAGTCTCGCTTCACTCTCCGCTTTTCTCTTTGTTGCTCGAACCACCGTACCTAGAACAAACAAATTAGAATTAGAACCAAATGTATAATTGGATTATGGTCTCTATTTCTTCCAGAGTTCGCGCACACGTCCTCAGCTTCGAGTATTTTATTACAGTTTGCAACGCCTAAGTAAATTTTAAATTATAATTTATTAATTAATCATTCCCTATTGTTTTATTTTTTCGTCACATTTTAAAAAACGCGTGACATTTATACATTTTTGTGACATCAAAGAATAAGATTTCGACCATTTTTTTTTTGAGATTATTGGTATTTTGATTAACCTAAAATGTTTTATTTGCAGTGGTATTATTCTCACGTCCCATAATGAAAGGTATATCCATAAACACTCCTACGAAGAAATATTCAGGGATTGAACATTTTCAAACGCGCAAGATCTAGTCGCAGTGTCTAGTCTTTTGCTATATCTTGTCGTATACAAATGGCCTCGTATTTCTCTCGCTTCAAACCAAGATAAAAGGCGGGTTTTATCTTAATCGAGTGCGACTCTGAAAACATTCCTCGGAAGAGAGCCGAGCCTCAGTTGGCGGCCATCCAGCGGATAACAATCTAGTAATTGCATCTTATGGGGGCGCTAATTGTGTGGTTCGAGTGATAATGAGTGTTATTTCTTGTTTCTGTGTGCATTTTCTTGTTAGATTCGTTTTGCGGTCATGTAAGCACATTCCAGATGTGAATCGTTCCGGTATGGTACACTGCACACATCATCAATATACTCGTGTTACCACCAATATTAATACGTGGAATATTCCACAACGCAATTACATCTTTGCGTTTCAGTATCATTTCCCTTAACCATGTCAAGCTTAAAGCAAGTTCAAACGTTTACATGTGGAATCTTTAGTGTTAGATTGATAGACCGTACTCATAATTTTGCAAGACTCAACTCTCTCAGGTACCTACCGAGCAAAAACACAAATTGGCTATCGCCTTAAACTGAAACTGTAACAGAAGTTCAGCATTTTCGGGAGATGCAATTTCACAGCTGTTGGAAAGCAACAGACAGTTCTCGGAGGAAAATGCTATCCGATTATTTTGTCGTGCCGGATTGAGGTGCTATGTGTAAACTGGACTCTATACATTACATAACAGGTCTCAAAATAAATAGGCACGGATATTCATGCAATATACCCAATTTAATATTAATTCTGAAACCTTTTGTTAGATTTATAACCGAGCTTATGGCTCGAAGAGCTTTCTCACCCACGCGTCAGTCTAATTGCGCGGACTTTGAAACCGCTGCATCGAGCATGTTGGTATGGCATGATACATTAGCAATGTATCATGGTGATAAGGCGTTTTCTACCAGCTACTCAACCAGAGCCTCAACTTGAAACTCTGTCTCCAAGTATCTAATGGTGTCTTACGGCAGCTGCACTTGAGTACATGGTCATTTCATTTACATTTTAAGAATATAAATGAATGATCAAGAGTATAAATCAATGATCTTTCAAATTAAGTAGAGCATCACCCGTGGCGAACTAATGATCCTACTGCTTTTCTGTATCATGATTCACTTCAGTTAGCGGTCGTTGGATAGACTGAACATAAAATGCGCCCCTGCCTTTGGATACGAGGCTGTCCGGTGGCACGATATAAAAGAATTAGCATCAGAAAGGACGGCCGACCTCGCGAGCTACCGGCTACCTATGTTTAGGGATGAGGCGGTTGCACTTTATTTTATTTTTAGCACCGCATGCTCGAAAACCAGTCTTTACCTTCACTTCCAACAAAATTTTTCCGATAGTGTGTACATATATGTAACCAAACCATATATTGTCGGAAAAATTGGACTACTGAAAAATCACATTGTTAAAAACCTTTTACCCGACCCCGGCCTGAACTTAAAAAGGGTTAAGTCGACAAATGCCCTAATTCGCAAAATTGCTACCTGCTTGAAAAAGGGACCAATTCGCCGTATGGCTTAATCTGAAAACGACCAATTTTTGAAATGGTAATTCATTCTACAAAAGATTAATTCTGAATCTGACAAACTTTTTTCTTTAGGTAACCTGAGTAATAAAGACTAATGACGGCGATCACAATATAATTGTAAGCCATAGTAATATTATAAATCATTATCGTATGGAGAGCAAGTGTGCTCAGCGGGAACTTGTGTGACTTTCAATCCGAAGCACTATGGTGCTAGTGCGGTCACTCGCTCTGAAACGGTGAAGGAAAACATCGTGAGGAAACCCGCACCACGTCACCTGTCGAGGACATGTGACGCACTGGGCCCGTGTGTTGAATTATTTCTCATACTCTCTATCGGAGAGAAAGCCGATATCCCAGTGAGAGCGTAATAAGGCTGATAATGATGGCAAATATTATAAATTTGAAAGTAACAACATTTGTCTGCCTGTAACCTCTTTATCATAGAAATCGATAGAAATGTTGATTATAGCCTAAAAAAGATAAAAGATAACAAGCTAATATATATAACAAAATAATAATAAAATAATCTCTAAGTTAATATGTATATAAAAATTTTATTCTTTTAATTTTTTACTATGACCTCGTCCAACACGGTACAAATATTTGCCCAGCAGTTATTGAACTTACACAAGCAACATTTAAAGACAACACAGAGAATAATGACGATCATTTTTATGGTAACACTAGAGAAACAACTGTTTTCCAACATAAAACTATAATAAAATAATCGTCGAAGCGACTGAACTAAATAGCCACCTAAAATCCGACATACAATTCTCTGTAGCAAACAAAAGGTCGGCAAAAACTCTCTAGGAACATATTTTTAAAATTCTCCTCACGCTAAATTCTGTTGTCTTAGCGTTGGTAGGTAGTAGGTACTTTAATTTCATTAGCAGCTCTGCTCTGGCCGGCGCGTATCGTTCATAAAGCATATAGAGGTGATGGTACAGTGAGTATTCGAGTTACAATATCTAATTATCTAGTACAATTTTTGTTCCTGCTGCTAGTTACTTTTAATCGTAAGTTAGAACGAAACCCGTGTAACAAATGAAATTCTAGATGAATAACTAGTAAAGATACGATTGCAAAGTACATATTTAAAGTGTTTTTTTAGTATACAGTCGTTTCGCCCAACTGTTTCCAGTAGTTTAGACTAAACTACTGGAAACATAATATGATAATAATCATATAAATGTTAGATACGATATTTTTTATTATTTTTACCCTTAAATGGTATTCAAACCAAAATATTATTAGACGTTATACAGGCATAATGATTTTATTAGCAAGCTTCTAGATAAATACTTCTGCTAATTACATTGAATATAACCCAATTAAACAGTAAGAGCGCGTGTGGCCGAGCCGGGAACTTGTGCGACTTTCAATCCGACGCAATATAGTTCGAATCTCGAGTCGGCCCGCACGAATGACTTTTATCAAGTTATTTGCGGATTATTCACACGCGCTCTAAAACGTTGAAGGAAGACATTGTGAGGAAACCGGCATGTTCAGGAACCACAAAATTCGTTATGAGATATCCACCAAGTCGCACTGGGCCCGCGTGGTGGATTATGGCATCTCTCTGAGAGAAGGCCGGTATCCCAGCAGTAGGAGCGTAAGAGGCTGATAATGAATCAGTAGGATAATCAACATTAATAACGAAATTAGTTTCTGTACACAGAAAATCGTTGATACGCGCATCTTGACGATACGCTTGACACGATACGAGACGCTAATGTAGTAACATCCTTAAGCTTTTAGCAGGGCGAGTCGGACGTCACGGCAAGAGTGGCGGGGGGATGTTTCATCTCTAATCTCTACAAAGTGTTATCGCCCTGTGAATGGAGATTCTTTTTCAGACATCAAGCGGAAAATTTTATATGCAATGTTTCGCTTTCCACGCCTCTTGCATATTGACGCTGTTGAATACGAATGATGGAATACTGGTCGGATGAACATGATTAAATTTTATATTGGAGGTTTATGTTAAAAAGGATTTTGACTTTTTGAAATATGAACTGCGTTTCAATACGTAAATACTATACCTAATCCCGTACGTAAATGCAATCATATACAACAAAAAAAAACAAAATAATGTCTAACGATCCCAAATGCTAATAGTGGCGTTACTTGCAAGAATCGAACCAGCAACGTTTGTAACGCACGAAAGCAGTATTTTTTTTTAATGTTATTTGGTAACGGGACGAGCTGGTCGTTTGCCTGATGGTAAGCATAACGCCGGCCCATAACAATTGCAGTGCAACCTGTGGCGGTATCCTATATACTTACCTTAATTTAATATTACCTAAAATAATTGTACTACATTCTATAAAATATAAAAACACTAAATTCATATTAATTACAATCTACTTATGTACTAGCTATGTCAATAAACAAATATATAAATATATACTTAAATAGATATCTAAAAAGCACTATAACTATTGTATAATATTTTACTTAACTAAATACAGTAATATTGTAAAGATAGCTAAAATAACTTACCTGTATTAAGAACGTATTGGAAACACGCACGGGTTTGTTTACATCAGCTGCGAGCCGCGGGCCGGCCCCCGGCCCCGCTGCCTCCGCGCACCCGCTCCGCTAGTCGTCTCTGGTACTTACCTGCATTCGCACGTTATATCGCTTCGCATTTTATCACAATTGTCCCGGACGTATGTGGTTAGACGTAATTCATAAATTTCATAAGTTAACTTTCGGTGCTTTTAGAAATAATCGTGTTTTGAACTCTAACGAATAAACACCTACTTCGCAATAACAAACGCAGTGACCATTTCTCATCCCCCCCATACTGGTGACCCCTACAAGGACAAAACGTGAGTCGAGTGAACGTATCTAACAACCGAAAGTACATTTAAACAATCGAAGTTTCGAGTTAAAACATGACCACGTCGAAGAAAGATGATGAGTGCGTTTCCACTGCACCAACCGAAATTTATCGTGTCGGTATAAGAGTACCACCATTTTGGCCTGAGGAGCCCGAGATATGGTTCGCACAAGTCGAGGGCCAATTCGCCGTCTCAAACATAACATCTGACGTCACCAAGTTCAACTACGTCATCGGACAATTAGATCACCAATTTTCAAAAGAAGTTAAAGACATTATTATATCTCCACCTGCTACTGAAAAATATGAAAAGCTGAAAAGCGAACTAATTAAGCGCTTGAGCGCCTCACGTGAGAAGAAAGTGAAACAGCTCTTAATGCACGAAGAGTTAGGAGACCGCCGACCTTCTCAATTTCTAAGGCATCTCCAAAGCTTGGCTGGACCAGACGTACCAGAAGATTTTATTAAAACTATATGGACGAGAAGACTACCACGCAACGTGCAGACAGTTATAGCTGCACAACCCAGCGCTACACTTGAAGTTCTTGCTGATCTCGCGGACCGGATTCAAGACATTGCCCCGACCTCACCACAGGTGGCATCAGCGTCTGTACCAGGTTCTTCTCTCAACGCCATGGCTAAAGAAATAGCCGAGCTGCGCAGACAAGTGAAGACATTGTTAGATCGTCAACCTCGCTCACAGACACGTCAGACAAGTCGAAGCCGCTCCGAGACCAGATCGCACTCCAACTATAGAAAATTCCCCACTTGTTAGTACCATTCCAAATTTGGGGGAAAAGCAAAAAGATGCGTAAAACCGTGCGACTACAAACCGGAAAACTCTCAGGGCGGTCGTTAATGGCGACTGAAGGCTGCCCTATCGAGTCTGGTCGCCTGTTCGTCGTTGATCGTCGGTCGAAGATGCAATTTCTTGTCGATACTGGAAGCGACGTTTGTGTCTTCCCCAACCAAGCACTTCAACAGCGTCGTCCTAAATCAGACTTTCAACTGTCAGCTGCTAACGGTACGCCTATCAGTACTTACGGATACACACAACTGGATTTGGATCTTGGTCTTCGCCGCGATTTCCCGTGGCGCTTCATCGTTGGTGATGTTACGAAGGCAATCATCGGTGCCGACTTCCTGAAATTCTACGGACTTCTCGTAGACATACGTAACCAACGTCTACTGGACAATACGACAACACTCTTCGTCGTAGGTTCACCTGCTAACTCGTCGACTACGATTTCTTCAATTAAGATACCAATCGGCGAGTCGCGCTACCACCAAATCCTGAAAGAGTACCCGGAGATTACCCATCCATCTGGAAGACCTGCTGAAGTTAAGCACCGTACCTTGCACTATATCAGGACCACGCCAGGACCACCAGTCTCTTCAACTCCACGCCGTCTAGCACCAGACAAGCTGAAAATAGCTAAAGCTGAAATCGAGTCAATGCTTAAATCAGGAATCGCAAGACCTTCAGAGAGTCCCTGGGCATCACCCCTGCACCTCGCACCGAAGAAAGATAACGGGTGGCGACCTTGTGGTGATTACCGGATGCTGAACGCTCGAACTGTGCCTGACAGATACCCAATAAGGCACGTTCACGATTTCACACAAAGCATCTCAGGCTGCAAAGTATTTTCAACAATAGACCTCGTGAAGGCTTACCACGCCGTGCCGGTCTATTCAGAGGAGATACACAAGACTGCCATCACGACGCCATTTGGATTATATGAGTTTCCCTTCATGACATTTGGATTGCGTAATGCTGGGCAGACTTTCCAGCGATTTGTTGATGAGATGACCCGTGGATTGGACTTCATTTATCCGTATGTTGACGACTTTTTAATCTTCTCGGAGAATGAGACCCTGCATGAAGAACACCTTCGTCTACTCTTCAACAGACTGAAAGAATATGGAGTAGTCATCAACATATCGAAATGCAACTTTGGCCAATCTGAAGTCACCTTTCTCGGCTATACCATATCAGCCGATGGAGTTAAACCTCTCGATTCAAAGGTGGAAGCCATAAAATCATTCCCCCCTCCAAAGACCATTAAAGAACTTCGAAGATTTTTGGGGATGATTAATTTTTACCGGAGATTCATTCCTAATGCTGCCGAAATACAAGCTCCTCTTCATGGACTCATGACAGGCTCTGTCAAAGGAACTCGCCCTGTAACTCTCTGTGGTGACACACTGCAAGCCTTTGAGGACTGTAAAGAAAGCCTCTGCCGCGCTGCACTTCTTGCGCATCCAGATTGCCAATGCAAATTAGGCCTAGTGACAGATGCATCTGATACTGCAATCGGCGCTGCTTTACAGCAATACAAGGATGGACACTGGGAACCACTTGCCTTCTTTTCGCGCAAGTTAAGCCCACCACAACAAAAATACTCGCCATACGATCGAGAACTACTCGCAATTTACGAAGCAGTGAAGTACTTCAGACATATGGTTGAAGCTAGAGATTTCACAATTTATACAGATCACAAGCCCATATGCTTCGCATTTCACACACGTAAGGACAAATGCTCACCTAGGCAATTTCGACATCTCGATTTCATCTCCCAATTTTCGACAGATGTGCAACACATTTCCGGCAAAGACAATCTAGTTGCCGATACTTTAAGTCGCGTCGAAGAACTGGAACTGTCGCTTGATTTCACAAAACTTGCTAAGGCACAAGCATCTGACCCAGAATTAAAAGAAATGCTCGATAATGGAACATCCCTACGTCTAGAAAAAGTCAAGATACCTGGAACTCGTTCAGAACTTTATTGCGATGTCAGCACACAGATTTCGAGACCTTACATTACCAAGCTCTTACGTAAACAGGTCTTCGACAGCTTACACGCATTGAGTCACCCTGGCGCCAACGCCACTGTAAAACTGGTTACTGAACGCTACGTATGGCCAGGTGTTAAGAAAGACTGCAGAGAGTGGACGCGTACGTGTCTTGCTTGTCAACGCTCTAAGATTACCAGACACGTATCCTCCCCGTTGGGAACATTCCAGCTGCCACGAGCACGCTTTATGCACGTGCACATTGACCTCATCGGACCACTTCCATTATGTAGTGGAAATCGCTATTGCCTCACCGCCATAGATCGCTTTACGAGATGGCCTGAAGTGATACCCATACCCGATGCTACTGCTGAAACCGTGGCAAAAGCGTTGTTGAATGGTTGGATAGCCAGATTTGGAAGCCCTTCAGATATAGTTACTGATCGTGGAGCTCAATTTCAATCCGCCCTATTTCAACACCTTTCCAAAATATCAGGATTTCATCACAGAAAGACTACCGCATATCATCCTGCGTGTAATGGAGTTATTGAGAGATTCCATAGACAGCTCAAGACGGCAATAACTTGCCATGCAAATGAAAATTGGATGGAAGCCTTACCTCTAGTTTTACTGGGGATAAGAAGCGCCTTCAAAGAAGATATCCAAGCCAGTTCTGCAGAACTAGTATATGGAGAGCCCCTCCGCTTACCGGGAGAATTTTTTGACCCGAGCACTGCTGGAACGACAGATATCACTGATTACACAGCACGCTTACGCTTGTTTGCCAACAATCTGAAGCCCTTACCTGCTTCAAGACACAGCAAACCATCCACCTTCATTTTCAAAGACTTACCTACTGCCAGTCACGTGTTCTTGAGAGAAGACGCGTTACGTGCTTCTTTGCAACCGGCATATACAGGTCCACACGCTGTCCTGGGAAGATCTGAAAAAGTATATAAATTATTAATAAAAGGCAAACCTGTTACCGTATCGGTAGATCGCTTAAAACCAGCTTACATACTGGATGATAGCAGAACCAACAGCACTCCTCTCGATGAAACGCCTGATGACACGCCACCACCTGAAAACATACAAAGAAAAACAAGATCAGGACGTACAGTTAAATTCCCAGATTATTATCGCCCGTAGATTAGACTCGGTCTCTGGGAGGGAGTAATGTGGCGGTATCCTATATACTTACCTTAATTTAATATTACCTAAAATAATTGTACTACATTCTATAAAATATAAAAACACTAAATTCATATTAATTACAATCTACTTATGTACTAGCTATGTCAATAAACAAATATATAAATATATACTTAAATAGATATCTAAAAAGCACTATAACTATTGTATAATATTTTACTTAACTAAATACAGTAATATTGTAAAGATAGCTAAAATAACTTACCTGTATTAAGAACGTATTGGAAACACGCACGGGTTTGTTTACATCAGCTGCGAGCCGCGGGCCGGCCCCCGGCCCCGCTGCCTCCGCGCACCCGCTCCGCTAGTCGTCTCTGGTACTTACCTGCATTCGCACGTTATATCGCTTCGCATTTTATCACAATTGTCCCGGACGTATGTGGTTAGACGTAATTCATAAATTTCATAAGTTAACTTTCGGTGCTTTTAGAAATAATCGTGTTTTGAACTCTAACGAATAAACACCTACTTCGCAATAACAAACGCAGTGACCATTTCTCATCCCCCACAAACCCAGAACTTTGAAACACAAAGGCATGCGCGGCACTGCAGTGCGCTCGTTACCCTGAGACATTAGGTATTAATTCTCATAAGCCCAGCAATGGCTACTCTGCTCGTCAAACCGGAACTCAGTAATACTTGCACACTACTGCTTGGCGGCAGACTTCACGAGCATTTCACGTTAAGTCCATCGACTCCTCAACAGCTGTAATCGTAGTCAACTCTAGTTGATAAAAATGTAAGCTGTTACGAAATTGACATTATTAATTTAGTGAATGGTTTTCTCTGTGGTTTAGTGTAAATCCTTAATGTTCTTTGAAAAACACATTCTCATATTTTGCACACAAACTATTGTTAGCAAAAACAGCTAACACAGCCTTAGCTCTAAACTCTCTAAAGTCTAAGTTGGTATGTCTGGTCTAAGTTTAAACCATCATCAAGGAACAGGCCACAACAAAAATATACACAAGCAGCTTTTCGGATAACGACGTGCAAAAAAGGCAGAGAGAAATCGTGAAGCATATTAAATTTGCGGCATCCCTACAGCATACTAACGGCCAACGCAACCATCCACTGTTTGTGGGGCCGAGTAATTTAATAAAAAAACCCCGCTCGTCCTTCTTTCGTCCTACCCCAGAGCGTAATTATGAAAAAAAAACGTGGGCAATCGCAATGCAAAATATAAATCTCCTTTAGCCGGTATTAATTAAAACATTTTAATCAACACAACGCGATTACTGCTCAATTAATGGGTACGAGGAACGTTCACGCGCTATGTTATGTTTAATACACGCCGATGGCAAAACACAACTCGATTTTCATTTAAAATATTTTGCCAGTTTTTGACCTCTATTTTTTTATTCTCTTGGATAACGAGACGTGCTGGTCGTTTACCTGATGGTAAGCATAACGCAAGCTCATAGGTAGCTATTGCAGTGCCATCCAGAACTTTAAAACAAAAGCGCGGCACTGCGCTCGTTACTCTGAGACATTAGTTTGTTGTTTAAATACTACCACGCTATGATAGCATTACGATATTTTTTTCACCGACAGCTTATAAGCTAAAACTGCAAGAAGCGTAACTTGAAACAATATACTAAGTTTGAAATAGTCTGTGGCAAATAGTACGCCACATATTATTACGATTATTTCTCTGTGACGTTACGTTTGATTACTCTCGCACTTAATATTAAGCGACGATTTGGTCACCTTAATCAACAACTGAACAATGCATGTTTAACCACCCAGAAGGTAGGTACTAACTGTCACGCTGAATGGAAGAGTCAGTTTGCAAAACTTTTGAGGCAATAATGAAGAACGATTCCTTATTAAAATTTCGTGCTCAAACACTACAAACTCGCCCTCATCCCAGCAGATTCAAAGGCTACAACACGGAAGTAAAAAGCCAAGCGCTGACGTTGATAGAAATCAGTTCTTGTGTAGCTTCGCTGAGACCGTTATTGTTTTTGCGGCATTCAGCTGAGCAAACAGCAGATGTCGCGCTCAAACCAAACATAGTTATCCTTCGACTGAGTCTTGGGACGGTGCAAAAAATACGGCACATCCCGAAGAGGTTTAATAAAGCCTCTTTGTACTTACACACCGTAACGTAATAGGGTCCTAAACTAATAAGCCGGGGGTCTATTGCGGCGTCGCAGTTCTATGAAGCAGACGGGTTTAAACAGATTTACACCGAAAAAAGTGGTCTCGACCTCCATTGTAGCGCAATAGTCAAGAGTGCTGACAGTATGGGCACAAAACAGGAAGATGGTCGGATTGTGTAACTCACTGCCATTGACACCCCCGGCACAAAATAGAGAAAACAGAAAGGGCGCTTAGGCCGTTCTTACGCCTACGCTCGGCCGCAGCGGCAGGGTTGGTAGCAGACTAGCAGCTAGTAATATAATATAAATAGAAAATATAAAAATAAAATACCTACGTTCGCGAGTCCCTAGACGCGGGTGACGTAGTCTCATGTCACCGTTTAGCGCTCACAGTATGAAGTGTCATTTCTGTTCTCACTGTTTTTGGTTTTCTGTTTTGACTCTCTATACAAAAAAAAACTACACCACGGGTAGTTTTTTTTTGTATAGGCTTCTAATTGACCGCGATCTCACGTAGGTGAGACACTAGACAAAATGAATTACGTAGGTAATTCATTTTGTCTAGTTGATGGACATAACATTTTTAATGTGTCAAGGCTGTGGATGCGATTGCCGCAAAGGGATAAATATTTGTAGTAGTGCGTGTATTTGTATTCTGGGTCTTTCTTGGTGAAGCGGGACAAAGGGCCTCGTAAATTCCGGTTCCCTAAATATAAGAAATCATAGTTAATAGTTAGGGTCTATGCATGTGATCGTTAGCTATTATTTATTTACGTATCTAAATAAAAAATCTACATAATTATTACTTATAGCTAATTTTAGTGCATGCCCTGCTTTTTTCTGGATGACGACATAAAAACCGGTTTAAATCCAGAGCAAGCATAATAATTGTGTCCTGGTTTGAATTACAATGAAATAATTGAGTTATCAATTTTGATATCTAAGGATGACATGACTTTGTAAGTCAAAGTTTTGAGTTGTTCAATTTCTACAGCAGGCGTGATGTTTCCCAACAGGCAGACGACTTGCTCGTCACGTTCCACAAAAAAGAGAGTTTACTTACTGTTGGTATATTGCGCCCGTACAGTTGACCTTTGTCTTTTGTTGCACGGCCCAATTTGCGCTCCACGGGTCGTATTTGTTTTGAATCTAATTAAAAATCTTTCTTTAAATTTACATTATGAACGCAACAAACAGCTTGTTATGTGTACGCTTTAAAAAGGAGGTGTTTGTTCGGAAAATACGTTTGTATTAAATTTATTCGCTCAAAGGCCTTTTTTCGATAGGACAATTAAAAATTACACAGTAAGGCCTTGCATATTTTTAAAGTATGCTATATATTGAAAAATAACCAATCAAGCCTGCATGCAGAATAATATACTGAAGATAACTATTACAGATTGTTAACATTATGTACGTAGTTGTATGGATGGATGTTATGAGATGTATGGATGAAAAAACAATTATTTTTATGCAAAACGAGCTTTATATTCTCGATAGATGCTAATGTATGTTTGCGTTTTGCTGTCAAAATAACCATGGTTTTGCAACAAGTGCAGATTACGAGGTATCCACGCTCACGCATAAACACACACACTCACACTCACCACACACACACTCACACTCACACTCACACACACACACACACACGCGCGCGCGCGCGTTTGTTTGTGTTACTTTAATAATAATATAAGTTTTTCAGAATTATTAAAACAAAAACTTCGACATAATTATAATATTGTCGAAAGATGGGAGAAGCCACTGGTTGCTGAAACACAGTTTTTACTAGTTCGGCAGCCTATGGGTTCATTGATAATTTGTACAAAAAGTTATGTCAATAAATGATTTTTTACTTTACTTTTACTTTACGCGCTTTTTGAAGCAAAACCAAGAAACAGACAAGAACAGCAATACCACATTATTACAGTCCATGCAGTAGTGAAACGCCTTTGATGTCGAACTATGTTTACCTACTGTAGGTATAGACCTACACGGTCACTCGCAAATGTTATGGGTTAAATGTAAACGAGATGAGTCCTTGGCGACAGATTTTCAGTTTGAAGGAGGTAGAAGCCAGAAGGTTTGATAGTGGCTCACAGCTAGTAATATAACGATGCTAGCAAAATAACAAAGGTAAAACTTAGGCTAGAACTTTATTTATATGCTAATGGCGTACTGTAATACGACTGAAATAATTAACTAACTAACGTACCTACAATTACCTCGGCTAAAGTTTAAAAGACTGCCAACATTTTCAACAAACACAACGTGTCTCCTAACATCTTACAGAATTACTAAGCATCTTCACGATACAACCGCCTCATCAACATGAGAAAGGAGGCAAGCATCGACTAGAGCACGCCCCCTAGTTTTATTAACCCAGTGTTGGTCACTGTGTCCCAGTTTACCCCAGTTCGCCCCAAGCGACGTAACCCGCCGTCCCCTATGCCCAAACTCGCTCACCGCACAAAGATGCCGTCGTGGTACGTTGGGTAAGGAAACTTTTAAACGATGAATAGGACAATACATAAATAAACAAGTGGATGTCTTGTTTATATATGTCTTTCGTACGGTTGGAAAACGCTACTTTGTAGTAGTGTTTGTTAAATGTAAGATAAAAATTCGATAGTTAAGTAATGCAGACATAGAATTCATGTAATGTGGTGCATAGGTATATATGATGTTTTGTATTTAAAAAAATTGGGCTTTGTTTTTTATTGTGTGTATTTTTGAATTTCCGTCTATGACTAGTGGACTGATCATTGACGGCAGACATTAGCAGATTTAGTACGCACGGTTATTCTAAAGCTAATGGTCATTTAAAAAATAAATGTTCTTTCCTTTTCATAATATAACCAGGCCCTCCCCAATTTCCGACATCAGGTTTGACAATTAGGAAGAAGGAATTGTATACGCATATATGTCTTCTGGTGACCACGACCAATGTAACTTGAGCAAAAAGTCGAGGTAAATAAAAACCTGTTTTATAGTTTGATATTACCGCTCTTGAAGTTAACAAAAAAAAATAATGAATATCATAAAAACCTTAAAAAATAACTCGTTTACTACTCGGGCATAAAACACGTTTACCTATCACAATTTTTGTCTAGACTAAATACTGGTTTGACCAAGTCCTTGTCAATTAGAATCACTTGAAAAACATTTAAAAAAAAAACCACCAAAATCCAGTTAACGCCGACATAAAAACAAAATAAAATACCGCATTAAGCCATAACGCTCCAACCACACGGCACATACATAACGAGCACAATCCCAGCCAATCTTTCCACAGAGCTGTTTTCATTAAAATAAATAAAGCTTATCAATGAGCAACCTTCATTAAATTCACCTGAGATAGGTAGGTACTCTATCAATAACAACATTAACCCCTTTATTACATTTTCAGTACAACAACGAGCACCTACACGCGAGATGTGATCGCGTGACCCAAACACCCACGCGCAAGATGTGATCATCACAATGTGACCAACACACCCGCGCACCAGATTTAGGTTATAAAAACACATATGAAACCTAATAACAATGTAAGCCGTCCTAAATGATATCATTTCCTCGAAAAAAGGTTAAAAGGGTCATTCCTAAAGAGAGACCTCGTTATAGCAACACTTGTAGGACGGAAGTCATAGCGCTAAAATAACATTACCCGCGGAAAATGTGTAAATGTAATGATTGGAGACGCAATATGTATGAGACCCTTCTCATACATACTTATCGCTTGGAATTGAACCCTAAAACTACAACATTCTTTATTTAGGTCCTTATGAAGCTGCTTTAATAAATATTAATATGTTTACTTTAGAACGGGGACAAAAATCAATACATTTGACGTGTTTTTGATTTGTTTTGAGTAACTACTTTGTTTACATTATGGTTTAGACAGTGGATAATGGTGAATATATATAGTTATGATTCGACAATTATGAAAAGCTATAAGCTAGTAGAATCTTATTTAGAGGGTAGGTTTTAAGATCATAAGGCCCTTAAGTATTTTAAATACACGCCACTTAAAAAGTAAAATAAGAAAATAATAAAATAAGAAATACATACGGCGTTTAAGAAGGTAAGGTATATGCCAGCATCTTTGCCCTCGTTTAAATAGTTTCGTAGTGGGCATTAAATGTATAATTATAAGATGTTATGATTATAAGGTTATTTCAATAACCCTTACACACTTATACTAGGATTCCCTGTGTCGCAAGTGGTATGGACACACACACACACAAATACATAACACAAACATCCTAGACCAGGGAACAGATTTTGTGTCCAACACACAAAGTTTGCCCCGGCCGGTGACCGAATCCGAGGCCCCTCGCTTTGCAAGCAGGGTAACTACCAACTTAACCACGGACCCGCCGCGTCGTATTATGTAACTTGGAAACGCTGACAGCTGAAACTCACGTCATTGACCTGCACGGTACTGCGGCACAAAGTAGCTAAATCCGCCCACCGAGCACGAAGATCTCGGAATTTTAAACATACATTTTAATAAACCCAGTCCTGGTTCACTTTTGTGGTTTCATGCTTATTAAAACGTTTCATAAAAGCCATGAATGCAAAAAAACCTAAGTAGAGCATTTTTACGAAAATTAAAAGTTTGGTAGTCTACCTATCCACACCGTATACGAATCGCACTTTAATTTTTCATTCATGCAAACTCAAAGTCTCCACGCAGTCAGAATAGATGAATATTTGTCAGTCCGCTAATCCTTCGGTAAAATTGGCGATGCGCTGTATCTGCTACACAGGAATCGAATTATAAATTCTCTATATAAAATTGTGTCTTACTTAGCGACTGACTCTACATGCAAGAATTCTTCGGCAAAATCCGGCGGTGCGATGCGTGCGCCGCGTACGGCACGAAATAATAACACCGTATTTTTGTCGAGGGCTAAAATAGAGAATACTCCCCCGTTCGCTGAGGCACGTCAATCTATACTAGAAAATCTCTACTAGTCTTACACTGTTTCATGCATCAAAGCTTCGCGTTATGACTCCATCTCAAATAACCCCGAGATATCAGATAAATCAAAACGTCAATATGGAGGCAGACCTTTTTGTTTCACTCTATTTATGTGAGGGGGAAAAAGAAGCAACTTGCCAGGCGGGTCATCTATTCCTATCAGTTTAAGGTTCGCCACACACGGGCGGGCCCATTTATTAAACTTATTTTCTACTACGCTTCATATTTGATAGTTTGAAACGGCAGTATCGTGAGCTGGGATTGAGAGCGATACAAAAATAGGCCCTGTGTTTTACGAATAGAGAACAAAGAGAGAAAATTTGGCCTAAAACTTTTTGTAAGAACAAACTAAAATTATTCTGAAATTGAACGCTCAACTAATGAGATCTAAAGTGAAATACCCGAACATAATTTATTATTCTGTAAAATAAATAAACGATTACATAACACATCTATTCTGGTACGTAATAAGGTATGCTCCTGAGAAATTCGAGGTCAGATCTATAAATACAATATATACTAATAAATAAAATTGAAGTGTCTGCTGGTAATGTCAAAATAACAGCTTGATACTAAATTCACATGAATTATTTACAGTACTTATAATAAAAACCCATTTTTTAATTTTAGAGTGTCTGTTTTTCCGGCTAATATCCGAAACGGCTGGACCGATTGTGACGGTACTTTCACTGGCAGATAGCTGATGCTACAAGGAGAAAGTTAGACTACGTGGGCGATTCCGCGGGGGCACAGGTAGTATAGTATAGATGATAAAAATAAATACAAAACAATGACAATGCACCATGGACTTGCAACTTGCGAAATGGATGGCTTGACAGTGTGACAATGGAGGGTCATATCTGTAATAGCGATCACGAATCATGTACTTAAGGCTGATATTCAGAGACGACAGCTTAAAACGATCTAAGAACTGTCTTAGCCAAGCATCGGCTAAGCCGCTCAATCGAATTCGTATTCAGAATCAAAGTTCGTGTTCGGTCTAAGCTAAGATCACACTCACGTTATCTATGGCTGTTGTTTTTAATTTTTTCACCGGAACGTTTACCGGTTTTATCATTTATGTATGAATAGCAATACAACAAAGATAGCGATATACAAAATGTCACTGGAGTGAGTGAAACAACAATAGTAATGCTATAAATCTATTTTGATATTATAATAAATGAAACATGTTAGTTTTGAAGTTTCACATTTCAATGTTTGGTTATTATGGTTTCTACCGTTATCATTTGGTGGCGCCACTTCTGTTTTGAGAGCGGCTAAAGTAGTCGATATTGCCTACTCAGGCTTTGCTTAGCATACGCTAAGTTTAAGTAGTGTTCCAAATGTCTCTGAATACAAATTATAGCGTAAGCACTACTTTTTGACATAAGGAAGACAAAGTCCACGCTTAGACTCGTCTCTGAATATCAGGCTAAGTGTTGTTCATGTTTAGGTTCCAAAACGTTCCGATTGTAATCTAGTATTTATATCCGTTAACAGCCCTGGGAAAGCTTAAACATTTATTTCGTCGCCATTAAGGAAATTGCCAAAAGCTTGTAGCATTAATTTAATGAATGAACACGCTGGAAATTGGCCTAATGACACCCGTAATTTTCGTCCATATCGGTTTCCTAGAACTTCGGCCGCGAAAATAAATTCTTGCTGCTTCTAAAATCCAACGCTAATGCTACGGAAGTAAAATAACGCTTCGATGCGAGTGGACCAATTAAAATAAATAACATTAATTATCTCATACGATTCGAGTAATTCTGATTAGTGACCAAGGACCTCGTAGTTCCTGATTCGCCAGATTTAGGGTATGATTATAATAATATTTGATTGCGAGACGAGCTGGTCGTTATCCTGATGGTAAGGCTAACGCCATAGCGCATAACGCTGTTAATACGCCGGTCACAATTGCAGTGCTACTCGGACCTTTGAAACACAAAGGTCTGCGCGGCAGTGCATTGCGCTCGTTACCTTGACACATTAGGTATTCAGTCTAATATGATAAGCCTAGTAATTTCACTGACTACTTTGCTCATCAAACCAGAACACAGATTACTGTGTTCTGTGCGTGCGTGTGTGTGTGTGCTGTGTACAGCAGTAAAGTGCAAGAATTATCTTGCACTTTACTGCTTGGCGGCAGACACGAGCAAAGCGGTAGTATGCACCCAGATGGACACTCGTAGAATTGTTAGTCCTATATATTACGTGGTGAAGTAACGCAGTCGAAAACTAATCCATAGGTACTCGTATAAAAAATCCGAAAACACGAGATCCTAGATAGGTATCTATCACGGCTTTATAACTAAAACTGACCTAGGTAGGTCCTAGGTCAGTTTTAGTGATAAAGCCGTCCATTTAAATTTTATTTATGATTTTTTTACTCTACTGACCAAGTAACCATTTTAACTAGCACCTAACTTCCTACAGATAAAATACCTTAGAATACAAAAGCTGTACAAGAACACTTTTGCGAATACTTTGATAGTAAAGAGAAAAATAAAGCTACTCTTCCGCTATAGAGAACCGGCGGACACTTCACTTTTAGAACTCGAGAACTTTCTAAAGTATTAACACATTGTACCACGTCGCTATGTTTAAAGGAATAAAATTTAATTTTATGATAATGAAGAATATTCTATGCCGCACCAACGCAGTTTCTGTATCTAGCTTAGAAAGGCGCGCTCTAAGATATTGCACTGAAGAGTTCCACGCATATTCTTCGCTAGCAACGTCATACTCGCAGGCTTGCAGCTTGCAGCGGCGCTAATAACTGTCATATTTTTAGACAAGACTGAAAGAAATTCCTGGAAACATGTGCAGCGGCTGCTTGAGATGCAAATTGCTATGCCACGAGCACAAAAAACATAGCAAAAGGCAAACAAGAGCGTAACGATGTCATTTCCATAGTTGAATTCAGAGCCGGGGAGCTATCACGGCGCTCGTTGGCTTTTCTAGTTTCCTTGGTCTTTGAATACGTATCACTGTTGTGCGAGTCGGTATTAGTGCTATAGAGTAATGTTATATTTTTGTTAGTCTTATCTAGTAAAAGTATTTTAGCGTGGTTACTATAGTGGAGGCAGAGCTTCGACGGAGTGAAAGAGACTATCACAGACTATCCGGGCGTAGTAATGTTCTTGTCTTTACTTCACGGTTTTACTTCAAGTCGCGTGTGAGCGTGTAATACCTCGTAATCCACGCTTGTTGCAAAAACATGGTTATTTTGACGCAAAAAGTCGATATATGCATTAGCGTCTAATGCCAGCTTTATAACAAAACGACGAATTCCCCAAACCACGACCCAATTAAACCGGCACAACTTATCTTATTCTTCCGTCTCCGTCCACCCGAGACGCGTTCGCATCCATTGTCACAGGGAAATAATAAGATTTCGCCAAAAGCCGACATGTCCATTGAACAGTCGCCCCGCGACTAATGTAGATAGCCGACATTCGGTCCCTTTGTCACTCCCGCCCTCGCAGGGCGACATCAAACGAAAAACCCTGTAATCCCGATGGGGCTAAGTAATAAGTTCTTGACGCGTTATCGCCAGTTATCGCATGTCAGAAAACTTTGCTCTCGTATCTTCAAACTTTGATAGATAGAGATATAATAACTTCAGACAACTTTTTTAACATCCTTATTTATAAGGTCGATCTGTATCTCGCTTTTTCGCTCGCTAGATGTTTTTTTTGTTTAGCTTTTACTAGTTTCTGCCCGCGGTTTTCACCCGCGTTCCCACAGGAACAGTGCATTTTTCCGGGAAAAAGTAGCCTAAGTTACTCTCTGGTCCATAAACTATATCTATGCCAAAAATCACGTCGATCCGTTAATCCGTTACTGGAGATAATAGACCCGGCGCACGACGATTGCGTCCGTTTGAGTCATTGACCACACCGGCGAGGACGATGACTTCTAATTTGGTACCCAATGTCAATGAAAGTCTACTTGCACCAGCATATGAACTGTTATGATTTGACTGATCGGACGAACCCAGCGAACCCACCCAAGATGTGCCGAGGGCAGCGACGACGGGGACCTACAACACTGTTTAGCGCACGTGCTTATATACCCCAAGCGTACTGCAAACGAACCTGACCGACTAAGAGTACACTAAAAAATGCTAAAATAAACGCGGTCGTACACAAAACAATCACGAGCGCGGAAACAGAAACGCAAGTAATAAGAATGATCTAATTTCAACCCGAGAATTAATTAAATGGAACACGGAACAAAAGAAAACAGGATATTATGAATACTTTGAACGGGATCCTTAACGTTTATTGTGTTCCATTTTGGTTTCGCATTTATTTCGGCGGGCGACCTGACTCGGGGCGTTTACTGCATGAAGCGTTTCGGTTATGGACCCATGCTTAAATTATTATGGACCTTTGGGTTCAACTGTTCTGGAAGGTTTAGTGAGTTTTTAGTAGTGAATAAATAAGGACAATACAGTTGAGGATGGTTATCTTGATATAACTATTGTTTATAAGACAACGCTTGGATGAATTTTGGTGGAGTTAGGGATTATGCTTCATTGTTTATTTTAATTATGTTATGTTGTTATTATTTAAATTTAGAAAAGGACTTCTACGTAAAGGGAGCCGTGTGGACCTCGCATATGAATTGTACCATCCTATTTTTTCCCGTTAATGCCCAGGGATCTAGAGAAGAATGCATGGATAAATTCTCCTCGGCCAACATTGAATTCTACTGCGATCACCAAAACCGTCAGCTAGCCAAACGTGGCTATAATCATAACCCGACCCCGTTATGGGGGAGGCCCAGTTTCTGCCGTGGACGTCTTCCAGCTGATGATGACGCAAGAAGAGTTGCCGAAACAGATTGATAGGAGCTTGGTAATGGATTTTCAACTTCGTGGTGGTAGCTTGTAATTTGTAATGAGGCGAGCACTAAACATGCTCTACTATCATGCTATAGTTGCAACACAAAGTCTTGCTAAACAGAAATCTCAACCAAATTGTACTTTTTTTTATTTCGTACTTAAACCAAGCCAAGTAAGTGGCCAGCTTATCGGTATTTTATACGATACATCCTGGTGCTGGAACTGCTCAACTTAATTCTCCCATCATCTTTCTAGATTATTTCTATTAGACAAGATTTTTCATACATTTTGTATAGCATCGGCGCAAACTGAGCGATCAAAGGGCCGCAACCGAGCCACAAGCTGAGGCGATGGCCGCGTTTGTGGATCTCGCGCATATTCGACCACAAACGCGGGCTTCTCGCCGCTCGCAGAAAATCTCTATCTAGTCTAGGGATCGCGTGGCGCATTGCCCCAAAATACGGCAGCAGTAAGTGTATATTTAGAAAAAAAAAACTTATTCACCTAGGTACACTTATTTTATACTCGTGATAAAATTCGCCTGCATGCTCAATTGCAAACAGTAACTAACTTAATTATAATTTCTCTTATAAGTGAACTATTCTTCAGACAAATAAAGCATTATAAACCTGAAAAGAAATTTGCACAGAAACGACTTCAGTGAACCGGCCACGTTACCAGCAATTACTACTTATTATGAGCGGACCCAATTGTTCTAAAAGGTTACTCAACCGCTTTGTAGTCACACAATAAGGTAGTAAGTCTTAATAAAATATGATTAGTGTTGAATTCCACGAAGCGGCTTCACCGTAGCCTAGGGTCTACAGTGGGTGTGAGTACAAAGGGGCACAATCACTGGCATGTTCAAAAAGTTAATATTTCACGAGAATAATATCGTGAGTGTCGCTAGAGGCTTTTAGGCTGGGTGCACACGTGTACGATGGAAAATGTGGTCTATGGTTGTCGAATATCGAAGCTGCTTCTCGCCGCAGTAACTTTTGATTACCTAAGCTATAAGTGGGCAAACTAATCTAAAAGATCGATCGGTTCAATTCAAATTTTGAATTAAAATAGGCAAATTCTTGAAAGTCAATATACACATATTATTAGTGTGTATTTTATTTAGTTATTTTAGTTTATGTTGTTTACTTTTTCTCTTATTATACTAATTAATATGATCAAAAAAAACTGTAAGTAATTAAATTTTATATTCATGAACACGTCTAGAACAGTTATAATTCCCTATATTAATTAATATTATATTTAAAAACAACATCCACATTTCTATTACTATGTATAGAATCAATAAATAATGTAATGTATAGAATCAATAAAGTTTAAAATTAATTTTTATATTTTTTTTATTTTGTGGTTAGAATCATCGAATAGTTTGTCTGTCAGATATTTGTCTATCCATAGAATTATGTCTATCGATATTCAACGCATAGCTTAAGTCGTTGCGCTACCGAGTTACCAAGCTATTGCGAAGTGCTGCCATTACATCCATAATATACATTTAAGGTGCAATTTCAGATTAATACGTTTTTACTAGTTACCATATTCTACGTAGTAAATAATCGATCTAAATAGCCGGGAATAACAATCGTGGCATAGCTTTTGATGTACGAAATAATGTCAAGGCGATTAACCTTGTTTTTTGCGCAGTCAAATGACATGACTTTTTGAAAATGTCAACGGCTTTGTCCGGAAACAGGTGGTAGGTGAAAAACTTGTCCTTGAAACTCTAAATATCTTTTGCATTTATCATATGAAAAGCGTACAAAGTACGTCAGAAAGAGTCTTAAAAGTAAGGTATTTTTATTAAAGTATTCAAGAATTATTGAATAACATTTGTTTTCGACGTTGACATCATCGCTTTTAACCTATGATCAAATTCAAATCATACCAACGTCTGATTAGTCAATTTCCATCGTAACAGCCAATCGACCAATAGCGAGTCTAGATTCACAAAATTGATATTCAGAACATTTTTTTATTATTTTCATGAGTTAACGGTCAACCGCAGCTAAAAATAATTCAAATTGAAATACGTGCTGTTCGTCTAGCGGTCATTACAGCGTCACCGAAAAAACAGAGAACAAGTGTCATGTCTGGAGCCCGGTGACTACAACAGTCAACAGTACAACAGTCAATCGGAATAACATCACGCGTCGCCGTCCATGTGCACCCCGCCTAAGTACCCCCAAAATTCACGTGCGTCCCTAACCCTCTAATCCGCGACCTCACTTAATCTTTTTGTCGTCCCGTTGTGTACGTCTAGTGCGTACGGGACCTTACTTTATCTTGTTTACGTTCTGCGATGTGTGCCGTATTTCCGTGAGCGTAATTTCGACCTTTTCTTTATGCATTGCGAGAAATTAGGGATGTTACTTGAGTCTGTTTTGCTTGTTGTAGTTTTTTGGGTCGAGCCGACTAAGTCGGGGACGACAGATATTCTCTAATATTTTTGTCACAATAGTGCCCTTTGCTTTCTTTGTCGATTTTCTTTTCGTAATAAGGATGCAGTTTTTTTTTTACTTTTGTTTATCATGGTAAATAAATATCTCGTTTATGTTTTATGACCCATAAACGAGATATTTTCCATGTTACTTCTTTTCAGTTTCTGATATTTCAGCGCTGTTGCAACCGCATTGGTTACGGATGAAACTGAAGAATTGCGGGTAGACGTAGCCACTTCCCTACTTAAAAAGCTACATACGTACTATAATAAATGCGAAATATGTTTGTACGTTTGTTGGTTTGACCTCCTTTCACGCAGCAACGGAGCTACGGATCGACGATATTTTAGGTAAGTCGATATAGTTTATGGACCGGAGAGTAACATAGGCTACTTTTTATTCCGGAAAAATGCACGATTCCTGTGGGAACGCGGGTAAAGCCGCGGGCAGACACTAGTAGGCAGTAGCACACAAATGTTAACCACGAGATATGAACAAAACATTTTAATACTTTACAGCTGATCAATCTATTACCTGTTCTTCAATTTTGTTATGGATATTATATGACAGACTAAATTCTTTGGTCAAACAGAAACTTTGCACAGAATCTTTTTGTCTAAAGATTTTTTTTCAGTAGAACGTTTAACTTTCATTTATACCGTGAGAACGAACGACACGCGCATGACACCTTATTCAGATTTCGTTACAGACACTTAAAAAACATCGACCAAAAATTCCGTTACTCCCCAACAATTTGTAACAGTGTTCGCTTAAAAACATACAAAAATACAATGTATCGTAGGTATGTCGAAATGTTTTATTTCTGTGCAATCTTTGTGTAGCAGCTGTGTTTTTCTCTCGTACTTATGGATAAATAGCAAGCGATCAGCACCCCTACACAAGTTTAATAATACGTAATTGGATGTTAGGTTCTTGAACATTTCCAAATGGTTCAAGTTCAATTTTACACTTTTATGTTAAGCATTTGATCTTATATTAAAGTAAATCACTGCACTATAAGTCTTATTTATGTGCGACTTTACTCGCTACAGTTATAAGAATGTGAGGTTTATTGTACTGGTTGGGATAAAACTTTATTTTTCGTACAGCACATGTTTTGAACTTACGTTATTTTACTACCGAATAATAATAATCAATTCAGTTATCAACTTCGAGTATTTATTTTTAAATATTTAGACATCATATTCAATGGTATCATCTCACACAGGACCAAAAAGGATGGCGTGTAGACTGTAGAGTCGATGTCAGCGGGGTGGATAAAGGTACAAGTCAGAGACGAGCTGCAGACCGCAAACTGCAAACAGCAAGCCACACTACTGGTTTCTATGAACATCGGAAATTGATTCCGAGCTCGGTGACATTGCAGCCTGCGGGACGCGCAGCATTTCATAGGAATTCATAGCGGCCCGTTACACGGTTAGAGATAGTGAAAGAGACGCACCAGATCCGCTTCTAAGATCTCTACTAAAACTAATAGTTTCACGACCACTGCTTGTTCAGTGCAGAAGCCACGGTAAACACGTGGTGGCGCGCAAGTGAAGTAAATATGTAACGTAAAGCGGAGCAGTCATCGCTTTGAGTCCATGCAGAGAATGAAAATGACAGCACTATCTGCCTGCTTGAACATAAAATGTAACAAGTAAAATTCAATTGAGGCAGATCATTGTAAGGCATTTATGTAAACAGTTTTATTTAGAAGGTAGTGTGAAATGTTACTGAAACCGGAGCGTAACAACATTCGTCGCAGCCCTATCCAAAATACAATTTGTTTATCCACGGAGCGACAGTTTGAGTATGTATGAGTTGCTATAAAATATTCAGTTTATAAATGCGATTCGTGATACGATTCCTCAGGTTGGGGACGAAATGTGACTGCTGCAGAATACTTTGTCAAAACTCGAAATAATTCAGGCCGAGATATGTTTTTGCAGCAGTAAAAATTATGACATCGTTCATTTTGCAAACTCGACGCGGGTAATAAGTAATAACACAAGTCTTCATCAAGAGGTAACTTTACATTGATCATTAGGCTCTGTGACATAATGTCTCCCTTCTACATTAAGATTTACTGTCACCCCTAAAGAAATAAAGGAGAAGGCATTTGAATTATTTGAAAAGGTTATAACTATAAATTACCCACAATATATATCTTATTTAAAATGGACTTTCACAAAGTAACGCTTGATTCCATCAAATAGGTTATGTGTCATAAGCTTTTGTTTTATTTTATAAAGGTATAAAGATTTTTTTGGAAAAATATTTTTATCCGGACAAGCTTTAATAAAATACGTAATTGGTACCGTAATCTTCAGGATCTTCAGGGCCATGGACATCATCTAGGATCAGAGTACTTGTATAGACAAATCAAACGAGCCACACTCGATGGGGTTACGTCGTTTCGTAACAGAGTTTCGTGGCCGCCTTTCGGCTCCACCATCAGACGAGCTCTGTGACTTCAGTATATTACATTGTCATCCGATTAACATATTATGAATTTCAGCTCAATCGAACACCGGGACGTGGGTCAAATTTAGCTTACAAGATTAGTTACATAAAAGCTTGTCAAAATTATAATTTTCGAAACCTTGCATCTAGTCATTGTGTTCCGTGTGTGGCAGCTTCTCTTGAGAGCTGTCATTCTAAGTAAAGTGTACTTAACAATTTTGACTTCAAAATCACTTAAGATCAAGTAAATAGTGGTAACCTAACAAAATTACTATTATAGACCTTTCACCTAAAAAATCTTGCATTTTGTAAACAACTGGAACAAATTCCATCCTCCTAAAAATTTATAAATGGCTAAAATGTAATATATATAATTGATAATCAGGCGTTACTTTCCCGAAAATCATTTTTGATTATAATATTTTACAAAATTTTTTTTTATTATTGTCATAATTCTTACCTGTGGTTCGTCGTTAAGTTTTTTATTGTGCTCGTCGTTTGGTTCTGTAGATCGCTTGTGGATCTCATGATGTGACAGTAGGTAGTAGTTCTTGAGTGAACCGATCTGAAACAACAGAAAAATGTATGGTTTAATTTTGAAGCTAAGTTGTTTGAAGTTTGATCTCTGCTGATCGCGCCAGGTAGCGACAACCAATCAAGTGATGTGGTTAACACACAGCGTTACACACAGTTATATACGCAGTTTTGTGGTACGTATACGTCGACACAATAAGGTATACAGCCTGAGTTTCAATTGGTACTTATGTCCCGAAAGGGGGGTAATCTACTCCTGGCGACATTTGTTTTTCGATTATTTGCAATTCGGAATTTTTCTTTAAAGAAAAGGCATTTAAAGTTCACGTAAAATTTCTACTACAGAACTTCCGGGCTACTACAGAACTTAATCAGGTGATTCACTTGAACTTTGCTAAATGATGATGTTGATTAGAAGACTTTAGAAAATTTTAAGAAAATGCCGCGTACTTCACATTTAAAGTGGATTATGGATTTTTTATGACGTATTTTCAAGAGAGGATCTCAACAACCATGGTCCTAACCATCTCCTTCCGGGATAACATACCGATTCAAACTCAAACATTCCTAGGTCCGATTTCCAAAAGTTTGTTCTCGGGTCTTGTATGTTTGTGTTGTGTATCAATGCCACCTGCAACACTGCGAATCCTAGTGCAGGCGGATTAATATGTGTTATTAAAAGAAAGAAAGAAACATTTACGCGCAGTAGTGTATCCTTACATTGTTTTGTCTTAATAATTACTATTTTCTACCCTAATTTAATAAAAGAGTTGAATCAGTCATACGCAAAGTAGAAGTAATTACTTGTCATAATATTCATTTACAATACGTCAAATAGGAATATCAATAAAAAATAGATAAAGAATTCAGCCACATCAATGACGTACTCGTATGGCCACGTACTACGTACGCTCTTATTATATCATTATTTTTATAGATTTCGGTGATGAGTCTGAATAAAAAACAATATTACTTCATATTATTCTCGGACACAACCCTCTGTTATTTTTATCCCCATTCACGTCCAAACTCGTCGAATAAAGTTCCTATTGGGCGCTATAAAACATTAGCGTTCTGGCAATTCATTCGAATTGGCGCCGCTCGGAATTAGTACCTTGGCTGGCTGTGGCGCTGAGCACTATTTTTAGGGGCTTTTCAATGGGCGATTGTAAATCCCAAGGCACGCGATATCGCACTATCGCCAGCGCAATCGGTGTTTTGTGTGCCATTTGACTGCAGCGCTTTATTTCTTTTTAACACATTAAAATTTGGGTCAACTAGAGGTAAGTAAACAACTGCGACGAAAAATATAGCACACATAATTATGGTTTTGACGCCCTAAAAATAGTTAACCACATCGTCGCGTAGGATCAGATAAGATAATGGTCAACGCTTTCCTATCATGAATATGAATAAGTAATATAAAGAGGTAGTAAAGCTTCTTTGTTTTACCGCTAATCCTCGGAATCGGTACTGGTTCGATTCTCAAAATTATTTCACTACTAGCTTCTGCCCGCGGTTTTCACCCGCGTTCTCATAGGAACCGTGCATTTTTCCGGGATGAAAAGTAGCCTATGTTACTCTCCAGTCCATAAACTATATCTATGCCAAAAATCACGTCGATCCGTTGCTCCGTTACTGCGTGAAAGAAGGACAAAGCAACAAACCAATAAACACACTTTCGCATTTATAATAATAGTAGGATATAAAAACATTTATACATATGAGTAGGAAGTAGGATCAGGAAGCTACATTATCCCTGAGTGCTATATGCTACTTTTTACCCAGATTTCATGCGAGAGATTCCGCGGGCAAAAGCTTGTCATGAATATAAAAAAGTTTAGACAAAATAAATCATCGTTTCAATGTACGCAAATTTTTTGTTCCAATTTCAATGCGCACAAAGTTTTTATAACAATGTTGATTGTCATAATAATCATCATTAGTGCTGCAAATTTTTTGGTCACAATTAATGATTTATAAAGTAAATTCCCACATTATGCTACATTTAATTTAAACTAACCAACTCCAAACCACGCTGAAGACAAAATAATAAACGAATTTGTTGTCTTTTAGACTATGCAGTATAAGGTTTGCTGGTGGGTAAAGGTTAAGGCTTACATAGCACCGAAGTGAACAAAAGGAGACATATTTAACAGTAAATGGATACGGGCTGATTAGATATAATATACTTTTGGATCATAGAATTGATAAGAAGTCAGTTTCCGCAATTCGTTGCTTGTTACTGAGTTTATTCGTAGAATATAACTACCAGCGAAAGAAATACGGAAATACGTATCTTTAGAATATTCTACGCAGAGATTTGCTGCATTATATTTATCTTAGTTGCCAACACTCTCAAAACAAGAGATGACATTCTGTGAACATTATTATAATTTTGTTGTGCGCACACTGGCGTCTCTGTCTCGTTTTATCATCTTATAGGACTTGTATACAAAGATTTATTTTAAGAAAGAACCGGTTATTACTTTAATAGTTTCCTTAATCGGTTGTGACATTGTGATAAGTGCTTAAAGTCACCTCTGTGAGAATACGGCATTTGATTGCGACAAAACGTTTCTTGGAAATCGATGTTGACATGATTGCTTGTAATCCGATTGAACTTTATGTTTGCAACATTGCGATGACACAATCGTAAAATACAATAATGATATACATGAAACCCATGCACCTAAGTGACTGAGAGTGAGCTTGGCCGAGCTTAACTTGATCCGAAGCACCCCAGTTGGAATCTCTTGTTACGAGAATAAATTACATAGTGTTTTGTCTTGCGTCATTATGTTCTTTTTTTTAATCCGCCGATTTGTTAACCTAGCTTTTAGCGCAAGTGGGCCTAGATTTAACCTTGAACCACTAGCTAATCTGATGTCAAGTTACGATACGGTCAGAGCCTAGTTTGAGGTTTGCAACAAGTCAACGCGTTCTACAGTGACCATGTTTACTCAAATTTTGTATGAAAAAATATACAGCGCCCCTAGCGGCGCGTTTTTGAATCATCATCGCATACTTAGGAACTTACTACTTTTATATAATACTGAGATGGTATATTGTATAACATCTAAGCTAAGATGGAAGATGGCTGTCAAGTGCAGTTGCTGGAACGCACCCATAGGATTTTTAAACGATTACTGTTCCATCAGTAAAAAATGTACAACATAAGCGTCCCAGTCAGCTAGCGTGCGTCTTTAATTAAATTTTGAAGTTAAGTGACGTAGTCGCACCACGTAATTGTAAATAGTTACAAAGTAATTAAGGGAATTGCCACGGCGTAAGGAAGTTGGGGGATGTAACTTAATTAATTTCAAGCACATTAATCACGATCACACTTGGCTAGATGTGGTGATCGCGCTGTTATGTCCTTCAGCGTTACATGGCTTTATCATTGTAGAATTACTCCTGTGACCTCCTTTTTCTGCCACGTATCTGCAAGATGTGGAATGGGCTTCCGCCCGAGGTTTTCATTCACATCTACAATCTGGATAATTTTAAGGGAAAGATGAAGATATTCCTATCCGAAAAAGGTAGGCAACGTGCCTCTAGGTATTACACGTTCATAGGCGGCGGTGACCGCTTAAAACCAGGTGGGCCGCACGCTTATTTGTCACCCTAAAACATGAAAAAAAAAACCTCGACGTGTTCCCAAACGTGTTTAACTTGGTTGCCTTTATTTAATGTTAAAAGGTTCGCCTTTGATCGTTATCTCATCTGATCTTAACAGACGACGTGGTCGAAGATAGTAAAGTCACGAAACATAGGGAGCGGGGTCTCAAATGTGTGTGTGGACTGTTAAGAGGCGAAAGAGGTCCAAATTCGGGGTGGTACATACTTTTGAATAATTACGCTGCTTACCCGCGTCTTCTAGAAATCTAAATCAGATTGAGGCGTTTACTACTAACGGACCACTCAAAACATCCATCAACAGGTGGTCAGTTAGGAATTTTGTTCTTATCAATCCATTACCACTTGGGTGGTTGGTTGATGGTAGCTAGCCAGGCGAGCACGGGATAATAGTTAAGGCACCATACAAACTTGTGATGTTTAGTAATAATGTTCTGACCTCGAGACTTACTAGTTATCTGACAAGGTAATCCAACGGTATAATAGTCGAACAAATCATATTAATTATATAAATCATAATAATTAATCTACAAAAATAATCCCAATTCACCCCGAACTTAAACGAGAAAGAGAATCGCTTTTGTCTAACCGGTAGCGGAAGCCAGAGTAGGCTCCCAAGTCCCACGGGAACATTCACGTGAGAGAAACTAGCGGATCTTTATCGGCCGTAACCGCATCGGCAGGTATTCCGATAAGTTTATGTTAGTTTTATTACGCTTCGTATTAATTGCACGTGGCGACCCGCACATGGGCCACTCGCAACTGTTGTTTGATAGGTGGTAGGAGTAACTGTTCTGCGAGTATCCGTCTGGGTGGGTACCACTCTTTTGCTCGTGAAGTCTGCCGCCAAGCGGGACTGTACCAGCTTTACTGTTGCTAATACTGTGTTCCGGTTTGATGAGCAAAGTAGCCAGTGAAATTACTGGGCTTATGAGACTTAATATCTAGAATAGAGACTGGCTCACAAGTGCGGTTTTCGGAATATTCCGGGAGATTTTCTGCTCGAGGCCACAATGATTTATATCCTCGAAAGCTCAAGCTAATTGTAGGATTCACTTCGACCTAGAGATGACAAATGACTGCAGATAGCAATTGAAATCGCAGCAGCAAGCAGAAGATCTACCAAATAAATATAAAAGTTAAAAACTACAGAAAATTTACTTCAGATACTTTCTCTAAATTCTACGTAATACTTGGCTTCTAAAATAATTCTAATCCTAAGAATGCACTCGTATAATACCTAATACGAGTAAATAACGAGTCCGTTGTGTTATTTTTTTTGTAAAGAAAAAGTGCCGGTTAATTCCACATTTTTTCGAATAAAAAGTATTCCAGACTGAAGTCGGGAATATAACCGGACCAAAAAAGAAATGTTTTTATAATCGGTTTAGCGGTACCGGAGAACAAACGTTTTATTTTAATGTACATTTGAACGGATTTGCCATAAAAAGGAACGATATTACCAACAGGATAATAATAATACTGGCAACCAATGCTGTTCTTCGAAAAAAGTTAAGCCCAAAGCTCCAATCTTCCGAATTAGAAGTAATTTATTTACGTAACATGCTTTTGTTTGAAGACGTTTTTACTAGGGGTGTGCAATCCGATGGATCTGATCCAACAAGAAATCTGTAGATCCAACATCCTGGACTACAGAAATAGTTTTTAAAACCTACCTATATTAAAGTATACAGAACGTAGAGATAAACATCTATACAAATATATAAATTGAAATGTCTGTTTGTAATATCAAAATAACAGCTTTTTACTAAATGCATGTGAAAGTATATACGGTACCTATAACATAACAACCATTTTAAATTTTTTTACCTGTCTGTCTGTCCGTCTGTCTGTCTGTCTGTCTGTCTGTTTGTTCCGGGTAATCTCTGAAACGACTGGACCGATTTTGACAGGACTTTCACTGGCAGATAGCTGATGTTACAAGGAGTAACTTAGGCTACGTGGGCGAAGCCGCGGAGCACAGCTAGTTATAATATATACTTCATAAGAGTTTAATTTCCCAGTCAAGCAAAAAATAATAATAGAGCATAATAAATACTAGTAATAGACCATGATAAGAGAAAGGAGGTAAGATGTATGGTAGGAAGGTCGTTGGTCACCAGTGGGGCAATTCAGGCTAATATATAAGAATAATCTATACAATTAAATAAAATTGAAGTGTCTGTTTGTAATGTCAAAATCACAGCTTTTTACCAAATGCATGTGAAAGTATATATGGTACCTATAACAAAACAACCATTCTTCATCATTTTTGTCTGTCTGTCTGTTTGCTCCGGGTAATGTCCGAAACGGCTGGGCCGATTGCTTGTCGATTCCATGCAAATATCATATGCGCCCGATCCGTACTTTTGTAAAATCGGATCGGATCGACAGATCACTGCTATTTACTTCCAATCTCTACAAAGCAGTCTCGCTTTCACATCTCTACAAATCTCCCCGTTGCTTGGTCTCGGTAAATAATGAAGACTGAAATCTTAGAGCTTTCGTTTCGGTTTCGTATCTAGGAGTATTAAGTACTAGAAGATAAAGATAGGGTATCTAAAGACTCTTCTTTATGAACCATATTCGAACGTTTATTACCCTCGCTCGTAAAGTTTTAGCGACAACCTCAGAATGGGGGTTGGTTCACAATTGTTGGTGTTTTATGGGCAAAAGACAGCACTTTAGTGTATTGGCTTTGCTTATTTATCGCTTGCAATGTAAGCATGTTGTGTCTTCTCATGGGGTTATGAGTTATAAAGATAATATACAACGGCTACAAATTATACGAAAGGTGTACTATCAACTGGAATAAATGTATGCGTGTGTAGATTTTATTTTATGACAAGATATAAACATTTTAATGTAAGTGGATTGGCTTTTACAGATAAATAACACATTCAGCAAAATACAAAATACCAACAGACAAATATAAAACATACGAGAAAGACATAGGTGATTTCTGTTTCATTTATAAAAAAATCACTTTTCGAAAATATAAATCTAAAAACAAATCTTTGTTTTAAAACACTACGGTACCTAACTCGGGATTCTGGTCTCCTCGATACCTAGGCTTGCCTAGTGAATTGACCATCTGGATGATCCAAAACTAGACAGTTCATATTTATATGTACTTATAAACATAGTTCACTTAAAATATTAAAAAAATCGAATTTTAATTTTGACCAAACCATGATGACAAACTTCAGAAGCTTGATAAATAATACCATATCAATCACTGAATAACCTACATCCCTCTATGAAATTGATTCCGAGCGCGGCGACTTGCAGCCTGAAATTGCAGACATTGCTGTAATTTTATAGTAATTTATTATAGAAATCAAAAGTGTTGCTGAGTTGCTGTTTGCGGTTGCAGATTGCGGTCTGCAGCCCATCTCGGACATGCACCATAAGGGTACATGGTAAGGGTACAAGGGGATTGCCAAAACTGAACTGGCAAAACTGCGTCACTTCCTTCTACCGTATGCGTGCACATACTTGTAGCAATCTCATCAATCCATTTCTTATATAGTGTCGCGAATTATGACGAGAATGAACCGTATCTTCAGTCAGTCCGGCCGCCTTCTGTGCGTTGGCCTTCAGGCCAAAATACCCACACAAGATACGGTTTTAATCAGGTCAGACGGAACTGAAGATATAATTGTTTGTGTATATGAAGGACTTTACCCGGAAACATCAGGCGAATTCACTGGCGCTCAAATTTATTACCAAAACCGATCCAAAAGACCCAACAAGCGCTTTGCATATAAAATCTCCAATTACTATAAAGTGCTCCCGCAAATTGGCCACCAGGTAAAAAAACAGCGCATTCAGCACTGCACCTTTGTTACCAGCAGAATTTAAGACCGTACATTCACCAAACGACAGTCTGGTCTATTTTTCACATAGGCCACAATTTATGCACCCGCCCAGAAAACGCCAGCCGCGGATATATGAACCCAGATTAAGTTATTATCAGCTCAACTTGATACTGAACTTTTATAACGCTTAAGCGCTGTATTCTCGTATTTTTGTGGAAACGTTCTGTATTATTTTAAGCGCTGTTGGATACTTATTTGGTATGGCTGATCCGTTTTTGATTAATTTTATTTACAGTTTTGTGTAATTTAAACACAGCAAGTTTGTTTATTGGTAAAGTAAAATGTTGTTTACATATTTGCTTAAGTCAGTTCGATTGAAAAATTCATTAAACATCACGTTGAGATTTTTGTGTCAGGCTAGGACGCTTCGGTTAATCTATTTCTATATAGTAAAACAAATGTTGTAGACGAATGTTGAGACTGGAGGTCTACAACATTTTTTTATTTGATATTCGGAATTTTTCATTGAAGTTTATTTTAAAGTTTACCACAAAATACTACTACAGAACTTCCGGGCTCTAGATCCGCTGATTCACTTGAACTATGTTGAACTTTGTTCAATGATGATATTCATTAGGAGAGTAATTCAAATGTGAAGTCATTTGAAGTTAATTTATTTTTTTGTATGGAAAGTTTGAATGAAGTATTTCCAAGGGAGGTTCTCACAGTCGACAACCATGGTCCTAATCACGCCCTTATTGGATAATACACCAATTCAAACTCACCCTGTATTATAAGACTTTATACCTGATGTCTCAGAGTAACTAGCGCACAGCAATGCCGCGCAAACACACGTGATTCAAAGTTCTGAGTGGCACTGCTATTGTTATAAACAGGCATTATGGTTAACAAACGACCTACTCATCTTGTAGAATAAAAGAACCAGCTATACCTACATAGTTTCTACTTACTTACTTTATCTTCAGCGGCTGTACTACGATTCTTATTACGTGAAGCCATCCTCATAATCAGCGCGAATGCACCCAGAACAAAGGGTTCTTTGCGCAATTCATTAAGAAACCGTGTCAACCATGCCAAGCCACCTCAGCTATAACTATGATAAACTAGTTCATCAATCCAGAAATGCTGAATTAGATTAGTTAGTTACCTCAGTTCCTGTTCGCAGCCTTAGAGGCAAACTTCGATGAGGAGTGAACTTTAACAAGATTCTGTCGAAACGAACTCAAACTATTAGGTTGGGGAAAAAGTCTTTTCGCATTATAGTATGTATGAACTTGTAATAAAATATCTTTGGCTATACTATTTGTATCTGGCTGGTTTTGGTATCATATGTAAGTTTAAATTTTAAAGAACATAATTCCAAATTCAAAGTAGGAAAATGTGTGATTTTCATTTGTTTTTCGTACTGTCAAAATGAGTGAATCTAATGAAGAAATTCGATACATTTTAAAATTTTACTACAAAAAAGGTAAAAATGCAACGCAAGCCGCGAAAAAAATTTGCGATGTTTATGGACCTAGTGCAGTGTCTGTGAGAGTAGCACAAATTTGGTTTAAGCGTTTTCAATCCGGAAATTTTGATTTCAAAGATGCACGTCGCTCTTGTCGCCCTATTACGGATAAAATGAATGCCATTTTTGAAAAAGTGGAACAAGATCGACATATCAGTAGTTACGACGTAGCTGAAGAACTGGGAATTGACCACAAAACAGTTTTGGCGCATTTGAAAAAAACTGGGTACACAAAAAAGCTCGATATTTGGGTACCTCACGAGCTCACTGAAAGAAACCTAATGAACCGTGTACTCATTTGTGATTCTTTACTACAACGTAATGAAACCGAACCATTTTTGAAGAAGCTGATAACTGGTGATGAAAAGTGAATCACGTACGACAAGAACGTGCGAAAAAGGTCGTGGTCAAAGACCGGTCAGGCTTCACAGACTGTGGCGAAACCCGGGTTAACTCGCAACAAGGTGATGCTGTGTGTGTGGTGGGATTGGAAGGGCATTATTCATTATGAGCTGTTACCACCACGCAGGACCATCGATTCTGAACTCTACTGCGAACAACTGATGAAATTAAAGCAAGAAGTTGAGAGAAAGCGGCCGGAATTAATCAACAGAAGGGGTGTGGTTTTCATTTTCATGGTTTTTCATGATAACGCTAGACCTCACACATCTTTAGCCACTCAGAAAAAATTAAGAGAGTTTGGCTGGGAGGTGTTAATGCATCCGCCGTATAGTCCTGACCTTGCACCTTCAGATTTCCACCTGTTTCGGTTTCTTCAGAATTCTTTAGGCAGTGTCAGGTTAACATCACGAGAGGACTGCCAAAACCACTTGTCGCGGTATTTTGGTCAGAAGTCCCAAAATTTCTATAGCAATGGGATCATGTCCCTACCTACAAGATGGCAAAAAGTTATCGAACAAAATGGTACCAACATACTTTAGTTAAATGTAAATAAACTATATTAAAAAATGTTTTGAATTTTCTTAAAAAATGCGAAGAAACTTTTTCCCCGACCTATTATCTTGCGCTTCAAACCTAGCTGCACGATAAAAACAGTAGGGGTCTTTTTAATATGCAAATGGACTAACTACTTTAAAACATGTCTAGCACAATTTACTTTGAGACACATGAATAAAATATTTTTTTATTATGAAAGAACTGAGCTATTTGTCTATAGGGTCCTTTAGAGAGTCATCGAAATGTGGGACAGCGCAAGGCGTTCAGTCGTTCAGGGGTGAGGGCAGTGATGCTCCCGCACCTGGCGCAGCTCACCTGCCATAGATAGGTCCCTCAAAAGAGATGATGCACTCCGGATACTCGGGAGCATCACTCGGGCCGTAATTCTAGCGGGAGGCAGATCCGTTCTAACAGCACTACGGTACAGACGACATCTGACGGGGCTGAGAGAAAGTGCAAGCAGGTTCGCAACCCGTCAATAGCTGTGGATGGGCCGCCTTACGGCGAAGGTTGTTGTGCGTCGAGAGCCAGCAGTTAGTCCCACACTTCCACTATGCTTCCACCTGCCCCCTGGCACAGTGGTGTGCGTAAAAGCATTTGCTCCCAAAAAAGGAGTTCAGCGGTAAGAATCTGCAAATCATTGATTTAATGTAAGATTTGAAATTTGAGAAATTTGAGAGAAATTTGAGTGAAATCATTCGATTTCACTCAAATTTTAGCAAGAAGGAGAGAGGAGGGAGAATTCCCTTACTGTTTTTCCGTTGTAATTAATAGATGGTCGGACGATACTGACCACCAGTCTCAAATTCAGTTTTCAAAAGGGATAGTAAGAACAAGAACTTATGACCAACTCGACACGACCAGATATGGCAGTGTTGCCTATAATCTAGGACTTCCCCTAATAACGTTATTAGTTATTTGCTTCGGGGTATGTCTCAGTGAGATTGCTAAATGTTACAGTAAGGATTGTATCATTATATCCAACCAGTTTTAATTTGAATGTAATATATCATAATATTATAATAGTAAAAGACGTGTTTCCGATGTAAATATTTTCTAATTTGAAACAGTATTATTTCTTTAAGACTTAACAATTTCTGAAAATTTGGAGAAAAAGTGGTTTATTCGAGATACCCATCTGGCAACATTGGGTGAGAGGGGCAGAGGAGGGTTTCTTAAAACTTTTAATTAATTGTCAAAGTTCCAAACTCCGCTGCCAGAGGGACTCGCGTTACATTCCCAGGATTTCGAGTCATTGAGCATAATTCAAATTGTTTTCCAACAAAACAACTCCAAGTGGAACTTTCTTCAAGAGCTTTGATCTCCGCCACTGTCGGCTATTGGATACCTACTTAACGAATATTAGAAATGTACGAGATATCTACTTCAATTCTATTTTGTGATCTGTCTGCGACTCTATACGTTTATTGAATTAGATATACAAATATATGTCGTGCTCTATACGCGACACTCAAATTCCCTTTGAAGTCGCAAAATATATGATACATATATAATTCTGTAGGTATATTGGGATTACTTATGCCGGGGATTATATTGCTTGAATAAGAGTATACGGAGGATTTGGAATGAGCCCATAAAATTACGTTACAGGTGTAAGATTGCACATAAATAATTTGTAACATAACGTGAAGCTTCAAAATGGTGGGGGTTCATCATTGTGCCCAACAGTGAGGCCACTAGGGCTAATATTAATGTATAATATTATGTGGTAATGCGTTATACTTATACCACCTAACGTTTAATGGGAATGTTGCAAGACGATTTTCAACATAGTATCTTTTTTTTACTTTTAATTTTTACTATTACAAATATTTTTTTGAGATATTCATGCATTGCAAATCTAAAATTAAATTAATATATATTAAATTTGTATTTCGAAATTATTGGTTAGGGTAGGTACGATGGGGCTGACATTTATATATTAGTTAGGGAAAACCCTCAAAAAAAGACTAGACTAAATAAAGATAAATTTTTACTTACATATTTTAAGATCAAATACTGGTGAATATATAAGTGCAAAGCTGGACCAGAGATTAATATGTCACCGCTAGGTCTTTGCGGATGCTGTGCGCCATCTGTTAACGCGGACACAAGATGCGAAATGCCAGCGTATTTACTTAAACAGTTATTTAAGTTAAAGTTTGAGATTTGATAACTTTATACTGAGATATAATTGAATCTTGTAAAGCCATTGTAGGAAGTATTCATGAATTTTATTTTTACCTACTCTGTTTTTACTTTCTTCATACGCAAAATACGTGACTTATTTTGTGTTGTATGTTTTATGGATTTAAGCAATCTGAAATAAATGATTGTTATTATTATTATTATTGTAATGTGATACTCGTATAATGAAAAACATCAAACAAGGAGTGAAATAGAAATGTTTAAACTTCAAATATCAACTCCCACAATACAACGTAGAGCGATCCGAATTGTCGACGACCCCAAACTCACGGACCTGCTAGAGCTGCTTAATTTTTGCAGACACGTTCCCTCTGTTTATTCTACCGAATATACAACGGGAACGGGAACGCTCGGAAGAGCTTTTTCAGCCACCGTCGCAGTTCTATCACCGAACATTTCGCCACCGGAACAACGCTCATTCAAACATAATCGAGTCCTGCCGGAAGTCTCATACTATCTAGATTTATGCGATTCTTTCTCCCGCGTACTTGCAAAATGTGGAACGAGCTCCCTCCACTGTTTTTTCCGCACTGCTATAAAATGCAGTCCTTCAAGATGGGTGTCAAACGAGTTCACAAGAGTCGGCAATGCATTGGCAACGATCCCAGTGTTGCAAATCTTCAGAGGCAACGGTGACCGCTTACCATCTGGCGGGCCATTTGCTTGTTTGCCACTCCCATATATATATAGAAAAAAACCTTAATGTTAATAGGAGCAACCTAGGATGAAAGTATGCCTGTGACGCTTACTTCAAGGGTTGGCCAACGCAAGCAGCAAGCCGGAAGATTTGGAGGGAGGCATTTATCTAGCCGTGAAACAAGATGGCATGATGTTAATAATAATAAAAGTATTAAGTTGATTATGCGTTTGTCGTTGATTGGTTTAATCATTCAACAGTAGAAAACAGCAGTGGTTGTGGCGTGTGAAATAAACCACAAAGGCCGTGTATAGATGGATTATACATGCGTTAATAAGCCAACACGCAAAACACTGTAAATATGCACGCTGATAATTGATAAGGTGTGTGCAATGCATTATAGCTACCATGAATGTTCTAGGAAACCGTAAGGACCTAATAGATACAGCAAGCATATTGGTGCTTGCCGCGGGGTGAAAAAAAATTTATGGGACTCTAAGTAAAGAAATACAAAAGCGCGCATCGCGCGTTACTTATGGCGTTATACATTTGACCCTTATTACGGTTCGATTTTCATACTAACCTATTTTTCCATTTATGGGCGAAGAGAGTATAATTTTACACTGAAATGAATGTTATCGGCTTTTATATTGGTCTTTATTTGCGGCAAATCATATTTAATTGAATAAAACAGTAGTTTAATAGCGAAAATAAAATTACTTATTTTAGTATGTTATTTTCCCTATTAAATCACTGTTTTCTTTAACTAAAAATTTAGTTTAACCATGTATTGTCTTTGTTGCTCTTTGACAATTTTAAACTGAAACGAAAGAGACAAAACATAGTTTAACTATTTAACCGTTTAGCGAATGCCTCGGACGCCTACTACCAAGTCCAATAGGCCTTTGTCTACAGTTCCATCAGTCAATTAAAATCCAAACACATTTTACGCAAAAACGTCCCATCGCGCATAATAGAGATTTAAAAAAGATAGCAAACAATACTCATCGTTTCAGCCGCTCATGTCTTAAGTCCCTATACGAGCAGGGCCCGGCCGCTGACAAGGGTCCAAATCAGAGATATTAATTTGTAGGGCAAGCTGTAAATTAACCGTCGCCAGCGTAACCGACTTACCCTAGTCTATATTATAGGTGAAATATATGAGGCTGCACACATATTCTGCAGACTACATCCCGTCTTAAATCGTTTAGTTAGATATCATCATTGCTTTCGTATCCTCTTTTCCGGTAGGCTTTTAATATATTATGAAAATGGGTGTAGCTGTTCGACTGGCAAGCTCTTTAACTAAGGTCAGTATTGTATCTGTGTATTTCATGTATTGAAATTGTTATTGTTAAATTGTTATTATGTGTGTTTTTGACTTCTATTTTTAGTATAAATACATTATGATTATTTGACTATGACTACTTTGACTGTTTTTAAAAGATCTTTATTTATCATAAACTAGCTTCTGCCCGCGGTTTCATCCGCGCAGAGGTATTGGATTTTATGGTTTTTATTTTTTTGCACGGAACCCTAATTCTTTTTCTAAAATAATCCATAATAATAATCCATTTTTAAAGTTTTTGTCTGTCTGTCTGTTTGTTCCGGGTAATCTCTGAAACGGCTGGGCAGATTTTGACGGGACTTTTACTGGCTGATAGCTGATGTTATAAGGAGTAACTTAAGCTACTTTTATTTTAGAAAAAGAATGAGGGTTTCGCGCAAAAAAAATAAAAACCATGAAGTCCAATATCTCCGCGCGGGTGAAACCGCAGGCAGCAGCTAGTAAATAAATAAATAATAATATGAAACGCCTGAGTGCAACTACACGAACAATCACGTTCCTAATAATAACATATCTCCACAGTTATTCTAATACACACTATAATTTATTCTGTCCTAATAGAAACTAACAGCACAGAATAGATAATAGTACAAGCTAATAGTAAGCATGCCAGTAATAATTTCCAGCAGTGGTCCCCTGGGTGCAGATTAAGCACAAGTTAGTATCAGTTCTATGTAGAATTATATTATTATGTAGGAGGGATCATGTTTGGTCAAACTGTTTAATCTAATCGAATGTAGGACAGATTGTGGATTTCAGCTCTTACACACTACGACACTAGCGGATGTTCACACAAATATCACAAAAATTTCGCTTCCAACAGGATCCTGTATATATTTGTGTCCTAAACCTACATCATAAATGGGCAAATAATTTGAACAGAAAAATATTTACAAAAAGATCTGCATCGGCCGGGAATCGAACCCGGGCCGCCCGCGTGGCAGGCGAGCATTCTACCACTGAACCACCGATGCTTGTAATATACAGTGCAAATCATTTCAACTATATTCAAACGTGAAACGCGGCGACAGCTATATTTAGAAATGTAGATATGAACGTCGATGTTATTGTATTTTAGTTCGATAGCTGACGACACACGTATTTGATGTTCTCGCTTCTAACAATTCATTACTATTAATACGAGTAATACTACCTAAGTATCTAATCAACATAGTAACGAGTGTTAGCGTAGTTTACAAACCTAAAAATGAGATTTTATTGTTCACCCATTTTCATGGTTTTATCGTCGCTAGCAATGTTTTTCATACATTCCTAAGCGAAATTATAGTTATTAGGTCAATGTAATGAAAATCGAACTACATTGTGTATAATACACAATAGAGGAAATACATCCGATAACAGTTTACTAGTATAACTAGTCATCGTTGCGAAACTAGTTTCGGAGACTTGTTATTGTTTTCGGGAAACAGCTGTGTTTCGTACTTCTAATTTTGACTATTTTAACTGTCAATTTTATCCATCGCGAAGTTCCGTAGGTACTTGCAGGGCTGGTAGGAGTAGTGATAGCTTTTAGTGATATGGTAAGAAGTTGTCGAGTTTCTAGATACTGTCTTGAGTTGTCTATCAATACAATGATTTTAACAAAGCTTTCAATAAACGTACTCGGATAAAAGCTTTCAATAGAAAAATGTAGAACAAAACGTACGCGATTCTCTAGTCACTACCTAGTCTACAGCTTAGGAAGACTGTCGCAATGTGATACGCATACGATAGAGGATAGAGGAACGTCTAGTGGTTACGAGAACTGAATAATATTTAAGCGCGTATGTGTGCAGGTTGTATGTACTAAAGGAAAACATTGAGAGGGAACGTGTCACAGAGGTAAAAATAAGGCGACACATTTTATAAACTAAAGAAAGTAGTCAGCGATATTACTGGCTATACGTGGGCATGGCTCCCCTGACATCTCCCTTGGGGGAGACACGAAGATACTGGTAGTGGTCATGGCTTCCCCGTGCGGGAGAGACAAAGTACCATACATTAACATAATTTTAAAAGTGTTTTTGCTCCCCCGAAATAATTAAAATTTCGAATGTCACTATAATTCGCATCTAACATAAATCGTTGTTAATATTTTAATGATTAAACGAACTTACCTGTAAGTTAAGTTCTATCATAATTATGTGAAGTAGTGAGTTTGAAGAGATTTTATATATACACTTGTAGCACGCATAATGTCGCCTTGTCTATGCACTAAGTTCAGAGAGAGAAAAAAAAATATGTAGGTAGACCGCACAATTTCATTATTTCGTGCGGTCGGCTGGTTCTTCATTTAGTTCAGAGCTTATCAGTTCAAGTAGATATTTCACTATTCGGGACCTATGAAATAGGTAATCTGGGTGGGCGGGATGCTATCTCTTCAAACTCACTACTTCACATAATTATGATAGAACTTAACTTACAGGTAAGTTCGTTTAATCATTAAATTATGTTACAGTATTGAGTTTGAAGAGATTTTATATATACACTTGTAGATGTTGAGAGAAGTTGTGAAATATCTATTTCAGTTGAAAGTATTACAGAAGTAAATATATTTAATATTTCTTCAATAAATGACATAATAAATGTACTTAATCACTCAATTAAAAGGTAATGTTTCTTAAATAAACTATTAACATAATAGCTACAGTAAATTTTAGCATAAATCAATCAATTTTACTTCTAGCAAAACAATGATTTGATTCTGTATATGCTGTCTGTTATATGCCTGTTATAAAACTTGGCAAATATTGTAGAGCCGCCGGACCAACCGGCAGTCTTCCTGATAACATCCAAATTCACACCGAGCTTATGAGCTTTTGAGGTGTCTAGTACTATGTGCAGAGTACTGTGTGATATCTATTCCACAGACCCACAACGTATACTCTTTATCCATCTGCTAAGTGTTTGGGGAGAAACTTTATTATATGGTTTTTTATAGAAATAAAAATAGAGGTGTGATGATCACGTAATGCCGCTACATTACTTTTAGATAATCCGTTAATAATTAAGCCGGACCTATGTCAGGTCTGTCTCGAAAAATTGGCAGCATCAGCGTTGGCTGAGTTGCGTTTACACTTGACGTTTTTATTAAGTCAGGGATCCTAATGGAAATATCATTCCGCCAATTTTGAAAATTTCGGATATCTATTTTTGAAATAGTTTGTACTCTATGTGCTGTTACCAGCGCCAGCAGGGTAACTAGCTTCTTTAGTTATTTTTTCTAAAGAATGAGATTAATTAGGAATCCAAGTGGCTAGAGTTTCAATTACTAATGTAGTATCCCAGTGGATTCATACTTGGGTAAGGGAGGGCGAAGCCTAAATATACCCTTAAAACACAGTCGTCTGTGCTTATCTGACTTCCTAATACTAAGGAAGGTGTAGACCCATTTAGAGTGCCGTATAGCGCTCCCGATTGAAATAACTCTGTTAAAACATGAATAATAATTGGAATGTGTAAGTATCATATTACTTAATTTAATTATCTGACAGAGACGCTATTAATGTGTCTAAAGACCCGGGAGGGAGTTTTCTTATTAGAGACTCCCGCACAATACTCCGGCATCCAGGGTAATCTGCCGCTGGATCTGGCAGAAACTGGAATGAGAGATTATTAGGTCCTCAGAAGTTTGAAAAAACCAGTGGTTTAGTTTGTAAAAAACTGGTTAAATAGGGGATACCAAGGTTCAGCTGGCCATGTTGGCCCGACCAGTATGCACTTAGCTTTGTCGCTAATAATTTTCATCAATGCTTTTTTAAAATTATTGAGAAGGAAGGGAACCCGTTTTTACGGGTTCCTGGTTCATGGTATTTTTATACAATTTTGACCAATTCACAGAGAAAGCGTCAAGCATCAGGGTCTTTGTGCCATGATATGTATACAGGACATTTTTTATTTATTCAACTAGCAATCATGTCAATCTCTGGTAGCCAGAAATTGTTAATTATTTGCTGAAAGGCAAGATCAGATAGTTCCCATTCAATATCCGGGTGAATACACCTTGATTCAGTATCTGCTATAGTATTTTCTGTAGATGGAATGTATAGCGCTGTTATAAATAGAATTCGCGCTTCACACCATTGTCGTATATCTTTGGTCAGTTTGTGAGATGGGGGAATTGGATTCCTCCCATACGATTAATGTAAAAAATCTCAGTTGTATTATCTATTCGCAAGATAATATGACAATTGGATAAATCCTCTAGACACATTTTTAATCTTATGAATGTGAAGTTTTCTTTCTTCCCGACTTCAGCTACCGCTTGCCGTTTTTCCCGCACAGGCTATCCCCCAACCCCCCATAGTCGAAGCATCTGAATTCGTCAAATTTAATTTGATTTTTTGGATTTTCGATAGATTTAATCCACCAATCGAAATCTGACTGTAAACTTACAGGCAAATTCATGTATGTACTTTTCATTTTTGTAATGTTATCCATACATTCGCTATAGCTATGTGATATTAGACAGGTATCGTTAAGATATATTGCCGATAAATAATCAGCACAGCGTGGCATTCTGACCACCGTTTTCATTATTTTTGTGAAGACAAAAGGTGCCGTATTGACACCAAACGGTAGGGCATTAAATTCATACAAGTTACCGTTCAAACTAAGTCTTGAATATTTTTTAGAGTTATCATGAACTTTCACTTAATAATATGCGTCTTTGAGGTCAATAGTTGACCTGAGACAACATCTTGAGATTAGTTTGATCATTATTCTAAAATCTTCTAATTCAAATGAACATGTTGAATGAACTCGTTTAGCTTTTTCAAATTTAGGATAAAGCGTGCTTTTCCGTTCGGTTTGGGTAAAAAGATATTGGATATCCTCACAGGGCTCACAGTGAGGTATAGCACCTATAGAAATTAAATTATGTATAGCTTGATCAAATTCAAGTTTTTCTGAGTGTGCATAATTTCGGGGTTGAGGTATACAATGCTGATATGGAGTTTCAGTGAACGGAATTTCATAACCACGTATCCACGATAAAATTATTTTATCTGCGGTTATTTGTGACCATTGGTTGTAAAAAACAAATAGTCTACCGGCGTAATTTACCGTATTGTCTAGCGGCGGCCGCGACTGAAGTTCAGTCGCGATGTCCTCGATGATGGCGAGTGCTGTTGCCTCTGAGGTGCAGACTCCTCTTCATCTTTGAGGGCGCCGATGGCTGCTGTCTGTGGTTTTGAACCGGAGCCTTCCCGTTTCAATTTCTGTTAACGACTTGATGCTTTGGTTTTGTAGCAGTAGTCTTGTTAGAGGTGGAAGCTTTGAGATCCACACCTGTTTTATTGATCGCTTTTGCGGTCTTTAAAGTTTCGGCTAGTTCTTGGCTACAAGAAAACTATCTATTATCGTGAGCAGCATCTGATCTTTCAAGTCCTTCTTTAGTACAGCCAATATGAAATTTCGCCTCGTTATTGACTCACTGAGTTGTGTGTCACAGATGATGCGCCCAGCATCAATCAGCAGCTTTAGAACAGTTGGATCTTTATTATCCTTACTAAGAAGAGTCTTATAGGCTCGTCAAGACAAGCAATACCGCTGCTAATTTTGCCTTAGCTTGGTTCTGTTCGTGGAACATCCTCACTGCTGGAAGCACCTTTAATCACTGGTGGTGGAGATACATCCTCCAGTATTGTCACGTTGGCTATATCCAGCGAACGATCGGAACTCGCGTGTAACGCGCTAGTCGACGGTCTTGGTTCGCGTAGCTCTTGATTTTCGTTTTCAACATTAACAGCAAATTGCAAATTTGTGTCTAATATACGTAATTATACGTATACCTTCATATTGTTATCATAGGATAACCTCAACAAGTTGCTATATGCATGGCGTATTAGGTACGCATAGGTATACAGCGAGTAAGATGAACTCGTGGCGTTGCATCGTGAACTCGAGTAAAAAATAGGTTAAGTAACAACTCGAATCGTTGGAACGTGAAACCTCGTATACATTATTATCGGTAAGTGGCAACTCGAATTGTTGAAACGTGAACATTAGAACTTAACTTATATAGTTAAAATGTTACCTTCCGGTTCGTTTCATATTATTATTATAGGACAACCTCAACAGGTTGCTACATGCATGGCGTATTAGGTACGCATAGGTATACAGCGAGTAAGATGAACTCGAGTAAAAAATAGGTTAAGTAACAACTTGAACCGTTGGAACGTTAAACATCGTATGTATTTAAGTGACAACTCAAACGTGAACCGAAGAAATTGCAAATTACTTAAATAGTTAAAATGTTACCTTTCGGGTCGTTTCATCTTTTTATTATTATCGATAACCTCAACAGGTTGCTATATGAATGGCGTATTAGGTACGCATAGTTATACAGCGAGTAAAATGAACTCGAGTAAGAAGTAGGTTAAGTAACAACTTGAATCGTTGGAACGTTAAACCTCGTATGCATTATTATCGTTAAGTGACAACTCCAATCGTTGAAACGTGAACATTAGAACTTAACTTAAATAGTTAAAATGTTACCTTTCGGGTCGTTTCATATTATTATTATAGAATAACCTCAACAGGTTGCTATATGTATGGCGTACTAGGTACGCATAGGTATACAGCGAGTAAGATGAACTCGAGTAAAAAGTAGGTTAAGTAACAACTCGAATCGTTGGAACGTTAAACCTCGTATGCATTATTATCGTTAAGTGACAACTCCAATCGTTGAAACGTGAACATTAGAACTTAACTTAAATAGTTAAAATGTTACCTTTCGGGTCGTTTCATATTATTATTATAGGATAACCTCAACAGGTTGCTATATGGATGGCGTATTAAGTACGCATAGGTATACAGCGAGTAAGATGAACTCGTGGCGTTGCATCGTGAACTCGAGTAAAAAAATGGGTTAAGTAAGAACTCGAATCGTTGGAACGTGAAACCTCATATGCAATCGATAGTTATCGGTAATTGTGCAAATTACTTACAAATATTCCCACTCGTCGTTATGTTTCCTCTTCGGCATCTTGATTTTGACGAAAAAACTTGTTAACACGGAGAAACTTAGAAAAACCAACTTTGTAGTGCGACGCGGCGGAGCACTGCAACGTGAATGAAGAACCAGCCGACCGCACGAAATAATGAAATTGTGCGGTCTACCTACATATTTTTTTTTCTCTCTCTGAACTTAGTGCATAGACAAGGCGACATTATGCGTGCTACTACAAGTGTATATATAAAATCTCTTCAAACTCAATACTGTAACATAATTTATTTTACATGGAAAACAAAGACCTGTCAATAATTACAATAAGTAAGACTCTTAAACATCTGTTTATTAGGCACAAATCACAATCACAATACGAGGCATGGTAGAGGCGAGCATATATAACGTGAAAAAGGTACCTAGCGTAAGAGAAAATCAGAGACTTACTCCTTTATTCTATGATAGCCTAGTACTTCTAGAATAGTTTTAGATTTAAATGCTATAATAGCACAACTGGGGTTATGAGACTTAATACCTAATGGGTAACGAGCGCAATGCAGTGCCGCGCAGGCGTTCATTTTTTAAACACAGTTCTGAGTAACACTGCACTAATTGTTTTAGGACAGCATTATGCTTGCCATCAATCAAACGCTTCACAAGTCTCCTTAACCAATAGTATAAAAAAGAAATAGTTTGTTGTTTGTTTAAATGCGAATGTGTTCAGAGCTCTCTGAAACCAAACACGAGTACGTCAGATCCACTATGCTATGAATAACATTACGAGTGTCCGATACTGTGACATATTGCCGCCGCCACAGATATCGGAGAGCGAACACATATTTGTATGTACTATACACTTTATTCTTTGTATATATTAGCTCGCTATTTCATGGCATAGCTTCTAAAGCAATATCGATAGGATCATTATCATTGTGATCACAAATCCACTCATAACGGCGTTATAATAATTCTACATTATTGTACTGAAAGTTTTTCTACCTTTCTAAATTCAAACCACGTTTTAAACAAAAAACTTTGCATACGAGTATATCTATAACTCACGGCATAACTACTAGCAAGTAATGATAGGATCAATAATATTGTGGTCAGAAATCACATTTAATTCATGATCATTATCGTTCTGGGAGTAGCAAGTATTTAGCGGAATACTTCGACTTAGTTTAATGAAACCACCGCGCAGGGAGATCTTTGAAAACTACAGCCAAATTGAAATACGTCAGTAGAGCTATATTTCATAGCATTATATAGTACTAAAATAGTGTGCAGAGTAATAAAATATTAATTTAGTTAAATTTGTGCTCGGCAGAATTGGACCCACAATTCCTACCATGTTACGTAACTTTTTATCGGCTATAATTAAAACAAACCTTTGTATGAAACCTATGCAAGTGTTATTTTTAAGAGGTCGTGTTCAGTCCGTACCATTTTTTTATTTGATACTGGGACGAGCTGGTCATTTGCCCGATGGTAAGCACAACGCCCGGCCCATAAAAATTGCAGTGCCACTCCGATCTCTGAAACACAAAGTTCTGCACGGCGCTGCAGTGCGCCCGCTACCCTGAAACATTAGGTATTTAGTCTCATAAGCTCAGTCATTTCACTGGCTACTCTGCTCATCAAACCGGAACACAGTAATGCTCGCACATTACTGCTTGGCGGCTGATTTCACGAGCATAGCGGTGGTAACAACCCAGACGGACACTCGCAGAAGAGTTAGTCCTACCACCTACTAAACCATTGCGTATGTGGGAGTACATAACAGAACCTTCAAATTTATGAAAGTGAATGTCTGGACAATATAGTCAGTCATAACTCGTTACCTGTATACCTACACGCCTGAAACTTACGCAATACTAATTAAATGCTTATCTGGAGCGTGTGATTATAAACCTTTTTAACAGCGCAGTATTGTAGCGCTATAATAAGAAGATAATAATTTTAATTATGAACATAATCAATAAAGTAAATACACTAAAGGCGCTATGATACTAGCGTTTCTCGAGCGTGCGCGTCCTCTGATCTTCGTATAAAGTGACTTGGCGACAATTTTTCAACTTGGGGGTGGTAACTAGCTTAGCGAGATTTATCTGACGATGTTGACATTTGTGCCCTGTAAACTCTCTAGTAAATCTAATGTTCATCGAGCAATATCGTCCTCATCTAAGCTCGTTAAAACCTAATAACTGAAAATCTGTTTCCCAGGAAGTTTATTTCGGAATGAGCCGCCGTAACCACGAACATTTTCCCAAACGACCTTTGCACTAATAACCGCAGCACAAACTTAAAGGTCACGAAGGTAATTAAGGTCAGATACCGATGCTACCAAGTCGTGCAGTCAAAGTTATAGTGGCAAATGGCATAGAATTGTAGTTTTATGAATGAAGTTTTAGTACCTACGTAAAAGTGTCATTATACTTATTAGCGATCAAATAAGACAGTTCATGACATTGCAGTGCCACTCAGAACTTTGAAACACAAAGGCCTACGCGTCACTGCATTGCACTCGTTACCCTGAGACATTAGATATTAAGTCTAATAACCCGAGTTCACTGACTACTTCGCTCATCAAACCGGACCACAGAAATACCCGCACATTACTGCTTAGCGGCAGACTACACGTGCAAAGCTGTGGTAACAACCCAGTATATACCCAGACGAGAGTGTCCGTCTGGGTGGCAAAGGAGTTAGTACCACATGGTCTTGGCGAGCGTTTTTGATGTAGACCGAGTAGAATGCTGCTGCATTCTCTCGATATTCCCTTAGCTGGCTCTTACGAAAACCACGCGAACAGCTGGAGTGTAACATAGGCTTTACTTTTGATTCCGGGAAAAGGTACAGTTCCTGTGGGAATCTCCACGCGGCTGAAACCGCGGATAGCAGCTAGTAAGTATTAATATAATTTAGCGTCACATAGAAATGCCATGTGAAACCCCGCACGGCAGACCAGGCATAACGCTTTCGCATGCAGTCTACAAAACGAAAATAAAAACATTAGTCGTAAAATAGAAATGATATACTGCTGACAACACTTTGATGTCGGCAGTAAAAGAACACGAGTGCACTTCATAAAACAACAAAAGCTATAAAAAAACTTTGATTCATGGACGGCATCACATCTGTGTATCGAATAGAATACAGATATGTACTACATAATAATGTCATTCTCTGTATTCCTCGTATTTGTGATTTACAGTTACGGGAGGCTACGGTGGAATATTATTAAAAACTGGCTTCGCACTTATTTAATACCTAGGCCAACAGTGTACAATTTTCACATTCCCACATTACACAATTCACATTTATAGGTATATATTCATATTTACATATTTATATTATTATTATCAGCCGCACATTTGGCTTGGCATAGGTCGATGCTGTGTATAAAATATCAGTGATACCTACATAGCGTTAGTAACACGAATTTGTTTCGGACGCTGCTTTTATAATCATCCAGCTTGTAAAACTTGAATAACGTTACCTTTCCTCCAAAAACTGTGAGGCCGTAACACGATGATAAAACTACAAGCTCAGCTTTTAAAAGGAAATTGCATTTTTGCTCGGCGCGTCCCACCCGGCTCGTCATTTGACCGGCTCCATGGCTTCAGTTATTCAACTGGCAGCTAATGCCGAGAGCAGCTCTTCTCGCGACAGCCGCCTTTGAAATCGGCTCACGGCTTCTTGGCTCGTGATAAAGTAAATGACGAGCATTCACATGACTGTGGTGTCTGAGAGGTAAGTGGAATTGCGTCAATGTTTCGTCTGACGCTGTTTTAGTTTCTTAGTTTCATGTTTTCGGATTTGTAGCAGACGGAAGAAATAGCGGTCCGCTATACCAATTCATTGTTCACTGATAGAATTTAATGATTAAACGAACTTACCTGTAAGTTAAGTTCTATCATAATTATGTGAAGTAGTGAGTTTGAAGAGATTTTATATATACACTTGTAGTAGCACGCATAATGTCGCCTTGTCTATGCACTAAGTTCAGAGAGAGAAAAAAAAATATGTAGGTAGACCGCACAATTTCATTATTTCGTGCGGTCGGCTGGTTCTTCATTTAGTTCAGAGCTTATCAGTTCAAGTAGATATTTCACTATTCGGGACCTATGAAATAGGTAATCTGGGTGGGCGGGATGCTATCTCTTCAAACTCACTACTTCACATAATTATGATAGAACTTAACTTACAGGTAAGTTCGTTTAATCATTAAATTATGTTACAGTATTGAGTTTGAAGAGATTTTATATATACACTTGTAGATGTTGAGAGAAGTTGTGAAATATCTATTTCAGTTGAAAGTATTACAGAAGTAAATATATTTAATATTTCTTCAATAAATGACATAATAAATGTACTTAATCACTCAATTAAAAGGTAATGTTTCTTAAATAAACTATTAACATAATAGCTACAGTAAATTTTAGCATAAATCAATCAATTTTACTTCTAGCAAAACAATGATTTGATTCTGTATATGCTGTCTGTTATATGCCTGTTATAAAACTTGGCAATTATTGTAGAGCCGCCGGACCAACCGGCAGTCTTCCTGATAACATCCAAATTCACACCGAGCTTATGAGCTTTTGAGGTGTCTAGTACTATGTGCAGAGTACTGTGTGATATCTATTCCACAGACCCACAACGTATACTCTTTATCCATCTGCTAAGTGTTTGGGGAGAAACTTTATTATATGGTTTTTTATAGAAATAAAAATAGAGGTGTGATGATCACGTAATGCCGCTACATTACTTTTAGATAATCCGTTAATAATTAAGCCGGACCTATGTCAGGTCTGTCTCGAAAAATTGGCAGCATCAGCGTTGGCTGAGTTGCGTTTACACTTGACGTTTTTATTAAGTCAGGGATCCTAATGGAAATATCATTCCGCCAATTTTGAAAATTTCGGATATCTATTTTTGAAATAGTTTGTACTCTATGTGCTGTTACCAGCGCCAGCAGGGTAACTAGCTTCTTTAGTGATTTTTTCTAAAGAATGAGATTAATTAGGAATCCAAGTGGCTAGAGTTTCAATTACTAATGTAGTATCCCAGTGGATTCATACTTGGGTAAGGGAGGGCGAAGCCTAAATATACCCTTAAAACACAGTCGTCTGTGCTTATCTGACTTCCTAATACTAAGGAAGGTGTAGATCTAAACCCATTTAGAGTGCCGTATAGCGCTCCCGATTGAAATAACTCTGTTAAAACATGAATAATAATTGGAATGTGTAAGTATCATATTACTTAATTTAATTATCTGACAGAGACGCTATTAATGTGTCTAAAGACCCGGGAGGGAGTTTTCTTATTAGAGACTCCCGCACAATACTCCGGCATCCAGGGTAATCTGCCGCTGGATCTGGCAGAAACTGGAATGAGAGATTATTAGGTCCTCAGAAGTTTGAAAAAACCAGTGGTTTAGTTTGTAAAAAACTGGTTAAATAGGGGATACCAAGGTTCAGCTGGCCATGTTGGCCCGACCAGTATGCACTTAGCTTTGTCGCTAATAATTTTCATCAATGCTTTTTTAAAATTATTGAGAAGGAAGGGAACCCGTTTTTACGGGTTCCTGGTTCATGGTATTTTTATACAATTTTGACCAATTCACAGAGAAAGCGTCAAGCATCAGGGTCTTTGTGCCATGATATGTATACAGGACATTTTTTATTTATTCAACTAGCAATCATGTCAATCTCTGGTAGCCAGAAATTGTTAATTATTTGCTGAAAGGCAAGATCAGATAGTTCCCATTCAATATCCGGGTGAATACACCTTGATTCAGTATCTGCTATAGTATTTTCTGTAGATGGAATGTATAGCGCTGTTATAAATAGAATTCGCGCTTCACACCATTGTCGTATATCTTTGGTCAGTTTGTGAGATGGGGGAATTGGATTCCTCCCATACGATTAATGTAAAAAATCTCAGTTGTATTATCTATTCGCAAGATAATATGACAATTGGATAAATCCTCTAGACACATTTTTAATCTTATGAATGTGAAGTTTTCTTTCTTCCCGACTTCAGCTACCGCTTGCCGTTTTTCCCGCACAGGCTATCCCCCAACCCCCCATAGTCGAAGCATCTGAATTCGTCAAATTTAATTTGATTTTTTGGATTTTCGATAGATTTAATCCACCAATCGAAATCTGACTGTAAACTTACAGGCAAATTCATGTATGTACTTTTCATTTTTGTAATGTTATCCATACATTCGCTATAGCTATGTGATATTAGACAGGTATCGTTAAGATATATTGCCGATAAATAATCAGCACAGCGTGGCATTCTGACCACCGTTTTCATTATTTTTGTGAAGACAAAAGGTGCCGTATTGACACCAAACGGTAGGGCATTAAATTCATACAAGTTACCGTTCAAACTAAGTCTTGAATATTTTTTAGAGTTATCATGAACTTTCACTTAATAATATGCGTCTTTGAGGTCAATAGTTGACCTGAGACAACATCTTGAGATTAGTTTGATCATTATTCTAAAATCTTCTAATTCAAATGAACATGTTGAATGAACTCGTTTAGCTTTTTCAAATTTAGGATAAAGCGTGCTTTTCCGTTCGGTTTGGGTAAAAAGATATTGGATATCCTCACAGGGCTCACAGTGAGGTATAGCACCTATAGAAATTAAATTATGTATAGCTTGATCAAATTCAAGTTTTTCTGAGTGTGCATAATTTCGGGGTTGAGGTATACAATGCTGATATGGAGTTTCAGTGAACGGAATTTCATAACCACGTATCCACGATAAAATTATTTTATCTGCGGTTATTTGTGACCATTGGTTGTAAAAAACAAATAGTCTACCGGCGTAATTTACCGTATTGTCTAGCGGCGGCCGTGACTGAAGTTCAGTCGCGATGTCCTCGATGATGGCGAGTGCTGTTGCCTCTGAGGTGCAGACTCCTCTTCATCTTTGAGGGCGCCGATGGCTGCTGTCTGTGGTTTTGAACCGGAGCCTTCCCGTTTCAATTTCTGTTAACGACTTGATGCTTTGGTTTTGTAGCAGTAGTCTTGTTAGAGGTGGAAGCTTTGAGATCCACACCTGTTTTATTGATCGCTTTTGCGGTCTTTAAAGTTTCGGCTAGTTCTTGGCTACAAGAAAACTATCTATTATCATGAGCAGCATCTGATCTTTCAAGTCCTTCTTTAGTACAGCCAATATGAAATTTCGCCTCGTTATTGACTCACTGAGTTGTGTGTCACAGATGATGCGCCCAGCATCAATCAGCAGCTTTAGAACAGTTGGATCTTTATTATCCTTACTAAGAAGAGTCTTATAGGCTCGTCAAGACAAGCAATACCGCTGCTAATTTTTCCTTAGCTTGGTTCTGTTCGTGGAACATCCTCACTGCTGGAAGCACCTTTAATCACTGGTGGTGGAGATACATCCTCCAGTATTGTCACGTTGGCTATATCCAGCGAACGATCGGAACTCGCGTGTAACGCGCTAGTCGACGGTCTTGGTTCGCGTAGCTCTTGATTTTCGTTTTCAACATTAACAGCAAATTGCAAATTTGTGTCTAATATACGTAATTATACGTATACCTTCATATTGTTATCATAGGATAACCTCAACAAGTTGCTATATGCATGGCGTATTAGGTACGCATAGGTATACAGCGAGTAAGATGAACTCGTGGCGTTGCATCGTGAACTCGAGTAAAAAATAGGTTAAGTAACAACTCGAATCGTTGGAACGTGAAACCTCGTATACATTATTATCGGTAAGTGGCCACTCGAATTGTTGAAACGTGAACATTAGAACTTAACTTATATAGTTAAAATGTTACCTTCCGGTTCGTTTCATATTATTATTATAGGACAACCTCAACAGGTTGCTACATGCATGGCGTATTAGGTACGCATAGGTATACAGCGAGTAAGATGAACTCGAGTAAAAAATAGGTTAAGTAACAACTTGAACCGTTGGAACGTTAAACATCGTATGTATTTAAGTGACAACTCAAACGTGAACCGAAGAAATTGCAAATTACTTAAATAGTTAAAATGTTACCTTTCGGGTCGTTTCATCTTTTTATTATTATAGATAACCTCAACAGGTTGCTATATGAATGGCGTATTAGGTACGCATAGTTATACAGCGAGTAAAATGAACTCGAGTAAGAAGTAGGTTAAGTAACAACTTGAATCGTTGGAACGTTAAACCTCGTATGCATTATTATCGTTAAGTGACAACTCCAATCGTTGAAACGTGAACATTAGAACTTAACTTAAATAGTTAAAATGTTACCTTTGGGGTCGTTTCATATTATTATTATAGAATAACCTCAACAGGTTGCTATATGTATGGCGTATTAGGTACGCATAGGTATACAGCGATAAGATGAACTCGAGTAAAAAGTAGGTTAAGTAACAACTCGAATCGTTGGAACGTTAAACCTCGTATGCATTATTATCGTTAAGTGACAACTCCAATCGTTGAAACGTGAACATTAGAACTTAACTTAAATAGTTACAATGTTACCTTTCGGGTCGTTTCATATTATTATTATAGGATAACCTCAACAGGTTGCTATATGGATGGCGTATTAAGTACGCATAGGTATACAGCGAGTAAGATGAACTCGTGGCGTTGTATCGTGAACTCGAGTAAAAAAATGGGTTAAGTAAGAACTCGAATCGTTGGAACGTGAAACCTCATATGCAATCGATAGTTATCGGTAATTGTGCAAATTACTTACAAATATTCCCACTCGTCGTTATGTTTCCTCTTCGGCATCTTGATTTTGACGAAAAAACTTGTTAACACGGAGAAACTTAGAAAAACCAACTTTGTAGTGCGACGCGGCGGAGCACTGCAACGTGAATGGAGAACCAGCCGACCGCACGAAATAATGAAATTGTGCGGTCTACCTACATATTTTTTTTTTCTCTCTCTGAACTTAGTGCATAGACAAGGCGACATTATGCGTGCTACTACAAGTGTATATATAAAATCTCTTCAAACTCAATACTGTAACATAATTGGTGTCAAATGTGTCAGAGAAAGAAAGGACTATATTTAATGGAGAAAGGATATTGGATTGTTTACAAATATTTTAGCACCACAATGTGACGCTGCAACTTATTTTAAACCTATGAAGTATTAATTGAGCGAAGTTGAAGTATAAATTGAGTTTACGGCACGATAGGGATTTCATATCAGTGCGACAACCATGAATTCATTATTGAACACGCTGGGATTGTTCATATCCAGGCATTTTTTTATCAAATCATTCCAAACGTTTAAATTAAGGCTCCATAACAAAAAAACTAGTAACGACCTACTTGGAAATCGGTTATCAAGCTTCTAAAATTTAAAATAATTCGTGAAACCGATTACGTATAGTATTTTAATCATAATCCGATCAGCGCGAGCGTACTGAAAAGTTATCCATTAAAAACTAGACAAAAAGGTTAACACGAGAACCTCCTCAGAAAGATCTCTATTTGCTCCGACAATTTAAAAAATCTACGATAATGGGGCGTTGCATCAGGGAGAAAAAGGTTTAAATGATGGAGCGGTGAGGTTGCCATCAAGTAACAAACGGTGGCCGCTAGACTTCATTTGAACGGCTGATGGAGTCAATCTGACTGAGGGGGCTCGGACATAGTAAAAGCAGAAAAGTATGATATATTTATATAGCAATACGGAATGCGGCTTTTATGTGTGTGCCCCAGTACGCACACACCACTAGAACATCAACTCACGACGCGGCGCCTAGTCTTGGCAGCCGAGTTATTGTCGTTGAGGTGCGTGCGTAATGGATGGCGCAAACAAATCGCGTTCGGTACCGCTCGCTCCTGAAGTTAACCTACTTTTCTGTTTCTACTATGGCTTGGAGGGGTGACAAAAGTAGGTCGTTTACTCTGGCCGCGCGAATGCACCTTGCGGTTATGTGGTAGCTTTGGGCTAACGCAGTGAGGCGTAAATCTGCAATCATTTATAGGTGATGCGTTGTTTTTGCTGAAATTAAAAAGCTATTGTGCAACAAAAAGGGATTACGTGTGATTTTTATATTATTAATTATGATTAATGCATATTTTTCTCTTTAGGTTTTCAGGATTTACGAAGACAGTTTCTGTACTTATTCGTTTCTAATGTGACTTTATATTTATTTAGTTATATTATGTGTTCGTTTTTATCTGTTGTCGCTTAAAACTTGTTGCTCAAAAGTAACCGAGGTCAATACAAATTTATAAAATAATATATTATGATTATCAGTTGATAGTACCTACCTAAAACAGAGTGGTCAGTCAAATAAAAGTTACAAATAATGTAATAACCGAGGCAGCCTAAGAAGTTACCTGAAACAAACTTATAATGATTTTTTCGCGTATATACGCGATTAGGTATTTTAATTTCTCTCACTTATTAGGAAACCACCTATCTACCAGTGACCAAAAATTAAAAAGTATTAAAGTTTCTTTATTCAAAAAGTAAAGGTGTTCAGTAAATAGTTAACTTATCTATAAGTATTTCATACCTTAACAGTTCGAAGCAAAATATACAGTCATAATTCAACCATACCTATGATACTGTAGAAATATATTGACTGCATCGAGTTCAAACACCACCTCTGAGAAAGAGGATCATATATTTATTCAAAGAGCATTTGCTACGCTCATATTTCAGATGCCATATAAGACTATTTTCAAGTTTAATATCTTAACGGTGCACCTATGCAGCCTCAGGTGGCGTTGGACGAAGTTACTCGTAAAATAAGCGAATTCAAGAGATATAGAGATAATCATAACACTGTACGAGAAGAAACGCGTCTGTTTGGAAGAAAGATACGATGATATATTAGCAGTATTATGGTTTTCGAAAGGACAAGAATTTACTGGGTATTACTTACACTTTTATTTACGTAAGTATTATATCGAGATACTTTGGGTAAATACTTAAATTAGACGCCACTACATTTATTGTCGTTAAATTTACACTAAACTCAAGCAAGTGGATTAATTTGACAGGTCTAAAATTTTCTTTCTCGTGTTCTATTTTAGAAAGTGATATTGAAACTAAAGTTAGGTTTAAGTGAGAGATGACAGAATCGATACCATTATAATTAGATACTTAATCATATTCAAGTCACGGATAAGAAATTCTGCTGGCCACCGAGAAAGCAGTCTCTGCATCGCGCAAATACTGGATTTTCTCCTAAGATTTGCCGAGTGAGGTTTTTGGTTTCGAGTGGAATGACAAAAGTCGCTCGAATGCAGCGAGTTGGAAATATTGCATTGTTGCAAAAATCCGATTGACCCGTATTGTAAAAACTTCTAAAGCCTGAAGTGACGACAATGCTGTAAGAAGAATTGCGACCTTTTGAATAACGCGATCAATAGCATCACATTGTTGCGAACATTATTGAGAGATGTCTTACATTGTTGTAATAAGATATTATGAAAAAAAAATTGCATTCAATCAGAATCCGTCCGCCACAGATAGATAGACCTGTTTACCTACAAACAATAGTTTCTTTTTGTATACTATTGATTGAATACGAGCGGGTCGTTTGTCTGATGGTAAGCATAGATAGATTAACTCTTTTTGAAACACCACAATACAGATACCTTAAAAATTAAAACAATTTAACAATAAGTGTTACAATTGGCGGTCTTATCGCTTAGAGCGATCTCTTCCAGACAACCGTGCATTACCCCAGGCCATAACAATTGCAGTGACACTTACAATTTTGAAACACAAAGGTCTACGCGGTACTGCATTGCGCTCGTTACTCTGATACATTAGATAATAAATGTCTCATAAGCCCAGTAATTTCACTGACTGCGTTGCTCATCAAAACGGAACACAGTAATGCTTGCTACTTGCTTGGAGGCAGACTACACGAGCAAAGCGGTGGTATCCACCCGGATGAACACTCGCAGAAGAGTTAGTCCTAACACCTGGTTAATATACTTAGGGTCTTACTATAATAAACAGTGTATTACAGTTGTGGCAGACAGTGAATTGTTACACAATGTTTTGTCTTTGTTATTCTTTGACAATTTTAAAATGAATCGAAAGAGACAAACACTATGTAACTATTCAACCGTTATGCTCAGTATTTATTAGTTATCTCTAATTATATTGATCATCAACAGGGTGAGTTTGAATTAGTATGTCATCCCGGAACGGGGTCATTAGGACCATGATTGTCGACAAGTTGTGAGAACCTCCCTTCGAAAATCGTCATACAAAATTTACAAAAAAAAAATAGAGTAAATACTTCAAACCGGAAGTGCACGGCTTTTGATGTTTTTTAAGTCTCATCCAATTAACATTATCATTTGACGAAGTTCGACATAGTTCAAGTGAATCAGCTGATCTAGGGCTGCCCGGAAGTAATGTAGTAGAATTTTGACGTAACTTTAAATGCCTTTTCTAAAATGAAAAATTATGAATTTCAAAAACTCGTATACCAAATGTTGTTGGCCTCCAGGAGAGAACATTTATCCCCTTTCCGGATAACATACCAATTTAAACTCAGGTTGTATTTGTTAAAGTTACTTTATTAATAAAATGCATTGAACGCCGCGGCAAGAGCTCAGCCTCTAGGAGTAATTCCGTAGGCAAGCTGTAACGAACAGCGCACCCAATCACAGATACATTTCGTAATTTACACTTTTTACTATTCCCTAGTTGTTAAAACATTGACACAGAGCGTTGAAAAACCACTTTCCACTCTAAAAACCAGGTGCAACTGGACAAAATTCGCTATATTGTAAAAACTGTCATCGAACGAACGAAATCCGATACGCGTTCGATGCAAATAGAAATAAAACGGAATTTCTCCGGTTTTATACGCAAAAAATGTTAAAGCCCCGGCATTCCGGTTTTATACGACACGCGTTCCGCGTCCGGTTTTCGGGTAATTCTGACCTTCTGTTATATTTAATGTAAAATACGTGGTACAAAATATGTATCGTTGAACGTTAAAATTATGGCAGACTATTCAGTTGAAGTTACGAGTACGAACAGTTGCTATCAATGTTTTTAATTCGTGCCTTATCAGTACAGTTTTTAATGTCAACTTTATTCAGACAATCACTAATTTGTATACACATCTACAAGCATCGGTGGTTCAGTGGTAGAATGCTCGCCTGCCACGCGGGCGGCCCGGGTTCGATTCCCGGCCGATGCATAACCTTTTTGTTCGTTAAAATTTTGTTCTTGATAACAAAATTATTAATAACGAAATGACCTAAATTCTTTCCAAAAACGTCGTTCTCGTTTTAATCCGTACCCTACCCACTTGGGAAAATGTTACTAGGGTTGTTAAACGAGAGAACAAATATAATTGATTAAAACATATTTTATATGATTCATTCGTAACATTTAACAAGAGGTGACAGGTACATAAATATAAATAAGTGTTGCTTTTAAATACTACCAATAACTTATGTTTTTACAGTATGTATATCTTAAATTTCAATAAAAAAGCCGACCTGGTTAATTATGGTCTGGTGTTATGCTTACCATCAGACAAACGAACGCTCGTCTCCTTACCCAGTAGTATAAAAAAAATTCTTCAAATTCGAAACAATCCATCGATTCACATCCACGAGCTGGGGCCTCCATTCCCCTCCATTGTAACTCGGATATCATTTAACGAGCGTTGTCGTTGTCCGGGCCGTGATTCCACTGATGGCCCCGCTGTTACCGCAAAACGTACCAAAATGCATACAGCGACATTCAAACATAAATATATTTGGTACATTTTTTGGTTTGTATTATAGTTGTGTATTTATTAATACTGCTGGTAATGCCACCAATTTCTCTCCCTGTGTTACTTATTGTTTTATTAATAATACTAACTGCTGCGTGCAAATTCTTAAAGGAAGGTGTTAGTGGGAGGACTAACTCTTCTGCGAGTGTCCGTCTGGGTTGTTACCACCGCTTTGCTCGTGAAGTCTGCCGCCAAGCAGTTGTGTGCAGCATTACTGTGTTCCGGAAATTACTGGGCTTATGAGATTTAATACGTAATGTCTCAGGGTAACGAGCGCACTGCAGTGCCGCGCAGGCCTTTGTGTTTCAAAGTTCTGGGTGGCACTGCAATTGTTATGGGCCGGCGTTATATGCTTACCATCAGGCAAACGACCAGCTCGTCTCGTTACAAAACATAAAAAAAAACCGTGTACGTATTTTTTGTGGATGAAAAGTGTAGCCTTACTCTCCGCCTCATAATATCCACTTTCTATTTTTATTTTCTATGAGCGGACGGTATATAATTTTAGTATTATAAAATGTCGGAGAGCTAAGTAACAAACAGTGTTAGCGTACATAAAATTTAAGTATGTTTGTTATTGTACCAAACCTAAAGTTTGTTATTGTACCGAAGGCGTAAAGGCGTATAAGTTTTGAAACACTTTTTAGTTCTAGTCAATATAGAAACAAGTAGACCTACCTACCAGGTACAAACATATATAAATGGTGGATACCAAAAGGGAAGCCGATACAAATCGGCTTGTTCGCACACTTCGCATAGGTACTAAACTATACTAGACAACCTTCATATCTTCCACATTGTAACACTGGAATGATTTGCCGTCAGCACCCCGGCAGTGTTCTGTCACCGCAAAATTAGGAACGCAAACGCCGAAATGCATTTCCTGCTACGAACTGTACGAGTGACCCTTTATTTGAGACAGTTTAAACGCAGCCTCTAATACCTCGTTGACCCAATGCTGTGAGCAGGGAGAATTAGTTCTCACTACGTCCTTTATTGGGTACAGAGAATGACATCCGGCTGATCTATGTGCGAGAGTGCCCCGTCAAATTCGACACATTAGGGTATCGGGGCCCGACCATAAATAGGGGTCAGTAATATTCTGGCACTCTCTCTGGTGTTCTTTACGAATACACTTCTAATCGAGCCTACTTCATAGTTCACTGGAAAATTTACAGAATGAAAGCGTAATTGATGAAAGCGCTACGTAACTAATTTTTTGTCTGAGTGCTAAGCAGACGGCTCGCCGAAAATCGGTCACCCAGATCTATAGCGTCTATGACATGCAACAACTTCGTCGCTGCTAATGCTGCTAACGACCGTGTCCCATTTTTCCATTTCATCGCGTTATCAAGGAGTATGTTTAGTGGCTTAGCCGAAAAAAATCATCAACAAATTTTAATTCGACATAGAAGGAACAAGCTCTCTAGTAGCAGCGACCCTGTATTTTAGGTTATACGAATCCTGGATACTCAAGCACTTCGATTCCTAGGCGAATAGGATTAGAGACCGAATATGGAGCTGAGTTTGCAGCGTTGCACATTTTATGCCGGGTTTCTGGTTTCCTACGGTACTTTTGTAGAGTAGTGTCTTTTCGTTTACTAAATTGTAAGGGGCTTTAAAGAACCCTCATCAGCGTTTTAGAATTGCAATTGTTAATGCCAGATTTTTACCGTTTGCCCAAAAAAAATTCAATGTTTTCAAAGTTCACGTGCGTATATTTTTTTATTCCACATTAACTTTCGAATGCCTGATCAGATTTGGATGTATAATCTCGTCATCCCGAGTTACACTGGCTAGTCATGGTATTTTTTTAAATGTTTTTCCTAATTGGATAGTTTCGATAAAAAATCATACTTACTTATAATTACATTTCCTGAAATTCTTATTCACCAAATGACCACCGAGGTCACGCAGAAAAGTTTCTACACCAAAACAACAGAAAGGGTAGTATAGGGTTATACTCGTAAAATAACACCTGCTTAACCGTACACTACGTATACGTAGGTAAATGTAACCTTAGTTTAGAGCTCCAGTTTAGTTTAAATGGAATAAAATAGAAAAAAATTACCTAAAGCAAAAACTTCCTTTTTTAAAACATTAAAAAATACTTTTTATTAAAATGTACAATAATTAACATTTTATAAAACTAGGAATAGGAATGACAATTTGTGGATAAAGAGAGTAAGTTTGTAGGCGAAAGAATATATTAAAATAACGAGGATTTTTTTTTAAATTTATTTATATATACTATTGGATAACGAAGCGGGCGGGTCCTTTGCCTGCTGGTAAGCATATCGCCAGCTCTTAACAAGTTTATAGTTAATAGGTTATTCCTTAAGAACTTTGGAAATAAATTTAGTTCTCATAGAAAAACATATATCGAGCTTTGTTTACACCAAAAAAACACTACACCAATCGTGCGAGGCTGGCTACAAGGCAAACTTAATTACGTCCCAACTGCGAGCCACCGCAATTTGTTAAAGGTAGCAGCCCTAAACGCGCTCTGTCGAACAGCGGGACTTCAGGGCTTTACCCAGATAATCTGCCGGCTTAACGTTGGAGGGCATTAGCGAACATCCTAGAACCGACCGCGACAATATCGCGGCAAATTGTTCCTTGTATATAATATATTATATTAAGGGAGGTACCATATCACGAACTTGATATTTGGAAGTAAAGTTCGAACTATGATGGGTTTTTTAGTTTAAGGGCTACTATTTAGTTCATTCTGCGGCGAGCAGCGTGTCAACAACGGAACGCCACTAGCAATACTCAAACTTTAATCATAACGTTCGTTCAGTTTCTTTCAATCGTGTTCTACTCTTGATCTAGCGTTTGGCCACGTCGTACCTGATGTTAGATAAGTGATTCAGTGGTCCAATCTCGTAAGGAAGGAAGGCTACTTAACTAGTTAGATCTACGAAAACAAACCTTACTGTCATACAAAAATTATAATAAAATTTTGATGCAAACTTTCATCACGACCATCATTGGAACGCAGTAACATTAACAAAACAACCGTAGTAAATTGAGGTTTAATGGCGCGTATTCCAAAAGGTCTGTCAAATATTTAAATACGCAATAATTTACAAAAGATAGGTCCAGCCAACGCGGACACGCGAAAAGCGAGCAATTTTATTAATTGACCAATCGTAATTTTCATATCGTCCAATGATTATTTCGTATAGACAGCGCAACGATTTAATTAATTAACGGCGAGGTAAACATTGGCGTGCAGTTCGGAACGTTCTTGCACAAAGTGATATTGTGTTTGTCAGCACACAAGCACACATACAAATACTCGCGCATTCTCAAGCGCTTTGCTTGATGTAAGCGCTCATATTTGCAGTGGAACGGAATCGTCTCTATATTCACATTGAAATTAGCTATTCAGAAGCGCTGCAGATTGCAGGTGACGAGAACCCTGGATTTGTCATCGTTCATATAAGATATGTGTACAAACGGATTGACTTACGTCGTTCAGCTGATTTCAATACAGAGTACAATCATTGCCCGACCGGTTTCGGCTGTCTCGTTGACCACAATTCGTTTGACCACATAATTATGTATAAATGTGAGTCCGCATGAGTCATCTTACAAAAGTTTTCACCAAGAAATTGTCATCGTTCATTGGCTGCTCGCAAAACTTGCTTGAGATTGAGCTGCGCTTGAAGGGAAACACTGTGATGCAACTATAGCGTAGTGCTAGGGCAGTTTCTCGTTCTCCTATATCTAGTTGCCATCCTCAAGCAACCCGCCGGTATCCCAACAGTTTGTTCCAACATCCACATTTGATGAGAGACAGTCCTCATTCCGTGTTCCACACTTGATTAGAGTCAGCCGGCAGTACCGATTCCGTTGAAGCGGGTTTACCAACATTGACTATATCTTCTGCACTTATCATTCGTAGCGTAGTTGTCAAACACAAATCTAGTAACAAAAGTTGTTAAAATCTTACAAAAAAAAGAGAATAACTTTTTAACACCATTCTTATCTTAACACTTGACCCGATTTAAAGGACGTCAGATCAATTCGGACTCATCTGTCCGTTTACATCGTTACAAAAGCAAATACAAACCGAGAACACTGAGAAGTGTAAATACAAATGGGGAGCTTGAAACCTTACACAATAGCCGCGTCACCCGCGCCCGCAAATAATTGAGAGTGGTTTTGTGGAACGGAACGAGACATGGAAAGTTAGATGTTTCATGTAGATGGCGATAACAGCTGTATAAAAGTTAACTGTTAATTGTTTTATTGTGTCTGAGCGGTGTCATTAACTTCAACTAAATTTAACACTACATCGTCACTTTGAACCAGGTGAGAAACCCGGTTGAAATGTTTTTTAAAAACTGGTTTATAAAAAATGTGTTTTTTGACGTTGAATTTTTTAATAAGAAAACTTGGATATTTTATTGTATAACTAGCTGCTGCCCGCTGTTTCACCCGCGTGGAGTTATTGGATTTCAAGGGTTTTATTTTTTTGCGCGGAAGCCTAATTCTTTTTCTAAAACTGAAATTGAAATTGACCAATCTCATTATTTATTCATTAATTATAGGTATATTGTAACATATCTTCATGACCATAGGAAAGACGTGTCTTCAATGTACAATGTACAATTGTGCAAAATCAATTCTTATTTCAAAACGGAACACTACTTGCACACCACTCCTTGGCGGCCAATAAAACCAGAGCAAAGCAATTGTACCTACACAGATGGATTTTCACAGCGAATAAGTTCTGACACCACTAAAACGGTTGTCGCAATTGTCTCGTCCCAAGATGCAAGTACTCCTAAATTGGTGAATGGAAACTATAAAGCGATAGCTGGATCATGAGAATCTTTATCAAGATCTCTTGTTTCTAATGGGTGAAATAACAAGTCTAAATAACAAAAGTTACATAAAAAAATACGCCTGCCCTAGTGTTACTCGGGATGATGTAAGGATTCTAACGATACCTCATAGGTACATCCATATCTGTTCGGGCATTTAAAAGTTATGATGGGATAATTGAACTCACATACCGAGACCCTAAAACAATAGGTACACACTTTTTTGTGCAGTCGTGAAAAAAAACACTAGTTTTTTATACAGATCCTAATACGCAATTCTCTGTGACTAAGGAATAAGGAGCTATGACGACGGTAGTCTACAACGCCAGCTCTGCCCTTATTGCTATAAGACTTTCGCGCTTCATTCTCATTTTGCAGAAACACGTACGTGTTATTTATATTGTTTACTACAACTGAACACACGAATACACTTACATGGAAGCTTCCAAGCTTTTAGGCCACTATATTCTATTCGCACACCTATAAACAAACCTTAACAGTATCGCGTTGGTAAAAGCCAACAACCAAAAACCAAAACCGGCAAGTCGATTTGGCCGATCGCCAAAAGGCCAATAATACAGACAAATTCCAATCAAAACGATTCCAGTACTCGTCTGTTATTTCCATTTATTAAATGATTTTTCCAACAGTATGCTCGGAGCTGTAGGAGTAGGGTCTAGTCTGTAATTCGTAAAATTTGTGTTGGGCAAATGAACTATCCGGGACCTTTGCTTCCTTCCTGCGCACTGTCAACACTTCTGCAAAGTTATCGGCGAATCGACTAAGATAGAACTTGATAGTCTGTCTCCCGCCCGCGGCTTCGCCCGAGTGGTAATATATATCTTTATAAATTGTAGTCTATGTGTTATTCTGATGTATAAGCTAAATTAAAGTTTTATCAAAAGCCGTTCAGTAGTTTTTGCGTGAAAGAGTAACAAACATCCATTCTCACAAACTTTTGTGTTTAAAATATTAGTAGGATGTATAGGCATTTTGGAATTTTTATTTCATTTTGTTTATTCCACAATTGAAGCTTTTAGTAGAGTTCTGAGAATAGATTTATAAACGTTATTAAAGATATTTGTTTAAAACTTCATTTTATTTAAAAAAAAACGGCGGAAACGAACGGAAAAGTAATTGTAATGCATCAATGCATTACAAGCAATAAGCTGTTTCGCTTTCATTGTGGTCTATGCGTTGGTGCCAAGCTATAAAACAATGGAAGAACCGAAGGTGCCACAGTTACTCTATAGCTTCATAGTAACTTCGAAAGAACTTACCTGCGTCGACCTTTCTGGAAGTTGTTCAAGAGTTCTTACCGAAACGTGTGCTGCTCTATTTTTGGAATTACTTTACCTGAAAAAAAACAAAACAAATTAAATTTATAAAAATACTCCATATTATATAATAAATACAATCATATACAGGGTTCCTTGTCTCAAACGGAACCAATTTTTTTATCTACTACTACTATGAAAGTTAGACATTCTGCGAATTGGACATTTCGCGAATTGGACATTTCGCAAATTGGACATTTCGCGAATTGGACAATCTGTGCCTAAACGATTAGTTTGTTTGTAAAAATTGTAGGTGCCTTACTAATAAACAGTGTATAATGGTGGTATAGTTACACCATGTTGTGTCTTTGTTGTTCTTTGATAATTTTGAACTGCATCGAAAGATACAAAAAATGTGTAACTATTCAACCGTCATACAGTGTTGATTAGTTTTTTTTTTTTATGGTATTAGGTAACGAGACGAGCCGTGCGTTTGCCTGATGGTAAGCATAACGCCGGCCCATAACGATTGCAGTGCCACCCAGAACTTTGAAACACAAAGGCCTGCGCGGTACTGCAGTGCGCTCGTTACCCTGAGACATTAGGTATTAAGTCTCATAAGCCCAGTAATTTCACTGTAGTTAGGCTATAAGTGTGTACATAGCTTGTGTACCATGACACGAAATGCCTGACCCGCACAAAATCACGATCCACTAATGCAGAACGTAAGGCAATAATACGCAAGGCATTACAATTAAAAAGTTTTGGCTGCATTTGCAATATTCAATATTTTTTTAATCAGTATCACAACATAGTGTTTTCTCGCGCATGTACATCAGTTATCAAGCCAAACGCAACGTTTACATGGTAGAAACTATTTCTTCTGCGAGCATTCCTATAGGTGGGTGCCACTGCTTTGCTCGTTTAGTCTGCCGCCAAACAGTAACATGCAACTGTGCATAACTTTACTGTGTTCCTGTTTGATAAGCGAAGCAGTCATTGAAATTACTGGGGTGGTGATGACTACGAGTGACTAGTGCGATGCGGTGCGGTGCCGCGCAAGATTTTCTTATCAAAGCTCTACGAACCAGCTATGGACCGGTGTTACAATTTTCCCGTCACCTAAGAAAACGTTGAAACTATGAAATACGTTTTTGATTCAATGTGATTCTATAAAATCACGTTGATACAAATTCTCTCAGCAAACTGTTTGCTGCCAGTAATGATAAGCTTGTGGGTATAAACAGAAAATTGTATCCAGAGAGAGGTATACAGTTACCCTGTCCTTTAATTGCGAATATTCCTTTATGTTTCGTATTTTATTCACGACGAACAAAGGAATTTTATATGGAAATATATTCAATAGTAAATAATTTTGTTTGTTAAGTTACGAGTTTAGTCTAACTAAGGAGTTGTTCACGAGTAGAGGTGTGTAGGTTTCTGTTAGTTGCCATGTAAAAAACTGCACAATATTTTTACAATTTTCATCAAGATATTAAAAGCAAATTAACAAATAAACGCTGAAAAACTAACGACAACGAGCGACTAACCAAATACAAAAAACAATTGAACTCAGAAAAATCTACAAAAACCGGCGTCAAAAGCCTTCAGAACCAAAGCAAAAAATTCCAGAGCAGACATAAATCAACAAAGTCGGGCGGCCGAGACGCCTACCCGCTCAGCGTCGCTCTACGTCTCTAATAAGACAATTCAAACGTAAACGACATGCGTACATCAGCGGAACACATTACCTTAACACCCGCAAATATTTCCCGAGTCCCGACACGTGTTTATAATAAAAACATCACCCCCCGAAGTCCCATCTCAGAGACGTGGAGACAAGGCCGCAGTGAGGGTTTGAAAAGGTGGGGGAAGTAGACAGCGCCGACGACCACAACTGTGGAAACGGCGAGTACTTGGACCTGGCATGCCTTTATTAACGAAAATCTAACTTCGAAACAGAATTCGTAATAGAACAGTACACTTGTACTGTTCTATTATATTTGACACAATCCAAATATCTCACTCCGTTATCGTTAGTTCTCTCCTTTTAAAGGTTGACTGGTATAAATCGCTTTTCGCAATCCGATTATGACAAGATTACTTTTTATCTATACTTGTTATTGCAATTTAGTGTAGTGCACAATAAATTTTATTGCACAGTATGCTTTGTTTTCTTATAATTGATGAACTTTACGCCCCCACAAGCGCTTCCTTACAACGCCCGCGCGTGAACAGACGAAAAAAATATCGCAACATTAGGCGCGATAAGTTCCCGACAACGCTGCGTACTATTCGCTCACAATACACATAAAATGAGTACGATAAATAAAAGTTATCTGGCGTGCGTTGGACCGTGCGAAGTTGGGGTTCCGTAGATAATTGTGAATATGCGACGCCAAAAGCCGCAGGAATGAGAACGGGTGAACCACAAACGATCACTGTGAAAGCCAAGCGTGACTTGCGTGAATCAGAGAAATACTACTTTGGATTTTTTTTGGGTTTTACTTACTTTGACATACCTTTTATGTGCTGCGCTAAAACATATGTGCTGACAGCTCATAAAAAGTTTAAAAGTGTGACTGGGAATATGCGACTTAATACCTGGTGCATTGCCACTCCATCGGCACTCTGCGCTAGCCTTTTGCGTTTCATAGTTCTGGATGGCACTGTAATTGTTACTCCCAGGCGTTATACATTCGATCAAGAACGACCTGCTCGTCTAGTACCTAGTAGTATCAAAAACGCTTAATTTAAAAGCTATACAGCTATTGTCGTCACAATAACTGTACAGTTTGCTTGGGATCCTTACACATATTTTTTCTTAGCACGCAATCGTTCTTCAAACAGGTGAATAAACTATACCCCACTTCCTTATCCACCCAACCGCTTAGAAAATCAAACCGTGGCGTTGACAGAAGCACCTTTCTTGCCAAATTAGAACGACTCCTGTTTACTTTCCGAACCCTAATAACGCCCGGGGGGAAGCAGGTGCGTCGAAGGCGGTCCGCGGCCGACGTGGAAAAACTCATTCGTAAACAACAAAAGGAGAACCGCTGATATAACTCAGAAGGGGGGCTAGGGGGGAAGGCAGGTGTTGAGTTAAGATAAAGTGCCGACGTTATGTTCTATCCTGTGATTTAGATATGACCTTCTGAACGCAATCTGCATTAGTAACCCGCGCCGGGGTGTTTTGCTGCCTGCCATTGTTTTACTTTGCACCTGCGCGATGTAAAAGCAAGATGGTATCCGAATGGCGCGGAGATAAAAAGTTCACCCAAATTAGGGTAAGGCCGAATATCAGAGAGCGGGTTCTTAACTCTAAAATATCCTGTTTCATTTTCGAGATAGCGTAGTGGAATCCATTACCGGTTTTATGAGTGAGGAAACAAAATCTTTTTCATTCTAAAACCAAATGAGCTAGCGTTCCTGGCAGCAAGGCTGTTATGCTGAAAGCGCTTACATTCGTACCGAGTAAACCTTCATCGATGTACACGTGACTGTACGTACGTTACATACCTCAAACCAACTTTTAATGGCCGTCGGCACTTAGTCCTCGATCTGCACGGACTAAAGTGCTAACGTGTTTTATGTCTGATGTAGGGCCAATTAGTTTGGGCGCAATTAGGGAAGCGAAAGTCTGGCAAAGGTGACGTGCCTCATTATACGTGAAGGTCACAGGTAGTATTTAATAATTACCGCAAAAGGCATGGCAAAATCATCAGCTTTTTGTTTTAACTCTTGACATCTAAGAACAAATTTATCAGATGGTAAGTGATGATTTGGTCTAAGGTATAATACAAAATACTTAATCATACACCACACCAACGCAATTAAAGTCACAATCATGATGTTTTCCTGTACAGAAGATTGGAACGCGACTACACTATCCCTGAACCTTATATCCTATTCATTACATGTCAATATTAAGTTACGAGCCACTTGTAAGGTTTACTCCTATTATACACCAATGCTTCCATTAGAACATCACAAACCACTATCTCCAGATCCGATCCTATTCAAATCAATTACTGCTGAACATATCTGGTTTTAATTAACCGTACAACAACGCCAGCATTAAGGCCCTGAGCGCAGCCTGGACATCGGGCTCTCGAGCGCATTGGGCATATTCAGGTAATCAATGACAGGGCCCACATGGCCGATAGCACCCGATAGGCTGGAGATTATCTTAATGGCACCGCAGTGAGGCGGGGACAAATTATGTATTCCTGAGGCACAATCGGCCTAAATGAGAGGCCAATCAGCCGCCAGCCGTGCCGATGTAAACGGTGCGTTGACAGACGTGATGCTAAACAGAATCGATAATTTGTACTCTACCTATTGGCAGTCGAAGGAAATGTTGATTTGCTTATAGTTATTGCTTAGGTTATTCAACGGAAATTTTGGTTATTCTCATGTATAACCTATATTATATTACTGTAAAGCTTCATCAAAATCCGTTCAGTACTTTTTCCGTGAAAGAATAACAGACATCCATCCATCCTCACAAACTTTCGCGTTTATAATATTAGGTACTATCAGTAAGACTATTAGGATAAGATAAGAAGAATGCACGTCGACTAGTATATAGTCTAATTTTTTTATACAAGCAAAAAAACTATTGTACTGTCTCATATGTGATAAATAATATCATGTTTCAGAGAAACAGGAATGATGACTACAGAGATTCGTCGAAATCCAGTTAATCAGAAATTATTTTCGATATCTAAACGTAATCTTGATTAATAAGACATTGAAAGATAACAAAGACTCGAATTAAGCGATCTAAATTTATACGAGATAAGAACTAGCGTTATAATTTGCTACCTACACACTACTCGTATTATGCAAATATGAACGAGAATCCTGCCAACTTATAACGTTAGGTCTCCAATTTTCGCCTCCCCTTACATTTCCGAACAGAAGTTTGGACAACTTTGTTTGCCTAAACGTACATAATGTATGAGTATGTCGTCAATATTGTATGTAGGCTCTAACAATAGCGTATAACGAGCAACACAAACATCTGTTTCAAAACATTGCCTGTAAAGAAAGTACCATATTCATATGGCTTTTTTTTTTATTTTTTTTTATTTTAGTACATTACACTCTATGGACACGTGGTCCATACCCTTATAAGATTAGGTCATATATTAATAGAAATAAACGATATAAAGAAAAAACATCACGACGGGAACTATGGTCTTAAACTAAATTAAAATAGAACTAAATTACAAGACAACAGAAGGATTACAATTGGAGTTGACCAGACACCACAAGCGGCACCCGTTCACGAGTATGACCCATGTGCCAGCCATCGCTCTCCTCAACCATTACCGAGGGAAGAGGGCGACCCGCCACACGATGCCGCCGCGAGCAGAATCCTTTTCGTGAGCATGACAACTCCAGTTGCTTATTCATATGGCTTAAGAAGTTTTATTGAAACAAAGAGATGTATACTCTTAGAATAGCCGCACATTGGACAACCACCACTCACCACTAGACGTGGCCAACGGTGGCTGGGCGCGGCCTCCAGTCGAAGCCAATGGTAGTCACAAAATAGAGAGAACATAAAGGGCGCTCGGGTGCTTTTTGACGGCCTAAGCGCCCAAGCGCCCCTTCTGTTCTCTCTATATTCTATGCGGGCGGGGAGAAGCCGTTGTGGTCGAGTGGCGAGCCACAAACGCGGTCATCGCCTCAGCTTGACTCGATCGCGACACCTTGAACGCTCAGTTTGTGCCAATACCATATAAAATATATGAAAAATCGTGTCCGCAGCTTGTGGTTGCGTTAGTGGATGCATTCGGTAGCCCAATGTGCGGCAGGACTTAGTATAGGTATATCTCTTTGTTTAACGATAGTAGTATAGATTTACAGGCTTGTATATAATACGATCTGTTTACCTTTACAGTGAAAGTTACGGTGATATTACATTATGACGACACAAAACTTTGGTCCTTCGAAGATTTGATGGCATAATAAACGGACCCTCTTTGTAATTTGGTTGGAAACAAGAGTTGCCAACAGCCATAATCGAATTTTGTTCGGATTTGATAGATCGTTGTACGAAACTTGTTGGGAATTAGAGTGCGCAATTACTTTTATATACTTTCAAATCGAGTCTTTTACTAGAAAAAATATTTCATTGCCTTGATCGATTTTTTTTTTCAAAGTTTTTTTGCGTAGATCGTTGTACGAAACATGTGGGGAATTAGAGTGCGCAATAATAATTATATACTTTCAAATCGTCTCAATTGCATTGACTCGATAGATTTTTCAACGAGCAGTTTTTAGCACCGTGTAATCATGCGTTTGACCACTATCTCATCAGAAGGTAAGCGACGATGCGGTCGACGATACAGCACGCTTACCTAAGAGATACCTATTCACTTGTGACTTGAAGAAAACCATCAGGTTATAGCGATCAGGAAACACATGCAAAATTATCCCAATGGAATTATCGCATTTGCATGTCATAGGCATTAATTAGTTAATTACTCAATGAATTTATAGAACTCTTACTTAAGTTTCTTTTAATACTGTCTATTTAAGCAAAGACGTTACTTTCTTATTCAATATTTTCCAATCACTGCTGCAATGAAATAAAAAAAACATAAAAGAGATTCATACTGAACTGAATACTTCAATCGTAACGAGAAAGTAAGCGTTAAAATCGCAAATAAGTTCTGAAACACGTCTTCCATTTATTGAAATCTGAGATCCTTTATACCACGAACGATACTCCGACGATTCTTTGCAAATACCAACTTAATCGGTTTCTCATTCGAGAAAGACGTATTATGCCGACTTCAGAGCTACATATCATTTTTATTCGTACAGCTCTTTACATATTTAATATCTCGGTAGAGGAAAAAGTGCGAATTCGGGCCTACATATTTCGAGAATTAAAAATAAGGGCGAGGTTGTGCGTGCGATGTGCGATGCCATTGAATGAATAAAAATCCTTGAACCATACCAACAGCCATTCATTTTCAACAGGCTTCCAAATTCTTACACATACGTAAGTATTTGGAAGCAGACGCCGAAATGGACCAAAGCTTATCTAAGCAGACCAAATAAAAGTACTCAAGCTACTAACTAAATATGCTAAAACTAAAATGTACATAGCCGAACGAATGATAATTTAAAACCGTTTATTTTTTTTTACATTTTGTTGATTTTTTACATTCTGAAAATTTAAAAGTGAGTTTGTCTTCAAAATGCGTCTTTTTTGTTATTCTTACGACCTAAAAAACTATCGCGGTGGTTCGCTATCAGTCTGAACAAGACTTAGTTCCTCCACAGAGATCATTATCTTGTAGAATTTGAATCCGCTCATTAAAAACTCAACGCTATATATAGTTAACACAGATCAGGACTATTGAAAAGTCTAAAATACACAAGGAGTGATATAATTATTCAGTCGCAGACCTGTCCTTGCATTATGTAAGTTTAATGAAAGAAACTAAGTACACAGGTCTATTACCAGGGGAATATTCATTTCCTAGACCGTCCCTTGGCGAATAATAATGATATCTAGTTATTGTTACTGCCACTATGTCGCCGTTTACTGGTAGTCAGTTACCAAGCTCGGCTGTAATGTTCATAGAGCCAAGTCCACGTAGCCAAAATCACTCGATTCCTTGAAATAAATGTAATGTGTATTTTGCAAGGTTTCAAAATCAATGTTGCATAATGCTTTAGGATCATTCCGGTTTGTCCCCCTGTGCGTCCCACAGGTAAAACGTTCTATTTCTCCCCCAGTTACCGCTGAGGGGACAAACCGAACTATTTTTTTTCTAGTAAGTCCCGTGCTGTTTTTTGAGGGGGACAATTAGGAATAAAATGTTTGATCTTATAGGTAGTCAACTAGCTTTCGCCCACGACTTCACCCGCGTGGTACATATCTTTATAAATTGCAATCTATGTATAAGCTATATTACTATAGGTAGGTACAGTTTTATAGTTTGTTATTTAGTTTTTGCGTGAAAGAGTAACAAACATCCATTCACACAAACTTTCACGTTTATAATATTAATAGGATATTAGACGATCGTTCGAACTATCGTCGGTTTAGAGCTATCGTCTAAGTAAATGATGATTCATTTTATTTATACGCGACTGCCAAAATAAGGAATGTGTTATTTTCAGGTTCATGATATATGCAAGTTTATTTGTTCCTCCATAACTTTTAAATGCTTGAACAGATGTGGAAGTATATCGTTAGAATCCCTATACATCATTCCGAGTGACAATCGCTAGGGCAGTCGTGTTTTTTAATGTTTCTAATTATATAAAAGCTTGTTGTATAAACCTTTCCAACTGTTTCGATTTCCACATTGCTTATGTAAGCTGAATTAATTCGGAGCAATTTGCTTGGATCCGTGGGTCGGCGCAGAGATGTAGTTTAAGTTTTAATAAGTGCTTAGACCCTTGAAGGAAACGTTAGGCCACTCTGTAGCTTAATGATGCTTAATAAGCGTCCCGGGATGATATTGTAGTACCTACTTTTTACACGACTGCGCAAAAAAGAAGTGTAATGTTTTTGTTGTAATGTATGTATGTTTGTAAGTTTCTTTATTCCACCATAACTTTTAAATGCCTAAACAGAATTCGATGTATGGGGTATTTTTAGAATCCTTACATCATCACGAGTGACAATGGCTAGAGCAGTCGTGTTCTTTTATGTAACTTTTGTTACATCCACTTGTTTCATAAAATAAGCATTTAGTATATCACAATTTATTAAAAAAAGCTAGCTTCTGCCTACGGTTTTCACCCGCGTTCCCACAAGAACCGTGCATTTTTCTGGGATGAAAAGTCAGTTTAGTAGTCAGTAAGTTTAGTCAGTGAGTACTCACTCACTGACTAAATACGTGAGTTAGTGACCTTTCGATTTTATATATATAGAATAGTTTTTGTTTTACTTTGCCTATAATTTGTAGATATATTATGACGTTGCCTTAAGTACCTAATAATAATGTATTATATGATGAATTAAAGAGCTGATCCGATTTTTTATTCCTTCAATTCTTTTTATTATATACGACTATATGAACATGCAGTTCTTCTCATGGCTCATGTTGAGCATTAAGTAACGCATGCAACCAGTAATTTCACTACACCATGCAGCTATCAAACCAGCCAGGTGTCATTGTGCTAAGACTTGAACCTCTCATTATTTCATAAAGGTATTACGTACATAATCATAAACACACCGACGTAAAGTAAAACTAAGAGCTACTCGACATTCGACACGTATTCCACTTCTATACAAGTCATTAACTGCAGCTATTAATTTTAACATTTCTCTCTTTCATAGTTCTTAGCGGTATAAAGCATTACAATTCCGTTCTCATATTATTTACAGTAGTAGCACAAAGCGGCTTGCGTATCGGTGCCCTGTTACTGTCCGTAAGCTGGAGCGACGTTAAGTGGACAGACGCAGGCGGCTGTGCGCTCCGCTTATTGACATTTCATTTCTGGAACGATAGCAAACAGTTCTACACTTACTGTGACTATGTGAAACGGAACGTAACAACTTGATGGGAATCCCCAAATGCGCGAAAGTCGGAGTCATCGTGAGTTGAATGGACAGCGGGACGTTAATTCAGCAGCTTTCAGATGAATCACTTTGATTTTTGCTTTGAATTGTTAAGTCAATTAGTCCGTTATTCTACTACGTTGGTACGTTGCTATTAAATATTTATTTTGAACCGAAGAAGCTTAATCTTTTCGTTCGTATTTCCTCTGAAACAAACCTATCCATGGAACGCAAAAACCATTAACAAGCGTCTAAATGGTACCTAATTTGGAATGGAAAAAAGTTCTATAAATTACCTAAGAGAAAAACAGGTACGAACAAAACAAGCAACGGCTGTGTTTTACGGCACCTTTATTGGTATTCGAAAAAAACTTGGGCTATTGAACAGCTACGCAAACAATAAGTAAAACGTATAGTCGAATAAAAGGCGCTGGTTATTTTGCGGTCGTCACACATGACGAGGTGGCCGAGTGGTTAAGGCGTTGGACTGCTAATCCAATGTGCTCTGCACGCGTGGGTTCGAATCCCATCCTCGTCGATAACTTTTGCACACTTTTTTTAAATACAAGCCTAAATCGCAATCTCATTTTATTCCGTAATAATTGCTTTTAAAATTAGAAAGGCTTCTAATAACGGTTTTAATTAAATCACATTCCGGGCTAATACCTCTCCCAGCTATGTAATCAAAGTACTAAAAGGTTTTAATTGGCATTTTCGACATACTTACAAATTTAGGTTATGTTTTTCGTTAGATAATCGGGTATTTTTTTGGTTCTAAAGAGAACATTACCAAGCATCGACACAAACTGATGGAGGAAAAAGGCAGAATAAAGAGCAGCATTAATGTGAATCGAGTTGAATATTCCCGCGTATTATTCGCATTGTTCCAAATTAGATAAATTATAGCACAAAAAGATTCGCACAAAGCGTCTGCGGTGCGGGTGGGGCAATAAACATTGCGGATGTCAAATTCACGAGGAATGCTAAATCGACGCGCGTCTTTAGACGCCGGGCCCTTTGAGGTTTCTCGGTGTTTACAAACGAGCGACCGACTGTATTTTATATTCTTGCAATTTACTAAAATAAGATAATGTTTACACTTTCGATAATACCAATGCAAATAACACAAAAATCTTTATTAAATTTTCTTTCGAGCTTTTCTATCTTAGGCTGTTTTGGACACGTGAGAAAGTAAAGGTCATTACAGACCAAAACTGAAAATACTGATACAGTTCTTCATTCGGTGACAGCCAAAAAGTGCACGAACTTTTTCCGCTTGGTCTGACCTGGGCCTAGGCCCAGGTCGTATAGATACCTAATCCAAATGTTATTCTAGCCAACTACCACCAGTCGGAAGCGTATCAAGCATGAATCGCAGTGCTGATCTGTTGAGTCAGACAAGTACCAACATTTTGGTTACGCGTCACATAAAAAACTTATAATTTTTATTGTTAAATTTTTCTATAATATTGAATTAGCAGCACAACAAAGGTCGCACGTCTGCCTCTGCCACGTCTACCGCGACTGATGCCGTGTCACGGAAATGGCTTTGTTTCCTGCAAGCGGGATAACAGGCGGCGGCGGCGTCCGTCGGGAAATGAAATGAATGAATATCGCATCAGTAGAGGCTGCACTCGCCTGTACTGGGTAGGCGCTGCTTGTTCCTACAAGATTATAGATTAGGTTTTTGTTTGTGACTGTATTAAAAGGACATAGTTCAATACTCTATGCGTAGTCTTTTGCAACTTTCAAACGTCCGCTGCGAAGCAAGAGACGTCCTTTACTCATAAACATCGCTTTTCGCTAAGAGCAATATCTTATAGACTACCTTTGGACAGACCAGAATTGTGGAAACAAATGTGGCGAATAACTAAAAAATATACGGGCTCGATTATATCATCTCACAAACCTAAATCTAATTGTAGTTTTATTTTCTCGCTTTAAATAAGAATATGAAAAATGGGTGGAATATATTTTAGAAATAAATTAAACCGCCATGAATTTAGTGGCGCGGGCGTCTAATTTGTCAAGGGTAGGAGATATTTCACAGTTACGACTTGCACACTCAGTTACGGCTTACACGGCTAAGATTTAGAGACGAATCCAAGCATGAATTCATACTTCCATATATTATTACAAATTTATATACAGTATTGCCTGTGGAAGCAAACGTCCACGATTAACTCGTCTCTGAATCTTAATCTAAAACTAAAAGACTTGCGAAACATCTTCCAACCACATACCTATCGAAAATAGAAATGATTATAATAAATGATAATAATCTCGGAATAAGTAGAAGATCGCAATTATGTATCCAATCTCTTTTTAACTACCGTCAACCTTCTCACTATACGAGACAACTCTTCTAAATGAAACTGAGGGAATTATTTCTCTTAAAAAAATACAATTTGATGTTAAACATAATTCAGAAAGGGGAGACGTAACAAAAATAACTTGCTTAAATGTCAACGACCTAAAACTGTTAGCCAAGTAAAATTCCGTATCCCGTGGAATAAAATTAGGGGAAATATCTTTACCCTCTTGCGATACCAAAAAAAATTCTTATTTCGTTTATAAGAGCCTTTTATCTTATTTCTGTTTTACGTTCTATAGGACCATATCATTATATGGTAGTTAAAAGAACCTTTTTAACAAGCTTTAATTTAATTTGACTTGTTAGTATGGATCAAATCTTGGATGTTAAATTTGACCCAGATGACACAGAGATGGTTTCATGATGGTTTCACAGGAAACGTTTCTGTAACGAAACGACGTAACCCCATCGAGTATGTCCTCGTTTGATTTATCTTTATATAAGTACTCTGATTCTAGATGACGTCCAGGGTCTTGATGATGGAGCCGGAAGGTGGCCACAAGATTACAGTACTAGTTACGTATTTTGTAATAGCTTGTCTGGAAAAATATATTTTTCCGCAAAAACTTTTTTATTTTATTTAAGTAATTAGCTTGTAAAGATGTTCTTTTGAACTAATGGTGGCCAAATTGGGTAACTTTAATGCTCACCTATATTGTTCTAGATATATCTAAAATGCGGTAAAGCGCATTTACCACCTTCCACCAAATCGCCACGTATCGCCACAAATAAATTGTCCAAAATAGCTAGACTTGTAAGTCTAGATACGTTACTTTAAACGATCCCAAAAGTATACTTCAGCGCAAACATATCAATGGGGATCGCACCGCATCGTGAATATTCACCGGAACCAGGCGCAAGTCCGGACCAATACGGCGTGCAAATAGTAAACATTTGGTGAAAAATTGCGAGTATTCCCTTTTAAAAAACACCGGACGGTGATCGGTTGCCGACCGGCTCCGGTATAGTGGCCCTCAATACATTGATTACGGCCCGCATCCACGTCGGGCCGCTGCGAGGAAACGCATTTCAAACGGGTCAAGAGGTACAAGTTCTTTCATTGGATGCTTATAGGGCAGCAACTTTATTGAAATTGCGTTTTCAATGTAGGTTGCTGGTTTTCAATACTGCTCCTTAAATAAGGATCGGTCTTAGCGTGGTATAAAATACGTTTGCCATGGCAGGCTATTATAATAGTTGTACTGCAGCAAATAAGGTTCAACATCGCATGGTGGGGCTATAAAGTTTGTGCTCAGGTCTTGGATGTGTATCTATGTGTATCTGTGTGTTTCCAACTGTCCATGCAACCTATGACACAGGGAATCCTAGTGCAGAGAGCGGTATGTAAGCGTTTGTTTGTTATTGTTTAATATTTCAAAATCTTCCTTCTTCTTTTGTAGGTATTGTAGAAAGAACGCTATGGCTGATGTTAATTTTGTTAATACATACAGCGGCGCGAGTACGGAAGTCGGTTCGATAAATTTGTCGAACCGAAAAACTCGACAAATTTATCGAATGTTGCGAGTACCGAAGTCTGATCGTAAAGTATTGTAGTAGCTCTATATTCTCTTTGGATTCGACCTAGCTTTTCGATAACTTTTGTCGATTGTTGCGAGTCTCGATAAATCCCACCTTATCGATTTGAACTGTCAATTTTATCGAATATTATCGAATTTTATCGACCCGAATAGATCCGTACTTGCGCCGCAGGTACAATATACTTACCTACGCGTGTTACATAAAACAAGTTTAACTATTTTTTACTTGCATTGTTGCAGAGTATTTTCTTTGAAAATCACATGATCTGCAATTCTAGGCTTAACGTGCTTCTTCGATTAGATCAGGTGGGATAGTCAAACAGTATAGAGGAAGAAAAACCAGTTTCAAAACACGATATTCCTTTAAATATTTTAACATATAATATACCAGACCTATCACACGAATCTTTTAATACGACATTTAAAACCCAATTGACTTCTACGAACCCACAATTACAGTAAAAAAAACTGACCAGTAATTATAAATTTAAATGATCAGCCACAAAATGATCAGTATTTACGGGCATTCGTGTCAAATTGATTCTGTCACGGAAACACCGAATTAACTTTTGACACGCAACTTTTATTGCGACAAACGTGTATTAAAACGTCAACTGGCCATGCAGCGATGTTTATACACTATTCCAACAGTAATTACAGATTTGGCACAGGGCGCGCAAATCTTTTTGAGCGCTCGGAATGTAGGCCCGAGCAAAGAGAATATAACGCTACGCTAGAGACCCGAGTATGAAACCGCGCACAGTACAGTTGATTGGTTTACGATCGCGCATATTTTTGTGTTCGAACGTAGCAATCACATAACCCTTGCCGCACATAGGCCAAGCACGGCTCTTCTATTACAAGATGCTACGACGATAAGCTAGAAACGGCTGCTAGCGCTACAGCCACGTGGTCAACACAAAGTTGGCGGACGCTTCTATTTTACGCATTGCTGTGTCATAAATGCATAATGGAAGCCGACGGTGGAGGTGAAGTGTGAGGGGCGGAGTATCATGCGAGTGGGAGTCTCAACATTTTGTGGTCGATGTCGGCTACGGCTCGACGTTTGTAGTCGGCAGCTCGGCGCAGTTGTAGCACGTGGGCTATTTGCGAATCAGCGCTGAGAGACGCGCACGGGTGGGCTGATAGCCTGACACCTACAATTTGCGTAGGTACTGCAACTCGCGCTGACTTCCGAGAGCTCAAAAAGATTTGCGTGAACTATTGGTAACTGTAGCTTATAACTGCCATTTAACCTTTAACCCTCTTTTATTCTACAAACCCTTCTACATACATCCCACGCTATAACAATATCGCTTATTTCAGTACCAGCACCCAGCTTTTATATGAAAAATCTACATTATCCGATATAAATGAAGCTATTCGTATTCACACGTGTCGAAATATCTATGGTATTAGCATCATTAGGTTTAGACCACGTACAAAACATAAACGAAACTGTTGATCATGTACATAAAACTAACCAGGACCTGAACCATTTTAGGTACACCCCTCAGTACATTAATTTCCATTGAAAGGGTAGTAAAATTCCGATTTATCAGAGATCTAAATATATTGGTATCCTGTGGTAGCTCGACGGCTAGGTTGCGTGTTTGGATTTTAGCACGTACGTACGTATTAAATATAAGGAACACCTGATAATTCTCACGAGAGGCAAGTATTAAATAGCTTCTGAATAAATAATGTTCGGTGTCTGGTTGTTACGAACGTGGCTGTAAATAAAACGGCGTAGAATGGGGTTAATGGAGATTTGATTACAGTAATCAATTTGATCAAAAGAAACTCTAGGAATCGACAAAAAGTTTGCCGGAAGGTCTGATACCTGAGCATGCCAGGTAAACATAGAAACTTTGTTATTTGTAAGATGGTTCGGAGTTCAAGTGTAATTGGTCACAACACTTATGATGATCGCCTTTACACCAAAATTGTTGTGTTAAATATAACGATACGGAATACAAAAATAGTTGTAAATTTACCTTTTCGTTCAAACAATTTTGAAGCATTTCTCAAAATAATAGTGGCTAAAATGTATTTTGCCTTTTATTCGTGGGTTATAATTATATCAACTCAGGCCGTTTGCTTGATGGTAAGCATAACGTAACTTGCCGGTAACATAAAAGCCTGTATGCTATTTCAGTGTGGTGTCTTATATGCCCACTAATTTCAATGCATGCACGCAGATCTCACGAGCAAAGTGGTTGTTGAAAATTATATTATTCTCAAAAATAAGTCAGAATAATTATTGGGCTGTACTCTACATATTTATTCTTGAATATAATCCAATCGCTTGATCGAATCCTGCCTATTATATTATAAAGTTTGTAATTCACTGCCTAAGTTATTTCAAAGCAAGCAATATTTATTTATTTATTTATTAGGTACACAAAACAGGACACTTTCATAACAAAGATGATTCAAGTAGGCAAATTAGTCATGGTTTTGATCTAGAAAATTTCCCTAATTATGTATACACAGCATGATTCAAGTTTAACAAACAATTCTACTGCACAAAAGACAAAGTTTTATACAAATAATGAGTAGGTAAATAACCACTGCAGTACTAAAATTAATATTGCAATGGTCACTCATCCACTCTCAAAAATACTAAATATAAAAAAGAAAAAAAAATCAGAGAAGGTGCCATGTCACACAGAAGTATGACCTGGCATCTACTCAGAGTAGAGGATATCCAAGACATCCTTTTTATACATACATACATACATACTAACACATAATACATAATATATACATACATACATATGATATATAAGGTATTCAAAATCAGTTTGGGTGCCCGCGCCTCACACGCTTAGTTGTTACTTATTGAGTTTCTCAAAGGAGGTCAAATTAAATTAGGTCAATTTGATTCTCGTTATACCTTAAGGAATTTCTCGCGAGGTTAGTGTACGCTTTCAACTTCCCCGTTGTGTTATGATTATGAAAGCGGCCTCACTCTGTTACAAACTTGTTTCGGGATTGAATAAATTCAGAGTTGGCCAAATGTGAAATGAACGACGTTCACTTGATCGACAGTAGCTCTAGAGCTAGCTTTGATTGTAAATATCAAAATTCTTTTTCAAATAATTTGAAGTGAACCCTGGTTTATAAGTTAAACCTAGTTTACAGTTGAAGTTCGGTCAAAATGATTGGTGAACTCCACTGTAAGTGAGGACTTTCCAAATTCAAATTAAACAAAAAAATATTACGAAATATGAACAGGTAGACAAATAGGTAAAATTTAATCTGTTCAACACGATATACCTCATTTAGAGTTGCACAAAATTCATGTTTACAATTAATTACAGCCTTATTAAAAACGAATACTTAGAAATGAATTTTTCATAAAAATTTAATTATTGATTTAGATTATTATTGCTATATATAAGTAATATGTTACCAAAGAGTAAACCAAAAAAATAATAAAAACAATTTTTGGTTTGAACTATTTAACTTAACCTAACCTAACCATCACATTTTCACCAAATTAACTACGTTTACAAGTACCTCCTTAAATGCCCACTGTTCTATTCTGAACTCTATGCGAAGGGGCGTGATAACAAATGGCGTTTTTTTCCCAGAGACATATTGCCGGCACTAAGAAACAGGTAGCCCGGATACGATCCTACGCTAAAAGGGGGCAAAAGGAGGCAAAAGGGGCCAGCGGGGCCTAAGGTGCTAACAGATAGTTCATTCCACAACTATAGCGTACCAATTGATGGCCAGTCTAAACACTCCAATGTTTTGACATCTTATCTGATTAGTAGATTCGAAGAATTCGTATTATACCTTGAGCTGTTGTATAGTGTACTGGAATTGAAGCCAACTTGTGATATCAGAATAAACTCGGCATTAAACATGACAGAACAATAGCTGAAAGGCAAAGTCTGACAAGTATACGTAGAAAACTTTAGTAATTCTTTATTTGTCATGTTCAGCCCCTTTAGCTGTTTGAATAACAAATCATAACAAGCTCGTATTTGTATTCAATAGTATATATTACGTAGTCATATGTAAGAGGAATAAAATATATTCATTTAATGAACATATTTTATGATTGTTGCCGGCGGGTGGTTGGAGCGTCGCCCTGCTCTGGGCAATATTCCGGCGGTCCGAGGCCCGCAGGAAAGGTCGAGGCTTCCTTCCGTCCCGCGCCGAGGCCGCCTTTATTATGACTTTATTACGTACAATGAAAATCATATTTACAGGGATAGAAAGAAGACATAATAAACACGCGTCGAGTATAGGGGGACGCGGCTCACTTCCAAAATAATACGAATTTTTGGAGCATCTGCCGTATACCAGACTCTTATTACGTACACAAAGAATCTGAAAAGTGTACTGTCGCGCAGATAGACGCGTTGACACATTCCTGCATTATGTAATTCCGTAGAGTTTCGCGCGCATTTTTCATAGCGAGATTTGGAGTGTACGCCTCCGCCTGGCACACCTGTCACGGGTCCCTTTTCAGTGAGGAATATTACATTATGTCTTTCAAAGAAGCGTCGGCCGTCGCGTCACCTTGTTGGAGCGACGTCAAACATAATGCGATCGGTAGGTAATGCGATTGTACATAAAATACAGATAATAGCGAATAATAGGCCATTGTGCTGCCGCTTGTGACGAGCGAAGGATCGAAACAATTACGGCGATCATCGTGTTATGCCTTAACAGAAATAGACCCCTTAAATAACACTGCGCAAGACGTTTCTAATAAAATATGCCAATGCCAATGTATATGACAATGCCGCTAATATGTTGGATACGCAACTAAAAACTGGTTGTAAGCTAGAACATTGTGTATTATCTACATAGTTATTAAAGGTTAAAAACCTTCGTGAAAAGAGTTCGTTAAAAAACAAGTACACATTTTACCTCATTATTTCAGACGTAAACGTTTTATAAGTATAAATTTATTCGATATTAAAGCGTGATAATTCACCTTGCACGTACTTAACGCGTCCGCAGTGCATTAAAGCATAATTATTTTGAAAATAAGCGACAGTAAAAGTCACCGAACGCAACTACAAATTACGCCAACGCCGCGCGCAACAAGCTCCGAGCCGTTTCTTCATTGCCCCGGAATAAGTTATTTTAACAATGTTTTCAGAACACAAACTTTCGCATTTATAATATTAGTAGTACCTACTCTCCGGTCCATAAACTATATCTATGCCAAAAATCACGTGGACTCATTGCGCCGTTGCTGCGTGAAAGGAACAAACCTACAAGCACACTTTCATATTTATTAGTACTCTGTCATTAAATCGATCTACCAATAATTTTATTAAGAAACTTTGTCTATATTTAGTCTTTGTATGAAACTCATTCCGTTATCCAAACACGTAAGCAATTCGGGCTTTAAACAATTATGTTCATACAACGTAATTTACTCAAAGCCTAGAATATAAACCAGCCTACACAACTTTATTGACCCAGTCCACTACAACATGCATTTCAGTGCAATTAGATCCTATCGCTATTAAGTAAACACGTCAGCTGTAATTAATTACCTAGTGGAAGCAAAAGCAGCGAAAACCGGGCGGCAAGGAAATTCCTTGCTGTGTTAAACGTCAGTTATTTAAAACCAGCACATTTATTCTCTCGGGAAGAAACATAATTTACAATAGGAGCGAATTAAGAGAACAATACTCGTGAAGGCTTCTACGATCTCCACTGCACTTCTACTTGAACTATTGTTCTAAGGTTTCCTTGTTTGAAGCTTGTTTTTGTAGAGTGACTTATATATGGACTAGCAGCTTTTGGCGACGACTACGCGCGCGTGGACATGATCAAATATAGCCTGCTAGCGTCTGTCCGCAGTCTCATACGCGTCGCGATTCCCACAGGAACAGTGCATTTTACCGGGATAAAAAGTAGCCTATGTCCGGTCCATAAACTATATCTGTGCAAAAAATACGTCGATCTGTGACGCCGTTGCTGCGTGAAATCAACAAACCAACAAGCACACTTTCGCGTTTATTATAGTCCCGATAGTACTAAGGGATAAAGTAGCTATTTTTCCAGGATAAAAAGTAAGCATATTGTTACTCTCCGGTCCATAAACTATTTTCATTGTTTTTAGCATTGATAAGTCAATGAAAAAAACACGTCGATCTGTAGCTAGCTCCATTCCTGCGTGAAAGAAGAAGAAATAAACAAACAAATTGTCTAGAAAATCTTTACAGAATTAGATCCCGACTTGTAACTGTCCCGACAAAAATTCAATTACAACAACAAGAGACATGTCAACAAATAAAGTTTCCAAAATCCACAAGTAGCCTATTGAGGGAGCATCTCACGGTCCCGTCTTAGCGAACAAAGTGGTAACCGTTGGAAATACTTACAAAACGAATAGGAGGAATGGGCTTCTCCGTTGAGAGCCATCGACGGGCAGTACGTGACGCGAAACACAAACTGCGACGTTTAGTAACGGAGATGGACGATGACATAAAAGACAAATAACTAGTACAAAACGATGCATTAAAACCTAATTCAATTTGAATTATCCTCATTGATTTCTGGTTGATGCGACGCGTAACCAAAATGCTGATAGGTACCTATCTGGATCAACGGATTGCGATACACTGAAGCAATGCCTGCATCATGCTGAGTGCGTTACCAAATGGTACTCTTAGTGGGCTAGAAGATTTGGATTATCTGTATGCCTACAAGGGGTTTTAGATTATCCAACTTATTTTACCTTTTTTTTTATTTGGTAACGAGACGAGCTGGTCGTTTGCCTGATGGTAAGCATAACGCCAGGCCATAACAATTGCAGTGCCACCCTGAACTTTGAAACACAAAGGCCTGCGCGGCACTGCAGTGCGCTCGTTACCCTGAGACATTTTTTTCATAGCGATAGTTTGGGCGGAGAGTGTCATAGACTACTTTCTTCCCGGAACATGCAGGGTTTCTGTGGGAGTCTCCACGTGGATGAAACCGTGGACAGAAGCTAATCAATCTTATACTTGTAGGTCAACTAGCTTCTGCCCGCTTGTTTCATCCGCGTTGACACAGGAACTGTGCATTTTCCGGGATAATAAGTAGCCTATGTTACTCTCCGGCCCATAAACTAGATCTATGTCGAAAACCTTGTCGATCTGTTTTTTTTTATTGCTGCGTGAAAGAAGGATAAACCAACAAACACACTTTCGTATTTATTATAGTACCTATGGATAAGTACGCCACAAAAATATTTGATTGTGTATAAATTGTGTGCTGATTTTGTTAATCACTTGTCATTATCAATAATATAAACCTATTACGTTTCTAATCATATAGAAATCCAGTTGTTTTTCGCATAATTTGTCGACCATTTTTACACTCTATATTTAACGAAATTGTTAGAAGAAATATCAATTAATTTTATTTTAATATTGTGATACTGAACCGCTTATACCTTGCGCTGCGTCGTAGCATACGAAAGCTTCGTGTTATTCTAACCTTCGAGAGAATAAGTGCCTATAATAATAAAAACCGCAAAATTCAAGTTTGTTTTTGCAATTTGGAGCCCCACTTTTTATAGTCCCCCATTTTAAGTGTTTGGCAATATTACGGGACTATATGAATATTTCAAGTGCGAATATAGCCGTAAAACAAGTATTGCTGTATTTTTTCATACTCAATATAATTTCTTATAGCCAGCATTTTAACGCAAAAGCTCGATTATATTCCGAGGTAGTCAATCTGCTGTTCACCTACTATTATCATAAACCCAATACATACTAAATTACAGTGCGGTGTGGAATAATAACGTGTTTATCTATGTATTTATTGTATAAGTTACACACAGGAACAATAATATCCAACAGCCATAACATTTCCTGAGTACGAACGTCGCCAAATAAACGACACAATAAAGCCCAATTGCCGAAAACGACTCACTCGAACTCTCACAAATAACGTCATCAAAACATCCTTAATCATTTGGTAGATAGGGAAGTGCTAACGTTATGTGAGGAGTTTTCCAGCTACAGTTTGGAATCACACTGTGCGTCATTATGAGGTTTTGATTGTAGATGTATTAGACACAGTGTCGTGCCACGTCGTCTTTGTAAGTTTCCGTTCGCTGCGTCAACATACGGCGAGAGCACTCCTAGGTCGATTTGCTGGAGTATGTCAAACACAGCGGTTCACGGACGTCTCACAGAACACTGCGAGTGTTTGGCGACACTCACTCGACAATGACAGCTCCATCGAGTGTTTGAACGCGCCAGCCCGCGCTAGTTTGCTTACCTATTCACGCGTTCAAAGATTTATCTAACACTGTTTTCGCACGCTGTTCTTAACGTTTCACGGTAGAATAGTTTTCCCCTTTAACGCGTTACTTTTCCTCGTCGAGTCAAGGTCGAGTAGGGGGAGAAGTTACCGCGGTCTCTCCCCACTCGGGAATAGTTCGGAAACTGTCCAAAAAATTGCCTCGTCCTCGAGTTCCGAAGCGAAAACTATAAAAACGAGACGTAAGTGAAAACTATTATTTTCGCATCACGGACGCTTTATGTGCCAAATTAAACTTTCGGGAGAGTTTTTTCGTTGCGTTAACGACTTGTTCAACTTAGCGAAGCCCATAAGAGACGTTTTTGTGTCCGACGTAAATTAGATCTTATCGGGTTTCTTGGGACTGTTTTGTTGTTATCGTGTGTAGGCAGGGATTTGTAAGAATGTGTATTATGTGAATACATTGTTCAGCGTGTAAATAGACTTCCTGTATAACGAATACATTACTGAATTACTAAAAGCTGCGGTCAATCAAAGTCCAACGAAATTAATAAAGCTCTGGTCCTTTGAGAGTCACAGTACATTAAGGATTTATACGCGCTGCGCACAGTAGGAAAATCAAACAGTAGAATCAGATAATGCGACAGGAAATGTTCTAAATGTGATTCATGGAATAGGTCCCGGTTATTCCCAACTGAGACTAGATAGAGTGTAAGTTCTCTTCTGAAAGTATAAGTTTAGAAAGAACAAAAAGATTTATACTACAAGGGATTCAGAAATGTTGACATCACAAAGTAACAGATGTGTGATATGTTGACAGACTCAAAAACTTATTCTTCAAGACTATGTTCAGAAACTTTTCTGAATATCTGAATATGTTTCAAATGAGAACGTAAACGATGGAAACAAGAAAATGACACGGCATCACACAAAAAAACTTGCAAAAATCGACAAGCTTCCAAAGGCGTTTAGTCAAAAAAGTTTTCGACGCATTACGGCGCCGGCATCTATACGTTAGAAATTTTCGTACATGTCGCCGTGTCTACGGTGGCACCGGAGACCGGACCGGTACATTTCCCGGCGTCGAATTCAATTCCATTCGTTCCGATCATCGGCTCCGTGTTGGAGATAGAAATCTAATTTGGGGAAACGGTGTCGTCAACAGTTTTTTGGACAAGGCATGGCGTTTCGCGACATTCGCCGCTCTTTCGTAGTTACGGAATTCATTCGTTTCCGTACTTTCTGAAGGTGAAATGTAAGCGGAATGAATGAGAATAGATACGGAACAAAGTTGTATGATCCAAATTCTTTATTTGGTTATTTTCTTATCTTGTGGCTGCCTTTGTCAGCGGTTGAGTATACATTCGATCGACTTCAGCCATATATATAAATAGATATAATCAAAACGTGTATTACTGCTAGAGTTTGGTTAATATATTTTGTTTTAATGTTTAACAGGGTGTCTATATGTTTACTTACTGTCAAATTGCAAACGGTTCATATTCAAGGCGTTACTCATTATGATCTTAAACCTACTGATTTATCTAAATCAGACGTAAACTCCTTAAAACTCCGTAAATTCCTTATATCTATCTATAATGATGCAAGCTAAGCCCCGCAGCACTAGGACACGGAAAAATACTTGTGGTTATTTTATGTCCACAAATATTGCGGGAATCTAACCCGCAACCCTTAGAAATTCAGTCTATCGACCTATCAACTACACCACGTGGGCTGTCCAAAGTGTTTTAATATAAAGTTTTTCTTGAAGTTAATATTTCAGCATCAAAAGAAGCACGGAGGCGGGTAGCTGATCGCAAAGCTTTTTAAAAACTCCGAAGTCTGTCATGAGCAGTTACTTTCTTCTACCGTTCTGAACAAAGTGAAGTTCAGTCTTCAATTGGATAGGTTTTATGCAAAGGAATAGAGAAAGCGTACATAAACAACAAGAGCATTATTTTTGCGTAACTTTACAGCTCTTGTAAATAAAAATGTCGGACCGGCGAAAAAGTTGACAACTTTAGGACAGATTAATTTTTACAAGGGCGACATACGTATGAGTAAACGCAGTTGGCAGACAAGTACGCAAACTAAAAACTGACTTTTTACTTAAGTATGTCACCTACTTCTAGTCGAGCTAGGTCGGTCCGTTTATGCAGAATCTACTGTAAAATATACATTTACTTGTCCAAGTTACCTACTTGTTTAAGTTATTACAAAAATGATTTTGAAATAAAAGTGAAAATTGTTTCAGGTGCTTCTATAATCGGCTGTGGGCGCCCTTGAAGGGCGGAAACGACTGTCTCTAGCACAGCCTATAACATCTTTTTTACGCCATTATCATGATCGTTTATCAACAACTACATAATACGACAGCAACGGAAAAGGGAAACGGAAGGAAAATAACATTTATTCCACGGAATAAATGAGTAATAAAAATCAGGAAGGACTGTGATTGATGAGACATAATATGCTGACTAAATACAACAAATGAGTAAACATGGGTGGAACAGTGTTTTCATTAGTGTACAATGAAGCTATCGATCATTTGTATGTGCCAACGACTACATGCATGCTTAGGTTGTCTCAGATCATTGTCTAGTTCTCGTATGACTACCTACCATCCTTAATTTGAAAGTCTGTCACTAATTACTATAACTATCGATGTGTTTAGCCACAACTTCAACCGTAAGAAGCTGGTGAAATAGCGCTTGCGGCTGGTGCTTGGCAGATTATGAACTTGAAGAGGTGAATGCTAGCGAGGCGAGAACTAGAATACCTCGATTCCACCATTACAGTATTATCTGTATCATTTTATCTCAATTTATTGGTTGTCAGATTTTATTTAATCACAAACTATACTTCTCTATAATAAGTGTAAATTTATAACGCTTTTTATATAAAATGCCTTCCATAAACGCAATATAAGCTAACATGAAACTATATTAAAACGACTTTAGTCTCAGACTTAATAAATTAGCGCCAGGCGGCAGACGGTAACGAAACAATTTACCAAGCGTGCTAATTCCAACTATTTCTTAACCTTGCTTTGGCATTTTATAAATGTTTTCAAAGAAAAGCGTAATTATATTTCGTTATGAAATGTGTATATCCTTGATCGTCATCTAACTGGCGGAATAGTAAACCAGGGAATAGAAAACAGTCTTGTTTTTTTGGGATCTTGTCCATGTTTTGTGACTACCAAGCCGACCAACAAGTGAACATGGTTGAAGACGAAGTATGAAGCGAAGATGGCGCAGTTTTCCCGCGTATCATAAGGAAGACTAGCTGCTGCCCGCGGTTTTACCCGCGTGGAGATATTGGATTTCATGGGTTTTTTTTTTGCGCGAAACCCTAATTATTTTTCTAAAATTAAAGTAGCCTAAGTTACTTCTTGTAACATCAGCTATCTCCCAATGAAAGTTACGTCAAAATCGGTCCAGCCGTTTCTGAGATAACCCGGAACAAACAGACAGCCAGACAGATAGACAAAAATAAAAAAAACGGTTGGTTTGTTATAGGTACCGTATATACTTTCATATGCATTTAGTAAAAAGCTGTTATTTTGATATTACAAACAGACACTTCAATTTTATTTATTTGTATAGATGGTACGAATCCTATACGATTAGGTTGAGCTTTCAGTGAAAGAAAACATCGTAATATTAGCAAAGAGTATCGTGAGGATTTTCTGTTGCTCGCCTTGCTAACTGACGTCGAAAATCTGTCGCCACTTCAGAACCAGTGTTATTCTATTGCGCGTTTATTATCTTCAAGTACATCGTCAATTCGTCACGTAGGAGAGATAGTGCAACGCTACCAACAACATCCACCGATTATAAAAGAAATCAGACGGAAAGAAGAGGGTGGAGGTGGATTCCAAATCAAGCAAACGCATTTCGTTTACTTTAAAACTAATGTAGCATTTTAAAATTAAAGTATTGTAATCAGATTACGATACTATCAAAAGTGCTACTCTATTACAGTAAACTTTCGAAGCCTCAACCACATTTTTTCGAAACTCCACAGTAACGAGTGAAAAATCGCAATTACGTGAAACATGTTTCTATCGTTTCGAATCGATCTTGACAATTGTACTTCGACATATCTCTACGGCTCCACAAACCGAGAATTGGGCCCTGAGACCACAATATGACATCATTATTTCGCTATACTACACTTCACCGTATACGAGTACAACAGCCAAACAAAATATTTCTAGGATTACAGTCACTGCGTGAATATGACTTCGAACCATTCCATGAATAACACAAGAGGTCCCACAAAAGACGTCTTAGCCAACGGACAACTGAAGGTATACCTGCTCTCACTTGTGACGTAAATATGTGAATATTGTGCGGACACTAGGCCTCACTACAAACCGTAAGCTAAGCTGAATGTACGCTCAAAGGCTGACATCAAGCAAGTGTCAGAGAGCACACTGTAAAGGCATCGTACACCGTGGGTGTATTAGGACTATTAATCACTGGAGAAAACTTAATTGGACACCCGGACAGATAGTCACGCGAGCACCCCGATATAGTAGCGGCCTTACTTAGGTACTATGTAAAATATTTAATGAACGCTATAATTATGGCTGTGTTCATGAAAATGTTCGAAGGCTATGTTTTTCTTTGAAGCGTCGGATACTTTCTATAATTTTAATTATAATTTTAGGAATTTTGAGTATAGTTTATTAAGTTTTTTTAATTTAGATTCTTTACGATTTCGTTTCTATTTTCGAGTAAAACGAACGCGCCTTTAGAACAATATGTAATCAGATTTCTTGAAAATTGCTTACTCTATGTCCTTCGTCGCGCTATTTGCCAAAATTAAACTGAATCGGTTCGGTAATTAGCTGGTTTTCTCAGGTGGTTGGAATTTGTTCGAAAACAATTGAATACATCAAACGACTCACCTGTCCATGGTTCTTGTAACCATGCCTCCTAGAGATGTCTTCCACGTGCTCCGCCCCATTAGGCACGTGCACCGCAAACTCGTTGTGGTAGATCTGGTCCCGTGCGTGGCACATCCGGCACACGTGCAGCGCCGCCATCAGCGCCAGCGCGCGCCATGACGTCACCATGACACCGACCAATCACAGCCGCATTCGCGCTCGCGCAACTATTACTATATCACTACTACACTCACTGACATTCGGCGAATAACTGATCGCGACACTCCGCGAGATGGCACTCTTTGTCCTATGTCATCACACCTCGCGTTACCTGTAAGCAGACATGTTTAATTAGACTTTGAAGAGCTCGATTAAAAGGCACTCCCTTTTGTTGTAACGCGCACCCTCCAGAAACAAAAGGTGCCGTGGAGATATTCAATTTTAATAATGAGTAATTCAGTTCACGCGCTCTCTCTATGTGGCTTTATTTTTTAAGCTCGAGCGAGCACCATAAATATAAATAAAGGGAATTTAGGGCCCCGATAAACATATTTGCCGACATAGCTATATATCTCCGACATAGCTAACGGCAAATCACGCGGCATAAAGGGCACAATAAGCGGACGTACAAACGGGAACAAGTTAAAAAAACAAGCGGGGAATCCCCTGATAATCCAGATAAACCACGCGGCTAAGCACGGGAAGCCTGACCGTGAATACATCAAAAATATTTATGGAATTTTATTTGGGAATTTATCCATCGTCCTCGAAACGTCCTTAGAAAAATTTGAATCTAATTCTTTTTGTCCACTGTCCGTTACGTTTTCGAGGGATTTTTAAATATCTCTAAGAATAAATTGAAAGGTTTTGAGAAATATCGAGCGTTTTTGGAACTTTTACATGTCTTTCGTGTTTCAAAACAATAATGATGTCAGCAATTATTATTCAAGTTTTGTCACAAGTCGTCAAAGCTTTTTGCCGCAGGCAGTAATGTGCTAGCGTTACTGTGTTCCGGTTTAATGATCAGAGTAGCAAGTGAAATTGCTGGGCTTATGAGACTTAATAACTAATGTCGCAGGGTAAGGAGCGCACTGTAGTGCCGCGCAGGCCTTTGTGTTTCAAAGTTCTGAATGGCACTGCAATTGGTATAGGCCGGCAAATGGTAAAAGGTAGGCGGTAAAAGCTGTTATTTTTATATTACAAACAGACACTTTAATTTTATTTATTTGTATAGATAACAAGAGATTTTATGAGAAAAGTGGCAATAGGTGCATTTATTCTTTCGCTGTATGTTTCCCTCAATCAATGCGAAGTTCAGTAAGTACGATTCAATACAAGAGAATGAAAGAGAGCTTTATAAATGTTGGTCTGTGTTTAACATGATTTAATGCGAAGTTCAATAAATACGAGTCAATACAAGAGAATGAAAGAGAGCATTATAAATGTTGGTTTGAGTTTAACAATATCAGAGAACCACTTGAAAGAACCTTGAAATGATGTTTTCAACGCGCAACGTAGAAAACGGTCCTCACTATCGGTTCTTTACAATTCTATTCTTTACATACAACTGAGAGATTACCGATTAAGGACCTTAAGATTACCTTAATAGTGCATATGTATTTATATGCACACAACTTCAAGAACCTCCCCGCTAGTACTCTAATATTGTGGCTTAAATTTTAAATATACAGTACCCACCCCACGTGAATACAGAAATTTAAGTTTGAAAACATGTAAGCCGAAAAAAACAGTCGAAATTTAATATATCTCGTTCCAAAGTTTCATTTTACAATGTGAAATCGTTCGCTTTTTGCCAGCGTATTTTAACAAGAGAGAAAAGGCAATATAAACTGCCGCCAAATACCTATTAAACTTTCAAAGTCGTGGACGTCGTAACAATTTTTAATGTGTCACGCACTCGCCCCTCTGGATAATATTAAAAGGCCTAAAGGGGCGTTAAAATTAATTCAAAGCTATAGCTGGGATAATTCTATTAGCGGACCGGAGCCCGAATATACGACTTAATAACAGACCCTGATCGTTATTTACATTTCTAATTTATATAAGCTTTCTTTACTGAAATGAAAGATAGCGCGATGGCGGGCCGAGCGGGACGGTTTGTGATGTCAGTCATTGATAATACAGTTCGTTGATTTTGAAAGGAAGTTCGATGTTCTTAAAATGTAAGAAACTTCTAATACAAATTTGTTGATATTAACATGGTTGATATTAATGATTGTTGATGTTGATATTAATATTAACATTTGACCCACAGAAGACTTTAAGATTACAGGATACAGTTAGATAGTTAGATAGTTCATAATAGGAAGAGTTTTAATATTTTGGTACTTAACTATATAATAAAAGAGTATTGGAGCTAAATAACGCCAAAAGATAACTGAGCACTGTTATCTTTTTGAATATTTTATACATCATCATCATCAGCTATTACGTTTCGATCTACCACTGGGATAAAAGTCTTATATATTAAAGAGAAAGAGAGAGAGAGAGTTAAGAGGGCCTATGTGCCATTTAAAACCACCATGCGAGCGCAGTGTGGCGTGGTGGACGAAACTTGTTCTCTAATTTTGTGGTTCTTGACCATGCTGTTTTCCTAACAAAGCTTTCTGTCGCCAACGATGTAACCTTCGGTCATCTCTATTTACATGGGTTAAACTCATAAACAATCAACACAAGAGATTAATACAATAAAGACATATCTGTCAAAAACACGAAGCTAAACAACTCAGTAGAGCATATATCCATACATTCATTACCATAATAAGAAAATAGACTTCCTTCGTGAAAAGGTCTCCAGTGTATTATCCGTTTTATCCCGCCGAATGAAGTGGCACTTTCTTAATAACCGACGTCGATGGGCTCCGAAGAGCCCGGGCCGAATCTCGCCACCTTCGTGATTAGTCGGTTATTCGCAGCGCTAGAGCATCGCGACATGAATAAAACATCGTTTACGAAACACAAGTCCTATTACAACAGCCGATTTATACTGACCTCTCCCTTCCCTCTCCGGGCAAGCAATCACGGGTTTGAAAGGAAGCTGTGTGAGCACAGAGGGAGGTCGAGGTATCTTGGAGTCGATCCAGGGCTAGGACCAAATCAAACAGGCCCCCGCCAAACAGACGGTGACGTGGTACACATCGACCGCTATTACCGCTTAAGGGATTAATTAGAATGCATTCAGCGTCTATTTTCTTATGTAATGAGCAGGAAAATGGACTTTACTACGTAGTGATTTTAGCAGTCTTTTAGTGCGTTGTGCAAATCGATCAATGGATTTTTTTTGTTTATTGTTGTTTATCATTCCGCAACTGGTGATAATAACAATGTAGTCAAAGGCCGGTAGATCACGCTAAATCTAAGCACAGAATTGGTAAGACACTTGCAGATAACATTGGAGTACAGCCACAGAATAAGAATAAGAACAATGGAATACAACCAATAATCATTTAACAACTTCGATTTTAGTCTACACAAGAATTTCGTAATTGTAAACGTTAGGCTTGAATTTCGAGGTCGAAGCTTTCAGAACCTGATATATACATATATAAGGCTGAAATTAAACGTGAAAGTTTCGTCATTAAGCCGTCAATAATGTAACAACCTATTGGATTTGTATTTCACACGTTCGCTTATTTTAATTAGTTCTCACTAGTTGTTTGCGGAGTGCCTAGATTAAATACAGCGTGGATATATTTGAACGTAATACTGTCGCAATAATAAAATCATTTTGTTTTAGTTGTGTATATGAGTTGCGTCTTAATATTATTTCTCACACTTTAGTCCGATATTAAGGTATACATACTTACATCCAGACATTTTTCCCAAAAAATTAAATAATGCGTTGTAATTGACAACGCATTACTAAGGTTTCAGCTAGAATATGGCAACTTGTTATATGTATATAGCTGAGCGGTCGGTTGTAAATTAAGATATTTTATCTTACTTTTTGACTTCACTAGAGCTATTTTTTAACCGACTTCTAAAAAGGAGGAGGAGTTTATATGTTAACTCTATGTATTTTTTATGTATGTTCACCGATTTCTCCGTCAATTGTGGACCGATTTTGAATTTTTGTTTTGTTTGAAAGGGTATCCTCTCAAGGTGGGCCCATATAAGTTTTATGAGAGAACACCTAAAGGTGAAAAAAGGGGAGTTGAATTTTCAAATATCGCATATGTTCGAATTATCATCGAAGCCGTTTCCCGCTTTTTTTGAAAGCAATAATTCTACTTGTTGCGTATTTTACCAAGAGCTTCCTAACATAATGTTGGCAACGTGATATTGCTAAAGTCCTTGCGCATATCACTATTCAAGTTACACGCAAGTATCGATTCGATTGACGTATGGCAATATCGATTGCGTTTTTTTGTATAGTGACGCCAGACGACACGGTCATATGATATTTTGTCAGCAATATAATATTGTAAAGATAATATATTTTAATCGAGACTAGCGGGATGTTCAAGTAAATATATGCATCACAAAAGTTCCGGTGCTAACAGGATTCGAACCCGCCTCTTCTGGTTATCTAGACCAGACGCCAACTAGCTAAGTTGTAGCGATCGATGTTAATCCCAAAATTCTTGAGATGATGACTTCTTTTGGCTTACAACTTACGTATCGACAAATGACGTTAGTTATAGCCGGTTTTTAACAATTTATAATGTGTGATACTCACGAAAATTTTAATAGTAAAATAGCCTACTGCTGTGTTCCGGCCAGAGCCAGACGTATTCTATATTCTCAGGCTTTGATTCATATGTTAAACGGTTGAATACCTAAAAAAGGGTTTGTCTCTTTCAATTCAATCTAAAATTGTTAAAGAACAACAAAGACAAAACATAGTTTCACTAAACCACCATTTAACATTGTTTATTAATAAGAGCATCAATATTTAGCGTGTTCACCAGCTTCGATCGTATCACCACTTAAGATGCTGACAACAGCCAAAACGCTGTCATTGTCAGTCTGCATAGGAATCAAAGAGAAGCAACTACTGCCTCACTAGAGGGTTCTAAGCTTGAAAAACCATGAAAAAAAATATTTACCTTAAAACTTCAAAAATATAAAACAATGAAGTTTAAAAATAAAGTATGGTAAGTTATTCGTTCTAATTTTATCAATATACGTTCTTAAATAGCAGACATAATGGATTGCAAACGTAGTTGAAGAGGTAACTTTATGATTTTTTCCTATACAGTTAATTTTGTAGTAACGTGTTTTGGAAACAAAGTAGCTTTCAAAAATATATGATTTTTCCCGCCGCTACAAACTAAACAGATTTTACTATGAAAGGTTTAAGTCAAGCCTATTTGCTTTACATTACTGTTGTCAGCGTCTTAATATCTAGTACCTAATAACGCTATCCTGTCACGAAATATTCAAAATGGATGTTCAATATATTTTTAGTAGAAAGCGTCCTTTGTAGACATCAGTTTTTATTTTTATCAAAGTTGTCCAACTAAAGTTATTCTTCACCAGGATTATACGAGTATTGTGGTTTTTTTTTTGTTATATATGCTAACGAGTCGAGCTGGTCGTTTGCCTGATGGTAAGCATAACGCCGGCCCATAACAATTGCAGTGCCACTCAGAACTGTGAAACTCAAAGGCTTGCGCGGCACTGCAGTGCCCTGAGACATTAGGTATTTAATCTCATAAGCCCAGTAATTTCACTGGCTAGTCTGCTCATCAAACCGGAACACACTAAAGCTTGCACATTACTACTTTGCGGCAGACTTCACGAGCAAAGTGGTGGTATCAATCCAGACAGTCACTCGCAGAAGAAAATTATTTAATTATTTATTATTATGAAATTTATCCGTCTTCTTAGCTAAATATTTTGAGATATCTCATGAAAATAACCGCTACACCTGCCTATTACATGAATAGTAAGGCGTTTTATTATTCAACACTTGTATATTACTAATTACGTCATTTACATAATTATATTAGGAAACACGAGTTTCCCGTTTTGGTATATACATTTATTTTATAACACGACGGCATTATACGATATGTTCTCATATCATTTAATAAGAAATTTCAGTTAAAATTAAAATCATAATTTTATTTCAAACTGTTTTTTCGTATACCGTAATGAAAAAACGGTTCTCGGATAACTCCCTTTCTCAAAATCTCTATGCCATTGCTTCGACAACCAAGATAGCCATAATCTGAAGAAGAAGAAGAAGACAACCAAGATTGCAAGATAAAGAAGAGATCAGAAACTGACCTTCGAACCATTCCTAAGAGAAAAATCAAAGAATAGAGTTGCAAGCCGAGGATTCGTAGAAACCAACAAGAAAAATAACGATATTTCTTTTTCTCTTGACTGCAAAAACATGAGATGTTCCATTCTCAATTGCTGTAAAAATATTAATTTCAAACTTCATATTTATTTAGAAGCATTATTCACATGAAGTCATGACATAAAGTCGGAGTGGCTTCCCGTTGTTAGAATCATATTGAATTACATGAATAATTTACAACAATAACTTTGGTTATAAAAGTAACATTATTTTTCCATGTAACTGACTCAGATTATTCATTGGATAAGAGGTGGAACATAGATCAAAACGGCTAGCAATCGTGGAAGTAAATAATACATTTTTTTATTTTTTGTTTATATAAGTACTGCTGCTGTGAGGTAAGAAGAGAAGACCAGTTTGAGGAGACATCTGAGAGGCGAGAGAAGATAATAATAAGAAGCGATAAAGTTTCAGAGTCTTGAGCATCGACAGTGTGCGCGGGAGGTGAGCTATAAACGCGGCCAAAGCCTTTGCTTGTGGCTCGATCGCGGCCACTCAAACGCTCCGTGTATACCGATGCCATATAAAATGTATGAAAAATCTTGTCCGTATGTTGTGGACGCGGTCAGTTCAATGGCCCAATGTGCGCCAGCATTACTCGCGTCTGAAAATAAACGAAGCAGGCAACAGAAAAGTTGAAATAAAAGGTAAACTCATTGTGTAAGTGCACATACAACTATGACTGCGTGTCTCGGGCTCGACGCAACTAGGTCTCTGAGCCTGCTAGTGTTAGTTACATTGCTAACAGCCTATCTTCATCGGTAATCGACGACACTTTCGACAAGGCTTTGCAATAAAACTTTAAGATTTGACAGTATAAAAGAATCCTGAAAAACGTGTGTAGGTCTCATTCTTATATCTTGACCATGAAGTACCTAGGTATATAATGTTTCTAGAACTGAGTATGTTGCCACGCGTTAGAAATTGTGGAACTCGTAAGGAATAAAATAAAAATAATTTACTGTTCACCAGTCTTGTCAAATTAATGTCAATAACAGGCTTTAAATTAAATTAAAATGGGCAGACTTATCGTTAAAAGCGATCTCTTACAGTCAACAAACAGTCTTACAGTCGATGGAAAGATCGAGGATGAGAGGACGGAAAATCTTTACACTTTTTTATTTACATTGAAACTCTTTATTCTATTTTAATTCTCTTTTCTAAGTTTTAATTGTGAAAAAGAGACTGTTTATGTAACAAAATTAAATTAAACCGAATAACTATGATTCAGATACATTATTTTATGATCTGTTTATTGCAGCATACCGTAGCCACTGAGCTTTAAGGCTGAGATTCAGAGACGAAGCTAAGCGTGGACTCACGCTTCCATACGTCAAAATTCTATACAGTTTTGACATATGGAAGCCAAAGTCTACGCTTAGAATCGTCTCTGAATCTTAGGCTAAGAGGCAAAGTTCGTAGAGCCTCTCGTAGACAAAGTCCGTAGTGCTAACTGAGCGTAGAGTCTCGTAGCGCATTGTGCTACGCCGATCGTAAGCGGCGTCGTGCCACAGAATAAATGTAGACCCAGAAATTCCTTTTGTGCAAGTCCTGTCCACGGTTAAACGCGTCTGAAGTTCGCCCAAGTTGCGCAGACCAATAAACACATGATACGGGTTGTGGCTGTCTGAATTTCTACAAACACCAGTGCTCCAAAAGATTCATTTCAGAACTAGTTCTGACCACGCCAGGACTTTGCTACTCTTGTGCAATTCGCCTCCATACATCTCTATAACATTAATAACGTTTATGTAGACACATGGATTAGCGCGCGTCATTCAGATCTGCCTGTGTATAGCTAACCCAATGTCTCCCCGCTGCAGGGCCACGTGCTTCGGCATAATAAACTGTGTACATAATTCCTATTGTTTTAACGAAGTAGGCCCCACCCCGCCCGTTGTTTTGTTTTGATTAACCATAACGTTTGCGAGGTTAGCTGTTACGTTAATATTTCTTTAATACAAAGCTCGCCGTACTCTCGCCAGGTGGTATAGCAGAGTCGTTTCAGCGTCTCATAATACTTTTGCTTCATGTCAAAACGAATGAAATATTGCTATTGATTCAGCAACTTTAATTTACAACCTATGGAACTTGAAACACACTCATACCACTGAATTATAGACTTTCCCAAGCCCAAAGAACAAAAATTATGTTTATCACCCAAAGTTTACCTTTGCCGAGGATCGAACCCGGTGCCCCTGGCTTTGTAAGCAAGTCATATTAGCCACGAAACCGTCTACTTGAAAAATGATGTAGCGACAATAACTCTCAAGTCTTGTACTCCCATTAAATTCGGGTACCAGACGAGCTAGGCATTTGTCTGATGATGAGCATAAAGCCGGCCCAACACAATTGTAAGTATCAACTCAACATCACCTACATGATTTACTTTTCTTGAACCGACCTACACTTCAGCACTGAACTTCAGCTTATCATTGTTTTTAGCTCAGTTAATAATGCTGGTTGCATCATTCCGATCGCTTACAAAAGCTATCAGATAAAAGTAATCTCTTCGTAGCGTATTCTCATCCAATCGCGTACAGGTTGTATTCAACGTCAGGTCTTTAATATTCTTCGGCAGACCTCGGAGATTGTAGATTAATCGAGCGCACAAAAGATATCACAGTTTCAGTGCCGTACGCTTAGTATAAAGTTAATAGCTATAGATTTTGTAAGAAAGCGAAATTTGTTCATTCCCAAAAGTACTTAAACGGTATGCTTAGAAACGACCACAGATTAGCATCATTATATCTTTACACTTTTCACAATGACGCTATTTGATTGTTTTGTATTTTGAACCGACTTTAAACAAAGAGGAGGTTCTATGTTCGACTCTATCTATATTTTATGTATTTTTTACCGATTTCTCCGTCAATTGTGGACTGATTTTGAAAATTCTTTTTTTGTTTGATTGGGTGTATATACCCAATATACTAATACTCTCGAGGTGATCTCATATAAGTTTTATAAAAGAATACCACCCCTAACCGTGGAAAAATGGGGATAAAATTTCATATATCGCGACATCTTCATTGTAATGGGTCCCCGCTTTTTTAAAAGCAATTTCACTTATATTAGTCTATGATAGTATAAAAACTTTCTAATCATTTATTTTAAAGCTGACTCAGATCTTTAAGGCTATAAATACCTATGTAAATGAATAATTAGAATTCCTGATTAAAAAATCCGGTTCATAGAACTCCCACACATCAAATAACTCATCCCTACAAGAAAGGTCGAACTTGGACCCTTCTTCTTTTTCGAACTCTGTTAAATTAATCTGTTACGTAAACAAAAGCCTGGAAAGATTTTTTAAAAAAAGTCTAAACGATTATTGGAAAAGAAACCGAACTAAAAAAAAGTTCCTTAAGTAAGTACGAATTTTTTGTATTAAATTTTACCTTAAAATCCCTATTGTTACGAAGTACTTACTGATTTTCGCAATTCGCATGTGTAGGTACTACATATACGAAGTACCAACTTTGGTAGGTACAAGTACATATAGAACATATATGTGCGCTGTATGAACTGCTCGCTGTAAGAGGATCAAGCTCGATGCGAAGCCACTTGCATACGAGTCGAGGGCCCCGACACAATGGCCCCTCTCGGCTGATCCGTCCTTCACGCGGCTATCAGGTAGGGAGATCCACTCGATCGGAGCTGAGACATCGTATTGTACATGTATGTATTCATACCCGTACAAATGCTGATGTTGAAGTTTTCTTCTAAAAAAAATCGGTAAATTCGTAATGTTTGGTCGATGGAGGCTATGCCATTTTCAAATATTTTTGTTCGATTAATTCGGAAATTGAAGTTGTTGCATGAAACAACAAAAATATATAATTTCCACGATGATACTGCATCTAAATGTTTCCCAAATTCAACAAATTTTTTTTTAGCCATTTGTAATGGAAATGATACCATCGCATTCTTTACATTTATATGAATAAAAAAATGTATGAAAACTATGTACTTAAACGAATTTTTCCACAGCCAAATCAACAAAATGTATGTTTTTAGTATAGAGTTACGGCCCGCGTAGAACATGTGACGTTAGATGTTCTGTCTAATTTCTTAATAGATATTTGATACCCATGGGAAAACGAATTAATTGACGTCATAAAAAAATTGAGTCAACATCCCTATTGGCTACAGTTGAGATTCACGAGTCTACTCGCAGATTTCTCGTTTTTTTACGGCTGCGTGACTTTGTAGTAACCTTGAAAAGTGAGTAGCTCTGGGTACGATCCCCGGGCCGGGACAAGCTTTGTGTTGTTGAGCACGTTTGTTCTCGGGTCTTGGTATTCTGCATCTGTGTGTCCATGCCCACTTGCAACACAGAGAATCCTTGTGCAAAGGGGTATAAGTGTGTTAGTTTGTGGAAACCCTACGTCTAGATAATAAAGATCCGTTAGCCAGGTATTTAAAACATAATGTTCATGAGTGTACATATTAAAAATTGACAATCTACTGAATAGTCATTCTAAACCGACCTTCCGATGTTTAGACAATTTTCTGTATTGGACGTTTAGCTTTCTGCTCGGGAGGCACTGATATCCATATAAATATGCTACATGTTGAACATAGGAGAAGAAGAGTTAGTACTACCACCTAGTGTTAGTAACTCTACTGCGAGTGTCTATCTGGGTTAGCACCACCGCTTTGCTCGTGAAGTCTGACGCCAACCTATAATTCGCAAGCATTACTGTGTTTGATGAGCCAAGTAGCCAGTGAAATTACTGAGTTTATGAGACTTAATACCTAATGCCTCAGGGTAACGAGCGCACTGCATTGCCACGCAGGTGTTTGCTTTACAAAATTCTGAGTGGCACTACACTCCGACCGGCTCGTCTCGTTATCAAAGAGTATAAAAAAAGAAGTTGCGCGAATCTGCTTACAAATTTCTTGTTTCATGATTTTCGTTTACAAAACCATGTCGTTATACGATAGTATAAACAATCTTCGATTATAACATCGAAGCTAAGACAATCTAGATAAAACTCCCTTTAAAAAAACAATTTAGTTCCATCCGTTCGGTAGCTACGATAGACAGATACACAGATCTATACACACGTTAAACCTATTATTTGTATAAACTTATTTGTAGCAACTATCTGTTTGCATCGGGGGTTAATTAATGGGTATATATTAGAACAGAGTAGGTCAATTAAGAGACTAAAAGGACGCGACGGGTCAAAACGAAGAGGACACTGATAATTAAAATTATCAAAGCATTAATATCTGAAATCTGATTTCGACATCAATGAAACGCTTATTATATTAAAGTTATTCACCCTGGCACCGCGTTTGTTTGTATTAAATACCCCGGGGTTGGCACAAGTTTTGATTTGCGAATTCAAACTTGTTTAAAACTTTCAAAATGTCATTTACAAAAAGCTTTTGACGAAATGGTTTAAAGTTATCATAATTTATTTTCGGATTTATCTTTGCGTTTATCTAGAATGTTATAATCGAATCATTTTGTTTCTATTTTTCTTTTTAGTGAAGGTCGTGATCCTTAAGTCGACTTCTCTTAATAGTTATACCGCATATTATTAGCAAATATTTATATTTTTCTTTTCAAAGATTTTTTTAAAACTTTATTACGTATAGTACTCGCCAAAATTAAACCCCCTTCGAGAGTAGTAACTTACGATCGCGTTGCTATTCTGTGAGCGTAAGTAAGTAGCCTATTTAAGTGGCAGAAATGTGACACAATATAACTAACGTGAATGCATAGCAAGCTTGAAATTTATCAGCCTCTTTTTTCGTCCTGAAATCATGTTCTGCACAACGGTATCGAATTTGAGAAGCGGCTTTAAATGTGGCAGATACCATAGATTGCGAAACTTTTCACTCATAGACGTAGACTTGTTTGACTAAGTGCTAAAGTACAAGTCCGAAAGAATTATGTACAGTTGAGAACGCACTGGCACTTTACGACTTCATCTCTCGTCTAGACTAGGTCCACAACTCGAGTATTATAGTCTATAATTGAAAACTGGCATTATTAATACACTAAGCTTTTCGTATTCTATATAAAAATATTTCTACCAGCTGGGCCCTATTTAATAAAGCTGACGATTCGACAAATATGTCAAAAACTGACATAATTGTCGAATTTTCTTAGGCTTAATTCTACAATTATGTCATTTTTTGACATATTTGTCGAATTGTCAGCTTTATTAAACAGGGCCCAGGTATTTGAACAACATCTTCGATCCAGACGACACACTGAGATATGGTTGAGCTTCGTGCAATATACCCACTTACACGCATTTCAGTGCTGCGCACATTGGCCACTAGACGCAGCCATTAGACCGGCCACCAGTGTCTCGATGCGGCCACCAGTCGCCACCACTTGTAGCCACAAAATAGAGAGAACAGGTTAAGGGGTGCTCGGGCGCTAGGTCATTCTTACGCGCCCAAGCGCCCCTTCTGTTTTCTCTCTATTTTGTGCGTTAGTGGTCGAGTGTTCGGGAAGGCGAGCCACAAACACGGCCACCGCCTCAGCTTATGGCTCGGTTGCGGCTACTCGAACTCTCAGTTTGCGCCGAGCCATACAAAATATATGAAAAAAATTATACGAATCTTGCGGTCGCGTTAAGGGCCGCGTTCGGTAGGCCAATGTGCGGTTGCACTTAAACAAATTAAGCTTAGCGTTTGACTACTACCTGCGCTGATCTTAAGTAACAGTAAAAGATGGCGAGCACGTTAAACCTCTGGTCTATCCTTATACGAGTAAAAACAATTATCTTTTTTCTAAACAAATGAAAAATACAATTATTAGTCAGTTTCCCAAACGGCATATATATCGTGCATCGTGTACGAGTACATCGTGCTATTTGAGAAACTGAACTATTCTACTCTTTAAATAATCAGTACGAGTACATCGTGCTATTTGAAACTATTCTACTCTTTAAATAATCAGTACGAGTACATCGTGCTATTTGAAACTGAACTATTCTACTCTTTAAATAATCAAAGCAATTTCTTTTCAAAAAATGTCTGATCATACAAGCAATGCAATTTATCACTCTCAGATATGTATTTGAGAAATAAATACAGAACTGAGTCAATAAGCCCGAGCGCAAACGCCAGCGTAGTAAAGCTAGTAAACAAATGCATGTATCTGCAACGCACGCCCTGCGGAATATTGCCTGCATTATTTGCCTTCATGTTTGGATTTTAAAATCTGGATTCCGCAAATACAAAACTGATGGATACAGAGGTGGTTTTTTTTTGTTGATTGGCTAGCGTTTGACTGATGTTTCACCTGAGGGCCTAGATAAGCGGCATTCATTTCGAAGCTCTCTCATCCTGATTGTTAGTCTCACAGGCGGCGGCATCGGCCTTCCTAACCTTCCATGGTAAGCTTAAGTTAGTTTCCTGCATTTTTTACTTTTATACCAATATTTCATCGATTTTGAACAGATTTTTAATCGATAGCGATAATTGCTTTAAAGTTAATTCCGTTGGTTTAGGCCAGTGTTCTTCAACCTGTGGATCGCGACCCCTACGGGGATCGCTCAGCTGGGGAGGTCGTGATCGCAAGCCAGGTAAAAATTAAAATGGAATTGTTGGGCTTACACTATAATAAAACAAGCCGATGTAGCCAGTGTCATTCTGGATGATGTAAGGATTCTAACAATACCCCATACATCCAAATCTGTTTAGGCTTAAAGTTATGGTGGAATAATGAAACTCACCTACATGCTACATGAACTCTAAAAACATTATTACATTTTTACTCGAGTGCACAAAAAAGGAGTGTTTTTTAGGGTTCATGTGTATTATATGTATGTCAATTTCTTTATTTCACTATAACTTTTAAATGCTTGAACACATGTGAATGTGTGGGGTTTCGTTAGAATTCTTACATCATCCCGAGTGACACTAGCTAGGGCAGTAGTGTTTTTTATGTAAATGTTGTTACATCGACTTGTTTCTGCATCGTGTAAAAACATTATATCTATATTTCTCGTTTAGTACAGTCTCAATAAAAGGATAAGACGATTGAATCATTATCACCCCCGGTTCGTAATTAAACGGACCTTAGTTCGTATGGACCGTAAAAGGGTCGCGTATCAAAAAGTTTGAAAAACACTGGCCTAGGCCTTCTGAACTTAAGTAACAATGTGGTTAAAGATGGTAGACTATAAACCTGGAATATGAACTATACGACAATAATTTTATTGCGATTGCATCTGTGATTAGCAAATTTGCAAACAATAAAAATTATGTTAAGAAGACGCTTATTTGATGTTGTATCGTTGTAAAGGTTAGGTTAGATACTAATTTCCGGTATTATTTGCTTTCGATTTCAGATTCTTAATTCAATATTCTGCAAATACAGAAATTCTGGATGCAGATATAGACTAGGGCAGTATTTGCATTGAACGTAAATGTTTCCACAGTTAGCTACATCGTTATTTAATTAATTGATTAATTTGTGAAATGGAAGCTTATTTGAAGAGTTTCATACATATTGCTTGCATTATTTGCTTTTTCAGTCTGTACTGCTGGTGAATGTTTTTTTTACACATACACTATTGGATAACAAGACAAGCTATTCGTTTGCCTGTTAGCAAGCATTACGCCGACCTATAACGATTTTAGTACCACTCAGAATTTTTAAACACAAAGACCTGCGCGGCGCTGCATTGCACTCTCTGTGACATTAGGTATTAAGTCTCATAAGCCCAATAATTTCATTGACTACTTTGCCCAACGATCCTGAACACAGTAATGCTTGCACATTACTACTTGGCTGCTGACTACACGAGTAAAGCGGTGATCCTTGGTACCCACCCCCGAATTAGTCCTACAATGTGGTAGAATGTACCGAATATATTAAGGCATTGTTTTTGTAATAGTCATCCACTATGTCCGTATTCAACCTACCATCAAAAATCGTTTTTTATATATATAATTTTAATCCAGTACGATTCAAATAAATCTAAAGTGCACAAAAAGGTATAAATAATATTATCACAAAGAATGAGAAAGTAAACAGTATAACAAAGCACGCAATAATGAAGATTAAAAACCTTTCCTCTTTTCACGCACACAAACAAACAATACAAAATTTCAAAAGAAACGCGTACAAATTGGTCTCCAACGAGGATCCCACCCGACGTCAACTTAGACGGGGAGCTAGGGTCATTTTTTAAAAGGCCACCCGTAATGTTCAACGTTGACGCGATCTTTCAGTAAATTGGCGCGATTTAAGCGTAATGCCCGGATTTCAGCGTAATTTGTCTCGAGCCGAGTCGATATAAAGCGTGTCGCCTGACGAAATACCTGCCAACTCAAATTACGTTTTATGTAGAGAAAATTCGGGCTAAACGGAATGAGTAAACGTAAACGTAGCGTTGCGAACGTTAAAGATATCGGAACACGTTAGCTTCTGCTCTGGAGATAAAGAGAAAGGACATGAAAATGCAAACAAAATATATCATTACTCTTTACCTGCACGCAGACGTCTTAATTAATTAGAGAGCAAAACTAGATCTTGACCTAATTTATAAAGACAAACACTAAACACTATAAGATAAATAAAAAAACAAAAGATAAATACGAGCGAAAAATAAAAAAATATTCATACAGCATTACCTATATACTCGTATATATGAAAACAACTAGACTTAATAAAACTAAATAAAATATATTATTTTTAAAACAAAACATTTTTAAAATCTCCAGACTAACAAAGCCAATAATCTTCAAATGGTTGAACATATTTTTTTAATCATAGCTAAGAAAACTGTCGATCAACTTTTTACAAACAAACAAAATCAAAATCGGCCCATGGAAGCTACGATGCCACAAATTGACACACAGATACACACGTAAAACTTCTAACACCCCTTTTTTGCGTCGGAGGTTAAAAAACGACTACCCTAGCCAGTGTCACCAGCGATGATGTAAAGTTTCTAACGATATGCCATACATCCAAATCTATTCAGGCATTTGAAAATTGTGGTGGAATAAAGAAATTTACATACATACATGAACCCTGAAAACATTACACTAATTTTTTGGGCAGTTTTGTAAAAAAAGGCATAATCTGGTCGACCCAGCTCCTTTTTTTAAATCAGCTGGCAAAGTGAAAATTCACTTCTTTTTGCCATCCTGTTTGAATGCACAACATAAAACCAATCATAAAAAGATATCCATCCTAGAAAAAAATTATAACTGACGTATGAAGTAACAATATAATTGAAGCTTTACTCACGAAGTAGTAAAATGTAAAGTAAAACAGGAGAGGAAAATTATAGCAAACAGGGTAGTAGTATTACCTAGTTATAATCATCCCTAAGTATACACGTTGAAGCGTACGTGTACCGCACAGGGCAAATAAAGGATTTTATATTCAGGCTTGGAAACACAGTTCCAAATAAATACTATTTTAAAATTCAACTTGAAAATTCTGGGCGAGGCCTACTTAAATAGTGTGCTCGGTGTGATTTATTAAATCTGTGTTTTGTTGAGAAAATTTCGGGCCCGCCTATGTTTTATAGACTCTGTATAATAATACTAGCTTCTGCCCGCGGTCTCTACCGCGTCCCCACGGTGACCGTGCATTTTTATTCAGGATAAAAAGCAGCCTATGTTAATCTCCGGTCCATAAACTATATCTATGCCGAAAATCACGTCAATCCGTTGTTCCGTTGCTGCGTGAAAGAAGGATAAACCAACAAACGACAAACACAATTTCACATTTATTATAGTAATAAGGATATAAATAAGACACCTGACAGAGCTATATCACAAGACGTGTCCTGTTTAAAACGACGAAAAAACGGAGGAGGTTATTACGTCAAACCGTATATTTTTTTAACATAATAATATTTTATGTATCATAAATTAGTCAGTGATCACGCATAACTTTTACAGAGTACGAGTAGTAGATGTTTTTTTATTCGATTCTAGTCGAAGCTATACATATAAATTTGAGAAAAATCGGGCCTCGGTTTTTTGTTAAAATGTTTTTATAATAATCTTGTGTGGATATAAGGTGGATATAGCACCTATTCCAATTACTTCAGAACTCTTTGAGTACCAGAAATGAAGAGAGGACTGTTAAACAACGTGATGCAATTCTCCGAAATATTTTGCAATTGCTTCTACGTAACATGTCACGACATAGTTTCTTTCTTTTCTTTCATCTGCATATAGCTTGCGTTATTTACTTTTTAGTCTTAAGAGCCTACTAGTCCATGGAGCGAACTCATTGGTGGGCGCGGCTAAAATGCATGCTATTTCATCTAACATTCGTGGGACAAGGTAAGACTTTGCAGCGATGAGTAGTATGAGGCTAAAGCTCGCACATACACAATTACACACTCTCGTAAAGTCACGACGAAAACAGAAAAGTCGAAAACCGGCGCGCAAAAATGTACGAATTGGCTTCTGGTGCTTGGGGTTTTACGACAAAACTACTGAATGTATTTAGTCAGACCAAAGTTATTTGAAATGTCAATAAACTAAAGCTTGTTAGTATGTACCTTATTTTCGAATTTTCGTAATCCTTTTGTAATTTATTTACGTCCAAACTTGCGTTAAAATACGTGCTAAAATACAGATGTTTGAAGGCTCATTACTTTTAAGCCACTTATTTTTTTTCTGTCTAATTAGCAGGCTGACCTAGATAACGAAGAGATAAATCGATATTATTTTCAATTTTGGACTTAAAACGTCAACTAGTGGAGTAATCACCCAAGTACGGTTGTATGGAGAAATGAACGGCTAGTTCGTCCTTAATTCTGTTTGTTGCTTGCGTTATTTCCTTGTTTAATCTGAAATCTGTGTAAATATTTTTTCTAAATACCATTGAATAAAGAGATTAGCGGCAAGCATAAGAACGGCTCATAACAATTGCAGTGCCACTTAGAACGTTACAACACAAAGGCCTGCACGGCACTACATTACTCTGATACATTAGGTATTAAGTGTGAACAAAGTAATGCTTGCAAATTACTGCTTGGAGGCAAACTACACAAGCAAAGCGGAGGTAACCACCCAGATGGACACTCGCAGAAGAGTTAGGCCTGCCACTTTGTAATAAGCAGTTATAGATATAAAAGCGATCCTACGACATTCCAGGCCGCATTTGTGATTATGTTTGACGCATCAGTCCCCACATCCATTCGGTTCCATCTCGGATCTTAATTCAACTCGTGCTCGACTAGTCCGAGGTCTTGTTCAAAGGGTATCTCTCTCGACAGTATAGTTACAAACAGTATACAAGATTAACATTTTATATATTAATATTTCAGTTCTGTCAAGTATTAGGTGGCGTTTATTTCTTTCTAATTCCTTTCTGTTTTTGACGTCTAAAAATTCGCAACAAATATCAATTAAGTTTATTCTGTTCCCGTTTCACTACTACCTCACAAGGTGGTAGAAGTACAACAAATTCATATCGCTTTAGTCACATGGACCTTAAAAGAGTGTTCAAAAAAGTTAATTATTTAAATAGCGCAGAAGGCCACATATCATCCATTGGATATCGAATTAAACCGTGAATCAGCAAGGCGGTGAGCAAGTCCTCATTCTTACCCTGAGATTCAGAGAAGAATCTAAAATTTTCAAAATTGTATACAGTTTTGACATATGGAAGCAAAACTCCACGCTTAGACTCGTCTCTGAATCTTAGAGCTAAAGTTCATGCGACCTGCCACACTGACTAATACACTACGCTGTGATACTGGCGTCCGTGGGCCACCAGAGCGTCTAATTCAAATTGAACAGTAGATATAGGTAAGGACCACCTGGTCGGACCGTCGCCGATCGCTTTGCTAATGTACAGTGGCTTTGATCTTATTACACGTTCAGTAGTGTCGCGTACGAGGGCTCGACGGTCCCCGTAAAGTTATCATCAAATATCTGAAATAATGCTGTTAAAGGTTAAAGTTACTTCTAGGGAAGCTATCGATAATTATACCGTAAGAAATTGGTTTTTATATAGGTTTCCTTAAATATTTTTTTACTTTTTCATAAAATGTTATCTTCTATACAAATAAATAAAATTGAAGTGTCTGTTTGTAATGTCAAAATAACAGCTTTTGACGAAATGCATAAGAAAGTATATACGGATGTACCTATAACAAAACAACCAATTTTAATTTTTTTGTCTGTCTGTCTGGTTGTTCCGGGTAATCTCCGAAATGGCTGGGCCGATTTTGACGGGACTTTCACTGGCAAATAGCTGATGATATAAGGAGTAACTTAGGCTACTTTTATTTTAAAAAATAATTACATTTCACCATGACCAAACCATGAAATCCAATACCTCCAAGCGGGTGAAACAGCGGGCAGCAACTAGTTTATAAATATACTTAACAGTCATTTTCAATGTCAATTCAACAGTACACGCCAATTTCGTTAACGCCAACCGTTCTACTAAAACGCTCCACTGCATTCAAAAGTAACTTAGCATAGGAGTAAATTGTTGTGCAAGTATTCCCGTTAGTCGGCGTATCGGCGTGCCTCGTGTAATGTATGCAAAACGAGCTAATAAAACGCGAGTCGGCCGAGCCGGCAGCGCAGTAAATTCGAGAACAGTTGACATTTATCCAAAGTTACATCCGTTACAATAACAGTCGCAGTTACGATATCCGAGCGCGCTCCGGCGTCCATTTGTTCTAGTTCCGGAGGCATTGCGCCGCAGCCAGCGCTCTAATGTAATGGGAAACTTTACACAAACAGACTCTGAGCGCCGCTCGCGGATTAGACGTACCAAATCGCGCCTCGGAGCTCCGCCTTGAAACATCATTAAAATTCACATTGCTACCATCGCCAGTATCCTCGCGGAAGTTCAAAAATATCTACAGTTTAAACCGCAACCTGAGCGTTTAATCAAGTTTACCTGCATGCGAGCGGCAGCAGCGCTCGCATCCACCGAATTATTTTAATGAAGCCTTACACCACCGCTGTCTAGTAGCTATTCCTTGATATGTAGGTTTAGTCGGTAGAGGTGCGAGTCGAGAGCGTGTGCACGGTTCGGTAATCAACGCTTAGAGCTACGTCTTAGCGGGCTTCACTAGGCGGATACCGACGGCTCAATACATCAGCATACATTATGAGCCTGATGTTGTGTCGGGCTTCACATACGCCGTATAATGTCGTAACAGCATTTATCAAATCCGTTAACCAGATATTCACTCCGGTCAATCGATACTCGCGAAAACAAGGCCTGTCACTCCCGTCAGCGAATAAATCGCGGAGCGTATCGATTTAAGCGCCATAAAAATATGGCGCTATAAACGTGTAAGCGCTCGTGTCAGGTAAAAGATTGATGGCTCAATTCAAAGTCACACTCTCAACTCGTACAGCCTTTTATGTCGGGGACGGAGTTTTATATGCGTCTAAGTAACGCTTGTCGCTGCCCGGAGGAAATGAGAAAGTTATCGGTATCTAAATCCTCGCCCGGGGGACCGTTGAACGTCCTCCTAATAGATATAAAATCCGAGGGCTCCGTATAATTCAATTTCGGTCGAGAAATGGTAACGCAGGCGACCGGTGGTGGAACAATTTATGTGTGGCCACGGTGACGGACGCGGGGCAAGCTGACAGGCAGGGCACGTCGTGCCGACACAACAGCGCGTCACCGTCGCGCGGTCGCCTGCGGCCGGTGATGTCAGTAAATATGTACCGTACTTTAGAAACACACGTAAATCATCCGCAGGCGCGTCTAAAACATTCCCCTGAATCTAAATTTAATAAACCCGCGTCGGTGCAATGGCTTCTGCTACATTATTACGTTCGGTGACCGGTCACGTATCCATTTCTAAAATGTGTACCTAATACTCTCAATATTGGATACACATTTGCCTTTATGGGTTTTCTTCAAGTTTCACGTCGAAATATTGAATTAATATTGAGCTAATACGTTTAGGGGATCAGAGAAGGTCAGCGCAGATTGAGTGAAATTTGTAACCATCAAGTGGAACATAAGTCGGGTCTATTGAGAGTCAATAAAAGACGTTTACAGCGTAAATTATAGTTCTCGGAGAACGGCCATAGGTCATATCCTTAACGTTAATGCTATCTGCAGCAATAAACTATCCAGATTGCGGCGTGACCGCTTCCATTTGTCGTAATATCGCAGGTTGCTATACGCTGAGCGTACCTTCTTGCTCTAGCTGTATTGCATCTATTAAGTTTTCGAAGCAAGTATGAATTTTGTATTTGTGTAGCGGCTTTACTGGATGCCGAATACCATTCTGGCGATGGCAGAACAATGAATAACTGTGTGTTGCATTTCATGAATAGGCTTTGAGTCGAAATGTGTCCGATTCAAAGCTAGGAATGTGGTAGTATTGTCGGTTTTTACATTGGATACAAAGAGCAATGTATGTGTTTAACAATACTTTTATTCGTGTCACTTTATATACGTGTACATATTGTATGAAATTTTTGGCATGGCATACTCACCACAGTACCACGTTGGGCGCCAATACAATTAAAACAATAGTAAACATCATGTTTACAACAAATTTATAACAAATTCTACATTTAAACATAGACCTGCCATTGCCAGCAAGCTAGATTAGGCCGTCATAAAAGCTAGCATCGGGTGCTAAATGAGATATCCGAAATGGGCTGAAATTTAATGTGTATATTGGAGTGCTACTGGCTCATCAACGTAATGGAGCCAAATTCGGATAGTAACTTAGTTAATGGATCAGTTTCGTCAATATTAGCCAACCAGTAATCTTTATCAAATATGCACCATCAACAACCAATTTTTTTCTACAGCTAAAACTCACGTCTTGTCGTATGGGTTTCATTGGATATGTGTAAAATCTACTATGAAAATACTACTTTTGAACATACTTACTATATGGGTGGCAAAAAATGTTTAATACATAATTAAAATGTGAAATCATTAATTGTGTTAGAAATGGAATTTTTGGGACTTTTTTTAACGTTACCTGTTTTTCATTACCATGAAATCATTTGAGTTTGAGGTTGAGTTGAGCAATTGTTACGGGCCGGCGTTGTGCTTACCATCAGGCAAACGACCAGCTCGTCTCGTTACCAAATAAAATAAAATAAAATAACTAAAAAAAGTTAGACAAAGGTTAGACACTATTTAAATCAAGATTTGTGGTTGCTCATATTTAAATACGCGACTAACGCATGTTTAGGAGTTAAAAGCTGGTTAACACAGGTTTAGGGTATTTTTAATGTACCTATTTGTGGTAAGACCAATAATAATTATGTTTTAGAAATGGCTTAAGTACGTCGTTTATAAACATTAAGAAAATATTATTTTCTATAAGATGAATGAAAAACCGAAAACGCTTATCATGGTTCATCGAAGCAACTTCCACGGCAACTAGACCACGTATGCAACAAAACTTATCCAACTTCTACACGCTCAGTTCTTAACTCCACCGCCACCTCTATTCAGTAACTCCGAAGTGCTGTAAATAATCTCAGCTTGATCCGTGTATTTTCCCAGCTTAAATACCGGAAATTTAATCAAATCTCCGCTTAAAGCTAAGTCAGTGGAAGCTACAATACAGGGTGAGTTTGAATCGGTATGTTATTCCGGAAGGGGGTGATTAGGACCATGGTTGTCGACAAGTTGTGCGAATCTGCCTTGGAAAAAAGTCATTCCAACATCCAAAAATAAAAGAAATAACTTCAAACATGAAGTGCACGGTATTTTCTGCATTTTTTTTCTAAGTTTCTTTTAATCAACATTATCATTTAACAAAGTTCAACATATTTCAAGTGAATGAGCTGATCTAGGGCGGCCCGGCAGTTCAGTAGTAGAATATTGACGTAAACTTTGAATCCCTTTTCTTCAATGAAAAATTCTAAATTTCAAAAACTCGTAAATCAAATGTTCTTGTCCTCCAGGAGTAGATGAACCCCCTTTCGGGATAACATACCAATTTAAACTCAGGTTGTATAATCGAGCAAGCTAGAGGAGCTTAGGTTAATGAACGATCAAATAATGTCGTGGGACGTCATCATTCTTCTTGCTGCACATGGCCCAGGCTTCGCCGCGAAACTCGTGAGCCCATACTTCGACTTAGACAAAATTTTCACACCCAATAGTGCCTCCATCGGTAGAAGACCTTAATCTATAACGGGACATTGTGTTTTTATTGAATTTTTTATTAAATAAATATATAATAACTTAAAAACATAAACGCTTACACACTCATATCCCTGCACAGGATTCCCTGTGTCGCAGGTGGTATGGACACACGGATATACACAAAACAAACAGCTAAGACCCGAGAACAAACTTTAGTTCAGTGCTCAGTTCACAAAATCTGACCCGATCGGGAATCGAACCCCGGGGCCCCACGCTTTGCAGACAGGGCTACTACCGGAGCCGTCCACAATACGAACAATCCCATACCTGTATGTATCATATCGTGAGGCCAAATTTGTTGTGTCTAAGGAATCAACGTCTACGATGCCCAACCCCCGTCTCAAAACCCCCCAGGCACCGAACAAACGACTCAGAAATCGGAAGCTACGAAAATTATGGTGGTAAAACAGCTGCATACGAAACAAATAGGTACTAGCTATTTATCGAAACATAAATATTTTTTCCGTTAAGGCAATTATGTCACCCAGGTTAAGTAATTCGAAAGGTTAATTACATATTTTGTCAAATTTATCGTACACGCGACCTTTGTATTAAGGTTGAACAGCTAATTTACCGAGACTGTTATTATTTACGTCGAACCTAGTCAATGCTGATTGAACCACTGAACTGATTTAGCATAAACAAAATACAGCGTCATAGGCCAAGATACTGCAGTGTAAATGGTCGTTTTTAGCTCATTACATCAAGTTACTTATTGCTATGAAGGTATGTCCAGTGAACGTACAATGTTGTGCAAGACGAAATAATAAATATAACATCCAATGGATATAAAAGGATGTCACTAAACGCTTTGCTAAAACAGGGGTGAGATTCGCTCCATTGAATCCCGTTCTCGTCATCGTCATCATCAGCCTTATTACGCTCTCATAGCTGGGATACATTTTCTCAGAAAGAAACAGAGGATGGGCCGTAATCCACCATGCGGGCCCAGTGCGGCTTGGTGGGTTTCACATTTCCTCGAATTATATGGTTCTTGAACATGCGGGTTTCCTCACGATTTTTTTGCTTCACCGTTTTAGAGCGTGTGTAATAATACCCGCAAAAAACTTGATATGAGTCATTGGTCGAGCCGAACCTAGTTCTCATTTAGTGGTTACCTTATCGCGTATGGCTAACCGCAGAAAATGCGACTCGATGAATGAACTCCGTAAAATTCTAATTTAAACGCCTCGCTCGTCGTTTGGACTTAAGAGCGTATGCTTGCGTCAGCATTTTGTAGCTACTTAGCTACGTCGGACAGTGGGCGTCGTATGTCACAAAGAGAAAAGTATTTCTCATTTACTCTAGAGGAGGAAAAACAACAAAAATGCCGCACGTCCCGCCCTCAATCTCCTTTGGCTCGGGCACAAAAGAATATTATTTCAATTAAGCCCTACAAACAAAGTTTGCGTTGGGCATTTTTTTCGTAGCGGGCCTGTGTTTAATTGCTGAATTAAGTTGAAAATATTGGACTTATCTTGGCGTTATTTAGAAGGATGCTTTTGACGGTTTCCTTTATTTTGATATCATTGTAAAGACTTGTAATTACATTTTATATTTGAAATGTACACCATTTTTATGCTGTTGGATAACGAGACGAGCGGGTCATTTGCCTGATGGTAAGCATAAGCACAGTAATTTCACTGATTCCTTGCTTATCAAAGTGGAATACAATAAGAACGTTTAGAAAAGCTTTGCTGTTCAAATAAATAATAATGTTTAACTATACTTACTGGTGCTAAAGTCAACACGAACGATAAGAATTTTCCAAATCTCTGTCTGAAAAACAAAGCATTTTCTCGATCTGTATACCAAATCTACTTAGATAAAAAGAGTGTTTAAGATGCATGTTAGTATCGTCTTGGTATTGGGCATTCTTTGTATGCTTTAAACCTCCTATGGTACTGACAGACGCATTCTTAATCTTATATCTATATAAGATTTCTAGAGTGCCTAAGTGAATAAACTGCTTCAAACTCTAAAGATACTCACTCCTACGCTGAAACGTGATCTGACTAGCGGCCACACTGCAGAAATTGCCCAAACTGCACGAGTTTCAAACTTCATCTGTGACACTTGCACAATATTACACATTAGACCAAGTTCCGCCGGTCGCGGTGCTAATCCCAAATGTAACTTTTATGAATGCTAGTGTAAATATACTTTAGTAATAACTCTACTTTGTAAGATAATAGAATGTGCGACTTTGTATTAATTTAAGACTATGAGTGGCCTAAGCATAAATGACACTCAAAGCGTAGTTTGACTCGCCGTCCTTAACCAATAGGTAAATTTAAGCAACGGTTGTTGCGGCCAGTTCTTGGGACCATAAGCCAAAAATTATTGGATGGGTGACAGCTTTATATATGTCTCATTTATAGCTATCTTTCCTTAGGGTACGTTAAGCGGTCTGTCACGGTTGGTGTCGTAAAACAACAGTCGCTAAGACATGTCAGACACCATCACGAAAACCAAATTGTATGAAAAAATCTTAAAAAAGCTGGAAGCGACTTCCCTCATCCAACTGCGGAGAGCATCATCCGACCTTGACAGAAAATATATGGGACCACCTCGGGATCTACCTTAATACTGTTTTAACCATTCAAATCGATCAAGCTATTTCAGAGAAATCGCGAAATATGAGAACCTACTCCTTTTAAGAAATCGGTCAAAAATATTTGGATTATCATGAATAGCAGCTGTGACGTCACAAACAGAAGACATCCCGACTATTCCAGAGATCACTCTACAATAAGCATGCTAAACGATTAAAACAACATTGCCGTTCGTACATTCCGCCCTTTCCCAGGGGAATAAACAAGGAGTACAGCAGCTACTAGTTAGTTTAGTACAAACAGTAAAAGGTTTACTTTGTAGATTAACTGGATAAAGCTTGAATAGAATAAAGTTTTAACTATACGTCTATAAATTACAGCTTAGAAGCAATAAACGAAGACCCATTTTTAATCCAAGTATTTATGTTGCTGCTGTTATAGAATCTGACCATTTCGTGGTTGTATTACGGCCAGAACAATATGCTAATGTATTTTTTTGCTAGTAATATGTATTGAAACGAATATTTGTACGACGAAAAACCGGACGTTTTGCCTCAGACAGCACCTTAAATCTCATAAGCTCAGTGATTTCACTGAGGAATCTTTTAACTGTTTAGAAAAACGGCGACACTGAAACATGAGAGAGCCAAAAATCAGTCCTCATACTTCCCAAACGATATAAAGCTATCCTCTAGATCTGCATGTGTGATTAGGGGGGCTCTATAGACCATCAGCAAAGTCCTGCATGCATTAATAGTGATCGGCATTATGCCGGTATTTGTATTGGCTTTCCGTACATGCCCGTTACAGATGCCGGGATGTAATAGCATCCAAGGCTCGGGTTCCCGACACATGCCGGGCAGTGCTTAGTATTGGATCCAGTTTAGGACGTGTCGTACGCATTCTTCGGGGGCTAGTTTTGTATTGGACAGTTTGATAGGTTGAGGAACGATATCATGTAAATTGTAATCTATAGTCAAGATTACAATTAACATGAAGTCGTTCCTCTTATTAACATGCTTTTATTGCTCGTGAAGTCTGCCGCCAAGCAGTAGTGTGCAAGCATTACTGTGTTCTTGTTTGATGAGCAGACTATCCAGTGAAATTACTGGGCTTATGAGACTTAATACCTAATGTCTCAGGGTAACGAGCGCACTGCAGTGCCGCGCAGACCTTTGCGTTTTAAAGTTCTGGGTGGCACTGCAATTGTTATGGGCCGGTGTTATGCTTACCATCAGGCAAACGACCAGCTCGTCTCGTTACCAAAAAACATAAAAAAAAGCTACACTTGTATTACGAACAGTGCAATCAAAATTTAGGATTCAATTTTGACCTACTTCTAATTGTCGTATCGAACAACAATACTATAATTTGGTATCATGGAGCTGATCTGATGTTGGAGCCAGGAGGTGGATAGTGTCTAAAAAGAAATTCCTCAAGTTTCGTCTCATGTGATTCATTTTGACGAATCTAATAGAATCCAGTATTACTGCACTTCAACTTCTCACTCGACACTTGGTCCAATAACCAATGACTTATCTGGTTATTGGTGTCATTGGTGTGGACGAGCTGAGATTCGGACCTTGGTGCATCGGATTGAAAGTCGCACTAGTTCCCGCTCGGCCACACTCATTCTTATCCCAACCAATAAAGTAAAAGGCTAAAATTACAAAGGGATTTTATAGTCCTCACGTTCAAAATCTTTCGTCGTCTGTCGTGTAGAGCCGCTAATCGCAAATAGTCAAGAATGATTATTATAAGAGAAAACCCGACATAGTTTACCGCTCAGAGGCTTATACGTTCGATAACTCGATTTCTAGAAAATGTCTTCAACTACCTATTTGATTTTTGATACTAATGAGATCCAATGTAATCTTTTTTCCCTCTGGTATTTTCTAAGAAATTGGGTTACAACATAGATTGATAGGTATCTAAATATAACTCAATATATTTACCAAGAACGTCTCAATCAAAATTCTTATTTTCTTACGACCACGTTTTGCAAACATTTGCCTAACGCCACAATCAATTTACAACAAAGCTTTCAATTTACCCCTTACACGTTTATATCAAAACATTCCTAACAGCTCTTCAAAAGCCCACCCTCATTAGTAATAGCGACCTTTTGAGTCTTAATGGAAATCACGGTTCAATTAAATATAAGGATGGCGCTATGCATGACTGAATCGATTCGGCTCTACGATTTTACGAATCGTATCGATGCGAAATATATCGATGATTATTTCTGGTACCGTTACATTTGATGTGAGAAGAGTTTCGTATCGGGCTAGTGTTGGCAAGTTGTCTGTTGTAAAACGTTTCTAGTTTTAATCGACACAAAAGTATGTTTATTATATTAGTATATATTAGCTTTATTTAGCACAATTTTTCAGATTAATATATTCTATTGCATTTGTTTATTGCATTCCATAATGTTACAATAGATATCAAAATTAAAATTACATATCAGTTCATTATATACCATGTAGGGCAAAGAAAATAGAAGAGAGGATGGATGCTTTTCGATGTCATAAATTTTATTAGATACACAAAATCTACAGAACAAAAAGGGAGCTCGGGCGCTTTTTGACGGCCTAAGCACCCCTTCTGTTCTCTCTCTATTCTGTGCGGGTGGGCAGCAGCCGGTGTCTGTGATCGAGTGTGCGCTGGCGCCGAGCCGTAGACACGGCCACCGCCTCAGCTTGTGGCTCAGTCGCGGCCACTCAAACACTCATTGTGCGCCGATGCACTAAATGTATGAAAAATCTTGTCCGCAAATTGTGGTCGCGTTCGGTGGCCAAATGTGCGCCAACACTTTAACCCGTCAATTTAAACTCACACCATGAAGCTGGGAATTTTATTCTTTGATCTCGACCCAATCTTGCTCGCAGCAGCACTACGCCAGGCGTCCAATTAAAACGTATGCACTAATGAATATTGCACTGCAGTTTTTATCCAATCATTATTATTCTAGCGATCACGAGCGGGACGCGCTAATTGATAGCGAACGTGCGAATAATGAACCCGGCAACTGGTAGCTATGGGCTCGTTTTGTAAATATGTTTAAAAAAATTAAAAGGTGTTAAAAAAGTAAAAAATATTATCATAAAGTTGCCCCTGTTTATCTGGGTGATTTAATTCCAAGGTATATAAATTATTCCAGTTCGATGCAATGATTCCGAGGTGAAATAAGGCACCATAATTTCCCCTTTGTTCCTAGAACAGAGTAGAATAAACCAGGCTAACTGGGCTAGACCACTGGATTATATTTGTTACCTTCCTTTGTTTACCTGTGTTCACAGGTTCAAATTATGTAAACATGATTTTAATTTGCAACTCATACAAGACAAACTCCTGCATCTCAACAAAAATCCCTCATCTAACTTACATCATTAAGCAAGCGGAAAACTTGAAGCTTCATCTCACAACATGCAACTTATCGACTAGTAAGCATATACCACTCTAGAATTTCACAGGTAATCTATCTACTTATTAAATCAACACAAGGGATGCAATATCAGATATTAGGCTGAGATGAAAAGATTATAAATAATTATATGTAGGTATTTTTAGGAAACTAAAAAACAAACTTCCACCTCTTGGCTCCATCATCAAATCAAATCAAATGAGCCCAAACTCGAAGGGTTTATTATAGCCACTGAAGAATTCCACTATTCGCATCCTGGCTCCATCATCAGATCAGCTCCATGATACCAAATTATAGTATTACTACATATACATACAAAATTTCATTTCGGTACGACAGCTATTAGAAGTGGGTTAAAATTGACTTCTAACATTTTATTACATTGTTTGTTAGTTACAAGTCAAGCTAATAAAAGTGTATTAAAAACTGTTTAGTCCAACCTTGAATTGAATAATTAGAAATATGATTGCAATCGATCTTTGTTTACGTAGGTACTCCGTCATCTACCTACACCGAATGTTCCATTTTTTGGCCAATTTTAAAATATTCATCAATGTAAAATTTCAATGCCAAACCAGACGACAGGACAAAAACTCTGCATAAATCACATTTCTTTTCTTCGTGTCGATGAATCTGCAAAATGGAACCTCTTTTTTTGCCTAATTTGTGTCCATGCAAATTTCGTGGCTATCATAAAACCCTTTCTAAATCACCCACTCTTTCCCAAACACAAAACGCTTCTACCTCAAACAAACATTCTCTACAATTAATACACCAACATTCGCAGGTTCAACTTTAAACAGCATGTCGTAAACAAAGCTCCGAATCCGAAACTCATTTCGGTATTAGTATTTTTTCCTTTCTCTCCTTTTACATCGGACAACACAAAGTTGTTTGTTCGGAAAGTTGGCACCGGCGCCGTAGACACGGCTTACGTACCGACACCGATGGGATGAACGGTTTCGGTTGATTTTTAATTAATACTTGTCAGGTAGAGAGTTACTTGCCAATAGAATATGTACTTCTTCGTACTATAATAAATACGAAAGTGTGTTTGTAAATTTGTTGGTTTGTCCTTTTTTCACGCAGCAATTTCTTTATTCTTTTTGCATTTAACTCCTTTAAAACTTCCCTAATCTAACCACACTCCTCAACCAAAACAACACCATTAACTTAACATATCCGACAGTGAAACTCCGCGCCAACCCAGAACAGGAACAAACGCCCGCAGTGCAAGTCAATAAATAAGTTAAACATCCGGGTCTCCATTATCCGGTTGCAGCCATTTAATAATGCTCAAGCCCATTACGCTAATTAAGTATTTGACAACAAAGCGTTGGAAAACTCGACCGGGGAAAGTGAGCCGGGCTTGAGTGAACAGACGAGTTTGTCGTGGTCTTGCTTTGTGGCAGATTGGGAATCGAACCATTGTAGAAAACTTTTAACGAAAATAGTTAGGTGTAAGACAAGCAATTTTACAACTGAATCCAATGTAAACAACCTTGGAACATAAAAATGTAATAAAATGCGAAAGCGGCCAAAACATAGATTGATTTATTTTTTGATTTGATGACTATATTTACAATCGATCTATACTTGCAAGCCTAAATTGTCTATAATTCTCTATCGTGCCGCTGCACTAGAATTACCTGTGTCGCAGTTGCCATGGACACACACAGATAAAAAACACAAACACCCAAGACCCATGAAAAAACTTTATGCTTACACAAAATCTGCCCCAGCCACACAATGTTTTCCCCGGGGCTGATTTGCAGGCATAACTATAAACAACATAGCCAGTCATGAAATGTTACAAATTATCAATAAAACTTACTTGCGAGTCTAATAATGTAAACACTGTTGACCGGATTTCAATGGAGTTTTTATATTAGAATTTCATACGCTCCACCAACCAACAAAGTCAGTTAAATTTCAACACGCTGTGATATCTGATTGCCGAAATACTTTCAACAACGCCTAAGAAGTCACATGAGCAACGCGACGCTAGTCCTAAAGCTTCCTAATAAAAGATCTCAAATAACGCCGCTGTTGTAGCAAGTGCTACGACTCGTAGAAGCAATTACATATTCCGTCGTACGTAGCCATTTAACACGTAGCCAATCCGCGGTAAAAGGAAGTCTACGTCGACATTTTATGCTACGTCTCGTAATACATTCTCGTAGACACTCCAGTGAAAAACAGTTACTAAGCTTTTGATAAGACGTAGTTATTACAATACTGTAATTCTTTTCATACAAAAATATGATGATACTTGCACTTCATTCTGAGTCCGGGGGGAAACGACACGATACAATTAATGTACATATATATATGACTTATAACTTATGAGCTATGTATAAGATTAGTTTTTTTTTTAGTATAAATACTCACTTTTGGGCGAATATCTCCCTCATTTCATTTAATATCCCTATTCTTAAAATGAAAAACATTTATTCACAACACAGAATAACATAGAAACCAAATAATTCAAATAATCATTTCAGACGCCCCTGAAACCAACTTTGTACTTGTACACTTTCATAATCAGAACTGCAAAGGAACCAAGAGAAACGCTGCTACAGTCAGTAATAATAAAAACTAAAGCAACAGCTATGAAATTAACAGGTAAGGTAAGGCTCCTACAGAGTAGCTTCCTAGAAATGGCGTTATATTACGTACTGACAAGCCAACGATCCTCGTCTATAGCTGTATGGCTATCCGCTATCGAATAAGCACCGACTAAGAAATTTCAGTCCGTGTCCGGAATTCCAATATTTGTAGATCTCAGAGGGCGTATTCAAATTGTGCTTTTGACGTAAAAACCGAATGGAGAGATGCTGCAAATTTGTTACAAGCGTCATAAAAGCATATTATATTATAACTTAATATCAATATTAGATTAAACATTAAAATGCTCATTAGTCATTTCTGGGGTAATGAGCACAGCAAATTACTGTGTACATCTTTTTGAGGGGATTTACATCTTTTTCTTATAGCCGTTTATTTTAGTAACGGCGATGTCAGCAAGTCGCTTTCATCTTAAAAACATACAGTGCTCCAACAACCCAGCTAGTAATGCAATTGACGGCTCCATGGCTAACTTGCTGGGAACCTTGCCTGCAAAGCGAAGGGCCCCGGGTTCCGGGCCGCAAACTTAATGCGGTGAGCATAAACTTCATTCTCGGGTCTTGAATATTTGTAATGTGTATATGTTTACTATGTGATAGGACTTAACTCTTCTGCGAGTGTCCGCCTGGGTTGGCCCCACCGCTTTTCTCATGAAGGCTGCCGCCAAGAATTAATGTGCAAGTATTACTGTGTTCCGGTTTGATGTGGAAAGTAATCAGTGAAATTAATGGGCTTATGAGATTTAATACCTAATGTCTTAGGGTAACGAGCGCACTGCAGTGCCACGCAGGCCTTTGTGTTTCAAAGTTCTGATTGGCAATGAAATTGTTATGGGCTGGCGTTGTGCTTACCATCAAGACCAGCTCTCGTTATCCAATAGTATAAAAAGAACTAAAAGCGACGACGATGCTAGCAAGGCGCTTTAGCATTATAGTATCTACAGCGCTAACAGCCCTGCACTTACAGAATGACATTCTATCACGTAAATTATTCACGGTTATGACAATATCATTGGTCATATGGTCCCGGCATAAAATAGTACCAGCCCATCTCTTGCAGGGTGCCGTAAGAAACGGCTAAACACATAGACAAGGAATAGGCAGCAGCATTATTCTCGGTTAACATCATAATCTACTGCCATCGAGATACTAACCGCAAGAGATGATATACTGTACTATCCGATCTCACAACATTGTATAGATTTAGCTATAACATATATCAGCGCTCAGCGTATCAGGAGGCGGTGGCTTACCCAATCAGAGCGCATCTAGGTAAAAATGGTGGAATTTATTTCGTGCAAACTAAACGTCACTGCACCTCTTGAGGTTAGTATCTCGATGTCTACTGCGATCTCCAAAACGCCTGCCAAGCGTGCTGTATTACGATAAAAATCTCTCCTTAAGGAGGCCGATGTTCAGGAGTGGACGTTTTCCACATGATGATGATAACAATATCGACTATCTATTTCAATAATAGATAGTCCATTTCGATAAAGGTTTCGATTAATAATTTCAGTCAGTAACGCCGATAGTTGTCTTTGATCTCCGGGCGTATTCCAATTGTGCTTTAGACGTAAAAACCGAAGCCGGGCCCGCTGTGGGCGCGGAGCGGAACCGCAAACTTTAAATCAAAATGTTGGCGTATATTCTCTAAGCAAACTTTTAATTGCGGCCGCCAGTTATACAGTTCATGTCTGTGCGAAAACTCGTGTTAGAGTTTAATGAATTTCGCACTGAACATTTCGACGGTTATTTCCGTAAAAGTTCTATGATACGTGTACGTGTAATGATATTTTGGCCGTGGGCTAGGGGCTAACAAGCAATGTTTATTGAGTGCGGCGGGTTCATTAATCTGTTTTGGAGGTGGCTGGGGGAGTTCGAGCTGAGTCACTGCTGGCGCCGTCTTTATTTAGATAAACTCTTGGAACATCGCTACACAGATATTCAAGAGCAAGATTCTTCCTAATAAACATTCTGACGTTGTGTAGTAGTATAATTAATCGGTTGTTGTCACTCAGCATATATTTTGAAGCAATTGACAAAAATGCCTTGAAATCTATTCAATAATATATTCTGGGTATAGAAACAAGTTTTTTGTTTTCATATTCGAATACAAATTATAATACAAGTACATTTTGATAACTTACATTCTAAATGAAAGATTAAATAGTCAGAATTTATTGCCTGTATAAACACAAAACTATAATAGTTCTTTGAGAATTACAAAACCATATTTTTGAATTTCTATTTTCAAAAAACTGTTTTTGTGGTGGACATAAAAATATTTTCTTTTTACATACACTTTAACCAATCCGGTGCAACACGGTTATCACCAACGGACTATGTAAACTATTTTAAAAACCTGCACGGGTAACTCGATAACGGAAAACTAATTTATATAGCGAACGGATCACGTTATTAGACACTACAAATTGCCGCAATCCATGGCTCGAGCGCTACGAAAATATTTATAATGACCGGTTGTTAAAAAATGCCGAAAATATCTTCGAACCAAACTTTGCTCGATTCTTTTTTCACGGGTGCAATGCCAGAGATGATAGTGCTATGCTTGGTTTATATGATAAACAGAATTCACTACCCCCCAGAGCTTTGACCGTATTGAGTGACACACGCGAGGTGAGAAATTCCACCGCGCTCGTCAACCCGATCCAGCTTTCCAGCTCCAACTAGAAATCTATTAAAACCAGAATACCTGAGAAAAGAAATCCCAGCGTATATTAAATCTAATAAATTCACAAAAGTGGCTCCGCATATGAGATATTTCCCAGGATCGCCTTGAAGCGCACGTCACCCGTCACGTTCCCCGGCCATGCTCCGCCCGCGAATAAAGCCATTCAATTTAAAACGTCTGCCAACTTGAAGACCTGGAATTTCTAACTATAAGCATAGGAATACTGGGAAACGCACATTTAAAGGACGAGTTGCAGCTAATTCATTTTCAATATATTGTTGAATGTTTACTGTGAATACTTACTAGTACTACGTTTGCTTTAAATAGTTTCACGCTTATTTGATAGTAAAACTTACTGACAATGAGGGCGTACTACGAGTCTACGGCTGACTTGGATCAGTTTCTACGAGCGTTTGAAAGACGAGACGCACGCGTGATATCATGAGCAACTATTTTCATTTCGGCCGTGTAAAATAAAAGGGGGTACTTTAGATTAAGCATCGATATAAACATACTGTTATACGCGTCTATAATATATTGCAGCGGTTCTCAATCTTTTTTGGTGAAGAAACCCTTTTGGAAAGCGAAATACTTGACGGAACCCTACAATAAAACAATAGTTTTTATTAAAAGTGAATTCTGTCAAAGGGACTGCGCGCTTACAAGTAGATATCGGCGGTGGCGGCATAGTAAAATTGTACGAGGCGACTAAGTTCGGCTGCGCCACGTGAATCGTGATACGCCGCGTCAAAACGGTCGACCAGAGAGAGGCGTTTTGAATTTTTTTTTCGAAATTCTTGCGGAACCCCTACGGGGGTATCGCGGAACCCTAGGGTTCACACAACCCTAGGGAACACATTTAGAGTATGGCATAAATATTCAATTACTTAGAGAGTTTTTTACTTGTCCAATAATGTAAACCAACATTGGGGCTCACCAACCAATGACGTAGATAGAAATTCAAATTCAATTCATGTCATTGGTTGGCGATCGGATTACTATTGATGTCAGAGGTTGCCATCCGCCTAATTTGTTTACATTATTAAACAAGTATAGGAAACCAGTAGGTATAAATCGGGCTTTAGAGTGCAAGTGCCTTTAAAAACCCATACCTATTGCACTATAGTATTCCCTGTGTCACAAGTGGCATCGACAAACACTACCTGGTACACTACACTTATATCCAAAGCCCGAGGCCAAATTTTATGCTCACTACAAAAAGTTTTCGAATCTAAGGCTCTCTTTACAGGCAGGGTTACTACAAACTTAGCCACGAAGCCAATAATTAATATTACAAGTTACCTGTTACGATGTACAGAAATGTCATCTATTACCTATTACTAATTCCAAATTAATCCCTAGCCGTAGCATTGCACATAGTAAAATAACTAATCATATCCGCCGGGTGCGCCTGTCACTTCAAATTATACAGGCCGATAACAATGACGCGTCTGCAGATGGCATCGTAATTTGTGCCTGCATAATGCATGCCTGTTTGTGTTTGTCTATCCTACTCAAGTACGAGGTAGACTGACGTGGCTTTATAATGGTATATATGTGTTAATCCTTTGTGTGTATAGTCACGGATACCTTCGTCGGTTTCCAAGTTATTTCCTTTATCACGTAAGGACACTTAGTACCTTTTGATATTACGGCAGTTAGCAGATTACTGTAAAGAATACTATCATTTAATGTAGTGACAACAAAGGTTAAAATAGCATTCACCTTTGCCACAATACTCGCATAGACTAGTCACTAGACAAATGCGTTAAATCAAGGAGTCTTAACACAAAACAACTACTGCGCAAACAAAAATAGACCTTAAGGTGACGAACCTTTTCTTACTGCGACTGTACCTATACAATAAAAATTGCTTTTAAGAAAGCGGGAACCAACTTCTAAACATGACAACATAATTATGAGGGTATATATTGCGACACATGAAATTTCATCCCCCATTCTTCCACCATTTGGGGTGGCATTTTTTTATAAATATTACTAAAGAACTGCCCTTGATACTACTGATGAAAGAACGGGTCATTTAAACCAGTTGACAATTGGCGGAGAAAACGAGTAGCATAGCCACAAAAAAACACTTAGATAAATTAAGAACCTCTTCCTTGTTTTGGAAACGGTGAAAAAGCACTTTAAGTACATCGTGGTCTAATTTATTTATGTGCGTTGATCCTCTCCATTTGAAGACAGTTCGGAAGATTAGTTTGTTTCTATGGTATACTTACTTTTAAAATCGTATGGGTTCTAAGTTTATTGCAATTACACATATCGCACACGCCCTTCGAATCTAGAAAGTTTTGTCTGTCTTGGACTAGGTGCAACGTTTTCTGCGAAATCAAATAGAGCCGAGTTTGCTTTGCAATGTAGACAGATCGCACAAAGTAAAAGGAAGTCCAATTGACGCTATTTGCCGCACCAGACCGACAAGAAACAAAAGGGAAGCGACGAGTCAACATCCATTGACAATTTTTAATTGAACAGCAGCCGTGCGCGACCACTGCGCGAGCATCGGACGCGCAAAAGGTCCGTAAATCATTGCTAGCACTCCATTGCTTTCTCTATCTCTCTCTGTTCCAACTAACGACCCCGCATTCGGAAATTGCAATACTCATATGTCACTAACGTAGGAGCGAAGCGCTTGTATTGATGCGGAATGCATTGCTGTAACTCGGCCAGTATTCTTTGAGCCCCAGCGCCTCCGCCTGGTATCTACGACGTAAACCTTCGCGGGATGTTTCCTTTCATGACAACGTTTCTGGAATGATTGGACGATATGCATCGTCTTCGATATCATGGAGTTACGTACAGTACAGATAACTATTTAATATGTACTAAACGTTGCCAGACATCGGATTTAAAGTGAATCGAGTTAAATTCTATCAATCGGATCTTATTAATACAGTACTGAATAGAGCTCTTAGAATCAATTTAGAACTGATTCACCGGAAACTGTTACAGTTTAAATTTACATGGTTTATTATCTTCTTAACAAAGTTAAATAGAAATAACTTGACGGAATACAAAACTTCAACTCTTGAAAGATCTGCGCCTAGTAAGCCAATAGTAAAGAATTCCATACTAACTGTTGAATTATTGTGCGGTGTAGTACATGTGACGTTGCGTTACACCTGCAGCAACGTCACATTGTACTACACCGCTGTCATTATTCTGTGGCTTAACTATCTCATTTAGTTATTTTATCCAGTAATCTATACGCAACAAAAATAGCGATCACTCTAAAACACATAAAAACAAAACTACAAGTATTTTACTATTTCGATAAAAAATAGGAAATCTAATGACGCCCTTAAAGATCAAATCAGTAACAGCCTTAATTGCATCCCGCCTAACCATTACCAGAAGCAGAAAAGTCTACAAAGTTCGCTAAAAACCAAGACCTCAGATACATTCGAAACAGTTTCACTAAAAGTAATGAGGAAAAAACCTAATCCAAAGACATCGAATTACCCGAGAGAGAGAAACCGATGTAGTTCATTATTTATGGTACAGTAGCTACGGGCACTAACGAAACCTTTCAGAGGGAAAAAAAACTACGAAATAATGGTGATGTAAGAAACACGATAAGAAAACTTCGAGCAACATAAGCTCTGTAGTCGCTCAACATTAATTACTATATGGCACTCGCAAAAGAACTGGCTTTGTCAAAGAATAACTTGACCGGACGATGCCGGATTTCGAAGTCGAAGAACGAACGCTCAACTAATTCTTTTCCCCTTTTTCCTTTAACACTGGAGTAGTTAATACCTACGTCATAATTCCCTGGGAAGTTTCACAAAAACTCATCAGGCGCAAGTTTATTTTGTACCCACTGTCTTTGCTATAGCGGTCGGTCGTAGTTGCACGAACTGCACGTTGGGAACAATGCTGAAGTTTCTCTCGAAAGTTGAGATTGAAAACGAGACGAAATTAAGCGTGAATTAAGACTTTTACAGGCGGAATTCAGAAACAAAACATCGGACGGTGATTAATTGGAGCGCGAACTGGATTGCTGCTTCAACGGCGCTGCTTAATGGTTTCGTGGAACAAAGCTAGCGAGTGGCTCTTTATTGAATAAACAATAAACTTTTTAATGGAATTTTATTCTAATGGCATTACGTGCAATGCTTTATGCCTCAGTTACTCTACTAAGGTTTATCATATGCAGTCCGCGAGTGAGTTTATAACCAATAGACCGAAAACAAAACGCCTCGCGCGTTTATTTCACTATCGCCTTTCACACCTAACTGGATTTCAGCCCAGTGTTTTTCTCAACGCCTGTCATAAGCTACTCGTTAGTGAAAAACTCTTTTAGTAGAGCTGTTTTTTTGTCTAAACGGTCATACAATAGTGCGCATCATAAACTTGAAGACGCGTCTACCAAGCATTGCAGTCCAACGTTTGAAAATATTGGCCACAACAGCAAACTTACCTATAAAATTTCGCTGGGCCACAGAGTACCTGGACATCACGGTCTATCTAATGCACGTATGCACTTACTCCGTAAGAAAAATCTACCGCTAAATGTAATAGATTTTCGGACCGCAATCTGCGACTCTATCGCTGTCTGCGAATCTAAATGCGATAATGGGTCCCAGAGCCGTCAGCATTACACGCGCCTAGAATAGAATAAAACCCTAATCAAACCCTACTATATCAATATACTCAGCGAAAAAAAACACCAATCCCGTGATGCTAAATTAATTAACGTGCCACAATCGAAAGTCATCAAAGGACAAGGGGATAATATCTCATTCAGTCCAATAACTTTGCCTTATCTGGCCAGACATTCCCCAAAATCAGCTTTTCATTAATTGTGAGACAGGTTTATCTCGCCCGGCTTGACTCGGCCCGACACTGACCCTAATGTAACTTTGACGTTGATCTGACGCCCCTATTAATTTATTAGGCCGGTGCCCGAACGGCAGGCTCAAGTGGAAATTGACTTAGTTATTAGTGTCATATTTTCCTCGACATATGTCCGGGGAACGGCGAGGGTCCGTCTATTATGATGGAGACTCTTATTGGATAAAATGATAGGTCCGACCTCAGTTTTGTGTACTTCCTTAATAATGTTGACTGTGGCTAGCGTGACTTCGCCTTTTAAGACTGGCTGTCCGGCTGAGATTCAATTTTCATGCTGAATGCATTTTGGAAAATTCCCTTTGATCAGTTTAATTTCAAGATTTCGTAAGGATTTGTGGGCGCACATTCGATGGTGAATACTGCATAATATTATTATAGTGATTTGTTAACACGTAGTTAACATATATACGTATATAGCGAAGAAAAAGATACCTACGCCGTGGTAAAGATAAAAGCGATCATATAAAAGAAAACACTCGCAAGTACAACAAAAACTATAAGAGCAACGCGTACTTTTTGTATGCAAATACGTAACAAGACAACGTACGTAACACGTAGCATTCGTTTGTTTTTAATCAGGATCCAAAACTCTAAAACAAAAAGATCTTATATTTGCCAATTCCAATCAGCTCGATGAAAAAGTCACAACACGTAGCACGCGTTACACATCAACAAATTCGCTCATAACATTCGAGCCTGAGCTCGCCTCGAATCCAACAATCGGCACAATCGGGCTCTCCACAAAGGTCGTGGAGAAAAAAATCAGTGCTAAACTGTTTACTGCGGGACGTGATCGAATGTAATCTGGCAGGGCGCTGGACCATTTCCGACCAATTACGTGACTTAGTGACTCCGGCATCCAGAATATGGCGCGCAAGCCTCTGCGACGTGGGAAGGTTGTTTTTACGAACAATGGGGGTTAATTATGTCGTTGAGGAAAAATGTCGGGGATTTCAATTTGCTAAGTGTAGGGTTTGGGTGTGTGTTGCGGCCATTGGATCTGTATCTGCTTTGGGTATTGCCCGCTCGGGTAAGAAATCTACTCGTATCAATCAATGTACCTACTACTAGATAAGTCTGATTTAAGGTGTTACCTTTCAAAAAGGGGCGAGGTATTCAAGAATTCGTTTGATTTTTAGAAGATACACAATTATATCCCGTAAAATCTACATTTAACGTTAATGTAGGCTAAAACTCAAACAAAACGTAAAATTATTGGTCTATCATATTTAATGCGATCTAACATCCTTAAGAAACTTTCAACGCGTTTGAAACTAATTAGCAATACTATTTTTTTTAAAAGTAAATGTTTTTAATGGCTCAAAGGATTATTACATTAAAATAATAAAGTTTCAAGTCCAAGCGACCGAGTCCCCTATCACTTAACCAAATTGTCATAAAACGTGACAGCAGTAAAAAAAGAAACAACCCGTCAGGTGTAATGTAGCCTAATGCATCTCCTGATGACTACAAATTGTTATGTCACTCGACATTTATTAACACGACCACGTTATTAATGTGTTTTCACAGGCTAGCGGCGCACGCGACCGGACGTAACATGACACAGCTAATGTCTAAAGCTAAGCTTCGGTAAATCGAATTAGTGAATGTCCACGCGACAATATCACAGCGTGGGCACTCGCTAATTGCGCTCTCAATTAATATAAGTGTATTCTGTGTCGCTGTTCACACTTTTTTGCAATTAGGTGATAATATGAGTACTCGCGCGTCAGCATGCTTAGAACAAATGCATTGCCACCCAGAGCTTTGGATTACAAGTCATCAGTTCGACATCAAAGCTCATTTCGCCAAAATTTTAGCACGTTGTAAAGTTAACAGGTCTCCTAAAATATCTCCATGGCTTAGTTAGGGAAGTTTAATTGATTATGATTGCTTGAAGAAACTGGGCCACTTTGTTCAATATTTTACTTACGCTAGTGAAAACACCAAAACTCACCTGAAACAAAAAAAACACGTTGTTAATTCAGATTATTTTCTGTTTTTAAAAGAAAACAAATCAACTTGGTTAACAATACGCGTCATACTGGGTTTATATACCTACCAACGCTCTCCTCTTCTTTCCGAGCAAAATTATTCAACATATTCTCTGAATTCCTTATTATTTTTCTTTAAGGAAACCCAACTCAGAACGGAACTGAAGAACGTCGGCTTAAAGAGAGTGGAAGTCCGATTCACGAAGGAAACTAGCCGGACACGCGCGTAGTGGCTACCGCCTGAAATATTCACGCTCTATTTGTGCAGTCAGTGAGTCGTGTACCTGGCCGGGGTAGGGACATTTCGAGATGGGGAGGGATTATGCTATGCAGTCGGTGGAATGAGCAGGAAGCCCTTATGACGTTAAGAGGCGAAGCGGGAGTATACGTATCATCTACAAAAGCGACTAGTCCTTACACCAACAAACCGTGTAGACGGCGCGCTCAAATCCCACCATTGAAACCGGCAAAGTAAGATGACCATTATGATGATGAGAGAAGAGATGATTCGGGTAGACGAATGTTGCAGAGGCCCGCTGTTAGAGTCATTTATTTTAACTTTCATAAGTGCTCCTTTGGGGCCTATTTGAATAAAGCATTTTGAATTTGAATTTGATCTATTTATAAATACCTACAAATCTTACGTACCCGGTTCAAACTTATATTTAAATTTTACTGACACTGTTGTCTTTCTTTTTCATAGAAAGATCCGTGTTGCTATTTTAGTTCACAAATTATAGCTATCTTCGTACTTGTGAAATTCCTGTATTCAGCATACCAACACTAACTGGTCGGTCAACACTCAAAGTCGGAACAACACTCACCTATACGGCTCGACTCAACAGCAAGAGTCAACCGTCGGATAAAGTGATACAATATCTGAAAAAAGCGGTAGCTAAAAGATTTAGTTTTTCTGTTCCTTAACAGGAAGTTGTAAAACCTCTAAGGTACTAAACAGCTATTAAATTATGTACGTATACATACAGTCTTAAATTTCAATACAAGTCGGCTTACTTCCATGGCTTCACTGGCGTATATGTTATAAGTCCGCGAGTTTGATTTCGTTTCTGTATACAGTGCGAGCACGATCGTAGTTTGCAGATATATGTAGGGAATCCGATATGCGAGTATAAAGTTCGGTGAAATTTATTAATATCTTGCATTTACCTCTGAATTTTTAGAACCGTAAAGGTAAATAATACCAATTAACAGCATATTCCCAAAGTTAGTAAAATTATACAGTTATTAGCTGTGTCCAAAGCTGGAATTGCAAGCACTTGGCAGTGTGAATTTTACAGAAAATCGAATAAGACGAACAGCGCAAAGTGACCAAGATTCCCGTTCCGACCTCAGAATGGCTATAGAATAAACACGAACAATTTACATTTCAGCATAGTTTCAAGAACAAGCATCCAGATTCAATTTCGACCGCAGACTTACTGGCAACTGTAGGATATTTAACTTAAAGGACATTTTCAACATCCTTAATTCCAGTTTCAATCATTCAGCAACGCAAGTTCACTTCGCAAGCAGGGTGTGCAAAGTTGCAGCTAATTTAATAAGCTCAAAGTTTGCAGTACATTGCAGCAAGACAGGCAGTTCACAAGCGAGTCTGCGTTGTCGCCCGCGTTCACGCTACTTAAATCACACGACCGCAACCTAATTCTCTGCGATTAAATTTCAAAGGCGCGACACGACAACGCAGCACAAAGTTGTGGCGGAGATGCGCTATAAACTACGTATTCCAAAACCGACGAAGTGCCATGAATCAGTTAGGCGCTGAACGCTTGCATGCACACTTTATGAGTGCATTTGATATCCCTCCCGTTGCATAAATCGTTGCGGATTGTGCCAAAAACAACGCGACCGTAATTTTCAGTTCAGACTAGTTTCGGCCGCTGTCCGTTTCGAAAATGCACTGTGAAATGGAACGGAGAAGTTAGCGCAAACACGCCCCGCGCCCATCATTCGCGTCGGTGCAGTCGACGCTGTGAGAGCAAAGATTTACACGCTTTGATCTCTGTGAAAACAGACGGGTATGGTCCAATAAGAAAACAACGCACCGAACCAACAGCTGAACTATGTCAAGTTGCTTTTGAATGTCAAAAATATAAATAGTTTAAATAACATTACCTCGGCGTCTGCAGCCGAGTGCGGACCACCTGTAGCGAAATATGAATATGAAAACAGTCGGTTCAAAACGTGCCCGAGCACAAAGCGTACCTTTTTACCGACATCGAGACTAAAATTTCGCATTTTCACGCGAAGGCAAAGACGCCGCAAGAATGCGAGGAATGGAACCCTAGCGGAAGGCCTTGAGCTCCCATGTCCCAGAAAATAACACTGGTATTTTATTATTTCTGCACTATCGCAAGTCTCGAATGATATCACGAGACATATACGGAAAATATTATAGGCACGCGTAAAAAGCAGGTGTCACGTGGAGCAAATGAAATTTTTATTGTTCCTTTTTCGCGCTAAATAAAATATTTCGGGATTTCATTTCGGGCTCTAAATAAATAACATTTTTAATATGCCGACTTTATGCGATATTACTCGCGTTATGATAAAAAGAGAATGGCACGTTTCAACGATGTTATAAAGTCGGGGCCATGTGAGGTATCGCATTCGTTTATTTGAGCACAAAATGCTAAAACTTTGATTTATTCGTTTGGCTAGGGAGTCGTTTCATCGTCAGCCCATCACGTTGCCATCCTTATTTTGAAGTTATATTTTTTAAATACTCGTATGTAATCGTGACCAGTATTTCAACTGATCTTAAATGACGATGTGATAGGAAATGTTTATTAGCTAGAATTGGGAGTGGATATCAAGTACAACAGCTGCAACAAGTCGGTTTGTGCTTGGCGACATATTTTCAACTTAAGGGTGATAGCTAGCCAGGCGAGCAATAGAAAATCTCCTTTTATCACGTTGCATGACAATGTCTTCTTTTCCTCTTTCCAAGAGGAAAATTCCTTCTTTTCCAAGAGCTCAAACGGATCGTCAATATATTGACAGTAAAAGGAAAACAAAATACTTTACTGTACACCAGATTAAAAACAAATGGGCGGGCGTATCGCTAAAAGCGATCTCTTCCAGTCAATTTTTAGATGGGGAGAGAGTTTAAAAATCTATAATACAAAAAGTAAAATATATTTGTCAAGTTAATGTTTAAAGTGTTGTTAAGGGGATGTTGGCTCCATGCCACGATTTGTAAGACGAAAGAAGTCATCACCTTAGTAAATTTCGGGGCTAAGATCGATCGCTCCCATATCTTAGTTGGTTAAAGAATCTGGTCTAGATAACCCAGAAGCGCAGGCAGAGAAATTTTTAAGATGTATATATTTTTTATACTATTGAGTAACGAGACGAGCGGGTCGTTTGTCTGATGGCAAGCATAACGCAAGCTCATTACAACTTGAAAAAATCCTCCGCACGGCAAAGGTGTGGAAGCTTCAGTTGTCAATCTGTCCCAACGTTTACAGTTTGGGTGTATTTAAGTCAATGGTAAACAGCTTTTTTCTGGGAGAGCGTGTTCCACCTTCGGCCCCATTCTCGCTTTCCCGCAAACTTATTTCTGAATAGAAAAAACCTACGAATAAGAAAGTACCCCAAATCAAAACAGGATCTGAACACAGCATCGACTAATCCGAGTAACAAGAGTTACGTTCGACCACTTCAAGCGTGATTCGGTTGCAGCGAAGAATGTTACTCCCATTCAAGAGGTAAGTTTTAACGAGATAAGTTTAAGGTGAAACTAGCCGGCAACTTTTAATTATGGCTTCTAACCACTAGGGCATCACTATTACGAACTTTTGAACTTTTATAACGATGATATGCGAGTAATGGGTGTTTGCGAGGAAAAAAAACGCCGACGTGAATGAGTGAAATTTGTTTCGTTTTATACGCTTTTAAGCTTACGATTTATATTAATATTCGTAGATAAACCATTTATTTATGTCTAAAAAATACAGACGAAACTTCTCTTTTTTTTAAGTCTATTAATAAAACTATAGCTGCAGCCCGCGGTTTCACCCGCGCGGAGATTCACACAGGTGACCAATAGTGGAACTAAATTTCCCTAAACTTGTTTCTCATCACATAATTGAATATAATCCGTGTATAAATTACGTTCTTAACATTATATTTTAACAGTTGACAGCCTGATGTAGATGACTTCACCACATTATCTTGGTAAAGATTATTATTGAACAAGAACTAAAATAATTAAAACAGAGCTTACAATTAGATATAGTTAATTATCTATCTTATCCTAGACGTTAAATACGAGCTAGAGGTTTCAACATTGTCACCAAATTAAGTCACTACGATATAATCTGTATATTTCGTGTAATTAACCAAATTCGATTGACTCGGTAATCTATAAAAGATCAACCGACGATAGCACAAAAAGCCCAGTTCTATAGAGTTCTGTAGACCATTGAAAGAGTAAATAAATGTTATTGGTTATCTAGCATCGGTACCGTACGATAAAGGTGTAACAGCGGCCGGAAAGCTGTGGCAGAACATCAGTGAAAAACCATGTATGCAAAATTGCATTACTTAGTTGTGTTGGTATGTTGTAACTTATAAACTTTCGCGATTCGACATTGTTTTCTATAAAAACGTGACTTTATCAGGCTAAAATCATTGGTTTTTGTAGGTATTATACATACTTTAAGAGTCAGTATGGGTGACCAATAGTGGAACTAAACTTCTTAAAACTTCTTTTCATCACATAATTGATTATAAACCGTGTATAAATTATGTTCGGAACATTATTTACTGTACGAGATATAAAAAAAAAATTCCGTAATTCCGAACGTGTTACGTAAATAAATTATTATTATAATATACATAGTGTACATAGGCAATGTAAAGTGCATCTCTAGCGCTGAACTGGCATGAAGGTTACCTATAATTATACATAACATGGTGGTAGCGCATTGTCTAGCGCTTACCTGGTTAACTAACACTCTAAGGATCATTTTTTTTTTAATGAAAAAATGTTTATTTGGTAAAAGGCTTAAAGTAGCATAATTTGAGGGTAGAGGAGCACCTGGATCCCACACTAGGCTCAAGACCCCAAGTTACTCACCAAGCAAGTTCGATGTGCTCCTGCAACCTCTTGGGAGCCAGTTTCATTAGGTATATCTAAGCGTATTTACCACTTGTAGTCAGATCAGAACAAACGCTAACCTAAATTAAAAGAGTACAGATCATCCAAAGAAAAACTGCGTGCCCCTCAATAAAAAAATAAAAAGCAAATGACATGGAGGCACGTGAACTATTAGCTTTTTTAAATTTCTGACAGAAGCAACTTTTGACCACAAAAAGGGCACGCTTACTTAGTAAAAAAAATATCTCTAAACAAAATAAATATCAAGGCGTCTATTGGGCTGGTTTCTCGTTGTCGGTATATACTTATAGCCCACCAGCTGTGCGCTATCATCGGGGGTCTATACAAAAATCGAACTTCATAATTTATCCGTGGAAATAACCAGTCAATTGAATGGGTAGGCCGCGATAGGCAAGATTAATGATGGCAGAAATATGAAATACTTATTGGCGTTAGAGCATTATTGGGGAAAATGTTGCTAATATGTTGTGTCGGTGTTGGCGTTTGTCAATGTGTGCTACTGTTGATAGAGTATAATTCAATATGTACACATGGAACAAAAAAATACAGTAAATTAAAGTTATTATCTTTTTTGCCGTGTGGTTTGAGTACCCTATCTATCGGCCAATATAATATGCAGCATGGCGGCAAGAGGATGCGTAGCAGCGTTCTCCTTACATTATAATCTAACGCGATCACCAAGAAGCCTGCCAAGATTGGTGCATTATGGCAAATCTTTATGGACGAGGCTTATGACCAGCAGTGGATGTCTTCTGGCTGACAATGATGATGATTAATTTAGGAAAAGGTATTATGGCTTGCTGGTAGCGAATAGAAAAAGAAGAGCTGAGGATCGGCATTGGCACGCCTTGATATACTTAGGATATACTTAGGTTCAGCAGTAGATTGATATGTAAGGCTGATTATAATACATTCATAGCATGCAGTAAGTAACATCGTAGCAGGTCCATAAATGACGATGATGTTAATTTGGTGCCAGATTCGTTATGCTTCATGGCACGTTTCGTATAGGTACATATGAGTCAGGTCTTACTCTGCTACCTTATTTTTTATCGCGTATAGCTAACCTAGTATAATCAATGCAAATGTGTGTTTGTGTGTGTTATTTTAAACGTGTTTATTGGTTTGTTCTTCTTGCACTCATCAATGGCGCAAAGGGTCGACGTGATATTTTTCATAGATATAGTTTAAGTACCGGAGAATAACATTGGCTACTTTTCATCCCAGAACAACGTACTGTTCCTGTGGGAAACGCCACGCGGGTGAAAATGCGGGTAGCAGCTTATAGTGCGTGATATCATTACATCATTTTAATTCCTGAAGTCTCGCAGGAATTAAAATGATGTAAAATATTACGTACTTATAAGCTGCTACTTTTCTTTATCTATGACACAACATTAGGACAAATTCCAACAACAAAATCCCACCAAACATAATTAAACATTGAAACTCACAAGGAACTCGCCTTACCTTAAGGTTTGTTTATCGTGGGCACACACAACCGGGGCACAGAATATTTAATGTAGACAGAAGCTTGCGGCGACGCAATACTGAAAGTTCTGGCGTTTGGTTTAATCAGAGCGTTACTTGTTGACTAGTTATTACATGACACACCGATCACGAAATGTTCATAATGTTTGAAACTCAAAACGTGACACTCGCGACGTTTGCAGAGATATATATAACTAGCTATATATAACTATGCGTTTATGTGTGTGTTAACTCAATTAGCCTTTCAGGTTGTCCACACTGAGCACTGACTGTAAATTTGAAGTGAAACACCACGCACGGGCTTTGATGCAATACTGGAGTTTAAATACAATGTCTTGTAGAAACATTATATTCAATTATACATGCTTACTTAAAGTATGACACATAACGAAAGAATGAAACGTGAAACGTCGACAATCGCTTCACACACCGCTTGCGTAGACAAAATAGGCACCGGTCGAGTGAACGCGCGTCGATGTGTGCGTACGTTGAAATTCCACCGCTTCTATTGAGATCGTCCACTGACAGTAGCTGAGACACCAGGGTTACCTAAAGCCGGAAATTAGTAAATAGTTCTATGCGGAAAACTACAAGTGAATAGCGTTATAATTGCGACGTGAATAAACTAATTATTTCGCAAAGGAAATAGCAATGTTGATATCAGGGACTAAAAGAACAAGAGACGGCGCATCAATGAACCGCTTTTGGAGACATTACAGAACGTCAGGATGGTTCAATATTTTTTTTAAAGTAACTTCTGCCTGAATGTTGTTTATATACACGTGTGAGCTATATAAAGTAGCTAATACAACGGTTTTGGTGTACTTTTGCAGTCAGTGTGCATGTAATAAGTAATTTTCTAAAAAATAATTAAGTTTTTTCTTATCACATCGACTAATGTGCCGCGGAGCGCGGTTCTACAATGAGCGAATTAGAAAGAGCTAGTTAAAATAAAACAAAAATTGTCATAACCATAGCCCCAAACTTGAAAAAGCCTTCCTCACACAAACAATAAAGTCAATGTGAAACACTCAATTTTATGATCACACGCCACACTTTTAGGCTCCTAGCACACACCACTACTATTTACACGAGGCGAGTAGGTAAAAGTATTTTAGTGTGACGTACTCGAACCGATGTAAGCAAACACACAAGACACACTCAGAATATTCGATTTAGGGAAATAGCGAACTTGTGTGCCCGCACGCGTGAATAAATTCAGTATTTTGTACGTGATACTCGACAGATGAAACGCGAGATTATATCGCAATATCCAAAAATATACGAAGCAAAAATATATTATAAAACTGTTACAGAAATAAACTGTAACTGTTAGTGTAAGCTCAAACCTGTTCCATTTTGAGGATCAAGAGTCTTCGATATTAAGTCCAAGGCGAGGCTGTACTATTATTTATTCTGTGACATAAGTATGCTGGCTGTAATAGGATTGATATAAGGAATCAATACATCAAGTACCATAAAGATGAAGCTTAGTTCAAGCATTATTTTTTACTTCGGTCTGCATGCTACCGCGTTTGACCACAATCTTAAGTGAAGTGACGATGTGGTCGTTTCTTTCCTAGTAGATATGTATTCACTCTATTTTTGAACACACCCAGTTCAGAGAAGACAGAAGGCAGTATAGCTAAAGTTGACCAGAGGGCTTACACAACGAAATTGCCTACAAGCGTTGATGTTATTAAAAAAATAACAACGTCTGGCCATCAATGTTTAGCCGTCATTCTATAATAAGGATGGCTAAAATTGAACTGATATAAATCAACACATTATGTAACACATCGGTAAAGCTTAGCTCATCTTAGATCGACAGGCGACCTCACACAGAGCAATAATCACAAACTTCATAATCTAGCCAACGTAATGCGTAATTTAGGTAACTCAAACACATATTATAGACTCTTGATATTATGTAAACTGAAACCCAACCCAAACGTTTGATTTCAGTTTAACCCTGTTTGCTACAGTATTGGTATCATAACATACCTACATATCTTTAGGTTATCTGATATAAGAGAAGCCTATAAATAGGTCAGTGTTCGCTGGATTATTATTCGCTTATTCGCTTCGGATTGAGAATTATATTAAGTAATATTAAGTAACTAGCTGCTGCCCCGCGGTTTCACCCGCGTGGAGATTTTGGATTACATGGTTTTTATTTTTTTGCGCGGAACCCTAATTATTTTTCTAAAATGAAAGTAGCCTATGTTACTCCTTGTAACATCAGCTATCTACCAGTGAAAGTCCCGTCAAAATCGGTCCAGCCGTTTCGGAGATTACCCGGAACAAACAGACAGACAGACAGACAAACATTTTAAAAATGGTTGTTTTGCTATAGGTATATATATATACTTTCATATTATGCATTCAGTAAAAAGCTGTTATTTTGATATTACAAACAGACACTTCAATTTTATTTATCTGTATGTATGGAAAATACATATTTAGTAAAATTCGACCTGGTCTGGTTGGTTTTAAATTTGGTTTCATTCCCTCACCAGAGCATATTGGCAAGTGTCGTGGCAAGGGTACCTTGGTCCTCGTAGTTACTGATACAAGTACACTGAACCTGGGTCCCAATTCCACTAAACAAACGGTTTCTGACAATGGTTTCATCGCAAAATGGTCACTTTAGGTACTTTCGGTATTTTATAGCACAATCGTTTTTCTATGGCAATGACGCTCATCAATAAACCATTGTTAATGCACCTCATCAATATGATTATTTTGCGACGAAACCATTGACATTTTTAAACCATTTGTTTAGTAGAACTTTACTGGGGCCCTGAATTCCTGCTAGAGGATCTAGCTACAAACAACTTATAATGGCGAGTTCTGGCTACCGCATTAGAGATGTACTTCTCATTCTAGACCCAGCCAGCTGCCTTCGATCTAATTATCGATTATAATCAGGTGAATAGTGGCCCAAAGCTAACATTTAAAAAACCCCTGCAGAATTGATCCAAATCAAAAGTATAGATAATGAAATGAATGAAATGAAAAACATTTATTTGTAACAATTAACCACTTAAAACTTAATCACAAACACGGAAATTGTTACAATAGGTAATTGTTACAAATCGGTCCAAACTTAGCATAAATGCTGGTTGACAACCAGCGCTGATCTTCCGTGTGGACCGGTTAGTGATAGCAAGTCATTGTAACAAAAGTCATATACGACTGCCGTAGACAGTGTCACTTAGTGTCTAACGATACCCCACACATCCACATCTGTTCAGGCATTTACAAGTTATGGTGGAATAAAGATACTCATATACATACAATATACATGAACCCTAAATACTCTTTTATGTGCAGTCGAGTAAAAAACACAGAACCTTAACGTGTGGAAGTTTAAAATTTTCAAATATAACCCGTCAGACTATAAAAACAACTGCTCAACGAAGACTACTACTACCAAACCACATTATAAACTACACCTATAAATAAAATCGATGACATCAACTTATTCTGCCAAGGCATTATTTATTTGACAAACCGCAAACACTTTTGCATAGCAATCACTTACGAAAACAAAATAAACACTTTTATCACACGATACATCGGAGATATTCCCGGGATTCCCTCACACCTCCAAAGCTTGGATTATCCCACTTACAGTCTTTGATAACTCCAAATAAGCAATGGTACTTTGACAGGGCCAAATCAGGAGTGTGCATTATTTATGAGGCATCGACGCAGAGGTAGACGAAACAACTGCCGAAACAGAAGTTCCATTTTCACCGCAATTATTTTCAGTATTAAAAGTCATTGGATATTTAGATGTTACGTTGGGCATGGTGCTGAACATGTGTGATTCAATTCTCTAGAATTGTAACATACTTGAAGAAGCAATCTTAGTTAACGTGCGGGCATTACATTATTCTGGGAAGTTGCTGGGCTTGTGAGACATATAGATAACTTATTTCACAGGGTAACGAGCACTGCAGTCTTGCGCAGGCCTTTGTTTCAATTCAATTGGATTTTAATATTTAGCTATGATGTAAATGGTTACAAGGAACATAAATAACGAAATAATCTTTAAAATTTTATATAGAGATTGTAAACAATGCCGAACAATATACATACCTTTAACTAGGATTTCCCGGGATTTCTTTATCACGGGAAACAGACGACACGAAATAAATACTTACTTACTCTTTTTTGTAAAGCTCAAAAGCACAATTGCTTGTCCGTTGTTGGAATCGCAACCCGGAACCCCTAAAACGTATAAGTATTTAACCCATTAACTACTGAATTATTGAACGAGACTGAATTATTCTAATACTAAACTAGAGATAAATATTGGTAAAGCAATTTATTATTCTTCCTTCGATTTTAGCTGTTCCTGGCGCAAAATAAGGAATGAAAACATTTTTCTGACGCTATTCAGTTTACAAATACGCCTGTTAGTTTGAGAATGTCACTGGCAAGAGGAATTTTTATAAACATACACATAAAGTTGAAAACAAACGTGAGGAAAGCAAAAACTTTTATATTCTAAGTTTGGAAAGGATTGCTCAGTTATTAAACGCCCACTGATAAGTAGGTCGATAGTTAAAATCCTACAATGATAAGCGTTCCGGAGCGCGCCATCCGGAATTTTACAAACAAAGTTCTGGGTACTGAACTGCGCTTGTCACTGATATAATATCATGACTATATTATGAGTAACAGACTCTGTAATTTTAATGAAATTGACCTTCAAACTTAGCTCTTTTATTCTTAGGCGCCCAGAGAATCAATTTCACGATCAAACAGAAAGGAACATCAACTCAAACTGCCGAATAACACTCGTATTCAATCAGCCTATCAATTTTATACGCATAGTTAAGCTGAGAGGCTGAGATCGCTCTCTTTCCGAACTACACCGAATATAATATAGAAGCGTTGGCAGGCCCACAAACATCTGTAACTTATTGCGCCCATACGCAGTTCCATTCTTACCGAATTGGCGGAGAAATACGACATTTGCTTACTTATCGCCTCGTGCGGCGCACGCAAACGTCGATTCTCGTTTACTCTTCCGTTTACGTTATACCATAATTTACAAAAGGCGTGGTATTGTGCGGGAGGGGCACGCGTAATATAGGGTCGTGTGTATACTGTTGAGTTAGAATAAGTATTTAAGATTACAAAAATGAGATAGTGGCAAAATTAACTATGTATATATAGCGGTTCTTTTACACAGTATAAGGCACGCCTAACGGGTACAGGCCGAATTGTATAAGTTGCCTCTAATTGTCCTTCGCTTATAATTCAATGCAGAGCAAACTGTCTTACGTTTTTTTAATGTCATAAATCTAGCATTTGACGCAGTATGTCTGAGCTCTGAGATGGCACTGCAATTGTTATGGCCTGGCGTTACACTTACCATCAAGCAAACGACCGGCTCGTCTCTATATCAAATAGTATGTAAAAATTATCTCAAGACGATGTGCTCAAAAGTGGTGACACTCAGCTCAAACACAAATGATTGCTTCGCTTCAGATTACCAACTGAACTGGTTTAAGCTCGGCGAGCGCTGGAAAATTATAAATAAAATAAATAAATAAACGCTTACACTCACATCCCCGCACTAGGATTCCCTGTCTCGCAGGTGGCATGGACACAAAAAGATACACATCACAAACATCCAAGACCCGAGAACAAACTTTATGCTTACACAAAATCTGCCCCAGCCGGGAATCGAACCCGGGACCCCTCGCTTTGCAGGCAGGGTTACTACCAACTTAGGTACGGAACCGTCAATTCATCTGTATACAAAATGTGTGTTGGTATTTTAGTGAGCCGACGTCAAAATAAAGAAGATGCAATGTCGCACATATCCGTCAGTATTATGCAATGAGCACACACGTCGCACGCATGACTTGATGCAGCCGACATCTCTAGGCTACTCTACTTAGGTTACGTGTCATGGCTATAACCCAGTTATATGCTCTTCTAGTTACGAGTTTGCTAAGTCGACTTTCAGTAGTTTGTCCGTTGATAACAGGCTACATCAAACATAGAGTTCTCAGTTTTATTTTATTTTTATTAAAGAGTTGCAATGACTACCACAAATGTAGAGGGAGTCCTTTGACTTTGTTCTAGACCTTTGAGTCTAATTTTAGGCCAAACCTTTCTTCTTTCGTGGCGACAATTTTTTAGCCTGTAACTGAATTTATTTTGGGCCCTAGTCTTAACTAATCTTACAATTCAAAGCTCCGCAATATTTTTTATGAGTAAGTAGGTCCCTAAATGTAAAAGTTATTTTGTGCACTGGTTTTGTTATTTATTTGTATATACTAAAGCAAACTTTATACGTATTATAAAGTTTGCTTTTTTGTTGGTCGCTAATCTCTTGACGATAGGCGAAATAAACATTTTATAGCTGAGGAACAGCTTTGCACCGTGTAAATGCCGAAATATATGAACCCAGTCGATTTTTTCGAATTAAACTATAGAATATCTTTTTACTATTGGTAAAAAAATTATCAAATGAAGGCTGATTGATATTCTTATATCTGAAGTACAAGAAAGTAACATTAGGAGGGCTGACGCCTCCCGATCTGTCATATCAAAGCGTCGCGCGTTAAGTATATAATTATTTGGTAACACGTAGTTACAAGGCACATCCACCACGCAGGGTTGTCACGCGATGTGGCGTGTCGTTCCAGTCACACTAATGAACATGTAATTACTTCTCCTCCAGTGATTGCTCCGGCACAGGGCTGTCGACAAACGATTCTGTGAACGTTGCACCATTAAGTTGTCTTTTACGGATTCAAATTTAATTTGATGAGCCAACCTTATTAAACATACATTAAGGCTAAGGTCACAGTTATTAGCAGTTGAAACGTGATCTATGAGCTTACATTACGTAATTATGCAAGTGAAAAAGTATGCCACGTGCTAGCAAAGCGTCATGAAAGCGCATCTGTTATTAGGTCACGATTTCAGTTAGTGGGAGGACTAACTCTTCTGCGAGTGTCCGTCTGGGTTGTTACCACCGCTTTGCTCGCGAAGTCTGCCGCCAAGCAGTAGTGTGCAAGCATTACTGTGTTCCGGTTTGATGAGCAGAGTATCCAGTGAAATTACTGGGTTTATGAGACTTAATACCTAATGTCTCAGGGTAACGAACGCACTGCAGTGCCGCGCAGGCATTTGTGTTTCAAAGTTCTGGGTAGCACTGCAATTGTTATGGGCCGGCGTTATGCTTACCTTCAGGCAAACGACCAGCTCATCTCGTTACCAAATAACATAAAAAAAAGGATTTCTTTAGACACAGGATTCTTATACTCGAACCGTCACTTTTATTAGCCTTAGCCAAAGACGGACTGGATTTTACAGCTTGATGACGACCAATAGCGATTGCCAATCAGTGCTTCAATCGCCAATGATGTAATGATTGCAGGCATATCAATAGTTTCTTCCACCCCGTAACGGTCTTTCATGTAAATAGTGACCATTTTTGCAGGGCTACTTAAAATATTATTGAACGACATCCAGAGTGCATTCTCAAAATCCGTTTTTACATTTTAATGGTTGTCTAAAATATGATATCTAAGGACCGATTCGATTTTTTTTGTCTGATGTCATTGTGCCCCGATGGAAACGAAGACTCGAAGACGGTCCACGCTCGCGGAGATTTACTTACGTATGTAAGATTGTGATACTCAGTTTTTTATGCTTTATTTCAACGCGAATTTTTTATGCTTTATTTCAACGCACATGAAAACTTGAACAGCAAAGTACGACCAGTCTTTCTCTCCTTAACGTTGTCTGGAGGCATGTTTTATGAAAGTAATTCTGCTATTTTTTAGAGCTTTCATAAAACAAGAGATACAAGCAAGATTTTTTTGTTTAGGCTTTTAAAAAGGTTAGAGAGAATGTTTGCGTCATGCCTATGAAGACATATCAATTCAGAAGAAACAATCGACAAGTTATGGTACCGGTATTTTATTAACTTTGCCTTCAGCAATCGGGCAGGCCTGATCTCGATGCAGATATTGAGAAATTGCGGCGTCGAATGACAAAACCTTTCATGTTCCATCATCATCCCCGAAATAAAAATAATTAGGTACCTAGGTACACGTTATACTCGTACGCGACACTCGCTTTCAAGAAACTGGCGGTTTCAATTGCAAGAGATAAAAATGGTAGTTCCAATGGCAAGACACGAAAAAACTTATATACGAAAACAAAAAATAAATGCAAGATGTGCAACGCGAATTCACTAGCGAAACAGCCCTCTAGACGCTCTTGACTCTTTTCCCAGATACTTTCCCATTGTGCTTCAAAATAGAGCATCTACTTGTAGGTAAGCGTGCTCCATCGTCGACCGCTTCGTCACTTACCGTCAGGTGAGATAGTGGTCAAACGCGAGCCTATACAGTCTATAAAAAAAACTCCAGAAAAATTTAAGATGCGTTTTGTATAAGTGCGTCCTTGAACTCTTTGACTGGGTAACTGGAAAGCGTCAACCCTGCGTAGCCTGTGTTCCAGCATATTAATTTAACAGCATCGTACAGAAGCGTCGGTACATTAACATCCATAATTAACACGACAACTGTCGACTAATTGGTTTCGATGCCTATGCCGCGTCTACCGTTCAAAGTCACGCCGCAGATTGTATGACTCTAGGTTAAAATTGAGAGTCACGGCTTAGTTTATGTAACAGTTAGTAAGTGTCATCATAAGAATGGATGTGTATAGAAGGATAGTTGTGAATAGAACATTTACTATGTGTAGAACCGATTTTAAATCCCTTTTTATGTAACAGTATCAGTCGTTAGAATGGATGTGCGCAGAAGTATAGTTGTGAATTCACTCGCTTTGTACAGAAGCGATTTCAAAGCCCGTAATAGTGAACAAAGACAAGGCGACCTTGAACCTCAGAGACTGGGAGACATGTTAAATTCACTGTGACTTGTAAGAAAACTAGCTTCTGCCCGCGGTTTTCACCCGCGTTCCCACAGGAACCGTGCATTTTTCCGGGATAAAAAGTAGCCTATGTTACTCTCCGGTCCATAAACTATACCTATGCTAAAAATCACGTCAATCCGTTGTTTCGTTACTGCGTGAAAGAAGGACAAACTAACAAATAAACAAACCAACATACACACTTTCGCATTTATAATATTAGTAGGATTGTGCTATAAATAAGTAGGCGTTTAGTATAATATTAAAAAGAAAAAGCGCAATTGTGATAACCATCTGGTAGGTAAAATCGATTTCTTAAAAGTGGTCAAGTTGCGACTTACTTACCTATCACTACTGTTGATATAGGCTAGACTTTCATAATTTCCCTATAAAATAATGAGCAAATGTTTTCAAGACGAGAGTGAATAGGTTTCTTCTACGCAAGCGTTCTACATCGTCGACCGCATCGTCGCTTAGCATCAGGTGAAACCGTAGTCAAAGGTAGACAAAAAAATACCGCTTTTTAATGCCATTGAATAGTTGCGTACTGGTTGTAGCTAGCTACTTTTACCAAACGAAAAACTTTACCGATTTGACAAGTATTTTCGGCCTCACATTTCTGCACTAAACTGGTTTCGTCGTATATTTATTCTAATTTAAGTGACACATAATACGTAGCAGTAACTACGCGTGACACCACAGATCATGTGACAGTTACCAAGTCAGAAGTTCAATCAGGGCGGATTGTCGCGAGTTGATTTGCTTGCTCGTACGTGATTTACGCTTTTGAATTAGGTAGGTAAATCATTACTTGTTTGTGAATTAATTAGTAAGCCAACTTGTTAAGCTAGTGACGTCATGGCTTATCTTTTTAACCTTCAAAAAAGGAGGAGGATTCAATTATTCATCTGCACTTTTTTGTGGCTGTTTCTCGATTTCTCCGTCAATTGTCAAGCGAATTAAATGTTTTTTTTTTCGTGAATATATCTCAAGAATGGATCCTTTAATAAAAAATATGAAAGAATACCTAAGGGTGGAAAAATGGGGGATGAAATTTCATATGTCGCGATATATTCGCCGACAGAACACCGGCGGTTCCCGCTTTTTTAAAAGCAATTTTTTCTCTAAATATTGTCAAGTAATGAAGTCGCTTGTGAGTTGAATATAGATAATTAAATACGATTATATATCTCCTACATAAACTCGATTGAATCGTCGTCGACCGCATTTTCGCTTAATATTGCTCGAGACTGGGGCACAAGCTAAATGTATAGCTAATAAAATTATTCTTGGACTAGCAGTGCATCTGTACAAACTGACCTCAATGTACCTATGTCTGGTCTATGTACATTCCGTCCGGTATAAATCGTCAGACCATTCGAATGTATGAAATTACCAAATCGTCAAAGCGGCGGTCTAGTTAAGTCGCCCGATTGCATGACACCTGCAACAGCCCGGTCCGGTTATCCGGACCACCGCAGCTACCATCCGGTTATCCGACTGAGGCGTCACACGACACGTTTCGGATGACCGGCAAGCCACCACAGTGCGATTATGGACACGGGAGCAAATAACGAATCATTGAATTGCTATTTGGTATCCTATACCTATATGAAGCGCTGATAACTCAGTGGTAGTGACGCTGAGTGCCGATTTTGATCCTGCGATGAGATTAAGTTTTCGCTGAACGAAAAAATTGTTTTTTTTATTAGTCGGCTCTGTGGCTATTTTTGTAACCCTTCCAGCAAAGCAAAGGGCCCCGGGTTCGATTTCCAGCCGGGGCAGGTTATGCGCGGTGATCATAAAGTTTGTTCGCGGTTCGTAGGCGTTTATGATGTGTCCATGCCACCTGTGAGACAGGGAATCCTGGGGCAGAGCTATTAGCGTATAAGCGTTTATGTTTATACTGTATTCTATAGTCTAAAGGTTAACATTTGACCACTAATTCGCTTAGTTTAAGCAACAACGTGATCGAAGTTGGTGAATATGCTGAAGCTATAAATTAGAACTGGCGTCTGCCGGAACACACCAACAGGTACTCGGCGGCAGATTTTCAACTTGAGGGTGGTAGCTATGCAGGCGAGCACTTGAAAATTCGATGGTGAGTTCCAGCAGTCGCAGACATATCTAAGTTTACGGAGTTTATCACCTTCGATCTCATCATAACTAGGTGATGATCATCAGGTGAGAGAGTGTAGAACATTACCTATAGCCTATCGTCGATTCAGTACAAAAACTTCTAGTAACGGGCATTTTTGGTTTTTAGATAAAGTACCATGTCCAAAATAATAACTTTAAAATTGTGAGCAAAAATGTATTTAACTCACAATTTTATACATGTAAGAATTTAATTTTGATGGTACTTTATTTAAAAGGCAAAAATGCATTTAGTTTGTTACTGAATCAAACAGAGCATTAATGAAACAATGGAGTGTAGTTTTCGATTCATTAATCAATAATATGCAATACAATATTTGCATACAATAAACCACGGACCACTGAATGTTGACAAATGGAAACAAATATGAATGAACATAGGGGGTTTTTGCCATGTAGGTAAACACAGAAGCTATTGTTTTCAGTTGCATGTATAATAAATAACTTGTTATGAATGAATTTATTATGTAAATAGTTGAGAAAGAGGAAAAGCGCCTTGCTTGATGTTAGTAGTTAGTACACATCATACAGTAAAGTTAAATGTTGTTTGCGAGCGCATCGATGATTCATGTACTTATGTGTGTGTCCGTGTGTGGGTGTGAGCCTAAGAGTGTGAGCGTATGCGTGAAGGTGTGCAGTGCGTGGGGGTGCGTGCATTTCAATTTTTCGTCAAAATTCGTTGCCTACCTCCAAGAGCATCAGACAAACGAAGCTAACAGCCAAATCCGTAGGCGGCTGTTCTCCGCATTTGATTATGACAATCAGGGGCACTCCGTGCTCGCGACTTGTGATGCGCCGACTGAATATGTATGGACACGCAGTTTCTAGGACGCGGTTTGTTGATCGAAGACTGCGAGACTTATAGAGGAAGAGGATAGGTGTTAGATGTATATTTGTATAAGGACTAGGAATTAAAATCTATGAGTGAACATTCAACGCTTGAAATTTTCTTTAGGAAAAACAAGAAAACACGTCGACTACCACGAATCGATCAAACATTACTTCCATTATTTGAGGATTTAATTATTCCACAAGGATATTGAAATCAAATGATTTATTGGGTTCAACAAACATTAGTTTTAACGTGACAGGAAAAAGATTTACGTATTTAATTCTTGTTGGAAAACTTCGACCCAATTTAGGAGAATGTGTTGTGGCATATCAATGCCCTCCGTCGAACATAACGACAAAGTCAAATTTTAATCATTTGTAATACCTAAACTTGATATTATTTTAACCGATCATAAAAAATATGACAAGGAAAATAACAGGAAAGCCTTCGCGGAACACTCTTAAGTCCTATGCTAATTACAGTTCCATCTTTCTACCAACTAAGTTATCCATAACCCTAATTATTCTCGTATCAATTCCTGTCTTATTATTATTACTGTGTCATACGTCTAGTTAGATAACATGTCTAATATTTCAATAAACTACTCGTTGTGTCGATACTGTTATCCTAATAAACGCATAATTAGATACTTATTCTTTTCCTTTCCGACATTCTACTTTTTCTTGCCTAGTAGTAAATCGTGGTTTTTTATCTACTTCATCACATGAGAAATCACTACTTGATACTGACCTTGATACCATCAAACCTGCAGTAGCTATGCAATAAAGCAAATGATTAATGCAAAACATATCAGTTTAAGTATTTAGACTGGTAGACTGTGCCGGTATAACACTATGCTATCGCCATGTTGACTAGTGTAATTATTACCAGATGCTGTTGATTTAACAGCTCAATTTGAGAATGGACTAAATTACGCATGCTGTGTTGCGTGAGTGTGTGCGTGAGGCGAGTGTGTGTGTGCGTGGTATGGGATTTGTGAGTGCCGTACTTAGTGCGAATTAGTTGTTGGTTAAATTGATTGCCATTCAATTATACAAGGTGGTTTGAACGGTGAAATGTTCAATGTTTTACTATCAAACAAGCGTTACAGTATAAGCGTTTGTTGTAAAGTAAAGATGGGTAAAAAACTTTTTAACCTTCAACAAATACTTGAAGATTATGCTCCGAGACATTAACCAACATAGATGGAACTGGGTTAAGCAAAAGATACCCTAATAACGGCGGCGTAGCGTGTCACACCAACTTCACTAAAAGATACACGAACATTATACAATTCCGAGATACGGCGTATCATGTCATAAATTCAATTAAAATCATCCAAAATTCCATTCGGAAATCAAATAGACAATTAGCCGTGCCGCAAATGCAAACGGCATTAATTAGTGCGAACTACGAATCATTATCGACGACGCTGACGGTATAATGACGCTTGGGCTTTATACAGTGTGCGTGTTTTGACCTCATAGAAATCATACTATTACACTTACGAAAAGCCCTACCAAGAAACGAGGCTAAAAATGCGGAGAACCACCTTCTTTCGGACCTTTGGAATGAGTATATTATTAGATCTTGATCAAATTTACGTATGAACAGATGAAAAAGTTAGGCACTATAGTTAGGTTATAGTTTAATTTCTTTCGGTTTAGTTCTATTGCTTGGCACTTCACTTGATTCGAAAATTTCGTAAAAAAATAGTATTTCGCTTTTGAAACTAGCACCCTGTATAATCCCACACCAGTACAAATAACGACAGCGGGTAGTGGATAATGATAATTGCGCGGCGCATTACAATAAACAATAGACACCGACCGACCTCCACTGAGTTACCTCACCTCACCCAGCAGTATCTAAACTCATGCGCTTTAAAATAACGAGGTAGGTATGTAAAAAAGATCCCTATAGCGACGTCTCCAGACCAAAATTCTACTATTAACATAGGTTTAGACCGTTTTAACTCTAAAAACTTTTAATTCTAAAATATCGTTTATAATGTGTAGCTGGAAAGCGGGTAAAAAGAGGGTAACTGTAAAAAAGTGTTACAGTTAAAAAAATTGTCTTGAAATCTAGATTTTTGAGATGCATCATCAGGCAGCAACGTTAACCGTATGGCCGTTTCATTAACAGATATTGTATAATTGAACATTTAGATTCAGATCGATTCAGCGTTGGGGTAAATTTTGAATTGATTTAGTACACCTAAAAATCTCCTTCTACTTATAAAGTAAACAAAACAATCAACTGGATGTCAATCTGAGAAATATTGTTATTAGTTACGGAAGCTTTCCGAAGTCTGAAACTAATCAAAAAGAAGACGAACAAAGATTAGAAGAACCAAGACGTGCCTTAGACATTTTCCAGCATAGCCTGCACACCAGGAAACCGTGGCATAGTGTGCGCTACTGTGCGTAAGTTTTTGTAGGGTTTTATACAGAGATTGATCACTGGGTTACATGCTAACCAGAGTCTCATAGAATAAGCAATTTTAACTATGATTGCGACGTGACCCTACCGTATTAAAAACGGAAACAGACACGAAAGTTTACGAACAGTATTCAGTAACAGATATTTTCTTCTTGAATAAAACAAGATCTTTTGATCTCGCTTTATTTTTCTTGTGGAAGAAATAAAACTGAAGCGCGAAATTTCTAGTAAGATAAGATTGAGTAGAGCAATTAACCAAAATGTATACTTTAGCATCATAGCGCGCCAATGTGATATAGTCTCTTTATCTTAGAATGTGTTCAGCCGTGCTAGCATGCGCATCGTGAGAAAATTTTGTCGATGCTTATATCGTGCATTTGTCTCGTATTCGCAGGAGAAAGAGCGTGACAAAACAGTAGACAAAATTTTGTCGTGGTGCGCATGTTAGTCTGGCAGGTCAAGAGTGAGTAGGCATTTACTGAGCAAGCTACAAATCCGCTTCGTTATTTCGCATCAGAAGAATTCCCCTGTCAAATTAAACGTGAAATAAAAATACTTGAAAAAAATCTTTGTACCTACAATAAAAGCCTACACTCACTTCCCTGTGACACATGTGGCATAGACACGCGCAGATTCACAACTCCAACACCCGATATCAAAATTTTCGCTCAAACACACACAAAGTGCCTGGGATCGAACATGAAATATTACCTAATCTGCATCTGAGGCCACTCGCTTTGCAGGCAGGATTACTACCAACTTAGCTGCGTTAATTTAATTATATTCTGTTACAGTTTTACATAATATTAAGAGAACAAGTACGGGTAGCAACACGTAAACAATGAATATTCAACAACGGCCAATAATAAATGTAAATTACAACCGAAGTGACAGCGAGATATATCTAATTTCAAAGGTAATCTAAGAGCCGACAGTAAATTAACGTGATGTTTCCTTATTTGAATATTCTAAAGTGCTTCCATTTGTTATATTAATGTTAATATTTTACTTGAAATAAAGATCTAGACAACTAGAAAAATGTATTTAAAAAAAAGTAATTAAGTAGTCTTTAATTGAAAAAAACTGGGTCTCTTTTTCTATTTTGTACCTTCAGTAGTGCGTCATTCGATCTCGTCTATTCTCGACAAATTCTATGTATATGGAGCAGTCCTAGAGTTACGATAATTGAAGGTGTTCTATTATACTACGCTGAAGAAAATGCCGCGGTAGGTTTAGCAATCACCGCGGTCGCCCTTTCTCTTGTACAAGGACATAATATCGGCATCACGCATCTCCTGAGGCATATCTCTATCCAATCCAGCTCAATACGTAGCTGGGGAACGAGATTAAACAATTTCTCATTTCAGGAGATACAAGGGTCGTTGGACAGGAAAACAGCACCCGCTTGGGCGCGCACGTTTAACCAGGAATTTCGATTACACGGACAAGGAAATCCCTCTAATGCTGCTAATGTCCCAAGGACCGGCGTTCCGTAGTGTGACAGTGGAAAAATTCACCCTTGCGGAGCAGTAATCAGTCAAGTTTTAGCTTCACATTACGGTAATGGGAGCGCCCGCTTTGTCTCCGTATACACCGCCTTATGTAGTCTGCCCGCCTTTTTTACCGTCTGTATTTTTAAGTAAATTGTTCCCTAGTATCGCTATCTAGCTCCGATTTGAAATTCGAATTAGCAGTTAATCCCCGGTCCAAGCTTAACACCAGTACTTTTTACTCCAAAAGTTAATTTCGTGCCTACTACGAGCACTTTTTCGACTTCTGATCAGAGCTAGGATGGAATTTGTCACTGATTAAATGTCTAAAGCTAAAGTCGTAGCACCTTTACTAAATTAAACGTGCACACGATTTTCGGCTTTGTATTCTCCTCGCAAGGTCTATAAAAGGATGTAGTATTGAAGCTTTTCGTGGGGACATAATTGGAAATGTTACTGACTGAAAGCTTACCTACAGACTACAGATATGAAATAAAGTTAATGGAATTTGACGAAATAGAAAGCTTGTTCGTCGTAGTCATTTCGGAACTAATGCAACGTAATTGAACAGAGATTTACTGTAGAGGTTAAAAAAAAAGAAAATGTTATTTTTTCCCCTTTGCGTTAACGAGGGATTTGTAACGCAGCTTTGACATCAATAGCTTTGTTTGTTGTAGGAAACTTACGCAATGTCTTCGAAGAAACTTGATATCTCACTAACGCTGATTCCGACTTACTTACCTGAAAAAGAAATAAAAATACATTTGTAATTTTTTTTGTACATTTGTTGAAAATTACATCTCTCAATGCAACCAGATAGTACAAATATATATATTTCACCAGAACTAACTTTTCTGCAAGTGTCCGTCTTGGTTGGTACTACCGCTTTGCTCGTGTAGTGTGCTGCGAAGCAGTAATGTTCAAACATTAATACTGTGTTCCGGTTTGATGGGAAAAGTAGTCAGTGAAATTAGTGGGCTTATGAGACTTAATACGTAATGTTTCAGGGTAACGAGCGCAACGCAGTGGCGCGCAAGCCTTTGTGCTTCAAAGTTCTGTGAGTGGCACTGCAATTGTTATGGGCCAGCGTAATGCTTACCATCAAGATTCGACCCGTTAGTCTCATTATCAATTAGTATAAAAAAAGTTTATATAATGTAGAAGTTCCACTGTTAATACTTTTTAGACACAATATACAGAATCAATCAATCGAACGCTGTTTAATGAGCGCGATAAATTGGTCCCTCTCAATACACAAGCGGTTTATCACCCAAAAGAAAATGATCGCTCACTGAATCCGACCTGTCCCATACTGGAGTTAATCGACAATGATGCGATGTGCCATTGAGCGCTTATCGATATCGACCTTAATGTAAAGAACACACGAGAAGGACACTATTTCGCGCACGATAAAATCGCGGCTGGTTTGAAATGCCCGTCGCAGTGGGGCGCAGAATCTTCGCTTCTGCCAAAAGCATTGATAGACAATGATCAGACCAGTATTGAGAACTGTCTGTTAGAACCAGTATGCAAGATTCTTTGTGGATAGACAGTGAAGAAAGCCACCTACTTCAATTCATCGATTGCTCTTTTCTTTGTTAGGAAGTGGACAAAAGAAGCCTTTAGAAACGTTTCAGGCGTTAAAAGATGCTATCGACGCGACGTCGCGATTCTTGCTAGACGACATCACCTTTCTACGGGATTCAGAAAGAGGGTTCAGAAAATAAGAGCGAATAAATTTCAATGCAGTGCCTCCAACGTACGTGTACGCGTGTGATCGTCAGTGGAAGCATTCATTTGAGACTGTGATAGCCCTCTAATTATTATTACTTAATTATTAATTAGTAGTAAAAGTCCCTGTTCAAACTAAACGAATTGAAGTACTGCAAACAATAACGCATCGTGACACTAGCAGCGCACGATAAAATCACTGTCGGTATGTCACGCAGCGTCACGGGCACAGGACACGTTCAACACACGCCTGGCGTGACGCGTGATTCAGTGAATTCGGAATAATTTGCAGCATTCCTCACGATATTAAACGATGCGTCTAGTCAGGTTTAGTGGCGGCGCTGGTCGTGTATATCGAACGTTGAGAGGAAGCATTTTGCTCTAATGGATTGTGCTATGCAGGTTACATCGTGAATTGCTTATTGAAATTCTGTTTCTGAGCACTGTTACCTATATTGAATTCTGGTACAAGCTTCGAGGCAGAATAATTGATCAGATCGCGTTACTAGCTAAATTTATCCGTGGAAACATGTGTGATAATAAAATAGGATCCGTGCTATCAATATATTATTATCATGAATATATTGTAACTGCAAGCTCAAATAACTGAAATAACAGAGCTGTCAATCATGTGATCGTATCGTAATGTACTCTCAGATACAGATATACTCTAGATAGGATGACGTTTTATCGTCAATATTTAAACAATTATACGTTAAATCGTCACTTACCGTGCTTGGCCCGCACGCTAAACAACTGAAATGCGATGGCAGTGGTATTATTAGGCATTATCCATCACAACTTATAATAGTGCCAAAAGTCGGTATAATGTCAGGTCTTTCACCTATGTTGTTATTTCCGGAGGGAAATTGATATCATAATCATTTAGCAAACTGCCAAATTAGCGTAATGGTGATGGCCGGACATCATTGTGGCTAGTGCGTTACCAAAAGTGTCACTTGTCGTCACAATGATCGCAAACCATTACTATTTTGACCATTGTGGTTTAGTGTGCTTGGGCCCCAGATGATAAGTGACGATCTTGTCGAAGCTGGATTACTCAAATGATACCAAACTCGTGGCCATGATGTAAGAAGATTAATGTTGTAATTATAAGACGAATCAATTGGAAAAACAAAAAAATAACAGTCGCATTTCCTCCTGCTGGTATCTACCCAAGCCATCCTCTCCAACTCCTTTACATAACGGAGCAGGGACTTGGGTCGCTGGCACAGCAGTCCCAGTGATGTTGCTGTTGGTGGTGTAAATTTTCTGGAGTCGATCTTGGTCGAGCCCCTGACTGTGATTTACCGCATTGCAAGCCAATACTTACTCTATTATCATCTGTGGCCGTAGAGTTTAACAGCACAAGCTCCAGTCTCTTGTCCCTGCATGCAACGAGATGTGTCCATTGCTCAGGTTTTATCCAGGTGATGGTTAAAGTCGCAATGACCTGTGATTAGATCTACCACTGGAGGAAGGCCCTGCCTTGTCAAATTCAGCAGATTATTTGTGACCTTATTTTTAAGAGGCGGAAACATGGCTTTTTGATGATGACAAAGGTGATATTATTAGCACCATTGTCATCACGAGAACACAGACCATTATTGAGGAACCCTCTCATTGGGCGACACGAGATTATACCTAAGATAACATCTAACGTGCATCCTACTTAGTAGTCTTATATGATTATGTAAGACTACTGGCCATATGTTACTACATTACAAGTGGAAAGGGCAAAAAAATATTGAAACTGCGCAACTAGTTAATAATTTAACGAGCTAGTGACTCGCGCTCGGCCAATTATATTATTATACCTAAACGAACCCTCATCTGAGCGACTCGAACGGATACTATCGTGAATATAACCTGACGAGGGTTGACACGTGTCTTTCCCTGCATAGTTATTGTTGCTATCACGATATGATACGATTTGAAGAGTGGAGAGATGTAAATTAACAAAATATATAAGTAATAGTAAAGACTTGAACTACCGACCGGTATTGTCTTTTGACCCCCATGACCCCCAAAACAAAGTTAGTATACGTTTCAAGCTTTTTTGCTCGTAATAGTTTATTTTCAAGTTATTGCCAAGTTTCAAAATAATAATTTCAAGTAAATATAATACTGTCGATTGAAACTTTAAAATATACTAAACTAGCTTCCGCCCGCGGTTTCATCCATGTTCCCAAGGAACCGTGAATTTGTCCGGGATAATAATAAGTAGCTTATGTTACTCTCTGATCTATAAGCTATATCTGTGCCAAAAATCAATTCGATCCGTTGCTCCGTTGCTGCGTGAAAGATGAACAACACAACAAACGTACAGATGCACCTTCGCATGTATTATATAAGATGTATGGATTAACTTTATAACAATATTTAGTTTTAGTACTATCCTATGCAAGAATTGTAATTAATAGAGTACAAGCAAACCTTTAAAAATGCATAAAAACAGTTATGATGAGTGTTGGTTGAAGCGAAGTATTATACAAGATAGATACTTAGAGACTTTCCTTACTCTTTGCATTCCCCAAATGGAGTAAATAGTCGTGGAGTAGGTGTATGTAGTCACTGAAATTACAGGCCATATGAGACAATGCCGTGCCGCGCCGCCCTTAGTATGACCTCAAAGTTCTGGGTGACACAGAGTGACACGTGAAGACGTTATGTTTACCATCAGGGAAACGACCTGCTCGTCCCGTTGTTATAAAAGTTTTTTTTTTTTTTTATGTTATTAGGTAACGAGACGAGCTGGTCGTTTGCCTGATGGTAAGCATAACGCCGGCCCATAACGATTGCAGTGCCACCCAGAACTTTGAAACACAAAGGCCTGCGCGGCACTGCAGTGCGCTCGTTACCCTGAGACATTAGGTATTAAGTCTCAAAGGCCAGTAATTTCACTGGATACTCTGCTCATCAAACCGGAACACAGTAATGCTTGCACACTACTGCTTGGCGGCAGACTTCACGAGCAAAGCGGTGGTAACAACCCAGACGGACACTCGCAGAAGAGTTAGTCCTCCCACTAACAAATAAGTATATACAAGATTCTATGCATATTGATTGGATAAAAATGTTTTTCTTTTATTATGCCTTAGAATTCATTACACGATGTAAAAGGTCAGACTAGTAGGTACTTCTTATTCAAAACAAGTGCCAATACAAAACTACATTTATTCAATACGAGTGGCTTTATATTACCCGTCGATCCTCGCAAAAGGAAGCGTACGTAATTACGAGGCTCGCTAGCCCTCTTGTAATTACCGCTCCCGATTCGGGTGAGCACTTCAAAAGGCGATTCGGATATACGCATCATCTTTGCTGAACCTATTTCTGATCGGGTTTCCCGCTACATTCGAGGTGATGTTGTGTAATGAAATAGGAGTGTATGGATATTGTCTTGTTATATCGAAATGCTAAAAAGATACATCGTTAAGCCGGCAGTCCCGGTTGTTTTCCATCGATAGACGACAAGTCGTGAAGCCGAGTCAGCCTTCAGACGGCTGAAAAATTCTGACAGAGCTGCCCACATACTCTTAAAAGCATGGAAAGATTCTAGGATACTACCACACTAAACAAATCCACACGAGATAACACGCGCTACAGACATTTGCGTCTGTTTTAACTGTGGTGAGAGGGATTGGGGGGTAGATAGGGAATGAGATAGATAGAGGGAGAGAGATTGAGAGTGGGAAGGTGATAGTGGGAAGGTGAGAGAGGGAAGAGAAAGTGAAAGAGAGGGAAGGGGAGAGATAGTAAAATTAAAGTAAGAGAAAGAGAATAGATGATGAACCATAATTCGGCCCAGTATAAATTAGTGGTAACGCGCTTGGATATTTTTTTGTAAAAACCCAAAAAAAATTAATATTTATCACTTATCCTGATTAAGGTCACACCTTTCAATTAATTACCAAGTTTTTAATATCACAATTAATTTTAACAGTCTGCTGATATTCATCAGTGTAAATCACTTCGATACTAACAATAAAAAGTAAAAGTAATGCAGGCATAACAATAATTTTATAGTATTGTCGGCCGACTTTTGGCTAATAAACACATAAAAAACATGATTAACGACTTAAAAACAATAGCCTCAGCTGCTTGTTACCGCCAATTGTAACACTTATTGTTAAATTGTTTTATTTTTAAGGTTTCTGTATTTTGGTGTTTCAATAAAAAGTTAAATTGTTGGTAATGATAAGAAATAAAAAAAAAACATAAAGTAAATTAATACACAAACCGAACAGAGAGAACATAACACAGAGAAGTACATTATGATTTACCTGACAGCCCGACTTGAACACCCATCGAGTACTTCCATATAGGGCAGTCAGGTATATCCGCCAATAATTTCAAAATGCTGTTGGGGCTGCTCCTCACTTGCCGCATCAAGGAAGCAATTCTCTTTCGAATGATGGCATGAAATGCTTCAATGCTAATCATCATTAGCATCATCAGCCGAAAGACGTCCACTGCTACATATAAGTATGTACAATGTACTAAATATAAGATCTAAATATAAGTATCAATATGATTATTGATGCGTGGAATGATGATGGAGGTGAAGAATACATTACAGAGTCTGCTATAAAATACTAACCAAAATATGAATCCCATCCAAAATATACATTTTATATTTTATGTTTTGTTGAGAAAAAAATATATATTTATTCCACATTTTGTGCGAACTACTACGATGGATAGGGCGACGAAATATAATAAGTTAAGTAGGTACATGTTTATGATCTCTCTCTCCTTACAAACCACTAAGCATAAAGGTTTTAATATGACAACTCAAAAATGCACTCACATCTGTAAAGGGCGCACTTTCAACTTTGGAGTAGCTTCTAAGTCTACAATGCATTGAGTTAAACATAACCAGCGGAAGAACGACGTAAGTTTCACACAAAAAGTATAAAAGATACACCTTTTCCAACCAGCAGTGCGCCGAGACAACGCAAAGAAAGCTCTGAAGTAGACACTTCACGTCGCAAAGAATATCTTTTGAAATAGAGATTTCAAAAGATATTAAAGCTTTGCAATGTGAAAACTTTAATGCACTATTATAAAATAAGTCATATATTTGAAGGTAATGATACTGTCGTAATCCTAGGTGGCACGGAGATTTTATGAATGGGATCATAAAGCAAAGTAACATTCGTTAGATGTTTCTAGCGAAGCCAAGTTAGTGTCATATTCCGTATACAATTTATATACTCTCCCGCATGTGCGTTATGACCGTCAGTATTATCGCAATGCGTTATTGTGATATGTGTTTTCGGTATATTTTGTATTATCACGCGTGCAGTGTTACACACTATTGCAAAAATAACGACGCGATTGAAGTAGGACGTTTGTGTCCTTGCGTCCTGCGATAATTTATATCTGTTACAGACACAGTGTTAATAACATTTTTAGGACGCCATTTAGGTTTTACAAACAGTCAGACAACATTACATGGTAAAGGTAAAGGCACGCAACGCTCGACGAGACGCATTATCGCAATAACTCATCCAATAATATCGACGATTCAAGCGCAGCTATGTGGAAGAGTCTTAATCGCTAATCCACGTCATGAAAACGATCTCATTGGAAACAATACGCCTGCCAACGGGCACGTTTATTCAAACGTAGACGCTTTATTCGTACGCAAATGAATCCGTAATGATTCGCTTTTTACTAACTGGTTACAACATTTAATGATCCGACGCTAACGTAGCGTGTGAAGAATGAAATGCCTGATCAAGCAGTCGCTTCAACGGCATCCATCCAATAGAAATCTTACGTTTAAAAATTAAGATACGATTCTATAAAAAGTTCGGTATGCACTAATATTTTAGTAATGCCCATTGATCAAACATAATGCGAGCTCCAGCTCATAACCTGTCAATGGCCTACATTTGACAAGATTTGACATAATTATAAATTGTTGTGTACTTAGCGATACAATCTGAACATCTCGTAAATCAAAGTACAATATCAGTTTTCAAAAAACAACACAAATCTTTAGTAGTAAAAATTGATATGATACAGAGTCCAACAAACAAAAGAAAGGATTGTCACTGCACACTTCCTCAAGGAAATTCAATCATTCATTCGCAGCAAGCATCCATCGAGCTGCAAAGAAATATTTATCCAGTTTTCCTTCCGCCTGCCGAGCAATAGCGCCTTCGTTCCTTTCAAACGGGCAAGGAAATGAGCAGCGTGTTACTTTAATAAGTAGGTAACAAGAAAGTAGAGAGTATAAGGAATGCCTAGGGGGACGCTCGGAGTCCAATAGTAGCGCTTATCTGCTCAGTCGGATGAATGGACTGGTATAAAAAGTTAGGCTGGCCAGATATCTCGTATTTTACGGGACATCCTGTTTTTCAGCTATGAATTTCACCGTGTCTCTTATTTCCACAAAACCAACACGGGACAGTACAATGTCCCGTATTTCGTAAAATATTGAGAGCGAAATATGAGTTTTTTGGTCAAAAATTCAAAAATGATAACATGATGATTTTCAATAAAAAAAAGTTATTAAACATGGGTTGTCCCTTATTTTCATCGTAAGTCTCGTATTTTGAAAGCTGATATCCCTTGAAATTAGAAATCAGATTTGGTCACCCCAGGTATTATAGTAAAGTGTACCACTACACTGTAAGCAGAAAGTCATGCTTATACAAAGACCACCGCTTTACTTGTTTAGTCTGCCATGAAGTAGCGAAATTATCGCTTACGTGTGCAAGGAATTTGAATGGGAAAGTTGGAAAAATACTGGGCATATAATAAGTAATAGCTAATATCTTAGTTACTCAAAGACCGTGCAGTACGACGGACGACCTGCTCTCTCATCTCGTCGCCTAATAGAATAAAAAGCAGCTATCGCTCATACAGTAAATGACCCAACGCTGAACTTCTTCTGAAATTCTTCTGGCCTCTGCTTCTTCCTTCCCACAAGGAAGGACGGGGAAGGAAAAACCAGGCGAAGGATTAACATTAACCCTTTGAGAGTGAGTCAAGTTCAGCTCTCCACTTTCGTTTAAGCCAGCCAGCTCTCACTTCCCGCCTTATGGGACTCTGGGTCTCATTCTTTGGTATGCAAGCATGTCCAGCTCAGTCCATTTAAGCAAGGTGGAAACTTATATTACTGTATCATACCTTCTGGACACCAATTCACACTTCAAACTGTTGGGGAAATACAGAGAGATGAAACGGCTTCTTTTCTATTGCGGCAAAATAGTGTACATTGCTAAGTATTATCTTAGTAGCAGTATCCATTCCATGTGAAAATATTTAGCTTTTAAATTAAGACTTTTGTCTTTTCTTGTAAGAAGATAGAAAAAAAAGACTTTCCTGATCAAATATTGATGCCTTTGAACTAAGGTATCTCCTACCTATCTCTAATGCCATTTTAAACAGCCTTTTTGTTGGACTTAAACTACATGTTATAGAGATTTGGGATAATAATAGGTGATAAAAAATGTATTTACTAATATAAATTGTTTGTATGAAGCTGGGTATTGTTGTATAAGCCACAGTTCCCTATCATTTCTATAATCCTCCGGATATTCTTCCACCTCTGGACACACTAATTGAAAACGTGACGCTTCCGTGCCGTAGACGGCTAAAGACAAGTTTTAGATCTGTGCCCGACAGCACCAATTATGAGGAGAATTCTTTTAGCACGATCTGCTTTTTTATACTAGACCTTCTAGATTTTTTATACTATGTTAGTTTCAAGCTAACAGGCTTAGAACGAGGCTGCCAGACACACTGAAAGAAAATTAACGCACACTGAATCCTTGACGCTAACTACCACCCTGAAAGTTGAAATTCTCTTCTTGAGCTTTTGCGTAAATATTGTCAGATATTAAACATAATTAAATGAGACAACACTGGGGTTAGGCTGTATCACATGATAAAAAGACAAAACTAGAATTATTTAATATTAAGACACGTTAAAAAAAAGTACAAATCGGTGTAATATTAAAGCCCGTTGATGACTGTTATTCTAAATAACACTATCATACACACAAGTTAATGCAATACACAACAGAACATTGAAATAGTTAACGCTATACCGGATAATACGGCAAGACTGCTAAGTGACCATCAGCAAATCCCATGCTAATCGCTAAATACGCCACAGAATACTACATAACCTCCACACTGGCATCAGAGCTACGCAACCTTCGAAGCGGCATTCCATCGTTGCGAGAATTTCCTATTCCGTGACTGGTTGTTATTAATTTCCACAGTTCGAAGGCCTCATTACTTTGATATTCAGCAAATATGGAAATACCATCGAGATCAATTACGAAGATACATATTTTATTCGGTGGTTTGTTAGGAATTCAGCGGAAATGTTTACGGTCCCAATTATGAGATGTTTTCAAATAAATTGGTTTTAAATTACGTTGTTCAGCGAGACAGTGGCTTTTTGCAATCGTTAAGTTTAAAATATCAGCAGAGCAAGTACCGATCTTTTCGGTATATAAAATTGACAGTTCGAATGGTTAAAAATTAAATCAGAAACAGGTCATCCTTGATTCTTCTGAAAACCAAACGAAGCCGAATCTACTTTCTTCAATATGAAGCGAATATTCGCATTGCGCAATTCGATGCCTGGTTTATGGAACGAATATTATTTTAGCATAAATCTAAAAATGCTTTTATCGTCGTTCGCAACGGTCTTCACTTCGTGAAATTAGGTAATATAATAGGAAATACAATCAATAACAGATTACTGTAATCAAACTTGTTGTCGTCGTCGCAAAACTCGTTTAATTAGTCGGAGATTAGTTTTCGCTCTCGGGAAAAAGGCTGTGTTTTGTTTTCGAAAAAATGAAGTACGACCTACCTACTTCTAATTTCAACTATTTGAACTGTCAATTTTATCGATCGCAATCGATAGCTGCAGGGCTGTACTTAAAGAAATAGTTACGCTTTTTTTTTGCCTGACCTAAGCAAAACGAAACCCATAACGCAAACGAAAAAGCAAAGCCCATAACAATTGCAGTGCCACTCAGACCTTTGAAACACAAAGGCCTGCGCGGCACTGCATTGCGCTCGTTACCCTGAGACGTTAGGTATTGAGTCTCATAAGCCTAGTAATTTCACAGTCTACTTATTTAGCTTATCACACCAGAACGCTGCAAAGCTTGCACATTACTGCTTGATGGCAGACTACACGAGTAAAGTGGTGGTATACCCACCGCATATACTTGCAGAAGAGCTAGTGCTACCACCTGGTTAAGGTATCTTGTCTGTTTTCAGCCAGCAAAGATAGACTAGTAAAGGATTAAATGCGGTCTAACTCTTTAAATATATTTCGCAATACAAAAACTACAAAAAAAAAGATTAAATGCAGAATTTAAAAACTAAAAATTATTTTCAGCCAGCAAAGATATTACACACGTAACTTTCTTGAAAAACTAATAAATACATTAACAAACAACGGACTTTACGTTTCTTTCTGGATGTGAGCAAATATGTAAGTATCTTTTAGAAAACTGCCCTCGTAGAGTATACAAGTAAAAAATTATTCCATTGACTTTCCACCGAAATTTAGTCTACTGAGCCATCCCTAAACTTCCATTAAAATTAAGACACAAACGGTGAAAGGCCGCTAGCACAGAATAGCTAATAGTACCAGTACAATTACTAAAGAACGTATGACAACTTGGATACAGTTGAAAAGGGACGAAACGTTCGGGTAATTACTTTAAATAGAGCAGTTAGTCGTTCGGATCACGAAACTTCCAAACATTAAGCAAAGACCAAAATGGCCTGAACGTCTTTTGATGTCGTGATATGCAATTTCCTTATTGCCAAAGTTGTAAGGCACATTTGTAATGGCACGTCTTGCAGCGAATGACATTGTATCATGTTATATTAAGCAATAATCGTTGTCCGTAGTGGCGAAGTCGGATACATAAATGCTTATAATGGTGAATACTTGGTAAATCGTGAAACTAAAGTTTAGTTCTCATAAATTGCTACCAACAAGTATTACGTGGATCGATTAAAGTGTATGGGTATTTCAACTATCAGCAGATAACATTTGTTACAAGAAAACATGGCAGGAAGACGGAGGGTTCGATTGGTACGGGATCGGAACGGATAGCGGACACGCGAGGCCTATACAACCTGAGTTTAAATTGATATGTTATCCCGATAGGGGTCAATCTACTTCTGGAGGTGAACAACATTTGTCTAACGAGTTATTGAAATTCAAAATTTTTCATTGAAGAAAAGGCATTTAAAGGTTACATCAAAATTGTACTGCAGAACTTCCAGGCAGCCCTAGATCAGCTGATTCACTTGAACTATGTTGAACTTTGTTAAATGATGATGTTGATTAGAAGAGCTTAAAAACGAATCCAGAAAATGCCGCGCGCTTCACGTTTGAAGTGAATTTATTTTATTGTTTGGAAATTTTGAATGACGTAATTCCAAGGGAGGCTCTCACAACTTGTCGACAATCCTAGTCACCCCTTCCGGGATAACATACCAATTCAAACTCATCCTGTATAGCAGCGAGTTGATGTGGGTTGGAATAGTTTTTAGACGAGCAAGTTGTTTGTTTGATGTTAAACATTACGCTTGCTCATAACCATTGCAGTAACTATGTAGCAAACTGAAAAAAAAGTTCTACAGCTTTGAATTGTCAAGTTCTGCGCGGCACTACACCGCGCTCGTATTATATAACCCTGGAATAATGCATGGTTTCATATCTCATACGTTTGATACGCTTAGTAAATTCAATGACAACATTTTTCTTCAAATCTGGACACAGTAATGTTCATACTACTGTTTAAAAACCGATGAAGGTACCAATAAGCAAGTCCAATGGGTGACTAGTCTCAAGAGAAGAAGTTTTGACCAGAATTCATAGCCTCTCAAGATAAGACAAGGCAGACGTGTAAAGATAGCCCGTACTGGGCCAGCATGGCAGACTTTAGGTCATGATAACTCACTCTTTATGAGAAGACTTGATCCAGAATTTCAATGTATTAAATTGGAGTACTTGTATTATGAAGCTAACCAAAATAAACGTTAAAAATTCCAGTCATATTTACATCATTTTACACTTCAACCCAATAAATATCACGACGGAATAAATGACACGTAAACGACAGCAGTGAAATCTGTTTTCTATAAATAACGTAACGTGATCATAATACAATAACGTTTAACAACGATGGACGCGTCGATACGACCGTAAAGCAAAAATATAATAATATTTTAAAGAAAAAAATATTACGAGCATATTGGAGAGAAATCCCCCCTTGAACGATCCGTCATCGAAACGTTGACAGAAACAAAACGTCGACGCCCCGTCGCCGGAACAACACATGTCGGAGCTTAGACGAAGCCACACAAAATATAACAATACAAAGCTAACGGTTGCTGGTGAACGATAATGTTTACGTCTACCCCCGGGAGTTAGTGGGAGGACTAACTCTTCTGCGAGTGTCCGTCTGGGTTGTTACCACCGCTTTGCTCGTGAAGTCTGCCGCCAAGGAGTAGTGTGCAAGCATTGCTGTGTTCCGGTTTGATGAGCAAAGTTTCCAGTGAAATTACTGGGCTTATGAGACCTAATACCTAATGTCTCAGTGTAACGAGCGCATTGCAGTGCCACGCAGGCCTTTGTGTCTCAAAGTTCTGGGTGGCACTGCAATTGTTATGGGCCGGCGTTATGCTTACCATCAGGCAAATGACCAGCTCGTCTCGTTACCAAATAACATTAAAAAAAAAATTCCTACCGACGCTTTTCATAATGAATACCTCCCAATGATGTGCAAACCCTGACCGCTAACTAGAAATCAGAAACTATGAGTATTTTGTTTTAAGGACCTTGCGTCACCGAACGATGGGAGAGTACAGATGACTGTCAGCCCTAAAAAAATGGCGACTATTGGCGACTAGTTCAGGGATGGATCATGCGGCACGGACCTCGGCTTGGACCGTCGCTGAGATACCGGGGTCCGAAGAGTAGTTTCTGATTTTCCAGATACAGAATGGTCCTTGGACCATGCTCGCACTCTCAGACATGTAGCTAATATTTGTGTTTAATGCAACAATAATATCGCGATGCGAATATCTATCTTGCGCTATAGAAAGAAAGTCTGAAGATCTATTAACAACACCACTGCTGTTAAACGGGATATTTTTATAACATTTGTAAAGAAAAGGACAAACTATTATTGATATGATGATGTGAACAAAACTGTAAGGCAACAATTAATAAGACAACTGCAGCAGATATGACTACTTTAATCAATATCATTACAGATATTACATTTGTATAACATTACCTACCTTGTTGTGTATATGCGGTTACATTGTCAATCAAACAATGAATTATGCATAAGCAACATAAATCAATTGAAACATCCGTCTATTCAAAACCTGTGTACAAACAATGCTAGCTCAAGCAACATCACAATCTATCTTCTCCTATCGTAAACAAAACATTCAAAAAGACATCACAATTACTATACTATATCGAGAAAAAAATCAGCCACGTCCCTACGAGCACGAGCGAACGTACGCGACGCGACGCGATTAAACATGATGGACGAGCGATGGTAAATACCGAAACGACCTAACTGTTCCACTAACGACCCGATACGGGCCCTCGCATGTTTCATTCCTGAATTTTATTGAGCAACACTGATAAGTGTCCACGTTGTATATCAGCGAATAAATAAACCAGTTACGCCACTATTAGTAATAACTTTAAACACCTTTAAAAGGTATCTTTTACAAGGACGTAAAAGCTTTTATCTTGTTCCAAATAATAAAACTCAACATTATAAACTGCAATATTTATCTTTCCCAAGAAAATAATTTGTGTAAACAACTTCCGGCAAGTTAAGCAAGAAGCCCTTAAACTTGGCAAACCCGAGACCGTTACTGAAACAAAAACTTGAAACGAAAAAGTTTCGAATCGAGAGAAGACCGGCAATCGTATCAATCACCCCATGATCGCTGTAAATAAAGCCTCAATCGACGAAAAACAACGAATCGAAAGGATCCGATAGACAAAAAACTAAGAGGAAGTTGTTGAGACTGTATCACAATAGCACAAAGGAGCCGAGCACAACAAAAGGGAAAACAACGGAGTGGAAACTGTAAAACTCACGGAGAATATTTTTCTTACCGGCATTAAACTTCTTAATGAGGTTGGTAAAATAATTGTTGTAACACTAGAAAGGTAGGAGGAATGGGTAGCATTAATTAAAAACAGTACCGCAGTCGAGGCGGCGCGGTCAGACGAAAACGTAACATAAATAATAACACAAGCTTGGAGAGAAGTAGAATGTACAAAACGTAAAAAGGGCGGACGCCACTAAACTTTCGGATCTCCCTTTCATAACTTTCACGAGAACCTTTTTTTCGGTGCCATTATTTTATTATGCCTCATTTGACTAAAAGAAAGTCCGGGCGAGGCGTCCGTGTTATGTGTCGGTCCCTTCATTTAAAATATGTATGTCCGTACGCGGCATCACACATGGACATCCCTAAAGTTATGCCCCTCTCCCCCTGTGGGTGGGGTTTTATGATGAATGGCCATCATCTTTTGTTTGTCCGATGCGCGATGTTTCGATAGCGACTACATAATGAAGTAAATTGAGGTTGAATTTATCAAGTATAAAATTTATGAAAGAAATGTTAGTTTTTTAAATATTGTAATAACATACGAACACGATTATCTATTTTTATAACATATTTTACGAAACTTTAATACTGAATTCTAGCTGCCTCAATCCTCAAAGGAAAATACGTAGGTAGGTAAAAACGCACAGCCGAAATGAAAATTTTATTTTGCAAGTAGGTATGTGGTATATTTTTTACGCTCTCTTCCAACTTCCAACAGATCCTATATAGACTAACTCATTAAGTCCGGAGCATTTTTCTGTTTTAGGTAGAAACATCATTAGTGGTTTCATATAGTTAGTGAAAATCCTTTCAGAGCTTCTGTAACACGAATCTTAGTATTTTCTTTACGCTTTAGTTCTTTATTTTCAGTATTATTTTAATATAATCTGCTTTTGATGTTACAGTTTGTAATGGATGATTAAATATTAATGGAAATTCAATTAGCATTTTAGATCATTAAATTAATTTTAATTTGTATAAATCGTTGGCGCAACATTCAATGAGGCAATTTGGGAGCACAATGAAATCATTTTATCAGTTTTTAAGCTAATGTTATCAATAGAACTCGTTTCACAAACAGATATACAGGATGATTATAGGGTGCATCTATTGTTGGTTCCGGCAGCCTTTCCTGAGATCCAGTTCCTATTCATACTAATAAACAATGTATAGCGGTGGTATACTTAGTTACACTAAGTTTTGTCTTTGTTGTTCTTTGGCTATTTTAAACTGAATCGAAAGAGACGAACCATTGTGTAACTTATATTCAACCGTTATACAGAGTTTATTAGTATAGCTGTTAGTGTATTTACAACACTAGAATGCATCGTCAATTTTTTTTAAATCAGATGACATTGTGACCGTTTGCTAATCTATCAAGAGAAGGAAAAACGATAGACCATAAAGATACGCCATAACCTTAAAGATTTTTTTTACTAAATTGTTTAGCATTTAAGTACTAACCTGATCTTATGAAGTGATCGAAGAGGGTGAATGTATTGTGTGTGTAAGTAGTGTGCAGTAGTGTGCAAGCATTACTGTGTTCCGGTTTGATGAGCAGAGTAGCCAGTGAAATTACTGGGCTTATGAGACTTAATACCTAATGTCTCAGGGTAACGACCGCACTGCAGTGCCGCACAGGCCTTTGTGTTTCAAACTTTCAAAGTTCTGGGTGGCACTGCAATTGTTATGGGCCGGCGTTATGCTTACCATCAGGCAAACGACCAGCGCGTCTCGTTACCAAATAACATAAAAAAAATTTGCTTAAGCCTAGGCTTACGCACATTCACCACCTTATAAAATATGTCGCCAAGCGTCTATCGGTGTGTTCTGGCATTTGAGAGCCAGTCCTAATACGAACGGTGCTACCATGCAAAAAATCATATTTGCGCAAGCCCTTCAAATTATAATAAGAAGAATTTAAAAGGTCTAATGACTCTCAAAATGAGGTTCAAACTCAACTTAAGCACCAAGGGCTATATCGTCGTTTGTAACCGCCATTGAGCAATATTAGGGTCAACTCGAAACTATGCTCCCATATATAAGTGGCTCGAGGTAAACAACTAGGTATTAGGGAAACGTACTATTTGTTGCCACTCCACTGTAATTTAGGGTAAAATGTAATTTTGAACCCGCGTGTCGAAGACTAATAGAATGACGGACGGAGCTCGGAGCCCGCTAGTGAAGTCACTCAATAATATCAGCAAGCCTGAAGAGCTGTGGAGCCTCGTGGCCAACATCATGGCGGTGATGGTACGATTCCGTTTAGCAGTATTTTGGATGTACCGGTCCTGTCTGAGAGTGGTGAGCTCAACCTAATTGAGCTCCAAAGAAGAGCTCTGCCGAGTATGGATGCCGTTACCCCACAACAACTTTTTGACTTGTTAGAAGAACGTGGGCGGCCATTCCTCAAAGTGATTTTGATGAACTGGTTTTAACCATGCCAAATCGCTGTGATTGTGTGATTCGTGTGAATGGTGGAAACACAGCTTATTATTTTTTTTATCTTAACAACAAAAAACTTAAAGATCCTAATTTTTGCCATTTAATTCATTCATGTAATTGACGACATTAACTTATAGGTTAATTTCCCACATATTGCAAAAATTGCAATTTATCTTAATTTTTACAGAATACAGGGATAAGTTTTTAACTTAAACATAGGAATTAAAGTAAGAAGCCAGTCTGGAAGACTAGATTTGGTAGATATATATTAATAGGATAATTTTCTATAGTTAAAAATGTACTTGATCCCTAGATACTGTTGATGAGTGTCTTCCTTCGCGCCCCGTCTGTGTTCTGCCATCTATGCCACGTACCTTCTAATCACCCTACGCTTAAAAGTCGCAAACTCCCCAAGCAGCAAGTGGGTCAAAGTAAAACTGAACAGTTTAGTTCGCAGTTACAGACGATTCATTTGAATATCCTTTTAAAGTTTCTCCGGGGGTTGTTTAATTTGGCGAATTTATTTGAGTTGGTGTCAAACAATGAAGTGTTTTAATAATGCTCCCGGTGAATTCGAATCGTTTTTGCAGATTAAAATTGAGTTTAATTGCTTTTAGATGCCAACTTCTACTAAAGTTATTTTTATACGTGGATATGTTAGCAATGGACATATATCACACCTGATCATAAGTAACGATGCAGTCGAAGATGATGAAAACGATAAGCCTAGAATGGTAGCTAGCCAAGTGAGCACTATAACCTATTATTATTTTGTTAGTGGGAGGACTAACTCTTCTGCGAGTGTCCGTCTGGGTTGTTACCACCGCTTTGCTCGTGAAGTCTGCCGCCAAGCAGTAGTGTGCAAGCATTACTGTGTTCCGGTTTGATGAGCAGAGTATCCAGTGAAATTACTGGGCTTATGAGACTTAATACCTAATGTCTCAGGGTAACGAGCGCACTGCAGTGCCGCGCAGGCCTTTGTGTTTCAAAGTTCTGGGTGGCACTGCAATCGTTATGGGCCGGCGTTATGCTTACTATCAGGCAAACGACCAGCTCGTCTCGTTACCTAATAACATAAAAAAAAATATATATGGTGAAATGAAATTAGTTTATTTGTGAGAATTTTGGGACGTGAGAAAATAACCTACAACCATTAACTTATATCATTTGCTTATTTTATTTTTTTGCTAAAAAGTGCAAGACGCTGTCGTTTGCCTAATAGTGCGCCACTGCACATGTCTATGAAAATAATTGCAGCGCTACACAGAGCTTTACCTTTGAAAGATAAAGTCCTGCCTTGTGGTCCACTAGGTACGCTAACTGGTGTTAGGATATTTTGATAGACATTTTATTTTTAAGAATAGTGCCCGTAAAATATAATCAAGTAATAAACTAATGACTAGTTACAAGTGAAACCGATTGCGACTCCATCCCAAATCTAGTTATTCGACTGCCTCAATTTTGCGACAGGAAGCGCCATCTATTGACAACGGCGCTGAAACATAAAATCGTAACTATTACTAAATTATCTATTTGTCTTATTACTGTACCTACACGGGACCAGTAACGTATTGAGTTTGTAAAAAAGAAAACGTAAACCACTACTTAAGAATAACCTAAATATGTAGGTGATTATCAACGGAAGTTATAAAAATTAACGCTAAATAGCAATAGGAAAGTAATGAAAACGGTGAAGGCAGTAAATGTTCAGCGTTATTACAAAAATATAGCGTAATTAATACTGATAAGGCCGCAATTAGTTTTATCGGTGGCTGTCATCAATAAACCATTGTTGATTTTCGTATGCTCTTCATCAAAGCGATCATTTTACGACGAAACCAACATCATTTTTAAACCAATTGATTAGAAGAATTGGGGTCCTGTTCTAGTGTGTGGGCCAATATATAATTGTATCTTACTTCTACCAGATTCCTACAGGGGATCCTGGGTACCTATGGGGCAGGGTATGGAACACCGTCCTGGGTGATCGATGAGATTTCTTAGTTGTTATGTTTTGTAGCAGTTGTGTACATGAAATAAATGACATGTTTCCTTAACTTTATACAAACATTTATCGAATTAACTATAAATCTTAGTCTTTAATCGTGCCGCGTACATTTGTTTGCAGGGTAAAGAAACAAGACTTCTAAAAGCCGTAAGCCCAAGGTAACCCAATAGCGGTCAATTTATAAAGCTACCACATAGTGGATCCAACTAATGGCGTGTGCAGAGATCTGGACAGGGTGGGGTTTAAATTAAAAGTTTTGAGCGATTCTGATTTTTTTAATTCTTGATAAGATCGCATTTGATTACAGTCTTACTCGATCTTAACCGACTGGGTGGTCGAATAAAGTAACGTATGTAGGTACTATGTACAAATCGGCACTGCCAGCAAAAAGGTTTATTTATTGAATATGAAAATGGAATATACTTTCAGAATTAGAAGGTGGCCATTGCTGCCAGATAATTACAATCATTGTAATCATTTGCATCTTTAATTGCTGAAGCAACCAAATCATTTCTCAGTCTTTTCTTCATTTTCCTTTACTTAACCCATCAATACTTAGCTCGTCTTGGAGCTGAGCTAGTATAGTCTACTAATATTATAAATGCGAAACTGTCTTTGTTGGTTTGTTGATTTGTTGGTTTGTCCTTCTTTCACGCAGTAACGGAGCAACGGATCGACGTGATTTTTGACAAAGATATAGTTTATGGACCGGAGAGTAACATAGGGTACTTTTTATCCCGGAAAAATGCACGGTTCTGTGGGAACGCGGGTGAAAACCGCGGGCGGAAGCTAGTACGCTAATATTTTAAAGTACTGTATTGTTTATTTGCTTTTAGTTATAGATCCAAGTGCAAGCATCCTAACGTATACATACTCCGTTCCCTTGGTAAAAGAATTAAACATTGTTAAATTTACCTTGAGGCTGCAACATTCTTTAAAAACAAAAAGAACTAGTTTACATTGTGTGATCAAAAGGCTGCTGGCCGCCTACACTTGTACCAAATCAAATAAAGCTTATTTCGAACGGAATAACGTCATTTCGCTTTATCCCGCCACCTGTCCATTTAATTCTCTGTTTAAGTCCTCTGGGATATTCCCAAAAATTCTAATAACTGCTTGTTCTTTTTGTTTTAAATCCAAATGGGCTACACCTTAATTGAGTTTTCTATATCGAATGAGTGCGTGCCGTCAGAGATTGAACTACTTAAATAAAATATCTTCTTCTCAAACCTGTTTTTTTTTGTAATTTTAAAGGGAAAGAAATGTAGAATACCTTTTTATGAATTTCGTGTACAAATATAGACATTATTAAATCTAAGCCAATGTAAATCTTAAAAGAGAGATAAGACTTATATTTTGATATACCTATTTTGTAAGATATTATTCAGATAAATAACGAATACTGAGAATATTTATATGTCGTTAACAGAACACACGTTACACAAGAAAACTCTGCTCATAGTAACTGATATATTGCTGAACTAGCTTTGCCCCGTGGCTTCGCCCGCGTAGCCTAAGTTACTCCTTGTAACATCACCTATCTGCTAGTGAACGTCCCGTCAAAATCGGTCCAGCCGTTTCGGGCATTACCCGGAACAAACAGACAGACAAATATTTTAAAAATGGTTGATTTGTTGTATGTACCGTATATACTTTCATATACATTTAGTAAAAAGCTGTTATTTTGAAATTACAAACAGACACTTCAATTTTATTTATTTGTATAGATTAAGAACCGATGGATAGGTGACTGCTAGTAGTAACATGAGTGCTTTCCAGTGCATTGGATCTCGAAAGACACGTTATACCGTTGCGAGATTTTGCTGTAGACAACGTTTGAAAAGCCATATCAAACAACCAAAAACAGCATATAGTTGACCAGGGCCAGAGAAAGACGAAAGGCAAGAACATAAAACATAGAACAGAATAACCAACTTGTCTAAAAACTACACCACGTATGCACTATCGTGATATAATTTCAAAAGCATGCACCTAATCTATAACACAGAACAACATTTGTTTTTGCATAGGTTTTAAAAAACCCTCCGAAATCTGCTCGATGTCAACACAATTTAATAGAAAGTTACAAACACAAATCGCTAAATAATAGCTCAGTAATTCAAAAGCGATCACGAAACTTTTTGTCCAAACAACCAATCCGCTCTCAATAGAAAGCATTTTGCTCGAGTCCCATCGATTCGATTGCAAATCGAATCCAGCCTCAATGTGTTCCTAGCGCCGTCCTTTCACTTTCCGATGAGAACGCTGTAAAAGGTAGAGAATCTCTTCGAAACACTTAAATCTTAATGTAACACAATTTGTTACAAGCCGTTTAAATGGTTTGAAAATTAATGCGCATCTTAGTTTTAAAAAACTAGCAATAATGTCTTGGTGATAAGTCTGGTTGCAGCAAATATCATTGTCGTATAGTTTGGAGCGTTTGGAACGACCTACAAACCAACAAACGTACCTACATAGGCAAAACAGAGAGAGAGAGAGAGAGAGAGAGAGAGAGAGAGAGAGAGAGCAGAACTGACAATACTTAGCGTGCTAAATCACGCGAGCCTACGTGACCTGGATCAAGGAAATTTCATACGGCTTCAAAGGGAGAGTCTTCTGAAACCCTTTGATATTTCCTTGAAGCGGGTGACGTAGGTTCACGTAACCGTTTAGAGTGCTAAGTATTAAGCGTCCCTTCTGCTCCATCTCTGTTTTGTAGCAAAACGTTTAAAATCTGCTTTCTCTAAGCTTACTAACATACTTGTAACCACAACGAGAATCGGCCCACGAAAGGCGGCCTTTAACTTTGAACCAAAGTTCGGGCAGCGACAAGGACGACGTCTATGTAGTTAGGAACATTACACAAATACGACCTAATAACAATAACCTACTCGTATGATGTGGAATCAGTTCACACAATTTAAATACGTTTTACATTATAATCACAGTCGGTGAAACTATTTAAGGACTCCGCCACTATCTTTATGTAAATACCCGACGATCCAAAATAATTTTGCCATAGTAAACTGTTCAAAATCCTCGCCTAGACCAAAGCAAGATTTGTGTTATGCTTTTATTATGCAATAAATTATTGTACAGTTTTATTAGGTCTACTATAAAATTTGCATACGACGCTCAGTAATATGACTCGGTCATTTTTCACACGTGGATTAATATTAAAATAGTAAAAATGTTATGACTACGTCCTCGTGACTAATATTTTCTACACGCTTGTTTCAATCTAATTTGAACTTGTCACGCGATCCTAAGTCATGTTTGTGAAGATTTAGAAACCTATTTCTCTCAACATGAGCTTACCATAAACGTAATAAGTTTACTTTAATAAAAACAATATTTTGTATGTACATAGAAATGTCGACGAAAGATTGACGATACAAAATGTGATTTGGGGAATGTTATCCGAACATCAAAGGCTTGCTACAACTATGTTATGTATAAATATGTATGGCTGGTTAATATGTCAAGAAATCCAATCTGTAGTAGAAGTTAGAACGTAATGGCAAGGACGACCGGTGACTTCGAAACGACTCTCGAAATCGCTGCCAGGTTATTCGTGGAGGTATTTGCTTCAATCGTGTTTTTTAATAATCGACTATATATAATCGATAACTACATGCTGCATAATCCAAGTTTTGCATGAGAACACAATCGCCAAATGTTGGCGGGGGACGAGAGAAGACGGCGTGTTGTGATTGGTCAGTTTAAAACTCATACATCAGACGAGGGAAAACGGCATGTTGTGATTGGTTCGGCTGGGCGGCGTTAAGCAGTGATAATGCTTAACCATGACGAGCAGGGGTGCCTGGCTAAGCGTAGTCTATAGGGTTAATGGTCAATGGGTGCAGTACAAAAAAAAACTACACACTACGAGTAATATGTGACATCACAGCCTTCGCCGCCACGGTTATATTATAGGATGAATCATTGGAAATATTTAAACGTGCACCAGGAACTCTCCCGAAGCCTTTAAGAAAAACAAACAATATTGCTTCTTCGAAATATTTATCCCCATTCTTTTCCACGTCTTTAACCACGGGCTTTTTGTATAAATCTTTCCTTTATAGAATACTGATGTCGGTCTCGGTTGGGAATTACGGAGATTTCTGTACCGTGTATAAAACTGTTTTAAGAACGCGCGGCCGATCCCGTACAGGATCCTGTAAGATGGTAATGTTAAGTCAGCCAACAAGAGGTTTCTTCTTCTCGTATACAGGATGTATATGCAAACGGGCTCAGTATTCGAACACAATGTCATATTGGGTTCTTAAAAAATATAGGAAGTAAATTATAAACCCATATCAATAAATATATCTACTAAAATGTCATTAGACTTTGCAAGATAATTACGAGAAAATTTGGACACCCTAACTGTAGTCGGTTAGTGACACGAAACAACCAGCCAGTCTATGCCTTCCGCGCAGTTCGCACCCGCGTCAAGCCAGCGGCAGACGTGGTGACTCATATTGCGTGGTGGTGGTCATATGCTTATGCATATAAAGATTCATTGAAATCGGTTAATCCATTTCGGAGATTGAGACTTGAAAGCTTGTATGAAATGCCGTAGGTATATATAGGTAGCGTAAACGCTCAATGACAAGTTCATACCATGCATCAGAATTTTTAATCGAGATATAGGTTCCTGTACCGTTTTGATAGCTACATAGAACGAACGGCAAGTTGGTACCTACTATGCATCTATGTTCTATAGATACATAGAACGAACCTCAACAAAGAGCATATTGATTTGCGTCCCTTCCTCGTCTCGCATCGCATTGACGTCTGAGTGACCAACTCATGTGTAATAGGACTGAGAGAGCGGTAAATTCATGTTCAGCAGCTATGTGTGTAGTATACCTACACGGCCGGTCCATTACCGCATTATGTATGTGCATCCTGAAGTAATTACCGCTGATAGGAATTACGCGTTGGATAACAATTCCACGCTCCAGTTGACGTTGACGGATGGCTTGTGGGTGCACGCATTCGTCTTTACCTATATACGATCTTTAGAGTAGTGTTGATATCTGGGTTGTGGATTCTGGAATGATGGATATCAGCTAAACTGTCTTTGGATTGGAATCATAATTTGATTGAAGCCATGCTATTGGTCAGTTGAGGACGGCAGTTGTCGCGTCAACCAATGAAGTGACGATAATATGACGATGTGTTCGCGATGGTGAAAATTTAAGTTTATGGTAAATTTATTCTTATTAATGATAGGCTAGAATGTCGGACAAAGCAATATTGCGATTTCCTTTAGTCCGATTAATCGAAAAGACTTGGAATAAAAAGTTCATGTCGTCCAAGCAATCGGACTACGTGACCAAAGCCATTTCAAATGGCCCATTTGATCACTGTCTCAAAATCGAGTCTCAAAGTGACAATGTGATCGAAGGTAGTGAAGTACGCCAAACCTAGAACTGACTTTCAATGAATAATCGAATCGAATAATTGATCCACAAAAATTAAAACGAGTCGAGCTTCCCCTAACACATAAATAATGTACATCGCAGCACAGTTTAAAACGCCGATTGGAAATATCGCTAATGAATTTGGTCTAGTTAGCTAGCTACACGGTCTACTTGGCGGACACTTACACTTTGATTGATTTATGTTTATTTAGCTCAAAATTAATAGCCTTTCGCGAAAGAATTCAGACAGTAATCGATACAGTTCTTTATAGCTAAGTCATTATAATAGGGTAATTAATGTATAAGAGCTTTTATTGAAGGAAAACGCCGTGATGCAAATATGGGATGGTGGAAGTGCATTTTCTAATAGAGCTGGCTAGTTGCAATCTGTAAGTTGAAAATCAAACATCTACTGCTCAAAACCTACCGCTATCGCCACTTGACACTTGGTCAAATGCTAAACACCGTTTCTCTCTACTATGGCAAAATGACTGACCGAGAAAGGAAACTATTAGGCAAAAGTGTGTTTTTAGATTTGTCCTTCTTTCATACAGCAACTGACTAAGGGATCTTGCTTTTCTTCTCAATCGGTCTGTACCTTTTTTATTCTGTGTTGGCCTGCGTTTTATCGCTCACCTGCTGGGAAGTGATGATACGGTCGAAGATGAAGCGCGCTTACCTAGAAGATACATGTTCACTCCTGACTTGAAGAAACCCGAGTTGTAAATTATCAGGAAACATAGTCATACCTGCTTGGAACGGGCAGTTAACTTTTAATGAATGCTCTCCTGGAGCCTAATTTTGAATCTGATAAGATATTCTGATAGTTTACGTTTACTGAGCGGAGTGACAGGCTTTTTATCACGGAAAAAACACTGTTCCTGTTTGAATTTCCATGTCAGAAAAACCGTGACTAAAGTAGCCCAGAAAGAAAATAATAAAGCTAATATAAAAACAAGCCACATCCAGTGTTACTCGAGATGATGTAAGGATTCTAACGATACCCAATACATCCAATTCTGTTCAGGCATTTAATTAATGGTGGAATAAAGAAACTCAGATACATTCATACATGTACCCTAAAACATTAAGTATACTCCTCTTTTATGCAGTCGTGTAATAAAAACTCAAAATAAAAGGTACACTCTTGTTGTGCTAACATGCATTAAAACCATCTTAACAATCGGCGACCATAATAATGTTATTATTATTTACATAGCCCACTAACAATAATGGGAACTAGTGCACGGCGCGTGACAAACGTTGTATTTTATTATTTTTACTGTTGATTCTGATGACATTGGCAACACGCAATCGTGCAATGCATTACGTTATGTTTCATTCTAGTTACATTAAAAATAAGATTCGAAACGGTTAAACGCCTATTAATGTCATTCTATAACAACTGAAAACACAAATTGTACAAAGCATAATACCTAACGAGATGTAAATTCTCGCTTATGTTTACTTATCCAAACCTCTCGTATACAGAATTACTCATCAATTTAATTATTTACCGAATCTGTATACTTGATCAAAAAAAATGTAACATGCAACAACAGACATCGCAAGTCAGTCAAAGAAGACGGCACATCATTGCCACATCACTGTTTGTAGTAAAAATAGTACGATTATCAAGAAAGGTTCGCCATCCCTGGTATAGCATAACTTTCAGTCCCGAATTGTGCGAAATTTCATGCCCGACGCAAGCACCGGAAAACGAAGACCGCCAGTAGTTTTCAGTGCTCATCAGCCAGTGAATCCTCCAACACACAAAGTGACGGCCAGCCTTGAGGCCTGATTCCCCAGCCGTCATCAATCAAGTTTAGTCTCGCATTAACGTAATGACCGTCGGACCGCTCGGATGTCGCCTTTATTTTCCTTTTTTCTACAGAACTTTCGTAAGACCAATTCCGTACACGATACGGCGTGAGCGTAGTTAAGGATGGAAGTTTTTGTGGGTTCCTACACCAGTTCAGCCAACATTCTCGATGAAACGAAACGTGAAAAAAGGAGATTGGTAATTCGCCGACGTGTGATATCACGCTCACACCAGGTATTAGTATAAAAAATTTATATTTCTATCTAATATTAAAATGGCAGTATAATTAATTATTATCAGTCGTTAAGGGCGACGCTACTGCCTACTGGACAAGAAAGTTACAATAACATACTTATAATAATTATTTATATTTAACCTTAAAGTTAGTAAATAACGGAAGCCCAGTCGCGTGTTTAAATATGAGCAACCACAAATCTTGATTTTAGTAGTGTCTAACCGTTGTTTAACTCTATTCTGTTGTGCTATTTCTAATCATTTTAGTCGATTATCTTTATCACTGTCTAGCTAAACAGGCGTCTAAAAGTTGTTTTTGTGGTAACACGGTAAGTGTTACAATTGACGGACTTATAACTTAAAACGATCTCTTCCAAACAGCTGCCCATGGAGAGGAATAGCATTACATACATATACATGGACGGTACAGGTGGCAGTAAATTGTTTTGTTCAAGTTAGTCTTGACAAACAAAATTAGACGACGAATTTTTGTGTGGAGCAAATATCAAGTACTAAAAATTAGAATGGTTAAGAAAAGGAGTAGAATTGATCGGCGAAAGTGTTCACTGGTATTTAATACTGACGTTCTCTTTTGTTTCGCAACGATCGCCCCTCTCACTTCTCCAAAATCAAACCCTGCGAACGCCCCCGCGATACGGACTTCACTTTCGCGTGAACGTTTCCGGCTCGATGGAAATCTATGAATGATAACCACCCATTACGTTCGCAGAACACTCGACATTTACATTTCGACAAGGCTATTAATCTTCCTCGTATCTCGACATCTCTGAGGTTTTATTTTATAGACCGGCGGTAGTTTTAAATAGATTCCCCAGGAGCTCACCCGTCTTGTAGTAGGGTTTGAATGAAGTTTTCCTCACCTTTCTACATCTTTAGGGAGCATATAAAACGATAAATCTGTTGTAACATGCTGAATTAAGGCGTCCAAATACACAAAGATACGTTGGAAGTATTTTAGTCTTAACGATGCAAACAGAATCACGACAGCACGTTAGCACGAAAACACGGCCGGATACGTCCTGAGATTACGGTTCAAATAAAATACTTTATTATTAGAACTACTCTTATGCTACTACCGACGTTCTTTTCTCTGAGACATGAACGCTGTGAAATAAAAGTTCCAACTCAGAACTGTAGAAAATTGCTGTAGGCTTACTTGACTGCCCGGTGGCTTAGTTGGTAGTAACCTGCCTGCGAAGCGAGGGGCCTGGGTTCGATCTCCAGCCGGGGCAAATTTTGTGTGCTAAAAATAAATTTTGTTCTGGGGTTTTGTTTTGTGTGTCTGTGTGTGTCCATACCATTTGCGACACCGGGAATCCTAGTGCAGGCGTATGAGTGTGTAAGTGTTTATATTACTATGAATCTAACGTCTTGCAAACTTGTATTAAATTACTAAATATATTCTTTCAAATTTTGTTACACAAATCCTCAGCGGTGTGTTAAATAGATTTCCCTGGAGTTCACCTGTCTGAGCTAAGCATTGGAGTGGTTAAATCCTGGTTTAAGTACGAGAAACGAGCGGTAATTAAATCTATCGTGATAGTTATCTTAACAGCTTATCTATTTAGGTCTGTAATTTAATGAGACAGCACTAACTACGCTAATTAATATAGCGAAGGTAAAACATCTTCAAACAGCTGAATTAGCGGGCAATATATTCCTGGTGCTCTTTATATACACTAATGAAATGCCGTACTTTACTATTTCATACCAGAGAGCTTGCCGTTGTCATGGGCAGGCGCGGTGCCTACTATAAAGCAAATTTTTTTGTATTAGGTTATTATCATACCTATATACGTAATACAAGGTAAAACCAGGGAAGTGTAATTTGTTCATTTATTGTGCGATTAAGCAACAAGATGCGCAGTCCGTTTGTTTGAGAGTAAGCGCCTGCCCATAACAATTACAATATCGACTAGAACTTCATGCAATCAGCCAATTTCAGCAATCAATCAACTTCAAACTAACAATAACATTGATGCAATAACGCTGCAATAAATCGACTGATTTTACTCGCATCTTGATAATCAACTTCTAGGTTAACCCGTAACTAATCCTATTACGCCCGTTTCGGGCTATAACCCTCAGCGTAACGCAGACCCTCACGCACGAATAATCGCCAGTTCACCTGGACCAGGTGAACTTTATATCTCTCCGACTAGCCAGTTACACCCTAAATACCCGGAATAAGTTTAATAGTAATTTACCTTGTTATTTTCGAATAAGTTTAATATTAATTTACCTCGTTATTTTCGCAAGCGCTTGTCCGTCAATCGAATAATACTTTGTCCAAACAAGCACGTTTCGAAACGAATTTCTAATATCAATACAATACTTTTTTTTTTCAAATATCTCATTTCGTTACTGTTAGCCTGGAAAGTTTCGCTTGGTTCTCAGCTATTAATAATTAGTGAATAGTATTGCACTTATTAGTACGCGTATACGTTTTAAAGCATTACCAAACTCCACCTCAGTCAACTTTCTCTCTCTCTCTCTCTCTCTCTCCTTCTATCCGTCTGTTACGTAACGATGTAAAATAGTAAAATTAGTTTTTACGCACTTCTTACTTTTTAGTCCGGTCAACATAAAGCATTATGTAACAATTCCTTGTATATAAAAATTAATTATTTAATACTCTACTAGCTTCTGTCCGCGGTTTCATCCGCGTGGCGATTCTCTCAGGAATAGTACATTTTCCAAAGATAAAAAGGGACTATTTTACTCTCTGGTCTTTAAACTATATCTATGTAAAAATCACGTCGATCGTTTGCGCCGTTGCTGCGTGAAAGGATGACAACAAACCTACAAACACACTTTCGCATTTAGTACGGATAACAACCAGTAAATTACCTGCTCAACACTAGAGGATCATTTTCGTATACTACTATACATTGAGCCAGCCTAGGCGCTCACGTTTATTTAGTTATCTCAGCAGGTGAACTTTATCTCCCGCTGTCCGAGCCATTCTCACCAGCGTCCGACAAATTTCACCCAGGAATTCAGTGCATAATTTACTGCTATATTATAAATTAGGTTTATCCCGGTCCCCGGCGTATTTTAAACTGTTAGCCCGGGAACTGTGTTTGTTAAAGACCAATTTGTTAAAATTAAAAGTTAACGGCAGCGAGAAAAGACGATTAGTTATTATATAACACTCTATTGTAGAGTTGTAACTTTGTATTTTACGATTAATTTTATTTAACGACACCTAATTATGAGCGGCTGTAATAATTTTATATTAACGAGTCGGAGAATGGCCGGTGATAACGTGGCTTTACGATGTTTTTACGCCAACAAAATTAAGTTAGTAGCGCTGAGTAGCAAGTTGTCTAGCGATATGGCGTCGAACCGACATCGACTAGCGATCAGACTGACAGTATCAAACATTAGAAACCACAATTTGTAATTACGATAGTCATGACAAACAAATGAACGACGCGGTAGCAATACATTACGCCGATAATTATGGATTAGCGAGCTGAAACAACTCCAATACATTTCGGCTGCATTAATGTCGCTATTAATCATGCAGCAGAACTATTGCGACTCGGATAATGTTTCACGATAGAGAAGTTAGCAGATGTCGGACGTCAAAATTACACGATAACATTGCGTGTATCAGAGAATAATAAATAAAAAGCCGTTTACCAACATGACGTGCACGCTGCTGCGAACGCGTCGGGCGCGATGTTATCACGTAAAAACAAACACAAACAGTATCGAAAAACGCATAGTGCGTTTTTTTGTCGCACATATCGCGTTATTTATTTGCAATTCGCCATACGTCATACGCGAGGGAGAGAAAAAACTGACAGGCGCGCAAGAACGCAAACTGGCAACTCGATGTTGCGGGGCCGTGAGCCGGTGACACATTTACGAATACATTACGCACAGTATTGCACAGTTAGTGCGTTGTTATGCAACAGATAAAATAATGGTTGTACGCGTTTAAAGCCGTTATCAAAATTCAGTTCAGTGCTCGCACAATACACTAGAATCGGTGACCGCAGATATACATAATGTAGTGGCGATATATTACAAGCAGCTAACTAGCCATACAAGCCGCGTGGCTGCGGTAAAAACCGAAAAATGTTTATAAATACATGCAAAACAAAATGCTGCAGTGAAAGTACGAAATTTATGCACATACAAAACGGCTCGCAGATTTGCAGCCGCATTTGTAGCGAAAAGAAAGTATCGTTAAGAGCCTAATCTGTTTAAATCCGCTTTAAAACGACGCTTTAAACGCTTTATTAATGAAGTATAGAATGAATTATGTAATCGTATATGACACAAAACTATTTTATCGGCACTCATTGAATTAATCTACCATCTACTACTAGTGAACAACCAGTAATACAAAATTTTATAAAAACCAGAACGAACAAACTTAGCGTAATACAATTCGTTTTTTAAGATAAAGAAATAAAACGTCAATTTTTTCATTTAAGTCAGACACTTTTGCGCGCAGATCCGAAATAAAATCTATGGAAAGAATGTCGACTGATTTTATATAAACCGAGCACAAACCTTAACCGCTTAGTTACTAGTAAACTGCGCCTGCCACATTCACCCCCAACTCCATCCAGACCGGGATAGTCAACATTTTCTCGTATTAATTCAATGGCTGTTTTCCATCGGCCTGATTGCATAGCGAGATATATCGCCTTTCCATGTTGCAGTTACTTGCAGCCGCAAGCCTGCCAACAATGCAGGCTCCGGACAGTGTTGCCGGGTGTTGCAAATAGTGCGACATCTCGATTGTCTGGGAAATGATCGATTTTCTAGCCTCAACTCTATTAGGCTTCATCTTGACTATATATATGTATAGCTTTTTTTTTTCATTTGGACAATCTTTTGTGAGCAGAGAATACAACGTTTATATTTGCCTTGAGCCAATTTATTAGGTCTCGTATAAGATCTTAAGTTCACCATTCAGGACCACTCCAATTCCATCGCTCCGAGCGTCGTGGATTGAGTGGAATGATGGTCCATTTTAGGAGTACACAGACGGTCGCTCCATTCCAAGCGCGCCATTACTCGAATTTTCGGTCCTTCTGCGTCTCGAGTACTGCCGACTGAGCCCGAAATGGATCGTTGTATTGGCCACACAAAATGAGTTGGAATGTTATGGAGAGTCTGATTTGGAACGTTTGGAAATCCAATATTTCGATCACTCCACGTAATACATCTGAGATTCCACACACACTGACAGTTTTTGGAACGTTTGCGTGGAATGTTGTTGAGTGCAGCGTCCGTGAATGGTGAACTTTACATAAGGACTAGGATCATATATATACGACATACGTATCCGAATATGGTACGGTATAAAGTAAGCACAGGCGCTATTAAGCTCAAGGGCTCTCAGCTATTGTTATTCCACTGGCACCGTCGTAGTCTTAATTCAAATTGGACTCTCTAGACCAGAGATGCACAGACCGCGGCCCGCGGGCCGCATGCGGCCCGCCGGTCGAATACTGGTGGCCCGCCGACAGCAAAAATAATACTCTCGTACATTCGAAAAATATTAAATTCTATTCCAGAATAAAACCAAAAAGATATGTTCGAAAAGTAATTTGAATCTCGCGCGCGCGCTCTTAAGTGCGCTTATCGGTGCGCCGAGCATGCGTCGGCAAATAAATTCTTTTTCAATTTTAATACATAATTATCAATTCTTTATTGTCTTTAATTACCTATACCTCTGGTGGCCCGCCATCAGTTCATAATTTGCCCGAGTGGCCCCTAGTCTTAATAAGTCTGTGCATCCCTGCTCTAGACCTATTTCTGATGTCAAAACAGGCAACACTAGTAGAATAGCCCCACCTGATTTAGTATAGGGATTCACGAGTACCATAATGTTTTCGAGACAATGACCCTGGCCCTAATTAAAATTGGACTCGCAGGACCTATCTCTAGATTGTATAACTAATTAATTGTATGTATAATTTTATTTAGCATTGATTCAATATTAAAACAGGCATTGATCATGAACGTTTATAAAATTAAAATAAATCTTGAGTCGAAAAGAAAACCTGCACAACCAAGAAAAAACAAGAAAGAATCGGTGTGCTATACTGGCTACCTCCAACTTAAGATTTTTATCATAATTTAACATATAGCCTAATATGTACATATCACTCAGGGATAATTTGATCAATTTTTTTAGAATCACACTTTTGATTCCAATGATTATCGATGAAACTTCTAATATTAGTTTAAAAAAATAGATTTCTAATTAACCAACTTCCAAAAAGGAGGAGGTACTCAATTCGTTCGCATTTTTTTGTGGCGATCCTACTTGCTTTGTGCTTCAATTTTCAACCGATTTAAATGATTCTTTTTTATGAGAAGAGCGCACCCTTGAGATATATATGTCCTTTTAAAAATGTTACTAAAAAGTATCATCCTTAAGAGTGAAAAATTGGGTATAAAATTTCAAATATCGCGATAGTTGCGTAGAAATCTGTTCCCGCTTTTTTAAAAGCATTTTTTTATTTTTAACCTATATAAACTCCAGGGCACAGGCAACACTAGTGACAATAGCGTAGTCTCAGACAGCACTAGGACGCACGGGCTACGTAATGTCCTTGCGTTCGTCGCCGCTAATTCAGATGGATTTAATGCAAGAGCCGAGCGCAAAGCACCCAACCATTACTTTAATGTCCTTCTTTAATGCACAAAGTTTTTAGTTGAAAAAGATGATGACAAGGTGTTATTTTTCTTGTGCTCGTCGATGTGCACTTTTTATAAGCCATAATTTGCTTTCAAAACGTTAAAAACCAGCGCCGAGTGTTTTATTGCACACGGCATTTATGCTGAGGTGAATCCTTTTCGGCCACACATCACTGCAGATGTTCTTTAAAATTATGGATCGTGTCATTTTTTGTATCCTTGTTAACTGTTTACTTTGTCATTTTCTCCTTATGTTCTATTTACTTTATTGTGAGAGTGCCGAATAAATGTTTTTCTTTCTTCTTTCATTTTTATTAAGAAAATGTAAAGGACAGACAGCAGTGGCGTCATCTCGTGCTGGTATTTGGGTCGCTGCGCCAGCAAGTAAGTATCTCTATCTATGCGTGTGACGAGATGGTCATGTCCACCTGCTGCATGTATATATTTGCAGTATAAGAGTATAAACTGCAGCAGACGATAATCAGGTCAACTACGAATAAAATGCTACTAGTGTAAGTTGATTATTTTGCCTCGCTGCTAAATTTTTCTTTAAAAGCATGTGCAACGGATATGCAGTACAACATAAATTTCAATTTGAATGCTCACATTTTGATTTCAGTTTATATCCGAATCTAAATAACTACACGTGCATGCAATACCGCTCGCAAAATTCATTATCCGAACTTATGTTACGCAATAAACACGAGTGTGTTGGTTTGTCTTCCTTTCGCGCAGAAATGGAGCAACGGATAGACATGTTTTTTTTTTTGCATACAGATATTTTATTGACCGAAGAGTGACATAAGCAAGTTTTTTCCCGTTTATCAAAGTGCATCGATAAAATAGTCTTAATTTCTTTATGTGCTAATGTGGTGCACTCAACTAATACTCCGTGAAGACACGTAGATGAGTGAGTAAACACATCATCGTGAGAAGTTAGACCACCTGTCGTTGTGAGCTACTGAACTTCAAACATGCAACACTTCACACGATTGTTTAGACCCAGCGCCACATTTGATAATAGGTTAATTCTATGCATTGTTTACTGATGTCCGAAGTACCTACGTGTCTATATCACGACATTATTTCATAGACTGCCTGGGTTGTGACATCATCAGTGACTCCAAAGTGTTGTGAAACACATGCAAAAGCAAACAACTAACAGGTGAGATGTGTTCTTAAAAATAATAGAAAAAATCTACTATTCGTGTTTGAAACTTGCCCGGGTTATATTTTAACCGGATCGCGGATTAAAGCGTTTCAATTTTTGCTAGTCGCGTCATGTCATAATAAAATATGCGCGGTGCTTGTTGTCGTGGTTGTGTGCATTTTGGAGCGAATTCTCATCTTGTCACAGAAAAGTATAAAAATAAACAAAAGCAAACTTTGGCAGTTTTCAAACTGACTTGCAAAGAGGAAGCTTACAGGTCACTTTGAATTTTTATGTACATTGTACCGTACATAAGTACATTATTTGATTAATTTATTTGATTAATTTAGCCTTTGTGCATCTGTATCGGGCTATGGTTTCCTTTACCGCGCCAACTGAGCAATATTTTGCTTATAACTTAAAAAAAGCATATAGGTATAGGTAAGTATATATTTTGACCTGTGCCTGGAGTTGTGAGACCATGGTCCTTGTAATCGCTTGACACCAGTAATCTTAGATAGATAGACATTACGAAAGGTTTAGGTTTAACGTAATCTAGTTTTATAAGGGGGGTTTCAGCCATTTCTTCCCCGGTCAGGATCAGAATGTAATGTAATTCATTAATTTATTATTTAACAATTTCGAAACATGGTATCTCTATATAATTTTTTTCCCAGAGATAAAACGTAAAAATATGTCACAGCAGTAAATCTCGTAGAAAAAAAAAGTGTAAACAGTAACCAATAAAATTGTTAAGCGCACAATGCTTGTCAAGCTCGAAAAAATTCATGATGTTTAGATTAAATGGCTCGACAGTTGATGAATGGCCTGTAAAAAATAACGGGGCTCAATCGACAAAGAAAATAAACACCAGCCTATGACACATTGGGGCATAATTCATTGTATTACGACGCGTATCGTTGAAAATTTAAAGAGCTACTGTAGGCCGGACAATATGGCCGTCACTCAAAACCGCTTTTCGAAAATTTATTTTGGCGCTCACTGTTTGTTAATAAATCGGATGATATATATTGACTGTTTCATTAAATAGTTCGTCCTAGTGATGCGATTGAATTTCTGAATCCCTAGATATCATGGTAATAATTATATTACTTGACTAGCTGCTGCCCGCGGTTTCAGCCGCGTGGAGATATTGGATTTCATGGGTTTAATTTTTTTGCGCGGAACCCTAATTCTTTTACTAAAATTAAAGTAGCCTAAGTTACTCCTTGTAACATCAGCCACCAGTGAAAGTCCCGTCAAAATCGGCCCAGCCGTTTCGGAGATTACCCGGAACAGACAGACAGACCGACAAAAATTTAAATATGGTTGCTTTGTTATAGGTACCTTATATACTTTCATATGCATTTAGTAAAAAGCTGTTATTTTGATATTACAAACAGACACTTCAATTTTATTTATTTGTATAGATTATTGGGCGTTTTTAGCGACTTGTGGGAAGTTATACAAACCTCGACCACTAAATAGACAACACGCCGCAGAACCATACACATTAGGTATACTAGAATAAAAGTCTATGCTCACAACTTTGCATTCAAAACAAAACTACCTCCGTAAAACAGTAGTAACACATCGCACCACACGTTCACTCCAATAAAGCATTTGCATTATTCAAAAGGGCGGATGAATTTCGCAAGCTACCAGCCGAGTTTAAATTTGCTCGTAATTCACCCATGACCGATGCGAGAGATTGCTGCCCCAAAAAAGATCACTACTTAACCATAGACCAAAATAAATGATAGAGAGCGCATAGAACCCACTGTATGTTGCAGCCATCATAGTACGCCAGCTCGTATTCAGAAAAAAGTAAATACGTGTAAGCTTTACGCACAATTATACTAACAACAAAAGTATATCGACACTGTTGTCACCTTAGCTGCGTATCTTTTAATTTTCTAATTCTATTTTTTTCTTCTTTTAAAATTCTAGAAATACCTATAATAAAACTTACAGTCGTAAAGCAACACTTTAAGTTTGGTACTATTTTTGGAAGCTATATATTATAGTTTCTTCAATAGCTAACTGATCTCGGTATGTAGGCCAGTAAGAAATGTCGATATTTAATGCAACCTTAACTTGCATTATTTACGCCAAACTTTTTTCTGGTGTGAATAATGGTCCTGCCATATCTTAAACACTGTTTTAACTGCCATAGCTTGTTTTAGATCCAGGAGGTATGCCAGAGTGATTGTAAGGAAACGTACACTGTATACTCAAACCGTGTCAAAGATTGGCACGGATATTATAATATTTAATGTTTGTAATAAGAGGGCTGGCTTAGTTTGGTGGCTTCAATTATGGGTTCGTGGGGCCTGTCTATATTCTTGTGTTAGTCAAAGCACTTAACATTTTGGATAAAAAAATTAACAATGCACAGTCCGGATGTGAGTGAGCATTATGTCGCTTGCAAACAAAAGCAGTTTTGTCACTTTCACTGCTATCAATTTGGCTCATCTGCGATGGTGAAAGAAGAGGCGCTGGGATTATAATAATCTACATTAATATACAGTGGGTATATTTTTACATATAAATATAGTTGGGATGACAAAATATATAATTTCTGCCTTTATACAGTATTAAGATACATTAACACAGTAAAAATGAAATTCACAAAAAATATATAATTTCCACCAGATTATGGTATGGACAGGTTTATATGCAAGTGAGACCGCAATTACTAAGAGTTCCAAATAATTGCGGTTGAACTTGCATATAAACCTGTCCAGTGTCCATACCAAACCCCGAATTTCTACCAAGCAATACGTCACATTTGCGTGCAGGTTGAATTTGAAACATGTTTACCTAAGCATGAAACTCACATGCAAGGTTACACTTGCTTTTGTTTTAATGTGCATGTAACTTACATATAACTAAAGTCGAGGTTTTTAAATGTCATATTTGATATTAGCCTGTATAAAACCTGTAGGTTGAAGTTTCCAATATTCAAGCTGCATACAACTTGCAGTCGGCAAACTATTTGTACCTACATTGGAAACGCGGCCAGAGTAGTGCCTACACTTATAGGATCACGCATCTTAAACATCACTATTATTATTGCGTCACAGAACAATTTTGTTTGTTTTAGATATACGAAACGAATTTGCGTAAGTGAATTCCAAGGAGGCTACTTGCCCAACAAGAATACAGACAGAGCGGTTGATTTAATATTTACGATCTGTGCTATGTATTCCCTCGGTGTATATTTTGGAACATAAATTCATTAGGTATTGCTACACGTATGCAAACTACGTTTAGAATAAAGTATTATTTTAAAAAGCTTGCATTAGATTTTAATATTAAAAATATCAGGTAAAAAACTGTAAAATATGTATTTTTCCTTGTCTTCGTTGGTTCGGGTCCTCGTACTTTCCGATTCTCAAGATGTAGGTACAGGAAATCTTAGTAAGGAGTCAGGTTCTACCTATACCACATATCTTTACAACATAGGTGAATAATTTGGTAATATTATTTTGACACTATATCACAGAAATACGTGAAAATCTTAATAATTGTTAGAGATACGTAGTACATTTCTAGGATAAAGAGACTCCAAACCCCGTTAAAAAATTCATCACAAACCTTCCCATTTTCTTAAAATTTACTTAAACTAAGTACGTATATAAGTAAATACAGCATAACAATAAGAGGATGTATAAATACGTAACCTTTACATCCAGAATGGCGGAGACTGGGATGAAACCAATTTGTAGTAGGTACCACAATCTTAATAAAAAGAGCAATATCTCGTACACGGGCGTACCAGATAAAAGTAACGCAAGCTTTAAATTAAAAATCTAAGAGAGCGGTCCGTCGCTAAGCGCAACACGAGACCTGCAAGAGAAATGCACCCTTTCTAATTGCATTTCTAGTAGAAAAATGGGCTACATTTCTTTGTAGAGGTGCCACTGAGGGTGCAAGATCGTGGCGGTGGTCGAATTGACGTTGAGCGATAGACGCCGATGCAAGGCGGTTCGTCCAGCCGTGAGTTATAGACTGGTTGCTGGGGTGTTTCGGACAGCTTCCTATATGTTAGCTATTTTCAGAGTTATTCGGAAACTTATGAGCTCACATAACTGTATGAACTTGTGGCAAATCCGTGATGTATGGTGTTTAAGTTTATTAGTTTCTTTAAATTTTGGAAATATAATGTGTCGCTTAATCGACCTAATCGAATTGACATGTTAGCTATATAGATAATATTTTTTTACAGGAGCGACTCTAATTTTCCTTGTACTTGTTTCATAAAAATAACAAAATATTTAGAAGAATAATTAAAACGAAAGTAAAAAATAGCTTTAAGGATATCGTAGATTAATTGATCTTATCACTAAAATCAGTTTCATTTAGCGTACAAACAAGCACAAACACAAATACTCAACTTAGATTATAAGGTAATAAACTACTTTAACCCATTGAGAAAGTTAACATTGAATTGATAATCCAGATTGCAGCATCAAATCATGGCCATCAACATTCAACATCCATGTGAATGAAAATAAAGTTGCAAGATTTGTTTATGTACAAAACAAAGGTGGAGCTAATAAAGACTTATTAAATCACTAGCTTCTGCCCGCGATTTCTCCCGCAATCCAACAAGAACCGTAAATTTTTCCGGGATAAAAAGTAGCCTATGTTACTCTTCGGTCCATAAACTATATATATGCCAAAAATCACGTCGATCCGTTGCTTCGTTGCTGCGTGAAAGACGGACAAACCAACAAACGTACAATCACACTTTTGCATTTATTATATAAAAAGTACGGATGTAAGCGGAGTAACTCTTGGATGCTGCCAACGTGCGGTATAGCTTATTTCAATTAGCTGGAAGGCTCATTTGTCTGAAGACCGGGAGTGGCGCGTTTGTAACAGTATCCAGGCGACCCAACTCAACACAATGAAGGTAACATACAGAAGGAGGCAGCCTCTCTAACAAGGTGTCAGCTACCTGACACTATTGTGTGATATCCTGCTTTGAAGGACGAATATTCACGTCCCAATAAACGCTACATCGGTATAAGTCTGCGGTTCAAAGGACCACGCACCGAAAGGGGAGATCCCTTTCGGTGCGATTTATTCCACAACTGATATTGTATAGGTTTGCACTCTCTATTATTTTTGGTAACTCTAGCATGAATATATTATGCGAGTTGAACTCGGACTAGCTCATAGCGTACATTGTTTCTCGCGTATGAATTATGATTCGATATACCTGTGTATCGTTGAGCCACGTATTTGGAGCACGTATGAAATTACAGCCTCAATAACGCCAGAATAACGGCGGTGAGGGAGTACAAAAAAAACAGCCTGGAATAGGATTGTTGGAAACTCCACAATTGGAGCGAAACGATACGGTGTGTACGGGTTCGATACGAGTGCAGTCATCAATTTTTATTAGCTGTTGCTCCAGAATAGCAAAGTCGACGACACGAACGACTCTCGACTTCTTGAACACTTTAAGCGAATCAATGATGACCTTATAAAGAGCATCGGAGTATCGTCAATAGAGTTTATTCAAATCGTATGAATACTGCTATGACATTTACGATAAAAATCGTGACCCGTCTAAATGCCAAGCATGTGCCTATCGTTCACTGTAAGGATATCTTCGATCTCGCGTACATTCCAGGCAATATATTTTTGACATTCACGAAGTATAATAATCTACTAGATTTCGGTTATGAAAGCGATCGCATTAAATGTCAGTGACACTTGTTTCAGAAATAATGCTACCGTGTTGAACGGAACACACAAAAGGGAAGGAATAACCACTAATTTTCAGAAGCCACCACAAAATTTACACGAACGAAATACCAGCACAATGTTTACTTTAATTTCGCCATTATGTTGTACACAATGACATTCGTGAAAATTAAATTTTAAAATACACATAGATGTTTATGTTGAAAATTTTATTGGACAATAAAATTTAACAGTATGTTCTAGCATAAATAGGGCATAAAATATTATGGCTCTTATTAATAAAGGCAATTTAATAGTTAATCATTGGTTTAAAAGGTCGTTTAAGGAAATTCGTATAAATAAACGCTATTTAGCGCTATATGCAATGAATAAAATCGTATATTTAACAACTTGCAACTGTCAAGTTAAACAAATAGGGAATCACTGAAAAGTGGCTTAACGTCTTATACAGCGCAAAGCTAAACCACTGTTTAAACAACCGTTTAGACAGTTTTTATCAAAACGAACTAAATCCTGAAACGTACGTCAAAACTGGCGCCCCTACTACCTACAAACATATCACTAACGACATAGGTACTCACTGTCCCGATTCCAACTTAAACAGATCCAGTATAGGCAAAATCCGAATTAAACACAGCAAATCATGTAGCACATATCACAGTTATCACTGCAAAACTCCACCAAAGCGACTAATTCAAGCGCACAAATCACTTCACTTTTGAGCGGGTGCCGCCGTGATTACGCGCGATCGGACGAAGCAAGACGAACTGGCTACAAAAGTAACATTCGAAAAATAAACGACGCCAACCGTCGCTAGTAATAAGATAAAGCTAAATACTGCCTTTGTGTCAGTGAAAGTGAGCGGACAGCTGGCTGGTCAGACTCTCGATTTCGCATGCCTCGAGGTCCTTGGTACAACTGCTAAGGCATCGCGTAGTGCGCGATTGTCATAATGATTCGACGGTTACGGAATCACGTGCGGTGACTACGGTGTTGAGGTTGACATAATTTATTTGTCGTTCGTTGTTTAATCACCGGTTGAAGCAAAACAATGTAGTTTAAAAGGTATGCTAAGTGACTGTGAATGTCTCCTTTCTAAAGTTGAAAGCTTATGCGCTAGCAGATATTTAATAAGAGGAATGTTATACTGATTCGTAGAGCCTATTAAAGTATTGTGTTTTACATTACAATAATATTAAATGTGCTCATATATGCTATATATTTCATTTCGATATTTTTATGCATAAGCAGCCATCTTTTTGAGTATTTTTATTACCCTCCATGCGACGGTTTGCTTCGTAGAGCTCTTTCCTAAAAGCGATACTTTTAACAAGCTTTTGGAACTATAAAGTATACATATGTATTGTTTTTGCGTTAATTACACATTACCTATTAAATACAATTGGATAAAGAGTCGAGCGGGTCGCTTGCCTTTTTCACAGTTTAGTATTCAAGCGTCTTTGAAGCAAAAAACAATTCTAGTCACCATAAAAACGTAACGAGCCGCGTAAAAAAATCTCAAACACACTAAATCAAAACGTGACAATTACGAGACGGGACACCAGGAAGTATTAACTTTACACCATCCATCTGAAGAGTCGTTCAGTCACGCTGTAGCGACAAAACTCGGAATGTAAATTATGTCACGTTTGCGCGAATTATGCAAACTTTACGTTAGCAAGGCCACGCACACGGCGTTTTCGATTATGCAGAATTTCGCAAGCCGATCGATAAGAGAACGCGAGGCGAGTGCACATATTTGCATGTTGCTAGCACATACACTAACAGAACAACAACTAGACGAAACGAACCTCTTAGTGCAGGCCGTTATAGTAAGCCAGCCTAGCCAACTAAAAGTACCTATACAAGCCTTTCGCACATACCATCCAAAGTATGCCGACACTTTTTTACTTGTGTCACTGGTCCATCGATTAGAAAAAAGGAAAACATACAGCTCAAGTTTTAGGTAGGTACTACTTTTGATAGCTATTAACAATACTTTTAATTAATATGAATTTAAATAGATATACGTCCATTATAGACCTAAGTAAGAAATAGTCTCGTGTACTTTTAATGTTATGTATGTGAGGTTAGTCATTATTGCCAGGCTGGCTTGCTTGGGTGGCTCGAAGCGCGTGCCAAACGCTCCGTCTATACCTACTATCCTCTTACTAGTCTACGTTTTCTAGGTCGAACACGAGTCTGGGAGCTAGGTACGGACTATTGTTGCAAATAAAGGCATTCCTAGGATTTCGGAAATACTGTGCTGGTATTCGTATATTATGAGTTTGGAATCTCCTGCTGCATAAATGACAGTGAGCTGGAGAAAAGAATTTAGACTATCCTTAAAAATTAAACCGTGGTTGTCGACAACAATTAGTTGGAAAAAATACTTTAAAAGAAATTAAACTGACGACCGATTTTTTTTTTATTTTTTTTTTTGTTCTCTAATTCCAATGGCACCAACTTATACTTTACCTGATAGGGTAATACTTAGAATTTGGTCCAAGATAGGGCCAAAGGAACTGACAAAATACCTACTTACTATGTAAAAAGTTAATCATGATCATAAAATATTATAAAAAATATACGGGGTCGATTTGAGAACCTCCTCAGTTTTTTCGTCGGTTAAACAGTACGGCGTAGGCCGCAGGACTTCGTTATTCAGGCACTAAAAATTTCACAGACGTGACGCTTAACTTCAAGCGAATGACATTCTCTATCATTACTACTCGTAAACTGAAAAAAACAACACTTATTTATGTATTTCATAGCAACGGGATTTTTCCCTTAGCGCTTGACCACTATAACATATAATCTTAAGTAACGATGTGAGATAACGCAAATGAGATTACAAATCAATCAAGAGCAAAAATGTTCCTTTTGAAGTTGCAACAGCGGGAGGTGTCAAAGCCGCCATGTGATGTCTCGTGTCACAATCAAAGTCGAGGAGACTTTTTCCACGGAATGAATTGACTTTCTATTTTATTGTGTTGCCGCTAACGCGACATTGATGGCGGCACTTATTGCACCCGCAACTTTTTACTCGTGCTCGGATCCAGGCGGAATTGGCCGCGAGTCGGCGCGGCGAAATTGGACGGCGACCTGTGACGGACGTTCCGCCCCGATACTTTGCCGCACTCGAAATGAGATTTAACGGCAGCGCCCTGTTAAACGTACCTGAAACAAGAAACAAGAAAAGTTTAGTACACGGTCGAGGCGCCAAGGTTCTGTTATTGGTGTGGAGTGAACGGAGATATTGCTTTGACGGAGAAATGTTGGAAATAGGAAAACTACATCGTCTGACTTAGCGCGCTGGTATCTCGGGCTTAGCATACATTTAATACTTTCTATATAGGTACCATTGATTAGCTAAATTTTAGATTTTAAATTGACTGATTTTGTATTTATATGTATTTAACCGGATTCACTTACGTGGTACAGCAGAGCTTCGCGACGATTAATCAAGAAATGACTGATTTTGGTTTTATAAAATTGTTCAACCTCTTCTTGCCGCAAAACTGATCACGGGTTCTAAGGATTAAAACCCGATTACGCTCTTCATTTTCAACCGACTACGAAAAAGGAGGTTATATTTTTGATATGTATGTATTTTTTATGTATGTTCAATTGTTCACCGATTTCTCCGAAAATTGTGGACCTACTTAGAAAATTCTTTTTTTGTTTGAAAGGGTAATTATAATACTCTAGAGGTGGTCCCATATAAATTGTATAACATAACGCCTAAAGGTGAAAAAAAGGAGTTGAATGAGTTATATCGGGATATTTCCTTCGAAGTCGTTTCCCACTTTTTTAAAAGTACTTGTTAAAGGAAAAAACATCAAATGAGGATAATCCAAAGCCGTCACACTTAAACGTAACAATGGTAATGCAATCAAAAACAGGACGACGACAGACGGCTGCTGTATTCAAATGATGGAAGCAAATAGGTCAGGCGTCCGGAAGTGACGGCACGACTGTACCCCGGGCATTCGGGAATATGGCCGGGACACCCGGGAATATGACGAGATTGACGCGTTTAATCGAAAAACAAACAGACCATAAATATGGTCGCAGACGAATTGTGTCGAGCGGTGCTTAGGGTAGGGATAAAGGCACACGGAGCTTGTAAAACTAGTGTTATTAGAACCATTTGATAGAAAAGACGAACTTACTGAGTTCTTAATGAACTGATTCTAACCGACTTCTAAAAACGGAGCAGGTTCTAAATTCGTCTATATTTTTTTTTCGTGACTAGATTTCGCCGTCAATTCTAAACCGATTTAAATTATTCTTTTTTAATAAGAATCTCAGGATAGTCAATTGATAATTTTTATTAAAGAATATACCACCTCCAAGGGTGGAAAAATGGGGAACATATTTCAAATACCGCGCTATATTTGTCGAAGTCGCTTCCCGCTTTTTTAAAAGCATTTTTCTAATTTACTTACTCTTTGTATCTAGGCCTGGTGTGTTGAACGCAGCAGCAGTCTCAAGCATCAGTGAGATACAGGCAATTGGCCGAAAAGAGCACGAGGGCAAACCAGCCATGTTCAGTTACAACTTACAGTGCCCAATGGATTGGTCTATAAAATCCCATATTTACAAACAAAAGTGAACACTAACTTGTTCCGAATGTACCGCATACAAAGGTTTTTTTTAATGTTATTAGGTAACGAGACGAGCTAGTCGTTTGCCTGATGGTAAGTATAACGCCGGCCCATAACAATTGCAATGCCATTCAGAATTTTGGAACACAAAGGCGCACGGCACTGCAGTGCGCTCGTTACCCTGAGACATTAGGTATTAAGTCTCATCAGCCCACTAATTTCACTGGCTCCTCTGCTCATCAAACTGGAACACAGTAATGCTTGCACACTACTGCTTGGCGGCTGACTTCACGAGCAAAGCAGTGGTAATAACTCAGACGGACACTCGCAGAAGAGTTAGTCCTACCACCGACAAAATGTATGGTTGATATGGTGCGAAACGCGTACGTACAGGTGTGCGATATCCGTTAAAACTTACAGAAAAAAAAATGCGTACGGTTCGGCAAGCTATAAAGAGAACGTCCCAAAACTTAATACAATCTTATCTATTTATTGAGTTCAATGTCTTTATTATATTCAATGTCAAGCAAGACGATAGGTCACGGCGGCGGTCAGAGATTACTCAACCTATCTGGCATTTGGTCATGCTTAGCGCAACTTTTGGGGTATTCCGCAATAACAAAAACAATACGTATATCAAATATATACAATATACATATTCAGATACATATTTATTAGGGTGTCCCTTATATGACAAAAAAAATTTTTTTTTCGAATTTTGAAACGCATACCTCTATATTTTTTATAAATGTAAAAACATACTTAAATGTGAAATTTTATCTTTCTACGATGATTGCAACCCGTGCCGACCGAGCCGCAAAGTTTATCAAAAATCATGTTTTGCCCTAATATTTGGTTAATCCTACAAAATTACTAAAAATGCAAAAAATGAAGTGAATAAAGGACAAAATGAAATTATAGAGATTAACTTTATTTAAATAACAACAATAAATAACTTTATTTTAATAAAATAACAACAATAACTTCTCTTGGAGGTATGTTTCGGATACAAATTTCTAGACGCAGCGCAATAGGAATTGTTTTTGCTCTTCTACAACCGTGATGAGTCCATGAAAATCGTAGAATAATTTGACATCCCTTTCGGCAGTGCCATTTACACCTTCAAGAGTTATTCTTCTTTTAGCTCCCAGAAAAAAAAAACATTTATTCGTCTTTTAGCTCCCAGAAAAGCAACATTATCTTCGCAGGAAGACGTGTCTGTCTTCCTGAAGAAAACTGTCATTGATCTGCTGTCGAGAATTGTTTGCTCTTCTCACTATACAAAATCAGTCAGTGCATCCGCACCGCACTATGACTACATCAGGTAAATTGTTCTGAAAGTCAGGTTTTATTGCTTCTGTCCTGGATTTTCTTGTCTGAGTACGAATGCGTTGAATCGAGGATTTGTTAATAGGGAAATCATCGCTGCTCAGACCGAGCGCTTCTGTGACCGCATGGAGAATGTAAACAAAGTCTCTTATGGTTAGCTGGATTCGATCTGCCATCGATCGAGCTGACATCGATCTCAAAGCTGCGACAAGTTTAGGTGTTAGCAAATTCTTTCTACCTCTTTACAAACTTGTTTCAGGACAAGAAATCTCTAGCAAACTGACTTCAGAATCTGTTTTTGGTCTGTGTGTTGTGGATGTTCCAAGTTACGTAGTACGTAGTTAGTTCCAAGTAGAAGTCGATGCAACAGACAATTACTCTCATTGTCTTGGTTTTCTTTCCTCTTAGGCTGAGATTCAGAGACGAATCTAAGCGTGGACCCACGCTTCCATACGTCAAAATTCCATACAGTTTTGACATATGGAAGCCAAAGTCTACGCTTAGAATCGTCTCTGAATCTTAGCCTTAGTCTACCTCTTTCTTTGTCTGCCAACTTTTTGTCTACACCAGCTAAGAATCCCGGTTGACCTATCTCTCTCTGTCTAAGTTTATTTATAAATACTTTGTCTTCTTCTATTTTTGTTAAGTACTGCAGAGGCATCAGCATGTGCTACATTAAATAAGTTATCAAGGTATCTTTCAAAATTAATTTTACGGTTACTATAATTGACTTAACAATTTTTCTGCAGTTCTCTCCTAACATGATATAAATCAACAAGTTTCTTCACGCAGTTACGAAATGCCTTTATGGCAATTCTTATTTTTTTTTCAAAATATTATTCACTCCCTAATCACAAAATTAGCACTTTCACTGACAGTCAGTTTGATTTCGCGAATATTACAGTAAATTACTGGGCTTATACCTAATGGCTCGGGTTACCGACCAACAAGCGCACCTATGGACTTATGCACTTTTGCGCAGGCCTTTGTGTTTAAAAGTTCTAGGTGGCATTGCAATTGTTATGAGCTGGCGTTGTGCTTACTATCAGGCAAACGACCTGGTCATCCGGATACTCAATGGTATATAATAAAAAAAAATTGAAAAATAAGTCTGCGAAAACTTGTCGAATTGGTCGAATAGATGGTATTTTTGCAAAATTGGCCTATTTCATGGTTAGGCTGCCTAACCTATAAAAGGAAATTTACCACCTTTAGAAGGAAAATATTTTGGTTATCACTTCGTAATTCAGCCGACATCTTTGCAATAAAAACAGCGTACTAATAATCTAAAAAATCACGTATACAATAACAAATGAAACACGTAGTTACAGGCCGCAGTGCAGTACTGGCGCAATTTGTATGAAAACTTAAAATCGCAAGTCGGCACGGGTTACCGTTCTTAAAATGAGCTAATATTTTTTTCTAGCCTATTTTGGGTTATTTCGAAAGTATTTAGAGGGTATGCGTAAAAAAAAATCGACCTTGAAATATAAGGGACACCCTAATATTTATTATACCTAAAATTTGAGTACCTATATTCGCTGAAATAGGTACATGGCTGAAAATCAGTACTCTCTATATAATTTTATATCAGCTTATTTTTTTATACTATTGGGTCACGAGACGAGCGGCTCGTTGGCCTGATGGTAAGCATAACGCCGGCCCATAACAATTGCAGTGCCACCCAGAACTTTGAAACACAAAGGCCTGCGCGGCACTGCAGTGCCCTCGTTACCCTGAGACATTAGGTATTAAGCCCAGTAATTTCACTGGCCACTCTGCTCATCAAACCGGAACACAGTATTGCTTGGACAGTACTGCTTGGCGGCAAACTTCACGAGCTTTTCTTATCTATGTGTATGTAATGTTTTGAATTTAGTATGTCCTATACCTACACATTTTATGTACGTTTTCAATTTGTCCTTACTACTATGTTTTCGTTGTGCTGAATAAAAGTATTGTTTTCTCAGAAAATTAGGTTATTCTAGCAACAATCCGTTACAATACTGTGGGTTAACATTCTAAAATATTATAATCGTAGGCGGGAAATCTGCACAATCAAGAACCACAGAATTTCTGGACGTCCTCCAAGCCGCGTTGGACCCCGCGTGGTGGATTATACTCTCTCTCTCTCTCTCTGGAAGAAAGCCTTTATCCCAGCAGTGGAAGCGTAAAGGACAGATGATGATGATGAATCGTTGGCGAATAAACAAGTAGAGTAGAAATTATATTTAGTGACGGCTCCGTAGCTAAGTTGGTAGTAACCCTGCCTGCAAAGCGAGGGGTCCCGGGTTCGATTCCCGGCCGGGGCAGATTTTGTGTAAACATAAAATTTGTTCTCGGGTCTTGGATGTTTGTGATGTGTATCTGTGTGTGTCCATGCCACCTGCGACACAGGGAATCCTAGTGCGGGGGTATGAGTGTGTAAGCGTTTATTATTTATTTATTTATTTTCTAAACAGTGTCATAGTAATTTCTCGTTTGCTGTCTCGTTGCTCCCGTCTAGCTCATACATTTCATTCCTTCTACACAGTCCTGTATTTTTCTGCTGTCCTAGTTATGATCACTTTACGCTTCTCGGAATAATCTTGCACGTCGGAACCGGTAAACGTTTGATTCATGTATTGGCACGCATATCTGGACGCTCGCACGGATATTGTTCCATCATATCTCTGCGATCCTATTGTATCGATTTTCCTATGTACTCACGCTTGATAGTATATCTGAAGTTATGTGTAACTCGCACGAGTCATATTTCCAGTCAGGGGCCTGTTTCATAAAAAATATTAGTCTAATATTATGAGCTTTTTTTTTCTTTTTTCCATATAAAATGTGAGACTAATAGTCATAATATTAGACTAATATTTTTACTAGCTGCTGCCCCGCGGTTTCACCCGCGTAGAGATTTTGGATTACATGGTTTTTATTTTTTTGCGCGGAACCCTAAATTATTTTTCTAAAATTAAAGTAGCCTATGTTACTTCCTTGTAACATCAGCTATCTGCCAGTGAAAGTCCCGTCAAAATCGCTCTAGCCGTTTCGGATAAAGTGAAGTTTAGTGAAGTGTAGGTGAACTTTTAAAATCGATTACTTAATGAAATAAAATCAAAAATTATTTACAGACTGGAAGCACACATCTCAAACATACTTCCGCAGCAGCCGGCACTATGTCCGCGTAATGGGAACCCTATTGGAGCGTGCCCCGGGCCCCACTAACTTGCGATCACAGTTCGGACTAGTTAGATTGCGGCTCTAATCCAATTTGATGTTCATGAACTCGACTGTTGATATACAGACCCGGAGGGCGACACAAATGAGAATTTAACATTTGCCCCTGATTTATACTGTTTGTTTCTGTGATTAATTTTATGACTTAGGGCCGATTGAGCCCTTGACTATTGAAAGATTTTTCAATAGTCAGATAACGTCCTGTTACATAATACCCAGAATCATCACAGTCATACTTAAGTCTTTGGTAAAGACAGACATAAATAAATTGTTGCCATTCTAAAGAAATATGTTTGGGGTCAAATAAAAATTACCATTTCTGATTGGCGACATTTTGTATTCAAATGACACCTGATGAAGTCGAGTTTTGTAATTCCCATTAGTGATGAATACGCTCGCTTTTATTTCGTTCTTTTGGCAGGAGTGCTCCAGTTCGACTCGGAAGAAATGTATTTTCGGAAATTTGTTAGTGGGAGAACTAACTCTTCTGCGAGTGTCCGTCTGGGTTGTTACCACCGCTTTGCTCGTGAAGTCTGCCGCCAAGCAGTAGTGTGCAAGCATTACTGTGTTCCGGTTTGATGAGCAGAGTTTCCAGTGAAATTACTGGGCTTATGAGACTTAATACCTAATGTCTCAGGGTAACGAGCGCACTGCAGTGCCGCGCAGGCCTTTGTGTTCCAAAGTTCTGGGTGGCACTGCAATTGTTATGGGTCGGCGTTATGCTTACCATCAGGCAAACGACCAGCTCGTCTCGTTACCAAATAACACAAAAAAAAAAAATTAATAAGGTGGTAGCAGTGATGAATAAATTTTCTAAGGTGTTGAATATCGTCAACATGCATAAAGTAAAATTTTAGTAGTTCGACCGCAGAATTCTTAGAAGTTATGTTTTAAAACCATAAGTACAAATAAAACATGACCTACTATGAGAGCGAGTGTGGCCGGGCAGACTTATGCAACTTTCAATCCGACGCACCTTAGCTGGAATCTCAACTCGGCCCGCACCAATGATTTACATCAATTTGTGCGATTTTATTACACTCACTCTAAAACTGTGAAGGAAAACATCGTGAGGAATCCCGCATGTTCAAGAACCACAAAGTTCGAGGACATGCGACATCCACCAAGCCGCACTGGGCCCGCGTGGTGGATTATGGTCTATTCTCTCTGAGAAAAGGCCGGTATCCGGAGCATTATAAGGCTGATGATGATGCCCTACCATCAAGCATCCATTACGTTTTTCATCAAGCTCATTCTAGGATACGAACTTTCTACAGATCGGCTGCCGACCAAACTGAACCAATGCCGCTTCAAAATAGTTTTATCCACATAGTTATAACTTTTACTCATTAATTAAATCTGCCTGAACAAGTCATCCAACAAGCAAACAACGTTATCAGCGAACGTTATCTTGTCCAAACATACTGCAGTATTAGATCAAATTACATCAAGATTAGGGCGGCGAGAGATGATTAACTGCGAAATCGGGTATTTCCGCTATTGTGTCATTTCCTATGATGAAATTAATAAGTAACCGGTCTACTGATGGATAATATAAACATACACCGTGTTACCACAAAAATCACTTTTTGATGCCTGTTTAGCTAGACAGTGTCTAAAGATAAAAGTCTAAAATGATTAGTAATGTCACAACAGAATTGAGTTAGACAACGGTTATACACTACTTCAATCAGGATTTGTGGTTGCTCATAATTAAACACGCGACTAGGGCATGTTTAGGAGTTAAACACTGTTTAACACAGGTTTAAAGTGTGTTTAATTTTTTGTGGTAAGACCGACAGATTTCCGGTTTATAAATATAAAGTTAAACTTCGTTAGTAATGATCATCGCTAACTTAACCATCTTTGAAAAACTAGATTAACTAATCAGGATTAAAATCAACATGGGCGGAATAAATTTTAAAAAAGAACCTAATAACGCAAGACCAAATGGTAATTTTATTCCCGTGCCACTAACTCGAGTTAAATAAGATAACTCGGGCCTAAAGTGACCACTAATTAATCTCACCTTGTGTAAATAAGTATACTCGATTAGATAAATTAGATTTATTTGAAACCATCTCTATAGCTACTAGGTCATGGTAAGAGTGTGGCCGAGCGAGAACTTGCGTAATTTTTAATCAGACGCACCAGAGTGCTAATCCTAGCTTGGCCCCGTACCAGCGACTTATACAAGCTACGTGCGGATTTACCACACTCGCTCTAAAACATGGTGAGGAAGGAAAACATCGTGAGGAAACCCGCATATTCGCCCAACCACAAAGATCGAGGCCATGTGCCATTATACTTCCCTCTCTCTTTCCAGATAAGAACATGAAAGAGGGATAGAAGATATTTTAGACATTTCAAATTAATCCACTTTCTCGTAACGTGTGTGAATTTAAACGTCCATGAATTTACTTGCGCCGGATTTTTCAAAGGCGGATAACATTTGACAGTTCTAAAACTAAATTTAGACCTGTGAAATATCTTGCATCTCTTTCTTATGTTATTTATTGGAAAGAGAGTGAAACTAAAATTAGGTTTAGGTTTGTGAATACAGAATCGAGGCCATCTAAGTGGTCGTGTTAGAGTCAACTATTACGATTGCCTATTTTTTTCTTAGCTATTTAAAACACAAACATTCAAATTTATTTTGTGAATTTTATATCCTCAGCTTCGCACGCTTGGTGTCGAGGCCTAGACAAAAATCATTTTCCGTAAGCATTCACGCCTACGGAAAAAAAATGTACGGGAGTGAGCTTGTGAGATGTAACGTGACTGTTTTTAAATTGGTGGATGGTGATTGGTCGTTTTGGCTTTTTACTCTATGGTATTGGCGTTAGAGTGAGCGGAAAAGGAAGCGCGTGGCTTGTCTAGACGGCCAGGGTACATACTGTACATAGGCCGTAGCCTATAGCACTTAGAGATAGTGCCGTTTTCTTAATAGAAAGCGGCACTATTCTGTGGTAATCCACAGAATTTTTAGAATCGGGTCAGTTGTTCTAGAGATTAACGGTAACAAAAACAAAAAAAAAAACAATTCAAAACCTCTTTATAATATTAGTACTAGTGTAGAACTATAGACAACACGAATGACCCTGAATCTAGAACTGTTGTGCGAACTACAGGAACTGATAACTTATCAGTAATCAGTATCGGCTAATGTATGAGTGAAATCCGTTACTGCTATCCAGCCTGTTTGTTAGACCATTAGCCAATATAACGTTTGCAATGAAACACTATCCCACATTGCATTGAGTTGCTATGAGGCATGCATTGTTTTGTTTGGTAAAGGAAATGAGCTGAACCGCCAAATACATCTTGTTTTACACAGAGAAGGCTTTACGCTTGACTAATGACTACTATCTCACAAGCGACAATGCGACCGAGGATGACGTACGATTATCGCAAACGGCAAGGAGTTATTAAATTAAAATTTGGTAAATAGGGTTGAAGTAGTTTCTTGACGTCCCCGTAGTTTTATTAATCTACCATTTGGTACAACTGCATAACGCAAATATTAAGTGAATCTTTACAATTTATTCGCAACATACATCACTATTCACAATACAACATATTTAAATAGGTATCCCTTTTTGAATTACTTTTCTTTATTACTAAACGTACAGTAACGTCGTTATTTCATCAAGGCTCTATGGGTTGTCATTATGCTATCAACAGCTTATACAGTGATTAATTATCAAATTGCTGATTTAACTCCGAGTATTGGCACGACTGATTCATTAATCAATGTAAAATACGATGGCCTATAATGTCGTCGCACGCGAACTTAGCAATGGTAGTAGGTAGGTATGGTATGCCACCAACCGCGTCGTAAGTTAACATCAGGTGAGATCGCGGCCCAAAAGTCATCCTTTGATCAATCTTAACTTGATTCCTTGTCCCATTTCAATTAGGGTCGGTGCAGTATGTCTTGTTTTCCCACTCTCCCCTGTCAGCCATCAGCCTTTCATGCACTTCCAATTCACCCGTATCCTCCTTTCATACACTCCTTCCATCTTTTCTTTGGTATTTCTCTGCTCTTCCATTATTATCTTTTACATTCATATTCATCTCTTAGTAATAATATACGTTTCATTCCTCCTCATATTACATGTCCATACCAAGTCAAACGTCATCTAAAATATTTCATGTTATGGATTACCAATGTAATTCATGCTTTTGCTTGATCTTTTTTGCCAGAAAAAATTAAATCATACTGTGTGTGTAGTGTTCTTGGTGAATTTAGCCCATCCTAACTCTTATTTAACAGGTAGGAGTCGAAATCAGAAACGCAACAGAAACAAAACAGAGAACTTTCTTATCATGGCTTTCAACATACTTGTTTCTGATAGACATCTCTCTGAACTCTGTTAAAAAATCAAATTAATCCTAATTAATACGCAACTTCTAAAATCATTCCTCAATCTTTACCCGTACAAAAACTAGCCACGTATTCAAAGTAGGAAAGACCAGCCAAAAATTGGCCTTCACTCCCTATGAGAGCGCCCGACCGTCAGATATGTGACCGTTTCCCAAATCACTTAAAGTGATTTTCCTATCGATTGAGCAGTATAACAGGCACTCGTTAAATAAGACGGATGTAGGTCGCTCGGACACAGTTGATTACTTAACCCTGATGGATAGTATAGCAATTGTGAGGTAATTGCGAATTTACGGGCACAGCCGTGCGTGTTTGTTCCTTGAAACTTCAGAGAATTAAGTTGGAGTCTTTTACTTAATAGGAATAACTGTAGGTAAGGCTACAATACTTTAGGGAGCCGAATTCTAATATAAAGATAATATTTTCCATCCTGAAATCTAAAAATGAAAAAACATTTTTAATATCACTTCCCTCTCAATTTCCGGAAAACAAACCTTTTTTGTTACATGAGTAAAAAAATCTCTCAAACCTGAACCTTAAACAAGACAATATCTTGTTTAATTTGTTTACAAGTATTTTACGAGGAAACGAATGATTTCGGTTGCTCAAAAGGAAAACAACTTTGTTGACGCTTAGTTTTGACCTCTTGATTTTTCTGTCAACTCAGTGGGTCGGTTTTTTTGATATCTAGTATAGATAAAATATTTATCACGTCCATAGTTTTATCCTGGAAATACATTTTATAGGTTCGCAGTGGAACGGATATTGACAAAACAACCACTGCCATGACTACGTTCACAATTTTCCTAGTTTTTTATATACTTTGAATGTTGTGTTTGGGCTTTAAATTACAGATTGGGACTAGTACGTAACGATGGATAAAACTCTCTTCTAGAAGTATCTATATATTATTATATTACAATTTTGAGTAATGAGACAAGCGGACCGTTCGCCTTGACCTGATGGCAAAAACTCCAGCCCGTAACAATTGCAATGCCTCTCAGAACACAAACCTTTCAAACGCAAAGGCCTGCACGGCACTGCAGTGCGCTCGTTACCAGAGACATAAGTTTTAAACCCAGTAATGTCTCTGACTAAATACTATTGACATAAAGAACTGGCCATGATGAGGTGATCGAAACTGGTAACACGCTAAACTTCTAAACTTAAACCGGAACTGGGTATAAATTATTGCTCCTGCTAACACATCGAGTGGTGCTTGTTTCGGATTTTTAACTTGAGAGTGATTGCTACCCAAGAATCAGACAGGTCAGTCAAAGAAATTAGCAAACAAGGGTGCCGTGAATCATTTAGCAGCATTAAGTCTTGCACGACAAAATTAAGACACGACAAAAAGCCAGTAGTCAAACTTTCCATTTGGCTTAAATTAACTTGTGCAAGTTTTGACGGAGGTACATTTTACTTAGCGTGTTTTACTACCAGTTTTAACTTTAGTCGCAGTAGTAAAGTTAAAGAATGACAGTTGAATAATGCAGTAGGTTTAAAGTAAAGTTGGAGTAAAGTGCAGATAAAATTATGTCCATTGTGTATACAGGCGGTGACAAAACACTAGTTTGCGTGTCTTCGCTTGCATTATAAGAAATCTAGGACAGACTGCTTTGCAATGATCAAGACTTTTGCAAAAAAGTTCTTATATTTGGCTACCTTAGAAGTATCACTTGTATTTATATCTAAGTTCCACTATACCTATGCCATAGCGTCCGATGCTCACCCATCTAACAGCACAGCTCACAATTCTACAGCATACTACTGAACACAGGTACACACACTCGTGTTGTAGGGCTCTTTGAGCATGCGAGTTCTTGAGTCACTTCACTCTTTTTGTTGATGTCAGTGGCATCTAAAAGCTGCATTGCAACGAAGAAAGTGTACAAAATGTTAAACCATTTTTATCTGTGTGTAATAATTCTAAGTCCTGAAAATTATGCATAGTTTGAAGAGCTGTAGTTTTTACTAAAATAAATATAAATATTGATAGGTTAGCGTACGCTTTAGTCGACTGTGGGTAGTATCCAGCCAGAACACCTTTAGGAAAGGTCCGACGACCGGGATATGATTCGATCACAATATTTTACTCCAATGAAAGCGTAATATGCGCCGACCACATTCCTTATCTATAGACCTGAGGACTCGGAGATAATATCACTACGGTTGAGCCATCGCTTCGTCGCTTCAAAACTCAAAAGTATCAACTAAACTTTGCTAAATTAGGTTGCATACTAATCAATCCTTATCCTGACTCCCTTCTAAAGTCATCAATCAGTAATCCCACATGCTAACTAATACGTGGAACTATGTCAGAACGTGGAACACTGAAGGATAGCAAATAGCAACAAAAGATGGCTTAATGGCTATCCCGGCTGACGGATCTCAATCAACAGTAATTGGGACTTGGCAGAGGAGCCTTTTACGATCCAATTCTGCACTGATCTGCGTCCACTATCCTTTGAAATTTGGAGTTCACTGTGCCTTTTAGGAAAGACTTGCCATTGACCAATGACTTTTCTAGAACTTTAATAACCGGATTGGGGTATGAGAATGAAAGAGTTGTCAGAATCAAATGAACTGATGGGATGGAAATAAAGTAACTTCCAAACTTGGTTCAAGCACCCAAGATGCAAGTCAAAGTCATGTGAGAAACTGTGCTATGGTCAAATCGGAAAATTTGAAAGATCTAACCATATAATTTTACTTTTGTTGATATACCAATACCACAATGATACCGGCCAAATTGGAAACAACAAAGGTATAGACAACTACTGCTTTGAATATATTGTCCTGTAAGAATTCAATACATAAGTCTTAAGTTTGATATTTAAAGATGAGAGACAGAACAAGACTATCGAGTCAGGTAGTAATAGCAGTACTAATTGATTTTGACAAGATTCGATGCGGAAGAGTTAAACGTTATAGTGCGGCCACATATTAAGCCACCGAACGCGGCCACTAGACTCAGCCAATAATCGCGGCCAACAGTCGCTGGGTACGGCCTCCAGTTACAGCCACTGGTATCCACTGAATAGAGAGAAAAGAAGAGACGCTCGAGCGCTTAGGCCATCCTTACGCGCTCTAGCGCCTCTTCTGTTCTCTATTTTGTGCGGGCGGGGTGAAGCCGGCGTTTATGGTCGAGCGTGCGCGGGAGTCGAGCTACAAATGCGGCCACCGCTTGCGCTTGCGGCTTGTTCACGGCTACTCGAACGCTCAGTATGCGCCGATGCCATACAAAATGTATGAAAATCTTGTCCGCAACTTGTGGTCGCATTAGTAGCAGCGTTCGGTGGCCCAGTGTGCGGCTACACAGCCATAAAAGCCTTCAATTGCAATAACATTGATAACTAGGTCGTATTGATATTAATTGATTAATATTTATTCATTGTTAACGCAATACAACGTTTTGTATATTATATTATATATGTATTGTGTAACTGGAATCGCAAACCACAATAAACACATGTATATTTGGACACGGTTTTGTAAGCTACTTTTAATATTATTACTATTTTATTAACGTGGTTGCATATAATTTAATACTATTCGCTTCGCACGTCAATAATCTTTGAGATTAAAATTAAAAAAAACTTATAAATTGTACCATGGCACGTGGAGACATAAAAAGCCCGTGCAAATGATATCAGTATATATAATATACACATTTATCTATAGGACCTGGTCGGACGCATGTGATTTTTTTATGCACAATACATTTGAAGGTTGATGAAACCTGGTCAGATAATAAAAAAGAAATTCGTATGAAAGAAGGAATGATAGAAAGAGAAAAGTCTGTAAATTATTCGTAGCAAATTACTAAGTTACAAAATTAAAAATCTACGCATCTATACCAGAAAAGACGTTCTCGGAGTCGGCGGTTATCGAAAATTGTATTTTAGTCCATTTTCATTTAATTTATTAATTAATCCATCGTGAATTTTCAAAATTTTTAAGTTTCTTTTTATTTAAAGCTGTTTAGAGAATTCCTACAAGTTTTTTTTTTGCAGCGCCCCTTGTTTTTCCTGACTGTAACACTTATCTACGGACCATCACCGACGCTACACTTACACGCTCCAAATAAAATTTATCCTAGTGCATATACCCGCATCGCAGTTGGTGTGGAACACCAAATACACAAAACAAACGCCCAAGCCCCGAGAACTAGAAAATGCCTCAGCCGGCAATCGAACCCGGGTCCCCTCGCTTTGCAGGCCGGATTACTACCAACTTAGTTACGGAGCCGTCAACAATTGCAGTGCCACAAAAACACCAAATCACACAGCATTAGTCATACTGACTAATTTTCATAGTATTTAAACAAAAACGTAGGTTTTAAGAAAATTACTCAGAATTCAATGCGGTTATGCCATTGTTAGCCGCGGTACTAACTCATACATACAAACAATATCCTTCTAAATAATAATTACTAACTAACTACCGTCACAGTGGATTAGCAGGAATATTGCTGCTTAGGCATTTTAATTAATTTCATGTTTATTTATCCGAAGGTTAAGGCGGTACCCCGAGCCAATGACATTTATCATTCTGTCATCTTTGCACACACTGTTGGTTTGCATTGATGTAAAAGAGAAAGAACATCGCGCGCGCGTAAAAATTGAGTAAAGGTCCAAAAAATGCGTGACTACTTCCAAGTTATAGATGCCTAATTGACAATGTACCACGAAGTAAGTTTTTTACCATTATATAATTATTAGTCTTGTTAATTTTATTAATATACAATTATACATTTCTAAATAACAAAGATATTTCATTTCAAACTTATTTTTAGAGGCTAATTTGTCATTTTTTTTGGTCGAGTAAATTTGGTGAAAACTTATTTGTATTATATCAAGATTATCAGTAATAGGATGACTAATGATATATTATATATTTTTTCCAGTGCCAAAGAGGTTTTAAATATTTTCGACCTCTGTTACCCCAATAATAATCGAGTAACGTTTTGTGATAAAATGAGAGCGAAGAAACATCGTCGACTTACCAAAAATTCCAAAAGAAAACAATAACACACGCCTCATTTCCCAGCATTTCTAATCCCATACGGATAATGTTATGCAATTTCCCCATACGTTGCAAAAATAAGATTACCGTAGTATCGATACAGACATAAAGAGTAATCGGTGAAACAAAACCAGAAAGTCAGAATCATAAAATAATGTCCAAAAAGTATCGAGTAATAGGTAACCTGAATCTCATCAAAGTATCGATATTCACCTATTCAATGATATATTCACTATCAAAAAAAGCGGTTTAAAGAAAGAAATCAATTATTATGATTTTTTATAATCTATTACCGTTTGATCATTAAGCGAGGATGATCTAATGTGTTGAGCGAACTAAACATAAAGAATTGGATATGAGCTATCAAGTACAGGAATACACGGGTAGGTATTTGTTTCCGAAAACCGTTGAGCAAGCGTATCATTGTGGTACAAGGCATTTTCAGGTTTCAACTTGGGAGTGTTAGCTAGCCAGGGCAGATCTGAAAATGCCTTATACCACAACACTACGGTTGCTCAACTGTTTTCAGTAGGACTCAAGCTCATTGTAGGATTCGAACCACCAACCTACGGATAAGCGGTCGACTTCTCTGCCACCAAGCAATCATCGCTTCACTTGTAGAAATATCTCAATATCTCACTTCATTTTGTAACGAGATACTGAGTAACAATTACTGAAGAATAACTAATAACTAACAACAGTACCAATAACTATTCAGTAATAATATCGATCGAATCCTAAACAAAATTAACTTAACCGTGACAGTACACAATGGAAATTCAATAACACGAACAGAATCAATCTTCATACATTTCACCGTCGAACGAGTGATAATAGAAGGCAAGCGACGGCCATATACCCTCACAATGGGACCAGCTGTGTAATTGCTCTATGGCAGAGTGCATTGTCGTAATACAATTGAAGACTAGCTCCCGTTGAGTTTCCTCATCTCGTCTCTGTACCGTTATTGAAGACGACATGTGAAGTAGGTTCAATACGCTCGGTAACAAGATTGCAGTTTTTTTTATTAAGTGACTTGTTCGATCGAACAATCGCATTGTGTTACGGTACGTGAGAATCCTGTGTCTCCTACAAATTCATTGCTATTTCTTTTAACGTAATGGAAAAAATATGTAAGCAGGAAGTGGTCTAAATCTGAGGCCACAACGCTGCGCTTCGGGAAAGCATCGTAAAAATGTACGACGTCACACAACGCATCGTATAAAACGTAACGTGTTTATATTTCTGTTAATACTATAACGAGTATTTATAACTATCAATACTTCAATACAAATATTATAAACGCAAAACAGTGTTTTTCGGTTTGTTCTTCTTTCACGCAGCAACGCACAACAACAACGAATCGAGGTTTTTTTAGACGATAGACACAGAGATGGTTTATGGGCCGGAGATTTACATAGGCCATTTTTCATCCCGGAATTATAGCACGGTTCCTTTTGGAATCGCGGGAGTGACCGCGGGCAGCAGCTAGTATATAGTAGTATGAGTTGAGCTCTTGTCTAATGCTTTTTAAATGCTGGAAATGTAATATAGTTACAACTCACGTAGGAGTGGAAAGCGAAGGTTTTTTTTACTTATGCTATAAGACCTCCGTTAGTGCCATATTTCACGATTGTAGGACAATTGCTGGGAAGTACCTAGAGTTTTCTAATCTAAATTAAGATTTGTAAGTCCGTGTATGAGATGACTTGGATACACACAATAAGAAAGCTGGCTTGACGAGGAGCAAGATAGAGCATATAGGCACGTGACACTTCTTCGTTTCAAAATAAAAATAATCTTTTTTTAAGTTTATTAGCTAAACATATTAGTATGTCATGTTTTTGAAACTGGTAGCGTTTTAACCATCCCACCGACACATCACTGCACCGTGCTCTGCGAATATATGTACATTTTCGGCACTAGACGAAACTTTTTCTATTATTCATGCGCCGTACACTTATTCACTTAGCGTCACCAACTCACCAACAAGCCTGCATAACATTTCGCTTAGCTACTTAACTATGACGAAGTTCGAGGCGACGCATGCATACTAGAGCGCAGCCATTGTAATTCAGCTCAGCACAATAAAGTTGCCGAATCGCGGAGTGAATAACGCTGCACTGCCATTGACACTCTAAACAAGTTCCGTCCTAAGTTACACTACTCCACACTTGCCAAGTTATTCAGGAGACGGCAACAACTTAAATGAGGACAATAAGTAACTAGCTAATTGTTTTCGAAGTTGAGAGACGTACGGAGCTTACGCGCAAACGGGAATTTCTTCAGAGTTGCCATGAATAAGGTAAAGTGTTTTCGGGTGCCGCGTGTATGTAAGTTCCGGTAAATATGCGCATACATTTTGTGATTGCAATTGAGGATTCAAAGGGGCGTAAGAGGGAAATGTTTGGCAAGCCGACACGCGTTTTGGGGGACAAGAAACCGCTTTGAAATGTTTTAGACGTTACGCAATGCCTATAAGAGTATTATGGTAGTTGCTATAGACGATTTACTTCGGCTACATGGCAGATCTATACAAATATCTAAAATTGAAGTGTCTGTTTGTACTATCAAAATAACAGCTTTTTACCAAATGCATATGAAAGTATATACGGTACCTATTACAAAACAACCATTTTTAAAATGTTTGTCTGTCTGTCGGTCTATTTGTTCCGGGTAATCCCCGAAACGGCTGGGCCGATTTTGACGGGACTATCATTGGCAGATAGCTGATGTTCCAAAGAGTACCTTAGAGTAACTTAGGCTACTTTTATTTTAGAAAAAGAATTAGGGTTCCGCGCAATAAAATAAAAACCATGAAATCCAACATCTCCGAGCGGGTGAAACCGCGGGCAGCAGCTAATTTTAAATAAATATATGTTATGTAAGTAATATAATTGGAACCACGGCTAGGAAGTAATATTTAAAAAGGTAGGAAAAATAATAAAAAACAAAAGGAAACCAAAAACTTAGTAAATTGCGGTTACGACCGGTTTTACAGCAGGTAAAGTATGTCATGGACTAGTGTAAAGTAATATTTCCTTGCTACTACAACTTCAAAAACACGAAAGTTAAAAACTTTGCGCTACTCACCTCAGTATGCTTACTACCAGCAAATTAAAATAACAAACCAACAATCCAAAAAATACAAGAAGGTTACCTGACTTTCCGCAAACTTTCCTTTGCCATAAGGTTGAACCGAACTTTTGAGTGCCTAAGTTATAAGTTTGAAGAATGAAGGTCTACCTCAGCGGTCGCAGAATCTTTTAAGAAAATCGACGAAGCTGTTTTCAAACAACTTAAATCAGGAAACCTTTGTCTACCAACTTTACAACAGTGTTCTAAAAACGAAGCCAGTAGCACAAATACAAGAAAATATACCAGAATAAATTCACGATCGTAGGTCACATATCACCGTGACTCGCAAAAAGGTTTCCAGTAAAGTAAACAACGCACGTTTTCCAGAGCTTTCAAAGGAAACTTGCTTTTGAAGGTTAAAAATAGAGGATGACTGGACGAGCGGACAATGGGCGCCTTCCGAGCATTCTACGAGACTTCCCGAGACGTGACGTTGACAAACGATGCCACAGCTTCTTAAGACACTTGGACAGGTGATCCGACGAGAAATGTCCATTCATTGTCCTGCCAGCTATTCGGTTTGAGGGAACTTTGGAGGGAGGGGGTTTGATACTAGTCTTATCTTTGCACAAAGGGTATTTGTTGTTAATCATATAAGATGCCGCTGCTGCCTGCGTCTACCTATATAAATTCAACGACTTAATTAACAGCAGCGAAAATCCGAAGCACAACATTTCTTACCCGCAGTAGTAGCGAGGCGCAAGGAAATTCGAGTCTCAGCAATATAGCGGTGCAGTTTTGTCACCGAAAATCGTTCAATTTCGCCCGAGAGCGGAGCAATCTCGGCGAGATTCGCAGACGATAGCTCGATAGCTGTTTCGACGGTGTTTACATAATAGACATATGCGGAGAAAGCGAATCCGCGACTTGTGATCGGATTCTCTATAACCCGAGGTAGTAAGCGCCTGCTGACATTGGAAGGTGAAAGGAAGATTCGGTCATATCGGTGATGTAACAAACGTTTTACTTTTATTGCGAACGGATTTGTTAATAAAAAGAAAACATTTTGATACAGGTATAATGTTGTATAGCGAGAATTGCATTGGGGTCAGAAGCCACGCGCGCATATAATATCCGGCAGCGGAGCCGGATTTAAGAAAATGCAGTGCTATTTACATCACAAGTCACAAGCTCCATGTAAGTAAACTTACGCGATTCATTATTGCCTATACGATGGCCTGGATTTGTGAAATTTACTAAATTAAATCGGTTCAATCGAAAAGTTTCTCAAATACGATTCTGAACTGCCGAAGATTCAGCGAGAGGTGTCAAACTCCCTATCAATATTATTTCCACGCGTATTAATTCCGTACAGACGATCCAAGTTGCCCCGCGCTACATTCGTATTCCCGTCAGCTGGTAAGAATCCGAGCGTTTCTTATCACGACCGATTCTAGTTACGAACAAGTCGAGTGAGTGCGCGTGAAGTATTCCCGGGTCGGCAAACTCAGCCACATTACTCGATAATTGATAAAGTTTAACATATAATGTGGTCGAGCCGAGTGCTGGGGGCAAATATTGGGAAAACCGTTCAAGCAGACGGTTTGACTTCTAGCCGAGTTTAAACGAGCTTAATAGCTCGACTCACGGATTGCTGATTACACACAGAAATTACGGTTTGCTTGCGAGGCTGAGCACGTTGCAGACGTTGAACTGAGCTAGCAGTTTGTCTGCACCGGAGTCCGATGGAAACAATGAAGTTTAATAATTGCTAGTTAACCGGTCGGATATCGTGTTAGGATACCGGGAAGTTCTGCGCTATAACTTCGTTGATAAACAATTGTTGTTTGAGAAAACAGTGAAATAATAAAAGGTTAACGAAGCACGCGTGCTGAGGTTACTATGTCCACCGACGCGTACTAAGAAGCAAAAGGATATTCTCTTAGGCTGAGATTCAGAGACGAATCTAAGCGTGGACTCATGCTTCCATACGTCAAAATTCTATACAGTTTTGACATATGGAAGCCAAAGTCTACGCTTAGAATCGTCTCACACAGCACTTAAAATAAAAGTGAGAATATACGAGTATAACACAATAATATTTTTTTCAACTCTTAAAGTGGATCTTATTACCTCGCTATTAGGCTCATAATTCAAGATATTAAAGACGTGTGCTTTTTACTTTACATTACTGCACTGGTGTTTTATGAATATTTATAAAAAAGTAAACTTTTTTTACGTGTCATTATCCGTAAATAGTACATTACGATATTAGTGCGTAAAGATGGTTATAACATGCGAGGCGGAATTTCAGCCCGAGCCGAAGGCGAGGGCGTAATTGAGCCGAGCATGTTATAACCAATACGCACGTATATCGTACGACGTTTTTTAACACACTTGCGAGTAAACAGGAAAAAAAACCATTTAAATAAACTCAATCTGTGAATGCACACTGTTGCTTTCCCGCCATTTTACCAGCGCGCTTGAATAGCAACAGCGCGCTGCTCACTAGCTGGAGTGGTGCGGCGGCGATCAGTTCCATATTTGAAATGGCAATTAATACTGTTATGGAATTTGTATGGACTATAACTTAACTATTTGCTTTGATAACACACGCGTTTTTTATGACCCGCTTTACATATTTAAAACCGGTGGAATTATATCAGCTTTACGAGAGAGGGTGTTAAAAAAATGTTTAACAATACAAGTGTGTTTTTTTCCTCGCAAGGGTGTTGAAAAACGTCGTATGAAATATGTGCGTTATGTTATGTTGGTCATTACGCACTCGGCACCCTAATCGCGGTAACTTAGCACACTTGTATCATTATGTAGGTACTATTATATAGGTACACATTTTCTAGAGCTCGCCTCGTACCACCCTCATGATGGATATATCTGTCGCCAAGCATACACTATTCAAACCAATCAAATAAGTAAATATATAATATATATATCACGGGCCAGGAGGTAGCGATACTGTAGGTCAAATTCTCTCGGCCAGATCATAGAAAAAACTGATGATTTCTCAGTAACACACCGATTACTTTTCGTTGAAACTTTTTGAACCACAGAAGCGTAAAGACCCAGTGAGAAATATATAGCCCGCATTCGGTGAATAATCGCGTGAAACAACACTTTTTGCATAGTTTCTACAACGCTAATCATTCTATGACATCAAATGTAGCAAAAACTCAGTATTTTTAGATGATAACTTTAGCCACAGTAGGTACATTAGACACGAGTGTTTTTGCTAGAAGGAACTCATCACGACTGACCGCAAGAACACGTCAGATCATTAATGACTTACGAAAAAATAAATCGTAGTGTTTTGTCGATTTTCTTAAGACATTAGAGCAGTGTTTTTCAGAGCAGCGTTTTTCCAAACTTTGGGGGGCCGTGTTCGCAAGTCAAGTAAAAATAAAAAACATGTACACTATACAAACAAAATACAAATTTTACAGATTATTCGATCAGCCTCAATAGAAAAAAAACAGCTATTAAACGTCTTTGTAATCAAATGATTTGTGTTATGTTATGTCCAATACATTTAATTGTATTACCGACCTGGATGGAACCCCTGTAGGGTACTCGTATTCAAAAAGTTTGAAAAACACTGTTTTAGACCGATGTGTACCAAGAATTTAACAGGAATCTAGACACATCAACGTCTTCTTTTAAACATTAACGTTTGGATGCTACATCTAGAAAGGTATATAAAATTTACTAGAGGGAGTAAATATTAAAATTCTTATCAATACAATACGCAGTTCCAATCAATCAAATTCTTGCCTGGAATCGGTGCGCGTTATCCGTCTTTGCACAATGCAGTTCACCAGGGCGACCTTGAAATTGTTGCGCGGTGGTCACGCTCCAATTGCAATGCATGCGAGACTGTCGTCGTGTCATCGCCGTTACGTGCCGCTCTATGCACAATTGCACATGCACATACGTGACATCAGATAGCAGGAGCAAATTGCACTACGACGTGAACATTGCGTACAAACTGACTGCATCCTGCAAATACTACGTAGAGTTACTACAACCTTTCAGTATTTAGGTGTCTTTGTGATTCGTTTGCATATTGAGATCATATAGTAAGAGCATTTACCCGTATGCAGAAGTGAATATCGCTTGCACGATATGAACGAGTTGACTACTTATCTTATAAATTTACAGGTTTGGTGCTGCATAAACGATTCTACATTTGCTATCGTTCTGTGAATGCACTTTGACATTTAAGAACGATCTGGGTGGCAAAGGGAGTGTGACCGAGCGGGAACTTGTGCGACATTCAATCCGACGCACCATGGTTCGAATCTCGGCTCTTGACTTTAGATATCAAGCTATGTGCGGGGTTATCACACTCGCTCTAAAACAGTGAAGGAAAACATCGTGAGGAAACCAGCATGGTCAAGAAACACAAAATTCAAAGACATGTGACATCCACGAAGCTGCACTGTGTCTGCGTGATGGATTACGACCCCACTCTCTCTCTCTCTCTCTCTCTCTCTCTCTCTCTCTCTCTCTCTCTCTCTCTCTCTCTCTCTCTCTCTCTCTCTCTCTCTCTCTCTCTCTCTCTCTCTCTCTCTCTCTCTCTCTCCTCTCTCTCTCTCTCTCTCTCTCTCTCTCTCTCTCTCTCTCTCTCTCTCTCTCTCTCTCTCTCTCTCTCTCTCTCTCTCTCTCTCTCTATTCGAGAGAAGGCCGGTATCCCAGCGTAATAGGCTGAAGATTAGATGGCAAAACCTTACACTAAACTACATTTTAGTTTTAGGTACATTATGAACCATCAACGTCATCAAAATGCGTAACTGCTAAACAGCCAAGTTTCAAGATACTGCTCAAGGGAATAACACCCTTAGCTGTCAGCATTACGCAAGTCTCGTTATATGACGATTTGTTTGCTCATACGTGATATCAGACATGAGTTCGTAATCTCTTTACTAGGACGTGTTGTGTATGAAAATCAAAAACAGAGTTAGCTTCGAGGCTTTACTATAGCAGTTACCACTACGGTTGGACAGTTATAGTCTATAAGTCATGAAGCCAATGATACTAAAACGATAAGCATGATGATGAGTTACTCGTCAGGATAAAACTCATGCGAATTACAACATGAAGCTCAGAGTGCTGAAAAATACCAAAACTGTTAAAAAGAATATGGATAATAACCAACTCAATTCCAAAACAAAACAAGCAACAATAGTGTAATTGACAAACAAGCAGTATTTTACCTCAGCCGGTAACTATCTCCCAAGTCTCCAACGTCAGTACAACGGCTTGTTCGAGATAGTTAAGCCAAAGTTAAGGAGACTAAGCCGGAAAGCGGACGCTGACACAGACGGCTTATACCCAGAAGACAGAATAACAAAATAATAATTTTAAGACTTGAACCAACATAATTTTCCAGGAGCATAAGTCGTATCACCAAAGGAAAACTTTGAACTTTTAAACATGTCGACTGACAACTGTGAAAATCAAGTTGTAAGTACGAGGCCGAGGGTCGGATTCAAAATATCAAAAGCCAGACGAGAAGCTAAAAAGGTAAACAATCCATTAGGAAACATCTATTAAGATATGGAATGTAAAAAGTTATAGTCCATGCTTAGGAGCAAACAGACTACGCGTATGATTGGTTAAAGACAGCCGTCACGTCGGCACCAGCTAATTATCATGCTAAGCATGTCAAGAGCACAAAGCCAACCTTGAAATCTTTGATTTCATTAGAATACCGTTGTTTACACATATCCAGCAACGGTAAATCAGGCTGCAGACAAGCTTAATGCCCTCCTTACGGTGATTGTAGTGGTGTTCTTTGGCAACGATACTAAGAAACGGAAGATGGAAAAGAAAATAATGATCACTTTAATTTTGTCTTTCGTCCAAAACTCTGGTTCTTTCTGAAAAGCGGCAAAGGTACTTCGCGTTTTCAATCTACTAATTTACGTGAGTCAAGAAAAGTGGTGCAGTTAAAACAGAACACATTTTTTATTAGTTTCATTTAAGAAACTTTTAAGTAAATACTTTACAAAATTTTTGACAAGACATTAATGTTACGAATCGTATATCCGACGTTTGATGGCGTAACTATATTAGACGAAGTTGCCTAGTACAGTGGCTCTATTGCCGATATTAATTTACTAACATGGCAGAGTAACAATGCATCGGCCACTGGCAAAATTCCAACGTTCGTCGCCTCTAACCGCGGCCAGTTGACCGAACTCCAACGGAATTTATCTGACGTTTGATAAGAAACTCTGTTCCGCAGAAATATTCCCAATAACTATTTGGGTCGAGAACTTGCGGGATGAATATCAATGACACACTCAAAGAATAACTTCTCTCCTTACAACATGGTTAGGAGGATATGGAACACAGCGATTTTGCAAGCCGAATTTCGGCGTAACCTTGAGTTACTACACTAAATTCATAGTGGAATGTACTCGTCTTCGCAGTCAAATATGAAATTCTCACATCATTAACTCCACAGAGAGATGGCGAAAGTTAAACGCTTTGCGGGGGCAAGTTTAGAGCGATTACACACTGATGCTAGACGGAGTTTACAGTAACTTTCTTTCGATTGCTTTACCGTTCTGAGCACTAGGAAGTTGAACCACACTAGAGAAGGAACAGTTTAAGTAGCATGTAAATTGAAAGTTCAAACAGTTGTATCGCTATAACTAAGGGAGAACGCACTTGTTTTGCACTTTGTCTGATGTAAGGATGTTAAGTTTCACAAAGTTGTACCCATTCAGTTTTCTATAATTAATTTGACTAGAGAACGAAATGAATCTTATTGCAAAGGATTAAGGATCACATCAAAGGCCTCACTGTAAGCAAGCGCTAGGTTTATTATTAAATTACCAGTACTTAAGGTTTACAACCGATCAAAGGCTAAAGTGGAGTGTTTCAAGGACCAATTTATCAGTTGCGCCGACGATGATTACTTCGTGATCGTTAGACAGCTGTGCCGTAAAGGAGTAACACACAATCTGGTTCGATCGCTCATACACGATATCACGTGTTAACAGAACACTCGCTTATTAAACTGAATCAAAGATATTCACAGTTCTCAACATCGCTTTGAATAAATGTTTTATGAAGTTTAAGGTTACACACAAAGGTGAATCGTCTATGAAGATACGTACGTACGTCTTTCGGTGTTTCAATACTAACTCGCCAGATGCTCGCAAGACATTGAGAAAAAAACACTAGCATTAATAATTTGCCGCGGTAATGACCGGTTTGTCTGCCCATCTCTGAGCCGGTACATACATAATAGCAGTCTCGTGTGGCTACAGACACTTGAATATCATCGAGTCACATTGCGCAACCCGCCACCGTGACCTTTGCTGCAGAGCAATCTACCCGAGTATTGCTTACATAACCAATTCAATATAACGTAAGTACTTTCGATTGAGACGTAACATTTATGACAAGGCTATGAAAGTTAATACGCACAGCATTGTTATATCTATCGACGCTTAGCGTTACTGCGAGAATTCTTTTTCTACACTGTTTATATCTTCCGTAAACAAAGATATTGAAATCTAAAACGTTCTCCATTTGGGAAAGCGCTGCCTGCACACACAACCATTTACTTGACAAATGTTCAGTACGGAGTAAAAGAAAAGTATAGTCAGTTGCCAACTCTGAAGTTCGTGGCAATTAATAAATAAAAAAGTTGCAGAGACCGAATGGTAACTAAGTTATCGGCTGTTTCAGTCCAAAAACTTTGACGTTCTAAAGCGTGATCGGTGACAAGGTACACAGCGCTAAGTGCCAATATCAATTTAACGTGTGCGAGATGTCATCAGGCGATGTTGGAGAGGGGCCAAATTTAGCGTTGGGGAGCCAAGTCACGGACTGGGGTCGGCAGAAAAATAAGCCTCTGTTACTTCATCTAGCGAACTTTTTATGCCGGCATTTCATGAAGTGCTTCAAAAACTACAAGGTTCAATTATATAACTGTATAGGATTCGCGTACAGTTTACATTATTTTCATCCTATCCACATACCAAATTTTATGCTCTTCTGATGATAGTCAACGACGACGTACGGGCGGATGACCGGACCAGTGCAGTGGCGCAAGTACGGAACTTTACGATCCATAGCGATTGAGAAATTCACAGTTCGATAAGTTAAAATTAGAAATGGGTACGTCGTTGTTGATTTTTTTCGAAAACGAAACACAATCTGTAGGCGACGCGCCTCTTTGGCGCTTGAAACCGGTAGCGCGCCTCCTTTTGGCCGGATTTAAATATAATATTTTTTTGAATTTTTGACGTTTTTACCTTTTGATTGTTAATATGTTACTTGGAAAAATATACTGCACAAAATTACACGTACCTTACGAACTTTTAATTATTTTCACGAAATAAGACCCTGCCCTGAACCTACGTAGCTTACATTGGTCCTTCGAACCGGATCGTGAAGACACCGCTCATCGTACGAAGTAAGCCGGAATATAGCGAGTCAGGAAAAATGTTCAGGTCTCCAACAAAACCCATGACAACACGAAGCGTTGCTAGAAGGGAGACTGAGCACACAGTTCGTGAGGCATTCTCAGAGCAGCCAAATAGACAAGCTGGCACATCTAAGGTACTAAGCAGAAAATCGGGGCAATCGAGCATAGCGGTTCGTATTAAACGTCTCCAGTTAGAAGCTGAAGAAGCTAGAGTCCGTCTGGAGAATGAAGCCGCTAAGCGTGAAGCAACACTTATTGACTTAAGGCTCGCTGCAGAAGTAGCTGCACTTGAAGATGAGCGCTCACACAGGAGTCACAAAACTCACTCAGTAGCTACTACAGACACACACGAGAAGGTGGAAAATTGGATGGCGCACAGTTACGTGAATGATGAGGGCCCGCATATGCACAACGACGGCAGGAAACTACCGGTAGAAGCAACACGAGCGGTTCCAACTGACATTCAACAACTGGCCTACGCACTGAAGGACGCCTTCAACTCTGCAGCAGCTGATGTTAGTAACAAAGCTCCCCTTTCAAGAATAAGTTCCTGCAAAGATTTACTACGGTATCCTGCAAGTGACACTTTTGGATTTGATTTGTCATTGAAGCATATCCCTAAGGAGCTATTGACATTTGAACAAAGGCCGACTAAGCGAGAGTTACTACGAATAGTAATGTCGATTTTTGATGTATATGGTTTTCTAGCGCCATTTACAATTAAAGGAAAAATAATTTTACAAGCTATCTGGAAAACTAATACTCATTGGGACGACAAGATACCAGAGAACTCATTCAAGTCATTCAAGGGCTGGCTGTCACAACTAGTAAGACTTCGCGATCTGCGCATACCGAGATGGTACTTACGTTCCGCAGAGAATAAACTAGAAACAGTGAGTAGCGAAGACAAAGCGTATGAGCTTCACATTTTTTGCGATGCATCCCCCACTGCTTATGCTGCAGTTGGTTATTGGCGCGTCATATTGAAGCATACGCACTCCGACGATTCTTCGCCAATTCATACTTCTTTTATAGCGAGTAAATGCAGAGTCACGCCAGTCAAAGCTGTATCTATACCGCGACTTGAGTTGCAAGCTGCTCTGCTAGGTTGTCGACTAGCTGAAACAATCCAAACTGCACACAGATTGAGTGTGTCAAGAAGATATTTTTGGACAGATTCCACGACAGTTTTACATTGGATTCGCAATGACAATAGGAGCTACAAAACATTTGTTGCGAATCGGCTGGGCGAAATCGACAGTTTGACAACAATAGAGGAGTGGCACTATGTACCGACATCATTGAACCCAGCTGATAAAGCTACAAAGATAAATAACTACGAGCTCAGTTATGACTGCGGATGGTTTACAGGCCCTGAATTTTTGTTAGAAAATAATGACCTCTGGCCTTCGGATCCTACTAGAGGACAGAAAATTAACGACGATGTTTTGGAAATTTGTACAATTTATAATATCGAAAAAATAGAGCTGCCTGTACCAGATCCTACACGCTTCTCGTCATGGCTGCGACTGCTACGAAGCACGGCAGCCGTTTTACTGTTTACAAAAAAATCTAGAAAGATGCTAGATTTTAAGACTATTAACTGTCAACTTCTTGAAAGTGCAGAACGTTTACTTTTGAAGCACGCTCAGGCTCAAACGTTTCAGAAGGAAATTACTCACATATGTGGAGGAAGACAGATCGAGCGAGATAGTCGATTGAGAACATTAACGCCTTTTATATGTAAAGACGGATTGTTACGTGTTGATGGAGATAGAGAACATGGTCTACAGTAGACCGCTAACTCATGTTGCGGTTGACCCGACAAGCAAAGAAGCCCTAACTCCTAACCATTTTCTTTTAGGTTCTTCCTCAGGTATGCCAACCCCGGGAACTTTTTGCGATGGCGATCTTTGCTCTCGAAAACAATGGAGGATCGCGCAGAGGCTAAGTAAGATGTATTGGCACCGCTGGCTTAAAGAAGTCCTGCCTGTGATGGTTCCCCGACAGAGATGGAACCGAGACGAGAGACCGCTGCGTGAAGGGGACATCGTCGTTGTCGTCGACAACGCTCTACCTCGAAACACGTGGCCGATGGGAATCGTGGAGAAGACATTCCCCGGCGGCGATGGGCGAGTACGCGTGGTTGACGTCAAAACCAGTCGAGGGACATTTCGGCGGCCGGTAACGCGCGTGGCACTGCTACCTATGAAGCCTGATGATGAGTGCTGAAGCACTGAGGGGGAGAAATGTAGGCGACGCGCCTCTTTGGCGCTTGAAACCGGTAGCGCGCCTCCTTTTGGCCGGATTTAAATATAATATTTTTTTGAATTTTTGACGTTTTTACCTTTTGATTGTTAATATGTTACTTGGAAAAATATACTGCACAAAATTACACGTACCTTACGAACTTTTAATTATTTTCACGAAATAAGACCCTGCCCTGAACCTACGTAGCTTACACAATCTTTTTCCCGAGAGCGAAAACTAATCCCCGAAACTAGTTTTACTTACAATCTGGTTATCAGTTGTTATGCATTCCAACAAAATGAAGTTTAATTTTCACTGCATTGACCAAATAACTAATTTCGCGAAGTGATTGTCGTGTGAAACCCGTGGCGGTTGATGGGAATTTATTTGTAAAATCGCCACACAGGAACATCAAAGGGATGCTATTCGAAGAAAATGTTTATGAAGCTTTATATGTGAAAAAGTAAGTTGTGGGTCTTGAACATGCAGGTTTCTTCACGATGTTTTCTTTAACCGTCTTTAGAGCGAGTGTGAATAATCGGCACATAACTTGATACAAGTCATTGGTGCGGGCCGAGTCGAGATTCGAACTATGGTGCGTCGGACTGAAAGTCACATAAGTTCCTGCTCGGCCACACTCGCTCTTCGAGGCATATCGAAATATAATAATTATATGTAGTTTTACAGAAACTAAAAAACACACTTCCACCTCCTGGCTCCATCATTAGAACCTCGACACCAAGTGCAAATTATTGGACTCGTCAAAACGAATCGTATGAGCCCAAACTCGAAATGTTTACTTGTAGCCACTGAAGAGTTCCACTATCCACCTCCTGGCTTCACCATGAAATAAGTTCTATGATGTCAAATAAGGATAATTCGGAAGACAAATAGTTTTGTCATCCGAACTATACATATACAAAGTTTCATTTCGATACGAAAGTTAAAAGAAGGTTAAAAATGAGTTTGTGACACAGTTTGTTAGTTAGTTACAAAGTGAATCTCATAAAAGTGTGTTTAAATAAAGGATCGGTAAGTAATACGTTCATTTTAAAAAAGCCCTAATTCTGCAAGATGCCAATGTCGAGAAATCACTAAGACAGGGCGAGCCAAGTGAAGTAGCATTAAATTTTACACTTTCCTCCATTATACAGATGATCGAGCCCCATTATTGACGACGAAGGGAAATTACTTCCGAGTCGCCACACGCAAATTTTCCGACCACGCGACCATTAAATATTAGTAAAAACTTTCTTGAGCTGCTCCATTTACGATTGGTTGACCTTTCTCACCTTAAGGATATAATGCTTGCTGTAACGTAAATTTTCCACGCTTTTCCGCTACATAAACTCATTGGGTGATTGTATCATCACTCACAAACAATTGCACAACAATAAAGACCGATGGTAGAGGAAAAAACAAACGAATATTACTGTATTATTTTGAAGATTTATCATTAATGAAAATAGAGAACAAGTTACAAGTCTTAATCCATTGTTTAACTAAAAGCTTATAACTGTATCTGAATAAATTAATATTCAAAACGTCGGATTGGTACCGGAGCGTACTTTAAATCAAACCCAAAACAAAAACTTTGTCCCGCTTAAGTTTGTCCGTATTTGCATACGCTGTGTTTGAATACACTAAAATTTTGGTAAACTCGACTGGTAGATGGTATCGTATACCGGGAACGTCACACTGTGAGACGTTTTTTGTTCTCGAAATATAACTATATTCCGAGTAACGTAGACGTGTTTTGCTTCCCGCATTCGCTATACGTGTCCTTTTGTGTTATTTTTCATACTTTCATTTCTTGTTGTGGAATACGTTGAAATTCTATATTGGTTTTTCTATCCTTTTAAGTTTTCAGATGATTTTGCTTGTTATAAAATTTCGGAACTGCGTATCATCGTTTGATCGGTTTGTCGCAAATCGATCATTAGACATTCTGATCGAGTGAGCACAGAATAGAGGCAGGACAGAGGATGGAGGCGCAATATCTCGCCCCTCAGGCGTGCCAACCAACCGGCCTCGATTGTTTAATCGCCGAAGTTCCTCGATACAAGCCCGCCGACGCGGAAAGTTCAGCAACCAGCCGATAGAGCATGCTCATTTCGCTTAGTAACATCGTGCACTATGTTGACCAAGCTTCCACACTCAAAATGCCAATTAACGTAATAATAGTTGGACCAAATAAAGTACTAATTCAAACTATTTCTTAAACTAAAATGACGCCATACCTACGCGCGGTCTTTTACACGCGGACTTATTAAAGTGTCTAATTTGATAGACAGTTCGTAAAGTGTGCTATGAAATTGCATAACCTAATTCCCTCATCCCCGTTCAGCTATGCGTCATGCATTCATGATTGATATCCCAGTATTAAGCGCTTTGCTTCGACATAATGCGCACTACTAATGAATGGCGTTTTTTCCAGAGCCTGTTTTTTAAAATTACCATAGTTTAGGAACCATGCAAACGAGAATGAACTTGTACCTTCTATAGGCAAACGTGTTAAAACGTCGACCTCATCGTCCCATACCATCAGGCGCGGTTGAGAAGAACAGAAACGGCAGATTTTTTGCCTCTAATTCCAGTCCCTAAAATGATAATTTTCATAACAACTACCAAACTTAAAGGAGGATTTGTTGTTAGGGTAGATCATTTCTTATGGTTTGCTGCTGAGCCAACAGTTACAACTTGAAAGTAACATCTATCTAGCTATCAGTCACACGTTGTAACCTCTCGTTTCGTTTAACTATTACTTTCTGATCGACCATTGCTGGAATTGCAACTGATACTGCTTACTGCTTCTCTATTCTGGTCTACAAGTGCACTATCTCTATTAATCGTGCTTCGAGCACACTTCCCTCTGCATGCAATTACAAGAACGCATTACAGCTGTAGATAAAGATAAGTGGAAGCATGTAGAAGCAATGTCGGTATTTAATGGTGTCGAGCTGATGGTTCGAATCAAAAGGGCATTGGCTTTAAGTCGAGTGCAAACTTCGAGTACCACAATATCTCTATACGCAAGATGGAGATTTTAACCAGGCAATGTTTTGATTTTGCAGTCCGTAATAAGCTAGAGCTATTGATAAGATTCAAAACGGCGTTGCGTTTGCTAGTTGAAGGCTAATTCGTAGTTTGTATATAAGACAAAGATACGCCATAAAATTTAAATATTTTTGCATATATATCTTTAGATGATTAAATTTCCTTTTTTTTGTTACAAAAAATATGATAGTTGTCGCTCAAAATACTGAGCATATCGAGACAAAAGAAATTTTTCGGGGTCATTTTTGCGATTTTTTTACAAGATTCTGGGCCATTTCTATAACAGTTTATAGATAAATCGTTTCTATACATATACATATTTTATAGATTATCTTGTCTTGGCTACACTACTATATTTTTTTACTTGTAATATCTATGAAAACGGAGATTTGTGCGATGAAAAACAGGACTTTTTCAGATGATTTGCTTTAGTCGCGCCTTAAGTAACTACTTATTTATTCAGTTTTTAGACATGCTCAAAATAGGGTACAGTCAAAACTCAGAGCATAGTAAATTTAAAGTTTACAATTATGAGCCAAATATATCCGTAAACATTAAAAAAGTATATGTATTAGCAGGAACTAAACTGCTCCAAAAATTACTATAAAATAATTCCTAATTGTTGCAAAATATTTAACTACTAGCTGCTGTCCGCGTTTTCATAGTTCCATAATTATTTACAGATTCAACTAAAAAATCTATTAAACTCTCTCTACTGGTAGTGGGCTAGAACATTTGGATTATCTATAGTCCTACTAGGGCTTGTAGATTATCCAACTGTTTTAGTAGCTAGCTAGGTTAGATGTAGTGTTTATTTATGTATTAGCTAGTTAATAAAGGCATTTAGCCCGTAAAAAAAAAAATTAAACTCACGTTTAATGTGCAGTTTGAAAATAATACGAAGTTAATGACGAATCAAACTGTCCAAAATAACTTTTTTATTTGAGTTTTTGGCGTGTTTCCAGCCGATGTATGATGTATTTTATTTATCGTTTGTTTTACAACTAAAGCTATTAATCTTCAGATAGCTGCTAAAAACATAACAGGAAAACTCAGCAGCATCAAAACAACCGATCTTACTAGACTATTTCGAAACATGCTTACGGATTTTAACATCGAAATATCTGACTATATGAATGACTACAGTTTCAATAGCATCATAACTGGATACTTTTCTACAAGAAAAGTATCCAGTTATGGTGCTATTGAAACTGTAGCCATTCATATAGTCATAACTGGATACTTTTCTACAAGAAAAGTATCCAGTTATGATGCTTCATCTATAGCTGCTGCAACGCGTGTCAATATAAACAAAGCAAAAAGTCTGAACAACGCGGCGCGTAACATGACTTACAATTTTGCCAAGTTCTCATTCAGCACAGGATTATCATCCGTATTACCAAGTTCTTAAGGAGCACCTGAAGTATTCACAAGGTTGGGTGAATAGAGCTTGGTGCGCTCGTCGGGCGCATGCCTCCATAGTTGACGGCCGTCACCGCCGGCAAAGACGTTGATATGGGCGACACGTTGCAACCAGAAGCTGCTTATCTACCCGCAAAGTTTAACGAGCTATACATACATTATAATACATTATAATGAGATTCAGAAGTAGACTCCCCCAAACGTAATTCGGAGTTGAGAGAACTGTTAAACGTTTCGACCAATAAAACCACTGCAAAGTTTATTCTGAGCAACATTACAATCAGTCGTATCTCCAGCCGGTGGATTCAAATCGACGTGTAAAAGTGCCAATTGTGGCTCGTTCGCGTAACGAATCCAATTTCGCTTGATTGCTCTTCGAAATTGATGAATCGTAAAGAGCGAAAACAATTTCGCGAGATATCGAATTAGGCGTCCAAATGTTTATTCTATTCGCTTCATAACACTTGGGGACTTTGAACTAGATTGTCTAAGCGACTATATATATGCAGCCTCTTTTGTTGAGCACAATATTTCAGAGTGCAGGTATTGGACCAATGTGGTAGCTGTTTTTCCCATTCAGGTCACCTGCCAGCGACCACATTTATAAATTAAGTTGGGACCGTTTTCAATCGAAAATAGGTACAAGCTTTAATTCAGCGCTACGTTGTATCTTGTTACACCATCCATCTATTTGATATAAGTTTAGATAAATGAAGACAAAGAGTTGAACATCGAGAATAGGCGCAAGAATCACGTAAAACCTTCCGAAAGCACATTAATCATCTTCTGCAATAAGCAATAACAAAAATTACCTAAGAAACATAAGCCTTAAAGAACACTTTACAACTACTTTATAGACAACAGTTTACTACTATAGGTTATTGCCATACTATTGCAAGTGTTAGCCTATAAACGTCAGCACAAAGGCGACATCCGAACGGTGTCAATCGCAAGCGTCCGATTGGCCTCGTTATCGACATTGCACTAGCCTATTGACACTCTCATTTCTGGTTTATGATTACAAAAGGCTTTCAGGTTTTTAAAAGCGTTCATAAAAGACTTTGTGGATCATGCATGAGTCGTACGATACAGTGAAAAAATAGTCTATATTAGGATCTAAATAAATAAGATTGGGTAAAGTACTCAATGTCCAACTTACCTGTTATTTGGAACTATTGTTTGATGTACAATAAAATGTCATTTCTATTGTATTTTCCAGGAATAATAGGAGCCTTCAAAGGTCTGAGAGATGAAAAATCTCCGCTGTAAGGGTCTTTTTTGCGTACTCCAAAAGGTAGTACGTATTGGTTTTCCATGACAAAGACCAGGGCATAAATTACATCAGTTTTTGCTTTAGCCAACCCAGTTATTCAGGGCTTCAGCCGCGTTTGCATGTAACCTAGTAACGTCAGCACACTAGACTGTATCCGAGCGGTGTCAAATGCAAGCTTCCGAACACTTCCGTATATATTTCCACATTCGATCGCCGCATTGACACAAACGCGAAAAAAATAGAGCAATGAATACGTTGCATGTAATTAAGAACTGTACACTCCAAACGTAAAACTTTGTTTCACCAGCAAACCTTTTACCACGGTGGCAATTGTACGCAGTGCAACGTAAATTCAGAAAACAGTCTGTAAATTAAAAAAGGGCAGAGTCTGAAAAAGTATTTTGGAAGTTATGATTAACTCCCGCAGGAGTGAGGAAAGAACTAAAATAAATTCATAGCGAAACAGTATCGAAACTGATTGCAAGCTTAAAAATGAAAAATGTACTCAAGTCAAAGATGGAAGCTCATGATTTTTTTAAATTGATCCAGTGAACGCAATGTCAGTGTCTTTAGAGAAATTGAAATTGCTTCGGGCAAAAGGCTTTGTTGAGACGGCACTAGAAACCTTCCACAATTTACTCTCTTTATTACTTTTCAGTTACTGTTTCCCTTACGTTACAATATTATAGTTTCAGAAAAATGTCATCAGCTGGAGCCATTCGAAATCTAGTGTTCCTAGAGATCTGCAAAGTCTGTAGCTAGAAATGCTGGCGGAATATGTACCAGGAGAAAATGGACTTTCACCGTTTCTTGTCTGACTCATAATCTCACTCATAATTGCTAATTGTCTCACTCATAATTGCTTCCTTCAGAGCCACGGATTTTTGAATTACACATTTTTGCAGTTTTATGTGGTTTCCTTACGACTCAACTTCTATCGAATTAAGTTAAAATTAAATCTATTTTCACAGGTGGATTTTTTCTTAAGAATTATTCGACTCTTCAAGAATAGTGTCTTACTTGTTTTTAATAAGTACCTACTCAATAGGCTCTATAGGTATTTGATCACTAATTTACGACGTAGACGAAGATGGTGAATATTATACATCTAGATTAGAACTTGTTAGATTTTTTTATAGGTACTTAACTAATTATGTATAACGAGACGAGCCGGTCGTTTGCGTTACCCTGAGACATCAGGTATTAAGCCCAATAATTTCACTGACTACTTTACTAATCAAAACGGAACCAAGGAACACTTGTTCCTCAGGTTGTTAGTGGGAGGACTAACTCTTCTGCGAGTGTCCGTCTGGGTTAGTACCACCGCTTTGCTCGTGAAGTCTGCCGCCAAGCAGTAATGTGCGAGCATTACTGTGTTCCGGTTGATGAGCAAAGTAGCCAGTGAAATTACTGGGCTTATGAGACTTACTACCTAATGTCTCAGGGTAACGAGCGCACTGCAGTGCCGCGCAGGCCTTTGTGTTTCAAAGTTCTGAGTGGCACTGCAATTGTTATGGGCTGGCGTTATGCTTACCATCAGGCAAACGACCAGCTCGTCTCGTTACCAATAACATAAAAAAAAAACTTGCACGTTGCTGCATGGCGGCAGAATTCACGAGCAAAGCGATGGTACCCACCCAGACAGACACTCGCAGAAGAGTTAGTCCTACCACCGGGTAAATCTAAATTTGAGTTTGCTCAAGTACTATACAAGTTGCTGTAGGTCTAAAAGTCTTAAAACAAGTCGATGTAGCAAAAGTTACCAAAAAAACACGACTGCCCTAGCCAGTGTCACTCGGGATGATGTAAGGTTGTTAAATTAAATAAAATTAAATAAATAAATAAATAAATAAAATAAGCATTCTAACGATACGTCATTTACATCCAAATCTGTTCAGGCATTTAGAAGTTATGGTGGACTAAAGAAACTCACACACATATATGAACCCTAAAAATATTACACTCCTTTTTTGTGCAGTCGTTTAATGAACAGATTATTACGGATAATTCAAATAATGAAGCAAATTTGAAATCAGATTGTTGATTTTGTTTTTTGGTAACGTTGTTGAAAGTGTCGTTTAGGCGAAATTGATTGTTAGAGCATTATATATAGTCACCTAATTGGGCAAAAGATTAAATAACATAGGTAGGTACCTAGTTTACGTTGATCTGTTGTATATAATACCTAAGCTACATGTAGTCCGCAGTAATCATGTATTAGCTGTGTAAAATAAAAAAGGCATTTAGCCCGTTGAAAATAAGAAACAGGTGCACCAGATGTCATCGCTTCAAATTGTGAAGAATCGCACAAAATTCTCACGGCACATTTCCCACGTAATAGATGTATTTGATCACGCCGACCTCATTGTACACTGATCGAGCTGGAAGAACATCCGTAAACACTGCATTGGAGATAATTGTACGTACCTGAAACAAAATTATTATAGTATTAATATAAGCTGTGATGTTAGTACAAGCTAGCTAGCTACGCTGCACCTCTGACGAGATAGTAGCAGTTAAAAATATAATGTTCTGTTTGAGAAATGCAGTTCGCATTTCTTCTTAATTACTCGATGATGCTACTATAGAATTTTCACATTCTACATTCATTCGTTTACTATAGAGTCCATGGGAATCCTAGCCTCAAGGTCTCCTGTAAAGGACAAAGGTCTTACTTTAAGATTGTTATGTTATAAAATATATCCTGAGATATTTTAGTAACTGTTTTAAAATCATATTAAGTATGTCAATTTAGTCCCGCTGAGGAACTACTAATTACTAGTTCTGCATCGTCGAGTAATTGAAAAAAAAATGCAATTCGTATCTGAATGTTAAGCCTTCGTACCTTTAAGCAACCTGCCGAGAACAGAAATAATTAAAACGTATTGCATAACCGACTTACAAGCAACGACATCACAATCGACAAAAAACCCGGTATTAAAAATTCCCGCACAAAGTAGCCTCTATGTATAGGACTAAATATAGGACAGTAGGAAATCCCAGCAATTGCGTAGAATTTTACAACGTCACAGCATAAAACAACAGCAGTATACCAGTCCGGGAGTCAATCATAAAGATAAGGCGGGAGCGCAATAACCACTTGCTAAAAACGAACGGGGCACTTTGGCCGTCACCGTACATATACGTCATAGTAGAAAGGACCAATACCGGTACCAAATAGCGAAGTGTACCATAACCGGTATAACAAACCGGAACGATTTTATCAATAATTTCCGTACCGCTGTTTAGATTTGGTAGAAATGAGGCAGGAAGCTAGCAATGTTCACTCACAAAAAAATATGTTAGGGTTATTCAGTCCTTTGATGTAGGCAATTTCAGTTTTATCACCTCGTAAACCGACCGTGAGGGAAACACGTCAGTCGTTAATTGCCGTATTTTCGGACTAAATACAGGAATTAATTTAATATTCATTCGGCCTCATATCGCCTATCAACATTGCGAGAGTGTAATCGATGCGTTTGCGGAACTTATTAACGCTTGTCGTAAAACAAATATATCGATCGCAATTTAAAGGACAGCCATGATGATTGGATATAGCAACTTTATGTATAGATTATTATTCTTCCAAGAATATAATCCTTTAGGCGTAGCATTACGTCAACTGATCCCGCTTTGACGCACCGTATCGCTACGTACATTGGACTTGTTAACAGTAAAAAAAAATAGTATATCCATACTCCATACTAATATTATAAATGCGAAAGTGTGTTTGTCCTTCTTTCACGCAGTAACGAAGCAACGGATCGACGTGATTTTTGGCATAGATATAGTTTATGGACCGGAGAGTAACATAGGCTATTTTTTATCCTGGAAAAATGCACTGTTCCTGTGGGAACGTGGGTGAAAACCGCGGGCAGAAGTTAGTGTGACATAAAATTGACATTGACAGCTGTCAATAAAGTTTTATAATGTTGACAAGTTCATTTAATTTGACAGATCGGTTTGACGGTTCCTGGGGGAACGCGGGTGAAAATCGCGGGCAGAAGCTAGTATATTATAAAACACATTATCAACCAATACTGAAACATACCTAGACCGCACCCGAGATTAGTCGAGATGTCTATTATAGTTTCAGTGTCAATGGTATAAAGTCACTTTACGAGTTCACTAACATTTTTCATAAATGACCATATTCACATAGTTGTAAACGTCCGCGGTACGCGCTCAGCAAAAAGCCGGCTATAACTCATCCCGGTTAATAAATAACATTATCTCGCCCCAAAATACGTCACATATCAAACATCATAAATTCTGGGTGTCATAGCTGTTAAAGTGCTATTTATGTAAATGTGTCAAAACACATTACAATGTAGATTAACGATGTTGAGGCGACAGGAGTGTACAAATTGCTTGCAGACATCTTCTCAAGCAATGGTGTAACGAAAATATCTTTTGGGCATGTCTATCAATGTTTGGGTTAAATTTGATCTTCCATTATTTATTAGCTTGTGCGCACGGTTTCACTCGCATCGCGATTCGCACAGGAACAGTGCATTTTTCCGAGATCAAATAGTCTATGTTACTCTCCAGTCCATAAATCCTACTTCCTACTAATATTATAAACGCGAAAGTGTGTTTGTCTATTTGTTGGTTTGTTAGTGTGTTGGGTTTGTCCTTCTTTCACGCAGTAACGAAGCAACGGATCGACGTGATTTTTGGCATAGATATAGTTCATTGACCGGAGAGTAACATAGGCTACTTTTTATCCCGGAAAAATGCACGGTTCCTGTGGGAACGCGGGTGATAACCGCGGGCAGGGGCTAGTTTGTATCTATATTAAAAAAAAGCACGCCAGACCTTTGCACCGTTGCTGCGTGAAAGAAGGACAAACTGACAAACCTACAAACGCACTTTCACATTTATTATAGTACCAATAGGCAATAGTTACCAGTTTACTACTGAACACTGGTATAGGATAAAATGAATTGGAAACAACCAAATGTAAATTTTTGACTTTAATTTGTCGTCGATGTGATTGAATTAGTGTATGTTACATTTTGAAATGGTTCCTATCAATGTGTTCCGACTGTCACACTAAAGAGTCAGCTTGTTACTAGATTCAACCACGTCACAGATGATAAACAATCTAACATATTCAAACGCAAACCAATTAAGAAAAATCTTACGGTTTCCCTTCTAGATGAATTGCGTCACAGCTTGGCAACGTTACTGGCATTTGTTTTATAACTTCGAACTATTATCATACTCGTAGTAACATTTACCGATATTACGTAAAGAGTGAACCGGTGCTCAGTTGTGTGTTGTAAAGCAATAAGTAGTACGGCTTGAATGCCTTTCCATTAATCCCTGTCCAACTGCACCCTTATCCCCAAACAGAACTACCCAGACAATGTATCATTATTTAACACTGTAAACACGTCTAATCCGTAACTTGGAGTGTATTCTGCAACTGTTTAAGCCGACGAGGTAATTATTTCGTAAGACCCTGAGATGAGCGTCTTTGTCTTCATGAATTTTAACACCTGTTTGATGATATATTATAACGTTTAAAGTTTCAATCCTTAAGGAATATAATATAGGCTGTTCGTAAGAAATGTTAGTCAGCAAATTAACTAGCATCGTACTAAGTTACTAACTGAAGTGTCACTGTGTATCGTGTAAAGCAAAATAATTTAAACTACCTTCAGTCATTCAAGTAAAAACCTTAAAGATCTCTAAAAATCAATTTGTTAACTTACGAGTTATAGTTATGTTATGCCATCCAATGACGTAGCACTTGTGAAGTCAGTATAGTAACATTGATTATGATAATATATTCCAGGTATAATGACATTGATAAAACAATGAAAAAAAACTAGATGCAAACCTATGCATCTAGTTTCACATGTCTTTACGTGTTTATTTCACAATAAATAATCACGTCGACTAACGCGAATAAAATCTCGGTCAAGAAAGTTGCCAATTAGATATCATCTAACTTTATATGAAGTGCCGTCTTATCATCTCCACTGAAAGCCATCTTTAAAGAAATGGACGGCAAAATAAGCAAACAAAATACACACTAAGCTCCGTCGAAACTGCCACATCTATCCGCTTTATAGGTCATTTCACTCATTCCATCCACTTATTTCAAAGGGATCTTCTGTTACGACCGAATGGGTTTCGCAAATAAACCTAATTCTATCTGAACAATACGATGTTTCTTTTCAATTTAACAAATTAAACTGTTCGAGCTCGAACTGAGCCGAATAATCTCCAGGGATGGTATTGCGCCAAAAAACTGGTGTTGAATTATGGCAGTTGGGAGTTCTAATTTTCACGCGTAGAGATTTTCCCGTAAAATATTTCAAGCTTCGCTGATTTTTAACTTCTCTTTTCTTTGTGACACTCGGACGGTTTGCAGCGTTAACTTTACCCACCATACCGTTATGTTCGCACTTTGACCGTATTAGACCCGAAAGGAACGACGGACTACTAAAAGACTCCATCAAGTACAGAGTATTCAACGCGTTTGATGACCGTATCGCATTAGTTCAATAAGCGTCCAAGATCTCCGTAGACAGTGCGGTGACGCGTTTAGAACGGAGAGCATTCCCGTCTATAACGCATGCAAAACATACGTTTAGATTTTTTGCAGTCGGCGCGGTCAGGATTTGTTCTAGTGTTGGTTGATGGGTGTTGTATAATATAGGTATATAAGGTAAGGGGTAAGGATTGTTTTCAACTGTTTCGGTCGGTCGGTCGAGACCTTTCAAGAACTTTACTAATCCATACAAAGTATGAATGTAACGATACAGTGCTGTGCATGAGCTCATTAAATTAACAAGTTGAAGTAGTTTCAGCACGTGTTATTTATTGTTTTGACTATTGCAGTTCTTATTATGTAATCTTATTAGTCATGTATAAATACCGCTTATCGTTTTCATTGCGTCTAGTATTTATCAACTTTGTAAACTGCTATACAAAGAACTAACACACTTCAAAATGCTTTAGTTCTTTTTACATTCATTAATTTATTTTCAAACTTTGAATTCATCACGGTCATGTACGTGGCTTCACAACGTGTGTACCAATCAGTTCATCAGCATAGGTACCAAAAAATCTAAACAAAAAGGTTGTATTTTAGATGGATGTATATGTATTTAACAAAATGAGTTTCTATATTCTCTACGACCTCCATTATACCTATTATTATTATTTACATAGGATGTGTAATCCACTCATGGGATCGTATCGGATCAAATCATTATTCAGAGTTAGCTGTAACACAGACAATGAAGTTTTTTTATACTAGATATTAGATAACGAGACGAGCGGGTCGTTTGCCTATGGTACGCATTACGCCAGCCCATAACAAGTATGGTGCCACTCAGAACTTTGTAATACAAAGGCCTGCGCGGCACTGCAGTGCGCTCGTTACCCTGAGACAATAGGTATTGAGTCTTATAAGCTCAGTAATTTTTTAGTAAGCTTTGCTCATCACACTGGTACAGTAATGCTTGCACATTGCTGCTTGGCGGCAGACTAGACCAAAGCTACCCACATAAAAGGACAGTCACAGAAGAGTTAGTCCTACCACTAGAACTTATTATGATTTCGGTCCTCAACGATACAGGCTTGCCTAGTGTGAGGATCACAGATATATCATTCATAATGTTTATAATTACACAGCATTAGGCTCAACGTTAAATATTTCTTCTTTATTGTGTATCTTCTGTCAATTGTATCATTGTGCTTAATGCTGCAATAAAACACTTTTGAATTTGAATTTATTTGGCCGAATTCTAGTTTTAGTAGCTTTTCATTTTTTTGGTTGTTGATATCTTAATATTTGACCACTATCACACCTAAGGTGCCCGAGCACCACCTCTACTCTCCCTATTTCATGGCTACCAGTGGCTACTACTGGAGCCTGCTGGCTGCTGCACTGGTGGCTACTACAGTCACTAATAGCCGCGTATAGTCATTGCGTCTTGCCGCGTTCGGTGGTTCAATGTGCGGCAGCCCTTAAGCGTCCCAAAGTTCATAAAATATATTAAAACCAGGCATAATGTACATTTAGTTAGTTCAAGGATTCAGACGAAATCCGCTGATAATGTAGTTAATGATACCTGTACCGCGTTTAAATCGGTCGAACCGGTAAATATTCGGCAGTTAAGTGCGCTCGCCGTTTTCCGGGGTATTTCCCGCTGAAGCGAGCTGCATTTATAAAAAACCGTAATTGCAGAACGCTCAATTACTGGGGCTTATGCAAGCTTGATGAAGAGCGGTTTTGTTTTCAACGCCACATCTTAATAATACATACAAGGTTTTTTTTAACCACACTTCATCTTTTTTATACTGGTCGATAAGGCTTGTGTCGACCCACTCATACCCACCGTATCTCAGGTGGCATGAAACACACAAATAACTAACAAAAAACATCCAGGACCCGAGACCAAACTTTATGTTCATGATGTTCTTCACACCAAATCTACCCCGGCCGGGAATCGAAGCTTGGTGCCCTTTGCACTCAGGGTAACTATCAACTTAGCTACGGACCTGTCAATGTTGGTTGCAAATCTTTTTCTTCTTTGCGCTGCTATGGTGGAAAATAATATATTTTTCTAAAATAACTTTGACTGTTCTTATCTTAGTGACATTTTTACCTTCTGTATTGTTGAATTTCAGAACAAAACAAAATCGCAAACGTGTACGTAGTACTTGTATGTAGTACGTGTTACTAAAAATTCAAATTCATATAAAAATAGACTAACGGTAATTGCACAAATTACTCTTTCTTTAATTGCCCGAGGGACTGGGCCGGTCACGGCTGCAGGATGGATGCACACCCCGAGAGGTGATAGCAAAAATAAAACATGCATTAGCATCTAATGCCGCCCATAGGTGCTCATGAACTCTTCATGTGTGAGAGTTACTCATCCATACATTCAATTATAATTACTTTGAGTTCAATATCCGAGTACACCAATTTGCTTTTCATACGAGACTTATTGTAAAAAACCTATTAAAACGTCATGTTATTTCAACCGAGCGCGTTTAAATTGTATTTTGTCATCCATGAAATGCTAATTAAAACTTCAAAAGGTGCTAATGGCATGTTCGGAAACAATGAAGAAGACTTGACATGGTAGGGATTTATTATTAACGTTGTTTGCGCTACTTCGCACATCTTGCTTACCTTTTCGGGTTGCTTTTTAGGGTTCCGTATAGTAAGGAACTTTTATAAGACCATTCTATCGTCTGCATGGATAAATTCTACATTATGAAACTAAGTATCTACATGAAATTTGGGACAATGATACAATGCAAATGTGAAATTAGGCATTTTAGCTACAAAGGTAGCTTATCTTCAAAAAATTACTAAAATTGATGAAAAAAATACTGAGTACTGACAAACGTAGTTTTTTAATAAAGCCATAGTATGGTGTTAAGCTATTTACTGGTGCTCGCTTGTCTAGCTGCACTTGAAGCCAGTTCAAATTTTAGTTCTAGCATGTATCTACCGAACACGTCGCCTCATAAGGTCACCTGAGATAGAAGTCAAAAGAAACCGTTTCACTTCAAAAATATAAGTAAAACAGGAACTTTGTAAAAGTATAGGTAAACCAGACGTTTTAAAAACACAGAGAATCGCTAGACAAAAGATGTCTAGCCGTCTAGCAAAAATGCTTTGTTCACTTTATTTCAATTTTCTACTTTTATTCATGAGTTTCATAATCAGTAACGCCTAGTGTTAAACTTAGTGTATTGTAGTACAAGTCCTAACTGTGAAAATCATGAACAAAGTGGCATCACCTAAGTGCTGCCGCACATTGGGCCAGCCACCGAAAGCGGCAACTAGACGCAGCCACTACATGCGGCCACCAGGCCAATCGCAGCTACTGGTAGCCACAAAATAGGAACAGAAGGCAAGCTGCTGTCCTTATAGGTGTTCAAGCTCCGCTTCTGTTCTCTATCTATGTTGTGCGGGCGGATAGAGGCCGGTGTTTGTGGTTGAGTGTGCGCGGGAGGCGAACCACCGCCTCAGCTAGTGACTCGGTCGGGGCCAGTCCAACGCTCAGTTTACGCCGACGCCATATCAAATCTATAAAATATCTTGTCCGCAGCTCATCCTTAGATGGTTGATCTAGGAGTTTAGGTTAAATTTAAAATACTTATTAGCCAAATTAATGGCTTTCATTAACAAAAATAGATTTAACTTTCCTCATTGCTACCGACAAGGTCATGTTTTACATGTGGTCGAGGCAGTACATATTTACAGACATCATTTTAGGTTTTGGCAATTTTTTACCCGCCTGCCTCTCACTAACCCTCCTTGGAATTCTGAGTGTATATATAGGGCTATATAGGGGCTATACTCATAATCCACCATGTGAGCCCAATGCTGCTTGACGGATGTCACATATTCTCGATTTTTTTTTATGATCCTTGAACATGCGGGTTTCCTGAAAAATCGAATTACCTACTAGGAATAAGTACAAACTTTCCATCTTTATAAAATTAGTTATATACCTATGTGTAAATCGCTTAAAAATATCACAATAGGAAGTGGCCGTCTTAATTCACAAAACAAATAACATAATAAGACAGTCCATCTACATGGTAACAAGTGATATTTAGTCATAATGTGAAAGTTTCTAATAACGTGTTAGGAAGCTTCTTCAAATCACGTTATGGTTGCTAAAGTACGTGATTTAAGAATAGTGATGCATCGTTGATCAGTAAATGTATTGCTAGGTTCACTTGGCATTGAAATGCTGTTTGTTTTTAGAATGGTTAAATCAGTTTCGAGTGATGGTTAAAAAAATGACGGTCGAGTGCGTAGTGTTACATAACTAAATAGATCACTTTAATAACACCAGATTACATAATAGTTTTAATGTGTAGGAGAGCGGGGAAATAATTATTAATACAATTTACATGTAATTGGTTTTCTCAAATTTTGTAAGTTTTTAAAATTAATGTAATTAATTTAGGCGTTAACCTATATTAATAAGCAGGTACATACAGCTACGTAATTATATAGAGCCTAGCTTCTGCCCGTGGTTTTACTCGTGTAGAGATCTCCACAGGAGACATGCATTTTTTCAGATAAAAGTTACACTCCAGTCCATTAACTATATTATAATGAATATTGTAGTTATTAGATATTATAGTATACAGGCTGAGTTTGAATTGGTATGTTATCCCGTAAGGGGGTAATTAGGTCAATGGTTGTCGACAAGACGTGAGAACCTCATTTGGAAATATGTCATTCATTTCCATACGAAAAAAATAAATTCGTACAACTTGTAAAACAAATGTTGTTGACCTCCTGTACATTGACCCCCTTTCAGGATAACAGACCAATTTAATTTCAGGCTTTATGTATTCTTCTATGCTAATATTATAAAGAGGTTGGTTTTTTTGTTTATTTGTTACCGCTTATCCCTTGAACCACTGCTGGTTCAAATTTAGAAATTCCTTCAGGACGCTATTTTAACCATGATTTCTATAGGCACTTTTTATCGTGATTCCACGTGTGTAAAGCCGCGGGCAGAAGCAAGTTATTCATAAACCCATACACAAATTAATACAGATCAATTTGGAATACTACTAAAATAACTTAGTTCTAGAATCGAATGATATATGAGCACGTTTTTATTTCATATTCAATTCCACATAGCGACCTGTATGTCCTTAAAGAAAATTTCCGTCTTTGCCGTGTAGACATGTCTAAATGGGACTTAGCACTTTAGCAACTACTTACCGAACCAAGTTACGTATTTACTTCACACTTACTTAAGAGACGTAGGGCGTAACTGCGCCAAAAGCTAGGATTTATGTTACTCAAGTCTTGACTGTATCTCGACTTGAAGGCGCGCCCATTACTTTATAAAAAGTTTATTACGTTTCTAAGCGATGATGGCTTAGTAGTAGTGAGGTCAGTCGCCGATCTCAAGGTCAGTGGTTCGAATCCTACAATGATCTTTAACTTATGTTCGTGGTAGAGCATTTTCTAGTGCTCGCCTGGCTAGCTACCATCCTCAAGTTGAAAATCTGTTTTCAAGCCCCTATCAGTGTGTTCCGGCAGGTGCACTTGGGAGTCAGTTCTAATCTAGGTGTAGAGTATCCACATGCATTTTTCCGATACAAAGTAGCATATAATATTACTCTCAGGACAATAAACTACTACGATGGAAAAAATCAGGTCGATCCATAGCTCCGTCGCTGCGTAAAAGAAGGACAAACGGACACCATCACACTCTCGCATTTATAACATTACGGATTTGGGGAATTAAACGCTCCTTTTCTTTGACACCTATATGATTCAGTATCTGTAATAACTATCAAACCGTCTAACGTGACAATGAGATAGTAGTAACAGGTTTATCGAAACCTGCAAAGCGTTAAACATCAAGAAAACAACGTAAAATATACGCGCTAAGAAACAGTTACAAGACGTTTAATTCAATCTATTTATCTCAAATTACAATTCCTTCCTGGTACCGGAAAAGTTACGAGGCACGTTACATCACCCCAGTTAATATACCGTTTTTTATTCACAATTGACAACACTAAACAGCGGACCCGTTCAAACTAACGATGCAGTAAAACTGGAAAGTGTCTTAGTGTTATTTGTATGCAGAGGCTAAGACGCCGGCGTCATAAAGAGCGAACTGTTACTGCATTGTAAACGATACCTTGGGAGTGAGAAATTGTTTTATTGGTCGAGGGAAGTCAAGAGACTAAGATAAAGTAGACTTGAACGAAGAATATAAATCCTTAGACATACATATTCTAGTTTAAATTTGAAATCGTATTTTATTTTTTAATCTCCCGTCTCTTCTAAGTGCTTATAATTAGGACTGCCTCATTATAAGCTTCGACCACATCACGGTGGTTTCTCGATTCACGTGTGTGCATACCGGTACATATACTGCTGGTGAGTTCTCGCCACCAAATTTTCGCGTGTGAGTGGAAGCTAGCCAGTATAAGGTGCACTAGGAAATGACTAATGACTAGCTCGTCGAAGTGAACATGATAATAATCATCAGCCGGAAGATTTCCACTGCTGAACTTAGGCCTCCCCTTTATTATGGTGGATTTGGCGGCGTAGTTCACTATGATTTAGAGGCCTCTTGGTGATAGCAGTAAATTATGATGTTGATCGCTTACGCTGCTGCCCATTCCCAGCTTATTCTCTTCCGTGACCCACGGAAGAGAATGGGGAGGTCCCATTCAGATGCCGGGAAAACTCGGCAAAAAATATTATAATATCTGGCTTAACCTAGGATACGCAGGCAAAGGTAGGAGGTTTTCGGGCGGTCTGAAATAGTCCAACCAGGCCAGCCAGAGCTACTTGTCTTTTAGTAAGAAGTAAGATCTGCAGTATCTTTGCCACACAATAGACACAATACCGACAGCAAATTTCATACCTTAAAATGTGAAATGACAAAACAATTATTATTGTAGCATTTCCAACATAGAAAACTACACAAAATAAACGGAAAAGTTTTCGATGTCCGTACAACTAAGCTGCAATGAAGCGTAAACGTAGAGTTCGAAAATATCACTCCAGAACAGAGCAACTTTCGAATTAAGGCAACTGATGCCAACATTGTTGTTGGAAATCAGACACGTCCAAAATTGTAACAAAAAGAAATGTGTTTATATGTTTTCCACTCCAAATGGCACAACATGGAACACGACTAAAACCAACATTCCTTTTACAAAAGTTCTGGTGAGTTTTAAAGACAGCTCTAAGTGATACTGGACAAATGTGCTGTAAAATAAAAACAGCACTTTCAAAAACACTTACACGGCGTCGTAAGGTCGCAAAACATACGACACTGTTGCATAAGAACTGACTACGGTGGGACGCGTCCACGTTCTAGTTTCCTGACCACGGAAAAACAGTCTCGGCTCGTGACAGCCACGTACGTGACGCGCGTTGGTAACCAGACTGGCCGGCCCGGACGTATCAATGACAGGTTCTGGTGGGGCACTCACCCCAGTATTGGCCACATTTGTTCAGGAGTCTTTCAAATTTCAATGAGATGACGAGACGAATTATCCGCTTGGTAAGCGTCATGGACCACAACAATTGCAGTGTCACCTACAATTCTGAACGACAAAATCTTCAGCGTAACAACAATGCGCTTGTCTGCGTCACATATTACGAATTTGTTTTCCTTAATTACATCACACATCGATAGTAACCGTCAAACACTAAACAATTATATCATCTTACATTTAGTTTTTTTTACCCTCTATAAGTGTCGACATGGTGAAATATACTTAACCTAGGATACGACTGACTCTCAAGTGCAGACCGGAATACATCTTTAGATATTTGGTGGCAGATTTTCACCGTCGACGAGCGATAATTAATGCCCTATAGCTCCTCGCTATGGTAACGTTGTTTTCCTTCACTGAGAGGTACAAGGCTCAATGTAGTATTACACCGACCTATGCTAGCAACATTCCTTACCACTGAGCCATCATCGCGTCAAAAGGTGTTACAGTTGGTGTTAGTTATGTAAAAGGGTATAATTAATAATAAATAATGTTTATTAACTTATACCCTACACTGGAATTATCTGTGTAGCAGGATTAGTAGCACTTGGTACGCGGACTCTTATCCGCAACTAGGCCGTTTATCGGCCCTTTTTGCGTGAGCGTGTCGTGCACGCTAGTCCAACCACCCGATTTTGTCGCAGGTGACATGGACACTTGTTCGTAATTTCAGTTACAGCCGTAGATAAGGTACTAGCTACGCCCACGCTATCCGACGACCAGCTCCGCAAACTGCCTAACTGACTGGCTTTAATGAAGTTTTGACTCCGCAGCCCCCGGACCGTACCACACTTTGACGCAGACTTTGAAGAACTTCCGCCTTTGCTGCAACTGTGTTCGTTTCTTTTGAGCAGCATTCTTTTCAAGACTTGGTATTTTAATAAACGGTTTTTAACTTGGACGGAATGAGTAGAAACAGCTTTTTTTATCAAGACAGTATAACGTATAATTAAAGGCAACGGAAATACTGATCGAGCAAATTAGACAGAAAATCCTCGCACTGCGTGTACATTATGAGATATATATATATATATATATATTATTACGCAACCTGAAAAGACATCGATATTCCAAAGCCACAAACAACGTCGCTTTTAAATCTGCAATCTCCATTTGCTAGCAACTGTACACGATAACCATTGATAAAATATGGGCCAATTCACGAATTGAAGCAATTTTTACCTGAACCTTATGAATATGCACGGGGTAAAGAGTTGAATTGCTTCCGTTCCTGGCGCCCAAGTCTCGCACAACCGCACCGTTATTACCGTACAATTTACAACCGTTAACCGGCAAACAAAGGGGGGCGCTTATTTACGTCGAGGAGGGATGTGAAGGAAGTTCGAGAACGGATGGCACCCCGACGAGGATGTACACGTGGAAACTGGAAATTTTAAAGGTAAACACCGATGAGTCGCTCCTATTTCGCGGTGGGGCGAACACACACGATAGTCGATTGTTTATCCACCCAATGAAAGATATATAGCTCTAGTTCTGCTTGATTTCTTTCCGAGAACTATATCGTAGGTTGGCAAGACACGCGTTGAAATGCTCGTGAACGACTTCAAAACAAATCTGCAGCGTGAAACAATAAGAAATATTTTTTTAAGTCTCTTAAATATGTAAGCAGAGGTGATCTCGCTGTATAGTGTCTGCACGCCGATCGTTTTTAGTTATTTAACTGCTGCTTGTTTTTCTTACAGAATTTACAGCCGTTAAACTGGCAAACAAAACTTAGGGAGCTTATTTACACAGCCCCTGGGAAAGGAAATCCGAACGAACGAAACGGAACTAGCAGGCCAGCCAAGGAAACAAATATAAATCACCGAATTCGCGACAAACATCTTAAATTATATTAGCCGTTATTTAAGTAAAAGAAAAACAGATTTGAAGAAAAACATCTCGGTCCCGCCAAAGGTTTCCGCTAATAGGCAATTTGGAAAATTAAGCTTTGTTTGTGAAGGGAAACTTTCGATTCTTGGAACAACAAAGCGAACGTTGTTTTTAATTACAAAACATTGGAAACGAATTGTTTTTATTACTGTAACTTCTGTATTCTCGATGTTATGCTTGTTTTGCATCAAAACACAAAAACGTAGCGAGTAGGTAGCTGACGTAGAATTTAAGATTCCGCAGCAATGTTGACCGAAGAACTTAGAGTTGTGTAATCCGACAATTTGCCGTTCCTAACTCGCAAACACAACAAAACAAAGCGAACATATTCCCGGAGCTGAAAGGAAGTTCACTCGAAAAGGCAACTAGCTGCGGGAAAACCTTATATTGTTAAATTTATGATATGTTCCTACGTTCCAGTTTCTGAGGTCATTCTCGCCGGTATCTCAGTGATATTTCGCTGAAAATAATAACAAAATGTACGTGTGTATGTTATTGCTATTAGTCTCGGTTGCGCTCGTGCTTCGGAAATCCGTAAATATTTTTGTATCGAGATGTACAACCGATTGCTGTACTAATAACTCTTGAGTTTGTTCGCTATTTGGCTCGGAGTTGCAATGGGAACGCGTCTGGATGTCCCTGATAAGTGTTTATTGGCCAATTAGTGGCAAACGAAATAAGGTCTATCGGACCCGAGGAAAACGGATCCGATTACGCTTAGAGACTCTTGCACCTAATTCGCTAACATAGATAATTTAATCAAATCTATTTATAAACCTGACCTAATTGTGACATTATTATTGCTTAGTAGTAATTAATCACGCACTATTAGCCTATTATTCAGTATCGATTCAATAAGAGGCTAATAGCTAACCAGTCAAAGGTTTCAATAATATTATAATAGTGGTCAATAATAATGATAACAAAATATTGTCACATGTTACTAGACAGTGTCTCGCCAACTAACTGACCCACATGCTCACTTTCGCAGTACATACAAAAGATATGAAAGTGTAAAAGTAAATCCGTCGTAACTCTAAACATATTTAGACTGTTACCACTGATAGTTTCAAATGCAAACATTGCGGTTGTACAACAGACAGTTGATCATAAAACGTAATAGGATATCGAGGAGAAATTTTGCAAATGTAACCTGACTAGATCGCGTGGAGTCCTCGAACGCCGTGATTGCGAGTTGCTAACTAGGTATTTAAGTAAGGTAGCTAAACTTGCTCGTGATCCATTCACTATGTTCCAGTAGCCAGTACGCTGGCCGGATACATAACGACCTCGCTTTAATTATTTTACCGCATTACCCGCGCATGCAGTCAAGCGAAACTTCATAGGAAATAAAAAGACTTACAGCGTTGTTTTTCAACTTCACCTTAACCCCAATCTAATCTGGCAACACAAAACTAAGGTTATCCCGAAGGTAATCGAGAGCATTAAAATAATATTTACGTTAAGGAAATTGTCGTAATACGTCCTCCTTTGCCTGTTTGAACACGATATTGAGATATCAATGGTGACTTCAAGAGTAAACACAAAGACAAACAATCTGAATACTTAAAGACTCAATTAATTTGACTCCCAGAGCGGTAAGCCCTGAGCAGGTAAGTACAGATCTCTGTTTCCATTAGCATTAAGGACATTTTCATGGCAAATAAGGTTAGTGGAATTAAAGTGGATATTCAAATTGGATTAGACTTGAACGTTCTTACTGGCAAGGAGGAGGCAACCGCAAAACTATCAACGATTCTACGGAGCATGCCTGTGCACTGTGCAATATACTATCGACCACGGTATGAACTTTCAACTCGAAATATAACATAGGAATTGATACACAATGTTAACGCTTTAGACAGGGTTGTTTTTTCTATCCTCGTTTCATTTTGTTAGTGGTAGGACTAACTCTTCTGCGAGTGTCCGTCTGGGTTGTTACCACCACTTTGCACGTGAATTGTGCCGCCAAGCAGTAATGTGCAAGCATTACTGTGTTCCGGTTTGATAAGCAGAGTAGCCAATGAAATTACTGGGCTTATGAGACTTAATACCTGATGTCTCAGGGTAACGAGCGCACTGCAGTGCCGCGCAGGCCTTTGTATTTCAAAGTTCTTACCATCAGGCAAACGACCAGCTCGTCTCGTTACCAAATAACATAATAAAAAATATACGATAGAACATAATAAGGATATACGTGATTATTGACATTTGATATAAGCTACAAATATAGACTAAAACTATTGCCATTCAAATGTTATCTTGGTCGATATGAGATAATATCAATGTTCATTGTAAGCATTTTAAATTAGTTCCTAAGTAAAGTTTTGTATTATGTTTTCATTCAAGTTTTCAGTCGCCTGCCCAGGATTTTGTACCATTTTCGACAAGCCCTTAGTACCATAACCGTCTTGTGTGTGTTTTATTTTTGGCGCATTTTCGTATTTCACAGGTGCTGGCTGGCATCCCTGCCTCCGACCTACGACTATAAGCGCCAGATCGCGTGACTGATTAGTCATTAACAACCTTACTTTAAATAAAATTTGAAAATGAACATGAACCAAATCTAATGTTACCAAATCTACGAAAACCCACTGATTTTATATGTAAGAAAACAATATAACCAAGAGACTGAAGAATATCCCGTTACAATGTATAAAGTAGTGAATAACCGTGAAAGTCTAAAACAGTGCTAGATGAAGAAAAACTGCAACTTCTACAATAGTTTCAACAAAGTTCTCATTAAGTAATTGAAATCTTTTGTTAAAGAATTAAGTAAGTTCACTAGTTTCAGGGAAGAAACTTACCGAACAAAATCTTGCATTCAAACAATACGCTTATATAAATAAGTTTCACAACTCCGTTGAAAACCAGGAAGGCACACCGGAGGAGATGAATTTTAATTTGTACATTTGCAAATTTACCTACATTTAAATATACCCAAAATAAGACGGCGCCTGAATAAAGTTAATTTTGCGGTGTTATAGGATGGTGGCATTCAGTGTGCAACGTCCGTGATAAGAGTTACAAATTGCTGTTTTACCATATTTAATACAAAATTAAGCAAGTTCCTTAAAACTAAAAAAAAACCTATTCCTAAAATAACGCTAGAGGCCAAACGTCTCTGATTTTGGATATGGCTATTCAACATATTAAGGAAGTACGTGTAATAAATAAAACTGGACCGGCATTGATGAATGACATCGTGTTGGTCATACATATGCAGTTGCTATATGCAAAAGAAGAATGTCGTCGTATTTTGGCCACATGTAGGCCACGCGATTGGTTGATTCGTTGATTGTGGGGAACTCACATTATGTTTATTAGTTTATCGTATTTATTTATACTACACAATCGGGAATGACAGCCAATCCACCAATACCGAAGTTAAGCTAGATTCTAACCCTCTTATTTCATTGGTTAGATTAATCTTGCGATACAAAAACCGTTCATTGATTTCCAGGCCAAGATGTTAACTAAATAATCAAGAACATAATATTAGATAAATTGTATGCGACATCCATCAACACGCACTTAATTAGACTCATTCCGGTGAAGAAACGAAGACTGCAGTTACGGCGGACGCACAAATAACTTTTATAGGGCAATTTACAGCGGAGTTATGTCATCAGGAAACTCCATAAATCGGCGAGGGAAACGTAAACGGCCAGCGATTATAGCCTTGAGCAGGTTTCTAGTGCGACAATAAAACCGAACTGGCCACTCAGCCTGAGGGTTGCAAGTTGCAAATCCTGAACCAGTGCACAATATATCACGATTTTCATGCTACCATGTCATAATTATTGTTATTTTAGGTACCAGATTTGGTGACACACAGCGTTCATTTTCATCTTAGGCAATCAGGTATGATTGCCTAGGTTGACGTACTGGAACGTTACTGGAAGTTAGGTTTCTTTCACAGCTTCTTTGCTACTTTAAACGTATTTAGATAGATTAAAATCCGAAATTGCGACTGCAAAAATAAAGTTTGGATATTAAATTTATTTGCGTTTATCATCCAGAAATTTAAAGAAAAACAAGTGTCAGTTAAATATACTCGTATCGTTGAACACTAAGGTATTAACTTCAACGTTGCATCCGTTAAAGACTTGAGATTTCACGGAAGGAAATATAATATACATCATTGTCAAGGTTCCATCTTGATAATATAACAAAGACCTCGTTTGCAGCATTAGAATATTAAAGCAAGCTTTAAATATGAGGGACGTACGACGTAAATACGACCAACAAAACAGGGTTTTACTTTATAGCACTGCTTTTATATGTGCCCGAATCTCAAGATTTTCGGGCTTCGGTTAATCTTTTCTTGCCATCACAACGCACGGTTGTTATATGACATAGGTCACAGACTTTTTTAACGCTTGAACATTGCAGCAATGGTAATTTACTAAAGTGATAAAACGTGTTTTTCCTCTATGAAAATATTGGTTTAGTATTGTTAAGCCTATGTAGATACTAATCGGTCAAAATATCTGTGCACCTCGCTGTAATGCGATACTCCTGTTTCGTCCTTTGAAAAATCCCGTAGAAAAAAGTCAACTTCAGTTTTTTTCCGAATTTTTCAATTTTGTCGGGAATTTCTCTCATTTTTGTTTTCTTTAAATATCTCGGAATATCACGAAGATTTATAAAAAAATGCCAAATCGGTCCAGCCCCTCTCAAGTGAATGCTCTTTCTAACGAACAGCAATTAATATTTTGTACTTGTGTAGTATATATGTATACCAGTCCGTCATAGTTTGTTATTTGCCGTGGTGCATCAATTTAACCGGTTTTAGTTTTAACAGGTCTATCTCACCTAATTTTAAGTAGTTACAAAGTGATCAAAGGTTTTTTATTTTATTTTACAAGGTAACGAGTAATCCAGTCGTTTTCCTGATGGTAAGCACAGCGCATTTCAGTGTTCAGGTTACTCAGAATCTTAGAATTGAGGCATTAAGTCTCATATACCTACGTTCAATAATTTCAGTGACTTACAGTTTATCAAACTGGAACACAGACATACATGCTTCTGCTTAGCGGTCTGCCTCATACTCGAGCAAAGCGGTAGTTACACCAACGGACAACCACAGGTGTCAACCCTAACTCCTATCACTTGACAAGGTAGCAATTGAAACACAGATTAAGGCGACAATATTTCAAAACTCACAGCAAGATAAGGAACGGAAACAGTCACGGGCCAAGCCATTGTCGACTGCAAAGGACAGTGTAATAATAAGCCTAAAAAAAGTCATAAGCCTTGATTGCAATACCCGATAAGTACACTATAACCCAAGCATTGTAACTGTAGACAGTACAAGGTTAACCGTTCACTGCCTGTTTAAATTATGCTTAGTGCGGTTTTTCATATCCGCATTTAGATAATAAACGAGGCTCTCTTGTGCATCGACCAATTATTATTATTTTATTACCTACACTCGTAACAATGTACTAACTAACTAACAATGTAATAAAATCTTAGAAGTCAATTTTAAAACTGTACTTTGTATGTATACGTAGTTCGGATAGCAAAACTATAATTCGGTATCATAGAGCTGATCTGATGATGGATGGAGGAGGTGGATAGTGGAACTTTTCAGTGGCTACAAGTAAGTAAACCCTTCGAGTTTCTCCAGTTCGAGTCGCTCCATACAAATTACTCATCGTATGACTGTGACGTCACATGCCATGCGCTGGCCGTAAAGCAGTACTAAAAACATGCATTTTGTTGATTTTGGTCGTGAAAAACTCGCGGTCACACGTACGCCTATTTCAAAATTAAAACAAGTAAAATTGCTTTAAAACAGCGGTGAACCTACTTCGGTGATATACTGCTGAACCGATTTTGGTGAAGTTTCTATAAGACCAATCTGAAAGTATATCTTTTCAAATAAAAATCGAATTTTCCAAATCGGTTTGTAAATGATGGAGATCTGAGGTAACAAACATAAAAAAAATACACACCGAATTGAGAACATCCTCCTTTTTATTAGGAAGTCGGCTTAAAAACTTCTTGCAATGTGTGATTAGTTGATTATACTTCTTCTAAGACTGGCTAGCTGCATGGGTAGCTGGTAACACAGATGGGCTTGTTTTTACAGAATTATAGGTCTACAGACTACACGATAATTATCTAATTTCCATTTAGCTTTGTATATATTTATATGTATTTAACCGGATTCACTCCTCCGGTTAAATACATATAAATATGAGTAATACTTACGAAAGTTTTAATCAAGAAATAGCTTTGTATACTCTGTCGGGTTACAATTTAATAAACTTCGCATAATCTGATGTCTATTTATTGATTCTATTAAAATAACTTATCTACGTGCACGTATTTCTCGGTGTTATGATTATGTTATGCCAAGGTCTTTGAGAGCACGAATACCAGTTAGAAGAGCATATTATTTTAATTCATTTTGCATCATTTATTGTTTTTAATTTTTTGTTACTTTTCTTAGTTTTTTAAGATCTTTATTTTTAAAATGTTCTGTATTGCGGTGATTAATTTATCTGTTTTTGTTTTTACCAGGTTTTAGGAATGTATCTCGCCAAGTTCCTCAAGAGTGGGTCTGGGTACCTACCAGCGCTTTGCTCGTGTGATCTGCCGTCAAGCAGTAGGGCCATATTTACAGGTATAGGGCCCATTGTGGTCCGATTTGATGATCACAGTTAGTCTGCGAAATTTTTTGAGACGTAATACCTGATGACTGAAGGTATATATATATATACTTAATGCCCTCTGTAGTGCCGTGCAGGTCGTTGTTTCGAAACTCTTGAACTTTCTTGGTGGCATAGCAATTGTTATAGGCAAGCGTTATACTTAGATCAAACGATGTCGTTATACTGTTGATCTTAGTTGAGATTTCAATATTGTCTAGTAATCGGCAGCATAATGCCAACAGTTGCAAATCACAATATATTAGATCACGCTAATAACGTGCCCGTCTCATTACCTATACATACAAAATAATAGGATAAAAAAATTAAAAATATCTGATCATTGCCCAATCGTGCTTAGAGTAACTTACATTAGTCCGGTTTTGAATAGCTTTCGGCGCATGGGTTACTTTCATTCAACACTAACTGCCTACTATAACGACTTGTACCAGAAGAGTAATGGTAGTCGAACGAAACATTTGTCAACAGTGAAAGTTGCATTAAAGTCTAATAGATAATCTGGATTGCGTTTAAAACTAACAAATTACTGTGTAGTTGAAATTGAAATATTTTATATAATGGAAAGGCGTTCTAAGCTTCAAGCTTCAAATAATTATGCAGTATCATTAGCAAGATGTTGCTGACCGACCAAGTCGGTTCCAAGTCAGTAAGCGTTGACCGAATGTTATTTAGTTCACCAGAAGCACAAAACAAATAGGTTGGAGGCGTTGGAGCCGCCGAATGAACAGACCTCCAATGCTGCCTTGTATATCCAATTAAACCGAATCCGATTAACATCAAAGTGATCTTAACTTAGTCCGATCAGTATGTATATTGTCTTAACGCAATTAGAATCATTCTAGGAATTCTAGATTGAAGAGAGATCGATTGCTGGTCGACAGTTTCAATCATATATATATATATATACTGTACCTATACTATATAGGTAGAGAGCTTGAGCGTACGGTAAGGGAAACAGTGATGTAACTATATACATGGAATTTTCCAAACAATCCTTGGCCATCTCGTAAAAAATCTCCAAAGCACGCCTGGCCAACTTCGAGTTGAATTTCGTGTCGCCCAGCATCAGTGTGTTCTGGTAACTGCAAGTTTAAACTGAACATGAAAACCAGCCGCTATTCTAAGCTTAACGACAGTGACATAAAAAACTAACATTATGAATGTGAATTGATGCTCTCAACTTCAGTCCTCACGTCCCGTTCAGACGAGGACAGTCGGACGCCGTCCAGCCGTTTATCGGCAAAGTTCCGCCATACAAGTGCACTCGACCAGAAAGTTCGAGGTTCTTTACGTAACAGCGGCCGGCATACAACGCGTTTTCGCCTCGATTCATTACGATCCCGGCGACCGGAAAAATGACCTCGGCGACTATTACCATCACCTAGTTCAGAATTGTGGGATAAAGAGCCAAACTAAATGTGAATTTTTGTGCCAATTCAGTAGGAACCACTAATCTCTAAACATTTAGCTCAGAAAGAATTATGTGTAAGATTTTTTATTTCATTTTTGAAATATGTGGAATGTTCCTTTCGGGAAACCGTAAGCCTGCATGGGCTAGTAGTGACTTTTTTTTTATTTGGTAACGCGACGAGCAATTCGTTTGCCTGATGGTAAGCATAACGCCGGCCCATAACAATTGCAGTGCCACCCAGAACTTTGAAACACAAAGGCCTGCGCGGCACTGCAGTGCGCTCGTTACCCTGAGACATTAGGTATTAAGTCTCATAAGCCCACTAATTTCACTGGCTACTCTGCTCATCAAACCGGAACACAATAATGCTTGCACCCTACTGCGTGGCGGCAGACTTCACGAGCAAAACTGTGGTAATAACCCAGACGGACCATTCGCAGAAGAGTTAGTCCTCCCACTAACAAAAACTGGTGTTTACTTAATTTAATGCGGAATGTTTGCTTTTTGTTTTCGACCATATTTAATTTTTCTTAGTAGTTTCGGTTTCTACGTGGCAAAGAAAATAATAGAACTTACATATGTACATATTTGCAATATTATACTTATCCCTACTAGCCACTTTTATCGTTGCTTTCCAGCAGTCTGAAGGATTCTGTATCCAGGTCAAGAAATAATTTAAAAAAACTTCCCGGCCGTACTACGGCCGCGGAGAGTTTTCAGCATGTTTTCAGCATAGACTAGTACTATAATAAAAGGAATAGAGTGAGCTCTATTGCCTATTTCGAGATGTACGGCGATCAGCGCCACTTACAAAAAGGCGGTCAAACTATTTTACTATCTATGTGTGCATTTTTTCATTCACGCTGTCCTAGCTATGTGTGCATTCTATATTTCACACACATTTACACTATTACTATGGTTCCTGTTAAGTCCCTGCTCAAGTAAATGAACATACTCAAATGAAAAATTGCAGCCTTTCTCATATTTGTGCCTAGGAGTAGGAACACAATATTACCTATACAGTACATACTATAAACTATTTTTATTACAGAATTTAGTACATACATTACAGAAACCATTTGTTATTTGTTATCGGTTTCCATGGTAACCATTTTAAATTTGTCATTTTTTAAGTAGGTAACTTCAAAATAGTTCCACGCCTATAATACACAGATGGCGTTAGTTCCTGTGTCTCTGGGCTCGATTATGGAACTGTCATAAAGTGTGCCCCTCCTGGTTTTCAGCTTTGGCGGGAACGGGAAAAAGTGTTGTCGACGATTTTGTATTATTTTATAGATTTACCAAAACCTGTGTATTTTCGAGTGCTATGTGTAATAATTGTGGATGGAAATTGTAGAGGGTTGTTGTTTGTATTTATAACGTGCACGAGTGGAAAGCAAATACCTAAATTTAATACAAAGACGATAAACGAGTATTTGGGTATTCTCTCCAAAACGTTCTAGCAGCTTTCGGTAAAGATAAAAATCTACCGCTATCCACTGCTTTACTGGAAGATGACTTTGACTCTACCGTGAACCGAAGTAAACACTGAACAGTGTCGCACCCATGCAGTGTTGTGTTTCAACTTTCAGTCCAAATTACGCTGGAGCTAAGCTAGCAAACCAAAAATATAGTGGACGGCATTGGTTCCAGGGCATCGCTGCAGGTTATTGGTAAGTGCCTCACTATTCTTTTTCGTCCACTAACGTCGAATATATATATACAGTATAACCATCGAAAACAATAACGCGAAACCCCCAATAAACAACAATGGTTAATAGTTAACATCTCGCTATAGAAAAATCAGTGCCTACAGCAAAGTTTAAGATCTAAAGGGCCGTATGATTCGGGAAAAGAGGATGTGTGGAAACCCTATCTCCGAAAGCGACATTGTCTCATTGAGTGGGGCGTTTCGGTGAAAAACTTGCCTGTAATGTAAGCCCCTACATTCTACCAGGTCGTAAATTGCGAGTTGGTGCGCCATGCATGAGTTGTGCAAAGTGAGCGATAAACCGGCACCATTCGAGTGTGGGCGTCAAAAGTTATGACGTCAGTTTTTATCGGCCAGGGTGACGTGAAACTTCTGCATCAGTGCCTCGATGACATATTATAAACAGGGAGGATTAAAATTGTATGATGAAACATTAATGGAAATGCGTAAACATTTTTTTTTTGAGATTTTTCTTTTGCCTCCTGCTGTCAAGGCATTGCCTCTACCTGCCACCAAGACATGATAACCATTTTTTAAATTTTTGTCTGTCCGTCTCTATGCCTGTCTGTCTGTTTGTTTCGGGTAATCTCCGAAACGCCTGGACCGATTTTAACGTGACTTTCACTGCCAGATAGCTGATGTTACAAGGAGTAGCTTAAGCTACATGGGCGAAGCCGCGGGGCGCAGCTAGTTAAAATAATTTCTTAGGTTGTCACAACTACACAAGTACTGTTAATATAGTTGTTTTTTTGGATCTAATTATCAAGTTGTTTTATTCAATGACCTAATCTAAAAAGAGTATGGGTCATGTGTCTGTAGATTGTAATGTAATGTAATTATTATTATAACATCAACAAAAAACGACACATTGATAGGCCCCTATCATCTAAAGGTTAGATAATTCAATAATTTTGACACAGTCTGAATATTTTATGACCATGAAATAGATTTGCTTTGATTTATAGATCTATTATTTCATGCTACTTATGTATACTATAAACCCTAGTACTTTCAAATAGTGCAATATTAGATCATAGGTTGTTAGATAGACACTGTTAATTGTTTTGTTTTGCCTACCACAAATGGCCCTGTTATGATTAGCAATGTGAATCACATACAGACAGATTTAATGCCTTTTAATATTAGTACCCCCGCTTGCAGGTTGAATATTATGACCATATTTTTTATTGTAACATCTGAAATGTAAAATATTGTGTATTCTTGCAAATAAATGTTTGATTTGATTTGATTTCACATAGCTGGCATTGAACATTGTTACAGATAATGGGTAGACAATTCACATTTATTCACATGGTAGAGAATAGACCGGGTTTTCTCTGACCTCAGACATATATGCAGCTGATTTAAAAAGTACCTTTTTATTCTTGATCTGTTAAAATTCACCTTGCCTGATCTAAAGCAACCTGTTGAAAATGATGAATATACTAAACCTAGTTTAGAACTGGGTCTGAAGTGCACCTGCCGAGACATACAAATAGGTGCTTATTTTGTTATTATAAAGAAGTTTTAAATAAAAACTTTTACTAATGACATATCTTTTTGTCAGAATTGTGCATAATTTATTTTAATATAATTGTTTCTTGCATGCTAAAAGATTTAACAATAATTGTTGTTTGTACATTAATATATTGATTATAGGTTAGTGTTTACACTATACCACTTGATGTTAAACAAGTAACAATGTGATTGATGGTGTCCACACTAAGGCAATAAAGATGATACTGACATTGATGCTTAGTGACAGATTTTGAATTAGTCAGGCAAGCATTAGAAAATCCTGTGGTCTTGCATCACATAGTTTGCCTTCACTGGAAGCTAAATTATTATCAGCCTGCTGATAGAGAGTGACTTCTAAAACGGAGAATGTAGATGGCTAGATTTTAAATTGTTTTAAAAGTGTTAAGTATACTTTTGTTAAGGCTGTTTGGTGGTGAAAGTGGTCCACCATATTTGATTACATTATTAGACTGTAAGTTAAAAAAACTGGATGTGATGTATACCTATTACATAATTATATTCTGCATCAGCAATTTCCAAGATCCTATTAGTATGTTCCAGCAACCTCACTTGAGAGCCCATTCAGTGTTTAGTACATATTTAATTTTGATCACACAAACATTTATTAACAGATACTTAAATAAATAATGATAAAATGCTACCATATTGTGAATTAAGGCAATTTAAATAGATATATATATAATATTCTCCCATTATCTGGTTGGTTTTGACCCTGTCATTGTTATATTACATACTACAGAAGTCAATGTCCTATGCACTAAATACTCATGGAACTTTACAAAATTTCAACTATGTTGATTTCTTTCATAATAGTTCTAACTGGAATATTTTTATTAGAATTTTAATAATTTGGCAGTTAAAATTCCAGGGCCAACAGATAAATAATGTTAAATTAGCTAGATGATAACCTTTACTCCCTTATCATCATTCTGTTAGGTTTTATAGTCTGTCTTTTGTTTACGTAGTTGATATAAGACCTTCTTAAAATATAATTTACATAATAAATGACAAAATATAGTAGATAATTATTATTAATAAAATATGTTGTGTTACAATTATAAACTGCACAGTATACTTGCATTGATATTTAGCTTATCTATACAAATAAATAAAATTGAAGTGTTTGTTTGTAATATCAAAATACTAGCTTTTAACTAAATGCATATGAAAGTACATACGGTATCTATAACCAAACAACTATTATTTTAAAAAAATCTATCTTTATGTTTGTTCCAGCTAATCTCCGAAACATTTGAACCGATTTTGACAGGACTTTCATTGGCAGATAGCTGATGTTACAAGGTGTAACTTATACTATGTGGGTAAAGCCGGGGGTACAGCTAGTAATTCATATATTGAACAATTGTTATTACCTAATAGGTACTTAATTAATTAAAATTTAATTCAATATTCATTTTTAATTCACTTTCTTATATGAATAAAATGCAAACCAGTCACTATGGGATTGTCATTTTAAACTTATAACTAAAAATAAACTATATTATGCACAGTGTGGTAAGACCAGTATTCTGTTACTGGCGTTACTTCCTTGGTACCAAGAGCAAACAACTTTCGCTACATGCTTGGCAACGTTGGGCGGCCTGCGCTCGCTGCCTGACCAGACGGTGCGCGCGCCTGCCTACCTCATCAACATACTAAACAATGCTCAACGCACCACAACCGACTTGGAAACACCTACTTTATAATTACGCAAGCCTTAAAAACAAGACCTGAAACCAGTTCATAGCTACTTCAGCAGCGCTTGTTAGACTCGCGTTTGAACCACCACGTAACACTTTAACAGAATTCTGCTGACTTGAATCATGCACAAGAATAACAGAGGAAGTACTCACCGTTTGTGTTTATCGCTCCAAATCCCAAACAATATAAAAACTGTCACTCACTCGTTTAGAACACAAAACACAGTCTGTTCACCTCTTGACATCTGACATGATTTGATAACGGCAACGGGAAAACCACAATTATACCCCACCATTAACTAGTCCTTGTAAAAGCGCTATCATAAAAATAATAAGATATATTAAAAGTTGTGCAAAACTATCGCAAAATAACGATACAAAACGTAAACAGCTACCTACTTTGACAGAATCATTCAATAAACTGACACTTGATCGCGGCTGCCAACTTGCCAGCTGCATACCACTATCGTTTTCTACGGTACCAACATAATGTCACAAATTTTGAATAAATGAACAAAGAGAATATCTAAGGGGCACCCTAGACGCTCAATCAAACGTACGTTTGCTTGTCAGAATAACACCCAGTGGGTGGACGATGGCTGACAGGGTCCTGCACGGAGTGAGAAAGCGGCACCGCGACCCCGTCCCAAGCTGAGCCAAAAAACGTCCCAGTGGTTTTTTAGTGGGTACGCCGTGGTGGGTGGGAGTCTACAAACCCTCCCCATCCACCCTTCCCTCCCCCGCTCACCGGAAAAACACTAAAGTCCTTCCGATAAAGTTAAATTAATTGATCTCATTGTATTATGTATAGCATTGATTTAGAAGATTTGTATGTTTATTGATGTGCATTCTTCTGTGTTCGGATTTTTTCGTCCTAGTCCCACTTTTTTAAAAGTTACGGGCAGGCGGGGGCGCGGTGTTATGCGGCGTTACTAATAGTATAAAAAAAAGTCATTTTTGTAAGCTAGTAACACCGACAATCAGCTGTCATTTTGCTGTCATATTTCATCATCATCAGCAATCTGTCATGTCAGTCGACGATATCTCTTTTTACGCAAAAAACTGTAATCACTGTGAAACATAACTTTTCTTTGTTTTGTTTAATGCCTATTAATTAAGAGAGTGGCTTAATTAGATCCGGGAAAATGTCTAAATTCGAGGATAATCCGTTCAGTGATCCAACCATAGACAATCCGTTTGCTGTACGTAGCCCCTTGCAATGTGTGAATTTTGTTTAATAAAATAGTGGATATAACTGCTGGTTTGTTTTAGGATCCATCGGTGCAGCAAGTAGCGAGGAGTACGAATAATGCGGCTCGAGGTCTGGACGATTACAACCCCTTCGATGGCCAGCAAAATGCTAATCAGGCTACGGTAAACTCATATTCGGTATTAGTCATTAGGGAGATTCTTGTAGGTGTCGAAACGAACAACGGTATAGACTGATATCAACTACTGCCGCTAACCTGTTTAAGTTAATGACATTTTATGAGATAGCTGCTTAACATTGTTGTGATATCTTCTAGACCCTATTTTTTTGTTTACATCGAGTAAATTCTAACTTTCTTACTAGGTATTTAAACAATACTGTTACTAAGTTTGATTCGATCAGGGCTGGATTAACCATGTCTGGGCAGGCGCCCGAGATGTGCATTGCCTAGGGAGGCAATGCACATCTCGGGCCCCCTTTTCTAACCATAATAATATTTATGCTATAATAATTTGAAATGTGTAGTGATATGTACTGAAATATGACGATATAATATAAAAACAATGCAATATTCATAATTTTGTCATTGAGGGTTTGTGACATACAAATATTCAAACTTAAATTTCACTCGAAAAAAAAATTTTAATTTTTTTTCCCGGGTGCGGGCCCCTACGCTTTTCCCTACTTTGCCTTATGGATAATCCGGCCCTGGATTCGATCATCACTTTATAACCTTGAGAAACCTTTATAGACAATTTTAGATATCAGAAAAAATAGTATTAACCAAATTTGTCCCTTCAAAAACCTTATGCTTGTAACCTTTGTTGTAAACTTTGGTGATTTGAAGCTACAAGCAACACAACTGTCTTAGCATTTCAACCTAGAAACAAGTTATTACTAAGACATGATTAATTAATAAATTATATCTAAGACTGTACAAAGATGAAAGAGTTCATACCACCATTTGAGACTGATATTAAATAGTATAATCTTTTTAATGTATGTTAACATTTTTTTCTCTCTGTTCTTAGTGTTATTAGCATATGGCATAAGATAATGATATCTTAGGACATAATTATGTTGATATGTTTAGTCATCTTGTCAAGCTCTTACACAATATTGCAGCCCCCTCAACAGCCTTCGCAGCCTGCCATCATGCAAGCAGTATCACCACCTGCAAGTGGACAGTATTCTAGACCTTCACCACCACAACAGCAACAACCACAGGCTGCACCACCCACAAACTTCACAACCGCTGATTTCCAGGCAAGTAGATTCTCATTATGATAGGCTGAACACAGATTTTCAATTCAGATTATACAGCATAAAACCTAGTGCAAGAACCTAACCTAGTGTAATCGAACTAAATTAATTATTATTATGGTAGCCCTGACTTAATATTGTCTCACAGAAGGTGTGAAAAGTAGAGTATTCACCTCTATGATAAAGCTCGTCTTCGTCTTGAGCAGCTTGAACCCTTTGCTCGAAGTCCTTTACACTCAGGGTCCAATAAGCCGCCTGTGACATATAAGACACCTCTTGGTGCATAATCTACTATTGTCCTCTTATGACATTGAACTTCAACTTGTATAATGGGCACTCTGTCTGCTATTCAGAGCTATGTGTGTGTGCATTGTATGCCTGTTATTAAAGAACAAAAGTATATTCTATTGATTATCTGTTAACTGCATGACCTTTAGTGTTCATAATATACCCTAATGTTACAATTCCTTTGTCTGTTTACACAGGAATGTGTTTATAGTGGAAGTTGTTGTTATTTTAGAATGTGGCCAAATGGTTGATAACACTATCTTGTGACTCAGTAAACTAACACAGAGATTAATGATATCTTTTGTTAACAAGTTAGGATATTTACACCAACTGTAGACTTCTGATACAATAATGGCTTGATGGATCACGGACATGAGATTGACTGTTGATTCATATGTCAATAATTTGAATCTTACAAAAATCTTTAAATGTCAGTGAAGGAAAATATTGTGGTGTATACCTATGGTTAAACCTACAACCATATCATTGTGGTATGGTGTATACCTATGGTTAAACCTACAACCATATCATTGTGGTAGGGCATTTTTTAGTCTGTCATCTGACTAGCTGCCACATTAGTTAGATATGTCGCCAAGCATTTACCTGTATACTTCGGAAACCATTTTCCATTCCAAGTTTAGCTTGTTAGCATCCTCAACCACTATCATCATTTAATATCAGATAGGTTTAATCGTGAAATGCTAAAACAATGTAAAATGATAAATATCAAGTAGATAGTAGATATATAGTGTAAAAAACTGCATGATATTAATATGCACTTTTGCTTTTTCCAAATCGCACGAAAGGAGCTAAAGGTAATCACCACTATATATTTTTATTTACGTAAATAATAATAATTTGAGTCACTTCCATGTATTATCAAATCATTGTTATCTAAGATTACACGCTAGATTCATTCTAGAAATAATCATAGCTATTATTATATACTATGTTTATAGAATTTAGATTATAGTTAAGTATTAACGTCTCATGTTTGCTGATCGATAAATAATTCTACCAAATATCTAATTATTGCTTTGAATGCTTGTACACATGTCATGTACCCAAACAAACTGGTTCTATAATCAGTTATTGTGGATGGTTACATCTTGAAATGCACATTCCAAATTCATCTCTAGGTTTTGAATTCCATACATGAAAGACACTGCTTGTACGAAATGAAACTTAATTGCTTAACTATTCCACCCTTTGGCCTTCCTTTGGTCGAAGCTTGAAATTTCCACATAAGACTCTCATAGGGTTTTATCACCCCAGCAAGCGGATGCACAATATGCCCCAAGTGAATACACAAACAACCCTAGCATATGCACAGCACACCCGACGCGCATCGACAGTGCAAAAGGCCATATCACCCCAAGTAGATTAAACGAATATGCACACGATGCACAATCTGGCGTTTAAATATTACGTCTAACATAGACAAATCTGCTAGTCCTTCAAATAATTCATGTATCATTTGAAAACTAAAGAGTAGTTCTCGCTTTTATGTCTTAAAATGCTTTCAATATGTATCCATTTTAAATATCACCGAGCTATTCACAGTGGAATAATATACTCGTAGATTAATTTAAGTAATTTAAATAATCGACGCGAAACTTGAAATACACGTAGAAGTTGACGGTTACATCATCGCCTAGTTACACAAGTATATAGGTGCGTAATATTTGTATCTTTTCTCATGGTAAGTTTTGTTTGTTAGTTATATACTATCAGTCCTATGTCTGAACATAGGCCTTAACCATGTTTGCTATGATATAATCAGCCCTGGCCATCTATTCATGACCTACGTTACGTATCCACGATTATACCCTATCGATCGTTTCGATACCAGGCTCATGTGCTTGTGGTGACTCACAGTGTCCACTCAAGCTCCAGTCTTAGGCTCTTATTGTTAAAAGGTGGTTTAGATTAACTACGATTTGTCTTTTTTGTTCTTTGACAATTTTAAACTGAATCGAAAGAGACAAAACATAGTTTGAGTCTTACGTAGCAGCGTCTGTCCACAGTCCATTCGTGCGATATAGCCGTCGCAACCACTTTCGCTTCGCTTTTTCATCGACCACAAAACGCATCAGTTTCCAAAAACCATATCTAATTGGTACCGATATCACACACATTGACGAATACCGTTCGTAACAGTTCTAAGATAACTCTACTTCAATAGCTCCATTCTAATTGAGAACTAGAAACATCGTTCATCAGTTTTCTCTATGCATATTTTTTTGTAACAACACTAAAAGTATTTACTCTCGTTAACGTCAGTAAACAGTAGATAGAGTGGACCACGTATTGTGTCAGTTCTCACTTGCTTTAATTTGAGCGTAGGTTTCGTTTCCCGTTCGTGATTAAACCATATTGCGAACAATTGCCATTTTTAGAACAGTTTTACTCTTATTTTCGTGTTTGCTACTGTACTGTAATATCCACTGATTAAAAGTTGTAATATACCTGTCCAAGAAAAACGTGTTTAAGTGACAGTTTTTATTATAAAATACATACATTATTCACCATGTGATTAAAAAAAGTTATGTAATATTGTATTGCTTACAAATTCAAAAAGTGTCCTTCAAGTTATAAATAAACCAGATTTGGTATATCATTATATTTCTGTGTCACAACTTCCTCGTGAGTTAATAGTCGAATTATATAATGAATATTTATGAACCTTACCGCTATCTTATTGGACAACGCTCAAATTCTTAAAAAATACCTTGAAAAATTCTAATAATGGCATTATCTGCACTCGATCTGCAGAGAAGACAAGAGGAGTTAGAAAAGAAAGCCGAGGAATTGGCCAGACGGGAGGCAGAACTAAGGGCGGGGTCAGCGGGTCGTCGCAACAATTGGCCACCTCTCCCCGCATTCTGCCCCGTCCAGCCATGCTTCTACCAGGACATTAACGTGGATATACCGCTTGAGTTCCAGAGAATTGTCCGACATTTGTACCATTTATGGATGTGTGAGTATTTTTCATAAGCTTTTATTTAACTAATTACTTTTATATCTACACTTTTTGATTCCTATTTAGGTATCAGGGACAAATTTATTTCACCAAATTCACCGCCTTAGTTCACCAAATGACGTTTACGGTAGGGATGGGCGATATATATCGATATTGGAGAAATATCGATATTCATGATCAAAATATCGATATTTTCATATCGATATTGGCATCTTTTAAATATCGGAATATCGATATTTTAAGAAGATATCGTGGTATCGATATTTTTTTTTCATGCATCTGGGATTCTGGGATTCTGGGGAATTAATATTTATTCAGAACATAAATCAAACTAATTACTTAAATTACGTATATAATTATAAATTTACCATCACTATTAAGTGTCTTTGAACTTAGATATTTTGGACAGCGAAAACTCTATCGGCAGTTTAACTGACTGCGGTAAGATTGAACTCATATTTTTGAATGAAATAAAGCATTGATCTGTCAAATTAAATCAACTTGTCAACATTATAAAACTTTATTGACAGCTATTAATGTCAATTTTATGCCACACTAACAACTGCCCGTGGGTTTCACCCGCGTTCCCACAGGTACCGTGCATTAAGTAGCTTATGTTACTCTCCGGTCCATAAACTATATCTATGCCAAAAATCACGTCGATCCGTTGCTTCGTTACTGCGTGAAGTTCGTGAAAGAAGGACAAACCAACAAAACAACAATTCAACAAACCAACAAATACACTTTCACATTTATAATATTAGTATGGATAGATTACAAAAAAAAATTATATTTCTTATTTTCTTGTATGATTACTTCCTATTCTGGCGTTGCTAATGGTCTCCTATAAATATTTGGTATGCATTCAAATAAAAGTAAGAAAAACCATCGATATTTATCAAAAAGCCTCAAAATATCGATATTTTCTAATATCGATATTTTGATGTCGATAATATCGGTGTATCGATAGTAAGCACTCGATATCAATATCGATTTCAATATCGATATTTTATCAATATCGCTCATCCCTAGTTTACGGTCTTACCACAAAAAAATATAAACGCACCCTAAACCTGTGTTAAATGGCGTTTAACTCTTAAACATGCATTAGTCGCGTGTTTAAATATGAGCAACCACAAATCCATACATCCATACAGATAAATAAAATTGAAGTGTCTGTTTGTAATATCAAAATAACAGCTTTTACTAAATGCATATGAAAGTATATACGGGACCTACACCAAAACAGCCTTTTTTTAAATTTTTGTCTGTCTGTCTGTCTGTTTGTTCCGGGTAATCTCCGAAACGGCTGGGCCGATTTTGACCGGACTTTCACTGGCAGATAGCTGATGTTACAAGGAGTAACATAGGCTACTTTTATTTTGGAAAAAGAATTAGGGTTCCGCGCAAATAAAAATAAAAACCATGACATCCAATATCTCCGCGCGGGTGAAACCGCGGGGCAGCAGCTAGTCTTAATATAAATTAGTATAAAAGTCTAACCGTTGTCTAACTCCATTCTATGGTGACATTTCTAATCATTTTAGACGTTTGTCTTTAGACACTGGTGCCAATTCTCTTGTTCACCTGACTAAACTAAACTAAACTATAATATTTCTTAATTTAGTTTAGAGAGTTCTCAAAGCTATTCTGTTGAAAGGTCTGATTAAATTTAGTTACCGTATTGACAGCACTATATTTGATTTTGACAACTACTAAATTGAATTGCTAGTGTTGCCAGCGTATCGAATATTAAGATATATTATTGACGGACTGATCATTCTGATACATTTTTGCAGTCATATTTATTTTGTCTGTGCCTGTTTTCTTTGATCTGTGGAGTGGACTGTGTTACTTTACTCTGTGGTGTCCTGTATTTTAAGGGATGCCCATTTGAGAAAATACATCGATGTTTTTGAACATCGATGTTTTAGATAGTAAAATAAATAAATCTATAAATTTATCTATAATTTTAATGTATGTAGACTATCTATGTAGTTTTAGAGATAATACGAAAATGCACGTTATTCGTATTTGTACTACTAATTTGCTTTTCAACCGTGCACCTTCACGAACACTTAATGGTTACTAATCCACAATTATTAAGCAATAATACTGGAAAATACGCAGGTTATGGTAAATAATTGGTGGTAGGGCTAACTCTCCTCTGATTGTCCGTCTGGGTTGATACCACATTGCACCGCTTTGCTCGTGAAGTTTGGCGCCGAGCAGTAATGTGCAAGCATTATTGTGTTCCGGTTTGATGAGCAGAATAGCCAGTAAAGTTACTAAGCTTATGATACTTAATGTCTTAGGGTAATGAGTGCATTGCAGTGCCACGCAGATCTTTGTTTTTAAAAGTTCTGAGTGGCACTGCAATTGTTATGGGCCGGTGTTATGCTTACCATCAGGCAAACGACCGGCTCGTCACGTTATCAAATTTTTCGCGTTCCGCCAAAGAATAATTTTTTCTCTTTCGTAGGAAAGCTTACGCAAGCAATGCAATACGCATTCGTTCAGCCTTGTTCGGTTACTATGATCAGCGATATTAATGAAAATGTTGATATCATAAGTCGTAACATCGATGTGTCGATATTATTCTCATAATATCGATGTGACGATCTTTTCGAGAACTTAACTTCGATGTTAAATCATAGATGTTTTCGCTAAACATCGATGTTTATCGGCATCCCTTCCTGTCCATAGCAAGATACTTTGTTTTAGGGTTAGTTATTATTTTTCTCCTAAATTTCTAATATTTGTGAAAGCTATGGAGTTACAAAACAAAAGGAATCGAGCGAATAAGAGGCAGCAGGATCTGCTCGTAGAAAGGCTTCATTCTAATGTAGATATGGCAAGAGGTAAGAACTATACTTATTTTATTTGTTGATTGTTATTTTTATGCGCCTTTTACACAAGAATACTCGAGAAATAGTGTAAAACAATAATCTCCATAAATTCTTTCAGGAAATCAAGCAGATACAAATACGGTTCAATTGTAGGGGGCCTTAAGCAACGAGCTGAACCAACTTGGCTGCAGCAGGACTGCACAGGAGTGGCAGCATGTAATTATTTTGTTAAATATATACCTGTAGTAGTATACCTTCATACATTTACCTATCATAACATAAGAAAGCTTGACAATTTCTGCACACATTCATGCATATATACGAGGACTGAGGTGTGAAAATATTCATTTCTGTAGGTGTTTTTGCGATAAACATTTTTTTTTCTTATATTTTTAACAGGTTTGGACGGTCTGGGTAGCAAAGGTGAAGACAAAAGCACGAAAGGTGCAACAGGCGATTTCCGCTACTGGTGGTGGACCAGCTGGGGTGGATCTAACAGATACAGAAAAAAAGATTCTGGACATTGTTGGATCAGCTTCAGTATATGGGTTCACCAACATGGAAGCGGTAATAATTCTATTTATTTGTACCTGGTAACATGTTGCCAAGCACCCATCAAGTGTCTTCTGGCAGTTATGCTATTATATAAAACTAATTATGCAACTGTTTTTTTAGGGAATCCCATCAGAGTCTTCACCTTTGCCTGACCAGATTGAACAGCTGCCCTCTGTGGATCCCACACCACAGCCACAAATGGGGGCTGAACCTGGGCCTGCACGCCAACAAATTCGACGTTGTAGGATGCGGAGACCTATAAGGCCACCAGTGCACAACCAATTGGTTAATGCTCTCAATGAAAATAGTAGGTTATTGAGTGAGAGCATAGTGCAGGCGGCTGAAATTATAGCAGCAGCTATACGATCAGCCGGCGTGCCTGTGTTTGTGCAACAGCAAGATGAACAAAACACCATGCAATGAGTTGTTTGCATGGTGTGTTGTTCATTTTGTTAGAACCTACTGTTTTCATTGGGTATGTGTTTAATTTAAACTCCCATGAAAAGCTCGTTGCCTTGTTCCCTAAATTATACCATATTTTTAGATGTTTGTTCTTTTCACTGTTTTAGACTTTCACGGTTATTAACTAATTCACACATTATAACAGGATATTTACCGTGATTATTATTGAACGATGAGCACCCGATATTTCGATGCTGTTGCAAGCATCATGTTCACGGGAATACTATTCCCGGGAATACTAGTAAATAGTGTTGTTGATTTTGTGTTTGTATATAAATTATTGTTGATTTTAAATATGTTTACGAGAATTTTTCACATAAGAGTCATAATACTTTGTAAGTAGTACTATTGTTTATTTTATTTTTCACACAAATAGTCTTAATATTCTTAATGGATCATACTGTTTTTATAAAGTGCTGCTCATTTGAATAATTGTCTCACTGCCACACTCATAAATTATTTCATGGTTACAAACAAGTCCTTATTGTAGATTTCTTTTTGTAAGTCTACACTAAGGACTTGCGACTGAGTCTTGCAGTTAGTTTAATTTTTACACTATGGTACTTATTCCATTTAAGTAAAGTAACTTTATTTAGTTACTAACTGTGCCCTGCAGCTTCACCCATGTAGTCTAAGTTACTCCTTGTAACATCAGTTATCTGCCAGTGAAAGTCCCGGCAAAATCGGTCCAGCCGTTTGGAAGATTACCCGGAACAAACAAACAAAAATTTTAAAAATGGCTGTTTTGTTATATATACCATTCATACTTTCATATGCGTTTAGTAAAAAGCTCTTATTTTGATATTACCTACAGACACTTCAATTTTATTTATTTGTATAGATTTAATGATTTTACTATGTAGGTACCTAATTAACATAATGTGTTATATACTACAATTGTAAATTAGGAAGAGCCTCTTTTTGAGGCAGTGTAAAAACTCCATTGGATTATTTAGATTCTTCGGTAGTATATAATTTTAAGTACCTACTTATGTATTAAAAAACACTTTTTATATTATGAATGTTTTTATTAATCCACACCAAAATAATTATTAATTAAACTTTGCCGAATCTCTCTAGCTTCTGCAAAAAAATCAAAATTGTAGTCCTCCATTATTTGAACATCTTCTGTATCCATTGAATTGGAATCAATGGATTCATCCTCATCTGCAAAAATACATTGATAAGTTGAAATTAGAATTAGATTAGACATTTCACAAATCAGCGGGGCTAAAAAGGCCACATTGAGCAATTCCTCTGCAAGTAATTCATTTCCTGATTCACCAGCAGATCCGTAGCAATTCCTCTAATTTTTTGTAAATGGGTCAATTAATTTGGTGAATCTTATTTCAATTCAATTCATTTGCAGAATTGCAGATTCATGTAGATGTTAACATTGCCAGACCAAAATAAACAAAAACGTGACTTTCTGGTAATATTTTCTATAATATATGATATAATCTAATCTTATTACACGTTTTACTTACTAGAAATATTGTCTGAATTTTAAGATGACAACTGTAAAAGATATTACAGCTAAAATACCCTAAAATAAAGCTTAAAACATATAAATTAATTTGGTCTTTACCCTAGCAACAGACTGTATATCATTCAGGATTCCCAACATATGGGGAAAGTGTGGGATTTCCCCTAAATTTATGGCGAAAATAGGGGAAAATAAGTGGAAAAGTGTGGGTTTCCCCCCTAATTTTAGGGGAAAAATATGTAGGTTGGGATTTTTATTTTAATTTTTGGGGATATATTAGAGGTTTTTTTGTATTTTAGAATCCAGACCTCTCTATGGCTTCTAACTTTCTTAGATTGAAAGATAGTTTATGAATGCATTTATTTATTTAGGGGATTTCTAAGAAATTATGGTGATTTTAGGAGTTTTTGACCATAGCTTAGGGCGAAATATTTTTGGGAGTTGGCAACACTGATATCATTTTTTTTTCGGCATCACGCCTTTTGTTTTTTTAGCCAGTATCAAGTTATATCTGTATCATTATCAAAAACTAATATTTAATACAGCTGTAAAAGTAACAAGAAATTGTGTATCCGTATGTATTCGTTACTTCAGTCAGTATTCGTTACTTTCGTAACGTTACTCGTTAGTTCTGATACAATTGAGTACGGGCACGAAGTATCGTATTGAGTCGCACTTTCGTATCGTTACGTTACTTCTGATACAATTGAGTATTGGCATGAAGTATAGTATCGAGTCGCATCGCTTACCGAACTTACGTTTACCTGACTTAACTAATATATAAATGTACAATTGTACATATGTATTGTATAATTTATGAACTATTTTCGTCTTGTTACATTTAGATGTAGTGAATGATATGATTAGCACAGAAACACCATAAAAATCCTTATTAAACTAATGAAATCCAAAAGTTGAGAATAACAATATTTTATATTAAGGAAAGCAATGCCTTGTTCATAATATTATATAAAAATGTGTTAATATCATCACCTAATTTTTCACCCTTGAATAAGGTATTTTTTCATTAAATTTATGAAACCCTACTCATGAAAAAAATAATCATTCAAATCGGTCGACAAATGGCGGAGATATCGAGTAACATCGCCCCACAAAAAAAATACAGGCGAATTGAGAACCCTCCTCCTCAGTCGGATAAAAATATGAACAATACGAAACCACGATGCTTATCTCTCACTCGGATACATTTTATCGCTGGACAAATAGTTTCAGTTCACGCATCATGCGTTGTATCCATTCGGATAACGAATCTAACTAACATAATATGAAACGTACAAGTAACGAAGTGAGTTTGAAAGTAACGATTCGTTACTTCGGGTCTGGCGATGTACCTGTTACTCGGTAACAAATACATACGGTTTGCTACAGTTCTAGTTTTTTTCATTAATCATTAGAGCTGTAAAAGTAACGAGAAATTGAGTACTCGTATGTATTCGTTACTAAAATCATCAGCACTCGTTACTTTCGTATCGTTACTTTTCTCGTTACTTTTGATACAATCGAATACTAGCATGAAACATCGCATCGAATCCTGTTGGTTGGTATCATTGTATTCATTGGTATGATTTCGTTCGTATCTTAATACGACAGTAGGTACTTATTCCGCCGTAAAAAAACTGTATTTTTAAGTACTCTCCTCTTGTTATAAATGTATTTATTATTTAGATTGTATAATGTATGAACTATTCTCGTCTTGTTATACATTTAAATATAGTGAATGACATTATTGGCACAAAGTAACACCATAAAAAATCCTTAGTAAAGTAACGAAATCAAAAACTTGAAAATAACAGTAGGTATTTTAAGTAAAGCTATCCCTGGTTCATAATATTATATAAAAATTTGTTTTAAGAAAAAGCGGGAACCGACTAACGAAAATGTCGTGAAATATGAAATATGATCACCCATTTTTTTACCCTTAGAGATGGTATTGTTTCATAAAATTTATGGAAGCCTACTCATGAAAAAAATAATCATTCAAATCGGTCGATAAATGGCGGAGATAAAGAGTAACATCGCCACAAAAAACATTTTGAAGTTGGATAAAAATATGAACAATACGAAGCCACGATGCTATTTCTCACTCGCATTCATTCGATCGCTGGACAAACCGTTTCAGTTCACGCATCATACGTTGTTTTTGTACGGATAACGAATCAAACTGACATGATACGAAACATACCGAGTAACGAATTGAATTTGTAAGTAACGATTCGTTACTTCGAATCTGGCGATGTACTCGTTACTCAGTAACGAATACATACGGTTTCTTACAGCTCTATTAATCATTGGTTATATAAATAAGCCTACTTAAACGTTTATGAATAAGAAATAGTTATGCACTATTTAAGATTTTACGCAGTAGTTTGCTATTCACCGAATTAAGCAGTGATTAGCTGTTTTTATGAATAAGACTGCTAATACTTAACCTCGAAACTAACACTCGGAAAACGAAACGAAACCAGTAGATACTTTGTTTTGTTGAAACATACGAGAAACGAATTAAATTTGTAAGTAACGATTCGTTACTTCGAATCTGGCACTCGTTACCCGTTAACTAGTTACTCGGTAACGAATACGCGGAGTAAGATTTGTTACAGCTCTATTCGTTTTCGTTGGCCCTAATGATAATACAATAAATAAAGTAATTGTAAATGTAATGCCTATAATTATGTAATAAGAAGTAAAACGAACGTTAACATCAGCCTCTCGACTCTGAAACACTAGGTTAGGCCCCATAGCTAGCAGTGATTCGTTTAAAAGGGCCGTAAAATTGGAACTATGTTTATTTCCAATGAAAAAATGTGATATTTGAGTCGCAGACCTACATTTCAACATTTCCATTATGTAAATAAATAAAAATAGGTAAGTGTTGGCTCTCATAAATTTTTATTTACGAAATGAATTCTGGTGCAAATATAAAGTTTACTTATTTTATAGGAAAGGAAAGGCGTTCATCGAGGATTTCCAAGGAGCAATGGAATAAATAAATGTTGCTCGAGTTTCTTGAGCAAAACTCCAGCCTTGGTCGGCGTTATAACAACTGCTGCACCTACAGGGATGGAAAGAGTCTGCATTTCTTTCTAGGAGATGGCTGGATTGCTTAATTCCACAGTATCTAGTATGACCAAAATACAAAAAAAGAACATTCTGTTAGAAGTACTTTGTAGTATCAATTATTAGTATTATTGACAGTTTGGCAAGTTTTACTTAAAATTCAGTAGTAGGCACATAATAAACTAAGAATAAGTTAACTCCATAGAAACGGCCCGATTTCACTATACATACCTAAGTGGTATAACATGCATGTTCCACACAATAGCTTATAGTTGAAAGCCAATAATGATCCAATTGTTAACATTAATCGAATTTGAATTTCTGCATATGTAAAAAGATGCAATAAAATTCATTCCGATACTAAAAATGTCATTGGTAGGTGAGCCATCAAGTTTGTTTATATTTTTGGCCAACTAATAAAAACTCCATACACTAACATCTGAAATACTGCTTCTTCCTAGACCTCCATAATTTTAGTACCACTACCTCCACAACTTAGTACAATTTAATTCCTAACAACATCTGAGAAATATGACTAATTGCAACAAAACAAGTCTTGATTGAGATGATAAAATAGTGAAGATAATAATTATCTAGATATTTAATTATCTTCCATTTGAATCATTATCATTTACTACTAATTTACTAGGTGGTAGGACTAACTCTCCCACGAGTGAGCATCCTGGGTTGGTACCACCGCTTTGCTCATGAAGTCTGCCGTCAAGCAGTAATGTGTTCCGGTTTGATGAGCAGAGTAACCAGTGAAATTACTGGGCTTTTGGAACTCAGTACCTAATGTCGCAGAGTAATGAGCGCACTGCAGTGCTGCAAAGCCATTAGGTTTCAAAGCTCTGAGTAGCACTGCAATTATTATGGGCTGGCGTTATGCTTACCATCAGGCAAATAACCAGCTTTTTTCATTATCAAATAAAATAAAATAAAGTAGTAATTGCAATAATTTAATACAAAAATTTTTTTTAGGGGGTTTTACTTCCTGGGAGATTTTGTTATAAGGAGTAACTTAGGCTACTTTTAATGTGGGCAAAGCCGCGGGTATAGCTAGTTCCTAATAAAATTAATATAGAGTACACATGCATCATCTTTAATATTATATTACATACAAAATATTTACACAATTAACTAATAAAGTAAATAAATTAAAGCTATGTTGGATCAGCTTTGGTCAGCAAGTCAATGATCTATCATAGCCTTTAGGGCTTGCTGCTTCTTCAACAGCTTAACTGTCATTGCTTCTTCTGAATATCCTCATGTTAATCGTAGGTATTATGATACTGAACCTAAAAACCATATTGCTTCATTTTCAGGCTGGTGTTCAAGGTGGTGCTTGAGGGAGTGCCCGGAATCACGGTTGTCTCCACAGCATCACTTGCTCAAAATATTGATGTCTATACAAAAATTCTACTGTAAATTTGCTAGTATTATTTTATGTTTTAATTATTGTAAAAAAATAGTGCATAGTTATTATAATTTTAGTAATAGCATAACATGTTTTTTATTTTTCTCTGTTTTATTACTGTCTGCAATTTCTCAGGTATTACACTGGGTAGCTGCGCCAGCAACCTCCCTTGTTTGAGCATTTTTGCTTGCATCATGGCCCTCATAAAGTCAGTTGGATACACTTGGTGCATCTTGTTAAGTGCAATGACTCCAATTTATCTCTGGTACGAACCTGAGGCATAAAAGCCCAGTGTACTTAATACCTAAAATGAAAATATATGTTATTTTAATTATAAATATAATATCTAGGTAGTTAATTTATTAGTTTTGTTATTGAGAGGAACAGTGAAGATAGATGGAACTTAGAACATTAATTGTAACCACTGGGAATCGAATTCGATTGGAGGATATACATTAATAAATGCGTATGTGTATGTTTGTTGGTTTGTTCTTCTTTCACGGATCGATGTGATTTTTCATATAGATATAGTTTGTAGACCCGGAGAGTAACATATATTTATATGCCTTTTCATCCCAAAAAATGCACGGTTCCTGTGGGAACGCGTGTGAAACAGCGGGCAGAAGCTAATATAGATAATATGTTTTATTATTCACTCACCATGGATATAAAACCGATTCCATTTTGACGACGAGTGGTTAAATAAAGCTCCAGCTTTAATATAACATATTTACAAGCACTTTGTTGAGTCTGTATAACCCAACAAATTCAGAGTCGGACATTTCGAAAGCTAATTCCATTTTTCGAAGAGCTACGCTTTGTTGGCGATATAAAACGCTTTGTGTAACAAACAAGTAAATTCATTTAAAAAAAAAATCTGCCATGATTTATTATTTGTTTCAACAACATGGACGAAATGAATTGAAAAAAGTTCCTCTCGAGTAACTTCTTACGATTCTCCTATTTGACGTTTATCGATGCCTATTTTGCGAGCTATTTCATAGAAAACTGTCAAATATAGCAATTCATAGTATAATTCGGCATGTGAATCACATTATGAATTGCCTTACTACGATTTATGAAAAATGAATCATAATATTTTTCACTCTGGCTAATAATTTCATATGATTCTGCTATTTGACGTTTATGCAATTCGTATTTCGTGAGCCATTTTACGAATTTTCATAGACAACTGTCAAATAGATGAATTCTTGCAATGATTCGGCAAGTGAATCACTTTATGAATTGCATTTCGGTGACAACTTTTAGCAATTCACGAAATGAATCATAATATGATTCGGCCAAAGTGGCCTTTTTAGCCCCGCAGGTAAGAGCTAATGCTTGTATTTTACCAGAAAATGCTTCAAAGAACATATTATACAGTGTGCAGCAAGACAGAATAATTTTAGCTGCCTTTTCTGGCTCATAGTGTAGGCACCGATGTCGATGAAGACATCTAAATTTGTTTTTGATGCGGCCATTGCACATTTCAACTACATTTCTTGATTTGGCATGGCACTGATTGTATGCGGCCTCTGCTGCATTTGTTGGCTGCATTACTGGGGTCATAAGCCAGGGTTGAAGAGGGTACCCCTTGTCACCTGTGTTATAGAAATAATAAGATAATACTTGTATTATAACACAACATTAACCAATCAATATTGAGGACTAGCTGTGTCCTGCGGCTTCGCCTATGTAATATAAGTAGCCTAAGTTACTCCTTATAACATCAGCTACCTGCCAGTGAAAGTCCTCAAAACCGGTCTAGCTGTTTCGAAGATTAGCCAGAACAAACACGACAGCCAGACAAAAATTGTATTTGTTATAAGTACCATACTATATACTTTCATATGCATTTAGTAAAAACCTGTTATTTTCATATTGCAAACAGACACTTCAATTTTATCTATTTCTATAGATATAGATATTTTAGCTAGGTATGTATCTTAATATTGTAATCAAAGATCTAGTAGACTTATGATGATATGAACCATGTAAATGAAAAATTGAAATAAAATTACCCAAAAGCCACATGTCTCTTACACCATGCACAAATAGATTTCTCAAATAATGATGTATTTTGGAACACCTCCAAATGGCAGCATCATGTGTGCTACCTGGAAAATTTGGGTTTAATCCAATTATTTTTCCTCTTGCACTGCAAACCTATAAATTTCCATATAAAAATTTGTTAATTTTATTACACACAACAGAACATAAGTAGTGGAAACTACCTAATTAAAATGGAAAGTATTGATACACTTACAATCTGACAGTTAATACTGTAGAAGCCTTTTCTATTATAAAACAGATTACCAGGTGCAGTAGGGTGATTTATGGGTGGTTTGGCTATTGCCACATGAGTCCCATCTACTGCACCTATGGTATTGGGTATGTGAAACAGTTCTTGAAATCTGAAACGAATAAAGGTTATATATCTCATTTAACTTACATAGTGTTTTTTTTGTTTAATTAAAATAGTTATGAAATTAAACTTACTCTGCCTTTGCAACTTCTACTTCAATGTCAGATAGAGGGAATTTAATATGCTGTGGGGTTAATTTTGTTACAATTGCGTTTGCCACTACTTCTAGGCTCCTACTAATTGTTGGTTGGCTCTGACCTAGTAAATTGTCTTGCCCAACGGCTGTCTGATAACTACCTTGGGCAAAAAATTGCAGTGCAGCTAAAACCTGCAATAGGTAGGTACATAATAAAATTGTAGAATGGTAAGTCAAGTCAAAATAGTAATAAAGACCTTTTAAGTAACAGCAAATTTCAATGCAGATTAAATAGTAGATGTATAGGTAAGTAGTATAAATTTTGCAAACCTTTAAATGTTTTGGGATGGATCCTCTTACTAAGCTAGGGTCATCTAATGCATCGATTAAATCAATTGCTGCAACTTTCGGTAGCCTAAAAAGTTTCTTAAATCTTTCCTCAGCTACTTCAAAGGGATTGGAATGATCCCGCAAACCTTCAATTCTAATTCTTTCTTGATAGTGGCTAAAAAGTATAAGTTTACTTATTTTTAATTTCTACAATTACAATCTACATTAATTAGAGGTATAGGATTGTATATATAGTAAGGAAGTTTTCGCTTGAAGAGATTTGAAGACGTAAAAAGAAAGTTTACCTTTCCGATGAGTCTACAAGAGCCACAATCACATATTGCTCCATTAGGGGTAGTAGAGTAGGTATCTACTTATTACAAATATAAAATCAATCGTTCCACGGCAACACAAACACTTATTTATGACGACAAAAGTAGTCGTAAACGTAAGAAAAGCTCTTGAATAAATTAATTAATTTTAGTCCGCGTCTTTTTTCATGCCAACTAACTTAGTCGGATTTTAGCTTGACGTTTCTAATTTTAGACGTAAATTGGGTACAACAGAATAGAAAAATGACCACTTAGACTAAGTTAAGTAACTAAATTATTTATAGTGCTGTCAAACTAAATTTTAGTTTAATCATGGCTTTCCTGAATAGGAAACAACGTTTGACATAACTAAACTAAATTTTAGTCTAGTTTAGTTTAAGTTGTGCCAACAGAATTGGCACCACTGTCTAACTAAAAACAGGCGTATAAAATTTATTTTTTGTGGTAACACGGTTAATTTTAAACAATAACTTAATATTTAAACGAGTCTTTAACAAAAATATTTTTAAACGGTCGTTTAAGGATTTAACAAATGTTTATAGGTCGGTGAACTCGGGTCTTAATATCGGCATTAGACGGCAGGGTAATATAGTAGTTACTAACAAAATAAGTATGGTTGTGAAGTTTTGAAAATGTAATTTTATCTGTGGTTTTATGTCTATTCAAACCAATCCAATTTTGTTTTTTTTTATATCCGTTGCGATAAGGTGTTGTAAGCTATTACTCATTATTGAAACATTAGGTATTAAGGCGAAATGCACAGTAATTGCTCAGTTTTATTACACTGACTATACTTGGGTCATCACCCTGGAACACAGTTAATGCATACACACATCTCCTTAGCGGCAGACTACATAAACAAAGCAGTACTACCAGATCATCGAGGAACTAACCCCTAGAGATGCAGTGACGTTTTGTTTGCACGAAATAAATTCCACCATTTTTGCCTAGACATAATGCGCTCTGATTGGCTAAGCCGTCACCTCGCGCCGATTCCCCGTGCGCTTATACGCTGAGCGCTGATATTAGTATAACAAAATCAATACATTGTTGTGAGATCGGATAGTACAGTTAGTAGTAGGACTAACTCTTCTGCTAATGTCCGTATGGGTTGTTACCACCGCTTTGCTCGTGAAGTCTGCCGCCGAGCAGTAGTGTGCATGCATTACTGTGTTCCGTTTTGATGAGCAGAGTAGCCAGTGAAATTACTGGGCTTATGAGTACCTAATGTCTCAGGGTAACGAACGCACTGCAGTGCCGCGCAGGAACTTTGTGTTTCAAAGTTCTGAGTGGCACTGCAATTGTTATGGGCCGGCGTTATGCTTACCATAAGGCAAACGACCAGCTTGTGTCGCTATCAAATAACATAAATAATATCGGATAGTACAGTTTCATCTCTTGGGGTTAGTATCTCGATGTCCCAGATGGATACTCGTAGAAAAGTTCTGTCCCGTGATAAATATTGGTGTGACGCAAAGGAGCTAATGTATGTTTCTGTTACAGTCTATACGCTAATCTTAGCCCTAAACATAATCGGCGCGATGTCACTTATGTTCGCGGGCCTAGGCTTCACGACCTTCGGCCTTTCCATCCTGTACTTCGTGCTCCTGACTCCGTTCAGCTTCGTGTGCTGGTATCGGCCGATATACAAGGCGTTCAGGAGCGATTCCTCGTTCAACTTTATGGTCTACTTCTTCATTTTCCTGTTCCAAATCATCATCACGGTCGTTCAATCGATCGGATTCACCGGGGGTGGCTCTTGGTATGTGTACTAAAGTATTTTTTAGTTTTTTTTTGCATATATTTCTATGGTCTACCACCAATTAGCTTGTTGTTTTTTATATACTCGAGCAGAGCATTTTGCTGATGGTAAGCGTAACGCTTAGTGGTTAAATAATGAGAAAATATCCTTTTTAAGGCTGTGATAATTAACCTGGTTAAAACTAATAATAATAGTTGTGTAAAATCATACTGCTCAATGTTAACCATGATGTTTATTACAATCATTTTCGTAAACTATAATACTTGAAGCCTTTTCTGATTTGCGTTTCACTGTATTCTGTTTAGTGTGCCTTTATATTAAAACCAGCTTCCACCAGCATGGTATTTGCCTTTTTTTTGTTATTCCAGAACTAAACTATCTACATTCCAAATTAAATCCAAATCAGTTTAGTAGTCACCGTGATACGTGATAACAAACATTCACACATACTTTCGCATTTATAATATTAGTACGATAAATAAATAAAACAGTTACTCTATTAATTTTCAGCGGTCTGATCACGAGCATCGATGCGTTCCAGTACAATATAGCGGTGGGGATCATCACACTGATTGTCACCATCGGTTTCATCACCTGCGTTGTGGCTGACGTCATGCTGATAGCTAAAGTAAGATTATTAAATAAACATAATTATTATTTTTTTGGTACTTACATACCTACCTGAAATCTACTAATATTATAAACAGTTTAATATAGTACATAGGCTACTGAGCCTATGTTACTCTCCGGTTCATAAGCTATACCTATACCAAAAATCACGCGGATCCGTTGTTCCGTTGCTGCGTGAGAGGACAATCCAACTGACCAACAAACCACAAACCTACAAACACGCGTTTATTATACGTAATGTTGCGTCCTGCAGGTGCACCGTATATACAGGTCGACGGAAGCATCGCTGGCTTACCCTATGTTACTCTCCGGTTCATAAGCTATATCTATGCCAAAAATCACGCCGATCCGTTTTTCCGTTGCTGCGCGAACGGACAATCCAACTGACCAGCAAACCACAATCCTGCAAACACACTTTCGCATTTATTATACGGAATGTTTCGTCACGCAGGTGCACCGTATATACAGGTCGACGGGTGCATCGCTGGCTTACCCTATGTTACTCTCCGGTTCATAAGCTATATCTATGCCAAAAATCACACCGATCCGTTGTTCCGTTGCTGCGTGAAAGGACAATCCAACTGACCAACAAACCACAAACCTACAAACACACTTTCGCATTTACTATACGGAATGTTTCGTCCCGCAGGTGCACCGTATATACAGGTCGACGGGTGCATCACTGGCCAAAGCGCAGGCGGAATTCACTACGGAGATAATGCGCAACCAGCACGTACAGACTGCAGCGTCCAACGCAGCCGCCGCCGCAGTCAACGCGCAGATCGCAAACGCGAACAGATATTAGCGACCACTATGGTTAGTTACCGCACCGGCCCTCTAGACAAGATCCACTCTAACGCCAGTTGGCGTTACTTTGGCATAGTTTTTACTCTATGGTATTGATACCATAGAGTAAAAACTATTTAGGCGCTTAAAAAACGGCGAACCGATTTCAGTGACAAACTACTGAACCGATTTTGGTGAAATGTCTGTGTGACCAATCTGAAAGAATAAAATTTATTTTTTTTTTTAAAAATCTATTTTGATTTTTACGACGAATATCTAATATCCTCCAATTTAAAAATAGTCACGTGACTTCTCGCAGGTTATAATGGCTTATTTTCCATATATTATATTGTATTGGCGTGGCGTTAGCGTGAGCGGAAGAAGCGTTTATCGACTTTCGATAAATTATAAAAAAGTCGATAAAACCCACTTTATCGATTTGAACTGTCAATTTTATCGAATTTTATCGATCAAAAAGATCCGTACCTACTTGCGCCGCAGATCTCTGATTTTTTTTCTGGAGTCAATTTACAGAGTTTTTAAATATTTGTTTGTCGCCCTAAAGTTCTTTCTTATCTATTTCAGGTATATTTGGACAGTTATAAATGGATCGCTCTGTGTGACGCCGAGAAACTACGCAATAAAAAGGTTCAAGAAGAGATTACTTATATTATCACTAAAGCTTATTCTGTTATTCATAAAAACTTTCTATTACGAAACTATCTATATTAATCTAACTCAACTCACATGGTAAATTAAATACTTGAATAAATTACATAATATACTCTACCTCAAGGCTTTGATCAAATATAATTTTGAATGCTAATAGTTACATCGATACTTATTTATACTTAAGTGCGGAGTCTGATGTATTTCTTAAAACTTAACAGACAGGTCTAGCGCGCATTGTGATAAAAAAATCTTGAGATTCTTATTCGCAAATCTGTGACCAAGATGGAAGTGCGCAATGGGGAACAAAAGCGCGTGCGATTTTTAGTGAGTTCATTTTGCGTTTTTATTTCGCATGCTCGTACGGTAATCACATCGCAGTGCTCGCTAACCCTAATAAGGTAGGATTTAGCCGATGTTTAATTCAGTATAACAAAGCTCTGATGACCACATCAAGTGAAATCACGTGTTCAATATTAAATTCATGTGCAGAAAGAGAATAATCGCATTAATCTCACTATAAGTCAGTTTAAAGGCTTCCAAAAAGTGAGAAAGTTGTCTAACGCTAACCTAACGTATGGAAAAAATAACTCCACCATACATACGAGAGTGAATAGGTTTCTTCTAGGCAAGCGTGCTACATCGTCGACCGCATCGTCGCTTAACATTAGGTGTGATCGTAGTCACACGTAAGCCAATTTCAGATTAAAAAAAAAAAACATTTTTGGCACGCAGATTATATTTCGCAAGGATTTCATTTGCAATTTATTTTTGCAATTACTAATTAACTAGCCATAAACTTCCGTTTTTTATATTTATATTGAACATGCAGTTTTAAGCGTCGTGGTCTCATTCGTCACCATGTTTATCATATTATTATTATTAGAGTATGTAATTGATTTTATCTATATTATTGTAAAACATATTTTTAATGCAGAATAACAGAAATATACACAGAGCTCTAATAATGGCTTGGCCTTGTTAAAGAATAGCAACGAGACGTTTTGACACGAAAAATTGAATCTATGCGTTCAGTATGGATTATTAGATCAACTTTTGAATTAAATATCTTTAAACAGGGGTGTCGCAAAATATATTGTAAGATTATCAGGCCTAAAATAATTAACAGTTAGAGAGTCGGGTAAAAAAGAAGAGAGCTGGATTGGGCCTCTTTGAAAGCACGCCGCTTATCCGAATCTGCTTTCTTCAATATGAAGTGAATATTCGCATCTCACAATTCGAAGACTGCACTGGTATAAACCAAAATAGTCTTCGTTTCATAAGGAACGAAGACTATTTTAAAATAAATCTAAATTTTTTTTTATCGTCGTTCGTAACGATCTTCACATATTCCTTCGCAAAATTAGTTATTCGGTCAATTAAGTAAAATTTGCCGCCGTCGCAAAACTAGTTTCGGAGATAACTTTTCGTTCTAGGGTAAAAGGCTGCGTTTCGTTTTTGAAAAAAATTACTACCTACTTCTAATTTTAACGATTTGAACTGTCAATTTTATCGATCGCAAAGTTCCGTACTGGCGCCACTGGTCTGTTGGTTGATAATGACAATACTAATTTCCCCAGTCGGTTTACACATTTGTTGAGCATTGGCTAATCGGAAGTTATTAAATATTGAACACATAGATTCAATTATTGTGGAAGTGTCAAATACACTTGGTATAACTTTATTATCACTGCGTTTTAGTTTATATTAGAATTCACAAGTGTGGCCTTACTCTATCAAGTACACATTAAGTTTTCGTCATAAAATCATGGTTATTTATGCGCAGTTGTCTGTTCTTAACTTAAGCTATATTTTTAATTAGTTTTACGGCCAAAATGTCATAAGGCTGTGTGAAGTTATTTAAAACGATTTATTTATGACTTTCAATAGTACTTTAGCCTTATATTATGTTTTGTATTAGTAACATAACATTATATTTAATTTGACATAGATATATTGTCTGTTAGTTACACCGGCGTTGGTTGAAAGTAACTGGTCAGATATTTGCCGTCTCCGATTCTATTGCATACAAACTTAACTAGGTTTAGTAACACTATGGTGTCAATTCTGTCGTTTCATGCCTAAACCTAATTTTGGTTTCGATCTCTCTCTTTCCAATACATAGCATGAGAACGAGATGGAAGATTGACAGGTCTAAATTTAGTTTATTAGAGCTGTCAAATATCTTCCATCCTTGATAAATTAGACGCCATTAAATTCATAACCGTTACATTTACACTGGACGCAAGTGGATTAATTTGACAGGTCTAAAGTATACTCCGTCCGTCTCTTTCTCATGTTCTCATTTAGAAAGAGAGTGAAACTAAAATTAGGTTCAGGTATGAAATGACAGAATTGACACCTATTATCTGTTTGCTATAAGTAAATAAGAGAAGGATGGAATATATTTTATGTTTCCATATTAATCCCCTTGCTTTTAACTGATGTGAATTTAACGGCTATTAATTTTATTGTGCTGGTTTTTGAGAAAATGAATTGAAGACATTGGATAGCTTCAAAATATCTTATCTTAATTGAATAGAGATAAAGTGATACTAAAATAAGTTAAGTTTGTGAACTAAATAATCAGGAGCACATACTAAAATCTACTATTGAAATTAGGTTTGTAGATTCGCAGCAAAATGTATGCAAAGTTTTATAATACTATCAGTGTCTGAATTTATAGCAATTTTTAGAGGTAGGTTTTTAATTTTTTTTTTTCATTTGTAATGTGTGTCTGGAAACATTTAACTTTGACTATTATAATTATATTATACGAGATGTTATTTCATTAATACGTTTTTTTTCATTCGGTAGTTTATTCGATGACCTTCAAATGCAAAAACAAGTTAACAAGTATATGAATTTAGTTTTCGCGTATTGTACTTACGCATAAATCATTCATACATATTGTTCGCGCATTTCTTTTTAGTTTTAAGATATGCCAATAGAAGAATTTAGTTATTGCTAGCTATAAAGGTTTATTTAAATCGACATGAGCTTACAAACGCTTTAAAGTCTTAAAAAAAATTAAATTACGCGGTATCTTTGTAAACTAAGAACTAGGTACGGCACCGGGGTTTGTTTTGTTTGTGCTTGCTAAATAACTATGTATCTATAACACATTTTAGCAACTGGAAATTTGAGAAACAGCTTATTTTATTGATAGGAGGGATAGTGTATACCTACTGACATAATTTTGTTTGAGATTACAAACGCTTTGACAATAACAATATAGGTATATACACACATGAACAGATAGTACAATTTCAACATTTGTTATTTTATATAATTTGTATAATATGATAAATTATGAAGTGTACAGATCACTGTACACTTAACAATTCTCTAACTGTTTGCTGATATAATATTTGTACCTATCTATCTATAAACATTCCAAAATTGTAAATATACTTTCCCCTAATTAAAATTTAATGTTAAAAAAATTCTAATTTCTTCATATATTTAGAATATGCTCCTCTTGTTTCAAATATAAGTACCTACCTATTATAATCGGACCATAAATCCTTGTGTGACCCCTCTTGCCCTGCGTTGAGACTATTAGATGCACAAGACTTCAATTTAGTGTTTTATATATAAAAATAGTATAAGGTTTACATATTAACTAGTCAATTGACTAAACAGCTTGAACTAAACATTGATATAGTGCTTAGACATATGTATCATTGGGGAAGTCCTATCATTTTTTTTCATTTAGGTTATGCACTACATATTTTGTTTCTGCAGGATTATTTATTGACGTCGCACGTTGATTCGTATTTTTCTAAACTAATTATTAACTAAAATTTCTCGATGATTCATACTCTACTACTACACATGTGTTCCTAAAACGAGCACTCGTAAAGCTAAAAGTGTAATCTGGGCCTAGTTTAATGTAAATTAATTACAAGTACCGTCCTTACCCAGGTGAATGGTAAGCGCAGGCATGTAGATTTATCTAAATGTTTAAACTGTTTTGTAACGGTTAAGTCATGTTATAAACTTATGATTAATAATAATAAATATAGTTTCAGACGTGATTGTTTCATTTTTAACTGCATTGGATTTCTATGTACCTATCCCACATCTTCCACTTCGTATGTACCTACACATAGTTTATCCACAAGAACTTTCGATCGATTAAATTGACAGTTCGAATAGTTAAAAATAGAAGTAGGCAGGTTGTTGATTTTTTCGAAATCGAACCAAAGCCTTCTCGAAAACTAAACTAGTTTTGCGAAGACGCTGACAAGTTTACTAGTAATCGATTGCTTTTCCTGCATAATGAAGTTCAATTTTCATTAAATTAATTACTACATTACATTGACCGAATTACTAATTTCGCAAAGGAAGTTTTTTAGAATTGTGTTAAAATAATCTTTGTTCCATAAACTTAAAAAATATGTGAGATGCGAATTTTTACTCATACTGAAGAAAGTAGATTCGGCTTCGAAAATATCAAGAACGACCTATTTTAAAATTTTAACCATTCGAACTAATTTTAGTATGAAACGCGGCAGTGCCGCGCTGGCTTTATATTTTGAGTTATGAAGAGGAAGACACCACCCAAATTGGGTCCATTCAAATATGCTTTACGCCAAATTTATAGATGTTATGGCAGCGAAAAAAATATATGTTAATCTTCACCATATTTCTAATGAGAAAGAAGACATAAAAACATGATTTCAATAAATTTTCTCGATAAAATAAATTCGCGAAGTAACCCTTAGAAATTCGCTTCTATCATCCATAACTCAATATTTCATGAACTTACGTTGATAAAATTTATAAAAGTGACGTATATTACCATAATCAAGTTCTTTTTAAAGTTTTGTTTCAATAACTTAACGTATGTATTGTTATAAAATTAATTATTTTAGAATAGTTAACTCGAGCGTTGCATCACGTCATCGCCCTTCTCTTTTATTTGTATAAAGTCCGACAGTGATCGCTGAGGCGCGTTGCTAGACGGACGTGTGTCGCTTTGTTCCGCTCCCCGCTCACACTTTGCTGACACAATTTCTGGATTATTATTTAGCTTTGCAGGTAGTTTTATTCTGTCAATAAGTTGTTTAAATATAATGAAGTCATGTTTTAGTAATAAGATTACAATATACACATATCGAAATAATAATAAATATTCATTTTGATAGATTGAAAAGCGTTGTAGCTTTTAGCGGAAGTCTATAGTTGTGATAATTCGTCTCTACCAAACAGAGCTCGATTAGCCTAGCGGTGTTCGGCGCGGATTACGTTTCTTATTTTGTAGAAGAACCGCTTAGTAGGTACCGCGTTCAAATCCCAATGGGATATGTTATTTTTGTACTATTTTTTTAAATATTTTTTCCATAAATAATAATATAAGTCGTACATACATACTTACGATAGTTATGACCAAATTTATTTTTCATCATGATAATTATTTTTGTGTAAATATACTGTTTTTTTTTTTAATATTTTTTCCATAAATAATACCTAATATGAGTCGTACATACATACTTACGATAGTTATGACCAAATTTATTTTTCATCATGATGATAATTTTATTCTGTCAATAATTTATTTAAATATAATTAAGTTGTGTTTAGTCATAAGATTTGTAAATATAGTTATCAGTGTAATTTTTGGAAAATAGGAAACAAAAAGAATCAACGAAGACCAAGAAAGACAAGTTATTTTATGAGGCAAAAACACATGATAGAAGTTGTATACATATTTACATTTTTTTGTATTACAAAACAGGCATACCGAAATAATAGTAGATAGGTACCTACTCACTTTGATAGATTGAAAAGCGGTATAGCTTTTAGCGGAAGTCTATTGTTGTAATAATTCGCCACTAACGAACAGAGCTCGATTAGCCTAGTGGTGTTGTGCGAAGTTTATAAGAACAAGCGCGTAGTAGGTATACTCGGTTCAAATCCCAGTGAGATATATTTTTTTAATTATTTTCCAAATTTATTTTTCATCATGATGTTGTTTTTTTTTTCATAAATAGGTATATATATGAGCCGTACATACTTACAATAGTTATGGACAAATTTATTTATATCTATAATTTTTATGTACCTATGTTTGTATGCCTATGCATGTATGTATGTGTACCTATGCTTCTTATTCATAACTAGCTGCTGCCCGCGGTTTCACCCACGTGGAGTTATTAGAATTCATTGCTTTTATTTTTTTGCGCGTAACCCCAATTATTTTTTCTAAAATAAAAGTAGCCTAAGTTACTCCTTATCACATCAGCTATCTGCCAGTGCAAGTCCCGTCAAAATGGGCCCAGCCTTTTCGGAGATTACCCGGAACAAACAGACAAAAATTTTAAAAATGGATGATTTGTTATACCTAGGTACTGTATATACTTCCATATGCATTTGGTAAAAACCTGTTATTTTGATGTTAAAAACAGACACTTCAATTTTATTTACTTGTACAGAGTAAAGATATGGTCACACGGTTATTTATTATTTTTTATGAAAACAAAAAAGCTTGCACAATAAAGAGACATCACAAGTGACGCTTAGTAGGTACTATCTAATTACTTAGCGGGCTAAACTATTTTTTTTGCGCAAAATTTATTTTTTCGATTTCTGTGCATGTTTTCTCTAATGTCTAACTACAATGTGTATTTTTTGATAATTTTCTATCTACTTTCAAATATAATTAGTTGAAATGCATGTGCGTGCAAAGTAGGTACCTACCTGCAATAATACAAAAGCTGAAAGCATCAAATATTCATATGAAGCAACATTTCATATATATATTAATATATTTATATGCATATACATATATGGATATACCAATACGTCAAATTTGATGATGGGCGACTTCAGGGGAGCACTTGTTGAACCGAAAACGTATGTTGATCCGGCTGCTTTTGTTGATCCAATATTCATCTTTAGTAACAAATGTTGCTCCGACCTGCTGCCTTATCAGCTGCTCATCAGACAGGAACACAGTAATGCTTGCACACTACTGCTTGGCGGCTAATATGGATAAGACTAAAATCATGTCCAATATCCATGTTCCACCTATACTAGTAATTGTTGGGAACGATACTCTCGAAGTTCTTGACGAGTATGTTTACCTAAGACAGACTGTCCAATTAGGTAGATCCAACTTCGACAAAGAGGTCACACGAAGAATCCAACTCGGCTGGGCAGCGTTTGGGAAGCTTCGACATATCTTTTCGTCCACAATACCGCAGAGCCTGAAAACCAAGGTTTTCAACAAGGGTGTGTTGCCAGTGATGACGTATGGCACTGAGACATGGTCTCTTACTATTGGCCTCATGAGTAAGTTCAGAGTCGCGCAACGTGCTATGGAGAGGACTATGCTCGGGGTTTCTCTGCGTGATAAAATCCGAAATGAGGAGATCCGCAGGAGAACGAAAGTCGCCGACATAACTCTCAAAGTCAGTAAGTTGAAATGGGATGGGAAGATGGCAATGGGCAGGCCACATCGCTCGAAGAACCGATGGTGAAGAAAGGTTCTCGAGTGGCGACCGCGAACCGGAAGACGTAGTGTAGGCCGACCCCTCACTAGGTGGACCGATGACCTTGTCAAAACCGCGGGAAACCGTTGGATACAAGAGGCGAGTAGCCGATCCAAGTGGCGTTCTATGGGGGAGGTCTATGTTCAACAGTGGACGTCTTCCGGTTGATGATCATGATGAGTTAAGCAGGTCTAGGTCAAGTTTCCAATTTCCAATACAACGTTAGAGTCCACATGTGGCATATTTGGAAGGGAAGATTTAATACATTTAGTTTCACTAGCGTTTATTAGATTATTAGCAGCAAACTATTATGAGATTTTGTCAAAGTTGTCATTTAATTCCTTTAGTTAACAAAACTACAAAACTGGGCGCAGAAGCTGGTATTTATATTTATATGCGATTTCACCCACGTTCCCACAGGAAACGTGCATTTTTTTCGGGATAAAAAGTAACCTATGTTGCTCTCCGGTCCATAATCTATATATATGCCAAAAATCACGTCGATCCGGTGCTCCGTTAGTGCGTGAAAAATAAATAATATCCTCTATAATATATATAATATCCTCTATAATTTTTAAGCCACCTTCGCGTGCGGCGTTCCCACTTTGAACTATCAGAGAAACTAGTCATTTGTGGCTCCAGACCCTTGGATCAACATTAACGAAGCTCATGTCGCGTGTACATCAAATATACAACAGATTTGAAAATAACGCTTCTGTGTATTTTTTTTGCCGTTAGTGGATCAACAAAAATGGGATGTTTCAATGGCGAGTATCTCGAAAACAGATCAATGTAGATCCAGCGTCACCATGTACTTTTCAACTTCGGATCAAAGTATAACTGTTCTCTTGATCTGCAGGGCTATTCGCTAACTTTAACATTTCTAGTGATCAACAAATGAACTGCTGACTTATATTTTGACTGATTTGTTTTGTTATTCCATGTCAGTTGCGTATTGTTATACCACGTTTTATGTCACGTCCCACGGGAACGACGGGAACGGGATAAAAAGTATCCTATGTCCTTCTCCTAGTTCTTAGCTACCTCCCTACAAATTTTCAGCCAAATCGGTTCAGCCGTTCTTGAGTTATAAATAGTGTAAGTAACACGACTTTCTTTTAATATATATAGATTATTTTTTATACTATTGGATAACTAGACGAGCGGGTCCTTTGCCTGATGGTAAGCATAACGCCTGCCCATAACAATTGCAGTGCCACTCAGGACTTTGAAACTCAAAGACCTGCGCATCACTGCAGTACGCTCGTTACCCTGAGACATGAGGTATTCATTCTCGGCATAAGCCCAATAATTTCACTGGCTACTTTGTTCATCAAATGGAAACACAGTACTGCTCGCACATTACTGCTTGGTGACAGACTTCACGAGCAAAGTAGTGGAACCAACCCAGACGGACACTTGCAGAAGACTTAGCCCTATCATCTAATCATAAAATATCTATAGCAATAAACACTCCAGCATCACAATAAAATCGTTGTTGTCGATAGAAGGTGATAATCACTCGAGTTTATAAGACACTGGTCTTGAGTAGTGTCTTTCACAAGCCTCGGTGATTATCAAATTTGATGTCCACTATGCTTACGTAATCGCAATTGGGTACTTGCATGCAATACAAAACACATAAATACTGTGGTTATACAGGTTTAAGAACATCACATTAACACAATAAAAATGAAATTCAGAAAAATATATAATTTCCACAAAGATACTGGATCTAAAACTTTCCAGAATTCAACGATTTCTTTTAATTATCCAATAGTAATTCAAACCATACTATCAGATTCTTTACATTTTAATGAATAACAAATGAATGACAACTATGTACTTAAACGCAGTTTTTCACGGCCAAAATGAAAAAATGTGTGTTTTAGTACAAATTTACGGGCCGCGTTGAATATGTGACGTCACGCATTAAGCCCAATTAGTATGGGGTGTTTTAGCGCTCACTAGAACCGCCTGACTTTGGATCTCATTTTTGACGTTGTTAGCATTCGATTTCCAGTTTTTTCTATATAGACATTTAATTTTCATGAGAACACGAATTGATTAGCATTATAAAAAAATCGAGTCAACACCCCAATTTTAAACTATCGATACAAAAATATCTGTCAAAGTGAGTTACGGTGACTAACCACGAAACTCGTGCTCATGACGTCATCCAAGTTAATAACTGAGGTTAGCCAATACGAAACTAGCTGTTTGACAGTTCATCGCTGTACACTTTGCCAAGTGATCATCACTTTGAGTTGTCAACCGAGATACGGAATAGCCCTGCTGGACTCAGATGTACACTAATAGGTGGATCAACATTTGTTCAAAACTCATACTGGATCAACTATTACCGTGTTGGGCTCTATTATATGAATAAATATATGAACATTTATATCTATACAAATAAATAAAATTGAAGTGTCTGTTTGTAATGTCAAAATAACAGCTTTTTATCAAATGCATATAAAAGTATATACGGTACCTATGACAAAACAACCATTTTTAAAAATTTTGTCTTTCTGTCTGTTTGTTCCGGATAATCTCCGAAACGGGTGGACCGATTTTGACGGGACTTTCACTGGCAGATAGCTGATGTTACAAGGAATAACTTAGGCTACTTTTATTTTAGAAAAAGAATTGGGGTTCCGCGCAAAAAACTAAAAACCATGAAATCCAATATCTCCACGCGGGTGAAACCGCGGGCTGCAGCTAGTTCGTATATATAATCGAAAGCCACACCACACGGGGGTGAGGGGGAGGTACTTTTGAAGTGTTGAGTACTGCAATTGTTATTGGACAGCATTATGCTTACTATCAGGCACACGTCCAGCTCGTCTTTTTATCAAATACTGTAAAAAGACTAGCAATGCCCCACGGCTTCTCCTACGTAATAAAAATAGCTTAAGTTACTCCTTATAACCTCAGCTATCTTCCAGTGAAAGTCCCGTCAAAATCGGTCCAGCCGTTTCGGAGATTAGCCGAAACAAACAGTAAAACAATTTATTTTGCTTTTTTTTATTATACGTACCGTAGATACTTTCATATGCATATAGTAAAAAGTAGTTTTTTGACATTACAACCAGAAGTTCAATTTTATTTATTTGTATATAAGACACCCTTTTTTACTCCTGGTATCTATATTAATTTGAACACTATCTCAATTGATCATAGGTGCCGATTTTGTCAACACTCAACAGTCTCATTCATAGGATTTGCATGAAATGTCACGGGTCCAAAAGGGGCTGGCGCGGGGGAAACAGGTAGCCCTTCATCACCGGTGATGATAAGGTTCATCATAATTTAGCAATTTTATTAGTTCATAAATTTAAAGCTATTTTGAACCTTATCACCACTGAATAAGGTCTAACTGTTTTATTTTTACCGCCGGGCCTACATGGTTCCGGCCGACATTAAGGTTCAATATAGTTAGCAATTTTATTCGTTCATAAAGTTAAGGCTATTTTGAACCTTATCACCAATGAATAAGGTCTAACTGTTTTTTTTTGCCGCCGGGCCTACGTGGTTCCGGCCGACACTTCAAAGGGTAGGATAGGAATAATACAGCCCAATACAAAATCAATTTAAAATATTTTAGTACCAGGTTTATATTAGCGCCATCTATTGGTAGTCTGTATATCGTATCTCATTTCGTAGCTGTGTAGCTACGACTCTCATTTAGTACTTTTTTTCGCCACTTTTTTTGAGTCGCGCTACTTTATCGGAGATTTGGGGACTCGGTATTTTGTGTTTATGGGCGTGGCTTATTTTACAAATTGCTGAATGTCTTTCGCTGTTGTCAGCGCCTGTTATGCTTACGATCAGATAAATTCGGCCATTTTTTCACGAAAAGACCAGCGTTTCCTTGAATTACGTTTACTACACAAGTAAAACTGCTTTTAAGAAATCAGGAATCGATTTCAATAACAAATTACTGTTTTGACGCTATGGGGCCAATCTGAAAGTATACCTATCCAAATAAAGAATTTTTCCCAAATCGGTTTATAAATGAAGAGTTCTGAGGTAAAGAAAAAAACTACAACCGTATTGAGAACCTCCTCTTTTTGAGTCGGTTAAAAACAGAATACCTACCCTACTCCTACTACCTATCTATGGGCTGATTGAATGGGTTAATGGGTATTATGTACATGTTCATTTCCATTTATTAGGTTTCGAGCTCACGCACTTTTATTTACCTACTTGTTACCTATTTGCTTTCCTCTGGGGCCTATTTCATAAAAAATATTAGTCTAATATTATTAAGCTTTTTTTTTCTTTTTTCCATATAAAATATGAGACTAATACTCATAATATTAGACTAATATTTTTTATGAAACAGGCCCCTGAACTATTATTACATAGAGTAAGTTATGTAGTACTATTAAAAAATATTATTTGGGCAATTTCTGTGTACCCAAAGGCTCTGTCGTAGTCCTACTAATATTATAAGCATGAGTCTGTGAGGGTGGACGGATGGATGTTTGCCACTGCAAACTATTTGTTTTGTGTTCGTTTTAAATTAAAATCTACAAGCTAGAAAATGAAGAAAAAGAAACAAATAAAATATGCATGCATTTACATAATTTAATGTGATTTTTATTCACAATCAACTTACAAACTAATTCATCAGAGTCATGAACACAAGACTTGTATCACTAGCACGTAAGTTATGTCTGTGGTGCTTGCGAATGCGCGTGGGCACCCAGCCGGCTCGGGTCCTGGCTGGGGTAGTGGAGCCCTAACGGCGCAGGTGGTGGAGGCACTGGGGGTGCCGCCCCGCCCCACGGGGCCCAGCCTGGCCCCGGGCCGTAGTGGTGGAGATTAAAGAAGTCGTTTGGACGATTTGGCGGAGGAGGCATCTGAAAAAGAAAGGTGAATAGTATTATAATTTGATATGTACTGATTAGTAAACAAAACATCGTCCTTGGAGGTAATATGTTATATACTAAATAAATCCTATTAAAAATACTGGTTAATATACTCTGACTAGCGATTTCATTGACTTCTCTATAAGAACCATTTTAAATTTGGAAAACTGCTAAAATTCTGACCTCTGAGATAGTCAGTGAATAAGGCAACATTAGTTGGACATATTTTTTAAAGGTCATTTGTGTCAGTGGTGTCAATTCTGTCGTTTCATACCTAGTTCTAATTTTAGTTTCGCTCTCCCTCTTTTTAGTACATAACATGGGAAAGAGATGGAAGATGTTTAATAGATCTAAATTTAGTTTTCGAACTGTCACATGTCTTCCATCCTTAGTAAATTAGACGTTACTAAAATTGCTGTTAAATTTACACTGTAAAATATATTCCATCTCTGCCTCGTGTTCTTATTTAGAAAGAGAGGTTGAAACTAAAATTAGGTTTAGGTATGAGTTGACAGAATCAACAACATCTAACAATACATATATAAAATGTTGTCCACCATGAAAATAATTATGCATGTTAAACCATTCTAAATACAAACGAATTTGACTGTGACATATTCCAATGATACGCCACAGAAAAATAAAAAACTTTTAGTTTAGAGTTTAGTTACCTGTGGTGGGAATGGATGGAGGTACGCGGGAGGCGGCGGTAGCGCACCAGGCAGTCCCGGGACTGGTTCCAGCATTGGAGCATTTTCATTCTTTTCATTAATACCTTGGCGACCTAGAAAGAGAAAAGTTAAATTAGGTATCAGGAATTACAAACAATGCAACAATCTTTCAGAAGGTAGGCTTTAGTGGTTCAAATTCTTTGACATGCCTAAACTTAATCTAAACATTTTAATATTTATTTACGACAGGTCAAAATGAAATTCAAAATATCATTATCAGCCAGTGTCTGCTTCTGAACATAGGTCTCTCTCATTAAGTGGAGGTTGTGTTATTATACAACAAGCTTGACACACGTTTTGGTGATTGGAGTAGATTATGATGACGATGGAGAAGAATGTAGCTACCCATTCCCTGCATATTCTTTTCTATAGTGATAAGGGATATGGGAGAGCCACATCCAAAAACACTATGTACAATAGACTACCTAATGATGTTGTTGCAGCTCCCAGTTGTACATGTTAAAAATTTAATTATTTATGTGATATTTTTTAAATTGCAATTAAATCCTTGCGTGAGGTGCAATTTCTAGAAATCGTGTTTCCAATCCAAGTAACTTGCATGCAAGTGTGACTTTATTCCTGCATGCAAATACTTGCATGATGGAAACAGCTGCGTTGTGAATAGATGCAACTAAAGGAGATGTGTATACCTTGTGATTTACCCCACTTGATGGTGAGTCTCTTTCCCCCAATAACTAATCTGTTGAATGTCTTCTCAGCAGCATGCTCTGCTGCATTCCTAGTTGTATACTGTACAAAGGCACATTGCGCTCTTGGCACTAGAGTTAAGGACCTGAAATAGAAAGATTTCCAGAATTTACATTCTGATTTTTGTTAATAATAAAGGATGAAGACAGCTGTATTTGTAGAGGTATAACAGCTTGTTAGTTGGACATTTAGAGCATTGCTCGCCTAGATAGCTACCATCATCAAGTTATTCAATATGCCCACTATCTTTGCGAAAAAAAGTCATGTTGATCCATTGCTCTGTGAAAGAAAGGCAAACAGAACAAAAACACTTTTGTATTATAATAGAATACTTAGTTATCATTCTTTCGTACCATGATACACCCCAACACAGTTAATCTGAACCTGGCTTTATTCTCACCTAATCTCTCCATACTGGTAGAAATGTCCTTTCAGCTCTTCTTCAGTGATTACATCAGGAAGGTTTCCAATATAGAGAGTTGTCACTGTTCTATCTTCAGGTGGGGGCAAAGCCGGCATGGCAGCCGCTCGCCGCATGAGCTTCTCGGCAACAGGGTCATTGACACCATAGTATCTGAAAGGAAATAGAATATACTAATAGATTACAATTACTTCCTAAATATTTAAACTCATCCCAAACCTCTAATGGCACAAATAGTATACATTTGTTTTTCTTACTGCTGGGACACATGATGCACAAAAACAAAACAAAACACATTTTGGGTGTCTTTACTCTATTAGCAACTTAAATATGTAATTGAACTTAAGTATGTGGATGGCAATTGAAGATTACTCCTAAATGTTTATTTACTTTAATAAGGGTATAATGCCATAGGCGACGGCAGACAGCAGAATGCAGCAAGAGACTGTTGTTGCATGTGGAATTAATACAGCAGCATGGTTATCTTCACCTGCGCTGTTCCTGCGGTCTGTCGCAACCTATGGAAATACATTAAGACACACAAAACAGAATACAGTAAATTGCAAAAGTCTCAAATAGAAACAGTATCTCTAATAGAGCACTTTATTACATTAGAACATTAGGAATTACTCTTACCTATCCTTAATATTTTGATCAGCCAATGGATCATCAGGGTCAGTAGGCTTCTCATGTCTGTATGGACATTCTTCACCACGCCTACACTCTCCCTTCACCCAAAAGGAGCACACATGAGGTCTATTTCTCTTATAATATGGAGCTGTCCTTGCTAAACGCAACAACAGGTCCGAAGCCCCCTTGGACTTTAGAGCCGAATTGCTAGGTTGTGTGGGGTCAGATTTAGAAATCTGATTATCTAGATTCTGAATATAATATTCTTTATTGACTTCATTACGAGGTAGATCATCTTGTATTTTTAGTGCTGCATCCCTAACTTGGATGGGCAAGCCATACTCCAAGTCCAAAAGACATGTTTGACAAACATTTTTCAACTTGGAACAAGTTTGACAGATTTCAGTTTTCTTGAAGCGCATTCGGGCTCCGGGACACCAACGGAAGACAGTAAATGGTCTGGCGCATATTTTACATTCTTTGCCATACTTTTCTTTGGTCTAGAAACAATATTTACACATTATAAATTTAAAAACAAATTACAGCCCAAAAATTCTATACAACGAATATTTTTCGAACTTACCATTCGAATGTAGGGGTTATCTCCAAGACACGTTTGGCACAAAATTGGGAAATCCTGCCAAAAAAAACCAAGATAATTTAGCATCAGAGTCATGAAAATAAAAAGATATAAGTCGATAATTAAGGCAAATACTTACAGAATCTTCCCAATTCTGACGATTGTATGTGTTTGTTGATTTCGACACAGCCATCGTAACTCACATTTACCCTGAACCAGTTGAAACATAAAATTTAAGTAATGGTTTAAATGAACACAGCCGTTAACCAACGCGAAAGATCTGCACACTTACCTATGTATACTAAATACTGAGCTAATTTGGTTTCAGTAAAATTCATTGAAACTAACAACGACACCACAAACATCCACATAAGCTACGTCGCCATTCTGTGGTCGCCATTTTTCTAAAATCAAAATGACAAATTTGAAATTGACAACTATTTTTTTTAATTTATATCTTGACCTGGATACTTAGTCCTTAAATCGCTATATTAAGGTGGTTTTCCACTCATCAATGATCTTTCTACGTAGGATCTCTTATAACGTATATCCACAAATTATATAGTGATACTACGTATGATACTAGTAACCTCTCTATATAGTTTGTGATGTTATGATGTAACTAGCATAGTGGTAGCTTGATAGCTTCTAGTACCTACCACAGAGTACATTTATATATACTATTATTATATACCTAGTACTCCAAAGAGAACATAACCACTACGTTTATTACTCTATGAGCTGCTAATACTTAGTAGCTTAGTAGTAGCTAGCTACATATAATTGGGTTGTTGACTGTATTCAAATAAAAATATAATTTTGCCGCGAAACGGTAGTTTTTGTGACAGAAATCCTATTAAACACAATATTTTTGTTTATTTTTAAGGAATTTAATTTAAATTAAATAATCAAAATGTAATCACATCAATCCGAAGTCACGTGACCTAAAACGCCCGTGACGTCACGGTTTCAATCGGAATGAGTATATATTTTTTTTTGTTTTGTTTTTGGCTCCACGTGATTTGCGCATTTAACTAGTGTCAAGTTATATAAATAATAATATAAATAAATCTCTTGTTTTTGTGCATGAAAGTCGTCAAAGTCACGTTAAAGTTTAGTCTAGGCGCGGTCGAGTCGAAGTGACGCTTCAGTAAATTGGTGGATAGTTTACTGAAGCTTCTAAGGAGTTTTGGATAGAATACGAAAATACACGTTTTTCGTCTTTGTACTATTTGCCTTTCACTCATGCAAGTTTACGAACACTTAATGGTTAATAATCCACTTTTATTACACATTAACACTCTATAAAACAAAGGTTTTAGTAAATAACACAAAATCAACAAAAGCACATTTTCGCATCCCGCCAAAACTCCAATGAGTATATAGCTCGTTGCGCTTAACTGCTCAGTATTTTAGAGTGATTTCTGTGATTATTTATCTGTGCTGTGAATTCCGCGCCTATTTTTCTAAATTTATTTCGACTCTTGAATATTCTCCGATGATGGAAAGTGGCGTCATAAAGGCAAATAATTCCAATTTGCCGAGAATTGATTGTTTTACGGTGGCCAATTTCTGCTCTGCTGAATTTAGAAATGTGAAGACCTCCGTGTAAGTACCTACTTATTATACCAAAAATCATTATTTCTATAACCAACAATGAATATATAACAGTAATCGTAGATTCTAAAATCCAAAGTGTATTAATTAACCAAAGGTTTTGTTTAATTTTGGTTTTAATTGATAAATTCTTAGTTTTTTATTGAAATGTAAATAATCCTATATATAGACGTATATTGTTGTATATTAAACTATAACATCTTAGTAATTATACATTCAGTAAACCAAAGCATATATATAAATCAATAAGCTCAAAAAACTTAGAACTCATATTTTAATACATAACAATACATACACAGAAAGCATCGAATGAACTTGTCACTAAACGTAGCACAGACTAGGTAGTAGTGGTTAAATTCTCTTTGCTTGTCACTTTACAGTGTTATAGTAAATTACTCTGTGGTAATTGAACACGTGACGTCACTGCCGTTTTGGAGCAAAATTTAAAACGGAATTTTAAATACATGATAATTAAAATATTAGTTGTTTTAAAAAGTAAATTTTAATATTTTGGGTTATATTAGGCCCATACGCATCGTTTTAAACACTTTCCCAAAATCAGTCAACATCCCAATTATTATAGTAATCTGTGCTTAGTAGTCTGTGCTTGGTCTGTGCTACTACTTTAACTTTTAATGATCTGTGCTTTTAATTAATTTTACCAGCTACTTAAATACTAATCCAAAGAGTATAATAACTATCCATAAAGGATCTAATCACTAATCTGTGATTTTACTAAGAGAATATTTGGAGAATATACTAACCTAACCATTACGTTTATTACCAGGATTATGTACTAATTAGTAAATAACTTAAGTTTAACATAAATAAGTGACAAAACAAATTGAAGATGTCCATTACGACTTTGGTTTGTATTCCACTCTTTTAGCTCTAACGAAAACCGGCATCTCCGTTATTGTTTTGGTGTTCAATTTTACAGTATTACTTACAACTCAAAAAAGAAACCGCTCACGAAGATTCTATTTGGTGTTGTGCTTGGAGCAAAATTAAAAATGAAAAACCGAAAGAAGTTGAAGGAGAAAAAATGGACAGTGATGAAAATAACCTGTAAGTACAGTACTTAACTACGCCAAATTAAATTAAGTAAATAAGCAGTGATTTACACGTTATTACTAGGTATGTAATTTAGTGTTTTAGTAGAACAGAGGCGTTCACATATGGACGCCGTTAAGATATTTAGTTCGATAGCCTCGTTAATGCTCGACGAATACACCTGCGACACCTTGCGCGCCGTTGGCAGGGGTACGAGCGGGTTGTGGGAAGGCCAAAAATAGTAGTTATCTACTTGCTGATGAACATAGATTTATAATCAAAGCTGATAAAGTGTGTAAATTGCCAAGTTACCAACTTACAAACAGTAAGTTGGTAACTTGGCAACCAACTTATGCACTAAATTGATTGACATGGTCAAATTTAGTTGACTAAAGCACTAAATCACTTATCTACTATTAAATCGGGCACTAAACCAATTTCAGTACATTGAAAAATCCAAAATTAAACTGCTTGTTTTTTTACACCAGAAAGTTAAGTGTAAAAAGTTGGTTTGATATCATCATACTAATATATTTTTCCATCTATGGGTGAAGAGTGTGAGAGAACACTATTAAGAGCCTACTAGTCCATGGAGCGAACTCATCGGTGGGCGCGGCTAAAATGCATGCTATTTCATTTAACATTCGTGGGAAAAGGTAAGACTCTGCAGCGATGAGTAGTATGAGGCTAATGCTCGCACATACACAATTACACACTCTCGTAAAGTCGCGACGAAAACCGAAAAGTCGAAAACCGGCGCGCAAAAATGTACGAATTGGCTTCTGGTGCTTGGGGTTTTACGACAAAACTACTGAATGTATTTAGTCAGACCAAAGTTATTTGAAATGTCAATAAACTAAAGCTTGTTAGTATGTACCTTATTTTCGAGTTTTCGTAATCCTTTTGTAATTTATTTACGTCCAATCTTGCGTTAAAATACGTGCTAAAATACAGATGTTTGAAGGCTCATTACTTTTAAGCCACTTATTTTTTTTCTGTGTAATTAGCAGGCTGACCTAGATAACGAGGAGATAAATCGATATTATTCTTAATTTTGGACTTAAAACGTCAAATAGTGGAGTAATCACCCAAGTACGGTTGTATGGAGAAATGAACGACTAGTTCGTCCTTAAACGTGCTGTTTTCTTCAATTGAAGATGGTCTGCTTTAAATAAAGACCAATATAAAAACCAACGATTATCATTTCAGTTTAAAATCATACTCTCTTCACCCATAAATGCAATAAATAGGAAAATATGTTACTATGAAAATCGACCCCCTTAAGCGTTTGACAACTCTAGTCTGATGGACAATTTGGCTGAATATCATGGTGCATACATGAAACCTAGATTGGGATGGACTCTCAAGTGCAATCCCAGAGTGCACTCATAAGTGCCTTGCAACATGTTTTCTACTCAAGGGTTGTACCTAGCCAGTGTTACTGTGTTTCATAAACAAAACCACACCACAATAGATTTTTGTTTCTAAAATTACAGAGATGTAGATCATACAGATCCGGAGAGTTCAGAGAACTACATCATCACAGGAGGATTGGATGACCTGATCAAAGTCTGGCAGTTAGTGGATGGCAAACTGGAAGTTAAACATACATTAGAAGGACACTCTCTTGGAGTTATTTCGGTTGCAGTTAGTCCTGATGGAAAAAGTGAGGATTTTTTTATAAAACTTGATATTTTGATATAAATCCATGTTCAATGCTCTGGGCCTTATGTCTGTCAATAAACACAAGCTTATAATCCAAATGTAACCAAAACTACAATTTTAGCTTTAAATATTTTGTAAAATTAAACAAGAAGTTAACGAAAAAAAATTCAGCTCTCTAGAGCTCTAGCCTGTTTAAAAAAAATTTCAGCTCTGGCCAGCAGTTCTCAAGACAGTTCCCTCATACTATGGGATATTCCAACCGGTGATAAACTTAAGACATTTGAGATGGGCGCCACAGATGTGTGGACATTGGACTTCTCCCCTGATGGTAAACATGTAATCTCAGGAAGCAATGCTGGGAAGATATTGATATTCAGTGTGGAGAGTGGAAAGCAGGAACAAACACTGGACACAAGAGGAAAATTCACATTAAGTGTTGCTTATGTAAGAATAGATAGATTATTGTTTGAACATTATTTCATCTAATCTTGAACAATGCAAGATGGTGTGATCAATTCTTTATAATTAGTGATCACATGACCTAAAATGACAACACACTAAAGGCAGAGTACACACAATTGTTGAATTAGGTTTAACACATACACTTAGGTTCACTATAAATTATTTGAAAAGAATTATGACTTCAAGTCTATCTCTTGAACTGTTGATCATGTGTATGTTGTTCATTTCACATCTGATGAATTCCAACCTAATAGGTGCTCAGTGTCAGATTTGAAACTTATATTACTGGTTGCTATACAAGTACAATAATAACACCCATATTCACAAACAAGACTTGCCTATGTAGCAATATTACAATATTTCTGAAGTTGAAATTTTACATGGCATTCTTGAGCCCATATTTAGTTTTTTTTGGTATGATCCCATTTCAGAGTCCAGATGGCAAATACATAGCAAGTGGTGCTCTAGATGGAATCATAAATATTTTCGATGTAGTACAGAGCAAGCTAGTGCATGCGTTGGAGGGCCACGCTATGCCCATACGGAGTCTCTGCTTCTCACCTGACTCACAGTTACTCCTGACTGCTTCTGATGATGGCCATATGAAACTTTACGATGTGTAAGTGCAAGTGTTTAATTGAAGACTCATTTCACTGAATTGCATGTCTAGTGTAGGGTCCCATAATTATTCTCTTCATCCATATCTTGAAAAGTTTCCATCGCAGAATATGTTCTGAGATTTAGCCAGACAATTTTTTTTATCTATGTCCGTGAATAATAATAATTTAATTAAGAGATTTCCTATCATAATAATGACATTAATTTATTAACAGAGTACATGCAAACCTAGCGGGCACACTCTCCGGTCATGCGTCATGGGTGTTATCAGTTGCATTCTCGCCGGATGGTAAAAGATTTGTCTCTGGTAGTGCAGACAGGACCGTACGAGTATGGGATCTAGACACGATGCAGTGTCAAAACGTGTTCAAGGAACACAGCGATCAGGTATGATATTTTCTTTATTAACCTTTAACCAATATCAAGCGTTAACGTGGTCCTATGTGATGAACAAGCTACAAGAATGTGACTGGTTCTCACACAAAATCAAATGGCTCTCTAAAGTCACAACACAAAACGCCGATTGTTTGTGATGCTACATTTTCAACTTGATGGTAATGGGTTATAAATAGAAAGCGAGCACCCAAACATGTTCACAAGACTATGGTTTGATTTTTCGTTCATTTTTATGTAGTTAAGCTAATATTTCAGAATAAGTGAATTCTAAAATGAAATCAGTAATAATATCTACTTAACATAAATAAAATCTAAAATACCATTCAAGTGCACTAAATAGTGACCAAAGCACGAAATAATAAAAACAAACACAGCATGCGCGAACAATCAAGTCTGATCGGAACACAGGCTCTCCGAGCGTCAGATAGAGACAGCTAACGCGACATCCTGATGAGTGACTGAGACGCGGACAATGCTAGTCTCCAACTTCGATTCAGCAACATTACTGGCTAGTGGCTAATAACAATCGTCTTCGTTTTCTACTCCAATCCGATTAGAACCGGCGATCGCTAGTCTTCGACTGGAAGGAATGGTCTAGAGTTTTCGTTAGTTTCGGTTTATTCAAATTCAAATTCAAAAATTTTATTTCAGATACCATAGATCCATAGTGTTAGTAAAATGAAAATTACATTAATTTAATTGTTAGTAAATTACATTTAGAACGACCGATATTAAAGAAACACAGTTATTCCAAAACGAAAACTAGCGAAAAAAAGACAATTCCTTACAGTCCAAAACTAGCGACCGCTGGTTTTATTTGGGTTTGAGTCGAAAATGCAGACGATTGTTATTGGCCGGTAAGCCAGCAGTTCTATATCCTATCCATAGTAACTATAACAATTCTGTTAATACGGCTTACAAAAATATTACATTTTTTGTCCGTAATATAGGTATATATATATCTATCTCATATCTTTATCCTATCCTATTGTACTAAATATTAGGTTGGGGAAAAAGTCTTTTCGCATTATAGTATGTATGAACTTGTAATAAAATCTCTTTGGCTATACTATTTGTATCTGGCTGGTTTTGGTATCATATGAAAGTTGAAATTTTAAAGAACATAATTCCAAATTCAAATTAGGAAAATGTGTGATTTTAATTTGTTTTTCGTACTGTCAAAATGAGTGAATCTAATGAAGAATATCGAAACATTTTAAAATTTTACTACAAAAAAGGTAAAAATGCAACGCAAGCCGCGAAAAAAATTTGCGATGTTTATGGACCTAGTGCAGTGTCTGTGAGAGTAGCATAAATTTGGTTTAAGCGTTTTCAATCCGAAAATTTTGATTTCAAAGATGCACGTCGCTCTGGTCGCCCTATTACGGATAAAATGGATGCCATTTTTGAAAAAGTGGAACAAGATCGGCATATCAGTAGTTACGACGTAGCTGAAGAACTGGGAATTGACCACAAAACAGATTTGGCGCATTTGAAAAAAACTGGGTACACAAAAAAGCTCGATATTTGGGTACCTCACGAGCTCACTGAAAGAAACCTAATGAACCGTGTACTCATTTGTGATTCTTTACTACAACGTAATGAAACCGAACCATTTTTGAAGAAGCTGATAACTGGTGATGAAAAGTGAATCACGTACGACAAGAACGTGCGAAAAAGGTCGTGATCAAAGACCGGTCAGGCTTCACAGACTGTGGCGAAACCCGGGTTAACTCGCAACAAGGTGATGCTGTGTGTGTGGTGGGATTGGAAGGCCATTATTCATTATGAGCTGTTACCACCAGGCAGGACCATCGATTCTGAACTCTACTGCGAACAACTGATGAGATTAAAGCAAGAAGTTGAGAAAAAGCTGCCGGAATTAATTAACAGAAGGGGTGTGGTTTTCATTTTCATGGCTTTTCATGATAACGCTAGACCTCACACATCTTTAGCCACTCAGAAAAAATTAAGAGAGTTTGGCTGGGAGGTGTTAATGCATCCGCCGTATAGTCCTGACCTTGCACCTTCAGATTTCCACCTGTTTCGGTCTCTTCAGAATTCTTTAGGCAGTGTCAGGTTAACATCACGAGAGGACTGCCAAAACCACTTGTCGCGGTATTTTGATCAGAAGTCCCAAAATTTATATAGCAATGGGATCATGTCCCTACCTAAAAGATGGCAAAAAGTTATCGAACAAAATGGTACCTACATACTTTAGTTAAATGTAAATAAACTATATTAAAAAATGTTTTGAATTTTCTTAAAAAATGCGAAGAAACTTTTTCCCCGACCTATTATTATAAATGCGAAAGTGTGTATGCGTGTGGGAGAATGTTTGTACGTACGTATCCCCCCGTAACAACTAAACAGATTTTGATGAAATTTGGAATGTTGATAGTTTAGTTTCTCTAATAACAAACGCGGGTAAAGCCACGGGCAGAAGCTAGTTTATAATAATTTGACAATATTACGTCTTGTGTCTTAAGTCTTTGTGTGTATTGATTGTTCGACCGTGGTAAGCAATACTACTCTAGTCTATTATAGCTCTATGGTAGTAAGTTACCTACTTCTTTATTTTTTGACTTGTGGTAAGAATAACTTGTATTTTTTTTTATTTTTCAGGTTTGGGGTGTTAAATTCAATGCTGAGAGTAATAAGATCGTGTCTGTATCAGAAGATAAAAGTTTATGTATTTATGAGTGCCCATTATAGTGCTATAAATTTATAATATAAAGTATAAATACAATAAATTAGTTCGTACATTTGTATATCATTATTTTACATAAATTACACAACTCATAATTTAATTAAGTGCACTAAAGGGGTTTGAAAATTTTTATATGGAAGCTGATGTAGTTCCGACCTATAATTTGTTTTCAAAATCGCGGCGCATCTTTTGTCTTATAAGTTTGGGTTGGGGACACAAAGGAACAAAAAAAGATTTCACAGACACATATTTTTAAATACTTTATGGTGTTTCATTGGTGTAAGGTAATAATACTATATGCTGTGATAGATTCATTTTACATGCATAAGTAGATAACTAGTAGTAACAGTAATTTGAAACAATTTTCAACTTTCGCAGGCCGTTCAGCCCATCGACACAAGTGAAGGTTTTGAACGGTTCATTTCAATTAGGTACAACGATTTGTTAGAAATATCCTTGGGACCATACCTGGTGCAGCTAGTACACTGAACACGTAAAAACTAATGCAGCAATGTACTTACCTATAATTGAAGTCTATGAAGACCGTCCAATTGATTATGATTTAAATGCATATGGTATTGTAGACCCGGAACTTTTGGTTTGAGGTGAAATTCATTCAAAATACCAAAGTAAGTTTTAGGAACTTACCACGCACTAATTGTCTTCGGAAATTTTCTTTGGAAATTCGATAAACATACATTGGATAAACATACAAACAAAGAAACATACTTTACTTACCTCTTTTTATTTTAAGATTTCCAATTCTAAGTTTCGATTTCGGCCGAAAATTAATTTCTGGCTGGCAGCTATTATAGATAACACAAAAATAATTATGTGAATGCTGGCAACATTTGTTTTGCGAGGGCCATACAAAATAATGCAAATATTGGGGGATTACCAGCTTGGCGTGACACTGAGCATCTGTCGAAGCTCGTTATCAAGTTAATTCTAATGGTTGATTAAGTGGCAGCAACTACCTACCTACTTAGTAGATATAAATAGGGGCAAATTAATTTCTTTCTTCATTTGTTCTTTGTTTGGAAACATTAAAGTGTAGTCTAGATAACAGTCAAAATATAAAGAATCAGATCGATTGGTTCGCAAATGAAATTAGTTTTTATAAAATTCTTAATTAAAAAACATTCTGATCAACACTATGGAGACTAAAACTACTCCGATTGTTGCCGCAGCAGCTGGCAAACTGGGAAGGAATCAGAAACGTGTGGGCCGCGGAGTTCCCGATATCATAAGCGCTTACACAACTTCCAAGAAGTGCTCTTGCCACCGAGACAAATCCATCGTGTTCTGCCATTCATGTGGCTACTATTGCAGCGGGCGAGTCAGGCTGCAATGCGAACAGCATCCTCGGGTAATTACCTACTTATTTAACTGATAAGATCAGTGTGCCTAATCTATACAAACAAATGAAATTGAAGTGTCTGTTTTTAAATATCAAAATAGCAGCTTTTTACTAAATGCATATGAAAGTATATACGGTACCTATAACTAAACAACCATTTTTAACATTTTTGTCGGTCTGCTGTTTGTTCAGGTTAATCTCCGAAACGGCTTGACCGATTTTGACAGGACTTCCACTGGCAGATAGCTGATGTTACAAAGAGTAACTTAGGCTACTTTTATTTTAGAAAAAGATTTATAGTTCCGCGCAAAAAAGTAAAACCCATGAAATCCAACATCTCCGCGCGGGTGAAACAGCGGGTAGCAGCTAGTATTAAATAATATGTAGCCTTGTAGTTGTAGATATTTTTGTACGCAAATTGCTGTTGGGGCGAACCATGAACATTGCTTTATTGCGATATTTCCATACTTTGTACGTATAGGCGTTAGCGTGTGCGGAAAAAGAAGCGTGTGACGTGTGGGAGTGTGGTTTTTGTCTAGACACTAGAGTACTAGTTGATTGTATAGCTCTATAACTTGGTATTATATGACTATTCAGATCAATCGTGGATCAGTCACTAGCTCATAATAATAAACAGTTAAACGGTTTTTATTTCTTTCGATTTAGTTTAAAATTGTCAAAGACAACTAAGCCACCGTCGTTTATTAATTAAGAGTCAATATAGGTATGTATCGTGTGTATAAAAAAATGTGAAGTTTTTTATACAATGGATGACGACGGGTTTGCTTGATTGTAAACGTAACCCCAGCACATAACTTATTGCACGACACAGTAAATTATTGCAGTACCTGTTGCCACTCAGAACTTTGAAAAGCAAAGGCCTGCGCGGCGCGGCATTGCGCTCGTTACCTACTCTTAGATGTTACCTCAGTAACTAATTTCGGAATACAGTAATGCTTGCACATTATTGCTTGGCGGCAGTCTACACGATCAAAGCGGTGGATGGTAGGTACCCACCCAGACGGACACTCGCAGAAGAAGTCCTACCAGCAGGAAGTTCTAGCAGTCTGTTGCTCCCACTCCAGACGTACTTATATATTATTAAATACCTGCAAAGTACTTTCTTTCAGGTAACATTCCTTTTGGATATTTTGGAATGTCCGCGCTGCCATTCGTCAGTATACTTGGATGAACATTCTGGAAACTTGGAAATGCATAGATTGCAAAACTATGTAGGTACCTTCACTTGTAGCGTAACGTAATATTTTCTTTGCCTTCACTATTCAAAAAGCTCCGTTTTTTGCTCCGGGATATACGTACTAATAAATAACTCGGGTGATATTCAGAGATAAAATTGAGTTTGAACTTGTGCTCTGTAAAACGTAAATAAATGTAAAGATAAATAACACGTAGGTAGGCGTTGAGTGGATGGGGTGCGACGTCGGATAACCTCCTCGCGGTGCATCCTGGGTGCCTGCCAGCTGACGCCTCCTCGGTTGACCGTTTTCGGTCTCCGGGAGGCCGATGGCAGGTAGCTAATAATCCGGCATATTTATATATGTATTGAGTTTATGTATTTATTGTATCTAATGTATATTATGTATATATTTACATGTGTATTATTAGTATGTATATATCTATATCTGCGCCGCTCCTATCCCTCTGCTTGCAGAGGGCAACGGACGCGGTGGACACCACTGATCAGAAGGGTCAATAAGTGGTTTTTATATGTTTACGTATTTGTTTATCTGTATTTATGGTATTATCTATGCATAGTGTTTACTTATTTACTATTAGTATGTATCTATATATAAACCAGAGGAGAAGTGCCGCTCTCAGTGGCTCTCGTCTGTGCTCGTTTTCCTAACTTGCTTTTGCAAGGGAGGAGAATGCGCGGGGCGGATTTCGCTGAGAGTGTGCCGATTTTGTTCTGCGCAGTGATCCGACCCGTTTTCAAGAAACGGGTTGGACGTAAACGGTGTGCTCTCTCATTCTGAGTGACACGGGTACTGCCGGCCCACGAGTGCTTTGGCAGATGCCTCTGTCGCATGGTTTGAAGAGAGCCTACGTTGAAGTGCCACCACTGCAGGTATCAATTTGATACCGCTGATCACGCCCTAGCAATGTGTCACGCATGGACACTGCAAAGGGCTGATTTGGTGGTACAACAAGGAGAGAACGACCTTTCCTTTCTGAACATCGTGAAAGCGATGATCGAAAGCGAAGGGTCGTGGCAGGCGGTCCAAGCCTTTGGCGAGGGCTTATTGCCGTGTAGTAGGCGGCGGACCGGCTGAGAGTGGACGATGTTCTCTCCCAGCCTATCCGCCGCCGTAGAGCGAGAGGCGGAAATGTTCGCTAATAGCCAGATGTGGCACACACTGGGGGGTGTATGCCAACTATTCACTGGCATGCGTCGTGGCGCAATTGGTATGGAATTTATTTCATACTTTATTTGTGCCCCCCTTTATAGGTGAGTCTGTGACCATGTAACGTGGTCGTCACGCACTAGGGTCTGGTTGCGGAGTAATCCTAACGGAATCCCGCGACCGACCTCCTTGCGACGCGTGCCATGCGTGAGGTGTTTTTTAGTGGGTAGACTGCCGGCTTTTCCGGCAGGAGTCCCACACTACCCCGTGCTCCCCCTACAAGCACGGGGTGTTAGTGCGTAATGCATTTTTCACCTCACGTAAAAAAAAAAAAAAAGGCGTTGAGTGGATTTCAATTTTCATCACAAAAAATTAATCGAACTTAAACATAGATAGGTACCTACCTATTAAAATTGGAAATTTTGGAATGCAAATAAAGCCAGTTTATACTTTTGTTATGTTCATATTACAAAAATTAGAAAATGAATAAAAATGGATTCACAAAATTAATAATTCGTAAAAAACACTAACACCATCTAACTTTTTTTAACTGGTGTTTCCGGTTTATTGTGCAGTCAACACCAAAGAAGATGTCAGTGTCAGGCTGTCACTGGGTGTCAGGACTGTCAGGGAATTTGGCCGCTGCGCCGCGTCACTGTCAGATATAATTTGTGCTGTCAGGTATCAGCTGTTATTATGTATTCTGTCATGTGTGTGTAATAGAAAACAAAAACATATACATATTGCTAAACCCAAGTTAAATCGATATTACCAAGATATTGCTGAATTTGTACTTTATAAAATTATCCAGTTATTTTAAAAATACGATGCCTGTGGGTGCTGCTGTAAGTACATAATAATTATATTGAATATTTTCGTTTGTAACGTCATCTAACAATATATTTTAATTTTATCTAACATTATTTACGATTTAAAATTAAACACCAAACACATTATTTACTTTACAGTATTCAATATTATCCAAAAAAGAGGATGCTCATGAAGATGCTATATACTGCGGTGTCTGGACCAAAATAACTGAAACCGGAGATCCAAAGTAAGTGCCCAGATTTTATAAATACCTACATAATTTTACTGATGGTTGATGGATGAGGTGATAGAACTTTGTATACTTATAACTTTCTACTATTTAGAAATTTAGCTTGATGGGTACATACTTTACATAAATAATATTATTAAGTAAAGTAGCATGCCTAGTGCATAGGCAAGTGTTACTGTATTTCACTTATTAGGTAGGTAGAAAGAGCATTGGCCGTAAGGGGTTTCAGCAGGGTTATTTTAATTCACTCGGAATGTTATCTGTGTCAGAAGCGACTGTCTTGATGGTTTATATTTTGGAATCATATCCCAACAGAGCAATATTTTCAGGATTATATCCTTGTTTATGCATCTAAACAGGAATTATCTGAAGGGATGTGATTCCGAGATATAAACAATAAGAAATGGTCGCTTCCTACATGGAATCATTCTGAGTGATTTAAAATAACCCTGCAAGACAGCTGAAAGTAAAAGTCTCAGCAAGTACCTACAGTGCATTGTTGTGTAGGTGATTCAGTCTTTAGTGTATTTGCTATAAGCTTGTTACAAACTAATCTAAACTATAGCAAACATTTGAAATAACATTTTTATTTTGAAATGTTTCAGAGATCCTGGTAAAGATTATTTAGTCACTGGAGGCCTGGACTGTTTTGTTAAAGTATGGGCACCGGATAACAACAAATTGAAATTGCTACATACACTAAAAGGGCATAGCATGGCTGTGGTTTCTGTAACAGTCAGCCCTGACGGACACAGTAAGTTCTTATAGTCCATAAACATTGTACTAGCATTTTCAATTACTTCTCTATCACTCACTCACTATATTTTCAGCTATAGCCAGCTCATCACTTGATTCTAGCATCATCATCTGGGAACTGACTACTGGCTACACGGTCCATAAGATTGAAACCAACGCAACTGACGTGTGGAAGCTGGCATTCTCACCGGACGGTACTCAAGTGGCTACAGGAGGATTCACAGGAAAGGTTCTCATATATGGAATTGAGAAGGGAACAGTTTGTAGGACACTGGATACAAGAGGCAAGTTTGGGATGAGTGTTGCTTGGGTAAGTTGAAAACTTAAAATAGTGTATTTGTACATAAATGTGTGTTATAGTGTGCTTATGTGCTGAAAGATAACTATAAACTAATATAAAATAATATACAGAGTAATCCGGATTTCCATTACCAGCACCATTCATATGGCAATCCATGTAATACTTGCACTCATTGTTTGAATTTGAAATCTAGTTAGTGTTCATCTGCACTTGAATTCTTTTAAGTAATCGGTTGCTTTAGTGCAGAGTTGCAGACCCAAAAACTCCTCCTTATTGGGAAACATATTTGGCAAAGTGTTCCACTTAGCCATCTATATAACGGAGGTGAAAGGAATTGTTTGATATGGTACAAACTCACACTTAGCTACTTTACAATTAAATATAATATGACCCATCTGAGTATGCACATACTGCCCCTCTCACTCTTGTACACCCTTTGCTAAACCTTTAATCAGCTACAGACAACCTAGCTAGACCTACAATCATTTATTGTCTGTGTTTCTTAACTTGTCCAATAATGTAAACAAACTCGGCGGATGCCAAGCAATGATATCAATATTGATCCGATCACCAACCAATAACATGATTCGAATTTATATCTGTGTCATTGGTTAGTGATCCGCCGATTTAGTTAGTATTATTGGACAACTAAGAAAATCTGCACCATACTGTACATTACAAATAGGTACACCCTCGGTAGATCTACAATCAGCTAATGCACAAGACTTGCACCAATATTCACATTAAACAAAGTTTCGTTCTACCTTTACTTTCATTTTTCCTTATTTACAGAGTCCAAACGGCATGCACCTTGCTGCTGGTTCAGTTGACGGGCTAGTGCATATCTTCGATGTAGCTCAAGGCAAAATGGTGCATACAATCACTGCGCATACGGAATCAGTGAGAGCACTAGCCTTCTCTCTCAATTCAAAGTTCCTCGCCACAGGTTCTAATGATGGAAAACTCAAGATTTACGATGTGTGAGTGCCTTTGTGTATTATAATTTGTAGTTTTATACTACACTTTTAATTTATAACTTGTAAGTAAGTGCTGTTACTTTTCGGTCAAGTTACGAACATCGAATTGAACATTGGATCCGTAACACTTTCATGCAAGGAAAACTGCCATCCGACAGCCGGAGCTCCGACGTTCTCTTGAAACGACGTTAATCTAATTGAAACTAACTTCCGCCCGCGGTTTTGCCTGCGTTCCCACAGGAACTGTGCATTTTCCCGGATAAAAAGTAGCCTATGTTACTCTCCGGTCCATAAACTATATCTATGCCAAAAATCACGTCGATCCGTTGCTCCGTTTCTACGTGTAAGACGGACACACCAACAAACACTGCACTTTCGCATTTATACTATTAGTAGGAAGTAGGATATATACTAGTAGGATTTGTATACAAGTATATTTTAAGTACCTATACTACAGTATCTCCAAAACGGCTGGAATCGAAAAAACCGATTCCGAGTCAGGAATCGGAATCGAAATTTTCGATTCTTCAAAATGATCCGATTCTGCATGCCCTAATCCCGAGTGACACTGGCTAGGTTACTCGTGTATTTTTATGTTACTTTTACTTGTTAATATAACATATTTGGTTTCAGCGTCAACGCTAGTTTACAGAACAGCCTCGATCACAAGTCGTGGGTGATGGCGGCGTGTTTCTCTGGCGACGGCACGCGCGTCGCGACCGCGGCGGCCGACGGCTGCGTGCGGATCGCTCACATTACAGACCTTAACGTGCTGCATGCTTTCCACGAACACACCGACTCGGTGAGTATTTTATTTTATACTAGCTGTGCCCCGAGTTAGGGCCGGATTAAGGCCGTGCTATAAAAAATGCGAAACTGTAGGTTTTTGGTTTGTCGCAACAGATAGTTTATGGACCGGAGAGTAACATAGGGCACTTTTTATCCCGGAAAAATGCAGATGTAGCTCAGCTCAGGACAGATAGAGTGTTAATGGAAAATTATACCTAGTAACTCCAAGTAGTAGTACCTAGTATTAAACTAATACCTTGAAATTTACACGAACGGAAGGTTTTATGAAACCAATAAAAAGCCTGAAATTAATTTCAGCCTCTGAGTTTATTCATTTTGTGCTAGGTTCAGATTTCTATAACTATTATACATTCGCTATCTCTTTCTCCAGCCCGTTTTCAAGATCCGTCGTGCTCTACTCTGTCTAATGTGGTTTTCTGTCAATTTTAAATTGAAGCGGAAAAAACAAAACGTAGTTTAACTGTTCAACTATTTAACTCTATTAATAAGGGCCTTATTCTTTTCAGGTATGCAGTGTACAGTTCAACTCAAAAAGTACGAAGCTAATGTCTGTTTCAAAAGACAAAAGTATCAATATTTACGAGTGTCCATTACCACCTAAGCCTGAAAAGAAATAATAAACGCGAAGTGCTATAAAATATGATTTTTGTTTATCTTCCCACTCTGTCTCTTTACTGTTCTGCATAGGTTTGAACTCTGGACCGCAATCGATGGAGACAGATTGTTCGTTTAAAGGGATCCAGTGACCACGATACTCAGTAATGAGGGACCGACTGAAGAGAGAGAGATAGGTTTGAATCCTATATTGAGCTTTGATAAAGGAAAACATTGGAGGTCGTTCAGCAGTGGACGTCTTCAAGCCAATGAACAATTACTAGGTAGGTACAGTCGGCTGCAATAATATGTATTTTCATAGTACGGAACGTAATTCAAATTCAAAATGACAAAGACGTCAACAGACCCAATCCGTGCCCAAAGTCAACGAACCTTCCAGAAACCCACCGTGCTTGTTCCAAATTTGTAATTAACTGTAAAACTCAGTACAAGTTATTTTTACGAAATCATTTAGTTTTTATAACAAGACGAGCTGGTCGTTTGCCTGATTATGCCAGGCCATAACAATCGCAGTGGTACCCCGAACATTGAGACACAAAGGTCTGTGCGGCACTGCGTTGCCCTCGTTACCAGAGAAATTAGCCCTGTAATTTCGCTGGCTACTTACCGGAACACAGTAATGCTTTCACATTACTGCTAGGCGGCAGACTACATGAGCAAAGTTACATAATATACATTTGAGAACTGAAAGAGTTACGCATTATGGCAGCCGACTGTACAATGGTCGGTCTTGGAGCTAAAAGTGATTTTGTTGAGATAAACGTTGAACGGAAAAATAGTATAAAATAAGTAAAATTGATTTAGTTAAAAGTGTTTTGATGGACAGTTATAGGTACAATTGTCAAGTTTATAGTTGTCAGCTAGTCCGTAGTTTTGGTGGCCGCACTTGGATTCAAAATGACGTCATTTAGATAATCTTACATTGTCACCAGACGCAAACGTGTTTGAAAAACATTTCTCAATCGGTTACCGGGAACTGTTTTAAAATACATATTCAAATAATAACAAGTAAAGTTAAATAAAAGCTTGTAATCAAAAATACATTGAATCACAACACAAATCTCACTTTTCAGTTTCGCGACTAAAAAGTTCACGACGTTTATTGGTCGGATCGAAAGTGTCGTTCTGCGGTTGTATCGTCTGCCCTAAAAACCGTACCGTCCCCTGCGCTAAGCCGGGCCTTTCGTTCTTGATTAATTTTCGGCGTAAGAGGATTGTGGCGGCTCTGTTATACCCGCCGCTCTTTGCCTAGGATTTGCACTGCCCTGCATTCGTGGTGCTTAGCTATTATATCAAGACCCTGCTATATGACGTCTCTTGACGTTAAAGATGTAGGTGCATATAATAACTTTTTCAAATTGTAACGTGTTACATAACGTTACAAGTGGTCGAGGAAAAAATAAATATGATGATGGCTTCGTGGTCGTGATCGGCTGTCGATCTGTATCTAGACGGCATATAGGTCGCTGGTTCGAACCCTGCAATGAACTTATACGTTCGGTGAAGGAAAAGCATGATGGTAGGAAACTTTTAGCGCTCGCCTGGCTAGCTACCACCTTTAAGTTGAAAATCTGTCACTAAGCACCTATCTGCGTTCTGGCAGTTGCACTTGAGAGCAAAACTTTCATAAGTGCTCCTTTGGGGCCTATTTGAATAAAGCATTTTGAATTTGAATTTGAATCCTAATCTAGGTTTAGCGTATCCACGATTTTCGACCACATCGTCGTGAGATAGCAGACGAACGTTAGCATAATAGTGTAAAAAAAAGATAAATCTTTGCTAGCTTTTATATAGTAGATACGTACCAACATATTAGTTGACATTTTTTCAATCGGTTGTCAAATAAGTAAGTATATGTTCAGTGTTCACTAATTACCAACTTACTAGGATTTTTTAGCGTTCTGCACGTTTTGCATCTGCGTGTTTTGTGCTCTAACATGTATCTAGGTAACGAAATATTATTAGTGGTTGCTGATGGTTATCACTAAACTAAATAGTTAAATCTAGAAAACATAATTATTCGTGAGAACCTATAATTGGCTACCTATAATTGGCTTTTAAAAGTTATTAAGTCTTATTAAGATTTTAAGCTAATGTAGGTACTGACGCTGTTAGTTTTTTTTTGTCAATAAAATAAAATAGTAGTACTTATTTAAAACTTAAAAGCCTACGGTAGGTAATCTATAAAATATAAGCACATCAAAATTCAATAATGGTTCTCATTGCCACTAATATATTGCCCTGTTGTCCAAACGCGTACATATAAAGCCACAGTAAAACGAGATATTATCAAAAATATTTACATCGCATCGAGTGAATTGGCGTCAGCTTAATTCCCGGGAATTTGCGGGAATTATGCGGCCTCGGTCCGCGGGGAAATCAACTTTACATTCAATTTGTTCTGCACAGATAAAAACCAATCTCTACGTTTTTACCTGCCGCGCGGTTCGCGGGGAAAATTAACCGATTCCGAGCTTTCCAATTGGAAACAAAAAGCGGTAAGGTATTTATGTTATGTCAACATTAATGGCAGTATCGGTACACGGTAATATTTTCTATTAGGTATTTGTATTTTTTGTTTTAGAGATTCGATGCAAAATTAAAGAAGTGTTACGGCATTTTCAAGTATTTATTCGACAGGTTTCGCTGCCTCTCCACCTCCAACTTAGATCAAACTTCAAGTTAGTTCTACCCAGGTCTGTCTTCACTACTCGTCTCTGACGACAGACCTGGATGAATCTAACTTTGATGACGTGCGAGTCACCATGCACGCACTTCTGAATGCGTTCCAGTCGCCGCCGTACTTTAGAGCCAACTTTTCCATATTCTAGACTGGATTCTAAACTCGAAAAACGAGAAAGTATTACAACGATAACTTCTATAATATATAGAGTGAAATAATTATGTGTAGTTACAAAAAACTAAAAACAACAACACGCTTTCTCCTCTCTCCGCGGCTCCATCATCAGACTCTCAACAACAGGTGCAATCTATTGGACTCATCAAAACGAATCGTATGAGCCCAAACTCGGTGGGTGCTTACTTGCAGCCACTAAAGAGGCCCATTATCCACCTCTACTCCATCATCAGATCAGCTCCATTCCATGATAGTATATTATTGTACTATCATCCAAACTACATATAGGTACATTAAAGTTTTAATCCGATAGGTAGGTATACTACAATTAGAAGTAGGTTAAAATTGAATTCTCAAGATACATTGTTGTCACTTACAAGTCAAGCTTATGTATTGGTTCTGACTTCTGACGATTGCTCTGTGAATTGCAATACACGACTGCGGAGGCCCTACAGACTGTTCCACTAGTCCTAGTTTTAGCTGACGCGCTGTATCGCAGTTTCGAGTGAATTATCTATGATTGCATAGTTGACAAGCTGTATTGTCCGCGGCGCAGGAGATATCGATGTCGTAATCACGGTCGGGCCGCCGCCGGCTCCATTCAATGAGATGAAATCACTATGCGGCGTATGAATAATTCAGGTGTGGTCCTCCATCCCCCCTTTCCTCACCCCTGTAGTGAACGCTGCCCACCCTGCGATATTGATATAAAGTTGACAGTATGTAGATGTGGGTTGTGGTTCTTATGTGATACATATTTTTCTATGCCTAGAAGAATGTAGACATGCTAGTAGATCTTTCCATGTGAGCATAGTGTTGGAAGTTCTATAGGTCCTAAATAATATAATACCTATATTTTCAATAATGCAAATGTTTCGGTAATTAATAATTTATTAACAAGTTCTCATTCCTATTAATGAATAACATATCTGCCTAACGGCGGCTCTACTATTTCTAGTGGTGGTAAGAGATGGCGGGCGAGGAGTAGGTGACGTGCGCGAGGGGTTGCGCGGCGTATGCGAGCTTGGCCACAGGAGCGGAGTAAGCGATCTTGTGCACGGGAGCAGCGGCGTAGGAGATTTGGGGAGCGGCGTAGGAGAACTGGGGAGCGGAGTAGGCGATCTTGTGCACGGGAGCAGCGGCGTAAGAGATTTGGGGAGCAGCGTAGGCGACCTTGGGAGCTGCGTAGGCGATCTTGGCGGGAGCCTCGGTGGGGTGTCCCTCGTAGCTGACGACGGCGTTGAAGCCCTGCTCCTTGTCGGCGGTGTAGTGCACAATACGGCGCACTCCGTCGGGCTGCACCAGTGAGTAGGAGCCGTGCACGGCGTCTCCGGCGCGCGATTCCTGCTGCTCCTTCACATCTCCGCTGTGTCCGTCCTGCACTGAGTACGCGAACTCGTAGTGAGCTGGCTCCTGCGGCTCCGCGTGCTCGTACTGCAGCACCGGCAGGGCGGACGCCGCACAAGCCAGGGAGAGGACTACGAAGAACTGGAACAAATAATGTGTTGTATAAGAATAAAATACATTACACACACTACATTACATACATTACATACACTACAGATTTGATTTAATTCACCTATTCCTAAACTTATTCTGTAACTTACTTTAGCTGCCATTGTAGTTGAATGCTGATTCAAGACTGTATTATTTTCAGAGGCTTAACTAGTTTTTATACTTAGCATGTCACCTGCAGTTAGTATAGGTCGACCCCGCCCACATTGCGCCTCAGGCGTTAAATATAATTAAACGTGTAACAATTTGCAATATCAAAATCTTAAGAGGTTAAGGTTACATATGCGGTTTTTTGTTCAGGTATCTACTCTAGTTGAGCTGATAAGCTTGTTGTTTTAATATGACAGTATGGTACTACTATGTAGATGTAGATATCACAGATAAAAAGTTACCAGTAGTTACCACAAAAACCACTTTTAGACGACTGTTTAGATATTTAACTAGACAACAGAATGGAGCTAGACAACGGTTTGATACTACTTAAATCAAGATTTGTGGTTGATTATATTTAAACACGTGATTAAATCATGATTACGGGTTAGACGCTGTTTAAAGCGTGATAAGAATTTGTTTATTTTTGAAAAAAAATGCGGGAACTGCTTTCCATAGTTTCACTGTAGTCAGCTCTGCTCAGTGGCTGCTTTATCAAATTTAGACCAAATTTATTTTGGAATCGCCCCACATCATTTTACAAGATATATTTTTTTTAAAATATCCGCCTATATTATAAGAGCTGATTATATTCATACGGCTGAACATTATATTCCGTGTTACCACAAAACAACAAAACAACTTTTAGAAGAGTTTAGACTAGATATTTAACTAGACAACAGAATGGAGCTAGACAACGGTTAGACACTACATAAATCAAGATTTGTGGTTGATAATATTTAAACACGTGCCTAAATCATGTTTAAGAGTTAGACGATGTTTAACGCGTGTTTAGAACTTGTTTATTTTTGTTTGAGAAGACCGTTTTATTAATAATAGCTAAGAACGCTCTCGACTACATCACTTTCAAATAAGAAAAAAAAAACAAATCCGTTTAGGAGTTACGATGCCTCAAGCATCATACACAGAGTGTTAAAATTATAATATCTTTCCTTTTTGCATCGGGGGTTAAAAAAATGTAATCAAATCCGCCATATCGGCTTAAAATTCAGAAATGTAATAATTGGTATACATAGATAAATAATAACGATAAAAAATTAAAATAAAGGGAACGTTCTCTTTCTCTAGGAACCTTCTCTTTTTTGGAACAAAAAACATGCAATCTGAATATAAGTAACGTATGTAACTTGTTAAGTCTGTCGATAGTCTGAAACTAACGTAATTTTATGCCCACGGACGAAGTAGGTACCTAAGTAGGTATGTTGTTACGGATCACGGACGCTGAAGTATAGTAAAAGGGGCTCATTTTACTATGGCTGTAGCATCTGACGGCATCATCTGTTCCTTGATGTTTAGGTACACATTTGAATTTGTGGATGACATTAAATTTAGTCATGAGGCGGTCATTGTGTATTATGCTGATATGTAGATACCTTAATAAGTACCAACATGTCAGCATCTTACGCAATGTGTAACTAGATTTTAGGTGTCGATAGCTTAGAATTTTTTTAAAAGATAGACCTAAGAATGATTAACTACGAATAGAAAAGGTTGTTTATGAAACGTTCCGTCGTCGACACCATATGCAAATGTATGTCGCTTATGCTTTGTCGCATAAGCGACAAAGCCCTTTTATACTGATTAAAAAAAAAATGAAAATATGCTGTTCGAAATAATGAAAAATTTTTATACCTATTACGTACCTACTCACTCTATATTCGATAACCTTGACCGTTCACGTGTCATTTTGTACCTTCTAGGTCTTACAAATAAAACTGCGTACGACATGCACTCTGCAATGAACCTGAATTATACGTAACAATTCTTGTATAAAAGCTCTGTCTTTCTGATTATTGAGTACAGTTAAGCAGCAACAACTTAACAAGCAACAATGGCATCCAAAGTATGTTATTTTTACCAATATTTTTGGACGCCAAAATTTGAATTTGATTTGTGTAGGCTGATTCTGGGGCCTTATTCCGAAAATCGAACGTCGAATCTTCGACTGACGGATCGCAGTTTTCCTACCATGAAAGACAAAATATTGAGTTACGAACATCGATTCGGACGTTGGATCCAAAACACTTTCATTTACTAAGAATACTGAAATCCGCCAGCCGAAGGTTCCATTATTTTTGGAGTAAGGCTCCAGAGTTAGTTATTTTGAGCTGTGTGAATTCAGTATAATCGGTATGTTTGACATGTTCTAATTTTGTTACAGTTCTTTATCGTCCTCTCCCTGGCTTGTGCGGCGTCCGCACTGCCGGTGCTGCAGTATGAGCACGCAGAGCCGCAGGAGCCAGCTCACTACGAGTTCGCGTACTCAGTGCAGGACGCACACAATGGCGACGTGAAGGAGCAACAGGAATCGCGCGCTGGAGACGCCGTGCACGGCTCCTACTCGCTGGTGCAGCCTGACGGAGTGCGCCGTATTGTGCACTACACCGCCGACAAAGAGCAGGGCTTCAACGCCGTCGTCAGCTACGAGGGACACCCCACCGAGGCCAAGATCGCCTACTCCGCTCCCAAGATCGCCTACGCCGCTGCTCCTGTGGCTAAGATCGCCTACGCTGCTCCCCAAATCTCTTACGCCGCCGCTCCCCAAATCTCCTACTCCGCTCCTGTGGCCAAGCTCGCGTACGCAGCGCAGCCCCTCGCGCACGTCACCTACTCCTCGCCCGCCATCTCCTACCACCACTAGACTAACAGTAGGGCACAGCCCTTAGCCAATGTGTTATTTATTTATAGAAATGAGCAAAAAAATTATTAATTATACTAAATATTTCGTATCATTTTTTTTTCGTTCAATGTTCCTTAATCTGCAGAGTAATTTAAATATTTTTTTCGGAACGCCGAAAAACACGTTTCGCAAAAACAAAGTTCGTGTTATCTTGATCCACTTATGTGATGATCGATAAGCTGATCACTCAACTAACGGGTATGTATAAGCTTAGATATCTTTCTTCTGCCTATTATTTAGTACCTAGGAACTCGCATTAATTTATAGATATTATAGTCAAGCAGTAAACAATATGAAACCGTATTTCTTAAAACGTTTTATAATTAGATAATTCGTCTCGAGTATTGTTTTAGGTAGGTACTAGGTAAGACACAGAGGTTAGTGAAATCTATGAGCGTAATGAGACTTATAAGCTGTTGTCTCTGGATGACGATTGAAGCTATATAATTTGTGGATTGAAGTGAAAAATGCGAATGAAACCCGTGATATTGTATTTGAGGACCTTGGCACGGGACTGTACCCAAGATCCCGTGGCACCCCAGGTGTGTTCTCCAGGGGTGCCTTGGGTCCGGAATGAAGAAAAATAATCATCATCAGGGGAACATGGATGGCAATATGCCACAAATTATATAGGGTATCAATATGCTGGTTCATTATTTGTCAATGCCAAAATTACCAAACCACACGTGGTCACAAATTATACAGGTGTCTCGTGGTTTAATACGTGTAGCACTATATTCTCTTTGGTTTTTGGTGACGTGAAATTTTGTATAGAAAAAAGTCCATGGATTGATTTGACTTCATACTCTTTTATTATACATATATACTAGCTGCTGCCCCGCGGTTTCACCCGCGTGGAGATTTTGGTATTCATGGTTTTTATTTTTTTGCGCGGTACCCTAATAGAATTTGCAATAAAATAAGATGTAAGGTATCCTATCTTTATGTTAGATCAAACTGCACACGGTGTGCAAATTTGATTAAAATCGGTTAAGTAGTTTAGGAGTCCATCGCGGACAAACAACGGGACGCGTAATTTATATATATTAAGATATCTCCTCTAAATAAACCCCCTTTATAGGACCAATTATTGGGTTATACATTTATAAAGGTAAGTATAAAACTCTGAGCAAATAAATTATTAAATACTAAAAGAGCGCCAGGAGTAGCTCTCGTTAAAACTACAGGGGACTGTTTCATAAAAAATATTAGTCTTATATTATCAGTATTAGCCTCATAAAAAAAGAAAAAAATACTGATAATATTAGACTAATATTTTTTATGAAACAGGCCCCAGGTGACTCTAAACATCCTTTATTTATCCAGATATATAAAAGCTTACTATGACCAGCAGGCCTACCAGCGTCTCTAAATGCAGCTCAGTTTAAGACTTGAAATGAAACGTTTTATAAATTCGTACTATGGTCTCTCCGTTTTATGACATAACGTTTTATATTCCGTTGTGTCAAAAGCAGAGCTGCTTGTAGTCTGCTAAGGAATTCATTCATTCATTTTGTGATCATTTTCGTACTATCGTCTGTTAATTGACAGCTTCTCAACTTCTAGTTCGACAGTTAGCAGTCAAAGTTTGCGGTTCATAAAAAGTTACTCGCAGACATACCTACTTTTTGTGAACCGTTTAGAGCAAAGAGTATATAATCACTACGTTTAGTTTAGAGTTTATTGCACAAACTACTAAGGGATACTACGTTTATTGTGTTTTGGAGAGTCCTAATCGAAAGTTAAAGTATTTTGGAGTTTTTCGCATGCAAAGGTTTGCGCGCGCAATTGTATTCGATATTTAATTTTCATTCGTATATTTTTATATTATTTTGTACAGTGCTTTCACATCTATTTACTTAGGCATATTACTATCTATACAGATAAATAAAATTGAAATGTTTGTTTGTAATGTCAAAATAACAGCTTTTTACTAAACTATGTAAGTACGGTACTATGAACAAAACACAAGTTCCGGCTTAAAAAAATTAGGATTCCACGCAAAAAAAAACATGAAATTGTATATCTCCACGCGGATAAAACCGTGGGCAGCAGCTAGTCAGGGTAATTCACACAACCGCCTAAGATTTTTCACAAGCCTTCTTTTACATGCATAATCGACGCTACATTCCAAAGAGAATGTAATACCGGTATACATTCTTATTGTGAAATCGATTCTATTCTATGCGTTCTAAAACCTTTTTAAATGTTTCAACTTTGCATTGCAAACTTTTTACCACCAGTTTATATAATTTATAATTTGTGATTATAATGTTACTGTTTTGTCATAATGAGACAACGATCGTTGTTTCGATAGTGAAAATATCAATCAAGCGTAATATTTTCATAATATATTTGAGAGTAAATTAGTTTCAATAAACCATCGAAAACGCTAATTTATAGGTCCAATAGCAGCGTAATTAAGTTTTTGAACGAAGAAATCAAACAAATCAATCAGTAGTGAAATAGATCGTTTTAGTTTTTGTCAAGCTGTGATTAACCATAATTCCAATGATTTTAAAGCTGCTGGATTTTTTTACATACCGGTGTTAGACTATAATCATCATCCCACAATAACCCTCTGTCCCGGTGCAGTGGTCTCTCGCCACTTGCTTCCAAGTATATGTATTTCTCGCAACTTTCCAGAAGCCGCGCGTCGTGTCCAACGTGCCAGTCCAGTAGACCAATTCAAAATTTGCATTATATCAACTGACCGCGCGGGTCCAGCTGACGTAGTATCACACAGGACGGCCCCCATATTTCCGCAATCTCAATATTAAAATATGTTATTTGATTTGTTATAGGTTTTATGCATTCCTAAATATAATCCACATTTGAGTCGACCTACTACTTATAGAGTACCTATACGGCTACATTCCACCAGGTAATATCATATATTCCTAAAAAAGAACTCTCAAGTAAGACTTATTTACCACAGAAAATATAATAATAGATACACATAACATATAGGTAATAATACAACGCCATTACTCTTGATAACTTAGTTTTTATATATGACCAGTATCTTATCTAAATATTCATCAGTGAGGCGCTTCGCACATGATAAGGACTTCTTGTGTTTCAGTACTACTCGTATTACTTGTTTGCTACGATTATGCTTTTCTTTCGATATGTAGGATTACCAACATTAGTAGTAGGTAATGTGTCAGCGTATGCTGACAGTAGTAGTGACTTACACTACTTACGTTAGACTTTGACTAATGCTTAGTAATAATCTCACCTGATGTTACTTAACATCGGTAAATTTCAGCATACACTTACACACTCATTCACGTGGACTAGGATACTCTGCGTCGCCTGTGACATAGACACACAGATACATAACACAAATATCCAGGACACGAAAACAAACTATATATGCTCACCAAAGTTTGCCCGGCGCGCTGGGGCATCAAATCCGGGGCAGACTTTTGCAGGCGAGGTCAACCAACTTAACCAAAGACCCGTCGAATTTGACAATGTCATCGAAGGTTACCACCTACGCTTCCACACGCTATACGCAGAAAAGGACTATATAGTCAAGTCGTAGTGACACGCGACCGCTAAATAGTGCGGAGCGCTTGACGATGTGGGCGAAGGTCATAAAAATTCTGTAGCTAAAATAGAGAATAGCTCACCCATTTCTCAGTTTTTGGAGAACACGTTGCCGTGTGGCCTCCATTATTCCGTCTGTCTCACTCTATCAATTCTATAGTGATGAACCAATTATATGCATTGTGATTAGTTATTTTACATTTTAGCGATTAAAGCACCTTATAAAATTAGCTTTAAGCAAAGTGTTGTCTATACAACTAAATAAAATTGAAGTGTCTGTTTGTAATATCAAAATAACAGCTTTTTACTAAATGCATATTAAAGTATATACGGGGCCTACACTAAAACAGCCATTTTTTAATTTTTGCCTGGCTGTCTGTTTGTTCCGGGTAATCTCCCAAAACGGCTGGTCAGATTTTGACCGGACTTTCACTGGCAGATAGCTGATGTTACAAGAAGTAACATAGGCTACTTTTATTTTGGAAAAAGAATTAGGGTTCCGCGCAAAAAAATAAAAACCATGAAATCCAATATCTCCGCGCGGGTGAAACCGCGGGGCAGCAGCTAGTTTTAAAATATAATAGGTATATTTCAATTTTAATAAAATAACGATACTTCAATTTGGAGCACCGTTTGCCGAACTGATCTATCTTTAAATGGCCTTGTAGTCTTTAAGCCAAGATTTAGCATGCTTAAATCCAAATTCATTTTAAAAATATAGACCTTAAATTTTCAACCGTTCGACCTCGAAATTTTGTAAACAGACATGTTAGTAGACAAAATTGAAAACATTATGTTACGTATACTCTGCAATGAAAAAAAGTATTCGAGTTATGAAGGTAAAGAAAACAGACATAAGTGCGTGTTTTTATTTATCTACCTATGAAAACTACTTATTTGGTTTCATCCAATAGTTTATAGAGCTCAGACAGCTCTAATGCTCAAAGAGAGCATTATCATGTTATCAGTGAGTAGGTCAAAGTATGACCTTAACCGACAACATACAACAACCTGTAACCTTTAATTTAAGTAACCCACGGCATGCAGCCTGTCCCCAAGATAACTTGTTTTGTATGTTACAAATAACTTTCACGCCTATATATAAACTGGTGCAACTTCACACATTTATCTCAGTTAAGCGTTTACAACTGAATTAACAACAATGGCAGCCAAAGTATGTTGTTATTACAATAAATGTTATCATTACCATTTTGGTACCTTTACTTAACCAATAAATAACTAAAATACTTTTCTTCCAAACGTTGCCTGGTAGAGATAGCTTTTAGCGATACCGCTGCCCATTGTAGTACTTTTTGTAATGTTTTTTTTTTTACTTTTCAATGGTGTGTAGACTACGGTATACACATATTGTACGCAATAAAGCGTTTGTCCATTTATCTATATCACTGAACTAAATAATTTCTATATTTTATTGGTCATCTGATTACATTGTTTGTTCTATTCCAGTTCTTCGTAGTCCTCTCCCTGGCTTGTGCGGCGTCCGCCCTGCCGGTGCTGCAGTACGAGCACGCGGAGCCGCAGGAGCCAGCTCACTACGAGTTCGCGTACTCAGTGCAGGACGGACACAGCGGAGATGTGAAGGAGCAGCAGGAATCGCGCGCCGGAGACGCCGTGCACGGCTCCTACTCACTGGTGCAGCCCGACGGAGTGCGCCGTATTGTGCACTACACCGCCGACAAGGAGCAGGGCTTCAACGCCGTCGTCAGCTATGAGGGACACCCCACCGAGGCTCCCGCCAAGATCGCCTACGCCGCTCCCAAGATCGCTTACGCCGCTGCTCCCGTGGCAAAGATCGCCTACGCCGCTCCCCAGTTCTCCTACGCCGCTCCGCAAATCTCCTACGCCGCTGCTCCCGTACACAAGATCGCCTACTCCGCTCCTGTGACCAAGCTCGCGTACGCTGCACAACCCCTCGCGCACGTCACCTACTCGTCGCCTGCCATCTCCTACCACCACTAGATTATTGTAGAGCTGCCCCTAGCCAATGAAACAGTGTGACTCGAATCACTCTGTGATTTGTTGGACACCTACCAAAAATTTGTTATTTATTGATAGAAATGAACAAATAAATTATTAAAATTTTAATACTTAACCTGTTTGTTTACTTAAATACGTTTTTCATATTGGGTAAGATTGTTTTTCGTTTTTTATGACTAAATACGTCGTAACGTCCGTTTTAAAGTGTCTAATAAATCTAATAATGTAAACAAATTTGGTGGACGCTAACCAACGCAGGCGGCCATAAATGAAGGCGGCCCGCAGTACACGCAACTCTCAGTGAATAGTAATGTTCCTCTCGCGCAAGTCTCCTCCTCGGTACTCCTCGCCCGCCATTACTACCACCACTAGACTGACAGTAGAGTCAGTAATCACTTAAATTTGTTATTTATTCATAGAAAAGAGCAAATAAATTAGGGCGGTACCCAACTACTTTTATATGATTTGCATTATAAGACTTGATACAAAAATAATTTTGGCATAGGCAGCAAAAAGGTGGGACCACCTATCTCATAGAAAATGGTTGACGTCGCTTATGAACATCCTACTTCCTACTATCCTACTTCTGCTAATAGGTATTATAAACGCCAAAGTTTGTGAGAATGTATGGATGTTTGTTACTCTTTCATGCAAAAACTACTGAACGTATTTTAATGAAACTTTACAGTAATATAGCTTAAACAACAAAATAACACATAGACTACAATTTATAAAGATATATACCTCGCGGGCGAAGCCGCGGGTGGAAACTAGTAATTTATAACCCTTGGGATATCTATACTATCCGAAGGGCGACCACTTTTAACTCTTTTATTGAAGAATATTTTCATTTTCCGGGACAACCAATGATTCTACAATTTGTATATTTTTGGGGAAAAATCGCGTAGTTCTATGCAGTATGAGATTTCATGCCTATGCGATATGTGGATGAGCTTTTTTGCAACGACGAAAGAAGCGACAATAGGTAATAAACGCGGTGACGCGATGCAAAGATACAAGGATAGGTTATTTCTAAGCATACAACCTACTTTTGTCACCTCTTTGCCGTAAAGAATGGAGAGGCTGAACTTGATATTTGGGTGTTCCGTTTCTTAGGCGAAACCAGTAATAACAATAGTCAGGTCAGATCCGCTTTATGTAACTAAATCCTAGACTAGACATATAGATATGTAGTAACTAGGTACCACCTACTTTTATTAACACACCTAGATTTTTAGATACAATTCCGACTCTCTTCAGAGAAACTTGGAAATTTCAACTTATAAGGTCTTGAAATTGGGGAGCATAGAGTTATCATATTACTACGGAACAACAATAAATGGAGCTTTTTTAAAACTAGAAGTTCGTAGTAGGTATATACTCTCTTACCAATTTCAACCAATGCTCGATTTACCTACCTACGCTTTTTTTTCTGTGGCATGTTTTCACATAGTTTAATGGGACCAACAGTAGTGTTTTCGTGATGTCTCAGGACGGCAATGCACCATTAGTGCCTCTGCTATTGCTGGGTGTCCATAGGTGACGGTGACCGCTTGCCATACGAACTGATCCAAAGGGCCGTTTTCTGGTTTTCAATCTTTACCATTAAAATCCTACAGGCCGTAAATATTCACTTTTTATGACTCGTTTTACAGCAGTGATGCAACATTGCGACTGTTATTCTGTATCATTTTTTAATAGCTGAGTATAAACCAGTCGATTTCAATGCAAATGTCGCGGCATGTTGCAGGATGATTGGAGTAATCGTCATTTTGCAACATACGTTTTTACACCTCGTAATATGACCAGTAACATAACTAGATAAATATCTTAGCAATAAAAATAAAAAATGAAATAAAATACATAATAATATATGTAATAACAAAAGGACGATGTTTATTGCCACATACGGGATAACGGTAGGTTATAATATGTAAAGCAGTGCGTCATCCCCTTTATTATTATTAATATTATTGAAAAACGATAATGACTCGAAGGTTGTAGTAAGGTTGTATCCATAGCTAAGTTCGAATAATACAATCAATGTGCAACCACAATACAGTGATAGGGTATGTTTACATTATTGGATAACAAGACGAGCTAATCATTTGCCTGATGTAACGCCGGCCATAACAATTGCATTGCCACTAATAAGTTTGAAACACAATGTCCTGCGCGGCACTGCATATTGCGCTCGTATTTTCTAGAGATCTTCTGGCTACCTATATCACCTTCAAGCCATGAATTCTTGGAACTACACTTAAAATTAATCCATCATCATCTTCAACAAATCAGTGGGCCGAGACAAAAGACACTCGTCTCAATTTATACAAATAAAAAGTTATCTTACAAAATAGGAAAAAAGTATATAAGTAAACCAAAATGTAATTAAAGTATTAATAATTTATTTGCTCATTTCTATCAATAAATAACATATTTTATTGGCTAAGGGCAGCTGTAGTCTAGTGGTGGTAGGAGATGGCAGGCGAGGAGTATGTGACGTGAGCGAGGGGTTGCGCGGCGTACGCTAGCTTGGTCAGAGGGGCGGAGTAGGCAATCTTCTGTACGGGAGCAGCGGCGTAGGAGTACTGGGGAGCGGCGTAGGCGATCTTAGCCACGGGAGCAGCGGCATAGGTGATCTTGGGAGCGGCGTAGGCGATCTTGGCGGGAGCCTCGGTGGGGTGTCCCTCGTAGCTGACGACGGCGTTGAAGCCCTGCTCCTTGTCGGCGGTGTAGTGCACAATACGGCGCACTCCGTCGGGCTGCACCAGTGAGTAGGAGCCGTGCACGGCGTCTCCGGCGCGCGATTCCTGCTGCTCCTTCACATCTCCGCTGTGTCCGTCCTGCACTGAGTACGCGAACTCGTAGTGAGCTGGCTCCTGCGGCTCCGCGTGCTCGTACTGCAGCACCGGCAGGGCGGACGCCGCACAAGCCAGGGACAGGACTACGAAGAACTGGAACACAAAAAAATATTTGAGGACTAACAGTAGTAAAAACTGCAATAAGTATTTACGGTTATTTGAATTGAATAAGTCAGTTTCCGATTTTATTTTATTCCTTTAATAGAAAATTATTTTGAACTTGCTGAAAAATAATTACTTAGATTGATTACTTTTTTAATTTTCGTAAAAAATTCAACCTCACCTTAGCGACCATTGTTACTAATTTGCTACCTGAAACTCAAGTGTGCTGTTTGCAGCGCTTGCACCAGTTTTTATACAAACAATTGTCACCTGCAGTAGTCGTGTAGTGACACACAGGCCCCCGGGGCGCGCTGCTAATTAAGCCGACATGATTGAGAGGTGAAGGTTCCTCTGCATGCTATCGCTGGGTCCTATACCCAGTTTTTGGCGAAAGGCAACGCTGTGATAACATGCCTAATTCAATGATCAAATTATTCTTTGCACGTCTACCTAAGCATTGCTTAGGAAATCCGGAAGTCCATGAAATTATTAGACGTGACGACATAAACTTTATTTATTCTTGTTACACTATGGCCTGACATGATTGCTTATTGAGATTAGCTACCATGACTCCACGCTATGGATAAGTGACCTGCCTTGACAGATGCGAGTTGCTTAATTCAGCTAGTAGTTTATTAACCTGTCACGATATGCATGTTTATTTCTTTAGTTGTTGCTTTCAATTACAAGAACAAACAAACCGCATATAGTTTTTGGATATTAGATGTATGCTATGTACCGCGAGATGTACCTGAGCTAAAGTAGTCGCTTCTATAATTAACAAATGCATTCTGGCCGTTTACAAAAAAAAAATAACAAGACTATCAAAATGTGGTTGTTGAAAAACTTCCAATTCATAAAAATAGCAACAAAAAATTATTTATGCCCATTCAACTAAGTAATTAGTTAAAGCATCAGTTTGTCAAAGAAATGTCTTGGAATAAAAGTAGGTAAAGAAAATGCTCACGATGACATCTGTTGTTAAATTTAAACCTTGATAATGTTCGGTATTCGGGCGTATGGATATAAATTATTCTCCTTTAGGAATGAAACGTTCAGGATAAACGTAGACCTTATAAAATTGCGAGCTTTTGGTGCTTTCTGCATACTTCATTAATTAACAAACCAGTCTCTCCATACTTCGCAAGAACAAAAGCATTTTGTCATTACGACGCTTTACCATTACATAATGGATAAAAGCAGAAATAAATTCTCCATCACATTAAACTTTAATACAGAACAAGTTCAATAATCGACCAGTTTAAAAAGATCTCTAGGTTCCGGCGTTGTGCTTTCATTTCGTTGAACGAAGAGAGGTATTGCGGGTAAAGTTTGATTGGTAGTTGGTTGTCGGTAAGGAAATTAAAAGTAGTTTGGTGACCATTTTGACCGTGGCCTTGACCGATATTGATTGGGCGCGGTTCTATGTGTACGTATAATATGTGTAACACGCGATGATTAATGTCTCTGCAACACATGTATGTAATAATACTTAGTACCTACGATTGTACACAGTACCTATATGTACTTTGATGGGGAGATACGTTAAATTTGAATTTGTAATGCGATACGTTCCCAGTGCAAGCTTATTAGGTTATTACCTACCCACTGGGATGTTGTCATATCATAAAATAATCGATCTATTTCAATGACGAGTACTGATGTTATTTGAATTAAGTACCTACTTTTGGGCAATACCTAATATTTTTATTGATTTCGGTATTGAAAGTCTCTTTGAAATAATAAGATTAATTAGATTAATAAGGTTTTGAAAAATATAAAGAAGAGGTTTTTTCTTACTTTTATTTTATTTCCATAATTCAACAGTGCCAACATAAAACTAAGGTACTTAAAATAATCTTATAATATGGCTAAAATAACAAGAACAGTAACATACTTTTGAATAAGGTTATAGAGTAAATTTTAATAATAATTTCCATATACCCTGACCGCTATAGAAGGAGGAATTACGAGGACCACGTCTATTATTTTACTAGGTGATGGGACTAACTCTTCTGCGAGTGTCCGTTTGCTGGACTGGTACCACCACTTTGCTAGTGTAGTCTGTCGCCAAGCAGTAATGTGAAAGCATTACTGTGTTCCGGGTTGAAGTAGTCAGTGAAATTACAGGGCTAATGAGACTTAATACCTACCTAATTTCTCAGGGTAACGAGCGCAACGCAGTACCGCACTGGTCTTTGTGTCTCAATGTCCTGAGTGGCACTGCAATTGTTATGGGCTGGCGTTATGCTTACCATCAGGCAAACGACCACCTCGCCTCGTTATCCACTAGTATAAAAACTTCTCAATACCCAGAAACAGAAAAAAAGCGTTTTTTGCGGGAATCGGGCCTGCAAACCATATACGTGCTAAGTCTATTTTGCCACGATGTCTATCAAGCTATCAACCTATAGGTACCACAAACTATACCAAGTAATTGTTTCTAGATAACAGGTACCTTTTCGACAAACGCGCTACAATCGTCAACCATCAAGTGAGATTGTGATCAAAAGTGAGTCTTTTTTTATGATGGGATTTCTCAAATATATTTCATTTATCCAGCAAGGAAAATAAAATAGACAAAAATAATTAATAAGATATCTAGGATTATTTACATTTCAATAAAAAACTAAGAATTTATCAATTAAAAACAAAATTAAACAAAACCTTATAAATAAAAAACAGCATTAAGGTCGCCTTCTGCAGGTAGGGTGCCCAAAAAGCTGGCGATATTACCTCGCTGAATAGCTAAACTAATACGTTGACCGAGGTAAGCTAATAATAATATACTAATAAGTTGTCTATTAAGTGAGTCTTAATAGACATTTTTTATTTACAATAATTTATATACAAAAAAAAATGTAGTCAAACTTGAGAACCATTATCAACCTTTACCATTCACAGTCCAACCAAATAATGAAGGCAATTACAACCTATATAGGTATTTTTATAACTGACCTGAGTTGATTTACTTCAAAGGTCTACAACTTACTTGTCATTGAATTTAATTATATCCCAATAATTTGTCGTTATTTCTCACGTTTCATTAATTATTATTGTATGACAAAAATGTGCGATACACTTAAGATTTCATTTTATTGATCCACAAACTTGCTGCCCACGTGAGTAGTAACTATTTGTGAGTCTGTAAGGAACAGGTTTCTCGATATTACAAATGAACTAACTAAGCATTGCTCTAATTTTTATTGGAAATTGCCAAACTATAATTTACATAAGCTATGTGCGGTTGAGCATATTGAGTAATGGACACCAGAATATCTTTGCTACACATCTAAACTTTTTTTACTCTCATAAGTTAGGTGTTGGTGAAATTACTGGGTGTATGTGGCTAACTGGTTATACAGGATGAGTTTGAATTTGTATGTTATTCCGGAAGGGAGCGATTGTGGGACCATCGTTAGACAACCATGGGAGGTTCTCACAACTTGTAGACGAAAGTTGTGAGAAACTTCCTTGGAAATAAGTCATTTCAAATTTCCTCAAAAAAAAAATGAATTGAATTCAAAAGTGATTTGCGCAGTATTTTCTGGAATTGTTTCTAAGACTCTTCTTATCAGCATCATTTTTTAACAAAGTTATTTTTTTTTTTTAATTTATTTGGTAGCGGGACGATCTGGTCGTTTGCCTGATGGTAAGCATAACGCCGGCCCATGACAATTGGGTTGTTGACTGTATTCAAATAAAAATATAATTTTGCCGCGAATCGGTAGTTTTTGTGACAGAAATCCTATTGAACACAATATTTTTGTTTATTTTTAAGGAATTTAATTTAAATTAAATAATCAAAATGTAATCACATCAATCCGAAGTCACGTGACCTAAAACGCCCGTGACGTCACGGTTTCAATCGGAATGAGTATATATATTTTTTTTGTTTTGTTTTTGGCTCCACGTGATTTGCGCATTTAACTAGTGTCAAGTTATATAAATAATAATATAAATAAATCTCTAGTTTTGGTGCATGAAAGTCGTCAAAGTCACGTTAAAGTTTAGTCTAGGCGCAGTCGAGTCGAAGTGACGCTTCAGTAAATGGATAGTTTACTGAAGCTTCTATGGAGTTTTGGATAGAATACGAAAATACACGTTTTTCGTCTTTGTACTATTTGCCTTTCACTCATGCAAGTTTACGAACACTTAATGGTTAATAATCCACTATTATTACACATTAACACTCTATAAAACAAAGGTTTTAGTAAATAACACAAAATCAACAGCACATTTTCGCATTCCCGCCAAAACTCCAATGAGTATATAGCTCGTTGCGCTTAACTGCTTAGTATTTTAGAGTGATTTCTGTGATTATTTATCTGTGCTGTGAATTCCGCGCCTATTTTTCTAAATTTATTTCGACTCTTGAATATTCTCCTATGATGGAAAGTGGCTTCATAAAGGCAAATAATTCCAATTTGCCGAGAATTGATTGTTTTACGGTGGCCAATTTCTTCTCGACAAACGATAATTTCTGCTCTGCTGAATTTAGAAATGTGAAGACCTCCGTGTAAGTACCTACTTATTATACCAAAAATCATTATTTCTATAACCAACAATGAATATATAACAGTAATCGTAGATTCTAAGATCCAAAGTGTATTAATTAACCAAAGCATATATATAAATCAATAAGCTCAAAAAAGTTTAGAACTCATATTTTAATACATAACAATACATACACAGAAAGCATCGAATGAACTTGTCACTAAACGTAGCACAGACTAGGTAGTAGTGGTTATATTCTCTTTGCTTGTCACTTTACAGTGTTATAGAAAATTACTCTGTGGTAATTGAACACGTGACGTCACTGCCGTTTTGGAGCAAAATTTAAAACGGCATTTTAAATACATGATAATTAAAATATTAGTTGTTTTAAAGAGTAAATTTAAATATTTTGGGTTATATTAGGCCCATACGCATCGTTTTAAACACTTTCCCAAAATCAGTCAACATCCCAATTGTAGTGTCACTCAGAACTTTGATACACAATGACCTCGTTGCCCTGAGACAAAAGGTTTTAATTTCATAATGCAGTAATTTCACTGGCTACTCTGCTCATCAAACCGGAACACAAGAGACGACAGACGAGCAAAGCGGTGGTACCAACCCAGACGGACACTCGCAGAAGAGTTAGTCCTACCATCCATATGAATCTTATGCACCATACCGAAAACTCAATCTCACTGTAAGATACACACCAGCGACCGACGGATCAGCAGTCAGCCTATCAGATGAAATAACCTAAACTAGATAGATAAGACGTAAAAAAGAACAAAAATTAAAACACCGGAACCTAATGTCTACTAACTGTTTTTGACTTTTAGTTATAGACTATCAGTCTATTATATCATCTAGAGAAGGCGAAGATGATTAAGAATTAATTGGATTTTTATTGGCACTATCTGCCATTTGTTTATTGCAGGCAGATTGATAGGTATAAATATCAGAAGTGGATCTGATGTGGACTAGTCGTTATTTATTTGGTATTAATAGGAACTGACCTGAAATGCATCTTTGCGAAATTGGAATGCACTTCGCAATGTGAAAAAAACGGTTTACACTAAACAAATACTAGCTTCTTCCCGCGGCTTCGTACGCGTAAAATCTGGATAAAAAGTTGCCTATAAAATAATTCTATCATATATTAAAGAGATTTTGGTCAGCTCCAAAATGTGTTTTGTCAGCAAACAAAGTGAGTTGAGCTGCTAGTGGTCGGTAAATTTATCTGCAGCAATATTAGTAATAGAGCATCAAATCGTGATTCGGATTGAATAAAATTTAGGCAAACTGTAAAATTACTTAATTTTGATTTGATAATTAATTTTAAGGAAGGTATTTTATAATACAGTTTAGAATTTGCGACTGCTCCCGCTTTTTATATACCTCTACATTCAAGGGGTAGGGCAGATGCATATTATTTTTCGATAGCAGAGAACTTATTTTAGGTTTAGCATGTTTGTACAGGTACAAACATGGAAAAAGCGATCAAAATAAGTAAAAATACGTACATATTATAGGTACCAACATAGCGCAACAAACACATGTGAACGGCATTCTAAAATAAAACAATTTATTTCAAATTAATCTTAATTATACTTTCAAGTTACACTTGCGAGATTATTTGTTTGATGACACATCAATGTGGAACTCTATAGTAAATAGGACAGCCATTGACTGATAATTAATATTATCAGAAATGATAAGATAAGATAATATTTATTACCAAAAAATAACTGTACATTATTATTTTACCTAACAAAAGAAACAAACACTTAAATTTAACACAGGATTATCGGCGAGCCCCAAACTAAGCACTAGGCCTGTATCTTGGATTGGTCTTATAAGTACGTACTTACCTATATTAACTTTCCGATGGAATTCATTTGAAAATAGATCTCACCATTTAATCAATGTTTATGTCGTTACTAAAGATAATGTACCTCATGGTCTTGAAAAGTTACATTAGAAGTTCTTACCCAGTTCTTGACTTTCGCCCCAGGGTATACTATGTGGACTACACATAGACCCATGTGTGTTGCGTCTGCGCAACTATAGACGGTGGTATAAAAGCTCTCCGTGGCCGAGTAGAGGCACACTAAGTCACTATTATTCAATCAACATGGCAGCTAAAGTGAGTGTGTAATAACAAAAACGTTAATAAAAATTAATCAAAAAATTGAAATATTTGTTGTCTGAATTTAGAATGTAAAACTAAAGGCAAATTTGTTTACAGTTTTTCGTCGTATCCTGCATGGTGGCGGCTGCGGTTGCAGTGCAGGTGCACCACCAAGCCCCCACACCCCTGGCCTATGCCGCCCCTATTGCCAAGTTGGCCTACGCTCCTGCTCAGGCGCAATACGCTCAGGCGCAATACGCCCAGGCGCAATACCCCCAGGCGCAATACGCTCCTGCTCCCGTTAACTACGCTTCTGCTCCCGTGAACTACGCTCCTGCTCCCGTGAACTACGCTCCTGCTTCCGTGAACTACGCTCCTGCTCCCGTGAACTACGCTCCTGCTCCCGTGAACTACGCTCCTGCTCCCGTACACTACGCCCAGGCCCCCGTAGCCAAATACGTCGATAACGAGGCCGAAGCTCCTGCATACTACGAGTTCGAGTACTCCGTACACGACACGCAATCCGGTGACATCAAGCAGCAAAAGGAATCCCGCTCCGGCGATGCCGTCCAGGGCTCCTACTCTCTGGTCCAGCCTGATGGTGTGCACCGCATTGTCGACTACACTTCCGACAAGGTCAACGGTTTCAACGCCGTCGTGCGCTACGAGGGACAGGCCACTGAGGCTCCTATTGCCAAGCTCGCCTACGCCGCTCCCGTGGCCAAGCTCGCCTACGCCGCCCCTGTCTCTGAGGTCGCGTACGCTCCTGCTACAGTCTCCAAGGTCGCGTACGCCGCTCCCGTAGCCAAGTTCGCTTACGCGCCCGCTCCGGTCAACTACGCTCCTGCTCCCGTCCAGTACGCCGCTCCCGTAGCCAAGGTAGCCTACGCCGCTCCCGTCGCAAAACTGGCCTACGCCGCGCCTGTCGGTCAAGTCAGCTACTCGTCACCAGCCTTTTCTTACAACCACTGATGTTATTATATTGTTAAATTAACTTATTTATTTTGTTAAATACACAGTCAATTTGAAACTCTATCTTTTATTTTTCTCTGAGGGGAAAGAATTGCACAAGGAGGCGTCAAAACGGCGTATCCAATATCAAAATGCTCCAAACGAAGTTAGGAGAAAGCGTGCGGGTAGTGTCGGGGAATCAATTGAATTATGTAGCATTATGAGGCGAGTGGGTCCGGTTACGCGGCACGTCTACCGTGGCCCGCTGGGACGCTCTGACGCATTGCTTCTGACACCTATTCATTCGGCCAGTTTAGAAATGTTACTGCTACAGTTTCGACCGACATCCTCAAGTATATTCCCCCTGTGAGACCTTGCAAAGTTAAACACTCGGGGGGCAGGGTATGTCTGTGCTATCTCAGCTGACACAGCGCAACGTTTGTACACTTTAATGATTGCAAGCAAATAGGAATTGACAGCAGCGATGGCGAAACTGGTTGTTAGAACAAAACGAGGGCTCGTGTAATGTGTGATGTGAATATTATATTTGGCACCGCCTGTTGTCGTAAACTGAAAGGGTTGTTCAAGCTTGTCGATAAATATTTTTATGTAAGGTTTTTAATTTTCTTTTTATATTCAAATTGTGATACAGAAAGCTTTTGACGTAAGATTCATTAATTAAAATGTCAGTTAGTGCCTATTAATTAATAAAAATTTAAACAAGAAAAATAAAAACCTAAAACATCGTTAATTTGCAAAATCCATTAAAAAATCAGCTTGTTTTTTAGTAGGATAATTGATAGAATCCGGTATTTCAATCTACGCAAAATTGGTTTTCAAATTTAGTAACTAGGTAAGTAAGTAGTAAAATCGTAAGTCTATTTTATTTACTGCTTACCGTAGTGAAGCCGCTAGCAACGCAGTAAAACAACATGAATTTATCTTCACTATTTCACAGTTGAAATGTCATTCGATCTCCCAAATCCGGCACATCCAACGGTTTGTGAATAAAACGAGATAAAACACCGCAACAAAGCATTCACACAGAATATTAAGCACATCAAATAAATAATAAATCATCCAAATCACTCTGAAAGTAAAACAGCCCAACTTCCATACTTTTATATCGAACTTACATGTCTCTTTCATTGGTTTTGTTTTGGCAAATGTTTTGGTGAAGTTTTACAATGCCACAAAGGGTTGGATCGCGTTAATCCTGCTATTATCGGATGATAAACTATTACCCCCCTTCGTTCTGCCTCACCCCCTCCCACTCCCCCATAGTTTGTAACTATTAAAGAGGATATTACACCGCATGTCGCTTATATTCCTTGGAGAGTTGAAGCTTGCTCGTAGAGTAGGGTTTGATGATATGTTAAGCTAATAATTACTTATGAGTTTTAGATCGTGTATATTTTAAAGTAGGTGAGGTTTATTGGCTAAGATAGTAGGTACCTACCTATTTTAATTTCACACAGATAGTAGATACTTACTTGGGTACTTAATGGTTTTAACCGTTGTGATTATTATTCCTAGCATAAGGTACTCACTAGGTGAACCGACAACCTTGTCAAAATCGCAGAGAACCGTTGGGAGGCGAGTAGCCGATCCAAGTGGCGTTCTATGGGGGAGGCCTATGTTCTGCGGTGGACGTCTTCCAGCTGATGATTATGAAGTACCTACTCAGTAGGTACGTAATGTTTTGGTTTCGCTTGTTTTACTAATTCAGACTTAAAATCAGTTTAATGATTTTATGTGTCTCAGTTTCATATCAGGTCAGTAGAATATCTATTACAAACTAGCTGCTGCCCGCGGTTTCACCCGCGTGGAGATATTGGATTTCACGGGTTTTATTTTTTTACGCGCAACCCTAATTATTTTTCTAAAATTAAAGTAACCTAAGTTACTCCTTGTAACATCAGCTATCTGCCAGTGAAAGTCCCGTCAAAATTGGTCCAGCCGTTTCGGAGATTACCCCAAACAAACAGACAGACATACAGAGGCGGTAGGACTAACTCTTCTGCGAGTGTCTGCCTGGGTGGGTGCCACCGCTTTGCTCGTGTCTGCCACCAAGCAGTACTTAATGTGCAAGCATTACTGTGTTCCGGTTTAATTAGCTAAACAGTCAGTAAAATTACTGGGCTTATAAGAATTAGGGTATCTAAGAACAGTCTTAGCAAAGCGTCGGTTAAGCCGCTCAATCAAATTCGTATTCAGAAACAAACTTCGTTTTTAATTTTTTCGCCGGTACGCCGGTTTTATCACTGTATGAATAGCAATACAACAAATTCAGCCATACACGAAATGTCACTGGAACGAGTGAAACAACAATATTTATAGTATAAATCTATTTTGAAATTATAATAATGAAACATTTCAGCTTTCAAATTTGAAATGCGTCGGTTTTAGTACCCAAATAGTTGTTTTTTTAAATGTCCGTTTATACCAGAGATACCTGCATACACGAGGAATGAAAAGCAGATCGAATGAGAACACCGAACTTTTAGAAGACCGAAGATATAGTAGCCCATAATAATTGGGCTACTAATATGGGCACATTGGGTAGCCCAATTACTTACCGCTCGTCGAAAGTTCAATTAAGGAAAGATTTAACAGTTGTCAAATTAACTAACAATACCACCAGTGAATTAAGATCATCGTTCAACAACCGTGAACAGCAACATAGGACGCACTATGGACGCACTCAATCATGTTCACAAAAAATACCAATTTACACAAACCTTTCTAATGTTTAGGACTACGCGAAAAATGTATGTAAAAACCGCAGAATAAGCAACAGTTTGTAAAAGCGGAGAGACGTAAGTAAGGCCAAGATAAAATGGACGTTCTGAAATGTGCACGTGCCTGAATCCCTATTGTGTGCACGGGAGGCGCGTGTCTGTGCAATCGTTTCCGGATGACCCGTATCGTGCACGGAATACTTTTGCGGCCTCCAGAAGTCTTGTGGACAATGAAATTTGAAGTCAATGAATTGTTATGATCGTATCGAACCTCGTATAAAGTTGTCTCGTTTTTTTGAGGTCGTTTCATTCCTCAGAGCCTACAATGTCATGAATGATATCGAGTAGGTAATGGGTGTTTTGAAAATTAAAACTCTTGTGATGTGGTAAGAAAAATAGAGGTGATATTTCCTTTACATTCAAACGAATTATAGTAGGCGCCGATGAACCGCCGATGAGTATAATATACTCGACAAAACTGTTAAAAGTTGTTTAATTCAATGAAATTAAATAAGTTGAAAAATGGCGTGCTTCAACGATTTCAAACGCAACTTTCGGTGTTGATTGTACATAAAGAAACCAACTAGAAAAGTTTCTAAGATTCTTCGAATACACTATTTGACTAATTGGCTTTGTAAAAAAATTGTTCATGTAAGCCTAGCCTAACCTTATGTCTGCAATGTGTTAACTTTATAGGTACATACACAATAATCCTACTATGTTACTGAACATTATACATGCGAAAGTGTGTTTGTAGGTGTGTCCTTCTTTCACGCAGTAACGGAGCAACGGAACGACCTGATTTTTGGCATCGATATAGTTCATGGACCTGAGAGTAACACATGCTACTTTTTATCCCGGAAAAACGCGGGTGACAACCGCGGGCAAGAAGCTAGTCTGTTTATATGGCAACACTGGTTGATGGTAATTCAGCAAATTACCATCAACACTGCAGGTTGCAGGTAATTCACCAAATTCCTATAACTACAGCCGAGACAAAGATACCTGCTAACTTCGAGGACTGGGACAATCTATAATGAACGGACTTAGGAGTACGTGATGGTTCAAATCATAATTGGATACCTATCGTTCTATTTAACCATGTCTTGTAAACAAACGGCTGCTTAGATTTATTAAATCAATACTATTTATGTCACTACACAACAAAGACTCAAATAAGGCATCACTGAGCAGTGAACCACTCAATATTTACGGCTAGCTTTCAGCTGTATAGCAATCACCCCGAAGCACTAAGGGTGGTAACAGGGAGAAGCCTCCCCTCAGGGTTTATAAAGAGGGGTGGGTTGCAAGACTACGTCGGAAACAATTAGGCAGAGCGCACGCGCGAGCTTCCTGCACCTAATTGGCGTATCTGTTCCGTCCATGTATTTGATATAATTGACGGCGATGATGCGGTAATGCGATTAGATTGATATCTTGCCGAGATGAGCAGAGGAAATGATGCTCTTTATTATATTATTTATTTTTAATGTTACATAAGTATAGATGGTACATTACGCGCCTTTGTAGGTTCTCGTTATTGTGCTGAACGTCGTATTGAAGGATAGGTACTCGTAGTATAAAACATCCCCAGGGTCGAGGACATGATAGTCACGCGACTCGTGCGTTATCCTTGACACGTTTCTGTGTATGCGAATAACAACTGAATCGCGTAGTAACTTTATTCAAACCACGTTAACGATTGGCGTAAAAAGTTGAGAACGTAGGCAAGGTACCTAAAGCAAAACGTCCGAAAAAGGTATGTTTTTCGACGCACAAATCTCCGTTTTCATAGGTACAACCAGCAAAAAAACAGTAGTATAGCCAAGTGTAAATAGAAAAAACTTATCTATAATTTTTTTTATATAAATGGCTCAGAATGTTGAAAAAAAATCGCAAAAACCCCCGAAACATTACTTTTTTCTCGAACTGCTCAATATTTTGAGCGACAAGTTTCATACATTTTTTTCGTAAGAGTAAGGAAATTTAACCGTCCAAAGACTGTTAAAATAACTATTTAAACTTAATGGTGTCTCTTTTTCTTAATTCAATTAAAACTTCGAAATATCTTTCAATTAAAAGGAATCACATCGCCATTTTCAACCTTATTTCTTTACAAAAGTATTACACGTAAACGTGACCTAGGTCCACGCTCTGGACGTAGGTCAACGCGACCAAAGACGCGGGCGAACACGGGTAAATTAAATAATAATAATAGATTTTTATTTCGGAAATAACCAGTATAAATCAGTGTTTGCTACGCTGCGTTCCGTTTTTTTTATTTAATTAAGGAATATCGGCATATCGACCTCAATTAGGGTCGTGGGACCATACCCACCGTGACTACATGGGTGGATCCGCGCCTGCAGCAGCAGTGTGCTAACAGTTAATGACTCCTTTCGTTAATTTGTTAGCAATAGTTTAATTTTACGCAACGGATCGTACTTATTTCTGTTTCTGTTCATAAGGCGCTTCGCACAAGACTTATCGAGAGTCACGTCGATTTGACCACATTAACGATACGAAGGTAAGATTGCCAAGCCGCAGTTTTCACTCAAGAAGACGTCTACCCCAAATGTTTTTCAACGTGTCCACTGATATTTGTGTAGCAAATGAAAATACTTGATAAAACATGCAAACAAAAATAGACTCATATATTGAAAAGTAAAACAAAACCCTAAATACTTTAAAAATCAATTACTAATTGTTAAAAATCATGCCGAAAAGTTAGGTAGATATAGAGTAGGTACCCACTAAATATTATCAAACGACCTTAAAGATTCTTAAACAAAAATTGCAGATACATAGACAAACTTAATGCTAGAAAACATAATCCATTATCCAAACAAACATCTCATACGTTTTAAAGTTTAAACTGTCCATTCGTGTTGACATCCCGATATTTTATGCAACCGTTCATTAGCAATACTAATGACTGCTAAACACCCCCGCCCTTGCCCGTCTACCCTCTATTCCCATGACATTGCTTTGTTCGTAAAATCTATTTATTCGTGTCGCGCTGACCGTAGACCTAGAGGTTGTGGTCATATTGACTAGGGTGCTTAAATATTGTTACTTGTGTAATTATGGCTTTTAGAAAATGATAATTATGACTGTGATGGTGCTCCTAGCTATCTTACGATGTTTTTTGTTGAATTACGTTAAACTAAGAATTGAAGTGTATGTATATGTAGCTGTCAGAACACATTATAATATATGTTTGGCGACAGATTTTCAACTTGGTAGCTAGTTATACGAAAATTTGATAATGGTCTACCATCACCATGCTATGATTGAATCACAATTTTCTCCGTCGCCAAAAACTTAAGTTCATTATATAAGGTTCGAAATTTATGTTGACCTCAATATGACTGAGCCATCAATCGGTTCAATGGTGCCCGGAACCAAGCGGCGTCAAACTGACGACAGCAGTTTTTCGTCACTTATAACTGGTATGGATTACAAGGTTTTAAAAGCTGGCACCTACTTAACAACACATTCCCAAAATATAGTAAACTGTCTTTAGGTAGCTTAAAAATTCGGACACCAAGGCTGGCTACATGTCTTGCGAGAAGGAGAAGTTTCCAAATTTAATGTCATAATATGGGTAATAGTGTTATTCAACTTCTCAGTAACTTAATCGATTTTAATTGACTTATACGATAAAAACAGAATATTTTAATCACTACTCTCTGAAACAGCTGTTGGTCCATAAATCACCCAAAAGCACTTCTCAGCGAATTCGCCTGGGTACTTTACTAGCCAAAATCACCGGAGCGGGGCAGCTGTATGAAAACATACGAGCGGCCCCCTGTTTTATCCAAAAAATGTATGTTAATCAAAATGGTAGTCAGCTCTCCCTCGAAAATATATTTATTCACATTGTAGAGGTTGGAATCTATTTATTCATATCGTATTGCTAATTTGAGGATTAGGCGGTACGTTCCGTCGGTTATTGAATTATCCATTCCGTTTGCGGGGACTCGGTCTCGGGGGATCTGTTACCATTTACCATAGAGTTTAGGTACGGCCACTGCGGAATTTCGAAGCGGGATATAAGTTCTGTTACCTAAAACACTACAGAAATGAGACGGGTTTTCAACTTTTTTTTAAAAGAAACTGTTTTTTCTTAGTAGGACAAATCAACAAACACATTCTCGTATATTTATGATATTCGTAGGGGTAAAAAGAAGAAGTTTGACTGAGAGATTGCATTTAGCCAAGTCTACATCATAATCTTTTCAGTCAGTTTCGTCGACTATTATTTTTATTCAAAGTAAAACGAAAACTCGAACAAGCCAAATCAAGGATTCAATATCCCATGGTAGGGGAAAGAGGGACAGAGGGGTGATGTTGACGCGGCGTCGGCCGTCGCCAAAACGGCGCTCGCAATGTGAATACATTATTCAGCAGCGTTTACTACAAATGTTAATGTTTAGAGTGCGGTGCGCCCAATTAGAGCGGAGGTAAACTGACGGTTAGTTTATAAACTGACATGATTAGAACGTGTATTCCATTGCTATGGTGGTAGTGTATTTTTTAGTGCTCGCCTACTTACCACTTTCAACTGCCGTCCAGCTGTGCCAGCGCCAACCTGTCTGTTCTGATAGCCGCTCTTGAGAACCGTCCTAATAACAACATGCCCTGTAAATAACTACAATGACGTCGTCGCCAAATTCTTGTTACGCATAACGGCAGCCTTTTTTCCGGTGTACGATTAGCAGTATCTATTGAGTCTCTACGATCCCATAAAAGTTATTTGCTTTTGCATGATAGGATACCACTTACTTGCGTATAAAATTCACAAACCAAAAATCAAGTCGATGTGTGCCTTTGATCTCTAGCAATGGCAACAACACCTGTTGATTTTTTTAAAACTAGTCCCAATAGAATAATATGAGAACTTATTAAACTACTTATCGCATAGGAATTGGTTTAGTCAATAGTCATTTATATTCTGAACTAGCTGTGCCCCGAGGCTTCGCTCACGAAGCCTAAGTTACTTATAAAATCAGCTATCTGCCAGTGAAAGTCCCGTCAAAATCGGTCCAGCCATTTCGGTGCGCTGAGATACCGGTTCACTGCCTATTTTATAGGTACTGCAATGGGGAAAATAATGTCAATTAAAAGTACAATTAGGTAGTTGAAAAGGCAACGTCAAAAAAATAATTTAAAAAAAGCCGATACAGGTAAAATGTCAATAAATTAAATATACGTCAATATGCAATAAATGTCAATGCGATTTATTAGATAATATATAAGAAAAAGAAAAATCATTCGCTATCACTACTGTCGGAAATACCTATATTGCGCCATTGGTCACTCAAGCTTTCGCAATAAGATAAGATAGAAGATTCAAAAAGTCGGCTTATCTACCACAAACTTATCATTCAAAAAGTCGACTTATCTACAGCTAAGTTATCATTACTTCAATTGTTATAAACCAAAACTCATATCGGGCAACCAATACCAGTCGCGACCGAAGTCGATTGACTCCACTTCCCCCACAGAAGAGAAGCGCTCACGCGTAAAAACATCCATAAAACCGTCATTAATTCTTCGCATTTAACTCATAATTACTTTAATGGCGTTGACAATGGAGTACAAGGAGCCACTCAATTACGCGGCATTCAGGGCCGTGGTGTTTGCTCAGTGCTCGCCGAGTGCTCTCATTGGCTCGCCGGGTGAGCACAGCCCCCCTTTTGTGACTGAAGAGGAGCTGAGCAGGGTTACCATATCAAAATAACTTCATAAATAAAGCCGGACATTAGAAAATTTTACTATACAGTGTCTATACAACATGCCTTTCTGCAATCGGATGACATGTCACATGGTAACCTATCAAATCCTTATGTTAATTGACAGGCCTTGCGCAAAGACGTATTATAGAATTGCTAGTTTATGGGTATTTTTATTGGAAACATTTCGGTGAGTATGCGTTAATTATTTAACTTAATCCCCCATTCCCGGTTTTCGGCAGCTGCACTTAGGCAGTAACTATTACCTAATCTGTGGCTTAGGTAGCCAAACCTATTAGCTTAGTACCTGTGACTAACATAGAGTAGTACTAACTTCGACACCAACACCCAAATTAGGCGTGACCTAGTGCTTATTTAGGCGTTTCTTTTAAATTTCAAACTGCCTAAAGTTGTCGACGTTGTCAACTAAAAAAGTCCGCACCAAAATCAGTAAGTCAAAGCAGTAAGTATAAAAGCCGGTCATGTCCGTGCGAAAATGAATGTATGGTAACCATTGAGCTCAGATACTGTTTTATTGATATTTGCAGCTCTTTGTCTGTTTTGGAAATGCGAGATTCTGGATTATTTAATTTTTGCGGGTTGTTTATACTAATTCATTACAGATAGTAGGTAAACAGATACAGGGTGTATTTTTGCCGTGCCATTAAGGGTAGGTACACTAGCCATTGGAGCTATAGGAAAACGTTCTTAGAAGATAGACTCCTAACTTTTAAAGACATTTTGATCAGCATTCACAGAACTTGGAAAATATGTAGTTACAGTCAGCAAGAAAATGAATAGTTGCGCAAAATATTTTTTTGATGCCACCTGTCCTGATCATGTTTCTTAAAAGTCTCTACAGACTCTGCCGTACCAACTGAGGTTTGACTATCTAGTAAAAATTTTAGGATCGCAAAAAGTTCTTAAAAGACTATCTTTAATACTTAGTTAAAGATATTTTCAAGTACTTTCACAGATTTTGGTAAAAATGTACAGTTAGCCAGAAAAAACTACTACCCGTTTAAAAATAAACCTTTTTTATGCCTATCTTTTCTGTTTCTTATAACGATCAAAAAACTGTATTGGACTATATAATTACTGAGGTGAGGGCTCTAGAAATGTTAAAAATCACTAAAAACTAGTTCCATTTTATGTGACTTTCGCTGCACTGCAATAGTCTTTCCAGCGGCCAGTCACTCAAAAATAAAAAAATTGTAAGACCAAGTCTCACACTTTATGAAAAAATTTAATTAATGTGTGGACAACATTTTTGACGTTTCTAGTACCGTAACCTCAACTCTATTCAGGTTAAAAAATAATACAGTGATTAAAGAAAACACAAGAACAAAACCTCCTCTTTTCGGAAATAAAACCTCCTTTTTTTAACTCTTTTTTGGGTTTTGGTTAAAAAAACTTTGGTTTACGCTGCCCTTGTCACCCCGGGGCATAAGAGATAACCTTCAAACGCTACACGCGAACGCGTCACGCTTTCATCTCCCGCGATAACGTTATTATTTGGCAACATTTACTAAATAATTTGCTCGTTAAACGTCTGCCGATCCCCCTATCCTAACTACTGCATTGTGCCGCCCGCCCCCGGGACTAACGACTGATTCAACCACTGCGACTCAACATAATTACTCGCGGCTCTTTGTCAAGATATTTGTACTAACATGCTCTTTTCTCTGCGATGCGATATTAATAACCAGTGTTGCCAATTTTGTGTTTTAATAAAAGAAAAATTAATATTTTTTTTAGAAGAATGACATGTGGTAATTCTTGTGCTTTCGTGAGCATACCTACTTATGCCTCTCTTGTTTAACGTTTAAGTTAATCTAATCCTAGCTAGGATTGGCAGCTATGCACTTTTCAGGTCACTCATTCTCACACTGTCACTCTCCGGCCCATACACCATGATAAGCCAAAACCAAGTCGACCCGTCACTCTGTTGCTGCGTGAAAGAAGGATCAACTAAACACACTCTTGCATTTATTAAATTAGTCAGCGAAACTTTTTTATTTTCGGTGGACTTTTGTGTTTTTAATTGGCAACACATCTTTTGTCCGCGATATGAAATGAGTAACGTCATGATACCGCTAAAGGAGGATTAGCACACTATCGCCCGTATTCAGTGAACTCGTATAGGTGCGACTCGATGAGTTTTCCCAGCGATAAGCTTCAGATTAACTACTGCTAATAATTACTTTGAAATTGTGTTTCTGCGGAACGACAGCTAATTAATGAATCATTACAAATGTAATCTGAAATATTTCTGGTAAGTTAGAAAAAAACTTCTCAGAAGTTTAATAATAGAACGGTCCAGTGGAGCTACGGTGTTCAGAATAAGATGGCGATATAGAAAGAAATAAATAGTAATAGATAAAATTGTCAATAATTGTTACCATTACAAAATATACGCTGGCCATAAAGCTAAGTAATGGAAACTGAAACTGATCAAAATTCAATCTCTGGTGCAGTGGGACTACGGGGAATATACATTACCCGTAGACCCATCAGTGGGACAAAGCAATGGGACCACTGGTTAGGACTAGCTGACTGGACGCTAGACCTAGGTGTAGCATGAAATCTCTAAGATGATGTCTAAGATCAGGCAATGTCCGATCTTAAGCGTCGTTGGTCGCAGCGATGTGGTCGAAGTATCTTATAAGATAGTATCTTAAGACTATCTCAAGAAAGTGATCAAACGGTAGCCTATCGACTATAAAAATAGCAAGTTCAAAAAACTGACACCTTTCAAGATAAAAATAGACAACCTTACGTATAAGTTACTTGATATGCTCACAAATATGCATAAATAAAACAGTAGGTACATATTAGATAGGATTCATTACGAGTATGTATTTTTGTAAACGTGTCTAGCGTCAGTATTGATTTTGACGGTTTCGTTCCAGAATTCCTTCGATAGGCACCACTTCATACCCTGCAGAGTGTTCCACCACAGCCTGAACTTTTTCTTCGCGGGTGCATATTTAGTTTTATTACTGTTCATCGCCTTACACAATTTACACAGAGAATACTGGGGAGAATTCGATTCTATAGTGTAAAAATTTGTCCATTGGAAAAAGGTTTCGTATATATCAGCATACTTTACAGCTTGATTTATGAGGTATGCCAAGTTAAAGGGGTGGAATTTTCGGGCATCTATGTACGATCCTGGTGGTAAAAACCTGCGAACAATCACATTTTATTCTATTTATTACTTGCTACAAACAAAGATATTAACTTAATAAATGCAAGCCCTTTCTCGTATATGGTTCTGAAAAGTCGCTTCTTGCTTTGGATCACGCATAAAATCCATGACTCTCGAAGTCAACGGAAATGGCATTTCCCTCGCGGATCGGAAACTAAACATTAAAATGATCAACATGCAACTAAGGTCCATAATATGGTTAAAAATATCACGAAGCTGAAATGAAAATGTGCGGAATGTTGGCTAGACAATACGAACGGCCGTGTTGCGGAAAATATCAGTCAATCAAAAAGCTAGTTGTTTGACCATGTGGTTGAATTAAGTACCTAGTGTGGTCGATGGTATAACCTAACTAGCAATTAGCTTAGCATAGAAGGAACTAGCTCTAGCACAGCTCATCTTAAAGACTGATTTTCAAATCACAGGTTAATTTGGACAGACAAACACTAGATGCCTCACTAACATGCAAACACATTGAAATATCCAAGAACTTATAATTACTATTACTATCAGCGCTTGAATGGACTGGGCGCGAGAACAGTCTGGGATATGTTTACCTGGTATAATTAGCTCCACTGTACACAATAGGCACCACGTAATTATCGTATCCATGCATAACCTTTTCCGTGATATAGTCATCAGCGAACGAGTTCTCGAAAGCCATGTAGAAGTAATAATTCTTTCTCAGCATTCCTTCACAGTCATCACTATCGCATTTCCTTTTCGTGCATTTACCATAAACGTCTATTTGTAAAGAATAATGAAAGAGATGTTCCTGCAGCCTCGTTAAATATTCGTCTCTCAAACTATCAGCAGCGCAGTGGCTTACTATCCAAGCTGCTGCTCTCGTTCTTCCTTGGAAAACATTCCTTATTTTGTTACCTATAGGGTGTGTAGTCGTGTTCCATCGGACGGTTTCGCTCGGGGCGACGATGCTTCCGCTGAAGTTCCTCACTGTGAAGAAGTTCCAGACTACATCCGAATCGAGTCTGTATGTAAAAGTCCAATTGAAGAAGTCGTCATTAAAAAGTTCGCAAGCCGGATAGTAGGCCGATGACTCTGTTGAGGTGAAAATATATATTTGTGATGCTGTTCTTCGGATCGAGTCTTCCGTAGCGTGATCTAAATACATTTCATTAAAAAGAATTGCATCGTAACGTGAATAATCCCCGCTTAGAAGGCCTCTGTTTTTACTAAAAATACAATTGGTTACCGAGCAGTTACTTTTAGTTATAGGACTTATGGGTATCGAGTTGTTGGCCCATAATAGAATGTATTTCATATTATTATCCTTTACTCCTAATACAGTTTGGCGCTGTTGTTCAGCTTTCGTCATCATGGCTGTCATTTTGTCTACAAACATGATGAGGTCTCGCACTGCCCACAAATGTAGAAACACGCATGTAAATACGAATATTGTTAAGCACGCTGCATTTTTGAACGACCATTTTTGCAATGGTTTGTATCTTATAAAGCAAACCATTTGTAAAGGAATTAGGAAATTTTGGTAAAATAATAATGGATACGACTGACATAATTTTGAATACAATTTGAATCACAGATTACTATATATGTAGCTAGCCAAAGAGTATATAAGAGTAGCTAGCTACAGATGCGACAGTGAGTTTTGATTTTGTTTCCAATTGTTCCGTTTTGGCGCTGTAATCGCAAATTATGACATTTGTTCCCACAGATGTGCAGTACATAGTGATTGCTGTAGTCGACAAAAAATACTATCGATACTTTAGTGATGCACTAATGTTCTCGATATTTTATAGTAAAAATAATATAGGATTTATTTTTACGTTTTGCAATTAATTTTGAAATAAAACAATTAATTTTGAAAGGGTTTCATTTATTAAATACTTTCTTCCTTAATTTCAAACATTTAAATGTGATATCTGCCTATTTTTGTGGTCCCTCCATTTTGGACAGATACCTTTCTTCTATCATGCTCTTTAAAATGTTATCTATTATATTGCACCAGTTGTGCACATGTAACCTTACAACTGTTTTTATAAAAATCTTTTTAGCAATATGCTGTGGCTAGCACAACCCAACCTAGAAAATCATTGTGCTCAATTTAGCTTTAAAATTTGTGCCAACACAATTCTTGCTGTAATTTATATTAAAATTGTAAATTAACTGACTAGCATCCTTCAAAAACATTAAAAAGTAAAAACATAAAATAAATGTGTTTGCATCTGGATTATTTCTAAAATTAACAGCTGTATTTCGTCCAAAAAATTTTTCAAGTGGGTCTTAATTTGTATGTCTAGGATAATAATAATCCATGCAGTATATACCTACTATTCAAATAATCATTTAGAAGTCCTAATAAAACTTTCAAGGGTTGTGATCCACCCTTCTAAGGATGGTAATCGCACAAGTCGAGATTTTCCAGCTTTAACAGCGAGTTTGCTATCAGTCTTCAAATTCAAAACATTATAAATTTTTAATCGCTTCAGTCCAAAATGAGTGAGATGTGGCCATTTTTTTTATGGCTTTCCGCAATTTTCCTCTCTTTGTACCGCCAGGGTAACCTATGATATTGTCAAAAAGGTTGTCGAAAAATTCAACAACTTCAGTAGTTACAGCCATGGTATTTCCTTCAGTGTTTCCTCCGGAGAGCAAGTTCTCTGAAAATAAAATATAAGTAAATAGATATGTACAATTGTTTTATTTTTTATATAGTGTTTAATATTAGAATCTTATTCTTTTAAAAAATCCCCTATGGTTCTCTTCCGAAAGGTGGAATAGTATCTTGGATAAGCAAATGTGATGGAAATGGCACAATACAGAAACTGGTGATGTGATGAAGAGAAGGCCTAAACTCAACAGCAAGACAATATAGGCTGATGAAGGTGGGTTCCATAAATAAGTAAGCTTGCTCTGGGCAATGATTTTATTAGGAGTTATAAATATAACGACTTACATATACAAACCAGGCATATAGTATACGAGGCCAGCAAGCAGTGATGTTTGGTAAAAATACTAGTTAAAAATTACCTGAATCAGCTGTAGGAAGAGGTTCACCTCGTCTTATTTCTTCTTCAGTAAACAATCCAGGATAGGAAAATCTTAATCTTTTGCCATCCTCGCTAAACTGTTGTTTGTCAAAATGATTTTTCACACACACTTTTCCTAAGTAATTGTTCTTTCGCGAGTGTGATGAGGGATGGATTTGTTGCGACAAGAAGCTTGATAAGAAGGACATCCACAAATTTCTTAGTAAATCGTTCTTGGGAATACTAAAAAGCCAGTGCGTAGCACTTGTGGCAATGCAACCACCAATACAAGACTTTAATGTTCCCATGACGTTATTACGAGTAGGGCACCAGCGAATCAACGATACAACAGCACAATACGAATAAATATAGTCTCAAACAGCGAAGAAATATTTGAAATTCAACTCAAAAGTAACCCAAGGAAAACATTATTTTCAAATAAAATAAATTCGTTTGAGCCGGCTGTCAGGAGCACATGATAGAATCATAGAACAATAATATTGTCATGATGTTTCAACCAGTATATAGAAAAGTACTCTGTGGTTTCAACCAAGATGGCGCCGATGGCGACAGCGACTGCAGCGCCAAAACGGAACAATTAGAACTAAGCTGTCATACCCCTGATTTGAATCACAGATCAGTCAATCTTACATGCTCTTTGAATGCAATGACGTACAGAATGACTATAGAGAATATATTTTGTATAAGGATTGGTATATATTTGGCGACGGTTCCATAGCTAAGTTGGTAGTGACCCTGCCTGCAAAGCGAGGGATCCCGGGTTCGATTCCCGGCCGGGGCAGATTTTGTGTAAGCATAAAGTTTGTTCTCGGGTCTTGGATGTTTGTGAAGTGTATCTGTGTGCGTCCATGCCACCTGCGACACAGGAAATCCTAGTGCGGGGTATGAGTGTAAGCGATTATTTATTTATATATTAACTATTTTTATTACACTATTATCTGCTATTATTTGGGTAACAAGTCCATGGCTATTATACACTGACTATTATATAGTAGTCATCTGTGTCTATTATTCTTCAGCAGAAAAATGAAGACACGTCTCAAGAGCTCACTGCCTAGTAATTTTTAGATGTCGGAATATGTTTCCGCAATATGTTTTGTTCTTAGTATGATAGTCTGATATTAATATTAACTTGTACCTACCGCACCGAAGGGCGATGTTAGCTTTGTAGTGGTAACGTCGCCAGGCGATTTGAAAGTCGATGGTCTCAATAATTTCAACCACATTTTCATAGAAGAAGGATAGCTTGATGCAACTATAGATCTTGGTGATTGAGCATTTTATAATCTCGTCTGGCTAGCTAATAAACTCAGGATTAAAGTCAGTAGTTAAGAACTCAGTGTCCGGCAACTGCATTTGAGAGGAGTCAGTTGCCATCACTAGTCTATGGTTGCCATTCAAGGTTTAGCGTGTTCACCACGCTAATCTAACATGAGTATAAAAAACTTTTTTAAATCTTTGGAACCATAGACCGGATATAGAATAGCATGAAAATATTCTAATAATCACGACTAAATGCGTGAGAGTATGTTGACCATTCAGCCGGGCTATTGTGCGCCTTAGGTGGCAAATCCATCACTTAGATGATAAACCGAAACATCGAGACAGTCTGACAAAGGTTTTTAACACTCCACTAATCCCAGATTACGATCGTATCTGGATGAAAACGTGATAAACACTCAACTTGTAAATAGAACATGAACAGTTAGTCGAAAGAAAAAATAACCATGATTGGGTCGTCCGTCATGTCGTGTCCGAGTAATTGTTAGACGCGTCAAGCTACAGTTATTGTTGGCAAAATAAACCCATTGTTGTGGAGTAGGGCTTTCCAGAGCAAAAACTTGGTTTTCAATGGTGTTGTAATTGAATTAAGAGCACTCGGAGGCGTCTATGTCCGTTCTAGGAATGTGAAGTCGAGGGCAGTGAGAGCACGATATTTGCCTTTATAGTAACTGGAGATATGAGACTGCAGCTGGATAAATTAAGGACATCATGAGAGCAATTTTGCTAAGAGAAAAATAATTTATGGCCATCATTAATAATTCATGATCGTAGCTCCCAAGTATGCACTACGTATAGTGACTATTTCTACGTTACCGAAGGAACCGATCAGGGATCAGTTGAAGAAGGTTGTAGCTCATAGTCACGACTGCTTTCATAAACCTAATGTATGTACCTTGTAAGTTTAAATATTGATCTGGTTTCAGAGTTAATGTACCTTAGTTATTACCTTATATACGATTAGTTAACGACGTTAGGTTCAACTGGGCGAAGCATATTACAGGTTCGGTCTATACCGAACTTGTATATAAGCATAAGCATAAGCTGGGAGCGGTTATGGCTAAATTCTACATTGTAAAGAGCAGAATTCTTTTTAACATATTACTAACAATGTATAAATTAAGCCTTAGTTGAAAGTATTGTATCTTATGGCTTAAGTAATTATGGTCGCACTTTCAAAACGTACCTTGGCCAAATATTTAAATACCCAGTATAGGTTATTTAAACTAATTGTACCAAATAAAATAAAGCAAAAGTATACTGGTGATTAACGTGGACTGTTTAAATTTTGTGGAATCATTAAATTCACAAAAAAGTTGAGTACTCAAACTTAATTTAGTACTTTCGGGCTGAAATACTACATCAAAATAGTCACTCCGTAATTACTCGAATAAAAAACTTTTAAACCTAAATTTAACAACGTATATGGTAAAAGAACTTCTAATTATATAATTCCTAAACTAATAAATAAACTACCTATTGAAATTAAAAATAAAATAACAGTCGTACGATCTGCGTGTGCTCGCGCACGATTTTTGTGACATTTACATAAGTAATATAGTTAATCTTCATTAATTATCAAGTATAAAACTCATGTTTAGCCAGAACGAGAACCTATTGTCTAGCCAAACCTACTAGACAATATGTAAAAACTAAATTTGTATATTTCTTTATGTAATAATAATAAGTAAATAAATAACATTAAATCGCAAAAATGGCTAAACTAAGGCTATAGCTTTACAACGGAAATAATCCGCTAATGAACTGCGTACTTATGTCAACTTTCAATCTCCAGAATACTCGCAGTTTATCAGATGTTTTCACATCTTAGAATGACATGATTTAATTAAGTGCATGCGTAAAGTTATTTTCGAAAGATTAAATGATATTTTCTACTATGTTTCTCGTATGTATTTTCATGAAAAACCTAGTCGACTTAAGCACAATTTGGTCTATCATTTTTTATTATATTAAAAGGACAAGACTTTTTTTGAAGAACTTGAAGGAATAAATTTTTCTCCAAAATAAAGTAAGCATGGCAAAAAACTTTACAAAAAATCTCACAATGCCATTCCCAAGGGTTAAACATTAAGCTGTTTAAACATTTATAGAGTATTTACGTATTGACAAAACAAAATGATCGACAATAGGACATTGTGCCATTTGTCCCGCTGTCGAGTGTGGTGAGTGTAGAGTGGCAGTGGCAACACTTCATTGACCACTCGAGAGCTTCCGCACTATTGTGTACAGCTGATGGAGGGTAAATGGGAATTTTATGGTTGTCCTATAGAATTAATTCAGGGATATAATTATAACAAATTTAGTGTTTTCTTAGGTTTTGACGATCTTTAAACAACTTTTGTTCATAATTCATATACTTATACATTTACATAAGTTTAATTCCCGTTCCTTTGACGCCGGAAGCTGAAAAAAACTAAAATTTAGTTTTTCAGACCAAACAGCCGGTTATTATATAGGTATTAGAAAAATTAATAATTCAATTATATTTATTTATGATTTTAAATAAACCCATCAATTCAGGCTAGATAGCCCACAACCACTTACTATTGTTGAATCATATTTCTAATAAGTAATTACTTGAAGAATATTTATTGGTATAAGTTTATTATTTCTTAAAAATAGTAAAGAATTTTAGTAGGTACCGACAAGTAGTCTAGATTTAACTGAATGAACTAATTCAACCACTTGTAATAAATATGCAATGTTGTTACATCTCTTGACGTGCTATGCATCGTGATAAGGTAAAGATTTTCTAGTAATTGCCTGGCTAGCTATCACCTGCAACATGAAAATCTGTCTATAAAGCCAGTTCGATAATAGATATTATGTTACTTAAGTTGTTCTTTTAGTTGAGTTTTCTGAATTATCGCATCGCATAAATTTTAAAATGAATAATTAATTATTTTAAACATGCAATAATCTATTAGGGTATACTTATTCATCGACTTGATTAAAAAATGTCATGAAAGGTACATAGAATTTAATTAAAAAAAGGCAAAAAGCTACAATTTGTATGGATGACTAGTATAATAGGCAAGGTCAGAAAGGGGCAAGCGGCGGACAGACCGTTCTTACACAAAAACAAAATACTTACGATTTGTACCTATGTTAGAAAGAATAATCTGTGTTAGAAAGTGTGTTCGAAATTTTTCAATTGAATTTTGAACCCAGTTTCCGTAACTCGAATAGGTTGACATTTTGGATTCATGTCTAAACCTGGTGACCGTAAAAAATATGGGGAAAAGACATTGATCCTCAAAGGGGCAGGCTTGTATTTTTAAACATATTTCATTAATTTATTTTAAAAGCTATATATAAACATTTTTATTACATTTACATAACGTACAGTAGTCAATCTCAAGTAGTGCCACAAAACGGAAGGGCCGCATTCACCACATGCTGTTAATCCACTTACCGCCGGTTAATCCTCGGTTATTCTTCACGAGCCATTGTCACGGGAAGTGCACTGGACTGCGATGATTCAATCACAACTGTTGTCAAATGCGACAAATGGTTTTTGAATAGTGATTTGATTACGGATGGTTGCATTTTTTATTCAACGTTGGGTGTTATTATGTTAGATTGTCTTTTAGACTTTATTTTTAAACTAGCTTCTGGGCGCGGCTCCACCCACGTGGTATATATCATTATAGCCTATGTGTTATTCGAAAACTTTAAATATCTGCATTCCAAAGTAGGGACGGAAATACGTGATAATAAAGAGTCATAGGTACACACTACACACACACAAACTTTCGCATTTGTTATACCTATACTAGCTGTGACGTGCTGTGTGCTGTGTGATAATGGACGCTAACATACTACTCCGCCCTCCTGCTCTTATCCCATTTTTACATGGAGTCGGGGCAATAAGTTCGTCTCTACAGACATATACTATTTTTAGGTTTTGGCAAATTTATTTTACAGCCGGTGCCTGCTTGACACCAACGTCCAACACTCCTTGGGAATTCTAAGAATAATAATAATAAGCCATAATTGGGTCACATATGCCCAATGCAGCTTGGTGGATGTCACTCTCTGTCACTGTCACTGTTCTCGATTTTTTTATGATTCTTGACATGGTTTCCTCACGAGCCTTTTTTTCTTCTTTCGTGGCCAGACGCGGTTTGTGTATTTTTCCAATTCTCACGATGCTTTCCTTTACAGTTTTCAGAGTGAGTGTGGTAAAACCCGATGGGCGCTAACATTTCAAGGTAGGTGCGTAATCGAACACGCTAACAATACTATTAATAATAAAAAAATAACAATTACTATTTCAAATTATTCTTAGGATACAAAAATAAACATTCAAAATTATGACAACATTTATGATTTACAGGATTCAAATTACTTTTTCCTGCTCAAATTTAAATGCAAAATTGGTACTTAAAATTATCTTACGACTTTATCTCGATATCTCAAATCTACAAGTTTAGATAAAGGGGCCAGCCCAAAAAATATTTATTGTGTTTACACAAACGTAGGTGGTAATCCGAGTTACATTATTTGGCCAATAGGGGAGTCCCATTGTGTTCGTAGGTACCTCTATACCAAGTCACCAAAAAACCTTTAATAATATTATTGGGGTCTAATTTCGTTTGTGCCTGTTAATCGTGGTTCTATAAAAGTGTCAAACTCATTGAATAGAGGTGCCAAGTATGAAGTTGCCTCACTTGAATGGGGCGCCTTGGGCTTCGCGTTACACAATACTTCTTGCGCAAAAAAAGTTACGAATAATATCTCGTCTTGATAAAATATGATTATTTAAGTGTTGAGTCTTGATACGTTCCTTTTTTTATTTCAAGTTGGCGTGAATCTTTAACATTATTAGTCAGAGAGACTAGGTTTGGGATTTTTTATTCGTTGAATTTTTGATACATACTGTTTCTTACTATAAATATTTTTTCAAATGTCGTCTTGAGGAGGTCTTGAGGAGCAAGGGATGTTACGGTGTCGTTTAATCTTCAGTACTATAAGTAGAAGTAGAGTCAATTCTAGCACTTTTTACACCATTATGTTGTTACATTTGGACCAGCGTGTTGGACCCTGGTTCTCGTGCCCCTAGGCTAAGGCTCGTGTCCCTAAAGTATGGTCATGATATGACTTATGGGCGGCCAAGTTTTTTGTCTGTACGCCTATGGAGAAAACTCTGCTTTCTAGATATTCGCGGAGAACACAGCGCGGTGGCACACACACACACACACCCTAAACCAACACAAAATACCTCCATCATGCAATGTCTGTTCTAATCAGTGTTGTACAAAAACAGCAGCCTTTACCAACGCGATTTCTCTCCCTAATATAGATGATACGAACGCAGACGAGTATACTCTCTCCTCCCACCTCCCACTGGGTCCGTAATTAGCTCCCCTTTCTCCACTCTTGGCTTCCCTCCTCTGAAAACAGACGCCACCTGAAAACAACAAGCTATTTGGATGCAGTACGTACAACGTTGGTGTGGGTTTGAGCTTATAGACGTAGGTACGGGTTATTATACCTACAGTCATATATTTTATATAACCCTAAACTTATATGCTACCTATATTTATACAAAAAGGGGTAAATTTTTTGGAAAAAAGAAATGCTTTGGACTCGGCTCACGTTTGCGTAAGTTTCGTGATTTTAAATAATTATGAATACCTAATTAAGATAGGTACTACCTATAGGAAGTATAGGCAAGCAAGTATAAAAAAGAAGCAAAATCCTTTCAAATTGATGTCCAATAATCAAACATAACTACACCAAGCCCCATCTAAAACCTAACAAATCGAGAGGTATTCCTACGAGGGTCCGGGATTATCTTCAAATAAGCGTATTACGTCGACTCGCGGCCCCGTGCTTTGTGATCAAAATAACTACGGCTTCACCCACACAAAATATTTTTCTATCGTAAACGCTACCCTTCTACATCCTCAGAGACTGTTTTTATAGAATAGTTGCTACTCTGTGCCAACGTATAGTTAGGCTGATACGAAATGTCTCATCGAGGACCCCTCGGGACCGTCTGGTCTTTAGATAGGGTTTTATTTGCAGATTTAACGAATTACTAAGGATTCGCTTACGTATTTCATCTCTCGAAATACATGTAATTTTGGATTTGTTGACAGTCTAAATATAATTTTTAGAAGGATTAATGCGGGTGAAAACGATGCGAAACTTTGAAACGGATTAGGGAACATTCTTCTTTGTCACGACTCTAGTATATATATAGGTACACGATACTGGTTTTTTTTTATATCTATTTGATGACAAGACGAGCTAGTCTAGCTAGTGGTAAGCACAACGCCGGCCCATAACAATTGCAGTGCCACTCAGAACTTTGAAACACAAAGGTCTGCGCGGCACTGCAGATGCGCTCGTTACCAGAGATATTAAGTATTAAGTCTCATAAGGCCAGTAATTTCACAGGCTACACAGACTGACACTCAGTTACTTCCACCCCCTAGTTTAGGTTTCCAATATAAATTTATAGTCTGTTATATCAACAATAATCAAGACTGACAGCATAAAGGCCCTTCCGCTGCACGCAAGCGCTCACTTGTAAATGGCACTAGCCACCCATCCAAGTATGTACTGACCGGTCCGATTGTTACTTAGATTAGGCGATTTGTTAGCAAGGGCTAGGTTTTATTTTATTTTATTTGATATGGCTACATCTCACCAGATGGAAAGATAGAATGGGGCCGAAGGTGGAACACGCTCACCCAGAAGAAACCTATTCACCCTTGACTTGAAAATACCCAAATTGTGTAAACATCGGAAAAGACTGACGACGGAAGCGAGTTCCACATCTTTGCCATGCGGATGATAAAATAGTTTGCAAAACGATATGTCCGTGTAGGTGGAATATCAAAGACAAAGGGATGGAAACTATCTCTGCATCTAGATGTCCTATTCCGGACAAAAAACGTCGGAATAAGATACTGGAGCTCTAACGCGCATTTACCAAAGTGGAGCCGGTAAAAGATGGAAAGACATGCCACTCTGCGTGTATGCTCAAGGCTAAGTAGCCTCTTCCCAACTAGCGCCTCGTCGTTAATCATCTTATGGCGCGCCTGTCTAAAGAATCCAAGCTCCAAGCGGAGCTCGGCTTTGCTACGACAACTTCGCTTCTTTAGGATGAAGAAACTCTGAAATATGGGGAATACCTACACTGATCGATATTTTAGCTTAAAATATTTGATAAATGTGAAACATTTGCATCGGACAGCTAGTCGCTGTGTTTTCTTATAACATTCATTTTGTGTCTAAATACTTCTGCTAAAGATTTAAGTACTTATTAATATTTTAGATATGGTGCTTAGGTGCTTTTGATGCGTAACCGGATTATTTCCTTACGTGTCACAAAAGGCAACTAAAGGAGTGTGTAAAACATCCACGTGGTGGCGGGAAAACCACCTACAATAACTTTCCCAACGAGGATTGGTATGAGGCAACCAACTGCCTGTAAAAATTTGCCAAAACATAAAAATGCAGTAAGTTTAAAAGTCGTTGGTACTACGCTGACCCCAAGTAAAATAGAACAAGAGCAGGAAGATAACATGATTTTACGAGTGTATTATCCCTTCTCACAACTTTGTACATACAAACCAGCCAGCCACATCGATCGAAAACACGCCGAAACTGAAGCAGACATAAACACATTCTGTAACAACCGCGTAACTCAGCCGTCGGCGGTGGGGGTCGATTTACATAAAATTATCGCGAGCCGCCAGCTTGCCGCAAAGCTGTAGGCAAACCTACGCGACTAGCGTGAATACGCAGTGAATTTATTCTTTCTACGTACTAGGTTCTCTAGTTCATTGAAGTACGAAGTTTTAAGTGTTTAGTTTCGTGCTCTAGGTACTCTAATTAAAGCAAATTCAAACTTTTCACCAGCTCTCTTATTCACCTTCAGTATCAGTTACTCTCGATCTCACATTCTATTAATGATACTGGCTCTTATTAATAAACAGTGTTAATCCATGGTTTAGTTAAACTATGTTTTGTCTCTCTCAATTCAGTTTAAAATTGTCAAAGAACAACAAAGACAAAACATACTAAACCATGGATTAACACTGTTTATTAATAAGAGCCACTGTGTTTAGTTACAAGCCCGTTATTCCAACGGGACTTGCTACTAAGCCAACATCATTTCAATTTATCCGAATTGTCTAACCAACATTTATTTAATAGACTCGGTCCAAAGTAAGTTAAAAAGTAAAGTATACATATCGAGAAATAATTATTGTAATAAAGGCTCTGATTTTTGGAGATTGTACATAACCTTTTTTTATACTTCTAGCAAAGATATGAGTAGGCCACTTGCTTGATGGTTAATAAAACGCCTGCCATAATAATTGCAATTATTACTCAGTAAAAGAAACACTTGCGTGCAGCACGACTGCTCGGAACCACAAAAGTATTTTTGAAAGTTTCCGTCTCGTGGCAGTCGCTTCATTCACTTCTCAGACCCAGGCTGTGTCGCTCAGGTGTTCCCTGAGTTTAATACCTCCTTTGTGACGACAAAATATTTTCTGAACAGTTTTCCACACAAAGTCTCTAATTCAATATAACAGCGGCGGCGACGCGAGGAATTGGAGTTTTTCGAGGCGAGAGAAGCTGTATAAATTAGGAGCACGCTTTTTTACGTACCGACAGAGAAGTTTGACTTGAATTCGTTATTGAAATGTATGAATTTATACGTAGAGAGGTGTGGGGTTTCTTTATATTAGACTGTAGAGCCCAGTCGGCATGATATTAAATTGTTTTTCATGGCGGGCTAAGTAGTGTTCACCGTTCAAGTTCAACGTTGCCAGTGCGTCGGTAACTATATATACGCCCATAATCTATCAAGGGTAAAAAAGCATACCTGTATCCAATTTTTAATTATTTCACGTAATAAGGCGTGAAAAACTTAAATTTTTCTTTTACATTTTTAATAGTTTTAAATGATTTCCTGATTTGATGATTTCCTACTCTCTCTACACGAAAGGAAACTGTAAAATTTAAATCTTTTAAAAGTGAGAGCTAAGTCTAAATTATCTTCAAATATAAAAATATGTACGGTTACTTTTCTTTTATTATTCACTCTGCGTTAAATCTTTTTGAGTATAGTATTCTACTTTGATATTTGATTATCACAAATTTTGAGATAAAGTTCATTCGAAAAAAATAAGAAAAGATTTTCCTAGAACATTTAATAAAACAAAACGAGTTTTCTAGAAATACGATAATATAAAGTTGTATTATATATTTCAATTACAAATAGTAAAGTTCTGAAATTACACTAGGTACTAGTATTATAGTGTACGTAGGTATTAGTATTATAACAACACAATAAGAACAAAATGAGTTTACAAATAATTTCAAGTTTGGTTTCTAAAATGCCCTTTTTGTTAGTCAGAAGGATTTGTAAAGCGTCATCGGGCAGATAGAAAACCAAAGCAAAACCATAGAGGGTATATTAGATAAAAAATGAAATTGCTCATGGGCCCTGCATTGGGTTCTTGAACTGAGCAGAACGAAAATCGGCTTAGGCCACCGCCAGAATTCGGGGTCTGTAGAGAATAACTGCGTTAAATTGACTTTTAATTCCCAATGTAAATTTTCAGGCTTTGTCTGTATGAACTCACTGAATAAATTAAGGTTATAATTCCTATGTGCTTGACACCTAATAGCAGAAATAGCACCTAATAGCATACAACTCGCTCAACGCCTAATAGTAGATCACAGTATCATAAGCAAATGAATACGCTGGGCGGGTACGTACTAGATACGACGATGTAATAATAATTTCATTAATGTTTGGAATTGTTCTCAAGTAAGCCTCATGTAATGTCTTTTTTGAGAATAAATGTCTTTAAACCTAAGCACACGTCCAGACTATCTGATTGTCCGATTTATCGTCAATAAAAGCAAGGTGTCCATCTATTTGGCAAAACAATGAATGGTGAATCGCGGAATAATGTGATTCCACCGTAAATTTACCGTTATTCGTTAAACGAATTTTAAAATACATAACACATGCCGCCTTTCCATCGGTACAGTTAAATAAACAATGCAAACATTAAATAAACTGTGGGGCGTATTTGAGTAGAGGAAATAAATGAATTTATACAAATGGGTACAGTCGGGGACAAAGAGTTTTTGAAATGGTGGGAGGGCCGGCACGCCTTCATCTTTGGCACGGCAATTATGACGACAATAGAAACGACCAGGTACCACTAAATCAATCTACATAAATCATTGAAATCTGTGGAGATTTTGTGAAAGTCTTCGTTTGAGTAGGTACTTTTGTATTGTGTTCAAAGATTAAAATAACTCGTATATTTAACTACATTTGAGAGATTGTTTAGTCAGTGATCGTGGGTTTTCCATAGTTTGGTCCGTGATTGATGCATAACCATCAATCAAGCATTAGCGAATAGCGTCTAACGTGCTCCTAAAGTGCGGACTCGGGCTACCAGGTTGATATTGTGATAGGTGATAGCTTTACAAGCACTGAGTTGTTGACACTTGGTATTTTTTCATTTTTTGGAAATCATTTTTTTACCATAGTGAAGGTTAATGACGTAAAATATAGTTACGTAATTTTTTTGTTGCTCGCACGTTATTTTGCACTAAAAAAGAAGCAACAAAAATAATTCCTTAACCCCAAAATGTTTTTGTTCCCACAATTTGTTGTTTGCACAAGTCGATGTAACAAAAGTTACGTAAACATAAACCAACTTCATACAACATTTTGATCCATATCTTTAAAACTACTGAACCGTTTTGAAACTTACGCTGTTCTCTAAATTAAGAGTAAATGTAAGCCAGTAAAAATTGTCACAAAGCGATCAATAGTTTCGGAGAAATGCGTGGACACACATACAAAAACATATATAACATACACCTATTAAATTTTGTATAAGTGTTTAGAAGCCCTAATAGATTATCATATATGAATATATTGCAGTTACAATAAAATTAACTGATAACTGACTATAATATGAAATGATGACCTCATTTTTTTAATTCGGTTAATAAATAGGCAAACATGCATACTGCATAGTCAAAACATAGTAGCTGAATGAGATTCTGTGTAACCAGGAGGTAAATTAATCATTTAAAAACAGAGAAGACTGTCAAAATACACGGCTGTTTTTCTTTTTCTACACAGTCAACTCAATTTAGACCAATGAACCCATATTGCTCTCCATTCCATTATGTATAAAGTACCTCCATGAAAACGATCGTCCTGGCTGATTGACAAATTAAAAATATTCATATATTTGAAGAAAAGTCGGACTTAAGTAATCTACTTTTTGAAATCATTGAGTACCGGCTGTTTATTTGAATTAAAACCTACAAAGTTATAAACAAAGTTCAGCAAAAAAAACAACAAATGTCATATGTAAAATGGCATAAAAGCTTGTTAAATATGCACACAGGCGCGCTGTGGTGATTAAAATGCGTGTTTGTGGACAGCCGCGATGCCGCGTCGATTGTTTTCCGACGACCAATCGCTTGTGTCAAACCACGCCACGACGTGATACGATTCCAAACAGCTGCACTGTTGTATGCGAATGTACAAAATGGCAAAATATACCTAATGGAAAATAACTATTTTATTTACGTGTTTAGAACTGTCAATCTTCTATATTGTAAGTTATCATCATCATCATCATCATCATCATCATCATCAGCCGGAAGACGTCCACTGCTGAACATAGGCCTCCCCCATAGAACGCCACTTGGATCGACTACTCGCCACTTGCATGCAACGGTTCCCCGTGGTTTTGACAAGGTCATCGGTCCACCTAGTGGGGGGCCGTCCTACATTACGTCTTCCTGTTCGTGGTCGCCACTCGAGAACCTTTCTTCCCCATCGGTTATCGGTTCTGCGAGCGATGTGGCCTGCCCACTACCATTTCAACTTGCTGATTTTGAGAGCTATGTCGGTAACTTTCGTTCTCCTGCGGATCTCTTCGTTTCGGATTTTATCACGCAGGGAAACCCCGAGCATAGTATAGTATTGTAAGTAACGGAAAATTAAGTAAGTCTTGATGACACGTGCATACAAAATTATGCTTTTTTGAGGCTGTGGACAAAGTGTAATGTAGTAGTAGTATTGCATGTTACTTGAGCTCAAGCCCTTTGCTGAGGCCAGGCCTTGGCAGACATTCCAAAGTAGAGGATCCTCTAAGTGATTTTTTTTTTTTCGATTTTTATTTCTCACTAGTTTCAACCCTCGTTTTCAGCCGTGTGAAGATTCTCCCAGCAAGCGTTCAATTTTTTCGGAGTAAAAAGTACCGTCAAAGGATGACACTCTTCATCCTTTGACGGTTAATTAGGTATGAAGTCTCCAGTCCATAAACTATCTCTCAGCAAAAATTACCTCAGTCTGTTGCTGCGTGAAAAAAAGAAAACAGACTAAAACATTTACTACTTAAAGTATAGTAAAGTAATTAAAATGTTGCAATTAGAATTTAAACAATTACTTTCTTTTAAAAAGGCTATCTTACTATTCCACAATTTTTTTTAGTTTTGTTTGATTAAATAGTAATTAAAGTTAAATGCGGTTTTGTGATTTTGTAGTTAATGTATAATATCATATATAAAACAAATCTAAAACAATATACAGTATGTAATTCTTTCTTTAAAATAATAATTATTATTCAATCTTTCTCAGAATAAACCGTAGCACTATTACGCTACGATTTGCTACGCTACGTATTTGCTACGCGAAAAAGATCTTTTTAAAAGGTCATTGTAACACCTGACGTGGTAACACGTGTTACCACTAAAAAGTAACAAAGTTTCTTTCTCACGACGTCTATGTAAAATTAATTTAGGTACGTACAACATTTAAAGACGTTCGTAAAATTATAAGTTTTTAACGTCAACATAACTGCAGCCCGCTAATTCGCTACACAATCCTAAACACAAAGACAAATATAGCAACTGGCAACAACTCAACTCAAATTGTATAAACATAAACGTACTCTTGCAATGGATTCCACCATCCTCATTGTCTCGCCCCGAACGAGTAAATATTTCCTGCAATTTACTTAATCCACAAAACACTGCTTTCTGTATAAAACACAAAAGCACAGGCCGTGGAGACAGTAAACAAAATGGCGTATTTAAATGGGCGGGATGCATTGTAGGCACTCGCTTTACACCGGTATCGTTCGCTGCCTTCCTCGCACTCGAGGCTAGCAGTCAAAGCCTCTTTATTTTCATTGCCTGCTCACAGCTACAAAAACGAAACAACAGCTCCCTACCTCTACTGAAATCCTAACCTTATCACCCAAACATAAAACTTATTTCTGTATTTGCGCGATGGAATCACGCGAAATCGTATCTTTGAAACGATATATGGAACTGTTGCACGATCTTGCATCCTTTTCTAACGAAGAAGGGAGGAGTATTTTTGTAGCGGCGTCCCTTTCCCGCTCGCCTCCTAAGGAGTAATGTGTTGTTGCGTGTTGTGATATCTCTGAAATAACAGGGAAGCACTCTCTACGAAGTTGTCATTTGTAACGGTTTTGCAAAGTACGGTCGGCAAAATCATCATCATTATTTTCTATCGCGTCACTCCACGTATACGTGCTTTTATACATAATAATAATATCAATGTATTATTATCATGTAAAAGCATTTATTATATTAAAGTCTGCATTAAAATACATGGATATTATCATGTATATATGTATATACGTGAACGTCCGCTAGTAGCCAGTAAACACTTTAAAAATATATTTATTGGATATTAGGTATATGTGTTAATCAAAACTTAAGTTAACTTAAACTTAGCTTAGAGCCTTTTGTTTTATTTGAGTACTAGCATTACCCCGTGGCTTTGCCCACGCAGCCTAAGTTACTTCTTGTAACATCAGCTATTTGCCAATGAAAGTTCCGTCAAAATCGGTCCAGCCGTTTCGGAGATTTCCCAACAGACAGACAGATACACACACAAAAATTAAAAAAAAAAGTTGTTTTGTTGTACCGTATGTATACTTTCAATGCATTTAGTAAAAAGCTGTTATTTTGACATTACAAACAGCCACTTCAATTTTATTTATTTGTATAGATATAGAAGATATAGATTTGATGCTGATGATGCTGCTGATGATGATACTTATAAAAAAACACATAGAGATACTTGGTGTTTAGTTTAGCATATTTCTTTTTTGACCACATCGTCACTTGCCATAAGTGATGAGGTGATATCTTATGTGTTTACTCTACCTTTTGTATACTATTGTATAATGAGATGAGCTGTTCGTTTGCCTGATGGTACATACCGCCAGCCCATAATAATTGCAGTGCCACCCAGAACTTAAGAACACAAAGGCCTACGTGATATTAGTAAAAAATACTGACTAACTGTGTACTGCTTTTCGCAACTGCACCAGTACTGCATTTCGCTCGTTACCCTAAGAAATTAGGTATTAAATATCATAAGCCCTGTAATTTTACTGACTACTTTGCTCATCAAAGTGGGTGGACTAACTCTTCTGCGAGTGTCCGTCTGGGTTGTTACCACCACTTTGCTCGTGAAGTCTACCGCCAAGCAGTAGTGTGCAAGCATTACTGTGTTCCGGTTTGATGAGCAGAGTATCCAGTGAAATTACTGGGCTTATAAGACTTAATACCGAATGTCTCAGGGTAACGAGCGCACTGCAGTGCCGCGCAGGCCTTTGTGTTTCAAAGTTCTGGGTGGCACTGCAAATGTTATGGGCCGGCGTTATGCTTACCATCAGGCTAACGACCAGCTCGTCTCGTTACCAAATAAAATTAAAAAAAACACAGTAATGATTGCAGATTAGTGCTTGGCAGTACATGAGCAAAGTGGTTGTACCCACCCAGACAGACACTCGCCGAAGAGTTATCCCTACCACCAAAGACTAATCTATGCCTACCACCTACTTATCGGAAGTCATAAGAATAAAAATAAAATGTATTTTTTGTCTGAATATTTGCCTTTTACGAAAACTTAACTTCTCTTTGAAACTTGAATGCCAGCTTTATTTCCAATGAAATAGCTTTTAATTGAAGGTAACTTAAGCCTAGGCTTTCTTAGCGCCCAGCGATTTGTTAAACCGGATCAGTACTTCTAGATAATCTTTTAGAAGAAAATAATTCATTAATTTATCTCTATTAGTGATTAGGTCTGACGGGGAAGTGAAAATAAACGATAAATTTGCTTTAGCATTGGAGTATAACTCTTGAAAACAAAATTTTAACTCGATACAGCGCCTTAATTTTAAATTTTTCGTCTTTTATACTTTGGAAATAGAAATGACTATATGTGTTTCTTACAAATAAGAAAATATGCGATCTGAAATGAAATTAGAAATTAATAAAACTCTTTTTTTTTCTTTTTTCTATAGGCCTACTTGGGCTTGTAGATTATCCAACTGTTTTTGTAGCTAGCTAGGTTAGATGTAGTGTTATTTATGTATTAGGTAGTTAATAAAGGCATTTAGCCCGCTAAGAAAAATGATAAAACAAAAATCTCTTCACGTCATACATGTGTTTAATATTGCTATAGTGAATTCTGCACAGAAGCAAACTTGTGATTTTTCTCTATCAGTATACTGACTAGATACATACAACTCATACAAGTGATTAGAATGTTGTTGCTATCTGTACAGTAAGCCTTAAGGTAGGGCGCGTGGAGTCGCAAAGCCACCGGAGTGGGGCGTCGCTAAACAAAAACACGTATACAACTAGCGGGCGAGCGCTGATTGGCCAGCTGGGCCGCGCTCCCCGCCCTCGGGCGCGCCGGGTCGCGCCGCTGCCGCCGCCGGCAGACCGCGCCGCGCTCGCAGTCCGACAACATGTGTAGTGGCGCCGAGGGAGGCTCCTGGCCTCTCGGCAAGGACGCGCCAACCGTTACCGCCGCCGCGCTCGATCACTACCGCCTGCAGCTCTACAACTATGCCGTCGCCGAGCGCCTTCGCTTGTACCCACCGACAGTCGCGCCGTGCTATGCGCCCTACGGCCCGCGCCTGGCGCTGTCCATGTCGCTGCTGCAGCAGCGCGCCCTGCAACCCGAGGAACCGAAGCCGCAGCATAGCTACATAGGCCTCATCGCTATGGCCATTCTCAGCTCTCCAGAACGCAAGCTGGTGCTTTCCGACATTTACCAACACATCCTGGATAACTACCCGTACTTTCGCTCGCGTGGACCCGGCTGGAGGAATTCTATTCGGCACAATCTATCTTTGAATGACTGCTTTGTGAAAGCTGGACGATCGGCGAACGGGAAGGGCCATTACTGGGCGATACACCCTGCTAACGTTGAAGATTTCCGGAAAGGCGATTTCAGAAGACGCAAAGCTCAGCGTAAAGTGCGAAAACATATGGGACTGGCCGTGGATGACGATGGAGAGGATTCATCGTCACCGCCACCGCAGTCGCCGCCACCAACGGCCCTCCCGATTCCTTACTGGGGAGCGGGAAGGCTGCACCAGACTCGAAAGCGACAGTTCGACGTAGCATCACTGCTGGCACCGGACGATGTGCCGATAAAACGGCAGCGTCGGGACAGCAGTTGTGAAGAGGAGCCTGAAGAAGATATAGACGTAGTGGCGAGCGACCAGGAGGAACGCACTGGTTCAGAGGAGCCGCGTGTGCCGCTGGCGCCGGCCGCGCAGTACCCGTTGTTGGGCGGCTGGTGGCCGGCGCTGGACCCGGCGTTGCTGCAGCAGCTGCGGCGGCATTCCTCGCCGCTCTCCGCACCGCCCAGTCCCGACCAGCAGCGCCCACCCGACACCTAGATGCTTCGCAGCAGTGCGTGTCAAAACTGTACATACCTGTGAATACTCAGTATTATTGTAGTTCCCGTCGGAATAATATTATTACGCCTAGTGAAATAGTTCGTGTTCAACATAAACGTTTTCTTTCCTTTCTAAATTTTCTTGTTTATTTCTAACTTTTTCTCTTTGACCTCTGGTCTCTATTTTCTTTTCCTTTCTGTGTAGTGGAGCGCGTTTAATTCTTTTCAAGGCGCGACGTGCCTTTAGTGTTACGTGTTATTATTTTAGTTCTGTTTTCGTCTGAAATAGTTTATAGTGTGTAAATTATTGTAAATTTTACTTATTTGTAGATATAAATTTTACTTGAATGCTATAACGATAGAACAATGTCTATAGCGAGTATGTAAATCTAATGTTAAAGTCTGAGAACGACCAAGCTACTGGTAGACATTCTCTTAGAATGTATTTGTATATAAAATGCATAATGTTGTCTACTCTTCGTTGTTAATATCATATAAACATAGGTACTGTTATTAATTAACTAGATAACAATAATGAAATAATCACAAGTCTATGAAATCTCTGAATAAATAGAAGTATCGTCATATAAATCTATCTTTTATTGCTATCCCGAATACGGGGAATTAAAAACCTAACTCGTATTCTCAACAAGTTATGTGTGGAACTTATAAAAAAAATACACATCAAATTAGAGATCTTCAGTTAAAACGAATATTTGTAGGTATATATAAACAAAATGACCTTTAACAAATTATGATAGTCACTTTATAGATCTATTATTATTACCTTCAAAAATGCGGTATAATTAATAATAATAATAAGAGAAATTACTACAATAAATGTTTTACTAGAATGTGGTAATAGTAAGTGTGGTACTATTTAGAAGCCACTAAGGAACCCAAATATCTGTAAATATGATTTTTAGACTTTCATTGACAATGTTTATTAGTTAGGACCCAAAAAATGATTTGTTATTGTACATTTCTCGTCTTTTTTTTTTTAATCTAAATAGAAATTTGCAAATGGCTACCTCTAAAATAGTATGAAAAATTGAGTTCGACATGTTACTATAATTTTTAGTTGACTGACCTAAGTATACCTAGTGCTTTATGGTATCTTGCTTTGTATTTATTGAGGGTATTTTATACCCTTAATAAATGCCATATATATAATAATACATTGCACTTTTGAGTATATTATCATACACTTACTTTAAAAGTAGGTACTTTACTTAAATCAGACACAATTTTTTTTTTAATTCGAGTTGTTTTATTGACTTTAATAGTTCTCCGTCCGTACCTATCTATGTTCTCCGTCAGTCCTCAATCAATTCTAAAATGTTCTGTTAGTGTGTTTATTATTTAACATATTGAATATATTTTTTAGATTTATCTAGAAACACTAAAAACAAAATAAAAACATAATATTAACACGGATTTTGCTTGCCTTTTGCATCGTTATAAAGCGGACATTTATTTATAAAAATACCTACTACCAGCCGCGGCTTCACCAGGCAGCATAGAGATCCCCAAATGAACTCTCCACTTTTCCTTAAAAAAAGCCTACGTACTCTCCAGCCCATAAAATATCACCATGCAAAATCATGTTGATCCGTTGCTCCGTTGTCGTGTAAAATAAAGGCAAACCAACAACCACGCTTTCGCATTTATACTAGGGAAGTATCCATCAACGCTCACCCATCAAAATAGTGACCGAATTAATATAACGAAAAAAATTTACTAATCATAACGACAAGTAATCAATTGTGCAATAACTGATAATTACCTACCTTATAATTATCTACCTGAATACATTTGTAAAACGCGTAGGTATACAAAAGTACATTCTCGCTAAAGATAACAATTATACAAATGAGGGTGTGTTTCCCACACTTGATCTATTGTTCCCTTCTTAACCGCTTAGTTTCTAATAACTTTTCTGCTTATAATTAGACACTAACTACTTGTACTACTTAGAACAGGGTGATTCATGACATAGTGTATACTTGATACTATATATAATAGTGTGAGATTTTTTTAAGGTATTGGGTTTTGTGGATATTTTCTTTTAGGTTTTTAGCAACATACTTTGGAATTGAGTGGATACATATTTAAATAACTAGTTGAATGCGTAATGTTAACCGGTTGGTACCTATATACTTAGGTACTTTAATTTTTATAAGAAATGTTTTTAATTACTTCAAATTTGTTGCATGGCTGTGTGAACACGTTGTGAGTTGTGACCTGGGTGGGAGGACTAACTCTTCTGCGAGTGTCCGTCTGGGTTGTTACCACCGCTTTGCTCGTGAAGTTTGCCGCCAAGCAGTAGTGTGCAAGCATTACTGTGTTCCGGTTTGATGAGCAGAGTATCCAGTGAAATTACTAGGCTTATGAGACTTAATATATACCTAATGTCTCAGGGTAACGAGCGCACTGCGGTGGATACAACCGCTTTGCTCATGTAGTCTGCCACCAAGCAGTAATGTGCAAGTATTATTATAATCCGGTTTGATGAGCAATGTAGTCAGTTAAATTACTGCGGGCTTATGAGACGTAACGAGGACACTGCAGTGTTGTGCAGGCCTTTGTGTTCTATATTTCTGAGTGAAACTGCAATTGTTACGGGCTGGGGTTAAACTTACTATCAGGCAAACGACTCGCTCATCTCGTAACCCAACATTATATAAATAAACGTGTCTATTTTGAACGGAAAAGACATTTATGCCTGACATTTAATTTTGTGTTACAATTTCTGTCGTAAGCTAAACTTATAGCTGTACAGTTCATTGAAAGGATATCACATAAATTTCAGTGCTACTTAAACGGTCAAACATTTAATTAGCTTGATGGCACGTCAGTAAGATCAAGACGGACATGCAAACCGAAACCTGTAATTTGCGGGACCGTCTCACAAACTGTGGTATGCGGTCAATGCAATATGTTGGATTGGTAATTTCCTTGGTGGTAGAATTATATTGATCTGAGGCACTTTACATACGAAAACAGTTGATCTTTTTTCTTTTTTATTATAATGGCTTGGTTTGACCATTATCTCATCTATTGGTAAGTGCCGAAGCGGTCGACTATAAAGCACACTACTTACATGGCGAATACATATTCGTATTCACTCGGAAGAATCTCAGATTCGAGCGATCGGGAAACACACACTCGGACAAGGAGTTCATTCCTTAGCAGTTACGTATAATGAATGTGGGAGCGAAATGATTAGTGCGTAATGGTGGCCTTATGATTAATATGACTTTATTCAACTCTATTTCGGCCAAAACTAAAATGATTTCCCAATTTAAGCAGACACGAGTTAAATAACTAGCTGTGCCCGCGGCTTCACCCACGCAGCCTAAGTTACTCGTTGTAATATCTATCTGTCAGTGAAAGTCCCGTCAAAATCGGCCCAGCCTTTTCGGAGATAACCCGGAACAAACAGACAGACAGACAGACGGACAGACAAATATTGAAAAACTAGTGGTTTTGTTATACGTACTGTATATACTTTCATATGTATTTAGTAAAAAGCTATGATTTTGATATTATAAACAGACACTTTAATTTTATTTATTTGTGTAGAATATAGATATAGATTTTTGGTTTTGGTATTATGCGACGAATGGTATTATGATTATATATGTGAAGGAAAAGCTTCTGTGTTAAATAGCTACACTAAATAACGAATGATCTACTACAAAAACAATCTACAGGCAATAGGCACCTGTAGGCATGTATAGATATACCAAACAGTTTAGCATGCATGGTGGTAGGTATGGCACTGCTAGTGTTCGCCTGCTACCAACCACCCTCATGTCAAAAATATGTTACCAAGCACCTATCGGTATGTTTCGGCAGCTGCAGTTGAGAGACACTCCTAATCTAGTTTTAACGTATTGTCTATCTGAGACAAAATCAGATCAAAATCAGGCGAGATAGTGAATCACACTAACAGATGAAATATATTTTATAGTGTTAATCGACACTAGCGGATGTTCACATAAATATATACATCACAAAAATTTCGCTTCCAACAGGATTCGAACCTGCGTCTTCTGGCTTGCTGGGCCAGACGCCTTAACCACTAGGCCATGGGAGCAATCACCGAATCGAATCCTGTTGGAAGCGAAATTTTTGTGATGTATATATTTATGTCACACTAACAGAGTATAAAAAAAGCCCACTGCCACTTGGGAGCGAACCTAGTATGCTTGCTTAATACGTCCGGAGTCTCAATGCGTCCTAATATTACGTATGTATCCAACAAAACGTGTTATCAGTTAAACAATAACATTTAGTGATAATCCGTCAAAACCACAACAGGTTGGACTCGTTGAAAGGAAGGGACTAATGCGTCAACTTCCTGACTATTTTCTCGTAAATAATCCTATTGTTACTAAATACCTGTGAGCATAAGCTCGGATTAGAAGATACATAAGTTTAGATAAAAACTTCGTAGTATGATTTTGATTTTTTTCTAGTGAATGCTCAATTATGGAGCAATAAGGGTTTATTGATTTGGAATGCAAAGTTTTTAATCTTACCCATAGTTTAGGAATAATAGAAATCCTCGTGAGATTGCATAGTTTAAATGTAGTGAAGGCCAACTCATAGTCTGTCAGTTCTGATTTATCTTCGATTTTATAAACGGTCTAAATGCGAATGTTAATAAATGAAATAAGTGTTACCTATATAAAATAAAATAATGTTCTTTACTTGCATAAAAGAAATGTGTCATTCATTATGTATAGAAATAAAACAATATTGTAAAAACATTATCTTGGATGTTTTATCAAGAATCTTTTGAGTAGTTTTAGTAAAGACCCACAACTTTACTACGACGCAGGGGTTGGGCGGTACATCTAGCCTTACTTTGAGTTATGCTGCATTATAAGTTGTTATCTTATTTTTTGACTTTGTTAGTTAGTTAGTTAGATATTTTTTTTAATAGTTCTGCACAAATATGTGTACATGGAATGACTTAATGCTAAATAGCACAGTTTTGACACAAATCATGGAAAAACTAACAAAAGAAAACACCATTTTAAAGTTTCTTGATTATTTGTTTGTTACATTGTAACGGTTTATTTACCTTGATTATTATTGGTAAGCACCCGATATTGATCATGTATCTTCACAGGAATACTGAGGTCCTTATCGCTCGATAATGATCATGGGAAATATACTGTTACAATGTATGAAATAAAAAAGAAAAATAGCAGAAACGGGATAACATATACTGCCGCCCCACATACACGTAGCGTTTTATGAACACTACTACTTCGTAAATAACGTGTAATATACATACATTTTTCTAAGTAAATATCAATGGTAAAATATCATAAAACCTACCTGCAATAACATGTTGATAACATTTGCTCAAAAACGCACAAAACATAATGCTCTTTAGTCTTTAGACACTGTGATAATCACAAGTGCGTCACATTGACTGTAGTAAGTACGTTAGTAACCTAATCGAGATTTAGCGTGTTGCTACCTTCGATTATCGTCGGTATTTATCAATTGAGGTTTCTACTTTCACACATACATCCATCATTGAAGATTCGTTATTAATAAAGTTTCGTCAGAAACGAATAGTTCGCATTTCTAAACCGAATCGTAATTTAACATTTGTCGCGACAAATAATGATTCGACAAAATCGTAAGTACCTAGATCTACATTTATGAACAGAATCCTGATAGGCATAAAAATCGTCATTTTCCCAATGAATCGGGGAAAAGAATGATTCATCAAACAATCAAAAAACAAATATACCTACCTAAATGACGATTCGGGGCGATTATACATCTTTGATGGTTTCGCATTTTTGCTCTTATTCGTAATTTTTCACGATTCGTCAGCTTATGAATACGGTTATACGAAAGTTTTTACTATAGGTTTTAGTTAAGTATTCGGCCACTATTTCATCTGATTTTAACTGTCAATGTGCTAGAAAGACGCATGAACTGAGAATAGGATACTTGTTCTAAAATCCAGCTGCTGGTGCACACCAATGGGTGACGACAACTTGAGAGTATTAACTAGCCCGAGGCACTAGAAAATGTCCTACCAACCTATTCGTCACGACGTTTCCTTTCAAAGATAGGCAAGATAAACTCAAGCTAATTGTAGGGTTCTAACAATTGACCTCGCATTGGCAGCCATCGCTTAAAAAACACAGACCAAGCTGTACCTACATTGCATGAACTGGCCGTTCTGCCGCATGTACTTGTTCTATTATATATTCTGTGCGCATGTGCAGTTTATGCTCTGGCGGCCCAAATTCACCAATTCACGACTAACCATATCTCATCAATCAACCTTTCTCGTTAATAGCATACTTAGCTCTTTAATCAGTCTTATGCTATCATTATCAAATATTTTTTCCACTCCCATATCTGAGTTTCCTCATCATCAACAACAACATGTGTTACCGTAGGGTATAAGGAAAGGTAGATTGGTGGTATCGGTAATTAGGTCTCATTTCTTACAGCGTCTCTTTTAGTTACTTGTTCTTCGAAGACCTTGCTACGCTATCATCGTCATCATCATCATAATCAGCCTACATCAGTCTACGCTATCTCGTTATCGTGTAACAAGAAAAATGACATTTTTTTTAAAAGCATCTCGCTTTTAAAAAAAATGTCACCTAATCACCCATAGGTACCCCCGATATACCTCTCCTTACTATACGAGTATAATAAATTTAGTAACTAGTAGCTAGTCATGACGGACAATTAGACTTTATATGTGTAATAGGTACCTAGTTCTTGTCGCAGAGGAAACAAAACCCACATCCTATTTCAGGTGATTGATTACATATAAATCGTTTTAATGTTTTATTTGTCACACATTCAGGTAGATTTTAGTTTATTCAACTACGTCACTTATCGCGTTTGTCCGCATTATACCTACGTCAAATACTGACAACTTACTGATAACTTTATTTGTTGTTACTTACTGCAACAGAAACGAATTTTTGTTATTTCAGCTCATTGATAACATCAGGTCACAAATAAGTGTTTTTTTATTACAAGCATTTTTATGTTGTATGTAAATATGTATGTTTACTTTACTTACATACAACAATTTTAATTTACATACAACATAAAAATGCTTGTTTTAAAAAAAACACTTATTTGTGACCTGATATTATCAATGAGCTTAAACATGTGCACACAGAGCTGGTCTGATGATGGAGCCGGAAGGCAGTCATAGGATGACACGATGAACGAAACGAACCATCGAGTTTGGGCTTGTTTATCTTTACAAGTACCTATATTCTGATCCTAGACGATGTCCAACGATTTTTTTCATCATCCAATAGTAATTTAAATGATACCATCAGATTCTTTTCATTTTAACGAATAAAATAATGTATGACCACTATGTTTCGTTGGTTATAGTGTGTTATGATCTACAACCAAGCTAATATCGATTTAATCCTATATAAAATTCCTGAGGCCTCCGACCACTTAGCCACATCGCTTCGCTTTTATTTACTACTACTCCTATATCTGCCACGTGGGGATTCACACAGGAACCGTACATTTTTCTATAAAAACGCGGACCGTTATCAAATAGAACATTTTGTATTTGTTTTGTCATTTTTTTTGTACTTATTTGTTGTATTTAGGACGACGTTGCTAGATGCTTAAATACTAATTGAACCAGAGACTAGAGACCGGAGTTAGTTCATTAATGTAGAAGTCAGTTTGGGACGGGCAGCCACTGCGCCGCGCGCCGGTGCGGTAATGCAATAAAGCCCGGGCCTGACGCTCCAGGCCGGTTCCAGTGCATGTAAATGCACCCTAATATCCCTCGCAGCGCGTTGTCTGAACTCGGCCTAATCAACGTGTGTGAAATTTGCTTATGTGCATGCAGCTGTGTTTTGAAGTTTAGGTATTTGGGAATATACGTAATCACAGATAATGTGCTTAAGATGTACGCGCAAATATACGTAAGTACTATTTAAGGCAAAGACTACTAAATAATCTGTGATTTAAGGAGATTAAAGAAAAGATAAACAGATAAATATATTTTTATTTGTGATAAATAAGACTGTGTCTAATATTATACTCAAGTTATCAGACCGTTTGACTTAGTTAGAAGCTTTCGTACACGATAACGACTTGTCGTATTTAAGGACGATTTGTGCTACAGATTATTAATTTTTTGTGAGCACGTAAGCGTAGGCCGCTATCCACATCATCTTATCGTCACTTTTTATCACCAGATGATCGAAGGTGACACGCTAAGTGTAGATTTAAACCTTACTGCAGAGCAAGTACGGATCTTTTCGGTAAAAAAAGTTCAATAAAATTGACAGTTAAAATCGATAAAACCCACTTTATCGAATTTTATTTATCGAAAAGATCCGTACTTGCGCCGCTGTAGTCATAGTCAAGTCGTCATAATGCACGACATATCATTATCGTTTACGAAGCGCCTGTAGTTACATTATCATATACAGAATGATCCATCAGGAAGGGTCAGTGGGGGGAAGTCTGAAACTATAAGAGAATTTTGTTCATAGGAACCATGTCGACAATTTTAGAATTATGAAAAACTGCATTCAAAGAAATTGGAAAACCCTCATACACGCCTTGGGAATCGTACCCGCTCTTTTTGTTGTTTCAGGTTTCCCTCGCTGACCCCTCCATGATGGATCAGTCCTGTATAGTAGACTTTTACATTGGACAAGGGGCCTAGAAATAGACACTTACTAAGTTAGTTATCGATAAATAGTAGAAAAAAATATGTATGAAATTTAAATTAGGGTTTGTTAAATTACCTCAAGGTAAGACTTAACTTTACTTACTTACTTATTACCTTAAGCATGGCGACATACAAATAAGTCCATTTTAATTATCTACTATCAATGATTGTAGAAAACGGCTTTGCCCAAACCCGAAAATTTATCGATCTTAATAAGTCGACGATGACAGGTACAAAACGTAGTATATTATAAAGTACTTATCGAAATTTCGCCTCATCTTCGCGACTAAAACTGCAATCCAACCTAAAAATGTTTCAAACATCGCTTGAAAGAGTCCATTAGGTGTCCATTGAGGTGAAAAGGTCGGCCGGGACCGTCGATAAAACGCGTCCACTCCGCGAATTGCCCACTCGGATCTAAACGCTCCCAATTCCAAGTGACGACAAAGGCGACTTTTAGCGGCAACAATGAGCGAATGAAGCAAATTACCGCTTTTCGACACTTGAAAGCGCTCATCGAGGCGCACCGACGCGTGTATTGTCGCCGGCGGGAAACAAACGATAACAATAAACAGTAAAAAAGAAAGTGTAGTATTTTGCGTGTGCATGCTCAATGGTAAAAGGTGTTAGTGCGCTGAGTTCGCTGGGCAGATTGAATGGGCGCCCGCGGCCTCCGCTCTGGGCTACCCCTGCCTCTGAGTATTTCTATAACAAATCGGATCGCTGATTGACAACATTGTATTTTTTTTGTGTTGCATTATTAATTATTTAATTTTATAAAAGGCGACGGGTTTGGTGTTTTTTAAGTTGTGTTTCACGCGTCGTAATAGACTTGTTTTCTTGAGTTATTTATTTTATACAGATTTTTTTAAATCATTTTTGTGATGATTTTGTAAACATTGCGTCGTTCTCAATCAAATGAATAAAACTTCACAATCAGTGTGGTATAAATAAAATAACTCAAGAAAAAATTCTATTACGATGCTAGTACGAAAGTCTATTAATAAATGTTCACTTACTCAGAATAAAATTGTTTAATACTTATACTACCTAACTTAGCATTAGTTTGAAAATTCCAGTTGTTGAACAAAAATGAAGTACTTAGGTAAGGAACATTTTGCTAACGCCACGTCAAGTACGTTCGCGATACGCCTGTGGACAGAACTTTGACTGAATTTAAAAGTTCCAAACCCCACACCTCCCCTGTGGAGGCGCAGTATCAAATTTTGCTGGCACAGCAATCAAAAATATATTGCCAATGTATAACAAAGACTAAATATAATATTACTCAGAATTCACTTGAACTTCCTTTTGAAATTTTGAAACCTTAATTTATGTGGTATGGCTTACTATTCTAGCACCTTCATCCTCCATATCCAATCGACATGGCATCATAAACGGTCAACATCATTGATCAAACACTTACCAGGCGCCATTCCCGTCTATACATACACCGGCAAAACAAACACTTTACGACCGCCCGCGGATTCGCACTTCAAGGAATAGAAGCGTATAACACCCAGCAGCTGAAAATGTCACAGAGAATCGGTGTGGTGGTGGAGTCGGGAGGCAGCGCCAGCAGAATGGATGTAATTTTCCTGGTTGTCTAATAATGTAAACAAACTTGGCGTATCGAATGTCAACCAATGACAACAATAGTAATTCGATCACTATAACCTATAACATAATTTAAATTTCTATCTGTGGTTGGTGAGCTATCAAGTTTCCGTTGGTGAGTCTAAGAAAATCTCCACTTTAAGGACTATTATCCACTACGCTGAGGCCTTGTGTGGTTGTTCACTCCAGTCACAAACTGTTATTCTAGTTGCTTCAGTTGCGTCATTATGACGTATGTTTGTATTGTCTATTGGCGTTAAGTATTCGCAGTAATCAAGTCCAATCCTGCGCCAGTTCAAACACCAGCAACACAAACACTCGAGGACCGCCCGCGGATCGAGCGCAAGGGTTCAAGGAATAGGAGCATACGACACCGCGCAGCTGCGAAGGCTTGTTTGTTCGGTAAACAGAAAATTGCGACTCCCTTTTCATCGAAAAGTCAGTTCAATGAAAGTCATCTAATTAAGAACCAGGTATAAAGTAATAGAAGTCCATACGTAAGTGTTGGTGTGTCTTTCTCCATTGGATAGCAATGTTGATGACGGTGGTGATCCAGACAATTCAGAAATAAGACCATTTTGTGGGTGACTCACGAGTCAAAAGTTCTGTGCCCAAATCAGCATAATTTATGTTCAATTACAAGATACTTGTCTAATTTGAGATAGATCGATAAGAAAAGACAAATGAAAGATGGCGTCTGGAACCTAACTCAATTGTTTTCAATACTTCACTACACCACATCACCGCTATCATCCAACTAGACTCAACGTTATTATTAAAGAAAGTCAACAATCATAATTGAGTCGCGATTAGTCACCAACAAGAGACGTCAAATGAAAGCTTGCAAAACAGCCCCTGAAATAAAATTCGTACAAAATAGCGATTGTGCCGGGTGCGGTGATGTGTGCTGTGGCATTGAGAGTCGACGTTGTGGACACATTTAATTGTGGCCCGGCGGCACGGTCGGGGACCCGCGGGAAGTACGCAACAGATGCTGATTGCAGCGACGGGAAATTGGACCGTCTTGGGTGTTTCGGACTAGGGTGTTTCTTTCGATTGGGGTGGAGGTAAAGTTTTTGTGTATGTGTAGGTAAACCTTTATGGAGTCAAGAATCAATATCAGAAGGAGTTTCTTGGTTTTTTGTTATGCTTAGAAGCGATGATGGCTGGTTGGATTGACTGCCGATCTGTATGAACAAAATCGGTCCAGCCGTTTCGGAGATTACCCGGATCAAACAGATAGTCAGACAAAAATTACTAATATTTGTTTTTTTGTTATAGGTGCCGTATATACTTTCATATACATTTAGTGAAAAGCTGTTCTTTTTTATATTACAAACAGACACTTCAATTTTATTTATTTGTAATAGATGGCATGTGTCTCCTAATATAGGCTCGTGTGCTAGCGTTGGTGAATTTCATATAGGTCTTTTAGATGGTAGGATTAACTCTTCTGCGAGTGTCCATCTGGGTTGGTACCACCGCATTGCTCGTGAAGTCTGAGGCCAAGAAGTAATATGCAAGTATTACTGTGTTCCGGTTTGATGAGCAAAGTAGCCAGTGAAATTACTGGGCTTATGAGACTTAATACCGAAAGTCTTAAGCTTACGAGCGCACTGCAGTGCCGCGTAGACCCTTGTGTTTCAAAGATTTTATGGGCTGGCGTTATGCTTGCCATCAAGCAAACGATGGGATCGCCTCGCTATCATCCAGTATAAAAAAAATAACCGACTTCAAAGGACGAGGTTCTCAATTCGGTTGTATTTTTTATGTATGTTACCCAGAACTCTGTCATTTATAAACCGATTTGGAAAATTCGTTCTTGAAAGGACATACTTTCAGATTGGTTCCATAGAAATGTCATCAAAATCGGTTCAGTAGTTTGTTATTGAAGTCGGTTCCCGCTTTTTTAAAGCAATTTTTCTTGTCCTTCTTAGTAAGAAGGAGAAGCAAAATCCACAGCTGAAATGCAATACAACAATAAAACTTCAAATATAGTTACATTAAAACTCTTTCCGTCACTGCTTACTTTATTGTTATAATAAAAGTATTCTCCGAAATATAAGCTAAGCAACGCTCAACCAATAAACAGTATGAGTTACCCAACTCTGATTAAACTCACTAGTGTTTACTGACAACAACGGACCACCGCGACTGACTGCATTTCAAACGAGAGCCAAGCTCGGGAAAAGGGCTGAGAGACGTGCGATGAGCTATACTATTGCTGTTATATTAAGTTTTTTTTGCTTCAGGTGGTATTGAACTCATCAAAGATCTTTGTCCAAGTTGCATTTGATCAAAGAACTTGTATGACTTCATCAAAGTTTGATCAAAGATTATGGCAACGATATTAGCAGCACATGAGGCTGAAATGCCTCCATTTTTTCTAACTATGCAACTACTGTGTAAAATTTTATACATTGTAACGGGATATTTACCGTGATTATTATAAGCTGGTGAGCTCCCGATATTTCATTCCCGTGAACATGATGCTTGCAACAGCGTCGAAATATCGGGAGCTCACCAGCTTATAATAATCACGGTAAATATCCCGTTACAATGTATAAAGTAGTGAATAACCGTGAAAGTCTAAAACTGTGTAAAATTTACTTTGAAAACTGGACAAACATCTTGGATGAGTGGAATATCAGCCTTAGATAAGATTAGGAACGTTAGCTTTTGACCACAATCACACCTAATGTGAGACGAAGGTAGCACTGGTAATATGCTAAGAGTAAAAAATTTACAGTAAAGATTTTTCTTAGGAGGTGGCCTCTGGGCTGTGTTCAGTACTAGACGCCTTCAGGCAGATGATGACGAAAAGATTTACGTTCTGGAATAAGTTATCATGACGCACAAAAATTCATTACCGATGAAAATCTTAAACACGCACGTGTATACATACCTTTAGCCATTTCTATATGGCAACAGCAGCAACATGTTTCATACAGTATTTTTTTTTGTCAGATGAATAAATAAGAACATTAAAATAATGTTGTAGTTGGTGTAGAAGAAAGTAAATCAGACATTGACGGACAATTGAGAATGTAGTCGAAGGCACTTAGCACATTTAAGCTTGGAAACATTCCGGCAAAGACTACGACCAAAGACCACCACGCTAAAATTGCATCACGATGTAAAAGCAGAACCTCATGACGTAGGCGTGTCGGCAGGCGACCTCACTGCCTACTAAACAATCATTTGATCAGGAGTACCTAAGATACTAGTAGCTGTATTTACACAAAACCGCAATCTTTCATACTGAATTATAGACAAACGTGTGCATATGCAGCTTAATAGGCTCATAAATGTTTTTATACCTGCAAGACACTTTTACGAAACTCATGATTGACGGGATTCTTGAAAGTTAAATTTTTTGTGCTGTGGACATCCTCATCACACACCTAAGCCGTGAAGTTTTGAAACGTAGACGTGTCACAAAAGCCTTCGAAGAAAGACTCCTTCAAGTGTTGACTCGGGATCGGTCACAATAGCTGCAAACTCTCGGTTCACTCTATCACCGATTTGGGCCAAAAGTTTGTACAGATGACTTTTATAAAATTAGAATATCAACAAAAGATTGTGATCCTCAATTTGATCGTGTTTTTGTTCGTATTCGTTTGTTTATTTTGGGTTTTATCCGGCCACGAATATTAGTGTTATAGTTGCGTATGATTTAGCCTGAATTATTTTTATTAACAAGTTGTAACATCTTCCTGTGTGGTATTATTTAGCGTGTACATACGACCTTTTCAAAACTAGGTACATATGTATTTACAAAATTGTTTATGTATCCTCAAGTTTAATTTATTCGAAACTTATCGACTTCCCACATTTGCAAATATCATAAAGTCCGATATTTAGCATCTCGAGCCCACAATCTCGAAAATATTTGAATTAAATATTTGTCCATCTTTACTGTTAAATTAGAAGAACACTTACTACACACGTATGAATAGGTGTATTTACTTTCCCAGCGATGTTATTGTTAGTGAATTCTCATAAATTCCAGGTAAATCCACATTCTGTCCGGGCAGCAATAACAAACACGATTTCTAAATATAACAGAGGCAAATAACGCAAACACATTATACTCAGTTCAAGATTTTTTCTTAATTTGCTTTGGGAGACACGTTTTTCCAGCGGGCTATTACGTAAAGATAAACAGAGTCGAAAAAACGGTGTACATTATTGGTAGCTCATTAATGGACGAAAGTTTTGACCAAATATTTGAGCGTTCCGGCACAATCGTAATTAGGGAGTTGTGGCCGTCGCGAGTACAAAGACTGGTAGTTGATATAACAGGGCATTTATTTATCGAGTGCGCAGAGTCGGGAGCTCGTTAGAAACACATCGGGGTACATGTGTAAATAAATACCTACGCAGTGAGACGCGACCGAACATCTCCAGCGGTCGATGCTGCCTCTTCGCGTCGCTTGTGAGATGATTAAACATTTTAACGGGCGTATTAGTAATCTATACTGACTTTATAAAGGAAGGAAAATACTTGTGTTTGTTTGAGGTTTCTGTAAGAACTTTATTGGTAAAGAACTTATTGGAATAAAATCATAAACTTTGACCATCTTATTTTTCGTTGTCAGTAATGATGCACCTAGATAGCGTGACTGGTATATTTTTTTTGTTTAATCTGGCTCATATCAGTGTAGTGTACTATTCTTACTGATATCATAAAGACATAAAGTAAAAAATACCCAGAGAAATTACTAGGCATATGAAGCATGAGACTTGACAAAATATTACACAATATGCCTGTAAACTAGTGTTTAAGTTTGAACTCTTGTACACAAATCGCTACCAGTAGATAACATTCTCAAAATACTGACAGCATTATCTCGTTCAATGGAAATTCTTAATCTTCGTGTCGTTAAAAGTCAGCTTTTTGGTCGTAATATGATTCTCAGACCAGACGACCCGACAAATCCTTAAAGTTCTATGCGTTCCCATTCCCAACGATTCTGGAGTTTTGATCCCAAAAGACGTTGCTAACTTGTTATCTATTCCCACCCTCCCGCGCACTTTCAATTTATATCGCAGATCTATTACAAACAAATCTGATGGTTTATATATAGGCTCACCATTTTCATGCTATCCGAAGTCTAGAAAAAAAACAATTACTATACAATATGAGTTTGTTTATGGACTACCTAGTAAGAATAAATTTTACCCGTCTTGATGCTACTACGCAGACGCCACTTACTTCAAAAAACATTCTCCACCGCCGAAACTAAAGGCCCACCAGCCAAACACAAAGGCAGTGTTTGTTTGTAATATTTTCTATTTTCTAACGGCCATGTAGTGGCGGCCGAGAAGAGCAGTGCCAACAGTGCTCCGCCGGTGTCGGGTTCCGTACTTCCTACGATCGCGCAAACAGGGCCCTTGTGATGATACCCACTGTGCGTTACGTCAGTTTGGATAGGCTTCGGGTAATCAGGAGTTAATAGGGACTATTGTAGGTTGTATCTACTTGATGTTAGTTTATTATTCACGTTGTTTGATCCATTATCTTACCTGATCTTAAATGACAATGAGGTCGAAGGTATTGAACAAGCTGAACCTGTACTATAATAAATGCGATAGTGTTTTTGTTGGTATGTTGGTTTGTCCTTTTTACATAACTTCACAAAAAAGGATGTAATATTTTTAAGGTTCATGTATGTATGTTTGTACCTATGTATGTGAGTATCTATATTCCAACATAACTTTTAAATGCCTGAACAGACTTCGATGTATGGAGTATCGTTAGAATCCTTACATCATCCCGAGTGATACTGGCTAGGGCAGTCGTGTTTTTTGGGTAGGTACTTTTTGTTACATTGAGTTGTTTCACGCAGCAAAACGGTGCAACGGATCGTGATTTTTTGCATAGGTGTGGTTTATGGACCAGAGCGTAACATACGTTCCTGTGGGAATAACCACGCTAGTGAAACCACGGGCAGAAGCTAGTCTAGAGTAAATCTATCAAGACCAGCGGTTGGAACATACTGTTAGGTACTTTGTGACAGGGCACAGTATAAGGTATTATCGTTCATCATCGTACTGTGGTATAGCATTACGAATCACGATGGTTCCCGATGATTTTGTTCATATTTGACCATACAAACATAATATACTACAAATACAAATATAATGTGCATGAAGCACATATTATATACCTGAAAATTCTACATCGCATAATGGATGTAGGCATAATTACCTCAATCACACGCTTCTACAAGGTTTTTTATTTAGTTTGGCTTGTTGTATATTTCAAAAGTAGCATTGTTTATTTTTCCTGGTTGTTAAATTGACGTTTTTTTTTCACAGGTCCATTGTCTGCGGTTGTCAAATGCTTGGTAAACCTCTCAACACACCAGCTAAACACAGTTTTCTAAAGTCATTTATCATCTATATGATTTGAGCTGACCCTAATTGATCTGTCTGTGTGTAATATTTAAGATTGTGTACACACAATAGGTTTGGTATTAATCTATCATTGATATTTTAAGCACTACCTAACTACATTTTTTTTAATATGTATACAGCATACGTCGAATACCTATTCTAAAGTGAAGATAAAAAAAATTGTATAGAAAAAGGCAGGCGGCCGACTGTAAAAAAATTACAAACTTGAAGCAGTATGCTTGTAAAGACGTACTGCGCCGGCCATGTATAATGGGGACAAGGGCGGGAAAGAGGTCAAAGGAGGCAAGAGTCAAATTTTGTTCCGATTTACTCTCGAATTAATAAATATTACAAAATGTTACGTTCTACTAAAATAACTATTATCCGTAGTCTTGAAAAAGTACTAGTAGGTACTTGTTATTTATGCGAATGTGTGCTTGTATGTAAACTCGCGCACACAATAACATCTAAGTTTTTATATAATCACAGACCTAGTCACGAGCTGCGCCTAGTCACCAGGGGTCACCACACTCTGTTAGTCTGCCCCTTGACACACGCTGTTTGCCCACATTCTTTAACCGTTAGTACTCTGAGTTACAGAGGAGAGGGTCAGGTCTCGCCCACGAGGGTCTTGGAGACTGGTAGAATGCAACGTGTCATTGTTGTGTTTGTGTTATCGAGACCACCGAGCTGTTTGTTGATGTTTATGTCGTGAGGCGCCAGTTTGCTGTCACATTTTTATGGTAAGTTCAATTTGTGCTTCATCACAATATTTTTGATAGAAAGAAATAGTTATACTTAGTCAGTTATTAGTCACTATCACAACGTAGGTGTAGTTATACAGAAATAGCTTATATAGGAGTACATATACCGATATAGGTATATTAGAAGTTTTCTTGGCGGATGCCAACCAATGACAGCTATAGTGACCCGATCGCTAATGATCCTAATATTTATAAATTGGAACTGGTACGTGTATTAGAGGAAGTCATTTTCTTCACTATGCAGGTCTGCTACCTTTCCCGCATTTCAAACCCAAATTCGCACTGCAAACCTATCTTCCCACACATCTGTTAGATGTAATAATGAATGAAATCATGAACAAAGTTGACGTACCATAAAAAAGGTATGTATTTAAGTAAATAGGAAGTAACTATAGTTACTCCTAAAAAGTAAAATGAAATTTTGATGTTCATCAGAAACAGTAATAAGAAACATTTCCACGGATTCCTAATTTTCTCAACTCGCAGTTTGTCATAAGCAGCCTTCGTACTTTCATACCTAACAAGCAAGCACAAATCGTAAAATATATTCACCCCAGTTGGGGGTAAAGTCGCGAACACGTAGTGTTATGTAAAGCGGCGCGCACACTGTACATAGCAAACATTACGCTCGCCGCACAAACACCTCCCCCATACATACACTGGGAGACAAAGGAGAATCTAATCACTTGACAACCCTTTAGGGTTTCGTAACTAGTTTCAGTAGAAGAATTTTATGTTCAAGACCAGATACCTACAGAGAGAGAATGGTCACATCCTTAGGTTTTGGTGAGATTTCCATACAAATATAAATTTCCGAGCAGTTAGTTCATTTTCCAAGCATGCTCATCGAAACTTTCTGCAACGACCCTGCTCGACCCTGGATAGAATCTATGTAAAAAGAGTACCTACATTGAATATGTAAAGGTACAATTCCTTTTCACTTGATTTTTCTCTTTAGATAACAGCGTGCTTCCTTAGCCCCCTATCTACACAGACGAAGCGAAGCGTGCTGCCCGAGGCGCACATTTGCATCTACCCTCCACTCGGAGGATAACCTAATACGACGTATGTCGGTTGTGGACGCTCCTACGTGTTCTAGTCGGAGCATGGAGCTAGCTTACCTCTAGCGTATTACGTCATACCTTTGTGAGGCTTACTGTACTAATGTGCCTATCAGATATTGTAGGTATTCAATAGGTTGGTTTTCGTAGAAGTGGATTTCCATAGCAAATATTAATTCTATTTGATTAAAATCTTTGAATACCAATAGATCAATATGTAAAGTTGAGATAATTAGCCAAGTGCGATAAAAAAAAAATGAAAATCGAGTAGATTTTAAGACGGGTGTGAATGTTTTCATCGTACATGAATGATGTATATTATAAGTTTAGTGTAAGATTATGAAGGCGGTACCTATAGCGTATTTACTACGGACACCATGTGTGACAAATAATTATGGACCCGTTCTTCAATTAATTTACACCAACCTCCTTGTCACAAAGACAAATATAAAAATAAAATAAGAAAATTTTAAACAATATATCTATTTATAGTAATTTACTCAATGTAATTAAAAAATTTAAAGAAACAATTATGTGACAGACTTAAGGCAAATGTTTAATTATAAAAATATAGTTACGTGTGCTTGCAGGCTGAATGCTGTAGGCCTGACTTGTTCTATAAGATTTAGAAATTTGTATGACACTTTATTCTTGCAAATAAAGTATTGATTTAGATTATTTTGATTTTGTAAATATTTAAAGTGTTTAATTTTTTTTTCCTTGAAACACAAGACTGCATTACGAGTTTATATCCACAATTTAAACTAAAACTATTTGTTCATCATTACTAATAACGAAATGCGGTATTTAGTAACCTAATTTTGTTTTATCAGTTTTAATTAATACAATGGCCTGGACCCATTGCTTTAAAGCATTCACCGTTGCCTGACACTAAAAATTCAAGTCCTCACGACTTTTCCCACTGGACTTCTTAGTTCCCCATTTTGTCCATGCGTGCCTGCTTTCTACCATTTGACACAGCCGTAAAAATCATCTTATTATTTCACAACCTTATTTCCTTCTCTCCAAGACAATATTCACTACCTTCGATTGGCGCAACTCTTTTGTTTGCGGCTGCCACACCCGCAATCTCGAACAAACCAACGCTTTATTTACGCATATTGTTACTAACATATCCAATTTAATTGATCTGTGATAGTTTGTGGGTAACATTGACACGTGGGTCTTTTTAAAACGGTTACGTGTCTTGTTTTTGAGGGCCATTGTTAATGATTCGATTGAGTGTAAGAAAGCGATACGGCGCATTGTTTGGCCGATTTTACATAACGAGGCGGCAAACGCGGCCGCTTTGTGCCCGTCCGTTGTGGGGGAGGATCCAAACGCTTGAGATGTGAATTGAAAGGCGCCGCGAGATGACGAGGCGCGAGCCGGGCGGCGACGCAAGTCATGGAAGGCTTGAGGATAAATATTGTGCTTGAACCGTAGAGATTTGGTTTTATTCTTGAAGGCACGTGCACATTGACAACATATATAGGAGATACGCAAAAAAATTAATTAATGAAGTTGAATGTCATGTTCACCATCGGATCACCATATTTATAAAACTGTTTTATGCTACAAAGAGCCACCGAACGCGGCCTCTAACGCACCATGCACACACTTCGGACAGGAATTTCATACATTTTATAAGGCATCGAAGCGTATGTGGCTGGCATCCCGCGCACATTCAACCACAAATGCCAGCTTTTTCTCGCCCGCACCAAATATAGACAGAACAGAAGGGGCGCTTAGGCGCTTTTGCCGTCAAAAAGCGCCCGAGCGCCCCTTCTTTTCTCTCTATTTTGTGGCTACCAGTGGCCGCGTCTATATAGTGGCTGTGTTAAGTGGCCAAGTTTGGAGACCAATGTGCGGCTACTCTTACAATTGCAATTAAAAAAGATCCATAACGGTGGAATTTATTACAAATAAACATACAGTTTATCTGTAATAAAACTAAATTTTCGTCATTTTACGCTTTTTATCTGTTAATATAAACACAAGCATAAAAAATACTAAGTCCTGATCATTTTGCTAAAAGTATATATGAAACACTAATGGCGTTATGACTATTGCTTAGCATAGACATAAGATTTCGAGACGAGTCTGACCTAAGAGTCCCTCCCTTGTGGCACAGACCAACGTTGCGTTACCTAGCACCGCTCTTTGAACTGTCCAAATGATTGTTTTATATTTGTAAAGCGACGAACAGTGCCCCTATTTGAAACGTCGGCCGCTGACGTAATATAGCATTTCAATTAGTCTCAATGGAGTTTTATTTTACAACAAAGGTTTGTGTCGAATAATGCTACGCAGTGATTTTTGATTGCTACAAATACAGAAAGGTACAACAAAATATTCTATTGAAAGAAAGGTGAGGCATAAGAGTGCATGGGATAGTGCGTGATCCCGTTTTTGTTGCTATCTTTTGTATGGAATGTTTGTCGTAGACGCGTAGCACGTTCCGTAGCAGAGCTATGTCGTGTAGAACGTCCAGTATGCAAGTTAGGTTAAAAAGTTATAGCATAATGCGCATTTATTATGTACAATATTTATTGAGCTGCCCTTCTTCTTTTATGGAAGATTGATTACATACCAATTATAGTTTTAAATAGATTTTCAATTTTTCGAAACTATCCACACTACTATTTTTGTTTTTGATGTACATTGTACATGTACCCATGAGAATAAAGAATTTTTAATTTGAATTTGTAAAATCCTTCTATTTATCGAAGACAGAAACTATAGGTCCGTTCATTTCATCTGCAATACGCATGCGGTATGCGGGCGGTAGGTAGAATGGTAGGAGAAAAAATTTTCGGTTTCGAAGGTCGTTCGAGCAGTATCACACGTTCAAAGTACGTGGAAGGTAATCTTATTGTATCTGAAACAAACTCAAATCACAACGTCATATTTTATTTATTACTATCTAACGAAGCGCCTGCTCACAACATCTCAACATTTGAAGAACTATGAGATGTAAAGTGCGATTGTTATCCTGAAACATCAGGTATTATCTCATTTGTCATGCCCAGTAATTTCTCTAACTATTTTGCTTTTTAAACAATAAATATCTGGGTGGCCGAGCTTGGTTCGATGGCTTTTGGCTCTTTAAAATGTTTATTTTTGGTGCAAAATTGCGTTTTTACAAGAAAAACAACAATATGGTTATATTTCTTGAAAAAACTATGGGCTAAACTTAAAAAGCGAAATCTTATCTAAATACAAAATTTCATCTACATCATCTAACGATAGTTACAGCCGTTTCAGAGATACGTTAAATAAATTTATATATTTATGTATATATTGAAGACAAAACGAAGAAAGAAGAATATAAGAATTGTTTGTTTAAAGTTATTAGCTTTATACATACTACTTTTTGGCAGCAGACTACCAACCAAAACGGTGGTTACCCACCCAGACGGTACTCGCAGATGATTCCTACCCTTAGTAATACATCAATGAATGTTTCATAGCTATTTTGCTATGTTTAGACGTAAGTACAGATTAATTAATGACTAATTTATCTATCACGCTGGGATCTAAATGCGGTTGCATGGTGGACGCTCTGTGCATTAGTCGGCCTCTAAATTAGAGGCTGGACTCGCGGCACTTGCCTCTAATCACAGCCGAGAGAGGCTGTGTTTGGAGCCGCTTCACTTAGCTCTCAGATGGCTCTCTCGTTTCCGGAAACGTGCCGATGGTTTTTGGTATTTTATGTTGTGAGAAAAGATTGATTTTGAACGAATCGTGTTGTTGTTAAGCAAAAGTAAATAAACAAACAACATACATTAAAAAAAATATCGACAATGTTACTTGCTCTCTCTTGTAGCTTCGTTGTGTAGAAAACGCTCGCTTAGAAAAGACGGGTTCAAGCCCCATACATTTTTAAGGTAATAATAATATTAACAAAAGTTCCGTTCAAGCTGGAATAAAACTATTAAGTAGGTACTTAGTAATAGTAGCTATAATGCCGAAGTAACGTACCAACACCTGATTTAAAAAATTTCATTCAATAATGTTAAATTAAATTGAGAGCGAATTGAAAGTTACACAAGTTGCCGAGCAGGAACTTGTGCAACTTTCAATAAAGACATAAATCAAGTTATATGCGGATTGATCACACTCGCTCTAAAACGATGAAGGAAAACCCGCATGTTCAAGAACCACATGTCAACAATGTGGCACACTGGATACACGTGGTGGCCCATAGCCTCTCACTAAGAGAAAGCCAGTATCCCAGCAGTGGGAACGTAAAAAGGCTGATATCGCTAACAATTGAAAAGAACACAAAAAATACCTAGTGTGTTTTTCAAAGAAGATCTCCAAAAAAATCGATACAAATAATGTGTCAATAGATGCGAAGATAAGATCCGCCGGCCTCAATAGATCTACTGATGAAATAATTGACACTTCATCCGACTTACAAAAAACGAAACAAAAACTCCGAGTGGTTCTGTTTTAAGTTTGAAAATTATCACTCTGATTGAGCTGTTTCTTTTGCGACGAGTAAAACAGTTTTTCTCACGAGCGGCTCGGAAGATGACTCAAGAGAATTAAAACGTTAGGATTTTTTGCGTTTTGTTAGATGCGATGATAGCTCAGTGGTAATGATGTCAGCCACCGATCCACAGGTCGATGTTTCGAATCCTCTAATGAGCTTGTGATTTCGATGAAGAAAATAATTGTATTGCAACTATAGCATTGTGGTCGTCATTTCCTAGTGCCAGCTGAAAACCAATCGCCAAGCCCCTATCAGTCTGTTTCCCACAGATGAGTAACCCCAAGCCCATTTACTACACAAAAAAAAACCTGAATTTGAGAGCAATTTTCTACCACATTATCATATGTACCAGACATACTATATTCACAGTTCGGTTCGTGGCCGAGATTGAAATACTGTCTACTTTTTCCTATCCAAAGATTGATTATTTAGTTATGACATAATATGTAAGTGGATTCAATAGATCAAAGATAGAAATCGTTACTAAATATCTTTACTATGATAATTTGATAATAACATTCATTTATTTTACAAATCGCATTAACAAAATTAAACTTTTTACGAAGCGTGCACTTTTAACGCAGCTAATTCCCTTTCACCCAAAAATTGGAAACAAAATTATAATAGAGCACAATATTCGTGTTATTTCTAGAAAGCGTGTAAAATAAGCTGTTATTTCGTCAATTATCTAATACCGGGGACAGATGTATTAGCCAGTTGGATAACAGAGCGCCGCCGTTTCCTAAAACATTTGTGGACGAAAGTGTCAAATCATGCATTCCATTTGTTGTACCTTGATAATCCTGGGTTGTGAACATTTTTTCTATTCCTTATTATTACGTTTAACCACTCCTAGTCTCTACTAAGGGTGAAAGTAAGATATTTTATTGATCCTTATTTCACGTATAAACGGATCTAGGTGATTTTTGTTCAAGAAGTAACTTATGAGTCAGAGATCGACATAGGCTACTTTTTGCCCTGCAATAATAAATATCACCCAAAAATCACAACTAACTAGGATCACCTGCATCTAGGGGATAAGGACACGTAAAAAACATGTTTTCTTTGTTCAGTTGCACAAATATTTGTTTATTTCAATTTGTAACGCTTAGGTACGTGCTACACAAGTTAAATCCATCACCTTATACGAGTACTTCACCAAGGGCGGGGGCGGTCTTTTAGTTATACACTTGTATCATTATTCTGTGGTTATACCGTAAAGTATATTTGGGAGTACAGTACTCACAAATATACTTTACGGTAATTAAAACCATCCACATATATACATATAGTGTATACATGTAGTGTATGGTTTACAGTATATCTGTATGTAAAAAAACATGTAGTAGGCAAGTAGCATAGACATCTACAAATCCTTTTCGTTACCAATTTACACAATTGCCGCCATGTACCTGATGATTTGATTTCAAAACGTGATTGCTTCGTGTAATATAATAATTGAATACCCTGCCTGCAAAGCGACGGAACCTGGATTCGATCCCCAGCCTGAGCAAACTTTGTGTGGCAAGCACAAAGTTTGTTCTCGGGTCTTGGATGTGTTGTATCTGCGGTGCGCTTTCAACGAAAATGTTGCGAGGCTCTGGCTGTACGGTAGCACCCATACTGTTTGGTTGTTTACGCCACTCGGCGGACACGCTCAGCCGATAATATCTCGACACTATACCGACAACAAAACATTTTTATCAAGCTTTACAAATAATTTTATCACGCCAATTTTCATTTGGGAAAACAAAAATAAAACTTTTCCATTTTTGGTAAATACTGTGGGAACGCTGTGGTAATCACCATTATCGATAAGGTTAACAACTAATTTAATTAAGTATATTATACAGTACTTTTGCGTGGTACGACTAACTCTTCTGCGACTGTCCGTCTGGGTTGGTACCACCGATTTGCTTGTGAAGTCTGCCGCCAAGCAGTAATGAGCAAGCATTACTGTGTTCCGGTTTGATAGAGAGAACACCGGTATCCTAGCAGTGGGAGCGTAGTAAATCTGATGATGACACCACGCTTGGCGTCTTATGGTGGTCTTATGGTGATCGTAGTAGATTATGATGTTGACCTAGGAGAATCCTGCTCCCTGGATATGAGTAACGTACGTTACGATACTGTATCGATGATAAAAAACGCTTGAGTATTTATAACAAAGATTGTTAATTCCAATGTCATGTGAATAACAACCCAAATATCAACGTGAATCTGCATTTTTTATAAATGCGAACTTTGACCGTTAATAATAACCACATGTGTTCCACTAATGCACATGTAATTTGCAATTATACCCGATAGTGTGTTATTAAGTTTTTTCGCTTTCTTCTTGAATATTTATAGAGCAATTTTACTAAAAGCAATGCGATTAGGTGCTAAGATTAGGGTGACGTTACTCTGTGTTATCATATTTCGTATGAGGCTAGCTTGGTTTAGTTTGTAGTAATGTTTAAAGGATGAATCGGTGAATGTTTAAGTATAAATAAACATACAACTAGGAACAATGAGTAATCGTTACTCAGAAAGATAAACGGTAAAAGTGATCTAGTTGTTATTTAACTAGTACATCGACGTAGGTGCCTATAGGTCACCCAAATGTTTTTGAACTATGGAAGTAAGCCTGTCGGTGAAGAGTTGATTGAAGAAACCACTTACTCGCATTCGCCGCACATCTGCTATAGAATAATTAAGCAATCGAGAATAATAAAGAAACAAGGATCATAGACCCTATCACAGATACGGAGCAAAGCTAGCGGCAACATCTCATTGAATTAGGTATGCCTATCCGTTAAGCCAGATACCTACCTACCAGACACCTTGTAGTCAAGTCTAATAAACTACACTTTTCACTTACCTACCTTATTTTGCAACTACTCTACACTTATTTTTTAAATTTTATGCATATACCTACACATCTATTTCTCCTGTACATATTGAGCTAATGTGGTGTGTGAAGCCAGTATACATTTAAGTGGCATGCAAGGAAGAAACGGCGGGCGTCGCCCGGCCCCTCTAATTAAATCCAAGATCCCGCACCGATAGCGCGAGCTTTTATCTCTGACACTCTTCCATTAAGCAAATATACAGCTTTGTAGTCCGCTAACCACACATCACAATACTCCAAAACCAATTAAAAACATTTTGATAGACAAAAATAAATTTTAATTCATGTAATTACAGGTTGCGCGCCGCCCGCCATTTTGTTTTCTGTTGTGGGTACTTCTCAGGGACTAATGGATGGTTTGTCCAAATGTTTTCGCTTCCGCAGCAAACGCGTTTTATCTATGTTTTTAATTGAGCTGTTGCATCTCAGCGGAAAAAAATAAAATCCTAAATAAAACCGGAAGCAAGCAAAACTAATTAGAGCTTACTTTTTTACTAGTCTCGATAGGTTTAACTTCTTTACTTATCTCACTTGATTGTGACACTTACTAAAGAGTTTATCTACAATCTGATTTTAAGTGACAGTGGTGTCGATTCTGTCGTTTCATACCTAAACCTAACTTTAGTTTCGCTCTCTTTCTTTCCAATACATAACATGAGAAACAGATAGAATATGTTTGAATGATCTAAATTTAGTTTTAGAGCTGTCAAATATCTTCCATCCTTGACAAAATAGACGCCACTAAATTAATTGGCGTTCAATTTACATTAGACATAAGCAAGTGGATTAATTTGACAGGTCAAAAATATATTCCATCTCTTTCTCATGTTCTCATTTAGAAAGAGACATAGAAACTAAAATTAGGTTTAGGTATGAGATGACAGAATCGACACCTCTCTGGTAAAAGATGAAGAGAACACGCTAAACCAGACTGGCTCTCAAGTGCAGGTGGTGTTTGGCGACACTTTCAAATTGAGGGTAGTAAAGCACTAGAGTTTGCCCTGCATCTATGCAAATTCAATTATTGAAGATTAAGTATGATACGAGCCAAACTTGAATGCTTTTGAAGTGTATTGGAACTGGAAGATACAAAGACAATGAAGCAGGGCTATTAGTCATATTTTTGCCCAACCCATCACATACCATCAGGCAAACTACCAGCTCGTCTCATTACCAAATAACATAAAAAAATTAAAAAAAACTACATCGCAGCTAACTACACTCGAGGCTCGCTTAAGTTTGGCGATTATCTATTTACCTATCTACTAAGTTATGTTTTTTTATTGGAAAGTTTACATTTGATTTAATAAATACTATCCTTTCTCTTCTACAAATAGTAACAGAAGGTTAGGTAATTAATAATTGTATCACTTAAATATTCACTTTACCAAATCAAATTCGCTGATGCAGATTAACAACCTACTAATAAGCTGTAATCTAATATTCAAAGCTATATTATATACGATGCGTCTAATTCGACGCTGGTATCAAAGCCTGATATTCGAAATGAGGTGAAAATGAGAGACGGGCGCGCCTAATGGAGCGGAACACTCCGGGCATACCTTGACGACCAGCGCTTGCGGAGCGAAAACGACGCGAAATTATAACGCTTACACACTACACTCCTACACTAGGATTTCCTGTGTCCCAGGTGCAAGGGCATGGCCATGCACAAATATACACAACTTGCATCTACCTGAGTCTTCGCCCGTGTGATTATATACACACATATACTATGCAAGATATATATCTTTATAGCCTATGTGTTATTCCATAATCTAAACTATCCATATTTCAAATTTTATCACAATCGGTTTAGTGGTTAAGCAGATACGTGGTAACAAACATTCACAAAAACTTTCGCATATAAACAATATTAATAGGATAGGATAAATCATCCAAGGTCCTAGAACCAAATGTGTACACTAGGTACACACTATAATACAGACTGGATTTCCGTACATACCCTTCTTATGATAATGGCTTAATACGTACATGTTTCATTTAAGTACTCTGCATACAAATAAAAACATATACTTATCACAACGAAATGATGCATAGGTTTTTTTTATGTTATTTGGTAACGAGACGAGCTGGTCGTTTGCCTGATGGTAAGCATAACGCCGGCCCATTACAATTGCAGTGCCACCCAGAACTTTGAAACACAAAGGCCTGCGCGGCACTGCAATGCGCTCGTTACCCTGAGACATTAGGTATTAAGTCTCATAAGCCCAGTAATTTCACTGGATACTCTGCTCATCAAACCGGAACACAGTAATGCTTGCACAGTACTGCTTGGCGGCTGACTTCACGAGCAAAGCGGTGGTAACAACCCAGACGGACACTCGTAGAAGAGTTAGTCCTCCCACTAACAAAAAATATTTAAGATTTATGTTTTATGCAGCTCTTCTAGACGAAGAAGTGAATGTTTCGAGTGTTTTCGCTTCGCTATCGCGTTAGTCGCTCAGATGTGTCGGAGTTTAGGGCTCTTTGTCTCTAATTTGTGAACATTGATGTACTTTGCGAATTAGCGCGCTGCAATGAGTGCCCGACCACTCAAGCGCAGCGTAATCCAATTAATTACCTTTGTCGCGTACACCCAGCGTTTGTACCCCCGAGACAAAGCTTGTAGCGTGTATTGTAACTTTGTTTTATGAGATCCTCATTAAAAAAATGTGCGTAGTATGTAGGAAGCAGTAAGTACCAACTTAATTATTTTTTACCTTGACCCATATTAGTTATTTTGTGCCAACTATAACGCGGGCCTATGATTAGTTGTAATTTAACATAATATGGTACATAGGTAATCTAATCTATGTTACGTTTTTGAAAAAGACGCACAGAAAAAAAACAAATTGTATTGTATTGTACCTACTTAACCCAAGTAGGTATTTCATGCTGCATTTTCAGCTGCAAGACACAAAAATATCACATAAACCTGAACCAACCAAGAAACAGTCCACAGAAATCTTGGTTCTAAGAAACCTATGTACCTACCTAATCAGAAATCTTTAACACACATTACCTACAACAACTCATAGAAGTACCTATCTACTAAAACAAAATCCGTACTAGGTATAATAAATGCAAAAGTGTGTTTGTATGTTTGTTGGTCAGTGGATCTGTCCTTCTTTCACGCAGCAACGGAGCAACGGCTTGACGTGATTAAAAAATCACGTCGATCCAATGCCAAAGCATAGATATACTGCTCGTAGTTTATGGACCAGAGAGACCACCTAGGCACCTTTTATCCCGCAAAAATGCACGTTTTCTACTCGTATGTGGGAACGCGAATAAAACCGCGTGCGGGCCGAAGCTAGTAGGTACAAAATATGTTTTACTAACCTCGACGTTTTAGTCGATGAAATCAAGTACCAGCTGGCCTAGCATGGCAAAGTAGCAATATGGCGCGCGCGCTACGACAAGATTTCTCGAGGGCGACGTTTTAGTCGATTATGCTAACATGGCAAACACGAGAGACTATTATCTCTTCGAAGACAATGGACGCCAAACCAGTGCTGCCATGTGATTAGCAACACCGGTTTAGTTCATTCGATTTGTCTTATTTACTATAGTTTTATTTAATTTGCTGTGTGAACGCGTTCATAACAATGACATTTTAGTGAAGTTGACAAGTAAATATCGGGAACATGACTTTTTTTGTTTGTTTTGTATTTGGCTCCACGCGATTTGCGTATTTAGCCAGTGTCAAGTTATAATAAATCTCTAGTTTTGGTAAATAAAAGTCGTTAAAGTTTAGTCTAGGCGCGGTCAAGTCGAAGTGATGCTTCAGTAAAGCGGTGGATACTTTACTGAAGCTTCTATGGAGTTTTGGATAGAATACGAAAATAGGTACACGTTTTTCGTCTTTGTACTATTTTCCTTTCACTCATACTCGTTTACGAACACTTAATGGTTAATAATCCACCATTATTACACATTAACACTCGATAAAACACAGGTTTTAGTAAATAACACAAAATCAACAACAGCACATTTTCGCATTCCCGCCAAAACTTCGGGAATGTGACTTATCTGGCTGTTATGAATTTGAATTTTATTTACACACTATCATATAGGAAATAAAGAAAGAAGAAGTATTAGATTATTCCACATAAGAATTGACTTGAGTTAATTTGATTATTATAGTTATTTACTTTAAAAATTGCTTGCATTTTGCCAGGCAGAAAAATGTGAGTAAAACGTAAAGTAAACACTACTAAGTAAATAATATCGTTAAACTATGTCCGAGATCCCAGTACATATAGAAAATGTAGTCTCGATGTCGTCCATAAAATTTTAATGTTTTCTTTTGTAAATAAAACCAAACAAATATCTAAATAAACAACTGTTACAGCTCATTGTGACATGCAAATATTAGAATAATTAACTATCCTTGAATTGAAAATATTACAAAAAACGAATGACACAATAATCGTAACACAATTCATATTTCATTTCCTATAGGTACTTATATATAATATCAAATGTTATTATTTTTCTTATTAATTATACTAAAGTGTCAAAAAATAAAACCAATAATTTAAATAGAATTCTAGAAATTCAGTGGTCAAATGAATTACTTTAAAAATTCAGCTATAGTACATATGTATAGTAACATTTTTAATTTTTTATTCGTCCCTACCTACTTTCCTTTGAATTTTGCGTCGCTCGCGCTCTTCATTTATAGTTTAAAACATAATTCTAATATGGTACTGCCATTATCACGCTTTCGGACACAGATCAGTATGTATGCTTTCGGAGATAGTCGTTGGCAGTAATAGTCACAGAACAGAAACACAAATTATATAGGTATCAGGGTATCACAGAACACTAGTTACCGTGTTACAGTTTTACTCGTCCTCAAAAAGTTCGACGACAAACTACTCGTCAAAAGTAGACAAATAATGAGAAAACTTGACGCGCCATGTTAGCGTTTGTCGACAAAAGAGACACAGATAATAGAACCGTTCGTGTTTGTCGTCATATGACAAAACGAAACGACAAACTCGCTAAGCCATGTTAGCGGTTGTCGAGAAGACTAGTTATCTCTTCTTTCCACGAGATAACGCCACGAGTAAATTTTGTCACGGTGCGCATGTTAGCCCTACAGGCCAGGATACTAACTATTCTAGATCTTAAACTAAATATTACAATGGGAGGCGTTATCGCTCATAGCGATATCTCATCGATCTTGTCTAAGTAGGTACACAGCCTTCCATATTATATATTGTAGAAACTCCAACCGGTGTTGGTCCAATAGATAGGTCAAGTCAACTTCCCCTTCCGAGCGGCTGATAACCTAATCAAAATAACCTCACTATCTTGTAACACCCACTGCCTATACATTTCACGCCACACTAAGGTAACTACATTTGGCCGCTTTAATGGAGTAAGTGCTTTGCAAAATGGCCCGCGCCGCGAGCTTTTAATGCAATTTCGCGCCCTTTGTGCCGGGAATTGGCGCAATCAATCCATTTATACTTTGTATCGCCAACTACGGACACTTGCGCTACTGGAGTGTTCCTGTATTGCGTATAGGGACGCTTTTAGTGGGGGTAAATTGCTTCCGTGTATTTTGTGAATGACTTTTGATGGGTATTTTTAAGTGTTTTGTGAAAGGGATGGTTTTAGATTTTAATAGGTAAGGAGAGCTGATTTTTCGGCTGATTTCTACTCCATTGCTTTTATGGTTGGTAGTTACCTAATAGTGTGTTTCAAGAGACGTTTGTATGTTTAAAATTAATTAAAACTTACTAGGAACATCTATAGAACCTTCTCAATTGCAATAGGATCTTTTTATTATATAGGTGAAGTAAGCCGGCCCCCCACTGGGTGGATCAACGCCCTTGTCAAAACGGCAAGAAACGGTTGGATGCAAGAGGCGAGTAGCCGATCCATTTGGCGCTCTATAATGGGGAGGCCTGTGTTCAGCAGTGGACGTCTTCTGGCTGATGATGAGGTAGTGAATTATAGTAAACTGCAATGAAGTTATCTTTTTATCATCTGCCTACCACAATTATATACGACCGGCGAAGTGATTGGCAGATTCAGTTGCGGGAGGCGTATTTAGCCTGTAGCGCGAGACTCGTTTGCGAGCAGATTTGTGATAGATTAAACATTTGCTTTGTTGTTAAGTCACTTCCAAGATGACAACAAGCAACATATTAGGCCCTCCATACACAGGTTATGGTACCTATTTATTAAGTCGAGCTTCTATCTGGATGTAAAGTAGGTGTAATATCGTCCTAAGTGTAATAACGTCTCACTTTGGCTAGGTTACCTAGCTAATTAGTGAGCATAAGACTAATAGGAGCCTAAATTGCGACTCCAGCTGCCTTATCAGCTTACAATCTCGTGTTCGTTTTAAATACCAGACCGATTAAAACCAGCGGTCACTAGTCTTCTTGTGGAAGGAGTTGTCAATAGTTTTCGCTTCTTTTCGTTTTGTAAGAGCTTATTTCTTTAATAACCAGCGAAAATTCTGGACTATTCCTTCCACACAAAGACTAGTGACCGCTGGTTTTAATCGGTCTGGTATTGAAAACGAACACGAGATTGTTAGCTGATAAGGCAGCAGGATAAAGTTACGTCGGCGTCGTTCAGTTTTAGGTACTTATCTTCCTAATTACTTTTGCTTGGGTCTGTACTTCAACGTCTGAATGATAAGGATTATTAAAATACAATGGATTGTAACCTCTTATTAGGTACATTTTAAGAAAAATAAAATGACTTACTGGACAGTTCTGTCATAGCTAGCTACATATATAGTAATCTGTGGTCATAACTCATAACAAACACAGAGGAAATAATACGATAACAAAGCCGACTTGTTAGTTTTGTGCCGTGGTAGAGTTGATTATTTTACGAATTCGTTCATATTTTCTTCTCACTAGAAGTAAACAATCTCAAACTGGAACATGAAAAGAAATTGTAAAAATATAAATCGGAATGGGACGTTTTTAAATCGTAAGCTTCTTACAATGTAGCTATCTTTGATTATATCCTTTCCTATTTCATTGGTAGCTATTTAAATCAATACCTACGGGTAGGTTTAAGCTGAGCTACATCCAGTTAAAGAAACTCGGGTATATATTAATCTTTGAGCTCATATAATTTGGCCAGATGCGAGGCCAAATGCGTAGCCAATTCCGCTATATTATACGAACTAGCGATAGCGGTGAGATCTTCTAGTACCTACCTAAACCAGATATCTGGCACGAAGAGCATGTTGTGATAAAATGAATCAGTCTGACTATAATGGCAATGAACTGTTATTATCGACCGTTTCAATAGGTACCTACTTGCCCAAACTTTATTTCAGGTTTTAGAAACAACAGGTCACAAAATAATCTGGTGACCCCAGAATTATTCGTCAATCAATTATGGATGCAGGAAGAAGATACAAAAGGGGTCAAAATTATAGAATTAAATTCTTCATCCGATTCGGACAAGGAATCGTCTGTAAATTTTAATCACGCTTGGAGTTACGTGAATAATGATAGATTTGTAGAAGTAGAAGAGGACAATTACAAAATTAACGAAGAAGCTAGAAGAAGAAGACGAACGAACGTGAATAATAATGAAACTAATTTCTCACATACATACGCAAATCAGTATTACTTTGATCACGATATGCAGTCAAATAGTAATGCGTTCTATGATACCTACGATTCAGGGTTCAATGTTCCACCCTTAAATCACCAAATGAACTGTTTCACTATAATAAACAATCAAAACGTTATATCGGACAGTTCAACAGATAATGAAAATTACGAGACTATGGAAATAAGAGAGATAGACAATTCTGAAAAGAAATATTGGGACCATGTGTATAATGAAGAAGTATTTACGTATGACCCGCACGCACAAACAGAAAAACGCACTATTTGGATTTACTCCTATAAAAACAAGCAACTTCTATCTGACAACGACTTCGAGCACGTCAACATACCCTGTGAAGAAAATTCTAGCTCTAGTTCAATTTCCGATGGTGAAAAAATGGAAGACAAAACCAGAAATGCTGGTAGAATAGGATCACCAGTTCCTACCACATATATACCTAGACTAGACTTATCTTTAGTTCAAACATTGTCCACCGTCACAGAACTATCTGAACCTAACAAAATGCATTCTAAAGAATCATCACACGAAATGATAAATTTAAAACCCAGAAACAATTGGCTAACTGATAAAACAAAGCAAACGGAAAATTCTAATGTCGTAAATTGGATGGTACTATCTCCAAGGGAAAGAAGACGACGTTCGATAAACACTAACTCCAATGATATGATATGCAAAGAAGAAGATGTTAAAGACACAGAACATACTTATGCAGAGGGAATTGCTGAAACGGATCTTTATAGCAATACATCGAGTAAAGTAGAAGCATCTAAAGTACAAGTCAAAGTAGAAATCCACGCAAACGAAAAGGAAACATTCAGGGAGCGTGATACTCGTACGTCGCCGAACAATGAATCCCAACCGGATGAGATAAAAAAGATATCACCATATATTTTCCCGATGAAGATATCCTTCGCTGATGCAGATTGTAACAAAGATACTAATACCACAGAAATTGATTACTCCAATAAACCTTCCATACAAATAAACACAAAACTTAACACAACTGAAATAACAGAACCGATTGAAAAACTAGATTGCAGTAACTGGATATCAGAAGACTACGAGGAGAAAGAGACAACAGTTTACGATTATGATTTAGAAAGTGTCGCAGAAGTTAACGTTGCAGATTCCAGTTCTGAAAATGTTGATAATTCTGTTAGTAAAAGGTTGTGGATAAAAAATATGCAGTTGATGAAACCACCACAATGGACTGAATACTTACCTATAACGTGTAGTGTGCCGTCGATACATCTGTCGCTTTCAATAAGCTCTTTAAACGGTAAAAAATCATGGTTTAGACGTTTAGCTAAGTATATAAAATGCTGTAAATAAAATGTACGACTTTTTAAATCAGGTTGCTTATAATGTATAATTATATTCGAAAATAAAACGACCCGTTTAGTTTATATTGGCGAATTTATTAAATTCAATCACTATAACTTCCAGTAATTGAAGTACTTATACGAAATAAAATTGCTATCAAATAAGGTACTTTGCAAAAAAGAGAGTAGACACGACACGTTAAAATCAGCTGATATATTTACACATTCAGTAACATATCACATCGGTTCAAACAACTGTCTCAATGACAAAAGAAAATTAAGTTAAAAATCATCACGGGAATGTAAATTAAACTTATGAGAGCTGTACGTAGGAAACGTACAAACTAATTCTGTATGAATTAGAACTTATCATAAGTAAAATGCATCATAATAATATGGCATTCTAAAGGCGAGCGCGCACTAGTTAGCACCGTGCCTTCGATCATAATATTAAGTTTCTCTTTTTTCATGTCATTCTATGTAACCTTGCACACGTATCCAAAACCCGTGTACAACATAGTTCAAAAATTAGACTATTAATTTCAAGGCTACGCCTGGTGGCATGACCTGCTGCCTTACCGGCTAACGACAATCGTCTTCGTTTTCGACGCCAAAAAGATTTAACCAGCGGCGCAAGTACGGATCTATTCGGGTCGATAAAATTCGATAATATTCGATCAAATTGACAGTTAAAATCGATAAAGTGGGTTTTATCGATTTTAACTGTCAATTTTATCGAATTTTATCGACCGAAAAGATCCGTACTTGCGCCGCAGCTGTCACTAGTCTTCGGCTGGAAGGAATTGTCTATAGTTATCGCTAGTTTTCGTTTTGGAACAACTTGTTTCCTTAATAAAGTTCGTTCTAAAATGAAAACCAGCGAAAATTGTAGACAATTCCTTCCAGCCGAAGACCTAGCGACCGCTAGTATTAATCGGGTTGGAGTCGAAAACGAAGACGATTTTGTTAGTCGTTAAGGCCCCCGGTTGTTTTAATCTAAGAAACACTAGACGCCGTAATCCGATCACAAAGAGACGGGCACTGAACGGTTGACGCACACGTTGCCTGCGGCGCGTACGGTACGTACGGTGCTAATGAGTGCGCGTTCACCCTGACTCATTCACACCCATCTTGTCCAACCATAATTACTTTACATATTTATATAGACGAGATTACATTCTAAAACTCATGCATTTTATATTTATGAAGCTCAAAATGCATTTAATATAATAACTGTCTTCGAGTATTTCTATTGTTTTGGAAACGTGCATGATAAAGTCGGCTGCAATGATATGTATGTAACACTTTCGGATTTTCAAATGTATGTAACTAAACGATTTTGCAAAAATAAGAGTACTGAGTTACGTTTTCATATTACGGAATACGTAATTCATTGTAAAACGTAAGTTAGTAGCACGGTCTTATTTTTAAAACATCAAGTGACATACATTTGGAAATCTGAAAGTGTATACATATTATTGCAGCTGACTGTACACTGTTTACGAAGATGGTCGAAAACAAATCCGAATATTGTCCGAAACCATTGTTTTAATGAGTCTACAGGATATTTAAACAATAATGGATTATGAAAGTACCAAGATGTGGTCGGAAAGGCAATAAAATCCGTTTAATCCTACTAATATTATCATAATTATGCGAAAGTGTGTTTGTACGTTTGTTGGTTTGTCCTTCTTTCACGCAGCAACGGAGCAACGGATCGACGTGATTTTTGGCATAGTTAGCGTTTATGAACCGGAGAGTAAGAAGGGTTAAACCCACGGGCAAAAGTTAGTATGCTTTCTTGTTACTTAGCTGTATTGCTCATTATCTAATTACTAAAAGAGGTAAAGTTTGTTTTCGTGTCTGTATTTATGTATTACAATTTCTAATATACAACACGCATTGCTATGCACTTCGAAGTTCAAGCAGGTTTCCGTTAATTATTCTCTGCCCAATTTAAGTATATAAAATGGATGAGGCGAAGTTTCGCACAAATTCATGATTTTTATAATTATTTTATTCACTGACTTTCATGATTAAGTTTACAATGCCCAAATATTTAAATATTCTATGCTAAGTATATAAAAATCATTTACTTTTATACTTGAATGAAACCTTGAATACATGTTTATTTCTACAAATGTAATTTACATTTAGGACTCATTTGTTGGTTCGTATTTTCTAATTATCCGTTGAACTAATACATAAAATATGATATTGGCCCCGATTCTGTTCTCACTAAATTATTTGACGGCTCCGTAGCTAAGTTGGTAGTAACCCTGCCTGCAAAGCGAGGGGTCCCGGGTTCGATTCCCGGCCGGGGCAGATTTTGTGTAAGCATAAAGTTTGTTCTCGGGTCTTGGATGTTTGTGATGTGTATCTGTGTGTGTCCATGCCACCTGCGACACAGGGAATCCTAGTGCGGGGGTATGAGTGTGTAAGCGTTATTTTAAAGTCTATTTCCAATCAAGAACGTGAGAAAAGGATGGATGATGTTTTAAATCTGTCCGATATCACTACTAAATCCATGACATTTAAATTCACATTGGTTACAAGGTACGAGTAGAATAAATTGCCAGGTCCAAAGTACCTATTCGTTTTCTCATATTTTTAGTTGGAAAGAGACAATGGTATTGAAATAATTTTAAGTAACTGACAAAAGAATCGGGGATAGTATATGTCCAAATTAAAAATCTTAACTTTGTTATTCAACCAGTGGTTGGTATTCAATTGTGTAGTTTCTAAAATTTAATATTTCACTGGAATCACTACAACAATCTTAAAAGCTGATATAAGATCGACTGTTAACTGGTTCAGAGTTTACTATTTTATGGCAGCATACGCTTTATCGCTTCTTTAAGGTTTATCCCGCAGATTAAAACAAACAAACTATCGTCATGGTAATCTCAAGGCGAAAAAAAAAAACTAAAAGAGAAACATGTGAAAGCAATATATATGGCGACATTACGTCACAATCACAATAATTGAATATCGCTAAATAGGACAGAATACGGCGCGCCGCTATCTCGCTCGCGCATCACAACATTTTTAAAGATAAACGATCACTTAACGTAATTATGATAAATCACATTCGGTGAAGTCGCTGACAATAACATAACAAAGGTTAAACAAAAATTTAATTTTAATCCATTCAAGTTTTCAAACCTAAATTGGGATTTTATGTTTGCCCATTTACATTAGTATATGAAAACTTGATCGGATCAAGATCGGATCGGCGAGATATCCTACAATATCATTCAAAAATTTTGAAAGTGTCGATTAAAATCTTGTTTACTATTAATATTACTTTGTTATAGGTCCAAACTTTATGGCAAGTCTGAATATGTAAACGATAGTTCATAAAACAACTTCAAAGCGGCAACAGATCGAAAACAGCCACGAACCCAAAGAGTGCGACGCGTCAAATTCCGATCGCGTCCGGTCGTTTCCGGTCTTCGGTCCATTACAAGTTGGATATGGTCCGTAACAGTTGTGAGTGAGTAGGTGAGTCCCCGGCCACATGTGGCTGGCGGTCACGAGGCGGCCGGCAGTGCCAGCTTGCGCCGTATATAGAACAGGATGTAAAGCTTAAAGACAGAAGCGGCAACAGATTGAAAACAGCCACGAACCCAAAGAATGCGGCGCGTCAAACACCGGTCGCTTCCGGTCGATTCCGGTCTTTTCCGGTCTTCGGTCCATTATTAGTTGGATATGTTCCGTAACAGTTGTGAGTGAGTCGGTGAGTCTCCGGCCACGTGTGGCGGGCGGTCACGAGGTGGCCGGCAGCGCCAGCTCTCGCCGTATATAGAACAGGATGTAAGGCTTGCATCCGGCCACCGCGCCGGCTTCCGACGCGCGTACGGTCTGGTCGTTGAAATGGAACCACTGCTCGTCGTTTATAGCAAACGCTGTGTAGTGCCCCGAGCCGGCTCTGTAATGGACAGCGATTTTTTTAAGGGGCCGAATCCGGCACGCCTCTGTCTCGCACACGCATCTCAACATTTTTGAAGATAGACAGTCACTTAATATAATTATGAAAAATCGCATTCGGTGCAATTATTGCTGACAATAACATTACAAAGGAAAAAATTTCATTTAGTTCCATTCAAGTTTTCAAACGTAAAAGTGGGATTTTATTATTTGCCCATTTTCATGTATGAAAACTTGATCGATCAAAATTATATTTTTGCCGTACTTTTGTAATGTATTATTTAAGTGATTATTTCTCTTCAAAAATGTTAAGATGCGCGAGCGAGATAGCGGCGCGCCATATTCTGCCCCTAAACTGAAATAATTTATTGCAGACTCAAAGAGTGGAAGCAAAAAAAAGATGGAAATAAATAAAGAGTTCTACACGATCTTCTTTGTTAGGGAGTGTGCATGTGCAATTATTACAATTAATTACAAATTTATTAAAATTAAGAGATCGCTAGGAGCGATAAGGACGCCCAATTGACTACCATTTACGTTATTGTTTTTATTTTCCTGTACTTTGTCTTTGGTTTGTTGTGCAATAAAGTGTTACAGCCTTACTAATAAACAGTGTAAGACGGTGATATAGTTACACGATGAACGTATCGAAATGACTGTATTCGAGTATTAGAGTAGTGTTATAGTATTAGAACTTAGAGTAGATTATATTAGAGTATTTCTTATTGTATTGTGTCCTTACCCAGAGCCATGGTGCACTATAACGGCCGCCAGATCGTACAAGTTATTCCCGAGGCCGGAGCGCCGCGTATCCGGCACGTTGCTGAGGACGAACTTTGACATGTCTAGGGACTTCAGCGGGAAAGATATGGTCGTGTCTACTTTTGTCCTGGAATTAAAAGTTTTTAGAGATCAGAGTGAGGTTAAAGGAAAATCTATTAACATTAAACGAGCAATGTTTATATATTGTTATTGAAATGATAGCTGTCGATCCGAAACGACTCAACTTTGTAGGTACGTCTGACAATATAATATTTTAATCAAAACATAAAATCATTGGTTTTCTAGCCAGCAAAATTACAATCAACTATTTTACTATACTAATAAATAGCAAAGGTATAATTTGAACATTGAAATGGAACTGCAATATGGAAGAATAATTACAAAAAACTACACACGATTTTCCATCTCCTCGTGACAAGGCTACGTCATCTTTATGAAAGTGCGAGGGATGTGATAAATCGATAATCGTATATCGATTGTTTTGTAGCATAACCGAAAATGTAGATAATATTTCAAATACAGTATACAAGTATGTTTCATCAAAGCATATTTCTAATCTTATCTATTATTACATCATAGCTGTAAACATCAGACATAGTAAATAATATGTAGGTACCTAAATCATAGTATATTTTGTAGAAAGTAGAACAAAAACAAATCTAAACAGATGTTACAAGACGTAACTCTACTGCGAGTGTCCGTCTGGGTTGGTAGCACCGCTTTGCTCGTGTAGTCTGCCACCAAGCAGTAATGTGCAAGCATTACTGTATTCCGGTTTGAAGAGCAGAGTAGGTAGTGAAATTACTGAGCTTATGAGACTTAATACCTAGTGTCTCAGGGTAACGAGCGCACTGCAGTGCCGCGCAGGCCTTTGTGTTTCAAAGTTCTGAGTGGCACTGCAATTGTTGCAATACTGACTGCAAACTGATTGCAATAGGCCGGCGTTATGCTTACCCTCAGGCAAACGACCAGATCGTACCAACGAGAATAAAAAAAAGAAACTTGCCAATAGATTTCTTACCTAAAATAATTATGCCACCTAAATCTTTTGAGGTGTAAACACAGCACGTTTGGTAGCCTGCGTATCCAGAACTGCTTCGTAGATTTCTGCTTACATTTACAGCTACTGCAGAAGTACCGCTCAGTATCCGCTAATTCTTCCACCTGGAAGAAAAAAAAATGGTTTTTTTTCTTTGCTGGTACTTATTTGGCTCAACGGATCAGCATATCAGAAAATGAAAAAAATCGGTTTTTATGGTGCCCCTTCCCGGCCCGCCTAAGTAGAACGCAAATGTGGCCTAAAGGCTTGTTGGTTCATCGAAGAAAAACAGGCACTGCGGAAAAAGAAAGACAACGCCAGAGCCTTCGGTTGGCATTATGAAAATTTTGAAATATATTTCCAAAAAAAATTCCGAAGATAATTAGTGCGTGGTAATACCCTAAGGGCCAATCTTTCAATTGCAGCGTTAGTGGACTGATTGCTAGTGAACCGATAAATTTTATTGATCCGTTACCTGCTTGTCATTTTTTTTCGGGTCTTTCAATACGAATTTAATGGACCGTTAGCTACCTAAGGTTTATTTCTTTAGAATGGCAACAATTTATTTACGTCTGCCTTCACCAAAAAGTTACTATAGCTCTGATGATTCAGAGAATTTACGAAAAGTTTTTTTCTTGGCATTATATTGTTGGCATCCTTTTCTTATTTGCAATAAATACATATAGCCATCCTGTAGTCAAGCGAGCGAGGCAGCCCGGAACATATCTGGTTAAACGTCGTTTTTATGTCACTTCTACGTGTTGTTATTTGCATAGCGACCGCTTCTCCTTGGTTACTTGTTGTTTTTTTGAGTTTTTTCATTGGATTTAAAATATCGCTTTTTCTGTGGCGAACATACCACAGAAGCCAGGAAATAAAGAAAGAAGAATATCGCTTTTACCGTGAGATTCAAAATGAGTGAAAAACTGAACGCAAAATTACCAAAACGAAAAGAAAAGGGCTGTAAATTTCCTCAATGAACAAAATAAGTTTCGTCCCATTTGCATTCTTCCCAATGATCAGTGCGATTCCGAACAATATATTATGGGGGCATGCGTTGCTGGTTGATACTTTGCAAGCGAGGCAAAACGCGCACTTGGCGCCAGTCCCATCACTTCAGCTTCCACATATTATTTATAATGTTAGATTTTTATAAGTTTACAGTGTTTTGTATATAATTATATTTATACTTTTTTACAATTGTAAACAATTTGTTTTTCTGTAAAACTTTTATTCAAAATGAGGAGTGTTGATGTGGGGTCATGCGTTGCAGGTTGATATTTAGCAATCGAGGCAAAACGCGCTCTTGGCGCCAGTCGCACCACCACCCTGCAACCGCGTGCCCGGCAGCCCTCGCTTTTATGTTTACGTGTGTCTTAATAAATGAGCATTAATTAATGTGACTTCGGGCTTATGATTTCCTATCTAGTAGAGTGAGCACATACCTATAGGGACACATACCACCTAGCACCTACAACTAAAATATTCTAATCAGTAATCATCCTATTCCTCAATTATTAACCATTTAACTTCTATAGAAACTGTTATAACCTTACTAGCTTCTGCCAGCGGTTTTCACCCGCGTTCCCACAGGAACCGAGTATTATCCGGGATAAAAAGTAGCCTATGTTACTCTCCGGTCCATAAACTATGTAAAAAATCACCTCGATATTTTGCTTCGTTGCTGCATGAAAAAAGGACAAACAAACAAGCCAACAAATTAACAAACAGACAAACACACTTAGGATAAGGTAGTTTGGCTTTGACATGACGAGTTAACGAGAGACTAACAACCTTATCTGGCCATAAAACAGTCCGATAAAGTTATACCTCCGATACGTATTTTAGTCCTCCGTTAACTCGTAACTGTCACTTGAAAGATTCAAATTTCTTCTATCAGAGCAATAAGTCTTAGCTGATTCTTTAACGGTAGACTAAGGACGTTATCTCACTCTTGAAAGATCCGCCCTAAAACTTGTTGCAGGAAATACGTGTTTTTGAAAATGCCTTACTAGTTTGTGAAAAAAATGTTTGTTATTTAGAATCTCCATTACATGTCCAAGGATTATATGCAAGTGTTTTGTTTACTTTTACATTTATGAGATCAATGTGATTATTGTGAACGGCCAAAGTCAAGGTAAAATTTGTTTAAAAAGGCTGTTTTTAAGGCTTTTACTGAATTAGATTGTCAAAATTTTAAATTTTTGGTCCCATAAAATCCTAGATATAATGCACAAGATAATTATTTGTTCCAAACACCCAAAGAAAAAAATGTATACAACACTATAATTACGTACGAGCGTTTGTATAGAAAGTATGGTGGGTTGGGACCTCTTAGGGCAGTTTTAGATTCACGCTACTTTGAAACTTTGAAAATAATTAAAATTAAATAATTTAATTCTGTTTCTCATTTAACATAAGACTTCTTCTTGGGTCCATATAAAAAGAAGTAAATTCAATACAAACCTGTACAAAACTGGAAAGGCAGTCAGTAAGCTCGACGGGCGAGTCGTGGCGGCCACAATCCGGTAACTCTAGCGATAGATCCAGAAACGGATCGAATTTCTTGCTAGGAGTCCCGCACGCCAGACATCGCACCTACAATAGGGATTTTGCATGAAGCACAAAATACATAATTACTGTCGTTATAAAGGTTTGACACACATTAACACAATAAAAATGAAATTCACAAAATACATACAATTTTCACAAAGATCTAAAAGTTTCCTGAATTCAACAAGTTTTTTTATCATCCAATTGTAATTTAAATGATACCATCAGATTCTTTAAAGTTCAATGAATAAAAGATGTAAAACAACTATGTACAACTAAATGCATGTTTTTAGTACAGCATTACGGCCCGCGTAGAACAAGTGACGTCAGATGTTCTGTCCAATTTGTATCGGGCGTTTAATAGATATATGGGCGCTCAATAGATACTTTGACTCTAATTTTTGACGTTTCTAGTGTTCGATTTCCAGTTTTATCTGAAAATATTGGTGTCATAAATGTACGAAAAAAACACGTCGATCCGTTGCACCGTTGCTGCGTGAAAGCAGAACAAACCAACACAGCAACCAACACACTTTCGCATAGAACAGAGTTCTAATAGAACGAATTATGCTGAAATAAAATGCGCGAATTCTATAAATAAATGGAAAACAAAAAAAAAGCTTACTGAGCAAACATTCTATACATTTGATGAATTTATTAAATAATCTAACCCCGCCATACTTGAGGAATACTTTGTGTTTGAATGAACATTTCATTTTTACTGATTTGACATCTTAATTATTAACATGTGTGCTTTGTTATGTGCTTTTTTTTTGACCTGTAACAATATCTGTTATGAAATAAATGAATTTGAATATACCTCGCTCTGTAGCGTGCCGCCAAACACGGCCGTGACGATGGAGGCGGATGGCGCGCGGGACACGAGCCCCACGTCCGCCTTATCTGGCGGCAGCAGCTGTTGCAGTTCCGTGTGTAATCTGGAACCAATCACATCGTACTAATGCTATTTTACTATTGCCATTCGAAAAAGGGCGTATGATTCATCGACAACAGTGAACAAAACTCACTTTTACTCACTAGAGAATAAAATCATTTTTTACCATTGGGCCATTCCACGGTAATCGATACCAGATGAGATAAAAATAAATGTTATGTTACAAGCACTTTAACATTAATTACTAATAGTAAATATGTTTAATTTTCACCTAATGATGTAAAAAAAACAAAATTCTAGCATTCACTCAATCAAATTTCATTTGAAGTTTCATCTTGCCAAGGAATTTCCATGGTAGAAAAAACACATGTGTGTTGGAAACACTGATTTGCGTTTTCTATGGGTTATTCCGCGATATTTTGACTGTCAACAGAGTCCTCAAGATATCAGCTTGTGGTGGAACAATTTTTAGTGTTTCTCAGATAATTACATAATATTTTACTAATCATTTTAGCAAGGCAAGTTTGCATGTCACGCCCGTCACAAAATACATAGAAAAGTTCTCATCAAAGAGTCCAAATCACTTGCACGTTGTAATAAAACTTACGAAAGTAAGGATATGTCGCAAAGGAATGTATGTGAATAACTTTTATACATTTTTATGTTACTGATTGGTGATGCTGAGCAAATTACTTTGGTCACGCCCGTCACAAATCACGCCCATCACAGTATTTTTACCTTTTTTTTTATTTATATATTATTTGGTAACAAGACGAGCTGGTCGTTTGCCTGATGGTAAGCCTAACGCCGGTCCATAACAATTGCAATGCCACTCAGAACTTTGAAACACAAAGGCCAGCGCGGCACTGCAGTGCGCTTGTTACCCTGAGACATTAGGCATTAAGTCTATTAAGCCCAGTAATTTCACTGGCTACTCTGGTCATCAAACCGGAACACAGTAATGCTTGCACATTACTGCTTGGCGGCAGACTTCACGAGCAAAGCGGTGGTAACAACCCAGACGGACACTCGCAGAAGAGTTAGTCCTAACATTAACAAAACCGGCTAATAAACGGAGTTTTTTAAACTTTCGCTTATAAATTTAGAATTTGGGTTAATGCTTATATGACTTTAGGTGATAAAATTGTTTGTTTACTTATTAAAAATTGAACTCGTCACGCCCGTCACAAAGTCTTGTCACGCCCGTCACAACTTATTTCAGGTCACGAAAACTGCAATATCAAATATTCACATACGACATATCACTGTAAATCTAGAAGGCATATTATTCTAAAAGGCGGACTAATTTAATTTAAAAAACAATTGTGTAATTAGCAGAAATATTGTGTCTTGTCGAAGAGGTCGATAATCTTGTTCGAGTACGCGTCACGCCCGTCACAGCGACTAAAATCGTCGTAACTTGTTTTGTGAGCCGAATAAGAAAAAAAATGTTGTAAATTTAGTAAAAACCATCGATGTCTTATCTATTACAATAGTATTTAAGCAATTTCGTATAATAGTTAAAGAATAAATGCACAAAATAGAAGTTGAAATGTCACGCCCGTCACCGTGGAATGACCCCATTGTCACTCGAAAGTAGGCGTTTGATTCATCGATAACAGTGAACAAAACTCACATTTACCCACGCATGTCAATAACTTTAAAAAGTTACTTAACTCAAGAGTCAGTAACTTTACAGTTAGTTACAACATTAAAGTCAGTTCTTACCTCAAAAAACAACTTTTGGCTGGTTAGCTAGATAGTGTCTAAACATAAACCTGTAGAATGATGAAACGTCTAGAATGAAATCAATTGAGTTAGACAAAGGTGAGATACTCCTTAAATCAAGGTTTGTGGCTGTTCATATTTAATCATGTGACTAAGGCATGATTAACCCTAAGCGAGAGTTTAACACATGTTTAGGATGTGTTTAATTGTTTGTGGTAAGATCGAATACCTTCAAATAATTACCATAAAAATCAGTAACTTTAAAAAAGTTTGCTACAGCATTAAAGTCAGTAACGTTGAAGTTAGTTAACATAAAGTCAGTAACTTGCAAATGTTACCAACTTAAGTCAGTAACTTTAAATAGCCTAGTTAGTTACCTGTCGAGCATGTACCGCAGGAACTCGTGCGCATCCTGTTGCTGGTACCCGCGGAAGCGCGGCACCACCTTCCATATGACGAGGAACAGGCACTCCGGCGAGATGGCGCCTTTGGACCCCATGCCGCCCGTGTTCAGGTTTATTAAGACCTGCAACAACAATACCAGGCGGTAGGAACAACTCTTCCGCAAGTGTCCGTCTGTGGATACCTACAGTATGCCGCTTATCAGTAGTGTGCTAGTATAATTGTGTTCCGGTTTTATGACGAAAGTAGTCAGTGAAATTATCCCTGGGTTATACCTAATGTTTCAGCCCGCAGGCTAACTAACGCACAGCAATGGCGCGCAGGCCTTTGTTTCAAAGTTCTGAGTGGCGTTGCAAATGTTATGGGCTGCCGTTATGCTTAACATCAGGCAAACGACCCGCACGTGTCGTTACCCAATAGTATAAAAAGAAACTAATGTTATTATAAAGTTATATTAGTGTAACGGGATGTTTATATATAAATACTGGTTTTTTATGTACTGGTTTCCAATAGTGTGTAAAGAGTACATTTTTTAAATTAAAAACGACCGTGATGTAAACTGAATAAACATCATTTTAATGTACAGTCATGGTAAATACCTTTGTCAGTTTCCAAATCTTTTCCTTTATCAGTAACAGTACAACTGTTTTATCAGGACAGTGCCTTTTGATCTTACGATATTTATCAGACTACTCTGTATACAATACTATTATTTAATAGTAGTTTACATCAACATAAAACCTTCTTAATGGCCTGGCTATTTGGAAAAAAAATCTAATTTGTTTTATTTACCTGTCAAAGTATGTCAGTGTCGCTTGCATCTTCGCATTAATTTTCTATTTGTTCATAAATCTTATTATAACAGAATCGTTGCCACGGCAACGCAATAGTGGCATAGACTAGAGAAATACGTATAAGTTAGGAGTCATAACACAAAACAACTACTGAGCAAATATAAATAGACCTTAGGGTGGCCAACCTTTTCTTACTGCGACTGTACATCTATTTTCAATATCATATTGTTAAAGTACTTTCCATCTCACATTTTATAATTACTCTCGTAGTCTTTTATTGTATTATAACCTGCTACACACCGCGAAATCTTAGGCACGTGTCAAATTGTCTTATCATATAATCCACATGCAATAATAACGATAATTTGATTCGTGTTCAGAATAGCACGTCAATGGAAATGTCGGGTTATCTTTTATGGAGGCAATTAAAAACAATACATCCATTTAAACTATGCACTGACTCATTGTGATTCTAACGACCTCCGTAATGACGAAAAAATGCACCTTCACGTATTTTTCTGTACGATAATAACTGTAGGTACTGTATGCACTAAATAGTGCCTGCAATAATTAGTAACATAGCCGTTAACACAAGTAATAGTACATTACGATATTAGTGCGTAAAGATGTTATAACCAATACGCACGTATATCGTACGACGTTTTTTAACACACTTGCGAGTAAACAGGAAAAAAAACATTTAAATAAACTCAATCTGTGAATGCACACTGTTGCTTTCCCGCCATTTTACCAGCGCGCTTGAATAGCAACAGCGCGCTGCTCACTAGCTGGAGCGGTGCGGCGGCGATCAGTTCCATATTTGAAATGGCAAATAATACTGTTATGGAATTTGTATGGACTATAACTTAACTATTTGCTTTGATAACACACGCGTTTTTTATGACCCGCTTTACATATTTAAAACCGGTGGAATTATATCAGCTTTACGAGAGAGGGTGTTAAAAACGTTCATTAAGCTTTACCGGGACTCAATAGAGAATTTGCCTTAATAGAGAGTTTTTTATGATGCTTGACATCATAAAATCGACCGCTAGAATCGTCAAAAAAAAGTCAGTTGGGTGTATCTACTGAGCGCTTAAACGCCCCATACTAATTGGGCATAACATGTGTGTAAAGCTTTTTTTTTACTATTTAATAACGAGACGAGTCAGTCGTTTCTCTGATGATAAGCATAACGCCGGCCCACCGTGCAAACATGCATTTTGTTGATTTTGAAAACACCAGCTGCCAAGCTTGCTGTGCAAAATCCCCCCTTCATGGGCTGAACTTCTGCAGTAGGGGAGACCAGGGATGAAAGTAACGCGGGATGAACGTAACAAATGAGTTTCTGAACAAACTATGTTAGCTACATTGATGGGTGGTACCACCGATATGTTCCAATTTGAACCACCTATTACCTCAGTTGCCCTCTTGGCACTGTGCCGTCAGGTTGTGGAGGTAGCAAGCTGGAGCTGCAAAAGTACCCCCAAAGTAAGGTTTGACCGTTTTTTCAACGGTGTTTTTTTTATTATGGGAGGTTTCTTGCTTGCGTGTCTAGTGACAGTAAAGTAGCATAAGTATTCGACTTTCTATTTTGGCGTTCAAAATGATAGTTTATTTAGGTTATAGGCATGTATTTGGCAAATTGAGGGAAAATTTATAGTTAGGGATGAAAGTAACAACTTGTTACTTTCATCCCGATTATGATCGTGATATCTCGAAACGATTTTATTGTGTTTTTTTATATTTCAAAGTAATACAGATTTATTTTCTTTCTCCTGAATACCTAACATATATAAACGAACGACTAGCAGAGGTTTAGTAACTGCAGAAATAATGGATTTGGCTACAGAAGTACTTTATAGAAATGTATCATTTTGAGACGATGTGAATTCATATCAGCCATAAGTAAAACCACCATTGGTAGCTTCACCTGCTTCGGTAGCTTCACTATTACTGCCAAGAACCCCTCCTGAATTAACTTTGCCACCAGTAATGGCTTTGCCATTGAAAATTATTTCAGAAATAGACATTGTCTGATAATTAACAACTTAATTTGACTCCAAACAAGCTTGAAATTCAAGAACAAGAAGAAAGAAAGCGTAGAGCCAAAGAAGTTAAGAAACCTATTTTACAAACTGCTAAACAGACAAAAAAGCCGAGGGCTGCAGTTGATAATAAAACTAGTGAAAAATTGAAATAAAAGACTAAAAAAGAAGAAATAAATATGTACTAAAATAACTAAGAATAGTGATCATTCAGACAGCGAAGATTGCTTCTGGTTAATTTGTATAAAATCCTTTTCTAACAGTAGGTTAAATGAAAAGTAGGTAGGCACAATGCTTAGTTAACGATAATAAGCATTGTGGCTACCTGCTTTTATATTCAACATATATTAATTTCTAATCAGCGTTTTAGATTTTACCTTAGAATAAGAACAATAAAAAATCTAGGAAACAACAATCTTCTTTATTTTTAAGTAATCAACATTATTTAAAAATGAGATCTCAATCATGAGAATGCCCACAGCTGATAGTCTATGAAACTATCAGCTGTGGGCTCAAGTAGATTGTGCTAATAACGAAATAAGTTACCTACGCCTTAATTGTTTACCAGATTGAGATCTAATTTTTAAATAATGTTGATTATTTTTATAAATGAAGAAGATTGTTATGTTTCCTAGTTTTTTTTAATTGTTGTGATTCTAATGTAAAATCTAAAAGGCTGATTAGAAATTAATATGTTGAATATGAAAGTAACTTTGGTTTTATTTACAATGTTACAACCATCCCCTTACACTGTTACAACCAACCCTAGGGGTAGGGATAGTTGTAACAATTTCCACTTTTTTTGTTTGGTCGTATTTCTCAAAATCTGTAATATAGGTTACATTTAAGCTGGTGTTAAAAGATAGTTAAAAGACCAATCTATCATGTGTACGGATTAGAATTTTGATATTCAAAAAGCTTTGTGAGATATTACGAGAAATATGAAAATTGTTACTTTCGTCCCTGGTCTCCCCTAGGCGATTTCAGAATGATGATGACGATGCCAGTAAAAAATATTAAAAAAAACACTAACCTTCCTCAGCTCCTCAGCCATCACAACATCATGCATCTCCTGCCTCGTATAACTCCTCGAATGGTACACCTTCCTCCCATTCGTCTTCATTTCCAGAGACGGCAGCTGGCTGAAGTAGCAGCTGAACTCCTGTATATTATTCAGGCTTTGCAGCACTGCATTCATGAAGCAAGTGTTTCCTAAGTTCTTAAGTCCGACAATCTTCTTATCGCGTAGAGCTTTCCCATTGCACGGTGAAGGTTTCTTCTCCTTTCTACTGGTTAATGCGAAGTTGTTTTCCGTGGAACTGCTGTCGTCGGAGTGGGTGCGTTTCCTTGAACGCGGGCGGAGGCTCCTTACTGGCTCTTCGTTTGTCTGAAAAATTAAGTGGATCCTGCAAGATATTATTATAATCCCTAGTGGTACTTGGTGATAGGACTAACTCGCCAGGACTACCATCGCTCTGTTGGTATGTAGTCTGCGACTATCAGCAGTGTGCAAGCATTACTGTGCGTCGGAATTACACCACTTAATTCCCCCTTCCCATTTCCATCATCAGGCGACCAGACAAACGGCCAAGCGACATCGATACATAGTTGATATTCCTCCTTTACACACGAAGCGTTATGCTTCTACGTTTATTTGGCGTACCGCCCCTTAGTGGAACCCTTTGCCCGAGTCTGTGTTTCCTGATTGTTATAACCTGGGTTTTTTCAAGTCACGAGTGAACAGGTATCTTCTAGGTAAGCGTGCTACATCGTCGACCGCATCGTCACTTACCACCAGGTGAGATAGTGGTCAAACGCAAGCCTATAATATATAAATAAAAATTACTGTTTCAGTTGAGTGAAGTAGTCTCTAAATTTACTGCCTAATTATTATGACGGGCTGAAGAGTATCAAGTATTCAGTATACTTGAATGTTAGAAGGCACTGTTTACCATCAATACGACTTACCTACTCGTCTCATTATCTCGTTGTATTCATTCTGAAAGCATGTTTTGTCGACCTAAATAATGCAAACGTGTCTGGTCAAACAAAGTTCTTTGTTCCCTTCAAATAGTATGCAAATTATTTAGCTTCTACGCAAGATAGACCACCGGTTAATGTATCCGTTACTTAGATTCTGGCCTGATAATGTTCTAATCACAGTTGTGTTGCGATGCGAGACGCATCAATTGCACCGGAAAAAGAGCCGCTAGCACCGAAATATAAAGAAGATTGTGTTCACTGACTATAATGATGATAATATTGTACTCAATTTTCAATATTTATAATTTGTTATCCTACATTCACTTTTGTATTAGTCTAGTTTCTGCTAATGTAATATTAATGATGTCGTATACATATGTTTAGAAATATGGTCTGGTTCGTAAATGTAAACTCTATCTAACTATAATATTATTGACTGTATTCTGTTTTGTGTATGAATAAATAAATAAATAAATAGACCGAATCCGTGAGGCCTCCGAGCTAAAGAAGCTGAAAACGCAGCATAGTTAAGAGTTCAGACCAAACCGAAAACCCCGCGGACTCTTAATAACATGACGTGTAGTTCTGAGTTCAGAATGTTAACAAAGCCTATAGAATTAACTTCCTTTCTGCTATTAGGAGTCTGGTAAAAAGTTACATACCTTAATACTCTTTGAAGATTTACATTCACCGGTATCCTGATGAGTGCTGGGTATATCACTGTATGAGCTACCAGGTGTATCAATCAAAGTTTCCCCATCATCATTTCCATTCGCTGTTTCCGCTTTCTCATCCACGGAATCAAATACATTACTCCCATTCTCTTCACTGCCATCCTTGCTCACATCTTCAGAGTGTTCTAGATTAGTTTCTTCAGATTCCTCTAAGCTTAGTTCTTCATTACCATTGCTCCTAGTTTGAATAATATTTTGTCTTATTTTGTCTATTCTGTTGTCGAAATCGTTTGAAATGTAATCGTCGCATTTGTAGCTGCAAGGACAGTTATCACGTAATTAGCGAACAATTGAAGTTCTTGATGAATGTCTATCTATGAAGTGAAGTCTTTTTCTTATACTATGGATAACGAGACGAGCTAGTCGTTTGCCTGATGGTAAGCATAACGCCGGCCCATATAATTGCTGTGCAATTCAGAACATTGAAAAACAAAGGCTACCGCGACACTGGTTATCCTGAGATATTAGGTAATCTCACTGCCTACTTTGCTCATCAAACCGGAACATAGTAATGCTTGCGTATTACTGGCAGCAGACTACACGAGCAAAGCGGTGGTACCCAGGACAGAAAGACACTCGAAGAAGAATTAGTCCTACCACTTGATATCAAATTAATTAATTAATTAAACCACAGGTCATCATAACTATAAAATAAACTAGATTTAAATATGTCAGTATCCATATAAAATGTCATTTTTTGAAATAAATCCTTTCAAACTGGTGTACCTAATGTGTGACTAAGTCGCGTTATGACTAAATTTCGTATTAAGTAGCTTTATGTTTAGGACGGTGTTAATCTATTTAGCAGCTTGCTTACGTCGTTGTAAAGCTAATCTTTATCCGACCTAAATATACATCAGCCTAAATCGCGTTTTGCCTAAATGCAATAAGTACCTTCAACATTAGAAATTCTTTAACGTATTTTTGTTTTTCATTTAATTTTGTTTTTGATCTTTGCGTTAATCAGCAGCGATTTTATCGTGACATTTCTTGAGTATACAAGCTTACCAATAAACTGAAAAAACATCACAGCTCATGCACAACTGGTGATTGGCAGTCTCAGCATGGAGTTTTGCATGTCCGTTGATGTATCGGCCACAGTTCACCACCCCGCATTGTAGACATAGCCAATTCTGGTCCTTTACAGAACATTCTGGAAAAGATTTGATTGTTTACTGATGATACCAATTATAAGAACCTCTTTATCATTACTATTCATTACATAACTTAGTCCTCCGGGTTCTAGTAACATTTATATGTTAAATTTTGTACCTTATATTCAGGTGTGTGTCAATTTATATCTATAACTGAGAGACCATTTTATTCATGATCTGCAGGTGTAGAAAGCAGTAACAATATGTACAAAATATTGATGAATATGCTGATATAGTAAAAAGTAATTTGATAAATTAAAATTAGTTAAAACTTAGATTGCTCTGTAGCTATGTTGTAGTAACCATCCCTGCAATGAGAAGGGCTACATGTTTGATTCTTGGCTTTTATGTGGTGAGCAAAAAGTTTGTTCTCGGGTCTTGGATGTTTGTGTTGTGTATCTGTGTCCAATCCACCAGTGACACAGGGAATCCTAGTGCAAGGGTATTGAGAGCATGTGTAAACTTTGTCTATAAAATGAAACTCCTCTGCCTATCTGTTATGTAGACTAAAAATGATTAAGCGTGTAAATTAATCCAGTAAGTAATAAGTTCATTAAGTATTTTTTATCCTTTCGTTCAATATTATGTGACAGTTGGACCTAAGGTTAAATGTTATTTTCACTAGCAGATAAATGACATTTAATTTTAGGTTTCCATTATTACTGATCACTGGTCAGAATAATTGTGTTTGCTTTCTCTTTAAAACACTTGGAGGGCTTGTGTTCCGATGGGTCCAGACTCAAGATTCTTTGCACATCGAGACTGTAAGATAGTTTAGATACTAGAATTGTGTAGATAGTAGGAATGTAGAGAGAGAGCAATGCAAACTAAAACAATCCTATCAAGATGGATCAGGTAAAGATTCATCAAGCAGGAGACTGGTGTGCCTAAGCATAAATCCATAATCGATTTTTTACTGTCTGGAATCATGCCATTTGATACTTTTATAATATTTCATTTTGCCGTACTGTAATAGTCTTACAGTTTTGTAGTAACATGCAGCAGCCGGCCTTTGTTTCAAAGTTCTGGATGGTACTGCAATTGCTAAGGCTGGCATTATACTCACCATCATGCACACAACCCGTTCCTCTCATTATCAAGTAGTATAAAAAATGTACCACCTTAGAAATGCGGCTGAATACACTGAACAGCTTATAGTCATAGTTATTTTATCTTATAAGTTTATTTGAATCCTGTTGAATCTTTGAGACTACACCAGTGTTTAGTTATAAACTTTATGTGCAACACCTAGTACTTACAAGTTCAAACTTAGGCTTCTATTAAATAAACATCTTAAGGTTCTAATGTTACAGCTGCCCTAAAAGTGAACATATTTCCATAAATCGCATTTGGTTGTATACCTATATCTACAATGCAGGACATAATTATAGATTATAGTACCTAGTAGCAGTAAATGTGACTGTGTATTAAACATAGCTTTTCTCAATTTGTCATGTTATTTTATAAACAGAAGATACAAGAAATCCTTTTTAGGACAGATGATCATTTGTGTTATATTATTTTTAAGTGATTAAGCAATAGGTACCATTTGCTTTGTATACAATTTAGACATTGCTTAATTGTTCGTGTTGGTATGGTGGGCATAAGTACTACCTCAATTTGAAACCTTCATTAGTTGATTGATAGCCTATCTACATAGTGCAGATATGATACATTATTATCTTGATAATGTTTGTCGCGTCTATGTACAACAGTCTGGTCTACCGCATTTTGCTTAGGTCTAAATTATCCAACTACGCAAAAGCAAATTAGTAGGAATAAGTAGGGAATAGTAGCACGAATCGTGAAATGACTCATTTCATCTGATTTATTCTTGAGGTATATTACGGTCTGGTTTGGGAGCGTTGTGAGCATAATGAAACGCCGCGCCGCGCCGGCGTGAGGCGTCGACTCACCAGCGGCAAACCCAGAAGCCGGATATTAAATTAATATGAGGCATTGTGGATTGTTTAGCTTCTAGTCAAAAATAGACGAGCATTAGCTTGGTTGCATCGCGTCAGAACGTAGATCGTCAGTCACGGTCACCCATGCCGCGCCCCCCTCCCGCATCCCTCGAACAGCTGATTATTAGAGTTCGCTGTACCTATTGATTTTTCTAAACTAACCTCCCGTTATGAATACATCGACGCGTCTTCTTAATGAGTCGGTATCCGTGAAAACCAGAGTGTGTACCAAATACTAGCAAAACTATCGATTTACCTGAACAACTGTAGTTCTTTGTGATCGCGGAGTCCTCAACTTTGAGATCGTCCAACTTGATGTTATCTAACAAATGTGAACATTCCATTCTTCATAATATGCTCGAATCAAAATATATCAAAACGATTCGTTTCATGAAAGATATAAACATACAATTGATTTTTACCACTGTTCCTTCCAACAAAATTACTCGCAAGTCGCAACCAAAGAGTATATAAGATCGCAACTTCGCAAAGCAAAATCAAAGCAAGGAGAAGGAAGATTCAAGATAGTCTTTGGAAGGAAGCACAAAACTCGAAGCGAGCGTATGAGTGAGTGCGATATACGCATTCCATCCATTTGATTGGTCAATAACGGAAGAATGAGCAGGAAAGAAAAACAACTGTCTAATATGTTCGAATACACATACATTTTACGTATTCTAGAATCTAGACATTGCTGTTCATTATATTATATTATTTACAAGATAAATTAAACATATTTATTTAGGTCATAAAGTACAACACGGAAACACTGAATTTTCTAAGATTTATAATCTTAGCTATACCTCATTATAGCGACAGGTTTTCTGTATCCGAACATATTACAGTAAAACTCATATAACTTTGCAGGACAGACTTGTATTACAAATCTGTGTTTTGCAGCTCTACGGTGCAAGTACGAATCTTTTCGATAAATAAAATTCGATAAAAGTGACAGTTAAAATCGATAAAACCCATTTTATCGTTTTGAACTGTCAATTTTATCGAATATTATCGACCCGACTAGATCCGTACTTGCGCCACTGATATCAGACTTTCCGAAAACTCGCGCGCGCAGGTGCAATCCAGTCTCACCAGTCTGTCGCAACTATTCAAAACTATTCCTAATTTCCTATGAAATAATGAAACGGAGCCTAAATCACAGATTACTATAATAATTATATTATGTAGCTAGCATAAATAAATTGCCATTAAAAAAAAATTAAGTGTCGACTATATTTCTCTCGCTCACTTCCACAATCTTTCACTGCTAACATGTCAGCTCCACAAAAGAAAAAAAATATGTCTGCTGTCTAATCATGGGTAGCACACACATATAAAACGAGTTTCGTGCGAGCTACTCTTTTTTAAAATTGTGGTAGTACGCTGTGATAGCACGATTGAGGCGAGGCGACGACGCCTCGCCTCGCCTCGATCTTGCTACCACAGTGAGGCGAGCTGAGTAGGAGCCAATCGAGGCGCACGTACACACGTGACTCACCACCACATCGCCACACGCCTGCTAGACGTGTATGTGTGTTGTGTGTCGGATCGGATGAAATCAAACGTAGTAAAAGACACTTAGAACTTAACTCGCATCATTATAATTTAAAATTCTATAAATAAATATTAAAATAATAAATAAATAAATAAAAATTATGCGATATTTTTTAATCCCTTGCCTTTCTTTTCGAAAATATAATGATTTTTTAGACACTATTGAAGTTTTCATATTCAGTTAGATAACTACTCCTAGCACGTATCGTAAACGCCCCGCGGTCCACGGCTTGTACTCACCTTTTCGATTTCATTCATTCAAATTTCAAATCAACTACTCAGAGACTCATTCACTCACTCGGTACACTGATGTGTGGTGTTCTTTGAATCTGTGGTCTAATTGTGGTGTGGACTGTGGTAGCTGTGGAGTGTGGTGTGGTAACCTGGTAACTGTGGAGTGTGCTGTGGTAGCACGTTGAAATAAAACGAGGCAGTGACTCTTTGTGTGGAAGTGAGTAGATACAAACGTGCTACCACACGTGCTGTGTACCCAAGACTACTGCTGTCACTTACTCACTGGTCTGTGGCACAGATTACTACATATGTCTGTGGTCACTTTATTTCCGAATTCCGTGTCCGTGACTCGAAACAGTTACATACATACAGAGTTCTACTTTTCTTTTATTATCTTAATAATATATATAAATTACGCGTCACATTGTTTGTCCACGATGGACTCCTAAACTACTTAACCGATTTTAATCAAATTTGTTTTGCAGTTTGATCTAACTTAAAAGATAGGATAGCTTACATCTCAATTTATAGTCGCAATATTATTTTATTGCAAATTCTATTAGGGTTCCGCGCAAAAAAATAAAACCATGAAATCCAAAATCTCCACGCGGGCCAGCAGCTAGTATTAGTATAACTATCTCTAGCGTAGCGTTATATTATTTATTCTTTGATTCTGTCGTTTCTAATTTCTTTCTGGTTTGTTTATAAATGTCCTAGTGTAATTTTAGGTTTATTGCAAAGGATTGTATTAGGTAGCAGTGTGTACGACTGAAGTCCTGCGGAATAAAGACGAACTAAAATCGCCATATCTTCATATTACATACTTCTCTAACACTATACGTGTCAGTACACGATAATTGATGTCGGCGAAAGATAGCTCTCTTTTCCTTTTGGTATAGTTATTTTACGCTTTGATGCGCGGTGATGGTGACCCGCTTAGCGCTTCTCGCGCATGCTAACATCCTGATGTCAATAAATAAACAGTACCATTGATGTTCTTGGTTAAAACTTATTCATTTGATTTAATTCATTAATTTAGGTTTAAAAAAACCCACTGAATGTTTTAGATTATTTTATTATCCTTAATTACGTCTGCCACCGTAACCACCCTGAGTAGCGGGCTGCGTGAGCTGCAGACCGTTGATGTTGTTGAAGTCCAGCATTTTCAACATGTCCTTGGTGTCAGGGTCCACTTCAATGATGTCATGCTCAAGAGCAGACACCTCTGGGACGTAGTTATCGCGCCTTTCACGCTCCTCCTCCTGCAGTTTGATGGATATTCCACGCACCTGTGAGTGTCTGAGACGTCTCATTAAATGTGTGGCAAACCTGCAACAAAAAAACAATTTTGAAAAAACAATGCAATATGTAATCTACTTTGCAGATTGGGATAGCTTCAAATAGAACAGTTAGCAATTGAATTGCAAACTGCAAGTGAACCATCTGTGCCATAGGGTATTCTACTCATCAAATATCTGTCTAATTTCTGTCTCCTATATTTGATCTAATTCCTTTGATAGATGCCCATTCCACTCATCCAATGTCTTGGTCCAAGAATTCTTATTGTATTTTGCACAGTATGTAGCATACTTTGGATTTATTAACATACTTTTGAAATTTTCATAATCTTTGAACCAATATTGGTGTTGCTAGGTGATTTGATGAAGTCATCCAATTTCTTTCATAAAATATACATTGGACAAAGATATTGGATGAGTGAAATATGGCGGTATTTTCTTATTACCTTGTAAATATAATCGAGCCCAGAGTTGTGCAGCCAGCAGTCAAATCTTAACTCTTTTGCAGTATTAAAACAAGGTCAAGGGATAAAAGATCCAGCTTAATATGGAAGCAAATAAGTTAACATGTATTTAAAAGGTAGGGCACCAATACAATAGTGACACCTGCGGATCTAAGATGTGCACAGTGAGATAATATATCTTCACGTGTAACTTCTTGCGCAGAAATATTCCACATTCAAAATAAAATAGGTGTGCATGGCATAGAAAAGTTATCTATGGTGACATAAAGAAATATATCTCCATCTCGAAACAACAAAAGGTGCACATTTTAGCCCTGCCACCAGCAGTGTATGTACTTGTACACATACATAAATTGTTGCCATAAGAAGACTTTAAACAGTTGGAAATAATTAATAGGAACATCAACATCCGACAGGTAAACAAAGTCCATTCACCCCAAATTCTATTAAATCCATTCTTCATCTACTAAATTTAGCAAGCAAAGCTCAGTCATATTTGAAATGATGTTCTTGGACTAAATTTCGAACAGTCACACATGGAGAATATGCGTATAGTTAGGTACATTTTAAACTTACTCAGTTTACAAATTTTTATAAACACTCTTTGGATATGTTTCAAAACAATTTGTCACTTCGATTAGCACTAAAAATAAATGCATAATCATCATCTCGCAGATTTCTTTAACTTTAGAAGCCCAACAATAAGGTTAGGCCCTACATCAGAGCTTCGAGTTTAGAAAGTAGGTACTTACCCAGCAATTTTGTTACGTAGGGGTTTGGTGGGAATGATAGCGATTTCCTCACATATTCTCTTGTTGGTATCAAAGTCAAGAGTTAATCTTGTGTAGTATTTTTCAATAATGATCTTCGCCGCTTTCTTGACGGTCTTAGTCCTGACACGACCCTGTAATGTAAAGGTTTTCAGTAAATAAGCTTACCATAGTCCAAAAAATAATTTCGAGTGATCACTGGCACAGTAACAAATCACATTTTTGTAAGATTACAGAGATATTTACAGATATTTTACTAAAATAATAATATTACCATGGCTGAAACACTGCTGCAGCACTTTTTGACAAATACAAAAGACCGAAAGGCTGACAGACATTTATACTCTATAGACTGTAGGATGTGACAGATTTCCTAATTTGTAAATCTGTGGTGATCCGACCACAGATGTCTTTCATCTCGTTTTTATCATTAGTCTATTGGCTCTATAAAAGTAAAATATGTTAATTAATGGATTAAACCATTGTTTAAGGAAATTCGTATATTAATAATAGCTATTTAGCACGATAAAATCGGATGTTTATCAATTGTAAAGTTAAACTACCTCCACACCTTGTTTTACTCGCTAAGCTTCAGCTCGTGTTGCTACAGCCGTGCCATAGATTAATAATACCCCTTGGCAGTGCTGTCAACTTGGTATCAGGGTTTTGGGCTAAATCCAGTTTAAAATAAGGCCAAAGATGACAAATAAGGGCTAGATTGCTCCAAAAAATACCAAAATGGACTGTATTGCTAATTAATGTAAAAAAGCTGATTTTCTTTGAGATTATTGAGATGATATATATTATATTTTATGTTCATTAACTATCAATGATGCTCATCTTGGTCAATTTTGAATACATCTGACCCTTTTTAAACTGGATTTAGCCGCAAACATTGAGACCGAAATGGCAGCATTGCTTAGGCCTAGGAGTATTATTAATCAATGGTATCCCTCGTCCACTTCTTAGCGAGATAATCAAGGTGTCGATGTCGTGGTAATTGTACATGACAGTTGTTAAACATTCGATTTTATCCATTGCATAGCGCTAAATTGCGTTTATTAATACGAATTTCCTTTAAAATTATGATTTCAGACACAGATTAACTGTGTTTCTTTTAAATAAGAGCCTTAAGTTGACAGTTGTTGAACATCTGATTTTATTCATTAAAGGGCGGCGGGTTCGACAGCAGAAGCAGCGGAAAGCCTAAAATGGAGGAAGTATGCATCCCTTGGTGAGGGATACACATTTCTTCCTTTTGGGGTCGAGACAATGGGCCTCTGGGGACCAGACGCGAGGCTGTTTTTAAGGAGTTATCCCGACGCGTAGTAGACGTGTCAGGTGATCAACGAGCTGGCGCTTACCTCGGTCAACGTATTAGTCTAGTTTTTCAACGAGTTAATGTCGCCAGCTTTTTGGGCACCCTACCTTCAGAAGGCGACCTTAATGCTGTTTATAATTTACAAGGTTTTGTTTAATTTTGTGATATGTGAGTTTAGTATGGATATTTTTAATTAATTTAATTTTAGGTTTTTATTGTACTGTTTAGGTAATTACGTATAGTACATAATTATATGATGTTTAATTATAAAAATAATAATGGAAAATAATATAAATTTGCATAGAACTTGATAGCGTTTATTATACGAATTTCCTTAAACGATGGTTTAAACCATTGATTAACTTATTTTATTTTTATTTTATTACATCCTTTTGGTTTGTTCTTTAGTTAAACGATTTTCGATTCGATGTTCATGGGTAGAGTATTATTAGTTATATAAAATATATTCTGTGATTTAGTTAGTTCATTCATTAATAATCTTTGTCATTATTAAATAATATTATAGTTATCTGTGTAGTGTGTCATTAACTGATTAGCTAGCTACATATATAGTAATCTGTGGTCATTAAATATTTTTTCTCTATGCTATGCATAATTTTACCGCGTCGGGTTTTAGCGCACGTTGTATTGGATAAAAATTAATAAAAGAGGCAACTTATTCAAAGGGAAATAACACGTACAACTTTAACGAGAACTCTGTTCTAAGTAGTATACATTAAATCGTGCCAGAAAACCAACGACATCAAAATGTTTTGGGGTAAGTTGAAATGCCGGTGTGATGGTTCCCGAACACCACGTGTTGGTAACAAGCATTGCTTTTTACATTTAGCTCTAAATCAATTTTGTGTTGTGCTGCGGTAATAGCATTGCATGTACTGAAGTTGACATTAATTATGTAAGGTTTTTAGCAGCTTTACTTGACCATTGGTCCTAAAATTGTAGACTTGATTAGCTAAGATAGGCGGTATACCCATTGCATTGATGACAATCGATCCGAGCTTCGTTCGCGCCGAAAAGGACTTACAAAAGCACCCTTCCTCTAAAAACCGTTCACACAATTTAAAATATTAAGATGTAATGATAAGTAAACCTTGTTTCTTACATCACACAAACCCTTTATTAGTGTGCTGTGGTACTTAAAAATGTTGGTAACTTTTAATCTATTTGAACTAACAACTGCGGCTGTTTGGCGCCTTTAAGTAGGCGCCTGCAGTGTATACCGTAAAATGGCATATTTTGTGGTCTTAACAGTAAACAGCATCAACATTTTAAAAGTTATTGTGACTTCTAGCTGTACTGCTAATGATAAACACTTTTTAGGAAAAATAGATCTGGCTAAGCCAAGGTCAGAAGTCCTATGTATCATACCTAGAAAATACCTGTTGTAGGGTTATTGGGCCTGATGATATTGTTGGTCTCATAATTGTACAAATTAAGAAACAAGCAAATAAAACAACAAACCCCATGCAATTTATTTCAATCTGTGTAACCACATAGTATGGAATGCTCTCAGTTAAGACTACCCCACAACTATCCACTAAACAGTTCCAAAAATAATTTATTTATCTTCTACAGGTCTGATTATGGAACCGAACAAGCGGTACACCCAAGTGGTGGAAAAGCCATTCCACATCTCACAGGCTGCTATGGACACATCTACTGGAGACAATGACCCCTGTCAGGTGATGGTGGTAGTTGAAGGAAAAAATTTCCTGATCTGCACACTACAGAAAAACAAGAATATTCAGGTCCGATTGGATTTGTACTTCAAAACTGGGGATTCCATTTCATTCTTGACCAATGGTTAGTATCTAATAGTAGGTAGTCTTTAATCTGGAGGCACTCTGGGTGGCATAGAGATTAATAATTATAAAGGGGTGTGTGGGTCAGCTGTGTAGTTGGAAATAGGATTTAAGGAGAGTGGAGCTAAGAATTGAAAACCTTGTGAAAATTATGCAAACGCATCCATCAGATTGAAATAATTAAGTAGTGGTCATCTAAGTAAATAGAGCTACTACTTAAACTCACTCTTGACTAACCAACTAGCAGTGCACTTGTACTGCTGGTCGGTAAAAGATTGGTACATACCTACCGTTCTTTTCGATAAATAAAATTGACAGTTTGAATGGTTAAAAACTTTAATTACAGATTATTAGATACCTCTTGGTTTTTTCGAAAACGAAACTAAGCCGAATCTACTTTCTTTAATATGAATTGAATATTCACATCTCACAATTCGAAGACTGCATTATGGAACGAAGACTAACATAAATGCATAAATGGTTTTATCATTGTTCGCAACTGTTTTCACTCTGAAATCACTTCACGAAATTAGTTATTCGATCAATGCAATGAAAATTGAACTCCATTGTATAGAAAATGCAAACAATAACAGATTACAAGTAATAGTTGCTAAACTAGTTTCGGAATTAGTTTTAGTTCTCAATAAAAAAATGTGTTTAGTCTTAGAAAAAATCAACAGCAACCTACCTATTACTAATTTTAACTTGTTTATTGATTGCAATCGATCGCTAAGTTCCGTACTTGCACTGCTGGTCTTGACATAAAATATGGTCAAACTAAAACCAGCTGTCAGTAGTTGCTGCCATAACTAATAAATATAACAACTTGCTTGCTTGTTTTACTTTTACAAACTGTTGCAAACAATGAAATCCTGTTGTAAGAAATGGAATTACCAATTATATATTTCTATCCAATTATTTCCCAGGAAAATGCAATGTTCACCTCACTGGATACCTTGACCCCGAGTTTGAAGATGATGAAGGTGAAGAAGGCGAGGAGGAAGAAGAAGAAGATGAGGAAGAGGAGGTTCCGGCCATTGAACCTGCCAAAAATAAGAGGAAACTCGAAAGTACCAGTGATGCTACTACTAATAAGAAAGCTAAGGTAACAGCTCCTAAGCATGCTTTTCTCCTACCTGGCCTTGTCCCATTTTTACATGGGGTTGGCACAGTATGTCTTTACAAACACTGCTTTTTAAGGTTTTGCAATTTTTTACAGATTGACCTCAAACCTTGGAAATTCTGGGAGTATGGGCCATACCATGCTTTTCTGGTGAAAAAAATACTTTACACCAATACCGACATATATTGGTCCAATACTTCTACCAAGCTTATCAAACATGCAAATAAAACAAGTAAATAATTTTAGTTAGGTCCCACACAATTTACTTCAATCTGTGTAACTGTATACATAGAACTGGAGTAGTCAAAGGTTCTGTAATGGAGTATACATCCAATCAAGGCAAAACAGTTCAAGAGATCAAACATACAGAAACATATATTTTTGGAGCATTACCAAAAATAGCCGTTTCTGTAAGTTTGAAGCATTACCAAAAATATCTGTTTCTGTTCAAAGGTGTAATGGTGTAATACAAAAGTTTACCTGTTAATGATACTAAATACTAATATAAGTATATATTTCAGAAGAACAGTAACACTGCCCTTGCATGTACACATTTACATAGCACCTGTTATTGTAAATATAGCATTCTAAAAAATACTAAAAATTCAGCAAGATAAGAAAGCTGCCAAGCAGCCAGCAGCAGAAGACAGCTCCGACTCAGATGAAGATGAGGACCAGCTCCAAAAGTTTCTGGATGGGGAAGAAATTGACACGGACGAAAACGATGAATCCTTCAAACTGAAAACTTCCGGTGAAGCTGATAGGTATGACTTATATAAAAGCGAAAGCATTGACTCACTGACTAAACATAAATCTTGAAAACTACTTGACATGTGAAACTGAAATATGGCAGGTAGGTAGTTTATAGGAAGGAGACATTAGCTAAGGACGGATTTTGCGACAGGGCTGAATTGATGGGGTCTAGGTGCTATTGTAAGATTATATGAAAGTAAAAAATTACTACCTGTGTGAAGCCAGGGTGGGTCGCTAGTTATAAATAAAGTGATGAACTTGCCAGTGCAAAATTCATTGCACAGATGTGTATAATTTAGCAAAAATATAATATGAAAAGGTACAACATTATTTTAGTTGCATGCTTTTTAAAGTACAAAGGAATAGTATGGTTTGCTCCAATATCTTCTGTTGCTACACCATATTATTAGGGTAATAAGGGTTAATTTAAAAAATAACACCACACTGAGATGTTTGTACATCTTGTAATCTGCACTATTATAAATGATTAAGTTGTGTACTTTGTTGGTTGGTACTTATTTCATGTAGGAAGAAATCAGCATGATTTTTTGGATAGATATAATATAGTTTATGGACCGGAGGGTACCATACACCAACTTTGCAAATTATTTTACACCATTCCTAAACTGGCTCAGAGTTGTGTAGGTATTTTTTGTAATAGCTGATTACAATATACTATTAGGTAAAAAAAGCAAATATCGTCTTCCTTATTCTTATCTTCCTTTTGACTCATCAGAGTTTGACCTCTGAATTTGTAATTTTTTTCTGAAGCGATGAAGATGATTCTGATGATGATGAAGTTGAAGCTGGGGATGACAATGAAGAGCCAGAGTCTTCGGAAGCTGACACTACACTCGACACCAGCAAGGAGGAGAAGGTAGACATGACCAAGCTCAGCAAGAATCAGAAGAGGCGCCTAAAGAAGAAGCTTGCACAGCAGGCCAAGGAACAACCCCAAGTGAATGGAGTTGATAAGGCTAAGGTTTGTGAAGATTCTGAATACTTAGTTGTAATACTATTATTTATATATTTTGTTTTTTGATACCTTAATTTTGCTGTATTTATTTTACTTTTTAAGTGTCAGTAAAATCTGTGTCAATCACAAACATAAATGGACATTTAAAATTTTGGAAGGCCTGTCTATGGATACAGAGACAGACATGGAGAGTCTACTTTAGGCTTGAAAGAGTACAAATCAAGTCTTTGGCTGGGCCATTCAAAGCCCTTTTTAGGGTTCTGTATGTCCAAATGAAAAATAGATAGGAACCTTATTAGGCTTATGGGATCTCTTGTGTATATGTCCATCACAGCAAATTTGCTCTGATTCTACTGGATTAATAATTTGAAATTTGGTACACATTTTAATTTGGATGTATCAAATGTGGATGTATAACGTAAATAAATTAATTTTGAAAATGGGGTCACTTTTGAGGAGCAAATTAGAAAAAAGTTTTGCAAACTGTACTATGTGACATTATCAAATAAACGGGCTTGTTGTGATGTGAGGGTCTCAAATATATTTTTTATTATATTAAAATAAATAGTTTCAAAGTTATGAAAATGGACCCTACCCCCTATCTTCACAACTCCTGAGCCTAAATGTTTGAAAAAAGTAAAGAAGATTGTTCTTTACTTCTTCTTCCTACCCTATGTGGGGTCGGTAAAACATGTTTTTCTCCTCTATCCCACTGTCATCTCGGCATACACTCTTTTCTTACACAATTGTTATCTTTCTCTTATAGATTAAAAATCTATGGTCTTAAAATAACATGGCAAATGTCAATATTTGCATGCAAACTTAAATTTGCAGTTGGAGTGTATGTGAGAACATGTTTTTCAATTACAATATTAAGTTTGTGCTTGGGAAAACATGGTAGATCTATAACATATTTATATTGTATGGCATCCTCTTCACGCGACACTTGTACTTATAAAACTAAAAATAAATAATAATAAATAATATTTAAATAGTAGAAAAAATAATGTGTTTTTGTTAGCAGAAAGAGAAGCCTGAAGCCAAGGCAGAGAAAAAGAAACCTGAGGCCAAGAAGGCAGATGCTCCAGAGGTTGCTGAAAAAAAGGAGAAGAAGTCTATGACTGGTGGGGTTTCCATTGAGGACACAAAAGTTGGGAGTGGAGCTGTAGCCAAGCCTGGCAAAGTTGTCATGGTTTGTGTTAATTTTTTTATGCTTGATAGTTAAGACCACTGTCTTGCTTGCTCTTATGTGACAATGTGCAAAGGTGAACACATATATTTTTGATGAGATGAGCTGGTTGTTGGCACAACACCAGTCCATAACAATTACAGTGCCATTCAGAACTTGGAAATGTGCTTGTTAAGCAGAGATATTAGGTATTAGGTCTCATAAGCCCAGTAATTTCACTGACTACTTTGCTCAACATACCGGAACACAGTAGTGCTTGCACATTACTGCTTTGCGGCAGACTACATGAGCAAAACGGTGGTACACACTCAGATGGACGCAGAAGAGTTAATCCTACCACCTGGATATTAAAGTATTCCTACATAATCTTATACATAGATTAGGAACTATCTGTCGATAGAGTCTCAATTGGTAGTTTGCTAAATGAAAGACATCATGCAGGTGGGGTGCTGTATATAGATTTTAAATGCGTCATGACAGATTTTCATCTAAAAGATGGTAGCTAGCTGACGAAGAAAGCGCTGGAAATTGCATCACTGCCATTAATCATTCATTAACAATTACCATCATTGCATTTTCTTCCAAAAATTGTTTTACTGTTGTGTCCTGATTATAAATTGTCATTATAATGGATTTTTGTATATGTTTAGATTCTCTGTCAAGTCATTGCGGCGAAGTTAAAGAATATTCCTTTTATTGAAGTTAAAGACTCAAGGACAGGCACCAGAAATCAGAAAGCTTAAAAATTGTCAGGTGGTTAGGATTAACAAGCTTTTCAATTTATTGAGAACTAGCTTCCGCCCGCCGATTCTCCCCTCGAACGTAAATAATAATATCACATTAACAGAACAGGAACAAAACATCCACAGTTACCTTTACAAATTAGTTAAATTTCCTGCCTTTTCCTCAGGTGTATTACGAAGGTCGCCTGAAGTCCAACAACAAGATGTTTGATAACTGTGTGAAGGGTCCCGGATTCAAGTTCCGTCTTGGTGCCAAGGAAGTTATCAGCGGATGGGATATAGGCATCAATGGTATGAAGGTTGGAGGCAAAAGGAAGATTGTGTGCCCACCTGCTATGGCGTAAGTAACAACTATGTTAATTTTCAAATTGTAATCTTATCATAGAGCAAAGATTGATGGTATTTGATGGTATTAGCCTTTTGTTAAAAGACAAACTGGCGCGTAAAAATGTACTATATCAATATTTCTACAACTTGAAGCCAATTACCTCTTGTCTACAGTTGGAGAAGCAGTTTGGGTTAGCACTAATGTGAAACCTAAAAATTATTTTATGTTCATTTGAGATAGAAAGTACTCTCAGCCTGATATGCATCTGGCAAATGAATGTTTACTAACCACTAATTTTTCTGTTTTAGGTATGGAGCCAAAGGATCCCCACCAGTCATCCCACCAAACTCTACTTTAGTATTTGATGTGGAGCTCAAGAATGTTAAGTGAACAGTCAACAGTAAGGAGTGTGTATAAGTGTAATATGGACTATTTTGTTTTCATTATTCTTGTATGTTATTGAAAGTTGCCATTGAATGAAAGGATTGCTGTTCGGCATGTCTGTTTTAATATGTGATTAGAAGCATGTACAGTTCTATGGTTTCCATTTGAAGTTCTGCATTTTTAACTATAGTTAATATACCAATCATTGTCACCATTCAGATTCTATGGTCAAAAATAAGGCTATTATTAACAAAATAATATTTTTATTGGTCTAATTGTTATTGAAAGCATGTAGAGAAGTTTGAGTAAAATTAATAGTTTAAATATAATAGTGAACTGTACATTTCATCAAATTCACTTATCTACATTAAGTTCAATAAATGTAAGTTAGTTTGTAAGAGTTGAACTGGATATTCAATAAAAACAATGTGAGTGATGGCTCATATTAATTTTGACTATTTTACTTAATTCATTTTAAAGTTAATATTAGAAAATTAAATAAATTTGCAAGTTTTTGTGACATTTTCTTTTTGAATTGTTTCCTAAATTATATTGTTATTTCTATCTCATATAATTTACTACTTACCATTGATCATAAAGTGAATTCTATGCTTTTTTGTATTGTTGTAAACCTGTAGAAGTAAATCAGTGAAGTAGTGTGGCAACTACATAATTAAATAGATTTAAAAGAAACTTATGTAAGATTATCTAAAACTAGTTGTTCTGTGTACTATTCTTGTTTAATTCAGTCTTGATTCCGACTATTATTATTAAGATAAAATATCCATTTTATTTTCATATGCTTGTTTTATAAGAATAATGTAGTACATAGTAATAGTAGACTTGTCCTATTGGTCTGGTTTTCACAAGAATATTATAAAGTTCTAGCACTATACATACTATAGGTACTCATGCAAAATACCCTACCCACTTGAGCATTGACCTATGTAATGCAACCGGCTGTATCAGGTAAATAAAATTCATAAATAAAATAAATCGTTTAATTTCAATATAGCAATAATTACCGTTCTTTTTCTATAACAAAATCACAAGAAATGCTAATCAAGGTAACATAATTTTAGTCTATTTGAAGCACAGTCGTGACTGTGATAACATTATTGAGTTAGTGACTGAATACCATTGTTTTTTGAACAAAGTCACAAGTGAATAGGTATCTCCTCGGTAAGTATACTCCAGCATCAACCACATTGTCACTTACCAATAGGTGAGATAGTGGTCAAATTCAGTCTATTGGGCACAAAAAAACAGGCATAATATGTGCAAATGCATTGGAATGGCTAGTATCAAGTCATAAAAATAAATATAATTTAGGCTATATTTCCACTGTGCACAGATATGTAAATAGATCCGTTTTCAACTTGAATTTATACAGCATACATGGAAAATTCTAGGATAGTAATTGGCTATTTCAATTATTCTGCTTTCAATCTTCCCTGACATGAAGGCATCTCGTTCTGACTGTTTAATTCAGCGTCACTGGATGAGTCTTTCTTTTCATTATCATTATTTCTCTTGAATGCACAAACACCACCTTCACAAGCAAACGGAAACTCGGTCTTAACGATGTTGCCTTCAGCGTCTTTCACGGCCCATGGGTTCCAGAAACGAAGAACGTAGGGCTGAATGAGCTTGTGCCACAAAAACAACAGCACTGGGATGACAAAGCAAGGAACACAAACCATTTTGATACGAATAAAAACAGGTGTGCACAAGGGTTTTAGCCTATATAGTCCTAATTTCAAGGTCGAATTAACCCCTGTCCCCTTCCTATTCTCAGTTATGAACTTCTATGCACAACTTCTATGATAGCTTTCTATTTGTAAAATTGTAATGTCCACAAATTATATATGGTATGGTAATGTCAAATGCACAACCTCTTACTTTTTTGTTTTGTTTTTGGCTCCACGCTATTAGCGTATTTAGCCAGTGTCAAGTTTTATAAATAATAATATATAATAAATCTCTAGTTTTGGTGCATGAAAGTCGTCAAAGTCACGTTAAAGTTTAGTCTAGGCGCGGACGCGGTCAAGTCGAAGTGATTCTTCAGTAAAGCGGTGGATACTTTACTGAAGCTTCTATGGAGTTTTGGATATAATACGAAAATACACGTTTTTCGTTTTTGTACTATTTGCCTTTCACTCATGCACGTTTACGAACACCCACCATTATTAGTAAATAACACAAAATCAACAACAGCCCATTTTCACATTCCCGCCAAAACTCCCAACCTCTTACTTCTTCTTCTTCTTCTTCAGATTATGGCTTTTAAACGTTGCTTAACCTCTTACTTATGATACGTAATAATATAATTATAATAGTGTTCTGTCATTGTCAGTTCAGTGAGACAGCTACACACAACACTGTTTTTTTGTTGTAGTTTGCCTCCACGTGATTTGCTTAATTAGTCAGTTCTCTCACTGTCATTTTAGATAGTGTCATTCAGCGAAAGAGTTTTTACACGCCTGCCTAAAAAAGAAGTGTAATGTTTTCAGATTCTTTATTCCTACATAACTTTTAAATGCCTGAACAGATTTGGATGTATGGGGTATCGTTAGAATTCTAAAGCCCGCTACACTGTGCGTTTTATCTGATCAGTCGGACTGCTGCCTTACCAGCTAATAAAATCGTCTTCGTTTTCGATTCCAACCTGATTAATCAGCTTTGGAACCGGTAAGGTCGCTGTGCATTAGACCCAAAGCCAGCACAGATACCGGACTAATACCTAATTAGTAAGGTATTAGTCCTTATTCCGTACCATAGCTTCGAGCTAGGCCATGCTCAAAGGTAGCAAGCATATCGTGACGAAGTTCAAGTTTTTATAGGTGCCTACTCGATCTCGAGTGGTTACATTTGTGATTTGAAAACTAGCTATCATGCTTATAAGACAAGTAAGCTTCCGACCTAGTATTTATAGTAGTTATCTGTGTTTTTGGCCTAAAGATAGAATTCCCGACCGCCCATATGTGTCTGGTTCGATGTCTATGTCCATGTGTCTGGATGGTGTTACCGTTTTTTCTGAATTCTTAACTTTCGTTAGTCATTTATTTTAACTTTCATGAGTGCTCCCTTCGGGCCTATATTAATAAAGTATTTTGAATTTGAATTTCCGTATTCGTTTTGTCCTATACATAATTATGTAAGGTTCTACCTTGGGCTTGCAACAGCGCCGAAATATCGGGAACTCAATAGGTACAAATAATAACCGTCATGGTAAATATCCCGTTAATTCTGATTTTGTTCGTACTAAGGTTCTAGCTATGTCCTATACTTTTCTCGATTAGGTGTAAAAAATCAAAATAGACAAGAACAACATTTATTTATGTAACAAGATTTAACTGGTAGGTAGGTATATCAACAAATAAAACATATTGTTATTCTAAGACAAGACCGAGTACATAACATAAAATCCTAGAATAAATACGCATATCAGGGTATTTTCGACCGAAACAATAAACTTTATATTATGTACTAAGGGTTTATTTTATTTGAGCTAGTAATTACTTACAGTTACCTACTATATACGTCACTATAGTGACGTACCTTTGTGCCTATCTAGACTTCACACATTTAAAGCACTTTCAGATATTTTTACTGAAAAACTAAGCAAGTAAGTATTAATGCTTTAAATTCAAGCAGCATTACGTTATGGAATCCTACTTAATATTATAAATGCGAAAGTGTGTTTGTTGGTTTGTCCTTCTTTCACGCAGTAACGGAGCAACGGATCGATATTTTCGGCAGACTTAGATATAGTTTATGGACCGGAGAGTAACATAGGCTACTTTTTATCCCGGAAAAATGCACAGTTACTGTGGGAACGCGGGTGAAAACCGCGGGCAAAAGCTAGTAAACACGACTGCGCTAGCCAGTGTCACTTGGGACCATATAAAGATTCTAATGATACCTCATACATACATGACCCCTGAAAACATTACACTCCTGTTTTGGGAAGTCGTATAATAAATACATCTGTATTTTTTAATAATATTTTGAAATAAGAACTAATGCAATCGTAGTATAATAGCACTAGTGTAATACTAATAACAATTTTCAAATCTGGAAATTGTTATTTGGCTCGAGCCAAATTAATATAGACGTCTATGCGTACTTAGCTATTTATTTTAGCATAAAAATTACTGGTATTTTCTTTTGGACAACCAGTAGGTAACTATAACCCTGATTTTTATACGTTCGCAAATATCTACCTAGATATTTGCCTATGTGTATAAATAAATATTTAGAAGTACCTATATTACTATTTTTGATAGTAGGTATATTCACCTAAGTATATAATTATATTTTTAAATCTTCACAACCCAAAAGATTAACAAGGAAGAAAACTCTTAGGTTATGATAACAATATTAAATATAAAAATAGTTTGTTTATATAACTTTATCATAGACAGCAAAATCCTTGAATAGATACACCTACCACTTCTACAATAAATGAGATCTTTTCTCACAGCGCACGTACTTAAAGTTACTTATAATATAACTATATATATTATACCTTAAAATGGACTTAAATTATGACTATAATTTGAACAACTGAGTAAGTAAATAAGTCTCTGTAAAAATTTTACAAAACGCGTAAAACACGGAGTCTTTAGGAAAGTTAATGAAAAAGTTCGCATCAAATGCAAATCTCAACATGGCACCGTGTTAAATAATTGTTAATATCACAACACTAACGTTATGGAGGGAAGACACGACACACAGTCACACAGCCTTGCAAACCAGCTTGCTATAAGACAAGGCCAACACTGCCCAGCTTCCCGACACAACTCCCAGAGCACCCATAGACAATCACAGCATCGGGAAGTCACTGCTAGAGGCCTTAAGCGCCTCCTTCTGAGACGCAGGGATCTCCGGAACCTTGTAAATAGGATCCGATAGCGGCGGCAGCACCAGTGCGTCTATAGACTTCTCGTAAGACGTATAAGCGAGGTACAGCTGCGACACTCGGTTAATCTCGTCATGGGTCATGGATACGGCCCGCAGCTGCTTCCTTAAGTCGGCGGTTGTTGACTCACCACACTTAGGGCAGATGTCTTCGAGAATGTAAGACTTGGGACGCTTTCTAGGCACGTGTTTGCACTGCATTGGTTCAATGAATTTGTACTTTTTAGATTTCATCCTGGGCGGTCGTTCGTCGTCGGACAAAACGACTACGAGCCGCTTGCCCGCGCGGGAAACAACCTCCCCGCCGCTGCTCATTAGCGCACGGCACAGTTCCTCAGGCGGATTCTCAAAGTCGTAATAAACGCACCGCGACTCAGAACTAATCTTCGTGTTGTTCGCTATCTGGAGACTGTATCTGAGGCGAATCTTCTTCGGCCTGCTTGTATTGTACTTCAAATACACGTGTATTGGTATATCTATCGACGCGCAGCCGGACTCTTGAATTTCGTAAGGCGGCTCTTGGAGAACTGAAAACAATACGCAGCATTTATTACGTAAATAAAGACAATAATTAATATCATCCTACGGAGCAAAGTCAAGACACTCGAGATAAAGTTGTTTAAGTCTGCACACACGCAGTTCGAAGTTGAGTATGGGCTATCAGCACAGAACATATACACTACTATCAGTCAGGGAGATAATGGCGACGAGAGTTTAAACACGTCTAATAATGCTGTGGAGGGTGAAAACTAGCAGTTACGTAATGTGTTCAACAATGTCAGTCGCTGTGTAGTCCGTGTTGGTAGGTGGCACACGAACAATATGCCAGACTGATGGAGATCACAATGTGTCATTTAAATTTCAACCACCCGCATTGTTGTGAGAGATCTGAGACAATGATAACAAAACATTTGACACGTCATTTCTTTGATAGAAAATTTTATATTTACTTGTTTGCTTTTAGGTTTTGTTTATTCTGTTTTAACTCAATTCTCCGACGGTATCAATTTATTGAAATAAGACAACTATAATATATAGTTTTTCCTTATGAGATGGTCTCGTATCGTCACTATAGGCAAGCATGTTACGAGAAGACCTGACATCAGGTTTAATCTACTATTTATCGAAGTGCATATAAAACTCAATACCAATCGACTTCACGTCATCAGTAAGTAATTTTAATAAGACGCATACTAAAGATGTCAGTCAAATAGTGCGAGATAAGGTTCGGAGACACAGACAGTGTTACCCCAAAAAATCCATTTTTAGCCGCCTGTTTAGCTAGACAGCGTCTAAAGATAAACGTCAAAAATGATTAGAAATCTCAACTGAATTGTGTTAGACATTGGTTAGACACCATTTAAATCAGGATTTGTGGTTGCTCATATTTAATCGCGCGACTAAGGCATGTTTAGGCGTTAAACGGTGTTTAACACAGGTTTAACGAGTGTGTAATTTTTTTGTGGGTAAGACCCAGATTATTTCAGTCTTTGTTTAGAGAAGGACGTAACCTCACCTCGTTTAGGATAGACGAAGGCAGCCGAGGGACGCAGGTAGAACACCACCTTGTGTACAAAGGTGGAGATGTCCCGGCCGCTCACACCTCGCACCCACACGCGCCAGTCGAGCGCTAGGGCTCGGCCTAGAGCGGAGCGCCGCGGTTCGCACGCGTGCCCCACCTCTAGCCATATGCGTACGCACATCTGTGAACATTAGAGTAACGGATGAATGAAAAAAATGAAAAAACTTTTATTACAACAAAAATAAATACAGACGGCTTATACAATAAAAAAAAACTCACTCATACACATATTGACAAACATAAACTCACATTCACATGCTCACATGCACAATGCACATACTCTCATACATAAGTAACACTCAGCTAACACTGATAAGTGTACCTAGCACCCATTGCAGGAAGAGAACTAGCTCTTGCAAACTCAGAGTATCTTTCTTTATAGAAAGAGAATATATATATTTTTAGGACATCACACAAAATTACAGTTTTACACAAGTAGATAAACTAAAACCCAATGTTGCGTGATGCCATGATGAAGGACATAGCTGATAGCTATAGATAGCAAGAGAGCTGATGTTATAAGGAATAACTTAGGCTAATTTTTAAGTGGGCGAAGCCGCGGGGCACATCTGGTACATTATATAAGTCGTAGTACATAACCCCAAAATAGACATTGTCTTACCGAGATTTAAAAACTTTCTATCTGCCAGTGCAAGTCCCGCCAAAATCGGTCCAGCCGTTTTGGAGATTACCCGGAACAAACAGACTGCAGACCGATACGTTAAAAATTGTTTTTTTTTTGTTATAAGTACCGTACTTATATACTTTGATATTAATTTAGTAAAAAGCTGCTATTTTATTTATTTGTATAAATTATGTGCCCATGAAGGAACTAGCGATCTAAGGACCTGTTTTACAACCATATTTATGCACAAAGTCACTTCTTAGTGAACACTCAAATAAAACCTACGTGTACGAAAAGTGTCCTGTATGTAACTCATGTTTTGGTATCACTACGACAAACATAGCAAAATTATGTTTCCTTATTTAAAGTAAAAATATATTTCCCATTCTATAATAATCACAAGCAAAGTGCAACATTTACGAAAGTTAAAAAAAAATATAAAAATGAAATAAAAAAAAAACATACAATGAATAACACTAAAAAGCCAGTATTTTCACCCTCCTGGAAAAATCGGTAAATAATTAATACATATTATATCAAAATGAAAAGAAGTAATAACTATACAGTATACAATAACTGATTATTTTTATCTAATCCCAACTTATAATCACGTAAAATATGTTCAAAGATAATACAGAGATAACACTAATAATCTATTTAAAATTTTCAAATCGTGGAATAAATGAAAATAGAATCGGCTTCCGGATTAACGGGTACTTATCCTTTTTATTATTTTGTTTATTTATGTAATAGCACCCAAAACTATGCCAATAAAACAAAAATTTAAGTGCCTGTTTGTAATGACAAAGTAACCGCTTTTAACTAAGTGCATATCAAAGTATATACGGTACTTATATCAAAAACACAATTTGTAAAATTTTTGCTTGTCTGTCTGTTTGTTCCGGCTAATTTCCGAAATGAACAACGTATTCGACGTGTGCCATCTCACCTCTCTCACATACATTATGATGGATAAATGGATAGGTATCTCATATCCATTAATTCATGCTAGATCATGACATATTTCAACCCTTTCAAATGGAAAATAACACAGTTTTTATGAAAATAACACAGTTTTTACAAAATTTAAGTTACAAAAAAACAGAAGAATTGTTAAGGATCAATATTTAGGCTAATATATTATTTGGAAAAGTATATATACATATTATTTGTTAACAAAACCATAAGTGGTACATTTATACAAACACACACACCAAAAACTCACATACACATACTCACATTCACGTAGTCGCATCCATAACACTAAAAGTCTAGCATCCTGGAAGAGAACTAGCTCTTGCAAACTCAGGGTATCCTACCGTGAGAGCTAGGGTTTCTCAAATCTGTTACTTTAATCTTTAGTTAAGATTTGGTTATTATTATTTACATTGTCATATTGTGATATAATTATTTTACTTATGAGTTACTCTGTTGTTAAAGTAACCTTAAGATGCATTTTTGGATCAATAAATTATTTATATTAAGATTAAGTGGTACAAAAAGTATGGTCTTAGTAGTACTTAATACTGTTGTAAGAAGTGGCAATAGAAATATCTGTCAAGTTTGTGAATACGTGACTTAAAACATTGTAATTAATTGTTCATATAAACAACTTCATTAATTGTATGTAGCTACTTATATGCAAATTACATTCAAGTTGATTTCCTGTTTCACCACTCATATTGTATTTCTATGTTAATGGTGTAGTACCTATGTAAGGTATGTAGGTACTTACGTACCTGTGTATAAAAGGCGTTGCTTTACCTTTACATCTTACAAGCAATCCATATAAAACGCCTAGCTAGTAGTACTACGTAGTAAATACCGAGCAAGGTAAGTATTGTGCACAGAATTTGGCACAGTCGAGTCGGAAAAACCTATAGGGTGGCTAGGTTACATACTTTTGAGCATTTTAATTTTTTTAAGATCACCTGGCGTTTTCTATTTTACTCCCAACAAGTCCGATCAATGTTAAAAAAAAGTTCTAAACAGCAAAAAGGATTCAAGTAGCTGCGTAATACTTCTTTAATAAAATACAAGACAAAGTTGTATCCGCTTACAGCGTTTCGCATTATGCCAAAAACAACACAATCGCGGCACCGCGTCACGGAGGCGTTGCTGCGGCCTTGGCAGTGGACAGCGAAAACAACTCGTGCAGAAAACGTCTACAGCGACCACATAATAAGAGGACGGAGATATAAAGTAGAATATACAGACCTCCGCGGTGTTTAGGTTAGGTTGGTGGATTCAACTCTTATAGCGGGACAGAGTTGCGGGATCTGCACTCGCGAACCTGACAAATATTTATGCAGCGGAAAAGAGCAGTACCTACCTCTTTATTTGTTTCGTGTCTGATCGTAGTGGTCGGACTTCATAGTTTCTTGTGCCTAGACACAGGAGGTCCTAGTCAGGATCAATGTATGATATAAGAAAGATCTTCAAGTAATCTTTGAGCGCGTTTGTCAATTTAATAATGTTAGACAATCGATTTGAAGGCTTACCTGATACCTCCTCAAGTCCTTCAGATACATAATAAGTTGACAAATATAGTAGTGTTGAAAATCCACATGGACTAACATTGTTAGAAAAAGATATTATCTGAGCTGCGCAGTGCTGCAACCATAAACAACCGGAAGTCTTAAAAATTTAGTTTTTTTCCTACGACGATTTCGACACTTTAGGTCTTCCATAACTGACTGGAAAAAACCAATCTAAAAGCCTTCACCCTAGCCTTGAAAGTTGTGAATATAGTTTTCAGAAAACCAAGAAAATAGAAAGGTTTTTCTTTCTTTAACAGTATATGTACCGTAAAATGGGACGAATTTAATGTCTATACCAGGTACAGATAGATACTTAACATAATAACAAACACGTTCTCCAACTGAGTGAATAGTAATTAGTATAGAATATAGGTCTCACCCACGAGCTGGAATGCGTTTCCTGAATGTTCCCAATTTGTTTAATGTAATAAACATTCTGTCTTCTAAGAGCTAGGTACATTGTCAGCTAAATGTTGACCGGAACGATGAGGAACATTTTTACGAAACAGCGGCGCGAGTACGGATCTTTTCGATAAATAAAATTCGATAAAATTGACAGTTAAGGGGCTAGGATCGCCAAAACGACTACTTTCTCCTCCTAAAACTCCCACACGGCTTGGTTTAACGACTTGAAAAAAATACTACCTGAATGATCAATTCAAGGGCATTAATTTCACTGATTGATTTTTTTGTGTTACCATTACTTATGGCTTGAAAAAATATTTAACAGCATGCTGTTTTAAAACTATTTTCCCTAAAACTTCTAAATGACTTAGACGTTTGGGATTAATTTTACACCAAAAAATAAGGAAGAAAATTTTCTATAAACTGGCCGTTTCATTTGTGCATAGAGCAATATTTCGCAAAGAAATGATAAAAAAACTGAATTCCAAATGTACAAGTCTCAGAGGTGCTCTGCGCGGGCGCGCGCGGCAGTCATGAACTGGCATTCAGACGGGGAGGTTGTGTCGCTCGTTGCTCTGCAAACGCTGTCCGCCGACGTTACATATTTGTGTGCGTGAATAATATACAATACAAGTATTTGTTTTCGTGTGGGTTTGAAGCTTGCTCAAAGAGTAGCGTCTAGAGCGGTGAAATGTGATTCATTCCGTGATTTGCGCGTGGACGCTCCTCGTATACATATTGAATGGGTTACATTTTTGATTACAATTTCTTGTTTACGTACTTACATCATTTTTACGAGTGGAAAATATATGTATTGGTAAACAAATTATTAGCGGCAGCTACAGGAATATCGGGAGGTTTAGAACTGTTTAAGAAAGACTGGAAATGAAATTGAAAAGTAAAATTACTCAGGTTAACGAGCACAATGCGGTACTGCATCTTTTTGTTTCAAAGTATTTATTGGCACTGCAATTGTTATGGGCCGGCGTTATCTTTATCATCAGGCAAACGACCACCAAACGATCAGGGTCATCTACAGTAAAAATGATATCGAAAATGATAACAATTTTAAAATCCAAGATATCGGACATTTTTATTTTTCAATAAAATGGTATGGGTATCATTTTCGAGATTTCTCGGGGTGCTGATTAGAGAAATGACAACCATTTTTAAATTCAAGATGACATTTTTTTAGGAAATCGATAATATGGGTGCCATTTTCTAGGTTTCTCGGGGTGCTGATATCGAAAATGACAACGATTTAAAATCCTACATAGCGGACAATATTTTTTTTTCAATAAAATGCTATGGGTGTAAGTTTCGAGATTTCTCGGGGTACTGTGTACAAAAATGAAAAATTCTTTTATAATCAAAGATGGTGGACAATTCTTTTGTAAAATGATATGGGTGTCGTGTTGGAGGTTTCTCAGGGTGCTGATTTTGAAAATGACTACTATTTTAAAATCCAAGATGGCGGACAAATTTTTTTAGTAAAAGGATATGGGTGTCTTTTTCGAGGTTTCTCAGGGTACTGATAATGAAAATGACAACGATTTTAAAATCCAAGATGGCGGACACGTTTTTTTTTTCAATTAAATGGTATGGGTGTCATTTTCGAGATTTCTAGGGGTGCTGATTACGGAAATGACAACCATTTTTAAATCCAAGATGGCGGAATTTTTTTTAGGAAATCGATAATATGGGTGCCATTTTCTAGGTTTCTCGGGGTGCTGATATCGAAAATGATAACGATTTAAAATCCATTCAAGACCTATAGGGTGGTTCACGGAGACCTAGAGCAATAGACCAAGAGACTAGAATCATTAAATTTGGCAAGAAGTATTGTCTTATACCACAAGTAAAGCGAAAAATCCGAAAACTAATTATGTATAACACACACACGCGCACGCGCATGCACACGTTCGCGCAAGCGCACGCACGCACGCATGCACACACATGCTCACGCACACGCTCGCACACGCGCACACGTGCACACGCGCAAACGCACGCACGTACGCAAGCAAGCACGCACGCACGCACGTACGCACACAAGCAAGCACGCACACAAGCAAGCACGCACGCAAGCAAGCACGCATGCACGCACGCACGCACTCACACACACGCACATTATCAATGAGTGTATTGTGTACAATTTTTTAGGGTTAATTATTTTGTTGAATGTAGCTGTAAAAGGACCTAACGATTCCAGTCTTGAACGAACTATTTACATGCTTACAAGTCTTTTCGGAATCCTCGGCGCGCGAGTCCAACCCACACTTGTCTATTTTTTCTATTGTATTGGTTAACGAGACGAGCTGGACGTTTGCCTGATAGGAGTCATAATGCCGGCCCATAAAAATTGCAGTGCCATTCAGAACTTTGAAACACAAAAGCCTGCGCGGCACCGCAGTGTGCTCATAACTAAGTCTCATATCTTAGTAATTTCGCTGGCTACTTTGCTCAACAAACCGGAACACAATAATGCTTGCACATTACTGTTTGCCGGCAGACTTCATGAACAAAACGGAAACCCAGACGGACACTCGCAGATGACTCGATACCTCGTAAATGACATCAATATAAAAAACATGACTACAAAAGTAAAAAATAAAAAATAACCCGAAAATAATTTATTTACGTACACGTTCGGTTTTGGGTCAAAAGGTGTAACAAATTTCAACGTTACGGAGCAAATTGGCTGTCTGTACTTTTATTATAGTCCACAGCGATGTATTGAGATAAATCTCAACGTTGTATGATCTCATGTGCGTCCGTCCCGTTTATTTACGAACTAGCTTCTGCCCGCGGTTTTCACCCGCGTTCCCACAGGAAACATGCATTTTCCGGATACAAAGAACCCTATGTTACTCTCCGGTCCATAAACTATTACTATGCCAAAAATCACGTCGATCCGTCGCTCCGTTACTGCGTGAAAGAAGGACAAACCAACAAATTAACAAACCAACAAACAAACTTTCGCATTTATAATAGAGTAGGATATAGGATATATTTAGTATGGAAGTATGGATAATGATGATCAAACTTCACTTTCAATGAAGAACTTTCCACTAAATGAATTCAAAGAATTATAGGCAAAGAAGATGCCGTGCGCGCTACTCGCACGCGCGTTCGTTCATCCGCGTATTCTATGACGTTAGGTTTTGCGATGTTCTTGAAAGACGAAGTGTGGACCGCGCGGGTGAAGTGGGATTGACTCCACCCATTCGAGCAAGGCCATTGGCGCCTAGTAGGGTCTTAAAATCGATAAAACCCACTTTATCGACTTTAACTGTCAATTTTATCGAAGAAAACCCACTTTATCGATTTTAACTGTCAATTTTATCGAAAACATCCGTACTCGCACCGCTGAAGCGTGAGTGAGACAGAACGGCGGCGCGGCGCAGCGTTCCGGTGCATTACGAACACCGCTCCTATTAGTATAGGAAACAGCAAAGAAACGGTAAAGAAATGTCCGTACAAAATCAAACACATGGCGAGCCTAAAAAACTTAAGTCAAGAACGCATTGCCGTTTATTCTAGATCTAAAACGAGTTTAGATTGGTGCTATACTTTTACTGTTTCTAAGCCAGATAGTGAAAGATAAACAATGAACTTTATTCAGTTAACATAAGAGTTAAACTCGTGTTGGTAGTGGACAAACACAATCGAAGGCTAAACTTAAAACACTTATCTAATATCGTTGTTATCTATTACATACCTTATGTAATTTATTGTAGAAGTACCTTTTAATGGTTCCTACTATCTTACTAATCTCCCACTAATTAATAGTAGTATTATATAAAATGCGAAAGTTTGTGTAAATGTTTATACCACGTATCTCCGTAACAACTAAACCGATTTTGATGAAATTTGGAATGTAGGTAGTTTAGGTTCAGCAGCGTTTAAAATCCATAATCTATTAAGAAGAAATCCTCTTTTCTTCGAATCATAAAATTTGACCAAATACGCCCTTGTGGTCAAGTCTTCTTGACTTTGTGCAGCCCCTAAAGAGAATATAAACACTCTACGTGCAGCCCCATTGAACAAAAGTAAATAATATGCTAAGTTTGAAACTGTCATTGGCTAAGAATCTACTTCTGCTAAGTTCGGAAGGTGCCTCAAGTATAGTTTATTTTACAATTAACTCGATATACATAAAATAGTAATCGTACCTTTGCTGATGATTAGGGGTTTTTTTCAGATCAGAAATCTCAACTTCAGCTCTTTATTTCCTGGCTTCTGGTAATGTATCCGAAACACATCCAAAATCTCGTCAGAATTCCCGCTTGTAACATGAAAAAAAGTGTGTAATCTACCATAGAGAATATAATTCCAGTATAATCTACACTGACTTATATAATATAACATACCTCCATGATAATGTATGACACAAAGTATTTATTCTGACCCAAAGAGTTTTCAAATTTACTGATCACACTGTTTTTTTTGCAGAACACATGGGTGTTAAATTTTGTTCAAGTCCCTGATAGAATAAACTCAATGTTCTCAAATTTTCTATAACCGGGCAATTACTGGTATTCTCTTATAGCCGTACACTGGTCTCACTTTAACACTGGCAGAAAAACGTCAAGCAGCCATAGAAGAAGAAGATAGAATATTCACTAAAAGTTTACATACTTTTTATTTCTGTTTCTATAAGTAGAAACATTTAAGCGATTATCGATGTATTGTAACCGTATCGTATTCGATTCAATTTGTATTTGTGATAAAATTATGTTGCTGGGATATAAAATTACACGTGTAGGTACTTAGTACCTACAGGTATATTGAATTTCGCAGTGCAGCAAAGTTCAAAATGATGACGAAGCCGTATAGTTCGTTGCTCTGAATGAATTTGAGTTGAGTTTAAGCGATGGTAGTGATGTCCGTCAACCGCGGGTTGTGGGTTCTTTTTTTTTTTTTTTTAATATTTTGCTCTGCAAGCTCCAAGGCTCGCATCTTTTGTTTGATATTTTTTAGCGGGTTGTGGGTTCAAATCCTATAATGATCTGCCCGTTGAATAACTGCATCGTGAATCGTGATGCATGCACGTTGCATAGCATAGTGGAGCAGAATTGGCTTAGCTAGCTACCACTTTCCCTAGGTCCCTACGTCCTTAGAAGTATTTATTAGTCTCGGTGTTTTGTGGTAGTACCTTATACTACTACGACTCAACAACAATAACAAAAGCTATCAGTTATTGTTCTGTGCTAAAACTCGAGTTTCAAGACTTACCTACTTGAATAAATTATTCTCTCTTAGAAACAACATATGTTTATAAGAGAGCTAATTAAATGCTAGCCTCACTTCAAAACGTAGAAAATGTAACATAAGTTTCACAAGTGAAATTACTTTAAAAAGCGACGAACCTACTTCAGTGACAATCTACTGAACCGATTTTGATGACATTTCTATGGGGTCAATCTGAAAGTATATCCATTCAAATAAAAAGGAAATTTCCAAATTTATAAATGAAGGAGATCTGAGGAAACAAACAAAAAAAATCTACATACCGAATTCCTTTTCCTTTTTTAGAAGTCGGTTAAAAATTAGAAAGACATGACGTGTAGTTCTACTGATATTTTTTTGCCCATGGTCTTACACGTAGGACTATACAGTAGGACCATGGGTTTTTCCATTACCTACTTCTGATTGTAGACCATAGTCCAATAGAGCCTCTGGCCTAGCCAGACAGAAACCTACGACACCTCTAGTCAGCGTCTGTGTCTACTTACTAGTTAGGTACTACATGTGTAGTAGACCGTTTATTTCACAAGAAGCCATTGTGAATGAGACTTGTATGAATTTAACTTTTGTAAGACCGTCTTTTTGCCCGTTGAGCTAGAGACTTGAATTCTAAACAGCATTGTGTAACTGATGATGTAAATAAACTATATTCATCTTAATGTAATCTCCAAAAAGAATACACAAATACTACGTAATCTCGAGGCGTTCATGAGATAAGTGACCTTGAGCACACAGACACGCGACCATCACTTCCGCTGTGTAGTCGATCGGTCTTATACTCGTATAGTTTCTGTAGAGCATAAGGTTTTTCTTTTTTTTTATTATAGTACATTACACTCTACGGACACGTGGTCCATACTCTTATAAGAAGAGGTCACATATTAGAAATTAACGATATAAACAAGATAAAAAGAGCATAAGGGTTACAGGTTGTATTAATCCTGCATAACGTGACAAATACTTGTGTAGTAAAAAAAGCGTTTTTAATTTTTTATGTGTCAGGGTGTTGGCGGTAACTTAAGTCCAACATACACGAGCTATTCACACCCATCGCTCCGCACGTCGCCGCGCGTCGTGGATTGAGTGGAACGATCACAGAGATTGCTCCAATTTCGAGCCCACAGACGGGCACTCCGTTCCGTCTTTACATTCAAATTCATACCATAGGAATAATCCAGTTTTTTTTTTAATTTTGAATCAAGGCGCCCTAATGAATGTGCCATAGTATTTATATTAAAGCTAATATAAATAAATACATAACGCCATAAGACTGATACCCCTAGCACTGCTGGGATTATCTGTGTCGCCGGTGGCATGTACACACAGAACTATACAGAACACAAACATCCGAGACCCGAGAATAAACTTCACACTCACAACACAAAGTTTGCCCAGCCGGGGGTTGAGCCCGCAGCCCCTCACTTTGCAGGCAGGGTACCAACTTAGCAAAGGAACCGTATTTTGCAAATGCAGTTTAAACGACGAACAAAGATAGGAGTTTAACCTTTTACACTTAAGTAAGCACTTATCTTTCTTGATAACGTCGTAAACTGCGACTAACAGGCCTAAGTAACTGTTAGTTAAATAAATATACTATAGCTTCTGTCTGCGTTTTCACCCGCGTGGTGTTACCCATAAAAATAGTGCATTTTTCCTGAATAAAAAGTAGCCTATGTTAGTCCATAAACTGTATCTATGCAAAAAAAATCACGTTGATCTTTTGCGCCGATGCTGCGTGAAAGAATAATAATAATAACATGTTTATTAATCAAAGCACACATTTCTTATCTTATCTCCTAGTGCATCATACGCAAACATCACAATAATATGCTAGCTAAAGCATATAATGTGTAATTTATTGTAACTAGAACTAAATTGCACAAATATTATCATTAACAGCCGTGCTAGGTGGTACCTGTGTTACAGCTGCCAATGTCTACCTCCAGTGAAGTGACACGTTACTTAATTAATCACTACCACCTATTCACACAAATGAACTCAAAAGAACGAAAACTACAATAAAATACAACTTATTTAAATGAGCTCAGTTGCACAGCAAACAGACTAATGAGTACAAAGTAAAACAAAGGTAGGTAGTTTGAAAAATGTAGGTACCCACCATCATAGCGGCGACACAAAATTAATTGAATAGTGTTCATAGATTAACAAGGATTCTAAACTTCATTGCAATAAGAAATGAATTAGAATACAGTACGTATAATATGTACACTTACAATATTATAATTTGTAACTAGGAAAAACATAATAACATATCGACATCACCTTATACCCAAACGGCCTTATTACAAAAAACTCGTTAAACTCGACTTTGGTCGACAACCAATTTGTCTTCAACTATCTTTAGAGTCGACCTATAAACCAAACCTTATTACAAAAGATGAATAAAGCCAAGACAACTTAATACCAAACTGTAGCTATGGTAGAAATTATTTCCACAGATAATAAATGTCTTTATGCTACGGATACACGAAATGTAGAATTGACACAATGTACTAATTTTTATTTTGGAATATAAGTAGCTATTTTGTCACACAATACTATTTTCTAATATCGAAAAATATTGTAGGTAATTTTTAAATGACTTTTGATCATTGCGAGTAATTCACAACATCCTAATTAGGTATTTACGTATATGAAAAAAATGTTAAGGAGATACTCCTTATATATCCAACCTATACAATGGCACACTATGGCTAAGTAACCATAGCAACATGTTTTGTTGATTGTGTGTACTGTCAATTCTTGTAATATATTCTGTTTTTACTATGTATACTTTCGATATTATAAGTATTTCCTATATATTTTGCTAAAAGCTATTATTCTACTCATCCACGCTTCCTAATACCTCACCACCCCTTCTTACTTTAATACAAAATATATGAATTTTTTTACGATTTGACAAGTAGAATACGTGGCCGCCATTAAAATAAATGCTTAAACCGTCGCTAAACTAGGTGCCCGGCAAGACTAACTTTGACACCATAGTCAACCAAGACCTAAGTGCTAATCTGCGTTTTGTAATAAGAAATTTGACAAAACTACGGTTTAAACTCCAGTTTAGCGTTAAAACTCGTTTTGTAATAAGGCCGCATGAGTTTCTACTTATCTTTTATCATTGCCTAGCAACAGTTATACCAACATCAACAGCTATTATAGTCCGGTACAGAAATTGTGGAATAACTTATTTTTAACAAATTTTTTTTCATATTTTATGGAATCATTACTTTGCGGAAATCCATTTTAAATAAGGTTATATAAAGTGGGTAATTTATAGTTTCAATTCCGCGATAAAGAATGTCTAATGGCCTAAGTTCGACCAAACGTAGCGCGCGACGCTGGACAATGTAACCTGGGTCAGTTTGTTATAAAATAACTTTCTTGAGCTCGCAACGATGGACTGTAAAACCAGCAATTAGTATTTTTAGTTACTATTAGCCTTTTGCCCGACCAGGCCTAACCAATCGAACTTTCAAACAAAAATAAATCTTAGTTCTTGACTTACAATCAGGCGAGGTTGTTGTCAAACGCTAAACTTTCTAAAGGGCATAAAAAACATCATTTTTTTGCGTGTTTAATTCCTGGTCATGAATAGACCGTGAGCCCTAACTAGGATACCCTGTATCTAGGGTATCTGCAGCTACGAGGTCCATGACATTCCAAAAATAATGAATAACTGTGCATTTTATAGCCATCTTCTATGATAAAAAAAAACTTGAAATTGAAACCAGTGCAACATAAAGAAGGATATAACTTTGTAACCAGTTATCTTGGTAACCAGTTATCTCGGTAACCGAATACCGGTTTTAACCAAGTTTCAACGGTTACCAATAAAGCTGCACGCATAATAATCTGTCATATATTAGAAGTGAATTAATCTTTCTCATATTTTTCTAAAACGATAGTAAAGATGTGATCATGAGATAAATGTTTGGAACAAACCTGTGCTGGTCTAACGCAACAACACGCTCCGCTTGGTTCAGTGCGGCTTCGATGTCACATGTCCTCGAATTTACATGCGCTTTTACTCACGATGTTTCCCTTCATCGTTTTAGAGCGAGTGTGATAAATAATAGTATGTAGTTGGTGGATTAATTATGCATTTCGAAGTTAAGGCGATTGGTAGGCAATGTTGCACTTTTTAAGAGCAATTATAATATATTGCGTTAAGATGTTTTATTCATCCAAGCTCCAGTGGGTCACGCTTGTGCTTAGAATGTGAAAAGTAACAATTGTCGAGTTTTACGGTCTGCGCAATTATTTTTTGCTCCGCGGAAACTCCACTTCCCCGGACCACGGCGTAAAATTCAAGGGTAATATTACTTATATCATCTCTGAGTGACCAAGTTAATAGCTACAGAAACGATTTTTAACTCGAGGCTAGCTCCAGGCGAACACTAGAAAATATACTAACACAAGTGTAACATATCACTAAAGTTGTACTTATATCACAATGTTTTTTATCGCAACCTCACTGTAGAAGCCGAACGATTGACTATGGTACAGTGGGCGACCTGACGGACCTGACTTCACGAATCATGACCTCTGTCAACAGAGCCAACGAAAAAAAAACTGTGCCATCATCGCTATAAAGTACTTACATACACACACAGCATTTTTTTTAGTATTAACAAGAACACGGAAGTTAGACAAACATCGTTAAGTACAAAATATAGTAGTGGAACAATATACCAAATATTATGCTAAATGCATAGAACAAAATGTTTGACTCTGGTCAGAATTAATAATTTACAACCTAATGCAGGTGGACAAGTTTTTTTTTTTTTAAATCTATTGGATATAGATAGACATGAGCCGATCGTTTGCCTGATGGTAAGCCTAACGCCGGCCCATAACAATTGCAGTGCCACTCGGAACTATGAAACACAAAGGCCTGCGCGGCACATGCATTGCGCTTATTACCCTGAGACATTAGGTTTTAAGTATACTGCCGTCGTAAGAAAAAAGGGCACACTAACATTAAAAAAAAAATGAGTTAGGTATATACATATTTAGAATCAGGAAAAAAAGGTGCATCTGCTCAATTTTTTGTAGAATTTTATCTTTAAGGTATTCGGAGATACAGTACAGAATAAATAGGTTTCCGCACTATGGAGCAGAATATGGCGTTCTGTATTTTTTTCTTATACCACCGCCGTTAACAATTGTTGTACCCATATTCGCAATGAATAAATGAATTTGAATTTGAACTTTAATCCTTATGATCTCGGTTTTACAAAAATAATAGATGTGCCCTTTTTTCTTACGACGGCAGTATAAGCTGAGTAATTTCACTGACTACTTTGCTTATCAAACCGGAACACAGTAAATGCTTACACATTACTGCTTGGCGACAGACAACTATATCAAAGCGGTGGCACCCCAGACGGACACTCGCAGAAGAGTTAGTCCTACCACCTGGTATAACTGCACTTGTACAGATGCACTTGAGAGGCAGCTTGAGATGCAAAATGCAGTTGCACTTGAGAGGCAGTCCTAATCTGGATCTAGCGTATTCGTGATTTTCTACCACGTCGTCGCTTATGATTAGGCGAGATAGCGGTCACGCTATATTTTGTATATCCGCTCGGTTAGGAGCGTATATGCAAAATATCACTAAGTAACTATATCAATTATATTTTCATACAAGGCGTGCTCGTGCGAGATTTACGAGGTAATACCAGAACCAGCCTGATAATATGATGTTCACATACAAAACCTGTTTTCGATATTTGGAACTCGCCGGAGCTGGTGTCACAGGTTTTCGATACAATATTAATGAGTCGAGAGAAAAACGCACTTCATTTAGGACCGAGCTGGTCAGAGCTAATTTTTCTACCGTGTGCAATTTTATAGCTTTTTTGTTATTTGGTGGAAACTAATAGAGCGAGATCTATGGAGCTTAGTTAAAATTAGGCTAAATAACCTTTTAGTTTTTAATGTTTTCTATAACTGAGCAGCATTTGTTTCATTTTTCTTCTAATCTTGGTTGTTTACTCTACTTGATTCAAGTGTTCAACTGTCTTCCAATGTAAAGGCCGCTACACACCTTGAGTTTTAACTGTGCGATTTAACTGTACAGTCGGGCTGTATTGTAGGCCTAGCACGAATAATTTGTCGTCAATTTTAAATCAAAATGTTATACCTATAGAAACATTTTGATTTAATTTTTTGTATCATGCTCACTTAATAATAGACAGAGATATTCATATAATCTTCAAGTTGACTGAATATTATACAGTACCTATCTAGTGTTTGGTGCTAGGGCTAATGATAAATCGTTAGATGTGTAGAACAAACAGTTCAATTGTACAGCTGAACGTTCCGTCAGTTCATCAGTTTTACCGCAGCAAGCGTGAAAGGCTGTAGGGACGTACGACGTACGATTTATCTGTAGAGTCCGACTATACCTACTGTTAATTCACATATTATGTACTTTAAACTAAAGGTGTGTAGCGGCCTATAGGTAATAATGTTACGGCTAGTACGCAGTCTTTGATAATATTTGACCTAGGTGGTTTTCTGGGGTTATTGAATGAATCTTGACCTTGCTTTTATCCAAATGCCTGGACTAATAGGCCAGTAGGTACGCGTATTAGCCATAAAAAGTGGACAATACGTCTTTCTCAGGATCCCTTGTCAGAATAACATACCTACTGTTCTGACAGCACGTAATTTAGTCAACTGTTTACTAACATTATGTAAGTTTGATAAATAGTAAAAATAATTTCATTTCATGATTTATAGTTAGTAAAAAGTAAGATCAGCGGAGAGACAGTGGCCAAATAGTTTTCTAAGATGATATACTGCATAATTCTACACCTGCGACCACGATATAAAAATCTTATACAAAAAACTATAAAATCATAAAACACCAAATAGAAACAATAAAAACTTTTTACGCGATCCTAAAGCGAAAGCGTGTTTATTGGTTTGTCCTTTCGCGCAGCAACGGAGCAACGGATCGACATATTATGTTTTTTCCATAGATAACCAGTAACTAAAGTACTTAACTAGATCTCTATGGCTTTTGCATAGGGAATACGGATAGGGCCGGTGAGTGTAGAAAAAGTACACGGTTGCCGAGTATCCATAGGGCAGCACTAATCACTATACTAGTTGTAGATACCTATATGTATTGTATACTTAGTTATAATCAAGCTCCTCTAAACTCTAGTAAACTCAAACTAATTATAATATAATTAAAACCAGTTAGTTATTTAAACATTGTAATTAAAGAGGCCTTATAGTAAATGTAATAAAATGAATTATGTATTTTCCTCGTGGTGTTTTAATTCGTTCTTTATTCATGCGTAAATAAATAACGCAGCCATTATTGTTAAATTAGTTTCCGTTTTATATACCTAACTACATTTGGCTGATAACATATTTGGAGACGTACCTAGTGAGTATTAAGATAATAGTGATAAGAATATGTGCCGAAATATTATTGTATAACATTAACAACACGTGTTGGCTAAGAAATGAAGTAGAGGTACCTATATGCGTTTTTCTTAGTTAGAACTAGATTGTAATTTCCTATAGGTTTTTGCGAATTGTTGCACATTTGAATTAACTGTGTGGTCAGTGTGGTGGTGTTTTAGACAATAGATAACGTAGACAATGATACAAAAATAAAAAAATATGAAATTAATTATGTATTTTGCACAAAATAGTATTCCTGCATAGAATTAGGTATCTACCAGTTTTCCACTTCGTGGAAGAAAAGAAGTTAGACTATTTAACCGGCGGATAGGAAAGAGATTCTAAAAGTCCTGCTTTACCATAGTAAGACAGGACTTTTAGAATCACTTGCATTTCATAATCTACTATACGGTAGATTATGCACCAAGAGGCTAAAGGTCATTGTCGAGCAGTTGGTGTGAAAAACTATTATTCATGATCTATTATGGAAACAGAACCACCTACAAGTAATATTTCCTGTTTCCTCAAAATAGGTAATAATTGCAGTAACGCGCTCCTATAATAAGTAGGAAGAATTTTGAAGACTGAAAGAATTTGACTTTGAAGAAGTTTTCCATGAAATACATTTTAATAATTCGGAAGATAGTACATTAGAATACTCATACTTACACAACTCGTAAAATCCTAAAGAAATATATCTCTGATTAATTCTTTTCTCATACCTAATTGATAAAATATTCAAAACTTTAACATGGTGGCTGATTATAAAATTTAGTACCATTAGTACCTACCTAACATTTAAGGAAAAAGGAAGGATAATAACTAAACAAAACCCTCACACCTATTAAGTATATGTATATATATGTATTATATGTATATATATGTGTCACTGCTTTCGTATATTGTACAATTGTATAAGTACTTATAAGTGTATACTATTATGAACCTGTGTTTATTGGTGAGGCTTGTGTCATAATTCATTCTGAATTAGATATAAGTTGCAACGTTGCTACTACACAGGTAGTTTGTATGCTGTGGAACTAGAACCTACGCAAGATCACAACCAGCCACACTATCAGGCGAAGATCGATCAGACAACTATAGACTTTACGCATCAGCGTTAGTGTTTACAATAGCATACAAATTTCTGACAGATGATATAAATAGTGTTAGATGTTTACCCATTCACACGTAACTTTACAGTTGCTGCACTCACCGGCTTATCATGATGTAACTGGGGACCTTCAGTCATTTTCTAAAATATGATAAAACCGCCGTAGTGTGTGCGGCGGCGGCTGGCATCTGCAACAAGAACCCCCCCGAGGTCATGTGAGCAGAGTTTGCTTAGCTGGTCGAGAGCAGCTGGTAGCTGGTTGGAACGCGGCTCACTTGTGCTGCGTCGGTGGACACTCAGGCATGAAGACAGCTCTTGGTTTCCGGGAGTCAAGTGCGCGGCATGTCGACGCGGGGCCGCCGGCAACGTTTGTTTATCACTGAGCGACGGGCTCGGGCCGCGGGGGCCGGCGCGGCGGCGGCTCTGACGCTAGTGCGACCGCCCCGCTAGCCACACTGCTGACGTCAACCAGCTGATCCGTTCTCTTGACGTCGAGCTGCCTCTTTCCGTTCCATTTCATGCAGCAGCTGTACAAACTTTTATCCGCATTAATGGATAACTTACGTCACTAAAGTTATTTGAGTTTTCAGGTAGTGGTGAATTTATGTGAGTTACTTAAATTATATTCAAACATAAATTCAGAAGTAAATTCTAATCAACTATTAGCTATTAACTGAATTTTATTATTTTTCTACTTCTAATATGTATACTTACTTATAAAAAGTAATAAAATAAAAAATTTAGAAAAACATAAATTAAATACTTACTTTATCTTCCCTTTCGTCTTCTGTAAGTGTAATTTGTTAAATAAAACTTAATTTAATAATAATAATTCATTTCCAACAACACATATTTATACAGACGCAGTATTATTTCATTCGACGAGATCAATGACTACGAGTATAACTCTAATTTTTGTGCGTGTAGATACTTATAAGTGTTTATAGATAGGTAGGTAATTTATTTAATATATCAAACAGAGCATATTTGTTTATCATAACTTTATCATAAATATCATTTATTGAATAAACGTTTATAATAGCTCGCCTTGAGTTTATTCATTTTTGTTTCATGTGATTTCATTTTGATGGAATAAAGGTGCCTTAAGTTGTTGAACGCTTCATTTAAGGCAGTTGCGGATACAATTTATCAGGCAACGCCTACAGATTATAGATTTGAATAAAAAAGTTTTTTGTGGAAAAATATTTTTTTCCAGGCAAGCATTGATAAAATATAATTACATATTAAGTACCTACTGTGATCTTATGGCCACCTCCCAGCTCCATTATCAGGACCCTTGACATCATTTAGGATCAAAGTACTTGTAAAGACAAAACACGAGCCGAAACTCGTCGTTTCGTTATAGAGTTCATGTGGCCGCCTTCCGGCTCCATCATCAGACCAGCTCTGTGGCATCATTATATTATATTTACGTATCTATGTATTTCTGCTCAATCGAACACCGCAAAGTGGATTTAATTTAGCTTGCAAGATTAATAAGGCAAGTTAAATAAAAGCTTTTAAAAAAATAATTAAAATAAGGTTTTTATTAATTTTTTTGTAATTGTATGTAATTATTATGGTCGAAATAATCACATAGAAATGATAACGGGGAAATTTAATGATACTAAAACTGGCTCAACAGAGTCCCTATTGCGGTTCAACGAGGCAACGCCGGCCAGGATGCTGGGTACGCTTCCAAATGGATTAAAATTTTTGGGTTATCTATAGGCCTACTTTGGCTTGTAGATTATTGAACTGTTTTTGTAGCTAGGTTAGAATTTAGATATCATGTTTATTTGTGTATTAGCTAATTAATAAAGGCTATTAGTCAGTTGAAAAAAATACTAAATATATTTCTACGTTACATTTGTTTACATCATTTTATGCTGGAGCAAAGTGCTTAGCTGGTTGGCAGGCTAGAGAAATTAGTTTAGGACTCCCTTAGGACTTGGAGTACCCTATTAGGTATTATATTATGGTTTAGGATCGGAAGGTATGTCTACGTCTTTGGGGTCACACTCCTCGTAGTTCTTGATTGGAGATAGGTACGAGGGATACTAATGAAGACTAAAATCTAACATTAAAAAATTTAATTCAACGCACTCTCCAAAAGCGAGTTTTGCTCCTTCCAACAGAATTTTACAATACAAAACTTCTTAAATCTATAAATGATTCATCAGTTTAGAGTTTTAGAACAAAAATAGAGTCAATTAAATTATTAAAGGTGCTATTGGTTGGTATTATTTAATGATAGCAATCTTTCACGTACCCAAACGACAATTGATAAAGAGCTGGCACTTATCGGACTAGGTACATACCTACTTATCCACTATTATCTTTATTTAAATAAAGATTTATTAGATTGTTTTGAATTCCGCGTCTTGTTATTGTTAGGTAGGGCACAGCATTTTCTGACATACATACTTCACGAGTGGGTGGCGACCACGAACCGGAAGACGTAGTGTAGGACCCCCACTAGGTGGACCGATGACCTTGTCAAAACCGTGGGGAACCGTTGGATGCAAGAGGCGAGTAGCGTATCCAAGTGGCGTTCTATGGGGGAGGCCTATTTTAAGCAGACGTCGTATTTGGACGTCTTCCGGCTGATGATGATGATGATACTTCACTAATAGCTATATCAGCTACGTAATTTATATTAGTCCCCTAAACAGATAAAACTCTTCTGCGAGTAGCCGTCTGTATGCCTCGAGAAGGGGTTGGTACCTCGATGCTTGGGTACCACAGCTTTGCACGTAAAGTTTGCCGCCATGCTATAATATGTATACATTACTGTATTCCTATTTGATGAGCATAACAAACCTACCCAGTGAAATCACTGAGCATATAAGTCTATATGACTTAATAACTGATATCTTAGGGTAACGAGCACATCTGCAGTGCTACGCCAGCCTTTGTGTTTCTAAGTAAATAATGGACTGCAATTGTTAAGGTCACCGGCGTTATGGTTAATATGAGGCAAACATCTCGTTATCTTGTAGTGCAAGAAAGAATTTTGAAAACCAGCTTTGAAATTTTTGAATGAATACAATAGCCGCAAAAAATATTGGCGGTAATAGCACAAAGTTGGTTTAGTAAAAGTAAACACAAATTCAAGCCTGCATATTATAAGAATGCATACCTACGTATGCGTATTATATGCAATTTGATGCACGTTGGTATTGCTACGTTTTATATGACGTAAGCAACGTACTTCTAATACACGTGATATCAGGCTTTGTTGTTTCCGATAAGACTTACTGTTGTATATTCTGTTGTTCATAATGCATCACGCGATATGAGATTGTTTCCAAAAACTGCAAGCAAAACTGCCACCACGGTAGCTGATATGATAAAAATAAATTTGTCCCTATCATCATCACTTACACCTTTTGTTGTTTCCACCTTCCGTATGGACCCTGACAACCTTCCTGTTAAAACGCGGGATCGAATCCCGTTGGCAGTGCAATTTTTGAGATGTTTAATTGATTATTGTTTAATTACTAAATAACGTGCATGATCCCTAGATACTTCTGATATATTAAAACTATTTGGCTGTTTTAAGGGGTTTATAGTTTATAGATGTGAGAGCGAGTGTGGCCGAGCGGAAACTTGTGCGAGTTTCAATCCGATGCACCCACAGGATGCACCATAGTTCGAATCTCGACCGCACCAATGACTTATGTCAAGTTGTGTGCGCATGAAGCACATTTCAAATGTAGGGACAAAGAGGCAAACTAGATTTTTTTATGCAAAAAGCAATATGAGAGTGATTTTAGTAGAATATCGAAAGTTTACATTTACGTTGTTTTTCGATATAACTTGAAATATAGTTCAAGTACAAAGAAAGCGTAGCAACTGCTTCCCATTTGTTTTACTTTCGTGACGCACAGCAAAGCGAAGCGCACGTTCTGGACTGAGTATAATGTAAAAGATAATAATCAAAAAACGTGACGATCTTTACAATCAGTGAATATTTTTATCAAATGAATAATACTGTGTCACATGTTTATTGTAAAGTAAAGTTGGCCTTCAACTTGTGACTTGTTAAAACGGTTAGCTCTTTCAGCGGCGCGAGTACGGATCTTTTCGATAAATAAAATTCGATAAAATTGACAGTTAAAATCGATAAAGTGGGTTTTATCGATTTATTTTAACTGTCAATTTTATCGAATAAAACCCACTTTATCGATTTTAACTGTCAATTTTATCGAATTTTATTTATCGAAAAGATCCGTACTCGCGCCGCAGTACCGACCTGCATATATGTATGTTTAACCCTTACACACAAAATCAATTACTTATTAAAACAATTATTATACTTTTATTTGTTCATTTATTTTTGTGAATTTACATCCATGAAGCTAACACTCCACTTTGCTATCTCAAAATAGGCTACTAAGATAAAAGCTAGGATAAAAGATAAAAGGGCTAATAAGATATATTACCACGGAGGTCCCTGTAGTCCCTATATATAGCATACAGTAATCTTTATACACTTACTACAAAGTTATATAAGCGTGTCTTTATGTGTTGATACGTTTTATCAAAAATCAAGATGCTTGATTACCTACCTAGTCTCTAGTGGCTTGTTTTTTTTTATTTTACTTGACAGAAATCATTTTGTACTAAGTAAATATTATTGACGTATAAATGTGAAGTCCTAACATTATCAACCACATAGGAAAAATATGGAATTGGGTACTTTGATTTGAAATAAATGCTTTTTTATCTTTATAACGTTTATGTACCGAGTCCACACCTGCACACCTACTATTTTTGTGTAGGTACCTACTTTTAGTTGCCTGATTACGAAAAATACTATCGCAATATCTTTTTAGCGGGATGTTTATCTTTTCCTACAAAATTAAATGCAACCATTTTGATGAATACAGAGTTCGAATCAAAGATTTTTTGAACGATTCCGCATTCCGATATCGAAACGCAATGATAAATAATCTTTCACGTTGCTAAGTCTTAATTACTTTCCCAACGTCACATTGATTAATATATCTATAAATTATAATGATAAGTAGTAAAATTGCTTTAAAAAAGCGGGAACCGACTTCAAAGACAAACTACTGAACCAATTTCGATGAAGTTTCTATGGAACCAATCTGAAAGAATATATCCTTTTAAGTAAAGAAAGAATTTTCCAAATCAGTTTATAAATGACGGAGATCTGAGGTAACAAGCATGAAAAACAGACGAATTCAGAACCTCCTCCTTTTTTTGTAAGTAGGTTAAAAACAGCCAATAAATAAATCTTTGTGATAAGTGAAAATAGAAATAGTTTCTTTTATGGGATTTACAAAATTCCCTTTTTATAATATACAGGTTGAGTTTGAATTGTTATATTGTCCCAGAAGGGGGTGATAAGAACCATGGTTGTCGACAAGTAATTGTGAGAACCTCCCTTGGAAAAAAGTCATTCCAAATTTCCAAAAAATAAAAAATGGTTTCACACCAGGAAGTGCGTGGCATTTTCGTGATTTTTTTAATTCTGTTATAATCAACATTATCATTTGACAAAGTTCAACATAGTTCAAGCGAATGAGCTGATCTAAGGCTGCATGGAAGTTCTGTAGTAGAAGTTTGACGTAAACTTTAAATGCCTTTTCTTCAATGAAAAATTCTGAATTTCAAAAACTCATAGAACAAATGTTGTTGACCTCCAGGAGTACATTGATCCCCTTTCGGGATAACATATCAATATAAACTCAGGTTGTATTTATTAACTAGTGGCCCAGGGCTTTGCCCACGTAGCCTAAGTTACTCCTTGAAACATTAGCTAACTGCCGGTGAAAGTCCTGTCAAATTCAGTCCAACCGTTTTGGATATTACCCGGAACAAACAGACAGACACTTCAATTTTATTTATTTGTATAGATATATTAGTATTATATATATAATTTATTTAATTTTGTGCCTGGACCCTTACAAATACGGCATCGGGAGGTACCAATGTGTTAATATTACCTTTATAACAGTTTTTTACCTACTGTAAATCCTATTGCGCCCAAAATAAATCAAAACAAAACAACAATCAATATAATTATATCACGAATATCGGTTGTTGAAACTTAATCTAGTATTTTGCTATCGTGCATAGGAATATTTATCACAATCTTACAATCTGAGGGTTGCGTATTTAAACTATATGATCAACTTTGTTGGGACAAATTACAGCTAATGTTATTAAAAGAAGATAACGTACCGTTGTTACATGGAAAATAAATTAGTTTACACGTCTCGTTTCCTGTATTATCGAATATTCGGAATATACTTCTTCATCAGAGCCATATATCATTTTGACATTTAGATAAGGAAATATTATTTTACGGCTGCATATTTGTAACATCGCAATCACCACTATATTCTCTTTGATCGCAACTAGTACCTTTGCCATGACAAAGAAAATACACTGACTGCTATACTAGTATTGTGATATACAGATATATAAACCAACTCCATTTTATAATAGGGACTTGCACCTCTCGTAAGACGCATACTTGGAAAGGTTGAAAAGAAACGTTGGGCTCAAAAGTAGGACAAGTAGGTACAATGTATGCTAGTGCATTGGAAACAACATGAATGCATTTTTTATAATCAATTGGTTGGCGTTGGATCCCATTTCTTGTGGTAGAACGAAACGTTGGTAAAATGTCAAGTTTTTCCTCGCAAAAATCTCGGTTCTCATAGATATTACAAGCAAATAAAAATTGCTTTAATACGCAACGAACCATCTTCAGTAAAAAACTACTGAACCAATTTTGATGAAATTTCTATGGGACCAATATGAAAGTATATCCTACAGAATATATCTCTATATAAAAAAATAATTTTCAAAATCGGTATATAAATGATGGAGATCTGAGGTAACAAATATAAAAAAAAATACACACCGAATTGAGAACCCTCTCCTTTTTTGGAAGTCGTTTAAAAAATATACAGTAGTGTGATATATGGTATACAGCTGCCGGGACAAAAACTCGGTCGATAGAAAAGCATTTGACAATGCCCTTCCGGTAGAGCTAGAATCCAAATTCAGAATTTTCTAAATCACACTAACAACTAGTGGTGCGTCACGAGACACACGAGTAGTCACGACTATTTGACGTTTTCTATTACAAGCTTAGCATACCACCATCTCTGCTCTGATCAATCCGTCGCTTAATAATTATGCTGATGTTAAGCGACGATATGTGGATTTGACCACCAGTCTGCAGGGCTAAGATGAGTACCTACCGTTAGATAATAGGTAAAGTAATCAATTCACGAGTAAATATGTCTTCACGAGTAAATTGTGGCGCAGGAGTGTTTCAAATTTAAAATAAAATAGGTGCATGGCACAAAAAATATCTGTGGTGCATGGTATGGCAAACATCAAAGATCTAACATAACACCTACTACTTACATGCCCTTTGATCACCAGATGGAACTTTGTCTACCAACGGAGTTTTAGTAATTTTGTCTGGGAAAATGAAAACCAAAACATCAACTTACTACACATTAAAATTTACGATAATTATTTGTAAAACAAAATTTAGAGTCGGTTTTGAATTCTAAAATGATGACGGGGCGTGGTCGCAAGCTTTTCTACCCACAGGTAGAATGTTAACATGTTCCCGTGAACATGATGCTTGCGACAGCGTCGAAATATCGGGTGCTCATCGCTCAATAATAATCACTCCAATGTTGAACCAGTCACGTTTCATTGGTCGGCGACTTAAAAAGCGAAGATCATTGGTGGTTGATTAATGATTACGCAGAATATTTGATAAACATCGATGGTGATTAATCTTTCTTTTAATAGATTATACTAACTAAGCTTCCAAGGGCATGCAATAACACTAAAATGAAATCATTATGTATAATTATCATCAAATAATTGGTAAAATGAAACTGAAATCGTTGACCATGAATCATTTTAATTAATTCATATCGCCATTAAATAAAATGGATCATGTAGCAGTATCTGTTATCCTATAAATTAGTAAATTGAAAACTAGTTACAAAAACTATGCTTTAAAATTAAACAGTCATTAAAATCAATAACAATAAATTAACAACTATTAAAAACTGCATCAAGAAATGTTAGTGAAATCTACGTCGTAGCATAAGACGTAGCTGTAAGCTGTAAGCGTAGCTTTGCAATTGTGTAGCCGCAATGTTTCGTAGCCGGAAGCTACGTTACCCAAACAGCATAGCTATCTATTTGCTTGAAGATTTCCATGAATGATTTCCTTTCATTATCTGTTAAAGCTGAATCGTTGGTATTTTTTGGATTAAAGCGACGATTTCGCAATGATAGTAAATGATAGTAACAAAAGAATAGATACTGATGGAAATTGGGGCGGCCCCTAGTGTGGGACGCTACTTGTGTCGACACTTTGGCACCGTCTCATATTTCCGAGACACAAATTAGGGCTGGCGCCGCGGCTTCTTCTGCTGAGCGACTCAAACGGCGCAAATATGCTAACCTCGGGAGCGGTTACATATTTCAGCCGTTTGGTGTTGAAACATTGGGTCCGTGGGAGCTCATAATATTTTCAAAATTTTGTCAGAGTGTTTGATTGATGCGACGCGTAACCAAAATGCTGGTAACTATTTGGCTCAACGGATCAGCATTGCGGTTCAACAAGGCAATGCCACCAGCATGCTGGGTACGCTTCCAACTGGCAGTGGGCTAGAAGATTTGGATTATCTATAGGCTTACTTGGGCTTGTAGATTATCCAACTGTTTTTGTAGCTAGCTAGGTTCGATGTAGTGTTTATTTATGTATTAGCTATTTAATAAAGGCATTTAGCAATTTAAAACAAAAAAAAAATTAAAAAAAAATTGATTGTCTTGATTATGTTCACGGCAACAGGAAGCAGTAAAGAATTATAGGCTTTATCGTCCTTCGTAAACAATGTTCTGAGAATGTATTCTCTTTGTTTGGATGTATATTTTAGAATACGGTATACGATTATTTTAACCTGACATTATAGCTTGACCAGCAGGTGTATTATTAACTTATTTAAAACCAGGCAAGTTCCAGGAAATCCAATTGACGGTGGATTGTGGAAGATCATTGGCTGGCAAGTGTCACGTGACCACTGACTGGTTGCATTTAAGGAGTTTATAATACGCAATTAAATTTACGCTCTATATTGACGGGAAAGTAGTAGAGTTCAGTTCAGTGTGCTATGTTTATTTTACTGTAAACAAATATAAATAAAGTTTTTCAAACAATGTTTTTAAGGAACATAATATCACTTATTATTTAAATACTTTAAGCATACCGTCCTGGTTACTCTTTCTTGAATGACTGTTGGTAGCCCTGTCATTGTTTTCTTGTAACAACACTTTGTTGAGCTCTCGTTTTCTTCAACTGTATTCATAAACGAGGACCATACCTGCCTGGGTGGAGTACCACCGCTTTGCCGGCGCTTGCAGTAGGGTGCTATCATTTACAAAGAGGTAAATCTAAGCTTCTTTATCTTCTCGGTTTCTTCCACTGCCTCCAGCAAGGCATCTTAATACGCGCCTTTTGTCTGGCCGTGATAGAGATAATCTCTTTATGCCTACTGGTGCTAACATGCAGCGCAAAGAACTCTTCTCGTTATATCAAATGAAGAAATATGGGTGTCGATTCTGTTGATACCTTTGATAGCTATAAAACTAAACTCAGACCTGTCAAACATCTTCCATCTCTCTCTCGTCGTATAGTCGTCTTATATAGTTATTGGAAAGAGAGAGCGAAACTAAAATTAGGTTTAGGCATGAAACGCCAGAATTGACACCTTTACCTATTTTATTTTGAATTTGGAACACTTCTGCGCGAGAAGTTACAGTTATGCGTGAACATGTCACGATGCGCACCTTAGCACTGCTGGTACCTGTTCGCATATTAAGAAGTTCGAAGAATTGTTTAAAATATTAAAGCAATATTTTATTTAAAAACATTGTTTGAAAATATTTATTTACTTTAATTAGGTTATTTACACTATTTAGGCCTATGTTCAGCAGTGGCGTCTTCCGGCTGATGATGAGGTTATTTACAATAAAATAGTCAAAACACACTGAACTGAACTTAAACAGCAGGCATATTACGAACACTTATTTTCAGTCAATTTACAGCGTAAATTCAACGCAACTAGTCATAAACACTAATCCTCCTAATACATAGTAAAAAAATAGTTATTTAAATAAAATAGTTTCTTCATATGCTTGCTGTTATTGTTTTATTACTAAATCATACGACACTACTTGAAGTGTTAACGTAATCGCTTTACGGGAATAAAAATCTGAGACATTTTCGGTTGTCCAAGCGTTAAAGGATTTTGTTGTAAATGGTTAGTAAAAATTACACAAGGTAAGGAACGACGTATTTTTATTAATTTATGTTGTGGTATGGAACGCTTGCTTGCAAATTAAAGTTCATCTAAGCGTTTAGAAATATTTTTATAATTGAAGACGTAGTTATCCTACTTCCTACTTCATTCCTACTAATATTATAAATAATTGAAGACGTAGTTATCCTTCTTCCTACTTCATTCCTACTAATATTATAAATGAGAAAGTTTGCGTGTGAATGATTGTTACCACTCTGTATCACTCTGTAACAACTAAACCGATTTTGATGAAATTTGGAATGTAGATAGTTTAGGTTCTGGAATAATATATTGGCTATAAGGATAAATACTGGGCGGACGGAAGCTAGTATCTAATAATTTCAGCGTAGTAATTTTATTATTGCTTATTTCCTAATAGCAAATAAATACCTAATAAAACTATACAAATGTACCTAGTTGAGTTTAATTTGAATTTATAAATTGTTATGACTACGGTAACAACAACAGATAAAATAAATATATGAACTACCTAAATCCATAACATGATATTTTTTATGTCTTAATTGACGTTTATCTATTCAGCCCCTGTGTCTAGACAATAAACTTTATACAGTTTTATTGGTTTAAAAGAAGCCGACTTCACTTTAGCACCCGGTAATCTAATACGAGTAGATATTGTATACTTAGGTATACTTTACGTGGGTAGCGGTAAGTTCTAACAGCTGTTTTTTTGTTTAACAACATCCCATATAGGAATTTAGCGACTGTTCTGCCCATCTCTACCACGATAATAACTTATTTTTTAAAGTTCACAATTTGCTTGTGATTTTAATTGTATTGGTAGATTGCAGAAAAAGGAACCCACAGTTTTTTTCCCTAACAATTGATCTTAATATGACGTAACTATTACTATACATTTTTTCGAAATAAGTTTTGTTTATATTTTCATTTCGAACATTTTAATCTGAAATATCAAAACTACCTTTATATGGCCACTATTATTTATCAAAGCCTGTGACCTTCTCAACAACGCTATGTCATTGTTTGATCGTTGAAATGCCTTTAGACAATCCTATCTTGTAGAGAACTGAAATTAATCTTGAAACTTCAACTAACTATGTTCAATACTTTCTCAGAAAGAAAATAAATTCGTTTTAAATATTGGAATAATTTGCAAAAAATAAATCGGCGAGTAAATCCTTTGTGTGTAATTATCAAAAGAACATTATTTCTCGGTAATCATTGTAAATCAGTGTTTCATTATAATCAGATAGATAATCACCGACGAACATGTTCAAAAAACAGCGCTGAAGGTATAAATAATGTGCAATCAAGGATATCCATATCAGTATTTGTGCAGTTTTACAAGAACACTAACGACAAGTGACCATTAAATGAAAGGTAAGTCAAGGGAAACACCAACCCTTTGTTAAGTGACCAGTGATTTCATTTACTTAAATAGAGTTATATAAAAAGTAAGCCAGTATAGTTTTAATTATATAATAAAATATAGACTTTGACCCATAAATTTGTTATGAATAAAACAAAGAGGCAAAGTTAACTTACGATTTTATGAGTGTTAAAATTTTGTTTCTTTTCATGGTTCAAGATGACTTGCTTATTTCGAAAATAAGTCACGTGCTGTGTGTGAAAGAATAATTTCTAAAAATAACTTAGTATAGATTATTCAGCTCTCATTGATTCACCGCTATGCGTCATCGTAAAAAGTAATTAAGTCTAAAGTGCAACGATAGATGAATAAAGGAAATGCGCAATAAGGATTTCCAAAATTTAAGATAAATAAATAATTCATATTCAATCTTTCTTGTACAGAATGATAAAATATATTTTACACATCTGACACACCAGTTCTGTCTGTGTTGCAGATCATATCTTGAAATTAGGCATCAAATTTCATTTTATTGGTTATTAATCATTTTAGTTATTTATTAATATCTGTTCTCGGATCTTTGCCCGGACCTTTGATAGGCGTTAATGGAGCCGTAACCAACATTAAGAGGCCCTTTCTAATTACAATTAAAGGAAACTAGCTTCTGCCCGCGGTTTCACCCGCGTTCCGACTGGAACCCTGCATTGTTCCGAGATAAAAAGTAGCCTATGTTACTCTCCGGTCCATAAACTATATCTATGCCAAAAATCACGTCAATCCGTTGCTCCGTTACGGGACAAACCAACAAATAAACAAACCAACCATCATACAAACACACTTTCGCAATTATTATAGTACGGATATGGATTATGGGTTGGGGAGGTAGTAATGAGATGGACTATTGTAAGATATGAGAAAAAGCCTGAAATACTATAATGAATGTTTGATCACTTTAAACCGGTCTATGGAAACCAAGGGTCAAAGGAAACCAAATCAACTAGATTTAACCTAATGAAATAAATTCATAATTGTACTATCTTTTTTCAGGTACAGCGATATTACTGCTATGTGCGGTAACACTAGCTCAGGCTGAACAGCCTCAGCTTACCTTAAGCGGTAAGGTGTGTAATTGCAACCCTCAAGAAGCAACCAACTTGTGCTCGAAAAATGGATCTGATGACACTCTAATTGCGCATGAAAACTGCAACCAGTTCTACAAATGCTCTTTTGGTTCAGCTATAGCGTATAAATGCCCTGCCAACCTTTTATACAACCCATTAGCTGAAATATGTGATTGGCCAGAAAACGTCCAATGTGGCGATAGGCCTATCGTCGATATTGGCACAGAAAACGAAGACTGCAGTGAAGAAGATTCCAACAATGAAGGAGGGCAAGGTGGAAGCGGTGGTACTGACGATGGTAACAATGGAGGCACGTGCAACTGCAACCCTGACGAGGCACCTGTACTTTGCGCTGCCGAAGGTTCCAGTGGCATCCTTGTAGCTCACCAGAACTGCAACCAATTCTACAAATGCGATCACGGTATTCCTGTAGTCCTAAATTGCCCATCTGGACTTTTATACAACCCTTTTAAGGAACAATGCGATTGGGCCCATAACGTTGACTGTGGAGATCGACCCATTGTGGAAATTGAAGGTGATGGTAACAACGGCGGTGATGAAGACTGCGGAGATGGTGGCAATGGAAACGGTGACAACGGCAGCAGCGGTGACAATGGCAGTGGCGGTGACAACGGTGGTAACGGAGGTACTTGTAACTGCAATCCTGGAGAAGCACCTAGTATCTGCGGTGCTGATGGATCTGATGGCATCTTAGTTGCACATGAAAATTGCAATCAATTCTACAAATGTGACCACGGCGTGCCTGTAGTTTTAAACTGCCCACCTGGACTTCTATACCACCCTTACACCGAACAGTGCGATTGGTCACATAACGTCGATTGTGGAGACAGACCCATCGTTGAAATTGATGGTGGTGGCAACAACGGCGGTGATGAAGCTGGAGACAATGGCAGTGGAAATGGAGGCGGAAATGGAAATGGGGACAACGGTGGTGATAGTGGCAGTGGTGACAATGGTGGTTCCTGTAATTGCAATCCCGGCGAAGCCCCTGGAATTTGTTCTACAGATGGTTCAGATGGAACGCTCGTAGCTCATGAAAATTGTAATCAGTTCTACAAATGTGCTCATGGTGTGCCTGTAACCATTAACTGCCCACTCGGACTTGTTTACAATCCTTACATTGAATGCTGCGATTGGCCTGCTAATGTTAATTGCGGAGATAAGCCCATCGTTGAAGTTGATGGTGGTGGCAATGGAGAAGCCGGTGGTGACAACGGCAGTGGAGGTGGAAACGGTGATAATGGTACTGGCGGTGGAAGTGGTGGAAACAGCAATGAAGACAATGGAGGTACTTGCAACTGCAACCCTGAAGAGGCTCCAGGAATTTGCTCTACAGACGGATCTGATGGTACGCTTGTAGCCCACGAAAATTGCAACCAATTCTACAAATGTGCTCATGGAATACCAGTTACAGTAACCTGCCCACCCGGCCTAGTTTACAATCCCTACATTGAGTGCTGCGACTGGCCTACTAATGTTAATTGCGGAGATAAGCCCATTGTTGAAGTTGGGGGCGGTGGCAACGGAGGTGGTGATAATGGTAGTGGTGACAATGGTGGTGGCGAAAATGGAGGAGGTGATAATGGTGGTGGTGACAATGGCGGCAGTGGAACCTGTAACTGCAATCCTGGTGAAGCTCCAGGCATCTGTGGTGCTTCTGGCTCCGAGGGAGTTCTTGTAGCCCATGAAAACTGCAATCAGTTCTACATGTGCTCTCATGGCCTACCTGTTGCCCTGTTCTGCCCTAATGGTCTGCTTTACAACCCTTACATTGAACGCTGTGATTGGCCCACTCTCGTTGAATGCGGCGACAGACCCATTGTTGAGGTTGATGGAGGAGACAATGGCGGCGGTGACAATGGCGGCGGAGACAATGGCGGTGGTGACAATGGCGATAGTGACAATGGTGGTAGTGACAATGGTGGAGGTGACAATGGTGGCAGTGGAACCTGCAACTGTAATCCTGGTGAGGCTCCAGGCATCTGTGGTGCTTCTGGCTCCGAGGGAGTTCTTGTAGCCCACGAAAACTGCAACCAGTTCTACAAGTGCTCTCATGGCCTACCTGTTGCCCTATTCTGTCCTGCTGGTCTAAATTACAACCCTTACATTGAACGCTGTGATTGGCCTACTCTCGTTGAATGCGGCGACAGACCCATTGTTGAGGTTGATGGAGGAGACAATGGCGGCGGTGACAATGGCGGCGGTGACAATGGCGATGGTGACATTGGTGGTGGTGACAATGATGGAGGTGAGAATGGTGGAAGTGACAATGGTGGCAGTGGAACCTGCAACTGTAATCCTGGTGAGGCTCCAGGCATCTGTGGTGCTTCTGGCTCCGAGGGAGTTCTTGTAGCCCACGAAAACTGCAACCAGTTCTACAAGTGCTCTCATGGTCTACCTGTTGCCCTATTCTGTCCTGCTGGTCTGCTTTACAACCCTTACATTGAACGCTGTGATTGGCCCACTCTCGTTGAATGCGGCGACAGACCCATTGTTGAGGTTGATGGAGGAGACAATGGCGGCGGAGACAATGGCGGTGGTGACAATGGCGATAGTGACAATGGTGGTAGTGACAATGGTGGAGGTGACAATGGTGGCAGTGGAACCTGCAACTGTAATCCTGGTGAGGCTCCAGGCATCTGTGGTGCTTCTGGCTCCGAGGGAGTTCTTGTAGCCCACGAAAACTGCAACCAGTTCTACAAGTGCTCTCATGGTCTACCTGTTGCCCTATTCTGTCCTGCTGGTCTGCTTTACAACCCTTACATTGAACGCTGTGATTGGCCCACTCTCGTTGAATGCGGCGACAGGCCCATTGTTGAGGTTGATGGAGGAGACAATGGCGGCGGAGACAACGGCGGCGGAGACAATGGCGGTGGTGACAATGGCGATAGTGACAATGGTGGTAGTGACAATGGTGGAGGTGACAATGGTGGCAGTGGAACCTGCAACTGTAATCCTGGTGAGGCTCCAGGCATCTGTGGTGCTTCTGGCTCCGAGGGAGTTCTTGTAGCCCACGAAAACTGCAACCAGTTCTACAAGTGCTCTCATGGCCTACCTGTTGCCCTATTCTGTCCTGCTGGTCTGCTTTACAACCCTTACATTGAACGCTGTGATTGGCCTACTCTCGTTGAATGCGGCGACAGACCCATTGTTGAGGTTGATGGAGGAGACAATGGCGGCGGTGACAATGGCGATGGTGACATTGGTGGTGGTGACAATGGTGGAGGTGACAATGGTGGAAGTGACAATGGTGGCAGTGGAACCTGCAACTGTAATCCTGGTGAGGCTCCAGGCATCTGTGGTGCTTCTGGCTCCGAGGGAGTTCTTGTAGCCCACGAAAACTGCAACCAGTTCTACAAGTGCTCTCATGGTCTACCTGTTGCCCTATTCTGTCCTGCTGGTCTGCTTTACAACCCTTACATTGAACGCTGTGATTGGCCCACTCTCGTTGAATGCGGCGACAGACCCATTGTTGAGGTTGATGGAGGAGACAATGGCGGCGGAGACAATGGCGGCGGAGACAATGGCGGTGGTGACAATGGCGATAGTGACAATGGTGGTAGTGACAATGGTGGAGGTGACAATGGTGGCAGTGGAACCTGCAACTGTAATCCTGGTGAGGCTCCAGGCATCTGTGGTGCTTCTGGCTCCGAGGGAGTTCTTGTAGCCCACGAAAACTGCAACCAGTTCTACAAGTGCTCTCATGGCCTACCTGTTGCCCTGTTCTGCCCTGATGGTCTGCTTTACAACCCTTACATTGAACGCTGTGATTGGCCCACTCTCGTTGAATGCGGCGACAGACCCATTGTTGAGGTTGATGGAGGCGACAATGGCGGCGGAGACAATGGCGGTGGTGACAATGGCGATAGTGACAATGGTGGTAGTGACAATGGTGGAGGTGACAATGGTGGCAGTGGAACCTGCAACTGTAATCCTGGTGAGGCTCCAGGCATCTGTGGTGCTTCTGGCTCCGAGGGAGTTCTTGTAGCCCACGAAAACTGCAACCAGTTCTACAAGTGCTCTCATGGCCTACCTGTTGCCCTGTTCTGCCCTGATGGTCTGCTTTACAACCCTTACATTGAACGCTGTGATTGGCCCACTCTCGTTGAATGCGGCGACAGACCCATTGTTGAGGTTGATGGAGGCGACAATGGCGGCGGTAACAATGGCGACGGTGCCAATGGCGATGGTGACAATGGTGGTTTTGACAATGGTGGAGGTGACAATGGTGGCAGTGGAACCTGCAACTGTAATCCTGGTGAGGCTCCAGGCATCTGTGGTGCTTCTGGCTCCGAGGGAGTTCTTGTAGCCCACGAAAACTGCAACCAGTTCTACAAGTGCTCTCATGGCCTACCTGTTGCCCTATTCTGTCCTGCTGGTCTAAATTACAACCCTTACATTGAACGCTGTGATTGGCCCACTCTCGTTGAATGCGGCGACAGACCCATTGTTGAGGTTGATGGAGGAGACAATGGCGGCGGTGACAATGGCGGCGGTGACAATGGCGGCGGTGACAATGGCGATGGTGACAATGGTGGTGGTGACAATGGTGGAGGTGACAATGGTGGCAGTGGAACCTGCAATTGTAATCCTGGTGAGGCTCCAGGCATCTGTGGTGCTTCTGGCTCCGAGGGAGTTCTTATAGCCCATGAAAACTGCAACCAGTTCTACAAGTGCTCTCATGACCTACCTGTTGCCCTATTCTGTCCTGCTGGTCTGCTTTACAACCCTTACATTGAACGCTGTGATTGGCCCACTCTCGTTGAATGCGGCGACAGACCAATTGTTGAAGTTGACGGAGGAGACAATGGTGGCGGAGACAACGGTGGAGGTGGCAATGGCGGTGGTGATAATGGCGGTGGAGGTGGTAATAATGGAGACACGTGTGATCCTAGCCAAGCACCTTCAATTTGCGCTTCTTCAGGTTCTGATGGTGTTTTGGTGGCCCATGAAAACTGCAACCAGTTCTACAAGTGTGCCGAAGGCCTACCAATAGCACTTGATTGTCCGTCGAGCTTGCTATACAATTCTGTACTCCAAGTATGTGACTGGCCACAGAATGTTGTCTGTGGAGACAGAATTATTCCCGAACCTGAAGAGGAAAACAACAATATCGGTGGTGGAGACAATGGTGGAGACAACAATGGAGGTGACAACGGAGGTAGTGAAGGAAATAGCAATCCTAGTGAAGCACCTGCCATTTGTGCCAACGCCGGTTCAAACGGCGTCTTAGTGGCGCACGAAAACTGCGACCAATTCTACGTTTGCTCATATGGCAAACCAGTTGCCCTAGATTGTCCATCTAACCTTTTATATAATCCCGCTACCGAAGAGTGCGACTGGCCAAGAAACGTCAACTGTGGCGACAGGAACATCCCAGCACCAGAGAGTGGTGGTGAGGATAGCCCCTGTTCCTGCAACTCCAGAGAAGCCCCTTCTATTTGTGCCAGAAGTGAATCGAACGGCAAGTTGATAGCCCACGAGAATTGCAATCAGTACTACCTTTGTTTCGAGGGCACTCCCGTAGCGCGCAGTTGCCCACACAGCCTGTTCTATGACCCCCACACGGAACAGTGCCTCTGGCCCGTTGCAGTTAGCTGCGAAGGTAGAGTTATCATTAGTACGTCTAACTATGCTTCCCTCAACAAACACTCAAAAGCAAGACGAGGAGATTTCTAGTTAGTAAATAGTAATATGACCTAGTTTATTTAAATTGTGACTGAGTTGCCTATAATTTCTCAAATTATCTATTCCAATGTTACCTGATTAGTTAGGGGCAGGCATTTAATGTTAAATTGTACGAAAATTAATTTATTATTATATTTATTGAATTATAAATTATCTCGGCAATGCCATGCCGCCTGTTATTATGTAATATAGTATTAAATATAACTACTTTTAAATATATAATTATACTAAATATGCAATTATGTTGTTTTTCTTTTATTTATAACATCATTTATCAAACGTTCTTAGGATACCTTAGTTCTTAATTTTTGAAGATGTTTTTTTTTCAATTCACAAGTTTGAACAGTCAAAAAGACAATACGAACCAATAAGGACCAATTCCAAAAATAAGTTTTTGATGTCAATCGATTCTGCGTACCTATGGATCATAACAGTCTTCTAAGAACGTGTGTAGGTATGTTAGTTTAGATAGCAATTAACAATCAAATTAATTATCCTTCGATAGTTACCAAAATATTGCAAATGAAGTACATAGCATATCGTTGTAAAGTTAGTTCTAATAACAGAAGTCAATGAACAAAGAAAAAAGAATGTCATGCATCTCAAGAAGTCTATCGTTCAAATTCATCATAATTCGTCCGAATCCCATCATCATTCGTTCCAATAGCTTAGTTGGTAAACATCTAGTCCGGATTGCCAGAAGATGCGGTTTCAAATCTCGTTGTCAGCAAAATTTTTGTGATATTTAGAATATTCACATAAAATATATTCCATAACTTGAAACTAACGATCGAAAATTATTTAAAAAAAAAACAAAGAACCTATCTGCCTAGTAAATACTGAGGAGAATGAAAATAAGTGTCACTCCCACAATTAATTAAAACTAATCTTAAATTTATTTATACTTTTTTTAATGCTATTGGTTAACTAGACGAGCGGGTCGTTTGCCTCATGGTAAACATAACGCTGACCCATAAAAATTGCAGTGCCACTCAGAACATTCAAACATAAAAGCCTGCGCGGCACTGCAGTGGACTCGTTATCGTGATAGGTACCTTATATTAAAACCCATCAAGCCGCGCGTTTGAGCTACAGAGCGTGCCAAAAAAATAGACAGACATACATTAGGTACATACTCTCGAAAAATATTATCTTCCTTTCCTAATATAGGGTAATAAATAAAACTTCCTCCTTTCATAACCTATCCAAAAAGTTACAAATTAGTTTAAAACTTGTTTTGAAGAAGTGTCTAACCGTTGCCTAATTCAATTCTGTTGTGAAATTTCTAATCATTTTAGACTTTATGTATTAGACACTTTTAGTGTGAGTGGAGACTTTTAAATGGCTGTTGTATTTTTTAGTTTAAGATTTATTTTATTATTGTATAGTCGATAGTCTTCCCAAAACATAATAAATAAATAAATAAAAAAAGACACTATCTATAGCGAAACAGGCGTCTAAAAGTTGTTTTTGGTGGTAAGACGGTATATACAAGAAAAACTCAATCGAAACTTACACCTATAATAGGAGCCAGTCTAATACTTGAACAAGCTGGATTCCGAGGAAATCCTGCTCTAGCCAGGTACTTGGTCTGACACAACACAGAGGATAGAGATGAAGCTAAAAAAGTTACGAGAGCAATCTTCGTTGACCTACCTGCCGCATGCAACACTGTCAACATCAAACGGCTACCTACTCTATAAAGTAGAATGCTTGATAAAAGACACCAGATTTGACCGTATACTCGCAACCTTCGATTCCAAGTGCACCTGCAAACCATAAAAGTAGATGGCGTTGTCAAAATGGGCTACCACAAGGAAGTGTACTGGCTCTTCTTACTCTTTAACATTTACACCAATGGCCAGCCAATCAACCCGCTTACAAAGCACTTTCTTTACGCAGACGACCTAGCGCTGACAGCACAAACATCTACATTTGCAGAGGCTGAGGAACGATTGACGGTTGCACTTGAAGAATTGTACAAATTCTATAGTAATCCTAATTTCCTCAGGCCTAACCCTTCCATAACGCAATCATGCGTATTTCATCTCCGTAGTAATCAAGCCGAGCGTAGCCTTGAGATATCATGGCGCGGTATTCCGATCGAACACTCCCCCAATCCCAAATACTTAGGAGTTAAATTTGATAGGTCCTTGAATACAAAAGTCAATATTACAAGACCACTGAAAAAGTTAGCACGCGCAATAATCTCCTCCGGCGTCTGATATCCAAGAAGCGGGGAGCTACACCACACGTGCTCCGTACGGTAAGGATGGCGCTATTCAGCTGGTAAGTTCGCGTGCCAAGTATGGCATCGATCTGCACCCGCAAAGAAGGTAGACACTGCCCTAAACGACGCCTGTCGGTTTATTACTGGTTGCCTCAAACCCACTCCACTTTTTACGTTATTGCACCACCTGCGAGATGCAGCGAGATGTTGCGTGTAGCATTGAAAAATATAATCAAGAAACCGACTACTAGCACTCACTTTTTGAACACCAAGAAGTACGGAATCGACTTAAAGAAGCCGAAAAAGTGTCACGCAACGCCTCTTAGAAATATCATTCCAGCCGAACAGAGAAAATCATATCACCTGGCAAGCCAAACGCCCTGTACCATCCAACTATGTACAACTATCTGAGGCCCTCCTGCCAGCTCATGACCTGCAATGGCCAAGCTGGAAATCCCTCAATTGCCTTCGAACCCAGGTTGGCTGCTGCAGACATAGCTTAGCCAAATGGGGCTTTATAGACCCATCCTTGGGGCACTGCTGTTGTGGAACCCCGAAACAAACAATGGTCCATTTATTATCATGCTCTACGTGCCCAAAAACCTGTACATACACTAAAGGACCTCACCACTGCGTCATATGCTGCGGTGGCCCTGGCCACATATCTAGCCAGCATTTTATGGGTCTTACCACAAAAAAATAAACACACGTTAAACCTGTGTTAAATACTGTTTAACGCCTAAACATGCCTTAGTTACGCGATTAAATATGAGCAACCACAAATCCTGATTTAAGTAGTGTAATATCGTCTGTAAATGACTATCTAAACGAGTTTTATAAACCAGTCCTATTTTTAACCGACTTCCAAAAAAGGAGGAGGTTATCAATTCGTCGGGTTTTTTTTTAATGTTTGTTACCTCAGATCTCGGTCATTTATAAACTGATTTGGAAAATTATTTTTTTATTTGAAAGGGTATACTTTCAGATTGGTCCCATAGAAATTTCATTAAAATCGGTCCAGTAGTTTGTCACTGAAGTCGGTTCTTCGTTTTTTTAAAGAAATTTTTTCTATACAAAGAATCCTACGCCAAACCACCAGAAATGAGAAAATGTGTGATTTCAATATTTCTTTATATTATTTGATAACGAGACGAGCGGATTCGCCTGATGGTAAGCATAACGCCAACTCGTCAGCCCATAACAATTGCAGTGCCACTCAGAACTTTGAATGCGTAATATCATACAGCTATATGTTGTATGCTATGTAGCTGAAAAGCTATATCTAACAATTAGCTACAATAATAAGGACATGTATCTAACGAAGTTTGACGAAGCCTGAAAACATTATAAATTACAAAATGTAGCTATTTAGAAATAGTATTAATTTTTTTTTAATAATATCATACATAGTAATAATTAATAAAAATGCAACTTTGCATTTCAAACATCCTATCAAAATGCGTTTATTTCAAGCAGGATGAAGTCAAAGGAAAATGTATCGATGAGCAATATTCCATCAAATAAGTGAACAGGATACGAACGCTATATAAGTAATAGTTTATTCGCTTTTAATCTAATATCTGTTGCAGAAGGCGGCGACGGGCTGTTGCGTGCTTGTTCAAGGAGACGGTGCAGCCAGCACTCTGGGGCCAGTCGCACACCTGGAAAAATAAGGTAATTACTATTAAAACTTTTTTTATGCTATTTGGTAACAAGACGGGCTGATCGTTTGCCTGATTGTAAGCATAACGCCGGCCCGTAACAATTGCAGTGCCACTGAGAACTTTGAACTGCGGCACTGCAGTAGGCTCGTTACCCTGAGAAATTAGGTACCTACTAAATCTCATAAAGAATTTTTAGAATCGGATCCGCGGTTCCAGATATTAGCGGTTACAAACAAACAAAAAATAGTATAGATTCTGCAACCTGCCCAAATGCTTCGTCGTTGATTAGTCTAAATGCACGACGTTCAATAGGATCTAATGCTACTAATTGATATTATTGTACACAGGTATAGTATTAAGTATTCTACATTTACAATAGACTTCTCAATTATTATTAATTAGGAGTACATTTTAGAATAGAAATTAAGCACCAATGTAGTACATACCTGCAGGGTAGGGTTAAAGTGCAGCGTTGGTGAGCACTGTCTTAGCACTTTATCTCCCCACACGCAGTAGTAGAACAGGTTACAGTCCTCCTCGTTGGGCAGCAGCCAGTGCACGTGTGGGTCTACGGGACAGCCGTTCGGGAGGAAGTCCACTTCGATTTCCTCCTCAGAATCCTCGGGCTCTGGCTGTGGTTCTGGCTCTGGCTCAGGCTCAGGGCTGATATCGACCTCACACTCAGGAGCGTGAGTAGTCGTAGGTGCGGGGGTGGTGGTAGTCGTAGTGGTAGTAGTTGTGGTTGGTGCGGGAGTAGTGGTGGTCGTTGTGCTAGTAGTTGTGGTGGGTGCAGGGGTGGTGGTGGTAGTAGTAGAGGTTGTGGTTGGTGCCGGGGTAGTGGTAGTGGTCGTTGTTGTGGTAGTGGTTGGCTCGGGAGTAGTCGGCTCAGCAGTAGTCGGCTCAGGAGTTGTTGGTGCAACAGTTGTGGTGGTGGTTGGCTCAGCAGTAGTCGGCTCAGGTGTTGTTGGTGCAACCGTTGTAAAAGCTGGGTCGATCCTGTCGGTGCAGTCGACGTTGTGCGGCCAGTCGCACTGCCACAGCTCCAGATTGAAGTACAGGCCGGCGTAACAGGTGTACTCAACAGGCTTGCCGAAGGCGCACTTGTAGAACTTGTGGCATTCTTCGTGACGCAGCAGCAGTTCGATCTCCCAATTGGTCTCCTGCTCCGGTGGACACACTTCGACTTGCGCGGCTGCCACCGCGGCCGACGCCACTAACAATAACACTGAGATACCTGAAACGTTCATATTTTGTATAGGTATTTTACAGTGACAGTAATTTTAATTATTTTTTCACAATTACGATAAGTTTATTGTCACAATTTGTTATTTTTCTACGCACACCAACCTTTCATTGTGGAATTCAGATGAAAATTGTTACGGTTCCTGATATCGAAATAAGTTATATACCTTTCGTAAAGAAGCCAATCAATGACGTTTCTAATCTACAAGATGAGCGCTAAAGCATTATTTTATCAGCATTTTTCTTGTGATTTCAATTTATCTACAACATTTCATGATAATTATTACTGTGATTATACGTTTTGGCCGAATGTTTACAGACGTTTATCTTTTACGTTTTGTATTCAATATTATCGCGTAATATACAGTCGCGTCGGGAATTAAAATAAGTACCCGGGTGGTATTTTATAAAAACCGTTTTTTTTTTGAGAAATTGCATTTTTACTATTAATACAATTATATACTTAAGTAAACTTAAAAAGCAAAACCTTACCTATCTAAATACAAATATTCATCCTAATCGTTAGAGGCGTTTCCGAGATACGCGAAATAAATTTGTAAATATAGAAGAAGTTATTAAGCAGTTATCTTACCATGAAAGTGTAGAAAGACAAAATTTTAAGTTACTTACGAACTTTGGCATGAAACACTCTCATGGTAGGAAAACTGCGATCTGACAGCCGAAACTTCGACGTTCGATTTTCAGAGTAAGGCCGCATTCAAATCAAACCTATAGTCAGCCGCCGACTGTGACCGAGCGTTACGCAGTTTACTGCTTTTCCAGTTCGTTCACACCAAACCGACAATACGCTATCATGCTATGCGTAGTCACTGACTCTCGGCAGCCGATTGTTGTACTGCGTCACTAAGCGCCGCGGACGCTGATTTGCTACGTAGCTGAATGTACGCTACGTTCAGCTACGTAGCAATTAGTTCCAGCGCCGGCCGGCGGACTCCATTCATTCGAGCCAACTCTTTCGTTCACACCATGCTGTGGCGTATTGTACAATACAGCGTGTTGTCAGTATAGTGTGGACGAAATATGCAATGCACTTACACACTGGGGCTCACAGTGAGCCTGCTCACAGTTGGTGCCTTTACTATACGTTTGGTTTGAACGCGGCCTTAGGTCCCTGTTTTGTATAGTGGAGATTTTTAGCTGTCCAACAATGTAAACAAAGAAGGGCTCATCAACCGATGACATAGAAATTCAAATTCAATTCATGTCATTGGCTAGCGATCGAATCAGTATTGCTGTCATGGGTTGGCATCCGCCGAGTTTGGGCTAAGTACGTCGGGGTGCTATGCCGGGTAACCTCCACGCGGTGTACCCTGGGTACCCGTCAGCAACATCTCCTGGTTGACTTTTCGGTCCCGGAGGGGTTGCTGACGGGTAGCTGATAACCCGGCGAGGTGGGCCCCTCTGCGTGTCCCTCTGAATGGGTCAGCAGAGGGCACAGCGGACGGGGCAAAGGGGCTGAGCGGGGTCCGAAGGCCGCAGGGACGTGACAGTGAGGAGGGGCGCGCTGTTTTCAGCGCGCCAATAATAGACGGGACCGGGAGATGGACCCCTGCCCTGACCGGCGTGCCCTAGTTGTCGCTTAGGGCGGGGTCAACGAGGAGGGGTGCGCTGTCTTCCAGCGTGGGACCAGGCTGAGAAAAGCACCCTGCTCCCGCTGGCAGCGCGCCAATTACCGGACGGGACACTGGACGGCCCCTCTTATTGGGGGGCTGACGAGGAGGGGCGCGCTGGCCACCAGCGTGGGACCAGGGGGATACCCCTTAGGGTAAGGAGCTCCCCTGCTCCCGCTGGCAGCGCGCCAAATTATCGGACGCGACACAGGAGGAGGAAAGCCCCCACTCTGATTCGCCATACTCGGGGTGGGGGCAAACTTACCGGAAAGAGACGAGGGGAAGCGCGCGGCCGTGGTCTGCGCCCGCGCGCCTCTATGATGACCCCCGGCCTAAGCGCCGCCCTTTGGATGGCGTGGTGGGTGGGGGGCGAGGAGGTGCTCAGTCGAGCACGGAGACGGGGGTGCGGTCGAACCCCTCCGTCTCCTCCGGGAGGACCTGGGGCGTCGGATGCGGGGGCATTCGGCGTCCCGCACCTGCTTATAGGTAGGGTCCTCCCGAGGCGGAGGCGATGCGCTTACGTTGGGCGCATCGCCTGGCCGTGCGGGGGAGAGGTTCTCTCCCCGCGAGGCGGGTCCGCCCTGGGGGGCGGACGACGGCTGACGGGGTCCTGTGCGGAGTGCGAAAGCGGAACCGCGACCCCGTCCAAAAGCTGAGCCGTAAAACGTCCCAGGGTTTTTTAGTGGGTAGGACGGCTGCGCAGTGGGCGAGCGTGAGTCCCACACTCTCTCCGTTGCCCCCCCCGGGGCGCGGAGGGGTAAGCTCGCAAAGGAGTTTTTCCCTGGGGAAAAAAAAAAAAAAAAAATGGGCTAAGTACGTCAACTCACAGATTTGTAATATAGTACGTCAACTGATCCGGCTTGGACAAAACCCGCGTAGGTTAGTTGAGATTATGCATACCTAATATTTTCAATTGGTCTACTGGACCCGTCGACAAATTTTGTAATTTTTAAAGGCATGGAGAATGCAGAATTGCAGATGCATTGCATTCGAGTCATTATTCATTATTTCATATAATTCATTATTTATATTTATTATAATTTATTATTTTGTGGTGGGATCAGTTGACGTAATAGTCTTTGTTTACATTATGAGACAAGTATAGAAAACCAGGATATAGTTCATACCGTAATCAAAGTCACGTGACAATTTGGAGCTTTTAAGCGGGAAATTTCAAATCGTATCTTTTCTGTAAAGCAAAGCCGTTTTATTATTAGTTTTTTTTTGCGTTTTTAACAGAACAAAGCCCCCGGCTCCTGTTGTTGGTTTCTGTTAAAAAACTATCCATAAAATAAAAGCCGTTCCGAAAATTAGTCAACATCCCTATTTAAATATGTATGCTGGGTACGCTTCCTACTGGTAGTGGGCTAGAACATTTGGATTATCTATAGGCCTACTAGGGCTTGTAGATTATCCAACTGTTTTTGTAGCTAGCTAGGTTAGATGCAGTGTTTATTTATGTATTAGCTTGTTAATAAAGGCATTTAGCCAGTAAAAAAAAATATGTATAAAAAGTACGAGTCCTTATAGATACATTTATATAATTTATCTTATTGAATCCATCTAGGGGGCGTCAGCGAAGATATGGCCCATAGAAACAAATTATCCACATCAGATAACTTGTTCTTATCAAAGTTAAATAACGGACCTTTTTTCAATCCACAAGTGCATGCAACGACGCACGTGAACGTATTTTTATTTTGTTTTGTAGTTTTTTATTTTTATAGGTAGTATAGATATATCTTGTAATAGAGCTTTAGAACAAGGTTGCAATAGGACAATAGGAGTGTGTCTGTTTGTCCGCCCAATTTCAGTTCTTATAAACTACACACTGGTTTTTGATACGGTTTTCAGCAATGGAATTTGCGTCTGCCCGCGGCTTTCACCCGTGTTCCGTTCGTTGATCCGTTGCTCTGTTGCTGCGTGAAAGAAGGACAAACCAACAAACGTACAAACACACTTTCGCATAATATAGATATAATAAAATTTTACGTAACTGAACCATAATTATCTGTTAATATCTAATAAATGTAACATTGGAAAATAAAATATAACTTTGTATAATAATAAAATATAACATTGCATTACAATCCAGTCTGCCGATATTTTTTTATTATTCATTCAACCCGACATTTCAATAATTAAAAAGGCTACTAAATACTAAAGGTATACGGTTTATTTTCATTTACAACAAGATCTGTTTGAGGAGGCGGCGGCGGGCCACGGCGTGCTTGTTCACGGACACTGTGCAGCCAGCGCTCTGAGGCCAGTCGCACACCTGGAGACACAAAGACAAATAATGAAACTTCCCCACGATACAGGCGTGGCCTAGTGTGGGGATCGTAGGATACATCATACCACTGTTTATAAACCCTCTGCATAAACTCCAACATATTATTTAAGCTTATATGTTGATTCATCTAGGAATAAATATTTTATCATTTTCATATTTTGGCACTCGTCCGGACGTCTGATAATGTTCAAGATCTGTGGGTTAACCACAGATAACTGAAATTTTAAAGCTATGATGGCTCAGTAGTAACGATGTCGCCCGTCGTCAGTCGACGATTCGAAATCTACATTTTGAGCTTTCAGGTAAGAAATGATCAAGCAACTAAAGAGCTTTTTCTAGTTCTGGCCGAGCCCAGCAGGAGTGGAGCAAGAGCCAGTTCCTATTTTAGATTTTGCGTGTTTACAATTTTCATCTACGTACCTTGCCACTTGTGATTAATAAACTACCCAATTATTATTGAAGGGCTGTTATTAATTGTATTTGTAAACAAAAAATACTAAACATAGCAATATAAGTCATACCTGCAGGATAGGGTTGAAGTGGAGCGTAGGGGGGCACTCTCTAAGCACCTTTTGTCCCCACACGCAGTAGTAGAACAGGCAACAGTCCTGCTCGTTGGGCAGCAGCCAGTGCACGTGTGGGTCTACGGGACAGCCGTTCTCGAGGAAGTCAACATCGACCGGAGGCTCCGGTTCGGGCTGGGGTTGAGGCCTAGGGCTGGTTACAGCCTCGCACTCAGGAACGTGAGAACTCGTAGGTGCGGGGGTGGTTGTAGTCGTGGTGGTAGAGATTGTGGTGGGAGCAGCGGTGGTGGTAGAGGTTGTGGTGGGAGCAGGGGTGGTGGTGGTAGTGGACGTTGTGGTGGGTGGAGGGGTGGTGGTAGTCGTAGTAGAGGTTGTAGTGGGAGTGGGGGTGGTGGTGGTAGTAGAGGTTGTGGTGGGAGCGGGGGTGGTTGTGGTAGTAGAGGTTGTGGTGGGAGCAAGGGTGGTGGTGGTGGTAGTGGACGTTGTGGTGGGTGCAGGGGTGGTGGTGGTAGTAGTAGAGGTTGTGGTTGGTGCCGGTGTAGTGGTAGTGGTCGTTGTTGTGGTAGTGGTTGGCTCAGGGGTAGTCGGCTCAGGGGTAGTCGGCTCAGGGGTAGTCGGCTCAGGAGTTGTCGGCTCAGGAGTTGTTGGTGCAACTGTTGTTAAAGCTGGGTCGATCCTGTCGGTGCAGTCGACGTTGTGTGGCCAGTCGCACTGCCACAGCTCCAGGTTGAAGTACAGGCCGGCGTAGCAGGAGTACTCAACAGGCTTGCCGAAGGCGCACTTGTAGAACTTGTGGCATTCTTCGTGACGCAGCAGCAGTTCGATCTCCCAGTTGGTCTCCTGCTCCGGTGGGCATTCATCTACCTGACCGCTTACCACCGCCACCACAGCCACCAACAATAACACTGAAGAACCTGAAATGATTCATATTTTTACACAAATGGCATTAACTTTAATTTTTCGTTATTACTAAGCCTTATAACATGTATATATAATATAATGACAATTAAAATTTATTTTCTTTTTCTACGCACACCAACCTTTCATTATTAAATTCAGATGGTTATTGCTACGCTTCCTGGTGTCGAATTAAATTATATACCTGTACAATAGTAGCCAATCAGCGCTCCTGATCTACAAGATGAGTAGCGCCGAAACACTACTTTATCAGAATTTTTCTTGTGATTTATTTATCAACATTGTTCAGAGATAATAAAACACTTTAATTAAAAGCTGTGATTACGTTTTGTGAAACTCCCAGATTAATATCTGTTACGTTGCGAATATGCTTTTTTAAATGCCATTTCACTATTGACTACTTATACTATGTACTGGTAGTTAGAATTGTATTTATATCAGCACGGTGTTTCTATTTATAATTTCATACAAAGAAAATTAAAATAGAATTGACAAGTCTTTAAGAAATGATAATTAGTTAATTATTTCTTTATGTTGTTTAGAAATTTGAGTAAATTTTATGATCTTCGAGGCCTACATCGTATTACAAGTAGGTGATTGTAGGTCAGTAGACGCCACGAGAGAAACGATCCCCTCACTCGGAATTGGTGGCGCCAGGAAGTCGGGAGCCGCGGGCGGGCAGCCGCCCAGCCAGCCAGTCTGCGCTCTCACGCCCGCCCTAAGCTATCGTGCGCAAGATCTCAATTGACACTGTACTTTACACACGAAAATGAAATAGTGTTTATTTATAATAATATATTAACGTGTACGAGAAAGTTTTAATTAAATGTTTAAAATTATATGTTTAAACAAAAATGATCGTGAATACAATCATGTTTGCCACACTAATATGCTGTGTGGCATTATCTAAATCTAAACCTCCGTCGGTTGAAAAAACCACAGCTGAGATAAAGAAGATTCTAGAAGAACATGAGCAGGTTCTGTCCAAGGTGAACAAAAGTAAAGCGAGCGTTCCGGTCAAAATCACAAATTATTCGAAACCTAAGTTTAATCCTGAAATACACGAGAACGAAGCTCTACCGAAAATAATCACTTCTTCAGTGTGAGTATTTGCAATGATAAAACTGCATTGTTTATAGTGGTCATTCATCTACCTACAGTCCTACATATAACTACTTGATACTTGATTTTATTGATTACTGCAATTATATCTTGTTTATTGTTCAAGATGTGGAATAAAATTATTTCTGGTCTTGTCCGAACATTTGGGACTGATGGAACTTATTTTATCAGATGTATAAACTTTTAAAAGTGAATCGCAGACACAGATACCATTTTCATACTTCTTACAAAAGACAGTATGTGCCATCTACGACATATGTATTCACGAGAATTTATAGATGGAATGAATTTATAGACTAAATGGATGGACGTATAATATAAATTACACAATAGCAGAGCCCCTATAGTCTAGCAAAAAGTTTTAGAAACAGTAAGCTTATGTTATGAGAATGCACAATCCTAAGAGACTACTAATCTAAGGGGTTTTGACTTTTGAAACGTTTAAAGGGAAATTTAAAGAAATTCAATATACCTCATTCACATAATTATGCGCACACTACTTAGTTTAAACCCTGTGACCCTGTAACAGCATTGGCTCTTAGACGAGATAGGTATATTGGAGTTATAAGTTAATTTGTGCGCTATATGCTGACATAAAACTATTAACGAATTGAAGCTCCCTTCCAGGCTTTCTTTAGTACCTCCCATGAATTTTTAATGAAACTTATGTCGACTGCGACATACTCGTATGTTTTTGTTAAGAATTCATGGGAGGTTATCAAAAAGCCTTTGTGCATGTATACAATATAATATACATACAGTGCATGCACCCATAAGTCAAACCTACAAGCAATGTTTTATTTAAAAAATATTGCCTAATGTATAGCACTCAAAACTTTAGTAGTTGACCTTACAATAAAACAATCATTATTATTGAATAATTATCATAACTTAGTTAATATGAAAATCACTTTGTCATCAGGGTGCAAGAGTGGGCAGAAAAGATATCGAGCGTTCTTTTCAAAATGGAAAAAGACGTTGTACGAAGAGAGGAATTGTTGAAAGGCTTTAGCGATATTAAAATGCAAACTCGCAATGGGTCCGCTATCGTCAGCAGAATGGCTTCAGTGGTTGAGGATCTGCTGACGAGGAGAGCTCGCGCTGCAGAGGAGATCATGCTAAAAGCTGAGGAGTTGACTAAAGACATAGACTTCAAGGAGTACTCCCCTCACGAGAGTTACAAGTTTGATTCTAGTGTTGTAAGTATCTTGTAGTTGTTTGTTTTTGGACTACCTACTGGCCTTTTTCGTAAAGACATTTGAGGGAGCGCGCGGGATACGATTTTTACGCATGCTTAGTGTTTATTGAAGTGTTACCTCTGCCGATATCGATAACGATAAGATATAAAAATCAATGCCAATAACATTTGCGGAAAATCAATATCAATATAAACGTTGTTTTGCTACTATTTTAAGACTGCACAAAAAGGAGTGTATATATGTTATTAGGGTTCATGTATGTATATGAGTTTCTTTATTCCACCATAACTTGTAAATGCCTGAACAGATTTGGATGAATGGGGTATCGACGTTACAATCCTTACATCATCCCGAGTGACACTGTCGCGCAGTCGTGTTTTTTTATGTAACTTTTGTTACAATGACTTGTTTACTAAATGTATGTAGGAATCGGTACTGTCTGTTTTTTAAAAGCTTTAAACTGGCGTGAGAATTTTATACGAAACCACGCTGGAGTTAGTAACGTATGAAACATTTAAGTTACTGGCCCGACCGCCAGATGCTTTTACCATCTAAGTTATGGGAACGAATGATATTAGAGACGAAATTCTTAACATTTACGACTTTTCTTTCGGCTAACAAGTCGCAAATACTCCGGAGACTGTCCAAAGACGTTCAAATCCGGATAGCAGAAATTTTTGAAATTTAATTTTTCGAATAATTTATAATTATTTTCATATTAAATTTAAGTAAATATCTATCTAACGGTTTGGTTTCTACTATTTTCATATCAACACAATAACAAAGTTAACGTCACCATATCTTATCTCGTAGCTACGTCACCTTAATCGAGGTATAAACCCAAAATTTCAAATTATTATTAACTTGTTATTAATTATTTTAAGGATTTGGATTTAATAAAGAAGACATTGGAACCCGTTAAGCCCAATGCGTACCCATATGTGGCGATACCACTGGCCTGCAAGAGCACTGACAAAGTGCGGTTGGCCCCCAGCAAACACTTCGACGCCAATGTGTCTCTCGACAAAACTAGCGTTCATGTCGCAGCCGAGGTTTTTGATTGTGGTAAGAATGCACTGTCCCCTTTCGATATAGATATTAAAACCTTGAGATAATAAAAGGCCATCTATAAATTGCAAGCTCTCCATTGGAGCACATAGGCGTGGCTATACATCTTCTATGCATAGATATGCTATGTGCTGCAATGGAGAATTGACGAATCAGCAAATGTGGTTTACCAACTTTAATGATTTTTTTTCCATCTAAAAATGTTTTTATTTATTTCCACCGTCGGATTACTCGGTAACGCATCCGCATGTCTATCCATTTGTGAATGCTGCATCAAACTTTTGTTGTAAGTGTAACAATAAAAACCGAATGCTTTATAGATTATAGAGTAAAACAACACCTGGATTGGTCAGAGAAGCTGCTGTCCACATTTCAAAAAAACCATGCTCAAGACGCTTCAACCCACTACCAATATTTCTGCAGCGCGAATGGGTTTTTAAGACATTATCCAGGTATACATTTTATGTTAAGTAAATCTGCAAATGTTACTTATAAGCTTTTTCGAATTACGCTCTACATTTTGCTTTACAATATTGTATGGTGTAACCTGGTAATTGTATGTCACAGTCACAGCTGGCACTATGTTAGATGGTTGTTAAAAATACTAAAATGTTTTTTATTTTTATATCTAACAGCAGCGCTCTGGAGTAGCATGTTCAAGCTGCCCTACGACAGCACCTCTGACATCTACGACTGTCGCCTGCGGCCCTGGTACGTGAGCGCAGGAGGGGCGCCTAGAGACGTGCTTATACTTCTCGATGCCTCTGGCTCCATGACTAACTCGTCTAATCTACTGATTGGCGAGCAGTTCACATTGGCGCTCCTCAGTGCGCTTACTGACGATGACCACGTCAACGTGCTGAGGTTTAATGTCCAACTGGAGTCGCCTATCGACTGCTTCAGTGATCGACTAGTACCAGTGAGTTCTTTGATTTAGGAAATTATTGCTATGGTTAATGATTGTTTATAAATAGTTTGATGATACTTGCTACTCTAAATGATATTTAAATTTGAGTATTTGATTTTTGTATATTAGTTTGCTTATAATTATGTCGGTCAAGAAAGTATATTGTTCTGGATTTTCAGTTGCCTCTGAACCTTTAACTGTTATAATTACTGTGATAAATAAATATTACTAAATCTAGTCAGGTATAAGATCATGTTTCTATGTTTGTGTACTATCGAAAAAACTGCCAAATTCTAGGCAAACCATGTGAACTCGGCGGCCATGATAGCTGCACTAAAGCCGTACCGATTTATCAACACGACGTGGATGGAGGACGTGCTGGAGTCTTCGGTGAACCTGCTGAAGAAGCAGCTCGCCACGGCCGACCGGCCCGCGGCCTGCCAGCAGGCCATCGTGCTGCTCACCGACAGCGTCTACGAGAACTACACAGAGAAGATGCGAAGCCTCGACCCGCAGAACCGTATTAGGTAAAGACAGATACGATGATCTAAAATGGAATCAGAACAGAACTAACTTACATATATGACGTCCATTATTATTTTGTGTACGTAAATGTGGTGAATTATGGCCCCCATTCTCTCGGGGACAGTATAGGATTTTATGGACCTACGCGGCATTTTGCTCATTACACACAGTGATTTTTTAAATTTAAGTATACTAATCACTGGGCTGTGGTGTAACTTCACCGGCGTTACTGATGAATAATGCATTTTACTTTTTAATTATCCACAGGTTATTCATACTATGGCTGCATGATCCCAACGGTCTACGCGACGATACGCGCGCGTACGCCAACTATATGTCGTGCGATCGTGACGGATACTACGCGGAGCTGATCACGCACGCTGACGTCACGGAACAGGTCATGCGCATCCTTCGCATCCTAGAGCGACCCCTCGTGATGCAGAGAAAGAAAAGGTTCCAGGTGTTCAGCGACGCGTATGCTCATGTCGAAGTAAGAAACGTTGTTTTTTTGCGGTCGAGTGCGAAATTAATTGCGGCTTCCAGAATAGATGCCTGGCAAAGTGAGCACTACAAAATGCCTCACACCAATGTTTCATCACAATATTTTTTTCTTTACCGAAAAATATTTGTAGAATTCCAATTTGCGCCGTACGAATCGACAGATGATCTTGCTCACTCTGAGAAATCATCATTTCAAGAATATGAAATAAACTTTTCTAGATTTATGTGCTCTAAAAATTCAATAATAATAAATTAAAAATGTTTAGTAGAGAGATTCTAGCCAACAATTAAACAAAAAGTGTGCTCTATTCTTGTATCTTATTCCTTTCACCTAACAAGCTTTTGCCACTTTCAGGACCCAAGGCGAGGTGAACAACTATGGAGAAACAAAGAAAGCGCTGAACAAGCCCACAGATATCGACAATTGAGGCGTAATAAAGCGCAGTTGCTCAGCCCAGCACAGCTTTATAAAGACTACATGCATCAATACAGTCTTGTATGTTTTTTTTTGCTATTTGGTAACGAGACGATCTGGTCGTTTGCCTGATGGTAAGCATAACGCCGGCCCATAACAATTGCAGTGTCACTCAGAACTTTTAACACAAAGGCGCGGCACTGCAGTGCGCTCGTTACCCTGAGACCTTAGGTATTAAGTCACTGGCACTAGTAATTTCACTAGCTACTCTGATCATCAAACCGGAACACAGTAATGCTTGCACATTACTGCTTGCGGGCAGACTTCACGAGCAAAGTGGTGCTAACAACCCAAACAGAAACTCGCAGAAGAGTTAGTCCTACCACTAACTAAATGTTTTTGTTTAAAAAATATTACTCACCTAGTTCTTACCTATACTCATTTAAATTATGTTATGCTTATCAGTGAGTAGTTACCACGATACATACGAAAGGAACATAAGTTTCGCCTGCCTAGAGAAGCTCGTAGGACTGCCGATATTGTTTCTTTTGGTTTCAGGACAAATATGGATATTATTACGAGGATCCGGATGTAAATTACAGATTGCAAATAAGTGTTTCAGTTCCTGTATTTGAGCATACTACAATGGAGGTTGGTATTTGATGTTAAACCAAAAATTATAAAATGTTGAATAGTATTTACTATTGGTAATAGTACTTACTATTCAACATTTTTTGAAATTTTAATTTTTTTTTTTCTTATGCATTAAATTCTCATTTATAATTGTTTTCTTTCCAGAACATCACAATTCAGCTTGAAGAGGTAAAATTAATCGAAATGTGTCCCAACGAACGATCCCATAGTATGTAACTATATGTGTACCTGGAGAAACAGGAGCTATGAGGTCTATGATTTCATAATGAAGAAAAATGTACTGTATTGCAAGGCGCAGAACAACCATTTTTTTAAATAAAGTATCGTCAAACCCTTTTCAGTGTTTACATATATTATGTGAACTTAAGAGAAGGTCCAAGAAAGGATCTCTGCTGTCAAACCTATTTATTATATCTGAAATTCTGAACCAAGCGCTACTTCTGTAACTCTCTAGCTGGTTTCCTATCACTATTCTTTTGTTACTTAAAACGGTACAACTTCACACTAACAATTCCTTTATTTCTATTGCAGGAAAAACAACGCAACTCTACTAGAACGGTAATTTTAACATTTTACATTTCCACTGAAACATGCATAAGAGTTGTCATGAACAGATTGCTCTGAACAAGAGCGATACGATGATAATATTAATATTTTTCTTAACTATTAATAAAACATTTGCCCAGTACCCAGTAAATCGACTGTTGGGAGTAGCAGGCGTGGACATACCCATCGATCACTTGAAATTGATTCTGCCTTATCACCAGGTAAACACTTTGATAAACCTTCATAGATATGTTTTTTCTATGCATTAATAGGTACATTTCAAATAAATAGATAGGTACCTATGAAAATCGCAAAAAATCTGCCGCCATAGTAATGTGAAAGCATTAGTTACCTACTGTGTTTAAATTTGATTTAAAAAAAATGCACAGAATATATAATAGTACAATCCATAAGCTAAACGACACCGTCGTCTAGTTATCCAGTAGCATAAAACAAGATGTGCTGGAGTGGTTTCATGGACACAAAGTGTAGGTATTCCTAGGCACAAGCGTAGATACATAAAGCATTTGCATATATAGCTAGATCTAGACACAAAAAGAATAAAAGGAAAAAGTGATACGTGTAGCATGAGCATTGGTTAACTGGTATAGCGATGGAAGTGGTATTCCCATTTTATTTCCAAAATTTCTTCATATGTAAATATGAAGAATACTTGGATATACCCGAACAGGTAAAATTGAAGGAAAAGTCAATACGTGTACGATACGCCCGATTTTAGGGGCGTATAAGTATTGATTCAAAATTTACAACCTTTTAACCGACTTCCAAAAAAGGAGAAGGATCTCAATTCGTTGTCTAATTTTTTATGTTTATTACCTCAGATCTCCGTCATTTATAAACCGATTTGGAAAATTATTTTTTTATTTAAAAGAATATACTCTCATATTTATCCATAGAAATTTTATCAAAATTGGTTTGACACTGAAGTCGGTTCGTCGCTTTTAAAATGTATTTAAATAGTCTTTTTAAGGGATATGCCTGAATTTTAATTATTTATGTAAGCTTATCTACTTATACTAGGTAAGTACTTATAGTCGGCACTTCCATATTAATAAGACACGATCATGGTCTATAAACAGGGAAGCCAATATAATGAATTGATGATTAAACACATCAAAGTCTTATTTGGTCCTAAATAACTTCAGATGTAATCTAAGACCTGTACCTACTTATATTAAAATTAAAATAATGTTCCTTTCCTAGAATAGTTAGTAATTACTTATGTATAAAGCAAATTATCAATTCATCAGAATCGTTGCAGGAATCGCGATTAATATAAATCGTATCGATGGATAACCCGCTACGTCACTAAACGGCATTCTTAAGGCGTATATATATAGCAGCTAAACAGCTTCACTTAAAAGGTTTTTATAGCAAAATCAGAGGAGCTTCTGGCACTAGAAAAATATATGTCATTATTCATCATATTATAGATAATCTTGCTGTGATCAAAACAAGGCTTATAGCAAATTTACTCAATGAAAAAAAAATGTCAGTTCTAAAAATAAGTTTGAAATGAAATATCTCTGTTATTTTTGAATTGTTTTTTTTTTTTATTTTTACTCAATTTTAGTGGCCCGCGGGTCTTCCTTCTTTTTTACACCAACGCAAACTGACAGTGTTTGCAAAGAGGACGGAATGATGAATGTCATTGACTCGGGGCACCACCTTAAGCTAAAAACAATTCTTTAGCAATAACAAGGACTAATCAGATAATCCGGCTGGATTAAAAAGTAGTTACGATTACTGTAGGTGTGTCTAAATGTAATGAACACTTATCTACTGCTAAATGTCCATTAAAACTATTCTATCTCTTGAACCTCTTTGTATTCTATTTGTCTTTAAAACGATATTTACTTACTACTTATTACTCTATTATTATTACTAGGTATTTATACTTATTTAAACATATCCGAAAAACATCATCATGTGGATTAGAGTTGATTATAGCAAACATGCATTAATTATTAGTTATCTTAACACCACTTAATGCCAATTCAATGTAAGTTTGCTAATTCGATGTACCTACTTATTTCCAATCTTACAGCGCGGTATCGCACTAATCCGCGTGAATTCAGATTAAGCTACAGACCAAAACATTATTAGGTATAGACTTTAATGATTATTATAGAATTTAGAACAATACGCCTTTTTTATTTACACGTCATCGTAATTATTTATCGTGACCAAGATATATACTGGACATAAAACAAAAGAAAAGCATGTCTCTATGCGTCAATAATGCTTTAGTTTTATGCCTAATACACAAATTTTTTATGTATAACCCTATCGCTCTAGGCATTTCCTATCATGTAATAGGTAAATCTAAATAGTTATATCTACCTACCTTTCATAACAAAATTTTATTTAAATGCAGCTGGGAGGTGGCGGTTCCCTTTTCATCTTGGATCATCGAGGCAACATTGTTTTACATGACAATATTAAGTCAACGGTCAGTATCCAACCTACTATAGCGCGATATACGACGACACAATGTATATAACATATTTTTACTTTGAGAAGACTTTGCAAATGATACTTTTAGCAAGAGTGTTTCCCTATTGCTATAACTTGAGTTGTTCAAATCACAAATGAATTAGTATCATCTGGCCCGTCTAGGCAAGCATGCTTCATCGCCGACAGCATCATCGCTTACCAGCAAGTGTGATAGTGGGCAAATGTAAGCCTATTCTGTGCAAATATATCTTAACCTAACATCAACATTTGATAAATCAAAGTGTGCGAAAAACTGTCAAAATATTTACAAATTATAATATTGCGTTCACTATTGCCACAGTTTGACGGTGACATCCTGAGGCCTGGCTACAGGACAGTAGACTTCCTGGATGTAGAGCAACCTGCCGTCGACCACGACCCGAGAAACTACCCAGGGGATTGGCTAAAGGTAACCAGCTGATACGTAGCGTTATAGCTTGTAATCCTATTAATATTATCAAGCGATTAATTTCATTTACAGTTTCGTAGATTGCTGGTTATCAAAAACGAGACCGGGAACATGACGATGTTCGGCAAGAACATTTTTGAAAGTGGATTACGAGTGAATATGGAAATGAGGGAGTACCACTGGCAAAGGATTCTGAAGCACTACACGGGGGTGGTGGTGCTGCCGCCGTATAACAGACAGCATATAGTGCCAGAGACAACGTTTACCCGGAAATTAGCAGAGGACGCGCTAAAGACTTTAGGGAGAACTGAATTTGTCGTTCATCCAGAATGGTATGTGGGTTTTGGAGTTTACTAAGCTATAGATATGTTTATTAAAGTAGTACACACAGCTCGAAGATCAGATGAAACTGCGTTGTACATAAAATAAGATAGATTATAATACGATACGAGACGTTTGAAATTGTGAACATTTTAAAATTGCGCACTAGAAAGTTATCTAATCTATGCGACTTATTTATTTTGCAGTCATGGTTCCAGGAACTTGCTTTGAAAGTTAAGAACATAGCAAAGGCTTTTGTCTTTTTTGTTTGTATTGCTCTGTTTAAAAAGCAATAAATACCACACATGAAAAGCTTTTAGTACCTATACTAAAAGCTATGTAAAGTATAGCGCTACCTTTCCAAAGAGGCAAAACTGGGGCAAGAGCTGGGCTAGAGAAGGTGAGAATGTTGAAAAGTGGAATGCAGGCACAAGTCCTAATGTAAAAGACGATCATTTCCGCAGCTCGTCAAATAATAAATACCTAATCAGCGAGGTTGTGTGATGTGTGAAGACCCGGATATTTTATATTGCGTAGGATAACCTGTTTTATCTAGCCAATTAGTTTTTACCCGGGTATTTATAGTGTATGGGTTAGGATTCAGAGTGATTATTTCAGACTGAATTTATAAAACCCCAAAAAGCGAGAACAGAAGTATTTTTTGCAATACATGACCTACTTATATTGGTTACTCCACTATTAATATATTGGAATTTGTACTGTGTTGTACAAAAATGGGGCAAACATTATGCTTATGGAAAATTCCTTATTGCAGGTTGTACTGTCAACATGTGGATCCTCATTTCGACGACCGCGCGGCCGAAGTGCTGCACTTCATCAGGCGACGCAGCGACGAACCTAACTTCGCCATGAAGAAACTACACCATGAGTTCTCACCGTTTCCACCTACGCTGCTTGAGAAACCTTACCAATGTTAGTACAAACGAGCCTATGAAGATCAAATTTTACGTAAATTTTCTAATTAAGTATTTTCTAAAAGAAGAGAAGACAAAGAAAAGGCAGGGGTGTGCAAGTGTATTTCATACCTATAAAATAATAATACAAGTGTCAAAGACGCTTCGTTATTGTATACTACGATGATAACTTGTCGTGTCGTACCTACGTTACAGCGCCTTGAGCTAGTGTTTACGGTCACTCGATTCCGGGCGCACCGACCACTCCATATTTCGGTCATTCTGCTACTCGAGTACTGCCAACGCGAAATGGATCGTTGTCGTATCGGCCACAAACAATGAGTCGGAATGTTGTGGAACGTCGGATTTAGAGCATTTGGAATAACATTATATTTCTATCACTCCACGTAATCCATCTGAGATTCCCCACACATAGACGGTTTTTGGAACGTTTGCGTGGAATGTTGTGGAGTGGAGCGTTCGTGAATGGTGAACTTTAGTTGTAGATGCATAGATAGTCACGGGTTCAAACGCTCGCCTAGACGTAAAAATAGTGACGTTAAAAATCATCACTTCCAGGTGACGAAGAACTGATGGCAAAGCTGTGCAAGGAAGCCATCGCCACGGAGAAATGGGCTATAGAACACGAGGCGCCTGACACCGAGGGTGACTGTACCACTTGTAAACTTGGAGCTTCCACTGCATTCTTCGCTAGTGGTAAACCTTTTTTACTATCATGGCATTTTAATTGCCTTATTAATAAAAGGTGTAGGAATAAGCCCTATTTTCGTGACCTAAATAGGTTGCCTAACTGACTTGGCTACAAGAAATCATTTTTCCTCATGTTCTAATGTTGCGTCACACTGGGATAACAGCTCATCTTTTGTTTATGAGTATTGTCGAGTAGAAAAACGTAAACTAGAACTGTTTTAGAAGTACGAGGCTATTATAGAATAAAGGAGTGCGAATGTCCGTATGGGTTGTTACCACCGCTTTGCTCGTGAAGTCTGCCGCCAAGCAGTAATGTGCAAGCATTACTGTCATGCGACTTAATATCTAATGTCTCAGGGTAACGAGCGCACTGAAGTTCTAAGTGGCACTGCAATTGTTATGGGCCGGCGTTATGCTTACCATCAGGCAAACGACCAGCTCGTCTCGTTACAAAATAAATAAAATAATGTTTACTCAACTATAATATAACTAACATTCATAAGTGCTATTGAGTTTTTGAGTGTGTTGTGTTCAGAAAGCGGTCTGACCCGCTGGCACCAGTACCACGCCACGAGCCAGCACGCGGCGCCGCCGAGCGGGGCGCTGTGGGCGCGAGGCCCGTCGGAGCCGTGGTACAAGCGCGCGGCGGCGCGGCGCGGCACGCTGCTCGTGCACCTGCCGCTCGCGCCCGTGCGCCTGCTCAGGAACACCTTCGTGCAACCTCCACCGGTACGACACGCTATCTTTGCCCCGCGGCTTCCCGCCCCCGGGTCTTTACTCCTTATGACATCAGCAGCGCAAGTACCGATCTTTTCCATCGACAAAATTGTCAGTTCAAATCGATAAAATGGGTTTTATCGCTTTTTTATATAATTTATCGAGCCTTGATACAACCGACAAAAGTTATCGAATAGCTAGGTCGAATACAAAGAGAATATAAAGCTACTAGAATACTTTACGATCAAACTTCGGTACTCGCAACATTCGATAAATTTATCAGTTTTTGCGATTCGATAAATTTATCGTTTGGACTTCCGTACTTGCGCCGCAGCTATCATAATCCTGTAATGGCTGCCTATTAGTATGTTAGGTATAAACTAGGTACATAATATTAATCTATATTTTTGTGTAGGTACCTAGTCATTAATTAATTGTGTTTAAATCCTACTGATATTATAAATGCGAATGTGTGTTTGTTGGTTTGTTGATTTGTTGGTTTGTGGGTTTGTCCTTTTTCACGCAGTAACGGAGCAACGGATCGACGTGATTTTTGGCATAGATATAGTTTATGGACCGGAAAGTAACATAGGCTACTTTTTATCCCTGAAAAATGCACGGTTCCTTTGGGAACGCGGATGAAAACCGCGGGCAGAAGCTAGTTCTCTATATATTACATTCATAATATATTGATTACCTATGCATGAGGCAAGAACTTTGTTTTTCTCTGTATATAATACATTTCTTTACTTAGTTTATTTTTATTATTATGTATACAATTTTTATTTATTTATTTTTAGCCAACATTGTTATTTCGTATCTTCGTACGTGGGTCACTAGCAGGTCAGGCTGAAAATCAGCGTTGTGGATGTGTCCACGACATTTAGCTGAGCTCGGACCATTTCCGAGACTGTACACGACAGCTGTATACAGCATGATTAAAAATCATATAACTGATTTAATTTAAAAAAAAAGTAAGTCAGTGTATTATTTTATTTGTTATTCTGTGGTGTACAGTTCCTTGGAATAAATTGTCTTCTTTCTTTCTTTTTATCTGCCAGTGGAAACCCGGCAAAATCGGTCCAGGCATTTCGGAGATTAGCCGGAACAGACAGAAAGGCAAAAGTTTTAAAAATTGTGTTTGTGTTATAAGTACTTTATACACTTCCATAATAATAATAATATGCATTTAGTAAACAGCGGTTATTTTGACAGTACAGACAGACACGTGTGTATAACAGCCTATGACCTTGGGAAATCTGGCAGACGCAATGCTTATTCCCGCACCACCCGCACAAAAGCGTATCGCCAAAGACTTACTGTTTTCCAACTTGACTGTACAGCTGAATTTTTCCGCGCTATACTGAATAGTGAGTGAAGGGGCTAGGGGTGTCGATTGCAATTGCGTTGCTGTTTGAAGCAGTCTGTTATGACAGCTACAAACTTTAAGTGTATAGCCACCCTTAATACTTACTGTTTTTCCTGTAATTTTCTTCTAATGAATAACAAAATATTAGGTAACCTTTTATCTTTAGATGTCACCGATAGCAAAACAGTAAACTCGCATTTACGAGATTCCAACTGTGTTTGATATACATCAGTAGAGATTATTTTGATTGTAATCTGTCTGATCTCTATCAATGACATCGATTAGATTAAACATTGAACAACATTCAAATTTTTTACCATTACGACATAGTTTGATTAAAATGGATTTTGGTAGCAAACAAACCGAGTAGACAAAAGAAACTACGTCAACATTTTTATCGAGCCGCAATTACATTTCTAATGCTGAGCTGTTCAACAATCGGCCAATAGAAAAGCACAAAATTTTAATTCCCGTCAGGTATTTTTATAAGAAAGAATTCTATCATGGTTGGCGATAAGGACTTTGGCGACGTAGGCACAGAATAGATAACAGTACAAGTACGGCCACGTTGATGCGGTTGGCCAAATGATGTTGGTGAATGAAAGTTATGTGGTTTATTCATTTAAGGGGCACCCTAGACGCTCAAGCAAACGTACGTTTGCTTGTCAGAATAACAACGCTTTTGCGTCAAGCGCGCAATTCGAGTATCACGAAATCCGCGCTTGACGCAAAAGCGTTGTTATTCTGACAAGCAAACGTACGTTTGCTTGAGCGTCTAAGGTGCCCCTAACATATTACATCCTACGATCTCAGGATCGATCGGTAATCGGTCTCCTTCCTTGGACAGTCACTTAAAACATGCCTGGGGTCAAGGGTATCTCTCTTGTATGTGTGTATGTATTCTACAAATCAATTTACGAAGGTGTTTATGTTATCAGCTGTCTAATTCGCATTTAATCGTTTTAATGTATTAATCAGCGGATTATACTTGGCAATCTAAATGTTTCTTATATTGAAAAATCATGTTACTTCCATGCTTAAGATTAGTGTAGTATAGGTAATAATGCCTAACGGTGGAATTAAATCTCTGCAAAAACGGTAGACTTATTAGCAATACCTATATCACTGATAAAACTAATAATGCTTTTATCACATCTAACTTCTAGAATTGATAACAGTCTGCCGCTGGATATCGCCTTTATGGCGGCTACATTGTTATTTATCCCACTTTGATGTCGATATTAGAAATCAATTAATAAGAAAATCGAGTAAGTAATATTTTTACCTTTAATATATTTTGAAAATTAATAAAAAATTAAATGTATTCTTCATTTTTGCGACTCACCATGTAGTTAATTAATAATTGGTGATTGCTAACAAAATTTTTATGTAACATGACAAAAATTACTTCTAAGCCTATTTTTAAAACACTCGTTCCTTGGAAATTGGGACGGCCCCTAGTGTGGGACGCTACTTGTGTCCACACTTTAGCACCGTCTCATATTTCTGAGACACAAATTAGGGCTGGCGCCGCGGCTTCTTCGGCCGAGCGCCTCAAGCGGCACAAATATGCTAACCTCGGGAGTGATTACATATTTAAGATGTGGGGGCCGGGATCTCATAATATTTTCAAAATTTTGTCAGAGCGTTTGATTGATGCGACGTGTAACCAAAATATGGTACTTATCTGGCCCAACGGGTCAGCGTCGCGGTTCACCGAGTCAATGACGCCAGCATGTTGGGTACGCTTCCAACAGTGGGCTAGAACATTTGGATTATCTATAGGCCTACATTGCCTTATAGATTATCCAACTGTTTTTGTAGCTAGGTTAGATGTAGTGTTTATTTATGTATTAGCTAGACAAAGGGTATCAGCCCATAGATAAAAATGTAGGGGAGCTATCCGTACTATAATAACTGCGATAGTGTGTTTGTATGTTTGTCCTTCTTTCGCGCAACAAAGCGACAATGGATCGACGTGATTTTAAGCATAGATATAGTTTATGGACCAGAGAGTACCATAGGCTGATTTTTATCCCGGGAAAATGCACTGTCTCTGTGGGAACGTGGGTGAACCGCGGGCAAGAAGCTAGTATAATATATGGATGGAATTAGACCTCCTCGTTCACAGCTGGGCGTAAAACACGACTGGCTGACAGCAGCGCGCACACTGGGCCCGGAAAAGGGGTTGCTCGGAGTGGCGGGGTTCCACTTCTACCCGCAACACCTGATCGACGTGCTGATCGCTATCACTGACTTCCCTGTACGTATTATTTTATTTCATTGAGTTTTTACCAGGCGTGTAAAACGAGCGACTTGTGGCACGACAAGCCCATACAAGCGGTTCCCCTGAGCGCAAGTTTAATTTTACCTATAATAGTGCCTACTTAAAGTGCTGGTCCCCATCTCTGACTTCTGTGTAAGTATCACATAACTGGCCTAAGGGAGACCCCAGACATGTATGCAAACGTACGTTTGCTTGTCAGAATATCCATGCTTTTTCATCAAGCGCGGATTACGAGAAACTACACTTGTAAGCGCGGCTCGTGGTTTTTTGATGGTTTTGCATACGCAAAACCACGAGATATACAAGGACGGCAATATTGTCTCGAAGACCTGCCTTGGCTCAAAGCGACGACTGCTCCGCTTTACGACACATACATCACTTGCACACCACCGTTTATTTACCGTGGCGTCTGCACTGAGCACGCAGTGGTTGTGAAACAATTGTTTTGAATGGAGGTTGTACAAGCGGGTGCCGTGCGAAGCAACCGTCGCCGACTAGATTTCCATCCAGCCAAAACTACAACGATACCAGACGATACGATATGCGTCAAGCGGGGATCGTGGTTTTTCCATGGTTTTACCATGAGCCGCAAGCGTTGTTATTTCGTCAAGCAAACGTACGTTTGCACACGTGTCTGGAGTCTGCCTTAGTCTACAGTTGGCCGTTACAACATAAGTGAATGTCAGCGCGGGGACTAAGCCTGGAAAAGTAGGCTGACAGCGAGGTGTCATCCTAATACCTGTATTAACATTTTGATGAAGAAGCTCTATATAGGTATACATTATACGTGTTCTATGAAGAGCTGCATGGACATTAAAACAAAGGTCTTTTTAAGCCGTACATAAACCGAACCATTATAAATGCGAAAGCAGGTTTGTAGGTTTGTTGGTGTGTTGGTTTGTTCTTCTTTCAGTAGTAATAGCGCAACGGATCGATGTTATTTTTGCATAGATGTAGTTTATGGACTAGAGAGCAACATAAATTACTTTTTATCTCGGAAAAAATACCTGTGGGAATCGCCACACGGGTGAAGCCGCGGGTAGAAGCTAGTGATTTATATTTTCAACATTAATTTACTATTTTTCTGAAATCTTTTGCTAAGATAATCTGTAATGTTTTCGGTAAATCGGTTTTGGTAATGTTTTGTGCTATGATTGATGATGTACCTACAACGACATGATAAATGTTTCAAGCATTATATAAATATGTGGTCACTACATCTTGCATACTTATACTTACATCATAAAATAAGGTTATTCTCTACACCTAGCCACAGAACATATAATAATACTACCACATTAGTGAAGTAGGAAAACCCTTGTCATATTTTTTTGCAAAACGAAGTGAAAAATATACAGTTACACCTTTGCATTTTGTTTCTTTCAATATTTTTTCTCCGTTTCTTAAGTAGCAATTTATTAAATCACGTTAGTACCTAAATGTAATCACTGTCCGGTACTATACATCCTGTAAAAATAAAGGTAGAACATGGTGTGGTGTTGTGGTGCTACGCTATGATGTCTTGGATGTCAGTAGCTATACCATGAAGTCAGCGCTACGCCGTAGTCATCCCAGCGCTACGCAAGGGGAAGACGCGGGGAAGGACGACAGTCCTTAACTCCTTATTGAACTACGAGTGAAAATACACGGTGTCGATTATACGATTAACCGAGTTACCTCATTTCTGGACCTAACAACACTTACCAAATTGTTTGAATGGCAGTGTAACGAAGACGACAAATCACTTTGCAAGCCGCGCTGCGACGAGTCGTGGTCATGCATGCTGGTGGACGAGGGCGGCTGGGTGGTGGCGCGCGACACTGGCAACACTACCCAGGAGAGGGAGGTCAGGGAGCACTTGGCGACCCTGCACCCGGCAGCCATGACGGCGCTTCTCAACGCCAGCGTGTATCAACTAAAGAGAGTGCATGACTACCAGGCCGTTTGCTTCTTTCCGCCGTGGTCCGAAAATGCTGCGCCCGTAAGTTTTTTTATACCTCAATATAAAAGACGCGCAGGTCGTTCACCTGATGGAAAACATGCTGCTCATAACAATTGCGGTTTCACCAATAACTTTTAAATACATACAAAGGCCAAACTTAAGCAAGAAAAAACAATTGATTTAAATTTATAAGGAAATAGCTAAGTTAAAATTATCTGAAATGTGTAAATTTTTGCTCTCTTTAACCCCCGAAAGTGTTTATTTGTGTATCTGTGGCATAATGAATGGACCAATTTTGATTTAGTTTATTTTTGTTTGAATAGTGATTTGATCGAGTGCTCCTATGATTAAAAAAAAAGGTCAGCCATTTGAAAATAATCGGCTCTCTTAGTCGGGGGTTTTTAAATTTTATTTAACTATCTTGTTATATTTTTCAAATCTGTGCTCATGACTCCTTTTCTTTTTAGATGATTCCTTCCTTGCTGAAATCATTGTGGTATTCAGTGACACTTCTGTTTCGAGCCACGCAACACATTGGTACCCTGCTAACATTAATTACTTCCAGTAAGTAAATATATTATAAAGCGTGATCCTATTTGAGTTTCCTAACTTTCACTTTTAAAAAAACACACAAAATGTAATATTATCTTAGTTATTCATCGGTTATTTAGTGTTATTCAATTTATGAAAAATTATGTCAGTCAAATAGCCGCCTCTGGGCATTCTGCAGCAGTTAATTTGTTTGAAGTAATTTTCGATGACTTTTTCGTGAGTTGCGGGCTTTATTTTCATTTTACTAACACTATGGATCTATGGTATCTGAAATAAAATTCTTGAATTTTGAATTTTTGAATTTTTATTTCGGCTATATTATGTAACTTGGCGAATGTTTGCAGCTTTGTTGACATAGACGTGACTCTTTAGAAAATCCCCACAAAAAATCCACCGGCGATAAATCGCATGATTTTGGCGGCCAGTTGACGTCACCGGCTTGACATGAAATAATGCGACTTCTGAACTTCTTTCACGCAAAACATCCAACGTTACACGCAACGTGTGGCATGTAGCGCCGTCTTGCTGAAAGCATATCTGGGCTTCAGTTCTTGCTGGATTACGTAACTGAATTTTATATGGGTGTAGGTGCAAGTCTTTATACAAAATGCGCCAAAGGGACCATAAGGAAGTCCCGATCTCTGCGAACGACGACGAATCAATAACTCCAAGTTGTCGACCACATTATCAGTCACAGCAGCAACATTCTCGGCTTAACGCACATTACGATAATGCACACGGCCTAATTTTTCTCCAATACTGTGTAGGCAAAGATTTCTAAATTTTTTGCATTATGTTGCGCATTATTCGTTCAGTAAGACGCTTAAATTAACTATAATCTTCCTGTAAGTCTATTCACAGTTCTTACTCTGTAACGCGTTGAACGGTATAATAATATTGTTAATTTACAGTGTTACAAACATAGGAAATTAGAATTGGATCAACCTTTATACGTAGTTAAATTCAACAACACTAACCTAATAATAAGTGATAATAATATAAACGAATATCTGCCTATTCCTTCAGTGGTCTACTCTATTATTTTATCGGACAATGTGAAGATTTCTACACAGGTGCAGTAGTTTCGGCGGACACAAAAAAAGAAAGGGAGAAGCGTCGAAACCGCCTCAAGAAGGACTACGAAAGGGAACAGTACGACAGATTGTACGACGAACGCGTCATCATCAACAAAACTATATTCGCGGCCTGCGATAGATTTAGAGCCTTTTATCAATTACAAGTAAGTGCATCTCTATGTATATCACACAAATCTTCTTATTCTTTTATCTTATTCAAAAGATTTGTTCAGTAGACATATTTGTCTACGATTAGGATTCTAATTTGTGAAACATGTAGTTTTATCTTTGTCAGATTTTTTGGGATTTACCTAATAATCAGGGTTCCGTTCATCCGTCTGTCCGTGTCCGCGTCTTCGATACGGATGGAGGTAGGTAAGTAGATCTCAATTTTGATAAGATTTTTTTATATCCCTAGGCCTATATTTGATGGAATCAGGCGTTACTTTGCGGAAGTCCATGTTAAATAAGATTATATAATGTGGGTAATTTATAGTTTTAATTCCGCGATAAAGAATGTCTAATGGCCTAATTTCGATCTATACTGAATTTAACCAAACGTAACGCGCGACGCTGGACAACGAAACCTGGGTTAGTTGTTATAAAAATAAAAATAAAAAACTTCCTTGAGCTCGCAACGATGGACGAATTGCTGGTTTTAAAGTCCATCGTTGCGAGCTCAAGGAAGTTTTTTATTTTTATTTTTATAACAACTAACCCAGGTTTCGTTGTCCAGCGTCGCGCGTTACGTTTGGTTAAATTCAGTATAGATCGAAATTAGGCCATTAGACATTCTTTATCGCGGAATTAAAACTATAAATTACCCACATTATATAATCTTATCCCTAGGCCTGTTTACATATATTTTTCTTTTTATCTGCCTTGTATTTTTTATTGTACCTTATTAGACAATAGCAGACATTGAAAAGAAATATGCTTCCAGTATAGTACTTATAGAGTTATGAAGGACGAAAAAAGTACTAAACCCTCCGCGTGTCCTTATATACATAGGTATACCTACACTCTCGACTGATTTTGTTTTTCCGGGGACGTAACACCATACAAGGCAGTGAATGAAATAAAGCATTCGTCAATTATCGCTGAGCTTCGATGAACTTAGCAACATAGACACATTATAGAGGGTGGAATTATAAAAAGTTTACTTTTCAGCAAACTCCAAACGCAATAGAGGCGTTATCTCGAACTCCGACCCCGTCACAGTTGGAGGACTGCAGCTGGCCCGTTGTGGGCGCCATCGTGCCCAACACCAACCTCGTACTGCTCGCAGTTTACAACTGTCAGACGACTAACGAGAGGTGGAAGCCACCCTCGCCGCTACACAACCAGATGGCAAGTACCTACAATCTACATACTTAAATTCTGCCGACCATGCCAGTCTTATCTACCCGTCACAACTGCAACTGGAACCGTTACTATGCTATTAAATATTTCGCGATAACTATACAGAATCTGAAGAAAATCAGCTCAATTAGCTTATTGCTGAGCAACACTTTAAAGCGAGTGTGGCCGAGCGGGAACCTGTGCGAATTTCAATCCGACGCGCCCTAGTTAATGAAATAAAGAAAAGAAAGAAAACAATTTATTCCAAGGAACTGTACACCACAGAATAACAAAAAAAATACACTTATTATAATTAAAAACTAGACAAAATTAAATCAGTAATATGATTTTTAACCATGCTGTATACAGCTGTCGAGTACTGGGGCCTTACTCCGTAAAACAAACGTCGAAGCTTCGGCTGACGGATCGGCATTTTCCTACTATGAAAGACAAAATGTCAAGAGCGAACATCGAATTGGACGTTGGATCCGGAATCACTTTCATAGTAGGAAAACTGCGATCCGTCAACCGAAGCTTCGACGTTCGAATTACGGAGTGAGGCCCCAGTCTCGGAAATGATCCGAGCTCAGCTAAATGCTGTGGGCACACTCACATTTTCAGCCCTGACCTGCTGTTTTAATCTTGACTCGGCCCGCACCAATGACTTATATCAAGTTATGTGCGGATTATTCACACTCGCTCTAAAACGCTGAAAGGAAAACATCGTGAGGAAACCCGCATGTTCAAGAACCACAAAATTCGAGGACATGTGACATCCACCAAGCCGCACTGCGCCCGCGTGGTGGATTATGGCCCATACCTCTCTCTCTCTCTCTGAGAGAAGGCCGGTGTCGCAGCAGTGCGAGCGTAAGAGGCCAATAATGAACACTTTTAAAAAACTTTCAGCAATTTTTTATATTTCAATTTTGTAGTAAACTCGATTACGAAGTAGCAGTTTACTACAAAAAAGAAAGATAGGTTATTCATTGAGTAACGTTATTCATTGCTCGAGAAGTCTGCCGCCAAGCAGTATAGTGTCTAAGCATTACTGTGTTCCGGTTTGATAAGCAGAGTAGACAATGAAATTACTGGGCTTATTAGACTTACCTAATACCTAATGTCTCAGGGTAACGAGCGCACTGCAGTGCCGCGCAGCCCTTTGTGTTTCAAAGTTCTGGGTGACACTGCAATTGTTATGGGCCGGCGTTATGCTTACCATCAGGCAAACGACCAGCTCGTCTCGTTACCAAAAAAGTTAAAAAAGTACCTACCTTATCAGACGTAAAATATGTAATTAGATTCGTTCGTGTTAGTTCCCGAAGCCAGAGCCGAGGTACGTGGACGGTAAGAAGCAGAGCACGGCGAGCCAGCTGGCGTGCTGGCGCAACCAAGTGCCGCTGCCGGGCCGCCCGCCCACCACGCACTGCTTCGAACACGACTACAAGCAGGTACTCTATCCCTGTTCCAGAATCTTAGATATTTTTTTAAACAAAGAAATGTCACGAAAAGTCACTGTCAAAGTGACATGCCAAATGCCCAAAACATTTTTCACTTGCAAAAAATATTTATGCTCCTATTTCCCCCGGCTTTGCTCTCGCGCGTCTCAATTATAACTTAACAAGAAACAAAAGGCAAGAACCAACAACAAAAACTTAAACAAAACCACTACAAAATAACAAGATCTTTAACAACAACACATATATGCAGCAAGGTACATACTCGAGTTCAGAGATTGGAACAGATCAACAGACAGAAATACAAAATGGCGGCGATTGCACAAAATGATACAAATCCAGTTCCCAGTCTAAGAAAAATAACAGCACGATAAAAACTTCCTATTATCATAGTCTTGTTTAAAATAACAATCTTGCAGGAACGATACAGTCACGATTTTTCAAAAATTCAAGTTTATCATGTTATAATTTAAAATCAATTATAATATTAACTAATCTGTGGATACATAATGGATTTTAATATTGTTGACGTCATTGTTTCTACTCATTTGCAGGAAGTGGGCTACAGACAGTGCGGCCCGTGGCTGCCGGACCCAGAGAAGGACAGCGCCAGTGCCTTTTACATTCACTACCATCTCTTATTACTGAATATTATATTGCTTATTGTTTAATGTAAGCTTATGGAAGCGGCGTGAAGGCAAGGCTTGAATGTTTATGTATGTCACTTGTATCTCTGGCCAGAACTTTTGGAAGATATATCTTTCGCTTCTTTTACTGCCACATCACGCTACTCAAAATCTCATGATATGGCCTCAATGGACACAACCAACAGCTTAAAAACGGCCCGCTTTATGTCAATAAATGATAAAACGATTTGATTCAAATATATTATAATATATGGCAATCTCGCAAGTGTCAAATTTGTGAGTTACGTCCAACGAGATACTAACCCCGAGAGATGAAATACTGTCCTATCCGATCTAACAACATTGTATTGATTTTGCTATAAATATATTAGCGCTCAGTGTATCAGCGCACGGGGAATCAGCGCGAGGCGATGACTTAGCCAATCAGAGCGCATTATGTCTAGGCAAAAATGGTGGAATTTATTTAGTGGAAACCAAACGTGACTGCATCTCTAGGGGTTAGACCATTGATGGGTACGTCTGACGATTTAATTTCGGAAAGGACGAAACAGCCACATCAATGTTTTAAAACTTCATCAATCTCTTCTTAGCTTGAAAACACGTTGCTTAAACGTTATATAATTGTGGTTATGTATATGAAGACACAATTTTTAATTTTATTGTACAATGTTGGGCGCAAACTGTTTATCTAATGAGGTCTTACTCCCAACTAGCATTTGCTATCTAGAGTACCTAGACTACCTAATCATTGCTTAATGTTATTAGAATAAGTATTATAAATAAAACCCAGTTTCCATTAACTTGTTTAATTCAATTACCATTAATTTGAACATGAATATTTGGTTCGGAAACGTCTGGGTAGGATTCCGAGCGGTGACTTTCGAATCCATGCCGCATTAGTGAAGGTACATGTTTCAATCGAATCCGCCTAGTAGGTACAGTAAATAGTCGAAAATGAGGAAAATGACTATTGTCTTTTACAACGTTTTGCCTGAATTTGGCAATATTTCCGGAAACTTTTCCAATTTTTCTGTCCCTAAAAATCTAATTCGGACATTAAAAAAACTGACAAATAGGTCATGGCGATCTCAAGAGACGCCCTTACCAACGAACTGCTTTTAAATTATATTTATAGATATGGCAAATGCAGTAAAAGTTTAAAGCATGCAATGTCGTTCTGAGCTTTTCTTCGTTTCTTTAAATGTAGTCAAACATGACTCAGTGCCACGCGAGTCTATGGGTTTTATTTTTTATCGTCTTTCGAGTCAACGAGGGCTGCCAATTTTGCAAGTTTTGATTGCTCTAAGATTAAAAATAATCAGAGGGAGTTCGAAAGTTGATAAAAAAAACTACAGCTTATACGGTCTACCGCTTACTAACTCGCTTTAAACCTGTGTTAAACAGTGTTTTACTCCTAAATATACCTTAGTCGCGTTTAAATATGAGCAAGCACAAATCTTGATTTAAGCAGTATCGAGCCGTTGTGTAACTCCATTTTGTTGTGACATTTCTAATCATTTTAGATGTTTATCTTTACATTTTACTTTGTCTAGCTAAATAGGCGTCTAAAAGTGGTGTTACCATTATGTGTGTGCTATAGCACTGAGTCATATTGGAGTTTGCATTTAAGGATACGAAGATTAGTCTAGCGACATTGCATTGCTTCGACTAAATACCACATAGGTACTTCAGATATTCGTGCCCTACAATATTATATTAGGGACAACAAACCCGCTCGGAATTCTACCTTATTACTGATACAGATCGTGTCTACTCGCAGTCTACAATCACATTTCCTTGAAGACATTTTACTAATTATTTATTATTAAATACATTTTATAATAATCTTCGAAAGTATTGGAATGAGTTTATTTATATCTAATAATCGGTGGTTATAGAACTGGTATGAAAGTGTAATTTGCAATATAATATTATGAATAATACTTCATCAAGAATACATATGTGAAATGTTACGTTGAAACCAGTTAAAACCCTTTGTAGTTTATAATTTAAAGTAAATCCACTGAAGTAGATGACTAGCAATGACCCGCGAGACTTCGTCTGAGTCGCATTTTTAAAATTGATGCAGCGTCATGAAATCATTCTGTCATAAAAAAAAAACTAAATATCTTTCTGTGAATATGATGCTGCAGCAATTTTAATAATGCGACTCTGGGGAAGCCATGCAGGTAATGCAAAAAACTGAATAATTATTCAGTTTTTTTATGACAGAATGATTTCAAGACTGAATAATTATTCAGTTTTTTTATGACAGAATGATTTCATAACGCTGCAACTATTTTAATAATGCGACTCTGGGGAAGTCGCGCACGTAATGGTAGTCATCTACTTCAGTGATCTACTTTAAATTATAAAGTACAAAGGGTTTTAACATACTGCGCTGATGCCCAGTCATTTTTGGGTCACAGTATCCATTGCAAAAAACTAAAAAGTACTGATTCGGTTTTTTTGATGCTCCAAAGTAACCGATCCCAGAAAGTTTTACAAAAGCAAATTTCACATCCCTTGATTATAAAATTTAATTTGTAGATACTATTATCTATATTGCAAATCACATTACATTTACAATATTAGTTAAGTCATTTAATTTATAAATACAATAGACATTAAGAAATAACACTGACAAAACAAGTCGGTTCAATTAAAATAAATGATATTTAACATTACGTGGAAAAAGTAAAACGTGCCAGGCAATTTCTTAATTTTAAACCGTTAAATCTCTCTAGCGGTTTAACATAAAGAATCCAATGTGGAAACGAATCGAAGGCCCCATACATTCGTTCATACACTATCATACTATGTACATAGAATCAAAATGAGGATAAAAAACAGTTTACAATCTGATTAGTAATGGCTTAACAAAAACCATTATACTTAGGTTAGAACCATTATCCAGGGTGAGTTTGAATTGGTATGGTAACCCGGACGGGGATGATAGGACCATGGTTGTCGACAAGTTGTAACAACCTCCCTTGGAAATAAGTCATTCACATTCAAAGTTACCATAGAAATAAATTCACTTCTAAAGAGAATTGCGCGGCATTTTCTGGAATAGTTTCAAGTCTAAGTAATTAGAAGTAATCAGTATCATCATTTAAGACGTAACTTCAACAAAGTTCAAGTGAATCAGCTGATACATAGGGCTGCCCGGAAGTTCTGTAGTAGAATTTTGACGGAAACTTTAAATGCCTTTTCATCAAGTAAAACACACGTTGTTGACTTCCAGAAGTACAGAAGGACAGGCACTGGAATAATTATACTATAATTATGGAATATTAATATAAATTATGGAACTTCTTTTTGGTTTTAGTATCTAGAAATGAATGAAGAGAAGTGAAGAAGCAAAATCAAAACCCTAAATCATCACTAATCAGATGAGATCTTAACAGAAATAATGAAATTTCACAAAAATTTGACACTTTATCTGCAAGTAATTAGATGCCACCTCAACATTATTGAGCAGAGCACTCGACGAAGCGAGTTCAGACTATCCACAATTGAAAGAGACAAAGTATGAGTTACAGCACCCGTAACGGATATTTACCGGCCTGAAAGAGGCAGAATAAACTGTCGAAAAGGATTTGGAATGCAAACAATCCTATGCTTTCAAGATTAAAATCTATAGAACAGGAATGTCGTTGTGTTCCGATTCTTCATTCTAGGTTTAACGTATTTTCCACCTGCAACCGCCTTTAAGAGCGTTTACTCCGCACGGCTTTTCATAAAACTTTCAAGTACAAAATCTCCGAACTGAAGATTATGAAACTTTATACGCAAGCAAGATACATAGTTCTGACTAGTTGTTTCGGATATATCGCAGACTTTCGACTTGAAAGTTTGTATGAAAAGCCGTAGGGCGTAAACGCTCTTAAGATCAGGTGAGACAGTCAAATGAAATATTATCAAAAAAAATATTATGGCTGTAGTATAAGCAGCCTCGCTATACATTCACGGCGCGGCCGTCAAGACTACTTTAGACCCAATGCGTGTACTGTACCCTCAACTGCATTACCCTGAGACCCTTCGAAAGGCTGTGCAAGTAAGGGGGCGTCCATTATATTTGCAATTTTTGGACTTCCCCTCCCATCTTGGTGAGATGTCATGAGATTTGCCCCCCCCCCCCTCCCTCCCCCCTAGTCTCACGTGAGATTTCTCAAAATACGTGTTTTTAGTGCAAATACGTTAACCTGCGATTCTTTGCCGTACGCCGCAGCGTTCGTAGAGTATTGTAGTGGAGAAAAGACCCCTAATGAATGGCGGCACGAGTGATGTGAGTAACGAAGATAAAGAAATGCTACACAGAAAAAAGTTCTACATATTATTGTCTTATGGAACGAAGGAAAATATAACTATGTTACAGTTGCTCAGTAAAACATGTTGCAAAAATATAGATCACGAAAATAAATTACAATTTCGCCTCCCTTTCATAATACTTTAGGGACGTTCGGCTCACGCACGCCTCGCGGCTCGCAGCTCATTTACAACAATATTATCGATATGTACAGTACTGCAATAATTATGCGCTTCGGCAATTTTCGTGTTTCCGAATTAGTACGAATATATCATCAATGTCTGGCTTTCCCACGCCTCGTCAGTCAAAAATTGACGGTAATATAACACTGCGCTATTGTTTTGTCTGCTCGTTAGTGGCTGGCGAGGCGCGGGACAGCCGGACATTCGTGCTAATTTAGAAACACGAAAATTAACGAATCTCATAATTTAAATCGTAGTATGTACTGTTTTTACATTTATTTCCAGTTATTGATTTTTAACCATCCTATCTACCACACTAATGCTGTCAGACATTACAAGAGTACCTAACTCGTATTTCTTTCACAGTTAGAATATTTTCCGCAGTTCAAGACCAAAAACATTAATACTTAACATGTTATACAATCTAATTAATAATTATAATAACCCTGAAATGTCAGACTATTTAAAATACTATTTTTGCTTTTTTTTAATAAACACATAAATTTGAAACTGAATTTACGAGAGTTATACAAATATCAGCAGTTTATATTCTGTGATATTATTATTGTACGTACTGTGATGCAATATAAATATCATTATTAAAATGGGAAAAGTCAAAAGTTCATTAATACAAATTATAATTAATCATCTTAACCATTTCTATGCTTATTTTATTTCCTTTTATTATCTTAGACAAAAATATATTTTCTCGAAATTTTAATTTGCTTTCATTCTAACTGTGATATACAACATTCACTAGGAAATTATATTATCATTATTAATTAATGTGAATGTCTATAATTTATTATTTAAATACTTTTATGTACATATATTTTGAGCATTATAATATAAAAGAAGAATGCACAACGAGGTATTTTTTTCACTTGAATGAATTTTATATAAGATCGAAAAATACGCTCGAGTTTGTAAGACGCTGGTTTCATATATAGTTAATGCACACATGTGCGTATAGACCTGTATCACATAAAAAAGGAGAAACATTAAAGTAGACACGATGTTTACAAGACACCTGAGATCTACCTACATGCTCGACAATTGAGGAAATTACATTTGCAATTTGTTAATTTGGCACCTAACCCTACTTCACACGCATATTTATAAACTAGACAGCGACGACTCGTCAGAAAAGATATTTTAACATCAATCCTAATCCTAAACTATGACAAGGAGACCTAATAAAATCTTTTCCTTATTCTATTTACTATAAGTTATATAAAACTATATATAATCAATATTCCGAATTACCATAACAAATAGAAAATATAAAAAAACAAAAAATTTAAACAAATATTTTTGGTAGATGTGTATCATAAATTGCGTCAATTGTGCTATATAACTGAAATAAAAATTAACAAAAACACATTAAATGTGCAATAAAAATAATAAAACAATTCGATTTGGTAAATTATCACAGTACTACGTGATGTAGGTACATACTTCATACCTTACTGATAAGCTCCAATTTGAAATTGAACAATTCAACCGACGCCTCAGCGGCAAACACAAAAATTACAAAAAATATATAAAAGACTTAAACAAGTAAAAAAAGACATCAATATGTCAACTTGTGGCAGTTTTGTATTTAACTTCTATTTGTATTAAGAAGAAAATTATTCTCTCGGCATATTATTTTATATTAAATTAGTAATATTTTATTTTATAAACAAGAGTATTACAGTACTACGATTAAAGTTATGTCGTCGTTATCTCGTCAGTCAAACATTGACACTAAAATAACAACTGCGTTGATAATTTTGTCAGTTTGTTAGTGGCTGACGAGGCGTGGGACGTCCAGACATTGGTGACATATTCGTACTTTCTTGTACAAAGAGCGGATGACTGGTAGAAAATGCTTTAGCATTAAGTCCTCCTTTTGTACTTTTCTTAGTGCAATAAAGTATTAAATAAAATAAATAATTCGGATACTTACACGAAAATTGTCGAAGTGCATAATTTTAATCGTAGAACTGTGCCACCATCTTTATGTATTTAGTAAATACTAACGCATCGTTTTATATTTAAATTATTGGAACCTTATTTCTAAATAAATGTTTTCTCATTTCATTTTTTTTCAGGGGCCTAATTTTGCTAAGCAATCGAGTACATCAATATGGCGTCACTTTTATGTGCTACTAAATTAAACTTTGAATACAATAATTAAGTAATTATGCCATTATTTTATAAAGCGAAATTGGATCCCAACTGTGATGAATGCGCTATCCTGTCGCTATCTTGTTAACAAAGTCAGGAGTATTTATCAATAATTATTCAATACAAAATAAAAATTGTGTTTATTCTTTCATCAGCAAATAACATAATACACGCTTTCAGTATACCATTAAACAGTTTGCGTTCTGCTGATTAGTTCACCTTCTCAAATCCCTTTGTTTTAAACTCAACAGCTATTATACATTATTAAACAGAAAGTTCAAATCTATTAGAACTTAAAATATAAGAGCAGGGAAAGTAAATATCTACTATAGAAAAGTGTTAATTCAGTCAACTCTAGCAGGCGACAAGCCGTGCTAATGCACTAAGTGAACGGCTCGCGACAAGTAATGGGACAATTTTGTTTTAAAACAGTTCATAGTTGTTAAGTTAAACGGGAACCTAGTCATTTAACTTTGTTGAGCACTCTTCTAGGCTATAATGTCTAAACTAAAATATTTTGAATATGATATGATAGTCTATTTAAATTTATTTCGTATTAGGTAAGACAGTCGAGGTAAGTAGGAAAGTGAGCCAAAGGTAAAAAAAACTACTAACCCTCTAATCCAAAACATTTTGTGCTATAGTCAAACTCCACTCATAGCCCGGCGCCACTTGGTGGCCGCACTGGCCCAGATCTGATAGTAAAATGAATGTGGAGCCACACTGCTTACTTATCCCGCTAGGTGGCGCATTATCACTCGTGTTGTTCCACTATGAAAATTCATTGTAAAATTTTAGTAGATAAACCAAAAATCGTAAATAAACTAAAAATAGTTTAATTCATGAACCATCAAAGTAAACATCAATGACAAGCACCAGCGATGGTGGCGCCATCTGAGATTAGCTTTGCCTGTGCCTCCCCATTGTGTTAGGTTACAAAACAAAGTGCCTCTTTCACTTTAACGCCATCTAGCGTCAACAATCAACACACTCTTGTAATAAAGTTTGTGAACTGTCAAAAGTCGATAGTCTAACTAATGTCTTATCGTATTTGTTGGAATTCACCTTCCTGTACGGGTTGTGAGTGTGTTGCTAGCGCGTGGTGTCCGGAATGTGAATCGACTGGGGTTCGTTACTCTTCCTCGGATTCGGAGTCGGAATCGGGGATCGTGTTGAACCAGTTCTCCCAGTTGGAAGGCGTCCCCATCGCGGTTCGGCTGTGGAGAGAAATGAGCTAAGCTTAAAAATTCTGACACCAGACAGGCTAACATGTGCGTCACGACTAAATTATGTCGGCTGTTTTGTCTCACTCTTCTCGTGCGAATACGAAACAAATGCACGGTATAAGCATTGACAAAGCTTTGATGTGGCGCGCTTGTTAGCCCGGCAAGGTTGACTACATGAAAACGAGAAGGAAGCTAAGTTTAATATTTGATTGAATATGTTGTTATGTTAGCTGGTAATGGTATTTATTCCCGAAGGAATTAAGGAGAACGATTTTCTTGAGATTTAAGAAAGTAGTAAAGTAGACCAATTTTTAGCTGAAAGTATATACAGCACTTATCTATACAAATAAATAAGATTGAAGTGTCTCTTATACCAAAATAATAGCTTTTTATTAAATGCATATGAAAGTAGTTAGTGGGAGGACTATCTCTTCTGCGAGTGTCCGTCTGGGTTGTTACCACCGCTTTGCTCGTGAAGTCTGCCGCCAAGCAGTAGTGTGCAAGCATTACTGTGTTCCGGTTTGATGAGCAGAGTATCCAGTGAAATTACTGGGCTTATGAAATTTAATACCTAATGTCTCAGGGTAACGAGCGCACTGCAGTGCCGCGCAAGCCTTTGTGTTTCAAAGTTCTGGGTGGCACTGCAATTGTTATGGGCCGGCGTTATGCTTACCATCAGGCAAACGACGAGCTCGTCTCGTTACCAAATAACATAAAAAAAAAAATAAAAAAAAAGTATATACGGTACCTACAACAAATCAACCATTTTTTAAATTTTTCTGTTTGTTTGTTCCGGGTAATCTCTGAAACGGCTAGACCGATTTTGCCGGGACTTTCACTGACAGTTAGCTGATTTTACAAGGAGTAACTTAGGCTACGTGGGCGAAGCCACAGGACAAAGCTAGTAAAAAAAATATTTTTAATAGAAATAATTTTAATAGAAGGCTTAAGCTGAGATGGCGCTGCCATCTCAACAGCCAACTATTTTTTAGATTTGGAATATTTTTAAACGGCAATAGAAAGAAATCGGAAATCGATTCCTTCTGATATAAGAATCGGTTCTCAGAGGACAACAAAGAATCGGGTTTTTCCGGTTATTTCCCGTTTTTTCCCGGTATCGGTTAAAACCGGTTGCATGCCCTACTCACGCCTGCTTGGTGACTGGCTGCGGCAGCGTGGCGGTGGCGGGCGCGGGCGGCGCGGGCGGCGGGGCGCGGCGCTGCAGCGTCTGCGTGCCGCCCGCCGCCGCCTCGTCGGCCCAGCCCTCCTCTAGCACCCACCTGCACGCAAAATACGTTTTAAGAGGACCCAACCCACCATACTTTCTATACAAACGCTCGTATGTAATTGTAGTGTAGTATTAATTTTTTTTCTTTGGATGTTTTGAACAAATAGGTATCTTGTGCATTATATCTAGGATTTAATGGAACCAAAAATTTAAAATTGTTACAATCCAATTCAGTAAAAGCTCAAAGTTCAGTAAAATTTCAATTTGAATAGGATCCTTGGACATGTAATGGAGGAAATGAACAAAAATTTTTTTCACTAGCTTGTAAGGCATTTTCAAAAACACGTATTTCCTGGAACAGGTTTTAGGAAATTACCACACACTAATTGTCTTCGGAAATTTACTTTGGAAATTTATTTCAAAATTTTCAGAATGTCAACCGAAGGCTCTGGCATTGTCTCTCTTTTTCCGTAGTGCCTGTTTTTCTTCGATGAACCAACAAGCCTTTAGGCCATTTTTGCGTTCTACTCAGGCGACCCTGGAAGGGGCACCTTAAAGTGGCAGAATACGGCGCGCCGCTATCTCGCTCGCGCATCTTAACATTTTTAAAGATAAACAATCACTTAATATAATTATGAAAAATCGCATTCGGTGAAGTTGCTGGCAAAGTAAAAACAATAAAAATTGTAACAGGCAGTTTATCGTGTCAACCGATAAAAACAAGGAAGAATGTCGAGTCACTCTCTCACCTGGAACTGTTGGCCGACTTGCAGTTCTCACACTCGCTGCGGTAGTCGTCCGGCTCGTCGGCACCATCAACACCGTCCGCACCGCCCGCCCCGTCCGCACCTACCACCGCGTAACTACACTCGCACGATGGCTGGGAAACACATACATACATTATACATTTACATTCATCGAATCAGCCTCTTACGAATTGCCTATACCAATTTGGAACGGGCACGGTGGGTTTCTTGATGGTTCGTTGACTTTGAGCACGGATTGGGTCTATTGGTGTCTTTGTCATTTATTATGTTCTTAAGACAGCATTCGTTTTAGTCTGTAATTCGGGTAGACGAATGTTGCAGAGGCCCGCTGTTAAGAGTCATTTATTTTAACTTTCATAAGTGCTCCTTTGGGGGCTAATTGAATAAAGCATTTTGAATTTGAATTTCGCTCCCACTGCTGGGATACCGGCCTTCTCTCAGACAGCAAACCGCACATAACTTGATTTAAGTCATTGGTGCGGGCCGAGTCGAGATTCGAACTATGGTGCGTCGGATCGTAAGTCGCACAAGTTACCGCTCGGCTACACTCGCTCAAAAAACACATACATGGGAGACACACACATATTATCTACAAATTACGCTCCCGCTGCCGTACCCATCGAGGTAATATGTACTAACGTACTAGAGGAGCTACGTGAAACCAAAATCTTATTATGTTTAAGCTAAAGTTCGCTGCAGCGCTAATACCGTAATTAAGTCGTCTAACCAAACAAATAAAACATGTAGGTAGCGCTAGATTGCTCTAGCGCTACATATTTTATTTGTTTGGTTAAACGAGAAAACTACCCCTTAGACGCAAGTCTAAGGTGTAGTTTTCTCGCGACCAAAACGTCGCAAGCGCCTCTAATTTCATGGTGCTTACGCGTTTTGTTCAAGGAAGGACTAGAATAGAACGCAGTGAGGCAATCGAATTGCAACGCAATGTATTGTGACAGTGTGGCTTACCTTGTCGACGGTGAGCGGTAGCGAGGACTGCGGGGGCGCAGGGGCGGCGGGAGGTGGTGCAGGGGGCGGGGGCAGCGCGGCGGGGGCGGGGGGCCCGGGGGGCGCGGGCGGCGGCGACCCACCAACGTTGTCCGAGCTGTGTGCCCGGGAGCGTCCGCCACCACTCGTCAGACGGAGGCTGGACCTGCGAGGGAACGGTACTCATGTAGTTCGAGGGACTACATACATAGCCACGGCTGAATCCAATGATTAATCAATCGTTGGGAAGAAACTAAATAAATGAACATTTCGGTGACTGTGATATAAAACACAGTCATACAATTTATTACCTTCCTTTTTCCTTCCTTGACCAGACTAGTGGCACCATAGATACATGGCAGATATTCATTCTTGCGCACGACGACACGATGCGTTATTTCTATTTAAGCGTACTGCTACAGAGCGTTATAAACAGAAACACTTCATTCTTTCAAAGTCACGACGACAGCATCGCTGCTGCAATCAACGTAACGACATTGATGCGCCATGCACTGGGGGCTGGGGCACTGAGTCGGGAATTTCGTGGAATACTGAGTGAATCACTGAGTGGGGTACTCACTCGTGCAGGCGCGGGTCGGGCGCGGAGGCGAGGTCTAGATGTCTGGGCACGGAGCGCGCGGTGTCGCGGCGCGCGGCGGCCGGCCGGTGGAACGAGCGCCGCACCTCGCCGCCACACGCCACGCCCTCCGCGCGGCGGAACGCCCCCAGCTCCAGCGCCTCCATCGCCGTCGCTATGCGGGGGATCGTGCGGTGCCTGCCAAGCAACGCAACATACGTAAAACAAACAACGAACACAACCGCTGATGGCGCCCAGCGAGCCCGTCCGCCGCGCCGCGACTATGTCCTTGTGATATACTCACAGCGCCGCGTGCAGGTGCGTGCTGGTGTAGAAGCCGGGCACGTTGTGCGGCCGCTCGTGCTCGGGCTCGCGCGGCACGGACAGGCGCCCGCTGATGGCGCCCAGCGAGCCCGTCCGCCGCGCCGCGACTATGTCCTTGTGATATACTCACAGCGCCGCGTGCAGGTGCGTGCTGGTGTAGAAGCCGGGCACGTTGTGCGGCCGCTCGTGCTCGGGCTCGCGCGGCACGGACAGGCGCCCGCTGATGGCGCCCAGCGAGCCCGTCCGCCGCGCCGCGACTATGTCCTTGTGATATACTCACAGCGCCGCGTGCAGGTGCGTGCTGGTGTAGAAGCCGGGCACGTTGTGCGGCCGCTCGTGCTCGGGCTCGCGCGGCACGGACAGGCGCCCGCTGATGGCGCCCAGCGAGCCCGTCCGCCGCGCCGCGACTATGTCCTTGTGATATACTCACAGCGCCGCGTGCAGGTGCGTGCTGGTGTAGAAGCCGGGCACGTTGTGCGGCCGCTCGTGCTCGGGCTCGCGCGGCACGGACAGGCGCCCGCTGATGGCGCCCAGCGAGCCCGTCCGCCGCGCCGCGACTATGTCCTTGTGATATACTCACAGCGCCGCGTGCAGGTGCGTGCTGGTGTAGAAGCCGGGCACGTTGTGCGGCCGCTCGTGCTCGGGCTCGCGCGGCACGGACAGGCGCCCGCTGATGGCGCCCAGCGAGCCCGTCCGCCGCGCCGCGACTATGTCCTTGTGATATACTCACAGCGCCGCGTGCAGGTGCGTGCTGGTGTAGAAGCCGGGCACGTTGTGCGGCCGCTCGTGCTCGGGCTCGCGCGGCACGGACAGGCGCCCGCTGATGGCGCCCAGCGAGCCCGTCAGCCGCACGCCGCGCGGCAGCGCCGACACTGCGCACCACACTACTCAGTCAACCCAGCTGTACTCACCTACTAACTACAACTATATATGTACACAACAGATCGTATTGTCCGACTTTTAATTCGTTGCAGTAAAATGACAGTACATTAGTCAGTTTTTTGCGAAATTTTCGACGAAATATTTTGAAATAATGATACGATAAAGCTGACCGGATATTATTTAAAGAATGACGAACTAATCAATTCAGTCAACGGTCAAATGCAAGACGATAAGATAGGTATAAAAGAAATAACGTCAGGTGGTTCCGTCAGACCAAGGCTTAGTAGCCGAATGGTACGACAGTCACATCGGTTGCTGTAATATGCTGCTCACTGCCGGATGCGGGAGCATCCGGCGTCCCTCACCTATTTAGGAACGGTCTCCCCGAGGCGGAAGCGATGCGCTCGTGTTCCGGCGCATCGCCTGAGCCGTGCGGGGGAGTGTCCTCTCTCCGCGAGGCGGGACGACGACTGACGGGGTCGCGGGAAGTGTGTTAACGGGCCTGTGACCCCGTCCGAAGGCTGAGCCGACAAGAAACACCCCGGTGGTTTTAGTCGGTAGGACGCTGTGCAGTGGGCAGGCGGTGAGTCCCACACTATCTCCGCAACCCCCCATCTGACACTGTCAGTTTGTTGCACCGATTTAAAAGTCGGAGTAAAATATAATAATACACGCAAAATTACCAATTATATATATTGCCAGCCAGCTGTTGTGAGCCAATTTTAATCTAGTTTTAGCATATTCCCTATCTTCGACTACATCGTCGTTTAAGATGCGGCGAGAGATCAAAAACTAACCCATCGAGCATAAAAAATATAAAGTTCCAAAAATGTATTTTATACAGGCTGAGTTTGAATTGGTATGTTATCCCGAAAAGTGGCGATTAGGACCATGGTTGTCGACAAGTTGTGAGAACCTCCTTAGGAAATAAATCAATCAAAATTTCCATACAAAAAAAAATTAGTTCAACTTCAGACGTGTAGGGCGCGGCATTTTCTAGAATTGTTTCTAAGTCTCTTCTAATCAACATCATCATTCAACATAGTTCAAGTGAATCAGATCTAGGGCTGTCCGAAAGTTCTGTACTAGAATTTTGACGTAAACATTAAATGCTATTTCTTCAATGAAAAATTCGGAATTTCAAATAATCGTAAAACAAATGTTGTTGACTTCCAGGAGTAAACTAACTCCCTTTCGTGGTAACATACCAATTCAAACTCAGTCTGTATAGAAGCGATTACGATCGATGCAATTTGATAGAAACATCAAAGTTCTAGTTTTTACGGTGGTAACGGTAGATGGCGCTCAGCCTTAAAAATGGTGTGTGGCAACTATAACCTATTAAACTTGAAATTGGCAAAATACACAAACCGTGTCTGGCCAAGAAAGAAGAAAAGAAAAAAAAAACTATACCCTGTTCCATAATTTGACAGTGACTTTTCGTGACATTTCTTTGTTTACATAAATGATCTAAGATTCTGGAACAGGATATAGCTCAACTCGACAATGCGAGTGTGGCTGAGCGGGAATTTGTGCGATTTTCAATCAAACGCAGCATAATTCGAATCTAGACTCAACCCGCACCAATGACTTATATCAAGTAACGAACTGGTTTAGTATACTTACTATTCGGAGCGAGAGGGTAGTGAGGCATCGGGTTCACTTCTCGAACTTCGGTCGGGTGCACGGTTTGAAGTAGCGGAGCGTTGTAGCAATTTTGAGGGTTTGGTATCTATAAAAAACAGTTAGGTACAAATTAAAAAACAAAAAATAGATTTTTTTTGTGTTTTTGAATTTGTCAAATCTGAGTTCTAATAGATGTCAACATTAATAAAAAGACCAGCAGGGTGATTTTAATTCACTCGAAATGATATCCGTGTCGTAAACGACTTTCTTGGTAGTTTTTAACTCGGAAACGCATCCCGATAGAAAAATATTGTCGGGATTATATCCGAGTTTATGCAGCTGAGTCGAAGAATCTATACGGGAAATGTGTCTAACGGATGCGATTCCGAAATATAAACGATACAGATTGCCGCTTTCGACACGGATATCATTCCGAGTGAATTAAAATAACCCTGCTGAACATATCGCTAATACTTACTCTAATCTATCTTACATAAGTTTAAACTTAAAGTAACATGCATCACAAAACAATATTGTAAGAACATGCAACAGGATAATATTAATCAATTTATTTTCGGACTAACAACTCAAATAGTTTCTAAGAGCTATCGTAACTTGATATGAAAGTCTGAAACTATTACCATAATATTGTAATACATTACGGCATGTTGTTAAATAAATAAATAATTAGTTCAGGAATCGCATCAATATTCAAACCGGCCAAAAATATTTGTTATATTATATGTAGCCTGAGTACATGCGGTCTTACCACAAAAAATTAAACACACTTTAAACCTGTGTTAAACACTGTTTAACTCCTAAACGTACCTTAGTCGCCTGTTTAAATATGAGCAACCACAAATCCTGATTTAAGTATGGTCTAACCGGTGTCTAACTCAATTCTGTTGTGACATTTCTAATCATTGTAGACATTTATCTTTAGATACTGTCTAACTAAACAGGCGTTTAAAATAGATTTTTTTGTGGTAATACGGTTAAAGCATGTTTTTATTGTATTTGGTAACGAGACGAGCTGGTTGTTGGCCTTGTGGTAAGCATAACGCCGGCCCATAACAATTGCAGTACCACTCAATACTTTGAAACACAAAGGCCTGCGCGGCACTGCAGTACACTCGTTACCCTGAGACATTAGGTATAAAGTCTCAATAAGCCCAGTAATTTTACTGGCTACTCTGCTCATCAAACCGGAACACAGTAATGCTTGCACATTACTGCTTGGCGGCAGACTTAACAAGCAAAGCGGTGGTACCAACCCAGACGGACAATCGCAGAAGAGTAAGTCCTACTACTAACAAATTGCATTTCTGTTACCAGTTGCACGGGCCGCGGTATGTTGACATATCCATGCCCGTTGCACGGTATGTCGTCGGGACGAGCCATTGCCTCCACTGTTGCCGGGTAGCTGCGGTGGTACGGCACTTCAGACATTAACCTATGTATAGAGATAATTAAACATGGTTACTAAAAGTATTGCTTTTAAAAAAGAGCGGGAAGCGACCTCAACGAATATACCGCGATATTTGAAATTTATCGGCCCTTAGAGGTGCACATTACTGCTTGGCAGCAGACTTCACGAGTAAAGCGGTGGTAACAATCCAGACGAACACTCGCAGAAGAGTTAGTCCTACCACTAAATGTACCTGGCGTTCTCTGCGCGGCACATGGCCACCACTTCGTCATAGGGCGGCGGCGCCTCGCCGCGCGGCGGATAGTTCCCGGGCGGCTTCCACGCGCCCAGCGCCGTCTCGCACGTGCTGCTCATGTAAGCCATGCTACCACTGATATAACTGAAAATAAAAAGGCAATACATTTACTAAGAGACCTTCAAAACCGTTGCTTAAGACCCTGACCACAGCCGAAATCTATAACTGTCTGTCTTATGTATGATGATATTTCAATGCTGTTGCAAGCATCATGTTCACGGGAATACTGTATTATAATAACGGGAATATTGTATTCCCGTGAATATGATGCTTGCAACAGCGTCGAAATATCGGGTACTCATCGCTCAATAATAATCACGGTAAATATCCGTGATCCGTAATATATATTACAATGTATGAATTAGTAAATAACTGTGAATGTTTAAAACAGTGTCTCCCAAAGCTTGTGCACATGTTGTCATATGATAATAATAATATATTTATTCAGCAAAGCACACATTTCTTATCTTATCTCCTAGTGCATCATATGTAAACATCACAATAATATGCTAGTTAAAGCATATCATTTGCAATTTATTATAACTATAATTAAATTACACGAAAATGAATAAATGTATCTTTAAGAGTAAACTTTGAACTGACCTTTTTAATGTATACATATTTATGGCACATTGACCGGAAATATTATCGTGTAACATGTGATAAAAATAAATATATGTCACACTGCATGACAATGATTCTATGAGAGATATGTTGTTTACACAACTATGGAACACTGACTGAAAAGATAACACTGTGTATGTAAACTTATTTTTGTAACTCTAAATTGTAAATGTCTGTGACTGTACATATTAAAATGCAACAAATTTTCGGCCACTACAAACATACAAAAAATATACAAAAATACAAAAGAAGTGGAATCATTTGCCAGCCTGTGTTTCCCAATAGCTATAATCTGGGAGTTTTTAAGATGAGAGATTTGTTCGAGGCCAGTGTGCTACGTCATCGACTACATCATTGCTTAAGAACAAGTGAGATAAGGGTCAAATATAGGCCTATTATAGATAATAGCTCTAAACATCGCATCTAATGGAAGACTAAGATAGAAGCCAACTGGCCTGTAAACTTCGTGGAGCTAAGATCCATTGTGTACAGCACATCAGTATAACCTAGGTCATACCCAATGCTAGTCAAGCTCCGCTGATCATCGGCGTGCGTTGCGCGTCGCCGCTTCTGTTTCCTCACACGGTACACAACTAGCAGCACCGTGGCCAGGACCACGGCTGCGGCGCCACCGGCCGCCACGCGCACATTTGCTTCCGCTGCATCAGCCGGCTTCACGACATCATCCAAGCAGATGAACTCGCAGCATGTCACACCCACCCGAAATGAGCGGCAATCCTTGAATAAAATTAAAAAATTGCTTTAAAAACGACAAACCTATTTCAGTGACAAACTACTAACCTGATTTTGATGAAATTTGTATGGGACCAAGTATATCCTTCCGAATAAAAAAATTTTTTTAAATTGGTTTATAAATGATGGAGATATGAGGTAACAAACATAAAAATACCCACCTAATTGAGAACTTTGTTAGTGGTAGAACTAACTCTTCTGCAAGTGTCCGTCTGGGTTTATACCACCACTTTGCTTGTGAAGTCTCCCACCAGGCAGTAATGTGCAAGCGTTACTGTGTTCCGGTTTGATGAACAGAGTAGCCAGTGAAATTACTGGGCTTATGAGACTTTATACCTAATGTCTCAGGGCAAAAAGCGCACCGCAGTGCCGCACAGGCCTTTGTGTTTCAATGTTCTGACTGGTACTGCAATTGTTATGGGCCGGCGTTATGCTTAACATCAGGCCAACAACCAGCTAGTCTTGTTACCAAATAGCATAAAAAAAACCCTTCTCCTTTTTTGGAAGTCGGTAAAAAATATATGTCAAAACAATGACCTAATCAGAAAGAATCATTATATTATATTTTATGTTATCGTCAGCAAAATTTGCTAAGCTCTGTTGTACAATAACTAAAGTAAAAAAGGGGTAAACCTCAAAATAGAAGAAAATAAGCTGTAAACTTGTATAGTATGTCAGTTTATAATAAAATATGTAAAATTATAAACTGTCAAGTTATAGTTAAAACAACAACACTTCAAAATTCGACAGATTATAATCTATCTGTGTTTTTGTTTATGCTGTTATCACAAATTATATAGGGTATGCTGTTATTTACCTCTGTCTTCATCAATATGGGTGTCTTGATTAAGGGAATTATCTAATGTTCTTTCTAAACATGCAGACTCTTTAACTAGCTCCTGAATCAATAATTTAGCTAAATACAACCTACTATTCCTTATATAATTAGACCAACTGTTAAGGGCCTATAAAAAGTATTTGGTTTTCATAAAGTTCATAAAATAAGCTATTTTAAAATACCTGTGGAGGAGAACAGAGGACCGCCTTGCACTCCAAGGGCACTCCATTGTCACACACGCAGAGAGTACAAGTATCTGGGCCGGGCACGTAGTGAATACCGTGGGAAACTAATCTACCGCGCAAATCCGTGCAGTCCCTCTGCGCTGATGTATCTGGAACAACACCTCACGTTCAGGGCAATACACCCCTCCATACAAATGCTATAGTTCACTATTTTTTAATTCACACTTACTCGAAAAGAGCCAAATACATAAATACAAAACCGTCCATTTAAACATCATGATTCTGGATCTTTAGTCAAATGATAACTGAAAACATTGGCCTCATTTTTGAGAATAAAGGTTTTTGTCCTATTTCATAAATCGATATTCGCTCGTCAGCGGGCGGTCCAAAGCTCATGTAAAATCTTTTTGATCATGCGTCTTAGATAGAACTTCGAAGTTGGAAGTTTTGCTTTTGCGATTGCGTTAAGCGTTTGCATCACAGATCACTATATATGTAGTTAGTTTGCATGACGTCGTTCCTTGACGTTTGACGTTAGTGGACAGTTTGGACAGTGGTTACTTATAATCCGATGATTAGAGAAAAGTAGAAAATATGAACAATAGGTAGTACGTATTGCGCGCCGAAACAGAAACAAAAATGGCGTCAAATGTCAAGCCACAGCTCTTCACACAGCACTTTGGCATGGTACCCTTGCACATGCAACTTCTCACTTGCATTAATAGAAGTTCTAGTTCTATAGAACTATTTTTTATATAATAACACGTTAATTTAGTAGCACGATCGATTTCAATGACACTTCAAATACTCGCTCAGGGGCCTATTTCATAAAAAATATTAGTCTAACATTATGAGTATTAGTCTCATATTTTGTATGGAAAAAAGAAAAAAAAGCTCATAATATTAGACTAATATTTTTTATGAAACAGGCCCCTGGACTAGAAAACAAAATGTCGATCTTGAAAAATCTGCCGATGGGTGAGACATGTAATTTATATTACATATTATGTGACGTCAATAATTGTATGGATATCTAGAATCACAGATCAGTATATATGTATGTACTTCTTATACTATCTAGAACACAATATTTCCATAAATAATTATGCCCACTGCCACGTATATTGGAATCTCGTTGATATAAGCATAAGAGCAGAGTTAGAATAGTATAAGTAAACCTAAAATTACACTACATCCAATATTTATGGTATCTAGAGCATACGTCAAAAGAGAATATTATAATGGTGGATTACTAACCATTAAGTGTTCGTAAACGTGCATGAGTGAAAGGCAAATAGTACAAGGACGAAAACGTGTATTTCCGTATTCTATCCAAAACTCCATAGAAGTTTCAGTAAAGTATCCACCGCTTTGCTGAAGCGTCACTTCGACTCGACCGCGCCTAGACTAGTCTTGGGTACATAGCACGTGTGGTAGCACATTTGTATCTACTCACTTCCACACAAAGAGTCACTCCCTCGTATTATTTCAACGTGCTACCACAGCACACACCACAGCTACCACACCACAATTAGACCACAGATTCATAGAACACCACACATCAGTGTGCTGAGTGAGTGAATGAGTCTCTGAGTAGTTGATTTGAAATTTGAATGAATGAAATCGAAAAGATGAGTGCAAGCCGCGCGGGGCATTTGCGATACGTGATAGGAGTAGTTATCTAACTGAATATGAAAACTTATATAGTATCTAAAAAATCATTATATTTTCGAAAAGAAAGGCAAGGGATTAAAAAATATCGCAAATTTTTTATTATAATATTTATATAATTTTAAATTATAATGATGCAAGTTAAGTTTTTAGTGTATTTTACTACATTTGATTTCATCCGATCCGACACACAACACACATACACGTCTAGCAGGCGTGCGGCGATGTGGTGGTGAGTCACGCGTGTACGTGCGCCTCGCTACTCAGCTTGCCTCACTGTGGTATCATAGCGTGCTACCACAATTTTAAAAAAGAGTAGCTCGCACGAAACTCGTTTTAAATATGTGTGCTACCCATGATTAGCCTAGACTAAACTTTAACGTGACTTTGACGACTTTCATGCAGAAAAACTAGAGATTTATTACATATTATTATTTATATAACTTGACACTGGCTAAATAGGCAAACAACGTAGAGCCAAAAAAAAAAGGAACAACTGCCAAGAATATTACTGATCTGTGGACAAATATAAAGTGGTTAGCACAGAGTACATTAGTTTATAGGATAGTTAGCTACACAGAGTACTATTCTATATACGTTAGCTAGCTACATATATAGTAATCTGTGGTGGTAGTGATTTCCGATTGGTCATTTGTCGAGATTTTATATTTATTTTAAAGGCTATGAATTATATTGGATGTTATTTGAAGATGTAATGCTCTATTATGGCTGGTTTTGGTGATTATTCAGGATTTAATAGGCCTTTTGGCCTTGATCCAAACAAAGAAACCAACGATTTGTATGATACCCGCTATCAGCAGATATATGGATATCAAACTCCAGTCACTGAAGAGTTTCAGGGCCCACCCCTAGTACTGGATGAAAATCCAGAAGAAGGTAAATTAATAACCCTATGTAATCTTAAAAATTAATGAATAAATTATTACTTAACCTTTTTCGTATATTGTAACAAATATATATAACAAGGGCTGAAGTAATTAATTATCCACTGGTTTATTACTGTATTAAGCAGGCGTACCAGAAATGCAAGATGATGGAACGATGTTACGCCTTCATAGTGTGGTAATTTGGTAAAGGAAAGTTTCGCCAACATAGCACAATATCAAAAGACAAGACAAAAATTCTTGGCACATGAAATGATTCTTAGCATCATTCATAGGATTATTCGAATCCGCACAATTTTACTTATGACAGGAAGCTAAACAAGATTACTAATACAAATGTGCTAAATAACTAACTATGATCTGTATGTTTCTTTCAGACACTAACACCTACATAACTACAGCAATAAGTGTAGCAAGTCTTGTTACTGAAAATCTACTTAGCCATCCATTTATAGTACTTCGTAGACAATGTCAGGTTTGTGATGATTTTTTTCTAATGATAACATAATATATTATAAGCACTGGCTTTTAATTTATTACTGCAATACATTTGTTTGTAGCAGTTATCGGATTTTAGCGTGCTATTACTGGGATTTCATAACATTATTAAAATATGGGTAGACCTGGTATCCTAAGAAGAGCGAAACTGCGATGAAACTGTGATGATGATGATAGTGGGAGGACTAACTCTTCTGCGAGTGTCCGTCTGGATTGTTATCACCGATTTGCTCGTGAAGTCTGCTGCCAAGCAGAAGTGTGCAAGCATTACTGTGTTCCGGTTTGATGAGCAGAGTATCCAGTGAAATTACTGGGCTTATGAGACTTAATACCTAATGTCTCAGGGTAGCGAGCGCACTACAGTGCCGCGCAGGCCTTTGTGTTTCAAAGTTCTGGATGGCACTGCAATTGTTATGGGCTGGCGTTATGCTTACCATCAGGCAAACGACCAGCTTGTCTCGTTATCAAATAACATTAAAAAAACCCTAATTATATTAAGTTGTAACGAAATAGGTCAACTTTAGTAACTGATATGATTATATATCTGTAATACAAGTTTGCGTTTTCTCAAAAATGTGTAATGTAGGTGTTAATGGAGCAGTCAGTTTGCCACCCTGTTGTTAATAAACTTAACTAGAACACCAAATGTGATTGCATATTACCAACTTGATTGAATAACAGAAAGTGGGTCAAAATTGGTTGGAAAAATATAAACCATATAAACAAAGCAACATGAATTGAACAAAAACCCAAATAATATACAAGGCATATAGACTTTCCATAGAATGATATTGTTTGATGTTTTTGACCCAAATTGCACGCCAAAATCCGATCACTGGTTATTAGGCAATTTCAATGACTTATAATCTTTTCCGATAACAATACTCCAGGTCCACAACAACCTCAGAAATGCCCACATAGTGCCATACACATTGCTGCCTGTAGTTGCAAGATTGCACAGACGGCAGGAGGTCACTACATTATGGAAGGGCATTGGTTCCACTTGTATAGTAAAAGGACTCAACATGGCTGTTGAAGATGTAGTAGCTAAAGGCACAGGTTGGCCCAAGTAAGTACAAAATGTTCCTTTTAGAAAAGTGTCTGTACAGTATACAAGACAATCTGAATAATGGTGGCCGAGTTAGTAGGTTCTTCTTCTTCTTCTTCTTCAGATTATGGCTTTTAAACGTTGCTTGACGTTTTAAGAGTTAGTAGGTTGATTGTGTGTGGTTATGACTATTACTATGGTTGTGATTCTTGTGACTGCATGACATTGACATTTAATTTAATTTGAAATTTGGTCTTTGTAATCTTGATAATTGACATTCAAACACATTGAATGTAATTTGTTCTTGAATAAATAATAGAATACAATGAGTTTGACCAAAAAATACATAATCTGAATATACATTTGTGCTTTGTAATGTTCGATTGTATGGTCTGCACTCCATAAAGTTAGTACTAAATGGTTGGTAAATAGTTTGCTTATGTTTTGCTTAATAATTTTTCAGGGACATCAGTAAATGTGATTCAGTTCTGCAGTTCCTCCAGCACATAACATTGAAATGGTAATAAGTAGTTATTATATTATAATATATAAAGGGTGTCCGGTAATGAGTGGATAATCCTGCAGGTACGTAAGGGAGGGATCAAGGCCGATTAGAAAAAAAAATTAAAAAAAAAACATACCCAGATATCATGTGACTTACGAATTTATTTAAAAACTTACAGAAATTCCTACCCTTCCTTACATATTTGAGCACCATTCTCACAAATTCAGTAAAACCATTGATTTTTTTATTTTAATGTAATGAAGAATAGTGGTGCTCAACAACACACATTAAAATATTTTGGTAGATATAGCCACTTATTATTAATAATCTTTAAAATTTATGAGGCCTGGGTGGCCAACTGCTTTAAAAATATGTCTACTTCATGCGATTTCTAAAATAGAATATTTTTATTTATAAATTTCTGAGTGACGGCTTAATTTTGTGGTACAAACAACAATTTTTACGAAACTGAAAATTCGTGTAGAAGTTATTTTTTAAAGTGTACCCATAAGTCAGTGTCCTTGAGTTTACTACCTGTTGCCACGGCGGCGGACGTTATTGTGTGAGAGAGACAACATTATTTGGTTATAATCTTACTTTTATGATTTTTTATTTACGGCTAATAGTTACTACAATAAACATCGTTTAAGCGCCTGTTTAGCTAGACAGCATCTAAAAATGAATATCTAATGTGATTATAAATGTCACAACAGAATGGAAGTTAGACAACGGTTAACGGTTTAACCTACTGTATGTCTGTGGGTTTAATACAATATGTTTGTTACCACAAAAAACCACTTTTAGACACCTTTTTAGCTAGTTTGTATAAGGATGGGCACCTGGGGTGACTGGAAATGTCACAACAGAATGGAGTTTTTGTCTAAGGATGGGCATCTGGGGTGACTGGAAATGTCACAACAGAATGGAGTTAGACAACGGTTAGAAACTACTTAAATCAAGATTTGTGGTTGCTCATATTTAGACACGCAACTAAGGCATGTTTAGGAGTTAAATGCTGTTTAACATAGGTTTAGGCTGTTTAATTTTTTTGTGGTAAGACCGTAAATATGCCATAATGGTGATTTTATTTTTTTCTCATGTTCCTTACAGTGTCAGCATAGCAGTAATTACACCTTTCTATTCAGCAAGTCTTGTTGAAACGGTCCAGAGTGATATAGCTAGTGACAAGCCAGCTTTGTTTGATGTGTTCCGGGAAGGATTTGTACGACTCTTAGAATGGGGCACTCCTAGCCGTGGACGTATGCTTCCCATATGGGCTATCGTCATGCCAACTGTCGCCCTTGGGGTGTGTAAATACCTTGCACAGTAAGTATTTAGTAAGGCTCTCATGAACTATAAATAATCTAGGCGCTATTACTGTATAAAAGTGTGATACAGCAGTTAACATCGTTTTTAATATGACTATTTGCTTTTAGCATAACACTAAAGAGCATTACTGCAAGAATTCTCCGTTTCCAACAAAGAAATAGACATGAGCTGAGTGACTCATACAACACAAATTATACAAAACCCTCACAGAACCCACTGATTGAGGACATCAATTTGAAAGCAAATATATTTGCTTTTGTTACCATGGAGATTATCTTCTACCCTATTGAAACAATAGTACATAGACTCCACATACAGGTAAACAAACAATTTAGTTATACATTTTTTTATTTATCTATTTAAAGAATGTTACTAGGCAAGCATAACTAAGAAAGAAGTGATGTAGGACAAAGTTGGAGACTCGTTCCTTTTTGTACCATTTGGTATAATGGTTTCTTTTGCAGTCATTCAGGATTTACTTTTTTATATTTGCACATCTGTATGCTTATGTTATGTAGACTGGATGCATTTGCCTGCAAAATCTTACTACTTGAATTTCAAAGTACCAGGAGACTAGAAGTTATTAGGGGAGGTCAAATGGCGAACAAAATGCCATGGATAATTTATTTTTAAAAAATCCTAAATTCTAACCTTCTTTTTTGTTGGCTGTCCTGATATTTCTTGGAAGTTGGTGGTCCTTAAATTAAATACTTAAATAAAGTTGTGTAGGTGGTAGTAATACAATTTTGGAGGACTACGAAACAGCCCTTGTCACCACTGGTAACAACTGGAAACTTTTTTGTTCTATTTGTTACCAGTGGTAACATATGGGATTTAACTTCTCACTTGTCTCCAGCGGTAACGGGAGTACACACTTTCTAGTCTATCTGTGTTTTTTTATATTTGCAGGGTACAAGAACTATAATTGACAACTTGGATACAGGTACATCTGTGACACCAATACTAACTGGTTATGAAGGTTTTATGGATTGTTACAGCACAACTATTGCTCGGGAAGGTGTGACTGGATTATATAAAGGATTTGGAGCTTTAGTGTTACAATTAGCAGCTCATTTAGCAATTATTAAGCTGACAACTATAGTAGTAACTGAAGTATCCAATCTCTTGAAACCAGCCAAGTCACCTACTAACTCAGAAGATTCAGTTCATTCACAACAAAAGTATTTATTCAACTAGTCAAATGAAATTGTAACATATAAAAATGATTATAATGTATGAAATTGAAAAGTCCTATGAAATAAAATGTATGTAATAGTTACGAAAGTATGACTTTTTAGCAATGTTTTTTGTTATATTTTTACAGATTATTGGCTAGTTGATAAGTAAAGAATCATGGCTTTCTTAGGAATGTTAGCAAAAAGCAGTGAGATACTCAATAAAAAATCAGTTTTTTTTTATAAATTTAAAACGTCTTTTATTATGTACTTTGATACTTCCAACCACAACACATTACACAACCCAACAATTATTAGTTATTGCATGTAAGCCACGAATGTGTTATTATTTTTGATGCAAATCATTGACACCGCCAATAAAATACTGTAATGTTTTTAAATTATTTAATTTCCTAAAGTTGACTCACTATAAATATAAATGCTAGGTACTATTAATAAAATGATAATCCTAATGTGTCAGCACTAATCTTCCCTTCAGTAGCCTCCTCATGATAACCTTCCGCCCATTAGCAGTGGACATTCTAGTCTCCCAGCCGTGGCGGCGGACGCGTTTAACTTCGTTTGGTCTCGGAAAGTAGCAGCGCACTTTAGTCCGTATTGAAGAAAGAAAAAAGGTTTCAGGTTGTACCAAGCTCGTGATTGGGGATATCGCCGAGATACTGTGCAATCCTTGTCTTAAATTTAACCTGGGAATAAAAACGAAACTAAGTATTTTTTTAGGTTAGGTAGGTCGATTGATTTTGTAAGAAATACACTACCTTATTGGTTGAAAAACTGCTGCCATAAATCTCGACATCCTTCCACAGCAGTAAAAACTCAGTAGAAAGGTAATTTATTGATTTTGTAGTAAATGTGAAAATATCACAAATTATATAGGGTATATATATATACCCCAGGGGGGGCACACTTTGTGACAGTTCCATAGTCGAGCCCCGAGACACGGGAACTACCGCCATCTGTTAAAGGGCGTGGTACTATTTTGACGTTACTTAAAAATGTCAAAGTTAAAATGGTTACCATGGAAACCGATAACAAAAAAAATAAAATATTTTCTGTTTCGAAAAACAACATTGTGATTTCTTGATATTTTTTCCGGTTTAAGTGATATAAATTAGTGGTTTAAGTAATTGTTGTGTTCTAGTTATGTATTTGTTACTCTGAAGCGTTCAGTTTTTGTGTTTTCAGTCTAATTATGCATTGTTTTTCTTGTTGTTTTAAATATAAAGGGTTTCAATTATTATGTGTTCGCTTTTGTTATTTCCTTTTTGCTGCTCTTCATCTACATTATTACGTTTGGTACTGTATATTTTGTTCCTACTCCTAGGCACAAACATGGGAAAGGCTGCAATTTTTTATTTTCCATATAAGTAGATACATTTACTTGCGCAGGAACTAAGCAGGAACCAAGGAAATAGTGTGAATGTGTGTGTGAAATATAGAATACACACATAGATAGACAAGCATGAGTGCGTGTATAAAATACAGGATGCACACATAGATAGAAAACTATGAATGTGTGTGTAAAATACAGAACGCACACATATAATAATTATAGTAAAGTAGGTTCACCGGCCTTTTGTAGGTGGCGCTGATCGCGATACATCGTGGAATCGACGAGAGAGCGCACTCTATTCCTTTTATTATAGTACTACTCTATGATATACCCATATATACCTACTCAACAGAGACAAGATACAGTCAATGTTGCCAGCGCGTATGAGCGATTTCGGACGATAATCTGTCTGAAAAGGGACGGTTTTCAAAAAAAATGTGTTATTTTATATAGTCCGTACACAATAGTGGTACATTATTTGCGGTTTCAGCCGAGACTTGTTTAAGCACGTTTCCCCAACTTGCGAAGAAACTATCAAATTAAAATCCTCAGTTCTGTATGAAACTTACATTTGCACCAAATTGACCGCGCGCGTTTTTTTGTACTTTTTTAAACTTTTGAAAATGAATGTGTATTCAGCCCTCATAAAATAAATAATACATACATTAATTTATGTTAATGTGTGCTTAATGTGTATGTTTTACAAATTCCTGTTGGTCTGAAGATTCGTCCTAAAAGGGACGGTCTTGGTGAAGGGACGTCGATAGGACGGACGGACATTGAATAGGACGGAAAACCGTCCTAAATAGGACGATCTGGCAACACTGTATACAGTATCCCTTAGTAGTTTGTGCAAGATACGTAGTATACACAGACTAGGTATACTACCACAGACTACTGTATACTACTTACTTACTTAGGGCCGATTTTTCAATAGTCAGATAGCGTCCGGTTAGATAATTCCCTGAATCATCTAAGTCTGTGGTGAAGACAGACGTAAATAAATTTTATGGCATTCTAAAGAAATAAACCTAAGTTAGCTAACGGTCCATTAATTTTGAAATGAAAAACACGAAAATTAATCGATTGAATAGCAATCAGTTCGTTAAAGTGCAATTGAAAAATCGGCCCTTAGTCTATGGTGACAATGACAAGGTGTGTCTGTCTCGCAGATTAAATTATACGCTGTAATCGCAAATTATGACATTTGTTCCCACAGATATGTAGTACATAGTGATTGCTGCAGTTGACAAAAAATACTATCGATACTTTAGTGATGCACTAATGTTATCGATATTATATAGTAAAAATAATATAGGATTTATTATTGCGTTTTGCAATTAATTTTGAAATAAAACAATTAATTTTGAGAGGGTTTCATTTATTAAATACATTATTCTTTAATTTCAAACATTTAAATGTGATATCTGCCTATTTTTGTGGTCCCTCCATTTTTGACTGATACCTTACTTCTATCATGCTCTTTAAAATGTTATCTATTATATTGCACCAGTTGTGCACATTTAACCTTACAACAGCTTTTATAAAAAATGTTTTTAGCAATATGCTGTGGCTATCACAACTGTCTGTGTCATCCTGTCATCAATCATCATCATATTCATAACTCATATAGTCATTCAACATTCATAGAGTAGTACTTTTGTATTCTTTTTGGCTCCACGTGATTTGCGTATTTAGCCAGTGTCAAGTTATAATAAATCTCTAGTTTTTTGTGCATTAAAGTCGTCAGTCACGTTAAAGTTTAGTCTAGACAGTATCCCTTAGTAGTTTGTGGTTTAGACTCTAGGCGCGGTCGAGTCGAAGTGACGCTTCACTAAAGCAGTGGATACTTTACTGAATGCTTCTATGGAGTTTTGGATAGAATACGAAAATACACGTTTTTCGTCTTTGTACTATTTGCCTTTCACTCATGCACGTTTACGAACACTTAATGGTTAATAATCCGCCATTATTACACATTAACACTCGATAAAACATAGGTTTTAGTAAAGAACACAAAATCAACAACAGCACATTTTCGCATTCCCGCCAAAACTCCTAGTAGGTACTATAAATGTATAAATATAATAGACGAAATAGAGTGCGCTCTGTTGTCTAATTCACGATGTATGGCGATAAGTGCCACGCCTGTTAATCTGCCTAGTAAAATCTATAGCCGTAGGGAATTGAGGTGCAAGATTAGAAAATGACGTCAGTGTCTCGTCTCTTCTCTTTCTTCACCCCCGCGGTTGCCGTCGCTCCCGCCTCTGCTCGGTGCCGGCGGCCATATTGTGATTTGTGTTTGTGTCGATGCGAAGTGTTTGCCACGTGTTTGCGTCGATTAATCATTTTAATCCACATAATATTCAGTAACAACGTGACTTGACTACTGCAAAACAAAATGTATCGTAAGGGTTGTGTTCCTAAGCGTGATAGCCAACGACAGGGCGTTAAAATACATACGATTTCTTGTGAAAACGGAACCAGAGGTTAAAATGTGTTAACTGTGAAAAAGCTTTTATTTATGGATTGAATGGACAGCGTCTAACAAAATGTGTACTGTTTGTGTGCTATAAACACTATATCTAACATTGTTTAGTGACGTTATTATGTGTATTAAAAAAATACCGAGTCATTTGCTTGTTTCTTTTTTTCTTAACCCATGTCCATATTTATTTACTATTCTATAGTGTAGGAAGTAGGAACTAGCACAGAATAGATAATATTACAAATAGAACTAGTAGGAAAATATCAAGGTACGATAAACATACCTATGAAAACATATACAAATATGTATATATAGCACGGCCTCAACTGTCATCTTCTAAAATTGCAACGATACATCGTCGATGTAGGTAACATGACCGTCTGATACGTAGTATTTTTTTTTTGTTTTATTTTTGGTTCCACGCGATTAGCGTATTTAGCCAGTGTCAAGTTATATAAATAATAATATGTAATACATAAGTCTCTAGTTTTGTTGCATGAAAGTCGTCAAAGTCACGTTAAACTTTAGTCTAGTCGCAGTCGAGTCGAAGTGACGCTTCAGTAAAGCGGTGGATACTTTACTGAAGCTTCTATGGAGTTTTGGATACAATAAGAAAATACACGTTTTTCGTCTTTGTACTATTTGCATTTCACTCATGCACATTTACGAACACTTAATGGTTAATAATCCACCATTATTACACATTAACACTCGAAGAAACATAGGTTTTAGTAAATAACACAAAATCAACAACAGCACATTTTCGCATTCCCGCCAAAACTCTGATACGTAGTATCCCTTAGTAGTTTGTGATAAGTGCCACCTACAAAAAGGCGGTGAAACTACTATCTATGTTGCGTTCACAGATTTATATCTCTTCAGTAGTCTATGGTCGATATCTGAGTGCGTTCGGATTACCGGTTGCCACAATACAAGTTTCGCCCGAGTAGAGATCCAAGCACACTGATGGTGTCAACCACAGATTAATATATATGTAGTGTGTCAACGCGGGTCACAGATTTGTAATATCTGTGACGCGAGTTTACACTCGGAGAAAAATAATAGAATTAACTCTATATTCTCTTTGAAAAAATCAGTGTTCAGTGTTGTTTATGAGTGTTGTTTTTATATACTCTTTGGTTTATATTCTCTTTGGACAAATCAATATGGCGTATCAAAATAACAAGGGCGCTAAAAGATTATTTTGGATACAATTACAACCTGTGGTTTTCTCCAGTTTTAATTGAAAATTGCATGCATCACGTTTGTTTATATTTAACAACTATTTTATGACTGTATTACCCTCCTAATGTAAGCCAGATTTATGGCTATGAAAATAAACTATGTTCAAAGAATAGGAATATCCAAGTTTACTGTAAATATCGTGTGACTATTGCAGATTCAGGCAGAATGTCTGCGATAAAAGTTAATTTTGAGATAGGACACGAAGCGTCCCTACGTTCAAAGAAGACTCCTGAAGGATTCACTCATGACTGGGAAGTTTTCGTGCGCGGGCAGGAGGGCGCTGATATAAGTCATTTTGTTGATAAAGTTGTGTTTCTTCTTCACGAGACGTTTCCCAAGCCACGACGAGGTAAATAGAATCTTATAAGATATACTGATATAGCATAATCTTCACAACTTTACCAAACTATGCCTACCAACAATTTATTTATTTACTAACACAGTTGTGTAATTGTTTTGCTGACCCACTAGTGACCTACTCTACAAAATACTTGATCAGATCAAAAATTTAAACAAATTGGCTGTTATTGTTTACAACCATAAAACTGAATTTTTTAAATAATTTCCCTTTTTTTACTACATTGTTTTAATTATTTCAGTTGTCAAGGAACCTCCATTTACCATCAAGGAATCTGGATATGCTGGATTTATTTTTCCTATAGAAATATACCTCAAAAATAAAGATGAGCCGAAGAAAATTAAGTTCACATATGATTTTACTTTACAACAAAGTGGCTTTCTCAAAGACCGTTATATCTTCCAAAGTCCTAATGAAGAATTCAGGAAGAAACTTTTAAAAGGAGGTGGAATTCCTGTGAGCAACAATACATTTTACACCAACCCTGACCAAGAGAGCAGAAGTAGAGACTCCTTCACAGAAGAAAAACAGCAGCTACTAAGCAAACCTAAATTATCATCGGAAAATGTTAAGAAACACAAAGTTAAAGAGCACAAGGAAGAAATTCCACACAGAACCAGCAGCTTCGAAAATCTATTTGGTCTCCCAATACAAAAACCTCCTAAAATTTCGCCTGATCCCAAAAAACTGGAAAAAAGTAACCCTCCACCCAAGTCTGAGAAAAAGGATAAGGAACGAGGAAGTGCAGAGAAAAAGTCTAAACATGAACATAAAGAATCAAAACCTGAAAAAATAAGAAACAAAGAAGATAAAGACAAAATTCGATCTGAGAAAGTAAGAAGTCACAGTAAGGATCAAGATAAAGCTAAAGATAAGGCTAGCAAGAGGCCTAATGAGAGACCTCCTACTCCAGAGCAAGCCAAAAAACGTTGTTTAAGCCCTGTGAGGAAACCACCCAGCCCTCCACCACCAAGATCAAGCAGTGCATCAAGCATGAAAGAAGAATATAAGATGCTAAAACAAAATACAGATTCAGAACTGAGGAAACCTAAAGTTGAAGAAAAACCTATTGACACTAAAACAGATAAAGAGATAAAGGAGAAGAAAAAGAAGGAAAAAAAGAGTCATGATAGAGACAGAGAGAGAAAGGAGAAGAAAGAAAGTAAGAAGGAAAATCAAAAAATAAAACAAACCACTGTCAATAAAGAACCTCCAAAGGAAATACCTAAAGAAATTCCAAAAGCTAGAGACACTCCAAAAGAAACATTAAAAGAATCTGCACCTTTAAAAGATAAGCCTCCTAAACCAGAAAAGGCAATAAATAAATTTTCTATTGAAAATCTCAGAAAAACTCCACCTCCAGAGATTGAGGAGAAAACTTCTAATCACAAGTCAAAGGATAAGTCTGATCCTGAAAGAAAACATAAACACAAAAAGAAAGATAAAAAACGAGATGAATCTAGAGAGAAACACAAAGAGTCCAGTAAAGAAAAGAAACACAAACATGAGAAAATTCGAGAAGTACCAGAAAAACCAGAAATAGTAGAACACAGAGAGACTCCAGTTCCCAAAGAACGTCCACCACAAGAATTAGCCTCACCCATTTCATTGGATACCGCTTCACAGTGTAGTTCGAAGAGTGGTATAGCAAAAACATCACAGATTATTGATGACATTAATAGCAGTCATTCAGATTCTGAAAGTTCAGTCATAAATGAAGAAGAAGAGAAACCAAAAATTGAAAATCCATCACCAGAACCCGTCAAGCATGAACCATCTCCAGAGCCTGAACCGGAACCAGAAGTAGAAGTAGAACCTGAGCCTGTAGTGGAAGCTCCACCTCCACAGCTCAAGGAAAAATCAAAGAAGCACAAAGACAAGTCATCAAAGAAAGAAGAAAAACGCAGAAAACGTAAGGCTGCCGAAGAAGAAGATGCAGAAAACAGAAAAGCAGCCAAAACATCAGAAACAGCACCAACAAACAATGACACAGAACGTGGAGAAAGCAGTGGCTCAGTCAGTACTGAGACTAAAGTCCAAGATAATGGAGTCTCAAGTAGTTTGGGAGAAGATGCAGAACCTGGAGACTTATCTCCGGATTATATGGTGCAGCTGCGAGATTTGCAGCAGAGAATCATGAAAATTAAAAATAATGAAGACCTTGAAAGGGTTGTTAATTTAATTGCGGAGACAGGGAGGTATGAGGTCACCACCCAGACCTTTGACTTTGATCTGTGTTTATTAGACCGGTCAACTGTGCAACAGCTTATTCAATTAGTGGGTTGCTAACGTATGCCTTGTCACAATGCTGACGAGCCTTATTACTGGGACACCTATGTGGACAATTTTTAAGTTAGCTCAAAAAGCAGTATCCGCCACTTACAATAATGGACTTATTTATAAATCACTTGTTGTTATATCAATCGGATATTTTTATCTGATATTAGTGCTAATTAAGTTATAATCTCAAGTGTCTGCTGGTGTCTTGACACTGGGACGTGCAATAACTGTATAAGTGTGAAAAGTTTTATAAGACTGTTGAAAGATTGTTATAGTAATGTATATTTGTACATTCATGTATTGATTTATTGCAAGTTAAAATGAACTTGAAAGTTTTACTTAACTCTGGTCTCTGTCTGGGAGAGGCTCGTTATTAATGTATAAACAAATCTAGTATTGTATAAGATAGATAATGCAAATAATATTTTATTTTTATTTATACATGTACTATTAAGAAACACAACTTACATACAGCAGTAGAAAATGTATGGTAGCTGCAAATATATTTGTGTCTGCATGATTGTTGAACAGGAATGCAAAACCTAAATGGACTCCAATGTTATCTCGAAAATTGGTGCCACAGGCCCAATATATTTTTTGCCATTCCAAGCTGTGTTGTAGTTGGCACATTAATTCACACATTATAACGGGATATTTACCGTGATTATTATTGAACGATGAGCACCCGTTATAATGTGTGAATTAGTTAATAACCGTGAAAGTCTAAAACAGTTGGCACATTTTTGATGGATGAGACTCTAAAGTAATTACCATGCAAGCTTGCTCTGCTTTTAGTTTATTTTTTGTATACTATTAACTAAACCTCGAAAATGTATGTAGCTATCCCTATAGCTAATACAGCATAGGCTTGGTTTTTTAAATTGTAATAACATCACTTCTTTAGATAACATGGATTTTGTCAAGCATTGTGATGAACAGTTTTAAATGTCTTTTTAATATTTACTAAAACTGCTCATTTTGCTTTTTATCAGAATCTGTACATTTTATTGTTAAACATAACTTATTTTTTATTTAATATGTAGTGTTTTAAAAAATAAATAAAGTATAACAATTAATCAGAGTGTATGCTACTACACGAATCGTTTACTTAAATCGTTTAATAAAATTTTAGCCGTATATCTGTATTATGTGATAGGGTTTGTAAATGTCATGAAAATAAGAATTCAATACACCCCTCAAATAAAGACATTCTTATTTATTCGGCCCGTAAAATGTTGAAAACGTAGGTAGGTACTTTACTCATAGATAGTACATTTGTTTGGTGTTAGCATCTCTAATAAGCTGTGTTAGTAGGTATGTAATAAAGGACCCATTCTTTTCTTTGCTAAGGTGCACAATACATTTATAGGTATCTTATATAATGTACCTCTCCATTACCTACCTACGCTACGTGACGAAGTTTTCACCTACTTATCGCGCTAGAATTAACTTCGCAAGTTATCGAGATAAATAATATATAAAAGCGAGTTTTAAAAAAGCTTGCACACCGGCAAGAGGAAGCTAAGCTCCGACTAGACTTCGACCCAGCAGCTTGCGGTGGATTACTCAATGCACAGTTTAGCGGTCTATTATAAATGTATCACCTAATATACCTATGTTTATTTCACTCTCAGTAAGTCTATATCTAAGTACAAAAGCGAAAGGTCACAAATCTCGAAAACTACTTGACCTATTCCTACTACTACACTACTTCTACTAGTACTGAAAGGCAGGTATGTTAGTGGTAAGACTAACTCTTCTGCAAGTGTCCGTCTAGGTTGTTACCCAGACCGCTTTGCTCGTGAAGTCTGCCGCCAAACTGTAATGTGCAAGCATTACTGTGTTCCGGTTTGATGAGCAGAGTAGCCAGTGAAATGACTAGGCTTATGAGACTTAATACCTAATGTCTCAGCGTAACGAGCGCACTGCAGTGCCGCGTAGGCCTTTGTGTTTCAAAGTTCTGGGTGGCACTGCAATTGTTATGGGCCGGCGTTATGCTTACCATCAGGCAAACGATCAGCTCGTATCGTTACCAAATAATATAAAAAAATGTAGTTTATTAATGTAGGTATGGGATACAGAGTGCTTTGTGTATTATATGTGTAGGAGAGACGTCAGCTAAAAATGAATTTTGCGACCCGAATTAATGGGGCTATCGATAGTTTATATGAAGGGTTGGGTCACTATACTATGTATTATAAAAGATATATTATATTTTCCATTTGTCACGATGGGATAAACACTGGTGGTACGAACGAGACTAGGCATAAGGAGTTAGCTTTTTGGACTAATTATTTATACTTACTCTAAGACGCTACTAGGTATAGTAGGCAAGTTAAAATGACACACATTCTAATATGGAAACATTTATTAAAATGATAATGAAATTAGGTAAGTAGTTATAAAGGAAACAAAGATGATAATAACTACTACATATCGTGAATAAAACTTTTAAATGATAGAAACCGGTTTGCAAATTGCAATACCCATGCATGATGCCAATCATATGTAACGTAAGATATTATATACTATGATATGAAACAGATCTTCACAACTCATTAAGTCAAAAATACTGAAAATGAAGACGTTAAAAAATTTCATCAACATGTAGCCTTTCATAAGCGGAGCTTTTGACCAACCAAATTCTTAATTACGATATTTTTTTGCGGTCAGCGTTGAAATTTCCGCAGACGTGCCAGCATTTCCTTTCTCAAAGATTGGTGTTTATTCATTATCAAGCTCAAAGAGAGCGTTAGTCTGATCCTCAGCGGTATTCAAGTCCCGAGTTGGTCGATATTTCCTTCACCTTTTTTTGCCGCTCTTATGAACTGCCTGACGCCACTTCGTGTAGAAATCTTCGATGTACTCAACCGAGATACCAGCCGACTTTGCCGCGCCAGTCACGCTAAATTCTTTATAGCGTTCTTCTTCGCTACCAGGTTGATTCCCCAAAAGGAGCACGAGTAAGGGCGCGGACTTTGCGTGAGACATTTCAGAATCGCCACTGCCTCCACTGTTTGGCTTGTCTTCTCCGATGAAATGGTTACAAAATTCCAAGATTTGCATGAAGCTGTGGATATGTGGCGGTGCCTTTCGCGGACATTTTAGTAATGGCAGAGGCCGAGACTGACCGGGCCGCTGCGCTCGGAGGAACCTCGAACCACTCTTCAGTTGAAGCTCCAGCCAACGAATGGCGTCACGAGCTGTACTCTCTTCGCGTTTCAGATTGTCCAATTCTTGTAAAACTGGAATAAATAAAATAATTGTTTTTTTTATGTGGCAAACAAGCAGACGGCCCGCCTGATGGTAAGCAGCTACCATCGCCTATGGATATCTGCAACACTCGGGGTATTACTGATACGTTGCCGAACTTTAAAGACTGTTCATCCTTCTTTGGCAGAGCCCCTTGTTTGTTGGACCAGTGTATTAGGTACATTGTACATTGTATTTATACTATTGTAGAAGGTGTTTTGTAGCGATAATGGTGGTAGTGAGAATTCTTGGGATCTTGAGTTTTTCGTGAAGGAATAATGGTGATGCAACCATAGCAAGGTGGTAGCGTATTTTCTAGTGCCAGTTTAACTAGCCGTCGGTGCGTGTACCGCAGTTACACATAAAAGAAGTCCTATTACCAGGTTTAGCGTGTTCACGCCATCTTCAACTACATCATCATATAAAATCATGTGAGATAGTGGTGAAAGACTAACCTATCAGAAATTGACAACAATCAGGGCCGGATTATCCATAGACCATAAGGAAAAGTAACTGCCTACGGGTCCAGCACAGAAAAGGGGACCCGCATCGCGGAAAAAAAATTGAAAATGTTTCGAGTAAAAAATTTTTTTTGTTTTTTTTTGGTAATGTGACGAGCTGGTCATTTGCCTGATGGTAAGCATAACGCCAGCCCATAACAATTGCAGTGCCACCCAGAACTTTGAGACACAAAGGCCTGCGCGGCACTGCAGTGCGCTCGTTACCCTGAGACATTAGGTATAAAGTCTCATAAGCCCAGTAGTTTCACTGGCTACTCTGCTCATCACACCGGAATACAGTAATGCTTGCACACTACTGCTTGGCGGCAGAATTCACGAGCAAAGCGATGGTAACGACCCAGACGGCCACTCCCAGAAGAGTTAGTCCTACCACTAACAAAAGAATTTGAAGATTTGTATGTCTAACAAACCCTTAATGACAATATCATTCATATTGCGTTGTTTTTCATATAATATCTTCATATTTCAGAACACATTTCAAATTATTATAGCATAATATTATTGTGGTTAGAAAAGGGGCCCGACATGGTTAATCCGGCCCTGACAGCAAAGGGCACTAAAAATTTGTCCGCAACCTTAAAAACCAAATCAAACAGCACAATCATAAGCTGCTCACCAACAGCCGGGATCAGCAGTATAAAGTTCCTAGCCCGCAGCAGCTGTTTGACGCGGCGCAAGTGTTTGTGCAGCACGGCGGTGTCGAGCGCCAGCAGCGCCGGCGCCGCGGGCTGGCGGCCGCTGCGCTCCAGCTCGCGGACCTGCGACACCAGCCAGAGGCGGCCCAGGCGCCGGAGCAGGCCGCCTTCTGATGGTTCAGCCTGAAAGATCAATCGGAATAATATTTCTATTAGCAACAGCTACAATCTCTTCTACTGTTTTTTTTTTGTGGATTCAATTCGAAACTCACCATCTTACCACAAAAACACGTTAAACCTGCGTTAAAACATGTTTAATGCCTAAACATGCCTTAGACGCGTGATTAAATATGAGCAACCATAACCATTTATAAAAAAACATTTTTAGTTGCCTATTTAGCTAGACTAAATAAAGATAAACGTCAAAAATTATTAGAAAGTGGCACAACAGGAATTGTGTTACACAATGGTTAGACACTACTTAAACCAGGATTAAACCTGTGTTAAACAGTGTTTAACTGCTCAACATGCCTTAGTTGCAGGTTTAAATAGCAACCACAAATCTTGATTTAAATAGTGTCGAAATGTTGCCTAACTCTATTCTGTTGTGACATTTCTAACCATTTTAGATATTTATCATTAGACACTGTCTAATGATAAACATGCACTAAATAGGCATCTTTAATGATTTTTTTGTGGTAACACGGACAGGATCTAGACCGCTGTGAAGTTTTTAAAAGGCATACCATAAAGAAAATGTGAATGAATATTTTGTACCTACAACTACTTCTCACATATTTATTTTGAAATTGAAAATATGTTAGCACTGATATATCCTTAGCCTGATGTTTGGTGATGCTGTAAATAAAAGTCAAAAGAACAAACATTCTGGTCTTAAAAAAATTGTCTTAGCAATTAACAAATAAAATATAATCAATTTGCTTACATGCTGCTTTTTAGAATTATGCCATTCCCTGCTTCTTTTATGATTGATTTTTGTAGAAAGCTTTGGTGTAGAAACCTTTTTCAGGTAAAGTATCTTCATTGTCCGGTTAAACCTAACCCGCGGCACAATATTGGCAATAAAATTACCAAAGTCAATGAAGTTTAGGATTCTTATGATATTTTCATCATAAACTGACAGCTTGTGCCTGTCTAGATATTGCCATTCTGCTGCATCTTTATCAAATTTGCAGATGTTAGTGCCACGTAAATTAATATCCTCAGGTAGTGGAGTAGATTTATACTCTAGCCTAACTTTTTTAGCAACACTTTTAGCATACTTCAATACTTCACAATCATTATCATCATCGGATGATTTATGGACAAAGTAATATGATAAGATATTATGTAAGTCTACTACACATTGGAACAGTGACTCTCCACTTTCTCCACAGGACAGTATCAAATCTTTTTCAGACAATGCCCAGTCTTGCAATAGTTTTATACTGGACAACATATTGTCACCGAGCAGAAACTGTTTCAAGTCATTTTCTTTTAGTACTTCTGGTGCAATGTTTAAATCTTTGCCCGTTTTTTTGTTCTCATTAATATCAGTTGCTACTTTTCCATTGATTTTTATTTTATTGTCATCCATTTGAACAATTTCCTGCCCATCTCGATAATTTTTTTCGGTTGATTCTCCATCGGTACCTTCACCTGAGTCTTCACTCTGGGAGTCCTCATCTGATGGATATGTTTCAGAGTCTGATTCTTCTTCCTCAGAAAAAGATTCAAAGGTTTCTATGTCACTATTCTCAATATCTTTATCAGTGTTTTCTGCACCACTCTCTTCAGAGCTTCCTGAAGACACAATGCGCCTGCGCCGACGCCTTTTCAACATAGTTTTCTTAGTATTATTTTTTACATCTCCATTCAGTGTCAGAGTCTTTTCAATTTCTTCGGTGTCCTCTTCTTTTTCACTCTCGTCACTATGAGCATTGCCATTTATAGGTTCTATGTCAGGTAGGTTTGTTTCTAGTCCCAGTGACTCTACAATATCCTCAATTATCAAATCTGGTTCTGTTTCTTGGATGGATGTAGTTCTCACCCTATACTTTGAAGCTGGATTTTTCAATCCAATGGATTCCAACTGCTTCAATAACTTCTGTAAAAGTTGTGATAACAAAGCCAATGTAAACGCTTTACAAGCAAATGCTTTGGTATCATCAGTTTCAGCCATTTTTGGAATGGTAAACAGGCAGATTTGGACAATTTTTTGCACAAGATTAGGGTGCAAATATGATGGGTTTGTATTTTCATCTTCAACAGCTTGAATATATTCATCATAGTTTTTATTAGGATCAGGCATTGGAGTTTTGTCAAAATCCATTGAAACATTTAACCCATGAGCAATTGCACTACATCTCTCTGGAATGTTTGTATCATTTTTGCCAAGATACCACAACTCTATTAGGGATAGAAAATTCACAATAGTGTTTTGAATATGCTCTGCTTGTGTCAGAGATTCGGAATTATTAATTGTATCATAAAATTGAATATTTTTCTCAAAAATTTTTTTAAGATTGTCCATAGCTCCTTCAAATGGAGTAGTGCAATTCAGGCAGTGAATGTAATAGCACACAGAATCAATATTGTAATTTTTGTCAAGGTATAAATTGCCAAGTTGGTTGTAAGGCATTCCTGAAGTCATGTCAATGTGGGCAGCTTGGAGATAGTATCTAGCTGCTATGGATGAGTCAAATGTATGAAATATTTCAGCTTGATAACGGCTGAGATCACCTAAATATATAAGGCATGAGTACAGCATAGAGCGACCAAACTGGTTTACATCTTCTGCTTGATAATTATCAGTCTCATGACATTCATCATCATTGTATGCTGAAATGTAATCCAATTCTTTTTGCTGTATTTTCAGGTCTGACTGTATTCTAGATATAAAATGATGAAAATGGCCTATCCCACAAACAAGGTGGGTGAATAGATAACTATCATTGTCTCCATCTGTTTCTCGGAGTTTTTTGGTGGCAGACACAGTGTCATAGTACACTTTTCTCCATAACAGCTCAAGAGTTTTTTTGCCGTAATTAGTCGGGTCAAGAAATAAAAGCTTTTCACAGTTATCTCTGAGTTTTTGCCGTTGAATTTCAATGTGCATGGAAAAGAGGTCCATGATTGATTGACTGGAAGCTGTCATTTCGCCGACACGTCTAGCTATATCACTTACATAGCTGAAAATAAAATTATTTACATAATTTAATCATGTTTAATTGGATGGGTATCTTTAAGAATAATATCATGAATAGCAGAGCTTGTTTTACGTTATAGAAACATTTCAACAGAGTAGTACAGTATATCTTGTAACGCCAATTAGATTAAGACTTTCTTTATCCTGAAACTTACCGATAAAGTTTTTTGGCACGTTCATTGCGTTCCGCAACTTTAGCCTCCAAAGTTTCGTTAGATCCGTTCTTCATTTTCAAGCCATTTTATTTACTGGTCAAGATGTGGATTTTAAAAATACCTTTGAAGCTTTTATCAATAAACAGTCAAATGTAATAGAAATCATCTCTAATTAACCATATTTCGCGTTGTTCTACGGAAAAATCTGAATCATTCCCTTCTGCGTAATAAAATGACAGCAAACGTCAAATGAAACCAACAATGACAGCATTAAACAAAACCGTGGGATGACTTTGACAACTCAAAACTCATTGATAATGATGTAGAAGTGAAAAAAACTATATTTTTTTATTTTAACCTCCTAAGTCGTTCGGAACTTCCATACGAGGGTAAAAAGCAACCTACACCCAAGCCCATTGCCCATGCCCGCGCCTCACGCCTAATAGTAATGAACGTAGTCTATTAGGTCATGGAATTTTTTTTCTTTTTATTACCTATAGGTATATATTAAAAAATTATGTGGCATTGACATCGATATTCCAATTGACATTGACATAAATTATAATGCCAGTCATCATTTGCTCGCTCCTATCCTATAGTTTATCTGTTTCGCTCATTTTTCTCTGTTTATTGTTGTGGTTTTACTCATTTTTAAATATTACGTAGAACAAGCCTCGGGATAATTTCATTGTATTGTTTTTGTCATTTTGTGTTCTACTTCTTTGTACAATACACATATAAATTTGATCTGAAGTGGGGTAGGCTATAGCATTTTCCTACTCTACACTATTCTTTACGATAAACGAACTAAGGTAATATTAATTTTTAATTAATAGTCCTGCAAACAGTTTGTTTACCGAATTGTATTTATGTTTCAGTGCGAAAAATCCTTAAAATTTATGAAATGTCATCATTACTTATGATTTTTTTATTATCAGTGTTTCGTCCAGTAGAATCACAAAAATTGAGTAAACATTGATTTAAAATAATATCACATGTTACAGGATATAAAAATGGATTCGTCATGCATATTCTTAGGCATCAAAGTGAAGCCGGGTCCCATAGAACGCTTCAAACTGGAGAACTTTCCACTTGATAACACTGTAGAACATCTCAAGACTGAAGCTGAAAAGAAAGTCAATGTACCCTCTGCCTCCTTGGGTATGTTCCTACCTCCATGTGTATCAACTTGAGAGCAGCTAGTCTTTTCCTTGATACTGGTGTCGATTCTGGGGTCTCATTCCTAAACCTAATTTTTGTTTCACTCTTTCCTATAACTAACATGAAAAAGGGATAGAATATGTTTGACAGATCTGAATTTAGTTTTACAGCTGTCAAACATTTGGTGCCAATTCTCTTGTTCACCTGACTAAACTAAACTAAACTATAAAATTTCTTAATTTAGTTTAGAGAGTTCTAAAAGCTATTCTGATGAACGGTCTGATTAAATTTAGTCACCGTATTGACAGCACCAAATTTACACTAAATTGAATTGTTAGAGTTGCCAGCATGTCGAATATTAATTAATACCTATACATTATAATTGATGGATTTGACGGACCGATCATTTTTACACGATTTAACGAAAAAGGAGTGTAATTTTTTTAGCGTTCGTGTATATAATATGTGACTGTAATTAACCTAATTCAGGATTGGCAGATTCAATAATCAATCTTAGCATTACTTGGGGGTCATTCCACGGTGATGGGCGTGACATTTCAACTTCTATTTTGTGCATTTATTCTTTAACTATTATACGAAATTGCTTAAATACTATTGTAATAGATAAGACATCGATGGTTTTTACTAAATTTACAACATTTTTTTTCTTATTCGGCTCACAAAACAAGTTACGACGATTTTAGTCGCTGTGACGGGCGTGACGCGTACTCGAACAAGATTATCGACCTCTTCGACAAGACACAATATTTCTGCTAATTACACAATGAGAATAAAATGATCTTTATTATAATAACAGAAAAAATAAACAACATAAACTAAAATAACTAAATAAAATACACACTAATTTATTTACAATTACACAATTGTTTTTTAAATTCAATTAGTCCGCCTTTTAGAATAATATGCCTTCTAGATTTACAGTGATATGTCGTATGTGAATATTTGATATTGCAGTTTTCGTGACCTGAAATAAGTTGTGACGGGCGTGACAAGACTTTGTGACGGGCGTGACGAGTTCAATTTTTAATAAGTAAACAAACAATTTTATCACCTAAAGTCATATAAGCATTAACCCAAATTCTAAATTTATAAGCGAAAGTTTAAAAAACTCCGTTTATTAGCCGGTTTTGTTAATGTTAGGACTAACTCTTCTGCGAGTGTCCGTCTGGGTTGTTACCACCGCTTTGCTCGTGAAGTCTGCCGCCAAGCAGTAATGTGCAAGCATTACTGTGTTCCGGTTTGATGACCAGAGTAGCCAGTGAAATTACTGGGCTTATGAGACTTAATGCCTAATGTCTCAGGGTAACAAGCGCACTGCAGTGCCGCGCTGGCCTTTGTTTTTCAAAGTTCTGAGTGGCACTGCAATTGTTATGGACCGGCGTTAGGCTTACCATCAGGCAAACGACCAGCTCGTCTTGTTACCAAATAATATATAAATAAAAAAAAGGTAAAAATACTGTGATGGGCGTGATTTGTGACGGGCGTGACCAAAGTAATTTGCTCAGCATCACCAATCAGTAACATAAAAATTTATAAAAGTTATTCACATACATTCCTTTGCGACATATCCTTACTTTCGTAAGCTTTATTACAACGTGCAAGTGATTTGGACTCTTTGATGAGAACTTTTCTATGTATTTTGTGACGGGCGTGACATGCAAACTTGGCTTGCTAAAATGATTAGTAAAATATTATGTAATTATCTGAGAAACACCAAAAATTGTTCCACCACAAGCTGATATCTTGAGCACTCTGTTGACAGTCAAAATATCGCGGAATAACCCATAGAAAACGCAAATCAGTGTTTCCAACACACATGTGTTTTTTCTACCATGGAAATTCCTTGGCAAGATGAAACTTCAAATGAAATTTGATTGAGTGAATGCTAGAATTTTGTTTTTTTTACATCATTAGGTGAAAATTAAACATATTTACTATTAGTAATTAATGTTAAAGTACTTGTAACATAACATTTATTTTTATCTCATCTGGTATCGATTACCGTGGAATGGCCCTTTTATTAAAACCTACCACAAATTAATTAACATAGTATACTCGTCGGTACTCGTTTGTTGGTTTTTACGATATATGAATTTTTTACGAGTGTTATAGCAGGTAAAACGGAAGGGTTGTGTCCATAGATAACATAAATTTTGTAACTTCAACTTTTGAAAAATTATTTCTCCAAAACTATCTTTTTTCGCAATTGGAAACTTGGCCTAAAGACTTCTTATAAAAAGACCTACCAGTGAAAAAAAATTTTCAACAACTCGATTGGTATACTTCCGAACTCAAACCCGCAAACCTTCCAATCGAATTAGTTCTTGATAGTTTCTATGAAGAGTAAGTTCCTGTATTTTTAATACCTATCTACAATTGCTTTTCAGTAAAATATTTTGTTGTACATATTATAATCTGTAACTACCAACCTGGTAAGGAATTTTTCGCTTGAAGAGTTGAAGTGAAGATGTAAAAGAAAGTTTATCTTTCCGATGAATCTACAAGAGCCACCAACAACCATCAAATACTCCTCTATTATGTGTAGTAGAGTAGGTACTTATAACAAAATATATAAAATTACTTGTTCCAAGGCAACACAAACACATATGACGATAAAACTACTCGAAAATTTCGTATGAATAGCGGTGAAATAATTAAATTAATTTTAGTCCGCGTTCATTTTCATGCCAACTAACTTAGTCGGATTTTAGTTTCACGTCTCTAATTTTAGACGAAAATTTGGTACAACAGAATAGATAAATGACCACTTAGACTAAATTAAGTAACTAAAATAATTATAGTGTTGTCAAACTAAATTTTAGTTTAATCTTGTCTTTCCTGAATAGCAAACCACGTTTGACATAACTAAACTAAATTTTAGTCTAGTTTAGTTTAAATTGTGCCAACAGAATTGGCACCATTGTCTATCTTTGAAAAATTAGGTGCAACTAAATTCATGGCCTTTAAATTTAAACTATACCCTGTTCCAGAATCTTAGATCATTTATGTAAACAAAGGTGTTGACAGAACTAACGAAAAAAATGATAGAAAACTATGCAATCCATAATTTGATGATAGACATTATTATTAATTGATTTTAAATTATAACATGGTAAACTTGAATTATTGAAACATTTTGAATGAATAGTTTTTGCAAGATTGTTATTTTAAGCAAAACCTTAATAAGAGGATTTTTTTTTCATGTAGTTATTTTTCTTAGACTGGGAACACAGCAGAGATTTGAAACATTTTGTGCACTCGTCGACATTTTCTTGTACTGTTTGTTGATTTGTTCCAATCTTCAAACTCGAGGGTGTATCTTTAAGGATCTCTAAGGATTTCTGCCGCCGTCATTTCCCCTTTCATTCGGTTTTGTTTATTTAAACTCAAATATTCTTAATGCTTATCTCTGTGTTTATGCAATTGTGCTTTGTTGTTAGAGTTGTTGGTTATTGTTATATCTTCCTAATACTATCTTACTTTTAGAATTTTGGAATTGAAAAATCCTACTTCATATAGGTACTCATATTATGTATCTATCCAAAAGTTTGAATGTTTGTTTGTTAATCAGTAATGTTGTAACTCTTAAAGACATAGAATAAAATAACAAGAAAGACCACATATTTAACATGTCTCCCCAAAAAAAGGAGTATTCTATAGAATTGGTATCTAAGACAATAATTCAAATCATTACGGCACGGCAATCATATTTGTTTTTATAAAAGGTTTTATTTAACTTGTTACAATTGTGCCACGCGTGAGCAAAGCCGAGGGAAAACAAAATGGGGCGAAAAAAAATATTTTTCAAAAGTGAAAAATGTTTTCGCCAACTGGCATGTTACTTTGACAGTGACTTTTCGCGACATTTCTTTGTTTACAAAAAAGATTTAAGATTCTGGAACAGGGTATAGATAAAAGCATGTTCCATAGTTTTGTCATGTTTTTATTTAGAAAGTGATAGAGTAAAGTGAAACTAACATTAGGTTTAGGTATGAAACTCCAGAATCAACACCACTACCTTTTTTCTTTTATGATTATTCAACTTTAATTCTTTCGGCAACTAATTAACACTAATAAAATTATTATTATTATATTAATGTTCATAAACAAATGATGTTGATACATCTTTTGATATAAGTAACATTATATACAAGTCTTATAAATCAATAATTAGTAATCCACACTTTCACAGTTTCAGGCTTCAGTCAAGTTAGGCCATGTAACAATAAAAATACCATAGATCATTCATCAAGACAAAAAGTAATCCTATTGAGTAAATAAAAGAGATCTGGCAGCAATAAAAAATGTTGAGATTCAATATTTAAAGACTTGTCAACATGTATTATTTTGCCACACAGCTAAGCTAAAGAATCAATAAAAAAGTACAGTAGTACTAACACTGCTTTCTGTGTTTACAAAAATGTAGCTTACTAGCTTCTGCCTGTCGTTTCATTCGCGTGGCAATTCCTACAGGAATGATGCATTTTTCCCAGATAAAATGAATCTATGTTACGGTCCATAAACTATATCCATGAAAAAATCACATCAATCTGTTGCAACATTGTTGCATGAAAGAAGGACAAATCAATAAACCTACACAAGTTTGCATTTATTATAGTACACATGTAAATATAATATATCTAATGTCCATTAATATATTATTTGCAGAACTAATACACCATGGCAAAATATTAAAAGAGAACACAACACTTCAAGACAATGGTGTGAAGTATGGAGAAATGGTCCATGTGGTCAAGAAGAAGGAAGAAGTGCCTGCAATACCGGTAGCAACATACACTGATGCCGAGCTTCAGGCATTAAACACTGCACTTAGGTCTCTGGGATGCACTCCCAATGCCCCGGGGTGGACTAGGGCCATGCAGGTATGAGCTTGATTGTTATATTCCGTGGTGACAAAACCAGTCAGTAGACACACTATAAACCAGGGTTTAACTAGCTTTCCTACCAAACAGATTATGATTGAACCAAATTGTGGTAGTATTGAAGAGTAATTTGCTTTTTACATGTAAGGTTTTTTTTATTAACACACAGGATATTATCACCATACTATGACAAGTGTGCTTTGGTTGGTTCAAGTATGACTATGTTATTAATCCCACTTATTGTTATGACAGTTGATAATCCATTATGCTATAGGACTTCACAGCCTTCTATTGACACCAGCGTTAGCCAATTGCTCATTCAAGAAAGAAGGAAGTAACCATTCACTTACAGACCTGACAGTTTCTGATAGTAACAGTTGCACTAACTTACATATCAAAATATAATATATCCTACTATCAAATAATTTTCTCTTGCATAGAAGTTAGCTTCATTCCTACTTTCGCAGTTACTTAACGAAGAATCAATAATGAACGAGATTCTTGATCTGGCGCCGTCGCTAGGTGAAGATTGCGTCGCACTTTCAATTCTTCATGAAGTGGAGCTTTTAGCGGCACTTGGGGCCAACATACAGACAATGAGACGTGGCGCGGAGGCCCATCCGGAGCTGCCGGGGGCTCTGATGCTCTTGTCACGCTTGGAGCGAGCCCGCGCCAACAACGCCGCCCCTAATGATAATGGTACGGAACAATATAATAAATACTGCAGGTACAAAATCGCGCTTGCCGTATAGGCTACATTTTGCTAGGACGAAAAAGTCTGTGTGACAACCCTGAGCATTATTTACTTAATTATGTTACCATCATGTTGTCGAAATAATGTAGTAATGATATATTAACATAATGTATTTACTTTTTCTATTCCTTTATTTACTTGATGACAGTTGAATCAATAGCTTATTAGCTTCCATTCCAAGGTGTTTACATTATTTATCTGTATTATAATTTATAATGAACGAATAACGATTTTGGTTCAAATTGCAGTTTGGAATTTTGGGTGGTCTAAGAAATGGGTGTATAAAGTTGGGAATTTTTAAAAGCCTGTGACAAAGCCTAAATGTGATTGTATATTAATTTTAAAGGTACAGCCATATCTGGCTTTGCTTATTCCCTGGAGGCTCTCTCTGAGGAAGAAGATGCTGAAGAAGAAGAATCTGAGGATACAGAGAGGAGCCCCATCACGCAGGAGCAGTTGGCTGCTGCTTTACAGGTAACATTAAACACTAAGAGCCCTCAGGGTCAGTTCAGACCAAATGACAAAAATCATAATATCCCGATCCGGAACGGAACATATTATATTATGATCCGTTTCATAAATCATCAACTGGTCATCTAAAGGAAATTTATAATGTGACTCCGTGCCGAATTATTTCAATAATTGATCTATTTGACAGTTTTCTAAGTGACCAATTTAGTATTATGAAATGGATCATAATATTATGATCATATTAAGATTCGCGGAAAGTGGCCTTTTTAGCCCCGCTGATATGTCCGTTTTAATATCTGGCAAATCTAGCGTCACTATTCGTGTAGAATCCAGGTCAACAAATAAATAAAAAAAAAAATTGACATGAGACGGACTGACGCAACTGAGAGATATGGTATACACTACACATTGTAAATGGTCGTCCCGCGTCGTCACAGGCTGCGACCGAGGCCGTGTCGTCGTCGCCGGGGCGCGGCGCGAGCGCGCGGCAGCAGAGCTTCCTGCAGCTGCTGCGCGTGGCGGCCGGCGAGTCCAGCCGCAACACGCCCAACTCCTCAGGTATCCTGCTCTCCTACTGCCTGCTTGCCATCGGGATACTATCATAAAATGTATTGATTGCTATAAACAATTTTATTTAATGTTATGTTATTTGGTAACGAGACGAGCTGGTCGTTTGCCTGATAACGCCGGCCCATAACAATTGCAGTGCCACCCAGAACATTAGGTATTAAGTCTCATAAGCCCAGTAATTTCACTGGCTACTCTGCATCAAACCGGAACACGGTAATGCTTGCACATTAGTGCTTGGCTAACAACCCAGACAGACTCTCGCAGAAGAGTTAGTCTTACCACTAACATCAACTAACTAATATTACCTAGCGCATGGGGAATCGACGCGAGGCGGCCAATCAGAGCGCATTATGTCTACCCAAAAATGGTGGAATTTATTTCGTGCAAACCAAACGTCACTGCACCTGCGGTGCAAGTACGGATCTTATCGATCGATAAAATTGACAGTTGACAGATAAAATGGGTTTTATCGACTTTTTATTTAAGTCTTACCACTAACATCAACTAACTAATATTACCTAGCGCATGGGGAATCGACGCGAGGCGGCCAATCAGAGCGCATTATGTCTACCCAAAAATGGTGGAATTTATTTCGTGCAAACCAAACGTCACTGCACCTGCGGTGCAAGTACGGATCTTATCGATCGATAAAATTGACAGTTGACAGATAAAATGGGTTTTATCGACTTTTTATTTAATTTATCGGCCTCGATACAATCGACAAAAGTTATCGAAAAGCTGGGTCGAATCCAAAGAGAATATAGAGCTACTACAATACTTTACGTCATACTTCGGTACTCGCAACATTCGATAAATTTATCGAGTTTTTCGATTCGACAAATTTATCGAACCGACTTCCGTACTTGCGCCGCTGTTTAGGTTAGTATCCCGATGCTGCTTGGTTACCAATAGCGTAGTTGCATTAAACACTAAATACATTATTGTTACGTGCTATAGGGTAACGTTTGATAGAAAGAAGCCGTGAAACAAACAGTTACTTTATTGAATTCAAAAGGAATCACTTGCAACACTATTCACTACAAAAATCACTAGTATATCACTTTGTCACAGATATCACAATCACTAGTATTTCACTGAGTCACAGATATCACAATCACTAGTCGCTTTGAACTCACTCCGATGTGTATCGCTTGGTATCTCAATTGAAACTGTCCCTGGCCGCGTCCCGATCCGCTTATATATGCGCCGCAAATTGTGCTACCAAGTTCCCGAATGATCTAGTTCAAGGTCAAATATGGACGTCTCTCTTTTACGCATACATCCGTCCCTTGTACACACATCGAGGACTTTCCAGATGGTAGTAGATTATGTCCATCTCGTTCTATCATGCGTGTAGCTATCTCTCTCTCGCATTATTCTGGAACATTCGGTTAGGTAATAGGTACAATTGTTCCTCTCTTTTGCGCCTATAGCCATCCTGCTCACACTTTCTTCTGGAAGTTTTGAGAGACATGATAGAGGCTAATCGTCCCTCTCTTTCACACGATAGGCTGTCCCTCTCACACACCTTCGAGAATGTTCCGCGGACCGGAGGGGTGTAACTTGGCCTGAAACGGCCTGAAAATGGGTTTTCAGGAAATGGTGCCATGTAATTGCTTGTGTCCTGAAACGGACTGAAAACATGTTTCAGTCTGCTGAAAACGGCGTTAACTAGGAGTAATTTTTGATTAACTGATATGTGTTAGGCCTTCCTCCGAAACGGCCCGAAAACCTGTTTCAGCCTGCTGAAAACGCCTGTAAGTGGCCGAAAATTAAAAAAATGTTTCTGCGAGTACTCCTTTAACCCGTCTCCGTAACATTATTATTGTGGTTATACAGCTAAGAAAATCACATTAACACAATAAAAATGATATTCACAAAAATATATAAAATCCACAAAGATTAATGATTTTTTTTTATCGTCCAATAGTAATTTAAATTATAATAACAGATTCTTTACATTTCAATGAATAAAAAAATGTACAACTACGTATTTTTTGTACATTTTCCTAAGTACGTACATAAACGCAGGTTTTCTCGACCAAAATCAACAAAATGCATGTTTTAGTGCAGCTTTACGTCCCGAGCATGGCATGTGACGTCACATACGATGAGCAATGTGAATAGAGCGTTTTAGCGCTCAGTAGATACGCCAGACTTTGACTCTCATTTTTGACTCAGACTCAGAACTTTGAAACATAAAGGTCTGCGCGGCACTGCGTTGCGCTCGTTATCCTGAGACTTTATTTAGATATAGGTGTCGATTCTATCGTTTCATAACTCAGTCCGGTGACGCTGTAATGGTCGCAAGACCAACAGCACGGTCATTAAAAGAAAATCGTTTCATACCTAAACCTAAATTTTAGTTTCGCTGTCTCTCTTTCCAAAACATACCATGAGAAAGAGATGGAAGGTGTTTTACAGATCTAAATTTAGTATTATTCATCCTTAGTAAATTAGATGCCGTTAAATATACACTAGACACAAGCGAGTGGATTCATTTAACAGGTTTAAAATATATTCCATTTCTAATGTTCTCATTTAGAAAGAGAGATTAAAACTAAAATTAGGTTTAGGTATGAGATGACACAATAGACACTAATCTTTTGTCTCTTTCGATTCAGTTTAAAATTGTCAAAGATCAACCAAGACAAAACATTATGTAATATTTGCTACGCGGGCGAAGCCGCGGACAGAACCTAGTTTGCCATAACATTCAAACTACTCATTAGTTTAAAATTATAAACCGCGTAATTATTGAAGTTATAAATAGGCATAAATAAATCATCGTTCAAAGAAATCACTAGGCATATCAGACTTAATTCCTCAATGGGTGTTTGAAAGTGCAACTGCAGTTGTTGTAGGCATGTATTATGCATAAGGCAAGCGTCTCGTACACAGATTATTTAGCCTGTTGATAGCTCATGAACACAATTCCTCCTACAAACATATCTCACCGGCGCGGGCAGGGGGCGAGGTAATATTCTATGCTTGCAATTGGCCGATCATTTGGATGACGTAATTTAGTGATGTGGTACGACTACTACTGAACAGAATAATATCGATAAAATTGAATAGGTAGTTAGCATCGCATTCTTGATTCCCTGACATATACGATTAATAATAAGTTATTATATGGAAAACCTAGACAATACATACTTACTTTATAAATTAATCTATAATACTACTTATAATAAAACTCCAGGTCACATTTTTTTTGGATGGCACTCCTATCTGTACTGAAGCCAAAACTGTATTTTTATTTTTGTCTGTCTGTCTGTATTTTAGCCACGCATCACGTCGAAGCTACTGAATGGATTCCATGACTTGTGATGTATGGAACCAATTCTCTTTTTGAGTCGCTTCTATCCACTTTTCCTTTATTTCTGGGATGTCTGGAAATCTAACAACAAAAAGCAGAAATACTTTAAAAAAACCGGGAACCCACTTCGATGAAAATATCGCGATATATGAAAATTCAAGTACCATTTTTTCATCTTTCTTTTTCATCGTTCTTCCATAAAATGTATATGGGACCACCTTGAGATGATACACTTTCAAACAACAAAAATAATTTTCAAAATCGGTCCACAATTGACGGAGAAATCAGTTAAAATACTTAAAAAAATACATACAGTCGAACATTTAACCTCCTCCTCTTTTTTCGAAGTCGGTTAACAAATCCAAAACGAAAGGTTATTATGTTTCCAAAATAATTAATAATAGTATATATTAATTGTAAAGTATACATTAAATATCGATAAGTTATAAGTCTGTACTCGTACTCGCAGTGGCGAGAAGTGCATTTAAACATGTCGTTTTCGTATGAGGGGAAGTTGTATCATTAGTCAACAGGATTTATAGTCTTTGGTCTCGTACCTTTACCTTGTAATTTTTTTAGAAAATAATACGAATTTCAGCAGCTGACCGAGCGGTGATAACACCGGAGATGTTCAGCGAAGCAATATCTGAGGCCATCACCCGCGCCGGCGCCTCCTCCACGCCCATGGAGCAGAGCTCTGAAGGTAGGCAACTAGGACCACGGCGGCGGGGAATGGACTCATCCTAATGTCTATGGATTCATCCTAATATCTCCCTAGATATTATTCCACCTTAGACCTTAGGATGAATCCCTGATTCATCCTAAGGTCTAAGGTGGAAAGTGTTGGTATTGCTTACTTACTCGAATTGGGATGTTGACTCCATTATTTTTATGATGCTAATCAATTCGTTTTCTCATGAAAATCAAATGTCTATATCGAAAAAACTGGAAATCGAATGCTAACAACGTCAAAAATGAGAGCCAGTCAGGCCATAGAGCAACGAAGCCTTCGTTGCTCTATGAGTCAGGCGGATCTAGTGAGCGCCTAGACAGAGAAGGTAATAGACGACTAGATAGCTTGCATCTCATTCATACAAGAAGGAGAACCACTTATGCATACTTCATGTAAAGAAAAGAGATAGAACGATATGACTTTTTGTTTCATGTCGCGTGCCGGTTTTTCCAAGGTCATTCACACTATTGTGCAAAACAAACATTGACAGTTCGCCCTATATTCTGGAGTTCGCCGCAGTTTTGACGCTTTTATTAATTGAAACCAGACTGTGAACACGTTTTATTACTTCCAAATTGTGAATAACAATTTTCCTAACAAATTTACTATGAGAAAATGGTTCGGTGCAGTGTGTTAGGATGCAAAAGTGACAGTGAACAAAAACTTCCCGATTTGTCTTTTCACTCGTAAGTACAGTACTTTTGGATCATATTTAGGCTTCAAAATTGATTGTTAAACATATAAACACCCTAGACAACAACATTAAGAATAGAACTTTGTTCATTAATATGCAATAAAGTTGAATTCAATCAATGTTAGAATCCTTCAACCAAAAAATATCTCAGTTTGGTGTTGCCTGCATTCGAAATTATTTTTCCCCAGACCACGTATTTTTATGTCATATAAATATATAAACACTATACAAATACTACTACACAAATAAATAAAATTGAACTGATTAGACTATACAAATAAATAAAATTGAAGTGTCTGTTTGTAATATCAAAATAACAGCTTTTTACCAAATGCATATGAAAGTATATATACGGTACCTATAACAAAACAACCATTTATAAAAATTTTGTCTGTCTGTCTGTCTGTTTGTTCCGGTTAATCATCGAAACGGCTGGGCCGAATTTGACGGGACTTTCACTGGCAGATAGCTGATGTTACAAGGAGTAACTTAGGCTACTTTTATTTTAGAAAAAGAATTAGGGTTCCGCGCAGAAAAATAAAAACCATGAAATCCAACATCTCCGCGCGGGTGAAACCGCCAACCTTATGGTAAAAAGTAGCCAGTAGAAAAGTGTGAAAATGTGACTTTGAATGAAAGATGCAATACAGAAATGAACTAATAATGAACCGTCTGATTGCAGTGCTGTAATATAATTGTTGTCACCAATTCCCCTGAAGTAGCTGAATGATTTGAATGATATTTGCATTAAGTTCTATAACCACGAAAGCAAACTTTAGATCGCAAAAAATCCAGTTCCTATAGGGTAACGCGTAGGCTAGTTAATTACAGAACAGGGGACCTATTTTTGAATGTCACGAATGATTTCGAAATCACCGATGACAAAATTCTCAGCGATGACTTTGAAATTACTAATTTGCAAAAGTCGTATTTTTGAAAGTCATACCCTGTATACCAATCATGCAACTATTTCTCAGCTTTGATCACAGATAAACTTATGATTGTATTCTATTTATTTTTATTTTTTAAGTTGGAAATTGTGTTCAAGTCAAAATTGGCACTAAATATTCGTATCTATGATATCGTTTACGAGTGGGGGTACCCATTCGTAAACGATATCATAGGTATGATAATTTTAGTCACCCGCTGAGATTCAAAAATACAACTTTTTGTAAATCGGTGACTATCGGTCATATCGCTGATATTTAGTCACTCGGTGACATTCAAAAATTTGCTCCCCTGATCTCTAGATAAATTATGGAGTAAATCTGGCATTGCTAAAAACCAGGGTAAACGTTTTGATGTGGCAACACCACCCAATATCGTTCTATCTCACATGCGGCACGGAAACCAGTCGTCTATAGATAGTCCGTCTACGAGTGAGCGCTAAAACGCCCAATACTGGCGCGTGACGTCACATATTTAACGCGGCCCGTAAAGTTGTACTAAAACACATTTTGTTGATTTTGGCCGTGAAAAACTGCGTTTAAGTACATAGTTGTCATACATTTGTTATTCATTAAAATGTAAAGAATCAATCTGATGGTATAGTTTAAATTACTATTTGATGATAAAAAAAATCGTTGAATTCTGGAAAGTTTTAGATCCAGTATCTTTGTGGAAATTATATATTTTTTGTGAATTTCATTTTTATTGTGTGTGATATACTTAAACCTGTATAACCACAGTATTTATGTGATTTGTGTTTCATGCAACTACCCAATTGTAATAGTTTTGACATAGGAATCACATAATAACCTTTTAACACCGTACTATGCTAAGAAAATCTATCATAGAAAAATATCTGTAGAACAGGTTAGAGAGAGTACACTGAAACAAGTCGATGTAACTAAAGTTATATTAAAAAAACCACGACTGCCCTAGCCAGTGTCACTCGTGATGATGGTAAGGATTCTAAAGATGCCTCATAAATCATAATCTGTTCAGGCATTTAAAAGTTGTGGTGAAATAAAGAAACTCAGTACATATATGCATGAACTCTAAAAACACAACGCTCCTTTTTTGTGCGGTCGTGTAAAAAGGATGATTGTTTAGTTTATTTGTTGCTTGACAAGTTCTTTAGACAAAAGATTTTTTGGCAGCTTGCCGTATGAGTAAAGAAAACCCCTTGCCCTTATCCAAATTCTTTGGAGTCGGCACTGTATGTCTTTTTCTTCCACTCTCTCCTGTCAGCTGTTAGCGTACATGCACTTCCAATTCATTCATATCCGTCTTTACACAATCCATTCTTCTTTTATTTAGTCTTGTTCCTTTCCTTTCCTCAACATTAATATTCATCACAGTGTTATGTGTCCCACCGGATCCTTCCTCATCATGCCAGGTCAAACGATTCCCTTTCAACTTCTGTCACTTGTGCTAATTTCAGACTCCCTTCCTTATCCCTGGGCCCTGCCTATATTGTGAAAAATAGCTCAGCCTCACTTTATAAATACAAGAACTGCTGGTAGTTCCTACCAACACAAACGCCCCATCCTCCTCTCATACCGCATGATCCTGGCTTAGGCGAATGATGACAATTTACGAACAATAGCTAGCACTGGACGCGCAGGAATTACTGCGGAGGCTTTCAATGAGGCCATATCGGAGGCTATCAGCCGCGCGGGCACCGCCGCCGGCACTCCCATGGAACAAAGCACCGAAGGTATAATTGGACCATTTGGCTTGTTCAACGTGAAGAACTAAGGGCGCTGGGTTTTTAACTTAGCTGATTAGCAAGATGAAGTGGCCGTGAGTTAGGCTATGATTTGCATTGTAATGCCTCCACTAGATGGATGGAGCTACAGTATGCTCAAACCAGGGGTCCGAAGATCTGGCTCGGTAGCGTGCCGTTCCTACGTGAGAATGGGTGTAGATTTTCAACACTTCATTGCTCTAAAACGGTGAAGGAAAACATCGTCACGAAACCCGCATGTTCAAAAACCACAAAATTGGCCCATACTAACATAATGTTAAGATGTAGATTGCTGCTACTTTACTTTTACATGGTGACACGCATGTTTGGGTGATTAAATTTTGTTGTGGTAAAACCGATAGTGTCGTGTGATTCTGGCGCTTGCAGTGCCGAAATATCGGAAACTCATGGTAAATATTTCGTTAATTGTAACTTTGTTGTTAGTATTGATGACCATGACAGTTTAAAACATTTTTTACTGCCGGCTGTCTGACACAAAACCTCCTTGGAATTTTTTTTTTTGTTATTTGATAGCGAGATGAGCTGGTAGTTTGACTGAAGGTAAGCATAACGCCGGCCCATAAAAATGGCAGTGCCACTTAGAACTTTGAAACACAGTCCTGCGCGGCACCGCAGAGCGCCCGCTATACCTTGAGACATTAGGCACCTATTGAGTCTCATAAGCCCAGTAATTTCACTGGCTACTCTGCTCATCAAACCGGAAGACAGTAATGCTCGCACATTACTGCTTGGCGGCTGACTTCACGAGCAAATCGGTGGTACCAACCCAGACGGACACTCGCAGAAGAGTTAGTCCTACCACCTAGTAAAAATAGTAGTTTTATTGTAATAAATTGTAATGAAAATATATTATAATGTTGTGTCAGCGTCGTCGTCGCAGAGCCCGGCGCCGCGGGACGAGGACTACTCGTCGCAACTCACACGCATGCACGAGATGGGCCTGCTCGACGACGCCGTCAATGTGCGCGCGCTGCTCATATGCGCAGGTGAGATTTATATACCCTGTTCCAAAATCTTAGATAATTTATGTAAACAAAGGGCAAACAGAACGAAAAAATTGATAGAAAACTGTGCTTTCCATTATTATTAATTGATTTTAAATTATAACATGATGAACTTGAATTATTGAACAATTTTGAATGGATCATTTTTGCAAGATTGTTATTTTAAACAAAACTATAGTAAAAGGAAGTTTTTTTCGTGCAATTATTTTTCTTCGACTGGGAACATAGCAGAGATTTGAAACATTTTGTGCAATCACCGCTATTTTCTTTTTCTGTCTGTTTATCTGTCCCAATCTCCGAACTCGAGTATGTGTCTTGCTGCGTATGTGTTGTTGTTAAAGATCTTTTTATATTGTAGTGGTTTTGTTTAAGTTTTTGTGGCGATTCTTGTTACGTTATCAATTGTGCCGCGCGAGAGCAAAGCCGGGGGAAATAGGAACAAACATGTTTTGGGCAACTGGAATGTCAGTTTGACAGTGAGTTTTCGTGACATTTCTTTGTTTCAAAAACTATCTAATATTATGGAACAGGGTATATTATATAGTCTGGTGGTCTATACTTCTTCATTAAGGTCAGGATACGGCGCGCCGCTTTCTCGCCCGCGCATCCCAACATTTTTGAAGATAAACAATCACTTAATATAATTATGAAAAATCGCATTCGGTGAAGTTGCGGACAATAACATTACAAAAGTTTCATTTTGATCCAAATAAGTTTTCAAACCTAAAAATGGAATTTTATGTTATGCCCATTTTCATGTATGAAAACCTGATGGGATCTAAATGATACTATTGCTGTATCTTTGTAATGTTATTGCCAGCAACTTGACCGAATGCGATTTTTCATAATTATATTAAAATGTTGAGATGCGCGAGCGAGAAAGCGGCGCGCCGTATCCTGCAAATCGGCAGATGCAAATCAATGACAGCAATTATTGGTTCATCTTCACTATAATTATTATAGTGATCCGATCGCTAACAAATGTCATTTGAATTAGCATCAAAGATCCATCCATCTAGACTTTGTACCCATTTAAGGCACGTCGATCACAAACGGGTCCGAAGAAAATTGAACGTGAAGTTGTAAGTTTTCATCGGTTTATGTTTTAGAAACCCTCTTGCAGTTACGTGTTATGTTATCATTACGTGTCTTGGTTAAAAAGTCTAGATCAATGGTTTTGATGTATACATTTGATTCTCATGATCCAGCGAGCAACACGTCAAGCTCGCTGTCATGATCATAAAAAAAATTGAATTTCAACATCCCATTGTTAAGGACAAGCGCAGGCGTTGTGCTCATGCTTGCCATAAGGAAAAAGAGCTTATTGTCTCTTAACCTTTTTGTATATACAGAAATTGAAATATATGTGTGTATGTACCTTAATAATTTGAAGTTTGATTTATATAGTTTTATTTTTAGGTGATGTGAATGCAGCTATCAATTTGGTATTCAGTGGAGCTATTGGAGACGATTAGTGAAATAAGATAACTCTTGTAATATTATGAACCCAATTAATTATATGAGAAAACTTACAAAATTATAATATTTATTCCTAAATAATCGAGTTTGTTTTATTTATATTAAACTGTCCTGTTTATTTTAGATAAACTATTGGGATGGGTACTTGGTGTAGGAGACGCGACGCGAGCTCGATTTTAATGATATGCCACAGCAACTTTCAACTGAAATATCTAAAAAAACAAACCGGTCAAACCATTGCAAATGTGCAACTTTACTATAATTGCTGAGCTTATTTGAGACTGCGCTTGATTCTCTACGGTGTAGGTTTTTCTATTGCGGCAATAACACTCAATTCGATATTTTTAAAAAGTTTATTGTTAAACCACTAATTAATTTTAAAATTGCGCAAAACTTATATAACTGGATGTAAAATCTCATAAGGGCAAGTAAAGAAAGAAAGAAAATACATTTATTTGTAGCCATTGCCCAAACTATAGGTAGGTACATACATTTTAAAGCTAAAATAAGACATGAAAAGATTGGGCAGTTGACTACAAAATGGACACAGCTCAGCATAAAGCGCCACCGAAGTAGCGCGCTGGTTTTCAGCTGTGGCCCATTAAATAAGGTAAATAATTTTATAATTAGATATATCACATAAGTAGGCGAAGTCTTGGGGATTTATTAAAGCTAGAGGTACACTCGAGCAAAATGTCGTGTACCTTATGTTTTACAACTAATATGACATACTGAGTAGATTTTAAAGACATTCAACTGGACCGCTACTTACTATAGCCTGTTCCAGAATCTTGATCTTTTATGAAAACAAAGGTGTTGACAGAATTAAAAAGTTTATAGAATACTGTGGAATCCATAATTTGATGATGTACATTATTATGAATTGATTTTAAATTAAACTTGAATTATTGAAACATTTTGAATGAATAGTTTTTGCAAGATTATTATTTTAAACAAAACTATAATTAAAGGATTTTTTTTCATGCAGTTATTTTTCTTAGACTGGGAACACAGCAGAGATTTGAAACATTTCGTGCAATCGCCGCAATTTTCTTTTTCTGTTTGTTGATTTGTTCCAATCTCCGAACTCAAGTGTGTATCTTGCTGGTCTAAACATTTCTGCCGCCGTCTGTGTTTGTGCAATTTTGCTTTGTTGTTAGACTTGTTGGTTATTGTTACATCTTCCTAATAGGTTTTAGAATTTTGGAATTTCAAAAACCATACTTCATATACTAATATTATGTATGCAAAAGTTGAATGTTTGTTTGTTAAACAGTAATGTTGTAACTCTAAAAGACATAGAATAAAATAACAAGATAGCCCACAATTAACATGTCTCCCCAAATAAACGGAGTGTTCTATAGAATTATGAAATATCTATCTATAGAATTGGCATCCATAACAATAATTCAATTCATTACGGCACGGCAATCAATTTGTTTTAATAAAAGGTTTTATTTAACTTGATATAAATGTGCTACGTGAGAGCAAAGCCGGGGGAAAAGAAAACGGGCGAAAAATAATATTTTTCAAAAGTGAAAAATGTTTTCGCCAACTGGCATGTCACTTTGACAGTGACTTTTCGTGACATTTCTTTGTTTACAAAAAAGATCTAAAATTCTGGAACAGGGTATACAACCCGTTTTGTCAAAGTGCACTCATAGCCTAGAACTATTTATTGTTCAACCCAAATAAATAGTAAAAAATATTCAGAAGTGCTAATACTAAAAATTAAATTAAAAATAGATACATCTAAATTAGCAATGATATAGTATGAAATCTAGTACATAAATAAAAGAGTGTACGCTACATAGTGCCTAGCACCCGATATCAAGAAGATTAAAACCCTATACGAAAATTATCTAAACTGCCTCCTTCTTTGTTTGTTTTAGCTTCCATTGATTCTTCTGTAATGGTCACAGCTCTGAAATCCTACTAATGTCTCCTGAGGAAAAATCTTAACTGCTAAAAACTATGTTTTATTGCAATTTTCCAGAAGTATTAAACGGCATTATACCATGGTTGATATAAAGACAATATGGTAAATGCTTCTAACGTTTCATTTTAAAATTCATCTTACGCTTTGAGAATTTCTTGAATGTACTATTGTCTTTTTGAGCGCGGCACTGTTCGCGCTTTTGCATGCGGCGGAAATACCAAGCAGCGTTGTTGGAAGTGTTTTCACCAAAAAGCTCATTTTCCAGCTTCCTTCTAGCTTCTGCTCTCAATGCAGATCTTTGGTCGTACCACACGGAATCCTTTGTTTTACCTTTCTTCCTTTTCTCGTCTTTTAAAGAACGCTTCTCTAATTTATTAGGCTTTTCATCAAATCTTCGGATAATCTTTGGTGTATCTTTGTTAGAGGCGTTATTCTCAGTATCTATTAATATATTTATGTAATTTTCGAAATCCGGGTTCAGAAACTTTTTCTCAGGGTTAATCAAGACATTATCGTTATCCTGTGATGAGGTAACAGAAAACTCATCAAAGTCCCTCAAGTATCCTCCTTTCATTTCCCACTGTTCATATTTGTTATTCCTTTTTTGCTTCTTATGTGATTTTTGGCGATCATGTTTCTTTTTGTCAGGCTTTATTTTGGGGCCAGTGTATCTGTCATCTTTTTTGATATCATCTTCACTGAATGAGTTAAGGTTTAATAATATGTCATCATGCCTTTGCTTCCTTTTGCTAGGATGATCTTTGATCCATCTTCTTGGCTTATCATCGATTTCACTGTTCTGACTTTTTTGCATAGGCTCAATTTTCAGTGAATCAGCATAAGTTATTTTTTTTTCCGGCATTCCGAAAGCACCAGACTGACTGTCTTCTTGATTTGGTGGATTTGTATATAGATCAGGTGATCTTTGCATCTCCAAGTCTATTTGTCTGTATAATTTCACTACATTATTAGAGTCGGATTTCGCATCTGCCTTGATTTCATTTTGTGAGTTTGGTAGGATATCATAATAAGAAGGCCCTAATTGTCTTTCCAAATTTATTTGTCTGTGCGACTTTACTTTACTAGATTTGGTCTTAATGTCTTGTAAAACTTCAGGTTGTACTGAGCTAAGTGGGGTGAATATAGGTCCTAATTGTTTTTCCAAGTTCATTTGTGACTTTACTCCAATGTTAGACTCAGGTTGAGTATTACGATAGCTATTTGATTTTTCAAGATCTTTAAACTGTTTCTTAACTTCTTCACCAAGCCAATTTTTGTTTTGGTTATAAATATTCTTCATTTTGCCAATATCAATCAAAAACTCCTTTTCATGTTCAGGTATTGCAAGAGGGTCCTCCATAATTATATCAGGTTTGTTGTCAGTCACACATTTAACTGCCATTTCTACCTTGTTATTTTTCATGACAGGTTCTTCAAAAATCTTTTTACACCTGTTCTGTTTTTTGGTTGTCTGCACATTATTAATCGATTTTCGTTGCTGCCCTAGTTTATTACCAGTAGCCTGACTGATTTCATTAAGCTTACTTCTCAAATAAGCATTCTCTTCTTGTAGTTTGTATAAGTTTGACAGTATTTTGTTAACAGATGTCTGAGTGGTGCATTCATTTTTGGAACTCCACAAATGTCCAAGAGCCATTCCAGCAGTTATGACAAATGTTCCAAGCATTATTATGTCAAGGATGGTGCTCACTTTGGGGTTTCTTCTGTGCACATATGTCTTGTATTTAACCTTGTCAGCAAGGAAATCATTCTCATCTCTTGCCGACTCATTGTTGCAAGTGATATTGGTTGGAAGTGGAGATGTCAAAACTGGAACATTTTCTTGTTCTGCTGGATAGGATTCTTCAGTTGGCAAATTAATGTAACTTGCATCACAAGGTGTAGATTCAGGATCACTGTCGCTTATGATAGATATGCCGTCAGTGTCTTCATCCTTTTCACACTGGAGTTCAACATTGTCCCTGAAGAAAGAAATAAACATTACCTATTATAAACTAGTAGATATTTTTATCTGAAAACTATCTTTTTATCTTGATTGGTTAGCATGGTGACTTTGCATGACCTAGATCAGTCAGTCATCTAGGTCTTATAGGGAAAATAAAAAAAAAGCCTAAAAATGATTGTTTCTAATTATCCAAGAATTTCCAGCTTATTACGAGGGTTGCTATTTATGTATCCGGAACTGGCACTTACATATAAACAATATTATAAAGTAACAATTACATTTGAAAATGGAACTCATTGGCTGTAGAATATAGTTTGTTTCACACCTGTCAATTGTCTTTTTACATTTTGGCGCCTCTTCGTTTCGTCATGCAACAACAATAAGGAAAAAAATGGCGGATGGGGACTGACAGCTTCCTTATAAAAATTTTCTCTGATGTGATAAATAGTGATAGGTGACAATATAATATGTGTGTTGAACTAGGTGGTAGTTACTAACTCTTCTCAACCCAGTATACCCGGGTTCAAAAGAATAGGGCTTAGGTATCCCCTGCCTGTCGTAAAAGGCGACTAAAAGTCGACATTTTGGGCTTGTGGTTGTTTAGAGATGGGGCTCTAACCACCCAGCCAAACAAGCCCTGGAAGGACGGCAGTTCATTGTGGCACGGGCTGTCGTGGATGGAGGTCGGCAGGGAGGGTGCAGTGCTGGGGGGCACTGGTGTGGTCCATTGGAGAGCCCGGGGCCCTCCCGTTGTAGCACTGAGGCAGACAAAACCGGGGGGTCTTAGTGGGTAAAAATCCCACATAACCCAGCTGCTCCTCATGGCAGCCGGGTATCTTCAGAAGATTTCCCCCCTGGGAAAAAGAAAAGAAAAAAATGGACTAACTCTTCTGCGAGTGTCCGTCTGGATTGGTACAACCACTTTGCTTGAGAAGCCTGCCGCCGAGCAGTGATGTTTTTTTTTTTTAATGTTATTTGGTAACGAGACGAGCTGGTTGTTTGCCTGATGGTAAGCATAACGCCTGCCCATAACAATTGCAGTGCCACCCAGAACTTTGAAAGTTTGAAACACAAAGGCCTGTGCGGCACTGCAGTACCCTCGTTACCCTGAGACATTAGGTATTAAGTCTCATAAGCCCAGTAATTTCACTGGCTACTCTGCTCATCATACCGGAACACAGTAATGCTTGCACACTACTGCTTGGCGGCAGACTTCACGAGCAAAGCGGCGGTAACTACCCAGACGGACACTCGCAGAAGAGTTAGTCTTCCCACTAACAAAAGCATTATTGTGTTCCGGTTTGATGAGCAGAGTAGCCAGTGAAATTACTGGGCTCAGAAGCCCATGTGATTTAATACCTAATGTCTCAGGGTAACGAGCGCACTGCAGTGCCGCACATGCTTTTGTGTTTCAAAGTTCTGAATGACACTGCAATTATGGGCTGGCATTATGCTTACCATCAGGCAAACGACCAGCTTGTCTTGTTATCCAAATCAATTTAAATATAATTAAATAAACTTCAAGATACTAGTTAGTAATACCCTTGGTGTGTGTGTGTGCAGGCCTTGCACCCCCATCAAGAATTAAAATAAGTCTAGTTAGTAAATAAATAAATAATGGAAAAATAATTAGATAAATGTGTCTTTTTATCTCTCATTGTCACTTAACATCAGGTGAGATAAAGATCAAAATAAATAGAAGATTCTTACAGATAGCATAAATTATCTAGATAAGATTTATTTATTTGGCTCGCCAACAATTGTTACATTGTTTCTTATAACTAAACATAAAATAATTTATAACAGATGTTAGATTTATAAAGCATATTAAATATAATAGTAGGTATGTATGTAAAATTAAATTAAAAAAACATATATACATTTTGACATAATTATATACCTGTTGTAGAATAGTTTGTAAAATTGTAAGATAATTAGTTTGGTATTTTCTTGAGCAAATGCTCCCTAAAACGATGTAATTTAATAGAGAAAATATCCATTGGTCCTAACTATTGAGAAATAACTATTTTACATGGTCGAGTTGCCTTTATTTTACCTTTTGGTAGGTATACACATATTAGGAAAAAACTCAAAGGAGACTCAAAATTACAGCATTAGGTAAAATAAAATGTAGAATAATTATAAAGCCAACATACTTAATAATATTTTTTTAATATTTGCTATTTTATTCCAATGCATAACCAATGAGTTCCAAAGTTGTCAGTGTTTCTTCTGATTTTTTTATTTAATTTCATATTTTTAACTAGTTAATTGATAATAAATTGAACAAAAAGGTCAAAACAATAACAAGTTTAAAGTAGATCTTCCATGGTATGATCAACCGGCTTACCAAGAAAAAAATTGTACCTTGCACTATTGGAACTATGGAAAATATTTTTACCATAGTCCGGTTGACGAGACAAGTTAACCATATTACAAAAAGTGACGTTTCATTTATTTTTATGATATATGACCAGTTTTAGTGACCACCACAATTCCATAGCACTTTGATTCCGCAACCTCTCCCACTGTTCCCCACAACAGTCAGTGTGTGTGTGTGTAGTGATAATATATGATGATAATATGGAGTGAAAAAGGCAATGTTCACTTTGCATAATATATATAATTGGCACATACATTACAATATTTATATTCTATACTTAGCCAGTTTTCATTGTTACTTTTTTTATATCATTATCAGCCTCTTACACTCCCACTGCTGGGATACCGGCCTTCTCTCCGAGAGGGAAGGTATGGGCCATAATCCACCATACGGGCCCAGTGCGGCTTGGTGGATGTCACATGTCCTCGAATTTTGTGGTTCTTGAACATGCTGGATGTTTTCCTTCACCGCTGAAGGAATCCGGATAATCCGCACATAACTTGATATAAGTCATTGGTGCGGGCCGAGTCAAGATTTGAACTATAGTGCGTCAGATTGAAAGTAGCACAAGTTACCGCTCGGCCACGCTCGCTCTTTTTTTATATATGTATATACATTTATTTTGTAATGATTTTTTTCTCAATTATACTCCTCAAAAATAGGAAGTTATTTATTCTGCCGTCGTAACAAAAAAGGGCACAACTAACATTTAAAAAAAAATGAGTTATATACATATTTAGAATCAGGAAAAAAAGGCGCATCTGCTCAATTTTTTGTAGAATTTTATCTTTAAGGAATTCGGAGATACAGTACGCTCAAAAGGCACAAATGAAATTAATATTCATGTTTTATAGATTGAAAAGGCTCATTTATTTACCATTATATTGAAAAGGCACAAATACGTAGATGTGATTATTTACTTCATATAGATTTTTCTAAAAACTACTTTGAAAAGGCTCAAATGCCAGATGTGCCCTGTTTACTTAATCATTGATCAATTCATGTCTCGATTAATTGACATACAAAAGGCACAAATAACCAGTTGTGCCTTTTCTTTAAATTATTTACGATTAGAGGTGAGGAAAGGGGGGCAGGGTTTGAGTGAAACGCGTCAGTTGTGCCTGCGACATCGGAGCGACACAGCTCCCCATACTTTCCATACAAACGCTCGTACGCGATTATAGGGTCCTAATAAATTTTTCTTTAGATGTTTTGAGCAAATAGGTATCATGTGCTCTATATCTAGAATTCCGTGGAAGCAAAAATGTAAAATTTTGAGATTCCAACTCAGTACAAGCATTCAAAAATCACCTTTTTTGGACAAATTTTACCTTGACTTTGGCCGTTCACAGTGTTCTCATAATTAATGTAAAATTCATCAAAACACTTCCATATAATCCTTGGACATGTTATGGAGATTCTAAATAACAAAAATTTTTTTCACACACTTGTAAGGCATTTTCAAAAACACGTATTTCCGGGAACACGTTTTAGAAAATTACACGCACTAAGTGTCTTCGGAAATTTTCTTTGGAAATTTATTCCAAAATTTCAGAATGCCAACCGAAGGCTCTGGCGTTGTCTTTCTTTTTCCGTAATGCCTGTTTTTTTTTCGATGAACAAAACAGCCTATAGGCCATTTTTGCGTTAGGCGGGTCATGAAGCGGCACCTTAAGAAGAAGAAGCGAGTGTATGACTTTGAAGACTTTTGCAAAGCTGTCTCTGATACTGGTCCAAATATCGTGGTATTTGTTAACGAAAATTGTAGGTAGATACTTAATTATCCCTAATAATTTATAAATAACTATTGAAGTTTAAGAACTTTGTTATTCTTGAAATTTTTGTTTCCTAAAAGAATATTTGTTAAGTTTTGTTTCATTTATTTGGATAAACTGACCAGAAATGGCATTTACAAACATTGCGTAAATATTTCCAAGTATGTTTTATAGTTTATTAAACTTTCTTAAAATATTTTTTTTTTACTGTAGAAAAGCTAGGTACTGACCTAAGTAAATTTACATTAAAAAGGCGCAATTAGACAAATGGGCCCTTTTTTTAGTGACTCACTGACCAATTTCCTTACAATATTAAAAAGAAAGGTCACATTTGGTTAACTATGCCTTTTCTTTGTAGTAAGTGGTATTTTTTTTTATATTTTTTTTTTAAGTTGAAAGGAATAATTTGAATTTATTTAATAAATAATTATATTAGCAAACTTAAATGTAAAAAATATAATAGAACTAACCTTCACGCAAGTGTCATCAGTATTTTTTTTTCTTTAAATCAATAGGTTTCTGCACTATGGAGCAGAATATGGTGAAAACTTTAATCCTTATTATCTCGGTTTGACGAAAATGATAGATGTGCCCTTCTCTAGTACGACGGCAGTATTAATGTAAGACCGCCTTGTATTTTTATATTAATACCTGATAAGTGAATAATTTATGTAAGATCAAGTCTTTCTTGATTCTTTTAAATGCGTTATTTATCATAACAACAATCAGATAGGTAATATAATCAATAACACCACAAATAGTAGGCCAAGGTTACGAAAATTATGAATGTATGGCCAGTATGTTGTAGAATGTGTATAAAATATGTGAAAATTATAAAAATGCCGTGGAATGTGTTTGTATTTATTATAAATCACTTACTTACCTCTCACTTGGCAGAGCAGGATTTTCGATAGTTTCCGTGGCGTCATCACCATACGTCGGGGTGTTCTCCAACAAGGTCCAACTCTCCCCAGAATCTGAGTCACTGTGCTCGACCGTAGGACCGTCCATTTGTGATTTCTAAAAGAAAAACGGCCCAAACAAGAATTACTATTGAGTAAAATATTAATATTAAAAAACACATTTGAGACCCAAAAAGTATTCACCTGGAAACTAAGAATTTAATTCTCAAAAATATGATATAGCCTAGCTACACAAGAATTTATAACTTCAATAAAGTGATAATACTAGATCAGTACATAGGTCTTTATTTTTATTATTTTTTTCAATTACTTAAAATTAGACGTCAAACTGCGTCAGTGCGTCACACGATCACACACCGATTCTATTTTGTTTCTTTTTTTTTCTCTAAAATTATTTTGCGATATTGCCAGGATATATTTTTTTTATGACACAGACTGTCCTAGGCTAGGGATCGTACACTGAGAATACTCTGTCTACGCTAAGGAATCAATGAATAGAACACGGATGTATTTACAAAGTATGTAATGTAATAACATCCGTGGGATTATTCAGAATATCGATGTCGTAATATACACTAGCTAAAATCAAGTGGTACGGTTAATTTATATGATTTTCTTCTTTAGACGTTCGTCGTCGTTTCTTTTGGCTTTCAGCGTTTACGATCTTACTTGCAAATGAGTTGATAAATATCAAACGTCAATATGTCCACTATGGACAAAAAACTGTTTTTTTATACTAACATATAGTAAAATAAAAACTAATCATTCTGGAATTTTAAAATTACACATATGTCCACTTATTTGCGGTGAAAACCTCGGTTTGTTTCAAAATACATTAAGTCCATAAAGGCATTCGTAACAGAAACCAATATGTCCCAACCGTCCAATCAAATCAATCCGTTTGGCTATGATGGCGGGAATTATTGTTTTCATTAATGGCTAACTCGGCGTAGCTCTGTGATTTAAATTAATTTTTATTAGTTTATATTAGTCAAAATGGACTCAAATGTTAAAAGTGTTGACCCTGATAAAGCCAGGAAAAGAAGTAATATAAAGACGCAGCAAAAGAAAGCAGAGAAAAAGCGAAAATTATAAGTCAAATTGTTATTACCTTAGCTAAAGTTAAACTAGTCGCAGGGCTGCCACCACAATGGCATTTTGATATCCTCACTAAGTAAACTACTATAAATTTTGAATACATAACTATCTTTATTGTATTATTTACAAGCTTTGATTTAATTTGTATGTTACATACGTATGTATGTAAACATTTTTTTGTTTGTTTAGGACAAATCTTACAAGCTAAATTTGACCAACTTCTCGGTGTTTGATTGAGCTGAAATTTTAGCATTAGAATCATTGTAAAAACTATTTTTAAAAAGAATGCCGAGACGAGTTTCTTGCCCTGCCTTTTCTGGAAGTTTCGTTGACTTTGAGCCCGGATTGGATCTGTTGATGTCTTTGTCATTTATTATGTTCTGATAAAGAAACCATTAGTTTTAGTCTTGTGATTCGGGTAGACGAGCGTTACAGAGGCCCGCTGTTAGAGTAATTTATTTGAACCTTCATAAGTGCTCTCTTGGGGCCTTTATAATAAAGCATTTTGAATTTGAATTTCTCTTTGAGATTTTAGCCATTTAAATAATTAAACTTATGACAAAATATTTTTTATTTTATTATTTAATACCTAACTGTAGTAGTTTAAATCCCCAGTATGTCTTCGGTGGCAACCCTTATCCGTGGCGCCATTATTTCGTCACAGTGTTTTTAATCAAATTCTGTTATGTCCGGTCATGACTTTTTTTCAAAAACAAATATGTCCATTGATTTAGTTCAAAATCCAATATGTCCAACCAGTTTTAAGGATTTTGAGGATGTTTGAACATAATTCGTTATATTTCTACGTAGTCGGGGATAAACATTGTCAAAATAAGCTAAATTAAACGTTAAAATCTCCGAAACAATGTCGTTTGCATCTGCAAACAATTGGGTTGTTGACTGTATTCAAATAAAAATATAATTTTGCCGCGAAACGGTAGTTTTTGTGACAGAAATCCTATTAAACACAATATTTTTGTTTATTTTTAAGGAATTTAATTTAAATTAAATAATCAAAATGTAATCACATCAATCCGAAGTCACGTGACCTAAAACGCCCGTGACGTCACTGTTTCAATCGGATGTGTATATATTTTTTTTGTTTTGTTTTTGGCTCCACGTGATTTGCGCATTTAACTAGTGTCAAGTTATATAAGTAATAATATATAATAAATCTCTAGTTTTGGTGCATGAAAGTCGTCAGTCACGTTAAAGTTTAGTCTAGGCCTATATTACATATCTGTGGTCTAGGCGCGGTCGAGTCGAAGTGACGCTTCAGTAAATTGGTGGATAGTTTACTGAAGCTTCTATGGAGTTTTGGATAGAATACGAAAATACACGTTTTTCGTCTTTGTACTATTTGCCTTTCACTCATGCAACTTTACGAACACTTAATGGTTAATAATCCACTATTATTACACATTAACACTCTATAAAACAAAGGTTTTAGTAAATAATACAAAATCAACAACAGCACATTTTCGCATTCCCGCCAAAACTCCAATGAGTATATAGCTCGTTGCGCTTAACTGCTTAGTATTTTAGAGTGATTTCTGTGATTATTTATCTGTGCTGTGAATTCCGCGCCTATTTTTCTAAATTTATTTCGACTCTTGAATATTCTCCCATGATGGAAAGTGGCTTCATAAAGGCAAATAATTCCAATTTGCCGAGAATTGATTGTTTTACGGTGGCCAATTTCTTCTCGACAAACGATAATTTCTGCTCTGCTGAATTTAGAAATGTGAAGACCTCCGTGTAAGTACCTACTTATTATACCAAAAATCATTATTTCTATAACCAACAATGAATATATAACAGTAATCGTAGGTTCTAAGATCCAAAGTGTATTAATTAACCAAAGCATATATCAATAAGCTCAAAAAACTTAGAACTTATATTTTAATACATAACAATACATACAAAGAAAGCATCGAATCAACTTGTCACTAAACGTAGCACAGACTAGGTAGTAGTGGTTATATTCTCTTTGCTTGTCACTTTACAGTGTTATAGAAAATTACTCTGTGGTAATTGAACACGTGACGTCACTGCCGTTTTGGAGCAAAATTTAAAACGGCATTTTAAATACATGATAATTAAAATATTAGTTGTTTTAAAAAGTAAATTTAAATATTTTGGGTTATATTAGGCCCATACGCATCGTTTTAAACACTTTCCCAAAATCAGTCAACATCCCTATTATATCGGTCTATCTTCTTTTCACTTATCAAGGACATATTGACGTTTGATATTTATCAACTCAAATGAGAAATAAGTTTGAAAAATTAAGGACACCAAAATGGTCTCTTGTCCTTACTTATTTTAGTGATTTGAGATTTCTAAGAATGTAGCAGCTACTGAACCCAGTCATAGATAGCAGTATTTAACATCATTGTTCAAGCGTTAACGAAGAAACTGAACGCGAAACTGCCAAGCCTGCCCTTCCCTTTTTGACGGAGACACAAACGTCCTGTCTGTCCGATACCTCTTACCTTCTGTATCCTGGGTACACTCACTTGAGCTCGCTTTCATGCGCCGAGCCGAGTTGTGTCTTTATATTCGGGGGTCGTCGGCAAGCAGCAACTTGTCGACTTTGTGGGTGAGTGTTGACTATAGTGATAAGAACTAAGACGGTTTGTTTACGCTTGCCTCTATAACGACGATTCAGACATATCAAACTTGTTCGACCATATAGCTAAAGAGCAGATGTGGAGCAGTACACAGCTGCAGAGTTCGTGGTTCTTGGTGATTCCAACACTCATCATATGGAGAGGTTGGGTTCCAAAGTTACGGATCATGCCGGGTCATACTGCTCATGACTTTGCCTTAGCCTATGGTCTTTCACAGTTGGTTACTAAACCTACCAGCAGGGCTAACATGCGCGCCACGACAAAATGTTGTCTACAGTTTTGTCTCGCTCTTTCTCTTGCAAACATGAGACAAATGCACGACATAAGCATCGACAAAATTTTGTCACGGTGCGCATGTTAGCCCTACAGGATTCCTGATCCATAGACCATACTCCCTCTCTATTAGATCTGATGCTAACCTCTTACGCTGATCACTACAAAGTTTCTGTTCAGGCGCATTTGGGCTCGTCTGACCACTGCTTGGTGCGATCCAAGGCAGCAATCGCGCGTAACCACCATATTGTCCCTCTTGGTAGTCGTACAGTTTGGCACTATCGTGCTGCAGACTGGGATGGGCTGAAGGAGTTCTACTCGTCCTACCTCTGTGGGCATCTTTGGTTTCTCCATAGATGATCCTGACAAGTGTGCAGACTCCATCACCGACGTCGTGCTTCAGGGCATGAAATGCTTTATTCCTAATTCTGTGGTTCGCGTCGGTGGGGGCAGACGTCCATTGTTCAATAAGTCTTTTGCTGACGAATCTCGTCAGAAATTCACCACTTATAACTCACGTCCCTTGATTTGCGCAAGTCGAATGGGCCGGATGGCATTCCGGCTGTTGTCCTAAAATCATGTGATCCAGAATTGGCTCCAGTTTTGACTCGTCGCTTGGAAAGAGAAGAAAAGAAAGAAAGAATTACCTCACACACCGCTGGGCCGCGGCCGTGTCAAGAGTAGTGGTCTGGCATAGCGCGTTTCTTTCGAAGCTTCTTCGTATGGCATCCCAGAAGAGGTTTGCACTTGGGTCGCCATGTTTCTTTGGGATGTGCTCCGATTCCATGACCATTACCACTGGTGTCCCTCAGGGATCTGTGCTGTCTCCTACTCTATTTATTCTGTATATAAATGACATACTAAAACAGTGTTTATAAATGACATGTTACAATTTTCTGACATGCACTGTTATACGGATAATAGCACGAGTGACGCACAATACTCCAGTCGAGCAAACGATCCTCCACTTGAGGTTAAAGTGAGCAGAGCCAGACTTGTTTTTGATGTTGAAGACTCGCTTGATTGCATTCCGAGACTCCGGTATGGGGTCGTAACAATTTAGTCCTTTTGCCCCAAGACCATGCAAGTTTGCTTTCTTTTTTGTAACCGCAAAAAAGGCCCCTTTTATTATAGCACCGCAAAAAAGGCCCCTTTCATTATAGCACCGCGATTTCAGTGCGTCCCCCTTTAAATCGCCGAGAGCGAGAATTCTTAGCGTCGACATTTCGAAATATGTTCAGTTCCGTCATGACAATGCGAGTAGGACTGGAGTTACATCAAAAAAGCTTAGGTTGCAAAACAAAGCAAACCTGTTGCTAACAAAATTAACAGGTATTTCAATTTTTATTTTGTCTATCGCGATAATGAGAACAAGAGTTTTTGATAGGAAGCATAATAAAATATTTTTTTAATAAATATTAGACATATTAAGTACATAACTTTATTTTGGAATATTTACTGATATTTGTTTATACTGGGGTCTTCTATAGCGTAACTGTTATCACAAGTAAATGAAATAGTCATGGCATATCTTGAACCAGATGTAACTTTTTCAACATAATGCAAATTTTCTTTTCCGCTTGTAAACATGCTAACTCTGCCTCTCCTAGGCTCCACAGTTCTGTTGAATTTCTCGTCAATAAACACAAATCTTCCACCTTTAAAATCAATGTTGTAATCACTCAAATAAAGAAGTGTTGTATAGTGGAATGATTTGTAAGTATCCTGAAACCAAAAGTATTACTTTGTGAAGCAATAAGATTAAATAGTAATTAATTAATAGTCTTACATTATTGGTTTTTAAACAGTCATGGTCATCAACACTTTGAAAATTATCACTAAAAACGGGATATTTACCATGTGTCCTCCCGTGATCATGGCGTTTGCAACAGCCCCGAAATATCGGAAACTCAAAGCAAATATACATGTTAAATATCCCGTTTCTAGTGATAATTTTCAAAGTCTTACATTAGTTTCCAAAATAATAACTTACTTTATCAACATGTGGATGCCAATACTCATCATGCGCTGTGACTGCACTCTTAGATGTTATTTGAGAAAAAAATGTTGGATGAGTTAAATAAATTTTATCTGGGGTCAAGCCAAAATGATGAGCCACAGCATATTTAATTTTTTCTTTAACCACCTGAAATAAAATGATAGCAAATGTAGTATGTAATAGAAAGAAAATATTACATCAAAATAGTACTCTATGATAAGTGTGCTAAGTTGGTCATTAAACATACGAGGGGTCATTGTTGATAAAGGAGCTAAGTAAGTATGTCATGACTAACATAGCACACATGATGTATCCCATCACATTTTTCAACACACTTGCGAGGAAATAAACAGACAAGTCTGTTTATTATTGGCTTTTATTAATAAAACCTATGCACTGTATAAGAGGTTACCATTGTTTAGTGATTCCTTATTAATAAAAACCGTAAATCAACAGCAAAGACCGAATGGGGAATGACTATTTGTGGTAGATTAGTGCCATTTGGAATGATTTTATTGTCAAGAATTCTGAGATTATTAACGATTTCTAAAACGTGGCTCGGGTTTTGGCCCATTTAAGAGAATACAAAAATCTAGAAAATAAATAATGCAACAGATTTATGAAAAATATTTATCTTACATTTTAATAGTAAAATGTTAATTAAATGTTTCCCATATAATTTGTGATGTTTTCAAAGCATGTCAACTGTGTTGCCCTTAGACCAAGCAAGGAAATATTATAAGATGTGAGCTTTAACCCGTCGAGTGCCAACCATACATTTTCAAATTTTCATTTATAGGTATATGTCACGCGGACCGATGCGGTCCGAGCGACATGTTTTTTTTTTTGTTTCGTTACGGGCAGACGTGGGGCCGGTCGACTAGTATAGGGTTAAATCAATTTGAAATGAAATGAAATTATTTATTCTGATATTATAAAGAGCTGAAGTTTATTTGTTTGTTACTACCGATAGCATCAAAGAAACTCAACAGCTTTAAAACGAAGTAGCAATAAAGCCCATTTTGGTCTTTTATAGCAGATCTAGCTCTTATTTGTCATTGGGCAGATTTAGCCCCATTTTTAACTGGATTTAGCCCAAAACCCTGACACTCAGTTGGCAAGACTGCCAAGGAGTATTATTAATAATTTATGGTATCCCTTGTCCACTGGTTACCAGCGGCGCGAGTACGGATCTTTTCGATAAATAAAATTCGATAAAATTGACAGTTAAAATCGATAAAGTGGGTTTTATTCGATAAAATTGACATTTAAAATCGATAAAGTGGGTTTTATCGATTTTAACTGTCAATTTTATCGAATTATATTTATCGAAAAGATCCGTACTCGCGCCGCTGGTTAGATAGTTAAACAAGGTACTTTAACTTGACCATTGAGAAACATCCGTTTTTTCCATTGTGTAGCGCTAAATAGCGTTTATTAATATAAATGTACTTAAACGGCGGTTTAAACCATTGATTAACTATTAAAAGAGTTGTTCCGTTTTGGTACTACAATTGAACCAGGCTATCAGTTGGTTTTTTGGAATGAGCTCTCAAAATCTAGATATTCTGAAATGAAATCACAATTTTATAGGCCTGCGATTTCCTGAAAATGCATGGTTTTTTTTTAGTACGTAACGTGAAACGGAACGCAACTTCTCGAAACAGCGGCGCAAGTACGGATCTTTTCGGTCGATAAAATTCGATAAAATTGACAGTTCTAATCGAAAAAACCCACTTTATCGATTTGAACTGTTAATTTTATCGACCCGAATAGATTATAGTACTTGCGCCGCACGGCGCAAGAACGGATCTTTTTGATCGATAAAATTGACAGTTCAAATCGATAAAGTGGTTGTTATCGACTTTTATCGAACCTCGATACTTTCGACCAAAGTTATCGAATAGCTAGGTCGAATCCAAAGAGAATATAGAGCTACTACAAATCTACAATACTTTACGATCAAACTTCGGTACTCTCAATATTCGATAAATTTATCGAACCGACTTCCGTACTTGCGCCGCTGAACAGTTTTCTCAGCTTCTTGTAGGCTGAATGTCTAACATATCTCTGTCTGCGGCTTAATGAGTTAAAGAGTATAGACAATAAAAAAATATTTGACAGATCAGATGACAACACAGCTTATTATTTGTTAAAACTGTCAAAAATGACGTGACAATGACGCCATACTCTTATAATGTTGCTGCTTTTTGGATATTTTTAGGAAGGCAGTGTTGCTGTTAATTAATTTTGTATTTCTACTACGCTTTTTGTTAAACTAGTTTTAAAAAAAACGCAGCCCCCAAAATTTTTTTATTGTTCTTCTAGGTTCATAATATCAGGCACACATCTAGAAAAAAATTTGAGGCTAGTTCATTTTTTCTGGGAATAAAGTACCAAGCTCCATACAAATTTGGTACAAGTACTTTCTTTTCTTAATAAGTGCCATTAACTTTTACGGAAAATGGCGCGCCGCGCTAGCGATTTACATGCAAAGTAAAGACGCAAACAAAATTGATAAACAGCCAATATAAAAAATATAATAAACCGAATATTTTCATATTTGTAACATACCACACACTGTCCAGTGTATTATAAATATACTGTGAATAATTTAGGAAAATAAAATGGTTATTTAAAAAAAAGTAAGTAAAAAAATTTAAAGGAAGAAAGATTAATTGATTAAATATTTTTTTTACTTTTTTAGCCTCCTAGTACTCCTTGTTGGTACTACATAAGACTAGGCGGTATGGTTTCACGTCTTTAGCCTGCAAAAACGAAGTAAAAATATTTTTGGTAAAAAAAAACTGTATTATGCTGTAAATTAAGAATGGTTCTTCAGCATACTTAAAACTTGCACTGAGGTACAAACTTAACTTAATTGGGAAATATTTATACCAGAGTGTGGTAATGTAAATTAAAGTAAAAAGCATGCATGTTTAATATCATGGATTATGAGCCTAAAAGCAATGTAATAATAACTTACTATTAGAAGCAAGTGTGTTGAAAAAATATTTATCTAGTATTATTTACCCTATAGAGATTAAAATCACTTTCTGTGAAAACATTCTTCCCTTGGTCAGTTTTATAAAAATTTACAAAATGCTGGCCCATTGACAATGCCCCACTGTGTAGGTCTAGAATAGATGCTCCTCCAGCTGATCCTCCCAGTTTCAGACCTTTTTTAGCTATTTCCAAAAGCTCTGCTACTTCTGGCGCAGACACAATTTGGTCTGTCACAAACCTTTTACATTCCCTAAGGAAACAACCAGGATATTTCACAATTTCCTTTAAATATTCCGGAGAACATTCTATGACAAGGCCTTTCCCGGGTAGTACGTCAGATTGTTTGGCGAATGTTTTGAATTTGTCATCTTTAGAAGTAAAGTACACAATGGTAAGTAGCGAGATAATAACAGCAATTCGCGAGAAGATTCTGAGAGAACTGATTGCAGATTTCCTTTGTGAAAGCCTAAAAAATAAGAATCAGCTTGAGAATGCTGTTGTTGCTTCACTTATTTCAATAATTTGTAACAAAAACTAAAAAAATACTCACTGATTTAAATTATTTGTTTCTTTTGCATCTTTAGTTGATAAGCCGATACTCGCTTTACCCTTTTGTCTTTTCCTGATTTCAGACATTGTGCTATATTGGCCCGTAAAGTGAGTAACACGAATCACGAATGACGAAATTAACTTGTCTGATTGAAATCACGATATTCGACAATATTAAATGCACAAATTATGTTCAATGTTTTCCTACTTCTTTCAAACTTCTTTCACGGGATTATATTCTCTTTGCTTCTTTCTCCATTTCCTGGCTTCTGTGCAATTGTCAAATTGTCAGTTGTCACAGATCAGTATCTCTACCTAGTCTGTGGATCAGTAATAGGCAGTGTTGCCAACTTTATCTTAACGAACCCACTAATTGTAGTGTCGTAACCGAAAACGACTAAATTTTGCGATCCCTCAAACCACCAGAAAACCACTAACATATTATGCCAGGCAGACATGCTTTAAAATATTATTTGGAAATAAAACATCAATTACCGGCTGTAATTTATACTATAAAATTATAGTTTATTTTTGTTAACATAAAATAAATCCTTATAGACATTAGTTAGACATAAGACAATCATCTGCGGACGAATAGGCTTCTACAATTATTTGAAGAATAAATTTCTCTATCCCTATATTTTTGTACTACAATATTTGTAATAATATGTAGTTGTTGCAGCATCTTCCCTCGCGTTTTACACTAGTACGGACTGTGATAATTGGGATGTTGACTGATTTTGGGAAAGTGTTTAAAACGATGCGTATGGGCCTAATATAACCCAAAATATTTTAATTTACTTTTTAAAACAACTAATATTTTAATTATCATGTATTTAAAATGCCGTTTTAAATTTTGCTCCAAAACGGCAGTGACGTCACGTGTTCAATTACCACAGAGTAATTTTCTATAACACTGTAAAGTGACAAGCAAAGAGAATATAACCACTACTACCTAGTCTGTGCTACGTTTAGTGACAAGTACATTCGATGCTTTCTGTGTATGTATTGTTATGTATTAAAATATGAGTTCTAAGTTTTTTGAGCTTATTGATTTATATGTATGCTTTGGTTAATTAATACACTTTGGATCTTAGAATCTACGATTACTGTTATATATTCATTGTTGGTTATAGAAATAATGATTTTTGGTATAATAAGTAGGTACTTACACGGAGATCTTCACATTTCTAAATTCAGCAGAGCAGAAATTATCGTTTGTCGAGAAGAAATTGGCCACCGTAAAACAATCAATTCTCGGCAAATTGGAATTATTTGCCTTTATGAAGCCACTTTCCATCATGGGAGAATATTCAAGAGTCGAAATAAATTTAGAAAAATAGGCGCGGAATTCACAGCACAGATAAATAATCACAGAAATCACTCTAAAATACTAAGCAGTTAAGCGCAACGAGCTATATACTCATTGGAGTTTTGGCGGGAATGCGAAAATGTGCTGTTGTTGATTTTGTGTTATTTACTAAAACCTTTGTTATATAGAGTGTTAATGTGTAATAATAGTGGATTATTAACCATTAAGTGTTCGTAAACTTGCATGAGTGAAAGGCAAATAGTACAAAGACGAAAAACGTGTATTTTCGTATTCTATCCAAAACTCCATAGAAGCTTCAGTAAACTATCCACCAATTTACTGAAGCGTCACTTCGACTCGACCGCGCCCAGACTAAACTTTAACGTGACTTTGACGACTTTCATGCACCAAAACTAGAGATTTATTATATATTATTACTTATATAACTTGACACTAGTTAACTGCGCAAATCACGTGGAGCCAAAAACAAAACAAAAAAAAATATATACCCATTCCGATTGAAACCGTGACGTCACGGGCGTTTTAGGTCACGTGACTTCGGATTGATGTGATTACATTTTGATTATTTAATTTAAATTAAATTCCTTAAAAATAAACAAAAATATTGTGTTTAATAGGATTTCTGTCACAAAAACTACCGTTTCGCGGCAAAATTATATTTTTATTTGAATACAGTCAACAACCCAATTGAAGATAGCAGATATAACTTTATTCGGTTTCTGTTATATAATCGTTAATGCATAGGAAATAATTACAAACACATCTTTGTAATTCAAACCAAACTTAACGCTATATTCATACAAACAAAGTCCATAATCAAAATTATTCAAGAAATTGACAAACTGTTTTCGGGGAATCCCTGAAAACCACCACCTCAGTTCTGTGTTACCGACACATCAAAAAATATACATTTGTACTGTAATGTAAACGTTCAAGCACTTTCCTATATTTAATTCGTGCTAGTGGTTAAATGGGGTACCTTACCACTAACTGAAACAACCTAAGCCACTAGAAAAATCCACTAGCCACTAAAACCAAAATTTGTCCACTAAAAGGTAAGCCTAAACCACCAGATCTAGTGGAAAATCCACTGAGTTGGCAACACTGGTAATAGGTATGTAGCTAGCTATTTGTGGAAGTGGAATGTTTTCTTAATTCTTTCGTGGCTAAGCCACTTAGACGAAGTACTAAGCCTCCATCTACGCTAAGCCACAATTTTGCCAATGTCAAGATGGTAATGTTTTCCTGGTTTTTTTTTTTGCAAATAGATTCCAATATGTTATAGACTAGCTGCTGCCCCGCGGTTTCACCCGCGTGGAGATTTTGGATTACATGGTTTTTATATTTTTGCGCGGAACCCCAATTATTTTTCTAAAATTAAAGTAGCCTATGTTACTCCTTGTAAAATCAGCTATCTGCCAGTGAAAGTCTTGTCAAAATCGGTCCAGCCGTTTCGGAGATTACCCGGAACAAACAGACAGACAGACAAAAATTTTAAAAATGGTTGTTTGTTATAGGTACCGTATATACTTTCCTATGCATTTAGTAAAAAGCTGTTATTTTGATATTACAAACAGACACTTCAATTTTATTTATGTGTATGGATAGTGGCATATTGAAAATGTAAATAATATTTACGTTATTCAAGGTTAAGATTTGACACAGATCAATAAAGTAAAAATGGAATATTCGTCTTTGTTGCTAATTTTATTCCTAGATTCTTAATGCGCTCCCTGTTATTGTATCAAGTAATTGAGCTGTCAAATTTTGGCCCTCGCTAACAAATTCTACATAATACTCTCCGATTACTCTAGTTCAAGGCTAAAAGCATTAACAAATAGCGTCTAAGATAGATTATCGACGTAAAAAACTGGTTGGCATGAACAAAATATTTGAATTTACTTGTAGAAATCACTATGAAATTCTAAACGCAAGATAGTGACCATTATACTTTAAGAGAAACCGATGGATAATTTGCTGTGGGTATCATTTTCACACCGGTATGTACTGCACTTCACCATTTTCACAGATTTTATTATCAAATTAACTAAAAAGAGCTATATTTTCAAATGAAAATAAATATCAACAATCTGACTGGAAGTTGACGTAACGTGACGTTGTGCGTGACGTGCACGTTGACAAGCAATATCAACGTCGCGGCATGGAACGCTTGGTATGTTGTTTATGTGTGAGTCAATGTTGCAACACATAAATGAACGAGATACCACTAATGACGTTTCAATGGGAATGAAAAGGATAAAATGATCATGTCTATGCGTAAATATACAACTATTATTAATGTTTGATCTGTTACTATATTACAAATCTGTGGGTAGTTGGGTTAAAACCACAAGTTAAAACGAGTTTCGTGCGAGCTATTTTTCCTCTAAGTGTGCGAGCCACTCTTTTAAAATTGTGGTAGCACGCTGTGATAGCACGATTGTGGTAGTACGATCGAGGCGAGCTGAGTAGGAGCCGATCGAGGCGCACGTATACACGTGACTCACCACCACATCGCCACACGCCAGCTAGACGTGTATGTGTGTTGTGTGTCGGATCGGATGAAATAAAACGTAGTAAAAGACACTTAGAACTTAACTCGCATCATTATAAGTTAAAATTATATAAATATTATAAAAAAAATTTTGCAATATTTTTTAATCCCTTGCCTTTCTTTTCGAAAATATAATATTTTTTAGATACTATTGAAGTTTTCATATTCATTTAGATAACTACTCCTAGCACGTATCGCAAACGCCCCGCGGGCCGCGGCTTGCACTCATCTTTTCGATTTCATTCATTCAAATTTCAAATCAACTACTCAGTGACTCATTCACTCACTCAGCACACTGATGTGTGTTGTTCTTTGAATCTGTGGTCTAATTGTGGTGTGGTAGCTGTGGAGTGTGGTGTGGTAGCTGTGGTGTGCTGTGGTAGCATGTTGAAATAATACGAGGGAGTGACTCTTTGTGTGGAAGTGAGTAGATACAAATGTGCTACCACACGTGCTGTGTACCCAACTACCCAAGACTAGACTCTGTGGCTGGCAGCTGGTAGTGGTAACATTAGAAAAATAATACTGCCGTTAGTATGTTGACTGCGTTAACGATTAGCAATTTTATTTTGAGTATTTACTCTAAATTCTTTGTGTTTTTTTTAGTTTTGTGAATAATATGCTGGTATAGTACCTGAGGTATACTGAGCAAGTTCTTGGTGTCGCTTCATCTAACAAAATAAACGCCATGTTTTACGAAGAAGGCGACGACGAAGGATTTCTCAATCCGGAATTATATCACATCGTCAGTCGTGATCTTTGTATGTATTTATATTACACACGTAGTTTTATTTTAATAACTTTTTGGCAGACCTTGCCTAAATACGAGATGTTAATTTTTCAGATGCCCTGGGGTCACATCTTGAGTCCCACTCTCATCCATTCGTTTTGAGAAGTGTACCTACTCACACTGAAGATGGAATACCAATCCGAAAGCTGTATGTGTCAAACCTGCCACCGAAAGTAAGATACTTTATCGTTTGTTATAATTTTGTTAGTTTTTCTATAACAACAAAAGGTCTGGTAAACCCTAAAAGATCTTGGTGTTATTTAAAAGTTGGTGAACCATATGATACATAAATATATAACTGTTAAGACTTTTGTGGTTATTCCAAAATAGAGCTGTAAGAAACCGTATGTATTCGTTACTGAGTAACGAGTACATCGCCAGATTCGAAGTACCGAATCGTTACTTACAAATTCAATTCGTTACTTCGGTATGTTTCGTATCATGTCAGCTTGATTCGTTATCCGTACGAATACAACGCACGATGCGTGAACTGAAACGGTTTGTCCAGCGATCAAATGAATGCGAGTGAGAAATAGCATCGTGGCTTCGTATTGTTCATATTTTTATCCAACTTCAAAATATGGAGCAGTAGGGTCCTCAATTCACCTGTATTTTTTTTGTGGAGATGTTACTCTTTATCTCCGCCATTTATCGACCGATTCGACTGATTTTCAAATTTTTTTATTTCATTATTTTACTAAGGATTTTTTATGGTGTTACTTTGTGCCAATAATGTCATTAACTATATCTAAGCAAGACGAGAATAGTTCATACGTTAGATAATACGTATGTACCTACATTTATATATTAGTCATTTTACGAAATCAGGTAATCGTAAGTTCGATACTCGATTGTATCAAAGTAATGAGAAAAGTAACGATACGAAAGTAACGAGTACTGATGATTTCAATACCAAATACATACGAGTACTCGATTTCTCGTTACTTTTACAGCTCTATTCCAAAAAATATTTGCAAAAAGTTTAAACTTTCTAGATATTTTTTTATCAGAGCTTTTAGTCCACAATGTTGCAGATTCAGTGCAAAACACAAACAGCTCATCACTTCAGAATTTAAATAAGATGGTTTCTCCAATTTCCATTTGTCATCATCATTATCAGCCTTATTACACTATATTATCTATATATCATATACACGGTTTTCACCAGTGTTCCCACAGGAACTGCATATTTCTGCGATAAAAAGTAGCCTAAGTAGTAGTAGCTCTCCGGTCCGTATACTATATCTATGCCAAAAATCACATTGATCCGTTGCTCAGTTACTGTGTGAAAGAAGAACAAACTAACAAACACACTTTCGCATTTATAATATTACTAGTAGGATGTTTTCTTAAATAAGAAAATATATTCATACATCATACCATCAACCTTTGTTATGATATAAACTGGCCAGCTACTATTACACTCCATATTGTTAATGAAGGGTCTGAAGGGAAAATAAATTTTGCTTTATTTCTAGACAACCCGAACTGAACTATTTGGTGTTTTCACACAATATGGATTTATAAAAAGTTGTTGGCTGAGAATTGGAGAGAAAGGACCATACAGAATTCCCACACCTACATATGCCTTCATCACATATAGCAACCCTGCTGATGCACATAAGTAAAAACATTATATATTTATTATTAAGGTATGGTCTTAAATTTGCTTAGGCAGCCAAAAAATTTTGTGAATTTCATTTTCATTGTGTTAATATGATGTTCTTAAATAATGTATAACAACTGTTATTATATATTTTGTGTTTCATGCAACATGCCTATTCCGGTAACTTTTGAGCCCTGGAAAAATAAGTTGGAAATTGACAATATTTTTTTAGTTTTTTTTAATATATTTGGTAACGAGACGGGCTCGCCGTTTGCCTGGTGGTAAGCATAACGCCGGCCCATAACAATTGCAGGGCCACTCAGAACTTTGAAACACAAGGCCTGAGCGGCATTGCAGTGCGCTCGTTACCCTGAGACATAGGTATTAAGTCTCATAAGCCCAGTAATTTCACTGGCTACTCTGCTCATCAAACCGGAACACAGTAATGCTTGCACATTACTGCTTGGCGGCAGACTTCACGAGCAAAGCAGTGGTAACTACCCAGATGGACACTCGCAGAGTAATACCACTAACAAAAAAAATGTATTAAAATAACTAATCATTTATTTATTTACTTTAATTATAATGGTTACAACCAATTACAATAATTAAAGACATATAACAGATAATATGATAATTTTAGAGCACTGCAAGCCCCTAGAGAAGAGAAGATATTGCGGGGGCGAACCCTGCGGATATCCCCGGCGGACAGCTGGCACCAACCGTCGCAGGCCGCCGACGGCCGCGTGCAGTGGAAGCCGCGTGCGCACCGCCGCGCCGGCTTACACGCACCCGCGGACACTAAACATGGTCAGTACTAACAGTACTAATCATTGGAATGGATATTTATATCCTACTTCCTACTAATATTATAAATGCGAAAGTGTGTTTGTTGGTTTGTCCTTCTTTCATGCAGCAACGGAACAACGGATCGACGTGATTTTTGGCATAGATATAGTTTAGGGATCGGAGAGTAACATAGGCTAGTTTTTATCCCGGAAAAATGTACAGTTCCTGTGGGAACGCGGGTAAAAATCGCGGGCAGAAGATAGTTTCTAAATGCGAAAGTGCGTTTGTTGGTTTGTCCTTCTTTCACGCAGTAACAGAGCAACGGATCGACGTGATTTTTGGCATAGATAAATTTTATGGACCGGAGAGTAACATGGTTACTTTTTATACCGGAAAAATGCACGGTTCCTGTGGGAACGCAGGTGAAAACCGCGGGCAGAAGCTAGTAACCTCAATAAATGAGGGTAAAATTAAACTGCTTACCTTAGAACACTGACCAGTAAACCTAGACGCCGTATGATGCAAGTTTTGCATGAGAACACAATCGTTAAATGTTGGCGGGGGACGAGGGAAGACGACGTTTTGTGATTGGTCAGTTCAAAAACTCAGACTCAGACATCAAACTTTCCCTCGTCTGATGTCGTGTTGTGCTTGGTCAGTTTAAAACTCAGACATCAGACGAGTGAAGACGGCATGTTGTGATGGTTCGGCTGGGCGACGTTAATTAGTAATAATGCTTAACCTTGAGTAGGGGTATCCGGCTAAGCGGAGTCTATCGGTCTTACCGCAAAGACATTAAACATACCCTAAAGGTTTAGGGTATGTTTAATGTCTTAACACAGGTGTGTTAAACAGCATTCAATTGCCATGTTTAAATATGAGTAACAAATCTTGATTTAAGTAGTGTAACCGTAGGCTAACTACATTCTGTTGGGACATTTCTAATAATTTTAGACGTTTATCTTGAAATATTGTCTAGCTAAACAGGCGTCCTAAAGTGCTTTTTTCGTGGTAACACGCTAAAGGTTTAATTGTCTGTGCCTTAGACGAAGGACCTTGTTAACAATCTGAAAATGGTCACTTCTTGGCGCGCAAGGAATTAATACATCAGCCTGCCTGCAGCCATTAATATTTAACGACACCACTGATGGGCGACTTCAAAGATAAGAGGGTTTTATACAACAATAAATAAGTCGCGTCCCGCTCCCTTGCAAATGCACTGATCCGCGCAGCAAAACCACTCCGAACGGGCCGTATAAATTAGGCACTAATCATTTACACACGAATTCATGCTGAGTCGAGACCACAGTGTTATTTTTTATGTTATTTGGTAATGATACGACCTGGCCGTTTGCCTGATGGTAAGCATAACACCGGCCCATAACAATTGCAGTGCCACTTGCAGGAATTAATACATGTACGAGACACCTTTTGAGTTTGAAAATGATAGATTGAAGATGTACTGACACACGGTTTATTGATACATTTACTTATTACTTATGATTTTGATGAAAGGTGCTAACGAGCCGCGGTATTGAAGCGCACTGACTGTATTCGTCGTAATTGAGTAAAATGCTGCCTCGACACTCTGTACGATGCATTGGATCGTACATGTTCCGGGCGCGAGAAGAGATGAATGAGATGAGAATGGTTGTGTTAGTCGGTGAAGTCGATACAAGGTGATTGAACAATTTTATAGTTAGTGATACAAGATGAAGACCGACAATCATTCTCGCTTAAAATTAATTTTCACAAAAGTGGGGGACGTGCCCTTAGTGCTACGTTTAGCATCGCGTTCACTACACACTTCACTTTCACTAGCTTGCACTACATTGCACTGTTCACAAACACTAACACTGACACTGGGCAGCTCACCCGTGGAGGGCGCAGCCACAGCGCCAGCCTCAGGAGCTAGCCGATCGCCTGCGGTAGTGAGCGCGGCCGGGACACGCGTCAAAGACGCGGCCAACCTCGTGCGGTCGCGAAAGTTTGAAGAACCAGAGCGGCGTGTTCGCCACCAGATGAACGCAGCGCATCCCAACGCCACTACTGCTACCGAATAAATGGCGACGTACTGATGGATGTCATGTGATGACATCGCGTCCACCCGTTCCAATTGATTCCCCTCTGATTTCATCTGCGAGATCCGTTCGTCTATTGCAACCAAAGATTCCTTGAAGTTGCTCTCATTCAAGGAAGTAATCGGTATAGTCAGATTAATGATTTTATTGACCGGAGCGATCTCGGCTAATACTATATCTGGTTCTACGTTCAGTTCATTTGTGAGTTGTTTGTGTGACGTAATAGTGAGTGATTCGCCCTTGATGACACATTCACTGCCAAGTGCAATTATGTTTACACCTGTTAATCGTTCTGTTGTAATCTGATCCTCACATATAAATCTTAAGGAGCATTGATCGCAACAGGTGAGCATGAATTTATTTACTTTATGAAGCGCCGTCCATGATACTTGACACGCGCTCTTGGTTACTTTACAATTACCCGTCTGCTGATCTCTGACACAAAAACAATTATCTGATCCCTTATGATATATCGGCTTCTGTAATTCGCATAAATGCATAGTTTTGTAGAGTTCTGTACATTTCTGTAACTCGATCTCCGAAACAGGTAGGTACATATCCGTCTGTAGGTTTATTGCCAAGTAATCTTCTATCGGTGTGATGCTTACGATAGAACTTCCCATCTGCCGAGGAACTGGATACAGCTTATACAAATCGAAGCTGTCTCTACGAACCAATGGAATTCTTATCTCAAAGATAAAGTACTGTCTGGTCATGCGAGCTCTTACTCTTAGAATTTTGTAAATGTTTGGTAGGTCTGTTTGTATATTATTGATGGGCAGTGCAATATCTTTTGACAATTGACCCGATATAATGCTGAGTTCATCGCGAAGCTGTTCTGGTGCCAAGAGGTGAATATTAAATTGCTGGACATTAGTGATGGTGTCCAACAAAGTGTCTTGAATGCTCTTTAAATTGACGAGAACATTGTTTGCAATGATACTTGAAAGTATGAACTCGTTGACGATCTCTATCTGCTCAATTTCGTTTTTTATGACGTTAGTAGCTTTCTCCAAAGTGTTCAAATGTGCCTTGAAAATCTTGTACTGAGCTTCCAAAGATGATTCAACTCGACGTAGTAAATTATTTTCTGCTTCAATAATTGAAGTCTGGTTTTTCCAAAGAGAAACCAAGTGTTGCTGGTTGTTTCTAATTGTAGTTATATCCTTTTCATACTGCTCTGAAAACCGTTCATCCAAGACGCCAAAGAGGCTATTAGCAACATAACCGACACCATTAATAAGGCCTCGTCGCGTGCGCGTGCGCTTATCAAGTTGCTGACTCTGTAACATGCGGTCGTAGTACTCTAGTTCCGAGAAGCGGTGCCGTAATTGGAGTGTAATTATGTCACAGTGTGATCTCTGGCGTAAATTAGAACATAACCCATCTATATGTTTATAATAGGCCTTTAGTAAATTCGTTCCTTTCCAGTACGGCTCCATGTTGTAGTAGACTATAAGTTTCCACTTGTCTTGGATGATTCGTATGTCGGATATTTTATCAAAGTATATGCTGTTATTACCTTGCAATGCTGAAATGTCATAAGCGCCTTGAACTGTTGACGTTGCACATATTATAAACGACAAAAATATGGTCACCATAAACTTGATAAAAAACGTTTTCATGGTCACCCCCTTTGCTGGTGCTTGTTTTTGGTCTGTTGAGCTTGCCGAGTCTTGCGATTGATAATCCTCTTGAATTGAGCGCTGATTGACGTCATCATCGTTTGCGGACGTCACTGTTGTGACGTTGCTTTGCTTAGGTTTCTTGATCTCTTCAGTTGTAACATAGTCTTGCTGTTTTGTTTCTTGTTTGTCAAAAGTCAAAGGCCAAGCCGGTCCATGCCACCACAAGGGATGATGAATGACTTGTTCCATAGTTATGCTCCTGCTGGCACGATCCGCTGGATTCTCATTTGACTTCAGGTAACGCCATGTTTCCGATAAATTAATCTTGAGATCGAATGTTAATTCATCTGATTGTGGATGCCACCGAAGTCCGAAGGTCTTGGTTGTAGCTTCATGTTTGAAGTCATGTTGTTCATTGATATTTGTTGTGCTGACGTTCTGTAATAGTTTTTGTGTATTAGAGGACCATTTACGTAGGTTAAAACCTCCTGATAATAATAACTGAATAAGATCTGTTTGTAGCTGTTTAGCGCTTTGAATGTCATGATTTCCGTTGATAAGATCGTCCCTATAAAACTGGTCTTTGGCATCGGATATCATCGGTAGCCTGACGACGTATCTTCCATCGGTCTGCCGAGTCGTGGTGTCCTTAAAATTTTGCAAGCACCTAGCGTCCTCTTGAGATAAAGAAGTGTCATGAGGAATATCTTCTATTTCCCAGAAGCGTTGAATATCTTCCACGTTATTTATGATAACGTTACATTGGAAAGATTTTACGTTTCCACATAAAACCCAACCAAGCCGTGTTTGTTGAGCGACTGGCAATGATTTGTCGGATGAAATGATTCCACTCAAAATGATGTAAGAGTAGACGTCGGCTCCTAAGAGTAAGTCCACTGGTCGGTTGATGTTAAAGTCGGGATCAGCTAGCTGAATACCCTCCAAGAGTGACCAAGTAGGTTTTTTAAATGTATGATTAGGTAAATTGTTTACCAAGTGTTTCATAATATAAACATCTGTGTCAAATTGATAATCATTGTAAGTTGAAGAGCAAATGATATTCAGGGTCCCTTTACAGTTATTTTCCTTGGCTCCTACCCCAAAGACAACGCCTTTGCACCTCTGTCTAGGTAATTTTAACATCTGTGCTGCATTTTCGGTGATAAGAGAGGTTTGTGATCCCTGGTCAATCAAAGCTCTCAATTTGATATATGTCCCGTCAGCTGACTTTACATTCACCATAGCTGTTGCCAATAAAGTTTCAGTAATGTCATCCTGAGACACGTGGCTAACATTCTTTTGTCCATTCTCAGTGGATGGCTCGACAAACGCTTCATGTATCAAAGTATTGTGCCGACCGTTGCACTCACGGCAGTGTGACTCGGATAGGCACTTTTTATCGAAATGATCGTACAAGCAATTAATGCATAATTTCAATTTCGCAATTGTATCGCGACGTTCCATAGGTTTCATTTTCAGAAATTGTGTGCAATTAAATATGCCGTGTTGTTTTTTGCAGAGTTTACATCCTGTTTGCTGTTTTTGTATCACGTTATTCATTTGTTTTAGATTGTTATAATTATTCGATTTATATTGGTTGTTAGATTTTTGGTTTTGTTTGTCTGTTTGTTGGACTGATTTCACGTTATTTTGATTATGAGGAGAAGTTAGTGATTGCGTCGCCTCCAATGATGTAAATTTGCTTTCCAAGAAATCTGTAAAATCCTTGATAGTCGGTAAGGCCCTAGGATTTTTGAGTGATTGACAATATTCCTTGTCGGTGACGAAGTCGAGCTTCCGCTGCAATATGAACATCACCATAGGATCCCAAGAGCTGATATCAACGCCCATGTTCTTGATAGAGTTTAAGCACTCGACGACACAATCATGCATCTTCTTCAGTTGATCTACTGATTGTTGTTGGAGAGTAGGTAGATTCATAATAATATTCATGTAAGAATTGAAAATAAATTTGGTGTTATTGAAGCGGTTGTTAATGATGTCCCAGCATACTTGATAATTGTCTGCGGTTATACGCAGATGCGAGACGATTTGCTCCGCTTCTCCCTCGAGCTTACTTTTCAAAAATAGCATTTTTTGACAGTTAGACATGGTCCCGTTACTGTGGATAGCCTCGATGTAGAGATCTTTGAAAGTCATCCACTTTTGATAGTCACCGCTAAACGTCGGAACTTCTGTTTGAGGTGTTGATGTTTCGCGATAATTTTGAGACCACATTTTGCTGCTGATGGCCTTCTTGATATCATTGAACTGCCTTTCATACCTACCAAAAGCTTGCTCGTACTCGAAGTTGTCTTCGTAGAGCTCGCTATCTATTTCCCAATGTAGGGAGTCTATAACGGACCATCGGTTTTGTACAGACTTTAGAGTGTCCTCGAATTCCCACCTGTTGGAGATATTATCGAGGTTAATGCTGCTGATCGTCCTGGAGAAGGCCTTAAAATTGCTCTGCTGTTTGCGAAGCATCTCCTCCAGTTTGCTACTGATCCCCTTGCTGCCGCTACTGCTGCGCGGTGCCTGAGGATCTGATGATGGTGGCTGCTGCCACACTCCCGACGTCTCGGCGCGAGGCGTCCCCCGCCCCCCATGCAGAGGAGTGGCGGGGCGCAGGAGTTGCTTTTCCTCCGGATTTAGGTCAGAGGGTAATAAGTAATTTTGCAGATGCGCTCGTGTGTCATTGTAAAATTCAGATGTTCTTTTATAGGCATTGCTAATAAAATATTCATGCGATTTATCATCACACTCACATAGTTTAATATGATTGCATTGAAACTCCTGCCAGTAACCCTCCAACGTGCTCAATCGCTTTTTGATGTATGCCTGCGTCTTGCGATCGGACCCGTCTTTCTTGAAGTTACTTAAGAGGGAGCTCATTGCCTCCATTAGTTGATTTTGGGTCGCAAGGAGATCCTCCATGGTCGACATGGTTGATAAGTGTTGATAAGTGATAAAGATGTTGATAAATGCGAGTAAAAGGAAAGATCTTACTTGCGTATATTTGCAGTTTTCCGGCGTAGGTGTATCCTACCGTGATATTCTTCCTCCTTATGCACTGCAATCCAAATGCTAGTCACCACTTACGCGAACACTTTTACAGTCCACTGTAAGTAGGCCTTTTCTCGAAGGACCTTGCGGAAGGTGCGCGCGGCCCGCGGGCAGCGGGCCGCTGCTGCCGCCGCCGCCACGGCGGCTAGTCCGGCGCCACATCCGGCTCGAAGGACCAAAAAGATGTACGAGACACCTTTTGAGTTTGAAAATGATAGATTGAAGCGCACTGACTGTATTCGTCGTAATTGAGTAAAATGCTGCCTCGACACTCTGTACGATGCATTGGATCGTACAGGAATGGATATTTATATCCTACTTCCTACTAATATTATAAATGCGAAAGTGTGTTTGTTGGTTTGTCCTTCTTTCATGCAGCAACGGAACAACGGATCGACGTGATTTTTGGTATAGATATAGTTTAGGGATCGGAGAGTAACATAGGCTAGTTTTTATCCCGGAAAAATGTACAGTTCCTGTGGGAACGCGGGTAAAAATCGCGGGCAGAAGATAGTTTCTAAATGCGAAAGTGCGTTTGTTGGTTTGTCCTTCTTTCACGCAGTAACAGAGCAACGGATCGACGTGATTTTTGGCATAGATAAATTTTATGGACCGGAGAGTAACATGGTTACTTTTTATACCGGAAAAATGCACGGTTCCTGTGGGAACGCAGGTGAAAACCGCGGGCAGAAGCTAGTAACCTCAATAAATGAGGGTAAAATTAAACTGCTTACCTTAGAACACTGACCAGTAAACCTAGACGCCGTATGATGCAAGTTTTGCATGAGAACACAATCGTTAAATGTTGGCGGGGGACGAGGGAAGACGACGTTTTGTGATTGGTCAGTTCAAAAACTCAGACTCAGACATCAAACTTTCCCTCGTCTGATGTCGTGTTGTGCTTGGTCAGTTTAAAACTCAGACATCAGACGAGTGAAGACGGCATGTTGTGATGGTTCGGCTGGGCGACGTTAATTAGTAATAATGCTTAACCTTGAGTAGGGGTATCCGGCTAAGCGGAGTCTATCGGTCTTACCGCAAAGACATTAAACATACCCTAAAGGTTTAGGGTATGTTTAATGTCTTAACACAGGTGTGTTAAACAGCATTCAATTGCCATGTTTAAATATGAGTAACAAATCTTGATTTAAGTAGTGTAACCGTAGGCTAACTACATTCTGTTGGGACATTTCTAATAATTTTAGACGTTTATCTTGAAATATTGTCTAGCTAAACAGGCGTCCTAAAGTGCTTTTTTCGTGGTAACACGCTAAAGGTTTAATTGTCTGTGCCTTAGACGAAGGACCTTGTTAACAATCTGAAAATGGTCACTTCTTGGCGCGCAAGGAATTAATACATCAGCCTGCCTGCAGCCATTAATATTTAACGACACCACTGATGGGCGACTTCAAAGATAAGAGGGTTTTATACAACAATAAATAAGTCGCGTCCCGCTCCCTTGCAAATGCACTGATCCGCGCAGCAAAACCACTCCGAACGGGCCGTATAAATTAGGCACTAATCATTTACACACGAATTCATGCTGAGTCGAGACCACAGTGTTATTTTTTATGTTATTTGGTAATGATACGACCTGGCCGTTTGCCTGATGGTAAGCATAACACCGGCCCATAACAATTGCAGTGCCACTTGGAACTTTGAAACACAAAGGCCTGCGCGGCACTGCAGTGCGCTCGTTACCTTGAGACATTAGGTATTAACTCTCATAAGCCTAGTAATTTCACTGGCTACTCTGCTCATCAAACCGGAATACAGTAATGCTTGCACATTACTGCTTAGCGGCAGACTTCACGAGCAAAGCGGTGGTAACACCCCAGAGGGACACTCGCAGAATGGTTAGTCCTATCACTAACAAAATGCTAATGTGTTAGCAAATAGTAACATTATTTCGGGGAATTGTCTAAACTGCAGGTGGCTGCATATACATGTACCCTTGTCAGGTGCCGCACCTGGCTTATAGAAAACATCGCCTTATGATGCTTGTGTCAACTTTTTGTGGTCGGCATCAAGAATCGGCGTTATGTGGCGTTTAGCGATCATAATATAAGGGCCACCGTGTGCGGCGAACTCATACAAAATGTATGATAAGTGCAGTCAGCAGCTCGGTGGTGGGGTTTTATAGTTGTAGTACGAGGCACGTGTGCGAACAGCTGCCTTATGAGCTAACAATCTCGTGTTCGTTTTCAATACCAGACCGATTAAAACCAGCGGTCACTAGTCTTCGTGTGGAAGGAGTTGTCAATAGTTTTCGCTTCTTTTCGTTTTGTAAGAGCTTATTTCTATAATAACCAGCGAAAATTGTAGACTATTCCTTCCACACGAAGACTAGTGACCGCTGGTTTTAATCGGTCTGGTATTGAAAACGAACACGAGATTGTTAGCTGATAAGGCAGCAGGTTTAGTGTTACCTAAACTATGTCTACATGCACCAAATCATAAGCGACATTGGCAAACCTGCAGAAGCCATTCAAAGAAGTTGAAGTTGAATAAATCATAATTATAAACTAGATAAAAAATGATGCAGTTTTAACAATATATATATATTGTGCGCAGTTGGTGCAGCTATGGAGTCAACATCATCAGACAATGGCGATGTTACGCCCGAAATCTCTAATCTTGAACCGGAAACACCCGATGTGAGTATGTCTTTTTCTAATTTAGCTTATTAGTGCTTGCTGGTATGAAATATAGCAAGTTACAATAAACAATAAGAAAAAATCATCACTATTTTAAAATTTCACGGTGTTCACTACCTTATACATTAAGTACGAGCTGTGCCCCGCGACTAAGCCCACGTATCTTAAGTTATTTCTTATAACGTCAGCAATATGCCAGTGAAAGTCCCATCAAAATCGGTCCAGCCGTTTCAGAGATTAGCCGGAACAAACAGACAAACAAAAATGTTAAAAATGGTTTTTATTACTATACTGCCGTCGTAAGAGAAAAGGGCACATCTATCATTTTCGTCAAACCGAGATAATAAGGATTAAAGTTTTCGCCATATTCTGCTCCATAGTGCGGAAGCCTATTGATTCTGTACTGTATCTCCGAATTCTTTAAAGATAAAATTCTACAAAAAATTGAGCAGATGCACCTTTTTCTCCTGACCGTCGTAAGAGAAAAGGGCACATCTATCATTTTCGTCAAACCAAGATAATAAGGATTAAAGTTTTCGCCATATTCTGCTCCATAGTGCGGAAGCCTATTGATTCTGTACTGTATCTCCGAATTCTTTAAAGATAAAATTCTAAAAAAAATTGAGCAGATGCACCTTTTTCTCCTGATTCTAAATATATATATAACTCATTTTTTTTTAAATGTTAGTTGTGCCCTTTTCCCTTTCGACGGCAGTATAATATAAGTAGGTACCATATATACTTTTGTATGCATTTAGTAAAAAGCAGTTATTTTAATATTACAAGCAGACAATTTTATTTATTTGTAGAATACAAGCTGAGTTTAAATTGGTGTTATATCTAGAAAGTGACATTTCTAATCATTTTATATGTTTATCTTTAGACACTGTCTAGCTAAACAGGCGTCTAAAAGTGTTTTTTTATGGTAACACGGTTAAAGTTTAGGTATGTCAAAATTCTACCACAGAACTTCCGGGCAGCCCTAGATTAGCTGATTCATTTGAACTATGTTGAACTTTGTTAAAATATGATAATGTTCATTAGAAGAGATATAAAAAAAAAAACAGAAAATGCCGCGCACTTCACGATTGAAGTGTTTTCTTTTTATTTTGGAAATTTTGGATAACAAGGCACAACTTGTCGACAACCATGGTCCTAATCACCCCATTCCGGGATGAAATACAAATCCAAACACACCTGTACATAAGGATCTATAATTATATGTATTCCCTTGAATAATATGATACACGCAACAGCGTCCGAATATCGATAGCTCATCAGCTAATAATGATCACTGTAAATATCCCGTTTGAGTATGAGGTAAAAAACTGGTTTCGTAGAATTTTCTCGGAAGGTATTTGAGTAAAATAAAAAGAGACACAATGTTTTATCCGCTATATTTCGTACCTGGCAGTGTATGCATGAGCCTTGTGACTATTATGGCCTAAGTTATACTCCGTTCCAAAATATGAGATATTTTATGTAAAGGTGTTGACAGAACGAAAAAATTGATAGAAAACTGTGCAATCCATAATTTGATGATAGACATTATTATTAATTTGTTTTAAGTTATAACATGATAAACTTGAATTATTGAAAAATTTTGAATGAATCGTTTCTGCAAGATTGTTATTTTAAACAAAACTATAATAAAAGGAAGTTTTTTTCGTGCAGTTATTTTTCTTAGACTGGGAACAGAGCAGAGATTGGAAACATTTTGTGCAATCGCCGCCATTTTCTTTTTCTGTCTGTTGATCTGTTACAATCTCCGAACTCGAGTGTATATCTTACTGCGTATGTGTTTTTGTTAAAGATCTTGTTATTTTGTAGTGGTTTTGTTTTTGGTTCTTGTTATTTATTTCTTGTTATGATATATTTGTGCCGCGCGAGCGCAAAGCCGGGGGAAATAGAAACAAAAATATTTTTCAATTGAAAAATGTTTTGGGCAACTGGCATTTCACTTTGACAATGACATTTCTTTGTTTACAAAAAATATCTAAGATTATGGAACAGGGCCCACCCTGTTCCATAATCTTATATATAAATAATTATATATAAATACATATCTTATATATAAATAGGTTTCACTGCATTTCATTTATTTATAAAAAAGACACTGTTTCACAGGAGCCCGAAGACACACCTGGCACGGATGAGTCCTACGATATACTGGATATTTTGAATAGGGATTGTTTAACGCATATACTGAATTACGTTCCTATAACAGACCTTATACGGTCAGAGCGTGTCAGTAAACGTTGGCAAAACATGGTGCACGAGTATCTTCAGGGTAAGTCGCTATAGCGCTAGTGGCGAAAAACTGCGCGCTTTTTAATGTTTTTAGTGGATAGACTTATTAGTAACAAGTATTATTTATTAGTCTTCATTGCAGTGTATTTTATTAATTTGCATCTGTTTGACATTAGACCCTCCGTAGACCGTAACCGTAAATGTAAATCCAGCGAAACTCGATTCAGTGTTACTCGAGTCTGTCAAATACGAGGTGTACACCCAGGTGCCATGCATATTATCATGCAGGAGATTTTCTTAGTAGTCCAATAGTGTAAACGAACTTGAAGGCTCACCAATCAATGACACGGATAGAAATTTAAATTCGAAGTGCGCGCGATTACTTACAATTTGCAAATCGTTAGGTGAAAATAAGTATTCGTTTCTCTTCAGCGGCGCAAGTACGGAAGTCGGTTCGATAAATTTATCGAATAGATAAAACTGATAAATTTATTGAATGTTGCGAGTACCGAAGTCTGAACGTAAAGTATTGTAGTAGCTCTATATAATATTCTCTTTGGATTCGACCTAGCTATTCGATAACTTTTGTCTATTTCGGCTCGATAAATTATATAAAAAGTCGATAAAACACACTTTATCGATTTGAACAGTCAATTTCGTCGATCGAAAAGATCCGTACTCGCGCCGCAGTTTCATTACGTAGGCGTTGGTTTGGTGTAGTGTTGTGGTACACCGTACAGTTGAGTGTGCCGGCAGGCGTGCGCACGTTCAAGACGTCGTGGTGGGCGGCGGCGGACACGCTGACGACGGCGGTGCTGCGGCGCGTGCTGCAGCGCGCGGGCGGCGAGCTGCAGCACGCGCCGCAGTTTCATTACGTAGGCGTTGGTTTGGTGTAGCGTTGCGGTACAGTTGAGTGTGCCGGCAGGCGTGCGCACGTTCAAGACGTCGTGGTGGGCGGCGGCGGACACGCTGACGACGGCGGTGCTGCGGCGCGTGCTGCAGCGCGCGGGCGGCGCGCTGCAGCACGCGCCGCAGTTTCATTACGTAGGCGTTGGTTTGGTGTAGTGTTGTGGTACACCGTACAGTTGAGTGTGCCGGCAGGCGTGCGCACGTTCAAGACGTCGTGGTGGGCGGCGGCGGACACGCTGACGACGGTGGTGCTGCGGCGCGCGCTGCAGCGCGCGGGCGGCGAGCTGCAGCACGCGCCGCAGTTTCATTACGTAGGCGTTGGTTTGGTGTAGTGTTGTGGTACACCGTACAGTTGAGTGTGCCGGCAGGCGTGCGCACGTTCAAGACGTCGTGGTGGGCGGCGGCGGACACGCTGACGACGGCGGTGCTGCGGCGCGTGCTGCAGCGCGCGGGCGGCGCGCTGCAGCACGCGTCGCAGTTTCATTACGTAGGCGTTGGTTTGGTGTAGTGTTGTGGTACACCGTACAGTTGAGTGTGCCGGCAGGCGTGCGCACGTTCAAGACGTCGTGGTGGGCGGCGGCGGACACGCTGACGACGGCGGTGCTGCGGCGCGTGCTGCAGCGCGCGGGCGGCGCGCTGCAGCACGCGTCGCAGTTTCATTACGTAGGCGTTGGTTTGGTGTAGTGTTGTGGTACACCGTACAGTTGAGTGTGCCGGCAGGCGTGCGCACGTTCAAGACGTCGTGGTGGGCGGCGGCGGACACGCTGACGACGGCGGTGCTGCGGCGCGTGCTGCAGCGCGCGGGCGGCGAGCTGCAGCACGCGCCGCAGTTTCATTACGTAGGCGTTGGTTTGGTGTAGCGTTGCGGTACAGTTGAGTGTGCCGGCAGGCGTGCGCACGTTCAAGACGTCGTGGTGGGCGGCGGCGGACACGCTGACGACGGCGGTGCTGCGGCGCGTGCTGCAGCGCGCGGGCGGCGCGCTGCAGCACGCGTCGCAGTTTCATTACGTAGGCGTTGGTTTGGTGTAGCGTTGCGGTACAGTTGAGTGTGCCGGCAGGCGTGCGCACGTTCAAGACGTCGTGGTGGGCGGCGGCGGACACGCTGACGACGGCGGTGCTGCGGCGCGTGCTGCAGCGCGCGGGCGGCGCGCTGCAGCACGCGCCGCAGTTTCATTACGTAGGCGTTGGTTTGGTGTAGCGTTGCGGTACAGTTGAGTGTGCCGGCAGGCGTGCGCACGTTCAAGACGTCGTGGTGGGCGGCGGCGGACACGCTGACGACGGCGGTGCTGCGGCGCGTGCTGCAGCGCGCGGGCGGCGCGCTGCAGCACGCGCCGCAGTTTCATTACGTAGGCGTTGGTTTGGTGTAGCGTTGCGGTACAGTTGAGTGTGCCGGCAGGCGTGCGCACGTTCAAGACGTCGTGGTGGGCGGCGGCGGACACGCTGACGACGGCGGTGCTGCGGCGCGTGCTGCAGCGCGCGGGCGGCGAGCTGCAGCACGCGCCGCAGTTTCATTACGTAGGCGTTGGTTTGGTGTAGCGTTGCGGTACAGTTGAGTGTGCCGGCAGGCGTGCGCACGTTCAAGACGTCGTGGTGGGCGGCGGCGGACACGCTGACGACGGCGGTGCTGCGGCGCGTGCTGCAGCGCGCGGGCGGCGCGCTGCAGCACGCGCCGCAGTTTCATTACGTAGGCGTTGGTTTGGTGTAGTGTTGTGGTACACCGTACAGTTGAGTGTGCCGGCAGGCGTGCGCACGTTCAAGACGTCGTGGTGGGCGGCGGCGGACACGCTGACGACGGCGGTGCTGCGGCGCGTGCTGCAGCGCGCGGGCGGCGCGCTGCAGCACGCGCCGCAGTTTCATTACGTAGGCGTTGGTTTGGTGTAGTGTTGTGGTACACCGTACAGTCGAGTGTGCCGGCAGGCGTGCGCACGTTCAAGACGTCGTGGTGGGCGGCGGCGGACACGCTGACGACGGCGGTGCTGCGGCGCGTGCTGCAGCGCGCGGGCGGCGCGCTGCAGCACGCGCCGCAGTTTCATTACGTAGGCGTTGGTTTGGTGTAGTGTTGTGGTACAACGTACAGTCGAGTGTGTCGGCAGGCGTGCGCACGTTCAAGACGTCGTGGTGGGCGGCGGCGGACACGCTGACGACGGCGGTGCTGCGGCGCGTGCTGCAGCGCGCGGGCGGCGCGCTGCAGCACGCGCCGCAGTTTCATTACGTAGGCGTTGGTTTGGTGTAGTGTTGTGGTACACCGTACAGTTGAGTGTGCCGGCAGGCGTGCGCACGTTCAAGACGTCGTGGTGGGCGGCGGCGGACACGCTGACGACGGCGGTGCTGCGGCGCGTGCTGCAGCGCGCGGGCGGCGCGCTGCAGCACGCGCCGCAGTTTCATTACGTAGGCGTTGGTTTGGTGTAGTGTTGTGGTACACCGTACAGTCGAGTGTGCCGGCAGGCGTGCGCACGTTCAAGACGTCGTGGTGGGCGGCGGCGGACACGCTGACGACGGCGGTGCTGCGGCGCGTGCTGCAGCGCGCGGGCGGCGCGCTGCAGCACGCGCCGCAGTTTCATTACGTAGGCGTTGGTTTGGTGTAGTGTTGTGGTACAACGTACAGTCGAGTGTGTCGGCAGGCGTGCGCACGTTCAAGACGTCGTGGTGGGCGGCGGCGGACACGCTGACGACGGCGGTGCTGCGGCGCGTGCTGCAGCGCGCGGGCGGCGCGCTGGCGCGGCTGCACATCGACCACCCCTGCTCGGCGCTCAACGACCGCACGGCGCACACGGTCGGCAAGTTCTGCCCCAACCTTGAGGAGCTCAAGGTAATCAACGTTACTTTATTTATACAATTTTTTTAAACCGTCTTCCAAAAAAGGAGGTTGTCAATTCGGCGGGGTTTTTCTTATTAAATGTTTGTTACCTCGGATCTCTGTCATTTATAAACCGATTTGGAAAAATATTTTTTATATGAAAGGATAATACTTTCAGATTGGTCCCATATAGAAATTTCATCAAAATCGGTTGAGTAGTTTGCCACTGAAGTCGGTCCGTCGCTTTTTAAAAGCAATTTTATATTTTATATGTTATTAGGTAACGAGACGAACTGGTCGTTTGCCTGATGGTAAGCATAACGCCGGTCCATAACAATTGCAGTGGCACCCAGAACTTTGAAACACAAAGGCCTGCGCGGCACTGCAGTGCGCTCGTTACCCTGAGGCATTAGGTATTAAGTCTCATAAGCCCAGTAATTCACTGGCTACTCTGCTCATCAAACCGAAACACAGTAATGCTTGCACATTACTGCTTGGCGGCAGACTTCACGAGCTAAGCGGTTGTACCAACCCAGACGGACACTCGCAGAAGAGTTAATCCTACCACATATTAATTTCAAGTAATTGGTTTTATGATTAGAATCAAATCTCTATATCGAAAAAAAGCACATATAAACTAATCGAGTGTCTTCAATTGTAACATTACTAGCTCCTGCCCGCGTTTTTCAGCCGCGTTCCCACAGGAACCGTGCCATTTTCCGGCATTAAAAGTAGCCTAAGTTACTCTCCGGTCCTTAAACTATATTATATCTATGCTAAAAATCACGTTGATTCATTGCTCCGTTTATGCGTGGAGAAGGACAAATCAACAAACCTACAAACAAACTTTCGCATTTATAATATTAGTAGGAAGTAGGTTTTTTATGTAAATAAATCTGTGTCCCTTAAGTAGACAGCAATAGTATATTAAATTTATTCCTAAACATTTGATTAATTGTTATGCCTTTTCAGGTCGTCGGTATGCATACGAAAAATTGGAACCCTTTGATCTATGGATGCAAACAGCTGAGAAGTCTTTCGTTTGTTTCATGCAATAAGGTATGTAATATTTTGTTCTAGATTAAAATTAAAATTCAATCACAATTTATATTGTCCATGAATCAATGAATATTTGACATAACAAATTCAATGTCGCAAAACTAATAGAATTAATTTATAATGAATACATTAATAAAACGTAAAAGGAGATAATATTAAGGGGCCTGCCGGTAAATGGGAACAAAATTTGAAAAATCACTTTTGTACGTTTTTAACCCAATTAGTATTATACCTATGTAGTTCGCGTAAATGACAACTAATTTTGTAAGCTAATTTTAATGTCTTATTTTGCCTTTGAAACTAAACGATATTTAAATATTGGTAGCACGGCTTCGCCCCCGGAGCCGTTTCGGATATTGCCGGAAAACACAAACAATTTAAAAATTGTTTCTTTTTTTGTTCGATATACCGTATGTACTTTCATCATATGCATTTAAAAAAGCTGTTATTTTGACATACAAAAAGAAACTTCTATTTTATTTATTTGTATAGATTATTCAAGCGAATTACAAAATATTCTTCAAAAAATTAGCTTAACGTGGTTAAAATCACAAAAAAGAATTTCAAGTTTCCCGCCACTTCACGGAACATCGACCTGATGTAAATTAATACCTGTACCTGGTTAATAATAGAGCGAGTTTATATTACTACACCTTCCATTTACACACAGGCATACACACACATACATCACACACACACTCACACATTCATGGATATACACATCCATGTTTTTATTTCTTTTGTGTCTCTTTCAAAATGTTCAACAAAAAAAAAACCAGTATTATCGAGACGAGGCGGTATTTCGAACTGTTGGTCTTTTAATAAATAAATAAATAAAATAGCACTACTGCATCAAAAAAGGAACAATTTTTTCAGCTTACAGATTCAAGTTTAGTTCACATAGCGAAGCTAGACTCGTGCATAGAAAGTCTGACAGTAGCGAACAACACGCACGTGACCGGTCTTTTTCTGACCGGTTCCAACCAGCTCAAGCTGAGCTCCCTGGCCTTCTACAACTGCTACAGCTTGCAGGGCACCGTCCTCTGCGCTGCCCTGGAGTCCCTGCCGCACCTCACAACCCTCAAGCTGGACGCCTGCCCCGTCTCCATATGGAAGATCATTCCCTTGATCCTCAACAAACTCCCGCGACTTCAAGAGCTTTCTCTTAGCGAATACATGTCTGTAGATTTCCTCTCGCAGCAAAGTAACGATTTCTGTGAGAGCATAGCTAATCTCACCGAGTTAAAAGTGTTGAATTTGTTCAAGAACATCTATATCACGAATGCGATGCTCAAGCAAATAGCGCAGTCGTGTACGAATTTGGAATCGCTCAATATATCTAGCTGTAATTCGAGAAAGATTTATCCAGGTGAGGACTGCCAATTTTTAATAATATTTTGTGGATTATTTGTTATTTATTTTTAGTGCCTAGCGAAAAATGTTTATGTACCTTTTTGTTTCATCTTCTATTTGTCATTGCTTTTTGCTAAAAGAGAATTGTTGATTTCAACGTCTTCAACAGCACCATCACCTAAGATCAGGTGGTGAGAGGATGTATACCTATGGTATCAGTTTTTAAGGAGATGAATGTACAGGTGACACTAATCAATTAAAAAAAATATTTTTTTTCCTCTAATATCATCAAAATATCCTTAGTTATTACAAAGCAGAGTCACCACGGCTGCCTTAGGCTTGGTATTATTATTCTTTCACATTCACGCCGAATCACGCTTACTGCGTGCACCCCTCGGACTCGCTGAAAATGAACTATAGAATGCATATTCCAGAGCGAGAACCGAATACGGGAGGTGTTTTGAATTAGTCGCAATTCGTAAATGACTCGATTCGGCGACTGCCTCAAGCTGCTTATGGATATATTCTCTGTATAACTGATCCCTTCATCATTTGTATAGCGATATTTGCATGCATTCATATGCTGGCTCGAATAAACCAAGCGACGACCAGCCCTATATTGCTGTAACGTTCCGTCTGGATTGGTACCACCGCTTTGTTGCTAGGTGCATGGTAGGACTTACTCTTCTGCGAGTGTCTGCCGCCAAGCAGTAATGTGCAAGCATTACTGTGTTCCGGTTTGATAAGCAAACTAGCCAGTGAAATGACTGGGCTTATGAGACTTAATATTTGATGTCTCATGGTAACAAGTGCATTGCAGTGCCGCGCAGGCCTTTGTGTTTCAAAGTTCTGAGTAGCACTGCAACTGTTATAGGCCGGCGTTATACTTACCATTAGGCAAACGACCTGCTCGTCTCATTATCAAATAGTATTAAAATAAAACTAATTGATTGAGCTGCTCAGTATGGCCAACCTGTCTGGGTTTGGGTTTGAACTGGGTTCGGTCGCGTGTCTTAGAATTAGATAAGAGTGAATGCACTGTGTAGTAACTAGTAAGTATGTTGGGGCAGGCATCAGCGACGAGGGCGTGGTGGCAATATGTTCCTCGTGCCGCGCGCTGACGTACCTCGACGTGTCGTACCTGGCGGCGCTCACGGACGCGGGGCTGCGCGCGCTGGGCCGCCTGCCGCGCCTGCGCCGGCTGGTGGCGCGCGGCAACCCCGCGCTCTCCGCCGCGCCCTTCGGACGAGCGCTCGCCGCCTGCCACACGCTGCAGGTACTGTGTATGTGTGTGTGTGTGTGTGTGTGTGTCGCACCTGGCGGCGCTCACGGACGCGGGGCTGCGCGCGCTGGGCCGCCTGCCGCGCCTGCGCCGGCTGGTGGCGCGCGGCAACCCCGCGCTCTCCGCCGCGCCCTTCGGACGAGCGCTCGCCGCCTGCCACACGCTGCAGGTACTGTGTATGTGTGTGTGTGTGTGTGTGTGTGTCGCACCTGGCGGCGCTCACGGACGCGGGGCTGCGCGCGCTGGGCCGCCTGCCGCGCCTGCGCCGGCTGGTGGCGCGCGGCAACCCCGCGCTCTCCGCCGCGCCCTTCGGACGAGCGCTCGCCGTCTGCCACACGCTGCAGGTACTGTGTATGTGTGTGTGTGTGTGTGTGTCGCACCTGGCGGCTCTCACGCACGCGGGGCTGCGCGCGCTGGGCCGCCTACCGCGCCTGCGCCGGCTGGTGGCGCGCGGCAACCCCGCGCTCTCCGCCGCGCCCTTCGGACGAGCGCTCGCCGCCTGCCACACGCTGCAGGTACTGTGTATGTGTGTGTGTGTGTCGCACCTGGCGGCGCTCACGGACGCGGGGCTGCGCGCGCTGGGCCGCCTGCCGCGCCTGCGCCGGCTGGTGGCGCGCGGCAACCCCGCGCTCTCCGCCGCGCCCTTCGGACGAGCGCTCGCCGTCTGCCACACGCTGCAGGTACTGTGTATGTGTGTGTGTGTGTGTGTGTCGCACCTGGCGGCGCTCACGGACGCGGGGCTGCGCGCGCTGGGCCGCCTGCCGCGCCTGCGCCGGCTGGTGGCGCGCGGCAACCCGCGCTCTCCGCCGCGCCCTTCGGACGAGCGCTCGCCGCCTGCCACACGCTGCAGGTACTGTGTGTGTGTGTGTGTGTGTGTGTGTGTGTGTGTGTGTGTGTGTGTGTGTGTGTGTCGCACCTGGCGGCGCTCACGGACGCGGGGCTGCGCGCGCTGGGCCGCCTGCCGCGCCTGCGCCGGCTGGTGGCGCGCGGCAACCCCGCGCTCTCCGCCGCGCCCTTCGGACGAGCGCTCGCCGTCTGCCACACGCTGCAGGTACTGTGTATGTGTGTGTGTGTGTGTGTGTGTCGCACCTGGCGGCGCTCACGGACGCGGGGCTGCGCGCGCTGGGCCGCCTACCGCGCCTGCGCCGGCTGGTGGCGCGCGGCAACCCCGCGCTCTCCGCCGCGCCCTTCGGACGAGCGCTCGCCGCCTGCCACACGCTGCAGGTACTGTGTATGTGTGTGTGTGTGTGTGTGTCGCACCTGGCGGCGCTCACGGACGCGGGGCTGCGCGCGCTGGGCCGCCTGCCGCGCCTGCGCCGGCTGGTGGCGCGCGGCAACCCCGCGCTCTCCGCCGCGCCCTTCGGACGAGCGCTCGCCGTCTGCCACACGCTGCAGGTACTGTGTATGTGTGTGTGTGTGTGTGTGTCGCACCTGGCGGCGCTCACGGACGCGGGGCTGCGCGCGCTGGGCCGCCTGCCGCGCCTGCGCCGGCTGGTGGCGCGCGGCAACCCGCGCTCTCCGCCGCGCCCTTCGGACGAGCGCTCGCCGCCTGCCACACGCTGCAGGTACTGTGTGTGTGTGTGTGTGTGTGTGTGTGTGTGTGTGTGTGTGTGTGTCGCACCTGGCGGCGCTCACGGACGCGGGGCTGCGCGCGCTGGGCCGCCTGCCGCGCCTGCGCCGGCTGGTGGCGCGCGGCAACCCCGCGCTCTCCGCCGCGCCCTTCGGACGAGCGCTCGCCGCCTGCCACACGCTGCAGGTACTGTGTGTGTGTGTGTGTGTGTGTGTCGCACCTGGCGGCGCTCACGGACGCGGGGCTGCGCGCGCTGGGCCGCCTGCCGCGCCTGCGCCGGCTGGTGGCGCGCGGCAACCCCGCGCTCTCCGCCGCGCCCTTCGGACGAGCGCTCGCCGCCTGCCACACGCTGCAGGTACTGTGTGTGTGTGTGTGTGTGTGTGTGTCGCACCTGGCGGCGCTCACGGACGCGGGGCTGCGCGCGCTGGGCCGCCTGCCGCGCCTGCGCCGGCTGGTGGCGCGCGGCAACCCCGCGCTCTCCGCCGCGCCCTTCGGACGAGCGCTCGCCGCCTGCCACACGCTGCAGGTATAGAGATGTAACTAAGTCGGATACACAATAGAATGATGTAGGCTTATAGAAAAATAAAATTGTTAAAAATACTGTCAAATTCCTTCCATAACTATATTACTTGGTTTATTTTTATAACTACGTAGTGTTGTAAACTAACATAAACATAAACACTAACAGTAACATAATCTTTAGTCATAAGCTGTTGTTTCCTGTGGTAAATATATCTATACAAATAAATAAAATTTAAGCGTCTGTTTGTAATATCAAAATAACAGCTTTTTACCAAATGCATATGAAAGTATATACGGTACCTATAACAAAACAACCATATTTTAAATTTTTATCCGTCCGTCTGTTTGTTCCCGGTAATTTCCGAAGCGGCTGAGCCGATTTTGACGGGACTTTGATTGGCAGATAGCTGATGTTATAAGGAGTAACTTAGGCTTTTACTTTAGAAAAAGAATTAGGGTTCCGCGCAAAAAATAAAAATCATTAAATCCAATATCTCTGCGCGGGTGAAACCGCGGCAGCAGCTATTAAATAAGTAATGAGTGCCTGTACGTCCTGGTTGCGTCGGTCCGTAGGAGGTGGACGTGTGCGGCTGCGACGGCGTGTCCGAGGAGCTGGCGCTGGCGGCGCGGCGCGCGCTGGCGACGCGGCCGCGCGCCCTGACGCTGCGGCTGGCCGGCACGGCCGTCTCCACTGCTGAGGTACACACGTCTATACTAAACCATAATGATCCCTGCTTGGTCACTATACCCTGTTCCATAATCTTTGGTATTCTATGTCAACAAAGAAATGTCACGAAAAGTCACTGTCAAAGTGACGTGCCAGTTGCCCTAAACATTTTTCACTTGTGAAAAATATTCTGGTTTCTATTTCCCCCGGCTTTGCTCTCGCGCGGCATACAAGAAACAAATAGAAAGAAAGAAAGAAGACAATTTATTCCCAGTTGGTATAACAATACCAACAACAAAAACTTAAACAAAACCACTACAAAATAACAAGATCTTTAACAACAACACATATGCAGCAAGATACACACTCGAGTTCGGAGATTTAGAGCGTAACTTTCATTAAACGACGAAACGCCATCTCATAAAATAGTTTCAGGACATACAGAATATAGTTAAGTAAAAAAACAAACAATGAAATAAATACTTCTGTTTTGCAGATGTGACCAAAAATTTGAGTAAATGGAGCCAAATTTGTGAATTAATTCTATCGAGAAAATTTCATCCAATCGTGTTTTCGTCTGACGAAATTAAAAAATACATCATCCATTTAGATTTTGACTCTCATTTTTGACGTTTGTAGCGTTCGATTACCAGTTTGTTCGATATAGATATTTGATTCTCATGATAAAACGAATTGATTTGTTAAAAAATGGAGTCAACATCCCTATTGCCTGATCGCTGTGAGGTTTGAAGTAATCTATACAAATAAATAAAATTGAAGTGTCTGTTTGTTATGTCAAAATAACAGCATTTTTCCAAAGGCATTTGAAAATAAAAACTTAATTTTTAAAATTGTTGTCTCTGTCTGTTTGTTCCGGGTAATCTCCAAACGGTTGGACCGATTTTGACGGGACTTTCACTGGCAGATAGCTGATGTTATAAGGAGTAACTTAGGCTACTTTTATTTTAGAAAAAGAATTAGGGTTCCGCGCATAAATATAAAACCCATGAAAATTAATATCTCCGCGCGGGTGAAACCGCGGGCAGCAGCTAGTTGATAGTAATTTGTTTGACTTCCCAGGAACTACCAACACACAAACTGTTGTCCATCAATATAGACGAGGACCTCAGCAATCCTAATCTTCGGCCGGATTTCGTAGACAACACATTTGAGGGCAGCTCCGACGATTCCTTTGATGATCTTTACGATCACGAAGATTTTGACGAGTTCTTCGGAGCCGGTAACGTGTTCTTTCACTCAGGTGCCTATTTATTTTATAGCGATAGCCTTTATCTCGCATTAGGCATTTTGTTGTATGTATTTATTAGTTAAGTGTTACCACAAAAAACGACGAGCTTGTCGTTTGCCTGATGGTAAGCATAACGCCGGCCCATAACAATTGCATTGCCACTCAGAACTTTGAAACACAAAGGCCTGCGCGGCACTGCAGTGCGCTCGTTACCCTGAGACATTATGTATTAAGTCTCATAAGCCCAGTAATTTCCTGGCTACTCTGCTCATCAAACCGGAATGCTTACACATTACTGTTTGGCGGCAGACTTCACGAGCAAAGCGGTGGTACCAACCCAGCCGGTCACTCGCAGAAGAGTTAGTCCTACCACTAGCAAAGTACTAACTATCGAGTAGCATAAAAAAAAGTATAATTTTGGTTTCAGATGAAGATTGGGATGATGATCTGGATGAATACGAGGCAATCTACGCTTACCGTGGCAGGGCCTTGCAAGACCATGGCATCATCTTGCTGTAGAAGATGCTCCATTCCTCTTATTAGCGTCCCGTGCACTTCTATTGATGAACACGCAACCAACAATGCAAGGAGAAACTGCAACTACGACAGAACAGCAATCGTCCAACTCGTTAGTTCCTGAAATGATCGATAGTGGCGGTAGTGTCAATTTTCGCGATCCAGTTGGCGCTAATATTAAAAAATACTTTCACATGCCAATTTAGTAAATTTGAACCAGTGTTTGTTTTTTTATTTATGACCTAGACATTTTTTTAGCATTTGTGATAATGTATGTTGTCTTACGTCAGGTCCCTCGGAGACTAGTCTTAGAAATTTGCCAAGATCTTGATGCTTTTTGTCACACAAAAATAAATGCACCTTTACAAGTTGTATAGCGGCTGTCATTTTAATTCTGCATAGTTTGACAAAGTCAAGAGTCGATGTTAGGCCACTAAATAATGACTTTCATTATCTCAATGTTATAAAGTTATTAGTTCTACTTGTTACCCATGCAAGGGATTGTGGTGTAGCCTATAAATTGATCGATATACGCACTGTAAATCAGACGCAAATAAAAACTCCATTACATCTATTAAAAGTAATTAATAACCATCGAAAGTGTAATCGTTCATTGCTTTCTATTATCAACATAGTGTTTGAACATGATGAGAAGGGTAATATTTATAGCCATTATAATCAGATATGGGTATGACTGTACTTAATATACAGAAAAGTTTTTAGAAGTGTTCAATTTTGTTATTCCAGTGAATTCTACCTATTTTTATTGTTGTTAGCAAAGTACTGATGATTGTTAACTGATTTAAATGTTTTTGTATCCCTAACTTTGCATGTTTTTAGAATCTTTTTATTATGAGTTATTGATAATGGAGGTACATTAATTTTACTGTTTTTCTAATTCATTTTTCAATGGTGTGTTATATTTATGTAAATATGCTCATGAATACATACTTACTATTAAAGTGTTTTTGATCATACAATTTTGTTTTAGAAACTCTTATCGAATCTTATGTTTAGGTCAAGAAAAACTGCTATAAACTGTTATGAACAATTTTTCATATTTTAACGTGTAGTTTATCCATATACATATATGTATCAAAGAATATTGTTGTGTATATATATTGTAAAACTTATTACTTACTTATTTAGGCAAGTCTGAAATAATGTGATAAAAATGTTTTTTTCATAATCATAGTAATAATATGAACTTGTGTTTAAAAATAACATTAAAATTTTAATTGATGTGTGAAAAGGAATCACAATACATTCAGCAATAATAAATCGATACTGGTGCTTCATGAGATGGTTGGTCAATATGCTTGTGAAATGAGATACTAATGTATTGCCAGAAAAATATTGCAAATATACTTGTACTTCGTCTTCCTATAAACTTGTATATTATAGTAATGTAATGTAACATAATATATATATATTTCAAGCAACACATTGACATGTGCTAGGTTCTAGGTTGTCCATATCGCCAATAACATCTCATGAAATCATAGTGTAGCATAATATATTTAAATTGTAGACTAATTCACTTGCAACAGCTTACCTCATGATAATACATCAAGTTTACTTAAGGTTTTTTACATATTACAAACAAAATTAATTAAAAAATAAATGATAAGATAATATAATAAATGTTGACTCAATTGCTCGGCAAGCTCATGAAACAAGACAGTTTTTGAAAAATTAAAGTACATATTTAGAGTGTTTAAGGAATTTAATTGCAGAAGATTGATATTGCTAGCCTCTGAATACACATCTAAAGAAAATTAACTGTGTGTAAAGTTTTCAAGGTTCAAGAATATAAATGATAATGAGCAATTTAGCTATTGAGTTGTACATAAAATATATTGGGGTCCATACTTAGATATTTTTTCAATGGATATTTGTTTCAACAATATAACTAGCAATAATAGTTGACCAAGTTAGCTAGTATATGATAAATTAAACAAGCACAAAATATCAGGCTTTGAAATTAATATAATTATTGGTGGATGGTATAAGCTTTTTTAAAACATGTAGGAATGGGTTAAAGTTCAAAACAAGTATACAAAATACTTATCATACTTTGACATCATAAAAAGAACTCAATATATAGTTTTTGTTTCTCATACATACTTTATTTATTTTTAGTTTAGAACACAGACTTAACTACTATATTACAAATCTGTGGTTTAGAAGCATTTTTCTGCTGTTTGTATTACAATATAACTTTATTAATAGGTCGGGGAAAAAGTTCGTTCGCATTTTTTAAGAAAATTCAAAACATTTTTTAATATAGTTTATTTACATTTAACTAAAGTATGTTGGTACCATTTTGTTCGATAACTTTTTGCCATCTTGTAGGTAGGGACATGATCCCATTGCTATATAAATTTTGGGACTTCTGATCAAAATACCGCGACAAGTGGTTTTGGCAGTCCTCTCGTGATGTTAACCTGACACTGCCTAAAGAATTCTGAAGAGACCGAAACAGGTGGAAATCTGAAGGTGCAAGGTCAGGACTATACGGCGGATGCATTAACACCTCCCAGCCAAACTCTCTTAATTTTTTCTGAGTGGCTAAAGATGTGTGAGGTCTAGCGTTATCATGATGAAAAACCACATCCCTTCTGTTGATTAATTCCGGCCACTTTCTCTCAACTTCTTGCTTTAATCTCATCAGTTGTTCGCAGTAGAGTTCAGAATCGATGGTCCTGCCTGGTGGTAACAGCTCATAATGAATAATGCCCTACCAAACCCACCACACACACAGCATCGCCTTGTTGCGAGTTAACCCGGGTTTCGCCACAGTCTGTAAAGCCTGACCGGTCTTTGACCACGACCTTTTTCGCACGTTCTTGTCGTACGTGATTCACTTTTCATCACCAGTTATCAGCTTCTTCAAAAATGGTTCGGTTTCATTATGTCGTAGTAAAGAATCACAAATGAGTACACGGTTCATTAGCAATTCATTAGGTTTCTTTCAGTGAGCTCGTGAGGTACCCAAATATCGAGCTTTTTTGTGTACCCAGTTTTTTTCAAATGCGCCAAAACTCTTTTGTGGTCAATTCCCAGTTCTTCAGCTACGTCGTAACTACTGATCTGCCGATCTTGTTCCACTTTTTCAAAAATGGCATCCATTTTATCCGTAATAGGGCGACCAGAGCGACGTGCATCTTTGAAATCAAAATTTCCGGATTGAAAACGCTTAAACCAAATTTGTGCTACTCTCAGAGACACTGCACTAGGTCCATAAACATCGCAAATTTTTTTCGCGGCTTGCGTTGCATTTTTACCTTTTTTGTAGTAAAATTTTAAAATGTATCGAATTTCTTCATTAGATTCACTCATTTTGACAGTACGAAAAACAAATGAAAATCACACATTTTCCTAATTTGAATTTGGAATTATGTTCTTTAAAATTTAAACTTTCATATGATACCAAAACCAGCCAGATACAAATACTATAGCCAAAGAGATTTTATTACAAGTTCATACATACTATAATGCGAAAAGACTTTTTCCCCAACCTAATATTTTATCCTTTTTATAAACATAACAGTTTGTTAAAGCCTAATAAATTATTATTATTAAACACATTTTAAATCAGTGTCATTTCTATTGTTTTTATCGAAGGATGATTTTGTTTTAATCACATTGCCGTAAATCAAAGACTTATTTATATTTTTTAAGATTTTTTTGAAGGCTAGTGTTCAATTGTAGCTCTATAATTTACCATCATTGAGAAGAAACATTGTGTTGTTGACTGAGATAAACTAAGTCATGAATAAAAACTTATTAAAAATGGAGTCTTGATTTAGTTGCTGAATAGAATGTTTTTGTGAGAATTGTTTTTATTTTTTGCAGCTTGCATGTCTTAGAGTTTCTATTTAGCAAAAAGAAGCCATATTTAATTTTTTATTTGAAAAAGAAATTGAAGCTTGCGTTATGAACTGTTAACAATTTAATTAATTCTTCCATTTTTTTAAACAATTGTTATAAAATGTGAACTGTTTTGTTTGTTAATTTCATCATTCATTGCAAGTTGTGACTGTTACAGGAAGTGTTCACAGTTATAAACAAAATGAAGCAATATATTGTGTAATGCTTGAACAAGTTGTGATTTGCATTTTGATTATCCACAAGATGATTTGAGAATAGGCCTTAGTTTTTATACATAAATTGTTTTAGCATTATTAGTAAGAAACAAAATACAAACATTTACTTCAGTATAATATGTTTTATTTAACAAACATTCAAACCAAACTTAATATGGATATTCTAAAGTTACACTAACATTGCATTCTAGTATTTAATTAAAATTCACATCATAATTAGTAGTCTTTCTGTAGAGGTTCCACCACCTCCCCATGAGACCAATGTCTACAATGCGAGAGGGGAAACTGAAATATGAGGGCTGCATGTAGGAACAGTGAGCTTTGTACAAATCACATGATTCATTTAATTCAGATGTATACATTATAGAGAGTATTCCTAAGTTCCTGTAATGTATTAGTCTTTCATTATAGCTCATTTCTAGAAACCTGAGATGTTCTACGGATTTTTGATTCAGGCACTCATCACCAACTATTGCAACTTTGTTTTCGATTGTCTTCAAGTTATCTTTGAAATCGAATTCGTCAGGATTATTCATTGCTAGCACGAAAGTTGTTCCAAGAAGCGCTGTCCATTTTAAGGTTTTGATAGGTTCATCCTGTATGTCAGCTCTTAAGTCCTGTAGCATTTGGCGATAGTCAATAAATAGGTTTTTCCAATAATTCGCCCATTTCTCCACTATAGTTCCCTTGAACTTTTCAGGAAATTTAACTTTTCCACCTACTTTTGTAAGTGCATTAGTGCCATGTTTCAAATTTTGCATCATGTTGATATTTTTTCTAAGAGTTATAATTCTCACTTATTAATTTGAAAAATTGCATTAGCTTTCTTTATTTAAAATGAAATTGTGGTTCACAGACTACTTAGTTAGAGGTACTAGTTGTGGTCACAAATTATATAGGATGTTGTGGTTAAAAATATGACATTAACCGAAAATTATAGAATCTGAGCACTCCACAGATCAATATATATGTAGCACATAGTATTTTTTTTTTAATTTATTTCTTGACCTGGATACATTGTCCTTAAGTCGCAATATTAGAAACAATTTTCGAGTCGAAGTGACGCTTCAGTAAAGCGGTGGATACTTTACTGAAGCTTCTATGGCACAGACTACTGAGAGGATCAGACGGATGACTTTCATAGAGAAAAAATCTCCGTAACGAGGCTCACATATAGATTTTGACAACTGCTTCGTTTTTTTGTATGAATGAGAATATAGTCTTTTACCTATGCAATTACATTTTTTTTTCTTTTTGGGTTCAGGTATTTTTGCCATGTTAGGTACCTACTGGCTATATAGTAATATCCCTAATTAGGATTAGAATATAAAAAAACTACATAGTATATTCACTAGTTTTTTATTTTTCAATTTTGTTTTACATGTATTATGTGGTTTTTCTTGCATGCAAGGCAAACTTTTATTTCTTAACCTAAAAACATTTGTGCCTTTTAATATTCTATTGATAACACTGCACCAGTTAAAAACAGTTAATCGCAGATTCATATCAATAATGCCTTCAGAAACAACATCACAATGTTCTCCATCACAGAGCTCCATTATTTATCTCTTCATCAATGAATAACGTTGGATAGGCGTGGATACGCAGACGAGACCTCTGCAGTGCTTTTGTGAAAAACCTTTATTCAAAATTCTTTTCACATACAAACAGCTTGTGAAGATCTTCGAAGATCAAGCTTCTTAAATTTTCACAATTGATTACACTGTAACCACTTTTGGAGTCTTATCTCAGTTTTTGGAAATCTATGCAAATTGACGTCCTTTCGTCTACTAGCACAGTTCACAACACAGCTCTTGTTGTACATAATGCTACTTGTATTACAGCTTCACAAATTGAGAGGTAAGGTACGGAATTAAATCGACGCAAAACTTCACTCGATCAACCTTAAAACTGTAATGGCGGTTATTTACTTATTTGGGTTTGACCAATTAAGATTTGACATAAAATCAAACATGGCGGCAATGGTGAATGGACTGTCGTTTTCTATAAGTGAGCCATAGACACTACGGCGAGTATATTTTGTATCAAAATTAGCACCCGTGTTCTATGGAGTTTTGGATAGAATACGAAAATACACGTTTTTCGCCTTTGTACTATTTGCCTTCCATGCACGTTTACGAACACTTAATGGTTAATAATCCACCATTATTACACATTAACACTCGAAGAAACATAGGTTTTAGTAAATAACACAAAATCAACAACAGCACATTTTCGTATTCCCGCCAAAACTCAGCACATAGTATCCCTATCCCTTAGACCCTTAGGGCCGTAAGATCAAAAGCGGTTTAAACTACAAAAGAGAGTTTAATCTCCTGTCTCCGATTATTTCCTAAGATCAATGGTAGTTAACCGTCCATTGTTAGTTTAAACTATCGATTAGTCTAAACTTGGCTCAGGGTACAGTTAAACTCCCATCCGTAGGTTAAACCGTCAATATGACGTATTTTCAATATGGCTGCCTGGCCTGATATCATATGTTTCACAATGTTTGTTTGAAACTTTGATCATCGAGTTTATTTTCGTTGTTTACTTTTGTGTATTTGATATTACCTAACTCTGTAGTGTTATGAAAAATTATTACAATTATTCTGATTTGGATATCGAATTAATAACTGAGCTGAATTATATTTTTTATACAAAGCAAACCGTATGTCGTACGAACAAGAGACAATCATTGAGGTCAATGGGATAAAATTGAATTTATACTCCGTTTTGGAGTCTCCAAAGCGTCAGCAAGAGCTATTAACTGAGATTGAAAGGGAAATATCTCATCCAACCGCAAGGTTATTAAATATTCATCGCCGGTATTCATATCGATTATAGGTAAAATATTATGCAAAAAGATAATGTAGTTTTGTTGGGAATGCGAAAATGTGCTGTTGTTGATTTTGTGTTATTTACTAAAACCTATGTTTTATCGAGTGTTAATGTGTAATAATGGTGGATTATTAACCATTAAGTGTTTGCAAACGTGTATGAGTGAAAGGCAAATATGAAATAGTACAAAGACGAAAAACGTGTATTTTCGTATACTATCCAAAACTCCATAGACTGCGCCTTGACTAAACTTTAACGACTTTCATGCACCAAAACTAGAAATTTATTATAACTTGATACTGGCTAAATACGCAAATAGTGTGGAGCCAAAAACAAAACAAAAAAAAAGATAATCTCAAGTTCTGTCAATGTCAATGTTATCAAATCACTGTCATTATTTGAGTGAACAAATGAACCAAACAGGACAATATTGCCATGTGCATCAGACATAGAGTAGTACTATAATAAAAGGAATAGAGTGCGCTCTCTCGTCGATTCCACGATGTATCGCGATCAGCGCCACCTACAAAAGGCCGCTGAACCTACTTTACTATATTATATGTGTGCGTTCTGTATTTTACACACACATTCATAGTTTTCTATCTATGTGTGCATCCTGTATTTTATACACGCACTCATGCTTGTCTATCTATGTGTGTATTCTATATTTCACACACACATTCACACTATTTCCTTGGTTCCTGCGCAAGTAAATGTATCTACTTATATGGAAAATAAAAAATTGCAGCCTTTCCCATGTTTGTGCCTAGGAGTAGGAACAAAATATACAGTACCAAACGTAATATGTAGATGAAGAGCAGCAAAAAGGAAATAACAAAAGCGAACACATAATAATTGAAACCCTTTATATTTAAAACAACAAGAAAAACAATGCATAATTAGACTGAAAACACAAAAACTGAACGCTTCAGAGTAACAAATACATAACTAGAACACAACAATTACTTAAACCACTAATTTATATCACTTAAACCGGAAAAAATATCAAGAAATCACAATGTTGTTTTTCGAAACAGAAAATATTTTATTTTATTTGTTATCGGTTTCCATGGTAACCATTTTAACTTTGACATTTTTAAGTAACGTCAAAATAGTACCACGCCCTTTAACAGATGTAGTCCGGTAGCGCTAGCACTTTTTGGGGTCATAACTTACCATAATTCTAGAGTAGCTAATTTTTTGCCTGAGGATACAGTTGTACATAAAAAGCTTATTATTGAGTTTTGTGTCACATCGTGCACTTGCATTTTCAGGAATTCAATGGTTTGTGACTGTTTTGTTTAAATCAACATAAAACTGTCAAAATACTTTTTGAGTTTAAAAATATAATGGTATTCTATCTAAGATAGCCTGAGTAGTATGCAAACCTAATTTGTGTCAGTTTCATTAATTACAAACTGACATACGGTCAGTATGCAAAAACTTTGCCAAAATAAAATCAGATTTGAAAATTTAGACACGACATAATTCAGATCACCTAAATATGCCCATTAAATAAATTTGTGCCTAATTAAGCCACAGGTTTTGACGATAATTAATTATTTAGCTTTTCCAAGCTTTTGTAGCTTCAAAAAAGTATTGCCATTATTAGAGTTTACATATTCAATATCATAAATGCATGACAGATCGACAGTGTAAATTTGTGTCATTTTCATCCACGATTTACATGAAAAAACACAAACGTTTGTGGTTTCTCCGAACGAGAGCTACAGGCGGCAGCGACGCGCGGGGGGTATAAATACCTACGTACACAGCTCGCCCGCGCTGCTCCGCTCGACTCCTTTCGTATCGTCCGCGCCGATGTAGGTACTTATATAGCGTAGTATGGAATATTGACTCTTTTACGTAATGAACAAATGGGTAGGTATAGAGATAAAAATAATGACGTAGGTACCTATTTAGAATCTAGTAATCTCAATATGAATTACTTACCTAATTTTCTTATTTAGTGGGTTAACAAGTTCGAGAATCGACCCGACAACCTGGTGTATCAGAGCTTCTAAACCGAATTACTCTATGGAGTTACCAAACTCATAAACTTTATTTTAGGTACCTACGTCCTTTAGGTTTCATTAAAAAAAGTAAAATAGATCTTATTACAACATAGCATAAAGTATGTTGTTGAATGATATCGCCGAGGACTTTGACATAAGCCGCCTTCGTCGCGATCGGTGTTTTTGAGAATGTAAACAAACAGAATGAAAGCAACCTTATTACTCAATGAATAAAGTATATTTTTAAATGCTGCTATTCCGTACTATGGTAAAAGCCGCTTTGCGTGTTTTATTGTTTCTTTCGCTTTTACTGTACCTAGGTAAATATTTTAATTGCCGCATATATTTTACACTAGCTGCTCACCCGCGGTTTCACTCGCGCGGAGGTATTGGATTTCACGGTTTTTATTTTTTTGCGCGGATTCATAATTATTTTTCTAAAATTAAAGTAGCCTAAGTTACTCCTTGTATCATCAGCTATCTGCCAGTTAAAGTCCCCGCAAAATCGGTCCAGCCGCTAGCCGTTTCGGAGATTACCCGGAACAAACAGACAGACAGACAGACAAAAATTGTAAAAATGTTTGTTTTGCTATAGGTACCGTATATATTACTTTCATATGCATTTGGTAAAAAGCTGTTATTTTGATATTACAAACAGACACTTCAATTTTATTTATTTGTATATAGATTATTTATCATCCAAATGTTTCCAGTGATACTGCCATTTTTAATTAATTTTAATTAAAAATGGCTTTAAAAAAGTGACGAACCGACTTCAGTGACAAACTACTGAACCGATTTTGATGAAATTTCTATGGGACCAATCTGAAACGACATCCTTTCAAATAAAAGAAGAATTTTCCAAATCGGTTTATAAATGACGGACATCTGAGGTAACAAACATAAAAAAAAATACGCACCGAATTGATAATCTTCTACTTTTTTTTTAATGTTATTTGGTAACGAGACGAGCTGGTCGTTTTCCTGATGGTAAGCACAACGCCGGCCCATAACAATTGCAGTGCCACCCAGAACTTTGAAAAACAAAGGCCTGCGCGGCACTGCAGTGCGCTCGTTACCCTGAGACATTAGGTATTAAGTCTCAAAAGCCCAGTAATTTCACTGGCTACTCTGCTCATCAAACCGGAACACAGTAATGCTTGCACACTACTGCTTGGCGGCAGACTACACGAGCAAAGCGGTGGTAACAACCCAGACGGACACTCTCAGAACAGTTAGTCCTCCCACTAACAAACTAACAAACCTCTTTTTTTTGAAGTCGGTTAAAAATAGCATAAATTGCTGCAAGGTTGGTACAAAAGCAATAGGTATTTCATATTTTTCATAAGCCTAATGTACGCATGCGTAATTAAGTAGGTATGGTTAAACATTTAAAATATAATATTTTATTGCGATGATATAGGTGTAAATCCGGGTATAAGTAGCAATAAAACGTCATTGTAAAAATAATATTGTTTGTTTTTGCAAACTAACCTCCCTACTTCCAATGAAGTCAAATACCTACCAGTCCTATTCCTATGTGAACCCACTGCGAACCTCATAGTAGATAGATACTATTTAGGTAGATACCTAATTATGAAGATGCTCGTACCTTACGTTACTAGTGTTCGTGTAGTACTTAAACTAAGCAGTTCATCTTTCAAATGTCGGCCGGAACCACGTAGGTCCGGCGGCAAAAAAAAACCAGTTAGACCTTATTCAGTTGTGATAAGGTTCAAAATAGATTAACCATTATGATCGAATAAAAATGCTAACTATATTGAACCTTATCGGCCGGAACCACGTAGGTAAAAAAACCAGTTAGACCTTATTCAGTGGTGATAAGGTTCAAAATAGCTTGAACTAATAGAATTGCTATTAAAATTGCTAAGGCTACCTGTTTCCCCCGCACCGGCCCCTTTGGGACCCTCCGACATTAGCACGGGCCGCGCGCCTGTGTACCCCGCGGCACCGCCCGCTGACCCCGCACTCACACACACAAGAGTTGCGCGCCAAAACGTTTGTTTTCTTTTTCAATAAGATTCCATTGATAAAAATGACACAAATTTTGGATAGTGTTTCGTTACATTATAGTCATAATAAAGACGTAAACTCTAATACATTTTTGTGGCTTTTACAGGATGTTTTACGAAAAAATTAAAATTGCTACAAAAGATGTGGATGAATTTGACACAAATTCTTTTGAACAACAGATACCAGTGATCTAAAACGCATAACACCTATTTAACACAGGCGTATATTCTTTTAGAGCTATTTAGGCCACGTGTTAGGTATTGGTTAAAAAACAGTGTTCCCGTGGACGGAAATGACACAAAATGCATATGTACATCGGCTACTACTTCGTTAGTATCACGAAAGTGAAATTTTCTACTCTGATATTCTTTTCGTCCGATATTGTTCGAAAAGACAAATACCTAAATATCTACCTACCCAAGTACCCAAAATGACACAAATTAAGGAATTAGGTTGTGCTAATGGTCTAGAACCTATATGCAAAAAACCAAAGATTTTAATATTTTCGAAACCTCAAAACCTAGCGCTATCCGTCTAATGGCGGTAGTTCCCGTGTCTCGGGGCTCGACTATGGAACTGTCACAAAGTGTGCCCCCCCTGGCATCAGACTAATCGAAGTTTAACTAATCTGCTCCTATTTTCAATTTGATCTTATGGCGGTAGATTAAACCATAGATTAAGTTTAAACGTAGATTTCGAAATCCATAGTTTTAACTGCTTTTGATCTTACGGCCCTAAGTGAGTTTTGGCGTAGTACACTACCTAGTCTGTGCCATAGACTAAGTAGTATGGTTATTGATCTGTGGTAGTATATATGTATGGAGCACTCGCCATTCTGTGATTTTTCTGTGAATATATAATTTTTTTTTGGCTATTGTTTACAACATTTTTGCCAGCGTCATGTCAAAAGAGAAATATTTATGTGATTGTGAATATTCTTCTTCTTTATTTCCTGCACAGATCAGTATATATGGAATTATGGATTTCCGGGCTATTGTGTAGCCAAAGAGTATAATAACTATCCATAAAGGAGTGTGTAGCTAGGAAATCTAGGAATAATGGAATAATATATTATCGAAGACGTTATTTGTACGTCATTTTTTCCTCCATTTTGACAGTTCTGAAACTTTTTTTTTCCTTCGCCCTTTTGGGCAGGCTAAAGTAAAGTCATAAGAAGGGTAACAGACCCAATTATCAGCACTTTAGAGGTTGTCTTATTTCAAATAGTTTTTTTTAATTAAAAGCAAATTATATCAGCTAAATTGTTGCGATTATAAAACATCTTGCTTATTAATATTTATATTTGTAAAACTTTTGAAACGATAATGTTAACAATACGAGAAAATATTAAGAGATTGAAAAATAATCGTATCTCCATTTGTTGGCATGCTTGTCAAAAGTCAAAGACAAAGTTCTTTATTTGCCAGAATGCAGGGTATACATAGTATGATGGTAAAATATAAAAAGACACAAATACATTCTACCACTACAAATGGTGTGCAAATGTTTGCAATAACAAATAATAATAATAATTATGTTACAGTATTGAGTTTGAAGAGATTTTATATATACACTTGTAGTAGCACGCATAATGTCGCCTTGTCTATGCACTAAGTTCAGAGAGAGAAAAAAAAAATATGTAGGTAGACCGCACAATTTCATTATTTCGTGCGGTCGGCTGGTTCTTCATTCACGTTGCAGTGCTCCGCCGCGTCGCACTACAAAGTTGGTTTTTCTAAGTTTCTCCGTGTTAACAAGTTTTTTCGTCAAAATCAAGATACCGAAGAGGAAACATAACGACGAGTGGGAATATTTGTAAGTAATTTGCACATTTACCGATAACTATCGATTGCATATGAGGTTTCACGTTCCAACGATTCGAGTTCTTACTTAACCTACTTTTTTACTCGAGTTCACGATGCAACGCCACGAGTTCATCTTACTCGCTGAATACCTATGCGTACTTAATACGCCATCCATATAGCAACCTGTTGAGGTTATCCTATAATAATAATATGAAACTACCCGAAAGGTAACATTCTAACTAATTAAGTAATTTGCAATTTGTTCGGTCCACGTTTGAGTTGTCACTTACTGATAATAATGCATACGAGGTTTAACGTTCCAACGATTCGAGTTGTTACTTAACCTACTTTTTACTCGAGTTCATCTTACTCGCTGTATACATATGCGTACCTAATACGCCATGCATATAGCAACCTGTTGAGGTTATTCTATAATAATAATATGAAACGACCCGAAAGGTAACATTTTAACTATTTAAGTTAAGTTCTAATGTTCACGTTTCAACGATTGGAGTTGTCACTTAACGATAATAATGCATACGAGGTTTAACGTTCCAACGATTCAAGTTGTTACTTAACCTACTTCTTACTCGAGTTCATTTTACTCGCTGTATAACTATGCGTACCTAATACGCCATTCATATAGCAACCTGTTGAGGTTATCTATAATAATAAAAAGATGAAACGACCCGAAAGGTAACATTTTAACTATTTAAGTAATTTGCAATTTCTTCGGTTCACGTTTGAGTTGTCACTTAAATACATACGATGTTTAACGTTCCAACGGTTCAAGTTGTTACTTAACCTATTTTTTACTCGAGTTCATCTTACTCGCTGTATACCTATGCGTACCTAATACGCCATGCATGTAGCAACCTGTTGAGGTTGTCCTATAATAATAATACGAAACGAACCGGAAGGTAACATTTTAACTATATAAGTTAAGTTCTAATGTTCACGTTTCAACAATTCGAGTTGCCACTTACCGATAATAATGTATACGAGGTTTCACGTTCCAACGATTCGAGTTGTTACTTAACCTATTTTTTACTCGAGTTTCACGATGCAACGCCACGAGTTCATCTTACTCGCTGTATACCTATGCGTACCTAATACGCCATGCATATAGCAACTTGTTGAGGTTATCCTATGATAATAATATGAAGGTATACGTATAATTACGTATATTAGACACAAATTTGCAATTTGCTGTTAATGTTGAAAACGAAAATCAAGAGCTACGCGAACCAAGACCGTCGACTAGCGCGTTACACGCGAGTTCCGATCGTTCGCTGGATATAGCCAACGTGACAATACTGGAGGATGTATCTCCACCACCAGTGATTAAAGGTGCTTCCAGCAGTGAGGATGTTCCACGAACAGAACCAAGCTAAGGCAAAATTAGCAGCGGTATTGCTTGTCTTGACGAGCCTATAAGACTCTTCTTAGTAAGGATAATAAAGATCCAACTGTTCTAAAGCTGCTGAATGATGCTGGGCGCATCATCTGTGACACACAACTCAGTGAGTCAATAACGAGGCGAAATTTCATATTGGCTGTACTAAAGAAGGACTTGAAAGATCAGATGCTGCTCACGATAATAGATAGTTTTCTTGCAGCCAAGAACTTGCCGAAACTTTAAAGACCGCAAAAGCGATCAATAAAACAGGTGTGGATCTCAAAGCTTCCACCTCTAACAAGACTATTGCTACAAAACCAAAGCATCAAGTCGTTAACAGAAATTGAAACGGGAAGGCTCCGGTTCAAAACCACAGACAGCAGCCGTCGGCGCCCTCAAAGATGAAGGAGTCTGCACCTCAGAGGCAACAGCACTCGCCATCATCGAGGACATCGCGACTGAACTTCAGTCGCGGCCGCCGCTAGACAATACGGTAAATTACGCCGGTAGACTATCTGTTTTTTACAACCAATGGTCACAAATAACCGCAGATAAAATAATTTTATCGTGGATACGTGGTTATGAAATTCCGTTCACTGAAACTCCATATCAGCATTGTATACCTCAACCCCGAAATTATGCACACTCAGAAAAACTTGAATTTGATCAAGCTATACATAATTTAATTTCTATAGGTGCTATACCTCACTGTGAGCCCTGTGAGGATATCCAATATCTTTTTACCCAAACCGAACGGAAAAGCACGCTTTATCCTAAATTTGAAAAAGCTAAACGAGTTCATTCAACATGTTCATTTGAATTAGAAGATTTTAGAATAATGATCAAACTAATCTCAAGATGTTGTCTCAGGTCAACTATTGATCTCAAAGACGCATATTATTAAGTGAAAGTTCATGATAACTCTAAAAAATATTCAAGATTTAGTTTGAACGGTAACTTGTATGAATTTAATGCCCTACCGTTTGGTGTCAATACGGCACCTTTTGTCTTCACAAAAATAATGAAAACGGTGGTCAGAATGCCACGCTGTGCTGATTATTTATTGGTAATATATCTTAACGATACCTGTCTAATATCACATAGCTATAGCGAATGTATGGATAACATTACAAAAATGAAAAGTACATGAATTTGCCTGTAAATTTACAGTCAGATTTCGATTGGTGGATTAAATCTATCGAAAATCCAAAAAATCAAATTAAATTTGACGAATTCAGATGCTTCGACTATGGGGGGTTGGGGGATAGCCTGTGCGGGAAAAACGGCAAGCGGTAGCTGAAGTCGGGAAGAAAGAAAACTTCACATTCATAAGATTAAAAATTTGTCTAGAGGATTTATCCAATTGTCATATTATCTTGCGAATAGATAATACAACTGCGATTTTTTACATTAATCGTATGGGAGGAATCCAATTCCCCCATCTCACAAACTGACCAAAGATATACGACAATGGTGTGAAGCGCGAATTCTATTTATAACAGCGCTATACATTCCATCTACAGAAAATACTATAGCAGATACTGAATCAAGGTGTATTCACCCGGATATTGAATGGGAACTATCTGATCTTGCCTTTCAGCAAATCATTAACAATTTCGGGCTACCAGAGATTGACATGATTGCTAGTTGAATAAATAAAAAATGTCCTGTATACATATCATGGCACAAAGACCCTGATGCTTGACGCTTTCTCTGTGAATTGGTCAAAATTGTATAAAAATACCATGAACCAGGAACCCGTAAAAACGGGTTCCCTTCCTTCTCAATAATTTTAAAAAAGCATTGATAAAAATTATTAGCGACAAAGCTAAGTGCATACTGGTCGGGCCAACATGGCCAGCTGAACCTTGGTATCCCCTATTTAACCAGTTTTTTACAAACTAAACCACTGGTTTTTTCAAACTTCTGAGGACCTAATAATCTCTCATTCCAGTTTCTGCCAGATCCAGCGGCAGATTACCCTGGATGCCGGAGTATTGTGCGGGAGTCTCTAATAAGAAAACTCCCTCCCGGGTCTTTAGACACATTAATAGCGTCTCTGTCAGATAATTAAATTAAGTAATATGATACTTACACATTCCAGTTATTATTCATGTTTTAACAGAGTTATTTCAATCGGGAGCGCTATACGGCACTCTAAATGGGTTTAGATCTACACCTTCCTTAGTATTAGGAAGTCAGATAAGCACAGACGACTGTGTTTTAAGGGTATATTTAGGCTTCGCCCTCCCTTACCCAAGTATGAATCCACTGGGATACTACATTAGTAATTGAAACTCTAGCCACTTGGATTCCTAATTAATCTCATTCTTTAGAAAAAATCACTAAAGAAGCTAGTTACCCTGCTGGCGCTGGTAACAGCACATAGAGTACAAACTATTTCAAAAATAGATATCCGAAATTTTCAAAATTGGCGGAATGATATTTCCATTAGGATCCCTGACTTAATAAAAACGTCAAGTGTAAACGCAACTCAGCCAACGCTGATGCTGCCAATTTTTCGAGACAGACCTGACATAGGTCCTGCTTAATTATTAACGGATTATCTAAAAGTAATGTAGCGGCATTACGTGATCATCACACCTCTATTTTTATTTCTATAAAAAACCATATAATAAAGTTTCTCCCCAAACACTTCGCAGATGGATAAAGAGTATACGTTGTGGGTCTGTGGAATAGATATCACACAGTACTCTGCACATAGTACTAGACACCTCAAAAGCTCATAAGCTCGGTGTGAATTTGGATGTTATCAGGAAGACTGCCGGTTGGTCCGGCGGCTCTACAATATTTGCCAAGTTTTATAACAGGCATATAACAGACAGCATATACAGAATCAAATCATTGTTTTGCTAGAAGTAAAATTGATTGATTTATGCTAAAATTTACTGTAGCTATTATGTTAATAGTTTATTTAAGAAACATTACCTTTTAATTGAGTGATTAAGTACATTTATTATGTCAATTATTGAAGAAATATTAAATATATTTACTTCTGTAATACTTTCAACTGAAATAGATATTTCACAACTTCTCTCAACATCTACAAGTGTATATATAAAATCTCTTCAAACTCAATACTGTAACATAATTTAATGATTAAACGAACTTACCTGTAAGTTAAGTTCTATCATAATTATGTGAAGTAGTGAGTTTGAAGAGATATAGCATCCCGCCCACCCAGATTACCTATTTCATAGGTCCCGAATAGTGAAATATCTACTTGAACTGATAAGCTCTGAACTAAATGAAGAACCAGCCGACCGCACGAAATAATGAAATTGTGCGGTCTACCTACATATTTTTTTTTTCTCTCTCTGAACTTAGTGCATAGACAAGGCGACATTATGCGTGCTACTACAAGTGTATATATAAAATCTCTTCAAACTCACTACTTCACATAATTATGATAGAACTTAACTTACAGGTAAGTTCGTTTAATCATTAAATTCTAAACAATATGTATTAATTAAAGTCAATTATATTTTCAATTACGAACATGCAAAATTCAGATTTTAAACGTTGTTTTATAATGTCAGTTTCTTATATTTAACTTAATAATGAGATTTCAATTTAATGTCATTTCAAATTCAATAATAAAGCCATTAAAAACTAGTCAACTATCAATGTCAAAATTTTGCAATGTTATGTATAATTCACACATTATAACGGGATATTTACCGTGATTATTATTGAACGATGAGCACCCGATATTTCGACGCTGTTGCAAGCATTACCAGTCACTACTTGACGTTTTAAGTCCAAAATTAAGAATAATATCACATATATAGTAATCTGTGATAATATCGATTTATCTCTTCGTTATCTAGGTCAGCCTGCTAATTATACAGAAAAAAAATAAGTGGCTTAAAAGTAATGAGCCTTCAAACATCTGTATTTTAGCACGTATTTTAACGCAAGTTTGGACGTAGGTACATACTAACAAGCTTTAGTTTATTGACATTTCAAATAACTTTGGTGTGACTAAATACATTCAGTAGTTTTGTCGTAAAACCCCAAGCACCAGAAGCCAATTCGTACATTTTTGCGCGCCGGTTTTCGACTTTTCGGTTTTCGTCGCGACTTTACGAGAGTGTGTAATTGTGTATGTGCGAGCATTAGCCTCATACTACTCATCGCTGTTGTCTTACCTTGTCCCACGAATGTTAGATGAAATAGCATGCATTTTAGCCGCGCCCACCGATGAGTTCGCTCCAAGGACTAGTAGGCTCTTAAATGTAAAATTCAACAAAACACTTCCATATAATCCTTGGACATGTTATGGAGATTCTAAATAACAAAAATTTTTTTCACAAACTTTGGCATTTTCAAAAACACGTATTTCCTGGAACACGTTTTAGGAAAGTAGGTACCACGCACTAATTGTCTTCGGAAATTTTCTTTGGAATATTATTTCCAAATTTTCAGAATGCCAACTGAAGGCTCTGGCGTTGTCTTTCTTTTTCCGTAATGCCTGTTTTTCTTCGATGAACAAAAAAGCCTTTCGGCCATTTTTGCGTTAGGCGGGTCATGAAGCGGCGCCTTAAGTTATGATAGTAATCTAATCATTATCGACTAAATTGAAGAAAACTGAAATAGGTGATATATTTATAGTATACCTAATAGGGAATAATAAAATAAAAATCTCTAGTCTAAAGGGCGTCTTCTGCTTCCACCTGCTGTGTCGGCCACTATATGCTGCGCGGTTGGTCCCCCGTGATGTATTGCTCTGCTGTGTAACCTTTCATTTACTTTCAGCTGTTGAGCAAGTCCATTATGCGAGGCTTGCGGAGGTCTGGGCAGCAGTGCTATTCTCTAAGTACAAACATCCTTGCAACCTCGACTACATCGTTGAAACAACGACGAGTTTATAATTTGGTATTCACTAAGCTAAAACAACCGCAACTAGCGCTTCTACGATGTTGACGGCGCTTATTGGAACTAATGTTTGACATTAGGTCTGTGAAATTAGTGATATTTCGTATTCTCTAAGCTCTAACATCGGCGAAACATCTTCGTCTTTGAAAACATCTTCGCCCTCGCCTAAGATTATAGCTGTCAAACTCAAAAGCTACTATTTTCGGTGTTTGTTGTGATCGTTTATTGAACCACAAGTGAAATCATATTAAATTTTGAGGTTTTTGATCATATTAGAGTAAGAATCTATGAATAATTATTTACTTATTGCGGAATTTTCTTGTTTTCATTACAATTAGGTTATGGTCGTGTTATTGAGAATCGTTTCCTAGTAACTTCATCCCACACTCCATTTCTTTTCATTTACTTTAGCTGTGTTGTGTTATTATATTTAGATGTCCGCGCGTCTTTCTTGTATGTTATTCCTGTTGGAAGAATGCAAACGTGAAGAGGACTTGGAGGCTAAACGTCATGGTAGCATAGTACGCAGCATACACGAGTTAACAAGAAAGCAAGACTACATTAAAACATACAGGCTGTCTGAAGAACTCATACTACAGTTAGAGAAAGATCTCATACCTTTGTTACCAAGTGAAAGGCGGAAGGGAGGAATATCACATCGAATCAAGGTATGTACCTGTAATAATAGTACTTTACTTCTATGAATAGTACCTAAGTAGATTGCGAATTGCTTTTTTGCCATTGTTGATCATATTATTTACATTTTACAATATTTTACACTTATCCATGTTTCATGATATAGTTGGTTCCTATTTAAAATATTGAGTGAATTGTTGATTATAAAAATCAATAGTTTTATTTTATTTACTTTCAGATTTTATGTGCTTTATCTTTTTTGGCCAACGGCAGCTATCAAAGAATATTGGGAAGAAACATCAGCACCTATATATCCCAGACATCGGTTTCTCGAGCAATACACTTAGTGGTAAATGCTCTATGCCATCCCAGTATTGTCAGAAAATATATGAGATTTCCACAGAATACTGCAGAGAGACAGATTTTAAAAGAAAAGTAATAAAAACAAATTTTAACTCATTATTATGTGTATAAAAAGTACCACAGTAAATGAATTTTCTCAATTTTGCAGGTTTTTTAGAAAGTTCAAAATACCCGGTGTCATTGGTGCAATTGATGGGACTTTTGTGGCTATGGTGCGACCCAAAATGCATGAGGAGCGCTATTATTGTAGAAAGGGTTACCATGCAAGAAATGTTCTCATTGTAAGTTTCGATATTATAATTTAATTGATTTAAATAAATTATAAGAGACAGCATACTTACTAGTTTTTAATTAGATGTCTTGAGTTTACATTTATTTTTTATTTCAGATTAATGACAGTGAGTTAAATATTCTGCATGTGGATGCAACTTTTGGAGGAGCAACTCACGATAATTTTATATTTAACAACACTGTGATAAAAGGACATTTGGAACAACTGCACCAGACTGGAGAGACAGTGTATTTACTTGGTAAGGAGTTTTTTTACTTTGTTTATTTTTTAGATTATGTAAGAAATAATGCTTTGAACGTTATTAAGCACACCTTTAATGAGTAACTAATATTTGTAGGTGATTCTGGATATGCTCAAAGGCCATACATGATGACTCCGTTCAGCAATCCTGAGCCTGGCACCCCTGAAGAATATTACAATAACCTACAGAGCAGTGCTAGGAATACAGCTGAAAGAACGATAGGCATACTAAAGGGCAGGTTTAGGTGTCTTCTGGTTCATAGAGTTTTACATTATGAACCAGAAATGGTATCTAAAATAGTTATAGCATGTAGCATTTTGCACAATATTTGTAACAGAGCTGGATTACCAGTGCCGGTACTGCCTGCTACTTCTCAACAAGAAGAAGCACGTGTGCTACAAATGTTGCACACAGACAATAGTGGAGCAGCAGCAATAGATGACCTAGAGAGTGGTCGCCTGCGCCGTCAACAACTTGTGAACAGTTTGTGGCGAGCAAGGCAGTGAGTTCTGTAATGGTGGCTATTACCATACTTTAATGATTAAACGAACTTACCTGTAAGTTAAGTTCTATCATAATTATGTGAAGTAGTGAGTTTGAAGAGATTTTATGTATACACTTGTAGTAGCACGCATAATGTCGCCTTGTCTATGCACTAAGTTCAGAGAGAGAAAAAAAAAATATGTAGGTAGACCGCACAATTTCATTATTTCGTGCGGTCGGCTGGTTCTTCATTTAGTTCAGAGCTTATCAGTTCAAGTAGATATTTCACTATTCGGGACCTATGAAATAGGTAATCTGGGTGGGCGGGATGCTATCTCTTCAAACTCACTACTTCACATAATTATGATAGAACTTAACTTACAGGTAAGTTCGTTTAATCATTAAATTATGTTACAGTATTGAGTTTGAAGAGATTTTATGTATACACTTGTAGATGTTGAGAGAAGTTGTGAAATATCTATTTCAGTTGAAAGTATTACAGAAGTAAATATATTTAATATTTCTTCAATAATTGACATAATAAATGTACTTAATCACTCAATTAAAAGGTAATGTTTCTTAAATAAACTATTAACATAATAGCTACAGTAAATTTTAGCATAAATCAATCAATTTTACTTCTAGCAAAATAATGATTTGATTCTGTATATGCTGTCTGTTATATGCCTGTTATAAAACTTGGCAAATATTGTAGAGCCGCCGGACCAACCGGCAGTCTTCCTGATAACATCCAAATTCACACCGAGCTTATGAGCTTTTGAGGTGTCTAGTACTATGTGCAGAGTACTGTGTGATATCTATTCCACAGACCCACAACGTATACTCTTTATCCATCTGCTAAGTGTTTGGGGAGAAACTTTATTATATGGTTTTTTATAGAAATAAAAATAGAGGTGTGATGATCACGTAATGCCGCTACATTACTTTTAGATAATCCGTTAATAATTAAGCCGGACCTATGTCAGGTCTGTCTCGAAAAATTGGCAGCATCAGCGTTGGCTGAGTTGCGTTTACACTTGACGTTTTTATTAAGTCAGGGATCCTAATGGAAATATCATTCCGCCAATTTTGAAAATTTCGGATATCTATTTTTGAAATAGTTTGTACTCTATGTGCTGTTACCAGCGCCAGCAGGGTAACTAGCGTCTTTAGTGATTTTTTCTAAAGAATGAGATTAATTAGGAATCCAAGTGGCTAGAGTTTCAATTACTAATGTAGTATCCCAGTGGATTCATACTTGGGTAAGGGAGGGCGAAGCCTAAATATACCCTTAAAACACAGTCGTCTGTGCTTATCTGACTTCCTAATACTAAGGAAGGTGTACGGCACTCTAAACCCATTTAGAGTGCCGTATAGCGCTCCCGATTGAAATAACTCTGTTAAAACATGAATAATAACTGGAATGTGTAAGTATCATATTACTTAATTTAATTATCTGACAGAGACGCTATTAATGTGTCTAAAGACCCGGGAGGGAGTTTTCTTATTAGAGACTCCCGCACAATACTCCGGCATCCAGGGTAATCTGCCGCTGGATCTGGCAGAAACTGGAATGAGAGATTATTAGGTCCTCAGAAGTTTGAAAAAACCAGTGGTTTAGTTTGTAAAAAACTGGTTAAATAGGGGATACCAAGGTTCAGCTGGCCATGTTGGCCCGACCAGTATGCACTTAGCTTTGTCGCTAATAATTTTCATCAATGCTTTTTTAAAATTATTGAGAAGGAAGGGAACCCGTTTTTACGGGTTCCTGGTTCATGGTATTTTTATACAATTTTGACCATTTCACAGAGAAAGCGTCAAGCATCAGGGTCTTTGTGCCATGATATGTATACAGGACATTTTTTATTTATTCAACTAGCAATCATGTCAATCTCTGGTAGCCAGAAATTGATAATTATTTGCTGAAAGGCAAGATCAGATAGTTCCCATTCAATATCCGGGTGAATACACCTTGATTCAGTATCTGCTATAGTATTTTCTGTAGATGGAATGTATAGCGCTGTTATAAATAGAATTCGCGCTTCACACCATTGTCGTATATCTTTGGTCAGTTTGTGAGATGGGGGAATTGGATTCCTCCCATACGATTAATGTAAAAAATCGCAGTTGTATTATCTATTCGCAAGATAATATGACAATTGGATAAATCCTCTAGACACATTTTTAATCTTATGAATGTGAAGTTTTCTTTCTTCCCGACTTCAGCTACCGCTTGCCGTTTTTCCCGCACAGCAGTGCTATTCTCTAAGTACAAACATCCTTGCAACCTCGACTACATCGTTGAAACAACGACGAGTTTATAATTTGGTATTCACTAAGCTAAAACAACCGCAACTAGCGCTTCTACGATGTTGACGGCGCTTATTGGAACTAATGTTTGACATTAGGTCTGTGAAATTAGTGATATTTCGTATTCTCTAAGCTCTAACATCGGCGAAACATCTTCGTCTTTGAAAACATCTTCGCCCTCGCCTAAGATTATAGCTGTCAAACTCAAAAGCTACTATTTTCGGTGTTTGTTGTGATCGTTTATTGAACCACAAGTGAAATCATATTAAATTTTGAGGTTTTTGATCATATTAGAGTAAGAATCTATGAATAATTATTTACTTATTGCGGAATTTTCTTGTTTTCATTACAATTAGGTTATGGTCGTGTTATTGAGAATCGTTTCCTAGTAACTTCATCCCACACTCCATTTCTTTTCATTTACTTTAGCTGTGTTGTGTTATTATATTTAGATGTCCGCGCGTCTTTCTTGTATGTTATTCCTGTTGGAAGAATGCAAACGTGAAGAGGACTTGGAGGCTAAACGTCATGGTAGCATAGTACGCAGCATACACGAGTTAACAAGAAAGCAAGACTACATTAAAACATACAGGCTGTCTGAAGAACTCATACTACAGTTAGAGAAAGATCTCATACCTTTGTTACCAAGTGAAAGGCGGAAGGGAGGAATATCACATCGAATCAAGGTATGTACCTGTAATAATAGTACTTTACTTCTATGAATAGTACCTAAGTAGATTGCGAATTGCTTTTTTGCCATTGTTGATCATATTATTTACATTTTACAATATTTTACACTTATCCATGTTTCATGATATAGTTGGTTCCTATTTAAAATATTGAGTGAATTGTTGATTATAAAAATCAATAGTTTTATTTTATTTACTTTCAGATTTTATGTGCTTTATCTTTTTTGGCCAACGGCAGCTATCAAAGAATATTGGGAAGAAACATCAGCACCTATATATCCCAGACATCGGTTTCTCGAGCAATACACTTAGTGGTAAATGCTCTATGCCATCCCAGTATTGTCAGAAAATATATGAGATTTCCACAGAATACTGCAGAGAGACAGATTTTAAAAGAAAAGTAATAAAAACAAATTTTAACTCATTATTATGTGTATAAAAAGTACCACAGTAAATGAATTTTCTCAATTTTGCAGGTTTTTTAGAAAGTTCAAAATACCCGGTGTCATTGGTGCAATTGATGGGACTTTTGTGGCTATGGTGCGACCCAAAATGCATGAGGAGCGCTATTATTGTAGAAAGGGTTACCATGCAAGAAATGTTCTCATTGTAAGTTTCGATATTATAATTTAATTGATTTAAATAAATTATAAGAGACAGCATACTTACTAGTTTTTAATTAGATGTCTTGAGTTTACATTTATTTTTTATTTCAGATTAATGACAGTGAGTTAAATATTCTGCATGTGGATGCAACTTTTGGAGGAGCAACTCACGATAATTTTATATTTAACAACACTGTGATAAAAGGACATTTGGAACAACTGCACCAGACTGGAGAGACAGTGTATTTACTTGGTAAGGAGTTTTTTTACTTTGTTTATTTTTTAGATTATGTAAGAAATAATGCTTTGAACGTTATTAAGCACACCTTTAATGAGTAACTAATATTTGTAGGTGATTCTGGATATGCTCAAAGGCCATACATGATGACTCCGTTCAGCAATCCTGAGCCTGGCACCCCTGAAGAATATTACAATAACCTACAGAGCAGTGCTAGGAATACAGCTGAAAGAACGATAGGCATACTAAAGGGCAGGTTTAGGTGTCTTCTGGTTCATAGAGTTTTACATTATGAACCAGAAATGGTATCTAAAATAGTTATAGCATGTAGCATTTTGCACAATATTTGTAACAGAGCTGGATTACCAGTGCCGGTACTGCCTGCTACTTCTCAACAAGAAGAAGCACGTGTGCTACAAATGTTGCACACAGACAATAGTGGAGCAGCAGCAATAGATGACCTAGAGAGTGGTCGCCTGCGCCGTCAACAACTTGTGAACAGTTTGTGGCGAGCAAGGCAGTGAGTTCTGTAATGGTGGCTATTACCATACTTTAATGATTAAACGAACTTACCTGTAAGTTAAGTTCTATCATAATTATGTGAAGTAGTGAGTTTGAAGAGATTTTATGTATACACTTGTAGTAGCACGCATAATGTCGCCTTGTCTATGCACTAAGTTCAGAGAGAGAAAAAAAAAATATGTAGGTAGACCGCACAATTTCATTATTTCGTGCGGTCGGCTGGTTCTTCATTTAGTTCAGAGCTTATCAGTTCAAGTAGATATTTCACTATTCGGGACCTATGAAATAGGTAATCTGGGTGGGCGGGATGCTATCTCTTCAAACTCACTACTTCACATAATTATGATAGAACTTAACTTACAGGTAAGTTCGTTTAATCATTAAATTATGTTACAGTATTGAGTTTGAAGAGATTTTATGTATACACTTGTAGATGTTGAGAGAAGTTGTGAAATATCTATTTCAGTTGAAAGTATTACAGAAGTAAATATATTTAATATTTCTTCAATAATTGACATAATAAATGTACTTAATCACTCAATTAAAAGGTAATGTTTCTTAAATAAACTATTAACATAATAGCTACAGTAAATTTTAGCATAAATCAATCAATTTTACTTCTAGCAAAATAATGATTTGATTCTGTATATGCTGTCTGTTATATGCCTGTTATAAAACTTGGCAAATATTGTAGAGCCGCCGGACCAACCGGCAGTCTTCCTGATAACATCCAAATTCACACCGAGCTTATGAGCTTTTGAGGTGTCTAGTACTATGTGCAGAGTACTGTGTGATATCTATTCCACAGACCCACAACGTATACTCTTTATCCATCTGCTAAGTGTTTGGGGAGAAACTTTATTATATGGTTTTTTATAGAAATAAAAATAGAGGTGTGATGATCACGTAATGCCGCTACATTACTTTTAGATAATCCGTTAATAATTAAGCCGGACCTATGTCAGGTCTGTCTCGAAAAATTGGCAGCATCAGCGTTGGCTGAGTTGCGTTTACACTTGACGTTTTTATTAAGTCAGGGATCCTAATGGAAATATCATTCCGCCAATTTTGAAAATTTCGGATATCTATTTTTGAAATAGTTTGTACTCTATGTGCTGTTACCAGCGCCAGCAGGGTAACTAGCGTCTTTAGTGATTTTTTCTAAAGAATGAGATTAATTAGGAATCCAAGTGGCTAGAGTTTCAATTACTAATGTAGTATCCCAGTGGATTCATACTTGGGTAAGGGAGGGCGAAGCCTAAATATACCCTTAAAACACAGTCGTCTGTGCTTATCTGACTTCCTAATACTAAGGAAGGTGTACGGCACTCTAAATGGGTTTAGAGTGCCGTATAGCGCTCCCGATTGAAATAACTCTGTTAAAACATGAATAATAACTGGAATGTGTAAGTATCATATTACTTAATTTAATTATCTGACAGAGACGCTATTAATGTGTCTAAAGACCCGGGAGGGAGTTTTCTTATTAGAGACTCCCGCACAATACTCCGGCATCCAGGGTAATCTGCCGCTGGATCTGGCAGAAACTGGAATGAGAGATTATTAGGTCCTCAGAAGTTTGAAAAAACCAGTGGTTTAGTTTGTAAAAAACTGGTTAAATAGGGGATACCAAGGTTCAGCTGGCCATGTTGGCCCGACCAGTATGCACTTAGCTTTGTCGCTAATAATTTTCATCAATGCTTTTTTAAAATTATTGAGAAGGAAGGGAACCCGTTTTTACGGGTTCCTGGTTCATGGTATTTTTATACAATTTTGACCATTTCACAGAGAAAGCGTCAAGCATCAGGGTCTTTGTGCCATGATATGTATACAGGACATTTTTTATTTATTCAACTAGCAATCATGTCAATCTCTGGTAGCCAGAAATTGATAATTATTTGCTGAAAGGCAAGATCAGATAGTTCCCATTCAATATCCGGGTGAATACACCTTGATTCAGTATCTGCTATAGTATTTTCTGTAGATGGAATGTATAGCGCTGTTATAAATAGAATTCGCGCTTCACACCATTGTCGTATATCTTTGGTCAGTTTGTGAGATGGGGGAATTGGATTCCTCCCATACGATTAATGTAAAAAATCGCAGTTGTATTATCTATTCGCAAGATAATATGACAATTGGATAAATCCTCTAGACACATTTTTAATCTTATGAATGTGAAGTTTTCTTTCTTCCCGACTTCAGCTACCGCTTGCCGTTTTTCCCGCACAGGCTATCCCCCAACCCCCCATAGTCGAAGCATCTGAATTCGTCAAATTTAATTTGATTTTTTGGATTTTCGATAGATTTAATCCACCAATCGAAATCTGACTGTAAACTTACAGGCAAATTCATGTATGTACTTTTCATTTTTGTAATGTTATCCATACATTCGCTATAGCTATGTGATATTAGACAGGTATCGTTAAGATATATTGCCGATAAATAATCAGCACAGCGTGGCATTCTGACCACCGTTTTCATTATTTTTGTGAAGACAAAAGGTGCCGTATTGACACCAAACGGTAGGGCATTAAATTCATACAAGTTACCGTTCAAACTAAGTCTTGAATATTTTTTAGAGTTATCATGAACTTTCACTTAATAATATGCGTCTTTGAGGTCAATAGTTGACCTGAGACAACATCTTGAGATTAGTTTGATCATTATTCTAAAATCTTCTAATTCAAATGAACATGTTGAATGAACTCGTTTAGCTTTTTCAAATTTAGGATAAAGCGTGCTTTTCCGTTCGGTTTGGGTAAAAAGATATTGGATATCCTCACAGGGCTCACAGTGAGGTATAGCACCTATAGAAATTAAATTATGTATAGCTTGATCAAATTCAAGTTTTTCTGAGTGTGCATAATTTCGGGGTTGAGGTATACAATGCTGATATGGAGTTTCAGTGAACGGAATTTCATAACCACGTATCCACGATAAAATTATTTTATCTGCGGTTATTTGTGACCATTGGTTGTAAAAAACAAATAGTCTACCGGCGTAATTTACCGTATTGTCTAGCGGCGGCCGCGACTGAAGTTCAGTCGCGATGTCCTCGATGATGGCGAGTGCTGTTGCCTCTGAGGTGCAGACTCCTTCATCTTTGAGGGCGCCGATGGCTGCTGTCTGTGGTTTTGAACCGGAGCCTTCCCGTTTCAATTTCTGTTAACGACTTGATGCTTTGGTTTTGTAGCAGTAGTCTTGTTAGAGGTGGAAGCTTTGAGATCCACACCTGTTTTATTGATCGCTTTTGCGGTCTTTAAAGTTTCGGCTAGTTCTTGGCTACAAGAAAACTATCTATTATCGTGAGCAGCATCTGATCTTTCAAGTCCTTCTTTAGTACAGCCAATATGAAATTTCGCCTCGTTATTGACTCACTGAGTTGTGTGTCACAGATGATGCGCCCAGCATCAATCAGCAGCTTTAGAACAGTTGGATCTTTATTATCCTTACTAAGAAGAGTCTTATAGGCTCGTCAAGACAAGCAATACCGCTGCTAATTTTGCCTTAGCTTGGTTCTGTTCGTGGAACATCCTCACTGCTGGAAGCACCTTTAATCACTGGTGGTGGAGATACATCCTCCAGTATTGTCACGTTGGCTATATCCAGCAAACGATCGGAACTCGCGTGTAACGCGCTAGTCGACGGTCTTGGTTCGCGTAGCTCTTGATTTTCGTTTTCAACATTAACAGCAAATTGCAAATTTGTGTCTAATATACGTAATTATACGTATACCTTCATATTATTATCATAGGATAACCTCAACAAGTTGCTATATGCATGGCGTATTAGGTACGCATAGGTATACAGCGAGTAAGATGAACTCGTGGCGTTGCATCGTGAACTCGAGTAAAAAATAGATTAAGTAACAACTCGAATCGTTGGAACGTGAAACCTCTTATACATTATTATCGGTAAGTGGTAACTCGAATTGTTGAAACGTGAACATTAGAACTTAACTTATATAGTTAAAATGTTACCTTCCGGTTCGTTTCATATTATTATTATAGGACAACCTCAACAGGTTGCTACATGCATGGCGTATTAGGTACGCATAGGTATACAGCGAGTAAGATGAACTCGAGTAAAAAATAGGTTAAGTAACAACTTGAACCGTTGGAACGTTAAACATCGTATGTATTTAAGTGACAACTCAAACGTGAACCGAAGAAATTCCAAATTACTTAAATAGTTAAAATGTTACCTTTCGGGTCGTTTCATCTTTTTATTATTATAGATAACCTCAACAGGTTGCTATATGAATGGCGTATTAGGTACGCATAGTTATACAGCGAGTAAAATGAACTCGAGTAAGAAGTAGGTTAAGTAACAACTTGAATCGTTGGAACGTTAAACCTCGTATGCATTATTATCGTTAAGTGACAACTCCAATCGTTGAAACGTGAACATTAGAACTTAACTTAAATAGTTAAAATGTTACCTTTCGGGTCGTTTCATATTATTATTATAGAATAACCTCAACAGGTTGCTATATGCATGGCGTATTAGGTACGCATAGGTATACAGCGAGTAAGATGAACTCGAGTAAAAAGTAGGTTAAGTAACAACTCGAATCGTTGGAACGTTAAACCTCGTATGCATTATTATCAGTAAGTGACAACTCAAACGTGGACCGAACAAATTGCAAATTACTTAATTAGTTAGAATGTTACCCTTCGGGTCGTTTCATATTATTATTATAGGATAACCTCAACAGGTTGCTATATGGATGGCGTATTAAGTACGCATAGGTATACAGCGAGTAAGATGAACTCGTGGCGTTGCATCGTGAACTCGAGTAAAAAAAATGGGTTAAGTAAGAACTCGAATCGTTGGAACGTGAAACCTCATATGCAATCGATAGTTATCGGTAATTGTGCAAATTACTTACAAATATTCCCACTCGTCGTTATGTTTCCTCTTCGGCATCTTGATTTTGACGAAAAAACTTGTTAACACGGAGAAACTTAGAAAAACCAACTTTGTAGTGCGACGCGGCGGAGCACTGCAACGTGAATGAAGAACCAGCCGACCGCACGAAATAATGAAATTGTGCGGTCTACCTACATATTTTTTTTTTCTCTCTCTGAACTTAGTGCATAGACAAGGCGACATTATGCGTGCTACTACAAGTGTATACATAAAATCTCTTCAAACTCAATACTGTAACATAATTATAAATTATTGTGTTTGTGCAAAATGTTTACAAAGTGCTTCTAATTAATTGTTAGCATTAAGTCTACAGTTTTTTTGTTATTTTATTCTATACAGTTATTTTTGTTTGGGGCTATTACTAGATAGGTACACATTAAATTAAATGGCCACCATTTTGTGCCATTTAATTTTGTTCCTTTTTCTACTTTACTTGAGAAAAACGGACAAATGACATTATTACAATTAATTATTATAGGATATCATTAAGGCTTAATTTTGTTACGTGAATATTGTTTCACTCTAACATAAAGTTAAATCTTGACAATATGGAAAATAAGCAATGCAGCTTAATTTATGCAGTGATGAGAAACAAAGTTAACAGCTAGTGTACCGGTGTACGGGTACCTACCTCAAAACCAAATTTCTAGTTTTCAGAAACACCGTGCCTGGTGCAGGGCGCGCACCACCTGTCAGAATGGCCGAGTCGGCGCAAAGCGGGCTACGTCTACGGTGTTGAGCAGGGCAATAGGAAACATAACATGTTTACCTACTTTGATTAACTAAATGTTTACCTACTTTGGTTAGCTACATGTTTGTGAACCATTAATTACTCATTGAATTGTTAAAACTAGACAAATGATTGTTAAACTGAACAAATTCACTGTAAACACATTTTTTTAAAAGATTGCCGGCAAGTTTCTTGCCCGTTCTTCTTGTACGGCCTATTACTTGGAATGGGCACCTAGAGTCATTTATTTTAACTATCATGAGTGCTCTCCTGGGCCCCATGTTAATAAAAAGTAATGAATTTCAATTGAAGATTAAAATCTAAAGTAGAATGACAAGATCTAACAAGTTTTATAAAGATTCTTTGTCACAATCTGTTTTGCTATAAATACGAGCGACCGACTGTTGGAAACGAGCAGTATTACGCCTACCGTCGGACCGTTCAGATCTCCCATATAACTTTGCCGCAATAAATGGTTGAGATAAATCGAGCTACTTCGTGTTTTCTTTCTACGAGGGGTGAGCGGTCACCATGAGGCTGAAGATGTTGACGTCACCGGTGGTGACGTCACCGTTTTTAAAAAGACCCCTGGACTCGCCGCCCCGTCATATATAAACCTATTTTTATAATCTTTACAACTTTTATTTACATGCCTTAGTCGCGTTTTTAAATATAAGCAACCACAAATCCTGTTTTAAGTAGTGTCTAATGATTGACTAAACTCAATTCTGTTGTGACATTTCTAATCATTTTAAACATTTATCTTTAGACACTGTCTAGGTAAACAGACATGTAAAAGTCGTTTTTAGTGGTAACACTGTAAATGTTTTAAAATTATATTTTCAAAATTTACATTTTTTTTTTGTTTTGGAAATGCATTTATGTAGTTGAAAACTGACTTCAGTAACAAACTAATGAACCGATTTTGATGAAATTTATATGGGACCAATTTGAAAGTATACACTTTCAAATAAAAAAAGAATTTTCCACATCGGTTTATAAATGACAGAGATCTGAGGTAACAAACATAAATAAAAAAAATACCCACCGAATTGATAACCTTCTCCTTTTTTGGAAGTTGGTTAAAAAGAAAAAAAATACTTATTAATAGCAAGTTTTTTTATTTTATCTTTATCAATAATTTAACATAAACATTGTAAAAAAAACCACCACAAAAGTAGCATTTACATACATTTCACATGATAAACTTTCTAATATGAAAGAAAATAAATTATGTTCAATAAAAAAAACAAATGCATATGAAAAGAAAAAGTTTGTGTCACAAAATGGTAAAAACTCAGCATAATGCCGTTAGGTGGCGTCATGGCACATAATTAAACACCATGACAAAAATAAGAGAAGAAAAACCTAATCAAATTGTCTTATACTTACAATAGATAAAATAAAACTGTAAAAAATTCATCACATTTAAACACAAAGAAAACTTATAGAAAGAAACAAGATGAATAGAATAAAAACAGTCTTTATATTAATTTTACAAAAGAGGATCCTATGAGCTACATTATTAGGTACATTACCACCACTATAATTATTCTAGGTACACTACAAATAGACTATTTCTAAGGCTAGGATAGACGTGACGTGGCGTTGTGAGGAGCCATTTGACAAATGCACATACATAGGTTAATTTAATATTAAGATTTATTTAATTAGCATAATATGCTAATTATATTATGCCACACTTTCATTTATGAAAAAATGGTTTCTAATTGAACATATAAAATATTATTATGTATGGTATTAAATTAAATGTTTTAGTTAAATCAGTGTGTTAAGGCAAATAATAGGCCACAAAAAGAAGGTTAAGTCACTTCTACATTTTCTGATCATTTTTGTATTTTATCTACATTATTACTACTACCTATGGGCTATGTACATGTTTTTATTAGTGGTAGGACTAACTCTTCTGCGAGTGTCCGTCTGGGTTGTTACCACCGCTTTGCTCGTGAAGTCTGCCGCCAAGCAGTAATGTGCAAGCATTACTGTGTTCCGGTTTGATGAGCAGAATAGTCAGTTAAATTACTGGGCTTATGAGACTTAATACCTAATGTCTCAGGGTAACGAGCGCACTGCATTGCAGCGCAGGCCTTTGTTTTTCAAAGTTCTGAGTGGCACTGCAATTGTTATGGGCCGGCGTTATGCTTACCATCAGGAAAACGACCACTTTGTTACCAAATAACAAAAATAGAACAGTTTTCAGAATTTTATCTATTATTTGCCCGTGTCACAGATTCAGCTAAAGCATTTAAAGCCTGGGCATGCTCTGACCATGCCAGTGCTAGCTGATTCAGAGCATTGGCTATACCATCATGAGCCCGAGCATGCTCTGACCATGCCAGTGAGATCTGGTTCAGAGCACTAGCCATAATTTCATGAGCTCGAGCATTGATGATGTCTGCCTCAGCACGTCTCTCCTCTATGGCAATGAACCTGTCAGTTAAGCTTGCCATATTGGTGCGACGTTGTGAGGGTGGAGATCTGTGAAACAGCCGGCGTCCAGAAGAGACGCCAGGTGACGTCTGTAATGTGCGCCGTCGTCGATTGGACAAAACTGGCGACGGCTGCAAAATACGACGTCGCACCGGACTTTGCTGCTGATGTACAGTAGCTGTAAATTGATATAAATTGTTGAAACAACATAATATTTCAAAAAATATTAAGGTGTTCATAAAATCCATTATAAAGAACATAAATGCTTACACTGTATATTTTGTTCTTGATGAGCTTGTGTATTACAAACTGGCTGTGGTGTATTACAAACCCTGCTACCCTGGAGTGAGGTCTGCAGTAAAAAAAGAACCATAAGCCACAATTCAATATGAAAATATAAATTATTATGTATAATTTTATAATTAGGTAAGAACCAGTTCTTCTTCAATTAGAGGCAGCTGTGAAGGTCCAGGTGATGGTGCTGGCACAATATTAAGAGCTCCCACTGATTCCCCTGCTTGTTGTTGATCCTGAAAGTAAAACAAATGAATTATATTGGCTGCATTCTCTGGAAATTATATCACTTCTTTGATAAAATAACTACTTAGACAAAAAAATACATACTTGTAGTAAGCTTTCTGACTCTGGGGTACTGTTTCCTTCTGTGTTTTGTAAATGGATTTCAGGCTCCTGAAAGTAAATTTATCTTAAGTTCTTATAAGAATATAAACATCATAGACTATATGTAATTATCTAACCATTACAATAATTTTTTATGTACATATTATATTCTTAATACATACTATTACTAAAGAATTAAAAGTTGTTTATTCTTACATGGAATGGATTCAATTCCAGGTGTCTATCCCCAACAGCAAAGCTCTCTCCACCCATCACATTCAGTATTCGTAGCTCAATGTTATTGAGCTCTGGGACATCTTCTACACCTCCGCCGGTTTGTCGCCTTGCAGTAGCAAGAGCACTGGCCTTCCTTTTAACGCTACCTTTTTTATCTTTCCAGTACTAAAAAGATGATAATAAATTGTTTATTTACTCAAAAATTCTGGTGTAGGCACAATTTAGGGTTTCTACATTACAAAGCAACTATAAACTAAGACTATAGTACCCTTGTGAGTCTCTACCCTGCACTAGGTCTCTTTAGAGCTTGTATGGCAGGACTACACCCACCCTTTCCGGTCACTATCTGGCAAGTTACCTTGTAACATTATAATAGTGCACTTATTATGTTAGGTATTGTTTTTAAAGAGATGAAAAAATACATAAAATTAAAACAAGTGTGTACAGTTAGATTCTTATCCTAAAAATTTCATAGGTGATGCCTGGATAGTATAAGTGATATGCAAGTGTAAACATAATTGAGTTTCTAATTATTTTCGAATAAAACAAGAAATTAAAAATAATATGTACTAACCTTACACCACTGTTGCCAATTTTTAACACATCCACTGCCGTCACTGTTAAGAGCAGTCTCAATTTCCAGCCATGCATCTCTTGTCCTATTACGAGCATGAGCTGTGCGTGCATGTCCAGTGGCTAGCCATGTTCTAGCCTCCATAAACTCTACCAGCTTTTCTATTTGAGCTTGGGAGGGTGCGGCATTACGGGACACTGTAAGAATATTTTAATGATGTAAGTTACTTTCAATATTCATGTCATGTTGACTACAACATCATATTATGTCCAGAAAATTATATACTTACTGGTACTTGTGGAAAAACCTTTTAAAGAACAAACACTGTGTTTAATATTTAACTGATTGTAAAACAGGTAGAACTCATGGATAACTATGCCGTAATGAGTGTTTCTGATGAACACCATGATGTGGATTTGGTCGGATTTTTTTGTTACCTTGGCTGGAAGGGACAAGTGGAAGTTTTTACTAAGGGAAAGGTCGCCACTCAAGAAGAGTCACCAAGTGGTTTTTTTCAAGAACATCGAATTCCAATGCAATGGATTTTTTGTTCGTTTTCTAACCTTTTTCAATGTTTGTAAATAAAATAGTAAACCTAGGTACGTCACTTTTCGTTTGGCATGTGATTTAAAAAAAAATATGTCAAAGGTTTTCTTAACATACAGCTAAAGTTTAATATATTATATACATTACGATTCTTTGCGGTTCGATTTAAATACTTTATGTGTTAAATTAATTTATAACACGAAAATAACAGAGTTATAATCCAGTCGAGAATTATCGATTTTAAAATCAATCGCACATGTCCAAACCCTTTAACATCGGCGAAACATCCTTGAATTCGCACATCGAAGACATCGTCGACGAGCTAATAACGCTTAGTGAATCCTAAAAAAAGTAACGTTGTTTGCAAGGACGATACGGACGATGTTACATCCGTGAGCTCGTCGACGATTGCAACGGCGAAACGTACTTTAGAGAATAGCACGGCAGGACTGTAAGGGGTGGTTGGAGGTCCTATGGGCGAGTGCCTAGGTGAAGATGTGACGAGCGAGTACGAATGAGTGATTGTTGATTGAGTACATGAACGAAGCTAAGAGTACTACTAAGTAATGAAAGTACACTTTGGTTGTTAACTGACATCTCCCATGGTAACGCCCACGTGGAATTGCTTGGCCATGTCTGATGATAATGGGTAAAATGTATCTACCCACTTCTTCTTGTTATTATTTTTGTGTGCAGATTTAAGGTACCCTCGCCTCGTCGCCGTGTGTGTCTCTTTCATCTTGTACTAGTACAACATTATATATATTCTTTGTGCCTATATTATGAATCTACTTCTACACCTAACAAAGATTTTTCTGTGTAATAAATGAATAGAAAAACAAAGTACCTAGCAATGTTAATCCAACTGTATTTAAAACTAAATTTTAATTGCTGCTCCGTAGTCAGTTATCCATGGTATCGCATTTGGTTGTTTTTAAAGTTCAAGATTTTTTGATAAACTTTATCCTTTTCTAGTGGGCATGGAGCCTCCCACACCTTTAGCTTCCCTCTTTTTGCGTGACATGTCAACCCATGACGGTGGTGGTGGCGGCGGCGGTGGCTGCGGGGGTTGTGGAATTTCATATTGGGCTCGTCTTGCAATCTGTAATAGGTATAACTCAAAATATTACGATACAACGAAAGGATATACTTATTACTAGATAAACCCGTAATTAAACTCATAATATTTTTCATTACCTACGTAAAAAAAACGCAAATTTGAAATAACGCCTAATTTCAAGTAACCACCCGCTAATGTTGATTGTTTTCCTAATAAATATTATTAACCGCATTTCAAGATGGAAAAGAAGCACAATAATTACAGACTCTTTTTATGTAAAGAAAGATCTATGGGTATAACAAGAAATTCCGTATTCCCGTTTAGGTAAATATGGTATAAGGATCCGAGGAGGTACTCATTTAGAGTACTAAAATGTAGAAGCTGTATAATAATGTATTAACATTGACTGGAAAAGTAAAAAAAACAACAGCAACTGACATCTTACATGTACCTATGGTTTCTCATTTTTAAAAAGCTATCATTGTTAGATGAAAATGAAAAACTAGTTGTTCAAGTTATTAACTATAATAATAATTAGAATACCTTTACATAACAATAGTTAAACTATTTTTTTAATAATATTTATCTATTCTACACAAATAAATAAAATTGAAGTATCTGCAGATCCTTCATAAAAAATATTAGTCTAATATTATGAGTAATTAGTCTCATATTTTGTATGCAAAAAAGAAAAAAAAAAAGCTCATAATATTAGTGTAATATTATGAGTATTAGCGTCACATTTTGTATGAAAAAAAAGACTCATAATATTAGACTAATATTTTTTTATGAAACAGGCCCCTGATGAAAGCCAAGTTCCTTTGGGCACGGTATAGATAATAGCAGGTATCCTTGCCCATGGGGTAGGCAAATAGAATGCCACTTGACTATATCTTCTTGCGTAAGGAGGTAGCGACATGCACAGAGTACTTTTGTATAAGTATGCGATATGTTTAGCTTCACCATGTAGTTATTTATATACATTATTTAATATGTTTTTCGTTTAGCATTTTTAATATTTATAGAATACAGTAGGTATATACTCGAAAAGTACTATATTTATACAGCCTCAATATAACTGACAGATTTTCTTTATGACACTCTTAAATAACTGCTTACTTACCCTATCTAAAATTTTAAGACTTTCAAGGCCAGCCTCGGCAAACTTCGATTGCATAAGTTGCGGAACAACTAGACCATGCCCTATGTCCAATGACGCCGCGAGACAAAAGACAACCCCGATTAAACAGAATAGATGTTTCATCTTCACTGGTCACAACTATATTGAAACTTGATATACTGAACTCGTTTTTATACCATGGCATGCGTATTGTTTGCGTGATACATAATTATGCAGAAAGAAGGAAACTTTGGCAAACAATACAACGGCTTCCTGTGAGATGCTTGCAGTAGATAATAAAAATGCAGTAGGTATAACTAAGGTAATTGTGTTGATAAAATTAATTGTCCCACTGTAACATGTTAACAACCGAGTTAGATGCATTTTACATGCTTATTCTAAACAAGGGTAATTTTCATAATTATAGATAGGTACCTAGGTGCCTACTTAAATGCTAACACTGTTCAAGTGCGAAAACTAAAAATGTGTTGTTATTTAATTTTGTGTAAAAAAACCATCTATAAATTACCTTACCTACGTGTACCTTGAAAGAAAGGGGTTTTTCCAGTAAGCTGAAAAGACTCAGACTTTGTAGTCTATGTAACAGTAGAGTAGATAGGTCAATGCGGGTAACTAACAAAGTTATTGGTCCTAAGAGTAACGATTTTTTAAACAGCAGTGAATCATGGATCTTTATGAAGCTTAAAAGTAGAGTTGGGTAGTGTCAAGGCTTGCTGAAAAGCTATTTTATATTTAAATATGGCTTTCAAGGGGAGAGAAAAAGAGTTGTACAGTTTAGACTTCGAGATAAATCGTTGTGTCTTTACACATCACAGGGAAGTATTCTTTAACCTCTCTTGTTTCTAATATAGTTCTTTCTCTCTGTTAATAAACATTAATAAATAAGAATAAATATACGAGCCTAATTATTAAAATAGAGCCTATAAGTATTATCTAAGTATGCCAAAAATCACGCCGATCTAGGGATGTGTAATATATATAATTATATCGATATTTCTGATATATTGACATTCATAACTAAAATATCGATATTTTTTCATATCGACAGTTACAACTCTTATATTGAAGAAGATATCGTCTTTTTGATGTTTTTTTTCAACCTAACATGGTCGCTCCATCATATCACCTGGTGAATTAATATTTATTCACAACATAATCTAATTACATAATATGTAATACATATTATGTACTTAAATAAATTTAAGAAACTAAAATAACGTTTTTTATACTCTACGATAATGAGGCGAGGCGGGCGCTTGCTTGATGGTAACACAATACATAACACTGGCCCATCACTCAGAACTATACGTTATACGCGACTAAAATATTAGAAATATTATAAATTATCCTACCGATGTTTATAACAAGATTTATTTATTTACTTGGTACAAATCTATCGACACTGTTAGGGTGTAGTAACAATTTATTATTAAATGCAAAGAGAAACACAAACTGATACATTTCCACCAGTATGTATCACAATTCACATTTTCTCACTTTGATGTATTTATATATATTCAGATAACCAAACCGAACCGAGGACTTGAGTCGCCATCTGTACATCGTGCAGTTTTTTTGTACATTATTGTGCTATTTACACCGTCCTTTCCAATCAACATATTTTGTCATTACAGGCAAATATTGTTATTCTAATAGTATTTATTAGAATAATAATCCATACAGATAAATAAAATTGAAGTGTCTGTGTTTGTAATATCAAAATAACAGCTTTTTACTAAATGCATATGAAAGTATATACGGGACCTACGCCAAAACAGCCATTTTTAAAATTTTTGTCTGTCTGTCTGTTTGTTCCGGGTAATCTCCGAAACGACTGGGCCGATTTTGACCGGACTTTCACTGGCAGATAGCTGATGTTACAAGGAGTAACATAGGCTACTTTTATTTTGAAAAAAAATTAGGGTCCCGCGCAAAAAAATAAAAACCATGAAATCCAATATCTCCGCGCGGGTGAAACCGCGGGGCAGCAGCTAGTTAATATATACAACTACGTGTCAATAATCTACGATCGCCAAAAATGACAGTGTAGAATATAGTTCTAGTATTTAAGCGTTCTTTCAACATTAACATAAAATATTTTTTTTTATTCTCCTTTTATTTAGGGGCTTTTCTCACATTGGTATGCCAGCCCCATCATACCCTAAACTTAAATACTAACCTTAATTTAATTTAAACATTTTATATACAAATTTTGCTGCCTTACTATCTGGTGATGCTAAAATATTTGTAAATAAACTAATATCTGTGCTAACTAGATTAAACTTGTCCATTAGTTTCTTTCTATCTATGGCACCTTTGACACATTCTAGAAGCAAGTGTTGAACATGAATTAAAACCCGAAAGTTTCTTTGTTGGCAATATTAGTTATTACGTCAAATGAGAAGTGAGACGGGTGCTGGACGCTTGTTTTGTACTGAACTTCTGCCGAGCTAACAACTATAACATGCGCGACGCACCAATGTCGATGCCTATATCGTGCATTTGTCTCGTATTCGCAGGAGAAAGAGCGAGACAAAACAGAAGACTTTAGCCGTGGTGCTCATGGAGGTAATATAATATGTACTAGTCTGTGCCTCTGTGGGTGGGTATTCCCGAGTATTTCGCAATTTGGGAGAAAAAACCAAATTGTATTCACACGTCTGCGTCGTTGGACGACACAGAGGAAATAATACTACGTAGAAGAGACGGAACTTGGAACATATTTTAAATTTTTTAAAATATATGGGCGTCTGTCCATAAATTGCCAACACCAAAGAGAAAATCCACTACGTTACGCCAACATGAAGAAACCAAGTATTTCGTTGGATAGTGATGTGACCTTCATATATCGATACTAGTGATGTCTTTTATCGACAAAATTATCGATGATTGGGCCTATAATCTCTACTATTATGTAATTCAATCATTCATAAAAATATTTAACTGCATGTACAAATGTATTGTGCATACAAACTTGTAGTAGGTTAGGAAGTCGGAGGTAAATAATTAAATTACTTCGTGTCTTATTACATTTTTTAATTAAAAATTACACTTTAAACGTTAATAACTAATCATTATTACATGATAGAATAAAATGAACAAATATTAGCAGTCTTAAAATATTAATACGGTGTTGTTTACTATTTACTTATATTTAGTTTAATAAGAGCTACTACATAACTTAACTAGTTAATTAGTTTTTCGATTCGACAAATTTATCGAACCGACTTCCGTACTTGCGCCGCTGGTCAGCTTAAAAATATTTCCGGATTACTGGAAACATCAATACTGGTTGTGGCAGATTCTGTGGAAAATTGGGAGGGCTCTTCATTTTTTGTCTCTTTATTCTTATTTTACTAAACACTAAATAATGAAAATCTGTCATAAAATCATTTGCATCGTTTTGGAAATTTGATCCTCTGCTGTGTTGTGCAGTTAAACCTGACCTGATACAACCGAAGATTTTAAAGCACCAATAAAATTGGAGCATGTTCCATGATTGTTTGTTGGACTGTGTTGGCGCAAAATACTGGCAAAGAAGCCTCCCCGTTGGCTTTATCTGAAAACGCACTCTTCACACACTCATTTACCACTCATTTTGAGACAATATCACTGATAATCTCTTATAAATACTAATCCACACAACACAGAACTTAGGTCACAAAACTCGTTTCAAACTTCAATACCAAACGGCAGCACCAAAACGGAGAAGCCCGGATGGGCTCTACTTAACGTTCTGGTGAGGAATTTAGCAGCAGATATTTCTTACAACGTAGGTACTCCAAACAAATTAAATACAAACTTGCTGTGAAACGTGAATGTGAAAATTTCCGCCATGTCTGATGTCACCAGTGTTGCCAGCGCGTATGAGCGATTTCGGACGATAATCTGTCTGAAAAGGGACGGTTTTGATGGTTAGCGGACGGTTTTAAAAAAAAGTGTTATTTTATATAATCCGTACACAATAGTGGTACATTCATAATTATTGATAGTCGGTCATACATCTTTTAATTTTATTTGCAGTAACAAAAAAATGTAAAACCATTATTGGCTTTAGGTAACGTATATAAGTAATGTTAAGATTTTTAAGAGCTGTGGTTTTTATGAATAAATAAATAAATAAAATTACTGTCGAGGCCATTATTTGCGGTTTCGTCCGAGATTTGTTTACGTTGTTTCTCCAACTTGAGAAGAAACTATCAAATTAAAATTCTCAGTTCGGTATGAAACTTACATTTGCACCAAATTGACCGCGCGCGTTTTTTGTTCTTTTTTAAACTTTTGAAAATGATTGTGTATTCAGCCCTCATAAAATAAATAATACTTTAATTTATGTTAAAGTGTGCTTAATGTGTATGTTTTACAAATTCCTGTTGATCTGAAGATTCGTCCTAAAAGGGACGGTCTTGTTGAAGGGACGTCGATAGGACGGACGAACATTGAATAGGACGGTAAACCGTCCTAAATAGGACGATCTGGCAACACTGGATGTCACAAACGAATTTTTCAATTTGATTTTGATGTTTGGTTAACGCTTATGATGTTGGCTAACCTGGCGAGTTTGAAGGTTGGTTAGGTTGGCTAACCGCGGACAGAATCCAATACAATAGTTAATCAAAAGCAGTTTCGACAGACTGGTTGGACGACTTGGACGTATTAGTAGTTTGTAGTTGGAGCTACATAAGTATTATCTGTAAGTTCATTGTCAAAAATTTATTACTTCCTACGATTAAACGTAGTGACTAAATATTCTTTGCGATTAACGATGCCCGCCTAGGCGCCTACCTACCGTACTTATAGCTAGCTACATATATAGTGATCTGTGCGTACTTACGAGTTACGTACTATTTGTATACCCTACCCGTGTTGTATTCTCTTTGTACCCGACTACCCGCCTGCCAATACAAGACGTCAAAAATACTAAGTGCAGCTTATTTAGTGTAATTCATTTTGAATACTGTACAGCTTAATACGTGCTCTTATCTCGTAATGCTCATTTGCTGCAAGGAGAATTCAATTTCGTTAGTTCTGTCAGTTGGATCCAAACAAAATACAATACAGTCATAACAAGTGTTTTAAATACCTAAGCTATTTACAGTTTACATTTCTGAGCAATGGAGCCTAAAACTACGCCGATTGTTGCCGCCGCAGCTGGCAAACTGTACAAGACTTCTAATCGCGTGGGCCGCGGAGCTCCCGATATCGTAGATGCCTACACCAAATCTAAGAAGTGTTCTTGCCGCCGAGACAGGACCATCGTTTTCTGCCGTTCATGTGGCTACTATTGCAACGGGCGAATCAGGCTGCAATGCGAACAGCATCCTCGGGTAATTACAAAACTATTTACTTTGTTAATTACACCATAATTGAAAGTGATTTAAGTAGTGTTTTTCTGTGCTGATGCTGAAACTCATGTAAGCCTAAGTAGTACCTTCCCAATACATAATGGTATTTGCTTATTTTTCCCATTGTATGTACTGATTTACAGTCTTTAACTTGGTGTGAAAAGGGCAAATTAATTTAATTGTCATGGAATATACAAGTTATGTAAGGTAATTTATATTAGGTATTTTATTGCTTTCAGGTAATATTTCTTCTGGATATTACGGAGTGCCCACGCTGCCATTCAGCAGTGTTTTTGGATGAATATTCAGGAACTACATAAATTATAAAACTACCTACAGTATAATTTTATAAGTCAACCAACAGATAGAAGCTCGGATTGATTTTGCATTTCACAATATATTCTTTGGCCATGCTGGCCATATTTGATATAGTACTACTATATAGAGGTTCATGTGCACTGGTTTACAAACCAATGAGGTTTATATAGATAATGAGTCACTTACCTGCTGCAGTTGATATGTGTGTATTTAATTTTGACAGTACATATTTACAAGTATGAGCCACATAAAATTGGGTCACTGTTGGTTGAACATGATGATTTTTATTAATTGTTGCATTTAATTATTTAGATAAGACACCTATGTTACTAGGTTCAACAGCAGTTATCTTTAAAATATTATTTTAGAAATAATTTTTGGGAGTAAAAACTGTCTAGTTGACCATTGTAGCATTAGATTAGTAGACTGAAGTAAGGTTTAATATTTTTGCATTGAATATAAAATTTAATGCAGTTAATATTTGTTAAGTTTTTATAGATGAATGGTATTGAGTGCCAAGTTTTTTTTCATTGTTTTAGTTTATGTATGTTAAGTATATTCTCTGGACAATATTAGACTTAAGCTTTATGATAAATATATATAAGTATATAAAACAGCAGTTTTTATGATTAAAAACTACACGTTTTTGTTCTCAGAAGAAAATGCATATATTTTTGTTCCACCTACATGATATGTTTTGTCTAATTAAACAATAATACATAACTATTTAAGTAAATAAACTGTTTTATTGAAAACTTTGTAGGAGTTAACTTTCACAAACTGAATCCTATCAAATTACTGTAAAAGAAAAATGAATACTGGGCTTAGTGGCCTGAAAATAAGTTTTTAAGAAGTATCCTCCATGTATATAAATTACAGTTTATTCTTTATGGACCTGTTTGACAATGGCCAAGTATGTATCATTATGATATCATGTCCCTTGTGACGCCTGTACCACCACTTTGCTTGTGTAGTCTGCCGCCAAGCAGTAATGTCCAAGCATTACTGTGTTTCTGTTTGATGTGGAAAGTGCCCAGTGATATTACTGGGCTTGTTGTCTCGGAGGGTAACAAGTGCAATGCAGTGCTGCGCGGCGGCCTTTGTTTTTCAAATTTCTGAGTGGCACTGCAATTGTTATGGGCCGGCGTTATTCTTACCATTAGGCAACAGAGCTTGTCTCATTATCAATTCGTATAAAAAAAAATATACGGATGGACCGATTTGATTTAGTTTCTTGTTTGAAAAGTGATTTGCGAGAGCGTTCTTAGCTATGACTAGCTGCTGCCCGCGGTTTCACCCGCGTGGAGATATTGGAATTCATGGGTTTTATTTTTTTCCGTGGAACCCTAATTTTTTTTCTAAAATTAAAGTAGCCTAAGTTACTCCTTGTGACATCAGCTATCTGCCAGTGAAAGTCTCGTCAAAATCGGTCCAGCCGTTTCGAAGATTACCCAGAACAAAGAGACAGATCACAGACATAAAAATTTTAAAAATGGTTGTTTTGTTATTGATACCATATATACTTTCATATGCATTTAGTAATAAGCTGTTATTTTGATATTACAAACAGACACTTCAATTTTATTTATTTTTATGTAGTATGTATAGATTAAAAAAAAACTGTTTAGCCTTTTGAAGATAAACAGCTCTTTTAAACGGGGGACTTTAAAAAATTTATATTTTTGTACTTAAGACCCTTCTACGCCCCAATGGCCTTGCTCGAATGGGTGGAGTCAATCCCACTTCACCCGCGCGGTCCACACTTCGTCTTTCAAGAATATCGCAAAACGTAACGTCATAGAATACGCGGATGCACGAACGCGCGTGCGAGTAGCGCGCACGGCATCTTCTTTGCCTATAATTCTTTGAATTCATTTAGTGAAAAGTTCTTCATTGAAAGTGAAGTTTGATCATCATTATCCATACTATCCATACTTCCATACTAAATATATCCTATATTCTACTCTATTATAAATGCTAAACTGTGTTTGTTATTGGTTTGTTGATTTGTTGGTTTGTCCTTCTTTCACGCAGTAACGGAGCGACGGATCGACGTGATTTTTGGCATAGTAATAGTTTATGGACCGGAGAATAACATAGGCTACTTTTTATCCGGAAAAATGCATGTTTCCTGTGGGAACGCGGGTGAAAACCACGGGCAGAAGCTAGTTAAATTATAAATGCGAAAGTGTGTTTGTTGATTTGTTTGTTTGTCCTTCTTTAACGCAATAAAGAATCAACGGATCGACGTGATTTTTGGCATAGATATATTTTATGGACCGGAGAATAACATAGGCTACTTTTTGTCCCGGAACAATGGACGGTTCCTGTGGGAACGTGGGTGAAAACCGCGGAGATAGTTCGTAAATAAACGGGACGGACGCACATGAGATCATACAACGTTGAGATTTATCTCAAAACATCGCTCTGGACTATAATAAAAGTACAGACAGCCAATTTGCTCCGTAACGTTGAAATTTGTTACACCTTTTGACCCAAAAACGAATGTGTACGTAAATAAATGATTTCGGGCTATTTTTTAATTTACTTTTGTAGTCGTGTTTTTTATATTGATGTCATTTACGGTATCGAATCATCTGTGAGTGTCCGTCTGGGTTTCCGTTTTGTTCATGAAGTCTGCCGGCAAACAGTAATGTGCAAGCATTACTGTGTTCCGGTTTGATGAGCAAAGTAGCCCGCGAAATTACTAAGCTTATGAGACTTAGTTATGAGCACACTGCAGTGCCGTGCAGGCCTTTGTGTTTCAAAGTTCTGTGAGGCACTGCAATTGTTATGGGTCGGCATTATTATGAGCGTACTGCGGTGCCGCGCAGGCTTTTGTGTTTCAAAGTTCTGAAAGGCACTGCAATTTTTATGGGCCAGCATTATGACTCCCATCAGGAAAACGTCCGGCTCGTCTCGTTAACCAATACAATAGAAAAAATAGCCAAGTGCGGGTTGGACTCGCGCGCCGAGGGTTCCGTACAGACTTGTAAGCATGTAAATAGTTCGTTCAAGACTGGAATCGTTAGGTCCTTCTACATTATAAAAGAATTTTTCATTTTAGACACAGCACCCCGAGAAATCTTGAAAATTACACTCATAGCATTTTATTGAAAAAAAAAAATAATGTACGCTATGTTGGATTTTAAATCGTTGTCATTTTCAATATCAGCACCCCGAGAAACCTAGAAAATGGCACCCATATTATCGATTTCCTAAAAAAATGACCGCCATCTTGGATTTAAAAATGGTTGTCATTTCTGTAATCAGCACCTCGAAAAATCTCGAAAATGACACCCATACCATTTTATTGAAAAAAAAAATGTCCGCCATCTTGGATTTTAAAATTGTTATCATTTTCGATATCATTTTTACTGTAGACGGGCCTGATCGATTGGTGGTCCTTTGCCTGATGATAAGCATAACGCCGGCCCATAACAATTGGGATGTTGACTGATTTTGGGAAAGTGTTTAAAACGATGCGTATGGGCCTAATATAACCCAAAATATTTAAATTTACTTTTTAAAACAACTAATATTTTAAGTTTCATGTATTTTAAATGCCGTTTTAAATTTCGCTCCAAAACGCCAATGACGTCACTTGTTCAATACCACAGAGTACTTTTCTATAGCACTGTAAAGTGACAAGCAAAGAGAATATAACCACTACTACCTAGTCTGTGCTACGTTTAGTGACAAGTTGATTCGATATTTTCTGTGTATGTATTGTTATGTATTAAAATAAAGTTTTTTGAGCTTACTGATTTATATATAGGTATGCTTTGGTTAATTAATACACTTTGAATCTATGATACTATTATATATTCATTGTTGGTTATAGAAATAATGATTTTTGGCATAATAAGTACTTACACGGAGGTCTTCACATTTCTAAATTCAGCAGAGCAGATATTATCGTTTGTCGAAAAGAAATTGGCCACTGTAAAACAATAAATTCTCGGCAAATTGGAATTATTTACCTTTATGAAGCCACTTTCCATCATGGGAGAATATTCAAGAGTCGAAATAAATTTCGAAAAAGTGGCGCGGAATTCACGGCACAGATAAATAATCACAGAAATCACTCTAAAATACTAACGAGCAATATACTCATTGGAGTTTTGGCTGGAATGCGAAAATGTGCTGTTGTTGATTTTGTGTTATTTACTAATACGCAAATCACGTGGAGCCAAAAGCAAAAAATAATTAGCCTTAATTAGTTACTTAATTTAATGTTTTTAAGCACCTAGCTGTTAGTTTTCCGAAGAAAATAAAATAAAATAAAATATATATTGAACAAGTGACGTCACGCGCGTTTTATGTCGCGTGACTTCCGAGTGATGTGATTACCTTTTGATTATTGAATTAAATTCCTTAAAAATAAACAAAAATATTGTGTTTTATAGGATTTCTGTCACAAAAACTACCGTTTCGCGGCATAATTATATTTTTATTTGAATACAGTCAACATCCCAATTGCAGTACCAATCAATACTTGGAAACAAAAAGATGCAGCACTGCATTGTGCTCGTATAAATAGTCCTAATAAAAAAAAAGTAACTCAAAATATACTATAATAAATATAGCGTCCATGCGCACACACAATATAAATAGTTCCTATCTGATTTCCCTCTAGACGCTAGTCTTCAAACCCACACGAATAGAGAAATACTTGTGTCGATTGTCGTTCACGCACACAAATGCACGTAGTCGGCGGACAGCGCGAGCGGATCAACGAGTGACACAACCTCCACGTCTGATAGCTAGCGCACGACTGCCGCGCGCGCCCGCGCAGAGCACCTCCAAGACTTGGACGTTTGGAAATAGATTTTTTGCTATTTTCTTTGAGAAAATGTTGCTTGATTTACAAAAGAAACACGTACTTTAAAGTAAATTTTCTTCCTTATTTTTTGGTGTAAAATTAATTCCAAACGTCTAAGTAATTTAGAAGTTTTAGGGAAAATAGTTTTAAAACAGCATGCTGTTAAATATTTTTTCAAGCCATAAGTAATGGTAACACAAAAAAATCAATCATTCAAATTAATGCCCTTGAATTGATCATTCAGGTAGTATTTTTTTCAAGTCGTTAAACCAAGCCGTTTGGGAGTTTTAGGAGGAGAAAGTAGTCGTTTTGGCGATCCTAGCCCCTTAAGAGTTTCAGCAAAAAGTTTACAGCAAGAAGTTCTTCTTCTATAATGGACGAACTGGCCTGGAGCCTCAAGCATAGTTAAAAAAGGAAGCGAACACCGCAATACTTCTACACTGTTAAACAGTGATTTAGTTTAAATTATGTTTTGTCTTTGTTGTTTTTTGACAATATAAACTGAATCGAATGAGACAAAACATAGTAACTATGCCGCACATTGGGCCATAGAACCCTATATAATTTGTGCATAGAACACGGCCACAAACGCGACAACAACCTGCGGACAAGATTTTTCATGCATTTGAGTGGCCGCGACCGAGCCACGCAAGCTGTACCTACGCGGTGACCGCGTTTGTGGCTCGCCTGACGCCGACGAACATTCGACCACAAACGGCTTCTCCCCGCACAGAAGGGGCTCCTGCGCTACGCCGCGCGCTGTCAAAACGCGCCTGAGCGCCTCTTATTTTGTGGCTACCAATGACTGGAGGTCTAACCCAGCCATCGGTATTTTTTTTTTAATATGTCATTTATGCTCTACAAGCTCCCTCGCACCCTTTTTGCAGTTTAATGGATTTTACATTACAATTTCTTAAAACCTTATCCAGATAACAAAAGTATACTTACTCTGAAGGCCTAACTAAAGTGGCACTGGAGATTGCGTCTAGTGGCCGCTTCTGGTGGACCAATGTGCGGATTGTGCAGCTACTCGTAGTTTTGATAAATAATACAGGAGTTACTTAGTACCTCACGTGGTTTCTTACTATTTGCCTTGTTTTGTATCTCTTAGGTGGTGTATTCACCTCAGGAATAAATTTTTATTCATCTTCCTTGAATCCCTCGCTACAATCAGGATGCATCACTCACTTCGCTTGGTATTAAGTCTAAATTCTAGTTAAATTACGCTCGGGATTCAAGATTGGCCTGTGTCTAGGAATCACTGCTTTATCCCCTTGGTGCATATTAATCACTACTATTTTGTATCAAACTATTCTTAATAGAATTACAATATGCAAGATGGACCTAGGTCAACATGAAGACTCAGCAATATGCAGCTTCAATCTCAGTGGGCTTGACTCTCTTCAGCATTTGTATTCATGTTTACTAAATAGTAAGGTCACCCGCCAATCTCTAGGAGTTAGAATATCACAATGAGCTTAGGCTTTCCTTAAAGGAAACATTGTAATGCAACGATAGCATGCTAGTAGGCATTTTCTAGTGCTCGCCTGGCTCGCTACCACCTCCAAGATGAAAATCTGCGGACAAGCACCTATTGGTGTGTTCTGGCAGCCATACTTGTGAGCTGGCTGGTTAGGTTTAGCATATCTGTCATTTTTAACCACATGCACCTGCACGAGTACGGATCTTTTCGATAAATAAAATTCGATAAAATTGACAGTTAAAATCGATAAAGTGGGTTTTATCGATTTTAACTGTCAATTTTATCGAATAAAACCCACTTTATCGATTTAACTGTCAATTTTATCGAAAAGATCCGTACTCGCGCTGCAGATCTTAAAGATCAGGCCCATTTACTCTCTCATTATGAGGGTAAATGTTGAACAATATGTTAAACATGATATGTACTTTAAAAAATAAGAAATAAAAAAATAAAATACTAATTAATTCTATTTCAATAGTTAATTACAAACAAATATGTACTTGTTATCTAGTTTTAGCCTATATTAATATAGTCAACTTTTTTATATGGAGAACCAACTTGGAACATCGGATCTGTTTTTATTTTGATCTATGTATTTCTTGAAGGTATTTTTGGCATCATCTAATGATTTTTGAGTTTCCTCATCATCATCCTTTTTGTTGTTAAATATATCAGGGTATTCAAATGATTTTTCTTTAGGCTGAAAAAAAATGTATATTATATGAATAGTGTTGTGCACATATTTTAAACAGTTTCTTGCTCATAGTTTCAGTAACTGACTTTGGTAGCATAGCAGAATCTCCTCTTATTTATCCGGTCAAAGTAAAAAAATATGAGAACTATTTGTACTATTTGATAACGAAACGAGCTGGGCGTTTGTCTGATGGTAAGCATAATGCCAGCCCCTAATAATTACAATTTATAGTGCCACTCAGAACTTTGAAACACAAAGGTCTGCATGGCACTGCAATGCGCTCATTACCCTATTATTACATTTAAGACATTAGGTATTAAGTCTCTCATAAGCTCAATAATTTTGCAGACTTTAATTATAAGCACGGAATAAAAATTTATTTAAAATGGTCGTAATCTGTAATTTTTTATGGTCAATAGGCTTGTGTTTGACCACTATCTCAATTGCTGGTATGTTCTCTAGTTTGGTGATGGAGCACTCCTACCTTACCTATTCACTTGTGACATGAAGAAACTTAGGTTATAGCCATCGGGAAACACAGACTCAAGCAGGTTCCAGTTCCAGTCCTTAGCGGTATGCATGATGAATAAAGAATCGAAATGCTATGTGCATATTCTAGTCTCTAGGGTTAAGTGTCCATTTTTACCACCATTGCACATCAATAATTAAGATCAGGTAAATTGGTTAATCACTAACATATTGCTTATGATTATGGTACATTTAGATCTTAACAGTTTACACAAGGTGTTGATTGTGATAATTAAGTATTATATCATAGAAGTACAGACAAAAAGAAGTTCTTACCATGGTAACATAGGCATATTTGACATCATCGTCTTTCACAACATAACCTTTTCCTACGTCTTTACGAAATTTACCGAGGCATATTTTTGTTCGAACTTGTACAACAGGAACATTGTATATCTTCTCCAAGTAATTTTTGACATCATGCTTTGTCATTTCCATGGAACATTGAAAATGGACAATATTCGGAAGTTGCTTAGGTGGAGGACGTACAATTTTCATCCAGAAATTAGGCAAAAACACCCGTAGTTGTGGATTTCCTCTTTGGTAAATAGGATACCTAGAAAGGAAATAATACATAGAATTCTTAACAGTTACAAGTAGATATTTACGAGTTGAATTATATTATATAAAGTGGATACTCACCACCGAGTTGACATAATGCTTTCTTTTATTAATATTTTCAACTTTATTCACAAAACATAAAGTAATCACAATCCAAAAAATAACCACAGAAAATAACCTTAAAATTGATTATTGTTTTTTGTTTTTTTTTTTGTTTTGTTTTTGGCTCCACGCGATTAGCGTATTTAGCCAGTGTCAAGTTATATAAATAATAATAATATGTAATAAGTCTCTAGTTTTGGTGCATGAAAGTCTTCAAAGTCACGTTAAAGTTTAGTCTAAGCGCGGTCAAGTCGAAGTGATGCTTCAGTAAAGCGGTGGATACTTTACTGAAGCTTCTATGGAGTTTTGGATAGAATACGAAAATACACGTTTTTCGTCTTTGTACCATTTGCCTTTCACTCATGCACGTTTACGAACACTTAATGGTTAATAATCCACCATTATTACACATTAACACTCGATAAAACACAGGTTTTAGTAAATAACACAAAATCAACAACAGCACATTTTCGCATTCCCGCCAAAACTCTGATTATTGTTTGTTGAACAGTAAGTAAAAGCACAGAACCAGTGTTGCCAGCGCGTATGAGCGATTTAGGACGATAAACTTTCTGAAAATGGATGGTTCTGGAGGTTAGCGAACGGTTTTAAAAAATAAATGTGTTTTTTTATATAGTCCGCACATAATTGTGGTACATTACTGTCGAGGCCATTATTTGCGGTTTTGGCCGAGACTTGTTTCTCCAACTTGCGAGGAAACTATCAAATCAAAATCCTCAGTTTGGTATGAAGCTTACATTTGCACCAAATAGACCGCGCGCGTTTTTTTGTACTTTTTTAAACTTTTGAAAATGAATGTGTATTCAGCCCTCGTAAAATAAATAATACATTAATTTATGTTAAAGTGTGCTTAATGTGTATGTTTTACAAATTCCTGTGTTAGAATTTCAAGTCACTTGAAGCACTATTTAGGCATTCTACGTTTCATTTAATATGTTGTTAAGTATTTAATAACACATTTCGAATATAAAAGTATGTAACTGACTTGACAGACTTCATATTGTGTTTAAATTTAATATAAAAAGTATGATTTTGACTATGGATAACGTAAATATAAGAAACTTCGTTTTAACGTTAAAACATCTGATAAATCCATAACATTTGTAGAAATGTTTTTAAAAATCATTTCATATATTTTTGTTCGATATTTCTTACCAACATGTACCGTTATTTTTAAGTGACAGCCAAACGATGACTTTGTATTTAAGGCGACATTTTCTGTAAAAAGGGACATTCTTGTCTCGGCAGCGAAAGAATACGGACATAGTCCAGTTATTAAACTAAAATATAAGAAGTGTGAAATTGCAGTTTTGTTTTATTCTGCCACCCTGATAGATTTTATATCAGAAGTGGGATAATAAGACCAAAATGGTGAGCAATAATGGTAGTGAGCAAGAGGGACGTCGTTCACGAAGCCGATCAAAGCATTCGCGACGACGTAAGCGTCGGCGCCGTCACCGTAGCACCAGCTCCGAGAGTGGATCCTCCAGCTCAACACGAGGGCGTGGATCAAGGAGTTCAACAAAACGTCACAGGAGCAAGCGGCATCCTAAGACCAGAAGTAATTCCGGTCGAGAGGTGGGACATAATACCTTACAGGCAAGTGAAACAACTGTAAAACCTACTGAACTACCAAGTACATCGAGATCAGCACCGAAACCGGCATCATCAGGAGGGGCAGAGCTACATCACGGCTCTACTTTGCTAGAACCAGGGCCCGAAGTGGAGGCCGCCCGATCCCGAGCTGATCCACCATCGGAATCGTTGAAAAATGCTGAGCTACAACACCACGAGTCGACTCTCCGAGCACCGATGCCTGCAGCGGAGCCAGCTCGATTCGCGCAATCATCAGTGCCAGCTACGGACTCAAGTGCAAGTAAAACTGATTTATTACTTAGTATTAAGGATGTTGCGCAATTAGTACAAACATTTATGCGACCTAACTCTCAAATGACATACGACAAAAATATTATACCATCATTTGATCCAGCACAGAAAAATCAGCGTATTGAAGGGTGGATAGCCAAGGTTAATGAATGTGCAAAAATTTATAATTGGACTGACGAACAGACTACTCACTATGCGTTGCCCAAATTAGGTGGACATGCGAAGAAGTGGTATGAAGGTCTTCAGACCATACTTCTCACATGGTCCGAATGGCAGGATAGGCTAATTAAAACTTTTCCCTCCGAAAGCAATTACGGGGTATTATTATCTGAAATGTTAGAACGACGTATGAAGTTCGGTGAATCAGTGGACGAGTATTACTATGACAAGATGATACTATTAAACTCTTGCGATTTGGTAGGAAAAAAGGCGGTTGACTGCCTTATACATGGAATAGATGATAGGATGATTAGGGCTAGTGCGTCTTCTGCTAGATTTCAAGATCCGGAAGACCTGCTCAGATTTTTAAAGGATTTACGTAATGAAAGTAATGCGCGATATCAGAAACGACCAGCCAGTGCAAGAGTTTCCAACGACAACATAATTTGCTACAAATGTAATAAAAGTGGACATCGAAGCACAGTATGCCGTGTTCAAACAAACTCTATTGAATACACTTGCTTCAATTGTAGAGAGAAAGGCCATACGTACAACACATGCCCAAAACCAAAAAACAGATGTGATAACTGCCAAAGGTTTGGGCATAAAACTGAGGATTGTTTTAGAACAAAAGATAATAATCAAATTAATTCAAGACCATTTGAAAAGAAGATTATGTTAACACAAAAGACTAGATCTGATTCAAAATACTATAAAAAGGCGACTATCAATAAAAATATAAATATTGAGAGCTATGTTGACTTTGGAAGCGATTGCACACTGATTCGACAGGATATTGTAGAAAAATATTCACTGCCTATATTAGATAATGATGTCCCAAATATACGCGGATTTGGTAATGGGTCATCAGTCCCATTAGGTAGAACGAGACTAAATTTGTGCATCGGTGAGGTAACTGCAGAAATAGATGCATATATAATTGAATCGTCATTGCTTACCGAGCCTTTACTAGTCGGGCAAGACTTCACTGAGAGGAATGAGGTGTTAGTCATAAAGACTCATGATAAATTAGATATCCTGAAAAGAACATTACCTGATGACATTACTAACATACAGATGGACAATAACAATGAGAATAAAATTGTGTTAAGAATAAAAATTGATACAGTTGTAAAAAATTTTGACTTCGTAAATTGCATGGATGAAAATACACTTAGCGGTGATATTTTTGTTGAAAACAGTGTAAGAAAGATAGATAATGCAAATTATTGTGTGATGGGCGGTGTCTATAACATAGACAGAGGTAACTGCCAAATAGCTGTTTGTAATTTATCAGAAGAACCCATTTTTCTGGGAAAAAACTCTGTTCTAGTGCGTAGCAAGCCAATCGTTTCATGGGAGCCTCCCAAGACCAATCTTGAAATGCAATGTAATCAAATTAATAGTAATCCTGTGAAACCTATAACCATGGAGGAAATAAAGATCAACCCTAATCTAACGGAACAACAGCGACAGTCTATTCTGCAATTAATAAATCGATACAGAGACTGCTTTGCACAAAACATATCTGAACTAGGATGCACAAATCTAACCGAAATGCATATAGAACTGAGCGATACCACTCCTGTTGTTTATAGACCGTATCGTTTAAGTCATTCAGAAAAAGAGATAGTCAGAGATATGGTCAAAGATCTTATAGATAATGATATTGCAGAAGAATCTAATTCGTCTTATGCAAGTCCTATAATACTTGTAAAAAAAAAGACAGGCGGAAATCGTTTGTGTGTAGATTTTAGGGCACTAAATCGTAAAACAAAAAAAGATCATTTTCCAATGCCAAGGATAGACGATCAACTAGATATGCTTAACGGAAATAAATACTATACGAGCCTTGATCTTGCTAGTGGCTATTACCAAATACCGGTTAGTGAAGAGTGTAGACACCTCACGGCTTTTATTACTCCCGATGGTCTCTTTCAATTTAAGAAGATGCCCTTCGGTCTAGTAAATTCTCCCGCGGTTTTTCAACGGACTATTAACCAAGTACTAGGTAACTCTAGGTTCAACTCCGCTCTTGCTTATATGGACGATATACTTATTCCCGGAAAAAATTTTGATGAAGAGTTTGATCGACTGGAAAATACTTTTAAATTACTACGAATCGCTAAACTGACTTTGAATATACAAAAATGTAATTTCTTTCAAGAAGAGTTGGAATATTTAGGTTACGAAATAAGTGAGCATGGAGTCAGGCCTGGAAAATTGAAGATTATGTCAGTGGAGAAGTTTCCAACACCACGCAATGTACATGAAGTAAGGCAATTTATCGGTTTAGCTAGTTATTTCAGAAAGTTTATACGAAATTTTGCTACTTTGGCTAAGCCACTTACTGATTTGACTAGAAAAGATGTTGCGTGGTGCTGGGAACTGAATCAAGAAAAATCATTTCAAGAATTAAAAAATGCTTTAATTCAGCGGCCTGTGTTAGGGATATATGATCCAAAGGATGTGACATATTTGCATACAGATGCAAGTAAACACGGATTAGGCGGAATATTGTTGCAAAAGAAAACTACAGGTGAACTAAAACCTATAGCATTTTTTAGTCGAAAAACTACATTAGACGAACAAAATTATCATGCTTATGAGCTAGAAACGTTAGCTTTTGTAGCTTCACTGCAGAGATTCCGAGTCTATCTGTTAGGAATTTCGTTTACCTTAGTAACTGACTGCGCTGCTCTAAGGTCCACTTTTAGCAAACGTGATTTAATTCCACGCATTGCACGTTGGTGGATAACGATTCAAGAGTTTGATTTTGAGATTCAATATAAGCCGGGTCATACAATGTCTCACGTAGATGCATTAAGTAGAAATCCTCTGCCTAATGAATCTGATGTTGGTTTAGATAGTGTACCGACTATTCTTAGAATAACTCAAGAAGACTGGCTACTTACCATACAGTTAAAAGACTCTGAAACACAACGAATTCGAAAAGTATTAGAAGACACTGAGTATTCGGATATTAAGAAAAATTATGTGTTTAAAAATAATACGTTATTTCGAAAGATAGGCGATGAACTTAAATGGGTTGTGCCCAAAATAGCTCGATTTCAACTCTGTAAGTTAAATCATGACGACATTGGCCACTTCAGTTTAGAAAAAACATTTGCGAAAATCAGTAAAGATTTTTGGTTCCCTAAAATGAAACATTTTATAAAGAAATACGTACGTTCATGTATAGAGTGCGCATATAGCAAAGAGCCAGCAGGTCCCAAAGAAGGACTATTGCATCCTATTCATAAGGTCGATAAGCCTTTCGATACTGTTCATATTGATCATTTAGGGCCTTTCGTTAGGAGTGCCAAAGGAAAATCGTTCCTTCTTGTTCTAGTGGATGGTTTTACAAAATTTTGCATTTTGACACCGTTAAAAAATTTAAAATCCAACCTTAGCATAAGTGCTCTTGAGAATATATTTTGCACGTTTGGGTATCCTAATAGAATAATATCGGATCAAGGCACATCATTTACGTCTAATGAGTTCAAACATTTTTGTCATGTATCTAAAATAAATCATGTACTTAACGCTGTTGCTTCTCCACGAGCCAATGGCCAGGTGGAAAGGTACAACAGAACAGTATTAGATGCTCTCACCGCGTACACTGATAAATTGGGTGAAAAGTATTGGGATAAAGAATTAGGAAGGTTGCAATGGGGACTGAATAATACCCTAAATAAAGGGATAGGAAAGACCCCATCTGAAGCACTCTTTGGCATACAAATGGTTAGTAAAGGAGATAATATCTTTAGTGAAATATTAAATGAGACTCGCCAAATAAGCACAGTGCAGGACTTAAGAACAGAAATAAGTAATCACATAGCAAAAGATCAAGAAAAACAAAAGAATAGATATGACAAAACAAAAATAAAAGCAAGAATTTACAAATTAAATGATTTAGTAAAAATTTTGAAGCCCGTCCCAAATAATGAAGGTAAATGTAAAAAGTTACTCCCTAAATTCACCGGTCCTTTTAGAGTTACTAAAGTTCTAGAAAACGATAGATATGAAGTATCAAGCATACCAGGTACTAAAATAACACAGAAAAAATATTGCAATATCTGGGCTGCTGATCGCATCAAACCTTGGATATCAACTTACAATGAATTTAATTCTGACAATGAAAGTAGCGATAGTGCTACTGACACTGAAGATCGCTAGTTACAGATTTAATTTGTGCGGATGGAGTGATTGTAAATGATTTGACTAATAATACTTATGTATAAATGTAATACAATAACTAAATGATACATAATTGTGAATCGTTGTGAATTTATATGATTTAGATTATAATATAGATTGCACATCCCGATATACTGATAATATAGTATAGTTTTGCTTATAATATGGATAATTATAATAGCTGTAGCTAAAATCAAGTATTGATAATAATAATAATTTTTGGTAAGATTTATGAGATTTAGTTATACTATTCAATTGTTGATGAAATATTTTCTGTTGATAGATCCAGTGATATTTTATCATGATATGAATTGGAGGCATTATATACTTTCTGAAGATGGTTCCAGTGGTATATTATTGCTAAACATCGAATTGTCTTGAATTGGACGTATTATATTTGCTGTTGATAGATCCAGTGATATAATATTGCCAGAAGTTAATTTGATCTTATTTTGAAAACATACTACTTGCTGTAGATAGATCCAGTGGTATATGTTGGCAAAATTTGATTTATGTTCGACTAATGATTGTGTTAAGGAATTTGGCCTAAAATATTTGCTGTTGAGAGAACCAGTGATATTTTAGTAACCAATTAAAGGTCAAATACTTGCTGATGACAGTTCCAGTGGTATTTGATTGGCAGAAATTGATTTTATTGTGAATTGGGGGCATAATATACTTGCTGAAGTGGTTCCAGTGGTATATTATTGCTAGAAATTGAATTTATCATGAATTAGAAGCATAATATACTTGCTGAAGTGGTTCCAGTGGTATATTATTGCTAGAAATTTATTAGATCTTGAATTGGACCTATTATACTTGCTGTTGACAGATCCAGTGGTATAATATTGCCAAAAAGGTATTGATCTTGTTTTGGAGACATATTACTTGCTGTTGATAGATCCAGTGGTATGTGTTGACAAAATTTGATTTGTGTTCGATTTATGATTGTGTTCAGGTATTGTACCTAAAATATTCGTTGTTACCAGATAAGTATACTTATGTAACCAAAATTGTTCTTTTTTTTAAGAATGTTAAGCATGTTTAAAAGTTTGAGGTCAAACTTATGGTCAGGAAGGGCCGAATGTTAGAATTTCAAGTCACTTGAAGCACTATTTAGGCATTCTACGTTTCATTTAATATGTTGTTAAGTATTTAATAACACATTTCGAATATAAAAGTATGTAACTGACTTGACAGACTTCATATTGTGTTTAAATTTAATATAAAAAGTATGATTTTGACTATGGATAACGTAAATATAAGAAACTTCGTTTTAACGTTAAAACATCTGATAAATCCATAACATTTGTAGAAATGTTTTTAAAAATCATTTCATATATTTTTGTTCGATATTTCTTACCAACATGTACCGTTATTTTTAAGTGACAGCCAAACGATGACTTTGTATTTAAGGCGACATTTTCTGTAAAAAGGGACATTCTTGTCTCGGCAGCGAAAGAATACGGACATAGTCCAGTTATTAAACTAAAATATAAGAAGTGTGAAATTGCAGTTTTGTTTTATTCTGCCACCCTGATAGATTTTATACCTGTTGGCTGAAGTTTCGTCCTAAAAGGGACGGTCTTGGTGAAGGGACGTCGATAGGACGGACGGACATTGAATAGGACGGAAAACCGTCCTAAATAGGACGGTCTGGCAACACTGCACAGAAAACAGAATACAATTCTAATATTGCGACTGAAGGACTTTGTATCCAGGTCATGAAATAAATTAAAAAAAAAAAAACTAAAAGTCAGCTGTTCTGGGGCCCAATTCTCGTACTTTAGATATCACATTCGATAAATATCTCAAAATCAATCATCAAGCAACAATCCCTATTCAATAGATATTTTATCTATTGTATTAGGATTTGTGCTACAATCTACAATCATAAGTTGGCGGTGGCGATTTGAGGAACTAAACCACAGACTACTTAGAGGTACTAGGTACAACTAAACCGGCCAGAAGGTGGCGGAACAAATTCAATCGCAATTTTAGTATGTTGCGGTATAAAAAATGTATGGTGACCATCTGCACAAATACTTGCCTATTCGATATTCTAAAATGGTATGTCTTATAGTCTATGTGTCTTATGTGTTTAAAGAATATTTCAATTAAGATTGAGCAAGGTCTATTTTTTAAATGACCAAGTTTTACAAAAATCTACTTAATTAATTGTAATTTAAAAAATAATATTAATGTTCTCATCATCATCAACAGATGAAATACGTCCACTACCGAACTATTTTACTATTTTTTAAACTGAATATCCTGTATGGGAGTGTTCGCCACAATACATCACGGTTGGCAGGCTTTTTGTAGACCACAGTATAAATTAAGAAGAATTACAGAAGACAAGAAAATGAAACAGGTTTTGGCTCCGTGGTAGTGCCATGTGCTGCCGACCTGTTGGTCGGGGTTCGACTCCTACAATAAGATTGAGCTTTCGATGAAGGCGATGCACCATGCTATTAGTACATCATGATGCACAAATAGCATGGTGGTAAGGCATTTTCTAGTGCTCCTCTGGCTAGTTACCACTATCAGTTTGAAAATGTATAGCTAAATACGTATCAGTGTGTTTCGACAGCCGCGCTTGAGAGCCAATTCTAATCCAAGCTTGAAAATTAATTACCATCTTTGACCAAATCGTTGGTTAAGATCAAGCAAGTTAGTGGTCAAAGGGTATAAACAATTGAGAGTGGTAGTAAGGCGAGCACTAAAAAATGTCCTATCACCATGCTGTTCGTGCACCACGATGTTTTCCTTCATTAAAAGGTCAACTTTACTTTAGGATTCGAACCCCGACCTACAGATTGGCAGCCAACGACACTACCACTGAGCCAAAAGCTGTTTCATTTACTTGTTTTTATAAATTCTTATCAATTTTTACGCCTGCCAAACGAAATGTATTATGAGTTATGACAAAACCCACAAAAAAAAAAAGAAATCAATTTGAAAAAAATAGATAAGCTAGCTCAATTGTGGACGTCTTTCTGATGATGAGGTTAAACTTTCCTTTGTTGACCGTCGATTTTGGGGGTGAGGGGGGGTGAGGGGGGAGGGGGGAGGAGGGATACCCCCCTGTACCATCCCCACCCTGCGGAGCCCCATGGTTATGGAGATATCCATGGTTAAAGTTTTGAGGTTAGACTACATTTTTCCATATCTATCGATTTATGGGGCGGGGAGAGGAGGGAGGGGGTAGGGAGAGGAGAACTACTCCCCCTGTACCATCCCCACCCCGCGGAGCCCCATGGTTATAAAGATACCCATGATTAAAGTTTTGAGGTTAGAATACAGTTTGACTCCGCCCTAGCTTCGGCGCTGCGTGAAGAGCAGCCCTTCCGCCCTTGCGTGACGAAGCACGGTCACTCGTGCTCGGCTCCGCAGCTTCGGCTTTGGTCGCCTTCGGCGACCAGCCTCCGCCGCTCCACCTCGCACGGTTCCCGTGCTTCGTCACGGCGGGCGAGGGCTGCTCTTCCTTGCGCGCCTCCGCCTTTTTATATACACTCTAGGGGTAGGGCAGACAAGACCACGTGGAAAGTGGGGTGCTCTGATTCGGTTTTGGGTATTTTTTGATATTCATGTAGTGAGAATAAAACACAACAACAAACGATGACTGACACTGACAACTAACAGAAACAGATAAAAAGACGCTACAAAACAAAATGGCGTCGCTTCACGTTCCATTCCGCAGTATAAACATAAATTTGTTATTTTTTGTGTAAAAAAAGTCAATGTAATTGTGTAATAAAGCAAGGTTATTGTGCACATTAATTACACACCAAATTTAATAATTTAAAATAAAATTACATTTTAGAAAATATAAGAAATAAAATTTAATAAAATACACCTCTAGCATCAACGGAACGTAAATGTCAACTTTGACGTCTACCATGACAGTTTATCCATAAAAATCTTGCAAATGGCGTGTTATTTTCCAATTTATATCGAAACTTTAAAAAATGATATCTCGTAAACCGTGAATCTCCGCACCTTGAGATATTTGTAAAAAGCTTTCTATTTAAGAGTACTAACTACTATAAAATCGTGAGTTTCCAAATCGACGGTCAACAAAGGAAAGTTTAGCCAAAAATAGACCCTGCTCAATCTTAATTGGAATATTCTTTGCATTGAAGGCTGGAAATAGCATGTGTTAAACCAATTTAGAATCTCGATGAAATATGTAAGTGTTTCTGTAGTTGGTCACCAGGCCCAGGTCACCTTATACTTTTTTACATCACAACAGTTCACACTTACGATGTAAAAATTAGTAAAAGTTAATATTTAACTAAACAAAAACTAAACCTGCCAACGTTGGTATTGTTACTGGAGTTGGGACCCAACGTGTAGAGCCGGCGTTAGTGTCTTGGCAGCCATAGACCTAGAGTAATAATGAATACCAAGGAATTTATATACTACGTACGTAATCGGAAGAATCACTGATAACAAAAACGTGTCCGAAAAAGACTAAATGTTAAGGAGGTTCACTCTTTCTAGAAGGGTGACCTTACTTTATGAACTAAACGGGACAGAGAAAATGTACAATGTGTGTCGTTAACAGGCAAAATTAATGTTCAATTGTGTACAATAGTAGGACCCGTACGACCTCTCATTCTCGACGTCTGGCAACACTGCTTGGCTGGCTCGTGGCTCAACATTTTGTAGCTCGGATGCAGCGAGCAACACAGAATGTGATTGAATAGCAAAAATACGAAAAGGATTTACTTACATGTGAAAATTAAATGTAACACCATCTTTTTGTAAGTTAGATGTCCCAGACCTCTTTTTACAGCAGAAAACTGAGCAATTTAGCATTTTAACTCAGGACCGTTCACTCGCGCGACTAAACTCAGTTTGGCAAAAATCCGAGCGCAACTAGTTTTATTAAGGACGAACTAGTCGTTCATTTCTCCATACAAACGTACTTGGGTGATTACTCCACTACTTGACGTTTTAAGTCGAAAATTAAGAATAATATCGATTTATCTCTTTGTTATCTAGGTCAGCCTGCTAATTATACAGAAAAAAAATAAGTGGCTTAAAAGTAATGAGCCTTCAAACATCTGTATTTTAGCACGTATTTTAACGCAAGTTTGGACGTAAATAAATTACAAAAGGATTATGAAAACTCGAAAATAAGGTACATACTAACAAGCTTTAGTTTATTGACATTTCAAATAACTTTGGTCTGACTAAATACATTCAGTAGTTTTGTCGTAAAACCCCAAGCACCAGAAGCCAATTCGTACATTTTTGCGCGCCGGTTTTCGACTTTTCGGTTTTCGTCGCGACTTTACGAGAGTGTGTAATTGTGTATGTGCGAGCATTAGCCTCATACTACTCATCGCTGCAGAGTCTTACCTTGTCCCACGAATGTTAGATGAAATAGCATGCATTTTAGCCGCGCCCACCGGTAAGTTCGCTCCATGGACTAGTAGGCTCTTAAGTGAGTATGCCAATTTGGACTCGTACTTTGACAGAAGGGAAATCTGGCGAATGCCTACTCCCTTCTGTGTTGCTCGCTGCTCGGATGTCAGTCAAAAAGCTGAACGGCCTGTCAGATTTACGTAGTATCTCTTATTATTATTTTCTATATAGTTTGTGGCAGTGGCTCGAAAGTTCGAATACAGAAGGAAAATGTATCGGGACAAATACATATTTTCAGTAACATAAAAAACAAATGATATGATACCATATCCAAAAATTCGATCAAGGACATGGTAAACTCCAAATCACTGTAGAACTAACTTTCGTGTTTGTTAAATTAGTTTGAGTAACATTTTATTATTTTAAGAGCTATCTTAATTCAAACTAGAGGTTCAAATGTATTATTTACTTAGGTTTTCTTTTTAACAGGTAAGTCCATGGTAATATGAAGTATATCTGAGGATGTCCATATGGCCACACTAAAATTGATGTCAAATATCAAAATGTCGTTTTACAATTAAAAATTAAATCAAAATTACGTTTCCAGAAAATAAAGAAAGAAGAAAGAATATTACTGTTGTTACTGGTTGACTTTCTGGCTAATTTGTTATGATTTGGTGTGTTTTGACTTGGTATATTGTTGGGAAAGTTATGAAAATATGTGTCTTAGTGCGTTTGTGAGAAAGGACACATGTAAAATGGAAAAGACCGATTTTTTAGCATAAGTGTGTGTTGTGTACATATTTTTAGTTTATTTTGAGATAGGACTCGTTAAATATTTAGAGAAAGACACCCCTTAATCTTTAGGACACATAATGTCGAAGAAAAGTGCACACAGATCTTGCATGATTTGTGGCGTCAAAGAAGCAGTTGTAAAAATAATATACGAGTGGAAAACCCAGGAGAAAACCCTACGTATACTAATATTTTCCTTCGACAATGGTGGAAAGATAAGTTCATTCATTGACATATCCAACAAAAAACTTTTGTAAAGTCATAATTTCCCTTAAAAGTTCTCTCCTTACGCGTAAACAACAGTATAGTAAACAAAGCCTCGAAAGCCCTAGGATTTGTTTTGAGAATATCTTCTCAGTTTCTCAAAATAAAAACATTAAAAATCTTGTATTGCGCGTACGTGCGAAGTCACCTCGAATATGCCTCTCAAATTTGGAACCCGTCTTATGGTATCTACATTAATCGTATTGAAGGCATTCAAAGAAAGTTTGTTTTTTGCCTAATTATCCTGCGCGGTGCAAGAAGCAGCATTTACTTCGGCTTCACGAGAGAAGACGCATAGCAGACGCTATCCTACCTTTTTAATGTAGAAATTAACTAAAAAAACAAGAAAATTTTTAATTTCATAACCAACTAACCCATGTTTCGTTGTCCAGCGTGGCGCGTTACGTTTAGTTAAATTTGGTATAGATCGAACTTAGGACACTAGACATTATTTATTACCCACATCATACCTATATCTTACAAAATATTAAATAAGATATTTACGCAACATTTTGTTTACAGATGATGAGATCCGTCAGAATGAGGGTTTCAAGAATGTATCCCTGGGCAAAGTGATTCCCGCTGCTTACAAGGAGTCAGCAATTCCATTCCTTTCTTAACAACTTTTGTTCGTGGGTGTTGTGTTGTGTTTCTGTGTGTGTGTCGATACCCCCGCAGGGAGTCCTAGTGCAGGGTGTCGAATGTATAATAGTGTTTGTTTTGTGTCTTTTTGCCACCGCTGTACCTATGTTAAGTATTACTGTCTAAAATAAAGAATCGCCGATTAACACTGGCTTTTTATTTACAAATGCATAAAATTAATCATTAGACTGGTTTATTATAATTAACTGCAAATATCGATATTCACTTAGGTACAACACTATTATCGATATCGATCATATTTTTACCAAGAGTTACATCACTATCCCCACTGTCACATTTTGACACATCCGCCATTATATTCTCTTTGACATCCGCTTATATGTTGCCAAAGCAATTCATTTGTTAGCTTAAAAACCGCTCTATGGAGTTCCGCCTCTTACCGGGATTATATTCTCTTTGGTTTGTGGTCAGATTTTAGAAAGATGGCGGTGGCTCTGTCACCCGAACAGGAGTTGGTAAGTTACTTATTAATTTTAAATTGAATAACTATACGTTGTGTTCATTTATCGACATGAAAGCCTTAGTGTTTGTAGTCCGATTGATTACTATGTATATTATTGTATTGATGTCGTCTAAAAATAGTAAAGGATATGGAACACAACTTCGTCGTTCACCATGTCATCAATGTTTGTTTTGATTGTATTGTTTTACTTGGTTCTTGTAAGCTGCAATTTGAGGTATTCACCTACGTTGGTTACAAACAATCCCAATAAATAGTAACATATTATTTGCTGTCGGTGCTAATAATTGAATACATCCAACAATAGCGTCCGGTTTCTTTGACTCGAGATCGAGCTCTCAGAGTTGAACTGGCTATGTATGCCCCTCCTATTTCCGTTAATAGTTTTTGCAGATACTTGTTTTTGTTCTATGTCGTAACTTGTATTGGGAATATTACTTACCTACATAGTAAGTGTTCCGAAAAGGCAAATTATTTTGTAAAACCTTGTTGTATTCCCTAGTGTGTTAATGGGTATAATTAAATTCGGTTGCATCTGCTGGTGAATGGCTACTTTTGTTGTAATTGGATGTACATGATTCCTGAAATTGCAGGACCAAAATACTTAGGAATATTAATACAAAGGAATGCTGTCTCAACCTGAGGCTGACTACTAACATTGGCAGGTAAACTCAACTTACAGACTCAGTTTCACTTTAGTTAAACATAAAAAGTAACCTTTATCTGAGTTTTGTGATCCTGTTCAAGGTGAATCTTCTTGAAACTTCAGTTTGCATGTTCTTGAAAAATAGGTCTACAGTAACGATCCTATAAAACTTCCATTTAGTTACTGTTATACTTTTTTGACTGATTGCATGGACTTATTTCATACATCACTAGTGTTCCAAACACCATAATTTGTAGGAATTTCCTATGATTTACCAATATCCATTGTCATAGATATGCTTTTTCCCCATTTTCTATTTATTATTCTGTATAGGTACAGTAGTTTTGGGTATTATGGCACAACCCTTTTTTTGAAACTTGAACTGTGTGAGATCAATTAGTCTTTTTGAATATATTTCATTTGTTAAACATGTCAGTAGTCAATAACTAGAAGCATAAAGTAATTATTGCTTTAAAAAATAACCATAAATATGTTTTATTCGTAAATTTGAACAATTTGTAAAATCTAAATCTTGGTGGGTATTATGGCCTAGGAACATATTGGATGTAAATGCTGTGAGCCATATTTGCCACCAAAGCAAAATGGAGATACAAAAGTTCACTTTCATTTTTCCTATTCTGAGACAAAACAAAACAAATTTAATATGGAATGTTAACACATAAATATAGTAGGAGCAGGCCATGCCTGTACTTCCTGGTGAGATGCATTAGCCAAAGAAACCTTTTTGACAAGTATACAGTCTTATCTAAAAACCGGTGACTATATGCATACAAAAATTGCTCTAAAAAAGCTACTGGGACTGCAACTGGGAATAGATGGCCACAAATTTTGTTCTTAGTGTGCATCCACATAACAAAAGGAAACTTTCCAAATTTCCGTTTTTTATCGTTAGTGATTTAGGCTGTGAGTGTGGTTAGGACATCTCCTTTTTATAGAATGTCCTGACTTTTGAATTGAGATTTGGCTTTGTTTCGTTTTGGAAAAAATCAAGAACTACCGATCTCTAATTTAAATTTTGAACCATTCTGTCAATTTTATTTATCGAAAAGATCGCACTGCAGGTGAGCTAGTGGTCAAATGCTAACTTATTGAAGATAAATAATTAAAAAAATGAAATAAAAACGTCTGCCCCAGCCAGTGTCACTCGAGATGATGTAAGGATTCTAAATGTACCTCATACCATCCATACATCTAAATCTGTTTAGACATCTAAAACTTATAGTGGAATAAAGAAAGTTGCATACATACATGAACGCTGCAAATATTACATTATTTTTTTGGACAGTTGCGTAAAAAGAACCTAATGGGCAGCCCTCCTTACTTATCCCGCTAGGTGGCGCATTATCGCTGGAGTTGTTTCACTATGAAACTTCATTATAAAATGTTAGTAAGTAAACACATAATCTTCTTTGCATTAAAGCATGCCTCTGTAAAGTGTAATTCAGTGTAAAAATAACGGTACATACTACAAGCTTAATTTGAAAATGCCATTGACAACAAACAAAGAAATGAGATGAACAGTAAAAACGATCAAATTGGCGACTTTAAGTTTGATGCCCACTAAGTACGCGGAACATATTGCCCCTCACACAAACGCGTGAGAATTGATTAGGAAAGGAAATGATCGCAATAAACCAGGGCTTAAGTGTGATTGATAGAGAGACCGGACGCTGAAGTCCGCTCGATTTGATTGAGAGCTCTGGGTTGCTCGTGTACCGTGGTAGATACGATGTCAAAACAATTTAACATCCCGCCAGAGTATGCTAATTTTAAACCTTCCACAAGATCTACAGATTTAGCCTGGGTAAAATTAAAATCACTTGTACTAGGCTGTTTTTAAAAAAAACACTCTAAACATGTGTTGAACTCTCGCTTAGGGTTAAACATGCCTTAGTCGCGTGTATTTGAATAACCAGCGCAGACCTTGATTTAACGAGGGTCTAACCATTGTCTAACTCAATTTTGTTGTGTTGTTTCTAAGCATTTTAGTCATTCATCTTTAAACACTATCAAGTTGTTTTTCGTAATTAGAAGGTATGTCTCGATATTTAGAAGATTTTATGAAAGTAGCTAAACTAAGGGTGTACTTTTCTAAGCTAAGGCTCTTATGATATTTATTTCGACGCATTTTACGTTAAAATCGCCTGGAATTTAGGCTAATTTTATTTAAAATATATATAATAATATACTTTACAAGTCATGTCTATATTCAGCCTGGTTTAATTCTTGGGTCATAGGGTTGGGTGGTAGGTAGGCAATTGTTTTTATATTTTTTATACAATAGTGTTTTATTTATGTATTGTATATAGCTACTAAATATTTTTATAATAACATTAATATTTGATTTTGAACCTAAGTAATATATTTGATTCTTAAAATACAATGGTAACTCAGAACTCCATGGTAGATAATAGGTATTAATGGCCATCGTTATTAATGGCATCAGAATTCAAATAACTAATAATGTAAATGAATATGTTGTAAACACGGAAAACCAGTACGTAGAAGCAAGTCGTAAATCTGATCGCGTTATTCGTTTGTAATGTAAAGCGAGGAATATCACTTTCTGGAAAGGTGTTCCGTTTTCATTGTAATGTAGGTAATTTGAGGGTATTTTTCACGGTTGGTGACAAACTGCGACAATGTGTGCATGGAAGCATATCTCTTGAACATAGCTCTGTACTCATAGCTGTAAGTTTTTGTCCGTAACGGATTCGCCTTGTCTCGGAGGCGAGCCATCCTCGCTGGTGACAGGATCCCGTATTTGCTTTCCACTATAATACTCTCGTGCCTGCGGTGTCGTTGACTCACTGCGACCCGCATACTCCGCAACTTTACCGACTGTTGTCATTTATTCTATCTCTCCCTTGTTTGCTCTGCTCATCACACAATGACTCATTAAATTCATTATGAAACATTTTATCTGATAATATAATTTTAATGTGTTACGAACTTCCCTTTAAGTTCTCGTAACATGTTTTTATCGTTTCAAATATTCTGTTGAATTCTCAGATTCCATGAACAATGCTTACCTGGCGCTGGATAGCGTTTAGGTATTTGCGTGATGCATCGCAATAATGAGCGTGTTTTTCTAATGTTACGTTTTGTTTTCATGCCATCGGAGGTTAGCTCAGGTGTGTATTGTTCCAGGAAATATAATTTCTAAGGACTATTAGAGCGGATAGGGCCATGCCGCTATTGTCGGACTGATTCGCAGAAAACGTAATTGGATGACGTAATTGCATTGGCTTCTACTATTACCTACTCTGCTTCTGTTTGAAGATATTATTAGCTCTAGAGCAATGTTTTTATAGCAACCTCCGCTACACATTAAGTGCTTACCGTTGTCGTCGTCCCCGAGGAAGCTAATATTAGAAATTTCCTCCATTGGCTGTTTCAATAAAATCATAACAAAGAGGTAAAAGTTTGCGGGGCGACTTCCATTAAACGGAAAAAGCTAGTAAAGGTTAGATTTTTCTACAAAGTTATCGAGGTCAGATTTGCTTTCAAATTGACCTTATTTTGAATCCCGGTAAAGTTTATCTACGACGTCGTCTGCTTGTTCTGGATTCTCAAGTGAGATGGAATTAAATTAACTTTGAAAGGGTTGTCGTCGTAGTGGATTGCATTAGGGCACAACTCACAGGTATGTAGGTACTGAGGAATTAGGATTAACAAGAATGCTGCACTATGGTTAATCTTGGCAAAATTTTATTTTGGTGGAGCTTATGTTTTTATTCCGGCCCTCGAAATCACGCCGCGCTACTTGGTAGAGCGTGGCGTGATTTCGAGGGCCGGATGCCGGTGTGCTGTTCTGATACCTTTCTTCGGATTGCCAGTAGCACGCCGAGCCTGCCTAGGTGTGATCGTGCGTGCGATCGCTCTAAGAACTCTCGTTATTGCTTTGTGACACCTGCACAATAGCTATTTGAAGTTACCGTTCGCGGGATAATGTTATCATAAAATATTATGTGTAACGAGATAATAAATATCTCGCAGTGAAATAACCAAATTAGTGTAATTTTAATCGGTTTATTATTTCTTGTGATAGTGGGCAAAGGACTGCAAATTGCAAATTGTGCATTTTTGTTTAATTTTCAAGATCGTAATTATTGTTTAATTTTATGTGCAATACATATGTATATTTCTACATTTCGATTTAGACGAAAAACGTCTCTCTCAAAAGCGTAATAGGGTACTATTATTACGAATTACGTGTAATTGAATTAATTTAGCATTCAACATTGTCGATATTTACAGTTAAAATCGAAGCCGTGCAGAGTATAGTTAACAAAGATAAAAACATCCCAGCCCGCTTCTGTGATTTACGCTATATCCTATAATGTCGTAAGCGCGTGCCGGCTCATACTAATGACACAATATTGTGGCTGGAGCAACCGGCTCGTCCTACAGGAAACACATCCCGGAAGAATTACCGCCCGCACCCCGCACCGGCTTATTTGCATCCGTATACATATGCAACTCTCTCGTGACTTGTTCTCGGCTGCGCTCACTATCGGCACTTTGTGCGACGCCCGCTGTAACACAACCCTCGACACTCGTTACCGCTCATTATAACTCTCCGTCTTTAAACAACTCGATGACTTTGTTCCGAATAGCTTAGTAAATCTGAGACAAGCAAAATTAGCCTTTTACAAGTTTCGCAAACTAATCAAAGCAAAGTGAACTTTTTGAAAGAGCATTCGCTTTTCTCTAGTTTCTTTATTTAAAAACTAGCTGCTGCCCGCTGTTTCACCCGCGCGGAGATATTGGATTTCATGGTTTTTATTTTTTTGCGCGGAACCCTAATTCTTTATCAAATTAAATTAATTAATTAAAGTTTATTACATTAAAAAATTTAAAAAATTAAAGTAACCTAAGTTACTCCTTGTAACATCAGCTATCTGCCAGTTAAAGTCCTGTCAAAATCGGCCCAGCCGTTTCGGAGATTACCCGGACCAAACAAACAGACAGAAAGACAAAAAAATTAAGAATGGTGGTTTTGTTATAGGTACCGTATATACTTTCATATGCATTTGGTAAAAAGCTGTTATTTTGATATTACAATTGGTTTATGTTTATGTTATGACCAGCTCGTCTCGTTACCTAATAACATAAAAAAAAAATGTTTAAAACGTAATATTTTGTATAATCAGGATTAAGTTAGGAAACATGTCTCGCCTCGCCTGGCCCTCCGACTCCAAAATTTGGGTCTGGTAATCGCGCGTTAACCGTAATTTAGGATTCAGTCCGTCCACCACCAATTACGACTATGAAAGTGTGACGCACTTGTGAAATCCATTGCTATTTACTAATAAAGTAAGCCGTGCGTATTAAAGTGACCGTTAAGTTCATGCCGACCATGGATCGGGAGTTCATTTTGAAGGTGGAGTTGGCCTTCTTTCGCCGGCTGCTGAAGATCCTTCGGGTAATAATAGCTATTGTTTTTTTTAAACTATTCTGTCCCACTGTTGGCAAGGCTTCCCCCGAGTCGTTTCAAATTTTTCTGACTTGCGCTTACTCTAGCCATCTTTCTTGATGTGTTTCTAAGTCGTCCCGCCACCTCTTTCTGGATAGGCCTCGGTCTTTATCTCCATTCTTCAAGCACGCTGATGCATGTGGCTGACATGACCCGCCTAATCCCCACTTTACCGTGGCAGCCTGCTTGCCTTCGTCTGTTATGAAAGAAATTAGTACAAGAGCCGTTACCGGGCAAAAATATTTCGAGATATCAATATCATGCATGTAGAAAATATATATCTTACGGCTAATACCTGGAACGAAGTGTAAAAACAATTTTCACCAGCTGTGCAAAGAAAAGCGAAATAGGGTCGATAGACCGCCGCGCTCGCCTCGACGTGTAATTGTTATGAAATTATGAATTAATTCTATTAGTTACGCGTCAATAGACTCGCATAAGAACTCAGCCTCTGAGAAAGTAGCGAGGTGGTATTCCCAGGCTGACTACGCTTATTATGTCATCGCTTGCGTGTAAGAAAATTGAACTTAAAATAGGTTTTACTTAAGATCTGCTGAATGTAACGGAAAATTAAATTAGGTAAATGGAGCAAAAAAATGCTGTGATAAAAAATAGATTTTATCTATCTCTAGAATGTCCTAGCTCCTTCTTTTGAGAGAAGTTTCAAAGTGATATGATACTTGAAGCGCCTATATTGTATGAGGATACAACAGCACTAGAACTTTTAGAATATATTACTATATGTTTGCTCGTCACAAACTTTGTATATAAGCCAGTATCGTGATTTGTTTCTGATTTTAAATGCCAAGTCCGTAGACATGTGTGATCATGATAGTCTAGCCGACTGACTTGTTACTAGGCAAGTAAAAAGTTTCCAGTACTGTTAAAGCCCACATACACGAGCACTCTAATCCACAACATTCCAATCCAACGTTCTAAAAACCGCCCCGTCGCATACCTCAGATGGATTACGTATGGAGGGATAGAAGTATTAGAAATCCAAACGTTCCAAATCCAACGTTCAAGTCATCGTTAGTAGCCGATACGATCCATTTCGCGCTCAGCTGGTAGTACTCGAGATGCAGAATGGCCGAAAAATGGAGCGATGGCGCGCCCGGAATGGAGTGCCAGTCTGTGGGATCGAAATTGGATCATCGTTCCACTCAATCCCCGACGCGCGGAGCGATGTATTTGGAACGCTCGTGTATGGTGAGCTTTATAAATGAGCTTGCCTCGTCTTTTCAGGCTACAAAAGCGTTCCTAGAGACGTTGAGCGAGAGCGGCGCGGCGTGCGTGTCCCGGGCGACTGCCGTCAAGTTCCTGCTCGCGCGCAAGTTCGATGTGTCCCGCGCGCACGCGCTGTGGCGGCAACATGAGGCCACGCGCCGCCGGGAAGGACTCACCAAGTTCAAACCCTTCGAGGACCCACTCAAGACTGAATTGCAGACTGGGAAGTTTACTATATTGGTGGGTTTTTTTTTATATTTTTGTGCTATTTGATAACGAGACGAGATGGTCGTTTGCCTGATGGTAAGCATAACGCCGGCCCATAGTAATTGCAGTGCCACTCAGAACTTTAAAACACAAAGGCCTGCGCGGCACTGCAATGCGCTCGTTACCCTGAGACATTAGTAAGGTCTCATAAGCCCAGTAATTTCACTGGCTACTCTGCTCATCAAACTGGAACACAGTAATGCTTGCACATTACTGCTTGGCGGCAGAATTCACGAGCAAAGCGGTGGTACCAACCCAGACGGACACTCGCAGAAGAGTTAGTCCTATTACCTTTCAACTTTGAAATGAGGTGGCAGGCATGTTGTGGTGGTGGTGAATTTGTTTTTTTTAAGATCTGTTCTAGGGCTCTAGATCACTCCTATGATGATATTATTTACCTAATTCATACTATACCATGACGGTTGAAGATACGTGCCAGGCTCTCATAGGTACAATTTTCGTGTAATTTATAATTTATATATAAGTAGTCTCATTGGGGTTTTTAAAATTAGTTTCGGTCATCTAGCAAATTCTACATGCTTGAATAAGCACGCGTTTGGCGATTAGGCCCGCATATCGAGGGCTATTGGTAATGCTGCAGCGTTTTTTAACAATGAAGAAATCCAAAAACAGTTGAGTGTTGCCACATATAAATCAAACGAGGGTACATCAATCAACCGAACATTAAGTATACGAATAAATCTAGTCTAGTCTATGTAATAGAGCGAAAAAAGCGTGAAAACTAGATTGCGCAACACAATTGTAAATGGGACTAGGTAAGCGTGTTTCAATAGCTGCTGCTCATTGTCGAGCTCCTGCGGCTTTGCTGTTGGTCGTACTTGCTCGTGTGAGCAGTTGAATCATGACTAGCACGTTTAATTATGTTCTCATGAGTAATAGAGGAAAAACTTTAGAAATTCCTAAGTAAATTGGTGTATTTGGTTGTCGCTATATAGAACATTCGCTAATGCACGCTTGGCTCTGCTAAAGTCACGTTGTAAATCACTCGGTGTAAACCCAGATGCCGGTGAGATCCTTAAGTGGACCTAACTCAAGCCTTCCTTAAGAAAGACCTTACGTCATAGGATCATTTCTTCTTTCTATAGTATAAAGCTCTTCCCAAGACTGAAGCCTTCCTTAAGGATGGGCTCCAAACATTTCACAATCGATATTTTTAGTCGCTATTCGACAGTTCTCGACGCAGGATGCCGCGGAGGCATGACGTCATGACTTGAAGGAAAAATACTGAAACAAAACTGAACTTCACTGATGAGTGAAGCTGCCACTAAAAAATAGAAAGAATTTCGTGAAAGGCTCACATTCTATCACTGTTAAAAAGCTACACCCGCGATACCGGGGCGGGTCGCTTATTTATAATAAAATAGTTACCTACTCCCAGTTATTCTAGAACAATTATTTTTTGTTTACAGACAACACGAGATGCGTCCGGTGCTGCCATTGCAGTGTTCACAGCGAACAAGCATTTCCCGACTGAAACAACGCACCAAACCACTTTACAGGTATGAATCTGGAGTTTTATACAAAACGAGGGTACATGATACATACATAGCAGCCAATGATCTCTTACTAAGCAGGATGCCCTGTATTATATAATAGGGAATCAGGAACGGCGAGGACCATTTTCCCACAACACCCAGACACGAAACAAATGCTTTACGCTAAATTAGTTTTTTTATTTTTATTGGTAACGAGACGAGCTGGTCGTTTGCCTGGTGGTAAGCATAACGCCGGCCCATAACAATTGCAGTGCCACTTGGAACTTTGAAACACAAAGGCCTGCGCGGCACTGCAGTGCGCTCGACTCGTTACCCTGAGACATTAGGTATTAAGTCTCATAAGCCCAGTATTTACACTGACTACTTTGCTCATCCAACCGGAACACAGTAATGCTTGCACATTACTGCTTGGCGGCAGACTTCACGAGCAATGCGGTGATACTAACCCAGACGGACACTCGCAGAAGAGTTAGCCCTCCCACTAACAGTTATTTCTACAATGTTGTCAAACTTGTAATAAGATATTTGAATGCATAATAACAATTATTATGCTTATTTTTATCTTGAATGTATGTACACGAGTTTCGACAAATAAAATATATAGTTATCTTTATCACGAGCATCGAAGAAGTAGTCCATGTATGGAGTACTGTTCTCACTTGTGGGATGGTGCAGCCAAGTATCAGCTTGAGGTCTTGGAAACCATTGAAAGACGAGCTAAAAGGCTCAATGGAAACGAATAACGACACACATTAGTTACGACGAAGCCTTTATCGCTTTGGTTGCCGATCAGAAAACAATCGAGACTTAAGAGGTAATCATACAAATTAGATCAACTTTTCTCGATATTTTTCCAACTTGATATTCGATATTGACCTTCATTTTATAGGCATATGAATTAAGGCATCCTCTTCACCTTTATCTGTGCTGCGTAGGTGTAGGGCACCTTAACCTCTTCAAAGGTCTCCGAAACCATGTCTAAATCAATGATTTTGTCAGTTGACTTGGCGGACGGTAAGATCATGGGGTCAAGTGACAGTATATTTTACCGTTTACTCCGAAACTTTCGGGCGATTGGAGTATGTATTGTGAAATAAATTGGCAAATTAATTTGGAAAGGTCAAGTTATTTCGTGCGTTTCCAATTAAACGCTGGGTAACGATGAATTTCTGGTATCTCGGAAATCTCCATTCAAATTGTTAGGCACGATAACTGTGTAAGAAAGAATTTGGTAATTTTTATTCAACAGTATTAATCATTAAAAACCTCAATGAAAAAGTTTATTTTCGACAGTCAGTTTTTGTTTGTGGTAGGACTAACTCTTCTGCGAGTGTCCGTCTGGTCCCGGACCACCGCTTTGCTCGTGAAGTCTGCCGCTAAGCAGTAATGTGCAAGCATTACTGTGTTCCGTTTTGATGAGCAGAGTACCCAGTGAAATTACTGGGCTTATGAGACTTAATACCTAATGTCTCAGCGTAACGAGCTTACTGCAGTGCCGCGCAGGCATTTGTTTCAAAGTTCTGAGTGGCACTGCAATTGTTATGGGCCGGTGTTATGCTTATCATCAGGCAAAAGACCAGCTCGTCCCGTTACCAAATAGAATAAAAAAAAATGTAACAAGATTTTTGTTTCGTACAGCTCCTCTAGTAAGTACGTTGGTAGGTACATATTACCTCGATGGTTATAATACGTGGCACGTTTCTGTTGTCTCAGGGAGTAGTGTACCAACTGGACGTGGCGCTGCAGTCGGTAGACACGCAGTGTGCCGGCCTGGTGTTCATATACGACATGACTGACTCCAAGTATACGAATTTCGACTACCAGCTGTCCAAGAAGATATTAACTATGCTTAAGGTAAGTGGATCTTATTTGGGGAAATTAAGTGACATTCCAACGTGTGCGCTGTTATCTAAGGCAGCCCTGATACCTAATTCATGATTGATAGTTATGCATCAATCGCGGACCATGAGAAAACCACGATCCCCGCTTGACGCATGTCGTATCGTCTATTGTGGTTAGGGTTGGGGATTGATGGAAATCTGGTCCGAGCACGGCACCAGGCTTCTACGACCTCTATTAAAAAAGTATTTCACAATCACTGCATGCTCAGTGCAGACGCCGCGGTAAATGAGCGGTGGTGCGCAAGTGATGTATGTAGCGTAAAGCGGAGCAGTCGTCGCTTTGAGCCCAGACAGGGTTTCGAGACAGCACTATCGGGCAGTATTGCCGTTCTTCTCTATTTCGTGTTTTTTTTTATTGTTTTGCGTCCAGCCGCGCTTGAGCGTGTATTATCACGTAATCCGCGCAAAAGCATGGTTATTTTGACAACAAAACGCATATTTTACTATTAAAATTTTCGTGAGTATCACACATTATAAACTGTTGAAAAACCGGCTATAACTCACGTCATTTGTCGATATTGTCGACCTAGGTTTCGAGCGTGTCCGACGCTCTTCAGTAGTCGTCGCGATCTCGCCGCGTGCACTCCCTGAGGAAGAGCGTCGGACACGCTCGAAACCTACGTCGACAATATCGACAAATGACGTGACTTATAGCCGGTTTTTTAACAATTTAACAAAACGCATACTTGCATAAGCGTCTACGGTCTGCATTAGAAATGTGTCACCTCGTTAATTTTATTTATGGCTTGTTTTTGTGATAATTTTTAATCGTCCTTTGTAGTTAGTTTTTGCGCACCTTAAATATATAAATATTAGTTTAGCAAAAACAAATGCGATTTTGACTTTGCCACGATGTATTATTTCTAAGTGATTGCTAAATTATTGCTAGCTTTAACAACGGTACTCCGAAGCCATCCGAGGTAGTATCGACTCTTAACAGTGTTTGGGCGAGTTGCATAATTTTGAAAGCTATTTTCAACCACATTGTCACACTCCAGTGTTATTGGTCATAACATTTTACTTGTTACATTAGAAATTGTTTATAATTCTCAACGGTACACATTATACATACTTAACTACACTTTCATGAACAGTAACACGGCAAATAGAGAGAGACTCAGTGTTGACACGTAACTACTCGCCACTCTAATCTCTAAAATAGATTATAAAAGTAAATCGCTGTAGTTGGCAGGAATCGTAAAATTTCGCGGCGGTGCACGGTGGCGTCTTTATCACTTTCACGCGGATTTTGACTCGGATTGGTTTGGATTTGTTCACTCCGTTGCGTGACGATTTATCCAGCCGCATTGCCGGGAATTTACTGTTAACTAAAAGTTGTAAAACCTTCAAAGTAATAAAAGAGAGGTTTCGATTTGAAACTTGAACTTTGAAATTTGAATAACCTTGACAAAATCTCAGAATGGTTTGCTGCTAATAATCTACTACTTAACGCTAGTAAAACTAAATGTATTAAATTTTCACTTCCCAACGTACCACACGTGGAATCTAAAGTGGAATTGGAAGGCAGCAAACTTGACCTGGTGAATAACACTGTATTCTTAGGATTAACTATTGACTCCAAAATGCAGTGGGGTCCTCACATCAATGCCCTATCGGGTCGTTTGAGTTCCGCTGCATTTGCAGTACGTAAAATTAGGCAGCTGACTGATGTGGCGACGGCAAGGTTGGTATATTTTGCATATTTTCATAGTTTGATGTCTTATGGCGTCCTACTTTGGGGATCTGCTGCCGATATAGATACCATTTTCATATTACAAAAGAGAGCAGTACGCGCCATCTATGACATGGGTCCACGCGAATCTCTAAGAGACTTTTTTAAAGAAATAGGTATTCTAACCCTGCCTTCGCTATACATTTTGGAAAATATAATGTATGTACGGAAGAATATTACTAAATTTAACTTAAAAAGTGATGTACATGAGTTAAATACTAGAAGTAAACATAAAATTGTTGTACCCGGGTTCAGATTAAGTAAAACTAACAAATCGTTCCTGGCAAATGGTGTCAGATTCTACAACAAAATTCCTAAAGTATTAACTGAATTACCACAAGGAAAGTTTAAACGTATAGTCAAGAGTGTATTAATTAAAAAAGCGTATTATAAAATTAAGGATTATGTAGATGACAAGGATGCATGGAGGCAAACAGCTCAGGAGCCTCCTGGCGACTACTAAACTTTAAATTGTTAGTTGTTAGCATTAGAATCATTGTAAAAAACTACTTTTTTTAAAAAGAATGCCGTGACGAGTTTCTTGCCCTTCTTCTTGCTCGGCCTATACCAATTTGGAACGGGCACGGTGGGTTTCTGGAAGATTCGTTGGCTTTGAGCACGGATTGGGTCTGTTGGTGTCTTTGTCATTTATTATGTTCTGATAAAGACAGCATTAGTTTTAGTCTGTGATTCGGGTAGATGAATGTTGCAGAGGCCGGCTGTTAGAGTCATTTTAACTTTCATAAGTGCTCCTTTGGGGCCTATTTGAATAAAGACTTTTGAATTTTTGAATTTTTTTTTTGAAACCCTTGAAACGACACTATTATTGACTATCGTCTACAATACTAAAGTACAAGATTCCAGTTCAAAGCAACAAAGATATACGGCCTTAAAAAGCTTAATTTCAGTAAAGCCCGCGTTATCAAATCCTATAGAATACTTCACAATGACCTAAGTCTTGAAGACCCAATAACCACCTAGCACCAAGCTATGGTAGCATCAAGAAGCTTTTGATTACCGGCCACCTATTTGCTTATTGTAGGCACGAGTAGTTATTAATTCGGAATTTGGAATCTTCATTGTTTGTGTGACCTTATGAAAGAAGGGGCTGCCTCTGTTATTACATTCTCGTGAGACTGATCGTAGATATGGATTTGCGGTGACAGTTCAGATTCGCGTTTATATCGTTGGGTCATAAATATAATTTAGGGCCAGCGAGAGAGCTTACGCGCGGACGGTATTCAGGTCATTCCCACATCGCACCACCCCACACTCCGTGTTGCGTGCAACAACGATTTAGCACGATCATTACCGTCATGAAGCACTTAAGACGCAAGTTTATTATTTATTTGACCTTAATTCTACGATAAACCATTCTATATTATTTAACCGTGCTTTACGTCCAGCTAACAATAGAGGGGCTTAGATTCAAACGAAACATAAATAATGAACGGACATTAATTTCCACGGGGTGTAAATAATATAAATTTCCGTTACGGTCCAGTGATTTGTCTACAAGTTCCTCTTTGCCCTGTCGTGTGGCAGTTTATTAAAACCTTCGAATATTGGCTGTCGTATATTTTGTTTGACAATATAAATTGTAAGGCTTCGCATTAAAGCAATCTCAGCAAGTTTTCAAAAAGCGGTTATCGTAAGTTGCTCTTTGGAAGATTCGCGACATTCCCTGTTTCGAAACTTCTCAAATATGAGAAAACAGTTCGCGAACAGTGCCGCTGTGCTCGTTACGCGCCGTACTGTCTCGTCTAGTTTGTTTTGATGGGTACTTCTTTTTTGAAGTAGGTATTAGTCGCCGCGCAATTCTTTACAAGGGAAAAAGGCCGAGGAATTAAAATATGTACGACTTCGGAATCTATGGGTAGGGTAGGTGTATGAAATGTATAAAAGGTTTTATAGAGCTTATCTAAACATTATATAATTGGAACAGGTGTACATTTCTTTCCATGATATATTTTCCTACAAGGTAAGTTTATAAGATTATTTATTTTGGTTATTACAATACAATAACTCTCGCTGCATACCAAAACATTGTAAGTACATAATACAATGAAGAACAAATAATTACCGTAATACAATGGGCGGTCTTATCGCTATAAGCAATCTCTTACAGACATTGTACATTTAAATATGAACGGGAATTAGAACTAGTTAGTACTTTACGTTAGTTATAATAGCTAACGCTCTCTGCGCTTTTACCAAACTAAAAGTTTTCGTTTCGAAGCCCTACGCTCTCGTTTCAGCGGACCGCGTTTACATTGAAATTCGTAGCTTCATTTTACCGTAGCGCAGTGGGCGGGCGGGAATCGTAGCCCCTTCGTAGCCGCCCGCCCGCCGCCGCCTGCCCTGCCGCTGTCGACTCGGTCTCGGTGCGAAAACCTGACGTCAGTCGAGCTCGCGACGCCGACGTTATAGCGCGTGTCGTGCGCATTTCGCACTTTAATTTACACCGATACCGGATAAATATTTCGTATGTGAGTGCTATACTGACTAAAACGTGACTAGTTCTCTACTAATAGTCCTCTCGGCGAGGTTCGATGTGATCAGTGCGCCGCGGCGTTTAATTAGCGTTCCGCAAACAGGTGGCGATCGCGTATCGCCGCTATAATCGGTTGTTATTGCTGTGAGTGTGTTGCGGCCGAGGTGTCTATCTGCGAGTGTACTGTGTGCATCCGATTGTTAACGGCTGTACCGCCAGGTTACTGCCGATCGATAGAAACAGCTGAGCATTGAAGACGCCGCTGCCCGCATTGCTTATCTAAGGTACGCAGATAACCGCCCGGGTGACCTATATGAATAAAACGCACCGAGTTCATTATGTATGCGATGTCCGCCTGATATCAACACTACGTAGTTTGTTTAGTATCGCACGATTATTTGGTTTAGATTGTAATGATGTAATTTGAAGTCACAAAACATATAATCAAAAGTGTGAATTTGCAACTTCAAACTTAAACACCCCTGTTCTAATGAGTATATATACCGTTCGATCGTTCATGTAATGATAATAGAAGCATTTCCACGACATAATTCCACAGACATTAGAAACTGTAGCAAATTACCTTTAAAAGACGTTCCCTGATAACGATTAGCCTTGTAAACACGCTTCGTAATGGAAACAACAGAAACGATTAACGCACGAATGGAAAAGTTTTGTTTATGACAGCAACATTGAATAGTTCGTTTTTGTATGCGTTGAGTCTCCAATGAAGGGCAGACGACCGAAGATTGTTAATTTCCTTCTTCGATTCGAATTGAATTCCTATTTATGTGCAGTAAGATTGCAATTCCTTTGAATGAAGACGATTTTCTGTAGTCACCCCTAAACCTTGACAGCATTGCTGCGGGAACATTCTGTCGACTTTCGGGCAACAGTTTGCTAATTACTGATGATTAATTATGCATGTGCCGTTTCGTTTCACGGTTCTGTGGATACTGCTGAGATGTGACGTAACTGTCATTTTCGCAAGTTCCGGTAATTTGCGGTGAATGCTCAACGGCCGAATCATCTTAACCAAGTCGTGAGGTTTCTGTATTCATTCACAGTAGACTCCTTTAATTAATTCTTGTCCATTGTCCTTCATCAAGCTTAGAAAGCTAAGCTGTATAGGTAATATTTAAGTTTCGATCGGACGCTGTTCTTATGAATCTTGATCATATGTAAACGTTAATTAAATTGTGTAAAAATAATAATTGCTTTCTTTAATATTGTAGATAAGTTCCTTTAACTATTGTATCACCAGATCTTAAATGATGTAATCATGAGGGTTCAAATGTAGCTGCCGTAATACACCGATAGGTGGAGATAGATTTTCTATTTGAGGTTCGAAGTTCGACAGGCAAGCACTAGTAATTTAATTCATTTTTATATATTTTACTAACTTTGTCATAGTTAGCGCGTAAAGAAATTAATTAAATTACTTTTAAACTAATCTTCAATTTAACTAAGGCGTTCGAGACCCTCCAGGAACTGGCTTTACCTCCTGTTCGTAGTAATAGTTAAGGTACCTAGAATCGGTCGCGGAGCAAATGAGTAAATCGAATAACTCCTCAATGTATTTTAAGAAAAGGTTTATTGAATTTAGTTCGCAAATAGCCATACAAAAATAAGACTTTTATTGACTCTCTCCATTCGAGTGCTGTTGGCACGGAGTCGGGTTTGTTGTGGAAGATATGTGAAGAGCTACCTACATTGTTTGACCTGCTTTTTTCCAGTAAAAAGATGTCACCTTTATTATCGTGAATACTAAAACTAGATGATTTCGATCGTTGCATATATGAAATCCTAAAATATTTATTTAGAGTTTATATATCATATACGTATTGTATGGTATGTACCTACTAGTAGTAAGATTTCTAGTACTACCAGTGTTTGTACAATTGATCTGGCAAGCATATAATATGTCATGACTCATGAGACTGTCTTAAGGGAAAACGAGTCGTTCATTTCTCCATACAACCGTATTTGGGTTATTACTCCACTACTTGACGTTTTAAGTCCAAAATTAAGAATAATATCGATTTATCTCTTCATTATCTAGGTTGATCTGCTAATTATACAGAAAAAAAATAAGTGGCTTAAAAGTAATGAGCCTTCAAACATCTGTATTTTAGCACATATTTTAACGCAAGTTTGGACGTAAATAAATTACAAAAGAACTAAGAAAACTCAAAAATAAAGAACATAGTAACAAGCTTTAGTTTGTCGACATTTCAAATAACTTTGGTTTGACTAAATACATTTAGTAGTTTTGCCGTAACACCCCAAGTACCAGAAGCCAATTCGTACATTTTTGCGCGCCGATTTTCGAGTCGAACCATCGCGCGTCTCACGGAAATTTTACCACCCTGGCGGGGAGAGGAGGGAAGTGTCTCACGCACACTACAGTGCCCGCTGTGTGCTGCTGTGCCATTTCAAAGTCACGAAACACCGCGATGTTTGTGACAAAGTACTGTCTCGCACCAGACGCGGTCGACCGGCCGGTGCGTGCGGCGGCATCCTATATAATTTGTGGGCGGCATTACGAACAAGCAAAGGTCAAGGTGATCGACCGAAGACGTAAAACGATATGCGTATTATCATAATTGTGTTCTATGATAATGCCACCGCCCGCTATATTGGATTCAGATTTCTTTGCCTAAATTGGATGTTTACCTATGCTTGTGAATTTGGACTTTGCTGCGTTAGAGAAGTGTTCTGTGTTTATTTTTGACTTCAGTACAACAATGGCTAAATCGTATTTTTGTAATAATATTACCTACCTATATCTTTTTCAAATACTAATAAATAGAAATCTATTAATAGAATTTAAGTAAATAGATACTTATCTATTTACGTAGAAACCTACCTATTATTATTCGATTTGTTATTATTACATATTGTGTTAGCACAAAACCAACTTTTAGACTCATGTTTAGCTAGACAGTGTCTAAATAAAAACGTCTATAAAATGATCTATACAAATAAAATTGAAGTGTCTGTTTGTAATATCAAAAATATAGCTTTTTTTACTAAATGCATTTGAAAGTATACACGGTACCTACCAACAAAAACACAATTTTTAATATTTTTGTCTGTCTGTCTGTTTGTTTGTTCCGGGTAATATCCGAAAGGACTGGACCGATTTTGACGGGACTTTCACTGGCAGATAGCTGATGTTATAAGGTACTCCTACTTTATTTTGGAAAAACAACTAGGGTTCCGCGCAAAAAAAACCCATGAACCCAAAAAGTCCGCGCGGGTGAAACCGCGGGCAGCAGCTAGTTATGATATAAAATGATTGTGGTTGCTCATATTTAAACACGTGAGTAAGCCATGATTGGGAGTTAGACGCTGTTTAACACATGTTTAGGGTGTGTTTTTAGTAAGACTAAGACCGATATACGGTGTTATGTTGTAAGTACTTAGGTAGGTACTTATGTACTTACTGATAACTGAGTAGGTACGTACCTACTTATAACCACAGAATAGATAATAGCACAAGTCTATAACCTACCTAGTAAGTACATACGTACCTACTTGAACTAAAACCGCGTTACCACAAAAACTATTTTTAGACGCTGTTTAGCTAAACAGGCGTCTAAAAATAGTTTTTGGTGGTTTTGTCTAGCCAGACAGTGTCTAAAAGTTAAACAACGCTACACAACTTTCACGAGCAAAATGTTTAGAAATAATCATAACGGCTTGTACGATGAGTATTTATTCTATGATAAGGTCACCGTTATCTTCTAAAATGATTAGAAATGTCACATCAGCGGCGCAAGTACGGATCCTTTCGGTCGATAAAATTCGATAAAATTGACAGTTCAAATCGATAAAGTGGGATTTATCGAGCCTCGAAACAATCGACAAAAGTTATCGAAAAGCTAGGTCGAATCCAAAGAGAATATACAGCTACTACAATACTTTATGATCAGACTTCGGTACTCGCAACATTCGATAAATTTGTCGAACCGACTTCCGTACTCGCGCCGCAGAATTGAGGTAGATAATGGTTAGACACTTCTTAAATCAAGGTTTGTGGTTAATTACTTATTTAAACATGCGACTAAGGCATGTTTAAGAGTTAAACGCTGTTTAATACTTGTTTACGGTGTGTTAAACAGAGTTTAACTCCTAAACATGCCGTAGTCGCGTGTTTAAATATGAACCACAAATCGAGATTTAAGTAGTGTCTAACCATTGTCTAACTCCACTCTGTTGTGACTTTTCTAATCAGTTTAGAGGTTTATCTTTAGGCACTGTCGAGTTAAACAGGCGTCTAAAAGTTAGTTTTTGTGGTTACACGGCTTATGTTGAAATATAAATAAAAAACCAAAATAACCATGGTTTTGCAACAATTACACATATACGAGGTAAGTATTTACACGCGCATCGCAGTTTGAAGAAAAAAACATCTAAAAAAACCTCTAAAATCCACTAAACGGACGAGACCGGCACTACGGCCAGACGGTCTGGTTTCAAAGCGACGACTGCTCCGCTTTACGCTACATACAGCACTTGCGTACCACCGCTTATTTACCGCAGCGTCTGTACTGAGTACGCAGTGGTTGTGAAATAATTTTTATCTTTCGTAGAAGCGAGAGTGAATCGAGAGCGGTAACTTGTGCGACTTTCAATCCGACGCACCATAGTTCTTATCTCTACTCGTCCCGCACCAATAACTTATATCAAGTTATGTGCGGATTATTGACACTCGCTCTAAAACGGTGAGGAAAACATCGTGAGGAAACCGGCATGTTCAAGAACCACAAAATTCGAGGTCATGCGACATCCACCAAGCCGAACTGGGCCCGCGTGGTGGATTATGGCCCATCTCTCTAGAAAGAAAGAAAGAAAGAAAATACATTTATTTCTCTTTCTCTGAGAGAAGGCCGGTATCCCAGCAGTGGGAACGTAAGAGGCTGACAATAATAACAATAATAATAGTAGGTAGAAGCGGGTGTTGTACTCGGACTAGATTTCCATCAAGCGGCAAGCCCCAGCCACAACCTCAATAGACGATACGATATGCGTCAAGCGGAGATCGTGGTTTTTCCATGTTTTCTCGTGGTTCGCGATTGATGCTTATCCATCAATCATGAATTAGGTGTGAGGACTGCCTTAGCGTTCGGACTAGATTTCTACCAGGCACCACCTTAGGCAGTACGTTATGCGTCAAGATCACCATTTTGGTTTTTCCATGGTTTGCGCGTGGTCCGTGATTATGCTTTGCGTCAATTCATTGCGTCTAATATTATAGCCCTTTAGACCACTTATTTTATATACATATACGTTTTTTTGCCGTAAAAAAACTACGGTTATTTCGCCGTGAGTAGATAGATAACTTTATTGTACACGTTATATAAAAAAGCTTTATATATTCATAAAAGTTCATAAACTAGCTGCTGCCCGCGGTTTCACCCGCGTGGATATATTGGATTTTCTTGGTTTTTATTTTTTTGCACGGAACCCCAATTATTTTTCTAAAATAAAAGTAGCCTAAGTTACTCCTTATAACATCAGATATCTGCCAGTGAAAGTCCCGTCAAAATCGGCCCAACCGTTTCGGAGATTACCCAGAACAAACAGACAGACAAAAATTTAAAAAATGGTTGTTTTGTTATAATAGGTACCGTATATATATACTCTCATATGCATTTGGAAAAAGCTGTTATTTTGATATAACAAATTTTTTTTCTGAAGAGATAGGGTGATCTTATCCGTGTTACCCGCACGGCCACACGGCCCTTCCTGTGATGATGATGGTGATGAATAATAAAAATGAATGAAATGAATAATATAACTCTGTAGGTAGGTCGATACGAGTAGGTATCTACTAAAATTCAATACAGCAAATTATTTGAATTTACTAGCTGCGTCACGTGATAGAACAGAATAGGTAACAGTTAGTACTACGGCGCGCTGAATTCGTGTTTGTTTTTGTGTTTGTTTTCTCGGAAACTACTGCATGATTTTCATAGCATTTTCACGAAATGGAAGAGAGATCATCCGAGAATGTGATAGGCTATAATCTAGAATTTTTAATTAGCTTTAAAAGCCGTCTGGCGCTCATGTTTTGTGTTTGTTCGGGGTAATCTATAATAATTCAGAAAAAATCGTCCCGTTGTATAGTTTCCGATGCTTGCGCTGGCCATATATTTATAGCTATAGGTATGAAAATTATGTATGGAAGAAATGCCTATAATATCTAACTTGGTGTTCCAAAAAAGAGTTTAGGTAGGTACCTTTATTATATTTAATTACTCATTTATCGGTCGCTCTGGCAATTGAATTACAGTAGGTATGAACCTATGTCTTCTATAGCTAGGTATAAGAAGTAGGTGAGTATGATAAAATACGTACTAAGCAATCAGTAAAACACAAAGGTGAAAGCATAGGTAAGCAAAGCATAAGTAGGTAAGGCTTTAGGCTACCCACCGATCTTTCTAGAACATTTTCTGTGAGAGTCCATTTGGATGAGTACCTAGGTACCTATTTTACCTCCGCTTTACTTGAAATCCTCCGGCGACGACGGCGGCGCCCGGCTGCGCGGCGCCACAGAATAGGTAAGAGTTAGTGCTTGGGCCCGCTGAATTCTACTTATTATAGTTATACCTTATCACCTATATTTACTACTCATTTATTGGTCAGTACAGTGGCATGTAGGTATGTACACTACCTATGTCTCGTATACTAAAATACCAGCCATAGTCAGTCAACTTTTTCAAAAATGTAAAATAAAAAGCATGACCGACTGAGATATTCTTCTTAGAAGATATTCTGCGAGAATTCGTCTGGATGGGTGTAGGTATACGGTCTATTATAATAGGTACATAGGTACCTCCGGCCCGCAGCGCAAGTACGGATCTTGTCGATCGATAAAATTGTCAATTCAAATCGATAAATTGGGTTTAATCAACTTTTTATATAATTTATCGAGCCTCGATACAATCGACAAAAGTTATCGAATAGCTAGGTCGAATCCAAACGAAATATAAAGCTACTACAATACTTTACGATAATACTTCGGTACTCGCAACATTCGATAAATTTATCAGTTGTTACGATTCGACAAATTTATCGAACCGACTTCCACACTTGCGCCACTGCACCGCCCGGACTCCGGTTCGGCGCGCGGCCGGCGGTAGTCCGGCAACGCCGCGCGCCGGCGCGCGCCTGGCATGCAACGCCGCGCGCCGGCGGGCGGTAATGCCGGTAACCCGGCATGCAACGCCGCGCGCCGGCGGCGGTGGCCCGGCTACCTAACCTTTGCTTTGATTATAATTCTATGCGGCGGCTTGGACCGGCTAGCTGCTACTCGCCTCGCGCATCCAACGGTTTCCCGCGCTTTTGACAAGGTCATCGGTCCACCTAGTGGGGCCGGCCTTTGTGCTTAGAAGTTTGAGTAGGTACTGCAATCGTTATTCTATCAGAGTAATATAATTATATGTGTTATACCATCAAGAAAATGACCAGCTCGTCTCGTTATTCAATAGTATAAAAAATATGGTCGGTTACATAATACAGTGTACGTGATAATAAATATATACCAGCTACTGAGTACGTTTCTATCGTACTAATATTATAAACTCGAAAATTTTTGAGGATGTTTGGATGGATGTTCATTACTCTTTCACGCAAAAATTACTGAACGGATTTTGATGAAACTACAGTACGTAATATAGAGGTTATACATCAGAATAACACAGACTATAATTTATAAAGATATTGTATTTGTACCTAAGCCAGGCGGGCGAAGCCACGGCCGGAAGCCAAGTAGGCTATATAACGTACTTACTAGAACTATAAATGTTGAAAAGTACCTTTATGTAAACAAGTCCATGTAACAAAAGTTACATCGATCATGAAAAAAACCACGACAGTCCTAGCTAGTGTCGCTCGGGATTATGTAAGGATTCTAGCGATACCCCATACATCGAAATCTCACCGAATCACGTATGTACGTGAGTTTCTTTATTCCACCAAAACTTTTGTGCAGTTTTTTGTGTTATGTTTTTAGGGTTCACGTATGTTTGTATGTATGTATATACAATCACACTCATTACATTACTCATCACACTCATTACTCATTACACTCCTTTTTTGTGCAGTCGTGTAATAAAATACCTACTTATCTAAACGAAAGGTCATCCTGGCAGGAGTATGGGTGAGACATTTTTTGTGTAGAAATGAGTGATGAGATGTAGGTACCAATGTGTGTGGGGTCGCTGACCCGCGCATTATATATTATAATGACTTGGAGGACTGTTATAATACTCGTAGGAATCACCTAAAATTATTAAGTTATGTAGGTACTTAGGTAGGTAGGTAGTTACCTACCTTACAAATATACCGCCTGACGTAGGTAACTACTCCCGCGCTGGCAGTTTTCATTCGGAAGTTATCGTCGAACACATAGGTAGGGTACTGTCTGTTACCTATAATATACAAACTTGTTATTGTCTATAGTGTACAAGTTTGATTGTTGAGAATAAAACATGAAGAACTATTAGATATTACTACCCCTGTACAGTACAGTTACTATACCCCGCGGTTTCGCTCACGTAGCCTAAGTTACTCCTTGTAACGTCAGCTATCTGCCAGTGAAAGTCCTGTCAAAATAGGTTCAGCCATTTCGGAGATTACACGGAACAAAGAGACTAAATTTTTAAAAATGGTTTTGTTTTATGTACCGTATATACTTTCATATGCATTTAGTAAAAAGCTGTTATTTTGATAATACAAACAGACACTTCAATTTTATTTATTTGCATACTTAGATAAATTTGTTTCCGAAAATAACTTCTGCAGATTTCTACGCTGTCCAAATGCACGATTATTTTATTATGTGATGATGAGGTTGAAAATTACACTGCTTTCTTTCTCAGACTTCAAACTATTTCCACACCAAATTTCTATAAAATCCGTTCAAATGATTGACAATGATGAAAAGTATCCTGTGTTCTTTCACAGGCTTCAAGCTATCTCGAAACCAAATTTCTTCCGTTCTATAGATCGACAATTATGAAAAGTGATGATGTTGTTGAAAAGTACCCTGTGTGTTTTCTCGCGCTTCTAGCTATTTTCACACCAAATTTCATTGGAATCTATACACATACATACATATATATACATAAATCCTGTCCTACTCTTCCTACTTCCTATCCTACTAATATTATAAATGCGAAAGTTTGTGAGGATGGATGGATGGATATATGGATAGATGTTTGTCACGCAAAATCTACTGAGTGGATTTTGATGAAACTTTATTTACTTACAGTAGATAATATAGCTTATTACTATGTTTGCAGCGGACTGTAGGCAAACCAAACAATTTACAATTTATACTCAAAGAAGCAAACAATGAAAAATGGCGCGCGCGACGCGATGACCAAACGAGAGCTCAGAATAGATAATAGTACAAGTAACAAAAGCGAGCGCCATCACACGAATATTCACGAAATTTCTTTGAATGAAGAATCGCCATTCATAAGATCACGCATGTGTGCGTAGAAGCGGCAGGTCGCGACTTTACGAGAGTGTGTAACTGTGTATGCGCGAGCATTAGCTTCGTACTACTCATAGCTGCAGAGCCTTACCTTGTCCCACGAATGTTAGACGAAATAGCATGCATTTTAGCCGCGCCCACCGATGAGTTGGAGGGTTCGGCTCGTAGGCTCTTAAGTGAATTTTATCCTTGGCACGGATTAAATAAACCTAGTTCATGGTTTTTGCCATTGAGTCATTTACACATAAATAGCTTTATGCTCCATGGATGTGATTAATATTCTTACCCTAGTTTGCATAGATATGTTTTCACGAAAAAGCTCTATCCTACGGATGAATATCACTTTACGTCGTCGCTCCAATTAGTTTTCTTCGAATCGCTCCTGCATACCTGGTCTACATATGGTTTTGATCGATCGTCACGTAAAGTGAATATGTGAAACGCGTAGGAATTTATTCGCTCTACGTTTTTCTGTTAGGTCGGTTTCAGCTTTATTGTTCTACCGGTTCCTGACAGTAAACTATAGCGCGGAATTATGTAAAGCGGTTATTGCGTCGTATTATCGAGTGCAGCGATGTCATCAATCCATGAGTTTTATGTCACCGAGCGAGCGGATGGCTGGCGGTGGCATGTCGGGAGCCGATCACGTCACAGCTTTCAATACTGTTTTGCCATACGCCTAGTTGGATGATCGGGCACGACGACGAGGCAATTCATACCTTCACCATAGTAATAAAAACATTGTTTCACGCGCCATTATTTTCAGATTACTCTGAGTTCACGCAGAATCCCGCAAATAGTCTTTTTTACGAGTAGCAGAAACGCCAAAGCCGTATTTGCCCGCTCGGTTTGGTAAATCTAAACAATGCGCTGCGGATATTATGAAATACGGCTCTTTCTCCGCGGGTAATGGCCACCGTAAAATTAATAGGAGCTGCTAGGTACTCTTAACGCCGACATTAACGTCGGTTGAAGGTTATTGTAAACCAGAACCATAGTAGGTACGTATAGAGATAGTCTGACTGGAAATAATCCTCTATTCGCAGCTTGACTCGTATTTAGAAACCAAGCACTAGTTAGTTATAATCCTTATCTTGTGTGACGCGTTAACGTTCCTTGCTCATTCAATACTAATAGACGTAATTAGCTGCGAGGAGCACGTTTATCTTTACTTTGTCTTTTCTATTTACTGTCGTGCGAATACAGGGAAATCGATAACAATGCCAAACAAATCTTGTACAAATTTATCTTAACAGCTAATGTTCGTACACGACTCGAATAAGTCTAAAATAATAAGGAAAATATTTCTGATAAACAGTATTTGAAATTACTTGTAAAACATTTCGATGCAATTGTTTTCTAGTTATTGTTTGTATACCAAGAGATGACGCGGTTTCTTCGACTGTATCGAATAACTTTAGTATGTATTGCGGATTCACGGATTTGCGAGGCCGAGGTGGGCGCGCCGACCAGTCTTCAAGAGCAAGGTCGAGCGCCGACGCCACGTGTGTACCGCATACCTATGGAAAGCGATCATCTATACCGGTCTTTACAGCAAAAAAAGCTATTGTATTTTATCGTGCCTATCCAAATCGCTAATCAATACCAGAGATAGATTAAATAACTACGAAACCGTCTCTGTGTTCTCGTGCTTGCTAAATGAGTCCTACCTTCTCATCTCCAAGAGCAAACTCCGTCGCTTCCTTCCTTACTTACTTCTCGTGTAAGCATGTTGCCAACTCTACTGTTGGAAGGCTTTAGAGGCCTGGAAACTACCGATCGGTTGAGAATGGTCAAAGCTACGCTATGAGCTGAGAATCCTACAATATCCTACTAATATTATAGTATATAATACATAATACGTTTATAAACGTGAAAGTTTGTGAGGATGGATGGATGGATGCAATGGATGGATGTCTGTTACTCTTTCACGCCAAAAACAACTGGACGGATTTGGATGAAAATTTACAGGAATATAGTTTTTATATTAGAATAACACAGACTACAATTAAAAAAAAAATATTTTTTTTGTGTGCGTAATATAATAATATGCTTATCACTCGGGTTAAGCCGCGGGCGGAAGCTAGTTAATAAATATTGACCTCGAGCGACGATGTAATTAAATCAGTAGACATCTGTGGCATCTAAATCATTTAAGTTTAGGGGTCTAAAATAATACAACAAAGAGATAGAGAACTTTGAAATAACTCGCAGATTCTTGAATCGCATTTGAGATCAAGGTCAAGCGGCATCGTCGTACATTTATGTCCATGATAAAATATAAAAGGTGCTCTAAATTCTAGCTATAAACATATAAGTAGCAAAGCAATTGGGATGTTGCAAGAAATACAAAATATCACAATCGTCATTTTTCAAAAAAAGGACGTTCACAAAATATACATAATTTCCACAAAGATAATGTTGCAAGAAATACAAAATACATAATTGTTCAAAAAAATGACGTTCACAAAAAATACATAATTTCCACAAAGATACTGCATCTAAGTTTCCCAAATTTAATTTTTTTTTATCATCCATTAGTAATTTAAATGAGATAATAATAAGATTCTTTACATTTTAACGAATAAAAAAATTTAAGACAACTATGTATTTAAACCCTGTTTTTCTCGGCTAAAGTGCATGTTCTTTACGGCCCGCGTAGAACAAGTGACGTCAGATGTTCCGTCTAATTTGTATGGGGTGCTTTAGCGCCCAGTAGATACACCCGACTTTGACTCTCATTTTTGACGTTTCTAGCGTTCTATTTCAAGTTTTTTCGATATAGACATTTGATTCTCATGAGAAAACGAATTGATTGACATCGTAAAAAAAAGAAGAGTCAACATCCCTATTAGCATAACAACAATCGTCAGAAAACTTATAATGACCATGGACAGTTGGACGTATTATTTTGTTTAATTGTTCTACGTTGGTATCGAACCGACCTTGGCAATTTCGTATGCAGCAAACTTACGTGTACTTTAAAATTTAGTTTTCCATCGCTGCTTTCAGCCTAAAACACGTTACACAACACGTTGCACAACCTAAAATAAAAGAAGATCGTCAAGCCACTCCTATTGGAAGATACCCAGAATTATTAAATTAGACTGTTTATAAAGATTTTCTTGGAATATGTTTCGAAAGAAAAAACAAGGTCTTATTTACAAGGATTATTTATCTTTGAATTTATAATAAATTTAATAGGTATAGATAAATGTGTTTATATTGTTATCTTTTATCAACATCAGTCACATTACCGAGTTAAAACCTTACTCGATTCGGCTTTATCAGACATATTCATTCAAGAGTCACTATACGTTGTAGAATAAATATTTTGTAATTTTCTAAGACATAGAAGTACTACATATAGTTCCGAATCTCCTAATAGTCATGTCTCTACAAATCGGTAAGATGATTTTATAACGTGTATCTGGTACAATCTTTACTTTGAAGTCACGTGTCCGCGCTGAGTCACAGCACACGACGCGCTGACCGCGCTGCGCCCGCGACGACGCCATCCTTGTGATCTTGTAAACACAACAACTCATCTATTGCGTAGTTACGTCCCATACCTACTGGCTCGGATCACTGCGGATGTCAACACGACGTGGGCCGGTCCGCGACACATCCTTCCAACATTCTTAACTACGATATATCTCGCGTACCGAGAACTAAATTAAATACCATTCCGGCAGAAGAGCGAGAGCTATTCTTCCGATTAAAAGCGAAAGCCGTCGCTTCCAGAACTTTACAATCCGTAGCTAACTAGCGATATTAATTTTGATCGTTAATCGAGGCTCCAGTTAAGTGGATTTCGGCAGCCAATTTAGCGATTGGCAAATTGATGAAGTTGTTGTCGGGACTGAAGTCGATCTTACTAAGTTGATTATTAAAGTTAAGCGTCCAGTTTTCAATTAGCTGGTGGGTAGGTAGCACCGGAGTACGTCGGTGCCACGGGATGATTAATATCCGGTGCGAGAAGGTCGCGGGCGGAGCCACTGACGTCACCTCCGCTTCGCTCTACTTCCGCTCCTCATACGTGGACTTAATTACAAGCCTTGCCTGATCTTATCGCCACATACTATAGGGATAAATATTGGGAAAGTTATTCCACTAGTATCTGCGAAAAGTGAATCAATTCATGACTGCTATAAAGACGTACAACCGGGTAGTCGAACCTTGACGTCGTTTTTAGCTGAATAAATAAGTGCTTTGTATTCTTAGTGTTTGTCTTTTATTAAACTTTAACTATAACCTATTGCACTAATTTTAATGATTCACTCGGGTACGTCCGACTATCAATAACTGCCATGTTTATACCTGCAGTATAGAGTTTCAGTGACTGTTTTTGATCAGCTTCTTATCTAAATCTTATACGATAAGTCATATACATATAGATACTAGTCCACAAGGTCATTGCTCATTTGATCTATGACGAATAATACCTTCATGCGATGTGACAGGTAATGCGAAGCTTTTAACTGATGTTAACACTCGTATCTATCTTGTGCGTTTCATTATATGTAAACAGACGTCGCACAGTCCAGTAAAACAATACGGCGGTGCCCTAATTATCGAGTGGAGTTTTGTTCTCGGTTGGCGTGCGCTTTTCATCGTTCGACCGGCCATAATGAGATCAGCGTATATGTATATTGTATATTCATCTTTATGCTTATGTAAGCGCGCTCGGTGGTTGTGCCTGCCTATATCATGCTAACGAGCGCTCTGTTCACGGCTGCACTCTTACGGTGTGCTTATTTATGCCATCATGACGCTTGTCTCCACTTATCATGTTTTTGCGGTTTTCCAGTCGCAATTTTTCATCGGAAGGTTTATTTGGAAACATTGACGTAATGCTAAATATTGTTGTTAAATTATTATTATATCCAAACGATGCACTGTTATGATATTCTATTTATTTCTTGAAACGGTCGACTCAGGTCAGCCAGTCAACTGGTGTCAATAGAAGCGTTTGTTTGCATTCAGATTGTGTGTGATACTCAAATATTTGCAGAAGTCAAACACCGGCTGGCTTCCGGTGTCCGTGTCACAACGGGCCGTGATATTCGATAGGGTATTACTTTTAGGTGAGTATCGAGTCGTACCAGAACATGCCATGCTACAAAGCACTACCTGTCTACAAAGGCTTCCTTTCTCGTATTTGTTTGAACCGTATTATTCTAACTGTGCTTTTGATTTTTATTTCGAGGTGACCTATGCCTCTCCCGCGATCAAAGGAGAAATCCGTTCGCGCGCACCTGGCGCATGTCTGTCGGAGTGACAGCTGCAAAACCATAATCACCCGCATTTATTTTTATAAACACCACAATAGTTTCGTTTTATCATTTAACGCGACCGGGTACAAGTAGGGTAAGAGCACTTACCCCAATATTATAGAAGGTTATCTGTGACATATAGGTACAATAATAAACTCGAACAATAAACTCGATTTGTGTACGAAGCAGTGTAAAGCAGAACGTTTCATTGTAACAGTGATTGAAACAGCAACACTCAATTGTTTTGATTTAATAAATTTGTTCCCACATCTTTGGAAGCAATTGGATATAATGTTAACAAAGAACTTCGCATAAATGTTTTACAAATTGCGAAAGAAATAAGAGAAGAATAAGTCACAGCGAAATTGGAAGTAATCGGTATGGAAGCGGTGATACGAAGTGTGACGTCAATCGTAACAAATTGGTTTATAACTTATAACCAGGCTGCCGCGGGAGTTTCCGGTCGGGCACTCTACCTTGTTTGTTAGCCGTTATAGTCCGAAGAGCGCGGAGCCGTGCCGGCTGCCGTCTCAGCGCCGCCGTATTGCAAAACGGGGACGTTATTCATGACCTACATCACGTCGCGGCTGCCCTGGGACATCGCCAGCTACATCCACTGTACTAATTCTTTAGACTACTTACTGCTTAGTAAGTACCTACTTACTTATGGCTTAATAAGTACCTACTTGCTTATCTAGTTTTCTTTAAAGCTTGGATCTGTTGCGGTTGACCTCTGGAAACTAGGAACTAGGTCGGAGTATAATAGGAAAGAGGAAATAAAATATAAATTTTGTTCCACTAAGTTTCTCACTAACGACAACTATTAACATAAATGCACACCATTTTAGTACGGGACCAGGCTCACGAGTTCCGTTCTGAAAATAGGAGACCGTTTATTAATTGGTCTACTAATTTTAACCTCAGCATTTTAGAGGGGGAGGCATTTCGGAAATAATGGGAGTTTTTGCTTTTGTTATGTAAATAGTTTAGAATTAGCCTATAAATTGCTGGTAATATTGGTTCAAATGGAACACAGAAAGCCTTGCAAGGAACCTTGGGTATGTAAATCAGTCAGGTGGCATATGTTCATTGGTAATATTTTTAGTTGAGTAACCATTATGTTTATCTCCAGTATGGCAACCTCTTGAATGATTGCATCAATCGAGGCGCTGTATTCTTGTTTATTATCTTCTCCTTAAAAAGTATTCGTGACAAGGTGATTTAAATTTCAAATATAGTATTGATAATGTTTATTCGAGCGTTTCGTTGATGGCACATTGTTATGAAAGCCATTTAATACGTAGCGTGGAGCGTAAATTTATTTTGGGCTTTCACATAGCTTGTGCCATTGACAATTGATAGAACTGAAACATTTTCCAAAATTTTTGACGGTGTTAAAACTTTGAATGCGTATTAACTATACTTAATTTGTTGTTTCACATTTGTTTTTCTCTATAACAAAAGAGCATGGGAAAAGCAGCGCGTGGGTTATGACCCAAACCTGTATGCAGCTTTGAAGTTTGTACCCTCACATACCTTTGGAAGTCTACTCGACTATTTGCTAATTTGGTTAACAAGGCCATTGAATCAGATCCCATGTTATAAAGACAACATTTATGACGCTCAAGTTATTTTTAAACAAAACATAATGACTTCTCTTGTGGGTGCACATTGACTCTTACTGAATCATAATTGTTGCTAGCCATGAATGGCAAGAATGGAAGTTTTTCACAATATAGGAGGTAAATTTGCAGAGGACGTAAATGTAGTCTGATACATTTTACAGCTGCTATCACATATAGGTCGAATACGTGCAATCGCCCTACACCCTTATTCATAAAAGCTCAATGAGATAATCGGTCAGCTTCTCGTTGACAGAAACTGTTACGCGTGAACACGAGATAAAACACTTTCTAGTAATTAAGTAAGTTACGGAACGTTTATGAATAAGGGCTTTAGTTTTCAAATTTTAGTATCTAATCAGGTTTGCTTGGTGGTATCTTCTTTTTCCTACCCTTATCCCACTGTGTGAGATCGATACAATATTTTCTTCTCTTCCATAAATTTCTATTCGCTATCATCTCGGCATTCACCCCTTTCTTCCTTTCTTACACATCTTTCAAGTAATCCATCCATACTTTCTTTGGTCTTTCTCTACCCCTGTATCCATCTACGTTCATACTAAGCACTCTTTTTAGTATAGGATTATAACGCATGTATGACACACAGACTTGGATCAACAGTAATGCATGGCTGGCCAGCGATATGCACCATTGCCTGGACTATATCGTAGTTGGATATATGTCAATGGGTATTACTGACATTAATAATAATTAAATAACACACGATAAGGGATCACGGCTCGGAGGGATTGGCTCAATGCATGGCTGGCTCGCGATACGATTACTTGCCTGGACTATAATATCATAAAACTTGATATACAGGGTGGAAAATTCAAGCAAAGCAACTATCTTAATAATTATTGTTTTGGGTTGGAAAACTGATCTATAAACTTCTAACTTTTGATGTTAATATATTTGAATCATAGATTCTGATAAACGGTGCAGTCACCAATTTCTTCTCTTTTCTACTTAACGTGGACTGGATTGAAATTTTTATTTCGTATAATAGGCATATCAATGGGTTGGTAAATAACTGAAATTGCTTGGTTATTAACATACGTTTGGCGCATCGTTTACAGTAAACAATACCAGAACATAATGCAAAATATTGCTAAAAATACGTGGAAAGACGCGGGAGACGTCACCCGCGCAACAACTACGTACTCTTACTGTCCATAATAGAGATAAGGAAGACAACTAAAAGAGGCTAGTTAGTATAGATAAAGAATTAAGGGCCAAGTGGAAGTTATCGGTAGAAAATGAGGAGACGCGCACGGCTCAATCCATCTCTGCATGCACGGTTGCCGGTTGGCCAGCGCTATACCCGCAGACATAACTTACAGTATAAATCCATTTGTTTATGTCTCTTAAATGTGACTGTGCTGCGCCCAGATGTTTGGCGCTATTGTATTCTAATGAGGAGAACAGTACTTGAATACGATTTGGATATGGACTTAATTCTTAATTAACTTCATTAAGTTATAACTTATAACCCATGTTCGCCACAAGCTATGTAGTTCCTAAGTTTTAGCCTAGAAGCAATATAGTGGATGATACTAGTCTGGGTTTGGTCTTAGTCATATATAGTTTTTCTAGTTTTACATTTAATCATAGCCGAATCAGATGCTGAAAAGAAAAAAAACACTTGTTTTGACAGAATTTTAACTCATTCTGTTATTGACAGCTTTAGTTTGACCAAACTACACTTGATAGGTCAGCGCTTCACCACTATCTTGCTACGATGTGGTGTAGCCCGGCTACGCTAAACCTAGGTAAGGAGTTTAGAACTGTATGGAAAGTATGCAATTATGCATGCATTATTGTGTTATATAGTGCTAATTCAGTCCAAGCAAAGTAGTTACTTAAATAACGAGATATATGCTCATATCTCAGTGTGCCAAAGATCATGCATCTGCATCTTTTATAATTGCTTTAGTAAAATAGTGTATAAACCGATCCATTTCTAAACCAAGACATCGATAATCCTTGATATTCAACGAAATCGTTTACAAAGCAAAAAAGACTTCTCTTTTAGAATCGTGATTTCGAAAGGCGGAACGATACCTTTATGAATTGCTCCTTAAAATATAACGTTGCATAATACATGGTAACTCTGCATTTACATAACTGAACGTCGACGTGTACAATCAAATCTGAATTTCACTTCAGACACATCAACATTTACATCTGGTACGCTCAGAGTATATCGCCTACGCTTTCCATCGATCCACTAGAGATTTATTTCCGTGAAAATCTGTAATGTGGGCACGTTAGGATGTACGCTGCTACGTTTGATATTTTCAATTAGGGGATGCCCTTCAAGAGCTATGAAATTCAATTTTCCGATGACATTTGTGTGCAAAGGTCAACTTGCACGGGCGGAGTACACTGATATAATATACCATATAATAATATAGTGCAGAGCTCGCTCGCTCCCGTTACATCCATTCTCCGTACGGAGAATTAATAAAGACAAGTAAAGGTCACTGAGCATTATACGCTTACTAACGTTTTATTTATAGACTTTTTAGCGATACCTGGTTTCGCTTTTATACCTCGACAACAAATAAATTTAAAGTTCTTGGATGATGCTAGACTTGGACATTGATCGCGTTGAGGCTTTCCTAGAAATTTTATGTTAGTAACTGTTCGGGCGAAGTAAACTGAAAGTAGGGCTTTGAATTGCTTTTGGCACATCATTTTACAGTTTTTTTAGCGGCAAGGTGATAAGAATTGAAATGTTTTGTAGGAGGAGTACCTGGGTGACCGACCTTCGCTCGGTATTTAATAAAAACCGTTTTCTTTTTTGTGTAAAATTGCCTATCACAAACTTAAAAAGGTAAACTTAAAAAGAAAAACCTTATCTAAATACAAAATTTCAACCAAATCGTTAGAGCCGTTTCAAGTATTCGCACTCACAATGTTTCATTGTACATGGGTAACTAGAGTTAATTTTATTATATTTGGCCAATACCTCGCCTGATCTTAAGCGGCGTTGTAATTGAAGATAAATTTAATGTTAAACCTTAGATTAGAACTGCAGCTGCCGGACAACACCCATAGACGAACGTTACAGAAACGCGTCTAAGCGTGGAGTTTTGCTTCGATATGTCAAAACTTGATATAATATGGAAGCACGAGTCCACGCTTAGATTCTTGTCTGAATTTTAGGCTTAGAGTAATTTATTTAACCTTTGAAGAGTGCTTCCCTTGGGGCCTATAAAGCAATTTGAATGTGAAAGCTAACCTATAGCTCAAGTTGAAAATCCTTTGCTAAGCAGGTGCCTTGAAGATCCACCTGCTTGGCAAAGGATTTTTCAACTTGAGGGTGAATATTAATTACCCTGCGGATTCTGCCACACTTAATGACTAAGTTTTTGGTAGAAAAATATATTTGTTCAGACAAACTTTTATAAAATAGGTAATTGGTTCTGTAATCTTGTGCCGACCTTCCGGCTCCATCATCTCCCTGCACGTCATCTAAGATCAGAGTATTTGTAAAGACAAATCAAACGAGCCCAAACTCAGTGGGGTTACCTCGTTTCGTTTACCTCGTTACAGAGTTCCTATGGCCGCCTTCCGACTCCATCAGACCAGATCTTTCACATCATTATATTGGATTGTCATCCGATTTATATATGACGGGGCGGCGAGTCCAGGGGTCTTTTTAAAAACGGTGACGTCACCACCGGTGACGTCAACATCTTCAGCATCATGGTGACCGCTCACCCCTCGTAGAAAGAAAACACGAAGTAGCTCCATTTTATCTCAACCATTTATTTCGGCAAGGTTATATGGGAGATCTGAACGGTCCGACGGTAGGCGCAACACTGCTTTTTCCAACAGTCGGTCGCTCGTATTTATAGCAAAACAGATTGTGACAAAGAATCTTTATAAAACTTGTTAGATCTTGTCATTCTACTTTAGATTTTAATCTTCAATTGAAATTCATTACTTTTTATTAACATGGGGCCCAGGAGAGCACTCATGATAGTTAAAATAAATGACTCTAGGCGCCCATTCCAAGTAATAGGCCGTACAAGAAGAATGGGCAAGAAACTTGTCGGCAATCTTTTAAAAATTGTGTTTACAGTGAATTTGTTCAGTTTTACAATCATTTGTCTAGTTTTAACAATTCAATGAGTAATTAATGGTTCACAAACATTAATTAGTTAATCAAAGTTTAAGTGAAATTATTAACAATCCAATGAGTAATTTATGGTTCTAAACGTTAATTAGTAAACCAAAGTTAACATTGTTTGATTGTTGTCATTTTACACCGTCCATGAAGCTCGCCTGTGACGTCGTTGCTCCGATACGGCCATTCTGATAGATGGTGCGTGCTCTGCACCAGTCCAGTTATGTTCTGAAACAATGAGACGTTTCCTTCTGAGTTTGGTATCTGTAAGCAACCACCGTTGCTTGCAGTTAAGTTTGCAAGAGTAATAGTTTGCATTTTAAAGAGAAACGAAAATTTTTTTTTTTTTTTGTCTTTTCTTTTCTTTTCCTTTTCTCTTTCTTTTTGCTTTCTTTTCTTTGATCAATTATCTTTACAGTGAAGTTATCTAGTTTCGACAATCTAATGAGCAAACTATTTAGCTAACCAAAGTAGGTAAACATTTAGTTAATCAAAGTAGGTAAACATGTTATGTTTCCTATTGCCCTGCTCAACACTGTAGACGTAGCCCGCTTCGCGCCGACTCGGCCATTCTGACAGGTGGTGCGCGCTCTGCACCAGGCACGGTGTTTCTGAAAACTAGAAATTTGGTTTTGAGGTAGGTACCCGTACACCGGTACACTAGCTGTTAACTTTGTTTCTCATCACTGCATAAATTAAGCTACATTGCTTATTTTCCATATTGTCAAGATTTAACTTTATGTTAGAGTGAAACCATATTCATGTAACAAAATTATCAGCCAACTTTTAGTACCTTCTTAATAATATTCTGTAAACATAACAGTTCACATGCAAATATTCGTAGTTAAACGTAAATAAATTTGATGCTCAAGGGAATGTGAGCAGAGTGTGTATTTGTTTTTGCCAATGCTCCACGCATCATGGCATGAATAGATTTATTATAGGTTCAATGCAAATGCTCCACGCATCATTGCATGAATAGATTTATTATAGGTTCAATGCAAATGCTCCACGCATCATTGCATGATTTTTAAATTCTCGTAGACATGGAGACTGGGAGACTGGGATGTTGCTGTGGTCTGGGCGGTCTTGTACGCCGTGGTCCACAGAGGCTCTAAAGGAAATGGGATATAGGTCGATGCTGCGGTCTGGGCCTTATTGTTATGACCGTGGTCCGCAGAGGCTCTGAAAATGACGGGAATGGAGGGTACACAAGGAATAAAATAATTTAAAATGACGAATATAGAGGGTACACAAGGAATGAAATAATTTGTACAGTGTTACAGACGATTCAAAACTATTACGTTTTATAATTCGGATCCCGAATTGTTAACCGAATATCACTTATCCGTAACAGTCCCCGCGCTGTTGCTAACGCTGCGAATCTAGTTCAATGAAAGCTCAGTATCGTCAATGAATTTTGATAACTACCACATCGCGTATTTACGAGTACCGGAATAGAAAGAACTTAATGAACGCTAGTGCCACTAAGTTTTCAAACTAGCATACAAACAGGCACTTCGCCTTGAATAAATTGCACAAGATTCACAAAAATACCTCAAAGACAAATAATCAGCGATAATAATAATTAAGAATTGTGATGTCGATTAAAGACACTGCCATACTTGAAAAGATTTGGAGGCCTTTTTATTAAGTTGGGTTAGAATTACTAGGTATGGATTTTCGTAGATATCTCGTGGAAATCGCGTGACAATCTCATCGGATATCTCCGGATATCTCGTCGGATATCTCGTCGGACATCTCACGGATCACTCGCGGCCATCTCTTGGACTAACTCGCGGCCACCTCTTTGGATTAACTCACGGCTATCTCTTTGGATTAACTCGCGGCTACCTCTTGGATTAACTCACGGCTATCACTTGGATTGACTCACGGATCACTCGTGGATTGCCCGGGATAACTCGCGGATACCTCGGGATAACTCGCGGACAGCACACGGATAACTCGTAGATTTTTGGTATTTGTGGGTATCTCGTGAAAAACTTTTAAAAATAAAACTCAAGAAACTGAGAAATCTCATGAAAAATTAGAAGTAATCTCTTGGATTATTTGTAAGTTGTAAGTTGCGTTTATGCGCATGCAAGTCTAGTTAAAATATGGTAGAAAAAGTTACGATTCACCTGTATTTTGATGTCATGTGTCCATCGCCTTTTTCTTGGTTTGGTTGCACGTGTTGGCCCGTTCGTGTAGATACCACGGACGCGGCTTGTGTGTCAGCATAATCTTCAGGAGTTGGTAGTGATGGGTCATCTCTCGCCAATACGGTGGTGTGCCAGGATAATCTTCAGGAGCTGGTAGTGATGTGGGGACCTCTGCTGCGTCTGGGCTCGGCTGCATTGCCCATTTGTGCTGGTCCTTCAGGTGACAAGCGGGTGAGAAGGCTAGGATTGGAAAGCTAGGTTGTTCCGTTCCAATCCCACTCCATCTGTGCTGGTACTTCAGGTGACAAGCGGGTGAGAAGGCTAGGATTGGAAAGCTAGGTTGTTCCGTTCCAATCCCACTTCTGATGTCGGGGCGGCGAGTCCAGGGGTCTTTTTAAAAACGGTGACGTCACAACCGGTGACGTCAACATCTTCAGCATCATGGTGACCGCACACCCCTCGTAGAAAGAAAACTCGTAGAAGCTCCATTTTATCTCAACCATTTATTTCAGCAAGGTTATATGGGAGATCTGAACGGTCCGACGGTAGGCGCAATACTGCTTTTTCCAACAGTCGGTCGCTCGTATTTATAGCAAAACAGATTGTGACAAAGAATCTTTATAAAACTTGTTAGATCTTGTCATTCTACTTTAGATTTTAATCTTCAATTGAAATTCATTACTTTTTATTAACATGGGGCCCAGGAGAGCACTCATGATAGTTAAAATAATTGACTCTAGGCGCCCATTCCAAGTAATAGGCCGTACAAGAAGAATGGGCAAGAAACTTGTCGGCAATCTTTTAAAAATTGTGTTTACAGTGAATTTGTTCAGTTTTACAATCATTTGTCTAGTTTTAACAATTCAATGAGTAATTAATGGTTCACAAACATTAATTAGTTAATCAAAGTTTAAGTGAAATTATTAACAATCCAATGAGTAATTTATGGTTCTAAACGTTAATTAGTAAACCAAAGTTAACATTGTTTGATTGTTGTCATTTTACACCGTCCATGAAGCTCGCCTGTGACGTCGTTGCTCCGATATATTAGGTTGGGGAAAAAGTCTTTTCGCATTATAGTATGTATGAACTTGTAATAAAATCTCTTTGGCTATACTATTTGTATCTGGCTGGTTTTGGTATCATATGAAAGTTTAAATTTTAAAGAACATAATTCCAAATTCAAATTAGGAAAATGTGTGATTTTCATTTGTTTTTCGTACTGTCAAAATGAGTGAATCTAATGAAGAAATTCGATACATTTTAAAATTTTACTACAAAAAAGGTAAAAATGCAACGCAAGCCGCGAAAAAAATTTGCGATGTTTATGGACCTAGTGCAGTGTCTGTGAGAGTAGCACAAATTTGGTTTAAGCGTTTTCAATCCGGAAATTTTGATTTCAAAGATGCACGTCGCTCTGGTCGCCCTATTACGGATAAAATGGATGCCATTTTTGAAAAAGTGGAACAAGATCGGCATATCAGTAGTTACGACGTAGCTGAAGAACTGGGAATTGACCACAAAACAGTTTTGGCGCATTTGAAAAAAACTGGGTACACAAAAAAGCTCGATATTTGGGTACCTCACGAGCTCACTGAAAGAAACCTAATGAACCGTGTACTCATTTGGGATTCTTTACTACGACGTAATGAAACCGAACCATTTTTGAAGAAGCTGATAACTGGTGATGAAAAGTGAATCACGTACGACAAGAACGTGCGAAAAAGGTCGTGGTCAAAGACCGGACAGGCTTCACAGACTGTGGCGAAACCCGGGTTAACTCGCAACAAGGTGATGCTGTGTGTGTGGTGGGATTGGAAGGCCATTATTCATTATGAGCTGTTACCACCAGGCAGGACCATCGATTCTGAACTCTACTGCGAACAACTGATGAGATTAAAGCAATAAGTTGAGAGAAAGCGGCCGGAATTAATCAACAGAAGGGGTGTGGTTTTCATTTTCATGGTTTTTCATGGTAACGCTAGACCTCACACATCTTTAGCCACTCAGAAAAAATTAAGAGAGTTTGGCTGGGAGGTGTTAATGCATCCGCCGTATAGTCCTGACCTTGCACCTTCAGATTTCCACCTGTTTCGGTCTCTTCAGAATTCTTTAGGCAGTGTCAGGTTAACATCACGGGAGGACTGCCAAAACCACTTGTCGCGGTATTTTGATCAGAAGTCCCAAAATTTATATAGCAATGGGATCGTGTCCCTACCTACAAGATGGCAAAAAGTTATCGAACAAAATGGTACCTACATACTTTAGTTAAATGTAAATAAACTACAAAAAAATATGTTTTGAATTTTCTTAAAAAATGCGAAGAAACTTTTTCCCCGACCTATTATATGTATGAAAAATTTTGGCTCAATCTAGCGTGAAGTGAGAAGTGGATTTAGCTTGAAAGATTTGATCTAAACAAACAAACATATATACATACATCATACACACATTGCAAGTTACATAAAAAATTGTAATAAAAATGAAACTCTTTTTTCTAAACTATATGTTTGAGTTTGACCACTATCTCAACTGATGGTACGTGATTTTGTGTTCGAAGATGGGGCACACTTACCTAGAAGATTCCAATATTTTCTCATGGGTAACAGTCGCTGACCATATTACATTGTGTTGCACCAGGTCTGCGCTTTAAATGAGTCAAAATTAAATATTATCCGTTTCAGATAGGTGAAGAATTTCATGATAGATTTCATAACTAGGTGGTAGGCCTAACTCTTCTGCGAGTGTTCATCTGGGTTGGTACCACCGCTTTGCTCGTGAAGTCTGCCGCCAGGGAGTAATGTGAAGGCATTGCTGTTCCTGTTTGATGAGCAGAGTAGCCAGTGAAATTACTGGGCTTATGAGACTTAATGCCTAATGTCTCAGGGTAACGAGCGCACTGCAGTGCCGCGCAGGCCTTTGTGTTTTAAAGTTCTGAGTAGCACTGCAATCAGGCAAATGACCAATTCCTCTCGTTATCAAATAAGAAGAAAAAGCCGATCAAACATGCTTATAGGAACTGTCGTATTTACACCAGCGTCGTATTTAAACAAAAGAAAACGCCGAGACCTTTTCTATATTTGCTGGAGATATTTGATGGCGTGAGATCTATCTTACGCCATCATATCTCCAGCAAATATAAAAGCTCCAGCTACTTTAAACTTCTGTCTACAGAAGTTTTAACCTTATAACACTTTTTTTTCGTTCACAAAGGGCTCGAGCCCAGCGAGCGTGAAATTTAAAATGACTTTACACAGAGCGACGCACACATGTTTATTTTGGGATAAGGCCAGGCCTTCTAGCCTTACTGGCCGGTTAGCCATGGCTAAGATAATATTTTATACTGTTTTTGGGACTGGTTTCTAAAGGTATTCTCTAAGTGATACGCGCATTATTGGAAAAACCTCTCAGTAGAGGATGATGATCGGTGTTATTTACATTTGGCTCCGCGCCAGCGTCGGCCCAGCAGACTGCGGACGTCGCGATTCCGTTTCTTACGAAACAGCTCCATCAACGCTGAGTTGCCGAGACCTAGATGACACACCGGTGTCGCTGCCAATACACTAATGGAAAACCACACAGCACAGACGCCCACCGTTTAGATACTATAGGTATTTTACCTCCGTCACTGACTCATTACATATTAATTGCCGAGTCTTCGCTCCTTCCTCTCTTCAATTGCGTCTTATTCACGCCACCAAGAGATACGCTTCTCATTTACAGCATGAATGCGGTCAATTTTCGCCGTTGAGGCGGAACAGGATAGCTCTTTTGAACCTTTGACGATCTCAAATTGTAACGCTGTGGCGAAGTATAGACATTTGCTACGCTTTGCACGACTAAAAGCGTTTCAGAAAGGCCTGATGGAAGCACGTATCAACGTAAACGGGCGTGGTGTTAATTCGATAACGTTTCCAACTCCGCGCATTAAAATTCGCTTTTACACAACGCGTTTTCGTTTTTACTGTGGTGTGAACCGTTTCGCGAAAATGTTGCCTGGCGGAAAGGCACGGTTTTACGAAAGTGGAAATGTTCCACGGTTTTCCGGTTTCTGCCTACATTTCACCTGCAATATTGTGAGGTACGTAAATTCGGAACGTTATCGGATACTGTGATCAATAGTCTGTCAAACCAACGCGCCGCCTGGTATTCGACATAAAATGTTCTGGTTTTTGTTATTCCATATTTTGCATACTTACCCAGTTATTTATATAATAACTTTTTGGAATTCGGTTCGATTTCGATCTTGATCGTTCGAGCATTTGAAATCGTAACTCGGTTAAAAGTACATACGTTATTAGAACGATCCGATTTCTTTGAATGTCACCAGCGGAAGCAGTTCTGTAAATGTATATAGTCCGGAAAAACACATTTTTCTTCTATAGCCGCAGCTGCGACGTTGAAATGAATGAAGGCAGCTAAAGTGCAGACCTATTCTCTATTGCAAAAGCACTACTCATTCACTATTTCACACCTATTTTTCTCCTTTTAATAAATATACGCTTAGCTCAGTTACCTTTGCTCAGTTTTTTCCCGGGCATAGCTTATAGTTATTTCGGACGTTGATATTTAAAAGAAATGGGATATAGGAATAGTCTAATAGGAATTGTCTAATTAGACAGGTGAGGTTGTACTATGGTGAGGATTCAATTGAATTAAAATTAAGCAGTTTGGTAAACATATCTGCCTGTATATTTTAACTGACCTTAAATAAAGGAGGTTATCAGTTCACTTCATAACTACAAAAATAGTTAATGTGTAATATTATTGGAACTGCGATATATACACATAATTGTTGATCTATATTATGGTTTCCAAACAGACATACAAAATTGTATGTATGTTTGTCCACGCATTTCTCCTAAACTATTAATCGTATTGTGGCTGTTCTTTTTTCATTGCCTTACATTTACTTCAACTTAGGGAACAGCGTAAGTTTCATCAAAATCGGTTCAGAAGTTTTGAAGATATGGACCAAAATGTTATTTGAAGTCGATTAATATTTATGTAACTTAATTACATCGATTTTGCAATTTCAGTTTCAGATATTTTAGGTATTTCATAAATTACCTTTTAAACAAACGTAATCTGTGTCAATGTGTTTGGAAAAAATAACATTTCTTTGTATAGATATTTTTAAAAGAAAAGTTTTAGTTTCTTGTCATTTGTTATTCCTATGAAATTTAAATTGGAGTAGGTATCATCGTTACATTTTAATTATTGTCATGGTTATATGTTTAATTCATGAAAATGAAATTAACTCAAGGAAGTAGGGTGAAAGATTTGTGAATTAGCCGTCGCGTCGAGAATACCAAGTGGTGTCTGTAGAGACGCGAAGAGGGCCTTCCTAAAGAGGTTTATCTTGGTGCGGCCGCACGACCTACTTCCCTCTGAATGCCCCAGTCAAGTTGACGTCTCATTGTTGAACTTTAAACCAGCCGTCTTCGCGGAGACATATTCAACTGCCTGAGCTCTACTTGCGAATTGGAATTAGAACGCATCTCGGAAATTCAGTTCGAATTTTCGTTCAAGTAGTAGCACAGCTTTAAACGGTATAAATTAATAGGTAGTGAAAAGAGCGTAATAACATTCGATTTTAACCATTAAAATTGCACTACACAAGGGGATCAACACCACGCTTACAAAGTGCATAACACGTACCACGCCTTTAAAAATTTCAGTCACAGAACTCCATTAATATTTGATATTGATGTGACCAAACAAACTGTGAACAGCAGAGTTGAGCTAATCAAACCTAATAAAATTTGTAACCATCTAAACAACAAAGGGCAATTCGGTCCGCTGGCTACATCCCTATAAACGGCGATATTTAATTAGATTTGCGTTTACTCTGAGCGATATAATTGAGTGGAAAACACTTTTATAATTTCGTTAGTATTTAAAATTTTACTCGTTAATGTACGATGTTACGTCTAACTTATATTTAAAAAAGTTTTAAATATGTACCGTCTTATCACAAAAACAACTTTTAGACGCTTGTTTAACTATAGATAGTGTCTTAAAGATAACCATCTAAAATTATGAGAAATGCCACGAAGGAGTATATAGAGTTCGGCAACAGTTAGATACTTCCGAAATCAAGGTTTGTGGTTTATAATATTTAAACACACGACTAAGGCATGTTTAGAGGTTAGACGCTGTTTAACACGTACTTAGAGTGCGTTTAAGTTTTTTGTGATAAGACCGGTATTATTTAATTTTTATCTAATTTAAATAGTTCATTCCTCCCGTTTGGTATAAAGGAAAGCTATTAATTATTTCGCCTGTTATGGATAGGCGTCTGAAAGGATCGTCTGGAGAATTGAACTTCGCGTTAGACTTGACGTCAGCTGGGCCCGTCTAGACTGCAGACAATAAGGAAAACCTAGGGACAATGCCTCGCCTGCTTGAACTTACATATACAAGTGCATATTTTTGAAAAATAAATATAGTATAAATACCGAAGAACTATAATTATTGATGTAGATCGGTTTGAGTTCGGTTCATGCTGAGAAACGTCGCGTCACTAACTCACTAACCATACCTACTGACAAGTGAGATTGCAGTTCGGCGTCGCGAGTAAGTAAACATTGTTTACTAACAACTTCACTAACTTTAGTCCCGTGTTATCAAGGGTTATTAACTGACTAAATAATACTAATTGTTGGTTTTACAGTCCATCGTTGTGAGCTCAAGATTTTTTAAAATTTAATACAAATTAACTCAGATTTCGTTGTCCAGCGTCGCGCGTTACGTTTGATTAAATTCAGTATAGATCGAATTTATGCCATTAAACATTCTTTACTGCGGAATTAAAACTATAAACTACTCACATTATATATGTTATATAAAATGGACTTCTGCAAAATAACGCCTGATTCCATCAAATACATTTATTGACTAAAATCACCTGACGTCATCTTCCGTTTTGGAAGTAGAATAAAAATAAGTAACCAATGCACCCGTTTACCTTTTGGCTATTTTGAAGAGACGAGCACGGTGGATAGAAGGTCCTGTATTCAAGTTTAACCGAATCTGTGTTTCGCCCGAGGGGACTTAGCCAGGTAAAATAATTTCATGACTCGAAGGGAGCTAAACGCGGGGCAATGACCTCTCACCCCTGACTTTCTTTACGTACATCCCAGACTGTTGTGCGCCCAAATTGCCTGCCCTTGAGATGTTTTTCTTTGATCCATGCGACTATAGCAAATCAAAATGACTGAAGAACACTTTCATTTCATACTTCAATCTTGGTATCACTAATAAATCTATACAAATAAATAAAATTAAAGTATCTGGTATGCAAAATAACAGCTTTTTACTAAATGCATATGAAAGTATATATAAGGTACCTATAACAAAACAACCATTATTTCTTTTTGTTTCTTTCTACGCACGGGTAATCTCCTAAACGGCTGAACCGATTGTGACGGACTTTCACTGGCTGATGTTACAAGGAGTAACTGGCTACGTGGGCGAAGCCGGGGGTACAGCTAGTAATTTATAAAACATGACAACTAATTATTCATAACTAGTTGAAATGTATAAGACGGTTTCCCCAGCAACATTGTTATATTTACGAGAGAAGGAATTGTTGCGAGTTACGAAGGAGCTGAATTTATGCCAGCCTCGTAAATTTTCCGAATGGACTCCGAGGAAAGTACAATATCAACACAAACAACTTTCTTGCGAATAGGTGGCTCACCTGGCCATTAGCCCCCAGGTGTTAAAACAAGCGTCCAAGAAGAATTTTGTCCACAAATACATTCTATTCTTATTTCAGCCGATAAGAAGTTATGCATATTGTTATCACATACCCGGTCATTATTTTACGAAACTAGGGCAAACTTATTTCTACGCACACAGACAGGTGGTAATAGATAGGTTTATTGGTGTAACGATAAAATATATTGTTTTCTTTCAGTTTGAGACATCCTTCAGTGAAATAGCTGTGATCAAGCAAGTAATTGTAGTCGTAACTCTTCGACGGAAGCGCGAGACGCGAAAAGTCTTGACAGTGACGTAGGGCTACTGTTAACCCAAGATTTTCATGTCATGCCTTTAAAAGAAGACCTCATTTTACCCTCGAGCGCTTACAGGGCGCCCCGACCGTGAATATTTATAAGGCTAACTCCCGCCCGGGTCCCGATCGGTAATACGGATTTATTATCGAGTTTTGTCGCTTGTCGAGAGGGATTCGGAGGAATCGGTTTTATAATTGACATGATCGCTCTAGGTATGTTAAGAATTCATAACTTCGTTATGAACTTAAGCACTGTCTTCTGTGCGATAGCGGTTTCTAGTTTATACGACTTGTGGTGTCTTGAATACTTTTAACAGCTCTGGCTCAAGTTGGATCCGGTATTATGTTTACGGCATTATATTGTAAAATAAGCTATGCGCGGCGTCGTCATAGCGGTGACAATTAGCGTCATTCAGTTGAATGGCTATAAGGTATCGCCTCTATATGTGTTCAGGGGCCTGTTTCATAAAAAAATATTAGTCTAATATTATGAGCTTTTTTTCTTTTTTCCATATAAAATATGACGCTAATACTCATAATATTAGACTAATATTTTTTATGAAACAGTTAAATAGCCCACATTTTATGAACTAGTAAATAGTATATTTTGCTGGGATTACGCACCAACTTTGCCACACATTTGAATTGTCTTGGCAACTCGACCGGTCATAATAATTATATCAAGAGGTGGTTTTGGAACTAGTTCCATGTTACATTACTCCATTTATTACCCACGACGGAACGGAGACGGTATATGCGTTTAGGGTGAGAGGTTGTTTGTTTGTTAGTGTGTGCACACATAAATGTTCCCATTTATCTCCAGAACGGTTTGACCGATTTAGATACGGTTTTCTGCATAGGGTCTGTGACACATCGGCGATGGTTCTTAGATACATGTTATGGCATAAACTCGCCAGGGGGCGCTGTAAATAATGTTTTTTGTTGTTTGACGTCATTCAAAGCTAACATAACTGTGTAGCTTTAAAAATATCGATTTAAATAAACAATTGAACACAAATACCAGATGGACTTCCAATAAATTCTATTTTCGTGCTCTTGGGAAGTTGTATTTCTGTGGCGTGTTTTATTTCGGTCTGACACAAATTGTTTAGCGGGACGAATATTTCGAACATTTAGTGCTACTTTTATCTGTGGTCTTTAGTTGTTTGCCTATTACCCTCTACGCGATTGAACACGTAATTACGACTACATAATTCTGTGTAAGTATATAAACCATCAAACGTAACCGGGTTTCTGTAATAAGGTTTTTGTTCAGTTTGAGAATACTAAGAAATGGACAGATAACAATTTATGAAAATCTTCTGTAGGTCATAATCAGTGGGGTAGTTTGACGCTTTTTATCGATTAAAAAAAAGAATAGGTACACCATACATCCCAAATAATTTCAATATGGTGTAAATAGAAGTTGTTGTGTAATTTATTAAAAAATGTGTTTGTTTTGTTCCAGGGTGGCTACCCAGCCAAGTTAAAGAAGGTTCTGATCGTGACCGCGCCGCTGTGGTTTAACGCGCCCTTTCAGATTCTGCGTCTGTTCGTGCGGGAGAAGCTTCGCGAGCGCGTGCATACTGTGAACGCGCCGCAGCTAAGCCTGCACGTGCCGCACGCCAGCCTGCCGCGCCAGCTGGGCGGCGAGCACGACCTGGACCACGCCGGCTGGTACGTACACGACTAGGGCATGCAGAATCGGACCACTTTGAACCCGATTTGGTACCCGATTCCTGGCTCGGAATCGGGTACCCGGTTTTTTCGATTCTTTTCGATTCCTTTTTGTTTATATAATCATTTTGTTATAAGAATAATATAAGAAACGCGCTATTTTCGTATTTTTTTTAGAAATTAATGATTTGACAGTGACCCTTGACTTCACGTGACAGTTGACACGTATGTTTTGTTCAATCTCCCAATATTGGCCAGGCAAACAAATCTAATATCATACAGGCTAATCAAATGTTATTATGATTCTTGATATTATTTAATAGAAGGCTTAAGTTCAGATGGCGATCTCAACAGCGAACTATTGCTTAGAGTTGGGATATTTTTAAACGGCAATCGAAAGGAATCGGATAGAATCGGAAATTGATTCCTACTGATGTAAGAATCGGTTCTCACAGGACAAAAAAGAATCGGTTTTTCCCGGTTATTTTGGAATGGGTTAAAACCGATATTTTAAATATCTATATTCTATATATTATATTATTATTACATGGGCTTATGAGACTTAATACCTAATGTCTCAGCGTAACGAGCGCACTGCAGTGCCGCGCATGCAAAGTTCTGAGTGGCACAGCAATTGCTATGGGCCGGCGTTATGCTTACCATCGGCTAAACGACCAGCTCGTCTCGTTACCAAAGAGCATAAAAAAAAGGTTCTACCGACTCCTATACCGTCGTGTGCCGTGGTTTCCCGTTTCCGTTTCCTATATCGATTTTCGAAAACCTGACTTTATTATTTTCAAATTATGTAATGATCCATTAAGCCGAGCTTCAATCGCTTACTGCTTGGAATTATATAATAATATATTTAATATAATATAATAAGTCACTTCATAGTTCAGTAAAATGTTAGCAACGTCGTTGGTAGGTTTACTTCGTGACATCGCAGTTTTTCCACAAAGGTGTCCCAAATCGCGCGCGGCCATCGGCCATTTCCATTCATAACACAAGGGCTTCTTCCCACGCGTCCATAATTACTTTCAGGCGACGTTTTATTTGACCTCCATTTTTTTAATACAGCTATCTCTATATAATAAATGCCTCCTTTTTGTAAAAATCGAACTTTACTATTAAATGTTGAAAAACTGGTCATAAGTCACGCGTTATATAATTTTAAGTGTGATTTGATACTGATATCTTTAAGTGCACCGAAGATTATCTTCATCGTATTGTTTGTGCGCTCGGGAGACTAGTCATTTTGTGTTGCTAGAAAGGAATTCTAGCTTATTCGTTCACTTCGTATTTCGGGATAGAAACGTTTATTACTTTCACACGCAAGGGCACAATGAATTACGGTGCGTAACCTATTCTTTATTGCGCCGGCAATGGACGTACGACAAATAAGATCGAAACGTGTAGACGTAACGGACGTGACTAGATACCTAATCCGATCTTCGATACCTAAATTGTATAATGGCATTTTGAGCTAGGTCTTCGGTCACAGATCAATTGGGATTGAACCTGACCACTATAGACGTGACAGCTCGGTATCTAATAATAGAAAGGTGACACTTGACCAGACCTGGCAAAGTCTGAGCGATGGGTTCTTGAAAGTCGCCTTAACTATACGGCTCTGCTTAGAAAATTCACGAGAAATTTATGAAAAAAAAGATTAATTGAATAAATAATAATAAATGGTTCATGTCTGGCAGTGGGCGGAATGATCTGCCGATAACACAGACCTTTAAACCTATAGACTCCGCTTAGCCGGGCACCCCTGCTCGTCAAGGTTAAGCACTATCACTTCTGCCGCTCAGCAATCACAATACGCCGTCTTCACTAGTCTGATGTATGAGTTTTAAACTGACCAATCAAAACACGCCGTCTTCCCTCGTCTCCCGCCAACATTTGACGATTGTGTTCTCATGCAAAACTTGGATTAAGCGGCGTCTAGGTTTACTGGTCTGTGACCGATAATGATGGATTACAAAATAACACCGATACAATTTCTCCAAGAGTTGTTTGATACCGTATGGGTTTAGGATAAATTGGTTTCCATCAGGATGCTTGTTTGTTAGCATGTACGTAATATACCATTTTGTTTCCAGGTTGGAACATTGCAAAAATTGCTACACAAACAACATACAGAATTCCAAGTTGGACGGTGTCATTGATGAATATGTGATCAGTAATCACATACCACCGGCGAAACCTCAAAATGGTAAGTAAATTAACTTTGGTTTTGACTTGTATTATTATATCGACAACCCATTGGAAAATTTCCTTATTTCATGTAGACATTTTTATTTTTATTAATTTTTAATGGGAATATTACAGAATTCGGGTCAGGAAATACCCACAAAGGCACTCGTATATATTGCTCTCCGTACCGCAGGAAATTCCATTACAAAAATTGATTTTATGAATTTTATATGAAGCGTTTCGAGGCGAACCTTACTTTGCGATAGAGGAATAAAATTCAGTACCCTAGTGGCTCAATGCGGTAAAATGTGGTAGGCACTCAGTACCTTTGAATAGGCAAGCTCGGTCTTACAAGCTTTCAATGTCGGGCAAAATGTCAAATTCTCTAGGGGGTTTTCTAGCGCAGTTGTCTAAAAATATACCACAACAGTTTACGAGCAATTTTTGGCAATTGTGTTGAGACTAGAGCATGCAGAATGAATCGGACTATTTTGAAGAATCGAAAATTTCGATTCCGATTCCTGACTCGGAACCGGGTACCCGGTTTTTTCGATTCTTTTCGATACGTTTTTGTTTTTTATACAATAATTTTATTTTAAGTTCAATAAATAAGAAACTCGGTTTTTTATTTGTTTTTTATAAATGAATGAATTGAAACTGACCCTTGAGTTCACGTGACAGTTGACACATGTTTTGTTCAATCTCCCAATATTGACCAGGCAAACAAATCTAATACCATACAGGCTAATCGGATGTTATTATGATTCTTGATATTATTTAATAGGAGGCTTAAGTTGAAATGGCGCTGCCATCTCAACAGCCACCTATTGCTTAGAATTGGGATATTTTTAAACGGCAATCGAAAGGATTCTGAAAGAATCGGAAATCGATTCCTACGGATTTAAGAATCGGTTCTCACAGAACAAAAAAGACTCGGGTTTTCTCGGTTATTTTGGAAACGGTTAAAACCGGTTGCATGCCCTAGTAGAGACGTATGGATTTGTGCGTTGTTTTTCATTTGATGCGATATTGATGGAGTGTCGTCGCAGGTATAATTGAGCGCGAGGCCGCATGTGACATGAGTAGCGACCACGCGGCGCGGCTCGACAACGGCTCAGACATGCACATAAGCGGAGACCCCCCCTACACGTGTGACCCCAGCCCCCTCCGGTAAGCAACAGCCATTTTTTTTATTTTGTGCGATTTTTTGCCATTTATTGAGTTGTTGCATGAAATACAAAATACATAATTTCTGTCGTTATACAGTTTTAAGAAGATCACATTAACACAATAAAAATCTTAAAAAATATGTAATAACGACTTAGATAGTACATCTAACAGTTTCCCAACTTCAACATCTTTTTTCTATCATCTATTAGTAATTTAAATGATACCATAAGATTCTTTACATTTACAAATGTATAAAAAAAATTATGATAACTATGTAAGTACATACAGATTTTCACGGTCAAATCAACAAAATGCATGTTTTTAGTTACAGCTTTACGGCCCGCGCAGAACAACTGACGTCAGATGTTATGTCCAATTTGTATGGAGCGTTTTAGCGCTCAGTAGATACGCCCGTCTTTGACTCATTTTTAAGTTGCTACCGTACGATTTTCAGTTTTTTTTATATAGACATTTGATTCTCATGAGAAAACGAATTGATTGACATCGTAAAAAAAATAGAAGTCAACATTCCATTTCCGATCGCTTTGCGAAGTCGTACTGCGGCGCAAGTACGGATCTATTCGGGTCGATAAAATTCGATAATATTCGATAAAATTGACAGTTCAAATCGATAAGGTGGGATTTATCGAGCTTCGAAACAATCGACAAAAGTTATCGAAAAGCTAGGTCGAATCCAAAGAGAATATAGAGCTACTACAATACTTTACGTTCAGACTTCGGTACTCGCAACATTCGATAAATTTGTCGAGTTTTTCGGTTCGACAAATTTACCGAACCGACTTCCGTACTCGCGCCGCTGGTGTATACTATCAGCTTAGTTGATTGGCGAAAAGGCTCAAGGAGACTGCTATCTATCCACGAATTTTGGGGTCAATTAGTGTGATTGATTTATCTCGATTGATCCTTAATCGTGCAAAACACAAGTTTAATAGCAAAACTCAGAGTTTGATTGGTACCTATTTCATCGTTCGAATCTTTGTTTTTCACATCTCTTTCTGAAACGAGAGCTGGCACTCAAAATTCTTTCGTCATTAGATGGCATTTTAAATTGTTTTTCGAACACATTTTAAATCTTTAAACGTTACAAATTTTCACAGTATAATAAAAATCAGAGTTACGCCGTAATTTTTTTTCGTAAATGTGGAAAGTTTTCGTAAAGCGGTAAATGTTACATAAACATAACACATACACACTCATACCCCCGCACTAGGATTCCCTGTGTCGCAGGTGGCATGGACATACACAGATACACATCACAAACATCCAAGACCCGAGAACAAACACAAAATCTGCCCCGGCCGGGAATCGAACCCGGGACCCCTCGCCTTGCAGGCAGGGTTACTACCAACTTAGCTACGGAGCCGTCAACAGTCTGGCAAAGTTCCGTATAAAATACGGGTCGATCAAATAAATAATTAAATAGCTTCTAACGATCACATATACAGACCCTGACCCCTAACAATAGGATTTCCTGTATCTAGGGAATTAAGAACAACGGCGACAGTCCCACTACACATATTCATGGAACAAATATTGGCGGCTAAAAGCTTTTTTGTGTAAAAATATTGGTCTCGTTGTGGTAATCAAACCCGCAACCCAAGCCACAGAAGTTAAGACCATCGACCTGACAACTACTTCACGAGGGCTGTTAAATATTATAATGGCATGTTTGTTTAGTAAACTATATATTATATTCGATCTAACTGGAGCTCTTTCAAAAAGGAATTATGCTTGATAATCATTTATTGATCCAAAAAATGCATCTTAAGGTTACTTTAACAACAAAATAATTCACAAGTAAAATAATTATATCACAATATGAGAGTCCAAATAATAATACCTACAATTGAACTAGTCATGAAAGTAACAGATATGAAAAGCCCTGGCTCTCAAGGTAGGATACCCTGAGTTTGCAAGAGTTCACATCACCATTTTCCAACTCGTAACAAAAGTAGAAAAATACCAGACAATGCCAGCATTAAGTTATTCGTCAACCTACGCAACAGTTGACGCAAAGAAAAGCCGCAAGACTTATATAAAAGTTTCCCTCGCTTTGATTCATGAAACGTTTTTTTTTTCTGCCGCATTATTTATACAAAGCATCAACTAAACGTAATTTTGACTTTTTATTAGCCAACTTTGAGTGGTTCTGAAGTTCACAAGAGCTCGTGTCAAGTTGCTAAATAAATACATAAGTTCGAGCCACTTGCCGTTGCCGTAGACTTACGGCCTCGAAGTGTACACTTTGAATGTTGATTATTTGTTGCAGAAATTCACATGGCTACAATGGCGATATGAAAAGTCGGCATATAAACTCCGGGGATGAGGATGATTTAGATTTAAGTAGTAAGTAAATCTTTTTTTTTTAATTTTGTAATTATTATTTCTGGTTAGCGAACCATATAAACCATTTATTTATTAATTCGTCTCAACGGTCAATGAAAATAATAAATGCGTAGTCACAACCATTAATGTATATGGCAACAAAATATATAAAAATACAATAAATTCTAGATTCTTTTTATCCGACCACAAAGACGATCTACCAGATTATTTTCGAAAAATTTTTTTTTTGCTGCCGTATCCACCTTTAAATTGTATTTTCAGCGTGCTGAGTACGTTGCCAAATAAGAGTGGGCTGGAACATTTTTATTTGCAAACAATATCCCTGCTACCATAAAAATCAACTTTTAGACGCCTGTTTAGCTAAAAGTTAAACACTGCAAAACAACAGCTATCACAAGTAAAATAATTAAAAATTTCACAACAGAAGTGATTTCGACAACGGTTAGACACTTCATAAATCAAGGTCTAGACAATGTTTAGTCAGTGTCCTAGACTCTAGACAGTGACTAAAAGATAAACGTCTAAAATGATTAGAAATGTCACAACAAAATTGAGTTAGACAACGGCAACGGTCAGACACTTTTTAAGTCAAGGTTTGTGGTTGCTTATATTTAAACTGACGACTAAGGCATGTGATTCAGTAGCGGTTTTCATCTGTTTAACACATGCGTGTTTAATTTTTTTTGTGCCGTAAGACCGTTTATATGTCGATGTTTTTTGATGGCCTATATAACCTGTGGTCTAGTATCGCCCTGTAGTTTATAGCTGCAGTTTACCGTATTACCTCGGAACAGTGATTTGCCGGAATTAAGGGCACGCTATGTGTTAATCCAAGCCTGTATGTACCAAATGTTAGCCAAATACGCTCCGTTTAAGCCTGGTCGGGTAAAAACGAAAGTTTAAACTTATAATATTAGCAGAATTTATAGGTTTATTTTAACTCGAAGTATCAGTTCAAATGACACATTTGGCACGCACTGGTGTGTATATAATTATATGCCGGAGGGTATATAAGCAATGTACTAGAAAGTACGCTGTAAAAACTGAAAAAGTTTGTATTTTTTTGTTATTATGTAATTTGTAATTCATATTATTCTCCTTCCATTGTTAAGGCCTAAGTCCTTCAATTGTTAAGGCTTACTTTAAATAAGCGATAGAACTATTAATCTAGTCGTGATTCTCGGATAGCTGTAGCCGTAATATTATAATAGGATTAATGGATCTCGAAAACTTAATAGTGCCTCTTGTAGAAATATATCAGGCACAGTTGCATTCTTATGTTTTAACAGTATCGCGAATCGCGGCTGATCGCTTATGGTAGTCACTGCCAATGCACGAATTTAAATAGTTTAGACACAAGTTCCTTTATGCGTTTTAAAAACGTACTTTGCCCAAATAAGACAAAATTCAGAGGCACTTTTAACTTTGGCGAACACTGTATGGCTTTGTTTATTTCCATTTTTTTTAATATTAAATCTTTTAATCTAGGATTAAAATATTTATTTGAAATGGTAACTTTTTCTATCATACTCTTATCCGACCTCTTTGAAAAGTGACACTTTAAAACAAAAATCATTAATGACTTTGACACAAGTCATAATATTTTGCAAAAGTTTTGTTAATATTTTGTTTGCGTGCAAAATTATGAAATGACCAGCGGAATTAGAAGTTGCGGTACGTGGTTATCATTCATGTTTACATTAATGATAAAATTTAATGGGCTCAAAACTGGGATGCCGCAAAACACGTGACCGTGGTGGGTAATCTTACGTACTTATGAACTGTTTCTTTGAAATAGGAATTGATTAGTAAACTCGCGTACGCCGCGATAAACACGCGTTTTACGAGTGTTCCATCACAACTGTATTTCTTGATATGTGGCGGTACCTTCTCGGAATATTATTGATCGGTAAGTTGAAAAATGGATGTAACGAATGAAAATAACATTCGTTGTTCAGGTACCTATTCTTGGGTACTCTTGAGTATTCTTGAGTCTATTTTTGGTGTGTATAATCACTATATGAAATTCTAATAACGTCACAGAAATATCACATGGAGTGTGCGCTGAATATTTATGTAGAATTTATTTGACGCGATTGAATCCCTGATGTGCCGTTGTATTATTTTTGAGACTTGGCTGTCGTTTTATGGAAAGTGCTGTTCACTGGGGAGTGAATAACATCGTATTTTAGTATGAAATTAACTAAGATGACTTTTAAATGCGCTGTACCTAATCGTAATATGAAAAATTAGCTTCTGCCCGCAGTTTCACCGGCGTTCCCACAGGAACCGTGCATTTTGTCGACATGAAAAGTAGCCTATGTTACTCTTCAGTCCATAAACTTTATCTATGCCAAAAAAATAACTTTGATCCGTTGCTCCGTTGCTGCGTGAAGAAGGACAAACCAACAAACGTACAAACACACTTCCGCGTTTATAATATTAAGTAGGAATTAATAGGATTATTGTAATAGGCTACGTTTGATTTTGTAAAAATGTTCCCGATTGCAACCATAGTGAATGGGGACGGTGAAAAATAACTAAATAATCAATATCACGGCCCTTTTCCTCCCTGGGTTTACTAGCTATTAACTTTTCCTTTTCTGGATCTAAGAGTTTCGTCGTCGGGGCACATACCTAAGTACGTAACCAGACTTTCTGATGGCGTATCAAATTAAAGTTTCAGAAAGTATTAAGGCAAATAGTATAGCTATTCAATGTCACGTTACTAATGGCTGCCATTTCACAATTTTATTTCTCAAATAAATAATCCTTAATATTTTAATCAATACCATAGATATTTTACATTTTTAGACCGTAAACTAGCATAAAAAACCAAACTCCCAATATTTTTCTAACTCTCAACTACCCTATTGTTATGGGCTGGGCGTAATACTCTTATTACCATCAGGCATCGAGATACTAACCTCAAGAGTTGCAGTGACGTTTGGTTTGCACGAAATAAATTCCACCATTTTTGCCTAGACATAATGCGCTCTGATTGGTTTAGCCACCACCTCGCGCCGATTCCCCGTGCACTGATACGCTGAGCGCTGATATAAGTTATAGCTAAATCAATAAATTGTTGTGAGATCGAATTTTTTATTTTAATTTTATTTGATAGCGAGACGAGCTGGTCGTTTTCTTGGTAAGCATAACAATAGCAGTACCACTCAGAACTTTGAAACACAAAGTCCTGCGCGGCACTGCAGTGCGCCCGCTACCCTGAGACGTTAGGCATTAAGTCTCATGCGCCCAGTAATTTCATTGGCTACTCTGCACATAAAACCGGAACACAGTAATGCTTGCACATTACTGCTTGGCGGCTGACTTCACGAGCAAAGTGGTGGTACCAACCCAGACGGACACTCGCAGAAGAGTTAGTCCTTCCACCTAGTAAACGTAGGACGGTGTTTCATCTCTAGGGTTTAGTATCTCGATGCCATGACGCAAACGATTCGTTCGCCTCTTTATCAAGTAGTATAAAAAAAATGAGTGTTAGTCAGTGACAGTGGTTGTGCGTGTGTTGCAGCGCGCGGCACGTGGTCGTCTGGCGAGGCGTCTCCGGCGGCGTCGGACGAGGAGTGCGGCGGCGGCGCGGGCGGCGAGTCTGCGGCGGCGCTGGCGCAGCGAGTGCGCGCGTTGGGCCGCCGCGGCCTACGCGCCGAGTACGAGGAGATCCGCGCGCGCCCGCCCAATGGGACCTTCCACCACGCAGAGTCAGTCACTTATCTTTTTTTTTATTTTCCGTGGGGAACTATTCTTCGACGCGCCGCTATCGCTCGCGCATTTCAACATTTCTGAAGATAAACAATCACTTAATATAATTATGAAAAATCGCATTCGGTGAAGTTGCTGACAATTACATGACAAAAGTTTAACAGAAATTTCATTTTGACCCATTCTAGTTTTCAAACCTAAAAATGGGATTTTACGTTTAGTCCATTTTCATGTATGAAAACTTGATCGGATCAAAATGATACTTTTGCCGTGCCTTTGTAATGTTATTGCCAACAAATTCACGGGATGCCATTTTTCATAATTATATTAAGTAATTATAATATCTGAATAAGTTTATCTTCAAAAATATTGAGATGCGCGAGCGAGAAAGCGGCATGGAGTATCCTGCCCCTAAAGGCGCCGCTTCATGACCCGCCTAACGCAAAAATCGCATAAAGGCTTTTTTGTTCATCGAAGAAAAACAGGCATTACGGAAAAAGAAAGACAACGCCAGAGCCTTCAGTTGGCATTCTGAAAATTTGGAAATAAATTTCCAAAGAAAATTTCCGAAGACAATTAGTACGTGGTACTTTCCTAAAACGTGTTCCAGGAAATACGTGTTTTTGAAAATGCCTTACAAGTTTGTGAAAAAAATGTTTGTTATTTAGAATCTCCATTACATGTCCAAGGATTATATGGAAGTGTTTTGTTGAATTTTACATTTATGAGAACACTATGAACGGCCAAAGTCAAGGTAAAATTCGTCCAAAAAAGCTGATTTTTGAAGGCTTGTACTGAGTTAGAATCTCAAAATTTTACATGTTTGTTCCCACGGAATCCTAGATATAGAGCACATCATACCTATTTGCTCAAAACATCTAAAGAAAAATTTATTAGGACACTATAATCACGTACGAGCATTTGTATGGAAAGTGTGGCATGTTGCAGCCTCTTAAGATATTGAGTCGACCACCGGATAAAATCAATACACTCTGTAGTGTATTGATTTTATCCGGTTCTACATTCATTACATTACATTCTCAATTTAGATATATCGTGTAGTGACTACACGATAAATCTAAATTAAGAATGTATAACAATATTTCAGATTGCCCAGTAACATAGCGAAGAACCGCTACAAGGACGTCCTGTGCTACGACCACTCGCGCGTGCGGCTGTCGCCGGCCGACCCCGCCGACCCCGCCTCCGACTACATCAACGCCAACTACGTCGACGGGTACAAGCAGAAGAACGCGTACATATGCACGCAAGGTACGCCTCAACTCGACACGATCATCAGACGAAAGATTCTATCCACTATTCAACATAGGCCTCCACCATGGAACACTATTTAACATTATTTATTCGCGCCGAATTTTAAGGCCCGTCTTATAAATGTCTATCTCTCCGCCCCTCACATTCTGATACGGCCGGTCTGAATATACATGCGTATCGCTCCGCTCCTCACATTCTGATACGGCCGGTCTGAGTATACATGCGTATAGCTCCGCCCCTCACATTCTGATACGGCCGGTCTGATTATACATGCGTATCGCTCCGCCCCTCACATTCTGATATGGCTGGTCTGAGTATACATGCGTATCGCTCCGCTCCTCACATTGTGATACGGCCGGTCTGAATATACATGCGTATCGCTCCGCTCCTCACATTCTGATACGGCCGGTCTGAGTATACATGCGTATCGCTCCGCCCCTCACATTCTGATACGGCCGGTCTGATTATACATGCGTATCGCTCCGCCCCTCGCATTCTGATATTGCTGGTCTGAGTATACATGCGTATCGCTCCGACCCTCACATTCTGATAAACCACCAGAATGTATACTCAGACCGGCCTTAAAATTTGTCGCGATATAAAAACACTGGACTTAACTATCCGTACTATTATATGCGTATTATAAACTAGCTACCGCCCTGCGACTTCGCCCGCGTGGTATTTATCTTTATAGCCTGTGTTATTCCAGAATCTAAACTATCTACACTCCAGACTTCATCAAAATCGGTTTAGTAGTTACGGAGGTACGTGGTAACAAACATTCACACACACAAATTTTCGCATTCACAGTATTAGTACGATGGGATGAGAAAGTGTGTTTGTTTGTGTGTTGGTTTTGGCTTCTTTCACTCAGCCGCAGAGTAAGATATTGACGTGATTTTTTGCATTGGATGTACTTTATGAACCAGAGAGTAACATAGGCTTTTTTAAACCACGGACTGAAGCCAGTTAGCTATATATGATTTTGTCTAGTGGGCCTGTGCCCGCGCGGTATTTTATGGCCAATACTCTCTCTCTCTCTCTCTCTCTCTCTGAGAGAAGACCTTCGTCCCAGCAGTGGGAACATAATAGACTGATGATGAAATATTGATGAAATTAGCGTTTGACAACACTTTATTTTGAGTGTAGTACAAAGTAATCTTTACAAATTTCCTCAAAGTTTTCAGGAAGGAACAAGAATGGACAATAATATCTAATATTGTCCCTGTTACTTTTGGTCACAAATTTAATTAATTTTAGTAAGACTGTCCAATTAAAACATGAAAAAGGTTGGAACATTCTCTTAATTAATCTACGTGCTTGTAAACAATGTGAAATTAACGTCCTTGAAATAAGGAGGCGTCTATTTTCCCGTTGGGGAAAAAAGAAAAATACACGTCTGTTTTAACGTAGACAGCTACTCATATTAGGAGGTTAACATGGTGAATAGAAAGCAGAAACTAACATAGCACATACGAAACACAAATATTTGGTACAAACGTAATAAGCAAGAAAATGGCACGTTACCGGTCGGAAATCGATATTTAAACAAACGGCCGGCTTAATTAGTTTAATAGTAGGTAGAACGTGCTTCTATTCTATGTACTGTAGTCGCGTTCTACGAATCGCACTGTAGCATTTTGTATTGCGCTGTGAAAATTACCTTTCCGAGAATACGGACTGTTCTATCAATATCAACATAATCCGGGCTTCGGGTTAATATGGAGAGTGGACGTGGTTTCAGCGTTCCGAGTTTTCAACCTCTTTATAAGCTCCGTTTTACGTATCACGCCTTGTATATTGTGCGTGTATGGACATGTGGAGAGATGAAAATCATGTTACGAAGAGAGGTTTTAATGTTTGCTGATGGCAAAAAGATAAAGGTCGCCCGAAAATGGGGGGTGGTTGGACTGTGTAAAAGATGATTCTGATAATGATGATTATGTTGTAAAAGACTGAATATTTAAATGACGACTAACAGTAGTGAGTGGAAGCGAAAGACATGCGGCACCAACCACTCTTAGCGGCATAAGGGTAGGCGGATGACGGTGATATGTTTAAGTATTGATGTTCAAATAAAACAAAAAACAAAACCGTATGTAATTGGGATGTTGCATGAAACAAAAAATACATAAATTCTGTCGTTATACAAAACTGAAATTCACAAAAAATATTTTAATTTCCACAAAGATACTGTACCTAAAAGTTTCCCAAATTCAACATTTTTTTTATCATCCATTAGTAATTTAAACGATACCATCAGATTCGCTACTTTTAAATGAATCAAAAAATGTATGACAACTACGTACTTAAACGCAGTTATTCACGGCCAAAACAACAAAATGCATGCTTTTAGTACAGCTTTACGGCCCGCGTAGAACAAGTGACGTCAGATGTTCTGTTCAAAGGGGAGGCACAGGCTAAGCTAATCTCAGATGATGCCACCATCGCTGGTGCTTGTCGTGATGTTTACTTTGAGAATTAATGAATTAAATTTACCAGTAAACTTGCTCGCGTCTTAAAAATCGTTAGATTTGAAATGGTCACTGATCCAGTTTCTTTTTTTTCTCATCAGAAGCGAAACGTTTATTAAACCTGTATTTTTACACTGAAATTCATTTTATAGAGGCATATTTTATTGCAAAGACGATGTTTTTTTATTTACTGAAAAAATTATCATGAAGTTTCATAGTAAAACAACAACAGCGAAAATGCGCCACCTAGCGGGATAAATAAGCAGTGTGGCTCCCCATTTGTATGGGGTATTTTCGATTTCCAGTTTGTTCGATATAGATAGACATTTGATTCACATGAGAAATCGAATTGAGAAAAAAAATTAAGAGTCATCATCCCTATTCCAGGTCCCCTGCCGAAGACTTTCGGTGACTTCTGGCGCATGGTGTGGGAGCAGGGCACGCTGGTGGTGGTGATGACGACGCGCACAGTGGAGCGCGGGCACGTGAAGTGCGGCCAGTACTGGCCCGCGGCGCCGCCCGCGCGGGACGTGCACGGGGGCTTCGCCGTGGCCTGCGAGGCCGTGGAGGCCGACGACGACTACACCGTCACGCAGCTGCTGCTCACGGACCTGCGGGTGAGCGCCGCGACTACACTATAATCATCGAGATACTAACCCCGAGAGATAAAATACTGTACTATCCGATCTCACAACAGTGTATTGAATTTGCTATAATTTATATCAGCGTATCAGCGCACGGGAAATCGGCGCGAGGCGGTGGCTTAGCCAATCAGAGCGCTTAATAGGCAAAAATGGTGGAATTTATTTCGTGCAAACCAAACTTCACTGCATCTTTAGGAGTTAGTTCCTCGATGACTATAATATACTCTCTTTAAATGATAATGTGAGCCGTGTGCTCTCAGTTCCATTACTTCCCGTGAGGGAACACACGGGCTGACTAAGGGCGACTCTCTATATCTCTATAGAAATACTCGACTGCGATCACCAAGACGCCTGCCATGAGGGGTGTATTATGGCAGCACCATCGTAATCTCCTGCGATCACCAAGACGCTTGCCATGAGTGGTGCATTATGGCAGCACTATCGTAATCTACTGCGATCACCAAGACGCCTGCCATGAGTGGTGTATTATGGCAGCACCATAATAAACTACTGCGATCACCAAAATGCCTGCCATGAGTGGTGTATTATGGCAGCACCGTCATACTCTATTGCGATCACCAAGACGCCTGCCATGAGTGGTGTATTATGGCAGCCCGCCCCCAATGACGTAGGAGACCTAGGTTCAGCAGTGGAGGTCTTCCGGTTGACGATGAAGTAATTGTTCCGGTGTTTTCAGACGGACCAGTCGCGGCGGATATGGCACGGGCAGTACTTGCGGTGGCCGGACTACGGCGTGCCGGGCGGCGGCCGCGCGGCACCGCTGCTGCGGTTCATGCAGCGCGTGCGGCGCGCGCAGGCGCGGGCACTGCACGAGTGAGTACATACCATAGACACAGACTCATTTTCTATGTACATAGAGCATGGGCTGAACGTTCCATATCCAGCTGTCATGTTAATACGGACAGAAAAGTGTTAGAGATAAAGCGATAGACTATGACACTTTCCTTTTAATTTTTTCAGTCTTGGTGACCAGTGGGCGGGGCACAGTAAAGGACCGCCAATAGTCGTACACTGTTCCGCCGGCATCGGCCGAACGGGTGAGTCTCAATTGAATTTTTAACGTACAAATTTGTACAATTACACGGGTGTGGATGGCTTATTCAGAAGCATAGATACACATTTAGCTATGTGCGGATTTACCGCACTCTCTCTAAAACGTTGAGGAAACCCGCCACAAGATTCGAGGAAACGTGACAGCCACCAAACCGCACTGGGCCTGCGTAAGGGATTATGACCCGTACTATGTCTCTGAGAGAAGGCCTGTACCAGGAGCATTTTTTTTGTGGTTTGTTTTGGTCTGTTTGTTGAATATACCTCGTCATAAGTAACGGCGGGCGTCGTGTGTGCAGGCACGTTCCTGACGCTTGACATCTGCGCGGCGCGGCTGGCGGCCGAGCGCGTGGTGGACGTGCGCGGGACGGTGGAGCGCATCCGCGCGCAGCGAGCCTTCTCCATACAGATGCCGGACCAGTACGTGTTCTGTCACCACGCGGTCATCGAGTATGCGGTGAGTGTCCCACTCACACTCTCCATAGATTCCGGACCAGCTGCCTTATCAGCTAACAATCTCGTGTTCGTTTTCAATACCAGACCGATTAAAACCAGCGGTCACTAGTCTTCGTGTGGAAGGAGTTGTCAATAGTTTTCGCTTCTTTTCGTTTTGTAAGAGTTTATTTCTTTAATAACCAGCGCAAATTCTAGACTATTCCTTCCACACGAAGACTAGTGACCGCTGGTTTTAATCGGTCTGGTATTGAAAACGAACACGAGATTGTTAGCTGATAATGCAGCAGTACCGTAATAAGCCAGTGTTTTTATATCAAGAAGCAATGTTTTATTATATAGCATAAGATACATAGGAAATCCGAAAACTGACAATTTATAGTTACATATCTTTTTTTTTGTATGTAGCCTCATATTATTATTTTTTATGTGGACGAACTATTAATATACCTACAAGTTTTTACCGAACCCTTGATGTCTCGCACTTCGTCGATTAATTTTTTTTTATCGCTCGACTTTATGTAAATATTAGAACCGAGCTAACCTAAAGATACAATAATTATCTTACAAAACACTTGTACATTAACTGAGTGTTTAAATAGCTATTTTATTTCCCACCTTACCTCTACTTGTGATAATTGTCCCACCATACTAACACAAATCAACTCGGATTTTCAAATGATATTAATCGATTTATTTATTTCGCATTTCAGGCAATGAACGGGTTTCTAGAGTCCGCTGACCTCGCCGGCTTTGATGACGAAAATGAGGACGAGTCAGAGTGAGCCGCGCGGCACTGCGTCGTGCTGTGAGCCGCTCGACACCGCGCCGTGCCGCGAGCCGCTCGACACCGCGCCGTGCCGCGAGCCGCTCGACACCGCGCCGTGCCGCGAGCCGCTCGACACCGCGCCGTGCCGCGAGCCGCTCGACACAGCGCCGTGCCGCGAGCCGCTCGACACCGCGCCGTGCCGCGAGCCGCTCGACACCGCGCCGTGCCGCGAGCCGCTCGACACCGCGCCGTGCCGCGAGCCGCTCGACACCGCGCCGTGCCGCGAGCCGCCCGACACCGCGCCGTGCCGCGAGCCGCCCGACACCGCGCCGTGCCGCGAGCCGCCCGACACCGCGCCGTGCCGCGAGCCGCTCGACACCGCGCCGTGCCGCGAGCCGCCCGACACCGCGCCGTGCCGCGAGCCGCCCGACACCGCGCCGTGCCGCGAGCCGCTCGACACTGCGCCGCATGGGGGGATGCGTGCTGTTGGTTGTGGGCCAGCTATCCAACAAGCTATCAATCGATCCAATTACTGTGTTAGTTGGAGTTTCATTGTATTGTATATAAACGCGGTTAAGTTTATTGCTAAAATTGGGAACCAACTCGTGTGAACATGTCTAGAGGCGCATGATACGGCGCGTGTCCCTTTTCCCTGCGCCCTTGTTGTAATTCACCGTGCCGTGTTATCTGCAGTTATCGCCGTAGCGCCTCTTGGCCGAATCAAAATACAATCAGCTCTTAGGATTAAGTAAACTAACATTGTATAAAAAATAACGTTCCTGTAGCATCAATAAGAACTGATACGAGATCGGATATTCGGAAGGAAACCTCGTGCGTGACTCGAGTATTTATTTGCATATTAAAAATCTTTGTAACCAAAAAATATTTCCGTAATTATTTAAGATTTTACTATTTATTTATACATTGTAAGAAGTATGGCTGTGTGAAGTTTTTTGTCTGTAATTTATGTAGTTGTATTTTTTTTATTTTGACACGACTTAACATTGGTTCATGTAGCCTGTTGGTATTTGTTTCGTCGATAACGTTGGTTCATGTAGCCTGTTGGTATTGGTTTCGTCGATAACATTGGAGTGCGTTGCGAACATTTGATACGATTTATATACGTTGAGGTGCTGGTAGGCTAAATCATTCTCGTGACGACCGTCGGCCCGCTAACGGTGAGTGTACAACATTTTGTAACGCTGGAGCCGTCAAACCATTGTTTTATATTAATTATTAATTACTAAGACATCTAGACGTCGCGTCGTTACGAATTATTATAAATTAAATTTTTACGTAAATAGACTGAATAATGTTAATATGCTCCAAAATTTTACAATTCTCCCCGCAATTGGGGATGACTTGCTCGCAGATAATTTGATTCTTATGAAACTTGAAATTTATGAAATGATATTAAAATTATTCGCCACAAGTGAAATATTTTGACAATAGAAATTGTTATTTAGTTTTGAAATTGTCGCAAAGCAACATATCTATCAGAGGAATATTGTATTTGAATCGCCGTCCTTTGCAACTGACATATCGCTATAGACGTCTATATTTTCCCATTTAAAGTCTATGCACAAGAATCTCTGCTCACGTCCAACCCGGCTGCTTGGTTAGTGCTCGCATTATGATGAAGGAACATATTTATAGAGCATACAAACTTCGATAACTCTACATTCAAGTTGATATGTTCTTGAAACTAATGTTCTTGTTAAATAATATAAACTATTTTTTCTGAAGTTATGATGTTTAAATTATAAGTGATTTTGTAAAACTGTACCAGTCTAAAGGATGCGGTTTGAAAAATGATAGGTTGGAAAAGGGATTACAATATTATTTTGAAACTATTGTTATTTTTATTTATTTTGACGCGTTTTTTTTTGTGTACTTAGGCGGCGTTCAAACGTATTGCCAGCCGCCGACTGTGAGCGAACGTTACGCAGTTTACTAGTTTCCATATTTAGCTTTTTGTTCACATTTAATTGAACCAACAAAACTTAACTGACTGGTGTGAAAGCGACCTTTGGTTAAGTTTATTTCTGTCACAATTAAAATTAAACTCCGTCCGTTATCCTGTTGCTTGGAGAGCGCATTATTTTAAAATAATGCCATCTGTGGCGCAAGTACCGATCTTTTCGATCCATATCGATCGATAAATTGCCAGTTCGATAAGATAAAATTAGAAATAGGTAGGACGTAGTTGATTTTTGTCGAAAACGAAACGTAACGCTTTTTCCCGAGAACGAAAAGTAATCTTCGAAACTAGTTTTGCGCCGACGACGAGTTTTACTTGTAATCTGTTATCGATTGCATTTCCTACACAATGTCGTTCACTTTTCATTGCATTGACAGAATAACTGTGAGATGCGAATATTGACTTACATTGAAGAAAGTAGATTCGGCTTCGTTTCATTTTCTAAAAAATCAAGAACTACAAATCTCTAATTTAAATTTTTAACGATACTATATGTCAATATTATTTATCGAAAAGATCGGTACTTGCACTGCTGATCGTTTGGTAACAAAATGTGCGGCCCGTGATGCACAGTTTTTTTATCTAACAAACAGCTTTGTTTACAACCATAATTGTTTTTCAAGGGCCTTTTTTTCGCCGCATCTGTTAGTATTGTTGTAAAGCTTTACCGTGCTACCACAAAAAACACTTATTTACCTAGACAGTGTCTAAAGATAAACATCTAAAATTATTAGAAATGTCACAATAAAATGGAGATAGACAATGGTTAGACACTACTTAAATCAAGATTTGTGGTTGCTCTTATTTAAACACGTGACTAAGACATGCTTAGGAGTAAAACGCTGTTTAACTCAGGTTTAGGGTGTTTTAATTTTTTGTGGTAAGACCGTTCGAGTTTATATGGTGCAATTTATCATGAAGATTTATTTGCCAATGCAATTGTGAAAACTAAGGACTATATCGACTTGGATCTAGGCAAATAGGAAATAAACTACTTTCTCCAATTGTATAATTTAAGGATAATAAAATTGATAATCTGGAGCGCCTGTTGGTTCTTGTATCTTGTAAATATTTTACTATTTTTTTCTGTTTTTAAAATCTAAATTAAAAACCCTTGTGAAATATGTGTGAAATAAAATAAACTTGTAATATATTTATAAAGATATTTTATTTTATAATTATATCTTAGTAGGTATAGTATTCCCCTAATAAGATTTGCCCGATATTATTTGTAAACGAAATGATCAAGAGTCGTCACATAAGACAATATTGAGGGAAGTCGAGTGAGATCTAATGCAACCGTAACTTACCCGTGGCATAACTGCGTGACACTACCAGTAGCTTGCACCAGTTGTGCCAAAGGGACAACTGTTGTATTATATTAAGTGTTGATGAGTTTAAACCGGTCTAAGAAATGAGACTCGGGCCCCTGCCAATTCTGCCTCATATAAAAATATGTAGTATGTAGGCAGGTGTTGACTCGCCGCCCACTGCACGGGCTCCATAGGGCCGCCCGCGCCAGTAGAACTATACTGGCGGTCTCATACTTCGCCAATTGGCGAAGTAAGAGGCAACGTTGGCGTGGTGGCTAAAGGGTGTTGATGAAGGCTGAAGGATGCTGCAGTTTCACTGAGCCGCTACTCCCGTGCATTTTGCTTTTTATCACTTCCACCCTGAAGCTTAGGGTCTTAGGCTCTTGCGGTCTACACCCCCCGACAGCCAGTTAAGGCAAGCCACTTACTTTGTGCAAGCCATTTTATGGGGTCAGGGGTCTCATTTAGTCTCAGGGGGTCGGGGTACACGGTGTTGCCACTCACGGACGGCTCGTCACAGCCGTAATTATTAGTCTTCGTACTCCTACCAGTACGTGATTTTTAAACTAAATAATTATTTCAACTACATAACGTTATTTTTTGGTATTATATTTCTGTCAAAATGTGAACATCTTGTATAGGCTGTTTCTATACCTACTTGTCGAATAATGTAAAGTGTAAACAAACTCTGCGGATCACCGACCAAATGACATACGTACGTATGTAGAAATCTTGAATTTAGATCAATGATAAAAGGAAAAACCTTCTTAATTTAGATTCATATGCGATTGAGATTATTATCATGCCATTGGTTGGTCGAATCCGTCGAGTTTGTTTACGTCATTGGACAAGTATAAAACACGGAATATATTTCTTATATCCTTACACAACGTATCGTAAGTAGGTACCTAATTATTCAAATAAGGCGTTACTAATGAAACATTGAGCTGTAAACTCAATGATGATAAATCGTTTTGAGACAACGATACTGAAATGCGTTTCAATTTAAGTAATTAAGCGCGGTCAAAGCGTACCTAGTAGCATAGTTTACTATGCTAGTAGGTAGTCTAGTCCCGTCTCGTCCGAACTGCACGAGCACAGCCTCGCACCGGTTGCCTCTGCGAGTCCTCTTGCAGAGGAATATTGAACCCAATGGTAAGGCAACTAAAGTATAAAATGATAATTGACAATGTTTGATATAACCTACATACCTAGACCAATGATTAAAGAAAAGTAGAGGATATGAACTAAAAATGGCGTCAAATGTCGAGCTAAAACTCTTCACACAGCACTTTGGCATGGTAGCCTGTATCACATGCAACTTTTCACTTGCATTAATAATCCTATAGAACTATTTTTAATATAATTTAGTCGCACGATTGAATTCAGTGACACTTCAAATATTCGCTCTGGGGCCTGTTTCATAAAAATTATTAGTCTAATATTATGACTATTAGACCCATATTTTATATGAAAAAAGAAAAAAAAAGCTCATAATATTAGACTAATATTTTTTATGAAACAGGCCCCAGGACAAGAAACCAAAATGTCGGGCTTGAAAAATCGGCCGACGGGCGGGACATGCGTACGTCAATAATTGTATGGATATCTAGAACACAATATTTCCATATATAATTATGCCGCCTCTATCTATATATTGGAATCTCTTGGACCGAGACCCACACACATTCTATTTATTGGTTGTGTAGGTCTCAATCTATAACAAAGGTCGATACACAGCATGTTAATTGTTAATGCTGCAGAATTGTGGTCTAGTGAAATTAGCTAGTCAACGGCCATAATGAAAATACGTAGTTCTTCTGCACGCGCCATGCGCCTAGTTAAAAATGAGAGCAAAAAGAATGCGAGCGCGGGGCCTGAGGGGTCAAACTGCATGGGATGTGCACAAAGTAACTCATGTTTAGTGGGATGTGCGTGTACCGCACGCACGTTCGCACGCCCACATGGAACCTTGCTTTTGTAGATACACAACACATACATAAAGCCGTCCCGGCACCACGTAGTATCTATTAGTAGTTTGTGCCGACACGAGTGTGACTTGCCGCCGACGACTTGCCGGGCTGTGAGACAGCGTGTAGTACAATTTTATAGAATTATGCGTCCACTGTTGTCGCTTTCGTTGCCGTGTCGATGCCGGACGTCCGGTGATGAAACGCCCAACGGAAGCACTATACATTCATTTCGGGGCACGCTGCAGGACTTGTGGACCCACTGGACTTTCCCAGTAGTGGTGGTGGGTCGATGAGTAATTCAGGTTTACCCCTGGACCCACTGCACTACTGTGTACGGAAACAATAGTATTTTTATTTATTGTATTTCATTTCATTTGTTTTTATCGATAGTACAAAGTTTATTATATTATTTTGTAGACAATTGTCGATTCTGTCGTCTCATACCTAAATCTAATTTTAGTTTTGCTCTCTATTTCCAAAACATAATACGAGATAGAGTATGAAGATGTTTTACAGATCTATATTTAGCTTTAGAGCTGTATAATATCTTCCATCATTGATAAATTAGACGCCACTAAATTCATTGCCGTTAAAATAACTAGTATATTATATGCCAAACTGGCTACGAGTACGAGAAATAATATTTGGCTGGCGTTATGCCATAGTTAATAAGCTTATCAGGCAAACGAGGCGCCCCTCTTGTTATCTGTTATGGGCTTATGGCCCATAACTATTATCTATTCTGTGCCCATACTCTCTTTCTCTGAGAGAAGGCCTGCATCCCAGCAGTGGGAGCGTGATAAGGCTGATGATCTAATTCGGTTTCAGGGATAATGGTAATGAAACGCAGATTACAATAACAACATTTATTTGGGTAAAAATAAGTTTTGTCTTAGTTTTTCCTTACACGCAATTGAACAAAACTGACAACTATTATTTGCTATTTTATATCTCTAGCTCTCTGTGCAAACAGAGGTCAATATACGTGAGTAGTACAAAGAAATTAAATTAGGTACCTAAGCTATTAATTTTCGGCCAAATATCACATATACTTAGTATAATAGTTATTATTTTTTGCTCACGGGTCTTTGCCCGAACCTTAGGCGTTAATGGAGCCTAGCCGTGAGGCCCTTTTAATTAAAATAGAAAATTATGAGTTGTGGAGATAGTGATGGAATGGACTATTGTAAGATACGAGTAAAAAGCCTGCAATATTATATAAAATGAGACTCCAGCACCTGCTAATTCCGGATCATACAGTCAAACGAACTTATCTGTGGACCATGTCAATGATGAAAATCATTAATCATTACTGAAATGGTATCGGTTCTGTCCAAAAATGTGCACCTAAGTACACATTCATAAGGAAGCTTAATTTAATGTAATAATTAAAATAAATTAAGCTGTAGTAGGTACTTATATTTATTTACACTGCCGCGAAGAAAGCGCCGATTTTTTAATTCAATAGGGCAGTGCGGTGTTACTTATTGTGTTTATATAAAAATATCTCTATTTATTTAATATTATATTTATTATACAGTAAATTTATTTTGTGGTATTATGCGAATGTTTCTTAATTTATTTAGACAGACCAAGCAAAAAAATATAGAAGTTTATAAAAACGCGATAGAATTTAAAATCATATGTCTGGGGGATAAATTTTACCCTAATGTAAAAATGATGTTACTAACCTAAAGTAGATATTATAGCTAAATTACATACATAAATTTAACTATAACTTCAAAATATTACATTTCTAGTAAGTGCGTCCTTCGATTGTACTTAATTCTGCAAACAATTACTTTCTATCTAATTTAAGTAAGTAGGTAAGTAGGTATATTGTAAACATAACATGTTGTACAGACTTGCAAATAACTTAAGTACGAACTACATAACTATTTAATCTTTGGAATAATACCTCGTTATTGTGAGTTGGGTACCTGTCTAATACGGATTTAAATAAAATTCAAAGTTCTCCCTACAGTTTACAGGATAGGTACTAAAATAAGGTACAATGCCGCAAAAGTTGCATTCCATAACAAACGGTAACAATATGAAATTTATGAACAACAGTCAAGGCCAAATACAAATTTTCAACTGAAGTGTCAATAAAAAACTTCCTTCTCGTCCTTTATGGATAGTTATTATACTCTTTGCTTCTCGTACAGGCATGTGGCTAACGATGACAACTGCACGATCGCATCGCACGCCGACATGTATATACAATATACATATAAAGTGTGCGAATATATTTTTAAAGTATACCCACACTCTGCAAGTACTTATTTTTTTTTTAAGGTCCTGAAACGCTATATCCTAAATGCGTGTTTTTGTTCCAACTGTACGTTAGACTTGATCAATGTCGTATTTGGCAAATTTCATGATTTGACGAAATAAGAGGATTTGACGAAATACCAATTTGACCAAAATCAATTTTGACAAAAGTCCTGCAACCCTCTAGAAAACCAGAAGACGAGGATTTGAATCCCGTTGAAGAAAGAATTTCTTGAAATTTAAACTTTATAAATTATAACGGGATATTTACCGTGGCTGTTGCAAGTATCATGTTCACGGGAATATTCCCGTGTACATGATGCTTGCAACAGCGTCGAAATATCGAGAGTTCACCAGCTCATAATAACCACGGTAAATATCCCGTTACAATGTATAAAGTAGTGAATAACCGTGAAAGCTTAAAACATATTTAAATGGTTTTTTTAACGGGCTAAATGCCGTTATTAACTGGCTAATACATAAATAAACACTACATCTAACCCAGCTAGCTACAAAAACAGTTGGATAATCTACAAGCCCAAGTAGGTCTATAGATAATCCAAATGTTCTAGTCCACTACCAGTTGGAGGCGTATTTAAATAGTAGTACTTAAAGTAAACGAATCTTGTTATATTGGCGCCCAACAAGTGACATTTAGTTGCAGCTGTCAACGGCTACGAGTAGAATGTGAGCACGGAGGTGTGGTTCCCGCGCACGAACAGCATCGGCGGCAGGTCGCGGCTCATCATCTCCAGCCACGACATGTACAGCGGGGCCGATACTGAACCCTGGGAACATGAGCAGAATCCTTACAAATACAAATAAATAAAATTGAAGTGTCTGTGTATAATATCAAAATAACAGCTTTTTACTAAATGAATATGAAAATATTACTGCAAGCATTACTGTGTCCCGGTTTGATGAGCAGAGTATCCAGTGAAATTACTGGGTGTATGAGACTTAACACCTAATGTCTCAGGGTAACGAGCGCACTGCAGGGCCGCGTAGGCCTTTGTGTTTCAAAGTTCTGGGTGGCACTGCAATTGTTATGGGCGTTATGCTTACCATCAGGCAAACGACCAGCTCCTCTTGTTACCAAATAACATAAATAAAATAAAAAAAGAAACCGCGGGTCACAGCTAGTATTTTATAAAAACACTAGTTGTGTCCCGCGACTTCTCCCACGTATCCTAAGTTACTCCTTATAACATCAGCTATCTGCCAGTGAAAGTGGCATAAAAAAAAATGAAGTCAACATTCCTATTAAGTATTTTGTGTTTCGTGCAACATCCCTATTAAATAGTTTGAAAGTATGCCTATACTCCACCGTCGCCGTGTGGCCGTCCCACTCACCTTCCTGGGCATCGGCAGCGACATGACGACGAGGCTCGCCTGCTGCGAGTTGGCCAGCAGCAGCTCGCGCAGGCGCAGCTGCCGGTTCGTCTTCTCAGACAGCGTCAGCAGCTCGGTCTCACTGATGCGGCTCTCTGGAATAAACCACACTTTATTTAAAACTTTTAGAAGTTACAAACTTTTTTTCAGACTCTTTTTTTACCGTCAGGCAAACGACCAGCTCGTCTCGTTACAGGAAGACGAGCTGGTCGTTTGCCTGTGACGGTAAGCATAACGCTGGCCCGTAACAATTGCAGAGCCATTCGGAACTTTAAAATACAAAGGTCTGCGTGACACTGCAGTGCTCTCGTTAACCTAAGTCTTAGGGTAAGGTCTTGGGGCCTAAGAAATTAAGTCTCAAAAGCCCCGTAATTTCATTGACTACTTTACAAACTGGAACACAGTAATGCTTGCACATTACTGCTTGGCGGAAGACAAGAGCAAAGCGGTGGCACCAACCCAGTCGGATACTCGCAGAGTTAATCCTACCAACTATAAGTTTTAAAAAAAAATGTAAGAAAATAGTCAAAGACCTTCCTGATCGTCTAGGCATGTAAACTGGAATGGCCAGGCCAGTTCTGGCTAGCTACCACCCTCAAGATGAACTCTGGCGCTAAGCATCTATGTGTGTGGTCGGCAGGTGCTTGAGGGCCAATTCTAATCTAGAATCACCATCACCATCTTCGACCACATTGTCGCTTAAGATCAGGTGAGTTCATGATCATATGCTCCAAAATCTTAAATATTTTATGTAAACAAAGGGGTTGACAGAACAAAAAAATCGATAGAAAACTGTGCAATCCATAATTTAATGAGAGACATTATTATTAATTGATTTTGTTAATTGATCATGTTATAAACATGAATTATTGAAAAATCGTAAATGGATCGTTTTTGCAAGATAAACTATACAAACAAAACTATAAAAGGAAGTTTTTTTCGTGCAGTTATTTTTCTTACACTGGGAACACAGCAGAGATCTTAAACATTTTGTGCAATTGCCGCCATTTTCTTTTTCTGTCTGTTGATCTGTTACAATCTCCGAACTCGAGTGTCTATCTTGCTGCGTATGTGTTGTTGTTAAAGGTCTTGTTATTTTGTAGTGGTTTTGTTTGAGTTTTTGTTGTTAGTTCTTGTCATTTGTTCTTTGTTACGTTATATTTGTGCCGCGCGAGAACAAAGCCGGGGCAAATAGAAACCAAAATATTTTTCACAAATGATAATACCTGGGTCAGCTGAATCCTCCGTGAACTTCTTGACGAGGTCTTCGAACATCTGTTTGGTCTCCGGCTGCGGCACCTCGGTGATGTCCTGGACCATGGTCAGCGAGGAGTAGTCTATCCGGAATTTGGCCAGGAGGTTGGCCATGCTGGGAATTACACATGATTTCATACATCACGCACCATTACTTACCTTCTGTTTTCAAAAAAATGACGGATTTGTTGCTAAACGCTTGTAAATATTTGTTAGCCGCCATTTTTTTCACTACTCCTATATACCTACGAGCTAGCTCGTGAGTCGTCGCTTGTCGATGTGGTCCGAGTCTACCCTGTGGCGCAAGTACGGAACGTCTCGATCCATATCGATCGATAAATTGACAGTTCGATAAGATAAAATTAGAAATAGGTACGACTCAGATATATTAGACGCGTCCTCGCCAAAACTCCTACTCAGATATGTTAGACGCGTCCGCGCCAAAACTCCTACTCAAAACTAGCTCATAACTAGCACAAAACAAGTCTCACTTCCTCTCCTCGAGCTGCAGCTCGTGGCGGCGGTTGGCGAGCGCGAAGATGCGCAGCTGGCACGTGGTCCAGGCGGCGCGCTGCGACAGGATGTACGGCAGCAGGATGGTGAGCCCGCCGTCGTCGTACAGCCACCACACGTCCACCGTGCCCGAGCCCTGCGCCACGGGGGACACATTATTAGTAATGTGTCCGAGGCGATTACTCACACTTCAATTTAGAATAGTAAATCTAATCATTATCATCATCCTAAATATAAAATTTAAAATCGTATCATTAGTAGGTACCTACAGTTTTTTAGGATACTATTGTAGTAGTCATAATAGTCATATTGATACATTGATATTGATACACCATAAAAAACTGAAATTTGGCTTGATTCTTGTTCGCTTATCAACCTATACTCGTATAAATGCCGACCCTGTGTTATAATGTGAAAAAAATGTTGGTTGATGATTATGGCAGTGTTGTAGGGATTTTACCTGTTTCCTCTGGAATATCGTCATTTGAGTAAGTTGGTCCTTCGATATTTCAAGTCCATTGGAAGTGTTGTAGATGACCTGGCGGTGCATGTCGTTGGCCTTGCGTTCCTTCTTGCGTTTCTCCTTGACGTCCTTGCATTCAGATATCGTGAACGAACGAGAGGTCGTCAGAGTCAATATATCTAGACAAAAGGATTTGTTTACATTAAAGCGAGTGTGGCCGAGCGGGCACTTGTGCGACTATCAATCCGACGCACCATACTTCGAATCTCGACTCGGCCCGCACCAATGTCTTAATTATATCAAGTTATGTGCGAATTATTCATACTCGCTCTAAAACGGTAAAGGAAAACTTCGTGAGGAAACCGGCATGTTCAAGAACCAAAAAATTCGATGACATGTGACATCCACCAAGCCGCACTGGGCCCGCGTGGTGGATTACCCATACCTCTATTTCTGAGAGACGGCCGGTATCCTAACAGTGGGAGCGTAAGAGGCTGATATGAGGCTTACATATTATAGGATAATCAAAGATTATATGTATAAGCCTAGGTAATAGTTAAAAGTGCAAAAGGTTGAGGAAAAGGTACTGTACGGTACAGCCTTGAATTAATGTCGTGCTTAGGTACGAGCGATATTTTTTTTGTGATATAGTTACGTACAAATGTAAGATTATCGGATTTTTCCCTTTACTTGTGCTGTAAGCATTGCTTCTTGCCAAATTTTATGATTCTAGGTCAACGTAAATTACCATAAAGGTATTCATTCCCGGTCTTGACAGACAGCTAGACAACGAAGTGAGACTTTAAGGGCTCCTTTTGAGGTACGGAGCCCTAAAAATGAAGCGAATAGACTTACTAGACAAGTTGTGCCTGCTCGACGGCTGTGAGTCCGGCGTACGTATGTCGAGGTCGGAGTCCGCGTGCATGATGCGTGCCGCCCCGCGCACGCGCAGGTCCCCGCTGCTGGTAGACGTGGCGGTCAGTGACCCCGCGCCCGTGTTGCTCTCTCCGTCGCACACCACGCCGTAGTCAAGCCCGCCCGGCACGCGGACGATGGCCACGGCCAGTCGGCTCTCGAAGGCAGCGCTGAAATGTATGTGTTAGTGTTATATATACATACAAATAAATAAAATTGAAGTGTCTGTTTATAATATCAAAATAACAGCTTTTTACTAAATGCATATGAAAGTATACGGTACCTATAATAAAACAACCATTTTGTAAATTTTTGTCTGTATGTCTGTTTGTTCCGGGTATTCTCCGAAAAGGCTTGACTGATTTTGACTGGACTTTCACTGGCAGATAACTGATGTTACATACCCGATACCCGAATTAAAATTATACATTTATACAACAATTGATTGAAGAATATTGGATTTATTTTTTACTAGATTTATTAAAGTTATTACATAGATAAATCTCACTCTTACTCACTGCAACACATTAAAGTATGCGACGAGGTCCGCGGCCGGCGCGGTGGTCCAGTCGGCCTTGTACCCCATGAGCAACACGTTGGGCGCCAGTCTGCCGACGCCCGAGGCCTGCATCAAGGCGCGCGCTCCCTGCTCGAAGTTGAATCCATGCACGCGCGAGCAAAACGCTCGAACCTTCCGACCTCGGAGCCACTCGTCGTCCGCACGAGCGCGCGCAATACGCTCTCTGAATGAAATATTTGCCTGGAAGAGAAGATACAAATGAACTCCAAGCAAATGCTCTAGTAGCAAGTTCGCGTTCCACTGTTATTTTCATGTAGTCATATGTCTGTTTTACTAGGTGATTTGGTTTGTATTTTTCTTTACGTTGTTTTTATTGCGAACGTGGTGAAGATGACCTTTGAAGTTTTATTCTGGTTTTTTTTTACCAATGTACCTAAGTACTCAATCTAAAGGTTTAGAGTAATAGTTACTTAGAAATTTAAGACCCGTGAAGTCATACAAGATACCAACCCCTAATATGTCTCCGACAATCATCAACGAGCCGGCCTTGGTGATGAGATTTCCGAGGTCGACCAGAGCAGGCCTAGACTGGGGCCTTCCTGTTAGAACCAGTAGCTGAGGCCAGTAATTCTTCACGTGCTCTCCGGTTCGGGCCAGGTTGTGAGCACTTGAGAGAGCCGTCTTATAGATCTGTGCTTGAGTGCTGCTGCCCCAGTTCACATCTGCAACAGGGATTGGCTATTACACGTATAATTAAAGTAGAGGGATCATTTTCGACACCAATAGGGTAGTTGACTCCATTTGCTTTTATGATGTCAATCAACTCGTTTTCTCATGAGAATCAAATGTCTATACAAAAAAAATTGAAATCGAACGCTAGAAACGTCAAAAATCAGACTCAAAGTCGGATGCATCTACTGAGCGCTAAAACTCCTCATAAAATTGGACAGAACATCTGACGTCACTTGTTCTACGCGAAAAACATGCATTTTATTGATTTGGCCGTAAATATGCCAAATATGCGTTTAAGTACATAGTTGTCATATATTTTTTTATTCATTAAAATGTAACGAATCTGATGGTATCATTTAAATTACCAATGGATGATAAAAAATAAATGTTGAACTTGGGAAACTTTTAAATGCAGTATCTTTGGAAATTATATATTTATTTTGTAAATTTAATTTTTAATGTGTTATTGTGATCTTCTTAAAACTGTATAACGTCAGAAATTATGTATTTTGTGTTTCATGCAACATCCCAATTTGACTACCTGTACTAGAGTAACAGATAAATAACGTTAATGGTGACTGGAAACGTTGTGGCGTCGCCTCTAATACGTAATTTGATAAAATTACTAGCATTTTCTTTGCCTATCAGAAAAATTTTAATTCCCATCCGACCATCAATTATACGTACCCAATACTTAATTCCCAATTTGTGGGCATATGGCCAAGGAATTTGATGGAACCATACCCCATCACAAACTTCAATGAATCAGTGCTCCAAAGTACTTGCCGATATTTGTAGAAGCACGCTGGCATTCGAGTTATAATAACTTTCGGAAACCAGATTATATACAAACATGAAACAAGAAATCGTTTCAGCGATATGAATCAAATGTGGAAGAATTACGCAATTATCGTGTAGAGTTCAATCTCAAACCGATTTAGCTTCAATCTATTTGCGGATATTCGTACCTACTCGTACGTTTTACTCGTTCTCGTTGACATGCAAATGGGGTGGAAGAAGAGATCTGTGGGTGGAGACTTGAAACTTATTTTTCAGCGATTTTGTTTTGTAATCGCTATACTTATAATTATATCTATGAATTATAGGTATAATTTAATTTTATTTGCTATAAGTTCTCTTTAATCGATTTTTTATCGATACCAGTCGGCTGTATAAAGTTTATTAAAAACAGAAGTAGTTTTCAGTCTCGAGTCTGTATGTTTGCGCCTCAACTCATATACTACGTCCAGGGGCCTGTTTCATAAAAAATATTAGTCTAATATTATCAGCTCTTTTTTCATATATAATATGAGACTAATACTCATAATATTAGACTAATATTTTTTATGAAACAGGCCCCAGGAATCGTATAATACACTTGAATTTCTGGTAAAGAAAATGATTTTGATATAACTATAAAAGACGGCAGTACGATATTCTAAGTGCTTCAGGCATATTATCTCTAAGGCTTAAAAACTGTTATCAAGACTAAACCAATCACCGATTCTTGGCTTGCGTGTTCAATGACATTAAGGTAAAATTATCGTCAGCGGAAACAGCTGCCAACTATGAAATTTCATATAAATCTTAGGCTGCCAATGATGATGTCGATGATGAAAATGTTGTAAAATTAAGCAAGAACTTACTTACAGTAAGTAGGTAAACTAAAAGAAATCTTACCAGGGTTACGATAGTGTACGATGAGATAAAGGGTGAAGAAAATACCGAATGTGATCAGAGACATCACCCAACTGATGAGCAGCATGATGGCAACACACATCAGGAAACCACACAGGGAGAGCCACACGTTATAGTACTGTGAACAAAAAGTTTTCAGTTTAGTGGAAAAAAAAACTATTACAAAATGTGCCACTGTAATTCTTAAAAAAAAAACGGACAAGTGTCAATAGCGCGCTGAGTAGTTTTTTTTCTAATCCTATTTGATATCGAGACGACCTGCAGGGCTAACATGCGCGCCACGACAAAATTCTGTTGACTGTTTTGTCTCGCTCTTTCTCTCGCGAACATGAGACAAATGCACGACATAAGCATCGAGAAAATTTTGTCACGGTGCGCTTGTTAGCCCTACTGGGGTTCACTTTTTAACAGGCCTCGAGTGACTAAATATCAGCGATATGACTGATAGTCACCGATTTACAAAAAGTCGTAGTTTTGAATCTTAGCGGGTGACTAAAAGTAAAATTATCATACCTATGATATAGTTTACGAATAGGTCCCCACTCGTAAACGATATCATAGGTATGTGTACCTATTTAGTGCCAATTTTGACATAAAAACAATTTCCAACTAGAATATAAAATTGAATAGAACTCAATCATAAGTTTATCTATGATCAAAACTGAGAAATAGTTGCATGTTGGTATACAGGGTATGACTTTAAAAATACGACTTTTAAAAATTAGTGATTTCAAAGTCATCGCTGAGAATTTTGTCACCGGTGATTTCGAAATCACTCGTGACATTCAAAACTCGGGCCTCTGGTCGTTTGCCTTATGGTAAGCATGACGCCGACTCATAATAATACTTTAATGCCACTCAGAACTTTGAAACACAAAGACCTGCGTAACCTGCGTTACACTGCATTGCGCTCTTTACCATTGAGAAAGTCTCATAAGACCAGTAATTATATTAACTGTTAGTGGTAGGACTAACTCTTCTGCGAGTGTCCGTTTAGGTTGTTACCACCACTTTGCTCGTGAAGTCTGCCGCCAAGCAGTAATGTGCAAACATTACTGTGTTCCGGTTTGGTGAGCAGAGTAGCCAGTCAAATTACTGGGCTTATGAAACTTAATAACTAATGTCTCAGGGTAACGAGTGTACTGCAGTGCCGCGCAGGCCTTTGTGTTTCGAAGTTTTGAGTGGCACTGCAATTGTTATGGGCCGGCCGTTATGCTTACCATCAGGCAAACGAACAGCTTATCTCGATACCGAATAGCATAAAAAAAGTAAGCAGAGATAAAAATACAGTAAAAAAATACGCATAAACATATCACTTGACACTGAAGTGACAGCGCACTTGCAGGTTGTGACTTGTCAGATAGGACTTACTCGGAACGTAGGCCTCCACCCCAGAGGGCGCACGAGCGCTGCGTGGAACGTGCAGAAGTTAATCAGAGCGTACGACGCTAGGTAGAAGTTGGAGATTAAAGGAGCGATGGTGTTCAAGTCAGCTGTAATAAACATTTATTTTCATATTACAAAAATGTTTCTTTTGTTTAATGATATTTGTTAACGAGACGAGCTGGTCGTTTGTCTGATGGTAATCATAACGCTGGCCCATTACAATTGCAGTGCCACTCAGAACTTTGAAACACAAAGGCCTGTGCGGCACTGCAGTGCGCTCGTTACCCTGAGGAGGCCTCAATAGGCAAGCCAATATCGAGGAGACCGGATATTACTATCTCAGATTCGATGTCATGGCTTTTCAGTTAGGTTTTACTTAGTTAGGTATCACACAATTCACACAGCAAACTACATAAATGTAGATGGCCTTATAGAGTGCGTCGCCGTCCTTATAGTTCAAAACTACCCACATTCGAACATTAAAAATATGTTACGTTATACCTAAATTTTCAATGAGGAAGGCCTTATATGTTCAGCAGTTGAGGTCTTCCGGCTGATGATGGTGATGATGATACATTTTGTTAGTGGTAGTACTAACTCTTCTGCGAGTGTCCGTCTGGGTTGTTACCACCGCTTTGCTCGTGAAGTCTGCCACCAAACAGTAATGTGCAAGCATTACTGTTTTCCGGTTTGATGAGCAGAGTAGCCAGTAAAATTACTGAGCTTATGAGACTTAATACCTAATGTCTCAGGGTAACGAGCGCACTGCAGTGCCGCGCATGCCTTTATGTTTCTAAGTTCTGAATGGCATTGCAATTGTTATGCGCCGCCGTTATGCTTACCATCAGGCTAACGACCAGCTCGTCTCGTTACCAAACAGCATAAAAAAAATTCTAATATTATTATAACATTCTATATCTACACTACCTACTTAGTACTAAATATCCATACTCCATAGAAATTAATAAGCTTACCAATGAGTAAGAAGATAAGCGACACGAAGAAAGTCAGCACATATCCTCTGTACGGCTCGCCAAGTCGTCCATAAGGCTTCGAGAAAAATATAAGGCCAGGGTAGATGCGGTCCGTGCCCAGGGCTTGGATCAGGCGCGGGACAGACAGCAGGTTGGTCAGCGCTGTGGAGAGCGTCGCCGCCCAACAGCCACCGTATATGAACGGGCCCCATGACGACATTAGCTGCATTACCTGTGGTGACGGCCGAGTCGAGTTATAGAATGGACTAGCTATGCCCCGCGGCTTCGCCCTCTTAGCCTAAGTTACTCCCTGTAATATCAGCTATCTGCCAGTGAAAGTCCCGTTAAAATAGGTCCTGCCGTTTCGGATATTACCCGGAACAAACAGATACACAGACAAACAAAAATTTTAAAAATGGTTGTTATGTTTTAGATTCCGTATATACTTTCATATGCATTTAGTAAAAGGCTGTTATTTTTATATAACATACAGACACTTCAATTTTATTTATTTCTATGTATAGATTAGGTTGTACAGCTGATCGTCTAAAAATAACCTGTTTAGCTAGACAGTGCCTCGAAAATATCGCAGGCGCATCATCACAACTTTCACATGTAAAATGATTAGAAATTTCACAACAAAAGTGAGTTAGAAAACGTTTAAGGCACTTCTTAAATCAAGGCTTGTGATTGCTCATATATAAATAAGTGGACTAAGGAATGCTATAAACGCGGTTTTCAACTGCTTTCATCAGATGAATTACAAGAGAAAATAACAAAAAAGCCAAAAAAAAGTATGTATTTAACGTTATTTTTATGTATGTATGTCACCACAGTTATGCCTTCGGAGTATTCGTTGTGTTAATTTGATGATGTGATGTGAAAATTGCAAGAAATAATTTAATTAGCAAAAAAAGGGTGCGAGTATAAAATAAATATTAAAAAAAGGAGCTAATAAAAGTAGATAAAAAAGAAACAAAAATTCTTATTGAAAATGTACACGTCAAAAATTACCGAATAGCTATTGTGCAAGCCGTAGCAGGGAACTTCTTTAGTAGAAACGCAGTTGAGGACGGCGCTGTAGTCGGTGACCGTTCCGTTGACGATGATCAGGTCAGTGAGGTTCCCGCTGGCGACCCTCAGGGCGCCACCCCCGGCGAACAGCACCATCAGCGCATAGCTCAGCATGGAAATGAGCAGAGCTAGCAGGGTGCCTTTAGGGATTGCTGAAGCGGGGTCCTGAAAATTCACCACGACATAGGTATAATCTATTACATTTAAGATCGCAGATAGATGGTAAGTATCCTATAGGTCTTGATGGCATGCACTTTTATATGAAACTAGCTGCTGCCCGCGATTTTACCCGCGTGGAGTTATTGGATATCATGGGTTTTATTTTTTTGCGCGGAATCATAATTCTTTTTCTTAAATAAAAGCAGCTAAAGCTTCGGAGCCGTTTCGGAGATTACCCGGAACAAACAAACAGACAGACAGACAGACCAAAAATTTAAAAATGGTTGTTTTGTTATAGGTACCGTAATATACTTTCATGTGCATTTGGTAAAAGCTGTTGTTTAGACCTTGCAAACAGATATTTCAGTTTTATTTATCTGTATAGATTAATCTTTGTAAGTCCGTATTTCTATGTGAATTTCAGAAATAAACTTTTTTTACCGTGGTTTAAAGCTGGTGTGGACTTTAGTACGTATTATATTGGACAGATTATAAGTATTATATTCATTAAAGAAAGTGATTCTTCGGCAAGGGATACAACATTTCCAAAAGAACAGTTTTTTTATGTTACTGTTGATAGTTAGCTGTCGATAGTTGAAGCATATTGAAGACAGTAGGTATACGGAAGCCTCTAATAAGATCAACAATTTCGATAGACAACTAGGCTTTTATTAATAAACAGTGTTTTACAGTGGTTTAGTTAAACAATGTTTTTTTTTTTTTTTTTTTTTTTTTTATGTTATTAGGTAACGAGACGAGCTGGTCGTTTGCCTGATGGTAAGCATAACGCCGGCCCATAACGATTGCAGTGCCACCCAGAACTTTGAAACACAAAGGCCTGCGCGGCACTGCAGTGCGCTCGTTACCCTGAGACATTAGGTATTAAGTCTCATAAGCCCAGTAATTTCACTGGATACTCTGCTCATCAAACCAGAACACAGTAATGCTTGCACACTACTGCTTGGCGGCAGACTTCACGAGCAAAGCGGTGGTAACAACCCAGACGGACACTCGCAGAAGAGTTAGTCCTCCCACTAACAATGTTTTGTCTTTGTCGTGTTTTGACAATTTTAAACTGAATTGAAGAGCCCTAATGTCTCAATTGAATTTCAGCTGCGTTACCGGCTGAGAAAGTCGTCTTCGTTTAACACTCTAATCCGATTAAAACCAGCGGTTGCTAATCTTCTTCTGGAAGGAATTGTTTCGAGTTCCTGCTAGTTTTCGTTCTTGAACAGTGGTTCTTATATTAAAAGGAACAAGTTGCTCCAGTACGAAAACTAGCAAGAACACTGGAAAATTCCTTCCAGTCGAAGACAAGTAACCGCTGGTTTTAGTCGGATTGGATTGGAAAACGAAAACGAATTAGTTAGCCGGTGGGGCCGCAGATCTATTGATTGTTATTGATGACCTATTTCAAAAGATGTTTACAATGCTCAATATAAATACCTATAAGAACGACATCTGAAACTAATTTCTTTGCATCTTGTTTCTGTATGTAACATTGTGAATAGGGATGAGTCACTGCGGAGTCATTCGACACGTTTCTCAATTGGTTTAATCGATGAGTGTATATTACTCAGAACAATGATTACCTACCTACCAAAATTTCCGGGTCAAATAAATTGACCTATCTATTGGTCCGAGAATTCATTCGATTTATTTTGCACAAATTCTTGTAATGAGATTGTTATTCGACCTGACGTCGTTTGGAAATGATTGCATTATTCTTACGTAGAAGTAATCAAGTAAGTACCTAACTAATATAACGTGCGATTCTCAGTTCGATATTATGGAAAACTTTTGGAGCTCTATTTTTTAGTCTTTTTGTCTGTGACATCAATGACGTCACTTGTCACTCAACCGCACCGTTTTATTCAAAAAGTACTTTTCCCACCTCTGTAAATACAAAAAAGTACCAATGAAGTCTATATAACTCCAGAAGTTTATAGCTTCCGTAAAGGTGTAAAAAGCACAAACACAAGGTTCCAAACGGGTAACTAGTTATAGAACGTTATGTAAGTATGTAGGTAGTGAGTGTGTATAGGTCGTGGGTAGAGTAGATTAGTATCGTTTACAGATAACACGTGGACTTATTACCTACGCTAAAACTTTTTGCTACACTCATTCTAAATTTGAATCTAGTCCAATGCAGTTATTTGAAACAAATGTCTAAAGTTAAGCTTATGAATAATTCATGTTTCAGGATTTCTGTTTGTGAAGGCTATCGGTACCTCGTCTAACAAATATAAATAATTTAATTTGACATAACATATTTTACACAGTTACATTGATAAATCCGTCTATCAGGAGTCAGTGTCTTTTTTTATAGTAAATGGACTTTCGTTGGCTTCTCTTATAATTAACAGCTATTATTCATAAACGTTCCGTAACTGACTTAATTACTAGAAAGTGTTTTGTCTCGTTTTCACACGTAATAGGTTCCGTCAACGAGAAGTTGACAGAGCATAGATTTATTGAGTTTTTATGAATAAGGGCGCATATTACAAACTTACTAATGACTAATGTAATGTGTGTTTTCATGATCATACTATTATATAAATCAAATATATTTTTATCGCCGTGAGGTCATGTGTTACGGGACGAAATAAAAAGGTTTATACCGAGGGATAAATGAAAACCTGTTTACATTTATTGTAAACAAAATACTCCAACGGGCTCAACTCTCAGAAATATCAGAGTTTATGTTAAAAATGTTATTTTTATCATTACAAAATAAACATTCCTACGGAATAACAAGGTTGCACCAAGATAGAAGTAATTGGTACTATCTAAATTACTTCATATGTCTGGGTAGGTCAGTTAATCAGTCAATATTAGGACTAGAACCTATCTGCGCCGCGCCGGTCCACATAAATATCTCGATCATGCAAGAATAAAGGTCTGCTACGTCTAAGAAAGCAATTTCTAAATTCAAGCTGTAAAAGCGGTTCCGCACTGTATCCGATACGAATCCGAAAAAATGCTGCAATGTCCGAAGTAACCACAGTGCTATTCCTAAGACAGGTTACGCACTAGATCCGAGTTCCGCTTCCCCGATTCCTCTTCGGAACCGATTTCTCTCCAAGAATATTGATTTTTTTTATATTGTCGTTTTAAATGTGAACTAAAATGTAGAAAGTGGACACACTAATTCTGTAGTAATTGTAAAACTTCCTGTCGTGTTCACGTAGCCCTACGTAGTGATTGTAAAAAGCTCCTTTTAAATATCGTTTTTTTATACTAATGTATAACGAGACGAGCTGGTCGTTTACCTGATGGTAAGCATAACGCCGGCCCATGACAATTGCAGTGCCACCCAGAACTTTGAACCAAAAGGCCTGCGCGGTACTGCTTTGCGGTCGTTAATCTGAGACGCCTCATAAGCCCTAGTCATAAGTTTGGAGTTTTATTTAACGATACGAAGTGAAGGTTAGACACAATATAAAGGTTCTGATGATTCAGGAGATTATTAATGCAGCTTACTGTAGGTAGGTAAAGTTCAAGTGACATTCGATATCATCAACGCCATAGAATAATGTATAGCAATACATGTCTCCGCCTACTCCTCTGTCTACTTGATTAGTTTTGACGTCAGAAAGAAAGTCATGCGGTGTATATGATATTGCTACAGACCGTCGGCCACATAATAGACCGTCTATGGACATATGACGGGCTTTAGCTAGCTGTAAGTCGTGACCGTGAGATAACATAGTGTTTAAACTAAATTTGAATAATCACAGAGAATCCTGTGCCTCGCTTGTGTAACTTTATATTCCTTGGTCTTTGACTTTGTGTTTCAAATTTCTGAGTGGCACTGCAATTGGTACGGGCTAGCGTTATGCTTAGTGCTTACCATATAGTCCGGTAGCGCTAGCACTTTTTGGGGTCATAACTTACCATAATTCTAGAGTAGCTAATTTTTTGCCTGAGGATACAGTTGTTTCCGCCGAAAGCTTGCTTGTTTGAGTTGCGTTGGTGATCAATAAAATTCTTCCATTACGGTGCTAATTTGGTTTATTTTGACTAAGTACAGTGCAAATGTATGACGCTTGAAATATTAAGATGGAATGTGATGAATGAAGCGGCGCGGGCGCGGACGGAGCAGGCTTCACCCCGCGGCCCCCGCTGATTCCCCGCTGCCGTCTTGTGTGTTGCATTATTAGATATAAGTAGTTTATGTTGTAAACATCCTCCCACCCCTTGAAAGTCCCGACTTTCAAGATATATTAGTCTTCTTTCTCGTTGATGGGAAGGGGACATAGTCTGGAGACAGCTCTTCTGAGTGTCGTCTTCTGCGTGCGGACATCCACCACCCTGCATACGCCATCGGAGCCAACATAAGTCTTTTCAATGCGGCCCAGTTGCCATTTCATCGGTGGAAGATTCTCCTCTTTGACAATGACGAGATCTCCGATTTTGAGTTGTTGTCCTTGAGTCTTCCATTTGATTCTATGCTGTAGTTCGGTCAGGTATTCAGATGACCACCGCTTCCAAAAATTATGTCGCAGTCTTTCGAGCAGCTGGTAACGGTTGAACGCTAGCTTTTCTGTAGTTGGTGACGGCAGTGAAGCCAAAGGCCGCCCAACAAGAAAGTGACCAGGCGTGAGTGGCGATAAGTCAGAAGGGTCAGCTGACAATGGTGTCAGCGGCCGTGAATTTAAAATTGCTTCAATTTGGCAAAAAAGTGTTGTTATTTCCTCAAAGGTTAAGCTAGTGTTTCCTACAATTTTCTTTAAATGATGTTTTGCAGATTTAATACCGGCTTCGAAAATGCCTCCGAAATTTGGGGAATATGCTGGGCTGAATTGGAACAAGATTCCTTCCTCGCTTGTGAAATCACTGACAGGCTGACGACTAGACTTTAGCATTCTTTTGAGTTCGTTATTTGACCCGTGGAAGTTGGTGCCGTTGTCGCAATAAATGGTTTTAGGCTTCCCGCGTCTCGAGATAAATCTTCGCAAACACAAAATGAACGCATTAGTACTTAAGTCGCTTGCGACTTCCAAATGTAAGGCTTTCGTCGAGAAGCAAACAAATAGACATAGATAGCATTTGGAAGTTTTAGCGCCTCGTCCCTTGCGACTAGAAATGTAAAATGGCCCAGCGAAGTCGACGCCACAGGTTTCAAATGGGGCAGCAGGTGTGACGCGAGGTTGTGGTAGATTGCCCATGATGGGTTGTATAGTTTTACCCCGCATTCTAGTACAGATGACACACCTGCTGACGGTTTTTCTAGCAAGATCTCGCCCGCGTGTTGGCCAAAATTGCTCTCGAATTGAGCCTAGTAATTGTTGCGGGCCACAATGTAGCAATCGAACATGTTCTCTTTCGAATAGAAGCTTAGTAAATTGATGTTTTGAGTCAATAAGTATAGGGTGTTTTTTATCAAATGCGTAGTGAGGACCATTTTGAATGCGTCCACCTACTCTCAATACTCCTTGGCTGTCCAGAAAGGGATTCAGAGCTAAGATGTGGGACTTATGAGGTAAGCATTTATTTGTGGACAACACATCTATCTCCTTCGGAAACGATTCCTTCTGTGACAGCTTTGCCAATGTCATAAGTGAAGTGTGAAGCTCAGGCGCGGTAAGTAAACCTTTAGTTTTATTAGTTTTATTGTATTTCGTGTTATTAACAAATCTTAGTACGTAGGTTAATATTCTTTGTAGTTTGTGTAGTTTAGAATAGTTGTCGAATTGTAGTATGTTTTCTAAATTAATACTAATATTTGCTTTTATTTCAGGTAGTACGACGTCAGGGAAGGTGTTTGCGGGCCAGTCATCATCATCTTGTTCCAAGAATTTCGGACCAGACCACCACAAGTCAGCATCCAGCAAGTGTTGTGGTTGTACACCTCTCGTGGCTAAGTCAGCGGGATTCACACCACTAGGTACGTATCGCCATGCGTTTTGAGATGTTAGGTCACGAATTTCCTGGACTCGGTTGCATACAAATTGTTTGAGAGTTTTTGGTTGAGTCTTTATCCATCCTAGAACTACGTATGAGTCGGACCAAAACGTTGAGCTTCGTATTGGAATGCGAATGGCTTCTAGAACCTTTGAATATAAACGAGCGCCCAATAGTGCGGCACATAATTCTAGCCTAGGAATTGTGGTTGGCTTCAACGGAGCCACTTTAGTTTTTGCACAAAGTAAATTAATCTTAGTGTGACCCAACTCATCAGTCGATTTGATGTATAAACAAGCTGAATATGCAGTTTGAGAAGCATCTGTAAAACAGTGAATGTCTACAGTGTTTGGACAATGCAAAGTTACATTTCGAGGTATATGTATTGTAGCAAGAAATTTAATATTTTGCGCAAACTCCGTCCATTCTTTTTCGATATTGTTTGGTACTGGTTCATCCCAGTCCAATTTTGCAAGCCATAATTTTTGTAGCAGCATTTTTGGAATGATTATAGAAGCGGACAGTAGTCCGAGTGGATCGAATATTTGTGATGCGGTTGATAGTATATTTCGTTTAGAAGTAAATTCAGGAATGTCAATGTCTGCAGAAAATTGTAGCATATCTTTAGAAGGAGACCATATTAAGCCTAATATGGATGATTGTTTTGAAAATTCGTGATTATCTTTAGTGGGAAGAATTGCATCATGATCGAATATTTGTGGACAATTTGTTCGAAATTTTCTAAGTGGGAAACCGCCCTTAGCTAATTCTTGTGTAACACCTGTAATGATGTTCTGTAATTCAGAGGTTGATTGAGCTGTTACTAGACAGTCGTCAACATAGAAATCATGTTTAATTACGTCACTAACAGTGGGATTAGTACATTCTTCAGCTAATTGTACCAGGCACCTAGTACTTAAGAAGGGTGCAGAAGCCGTCCCATAAGTAACAGTGTTTAGTTGTAACGTTTTGAGTGGTTTAGATTCATCATCCCTCCAAAGTATTAACTGTAGATGTCTCTGTGTTGGATGTACCATAACTTGTCGGTACATTTTTTCTATGTCTCCTGACACTGCATATGGATGTTGACGAAATCGTATTAGAATTGAAATTAAATCATCCTGCACTGTAGGTCCTACAACTTGGATATCGTTGAACGATTTCCCTGAACTTGTTTTACTTGATCCATCGAGTACGACGCGTAACTTCGTCGTTTCACTCTGTTCTCTCATGACGGCATGATGAGGGAGATAATTTCCAAAAGAAGGACGCTCAATTTCTGTTAGATGCCCTAAGTGTTCATACTCATCGATAAAAGCCTTGTATGATTGTTTGATGAGAGGTGATCTAGATAATCGTTGCTCTAAATTGAGGAATCGCTTTTTAGCGATGTTGTATGAGTCACCTAGTGCATCTTCTGGTTTCTCTCTTAATGGTATTTTTATACAAAATCGTCCGTCGCTAAAACGTGTCGTTGTTGTCTTAAAATGGTTTTCACAGAATTGCTCGTCTGTGCTTAGCAACTTGTGAGTGGAGGGAATTTCCTCCAACTCCCAAAATTTTGTTAGTGATTGTTGAATTTCTTGACTAAAATGACAAGTACGGGTATTTTTAGTAATATTGTTAAGGGTCCCACCCGTTGGTCCAGCTATCACCCAGCCAAATTTGGTTTCTTTGAGTATAGGTTTGTTTCGCCCTAATTTTATTTGATTATTAGTATTTATTATTTCCCAGAATACGTCTGCCCCAAGTAGTAGATCAACTTCTGAGGGATGATAAAAATCTGGGTCGGCTAGTTGAATGTTAGCTGGCAAATTTAATTGTAATGGATCAATTTTAATGCTAGGTAGATTACCTGTGATTTGAGGCAATACCACACATGAAACATTAATGTTAAAATCATTGACTCGTGATTTGATTTGTAAGTCACAACTTTGTGTTGAGTTTATAGTGCCATTGTTTATGCCAGTAATTGCTACTGTACTGGATTTAGTAGTAAGATTGAACTTTGTTTTTATTTTTTCAGTTATGAACGATGATTGGCTGCCACTATCTAGCAGTGCCCGGGCCGGATGAATAGTGTTTGTAGCGGGATCAATGATCTCCACCAGCACTGTACTTAGAAGGACCTGGCCAGGCGTAGCTGTAGACAGGACCACTGGATCAGGTAAGTTTGTATTCGTAGTTGTTTTAGTTTGTAGTACTTTTGTATTAGGAATGTTTGATAAATTAGTATTTGTAGTTTGTTGTGTGTTTGTATGTACCTTTTGTGGCTCAGTAGTATTTGTAGAATTAGTATTATAATTTTGTATATGTAATAATGTGTTATGTTTTCTTGAACAGATTCTGCAGTTACCCAACCTGCAGTTTGAACGATGATGACCGGGGCGCAAACAGTTCGAGCAAAGTTTGAGCTTGTTCACTTCACTTATTCTGGACTCAGGTGTCATTGATTTAAATTTCTGACATTCGTAAAGTCGGTGACCTTGCTTACACAAAACACACTGATAGTTCACGTTGGTATTTTCAACTGAAGAAGATACAAGTGATGTCGTTTGTTTATTAAAAGATTTTCTATAATCCGATTTTGTATCATTTCTACTCAATTGCACAGTCTCGAGGACATCAGCACGATTGCGCAAGAAGAAATAAAAATCTTCTAAAGTAGGAGAGTGAGACAGAGTGGCTTTGTACTCTTCCCATTTGCAACCTGTAGCGCCATCTAACTTCATAGCCATCATAAAAATTATGAGTGTATCCCAATGTTGAGTGGGTTCGTCAAGGGCATTTAATGCGCGCAAATTTCTTGTAATGTGATCAATTAAATACCTTAATGATTTGTATGATTCTCTATGTATCTGATCTAAGTTGAACAATGATTTTAAATGGTTGTTAATTAATATTTTTTTGTTATTGTACCTTTCATTTAGTAAGTCCCAAGCGACTTGGTAGTTATCAGATGTACATTCGATCGATTTAATTACAACAGCGGCACCACCCTCCAATGCTGATTTAAGATAATGAAATTTACTTATTGATGGAATTGTATTATTTTGATGAATTAAGGAATCAAACGTGTCGCGGAACTCGAGCCATCGTAAGTAACTCCCATCAAAAGATGGAAGAGATATGGTAGGTAAGCGTATGCGACTCATCGATGCGACACCATTACCGTCGTGTGCACTTGCCATGGCATCCGATAAGCTCGATATAATATTTTTAGTTGATGCATTTGAGATTATTTCCTGCGCAATTGACGTTAACGTGGAAAATGTACTTTCGATTCTGTCGCGTTCATCGAGCTCATCGTCAACCTTGACAGTAGACATTTTCTCAATTTTTGTCTGAACTTCATCAAAAGTGTTAAATAAAATTTGAATTTTATCTAATTTGAACTGTAGCTCACTAATTTGTAATTTAACAAGTTTTTTCGGCTCGATTTGCTGTAGTATCTTTATATAGCTTTCAAATTTAGTAAGTCTACCTTTAATAGTGCCACGCTGATGTATCAAACTTTTTAAATCTTCTTCCATCTTGTAAATACTTAAAATTGCAAACGAGTCAAACAAAGTAACTAACCGAATAAACCAAAGTTATCAGAACGAAATGATGTATATATTGTAAATAAATTGTACTCGCGGTTAGTAGAACTTGTCATCAACCAGCCAGGAGTTCACCAGCAGCGCGCGAGCACGGTAAGTAGACTATATGCACGTAGGTAGGTAGCCCGTGCACGGCGCGAACCCAGCCCGTGACGATATTCTGGAAAGTTCGGCAATTTTCTTTAAAACAAACTGTCTAATTAGTCTGCTTATGTGGGAATCGAACAGCTGTCTTATTTTTATAAGTAAGTTTAGTACTATTTAGTTTATCGTCTATGTATTTAGAAAGAAGTCATGTACATAATGAATAAGATGTAAGCAGAATATGGGTAAAAGTCGAAAGATGAATCGCGCGATAGGTTTGCAATAGCTAGTTGCGTAATAGTCAACCTGATCGGCAAGCGATAATATTGTCTTGATAAAATAATAACACCGTAATGTTCGAATTGCAAAGATGCGAGAAGAAAATAATGTTTGTAGTTGTAAATTGTAGAATGCTAGTAGTAATAGCTCGTAGTAGTAGAATGTAGCAGAAGGATTATTGAATAATTTACTCAAAAAGCAAGCTAATTCTTCTAGAAACTTAAAAGTTATAGTAATTTTATTGTAATTAGCAATTGAGTTCGCCAAAGTAGGTAGGTAGCAAATAATTCTTAACGTTATTTACGTAATACAACAAAGTTACTTGCTAATTATCTTGTAGTAATATCTAGTTGTAAGATTTAAATTGTATTTTGATAGAATTATATCGACATATAGGAAATAAGCATAAATTCAAGTGGAAAACGGAACACGAAATTTAGCATTAAGTGCATATCTTTTTTACCAAACTTAGTAATTAATGATTTGTTTGTTACCTGGTTTAGCACAATGAGGAGAAACAACACTTTTACCACAGTATTCACAGTATTTTTAAACCACTCACACCAGCCATCTTACTGCCGAGACAACTCAACGGCGACATGCAGCCAGCCAAGATTCTTTTGCTGTATCTTGTCTTGCGTTATTTCTTTGTAAATTTTGCTGGTAAACGTTTTTATCTCGTCGGGGCCTCCAAAAATGTTTCCGCCGAAAGCTTGCTTGTTTGAGTTGCGTTGGTGATCAATAAAATTCTTCCATTACGGTGCTAATTTGGTTTATTTTGACTAAGTACAGTGCAAATGTATGACGCTTGAAATATTAAGATGGAATGTGATGAATGAAGCGGCGCGGGCGCGGACGGAGCAGGCTTCACCCCGCGGCCCCCGCTGATTCCCCGCTGCCGTCTTGTGTGTTGCATTATTAGATATAAGTAGTTTATGTTGTAAACACAGTTGTACATAAAAAGCTTATTATTAAGTTTTGTGTCACATCGTGCACTTGCATTTTCAGGAATTCAATGGTTTGTGACTGTTTTGTTTAAATCAACATAAAACTGTCAAAATACTTTTTGAGTTTAAAAATATAATGGTATTCTATCTAAGATAGCCTGAGTAGTATGCAAACCTAATTTGTGTCAGTTTCATTAATTACAAACTGACATACGGTCAGTATGCAAAAAATTTGCCAAAATAAAATCAGATTTGAAAATTTAGACACGACATAATTCAGATCACCTAAATATGCCCATTAAATAAATTTGTGCCTAATTAAGCCACAGGTTTTGACGATAATTAATTATTTAGCTTTTCCAAGCTTTTGTAGCTTCAAAAAAGTATTGCCATTATTAGAGTTTACATATTCAATATCATAAATGCATGACAGATCGACAGTGTAAATTTGTGTCATTTTTATTCACGATTTACATGAAAAAACACAAACGTTTGTGGTTTCTCCGAACGAGAGCTACAGGCGGCAGCGACGCGCGGGGGGTATAAATACCTACGTACACAGCTCGCCCGCGCCGCTCCGCTCGACTCCTTTCGTATCGTCCGCGCCGATGTAGGTACTTATATAGCGTAGTATGGACTATATTGACTCTTTTACGTAATGAACAAATGGGTAGGTATAGAGATAAAAATAATGACGTAGGTACCTATTTAGAATCTAGTAATCTCAATATGAATTACTTACCTAATTTTCTTATTTAGTGGGTTAACAAGTTCGAGAATCGACCCGACAACCTGGTGTATCAGAGCTTCTAAACCGAATTACTCTATGGAGTTACCAAACTCATAAACTTTATTTTAGGTACCTACGTCCTTTAGGTTTCATTAAAAAAAGTAAAATAGATCTTATTACAACATAGCATAAAGTATGTTGTTGAATGATATCGCCGAGGACTTTGACATAAGCCGCCTTCGTCGCGATCGGTGTTTTTGAGAATGTAAACAAACAGAATGAAAGCAACCTTATTACTCAATGAATAAAGTATATTTTTAAATGTTGCTGTTCCGTACTATGGTAAAAGCCGCTTTGCGTGTTTTATTGTTTCTTTCGCTTTTACTGTACCTAGGTAAATATTTTAATTGCCGCATATATTTTACACTAGCTGCTCACCCGCGGTTTCACTCGCGCGGAGGTATTGGATTTCACGGTTTTTATTTTTTTGCGCGGATTCATAATTATTTTTCTAAAATTAAAGTAGCCTAAGTTACTCCTTGTATCATCAGCTATCTGCCAGTTAAAGTCCCCGCAAAATCGGTCCAGCCGCTAGCCGTTTCGGAGATTACCCGGAACAAACAGACAGACAGACAGACAAAAATTGTAAAAATGGTTGTTTTGCTATAGGTACCGTATATACTTTCATATGCATTTGGTAAAAAGCTGTTATTTTGATATTACAAACAGACACTTCAATTTTATTTATTTGTATATAGATTATTTATCATCCAAATGTTTCCAGTGATACTGCCATTTTTAATTAATTTTAATTAAAAATGGCTTTAAAAAAGTGACGAACCGACTTCAGTGACAAACTACTGAACCGATTTTGATGAAATTTCTATGGGACCAATCTGAAACGACATCCTTTCAAATAAAAGAAGAATTTTCCAAATCGGTTTATAAATGACGGACATCTGAGGTAACAAACATAAAAAAAAATACGCACCGAATTGATAATCTTCTCCTTTTTTTTTAATGTTATTTGGTAACGAGACGAGCTGGTCGTTTGCCTGATGGTAAGCACAACGCCGGCCCATAACAATTGCAGTGCCACCCAGAACTTTGAAAAACAAAGGCCTGCGCGGCACTGCAGTGCGCTCGTTACCCTGAGACATTAGGTATTAAGTCTCAAAAGCCCAGTAATTTCACTGGCTACTCTGCTCATCAAACCGGAACACAGTAATGCTTGCACACTACAGCTTGGCGGCAGACTACACTAGCAAAGCGGTGGTAACAACCCAGACGGACACTCTCGGAACAGTTAGTCCTCCCACTAACAAACTAACAAACCTCTTTTTTTTGAAGTCGGTTAACAATAGCATAAATTGCTGCAAGGTTGGTACAAAAGCAATAGGTATTTCATATTTTTCATAAGCCTAATGTGCGCATGCGTAATTAAGTAGGTATGGTTAAACCATAGAATTTTATTTTAAGGTGTATAATCAAAGGGTTAAACATTTAAAATATAATATTTTATTGCGATGATATAGGTGTAAATCCGGGTATAAGTAGCAATAAAACGTCATTGTAAAAATAATATTGTTTGTTTTTGCAAACTAACCTCCCTACGTCCAATGAAGTCAAATACCTACCAGTCCTATTCCTATGTGAACCCACTGCGAACCTCATAGTAGGTAGATACTATTTAGGTAGATACCTAATTATGAAGATGCTCGTACCTTACGTAACTAGTTATTATAGTACTACTCTATGGTAACTAGTGTTCGTGTAGTACTTAAACTAAGCAGTTCATCTTTCAAATGTCGGCCGGAACCACGTAGGTCCGGCGGCAAAAAAAAACCAGTTAGACCTTATTCAGTTGTGATAAGGTTCAAAATAGATTAACCATTATGATCGAATAAAAATGCTAACTATATTGAACCTTAATGTCGGCCGGAACCACGTAGGTAAAAAAAAACAGTTAGACCTTATTCAGTGGTGATAAGGTTCAAAATAGCTTGAACTAATAGAATTGCTATTAAAATTGCTAAGGCTACCTGTTTCCCCCGCACCGGCCCCTTTGGGACCCTCCGACATTAGCACGCGCCGCGCGCCTGTGTGCCCCGCGGCACCGCCCGCTGACCCCGCACACAAGAGTTGCGCGCCAAAACGTTTGTTTTCTTTTTCAATAAGATTCCATGAATAAAAATGACACAAATTTTGGATAGTGTTTCGTTACATTATAGTCATAATAAAGACGTTAACTCTAATACATTTTTGTGGCTTTTACAGGATGTTTTACGAAAAAATTAAAATTGCTACAAAAGATGTGGATGAATTTGACACAAATTCTTTTGAACAACAGATACCAGTGATCTAAAACGCATAACACCTATTTAACACAGGCGAATATTCTTTTAGAGCTATTTAGGCCACGTGTTAGGTATTGGTTAAAAAACAGTGTTCCCGTGGACGGAAATGACACAAAATGCATATGTACATCGGCTACTACTTCGTTAGTATCACGAAAGTGAAATTTTCTACTCTGATATTCTTTTCGTCCGATATTGTTCGAAAAGACAAATACCTAAATATCTACTTACCCAAGTACCCAAAATGACACAAATTAAGGAATTAGGTTGTGCTAATGGTCTAGAACCTATATGCAAAAAACCAAAGATTTTAATATTTTCGAAACCTCAAAACCTAGCGCTATCCGTCTAATAAGAGAAACGACCCGCGCGTCTCGTTATCCAGTAGTATAAAAAGCTGAAGCCTATTAAATTACGCGTTTTTTAATATTTAACAACAATTTTCACACCTTAATAGAGTACGGTAGTAGGTACCTAAAAACACAACTACGAAATATTCTAATTCCAAAGCACTCTTGGACCAGATTCAGACATTTTATAGATGGTGGTACCTTACATATGCTCCATTCAATAGTCTTTCCAACTAGCTACAACATGGATTTCTTTAACTTCTTTAAGAAAGGGGTTCAAAGAGTTCGTTAAGCAAGGCTTCGGTGATACTTTCACTATATTCAGTGTAACAATTGTCCAAATATGTCAGAATCCGCTTACCATCTTGTTATATCACAGTACCTTTAGGTCTCCAGATATGTTGGCACCAGCCTGGATGCCAGTCACAGAAGGGAAGAATATGGCGAATACGCTGAAGAAGTCTTGGTGTACGTTCTCACTGTATCGGAAATCAGGATAGAAATTTGCTGATAGTGTTTCCGCTGGAAAAAGAACAATGTACCTACTTAGATTCTACCTCCCGTACCTACTCAGTTATCGAAGTTCTACTTACAGATAGAAAACTACCTGAGCGCATCATAATATCTACACCCATGTAAATAAAAAAACGTGAATAAATCGATGTAATAATAACTACAGCACAAAAAAGGAGCGTAATCTTTTTAGGGTTCATATTCGTATGTATGTATGTATGTGAGGTTCTTAATTCCACCATAACTTTTAAATGCCTGAACTGATTTCGATGTAAGGGGTATCGTTAAAATCACAGACCTCTAAAATAATCCCGAGTGACACTGGCTAGGGCGTCGTGTTTTTTCATGTAACTTTTATTACATCGACTTGTTTCCCTCTGGATGTGGACCTCTCCTTGGCTAAACTTATACTGAACCGATTGATTTTAAATGTGACATAGATGAGCAATTACTACAACTGTTACTCAATACCTACGTATTACCCTGGCCTATGTACATACAAACTCGACAGTAAATATTTGGTAGAATTAAGAACCTACTCCTTTTTGAAAAAAAAAAACAAACAAGCAACAATTATATTTCATTGAAGACTTATAGTCTATTATTTTTGTGTTTAGTTTTCTAGTAGATACAGACTTGGTAGTTACTGAACAATGCTATCATACTCACTGCTCAATCCAACAAATCCTTCAGCGATTTCTTTAGGGCCTGTGGGTCCAATTATGGTGCCAACTATGAAGTCGACCATTGCTCCTACGATGATGGCGATCAGGAAATTCTACCAACAAATATACACATTCAATTTTATCATCATTGCATTTTAAGCGCTACTTGAGATCCAACCCTGCTCTCCGAAATTACTTTTAATGAGATGAGCCACAACCTACTCTATGCTGGCCATAAGGTTAATCACATAAATATTGATTATTTTTATGGGAAAAAGTGTAAGGAAACCAGGACAAAATAGGTGTTTCACACTTTCAGAATTGATGTTTAACTCATCACAGGACTTCATAAAAAACAATTTGACAAAGTGCAAAGTCTAACGTGTAGAGTGAAAATGATAAACGACCTTAACTATAATTGGCGAGCTTCAGAGCTTTTCCCCTAGAAATTAATGCAATTAAGTTAATTTACAAATGGCTTCGCATGTCCACATCAATCTTCAACAAACGCGGTGTACACTAGCTATAGGCTACTACTAGCACTGGTGTCGTAGTGTTGATGATTACATTCTAGGCAGCTTCTATCGCATTAGCTTCATGTCACTCTGTCACGCTAGGAAAAATATTGACGACGGTCGGAAATATATTACGTGAATACTATGCTACATTGGTAATCAACATTAGGTAATAAGAGGTGATACTAAGTAATTCACTCGGAGGCGGGAAAGCGGGGTCGAGCTGGACAATAAGGGTTCAGTTTTTTGGCGATAACTCAAAAGCAATTAGCGGAAAACGGAAAAAAGATTCGAGGTGGAATCGAATAAAAAAAATTCCTGATATCTGGAACTCTTATGGCATTCCGTAACCGTAATAAATACAAAAATAATTTTGATTGGATTGTCCTTCTTTCATGCAGCAACGATGAAAAGGATCATCGTGAATTTTTGTATAGATATAGTTTTGAACCGGAAAATAACATATGTAGGCTACCTTTTTATCTCGGAAAATTGCACTATTCCTGTGGCAACCTGCACCGCGCGGGTAAAACCGCGGGCAGAAGCTAGTTCTTTATACTAGTATAAATCAGATATAATAATGTTGCTCAGTTAGAGATGTGAGATATTTGTTTTTAATCGACTTCCAAAAAAAGAGGAGATTATCAATTCGTCGGGTATTTTTTTTTATGTTTGTTACTTCAGATCTCTGTCATTTATAAACCGATTTGGAAAATTCTTTTTTTATTTGAAAGGGTAAAATTTCAGATTGGTCCCATAGAAATTTCATCAAAATCGGTTCAGTAGTTTGTCACTGAAGTCGGTTCGTCGCTTTTTTAAAGCAATTTTTTTGTGCGACACTATGAAATAGGCGGGTGAAACTGGTTCACGCCGGGCGGCCGCTTATTTCCTTCGCATTTCGGGCCTGGGGTTGGGCAGCAGGTTAATTACGAAACGACAAAAACTTGACTATTGGTTGCGATAAAATCGCTAGACAGTTACATCCAATTTTCTTAAAGAGGCCGCTGAAATATTTCTTTATAAACTGAACGTGGGGTCCACACAGTATACGAACAGTAGAGATAACCAGAACCACATGAAACTACTCACACAAACAAGCTAATATTTTTAACATAGTCAACCCATAAAATATGATCATATAGCTAAATATAACGAAGAGGAGCTTTAGAGCTTTATTTTATACTAGTTTCTGCCGGCGGTTTCATCCGTGTTCTCACAGGAACCGTGCATTTTTCTGGGTTTAAAAAGTAGCCTATATGTTACTCTGGTCCATAAACTATGTCGTTGCCAAAAATCACGTTAAGCCGTTGCTCTGTTGCTGCGTCACCCACAAACGTACAAACACACTTTCGCATTTTAGTATTTTATGTGACTGAAAAATAACGCAAAGCATCGGTTGTTAGTATGTTGATTTGGTCTGAAATAGAAATGACCGTATGGAAATTGCGCGAAGACTTCCGTTGGAAGTCCATAAATCATTTCTAGTAATCTGGGTTTCTATTATTGGCCACACGCAGGTTTGATTCAAACATCAAATCTAGGTATAACGTGCACGAGCACCAATGAATTGGGAATTGATTTGGCAAAAATACTCTATAATTTAATGACAACCAAATACATAAAATATTTTCGAAAGTATCGTAGGTATTGTACGCGTAGTTATCCAGCAACAATTTTTTATCCCACAATAAGACAATTTAAGATAAAAAAAATTGCACGAATTGATCATGTTTTACTAACGCCTCCTTTTTTTGAAGTCGGTTAAAGAAGGTATAAAGTAGTAACTGACCTGCGCCTTACTCTCCCAATCCATCCCCACTGCACAGACGACACACATCACCAGCAGGGCTACTGTACCCACTATCCTCACGTCATTGGAATTGCTGTCGATGATCTTCAGTCCGTGACTCCTCAGCAAGTCGTTCATGGAATCGCAGAATCCGATGGTGTTCATACTCGCGGCTACCGCATTCGCAAACGCGAATATGATGCCCACTGATGCGCCGAATTCTGGTCCCAGAGACCGGGATATGATGTAGTAAATACCACCTGAAACGAAATAAGGAGTCAAGTACCTATTTTGAGTGATTAAGGCACACAAATAAGAAAGTGTACGCATTTAGATACCTACACCAGTCAGAAAGGTGGAGATCTATGTAAAGAAAATATCCAAATAAATCTCGAAGGGTTCTGTGTGGAGAAAATACCAAAATAAATTCCCCAGGGGATGTGGGAGAAAAAATCCAATTGAAACCCTCCGGGATCCGTGTTATGGGCAACGGGGAGCCAAGTGGGCTTATGGGACTTAATACCTAACGTCTCAGGGTAACGAGCGCACTGCAGTGCCGCGCAGGCTTTTGTGTTTCAACGTTCTGTGTGCAATTGTTATGGGTTGGCGTTATACGAACGACCAAGCTGGTTCTCAAATAGAATTAAGGGGCTAGGTTACCCAAAAACGACTACTTTCTGCTCCTAAAACTCCCAAACGGCTTGGTTTAACGACTTGAAAAAAATACTACCTGAATGATCAATTCAAGGGCATTAAATTTGATTGATTGATTTTTTTGTATTACCATTACTTATGGCTTGAAAAAATATTTAACAGCATGCTATTTTAAAACTATTTTCCCTAAAACTTCTAAATGACTTAGACGTTTGGGATTAATTTTACACCAAAAAATAAGGAAGAAAATTTTCTATAATTCTTATTGATTAAATTTGTGCATAGAGCAATATTTCGCAAAGAAATTATCAAAAAACTGAATTCCAAATGTACAAGTCTCAGAGGTGCTCTGCGCGGGCGCGCGCGGCAGTCATGCACTGGCATTCAGACGGGGAGGTTGTGTCGCTCGTTGCTCTGCTCACGCTGTCCGCCGACGTTACATATTTGTGTGCGTGAATGATATACAATACAAGTATTTGTTTTCGTGTGGGTTTGAAGCTTGCTCAAAGAGTAGCGTCTAGAGTGGTGAAATCTGATTCATTCCGTGATTTGCGCGTGGACACTCCTCGCATACATATTGAGTGGGTTACATTTCTGATTACAATTTCTTGTTTACGTACATCATTTTTACGAGTGGCAAATATATGTATTGGTAAACAAAGGAATATCGGGAGGTTGAGAACCGTTATAGAAAATACTGGAAATGAAATTGAAAAGTAAAATTACTGGCCTTATAAGACTTAATACCTAATGTCTCAGGTTAACGAGCACAATGCAGTGCTGCATATTTTTGTTTTAAAGTATTGATTGGCACTGCAATTGTTATGGGCCGGCGTTATCCGAAAACTGTAAATATGTTGTAATTGCAGTGCCATTCACAACTTTGAAACACAAAGGCCTGCAGGGCACCGCAGTGTGCTCATCATAATGCTGGCCCATAAAAATTGCAATGCTTCACAGAACTTTGAAACACAAAGGCCTGCGCGGCATTGCTCTGTACTCGTAACTAAGTCTCATAAGCTCAGTAATTTCGCTGGTTACTTTGCTCATCAAACCGGAACATAGTAATGCTTGCACATCTGCCGGCAAGCATATAATGCTGTTCCGGGAAAAATCAAGGACCTACCTTGGACACGGTTTTGGCAAAAATTGAAATGTTGGTTGCATGAAAAATATTACTATACTATAGCTGAAGTTTTAAAGTAATTTATTTGACCACTGAATTTCTAGAATTCTATTTAAATTATTGGTTTTATTTTTGGACACTTTAGTATAATTAATAAGAAAAATAATAACATTTGATAATATAAATAAGTACCTATAGGAAATGAAATATGAATTGTATTACGATTATTGTGTCATTAGTTTTTTGTAATATTTTAAATTCAATGATAGTTAATTATTCTAATATTTGCATGCCACAATGTGGTAAAATGTTTATGATACTTTATATTTTCTATACCTGTGACCCGACACTATTGTTGTCACCAACATTTTTAGCAAATAAATTATTATGATTAGGCTTCATGAACAAAGTGGAAACCCAGACGGACACTCGCAGATGACTCGATACCTCGTAAATGACACCAAAATAAAAAACACGACTACAAAAGTAAAAATAAAAACAACCCGAAAATCATTTATTTACGTACATGTTAATTTTTGGGTCAAAATGTGTAACAAATTTCAACTTTACGGAGCAAATTGGCTGTCTGTACTTTTATTTTAGTCCAGAGCGATATTTTGAGATCAATCTCAACGTTGGATAATCTCATGTGCGTCCGTACCGTTTATTTACGAATAATAATGATCACTTCAACACTTCATTTCAATGAAAAACTTTCCACTAAATGAATTTAAAGAATTATAGGCAAAGATGCCGTGCGCACGTGCGGGTACCGCTTCGTAGCGGTTCATCCGCGTGTTCTATGACGTTAGGTTTTGCGATGTTCTTGAAAGACGTAGTGTGGACCGCGCGGGGGAAGTGTGCTTGACTCCACCCATTCGAGCAAGGTCCTTGGCCCGTATAACGTCCTTAAAGAAAATGTCGACGGAGACTCTTTTGCTACTTGTAAGCTACTTGTAAGCTACCTACTTAGAGGAAGAGTAGTGGTAGGTACTAAAGGAAATTAATTCATTTTATAGTTACTTATATAAAAAATTTCAGGGTAATATCCTAAAGATACGTTAAGGTGAACCCAAGTCAGGTGTTTACAAATTCGAAATTCAAACAAAGACAGTTTCAGTTTACCAATATACGATCGTCATTTGTCATACAACCCCGTCTGCCTGAGCCTATCTTCTCGTCCCGAACCACGTATGGGTATATTTTCATCTATAATGATGTCCATACATTATACAGGCATCTCTTTACGGTTGCTGGCCGCTGTTACTATGTTATAACTGTGCAATAAAACACTAGATCGTATCTGCATTCTGTCAGGCCATTACATACATCATAATCACATTTACCATCGTTTATAATAACAGTGACAGAGTTTTTTTAATGTACGAAGCCGAAACACGTGAGTAATGATTGAGCTAGTCAAATAGGTCGTTTAGAAAATTCAGCAATGCCGCTGTCAACAAAAAGATATACATATAGGACTTCTCATTCCGAAACAGCTTAGGGTTAAGAAAATTGTAACAGTATAATGTTACAAGGCAATATGTAACAAAGTTCACATAAAAATCATGACTGCTCTTGCCAGTATTTTTGGTAATGGTTGACAACAAGTTGTGAGACTCTCCTTGGAAATAATTCATTCTAAATTACCATACAAAAAAATTAACTCAATTTCAAACTTGAAGTGCTCGGCATTTTCTGGAATGTTTCTAAGTCTGTTCTAATCAACAAAAGTTTAACATAGTTCAAGTGAATTTGCTTATCTAGGGCTGCCCGGAAATTTTGTAGTAGAATATTGACGTAAATTTTAAATGCATTTTCTTCAATGAGAAATTCCGAATCTCAAAAAGTAGTAAAACAAATGTTGTTGACCGCCAAGAGTCGATTGACTCACTTTCGGGATAACATACCAATTCAAAGTCAGGCTGTATAGTGCACATTATATGTACATAAATATTCTAAGTTCATGTATTTTAGTGACATGGCAACGAAACATTGCACGTGACTTACCTCCTTTGACCTCTCCGTTTGTACAGATAGCACTCATCGAGAGAGTTGTGATGACGCACACTACGGCAGAAATGAGGATGATGATCAGGGATAGCCCAATCCCAGCCTGAGCGACCACCCACGATATCCTCAGGAAGAGCATCACGCCCCAGATGTTGAGCAGGCATGGTATCAGCACACCCTGGGAAAAACGTAGTTTTAATTTACGAATGGTTAGAATTAATACGTGCAGCTAGCTGACAAAAGTGTTGTTCCGTTTTGGTATTAAAATTTAACCAGGCTATCAGTTGGTTTTTTGCAAAGAGCTCTCAAATTCTAGATATTCTGAAATGAAATTACAATTTTATAGGCCTGCGATTTCCTGAAAATACATAAAGTTTTTTTTGTTATGTAACGTGAAACATAACGCAATTTCTTAAAACGGAATGGTTTTTTCAGCTTCTTTTTGGCTGAAAGTGATAAAATGCAAAGACAATAAAAAAAATTTGACAGAACAGATGACAACACAGCTTATTATTTGTCAAAACTGTTAAAAATGACGTGACGATGACGTCATACTTTTATAATGTTGCTGATTTATGGATATTTAGTGTTAGTGGGAGGACTAACTCTTCTGCGAGTATCCGTCTGGGTTGTCACCACCGCTTTGCTCGTGAAGTCTGCCGCCAAGCAGTAGTGTGCAAGCATTACTGTGTTCCGGTTTGATGAGCAGAATATCCAGTGAAATTACTGGCCTTATGAGACTTTTAATACCTAATGTCTCAGGGTAGCGAGCGCACTGCAGTTCCGCGCAGGCCTTTGGGTTTCAAAGTTCTGGGTGGCACTGCAATTGTTATGGGCCGGTGTTATGCTTACCATCAGGCAAATGACTAGCCCGTCTCGTTACCAAATAAAATTAAAAAGAAACAAATTTTTAGGAACGCAGTGTTGCTGTTAATTTATTTTGCACTTCTACTAAGCTTTTCTTTAAAACCAGGAAAAAAAAACACAGGCCTGAAAATATTTTTTTATTATTATGCTAGGCTACTTATATCAGGCACATATCTAGAAAAAATTTGAGGCTAGTTAATTTTTTCTGGGAATCAAGTACCAAGCTCCATACAAATTTGGTACAAGTCCTTAGCATTCTTCTAATGACCTTGTAGATTTGTAGACGTATAATACATGGGAGCTATAAGACCCGAAAGTACGGTGTTCAGCTAAAGACATTTACAAATTTTAAATTTATTGGGTACCCATATCATTGTATTAGGCAAAGACTATAAATAAATATTCTGTGGTATTAGGTATAGTAACGTTTAAAAACAACAGATTCTCTTCAATTTTCTTTAGTAAGTAATAATGTTGTTTTTAGCCGCTAGCCGTCACCAATACAGAGATATTTCGCATTCGTAGACAGCAGATCTATTGTTTTAATGCATTACCTGAATCCATCCCAACTTAATTCCGTGTGCAGGCGTCGGTGATTTCGTATCCCTCCGCCTCTGCTCCTTTCCGTCCTGAAACAATTTAAAAACCTTCAGCATTTGACCAAACAAGGATCATCTCATCCGCTCATCGTTATAGATAACACATGTTTCCTAGAGCGGTTGATACAAATGCAAACAGAGGTTTATTATCTTATGTCTGTAGTGTATAAACGTGATGTAAATTGAATTAATCAACAATGTGTTACCGCTGCATGGCATGAGTGACATACGACAATGTTTGCTGAGGCAAGATGGACAACAAATGTATGTTCGTGGCGTAAAATTCCACCATACATTTAAAATGGCCTTTAAACTACATAGATAGTAAAACGTCATTACATCGTGGTTTGTAATCATTAAAATTGCCTTTATAACGTAGGCGCAGATCGAGTATGGGGATGTAGGTATGGATCATACTTTTATACATATTTCTAACTGGCAATGCCGTAGCGATAGTCACAGATCTCTAGTCACTAGTCTCTATTAGCTGTGGACACAAGCACCAGACTATGTCCCTCGTGTCCTACCACCACATGCACGGTGAATTAGGTACTTACGATACGCATATACGGGGACGCGGTCATTCTGGCGACCCACTTAGCAAAGCTACCTAATTTAAAAGAGTGGAATCAATGACATGCTAAGAAGAAGAGTAGCTGTGTACACGTAATCATAATTCGGTATTACTACAGTCACTCTCCACCATAGATTATTTAGCCTGTTGATAGCTCATAAACACTATTCCTCATACAAACATGTCTCACCGGCGCGGGCAGGGGGCGAGGTAATATTCTATGCTTGCAATTGGCCGATCATTTGGATGACGTAATTTAGTGATGTGGTACGACTACTACTGAACAGAATAATATCGATAAAATTGAATAGGTAGTTAGCATCGCATTCTTGATTCCCTGACATATACGATTAATAATAAATTATTATATGGAAAACCTAGACAATACATACTTACTTTATAAATTAATCTACTACTTATAATAAAACTCCAGGTCACATTTTTTTTGGATGACACTCCTATCTATACTGAAGCCAAAGCTGTATTTTTATTTTTGTCTGTCTGTCTGTATTTTGGACACGCATCACGTCGAAGCTACTGAATGGATTCCATGACTTGCGATGTTTGGAACCAATTCTCTTTTTGAGTCGCTTCTATCCACTCGCTTTCCTTTATTTCTGGGATGTCTGGAAATCTAACAACAAAAAGCAGAAATACTTTAAAAACCCGGGAACCTACTTCGATGAAAATATCGCGATATATGAAAAAATTCAAGTACCATTTTTTCATCTTTAGATGTTCTTCCATAAAATGTATATGGGACCACCTTGAGATAATACACTTTCAAACAACAAAAATAATTTTCAAAATCGGTCCACAATTGACGGAGAAATCAGTTAAAATACTTAAAAAAATACATACAGTCGAACATTTAACCTCCTCCTCTTTTTTCGAAGTCGGTTAACAAATCCAAACGAAAGGTTATTATTTTTCCAAAATAATTAATAATAGTATATATATTAATTGTAAAGTATACATTGAATATCGATAAGCTATAAGTCTGCACTCGTACTCGCAGTGGCGAGTAGTGCATTTAAATAGTTCGTTTTCGCGTGAGGGGAAGTTGTATCATTAGTCAACAGGATTTATAGTCTTTGCTCTCCACACTCTTCTTTTTTTCCCCTCGATGTCACTCAAGCCGAAACTTGATATACGATGTTTCATCGCTAACAGCTAACTCATCTTAATGAATGGTTTGACGTTGTCAAATATTAAAAAGTAATTAATTAATAAGCTAAGGATCTATAAAAACGTATAAACCAGTCTTCCAGATTTTCCAGCAAAAATGTCATTCTTCAGCACATAAATTACCTACCCCTACGCAAAAAATCAGGGCCCCGATTCTACTAAACCAATTGTTTATAGATTGTTAATGGATTGTCAAAAAATCGTGACTTTTGACACTTTTGGTATTCTACTACTACAATTGTTTAATAATTGTGACAATTGAAAAACAATACAAAATTCGGTTATAGTTTTCGTATTCTCTTAATCAATCGTTTATGAATTGTCTATTGTGGTGGTGAAAAATTGGTATTCTACTATTTTTTGACAGCTCTTCCGATTGTTATTTGTCTTTGAAAACACAATTGTTAAACAATTTTGCAAAGGTTGCTTTTTAGCTATTGTTACAGTAGCGTTTCCGTCTTCCACTGCAATTTCTGGATTACAATTATATCATACCAATTGAAAATGAGTCGCATTATCCGTTGGCATATGGTAGTTGGTTTAGCTAATCGCATAAATGCTCGCCAACGCAGAGTTTCGGAGCGCAAAAGTCGTCGCCGTGCTCGAGCGTTGTTGCGGTGCACAATAGATCCCTTCTGTGATCTTCCCGAGACGGAATTCATTACAACGTTTCGTCTCGGCAAGGAAACCGTACCTAAATAATCTAGCGGAAGAGCTGACTCCCCATTCTCCAAAAGAGCGCCGGACCGATGGGATACCGGTCATGATAAAGGTAAGATCAACAAACAAATTCACTTTTTTAACGAATCTAAGGCGTAAATAAATGAAGGTGACCTACCTATTACTAAAGATTTATAAGTAGACACAAATGAAATCACATTTATTTTGCAGGTCTTGATCACACTGGCCTTCTTGGCTTCAGGGTCCTACCAGACATTAGTGGGACAGAGTGCCTTCCACAATGTCTTGCAGACAACAGTTTCTCGGGCTGTGAGACAAGTGACTGGGGTACTCAGCATGGTTTACAGGAAATATGTTAAATGGCCAACACAATGGGAGGAGAGAAACAAATTAAAAACAAAGTTAGTCTTGTTTATTTGTAGAATGAAGATTAAAGTGATATCAACTGTCTTGAGGGTTAACTAATTAGATGCAAAAATTGATACTTATTCCAATTTTAAATAGGACTAATAACCCGCCCATAGCTTTATTTTCATTGTACTTTAATTTTAGGTTCTATCTGGAATTTGCTATTCCGGATGTGCTGGCCTCCATTGATGGGATGCATGTTGCAATTTTAAGGCCCCATGTGCATGAAGAGCGATACTTCAACAGAAAGGGATTCCATTCCCTAAACGTGATGATAGTAAGCACCTATCTACCTGCAATATTTGGGTAGATGAACGTTACAGAGACCCACTGTTAGAGTAATTTATTTTAACCTTCATGAGTGCTCCTTTAGGGCCTATATTAATAAAGCAATTAGAATCTGAACTTGTAAAAGTACTGCCTACCTTATACTACTATTATACTACTACTATAAGAACAAAAGTTTCCGAGTATGGATGTTGGTTACTCTTTCACTAAAAACTACTGAACGGATATTGAAGAAATTATAGTAATATAGCTACCAGAATAACACATAGGCCACAATGTAATAAGATGTAAGCCGCAGGCGGAAGCTAGTAATAAATACTTTGACATTGATCAATTGATGGTATTTGAAATAAAAAAGATTATTATAAGTAACAATATTTATTAAAAAATATTACAAAGTGTATTTATTGTTTTCCTTTAGTCGTTGTGATGTTTCTGAAAATAAAATAAACTTTTAAACAACAAAATAAACAAAAACAAATTCACAATTTTCTTGTAGGGTGAGTTCTGTGTGTATTTTGATATGCTGAGCGTAATGAGCCAAAATGCATGTCAACTACTGAATAGGTCCCATAGTTGTGCTGTCTCTCTGATTTTTATAGATGTATTTCAATATACCATTCATAACTGTTGTTGATAAAGAATGTAAATAGACATGACAACTCCATTAAGATTTTATATTGTTTTGTAGTAAAAGTAGGCAATAGTTTTTAAGAGCAGCAGCCATCCTATTCATAGCTCTGAAAAAAATAAAGAATACATATACCTACTTGGCAAAGTAGTACATCTAAATCATTATATCTTTTAGGCAATCATGCTTCATTTTCTGCTGCATTGTCACTTACCATCTTGCAGTCAAATGAAAAATAATGTCTGTATGAGTAGTATATTTGGGACAGGTCTTAAATATTAAGTATGAATTATGTAAATAGTAGGTAAGATGTAAGTTAGTTATTAATTATTCTAGTCTAGAGTAGATATAAGAAAAACTGTCATTCAAATACAGCTGTGTTCCCAAACTCTTGTGAAAACATTTATTTCCCTCTCCTGTAGGAATATCACAGTATGTAACATATAGACTGAAATACCATTGAGTGGATTTTAATGAAATTTGCTAAAAGATAGCTTGAAGCCTGAGAAACGACATTGGATACTTCTCGTCATCATTTTTCGTTATGTGGGGTGCAGCTAGTTACTTTTAAGCAAATTACATTGTTATTCCCTTACCTTGCTTGTTCTTAACGCGGCTTCAGCATGCCTTTCTTCAATATGTTCAAGCCTAATTTGAAATGCATCCAGTTGTGCACGGTCCAAATCTAATAAAAAAAATACATGTTAAAGAATGTGTACATATGTATGTGTACTTAATATTGATAACTGGAATTTGTGCTCTACTTCATATGATTATCAAGAACAATACTCCAATGTCATACTACAGATATAGTTCTTTAAGTTGAGAACTAATCTCATCAAAATATGTAAACCAAATCCAGTCCTATGAACTTTTGGTATTAATTATGATGAACAACTGTTTACCTTGAGTTTGTTGCTGCTGTCTTGTTGGTGACGTCGCTTTGGAGGCCTTGCTTACTGTATAAATTAGGATTAAATAATAGAAATATTAAAAAAATTAAATTAGAAATTTGTATCTTGATGAACTCTACGACTTTTATTTTGAACTTTGATTTGACACTGACGTGACGTTGACTTCTGGTTTGTTTTTATTTTTTGTCTATGATAGCCAATAATGCCGACCACACACTTTTGTTTACTAAAATCATGTTTTGGTTGAGTTTTATATGTTTTTCAACATTAGAAATAGTTATTACCATAAAAGAAATATTGCTTTTAAATGTTTATTACAAAAAACACGAGATATTGTGTTAAATAGATTTCAAATGTTGTCTATCAGCTATGGGAGCTTAGATTATGATTTGAATGGTCACACCGAACATATTTCTACCAACAATTGATAAACGAGACAATTACAATTCAATCGGAATCGTTTGTGAAATTAGTAGAATACCGATTTTGATGAAAATTGTAATTGAATTGAAATTGTATCGTTTGTCTATCGTTTTTCTTAAGAAATAGGAGAATCGGGCCCCAGGTCTACTGCATATTGTCGCTGTGTGGAAGAAGGACAAATCAATTCTTTATACACTTTCAAATGTTATAATTCTCGGGTCTTTGCCCGGACCTTTGATAGACGTTAATGGAAACTTACCCAACATTAAAAGACCCTTTTTATGCCGGAGGTCAGGGGCCCGATTCTCCTATTTCTTAAGAAAAACGATAGACAAACGATACAATTTCAATTCAATTACAATTTTCATCAAAATCGGTATTCTACTAATTTCACAAACGATTCCGATTGAATTGTAATTGTCTCGTTTATCAATTGTTGGTAGAAATATGTTCGGTGTGACCATTCAAATCATAATCTAAGCTCCCATAGCTGATAGACAACATTTGAAATCTATTTAACACAATATCTCGTGTTTTTTGTAATAAACATTTAAAAGCAATATTTCTTTTATGGTAATAACTATTTCTAATGTTGAAAAACATATAAAACTCAACCAAAACATGATTTTAGTAAACAAAAGTGTGTGGTCGGCATTATTGGCTATCATAGACAAAAAATAAAAACAAACCAGAAGTCAACGTCACGTCAGTGTCAAATCAAAGTTCAAAATAAAAGTCGTAGAGTTCATCAAGATACAAATTTCTAATTTAATTTTTTTAATATTTCTATTATTTAATCCTAATTTATACAGTAAGCAAGGCCTCCAAAGCGACGTCACCAACAAGACAGCAGCAACAAACTCAAGGTAAACAGTTGTTCATCATAATTAATACCAAAAGTTCATAGGACTGGATTTGGTTTACATATTTTGATGAGATTAGTTCTCAACTTAAAGAACTATATCTGTAGTATGACATTGGGGTATTGTTCTTGATAATCATAAGAAGTAGAGCACAAATTCCAGTTATCAATATTAAGTACACATACATATGTACACATTCTTTAACATGTATTTTTTTTATTAGATTTGGACCGTGCACAACTGGATGCATTTCAAATTAGGCTTGAACATATTGAAGAAAGGCATGCTGAAGCCGCGTTAAGAACAAGCAAGGTAAGGGAATAACAATGTAATTTGCTTAAAAGTAACTAGCTGCACCCCACATAACGAAAAATGATGACGAGAAGTATCCAATGTCGTTTCTCAGGCTTCAAGCTATCTTTTAGCAAATTTCATTAAAATCCACTGAATGGTATTTCAGTCTATATGTTACATACTGTGATATTCCTACAGGAGAGGGAAATAAATGTTTTCACAAGAGTTTGGGAACACAGCTGTATTTGAATGACAGTTTTTCTTATATCTACTCTAGAATAATTAATAACTAAATTACATCTTACCTACTATTTACATAATTCATACTTAATATTTAAGACCTGTCCCAAATATAATACTCATACAGACATTATTTTTCATTTGACTGCAAGATGGTAAGTGACAATGCAGCAGAAAATGAAGCATGATTGCCTAAAAGATATTATGATTTAGATGTACTACTTTGCCAAGTAGGTATATGTATTCTTTATTTTTTTCAGAGCTATGAATAGGATGGCTGCTGCTCTTAAAAACTATTGCCTACTTTTACTACAAAACAATATAAAATCTTAATGGAGTTGTCATGTCTATTTACATTCTTTATCAACAACAGTTATGAATGGTATATTGACATACATCTATAAAAATAAGAGAGACAGCACAACTATGGGACCTATTCAGTAGTTGACATGCATTTTGGCTCATTACGCTCAGCATATCAAAATACACACAGAACTCACCCTACAAGAAAATTGTGAATTTGTTTTTGTTTATTTTGTTGTTTAAAAGTTTATTTTATTTTCAGAAACATCACAACGACTAAAGGAAAACAATAAATACACTTTGTAATATTTTTTAATAAATATTGTTACTTATAATAATCTTTTTTATTTCAAATACCATCAATTGATCAATGTCAAAGTATTTATTACTAGCTTCCGCCTGCGGCTTACATCTTATTACATTGTGGCCTATGTGTTATTCTGGTAGCTATATTACTATAATTTCTTCAATATCCGTTCAGTAGTTTTTAGTGAAAGAGTAACCAACATCCATACTCGGAAACTTTTGTTCTTATAGTAGTAGTAGTAGTATAATAGTAGTATAAGGTAGGCAGTACTTTTACAAGTTCAGATTCTAATTGCTTTATTAATATAGGCCCTAAAGGAGCACTCATGAAGGTTAAAATAAATTACTCTAACAGTGGGTCTCTGTAACGTTCATCTACCCAAATATTGCAGGTAGATAGGTGCTTACTATCATCACGTTTAGGGAATGGAATCCCTTTCTGTTGAAGTATCGCTCTTCATGCACATGGGGCCTTAAAATTGCAACATGCATCCCATCAATGGAGGCCAGCACATCCGGAATAGCAAATTCCAGATAGAACCTAAAATTAAAGTACAATGAAAATAAAGCTATGGGCGGGTTATTAGTCCTATTTAAAATTGGAATAAGTATCAATTTTTGCATCTAATTAGTTAACCCTCAAGACAGTTGATATCACTTTAATCTTCATTCTACAAATAAACAAGACTAACTTTGTTTTTAATTTGTTTCTCTCCTCCCATTGTGTTGGCCATTTAACATATTTCCTGTAAACCATGCTGAGTACCCCAGTCACTTGTCTCACAGCCCGAGAAACTGTTGTCTGCAAGACATTGTGGAAGGCACTCTGTCCCACTAATGTCTGGTAGGACCCTGAAGCCAAGAAGGCCAGTGTGATCAAGACCTGCAAAATAAATGTGATTTCATTTGTGTCTACTTATAAATCTTTAGTAATAGGTAGGTCACCTTCATTTATTTACGCCTTAGATTCGTTAAAAAAGTGAATTTGTTTGTTGATCTTACCTTTATCATGACCGGGTATCCCATCGGTCCGGCGCTCTTTTGGAGAATGGGGAGTCAGCTCTTCCGCTAGATTATTTAGGTACGGTTTCCTTGCCGAGACGAAACGTTGTAATGAATTCCGTCTCGGGAAGATCACAGAAGGGATCTATTGTGCACCGCAACAACGCTCGAGCACGGCGACGACTTTTTCGCTCCGAAACTCTGCGTTGGCGAGCATTTATGCGATTAGCTAAACCAACTACCATATGCCAACGGATAATGCGACTCATTTTCAATTGGTATGATATATTGTAATCCAGAAGTTGCAGTGGAAGACGGAAACGCTACTGTAACAATAGCTAAAAAGCAACCTTTGCAAAATTGTTTAACAATTGTGTTTTCAAAGACAAATAACAATCGGAAGAGCTGTCAAAAAATAGTAGAATACCAATTTTTCACCACCACAATAGACAATCCATAAACGATTGATTAAGAGAATACGAAAACTATAACCGAATTTTGTATTGTTTTTCAATTGTCACAATTATTAAACAATTGTAGTAGTAGAATACCAAAAGTGTCAAAAGTCACGATTTTTTGACAATCCATTAACAATCTATAAACAATTGGTTTAGTAGAATCGGGGCCCAGGAGTCTCATTTAGTCCCAGGGAGCCGGGATACACGGTGTTGCCACTCACCGACGGCTCGCCACAAAGCCGCCGCTTTTATATATTTATTATTATTTAAACATTATTACTATATTAATACAATATTAGCTATTAGGAATAGGGATGAAGGTGCATATATATACTCTATACATATATAGTATGGCATATTAGGAATGGCAGCATGCACAGCCCAATGTTATCGCACGTCTATATAGGTAGGTATGCGACAGCGTTCTTCGTTATCGATGACAATTTGTCAGGACATGGATAACTAACTGTTGTTAAAATATACGAGCTTTCATGAGTCATCCGTTCGACGAAGTCATCCGTGAGGCTGTTGGCTCCATGATTGTATGGACGAGCGCGTGCCGGCGGCGGTGCAGCGGTTTGAACCGGACTCCGCCGGTACAGGGCGCCTTCAGACGCCCAGACGTTTCCTTTAGTCACATTATAATTTATTCGAATAAATTATTCAAAACCTGTTTCTAATTCTAGCATATTTTTTTTTCTTAAACGTGTTTTAGTATTTTATTTAGTCCGTAAATTTTTGTTTGCGATGTACCTATGTCTGTTGTGTGCGGGCCGTGGGAACTCCAGAAATTTATCTACTATGGAAATCCAGTATAGTTCGACCTATAATTCGCTGCAGTAAGTAGAATGACAGTTCATGAACCAAGGATTTTATAATTTACGACCATGGTTATCACTTTTTGAAGAAATAAAGATAGTGATGTCAAAAAAATTATCCGATCAAATTCACTTAGTTCACTCAGACCAATGATTGTAACTAGAAGCCGATTGCCCGAATGGCAAAGACATTCACATCGGTTGCTACGACTCTACGAGTATATTATGCTGCTCACTATAACCATTCACTAGATTAAATAATGACAATAACACAATTTTAAGGCCTCAGATGTATGCTTAGATATTTTGACTGCAGAGATATATTATTACCTCTATAGCTGGTATAGTCTTTTATACGCTATGTGGGTATTTTTTTCTTTTTGCTTGCCTGGTGGTAAGTGACGATGCGGTCGACGATATAGCACGATTACCTAGAAGATACGTGTTCCCTCGTGACTTGAAGAAACCCAGGTTATAACGATCAGTAAACACAGACTCGGGCAAAGAGTCCGTTACAGTTTACTGCAAGCAGCGTAATAGGAATTATCTATTCTGTGGCTTAGGTAATCAGGTACACATCAAAAAAGGAGGATTACAACAGTGCATCAAACCACAAAATAGAGTTGTGACAAAACTGTGGTTGCTGAAATTTATATAAAACCTCTACAACCTCTTTATAACCTTTTTATCCTGTATTTCTTCCCGCTATATTTACCCTGCGCCATCACATAAATAAGTCAATGTAACAAAAGTTACATAAAAAACCACGACTGCAGCTGCCCTAGCCAGTGTCCCTGAGGTGACGTAAAGATCCTAACGATACCCCCTCATACATCCAAATATGTTTAGGCATTTAAAAGTTATGGTGAAATAAAGAAAGTCACATACATGAATACTAATACTAATAATTACTCACATACATGAATACTAATACTAATACTAATTACTACTAATAAAAACATTACGCTCCTTTTTTATAAATTACATTACAAACATAAAGTAACAGTAGGTACATGTAAGTATAGTTTACATAAAATGCAATCTATGTATTATTTAATTATGTTTTGTCTTAGGAAAATATCATTAGCAGAGTACATCTTCAGAATGGCCATGTAACTTACTAATGGAATCATAATATGTTTTGTTATTATGAGGCATAAATAAATCTATGTACACGTGTTGCAGGTAAATATGTACGTTTCTATAATAGTAAGGTACTTATATCTTTTTTTCTTATCTTGTGCCAGTCATAGTTTAATTAAATTAATGCCTATTTAAGTTTAATCTAAGTAACATTTAAGCGCTTTGCAGACTAATGTGCTTTACCATGACTTGAACCTTACCTACCTACTATAATTGTTTTTTTTTTCTTCAATTAATAAATATTATCCTAATTTTTACATGACCACTTGCTATCGTGTGCGCACTCTTTCTGGGAATCGGTTAAAAAATTAAAGACCAATATGCCCAGGGGCCTGTTTTATAATGAATATTAGTCTAATATTATGAGCTTTTTTTTCTTTTTGCCATATAAAATAGAAGACTAATACTCATAATATTAGACTAATATTTTTTATGAAACAGGCCCCAGACGCTAATTTAAATGGGCTTCTTCTTTAATGACTATCTTGAGACTGTATTTCACAATAACCTATGTAACCTCATAAGTCATATCCTATCCTACTCCTACTAACCTTATAAATGTGAATGTTTGTTACCACGTAGGTATCTCTGTTACGGAATAAACTAAACCTATACCTAACTTATACTAAAACGTTTTTGATGACATATGGAATGTAGATAGTTTAGGTTTTGGAATAACACATAGGCTAATTAAATATATTTTTTTTTTAATGTTATTTGGTAACGAGACGAGCTCGTCGTTTGCCTGATGGTAAGCATAACGCCGGCCCAAAACAACTGCAGTGCCACCCAGAACTTTGAAACACAAAGGCCTGCGCGGCACTGCAGTGCGCTCGTTACCCTGAGACATTAGGTATTAAGTCTCATAAGCCCAGTAATTTCACTGGATACTCTGCTCATCAAACCGGAACACAGTAATGCTTGCACACTACTGCTTGGCGACAGACTTGACGAATTTTCGAAAACCAACAGCGACACATCAATTTCTAAGCGGGTGAAGCCGCTGTGCGCAGGTAGATAACACTAAATATGATACTTTTATAATAAGAATGGAACAAGAAACAAATCGACCCATAAACCATGCAAATTTCTCATAAGATACATAAAAGCGGATCGAACTGAAAACCTGTTCCTGAAAATCAGTTACAAATTACATAACTTTAACAAATTCAATTCATTAACTTACTTCTTAAAAAAAACGACAATAATCAATTTTTATGTTACTTAAAAATTAATTGTTAATTTTAGATTTATAATTATTTAGCTTGGTTTAATTTTTGAGATAAGGATTCAAAAAAGGCTCTCTGATCTTAAACCAAAATAGGCTTCGTTGAATATTCGATACCGTAAATCTTTTAGTAAAAAGTTCTTACTATAGGTTCGTACGTTCATAAACTAGTGTGACTACTGTATGTAATGCGTTTTACTATTATTTACCCGTACCAACAACAATATAGGGCTCAACTATTTTACACACACAAACCTTGAACGATGTGGCAAAAGCATTAGCTAGAGTACATTAATATAAATATGCATAGGTACCAGTCTCCGACTATAATATTATCGTTACTTATTTGTACCTTTATTACCATTGTTATAAGAGCTTCGCTTGTTTTCATATAATACATCTCTCGAATAATAATCACGCTAATATAACATGCGGGAAACAATCGGTTTTGTTGTCTGAAAACTCTGAAAAGTAGAGAATTCGCGTCTGCTGACTCTCCGTGTCAGACGCTCTGCCAGCTGAGCTTATATAGGTTTTAGAACTGTCATGATCATCAATACTACGAACAAAGTCAGAATTAACGGGATATTTACCATGTATATTATTTGTATTGAGTTCCCGATATTGCTCAACTCAATACAAATAATATACGTGGTAAATATCCCGTTAATTCTGACTTTGTTCGTAGCTCAGCTTATATTAGACAGCGAGGTTAGCGATGAAACTATTGAAATAGGTATGTTTTCTCTCTATATATTAGCCCCTGTTGCCCATCTGTTGAACCTCTATCATTCTGTATGTACTTCCTACGTTTATTGTTACTCGACGTTATTTGAACCATAAGAAAAATACATAGTAAACAAGTACCTATGTCCTGAGAAACTTACCTCTTCAGTTATAAGATGGTCGCCATGCAGCTCTCCAAGGCTCGGCCTTTTCGCGGCCCTCTTAGAATTCCTATAGTTTTCCATCCTCGGTAAAGCTTCCCTGGTGAGCTGTGCCAGAGATCTTTTTCTCCGCCAGCCGGCGTCATGCAGCCAGGTATCTGGTTGGTTAGTGGAGCTCGTGGCCCCCACGACTCCTCGTTCCACGGTCTCAGCGGAAGACCGCAGCGGCCGCGTGATGATGCTAGCACCCTTGTGGATGCCATTCTTCTTCTCATTGTCCACGGTAGATACAGTGAACCTAACAATGGCAAATGTATTTTCATAAAGCGGACTAATCATAATTAGGGGCGGTCAAACGCAAGTCCATTTGCTATTAAACAGGTTTTTGTGAAAAAATATATTTTTCCAGACATGCTTTTTTAAAACACTTAATTGTTTGGTTCTATAATCTTGTCATCAGGACCTTGGACATTCTAGGATCAGAGTACTTGTAAAGACAAATCAAACTAGCCCAAACTCGGTGGGGTTACGTCGTTTCGTTACAAAGTTCCTAAGTCCACTGATGCTAAAGCTGGTCTCATGATGGGGCCGGAACCCATAAACAGACCAGCTTTGTGACATCATTTGTCATCATTACCATTATCGTTTGTTACCATTGTCGATTTACATAACTTTGCATGTAAAATTTCGGCTCAATCGAATCAAGATTTGACCTAAACAAATAAATATACATACAAACATTGCAATTCAAATAAAAGCTTGTACTTAATAAAAAAATAAGCATTATTGACAAAAATGGTCATAAAAGACATGTCAATAGATAGGGCCAGTCTACGGTGTTAGTACTAATATGTCTAATAACTAATGTTTCTACTAATACCCCTTGCCTAGACGCTAATGATGTGAACCGAAGTTCTTCTGAGTCGAATCAAAGAGTAGATAACACTACGCGTTCGAATCAAAGTTGACATAAGTAGAATCGATTCCATACTCTTAGTTTGTGCCATTGTAGAGAGACAGTAAGGTGCATTTTGTGGTAATCTACAGTTATAGTACCCAAATTCATACAATTAATGAACGAGTTTCTATCATCGCGGTTTTACATAGTCACCTGTTCTCTTCCATAATGCTGAAGGTCGGTGAACTACCGGAAGCTCGTCTTGTGGGACAATACTTCGCGTAGTTTGATCGTTATGTGGGAGGTAGTTTCCATTAACCACATAGTTTTCTTTAGCCTGCAACAAAAAAAGATATATTGTTAACAATAGGTACAAAAGTCACTTTGAAACTTCTATCTCCATTGCAATATTATTTATCTAAGAAACACCTATTTGAAACAGCTGATAAGAAAAGAAGTGCTATTAACGTTTCTGAAAACGATATCAGCTGTACCTATCTGAAGTAGATGCCAAGAGGTAGGCCTACAATAAGGAAGGGCAAATAAAACGTGCAGGTACTCAAGAATCGTAATATAGTATAGCTAATTGGAAAGAAAGAAAGACATTTATTCCGAAGAACTGTACACCAAATTGTAAATAGAAACAAAAAAATTACACTTTTTATTATAACTATAATAACGCCTAACACTATGTATTTGAATTTTTATTATTTTTGTACGTATTAGACAGTGTCGTGTAGTCTCGGAAAAGCTCAGCTAAATGCCGCGGACACACCCACGGCGCTGAATTTCAGCTGATTTTCACATAATATACTATAATATATTAGCGCACTTACGTAGATACTCAAAATAATAGATTATGCACCAAGAGGATAAAGCAGTGTCTTACGGCAGGGGCGGCTTATTAGACCCTGAGCGCAACTAAGGACTCTCTCTCTCTCCAGAAGGCGGTAACGCCCAAGCGAAGTGAGCGAGTTATGTAGCTCTGAGTGAAGCGAGGGGTTCAAGCCGCCCAAGACGAAGAAAGGCCTTATCCTAGAGGTGAATACTTTACTTTTCACACCTTCTGCGACAAAGAGAATATAATCCCAGTTCTGCGAGACAATAATGATAAAAAGCCACCAAACCAAAGAGAATATAATCCCGATACACCAAACAGTTTGTTTTAAATGTCATGCAGCTGCGTTCTTTTTTGTTGTGCCTGTGGTGACCAGTTCCAAAGAGTATATATGTTCAGTTCTATTTTCGAATAAACTCTTATTACAATGCCCGTATGCTGAGTTTTTATTTAAATTTTAACCTCCTTATGCTCGGAAATTCCTTTGGGATTTTCATACAACTTTCTCTCCCTAGGGAGGCAATGCCTTGCTAGTTGCTTTACGTTGAGACTATGTGATAATATGTAATTGGACATTCTCGAGCAGTTGGTATGAAAAAAAAATATAATAATATAATATGTGATAACCAGTATACCTAATATGTAAACTGGCTCAAAATTCGAACACAATGTCTTACTGGGTTCTTAAAAAATATAGGAAGTAATTATAAATCCATCAATAACATTTTCTAAAATTTCATTAGACTTTGCAAAGTATAATTAAGAGAGAATATGGGCACCCTAACGGTAGTCGGTTAATGACACGCAGTCCAGCTGTCTATACCTCCCGCGCCCGCGCGTCAAGCCTGCGGCAGACGTGGTGACTCTGCTTTGTAATAATTAAGGATATTTTTATGATATTAGAGGTAAAATCGGCCTACAACCAAACCCCTGATTCCCACAAAGTTATAATAATAATAACAGTTGATTATAAAATTATGTAATAGTAACCACTAACTAGGTAAGTAAAAAAACTCGATGAATGTTGAGGAATCAAAAAGAAAAGTAAGTTCTTACTATCCAAGGATGGATGATGCCAGAACGGAAAAACCCCTTCTCTTTATCTGTGCTAGGGTTCGGCAAGATCCTACTGTTAACATATTAAGTGGTCCTGGTAAAACGACGGCTAGACTATAGTTATTATTTTATGCTCTGTGCTAGTATAATAGGCATGCAGGTTATAGCAACAGGTAAACTTTCTATAAGTAGGTAGATAAGTCTAGTCTGACCTGCATCTTAGTTATTTAGTAATTACTTAAATATGTTGGTTATCAATGTAAGAGGAAAACTTTAAAGGTGTTGGTTTGCACTTTGCAGTGTGACGAGTGCTTGGGGATTCACTAAATCTTATTAATACCGGTTCAAAGGTAAAATAACATTGATGTCGTTTTTTTATTATTGATTGTAGTCAGTTTTTATAACTGTAAATAATAATGATGCAATTTCGTAAATTTCAAATTACATTAAAATAAAATCTTCCAGCTGATCACATAACTAGAAGCAGGTTTACAGACACATCATCGAACAATACACTTTATTGAGCATTTTGACCACCCGCTAAAAATCCATACTATAAAAAATGCAAGTATGTTTGTTGGTTTGTCCTTTCACGGAATAACAGAGCACCGGATCGATGTGATTTTTGACATAGATATAGTTTATGAACCGGAGAGTAACATAGGCTACTTTTTATCCCGGAAAAATGCACGGTTCCTATGGGAACGCGGGTGTAACCACGGGCAGAAGCTAGTAATTAAATAATTAGGAGAAAAGACAGTAAAATATATATATTTTTAATTCTTTTTGATAACGAAACGAGCTGGTTGTTTGCCTGATAAGCATAACGCCACCGGCTCATAACAATTGCAGTGCCACTCAGAACTTTGAAACACAAAGGCCTGGCGGCACTCAGAGCTAGGACACTTTGTATTGCAATATTGCCAAAAATTTGAAAGCTTTCTTGCGTAAGAAGGCTTTCGCGAGAATGTGTCGGTTCGCTCCGGTTTCGGCCGGTTCGGGGGTAGCCCGGTACTCCCACGCAGGAGGCACGTCGTGCGACTCCCAAGGCGGATGGTTACTGAATCAATAATTAAGATACGCGTACACGATTTTAAAAATTAACCTGTTTTAATTTTAACCGTTATTAATGTAGTCAAGTGTGAATCGTTTGAAAAAAAATTTTTTTTGTTTGGTTTGGTTTTTTTTTTTGGTGTTTGTTTGATGCTAGTTTGTACTTACGCACCAAGAAAAAAAAAGTACCTAATGAAATCCTATTTATCCCATAATATGGTAACACGGTAAATCTCTTTATGTAAACAATGTACAGTACACGGTAGCACCTCAAATAAAACATCTTTGTAAACATTATACCTTATATACGTACTGTAGGTATTAGGGATAGACTGTCTCTACTTGTGCCGCGATACGCCAGTGGTAGTTTCAATGTTTCATCATCATCATCATCTTCAATCGGAAGACATCCAGTGCAAACCTAGGCCTCCCTCAAAACGGGGTTGGGTTGCCATAATTCTCCACGCTTGGCAGGTGTCTTCGTAATCGCAGTAAAATTTGATGTTGACCGAGAAGATCATGCTGCCCATTCCCAGGATATTCGCTTAGCCGGCTTTTAAGGCGGGTTTCCAAGTTTGAAGACACATATGCGTGCAAGTTTAGATCGAACCTGAAACTTGGATGCAGGTTTACTTTCCACTGCTCAAGCTAACTTGCATCACGCACGCAGCAAGCTATTTGCTAAATGCTGGAAACACGAATATGCGACACCCACGGGAGAGATGGGGTGGTCCTATTTATAGGCCAGGGCAGTGTGCTGCGGTCCGAACTGATGTTCTTCAGTAGATATACAACATTTCATGTGTATTTACCGACTTCCAAAGAAGTAGGAGGTTCACAATTCGGTGTATATTTTTTGATGTTTTTTCTCCATCATTTATAAACAGGTTTGGAAAATTCGTTTCTTATTTAAAAAAGATGTGCTTTCAAATTGGTCCCATAGAAATTTCATTAAAATCGGTTCAGTAGTTTACCACTGAAGTCGTTAGTGTCGTCGGCCCGTCAATTTTAGAGCAATTTTTTTATAATTATCTGTTCTAATACATCTACATTGGTGATCTACATCTACATCTCTCTACAAGTGAACTGTTACTAACCCGTGTCTGAGGAATCTGACACCTTCACCAAGCCCTGTGTGGCCGGTGTGGTGGTCATAAGAATGACCACCACACAGGGCTTTTCCCACGAACAAGACTATTTACAGTTTGGTTCTCCGTTCTGCTACGTTTAACTTTGAAAAATAAAACATAAATGCTCAGTGATTATCCTCATGCAAGCTGTAGCAATTGAGGCCTCGTCAACTTGTCATCATTTGTGTTTAAACAATTTCCTGTTTAAATGATACCCTCATCTACAGAGTAAAATATCGGAACGGAAGTGATTACAAGTAGGTATAGTCAAGGACATGAATAATTTAAATCCTAGTCGCTAGCCTCAACGTCGAAACGCTATGGGGTAAAAATGTTGATATGCAATTATAAACATATCATATTGGAATGGAAATAGCCGAAGTTTTACTCGTTATAATATTTTTCCTGTGTAAAAATAACGTTTTTAAATTCAGATTGTTTATAAATTATACTCAATCTCGATTTAAGAACGTTTTAAATTTATATCTTCAACTTTTCAGTGAACTAAGTGAAGAATCATGAACAAATCATGATCACAAAAAATACTAGCAAAATCCTTTATTTTTACTCTCATTCTAGATTAACTTTCTCATTTGATCTATGGTTGAAGGATGTGAGCCCGCATAGAACTTTGGTCTCGTCTCTACTATTTGCCGACTTACTCTTACATAAACACTTACTTCAATAGTATGATGATCCTAGTTACATTAGTCAGTTACAGTAGTCAGTAAACCTCACTGATGAAGTGACCGGAATTCCCGGTACCACATGGCGTACCTAGTACCTAAGTACCTACCGAGCAGCATACGAATTAATCAATACGTCATCGTGAGTGACCCTTCACCTTATGAAATATAAACTCAACCATCAGGCTACATTTATTTTCATTGCAGTGGTCAGGCTTAACTTCAAGCAAACGGTTACTCAATTATTCACTGATAACCAAATCCACTTGTTAGATTTCCCACCTGTTGGCTCTGGTGTAGCTACAGGTACACTCGGTACGAATAGACAGATAGATCAATCTTATTATGTAATTTGTACCTGAAAAATGTAAATTATTGCGCAGAGTCCTGAAATATTTACGGTAGATCTTTCATTACGCCTTGTGAACGATTTCAATAATAACTTTTTTATCATTTTATTTTTGCACTAAAATTACAGGTTGTTTACAAGCATCTCTTATTTCTATAACCACGACTGTAGGTAGAGACAGTACGAGAAAGTCGAGCGTGGCAGAGGAGGTACTGCGAGTGTGATCTGAGACATCATGTTTTAGGTCTTCATTAGCCGGAAGACGTCCACTGCTGAACATAGACCTCCCCCATAGAACGCCACGTGGATCGGCTACTCGCCTCTTGCATCCAACGGTTCCCCGCGGTTTTCACAAGGTCGTCGCTCCATCTTCTGGGGTGCCGGCCTACACTACGTCTACTCGAGATACTTTCTAGTTTCTTCCCCACTACCCCAAAACAGGATGGTTTATTTCTAGGGTACAGCTCTACATTTTTGGTAAAAAATAGATCCACTAATCATTAACTTATTTTAATAATTAATATCTGACTAAAACTACGAAAGGTCGATTAAAAAGTCATTTAAACAAGTTTGTTTAAATTAGCACTAAGGTTATCATTATTATTTCAACAATGTTTCAATGAATACGGCGAGAAAAGAAAAGATAGATAAGAAATTTACCAAAGAAGTAAAACAATTTTAATAAAACGGTAGGGCGTCAGCTTGTGACGTCAGATAGGGAGTGTCACCCTGTTATTCAATCAAGTAATGATACTATATATTACGCGTACCTACGTTTTGGTGTGTCAGTCATGGGGAAATGGACCGAGGCAACACGTTGTTTACAACGAAAAAAAATAAACCCCTCATTAATACCCTAATCACAGAACATATAGTAATACTACCCTAATGAACGGTTTTGACTGTGATTAATATCCACAATGGATCTTTTATTTGCGTAGATAACCTACCTATTTTCTATCTATACAAATCAATAAAACTGAAGTGTTTGTTTGTAATAACAAAATAACAGCTATTACTAAATGCATATGAAAGTATACGGTACCTACCTATAACAAAAAATCAATTATTAAAATGTTTGTCTTAAAAGGTTAAAAACACTAAGTCCTTTTTGAATAAGCAGAGAAAAGGAAACTTCACTGTACCCTTGCTCACCCACTTACTAGGTACACTACCTACCTACTATATTGCAAATCTGTGCTACCTACCTATAATTACGCTACATTTTAAGTAGGTACAAAATTATAAGATCCCTAACTACCGTGAAACAAAATAATCCATGGTGTGAGGCAAAGCAATTTATTGGTAAAACTAGCGTCTGAACGCGGTTTCGCACGCGTGGAATCATAATAAAATTTAAGTAGGTACTTTTAGCCTATACTATTATAGCACTCAGGCATAATGTAGCTCCCTATTATTCAAAGAATTGTTAAAATAGGACCAGTAGTTCCTGAGATTAGCGGTAACAAATAAACAAACTTTACCTCTTTATTATATTAGTGTAGAATTATAATTGTACTTTACCTGTGACGTTAATAGCGTGACACAGCTTACAGGAAATAAAGCGATTGCTTTTAAAAGGTGAGACTGAAATATCAGTAAAATACGTATTACTTGTAATATATATTAGTAATATGTAGTATAGTACGTCATATCAAAATATTCAACATGCGATGTCTCTACGTCAAGTGTGGTGTGTGGTAAACGTGACGGAAGGATCGATCACAGGGATCGAATTTCCTTGTCAACATGCATACTACGAGGATATTCCGGTTTTACGGGGCTTTTACGATAGTTATAGCGCCGATTGTGACAATTACAGTGACAGTACCAACATAGTCACAAACTTTGGTACAGAACATTGATTAGGAATATAATTATCTCGATGGTATAAAAAGTAGGTACCTAGTACTTTGCATCATGTTTATATAAATACACAGTAAGTAAGTCCTATGTAATAACAGAAATACTGTAAAAACGAAAGAATGGTCGTAAGTTAGTAGTTAGTAAGTAAGTAAGTGGGAGGACTAACTCTGCGAGTGTCCGTCTGGGTTGTTACCACCGCTTTGCTCGTGAAGTCTGCCGCCAAGCAGTACTGTGCAAGCATTACTGTGTTCCGATTTGATGAGCAGAGTAGCCAATGAAATTACTGGGCTTATGAGACTTAATACCTAATGTCTCAGGGTAACGAGCGCACTGCAGTGCCGCGCAGGCCTTTGTGTTTCAAAGTTCTGGGTGGCACTGCAATTGTTATGGGCGTTATGCTTACCATCAGGCAAACGACCAGCTCGTCTCGTTACCAAATAACATAAAAAAAAGTTGTATTAACAGAAAGACGTAACAATGACACATGGTGACCCAGGTCCATGGAAACACCACGGACTGTTGGAAGAATATGGAATAATCCAATGATGAAAATATAAATACAGCGATACAGCTCTTTCCGAACAAACAGCGTATTGCGCCTGACATCTCGTATTATTTACATACACATGGCCTTAGCAATACTTAAGGCGACTATCGACGATAATAACTTGGAGGCTTTCCGTATACTATTTCCATACATTTTTTGTAAAGTTAGCTGTAAGCCCCCCGAATAAAATAAAAATAATATAAAATAGACTGTGGCAGCTAGCCTATTCTACTTCCAAATTCCGATCACAACGTCATTTATTACAGGAAGAGATAGTGGTCAATCAAAAAGCTTCCCTATCAGATATATCAGAAGGAACAAAACTATAAATAGGTAGGTAATATGTATTAGTACCTAGACAGCCCGTCGGACCCGTAGGCTAATAATTACGTACCTATACTAGCGACAGCAACAGGCGTACATCTCGAGTTCAATCAGATAGACAGCAATAGAACTCCCGTTCACCCTCTGTTGGACAATCTATGATAGCCAAAAATGTTAGCAACAGTAGCAGCATCGCGTCAGAAATCTCGTGATCTCTGCTGTCAAGCGTCATTTTTGTATTACAAATAAGACAGACAGCAATAGAGTTCTTGTTTTACGACTGGTTTGCAGTCGCTTTGCAACTGCTGTCGCTATTGCTGTCAAATGCGTAATCAGCCTGCCGGATAGTGAAAAGAGTCGTTAAGCCATGATAGAACCCTTCTGGCGGCCTGTACATTTTGACACCACGACTGACCACATGCCCATCATATGAAAATGAAGGAAATAAACAGTACATAGGTACCTAGTTCAAGTCAAGAGTCATGATGCACTGCATCTCGTCGTATGTGCAATGCCTAAAATGTTTAAAGAAAATAATTATATAGGTAGATAGGTATACAGATACCAACTGATAAACAACTGAATTATTGTTATAAAATATGCATACCTATTACTTACCTGAAACGAATTGAGGAAACAATAAGTAGTTATTGTACTTTTATGAATAAGCCGTGATTGTAAAGGAGGATGAAATATGTCTACCTACATAGATTACTTATATTTCGTGCTAATAAAGATGCGACTGGAGTAAAGCATTTATCACACGACAACAACTTGTCGTGCGTCACGACGATTTTACTACGGTATTCTACGCTTTCTATCGTATTCGTATATCCTGTCGTCTTCGTACAAATGAGTTCGATTCTAAAATCACTTGAGATGCAGGGGCCTCACTCCGAAAATCGAACGTCGAAGCTTCGCCTGTCGGGTCGCAAGTTTCCTATCATAAAAATGTTTCGGTGTGTGTTTTGTTTTGTGTTCGATTCGATGATCGTAACATGGCATTGTATTTTTCTACTCTTTCGTGGTAGGAAAACTGCGATCCGTCAGCCGAAGCTTCGATGTTCGATTTTTGGAGTAAAGCTCTAAATTTATGTATCGTGAACCGCCTTAATAAGGCGACTTTTTCTCCTTCCCGTGTTATTGGTTCGACCCTTTTAATTTGGGTTTGCCAAGACGCCAGAATTACGGCGTCCCCGTTTGCGTCTCGTAAGTCTTCCATAGTGCATATAGTAGGGCACGAGGGACCAGGGAGAAGATGGGACATCGACTGATTCTCGTGTCCACAGAGGACGCAGTGCGATTCTTCAAAATAGCCCCACTAAAGTATTGATATTGTAGGTACGGGTAAAATATGCTACCTATATTAGGATCTTCTTCTTTAGTCGGTCCCTCCTTACTGAGGATCGTGTCACTGGATTCTTGCCTACATCGATTCCGATCTATAGTCGCCTTTGTCAACACATTTGTGCGTTTGGCTGTCTACGGTATTCCGAGTATTCGCCTCCAGCACCACATTATGATAGGAATAGCTATAAAGTATTCACCTCATAGAAACACCTACACTATATACATTGTGATCTGTGGACGTACCTACTCGTATTAAAATTGGGTTAAAACTTAAAATGTATTGAGTTTCTAACAAGATCATTTGTGGCGATTTTATGGGCAATGCGTGGGTGATTTGTGTAAACTCATCCACGTCATTTGAGTAAATCTCTAGCTGTTTATCCTTGCGTAAACTAAAATAATGAAGAGCAACACAAAGAGCAGTGCTTTACAGGTTTTTTCTAGATCTTTTATATTCTATGTTTGCCTTGCCCCATTGTATGTGCTATAGGAAGACCGAAAGTGGTAACGCCCTCATATATCACATATTATATGAGAGTCCTTGACTTTTACTTTAACTGCAGTTTTTTTATCGAGTACAAATATTTTGAGGTTTTTTTACCTGATCACTAGTGATGATGTGGTTGAAGTTATGATAACACTAAACCTAATTTGGGAACTGGCTTTTCAACATGGACTCCGGAACATTCATCGACAGATGCTTCACCATTTCCAATATGAGGGTGGTACCTAGCCAGGCGGGCGGGTGGTACGGGCTACTTAGTAGCGCCATGCAGATATTGCATCTGCGTGTAGCATGTTTATTGTTTATACGCTTTTATTTAACTTCATTAGGTAAAAGTTAATTATTTTACAATGTCCTGTGGGTCAAATATTGCAATTTTGAACCAGTTCCCCGCGATTCGAATAGGCTGAAACTTTGTATTCGTGTGTAAACCTGGTTGGATGGCAGTGCAATAGTGTGGAACAAAAGTTTGATCTAAATATGTATAAAAGAAATAATTTTTGGCATAGTGATATTCGTAGGTCTGAAACCAGTATCGGCCAGATTCCTACATACTTACCTATCTAATCTCAGAGCAAAAATAGGTAGAGCGCGTGTTACCAAGTGGGAACAGTATGCACGGGTGAGAACATCGCACTGTTCCTACCGCAAGCGTTAATAGTCATACGCTCACTAGCGGTGTGAGCGCACGTTGCGAGTTCCTGGCGAGCATTTGATTATTTAACTGCTAAAAATGGTAAAATGTGCAATAAAAACCTGTAAAAACGATACTCGGAAACACACTAAACAGAAATCTAGCATCACATTTCGCCGGTAAACCATTTTTTAATACTTTTAAGTAAATTAGAAGTCACGCTTCGCGGGGTGGAAGGAGACGCGGGACGCAAGGCACATGCACCGCCCGCACCGCCCCGCAACCCCTCTTGGATTGCCAACTGGGACAGTGATGTGACGCGTTCGGCGCTTGAGTCGATACGGCGAGAAATAGTTTATAATACACCGGCGCGCTATGTGCGCTTGCGACAATTACTTTTCTTTAATACTTTAATTACTTTGTAAATGATTAGAGGCGGTGAGTGTGAAAGCGTTAAGTATAGCGTTTATAATATAAGTAAATAATTCAAAAATAAATAAGATATAAGTAACATATAATCCTGTTTTTATTTCTTTGTTTCTTTTAGTTTTTATCCTTTACATAAAGAGCGGGGAAATATAAAAATAAAAACGCAATTTGACTCAATTACAATAACGTAAATAACATAAATACGATATAAAAAACCATGTCATTTGAAAATAATTGTATTGTAAATTAAAACTACAATATATAAAATTATAACAATATCAATTCATAGGTCATTAGGATTATATGCGAGACCTATAAATTCGTAGGTACCTTAAAATAAATAAGCAGATAATAATGTTTACTTATCAAAAACTCACCCATACATACTTCACATTATACATTAATTATACAACATAATATAACAATAGGTCCCGTGCCGTTCAGCTGCTTTTATCGACAACTACGCTTGCAGCGCTCAATTGCCCATCCCTATCAGTCACTTACCTATCAATATAACTAGCTATAGTTCACTTGCCTACGCTGCGCATTAGGCGACCGGAGCGATGTTCGTACTCTACCTATTTTTGCTCTGAGTATCTAATATACTTAACCTTTTTCTTCTCTTTTTCCATCGTGGAAATAAGAAAATATTTTGGTCAGACCGCATTTATAAGTAACTACTACAGTGAATAGGAAAAATTACGTAGGTACCTGTATATTGTTCTATGAGTATACTTTTGGCTAAACGTCGAAAACTGAATGGTAGACGTTAAATTACTTAACTAATTGGAAATTCTACCTTTTTGTACATTAAAGCTTTTATATAATTCCTTTAAACTTTTAAAGTCAATGTATCTAGGTTTGCAATTTTGTTCAAATGCAGTTTAGTGCAAACCTCTTGTCTAAGCTGAGTCAAGTTTTGAGAGTGATCTTTCGTCTCATAAATTAGTAGGTTCTAATCTAACTCGTTTGATAAGTCCACGTGATATTATTAATTATTGTCAAAAATGTAATAGTTAGGAACTAATTAGCTTCAAATCATAAATATAAAAATGTGTCTGGCTTAAATTGTAGTAAGTAGGTATATACCTATACTTAAAACAGACAACAATTTAACTTTTATCTGTAAAAAACATAATATATAGGTACTTCGTTAACGGAATAATAACACGTCTTTGTTGTTTTAAACATATAAGAAGTCTGATTAATATAAAAAGGTAGATAGCTCATTAAGAGATTTGAAATTCCACGGTAAATAAGTAAATAATGCTGTTTCTGATAAAAAATAATCTTATTACTCACCTCGAATCGGCAGCAGCACGCGAATCGTCCACAAGATAAAATAAAAAATATATCACCTTTTATTCACTAAAAATAAATATAAAAAAGTCACTAGAACGGAAGGAACCGGTATCCGACGTGTTTACGGAAAAATCCGATCGCCTTTTATTCTTATTGAATGTTGCAAATGATACGAACGCACAATTTGCCAGCAGCCGACGCGTATTTTGTTATTCGAGAATGCCGATACTCTGGTGTAGTCGCGTGCGTCCGAGCGCACAGCCGCACGCCCAGAGCCTGTGAACTTGTGAAGCCTTCGCCCCGACTCTTTATACAGCGCCCTTACGACTACAAACAGCGGTTTTAATTATAACAATTATTCGTTCTAGTTAGGACGAGATTTCTGCCAGTTTCAGTTGCGGCGGCGGTTCGCTCACTTCCAAGCACCCATTTCGTCTACTTCTACTTTTTTATGGCCTAGTGTTTATTTTTAATAAATCCGATCATTATTTATGTTGGAGCGAAACGAGTTGATGGTACTACATGGACCTAATATTCCGGATTTACAGCTGTTTTGGTGAAGATCTGAAGAAGCCGGACGCAGGAATGACCTTTGTCGTAAAATATACATGAACCACACTTGTATGGCGCAACTTCTATATGTATTTCTCCAAAAACGTAAGGAAATAAGAAACAGTGTGTACCTACTAATTTACGTGCCCTAGATATACCTGATGTCTGGAAAAGCGCAACGTAAAAGCACGTGAAGAAGGTTCCCTGAGGAAAGCCACAGCGCAAGCTAATAAGATAACTTGAACGCCCGGTGAGGCAGAAGGAAGCGAATCTTCTGGTAGTCATTTCGACAATAATCCCACATCCCACTAGATATTACCACGTACTCTAATTCTAATTTATACTCAAAGGCTCAAAGCACGTAAGTACTATAACTACCTACGTTACGAAAGCGTTACATCTGACTGATCTAAAAAGGCCAGTTTGCCCGAATCATAATTTATGATCATATTATGATCCATATCATGAATCCTAAAATGATCACCTAAAGGGAATGATTCCTATTTTGTGAACCATTATACGAATTTTCATAGAAAACTGTCAAATAGATAAATTTTTAAAATTATTAGGCACGGAGTCACATTATAAATTCCCTTTAGGTGAACACTTGACGATTTATGAAATGGATCATAATGTGATCATATTATGATTCGGGCAAAGTGGCCTTTTTAGCCCAGCAGTTCATTCGTAACTGAGCATCGATGTAAAATCGAAGTCCGTAATTGCAATCAACCGCTATTAGTTTATACTCATTCCTCATTTCCTTTCTTCTAATTACAATGTCAAGCAAAATAATTTATGATCTTGACGTACGTCGTTTTAATTAGTTACAAGATCGTTTTCTCAGAGTGCCCGCGCGATGAAGTCAGGCGGTCGAGTCTTCTATTGAACTGCTATCAACCTTGCATGGCATCATTGCGCTCCCCAATTGTTCTTGTCGTACGAGAAGAATGCCCTGTTCAATTCTTGCTGACTCACAACTTACAAGCACTTCTGATTTCTCAATGTCTGTAAATGAGTAAATAGGTGGTTATAGGGCGGGCGGCGGGGTACATAGAAAATAGTAATTCCCGACTGACTCAACGTGCACTGCGCACAAAATTTAAAAATGCATTTGAAAAAAAAAACAAATGTACTAACAAAATTAATATAGTACCTATATATAAGGCGTATTATTCTATTAGGTAATAGGTGCGCATTAATGCAGTCAATGCAGTGTGCTGTGTGCACTTAATCTATAAGAAGTGGCTAGGTATGAGGGCGGTAAGTGCATCTGTCGCACTCTTAATAAAATACTGACCTAATTCAAAATAACTAACTTTTGGCAAATTAAGTGTAACTAGCATTTTTTTTAAATTGCTGTAGAATTACAACTAAATATCCTTATAATAATAAAATACCTTATTTTCAAATTAAGGTTGTTTTTTATTAGACTAGGTTATCGGACTTGGGGTGCTATGCCGGGTAACCTCCACGCGGTGCATCCTGGGTACCTGTCAGCAACCTCTCCTGGTTGACTGATTTCGGTCCCGGAGAGGTTGCTGACAGGTAGCTAATAACCCGGCGAGGTGGGCCCCTCCGCGTGCCCCTCTGAATGGGTCAGCAGAGGGCTCAGCGGACGGGGCGCAAGGGCTGTGCGGGGCTCGAAGGCCGCAGGGACGGGTAGGGTGATGAAGAGGTGGGGCGCGCTGTCTTCCAGCGTGGGACCAGGGGGAGGGATCCTCCCCTGCTCCCGCTGGCAGCGCACCAGGGTAAAAAAAAAATGGACGTGACCAGGTGGAGAGAACCCCGTCCTGACCGGCGCGCCCTGGCCGTCGTCTGGGATCGGGGTTAAAGAGGTGGGGCACGCTGTCTTCCAGCGTGGGACCAGGGGTAAAGGAGCACCCCTGCTCCCGCTGGCAGCGCGTCAACTACGGACGAGAGGGACCCCCATCCTATAAGCGGTTTAGCTGTACCCGTGGTGGATGGGGGTTATGAGAATGCTCTGAAGAGCATGGAGACGGGGGCGTGGTACTCTACGCTCCTCGTCTCCACTGGGAAGGCCCGGGGTGCCGGATGCGGGGGCATCCGGCGTCCCGCACCTGTTTAGGTAGGGCCATCCCGAGGTGGAGGCGATGCGTTCGTGTTCCGGCGCATCGCCTGAGCCGTGCGGGGGAGTTTCCTCTCCCTGCGAGGCGGGTCCATCCTAGAGGACGGACGACGGCTGACGGGGTCGCGAGGAGTGTGTTTACGGGCCCGTGACCCCGTCCGAATGCTGAACCGACAGGAAACACCCGGTGGTTTTACTGGGTAGGACGCTGTGCAGTGGGCAGGCAGCGAGTCCCACACTATCTCCGCAGCCCCCCGGGTGCGGAGATGTGAGTGAAGGCATTTCCCCGGGAAACAAAAAAAAAAAAAGTTATCGGACTTGCTTTTTTAGGTCGCTATTTCACTATAACTCATTTTGGTCTTTGAGTTCGGTCGATGTTTTACTAAGGGTGCGCTGTGATTATCCGTACCATAGATATTATATGATCCGTACAAATGCAAAAGTGTGAATATGTTGGTTTGCAAGGACAAACGCGAAAGAAAGCTTTCTCGCAGCAACGGAGCAACGGATCGACGTGATTTTTGGCATCGATATAGTTTATGGAACGCAGATTAACATAGGCTTTTTAACTTTTTATCCCGAAAAAATGCACAGTTCCTGTGGGAACGCGGGTGAAATCGCGGGCAGAAACTTATAGCTTTCTTACGTATAAATTAAATTAATGACTGTGATAAAATTGTATATTGATTATTATTATTTTGTTTTTACATTTGACCTAATTTTTATTTTGTTAAATCTGACGTATCTTATTAATTTTTGACATTTTTATTTATTATGATTACCGTATCCTAATTACTTAATAGACTTTTTGCATTATTTTGTATTGTGATTTATTTTTGTTATTGAGATTATATTATTGAGATTATGTGTATAAGTCAATAATAATAATGTAATTTAATGCTGGTGTAATTTACTATACATTTATTAATTTGTGTAATTGGCTGTGGCCGTCGAATTAATGAAATAAATAAATAGTATTACGATAAAGGAAAATCATTAACGTAAACTCAGGCTGGTGGGTACGTAGTATGTACATTGTACGCACTTAAACATGACTCATTATTTGATTCTCGTCATCAGTATACTATAAAGATGGATTTGCGAAAAGCTATTATTCAGCCAGGCTTTTACAGCTTTCTCATGGATAAGCTTATCTACCCGTCAGCCTCTTGCCTGTAATGCGTTACCTATACCTATATTGTGAAGTAGATACAAAGTTACGAACCCATCGAGGATCCGAATCACTACCTACTTGGGAATATAATTGACCCTCACTTTGGCGGTTTGACCGACCACTATGGCGCCACATTAATATGCAACTTAATTAGGTACTACAATTACCTACTAGAAACCTCCGATTTTCCATTTTTTTACTTTTTTCCGTGGATCTGTCGTTCGCGTTTGTCTGAATAGCCTTTAGGTTTGGTGAACTGCCTTAAAAAGCTCATTAAGATTATGTGTATTTGTACTTAACAAAATTCCACGTAAGCACCTATTACATCTTTACATTTACGTAATTCGTACTTCCATGTAAGGGATAGGTGTCAAGACGAAAAAGGGGATCGTTCAGCAAACAGTCGCAGATGACAGCGCGAGGTCGGGCCGCGCCGGAACAGAGCGGTTTGCGCCGGTTTACACCGCCTTCACCAAGATGATGCCCAGCTATGACATGTCTGCTGATGGCTAATGCACTCTTATTAACCCCAACAATATGGTTGGTACGAGTTTTAATTGCCCAGCAAAAACGTTTAATTCTTAGCGTTACAATTTATACTACATTTTGGCGGTTAGCTAATGAGACAAGAATTACAAAGTAAGTACTTATTAGTGTTAGGACTATTAGGTACTTATTATTTTTATAGAGGGGTACGGTGCCGGCCTGCCGGGTAATCTCCACGCGGTGCACCCTGGGTATCCTACTAACAACCTCTCTGTTTCAGTGTGTTCAGCGCCAAGCGCGCTGAACCACCGAATAGATAATAGTACAAGACACAGCGCTAATTTATCGGATGAGACCCTAGGACGGGCAGGTGGACTATTAGTGGTGTTGCCGGAAGAATGAGAGGTGAATAAGAGATCTGTGGAGGTGACACTTTACCACTACCACTTTCGGCCATTCGCTGGTGTCCCCACGCACGGCCCCTGCTAGCGGCGTATAGGCACCGTGGCAGGAGGTTTGGGGTTTGCCGGTGGTGGTGAATGGTGATGTGCATGCGAGGTGGGGTCGTTTGAAGGGGTCTCCACTCCTGAGGCCCAGAGGTTGGACACGGGGATATTTACCTTCTGCTCATGGCCCGCAGCCACAGCATTATAGTATCAATCGAGGTTGGAATTGCAATGTTTACATATAGGTACCTAATGTAGGTATATGTACGTTTGTTTCAAATCTTGCAAACCTTTGATTCATTTCTCATTCCCGGTGTTCGATTGAGCCAAATTTCACATACACATGTAAGTCGGATGACAATGCACTATAAATAGCTAAAGGTGACAGAGATGGCCTGATGATGGAGCCGGAAGGTGGCCACCTTCAAGCTCCATCATCAGACCATCTCTGAAGAACGTACAGTAATGAAACGACGTAACCCCCGATATTAGGCTTGTTTGATTTGTCTTTACAAGTACTCTGAGCCTAGATGATGTCCAGGGTTCTGATGATAGAGCTGGAAGGTGGACACAGGAACTCTGTAGACTGTAACGAAACAGCGTAGTTTGGGATTGTTTGATTTGTCTTTACAACCACTTACTCTGATCCTAGCATGATGTCCAGGGTCCTGATGATGGACCGGAACGTGGCCACAGTACTAATTACATACGTACTATTTTATAAAAACTAGCCTGGAAAAATATATTTTTCCACACAAAACTTATTAGTTAGTATGTTGACGTCCAGCATATCAAGCACGCTTCCCCGCACTGCGGGTGGGCATCCATGTATATGGTAAAAAAAGGCTGCGGGTGCAGGACCTACCTACTTACGGGACCGCATAGGACTAGCATAAAGGAGACCGCAATCATTAGAAGCAGAAAAAAGACTATAATTTGCAACACAAGACTTTATTATCCCATATTGATTTTTAGAACACTTAGCCTAGGAGTTCCACTCTACTTGAGTGGGATGAAACGTGAGCTGTGGGTGGCACCAATACCGGGCCTACCGTGCTTGACAGGCTTGTATGTCACTGAGAACTCGCCGAGGTAGTGGCCAATCATCTCAGGCTTGATTTCAACCTGTAATAGGACAATTTACCCAAATTAGCACACATTAATAAACACTGTTTAACTGTTTCGTCTCTTTTGATTTACTTTAAAATTGTCCAAGAACAACAAAGACGAAACCTTGTGTAACTATACCACCATTACACACTGATTAGTAAGGCTTTAATTAGATAATTATAGAAACAGAAAGGTCTATCATATTCGCCAGCTTTGACAACATAATTGCTTATCAGCGGCGAGATTACGGAAGTCCTAACGATAAATTTGTCGAATCGAAAAAACCGATAGATTTATCGAATGTTGCGAGTATCGAAGTCTGATCGTAAAGTATTGTAGTATTTGTATTCGCTTTATATTCTCTTTGGATTCGACCTAGCTATTCGATAACTTTTGTCGATTGTATTAAGGCTCGATAAATTATATAAAAAATCGATAAAACCCACTTTATCTATCAAAAAGATCCGTACTTTCGCTGCAGACAAGATAGGGGTCAAATAAATTGAGTATAGTAAATAAATTATAATATTAGAAAAGATTGAGTATCCAAACAATTTGGAGTTTTACAGTTACAATCAACCTAATGTACTCTGTCCATTGCCATTTTTTCTTTTTATTGTTGGTTATATTAACATAATATTTTTACACAATTGCACAAAAAAGGACTGTAATGTTTTTAGGGGTCACATATGTGAGTTTCTTTATTCCACCATAACTTTTAAATACCTGAAAAGATTTGGATGTATGGGGGAATCCTTACATCATCGCGAGTGAGGGTGATTTTTATGCAACATTTTATGAACTAGCAAACGAATTTTCATGCCTATTGGAATTTGATACCACCATCAGTACTGTAATAAATGCAAAAGTGTGTTTTTATTTGTCCTATTTCACGGAGCAACAATTAACATGAGTTTTGCAAGCTCGAGAGTAACATAGAATACTTTTTATCCTGGATAAATGAGTGGTTCCTGTGTGTCCCCAGATGGGTGAAACCGAGGATGGAAGCTATTTGTTTTATCCAATCCAATCATACATACATCCAAGCAATTACTATCTTTCAACTAAATGCATGAGTTTTGCATGAATCTGAAATTTTGAATGCTTTCTATGCAGCTGAAGCTACAATTTGGAAATTTAAATTGAGAGCAGCATTGCTGTTAATATTTGTGATACTAATCGGTACTCACTACTCATAAATACAAAAAAGGTGGATGATCCTACTTTGATTTTGTGGGTGCTGAGATATTTAGGAGTAATGCAAAAAAAACTTGGAAGGGCATACAAAAAGCAGGCTCTTTTTAAGAAAACACTAATCCAAGAAGTTTTGAAATAATTATAAATGGTGGTCAAGTGTACTATTTTGTGACTTTTTACATTTAACCTTTTTTTGACCGAAAACTTTTAATTTTCTATTTAATATAATTTAACTGGATGAATACTGATATATAATAATAGTCCTTCAATCAGAAAATTGCAAAAAGAATAATTACATTCAACCTAGGTATAATATAGCTAACTAGAATCGTCCACATTGTATATCTTTATACCCTATATATGTTATTCCAAAATTCAAATTCAAATTCAAAAGTCTTTATTCAAATAGGCCCCAAAGGAGCACTTATGAAAGTTAAAATGACTCTAACAGCCGGCCTCTGCAACATTCATCTACCCGAATCACAGACTAAAACTAATGCTGTCTTTATCAGAACATAATAAATGACAAAGACACCAACAGACCCAATCCGTGCTCAAAGTCAACGAATCTTCCAGAAACCCACCGTGCCCGTTCCAAATTGGTATAGGCCGAGCAAGAAGAAGGGCAAGAAACTCGTCACGGCATTCTTTTTAAAAAAAGTAGTTTTTTACAATGATTCTAATGCTAACAACTAACAATTTAAAGTTTAGTAGTCGCCAGGAGGCTCCTGAGCTGTTTGCCTCCATGCATCCTTGTCATCTACATAATCCTTAATTTTATAATACGCTTTTTTAATTAATACACTCTTGACTATACGTTTAAACTTTCCTTGTGGTAATTCAGTTAATACTTTAGGAATTTTGTTGTAGAATCTGACACCATTTGCCAGGAACGATTTGTTAGTTTTACTTAATCTGAACCCGGGTACAACAATTTTATGTTTACTTCTAGTATTTAACTCATGTACATCACTTTTTAAGTTAAATTTAGTAATATTCTTCCGTACATACATTATATTTTCCAAAATTTATAGCGAAGGCAGGGTTAGAATACCTATTTCTTTAAAAAAGTCTCTTAGAGATTCGCGTGGACCCATGTCATAGATGGCGATAGATTCCAGAATCGAAACTATCTACATTCCAAATCGGTTTAGTTGTTACATTGATAAGTGGTAACAAACATTCACACATTCCCATCCACCCACATACACAAACTTTTGCATTTATAATATTAGCAGGATAGGATTCTACATATTAACAATTTGCTTCTAATTTTAAGCAAATTAATTTAAATCTACTCATGAATGGCCTAGTTGAAACAGAGCCTGCACTTCAAGTATTATGATTTCCTTACAAAATATTTTTGTGAAAATCATCTAATTTATTTAATGACTAGGAAAGCATTTGTGCAAGCACTGTGTGCATTTCATATGAAGGTACTAGTATGAGAGAAGTAACCAGGAAAAGCTAATTGGGAAAGACTGGCCTAAAGCATTCAGAATGTAGGCAGGCATGGCATAATATAGCAGGTATGGTGTATGTTTTATTACAGCTACATTATGTAACTTCCCATTTGTGAACATATACAATGCACACTTGTTACATATTTGTATACAGTGAACAATACTTCTTAGAATCACAGAGCATTGGTCCAGAGCAGCGGTTCTCAATCTTTTTTGGTGACGGAACCCTTTTAGAAAGCGAAGTACTTGACAGAATCCTACAATAAAACAACAGCTTTTATTAAAAATGTATTCTGTCAAAGGGACTGCTCACAAGTAGATCTCGGTAGTGGCGGCATAGTAAAATTGTATGACGCGACTAAGTTGGGCAACGCCTCGTGAATCGTGTTACGCCGCGTCAGAACGGTCAACCAGAGGTGATTTCAATTTTTTTTTCGAAATTCTTTTGGAACCCCTACGGGGGTATAGCGGAACCCTAGGGTTCCGCGGAACACACTTAAGAGTATGGCTGGTCCAGAGAATAGCAGTAACACACAAAAAAAAAACCTATTTCAATTTTTTTTCAGCTTTTGGAATTATTTGTTTTGTTTATACTATAAGCAGATGAACTTTATCGCTTTTAATCCCTTTCATTATTATTATTTTCAGATAAAGTAGCTAAGTAATTACTGCACCAAAGCTATTTTTGAACCACAAACCAAATTTGACTGCTTATAAAATTTACTGAACACAAATGAATAGTTTTAACTGTCTAATTATTGCTCAGACTTCCCATTTAAGTTAAATAAGAGATTAGCAGTTTACAGTTTGGGGTATTAGGTTTCCATTACAGAACAAAGTTTAGGTTTAATTGCTCAGAGATCTGTTATAACATTATGTAGACATAGATACTAGATAGCATGAAGTATAATAATTATTATTATTCTGTGTCATCTTCAAACTATAAACAGAGACATAATAATATGTAGAATGTGCTTGCATTATGTTAGTTTATAAAAACTACTGATGTTCACACAAACCTGGTTGAATGTCTTGCCATTGTAAATACCAACAATAGAGCCGACCATCTCTGGTACTATGATCATGTTTCTGAGGTGGGTCTTGACAATCTCAGGCTTCTCATTGGGAGGAGCCTCCTTCTTCGCACGGCGCAACTTCTTGACGAGCGCCATAGGCTTACGCTTCAGACCACGGGCGAATCGCCGGCGTGCGCGAGCATGCATCAACTCCATGAGCTGCTCACTGAAAGTTTAGGATTCAATTTTTATTAAACTAGTTGGTAACGTTACTTCGCCTAGCACTAACGGGCAAGGTATCGTGTCACATCCAAGATGTTGACAGGAGTCGATATCCTCTGGCATTTGCAGGTTAGGGCATCAAATAATTATGGAATCAAAATTTATGTTTGTGATAAGAATACTCACTTGGGCATATCCAGAAGCTGGTCCAAGTCAACCCCTCGGAAGGTGAACTTCCTGAAGGTACGCTTCTTCTTGATTTCTTCGACCTGAAAAACGTAAACATTGTTTTCCACTGACGTAAAATAACACTTGAAGATTCGTCGCCGGTAGCACTTTAACGCAGCACTAGAACACTACGTAGATTATTTTACGAGATTACTTCAATATAAGTCGATATAACATTTAAAATAATTTACAAACCTCAGCCATGTTTCCGATTTGTTTGACAGACAAACAGAAAAGAAGGGAAACCTAAGTTGACTTTGAAACTCGTGGCAGCGTGACATTGACAGCTAATTGACAATGACAGCATGTCGCATGATACTATTTTTTTTGTTTGATACTAAACTAATATTCTTCTGTGGGTTTCCAGTTTATCAAACATTTTTATTCATTAGTCATTACAATCCTATCAATCACAAACTACTAAGGGATACTACGTATCAGACGGTCATGTTACCTACATCGACGATGTATCGTTGCAATTTTAGAAGATGACAGTTGAGGCCGTGCTATATATACATACATATTTGTATTTTCATAGGTATGTTTATCGTACCTTGATATTTTCCTACTAGTTCTATTTGTAATATTATCTATTCTGTGCTAGTTCCTACTTCCTACACTATAGAATAGTAAATAAATATGGACATGGGTTAAGAAAAAAAGAAACAAGCAAATGACTCGGTATTTTTTTAATACTCATAATAACGTCACTAAACAATGGTGCCAATTCTCTTGTTCACCTGACTAAACTAAACTATAAAATTTCTTAATTTAGTTTAGAGAGTTCTAAAAGCTATTCTGATTAACGGTCTGACTAAATTTAGTCACCGTATTGACAGCACCAAATTTACACTAAATTGAATTGTTAGAGTTGCCAGCGTGTCGAATATTAATTAATACCTATACATTATAATTGATGGATTTGACGGACCGATCATTTTTACACGATTTAACGAAAAAGGAGTGTAATTTTTTTAGCGTTCGTGGTTATAATATGTGACTGTAATTAACCTAATTCAGGATTGGCAGATTCAATAATAAATCTTAGCATTACTTTTATTAAAACCTACCACAAATTAATTAACATAGTATACTCGTCGGTACTCGTTTGTTGTTTTTTACGATATACGAATTTTTACGAGTGTTATAGCAGGTAAAACGGAAGGGTTGTGTCCATAGATAACATAATTTTTGAACTTCAACTTTTGAAAAATTATTTCTCCAAAACTATCTGTTTTCGCAATTTGAAACTTGGCCTAAAGACTTCTTATAAAAAGACCTACCTGTGAAAAAAAATTTGAACACAACTCGATTGGTATACTTCCGAACTCAAACCCGCAAACCTTCCATTCGAATTCGTTCTTGATAGTTTCTATGAAGAGTAAGTTCCTGTATTTTTAATATCTACAATTGCTTTTCAGTAAAATATTTTGTTGTACATATTATAATCTGTAACTACCTACCTAGTAAGGAATTTTTCGCTTGAAGAGTTGAAGGGAAGATGTAAAAGAAAGTTTATCTTTCCGATGAATCTACAAGAGCCACCAACAACCATCATATACTGTAGTAGAGTAGGTACTTATTACAAAATATATAAAATTACTTGTTCCAACTCAACACAAACACGTATGACGATAAAACTACTCGAAAATTTCGTATGAATAGCGGTGAAATAACTAAATAAATTTTAGTCCGCGTTCATTTTCATGCCAACTAACTTAGTCGGATTTTAGTTTCACGTCTCTAATTTTAGACGTAAATTTGGTACAACAGAATAGATAAATGGCCACTTTGACTAAATTAAGTAACTAAAATAATTATAGTGTTGTCAAACTAAATTTTAGTTTAATCTTGTCTTTCCTGAATAGCAAACCACGTTTGACATAACTAAACTAAATTTTAGTCTAGTTTAGTTTAAATTGTGCCAACAGAATTGGCACCAATGTTAGATATAGTGTTTATAGCACACAAACAGTACACATTTTGTTAGACGCTGTCCATTCAATCCATAAATAAAAGCTTTTTCACAGTTAACACATTTTAACCTCTGGTTCCGTTTTCACAAGAAATCGTATGTAATTTAACGCCCTGTCGTTGGCTATCACGCTTAGGAACACAACCCTTACGATACATTTTGTTTTGCTGTAGTCAAGTCACGTTGTTACTGAATATTATGTGGATTAGAATGATTAATCGACGCAAACACGTGGCAAACACTTCGCATCGACACAAACACAAATCACAATATGGCCGCCGGCACCGAGCAGAGGCGGGAGCGACGGCAACCGCGGGGGTGAAGAAAGAGAAGAGACGAGACACTGACGTCATTTTCTAATCTTGCACCTCAATTCCCTAAGGCTATAGATTTTACTAGGCAGATTAACAGGCGTGCTATCAATTACCTTCTCTGTCTAGGTATCAATATGTAGCAAATCATAGACCTAAGGTTTAAGACCTATGTAGCAAATAGAAAAGTCAATATCTTCATACCCACATATCTTTAGAAATCTGAATCCACACTATTTTTTTGCACATTTAGCCGCATATATCTAGATCAAATTATAATCCAGCTAGTAAATCTGGCTGGCGTGGCTGGCGCTCAATGAGTATAATTAACCACAAACTTTAGAATTACTAATAATAATAATAAATAAATATAACAATGAAATATGTAGATCAATCTATATATTATAGACCTACCTAGACTTACCTATCTGCAAGGTTTGTGGTTCCAGCATAGAGTAGTACTATAATAAAAAGTACTATAATAAAAGGAATAGAGTGCGCTCTCTCGTCGATTCCACGATGTATCGCGATCAGCGCCACCTACAAAAGGGCGGTGAAACTACTTTACTATATTATATGTGTGCGTTCTGTATTTTACACACACATTCTTACTTTACTATCTATGTGTGAGTTATGTGTTTTATACACCCACTCATACTTGTTTATCTATGTGTGCATTCTATATTTCACACACACATTCACACTAATCTATGGATCCTGCTTAGTTACTGTGAAAGTAAATGTATCTACTTATATGTGACTTATATGGAAAATAGCAGCCTTTCCCATGTTTGTGCCTAGGAGTAGGAACACAATATACAGTACCAAACGTAATATTTAGATGTAGAGCAGCAAAAAGGAAATAACAAAAGCTAACATGTACATAATAATTGAAACTCTTTATATTTAAAACATCAAGAAAAACAATGCATAATTAGACTGAAAACACTAAAACTGAGCACTTAAAAGTAACAAATACATTACTAGAACACAACAATTACTTAAACCACTAATATATATCACTTAAACCGCAAAAAATATCTAGAAATCACAATAGTATTTTTCGAAACGGAAAATATTTTATTTTATTTGTTATCGGTTTCCATGGTAACCATTTTAACTTTGACATTTTGAAGTAACGTCAAAATAGTGCCACGCCCTTTAACAGATGGCGTTAGTTCCTGTGTCTCGGGGCTCGACTATAGAACTGTCACAAAGTGTGCCCCCCCTGGGTTCCAGCAAGATGGCGCGTGGCGCGCCTCCGTATTATCACAGCAGTACGGGAATTTGAAAATTAAATGACCACTTCGAAAACAAATGGTTTGGTCGTGGTGGGCCAGTACAGTGGTCGCCTATGGACTTTTTTATTATATTTCATTTTATTCGTACAATTGCATAATTTTATTACCTGAGTACATCGACATAATATGCATCACACCATAGTAAAATGATCACACTATTATTGCCTAAGATATTAGGTTTACCTACCTACTTCCAATACCTACCGTAGTACCCATTTCTTTTATTTCTGGTAATTAAATAATAGTGGTGCATAATTATACAGAATACCTAATAATTAAAAACTAAAACAACTATAACTCTTTATCATTAAAAAATAAGAAAATAATTAAACATCGTTAGATCCATCAGACAACAAAATGGTCTAAAAATAGTTCAAACAAACCTTAATTATCAGGCAGAATAACCAAAATTCTGGCTGCGTTGCTCAGCTGGATGGCAAGGCTGATCTTATGAGCGAGATAAAAGCCGGCATTTTGGTCACACATTGATTCTACAAGCCTAGGCCAATCATGGCATGGCAGCGTGATTGTTAGTTCATCAGTTCAGTGTAGTATGAATGTATCTACCAGCAACAAACAATAATTTATATGGGTGGTATTCAAGTAAAGATTCCGATCTATCAAAATTCCTATCATTGTCATGTTTACTTGACAAACAGCCGTAAACAGCACAAGAATCCCTGATTCTCAACCGCAAATAAAAACAATTCTGACTGTTGTCTCGCTGCATCCGTCGTCACGTTGCATGTGGCACCTCCCATGCTAAGTCAGCTCCACAATGGCCCAGAGCTTGTGGCGGGGTAAGGAAGCCCCAATTGGTAAGCGGGAAAAAGTGTCCATTCTATAATTATGTAGTATATGTTCTCTGTTTCTGTGCCAAGACAATTTTCCAAAATGCTATTGGGTTGTAATGTTATTAAAACTGTAAATAATAACAGTAGTATGTAAATAAATTTAATTTCTTAAATTAACAATCCTCATTGAGGATAGTATCATTTGTAGATCTCAACAATCTAGATAACCTCTTACCAATTAACTTAGGATACATTTTAGTTTTTATCAAGAACTCTTTAGACTGATGAGTTACAGCTCCATTTTCTAATTGATATTTACATAGTATGTGTAGAGGTTCAATCAATTGTTGTCTGTAAGTTGGGTCTTTTTCTAATTGAGATAAGGCTTCTGCAGCAGTTTCAAGTGTGCTCAGGCAACCTTCAGTGGGCTGAGTGCGTATAATATAGCTGCTTGTAGTGTTTGTCAACAGTTTTACTTGCCTAATTTTATGCAGTATAGGGCTTGATGCATAAATCGCTTTAGCTTGTGGCCATGTCCCATCAATCAGCACAAGATTATAACAATCAGAATCATTTTCTAAATCTTTTATATCAATTGCTGCTTTACTAGGGTACAATAAAATTGTATTTGGTTGAGTCAATAGTGTTTCTAAGTTATCATGTCTGGGTTGTGGGAATTTCTTCCCTTTGTAAATAAGGCACTTGTCTTCTTGTAGTCCAAGCTGTAGCATGGGCGCAGTACGCAAGCATCTCTTCTCTTCCGCTGGATGTTGCAAGAGTATTACTGTGCTGCGAGGCCATAGTCTCTTTGGAGGCAAAGCTGAACACCAACAAACAACTGATGGTCTCCTGAAATTTAAAATAAACAGTGCACTTAATAAATAAGGAAATTAAAGAACCTACGGGAAGAATGTGTTGTAAACGCACTTACTCGCAATTTGTGCAAAGTTGACGCATTATTGGCGGATCTGCCGGTATGTTTGATAAATCATCCCAAACCGCGTATTCGTCCATGTTTACATCTAAAAAATTTAATTGTTATTATGGTGTAAACAAGAAATACGTAAACAAATAACTTCAAAAGTTGTGTAGTGCTGGCGGTAAGTATGTTAATTACCGGAGGTTTCGAGCCGAGTATATTATTTTTCTCTATGGTTTCGAGTGCTTTTATTTCATACCTAGCTACTGTACGTGTACTGTACCTAGTAATCTGTGTTTCATACAAATAAAGGGAACCTCACAGAACGTTATGAATTAAAATAATTTCGATATTTTGTATTCCTAATTCCTTTCGTTTCGATTGTATAATATGAATTGTGATGTTCTTCTTCTTTCTTTATTTCCTTATTCCTGGTTTATAACACAGATTAGTATATAAAGTAAGCTAGCTAATAGTTTTTATTTATAATAGTAAATAGTTGATAAATATTTCGTGGATATTTCTATTTGACTATTTGTGATTTGTGTCACTGTCAATGACATAATTAGTTTTTTTTTGTTTTGTTTTTGGCTCCACGTGATTAGCGTATTTAGCCAGTGTCGAGTTATATGAATAATATAATAATATACTCGTAAATCTCTAGTTTTTGTGCATGAAAGTCGTCAAAGTCACGTTAAAGTTTAGTCGAGGCGCGGTCAAGTCGAAGTAATGCTTCAGTAAAGCAGTGGATACTTTACTGAAGCTTCTATGGAGTTTTGGATAGAATACGAAAATACACGTTTTTCGTCTTTGTACTATTTGCCTTTCACTCATGCACGTTTACGAACACTTTATGGTTAATAATCCACCATTATTACACATTAACACTCGATAAAACACAGGTTTTAGTAAATAACACAAAATCAACAACAGCACATTTTCGCATTCCCGCCAAAACTCACATAATTAGTTAATGGGGAGCCACACTGCTTACTTATCCCGCTAGGTGGCGCATTATCGCTGGTGCTGTTTCACTATGAAACTTCATTATAAAATTTTAGTAAATGAACAAAAACTCGTCTTTGCAACAAAGTATACCTCTGTAAAGTGCAATTCAGTGTAAAATAAAGGTACACACGTTTCTCTTCTAAAAAGAAAAAACGGAAATTGTGGATCAAAGCATTGCTCATCAAAAAATATTGGAAACCAATTATTCGTCTATGTTATATAGTGAATATTTCAAATCTAATGATTTCTAAGACGCGAGCATGTTTACTGGTTATAGTTTAATTCGTTAACCCTCAAAGTAACCATCAATGACAAGCACCAGCGGAGGTGGTGCCATCTGAGATTAGCTTTGCCTGTGCCTCCCCGCGGTTTGCTTGACGTTCGGTTGACGCTGCACGCTGGCGGCCATGGAGATAGAAAATACATGGAGATACATCACTATACGTAGTTACGGTAGTAGGTAAGTGCCATATCAGGCATTTTAATAGACAAAAAATAGTGGAATATTGTTGTACCGTTGCCGTAATAGTTTCCGAAATTAGTTCGTCCGCTGAAACGATAATAATCAAACATAAATCATTCTGCGTGTTCTAATCGGTCCGAGTGACTATGCCCCGTCGGTGAATCACAGCATCGAGATACCATCCACAGAGTTTACATTATACAAGTAAATAAAAGTGTCTGTTTGTAATATTAAAATAACTTTTTACTAATTGCTAACTGCATATGAAAGTATATATACGGAACCTATAACAAAACAACAAGTTTTAAATTTTTTGTCTGTCTCTGTTTGTTCCAAGTAATCTCCGAAATGGCTGGACCGATTTTGACAGGACTTTCACTGGCAGATAGCTGATGTTACAAGGAGTAATGTCAGAATTTTGTTATTTGTTTTAGTTCCATATTAGCATCTATAACTAAAACGATTTATTGATATAAATACTTGAATTATAATCAAAATGTAATTAAAAATAGGATTTAGAGCATAATAGGGGTTCAGACCTAGCGATCTTACGAATGGAAGGCATACATTTTCTTTGCTATATCTTACAGGCTCGTATCTAATATCGATACTCGTTATAGTACCTATGTTTTTTATTGGCACAACTCTAGCAATGGCAGCCATTTTAATCGACAATATGCGTTGTAGGCATGTACCTTTTTTTGCAGGTATTTAATAAGTCAGTGCTGGCGGCGCGTCGTTAACGTCATATTGTCATGTCATTGTCCATCGTCACGGCACTATTTGGTTTTTTTTTTCTATGGCCAGGGACTTTTTGTATGACGCCAATACAGACTAGGCCAAAATTAACAAATAAGGCGTAGACGGACTATCTATAGACGACTGGTTTCCGTGCCGCAAGTGAGATAGAACGATATTGGGTGGTGTTGCCATATCAAAACGTTTACCCTGGTTTTTAGCAATGCCAGATTTACTCCATAATTTATCTAGAGATCAGGGGTGCAATTTTTGAATGTCACCGAGTGACTAAATATCAGCGATATGACCGATAGTCACCGATTTACAAAAAGTCGTATTTTTCAATCTCAGCGGGTGACTAAAATTATCATACCTATGACATCGTTTACGAATGGGTACCCCCACTCGTAAACGATATCATAGATACGAATATTTAGTGCCAATTTTGACGTGAGCACAATTGACAACTTAAAAAATAAAAATAAATAGAATACAATCACAAGTTTATCTGTGATCAAAGCTGAGAAATAGTTGTATGATTGGTATACAGGGTATGACTTTAAAAAATACGACTTTTGCAAATTAGTAATTTCAAAGTCATCGCTGAGAATTTTGTCATCGGTGATTTCGAAATCATTCGTGACATTCAAGAATAGGTCCCCTGTTTTGTAATTAACTAGCCTACGCGTTACCCTATAGGAACTGGATTTATTGCGATCTAAAGTTTGCTTTCGTGGTTATAGAACTTAATGCAAATATCATTCAAATCATTCAGCTACTTCAAGGGAATTGGTGACAACAATTATATTACAGCACTGCAATCAGACGGTTCATTATTAGTTCATTTCTGTATTGCATCTTTCATTCAAAGTCACATTTTCACACTTTTCTACTGGCTACTTTTTACCATAAGGTTGGCGGTTTCACCCGCGCGGAGATATTGGATTTCATGGTTTTTATTTTTCTGCGCGGAACCCTAATTCTTTTTCTAAAATAAAAGTAGCCTAAGTTACTCCTTGTAACATCAGGTATCTGCCAGTGAAAGTCCCGTCAAAATCGGCCCAGCCGTTTCGATGATTAACTGGAACAAACAGACAGACAGACAAAAATTTTATAAATGGTTGTTTTGTTATAGGTACCGTATATACTTTCATATGCATTTGGTAAAAAGCTGTTATTTTGATATTACAAACAGACACTTCAATTTTATTTATTTGTGTAGTAGTATTTGTATAGTGTTTATATATTTATATGACATAAAAATACGTGGTCTGGGGAAAAATAATTTCGAATGCAGGCAACACCAAACTTAGATATTTTTTGGTTGAAGGATTCTAACATTGATTGAATTCAACTTTATTGCATATTAATGAACAAAGTTCTATTCTAAATATTGTTGTCTAGAGTGTTTATATGTTTAGCAATCAATTTTGAAGCCTAAATATGATCCAAAAGTACTGTACTTACGAGTGAAAAGACAAATCGGGAAGTTTTTGTTCACTGTCACTTTTGCATCCTAACACACTGCACCGAACCATTTTCTCATAGTAAATTTGTTAGGGAAATTGTTATTCACAATTTGGAAGTAATAAAACGTGTTCACAGCCTGGTTTCAATTAATAAAAGCGTCAAAACTGCGGCGAACTCCAGAATATAGGGCGAACTGTCAATGTTTGTTTCGCACAATAGTGCGAATGACCTTGGAAAAACCGGCACGCGACATGAAACAAAAAGTCATATCGTTCTATCTCTTTTCTTTACATGAAGTATGCATAAGTGGTTCTCTTTCTTGTATGAATGAGATGCAAGCTATCTAGTCGTCTATTACCTTCTCTGTCTAGGAAATAAGGTGAGCATAGCACAGATATGGTAAATCCTGTGGCCAGCGCCCTCTAGTTTATAATTGGAATAAACATCTTGCACAGTTCTTTTTCTATAAGAATAGATGGCAGTATTAATTTGAAGCAAGAAAAAAGATTTTATTTTTAACATAAAATTGTGTACCCTATATACCAGTATTTTTCTTTTTAACGAAGACTCCAAAAAGGTTTGTGTTAAATATTTTTTAAATAGGAGGTGAGACGCCATTTTGCACTGCAGCTTCTATGCACACTTTGCACACATATATTGTTCTGTCTCACTCCATCACTTAGAAATTTCATTTGGGAAAAAGAGTAAACTGTCTATTACTAACTTTCTCTTATGTGTGTGTATACATATACATTCAATTTTTACAAATGATTTGTAAACATGGAGGCCAAGTGTTATGCTACGGAGTGAAGTAATATTAATCTCCACCACTTCTAAAGGTGTCCTAAAAAGACTTTTGGTGAGTTATTGAACTCTGAAATACTGTTATTTACTACAATGTATGTGATCCAATCGTCTTTTACCTGGTATCCGTAAAATATTGTAAACGTATGCACTTATTTGGCGCCAATGTCGTAAAGACCGTTATGCCTCACATTTAATCGTATATCTTGCACAAATTAATATGCTTATTCTTTTACAAAGCAATGTAAATTGGTAATTATTAACAAAAATGTGTACGAGAGCCGCTCATCGCAGTTACCTACATCGTGAATAACTGGTCCTACGAGTGTCGTCAGAACTGTCATTCCAATCCCAACAAATTATCTTGAAAGTGAAGATTTTGTCCGAAAATAACGCGTAATCAACTATTCTTTTACAAATCATCAATGTGATTCGATGGTACATTTCAGATATAGACATTAATCAGGATATCCTATGTTTGAAATGAAGGAGATAATACTATTCTATTTGGAAACATCTTGACCAACCTTGAAGTAAGTACTTTTCTCGAGCGTTTTGGTTAAAAAAAGCTTTTAATAGAATCGTCTGATCATCTATAACTTTAGGTAGTTTCTCAAAATAATTGTTTATGTAGTGTCTGAAGAAGAGTTGTTCCCTCCCTCAGCTTCTATATAAATGGTTACCACTCATTTTGTATTGTTGAAGGGGAAAACTATCAACAATGCTTACTTCTTTTATTGTGTCACAGTAACCAAACTATTAGGTATATTGATGTTCAAGACTATGCAAGATCAAGGCTAAAGTTTGTTAGTACACAAACTTACCATTGATACAAAACTGCTAATCATAATAACTTGAAAGGTACCTACACTCTTTGAATGACAGTAACTTTTATTAATGTTGTGTTTTTAATTTCAGAAATGGGCACAGAGTTGCCAAAAACTCAAGAATCAAGCGGTGATACAGATTCAAACAGTGATACTGAGGTTAGTAATTAGTCTAAAAATAACATAGCAAATAATATTTTGCTTCTTACCACACTGAACAATACAGTTACATAGCATTATAGGATAGTGATCAAACTATGTTCTCTTCTTTTCTATAGGACCTTAAACATCCTCAACAAAATAAAAAAAAGCTAGTTTTTTATGGACATGAAAATCAATAAATTTGTAATTAATAAATTTATTTGCCTTAATTTTCAGAACTCCAGTACCAGTGATTCCACAGGAAGTGACTGGGAGTGCTCTGGTTCAAAACAAAGCACAGCTCGTAAACCACATTTCTCGGTCACTTCATGCGATACTGGTCTTAAGCTTAAGATCGCTGCCATTCCACCCAGGAAAGCCACAAACAAAAAATCTCCTAAACCAACTGTGAAGAAGAAAAGCGAAGCAAAAACATTGCAGGAATTGAAAGAGAGAGCAGCATTGAAGAAGAAAAATCAATTGTCAGAAAGTAGTTCCAGCTCAGAATCATGCAGCAAATGCTCTTCTGAATGTTCAAGCGATGATGACATACCATTAAAGGCAGTTTCTAAGTTGCTGCCTCAAAAAGGGCCCCAAAAATTGTCAATTGTAAAAACAGTGAAGAATTCCACCTCAAAGAGTGGTAGTGAAGATGATAGACAAGGCAGCGATGACAAAGATACAGCATTGAAATCTAAGGAGAAATCTAGGACTAACAATATTGTGAAAAAGGCTAAAACTGAAGATTCAAGTAATGAGCTGCCAGTGAAGAGAGGGCGCGGGCGACCAAGGTCTAAGGTGAGTACTTAATTTATAACGGCTGAATGATTTTGTTTTAGCAGCCATTGAGAAGATTTCAGTCAGCTTATTGCGGTTGGGACAAAAAGTAAGAGTAATGGATAGCCAACAGAACTTGTTCTGCAAAATTTAAATCAAAATGGGAAAAAAATATAAATCGAAATAAATTTTAGGAACTTGAAAAAATCGCCAGTATGTTTGTATTTATTACTACTATACATTTAAGAAAAAATAAAAAGCACAAATTGAAAATAATATTTTTCATCTACATTGACTTTTTAGCGAAAAATCCATTTATTCGAGATTAAAAAAAAAAACTACATTGTCTTTATTTAATTAACATGGCTTGAGTTCCGCCAGCTGTTGCTCTCATATGTATGTGGACCAAGAGAATAGCGAAGTGATTCTTCTCAGAGAAGGTTAGGCAAGAGTCAACAATACCTCTGGTATAGCAAATGTTTCTAGGTGGCAGTGACCATTCAACACATTGATCATTCATTATGTAACCAGCTTCCAAATAGGAGTATTAAACTTATGATAATACTTGTATACTCACTCTAATTATCTTTAAAACTTATAAATTACCATAACACCAGTTAATCAAAGTCTTATAGAATGTATTTCGATAATATGTTTTGTACCAACTCTGTTTTGTGTGTTATATACAAAGCAATGTTAAAATAATTTTAAGAACTGTGGTTTTTGTGGATACCTAAATAGAGTAAACTTAATGTATAAGATGATGGTGACTCACTGGTTGACCTCTTTCTGAAAGTGGGTTTCTACCATAGAGAACTTAGGATGGACATTTACTGTCTTACCACAAAAACATCAAACATACCTTCAACCTGTGTTAAACAGCGTTTAACTTTTAAACATGCCTTAGTCGCGTGTTTAAATATGAGCAACCACAAATCTTGATTTATATAATGTCTAACCGTTGCCCAACTCCATTCAGTTGTGACATTTAAAATCATTTCAGACGGTTTTCTTTAGACACTGTCTAGCTAAGAAGGCATCTTAAAGTGTTTTTTTGTGGTAATACAGTTAAATTATAGCTCTACAAATAATCGGAAATCAATAGTTTTTTAAAATTGATAAATTTCTTTTTGTTATACTGAAGCTGATAAATATAATTTTGTACAGATCTTATGCTGTATTACACTGATGCTGTGATCCGAGAACATGTATTGAACAAATGTATACAATACTGCAATAACGAAAAAAACAAGTGACAGTTTTTGCAAAATAATGTGATTTATAATTAGAAATCAGTGTAAAAAGAGCATCTGCCTGATCGTGATTTACAGGAAGACGAGACAGAATAGTAGCCCTGCTAAAGCATATTGTTTTTAAGGCACAACCTGTGCACTGCATTGGGTAACTATATAATCTCGGAGTGCAGCGGGACCCGAGGCATGTGAGGGGATCCAAGTAGTTAGGGTGATGCCAACCTGGTTACGTTCAAATAAAGACCCCAAGCATGTCTTTTCTTTGCCATACTCATTTCCTCCCTACTCGTACTATCTGGGATGTGGCAGTACCGATAACTGACCATCTCGAGCTTCTTGGTGTGACTTTATCGTCCACTCTCAACTTTGGCTCGTATATTGAGTCTGAGGTTTAATTCTCTCTCTGCCGCGAAACAGGAATGTGTAAGCATTACTGTGATTCGGTTTGATGAGCAAAAATAGCATTGAAATTACTGGGCTTATGAGACTTAATATCTAATGTCTCAGGGTACGAGCGGAATGCAGTGCCAGGCAGATTTTTGTGGTTCAAAGTCCAGAGTGGCACTGCAATTGTTATGGGCATGCGTTATGCTTACCATCAGGCAAATGACACACTCGTCTCGTTACACAATAGTATAAAAAAAAGGCTGCCAAAAAGCTGGGTATCCTAGCGACGATGGTGAGGCAGTATTTCACAATGGAACAGTTGCTCAACTTGTATCAAGCACAAGTTCGATCGTGTATGGAGTATTATTCTCGTCTCGGAGATTGCTCGGCCAAGTACCTATCAACTTGAGGCATTGGAGTCTATTGAGAGGCGAGCCAAGAGGCTCATCAGCCCAACTCGCTAGTTGAAACTCGGCTGGACAGCATTAATCTTTAGCGCAAAATTGCTGGTTTATCAGCTATTTATCGTTTATATTTGAAATGTAAATTATATATCTGAATTCCCCCTTCCCTTTTCCATCATCAAAGGACTAGTAAACGGCGAAGCGACATCGAAATATCGTGGATATTCCTCCTATACGAACGAAGCGATTTGCTTATACAGTGGTGGTCATATAATTAGAAACACAAAAGTTACTTGGTAATGTTAGTTACTTTTATGTTATTATCGCAATTAATTGGAGGTCAAGGATTCATTTATCACATTAATTATGTACATTCGTAATTCGTTGTTTAAAAACCATCATTAACATTCAGTCAATAGATTAAAAAAAATTAAAATAAAATAATTTGAATCAAAGTATCAATATCTTTAGTAGTGGCAGTCGGACAACTAATTAGAAACAAAATGTGACTTACGTTTTAAAATTGAATTTTGAAACTACAATACATCTCTCATTATGTCATCACTTAGGCTGTTTTCCGCCTGTTCTTATTCACTTTGTTAGGTAACATTCTGAGTAATTTAATTATTTAAAATGGGTAAAAATACAAGCTGTAATGCAGCAACGAGAAAAGTTATATTGAATTTTCATTTCAAACGAAAATGGACTTTCAGAAAAATTGCCACACACTTAGAGTGTTCCGTAAAGATGGTATTTAACGTCATTGCACATTACAAACAGCATGGAACATCGGATATTGTGGCTAGAAAAGCTCGGACAAGGAAGACCACTATTCAAGAAGACAGGCTTATGATTCGTATTGTTAAGGCGGACGACCCCTTTAATGGTTCTAATGTTTTTCGAAAAGAAGTATTTTCACAGGACGACCCTCGAAACATGTCCGCAAGGCTAGTCCGTAGGCGGTTGCATAAATTATATTGGGCGGTTGGTTGAAGGGAAATTGTTTGGAATGCTTACAAGGACAGTACCACTTCTTACCAGGAAGCACAGAGAAAATCGTCTATCCTTTGCTAAAATATGGCAGTTGGACTGTTCATGAATGGAAAAAGTTAAATTTTCGGATGAAACTAAAATAAATTTGGTAAATTCTGACGGAAAACGATATGTGCGACGACCAATTAATGAGGCTTTGAATAGCAAGTACACCAAAAAGACAGTTCAGCATGACGAGGGAAATATTAAAGTGTAGGGTTGTTTTTCGTGATACGGGGTTGGTCCCGTGAGAAAGATTGAAGGGCTAATGGATCAGTATCAGTACAAACCCGTCTTAGAGGAAACAATGATCTCATATTCCGATGAAAATTTGCCAGTGACTTGGATATCTCAACACGACAATGATCCAAAACATACAGCAAACAGCGTAAAAAAGTTTCTCAGAGAACAATCGGTGACAATGTTGGACTGGTCTGCTAATAGTCCGGATTTAAATCGTAGAGAATTAATGGCACATCGTGAAGAAAACACTGTCGGATAAACATATCACTAACATCAACCAACGTTACTACTCATTTGTTGAAGTTTGGAGAGGTATTCCATTGTAAACGTGTGAAAAATGAATAGATTTGATGCCACGTCTTTGTAAAGCTGGTATACCGCGGTTGAGTACCCTGGATAGGACTAATCGGTGAAGAATAAAGCATTCATAGCATTCATTGCACGATTTATCCAAATTGTTGAAGTTTTGTTTAAATTTTTAGTGTTGATTTATGGTGTTTCTAATTATATGTCCGGCTCAGTTCATTGTATTTTAATGCATTTTAGTAAAATATTTTAATTTTTTTAAATTAACATTTTATGTATTTACTAAACTTATATTTTTATACTATACATGAATAGATATATACGTATAAATACATGTGAACCCTCTTTTACCAGCTAGAAAATGATTAACAGTTTAATCCTTAATGAAACTGGAAGTGAAGGCCGGTGTTTCTAATTATATGACCACCACTGTATGTACTTTCATTATGCGTACCGCTAAGGAGTGGAATGCTTTGCCTGAGTCTACGTTCCCTGACCGCTATAAACTGAAGTCACGAGTGAATATATCTTTTAGGAAAGCGTGCTCCATCGTCGAACATAGGGCATGCAACCGTTAATAACCGATTCAAAAATAACCGGGAAAAACGGATTCCTTTTTGTCCTGTGAGAACCGATTCTAAAATCAGTAGGAATCGATTTCCGATTCTTTCCGATTCCTTTCGATTGCCGTTTGAAAATATCCTAATACTAAGCAATAGTGGGCTGTTGAGATGGCAGCGCCATCTCAAAATCAAGAATCATAATAACATCCGATTAGCCTGTATGGTATTAGATTTGTTTGCTTGTTCAACTTCAACTTCTTCTTTAAATGGTTTCTGCAGGGTTGCCGCAATTTCGCCAATGTCGCGTGGATAGATCGAGGAATAAACGAAGGAGGTTGATCGGTGGGAAAGAGAAAAAAAAATCATTATAAGATGGACCAACCTTGCATCTGCTAGTTCAATATTGGGAGATTAAACAAAAAATGTGTCATCTGTCACGTGAACTCAAGTGTAACAGTCAAAACATTCAATTCTAAAAAAAAATACTAATAAAACGCGTTTCTTATTTATTTAACTTGAAACAAAATTATTATACATATAAAAAACAAAAAGGAATCGAAAAAACAGGGTACCGGATTCCGAGTCAGGAATCAGAAAAGAGATTTTCGATTATTCAAAATGCATGCCCTAGTCGACCACATCGTCGCTTACCATCAGGTGAGATAGTGGTCATACGCGAGTCTATACAGTATGTAGGTAGGACGTAGATAGGATATGTATATACAAAAAAAATGTGAATAAAGAATAAAAAAAAGAAACTGCTGTACAAATTTCAAGTTTCTAGCTCAACACAATAGAAAGACAGGGCATTAAAAAGCTTATTTTCATCAGCATATCATCATAAAGGAAAAATTAAGTTTGCTTAAGTAAATCTTATATTGTTAAATTGTTATCAAGAAAATACGAGTTACTTTGAAAAAATAGTTCAACCAATAGCAAATAGATGGCGCTGTAGTATACAAGTCTAAGTTGAAACAAATGAAACCAACTGAATTATTTAATATAGATTAAAAATTTAGATTAAATAAATTGATCAGTAACTAAAAAGTTTTGTAATAATTGGGTTGTTGACTGATTTTGGGAAAGTGTTTAAAACGATGCGTATGGGCCTAATATAACCCAAAATATTTAAATTTACTTTTTAAAACAACTAATATTTTAATTATCATGTATTTTAAATGCCGTTTTAAATTTTGCTCCAAAACGCCAGTGACGTCACGAGTTCAATTACCACAGAGTAATTTTCTATAACACTGTAAAGTGACAAGCAAAGAGAATATAACCTACTACCTAGTCTGTGCTACGTTTAGTGACAAGTTGATTCGATGCTTTCTGTGTATGTCTATGTATGTATTAAAATATGAGTTCTAAGTTTTTTGAGCTTATTGATTTATATATATGCTTTGGTTAATTAATACACTTTGGATCTTAGAATCTATGATTACTATTATATATTCATTGTTGGTTATAGAAATAATGATTTTTGGTATAATAAGTAGGTACTTACACGGAGGTCTTCACATTTCTAAATTCAGTAGAGCAGAAATTATCGTTTGTCGAGAAGAAATTGGCCACCGTAAAACAATCAATTCTCGGCAAATTGGAATTATTTGCCTTTATGAAGCCACTTTCCATCATGGGAGAATATTCAAGAGTCGAAATAAATTTCGAAAAATAAGCGCGGAATTCACAGCACAGATAAATAATCCCAGAAATCACTCTAAAATACTAAGCAGTAAAGCGCAACGAGCTATATACTCATTAGAGTTTTGGCGGGAATGCGAAAATGTGCTGTTGTTGATTTTGTGTTATTTACTAAAACATTTGTTTTATAGAGTGTTAATGTGTAATAATAGTGGATTATTAACCATTAAGTGTTCGTAAACTTGCATGAGTGAAAGGCAAATAGTACAAAGACGAAAAACGTGTATTTTCGTATTCTATCCAAAACTCCATAGAAGCTTCAGTAAACTATCCACCAATTTACTGAAGCGTCACTTCGACTCGACCGCGCCTAGACTAAACTTTAACGTGACTTTGACGACTTTCATGCACCAAAACTAGAGATTTATTATATATTATTATTTATATAACTTGACACTAGTTAAATGCGCAAATCACGTGGAGCCAAAAACAAAACAAAAAAAAATATATACTCCTTCCGATTGAAACAGTGACGTCACGGGCGTTTTAGGTCACGTGACTTCGGAGTGATGTGATTACATTTTGATTATTTAAATTAAATTCCTTAAAAATAAACAAAAATATTGTGTTTAATAGGATTTCAGTCACAAAAACTACCGTTTCGCGGCAAAATTATATTTTTATTTGAATATACAGTCAACAACCCAATTGGTTACCTTCTCGAATTATTATGAAATATATGTTTTTATATCTTATGAATACTAATTTAAATAGTAGCAGGCTGCATGATACATAACTTAATAATCAATCAACCTGCTGACTAAATGATGATTTTGATAAACTTCATAATAGCATTATTATCTATTATGAAATGGTGGTTCAGGGGAATACCTTTCTAGTAATTATTTCAACATCTTTATCTTAGACTAGCGTCTGCCCGCGGCTTCGCATGCGTGGAATCAGAATAAAATGTAAATTATAGCACTCAGGGATAATGTAGCTTCCTATTAAGGAAATAAGTTTTACAATCGGACCAGCTGTTCCAGAGACTAGCGGTAACAAACAAAAAACTTTACTACTTTTATAATGTTATTGATAGTATCCTCCAATACCTTTTCAGTAATTTAGATAATTTTGTTTTATCTTTTGTTTGTGTTATCTTTATAAGTGAACAGCATGTTATTTTTTTTATGTTTAAAATTAATGATCACATACATGTTGTCTCTGGCCCATATCAAGAGTTCTTTGTAGGTATCTAAGGAATCTGGAATTACGAGGACCGTGGTCGCGTAACACTGGGACACGGCTATAGCTAGAGATTCCCTACACGCTATGCAATATAAGAAGAAATTCACTGGGCCCAGATATACGAGTATATACTATCTCAGCGATATTATAGTTCTGACTTCTGAACACATATTACTAGGTACTAGGTGGTAGAACTAACTCTTCTGCGAGTGTCCGTCTGGGTTGATACCACCGCTTTGCTCGTGAAGTCAGCCGCCAAGCAGTAATGTGCGAGCATTACTGTGTTCCGATTTGATGAGCAAAGTAGCCTGTGAAATTACTGGGCTTATGAGACTTAAGGACGAACTAGTCGTTTATTTCTCCATACAACCGTACTTGGGTGATTACTCCACTACTTGACGTTTTAAGTCCAAAATTAAGAATAATATCAATTTATCTCTTCGTTATCTAGGTCAGCCAACTAATTATACAGAAAAAAAATAAGTGGCTTAAAAGTAATGAGCCTTCAAACATCTGTATTTTAGCACGTATTTTAACGCAAGTTTGGACGTAAATAAATTACATAAGGATTACGAAAACTCGAAAATAAGGTACATACTAACAAGCTTTAGTTTATTGACATTTCAAATAACTTTGGTCTGACTAAATACATTCAGTAGTTTTGTCGTAAAACCCCAAGCACCAGAAACCAATTCGTACATTTTGCGCGCCGGTTTTCGACTTTTCGGTTTTCGTCGCGACTTTACGAGAGTGTGTAATTGTGTATGTGCGAGCATTAGCCTCATACTACTCATCGCTGCAGAGTCTTACCTTGCCCCACGAATGTTAGATGAAATAGCATGCATTTTAGCCGCGCCCACCAATGAGTTCACTCCATGGACTAGTAGGCTCTTAATAACTAATGTCTCAGGGTTTTTTTTACGGAGGCCACGGAGCTGGTCTGATGATGAAGCCGTCAATTAAAAGCTTTAAAGCTCTGACTAACATGCATCCTGTGCTGAAGGAAGGGTATCTACCCCTGAAGTTCAATTCAGTGTATGATAAAATCGTGAAAACCTATGAAACTACTAAGTTAGTGGAATACTTTGACTTGAAGAACAATACAGAGTAATCCTGGTTCAAAATTTCAGTCAAACATTTGCGTGCCATTAATGTTATTTTCCCAAAAGCAGCCTTCGAGTAAGTAATAATCCAGATAAAAAAAATCAAAAATGAGTCGAGTAAATCAACAGTACAAATCGAATCAACCACTAAATCAAAACAGAAGGCAATAACCGTTTGGTCAGCAATGCTTCGACTTGATTTATGGGAAAGGAGATTAAAAATGATCATCTGCATCTGCATTATTCTCGATCAAGTTCAGTCGGTTTCGTACTTACGTCTTTTGTTTTGGCAATGGCTCCAAAGTTTTTGTTGCTCCGTAACCATTTCGTCATCTGCCATTACTTTCTCCAAAACTTGGCGACTACTGAATCCGTCTCTCAGTTTATGACTGTTTAACTTGTCTTTGTTGCTTTACCCCATGAGTTAAGTTAGGGGACTTGATAATAGAATCACTTTTAATGCTCAAGGTTACCCTAAAGATTGCATCGTATTAATCTGATCCAGTTTTTTTAACAAAGGTGCTTTTATTAATGCTTACCACACACCCTTCATACGTATGACGAGACGAGCATTCTGTTGAGCAATAATTCCCCATAATTTATTAATTGTGTCAGTGACAACACTGACAACGCAGATGTATCGTCCAAGATATAGTTTTGTGCATTTTGTAGTAAGCAGACGCTTCAATAAAGCATGGGAACGTTTTATTAATCCATTTTAATGTTATTCATATATAATGTGGTTGTGATACGGATTGATCGTTTTAATAATGTCTGATTTTTACACTAAATAAAATAATGACGCTTCTTTATGTTTTCCCAAACGTTCATACTTGTGATTCGGCGTTGATATCTGGTTACGTATTATACAGTCAGGGTGTTATTGGCATTGCTCCAAAGTAGGTACATGTGCACGTTTGATTTGAGCTGACGCGCTGCAAAGTCGGGAGTGCCGAGTTTTGAGGTCAAGGTTTACATACATTTAATCCGCGAAAAACACATTATTCAAACTGTTTGTTTGAAGAAACGCTCGCGATATTGAAATATGAGAAGTTAGAAAGCTAATTTGTAAACAATAGGTAATCTTACTGCTTACTTAGGTTAATTACATTATCAACCGGCAGGTTACTTTCTCATTGATCAAAACCTTTGTCATTGTAGAAATCTCACTTATTGTGGGCGTCGTAACTGTTATTCGATATTGAGAATGATTGATATGTAGTCTCGTAGCGTCTTAGTATCACTGAACATTTATTGCAGAACGGAGAAAGCTAATGATAGCTGCTCATATACCAATACCATTATAGGCACATTATTACTTCGAATTCATTCTTTCGCAATACAACGCGTTACGTTTTCATCTGCTCGCAAAATTGAGAGTCATTAGCAGTAGTCACGCAGTAGTCTAGCTTTGTCGTCGTAATGAGAATAAAATACAAACAACCTATTCGCGAGTAAGTCGCGTGGTGAGGAGCGGGTAGGTGGTGTGTCGGGGTAGGTGAGCAGCGTGCAGCATTTAATTAAGGAGGTGGGTGCGCTTGGCTCGCGTGCCGTCCGCGGTGCACTTCCGGCGTGGCCCCGAGGCCGGGGGTGCTGCGCTTTTTCCTAGCGGCCGGGGGAGGCGCGATCCGAGGAAAGCGCGACCGGTCGTCACCCGCACCTGAGGAATTAAAATTTTTCACGTAACGTAAACTGGTTTGATAGCGCGTACATTCGTGGAGTGGGGATCGCGAATGAGCGGCGCGCCGGTCATTAGCTAGCCCGCCGCGAGACGCGCGCGCGTCTGTCCGCACTCTGCGTACGCGAACGCACTAGCCGGCCCGCCGCCGATTGATCGTCCGCCACGATCATGTGCGCGCTCAAACATTACCTACTGCTAATTAATTAACATGAATGTTAATTAATGTGCTGTGATCAAATGTATGAAATAAAGTGATTTTTATAATGATGTTTTATTGTGCGTTGTACATTAGTGAAAATGTGGTGTTTTAGGTAAATCTTGATAAAGGTTTTGTTTAATTGGGTTTCAGATAGTATAATTTGAAAATATTGCTAATTGTATAATACTAACACAAAATATTATAAGATAATATTCTCTTGCTTCCTGCTTCAAAATAAAAATATTTATCCGTATTTTATTTCAATTTGAATGGAAGAAATCCATCTCGTTATCAAGTAGGAACAGTTAATTAATTCGTGATCATGTCACCGCATTATAATGTGGACCGCGGCACTAATTTCATGCAAAACAAACAGTCTTTGCGATAAGCGGTGGAGAGCGGCTTGACGGGTGCGGGGTAGAGAGGGGCGGGGCGTGGAGGGGAGTGTGGACATACTGCCGAATTTCCCTTATCACACGCTTAGCGCAGCTCAAGGTCGCGTGTTATCATCGCAGTCGCGCCTCGCTGATGGATTCGTTCTGATTGCGCACTTTGATGCATTGTTGGCTTGTTGCATTCCCGATAATTGATCTGACAACACTATTACCATTATTAAAGACAAAGTTATTTTACTCTTTCAGGTCCCAATGTTATGTATAAATTGAAAAGGCATGCATGAGATCCGTACGATAATAAATGCGAAAGAGTGTTTGTTCCACGTTTGATTTTTGGCATAGACCGTTTGTTCATGGACCGGAGAGTAAAATGGGCTATCCCGTGTTTATCCCGGTGAAATGCACGGTTCCTGTACCGGAATGCGGGTGAAACCGCGGGCAGATGCTAGTGTAGATATAAAATGAATAAGTGGGGGTGATGTAAATGGGAAGTACTTCTATATTTTTATTATTTTTTGTGTATTATTATTGCCGCAATAATTATAATTGTTCTCAATTGTGTTTTTAATTGATTGAATAATTTAAGTTCATGTTTATTTTATGGGATAATAAACCTTTAAAATAATTAAATTATCCTTGTTTCATAAAAATTAACAAAGTTTTCATTAAATCCCTTCATTATTTCCACTATGATCAGCCAGTTTTATCCAGAAGGACACGACGAGCCTTTTCATTACGGTGTTTTCTCGACCCTCACGCAGTCAATTAACCACATTCTTCTTTAATTAATTCAGATATTATAACCAAAACTTATCAATATCATTGACCAACCAAAGAAATATTTGCAAACTATCTGAACCCCAATAACAAAACAAGGAACATCTAATGTTTACACGTAAGTGCGCTAACATTCACTCCGACGTAAATCTGTTTTAGCGTGTGTGATGTAGATCGCGACCTAGTTGCTCGTGATTGAGGATAAAACAATATAAATAGCTCGTCAACGCTAGTGGACGCGCGCGTCGAGAACCAGCCGCTCGCGTCACGCTAAATAGACCGAGTGAAGTGAGAACCGAATACCTGAATGCCTTGTGCCATTCCGTACAAGAACTGAATACTTGTGTGGGACGGAACCGTCAAACCGTCAGTGCTTCGAGTTGTGTGAAAGAAGGAACCGAGTGTGGAGAAACGTGCCCCGGTGTCGCTCACTTGATTAGAACCAGGGTGTTAAAGCCCGTGGTTCTAGATTCGAAATTTCGGAGCAAAAGGAAGACACCGGAGAGGGGGATGGCATGATGCGGCACGCGGCGAACGCAGCGGCTGCTTGGACAGCCCCCGGAGAGGTCTGGGAGTACGTGAGCCAGCTCGTCAGCTCTTACCACGACCAGCATGATTGCCAGGTGCTTCTTTTTATGATTTGTTTTTTTTACACGATTGCCCAAAACCTGTATTGGTATAATGTTTTCAGGGTTCATGTATGTATGTGAGTTTCTTTATTTCATCATTACTTTTAAACGCCTTAACAGATTTGGATGTATGGGGTATCGTTAGAATCCATACATCATCCTGAGTGACACTGGCTAATCGTGTTTTTTAATTGTTTTAATTATACTTGTTTATGCTGTAACTAATAGCACCCTGATTGTTTATCACCTAGAGGCATGGGTCATTCAACTATTACCACTACTACGGAATTATCGAGGTTATGGTAGGGCGTGTTTGCAACACTTTTGTAAGCGAAGATTGTAATTTGGAGGTTGAGTCAAATATTCAAGATCCATTGCATCTATCTGATATGTCATGATAGTTTGTTAATTGGTCATCTCTGGCAAAAGTGGCAAATATTTATAAGTTGCCAATTAGTCTGTTAGGTACTCTTACAACGTGGTCTTCAAAAAGTTAGACTATTGTCGACATAGATTTGAAATCTTAAAACAATATCTAAAAATAAATGCTATGAACATCTCTTGGCAATTGAATACACCCCTCTTGATGTAACGGTAAAAAAATGAATAATAATGAAACGAGTCGTTCCAACTTGCATTATAGTCCTACCTTCATAGTGCTACTTGAAGGCTACAATTAATGTGACCGTATGAGCATTGTTCCTTCTGTTACGTCTAGACGCGATGGCACAGTCACTAGTCGGTATCTCCGACACTATAGACGAGCACCCAAGCGGGGCGATAATAACACAACGCACGTGTGACTCACTTCGACTATTAACGCCTCTTGTAATTCATATGTTAGCATTATTCATGCTAGACCTAGATAACGTCGTGGAGATAGATAATTTGTTACATGCCTTTACCTCAAAAGGGGACGCACTTGAATAAAATTATGGTAAACGTTCTATCTCTCACGAAGCGTTTTTGCATGTAGCGGTGAGACTCGTAAGGAATGTGGGAGCGTAAATTAAACATTAATTTACTGTTGCAATTAGGTGAATTGCTCTGTCTCCAGTAAAGGACTCATCCTCCTAAAATCGACTAAAATAGTGATATGAGCTAGCGTAGCCTTTTTCGGATTCTGGCTCTACGACTAAATACACAAAGAATCTGAGACAGGTCTATTCGACGCGACCAGACAAAACTTCTTATCGATCACGATCTGTTTTGACGCCAGGTTTCTGTTCGATGAACTCATTTGTTCAAATAACAGGCAATAAGTGCCATGTAATAGACAGATCAAACTTGGCTTGTTTGACCGTGAAATTGTAATCGATCAGGCATGACCGCTTTGCGTGCCGGCTGAGGTATGCACACGAATCATAACTCTTGGTTCTTTCGGTACCAATTAATAATTTTCTATGTATTCGGAAGTAGCGTTCATTTAGAAATGGCAGGAGTCAATTTCTTACATGAATACAAAAAAATCTTTGATTACATTCATTGAAAACTTATCTAAAATTAGCTATAAAAGTCGGGCTTGTTTTTAGAGCCTTAGGCTGGAGAGGTTTAGAAACTATTACCTAACTACTAACGAGATGCAGTAACATTTCGAATGATGAAAAGTTTTACGCGATTGAGGCGCTTTCCCGAGTTAATGACATTTATCATTCTGTCCTCTACAAATGCTGTCGGTTTGCATTGATGTAAAAGAGGAGATAGCGTACGCGTAAAAATTGATTAAAAAAAAAGCGAGAATACTTAGTCTTCAAAATAAGATGCCTAAGCGGAAATACCACACGTTTTTTGTCATTATATAATACGTAAGTCTTGTTAATTTTGTCGATATACATTTATAAATAACAAAGATATTTCATTTCAAACTTATTTTTTAGAAGTAACTTTGTAATTTTTTTATCGAATTAATTTGTTAGAAACTTGTTTTGATTACAACAAGATTATCGGTAATATAAAAATAATGACATATATTTTTTCCAGTGCCTGAAGCTCATCTGCTTTTGCTAAAAAAATCTTTTAATTGAAGCTTCAATATACGCCTTAATACTCGTTATTTTGTTGCCAGCCATAAAATATTATCTATTTATGTATACTCGCTCATCACGATTGATATTATGTCATCATGATAAAAACGAATAAATATAAAACGTATATTCGCATCAATATCAGAATCAGATAACATAATGAACAAGTGGCATGCTATAAAAACACAATCTGTGAATGTTTGTGTCAAATAAAATCGATAAACTTTTTTATAAATGTCATGAGAACGAATTTTTATTTGGTGATCGTTTATGATGAGGTTTTTTTTGTTGTAATAAAATAGTTTTTGGTGTCGTTGCTCGGTTCAAGGACACAAAAACAATTAAAGTTTATTAGTATATGACCATTATAAATACTGCTTTTAACGATTATATTCCTAAACAGAATAAGAAATCTTGTCGAACCCTCTCCGTTTGTCTGTGACTCCGCTCCGGTGTTTCCATTTGTATATATGTAGGTACCTAATGAATTTCTTGTACCTCATTAAAACACAGGAAGCTTAATGTCCAATAATGCATTAGAGGAGAGCTTGATTGATGTCTTTCGCCGTTAAAGCCTTCGATCTTATCTTACCTATCTAATAGGTATAACGAGATTACGGTATCTCGGAGGGATTTACATCTTGACCAGCTTGAAGATTCAACAGAACCTGATTACTACCATGCTGCCTGTAATAATAATATTACTCATATTGTTTTCTTTTTATTCCCACTTAAATACTCGTATAATCGACAGATACCTTTTGTATTTTTACTGAATCAATTTAATGATACCTAATATGATATCTTTTATATTTTTTGTCAGTTTTATGTACGAAAACCGTCGTGTTTTTTTTTACATTTTGTTTTGAAATGCCTGTTTTATCGTTTGTCCATTTTTTCCACTTGCGCTAACCCATTTTTTGGTCGTTATTTTGAACTTTTTATTCGTTAAATCGTCGTTATTAAGATTATAAGCATGTTTCGATTCGCGTTTGGAGTTTTCTATTTAATTACCAATTTTATGCCATCGGAAATGAATCCAAATCCGCTCAGAGCCTAATCTGCCAATCATGCAATTTGAAGCAAGCAAACATTTTACTATTTATGCGTAAGTCATAAGTACATAGTGGTAAATATCCTTGTGGTAATAGAGCTGTTGTTTTCAAACGTCATTGAACGATCCAGTAATAGCAGTTCTAACGATCTACTGTAATGAACGATTACGCAACGGTTTCATCTAATGTTGGCGATGATTCAATGCAGTTCGTTCAAGTGCAAACACTTGTTAATGTAACTCCTTATAGATAATATTGAGAGTCTGTTTATTGTCATCAAGAAACTTCTTGAACTTCTAGCTACTATTTTATTGTTTTATCATAACGTACATTTTCGTCCAATTTACATAAATCAGCGCCGCCGCCGCATTCGCCGCACCGTTTGACAAACAATGTTGTACTTCCAGTTTAATCTTGTCGTCAATCGTCTTGTACCGTCCGCGTCCTACAATTACATTCATCAATTACAGTAATGCGGCCATAAATATGATCGGGTGGACAGCAATACGCGACATGTCTTCGCGGGTGCGTATATTATAATGGCGCAATGGCGCACCGTGTATTGCGCCTTGCGGTATTTGACGACTGTTGAATTTGCAGACGCTTTTGACGACGAAGGCGGGAGGTGGTGCAACTAAAACCGGTTGAACACCTTTGTCGCCGCGCAACCGCCGGCTTTTGGTGATATCCGCAAAAAGTGCGCAATGGTATGCGATGAGAGTTTGGTAGTCTTCGTAATCGATGCGCAGACATCGAAGTAAACGACCAACAGTCGTTTGGTAAACTCGATCTGATTATACGAGGCATTGATTTGCTGGAATTGCTATTTGAACCGGTTAGGCCCTGTCTAACTGTCTATGCCATGTATGTAGAGGCCTGTGTGGTTCACACCTATCATTCTGTCTAAGCACGGTAACGATTCGATTGGATAAAGACCCGCCGAAATCGTGTAAGTTTATAAATTTCAAATTCATGGTTTTCTTACGTAAGTCACAGTCCTTGTAGTTTTACGAATACATACGTATTCCCCAAATTGATGAAGTCATTTTTAGATTAGAAAAATATGAAACGAAACATGAAATACAGGGAAGAATATTGTGAATATTATTGTAATAAAAGCACTCAGTTTTTATTACACAACATGTAAAAAGATAATCATTTGGTTTATAATATGTAATGTAAGGTGCATGTGCGCCGTCACTGGACATATTGAAAAGTCAAACCATACCATAGCCGGATAAACAATCTTAGAAAGTACAACTATGCCATAGAACACATAACACTATGCGAAGAATGTCAAAATATGTGGCCGATTCTATGATAACCTTAGTGATAGAAGATTCGAAGTTTGTTGAACATATTATGAAATGATTAACAAGAAATGTGCTTGCCAGCATTAATGCCGGCTCCCAATGGGGTGACGCTAATCTTGTCAAGTTTAATGCTTCGAAAACCCAAGCGTGTCTATTCTCCGCCAAGAACAGTCATTTTCATTTGACTCTCACTTTCCAAAATGTATCTCAACCTATCACTGACCATCTAGAGCGTTTAGGTATAACACTGACTCCTAATCTCAACTTTGGTTCCTTCATAGAGTCCAAGTCCAAACTAGCTGCAAAAAAGCTGGGCATATTGACGAAGGTTTGATTGGTGAAGCACTGCCTTCAGTGGTTCACACCTGGACAGCTTCTCAATTTGTATCAAGCCCAAGTCCGATCTCGTATGGAGTACTGTTCTCATCTGTGGGATGGCTCTGCCAAATATCAGCTCGAGTGGACTGAAAGGCGAGTAGAGAAGCTCATTCGTAACGATTGGTTGTTTGAGACTAGGCTTGAGTCTTGAGCGTCAACGCAAAGTTGCAAGTTTCTCACTGTTTTACATGATACATTTTAAAGAGTGTGCGACGGAATTACACAACTTGATTCCCGCATCTCCATTTTACCAACCACGACTAAAGGCATAATATTGCGTCACCCGTATATGGTTGTCATCCCTCCTGTCCGTACCAAGCGTTTTGTTTCATTAAACCTATCCATGGAATATACAATACATGGAATGGAATTCTCTACCGGCCTCTGTTTTTCCCAATATGTATAATTTGGGAGTTTTCAAGACGAAAGTGAAAAGGTTTCTTCTAGGCAAGTCTACTGCATCGTCGACCGCATCGTCAGATGATCAAGATCAAAAGTAAGCCTATTTCAAATTAAAAAATAATTTATTCATAATTATTGATAATGGCAACAAAAAATAACAATATAGCAAATTTAGATCGATTGGAAATGATGTTGTTAGATTTGTCATTCTTCGCCCCTGTCCTACCAAAATAATGATTAGAATAATAATAATTAATTACGGAATATTCTGCAGTTTAGGGCAATCATTCACAACAAATAGGTTTGTCGTGTCGAGCAATAGCTCGACATCAGGCAAACCAATAGGTTTGCCTGATACTAAACATAACGCCGGCCCATAACAATTGCAGTGTCACTCAGAACTTTGAAACACAAAGGCCTGCGCAGCACTGCAGTGCGTTACTCTTACAAGCCCAGTAATTTCACTGGCTTCTTTGCTCATCAAACCGGAACACAGTAATACTTGCATATTACTGCTTGGGGGCAGACTTCACGAGCAAAGTTGTGGTACCAACCAACCCAGACAGACTCGCAGAAGAGTTAGTCCTACCACCAAGTAAAATATGTGTACAAATAATTAAAATAAAACAATTTTGAATAATTTACTATGTACAATAAATAATTAGAAATAGCCGAAAGTGAAATCAATATGCAGCGATCATTTGGCTGCGTTGAATTGGTCTCTTTATAAACGTGCTGAGTTCTGACCCTCGTGCAGGCTTGTTGGTGCATTACGCGTATTATTAATAAACGCATTCAATCGGGCTCGTCCTCTTGTGCCAATTACTTATTTAGTATGGCCACTTTAATGTCTTTGTTTGTTCTTTGTTTAAATGACCATCCTCAAGCATCATGAAAGGATCGATTTACAACATTTTGTTCACAAAAATATGATTCGATAAACGCTTTAATTTTAACCGCCTATCGAACTCTCGACTACACACAATATTAAATCATTTAATTGAATAATTGCATATTAATTAGTTTCACTATCCATCAATGTCACGATTTCATCATCACTGCTACATTTCTACACATTCTCTATTATACCATTTTCATAAGATATGAATCTGTTGATTTCGAATCCACCTGCTTTGTAGACGGCGGACCGGCGGCGTGAAACGGAAGTCTCTTGAGCCGCCGGTGTGTTATTTGTTTCTATACATTGGTGTAAATCTCAACTCGTCTCGTTTTAAAACGTTTTAAAAACAAGTTTTGGTATAAAATTGACTGAGATTTAATTAAAGATATCAATCATCTCGAAATAATTCTCTTCTACGAGAATTAAATTATTACAACAAAATCGTGACTTTTATGATCAACAATAAAACTTAATCTATTTATAACATAATCTAATTTGAAGAATTCGGAATTAAGTATCGTAATTTGCATGAAGCGCTAGCCTGGCCAAAAAGTCACTATTTCCTTGTTAATTTAGAATAAAATTATTAAATATAAAATCGTCAATTCTCATGTGAGTTTATGGCATGGATAAAATATAACCGTTAAATATAAATCATTGCTTATTGACGCAGTGAGAAGGGCATACAAGGAACAGGGATAATCCGGTCCAACGGCCATCTTAGAGTCGTTTAATAAAGGACCTACGACAACTGCACTATTTACCAGGGCTGTCCTAGCAATCTAGTCTATAATAGATTATTATGTACTTGCATGTATTGTAGCAACTTCCTCTCAAAATACTTATGGCCGGTGCAGATTTACCTATAGATACGATGATTATCCAAATATCCATACTTGTCCAATAATGGGAACAAACTAGGCGGATTTCAACCAATGACAGCAACGGTGGTTTGATCGCTAACCAATGAGATGATTCGAATTTGAATTTCTATCTATGTCATTGGTTTGGTTGGTGGGCCGTCAAGTTTGTTTATATTATTGGACAAGTATAGAAAAAAGGAGCTATTGTTCCTTGTACGTAATTATAAACTTTCCCCAAATCTTTTAAAATCTAAATAGATTTATTTTAGATTAGTTTTTGTTACATAATTATTATACTTTGAGTCATTTTACGTATTCCACATTTACCTACTTAGTATTCGTCAATAAAGGCGCAGACTCTGAACACAATTTTCCTCCATCCGTTTACCTAACTGTAAATTGGTTTTGATAATGTTCATTGCTAACTTGAATTAATATGGCACTAAAGCAAACAAAACCAGCACAGATTTAGTTTAAATATGTATTTTCTTTTTCACTGTTTCTTACATTTTTTTGTGATTATTTTTTTTGACCAGACATGTTTTATTGTCTAAGTCATCTTTGACTTTGACATGCATTCAAGTCAAGTTTCGAAGCGAACTTACCCACGGCCACGTAGTAAAGAATGTTCATGATTGATTTTGTAATAGCTTGAACTGTTTGAACAAGACCACAAATTCAAAACATTGCATCCACTGCAAGATTGTAGATTTTAACGATATTTAGTGGTTTAGACGGCATTCAACCCTGGCTTCTGATCAGGTAATGCAAAACGAGACTCGGGAATAAATCGTTTACATGGTTGTCGGCGTAAACTGGTCCCGAGGCCGCGTCGCGCCGCGTTACACCGAGGTAGGAAACAAGCTTCACTCAAACCAGTAATCATTGCCCAGCATATTATTGATTGTCAAACCGGTGCTTACGCGTCTAGGGAATCTTCAAGTACGCCCTTTATTTACATTGAACTCTGCGTGAAATGATATTTATTTGTAAAGGATAATCTCGGCAATTAATACGCCGTCCAGCCGATACCACATCTGAATGCGATGTACGCACTCTGTTAGAGCAGGCTTGTCCAGTCGTTCCAGTGTATATTCGCTGCGGTGGCGGCCTTATCTCGCCATTAGAGTTATTACGGGCCGGTATCTCGCCCATCGCACCGCTTCGATTGTTTCTGAACGCGCCACAAAGCCGGGCGCTACCACCGTAATTGACCACTGTTTACTTCTCAGACTAGCTCTTATTTTATGCATTATTCTGCGGGTTTTCATGCGTTTAAAAACGGCCCTGACCAACAGGGAAGTCTGGTTTAAGCCGCGTCTTTTTGTTTTTCAATCCTCAAGCATACCGACCGTTTCCTCACGTTAATTCTGCGGTAACGCTCAATTGTTCATAATACCACTCTGCAAACCTTAAGCTTGAACTTTACGAGCTATTTATTGCACGTTAACGATTGAGAATTTCAGTATTTATGGCTCTGTATAAAAGCAGTTGTATCACTTACGATTTTCTCATTTACTTATTTATTAAACATTATTGAAGCGTGTGTATATTTAGATGTTATCTTAATTGATGTACGTATTTATGTTGATCGGTCGAATGTTTGTTTACATTGCATATCAGCAGTGACTTTAATTTGGTTAGGTCAGTTTGTTCTCGCTGCGTCAATTCCAGCTAAGGGCATTCTGTGTAGATAAGATCGGATAATCGTCGCCCACGCGGCTATTTGCCGATTGCTGCTGTCTCGTTACTTATGATTAGAGGAACAATCCTGTTTATTTTTTAACACGTCCGCTTTTGTGCATGGTTTTGCTCTCAATTTATTACATACGACAGTTTTGTTTTATACTAATTTAACGATTAGGTTAGATGTAGGTTCTTTTCTTCTCGAAAAGTATCCTAATATTTAAACAGTAAAGTTCACTTTTCTTCTTTATTCTGTTTGTTTATGTCAATTATGTCAAAAATGTACCTATATTTTTTTTATCTACCTTATGCTACCCTTTAAGTATTGTCTCACCTGATGCTAAGTGGCGTTTAAATACACATGTATTTAATTTCAGTAGTATTGTTATTTCTGTTATAAGGTTAACAAGCTATCCGACATGAACAAGTTTAGTAACTGTTGATAGTAATGTGTTATCTGCAAATCCGCATCTGCCAACTGCCATATTAAAATTCTCGGTGTCATCTTATTTTCGTAGTAGCAATTTTCATTGAAATATTTTTGTGTCAGTTATTCCGCTAGTCGATCTCATAATACTTCGATGATTCCAGTTTTGTGCGGTTGATCATACACTTGGCTTAACACAAGCAAGTTGATTTAATTATGAGCTGTAGCTAATTAACTTACACACCCTAGCGTTGCCAGTACATTAATAAACATTAGTTAAATATGTGTCGGAGGCTCGCAGTAGATCGTTATCAGCGTGGACTCGTGGAGCAGATGGCTCTCTCCACGCGTTACGTCCTTGGTATCACCTCGTGCGTAGCATCGTCTACACTTTACTCTCCAAATCCCAACTGCACAATTTTTTGAAATATGTTTATTCAATTTTTTTATACAAAAGTTTTATACTACAGTTAGACGTTGCGTTATGTTAATCTTTAAATTGAATCAAAATAAACAGATTTGCGAGAACAAGTGCGTTATCGATTATTTGATATGCGATTATACTAGAGTGAGTTGGCAATTGGTATCATGACAGTTGATAGAAAATGTTATTTTTAGGTTGAATCTAGATCGAGGTTCGAATTTAGTGATAAAGTCAAACAAGTTTTTTTGTGAAAAAATATATTGTGCAGACGTGGTTTTATAAAATTGATACTGTAATCTCGTGGCCACCTTCCGGCTCCATCATCAGGACCCTGGACATCGTTTACGATCAGAGAACTTGTAAAGACGAATCAAACGAGCCTAAACTCGATGGGGTATTGTCGTTTTGTTACAGAGTCAGCTATGACCACCTTCCGGCTCCATCATCAGACCAGCTCTGTGACATCATTATATTGCATTGTCATCCGATTTACACATGTATCTATAATTTTGGCTCAATCGAACACCGGGACCGGGACGTGGGTTAAATTAAGCTTGCAAGATTTGGTCTAAACAAACTACCATACATACATACAAACATTGCAATTTAAATAAAAGCTTGTAAAAACGTGAATTCGTTTCGCGATAGTTTAAGTAGGCAATCCTATCAATATTAATATATCTATTCATAATTTCAAACCTGTGCAAGCCTATATTTCTTAACTAAACGTAGATATTCAAGAGAAGGATTGGTGGAGCGAGTTGTCTGTATTATTTCGTTTATGGTACGAAGTCAATTAGCGGGGGCGGTGATCGGAACCAACGTATCCGCGTGAAGACTCCCGTGCGTGGGAACACCTCCGCAGTGTTACACTCCCTGTTCCCCTTAACCGGTAGATTAAGAAACGTTTCATAAAAAAACGTTTGAATGGTTCAATTTCATTATGTAGTATACTCCTAGATCTTAGTTTTCAAAATCGACACACCCATGTTTTATGTAAAACTATAGGTACATGATGTAAAATTCCTTGAAAATTGGGATGCTTGCCAGAAATTTTTTGAAGAACTGCTATTTTAAATCTAGAAAAAGTTTAAAACTAGGCATACTGGGCCTCGCAAGGTTTGCCAGCCACCTAAATTTGAATGAACGAATAGAAACCAGCGACCAGTGAAAGCCTACAACCCGGGCTGCGGTCGCCGTAGCACGCTTAGTTGGGGCAGGTCGGGCATTCTTACGGCTTCGCTTTGATTGTAGGTGTAAGTTTATGATTGCACGCTTCTGCTCACTACTATTGTTCTAATGGGCCCACGGCCCTCTCATACTGACGGCCGTCTCGTTACACCCCGACTTGAGGTCACGCGCACAACTTGATCTCGCCGATTCTCTACGCTTTTATGGGAATTGTATGGACGATTATTTTGCCATCGTTTTTATTGCAGCATTATTTCAATGCCTCGAATTGTTTGTTTTTCTCGGTTTATTTTAATATAAGCGTTACAGGTTCTATTCGAGAATCGTCGAGCATTATAGAAAAGCATGCAACATTTCACTAGCGAGTTCCGCAAACAAGGCTTAAAGCTGGCGGTAGTGTCGTCGACCTTAATCGTGCAGCGGTTATCGGGCTCAATTAATCTTGCACTTGTGTGACTTTTGACGTAGAGTCCCGATTCGGCGCTGCAGTGACGAGGCTGGCAATATTTTACACATGATTAGAGCGGCGCACCGACACTGTATGGGTAAGCAAATTGCGCCGACGCGAGGCGGAGTCACGATCTGAACCTTGCGGGAACCCGGGAGAAACTATACGGAATTCCAACATAAACGCTACACAGATTAATGACTGCATCGCCATTGATACTCATATTCTTGTTTATATATATAAACACGAATAAGACAAAGCGTTTATAATTCGCGTGATAACGCAGCAATATGTTTTCAACCATAGTTTAGGACCTTTATGACCATGGTAACATGCCCTTGCACAGCATTTACCTTATAGTTCCGTTAAGGATCGATATTCCATGATTTGAAAATAATGGTGCCTTTAAGCTTTCAGCAACTTGGCATATATTTCGTTAAATAAGTTGGAACAATGAAATTATTGTGGCGATTTGCAAATAACGATTGCAGTCAAACGTTTATGAAATTTAATCAATCAAAAATGATGTCCATGGAAAAAAATCGCGTTTGACTATTTCTTCCTTGCCAGAGAATAAATGCAGGTCGCTAGTTATTCAAATTAGACAAGGCAGATGGTATCGCGGATAAGAAAGTTCCTGTATCGTGTCATCTCGCGGAGTGCTGCCGCTGCACCCGGGGCTACAGTCGACGCAGCTTTCCTAAGAAATATGACGAGAACGGCCAATGATATTAACGGTTAAGAGATTGCTAAACGATATAATTGAATCAACCTTTTTGCACAACGGTTTATTTATTTAAAACAGGCTTATTTGCGACCACCATTTCATAATTTTTCTAAATATGAACAAAAAATCTGAAATAAAATCTTGAAATTATTCTGATTTATTATGCCGTAAAATTAAAATGGTCGTAGTAAACGGGAAACTGAAGATAATACCTCAAGACAAAAGCGAAGTTGGCAACAACATCATAAAATTACTTGAAGTTAAATCTCCCACATCTATAGACTCAGACAAACCCTTAGAGAGCGTATTAAACTTTCTTGCAATTAAAGTTTCCTCGCGTTGCTTATCACAGTTCCGTTACTGAGCAGGTAGGTAGTTTAATGGTAAATAGAAATGCAATGTTTATTAAACATATAAACGAGAGCTAACTTCGTCCAAGGCGGTTTATTATCATTACATGTCAAATAATAATCAATATTTATTAAAACGAGCAGGATTAAATTGTATAGCCTACCAAAACGGCTTCTTGAATTAAACGCGTGCTTTAAGGCTTCTCGCGTCTCGTTATTTAAGCGGTAAATGTTATTTATTGTATTTAAAAACCGCAAAGGCAATTCGTTTGATTCGGTAATTAGTATGCAAATGTGAAGACATTGGGTTATGTAGACGAATCGTTTACAAAATTAAACGGATGTTTTACAAAACCTAAGTTACATTATAATTCGAGATTGGTTAGCGTTTGATGATTTGACAGGTCAAAGATAGTGAACGCACTAAATGTAGAATAGGTCTGGTTCTCAAGAGAAGGTACCGGAACAAACCGATATAGAAGCTTGTCAATAGATTTTCAACTTTAGGGTGGTAACTAGCCAGGTGCGCATTAGATAATGCCCTGCTATCTTACTATGGTTGCATGATGCATCACGATGTTAACTTTCACCGAAACCTCAACTCAATGTAGGGTACGAAACCTCGACATACGGATCGGAGGACGCTCTCAAAGCAGTTAGTACAGGCATAAAAAAAACAATATTGAAATTACAGTTTTAAAAGATGTGTTACTTTTAACTCATACTCGTATAACATTTTATCAATTTCTTTCATGACGTCACTTGCATTAGTTCCTCTAAATTGATTCATGTTACCAACGGCATGCCGTTCTCTCTCTCTCTCTCTCATTCATGTTTATTGCTACCAGTACGATAATGGCATTAACATATGTGTTTACTGCGTTAATTTTACAAGTGTTCTGTCGCGAATATTGACGATAATCTAAATTCTATTTAATTTAATGTATAATTTTTTATTCGCTCATTCATTAAAACTGAGTTATTATTATAACACGACAGCACAAAAAAGGTATATGTTTAGAGTTCATGGATGTGAGTCTCTTTATTCCACCATAATTTGTAAATGCCTGAACAGATTTGGATGTGCGGGATATCGTTAGAATCCTTACATCATCCCGAGTGACATTTTTTTATGTAACACTTTTTTGGATTGTCATAACAATTATTTACTATTCCGAGACAGTAAAAGCGTTATTTATTGGACTAAAACAAGAATAAATGTGATTCTCATACCTGATGGTAGGACTAACACTTCTGCGAGTGTCCGTCTGTGGTCTGAGTTTGATGCCTAACACTTTTATGCATGCGTTACTGTGTTCCGGTTTGACGAACAAAGTCAGTGTAATTATTAGTCAGTGCAACTGATGTTTCGTGGTAACGAGCAGATTGCAGTGCCGCGCAGGCCTTTGTGTTTCAAAGGCATCCCTGCAAATATTATAGACCTTCGGTATACTTACCATCAGGCAAACGAGTTGCTTTTTTCGTTACAGCTTGTATAAAAAAAAACTGATTTGACAGACATTTGTATCAGACTTATCAGTTTTCGTGTATCTCCATTATGTCTCATTTTCGGTCATCCAAAATATCTTTTGAAAAAGATTTCCGATGACGCTTGTAAACATTGTCATGTTTTTATTTCGGTGCAGATTTTAACACTTGTGTGCGCTGTGCACCTCCATACGCAAACAAGGGACGAGGCGAATAAGTGACATCATCGTATCTGATTTGAATATACCTGCCGATTTATATGCCTTTATTTAATCTTAAGCTTTGGGTGATGAAAAAGATAGAGATGCAAACGTAGCATAAGGTGGTAACGTATTTTCTAGTGCTGAGCTGGATAACTACCTCAAGGTCTGTCTATTGCCAAGCACATGCCGATGTGTTCCGGCTAGATTCTTGAGAGGCGAGTTCGAATTGTAGGTAGGTAATATTATTAAATTTATTCTGTGGTTTAGATATTGTATAATCTTCGATGAACAGGCTCGATATACAATGGATATTTAGACAAGTTCACATCGCCCGTAATAGATTCTATAACAAACTTTGATTGGTTCAATTACTTAATTCTTTAACAAGCCGTGGAGCTCGCAGCCCACGCTGGGATGTTACATTTTTGATCCGCTCTACAATGACTTCAATAAATTGAATAACTGATTTAGGCGTATCCATCCCAAAACGCCTTCACGACTGTTACTTTTTTTATGTCTCAATATTATCCTTATATTTATTTATAGCCGTATTGAGTGTAATAAAGTGTATTTCTGTTTTCTTAAATCAGGATAGTGTATGTGTGTGTAAATGCATGCGCAAGTTTCATGTCATAAACATTTACGCAGGCCTCGTCTTGCATCAATCTTGCGGTTTCTTCATTTGGTAACTCGAGAATTGCTAGCATACATACGGTCCAGGAAGAAATTACCATGTCTATTCAACACAGATGAGTTATGATGGCACCGTAAACTGTCTATCATAAATTAAAAAAGGAAAAACGTAAATTTTGCAATATGGTCGAATGTTTTTCGTCCTTACGACTAGTCAAATATGATAGCCGTGTATCATATACATATCCTAATTTTACCATGGGTATAGCTCGCACTATATATTTATAGTGCGATATTTATATTAGTAGTTTATCTGAACTGTCTCTTTCTAGCAATACGTCCCACGTGGTTGCGTGGTCAGCCTTCCTAGATTTCTCTATGTATCACTTAGCGTTATCTTCATTATCGCCGTCAGTAAGATTGCATGTTGTCTAGTATACATATTTGAATGTAATTTGTTATTGCTTATATAGCACCACCACACCACTTACCCAAAATATGAACATTGTTATCGTACTAGGTGACAAGATCAGACAAATTTCGAAAAGAAAAAATACGGTCATAAAGTGGGACTTAAAAACCACGATCTGTACAAAACCGTTTCCGCACGTCTTCTTCGTAAGGCGTATAAATAATTAATGATGGGAATACATATATAAATTCTTCAGGTCGTGGGTCTCTAGCATCAAGAAAGTATATATTTTTTTTTCTAAAATTTGCTTAGAATTTTTCGTAAAAGTAGATAAGGTTTGACGTGTTCATCACCTTCGACCACACCGTCATCAGGTGAGATAGTACGCAAACATTAACTTACCTAAGATGGCAAAAACACTACTCGTTGAAATTAGGCTTTAGAGTCGAATGTTTCATCATCACATCACGTACCTACTCGACTATCTTCTATACTAGATTTAATAAGAGTCATTAAAATGCTCGCTTGCGATAAGAACGTAAATTCAACAATACAAAATTACTGAATAATAATAATTTATCGTGTTGCCGGCTGAAAACTTAAATGATGTCATATTCGTCGCGACTTGTCTGAGATCCACTGACTCGTGTAAATAACCTTCACGCATAATGGCACATGTGGTCGAATATTAACAACGCTTTGACTTTGATCGTAATCAAATCCTCGTACAATAGTACGATTAAATTTGGTTTTCCTCATGTTTAAGTATCACTCAAAAGTTATTTGAGATATCAACGCTCCTCGATGAATGAATCAGGCCGTTCGCTTCAATACCTTTACACATATGTTTAGATAAGACACTCTCAGTTTCCTATTGCATTTTCAGACATGTTTGTGTTACACGCGTTTTAGATCTTTTAATAAGTGCTCGGATGTTTTCGTGGCGTCATTAACTAGAATACTGCTAGGAAGTTCTGGAGCAAATACCGACATTAAACTCCTACGTATCGCGTACAGTGAGCAGCTAAACATTTTAACGTAGTAGAACTCTGTCACGATAATTTCGTTAAAGTAATTTGGGTTTTTTATCGTAGCGGCCAGATTAATTATAGTGAAACGGTGCTAGTGTTTGTATGTTTTTGTAGTTGACTCTCCACGGGTTTAAATGCGATTTAGCATTAATGCGAGCAGATGGACGCCAATAAACTATTACCCGGGTGTTAACGGCGCGATAAATGCCACATACTCGGTTACTGCTTTCCTGCGACGTGTCAGACGGCATGACGGATTCGCTACTAGCTTCACACAAAAACTCGATCCTCCCATAATATACGAGCAAAATTTTTTGCTGCTGACTATTTTCTATGATTCGGTAAATTATATTATTAGAATTGTGGTGTGGCAACTCTATTCCATCCATTAACTTTGAATTATACAATATTAGCGTATCCTTTTATTTCATTGTCAAACAGCACCATTATCTTATTTGTTTGTAACCGCGTAGTTGTTTTCAACGAACGATTCAAGCATTCATATCTGTAGTTTTCTCTATTAGTATCATTGATATTATTGATATTATCATTGGTCCATACACCGGTAGCTCTAATAGTTTTTCTACACTATCTTTACTAATATTAATACATACTAAAGAGATAGAATTTGTTGTATGTTTTTTTGTTACCGCTTATCTCTAGCACTACTGGTACGATTGCAAAAAAACTTTCACTAATAGAAAGTTACATTGCCTACATTATCTCTAAGTGCTTAAAGCCTTTTATCCATTTTAAACCCTTTCATCCTGATTTCGAAAGCTAGTGTTTAAAATATAGGCTCGGACGGACAAGTATTTTCGTTACAAAATTGTGCAACTTAGTTTATATTGTCACTGCAATTGTTATAGGCGCTTACTATCAGGCTAACGAACGAATGGCCGCTAACCTTAGTCACTTAGTTGTATAAAAATATCAACGTGTACCTACGGTGCACGTATGCATTTAGGGCGTGGGTTTTGAGTAGATTTATTCGCCGTATGCGAGTTTACAGCAAATTACTCTTATTAGCTCAACGAGCGGTGAGTACGATTTTTTTCCATTGACACTAATGCCACGTCCGTCTCTTGACAAACTGGTGTCCACCGGAGACTTGAGTCAAGGGTACAGTATCCTGGGTATAGACTATAGATATCTCGAATAGATAGGTTAATCTTTCGCTCTGTAACTCTTGACTGAGCTTTTAGTTCAGCAACGAAACCCTACATTTCCAGAAGAAACTAAAACTAGTACCAAACTTACAAAATTGTAACATCCAACACAATATAAATTAAATCCCATTATAAATTTTATATACATACCTAGTTGTGTATATTATGAGTGTTCTTTTTCAATATTTTAATTCAAACAATTTTTGGATCATTTACATCTCTGTTTATTTTACCCTTCGATGATATGCAATCCTAAAATAATATGTAAATTTTAAAATTTTGGGTTCATGGAAATGCGTCCCTTTACTGTATGTACAATACCTACGAGCCCCGATGCAAAATAGTTCGTCTAGTGTGAAATTTTCTCTGTGAGATTTTTTCTAACTTCATTATTTTTGTATATCGATATAAAATATTAAGCTGTTCTACTATCATATGACGCGTTACTTATGCCATTTTTTATTTATGAACCAATAAACTATTTTTGCTTTTTAAATTTATACATATCCTGTTTTAAATTCGAAGACGTTATAAGCAAAATAGTTCGTCTAATTGTTAATCGATGCAAAAGAGTTCGTCTATCGGTGAGTTAAATAAGATTATTACGCTTTGCTCAATTATATTGCATAATTTAAATTTGTAAAAGTAATTCTCTATCATTTGTCCAATGAGACAGTATAAATTCTGAAAATTTTAGGTTTTTTCATTAATTTTCAAATAACAATGGGTCGTGGCAAACCCATGTGTGAAGAGCTTCGAAAGCGAATAGTTTGAGGGGTCGATGCTGGCAAATCATGTTACCAAATATCTAAAGACTTGATACTTCCCAGGTCTACAGTCCAATCTATCATTCAGCACTATAAAAAGAATAGAACGACTTCTTGTTTGTCGAAAACTGGTCGACTACGCATCACAACTGCAGTAGAAAACATAATCCTGAAGAAAATTATCAAAAATAATCGTCGTGCTCGAGCTGGAGAACTCACGGTGCAATGTTAGGACATGATTCACAAAGACGTCTCAGTTGATACTTGCAAAAGAGTCCTAAAAAGAATGGGTTACGGATTTTACACCGCTAAGGAGAAACCAGTTGACTGCTGTACAAAAGAAAAAGAGGTTGAAGTTTGCTCGTGATCATTTAAATTGGACTTCCGATCAGTGGCGTAGTATCATTTGGAGTGACGAGTCCGTGACAGTCGGCGATGAAAGGAAAAAAGTGATTCGGAACAAAAATGAGGCATTTCATACTGATTGTCTCAAACGCAAAGTGAAGTTTCCGGCGTTTCTTATGATATAGGGCTGCATGTCTGCACAAGGTGTTGGTGGTATGCAGTTTGTGGATGGTTCTATCAATGATGCAAGGTATCAAAACCTTTTGGAAGAGAATTTACTGACCTGTATTCCGTCACTTAAGCATCAAGATTCATTCATTTTTCAACAGGATGGTGCTTCCTGCCATACTGCAAGGACAACAAAGACGTGGCTACTGGCGAAAAGCATCCCTACAATCGAATGGCCATCTAACAGCCCGGACTTGTCGCCGATCGAAACCCTATGGTGGAAAATGAGAAAAGTTCTCCGTAAAAATCTATCAAGATCGAAGAGCGACTTAAAGGCTAAACTCTTGGCTGTCTGGGAGTCAATTACGCCTGAGGAGTGTGCAGCGTTGGTTGCAACCATGCCTCTTCGCATTAAAGCTGTCATTGAGAGCAAAGGCGACACAACTAAGTGGTAGACGAACTATTTTGCGTGAGTGACAAGGGTAGACGAATACTTTTGCGTTATGTTTTTTAGAATATTTTTTAATTTTTTTATGTTATGTAAAGTCATGAAAGAATATCAGTTATGTTAAAATAAACTTTAAAATGTTCTTCAAATTGTGGTTTACTTTTTATTAAACGTTCTTAATTATTTTACCAATATTTACTTTCTATATTTTACGCTTAGCACTACTTTCCATACTAGACGAACTATTTTGCATCGGGGCTCGTACATCTACAGCAGGCCTTTTGTCCTTACGTTATCGATGTTTCATATTTTTTGGCCTGCCTGCTTGTACGCTTTGTTGACGTGATGTGTATTTGCATACATCCTTGACTCAATGGCCGCCATGCAAAAACTGCATTGTTGATACTTTGATATCATCAAAATATACGTTACATGCAGGCTACTACATCTTATTGTTCATCCTGTTTTATATTTCTTAGAATCTTAACGATGAATCTTTGTTCCAAGATTTCCTTAACTATCAATAAGTAGTGACTGATTTAGACAGAGGAATATTTACCATCTGCTTAAATTGCCATGAACTGGCCATATGCCACAAAAAATAGTAGCAGACAATGAGGTTCGCACATTCGAAAATATCGAGGTGAGTGCCCTCGTAGACTATAGTTTTTGTTGGATTTGATTCCACAAAAACTGTTTTAAATAAATTGCCCGCAGCAATGAGATGATGCTCGTTCGCTCGTTTGTATTCAATAACACCATTATAAAAAGGCGCCAATTAAATGTTTGGTGATCATTGTACAGATCGTTGGAATAGGTTGCTTAACTGAATGATCCAATGAATCATCGGCAGCTGTATCAATAAAGCCCTTCAAGTGCTAAAGGATCATGATAAATTAATAATTCAATTATTTTATCTTATCAGTTAGGATTTAAATGAATCGGACTAAAATGGTTTACATTATTTCTCGTATGTAATCAATTTCAAATTAGGATAGTCTGCCATGTACTTTTATATTTAGCTCGATCCAGCGCACGCTGAAGTAGGTACTTCACTCGATGTTTAGATTTACATCACAGGCGAATGGAAATATTTTAATTTATATAGATAACTTACCGACGATTCGTATCATGAATATAAATTAATCGAGACAAAAACAAGATATGTCTAAGGAGAAATAATAAGAGGCGTTCGACAAGCACGACCGTCTAGTCGCCAATAGTTACCTGCGTCCTTGAGCTCAGATATCCTTGATGAGTACAATCAACCGCCACCGGATAGTCGTCGTCCAGGGCTGCCAATTAATATTATATCTACATGTGAAGCTAGGCCGGGTCTCTTTCAACTGGTTTAATGTACACGCGTACACAGAACTCGTTATATTTAATCTATTTACGTTATTATTTATAGTTTTTTTTTTTATGGAAATGATCCCCTGTCTTTCGACGATAACATCGACAGTCATCATTTATATTCCATCTGTACATTTGCTATCATTAAACTAGATCATTTTATTAAATATAATTTTATACAGGAGAATATCGGGTCTTGTATATGAAGCTTTGACCGACAGGATTACACCCTGTCTAGAAGTTGCGTAGGTGCTAGTAATACTGGTGACAAAAACTAAAACTGAAAATAAAGTGGTCGCGGAACGCCTATTAGCCGTGCTCGCAGTAGATTCTTGCTCAATACGGAGTGCACTGCGCACCTTATTTGTAAGCAGGTGATTATACATGCCACCTATTTACTGCCAAGTAATGATGTAGCCTGTTTATTTCTCTTAGGATCGATCTAACCAGCGGTGTTATCATTATCTTAAAAGATCATTATCTACAGTTGTATCCATTTTATTACCACTAAATCTAATTCAATGTTTGTTGTAGGTTTTGTTCCCACGGTGACTGTAAACTGCGTACATTAATCTCCCTCCTGTATTAAATAATTAAAGTAAATCGAAGTGCATAAATACATCACGCTCAAATTCATTCGTAGCTGGAGTTGAATTTATCCGAGCCTCAGCCACGACTTGTCAACTTATTGAATATAAATTCTGTTAATAATCGTTACCAATTACGTGAGCGTTCGGCCTCGTACCTTGCTATCAATCCTGGCAAAATGTTCCATTGGTCAATTACGGCGTAGGATTAAGACCTTTTTGCGGTAGCTTGTAAGGGAGAGAATGAATTGTCAATTGGGACGTTGATTGGTCATTATAGCATATATGTTGTGATTGTGAGGCAAGCCGGTCACTCCGTCGCGCCGCTGCTGGCTCCGTAGAATTGCTGGGTGTTATGAAATCGCACGCTAACAACTTAAGAATGGTAGATCGGTAATCATTCATTAGACAACACTAATGTACACGGAAATTATATTAAACCATTATAATTTTGACCAAATTGACAGGAATGTAACGAGTTGTACGTGGGAAGTTTGTTTGGGTAATTTTAAACACTAATTAGGAAACTAAATTGATCACAAAGCCTTTTAAGTGAAATGACTCAGTGTGAGTAAATGTGAGACATTTTGGTAGTCCATTCTTTCGTGGCAATTTATTTAAATGCTGTCATTAAGTTTCAAATAGTCCAATTTAATGAAATTCGTCAAAAATTATGCATTTCAATGCCAAAATGTTAAAGCTGACTTGACAAATAAAACAAAGGTTCGTTTTAAAATTAGCCGTAGAAGTTTTCTAGCGCCAAGCTTTGGTAGACACATCTGAAACTAGGGGTTTTTCAATTTCTGAAAGGTGCACAAGAAGGACTTTTATTTTGGTTACCTATTGATCGTGAGATGAAGTATCTTGGACCCGGCGTGTGAGACGCCGCCGAGGGCTGCGGGCGTGCGCCCGAGGCGCGACGCTCAGCGGTCTGTCGCAGTCAAGTTCACGGCCTCCCGGCCAACGTTCCGCAACATTTCCTCGTTCTGTCTCGCCGCTCTTTGTTTATCAACGCCTCTCATTCCTCCCTATTTACCAATCGATACTTACTACAACCTTTCTTACTTACCTTGTTACTGTTACTACTCTTCCTATTTACTGTGTCGAGAGCAATAACAATCATGACGGCCGCACGAGGCAATTAGGGGCTCTCAATGCGGCTGATGTTGTGAGATACAATAATTCTGTAACGTTCCACCGAGTATTGTTCTCGACATTTGGCACGAGGTCGTTGACCGGTTCCATCAACTGTTTACCAAGATCTAATACCGAAAATAGAATTTTAACGTGAGTTGTTTTTGTGTTTATTTCGTATCTTAATTTCTGTTGGGTAAAATGTTCAAGTGCTACTCTTGTTTAATTACCTAATCACATTGCGGTTGAACGTCTTTAGCTCAGCGAGCAGTTTTTGTTTTATGATACGTGAGCGATGAGCCTGGCATTTTCATTTTACAATTCCTTTATAATTACTTGCGTAACTTACGAAAATGCTACTATTCATTTTATATACTACTGATATTTAACTTCGTCATAACTCATAATCTTTTGTACCTAGAGCTTCTTAATTTATGTTCATTATAATGTTTGTGTTGAAAATTTAGTTAAATTCAATCGTCCCGCAGTGCTCTGCCGCTGGCTTTTCTATTTGTTTGTGTTCGCTGTCAGATATAAATCTCCGTAGATCACGAGGTCGTTAATGTGATATTCGTGTCGGCGCTGACTGAGGTACTGTTAACCCATTGTCGATTCAAATGCCCTGGCTTTCATATTTGTCTGTCTATGTACAGCTATTGTATGATTTAGTTCATTGCTCCAGATCCGTATCTTACTAATGCGGTACTGGCGATCAATGTGCGGATAGAAGCACTAAGAAGTCCTATTATATTCCTAGTCTTGTTTTAAACATTAGTTTAAATCAAGAGATTTAAACTTTATAAACGTTATAAACATAAACCACGGTCCACGATTGAACCGCAAATAAAGTAGCTGAATGTCAGGAGAGCAAGGCTATAAACTCTCTTCAATTTATGAGCTCCTGGTATTTTTTATCTATCTAATGTGCGATATATCTCGTACAGCTCTATAAGATGTAAATTATTCCAAGCATAGAGTTGTTTTTCGCGAAGGCTTTCAATACGAAGAGTCAGTTCAATAAATTCAAATAAAAGCTGACTAAACACTTGAAAAGGCCGTATAATTTCCTTTAAATTCAAACTCGTAAGTAATGAAAAGCGTACCTTGCGGTTGGCAAGTAGACTGCGGGTTATGGGACTTGGGGTCGGTAGTTTCCGCTGCATTTGATATGCTGGCCGTGATAAGAGCAGCGGCCACGCGACACTTGCTCAACCCCTTACGAGGGTGGTTCGCCCTTCCGCCTTATTGATTAGCACCCTCTGGAAATCAACTTAATGGTGAAAACAACACATGCCCGTCACCAGTTATTATAAATAGCCGAATCGTTCACCTTTGTTGTTTTATTCAGCTACCGAATAAATTCTAGCTTTATTAGAAGTTAAACATATTGTAGGCATGAGACTTCTATTGTATATGATAACTAGCTTCTGCCCGCGGTATTTACCCGCGCTCCCACAGGAACCGTACCTAATTTCGGGATAAAATGTATTCTATGACCTACCTCGTAGTATGAAATCAAATCGTGCCAAGTTTCATTTGAATACATTCAGTAGTTTTAGCGTGATGCGCGGCCAAGATACAGACAGGCAGAAAAAAAATACAGTTTTAGTTTCAGTATCGGTAATAGAGTTCCCTACATAAACAAATTTCAAAGTATAGATATCACTAATTACCAAACTAAGTTATTTCAAGGATTTTCAAAATAAAGCCATGTAAACTGTTACTTAAATGTGTTTAATAATAAGGTGTAATTGGCTTGCATGCCATTTTTTATTATAATAAATAAATAAAAATTAACACTTTTCTTTTGTCTACCAAAGCTACTATATTTCTTTTCTCGAAAGATTTACAATCGTCTGTCACTAGCTTGGTACAGGTAAATACAGGCTGCTTATTAAACTGGAACTGAGCACTTAATATCGTCTGATAGAGATAAAACCGTTCCCTATTATTAGTTTTGTGAAACGTGCTAGCGGAGGCCTGTTACACCGATCGAGCCGTGTTAGCTAAGTCAAATAACGCGAGCGTGCTGTAAATCCCTTGCTTTCATTGTGTTATCGAGAGTCGTGAGCCGTACATTCATTCTTGAAAAGGTAACCTGGGAGCACTATAGAAGGGACAAATACATGTACCGTCTACATAATCGTTATTGTATCCGTACAGACCCACTTTGGGCTAATTGTGTACCACCACGGGGTCACGTTCTCATTGGGACATGTTATAGGATAGCCTTCATGGAATTAACTTGTATGTAAATAGGAGTTGATCGGTGATCGTTCGGCTAGTGTGAGGTCGAATGGGTACTTGCGAGTGTGATTGTAAGGTGTGTATTGCGGTCAGCGGGGAGCGAGTCGCAAGCGTTGCGACACTGGGCTCTCGTAGTTAGTTGCGCCAAATCAATCTCGAACGCTAATAGCACCGTTCGCGCCGGCTCCGTCAAAATAATCGTAGAAATATGTGGCTGGTGCAATAACTGCCGGTGATTCAACGTCGCCAATTGTACGCAGAGCTATGCTTTTGAAATTTTAATGTTTTCGTGGTTTAGCTACTTTTAGTTAGTTAACCGAAAATAAGTAAGTAGATATGAGTGCCCGAGTTCGTGCACTGCGTACGTTAATTCTTATAGAAATAGTATTTATGTAACTTCTGGTACCAAATCTGTTATAAGGCAGTGATTTGCAGACTTGCACCAAAGTAGATTTAATGATGTGGGAATGAGCTCTCTTCGTAAATTATGCATTACTCTTGTTGACCGAATAAGCGACGTAGAGATTCATGATATGGTGGATGGAGTGAAATTGTCATCACAAGGATGAAAATTGGCATCATTCGTTGTTTTGCCATATCGAGGAGTAACGAAGAAATGATGAAAAGACATAAATTGCAGAAAGACCTGGAAACAAGCCGAGGTAGACCAAGGCTTACCTAAACCTATCTATTGACTAATACTCTGGCACCTGGCCATTTATTAATAATGTTAATCACCGTAATTTTTTTCTCATACTCTACGCCTCGTAATTTAACTCGTCTTTATTTACCGTAATGTTTGTTACAGTTCGCGTCCCCGACTGCCGAGAGCGGAGCTTGCGGCAGCAGCTCTTCGTCGTCATCGTCATCGTCGTCGTCCTCGTCGTCATCATCGTCGTCGTCGTCGTCTGACTCGGACACTGCGGACGCGGCCGGCGGCTCAGCGCACGCCTCCGCGGACGACTCCAGTGCCGCACTCGCTGCCGTCTGTCAACTGCAGGTATGACCCACTTTACAGAGATGGCAAACCAAAAGGCACGCACGCGTGCCTGTGTTGGCACGTGACGAAATAATTCGGGCACGCCAATAATTAACCAATTTATGTGCCCACTTGATCGAAAAAAAAAAGATTTGGTTTGTCAAATAACTCCAGTTCAGCTTGCATTCTACAAAAATTAAATAAGTATGAGCCTAATTATTACAGATATTCAGCATCTAATTTGAGCAGCAGAAATGACACTGACTGTTGTATGTATAAATTAAACATATTTGTAACAAAAATGAGATGCACCTATACTGCAAGTGGCGTCCCTTTTTATTTGATAAAAACAAGCATAATGTGAATTCTGAAAAACGGAAATGCTCTGTTTTAAAATGCTGCTTGCGGTCAGCCGTCCCAATACTGAACGAATCGAATATTACTTAACCTAGACGACCTTCGAAAACGATTGATCAGACACCTTTTCGACCCTAATCTGTGTTAAACGGCCGCCTATCCTTCGATCTTTGTTGAAATTACATGCATCCTGCCACTTGGTTCTCATAAAGTTAAAGACAGTTCACTGGGCTGTATCCATTGTGCATCCGAAGCTAAATACGGAAATAATTCTGTGTAGGTCATCGACGATGCGGACCTCGCGGAACTATTTCCAGAGCAGACATCGAGCGCGCCGGTGCAACAGCCCAGTTTCCCGAGTTTCGGACACTCTGCGGCTCCGGACCCTGTCGATAAGTCCATCGCGGACAATGGTACGTACTTTATCTGTCCTTAATCAAACAGAGCAAGTGTCCCTTTTTAAAATATTGGTGGCTCTTTGAATTCTTTCAATTCAGCGCTCTACATTCTTTATATTATCAGAATTGCAGTGTGTCTAATCCGATTTTAGACATCCGCCGATAAACGCTACTGCTACCACAATGACATTATTCTTACCGAAGTTTTTGTATTTCAGGAGATGGATCGAGTAGTGAAATGGAGATTACGCCTCACTTGGTGACGGCAGCCATACAAAGGGCCACCGCGGACTCGTCAGGATCGGAGAACGAATGCTCCAATTCTGATGTGAGGCAGAGCACTCACTACGCATCCAGCTTGCTGCAGCAATTCGTGGCGCAGACACAACTTCTCAGCAGTACGGCGCCGCTGACGCCCATCAGCTCCTCGGCGGCGCCGGTGTTATTAAACCCCAACGCTATTGAAGGCGTAGGAACAATCAGTGACTGTGTCCTCGGGCAAATCAACAGTCTGCCGGAGATACCTCCGATAGCCACCAATTTCCTGTCCACTTCGCCACATTTAAGCCCTCAGCAGACGGAAGAACTCTCTCAGATCAACAAAGACCTTGAAGAAATCACGTCGGTCGCCGACTCTGTGTCCATGTCGATACCCCACCAGCCCAGCCTAGAGGACTGCGTCGATAATAATGACTTCTTGAACTTGGACATAACACAGGCCGGGTCTGAATTAGGAAGTGCGAGCGATCTGTTGAAAAATTCTCCGCTAACCATAACCACCGAAATAAATTCTCCTAGCTTAATAGATCCGCATAAACTCGACACGATAAGTACCAATTCTATTGAATCTCAAGAGGATATCAAAAACGTTGTTGTAGAGTCTAGAAGGAAAAGAGGAAGACCGCGGAAAGTCAGAAAGCCGGATGAATTAGAATCTCAGAAGGAAGATAAATCAGTAGTGAACGTTATAAATTTTCATAATAATAATGACCCGCCGAATGTATCTCCGGATTCAGGTATCTTATCTAATCACAATTCTCCAACACATTCTCCGCTTCGGCGCCACGATGTCGAAGAAGTCCACAGCAGGCTCGCGAGAAAGTCCACTCAAAAGGAAAACTCTACCAGAGAAAGAAGGGCTATGAGATCTAAATCTAAAAGCAGAAGTAGAGCTCCAAATAGATCTGATTCCAGCGATTGCGATTTTCAAAAGAAGAGGATAGAAAATGAAATCAAACAAATAAAATCAGAAGCACCTTCACCGATTCCTCTCAAGCAAGAGCAGAATAAAGTAGATAAGGGCAAGAAAAATGACCATAAACTAGATATAGCCGCATTAGATAGAATGTTGTATGCTACCGATAGGGTTTTATACCCTCCAAGGAAGAAACCTGGACGCAAACCGCAAGCAAAAGCTAAAACAACCAAAAGCACGCCTAAAACGTTGAAAGATAAAAATCAGTATGACTCGGGCGATAGTGACGATGACTCCATTACAAACAACAGGTCTGTGCTCTCGGGTGTGTATGCAAAACGAAAAGAACTCAATAGTAAACTGGCGAGCATTCCCAAAAAAAATAACAAAAGCTTTGGTAATGCATGGAGAGACCACCAGAGTGAAAACGAAGCTGCTGCGGATGATCCTCTGGATCCGACATGGAAACAAATCGATCTGAACCCTAAATACAAAGACATTCTATCAGGGTACAAAAGTGATCATGAGTTTAAGCCTTACAAGAGCTGCAGTCGACTCATAGAGTCCGGCTACAAGAGCGATTTTGGATGTAGATCTGGGTACAAGAGTGATTACTATCGGTCTGGGTATAAGAGTGACCACAAATCCGGTTACAAAAGTGATAAATCTGGATATAAAACTGATTACAGCGTTAGAAGCATGCGCAGGCGCATGAAAAAATTGAAGAAGACTAGATCAGTAAGAGATCGATCATACTATAAAAATCAAAAACATTTCGTGTCAGACCAGGAAATAATATTATTGGCTAACAAAACAATGAACAGCTTGACTCTCGGCCACAGTTCTAGTGAATCGGAATGTGAAAGTTATTTACGCAATCCCAGTGTCAGTCCTAAGTATGTTAGTGTTTGTACCAAATATCCTTTGCCGGCGAAATATGGCTTCGGTTTTACGAAAATGAATCGTAAACACGTGCTAAGATTGAATTCTTCCGATCCTTTCGCACCCGGTCCTGTTTTCGGCGGTTGGGAAAGGCCAGTCACGAGTTTTAATTTATTCAAAGTGAGTCATAATAACAACAACACTTTGATGAAATCTCCGAATAAAGAGAGTTACATCGGAAGTCCTTTGCCAGCGCTAAAACCTGCATTCTCACATAAATTTGGAGTTTCACCAATTTGTACCCCGGGTAAGGCATCAGGAAAGAAGGAGGGCGACAATTACAGAAACTTCCCGAGAACCTTGTCTCCAAAATCACGTAAACAAGGAAAAAACGGAAGTTCATTATTTACTAGTCCTTCCAAAAAAGAAATATCGCCGAAACCATTGCCCAATATTTTTGAAAAATCAAAGAACAGTTATGTTCCAAACAAGTCCTTGACAAGAAATGTATTTCTTAATTTCAAAAAGGGTCATTTGAAACCGTCATTCCACGTGAAGAAACACCGGAGAACAGTGGTTTTGGCACCACCCAAAATTAATTTGAAACAAACTACTGAGAGACCGTCTCGCATTACGGTTAAAACGGAGAGCAAACATCACAGGCACAGAAGTAAAAGGCGACATCGATCTAGATCTGTGTCAAGATGTAGAGGAGAATCGTATACAAAAGCCGTTGATCTGGTGGATCAAAAATTTACCCAAGAAATGGACAGTCTTGTTTCAAACTTTATAAAACTTTGTCAAGTTGCTCCTAAATTGGTAACAAATGTGACGCAAAGTCAACCTAAATCAATAGAAAAACCAGTAGCTGAGCCAGCGCCGTCTAAAGTGCCCAAGAGGGGGTCGAAAAAACGTAAAACTTCAGATAATCAAGAGGCTGCTACTCCAACATCAAAACGGAGGCATAAGAAACAATTAGCTGAATCTCAAAATAAAGGTGGCAAAGACACCAATGAGCATAAGCTCCCACTCAAGAAGCGACATTACCACATAAACTCTTCAACTAGTAATTCATTGAGCCTAAGTTTGGTTCAATCAGAGTTTGATGAAAATTCTAAGAATGGCTCTAGCCCTGAAAAATTTTTATGTACTGAAACAGACTGCATGGGAGAAGAACAAAGTAGCAATGCCGACTCGCCTAAAGGGAAAATTTGTAATGAGAAAGCAAAGAAAACAAATGAAACCATTAAAAATTCACTTCAGACAGCTCAAGATGCAAAAACATCGAAACCTAATATCAATGTAGCAGAAACCTTAGAAATAAATATAGCTGAAATTAACAGTACTCCGACCAAAAATCATTCTCCGAATTCTTTAAATGCCACCGATGATGAACTCTCTATTATGAAGCCTGATGCTGAACAATCGGAGTTTTCTAAGAAGATATATGAGACGTCGGAGAAACTGAAGGCTGTTCACAAAATGGTCCACGATTTGGAAAAATCGTTGCCAAAAACGAAAGATTCTGAAGTGAAAACGGACACTGTTAAGCAGGATGCAAACAAAGTATCATCGCCAAGACCTGAAGCAAAGTCATCCCCTGCGAGGCATTCTGCACCAATTGTAACGCCAAAAAAACGACACAGACTTGAGGCTGATAAAGCTGCATCAGGCTTAGATCAAGTAGTACAATCGTTATCAAAGAAATTGTCAGAAGAGAAATCTACCACTTCTTCAATTACGAAAGAAACTAAGGACGTTAATCAAAATCATTCAAAAGAACATGCTAAGGAATCAGAACCAATGGAGACTGATAGAAGCAAAGGTAATGAGTCTGGTTCAACAAGTAGCAGTCCAACTCTTGTAGACCCACTAAAGAGTATGTCAGCGCGAACCTTGTACAAAAGTTCGATTCCACCTGCTCAGAAATCAGAAATTATGACACGAAAGAAAAATAGGTTGGAAGGTTTGACTAGCAATCTTGTCTCTAAAATAAACCCAAGCGCAGCGACGAAAGTTTTAGACACTCTTTTGAACAACAATATCCGAAAATCAATTGAATCGAGAATCTTGGAGAAAGAAAAGAACAATTCAGATTCTTCCAAAAGCAGTGATGAAAAACCAAAAAATAAAGAACTGTCGCAAATTAGCACCAGAGCAACAGTTATTAAATCTCCCGTCTCTAAAGGTAAGATAATAGATTCCAAGAAATCAAAGGCACCAGAGCCCACACTATCTGTAGAACAATCTGTAGTTGTTAATGTGGATAGACCGACTGGAATATTTGAATCGTCTGTAGACCTGGAAGATCAAATACCTAAATCGTCCATTTGTGTCAGTAATGTTTTAGCAGACAATAATAAAGTTAAGACTAAAGGGAAAGGAGATAACAAAGATACAAATTCTATACTGCCTATTGATACTGAGTCGGATATACCGCTGGCTTTAATTTCTCAGACTCCTGACCCGGTTATAAGACCGAAAAGAGGAGAATCTATAGCTTCTGTTTTATCAGATAAAATACAAGAAACCAGCAGTCATAACTTGCGCCAATCTAAACGAAATCTAAGCGAAAATGAGGATGCTAATGAAATCAAGAAGAAAAAGAAACCCAACAACATAATACGTGAAAGCAAATTGGTGTTACCATCAAAAGTGCTAATTCCAAAAGTTCAAGCTGAAAAGTTAGCATTTGATGATATTACCAAAAAAGTTATTATGCCCGAGAAGAAAGCCGAGACGAGTGACACGAATGATAATAAAACTAAAAGAAGCAGAAGACGGAAAGCTTATAATAGAACTGGATTCCCGAGTGTTAAAAGAAAGAAGAAGAAAATTGAACCAAACAGTTCTCACAATACTGCATCTGATGATCACTTCACGTCTGACACCGACAATAATTCTTCTGCTTTTGAGAGGGTACCAAAAGACGGAGAGGCCACAAGCAGTTTCTTAGAACGAACTACAGCTAAAAAACCTGAACTAAAGATAGTTCTCAATAAAGAAGAATGCCCAAGACAGGCACGTCTGACGGTAGTTGCCCTAGAAAAGTTACAAGGGAAAGATATACCACAAGAAAACAATAACAAGACCATTACTCTCAACAATGTGGTTGAAAAGAAAAATATGACTACTTCAATTTTAAGAGCACCTGCTCTACAATTGAAACAAAACAAACCTGAGAAAGATTTAAGAACTCATATAAACAAGTGGGAGGTGCTGAGTGAGAGTGATAGTATTCCTTCTTTGGCTAGCTCTCTTGGGAACGATCCTGAAGATAGTATTCCATTGAGTTTGCTGAATCTGAAACCAGCCGATAAACCCGTTAGCCGCTTAGATAATTTGGAAAGACTGAAACGCAAGACGAGGGCCATGTCACCTTCGCAAGAAATCGAGGAAATATTTTCAAAAAGGAAGTTAATCGAGAAGAGTCCCAAAATGGGCCTTAGACCAAAATCTAGTCTTGCTGTTTTGTGTCCCACTGAGAGAAGACTGACGAGGAGTTCCGAGAATACCAACGAAGACTCTGCAAAGAACGAGAAGAAAGTAAAAAAAGTTTTAAGTAAAAAAACAGTTTCTGATGTCGAGAAGCCAGCGGAACCTATTAGCATAGCTACTAGAAGGAAGTCGAGGTCCTGCCAAATTGCTAAAAAAATACACGAAGGCCAGTCAAGTTCGAGAGAAAGTTCTCTGGACACAGTCGTGAGCCGTAGGCTGATTTCAAAATCTCGCGAGCCTTCCATCGACATGCTTCGCGATCATGACGAGAATGATCCGTTGCCACTCAATGAAAAAGAAATAGACTTCGAAAAGAGCATTGACGTGCTCTCAAAAAATGTCATTTGCAAGAAGCGGATCGCATCGTCACGAGATCAAAGCCCGGCGAGCAGCGTTGACAATAGAGACAAGCCAGTCGTGTCTAAGAGGAATCCTCGTCTTCGAAAGAAATTCTTAGTCGCTGGTCTCTTCTCTGACTATTACAAAGACGAGTAAGTACACCTTTTATTACATAATTATCTACATGTACCATAAATTTTCTTTATGTGATTACTTAGATTAGTGTTATATATTTCAGTCCAAAACCAGAAGGGAAAGGCAAGAATCTAGTGACTCAAACTGAATTTCCTCCGGGGCTGCTTTCACCGCCACCATATTGCGAGCGCTGGGTGCGTCGCCGGCTGCAACACTTCACGTTGCCGTACGACATCTGGTGGCAACAACACTACAACCAGCCGGTGCCTTCCTGGAACTACAAAAAGATCCGAACTAGTAAGTGCTAAGATAGTAAAAGTCTAACCTGTCGAGTTGCTAAAAAAAACCATATGCATTGAGAGGTGATCACACACTGACTTGAATTATAAGTAGCGTTGGTAGTTGGTGACTTATAAGTCAATAGTTTATCAAAGCATCGCGATATCAACCCCGAGAAAAGAAATACTGTACTATGCGACACAACAATGATTTTGCTATATTAAATATCAGCGCTCAGCGTATCAGCACACGGGCAATCGATGCGAGGTGGTGGCTTAGCCAATCAGAGCGCATTATGTCTAGGCAAAAATGGTGGAATTTATTTCGTGCAAACCAAACGTCACTCGCTCGAGGTTAGTATCTCGATGTTTACAAGTAACCCAACATGCAAAATACAAATGAAACATTTTAGAGCTTTCAACTAGGATCATGTTAACGACAAGTTTCGTCTTTTCCTTCAATAAAAAAGGTATGTTTCGTAATAGGGATCTTGACTCCACTTTCTTTATGATTTCAATCAATTCGTTTTTTCATGAGAATCAAATGTCTAAAATATCGAAAAAACTGGCAATCAAACGCTAGAAACTTCAAAAATGAGAATCAAAGTTGGGCGTATCTACTGAGCGCTAAAACGCCCCATACAAACTGGACAGAAATCCTGAAGTCACTTGTTCTACGCGGGCCGTAAAGATGTACTATAAACAATATGCATTTGATTTGGCCGTGAAAAAACTGCGTTTAAGTATATAGTTTTCTTCCTTTTTTTTAATCATTAAAATGTAAAGAACCTCATGGTATCATTTAAATCAATAAAAGATGATAAAAAAATGTTGAACATCCCAATTGGTGGTCTTTCTCATTTTATTGATATTCCATAACCATGAATTTATGAAGTCTGCATCAGCGTCCATGTTCAGGAACATTTTTTTTTGTATGCTATTTGGTAACGAAACGAGCTGGTCGTTTGCCTGATGGTAAGCATAACGCCAGCCCATAACAATTGCAGTGCCACTCAGAAGTTTGAAATACAAAGGCCTGCGCGGCACTGCAGTGCGTATTAGTCTCATAAGCCCAGTGCCAATTTCACTGGCTACTCTGCTAATTAAACCGGAACACAGTAATGCTTGCACATTACTACTTGGCGGCTGACTTCACGAGCAAAGCGGTGGTAACAACCCAGACGGACACTCGCAGAAGAGTTAGTTCTACCACTAACTTTTAATAATTTTGTTGTTATTGCAGCTGTATCATCAGTTTCATTTACATCGTAATAATATGTAGAATGTTTGTGTATAACAAGTATGTTTTAATTATAGACGTGTACTACGACGTGAAGCCATCTGCAGATGAATGCGAGAGCGTCGCCTGTAATTGTGCGTCGGCGTCGTGTTGTAACGAGGACTGTATCAACCGCCTCGTCTACTCGGAATGTTCGCCGCAACTCTGCCCCTGCGGGTATGTCTCAATTACTATAATACCCTGTTCCATAATCTTAGATATTTTTTGTAAACAAAGAAATGTCACGAAAAGTCACTGTCAAAGTGACATGCCAGTTGCCCAAAACATTTTTGGAACATTTTTTCATGGAATAGTTAAGCTCAGGTCCCGTATAGTCTAATCACTAATGCTCCATACTCAAAAATAAATCCCAACATTACGTTTTTTTTTAATTCACAGAGACAAATGCAAAAACCAGCGCATACAACGCCACGAGTGGGCGTCTGGACTTGAGAAATTTATGACTGAGAACAAAGGTTGGGGGGTTCGCACGAAGCACAAGATTGTTTCAGGGGATTTCATTCTCGAATACGTCGGAGAAGTCGTGTCTGACAAGGAGTTTAAGGTACGGATAAACTTGCTAACTAATATATCGAGACTAAAAATTGATAAATTAAACGGTGGTCAAGATTCATATATATTATTATATTTTAATAGTGTTACCACAAAAAAAACTTTTTTAGTCGTCTGTTTAGCTAGACAGCGTTTTTTTTTAAGTTATTTGGTAACGAGACGATTTGGTCGTTTGCCTGATGGTAAGCATAACGTCGGCCCATAACATTTCAAAGGTACGGTAAAAGTATCATTTTGAGCCGATCAAGTTTTCATCAGGCAAAACATAAAATCCCATTTTTAGGTATGAAAACTCGAATGGATCAAAATGAAATTTTTATAATGTAATGTTATTGTCAGCAATTTCACCGAATTTGTTTTTTCATAATTATATTATGTGATTGTTTATCTTCAAAAATGTTGTGCGCGAGCGAGACAGCGGCGCGCCGGATTCTGACCCTTAATAAAGTAGGCGCGAAGCCGCTAGCAGAAGCTAAACAAATACGTGTGTCACACAGGAGCGTATGGCGACTCGATACGCGCGTGATACGCACCACTACTGCCTGCACCTGGACGGCGGGCTGGTCATCGACGGTCACCGAATGGGCGGCGATGGCCGGTTTGTCAACCACTCGTGCCGCCCCAACTGTGAGATGCAGAAGTGGACCTCCAATGGTGAGTCGGGGGACCTTTATTCTGGTAGCCGTGCCGTGCGTGGAGCAACTCTTTTTTTGCACGTTTACTAGTTTGACTAAAAAAGAAAGGGCAAAGAGAAGGAAATCCACTCATCAAAAATGAAGAATCTATCTGGCTATTGTCTAAAAAATAATTAATAAGGTATGTTTTTTGTATTACAGGCACATTCAGAATGGCGCTTTTTGCTCTGCGAGACATTGATCCCGGCGAAGAGTTGACTTACGATTACAACTTCTCACTATTCAACCCTGCCGTTGGCCAAGTAAGGATCCCTGATAACTTTTTCTATTTTAATATAAAAACATATATGTATGTACTTCACTCTGTTTTAGACTTTCACGGTTATTCACTACTTTATACATTAAATAAATCACAGCCAGTTAGGGACTCTCAAAACGCAGTGATATCGTGAGCGTATTTTGTCGTGACTTTCAAGTGAGTTCTAGTAGTACGCGTAAAAGACAAAGAAAGCGGGTAGACAGATTTGTCTGCTCATAATTTCGTCTACAATCCACCCGCAGTTTCGCCAGTATTCCCGTGAACATGATGCTTGCAACAGCGTCGAAATATCGGGAGCTCACCAGCTTATAATAATCACGGTAAATATCCCGTTACAATGTATAAAGTATGTACTTCACTTTTCATAAGTAAAAGTGTTAAAAATAAACATGATACTTCATACTGCTACAATTATTTACGCAAAATTTAATCACATGCGTATGTTTTTGAGGCAACTTTAGAGTGATTCACATGCAGATGGTAGCACATTTCTTTTTTAAAGCCTGGTTAAATTTCTTGTCTAATTGTGAGCGTTCCATTAATTTAAAGGGATGTTGTTTCAGTGGCAGTAAGATTGCTGGCCGATCCGTAGATAGATAAGATTTTTTTAAATTACTTTTCGGTGAGGAAATACATCATAAAATCGTAATGAAACCATAGCATAGTGATGAAAATTATCTCATTTCTATGTCTCGCCTGAGATACCACACCTGAAACCTTTCTGTGTATTCCGGCACTAGAAACTCGTTCAATTTGGGAGTCGGTTTAAAATATAACGGTGTTTCTGGGTAAAGAATATTTATTTCTCAAAAAAAAAAAAATACATTTCCCTTATGTGAGAAACAATTTAAATGACATTTTCATATGCTTCGACAGCTAAGTTACGGTTAAATTAGTTTTATTACTTAGTACTCATAGTATTTACCTAGTACTTACCTAGTATTTACCTAACACTTATGTTATGTAAATATACTTCATATTTTATAGCATTAATGTATGTACGTTGTATTACAATAATTATCAAATAATGTATGTACTAAGAAAGCTAAATTTAAAAAACGCCGTAAACCATATGTATATTAGTAAAACGGCCGGTTTTACTTCGTAACACGATCTATCACCGCGTTTGATAATCGGTAGATTAAGAATGCACCGTCACAATAACAAGCCACAGTCCAGAGACTAGTGGATGGACGACAGGTTCATCTTAGTAAAGCTAGATCGTTTAGAATGTGTTTTTTTAATTTATTTACTTTGTTATTCCAGCCCTGTAAATGCGATTCGGAAGATTGCCGCGGGGTGATTGGCGGTAAATCGCAGCGCATCACCAAACTGCCGGTTAAGACCCAATCACGGACGCCGTCCAACGCGTCCAACCAATCAGCAGGCTCCGGCAACCAGCCGCGCGTCGGCCGTCCCCGAAAAGCGATTAAATGCAACAAGAAGTCTGAGCAACAGACGGTCAACACTTGCGACATCAAGAATATGACGATACTGAAGTATCAGCAGCACTTGAATAAGTTGTGGCAAGAACCGCAGATGAAACCGCTCACAGTGAAGGAACGGAATTTGGTCAAGGAGCGCCATTGCTTCCTGTTTAGGAATCTTGAATGCGTAAGTCCACTCACTATCCGTGCAAATATTATTTAAATATACAAAGGTTGTAGCGAAAAGACCGCCCATTGTACTTAACATTTACTTCTATAAAACATAGGTGTTAATAAGCGGTGGTGATCATACATCAGGCGGTCCCATAACTTCCATAAGGCCCATAACAAAAAAAAACCGTTTCATGTTATTTTATTGGTGTCAATAAAAGGTTTTTGAATTAATAAACAAAACCAGTTCGGACCATAAATGCCTGAGATACTTATCGAATTAGAAATACCGCCATTTTGGAAATCTGAAAGTCGAAAGTTATGATTCTATTATTTTTCTTACAGTAACTGTAACAATTTCATTAACAGGTGCGGCGCATTCGCGATCGTTTATCTATATCTATGCCCCCCTCCCCACCACCACCCGCATCTACTCCCCCGGCCCCCGCTCTCCCCGCCCCCTCCGCCCCCGCCCCTGCACCTTCTCACACCCCTTCGGCGCCCGTCTCCATGGTAAACCCGCTGACTCTCCCCGACACTATGAATCCTTCCGTGTTCTTATCCCGTCTTCAATCTCTGCGGTCGCCGCGAGAAGATAATGCAAAGCGCCTAGTCAGTTTGCACGACGATCCCTCGTTGCCGAAGAAGGAACGGCTTGCTAAAGTGTTCAAAGTGCTTCATGGCGCCGTAACTGCCTTGAAAGGTAAGAAAGAAACTAAATACAGTTATAAAATACTTTTAATGAATGTGAGGAACAAAAGCTACAATTATAAAAAAGAAAACATATACAGGAATAAAAGTAGGAGTTACATAAATGAGGCACAACATACAACAATTGTTTGATTGGGAGTTTTGTGTTGTTTGTAATGTTCGTTTGGACCACAGACCATTAAACCTATACGGTCTTACCACCAAAATATTAAACACACTTTAAACCTGTGTTAAACAGTGTTTAACTGCTAAACATGCCTTAGTCGCGTATTTTCATATGAGCAACGACAAATCATGACATGATGCTTGCAACATCATAGAAATAACCACGGTAAATATCCCATTACAATGTATATTATGATGTTTTTTGTTATCATATTATCTTTTTTACAGACGACAAAGATAAGCCTCTATGCGCGCCTTTCCTCAAATCAAAGCCGAGCAAATCTCAGGACAGCCATTCCGCCGCGGCCGACCTTAACACGATAGAAAGTAACATAGACGGTGGGAAATACGACACCATCGCACAGTTCGATACAGATATGAACGCGGTATTCACAGCGGTGTGGCGGGAACACGGCCGGCTGTCCACGCTTGGAACAGTCGCTGTGCAGCTTAAAAAGGTCAGTTTTTATCTTAGAGAAAGATAAATAAATATGACAATCTATCTACATAAAACCAATATACTTTTTTTATGTTGTTTGGTTTATGAGACTGGATTACTAGATTACTGGGCTTATGTGACTTAATACCTAATGTCTCAGGGTAACGAGCGGATTACAGTGCCGCGCAGGCCTTTGTGTTTCAAAGTTCTGAGTGGCACTGCAATTGTTACGGGCCGGCATTATGCTTACCATCAGGCAAACGACCAGCTCGAGTCGTTATCAAATAAAATAAAAAATTATATCTTGTAGCATTGGCAAGTGCCAATACACAATAAATAAAACGATAAATATTTGCAGGCCTACAACATCGCCAAATCGGATTTCGTAGAGCATCTCACGAAAATCCTTGGGCCCGACGATCCAGTGCCAACTGGATTTTTGCAGAAAACTAAGACTGGTAAGATGCTTTTAAAATATTCTGTATCGTTATTTTTACACGACTGCACAAAAAAGGAGTGTATATGTGTTTGTATGTGAGTTTCTTTATTCCACCATAACTTGTAAATGCCTGAACAGATTTGGATGTGCGGGGTATCGTTAGAATCCTTACACCATCCCGAGTGACACTGGCTAGGGCAGTCGTGGTTTTTTATGTAAATTTTGTTACAACTACTTGTTTCCTTTTGATTATACAATCATTATTCTAATGTTTTAGTTGCGCATGAAATGTGAATTTCTTTATTCATACGGACCCCAGGGAGTTATTAATGAAAGTTTAAATGGCTCTAAGTGCCCGTTCCATGTAGGCATTGAGTACGGACAGATCGAGAATAATGGCAAGAAACTCATTGATTTTGAGCACGGATTGGATCTTTTTGTGTCTTTGTCATTTATTATGTTCTGATAAAGAGAGCATTAGTTTTAGTATGTGATTCGGGTAGACGAGCGTTACAGAGACCCGCTGTTAGAGTTATTTATTTTAAACTTCATAAGTGCTCTATTGGAGCCTATATGAATAATGCATTTTGAATTTGATTCGTTGGCATTGCTTTGAAAAAGGTTTTTACTATATTTCTAATGCTAACAGTTATGTTAAAATTGAATTCGTAATAGTTGTCGTAACTCGTATGTATTATAGTTGGTAGGAGGTTCTTGATCTGTAAGCCTCCTTGCGTATTTGTCATTTACATATATTTTTTTTACATTAAAACATAACACTACAGGCACGTGGTCGTTACACTCATTAGATCTACTAATATTACAAATGTGAAAGTTTATGTGAATGGTCGTTACCACGTATATCAGTAACCTCTAAAACGATTTTAATAACATTTGGAAAGTAGATAGTTTACGTTCTGGAATAAAATATTATAGGCTATAAACATACGTACGACGCGGGTGAAGCCGCGGGCGAAAATAATTAAAACGGCTAACAAAATTAGAAAAAAAACATTAAAACTTATTATGTAAATTTTGTCTCGAGTGTATTAGTAACGTGTGGTCATGAATTAGAAGAATAAAAATTGTTAACAAAATAAAAATAATAAAACATTGTCGTGTACATTTTGTCTCGAGTGTATTATGAACGTGTCGGTGACGTGTGTTCGTCTGTCTGTTCACAGAGGAGGTGATCCTGTGTCCGTGCGGCCTGCACGTGGAGGAGGGCCTCATGGTGCAGTGCGGCGCAGCTCGTTGCGGCGTCTGGCAACACGCGCGCTGTATGCGCGTGGCGGACACTGCGCCCGTGCACTACTGTCACTACTGCAAGCCGCGCCCCGTAACTTTACTTTTCTATACAAATAAATAAAATTGAACCATAACAATTACAGTTCCACTCAGAACTTTGAAACACTATTATTTATTGGAAAGTGAGAGTGAAACCGAAAAAATTAAGTTATTAAATTTAATTCCAAATTAGGTTTCGGTTTGTGAAGGCCATAGGAATCTGAGAATTCAAAATATTTATTTTCTTAAAAGCATGGTAATTAGTAACTTTTAAACTTTCGCGATTCGAAATCATTGTTTACTTTTACTTAATCGCGATAAAAACCTGTGTTTTTATCGCGATTAAGTCCCGCTCTTAAAAGTAAACAAAACATGGTAATTTATAGACAGTATGTATTTTGTCGAATAAGCCCTAATTCAATGAATGAACCATAACTTCCCATTGTTCGTAGGTGGACCGCGAGATTCCTCTGGATGACTACACGGAGGAAGGCCACCAGTTCTATTTGTCACTGATGCGCGGCGACCTTCAAGTGCGACAGGGCGATACCGTCTACGTTTTACGAGACATCCCCATAGACGAAGCGCATCCTGACGTGAGCCAGCGGCCCGGAGACCACACCGACTCGCCCAAAACCAAGCGCCTTGATAGGAAGAAGGTCAAGAATATCAAAGGGAAGGATAAGGCCGATGATAATGCACAGAAGGTATGTTTGAGTTCGATTCGGTATAGTAAGATCTCTCCATATCAAATCAAGATTCTTTATTGTACAACAGTCTTTAGAAATTAACCACAGTAACGGATTTAAAATACAATGGATGGACTTATCGCTAAAAGCGATCTCTTGCATTCAGAGATTTAATGGAGTGGGAGAGGTTGTTGGTGCATATAGATATAATACTTACAATAACAGATACATTAGTATACTATGTCAGTATTTTCAAACGGTAACCTGGATGGTTACTATATGATCCAGGATATTAACTTTTTTTTGTTTGTACTATTTGGTAACGAGACGAGCTGGTCGTTTGCCTGGTGGTGAGCATAACGCCCGCCCATAACAATTGCAGTGCCACAGAACTTTGAAACACAAAGGCCTGCGCGGCACTGCAGTCCGCTCGTTACTCTGAGACATTAGGTATTAAGTCTCATAAGCCCAGTAATTTCACTGGATACTCTGCTCATCAAACCGGAACACAGTAATGCTTGCACATTACTGTTTGGCGGTAGACTTCACGAGCAAAGCGGTGGTAACAACCCAGACGGACACTCGGAGAAGAGTTGGTCCTACCACTAACGATTATCAGCAAAATTAGCAACAAAATATCAGCGCACGGGGAATCGGCGCGAGGCGGTGGCTTAGCCTATCAGAGCGCATGTCTAGGCGAACATGGTGTAATTTATTTCGTCGTTTCAAACGTGAGTGCACCTCTGAGGTTAGTATCTCGATGGAAACCTCTCGGTTGGTTGCAGAGCGGGTCGGTCCGCAAGCACACGTACCAGACCATCGGCTGCACGCCGGTGTCGGAGCTGGACATCTTCCGCGTGGAGCGCCTGTGGAAGCACAAGGACACGCAGGAGCGCTACGTGTACGGGCACCACTACCTGCGCCCGCACGAGACCTTCCACGAGCCCACGCGCAAGTCAGTATACCACTACCTACCTTATAGGGATGTTGCATGAACACACTAAATACATAATTACTGTCGTTATACAGTTTTAAGAAGGTCACATTAACACATTAAAAATGAAATTCATAAAAAAATATAGTATAATTTCCGCAAAGATATAAAAGCTTCCCAAATTCAACATTTTTTGTATCATCCATTAGTAATTTAAACGATAACTACAGATTTTTTACATTTTAATAAATAAAAAAATTTATAGCGTCCATGTACTTTAACGCAGTTTTTCACGGCCAATTCTACAAAATGCATGTTTTTAGTGCACATTTACGGCCCGCGTAGAACAAGTGACGTTAGATGTTCTGCCCAATTTGTAAGGGGCGTTTTAGCGCTCAGTAGATACGCCCGAGTTTGACTCTCATTTTTGACGTTTCTATCGTTCGATTTCCAGTTTTTTCGATATAGACTCCATTACGAACTCGCCTTTTTATGACTCAATCAATTCGTTTTCTCATGAGAATCAAATATTTACACCGAAAAAACTGGAAATCGAACGGTAGAAACGTCAAAAATGAAAGTCAGTCGGTCGTATCTACTGAGCGCTAACCACCCCATAACCAATTGGACAGTTTGATCCCCGGCCGAAGCAGTCTGTGCTGAGCATAAAGCTTGTTCTCGGGCTTTGGACGTGAGTGTGTCTGTATCCTAGTGCAGGTGAGAAGTGATAAAGATTAACTGAAAGTAAAATAAAAAACTCAAAAGCTTTTCTCTACTGTTTCCAGTTACCCCGACGTCACCAGTTTACTGACTCTAGTCAGACTGCTCTAGTCTGCGACTATTATTTATTTGTACTAACAACTATATTATTTCAGGTTTTTCCACAACGAAGTGATGCGTGTCCCGCTTTACGAAGCTGTGCCAATCGAGCTGGTCATGTCCCAGTGCTGGGTCATGGATCTCAACACATTCTGCAAGGTACATTGGCTGTTTTGTGCTCTAATTTGCATCTATGCCAAATTGATACTAAATCAAGGGCCTTATCGGCTAACAATCTTATGTTTGTATTCGATTCCAATCCGATTAAAACCAGCGCGCAGCGGTCATTTGTCTTCGTGTGGAAGGAGTTGTCTAGAGTTTCTACCTAATGTCTCAGGGTAACGAGCGCACTGCTGTGCCGCGCAGGCCTTTGTGTTTCAAAGTTTTAAGTGGCACTGCAATTGTTATGGGCTGACGTTATGCTTACCATCAGGCAAACGACCAGCTCGTCTCGTTACCAAATAGAACAAAAAAAAATACAGTTTTAAAATGGTGATTGTTTTGTGTTCTGCTCAGGGCCGGCCGGTGGGCGCGGCACCGGAGCACGTGTACGTGTGTGAGCTGCGCGTGGACCGGCGCGCGCACTTGTTCGCGCGTGTGTCGCGTCCCAAATACCCCATCTGCACCAAGGCCTACGCCTTCCACCACCACCCGCAGCGTCTGCGTGTGTCGCGCACGTACGCGGTCAGTACCTACCATCTGCATCCATTCTAACTCTCTGCGTTCCTATTACCGTATCTACCTATGGCTAGTTGGCCGGACGCACCCTCTCCGTAGGAAGAAAGGACATAAAAATGTCGCTCGGACCGCATCGGTCCGCGTGACGTATAAAAATTAAAACTTGTATAATGTATGGTTGGCGCTCCACGGGAGGAAAGGGGTTTGCTTTTTATTCATTTTCTAGCTGTACCCCGCGGCTTAGCCCACGTAGCCTACTTTACTGTAACATCTGCTATCTGCCAGTGAAAGTCCCGTTAAAATCGGTCCAGCCATTTCGGAGATTACCCGGAACTAATAGACAGACAGACAAAAAATTAAAAAATGGTTGTTTTGTTATAGGTACCGTGTATACTTTCATATGCATTTAGTAAAAAGCTGTTATTTTGATATTACAAACAGACACTTCAATTTTATTTATTTGTATAGATAGGCTTACGTTCGACTGCTATTTCACCGGGTGGTAAGCGATGATGTGGTCGTATCTTCGGTTAAAGTGTGTGTCTGTTTGCTCTGTGGCATTGTAGCTCCTAACCCATTTTGATTTAGCTACGATTCAAGAAAATCTGTTCAGTCGTTTGAAGATCAGCTGCTCTCTTTTTTGATGTGATTTTTTTATCGTTGGTCTCTCGGAAGTAAGCGTGACGGGCAGCTCAGTCACATTGTAAGTGTTAGTGTTAAAACAGGTTGAGCGCACCTGACCTGGCACCTTGACACGACATTTGTTGGCATTTAGAAAATAGAAAGAAAGAAAAAAAATACACTTATTTCAGGACATAACATACACATTACATAATATATAACACTACAGTTTTACACATATAACAAAAACATGAAAATTAGAGACAGACATAATTGTCTGTCTCTTTTTTTCAACATTGGGTTTTTATTTATCTATGTTGGGTGTTGCCATGATAAGGGTTCTGATTCAGCATGCAAATAAGGTCCAAGGACCTTAATAACTCATTTTCAGTCGGAACCCACACGTATGACATTTCTTTGTTTACATTTTTGATCTTTATCGGCCTTATTACAAAACGAGTTTTAACGCTAAACTGGAGTTTAAACCGTAGTTTTGTCAAATTTCTTATTACAAAAAGCAGATTAGCACTTAGGTCTTGGTTGACTATGGTGTCAAAGTTAGTCTTGCCGGGCACCTAGTTTAGGGACGGTTTAAGCATTTATTTTAATGGCGGCCACGTATTCTACTTGTCAAATCGTAAAAAAATTCATATATTTTGTATTAAAGTAAGAAGGGGTGGTGAGGTATTAGGAAGTGTGGATGAGTAGAATAATAGCTTTTAGCAAAATATATAGGAAATACTTATAATATAGAAAGTATACATAGTAAAAACAGAATATATTACAAGAATTGACAGTACACACAATCAACAAAACATGTTGCTATGGTTACTTAGCCATAGTGTGCCATTGTATAGGTTGGATATATAAGGAGTATCTCCTTAACATTTTTTTCATATACGTAAATACCTAATTAGGATGTTTTGAATTACTCGCAATGATCAAAAGTCATTTAAAAATTACCTACAATATTTTTCGATATTAGAAAATAGTATTGTGTGACAAAATAGCTACTTATATTCCAAAATAAAAATTAGTACATTGTGTCAATTTTACATTTCGTGTATCCGTAGCATAAAGACATTTATTATCTGTGGAAATAATTTCTACCATAGCTACAGTTTGGTATTAAGTTGTCTTGGCTTTATTCATCTTTTGTAATAAGGTTTGGTTTATAGGTCGACTCTAAAGATAGTTGAAGACAAATTGGTTAACGACCAAAGTCGAGTTTAACGAGTTTTTTGTAATAAGGCCGTATGAATCAGGGTATGGTGTGAGTGCTACATTCGTACACAAACACGTCCACGAACATTAACCACCAATCAGCCAATCAACTGTAGCAACCGTCGGTCCTTAGTCGGGTTTACGTTCAAAGAAAGATTTAAAGATCTATACCCCAATAGCACCATCGCCTACCCCTTCTTAAAATTTTGCCCTTTGAAATTTTTTCTTAGTTAAATTATGGAAACAAAAATAGCCCTTCATTATTTAGCCGTCATTTATTAACCACTAGCCGCACAAAGCACGTAAATAAAATGTACGTCTTACAATCAATAGATGGCACAAGGCGTCTCTGAGTATAAACCAAAATTTCGGCAAGGAAAGTAATGGAACGGTCAGATTACGGCTTATATGCTCTTATTATTTGTTTCCAAAATATAAATAAAACGCAATATATAATTTTTAGACAATTCTACATAATTTCAGTTTTGTATTATTACAATTAAAAATTTAATAGGTGTAGATGCGATAGGCCTTATAAGACATTAGAAATATGATTATATTCAAAGCCAGAGTTCCAATTTCGATTACTTTTATTGTTATTTTATTATAACAACTCGAATTTACATCTATTTCCCTGTTGTATAGAATATCTTTGGTAAAATCGATTTGCATATATTTACCACACGGAAATTTGGATCGTTATGTTTTTTACAAAATATTTTTATTACAGCCTCACGAGGTGTCGCCCGAATATCTGAAAGGACGAGCGGCTAAAAACATGGCGCCTGCTGAAAAGTCTAGTATCAAAACCTCAACAACCAAGGAAGCGAAGAAAAAGACCCCCGCCATAACTTTACCAGAAGGGTCTAAGGTAAGCATATTTACTAATTTTAAAATGTACCTGTTTGTTTTATAATTATATAACAAGACTTGTTGTATTGTGAAGAAGATTTGTTGTAGTCCTGCTGATGACCATGACAGTTTATAAATTAATTTAGTTGAAATGAAAAGCTTAGCTTCAATCCGCTTTCAATCCGACGCACCATAGTTCGAATCTCGACTCGGCCCGCATCAATGACTTATATTAAGCTATGTACGGATTATTCACACTTGCTCTAAAACGGTGAAGGAAAACATCGCGAGGAAACTCGCATGTTCAAGAACCACAAAATTCGAGGACATGTGACATCCACCAAGCCGCACTGGGCCCGCGTGGTGGATTATGGTCCTTACCTTTTGTTAGTGGTAGGACTAACTCTTCTGCGAGTGTACGTCTGGGTTGTTACCACCGCTTTGCTCGTGAAGTGTGCCGCCAAGCAGTAGTGTGCAAGCATTACTGTGTTTCGGTTTGATGAGCAGAGTAGCCAGTGAAATTACTGGGCTTATGAGATTTAATACCTAATGTCTCAGGGTAACGAGCGCACTGCAGTGCCGCGCAGGCCTTTGTGTTTCAAAGTTCTGGGTGGCACGGAAATTGTTATGGGCCGGCGGTATGCTTAACATCAGGCAAACGACCAGCTCGTCTCGTTTCCAAAAAAAAACCTCTCTGAGAGAAGGCCGGTACCGCATCAGCGTAACAGGCTGATAATGAAAAAACTCAGACGCTAAACTATTTGTAAAAATATTCCTATAGAGTAACCGTTTGTTTCGCAGAACGCCGTGGTCGCACACGGCGGGCGGCGGCGTTCGCAGCAGAAAGAGCGCGTGAATAGTATCGCGCGGCGTCTCTTGGCCCGCGGCGGCGGCCGCGCCCCTCTCGACGCCTCCTACCTGTTGGCGCCGCGCCGCGCGCGCCTGCGGGCCTCCTGACCGAGCCGAGGGCGTCGCGGCCGCCCGCCGGGGGACGCCGCTCGTGCCCGCAGAGGGGCGTCACATATGACCGCTGGGGGGCCTCGCGCCCGCCCGCCGGGTGACGCCGCCCGTGCCCTCACAGGGGCGAAACAACTGACCGCTGGGGGGCTTCGCGGCCGCCCGCCGGGGAGGGTGACGCAGGTAACCAACCGGGGGCGCCGCGGCCGTCCGCCGGGGGTTGTCTCCCGTGACTGCTGGGGGGTGTCACAGATGACCAACGGGGGGCGCCGCGGCCAGGGGACTGAAGTCGCTGGACTTGGAGATACACTGAAGATGGAGCAGTAGTGACGCTGACTCTTCGCTTAAATGATTGGGACGAGGCCCACCGAAATTTCTTTTTGTTTACTAATTTATTTCGTTTGTTGGCGAGTGTTATAAGGCAACCTTGGGATATAATTCCTCCTGTCAATATGTACTGAAGGTCTCTCAACGGTTACGGGGTAGCTATCAGATTGTTGTTCCGGTTGCACTTGGGAGCCAGTTCCATTCTAGATATACTGTGTTATTAGCTTCAACGTTGGTATGTTACTTGTGGACGTGTATTACGAGAGTCGCTAGTCGGCTGTATTACTTCTGCGGCTATTTACTACTATTTTAGCTGTGGATTCCAACGTATGTCGTCATGACACCGGCTAAATTTTCAGCGTTATACGAGTATATCAGCAACAGTATCTTCGCATTGCTTTTTATTAACTGCGCGATGATATGAGTGCGCAGTTTTAGAAAGCTTATGGTGGTTTATTCGTGGTTATCTAATTCGGCGGAGCAACCGTTGTACTTGAGATTCGGCGAAGCATATCTCTATAACTATTTATTTTGGTTTGATTGCTTTGGTTTTAAAATTTTTTTTTTTTAAATATTTCTTATTACATTATAGCTTATTGGTTTTTGGAATGGAATTGCTCAGAACTACATTTTAATGTATTATTTTTAAATTGACAACATTAACTATGGTAATATTAATTTTAGCTAATTAAAGCGATGCAGTATTGGATGACCATGATTAAATTTGATAAATCTTTCAGAATATTCAAGATGTATTCGAATTAGATTTTGTAATCTACGAGTATGTCTTTCGAAAATCCTGATCAAGGATAAAGTAAAATACAGGAAGTAGTGATAGGGTAAGCTAATTTATATTGATCGTAAAATAGTTTGTTTGCTGGTAAATAAACTACATTGGATCAATAATGAATTGGTCACGCGATCGAAATTATAGAAAATGTATTCTATTTTTTTTTTGTTATTATTTTTATCGCGTTACCGCAAACTTAACCATTTCTATAGATTTGGATTGTTATAGAGATGCCGGTTTCGTGCTATGAAATTATTCTGTGAACTCGTTAACTCTGTAGTTTTTACAGGCTACAAATTACGTAACTTTTGTTGCGTCGTATCGTAAGTCGCGTCGTATCGTACTTCGCGTCGTATCGTACGTCGCGTCGTATCGTACGTCGCGTCGTATCGTAAGTCGCGTCGTATCGTACTTCGCGTCGTATCGTACGTCGCGTCGTATCGTACGTCGCGTCGTATCGTAAGTCGCGTCGTATCGTATGTCGCGTCGTATCGTATGTCGCGTCGTATCGTATGTCGCGTGTTATCGTACGTCGCGGATCGTATGCCACTAAAGCGTGCCAGTTTATTAAAGCCCTTCCACGAGTGTCAATTATCACTACGGCTTGTAATGAAATTCGCTCGGCATACGATACGTATGTATTTGTAATGCAAATCTAGAGTTACTTTCATAGAACGGAGCCCCTATTGTATTTGTATCGCTGGCGGTGGCAGCTCGGGATTAGTGTTAATTATATTCGAAGCTATATCTTTAATGCTTTGTAAAATGCGTAATATACTCGTTGAATTTTTCACGATTATTAAACTAAGTTTGTACATTTGAAAGTAGATATTGAATACTAGATAGAAGTAGATACCATGAATTGATGTGCTTCAAAATGTATACTTAGTATTATAAAAGCAGTAAAATGTTAATCTTACAAGAATTGCATTATGATCATTCCAGCTATATAGCCCAATCGATAATTATTATACACTAATTCGCGATTGTAATAATGCTTTAAATTTATATATGGATTTTAGTTTCAATGCCGTTAAATGCCACTATTTAGATAATTCAATTTAAAAGGTATATTTATATGGTTTATAATTATATGAAATTGGAAATTGTTAAAATGCAGCTACTAATTTATCTGACGCATTTTGTTATGATACCTATTTTTTGTTTAATTCTGGAAACTTTAAACAATCTTTTGATTGCATGCTTGGTTGGATTGGGAATGTAATCAGTTACTTATCTGATGACTGTCATTCGCGATTGACATTTCCAATTTACCAAGATTGGTTATTGGATTCGGCCTTTATATAGTATAGGAGCTAGAAATAATGTGTCTTTACATTCCTTTCTTTGAGACATAATATAGATCTAATCATCAAGTACTTTAAATCGTCTCTCGTGTAGCGGAATCTCCTTTGTAAACTATGTGTAATGAAATCGATGTTAAATTATATTTTTGTATAATTCATATTTCTAACGTTAGGTTTTGTTTCTCTTGATAGCTAGCCGTAGTGATTAACTTATTTGATTAATATCTACGTATAAGACATTGGTCGAAAATCATCGCGAGACATTTAAACATAAGTACATAATTAATCCAGCTATGATTTTCAAAATTAGTGTTTAAAGTATGTAATCTCGGTTAAGCGTTAATACATTTTGTGTTTTCTTATTGATTAATTAATAGCAGCATAATATATGGACTAGGTTAATAAATAGTTTATATTTTTACATAAGATTATTGTTACGTTAGGTATATTGTAGGTTAATGATATTAGTTTAACGACCACTGGTGCGAAATGATGTTGAATGTTGAAGAGTTTTAATAGAGGTTAGATACTGAATCGTTGTTTGGCGGGTTGTTAATTTAATATTTAGTATTTAATTTTTTGCTAGTATTTTGAAGGTAGGTTTACTTTCGATTTATTTATCTGGTCATTTATAAGACACATACGTTTATTAGGCATGCACTACATGTCTTTTGTCTTGCACTTTTAATCTCTCTAATTTTTTTTAATGAATTAAGTTGCAATGTACATAAATTAGTGTTTAGGGTGGTTGGTTGTTTATTATTGTATCAAGATGATAATATATTGCTTACTGTATGGGCGTTAGGTTTCCATATTGTTTCTCTGCTTTGTCTCTCGCTAGCCTTTTGATATTGTGATCACAGAGAACAAAGTTTGTTTTTGTTTCTAATTTATTTGTACGATACTTTGTTAGTTTTTATACACTTCTCAAGTGACTTTACACTTAGTTTTTTGTGTAACATTAAGTGACTTACTATTTCTTTTTTTATTTACCTTTGCTTTTGCTCCATCGATTGTATCTATTTGATAATAATTTTATACACAAAGTTGTTTTTTGGACTCGATGTTTTGATTTTTTTTCGGCTAAGGTCTTTATCGCTTTTGAGAACATGAGTTATAAAGGGATAATCGTAACATAAGACGATGCAGATAAGTGTCGAGTCCGTACATACCCTTAATGTTAGTCTGTTCAATTTCAATTTGATCCCAAAACTGAGTACAAAATATAATCACAGATTTATACTTATACACATTGACCTAGTTACTGTTTACTACATTTTATAGCGCTTAAATTCATCCCAATAGATTTTCAAGTATGTACTCTAAATACGCACGTTTTAAGACAGTTTCACAGTTAATAATAATGTTGACAGTTTGTTAGATCAGAGTTTTAAAATAGAATTAATATATCTAATGGCACTTGCACTTGACTAAATAGAAAACGTTTGCCTTGTAGATAAACTGACAGGTGTAGGCAAGTACGCATACAATACAATCGTTTATAATATTCAAGGATTTTATCTCAAACAGCTCTTTAGCTCAATCATGTTACTATAATTCCAATTATGTACTTAATTAGTGAAGAAATAGAAGTCAATAGTCATTAATTAATAGCTGTAAGGTTCACTTTGTGTGATTTCAAGTTAATACAATAGACAGTTATAGACAGTATGTTACAAGAGATACATACCGCAATCACCTACCTTTACTTATTTGGGATCATAAATGCGTGTTTTTTTTAAACTGTTTTGGTAATCAAAATTTAATGTTTTCAGTGTTAAAACATACCATTTGAATCGGTAAAGATCGGTAAAATACATGAATTGATTTTGCACGTCTTAACTCGTGGTTTGGAAATTAAATGTTAGAGGTAATCTTCTCTGTTCATAAGGTTACGATTCGAATGGTATATAAGAATTTATTTATAAAATAACGAGCAGCTTTACTATTTATGTTTTAGGAAGCCATTTGTTGTAACTCATGTTTTAATAATAAATTAAAATTTGGATCAAATAAGTTTTTTAATCATAGTTAATAGTTATACCTGTATTTACTTTATTAAGTACTTTTTTACTGTATTCAGTTATACTATCGAATAACAAGTATAACAAAAATAGTAATTATGAAGACTGTGGATACAATACATTCACTAGCAAATGCACAAGACGTGCGACGCCAACACCTCTGAAAAGGAAAGAAAAAACTCACTAGACCATTAGAAAGAAAGAAAGAAAATACATTTATTTCCAGACAACACAACATCACATTAGATTACAAATAACACAACAGAATTTAAAACTAACAATAAACAATGTAATGTTGTGATGTCAGGAAAAGGTCCCGACTCAGCACATAATAAAGGTCAACGACCCTACTCACTGATATTCAGTCGGAACCCATTAGTTCCCAAAGTGGTCCAGGTGGACCCCTAGGGGTCCACCAGAGAATCGAAAGGGCTCTTACGTCACTTTTTTGATTGGTCGACTTTACTTTTTTGACATCGACTCGCAGCACAATTAATAAACCAATCAATTCTCTCTTTTCTTTTCGAAAACTCACAATTCGTTGTTGGTACTCAGCCGCAACGCAAATTTCCACATATCTAATCTTCACATATTTTGTCGATTTTTTGGAATATGGTAGAAATGTAGCTGCAGGGGGTCCACCGGAACCAGCTAAATTTTGAAAGTGGTCTATGAGAAAAAAAGTCTGGGAACCTCTGCACTAGACGCACCGCGCAACCTCGACAGTGCACGGGCGGCTTATTGGACCCTGAGCGAAACGAAGGACTCTAAAGTTAGCTCCCGAGCGCTTATTACCTACCTCTGATTTACTGCGTACTACATTATCATTTATGATGCATGGAGCAATAGTAGTTACTGGGCTAGACGGGGCAAGGGATATGAGAATGCACAGTAAATCCTAGTGGGACGACAGCACTTCTACGGGGTTATTTTAATTCTCTCTGAATGATATCCGTGTCGGAAGCGACTGTCTTGATCGTTTATATTTCGGTATCGCATCCCGTCAGAGAAATTTTCTTAGATTCGACAACTCAGCTGCATAAACACGGATATAATCCCGACAATATTTCTCTGTCGGATACTTAATCTACTAGGTACTATTATTTATTCTGTGCTGTAACATTTACCTAGTTTAACATTTGAATACACTTTAGAACTTATACTATCACAAAATAGGTAAGTACCTACTCTTCTTGAACTCTACCAATTATTTACATATCCTACTAATAGAGTTATAGATAAGATAAATCAAACTATTACAAACGCTAAAGTTTGTGAGGATGAATGTTTGTTGGGTAATCTTTCATGCAAATACTATTGAATTGATATTGAGGAAACTACAGCATAATAGCTTATACATATGAATAACATATAGACTACTAGCTGCTGCCCCGCGGTTTCACCCGCGTGGAGATTTTGGATTTCATGGTTTTTATTTTTTTGCGCGGAACCCTAATACAGTTTGCAATAAAATAATATTGCGGCTATAAATTGAGATGTAAGCTATCCTATCTTTTAAGTGAGATCAAACTGCACACGGTGTGCAAATTTGATTAAAATCGGTTAAGTAGTTTAGGAGTCCATCGCGGACAAACAACGTGACGCGTAATCCATATCCATACTAATATTATAAATGCGAAAGTGTGTTTGTTGGTTTGTCCTTCTTTCACGTAGTAACGAAGCAACGGATCGACGTGATTTTTGGCATAGATATAGTTTATGGACCGGCGAGTAACACAGACTACTTTTTATCCTGGAAAAATGCACGGTTCCTGACTCCTGTTGGAACGCGGGTGAAAACCGCGGGTAGACGTTAGCGTGACATAAAATTGACATGTTGATTTAATTTGACAGATCGGTTTGACGGTTCCTGTGGGAACGCGGGTGAGAACCGTGGGCAGAAGCTAGTTTTTATATATTAAGATAAAGATATTTACGTTAGGTCAAAAAACATTTTGGCACATACTTATTAAATTTTGGTCTACTTAGGACAGCATGCCACGGGCCGCTAACAAACAAAATAAGTTTGTTGCACCATCCAAGGATCAGAGTTCATTCAACCTGCATCTGTTGTAATATGGCTCTCATATGTATAGGGTACACAGGCATCGCTCAGTTATTGATAGTAAGTATTGTGAATAGTAATCTTCCTATTGAAGCGAATTAGACTTCAAAAAATGGAACCGAGTCTGTTTCCCGATCGTAAGATTCTTCAAGTCACGAGTGAATAGGTATATACATAGAGATCTGTGAGTATATATCTTACTACTATATAGGTAAGCATGCTCCAACGTCAATCGCATCGTCACTTACCATCGGGTGAGATAGTGCTCAAAAGCAAACCTACTCGTATTCAACGTGCTGAAACGTACCTACCTACCTGTAGGTAGAGATTAGTAGGGAGTATAGTCCATATAGGACGTGGATAACTCTTTATCAGCCGGAGGGGGACACCATGACGGTTCAGACAATTAAAAATTGTGCTTAGTAAAAGTCGCATGGTTAAGGTTTTCGAATCTTAGGACATTATGTAAATTTTAAAAATCGACATCTTTGCTCAGTCTGCTCTTTCAATCTGTTTTTGAATTGGGATGTTGCATGAAATGCAAAATACATAATTTTTGTCGTTATACAGTTTTAAGAAAATCACATAACATAATAAAAATGAAATTAAAAAAAAATGTATAATTTCCACAAAGATAAAACTCCCAAATTCAACAATTTTTTTTATCATTTAGTAAGTAATTAAATGATACCATCAGATTATTTACATTTTATTGAATAAAAAAATGTAACAGAACTATGTTTTTTTTTTTTTTTTAATGTTATTGATAACGAGACGAGCTGGTCGTTTGCCTGATGGTAAGCATAACGCCGGCCCATAACAATTGCAGTGCCACCCAGAACTTTGAAACACAAAGGCCTGCGCGGCACTGCAGTGCGCTCGTTACCCTGAGACATTAGGTATTAAGTCTCATAAGCCCAGTAATTTCACTGGATACTCTGCTCATCAAACCGGAACACAGTAATGCTTGCACACTACTGCTTGGCGGTAGACTTCACGAGCAAAGCGGCGGTAACAACCCAGACGGACACTCGCAGAAGAGTTAGTCCTCCCACTAAATGTACTTAAAAACGCAGTTTTTCACGGCCAAATCAAAAAATGCATGTTTTTAGTACAGATTTACGGCCCGCGTAGAACAAGTGACGTCAGGTGTTCTGTCCAATTTGTATGTGGCGTTTTAGTGCTCATTAGCTACGCCCGACTTTGAATCTCATTTTTGACGTTTGGAAATCGAACGCTAGACGTTCGATTACGTGTTACGTGCTTTACCTTTCTTTTTGCAGAGTGACAATTGTTCTAGAATTAGATGACTACTATCGAACTGGTACAACTATAACAATCCAGCATACCTATTATAGGAGCTATTATAATTTCTTAGGTGACTAAATACTTTTATAAGTACCTATTTAAAGGTAATATAAAAATAATAGGTGAGGTACTTGAATATTGCATATCAAAGGCAAGTAACTAAAATATACAATAATATTTTTCTTCTGTAGAGAAGACACAATAACGTCTAGAAACAGGAAGCCTCGTATCATTGCAGCCTTGTATCATTTTGACCGATACCATTGCAATAGAGAGCGAGTGTGGCCGAGCGGGAACTTGTGCGACTTTCAATCTGACCCACCATAGTTTGTGAATCTTGACTCGGCCCGCACCATTATATCAAGCTATGTGCGGATTATTCAAACTCGCTCTAAAACGGTGAAAGAAAACATCGTGAGGAAACTCGCATGTCCAAGAACCACAAAATTCGAGGACATGTCATATCCAGGGCCCGTGTAGCGGATTATGGCCCATACCTCTGTCTCTGAGAGAAGGCCGGTATCCCAGCAATGGGAGCGTAGGAGGCTGATAATAATAATGTATCGCAATATGACGCTAACGTACCTAAGTGTACATTTTTTCAAAACGTGTGAACATAATATACATACATGATCCCAGGTATCCACCTACTTACAAGGTGGCTATTATTTAATCACTATAGTATATACTCACTGGCACCTTGATTAATACTAACATTGACCTTAAATAATAATTTACGTCTAGGATGGCCCCGGGGCGACGCGGCGTCGACGGCCGCGGTGCTGGGGTCACCGGCAATGAGAAGATTGGGTCCTACGTCCGCCCGTACCAGCCCTGATATGCTGTCACCATTGTGTCCATTGTATTAGCGAATGACGCATCGCCACAACGATTTTTGTCGTCAAAGTGCTCAGTGCATCTTCTATTCTTCAAGACTAGTTAAACTGGAACGCACATTAGAAATATCTAAGTCTACATTGCATCATTGTCTCGCTTGAATGTCTCCTGTATTTTCATTGTCTTTGGATCAATGATATTCGTAATTCGTCCGAATCCCATATGGATAAGTAAACCATAGACATTCGTAGTTGTCTCAAATTAACGCGATCGAGACACAGTATAGTTATAGAGGCTCATTAGCCGAACTGCGTATGCACAATTGCACATGCCCCACCCGGCACCGGTAGAGCTTTTATTGCCAGTGGTATGACTAACTCTTCTGAGAGTGTCAGTGTCAGAGTAGTGAGCCGCCAAGCAGTAATGTGCAAGCTTTATTGTGTTCCGATTTGATGGGCAAACTAGTCATTGAATTGAACTTATGAGACTAAAGTCTCTACATGCTCGTATGGAGGGGAACTACATAATTATACAAATAACACACACATACAAATACAAATGACATATCGGATCCCGACCCGTCCACCCACTGGACTTTCCCACTGGTGGATGGACAGGGTAACAAGTACCTATACAATGTAGCGCGCGTTTTGTGTTTCAAAGTTCTGCTGCTATGCATTTAAAATAATTTCCGCAAGTGAAATTTTATCCATTAATTTATATTTTATCCATAGGTATAAATAAATAAAATTGAAGTGTCTGTTTGTAACATCAAAATAACAGCCTTTCACTAAAAACATATGAAATATACCGATACGGTACATAGGTATCGTAACACAAAAAACATAATTTTTTAAATTTTAGCATGTCAATATACCGTAGTTACTAAGAAAAATACTATTAAAAATCTATATTAGAAAAATCCCAGTATTTCTCATGTTATTCTTCATTGATCTAGGCGTGAACTTGATAAATTATTTTCTAGATTTCTAAAGATAACTTGAAGAACTTCGTAAAACGTTGCTAAAATAATATTTTGTGTGAAACAATGGAGCGGCTACGGTAGTAGATATTGTAAATGTTAAGATTGAGTAAGCATACCGTATACAATATACATGCATGATATTACGCAACATACTGACCGCTTGTAACTGAAACGTTTGTCTTTTCAACCATGACTAAAAGATTTGTTTATATCCGCAATTTATCAAAAGGAAAATGTAAAAAATTATGCGTCCTGTCCGTTTAGACGTAAGTGCTCTATATATTGTGTGAGAGCGGAAGCAGCTGATTGTGCGTTGACTCAAGTTTCGGTGCCTAGGTACTTCTGCGTTACAATTATCTTAATAAATCATATCAAGTGTAAACTTCCACGTATGATTTGGTACATGTAAACAGCGGTAGCCGAATATCGTCTAAATACTGGAACAATGTTTTGGTTCTTTGAATTTAATCACTCGTGTCACGTAATTGTTTATAACATTGCGGGTACTTAGATACCTCATCAGCATTCGGATTATGACGACAATACATAGGACAGGAAGTTCACATAACCAAATATCGTGTCTCATTTTGAGTAGATAAATAAAGATAACTCACAAATTTATTGCACTGAATAACTGGATACAACCATCCTACTTGAGTACCTACCTGTTTTTTGTTTTATGTCCAATCATCAGTTGTTATTGAGATGACTGAAATGAACGTTAGAAGTTAATTACAAATAAAATGCTACCTGAGATTCGGGCTCCAGGCATTAACAATAGCAGCTCTATCATAAACTAATTATCACGATTAGCCAAACGTAAACATAGTGCGGTGAATGCAAACACAGCAGCTAACGACATGTCGTTATATCTGAGTAATGCCCATAGATTGTTATTGAATTATTTAATAAAGGGAAACCGTGTAGGGTCGTGTCCGATCGTGCAGGACGTGCAATCCCGAGCGCGCTCCGCCGCCATCACTCAGTCAGCGACTGCTCAGGCGCATTGCTGCTCGATCCGCAAACTCTGAAAACACAACTGTTTCCTGAGATCCGCTTTCGCATTGTGCGAGTGAAATTCGGAATATTTGTAGAAAATCCTGGATGTGAAGACGCGGCATGCTATCGAACCCCTCGTTCTCAGAAACGACTTCTTTATTCACATCGGATTGGAACTATGTTGTCGTAAGTTCTATTTTATCTACTTTGAAATACTTGTATATTTAACGTTATCAAATTTTTTAATACAAAACCAAATACGGTACTCATTCACGTGCTGTTGTTCAGTTTGGTTTGGTGTTATCTATTAGACGTTTTAAAGTTTTCATTGTTTATTGCACAGGTGTTTCGTATGTTTCCTATCGTTTTCAAATTAAAGTGTTTCGTAATGAAGTTGTACATGTGCGTGGTTTTATAAAACTTAAGAGATCTGTTCAAGGTTCTTTTTAAACTTAACCTTTATTGGTTTAAAACGTAAACGTCCTTTAAGAATGTTATGTAGGTATGATATGACGATAATTTACTTAGTTACTGAACTATATTTGTATGTACGGTATAGTAGCCGGGTATAAGTATACTTATCAAATTATATTATCCATATTGTCGTACAATTTCTCTCGCTCTATAAAGTCATGGTTCTCAAAATGGGTCGAAAATACAAAATGACATAAGTATCCTTGTGTTTTCGTCACGATTACCTATTTACCTTTTTTACTACTAATTCTAGTTTTTATGTGTGTGTATTATTCTATTTAGAGATGACGTCTATCATTTTAATAAGATATGTAACACGTCTCAGTAAACCTGCAATAAATTATATCCTAAACGTTATCTGCTTAAATATAAAGCTTTACAATTATTTATGTAGCGCTACCTGTTTTGTGACGTATTTTGTGTTTGTGTGCTTAAAACGGATCGCAATAGTAAATGTTTGAATAATATTGTAATATGTATAATGTATATATATAATATATATAAATTACGCGTCACGTTGTTTGTCCGCGATGGACTCCTAAACTACTTAACCGATTTTAATCAAATTTGCACACCGTGTGCAGTTTGATCTAACTTAAAAGATAGGATAGCTTACATCTCAATTTATAGCCGCAATATTATTTTATTGCAAATTCTATTAGGGTTCTGCGCAAAAAAATAAAAGACCATGAAATCCAAAATCTTCACGCGAGTGAAACCGCAGGGCAGCAGCTAGTAAATTATAATTATAGGTACATACATAACATGATATTAAAGTAAATTGAGGGATTCGCATTAATGTGGTATTGGACAAATGTGACGTTGTGACGATAGGTATTAGCTTACCATATTTAGGTATAACGTAGTAATACGAACGTATATAATGTAGATTAAGTTCCTACGTACTTAATGTACATTATATACCTAAGTTCTTATATACTCAATTACTCATATATATAACCAGGTGCAATATGTGTTCTATGCTTTTACAAAGTTTTTGTTCTAAAAGACCAGAATTAATTTGCCTTAGCAATATCATTAAAGACTTATAGTACCTACATTATCTTATTTTGAATGTAGGTAAATACCCATTTACTTTCGGAAAAATTCCTTAACGTAAGTTGGTACTGAAAACAGTAAAGTACCTGCCTCGTAATGTCTAATTACTCTAATTAATATTCCGTTCTAATTATTTTGTCAATTATAGTAGAATATGTCTTGTACGTTCACTTGTTACAGTGAGCTCTACCACAGGCTTTTCCATAATGCTAAACAATTAATTAGTTAGTTACTCTACTTATTGAAAATGTTTGTGTTTAACCTTCAAATCATGTTGAAACTAAAATGTGGCTCAATTGAACCAAATTATTTAATTTCACATGAAGTCATAAACAATCAAATCTACCCAATTTCTACACAGACTATATCCAAGTCCTAGCATGCATATGCGGTATGCCACGGGGCTAGCTACATATAGTATAACTGATCTGTGGCCACGGGCTTACATGCGCTATTAGGGAAAAACCAAAACGCTTCACTGTTTATAGCTTGATAATGTATCGTTGAAAGTAGACTAAAATCTGTGTACTACACGTAAGTACAGTCGGTAAAAGATCGCGTGATCCCACGAGCGGACGCGCGCGTCGGTGATGGCCGAAATCGCGCCGCGACGCTTCGCCGCTGCCGGAACACTTGATCGTGTCGTTATTGATAAATTGCTACAATTTGCCCCTGCTTACTCCGCTGCAAGGAACACCTAACACCTTGTTAACGGTGTCACATTGCCGGCTAAAGATAGATGAGCTTCTCCAACCAATTGTCTGACATGCGACTGATGGATACATTTCCCGTTTGATTCGTGTCGGTTGCGCAAGTCCTTATCTGTCTGGTAAACATCGCTTGCCTGGTACCGTACTACGATTCTGACAGCATACAAGTTAACACATGCGTAAGGCAGCCCTCGCACCTAATTCAAGATTGATGGATAAGCATCAATCGCGGACCACGAGAACCGCGCGGACCGTGGAAAACTCACGATCCCCGCTTAATGCATGTCGTATTGTGGTTGTGGTTTGATGGAAATCTAGTCCGAGCACGGCACCCGCTTCTAAGTATCCTTCTACGACCTCTATTAAAAAAAAATGTTTCACAATCAAGGCGTGCTCAGTGCACGCGCCGCGGTAAATAAGCGGTGGTGCGCAAGTGATGTATGTCGTCGCTTTGAGTCCAGGCAGGGCTTGATGCAAAAGCATGGTTGTTTTGACATCAAAACGCATACTTGCATTATGTATAAGCGTCTAAGCTGTCTGCATAATAACAAAAAAAAGCGACGAATGAAAAGTATATCCTTTCAAATAAAAAAGAATTTTCCAAATCGGTTCATAACTAACAGAGATCTGAGGTAACCAATATTAAAAAAAATACCCACGGAATTGATAACCTTCTCCTTTTTTGGTAGTCAGTTAAAAATCGTTCATTTTTAAAGTAATTGGAGGTACATACCTAAATTCTTTTATTTAGCGAACTTAGGTATAGTACTTTTTACTATATTAGGTCGTACCAGAATATTTATTAAACTTTAAATAGGTATGTACGAGTATAAGATACGTTGGGTATATGTGATTGTCCACTACAAATTCTATCGGTGGCAGTATGTATAACTATTGGTACAATAGTATTGTAGTAGTATATTTTGCATGACTATGGCTTGCTTTAACTTGTTTGGATCGTCACAAAAATATTATTTCAACTTCTTTAAAAAGATACTTACATCATGAATAATCATGATTCATATAATATGTTTTATGTGAAAAATCATATCGGCTGTTTTATTGATGTAATAATAATTCTGAACTCGATAACATTTTAGTAGGCACTGCTCCAAAGTAATGCATTTTTTTACCTACGTATTGCCACTTATAAGCCAGAACGCACTGAAACGAGTTAGCATTTCCAACATTCACGATAAAATTCCAATTAAATATCTGGGTCACAACATGCTTCCTTTATATTCAAATTATTATTCTCCTTGATTGATTACAGACACCTGAAGCACCTGAATGTTATTTTGTTGATCGTTCACAGTAAGTAATTGATCGCGAATTATGATCCTTGGTTACTCACTGGCCTCGATTCTAGAGTAACAAATCTAAAATTTATCTTAGTTTCTCTCTTTCCAAACAATTTTAAATTGAATGGAAAGAGACAATACATTATGTAGATACAACCGTTATATAGAGTTTAATTGTAAAGCTAAAAAATAAAGCGTAAAGCGTGCTATCCATCTTTTCGATCGCTTCTATGTACCTATCATATTATTATGTATGAAGACATGTACATCTAATTTTGTAGACCTGTCCACCCAAAGAATGTTTGGTAGATATCGAAGAATATTTGTATTTACAAAATATGTATCTGCAGATACATACTTGTTAGCTGCAACATAAAAAAGTCTTAATGTTTATACCTCAAGGCAAAGCTTATTTTCTTTTAAATTATTTTCTGCAAGAAAATATTAATTAAAAAGTGCAAAATAAGCGAGTGAAATTCAAATTTGTGAAACGCTTCAAAAGTAGGTAACTAATATAATAAACTCTCTTATGCAAAGTTAATTATTATAAATTATAACGGGTCTGATATGTTTGTGTCTCGCGGTAGACTACTCACAGTGTTTATGTGCGCTATTCATAGTAAAAATGGTAGAAAACGCAACAAAAACCTTTGTAGTTCCCCGGAAAAGCTTACCGCATCTACGCTGTGACGCTCAAAATCTCACATCAAATAGTATTTAGGTATTCAACGTACTATTTGCTATGGGATAGACGCTGTTGATTTCTGCGAGCCCACCGCCGATATAAAGTGCCGCCGGCGCTTGCACCCGCTCACACTCTTTGAGTGTTCTGTGAAACGACTACCTGCTCTAGTGTTTAAGATCATCACTTCATCCCCAACCTTGTTCATAGCCACCCAAGTGGCAGAACACCCACCTTCCCGCATCACACCGACGCAAATCAGACCCTCCGGTAAGTGATATTCGATAATTGGCTTACCACGAGCGAGCTAGTTAGACCTCCATACCACACTAGACCATTTAGCACTTTAGTCACAGTTTTGCACAATCGCCGCGCATGTAATTTTCGTATCTCTCAAAGAGTTACTAAAGGCGATATCGGCTACTGAGACTACGAGCTAGCAAACTCCTATAGATAATTTCGCATCTTGAAACGGTATCAGAAGGTTATTTAGTATGGTCCTCGTGCATTAGATTACGTAATAATTTACGTGCTGTACCGTTAAATCCTGCACGTAGTAGACACGTAGGTAGTGGCTGTCCTACTTCTTCGAGCGATCATGCTTTATCATCTGTCATTATTTCATTAGTGGAGTAGTGTGGAAGACTGTTGTCTGCCTCTAGTCACAAAACCCTCGGACATCTAGTCACTGCACTGTGCAAGTACTTATATAAAGTTTAAATTAACAGTAATGTCTCAGGGTAACGGACGCAATGCAGTGCCGCGCAGGCCTTTTTGTTTCAAAGTTATAAGTGGCCCTACAATGGTAATGAGCCCACTCTCCGTTCTCTTTATCAATATTGTAAAAAAAATTAACTATAAGGTTGGCAAATCAAATCCTTTATTTTCTTGAATATGGGTGTACACGTTTATAAACGTTTATAAAGGACTATAGCTTCCGTCCGCGTCTTCGCTACATCCATCCTCACAAGCTTTCGTGTATATAATATTAGCAGGAAGTAGATTATAGGATATAGTGAAATATTAAGCACGCCTTTCAATTACTGTCTCGGCCACAGAGATATACTGTCTCGCCTCTAATTTTGGATGTTCGTCATAAATTATGTGATGGAAGAAAACGCTTGTCTTGACATTTTGTGTATTTTAAGTGCCGAAATCATCTATCAGCGATGATGTTTACAATCCAGTGGTGGTTTTCCTTGTTACGATAACCAGCAAGAAGGGTTGAACACAGAATGAAGTGGCTTAAATTATTTTTACAAGTTTGTATGTATGTATGTATTTTTGTTTGCTTAGGTCAAATCTTGCAAGCTAAATTTGACCCACGTCTCGGTGTTCGATTGAGCCGAAATTTTACATACATATGTAAATCGGATGACAATGCAATATAATGATGTCACTGGTCAATGCAGTATAATATAATGGTCTGATGATTGAGCCAGAAGGCGGTCATACGAACTCTGTAACGAAACACCATCGAGTTTGGGCTCGTTCGATTTGTCTTTATAAAGTAGGTACTCTGGTCCTAGATGATGTCCAGGGTCCTGATGATGGAGCCGGAAGGTGGCCACAAGATTACAGTACCAATTACGTATTTTATAAAAGCTTGATCCACAAAAGACTATTTTCTTTTGTTCTTATTAGATCTTTATTAGTGTTATATTTGCACAAATCTACATAAGTAGATGGAGCAATATAAATCAGATATTTTCTATTCAGTAGGTTCATTATTAGCCTCAATAACAGTGTCTTCTTCAACGTAATAGGTACATATTCCACGTTTCATTCATTTGAAATATTTAAGTTTTTTTTATGTTATTTGGTAACGAGACGAGCTGGTCGTTTGCCTTTTTGTTAATGATTGAAATTCATGACAAGATAAATAAATAGACCAGCTATCTAAAGCTAAACTAAAATAATTTTTGCTAAATTGAAAATGCAAAACGTAATATAAGTAAACAATTTTTAAAATAATTGAAGTTTATTCTTTAGTACAGAAGGTCCTTTATTTATTTTGATTATATTCTGCAAGCTCCAGGGCTCGCACCCTTTTTTTGGTAGGTAATTATATTATTTGTTACAATTTCTTACGACATTATTAGGTTAACAAAAGTATAATCCGAAGGCCTACTAGGTGGTAGGACCAACTCTTTATTATTATTAATTTATTTATTTAGTAAAACTTAGAATATCTTATAACATGCTTAACTTACAGCCAAAGAAGGATTAACATTTTATAGAAAATGTTAATCTTTCTACCTCTTCTGCTAGTGTCCGTCTGGGTTGGTACCACAGGGGATATATTGTTATGTAATAACAAAAACACAATTTTTAGTATTATTTTCTAGCTGTCTGTTTGCTCTTGCTAATCACCGAAACGGCTGGGCCGATTTTGACGGGACTTTCACTGACTATAACTACTTTTATTACTTGGGCGAAGCTACGGGGCAAAGCTAGTCTTATTTGTAGTCTACGTTTTTTTAATATACGCAGAACGGGTTTTTAATCTGGCAATTACGTAAATTGAGGTAAAATAAAAGTAGGTTCCTAATCGCTCGTACTTATTTTATATGTCCACAGTGACACAGTTAAAATAAAAATGAGAAGGCTTGCAAATTTAAATTTCTTGTCGTCATTTGTTTTGATGGCACCGATATCCATTTATCCAACAAAGGTTGTTTTCACGCCGTATCATAAGTTTGCTCAAGCGCAGAACAGTAGTTGACGGCATCCTTCACGGTATCTTGCAACCATCACCGGCAGGGTAAACAAGAATAAGCAAACAATGATAAATCACAGCTTCATACGCCGAATCAATATTAACATAACGATAGATACCAAACAACTGAGCGTTTATTGGGGAAAATAGTCAGATTTATTTTTGAACGCAATTCCATCTTTGTTTATTGCATAGTCTTACTTTAGATGTGCAGATTTACAGCCTTACTAATAATAACTGTATATGTAACACAATGTGTCTTTCGATTCAGTTTAATTTGTCAAAGAACAACAAAGACAAAATATTACTACGCCACCTTTGTACACTATTTATTTGTGGTACACCTTTATACACAGGTGTTGCCTTAAACAGTGTGAGTTTGAATTGGTATGTTATCCCGGAAGGGGGTGATTAGGACCAAGGTTGTTGATAAGTTGTGAGAACCTCCCTTGGAAAAACGTCATTCAATATTTCTAAAAAGTAGAAATAACTTCAACCGTGAAGTGCGCGATGTTCTGTCTATTTTATAAGTCTCTTCTGATCAACATCATTATTTAACAACGTTCAACATAGTTCAAGTGAACCAGCTGCTTTAGGTCTGCCAGCAAGTTCTGTAGTAGAATTTGATATAAACTATAAATGCCTTTTCTTCAATGAAAAATTCCGAATTTCAAAGACTCGTAAAGCAAATGTTGTTGACCTCCAGGAGTAGATTGACACCTTTCGAAATAACATACCAATTTAAAGTCGGTTTGTAGACCACATCGTCGCTTATGCCAAGTTTGAAAACCAAACGCCTAAAGTTAGCTTCATTACATTTTATAGTTTTTTATAGGCTATTTTATGATATACTAGCTGCTGCCCGCGGTTTCACCCGCGCGGAAATATTGGATTTCATGGTTTTTATGTTTTTACGCGGAACACTAATTCTTTTTCTAAAATAAAAGGAACCTAAGTTACTCCTTGTAACATCAGCTATCTGCCAGTGAAAGTCCCGTCAAAGTCGGCCCAGCTGTTTTGGAGATTATCCGGAACAAACAGACAGACAGACAGACAAGAATTTTAAAAATGGTTGTTTTGTTATAGGTATCGTATATACTTTCATATGCATTTGGTAAAAAGCTGTTATTTTGATATTACAAACAGATACTTAAATTTTATTTATTTGTATAGATTATTATGAAATCTGCAACTATACAATTAACCAAACAATGAATCCTATTTTTTAACTGGTTTACTAACTACATTATAGGCATCTTGTCATTTACATAAATGCGATTTTTTTTGCTAAGTTTTATGTTTACTTATGTAGATATATTAATTCATATAGATATTTATTCATTTTATTGATAGAATCCTTCGTCACATAGTGATCTATCATAATATCGAATAATTACAGTACCTATTTCCTGACGTATTGTTAATATTATACATATCTTATGTAGAAAACAACCGGTTCAGGGATGATTCCCGGCCGATAAGGAAGTAGAAAAAAATAATTATAATTTACATAATAAAACTAATGTCTAGATCAGGTTTTACATTTGCGCATATTTTTGATTATCGGTTTTGCATTGTTTAGCTTTAAAAACAAGTTTCTAAAATCCTACTTGAAAATTCTATCTTTGTTTATAGCATAGTCTTAGGTACTTTAGATATGCAGATTTACAACCTTAGGTACTTAATAAATAATAATAACTGTATAACGGTTGAATAGTAACATGTTGTACAATAGTAACATGAATTAGTTTAAAATTGTCAAAGAACAACAAAGACAAAATATTGTGTAACAATAACACCTTTGTACTGTTTATTTGCTATACACCTTTATACACAGGTGTTTGCCTTAAACAGGGTGAGTTTGTATTGGTAGGTTCCCTCGGGAGGAATTGATTAGGACCACGGTTGTTAACAAGTTGTGAGAACCTCCCTTGGCTAAAAGTCAATCAAAATTTCCAAAAAAAAAAAAGAAAAAACTTCAAACGTGAAGTGCGCGGCTGTTCTGGCTTTTTTTTTCTAAGTATCTCCTGATCAACATCATTATTTAACAAAGTTCAACATAGTTCAAGTTAATCATCTGATCTAGGGCTGCACGGAAGTTCTGTAATAGAATTTCGATATAAACTTTAAATGTCTTTTCTTCAATGAAAAATTTCGAATTTCAAAGAGTCGTACAACGTACATGTCTTATCCCGGCCAATAAGGAAGTAAAAAAATTATTAAAATTTAAATAACAAAACTCATGTCTAGATCAGGTTTTACATCTGCGCATATTTTTGATTAACGGGTTTGCATTGTTTAGCTTTAAACAAGTTTCCAAGATCCTACTTGAAAACTTGTTAACAAAAATGAAGTTATGTAGGTATATAAGTATCTACTTAACGTATTTGTTTTGTATTGAACAAGTTAAATTTCAAGTTTTTTATGAATCCCATCACGTGAGCAATGAGCATCATAGCTAAAGATACCTAATACATACCTCCTTTCTCTCTATATAGTGGAAGCTGGAACCAGCCCTAGGAATTATGCGGGTCAATATCAGTCATATTATCTATTCGGTCATATAATGGTGTATTTCTAATATTCTTTAATATTATTAAATTTATTCTAGACCTTTCTAGGCGGGACCAGAGTTGACATGTTATGTAGTACGCATGTGAGTCATCAAATAGACCAATTTAGTTGCTGTTAGTATTACATTGATTAATAGAGAGGATAATAAAGTGGATTTAGACCTTTGACTCTAGACGTAACATACATTCATACACTCCGTGATCTTTGATCGCAACATAGTAGATATTTATGAAATATATTTTATAGTGTTTACCGACACTAGCGGATGTTCACGCAAATATACACATTACACATCAAAAAATTTCGCTTCCAACAGGACTCGAACATACGTCTTCTGGTTATCTAGACCAGACGCCTTAACCAACTAGGCTATGGGAGCAATCGATGTTGACTGCGAAATTCTTGAGATGATGTTTTTCTCTTTCCGGCTTACAAGCCGTAGCTCCATCTAGCAGACCTCGCTTTGTAGCGATTGCCTACTCCATTGTGATACGTTACAGTACCAATCAAATGGCGAGAGATTGTGCTTTATTTAAAGTTTATGAAATATATTTTATAGTGTTTACCGACACTAGCGGATGTTCACGCAAATGTATATAGTAGTAATAATAGTAGATATTTAGCTATGTATATGTACTGTGTCGCAAGTTTACTAAATAATTGACTAAACAAACGATCATAATAATATCCTTGCAAAAAATGGTGAAAGTGCAAGCAACTTTCTATGAAAATAGGTTTATGCTAAGTTCACTTAGAAAAAGTAGTTGAATAAAGCATGACGTATATTACATGTAGGTATTACTAGGAGGTATATATTTAACATGTCGTGCTGAGAGATCAGCTGATATACCTACCTACTTATTTTATGTGTTTTATTGAACGATAAACAACCAGTAGCAAGATCAAATAACTTTGTTTTTTTTTTCTAACGGCTAGAATGTATTTGTTGACTACAAAATAATACTTCAGCTTAACTAAATATATACACTTAACTACTATCTTACCTATTAACTTTTTACACACTTTCCAAAATTCAATTCAATTCAATTCAAATTATTTATTTGCATAAAACATGGTGTTATAGTACAGTTGTTTCATTACAAAGATTTTGCGCAAACATGTTTTTTTGCCATAATGGCGTGCAAATTTTAAACAATAGTAGTACTTATAAAACTTTAGAATTAATGATATTTTAACTAAGATTATATAAAGTGAGTAATTTATAGTTTCAATTCCAGATATTTTAACTTATGGTTCAATACACGGAAGATTCACAATAATAATTATATTAAATAATGACAATACAGGTCCAAAACAAAAGAAATATAAAATGTCAAATTTGTATTACTACGGTCATGAATGTCAATTGATCTTTAACTGAATTATAATTATACCTATATGTCAAGAAAAATAATGTAAATAAAGTCAATATAAAATCATTAAATAATGAAACAATGTCAGGAGTCAGAACCAGCCAGAACAAAATGTAAGTTTACTTTACATCTTTTTCCAGTTGAAAAACTCATGGACAGAGTAAAAGCACTTATCGAGGAGTGTAATGTTTTCAGGGTTCATGTATGTATGTGAGTTTCTTTATTCCACCAGAATAACTTTTAGATGGCTGAACAGATTTGGTTGTGTGGGGTAACGTTAGAATCCTCCCGAGTCAGAATCATCCGTAGTAACACTGGTTAGAGCAGTCGCGTTTTTTGATTTTATAGTTGATATAAAAAACTTTAGTTACTTTATCAATACATATAATACGAATGTAAATTCCGCGTGTCTGTACATTGCATTTATATTTACAAAAAAAATAATTTAAGGGACAAAAATTACTAATTCCTTTTTTTTATTAAAATAAATTACTACATTTTTTATAATCGTTGTATGTATGTCTGTTTGTGCATGCATCAAATCAAAATTACTAAATGGGTTTTAAGGAATCGGAAAGAAATTCGTAGGTCGTAGTTATCTTGATTATTAAAATTATATTTTCTAACACTTTTTACACGACTGCACAAAAAAGGAGTGTAATGTTAATAATGTATTTAGGGGTCATGTATGTTTGTATGCGAGCTTCTTTATTCCACTATAACTTTTAAATACCCGAACAGATTTGGATGTATGGGGTATCGTTAGAATCCCAAGTGACATTGACTAGACCAGCCGTGTTTTTTATTTATGTAACTTTTTTTTTACACTATTTTATTTGCTTGGGCAAATGTTGCTTGATCACTTTAAACATTGCGGTTGACATCAGGTACTCGTAGATGACGTAAAGTTTATTGAGGAAAACTTATCATTTGCACATATTCATCTTATAAATACTCGGAATGGTATATTCCACCCCGTATAAGTAATATGTTGAACAATTACTTTGTAATTTAATGTGTGGTCAGTAACAATTTGCTTTATACTTAAATAGGGTATATACGAGTACAAACCTTAAATACCTATACCTTTAATTATAGAGGGAAACTTTAATAAATATTTATTTAAATATAACAGTTTAAATCACCTTCTGTTTATTAGCCGTAATATACAAAAAAACATTTCTCATATATATATATACTACTTATTATATATATATATATATATATATATATATATATATATATATATATATATATCGGAGCAACGACGTCACAGGCGAGCTTCATGGACGGTGTAAAATGACAACAATCAAAACATGTTAACTTTGGTTTACTAATTAACGTTTAGAACCATAAATTACTCATTGGATTGTTAATAATTTAACTTAAACTTTGATTAACTAATTAATGTTTGTGAACCATCAATTACTCATTGAATTGTTAAAACTAGACAAATGATTGTAAAACTGAACAAATTCACTGTAAACACAATTTTTTAAAAAGATTGCCGGCAAGTTTCTTGCCCGTTCTTCTTGTACGGCCTATTACTTGGAACTGGCGCCTAGAGTCATTTATTTTAACTATCATGAGTGCTCTCCTGGGCCCCATGTTAATAAAAAGTAATGAATTTCAATTGAAGATTAAAACCTAAAGTAGAATGACAAGATCTAACAAGTTTTATGAAGATTCTTTGTCACAATCTGTTTTGCTATAAATACGAGCGACCGACTGTTGGAAAAGCAGTATTGCGCCTACCGTCGGACCGTTCAGATCTCCCATATAACCTTGCCGAAATAAATGGTTGAGATAAATCGAGCTTCTACGAGTTTTCTTTCTACGAGGGGTGAGCGGTCACCATGATGCTGAAGATGTTGACGTCACCGGTGGTGACGTCACCGTTTTTAAAAAGACCCCTGGACTCGCCGCCCCGTCATCAGAAGTGGGATTGGAACGGAACAACCTAGCTTTCCAATCCTAGCCTTCTCACCCGCTTGTCACCTGAAGTACCAGCGCAGATGGAGTGGGATTGGAACGGAACAACTTCGCTTTCCAATCCTAGCCTTCTCACCCGCTTGTCACCTGAAGGACCAGCACAAATGGGCAATGCAGCCGAGCCCAGTCGCAGCAGAGGTCCCCACATCAGACACCAGCTCCTGAAGATTATGCTGACACACCACCGTATTGGCGAGAGATGACCCATCACTACCAGCTCCTGAAGATTATGCTGACACACCAGCCACGTCCGTGGTATCAACACGAACGGGCCAACACGTGCAACCAAACCAAGAAAAAGGCGATGGAGACATGACATCAGAATACAGGTGAATCGTAACTTTTTCCACCATATTTTAACTTTAGACTTGCATGCGCATAAACGCAACTTACAACTTACAAATAATCCAAGAGATTACTTCTAATTTCACGAGATTTCTTAGTTTCTTGAGTTTTATTTTTAAAAGTTTTTCACGAGATACCCACAAATACCAAAAAGCTACGAGTTATCCGTGTGCTGTCCGCGAGTTATCCCGAGGTATCCGCGAGTTATCCCGGGCAATCCACGAGTGATCCGTGAGTCAATCCAAGTGATAGCCGTGAGTTAATCCAAGAGGTAGCCGCGAGTTAATCCAAAGAGATAGCCGTGAGTTAATCCAAAGAGGTGGCCGCGAGTTAGTCCAAGAGATGGCCGCGAGTGATCCGTGAGATGTCCGACGAGATATCCGACGAGATATCCGGAGATATCCGATGAGATTGTCACGCGATTTCCACGAGATATCTACGAAAATCCATACCTAGTAATTCTAACCCAACTTAATAAAAAGGCCTCCAAATCTTTTCAAGTATGGCAGTGTCTTTAATCGACATCACAATTCTTAATTATTATTATCGCTGATTATTTGTCTTTGAGGTATTTTTGTGAATCTTGTGCAATTTATTCAAGGCGAAGTGCCTGTTTGTATGCTAGTTTAAAAACTTAGTGGCACTAGCGTTCATTAAGTTCTTTCTATTCCGGTACGCGTAAATACGCGATGTGGTAGTTATCAAAATTCATTGACGATACTGAGCTTTCATTGAACTAGATTCGCAGCGTTAGCAACAGCGCGGGGACTGTTACGGATAAGTGATATTCGGTTAACAATTCGGGATCCGAATTATAAAACGTAATAGTTTTGAATCGTCTGTAACACTGTACAAATTATTTCATTCCTTGTGTACCCTCTATATTCGTCATTTTAAATTATTTTATTCCTTGTGTACCCTCCATTCCCGTCATTTTCAGAGCCTCTGCGGACCACGGTCATAACAATAAGGCCCAGACCGCAGCATCGACCTGTATCCCATTTCCTTTAGAGCCTCTGTGGACCACGGCGTACAAGACCGCCCAGACCACAGCAACATCCCTGTCTCCCAGTCTCCATGTCTACGAGAATTTAAAAATCATGCAATGATGCGTGGAGCATTTGCATTGAACCTATAATAAATCTATTCATGCAATGATGCGTGGAGCATTTGCATTGAACCTATAATAAATCTATTCATGCCATGATGCGTGGAGCATTGGCAAAAACAAATACACACTCTGCTCACATTCCCTTGAGCATCAAATTTATTTACGTTTAACTACGAATGTTTTGCATGTGAACTGTTATGTTTACAGAATATTATTAAGAAGGTACTAAAAGTTGGCTGATAATTTTGTTACATGAATATGGTTTCACTCTAACATAAAGTTAAATCTTGACAATATGGAAAATAAGCAATGTAGCTTAATTTATGCAGTGATGAGAAACAAAGTTAACAGCTAGTGTACCGGTGTACGGGTACCTACCTCAAAACCAAATTTCTAGTTTTCAGAAACACCGTGCCTGGTGCAGAGCGCGCACCACCTGTCAGAATGGCCGAGTCGGCGCGAAGCGGGCTACGTCTACAGTGTTGAGCAGGGCAATAGGAAACATAACATGTTTACCTACTTTGATTAACTAAATGTTTACCTACTTTGGTTAGCTAAATAGTTTGCTCATTAGATTGTCGAAACTAGATAACTTCACTGTAAAGATAATTGATCAAAGAAAAGAAAGCAAAAAGAAAGAGAAAAGGAAAAGAAAAGAAAAGACAAAAAAAAAAAAAAATTTTTTTCGTTTCTCTTTAAAATGCAAACTATTACTCTTGCAAACTTAACTGCAAGCAACGGTGGTTGCTTACAGATACCAAACTCAGAAGGAAACGTCTCATTGTTTCAGAACATAACTGGACTGGTGCAGAGCACGCACCATCTATCAGAATGGCCGTATCGGAGCAACGACGTCACAGGCGAGCTTCATGGACGGTGTAAAATGACAACAATCAAAACATGTTAACTTTGGTTTACTAATTAACGTTTAGAACCATAAATTACTCATTGGATTGTTAATAATTTAACTTAAACTTTGATTAACTAATTAATGTTTGTGAACCATCAATTACTCATTGAATTGTTAAAACTAGACAAATGATTGTAAAACTGAACAAATTCACTGTAAACACAATTTTTTAAAAGATTGCCGGCAAGTTTCTTGCCCGTTCTTCTTGTACGGCCTATTACTTGGAACTGGCGCCTAGAGTCATTTATTTTAACTATCATGAGTGCTCTCCTGGGCCCCATGTTAATAAAAAGTAATGAATTTCAATTGAAGATTAAAACCTAAAGTAGAATGACAAGATCTAACAAGTTTTATGAAGATTCTTTGTCACAATCTGTTTTGCTATAAATACGAGCGACCGACTGTTGGAAAAGCAGTATTGCGCCTACCGTCGGACCGTTCAGATCTCCCATATAACCTTGCCGAAATAAATGGTTGAGATAAATCGAGCTTCTACGAGTTTTCTTTCTACGAGGGGTGAGCGGTCACCATGATGCTGAAGATGTTGACGTCACCGTTTTTAAAAAGACCCCTGGACTCGCCGCCCCGTCATATATATATATATATATATATATATATATATATATATATATATATATATATATATATATATATATATATATATATATATATTATATATATATATAAGATAATTATTAATATATTAGGCTGGTAACAATGATAATATTCTAAGGAAATGATTTTACAATCTCTCCTTTCAGATCATACTCGATAAAACACAAAACTCATTGAAATAAATTAAACTCAAGTTTAGGCAGCTTTTTGGGCGCCATATGTAGAAAGCGACTTTAATGCAGTCTTTTTTTATTAGTAAAGTTTTTTTTGTTTCTTTATTATATTATTATTTATAATAGTAAATTAATAGGGTTGTTGACTCCATTTTTTATGATGTCAATCAATTCGTTTTCTCATGGCTATGATGTCTATGTTGATTTTGGCCGTGAAAAACTGCGTTAGAGTGCATAGTTGTCACACATTATTTTATTTATTGAAATGTAAAGAATATGATAGTTATCCTTTTAAATATTATTCGATGATAAAAAAAATCGTTGATATTGTGAAACTTTTAGATGCTTGTCGAAATTATATATTTAATGTGAATTTCATTTTTACTATGTTAATATGATGTTTTTAGACCTGTATAACGATAGTAATTAAATATTTTTTGTTTTATGCAGCATGCCTATTGAATATGTTTAAAATAGGGTTTTGCTATTCTTTGAAAATAAATCAACTTTCTAAAATGTAGATCTAAAATAAAATAGTTAAAAAGTATAAGAGCAGCAAAAAGAAAATATGTCAATAGTTAACTTTTTTTTACAACATGCATGCGGTAGCATTTGAGCAAAGCCTTCACCTTGGGGACCGGTTCCCTCTATACATACCCGGGACGCACGAGGTCAATGCTCAATTATTTTTGACCATAATAAATTTGTACACATTTCTTTACTAGCTTGTATAGTGATGGTAAGAATACCTTCGTCAGTTTTGAATTTTTTTTCTTTATCACGTAAGTGCACTTAGTACCTTTTCATACTACTGTATTTTTTGCTTTTTACTTTTATATACTACTTTATAGAATACAGCGAATTTAATGCAGCGATAACAAAGGTTAAAATAGCATTCACCTTTGACCAATGTCTAGTTTACTTCAATATAAAACCTTTTTTAATGGCCTGGCTATTTAGAAAAATAAATCGAATTTGTTTTATTTTACTGTCAAATTTTCTCATTATTCATAAATCTTATTATAACAGAATCGTTGTCACGTTAACGCAACACTGGCATAGATTAGACAAATAGGTTTAATAATAATAATAATAATATATTATGAAAGATGGTACGGTCGACATCTGTCGGGCATGCCGCCGTCCGGGAGAGTCTCTCCGTCATATTATTTCCGGTTGTTCTCATCTTGCTAACGGCGAGTATTTACACAGACATAATCTTGTAGCCAGGATCATCCATCAGCAAATTGCCCTTCAATACGGCCTTGTCGAGTCTGAGGTGCCGTACTATAAGTACGCACCGACGCCAGTTCTCGAAAATGGCCGTGCATTGCTCTATTGGGACCGCTCTATCATTACGGACAGGATTATTGTTGCCAATAAGCCTGATATCGTATTGGTAGATCGGTCCCAACGCCGGGCAGTGCTCGTTGACATCACCGTTCCCCATGACGAGAACCTCGTGAAAGCCGAGAAGGACAAGCTCAGCAAGTACCTTGACTTGGCTCACGAGGTAACCGCCATGTGGAATGTTGATTCAACGATCATTGTACCGATAGTTGTTTCGGCGAACGGCCTTGTAGCGAAGAGCCTCGACCAACATCTCAAGAGGCTCTCGCTAGACGGTTGGATCAAGGGTCGGATGCAGAAGGCAGTGCTCCTTGACACGGCACGTATTGTCAGGAGGTTCCTCACTCTGCAGCCCTAACCGCCGGTAGCTTGGGCCCTGCCCCGCTGCCGGCGGCACTCTAGGTTTAGGTTTTTTATAATATTTTGTTTTTATAGAAATATTGTAAAAAACTTAAATTTAAGATTAAAAAGAAATAAAGTGTATAATAATAATAATAATAATCCTTTATTTTCAGGCATAAAAAACCCATACATTTCTTACAAATAGAATAGAATAGAAATAAAAATAAATAAAAATTACAATAGGTACCTACAACTTAAAAATAATACAATACATAGAAATGCATGTACCCATATGTCAACTTATTTGCGGTTCGCACTCTGGTAAGTAAGGACACAAAACTAATGCGCAAGCAAAAGTAGAGCTTAAGGTGATGAACCTTTTCTTACTATGACTGTACAAATATCATGCTTTATGAACTTGATAAAGCTATTTTTACACTGGTGTTTTAACAATCAGTAGTTTCCGCTAGCATTCTGAACATAATGTACGGGGTAAGGTACTAGAAACATACAGCATTGGACTATAGCCTACAAGGCTACAATGGCCTGCGTAAATGATCCAATTGTTTTTGTAGTTTAAATGATGATATTCCATCCATTTAAACAAATGTATTTTAATTGACTAACCATTATTATTCTTTTCACTTATGCGATGAAACTTTTTTTACGAAATGGATTTGCGGTATATATTATTGGGTCAAAAGAAAATCATCTCGTCTCACGCAAATTGAGTAGTGAGCTCACGCCTCATCTCAAGAAATTTATTATCTAAACAGATGAAAAATTTCTTGAAAAAAAAATATCTTCCTCTCTTGTCCTAGGATCCGCTAATAGATTTGAAAAAATACTACATCTGGTACGATTATAAATAACGGTATAAACTTAAGCTCCGAGCAAAAATAAATGGGTCGGATGGTAACGCAAGTATAATTTGTCTGTGCCTGTTGTGATGCATTCAAATTCAAATTCAAACTGCTTTATTCTTATAGGCCCCAACAGCAACAGAGCAGTTATGAAGGTTAAAATAAATGACTCTAACAGCGGGCCTCTGTAACGTTCATCTACCCGAATCACAGACAACTCATCTTTATCTGGGTAGTGAGTACGAGCGGGTGGTTTGCTTGAAGGTAAGCATAACGTCAGCCCGTAACAATAACTGCAGTGCCACTCAGAACTTCGAAATACAAAAGCACTGCAGTGCGCTCGTTACCCTGAGACCATTATTTCACTGATAAAAACCTGACTATTAATGTTGAGACGTAGATCGAACCTTGTTTACAACATTAATTATTAATGTTTGCAAAACTGCACTACCAAAGAAAATTGCTTACGCTTCTCATTGCGAGAGAGAAGATGAGACGTTATTGAGCGCTATTACGACATTATATAAGCGACCGAAGAATAGGGTTAATGTCGCATTAATAAATCAAAGGACAGTGGGTTTATCTCGCAATCATACCTGTTGCCTTACCATCGATCACGCTCGATAGCGTGATGAGAGACTCATTAAAAATGTCATCAGAACTAATTCAATTCGAAATTATAACTTAGATTATCCCAGAGCACGTCTTTACTGATAAATCACGCCGATTCCGATGATAAACTGTTTTTTAATCGTCGTTCAGCAATTAACTGACAGCTGATGAATAGGTAACCTTTTATTTACTTGTAGCATCATTGTTAAAAAATACCTACTGCGTTTTAAACGTTGATAAAAACATCCGGAAAAGGATATTTTCTGATTATTCTGTTGTTACTGCCACTTGCCCACTTTGCAAATTTTTTTTGTGAACTCTTTTATAAAATATTTATAAAAGGTTTTCGTTTTAAAATTATATTATTTAAGATCAATTTGCTGTCTGTCTGTCCGTCTTAAATCCCTAACCGAAAACCGCTTGAAGTATCAGATTGATACTATAAGTGCTGCATCACATTGGGTCACCGAACGCGACCACTAGCCTTTATTTAATTTAAATCTAAATTAAATAAAAAAAATTGGCTGCTACAAAACTTCATAGCCTAAGACAACACAAAAACACGTGGAAAAACGGAAACATATAAAGTACACTTGATTCCGTGAATAAAAAGCTAAGGACTTGGGAAGTCCCCTTGGTACAAGTCCACTTGGTCATTCGAATATCTCTCAAATATTGGTTGTTGACACCTCGGCTCCCCAAATTAAACAAATCTCTAAATATAAGTGCGTCGAATGATTACTATGAAAAAGTCAAATTTATAAGGAAAAATACGCTGTTTGCTTTTTCATAAATCAAGATGCTATAAAGAAGTCTGTGGTTAGTGGTGTGGTTAGTCTATAGTTGCTTACAAATATGAAATCAAGTGTAAAAGCGACGAGAGCAGATTTAGATAAATGGGAATTCTCTTCAACTGACGAACTGTATTTATTCATTTAATAGTTCTGCACAAAAATTTGTACATGGAATGACTTAATGCTAAATCACACAGCAACTACAGTATAGGTACAAGCACTGTTTGTCTTATATATATCGATCAACCATTTAATGAGATATTATCTTGTAGCGTCTGTCTTCCATAATAGTGATGATGAGACTGAAAATGTTCTCAAGATTTATCTTGAGAACATTTAAGGTTTACCTAGGAAGAACACGAGCTCTCACGTGAGGCTGCCGGACACAGAGTGACCGAAAAGTTCTTCGAAACAAATTTTTAACCGGCTTTTAAAAAGGAGGAGTTTCTCAATTCAGTTGCGTTTGTGTATGTTTGTTACCTCAGATCTCCGTCATTTATAAACTGATTTGGTAAATTCATTTTTTAAGATACTTTCAGATTAGTCCCATAAAAATTTCATCAAAATCGGTTAAGTAGTATGTCTCTGAAGTCGGTTCGTCTATTTTTTAAAGCAATTTTTTCGGGCTTGGCTTAGGCGGGCCCTCTTTGCCATTGAGAAGAAAAACAATCCGTTGTAATAACTACTTTTTCAATATTTCAACGTCTCTGAGCAAAAAGCGAGGACAGCATAATTTGGAAAGCTTTCGAGTCTGCATAGCTTCAAAAACTAAACCTTGCACTTCGATTCTCGAAACCAGAAGTCTGCACTTCGATTTTGACTGTTTAATTTTTCGCAAGCATTCTCAGTAATACAACAGGTCAATATTAGCTAAGTGGAATATTTTCAAGAAATTCTTTACTCTCTCTTTTTTTCGATGTTAGCCACAGGTGTAAAAATTGCTTGCAGGTATATTAATTAGCCTTAGGAGAAACAAAAGAATTTTTAGCAGTTACAAGTCTTTTTTACTCGATAGTTTTGACCACTACATCGCCTGGTGATGATGTGGTTGAAAATGGTTAGATAGGTTGATCTTCAGTTTTTTCGTTCTTTTATGACAACAGAGTTCGCCAACTTTACCACTTAGATAAGCCACGGTAAGCTTAGAGCAAATAATTGTAAATATTTATTGGTTCTATTTATTAGAAACACCGCACGTGGTAAAACCTCTTCGGGGGACAAAAAGTTGTGTAATATTTTCAGCATACAATAAACATAGCACAGAATTAATGTGTGTATATGAACTTCAAGCTTGGCTTGGGTCGACAATGGTTAGAGGCAAACGCGGTATGCACATTGCAAATACAGTAAATAATCAATATTCTAAAGAGCCTATACAGAGTCTCCTTAAAACAATGAAAACAGTAACAAGTTAATAACACCAATAACTACATAATTCTAAACGAAGCACTATATTTTGTTAGCAAAAATACGTTTCTTGTAAAACGCTTTTCTATATGTGGTTTGAATTCTCGCAAAAACGACACAAACACTTAGGTTACTAACACCCAACTGAATAACGAAGTTAAGTACAAAAAAAAATAGTTCCTGTATTTCAGAGCTGAGGTAAGAATGATACCTTGGAGCGTCCTTATGAATGTTTTACTGAAGACACGGAACTAGTATTGCAAACTCGAAGCGTTTAATTATCTGAAACAATGTGATGTGATAACTGGTGGTGTTAGGTGGGGCGGAGTGGTGGTGCAAAACCAGTGCCGCGAACGACGACGCGTCATAAACCCGCGACCGTTCTACCCGACCGCACGTCTGCACAACAATACATCCGCAACAAAACATCGCGATCACACATAACAATCTTCAATACAATACTTTGAATCGGAATTGAATCAGAAAACAGTGTGCTTTGTAACTTCAAAAATTAGCTCAAAATATTCCAGTACAAACCACCCTATGCGAATGCTCAGGACCGGAAGTGACGTGATATGTTCCAAAATAGTGACTTTTGACGACAGTTTACGCATCAACTGTTTGTGACATCAAACATTTTGACTGCACGAACTTTGCAGACGATGTACGTCGGAACAAGTGGCTCACTTTAACGTTTCCTTCCGCTCATCGCTCCTCACTCGGTAAGCTTGTTTGTTTATTTCACGGACCTCAAATTTATTCTCATTATGATCTGCCTAATATGAATGGATTTGAATAGTATAACAGTTATTATAATAACAATAGTAATTACCTATTCTATTGTATCATTAAATACTAGCGTGGACAATTGGACGCAAAATGACCGGCCCCGGTGATGTAAACCTAACAAATTACTTGTAGCGGATAATAGAGCCGAAAATCTGAATAATGTTTAAATTATTTCATATTCACGTGTAACATAAAATCTGCAAGAATTATTACTGAAATTACTGTTACACAATACGAATGAGGCTCGGGGTAACGAGCGACTGCAGTGCCGCGCAGCTCTTTGTGTTTCAATGTTCTGGGTGGTACTGCAATTGTTATAGACTATGATTATTACCATGAGGTAAAACATCTGCTCATTTTGGTACTTAGTAGTACAAGAAAATATACACAAGTCATTAATAACATCTTGTCATTTGTGAACTACAATTACTAAGAACCTGCTCTACATTTTATCTTAATCTGAAAATGAAAGAGACCTTACTTCGCCAAAATATCCACCCTTAAAAATAAATACTGAATTAATTCATGAATTTCGTTGGTTAGTGATTAACGATTAATCGTTTACAAAAGCGGGTGACGACTTCGACTAAAATATCCCCGATATTACCTACCTATATGAAATTTCGTCCTCCATTTTTCCAGCCTTATATAAGGGTGGAATTCTTTCATAAAATTTATAAAAGGACCGCCCTCAAGGGTGTGATTACTATTACTGGCTACTCACGAGAAAAATAATCAGGACAAATATAGCAACATCGCCACAAAATAAAAATACAGATGAGTCGCGCTTTTTTAAAGTCGGTTAAAAATTGTACCAAATGTAAACGATTCATTAATACTTCACTTGTGTAGAAAGTCGTGCTAAAATCGATGTAAGAGAACATATTTATTTTAGCGTTCTCTGTTTTAGCTTAAGAAGTTTTAATTATCAGTTATAAAAAAAACTACGAAGACCTAGAATAGAAGGAATAAAAACAGTCAGAAACATGTTAGTTATAAAATGTTAAAGTTCGCAGTTTGAAATTTGACAGTAGGCGAGAGGTCACGCTCTTGTCTAGTTGCTATTTCCTATTAATAAGATATCAACGCGCGCTCATAAAGTAAAATTAGTACTCTTATAAGCACAAGCAGTCTTTATCACGCTGCAGAAGTCAATGATTAGAACTGATCAGAAACACACTAACGAATATAGCTGTTCAGCAATACGCCCGCCCATTATTCTTTTTTTATTAGCTTCACTTCTAACTAACAAACAATGTGATAAAATATTAGAAGTCAATTTCGCGGGAACTTGTGCGACTTTCAATCCGACGCACCATAGTTCGAATCTCAACTCGGCCCGCACCAATAACTAATATAAATATCAAGTTACGTGCGGATGATTCACACTCGCTCTAAAATGGTGAAGGAAAATATTGTGAGGAAACCCCTCGAATTTTGTGGTTCTTGAACATGCTCAAAAACCATAAAATTCGAGGACATGTGACATCCACCAAGCCGCACCGGGCCCGCGTGGTGGATAATGGCACATACCTCTCTCTCTGAGAGAAGTCCGGTATCCCAGCAGTGGGAGCGTAAGAGGCTGATAGTGAAGCAAAGCGCCTCGCCTGTATAATAGCAGTAGGTATATACCACCCTTAACACAACACACAAAGGCGGGCTGAGTTGCACTCTAATGCGCTCGAGATTTTCACTGGCAGATAGGTGATGTTATATTAAGAGTAACTTAGGCTACGTGGGCAAAGCCGCGGGGCACAGCTAGTTTATATTATTAGTAGGAAATAGGAGTACGTAGCATAGAAAGTAGGACAAGATAGGAAAGTAAGAAACATTTACAAATAAATATATATTTTTAGTACACCCTCCATCGTTTACCATCTCAATAAATGATCCATTCTAAAGGTAATGATAGATATCGCTCGTAGAGATCTGTGATATCGCTTTTTTTCCGATGCGGCTGCCCATTTTAGCTTACATTTTTGCTTGTTTTATCTTTCTATGGTGCGTTAACTGTATACAAATAAAATGTTTATCTGTATATTTATAAGAATACTAGCTGCTGCCCCGCGGTTTCACCCGCGATTTTAGATTTCATGGTTTTTATTTTTTTGCGCGGGACCCTAATTCTTTTTCTAAAATGAAAGTGGCTTAAGTTACTCCTTGTAACATCAGCTATCTGCCAGTGAAAGTCCCGTCAAAATCGGTCCAGCCGTTTGGGAGATTACCCGGAACAAACAGACAGACAGACAAAAATTAAAAAAATGGTTGTTAAGTTGTAGGTACCGTATATACTTTCATATGCATTTAGTAAAAAGCTGTTATTTTGATATTACAAACAGACACTTCAATTTTATTTATTTGTATAGATGTATAGATTTAATACACGCACACCTGCTTAGACCAACTGACCTTAACTTAGAGCCCTCCTCTCTCTCCTCCGACCGCACCGGTCACCTCCGACTGCAAATAAGCAGTACAGGAAGTAGTATTAGAACAGGAGAAATATTCATATTATTTTATAAAACTTTACTTCCTATAAATAGTTTTCAGTATTGATACGATCGCTTTTAAATGACACCTACCTATATATTGCATAATTTTTAAAATGATATGTTAGATATACTCTTTATTGAAACATCACAATACAGAAAACATAAAGCGATCTCTTCCAGACAAAGAATTCATGGAGAGTTATGACATCGTATTATATAATAAATATTTGAATGTAGCAGTAGGAAATTTTATAAAGACTAGCTGTGTCCCGCGGCTCCGCCCACGTAGCCTAAGATACTGTTTATAACATCAGCTATCTGCCAGTGAAAGAACCGTCAAAATCGGTCCAGCCGCCGTTTTGCAGACTAGCCGGATAAAACAGACAGATAACTTTTTTAAAAATTGTTTTTTGTTATTTTACCGTATATACTTTCATATGCATTTAGTTAAAAACTGTTATTTTGACTCTACAAACAGACACTTCAATTATTTATACATAGTATAGTACATAACAATATCTTTACCCCACGCTAACTTGTGTAGTATACATCTATCGATTTTTAGTAAAATGAAAACAATCACAGTGACAGCAGTTTTTTACGATCTATTCAAGTGATACTTATATACTTTTTAACTATCTGCTGCCCGCGGTTTCACACAGTGGAGATTACCTGGTAACTGTACACGCTATGCATATATGTTAATCTTCATTGCCTAAAACACGTCGATCCGTTGCTCTTTCCTGAATGATAGAAGGATAAACAAACAATTACACTTTCGCATTTATAATGATGATTTACTGTAAAAAACATCAACAAGTTAAATTGCAAGGGCACATATTTCGTTAATACCTATGTAAATTGAGTCCTCGGAACAATTCGTGAAAGATAATGCCTCAGTATGTTTGTAGCTCATGTGACATATCGGTTTCGTAATCTCCATACATTGGCAACAAAAATTAGAACGCGGCCAAATGATTTTTATTGCTTTTTAATTGCTAATGATCCGAAAACAATTCTATTTTATTTTGCATGTTTAGGAAAACTAACAGCTAGGCATAACAATACACAATAGAGACAAATACAGAAGGCCAATTAGAATTATTCACAAATAATTTTCTCTACTTTTCTTTTAAAAGTTTTATAAGGGGTTTTTTTATGGCAGTGATAATATTTCTGCATGCAGAGAGTGGCGACCTTGCTAGGAATGAAAGTTTGCCGAAAATAATCTAACTTGTTATAGAAAAGGACACTGCAGTGCATAATAGGTATTTATTGCCAAATACTCTGTTATAAACACGTTTAAGCCTAATTAAATATTTGTGGGTTAGGCTAGTCTAAGCAGTGGTTTTCAGCAAGTCCATGATGTGCATGTGCATGCTCGAACTAGATTTCCACCAAGCACCATATTAGAGGGTACGATATGCATCAAGTGGTGATCGTGGTTTTTCCATGGTTTGCGGCGTGGTCCGTGATTGATGCTTATCGATCAATCATGCATTGCGTGTAATGGGCCCTTTTTTTGTGGACAATCAAGGAAGGCGGCCCCCGTGCCCGGTCTGATAGTTTTAGTAGGTAGTGTTTCTTTATTGGTTTTTCTTTTCTGGCCAGACACGATTTGCGTATTCTTCCAATTTCAATAAAATAGTACCAATTTTGTTTTATGTTTGTAAGTAATTCTGGAGAAAGTAATTCTATAATGTACCTACCTATATGGTATAGGTACAACTTCTCAGAGTTGTCAGTCACATCCTTAAAATTCAAGCACAAACATTGAAGATGGATCACCAGCTGCTAGACACACATAAACAGGGGCGTATTCACCCTAGGGCCAAATGGGCCATGGCCAGGGGCGGCAGGCTGCGAGGGGCGGCGCAAGCAGAAGAATTTATAAAACCCTACCTAACTCTTAAGGCTCTTATAAATAAACAGTAGGGCTCTTATCAATAAACAGTGTTAAACGGTTGAATACTTAGTTAAAATATGTTTTGTCTCTTTCGATTCAGTTTAAAATTGTCAAATAGCAATAAAGACAAAACATAGTTTAACTAAACCACCTTTTAACACTGTTTATTAATCTAGTAAGGTGGTCGTGGGCGTGCGGCAGGGCGGCGGGGCTTGCAGGCCCAGGGCGCTGAATCCTAAAATACGCCACTGCACATGAAACACGTCATGACGCGCAATCACTTTGTTGTTACCCGATTAGCACAAATGTTTACATTAGCACGCTATATTCGAAAAATAATTTATTCTATAAAGCGAATCAGTAAATCAAGTTGGGATTCGGATCATGCTTTACTATTGACTAGATCGCATTAAGTACCTATTTCACATTCATGATCATGGATACGTTAGATAGCAATACTATTACCATTTTGTAACAGCTCGTTTCAACAATTTAAATGTACTAGTGAAGCAATGATGGCTTCGTGGTAGTGTTCGAATCTGCACCTATAATGAGGTTCAGTTCATATACTATTCTAATCAGTGAGCGCGATTTATGTACTTAGTAGGTACTATTTTTTATGTCGTAAAGTCTTGCCTATTAAAAAATCTCCTAATGACTTTTCATATCTATCCCCTACATTTTTATGCTCTATCCGTACTATGATAAACGCGAAGGTGTATTTGTAGGTTTGACGCAGCAAGTATGCATATATGCTACGGATCGACGTGATTTTTTTCCATTGCTATACCTAGTTTATGGACCGGAGAGTAACATAAAGCTACTTACTATCTCGGAAAAATTCACTGTTGTTGTGACTACGAAAGAGAGACGCAATATTAAAGCAAACTACAAAACAATACCCAGTCGCATATTACCAGCAATCACGAAACAAAACTAGCAACAACATAATTAATGAATAAAGCGAAATATAACAGTAATGAGTAAATTATTCAAGCCACGCCTTATAAGCCAACGCAATATTCCGTGAGTCCGACGGAACGCACCCTCCACTCCTGTAACCCTGACCTAGCACTAGAAAATGAAAACATTGACCACTAAAACACCTTATTCATAGACCAAAGATATAGACGAGGTTACGGAAACCCGTTTGCGTCGCCGTCAAAGTAAGCCAACTTATTTTTGTTTATGACAGTAAAAGTATAGGGTAAAAGCCGGATAGTTGCCGCACTTTTCGAAAAGGCTCTATTATTCAAAAATATGTGCTTACTACGATTAATACAACATGTATGTCAAAACATAGGTCTTTGATCTTTAATAGGAGCCTATTTTTGTAAACATAATTAATATTGTTTTCTAGTAAATCCTGTTTTATTAGACCTCTCAAAAAAGGGATAGTTGCCTACCGTGGCGGATAGTAGCCTAACGGAAAAAATGCTTCCGGGGATACTTGCCTCATGCAGGGCTAGACGCCACACTATGATTTTTTTAGATAGAAATAAATTTAATATCAATTTAAGTAATCAGTCTTTATTGTTTATCGATCCTTTATTAAGCGTCTACTAATAAAATATTAATTATCATTATTAAATAGTAAGTATTTAAGTTTTAATGTTTTAAACTATAAAATAAAAATACAATAAAAATAACCTCCAAATGCTGGCCTGTACTTAGGTTAAAGATAAAGCATTGCCATTCAACGTGGCAATGCTGTCAGCAGTTTGGAACGTCGCCTACTGAATTTCACCTAAAGAAAAAGTCTTTGCTTTATTAAAGAATTTGTAATTGCGGATAGTTGCCCCTAGGGCGACTATCCGCAAAGTTAAATAGGGCAACTATCCTTTTTGATACGGATACTTGCCCTTTTTATTTGCGAAATAAATAAAAACTATTTAACAATAAAACTTAATAAACAGTGTAATATAAACTGTAATGCATGCAAATAAACAAAAAGTTGACTGAAACCACAGTCAGTTAAAAAAATATTCAATGGAAATTACTGGCCAATATAATTTTGACGCCCGTCAAAGTTTCGGCGTGGAAGTTTTTTGCTCACACGGACAAGACGCGTACGTCTATTCCGACGTTTTACATGGCACCGAGGCCTGTGGTAGAAGGGCTTCTAATTATAGTAAAGTACTAACACCCCCTACATCCCTAACATAGTGTATTAGACACTGTGGCAAGTATCCCACTGAGGCAACTATCCGGGTTTTACCCTATGGACATAGTACGTACCTAATAGATAATAATTATGCGTAACCTAAGCGTTTCGCACACAATGACATTAAAAGTATTAGTTCTTAGCAAGTGTAAAAAATAAGTCTGCATGAAAAAAATAGTTTTTCAGCAATTACTACTTTTGGCAGTGACTTTTAATTTTCAATTTAGCAATACATTTTATTTACTGAATGTTGCTAATCAGGTCTTGAGTAGGAAAGAGTGTCAGTAATTGTAATGTATTTCTATATTAAGGCATATACAATTGCATACGTACTATTAAGAGTGCCGGCGTATTTTGTTAGCTTCATTAAATGTTTCAGGAACCCCGTCTAAATATTAATAGTTATTTTATAACAATCCCTGTAGAAATTTCTAGGTGGAGCGCAATTTTTTAAAAGAAATGCTCTGATCATCTACTGATCAATTTGTGTATTAGCGCATTTCTGCAAAGAATAACTAAAAGTTTATGTACCGCGTATCATGTATGTGTATATTGTGTATGTGTTAAGTACGTACGTGTGTAACAAACGCCCCTCCTGCCTTCATACCCGCGTGATATTAAAAACGAAGTAGATAAGCCATAGAAGTCGAAACCATATTTTCGTAGATGTTCCTCGTAAACACCACCTTGCTCGTAAACAACACAACATACAAGTGGACCGCTAGTCACACATGACAGACCTTATTTGTAGTATTTTTCTCTATGAATAGCTGAAGCTGATTGTTCAGTTTACGACAGGAGGAAAAGGTGTAGCTCTGGTAAATAGTTTGGATTTTTGGAGGTAACTTTGGGATAATTTAAGTAGTAATGTGCATGCATTACTTTGTTTCCCTTTAATGAGCAATGTACTCAGATAAATTACTTGGCTTGATAATATGAGATACTGCCTTCGGTTAATGAGCTCTGTATTTCACAGTTCTTGATGGCAAATGCCATTTGTTATGGACCGTTGTTACGCTTAGAATTAGGCAAAGGTATCCAAAAAAAAAAAATAAGATTTTGGAGTACTATCGGATTTAGACTGAGTTAAGACAAACTACTTAACTCCTAATTTTTAATTCATATTTTACTCAATTGGTTAATTAGTAGTAGATAGTTTGTTAGTGGTAGGACTAAATCTTTTACGAGTGTCCGTCTGGGTTGTTACCACCGCTTTGCTCGTGAAGTCTGCCGCCAAGCAGTAATGTGCAAGCATTACTGTGTTCCGGTTTGATGAGCAGAGTATCCAGTGAAATTATTGGGCTTATGAGACTTAATACCTAATGTCTCAGGGTAACGAGCGCACTGCAGTGTCGCGCAGGCCTTTGTGTTTCAAAGTTCTGTGGCACTGCAATTGTTATGGGCGGGCGTTATGCTTACCACCAGGCAATCGACCAGCTCGTATCGGTACCAAATAACACACAAAAAAAATTAGTAGTAGATTAGCCAAACAAATAGACATTTTATATTTTCATAATACATAGATCGTAATAATGTATTTAAGTCAGTTTGTACTGAGACATGACTTACAACAGTTCGCTGCTGCTTCCTGTCTATGAACGTACTCGTACCACAAATCGCATGATGCTGTGCCAAGGATGCTGGGCTGTATCTATAGATCTGTAACTTTATCTTATTGTTAACACATTGTTGCAAACTCCAACCAACAATTAAAGTAAACGGCTACTACATACCTACTACGGAAAAAATATTGAATGTGATTTTTTTTAAGTACTAGTCTATGGTCCCTCTAGGTTTAAATACGATTAAATAATATGCAAGTATGAGTACCTACATATCTATGAATTACTGGGTATATGAGCTGCGTGGAGTCAAATTAAAAAAAGTTATCAACACCTTGTCAACACCATTTTTATTTCTTTTTTATATTGTTCCAATTTCAAATAAAATCATAATTTTTTTACGATACCAATCATTAGGAAATATTACAATTAATACAACGTGAACCACTTTTTTTTAACTGACTTCCAAAAAGAAGGAGGTTCTCAATTCAGTTGTATTTTTCTTTTTATGTTTGTTACCTCATATCTTCGTCAATTATAAACCGATTCGAAAAAATATTTTCATCACAATCGGTTCAGTACTTCGTCAGTATAGTCAGTTCGTCACTTTTTAAAGCAAATAATATAATTAGATTTTCTTTTCGGCAGTTCCCATGTTTTGGTCCAGTTCTGAACATGCCTCGTGTAAGACGATAAAATATCTCTTATAGCAATTAAATTACATTGATAGTAGCGTTTTCTGAAACAATGCTTCTGAAATATTGTAAAGGTAGATACAGTTATTTATTCATCGACATTGAAAGTGTCTTTTAATAATAAAATATGGTTATATCATGCTTTTGAGTTGCCAATGTGGTAATGGGTAAATGATTTACTTATTACAGAATTAATACTTTTTTTATACTAAGTATTTGATAACGCGACGAGCCGGTCGTTTGTCTGATGGTAAACACAACGCCGGACAATCACAATTTCAGTGCCACTCAGAATTTGAAACACAAAGGCCTGCGAGGTACTGCAGTGCGCTCGTTACCCAGAGCTACTCTGCTCGTCAAACTGGAAGAGACTTTCCATTTAAATATCAGTTCTTACTAATAATTTCTACGATATAGAGTGCAATATTTTTTCTTTTTGTACTTTATTATTTCGATCGCATTGAAGCTAAGGCTCAGTCATAATGAGCGCTGACGGCTGCTTCCCGCCTATTGTATAGGTATTCATCAGTTATGTACGGTAGGTACTCACTTAGCTTTACACGGAATTGCTAGCATTTTCGCGTTTCCTTCTTTGTCACTGTTTTAATCTTTTATCGTGTTACCACAAAAAAAAAACATTTTTAGACGCCTGTTTAGCTACACAGTGTCTAAAGATAAACGTCAAAAATGGTTAGAAATGTGTTAGACAACGGTTAGATACTACTTAAATCGGGATTTGTGGTTGCTCATATTTAAACACGCAATTAACGCATGTTTAGGAGCTAAACATTGCTTAACGCAGATTTAAAGTGTGTTTAATTTTTTTGTTGTAAGACCGTTAACGTTCGTTAGATGTGATATTTCTCAAAAAACGAAAAGACGTTGCTTTCTAACTTTCTATGCAACACATTCCAAAGTAACAGAAAATGAATAGAAATATTCAAAAGCCGGTTTATTATATTATTGGATAAGGAGACGAGCTGGTCATTTGCCTGATGGTAAGTATAAAGCCAGCCCACAACAATTGCAATGACACTCAGAACTTTGAAACACAGAGGTCTGCGCGGCACTGCATTGCGCCCATTACACTGAGATATTAGTGTTAAGGTGTGTAAGTAGTCCGTGAGGTAGCGGGAAATTTGAAAAAAATATGTTCTTTTACAATTTTTACACGGTCAGGATAAAAAATTTGAGAATATTTTGTAATTTGCGTAAATAACAAACATTTAGACTAATTTTTATGCCTTAGTTTGACTTTTAAACTAAACCAAATTTAAATATAGGTACCATAACTGTAAAACTGTTTTAAATAACTACCAATATTTCAATTTCGAATTTAAATTTCGTATTGATAACCATCTCCTTTTTTGGAAGTCGGTTAAAAATCTTGAAAACTGTAGGATTTTACTTTTTCAAATTAGGCGAAGTTTTAAAGGCAGTCTATGGTTATTATTCAAGGTTTTAGTTTTTACAACGTAAGTAGGTTACATTTCAGCACAAGACCGCGATTAGTCTGTTAAAATAATAAAACAAAGGAAACGACGCGGCCCCAAGTTTCAAGTTTTATCTTTATTCACCTACTTTTCAAAGGACGCAGGACATCATTCATTTTATTATCATACCTAATTAAAATAATACAGATAGGCTGCAAGGAATTGCATTTTTAATAAACATCAACCGGTTTTAATTATTTAAGGCGTATATAGCAGGTAAATAACTTCACTTAAAAAGTTTTTTAGTAAAATCTGATGAGCTTCTGGCACTAGAAAAAATATATGTCATTATTTATCATATCAGTTGTTGTGATCAAAATAAGTTTTTACCAAATTCACTCGACAAAAAAAAATTCAAAATTACGTCTAAAAATGAGTTTGCAATGACATTTCTGTTATTTATAAATGTATATTGATAGAATTAACAAGACTTAGGTACGTATTATATAATAACAAAAAACTTCGCTGTGGTATATTTACAATGCATCGAATTTTGAAGTAATTACGCTTTTTTAGATTTTTACTCAATTGTAGTGGCCCGCGCGGTCTTCCTTCTCTTTTAAACCAATGCAAATCGACAGTGTGTGCCTTAAGATGACATGCATATGTAAGCGTACGGTACATGTGTATGCATTACGCAAATAATTTATAACTGGTTAAGTACGTAATTTCAGGTGTTTTACTTTAGTAATTTAGTTTTAGTAATGGCATTATTTTGAGTTAATCCGAAACGTGCTATTTAACCGACTTGAAAAAAGGAAGCTATCAACTCGACACGTAAATATATAATATGTAGGTACATAGTATTATTGGAACTGAAATATATTCACATATGATAATCTATTACGGCCAAACAAATGCCTATACAAAATTTTATAGGTGTAGGTATGTATGTTCTTATGTATGTATGTTTATCCAAATTATATAAAAATATCGGAGCAACGGATCAACGTGATTTTTGGCATAGATATAGTTTATGGACCGGATAGTAACATAGGCTACTTTTTATCACGATAAAGTGCACGGTTCCTGTAGTGGGAACGCGGGTGAAAACCGCGGGCAGTAGCTAGTTCTTAACTAGTTCGGTACGCGGTTATTTTTCGTATTAGTACTAACAGGACGATGCGTATTTTTTTTAAATAATACCGTTTTTTTTTCGCTTTGTTCGATTAGGTCGTTTGTCTGAACGCCTGCCAATTAGCAGCTGCACTCTGCAGTCATAAGTAAAATAAAACATGATTATCAATACATACTCGCTTATATTTGTTTTAACCATTTACATTACCAGATTCAGTCCTTGGTTTTACCACTTTTAACTTATGACTGCTAGTACTACCAAAATGCGAAAACTATCGTGTTTATATCTACATAATTACTATCTATCTATATATATATAAAAAGCGAAATGTCTGACTCACTGACTTTCTCGAAAACTACTTGACCTACGAAACTGAAATTTGACAGGTATATAGGTAATTTATAGGTAACTCATAGGCGCAAACAAAAATAGACCTTAAGGTGACGAACCTTTTCTTACTATGACTGTACATCGTTAATGTCACGTACGCCATTACGTTATTGTTTAATTTTTACAGAACTTGACGTTGATACCAGAACTAACTGCTGGGTCTTAGCACTTTTCATAAGAAGCAAGGCTTAGTTTATTTTGATGTCACAACGTCCTTATCAGGTACTTAGGTACGTGTTGATATAGGACGATGTTTTGAGAAATCACAAGTTTATGTGAATGGGTGTTGACTGTTGATGTGTGTGTACCTATCTATTTAATATGCAACTAGTGAAATAATAGCTGCGTAACAAAATGTCAAAATCAAGCATAATTTTGACGTAGATATTGCGGCTCTTATGAATATTAGGATACTATTAGGTAGATAGATCATAGATAAACTATTTAGAAGTATAGGTATCGAAAAATCTCATAAGAAATTTTTAAACTAAAACAACTTAAATTATTACTACAATAGGTGATCAAAGCAAGGTCTTCCAAACAATCATTCATAGAGAGGAATACCATTGCGTTATAGAGGAATAACATTGATATGGATGGCGACTTTCACAAAAATACAATAGATAGTAGACTAATAATTATAACATAACTGTTAAATATATTATATACTTACCTAAAACTTACTAAAGATAAGCGCACATGTCATGAAATAAATATAAACTATACGGCATAAAATAAATAAACAAAGTAATAAAATATAACAAAGAAAATGAGATAGTGATGGAAATATATAAAAACATTTCACTTGTGTAAACACTTACGGTATTACCACAGAAAAATGAAACACACCTGTTGTACTCTCGCATGCCTAAGTCGCGTGTTTAAACATGAATAACCACTAATCTTAATTTAAGGAGTGTCTAATCCTTGTCTAACTCAATTCTGTTGTGACGTTTCTAATAATTATAGACTTTTATCATTAGACACTATCTAGCAAAACAGGCATTGAAAAGTTGTTTTTTGTGGTAACAAGGCTACTAGTGTTTTTATACTATTTGATAACGAGACGAGCTGATCGTTTGCCTGATGGTAAGCATAGCCGGCCCATAACAATTGCCACTCAGACGTTTGACCCTGCGTCTAGCTAAACAGGCGTCCAAAAGTTACTTTTTTAGCGTATTAACTGTCTTCCACCAGTCGACCACGTTGAGATATAGTGATCAAACTCTAATAAGCTATCATGTATAAAATTGTATTAATAAAACTTAAAGTTAGTTCCTGGCTTTGTATCAAACAAAAAGCACCTGTGGGAACCGCAGACAATCTCAGCAGAGTAAACTCGATTCTTATCAATCCATCAACAGATTCACTCTCGCATGAAAACACCTACCTATAGAAAAACTGTAATGTATCTATCTACTTGAAGCAGCCAATAAAAGCGAAATACTTGAGGCACTGCCAGTTATCAAAATTTACGTTTTTAGTTTTGCTCTATGCGATTTACGTAAGCCAGAGCTACTGTTGTGATCCTCCATGGCCAGAGCCAAGTTGGAAAAGTTTATGTTTTTTTGACACCTTCGAATCAAATTCACGTACATACTCTTTACATATAATGCTTCTTTTGGAGGGAATAAGAAAAATAAGTTTGTTGTATTTTCAATGTATGCATTTCACTCGTGTATATTCACGAACACTTATCGGTAAAATGACTAATAAACACTCGAAATGTACAGGTTATACCTAGTAGGTTTTATTTTTGCGTTCGAGCCAAAACTAGAAATAAACTTTTTTATGTAAGTTGTTCCTGAATATACAAAAACATGTTTAGGACGTCCCTGGAAAGCTGGAGTGAAGGAGCGTTTTGATCATTTGTTTTTACTATCTACTCTCAATGTTAGATCCATAAACCTAACTGATGTTACGGATTTAGAACGATTTGAATGCAATGATGACCACGACTAAGCTCTATTTTCATTGTGTTTTTTTTATGTTATTTGGTAACGAGACGAGCTGGTCGTTTGCCTGATGGTAAGCATAACGCCGGCCCATAACAATGCTTGCACACTACTGCTTGGCGGCAGACTACACGAGCAAAGCGGTGGTAACAACCCAGACGGACACTCGCAGAAGAGTTAGTCCTCCCACTAACAAAACTGAATTAGTGAACCGAATGCAAAATACTTAAGTTAGTGGGAAAATTGTGATTTTTTTTCCAGTATGTGTCTTTAGGCATTCAAGAATGAGATGTTACGCAATTAGAATTATACAAACCGTGACTACAAACATTGTAAATAGATGATATAAGTAAGTAGTTAGTACCAGCCGCTATCTACGGCTTTGCTTTTGGAGACTCTTGACGATCTTGACTTAATTTTAAATGGGATCTCCTCAGACTACTTATAAAAATTGGTCAAAAATGATCAGGTTGGTCAATTTTGACCAAATGTTGATAGTGGTCAGGAAATTACTCAAGTATAACCAGAGTAGGTACTCTTGTTTTTACTTAAGTCATTTCCTTCAGTACATTTCGTCGTAGGTACGACGAAATAAGAGAAATCGCCGATTAAAAACACAAACGAACAGTGAACTACTTTGTCACAAGAAAGGATCTCAAAACGTGTAAATGCATAAGTTTGGTGAGCGCGGGTGTACGGCTAAGGGGTGTCTTTAGGTTTACTGGTCTGTGACCTGTGGTTCGACCTTACGCGCCCAGGCGCTCTGTTCTCTATATATTTTGTGCGGAAAGAAGCCGGCGTTTGTGGTCGAATGTGCGCGGGATGCGAGCCATAAACGCGGCCACGCCTTAGCTTATTACTCCGACGCATCTACTCGAACGCCCAGTGTGTACGATGCCATGTAAAATGTATAAAAATCTTGTCCACAACTTGTGGACGCATTAGTGGCCACATTCGGTGACTAAATGTACTGCTACACTTGCCTATGTTAGTTGAAACTAGAAAAAATGGCCCACAAAATCAATCCAACGTCTTCTTTTGTAAATATAGGCTTACGTTTGCGATTGACCACTGTATCATATAAGCAACGATGTGGTAGACGACGAAGCACGCTTGCCTAGAAGATACCTTATATGCACTCGCGCCTTGAAACAGCCAAAGAAAACAGGTTAAAGCTGATGTACCAGACCTAGGCAAGGAGATCACTTCCTACCACAGACCAGTACTGGATATGTGCTTCCTAATCAATACGTCTTTTTAACTAGTGATGTTTTATTTTTGCAGTCAAGCGGATCGCCGTTGGAAGCGTCAACTGATCCATTAACCATTTGTTGAGTCCGCGCGACCGCCGACATATATCGACACCTGCCCGCATAGGATGGTAGAAACTGACCCCGGGCCCAAGAAACCTCACAGTAAGCATTTCTTTGAAGCCATGACAAAGTGCCCCAGCATCTACTAGATGTGTTCCGGTAGCCACAACACATCATGATAAACAAACAATCATGATAATGCAACAAATTGTCACCTTGTATGGGTAGTAGCTAGCCAGGAAAGCACTAGAAAATGCCCTAGGACCATGCTATGGTTGCATCACGATGTTTTCGTTCATCGAAAGCTCAAGCTCATCGTAGGAGTCCAACCAACGACATCCAGAATTACACAAGGTCTGAAAATGAAAAGAAAACATACACGTTTCGCTCGCATATAATGTGATTCTTCCGCAGATCATTTAACGAGCTAGTGTGAAACGGCTAGCTTTTAGAACTTGCAATAATAATAATTATGTGGGTACATTCACATACATTAGTTCGCGGTGTATTTTCCACTGTCCTCTGTCAATAACAAATTACTTAGCATCAGATTCAGTCCTTGGTTTTACCTTAAATATGGCTGCTAGCGCTATATTGCAGTGCGAAAACTATCGTTTATCTCTACTTGGTATTCATGTGTTTGTTTGGTTGTCGTTCTTTCACGTGACGAAGCGATAGATCGGCGTGATTTCTTGCATATAGAGACAGTTAATGGGGCCAGAGACTCTGGAGAGGGACATAGTATAATATAGGCTGCTTCATCAAGGAAAGAAGTACTGTCCCCACGGTGGAATTTCCACGTGGGAGAGACCATGGGTGGCTCCTATTTTGAAATAAAAAAATTAAAGTTCTCTTTTCATTTTGTTTCAGATTGTGATGTAAAAAGTGACCTCCAGTTGAACGGCCCAGGTTCCAAAGCTGCCGAGCTTGGTAAGCTGAAAATTAATAAACTATCTGTAGATAGCTATAGCACGGATAGATTTGGAATGATCTTTTGGGGAGAATTTCTTGTACAAAGTTTTTTATACATATTTCGATAGATTCGAGAAACTTAAACTCAAAACTAAACTTAACTCAATTCAAGTCGGAAAATTTGTTTATCACCAAACCCGAGAATATTTACGTAATTACATATTATGTAAATTAACTTTTTTTTGCATTGAAGTGACGAGACAATATCATTATTACTTTCAATTATGTCACTAGCCATTGATTCCATTTATTTGTGTGTGAATAAATTCCATCTCCATGGTATATGGTAAGCGCTACCCCGGCCCATATTCCATAATATATAGGTATATATGTATTGCCACCATATTATGACACGAACAAAAAGCTTCCGTTTGTTTAATTGTCTACAATAACGTAAAGAATGCAACAGTTTCAAATAGTTCCATTATTAAATTATGTTTTCGCATTGTGGTCCGTAGAGGTAACTACTTCCTTCCCATGTAGGACATTTCCTCTCGAGGTGTTAATGAATGTATCATACCTGCGCCTACGGTCAAGTACGGTCAGTTATTTACATCACAGGACCTTGTCACAATGAACAGGCTTTCCCAAGAGCATGGATCTATATAATATCCATAGTTATATAATTATGGACACTGAAACGCAATGGTTTATTTTATATTACATGCGGTGCGAGTACGGATCTTTTCGATAAATAAAATTCGATAAAATTGACAGTTAAAATCGATAAAACCCACTTTATCGATCTTAACTGTCAATTTTATCGAATTTTATTTATCGAAAAGATCCGTACTCGCGCCGATGGTGGGCTTATTGCCCTGAGACATGAGGGTATCGAACGCATGTGTTAGTGCTACGCAAATCTTTGTGTTAGGTATGTGTTAAGTTTTAGGTCGCACTGCAATTGTTAGAGGCAGGCGTTAGGTTTATCATCAGGCCAACGACCTAGTCGTATCGTTACCCAAACATAAACGTGTCCAGCTGTGTCGCAGGTGGACATAGGTACATATAGATACACATCACAACACCAACAACCAAAACCCAAGAACAAACTTTATATTTACCACACATATTATACAACTAGCTGTGCCCCGCGGCTTCGCCCACGTAGCCTAAGTTACTCCTTGTAGCATCAGCTATCGGCCAGTGAAAGTCCCGTCAAAATCAGTTCAGCCGTTTCGGAGATTACCCGGAACAAACAGACAAAAATTTTAAAAATGGTTGTTTTGTTATAGGTACCATTATATACTTTAAAAAGCTGTTATTTTGATATTACAAACACTTCAATTTTGTTAATTTGTATAGATAATAGAGCTTAAAGACCTAGAAGAGAGTTTAAGACCTATTTCTGCAAAAAAATAATTTGAAATTGAAAATCTGGCCCAGCCGAGAATCAAACCTTGTGCCCTGGTTTTTCAGGCAGCAAGTGTTACTAACAACTTAGCCACAAGCTGAAAAAGACCTTATTGAATAAAATAAAATTAAAATACAAAGTTTGTAATATTTATAGTATATAGATGATTACATGGTATACATGAACGGTACGCTTAAAGATCATTTTAAATTAGTTCAGCACGCTGCACTGCGTTCATTTACCCTGAGGCGTGAAGGTCCAACCTGCATCATTAGAACTGGCTCCCGCTGGCTGAGCCGGAACACGTAGTACACAAGGCTTTAGTATAATGGCTGTTACAACTGACCTTTTTGTTTGGACACGTAAGATCACGTGTAGATTGCGTAGCTGTGTAAAGCTGTGCTATTTATTTAAAGACAGCGATTTTATTTTGTTACAAACAAGCATGACCAATTGACCACTGATATTATACCTACTTCCTAAAATTTACCACTTAGTTCGATCTTGGTGGACTATAGAACGTCATAAATAAACATTTTTAACTTTTCTACTAAAGGTTACGATTTTAGAATATGACTTTGTCTAAACCCCCTATTATAGCTGTACATTGAGAAATCAACACTAATCGCTTTATTCACTTTCAGGCGTGGTACCGTCGCTGAAAAAGAGCAAGGACCCAGAAAAGGGCTCGAACTCGGAAAAGGCTGACTTCGAAAGGGCTATCGAACTAACCGGTAAGTTTATAAACTTTTTAAATATTACTTTTTACAAATTAGGTAGTTTTAGAAAAGGAGACGAATAATAATAATTTTTACTCATTCATAATTTTGAAAATGAAATAACCCCGGAAGTTGTTTTTATAGATGTTCAAAATTTACGACGTAACCGGAAATAACTGGGTAAAAATGAGATTTGTCAAAAGTTGCTCCGTTAATAATTCCCAACAAACTTTTTATTCACTACTTGGACAATTTCATTATTATTTCTGAAAATAAAAGTTACTTCACCTTAAAAAAAGCCAAAGTAACTATAGCTATCCTACTATTGAGTCTTCATCTAATAAACCGTTATGAGTTATAGGCGACGTTCCTAAATACTTGTGGAATGTGGATACATATGGTCCTTAATCTTTGTATTGAGTGTATTGATAGCATTTCATTACCTTTATGATTGTCTCATTGACAACACAACACCAGCGAACCCGACCCGTTGTCATACTAGTAAATAGTAACCAGACTAACCAACGCAGTGCCGCGCCGTTGCCGCCCGCCAGCTCTGTATCAATGTAGAGCGATATTTTCGAGATTGTAGAGCAGCGTCCCTTGGTCGACGCTTGCAAATTAATTACGTTTCTGTTTTTGTTAAATAATTTATTTATTAGTACTTGACCAAAAACATACAATTAAATTAAAATTTGAGTTGCAATTCAGATTCTTTGAGTCAAATATGTAAATAGAACTATTTACCTATCTCCCAGCTAGGATCATACTCAATATTTCAACTATAGTAAGTACAGAATACTGGTAAGTAATATATATTTGACTCAATGATTCTGAATTGCAACTCAAATTTATATTTAATTTTATGTTTTTGGGCAAGTACTAATAAATAAATTATTATCTGAGAGTTCTCTCAGATTTTACTTGTCGACTGTATCTATTTTCTGTTGTTCTTATTTCTTTACACGTGCCTATTGTACCTATACGTAATACGACTTATTTGTTAAATGTCACTTTCTCGGTTGTATTCAGTGGTATTAATTTTCTATATAAATATAGAGAAGCCCAAGTAGATACCTACGTAACTTGAGACCAATCATACCATTACTGGTTTGTTATTTCTACTTTACCTACTGGAATATTTCACACCGTTTATTGTCTATAATTTTATGAATGAATGCTGACGATGCAAACTGAGGAATGACGGTAGTGCCCGGTGTAAACAAACAGGGTTCCAGGAAGCTGCCTCGTGTCACGCTCTGCTCGAAAACAACATGGGGTGTCACAGTGGTGCGATACTCGTATGACCGCCAATCAACGTATGTGTTCAACAGCGTATTACGCTGTTGAACACATTCCTTCGAATAACATTACTCTATACAGACACGTGTTCCGTAGGTACACTTTTAGAGTAGGTCATAGATTAAAAGAAATATAATGAACTAAACACTGTTTTAGACTTTCACGGTTATTCACTACTTTATACATTGTAACGGGATATTTACCGTGATTATTATAAGCTGGTGATAAAATATAATGAACTAGACAAGCTAACAAGATAAAAACGTAAACACGGGGAAAATATCTGCATCATCAGCCGGAAGACGTCCATTGCTGAACAAAGGATTCTCCCATAGAGCACCACTTGGTAAACATCACTAAGGCTAAGATTACAAATGTAGTTGACCAGACACCACAAGCGGCATCTGGTCACGGGTACGACTCTTGCCATGTGATAGTTATAGACTTTCTCAACCGTCTTTTTCGTGAGCAAGTTCGACTTCCTCAACCGTTTTACCTTTTTCGTGAGCAAGTTGATTAGTTACTAGTGCGAGCTACTGGGGTGCAAGTAAATAAAATAAAAGATATTGATAACATATATGTTCCATAATAATTAAGATTAGATGTTGACCATGTCAAGAAAACTAAATTCAACTTTTAACTTTATAGTATTTACCAAAATAATGCTTGAAAGGACCTTTAAAAGTAGACGTGCTGCTTAGGTTCATAAAAAATCGTAATTTTTAAAACGCACCTCATTAACTTTGCTTCGTGCCAGTTTATTCATCACGATTTCAAAGACTAGTATATATTTCACTTTCTTCAACATTGTTTCTTGTTATTTTATTTAACGCTTCTGGTCTGTGTGACATTTGTTTGGGTCTAGGTCATTGAAATTTTTTGTGTAAGTACCTAGTTACCTACGGAAGTAAGTATAGAAATGATACTATACCCATATCTAACCTTGTCTAATAACCATGTTGCTTTGAATGAAAACGAACTATGTTTTGAAAGTCATACATAACGCAGGCAATGGAGTATTTTACTATTATTTACTTTATAGGTTATACCCCGTGTGCATTTATCTAAAAACCTGCAGCATCGAATGTTTTAATACCCGGCTTTCTCTGCTAAAATAAATGCCTCATAAATCTACAACAATATACAATATAATCATAAATTATACCATAATAAAGGTTGTGTTATTTAGCCACCGAGAGTTTTTTAGTAGTTCTTGTTGTTTTTTGTGGATATCAAAAAAATGGTTTTTCCTTTCTCACTTCCTCACCGTGTTGTTATGTTGCAGGATATGGACGCTTCCACTACCTGCTGCTGGCCGTGTGCGGCCTCGTCAGCACATCCGAGGAGATGGACGTCATCTCCATGTCGTTCATCCTGCCCTCAGCGCAATGCGACCTAAACCTCACCACACAAACGAAAGTGAGTACATGCTTACTGGGCTTTATCGTCACCCGATTACCGGAAATGTCGAATTTATGGCAATGTGATCTGGAAACGCAGTTTTCTTCCCATCTGCTCGGGACTGATACCAAGTTTCCTTCTACTTTATCACCGTGCAATGCTTTTCCTTCCCCATTCAGAGCGATTAGTCCCAGAACGAATTAACTAATTCATCACGTGTTTTTTTTTGTTTGCGGCTGGTATTGCTTAGCCAAATGTGGAAGTACAATGGTGCCAATTCTGTTGGCACAATTTAAACTAAACTAGACTAAAATTTAGTTTAGTTATGTCAAACGTGGTTTGCTATTCAGGAAAGACAAGATTAAACTAAAATTTAGTTTGACAACACTATAATTATTTTAGTTACTTAATTTAGTCTAAGTGGTCATTTATCTATTCTGTTGTACCAAATTTACGTCTAAAATTAGAGACGTGAAACTAAAATCCGACTAAGTTAGTTGGCATGAAAATGAACGCGGACTAAAATTTATTTAGTTATTTCACCGCTATTCATACGAAATTTTCGAGTAGTTTTATCGTCATACGTGTTTGTGTTGCCTTGGAACAAGTAATTTTATATATTTTGTAATAAGTACCTACTCTACTACACATAATGGAGGAGTTTATGATGGTTGTTGGTGGCTCTTGTAGATTCATCGGAAAGATAAACTTTCTTTTATATCTTCACTTCAACTCTTCAAGCGAAAAATTCCTTACCAGGTTGGTAGTTACAGATTATAATATGTACAACAAAATATTTTACTGAAAAGCAATTGTAGATATTAAAAATACAGGAACTTACTCTTCATAGAAACTATCAAGAACGAATTCGAATGGAAGGTTTGCAGGTTTGAGTTCGGAAGTATACCAATCGAGTTGTGTATAAATTTTTTTTCACAGGTAGGTCTTTTTATAAGAAGTCTTTAGGCGAAGTTTCAAATTGCGAAAACAGATAGTTTTGGAGAAATAATTTTTCAAAAGTTGAAGTTAAAAAATTTATGTTATCTATGGACACAACCCTTCCGTTTTACCTGCTATAATAACACTCGTAAAAAATTCGTATATCGTAAAAAACAACAAACGAGTACCGACGAGTATACTATGTTAATTAATTTGTGGTAGGTTTTAATAAAAGTAATGCTAAGATTTATTATTGAATCTGCCAATCCTGAATTAGGTTAATTACAGTCACATATTATATACACGAAGGCTAAAAAAATTACACTCCTTTTTCGTTAAATCGTGTAAAAATGATCGGTCCGTCAAATCCATCAATTATAATGTATAGGTATTAATTAATATTCGACACGCTGGCAACTCTAACAATTCAATTTAGTGTAAATTTGGTGCTGTCAATACGGTGACTAAATTTAATCAGACCGTTCATCAGAATAGCTTTTAGAACTCTCTAAACTAAATTAAGAAATTTTATAGTTTAGTTTAGTTTAGTCAGGTGAACAAGAGAATTGGCACCAATGTCAATGTTATCAACAATGATTAAGTTTCACCTTTATTCATTTTATTATTTGAGTATCTAGGAGTCCAGTAATATTATTTCTAAGTATAAATCAATAAAACATGTTAGCTACAATTAGATCGTAGGTATGTTTACCGTTCTATCGATAATAGGTATACGTAAAGTAATAAATACCTACTTTTATTTATCACGTGCAGTTACAGAATACATTAGTAGTAATAATTATCACTTAAAATGATTAGGTATACTTACAACAAATATATTACATTGAATCTAAGATATGTTTTATAGTTAAAGAAAGTAAACTCTATTTAAACATTTCACGTAGAACTTCGAAAAAGTAAGAACTAAAGGAAACAAACTATAATAACTGCAAAGTAACAGGTAAATTATTTTAAAAACATTGGCAATCTTTGGACATATAAATACTTGGGCAAATCTGATGAGACGATACGTCACCAATTTGCCATTACGGACTGCAAATTACCATTAGCCACCTTCTAAGTTTATTATTATACTCGGACACACTACATAACATAAAATTCATAAATTAGACATACTTACATAAATCAATGCCGAGTAGATATTTAGCCTCTGGTACCAATATCATTTTCAAACTCCCCGTTCTGATAAGCGCGGTGCGAGATGGTGTCATTAGTCATAATATCACACTCTTCGCTTAAAAACCTTCTACCTACTCTTATTTCTTTATTTAGAACGATTTAAATATACTTCCTAGAAAACATTACCAATCAATCCGTGGGAACATAACTCAACATTATGTAACATTTTTCCTATAGGTAAATACATCTTAAGTTATTTTTATTTACATCTATTATAATAACAGAAAAAGTAAACAACATAAACTAAAATAACTAAATAATATATATATAGGTAAATTATACTTAATCAAAAATCGAGTGATTTCTATGTATTCCCAAAAATTCAGTACAAATTCGTCATACTATAAACAGAAACATTTTGTAATGTTTTTGCAAACGCCAAACGAAACCGTAATTAATCGTGACTATTGATTAGTGTTAATGATACCTTCGTTCAACTTTATAGCCGCATAAAAAAGGTTCCAAATTGTAAAAAAAATTAGGTTTTGTGTGCTGAAATACAATGAATTTGGCGAAAAATTCTGCGGTTGTTATAAAATATGACTTTTAAAAATTTAATATAGTTATAGGCACTATACATTATAGTTAGACAAGTACCTCTTCCTCCTTCCTGCCCTTGTCCCAGTTTTACCAGTGAAATTACTGGGCTTATGAGACTTAATACCTAATGTCTCAGGGTAACGAGCGCACTGCAGTGCCGCGCAGGCCTTTGTGTTTCAAAGTTCTGAGTGGCACTGCAATTGTTATGGGCCGGCGTTATGCATACCATCAGGCAAACGACCAGCTCGTCTAGTTACCAATAACATAAAAAAAACATATAACAAAACAACCATTTTTTAAAAAGTTCCGTCTGTTTGTTCCGGGTAATCTCCGAAACGGCTCGGCCGATTTTGACGGGACTTTCACTGGCAGATAGCTGATATTACAAGGAGTAATTTAGGCTACTTTAATTTTAGAAAAAGAATTAGGGTTTAGCGAAAAAAAATAAAAACCATGAAATCCAATATCTCCGCGCGCAGGTGACTCCGCGGGCAATATTTTTATATATAAATGTATATGTATATTTGTATATATATACTAATATATAAAATAAGAATAAATAGTATAATGTTGTGAGGAAACTATGTAGTAAACTATTTAATTTTCATAATATCAATATCAATAAATTAATATGTAGAATTGTAGATACAGTTTTATTCACCTGCGTCCCATTTGAAAGGTAATCGTGGGAGATTAATAAATGAATCTCATGTAAGGTAATGGAATTTCATAATTAACATGTGAGTATTACTCGTATTGCTATCCTTTTCGACAGACAATGGGCAATAATATTTTTATTTCCTTATAACACGTTTTTGCCGCTATTCTCATCAGCAATTATAACAATGCCCGAGCGTATATATCTGGGCTAACTCTTCTGCGAGTTCCTGTCTATATGGGTACCACAGTTTTTTCAAGTGTGTAGACGTGAGGAGCTGTAATTGGTTCCCTGTTTTGTAATATTTTTCTGAAAGGTTTTAAAACTGTTGGTTGTCGCCTAAGAATTAAATTATACCGTCGAAGTACATGCCTAGAAATGCGGACTGCCTCGCTGCCTCTCACATTCCAGAACACAATACGTCAGCGACAGTTTTTTTTTGCAACAAATTTTATAATAGATATACAACTCTTAGCCTAACGTACTTATAATTAATAACCTTCAGTACGTAGCAGCGGTGCAGTCATATTAGAACATGAATAAACGTAAACAATTATTTCACGTCATAGCTAGTTAGAAATATAGTAGGTATCTATTTAAATAAAGTAGAAACTACTCAATATACCTATGCACGTGCTGTACGTAGTTTTGGTAATAGGCATTAGGTAGGTATAGGTAACGACATTATGCATGAATGATCCCATTCATTCCTCAGACTAATAATACTAACTAAGTACCTATATTATATTAAGTAGTACCTACCTACGCAGTATAGATGAAATAATCGTAGTAAGTATCATAATATCACTTTAAACGAGCAATTCTTATAAGTATTTAAGTATAGTGTACCTATATACATTTACCAATTGATTGTGAGATTGTCCGTCTCTGAATAGGGAGGACTCACACTCAGGCACGCATATTGCAATATGTACTAACATTACCAGCTACACACACACACACAAGTTTATTTATCTTCAAACATACATAGCCAAAACTTAATCTAAATTCTGCCAAACTACTGAGTAGTTTGTAGGCAGACGCAACTCTCATTAACATAATAATTAAGCTATGCAAGTATATAGGCATTAAGAAAGTTTATAATTTTATTTATATAATTATGTATATGCATCTCGTTCATTTAAGTACATATATCTACATTTAAGGACTTGCGCACTCACACATATAAATACATATAGGAACATGCATTCACATGCACATATATAGACAATAAACACCGAGGCATATACATACTTATTATACAAATCATGTACACGTAACCCTAATTTTGCATATAATAAATCATTTTTATACGTTTTTGCAAATTACTCTTCAATCTGTTCCAATAGAACTTTTTTCAAAGCTACCTTAAAACTACATTTTGTTACGTTTGTTTCAAGTTCCTTATCTAAATTGTTAAATAATTTTGGTACAAGCCATTTCCTAGTACGTTTTCCATAGTAATTTTTAAACTTGCTGACCTACGCTACGTTTCAAATAATTAGCATCATACTTAGATCAGTTAGTGGGAGGACTAACTCTTCTGCGAGTGTCCGTCTGGGTTGTTACCACCGCTTTGCTCGTGAAGTCTGCCGCCAAGCAGTAGTGTGCAAGCATTACTGTGTTCCGGTTTGATGAGCAGAGTATCCAGTGAAATTACTGGGCTTATGAGACTTAATACCTCATTAGGTATTAAGTCTCATAAGCCCAGCGTCTCAGGGTAACGAGCGCACTGCAGTGCCGCGCAGGCCTTTGTGTTTCAAAGTTCTGGGTGGCACTGCAATTGTTATGGGCCGGCGTTATGCTTACCATCAGGCAAACGACGAGCTCGTCTCGTTACCAAATAACATTAAAAAAAAAAAAAAAACAATATATTGTTAATAAATCGCAGAAATATGGATAAATCCTTTATTTCCGAAGAAACGACATTTCCTGAATATAAGGTCCTAGGTATATAATAGGTACCTACTTATTTAGTTGTGACATCATTCGTTAGTGAAACTTGCAAATTGATGTAAAGACATTGACATCAAATATTTAGTATGCAAATAAATAGCACAACGCTAATTTTGGACAAGGTTAGCGAAAAAACCTTTTTGTCATTCCGAAAAAGGTTTTTTTATAGATACTAATGGATAACGAGGCGACCTGGTCATTTGCCTGATGGTAAGCATAACGTCGGCTCATAACAATTGCAGTGCCGCTCAGAACTTTGAAACACAAAACCCTGGGCTGTACTGCGTTGCGCTCGTTACCCATAGACCAGTAATTTCACTGACTTCATTGCTTATCAAACCGTAATACAACAATACACAATTGCAGATGCCTGCCTGGCGGCAGACTACACGATCAAGCGGTGGTACCCACCCCGTCGCCTATAGCTATACCTATATATGCGTAGTCAATCCTGAGACAGATATAATATTAAAAATAAAATCCTGTAGTCCTAAAATCCTTGATTCACACTTCATAAATGCTCGATGGCATCAATAAATTGTCCCCGACCGGCGACCCAACCGTTGCTGATATGCTAATTTTATATGATACCTTTTGTTACCAGGGATGGCTGAACAGCATTATATTCATCGGCATGATGGTGGGCGCGTACGCGTGGGGCTCCGTGGCGGACTCGGTGGGGCGCAAGCGAGTGCTGATCGCCATATCGATTATCAACGGCGTGGCCATCGTCGCCTCATCCTTCAGCCAAAACTACGAGCTGTTCATGCTGTTCCGGTTTATAAACGGCGCCGCGTAAGTATCTACCCATCATGCATGTCACTGCTTCTATCCTGCGCTCAGCGATTTTCGAAAGTTTATATCGGGCTGGTGCCTACTAAAATTGATTAAAGCAAGCGTTTCTGATCATTTCATAATTTTTTACACATCTGGCTTAAAAGGCTCTATCGGCAAATTCAACCCTTTGCATGGCTAGAATGCTGCAAATCTTTGTGCGGCATCATCTGCTATAATAATCTAGTTATCAACCTATCTAAACGAATTACTATGTTAAGCCTAGTTTACCTATCGGCTATCCAGCAGAGTTTTGAAAGGTGAATTTGTCTTACAGGTTAGGTGGATCAGGTCCCGTGATCTGGTCATACTTCGCGGAGTTCCAGCCCAAGAAGAAGCGTGGCGCTATGTTGAGCTTCATGGCTGCGTTCTGGACCCTCGGTAATCTATTCGTCGCTGGACTTGCGTGGGTGATCATTCCTGCAGGTATGACTCCAATTACCTTGTCAGGGCCTTATCTAACCTATACCTCCATCCAAATTAGTTTTTGATTTACTTTAATAATCGTGTTTAAAATAATTTCGATACCTACATCTTATACCGACAAATATTTAAATGTTAACTTATCTAACTTGTTTCTTCTTTCATTACAGAAATTGGTGTTAACACAGTCGGTTTCGTTTACAACTCCTGGCGAATCTTCCTGCTGGTTATGTCACTGCCTTCATTCATAGTGGCAGCGCTATTATTCCTCCTACCAGAGTCTCCTAAGTTCCTCATATCCTCCGGTCGTCATGACGAAGCCTTAGAAGTCTTCCGCGGCATCTACCTCATGAATACTGGCAAGAGTAAAGAGCTATACCCCGTGAAGCAGATATTAGTAGACGAACCGCTGCACAGTAACAAGCCTCAGAAGAAGAAGAGCATAGAGGAACCCCAAGTGCCTAAGTCAAAGATAAGGAAAATGCTTAGCGATATTGTGGAGCACAGCAAGCAACTATTCGTGCCACCTATACTCAAATTCACTACGATCTCTATCACAATCAACTTCACATTCCATATTGGGTAAGTTTAAATTAAAACTAGAGCCATCATATGAGTAATTAAAGTACGTTGCTAAGAACAGTAATATTGGGTAAATTTAAATTAAAACTAGAACCACCATATGAGTAATTAAAGTACGTTGATAAGAACATAGTTATTGGGCGAGTTTAAATTCAAAGTAGAGCCATCCTATGAGTAATTAAAGTACGTTGCTAAGAACAGTGTAAAATTGCAACATTATGATCTGATTTGTCAACAACAAATAACAACAAATTGTCCCTCGTCCAGGTACTACGGTTTAATGATGTGGTTCCCCGAGATGTTCAACCGCTTCGACGAGTGGTCCCGCGCGCACGACAACGCAGAGGCTGACATCTGTCAGGTGACAGCGTACGTCACGCAAATGGGCACCCACTCCGCGACCGCACTGTGCGACTCACACATACACTCCGACGTGTTCATGGAGTCGCTCATCACAGTCGCTGCAGCCATACCCTCGAATATATTCGCTGTGCTTGGAATGGACCGGCTTGGCAGGAAATTCTTTTTAGGTAAGAAAACAATCCGCTTTCTTTTTAACCGACTTCCAAAAATTGGTATAGATTACGCTTTTCTGATCACAAATTTAAAATTTATTTTGTTTTGATTTTGTATCGCCCTTTTTCAAGATACATACCGTGGGTAGTAACGATGGATGGACTCAACTCCTACAGCGTGTAAGGGTTATGGGTTCGATCCTGCGACAGGTCAAACATTTGAGCACAGAATAAAAGTGCTAGTGGGTATACCATATTTGTGGGTAGACTTACAGTGACATCAGATATTAAGGAATAATGTGTTCAAAAAAATTATTTGCCATTATTATATATTCTGTGCCCTGATGTAAGCTCTTCGCGAGAACTAATGATCTCGAGAAAAGTTTTACTAGGTATCATACCTTGTTATTCTTTCTTATAACCAAAATGAAATGATTCCAGTGTTCGCAACATTCTCCGCCGGCCTGTGCTCCGCGGCGATGTACTTTGTGTACAATAAGACGAACAACCTGATCGTCAGCGCCATCTTCAGCTCCGTCATCTCGTGCGGTAACGCATCGCTCGACTGTTTGATCACAGAGGTCTTCCCTACTAACTTACGGTGAGGATCTGGATTGAGTCTCGGACAAGTTGATCATGTTGAGATTGCACTCGATTGATGCATAACCATCAATCATGCGTCTAATGTGCCCCTAACAGTAAATAACATTCGTAATGTTAATTCCAGTGCAACCGGTGTAGCGGTATCTATGGTGGCGGCTCGCCTCGGCGGGATCATCGGCAACGTGGTGATAGCCGCGCTGCTGGACACGTACTGTCCCGCGCCTACGTTCATAGTGGCCGTTCTACTCGCCAGCGGCGGCCTCATGTGCCTGTTCCTGCCGAATACCACTAGACAGGCGCTGCAGTAACCACCCAACCGACCCTGCTTTTGTTCTACACATACGGGACATACTGGACGTACTATAACTTTGAAAATTATCACTAGGAAACAGTGAAATTACTGGGCTTATGAGACTTAATACCCAATGTCTCAGGGTAACGAGCGCACTGCAGTGCCGCGCAGGCCTTTGTGTTTCAAAGTTCTGGGTGGCACTGCAGTTGTTATGGGCCGGCGTTATGCTTACCATCAGGCAAACGACCAGCTCGTCTCGTTACAAAATAACATTAAAAAAAAAGTCTTACCACGAAAAAATTAAACACACTTTATACCTGTGTTAAACAGTGTTGAACTCATAAACATGCCTTAGTCGCGTGTTTAAATATGAGTAACCACAAATCTTGATTTAAGTAGGGTCTAACGGTTGTCTAACACAATTCTGTTGTGATATTTCTAAACAGTTTATGACGGTTCTCTTTAGACACGTCTAACTAAAAAGGCGTCTAAGTGTGTTTTTTTTGTGGTAGTACGCTGGATATTTACCATGTAAGTATATTATTTGATTTGAGTTTCCGATCAAATAATATGCATGCTGTGATTCGGGTAGACGAGCGTTACAGAGACCCGCTGTTAAGAGTCATTTATTTTAACCTTCATAAGTGCTCTCTTGGGGCCTATATGAATAAAGCATTTTGAATTAGGAATATCCCATTTCTAGTGATAATTTTCAGTGTTGATGAACATGACAGTTTAAAAACATACATGCCGCACTACAAGCCCAGAAGATAGCAAAATATATCAGTACTTTTCCTGTAATAAAGTAAATTTTTTGTCCAGGCTTATTTTAACATCTAATATTTAGTAGTGCTAGTGTGCTAGTGGGAATATTTCATTGTTTTGAATTATCGTAGTTCAGAATTAAATATTCACTATTTGCTGATAAGATTGGTTAGATCAAATAACATGCCCTATTTAAGCTATCATATCAGATTCAAGATCAAGCATTGTACCAACTTCATTATCAGAAATTAGTGAATATTTAGTTATTATTTAGATAAAAGCATGAGTTGCACTGAGAGAATATAAGCATTTATTGTAACCTGTCATACCTAATATCATGTGATAACGTAAGCATTAAATCTCATCGAAGGATCCATTGATGTAACTAGTTTTTGCATATTTGTACAATATTTTTTATATAATATAATAAACACTATTTTATATGAAATAAATGAAAGTACGAACGGTAATCGTAGTAACAATTGACTGTTGTAGATTGTTATAATCTTGTTTTGTTTGGAAATGTAAAAGCAGTCCGAAACAAAGTTTCGCAGTATCGGATAAAGTATTATATAGGTTATAAGTATCATTCATTTTTCGTTGTTCTATGAAACTTCGTCATTTTACGAATTTATGAAGCATTGTTACTGTAGTATGTAGTTTAGTAGTTTGTAGTACATAGGCGTTGTGATACGATAGGAAATGAATTCTACCGCATTGTAAATAGGACATACCAAATGTATAAACACCTGTAACATTGCAATGCCATATTATATTTTCCTAAGGTCATTTCAGTTCCTTAGTTTTATTTAGCAAATGTCACAAGGACTAGAAATGAGTAAATCATTATTGAATTAATTATGTTTTTTATTCACCTACCCTAAATGATAGCCAATTCAAACAACAATATTAATTATATTGATTAAAGTTTATTCATTTAAAACTACACAGAAGTTATTACTAAAGACTTCAGTTTTTTTGTAGACTATAGACCGATCTAGGTATTAAACATACATCACTCAAACAAACCAATAAGTGCTTACGCATAATGAAAAAATATTCAACAATATTGTACTTAGCATTAAGGCTACATTATGATATACATAAAGTCCACCTACACATTCGTGCGAGCCGCGCGACCGCGGATCCGACGAGCGGTCAACGCCAACAATCACCAATGTCCAATGTACAATTTCTGTGTATGTAACCAAGCTTCGACATTATAAAAATACTATATAACCTAATTTATATATATTACAGATACAATCCAACAATATCATAATTATATTTAAATTTACAAACGTAAATTCTTAGATCTAAATAATTCATACCGATGTAATAAAAACATTACTCTTACTCTCTCTCCATCGACACGATATGCGACAGACCCTCCCGACCGCCCCACTTCCGCACACTCCTTATTTACACTCGCGTTTACAACGCGCAAATTCCAACGACTTCCTTTTATATACTACAAGTTTCAGCGGCACCGTCTAACGCATCGTTTAACACGCCATTCGCATCCTTTATAAAATTAAAGAAAAATCAAAACGACGATAACCCTAAAACTAAGATATATTATTTAAACGTGTATTTCATGATACGATAAAACCGAACATTCAAGCGATCCGTCGACGTAAATTATTGCACTTCTCGTAGAATCCATTCGAAAACATTCAAAATAAATAACATCAACAACGACCGGCACAACCGAGATGCGAGCCGCGACTAGCTGCGGCGGGTGAGTGCCGCCACTGACAGCTGCAGCGCCGGCTGTAGCGGGATCTCCGCTGATGCCTCCGACGTGTCTGAGCCGGGAGTGAGCAGCCGCCGCGCCCAGCCCTCCTCGTCCGCGGGCGAGCCGCCCGAGCCCGACGACGCGGCCACGTCGTCCGTAAGGATGGGCATGGACTTGCCCACCGCCTCGTCGTCCGTGAGCAGCGGCATTGAGATGGGCCCCGCATCGAACAACTCCGCGCCGTAACGAACACGCGGCGCGATTCGCGGGTCCGTGACCGTAATGGGCAGCTCCAGTGAAGTGGGCACGGTGTGCGGCGTCACGCCTATGACCGCCAGCCCGTCCTCCAGCGAAGCTGGCACGGCGGGCTCGGCGGCCGCCTTACTGGGCAGCTCCACCGGCGTCATAATAGGCTGGTGCAGCGTGCTGCTGGTTTCAGACACGCGGCAGTGCACTGACACGTTAGCGTTAAGGTCGCGGAAATCCGGAGCCTCTTCGCGCGCCGGTTCAGCATGGAACACGTCGCTGTTAGCCAGCGCCGCCTCCAGGATGTCGCGCCGCTCGGGCTGCGGCGCTTCCATCGGCACCAGCTGGTTGTTCTCGAGCACCAGCGGCCGGTTGTCGATCGGTGTGAAGAGGCCGTTGTCCTCGAAGCAGAGGTAGAATGTGCCGACAGGCCCGCCAATGTGCTCCCCGGGCACCGCCAGCAGCTGGTCGGAGAAGCCGGCGGGCGCGGGCGCTGCTACCAGTTCGGGCGGCGCCGATATCACCGGCTCCTGCTGTTGTCGCGCTATCGCCGTCGAAGGCAGCATCTCCTCGAAGTTATCGAACTCCGAAAAGCCGGAGCCGGAGGAACCGGAAGCGACGGATACGATGTTGGACGAGGAGACGAGCGCCGGCGGAGGAATATTGGTGGCGTGAGCTAGAGCGGGGACGAGAGCCGGGGGCGGGGGAGCGGGCGCGATCGCTATTTCGTGTTTGACCCTCTTGGGCGGCGTAGGAGAGATGGTCGTGGTCTTTCTCGCCCTCGCCTTTATACTCGGTCCGGGTTCGTTTGCGGGCTTCACCTTTTGTATAACTATTTTTTCGTGAACTGGCGCAGACGTTTTCTGCACGATCTGTCCGGTCCGTTGCAAGTGTTCGAACTGAGCAGCAGTCAGTTGCATGACCGCGCCTGATTTTTGTTGTAAAAATATTATGGGTTCAGAGTTGGATTTTGGAACTGTCTGTTTTTTAGGTTCCGACGTCACAATTCGTTTAGAGACGGGTCGCAGCTCTGGCATAGGCGCTATGTTCTGAGCTGTAGTAGCCACGCGGCCTCCTACGATTAACTGCCCTTTAGATGTGATTATTGCGCTCTTCTGTTTGGGAACAATTCTGGTAGGCGGTTTTACGGGTACTATTGTTGGCGTTCTCACAGGAGCTATTATTGGCGTTCTCACAGGAGCTATTGTTGGCGTTCTCACAGGAGCTATTGTTGGCGTTCTCACAGGGGCTATCGTCGTCATTAAAGTTTTCTGTGCGGATGTCGGCGTTGTCAGTCGATGCGCTATGCTTTTTAACTGCGACATGTTTGGCTGTTGCTTATTTGGAAATAGAATTTTCTCGTGTTCTGGAGTGAGGACTATTCTGGACTGAGCTCCTTGAGCGTTTGTGATGATCATAACGGTGTTTCCGGAAGCGCTGGCTTCGGGATTAGACGGAACAAGTTTCGCTGATACAGGCTTGTTTTCGGTAGCACTCAAAGGCCCTTCGGAACCCTTTGCTACAAAAACATGTGCTTTTCCAGTCTGTGGGTCTATAATAATTTTTTGTGTCCGAGCGGGCCGCGGTGATGCGCTTTGCGTTGGTAGAATAATAAACTTTTCAGTTTTAGGCGCTTGTGTTGCCGGTTGTTTAGGAGTAGGCGTCTGTTTCACCTCTTTGAGTACGGGTTCACCTTTTGTCATGATAATTTTTTGCTTCCCAGTGGCTTTGTCGATTACCAGCATCGGTTTAGCTCCCCGAAGTTTAGACGACTTAGAAAGAATATTAGGCGTCATAGATTTGTTTCCTTCAGCTCCTGGATTTAACAATAATGTTTTTACTTCCGGTTTATGCGGCGAACTGCTAACTACGACCTTTTCTTGTTCTATTGTGTTTTGTTTTGGTTTAATTACCTTAGTCGCGGTCTGCGATTGACTAATGATATTGTCTGACATAACGACCGGCATTTTTTCAATGCTCTCCGGAGTCAAAAGGTCTTCTGATAATACTATCGGCATTGAATTAATATCAAACATGGCGTCGTCAGTAGTTTGCGTTTTATTGATTGTTTTCACTTCGTTCACGGGCGCCACTAGAGATGTCTGTGGTTTAATTTTTGTCAGTTTAGGTTGTATGATGGCTGGTTTTGTTATCTTTCTAATTTTTTGTTGAATTATTATAGTGTTGGCATCCGATGGAGTGTCAGGCGATGTTTGGATAGTGAAGGTTTGTACAGCGGAGCTCTCTTGAGACGAGTTCCCACTGCGCGATAACACGATTTTATCTGGTCCAGTGAGATCGTTAACATTATTAAGGATAGTTTTACCAGGCGCCCCAGTCCGCCGAATAATAATTTTCTGTTTGGGTGTTTTACTTTTAAAAGTTGATTTAGCCACGTCAAAATTAAGTATTTTCTCTTTTCCCTGCATTAATGGCTTAGCGGGTGAAGTCTTGCTAATAGAAATTCTAGGCTTGCATGGCTCTTCTAATATTTTTAGCAATTTGGACGACGACTGACTCAATGTACAGATTTTAGGTTTCACAGTCACAGTTTCACAGTTATTGTCATTGGATAAAAGAGCTACATTATGTTCGACAGAATTTACACTAGTATCTATGTTATTATGTTGTTTCGCACTAACTGCTATAGGTTCTGTAATTTCTTTAGTTTCTATTGGTTCAACAACATTAATTTTATGTTCAATAGATTCTGACATTTGTACTAATGACTGAGCAGCATTCAGATTTTCGTTCTTTTCTAATTCAGTTTCAAAGCGTGCGTTCAAGTTGTCACCGTCCGAAACTGGCATAGACTCCGCTACATGTTCCACCGTTTCCTCTATAATTTCCTTTTCTTGGAATCCTATCTCAGTTTCATTTAAGAGCACGTTTTCTGGCGTCGTAACTATTTCTTCTTGACTAATTTCATGATCGAAAGAGAAAGGTATTACCAAACTTTCGGTGTGATCAGCCGGAGTTTTACTTTGAATCGCTGTTGATGGAAGATTAATAAGTGCTTCAGCTACTTGAAGGTCGGATTCTGATGGCATATTTTCTATAACAGACTCGACATTATTTTCTTCTTGGTCTAAAGGTTTACTTGTATCCATTATAGTGTCAACAATATCCTCTTTATGCAATATTTCTGAAGTTGGAGTCTCAATCAATTTATTTTCCGGTTGATCTGCTATATCTGGTATATTTTCAACATGCTGAATTTCCTCTGTTTCAATGTTTACTTCAAATCCATTTTCTGCCAGAAAGTTTTGAGTTTTCATCTTTTCATTGAAGTCATCACTGACATCGGTAGATTCAGTAATATCAGTATCTTTATTATCATCTTCAAAAAGATCATCAGGTAGATCGTTACTAACAACTCGGGGTACTCTGTCAGTCTCTCTAGACACACTCAAGAGTGCATCCACGGCCGATGCAGTAGACTCATTCATGTAAGGTTGTATTTGATTTTGTGGTTTCTCATTTGCAAGTTTATCGGATGTCTCTATTGAAGGTATTTGATTCTCTAGAACTGCAGGTTCAGGGAGATTTATAACAGGTACCTCACATACTTCTATTTCGGATTCTTGATTCAAGAGTAATTCTTGATGGATTTTAGGATTATCTTCAATAGGTAATTGCACAGATTCTTCTCTTCCTTCATATGCAGTTATTGTTTTGTCTTCGCTGTTCAATGTTTCTTCTTCAATGTTAGGAGGTGCTTTTTGATGTTCAGATGTTTCTGCTTCAAATGTAGATGTTTGCGCAACTTCGTCATTATAATTGGGTGTGTTTCCCTCAAATTTTGAGGTTTCTTCAAATCCAGATGACTGTACGCCCTCGTCATATTTAGATGTTTCTTCGTTCAATTCAGAAGTTTCTTCAAATTTAGTCATTCGTACTTCTATTTCTCTCGATGTTTGTCTAACATATTCAGCAGATTCTTCTTCAAATGGAGTTGTTTGTACTATTTCTTCTTCATATTTAGACGTTTCTCTCCGAAAGTCAGAAGTTTCGTCTTCAACCTCTGATCTTTGTACTTCACCTTCTTCATATTGAGATATATCTCTTCCATAGTTATGAGTTTCATTTTCAAATCTAGGTGGTTGTACAATTTCTTCACATTTAGATGTTTCTCTTCTAAATTCAGAGGTTTCTTCTTCAGGTTTAGATGTTTGAACTACATCTTCTTCATTTTTAGATATTCCTCTTCCATCTGAAGTTTCTTCTTCAAACTTAGAAATATGTACTACTTCTGTTTCATTTAAATCTTTTTCGAATACCGATGAAGTTTCTACAAAATCCGTAGCTTTTTCTTCAAATTTAGTATATTCTTCATATGTAGTCATTTCAACTTCAATGTTTGCTGTTTCATCTTCAAGCCTGGGCGTTTCTTTTTCAAATGTAGATGTTAAACTTTTTTCTTCAATAGGGGTTTCTTTTTCAAATTCAATTGCTTCTTCGATATATACATCTTTGCTAGTAAATGGCTCTTCAACTATTTCTGTACTAAAGGTATGACGAGTTGACGAATCTGCATTTAATGGTTTAATTTCTTGGGTTGGATATAATACATCTTGCACTGGTTTTGAATGGGACCATGATTCAGTTTTCTTCCTTTTCACGTATTCTTCTATAGTTGAAAGCGCTTCTGTAGGTTCATTGATCACAAAAGGATTAGTAGCTCCAGGGACAGTTATATTAGACAATTGGAAGGTTGACGCTTCAGAAACCGGCTCGATACTATGTTTTTCTTTTTCTCGTAACTGTGCAGCTTCCGCCTTCATTTTCTTCAGTTGTATTTTAGGCGCGAGTCGGGCCACCTTTACAGGTTCAATGGGAGGAGAATCTCTAGCTTCAGGCGATGAGACCGCTTCAGAACCATTGATATCACTCTCAGATATATCCATTCTTTCTACTGCGTTTAATTGTTCCGCTACATATTTCCCGATGGCATCTTGGCTTCTAGAGTGCCGACTGCGAAAAAATGTTTTAGTCTTAAAAATGGCTTTAGTCGGGGGAGCCTCAGTTATAGCTATATCTGCAGACTTTTCAAAGTTTTTATCTTGATTTTTGTCGGGAGATTTTACGATGGAAGGCTCAGGAAAATTTTCCTCGATTTTGAGTGCTTCAGGAACAGAAGGTAGTTCCGGAACAGCAGTTTTGTTGAGTAATTCGGCAACTTCTCTGGCTACGTCATCCTCATCTATACCGACACTCTTTGGATCTTCAGTTCGTATTGGGTTCTTAACTCGCGGAATTTTCCTGCCAAAATCGGCCTCTTCTGGCCAGTCTTCGTCTTCGCAAAATTCGTATTTCGAATCACTGGACGACTCTGGCTTTTCGGTTGACGGTGAACTACGCGATTTCTTATCTGCTACAAGAGACAACTCAGAAGGAACTTGTGCACTGGGCAGCTCTGCGGGTGTCGGTACAGCGGGAGATTCCGCACCCACTGGCACTTCGGGAGATTGTACAGAAACCATAGTCGAAGACTCGTCATTTGAATCTTCATCCACGTCATCGTCCCAATCCGCCAGGAGGCTGCTCTTTATTTCTTCATCAGTCTTAGTCTTCTTAACTTCGTCACTTGGTAGATTCTCTTCTGATACCCGTTTCTTCGCTTGCAGTTTCTTAGGCAACAATTTCTCTACTTTTTCCTTACGTGGCTTGCGTGGTTTTGGCGTTTTAGATGAGATTGGTGTAGTTTTTGGAGGTGATTTAGCAACTGGCTTTTTCCGAACTGGTGATGGTATGTACGGTACGAATGAAACACTGTGCGTTTTATTATGTAGAATTAAAACATTAAGGCGGGTGGTAGTGAAAGGACACGCGTGGCATGCGTAGATACCAGCACTTGAAGGGGCAGAACTTGATGGAGCAGATTTTAGAGGTGTAGCATTTATAGAATTTGATGGTTTTGGCGTTTCTGTGTTTGCAGCGGTATTTTCATTCAGCTGTTTGTCTTCATTTTGAGGCGTGTTTTCATCCTGTGGCTTATCTTCAGTAGAGGTCAAGTCAGTGCCGCTCGTGGATGGTGTTGATATTACTTCAGAGCTTAATTTTTCTTGTGTAGGGGCTGATTTGGATCCTTGCACTAATATATGGACTTTATAGTCAGTCTTTTCCTTCATCTGTAACATAACAATAAACAAATTATTAACCTAATCCGTACTATAATAAATGCGAAAGTGTGATTTTACGTTTGTTGGTTGGTCCTTCTTTCAAGTAGCAACGGCGCAATGGATCGAAGTGATTTATTGCATAGATACATATGGTTTATGGACCGGAGAGTAACAAAACTTAAAGTTATTTAGACTTTTGTAAAATCAAACAGATGCGCCGTTTTTAGTAACGACTAAAGTCACACGTAGCCTTTTCGACTTATGGCAATTTTAATCGAAAGGAATATCGATGTTATGTTGGCTGGTCAGAGAAGTGGCAAGAATTTTGAAAAAAAATTTATACCTCTTGAGACTTCCTTTTAAGATAAAAATAATTAAAATATTTTGTAATTAAATAAATTAAATAATGAATAATTGGTGTCAATTCTATCATTTCATACCTAAACTAATTTTAGTTTCGCTCCCTCTCTCTTTCCAATACATAACATGAGAAAGAGATGGAATATATTTTAGACCTGTCAAATTAATCCACTTGCTTGTGTCTAGTGTAAATTTAATGGCAATGAATTCAGTGGCATCTAATTTATCAAGATCGAAAGATATTTGACAGCTCTAAAACAGAATTTAGATATATCAGACATATTCCGTCTTTTTCTCATGTTATGCATTGGAAAGAGAGAGAACGAAACTAAAATTAGTTTAGTTATGAAATGATAGAATTGACACCACTATCTACGAAACTAAACTAAATTTGAATATTAGTACTTATTTTCAATATATTAACCGTTTTTTCATTTATTTACTGTAACTTTAGGTATAATTCCTTTTTATTAAATACGGTTGAAAATGGCGATACGTTTGTTTTTAGTTGAAGGATATTTCGTAGTTTTTATTTAATTAAGAAAAAAGAGACTGCATAATCTTTAAATTATTAAATGTTTTTTGTTTGCTAACCAAAAATATGATAGTTGTCACTCAAAATATTGAGCATTTCGAGACAAAATAATTTTTTCAGGCCGTTTTGTGTTTTCTACTCTTCTGTTTTTTACTCTAAGTTTGCCTAAAAGTGTTCTTCACTCAAGTAAACATCTACCTCAGTGGTTGTTAACTTGTCAGTTGTTTGAGAAATGACCAGCCTTCTACCACTATCATTAACTAATCCAATGAGGTATGTCGGTGACTTTGGCGTTCTGTTGGATCAAATCATTGCAGGTCCTTTGCTTTACAATTTGTAGCTGCATATTATGCTCTATAATCTCTAAATTAGTATGTTCGAACTGGTACAAATGGTCAAAAGCGTTGCATACTGTAAGTGATAACTTGTATGTAGAGTTAAGATGCACCACAAGAATTGCGGGGGTTGATTTCACTGCCTAATAATGTAAGTGGTGATAATTGTTATATTAATAATACTAAACCCACCTGTCTATATGGGGTGCTGCTGTTCGGAGATTCTGCCATAGGTCGTCCCCTACTGCTTTTTCCTACAATAAATATAAAAAATATGTATACTAGTACAGTAGAAATACATTGAAATTGAGTGCTAAGCTCTCTTGTCCTCTAACCAGATTATATAAATCCAGCCTGCAGCAGATTCTTGAGACAGGCCTCATATCACAAGTGTTCTTTTCCAAAACTAAACTTTAACAGCTCAACAGTGATTCTTTCTAGGCACAGCAAATTTATTAGCTATTTGGTAGCTTGTGGCTCCTGATTATGTCTCATTTGACGAAACCTTTGCCAATTGATCAGCTAGTTTTTAAACTGTTAACCAAAAAATATAACTGCATTTAATATTAATTGATAAGGCCTGCATTGAGTGTAGTGTGCTTCAGTAGCAATTTTTGTTGTTAAGCCATTAACAAAAATTATAAATACAAAAAATAACTGGGCAAATTATAATCAGTCCTTATTAATTTATTGCCATAAGGCCAATCTTTCAATTGCAGAATTAACAAACTGATTGTTATTACATCAATAAATTTAAATGTACCATTATCTGCATGGTGTTTTTCAGGTCTTTCATTTTGAAATTAATGGACCATTAGCTAACAAAGGTTTATTTCTTTAGAATGGCAACAATTTATTTACATCTGTCTTCACCACAGACTTAGTATGGCTGTGATTGGGTGGGTATTCTCTTACAGGACGTTATTTGACTACTGAAAGATCAGGCCCTTAGTGATTGCAATAAATAAAATCGTTATACCTTTCTTCACAGAGCTCGGTGTTTTCCTAGAGTCGCCGAAAAGTCCGGTCCAACTTTCCTTTTTTGTTTCTTGAAACTCATCTCTGGTGAGAATTTCTATGTCGCCACCAACAGCAGTCTCAGCACGGATAATATCATCAGGGAACTTTTCCATGTGACCATGCTTTGTTCTGTACATGTCTAAAAATAAAATATAATAAATAAAATGACAATTAAAATTTTAGTAATATGTATACAGAATCAGGTTCCTAGTAACTATATAGCAATATTAAATTGATAAAGACACTTAATATAACTACAGTTTGGCTTTCACGTGTTGAAGAATTCGTTCTTCGATAACATTTCAAAAAAGGTATTTTAGAAATTCAGGACATTTATTTTTATAAAAATCCCTAATAAGACATACAACCAATTTGCAGCGAGTGCAGTATTGTTGTATGTAATTTATAATAGTGTAAATTAATTCTACTAAATTTAATTGCAAGTAGTTGAAATGCATCAACTTACATAATCCTTTATTGATGAATTCATTCTTGCGACTGCAGTTGTACTTATAGATGTTGTTGATATTCTTTACATATTCACTGAAAATAAATTTATTATAAATTAAAAAATGATAATAAAGAATCCATGATGATTAAATTTTAATCATTGCCACCAGAACCAGCCTAGCTTAACAACCAGCAACAATAGTGTTAGGTTTTTTGTGATAGTGTATTGACAGGAATAGTATAAGAAATCTAGAAAAAAAACTAATACTCAGAATAATCATTTCAATTTATTTTTTTCGATTTGTTTTGATCAATCATATATTACACATTAATTGAAAAGCTATTTTTGGAAGGATGTAAATACATTTTCATTACACATATTTCATTTTTTACAGTTGTCTATGAAAAAGTAGGTGCATATATTATGGTAATATGTAAAACCTGTGTACACAATACTTGTTGTAGAGATTGAACTTTTACACAAACTTTAGTCAACAACAGCCCAACCACAATGACGGGCTTACAAATGGAAATAATAATTATTACCATTGAATTATTTGTATACAAAGTGTTACAAAATTTTCAATCAGTAGTTTTAAAGCTTGTACATATTACAATCATACATTATCTTATATTTAATTAGGATTAAGGGAATCAGGAACTAAAAGAGGCTATAAAAATCAGTCGCTAAATGAATGTAATGTTCACAATTAAATATTTGTCATGTGGCAGGAATTGAGCCCCCTGCTCATGAGATTTCAAAGTTAAGCCCTTAAAAACTGCATTATGAGGAATGTCAAAATGGTTTCTTAGAATTTTATAAACGATGAGAAAGAGAACCATTGCAAGCTTCACAGCCCCTACTAATATACTAATGCCCATTTTCATCAACAATCCCTACAGTTAAGGGACACCTAAACTCAATTGAGTGACACTTAGCAAAGATTTGGTTTTCACCAACGTTTACGGGACACTTAAATGCTAAGAGACTCCCTATATTCTAGGGGCCCGAATATCGGTCCTCTATAGGCACAACATTATTCTGACAGATTGAAAAATTAAAATAACTAGTTGTGCCGTGCGGCTTTGCCCACATAACCTAAGTTACTCCTTGTAACATCAGCTATCTGCCAGTGAAAGTCAGAAGAAACAGACAGAGGTTGTTTTATAATAGATAAACAGATAATCCGTAGTTAGGGGTATAAATCCGTAGTTAGGGCATTGTGTAGGTGCCATTGGTGAAAATGTGCATAAATCATTAGAACAATTTGCGATTGCCAGACTATGGCTAAAATTGAAAAATTTAATAGATTTTCTAAGATAAAAGGAGATTTAATACCATTACAATGACAAACTTTGAGATAAAATATGTAAAGATTACTGTGACAAAACACCATCCTACCATCTATATTTGTTACTTGCCAGTAAATTAGTAATGAATTATTTAGATCCACAGCAGTTTCCCTCAACTGAACCTCAAACCGCCTGTCATGAAATTATGTAAATAGACACACAGGGCACTAGAAACAAAGACAACTGAAACTCTTAGGACTGCATTGGATGTCCTGCTAGTAATGAAAATATTTTGCCTCGAAAAGATTTAGACTTACAAAGCGTCCTCCTGGAAGAACTTCACGCAGGCTATCGGAGGCTTCCGAAATGAGCGCAGGACATCTGGCGGCAGCTTCTCTAGGGCGACCACTTCGCCGGGCCACCAGCATGATCCCAACTTCACCCACACCACCTCCCCATCCAAATAGTCAATTTCAGTCTGCTCACACATCACTACTATCGGTTCAGACAAAACGCACGACCATATTTTGTTAAAAAGTCACTGTACGTACGCCAAGTGAACGTTACCATAACATTTTCCCCAGGTTAACGCATAATTTTATAAGATCCTGGTGTTGTACCGGCTGAATCGCTTCCAATAACAAGATAATGAGAGGTTTGTTTCTTAAATTTGTCAAAACAGAGGCAAAATAATAATTGTAAATATCACCGACTGCGTACGATATAATTTGTTGGCTTATTCAGGTGGCAGCATTGACAGTCTCAAAATAAAGATATTAGACTTTTAAGCATTATCTAATACAATGGTAAATCGTAACATAATTTTATATGAATGTGAAAACAGTTATTTTTGTGCTAATTCAGATATTTATAAACATGTATCTTAAAAGAACGCAATAGACTACCGGAAATGGGCAGCATGGTTGGCGTCAGCAAGTACCAACTTGATAAATCTTCATTTTGGTACTGGGGTGCGTTTACGAAGGTCTGAAAAAAGTTATTTACCTCGTTTCGAGGCGTTTTATACCCGTCTATATTTTTTTCGTAACATCACTAGGTATTTACTTGTTTATGTTGGCAAAATTGGAATAGGGATATTGACTCAATTTTTTTTATGATGTCATTAAATTAGTTTTCTCATGAGATTCAAATGTTAACATTCCACAGAAGCCAGGAAATAAAGAAAGAAGAAGAGATTCAAATGTCTAAATCGAAAAAACTAGAAATCGATTGCTAGAAACGTCATAAATGAGAGCCAAAGTTGGGCGTATCTACTGAGCGCTGAAACGCCCCATACAAATTGGACAGAACATCCGACGTCACTAACTTGTTCAACGTAAAGCTGTACTAAAATCATGCATTTTGTTGATTTGCTCTCGCAAAACTACGTTTAAGTACATAGAATTGTCATACATTTTTATATTCATTGAAACATAAAGAATCTGATGGTATCATTTAAATTACTATTTAAACGATAAAGAAATCGTTGAATTCGGGAAACTTTTAGATGCAGTATCTTTGTGGAAATTATATATTTTTGGTGAAGTTCATTTATATTGTGTTAATGTGATGTGCATAAACCTGTATATCGACTGTAGTTATGTATTTTGTATTTCATGCAACATCCCTATTAGATTGTTTCGCATCATGCTGCATCCAATTTAGGCTTGGGTTTCATTCACTGAGCAGAGCCACAAAACATGACTCAAGGGAAGCGTAGCGCTCCGTACTAGTACAATCGATACAGTGTACTATTTCAGTTTTCTAGTACTGTGGTTCAGTAATATAGGTAATATAAGTTATCTGCTGAAGCAAATACGTGCCGAAATAATGAATTCTAATTTCACTTCTAACTTTACTTTTTTATGTTTTTAAAGTACAATACGTGGCCGCCAATAAAATAAATGATTAAAACTTCGCTAAACTAGGTGTCCGGCAAGACTAACTGTGGCAGTATAGTCAACCAAGATCTAAGTGCTAATCTGCGTTTTGTAATAAGTTTGACAAAACTACGGTTTAAACTCCAGGTTAGCGTTAAAACTCGTTTTGTAATAAGGCCGTTGGAGTACCTAGTCTGTAGGTTAGTTTACTTGCAATAAACTTGTATAGGAACTTAGTAGTTCTAGGTTTAGTATTATAATTGGGTAGTTGCATGAAACACAAAACACATAAATACTGTGGTTATACAGGTTTAAGAACATTACATTAACACAATAAAAATGAAATTCACAAAAAATATATAATTTCCACAAAGATATGTACTGGATCTAAAACACGATTTTTCACGAAGTTTAATAAATTACAAATGTAACTAGGCAAGTACGTATTACATAAATAAAAGTCACAAATTAATCTTATAATTATTTAATCACCTAACTATACAAATAGTCAAATATACTTCGTATAAATATAGGTAGGTAGGTACCTACCTTCTGACATATTTTAGGTGGATCACATAAAATTATATTTAAATCAATGGAAATGGTAACAATGGTTTAAAAATAGTTTACATAAATACCTAGAGGAAAAAGAAGAGTAGCTAGGTACCGGTCGGCGTGGCTAGAAAAAATAACAACCTATTTACAAACCAATAAACACGTAAAAAATACCTACCTAGTTAACTATTTACATCAATAGCAGATTTTTCACAGATTTTTCAATAAATTGCGACTCAGTCAGTGTTGCTTATATTCTTATTTATTAGGTTTGATGCTACCTCTAGTCTGAAAAAAAAACCAAAAACACATTTAGTGCGTTTGACAACGTGTACTTACATGACTATTAATAGTACCTAATCTGTGATTAAGTTGAGTATGATAGAGCTATCCAGCCGTAGACAGAGATATCCGTCTACGTATCCAGCCCTCTGCGGGGCCAAAAAGGCCACTTTGCTCAAACCATAATATGATCATATTATGATCCATTTTCCATTTCATAAATCGTCAAGTGGTCACCTAAAGGGAATTCAAAATGTTAGGTGGTATTCCATGCCGAATGATTTCAATATTTGATTTGTTTGACAGTTTTCTATGAAAATTCACAAAATGGTTCACAAAATAAGAATTGAAATATAGCAGAATATTATGAAGTTTGCTCTTTATGTGACCATTTTTCGATCTATGAAATACATCATAATAATTCTGATCATATTATGATTCGGGCAAAGTGCATTTTTAGCCCCGCGCGCCTATGCTTGGATAGTATTTGATTAAAAAACTGACTATACTTCTAGCAACACCACTGATGATAATTACTGATATACCGATAATTACCGATACATTACCCTAAGTAATAAGATAACGCCTTGCAGTTAAGCAAATATTATCTTTATACATAATCAGGCTAAATTGTTTTAATTTAAAAAAAAATAAAAAATTAACACAGTTAGCCGGCATATTGGCGAACAATCTTTGCCCATTGTTGAGGGAAGTTTCGTTGAACGTAAGAAAGCGTCTTCTGGATTTGCTTGGTCTCTTGAGGTGAGCATTGGGGGCAGGCACCACGTAGTACCAGTGGAGCTAAGGCTGTAAGCAATAAAATAAGTAAGCATAACGCCGGCCCATAACAATTACAGTGCCACCCAGAACTTTGTAACTCCAAGGCCTGCGCGGCACTGCAGTGAGCGCTCGTTACCCTGAGACATTAGGTATTAAGTCTCTGCATAAGCCCAGTAATTTCACTGGCTACTCTGCTCATCAAACCGGAACACAGTAATGCTTGCACATTACTGCTTGGCAGCAGGCTTCACTTGCAAAGCCGTGGTAACAACCCAGACGGACACATGCAGAAGAATTAGTCCTACCACTAACATTACATATAATACATATAGAGGATCAGGCAGGGTTGGTATACCTTTGGGGTGCAAAGTCGGATAACCTCTTCGTGGTGCACCCTTGGTACCTGTCAGCAACCTCGATTGACTGTTTTCGGTCCCGAAAAGGTTGCTGAGAGGTAGCAAATAATCAGACGAGGCGAGCCCTTCTGAGTGGATCAGGAGAGGCTCAGTGGACGGTAGGTGGTGAGGTGGGGCGCGCTAATGTCGTGGGTGCGCGGGATGTAGAGCAACCCGCGGCTGCTCTTACTGACAACGCGCCAATAGGTGGCCCGGGCTCCGAGGCGCCCTTTTTGAAGGCGGATACGGGACGATGGCGTATGCGGTGTACGTTGTCGCCGGAGTTGGGGTCCTAACTGAGACCAGAGCGTCGATGGGGCCGCAGTTGGCATGGGCACGGCGACAAAGCGAAAATACACGCCGGTTTTTAGTTGGTACAGGTTGGACTCATTAGTGGACTCAAACATAGCCACCGGGGTGGTAACCATGATGATTTTTAGAGAGATTAAAAAAGGGTTGGTATACCTTTACCCTTGTAGCTACAGGAAAACGTTATTAGGAGGTTGTCCTTAACTTTGGGAGAAATTAGGATCGGCCAGTAAGAGTAATAGAGCTGCGTCTATACGTAATCTAAATAGGCCACTTTGTTTTGAGCGCGTTATCAGTTTTTTTTTGAGATCAGTGTGAAGCATCAGTGAGATTCACATAACTTTCCTGCATTCATCCTTAGAGCAACATACCTGTGGTTGTCCTGACTTGGTGTCTTTAGCCGTAAAAAAGGGAACCTTTATAATTTAGCAAACATTGATCAAGTTAGTTAAACTTACTCTTCAATCTTTTTCCAATGGGATCACAAGGCGCTTCTCCAAGGGCGCACTTAAGCTGCCTCTGGATGAACCGTTTGTCGTTAAGTGCTTCCTCAAGCGCGGAGTCGGAGACTGGTGGTCGCGTCTGCGCAGAGCACACGGCAGCCAGGGCGCAGAGAATTAGGGTGTAGCTAATCTGAAATAGGGATAGTGAGTATATAAATCATTTGAACTTGACCCTTGAGTGGTTAAGGCCCTTTTAACAGCCGTTCGAATTAATTTTACACAATCCTCAACATGTTTTTTAAATTATGTGCTTCTTAGATATAATTAGGTACCTACGGATGTTTATGTTCTATGTAGTTTTCTAGTTATATTAATTATGCTCCTTAGTCTATTTAGATTACATTTTAAATTGCTTCTACAGCATTTAACTATACGAGACCATTTTATTAATATAACATAACAAGGGAAATATTAAAGTACATCACTATATTCATAATACCTAGTTTTTTTAGTTCTATTTATTAGGTACCTAACCTAGCAAGCAGTGACTCAAGCTGTCCATGTCAAGGTGAAGTAAAAACCCGCAACAGCCGCGTTCAAAACATTGCATAATGCTCATAAAGCACGAGGATTGCTCGTAAGGACACCTGCAATACCGCAGGAACACAAAGGTACGCTTGCGAACAGAATCCTTTGGTGTTACATTGGCATACCCCATACTACACAAACCGTGAATGGCTATAAAAGAAAGATAAATTACCTAAAAAAAACAATAATATAAGTATGAATTAACGTTACTAAAAAAAATTCGCGTTATTTTTTTGGTAAAACAGAATTTCGTCAATTAATTATTTGTAGCAAAATAGCAACCACCAATAATAATAAAATATTACACAAAAATGCCTAATAAGGTAATAAGTACTTAAGCAGCTGCTATAAGTTATAACTAAACGTAGTGGTTATATTCTCTTTGGTTATAAATGTTTATAATTTCAGTCATTTTCAGTGTTCCTAACGTGTGCACAATATTATATTGTACAGTGTATACATAACCTATCTTAACAATTTATTTAGTAATCTATATATAATTATTGTTTTTTAAATGTATTTATTATTATTGTTGTATTATTTATTGTAATAATACAAACTGTTAGTTATTATTTAATTTATGCGGGTTAGCATGTATGTGTAGCTCTGTTTTGGTAACTTTTTGGGCTTTTGGCTGAAAACCAGCGGTTATCAATATATTGCTGAGCCACAGCCTGTTCAGCACTACATACAAATTAAATTACTTAGTACCTACCTATAAGTAATTTGTTGCAATTGCAAAATTAAGTCTTATCACACAATACATAAAATTACAAGTGTATCCTCTAATTTAATTTGTTTGAATCTTATTCTTCTAGTATATCCTTGTGTGCTGAATAAACATTTTGTCTATTCTATTCTAATGGAATACATAGTTTTTTTTGTTGTGGAATTGTTGTTGACTTTGAAACTTGCCTCCTCTAAATTTTAATTCCTATTCATAATATAAAAATCGTTCGAGATTGTACAAGTACTTATCAGATAGGTAACTATGTGGTGGCACAACGAGTCACAATGGTCGAGCGAAACGTGCTTAGAAATTTAAAGCGTGTGTGATCATCATCGCTATACCAAATAAAATACAAATGACCTGTGACCGTGTGGTATTACTATACCAACTACTTTACACCCGAAGCACAGCTGATCTGTAATTCTCTTTGCAGGACACTTTATAGAGGAAACTACTCAAAATAAGTATGTCGTAGGTATGAGATTGGTGTAATATGAAGTATCCCTTCACCTAGTGCATTGAAACCTCTGTGGACACGAGAACCAGACTATGTCCCATCTTCTCTCCTATCCCTCGTGCCCTACCACCTGCACGGGTCTCTGGTCATTTGGCAAACGTAATTTATTTAAAAATTGAATCAAGGATACGCTAAGAAGACCTAATGCATTGTTCATTATTATTCTGCAGCTTCCTTATGTGCAATTTGCCTTCAAATTTTTTATAGATAGATAAAAGCATTTGAGTGCCGGCAGTCGGCACCCTTGAGAAGTTCGTAGTGATCTGTAGGTAACGCTGATTAAAAGAACCATTTCGTATAATATTAATACTGCCTCGTGTCTAGTTATGCAACAGCATAAATAATTTTTTTTTGTCATATTCATGAAAATCTTTACTTTGATCTACCTGGTAGTTGGTACGTGATTTACGAGAGTAGACGTATTCTAGAGTGAAGTCCCCGAATTGGTAAATTTAAAGGACTTGTAGGACGCGGTCCTGCACTAGGTGCAGCGACGATGGGGTGCTATGCCGGTAACTTATGATGTGGCACACCCTGGGTATCTTGCCAACAACAGGCCGCTCCCGAGGCACGATCCCCTAAACGGCGCTTAGGCGCCGTGGTGTGCGAGGATCACCACCATAAGTGGTGCTTGGGCACAGTTGGCGTGGCAACATAAACATTTTAGGGGCAGCGTAGACGCTTATGCAAACGTACGTTTGCTTGTCAGACAACCTTTGGATGGAAAGGATTTATTAAAATAAATTAAAACCGTATATAGACGACGTGTACTAACAATACTGCCCTACTAATAAATAAAATGATTACACAAACATAAATATTAATATCTACGTATTATAATATATTATAATACCCAAAACAAATATACGTATATAATATATAAATATAATATATACTAAATAATATAAATGTAATTTATTTATAGGCACCTGTATTGTAATAATGATAACTATAAAGGTAGATAATATTATATTGTATTACAAGCTTCCGTCTGCGGCAAAGGTTGTCTGGAAAAGATCAATATTTAGCGACAAGACCGTCCGTCCATTGTACTACTTGCGAAACTTTATTTAGTTATCTTCAGTTTTGTAATGTTGGTATACAATAAAGGGTTATCTATCCACTTATCTATCTAAACTCGACGTAATTTGTATCGTTTGTTTACTTTTTTATCGAACGGTTTTAATTTTAAATAAGTAAGTAAACAAATATGTTTAACACTATTTTATTTGTGATTTGTATAATTACGTGTACCAGAACCCCGGTTGTAATTTCAAGTTTCACCGGATAATGGATAACCGGATAACATGGCAATTACCTAATGACATGCTGCCTGCAGGCTGGCACTTTGTAGTCTCACGGAGTTCCGTCACGGAAAAGTGTCACTAATCTTCATAAATGTTATACAATAATACGTAATCTTAACATGTATAAATTACGCGTCACGTTGTTTGTCCGCGATGGACTCCTAAACTACTTAACCGATTTTAATCAAATTTGCACACCGTGTGCAGTTTGATCTAACTTAAAAGATAGGATAGCTTACATCTCAATTTTTTATATAGTATACTTAACCCGTGCGAAGCTGGAGTGTGCAGCTAGTCTTAATATATGTAAATTACGCGTCACGTTCTTTGTCCGCGATGGACTCCTAAACTACTTAACCGATTTTAATAAAATTTGCACACCGTGTGCAGTTTTATCTAAATTAAAAGATAGAATAGCTTACATCTCAATTTTTATATATACTTAACCCGTGCGAAGCTGAGGTGTGCAGCTAGTATTATATATGTATTATTCAATAGTTTGGGTGCTATTTACACCAAATGATACTATCACACTTCTCAGAGGAAAATAAGTCATTACATCTCACAAATTGATACCTGTACTTTGAGCCCGTATCATTTTTTATGTACCTACCTATATAATACAGCGGCCTCAGGAGGCAGATAGGGGTGCTTTGCTGACTCTCCTTATATTCAAATTAAAAATCTGAAAGTAACGATATCTGCCTGTCTGTTACATACGTTTAAAATATAAGAAATAACAGTAGCTAGTCTTATAAAAAACAAAGCAAATTTCCATGATGATGGATAATCATCGGGTTCTAAATCCCGTAACCAAACATTATTTGTTCACACCTTTCAATCGCCATTGTGTTTTCTATTCTGTTTACGAGACACTCGCAAAATTTTTGTAGAGTTAAACTACCGAAGCCTTTCCAAAACAAGTTGAGTTACACATAAACGTGTATTCACCAACCTTTCACACTCCATCATTAATTAAGTATATCTAACTCGTAGTATACCCACTGGTACCTATAACTACTAGGTATACCGAGTTTTCGCGATGATAGCATTTTTCTCGGGTCTTGGATGTTGTCCATCTATGCGTCTATGCCACACCTGCGGCACAGGGAATCCTAGTGCATGGGCATATATGAGTATGTAACGTCGTCTTATAATACTAGCTGTGACCCGTGACTTCACCCACGTAGCATAAGTTACTCCTTATAGCATCATCTATCTGCCAGTGAAAGTCCCGTCAAAATCGATCCCGTTTCGGAGATTATCCGGAACAAACAGACAAACAGGCAAAAATTTTAAAATTTGTGTTTTTGTTATAGGTACCGTACCTATATACATTCATATGCGTTTAGTGAAAAGCCGTTACATTTATATTGTTATTGTTATATTACAAACAGATATGTACTTCAATTTTATTTACTAGTAGATTAAACTAGACAGTATATTTAATTTTTCGTTAAACTACTATTTATCCTAGTAATATACTAGTTATCTAGCCTAGCTATAAATACATTCTTTTCGTAAATGACCATGTAACAAGTACATACTTATCTATCAACTCGAAGGTAGTAAATCTCACAATGGTATGTACTCGTCCCACCGTAACAATCTCGCAAAATTATGTAAAATGGCTTCGTGATCAACGAATTGCCGCCCTTCGCCTACTTTGGTGATGACAATGGTCAATTTTGGTTTACGATTGCTCAGATAAAAGCACTGTCCCACAATACAAACATTTAACGCATTACTGTGGAAACTGGTTTTAGATTGGCAGGACCGGCTCCATGGTTTTTTGTTATTTTCCTCTTTTGAAGACGAAGCTTGACATGCGTGTCTTAATTTTATAGTAGAGTGTAGAGTCTAATTTGGTGTCGGGGTTAAGTTTATTCATAAAACAACATATGAAAGACTAAAATTATGATAATAATAAAAATGTTAAAGAACCTATCTATTTTGTGTTAATAATTTTATTTATTTATTAAGCTTAGGCATTTTTGTCATTATGACTTTATACATATCAGAAAGGCCTATAGGTATACTGTCTAGCATAGGCACTTCAAATACGATTAAATTTTAATTAAATTATTATTAATTTAAATAATGATTTGTGACTCATACTGCAGTATGAGTCACAAATCTTATAGAACGTAAGTTTGTATGTCATGGATTCCCTGTGGTTGTATGTAACCATAGAAGTAAAATTAGTAGAATCACAGACAAGCGGCGTATGCAAGCAGCGCACTGACGCCATAAACAAAACAAGCGTCCCGCGGCCGCCTCCCTTCCCACCCGTGTAGTGTTGCTATGACCGCCATTACTTACCCGTTTTTGGGGTACACATTAAGTTGTCCATTATGCTGGGACAAATGAAACCAAATTAAAAGTTAAAATAATTCTTATTAAAATGAAACGCAATCCAATGTTTATTCTAATGTTTATCCAATATATTCGTTAGGTTAGCGCTTGTCCACTATTTGTACAACTACCCTCTATCACACTCTAGGCTGCGTTGTGACTTGTGCCTATCCAACATAATAATAATAAAAGCCTTTATTCAGACAAGTGTTTACATTAATTTTTACACCTAAAACTTGTTTGCCATCGATAACCCTGTCTGTGTGCCTCTTTTGACAAAGGCCTCCTCCAACTGTGACCATTTCTGTCTATCACCAGCTACTCTTGTCCATGTGCCACCTGCTATCGCCTATCCAACATGCTGAGTATTAAATGGTTTAGTACTTAAAATCCTTGCATTTGTATTTGTTTCCTGTATAGATGTAGTTATTTTGATATTACAAACAGACACTTCAATTTTATTTATTTGTATAGATATTGTACAATCGACACAGAAAAACATAGGACTGAGTGAAGTTTGGCTAAATACTCTTTGGCCAGTTCTATTCTTATTTTAATCGCATTGTAGATTACATGTCTATCGTTTAACTAATTATTCGAATAAATACCATCGCCTTGTATTATCTGTGAAAGGACGGTGCTGGCGTAAATCGCATTGTGTACATTTTTTTGCACGATGTGTCATTCATTCAAACGATTGTCAATAGACGGGAAAGTGGGAAACCTAATTGAATTTAATGGCAACCCAACGCCTCTGTTTGTTGTCACCGGTTTCGAATATAAATATTTGCATAAAAACACATCAAAGTGAGAAATTGTGATACGTACTTGTGGAAATGTATTATTTTGTTTTTCTCTTTAACCCTCGTGTTATTTCTGCAGAATTTAATCGCACAGCTCGTCATATTTTCTCACTATCCGTTTCGTGTAGTGACGTGCGCGGCGCTGACAGCACTGACTGACGTAAATGGAGTTAGTACGAGTCCTCACTCCTTTATTGTAGCGTCATTGTTTATGCCCGTATTGTCTATCTGCTAAGGTTTATAATCAAAGGCGTAATCTTAATTCTATTTGTACCTATCTGTTGTTTCGACCACAGCAGTCCAAATCAGTTAGTTTAACGCAAATAAAGAAAACCACACAAAACAACCTATTATAACGTAATAAATTGCAATTTTAAAGTGGGACACGCACCCTAATGTGTTTTTAACTAGGATGCTGAGATTTATTGCATAACCATGGAATTGTGTTATACCGTACGTAACGGAGACACGCTACGTTTCATGCAACGACATCGCCATCGCTGGTTGTAGATTGCGTCTGTCAAAAGAAACACGCTGTATAGGACAACAATGGAAGTACGTGTAGCACAACTTTTGTTAACACCTGACCAGTTGAAGACTACTACAAGCCGCCTGTAATGCCTATGATTTCCTTTTTTAATATACGAAAAAAAAAAAATAAGTAAGGAGGTATATAGTGTATTTTAATTATAGGACCCTAAGGAACTCGAAATTTAGCGATATTGTTCTACAATTACCTTTCTGCACAATACATAAAATAATAAATTGATTAGCAAAATTAGCAGTTTGGTAAAAAAAAAAATCAAAATCCCTACACATCTCAAACTTCGTTAAAATTGGTGTCACCCAAATATTTACGCTTTAAAACTTCGTGTCCTGCGCTCCTGCGTTTTCCTTGTACGTATATTCGCCGAAGCAGGTATATCCAAGAAACCAACCGTCCTTCGTGAGTTCAACAATCTACACAGATATTGTCGAAAGCTCACGAAATCAACAAGAAACACTACCTACTTATTCTTCAGAGAAATCCTGCGATGCACTTACCTGCATCTTCAAATGTAGTTATTGGGGTCGGTGGCGTGAACACTTTTACTTTCAATGCACTGTGGTCAACGTTTGACCCGGATCTCAAAGTTATGATTTCTACAGTATTTCACTAATATCTCGAAGGCAGTGAAGCGTTACAGCCTGCGTCTAGTTGGAGAGTGCTGGAGCGAGCTGAGGTGCCGTAACCTCTTACTTAACTCGCCAATCCCCTCTATTCTACATCACACTACCACAAGTTTGATTGTAGCCACACTGTCACCGACGGTGGCGTTACGTGAACCATGCTCCGTGTTAGCAAAATGAACAATTAACAGCTTTAATTGTAATTTATTAATATCACCTGTAGGGTAAGGTAGAGACACCAATTATGGACACTTTGAGATGGTTAGATATTTGAATGTAATTTCCATATTTATTAAAATTTTAATGGATTATCGGGTTTATTTGGTAGGAAAATGTTAGAGCTATGATAACAGGACGTACAATTGACAAATAAGACAATAAGTTTCGGAAAAAAATTAAAAATATCTGTATATTTACCCCAGTAATGGACAATCGAAACCCAGTAATGGAACCCCGATTATGAACATGACTGGTTATGGAGGCCCAGTAAATGACAGTATAATAATAATATTATAGAATGTTGCTGCTCACAAATTCATCATAATGAAGCTCAATATAATCTATAAAATAAACAAAGTTGAAGCGTCTGTTTGTAATCCCAAAATAATAGCTTCTTAGTAAATGCATATGAAAGTTTATACGGTACTCATAACAAAAACACATTTTATTAAATTTTTTCTTTCGCTGTCTGTTTGTTCCAGCTAATCTCCGAAAAGGCTGGACTGATATTGACGAAACTTACTGGCAGACAGCTGACTCCTTATAGGAGTAACTTAGGCTACTTTTATTACGTGGACGAAGCTTCAGGGCTAGTATCTATATAATATAATAATAATACATTGTATGCACTTATATATACTTATCAAAATAAGTAATAAGTATAGATTAATTGGCCAATTGTCATGAACAAAACAATTTAGAAAGAATCAACAAATGTCAACATTAAAAAAATAATACCTATTATAGAACTAAGTATAGATTGAATGGCCAATAATCGGTGACGGTGTATAATATTTCTTAGGCGCCATTTCTGTAACGATAAAAGTACAAATAAATCTTGGTCGGTCCATTATTGGAATATATGACTTCTCCAGTAATGGACATCCATGTCCATTATTGGAAGCAATTATCCAAAGCATTATAGATAAACAAACGACGTAAAAGCTAAACCCAAAAGTGTGAACTGACTATCTTAGCTATTCCTTTAATAAAACTGGATTTGCACAAATGCACAGTAATACTTCACTTAACGACACATTAACGTACAACATGAGTTTTGGCGGGAATGCGAAAATGTGCTGTTGTTGATTTTGTGTTATTTACTAAAACCTGTGTTTTATCGAGTGTTAATGTGTAATAATGGTGGATTATTAACCATTAAGTGTTCGTAAACGTGCATGAGTGAAAGGAAAATAGTACAAAGACGAAAAAACGTGTATTTTCGTATTCTATCCAAAACTCCATAGAAGCTTCAGTAAAGTATCCACCGCTTTACTGAAGCATTACTTCGACTTGACCGCGCCTAGACTAAACTTTAACGTGACTTTGACGACTTTCATGCACGAAAACTAGATATTTATTATATATTATTATTCATATAACTCGACACTGGCTAAATACGCTAATCGCGTGGAGCCAAAAAGAAAACAAAAAAAAAAAAAAAAAAAAACGTACAACATTTTAAACAAAACGGATGCAAACCACTCAAAGTTTTGACATTTAACATATTATCTATTATTGACGTTTTCGTTAGTGTTCCTACTGTAAAAATTTGGAATTGTTTTCGTATTTTTAGTTCACGATTTATATTTTCGTCCATAACTGGGGTGTCGTCCATCCTTGATGTCTCTACCTTACATAACACTGTTATACTCGTAGATATACTCGGCGCTAGTAGGTACTAATACGTAAGCAAACAGTTTACAAAATAACTAGGTAATCAGGTCTAATGATACGTCTTATTTCAATAGCCTATTAGTTCTATTGTTATTAAGTTTAAATAGGTCAATTAAATGAATGCTTCTTAGTCAAGTAATTGATTAGGTACAATGTCAACACTTAGGCACAGAACATACTCGTATAATAATAATACTACGAATTAGACGAAGAACTCTATAATTATGTGTTCTTTAATTCGATGTTTACGTGTTTACAGATAGTGATTCCTATTTGGAACAGTAGATTATAGTGATTACCTAGGTACTTATAATTCATAAGTAGGTAGTCTAAAAAAACTAAAAAACTCTTACTCTTCTTTGATTACATAATAAGTGAAGCTAATAAAATCATTCAAATACGTAACTGAATAAATACCCTTGCTCTTGTTTGTGTGCATTTTCCGGTATAAAAGTAGTCTACGTTACTCTCCGGTCCTTAACCTATCTCTGCAAAAAATCACGTTGATACGTTGCTGCATGCCGCGTGAAAGGACAAACCAACAAATAACACTCCACCAAACACACTTTTGGATTTATAATGCTTTTTTTTAATTTGAAATTCGCACCTTCTATACCTACGGATATGGGTCATTCTACGGATATATTATGTATATTATATACCCAATAGGTAGAGTTTAATAAGTCGAAATTTTTTAACTAATACCAGAAGAATTCGCAATTTAAATGTCTATTTCATGGCGTAAGTAGTAAAAAGAAAAGTTATCAGCAATGAGGAAAATACCCACCCTAAAGTCTAGGGCCTTTAATTGCTCATTATGAACATCTCTGGCGCTTGTTACTTTACCTCTCAGCTACATATCATCAGATGCGATTTAGTAGCAGACGAAATAATCAGACTAAAGCAGGATCTCGGAGGTTAGTCACTGATTGAGAACCATCTGTTGTGGGCTCAATGTTACGTTACCTACAGCTTCATTGCCACATGGCTGCAGAATGCAGATAGCTATAATAAGGAAAAAACGTAGGTAAGTAATTTTTTGTGCGGTAGTCGAACCCAAAAAACCATTTACTTTCTTTTTCTTGCCTCACTTGATGAAGTAGAAATGCTTACAATGTAGATTTTTTTATATTATTTTGTTTTATGTAACTATGTAACACGTGGTTAATATCTTGGAAATGGTTTAATAAATTTTTTTCCTCCTTTCAAATACTCGTATTAGCTTAACGGTATTTTTTTTTATTCTTTTAGGGAAACTAACAGCTAAGTACATACAAAAATACATCGAGGTATGACAATGAAGGCTAATTCATTAATAGAAAAATATATTTCTGATGAATGATCTAATGGTTTATAGTTAGGACTTTGCTTACATTAGGAGTTACTTATAGTTAAGCGTCGCCTTAATCGTCGTTGGATGAAAACTGGCGTTGAGTGCTGGCTAAGAGACTATCCCCCACTTTTTGTAGTACAATAGGCATAGCTTTTTTGAGAAGGCAGCTGGATTATCAGTAAATAATACTTATTGATAATTAAAATTTGAGTTATTTTACGTAAACAAAAATAATTTATTTATAAAAATATACTTACTTATCATAAATAATAAGTTAAATTTTCTTAGATTTTTTTTAAATTTCATTTAATTAATGAGTTCTTTTATTTTGTGGGCGTTTTAAAATAGTTATTTTTATAAGGGGAAGTGTAGACGCTTATGCAAACGTACGTTTGCATAAGCGTCTACGGTCTGCATATCTCTACACATGTTCATTGTTCAGCCGTACTGGCGAACAATCTTCGCCCACTCCCAAGGGTAGTTCCTCTGCACGTACGCCAGGGTCCGCCGGATGTGCCGCGTCTCTTGCGGCGAGCATTGCGGGCACGCGCCTCGGAGCACCAGTGGAGCTAGAGCTACAAAAAAGGCATATTATAAACCAGAGAACGGTAGACCTCGAGAGCACAATTTTTTGCAACAGTTATTTTCAATCGGAGCATCATGTATTTATATTACTGCTTGTAAATACTGACAGTAAATGTAGTTAGTTGTAGTAGCCAGTAGGGTCAACCTATTCAAGCAAAGAACTATAATTATGTAATTCTGATGATGTTTGGATCATGGATGTAATTATTCAATACATCATTGCATGATATTTTTAGATAGGTACTATTGGATAACGAGACGAGCTGGTAGTTCAGCGACGACAAAAATCTATGAAATTGTAGAACCTGTATAACCACCATCTTTAACTAATCTTTAGTTGAAACACAGTGCCAACTCTATAATAATATAATATATGTCATAGTTGTTATATATTATGTGATAGTTGTTGCAGAGACTTCGTTCGCTTCGCTCGCGCTCGGTCAGTAAATCTGTTTTTTGTTTTTTAATGTTTGACCTTACTCGCTACAACTTCAGCATTCAGTTTTCTATTATTAGGTATATACCAACCTATTATTTAAAAAGTAGGTAAATGTAAACATATTATTATGGCAGGTATGTATATTTTACTGTTTTATCTATTATTTCAAAATACTTTACTGTCAGGATCTCTAGCAGTTTATAAACTTGCTCAATTAAATTATCCGAATGTATTTCTTCTTTTTGTTTTAATATTTTTTAACATTTTACGTTGGAAAGTTAAAATGAAATGAGCTATAATATTGCAAATATGTCATAGACAAGCTTTGTAGAAACTTAGCCGTGTCTAAGTTACAATTAAGCAACTGGGTTTTCCAGTCCTTGTAGTTGATTTTCTGATCTTTCAACATCTTTCTAGCTTTCTAAAATATTATGAAATAAAGCATCTGATGAAATACACATTGATTCCTATAGATTGATTAGATAGTTTTTCTATCTCTTTACAACCTTTGGGGCTCACTGATAATTTGATAATGACCCACAATTTATTGCACATTTTATAACCCAATCCTAGAAAGTTTAACTTGATTAGTATCAATTTATGACATCCGCTTCTAAGTAACAACTCACGCCTGATTTTAACAACATCCCCAGAATTTCATTAAAGGGGATTACACATCGCCAGAAGTCTAATTAGAAATTATTATTCAAAATCAGCATTATTAAAACCACTGGACATTGTTGTAGAATCGTTTAAATTAAAGAGAAAGTCATTAAGTAAAAAATAAGTGGCAAAAGAAAATAGGTATGTACTTACTTCTCAATCGTCTTCCCATAGGATCGCATGGTCCCTCTCCAAGGGCACATCTCAAGTGCCTCTGCATCGTGTTCCTATCATTCAATGTCTGCTCAAGTTGGGCATCAGACATTTGCGGTGCAGCGCTCGCGGGATACAGGAAGAAAGCGCAAAACACACTTAGAGATAGTAGTATGACCTGTGGATACGCTTGTTTATAGGTATATGCCATAGAAACATAGAATCAAAGTTCGATCTTCAGGTTTTTAGTACGTAAGTCATTCAAGTAGCAGTGCGTTTGCATAAAAGTAAAGATAGGTAAGTATTTATTGTTATTTTATTTTTATTTTTTGTAAGCATCGGTTGACAGTAACTAGTTATGGCAGGTAATTAAAACATCACTTGCTTTTGTTAAAACAAAACCTGCTAACCTGTTTTTATAGGTAGGCGCCTAAGTACATTTTTTACTTTCAACAATCAGGATCACCTAATTTATTTCTCGCGTAGGGATTTAATTAAGTACGTCTTACATAATAATTGTTTTAAATTGATCTGATTATCTTGCAGATTATTTTAATGCCGGTCGTCTGATAAGACCAAGTTTTCCTAACTAACCACACAGGTGGACAGCTGGTGGACTGATAAGATCAACTTTTCCTAACCAACCATCCAGGTGGAAAATTGATGGCCTTCCTAACCGACCACCCAGGTGGGAGGTTTGAGTGGTCCGTTAGGAATAAACGCAGCGCTGGTTGTAAACCATATTTTTAACTATGATTTTTAACTTTCATTATAAACCTTTTAATTTTAATTCTATGATTTTTAATTTATACGAAATCAGTTTTTTTAAATTATTTTACAAAAGAAGTCTTGTGGTGCTGTGCGTCTCCATTAAATGCTAGGACTTGCAATAGAATTGAAGCAACCCAAAAATAAAGTACCAAATGTTAATATCATACAATATGTGACACATAAACTGTACCTGTAATAATAAGAGAAGCCACTGACTCCTGAAACACAGTGTATACTAGTTCGGGAGTCTATGGATTCAACATATCTATGTGTAAAACTTTTGTTTCTAAATAAATGATTTGAATTTGAATTTAACCTAAACCTAATAAGTAGGTACTAATTTTATTATTACCTTTACTATTGAATACATAAAATATACTAAACATACCTGCATTTTAACGTAACTGGCACTTATAAAATTAAAATAGAATGAATTTATCTATTCTGAAATTCGTGGGTCGAATTTTGGTTGCGCCAGACGGGCGATTAAGGAGCGACTGGGTCCAATCATCATATTAACTCGGCGGGAATGCTATCCCTCCCCTTTGTATGACGATTATCTTGAATGAGAGGGCTCAGACGATAAGCAGTTACGGGAATTTCGATGAGTGGTTCTCACAGGCTCGCTGCGGCGACGACGGCCGCGCAGGTACCCGGGTAAATTGAGGTTTATCTGAGCTTTGTTCGTTTTCATTACAAACTATTAAGGGTAGGCTGTAATAGCTAGGTTTGATTACTATCGATAATTTTATGTATAACGAAAAACGTTTATCTAGGTTTTTATGTAACTACTTCTATTAGTTCTGTATGTTTTGTTTTGGCCATGAATTTAGGTAGGTAGGTGCGTATTACGATTCATACATAACAAGTATTTGTAAATTTGTGTAATGAGTTATTATTTTGATAATTCTACAACAAGATACAATAAGAATTACATTTGACAACTATTTAACAGGGCTCTTATTAATAAACAGTTTTAAACAGTGGTTTAGTTATGTTTTGTCTTTGTTGTTCTTTGACAATTTTAAACTGAATCGAAGGAGACCAAACATAGCATAACTACTCAACCGTATAAAACTGTTTATACATAAATGCTATTATAAGAAAATTAGAATGATTTTTACCCAATCAAAGTTGTTGTTTCAATATAACTATTAAGTACCTACATAAGTAGTACTATACCTACCTATTATAAATTATTTTAGAATTAAAATTAAACACAGCCTAAACATGTCTGAGTCACGTGTTAAATATGAGCAACCACAAATAGTAGCGTCTAACCGTTGTCTAACTCCATTCTGTTGTGACATTTCAATATAATTATTTTAGACGGTTATCTTTAGAGACTGTCTAGCTAAACAAGCCTCTAAAAGTAATTTTAGTGCTAACACGGTTCGTAGATATCTACCGTGTTACCAACAAAACACAACTTTTGGACGTCAAACTTAAATATATGTTTAGGAGAACATGTTTAGGGTGTGTTTAATTTTTTTGTAGCAAGACCGCCTGATTCTTTTATTTGACGAAATTACAGACTTTAAAGTAAAAGACGAAATTCATATTTGCGAAATTCCTTAATTTTTTTTAACTACGTCTACGTAAAATTCTAAGAAAATTCTAAAAAGTATCGTATGTACCTACATATTATAAAATACTTTTTCCGTACTATACAATGTACCTATACGTAAAGTATTATACGTACTACTTAGTCTATGATTATACGAGGACACAGAACTTTGATCGCTGTGATGAGTGGAATACCGGTCTTAGAATGACAGATTGACAGCCAAACCGGAAACGTCGACAAGTCAATATCAGTGACCTATAAAACCGTTTGGGGCTAAACTTTCCTTTGTTGACCGTCGATTTGGAAACTCACGTTTTTATAGTAGTTAGTACTCTTAAATAGAAAGCTTTTTACAAATATCTCAAGGTGCGGAGATTCACGGTTTACGAGATATAATTTTTTAAAGTTTCGATATAAATTGGAAAATAACACGCCATTTGCAAGATTTTTATGGATAACCTGTCATGGTAGACGTCAAAGTTGTCATTTACGTTCCGTTGATGCTAGAGGTGTATTTTATTAAATTTTATTTCTTATATTTTCTAAAATATAATTTTATTTTCAATTATTAAATTTGGTGTGTAATTAATGTGCACAATAACCTTGCTTTATTACACAATTACATTGACTTTTTTTTACACAAAAAATAACGAATTTATGTTTATACTGCGGAATGGAACGTGAAGCGACGCCATTTTGTTTTGTAGCGTCTTTTTATCTGTTTCTGTTAGTTGTCAGTGTCAGTCATCGTTTGTTGTTGTGTTTTATTCTCACCACATGAATATCCGAAAAATACCCAAAACCGAATCAGAGCACCCCACTTTCCACGTGGTCTTGTCTGCCCTACCCCTAGAGTGTATATAAAAAGGCGGAGGCGCGCAAGGAAGAGCAGCCCTCGCCCGCCGTGACGAAGCACGGGAACCGTGCGAGGTGGAGCGGCGGAGGCTGGTCGCCGAAGGCGACCAAAGCCGAAGCTGCGGAGCCGAGCACGAGTGACCGTGCTTCGTCACGCAAGGGCGGAACGGCTGCTCTTCACGCAGCGCCGAAGCTAGGGTGGAGTCAGGGGGGGCACACTTTGTGACAGTTCCATAGTCGAGCCCCGAGACACAGGAACTAACGCCATCTGTTAAAGGGCGTGGCACTATTTTGACGTTACTTCAAAATGTCAAAGTTAAAATGGTTACCATGGAAACCGATAACAAATAAAATAAAATATTTTCCGTTTCGAAAAATACTATTGTGATTTCTAGATATTTTTTGCGGTTTAAGTGATATATATTAGTGGTTTAAGTAATTGTTGTGTTCTAGTAATGTATTTGTTACTTTTAAGTGCTCAGTTTTAGTGTTTTCAGTCTAATTATGCATTGTTTTTCTTGATGTTTTAAATATAAAGAGTTTCAATTATTATGTACGTGTTAGCTTTTGTTATTTCCTTTTTGCTGCTCTACATCTAAATATTACGTTTGGTACTGTATATTGTGTTCCTACTCCTAGGCACAAACATGGGAAAGGCTGCTATTTTCCATTTAAGTCACATATAAGTAGATACATTTACTTTCACAGGAACTAAGCAGGATCCATAGATTAGTGTGAATGTGTGTGTGAAATATAGAATGCACACATAGATAAACAAGTATGAGTGGGTGTATAAAACACATAACTCACACATAGATAGTAAAGTAAGAATGTGTGTGTAAAATACAGAACGCACACATATAATATAGTAAAGTAGTTTCACCGCCCTTTTGTAGGTGGCGCTGATCGCGATACATCGTGGAATCGACGAGAGAGCGCACTCTATTCCTTTTATTATAGTACTACTCTATGGGCGGAGTCAAACTGTTTCTAACCTCAAAACTTTAATCATGGGTATCTTTATAACCATGGGGCTCCGCGGGGTGGGGATGGTACAGGGGGAGTAGTTCTCCTCTCCCTACCCCCTCCCTCCTCTCCCCGCCCCATAAATCGATAGATATTTATGGAAAAATGTAGTCTAACCTCAAAACTTTAACCATGGATATCTCCATAACCATGGGGCTCCGCAGGGTGGGGATGGTACAGGGGGGTATCCCTCCTCCCCCCTCACCCCCGCTCCCCCCCAAAATCGACGGTCAACAAAGGAAAGTTTAACCCCGTTTGGTATTGCTGCTATGAAAAAAAGCAGTTTGTGAGAAAAAAATGTCCGAGGTCAATGATACGCGAAAATTATACCCTCTCTGCAAGCTATGAATCCTAGAATCTTGCAAAATCATAGAATAGTAAGCAAAATGCTTTATTGTTAGCTGTTGTACGAAGTACTTATATTAATTCCACAATAGCTTCATGAATATGGTAGTTGACAATTTTTGAAAATCTGGTTTACATTGTGACGTATAGGCTATCTATTTTAGCCAAAATATTAATATTTCACTAAAAAAAACTTTAATTTACATTTATATAAACACTGACATTGTGACATTTCCTGACTAAAACGCGCCAACCTATTATGGTGTCTCGGATGACGTCACAATTGGGATGTTGACTGTATTCAAATAAAAATATAATTTTGCCGCGAAACGGTAGTTTTTGTGACAGAAATCCTATAAATAAAACACAATATTTTTGTTTATTTTTAAGGAATTTAATTTTAATTCAATAATCAAAATGTAATCACATCGCTCCGAAGTCACGTGACATAAAACGCGCGTGACGTCACTTGTTCAGTCGGAAGGAGTATTTTTTTTTTTTGCTTTTGGCTCCACGTGATTTGCGTATTAGTAAATAACACAAAATCAACAACAGCACATTTTCGCATTCCCGCCAAAACTCCAATGAGTATATTGCTCGTTGTGCTTAGTATTTTAGAGTGATTTCTGTGATTATTTGTCTGTACCGTGAATTCCGCGCCATTTTTTCGAAATTTATTTCGACTCTTGAATTGAATATTTCTCCCATGATGGAAAGTGGCTTCATAAAGGCAAATAATTCCAATTTGCCGAGAATTGATTGTTTTACGGCGGCCAATTTCTTCTCGACAAACGATAATTTCTGCTCTGCTGAATTTAGAAACGTGAAGACCTCCGTGTAAGTACTTATTATACCAAAAATCAATATTTCTATAACCAACAATGAATATATAATAGTAATCATAGATAAACAACTTTTCTGGTGTTTGAACTGTACTGCTTAAACACTGAGGCACCGCACAACGCTTGAAAAACTTAGAACTCATATTTTAATACTGTATAACAATACATGTAGAAAACATCGAATCAACTTGTCACTAAACGTAGCACAGTCTAGGTAGTAATGGTTATATTCTCTTTGCTTGACACTTTACAGTGTTATAGAAAAGTACTCTGTGGTAGTGAACAAGTGACGTCACTGGCGTTTTGGAGCAAAATTTAAAACGGCATTTAAAATACATGATAATTAAAATATTAGTTGTTTTATTTTTAATTTTAATATTTAAATTTACTTTTGTAAATTTAAATATTTTGGGTTATATTAGGCCCATACGTATCGTTTTAAACACTTTCCCAAAATCAGTCAACATCCCAATTGGCACAAACCAACATCTGTGTTGAGTCCCCGCCGCGCCGCGACTAAAGTCCTGCGGAATAAAAAGGAACTAAATTCGCCCTATCTTTGCATTTATTAATATTTCTTGAGATTACTTCTTTAGCACTTGAAATACTTTAATACGTGGAAGGAAAACTGGAAAATATCGTTGACCTCATATTTCTGAGCTACTACAGTCACTGTTGTAGTTCAGAAATACTGCAGTATAGTGCCGCGACTGCCGCGCCAATCGGACTGCAGCGGTGGTGCGGTTTGCCGGACTCTACTTGAGATTTGAGGTGTTAAAAGCATACAGTATACGAACTGAAGTTGTTTTGTATTGCATAACTTTGACGTCACGAGCTCTGCTTGGCGCTTTCAGCTTTGGCTTGGCGTTCAATGTCACGCTACTAATGGCTTCAATTTCACAATTTTATTTCTCAAAAATATAAATAAATCCTTAATACATATTTCAATCAATACAATACATATTTTTAATTTTTAGACTAAACCACAGAATACTATATATGTAGCTAGCTACCTTAAACTAACATAAAAATCTCAATATTTTTCTTACTTTCAACTACCCTATTCCACAATACCTGAAACCACAGACCTCAATTCTTTTAACGGAAACAGTAAAACTTGAATCTAAAGAGAATAGGTAGGTATAACCCACAGATATGTAATATAAGGTATAACCACTAATCTACAATTCTACAGACCACAGAGTACTTTTGTATATAGGGGAACCACAGACTAAACATAAATAGGTAGTGGGGGTGGGAGGTGTACCCAGAATTTCTTTTTTTATTTATTTTCGTAATCACGAAAAGTTATAGCCGATTTGACTGTGAGTGTAATCATTTTATGATATTGTATTTTTCAAAATCAATTTTTACAAAACCTTTTACTATAGTAATTTATTTGTATCCAAAAAAGTTACTCTCTTTGTAATTAACGCAACTTGTCTGACAGTCATCATATGGTAGTAATTAGTGATGTCAGTGTTTGTTTACTAAATAATAATCGGTAAAAGTTTGTAAGTGGGCATTTCATAGCCAAAATAAATGATGAATACTTTAAAATCAACTGGAGAACAGTCGTGTAAAGTTCGAGAAGATGGCGACGCTTCAACTGGTTCTGAGCGCCCACTCAAGAAAGCTCGATTTGCGTGGCAAGTTAAAGGAAAATATCACTTGAAAAAGGACATCGACGACTCTAACAAAAAAGTTACAATTCCTTCTACCGAACCTTCTACAAGTGAGCCTTCATCAACTGGACAAAGCTCCTCAAGTATAAGTGAGAGTGAAGTGGAGGATTACCTAATAAAACACGAGTACAGCAATTTGGACTTAAACCCTGATAATTCCATACTCGTGCCTACCTATAATATATCAACAAAACAGCAACAGTATCCCAAACACTTGAGTAGTTATGAGAGAAAATCTAACAATATGTTGAGAAGTAATAGCTGCAACAATGTGAAAACTGTGTCAATGACAAATAATGCGGAAGATCAGTGTATAGCTCAGTGGCAAGCTAGCCAGGCAAGTTTTTACTAGACTTCTCTACTATGTTTAATCAGTGACATATTAGTTTAAATTTGATGTTCATTTTACCTCTTTAATTTTCAGATAAAAAAAGGCTGCCTTGACAACAATTTAAACAACATGTTTGAAATGTGGCTAAATCCACTGCCTGGTGGTGAAATAGACTCCAGATATTTAGTTGAATTTGCCGAGTTTATGAACCATTTACCAGGTGCCAACTCTGTTGAGAATGAGGGTATTCTAATGGCAATATCAGCTCATGGCTTACAAAATGCACCTAGTCGGAGCAACAATACTAATAATGCAGAAGATTTTAACACCTCCAGTGCTAATACTTTCCACATCCCATCACCATTACGGAGCTTGTCACCAACAGTATCTGATGACTCGCAACAAACAAACGATCAGCAGTGTGATACTGAAGAGACACTGCCAAATACATTACATACCTGGCAATGTGATGATCAGAATGCAAATAATGCCATACCAATTGCATATATATTAGAACCATCCCCACCTCCTTATGATATCTATGATGACAATCATCAAAATTCTAACACTGATTCCTTGGAAATGGATAGTCATTGTGACTTCATGAATGTTGCAATTTTATATGCTATCGAAAGCAAAGGCTTGACAGCTTCTGGTACAGAATATGGCTAAGACTGAGTTACAAATAAGTACAGATATTGTTATCAATAAGCACAAAATTAACCTTTTTTAAGAATGGGAAGGTGATAAAATGGTTAGGTACTAAAAATACATAGAATATAGTTACATTCTGCCATGAGACTAAAGTTATGTTTCCAATAATGTTTAATACTTTACCAGTTTGTTGTAGATGTTGTTTTATGTGTTAGCTAATTAACTATTGTGATATAAGTATAGTTAAAAATTTGCCCATTTTGGTGCCACTCTCCCTATAAAAAAGTACAAATGGTTTCAATTTTTTTGAAGCATATCAATATATTACTTATTGTATGAACTCAGATAATTTGTGTTAATCTCAGAATACTTTTTAGAAATAAAAACTAACATGTTTTAATTACAACTTGGTAGGTAGATACACCATCCTCTGCCTTATCCCATACCAGGTGGTAACCAACTTAGGTGGATCATGGGCAAGAAAAGATGCCTGTGGCCCACCCAAGTGAACTGAGCAGGTGGACCACAACCAATGCCGGCACTTGGGGTTGGTACACGTATCTCACTTCAATATACCTCTGTCAGCTGTCATTTCAGTATTCACTCAATCGACATCATCTTTCACACTATCCCTCATACTTTCTTTGGTCTTTGTACATCCCTGTAACCATCTATGTAACACTTTTTTGTAACATGAAATTAATTGCTCTGCATGACCACACTGACCATCCACTCCTTATCATTTGGTCATTATGTACCTACTTTTAAAGTTCCTCTGATATAGGTATTCACTCCTAATTTTATCCATTTTCATACTACTGTTTTACTTCATACATCCATCTTAATATTCCCATCTCTGCTCCAATATCCTTATCTCATCTGACCACTTGGTGGCCAACAGTAACTTGTCAGTAGGTAGGTATGTTAGAATCTTATTAAAAATATAAGATAGATTCTCCAAGGTACATTTAATTTTTTTATTTACATACTGCTTTTATGCATATTAAAAATAATTTTAAGGAATTAATTGAAACTGAAGTACATAATGAACTTCAATGTATACTAATCAATATCATTAACTATTGATGTAATTTGTATGTATTCCCTGTATATACTGACATTAAAGTCAATAAAGTGATACTCAAGTTATTACACTTATTTCATTATAAGAATCCTGTCCAAGGTGGTGCAAGAAAGTAAAATAAAAACCCTCAATAACAATTTTATTATTGTTTGTTATTATTCACATAATACAAAATAAACTACGCACAAGTTTATGACCACTGGTTTCTTTTTTTATAAAATATTTTAAATGATAGCTTGAACAAATTTTGCTGTAAAATATATTCCAGTTTGTAACCTTTACAGATGAAATAATTTGAATAACAGTAGCAGCAGTCTCCCGTGAACAGATTGTGATGTTTTCACGGTATTCAATAATATTAATACATTATAATCATGGCTGATTATTCCTAGATAAAGTTCTTATTTATAAGTATTATAAATGTAACTGTACATTCATTAGTAATTATTGTTTATTACCAGTACTAAATTGTATATTTACACCAAATTAAGTTTATATTTAGCTATCTCTCTGCTAATAATTCTGAAGTTGAATACTTAGGTTATGTACAACAAAATACACAAGTAATGTACCAAAATTGCATAATCAACTACTAAAAGTGCTATGTAAATTAAAAATACAAAAATATGTAGTGTTCATATGAACATTATGAAAACAGAAATACAATAAAAAAAATGTGTTTATCAATGAAATTTTAGGCTTCCAATACTTCCATTTAAAAAAACCTTAATAATAACACGCAGTTCATTCTTCTAACATGTCATGGTGCTAAAAAATAAATCGGCTTTGATTTAAAAACATCAAAAAAATTATCACTATTATAGGATTTTTTTACTATCATAGTCTTCATAATTATCATGATTTAGTAATTATTATTATGTACATTTAGCTACTGTATTCTTGATATGAAAGATATTTAAAAAGAATAGAAATTAATATGATTATCATTAAAATAATCCGATTGCTAAAATAGAATTTCTAAAAAGCATGGCATGTTGCCATTTTGTCACCACTTCACATTTCTGTCCAAAATATTTCACGAATTATAATAACTAGCTGAAAAACAGTCAAATTATCCCTATAAAAATTATAAAATAAAAAAGTATTGCATACTTTATAAACACAACCAAATTACTTTAAGTGCGTCAGCAGCTTCAGAAATTATCATAAAATAGAATTAACATAAATTAAGTTTGACGAAAAAATTAAATTTGATTGTTTTAAGTATTTTTATGCAAAAATAATAATCTTGTGTATCACTGCAATATCTCCATGGCATATTTTCATATATTACGTTAAGTATAAGAATCAATAATATGTACTATAATTAATTATAATACAATTAATTAAGTATATGTGTCAATAAAATGGTTGAACATAACATATTGTAGTAGGAAATCTACATCAACTTTGAATCTGCATAAATATAATAAAGTATATATTCTAGGAATCTAGTCAAATTAGTACCTATATTATTCATTCAAATCAAAAATTTAAATGTCTTCAAACTTACCAATGCAGCCATGTGATGCCCATCCATGTCATAATTAGTACCGGAGTAAGGGCAACCCACGCAATCATTAACATTAATAGATAATGAAGATTTAAACATACAATTATCATGTAACTGTAGGTACATTATGACCACCCAAATCACAACCGCACAATATTATGGAGCCAATTGCTGAAATCTATAGGTAATCTCAGTTCTCTCTATGCTACTCAGTTATTTATTTACAAATCTTATCTTACATACCTACCTATAGTAAAAAAATCTCCAAATGTTAAAAAAATGACAAACACATTAATACCCTTATACTTATCAAAGCGTATGGATTCATCATATTTACAAGTACATAAAGATAATGCGCGTAATGTTACAAGCAAAATAGGGCACCAAATTAATAAGTACAGTATTAGTATTACTATTAAACAGTCATCTAACATTGCCTAAAAAGCTATTTGAACCATATTACCATGGTTTACCACCAGTTTCTGAGGGCCAGAGCTAAGTCAATTATTTTAATATCATCTTAAATAAGTACATGACATTAGCATTGATGAGAATGTGATAATTGTGCATTTTATAATCATCTTTCAGAATCTGGAGGTTCCTCCTTTGCACATGAGAATGATAAAACAGCATTCAAAAGGTAGGACATTAAACCATTGGTTTTGTAATGAAAACAACAAACTAACTTGCACAATAGCAGATTACCACTTAAATAAGGCGGAAGAATTTTTTTAGACCTATCTCAGTTTATTTACAATATGCACAGTCACAAAAGCAAAACACAACAGGCGTCGAAAACTCCTTGGGCAGGCTGATTACATTTTATTATTGCTTGTTACATAATATTTTATTGACAATTTCTGTGCCTTCCATTTGATATATTATAGTTGCTTGAAAACATAATGCTAGTACAGAAACATGCCATAAACATTCCATAAAACATGACTATTGTCTTAGTATTAGATAAATAAAAATAAATATGGTAAAAATGACAATTGTAACAGACTAGACTTACAGGGCTGTCTGCCGTTTTGATCAACATGTTATTTACTCATTCATTCCCTTGCATCAATCAGCAATAAGTGCTCATGATTAGATAATTTTTAAATTGCCTATGCATTACTCTCTAATTTTGTTACTATCCAACATGAGATCTTTCTAAGCGAGACTACCATTAGACCAATTCAACATAGTTTGCCTGAGTCCATTTGAAATTATTTCAGTGTCCATTGCTTTATGAGATGAAATAAATACTTGTGATGTTATTAAAGGAGGGTTTTGAGTCAATTGTTCGGCAGTAATAGCGGGCCAAGTGAGATGGCACTTTGCTATGGTTTAAACTTCACTAGAGGTATGTTTTTTGAGTGCAGGCACTTGTCACAAACCCATTCTGCGTAAACTTCCGCTGTTAACAGCTGGAATGCAGGCTCTGTCAATCCTGTACAGCCCCTGGAATCAGAAATGGGAATTTAGAACAAATAGACAAGATTTAATAGAGTAAAATGGAGCCTGTGGGAAATGTAATTTGGAATAAAATAGTATGCATAATGCAGCCATTAGGCTGTACAATTTCTTTACCAAAAAGATACCATGTTACCAGAAAAAAACCCTTTTAGATGCCTTAGCTAGACAGTGGTGCCAATTCTGTTGGCACAACTTAAACTAAACTAGACTAATATTTAGTTTAGTTATGTCAAACGTGGTTTTCTATTCAGGAAAGACAAGATTAAACTAAAATTTAGTTTGACAGCACTATAATTAATTTAGTTACTTAATTTAGTCTAAGCGGTCATTTATCTATTCTGTTGTACCAAATTTTCGTCTAAAATTAGAGAAAATCCGACTAAGTTGGCATGAAAATGAACGTGGACTAAAATTAATTTAGTTATTTCACCGCTATTCATACGAAATTTTCGAGTAGTTTTATCGTCATACGTGTTTATGTTGCCTTGGAACAAGTAATTTTATATATTTTGTAATAAGTACCTACTCTACTACACATAATGGAGGAGTATATGATGGTTGTTGGTGGCTCTTGTAGATTCATCGGAAAGATAAACTTTCTCTTACATCTTCACTTCAACTCTTCAAGCGAAAAATTCCTTACTAGGTAGGTAGTTACAGATTATAATATGTACAACAAAATATTTTACTGAAAAGCAATGGTACATATTAAAAATACATGAACTTACTCTTCTTATAAACTATCAAGAACGAATTCGAATGGATGGTTTGCGGCTTTGAGTTTGGATGAATACCAATCGAGTTGTGTTCAAATTTTTTTTTCACAGGTAGGTCTTTTTATGAGAAGTCTTTAGGCCAAGTTTCAAATTGCGAAAACCGATACTTTTGGAGAAATAATTTTTCAAAAGTTGAAGTTAAGAGGATTGATCCACGCGCGAGCAAGTCGATGCTTGTGTAATACTTTCACACACACAGAAGCAGACGTAGTGTGCGTAGATTTGGCGCGTATTCTCTCACTTGCCGTGAATAACCACTTTGACTTGGCCTCTGAATTCGGCCGGACAAGTACTTGTGTAGCTTTATACCTAAACTGCGTTGTGCGTGCGCCTGCGGCGCAAGTACGGAAGTCGGTTCGATAAATTTGTCGAATCGAAAAGCCCGATAAATTTATCGAATGTTGCGAGTACCGAAGTCTGATCGTAAAGTATTGTAGTAGCTCTATATTCTCTTTGTATTCGACCTAGCTATTCGATAAATTTTGTCGATTATATCGAGCGGCGCAAGTACGGATCTTTTCGGTCGATAATATTCGATAAAATTCGATAAAATTGACAGTTAAAATCGATAAAGTGGGTTTTATCGAACCTCGAAACAATCGACAAAAGTTATCGAAAAGCTAGGTCGAATCCAAAGAGAATATAGAGCTACTACAATACTTTACGATCAGACTTCGGTACTCGCAACATTCGATAAATTTATCGAGTTTACGGTTCGACAAATTTATCAACCCTCGCCGCAGCGGCGCAAGTACGGATCTTTTCGGTCGATAATATTGGATAAAAATCGATAAATTAGTCGGAACGAAAAACTCGATAAATTTATCGAATGTTGCGAGTACCGAAGTCTGATCGTAAAGTATTGAGTAGCTCTATATTCTCTTTGGATTCGACCTAGCTATTCGATAAATTTTGTCAATTGTATCGAGCGGCGCAAGTACGGATCTTTTCGGTCGATAATATTCGATAAAATTCGATAAAATTGACAGTTCAAATCGATACAGTGGGTTTTATCGAGCCTCGAAACAATCGACAAAAGTTATCGAAAAGCTAGGTCGAATCCAAAGAGAATATAGAGCTACTACAATACTTTTACGATCAGACTTCGGTACTCGCAAGATTCGATAAATTTGTCGAGTTTTTCGGTTCGACAAATTTATCGAACCGAGTTCCGTACTCTCGCCGCAGCGGCGCAAGTACGGATCTTTTCGGTCGATAATATTCGATAAAATTGACAGTTCAAATCGATAAAGTGGGTTTATCGAGCCTCGAAACAATCGACAAAAGTTATCGAAAAGCTAGGTCGAATCCAAAGAGAATATAGAGCTACTGCAATACTTTACGATCAGACTTCGGTACTCGCAACATTCGATAAATTTGTCGAGTTTTTCGGTTCGACAAATTTTTCGAACCGACTTCGATACTCTCGCCGCAGCGGCGCAAGTACGTATGTTTTCGGTGGATAATATTCGATAAAATTGGCAGTTCAAATCGATAAAGTGGGTTTTATCGAGCCTAGAAACAATCGACAAAAGTTATCGAAAAGCTAGGTCGAATCCAAAGAGAATATAGAGCTACTGCAATACTTTACGATCAGACTTTGGTACTCGCAACATTCGATAAATTTGTCGAGTTTTTCGGTTCGACAAATTTATCGAACCGACTTCGATACTCTCGCCGCAGCGGCGCAAGTACGGATCTTTTCGGTCGATAATATTCGATAAAATTGACAGTTCAAATCGTTAAAGTGGGTTTTATCGAGCCTAGAAACAATCGACAAAAGTTATCGAAAAGCTAGGTCGAATCCAAAGAGAATATAGAGCTACTACAATACTTTACGATCAGACTTCGGTATTCGCAACATTCGATAAATTTATCGAATTTACGGTTCGACAAATTTATCAACCCTCGTCGCAGCGGCGCAAGTACGGATCTTTTCGGTCGATAATATTCGATAAAAATCGATAAATTTGTCGGAACGATAAACTCGATAAATTTATCGAATGTTGCGAGTACCGAAGTCTGATCGTAAAGTATTGTAGTAGCTCTATATTCTCTTTGGATTCGACCTAGCTTTTCGATAACTTTTGTCAATTGTTTCTAGGCTCGATAAAACCCACTTTATCGATTTGAACTGCCAATTTTATCGAATATTATCCACCGAAAAGATACGTACTTGCGCCGCTGCGGCGAGAGTACGGAAGTTGGTTCGATAAATTTGTCGAACCGAAAAACTCGATAAATTTATCGAATGTTGCGAGTACCGAAGTCTGAACGTAAAGTATTGCAGTATCTCTATAGTCTCTTTGGATTCGACCTAGCTTTTTGATAACTTTTGTCGATTGTTTCGAGGCTCGATAAAAACCACTATATCGATTTGAACTGTCAATTTTATCGAATATTATCGACCGAAAAGATCCGTACTTGCGCCGCTGCGGCGAGAGTACGGAACTCGGTTCGATAAATTTGTCGAACCGAAAACTCGACAAATTTATCGAATCTTGCGAGTACCGAAGTCTGATCGTAAAAGTATTGTAGTAGCTCTATATTCTCTTTGGATTCGACCTAGCTTTTCGATAACTTTTGTCGATTGTTTCTAGGCTCGATAAAACCCACTTTATCGATTTGAACTGTCAATTTTATCGAATATTATCGACCGAAAAGATCCGTACTTGCGCCGCTGCGGCGAGAGTACGGAACTCGGTTCGATAAATTTGTCGAACCGAAAAACTCGACAAATTTATCGAATCTTGAGAGTGCCGAAGTCTGTCGTAAAAGTATTGTAGTAGCTCTATATTCTCTTTGGATTCGACCTAGCTTTTCGATAACTTTTGTCGATTGTTTCTAGGCTCGATAAAACCCACTTTATCGATTTGAACTGTCAATTTTATCGAATTTTATAGACCGAAAAGATCCGTACTTGCACCGCTTTTGTTCGATAAATTTTATAACAAGTCGATAAAACCCACTTTATCGATTTGAACTGTCAATTTTATCGATCGAAAGATCCGTACTTACGCCGCAGGCATGGTAGATCTAATATCAAAATAACAGTTTTTTACTAAATGCATAATTATGAAAGTATATACGGTACCTATAACTAAAACACTATTTGAAAAATTTTTGTCTGTCCGTCCATAACTATATCTATGCCAAAATCACATCGATCCGTTGCTCCGTTGCTGCGTCAAAGAATAAAGACGATGAAGAAACCAACAAACAAACAGACAAACATTCGCATTTATAATATGAAATACCTAATTAGTAGGATTACTTCTGAAACATAATTTATTGTCGCTCTGAATAACAACAAAAACAAATCAGTAGTCAAAAATAATAGTACAATTTTATACTTAGCAAAGTGCTAAGGTTTTTGGTCACTCGGTAAACATGCTATATTCTCGTAAGCACGGCTAACGTCAGGCGGAGCGCCGAGCGACATGACCACTCGCTGGAAGGCCTCGCGGCAGACTGATTTGAATTGATTTGCGCGCAGACTTTTATACCATGTTTTATAGTAGTTTTCAAATATTTATAGAAAAATAATAAAGCTAAATTAATTAAAATTTTAAATTTTAGAAAAGATCCTCTTCTATTACGGGAAGGTATTTTTATATTAAATTAAGTAGAATATACCGGTTAAAATAATGATTTTATTTGGCTATATTTTCCTAATCTTTTCACTTGGTTTGGATTTTATTTTCGTATGTAAATAATCAAAATCGGGAAATGTTTTTCCGTAACTATTTTCCTGAGGATCTTTGCAATTGGCTATATTTTTTTGTTTACTAGGTTTGTCTGTCATTTGAGATATTTTTAGCTTGGAAATTGACACTGAAAGTGAAAGTAAGAGAATATCCGTTCAGTTATCTCGTCAGATTTCACAAACGCTTTGTCAATTATAAAATTTTCTCCCGTAACTATATCAACAACAAAATGTCCTAAATTTATTGGTAATTAACGTCTTTGTAAGACAAATAGTTATGGATATTTTCAAATCCGAAAAGTACGGTATTTTAGCCAAACGGCGCGGAAAACGTATACACCCTCTTAAAAAAATTATGTTATCTATGGACACAACCCTTCCGTTTTACCTGCTATAACACTCGTAATAAATTCGTATATCGTAAAAACCAACAAACGAGTACCGACGAGTATACTATGTTAATTAATTTTCGGTAGGTTTTAATAAAAGTAATGCTAAGATTTATTATTGAATCTGCCAATCCTGAATTAGGTTAATTACAGTCACATATTATATACACGAACGCTTAAAAAATTACACTCCTTTTTCGTTAAATCGTGTAAAAATGATCGGTCCGTCAAATCCATCAATTATAATGTATAGGTATTAATTAATATTCGACACGCTGGCAACTCTAACAATTCAATTTAGTGTAAATTTGGTGATGTCAATACGGTGACTAAATTTAGTCAGACCGTTAATCAGAATAGCTTTTAGAACTCTCTAAACTAAATTAAGAAATTTTATAGTTTAGTTTAGTTTAGTCAGGTGAACAAGAGAATTGGCACCAGTATCTCAAGATAAAATTATTAGAAATGTGATAACAGAATAACTTTTTTGTGGTAACACTGATAATGTCTAAGTTCCTTTATATTTTGTTTTATTTTATTACTGATATTATAAAAAGTAAAGTTTTGCTTGTAACCGCAAAATTCTTGTCTAATTCTAAAAATTCTTTCACTAATAGAAACCTACATTAATCCTGTGTGCTATACACACCTACATTTTATCCTGATTCCAAGTGCATAAAGCCAAGGAAACCAAGTTGTATATATTATATTATTATTGGATTTCAATGATTTTCAGATGTCTGAAGGTTTTGGTAATATAGATTTTTATGAGAAATTAAGCTTAGTAACTAATGTAAGACTATGTCAATATATAGCATACAATTATAAGGCTGTAGATCTTAGTTTGTCATCAGCCAGAAGATGTCCACTGCTGAATATAGGCTTACCCCATAGAAGGCCACTTGTATTGGCTACTCCCCTCTTGCATTTTGGATCTTAATACTATATTAATTTTTATCTGATATCTCAAGTTTTTTTTTAAATAAGACTACAAACAGTAATGTGGAAAACAGTGATTCCATAAGGGTCCAGCGGCCTTACCAGTTGCTTCATCATCAACAATCTTCTTCATTTTCAGTAGAAAATCAGCAGTTGTTAATCTTTGGCTAGAAGGAATTTTCTACAGTTCTCGCTAGTTTTCGTTTTCGAAACTATGTTAAAGGAACAAGTTGTTTACAACTCTAGAAAATTACTTCTATAGAGAGATATAGAAAACTGTTCCAGAGTTTCAGAGTATACAGGTTGAACTATGAATAGTGTTGGATTTCATAGCTTTCCCCTCATAGTTTTCTTCAAGTAACATTATTTCCATTGAAGGTCTGGCCAAATAGGCTGAATATGACAAATCTCAACATTTGGTTTATTATTAAGTCTTTAAATCTTTTCCAAAGAAAACTATTACATACTAAGAATGCTAGATATTCTATAGAAATTAAATTAACATACTATATTGTATGTAACTGTGAAAATAATTTTGCTTACCTGTGAAACCAAAAGTTGCAACCAGACTCGCATAAAATAGCCTGATCATTATCATGAACTTCTTTGTGACACACTCCACAGGGGTAGATAGGTGGAGCATTAGGGTTTTGTGGATTGAACACCATTGGTTGATCCGGTGGGTACACTTTCCCAGCACTCACAGGCATGGGTTTAGGGCCAAACATACCCATATTCTGCCCCATTGGACCAACTCCTTGACCTCCAGGCCCTCCCATTGCCATTCCACTCATTCCAGCTAATGGCCCACAATTGCCCATATTGCCAGGCCCTGGACCCATCCCCATAGAACCACTTCCTCCCATTCCCATTGGTCCACCATGCCCCATATGATTGCCAGAGTATGGAGGGCCTGGGCCCATTGATGTCATAGGCCCATTTCCACCCATTGGACCACTTCCCATTGGACCTCCAGATTGCATTGGGCTTCCATGCCTCATTGGGCCACAATGTCCTGGACCTATTCCTCCACTCTGCATTGGATTTGATGACATAATGGAACTACTAGGTCCCATAGAACCATTTGAACAATTTGGCCCCATTGGCCCATTCATGCGAGGTACATTCATGCCTGGCCCACCTCCACCCATGGGTCCATTCATAGGGCCATTCATTGATCCAGCACCTAGTGGACTATGCATAGGAGGCCCCATAGGGCTATTGCTCATGTGACTACCCGCCATGGAACCCATATTCATTGGACTTCCCATTGGCCCAGATGACATTGGTGAACCCATGGGCATAGAATTCATAGGGCTCATTGGACTCCCCATAGACCTTGATTGAGGTCCCATCCCAGGTCCCATACTGTGGTTACTCATGCCCATACTTGGACCCCCCATTGGAGACATGCCACCCATGTGCCCCATACCATGAGGACTCATGTTGCCCATGGGACTTATTCCTCCTCTTGGTGGCATTTGTTGACTCATGGGGCTCATACTGTGTGGCAAGGGACTCATGTGCCGCATTGGAGGCCCTCCCATGCTATGCATAGGTCCCATCATTCCCATTGGTCCATTTTGACTCATCATAGGACCATTCTGGCTCATCATGGGACCATTGTGTGAAACGGTAGAAGGCGAGTCATCAAAAGGGTTTGAAGCAACAATAGTATCTCCATATCCTGTCAAAGGAGGAGGTAAGAGATCTTGTGCAGTAGGTGGTGGCTGAGGGGTCATGGCATTATTGGCATTAGATGTTTTCCTCCTCTTTTTTGGATTACTCGGTGCTGGAGCTGGAGGTGTAGGAGTGTCCATAGGTGGCTTGAAGTCTGGGGGCCCCAGTCCCGGCCCTGGCAGCCTGTAGGATGGCATACCTGCCAAGTTGTGACTCATCTTGGTACTATTCAGTTTCAGCTCCGTTTATCATTATCCAGTGTCAACGAGAGAATATTTTAGTAAATATATGCACACATAAGGCACCGCATTGTAACGAGAAAGCGCAATAACGTGCCGGAAGACTGGTTGTGTCTATTTCTGTAACAAAAAAAACACATTAATATTTCGCATGATTTAGAGTTACACGAGACTGGTCCGAACATACATAAAATTAATAGAAATTCTGAGTAGAAATGATGATTACGAATACCAATAGCAACCATGAACCAACGTAGGTAACCTGCCAATAATGTATTCACTCGCAAGTTTAGTTATTTAACGACTGGTTTTAATAAACCGAAAGAAAATTTCGAAATACAAACAAAATACTTACGGCATTATCAATTTAGCATCAAAAATACGGATTATTTTTTATCTTCTTGAGTTCCCAAGGCAGGCGTGCAACAAGACAAAATACCAAAAGAAATTCACTTGTTACGGTATATATTTAATTTCCATAGAAGTCTTATTAGGCATGTAATATTTTAAAGCACATAAAGTAGATTTAAATCATGAAATTGTGCGCATCAGAAGCATTTTATTTACGACTATCAATAATCCAAACAACACACGCCACATTCACAATGTATTTTTGTAAACGAAGTTGGCGCTAGAGGGCAGCATTGAATCGTTACAAAGTGTTGTCATTGTCAGCAGAGAGTACAAATATTAAGTTCACTCAACTTCAACTCCTTTTTTCCTGGCTTCTGTTAGTGTGGAATGTTCGCAAATATTATGTTGTCAGCAAAGATTTCTTGCCGCTGTTGTCAGCTATACATAATATTTTCTTCACATCAAGCTATCTATGTCTACAATTTTATATTCCACACACTTTATTTATCTTTACAAAAAAAGATATACAGTATTCATTCTAAGCAGCATTGTCAGCATCACAGATATCTCCTCAGTAGTCTGTGGTCACCGGTCACAGATAACTATGTCAGCGTTTTAATCATAGAGTAGTACTCTAAAAAAGGAAGGTTTATTTGGCAAATACTACAAAGATAGCAATAGAAAAATAAGGGGAAATATTATTATATCACTGTCAGTGCCAAGTAATGTCAACAGAGTACTGTCAATCACATACCATGATTCCATCACACTAGGGATGCCGATTTTTCCTAAAAATATCGATTAAAAAAAAACAAGTACTGAAATATCAATTTCTCAAAAATCACTTAGTTTTCCTTTTCTTTTTGAGCTTTTAATAAAACGATCTTTCATCGATTTTAACTTAACTAAACCAAAAAACTTTTTTCAACCGGCTTCAAAAAAAGCAGATGAATCGAAAATCTGTAAACTTTTGTTTTCTTTGTGGCGACATGAATTTTTTTATACTATTGGATAAAAATAGACGAGGGGTTCGTTTGCATGATGATAATGGCTCGCTGGCCTATAGCAATTGCAAGTACTACTCAGAAATTTGAAACATAAAGACCTGCGTGGCACTGCATTACGCTCGTTACCCTAAGACATTAGGTATTAAGTCTCATAAGCTCTGACTAATTTGCTCATCAAACTACTGTCTACCCTCCCTAAGACCTCCAGGACAGACATTTCCTTCTGATTATGACTACCAGTGGCTGATTTGGAAGTCTCGTAACTGGCTTAGAGGCGTAGTCGGTCGCTGTGCACAAAATATAGCTAATTGGGAATACATTGACTAATCCCACTCACCACTGCAACCTATGTGGATACGAGAACCAATCCTAGAACTATTTATTTATTTATTTAATACTTTATTGCACAAAAGAAATGTACAAAAGGAGGACTTAATACTATTAGTATTTTCTACCAGTCATCCACACAAAGTAGAAGAAAAGAAGGATGTGGGCGTGCATCTAAACAATGTGAGATACTTATTATATTAAAACTACATAGAACAAAACAGATAACATAGTGGTTCATTTACGATAAACAAAGAAACAATAATAATACACATACTATGCTATAATATATATACTATAATATATAATATACTATAATATAAATATATACATATATATATATATATATATATATATATATACGAATACATATACAAAACACTAACATAAATATTTTAATTAGGTAGGTACCTATATCATCGAACTATGTCCCATCTTCTCTCCTTTCCCTCGTGCCCTACCACCTGCAGGAAAGACGAGACGCAAACGGGGACGCGGTCACTCTGGCAACTAGGAATCATCATCATTGATTGATTGACGTTAAGGAGAATAATCGCGAATCTGAAACATAGAAAATATATTTCATGGAATCAGGCGTTACTTTGCGGAAGTCCATTTTAAATAAGATTATATAATGTGGATACATTATACATAAATTACCCACCTTATATAATCTTATTTATAGAAAATATCACTACCTGTGTCTGAGAGCGATTCACGTGATGGATCTATCGATTTAATAATCGATTTTCGACGAAGATCTGATTTTCTAATCCTATAAAATCGAATCGTCGATTAATCGATCTCAGATCGCCAATTGGCATCCTTATAAAATTATGTTAAAAGTAATCAGAAAAAAACTAAAAATTTAAATAGGTTATACCTAATTAGATTTGCTATAGCCCAGCGGAGTATAAAATAATACCAGCCACGCAGGAGATAAGAAGTAGATTGTTAATTGAATAAAATTATAATGGCGTTAAATAGATTATTTGCTAGTTTAACATTAACTCCTACCTTAATAACAAGGCGAACTTTGCATGTGACCGCTGTTCATTTTATTAGCAAACCTAATGTTGAGAAACCTAAACCTGGATTGGGCAAAAGTTACAGACGTATTGTGCATTTCCCTGAAGAATACACCGTAAAGCCTTTAGAAGTTACAAATCTTGCAGGCAGAGACCCTGTAACAGGTAACTAAAAGCCAAAATATAATTTAAATGAAGTTTCTCTTCCACAGATGCTGGTAGGTCATTCTCTAGTTCTTATCCTACTACCTTACACATTCAGCTGAAAAATAATCTCCAAGAACCTATCTGTGTGTTCTGGCAGCTGCAATTGAGTTGGATTGAGAGTCAATCCCCTTTCTAGGCTTAGGAAGTTTATACTCTTGACATTGTGACTGTTTAGGTGAGATTGTGGTGTGAAGTGAAATTACTGTGCTTATGAGACTTAATACTAGTGTCACAGGGTAATGAGCTTAATGCAGTTCTTGGTGTTCACAGTTCTAAGTAGATCTGCAATTTTTATGGGGTGGTGTTATGCTTACCATCAGGCAAACAAACAGCTTGCCTCATTATCAAATAGTATAAAAAAACAAATGGTAACCTATGCTAAATAAAAATTAATGTGTATCTTGTCTTTTCTGTTTTAAATAGAAATTTGATATTACTGTAAATATAATGTTATTTAGTGTAACCAGATGTTTAATAATTACCGTTAACTTCTTTTAAGGTACATAAGAAAAATGATGAGAATATTCAACGAAAAATTGACAGTTTTTGCTAGTCTCATCCTAGTCAATAGTATCTATTAATATTTTCAATTGTAGGTCGCATTGTGGCAAAAGGTATTGGAGGTGGTATAAAACACAAATATCACTGGATAGATTGGAAAAGAGATGGACCTACTGAAGGACCACCACAGGAAGAAAAAGTTATTCAGGTAATATAGTAGCAACTAGACTATGAAATTAAACCTCATTAATGGTATGGTACCTGCCACTATGCAGGTGATGGAGTCTGGATTTAAAAAAAAGGTTTGGATACTCAATTTCCGTCCATTGCCATTTTGTTTATTTTGGTGGTGCAACATTCTTTTCTCACAGAAAACTATACAATTTCATTGTTTTTATTTTTGTATTGTTTACATTTAAATTTCCAAACATAACTTGCAGGTAATAGAAGATGGATGCAGAACAGCCCATATAGCATTAGTAGCAGTGGGTAATAAGCTCAAATATATACTTGCTACAGAAAATATGAAGGCGGGTGACATCATTAAGACATCAAGAAATCTGCCAAGGATACCTGGTAAGAACTTATCTTGCTAAGTAAAGGTTAAAATTGAAATTAATTCATTGGTTTTGTTCAGTTATTGGCGGCCGGATCACTATTGCTGTCATGAGTGGGCACCCGCTAAGCTTGTTACATTATAGCTGTGATTATAGGCAAAGTATAGAAAATTGTTGTATATTATGTGGATTGAAAGCCACTCCAACTAAAAAGCAAAAACTTTGTTACAGTGAGAGCTAATGAAGGTGATGCATATGTATTAGGAGCACTGCCAACTGGAACACTAGTCCATAACATTGAAAAAGAACCAGGTTGGTACACTTTTTGATGCTTACTGCAAAAAATAGTTAAAATTCATAATTTTACTTACATACATTTTACCTCTGATCATAAATCCTACCTCCTAATTAAATCCATCTGTTTATAGGATGAGAGACTATGAAAAGTTTAGAGCTATGGTCCCACAACCCCCAGATACAAAACTAATACTGAGTTTGTTTGTTATCTTGAGATCAATGCTAACTTGCAATAAAAGGAATTGATTACTTGAATTGAAACACTGCACTGGGGGAGGTATGTTGGTAGCTGATTACAAGCAATTAAATAGATTTGGCAAAATATTATACTATAGTAAGCAGCAAACAACCTGAGTGTTGGCTAGGCACCATGAGAACACAATTTATTATTGCATATCTGTTGCCATAAGGCGCTTCACCTCTGCTGCTGCTTAATGTGCAGCATAAAATACAAGATGTAATAAATTTATTTACGTAAATGCACTTCAGTCTTCCTCTTCATAGATAAATTCATAAAGATTTCACAACATATTACAGGGCAAGGAGCTCTGTTTATCCACGCGGCCGGCACTTTCGGGACACTGTTGAGGAAACAGGATGACCGCATCATTGTACAGATGCCGTCGAAGAGGCTTTTCAGCTTTGATCAGCATTGCATGGCCGTTGTTGGTATGTAGTTATGTACTTTACTAAGTATAGGAGGGAGCAAACTGATTCTTGACTTTTGGTCAGTCTAATCTGAGCTAGTCGCCAGGTCTTATGTTTACAAAACTAGAAAGCTGTACAGTAAAATAAGAGGGTAAATTAATGATATTTGTAAGATTATAAGGTGACATGATACCATCAATACCAAAGACTATAAATCCTGTTGACTAATGATACAACTTCCCCTCATGCGAAAACGAACTATGTAAATGCACTACTCGCCACTGCGAGTACGAGTGCAGACTTATAACTTATCGATATTCAATGTATACTTTACAATTAATATATATACTATTATTAATTATTTTGGAAAAATAATAACCTTTCGTTTGGATTTGTTAACCGACTTCGAAAAAAGAGGAGGAGGTTAAATGTTCGACTGTATGTATTTTTTTAAGTATTTTAACTGATTTCTCCGTCAATTGTGGACCGATTTTGAAAATTATTTTTGTTGTTTAAAAGTGTATCATCTCAAGGTGGTCCCATATACATTTTATGGAAGATCATCTAAAGATGAAAAAATGGTACTTGAATTTTCATATATCGCGATATTTTCATCGAAGTAGGTTCCCGGTTTTTTTAAAGTATTTCTGCCTTTTGTTGTTAGATTTCCAGACATCCCAGAAATCAAGGAAAAGTGGATAGAAGCGACTCAAAAAGAGAATTGGTTCCATACATCGCAAGTCATGGAATCCATTCAGTAGCTTCGACGTGATGCGTGGCCAAAATACAGACAGACAGACAAAAATAAAAATACAGTTTTGGCTTCAGTATAGATAGGAGTGCCATCCAAAAAAAATGTGACCTGGAGTTTTATTATAAGTAGTATTATAGATTAATTTATAAAGTAAGTATGTATTGTCTAGGTTTTCCATATAATAATTTATTATTAATCGTATATGTCAGGGAATCAAGAATGCGATGCTAACTACCTATTCAATTTTATCGATATTATTCTGTTCAGTAGTAGTCGTACCATATCACTAAATTACGTCATCCAAATGATCGGCCAATTGCAAGCATAGAATATTACCTCGCCCCCTGCCCGCGCCGGTGAGATATGTTTGTATGAGGATTTGTGTTTATGAGCTATCAACAGGCTAAATAATCTGTGATCAATACTGACTTACACCTCATATTAATTATGATTAATAATATAAAAGATAATATTTTAAAGTGTTAACCGAACACTAGATTAGCTTGCAGGTTTTTTAAGATACATAAATAAATTAACAACTATCACAGCCTAAGTAGGTACAAAGTGCATAGATGCTCACCCTGTAACTATTTATATTCCCTGTGTCTAGGGAATCGCAAACTATGAAGTTTAACATGGTCACACAATACTTAGACACTGAACAAATACCTATTTTTTTGTGTAATAATAATAATGTGCCTTGGCTTGTAATATTTTGTATTCGGTGTCTTGGCCTAAAAATGGCAATCTCCAAGATTATAGACATCTGATAAATCTGTGTCCAAAATAGAAATGAGTCGTAGTTTAATACACTGCTTACCATCAGGCTCGTCTCGTTACCCAACAGAATAAAAAAATGCTTTAAAAAAGATACGAAACGACTTCAGTGACAAACTACTGAACCGATTTTAATGAAACTTATATGGGACCAATTTAAAAGTATATACTTTCAAATAAAAAATAATTTTCCAAATCGGTTTTTAAATGACAGAGATCTGGGGTAACAAACAAAAAAAAATACGCACCGAATTGATAACCTTCTCCTTTTTTGGAAGTCGGTTAAAAATAAGCTTCCTTTGTCAGGTCGTCTCTCAAACATCTTCCACGGCACAACGCCCATCGGCTCTCCCCAAAGGAACAGATGGCTTGGCAACCGGCCCCGCTCTGGTCTTTGGCAACGGAAGACCGGCCGCCACGGCAGAAAGATTAAACCTCCGAAGCCAGTGAAGGAAATTCACTGCACAACTAAAGCGAAGCCAAACATTATAAAGTTGTCGCTTAACCAGTACCGCTCATTGTAAATGTTGTAGGTAATAAAGTGTGTTAGTTGTCTTAGAATGTCTTGTTTTACTTATTTTTATTTGTAGAAATTGTATTGTAGTTGTATGTATTGTTTCGAGTATCACGAAATCCGCGCTTGACGTAAAAGTTTTGTTATTCTGACAAGCAAACGTACGTTTACGTTAGGGGCAGCTTAGATGCTCAAGCAAACGTACGTTTGCTTGAGCGTTTGCTAGTAAGGCCATAAAAATATTATTGCTTATTTTCTATAGCGATAAGACTGATGTCACAGAACATAATATCATACTATATTACCCTAATTAAATAAAATTTAATCCGCTTTATTGAACAAATTCGGTCTTACCACAAAAAAATTAAACACACCCTAGACCCGTGTTAAACAGCGTTTGACTCCTAAACTTGCCTTAGTCGCTTGTTTAAATATGAACAACCCACAGATATGTCTGTGGAACAACCACATATCTTGATTTAAGTAGTGTTAACCATTTAACCATTATTATGTTATTATCTATCTCTATTCTTGCGTGACATTTCTAATCATTTTAGACGTTAATTTTTAAACAAAACAGCGCCTGGGTTTTTTTGGTAACATGTATAGTGGTTTTTATTTTTGACACTGACAGTCATTAAATTAATCTTTTGCAATTAAAATAAGAACACTGAACTTTCTTAGCAGTATTTATTTTATAAACATCGCAATCTGAACATCAAATGCTCTACAAATCAGCAAGTGCAACAAGGAATGAATTACATTAGGCGCAAGCGAAAAAATTAGATCAGATATTATGAGTGTACATTTATACAAATAAATAAAATTGAAGTGTATGTTGTAATATCAAAATAACAGCTTTTAACTAAATGCATATGAGTATAGACGTGACGAGACGATAGAGAGTATACAGTACCCTTAACAAAACAACTATTTTTTAAATTTTTGTCTTTGTGTTCCGGGAAATCTCCGAAATGGCTGGACCTATTTTGACGGGACCTTCACTGGCAGATAGATGTTACAAGGAGTAACTTAGGCTACGTGAGGGAAGCCGCATGGCACAGCTAGTATCATTATTATACTTATATTTCATGATTCAAAGAAGTTTATAAAATTTATTTTGAACTTAAGTCGCATTTGGCTTCATTCTTCCTCATCCGAAAATGTCAGTATCTGCAATAAAAAGTAGTTAGTATTAATATACTACATTCTGAAAGATTGGTGATGGGGTATTCTCTAGTGTTCACGTGACTAGCTTCCCACCCGCCACCCTCAAGATGATATCTGTCGCCAAGCACCTAGGTATCGGCCAGTGACGCAAGTACGGAACTTTTCGATCCATATCGATCGATAAATTGACAGTTCGATAAGATAAAATTAGAAATAGGTACGTTGTTGATTTTTGCCGAAAACGAAACAACCTTTTTCCCGAGAACGAAAACTAATCTTCGAAACTAGTTTTGCGACGACGACATGTTTTACTTGTAATCTGTTATAGATTGCATTTCCTACACAATGACATTCAATTTTCATTGTATTGTCCGAATAACTAATTTCAAGAAGTGATTTTCGTGTAAAAACCGTTGTGGCGAACGACGATAAAACCATTTATACATTTATGTTAAAATCGTCTTCGTTCCATAAACCAGTCTTAAGGACGAACTAGTCGTTCATTTCTCCATACAACCGTACTTGGGTGATTACTACACTACTTGACGTTTTAAGTCCAAAATTAAGAATAATATCGATTTATCTCTCCGTTATCTAGGTCAGCCTGCTAATTATACAGAAAAAAAATAAGTGGTTTAAAAGTAATGAGCCTTCAAACATCTGTATTTTAGCACGTATTTTAACGCAAGTTTGGACGTAAATAAATTACAAAAGGATTACGAAAACTCGAAAATAAGGTACATACTAACAAGCTTTAGTTTATTGACATTTCAAATAACTTTGGTCTGACTAAATACATTCAGTAGTTTTGTCGTAAAACCCCAAGCACCAGAAGCCAATTCGTACATTTTTGCGCGCCGGTTTTCGACTTTTCGGTTTTCGTCGCGACTTTACGAGAGTGTGTAATTGTGTATGTGCGAGCATTAGCCTCATACTACTCATCGCTGCAGAGTCTTACCTTGTCCCACGAATATTAGATGAATAGCATGCATTTTAGCCGCGCCCACCGATGAGTTCGCTCCATGGACTAGTAGGCTCTTAATAGTCACTTCAAATTGAAGAAAGTAGATTCGGCTTCGTTTACTTTTCGAAAAAATCAAGAACTACCTATGTGTCATTTAAATTTTTATCGATTCGAACTGTCAATTTTATTCATAGAAAAGTTCCGTACTTGCGTCGCTGTTCCGGCATCAGCACTTGAGAGACAGCTCCCATTACACAATGATTATCTTCAGTAATAAATCTAATAATACCAGGAGGTAAAACATATTTGTTAGGTTGTTTATATCTGAAATCACTAGTCTGATTCTAAAAAAATCTTTCACTGGTAGTAAGCTGCATTATTCATAAGGACATACCAACGAGATACTAAACTCAAGAGGTGAAGTGTCGTTTGGTTTGCACGAAATAAATTCCACCATTTTTGCCTAGACATATAATGCGCTCTGATTGGCTAAGCCATCGCCTCGCACCGTGCGCTGATATAATTTATAGTAAAATCAATACTGTTTTGTGAGATCAGATAGTACAGTATTTCATCTCTCGGGTTTAGTATCTCGGTGGCACATACGTTTTATCCTGATTCCACACGGCTAAAGCTCTATTATTATATATACTTATCAGCCTCTTACGTTCCCACTGCTGGGATACCGGCCTTCTCTCAGAAAGTCGCAGAGTAGTACGGGCCATAATCCATCGCGCAGTGCGGCTTGATGGATGTCACATGTCCTCGAATTTTGTGGTTCTTTAACAAGCTGATTTCCTCACGAAGTTTTCCTTCACCGTTTTAGAGCGAGTGCAATCCGCACATAACTTGGACTCATTGTTGCGGGCGAGCCGCGATTGTCCGCGTCAGGTGCGTCACAAGTTCCCGCTCGGCCACACTTGCTCTCGATACTATTCTATAGGTACTAGTACCTATAGAATAGTTTTAGAATAGTATAGTTCTAGAACTATCGTTGCTTCAAAATAAAAACTTCCAATCAAGATGATACTTACATCAGTCATCTCCGCTGCTAGATTTAACTCGGCCAACCCTGTGACCTCTTCCAAATATTTCCCACTATTAAACACCTGCATCAAGAATTCTATTCCCTTTTCCCTGTACATATCCACTACTGTAGCGGAGCAAGCGATGCAATGCTTGAACTTGCCACAAGTGGGAACGACGGTTTGGTAGTTGTGGAGGAAACCGCGGATCGAGTGCGGTATGGAACCTAGCACGCCTTGGTGTTCTGCCGGAATATCCGTATCCGCGGTTAGGTTGTAGATGGCGGGCGCTTCTACCCTGTTGGAGAGAATTACTGGGATCAGTATTTTAATGTATGATTTATTTGATTCAAATGTGAGACTAAAGGCCTGCAGGTATTAAGGGACAGAATTCGGCGCGCCGCTATCTCTCGCTCGCGCATCTCTACATTTTTGAAGACAAACAATCACTTAATATAATACGGTAAAATTGCTGACAGTAACATTACAAAGCTTTCATTTTGATCCATTCAAATTTTCAAACCTAAAAATGGGATTGAGATGAGGGGATGTTCGCCGATTTTCATGTATGAAAACTTGATCGGATCAAAATGACAGTTTTGCCGTACCTTTGTAATGTTATTGCCAGCAGCTTCACCGAATGCGATTTATCATAAAGTGATTATTTATCTTCAAAAATGTTAAATGCAAACCAATTGCACGAAATAAATTCCACCATTTTTGCCTAGACATAATGCGCTCTGATTGGCAAAGCCAACGCCTCGCACCGAATCCCCGTGCGCTATTACGCTGATATAACATTATAGCAAAATCAATACATCGTTGTGAGATCGAATATTACAGTATTTCATCTCTCAGGGTTAATATCTCGATGGGTATAATATAGTATACCTTAGTGGGTGTTGCAGTAGTCCCATCAGTATTTCCACCGCGAGTGCGCCGGCGATGGCTGCCACCCCGGGCCGCGTTACCGTGCACTGCTGGTCGAGCGTGCGGTCTTTCAGAGACTGAAGCAATATTAGTTGAATTGTGACGGTATTAGTTAGTCACGTTAATCGCTACATCTCCATTTAAATTTAACAATAATTGCATTGCTACCTAGAGTGTAGCATGATTTGCGACACAATGACCCTTAGGATCAAAAAGTTGAAAATAAGTTTAACTTATCCAGTAATAAAATGTTATCGTTTATTTGTTATTATTTAAATAACAAAACACAGACACACTTAAATAACTAAAATTACTTAATAACTATGCACAATAACTAAACAAAAAAGTTTTTGTAAGTTATAAGTTACTGGCTCTGAATTATGTAGACATACAGTCACTAATTAAGTAAAGTCACTGGCTCAATGTCTAAGGCTAAGATTCAGAGACGATTCTAAGCGTAGACTTTGGCTTCCTTATGTCAAAACTGTATAGAATTTTGGCGTATGGAAGCGTGAGTCCACGCTTAGATTCGTCTCTGAATCTCAGCCTAAGAAATGGAGCCAGTAACTTCAATAACGGAAAGGAAATTCTTTTACCATCCCCCAACTAATGGCGATGCTGACTCAATTTTTTTTATGATGTCAATGAATTCGTTTTCTCTTGAGAGTCAAAGGTCTATATTGGAATTCGAACGCTAGGAACGTAAAAAACTAGAGTCAAAGTCGTGCGTTTCTATTGAGTGCTAACACGCCCCATAATTGGACAGAACATCTGACGTCACTTGTTCAACGCGGGCCGTATGAAGCTGTATTAAAAACATGCATTTTGTTGATTTGGCTGTGAAAAACTGCGTTTAAGTACATAGTTATCATACAATTTTTTATTCATTAAAATGTAAAGAATCTGATGGTATTATTTAAATTGTTAACTGCTAGCACTGACTTGCAAATGCTCTAACAGGGTGCATGTATCACTAACATATCACATATTATATACATAAGATCTGTATACGAATGCAATAAATAAATAAATTACTATTAGATGATGAAAAAAAATTCGTAAAACTTAGATGCAATATCTTTGTGGAAATTACATATTTTTTTGTGAATTTAATTTTTATTGTGTTAATGTGATGTTTATAAACCTGTATAACGACAGTAAATATGTGTTTTGTGTTTCATGCAACATCCCTATTGTGACATTCAATTTTCTAGATTTCGTATTCTATGTATTGGATATATTATAACTGGCTAGATTTCAAGATTTCCTATAGTCTATATATATATTGGCTAATATTATATTATTATAGCAGGCTTACATTCCCCGGTGCAGTGACGTCATTACAGAAGTAACAACCCAGCTGGCCGCCTGATATAAACTTGGTACCGACAGCTGTTTCCTCTGCACACTGTGTGCTGATCCCGTGTCGCATCACTAGGTAGCTGTCAAAGCCCAACGCTGCGTTTATAACAATCTGAAAATTTAATACATTTTTATTTTATGCTATTTGTCAACGGGACTGGTCGTTTGCCTGATGGTAAGCATAACGCCGGCCCATAGCAATTGCAGTGCGACTCAGCACTTTAGAAACACAAAGACCTGCGCGGCATTGCAGTGCGCTCGTTACCTAATGTCAGGTATTAAGTCTCAACCATTTTTTTAATTTTTGTTTGTCTCTCTCTTTGTTCCGGGTAATCTCTGAAATGGTTCGACCGATTTTGACGGGACTTTCACTGGTGGATAGCTGATGTTATAAGGAGACTTAATACCTAATGTCTCAGGGTAACGGGCGCACTGCAGTGCCGCACACGCCTTTGTGTTTCAAAGGTCTGAATGGCACTGCAATTGTTATGGGCCGGCGTTATGCTTACCATCAGGCAAACGACCAGCTCGTCTCGTTACCAATAACATAAAAAAAACTTAGGCTACTTTTATTTTAGAAAAAGAATTAGGGTTCCACCCAAAAAGATACAGCGCATGAAATCTAATATCTCCGCACGGGTGAAATCGCGAGCAGTCAGTATTAAATAGAAATTCATATACCTTCCCATAATGCGCAGCGATTAATGTCGGCAGCCAACGAGCTTCCCTCGTGTCCAGCAGGAGGAACACGACGTCGTGGTCCGCTATGGCGGCAGTGATGGTGTTAATATTGCTGACCGTCTCGTCTCGCAGCGAATCCCCTATCGGATGCCCCGGCATCGGGATATGAGCTACTATGGCGCGGGAGTGCTGGAATATACATTATTATTTACTAACTACTATACCCTGTTCCATAATCTTAGATATTTTTTCTAAACAAAGAAATGTCACGGAAATATTAAATATTTTTGTTTCTATTTCCCCTGGCTTTGCTCTCGCGTAGCACATTTATAACATAACAAGAAACAACAACAAAAACTTAAACTAAACAACTACAAAATAACAAGATCTTTAACAACAACACATATACCTACGCAGCAAGATTAAGAGTCGAGTTCGGAGATTGGAACAGATCAACACACAGAAAAAGAAAATGGCGGAGATTGCACAAAATGTTTCAAATCTCTGCTGTGTTCCCAGTGTAAGAAAAATAGCTGCACGAAAAAAACTTCCTTTTATTAGTTTTGTTTAAAATAACAATCTTGCAAATGTGATCCATTCACGATTTTTAAACAATTCAAGTTTATAATGTTACAATTTAAAATCAATTAATAATAATGTCTATTCAATTTTTTCGTTCTGTCATCCCCTTTGTTTACATAGAATAAATGTAAGATTTTGGAACAGGATATTGAACTATTATTTATTATCTACTAGGTGGTAGGACTAACTCTTCTGCGAGTGTCCGTCTGGGTTGGTACCACCGCTTTGCTCGTGAAGTCTGCCGCCAAGCAGTAATGTGCAAGTGGTGTGCTGTGTTCCGGTTTGATGTGCTCATCAGAGTAGCCAATGAAATTACTGGGCTTATGACACTTAATACGTATAATATCTCAGGATTGCAGGCGCACTGCAGTGCCACCCAGGACTGTGTGTGAAAGTTCTGAGTGGCACTGCAATTGTTACGGGCCGGCGTTATACTTAACATCAGGCAAACGACCAAGTCTTGCCGTTATCAAATATAATAAACAAGGAAAGGAAAAGGTTGTTCTAACCACTGAAGGCAGAATATTCCTCAAATTCTCGGCAGCCGCCTCAGCCTTCTTCCTTCCTCCGTCGAGGCAGTCGCGGTGGTTGTAAAGCACTTGCCGCGTCGGATTTGAATACGACACTTTGCCGTTATCAATGAAAGTTATGTGACGAAAACCCCAAGCCTGTAACAACAAAAAAAATACAATACAATAACTCTTTATTGCACTCCAAGATGTACAAGTAATAAATAAAAAAACAGATTACAGTAAAGGTATAAACGTGCGGCCTTATTGGTAACAGCAATCTAATAATATATTTTTATGATTCAAAATTGCATACGTGAAATACAATAATTATTAATTGTTATAAAAGCTCTTATATCAATCAAAGGTGGTAAGCGAAAGAGACAAAACACAATGTTAAATTTAACATTGTTTATTGTAACAGTGTGGGAACCAGGTGCTTCTACTTTTCTTTGTGCATTATTTGAAGCCTTTCACCAAATAATTTCCATACCAACAGGTCTCTAGCCACGTGACATCCCAGAGTCCCAGCGCCGAGCAACAAGCATTTCGTGTTTTTCATGATCTCTATATCTAGGTCAGGTACCAGTCGCCACTTCATTAGCTTAATATTCAGATCTGACGATGTTTCTGCCAGTCTGTAATGAAAATTATCATCAAATTACTTATGAGACGATACCTATTAATATCTCAGGGTATAAAGGTACAAGTCCAAGACGGAAATGAGAAAATCATAGAAACCAGTAGTGTAACCTTTACGAGGGCAAGGCAGTGCCGCGAAGGCCCTTGTTTCAAAGTTCTGGCCTGGCGTTTATGTTTACCATCACTTTGTTTAACTATGCATGCAGTCTGCACCTATAATTATTGCGATGACATTTTCCTTTTGTTTGTAATGCGTGTTTTTTTATATGTCATGTCTTTTACATTGTGTTGGTGTTCAATATCTATACATATAAATAAAATTGAAGTGTCTGTTTGTCATATCATATCATATCAAAATAACAGCTTTTTACCAAATGCATATTATGAAAGTATATACGGTACCTATAACAAAACAACCATTTATAAAAATTTTGTCTGTCTGTTTGTTCCGGGTAATCTTCGAAACGGCTGGGCCGATTTTGACGGGACTTTCACTGGCAGATAGCTGATGTTACAAGTAGTAACTTAGGCTAGTTTTATTTTAGAAAAAGAATTAGGGTTCTGCGTAAAAAAATAAAAACCGTAATATCTAATATCTACACGCTGGTGAAACCGCGGGCAGCAGCTATATATAAATAAAATCAGGCAAACGACCCGCTTAGATCCTGTAGTGTGAAAATAAACCTAACTGCTAACGAAACTTATATAGGACTTACTTAACAGGATCCATAGAAGCCGCCATGTTAGCCAGACGAGGGCCATAGTTGCCTTTCTCGTTTCTCTCCCAGCCTACCCAATTTGGGGATGTTGTATTTTCGACCTAAAATGTTTGGAATGCTTTCCTGACATGCTTATGTTTGGCAGTTTAGCTTTGGAAAATCTAGATAAATGGATATAATAGCTTGTGAGGCAAAAGAGGTCTTCATCTCAAGAATTTCGGAGTCAACATCCATCGCTCCTAGCCATAGCCCAGGATTAGATAACCCATAAAGAACCAGAAGACGCAGGTTCGAATTCTATTGGCAGCGACATTTTTGAGATGGATATATTTTTGTGAAGTGAATATAAGTAAACAATTACGTTTTGTGTAATTGTGTTTTTGATTAACCTTAATGTACACAACTTAGTTATTAATCAAAAAGCAATATTATAATTTTGTTGCTAAATAAAAACAAAAAAATACAGAATTGAGAACCCCCTCTTTTTTATGACATCAATTAAAATACCGTAAATCTTGCTTATTAGAAGCCAAGGTGATAACAAAAGAAATATTATCTACAATCTACATCATTTTGTTAGTGTTCTGTGGAAATGGGTACAGCAAAACTCTCACCTCAGGTAATCTCAGGGTAAAAACAAGACTGTCTGCCACATCACCATTCATCTTGCATCTCAACCCTATTACTCTAATATCAGTATTGGCTAACAATGGACAGTGTTCCAATATTGCTGCTAAGAACCACCTCAATGGCCAACCAGGGTTCTGTCCCTCACTGGGATCCGTAAACACAAAGTATGTTTTTGTTACATCTAAATCGATGGCATCCTGTTTGATTACATCCTTTTTAAAAACTGATGACAGAAGATCGATACTTATATTCTTATCATAATTATTTTTTGTGACTAGAAAGTAGCTTTTTATATTTGAATCCATTGAACTGTATTTCTCACTGAGCAGTTTCAGATTTTCTCCGTTAAAGTGTTCTTTAATGCTTGTAGTTTTGTCTGTTAGATGAACCAGAGGTCGATTGGGAGCAGGAAATGCGAACCAGTAGAAGTAGTGGAATTTTTTGAGGTCCTGGAAATATTAAATTTTTATATCAGGTCACATAGTGATTTTGAATAATAATTTATCAAGAGACGGATGTTTTAGATGTTGTGATTGACTGCTAATAGGATTTACGATTGATGTATGATACAATAAGTTTGTTTATACTAAAGGTTGATTTATACCCTGCTTGCAGTAAATAATACAAGTTGATAAAGTTTCAAACAGAGGAGATAAAACCATCAAATGGATTAGTTTTTGTAGTCAGCATCACTATATAATAAAGTTCATTATAAACACCTATGTGGTGACAATTAACGGTAGTCTGTCCAATCCAACAATTAACATTATGTTTTTAAGGACAGTGAAGTAAAGCAAAAACTATCCAAGTGATACTGACAAAATAACGCAATAATTTTTCCCACTGTCCCCATGACTCTTTCTTTCCCAGTTCAGAGGGCAAAAGACAAGAGTCACACGCTTCGTTTTCAGCTCATGCTTATGCTAATACAATAGAGTAAAAAGCCAATATGATCAATTACAATCCACATATTTAAAACCAGTCATGTAACATCTCAAAAGTGAATGTCATTCCCATATATAGTATTGGCGTTAGCATGTGCGGAAAAAGAAGTGTGTGCCTTTCGTCTAAAGGGCAAGATATTCACTTATAGTCAGTCTAATTATTGTACAAGGAACAATATATTAAACTTACAGCAAAAGAAAGTATGAAAAAATTCAGTAGACTACTGGGATCCTCTATCCAAGTTTTCTTCTTGATATTTGACCAAATCATTTCACCTACTGAGTTTATTAATGCTGCTTTATCAATGTTTTTAAAATCTTCAATTGTGTTCTTATTCAAAATTGTTCCTTTTATGTTTATATAGACATTTGATGATTCAGGTTCCCTGAAAATTAAATTAGTATAATACAGGAATTAATCCTGCCGTCCTAACTAAGACAACCATATGCGGTATTATCTTCGTAAGTATGTTACGGTTGTCTTAGTTAGGAGGGCAGAATCAGGCTGAACACTATCTGTAATATTGGTTTTAAAAATGTATCGAAAGCTTAGTAAACTATGAATAAAAAAAACAAAGGTGACTACTATTTTAATTATTTTCATCACCCTAAATTTGATCAAATAAGAGATATAGAAATTAAACAAGGGTCTTCAATAAGTAGAAAATCTGATCAAATTTCATGCCTATTCCACTCGGGCAGTATCTTTGTCAAGATTTTACTATATTTTGCACAGTAGTTTGAGAAATTGGAGGAGAGCTATGTGCTGCTGTTATCTTTGTCATAGTCTTTGATCAAATATCGGTGCTCCTAGGTGACATCCTATTTCTTTGATCAAATGCACATTGGACAAAGATCTTTGATCATTGGAATACCACCCATAAACTATACTTTATCCTTGATTTTTTAGTTTTATCAAAATTGTGCTAAATGTTTATGAAGTGTAAAAACTGTAAATGCACCCTCATATAAGTATTTATATGTTTTTGCTGAATACTTTCGACAGTGAATATAATTTAGAGTTCTAATAATATATGTTAAAAAATACTGACTTGTTAAAAGATGTGCTATCGACCTCGAAAACACTTCCAATATTGATTCTATTCGTGAAACGCCCATAAATTTGTTTTGTTGTTTCATCCAGTTTATCTACGTGTATTTTCATTTCTGTGAGAGCGTGCCAAAATGATGGGTTAACAAATGATGTAAATGGTAGGTATTTAATTAATTCCGATTCGGTAGACGACATTCTGCTGAGTTTTTATGATAATCGAAGAAGAGAATTCTCAGTTTAACAATAAATATAGTCTGTTAGCTGTTCATCCACTATATAGAGAAGCACACAAGTCGCAAACATAAAAAAAATTCTTCAACTGCAATAAATTACAGGTATTAATTATCATAACACACTATGTATTCGACAGTAAAAAGTAAACAGTTATTGTTTCACTGCATTTCAGGATTTTCTCAGGTTTTCAAAATTCAACTTTGACTTGTCACTTCTGACATAATTATGATTTTATGTCATCAGGGCATCACTGTCATCACAAGTTGTCACAAACAAAGATTAGCTTCGTGTGATTTGCGTATTTATCAAGGTTTTTTTTAAGTTTGGCTTCTCGTGATTTGCTTATTTAGCCAGTGTCAAGTTTATAATTTTGTTGTATGTTTTATGAAATTCACGTTAAAAGTGTAGTAACGGTCGAGTCAAAATCACACTTCAGTATAGCTGTGGATACTTTACTAAATGATACCCTATATAATTTGTGACTAAATGCTTCTACAGCACGCTGACTGCAGTGTCCGCTGAGTTTCTTGATTTTGGCCGGATTTATACTTTTCATAAGACGTAATGAACTAGATTTAACTCATGAACCGAAGTTCTTAATAGAACCATATCAGTGTAGGTACGTTCTCCCATAATCTAACATTACAATAAACGTTTACATACTTATACCCCCATGAAACTGACCGGTGCATTTAAAATATGTTCCTTTTTCGAAATAAAACAAACGTCAGAAATTATGTCAACAATGCTATGATGGATTGTCGACACTGCTAATGGCCTGACAAAAATATTTTTTGATTTGGTTGAAAACAAATTGTACAATTTTAAGTTTAGTTCGATGTAGGAGTAGTGTTTCCCTTTGGAATAGAGCATCGAAATTACTGTGGATCAATCTGTGAGTGTACTATGTCGGCTGGTAACTAGTCGTTTGTGGTACCTAGATACACTTATTAATTTAAAAAAACTATAGAGTAGCAGGAATATATTTAGCTAAGTGTATAAATGCGAATGTGATCGAAGGTGGTGAGCATGCTAGACTTAGCTTAGAACTGGCTCTCAATTGTCTGCCGGAACACACCTATCCTAATATATAGGTGCCTGCCGATAGGTTTTTATAGTCAGACTAGGCTAGAGAACGGTCTACCGTCATGCAACCATCATAATTTTTTACGTGTTCTCTCCTAAGCTCTCCTTGGATGGAATGCTTTTAAGCGCGTGCTTAACATACAAATTATCCTACTTCCTACTCATATTATAAATGCGAAAGTGTGTTTGTTGATTTGTTGGTTTGTCCTTCTTTCACGCAGTAACGGACCGACATATCGACGTGACTTTTGGCATAGATATTTGGCATTTATGGATCGAAGAGTAACATAGGCTACGTTTTATCCCGCAAAAATGCACGGTTCTTTTAGGAACGCGGGTGAAAACCGCGGGCAGAAGCTAGTACTTAATATTTTCAAAATGAGACGCAAGTAACTGCCGGTAGTTAGAATAGTTTTTTGATAATGAGATGAGTGGATTGCTTGCCTGATGGCACTGACCATTAAACATATAGACACCGCTTAGCCGGGCCCCCTCTGCTCGTCAAGGTTATGCATTATCACTGCTTAACGCCGCCCAGCCGAACCAATTACAACGCGCCGTCTTCACTCATCGTATGATGTATGAGTTTAAAACTGATCAACCAATCACAACACACCGTCTTCCCTCGTCCCCCGCCAAAATTTTACGATTGTGTTTCATGCAAAACTTGGATTATGCGGCGTCTAGATTTACTGGTCTATACATGATGGTAAACAAGCATAAAGCCTTACGCCAGCCCTGATAGTTATGGAAGCCTCAGAGCTGGAGTTTTCTCGCTTTTGTTGGCTATAAAAACTAAGTGAGATCTAGCAATAAGTAGGTAGGTGTAGGTAGTAGTATTTGAATGATACAGCATCGTGGCTATTTGTGTATAGGATTCTCTTTCTGTTCCAATACATTAAATGCACATTTTATTAAAGTTTAAATTTTGTTTCAGACTGTGAGTTTTTGTTTTTTCTAGCCATATTTTGTCGCAATTCAATCATCGATCATGGCCATAAATTCTATCGATGTTCCATGTGATAAAACATCCTTGAACTCAAAGGATGGCTTTAAACATGGCAATTTACCACCAAGCCGGTTAGTTAAAATTGATTTCGGTACAGAAGGCAACATTTGTAGCCCGAACTTTAAATATGGAAAATTTAAGAAGAATTTAGAATATAAGTCACCTTATCTCAGTGAAGATGGCGTCTACACAAAGAGAATGTTTCCTAAAAAAGGTGCAATCTTTGCTTCATCGTTTCCTTTACCTATATACAAAGCCAATTCAGATGAATTCAAATCAGCAAAGACTAATAAGAAAGTACAAAAATCAGTGTTGACTCTTCCGAACAAACCTGCTCCTATGCCGCAATCGTGTACAGTTAGTGAAATGAACGAATCGGAATATTACAATCGAGAAGATAATAATGGAAAAAAGACAAAAAAACGTACTTCAGCAGCTCACACAAGAAAACGTAGAGCTCGCGGCAAAGATTTTGAGTTTTACGATAGAGATGCGCAGTTTTGCTCGCAATTGGATATTAATTTAGACAGCAGTTCCACTGATACGATAAAAAAATATACCGGTGATCGGAAAAGATCATCCAAATTAAATGTTAAATCAAATGTTGCAAATGTACCCGCGCCTCATGACGTCTGGGCAGTTTTGAGAAATATTAACAGATTCCAATTTAGACCATCACCTCCAATATCAGAAGATAGCTTTATTATGTCAAAAAAGGTTAAACGTCCCAAAAGACGCAATAACCGGAAAGACATGAGGTAGGTACTTATGTTTCCCTTCGATTTTTGTTATTCTATTTTATTCAAAAGTCCGCGGCTTCTTAACGAAATAATAATATAAATACCTACTTTAGTTGCACTGTACCCTCGTTTCATTAGTAGTTTTTTAGTTGGCATTGTGTAGTTTCAGTTTGATGCTTTAGCAGTTAGCTTATCAAGTCTAAAACCATGTAACTAACGAAAAAGGAACAACACCTATCTTAATTTAAAAAAAAATCACACTAGTTAATTAGTAATATCGATTTATAAGTTAATGCCCGAAGCTATATAAAGGGATGGCGTCTTTAAGAGAGTCTAATGCATCGTATACAGCCATAAAAATAAAAGTAGAATAGCTTTCAAAAAAGCGGGACCCAAGTTCGATGAAAAATCCGCGACATATGAAAATTCAACGTCCATTCACCTTTCGTGGTCCTGTCATAAAATTTATATAGGACCACCACGAGAGTATATATATATTTATACCCTTTCAACGAAAAAAAAATTTTTTAATATCGGTCCACAATTGACGGAGGAATCGGTGATAAAGAAAAAAAACGTAAGTCGAACATAGGTATAACCTGCTCCTTCTTTTTCGAAGTCAATTATAAATGTGGGCAGCCAAATTTAATTTAAACAGAACCATTGAAGATGATGCTCTCGCATGAGACTTGGCCCAGACGACCGTCAATTTCCAGTACCTAATAAACATAGAAAAATTGCTTGGATAAAATATTTTTGAAATGGTATGCCTTGCATACCATTTTATGCACCATGAATTAGAAACTATGAAAGAAGTGCGTTGAGTTGTAGGTTTACGTACTTATTTCAAGGTGTTTAGGTATTAAGTCAAAAATTGCTTGTAGTTTAGAATAAATATGGTAATGAGTTTATTACTAATACTGTAAACTTTTTCAATCCAATCTCTTATTTAGACAATTTACTACATTAATTCAGTATTTTCTAGAGTTTTCGAGACACATTGCACTGAAGAATTAACATATATATCAAGCTTCGAAGTAGACAGTAAAAGTGCTTGTAGTGTCTCGCCATCCTCTAGCTTTGATAAAGTCACAGTGATTGACAAGCAAAATGACTTCATTGAAGTTGGTCAAGAGTATAAAGAAAAACTACCCAAGAAAAAAAAGTTTGCCAAACTTCAAAGTCCCAGGACACTTAACAAGAATGCAAAAAATAAAACGCTGTTTGTGAAACCCAACTTCACTAAAGCGGAGACTTCGACTAACCAGAAGAATATGCGTGATTATTTAAATAACGGAAAAAACTCTTCTCTCATTACTGGCCCCGACTATAAAGAGTTCAAAGACATGATAGCTAACAACATAACAGCTAACCCGACCTATGAAATCAAAAGAAACGGCGATGTCACGAGCATTTGCACTCGTCGCCAGACACCACAAACCGGCCAAAGTAATGAATGTCTTTATTCTGTTAATTCGGGCTCTAGCAAAGCTGCTTTTTTCAATGAAATAAGTAATAAAAAAGGTAAATTGACATCACTAGTCACTTTAGTTTCTTTTTTGCTATCAGAAGTGTTTGTATCTTCTTGGGTTTTATAAACTTATCTATTTTAACAGTTTCTGACATCAGTGCCATAAGTATTTAATATTAGTCACTGGTAGAAAATAGTTTACTTTTTACAACACCGGGCCAGAAATATAATTACCTACATATATTAAAATGTAGAATAAATGTACATAATTATTTATTGTTTTCCAGCAGATAATGCATGAGATCAGATAATTACCTATAAGTATATTCCCGAAACTTAAGTGTATTTTTTATTTCAGATATAGACACTTCAAAAACTTTACATTTAAATGACTCGGATCAGCAAATTATTGGCATAACTAAAGTGGTTTTGAGCAACGGTCAAGATGTGGAGCAAGCTAATACGGCTGAACCACTAAAAAAAAATCCACGTCAAACAACTATGATGCCTAACAATCGTGTAATAATACCAAAACTCACAAAAACTGAAATAAAAAGACGCCTTAATAAGCAAAAATTTCCAATTGTTATACTCGGTAAAGATCAACTAAGTTCACCTGTTGAAGTGGTGAATCAAGAACCGCCTCAATTTAACGGAATGGATAAACAAATTTGGCCGTTTATGACGAATTGGTACGGATTTCAGTGTACTGATAATTCATTTCTTACCAAAACAATAGATAATAATCAACGTGTTATGAACATAGATAAATGCGAAAAGATTGAAAACCAACATTCGTCGAAGAGCAACAATGTCTCTAAAAAATCTCAATTCATAGAAAAGAAAATTGATAATGATGTGAAATGTAATAAAATTAAGATAGATACTCACAACAAACAAACAGGATGCCCAGTGGCATTAGCAGAAATTTTCAAACAATCACAGGAACAGGGAAAGCCTAAACCTATACGGCAGTTCAGAGATAGAATGCTTAAGTTGTTATACAAAAACTCTTCTACGCTAAATGTTATTGACGGAGATCATAGCTCAAATACCACTAAGAGCGCAATTAAAGACAATAACCACACTGACAATCAAGTCAAGGTGAATACAGAAAATAGGGCATCTACTCCTATTAAACCAAAATCGCCTTCATTAGAGAAACGCCCGTGGGCTAAAGCTAAATGGGCAAGCGACTTTATCGATATCGTGATTAAGAAAATAAAGTCTGGTGCTTATTACACTCATGACAGCAGCAAGGCTATGAATCGAAAAAGGAACAAGGGTAAGTTAAGATATTTCAGTTTTTAAAATAAAACAAGAATAATACTTACCTACGTTTAATAATTAGCATGTTTATTTTCTTATCAATAGGTATAGCTGTTTTGGATTTTATAATTTGCTACGATAATGTACAGGCCCAAGTTATCACTAATTTTGTATTAATTTTAGATTTCAAAGAAGTTGAAATTCAAACAGTTTCAACTTGCGACACGTTTACTGAAAAACCAAAACATTCAATTACTTTACCTGGTTTCGATGACGCACTACCACCATTAGAAATTAAGACCATGAACATGACTGAAATTTCAGTCAAGCATAATGTAACAAATATAATGGTTTATTTCGATGTCACTGTTCCAACGAAGCCTATAGTTAGTGTGACAAACCCAATTTCTTTGATACCAGTTGAAGTTTCTAAAAGCCATACCAAAATCTTCAAATGTCAAACTTCAATACTGAATGCAATACTACCTGCTGAACTTTGTACTTTACTTCCAAGGATGTTGAGACACATTGTGGAATCCGGAGATACTGCTTTCCTTCCAGTACCGATGGATAAGACTTCATCCCACCTTTCTACGATCACTGAAGTAGCTCACTGTGAGAGTCCCACGGACAATAGTAATGCATTAAAACTTTCTATGTTACCACATGTGTCAATGAGCTTAGAATTATGGCGGCTGCTAAATGGGATGTATTTTAACATTGATAAAGTTTCCCCGAAACTTCACATCATTGGAAAGAAAGCATTGTTGGTAAAATATGAAAGACAATTAGTTGAAGAATTGGCACCTCATATATCAAAAGATCGCTTATTAATTGATTATACAAAAAATCTTATGACATCTTTAATGATAAAAGTCCAAGAGAGAACAAGAACGCCTTTAATCGCATCCAATGACAACATTAACGCATGCACGGCTCTACAACTATGTCCTGTTTCAGATCAAAGATTAGTTCCTTCAGTAAGACCTTTCAACTTCTCGGACTTATTTAAAATCATGCCTAGTTATGTTAATAATAATAGAGCGTCACATTATATACAAATTATAAATACAACCTTTAACAATGCTATTATAATCAATATTTCAATGAGACGTTCAATAAATATTCAAGACATGTGTACGTTAAACGTTAGCAACTTTAAGCTCGATTTCCCAATAAAAGGCAGTTCAAACAGTTTGACTTCTTTTAACAGAATTGGGGGTTTTAAAAACACACCTGATAAAACTTACAATGTCACTTCGAAATGTATTAACAACGTAGGGTATACTTCTTATTCGAATGAGAATAAAGCACTAATTGTTAGTGTTGTGTCTGTGAATAATAATAAGACAAAAAGGAAAAGTTTCGTGAAGCTTCATAAGAAATGCAGATCTGATTCTTATATATCAGGAGAAAAGGCAACACCATTGAGTAAAATTGCTACTGTAGACGACTTCTTCCAAACACTTGGAACTGGAAAGCTTTTGGCTGGTGTATTTGACAGCCAGTCTGGGCATAAACTAATGTCATCCATTCAAGAGGTAGGTAGTTACAGCTAATTTAATTATTTTTTGGAGTATTTTATAAGTTTCATAATCATACGGTCTACACCGTTGTTTTAGATGAAACAATGGACAACAGAAATTAATCCCAGACAAGCGCTGCTAATACTCCTTCTTGCGAATAAAAAAGATACAACAAATTTACTGCGCTATAGATCAGTCTTATTCCAAGGGATTGCGGTTAACAGAATAACAAAAGCAAATGAATTAGATATGGAGATCGAAGTTATAGAAAGAGAAAATCTGCATAGATTTTCTTCGGTAAGAAATTGTTATTAAAAATGCGACTGGAATCTTGATACAAATATAATAATAACTCTTTAAGCCCCTCCAATTTTTAAGACCGCAACCGTAGATGACGCGCTTTCTTTAGAGTAAATTCTTAAAATTATTTTTTTTTTTCATCCAGTACGAAGGAATTTCATATTTACCAGCGTCCGCTGATAATCAAGACAATCTTTTTGAAGAACTGTGCTGGATCGCTAAAACTACAGTGAGAATACTTTGTATTTTTAATTTTTCTTGAGTAGATTTATTAACTATATAGTGGATGTATATGCAGTCAGTTACCTACTTACAATCATTATTGATTTGCCGTGCCATTATGAACTTGTAATTTTATAGTCATTGATAAAAAAACTTATAACTAGAAACGGAAGAACTGAAGTACTGCGGGTAGATAATGTTTATGGGCAGACTTAGCGATCTACCATCATTCTCAATCGTTTATTACGCGCGTCACTATACTATTTTCCACACTATCTCGAACTCGATCACGACTCACGCACAACCTACTAAGAGATAGGTACTACGACTCACGTGACATAATCTATACAAATATATCAAATTGAAGTGTCTGTTTGTAATATTAAAACAGCTTTTTACTAAATGCATATACTACGGAAAGAATATACTACGAAAGTATATACTACGGTAACGATAACTAAACAACCATTTTTAAAATTTTGTCTGCCTGTCTGTTTGTTCCGGGCTTAGAGGAAACTACGATATATCCTCTAAGGTTCCGGGTAATCTCCGAAAAGGCTAGACCGATTTTGACGGGACTTTCACTGATAGATAGCTGCTGTTACAAGGAGTACATTATTACTGTTTTGGTTTGTCTAGGCTTCCGACTACCAGAAACCGTTTAACGAGTCATCAGAAAAACTTCTAAAGTCCTTACTGGAAAAACGGAAGAAGCTAAATCCGTCTTACTTACGAGTGATGGCACGATACGTGGGACTCGGTCTTTTGAAATCACCCGGAAAGAAATAATGCAATGGATTTTATTGGAAAATTGTTAGGAAGTATTGTGATGTTTTAATTTCGATATACCTACTTATCTATATTTTACATAAAATTGTTTTTTGTTATTAAAATGACTGGTTCTTTCTTTGATTCTGCTAGTAGAGCCGGTGAGTACCTACCTACCTAGTTTTTCCGTTTTGGTACTAAAATATATGTAAAAACTAACCAGGCTATCAGTTGGTTCTTTGGAAAGAGCTCTGAAAATCTAGATATTCTGAAATCATATTACAATTTTATAGGCCTGCAATTTCCTGTTTTTTTTGGTACGTAACGTGAAGCGGAAAGCAATTACTTGAAACAACCTCAAAAAAAATTGAGGTTAGTTTTCTGGGAATAAAGTACCAAGCTCCATACTGGGTACAAGTCCAAACTAATATCCATCGAGATGTATTTTGAACCCCCATATTATTAGCCTCTTATGCTCACACTGCTGCTATACCGGCCTTTGTGAATTACAAATACAGAACCTTTGTTCAGTAGCGCTAGCGCTAACCACGCCATGCTAGGCTGTACAAGAAAATGTGTGCGTTCTCGCAGCGGCATAATATCGAATTTCATGATTTGAGTTCTATAGATATTTAGTGTATGACGCCGTGTAAATGTGTATGATAATTTTAAATTTGTGTGTCCAGCCGTTTTTGAGTTATAACGAAAAAACAGATTCCGCCAGGGCAACGTTCTCCTAGCGGCACCTTTTTTTCAAAATGGTCGTACGTGAAAAAAAATTATACCAATAATTAGTGTGTGAGGAGTAGTAAATGTGTGTGCTAAAATGAAATTTGTGTGTCGTAAGACTCCGAAGATATTCAAAATGCCGCTGCGGGAACGTTTTGCTGATGGCTGGATATCCTAAACGATTAGGCGCACAGTTATGATTTTTTTTATTCACGTTGCTATGAATTTGTTTATATTTGTTTATAAAAGAAAATTCGAAAATAATATACCATTCGGGAGAAAAAAAAATATACCTAGAATAAGGTTTTTAGGTTCTAGTACTTCAAATATATGTCCTAGAGACTAGCTTTTAACGTAAGTATGTGCCCTATAGCTGCCTACAATGATATTCCAAGTCTCGTTTGTATACTGTAAATAATTAATGAGATATGTAAATAATACCACGATTAGACTACGACCATTTTCGCCATTGGATTGGACGAGTTCTTTATGGGTTATCAAATTATAAAGTATTCCAATAATTAGTGTGTTCATTCAATTATACGCCTGTAAAATTTAAGCCCTGTACAGTTTATAATTAAAGAGATATCATTAAAAAACCAACAAGACACAAAGCAGTAGCTAAACCGACCAAGTTTGAATGGCTACATAAAAGCGGCCGCGCAGTATAAAGTGCTTACCTTCTAAAATTGATAGTATTGTACCGTTACTGGGTCAGTACATGTGCGTACACTATTGTTAATATGAGTTTTTATTCAAATTCTGCTGATAGGTACCTACTAAAATAATCCTATTCCTATCTATACAAATAAATAAAACTGAAGTGTCTGTTTGTAATATCAAAATAACAGCTTTTTACTAAATGCATATGAAAGTATATACGGTACCTATAACAAAACAACCATTTATAAAATTTTTGTCTGTCTATTTGTTCCGGGTAATCTCCGAAACGGCTGGACCGATTTTGACGGTACTTTCACTGGCAGATAGCTGATGTTACAAGGAGTAACTTAGGTTTCGTGAGCAAAGCCGTGGGACACAGCGAGTTACTAATAATAACAATAAATAAATATTACTACCTACCTACCTACTTGTTTTGTAAAATTTGGTGATGAGGTAGGCATGTACAGGTTTCGTGAGCACAGCCGTGGGGCACAGCTAGTTACTAATAATAACAATAAATAAATACTCCTACCTACCTACTTGTTATGTACAATTTGGTGATGAGGTAGGCATGTACACCTACCTACCTGTCGGTCTTTTATTGTAATAATTGAGTCAATATGTACCTACATAATGAAACTAATCTGTGATTGTATATAGGTGTACGTATCCGTCACTTTGATAATTATATAAGTAGGTAAGGCAAACTTCGCCAAAAATAATTGTGATTATATCATAGTAATCTCCTTTTACTATGATTATTTTAAGCCAATGCTGATTTTAGTGAGGTTTTTAAATAATATAAGTACCTATCTAGATAGCGGCTTAAGTAAAGAGTAAGTCATTTACATTTACTACTTCACAATGAAAAATTAACCGCAGTTCTATGTTTTGTAATACCAAAGTACACACACATTTTATTTTATTTCCAACAAAGGATTCACACATTGAGAAGAGTTTACTAAAAATTGTGTACGCTCTTGTACTAAAGTTACAATAAAATACTATCAAATTTAGAAGGCGAGCACTTTATACTGCGCGGCCGCTTTTTTGTAGCCATTCAATCTTAGTCGGTTTAGCTACTGTTTTGTGTCTTGTTGGTTTTTTAATGATATCTCTTTAATTATAAAGTGTACAGGGCTTAAATTTTACAGGCGTATAATTGAAGGAACACACTAATTATTGGTATACTTTTTAATTTGATAACCCATAAAGAACTCGTCCAATCCAATGGCGAAAATGGTCGTAGTCTAATCGTGGTATTATTTACATATCTCATTAATTATTTACAGTATACAAACGAGACTTGGAATATCATTGTAGGCAGCTATAGGGCACATACTTACGTTAAAAGCTAGTCTCTAGGACATATATTTGAAGTACTAGAACCTAAAAACCTTATTCTAGGTATATTTTTTTTTCTCCCGAATGGTATATTATCTTCGAATTTTCTTTTATAAACAAATATAAACAAATTCATAGCAACGTGAATAAAAAAAATCATAACTGTGCGCCTAATCGTTTAGGATATCCAGCCATCAGCAAAACGTTCCCGCAGCGGCATTTTGAATATCTTCGGAGTCTTACGACACACAAATTTCATTTTAGCACACACATTTACTACTCCTCACACACTAATTATTGGTATAATTTTTTTTCACGTACGACCTTTTTGAAAAAAAGGTGCCGCTAGGAGAACGTTGCCCTGGCGGAATCGGTTTTTTCGTTATAACTCAAAAACGGCTGGACACACAAATTTAAAATTATCATACACATTTACACGGCGTCATACACTAAATATCTATAGAACTCAAATCATGAAATTCGATATTATGCCGCTGCGAGAACGCACACCAAGAAAATGATTATAGGTATTTATGGGCGTTGGTCCTACTTTCGCATTACTCCTAGTAGGACTACGGGCAATGCTTATTGCCCAATCGTATCGATGGCCCGTAGTTCCTGCTAGTAGGACTATGGCCAATGAGCATTGATCGAAGTTACCACAATAAACGCGATGGGAATACCCTTACTAATCGGATGGCTAAAGCCACTAACGGTGGTCAAACGCTAAAGTTTGATATATGTAAAAAAAATACTTTTCGATTTTTAAAACAGGAATGAAAAGTCAGTTAAATAGCTTTTACTTTTTTTATTGTAAAGTCTTAAATCACTTCTGAGGACCCTTGTCTGAGCTCTTTGAATCGCGAATTGAAGCCGAACGCCTGCGTTTGAGTTCCTCCTGGCGACGGGCCTGTAGAGACAATAATAAATTAGAGACACTCAAAAAATAACAAAAGAATTGCAAATATACAGAGTAAAAGATTTGTTGCTGATCTAATAACTTAGCAAATATAATTAAATTTGCTAAGGGGTAAGCCACAGCACTATGCTCTTACAACCTAGCAGAATCTCCATAAAAAACATTTATGGTCTTATAAATACTGGTTGTACTAAAATTTAAACACAGCTGGGGTGCAGTTTCTTTTCCAGCCAAAGTTTTGTTACATACCTTGGACTCCTTCTTCCTCTGGGCGAGCAGTTTGGCGTATTCAGCCTCTGAAGTCTTACGCTTCTGCAGACGCTTCTTCTTGAGCGCAAGACGATGGCGTCTACGCTGTAGGACTGAGGGTGTCACTAGCCTTTGGATCCTGGGAGCCTGAGGATGAAGAGATATTGGTATAAGTTTTACATGCGTGAAGAATAAAAAACGTTCTCTTCCCTTAATAAAAATATTTTTCAAAATTTGACTTATGAGCAGCAATTATTTAATTAGGATAGATTGAAAATATTTCCCTGCTGCTGATTGGGAATTTGAAAAATCGAAATAATTTCATTTCTTATTCAAGTGGGGGCCGGTAAGGCCTGCACTGACATCCCGCTTGGGATTTATTGTGCATTTCCCCCTGCCAGAATCTACCCAAGCCATCCCAACTAATTCATTTTCTAATAAGTAATTTCTTGCTTTTGCTTTAATTTCATTACAAGACACACTTGCATATTAGAAATTTTTAAATGTTCAGCACACTGTAAAAGTAGACAGACATGATGAAGTCTGAGTCTTCTGCTCGGCGCCAATATGATATACCCTGATGCTGCTGTTACTAAGTTATGTAGAACTTAGAACCAATATGTAATCAGGGAACAATTTTTTTTTATATGTTATTTGGTAACGAGACGAGCTGGTCGTTTGCCTGATGGTAAGCATAACGCCGACCCATAACAATTGCAGTGCCACCCAGAACTTTGAAACACAAAGGCCTGCGTGGCACTGCAGTGCGCTCGTTACCCTGAGATATTAAGTATTAAGTCTCATAAGCCCAGTAATTTCACTGGATACTCTGCTCATCAAACCGGAACACAGTAATGCTTGCACACTACTGCTTGGCGGCAGACTTCACGAGCACCAATTTATAGAATATTTGATGGAATCAGCCGTTATTTTGCAGAAGTCCATTTTTTTATTTTATAAAGCTAACCCGTGTTTTATTGTCCAGCATTGCGCGTTACATTTGGTCAAATCCAGTATAGATCGAACTTACGCCATTAGATATTCTTTATCGCGGACACAACATGCATCAAGTTGTATCATCTATTTGTAGTATAATTACTTTTTTAACACTGTTTACTCTTCATGCAAAGGGCCCATGCAATTCAAATTTAATACACAGATAAACTTGAAATATTGAAATGCGTTAACAGCGCTGTGTTTTGCTGCTTGGGTACAAGCTCATAAGTGGATATTTATTACTTTTGCAGTGTCAAATCTATTCGCGCGCCGACTGTGTAAAAAAATAGGCGTAGGTACAGGCCCAGAACTGTATTGAGTTTACAATGTGTCAAAAAAAAGGTGAGTACATGGCCCAGAACTGCATTGAGTTTACAATATGTCAAAAAAAGGTGAGTACATCCTAAGAAACTACAGTAAATATTTAAAACCAGTCGCACAAAATCAAACCTTTCGATAAATTACCTTATATCTGGGTTTAGCGTTCTCTTTGCCTTCCTTTGCAGGGAGTAGACGTTTGACAACATAGCGGCGGACATCATCCTCTTTGCTCAAGTTGAACAGCTTTCGGATTTTGGAGGCACGCTTGGGACCTAGACGGCGGGGAACATTGCCATCGGTGAGTCCGGGAATTTCCTGAAAGTTTTAAAGTTGTTAATAACATAACAACTGGGTGTTCCATATAGCAATTGTTACATATTCCTAATAAAGTTATTAGAACATAATAACTATACCTTTCTAATGTGTCTGTTTTCAATTTTAATAATTTTTTTCATCACATACCTTATCTTATTTTTATAAAACTAAAGGTAAGATTCAAGTACAAGAATACAAAATGATGTAAGAACAGACTTGGTATGTCAGCTAAGCCGCACAATCAAGTTAGTATTCAGTAATGTAGTTCATGTTCAGTCTAAGCTAAGATTACACTGCTCTGTCTGATGGTGGGTTTCTAGAAAGTTCATAGCACAGATTAGGTCTTCAAAGTCCCATCAAAGGTCTACCAGTCCTTGTCATTTATTATGTTTTAAATAAGGAATTAGTTTAAATCTGTAACTAAAGTAAATAAATGTTACAGAAACCCACCATGTGGCTGTTAATTTTTTAATGGGTACATTAAGTCTCACCACAAAAAAAATAAGCACACTTTAAATTCTGTGTTAAACTCTTAAACATGCCTTACGTCGCGCGGTTAAATATGAACAACCACAAATCCTGATTTAAGTAGTGTCCTACCTAGTACCCCTCATTACCTTTGTCTAACACTATTCTGCGTTGTGAAATTCTAATCATTTTTGATGTTTATACATATTTAAACACTGTCTAGCTAAACAGACAACTTAAAGTGGTTTTTTGTGTTAACACAGTTACTGTTTTATATGCAAAAAAAGTAACAACTGTATAAAGACATTATAATAACTTAAAAATGAAAATTAATGTTCAGCACTTACAGCAGTGATACTGAATATTAAAATTCAGCATCTATTTTGCAAACGCTGATAATTATATTATACCCTGGCGCATATAATTACCCAGATTTGAAGATCCGGAAAACAGTAAGACCAGGGATAGATTAGTTAACACAATGACCACAGTCTATGTTAAGTCATGAAGTTTGGACCAACAAATTTTTTTTAACAAGTTTTTTAGCAATGACAATGGAATTAATTTATTTTTAGCAACAGAATGATTAAAGGTAATTAACACTAAATCTGAATAAATATTCTGCTTTATCAATAACACCTCACCTGGGCACCCTTGCGGACAATAACGAGGGCTAGCACAGACAGGTTAGCATCGACAATGCAGCCGCGCACAGACTTGCGCTTCCTCTCACCATCACGGCGGGGTCTGTAGCAAGAGTGACCCTTGGACATCAACAAGCGGACACGGCCTGGAATTATTTATTTGCAAAATGTAGTACGAGGTTGTCTATTAATCAACTGAGGTCTCAATTGAAGAGATTTACTTCGGATACCATCACTATTATTATCATCACAATGGGGGAGGGCAGCTTTTTTGTTACATATTATAATATCATGTATATTTTTATCCAACCATGCCGAGAACTGCTGTGTGACATTATTGTTTTATATTGTATTTTTCTGAAAAATATGTTCCATAAATATTTAGCTATTTAAAAAAAAATCACATTGGTAGACAGGTGGAGGATGGGGTTAGCTTAGAACCTCACCATGTATCACCAGAAGGGGTGCTAAAAAATGGCCTAAAACCTCAAGGGATCAAAGGACAATCTCTAACTATACATTTGATAAATCTGAAGTCAAGACTCAATGCTACCTAGCATTGAGTACAAAAATTGATTGTTATTTAAAATTAGAAGTAGGCAGTCAAAAAATTACAAGATATCTAGTATGAGATGTTCTGTTTATTTTACCATAGGTATTTGTGTAGGAAGAAAATAAACAAACATCTTTATACACATTGAAAACATAGCAGGCGAGAGTTTTTAAAATTTTCTAAAGGAATGAATCTTATCACATGGTAATCATTTATTTAACAACAATGAATAGGCTGTATCTAGGTATTTCAATTGGTGAAGTAAGGTAAAATACTTGTGTCGAGAGAGTTTTATGCTACTCACTGTTAGTGAGAACTCCCTGCTTCATGGGGAAGCCCTGCTTGTCGTTGCCGCCAGCGACACGAAGCACATAACCCTTCCATTCATCTCCTAGTTGATCCGCCTCCACTTCCGCGCCCATGCGCTTCTCGTAGAAGATGCGCAGCTTGTGCTCGTCCACTACTTCGAATAACTTCTGACATCCCGTAGCCGGGAAGGAGACGTTCAGCTACAAAAACAAATTGAGGTTATAAACACCATCACAATTATAACTACACTTTCCTAGGAGATTTGGTCGATGATGAGTCGATTAGACATGCTTTTTATAGACGAACATTAATATTCCCATTTTGTCAGGGTACTCGACACTTTTATTTACGGCATGAAAATTTCACTCTACACATCAAAGCACAAGATATCGATTTTTTTCTACACAATCTTGAAAGGTATGACAGAATATGAATAACTGAGAAATAGCTATAACATTGTGGATTCACTCAATAACATTATTTTCGTGTAATTTTAAGTAAAAATACAAAATTTTTAACAAGAACCTTCATGACTGCGGTTAGTTCCTTTGAACGTCAGCCATGAAAAAGACCATAAATAAATGTAGAGCTGTGGAAATTGGAATACAGACTTTCGAAGTGACGTTTACCGATTTTTAGAACTAGTGTTAAAAACCGGTAAATGTCATTTTGAAGTTTCAACACCTACATTTATTACACGACTGCACAAAAAGGAGCGTAATATTTTAGGGTTTGTGTATGTATGTGAATTTATTTATTCCACCATAACTTTTAAATGCCCTAACAGATTTGGATGTATGGGGTATCGTTAGAATCCTACCATCATCTCGAGTGACACTGGCTAGGGTATTTCCTTAGAAGCTTTTTTCCTTCGCCTAAAATCCTCTTGGATGCCAACCCCCTCGGGGGCAGCGTGGTTGTTATATTGTACTTTGGCTAAAGAGGCCAACCTACGAACTAAAAAACTGACGGTGTTCCACCTCGACCCTTGTCTTGCTCAAGATAGTTGCTAAGAATCATGCCCATTGTCCAATTGTCCATACCAGTTGCCAATCATGTCTGAATAAGGTACTGAACTAGGTCTGTACTGTCTGCTGGTTAGCCGATTTAGGCATCTCCAGGGGTTGGTGACAACGGGCACTAGATTACAACTCTTAACGTAGTCATAAGGGTTACGCGATAGAAAAAGAGGCAACTTCTAGGTGAATTATAATTGTGATTATTTTTTTTAGTAATTTGAGCTGTGCGACCTGTATTGCACTTTATTGTGTCATGGCGAGAGTCGCTATTTATTTAAATGATTTTGCGGAGTGAATCTTCTGTACTTGTAATGTGACCCGCGGCGCAAGCACAAATCGATAAAACCCACTTTATCGATTTCAACTGTCAATTTTATTGAACATTATCGAATTTTATCGACCCGAATAGATCCGTACTTGCGCCGGAGAGTACAGTTTATTTATGATAACCCCCGTAAACGCATCCCATTTGCAGTGCAAATACCACGAACTGAAAATGAACATCTGAATTCTGACAAAGACAATCACAAAGACAATTGACAATTTGACATCCGAAAGAGAAGGTTGTTACATAGTTTCAAGTCAATTTCGTAAAATTTATAGTGTGAAAAATGATAAAGATTAATTAAAACACCCCTCATTAGTAAATTAACTCTGTTATAGTGAAACTATACAGCATCATTCTTTTTGAGCTAAAATCTAACCTAGTTTCAGTCAGATCTATTTTGGATAAGTGGCCATAAAATTCATAGTAATTATGAATCTAGAGGAAAACAAGGATATGGCTCATCGGCAGCACGTTAAATATTTCATGAGGTTCCTAAATGTGTTACCTTCATCGCTTTCTTCACACGATACAACCAGGTACCTGCCTTCTTAAAATACCTAATGTTTTTAATTTTTTACCTGCTCATTGTGTGTATTAAATATTTAACAGCAGTTTTTCATTAGGGTAGCTTTCTTAGTAAACAACTGTTTATACTGGCCGTTCTTTTTATAATAAATCAGTTTCTTCTGTTTAAGTAATACTAGTTATGCCAGTTATGTGTTCTTGACCTTAGCACTTTCACATTTTCTTTGTTATCAGGTCACTTAACAAAAATACCTTTTAGGCAAGACATTGAAAAATAAGTATTTTTTTGCATGGAACACAGTATATTTTATCTTGTTGTGGAGATATAATTTAACCACAATAAAAATGTTACTTCAGATATTTCAGAGTATGTAGAGGTAAAAAAAATATAGCACCCATTATTACCTAACAACAAGTCCCAAGTAATTCACATTCTGTAAAGAACAATAAGTCATTCTTTATTTAACAAAGTTTAAATAGTATGACTCATTCTACTTATTATTCTGATGCATAATATTAGCAGACATGGAATTAGCTATCTAAAACATTCTTTTTTATTTCAAAAGTAACAAGATTATCAATTTACAATTCCATTTTATGGAGGGCTAATAAACTACAATATGAAAAACAAAAAGCTAAAATATTGACCAATTTGGTTTTTGCATTTCAGGATGACAATAGCATATTTTGCTGTATCCGGTCTTGATATACTAGATGCGCTAACTTCAATGTCGTTGGAGCTGAGATCTAGGACAGTAGAATGGATTTATGGATTACAAGTGCATCCTGATAAAGAAAGTAAGTACAATTTGTAAAGTTAATGTATTATAAAGTGTTAACCCACAATAGCAGCTTGTAAGCCAAAAGAAAGTAATTATCTCAAGAATTTCGAGGAATTTCATTTAACACTCCCATAGCTTAGTTGGTTTAAGTGTCTGGTTTAGAAGATCCAGAAGATGTGGTATAAATTCAACTGGCTGTGCAGTTTTTGAGATTTATTATATTTATGCAATGTGGTATAGTATAATAAAACAAATAGGTAAATTCAGCCTATTACACTCCCACTGCATGATACCAAATGTCTCTCAGGGAGAGAGTAAGGGCCATAAGCCACTGCGAAGGGTCAGTGTGGCATGGTGGATGTAACATGTCCTTGAAATTGTTGTTCTTGAACATGGGTTTCCTCACAATGTTTTTTTTTACCGTTTTAAAATGTGATACTCACATAACTTGATATGTCATCAGTGCGGGGCAAGCTGGGATTTGGACTATGGTACATCAGATTGAAAGTTGCACAATTACCCTCCCGGCTACATATTAGGAAAATAAAGATGGTGATATGAAACCATGCAAAATGGGAACATGGTGTTCCGTTTGTTACTTGGTGTTCTGAACACATAGTACTAATTAGGTAGTAGGGATTAGATAGAATAGCTCATTATTGCATGTTAAACAAAAATATAACAGTTTTTGCAATTTGGTACAATAGGGTAGTTGTATGAAACCCAAAATACATAATTATGTATAACCATAGTAATTACTATGGTTATACAGGTTTAAAAACATCACATTGACACAATAAAAATGAAATTCACAAAAACGATATCATATAATAATAATTTAAATGATACTATCAGATTCTAAACATTTCAATGAATAAAAAATATTTATGACAATTTGTACCTACTTAAACGCAGTTTGTCCGCTATAATCAACAAAATGAATGTTTTTAGTGTGAAAATGAAAGCTTTACCATGCTTTACAGTCCTGCTCATGGTATGTGACATTAGATACCATGAGAATTTTGCATGGAGCGTTTCAGAGCTCAGTAGATACACCCTGCTTTGGCTCTCAGTTTTACCATTTCTAGTGTTCAATTTTCAGTTTTATTTCGTTATAGACATTTGATTCTCATGAGAAAATAAAATAAATGGAGTCAACATCCCTATAATTGTAAGTACGCAGAAAAAAAGTATTATAAAATAGGATGTTTAGATAACTATTCTAAAAAATTAATGATGCACTAAAAATATAATCAACAAATGTGGTTTACATACTTTATCAGATTTTTATGGCAGACCACCAACCAATGACTGAATAGAAATCTCAATTTGAATCGTGTCATTGGTTGGCGACTGTAATTACAGGTATGTCGCAATCGTTTCTGGAGTTCACGGATTCATGTTCAAGTACCATGTCGCTTCGTTCCAGTTTCCGGAAATATGGTCTATATAACTAAGTTAAAAATACGGAGCTTACATACAATACTAGAATAATAATACAATAATATTATACAATACTAATAAGTACTACAATAATAGGTAATGTAAAAATAACTTTTCTGATAAAGTAAACCACATATTTTGTTGATACATATTTCGTTAATTTTTTGTATTTATACACTACATTACGTTCAGTAGGTCTATTCCACTATGATCACCCATGTGGTATCACCCAGGTGATCATAGGCGACACTTTAGTGTCCTTTGATCACCCGTGAATATGATCACCTAGGTGAACCTGGGAGATCGTAAGCGCCACTTTGAGTCCTTTAGTTACCCATAAGGAATAGGTATTTTATTTTCACTTTTATGATACAGAGGTCGTTTGTCTTTGTATGAATGTCAACTAAGTATTGCCAGGTAACTTTGTACATTATATAGGTACCTATTAGATGTCTAACTAGTAATTTGTATGAGAACATAAAAATAATAAGCTGTAGGCCAACGAAATCGTAAGATTTGTGGCAAAATCGTGCCGTCTATGCTTCGCTCGTGTAATTTCAAGTCTTTACTGTGTATGTGTTCCGGTTTGATGGGCCAAGTAGGCATTGAAATAACTGGGCTTATGAGATTTAATACCTAATGTCTCAGGGTAACGAGCGTAATGGAGTGTCGCGCAAGCGTTTCTGTTGCAAAGTTCTGAGTGGCAACGCAATAGGGATGTTGCATGAAATACAAAACACATAATATTTAGTCGTTTTACTGGTCTAAGAACATCACATTATTAACACAATAAAAATGAAATAAAAAGGTTTTTTTTTATTACTAGCTGTGTCCCATAACTTCGTCCACGTAGCCTAAGTTACTCCTTATAACATCAGCTATCTGCTAGTGAAAGTCCCGTCAAAATCGGTCCAGCCGTTTCGGAGATTACCCGTAACAATCAGACAGACACAAAAATTTAAAAAATTGTTGTTTTGTTATAGGTACCGTATATACTTTATTAAGCATTTAGTAAAAAGCTGTTATTTTGATATTACAAACAGACACTTCGATTTTATTTATTGGTATAGATAGAAACGATGTGAATTATTCTTACTAACTTACCAAATTCTAAGTGACAATTTTAGACAAAAAGAATGAACATTGAGAAGGCGGAGATCGAGACAGGGAGATACGTATTTTCAAATTGTCTAAAATTACACTTAATTTATAATGTACTTTTATGTACGTACTTTAGTAGTTATAATCTTTCGTGTCAGACATTTTCGGCAGCAGTTTTTTTTTTACAAAAAGTAAGTAGGTAAATATTATTCATATGGCTTTATATTTACCGGCTTGACGTAATTATTAAATCTAAATTACTTAGTACCTGTTTACATTGTTAACAGCGTTAACGCACATGCATTGCATACTTGCGTATGCTCACGTAGATTATTATGTTAGCCTTTAATTATTTGAATTTCATATTTTCCTTATCATTTTATGTATGTTAACACAATATAAGCTGCGCCTGAGTTACTACCTTGGATGTTCTGTGTTCCTACTCAAGTAGCTCATTTACTTATCAGTTTGTTAAATACACAGAGACCTTGTTCAGGGATTTTGTTTAAACTGTAATTAATTCCTATACGAATACATACTTATTATCTACGAATATTATCTCCAGAAACGGGTTACTACATGGTAAATATATCCTGTTTCTAGTAATACCAAATATTTGTGTTGGTGACTATATATGGCAGTTTAAAACGATATATCGATACCGATACCTATTTTAATTGCCTAACCATCAGCCAACTCCACTTTTCGAAAAGGATAAAAGGGTAACTCCAAAAATGCAGTGTTATTGTAATGAAAAAACCCAAATATTTTTAAATTAGTTCTGCAAGCTCCAGGGTTCGCACCCTTGATAATTAAATTATTTGTTACAATTTTTTACGAAATTATTAAGTTGACAAAAGAATACTTCGAAAGCCTAACTGTAGTGACATACATACATAGGTATAGTTTTATATAAATATTTTTTTTCACTGCTAGTAAGATTATAAATACCTATAAGGTTTGTTAAGATAACCTAGCAAGGTGAACACCTGCAGAATTAGAAAATGAGAACCAGTCCACAAACCAACCACCAAAACAAATTATTAAAACGCACACCCTTGTTGATTCATTATTTTTTGCCGTCCGTACTTGAGACAAAAATTGTACCAAAATTTCATACCCTATCTACTTGTATTTAACCACTCAATAGAACAGAACCGGTTTGTTGATAGTTTTCCAGCCCGATAATTTCAGATCAGGCAACAGTCACAATGTTTAAGTAATTTTAATTACAGATAACAATTCATAATAAAGTCTGACATAATTGTACTTTTGTTGTGTACCATAAGGTCTTGCATCATGTTTACCTACTAGGTAATAAATTACCTAGTGTAGTCTGAATGTCATGGGTTCACGGTGCACTGGCCTGAGAATAAAGACACAAAGACAGAGTGTGTTCACGGACGATCGGCACGGGGTACGTGTCACAAATATCGCCAGTTGCCACACATCTTGTCTTGCGACCTTATTATTCTACATTATTTTAAGTTCACCATTCACGATCAATCCAATTCCATCGTTCAACACGTCGTCGTGGGTTGAGTGGAACGATGGTTCAATTTGTGAGCCCATAAACGGTCACTCCATTCCGGGTGCGCCATCGCTCCATTTTGGGCAATTCTGCGTCTTGTATACGAGTACTGCTACCTGATTGCGAAATGGATGTATCGGGCATACACGCTGAGTTGGAATGTTGTGAAACGTCGGATTTGGAACGTTTGGAAATCCAATATTTCTATCACTCCACGTAATCCGTCTGAGATTCCCCACACATGGACAGTTTTTGGAACGAACGTTTGCATGGAATGTGTGGAGTGGAGTGCTCGTGTATAGGGCTTTTAGTCCGATGCTGCCAGATAAGACGTTCTACTATCACGCGACATTTCCGTGTCATTTTCCCTTACCTTCTTGTGCCTTTATCTACATAAAATATTAGCACATCCTACAATGTGGTAAATAAACCCATTGTTGCCTCTTATATCATTGTTATTTTTCAAGGTCTAGAAGCAGATGATCGTTTCGTAATAAATTGTCACTGTAATTCGTTCCATTTGACAGCGATCTACTTTTACTTCGAATATGTCTATGTTTAAAATATGTAGGTATTTGTACAGACAGACCAAAAGGCTAAATAATCTGTGGTACAGACCATAGTACGAATTTATGGAACGTTTCATTTCAAGTCTTAAACTGAGCTGCATTTAGAGACGCTGGTAGGCCTCCAGTATAACAAAATGACTATAATATATATCAGAACAAAATATGTGATATTTTTTATTAAAATATGTAGGATATTAGAAATAAGCAACAAAACACTGCTGTATATATTTTGTCTCCTATTTCCAGCAGGCGACATGTCAATTTGCGGATTCCAGGGCTCCTCCACAGTGAACGTAGACTTGGCCCCAGCGAACAGAGTTTACCGCTGCGGCCACCTTGCCATGACCTACACCGGCCTATGCATACTACTGGCATTGGGCGACGACCTCTCGAGGATCAATAGGAAGGAGCTGGTTGAAGGTAGCTATTCTGTATACAGAAATCAACAGAATTGGGCTTGTTAACAGTATTTACCGTTGGGCTATCTACCATTGATATAATTATGTACAGTATGTAAATTATCATATCTACCCGCAAGAGATAACATAACCGCGAAAAAATACCCGTGATAAAAAAATCCAAGATGGCGGATTCAATATGGCGGCAAAAGTAAACGTTCAAAAGTCAATGATCCGGTTCAAACTCGGAATACTTGGGATTTTGGGTTCGCTGCAGAGAATGAAAAATTTCCTCTTCGGCTGTTACAACCGGCGCACCGCCCAGATTAGACTAATCATCCACGAATCTTCCAGGTGTAAAAGCGCTGCAGACTGAAGAAGGCAACTTCTCAGCGACTTTATCCGGTTGTGAATCGGACATGCGGTTTGTCTACTGTGCTGCTTGCATCAGCTACATACTAGATGACTGGTCGGGCTTCAACGTAGACACCGCGACTGATTATATAATCAAATCTATAGTAAGTATCTACTGGGCTTATACGGTAAGGGGAACAAGACTTTCTTGTGATTGGTTTGCGTTTCACCACCAGATTTCATGTGAGGATTTCATCGAAGTTGGCAAATATGCAAGTCCTATAGAACAGGAGTCAGGAACTGGCTCTCAGGAGTGGCTGACGGGATATACGGATAGATGCATGGCGATAGATTTGTACCATGTTGAGGGTGATAGATACTTAGGCGGGTAGAATATGGCAAAGCAATGTCAGCACGAGTATCCTGTTTACATATTTGCTGTCCACTTTCCTGCTCACTTTGGTTTAGTGAAAACGCAAAATAATAATTTATTTCAATTTAAAAGTGTAATTATTTATTATTGTAAGTAAAAGCAATATTAAGCATTGCTGATAAAAAATAAGGTTGACGCGAACAGTTACATAACTTTCATGAAGGCTTTCCCGGGTCCCACATGAATTATGGCTATGCTTATTAGTGTGACTAGGGTGATTGACCTTAGTTTTTCCCGGGTCCCACGTGAATTATGGCTATGCATATTAGTGTGACTAGGGTCATTGACCTTAGTTTTTCCCGGGTCCCACGAGAATTATGGCTTTGTATATGAGTGTGACTAGGGTCATTGACCTTAGTTTTTCCCGGGTCCCACGTGAATTATGGCTACGCATATTAGTGTGACTAGGGTCATTAGCCTTAGTTTTTCCCGGATCCCACGTGAATTATGCCTACGCATATTAGTGTGACTAGGGTCATTGACCTTAGTTTTTCCCGGTCTAACGTGAATTATGGCTACGCATATTAGTGTGATTAGGGTCATTGGCTTTAGTTTTTCCCGGGTCCCACGTGAATTATGGCTACGCATATTAGTGTGACACCCTAGTCACAGCACACAATTTAGATCAACGACCCTTCGTTGATCTTAGTTGTGTGCTGAATATCGGGATCTATTATTGCATGACACCACAGAACATACCATTGTTTTTACATGTCCTCTTTTGTGTTGTTAACAAGAATATATGTTTTATTCTTGATTTTTCCTTTACGCTTAAATCCTCATGTCATCCTAATTGACTTAACAGTATTGACGTCTGTACAGGGTTACGATTACGGTATAGCGCAGTGTCCTGAGTTGGAATCACACGGCGGGACGACATTCTGCGCAATAGCAACCCTTAGCCTCACCAACCAACTGCACAGACTATCCGAAGCACAAGTAGACGGCCTCAAACGGTGGCTCCTCTTCAGGCAAATGGACGGTTTCCAAGGAAGGCCGAACAAACCCGTGGACACCTGCTACAGTTTCTGGGTTGGAGCTTCATTAAAAATACTCGATATGATTCAATACACGGACTACGGAAGCAATAGGAGGTACGTTTACGAAACTCAGGATGTGGTCGTAGGTGGTTTCTCCAAATGGCCGGACACTTACACAGATCCTATGCATACGTATTTAGGTTTGGCTGGTTTGAGTTTGATCGGGGAGAAAGGTGTTTTAAATATTGAGCCGAGATTAAATATTAGCAAGCGCGCGTATGAACATCTGAAAACGCTGCATGAAGAGTGGGCCAACCAGCCGGAGCTTTGTGTGTTATGAAATGTTAATGTATAACATCGTGCATAGTTATATTAAGGGCAGGATACTCCGCGCCGCTTTCTCGCTCGCGCATCTCAACATTTTTTGAAGATAATCAATATTTTGATATAATTATGAAAAATCGCATTCGGTGAATTTGCTGGCAATAAATAACATTACAAAGGTACGGCACAAGTATAATTTTGATCCGATCAGGTTTTCATACATGAAAACGGGTAATTAAATCTCATTGTTAGGTTTGAAAACTTAAGTGGATTAAAATTAAATGTTTGTTAAACTTTTGTAATGTCAACAACAAACACCGAATGCGATTTTTCATAATTGTATTAAGTGATTGTTTATCTTCAAAAATGTTAAGATGGGCGAGCGAGAAAGCGGCGCGGAGTGTCCTTCACAGGTTTTAGATAAGAGCCTATCATATTATGAAAGCTTACGATGCTCCAGTTTTAAAATGCTGGATTTTTGTTGCTGTCGTTGTTTGGTAAGTGTTTCGATAAGTAACAAATGATAGGTTTTTTTTTGTATTTTGAATTCTGCCAGTGCCGAATGTTTTGCGAAAATATAAAAAAATGAAACATCACTTTTAACTTAGTCAGTGATGGTTCATTTAACGCTTTCATTTGTCATTTGTGCCGAACGATTAAATATTAAATAGTATTTTTATCCAAAATCTGTGAAACTAGTCGCAAAAATATTCGTGTCATAGCCATTCGAATTTTTCTACAAGTAACAAATATGTACATATCTTTAAAACAAATATTAGCTATTCGCTGTATTTAAATGTGCCTCGTCAATAAAATGGGGGTTAACGTGAGTGCCATTACGACATTTTTTATTTAAATTTAAGGTGTATTGGGCGTGAGGTGGCGGGAAATATGAAAAAAATATGTTCTTTTATTATTTTTACCCAGTCAGGACAACAATTTTGAGAATATTTTGTAATTTGCGTAATTACAAACATGCTACTTTTAATGTCTTAGTTTGGCTTTGAAACTAAACCAAATTACAAAATTTTCTCAAAATTTTTATCCTGACCGGGTAAAAATTATAAAAGAACATAGTTTTTTCAAATTTCCCGCCACCTCACGGACGATCCACCTTAGGTATGGACCTTTCTACCGCTTGGCCAACTTACGTGCTCTAGCTTACGCGTTTCGAATTTTGGCCTTTCTTCATATATTTGGATCGTATATTTTATTCTAAAATGTAACTTGGTATTAGCCATGGTATTTGTATTTTAAGATAATGAAATGCAAATTTCAAATTAGTATGTATCATTGGTTACAATGAAATACAGACAAGTCTACGAAACAACTATGTCGATCAAGAAATGAGAACTGTAATAAAATTATGTTAGCCCTCATTGTTACATAGCTGTTACCTAGATATTACAAATTATTTCGAAGCCATACTGATTTTTTATTGATGTGTCGTGGCGTTACGTGGCGTGGCGTGTCATGTTTACTTGCAGTGGATTTGATCCAAATGCTTATTGACTGATACTTGACGTTGTTTTGTTTTTTTAATTTATCAAAAATGTGAGACTGTGTCACTCTATAACCGCATAAATAAATTGTAATGGAATTGACATAAGGATTTGTTCCATAAATATGACGTATTGCTTCGTTATGTCAGTTCTTATTTTTTTTTTCTGGATTGCTATGGTAAAAATATGAATGTCTAGTCCTGCCCTTTATGTTAAGGCGTTTCTAATCACAGTGTATTTGGTTCATATTGCTTCCGTGATCTACTTTGTAGCGTATCGTGTCGCTTAACAACGAACGTGTACATAACATAGGGATTTTTAATCTTGTTAATGTGTTACCTTTTTAATTTATTAAAATTATTTTGGGCATTCCCATTGTGGCGTGGCGTGTTGCTTCATAGGGTATTTTACGCTGTGGCGTGTCGCCGATCGATTCTCTCAACGTAACACGTCATACCTGTAACGTTACAGTTTTGTGTAACGCTGCAAGTTAATAATAGCCTTCACCTACCTCTCTTTAAACTGGCAAGTCCTAAGGCGAAGGAAAAGAGAAAAAAAATTAAGTACCTATATATAAACAATTTATTTATAACTAATTTAAAAAAAAATGAAAAAGACGAAAATAATATTAGGTAAATTTTAGAAGGGAAGAAAGAGTAAATTCTTAAACATACTTATACTACCAGTATAGTATATATGTTAAATAGATCTAGCTAAACTACTAAAGATTAAAACTGTATTATATAATTGAAAAGCAATAAGTAATAATTTATTGTGACTTGAATAGTCTGTTATCAGTAAATGTTTATTTACATTACAGGAACATGTTTGTCCATTTCTATTTAATGGAATAGCTGTAGAGGAGCTGTAGAGACATATATCTAGAGTTACATTTGCCGAACTCTGAAGGAAATGACTCCGAAAACAGGCGTAGGCTTTATTTCCAGCGTGTAAACATGTTACTTACACTTTTCCTCGTGTTTAAAGGGCTATTGTTGAATAAATATCGATTAGTGTTAGTGATTCCTCTACTTCGACGAGATACGCCTCTGAGAATATAGACGGCAGTAGGGTGCCGGAGAATATTCCGGTGTTTCTCTTAAGATTCCAAATCCACCAGGTCTTATTCCTTCCAGAGTATGTCTCAGATCCTTTTTTTTTTCTCCCGTTCCTCAGTTCCCCATCTTTCAAAATAGTCATCCAGTTCGAATTTTGGAAATTAAAAAAAAATAGCAAAGGTTCTATAACAAATCAATGAAACCTCATCAATTTTACGATAAAAAAAATAAAATAAAAGTACTGATATTGTGACGTTTATAAATGGTGACAGCTGTTTGTTTACAATATGAAAATATAGAAAAAATGGATAAAAAGCAAGTTTTACAGAGATTACAAACGATTTAACAGGATAAAAAGGACAAAACACACAATTAAAAACCGCAATAAAACACAAAAAGGTAAAAAATTGACAGTAAGTATATACAAAATAAAAGTAATATTACATACCACGACACATTAATATAATTGCGGCTTTAGAGATAGCTAGCTCATTCACAAATGAAAATGAAGTCTGTCTTTCTTATTGTAAGTACTTATGTAATTAAATTAATGTTTATGATTAAAATTAAATAGGTGCTAAATAGTTATGATAGTTACGTTACGAATTGTATGAAATATGCTACAACGATTCAACATTCAGGGATAGTTTATAATTAACAGTATACAATAAGTCAATTTAACATTTCGATAAGAGAAACCATTTTGTTTTGTAGTGCGGTTACCTGCTTACATGGCATTAGCTTGAGTCGTCAATTACAGATGCTTTAAGCTTGTTGAGATCTGTAGAAGGCTCTTCCGCTGATGTAAGCCAAAGCGTAAACGATATGCACGATTGCACGCCTACATCTTAAAGGGCCTCCATTAATTACGTGAGGTGATTTTGGCAAATTTTGGACCCGTCCCCCATTAGTGAGATTTAGCTCCCCCCCAAATCTCACGTCCGTGATTTTATTGCAATTACGTTAATCTGCGATTAATTGCCTTACGCTGCAGCGTTCGTCTACTATTTTTGTAGAATTTAGGCATATTTTAGTGGAGAAACATATTTTACTTAATTTAACATATTATCCTTGGAGTTTTATTTACACTGAAAAAAAAATACGTAAGATTTGGTGAGATTCGGCTTGACCTCCTAAACACCTCTCGTAATTTATGGAAGACCCCTTATGTGCTACATACTATTAATCAGTTGTTTTATATATGTACATTTCAATGTATCATTTTAGTTCAAAAAACATTTTCTGCTTTTCCAATTCGTTCTTAAAAGGAATGAACGTATAAGTGCATAAGGGGTGGTAACATTTTTGTATGAAGCCTGGCATAATAGTCACTGCCATCTTTATTTTAATTTTTGTGCACGGCCACCTATGTTAATCGATAGCGACCATCACTACAAACAACAAATTCTATTTGAAGTTAAAAATCTAAATATTTGTTTTACTTAGATTACGTGTCTAGTTGAAAGAGATGGAAACAGAACTAAACTGATGAAATGAATGTGGTATATTCGAAGGAAGTATGTCAGGATCGTATAAAAGGTAGAACAAATGTAGGTAATGTTATATATTCCACTGACACGTAGTTAGATAGCACGGACGTAGGTTGATTGAATAATCAAATCATCCTCACCGTCGACCTCGAGGATTCCTCGAGGCTCGTAAGGTCATATTTGATTTTAAAATTACTGTAAATGCTAGTAATGTACGCGTCTTCCGACCGATCGAGATCATATGACACGTCCGGCATTCAGATACTAATGTTGAATTTTGTATTTTTATACAGTATTTTTTAGTTACGAAGCGATTAAACGCAAAATGACGCGTTGGAAACCTTTTGACTAGGGCCCTTTAATACGGACATTTGTATGAATAATTGGGTTGTTCCCAACGGATGACACGATTATTTCCTGGTGGCATCGGGTCACAATGCAGTGTTACGATCTGATCATGTGATTCGTTGCAACTGCAATTTTCATGTTTTCTTTCCCAACGGATCATACGATCTACAACAAGTTTATAATTTTAATGTGACCCGATCATCACATGAACACTGCATTGTGATCCGAAGCCACCAGGGTCGGATCATAATATGATCAGTTGGGAACAACCCGACTAATTAGAACAATAAAATTGTGTACTTAGTGTAATGTCGTAAAGTGCCATGTGAGTGTAGTTAGACGTAACAAATTTTAGCACAAATTTTTATACTAGCTATTAGACTTCCTGGTTATTCGCCTGATGGTAAGCGCAACGCTAGTCCATAACAATTGCAGTGCTATTCAGAACTTTGAAACACAAAGTCCTGCGTGGCATTGCAGTGCGCTCGTTACCCTAAGACAATTATGTCAATTATGTCAGTGAAGTGACACTGAATCATAATGACAATAATATGACACTAGATGAAATGGTTTGTGATAACCAGCCGGTATGTAATTACATTGAAAATAGTTTTTATTTGTAAAGACTGGTGACTACAGTCACCAGTCAGTAAAAGACGGAATATAGATATAAGAAGTATATGATCAGTAAAAGACGGAAACGGAATTAGAAATCAGTAAACATGAGATTATGTTTATACGAAAACCTGTAAAAATGAGAATCCGAAGACATGAAAATCAGTAATCGTGGGATTTTGTTAAAACAAAAATCTGTAGAATAGGGAGTCTGTAGACATGGAAATCTGCACACATGGGAATCTGTATTCATAATCATAACCGTTCCGAAGAATATATCACAGGTAGCAATTACTTATTTGTGATAAGTAACTCACAGGCAACCAGCAATAGCTATCAGCGTAGATATTATACAGAATTTTTTTGGGGATAGCTTCGCCTTCTGCTTGTGCCCCAAGTTTTTATTGTGAGTTTCAATGCGAATTTAAAGTGATCAAAATTATAAAATTAGTATTTGACTACGTTACTATACGGTGATCGTAAAAACGACGCATTTTTTGAGTATTTTGTATACTTCCGTGCATTTTTAAGTTTATTAAATGTATACATTTATGTTGTTAAAAATGTTCGGGAATACTTGTTTTTATTTAATATTAAAGTTTTTGATCTTGTAAGTTTATTTGTTGTACCTAAGTGTGCATTTGTTTGAATTTTGTGTACTTATGTCTGTTTTCACCAACGACAAATTAGGTGACGCCTAAGTAACTCCTAATGTAAGCAAAGTCCTAAATATCAACCGTTAGAACACTCCTAAAGGTCGGTGAAAAGTTTTTTCTCTAACCAGCTCAAATGCTTAAGCATCCGATTTAAGCGTCTCCTAGGGTTGGTGAAAACGGGCATTTTTGGTTTTTGGCCGAAATGTTCAAATTATATTGAAAGTTAAGAGAGTCGTATTTGTTTTATTTTTAATCTCTACATACATAAACCTCAATTTTCTAAGGAATAAAATTACTATATATCATTCGAAAAGTTTTTCTTCGAAAGACTATAGGGAAGGACACTACTTACCACATACCTACATACTTTAAAATTACTGCATGACGAGATTTTTCTGCGGAAATAATAAGATAATAATAGATCTAGGAATCCTACTTCCTACTAATACTATAAATGCGAAAGTGTGTTTGTTGGTTTATCCTTCTTTCACGCAGTAACGGAGCAACGGATCGACGTGATTTTTGGCATAGATATAGTTTATGAACCGGAGAGTAACATAGGCTACTTTTTATCCCGGGACAAATGCCTGATTCCTGTAGGAACGCAAGTGAAAACTGCGGGCAGAAGCTAGTCTAACAATAAGGGGGCCGACAGTTTGTTACACTTAAAATGTAAAAACGTATAAATATTATGTAATTTTTCCTACGGGCCCCATTTTCTACTGCCGTTAGCGTTACCGAAGTTTTCCAAAATATTGGAATAATAAACTCCAGTAAGCCAGTGAGCAAGCCATCAAAGTTCTTCCAAAACAAATCATCTCACCTATTTGTGATTACATTACAAGTTTCCGCGTTTAGAGGGGCCGGAGAGCTTCCTTTCTACTTGTCATAGTGAAGAAAACAGTAGGTAACGTTGGAGCTGCTCGATTGGACTGTTTGGACACTACATGATGCAAAGTAGGTACACGATTACACGAGAGAAATAAAACGCTTTTGAGCGTGTTTTGAATCTTGCTATTCATAAGTTTAGGTATACCTATGTAGTTGATAAATAATACCGAATTTATAGTTCTTTTTTCGTTTTTAGTGTTCCGTACCGACAGACCCTTTTTCTCAGGAGCGCATGAAGGTGTCAAGTTAAAATGAATATCAAATACTCAGGTCTGATATCCCTTGGTGGTAAGTCAACGCAATCAAAAGATACGCGGCTGTTTATGCCGCATATTTTGACACTCGCAAGGGAATCAAAACCTATCGCGTACTTACCTACTTCCCGTTATCTTAGAATCATGAAATTTGGCAAGAAGCAATGTCACAAATAAGGATAAAATCGGAAAACCGTTGAAGTTACCTACACTTCTATTTTCCATTTAATTGAATTCGTGTTGCGTAACTATGACGAACTTCAAAGGTGCACTTAATTATGATAGCTTTACTAAGGTTACACAGCACACTGCTAAAAAGTATCCCTTCTATCCAGACCATTGTACTGTGACGAGCGTGTCGTAAGGATCATGATATTTAATGGAAATCGGAAACTTGGCAATTTTCGTCGCCTTAAACTTTTTAGGTACCTACCTTTTTATATTATCTCAGTAGGGTGTCTATAAAACTTTGGCCCGAAAGTCATTGTGCGTGCTACGGGGATTACCAGGTAATCGTTTCAAATTGATATTTTTTCTTTCTCTTCTTTTAATCTACTTTCTACTTATAATATGTACCTGTTATAAATGGATTTGGCTGCAACTTATCAAATACCTATGCAGGTAATTTTATAGAGAAATGTGAAACGTGGTTACATAGGTAGGTATATACTTATAATCATGATAAACGCACAGTTCCCGGGATAATTCGTAACCTAAATGTGGCTACGCGGAGTGCCGCGTGCAACTAGTGACAACAATTGACTGAGTGAAACTGTGTCCAATATTTTGGACACTATAGAATCTCGTAGGTCCAGTTACTGTTTAGGTGCCTGTTAGGTAGGTACGTACCTCAATTCATTACACTTCTTGCTTAAGATGATTACATAAGCGTGTCCTTAATAGTGTATATTTCTTTTTCGACCCAAGATAGGACTTCCAATTAAAATCCGACTAATGTTAATCTTGTTTCTGAATTTACTTTTTGAAATACCTTTCGAATAATGTGTTTGACAACCCCACAGTGTAGTTGGTTGGTCGGTGGATTTATTTTCAATAGCGCGTAAAGGTTACGAATTCACGAAATTGTCGCAACTTACACTTAGTACAACAAGCAAGATTTATATGAAACAAAAAACAAAAAATCCGCCTGCGATGCGTAATAAAAGCTGAAAAGAAAAAATATTATAGGGTCATTCCCACAAGTAAACAATTTTGGCTACAGCCTACAGAGTGCCTAAAAATAGACATACATACAGATCTACATACATTCGAAAAATATTACCCTCCTGTCCGTCGGCAGTCGGGAAATAACTTCCAGAGTTTGTTCCGTGCCTGGGTGTTGTAGGATCATGGTCCTCGTAATTCCTAATAATTGGTTGATTGCCTAGATAGAAAATCTTATTAGTTGGTCATTTTTTTAATTCTATTGACTAACGAGTCGAGCGTGTCCTTTGCCTGATGGTAAGCAGTCGACTCATAACAATATTGTATCATTATTTATTTATTATTGTTTTTTTAAACATAGAAATTCAACGAATTGAATAAGTCCAACAAGATATTTAAAGGTCGTTTTCGCACGAAAGGTCAATTGAATTAAGGTTTCACATTCCCAAATCCAAAAGTTTGGAACGTCAGGGTACCTACGGTCTGGCGTCCCTCAGATCGGTTTCTCGCCAATTATCCATTCATTAATTCATTATCATCGAACGCAACAAGGGTTCCGTACTGTCACCAAACTGTCAAGGGAGAAGGTAGAAACCTAACCCCGGACGTTTGCGAAATTACGCGACGAAATTTTCTTACTTCCATTAATTAAACAAGAAAACAGATCGGCTAGATAAAGGACTATAAATCTAAATGATGAATAGGTAGGCTCACTGCGGATCGGAATTGTAAATTGCTTATTTGTGTGTAGGTATTTGTTAGGGAATCTCTATTGATAAAACCTTACGGGGCGGCCCGTGGCATGCAGACGAATGCGACGGTCGTATCGGCTTTGTGAGATTAATTTGCTGTTTAGGTCCGGACCTATCTATTGACTACTTACGAAGTCATGCGATAGTCAAGAGCCATTAGTAACAGTCGCTAGTTATTAGACTAGTGAATAAGCTTCACAAATGACTGCGATAGAAGCTATGCTGTACTAGTGACTTTTGTTCGAAATAACCGTTTTTGTTTCCCTTCTGTGCAAGTACCGATCTTTTCGATATATAAAACTGACAGTTAGAATGGTTAAAATTTAAATTAGAGATAGAGGTAGCTCTCGATTTTTTCGAAAACGAAACGAACCCCAAATTACTTTCTTCAATATTCAGAAGTGAATAGTCGCATCTCACAATCCGAAGACTGGTTTATGGAACGACGACTATTTTAACATAAATGTATAAATGGTTTTATCGTCGTTCGCCACGGTTTACACGAAAAGTACTTCGCGAAATTAGTTATTCGGTTAATGCAATGAAAATTGATCTTCGGGATTGTGTAAGAAATGCAATCGATAACATATTACAAGTAAAACTTGTCGTCGTCGCAAAACTAGTTTTGGAGATTAGTTTTCATCTAGGGAGAAACGTTGTGTTTCGTTTTCAAAAAAATCTACAACGACCTACCTATTTCTAATTTTACCTTATCGAACTATGGATCGCAAAATTCCGTACTTACCTACGTGCGCCGCTGGTCAAATAAATATGTTTTGATTTCACATAAAGAAGAATGCATGGGTGTCCATGCCCTTTTAAGATCATTGTTTTATTTGTTTCTAAAGAAGTACTTGGAACACTGCTTTACATAACAATTTAATATCAACTTTATAACTTTTCATCCTTGGCCTATGTCCCATTTTACATGGAGTCGTCGCAGTAACATAATGTGTCTTTATCAACACGTCTAGGTTACAACTATGGTTACAGTAGGTACATAATTGTTACATACAATTTTTACAAGGCATTTTCTACAGCTATTTCAACAATCAATAAAGACTAAATAAACATTACGAATCTACATTTTTAACCTTAAATATCTAATTAATTAAAAAAAGCCCGTGTTTATCCGGGATTAAGACGTTTCGGGGCGGGCGTGCAAAAACAAACAAACAAAACTTCAAACAATTCCATAAACGTTATAAAATATAAATATAAATGTAAATGTTACCACCTGTGCTGCTAACTAACATAGTTTTTAAGTTTTGTTTTTGTTACTAACAACTATGTTGTCTGAATAAATAAATAAGTATTATTATTATTATTATTAAACAAAATTATAGGATAGATAGGTATTGTGATTCTAGCGTATTTTCATTAGAAAGGTAAGTTGCTATAACTACCTATAGATACTCGTTGCCTTCTATATCACATTGTCAGAATCACCAAATGGGTAATTCTCAAGTTACTGGACCGTGAAGTCTAATGTCAAATAGAAATCTCGTTCACGTCAATTTCGCTGAAGAGATAGAGATAGGCTGACAATAAATTAATCCCAACTGCTTCTATAATACGATAGGTCATAGGTCACGCTGAAGTTTCTTGAACTGGCTACTTACATTTACAATAGCTATTTAAAAAGCAGTTCCTATTACAGAAATTGTATCTTTTTACACAACTGCACAAAAAAGGAGCGTAATATTTTTAAGGTTCATTATTTATGTATGTATGTGAGTTTCTTTATCACACCATAACTTTTAGGTGTGTCCGTTCTCACCTCTTTTTCATCTCACGCACAATAATAATAAATCGGTTTTCCCATAATCTGTTTGCATACATTATGTCTATCTTTGTTATGTTTATGTTTATGTTTGTTAGTGGGAAGACTAACTCTTTTGCGAGTGTCCGTCTGGGTTGTTACCACCGCTTTGCTCGTGAAGTCTGCCGCCAAGCAGTAGTGTGCAAGCATTACTGTGTTCCGGTTTGATGAGCAGAGTATCCAGTGAAATTACTGGGCTTATGAGACTTAATACCTAATGTCTCAGGGTAACGAGCGCACTGCAGTGCCGCGCAGGCGTTTGTGTTTCAAAGTTCTGGGTGGCACTGCAATCGTTAAGGGCCGGCGTTATGCTTACCATCAGGCAAACGACCAGCTCGTCTCTATACCTAATAACATAAAAAAAAAAACTCTTTCTGTCTTGTTCCTTAAAACAAGGAATGGTTCCCAGAGTTACCAACTTACCAGAAGATACTTTTTTATCTGGAGTTAGGTATAATAAACAATATATTATATCACAAACTTTGCTACACTGGTGGAGTTGTGACACAGAACATTTCATAGTATAAAACATAGAGATGAAACCGGACGATCTCTTGAATTGTAAGTGAACTAAATAATCATTTTATATTGGATGAGATGAATACGGCCATCGTTATTAATTTGAGTGAGTGGAACGAGGAATCCGGAATATAATGCTCGTGAGACGAAAAATTGAGATGTAAACGGACACACCCGCAGAAATGGATGGAAATCTTCGATAAAAACGGTCCTGTCTAAAAATACTAAGCTACTTAGAATACATTTACAAAAACATCTCTATTCTAGGTTTCACTTGCTTACCACCTTTGACCACGTCATTACTTAATATCAGGTGAGATATAGTGGTCAAACGATAACTTATCACTAACAGCTAAACCCAAAAGAACTGGGAAGTCTCCACGTTATTGGTGACGGTATAAGGATCCAAATATTGGCTATTTTTATTTTATATCTTTTTAACCGACTATGAAAAAGGAAGGGGTTCTATTTAAGTAAATAATAAATTTAACGTGCAATGTGCAGATACAGGTACCGACACGAATTTAAACATGTGACCTTGAATGCGCAGAAGTCATTTTTAGGGTCTGTTTGGTGGGGGACGTTGGTCGAAGGGATCATAATATGGCTGTGAGGCGGTTGTGATTGGTTCATTGGTGATGGTTTGCCTCCCGCGCTGTCACCGCGCTTCCCTTTCTCCTAAAGTGCAGTCGCGTTCACTAATTTGTTAGTAATTGTTTTATGAATTATTACATAGTAATTTACTTTTATTATTGATAGTAAAAAATTAGAATGATTAACGTTACAATTACGCAACCAACATTTTTTTGTAAACATTACTTGCCTGTAACTTCTATGCTATTTATAACCAACAATTATTATTTTTTCATATTATGCCTAAGTTCTAAGGGAGGCCTAAGTTCAGCAGTGGAGTTCTTCTGGCTGATGACGATGATGGTGATTATTTTAGTCTTTCTTATTCGGGATAGAAAATAATCGACATGCTATCGTTTAGGTTACATGATGTAATGTTATTGTAAAAAACTTCACCGAATGCGATTTTTCATGATTATATTAAGTGATAGTTTATTTTCAAAAATGTTGAAATGCGCGAGCGAGATAGCGGCGGCGCGCCGAATCCGGGCCAGTACCACCCGTATTAAACGTCTAGCACTGTACGTAGCAACTACAAGCTAATCTGTGGCTATCTGACAGGCGCAGCGCCGCCAAGGAACCGAACCATCGCTATCAGCCAACGCCTGTAATTGGAAAGTGGGTGCTCCCAATATTTTACACTACTAGGGGCCTTTTGTTGTTAGATTTTTAAACCCATTATTAATTAAGTCCAGCGTTAAGTTTTTCGTCTCGTCTGTGGTATAAATGCGTGTGTGTGTGTGTGTGTGTGTGTGTGTGTGTGTGTGTGTGTGTGTGTGTGCGCGTGTGTGTGCGTGTATGTGTGTGTGTGTGTGCGTGTGCGTGCTTTCGTGCGTGTTTGCTTGGATGCGTGCGTGCGTGTGTGCGAAAATAAAAAAAACATTTTATTTATACATAAATGAATACACATATTAGGTTGGGGAAAAAGTCTTTTCGCATTATAGTATGTATGAACTTGTAATAAAATCTCTTTGGCTATACTATTTGTATCTGGCTGGTTTTGGTAATGAACCGTGTACTCATTTGTGATTCTTTACTACGACGTAATGAAACCGAACCATTTTTGAAGAAGCTGATAACTGGTGATGAAAAGTGAATCACGTACGACAAGAACGTTCGAAAAAGGTAGTGGTCAAAGATCGGTCAGGCTTCACAGACTGTGGCGAAACCCGGGTTAACTCGCAACAAGGTGATGCTGTGTGTGTGGTGGGATTGGAAGGGCATTATTCATTATGAGCTGTTACCACCAGGCAGGACCATCGATTCTGAACTCTACTGCGAACAACTGATGAGATTGAAGCAAGAAGTTGAGAGAAAGCGGCCGGAATTAATCAACAGAAGGGGTGTGGTTTTTCATCATGATAACGCTAGACCTCACACATCTTTAGCCACTCAGAAAAAATTAAGAGAGTTTGGCTGGGAGGTGTTAATGCATCCGCCGTATAGTCCTGACCTTGCACCTTCAGATTTCCACCTGTTTCGGTCTCTTCAGAATTCTTTATGCAGTGTCAGGTTAACATCACGAGAGGACTACCAAAACCACTTGTCGCGGTATTTTGATCAGAAGTCCCAAAATTTCTATAGCAATGGGATCATGTCCCTACCTACAAGATGGCAAAAAGTTATCGAACAAAATGGTACCTACATACTTTAGTTAAACGTAAATAAACTATATTAAAAAATGTTTTGAATTTTCTTAAAAAATGCGAAGAAACTTTTTCCCCAACCTATTACATATTTTTTGCTAAATGAATAACCTTCCATTTCATGGGACTTTGCGTGATGAAATTTGGGATACATGGGGAGTAGGGAACGTCACTTATCCTTGTTTTCCATAACGTCATAAATTTGTGTTTTAATAGATCATCTTTGTGACAATGTACGATAATCAATTAACTTGTTTCAAGTTTAACACATAATACGATGTCTTTTGTTTTTCTGGTCTGAACTAGATGGAGTAGAACCTGAGCAGCTTTCTCTGTGTTGCATACCTACTATATATTAGTTCCTCAAATTGCTGCAAGATGACACTATGCTATCTCAGAACTTAATGAAAGTTCCTTCAACTCTTTTTTGCTTTTATAAGTAGATAGTCTTACCACTCTTAACAAAGTTCCCTACATTTGTTGAAAATTATCTTTTAACTTTTAAACATACAAAATGGAACCTTCCGTATTTGTCTTAACGTGTATTTTGCATTGAAATGTGGATGGGTATAACTATATATACAGGGTGTTAATTCTGTAAGTTGCCACAAGATGACACAGTGCAAGTTGGGACGCGTCACTGTTTGTAATTAGGAAGTCTAATCACTTAGCTCTGCTGACAACTTGATGGCGATTAAATTGGTGCCCTTTGGGAGCTTTTTGGTGGTATCTAATTAAAGTAAATGAAGTGAAAATAAAGTTGACAAATTCTTGGCGTAAGGCGTACATTGATTTGACCATTGTGTCATAATTATATTGATATCATAGTACCTACGAAGGATCTTATTTTAAAACTTTTAATGGATATTTTTACTGCTATTTTCCATCTGGTATGTTGCTTATGCTTATGTTTTATGACCGTGAAATCAGGTTCTATCCTCTATAATATATCCTATTCTCTAATAACGATCGTGTTCTATCGCGGATAAAGAAAAAAACATTTTTTTCTTTCCACCGCCGGTTTTAATATTTGAATAATTTCTATAGGTATAGATAGCTCGATAGGTAGAAGGAATTTTTAATATTCTTGATATTTAATCGTGAAGCTTATTCTACAATCAACGACTTGCCTGCCCTTAGCAGGCATAAGTGGGCAAGTACGTAAGTGATATCATTAAGTGGTCGTCAATATACTTACGGGGTCTGTTCTGTAAACATGAAGTATTCGGTAGAGTTTTTTTACTCTTCATTTGTTGACATTTAACACTGGTGCCATGTGAATATGCGGTCGAACCATAGATCCAGAACTACATTTATGGGTCTAACGCTAATGTTGTAGCAAGTAAACCAGCGACTCTAGGTCTTGCTGATGGAGTAGAAGAGCACAAATAAATGTTGGAAACACCGGAAAAAAACCAGGACGTTGGCGGTTGGTCCCAGACAAGATGTGATTAAAAATTGCTGTTAAAAAGTTTATTTAATTATTATTGGTAATGTAGAAAGGATAATTATTGTTCCACACCGAAAAAAACGTGACGTTGGCGGTTGACCACAGACAATATGTGATTAAAAAAATATTGTTAATAGTTTGTTTAATTATTATTGGTAATTGTAGAAAGGATAATTACTGTTCCATGTAGTTAAAAAGGTATTTATTTCACCCTTTGCTTTATTATTCTTCCCACAAAAAGTAGGAAAATTGTGAAAGGCGTTTTAAGATTTACACGTTTTGCAAAAAGGTACTGTCAACATTTTATAGGGGCTTAGTAAAAAGCGGACGAGGTGTTTTGCAGGGATTGTCTCGCGATGGTAATTCGTCAAACATTGTTGACTTTTAACTCTCTCGGGCGCGTATTTATAGAGGTCGCTTTAGACAGGTTCTTTCCAATTTTATTAAATATATTTTGATATTTAACGTGAAATCAAATTCGTCGTGGATCTTATTTAAATACACGCGTACTGAAAAAGAATCGCGTAGGTAGGTATTTCTGACTTCAGTGTATTATAAAAGTTGTAGTTTTATTATTTAGTTAGATAAAAGAAGCACTTTATCATATTAATTATCTAGCAGTTTTTCATAAGTCTGTCTGCCACAAAAACATCTCAGCTGAAAAGGTGAATTCGAAAAAAAGTCATATTTAGAAGTTAAAACTGGAAACAAAAAAGTTTTGATCAAGATAGGTATGTAGATATTAGCTGAATCTTAATATCAGCAAGACTATAATTATTCTCTCAGAGATGGGTCATAATCCCAGTACCATAAGGCCCAGTGCGGCTTGGTGGATGTCACATGTCCTAGAATTGTGTGGTTCTTGAACATGCGGGTTTCCTCACGATGTTTTCCGTCACCGTTTAAGAGCGACTAGCGACTGTGAATAATCCACACATAACTTGATGTAAGTCATTGGTGCGGGCCGAGTCGAGATTCGAACTATGGTGCGTCGGATCGAAAGTCGCACAAGTTCCCGCTCGGCCACACTCGCTCTTATTTCAATTTGTTATTGCTCTTATGTCGATATTATTTTACCAAAGCACTATTAATACGGCACTTTTGGACCGAAATAGAGCAACGGTTTAAGAAAGCACTTGCCTGTCATCAGCCTCTCTCGTTCCTTTGTCCATTTAGACGTCCCAGAGAAATGGACGCTCAGCCAGTGATAAAAGGCAACTTTATTTAAAAGGACTTCAATGTGTGCAGAGAAACAAGTTTGTTGTGTATTTTCGCCTTAAGAGTAGGCATTTCCTTTGAATACCTCCTTTTTATTTTCGTAAGCACGCAGAGGAAATGGGGATTTTCGTTATGCTTGCCGAAAACCTCTATGTAGATGTATTCGCTGTGGAAGATTTCGCGATTTGGTTCTCTGCTTGTACATAACTGTATTAGGTTATTTATTGATTGGCTCAAAGCTTAATCGCATTAAAAGTCGAGCCAGGAAGATAGCGGGCTTTTATAAAAAGTAGGTATGTACTTTTGTTTGTAGATGGCAACTTTGTTATTTGTAGAAGATAAACATTAATTATTATTATTATTTTTATTATTTACGTATTATACCTACGTCCTACATACTAGAGCGCACTTAACCTAAATGACAAGACCACTCATTTTCAAATTTGAATACTTACCTATAAACATAGACGTAACATAAATACTTACACACTCATATCTCTGCGCTAGGATTCCCTGTGTTGCAGGGGGCATGGACAATTGGAGACACACAGATACGCAACACAAAAATTCAAGCCCCGAACACAAACTTTATATTCACCACATAAAAGTTTGCTGCGGCGAGGGATCGACACCGGGTCCTCCCACTTCGAAAGCAGGGTTACTACCAACATAGCCATAGATATTGGATATAGATCCAATATCTATGGCTAAGTTGGTAGTAATCCTGGATCTATATCCAGGGCCGTCGATATATATGATCTTACCACAAAAAAATTAAACACACCCCAAACCTCTTTTACACAGCGTTTAACTCCTAAACATGCATTAGTCACCTGTTGAAATATGAGCAAGTATATAATAGCAACCACAAATCGTCTAAAGGCTGTCTAACTCTATTGTGACTTTTGTAATAATTTTAGAAACTGTCTAGCTAAAGAGGCGTCTAAAAGTTTTTTTTGTGGTAACACGGCTATTATTTGTAGTTGATATATAGTTTAGTTCAGTTTAGGTGTATAGTTTTTGAAACCAATTGAAACAGTAGTTTGTCTTTTATACTAAAAAGCAGTAGTGCCGAGGTGTTCCACGAATGATAGTAAATTTCCTTCAGGAAGTCATAAATTGGAATCGCATTTTGCAGCAGACGTAATTGGAATATCAGAATCAGGAAAGTTTACAGTGGTGAGAGCAATAAAAACATAAGAATTTTATGTAAAAATAATTCAGTTTTGACGACACTTTTAAATTCTAGCTTTCGAGTGAGTATTCTAAATGCAAATTTGAAAAGTTCAGGTGGTCCCATTTTTACTTGTGCAGTTAGAGGTGGTTTTAGGATCAGAGGATCTTCAAGAGTTTATTCTAAACTTACCTACCGACCGATTTTCCAGTCTCTATATGTGCTCTCTTCTCTATCGTAAGTATTTCTGCATTGTCACGACTAAAACGTGTCCAAACTGCGAAGTGATTTCTTTTTATTCGGCTTGCTACTTCAAGATTTCTGATAACAGGGCAAGACGCTACAAATGACCTACTACCTCACCAACCTTTTTTAAAGTATAGAGCGTGTTTTGGTTTTCGGCAACCTTTTTTTCAGTCTTATTGATTTTCAGTTTTCATTGTGTATCATATAATCTGATATCTAAAAAAAACCCGCTTTGTTATCAAATCCCAGAGATCTTGTTTTCGTGAAACAATAACAATTATACGCGTATTGTTGCTGAGAGAGAGCAGAATATTGCCTGGGTAGGCACTATAATAATTATTATCTGTTCGATTCGTGTGTATACCTACTTAAGTACATATAGGCGGAAAGAATGACAAGTAAACTTCTAACATGAATTGGGCACTAGGAACTTTCGTCGTCTATATTGACGAACTATTTGTTTTGGTTCCCAATAAGCTTGATTATTTTGAGCTACATCATGACTGTATTCCTTTTATTTAGTTCTTATATAACAACGACATATTTACCTTTAATAGTAGACATTAATGTGTCAGTTAGCTAGTATTTTGTTCGTTAAAAAAGTAATTTTGATAATTTAATTATCAGAGTAAAAAATACGCAATGAAGCTAAATAATAAATAACCTTGTCAATACACAGGGCCGGCCCATGGGATAGAGCGAGAGGTACGGTCGCTCTAGGCGGGGCGACAGATTGTGAATGAAAAGAATAGTCTTTTACATTTCAGATATAGATTAAACAAATTACGTTTTAATAAAAAATTACTTATCTTGTTAATTAGTTAGTAGTAACTCCCTACTATAACATTTAGCAGAAACAGAAATATTGTATAATTGATCTGAAAGTGTCGACCAAAGGGCGCTGAAAGTCAATCTCGCTCTTAACTTTATAGTACAGCGTTAGGGCCGGTGTAAAAATGTATTTTTTATTTACTGTCTACCGGAGCTGTGTGTCAGATAAGGTCGTTCAAAAATCCCGAGAGGCGATCACTTCAGCGGCACTTTTTCAGGACACGAAAAATGCATTTGTGATTCCGTCATAAACGATTCTTAGCGGGTTTCCGAACGCAAACGGTGAACGTGCTGCCCGTGTCGCCTCTTTTTCGATGAAGGGTCCATTTATTTCAACAAATTCTAAATGATGACTGATATGATTAGGTTTAATGAGTAAATAATGTATTTGGTAAGGAAAAATATGGATTGAAGTGAGACTTGAGTCCATGGCCTCTGAAACAGCGTTCCGAATGAAACGTAAGTTCTCCTAACCTATATGTTCACGCTAAATAATTAGCTTTCATATTTTTTTATAAAACATAGTCAAGAATTTATATTACATAATCAAGCTTTTAACTGGCTTTCAAAAAGGAGCATGTTCTCAATTGCTATTTTATTATTTTGTGTTTTTTTGTCTATGTTGTTCAATTTTCCGCCTACTACCTCTAAGCGTGGAAAAATGCGAGGTGGAATTTCATTTATCGCGAGATCTTCGACCTCTTCTTTAAAAGCAATTTATTAAGTACCATAGAGTAAAAAGTTACAATCGACCAATTAAAAAACAATCACGTGACATCTCACCACTGACTTATATCCAAAGAGATTCCACTACTTTTCTTTAATCATTGCTTATATCACATCTCATAATTCTAATGACATTCACATACATTGTATCGGCGTTAGCGGGTGCGGATAAAGAAGCGTGTGACTTTTGTCTAGAGGACCTTCTCTTTTCATTAGGTACCTACACAAGTAACTATTATGGTACCTAGTGATATAAAAACAAAATATACGCACATTCCTACATACGTTCATTTTCGTAGATTAAATGGCTCACCGTCTACCTATTTGCCGAATGCTAGTCTATAGTTTATACCTAAAGCAAAACGTTTTCTACCGTCTATGACCAATCTGTACGTTTGAACCCCAATAAATCGTATCCCGGTAACGTATTGGTATTAGCAACGCTACGGATTAGTTCTGACGAGCGAGCCAGCGTCTCTTAAACGCGGGTTAATGGGAGCAAACCGAAACAAACGATGCCCATTCGTCTCTGTGTAGAATAGGGTATTATTTCTGCTGAGGTACAAAATACTGGTTGAAAGTTCGAGTTAGGTTAGTTGTTTTGTTTCAGTTATACTCGTATTAACAGTGTATAGGTACGAATCTCGAACGAAAAATTGAAGCCGTTTCGCATAGCTATCAAAATGATTTGCAACGATGATTTGAGGTTCGCTGAAGATCTGCCTTTCAATTAACACCGACCACGATAACCGATCACGTCACTTAAATTCAAGTGCGTTAGGGTCCACCGTTAACCTATCAAAAATATTAAAGAAAATATTATTACATTATCCTATTAAAGGCCTCAATAAGATTTTAGGCATTTATGCTGTTATATAATGTAAAAGTAAGTATAGATCTAAATCCTAATTATAGTGTAAGAAAATCTAGATACAGCACGTTTTTGGTGTTACCTTTCCATCTAAAGAGACCCTCTCTTCTTTGCTAAGACGTATCTGGTACGTACTAAGTTCGTAGTATACAGATTAGACAAGCCATGCACACCACATCATCGACCGCATCAGACCGCATTGTCGTTTTCCATTATTGCCCTAATGCGGTGAAACACAAACCTATCAGCAGCGATTGGTAATTGCACCGTTAAATGAATGTTTGTGGTCGATCGGTCAAAATAATTGTCACATAATCCACATCAAATTAATTATTTGCAGTTTGCTAAAACAGTATTTTAGAATGAAAATGACGCTAATTTGTAAATTGTTAGTCTATCGTGGCATTGTAGTTCATTTGTTACGGTCAAACCTCGGAACTGCTTTATTCCATTTACGTGCAATTCTGGTGTGCTATAATCGGATGGTATTTATGCGATATTATTATTTTCTCGTTACTATTATGCTGGGTCATATACGATGAAGAGTTGTTTGGGAATATGTTTGTTGTTCTACAAATTACAACTATGGCCAGATAGTAATGCCTATAATGGCCGTAAAACGATGCGACATGGTTTTGGTCGTGGGCTCTCGTACTCTAAAAAGAATTGTACCCAGTCTATGTCACATACGCTGGATACAACTCTAAATAGTTAACCACATACAGTATGTGGTTCATTTCGTTAGTTCTTTTTAAAGGGCACTAAAACCATTGATTACATAGACACCTAGACCGTGACTAAAATCTCTCTATCTGGCGAATCACGAAGAAAGGCATAGTCCCAAAATACCCATAGAAACAGAACAAATACTTGTACTTTTTTTGTAAGTCTACAATTATTCTATTCTGAACTCATGCACAAATCATACGTGCTTCAGAAGTAAGTGCACACCGTACTGCCATAGACAAGTATGGTCTATGGTACCGCTATGGAGTACCGAGTGGAATGCCTTGCTTGAGTCTGTGTTCTCTGATGGCTATAACCAGGGTTTTTTCAAGTCACGAGTGAATAAGTATCTTCTAGGTAAGTATGCTCCATAGTCGACTACACCGTCCATTACTATTAGGTGAGATTGTAGTCAAATGCGAGTCTATACAATAAAAAAAACTTCCGTCGACCTAAACCTAAACTATAGACTGCGCATACCGTCGAATGATTTAATTCGTATAGAACTGGATCATTTTATTCATTTACGATGAAATTGTTTTGTTACTGGTTATTATTAAACTCCAATGGTTGATCCAATACTGAAGAAGCGATATTATAGTGAAACTAGTTTGAATCAACATTGCTCATTGTCGTGTGAGTGGGTTCGTGGAGCCGCGAACAGTCTGATTAGACCACAGACTTAGGCTGGATTACATCGAAGTGGATTAGGTTGTTTTCGAGAATAAATAGGAGCATTTCTATTGTTATTCTCGTTAAGCTGGAAACTAACGGGAATCTGTAGACATCAGAATGTCTTTTGGCTTTAGCCATGTTGTCTACATGCCGTAATTGAGCAGCGTTGGTAACAACTTGGTTATGTGATGAATACCTATACAGGGTGAGATTCAATTGGTATGTTATACCGGAAGGGAGTGATTGGTTGTCCATAAGTTGTGATAATCTCTCTTGGAAATAAGTCATTTTAAATTTCCAATCCAAAAAGAAAGTCAATTTCAAACGTGAAGTGCGTTTTTTCTGGGATTGTTTCCAAGTCTCTTATTTTTATAATCAACATAATCATTTAATAAAGTTCAGCATAGTTCAAGTGAATCAGGTGATTTAGGACTGCCCGGAAATTCAGTAGCAGAATTTTGACGTAAATTTTAAATGCCATTTCTTCAATGAAAAATTCCGAATTTTATAAACTCATAAAGCTGATGTTGTTGAGCTCCAGGAGCAGATCTATCCTCTTTAAGGATAACATAACAATTCAGGCTGTATATAGAGAGCATTTTGAAGCAATCATCTGGTCATTTTTTAAGACTGAGCGCCCAATTTTTATGACTGAGTGCCATATGCACTGTACCACCGTTCGGCGATGCTGTAAAGGTCGTCAGACCAAAATTGGACGAACAGCACGGTTCTTCAAAAATCAAAAACAAACGGCACATCTCTAGCTAGCCGCCACCCTCAAGTTGTAAATATGTGGCCAAGCTTCTATCGTGCTCCAGTAACTAAATATGAGAGATAGTTTTATCATCTTCTATTTTAGGTTTAGTAACACCACTGCCTCTGACCACATCGTCCCTTACTCAACTGAGATTGTAGTCAAACGCTAATGTGGAGTTTATGATGTTTACTATTACTTTCATTAAAAAAGGGCCTCTCTATCTTGGCTCCGTCTCCATTAATGCCAATCAAAGGAGCCGAGAGGTAAACTTGATAAGAGAATAATAATATAATAATTTTAGGAACTGGCGGTGCGGTATCTATTCCATCTAAATCTGTGGATTAGGCTGTGTTATTAGTATTTGACAGAAGCTATTTATGACTATTGTGGTTGGGTGATCGGACATCTTCGCCACAACTGTAAAATTAGTTCTCTGCGTAGTATTTGTATTCTGTTTGTTCTCTGCTACAGTAGACAGAAAGATCATTATTACACAAACATAATTTTGTAGATACATAACCGCAGTTAATGCCCCGTAGAGATACGGCATGCTTCTGTAGAGCATTTAAATATTGCTTAAATTAAGTACTACAATTATTAAAATACATTTATTACGTAAGGAATACACCACCGTCTACTGCTATTTCTCCAAAGATTTTACCGAAGAGGTCGCTTTTCAACGACAAGACCGTCCATTGTACTTGTTATTTTCCGGTTTGTAATTATTTTAATGAAATGTTGGGGTTATGCAATTAAGTAAAGAGTTATATATATCTATAGAAGTATTACCTATATACATGCATATATAGCACCCGATAGATTTTCATTGTTGATTTTCCGTCTTGAGACACGGCCCTAAATTCTACTGAAATAGTGTATTGGTTTCATAGATTATGGGCAGGCACAACCATCGGGTCGAGTTCGGTGGCAGATTTACACGTTTTCGCCCCTGTCAATGCACAGAACGGAGAAATATTTTAATGCATAAACTTGTCTCCGTGGAGTCCATGCCGAAGCCAAACTCTACGGAGATTTATTTACTAATTGAATAGGTATAACAATGTTCGTTGGAAATGGAGATTGACGCTTCCATGGGCTGCTTCAAGACATATTCTCGCGACCACGTTCAATGCAGATTGGTCGAAGCGTCGAGGATAGGTTAGTAAACTTGGTGTTGTTGTTCTCAGATGTTTGTGCTGAGAATCTAGAAGTGTCCATGCTACCTGAGACACAGGGAATCCTAGTCAAACCTACGAGTGGAATGATTACTGATATGTAGAAACTGAAATGAATATTTTAAATCAAAATAGAAGAGTGAAGAATTAATGAAAATTGTTGTTTTATTTTCTACAGCATTGCACTACACTAAGTCTTGATAAAACTTATAAAACAAATTCTTTACTAAATACACAATTTTACCATCAAATTATTAGCGACTGAAACATGCATTTGCCCGAGACTTTTTAATTAGGAAAAAATTCAAAAGTATAGAATGAAACATATAAAAGTAGAGGTTTATACATATGTGAAATTCAGCATCGTAAAATATTGTTAAGCAATTTTGAACCTTAGTTGCTGCTACATAATACAATGGCACAACAATAGCCGGAAGTACAAAACGTATATTTTATAATCACTAAGACTGCGATAAGATTGTCTCGAGTTATCTCTGAAGGTGTTTCGTGTCACGTCTCGCGCTCTCGTTGCGGTTATCATCTGTGCCAACACCCAGATTTATGATTCTGGTCCTTATTTATTTCCGCAGCTTTGAATTTCATTTTTGGCTAGGTCCTGCATTGTACCTACTTGTGCATGTGGCGTAGGTAAACATCCTGTTATCCCTACTATTATAAATGCTAAAGTCTGTTTGTTGGTTTGTGCTTTTTTCACGAAAAAACGAACGACGCGGTGTTGTGCACGGAGATAATTTTTGAAGTGGAGAGTGACAAACGCTACCTTTTATCTCGATAAATGCACGGTTCCTGTGAATATTTTCACGCGTATGGAACCGTACATTATTCATGTTATGCTTATACCATCAGGCAAACCGCAATTGTAACATCTGAAATGTATACTATTGTGTATTCTTACAAATAATTGTTTGATTTGATTAGGACTGTACCACTGTGTTCCTAACAAAGGAATAGGCAAACGTTATTATCATCTACTAAAAATCATTCGGCAACATACAAAGAAAAAAAAAGTCATAGCAACAATCATTTATTCACACAAATTAATTATTACATATAAATTAATTATTATTTAATTTAATTAACTAGAAATTAATAATTATTAGCGTGCAGTTGCAATATAGGTTTTTAAACTGTCTGGTCATCAATACTACGAACAAAGTTAAATATCGGGAACTCAATACAAATACACGGTAAATATCCCGTTAATTCTGACTTTGTTCGTACCATGCAGTTGTAGTTTTCTACCAATCAACAATAAAAAAATCTTATTGTAACGACGAAATAATTTTAAAATTACGACGCAAACGCATAGCATATTTCACGAATAAATTTTCAAAATAATCATGATAAAGGTCGAATTATTCAATTATTAAAAATAAGTATCGCCTACAGCGAAGGCACGGAAGCCATACTCGTATTATTGCTGTTGGCACCGCGCCATGTTGATATGAACTTTTTAGTATATTTGGAGAGAAAAAAATACGTTTGAAAAATTATAAGCACGTGCCTTATATTATAGTGTGGCCGTTGAATGGAATAAATAAAATAAGTATCTAAATGATAGTTTATTGTTATACTATTGAATAACGAGACGAGCAGGTCGTTTGCCTGATGGTAAACCGGCTGTGCTGCTCTGCAGTGAGCACGCTACCCTGAGAGACTTATGTCTTGTAATACCTAAGTATTAAATGTCATAAGCACAGTAATTTCAGGGACTATTTTGATCACCAAACCGGAACACAGTACCTATGTCTAATTCTGAGGTATACGCTATATTACTGCAACATTCCATCAAAATCCGTTCAGTAGGCTGTGCATGAAAACTTTCACACAAAAACTACTGAACGGATTTTGATGAAACTTTGCAGTAATATAGCTTGTACAGTCATGGCAAGAAAACCTTCAGCCAGTTTTCAAATTCTTTCCTTTATCACGTAAGGACACTTAGTAGCTATGGATCTTACGGCAGTTAGCATACTACTTTATGGAATACTAGTAAATAATGCCGTGATAACAAACGTTTAAATAGCATTCACGTTTAACAAATGTCTAGTTTACATCAACATAAAACCTTCTTAATGGCCTGGCTATTTCGAAAAATAAATCTAATTTGTTTTTATTTAACTGTCAAAGTCAGTCCACATTAATTTTATCTTTGCTCGTAAATCTTATTATTACAGAACCGACGGTTGTCACGGTAACTTACTAAACTTACTTTAACTTACTTAAACCTCTTTGTCTAGTCTATACCAGACAAATAGGTTTAAGTAAGGAGTCTTAACACAAAACAACTACTCCGCAAACGAAAATAGAGCTTAAGGTGATGAACCATTTCTTACTGTGACTGTACATCAGAATAATGCATAGAGACTACAATGTATAAAGATAGGGCGAAGCCGCGAGTAGAAACTAGTATATTATATAAGTACGTGCCATGGGCGGAAGGTAAATACAAAATTGAAATAGTTTACTTAGCTTAATTGAGACATTGTAACGGGATATTTACCATGATTATTATTGAACGATGAGCACCCGATATTTCGACGCTGTTGCAAGCATCATGTTCACGGGAATACTGGCGAGACTGCGGGTGGTTTGTAGACGAAAATTACGAGCAGACAAATCTGTCTACCCGCTTTCTCCGGCATCTATTCATCAGTGCCCAAAGTTCTCTCTCTGAAGCTGAAGCGGTTTACAGGTTCGCAAATACCCGTTACCCTCCCTAACACTCTCTTCCTAGTACACACACAGGAAGAGAAAGAATCTCTAATCACCAAGGGATACGGGGGAGGCACAGGGTCGCGAATCTTGACCATTCACGAAGCACAGGGACTGACGTACGAGACGGTAATCGTCGTGCAAACAAAAAATCAAAAGCTGAAGCTGCACGACAGCGTCCCACATGCGGTGGTGGCATTGTCGCGTCATCGGAGTAGCTGTACATACTACACCGACACTAGCGACGACGCGATAGGCCGCTTCGTGATGAGGGTGAAGGCAGCTTCCACAAAAAGGATCGTGGACTACAACCTCAAAATGGCCATCAGAGATGGGAACAATGTGGTGGCGGAGGCCATCGTAGAGTTCGAACGGAGGGGCGGAGACGGAGAGTTGACATAGGTAAAGTGAATTAAGTGAAAAACCGGAGTGGCCATGGCCACTGGAATGACCCTGCTGCAGCGGCGTCGTGTGGCGGGTCGCCCTCTTCCCTCGAAAATGGTTGAGGAGAGCGATGGCTGGCACATGCGTCACACTCGTGAACGGGTGCTGCTAGTGGGATCTCGTCCACTCCGATTGTGCACTTCATTAACTACTCTTGATAAACTAGCAATAACTTACTTTAGTAATATTTATATAAATGTAATAATAGTATGTAGTATGTATAATTTAATAATAATAATAGTATGTTAATTTAATAATATGTATGTATAATATGTAACACTTTAGTTAGGCCTTCAGAGTAGGTATACTTTTGTTAAGTAATAATATATTAAGAAATTATAATGTAAAAATAACTTATACAGCAAAAAAAGGGTGCGAGCCCTGGAGCTTGCAGAGTATAATAATTAAATAAAAAAAAAAAAAAAAAAATTAAGAAAACATTGTAAAATAGTGAAAAAACTACTAAATGTTGGTTTACTAGTCTCGTGTGTACCACCGCTAATATTCAGGCAACATGTGTTGAAAAGTGACACTAACTTGCAACCCTGACGTATTTTTATTACGCTAAACTAAAGCGGCCATTCATGATCCGACATGCTGGTTGGATGCATAATTATGAAATTATAACTTATCGATAATGCGAATAATTGACTAATTACTATCACTAATAAATAATTAGGTATGGATCAGATTCAGAACAGATATAGGTACCTATACCTATAATGCAGATATTACGAATAATGTAAAAACCCGGACAAGTGTATGTTGTCCGTAAGTGTAGGGTCCGTACGTTTTGTTCCCAAAAACAAAATTGACTTTGTAGTTGAAAAATATTATGTTCTCCCATACTACTAACAGTTGTCAAGTTATATATAACAAAATAAATGCTTCATAATGTTTATTGATTATATTTTATGTTTCATAAAATAATTGATTCATTTGTTTAGCTGTTCGCATCATAAAGGTTAAAGTGAAAAGTTTGGTATAAGTAGTAAGAGATAATTATATGTTAACGATTTGTCAAGTTTGAACTTGTACAAAGACTAGTAGGTACAATTTGTCGGAAGTTTTTCAACCCAATCTTTATTCCTTAGTTGGGTTCCTGTAGGAAACCTAAATAAACAATTTATAACCTAAATAAATATGATTTTATGTGTACCATAAAATAAAACAACTATAGAACCTACTTTCTCGGAATAAATTCAAATTAGTTTTCTGGCAACAAAGGCACGTGTAACTGAGGTTTTGTGTTCCAAAGTTAAGCACGTATACATTATTTAGCGTCTTACCTGTGATTTTATACGTGTGAAATTATGTATAAACTAGCTTCCGCTCGCGGTTTTCATGCGAGTTCAATAAAATACCTATGAAATGTGCATTTTTCCGGGATAAAAAATGACCTCCGATCTGCGGTCCGTGATGATTTTAATGAATGACGTATCAATCGATTCGTTATTATGGCACGGATAACAGGAGCTAAATTTTATAGGAACACCGTTGCTAGGTTACAGTTTTTTTAACATTTTCTTATATCTAGACTAATCTGTAATCTTTTACAGATTTAAATAAGAAGTAATTATAGACCAAGCTGAAAAATACAGCATGCAGGTGATGCAGGCTGTACCGTGTCCGAAATCGCTGTCAAAACGAGTGCTCATGAATGCTGCGACCACTATTACCGTGAACAAAGCTACCTACAGCTACATGCACGATAATGCGGTGCCTGTATAAAATTGCTTAAAACCGCAGCATCTGTGTTTAACTGGCATCTGGTATAGTAGTGCTAGTTTGTAAAAAAGATTTTGTAATGTTAGAAATAGTTTGTTGAAGTAGTTGTGTACAGTGAACATGTTTATAACTTGAAAAAAGGAGAACATGTGAGTGTGACTAAACAATCTACATTATAAATTTCATCAAAATCAGTATCGTTGTTACGGAAATTTGGCATTTATAATATTAGTAAAAATAAGGATACCAAACCTAATGGTGGAAAAATGGGGGTGACATTAAACATATATGTATCATGATATTTTTATCGAAGTCGGTTCCCCCCCTTTTTACATGATTGCACAAATATGGCGTGTATGTGTGTGTAGAGTTCATGTATGTATGTGAGTTTATTTATCCCATCATAACTTGTAAATGCCTGAACAGCTTTGGACGTATGGGGTATCGTTAGAATGCTTACATCATCCCGAGTGATACTGGTTAGGGCAGTCGTGTTTTTTATGTAACTTTTGTTATTTAAAAGCAATTTTACTGCACACCTGTTAAAATAGATAGCTTGCTTGATAACTGGCAATTTTAGTGGTGTCTGAATTATCAAGCTTGGAAGATATTTGACAGTTCTAAAACTAAATTTAGACCTGTCACACATCTTCCATCCCTTTCTCATGTTATTTTCTGAAGAGAGAGAAAGCGAAACTAAAATCTGGTTCTAATAAAAATAAAATTAATTTAGTTAATAAATTAAATTTGTACAATTCTGGATATTTAACGAGATGTTTCTTCCTGGCAACTTAGTTTCAATCCTCTGTGAAGATGAATGTTGAGTTGTCTGTGGGGTAAACGTGGAAGTTGCACGTAGGTCTCGTTGGTAACAGACAAAAAGAGTTTTGGCGGGTCTTTGACTCGGTACGCCTAGCCTAAACTTTAACGACTTTCATGCACCAAAACTAGAGATTTATTGTAACTTGACAGTGGCTAAATACGCAAATGGTGTGGAGCCAAAAACAATAGAAAACAGACAAAAATTAAAAAGAAGCTTACCTTTTCCCCTAAAGGAAAATATGCTATTTTATCCCCGCTCTGGTACGCTACAATGACGAACTATTTGAGCAAGAGGAGTGAAGAAAAGCTTTGCATAGCACGTTTGCAATTGCTTGAATATGATATCCTAAATCTTATAAGTATTGTGGCGTACTGCACTGCACCTGAAAAAGAAAAATAATACATTAACATAAAAATATAAAATTAAAAATATCATAATAAATATTACATACCTCAAGTTACGACTATATGTAAACCTGCCGAGCCTACTGTGAACAATAACCGGCCGGCAGAAGCGACTGCGCATGCGCCCCGCTCGCACATCGACCGTTTCACTCGCACAACCTCCCACCACGCTGCCGAAGAATACGCACACAGCCTTATGCGCCACACCTATATAAAGCTGCCGTCCGTCGAGGAAATCACTTCATTCAGCTAGCGGCACGCTAGAGCGATAGACGTGTATGTCCTCTAGTATTGTCGAGTTAGGCTACTTGGTGCGGCCGACCTACTGCCCACTTTGGAGTCTAAGCTAGGTTAGCTACTTATAGGCTAGGGGTGCGGCCGACCTACTGCCCACTCTGATGCTTGATAGGCAACAAGTGCATAGATTATAAATAAGTTATCACATAAGTCAAAATTGTGGCACAGACAATACAGAATAATAGGTGTCACAGAGTGTTTTATTCACCAACTTCCCTTCATAAATAAAATATTGTGGTGCACGCCGGCACATACTGGTGACCACACCACAAACTGGTGACCCCGACGTGATGTTTGAGTTTTAAGAGGTGCTTGGAATGTTGCTGCACCGGGTATAAATCTGCGATAGAAGTTAATCATCCCCAGAAAACGCCTTAACTCCTTGACGTTTTTGGGTGGGGGGAAATTTCTTATAGCTTCGACTTTGGAGTTCAGAGGTTTCACTCCTTCGGCGGAGACGGTGTAACCAAGGAAAGTCACCTCCGGTACGCCAAAGACACACTTAGAGGTATTGATGACGATGTTATATTCTTTCAGTCTGGTGAATAAATGGCGTAGGTGTTCTTCGTGGCTTTCCTGATCAGAACTGAAGACGATAAAGTCATCCAAATACGCGTAACAAAAGTCATCCAGGCCACGAGTCAATTCATCTACGAACCTCTGAAAAGTTTGGCCTGCGTTTCTAAGACCAAACGTCATGTATGGAAATTCGTATAATCCAAAAGGTGTTGATATGGCTGTCTTGCAGATATCCTCGCTACTTACGGCAATCTGGTTATAGGCCTTTACCAAATCAATGGTTGAGTACACCCTACAGCCTGACATGTTGTGAGCAAAGTCATGGATGTGTCGTATAGGGTACCTATCGGGTATCGTTCGGGCGTTGAGCATACGATAGTCACCGCATGGACGCCATCCGCTTTCTTTCTTGGGTGCTAGGTGTAGCGGAGACGCCCAGGGGCTGTCTAAAGGCCTTGCTGTACCACTTTTCAACATGGCGTCAAATTCCTGTTTTGCTATCTTTAGCTTGTCAGGCGCGAGGCGTCGAGGAGTGCAGTACACTGGAGGGCCAGGTGTAGTTTTGATGTGATGTACCGTATGATGTGCTGGAACGCGGGTTGTACCGGATGGACGCGTGATCTCAGGAAATTCTCGAAGTAGGTTGAAGTAGTTCGATTCTCCTGCCGTTGTCTTCACTGAAGAAATAGTGACAGAAGAAGCTACCGGTTTTGCTGGTGATGCAAGAGTAGTGACGTTGTCTATAAGTCGTTGGTTTCGGACGTCGACCATCAAGTTATAGAATGATAAAAAGTCAACTCCAATGATTGGCTTCGTGACGTCGGCCACTATAAATCGCCAGGAAAATTCTCTTCGCAATCCCAAGTTGAGTGTTAGATGCGTGTATCCGTATGTGGCTATGTTCGTACCATTAGCTGCGTAGAGTGAATAGTCCGCTTTAGGTCGACTTTGTCGGAGAGCAGTTTTCGGGAAGACGCAGAGGTCGCTGCCAGTATCAACGAGGAACTGTGTCTTGGTTGTGCGGTCGGTGACAAAGAGGCGACCTGGTAAGTTCAGTTTAAGGCAATCGTCCGTCGCCATCAGCGACTGCCTTGTGAGTTTTCCGCCGTGAAGTTGCAGGGCTTGGCGCACTTGGTTGCTTTTGATCCATATTTGTGATGGTACCAGCAAGTCGGGAACCGTTTACAATTAGATTGTGTTCGCGTAGTGCTGCGTTGGTTGTTGCGAGTGTGTGAGCGCGACCTTCGATTTTCTTGCATGGAAAGGGCTTCATCTTTCTTAGTCAGCTCCGCGATTTGTTTGGACATCAGGTCTAAAGCTGATCCTGAAGCAAAAGAAGTAGTAGCTACTTGTGGAGTCGTTGTGACGATGTCCATTACGGCGTCAGCCAAGTCGGCTAAACTGTTCAAGTCCGAACGTGGCTGTGATGCGATGGCTGTCTGTACGTGGGTTGGTAGCCGGCTGGTCCAAATCGTCTTTAAAAACTCTTCTGGGATTTCAGAACCGGCCAAGTGACGTAAATGACGTAAAAATTGCGATGGTCGTCTATCTCCTAACTCTTCGTGAGTAAGTAGTTGTTTCACCTCTTTTTCTCTTGATTGCGAGAGGCGTTTGATAAGCTCCGTTTTTAACGTTTCGTAGCTTGTACCGGCAGGTGGCGCGACTATTATGTCTTTAACTTCTGCTGCGTATCGATGTTCAAGTTGGGATATGACATAGTAAAATTTTGTCTTATCATCCGTGATTCTCGACAGTGAAAAGTGTCCTTCCACTTGAGCAAACCAAACCGACGGCTCATCTGCCCAAAATGGTGGTAATCGTACACCAACTTTAAAAATGTCGGATGGCTCCATGTAAGCCGATTGTGATTCACTATTTACTTGGGTCGTATTTTCGTATAATAGTTAAACAATGGTGTTGCTCACGTGCTCCTTAGGGGGTTGTTCAATAATCCAGGGTCACCAGTTTGTGGTGTGGTCACCAGTATGTGCCGGCGTGCACCACAATATTTTATTTATGAAGGGAAGTTGGTGAATAAAACACTCTGTGACACCTATTATTCTGTATTGTCTGTGCCACAATTTTGACTTATGTGATAACTTATTTATAATCTATGCACTTGTTGCCTATCAAGCATCAGAGTGGGCAGTAGGTCGGCCGCACCCCTAGCCTATAAGTAGCTAACCTAGCTTAGACTCCAAAGTGGGCAGTAGGTCGGCCGCACCAAGTAGCCTAACTCGACAATACTAGAGGACATACACGTCTATCGCTCTAGCGTGCCGCTAGCTGAATGAAGTGATTTCCTCGACGGACGGCAGCTTTATATAGGTGTGGCGCATAAGGCTGTGTGCGTATTCTTCGGCAGCGTGGTGGGAGGTTGTGCGAGTGAAACGGTCGATGTGCGAGCGGGGCGCATGCGCAGTCGCTTCTGCCGGCCGGTTATTGTTCACAGTAGGCTCGGCAGGTTTACATATAGTCGTAACTTGAGGTATGTAATATTTATTATGATATTTTTAATTTTATATTTTTATGTTAATGTATTATTTTTCTTTTTCAGGTGCAGTGCAGTACGCCACAGTATACTACTGCATAATTGTAGCAATACTTTTCAGTACACAACGGACTTACACAAGTACATCGACGGTATAATATAAAGTCTTCACAACCCCGTTCGTGCTACGACTGGCGGTTTTTCTCAACGTTGATGTTTACGATTTAAAAGGTTTTCGACGTAAAATATTAGCGTTGCCGACAGCTACTCGGTTTGCTTAACATGTTAGACTGAAGTTGGGAAACTTAGCGGCTTGATCGTGAAAAAGTTTCGTGTAGCGGTTTCTAAGTACCTAAGGTCTTTTAGAGGCCCACGTCAATTGTAAACAGTAAAACGTATTTTTTATACTCGGCAGAGCAAGTTAGCATTTGACTACAATTTTGCCTTAACTTAAGCGAAACCTGTATCAGGACTGGCTCTCAAGGGCAGCTGCCAGAACACACCGATAGGTGACACTTTGGTGCTGTTCAATTTGAGGGTGGTAGCTAGCCTGACGATCACTAGAAAATGCCCTCTGCCGTTATGGCCCGTTATTTGAAGCACGAGAACAAGCTGAAGCTCATTTTGTATACTATTTAATAACGAGGCGAGCTGGTCGTTTGCCTGATGGTAAGCATAATGCCGGCTATAACAATTGCAGTGCAACTTAGAACTTTGACACACAAACGCCTGCGCGGCTCTGCAGTTCGCTCATTACCCTGAGACATTAATTATGTATTATGTCTCATAAGCCCAGTAATTTCATTGGCTAACCGGCTTTCATTGGCTTGGCTGCACAGACTTTACGAGCAAAGTGTTGGTACCAACCCAGACGGACACTCACAGAAGATTGTAGGATTCGAACCTACAACCGATGGCGGTGTTTAGCTTCACTAACACAGCTGTTGAAATATTATTATAATGACATTTATGTTGTTTTACTTATTCGCCTACGGTACAAAGGTTGACAGCTCCAAATTACTTTCTCAAATTTTACAAATCTGACAAGTAAAGTTAATACATTCGTAAACTTTAAACAATATACATAATTCCATATTCTCATACATAGCGCCTGAGCTCAGCGTATTATTTTTCCTACGAAAACTTTGGGAAATTCATTAGAAGTTTGAGGCATCTAAAGACTTGAATTAACCACTATTGAATACAACAAAAAGTTTCTAATGTATGCAAATTACAAGTCAAACTGTGAAGTGAAGTGTCTCAGAGTTAAGTTACTTAGATTATGTTCCAAACGGAATTATTCCAAGTTTGGTAACGATATCTAGTTATGATAATACTTGGCGAGGACGGCTTTCGACGACTCTAGAGGGGTTGTTTAATTCACTCGGATAATAACAAACGTCATTGTGATTAAATTGTGCTAGATTGAGACTTAAGTTGACAGTGAGACTTAATACCTAATGTGACAGGATACCGAGCGCACTGCAGTGCCACGCAGGCCTTTGTGTTTCAACGTTCTGAGTGGCACTGCATTTATGGGCTGGCGTTTCGGAGATTACCCGGAACAAGCAGAGATAAACAGGCAAAAATTTTAAAAATTGTATTTCGTTGTAGGTGTACCGTACTTTCATAATTATGCATTTAGCAAAAAGCTGTTATTTTGATATTAGAAACAGACACTTCAAGTTTATTTATTATTTGTATATAGATGATATTATGGACAAGTCAAGTTTGTACTAGCTTTCTAAGCTAAACTTGGCTATTATACCTGTCCTATCATGTCGTAATTGATGACGTAACCCTTCAACCTACTCTCCTACTCTCTGGAGTAAAACATAATGTAATTACGAAATTAATAGCTAATTGGAACACGTAATACATGTAATATTAGGAGGGTGAAGGATTCTGAGTGTGGCGTAGTGAGAACCATAATTGTTAGTTGTCATTTTATCACAAAATATATTGCAATAGTTATTTGTTATGCAATGCTGCAAAGTGGTACTTATATCGAAACAATCAATTTTGATCTCACTACATCGAGGAAAGGTTTTGTCATCATCTGCGTGCAAAAGTGCTTTTTCCTCGCTAGCGCATAAAAAGTACTTTTGTGCGCAGATTCGAATGATAAGACCTTTCTGAGCTTGTTAGGTGACAAAGTTATTAATTACTCGCTGTGACCCGCGCGGCCGCGTGGAGAACCCCATGAGTCCCCATGAGACCGTGCATTTTCCGGGATAAAAATAGTCCATGTCCTTTTGTCCTTCCGCTTTTATGATATTACTGCAAATTACCGATTTTCGGATATTCTCCTTTATTTGTGCAGTGAGACCTTGCTTCTTGCCAAATCTTATGATTTTAGGTCAATGGGAAGTCGTACCTACCCTATTAGGTTTTTATTTATTTCCAAATGTCAATATATGCGGCATAAATGACTTCTATCTTTTTATTGCATTGACTTAGAAGCTTTATTTTTACAGCTGTAAGTGATCGCAAACCTAAGTATTTGATACTAATTTCTACTTGATACGCAATCCTGAGAAAAAGGGTCATGATCTCGTTGCAGACAATGCCCTTTTGAGGTATACAGAACACTAAAAAGTACCTACTTGAACAACTTAATGCTTTATAAACGACGACATCTATTTCAGGAGAAATATTTAACATGTCGCTTACAGTAGATAACCAATTTGTTTGGAAGGTATACGGAAACGACAATCTTCAGAACAATAGATAGGAAGTCTATTGATTTCTGAGAGACACATCTAGGTACCTATACGCAGGCGTTATCGTCATTATATTGGGCTGTGTTGGATGTAATAGTACATTACGATATTAGTGCGTAAAGATGTTATAACCAATACGCACGTATATCGTACGACGTTTTTTAACACACTTGCGAGTAAACAGGAAAAAAAAAACATTTAAATAAACTCAATCTGTGAATGCACACTGTTGCTTTCCCGCCATTTTACCAGCGCGCTTGAATAGCAACAGCGCACAGTGTATTATGAACCCCGATTTTGTCTCATCTCGTTTTTTTTACACATTTCAATAGTTTTGATAAATGTAAGCTCTAGAGTAAAACTCCCGCATGGATACGACAAGTAGTTTATTTTTAAAAAAATATCAAAGTTGCCCTACAAACGGGTCATGAAATTAACAAAAAAAAATATTTAAAAAGAACTGGAGTACTTATTTGAGTTTTTATTTTATTATATAATAATACACTTTATAACACACATTCTGACTAGTTTTTGTCTTTTTACTTTGTGTAGATAACGAAATATGAATATTTTTATCCTTTTTCTTTATTTTTTTTTTTCTCGACTATAACGCCGTATTAGTTGGTGATTTCTAAACTAAACGATTGTTTAGGCATCCGTTTATCGACATTATTAAAACCATAAACTAATTCCGCGTTATCTAGAAGTTATCAGCATTTAATGTTATATCCAGATTAATCCGGGTCCAGGGTCATCACCTTCTCATCTGAAAATATTCTTATAATTATATTTTATTAGATAATTATGGATTTTTGTTGTTCATATTTTATACGAAACAAACTACTAATATTTTAACCGACTTCAATAAAAGGAGGAGGTTCAGTTAAGTGTCTGTATTTTTTTGTGGTGACTTCATATGATTTCTCCGCCAATTGCCAACAGATTTAAATGATTATTGTTTTAAGTAGGCAAGGCACCACCCTATATTAATTACACAAATTTACTAATTTTATGAAAGAATACCACCCCTAAGTGTGGAAAAATGGGGGATGATATTTCATACCTATATCGCGACATTTTCATCGAAGTCGTTTCCCGCTTATTTAAAAGCAACTTATTATAAATATAACATATTTGTACGTGAACATCCGCTGGTGTCTGTAAACACTTTGAAATATATTTAATACTAGCTGCTGCCCGCGGCTTTACCCGCACGGAGATATAGGATTTCATGGGTTTTATTTTTTGGCGCAGAACACTAATTCTTTATCTAAAATAAAAGTAGTCTGAGTTACTATTTATAACATCAGTTATCTGCCAGTGAAAGTCCCGTCAAAATCGGTCCAGCCGTTTCGGAGATTATCCAGACAGACAGAGAGACAAAAATTTAAATAATTGTGGTTTTGTTATATACTTGTATATACTTTCATATGCATTTAGTAAAAATCTGTTGTTTTGATACTACAAACAGACACTTCAATTTTATTTATTTGTATAGAAGAGAGAGTAGGGACATACATCTACAACATGGGTTCACGCGAATCTATTAGAGACTTTTTTTTAAAGAAATAGGCACTCTCACCTTGCCATCACTAATCACTATTTATTTTAAAATAATGTCCACGAGTTTCTTGGTCTTGATTTTGATTAGTGTACACTTACCTACTTGGGACCGGCCTGGAGCACAATGTGAATAAAAAAAAATTTAATTGATCCGGATAAAAATACCATAAGCATCCGGATGTGCGAACGTGACAACCCTGACAAAAAATTAAAATTGGTGATAACTTCTAGATAACGCGGAATTAGTTTATGGTTTTAATAATATCGATAAACGTATGCCTAAACAATCGTTTAGTTTAGAAATCACCAACTAATACGGCGTTATAGTCGAGAAAAAAATATATAAATAAAAAGGATAAAAATATTCATATGTCGTTATTTACACAAAGTAAAAAGACAAAAATTGGTCAGAAGGTGTGTTATGATATGAAGTGTATGATTAGATAATAAAATAAAAACTCAAATAAGTACTCCAGTTCTTTTTTAATATTTTTTTTTGTTAATTTCATGACCCGGTTGTAGGGAAACTTTGATATTTTTTTAAAAATAAACTACTTAGAGCTTACATTTATTAAAACTATTGATATTTGTAAAAAAAACGAAATGAGACAAAATCGGGGTTCATAATACACTGTGCAGCGCGCTGCTCACTAGCTGGAGTGGTGCGGCGGCGATCAGTTCCATATTTGAAATGGCAAATAATACTGTTATGGAATTTGTATGGACTATAACTTAACTATTTGCTTTGATAACACACGCGTTTTTTATGACCCGCTTTACATATTTAAAACCGGTGGAATTATATCAGCTTTACGAGAGAGGGTGTTAAAAATAATATAACAATCTCACACTGGTACGTGCATTAAAAGTTGAGATTACTAACGAACAAACGAGATAGATTGTCGGTTAAGAAAACAACTATTAACCGTCCCAACTAGGTGGACAGCGCGGTTAGCCGGTAGGTAATAGACGTCATAGTCTACGGCCTACGCGCTAGAGCTCATCACCGCTTGAGGTAGCTAGCTTAGGCTAGCACTTGGGCGCAGACTACTTATAGGCTTTCAGTTTCTCGCATAGTTTTCTTAGTCAGGTTTGTGGTATGTTTGACTCGTGTCTTTATTGACTAACTATTACACAAACACTACAGTTAAATACCAGTAAATAATCTACGACTTACGACTTCTGCTGTAAACCACCTTTGATCAAATTACTTAACATCAGTGTGAGATAATAAAATAATAAAGTCGTAATGTACTTGTCGAGAAAAAATAAAGCATTGTAATAAAAAATTGCTTTTTAATTAAAAAAGGGGGAATGAACTTCGAAAATTTCACGATATCTGAAATTTCACCCGTCATGTGAAAACAACCCTTAGTGGTGGTAGTCGGATATAAAAGTTGTAATAAATAAAATTCTTTAATATATAAAATGACCACCTTGATATAATATACTTTACTCATTAAAAAAGAATCATGAACTGACAGAGAAATAGAGTAGGATCGAAACAAAAAAAAAGTAGAGAGGATTTGAGAACCTTGGCATCGGATTGTTTTTAATATCTTCACCCGATCAATATATAGAATGCATTCCGCCTGAGAGCTCGATGTCCTACGGGGCGAGGTGTCGCAGTAACTTGTTTAATCTGTGGCACTACATCTGTCAGGGAGTCTGCAGAGTCGCAGTCTCAAGATTGAATTATCCAGTCGGTGTCGGAACACCGTAAGTTAGACACGGACACTCGCTTGGGATTCAGAAGATATTAGGAACTAGTCACTCAATTTCGGATTGTGGAAAGCTAATTATTTGTAGAGGTGATGTTTTTTGCATGTTGCACGAAGAGTCTGATAGGTTGGACCAGGTTATGTAAAAATGTAACAGCAAAAATCGCGTGATCACAGTAATGTTAGAGCCCATACGCACTAGCGGTTAACCGCTATGGTTCAACCGCTGTGGTTGGAATTTTGTGGAGGTTTAGTGCACACAATATGCGGCAAATAGTAAATTACTAAAGCGGATATACAGGGTGATTAAATTGGTATGTTATCCCGGAAGCGGGTGATTAGGATCATGGTTGTCTTCAAGTTGGAAGAACCTCCCATGGAAATGCGTCATTCCGAAATTCCATACAAAAAAATAAATTCACTACAAACGTGCACGGCATTTTCTGTTATTGTTTCTAAGTCTCTTTTAATCAACATCATCATTTAACAAAGTTCATAGTTCAATCGAATCAGCTGATCTATAGGGTTGCCCGGAAACTCTGAATTAGAATTTTGACGTAAACTTTAAATGCCATTTCTTCTGAATGAAAAAATGCTGTGTTCATATAACTAATTGAGGGCCCGAACACATACTCAATGAAAAAGTCACCGTCGAAGACGTTGACCTTTACAGCCCGCTGTATAACTGACAAAAATTATACATAGACTTATGTACAAATAGCCCACTATTTGTACAGGTTTTTGTGATAGTAGGTATTTTGTCCTATTTAGGGCATTTCAATACTGTTGTACCTATCTAATTAATCTAAAAAATCTAAGACATGTGGGTTGTCCTCGAATTGAATTAGCTTCTTGGAACGATATCCAATCAGTGAGGTACTGCAAGTTAGACTATAGACAGCACCTAAAGGACTTGAAAGATGTCATAAGCACACAGATAACAGAACATTATTTATTTTATTACTATTATTTAGGTTAGCGTTTGACTACTAATATTATCTTTAGATCTTACATGAGATCAAAGGTGGTACACAAGCTAAATCCTTGTATACGAGACAGGTTCTCAAGGAGTGCTAACTCCGAAACACGTCTCAAGTTATACAATAAATACTACCTACTTAGATTCAAAAGGATAGTTTACCTTAAGACTAAATGTATTGTAAGTATTGTAGATCAATCCGTACTTTAATCAAAAGAAATTATCACAATAGAACAGTGAAGCGATTATGGCTCAGGGAAAATTGAGAACTGAACGGTCTGGTTGAGTTTCTGGGTCTGTGGTTGAGGATTTGTTGGCAAGCATTCTACGAGTATTATATTATACACTAGCTGCTGCCCTGCGGTTTTACCCGCGTGGAGATTTTGGATTACATGGTTTTTATTTTTTTGCGCGGAACCCTAATTATTTTTCTAAAATTAAAGTAGCCTATGTAACTCTTTGTAACATCAGCTATCTGCCAGTGAAAGTCCCGTCAAGATCGGTCCAGCCGTTTCGAAGTGAATGAAATGAAAGTATAGTTGGTGAAATGAAAGTATATACTGTACGTACAGCAAAAACACAATTTTTAACATTTTTGTCTGTCTGCCTGTTTGTTCCGAGTAATTCGGAAACGGCTCGTCCGATTTGGACGGGACTTTCTCTGGCGGATGTTATAAGGATTAACTTAGGCTACGTGAGCGAAGCGCGGGTCACAGCTAGTTCTTTAATAAAAATACTAATTTCTTCAGAGTGCGCAATGCCCAGTAATTTCACCACTCGGTAGAGGTGTGCATGACACCTCTGCTTAGCGACAGAGTTCACGAACAAAATGATGGTATCTCCTCGTACTGCACTTTTCCCATTAGTGGTTAAGTATTATGTAACAACATAATATATTATATATTAGCTCATTTACGTGGAGCATTTAGATTGATCCATTCTCTCTATCTCTAAAGATACCACAAGGTAAGACCACATAGTGGCAATATAGCACGTTTTACAACTGCAGTATAAAGTTTACAACGACACTTTTATACTCAATCGCTTTTGAAAAGATACGCGTATGGCTTCAGCGTAGGTTTAGATTGTACAGATACGTATAGATAAAATGTTTTTGTAAAGGTATCAGCGGTAAATATAGACATACATCATCTATGCAATTCTACTATTCCACGTGTGCTATTCCACGTTCCGTGTACACTTCACCAATTTTCAGGCAGAAATCACTCTCAGTTAATAAGCTTAAGGTTGACCACTATGCTTTTTAGCGGGCAATGTGGTGATGCCTTAGTTGTCGTAACGTCGGTTGCCGATCTGTAGGTCTATGGTTCGAATCCTACAAAGTTGGAGCGTACTAAAAAAGATGAACTTTCCTAGAACTAGGTGCTAGGACTATAGCTCTTCTGCGAGTGCTCATCTAGGTTGTTTTGCCCGTGAAGTCTCCCACCAAGCAGTGATGTACAAGCATTACTGTGTTCCAGTTTGACGAGAAAAGTAGCCAGTGAAATTACTGGGCTTATGAAATTTAATAGCTAATGTCTCAATGTAGAGACTACGCAGGCATTTGTGTTTCAAAGTTCTGAGTGGCACTGCAAGCGTTATCATCAGGCAAACGACCAACTGGTCTCGTTATCAAATAGTATTAAAAAAAGTATTGTATGCAATTGTACAAGTTTGTTCTTTTTCGATCCTCTACAGATATGAGGTGTGTGAGATTTTACTTCAGCAAGATACTATGTCTTAACCACAATTCAACAATTTTAACAAACATGGTTTTTACTTATTAATGAGTGGGAACACTCATTACTTACCACAATTTTATAAAAGGATCCCATCGGGATTTGGGTCGCGCATCGCCAGCATTTCCCTAACTATGTAGGTACGTATTATCAAGTCTGTACATTTCTCAAGCATTTTAGTCCTCTTTCGTATTAAAATAAATGGCCTTTGCTTCGCTGCTCAAAGTCTGTTGTAACTTTGTTATTGCGACAAAGGACGTCCTTGAGAAGTTATTTACAAGAGCTAACTTCACTTCCATGTATTCCGAGACCGCTCGGGACCGACTAAGGATTTGGGATGGAATTAACGAGCGCCATATTGTCACTTACAGTTGTTAGGTATCTTCGTATCCGTATAGTTTGGTCAAACATACTAAAACTATGTACTTATGTCCTCGCCTAACTTAAGGTGGCTCTAAATTTTGTCGTAGTTGTGCAAAATATGGTAAAGTGGAAAGAGCTGGGGTAGATCACAGGATCCATCCCAGCTTCCCTACGAACCCTATGCTTCTTATCCCTTTTATGCATTCGTTCGTTGCCGTACTTATGCGTATTAAATTGGCAATATAAATCGATTTCCGCGTATGTGCAAAATACTATACTTTGATGTGATGCTTATAATACACTAGCTTCTACTAGCTGCTGCAGCTGAATTGTAGTCTATGTGTTCTGATGTATAAGCTGTATTACTGTAAAGTTTCATCAAAATCCGTTCAGCAGTTTTTGGGTGAAAGAGGAACAAATAACAACCAAACAAACATCCTCACAAACTTTCGGTTTTATAATATTAGTAGAATGTATGTTTGGAGGTTTTCATGATTTTTAATATTTTTCAGGTTTTCGTTTAACTAGCTGGGTCTTATGAAAGTGCCTTTTACCCATACCTACTACTGAAATGGCATAGACACTAATTTACAACCTCCAGTCGTTATTTTTTCAATTTCTGGAATAAGCTAATAAAAAAAATCTTTCACTAGGTTTAGTTATACAACAAAAGCTTACACACTCACCCTGAACTAGGACTCTCTGCGTCACAGGTGGCATATACATTATACATACACAGATACACAACAGAAACATCTAAGATCTAAGAACAAACTATATGCTCAACAGCCTCAACTATATGCCCCGGCCAGGTATGAACCCGGGACCTCTCGCTTTGCAAGCGGGGTTGAACCGCAATAGACTATGTATGTATGTTCATCTTCTCAAATATGCTTACATGTTTCATACGTTTTAATGTGATTTGACAGGAGTTTGAGGACATCACCTAAACTTATCCAATCAAATAGTCGTTCCGCTAGTTCTTACGTTATCAAGAGGTTAAAATTGACTAACTGTCGTTTTAATAATCCGATGTTTACGACCTTACACGCCTGAACCGCATATCGCGTTTATTAACGCCACTTCTAATATCTCACTCGTAAGATCCTAAATCACCTTGCTTTATACCCCAACTTTACGCATAAAAGACACTTTATCAAGCCTATCCCGAACTTTACTCAATATATCTAGGTAACAATATGCCGTAACAAGGTCAAGAGTACCTAAATAAATTACGTAAAATATCTTATTTAATAGGGACTAAATTACAGGGATCAAAACCTGAGTTTCAAACGCTGCTTTAGAGAAAAAAGGCTCTTTCCTCAATGACTTTTAAGTAGTCATAAATTATATTAATTTATCAATTATACGTAGGTACTTATATTATATCATTTGTCGAATAATTTGGGGTCTAGAAAGAAATAAACCTAGTAGCACTTTTTAAATTATCGGGAATTGAATTTTATTCGTGACGACAATCAATGTAACTTGTGCGGAACTTCAAGTTAGACAAAAATGTTATGTGTATTTTTAAATGAATACTATGAAATTGTATGAGTATCTTTAACGACGAATCAATGTGAAAACGCGTCGCTATTTAATGCATTCGTAAAAAAAGTGCCTCCCGTTCGCGACGCTCGTTAAAATAAGACTTCTCTTTGGTAAATACTGCGAGATTGGCACAAGAATTATAAAACGCGAAGTGGAGCGAAGCCTACATGCGATAAAAGTTTGATAGAATCAAATTTTCTAATGTTTACAGGATCCGGAATCCGCGCTCATCAAGGAAAGATAAATACGGTGTGGCAGCAGAGAAGCCTCGTTATTAATTTATTTTGTTTGAATAAAGCTTCTTCTCGGGTGACGGGAATGAAGTTCGACACTGAATTTCACACAAAGTGGAAACGCCATGTCGCGCTGTGTCGGTGGGACGACTTACTTAGGGCTGTCAACGCTCTGGGATAGAAAATAAGCTTAATTTTTTGTTTATGCAAAATTGGTTCGTCCTTCGTTTTTAGATTATTGGTATTATTATAATAAAAACCCAAACATGTTGGAAATATATTTTCATTTAATTTTTAATCTTAACTGATCAATATATGCAGATACAAAGTTAATAGGAGTAGTATAATTGAAATGAAAGTAAACAGGTTTTAACTAATCCTTACACTTATCTACCAGTCGAAATCAAGTACCAAAAAGAGGAGAACGCCAATTAGTTATGAAGAGTAAAAATAAGAATACACCGTCAGTCACACATGATTGATAACTATTGTATGTTATGACGATTTGGTCGTAGTAAGGGCAAGAAACTCGACGGCAGCAGCGAAGTGAATCGGGCCTATCCATATCCATACTAATATTTTAAATGCGAAAGTATGTTTGTTGGTTTGTTTATTTGTCCTTCTTTCACGCAGTAACGAAGCAACGGATCGATGTGATTTTTGGCATAAATATAATTCATGGACCGGGGAGTAACATAGGTTACTTTTTATACCGGAAAAATGCACGGTTCCTGTGGGAACGCGGGTGAAAACCGCGGGCAGAAGCTAGTTAGTATATAATAAAGAGTGGCAACCCTATCACGCGGATAGGTCGACGACACGCGGATTTACAATTTAGCTGCGACGAACTAATTGGATGCAGGTAACAATGTTTGCGCCTGTGAGTTTCGCTTACGTGTGGCGGGAGCTACTGGATAATTATATTGCATTTTATGCATCGAAAAATTGACAGCGCACTAATTGTCTCATAAAAATATACAGGGTGGTAGCGAGTAGGGAATGTTAAAGGTTTGAAAGATGCTAATATTTACATAAATAGTCCCTACGTGTGTTTTTTTAAATAACCGCATTTGTAATATATTTACTTAACAGTTATAGAGTTCAGGATATTTATTGAGACCAAAGCTGTCTGTTAGGTACTGTAATTCGAGGTGAAGTACCTAAGTACATAATGATAGCGATTAAATTGTAGTTTGAGAATTCAGAAGACCTACGTCATAATTTTAGCATTGTGAAAATAAAAATCTATTCTTGTTTTTCACGGCCATGGTCTTTTTGTCTTTATGCCATTCAGGAAGGAATGCTAACCTTTAACGCTAAAGTTATTAAAAAGCGACAAATTGTAACTATTTTGTACTTTTTGTAATTGTAACTTACATTTACAATTAGATATAACTCAAAAATTCACTTGAAATCTCGAGGCTGAAAATGATGATAATAATTGTAGAATTTGCATGCTAAGAACTTTATCAAATTAGTTTCATCCTGTATAATGTTGGTCGCTGGTGACGTATTGCGACATGTCCAGAATTTATCGACGCGTGTAACTGAAAAAATAACATGTTGTGTTCAAAAAACCGTATTGCAAATAATTAATCAACATTTTGTAAAACCTGTAATGCTTTTTGTACTTCTAGCAGTATGATTTCTTTTTTTGACATTAAATTAAATAGCGTTAATGGTTACCTTTAACAAGATGATAGGATAAAGCCAGAGATGAAGCACGTTCACCCGACAAAACTTTAATTGTATTCCTAAGAATAAATATTTTGTTAGTGGTAGGACTAACTCTTCTGCGAGTGTCCGTCTGGATTGTTACCACCGCTTTGATCGTAAAGTCTGCCGCCAAGCAATAATGTGCAAGCATTATTGTGTTCTGGTTTTTAACCTTGATGTTTTTCGATAGTTAGTTTAAGGCATATATTGGAGCTAAATAGCTTCACATAAAGGGTTTTTTTAACAAAATAAAGCTTCTGGCACTGGAAAAATATTTTTCATTATTCATCATATTTCCGATAAATCTTGGTGTGATCAAAACAAGATTTTACCAAATATACTCAATCAAAACAATGACAAAGTTACCTCTAAAAATAAGTTTGTATAATATAATAACAAAAAACTTGGTTTCTGATACGTTTTAGATTAGGCATGTAATTTTAAAGTAATTACACTTTTTTTGGATTTTTACTCAATTTTAGTGGCTCGCGCGGCCTTCCTTCTCTTTTGCATCAACGCAAACCGACAGTATGGGCAACTAGGATAGATTGATGAATGTCATTGACCCGGCGTAAAGCCTTAATAGGGCAATAAACAAATTATGTTGATGAAGCGAATTTTTTTGAAGAGACAGAGTGAAGTGTCGTTTCCGCGTTTCTGTCTACCCCAAGGATGATTTGCTAAAATGTAGTAAAATAGCTGAACGCAGAAGTATCGAATGTTAAATTTTTGATTACCTAAAACTGTTACTCAAAACCGGTGACATTATTAGAGATTCACGATTCATCATTTAATATAAAAAAAACAACCCAATTAAATCCGTTTGATCATGGCACAAGTCAAAGAAATCAATCATCTTTGAAGGTCCCATTTATCGACGTACCGATTTATCGTAAACCAGTATCTTATTGGCTGCTTTTGTTATTCCGTAGATAAAAGAAAGCGTAGGTTCAGAGGTTTTTTTAGTTTACTATCCAATTAAGTGTTAAGAAAGTTAGTGCAAAGAAATGGAAACATTCTCTTTGCAGTAACAAGATTTTATGTCGTAGTAGCGTAGCAAGTTGTAGCTTCGTAGCCCTTAGTAGCTTAAACTTAGATAATTGCTTTTAAATTAATTTTAATTGCCTTACTTTCGGAGTACAATATTGGGTCATGACCAATATTCTGCGGGATCACACTGGAGTTGTTCTCGCCCATTTTAATAAGGACAGCAAAGGAGTGGAAGGAACTCTAACTACTTCGTCATCGAGTTTTTGTCCTTCTTCTTGATGGTGTAACCTTTGGAACGAGGCAACAAGAGTCACTATAACTTCTATGAGTGCCCTGTAGGTACGTGCATGCGAAGTTATAGCTTTAGCTAGATTAGGACCTCCTTCTAATGGGCATATTAGACGCTAATGCATTATTGATGGTGAATGCATCAATCGCCACGACCACGTGCAAACTATGGAAAAACCACGATCACCGCTGTTTGTAGGTACTACATAGTAGAGTAGTCGATGGTATAATGTAAAATTTCCATTTTCTTGCTGATTTTACATTTTTTTCCAAAATCTGTGGATGCAGATCAAAATGTCAGTGTTAATATGTTAAAGACGATCTTCTAAGAACGTTATCATGTAGCTTCAGCGATCAAGGTTGTAACGTGTGATTTTTTTTATGACACGTTACATTCTTTAATCCTAGTTTTAGCTTCCAAATTAAGGACCTTCGGTGGTATTTTTTTTGTTTTTATCTATAGTAAACAATTTGTGTTCAGCGCCATCTGTGCTGCCTGTGACCAGAGTTGCTATCGACAATCGATGCCTTGACATGCAACTGCCTAGGTGCTCGCACGATGGCGCCACTATTTTAATTTAATAAATTTGCTCCCAATCTGAATCATTTCTTTTGTTAAATAAAATAATAGAATTATCTTACAGCATATTAGTTCAACTTACTTAGAAATAAAATACAATTTAATCAATTTAAACAGCTGGCAATTTTGACAACTAGCATTGCTGTGTCATGTGATAGTCAAATTTCCACCTTTTATGAATATAAAGAAATATAAAGTATCACACATTAGATATTCAACAAAATTAAATAGCCAAACAAATTACAGTTATATTACACCACATAAGCAGTACTGTGCCTAAACTCCAAGAGCAAATCTCTTTCAATCCAAAGTATTTGTTTTGAAATCCACTACGGCTAGTGAGGGGACCGAACTCAAGTTTGCTGTGTTGGTTTTATCGAGGAATCTCTGCCCTCATCGGTTTGAAACATGGATTTAAATTTTTCATCATAAAATGGTTATTCTTTACATTGATATCTGGTTTTCATGCATTGCTGGTTCAGTATCATGGAATAGGAGGTTGATTCTCTTGACATTTCACCAAAAATGTTCCAAAATGTGTCGATAAACAACCTTTTTATCGACTCAATTTTGTCGATGAATTTGCGGATGTGACTTGAACATCACTTTTTCTTGTGAACCCGATCGGAGACGTTCGTCGTCGAGATATTGTGGAATATATTTTTATAAAGCTATCAAATTGAGGCTTTGTGTTCCTGGAACTTCCAAATTTGGTAAGATTTCGATTCATCCACGCCTGTGAATATGACAGGGGTGATTCTTAGTTTTGGATCGTTGATTTCAGGAGCAGGATTTCGCCACGTCGATTGACGTTGCTAGATGGTTGAAAAATAATTTATGATTTTGAAACAGTAGTATCGATTGATACTTAAAAGACGCCAATAAGGAGTTTTCCACGCGTTGGAAACGAATTAAGGAAAGCCGAGTAAGTTTCTTGCCTATTTTTTGAACATTTTGACAGGTTAGAATTCTGACGTGTCATCTCTTTGTCACGTCTTCATATTTTCCAACGCAGAATTTACAGTGGCTTCTTTTGCGCAAATTACAGACATCTGTTCGGTCGCTTCCCCGGGGCATACGCTCGTGTTCCTCGCGGGGCATTTTCACGCTGGTTTGGCAAATTGATGACGACGGGATCGCTGCGACGCGCACTGCTTGCTTGACCTATGCACCGCGCCTTCCTTGTTGCTAAGGGTACTCGTGCTGGCCAGGTCCCCAAGCTTGAATCACCCTTCATCATCTAAGTAAACTAACCCAGGTGAACTCACTCCATTATTTGTTAATTTCATGCGTATTTTGTTCAATTTGTACCCACCGAACCATAAATTGTCCGACCGCATCGGCGGAGCTACTAGAAGCTTACATCTGCATTAGAAGAGTTATTTCTCTCTAGGATTTAAGTAGAAATAAGTGACCAAGTTAAGAGTAAAAGTTTAATTTTAGAAAACAGTATTTTCATTTCATTGTTAAATTCAAATGTTGCAATAAAAATACCTATTTACTGAGACTATATAATTTTTTTTATTTTAATTTCTTAACTCTTCGTGCCAGGGTTCTAAAACTATAGGTACGTGGCGCCCAAGTTGAATGTTTGTTAGCCCCAGAACCCACTGCTAGCCGAGGCATTCCACCTTACCGCCACCCAAGCTCACGCTCACAGGTTACAAGGTACCTATTACCTAACTAAAAATTATCTATCCCATCCCACCTAAATAATAAAAATGGCATACTACGAAATAAGTGGTGAGACATATGCCTAAATTGCCTGATGGTAATCGTCACGCTTGCTCACAAAAATTTACGTAAAACAAGCTCTTTACAGAGTTTAGGTCAACCTCCTAGAAATTGAATTCTCGGTACATTTAAAATATATTCTTAAATTAAACCCTTTTGAGGAAAAGTGGGCTCTCTACTTTAACTGAACTGAGTTTAATTAAACAATTTAATTTAACAGAGAATTAAGACTTCAAAGAAAGTGTGCGTGTAAACGAAAACAAAGAAAGGGGAAATTGGAATGAATTAAAATACTTAAACATTAAATAAGGAATACGGCAAGCAGGTAACGTTACACATTATTAAACCTGTTAATATTATAAGGTTGGCGAAAAAACGCTTTGTTGATTACGATGAAAAGGTAATCCCGCGATACAATACTCGCTTATTTATGTGTGTATAACTTTTAGCGGTATTACCTCTGGCAATTATTTATTATTTAAATTGAACCTTAGTGTTTCAGCAATAGAGTAAAAAATTGAATATTTAAAGTCAGTGCTGATTTAGGATACTCATCGCGGATTGTCTTTATGACAACCTGCGTCGTGTAGTTGATTGATACTTTATATATAGGTCAATAGAGTCGCGTGTAGCGTGTTTGATTCCCGCAGCAACGGAACTTTGTGTACTTTAGACACAATTTTAGGTTTAGTACGTTCATTGTCATCGACTATATCGTCAGAACTTAAGACAGTCACTTTCTACAATCGTTATCGAAAGTAGAAAGGTTAAAAAATGTAGGTAAGATTTGACATAAGGTTTCTTCAAGTTTTCATGTGACTTATCGCTACGTTAATTCTATAATTATGATAGTGATAAACTTCTAAATTGTCTAGAATAAAAAATATATAACGCTATGCTTTAAAATTCAATAGGTTTTTGCTATAGTAGGCACTTTATTGGTCTAGACAAGACCAAATGAAATATGGTGTATTGTATTAAAGTAAACAAATTTAAACTGTTTACGACGTATTTCAAGTCAGAAAATATTAGCTTTAAATAAAAGCTGAAACAAAGCGATCCCAATATTTCTTACGGTCTTATTAACTGTTATCACAAAGTAAAAGCTAATATTGTAATAAGTAATATTGCAAAATTGGGTAATCTTGTAGAAATGAAACTTTATATTTGAATGTTTCAAAAGTAGTTCAGTTGCCTCTTATGGGAAAATGTAACATTAGGTCCGTGGTGTATGGGAGCTCGTTGTAACTACTTACAAGCTTTTATTTCACTACTTAGTTTGTTAGAATTTGCGCAATGTAAATTTTGCATCTGAATTTTGAACCAGTTCCAGTGACTCGAATTGGCTTAAGTTTCGTATTCATGTGTAAACCTGATAACAAAGTAATATGGGGAAATAACTCGTTTTCGAAAATTGTTTTTTACAAGCTTTTTTTAACGGCCTGACAGGATGACACCCTACACCTTTGAGTATACAGATGATAGCATGGTTGTAGAGAGCTTCATATCCAACGCACGAAACCGGTGGTGCGGAGAACCAGCTTATTAGGGAGGCCATGATCGAGCGCTTGAACTTGTCCTTAGAGGCAGTCTGCATATGGGGCGATGACAATCTGATCAAGTTCAATGCTACTAAGACGCAGGTTTGTCTATTATCCGCCAAACGGAGTCAATTTCTCCTTACTCCTACTTTCCGTGATGTAGCCATACCGATAATGGAACATCTTGAGCTTCTTGGCGTTACTCTGACATAGATTCTTAATTTTGGCTTTTATTTTGAGTCTAAGGCTCAATTTGCTGCGAAGAAGCTACCCTAGCGAAGGTTAGGCAGTATTTCATACCCTAACAGTTAATAAACCTGTATCAACTATAAGTTCGGAGGTGTATGGAGTATTGTTCCCATTTTTCAGAAATTGTTACAAATGAAAAAATATTTAACAATATATATTAGACGCATAATAAAAAATACAACAGACAAAAATCACCATCCCACCCAAAGCCGCCACCCAAGCAATCTGAATTAATATGTTTTCAAAGGATTAAAATACGAGCGTTGATCTTCGATTCCAACCACCCTTTCAGCTCTCATCAGAATTTCAATCTTTAAAAGCCGCCATGCGAGTGGGCAATCGGACCCCGAAAAAGGGACAATCACAATTGGTGGAGATTAACAGAACGCATTGATCCGATGATACCGGTCGTTGTGAATCCAATCTGGACAAATTGTACCAATCCGGTCTGAATCGGAATGTAGGTAGTTAGGTAAGCTACTCAAAGTGTAGGTCGTTCAGGAATTTTGAGAATATTGTACCTATCAAATTAATCTCCAATTGTTTCGTTCTTTGATGTCACTATTTAGTTATTTTTGTAACGGCCTATCTATTACGCTTACGAGTAACAAGACTGGACATGGAGCTGATCTGATGATGTTGACAGGAGGTGGATAGTGCAACTCTTCAGTGGCAACTGGTAAACCCTCCTAGTTTGGGCTCATATGATTTGGTTTGCCGAGGCCAATACATGGCACTTGATGATGGAGTCAGGAGGTGAAAGTGTGTTTTTAGTTTCTTTAAACTACATATAATTATTATAAATACTTAATATACATAGGTCATAAGTCATATACGTAATGTGCAAGCATTACTGTGTTCCGGTTTGATGAGCAGAGTAGCCAGTGAAATTACTGGACTTATGAGACTTAATACCTAATATCTCAGGGTAACGAGCGCACTGCAGTGCCGCGCAAGCCTTTGCGTTTCAAAGTTCTGAGTGGCATTGCAATTGTTATGGGCCAGCGTTATGCTTATCATCAGACAAACGACCAGCTCGTCTCGTTACCAAATAGCATAAAAAATTTCATACTCGTAGGAATAATAAATAATATGAGTTTTAAAAGTGCAATTTTTTGATCTTGTGATCTTGATTTTTATCGACTTGTTATTTTAAACTACATCTTGGTACCTCTATTATTCCCGGAACAGTTTCAATATACGTTACATTACATTGATATACTAATAATAGGTATGCTAAAAAGGTATATCTCAAATACATAATTTTCATCTAATATTATTTAATATCGAGTACGCTTTGAACAAGACAATGTAATTAACCAACCTATTACATGTAACTCATATTAATATCAGGCATATTAACTGGGTAATATTAGTAAACCATTAACTTGTCTCATGTTTTACGTCACATTATGTTTAATCCACTGTTCACGCTTCGATATATCATAATATCAAATACCTATTTAGAAACATAAGATACTAATGTCGTTCTAGTAGGCGCTTATTAAATTGATTTCTGTAGTACTTATATAAAAAACGTTAGTCAAAAAACTAAATTAAGGGAGAAATTATCTAATGTAAGAATTTTATAATTTATTACGTAACATTGTAATGGAATACCGTGGTTCTACACAATACTTGCAATAGTGTTGAAATATTGAGAGCTTCATCAGCCTTATTACGCTATCATTGGGATACCGATCTTCTCTCATAGAGAGAGTATGGGCCATCTACCGCACGGGCCCAGTGAAGCTTAGTAGATGTCACACGTATTCAAATTTTGCGGTTCTAGAACTTGCGCGTTTCCTCTTGATGTTTTCCGTCCCCGTTTTAGAGCCAGTGTGTAAATCTGCACATATTTGATATAAGTCATTGGTGCGGGGCCAAGCCGAGATTCGTACCATGGTGCTTCAGATTGAAAGTCGCACAAGTTCCCGGTCAGGCCGAGCACGAACTCTCGCTAGTAAATATCCCGTTAGAATGTTTTAAGTTGCGAATAACCGTGATAGTTTAAAACTGTGAATTTAAGAATTATTTTGAGAAAAATAATCAAAACTCAAATTTTCAACTTTATGAGCTATAACTTAAATTTGACAAAATAGATATTCTGATTTATAAAATCACCGATATCAATGAGAAACTACTGAATCATAAATCTAATTTTAATGAAATTTCTATGGGACTAATCTGAAAGTATATCCTTTCAAATAAAGAAAGGAATTTTCCAAATCGGTTTATAAATGACTGAATGAGGGGTAAAGAACATAAAAAAGATACAACCTAATCGACAACCTCCTACTTTTTTGAAGTCAATTAAGTAATATTAATTAATATAATATAAGTCAAAAACCAACACAGATACACGTTCAAGAAGGCCTTAAATCTACTATCAAACCGAACACGTTCCCTAATTCTCTTGTACAGGGGTTTTAATAATACTATGTCTTGATAATCCCTCAGTTTGTCTCATTTACGTCAGATAGTTCAAGCGTCCCTCATATCCTCTGGTGACATCAAATTGTGGGTATTACGGGATCCGTAAGGTTTCCTAAAGCTTCGGTGGACCGCAGGAGTAATTAGCCGAGCGAGAACGTACTGAGAATATGTATTTAAACTAGATTAGGTATACGTATTGGATCTTGTGAGGTATCTAGGTACAGATTAAATATTCAAATTCACAGATCGACATGTAAACTTGCTTTAAAAACCGACTTCAGTGACAAACTACTGAACCGATTCTGATGAAATTTCTATGGGACCAATCTAAATATCCTTTCAAATATAATATAATCTTGCTTTCTTAGGTTCGCAATTCAGTATTATTTTTTGCACGTTTGCTACCTCATATCTCCGTTATTTTTATAAACATTTTGAAAGTCGGTTAATAAACTATACTGCACAGTAAAATTTGCAACAGTTTTGTTTTATTAATAGTTTTAGCTTCTTACTAAGAAGCGATATTTTTAATTGTAACTTGAATAGAGACTTATGGCTTTTAATTTGGGAATACATTTATTTATATCTAAAGATTATACCGATACAATCACACATAGATACAATAAAAAATTAATAAAATTATAGTATTCCACAAAATCTTAAAATAGCAGATTATTATTTTTTCTCTTTTTTGGTTTCTGATAGTGAGACGAGCTCGTCCTTTGCTTAATGGTAAGAATAACGCCGGCCCTAACGGTTGACTGGGAAGTATATTATTTTAAATGATATAAATAAAAAGATAATTGAAGATCTTGTTTTCATGATGGACATAATGAGGACTAACAAGATCTTTGACATATCTTTGCTATCCGAAAATATCCTAGAGCAAAAGCACTTACCCATTGTCACATTTCAGTTTTGTAAACATATATAACATACATATATGTTTTTACAATTATATGTTCTATCTATGTATACTAATATTATAAAGAGGTAATGTTTGTTTGTTACCGCTAATCTCTGGACTGTTAGTCCAATTCTAAAAATTCATTCACTAATAGCAAGCCATACATTATCTCCGAGGCTACTATATATCCCCATTTTACCTGTGCGAAACCACGAGCTAGTTATCTCATAGAACGATAGAGATAGACCTAAGTTTCAAAATGGCTATGTACCTACATTTATACAAGTTACGCAATATCATGTAATGTGTAAACTCCGAGGTTTACCTAAGGTTCGTCAGTTTGACAAGGCATAGAACTAATTACATAGTTCAAAATACGGGCATAATATATTACACAGTTCGGGACAGCTTGTCAAGATGCGAATTAGTGTTCGCGCTAATTGAAATGGGGATAAGTTCACATTGTGAGAGCGGCCGGGAGGCAATAACGTGAAAAAGTTTCATAAACAATGCACTGGGCCTACACGAGCAATAAAACTAGGCTGATTTGAATACAGGATATTCTAGTTTTCGAGGATGTAAGCGAATACGAATTCGCTGACGAGTGTCCGATGTGGCTTGTCGCTAACTGCACTTTGGCTTTTCAACTTGAGTTTCTATTTGGACTTTGGCGTTCAGTCTCTACCTCTTGACTTAGCAATTGAGTCATATCATAACACTCATGCACCTACTACATTTCGGAAAACATACCACCAAATTATCAACTAAGGTTATTTGGGCAAGAACTACATCAAATTTGACACATCAACATGCAAAACACAAGACCATGTTGACATCATGTCTTAAAATGGCAACAAAATGAAATGATGGTCAAATGGTATGTCTGATTCACAAATAATATAGCGTATCTGATTTCTATAAAAAATATCCTTTGTTTGATCGTCTATCATAGTACCTACTTGACATTGGCGAAATTGTGCTTAACATTCCACAGAAGCCAGGAAATAAAGAAAGAAGAAGAAGATGAAATGACATTTTGACAAAAAGCGTAACGTCAGATCAAACAGCAATTGCAATACTCAACCAATATTTGAGATTCAAAGCGTCCAGCAAGCAAAAGACTAGTAAAAATTCTATGCAATGACATTGGATATCTACATACCTATACGTTTCGTCAAAGGCTGAATTTGATTTCCTCCATCAAAGGAAAGTGGAGTTCATCGATCCTTGAATAGACTACCTATAATAAATTCCGAAATAACGCCTTGTTCGCAGTGTTTTAGCAATAAAATTTATTTTAATCAAATGAAAAAAAAAATCTTTGCAAAATGTTTCTAAATACCAGAATAACGTACTCGTAATTTGTGTAAAATATTCCATATTTTGTGATAAACATGAACAATTAATATGACAAACCATTCCACGGGTTCATTTTCTGGCGGGATCAGTTGACGTAAGAGCTTTGCTACCGACGGATTTTTACTCTTGGAAGGTTAGCATATGTACTATTATCTATTCTGTATTATTGGCAGCAACAATCTCACACGCTAATTCTAGAATGAGTTTTCAAGTGTGGATGTCTGAAAACCCGATAGGTGTTTGACAACAAAAGCTAGTCACAGAAGCTAGGCGCTATAAAATGACCAATTATAAAACCTATGGCTACATCATTATTTTTTCCTCCAATAAAAGATTACTTCGACCTACCGAGTGGCGGATTCTAAGGGCACTATAGTTTCATAATTTAAACAAAGCTTGATGTCTTGTTCTCTTAGCATAATAGTTGGTAATTAATATTAAATAACTGCAGCAAGCTTTGGCAGTTTAATAAGCACAGTTTATAACCCATTCATAGCGGTCTGCATCGTGCCATCTCTGAGGACCACACGTGGCCAGGGCATAAAATATCACACCGCGTGTACAATCAAGTTGTCCTCATATTATAACTGACGATGCAGTACTACGGGACATGTGTTATCCTTGTTTACAGCGAATACAGACAAATAAAACGGCAGCATTTTATACAATGCCATTGTTTGTTGTGTTAACAAAAAGGTTTAGATTTGTGGTAAATTTTTTGTCGGTTTCAGGATAGCAGGAAAAATCGACGACGCCGGTCGGTAGAAATTGACGCGCAGACGAAGTCGAATCGGAGGAAAAGTGCTGCCTCGCACACTATTCTGCGGTAGTGCTTGCATTGCAAAACGATTTCTGCGCTATAATGTGGAACATTATTTTACAGGAATAATTTTGTATTAGTTGATGGTTGCGGAGATTATTGAAAAAATGTTTGATTGTCAGTAAATATATTTTCTACTATTCTGCGAAATGTTATAAATTTAATGTTTGTTTGTTACTTGTCTATTGTAAGGATTTGGCTGAAATTTGATATGCAGACAGGTAAGGTTAGAGTAACATAGATGAATGTTTTGATCTCGGAAAAGTGCACAGCTCTTAGTGAAACCGAGTAAACTGCGAATGAAATAGAGTGGCGCTGTTAGTTCTAAATAAAACTTGTTTTAATCCTTTATGTTATGTAGCAAATAAGTGGATAGCTTGCTTAACCATGGAGATGTAGGTTTTCAAATTACAACGGGCAATATTTTTTTCTTTCGCTTAACTGGACAAAAAACACGCACTACCTACTTCTACTTGAATATTTTAAGCTGGCATTTTATTAGAGAGGATATAAACTACCACACATTTTTAAAACTTGTAACTTGCAGGAAATCTTAAACACATAAATAGAAATTAAAATAAGTGACTTTTAAAAAACCTGGAAGTGGACCTCGACGAAATAGTTGGGATATTTGAAAATTTTACAAACGTTACGATTAAAATCGTAATAGTACACAATTTATTCACCATTGATCGAAAGAGTTCTATGGTTCGCTTGCAACACAATATATGTAAACTAATATAATTATATACGGATGTGAAGGGGCTCAATTTTCAAACACAATAAAAACATCTACTAAAATGTCATTAGGCTTGGCAAGGGAATATGAGAGAATATGGACACCCTAACGGTAATCGGTTAATGACACGACACAGCCAGCTGTCTATACCTCCCACGCAGCTCGCGTCCGCGTCAAGCCTCCGGAAGACGTGGTGACCCTGCTTTGTAATAATTAAGGATATTTTAATAATATATAATAAATAGGTAAACATTTTTTTTTCCATGGTGCGTATCGTATATCACCTGTATATTGACTTGTTGTACCTCCACAAAAATATTGATACCGTTAACGTATACACCTTGTATAGTACATTTAACCGCTCGACTAATTTGCCAAGATTCCTGGAGGGCTGTACGCTGTCATTTCAAATTAGCGCGATCGGGGCCCTGACTCAATATAAAAACTATTGTGCGTCGCGTACCTACACTTTCCGCATAAAATAAGTTAAATATGAAAATATTATAATTATTGGTAACGTTTGTCATATTAACGACCAAAACCCTTTAAATCTCAAAATAGATAAACAAGCACTCACAATATTTCTGAAACGTTTTTAAATCTATCGCTTCGCTCTTCGTGCGCCCCTGCCTAATTCGCTGTTCTAGCGCTATTGTGTGGTTTATTTTATTTCTCACCCCGCCGTGGGAAATTCCTTTGAGTTTCGCTGACATATATCGAGTTACCGATGGAGTGTTGTCAAATAAAACCATGTAGTTTTACTCGATCTGATGAGAATGAAGAACTTTTTTGTATCGTTGGCAATTTGCTTGAGATATTATGTTCTTTCATCTGTAGCCATGATGAAGGAAATGCTCGAAAAAGATCTGGGAAATAGTTATTTTTAATAATGAAGTTTAGTCCTCCATCCGTTAGTAAAATAATAATCGCAATATTAAGTAATATTATAAACTAGCTTCTGCCCACGGCTTTGCCGGCGTGATATATATCTTTATTGACTATGTGTATCTAAACTATCTACGTTCCAAATTTCATCAAAATCGGTTTTGTTTTTATGGAGATATGTAATGTATGTGGTAACAAACATTCACACAATTCAAGAAACTTTGTAAAATATTACCTACAAATGCTACTTAGATTGTAATATGAAAATGAAATATTTGCGTGCCTGCTACGTGTTCCGTAGCAGCGTCGTAGCAAGGCTACGAAGCAAGATTAATGTGGTCGAAGGTGTTCAGAATAGTATGACCACCATGATCTTTTTTGCTATAGTAATTTTGACACAATACGAATACGCTTTTATACATACCTTAAAAATCATTATACAAAGGAAAATAATAAATGCACAAATAGTATGTTATGGTTCCTATTTCAATTCTGTTTAGTTTCCTAAAGCCAACACATTTTGTCTTTACAAATATTAATATTTATTTAATATAGGTTGTCAATCACACGTGCGTCGAGTTTTGCGGCTGGGTTACAAATACATGGAACGTGGTAACTGCAAATCGGACATCAATAATTGCACTCTATTCCCAGCCCCCAGCATTGCCCGCATTCCACAGGCATGTAGTAAATTGACAATTAAAAAAACTCTTAAAATTCATTGACGTGATCTAACTATACAGAACCCAGGTCGTGGTTTATGTTGGCGATGAAAAAAAGCGCAATAAAGCATTTTCCCAGGCAGTAAACTGCTTAGTGCCCGTAGACTTAAAATAACAGGAATAGCAGCAAATTAAATGAAAAGAAACTATTATGTTACGTGGCTGTGTTCTCTTTAATAACCAATTACGACCAATACCGTTCTGTTTATAGGTCATCCAGTTCATGAGCACTACGATGCTGATATAACGCGATAGGCAGATTTGTAAAGCGGGCAATGATAGCAACAACACAAATGATCGTGGACTACAACCTCGCATAACATACAACACCGCAACGAAGACGTGGTTCATGCGTGGGATCCATGGTCGGCCGATATTCCCCAATCAGAGATCACTCTACAATCACCTATAGTTTGCATATGTACCTATGTAAATCTATGTTCATCTATGTAAGCAGCTGGAGCTGTCATGCTGACGAAAAATGTTCTGCTCGCGGCGGCATCGTGTGGCGGGTCGCACCGATTGTTAACTAGCCAGCTATAGCCAGGCCAGTATTAGAAAATGCTTTACCACCATGCTGTGGTTGCATAAAGATGTTTTCCGTCAACTCAAGATCATTCGAATTATTGACTTAAAGATCGGCGGCCAACGACACTACCAAGTGCCACCCACAGAACTTTGAAACACACGCTGAAGATAAGGGCGGGTTTCATAAACACTAATAATTATTCCCTACCACAAATTACAGACATTCTCCCTCCAGACATCGTCCTTTCAGACAGCTCAACTGTGAAATCGTCGCTGCGTGGTCACACCATTGATTGGAACGTCATTACGGCGATGCCATTTACTTAATTATGATATCAGGTCACACAGCAATCAGGGATTTCAGCTGTGAACTTCAGCGTACATCAGATTAATTGCGTTTACGTATAAATTATGCAAATGTATATGTTTTAAATACGTTCAGTGTAAATGATGGGTTTAATGTATTTAAATAGAAATGTACCAGTCCTTTATAAATTTAAAAATATGTGCTATGATATAAATTAAAAAAAACAAAAGTATGATGTGTATACAAATTATTTTTAAATGCATTTTATGAATATACTGTTTTTCCGAGTAGGTATTGCAGTCAAACCAAAGAGAATATAAAGCTACGCTAGAGTCAAACGAGTTTGAAGTATCTGACGGGTTGGGTAAAACTTCCTTGATCTGACGATAACCATTCATAGAACATTTTTATAACTTCCTAACTAAAACCCGTATACTTGGAATCTTTTTACGATAATTTTCTCACTAAATATACAGTTATTAATAAAGTGCATAATTATTATATTCGCAAATATCAACGAAAAGTTTTTTCAAGAAGTATGCTTAGAAACCCAAGCCAAAACAAGAGATAACAGTTAAAAATAACAAAAGAATACCATTTATTCTACTGGCAAGAAACAAAAACAAACGCACAGTCATTCGGGTCGGCTCGGCCAATGATTTGCCGAACGTCTAATCTAATTAATGATTGTTTTGTCACCATGGTCGAATTACGAACCCGCGTGCTAGAATACATACATAATCATGCACATAACTTAAACCTTACTGTGCACTAATAAGGGTGAGTTTCAAATGACGGTTTGATAATTATACTGGGCAGGTTAGGTAGGCGTGACTGTTACAAATGGCACGCAGATGGACACAGGGTTAGATCGCGAACGACATAATTGATGGCCGGTGTGGTCGGACTCCCCAATATTGGCAGAGACACACTGTTCCACCGATATTTATAAAGGCTCATGAATATTTACGTTGGAAATGGGAACAAGGGCATAATAAACAGATACGTATAGGTTTTCGCACAATACGTTATTATTGATACTGATTTATGTGCATATTTACGTATGAGAAGACGGATGATGAGAAATTGGGGAAATAACGTCGAATTAGTAATCAATGTTATGGGATCTTCGTGACAGAAAATAACTAGGTATGCGATCGTGAACCAAAATGTGTTGAAAATCAAATCTCTGTATTTTTTTATCTCTCAGAGCAATCAAATTGATGCAATAATAAACGTTTTTCAGATTTTATTGGATGGTACTTTTATGTGACTACTGTATTTAATTGAATGGGTAAAGGTTGTTGCTTTGAATTACCGTTTTCTGGTTTGTCTTAAGAGCGTTTCGGCTTTTTATACAGTTTTAAAAACTCAAAGTGTCAAAATATACAATATGAGATTGACGTTACGTCAGCCACTGCTGCCCTTTACTTGCCTCAGGCATCTGGTATATGCAGGAACCCGCATTTTTAGACCACCTGACACGTTAACGGAGCTTTGAAAAACAAAGTCATATGCGGCGCTGCGCCGTGCTTTCGTACCCTAAAACATCAACTTTTTATTTATCTTGAAATCAAAATTTAGTCATAGAAATTGCTTTAGGTAAAAAACATAAGACTTCAAATATTATATTACTAAACGAAACTAAATTAATAGAGCAAAATCCTTAAAATGTTTACTAATTAATTAATAAATAAATCTATCGTATCTCCGTTAAATATTTATAATATAAAAATTATTAATAGCATAGTGGGAGCGTCTACTCTTATAATATTCTAGTTATCCAAAAATCAACCAATATTATTGCTTCAACTTATAAAAACCATTATTGCTTCTTAATAATTACTAGCTGTGTACCGCGGCTTCTCCCACATTTAGAAGTAGTTGGTAGCCTAAGTTACTCCTTGTAACATCAGTTATCTGCCAGTGAAAGTCCCGTCAAAATCGGTCCAGCCGTTTCGGAGATTACCTGGAACAAACAGACAGACAAAAATTAAAAAAATCGTTGTTTTGGTATAGGTACCATATTATATACTTTCATATATGCATTTAGTAAAAAGCTGTTATTTTGATATTACAAATAGACACTTCAATTTTATTTATTTGTATATATGAGGGGTCTCCAAACTACGGCCCGTGGGCCATGAACGCCTCAATATGTCATTAAGACTGTATTAAACTTCATTACGAACGCTATATTTGTCAGCCGATTACATAATGTTATTTTCATTCGATTCAACCCTTATCATTTGCAACTATGTGAAGTCACGTCAACCTTCTTCCTTTCACGTTGACGGACAGTTTCAGTTCTGAATGGACCTGGGACGGCCCGTCCGAAGAATGCGTCAATAAGTGGATATTTACTAGGTGGGAGTTTTTAAATCGACTTCCAAGTCTTAAATGTTTATAAGTCTGCTTTGCTCTTGGAGTCTGCCACCAAGCAGTAATGTGCAAGCATTACTGTGTTCCGGTTTCATGAGCAGACTAGCCAGTAAAATTACTGGGCTTATGAGACTTATTACCTAATGTCTCAGGGTAGCGAGCGCACTGCAGTTCCACTCAGACCTTTGTTTCATAGTTCTGAGTGGCACTGCAATTGTTATGGGCTCCCATACAATTTTGCAACTACTCCGGGCTCCTTATTGAATTTATTCTTTCAAGAATTAATCCTTATTGATTCATATTACCGTTATTCCATACAGAATTCAACCATAACCCTATATTAGTGTATCGAGCTACAGATATTAGGGATAGCGTGTTTTAGATGAAGATGCATGATGGCTAATGGGCTTATTCCAAACCATAAGGCGCATTGTGTTTTTACCATGTTTTGTGGCTAACAAAGTGGATAGTCAACCATTGGAAGCTGAACGTGCTCATCGATAGATGAATGCCACAGGCGGTTGCTATATACAATACTAAAAGCGAGGGAAATTTGAGCCATTAATTTTTGACTGGTGATTTAGGTTTATACAGTTTGCCATAATATATTTAGTGGCACGGAAGTTCAATTCATAGCGTTACAAAGTTGGAGTGAACGTGTGCCTCGGGGACACACGTGACTGCACTGATACTGACTGCAAGTTTGTATAAAATAGCGCACTAAACTAGAACGCTTCATTTGGGAAGCCACAGTATTACAGAATACCGTATGAGAGGACTTCTCCTTATTTGTTACTTTTCTCCTCCTGGGTAACTTATATTATATTTGAGCAATGCAGGGTGAAAACTTGGGAACACATAAATTTACTGACGGGCATTCTTTTTATTACTTTTCCTGTGTTTTCTGGATTTTCCTAAAAATAAACCATAAATTATTAATTTTGGATAATAAGTCAATTTTTACATGCGTCACATAATTTAAATAAATAATTTATGAAAAAGATAGAGATTAAATGTGTGTTTAAATAATGGAACTGTTGTTCCTAAAACTATACTAGGTTCACATCGGTCGCTGAATCGACAGTCAATGGGGAAGTAAGATTATCGAGTGACGCTCCCGAGCCGGAAGACGCGGCGAAGGCCTCCCACGACCGGACCCACGACTCGCGGTGAACCGTTGGATGCAAGAGGTGAGTAGCTGATCAAAATGACGTTCTTAGGGGGAGGTCTGAAATTTTAACGAAATATTAATCTGGGTTCAACTATAAGAACACATTAAGATTTTCAATTCAATTTCTTCGATACTAGCTTCTAACCAAAATTTCATCCGCGTGGTGATTCCCGCAGGAACAGTGTATTTTATGGGATAAAAAGTAGCCTATGTTACTTTGCAGTTCATAAACTATATCTTCGCAAAAATCATGTTGATCCGATGCGCCTTTGCTGCGTGAAAGACGGACAAACTAACAAACACACTTTCGCGTTCGTATTATAGCATGGATTATTCGATGATAGCCTGACTAGACACTACCCTGCGCTGCACTGCAAAGTTCTGAGGCAGTTATGGGCTGGCGACGACCAATTACTATCGTTACCCAATTGTTAAAAAAAAATGTATTTATTCGTTTGATGTATTTCTCTCACGCAGCAATGGAGCAACGGATCGACGTGATTTTTTGAGTAGATATACTTTAAAAGCCTGAAAATAACAGGATACTTTTTGTCCTGGAAAAAATTCACGGTTGCTGTATGAATCTCCAGGCAGCTGCCAGTTTTTTTTAAATATGTTATAATATTTTGTTAAAATATAAACGCGTGCTTATAGGTTCGTTTCTATTTAGTATATGAAATACCACCACCGCAGTGAGTACACGTTGAAAGTTCATTCAAACTACATGTTGGACTGAAAATTGAATTTCGTAAACAAATTAATTGAACTTTAGTTTCTGATTTTGCCGAAAGCTGAACTCCAAGTTCGTAATTATATTCGTAAAAACATGCAATGGAACGAGCTCTGCTTCAAGCTTTACACGGATTAAATTACATAAGATAATAGACACGACAATACATTAAATACAATATTATTAACATAACAAGATTTTTGTAAATAAAATGAGATGTATAAATAAACTAAAAATACAAGCTTGGCTCTATCATCAGTACCTCGACACCAAGTGCAATCTATTAGACTCATTAAAACAAATCATATGAGCCTAAACTGGAAGGGTATACTTGTAGCAACTGAAGAGTACACCTCCTAGCTCCATCATCAAATCAGATCGCTGGCTATCGTTAAATTGATAATCTGTCGCCAAAGGCACATCGGTGCTGGTTCTATTCTTAGGGTACATTACTCACCAGTCTTTCACCATATCGGCACTTAACATCAGATGAGATCAGAAGAACTATTGCTTTCAAACTTGTCGTACATTCAGATCTAATAAAAGCAAAACTTGAAACTCTAGTCAGCAATAGGTTACTTCTCCAAGCTCGAAATAAACAAGAGTGGCCAAGAAAATCAACAAGTACCTACCTGAACCTAAAGGTTATCAAATATCAACAGCACATTCGCTATAATGTCAGCGACCCCATGTTGGTGCGTATAGAAATATCCAAAGGGGATTCGGAAGAAGGCTATAAAGCCAATATTGTCGTTTGGGCCCGTAACAGTGTTGCCAAAACTATAAATTACCCCCCAATCATTACAATATTATTTTAAAAGCTTAATCTTTTTTCTTTTTGAGTTATATGAGTAATGGTATCGTAGAAAAAAACCAAAAATATAAATAAATAAAACGGCTCCCAAAACTTTGTTTTTTTTCTACTCTAGATACGTTAGTGTTTTATGTATAGATTAAAAAAAATACGTTACTATAGTACTTACTAATGTTTTAGTTAGTGTTTGGACATTATCTTGCCTGATCTATAGTAAGTCAAAGATGGGCGGAACCTAGGAAGCTGAGATCATAACATTTCCAGTTGCAGCAGAGTTGTAATATCGGAAACTAAAAAAAAACTGTGATTGATTACCTCCGATAACCATTAAAGTTTATAAACCTTTCTTATCATTAAAAATAAATGTTTTAATATAACCGTGTTTTCCTATGATTAAAAAATGAGGTTTTATTTAAATGATTTACAAAAGTTCAGAAGTTAAACATTTCAGCAACAGCACGCCGCATTTACAACCAAGTGACTAGCATCAACTCAAATCAAGGATTTTGTAATATTATCACAAACCCCAGAACATTAATCAAAATTCCGTTCACAGCTTCAAAAACACCAATTTCGCGGGGGAACTTCAACCTGGCATCACTACCTGACCTCTGTTATATAATACCACAAAAGAGTCACGTACGAAGAGGAATCTCGCTTCGGGTACCACGCATGACCTACCTTTATACCTTGTTTACGGTTTTTATTTAACCGACCCTGAATAAAGACATAAAGAGTCTTTGTTGTGATTGGACGCCACTGAGTCGGTAATTGTGCTATAGAACCTAATAGGTTATAGTTCAATATAACAAATATATCTATGAGATTAGATGTGACGTTCAACTCTACTTACAGAAAAATTCCTTTTTAAAGGAAAAAAAACATATACGAAATCGCTGAGTGGGTATACGTTTTATTAATTAATTTAATTTCTATTTATTATAACTCACTGGTTATATTTTCGCAATCTTCGGCCGTATCATCATATTAAAATTGGATGAGATAAAGCTCAAATATCTATTATAATAACCCATCCAGTCTGAAGAAAATAACATTAGATACTGTGGGATAGCATCAATCTGACGGCTCCGTAGCTAAGTTGGTAGTAACCCTGCCTGCAAGGCGAGGGGTCCCGGGTTCGATTCCCGGCCGGGGCAGATTTTGTGTAAGCATAAAGTTTGTTCTCGGGTCTTGGATGTTTGTAATGTGTATCTGTGTATGTCCATGCCACCTGCAACACAGGGAATCCTAGTGCGGGGGTATGAGTGTGTAAGCGTTTATGTTTGTTTATGTTTATCTGCCCTGTCATCATTCGGAAACCACTCAACCATACTCGAAGTATGTAATTATCGAAGTTGCTTCAACCAAATAACCGAAAATGTTACAAAGTTGCAAAGGTGTCAAGAACAAACGAAACGAAGCGAAAAGTGGATTATAACTCGCTCCAATATCACATGGCTTCGCATGGTACGAAGAATGAAATTTGAAAATATTTCCCCCTTGACAAAAATGAAAGTTGAACGACTTTCGCACTCAATTTGGGAATTTGTACCTGCGATGGTGTGAGTATGCCCCTTTATTCATTAGGTGGCTACACTCGCCCGCTCTTTCACGTTCGATGTATCTAAGGTTTTACGATTCAATACAATGTGCACAGTTCTGATAGAATTTTCTGTATCGCAAGGTATATTGGCGAACTAAAGTAAAATCATCCAGATTCAAAAAAAGATTTGTCAGAACGCGCTTGTGTGAATAAGCTTCGTCAGATCGGTATTTTGTTATTGCTGGCGTTATGCTTAACATCAGGCAAGCCACATGCTCGTCTCGTTACGCAATAGTATATAAAAAAGAATTATCATATGGTTATAAAATGTAATTATCGTATTAGAATTTAAAGAATATGTAATGTAATATAACAATAATAACAGGTACTCTATGTTGAAGTTTTTTATAGTATTTCGTCTTTCATTTCATATAAATACAGTAAAAAAATTAAACCTAAGAATTAAAATAACTAACGCGTATAGCAGCATAACAAATTAATAAAGAAGTCGATGTAACAAAAGTTACTTAAAAACACGACTGTCCTAGTCAGTATTACTTGGGATGATGTACAAGGATTCTTATGATACCCACATCCAAACTTGTTCCGGCATTTAAAAGTTATGGTGGAATAAAGAAACTCACATAGGTACATACATACATAAACCCTCCTTTTTTGTGCTGTCGTGTGAAAAGTAGTAGCGTAGAGAAATCAAAAAAATCCCTACATTTTGACTGACTAATGTCACAAGATTTATCCCTACTTCATACAAACTTTCTTAACATTGAAGCGATAACGCGATAAAGTTGATGTCATTTTTCTAAGCCTTCTGGATAGATTAAAACTGGCTCTCAATGAAACCTGCCAAAACACCGGGCTGGCGACATATTTTCATCTTGATTGTGGTAGCTAACAGGAGTGCACTAGGAAATATCCAACCACCACGCTTAGATTTGAAATGTTGACCAACAGACTGGCGCTAGACACCACCAAACCTATCAACCCGTCGCTCTATCCATACACTTGTTATTTATCTCACCGTTTTCCACGGGATAGAGCGTGCGTGTACAGCCATCAAAACCAAGTACATCGTACACAACTCCCTCGGCTTGAAACGGGATTACCTGCGTTTCAATTTACAGGTTATGGCTAATTTACTTCGCTTCCCTCTCAGGGGAACGCATGGCGCTGATGTGATACGCGAGCCGGGTATGTGTAGCTAGCATGTGGCTGGAAAAGTTATGAGTTTAAAATCGGGTTTGTTTAGGGAGATTTTGTTTACGTATATTATTTATATTATAACATCTCACTCTCTTTAACCGTCCAACTAGATGAACAGCGCGGTTATTCAGTTGCTAATAGATCCTCTTTCCTGTCCTTGACCCTTTTTACATGGGTTCAAAGCGGTACGTCTTTACAAACGTACCTACTGATTTTGGGTTTTGGAAACTTCTTAAAGCATTCCTGACGGCTAACACCAATCCTCCATGTGAATTCTGTGAGTATGGGCCTTAATCTACCACACGGGCCCAATGTGACTTTATGTCTCAAATCTTGGATTCTTTTTGACTCTCGAACATTTTGTTTTGGTATTTGGTTACGAGATGAGCTGGTCGTTTGCCTGATGGTAAGCCCATAACAATTGCAGTGGCACTCCAAACTTTGAAACACAAAGGCCTGCGCGGCACTGCAGTGCGCTTGTTACCCTGATACATTAGATATTAAGTCTCATAAGCCTAGTAATTTCACTGCCTAGGTACTCTGTCAAACCGGAACACAGTAATGCTTGCACATTCCTGCTTGGCGGCAGACTTCACGAGCAAAGCGGTGGTACCAACCCAGATGGACATTCGCAGATGCGTTAGTCCTACGACCTAGTATGGTTTTCTTCATGTTCCTTTCCTTCACTGTTTTAGAGCGAGTGTAGATTGTATAGTGTCTGTGATATGTAGTGTGGCTAACTATTTATCAACTACTCCACGAAAGCTCTCGATTATATAAGCTGAGAATTAGGTTTTTGGTATTTGAAACATCTCTATAGTAAAATCAAAATAAGAAGATAACTTCACTCGAATCATTTCAAAGCAAGCGCACAGTTGAACCAAGATCAGCGTTTCAAAGTGATTCAGCTGCAGGTAGGTAACAGAATCGTCACTTCCGTCTATACTTGAAAACACATCAAACCCGGCGACGGATCCTAGCATACAGTCGCTTTCAAAGTAGCATCCATTACGCCCCATCAGACGGGCAAGTGGATGCGACATTTGTCTACACTGGGATCTAGTAAACTTCAGTAATCTGCCATTTGTACCCGTCTTGAAGCTTCCTCCACTACGCTGAAGACAAATTGTGCCAGTCAGAGTGCCGGCTGTCCGACCTCAGTCAACCCTACGTGTGTCAATATATGATAGACCGGAGAGATTTCACGGGTACGTTTAGCATACTAGCGACTGTATGTATAGCAACGCTTGCAGGTTTTCAACTAAAAATCTGCTTCCAGTCTCAATTTATACAAGCTAATAAAAGCTTTAGTAAATGAAGGTACGCGAACAGCACTAAACTCAATGTTTTCAATTAATTCTGAAAAGCTTTCATGACCGCTCTGGAGCTTGGGAAAGTTTTTTCATTTGCTCGTTTAAAAATCCTCTTAGTGCACCATCGAAGTGCATTGAGTGAAATGTTTTACAAATCTGCAAACATTTATTCGTCATGTACGCCTACTTTATTATCTTGGTTAATATTAAACGTGGGATTACTAATTAGTATAACAATGAAAGCCACTGGTCACTTAGCTAGCTCCAACATAAATCAGTCAATGTATTCAGTTCAAGGAAGCAAGCTTAAGTTGATTAAATCTGTGCATATCTAATGTCAATCTACATACATAATGACGGAGAGTATGCAGGATGCACTAACGAGAATAACATACTATAACAACATATAAACAGAGTAAATACCTACTAGGAAATGGGCGATAAGTCTTGTTCATCCGAAGAATGTGCACCAAAATTTATATGTGAAATATGGTAAGCAACGTGTTGACATTGCAACGGCGAGGAAAGAAAACTTTGATGATGGGTGTCCAGTGAGCGAAAGGGCTTTTGGCGGAAACAGTTTTACTAGCCGTGCTAACATGCGCGCCGTGACACACTTTTGTCGATGTTTATGCATGATGCTTTTGTCGTGCATTTATCTCGTATTTGCAGGACAAAGACCGAGACAAAACAGAAGACAAAATTTTGCACATGTTGTGCAAATTTTGTGCACATGTTAGTCTGGCAGGTGTACCATGAGTGAAGAAGAGAAGAAGTTAGCAGGGTGGTAGGGCATTTTCAGCTCAGCTGGCTAGCTACCACCATCAAGTTGAAAATTAATCATTAAGCATCTATCGGTGCGTTCCGGCAGTTGTACTTGAGAGCTTTAATGTAGTTGAGAGTTTCAGTACTAGATAAAGTTTTAATTTAGTCCAAACTATCGCTTAAGATGCTCCTTTAGGTATCACGCTTTTGTATTGAAATAAGATTGAAAATAGCAATGCGTTTGCTTTTAGTCGAAGCTTATTTCGAAGTTTTTATTTAATTAAGAAAAAGAAACACCAATAAGATTAAATATTTTTATATAGTATATGCCTTTAGATGAAAATTTCCTTTTTTTAGTTACAAAAAATATGAGTGTTGTCGCTCAAAATGTTGAGCATTTCGAGATGAAAGAAATTTTTCGGGGTCTTTTGCGATTTTTTACAAGATTCTAGGCCATTTCTATGTAGTATTTTATAGGTAAGTCTTTTCAATAAACACTTGGCTATACTACTGTATTTTTATTTTGCTTTTATGAAAACGGAGATTTATGCGACGAAAAATAGAACTTTTTCAGACGTTTTGCTTTAGCCGGTGGTTTTAAGATGATGGTCAAATGCTAATTTATCTAGTATATAATATAAAACAAGTCGTTGTACAGAAAGTTACTTAAATTTAAACCGACGTCATATAACATTTTGGTCCATATCTTTTAAACTACTGACCCGATTTTCAGTCTCAATCAGAATAATAGTTTCGGAGAAAATCATAGACAAATACATACATTACCAATATACACATACCTATTAAATTTTGTGTATTTGTTTGGAAGCTCTAATAGATTGTCATATGTGACTATATTGCAGTTCCAATAATATTACACACATAGGTACGTGTCGAATCTCCTTTTTTCAGTCGCCTAAAATGTTGAAACTCAAATCTTCTCAAAAAATTGAGGACGAAGCATATTTTGATGTTTACGAAATACAGACTGAATAGGTACCTACTGCGAGTTATTGCCATGTTAGCACTTTGGCCGAATACAGAGTCCCACATCAAATCTTACGGATTTTATATTTTATACATGTATAGCTGTATATGTATGTTTATTTGATGTAATGCTCAGTATAGTGATGTTGGTGCAGCTAAACAACTATCCGGCTTATCCGGCTCTTTCTTTCGTACCTAACATATATACTAAAGTTCAAGTTTCATCTATTCGTCTTTGTGTATGTGTACCATAACAATTATAATTATTATAATGAAACATTACCTTCGTCTATAATATTATTATTAGGTAAAGTTCGGTAGGTACACGAAATACTTTTACCGAATTAAACAATTTTTACCATCAGATTCTTTACATTTCAGTGTATGAAAAAATATATTCCAACAATGTATTTAAACGTTGTTTTTCACGGCAAAATCAACAAAACGCATGTTTTTAGTACAGTTTTACGGCCCGCGTTGTGCCGTCAGATGTTCTGCAGAATTTGTATGTGGCGTTATGGCGCTCAGTAGATTCACCCTACTTTCATTCACATTTATGACGTATCTAGCGTTTCATTTCCAATTTTTTTTATCGATATAGACATTTTTTCATAGAAATTTGTTTCTCCTGAGAAAACGAATTGAATGACATCATAAAAAAATTTGCTTTAAAAATGCGACGAACCGACTTCAGTGACAAACTACTAAACCGAATTTGATGAAATTTCTATGGTACCTACTTATCTGAAAACGAATATTTTCAAATAAAAAAAATACAAATATGTTTATAAAGGACGGAGATCTGAGGTAACAAACAAAAAAAATACAAACCAAATTAAGAACCTCCTCTTTTGGAAGTCGGTTACAAATGGAGTCCACATCCCTATTGATGTTATAATAGTAATTCGACCTACCGTGTTTCGTCTTACACTTGCATATATAACTTGTCTTAACACACATTTATTACTCGTATACTGATGATAGAGTACTCAGTAGAGAAAGCCATTGAAGTCATTCAGATTTTTACCGGAAGACTTGCCAGAGAGCAGCAAAGCCGGAAGTTTACTCGAATTTTACTACATTTCCGGCCAGCCAAATCAGTGCCCGCATCTCTATTATCCACTCTATGTTATCTGCAAGCTACAGTGCTACTATAGCGCTATTACAGTGCTAAAGCGCCATCACTATCCATACATTTCCTTGACCAATGAACCTTGCGGCGCCAAATGTTGTTCTGAGAGAAATTGCATCGCTTGATCGTTCCAAACAGCGTACAATACATCTGGTATTATGTACGTATAGAGATATAGAACGATTCTGAGTTAGGTAGGAGAGACTCGGCAAGATATTACTGTTACAATTGTGTGTACGCGATTGGAAGGAAATGAATATATATAACTATACGTAGTGCATTTATTGACGTTGCTTTATTAGCACCAGTAATGAGTATCACTTGGACAGTGCTTACGTTTGTGTAATTAGTTACCTAATTAATTTTTTTACAATGCTCTCTACTTTACTCACTGTTCCTTTCGCACAGTACTGAATATCTATATCACGTCTATAATTTCTTACTGGTTGCCCTCTTGAGATCACTCTCAACAAAGTTCAGTCGTTACATACATTTCTAGTGATTTTTTTGGACTTTTTTCTGAAGATTTGTTTTTGTCACTAGTTTTTGTTAGGTATATTTGTGTGCGCTTAGTGCAGGTGTGAGTGTGTAAGCGTTTGTTTGTGATTTACGCCCTTATTCATAAAAGCTCAATAAGATAATTTATGCTCTTCTTCTCGTTGACGGAAGCTGTTACGCGTGAAAACGAGACAAAACACTTTCTAGTAATGAAGTTAGTTACGGAACATTTATAAATAAGGGCTTTAGTGAACAACTTACGAGACACCATTTGCAGGGCACATTTTTGATAACTTTTCTCGTGGGTTCTGATGACTGAGATCCGAGGTAAAAAACATAAAAAAAAACCGAGTTGAGAAGCTCATCATTTTTTGGAAGTTGGTTAATAAACCTTAAAAGAATATACCATATGTTTATTTATAATAGTAGTAACAATTCATATCAAATAATTATTTATTATGCATAGAAATCATTTGATATTTTTACAGGGCGGAATTATTTTTAATTGAAACATCCTTTTTTTCTTGCTTTAACATTGCGAATAATGTGGTACCCCAAAATTCAATAAATAAATTACATACCAATTAAAAAAAACAGTTTTAAATTTTTCAGAATTAAACGTAAAAATCGCTTCATAACTGAAATCTTCATTGACGAAGTTCCCGATTGAATTGTTCAATTCAATTACTTACCCGCTAAGTTATAGCCCATCTAGGCTGTTGTCTGCTAACGTCTGTATTTCCACTGACGTTGATAGATTGTGTGTCACCGCGCCGTAGGCCCGCAAATTGTAAACTTCGCACAAATATTTGGGGATGTACCTCCGCAAACTCGCCACATTTTTCGACATTGATCTATGATTGTTCCTGTTTGCGAACACTGGTAATACCGCTCGCCAAATATTGTTACAATCGTCTTAGGAAAGTAATTTGCGTGGGTGAAGTAATTTTTGATTCGATGGCTTTACATCGTTGCGGATATCATCATCATCAGCCCGATGGTGTGGATTGACCGGTGGTAGGACCTGAAAGTCACCATCTGCGTGGACCAGCACTTTGCTCCTGGTACTCTGCTGCCCAAGCAGTAACATGCAAGCATTACTGTGTTCTGGTTTAGTGAGCAATGTAGTTTTTTTTGTTCAATGTTTCTTTTTTATTGTTTTATTTTGGTGTCAATAAAGTGTTTTTGTATTGTATTGTATTTTAGTCAATGAAATGATCAACTCAGAGTAACGAGCGCAATGCATTGCCGCGCAGGCCTTTGGGTCTCAAAGTTCTGAGTGGTACTACCACAGATATTTCTAAGGGTAGGTACTACATTTTGTGTGGGCCGGCGTTATGCTTACCATATATGACAAACAATCAGCTAGCCTCGTTATCCAATAGCAGCGTTATATTCTCTTTTTCCAATCCAAGTATAAAATCGCTAATACATATTGCCATTCAACGTGGCAATGCGCGTCTTTATAGTTTTCCATTAGTCTAGTTTACCTGTTACTACCTATAACAATACTTGGTACTTATATTGGTACGTATGGTTACTGGTGCGAGTTACCTTGTTAACTCCATTCATTATACCGTTCTAAAACGTTCAGAGTAGACACCCATTTCAATATTCAATTACAAATCAATGTTAAACTTTTATAGCATAATAACAATTTGGTTTTTTTATTAGTCTAATACAGTTTGTTTGACAATAAAAACACGTAAAGCCATCATAAAAATGACATAATCGTCGCATAAAACGAAAGGGTGCCAATAAAAGGAACCCCTTTTAACGAAAGATATTATTTACTGTTGCAATATCAAGGGCATTCGGTTGCTATAAATCCTTGAGGCTGATTTTATTTGGATTTGGTAGGTTTTCGGAGATATCCTTTATCACTTCGCTGTGAATACCCTATAGTAGTTTAGCCAAAGAATTATTTATGGCTAATATATTTTTACTGAACCCTTTTCAATTTATCTTGTTATATTTTTGTTGGTATATATTTATCATGGTTGTATTTTTATGATTATTTTTTATCAAACATCCGTGAAGTGTTGACGAAACAACGCGAGTTTATAGGCTTTTGCACGTTTACGTTTACTCTCAATACGTGAGCGTTTGATGATCTCACCTGGTGCTAAGTGATGATGCGGTCGAAGTAGAGCTAGAAGTGGAACTGGCTCTCCAATAAGGGATCGATGATGGATATTCAATTTGAGCGTGGTAGCTAGCAATATAAGGCCCAAAATACTTAACACCTATAGGTTTAATATAAGGCATTATGACGTTTTCCTTTACAAAAAGCTCACGATACGAATAGGTGAGTGACACTACTACTCGTACTGGACCGTTGTTTGTAGCTTCAAACTTTGTAATCTGAAACAGTTTTGTTTTTATTTGTTTAATTATTATCATTCGGACAATTAATCTACTTTTTTTAATTACATTTAATTTAAATTTTTCATTTTATCACCTACTATCGATGTTTTATTATTTACTTTTTTGAACCTTTGATTGATCAATCAATGATGATTACTCAATGTAGTATATCGACTATAATAAGTGTACTTTGTACTTACATGAAATAAATGTATTTAATTGAAAAAGTCATAATAAACTACAATGATCAACTCCTATTATTCCTAAAAATAATTAGGTGTTTGATCAACACTTTCTTCTCTAGTTGCTGCCAGCTACTTTGTACATCCTCACCCCACCTAATCGCAAGACATATAGTGGAGATTTTTTTTAATTGTCCGATTATGTTTGTTACTCCGAGTCTCACCAACCAATGACATAGATAGAAATTTAAATTCGAATCATGTCATTGGTTGGTGATCGGATCAGTACTGATGCCACTGGTTGGCATCCGCCGCATTTGTTTCCATTATTGAACAAGTATAGAAAACCAGATATCTATACATCTATACATCTTCTATACTCTATACATATAAATAAAATTGAAGTGTCTGATTGTAATATCAAAATAACAGCTTTTTATCAAATGCATATGGAAGTATATACGGTACCTATAACATAACAACAATTTTTAAAATTTTTGTCTGTCTGTCTATCTGTTTGTTCTGGGTAAGCTCCGAAACAGCTGGGCCGATTTTGACGGGACTTTCACCGGCAGATAGCTGATGTTATAATGAGTACCTTAGGCTACTTTTATTTTAGAAAAAGAAATAAGGTTCCGCGCAAAAAAATAAAAACCATGACCATCCAATACCTCCGCGCGGGTGAAACCGCGGGCAGCAGGTAGTATACATATTACTTTTTTTGTTAGTGGGAGGAATAACTCTTCTGCGAGTGTCCGTCTGGGTTGTTACCACCGCTTTGCTCGTGAAGTCTGCTGCCAAGCAGTAGTGTGCAAGCATTACTGTGGTGAGCAGAGTATCCAGTGAAATTACTGGGCTTATGAGACTTAATACCTAATGTCTCAGGGTAACGAGCGCACTACAGTGCCGCGCAGGCCTTTGTGTTTCAAAGTTCTGGGTGGCACTGCAAATGTTATAGGCCGGCGTTGTGCTTACCATCAGGCAAACGACCAGCTCGTCTCGTTACCAAACAACATAAAAAAAAAACATATAAGTACTAAAATTTACGTAAATCTTTTATCTAGAGTTATCAGAAACAAAAATCAAAGCCTGTTTTACCTGACTGACAGCACGGTTGATCGAACACTCGAAGATTATAGAACAGATAAGACTATATGTCACTCTATGGAGTACTTTCACTGGCAGCTTAAGCACTTCCATCGTGAAGTAGACGACTTCCATTCCTCCGCCTTTTTTATTACTAACGAAATGATTTGTAACAAGAAAATTCCATTTAGGTCCTGAAACGCTTTCCGAACATAACATTGCTATTTTACCCGTATTGCCACTCGATCTCTTTATGGGTCGGCCATCTCGCTTTCCTCCAGAATAAACACATTTTTATTCGGATCTCATGCTAATAAAATGCAAATTGGGCCCTTACGGCTTAGGGTTTAGCAATTTTGAACAAATGTTCGCTATTGAATTTTATTTGAAACCCTTAATTGTTAGCCATTGTTGTTTGTAATTTTATTGGACGGACACATAGGTCCAATAACTACTTCCACTTCAGATGTAGAGTGTTCTTATAATTATAATTTCTGGGCGCTAAAAATTGATTTAAATATTGAATTATTTCATAAAATTAAACATTCATTATGATAACTCGAAGGAAAAATAATTGTGTCCGTATGTTTTTGTTTGTGTACATACATACGAGTACATGCATGTTTGAAATTTAGATTTATTACTTTGTACTATTTTATTTGCCACGCCCTGACAGGGTTAAAGGGGCAGAATATTATTATGAAATTAGTAGGAAAGTAGGAATAGGAGTAGGAATAGTAGGAAGTAGGATTCATTTTTCAATTAATAAAGCTATATCACTAGAAACTTAATTGTGATACTACAACTCGTCTCTTTCATACATATCAAAGCTGAAAAGGTCGTACTCAGAAGTTATTTCCTCCAGGAGGGAAGCCAGACCACTCGAGCGAGCATAAACCTTCGTTACACTACACTCAAACCAATCACTATATATTACAAATGCATTGTTGCTACAGTTCCTAGTTGTATACTCCAATTAGAGGACAATAAAACGTGTTTCAAAGAGTAGTTTGTCACAGTGTAATAATATTACAGAAAGTGTGGCTACACTAACTGAATCATCGCGTTATTGGCCACCGAGCGCAGCCACTAAGGCGACCACCAGTTGCGAACAAGATCTTTCACATATTTTTTCTGCTATCGGCGCATACTAAGCGTTCGAGTGGCAGCGACCGAATCAAGCTGTGGTGGAGGCCGTGGTTGTGGCTCGCCTCCCACGCACACTTGACCACAAACGCCGGAGTCTCCCCGCCGACAGAGAAAGGTCGCTTGAGCGCGTCAGGCCGGCTAAGCGCACCCCCCTGCTGTACTCTTTAATAATAATATTATATCAGTTAATAAACTTAATAAATTATATGAGTTATTACTATTTTAACGTTTCTATAGCTGATTATACAAAAAGACAAAATACTCATTGGCTATAATCCGCTAGATGACGCCAGGCCTAGAGCATCGACATAAAGTTCTATCTGTCTTCCAAAGGATATAATTTGAAGAGTGTGCAATGCCACAAAGTGTAATAACACAACTTTCTTCCTCCACCCCCATTCTAACATTAGACGACTAGACATACGGCATTTCGTCATCAATTTACGGTTGAAATACTTTCTACCCACACTAAGCGTTTTGCTCCGACCGCGACCTTTATCATGCGGACAACTATATAGAATGGAATTCTTTACCGGGATTTGTGTTTCCTGAAGATTATACCTACTTTGAAAGTGTTCAAGGCGAGATTAAACCGTAAAAAGATATTTTATTAGCAAGCGTGCTAATAAAAACTGACCATCAGGCAAACGACCACGTAAAATATTAATAATACAAACTTAGCCTCAAAGCCGTCACCTTACTGTGCGTATTACTTATCAAAAACTTGGTTAAAGTTTCTGTAACCCTGCTGCTTATAACTTGTAACACTGCTTCTGTAACCCTGTGAGCTATTCTAACTCAATAGAAACGTCAATAGGTAAAGACAAAATATGGAAGCGTTCGCTATGCTTGCATACCTCACTGGAAAACACTCTTGCCGGGCCAAACTGGTCGAAAGGGGCGATAGCTGAATCATCTTTTGTTTTTGCCACCCAAAACGTTGATACAAAAGGCCTGCGACATTAGGTAATTTAAGCCCACTAATTTCACTGACTACTTTGCTCATCAAACCAGAACACAGTAATGCTTGCATATCATTGCTTGGTTGCAGGCTATACGAGCAAAGCGGTCGGTGGTAACTGGTACCTAACCAATTGGACACTCGCAGAAGAGTTAGCCATTAGCCGAGAGTCCCACAAAGAAGCTACTTGTAATGTCTTTGGCTACCTGGGCGGCCCAGATCTCATACGATTATGACATGAATCCACCGGCGTCGGGAGCTCACAAATTACTTCCAAGACGTACGTTATCCCACATTTTCTGTTTCATAAATCTCGATTTAGAGCCAGTCTGCCGGTGAATAGGCTCGTTAGTCGTAAATAACCGAACTCTGGTCGTTATCTCTCATTCAGCCGTTCATGAGGTGAGGGAACACCCCGCGATTTTTTTTTCGTGGAAACTGGGAAACTTTAAATTTCTGTTTGGTGTTCTTTAGGAGTTTTATGGCGAGGTGCTCCTGTTTATTTTTGAGGATATTTTTGGGATTAGAGCATGTTATGTTGAAAGGGCCTCGTTTAGAAGCTTTTTACGGTTATTAAATATTTTCTTGTTGTTGTTGCTTAATGTAGTACCTAAAAAAGCTTCATAAGTTTTTAATCTTGTATGTCTTGTTTTTAATCTTGATCAATAAAACAAAGATATACTTTAGTAACGAAATATTTACCGTGTGTAGTCGAAATATTTGCAGTGTGTATGGTTTATTATTTTATTTGTATATTGCGAGTACCAAAATTACAATAAAGAAAATCCTTTACACTTTTTAACCAACTTCAAAAAAGGAGGAGGCTCGACTCTCGCTGTTCACTGTACGCTCGATGCTCACCGATTTTTCCGTCAATTGCCCTTTTGTTTGAAAGGAAGTTGACTCTCAAGGCGGTCCCATATATGGTTTGTATGATAATTAAAAGTAAAAAAAATGCGGGATGAAATTTCATATCGCCATATTTTCATTGTACTCGGTCCCCGCTTTATTAACAGCAATTTTATTTGTATTTTAAAACATGGTCCTTCCAATAAAGCACAAAACAAATAGCTGTTGTGTGTTTTCTAAAGACCGTTATAAATTCTGTGTGTTATGGGCTTTCTAGATAAGTAGTTGATTATTGTAAATGCGCTCAATGTGAAACAAACATAATAGCGGAATGGTTCGCGTTGCACTTTTGGCAAGACAGACTGAACTTTCACAAAAGAGTCTCCTGACGGCCTCTGACAAGGCTTAACAACTGTTGACAACTGTTAACAACTTTTGACTTATGGCAATACCAGAACCAATGCCTTAACGTGAATTCCGAAGTAGTGGTCAGTTTTAAATTCCCCAAAGCGGTCACCCATCCAAGTACTGAAAGTTGCTTAACATTATTGATCGGTTACGAACGGTTGGGCTACGCTTTAAAGCGTTGCGTGGTCAAGCACTTCAGGCTGCTTCTGATGATTATTGTTATGGCATCACTATTTTCTATAACCTGTTATTCTTAGTCGTTTTTAACAATTTTGTCAGAGATGTCGATGGATCACGCTCTCGATCGTCGATCAATTGTGTGGTGGCTATTTCAGACCAATGGATATCGATTGATATCATAGTAACACGATTATCAATCGATTGGTGTGTGACTGGTGTGTTGACAAATGACTCAAATGATAAAGCTCGCCTGGCTAGCTACCAACCTCAAGTAGAAAATCTTTCGCCAAGCACCTGTAGGTGTGTCCCGGCAGCTGCACTTAAGTCAGTCCTAATCTAGGTTGAACGTATTCGCTGTCTTCGCTTCACATCGTCACTTAAAATCAGGTCAGATAGTGCTCAAGCGCTAATCTATAGACTATAGCAAAACAAAAAAGAGATTTTCTAAGTTTTACACCAATTTTACATTACGACTGCACGCATGAAATAAAATTCATCAGTAAACATTGAAGTCAAAATCACTTATGAAATAATTGGATCATCATTTTAAATTGGATTGGACGAGGTAAAATATTGCAGTGTACCTACTTATAAAGGGTATGTAAGCAGCCATGTACAGACTTGTAAAACCGCGCGTATTCGAAATATTTACGGCTAAAAGCTTTTGGTTGTAAAAATTTTAATGTACACAATATGTCAGTTTTATGTTTTATTATAAACGTGGAAAAAGCCTATTGTATACCAGTATGAAATATGTGTACAACGAATTAATGTTTTTGTTGGTTTTTGTACTGGTCATGTAGATGACAAAGTTTTTGAAATAATTAACTTGTGTAACAAATACTTGGTGGCTATTCCTAAGTGCATATTCTTTTCTATTCGCATTATGAGTGTGCTATTTTATTTTTATATACTATTGGGTAACGAGACGAGCAGGTCATTTGCCTGATGGTAATGGTGGTAATCTTAACGCCATCCTATGATAATAACTTGATACATAAAGGCCTGCACGGCACTGCAGTGTGCTCGTTATAGTAATTTCACCGATTAAGTACTTTGCTCGTCGAACCGGAATACAGTAATAGTGAAACCAGTGATTGCCATTGCCTGTGAAGATCCGTAACACTAGGGTACTACAGATGTGTTCATTATAGGCTTCTCCGTTTACACCAATTTGAATGGCTGCTTGCCGCTTGCATCCAACGGCTTCCTGCAATTTAGACCAGTACAATCTACCTAGTCCCGTGGACCGACATCCACCACGGACATGGCTTTTCATGTGCGTGTTTGTGATAATTCTACCCCACCGGTTATCAGTTCTGTGAGTGAAATGCCGTTTAAACTTGTTAATTTTTGAGAGCGTTTGTGGTGAATTTGGTTCTCTTGCGACAGATGTGTTGGCCACTAATACAATGTTTTAACTGGTTAAAAACTACTAGCATATTGGTTAGTTAAGAGAAACCCACAAAACAGCGAGAAGTTAATATCTACGTCATTTATCTTAACTCAAGCGTATCTTCCATCGCCACAGCTTACATTTTGCGAAATTAAGCAATTTTAATTTGTAACTCGTCTTAACACGCTTCGCTTCGCGCCCAAAGTGAGCGTTGTTAAAACTTGCGCTGGAGTTTCATGTCAGTAATTAGCTTTACGTAATTCAGTAATATCGTTGTAGGCAGGGAGACAACAGCGATTCAAGAGGTCTACTCGCAAAATCGATGAAAAAATATATATACATCCCGGTAGTTTTAGTGGGTAGGACACTGTGCAGTGGGCAGGCGGCGAGTCCAACACACATAAAGGCATCTACCCGAGAAGAAAAGGGCTGATAGACTGAAAATTTCACCAGGGGCCTGTTTCATAAAAAATATTAGTCTAATATTATGAGGTTTTTTTCCATTTATAATTTGACGCTAATACTCATAATATTAGACTAATATTTTTTATGAAACAGGCCCCAGGTGGTGACAAGAGGACTCTTGTGGAAGTTTCAGTCTCGGCAAGAATTTCTGTCTCTTTTTCGTGTTTCTACTAACAGTATTGATGAGATAGATTGATGAGTACTATGATTGATGACTAATAAATAGTATTGATGAGGACAAGAACAATATTTGGGAGTAATACTTTAATTTAATATACGAACTGATTGTTGTCTAAACCTAAAAAACTTAGTTTAGAACAGCGCACTTTGCGCAGCGACTTTATAAATCAAAGTTCTAAGTATAACGTCGTAAATAGACTTTCAACTGATAAAAAAATCAGAGAAAAATGTGCTCTCACGATTTTTAAAATTTCCATCAGTACAATCTGAAAGTAATTACCAAAGTCGATAACTAAGTAAACTTTTAACCTCTGAAACCTCTCTCCCAAAACAAGTATTAGCTCTTAATCTATTAATGCCATTCCTCCTAACTCCAACTTATGCAGACCAATTTATGACGTAAATTTTTAATAGAATATGGTTATAAGGTTATATATACAGTTATACCTACGGTTATTCGGGACATCGGACGCGGCTAGAACCGTTAACTTTTTAACTTGACGGCACAAATTGACGGCCTGATGGACGTAGTCATAATCTTGTTTTGGGGAAATTAGATGTGCTATACAATTTATACGGCGATTTTGACTGGTGTATTTCCAACATATCCGGGCATACTAAAGTATAAACAATTGAAGGTGAGACCTCGTAAATATTTCAGTGCCAATCAATGAATGATAATATTAATCATAACAGGTTGGTTCTATACAATGATAATTGTGACGATAAGTTCTATAACTTTCCTCTAAGGTCTCGATGCACTACACCGTAGTATAGATAATAACTGTATCGGCACATGTAAAAAATAAACATGTAAACAAAAAAAAAATATATGACATTAGACTCATTTTGATTGTCTGTCTCTAATCAACAAAACTGCGACATAATTCTGAAATGAATTCAATAATATGATTAGTGTAATGATTAAAATTGGTTAAACAATTAACCACTTAAACGCAGTAGTTATAGTTACTTTATTAAAAAAAATTTTTTTTCACCAACTAATCTAAGTATACCTATATACGAATGTGTTGCAGAGGAACAATATTACCGCGCGTGTGAGCGAAATCGGAGAGTGATTTAAAAAAGTTGTCAATCTTTTTGCTCGATACAAACGTCTGAGAGCCTCTTGAGACTGTCTACAAGACTGTTCGGGCGAACCACTATCGGTTTGATGATCGTCAAGTAACATTCGACATGGATATTACCTCATACTTGCTTCTTTTTTTCAACCTTCATGAGGTTCTTGTCAGGACTTTACACCGGTCTACCAACACGATAAAGTTTTATGAACAAGTCGATGTAACAAAAATTACATAAAAAAATACAACTGTCCTAGCCAGCGTCACCCGGGATGATGTAAGAATTGTAACGATACCCCATACATCCAAATCTGTTCAGGAATTAAAAGTTATGGTGGATTAAAGAAAGTCTTACATACATACTCGTATGTGAACCCTAAAAATATTACACTCCTTTTTTGTGCAGTCGTGTAAAAAAGAAACACCGACCACAAACTTTTATTTAGGTACACAACACCTACTTCCAGCTACAATGAAAGTATTTTTGCACTTTTGTTCGGCTCTGGACTAGACGTTGATAGATAGTCCAAAATAACGGGTTACCGCGCAAATATTTACAAAACTTCCTGAGAATGGTGACCGGAGTCGCCGGAGAATGATCTATCGATTTTGAAGAAATAGACGAGGGTTTTAACTTTCCGGTTTTGATCAAGCTTTTTCATATTGTTGGCTAACTTTTTCTGTAAAATGTAGTCTTGGAATCGAAGTGCTGTTTCGTTGTAGTCTGGATGTATGTATGTTATGTATGACTACCCTGACTATGCTAACGGTACAATTAGAAACTACCAATGATTATATAGAGCGAGTGTGGCCGAGCGGGAACTTGTGCGACTTTCAATCCGACGCACCATAGTTCGAATCTCTAGTCGGCCTGCATCAATGACTTACATATCAAGCTATGTGCGGATTATTCACACTCGCTCTAAAACGGCGAAGGAAAACATCGTGAGGAAACCGGCATGTTCAAGAACTAAAAAATTCGAGGACATGTGTCATCCACCAAGCCGCACTGGGCCCGCTTGGTGGATTATGGCCCATACCTCTCTATGTCTCGCTGAGAGAAGGTTCAGATTTACAGATTTACAAAACCGCATGTAGCGCGCGATTTCTTTAGAAATAGAGATTGAGTTTATTTGTCGATGTATCTATGAAAACTAGATTATTTATTCAATGCCTGTATTCAAATAGTGTCCCGCTGGGTTCGGAAGCAAATAAGCTACAGCACGGCTCAAATTTCCATTCGCATTGAGGGCCTTAATTGGAGGTGGCATCGTGTTTGCCACTGGACGCAGAATGAGTTGATTTTCATGACACCAGCGCACCACTATACGATAATAGATTCGGGTATTGTTTACTTGTCGCTAACTAACCGGACTGTGTGATGCATAGACTAACGGAGCTGTGTAGACGGCGCGACGGAAATCCTCCATTGAATCCATTGAATTATATACACTAAATTAAATTCTAAATTTTTTATTTTATTTTATTTGGTAACGAGACGAACTGGTCGTTTGCCTGATGGTAAGCATAACGCCGGCCCATAAAAATTGCAGTGCCACCCAGAACTTTGAAACACAAAGGCCTGCATAGCACTGCAGTGCGCTCGTTACCCTGAGACATTAGGTATTAAGTCTCATAAGCCCTGTAATTTCACTGGATACTCTGCTCATCAAACCGGAACACAGTAATGCTTGCACACTACTGCTTGGCGGCAGACTTCACGAGCAAAGCGGTGGTAACAACCCAGACGGATTGTATTTTTAACGAAAAAAAAGAGGAAGTTATTTGATGGAATCAGGCGTTACTTTGTGGAAGTCCATTTTAAATAATGATTGATTATATAATGTGGGTAATGTATAGTTTTAATTCCACGATAAAGAATGTCTAATGGCCTAAGTTCGATCTATACTGAATTTAGAAATTAAAATCAATTTGTAAATTCAGTATAGATCGAACTAAGGCCATTAGACATACTTTATCGCGGAATTAAAACTATAAATTACGTACATTATATAATCTTATTTAAAGAAGAAGTTCTCAATTCGTGTATTTTTTTGTGGCGATTTTACTCGATTTATTCACCAATTGTAAATTTTTCATGAGTAGCGTAAGTATATCAAAGGTACTCCTTTAGTCAATTTTATGAAAGAATACCTAAGAGTGATAAAATGGAGGATGAATTTTAATTATTCGTGATATTTTCATAGGTACTAATTTTCTCGCTTTTTTACAAGCTTTTATTTAGCTTGTTGGTATGGATCGTATCTTGCGAGCTTTTGACCCACTTCCCTTTTGATTGAATCGAAATTTTACATACATATGTAATCATTCGATATGATAATGCAATAATGTAATTATGTCACAGAACTGGTCTGATGTTAGAGCTGGAAGGTGATAGGGCATTTTCTAGTACCTGGCTAGGTACCAACCTCAAGGTCAAATCTCTCGTTTTTTATAGTAAATGGGCTAGCGTTTGACTGCTATCTCTCACCACACGGTCGACGAAATAACACACTTGTCCAGAAGATACTTGTTCACTCGCGTCTTGAAGATTTCCCGATTGTAGTGTTCACGAAACCTTTATGCATTTATCAGTGTGTTTCAGGACTCTTATTGCGATCCAGTCCTCATTCTAACCGAATACGCTGCAACTGTTCGACCAACTCATCACCTAAGATCAGGCGCGAATGTAGCAAAAAGAAATAAAACAAAACAATAGGTGCTGCATACCTGCACTTCCAAGGGCGCCGTCTATTGTATTAGTCTACGATGCGACGCGTATTATACGGGCTAGATTGTTCTACTTCGACATAGGTAGTGTTTGATTATGACGGACAATGCACAATCTAGTGGGTTGTGAAATTGGTTGATGTGAGGGTGGTGACTGAATTAGTGGAATATAGGAACTGTTTACGGGGGTTTACATACATAAACGATCACTTACATAAATTATCACTCATAAACCTTGAACCCTAACTAGGTTTCTCTGTATCAGGAACTATGAGGGCCGTGGTCCTACAACACTAACACGCGAAATATATAGTACATGGAACATCAATATTAGTCACGTTGCGGGATCGAATTCTCATGTTCTTGTGCACTACAAAAGTTAAGTTAATTGATTTATCGACTACCTACCTCACGGGGAATGTTGTAGTGTGAGTGCCATAACTATTATTTTATATTAATTAATAACTATAGTCTACAGAAAAAAAAACCCTGTCCATCTATAGGGCTTCTCGTGCACTACGCAGCCTGACTGTCCAGCCGTGACTGCGCTAGTTGAAATATTGAGCAAAAACCTGAAATACTTGACCAGCAAACACAGGAGCGCGGGAACCATCATATGATCATACATTGGATTGGTTGTGGTCGCCAGGTGTATGACCAAATTATTTTCCAAAAGCGACCGACCGTTTTTATCGTAATACTAAGTATTCAATTTAACTTTCCTGTAGTTGATTCCACATGAAAATTTGCTCAATAAAAGTCAACGTCGCTCTTCATAACCATTCGCGAGGCGAGAACTGTTTAATTCAATTTTACCGTCAAGTGCACCCACACTGCGCACCCCGTTAGATTACACCACAAATGCATTCGAATATAGACTGTAATACAATAGAGATATGATACAAAAGCGGTTGAAATAACGTTCAGTTTCCACGCTTTTATATATGATTGAAAAATAGCGTGGTGATCATTAGATTCTCAAAGCAATTCGGATGAAATATAGGCAGTGAATCTGCTTGATAGTAAAACAGTGGGATGCCGGTCTTTAGTAGGCTACAGATCACCAGTTTATCTTATTTTAGTTGCTTTTATTGCGTTGTTCAATCAATAAAGAAGGCACTCGACAGTGAATACAAAAAGATAAAGTTTTAGTTTGGTTTTCGCTCCTCTTGTTATTAACGTTAACATTTCTTTAAGATAAAAATTCCACGCTTTTTTTAGCTTCACTTACAACTGGCTAATTATATAATCAAATCTTGGAAGTCAATTTTAAGTTTTAACATCCTTTTAATTCTTTTTTTTTTTTCATATTTATTTATTTTATTAAATTCTTTTCAATTTTGACAGAATAAAAATATAAAACTAAAACAGAACTACAACTCCTATCAATAAAAAACTAAGAAAATAATTAAAAATCCTTTGGACTATCAGACAGCAAAATAGTTTAAAGGTACATAGTTCAAACGAATAATTAAATTAATGTTTAATTCTAACTGTCGTATCGAAATGAAACTTTGTATGTACCTATTATATGTAGTTTAGATGACAATGCAATAATTTGGTATCATGGAGCTGATCTGATGGTAAACCCAGAAAGTGGATAGTGGAAATCTTATAGATTAAGTCAGGTACGTCGGTTTGTTTACTTATATGACACAGTAATCATCGCTTCAAAAAGCGGTTTAATTTTAAATCTACCTGCTTTATAATAAGTGACAGTTCTCATTATCAGCGTGCAATATCCAGTTCATAAAAACAATTCCATAATACAAATAACAGAATAAGCCCGAGAGACGAAGTTATAATCGTTTTATCCTATAGAGATAGAAACCCACTGCATTGCGGCTCTTGAAAACGTTTCATCGCATTATTTTAGTATTATAAGGTAATATTGCGCATTGAATATTTCAAAGGATAGGTTTTGTTTCAAAGGTCAATATGGAAAAACCGAAGTTTGTTCGTGGGATACTTAGGACCTTCTTATACTCGCTGTTTTTCTATCGATATCGCTTTTGACCATTACATTTTCTGATAGCAAGCTTAATCTAGAATGGATTTAGCCAGTAATAAGAATAGGTATATTATTTTAAGAAGTAGATACCTGGATCATAGTTAGCCAAGACACCTCACTATCTCTTCTTTCAAGAGCCACAAAAATCGAGGACATGTGAAATCCACCAAGCCGCACTAGGCCTGCGTGGTGGGTTATGGCTCATACTCTCTCCCTGACAGAAGATCAGTTTCCCAGCAGTGATAAGGGAGCGTAATAAGGCTCTATTAGAAAAAATAGGTCTAATCAAGAGGTAGGTAAATGAACAATGTTAACATTTAAGGATTTCCCGGCTAACTGTTATTGGACTGTAACTGTGTGCTATTTGGAAACTCAGTTACCTATTTAGAACCTACTTTGTTACAGTTTTTTTTAATAAGTTAACTTTTGAATATCAATTATTAAACTTGATTGAAGATTGTTATAGATATACGTTATGTATAAAAGATCTACTCCTCTCATTACCTTGTAGTCTATAAATTGAATTGATAATATGCTAGTTATTATAAATAACTCAATACTTCCATTTACAAATTAACAAATTGCTGATGGTATCCAAAATGATACCGTTATGCACTGTGTAGCAATTCAGTAAGTTTGCATTTTGGCCACGCGCCATGAAATTTTGAATACCAAGGGCCCCCAAATGATTGAGCTTTTGGTGTTGAGATATTGGGTCCGATATCTCAACATCAAAGGCTCAATTATTTAACCGCCGAAGTAAGCAGGTTTACGCAAATACGTCGCTTGAACCGTTCACTCGAAGTAGCCGCGGCACCATATGTTAGCGTCTATTTTTATCTCAGCAACATGAGATGGTGCCAAAGTACGAACGCAAGTGGCGATCCACACTAGGGGCCGCCACAATAATACATATTATGTACGTAAAGTATACGTAGTAGGCTTCGTTTTACCGCGACTACACAAAAAGGTTTCATCTGGTGGCTCATTTGATGCTGATATTACGTTTCAAAAATATATACAACCTTCTTTTTCTGTATCTATTTTATTTTTTTGGTTCTTGGAAATGACATATTAAGTTTTTACAGTGTTACCGTTGCGTTATATTCTCTTTGTGGTGTTACACAGAGAAAGTATAAATGATGGGCACCCGATATTTCGACGCTGTGGGAAAGCATCATGTTCACGGAATACTGAAGAATCATATATCAGTATTCCCGTTATGATGATGCTTGCAACAGCGTCGAAGTATCGGTAAATATACCGTTAAAATGTATGAATTAATAAAAAAGCTGTTTTGAGATCCCAAGTTAGAAATCTTTCACAACGTAGGGATGTCGTTGTGAAAGTAATTAAATTATCTCTAGGAAGATATAATTAAATTCGAAAAGAAACAATTTTTACTTTACTTTATTCTTTGCGCTGCGACTATCAATCTTTGTGCTAAAATTATATTCCAACTTTTCTATCTGTAGAATAAGATTTCCCAACTTTGAGAGTACATTATGTTATTATTATTATTCTTATTACTATTTGATAACGAGACGAGCAGCCCATTTGCCGGATGGTAAGCACAATATCGGCCCATAACGATTGCAGTGCCACTCAGAACTTTGAAACACAAAAGCCTGCGCGGCACTACAGTGCACTTGTTGCCCTGAGACATTAGGTAATAGGTCTCATAAGCCCAGTTATTTCACTGGCTACTTTGCTCATCAAACCGGAACTCAGTAGGTAATCCGTGCACATTATAGCTTGGCGGCAGACTTCACGAGCAAAATGGCGGCGCCCACCCAGACAGACGCTCGCAGAAGAGTTAATAATGTAATTAGTTATGTATTCATTAAAAAATAGATCAGCCGCGCACTCTTTGACAATAGGTATATTGCTATTATACCCTGTCAGAGTAATAGCAGTATTCCCGTTGTCCCCGTAGGTTGTGTACACGAACGGGGACAGCGATAATTAATCCCCGTTCTCCCCGTACTCTGTCCCCGTTGATACAGTGTAAAAAAAATTACAGAAAGACTTTTGTATAAGTATAGTATTTCAATTAATAATTAAGTATTGATTAGGTACATCTAAATCGTTTGCCGAATGGAATTACTAATTGCTTATAAAGTTTTAGGTAAAAATTTAGATGTGTACTACAAAGATTTTAATTATGAAATTACATTAATAAGTTGAATTGCCTTGTACCATATTCCTTTTAAGGGAACGATGGCGAGGGGACTAGTACCTTTCGAAATTCTTGGATTTTATTTGCTTTAAATAAAAATAAATGAATCAATAATCTACGTGAAACACAAAACGGTTGGTAAATATTTATATATACATGAATTAACATCTCTATTTAGCCGGGAGCTCATAATATTTTCAAAATTTTGTCAGAGCGTTTGATTGATGCGACGCGTAACCAAAATGCTGGTAACTATTTGGCTCAACGGATCAGCATTGCGGTTCAACGAGGCAATGCCGCCAGCATGCTGGTTACGCTTCCTACTGGTAGTGGGCTAGAACATTTGGATTATCTATAGGCCTACTACGGCTTGTAGATTATCCAACTGTTTTTGTAGCTAGCTAGGTTAGATGTAGTGTTTATTTATGTATTAGGTAGTTAATAAAGGCATTTAGCCCGTCTAAAAGAAAATTTATCAATTTCTATGTACGAACGAATACGAAGCCGCTTCCGACGTTGGTATCATTCCGAGTCAATTAAAATAATCCTGCAGTTATGATTATTTTAAAATTCCTACTTCTATACTTAGAGGTATTCTATGTATAAAGTTTACTCGATAAAATGCAAACTTAAAACTCTGCTCAATTGTACGTGGGTATCTGTATTGTCCCCGTACATTGTTTGAGTAGAAACTAGTGTCGTAAACAACAGATATTGCGGAAAAGGTCGCTCCAGCGCCACCGGTGTCGGTACAAACGACCCGGCTTCCCTTTCGCGTTCACTGCTTCACTTTACAATGTTTTAAACAAAAAACTGTGTTTTTATAGTGCAGAATTTACAATGCTTTTTATGATGAGACCAGATGGTCGTCCGCTTCATGTTAAGCATCGTGTCTGTCCATAAATTCCGTTGCTATCTATCCAGAACTTTGAAACACAAATGCTTGCGCGTTACTATACCTTGAGACATCAGGTATTAAGTCCCATAGTTAAATTACTAATAGTTAAATTACGGGGTGCAGTAAATTAACTACTGTTGGTTCAGTAACAGTATGATACGAAACTTTAGTAAACACTAGATGTGCCCCGCGGCTTTGCCCGCTTAGAAATCAGATTAGCTTATGTGTTATTCCACTATCTACATTCCAAATTATCATCATGTATCGTAGATCGTTGTAGTTGGTACGAAGCTATATTACAAATCTGTGGTACGAAGATACATGCTGGTAACAACATTTTAACAAACACACACACACGCGCAAATGCCCACACACAAGCACGCATACACACACTTTCGCATTTTATAATATTAGAAGGATAGGATGAGAGAGTGTGGTGAAAATGGAATTCCCGCCTCCTTCACTACGGCCTACATATTACAGTCGTATCGTAAACAAAATTAACGGACTTTAATCGAAATGAGGTAAATTTATTCGCTGCATAAAGCGAATTCTTATCTTAATTGTCATATTTTAATTCAGGCAAAATGCCAAATGGCTTTGAAGGCGAACTTTTTGTATAAAATTTACTGTTGTTCATCTGCAATATTGTAATAGTACTTATCTAATTAGTTTTATATTATAAACATATTTGTACATCGAGAGGATGGAAGCAAAAATATATTATTATATCCTATGTCACTCCAAGAAATAAAACGTATCTAATGACACCTCATATGTCAAAAACCATCAAAACGTTTTTAGGTGGTTTTTAGGCTACGGAGCGTGCCCAAGAAATAGATTACAATATACATACGTTCGAAAAACATTAATCTATTTTCCCTCAACAATCGGGTGGTAAAAAATCAGCTGCCAAGCACCTCATTGATGTTATAGCTGAACCTAAAAAGCTGTGTGGTCTATATTTTTTTAACCTAGCGCTTAATTGGTTTAGACACAAAAATAGAACAGAGATGGAGTAAAAAGTATTGTTGAATTTCTACAGGATGTAAACAGATGGGGTATTAGTTCCGGTAGTCAGCTCATCTTTGCCAAATAGTAGAAAAATAAGTATATTGAATATGCTTGAAAATATCTTAGGAAACTTCCAAGATTGCCGTAATCAACGGAAAACTATGACGACTACATTATACATGACCATTAGTCTAATTGTTAATAAAACTCCAACGCCATTGTATGTCCACCTTGTAACTGGTGTATTCGTGAAAATCCAGAATAACGGATTTTGCACTATTTAAATAACATAATATTTTGGGAATTGTTACTATCTAGAAAATATGCTACGAGTGTTATGACCACACTGCAATGACATCAAGTACCTACTCGCATTAATTCCATGTATTATTTAGCTTTAGAGCATTCAATGGCCACACTAACTTACCATACATTCATAAAGACAGTAAAGCATTTTATGCCATTTTGGCTAGCATCTTTCATAGGCATTTTCTGTTTTTTTTTTATGTTCATGCAAAAGAAAGACAATAGTGTCTTTAATTTGACTGCTTCTTGAATTAGTTTTTGTATGCCTATTGTTTTTTATAATCCTAAACTACTTATAATATTATAAATGCGAACCTGTAATGGTGGTTGGTTATGGTTTGTCCTTCTTTCACGCAGTCTACAGATCTGTCAATTCAACGGACTGACGTGATTTTTTCATAGCAATAGTAGTATAAGGGCGAGTGACATAGACTTAATATAGGAAAAACTAATGCACCAGCGGTTGTTGTGTGTATTTGCCGAATCGTGCTTGTATGCAGATCTCTTACTACTTATATAGAAACACATTACCGCCGCACTGGGTGACCACAATTTGCTAAACTCCAACGTCAGCTAATCCCTTGTTGACAACTTCCTTTTGGATGAGGACTGCGCAGGAAACCGGATAATGCTATTGGGTAAATAGTTTGTTTGACTTTGTTGATGGAATTGTGAAATAAAAGCGAAGCGGGGCTTTAACGATTTAATTCAAAAGTGTGTTTGATAACATCTTGTATTTCAGAAAGTTTCATAACATTTCGTGTTTGTTCGGGCTAATCTCAGATACTAGGTACTGTATGGATTTTCATACGGTTTTCGCCAATAGAAAGAGGGAAATTTTAGTGTGCGTTGTCGGAACACCAGCACTGTATTTTTGATTTGTTGATGACCTACCTGCATAAGTTTCTCCTAACCAAACTGCGTCAACAGGTGATAAAGCGACTTCCAAATATGATATTAGGTACATCTGGTTTCTAATAAAAAAAAATATATAAATAAATAAAGTTATTTCGACCGCTAACATTAATTGTGGCAGCCACTTTAATTTTAGTTTAATGTTAGGTTAATTTTAACTATACCGAATATGATTGCTAAAAAATATTATTATACCGAATATAAAGCTGGAATATAAGCTGGAATGCTGGGTCAGCAAATGTGAGACAGTTCTTCACACATAGTTGCTTATATCAAGCACAAGTTCTGTCGTGTATGGAGTACCTATTGTTCTCTTACATTGCATTTCGGTTTCATTGCATTGTCCGGTCATGTATACTGTCAGTTACTGTCCAGTTTTGTCATGAAAATGATTTCAGTATAATTCTGTAATGTACATAAAGCGTAGGTACGTAGCTCGACTCACCGATCGGTGAAATTAAGCACCGTTCGCCGAAGTCTATGTACTCGGATTCGTAAGCACTATGTTTTTCATACTATTATTAGATAACGAGACGAGCTGGTCGTTTGCCTGATGATACGCACGATGTCAGCCCATTACAATTGCAGTGCCAATCAGCACTTTGCAACACTAAGGCCTGCGCGGCACTGCAATGCGCTCGTTACTCTGAGACATTTAGTTATTAGTTAACAAGCCCAGTAATTTCATTTATTATTCTGCATAATTGTTTCACTTACGCCAATCATAAATACTGCCCATTATCAAACCGTATTGTCTAAGATACTACTTTACTGTGTAGGTTTAGCCGTAAAAAGGAATCTGTCCTAATTTGTACGTATTCAGTAAATAATCTTAAATCTTCGGAAGATTTCTCTATATGGACCGTAAAAAAAGGTACTTATGACAGAATCAACCACGCAATGTGACAGGCACTTAGGGTGTCAACTTTCAAGTCTTGAATCTAGAACAAGGCGTAAAAGTAGTACCTAAATATTTTTATTTACAAAGCCTTCTACATCGACTTATAGAACAATACAGAGAGAACGCGCATACAATCCGCTAGTGAAGCTGCCAAAGTAAGCTAGTCAGTAGAAACTAAAAATTGAGGAATAAACCTTTTTTATTATTGACCTTTTTAAAGCAGTAGTTTATGTACTATAGTAATTACTATGTGTGTATGTGTATGTGTAAAAATGTTAGTATATTTTTGATGTGAATTTGTGTGAAAAGCGTATAAATACATAATTTGCTTTTTTTATTTTTTATGTTATTGGTAATGAGACGAGCTGGTCGTTTGCCTGATGGTAAGCATAACGCCGGACCATAACAATTGCAGTGCCACTCAGAACTTTGAAACACAAAGACCTGCGCGGCACTGCAGTGCGCTCGTTACCCTGAGACATTAGGTATTAAGTCTCATAAACCCAGTAATTTCACTGGCTACTTTGCTCATCAAACCGGAACACAGTAATGCTTGCACATTACTGCTTGGCGGCAGACTTCACGAGCAAAGCGGTGGTACTAACCCAGACGGACACTCGCAGAAGAGTTAGTCCTCCCACTAACGAAAAATATTTTTGATCACAGCGTGCAAATAGTTTATCTATCTACTTTTATGAACATAAACGCTTATTATGACATCTATGTGTACCTATATAGCATTAGGTGATGCTGTAATTGACACACAGAAATTGTTTAAAAAGCTACAACGGCTTCACTAGTGAGTTCTAAGTGTCTATAAGTTTTGTTGGTCTATGGTTTTCTATCACCTACGCGAATAAATACGTTTTTCTTATAAAAAGAGAGGAAATCAACTCATACAGTCACTCAAACATCAATTCTCGTCTTCGTTCATCGTCTTCGCTTTCTTTACAATCTTTTTGTGTTGATTTGGCACAAAAATATACCGTTTCAGCTTGCAATAATGATGATGAAAATAACGGCCTTGCTTGCTTTGATGCTTGTTGGCATGTTGTACGCTTCAAAAACGTCATGCAACTCGTGTGGGCAGGAGTGCGAGCGGGCGTGTGGAACCAGGCGGTTCCGCGCTTGCTGCTTCAACTACTTGAGGAAGAAGAGGGGACCTGAGAACATTGACTTTTGGACAAACGTTGAAGAAAACCTGCAAGACACAGAGACGAGACCCACCTTTTTCATTGAGTACCCTGAGGAATTCATCTCTAGCGCCCTTCACGGCAGCAACTTAAAAATTCTCTCAGACGATATAGCCGACAATAACGTGGCAAGCTAGGCTCCAGCTGCAATCTAGATGTGTTAAGAATTACTGTAATTTTAAAATGTGTATCGATATATGTATTCAAGTGCACTACATCTATATGTGTCTCATATATTAAAATTGTTGTAAGTAATCGTGAAGGATGTTTACGCCAATATATTGTAACACATTCTTACAAAAACTTTAATTTAAATTGAAAAACCTTAAATAACTATGAGAAAACAATTGAGTCTTAATTATCACCTTAGGTAGGTATAAAATATGATGTTAGCTTCGATCAAAATATTTTGATCCCTAAAGACGTTACAGCAGACGTACACAATCTAAAACCACTCGGTTTTACACAGCTTATCACTTAGGTACTTCAGTGATGCCCGTCTGCACTAAAGTCAACTAATATAAAACTTACATACTTACGCAGCACTCACAGGGTATAAGATTCAGAGAGGGGTCTAAGCGTGTACTTTTGCTTCTATATATCAAAATTCAGTACTTACGTTCAAATTCATATTCAGAGACGTTTCGAAAATTGCTCAGCGTAAAGTTACGAAATCGGCTACTTTAGCCACTCTTAAAACAGAAGTGGCGCCACCAAATGATAACGGTAGCAACCATAGTAACCGGACGTTGAAATGTCAAACTTGGAAACTAAAATGTTTCATTTATTATATTATCAAAATAGATTTATACCATAAATATAGTTGTTACACTCACTCCAGTGCATTATGCATTATGAAACTATATTAAAGAAACTAAAAAACACTTTTAATACATGTTTGTATAGTAATTAATACATTATTCAAAGTATTCATAAAGTTCAACATAATGAAAATAGCGTGTTCCTACTGATGGGAGAAGACGCTGGTTGCTGAAACACAGTGTCCAACTGGTAGTTTGGCGTCCTTTAGGGGTTCACTAAAAAGTGTACAAAAAATATTTTTTTCCTTACGCTTATTAATAAATATTCACCACTGCGTATTATACATTTTTTTTACGTAATATTGTATGTTTGAGAAAATATTTATGTTCGTAACAGAAACAAATCAAGGAAATCGAATTGATTTTATTGGCAGATGAATTCAATTTCCCGGTTTCCTTGTTTGTTTCATACCTTTCGAGTAGTGAGGATTCCCAGCAGATGTCTAGATAAGCAATAGTGAAACGCAGAATAAAATTACTTTTTCTATTTAAGTAGGTATGCTTTGTGCATTCTTACATTTTTATGATAAGATATATTATAGTTAACTTCTATTAACAATTTAGTTTTTGACTATTGTTTTAGTATTTTGAATATAATTATTTTCACAAATTCAATAATCAGCAGTGCTGTGCGAGCTTTACTGTGTTCCGGTTTGATGAGCAAACTAGTCAGTGAAATGCTTACACACTCAAACACATGCACTAGGATCCCCTGTGTCGTAGGTGACATACAGATACACAACACAAAAATCTAAGACCCCAGAATAAATTCTCACTACACAAAATCTGCCCCGGCCGGGAATAGAAGCCGCGGCCCGTTGCTTTGCTGGCAGGATTACTAACAATTTGGCTATAGAGCCATCAATGTTCTGAAATTGTCATTTCATTTAAATTGGGAAAAAAAACTGAAGTTAAATCGAATGTACTAAATTCTTACGTATTCATATCGACGCAATATTATTGAAAACAAGCATTGAAAATGTATGAAGAAAATTAAATCAGTTTTCGTATGCCCTACATATTATGTTAAATAAAGTAGCCAATGAATATGCGCTTCTAAGCGCATACGATGCCTACGTTCAATTGGCTAAAAACGGCATTGAGAAGAGGTTCACTTCGAATTTTTTGAAAGATAGTTTTGACATCTACTGTCAAAGCTAGCTCACGCGAGCGTTGGTCATTACCCTATATAATATTTTGTGGTCATTACGTGATTGATGAACTCCGACCTGACAACAGTCAAAATTCTCATTCAAATATTTCGAAGTGAACTTTTGGTTCAAAATGGTAGGTGAACTGCGCCCTAAATATCCTAGGCCTTCCTTCCATAAGGTAGGGTACGATAGCAACATCAGTAAGCTTTCTCCATAACGACCGCCTGCTTTTGCTGTTATCAATGGGTGATGATCTCGGACTTGCTTAAGAGGCTGCTACATGCCATACTCTCCATACAAACGCTCGTACGCGATTATAGTGACCTGATACATTTTTCTTTAGATGTTTTGAGCAAATAGGTACATGTGCTCTATATCTAGGATTCCGTGGAAGCAAAAATGTAAAATTTTGAGATTCCATCTCAGTACAAGTCTTCAAAAATCAGCTTTTTTGGACAAATTTTACCTTGACTTTGGCTCTTTACAGTGTCCTCATAAATGTAAAATTCTACAAAACACTTCCATATAATCCTTGGAAATGTAATGCAGATTCTAAATAACAAACATTTTTTTCACAAACTTGAAAGGCATTTTCAAAAACACGTATTTCCTGGAACACGTTTTAGGAAATTACCACGCGCAATTGTCTTCGGAAATTTTCTTTGGAAATTTAGTTCAACATTTTCAGAATGCCAACCGAAGGCTCTGGCGTTGTCTTTCTTTTTCCGTAATGCCTGTTTTTCTTCGATGAACAAAAAAGCCTTTAGGCCATTTTTGCATTCTAGGATTTTTGCGTTAGGCGGGTCATGAAGCGGCGCCTTAAGGATCGGTCGATTCAACTTCTCGTCCGTTTATAAAACAAACGCTCGTCGCACACTAATTCCCTTCTACCGCAAATCTCTGGAACTATCACTGGTCCGGTTCTTACACCGGTTCGTAGTGATTACATTATCTCTGAGTGCTACAGGCTACTTACTTTTTATCCTGATATCACGCGTGCAAAGCCGCTGGCAGAAGCTAGTGATAAATATAGACATAAAGCACTAAATTAACTCATCCAGGGATCAGTGAAATTATTGCCTTAATTAATGTTCCTTCATAATCTCTATTCACTCAGAATACCTAATTTCCTAATAATACCTGAATTACAATTAATAATAACTGAATTAGCTGTTCCTGGTAATAGCTTTGTTATTACTGGAATTCAGTAACTGGACACTTGGACAGGTTATATTGTAGTAATAATAATTGTAGTTGATGTAATAATTGCAATTTACTGTTTGATTTATTATTTAGGTGCAGTTAACACTTGCGTAGGTATCAAGCCAAATTGAAAGGTGATACGAGTATAAATGTGTGTATGGTATTTACATTATTAAAATTGATGAAAAGACTGTGCAGCTAAATTGAAGGAAAAGGTCGAAAGTCCAAAAAAAATTAAACATGTTTAAATTTTTTGATGGCCGAATAATTACAGAGGTAAGTAACTTGGCCATTTATAATAATGTTCATTTTGTTGATATATTTGGTTTGGTCTAGTAATTTTATATTTTTTGAAATAGTAGAAAGGTTTGTTGCAAGCGGCAGTTTAGAACAATTAATAATAATTATTTTAACTCATTAATATTATGACTTTTCATTGCGTCTATGATTAAAACCTTAACTTTTTTCTACTAGCTACTGCCTATGGTTTCACCTGCGTTCCCACAGGAACCATGGATTTTTTCGGAATAAAAAGCTTATGTTACTCTCCGGTCCATAAACTATACCTACCTATGCCAAAAATCACGTCAGTCCGTTAATCCGTTGCTGCGTGAAAGAAGGACAAACCGACAAGCAGACAGACACACTTACGCATTTATTATATTACGGATATCATCCAACTTAGATTAGGTCTACCTAATCTAATTAATGAATTTACAACAGAAAATAAAAGAAAAAATAAAAGGATATCAAGAAACATTTATTCAACAAACAACATAATACAAGAGAAACAAAAACAGAACAAAGTCACATATAGATACAGGAATTATACGGGACCCTTATCGTATTTTTAAATGATTTTGACTACGATAACGGCCTACGATTTGCACCTATATAGAGTTTAGCTCGCCACTTGACTGTCGACCGTTTCGTCTGAAGAAATTTTGAAGGTACTGCCTTGAAGGCCGCTAGAAATGACTTCTTCAGGGAAGTATTCAATAACAAAGGCAGGTGCCCTCGCTTCAGTCCTTTGCTGATTTTCTTCACCGTTTGTCCAAAACTCGATGTTCTCAGGTCCCCTCTTCTTCCTCAAGTAGTTGAAGCAGCAAGTGCGGAACCGCCTGGTTCCACACGCCCGCTCGCACTCCTGCCCACACGAGTTGCATGACGTCTTCGAAGCGTACAACATACCAACAAGCATCAGAACAACAAAAACTGTTAACTTCATGATTATTGCAATGACAAAATATATTTTCCTCCACACAAATAAAGCTGTTAAAGAATGCGAAGACGATGAACGAAGACGAAAACTGATGTTTCAATGACTGTATGAGTTAATTTCCCCTTTTTATAAGGAAAATGTATTTACTCTCGTAGGTGTCATAGAAAGCTTTTGTAAACAAAAGTTACTTATGTACTACTTCTATGCTTTGTTCTTTATTGAAGGCTTGAAAGTCGACACCCTAAGTGCTCGTCTTATTGCGTGGTTAGTTCTCTTTCGTTACCGTTGAGTTCCTTGCCGTTTACTGTGATCATTACAAAAACCTCTCGCAATGTCAATAGCGTTTTTGTAACTAGCTCCTGTCTGCGGTTTCACCCGCCTTCCCACAGGAACCGTGCTTTTTCCGAAATAAAAAGTACCATAATTATGTTACTCTCCGGTCCATAAACTGTATCTGTGCCAAATCACGTTGATCCGTAGCTCAATTGCTGCGTGAAAGAACGACAAACCAAAAACCAACAAACGTACAAACAGACTTTTACATTTACAAATGATAATAATTATAGATATTAATTTTTGAACAGACCGGTTTTTGTCTTAAAATCATGATCTTAAATACTTTGATAAAAGTATGGCATAATATCAGTAATATTATAGTATAATCGGTCAAATTTATTTATACCTTACTCCTTTGATTATTTACCTAAATTCTATGCCTTACTCGTATCTTTTCAACATCATGTACACGTGCGATACTTAAGTCGAGTCCAAACCATGCGAGATTCCTTTATATGCTTACCACATAATGCTTTATTGTACATCAGATTTAAAACATTACAGAATGAATAAGCATAACATTAAAGTACAATGGACGAACTTATCGTTAAAAGCAATCTGTTCAGTGTTCAGTCAGCCTTACGATGTAGAGAACTAATGGAGTGAGAGAGGTCGATGGCCTTTTATCCTTAAATAATTTACTAAGCCTATTCAAAATATTCCAACAAAAAACCTTCCTCGAATATCATTACTTGCTTCCAAATGTATAGGCCCTTATAAAACACGCGAACGTTCCTCTAAACGCAATCTCATAACTTAATCAGGAAAACGAATCGGAAATAAACGTAGCAAACGTATAAATTAAGCTGGACCGGCACATAATGGGGAATGCGCTTAGCGGGCCCAGCGATGCCAGTTTCCAGGAAATAAGCCACAGTTGATTGTAAAACAGAAAATTGTTTTCACGTAAACGGAGAATGGTTACAGCTATGTACGTAATTACATTATTGGAATCGTTGGTATTTAGTTAAAAAGATAAAAAGAAATGTTGCCAGTGTGGAACATTTGTAAATATTCTCAGTATTAAGGAATCATAGTTGTACCTAGTTGTTTTATATCGGGTCGATGTCAAAAAGGCGCTCTTCAGAGGCTTTCCCTTTCGGCAGTAAACAGTTGGTTACTCCTCTTCCTTTTTAGTGACTATATACCTATAGTATTATCCTACTATTATCATCAAGATCCGAGGGCCTTGAAAGAAATGGGCTAGTACTGCGCGATTATACTGTGCTTAAGATCCAGAGACCAAGCATGGACTTTTGCTTCCATATGTTAATACTGTACAGAATTTTGACATACGGAAGAATGAATACACACACCGTCAAATTATTACGTAACGATTTTGATGTACTGAAAACGTTAAAAAAGTTTGCCAGTTCAGTAACTGGTAAAAGTAAACTGTGAAAGAGTCCTACTGAATAAGTTATAAGATCAAGGAGTAAGAGCGCGCGCTATGTGGACCAATTTCTCTGTTTTGATTTCAAGCAGGATGTTTAGTTAGGCCAAACTCGACGCCGATAACGGAATGCATGAAAGTTTGAACAGTTTCGGGTGTACCGAGTTTCTACCGGGAAAGTTGAAAGAAAAATAAACCTTTGATTGCAAGGTAATCAATCAATGAATGTGTAGCAAATTATTATGTACAGCGTACGTTTAATATGTCTATGTAAAAGCCAAGTGATAATTTTGTGTCGTAACCGCAAAATAGAGGTAAAACTGTGGAATAAGTCGCACTACTATTTTTATTTATTCTATTGAAAAACGAGACGAGCAATTTACCTGAGGGTAAGCCCAACGCTAGCCGATAACTAACATAAGTCTCATAAGTCCAGTGATTTCATTGGGTGGATACTAAAGCGTTATAATATATTATAACAATACATACACGCATAATTACAACGCGTTATAACGTGTTGTAATTATGCGTCTGCGTGTCACATTTTAGCTTTTTTGGATTGTACCATGTTAAAATAATTTATTTTAGTTATCTCTTGTGAGTAATGCATAGAATCACTTTAGGCGTTACGACCACTAAGATACTGTATAATGCTTTTATACTTTAGATGTAGGTACCTCATGTAGTAACGAAACAAACTAATAATAGCTGCAAAGACGCACAATAAATAAATGCTATAAACAGTTTTATTACCAGCAAACTCATCTAACTTTTCTTTGTCGACCATTGCATTAAAGCTCAAAATTGACTGCACTAGAATATTCTAATATCTTCAAACTGAGTCGTGGCAGTCAGTAGCAAAATGGACGGTACACCAACGTGACCAACTACTTGTCAGTTTGAGACGAGATTAGACGTGACCGCGTCCCCCGGAACGTCTGGCTAATTTGGGTTCAATAACCAACTATCTAATTGACTTACGGACCTCTAGGTATAATATACGAATGGTAATTACTATGCGTTTTGAGAGGGATGCCGAGGAGAGAGGCAAAATTATAGTATTACTAGCCTCTGCCTGCGGTTTCACCCGCATAGCGATTACCACAGAAACAGTGCTTTTTCCGGGATAATAAGTAACCTATGTTACTTACTCTCCAGTCCATAAACTGTCTATGCAAAATGTGACGTCGATCCGTTGCTCCGTTGCTGCGTGAAAAAAGGACAAACCAACAAACACACTTTCGCATTTTTTTTATAATTATGAATAAAGTAGTTTATTTGACTCTATATGAAATATATTTTATAGTGTTAACCGACATTATTACTTTTTGTGATGTATATATTTATTTGACTCTGGTCTATAAACTGACTCACTTTATTATATAAAATCACACTGCTCCATTGCTGCGAGAAAGAAAGCTAGAATTCGCCATGTTCAAACTAAAACATGCATTTTACGAATGCTTTCGTGCATTTCGCGACCGGGATATGATACATTTGGAAAGTTGCGATATTGCAATGCATTATTGATTGATTCGTCAAAAACCTTGACAACCAACTGACACCGCGCCACACCCAAAACTTGCAGAAGTTTCCAAGTTTAGTTGGAGAATGTCGTCCATCACGTCATGATCGAGAGATAATGACATTCGGTTCGAGCTTTACCGCGTAATAATATTACTATTGTCTAATCTGTGAATATAGTTAGGTACTTTTGAATCTCCTTTGAGTTTCTTTCTATACTATCAAAAAATTAAAAAAAGGAAACCGGGCCGTTTAAATTAGTTTTTTTTTCATGTAAATAACATTAAAAAAAACAAATTTCAACGGCCGGTAACATGACAAGCTGGTGGTTTGCCTGATGGTAAGCATAATGCCGGCCCATAAAATTTGCAGTGCCACCCAGAACTTAGAAACACAAAGGCCTGCGCGGCACTACAGTGCACTTGTTGCCCTGAGACATTAGGTAATAGGTAATAATTATTGGTAACGAGCCACCCGGTCGTAAGCATAACGCCGGCCCATAAAAATTGCAGTGCCACTCAGAACTTTGAAACACAAAGGCCTGCGCGGCACTGCAGTGCGCTCGTTACCCTGACACATTAGGTATTAAGTCTCATAAGCCCAGTAATTTCACTGGATACTCTGCTCATCACACCGGAGCACAGTAATGCTTGCACACTACTGCTTGGCGGCAGACTTCACGAGCAAAGCGGTGGTAACAACCCAGACGGACACTCGCAGAAGAGTTAGTCCTCCCACTAACAATTGAAATTAGTTATTTTTCGAACAGTAACACTGAACCATCCCGAAGGTGACAACAGTACTCCATTGAGCTTGGTACAAATAAAGAAACTGTCCCGATTGTTTCCACCGCGACAACACTAACACGTTATCCCATTTTTGTCCCCGAAAGCGCGGTTTCCCGCCTGCGGATATGGCAATGCTCTCCAGCATGTTTATAATGCCCACAGCTTACTGTTAAACCGATTTGTACAAATGGGCCGTTTTGTATTCGGTTTTAATCCAGACGTGTTTTTTTAGGCTTTCCAGTTGTGGCGTCTAGTTGTTGTGAAGTTAGGAGCTTGTTGCGCGTTGGATATTTTGGATGGCAGAAAAAGCCGAGTGGGAGGTCTGGAAGAGTCTGCACCGCCGGTAAAACGCTAACTCGAGTTCTTAGACAACGGTGTCGATTCTGTCATGTTACACTTAAACCTAATTTTAGTTTTAATCTCTCTTTCGAAATGAGAACATGAGAAAGATAGGCAATATATTTTAGATCTGTCAAATTAATCCACTTGCTTGTGTCTAGTATAAATTTAAAGGAAATAAATTTAGTGGCGTCTAATTTATCAAGGATGGAAGATATTTGACAGCTCTAAAACTCAATTTAGATCTGTAAAACATCTTCCATCTCTTTCTCATGTTTTGTGTTGGATTTAGAGAGAGTGAAACTAAAATTATGTGTTAGCATGAAACGACAGAATCGACCCCATGTAAATTATCTAAGTTAGTAAAAACAATGATAATCATAAGAGACACAATCAAAAACTACGCAAGATTTAATCAAAATTTTGAATCACGCTGCAATTTTAGTATACAGGCTGGCGTTTATAATCGTGGACAAAAAAATTGAGGTTTTAATATTTTTTTAGCAATTCATTAGTTCTTGAGAGGAAGTCGGAGAACGCTTAAACGCTTGAGTGAGGGAAAATAAAATAGGCCAAAGGAAATAAGAAAATAGAAAAGATATTGTTTCCGCTACAGCTAACTATATTGCCGAGAAATCCCTCTTGCCTCCTCGCCTCTTGGAACAGTGAATAACAATCAATGCTTCGTAATAATACAAGATCCAATATTACCTACATAACATAAGATTCGTTATATATTACGACACAATTCACTGGAGTAGCTATGTATGTAAACAACGTTAAAGCAATAAATAGCTAACAATATACATCAATGCGCTTAATGTAAATTATGGCGTTTACTATTCAATTAGGAGTTACTAAACAATAATATATATGTGAGAATAACAAAATTGAACTTTAGCTAAAGGTAAACCATGTTATGTTACCATAGTAAAGGGGTAGGCCATTCCATTTTGTCGCTTGGCTAGTATACCTAACATAGTTTTGAAACAACTACCCTTACTAAGAATTTTGACAACTGACTTCAGTTGCCTCTTGGCTTTTTTCTTCTTATTTCTTCAGATTATGGCTTTTAAACGCCGCAGGACGTTTTTCTGCCAATGCCAAAGTGAGGCCAGTGTACGGTATTAATTTCCCGGTTAGAGCCTCTTGGCAGTGTTGCGCGAGAGAGTATTGGCGCCAAAAATTTTTGCTCCACTAAAACTTAAATATTTCGGGAATTACATGCAAGTTCGATCGCGAAAATCCAAGTGCGAAGTGATCCTTAACACTAAATCTCTCCAATAACACCAATTCTCAGGACAGGAAGCACTTATAGAAAATAACATCAACATTTGAAGTTAAAAATTTTAAATAGCCCGGCATAAAAAGTGCGATAAAACTCGAACCACAGACCTCACATTTGAGACTAAAACCAAAAAAATCGGCCGAGAACGCAAAAGAAAGTATTTTAAAATTGACGAAACCCCGTCAAATTTACGCCCAAGCGGTCTACATCTCCGATACCTGAGTCATCCCACGTGCCTCTTTTCAAAGCCTACACCTTAGACAAAAGCGAAACTCCATGGCGATGTTTTTACAAACAAGGTTTCATAATTACAAGCCGTCTACTAACCGCTTGTCGCTGAATATTAAAGGAAATTTTACTTCCCTTTCGTATCTTCACAAATGAATTCCTGTGAATACCCATAGCTATAGTAAATAACGGGAATCAATCTGGCTTCAGTATAATGGGATCTTAATACACATTCATTTAATGACAACTGGAATAATATCTATTAATTAGATTTTAAGGCGGCCTGCTGATAGAACATATTTAAACGTGTATAATACATATATATGTATATATATATATATATATATATGTATATATATATATATATACATATATATATATATATATGTATATATATATATATATACATATATATATATATATATACATATATATATATATATATGACGGGGCGGCGAGTCCAGGGGTCTTTTTAAAAACGGTGACGTCACCACCGGTGACGTCAACATCTTCAGCATCATGGTGACCGCTCACCCCTCGTAGAAAGAAAACACGAAGTAGCTCCATTTATCTCAACCATTTATTGCGGCAAAGTTATATGGGAGATCCGAACGGTCCGACGGTAGGCGCAACACTGCTTGTTTCCAACAGTCGGTCGCTCGTATTTATAGCAAAACAGATTGTGACAAAGAATCTTTATAAAACTTGTTAGATCTTGTCATTCTACTTTAGATTTTAATCTTCAATTGAAATTAATTACTTTTTATTAACATGGGGCCCAGGAGAGCACTCATGATAGTTAAAATAAATGACTCTAGGCGCCCATTCCAAGTAATAGGCCGTACAAGAAGAACGGGCAAGAAACTTGCCGGCAATCTTTTAAAAAAATGTGTTTACAGTGAATTTGTTCAGTTTAACAATCATTTGTCTAGTTTTAACAATTCAATGAGTAATTAATGGTTCACAAACATTAATTAGTTAATCAAAGTTTAAGTGAAATTATTACAATCCAATGAGTAATTTATGGTTCTAAACGCTTATTAATAAACCAAAGTTAACATGTTTTGATTGTTGTCATTTTACACCGTCCATGAAGCTCGCCTGTGACGTCATTGCTCCGATACGGCCATTCTGATAGATGGTGCGTGCTCTGCACCAGTCCAGTTATGTTCTGAAACAATGAGACGTTTTCTTCTGAGTTTGGTATCTGTAAGCAACCACCGTTGCTTGCAGTTAAGTTTGCAAGAGTAACAGTTTGCATTTTTTAAGAGAAAAGAAAATTTTTTTTTTTTTTGTTCTTTTTCTTTTCTTTTTCTTTTTCTTTTCCTTTTCTTTTCTTTTTGCTTTCTTTTCTTTGATCAATTATCTTTACAGTGAAGTTATCTAGTTTCGACAATCTAAAGAGCAAACTATTTAGCTAACCAAAGTAGGTAAACATTTAGTTAATCAAAGTAGGTAAACAAGTTTCGTTTCCTATTGCCCTGCTCAACACCCTAGACGTAGCCTGCTTCGCGCCGACTCGGCCATTCTGACAGGTGGTGCGCGCCCTGCACCAGGCACGGTGTTTCTGAAAACTAGAAATTTGGTTTTGAGGTAGGTACCCGTACACCGGTACACTAGCTGTTAATTTTGTTTCTCATCACTGCATAAATTAAGTTACAGTGCTTATTTTCCATATTGTCAAGATTTAAATGTTCGAGTGAAACAATATTCACGTAACAAAATTATCAGCCAACTTCTAGGACCTTAATAATATTCTGTAAACATAACAGTTCACATGCAAACATTCATAGTTAAACATAAATAAATTTGCTGTACAAGGGAATGTGAGTAGCAGTAGTTTTTTTTTTTTTTTTTTTGCCTTTGCTCCACGCATTATGGCTGTGATTTATTATTTGTTCAATGCAAATGCTCCACGCATAATTGCATGTTTTTAAATTCTCGAAGACAGGGATGTTGCTGTGGTTCTGAGCGGTCTTGTACGCCGTGGTCCACAGGGGCTCTAAAGGAAATGGGATACAGGTTGATGCTGCGGCCTGGGCCTTATTGTTATGACCGTGGTCCGCAGAGGCTCTGAAATACGTCAAGGAATTGATGCTGTGGTTCTGAGCGGTCTCGTACGCCGTGGTCCACAGGGGCTCTAAAGGATATGGGATACAGGTCGATGCTGCGGCCTGGGCCTTATTGTTATGACCGTGGTCCGCAGAGGCTCTGAAATAAAAATAAAAGAAAAACGAACAACAAACAGGTTATTACGATAGTAATTATAAATAGCTCGCAAGTAATTGATGCTGTGGTTCTGAGCGGTCTTGTACGCCGTGGTCCACAGGAACAACTAACTTGAATTGACGCTGTGGTTCTGAGCGGTCTTGTACGCCGTGGTCCACAGAAAAACGAACTTCAACCGCTTTATTGCGATAGTAATTATAAATAGCTCACAGGTAATTGATGCTGTGGTTCTGAGCGGTCTTGTACGCCGTGGTCCACAGGGGCTCTAAAGGAAATGGGAAAGGACGATGCTGTGGCCTAGGCCTTTAAGTGACCGTGGTCCACAGAGGCTCTGAAAATGACAAAAATGGAGGGGACATAAGGAATAAAATGATTTGTACAGTCTTACAGACGATTCTAAATTATCAGGTTTTACAATTCGGACCCCGAATCATTAACCGAATATCACTTATCTGTAACATTCCTCGCGCTGTTTCTGGAGCACAGGTTCATTTGCTGATGACTAGTGGATGGGCCCACTTTCTTGATGACCGAAGAAGCCATGTGTCACCATCACATGTACAGCACCAGCCTTTTACCGCAGTCCTTGCGCTGTTGCTTAGGCATCAGATGATAGATGCAGTAGTCACATGAAACCATAATAAAAAATGATTAGTAGGCGTAGTTTACTTATCAATTCCTGACTCGCACAGTACTAAATGAACACTACATGACATGAACCTTGTCAGGAATAATCTTAAGTACCACATCGCGCTGTTGCTAACGCCGCGAATCTAGTTCAATGAAACCTCAGTATCTTCAATGAATTTTTGTAACTACCACATCGCGCTTTTACGTACCAGAATAGAAACAACATTATGAACGCTAGTGGCAAACGCGTTTTCTAAGTAATTAGCATACACACTAGATTCACAGGAAAAACGGTAATCTTAAGTAACACATCGCACTGATGCTAACGCCGCGAATCTAGTTCAATGAAACCTCAGTATCTTCAATGAATTTTTGTAACTACCACATCGCGCATTTACGTATACCGGAATAGAAACAACAATATGAACGCTAGTGGCAAACGCGTTTTCGAAGTAACTAACATACACACTAGATTCATAGGAAAAACGGTAATAGTTTCCCAACACAAACATCGAAGTTCAACTTAAACCAAACAAAACAAACTTCACGCTCACCACACAAAGCTTTACCCGAATTAAGAGTTGTGATGTCGATTAAAGAGACTGCCATACTAGAAACGATTTGGCGGCCCTTTTTATTAAGTTGGGTTAGAATTACTAGGTATGGATTTTCGTAGATATCTCGTGGAAATCGCGTGACAATCTCATCGGATATCTCCGGATATCTCGTCGGACATCTCACGGATCACTCGCGGCCATCTCTTGGACTAACTCGCGGCCACCTCTTTGGATTAACTCACGGCTATCTCTTTGGATTAACTCGCGGCTACCTCTTGGATTAACTCACGGTTATCACTTGGATTGACTCACGGATCACTCGTGGATTGCCCGGGATAACTCGCGGATACCTCGGGATAACTCGCGGACAGCACAGGTTAACTCGTAGATTTTTGGTATTTGTGGGTATCTCGTGAAAAACTTTTAAAAATAAAACTCAAGAAACTAAGAAATCTCGTGAAATTAGAAGTAATCTCTTGGATTATTTGTAAGTTGCGTTTATGCGCATGCAAGTCTAAAGTTAAAATATGGTAGAAAAAGTTACGATTCACCTGTATTCTGATGTCGTGTGTCCATCGCCTTTTTCTTGGTTTGGTTGCACGTGTTGGCCCGTTCGTGTTGATACCACGGACGTGGCTGGTGTGTCAGCATAATCTTCAGGAGCTGGTAGTGATGGGTCATCTGTCGCCAATACGGTGGTGTGTCAGCATAATCTTCAGGAGCTGGTGTCTGATGTGGGGACCTCTGCTGCGACTGGGCTCGGCTGCATTGCCCATTTGTGCTGGTCCTTCAGGTGACAAGCGGGTGAGAAGGCTAGGATTGGAAAGCGAAGTTGTTCCGTTCCAATCCCACTCCATCTGCGCTGGTACTTCAGATGACAAGCGGGTGAGAAGGCTAGGATTGGAAAGCTAGGTTGTTCCGTTCCAATCCCACTTCTGATGACGGGGCGGCGAGTCCAGGGGTCTTTTTAAAAACGGTGACGTCACCACCGGTGACGTCAACATCTTCAGCATCATGGTGACCGCTCACCCCTCGTAGAAAGAAAACACGAAGTAGCTCCATTTATCTCAACCATTTATTGCGGCAAAGTTATATGGGAGATCCGAACGGTCCGACGGTAGGCGCAACACTGCTTGTTTCCAACAGTCGGTCGCTCGTATCTATAGCAAAACAGATTGTGACAAAGAATCTTTATAAAACTTGTTAGATCTTGTCATTCTACTTTAGATTTTAATCTTCAATTGAAATTAATTACTTTTTATTAACATGGGGCCCAGGAGAGCACTCATGATAGTTAAAATAAATGACTCTAGGCACCCATTCCAAGTAATAGGCCGTACAAGAAGAACGGGCAAGAAACTTGCCGGCAATCTTTTAAAAAAATGTGTTTACAGTGAATTTGTTCAGTTTAACAATCATTTGTCTAGTTTTAACAATTCAATGAGTAATTAATGGTTCACAAACATTAATTAGTTAATCAAAGTTTAAGTGAAATTATTACAATCCAATGAGTAATTTATGGTTCTAAACGCTTATTAATAAACCAAAGTTAACATGTTTTGATTGTTGTCATTTTACACCGTCCATGAAGCTCGCCTGTGACGTCATTGCTCCGATATATATATATATATATATATATATATATATATATATATATATATATATATATATATATATATATATGTATCGGTAATAACTACTAGTAATAACTACTTCAACAAGATAAGCATAATCTTACAATATCAATTATTACACCGGCTGGGGCAAAAGCTATGTAAGTATATAATATTATATATACATACATAATATATATATATATATATATATATATAGATATATATATATATATATATTATGTATGTATATATAATATTATATACTTACATAGCTTTTGCCCCAGCCGGTGTAATAATTGATATTGTAAGATTATGCTTATCTTGTTGAAGTAGTTATTACTGTTTTGTTTGTTCTGTGTCATTTTCAGATAATTTAAATTGAATTGTTTAGAAATTTAAATATTACTATTTTGATGTAAAAAATTTACTTGCCCAGTGTGACACACATTGTTATAAGGCCAATAAATAATTCTATTCTATTATATTAATGTACTAGCTGCTGCCCCGCTGTTTCACCCGCGTGGAGATTTTGGATTACATGGTTTTTATTTTTTTGCGCCGAACTCTGATTGTTTTTCTAAAACTAAAGTAGCCTAAGTTACTCCTTGTAACATCAGCTATCTGCCAGTGAAAGTCCCGTCAAAATCGGTCCAGCCGTTTCGGAGATTACCCGGAACAAACAGACAGACAGACAGTCAAAATTTTTAAAATGGTTGTTTTGTTATAGGTACCTACCGTATATACTTTCATGTGTATTTAGTAAAAAGCTGTTATTTTGATATTACAAACAGACACTTCAATTTTATTTATCTGTATGTATAGATGTGTAGTATGTTGTTGTGTGTTTATGGTATGTGCTACAAAGGAAATAAATCCTATGGTAGGTCTATAAGCTAAGCTGTTGTACAGGGTTCGAATTGTTATGTATCTTCGATAATTGATAATTATTACTATCAAGATAATTATCGAAAGATAAATATTTTAGATACCTATGATAATTATGCTTTTCGCCTTGTTCATCATTTTTTGTTGTGGTTGTGGGCAAAACAAAACAAAGAAGTTGAAGTTGGTTCTTTAGTATATGACTTGAGATGTGTAAAAAAGTGTAGGTTTTGTTTGTTTCCCCAACATTACACAATGCCACGAAATAGAGACTCTGTTTTATCAAACTATGGCTGCATTAAAACAACCATATTTAGACTAGCGTCGAAAAGAAATGCAGGGGATTTTAGATCGCTTGATGGTTTACTTTTGTTCGATAATTAAGTATCTGATCATTATCAAGAGACATAATAATCTTGTTGGTTCGAACCCTGGTGTAAGCTTTTGATTTCTTGATACTGTCGATAGCAGTCATTCACAGTGAGGCGTCCTATAATATTGAATACCGCATGATGGCCTTCAACCTTTAACACCACTACTGATGCGGCATCTAGATCCTGACAGGTCTAAATATTGCTTCGCGAAGTTAGTAATTTTTACCCTGAGATATTAAGTCTCATAAGCCCAGTAAGTTCACTGACTACTTTGCTCGTCCCAACATTATTACTTTTTTTTGAGTGGCCTTGCTTTTTGTGTTCCGTCCTTTACAGCGTCACCGGACTGTCGGAGAGCGCAGAAGGCGCTCGGCCTGAAAAAAGTCGCAGAAGGCGCTCAGCCCGAAAAAAATATCATCCGGACATACAACTGGAACACAGTAATTCTTTGACATTCCTGCTTGGCAGCTAACTACACGCACAAAGCGGTGTTCAAATTCAAATTCAAAAGTCTTTATTCAAATATGCCCCAAAGGAGCACTTATGAAAGTTAAAATGACTCTAACAGCGGGCCTCTGCAGCATTCATCTACCCGAATCACAGACTAAAACTAATGCTGTCTTTATCAGAACATAACCCACCCAAAGAACACTCACAGGAGAAATAAGCTTGTGTGTGTGATTGTGTAGCTTACAGAAATTAGTTAATCTTTGACAAAATAAATAAACCCTCTAATCAGACTCCGTGACGAATACGTACTAGTGTTATAATAGGACGACACTATACAAGTCGATTCTGTCGCTGTACTCAGAATCCACCGTTTAATTTCTCCACGTCACGTCAGTTCGGTTTCCGTACAAATACAAACTGTAACACACATGTGTAGGGGACAGAATTGGCCGTTCCATATTATAAGATTACAAAGAGTTAATAGAGAATAAAGGGTAGTGGAATAGTTATTGTCTATCCGTGCGGTGACGAGGGGGGAATACTAATAGGAGATTACAGAAGGAAACTAGTTCCGGGATTCGGAGACTTCATGCTGGTATTGGTTGCCGTGATTAGGGACCTCCTTTCGTAGGTACATGATTTTTATTTTCGTGATTAGAGATTCGATTACGTAAAAAAGTAAATTTTTATTAGCTGCCATTTTTGTAAATATCATTGTTAATTTGTGTATTTATTTGCAAATGGGTTCGTTTTTTTTGGTCCAGGTAAATTTAATTTTAATGAATTTACACGAAACATAATGTTTTCGCATTAATCCTAAATAACCATCAATTTAGGTTTAGACAATGATAATGTTGTAGATGATGTTACCACCTTTTCTGATATGAAATATATATCACCATTTTGAATTTAAATAATTATGTGAGATTGAACTTATGATTCTTAATTAATGATTTTATTATTAGGTAACGAAGCTATTTGCTATTCCACCTCAAATGAAATATCATTTCGTAATTTCTGCGTTTAAAAGGGATTATGCAAGACAAGAATCGGAATAAAGTTGAGACTCTCTTGTACCTACACAAATATTTGTGGTTGTGGACAGAATACAAATACCCGGTATTCGCGCACTAACCTGGTTTGAACACAATACGATACGCTACCTGGCATTCCAAGTATCACTCGAGTTCGAAGCATACGCAAGTGCCGTGATTTTCGTAATAAAAACTCTCCCGGACAAAGGCTCCGCCTGACTGCCAACGCGGGAACCCGCCGACTGAATACATAACCAGAAAATCCTTTATGCCCCAAAAATGATATTTTGTCTGTAAATAAACGCTCGAGTAAACCTTTGTGAGTATAACTTGGCAGCGCGGTTTCATCAGTTTTTACTTTGTCGCCCCCTTATAAGGTTATTCCTAAATTTAATACCTTTGTTGACGACTTTGTTTTATGATTAATTCATGGTACAAATTCAATTACTTTTTCACATTGGTGACCATGTGAGTAAAAAATGTGAACCAATAGATCTCTCATGAAAATAGGCTGGCAATATGCTTACCATCAGGCAAACGACCCGCTTGTGTGTGCCAATAAAAAAAAACATAGAATATAAAATATTTGATTGTAATATGTGCTTTAAATCGTAAGTTTCATCAAAGGCACTGAATCTCTTCAAATCCAATAAGTGATTAAAACGATTCGCCGATTTCATTCTTGACTGATCAATTTTATTAAGTACGTAGATATAATTTTAATTAGTCTAGATAAAAGAAATTTAAGTTGAACATTATGAAATATTTAGTCTGCTAAGTTAACATTTAAGAAAATATTTTAAATCGATGTCTGAATACCTTTATTTACGTTACTAATACTCAAATGGCTTTAAATATCTAATAAATATCTATTATTTTGATTTGTTGGACTAAATTTGAACAGCAAGTTTGCAGACGCTAGTCCGTATCCTATAATAATTGCTAATGTGTTTATACGGTTGTCTCTATATGTAGTTGGTTTGTTGGTTTCATGCAGCAACGGAGCAACGGATCGATATGATTTTTGGCATAGATATAGTTTATGGACAGAGAGTTGTTAACCTCCGTCCTTAAACCATAGGCCACTTTTTATTCCGCAAAAATGCACTGTTCCTGTAGGAAGGCGGGTGAAACCGCGGGCAGGAGCTGGTATATTATGTCGCAAGAAATTGGCGAATCGCTCACTTAAAAAAAATAAATTAAAATGGACCTATATCACTTTATTTTTTGTCTATATACGAGTAGCATTAACGACACATTTTCATTGTAAATATTTTATTAAACTAGCATTAACGAGTAGCTGTGTAGAATGCATTTGTGTATGGACACGGTGTACCGACACGGCAAGTATCAAACAAGTGTCGAGTGCAAAGTGTCTAAGCTCAGACACCGGTCGGTGGTTCAACGATTCCTTTAGTAAACCACTCGCGTAAGCCACAATATAAATATTAAACAGTAAAGTGGTACGGCCGGTGTTGTCCTTCTATGACGGGAATCACTGAGTAAAATTACAAGTGTTTCTGCTAGAAAGAAAAATTAGTATCAACGATTAGCGCGTAGATTAGGGCCGCAAAACTATATCGACGTTTTGTGTTTGCGCATATGAGAACTTTGTTTGATAGCATTTGTTTCAATCAAAACTGCGTGAAGTTCGCAAAAATGTGGAGTTTCAAAATCTTTTTAAATAAGAGCAACGATATGGTACTTTTAATGCTGTTTGGTAATTTATTATATAGCTGCGCTCCTTCGTACATGACATTTTTCTTTTGGTAATTTGTTCGTGGGGTCAACAACTGTATATCATAACCTTGTTCCAGAGAACGTTTTTGTAGATGTGAATTTATTTTAAATGATATTTGTGTATGTATTTATGTTGTTATTAGTTATTATGTAGTTATTAGGTTATTTTTTATCACTATTTCATACATTATCAAGCTTTTATGTTTCTACTATTGGAATAGCGGCCTTCTCTCAGATAGAGAGGTATGGGCCATAATCCACCATGCGGGCCCAGTGCGGCTTGGTAGATGTCACAATCATGTCCTCGAATTTTGTGGTTCTAGAACATGCGGGTTTCCTCACGATGTTTTCCTTCACCATTTTAGAGCGAGTGTGATAATTCGGCACATAGCTAGACATAAGTAAGTCATTGGTGCGGGCCGAATCGAGATTCGCACTATGGGGCGTCGGTTGAGTTTTTCTATCATAGCGAAAAAAAATCACAATTGCATTGATAGTATAATTGGCCAAGTATAGGCCCTCAACGCCATTTACCACTATTTAATAAATAATTTATTCTACTATTAGGTGGTCGGACCAACTCTTCTGCGAGTGTCCGTCTGGGTTGGTAGCACCACTATGCACGTGCAGTCTGCCGCAAGTATTACTGTGTTCCGGTTTGATGAACAAAGTAGCCAGTGAAATTACTGCGGGCTTATATGAGATTTAACTTAATGTCTCAGGGTAACGAGCGCACTGCAGTGCGGCGCAAGCCTTTGTATTTCAAAGTTCGGAGTGGTACTGCAATTTGGGCCGGAGAGCGTTATGCTTATCACCAGGAAAACGACGCAGCTCGTCTCGTTATCAAATAGGTAGCATAAAAAATAATAATTTGAAATTAAATATCAATTTTTTATTTCGAGGTTCTCCCGAAACTACGTTGCTGGTTTTGCAACTAGCACAGCGAATTTTCCATCAAAAATACGTGAAGACCCAAAATCGATTAAAAATGTAAAAAAAAACATGTCAATATTGTGTAGAGCTTTATAAATTGCATTTGTGTCCAGCGGCGGTGTCGGACGAGTGTCGGGCTAAACACGCCACACCGGGCTCTGGCAGCAGTCATTCCTTTAGTAAACCGCTCACGTAAAATTCTGCCCAACACCTGCACACGCTAGTGGGACTTGAGACATGAAAGATGAGCGGACTACGGTAACTTTAAAGTAATGAAATTCAAAACCGTTTTTTTCAACAAGATTTTTTTTTGGAAAATATATTTTTCCAAATAAGCTTTTATAAATGAAAAAAATGAAAATTTAATGAATGTTGCTTTTTTATAAATGTAATTGAAACTATTTCAGAACTTTGTAACAAAAAGGCCTGCATAACACTGCATTGTGCTGAGACATTACCGTAACGAGCCTATAATAATATGTACTCGTATACACTAATTATTTTGTCTCCGTCTTTGGACCACTGGTCTAGCTCAATGAATTCTTTCACTATTGGGAAGCTACATTATCTATGACTGCTTTATAGGCTATAATTAATCTTGATTCCACTCATACGAAGCTGCAAGCAAAGCTATAGCTAGCAGCTATAATATTTTCCTGATGGAACTACTAAAAATCCTCTTGCTCTTACGTAACGCATTTTCTGGTGCCCAAGCGGCTTCTACTTACATTCAAGTTAAATATTGTGGAGCATTAATCACTGTGTTTCAACAAACACACTTAAGAGGTTTGAGAGCTTTCCGCGTGATTACTATGCACCGACTGCCAAGCCTTACTTATGATCAATGCTCAATTGATAGTACTATAGATAGTACAGATCAAATTATATATATCGCATTGAGGATGACAAAACATATTGAACCAGTGTCTTGTGCCCGGGAACCTTCATGTTTCACTTGTATTACACATTTTATGTTAAGGTGGGTCGGCGGGCTGTAACCTACGAAGTCGCTATGTATATTTCGCAGAATAAGGAAACATTCTATACCTAAAGTCGTGAACAGTTTGGGTCATTATATTAAAAATGTAAAAGAATTTTGCTCGCAAAACTAAAGTGTGATTCGAGATGTAACAACACGTATGCACCTATATATACTATAGGCCTTACTAATAAAGACTGTATACCGGTTGAATAGTTACACAATGTTTTGTTCCTTTCGATTAAATTTTATAATGTCAAAGAACAACAAAGACGAAATGGTCTATAATTATTCAACCGCTATACAGTTTTCATTAGTAAGGCTCTATTACATATAAGTAAAATTCGAAAACTTGACATAGCTTTGACATGGTTTCCTAGATGCTTTCGCAGCGGGTACACTTTCTCAATTCGTCACATTCAGATAGTCCAATTAGCGATTCGTACAATTCGCAATTTGTGCAAATTATTATTTACTCTTTTTCACTAGGTGCACGTAGGACTAACTCTTCTGCGAGTGTCCGCCTGGGTTGGTACCACCGCTTTGCTCTTGAAGTCATGCCAAGCAAGCATATTCCCAAGTCTTATCATCGAAATTAGAACGAATTAATAATTTATACAAACCAACAAATTGAACTAAATGCGAGCTATTAGCTGCGGCTTCTATAAGTGAGTACCCTGCCTAGTATAGTTAAAAAAAAGCTTGAAACAAAAACAAACAATTACAGCCACTTGGCAAACGTAACATGGTTCACTAAATATCGTGCTTCACTGAACTTATTTTCTTTATGACCGTAATTAAATTTGGCAAAGTCGTCTGGAATTTGTTTGAAAGTTTACAAACTATCTTTAAGCAATTTGTAATAACGTTTCTTTTATCTATGCAAATATTGCGGAGAAAATAAAAGTTAATTATTCATTTATAAGTTCAATTAAGAAAATATTTTCAATAGTATTTAATAAAAATATTTTCATTGGTTAGAACAAGTGGGTTTTGATGTTCATAAATTAATGTTTTTCTAATTAAAATATTTTTACTTGTACACTTTTATGTCTTTTTCAATCTCAAAATCTATAGCCTATCAGTGTTGTTGCAGCTGCACTTGATATCCAGTTCTAATCTAAGTTTTATTATATACTATTCTATAACGAGACGAGCCGGTCGCTTGCCTGATGGTAAGCATAACGCCGGCCCATAAAAATAGCAGTGCCATTCAGAACTTAGAAACATAAAGGCTTGCGTGGCACTACAGTGCGCTTGTTATCCTGAGACATTAGATATTAAATCTAATAAAACCAGTAATTTCAAAAATTAAAAAATATACTGTTTTTGAAGCCAAGCTTCAAGTGTGCACAGTAATAAGAAGTATTGAATAATTCTGTTGAAGGTAGCGAGATTCTCAACAAATTGGAGGACACTTCAGCATTTGTATGTGTCAAGTGGCCCCGTCCTATTCTAGGGGCACTTGTCATCTCTTTCTTATATCATAATAACACTTCAATAATAGAAAATGTATTTATATAGGGAAAAGCAATTGCATCTTTGAAATGTAAATTTATAACAATGTTTATTTGGTATTAACGAGGAAAAGGAATGATAAATATATTCTTAACATTAACTGAGGTTTATTTTTATTTATGCTCAAATCCGGTATGTGTTTAGGCCGCGTGTACATTGTACACGTAGCTTGTAAGCATGGTGCAAGTTGTATGCAGCTTGAGTAGTGGAAACGTAAAATTGCATGCAAGCTGTAGTTTGCATATACATGCAGCTTTGAAATCAACTTTCATCATGCATGTATAGTTACTTTTACAATGGAAATGCAGTCTAAGTTTTAGCTCTCAAGGCGTTCTGGTGATGAATATTGCATAAGTGGCTCAGCTCAGGGGTAATGCGTTCTGCCACCTCATCATAATGGTTACGTTTTCATTTATTTGTAAATGATAAAATAGACCTAAATTGATAACGTACTATAAGAAGTTGTTTTGATTAATTTTTTTCACTAATCTACCCTCATTAATAACGTATTTAAATGTATAATAATAAAAATAATTTTAATTTTGAATATGACAGTCTATATATAGCTGTGATATATAGTCAATGGTAAACTGAAATTTAGTCAATTTATGAAAAAATCGTTTTAATAAACATGAAACAGTTCCAAATTGACATGTAATTGGCAAAATGCCATAAAAAGGTAAGTAATGAACGTAAAGAATTCAAAACTAACCATACCTAGCAATTAACAAAAATGCAACGAATCAAGCTCAGACGATCGACTGGAAATGTCCAACTCTATCAGCCGTCCGACCCGGCTAATCCCTCGCAAGATAAAACATTCACTCATAATGCAATTACACCCAGAACTAAGCCGGCTCTAAAACGTAATAAGATAAAGTGAATTTCCAGCACATGCAAGGTGGGGCTCGGGTTGTGAGTACCGTCCCGCCTCCGTCCGACCCCCAGAAATCGAGTTAGTAGCGACAGTATTTCAATTTAAATGCTATACCTAATTTCAACCCTCCTGACAGATTGGCGCGACACCTTTGAATGTATTAGTTAGTCGATAATGGAGTGTTCGGGCTCTCATGAATGTTGGTTCAGTAAAGTAGCTCCTATTGGTTCAGCTTAGTTGTTTTCGCCTGTCTCGTTTGGTGCCTTGCTTGTCGCATACTCGACAAGCAAGGAATGGTTTAGAATAAATCCATAAATCCATGAAAACACACTTTCGCATTTATTATATAATAAAGATGTAATAAATGCGAAAGTGTGTTTGTACTTTTGTTATTTTGTCCTTTTTTCACGCAGCAACGGAGCAACGGATCGAGGTGAATTTTGGAATAGATATAGTTTATGGATTGGAGAGTACATAGGTTACTTTTTATCCCGAAAAAATGCACGGTTTCTGTGGGATCGCGATTGAAACCGCGGGCAGAAGGTACTTTACAATCCGATCCGAAAAGATTTTTATCATTGGGATAAATATTATACTATATACTATTTATAAGATTATCTTATTGTGTACTTTAATTTTTCGCAGCAAAGCCTTTCCACACAAAATAAATTATGCTAATACATTGTTATTTGCAGAAGAAAAATTCCACTTCCGGCCCATTCCACCTCTGCTCTCATTTGCTCTACCCTCGTTTTCGGTTTCTGATCTCTCTCACTCTCGCTACTGTTTCCGATATTGCCTCACTGCCCGTCCCCTGTTTTTGCTCAATTTCCGGTTTCACTGCTGGGTGCAAGCTTCAACTGGTGGCAGGAGCCAAAACGAGCCCAAACGCCCCTTTTCTTACTACCACTCATAAATATATATAGACCAAAATTATTACTGGAGTCAGTTCACATATTACACAGTTAATCAGAATTTTACTTAGGGCCTACTGTTTTTTTATTCTGTTGGATAACAAGACGAGCCAGGGATTTGCCTGATGGTAAGCATAACGCCGACCCATAATAATTGTCACCCACCACAAATTTTTTTTATTTTTTTTTAATGTTATTTGGTAACGAGACGAGCTGGTCGTTTGCCTGATGGTAAGCATAACGCCGGCCCATAACAATTGCAGTGCCACCCAGAACTTTGAAACACAAAGATCTGCGCGGCACTGCAGTGCGCTCCATACCCTGAGACATTAGGTAGTCTCATAAGCCCAGTCATTTCACTGACTTCTTTACTCAACAAACCGGAACACAATAATGCTTGCACATTACTACTTGGTGGCAGACTTATACGAGCAAAGTGGACGAACCCACCCAGACTAACACTCACAGACTTCCGTGACTCACACAGTGACTCTTGTTAGTCCTGGTATGTTGTACCTATATATATTTATTGTATATTAAATTAAAAGTTAAAAATAACAATCACCGACATGTATCTTGAAGTAGATGTTTCTGTATCTGGAGAATTAGGAAATACGCCAATGCTCCCAGGATTATTTATTAGTTACTTTATTATTTTGTATTTTCTAATTCCACAAAAACACAGAACAAACACTTGCAGTTTTACACATTTTATGTACCTACAGTCCTACATAAATATTTGTCCTGTTGCTAGAATCGAACGCAACTTACACGCTAAATAATTTAAGCCCAACAACCTACATGAAATCACTTGGACTATCATGAAATATAGTTTTACCAGTACTAATATTTTCCGCAACGTATTTCCTTTTCGCATTTATTTCCCTTTCGTGTTTTTAAGTAGCTTTTATCCTCAGTGGCTTATTTTCACAATAGATTTTCCCTAATCATGCTTTCTACAATCGCTTTTTTCTCGGCAGCATTTTCCTTCACTCGCTAATTTTTACTCAAGTGTTTTTGTGTCTACTTCTACGTTGGATATGTTTTTGTGACTTTATTATTCTCCAATAGTAGTGAAATAAATATGAAATGGATCCTGGTTTGTCGTGGGGTAAAATTAAAATTAGGTTTGGGTTAAATGACAACAGAATCGCGGCTAGTAACCATTCCATCATTAATTGGAAGACATCCACTGCTCAGCTTAACATACGCCTCCCTCCAAAATGTCGGTTGCCTTAATCTACGTCGATTGGCAGGCGTCATGGTAATCGCAGTAGATAATAATGACCATTTATATTACTTAAAAACCAAAATTTTATATAGATATCAATTCTATTAATGTTTCTTTCAGAGTAATACCATTAAAGAAAATACTATAGTTACAGGGTTGAAATACAAATTGGCTATCTACGGACTTTTAAGCAATTTGATTTGATTTCTTGAAAGCCTCCCTTCGCTAAGGTATTCATTTAAATGGACGTCCATAAAACGAATTTCATTGCATCTCTCATTGCTCTCCAACCTTTTATTTACGAAGCTGGAACACTCATTGGAAGTTTTATTTGCATGTTTTAGGAATCGTTGTTCCGATGCAAATTATTCGGGTTTCTTTTGTTTTTTTCGCACAAAGCCTTCATACAACTTGAATGAATGTTTATATAAGTCAATTATACTCGTATAGGAAATAGGTTTTAGATTATGACTTGATTTTTTACTTTCACAATTTGTGATTGGGTATTTTTGGAAATACAACGTACAGTTGGTTGTATGTACTATATACACTTTCAGATTCTTAAATGTATGTAAGTAGCAAAATTGTTATGCAAAAATAAATGTATATTGAATTACGTTGTCATATTGCCAATACGTAATTAATTGTGAAACGTAATACAGTTTCCTTATAATAATCTCCAAGCCAAAGTAGGCCTATAGATAATCCAAATGTTCTAGCCCACTATATACCAGTTAGAAGCGTTATACCCAGCATGCTGGCGGCATTGCCTCCTTGAACCGCAATGCTGATCCGTTGAGCCGGATATTAAGTACCAGCATTTTGGTTACGCATCGCATCAATCAAACGCTCTGACAAAAATTTGAAAATATGAGCTCCCGGCCCCTACGGACTCAATGTTTCAACGCCAAACGGCTCAAATATGTTAACGCGTTAACGGCTCAAATATGTCAAAATTTGCTCGTGAAATCTGCCGCCAAGCAGTAATGTGCAAGCATTACTGTGTTCCGGTTTGATGAGCAAAGTATAGCCAGTGAAATTACTGGGTTTATGAGACTTTAATACCTAATGTCTCAGGGTAACGAGTGCACTGCAGTGCCGCGCAGGCCTTTGTGTTTCAAAGTACTGAGTGGCACTGCAATTTTTATGGGCCGGCGTTGTGCTTACGACCGGGTGGCTCGTTACCAATAAATAATATAAAAAAAAACCGTAAGCAATATGTATGTAAGCATTTGCTTTTTTAAATAACTACGGCTAATATGTAAGAACATAAACAGCACAGCTGATTACATCTGGCTATAATACTCAAGGTTTAGGCATTCCTTTCTTTTCCATATGTTGAAAGACATTTCATGCTTAATTTCACACTGTTTGCTTGGAAGCAATTCTGACAAATTTTTGGCCGTAATTTAACACTTCAATCTCGGCTAAACGAAACGTAAAATTGAAGAAGAAAATTGAAGAGTTCAATTTTCTTTAGAATAATTACCTGTCCACCCTTTCAAAGTTGACGGTTGATTTTTAAATTATGAAAGATCAGATTACCGTTTTAATCTTGAATATTGATAAAAGACTTTCCTTTAATATTTAAGGACGTTTTCAATATTTTTCGTTATCCTGCTATGACATCTCGTTTTCTATGAAAGAAGAAATGATTGCCGAAAAACCCGTATCATTTTGAAACATTTATAAAATATGTGTTAAAACTAATAACCCAGTGGTTAGGTTATAGCTAAAATTAGTTTCTCGATCACAAGAATCAACGCTTTGGCGTAACTTTAGCTAGATAGGTGATACTAGGTGCATGAACACTGTTTTAAACTTTCACGGTTATTTACTAATTGAGACATTGTAACGGGATATTTACCATGATTATTATTGAACGATGAGCACCCGATATTTCGACGCTGTTGCAAGCATCATGTTCACGGGAATACATTATTCTTACAGTATTCCCGTGAACATGATGCTTGCAACAGCGTCGAAATATCGGGTGCTCATCGTTCAATAATAATCATGGTAAATATCCCGATACAATGTCTCAACTAGGTGCATGGTAGGACTAACTCTTCTGCGAGTGTACGTCTGGGTTGGTAACACCGCTTTGCTCGTGAAGTCTGCCGCCAAGCAGTAATGTACAAGCATTACTGTGTTCCAGTTTGATGAGCAGAATAGCCCGTGAAATAATTGGGCTTATGAGACTTAATACCTAATGTCTCAGGGTAATGAGCTACAGAGTTGTGCAGGTCTTTGTGTTTGAAAGTTCTGAGTGCAGTTACAATTCTTATGAGCCGTATTAAGCTTACCATCAGGCAAACGACCAGTCCGTCTCGTTGTCAAATAGTGTAAGTTATTTCTTAAGTTATTAAGTACTAAACACTTAAAAAAAAAGAAAACCATAGTTTTAAATCAACTTATATAACACATAGGTATCAAATCTGGAGTCAGATCATCAACACAACACACCACACAACACTGTGAATATGAGGTAAAATACAGTTTCTTTTTGATCTGTGCCCTATTATAAATCAAGAGGGAAGACCTCTGCAATGTATTTTTATGTCCAACCCCTGAATGGGTCTCTGAGCGTAAAATATGATCGGTTAAATCTGACACAAAGAATATATACGGTTCCTTCACGGGAACAATAAAACAAAATGTTATTATCGATCAGGGGCCTTACTCCGAAAATCGAACATCGAAGTTTCGACGGGTTGCAGCTTACCTACTATGAAACTCACGAAAGTGTTTTGGATCCGACGTTCGATTTAATTTTCGTAACTTGACATTTAGTCTTTCAAGAAAGTGCGATCCGTCAGCCGAAGCGTCGTCGTTCGATTTTCGGAGTAAGAGCCCAGAACCGAGTGCCTGCACTCTGTTAACTCTTCGAATGTTTGAAGACGATATTGAGACGTTGAAAGTAATACTTTCGCTACTATAGTCTTATTAGATTTAAAAAGGTCACATGGCGGCATTAAGATGAAAATATCGTGTAATTTTGAAGTGACTTATTTAAGTAAGCGAGTGGGTAGCTGTTTGAAAAATCCATTCTGAAAAGTAATCTAATCTGGTATAGAAATGTTATAACGAAGAACAAAGGCTCTCAAATAGAAGTTATCACTTGCTACGATTTTTATCAAAAATGTCGTTACCAGTTCGTAGGTCATACTCTTCTGCGAGTACCAATCTGGGTGGGAACCATTTTTTTGCTCGTGAAGTCTGCCATCCAAGCGGTAACGTGGAAGCATTACTGAGTTCCGGTCTGATGAGCAAAGTAGCCAGTCAAATTACTGGGCTTATGAGAATTCTTAGATATCTCAGAGTAACAAGCGCACTGCAGTGCCGCGCAAGCCTTTGTGTTTCAAAGTCTGGGTGGTACTGCAATTGTTATGGGCTGGCGTTATGCTCAGAAAAATGACACGCTCGTCTCGTTATGCAGTGATATAAAAAACACTTCAGAGTGATTCATCATTAATGTGCTCACGTCCTTCTACTTCTAGTTCCATTTAATTCCTCCTAGATTTATCCTAGATAACGAATTTGGTATATTCAGAACACATATTATTATCGGTTCGGGCGGCTTTCGTTCCTGCCAAGAATGTCCTGGCACGGCCATCGGAGGGCGCTTCACACGTTAAAACAATCCACAATTAAAACCAAGGTACGTGCCAACTCCACTCTGACCAGTCACAATTTATACGGCGGCACATAACTTTATTTAACCAATTTCGCCGTAATTTTGTTTAAAGATTTTGAACGTAATTCGGTTTGAACAATCCATTTCCTTCGAGGTTTATAATGCTGCAACAATCGTAACTTGATTAAAGAACGGCAAACAAAGTGCAATTTATCTTGGAGCGTGGTTTGTAAATTAATTTCCAACTTTGTGATTCAGTTCTGCGTAATCTAATTGTAACTTATCAATATTTCATTACACTTCTTCCGAAAGTATAACAGGTGGTCTTTCATCTCGCTGTTTAATTAACATGAATAATAGCTATAGTGGTATTGTTTGCTTTGGGAGAGTGACGTACAGACGTACAGAATATGGTAGCCCTAAATAAACAACAACATAACCTTGTTCATATTAACACAGTCCCACTAACAATTAGGATATTATTCTAGCTTTGACCTTTATATAAGACAAAGAGTATATTTTTGCTTATATGTTGGTAGTAACTCGTCTACTACGTCCACAATGTAGTGGTAATGCTAAGATACAAGGGTGGCGATGGGGGATGAAGCATGTATATAAATGGCGGTCGTCACGAATGAGTCTGTCATCTAATCTTAAAATAACTTGCAAAATATCTGTTGTTTTTTACAGAATAGTTTTAAAATAAAAGAAAAAATTGTAAAGCAGATATCAGACCACGATTAATAACATTTTCATGGAGAAAATGTTGACTAAAAAACTTTTAATATAGGAGCGGTAATGTACACGAAATATTTGTATTGAATATAAGTAACAGTTTTAATATTGAAAAAATAAACACAATTTAAACTTACTACATACTCGTAAAGCATAATCATTATTAAAACGATATAAACATTATGTTATTAGATTCTTCTTCAAGAGTCTGTCTAGGTACCTACTTAAATATACCACTGCTTTGTAGTCTGCCGCCAAGCAGTGCGTAAAAAATTGTAAAGTAGATATCAGACTACATCTTCGATGGATAAATTAATAACATTTCCTTAGAGAAAATATTTACTCATATTCCGATTTGATGAACAAATTAGTGAAATTACTGGGTATATAAGAATTTATACTGATATCTCAGATAACAAGCAGTGCCGCGTAGGTTTTTTTTAAGTTCTGGGTGGCACTGGGATTTCTTATGAGCTGGCGTTATCCCAGTTCCCACTAATATTATAAATGCGAAAGTGTGTTTGTCTGTGTGTTGGTTTGTCTTTTCACGCAGCAACGGAGCAACGGATCAACGTGATTTTTGGCATAGTTATAGTTTATGGACTGGAGAGTAACATAGGCTATTTTTTATCCTAGAAAAATGTACGGTTCCTGTGGGAACGCGGGTGAAATCCGCGCGCAGAAGCTAATAGTGCTTTCAATAAAGCTCACGATCAATTCGTATCGTTACCATGCAGTAGCATATTTCTTCAAAACGTTGTATGTAATATTTAGTACTAGTTTCTTTTCAGGAATAAATTTTAGGAACAGACAAGAATTCTTAACTCTTCTAACCTTTCCACGATAAGTAAAACAGCGAGTAAAAGAAATAATTCATTCTGAAGCTCACTCAAGCGTCTAAATATTATTGAAGGTTAAAAAGGCTTCTCATAAAAGTCTCACAACTGTAGTAGATAAGATCCCACTCTTTGTGAAACAAGACTATTTACTTAGAACTTTTAACAAAAGTACTACAGTCTATTATTCTGTGCCAGTTAGTGGGAGTTCTGAACGAGCAAAACTATTGAGCTCAATACTAAACGTACTATTTTGTTCCAACAATATGTTTTTTAGTCTAAAATCTAGCAATGAAAGTATTTTTTTGTTGTAATAAGTTTGCACTTGGACGACATATCACCATTTTCGATCTAGATAGGCTTAGATAGATGACCTGACTGACAGTTTATAATGTGTTTCTTTGTATCTTAGGGTAAGATTCTGAGAGGAGTCTAAGCGGGGACTCACGCTTCGATATGTCAAAATTCGATACAGTTTTGGCATAATATGGAAGCAAAAGAGACTAGCAGATAGACTAGTCTATGAATCTTAGTGTCGTACCTAATGACTCGTACTACCTATTACGCATCTATTAATAAATGCAAAAGTGTGTTTATTGGTTAGTCCTTCTTTCACACAGCGACAGAGCAACGGATTTACGTAATTTATTGCATAGAAATAGTTTATGGGCCTGAGAGTAACATAGGACACTGTTTATCTCGGGAAAATGCACGATATTTGTAGGAATTTCCATGCGGGTGAAATCGCGGGCAGCAGCTACTGTTTTTTTTATAATATCAATACATTACATAGACCAAGACTAAGAAAATAGCCGACTAGTAAGTTATATACAAGTTAGTTAAGTAGTTAGTTAATATACAAGTTTCTAGAAAAGGTTGCTGTTTTTGATATAATCCACCAAAACTTTTAATAGCTGACCCATAAAGATTATAAAAAATCTCGGAATCATAATCAAATCAATTTTCCACTTTTCCATAGCATACTGCACCGCACAAAGACATGAAAATCTCATATCCTCTACTACACTCCATTTTGCAAAGTAAAACTGTAATTTTTACCGAGTTGTGTACCATACGAGCACGCTAGGTGGCGCAGTAACGGCTGCGCCAAATTGAAATTCGCCGTCATTTTTTACCATGACCCAGCTTCCAGGAGGGTTGCACTACACACTGCACAAACGAATTTTCCCTGTCATATATTCATTTGACAGTTTTGAACGTCATAAACACAATTTTTATGGCTTCCTGACTGCACTCCACTATGCTACAATTTTATTTGCACGTACTTTCTCTGTGAAATTTCTTTCCGTGAAAATGAATCTTGATGAAATTGGGACCAAAGATCTGTATAATTGTACCTTTTGGTATGTATAGAAAAACGAAAAATTACAAATATTGCTGATTGACTTGATTCCACTAATCATTTCCTACTATCTTTAAAATTAGGAACTTGAACTATTATCGATAGTTTCGTAACGGCCTCTCTCTTTCCAAAGAACAGTCCAGGACTAAGGGATGAAACATGTTTTAGACCTGTCAAATAGATCCACTTGTTTGTAAATACTGTAAATTTAACGGCCACGTAAATTTAAAGGCCACACGAAAATATTTGATAGTTCTTAAACTATATTAGATCTGTCAAACATCGTCCATCTCTGTCTCATGTTATTTATTCAAAAGAGAGAGTGAAACTTAAATTAGGTTTATGATGGTGACGCCAGAATCGAGTCCAATGTCAATAAAATTAAAATTAAATTTACAGAATTAAAAAAAAGCATAATATACGAATCATCTAAATTAAAAAACTGAGTATAATATACCAGCTTCTGCCCGCAGTTTTCACTCCCGTTCCCACAGGAACCGTGCATTTTTCCGGGATACAAAGTAGCCTATGTTACTCTACGGTCCATAAATTATATCTATGTCAAAAATCACGTCGATCCGTTGCTCCGTTATTGCGTGAAAGAAGGACAAACCAACAAATCAACAAACTAACAAACACACATTCGCATTTATAATATTAGTAGGATTACCAATACAACAGACAGGGCATTACGTACAGTTTCTATTTATAGCAGACAATCAAACTTATGTATTAGCATTCACGGTCCCATTGATAGGATGAAACGATAGCTTGTAATAAATAACCTTTTATTCAGCCACGTTGGACGATATTATTGAAATTTACAAACGTACTTAGGTTATTCAATCAATTTCGTAAAGTTGAAAAGCTTATCTACGCACTGAAAATAGAATTTTATTGAGTCATCGGTTGATTAGTAGTAAATATATTGATTACAATAATAATTAGGTTAGGCCTGAATTTGCGCCAAAAGCTAGATTAGCAAATCCGGATTAAAATCAACATCAGCGGATTGAAATTTAAATAAAATGACCTAATGATTCCAGACAAAATGGTAATTTTAAAACTTGTAAAAATGATTTGTGTGGTAAAGATGGATCAAAAACCTTATCCTTTTTAAAAGTGTAATAAAAGTGATGTTTCCAATACCATGTTATAAGTAGTGGTAGCTAGGTGTCTTCCAATAGGCAGCCCACAGTTTCTAGCTCAAAGTAAATGCATTTTTCATGTAGTGAGGGCAACTTTTACCGTAGTTCACTACGTACTCGAGCGGTCGGCGTACGGTGCGTACCTCTTTACATTTTATTTTTGTTCGTGATAAAAAGCAACTCATAGATTTATTTGGAAGATATTTTTTGATGTGTAAGCTATGTCGTTACTGCTACGTCGTAGCGTTTACTACGGTATGTTTAGCAGAAAATATCTTAGCGATTTAAGAGTATTATATGGTATGCTGCGCCGGCTCACCAGCTGGAGAGCTACTTGTAATTTTAACAGACTTAAAAAATAGAAAGACATTTAATTTTTTTTGTAGCGATGTGTGTTATAATTCTTTTTGAAATGTTTATTGGGTTTCATACTATGCCAACCACTACATTTATCAATGCTAAATGTTTTATTTAAGAAACATTGTAAAAACTTTTTTCAGAAGAATCCTGACGAGGGTCTTGCCCTTCTTCTTGATCGGTCTATATCAATTTGGAAAGGGCACTTAGTGTCTTTTATTTTTTTTAACTTTCACGAGTGCTCACTTGGGGCCCATGTGATTAAAGAATTTTGAATTTGAATTTTATCAACATCAATCAATCAATCAATCAATTTATGTTATTGTTACGGAGACGGATTAAAGGAGAACTCGCCGAAACATATTTTTAATTTTTCTTCACTTACAGACGTTTTCTACAGGCAGAAACATGATTTTTGACCGTTTCAGGACACAAGCAATTACATGGCATTATTTCCTGAAAACACATTTTCAGGCCGTTTCCGGTCCCCGGAACAGTCTTGAAGGTGTGTGAGACGGACAGCCTATACGTTTGAAAGAGAGAGTGGTGACGGCCCAAGCTGAGGTCCGTACGGACGTGGTTAGATCCCACGTGGCCTTGCGCTAAACAGCGATTATTAGGGCTGAGCGCCTTCTGCGTTCGCCCACTGTCCGGTGACGCTGCAAGACCAACAGCAAGGTAAAAAAAAAGACCGTGGCTAAAAACCAGTTTCGATTGCGATACCAAGCAATACACATCGAAGTGAGTTTAAAACGACTAGTTATTGACTGTGGTATCTTGATCGAGTGAATTTCCTAGTGATATTTATAGTGAATAGTGTTGCAAGTGATTTCTTTTGAGTTCAATAACATATCTGTTACGGCTACTTTTTATCAAACGAAACTTACAGCTCGTGAATTCAAATTCAAATTCAAAATGCTTTGTTCATATAGGCCCCAAGGAAGCACTCATGAAGGTTAAAACATTGTGTTAACTTCGCTACCTAACAATACAAATAACTTCACCTTGGCGGCTGTCAACTAAGTAGTATCATTATATTTATTACCACTGTATTCTTCTTTCTAACATTTTATCTTAGCAGTGTGCAGTGTACTCAAACTATTAAATAAAACGTATATGCACACAGACCCGCTAACTTTTTAAGTCGAAGTTGTTTATTTCTCCGTGTGTAAACCAGACAGTGGATTTAGTATTCTGTAAGGGAATATTAGATTGAAGTTAATTTAAAACAAGACAACCTGACTTACAATTAAATTGACTACGTGTTTACTGTCAACTTCGTTTGAGGTACACTAAACGGAAGTTCTGGAGGGCTTTATATCACTGAAGTACAATGTTACGTATTTTGTTTCGTGCGATCTTATCAACCGAAATCTGAAATTCTAGTACGCAGTTTGCAGTGAGTTTCGTACCTGTCGTACTCTTTAAATAATAGAAGTTTCATAACAATACGGGCAAACTTTGGAATTTCGTTGTCAGCCTCTTACGCTCCTACTGCTGGGATACAGGCCTTCTCTCAGAGAGAGAGGTATGGGCCATAATCCACCACGCGCGCCCAGTGCGGCTTGGTGGATGTCACATGTCCTCGAATTTTGTGTTTCTTGAACATGCGGATTTCCTCACGATGTTTTCCTTCACCGTTTTAGAAAGAGTGTGAATAATTCGTACATAACTTGATATAAGTCATTGGTGCGGGCCGAGTCGATATTCGAACTATGGTGCGTTGGAATGAAAGTCGCACAAGTTCCTGCTCGGCCACACTCGCTCTTTGCGGATTTGTATTTTGATGGTTTTTAATATGTGAAATCAAGATTATAATAGCACCATGACCGCTTTGTGATCGTACTTTTAGTGCCACAATGATAGATAAATTAAAAGTACACGCCCAGTTTCTTTATGTTAGAAGTATATAAATGGAGTCTAGAGCATCGACGCAAGGTTGCCAGTCTTTCTGTTTTCTACAGGATACATTTTGGAGAGTGTGCACTGGGGCTGCATGACTTGATCCATCCCCATTCCATTATCGGACAACCAGACGTACTGAAATTCGTCATCCATTTATGGTTGACATCCCTCCTATCCGCACTAAGCGTTTTGCTTCGACCTTCATCATGCGGACGGCTAAAGAGTGGAACTCTTTGCCGGCGTCAGTTTTTCCCGAACACATACAATCTGGGAGTCTTCAAGACAGAGTGAATAGGTATCTTCTGGGCAAGTATACTATATACATCGTCGACCGCATCGTCATTTAACATCAGGTGAAATGGCGATCAAACGCAAGCCCAAAAGTTAAAAAAAAATGGTTAAAAATGGTCTTGGGAATTGTTAATTTTTACTCAAAATAAATTTGCAATGTTTCGCGCATAAAGGTAGATTGAATAACTATCAGGTATACGGTAACGTGATATAAAAGTGAACATTGAAAAGTGAAAGTAAAGTTCAGCGCCGTTTGTGGAACATTTTGTGGTCGGAAGAGAATAAATAAACATAAAAGAGATTTTTCATTGCACCATCCATTCCGCTGCATCACAGCCAAGCCACGGCGTCAAACAATTTTAAACTTAATTATAGTTTCTTATGTCTCATTACTCTTTGCTACATATAAATTCTCTGCCATCTGCCAAACTGTGCTGGGACTAAAGGTGTTCCCAACTGAACTTCCAGCCCGATACGCAGCATTTGATCGACCGGAGAGATTGCAACTAAGTTCCCACTCAGCACAACTTAGTGGTAAGGAAGTTTAGACTACACGACGCAAGACTCGCTACTGAAGTCTCTTGAAACCGTTTGATGATTCTTTGAAGCGGGTGACGTGGGTTTTTGTGACCGTTTAACGCGCTAAGGACTAAACGTCCCTTCTGCTATTTATCTATGTTCTTGGAAAACTAAGTTTATTATTATATTTAAGTTATTCGAAATTTCATCAAAATCGAAGAGTTAGTGACGCTTTTTTGTTCAAGCCATAGGCATAAGATGTACAAGACCAACAGTGACATATAAACGGTGTTGCAAAAAATAAATGCAACTGCGTGCGTGAAATAGTGTTGTCATGATTGTGGCACAATATTATCGATATAGCTTTACTGGCGAAATCATAGGATAAAAAATTTGTTAATAGACAGAAGGAAGGAATTAAGCCAGAAGGTAGATAGTTCATTTGTATTTACAGTACAGTTACAGATTTCGTTTACTTGGATGACATATTTTTTCGGTTATTTTGATGTAACCTATTGAAACGATTAAGACGAAAATTATATGGGATCTTTCTACATCAAAAAAAGAAAATGGATTCTATCTTTCTTTCTTTCATCAAAATTGGAGGAGTGGTTTCGGCTGGAAAATATTTAAAATCTAATCTATCTAATATCTATGCCGTAGTCGGATAAAAACTTTTGAATTTATAATTATTTAAAATTACGAGTCAATGACGTTTTACAAACCATTGTAACCTATTTCAATTTTATTTTAATAATTGAATACTTAGTTAAATGTTCGTTCATTATTAATTTTACAAACTGTTGAGACTCGTAATTAATTAATACTACTTCTGTACCTACACAGTTTCTCCAATAAATTTATTTCATTTCATTTCAAATTGAAGCACGAGTACTTCACCAGCTAAAACTACCCATACTGAGAAAAACAACTGCGCATCGTCTCCTATAAAAGACCCGCGTCGAACTCAGCAAGTCCAACATCGATCTAATCTCGTCTGGCGTGAAGTCACGTATCACATTCGCGCATTTCCCGACGAAATGGTGTCGAACAGTACACCCCGCACCCTATATCAACATGCTGAGGACGAAAATTGTTTTTATAGATTCGATATTCTTCAATTTCAATTCGCGCTCGATCGTTCCCCATATTCGGCGACTGGGCGAGAAGCGAAATCGATTTGCGTTTCAATGAGAGACGTGAACGAAACGGACTCCGTTTGGGGTTTTTTTTATGATTTATTTATGGAAATAAGAAAGGTGTATCTGAGAATTATACTATTGTTGTATTGTGAGTTTGATGTAACATAGACTATGTTTAACTAATTTGTTTAATGATTATAAAACACCGACCTAACTAATGAAATTTCAAATTAAAAACAACTTTTATTTAAGGTTAGCTGTAAAAAATATTCGATTTGTGCATTTCATCGATTATTCGGAAACCCCTAGGTTTTCGATGATACATTACCAATTATTCGGAACACTCATGGTTCTACGGTTCATTTGCTCCCATAACAATTATTGCAGTACTACCCTGCATAGAATTTTGAAACACGAAGTCCTGCGCAGCACTGCATGGTTCTCCTTAACCTGAGATATCAGCTTTTTAGTCTCATAAGCTCAGTAATTTCACTGATTACTCATCAAACCAGAAAACCGAAATGCTTGCACATTACTGCTTGGCGGTGGACTTCACACGAGGAAAGCGGTGGTAGGTACTCACCCAGACGGACACACGCAGAAGAGTTAGTCCTACCACCTGATTAATTTCTCATGTCCTCTTGAAATCAGAGTTACATTTAAAAATAACTACCTACATTACAGTTCCAATACAGCTGTAAAACAATTAATTAGGCTAAGCTAGACTGCACCGAGCGGGATCTAAGAACAAGTTGGCTCTAATTCAGCAAATAAACGGACAATTTAGTCGGGAGCAGGCTGCAAGTTATACCGATTTGTAACTGTCCTGGGGAAGAGCGCGATAGGTACTGTATTATTAAGTTGGAACGACAATCTACTGCATCTACATTTATACATTTTACTTTTATAATATTGATGCCAGTAGTCTATGGATGAGAGATCGGGGTGAGCGGCAGAATGAAAGGGAAGTCTAAAACTCAGCTGTGGGAGCGAGCTGATCATTATATTATTTCCTGTGAAATTACTGGGCTTATGAGACTTAATACCCAATGTCTCAGGGTAAAGAACGCAATGCAGTGCCACGCAGGCCTTTGTATTTCAAAGTTCTGAGTGGCACTGCAATTGTAATGGGCTGGTGCTATGCTTACTAACAGGCAAACGGCCAGCTCGTCTCGTCATCAAAAGGTATGAAAAAATCTATGATCTCGGATCTATGCCCGGATAGGCAATAACGGAGCCAACAATAAGATACGAGTAGGTACCCTTTTTAGTATTTCTTTTTGTAATGGGGCAAAGCACAGGCTATTTTTCTTCCCGCAAAAATAAAAGATTTCTGTGAAAGGCTCCACGTGGGGGAAATAGCCACTTCTAGTACCTACATAATAATTTGAGAACTACATACGTGGATGAGGTTTTCCGTGGGAACGAAAGAAACGGTCATTGATCTTATTAATTATTTTTAAAACGTGTGAATGAATATCATTGTATAATGTAGGGCACAGCTGTGGGGGCATAATAAGGCTGATGGTAAATCATTAACTGTTGAATGTACGTAAACAAGCGGTGTACGTGAAAAATATCAAAGAAAAATTGGTTCATGTTTACCCAAGAACGTAACGTAAAGTTTTATTTAAATCCAACAACTTTACCGAGACAAAGTAAAAACACTGCCACCGCCACCCACTGGTGGGCCAGAACATTTGGTTTATCTATAGGACTTGAATAGTTTGGTTTTTGTAGCTTAGTGAGATGTAGTTTATGTAGTAGCTAGACAATAAATGCTATATTATCAATGAAACATTGCTTCATGTTCTCCCAAGAACGTCGCGTTAAGTTTTAAAACCCCACAACTTTATTAAGACACAAAGGGTAAATGTGGCTTGTCTATCAGCCAATGGCACTCTTGCTGTCAACGACGTTAATTAAGACTTGTTTTACGATATTCCTTTACACTAGCCACAGACAAAGCAATAAGTAGCTACGGTCTGTGCCAGCTACTTACTGGACTAAAAAAGACACCACACGAAATGAAAATGCAAGGCTTAATTTTATTAATAATGCAAAAAATAGCTTTCAAAAAAGCGAGAATCGACTTCAACCAAAATATCGCGATATATGAAACTTCATACCTTATTTTTCTACTGTTTGGGGTGGTATTATGTCATAAAATTCATAAAAGGACCACGCTTGAGAAAAACTGTATTCTCATAAAATAAAAAATCATTTAAATCACACAAATATATACATCGAAAAAATTTCACTTTCTTCAGGATTCGAACCTCCGCTTGTGTCGGTTAACACTATAAAATATATTTCATCGTTTAAATTGTTTAAGAGTTGACTGAGAAATCGAGTAACATAGCCACAAAAAATACAGTCGAATTAAGAACCTCCTTTTTTGGGTGTTGGTTAAAAATGACCGAACTTCAAGTAAACACTCTCTACAGTTTGCTTTTGTTCGGCATCAACAATTTTACGTGTACACTAGTTACCGAAATGAAACAGAAATGGGTTGAAATACAATAGTTCAAACTATCGAGGGCAAAATTAGGTCATTTACATTTGAAACCAGCTTTAAACCGCAGGTTCGTTAGAGTCGATACCTTATTACCTGGGAGTAGTTTATGGAATACCACAATCGGATCGTTTATGGTATTTCATTTATCATTATAATAATGGATATGAAATCCATATTCATTAAATGAAATGGTTTACATTGTCTGTTTGTATTTGCATCACATAATAATTATTTGATGAGCAAAGTCAATGAAATGACTGGGCTTATGTGACTTAGTACCTAATGTCTCAGGGTAACGAGCGTAATGCAGTGCCGTGCAGCCTTTGTGTTTCAAAGTTCTGAGTGGCACTGCAAATGTTATGGGTCGCCGTTATGCTTACCATCAAGCAAACGACCAGCACGCCTCGTTATCCATTAGTATATAAAAAAAATATTTTTATGCAAGTCGGGTCCCGCTTTTTTAAAAGCAATTTTGTGCAATCCATTTCCAATAGAAAATGTTTATTATTGTTATATTATAATGTTATGTTTATGTGAATATCAACGGTGCGATTGAAAGCCGTTGGTGAAGTCAGCTCGTAATAAAATAGTTATTGTCATTTTTACCTTAGACATACAACAATTGGGATGTTGACTCCATTTTTTTATGATGCTAATCAATTCGTTTTCTCTTGAAAATCAAATGTCTATATCGAAAAAACTGGAAATCGAATGCAAACAACGTCAAAAATGAGACCCGAAGTCAGGCGGATCTTGTGAGTGCTAAAACGCCCCATACTAATTGGCCTTAACGCGTGACGTCACATGATCAACGCGGCCCGTAAAGTACTAAAACACCCGTTTTTGTTGATATTGGGCGTGAAAAACTGCGTTTAAGTACATAGTTGTCATACATTTGTTATTCATTAAAATGTGAAGAATCTGATAGTATAGCTGTTTAAATTACTATTTGATGATAAAAATAAATCGGTGAATTCTGGAAAGTTTTAGATCCAGCAGTATCTTTGTGGAAATTATATATTTTTTGTAAATTTAATTTTTATTGTGTTAATGTGAAGTTCTTAAATCTATATAAACACAGTAGTTATGTGTTTTGTGTTTCATGCAACTACCCAATTGTAGATAGATCTTGTAATCAATAAAAAAAGTGACTTACATCGTCATCAATCCGTTGGATAAGGCTTCTCTCAATAAGCGCCACTGAACTCGATCTTCGGTGTTCCTTGTAAAGTTTCTGTTAGCTTACATTGACTATGTAAAATATCGGCGAAAGCAAACGAAATTTCCTACTAAATTAACTTATACATGCGAGCATAAATCCTAGAGCAAACCTGCATACAAATCGAAGCAAATCTAAAAATTTCTCACTATTCCCAACTGTAACATTTGCACCCGCAAATCGCTAACCCAATGATTACCGATCAGAAGCCTTTATATACCAAAGCTATTGTTAAACGCTGATTAAGTAGTTTGTATGCCAGAGGATAATTGTGGAGCAACCTAGTGGCATCTAAAGGTTTAAAGGTTACGGGGTCAAAGCGGTGAATCGGTTTGTAGAACTAAGAGAGATAGTTTTTTTCAATAACGAACTTGTAATTATTGTTCCTATAGATTTATCTAAGTGTGACAATTGGGATGTTGCATGAAACACAAAATACATACCTAATTTCTGTCGTTATACAGCTTCAGAAGATCACATTGACACAATAAATATTAAGTTCATAAAAAATATATAATTTCCACAAAGAGACATCTAATAGTTTCCCAAATTCAATATTTTTTTATCATCCATTAGTAATTTAAATGATACCAACAGATTTTTTTTAATTTTCATGAATAAAAAAATGTATTTCAACTATGTACTTAAACGCAGGTTTTAACGGCTAAATCAACAAAATGCATTTTTTTTAGTACAGATTTACGGCCCGCGTAGAACAAGTGACGTCAGATGTTCTATCCAATTTGTATGAGGCGTTTTAGCACTCAGTAGATCGCCCGACTTTGACTCTCAATTTTGACGTTTGTAGCGTTCGATTTCGAGATTTTTCGAAATGTATTTCAACTATGTATTTAAACGCAGGTTTTAACGGCTAAATCAACAAAATGCATTTTTTTTAGTACAGATTTACGGCCCGCGTAGAACAAGTGACGTCAGATGTTCTATCCAATTTGTAAGGTGCGCTTTAGCACTCAGTAGATACGCCCGACTTTGACTCTCATTTTTGACGTTTGTAGCGTTCGATTTCGAGATTTTTCGATATAGACATTGATCAACATGAGAAAACGAAAAGATTGACATTATAAAAAAAAATGGAGTCAACATCCCTATTTGGTGTAAGTATTACCTATTAATAACTAGGTAGTATTATTATAGTACTAATATAACTGGTATCATAATTCTGAGTTCCCATTGGGATGGGCAGAGGCAAATCGATAGTTTTTTTTCGTTGTTTTCGATAAGTTAGCGTTTGACCACTATTTCGTCTGATCTTAAGCGACGATGCTAGTGACGATGTGAATACGCTACACCTAGAACAGGACTGACTCTCAAGTGAAGCTGCTGGAACACATTGATTGATACTACGCACCATATTTTATTTTACCAAAATATCAAGCTTATCTCAGAATTCGAGCCATCATGTCATCAGCGTGCCACCTCACATCATCGCTTCAGAAATCCCATTCAATTCCACAAATACGAACTTATCAGAACAGACACCCTGACTGGTATTACACATACCGTTTCAATAATAACTCTTGCTTAATCGTCGCAAGTTACTCCCAGTTTAGCGTCACTAATGAGCTTACCGGGTTTCTTGGCAAGCACATATCTTACGCTTCTGCGGCCAACTAAAACGTAAGGCTTTCCCACGCTGCAGCGCGACCGTATTTGTTCTACTTGGAATTGTTTACGCGTTGGTGCTCTATGTACGTTGTGTCATCTGAGTTAGCAGCTGTTGCATTATGTAGTTGATATTTATTAATGTAAAGCAAAAACAATTATTGATATTAATCCTTGTATACATTTTAAAGGAGTCTATTCAACGGAAATACTGCTATTTCTGAAACTATTTTTGTTACAAAAATACAGTGTCATTTATATTATATTATTTGTAAACAGTATATAAAATTGTAAATAACGCCCAATGACTACATACATAAATCCTGCCACAAGTTTTCCCTCTAGGCAATCAGAACACCATACCTCGACCTGTTTTTAAACGTACAAATTGTTGTCCTGTTGCGGAAATCGAATCAGGAATCTTTGTGCTACAGAAATAAAGTCCATCAACTATACCATGTGGGCTGTCAATTGCACAAAGTATTCAAAAATCATTTTCACTCTCAATTCTGTCTATACAAGCGTTTCATTAATTCTTACGAATTTCTGCTCTATTGTCGCCCTTTTCCAATCACGCACCCCTGAAAGTGAAAGCGGTGACGCGAAAAAAACTTAAAGGTCAGTTAATGCATTCGGTCGACGTTTCCATGTCATAGAAATTGGATATTCTCTCACCATGAAAGCGAAAAGGGAAAAGTTGGTGTTATGGACGGTTGGACGATGCCATTTGGCAAAATCGCCGCCAAAGTTAGAAGAACGATTTGTAACGTGGCATAGGGCATTTTAGCTTTTTATTTTGATATGTATTTTAACAGATTTCCAGAAAGAGTAGGTTCTGTATTCGACTAGATTTTTGGGTATATTCCCAACGTCCCTACTACAAGCCCCACCAGTGGGAAGTTGTAAAATCTTATCGGGCCCTCTAACTCATATAATGTAAAGATCAGTTTTTACAAATCAGTACAATCGGCGGCCTTAACATTAAGCGATCTTTGAATAGCAAAATAAATATACAATTTTAGATAAATAAATAAATAAAATATAATACGAACATATAAAATCTATCAAGGTCCTTATATTTTAATAACGCCTTTAAATGAAGTCGAAATTAATACCGTGAACTAAAAATACCTGTCCGTTTAAAAAGAGTTGTGAAATGTGTCACAACAGATCGCTTTTATGTTGGATTTAATTTTGAAAGGGTCGAAAAAGTTTATGAACACATATAAAATGATTTTTAGGATCTTTCCAAAATGCTCTGAAAAGGATCACTTAAATTAGTAACAGCTTTGATAAATTACATGATCTAACAGTAACAGACTTTCTGATTTGGCTGACGCTGACCAAATCGTACACCAACAACTGCCTACAGACACGTCAGATTTTGATGGCGCAGGCGATCCAACCACAAACGACTAGTATTAGTTACTACGTTCGGTCCAACCATCTTACACGCGTTTCAATTTATTTGTGGTCGGTTCTCCGACTGTGGTCGGCCTATATATGGCAAATCGAAACGTGTGTTTCTAGCAGATATTGGTGGTATTCTAGCATACCAACCCTATACTTAATTTTAGTTTCACTTGCTCTTTCTAAATAAAGATATGAGAATGGGATAGAATATATTTTAGACTTGTCAAATTAAACTGCCTGCTTATATCTAGTGTAAACTTAACCAGACCATGAATTTAGTGGCGTCTAATTTTTGAAGGCTAGAAGTTATTTGACTTCTCTAATACTAAACTTGGGTATATCAAAAATCTGCCATCCCTATCTTATGTTATGTACTGAAAAGAGAGAGTGAAACTATAATTAGGTTTAGCTCTGAAACGCCAGAATCAAGGCCATTATCCTCTAATCTGCAAAACAAAATGTAGGCCAAGATAACAAAAAAAGAAAAGAATCGGCCTAGTGTAAAAATGTTTTTTTTTGTGGTAACGGTAAGGGTTTCTTTTTTCCTTTTGAGGTATAGAACCCTAAAAATAATGTGTAATAATTTTTGTGAAGTAAAGTTGCCATCAATAATATCATAACAGTTAATTATTCGTCGAAACTAAGATACAGTTGATTATAAAATGTCCGAATATTAATGTTCAATTCAAGGAGATTTGATAAATTAACTTTTGAAATTAAATAAGTTCCGAACCTCGAAACAATAAAGTTACTTAAACAAACAAACGGCGAACTTCCATAATTAATCATTATTAGTGGAATTTGATGAAAAACTGACTAAAGCAGATGTCTTGTATAGGTAGGTCATCGTCATTATAACTATACAAATAAATAAGATTGAAGTGGTCTGTTTGTAATATCAAAATAACAACTTTTTACTAAATGCATATGAAAGTAAATAGTGTACCTATGACAACCATTTTGAAATTTTTATCTGTCTGTCTGTCTGTTTGTTCCAGGTATTCTCCAAAAGGCTGGACCGATTTTGACGGCCCTTTCACTGGCAGATAACTGATGCTACAAGGAGTAACTAAGGCTACGTGGGCGAAACCGCGGGGCACAGCTAGTTGTTAATTCATTGAATTAACATTTTATGTCTCAGGGTAAGGAGCGAACTGCAATGCCACGCAGGCCTCCACCTGTTTGTAAAAATGTTGAGGCACTGCAATTCTTACTAGCAGTCGTTATGTTCACCATCAGGGATACGATTTGCTCGTCTCGTTAATGTTTATAAAAAATATAGTCATTTATATAATTTCCCTCAGCTCGCATTGCTCAATAGTTGTAGCTGATATCCCAGACTACATTGATCCTTTATGATTTTTTCTTTTGATACAAAAATCAAAGAAATTTAATATGTTCGAAAGGCTCACGGTTCATCCAGCATCCTATTGTGAAAAAATCTATTGTGATCTGGTATTGATATCTTGAAAAGTTTTTGTGGACATCACCGTCGCCAAATCTCTTGTCCTTTCAGTGGATATTTATATCAGTTTTTTTATGAAAATAATACCATTTCAGCTTATCCCGAAAACCAGCACTCTAAATATTTCTAGACTATATGGACTCTCTAGAAATAGTGGGATTTCACATTAAGGAGGCGCCTAGACACATACTCCAACTTTTTTATATTATAGGTATATGGTAACACGTACAACTGAAAATCATACGTACATAGATAATTAAAGTCTTTATTGAAACATCATGATACCTTTCAAATAATGTTACCTACAATTTGCAGTATTATCGCTAGCCGATCTCAACCAAAACACTTTAGATTACACCAATTTGCACATCTGATGATCTCATGATGTCTGACTGACATAATAGACTAATGTCTATTATGTTCTCATTGTTGGGAACGCATATGGGCCGAGAGAGTTTGGGTCATAATCAACCACGCGGGCCCAATGAGGATTGGTGAATGTTACATATCCTCATATGTTGTGGTTCTTGAACATGCGGGTTTCCTCACAATGTTTTCGTTCACCGTTTTAGAGCGAGTGTAGTAAATTCATAATAACTTGATAATATGTAATTCGTGAGGGGCCGAGCTGGGATTTGAGCTTTGGTGTATCTCATGTTTCCCGCTCAGCCACACTCGCTCATTTGCGTACACGCAATAACAAATGTTTCAAACTTGGACAAAACTAAATTCTATTAGTTTAAGCATACACGACTACCTAAGTTTTTGATATTGAATTTTCACATAGAGTTTTCAGCATGATATTTTTGACACGAATACTTAAACATGCTTGCAAATAATCGTAGTTGACTTAAAATCTCTCTCTTCTCAAATATTAGGTACCTACACAAAAAAAATATAAGTTTTCCCTTATTTTAAAACCAATAAAATTATTACTATTACCTACAGTAGTTACGCTGAAGCAGTTTTTTTAAAAGCCTCTGAGACGAATAAAGGTAGCCAAGGCAAGCAAAACGTAAACTGGAAGGAGCTAAAAGCTCTGGAAAGGTTCTGCATTTACTCTTTTGCATTCCATCAGCAAAGCTCTAAATTACGCTGGTATTTGCTCGAGCCACAGAATGAATTGGCCAATCTGCTAGCTACGATTTAAGGCATTGCACACAAGCTTTTTATTGAAATAACAGCTGTTAAAATAAATGTCGTATGGTTTGAAAATTATGTGATTATACTGAGAAAATAACGTGGTAGCAAAAGCGACAAAGCGGGGGGCGGGGGCCGTGTTCTAATTAAGGTAGAGATAGATAGTATATTGGGCCATTGAACAACGAAAAATATACGAGTATCATATATATGCATCGGCACAAACTGAGCGTTCGAGTGGTCGCGACCGTTTTTTGGCTCACCTGCCACGCTCACTCGATCACAAAGGCTGGCTTCTCCCCACCCGCACAAGATAGGGAAAGATCTGTGGTGAGAACAGAAGGGGCGCTTGGGCGCGTAAGGATGGACTAAGCACCCGAACGCCCTTTCTGTTCTCTTTATTTTGTGGCTACAACGGTTCTATTTCCAATGTTCGAATCCTAGTTGGTCAGGGTCTATATTTGCGAACGATGGTAATTATTTGTTATTATTAAAGCTGTTTAAATTCAGCATAAGACTCCTTTAAATGATATAGTCTAGTCCGTATTTGTTATCTATAATGTATAAACCCTTAGTGCATAGCTGCGGAGCGGTGAAAAATGACACTATAAGCGAGCGCTTTAAAGCGATGAAAAAGCACCGCAAGATGCACTTTGAAGTCTGCATGTGAATGTTTACAGACGATGCTGTTCGAACCTCGCTTATATTGCGGTGGGTGACATCGGTACCCATTTCCGTTCCATTTTCCCGATTTTTAGCCAAACTACGCTTCGCAATGCCAATATCCAGACGAGAGTATTTGGCAAGGTTTTAAAAACCGCAGTTTACATGCGAGGTAGATTCAGAATTCATCATCTATTGTTCTAATTGTTTACTTAGTTCAGAAGTTTTCCTTTTTAGGTACAGTTTTCAATGCTTCTTGTACGTGACGGTTTTTCGTGTTTTTTGGAAATCGAATTTTATATGAGAGGTAGCGGCAGGCTTCAGCATTGATTTTTCTTTAACAGTTTTTTTATTTTAAATACAGTTTACAATGCTTCTCGTACGGTGAAGGTTTTAAAATATATGCTTATTCGCTTTCAGCATTATTCATGGCGCAGGGGAGGTTTGGCGCAAAAATATTGCAAAAGCGACGGCGAAATTGAAATTAATAATGTTGGCAGGCTTCTGTTTCTGTTGCTGTTTTTTCTTTTACACACAATTGTGCATACGATGTTTGAGCAAGATAGAAAATTGAGAGTGAGAAAAAAAATGGTTCGTTTCAAATGGCTTTGGGTGTACGTGCGTTAAAATAAAATCGAAAATGTTTTACAATTCACACAGTCAGGTTAGATCTATAGGTTGGATATAGTTTTTTAATTACAAACATTAATTTGTTGTTCAATTGAATTCATGAAATCACTTTTTGAATTTGTTCACCACTCTGTCGTAACAGATTTTAAGCCGACATTCATAAAAGAGTAGCTTATCAGTTTGACCTCTTTTTTTTGCTGGACTATTTAGATGGCGAAATTAGTTTGTTGAGCCAGCATTTGGTCACAAAATAGAGATAGTTGGTCAACCGTCGCACCGATCAGGCGTACTTGTATTTTTGTGTTGACATAGGTACTAATGTATTTTTGAAAATTCTTCGATATCCCTGAAATTTACGTATGTTTACCTACTTCAATTTGTTTGTTTTTGGTCGTGTCAATGTGGCAATGCCGCCCGCATGCTGGGTACGCTGCCAAATGGTAGTGGGCTAGGACACATTTGGATTATATATAGGCCAACATTGGCTTATAGATTAACAAACTGTTTTTGTTTTTGTATCTAGGTTATATTTAGTATTTATGTAGTAGCTAGTTAATAAAGGCATATAGCCAGTTGAAAAAAAATAGTTCAAATGTATAACTACTGGTAAGGTGATATTGAACGAATAATGTTTTTGTATCAAGCAAAACTTACATTCTAGATGCTCCTAAAGTCTTCAATGTCTATCTACGATTTTTGTTACTCGACAAATTACAGACCCCGCTGCTCTGATTTTCCTCTCCACTGCTCACTACGTGTTCACACCTGAGCGATCTATAAATCTGCGGGCCTACGATGCGCAGAGGGTTCACAATAAACGATAAAGTAGTCTTGTCCTACTTTCCTCAATGATTCAGGGAAAATACTGATGAATCTTTTTACAAAGACGGTATTTTTACCAGTCCAAAATTAATTGGGCTGGTTGGCTACATCTTCAAATTCTTTCAATGGCATTATCACATGATTTAAATTTCGAAATACTGTTTTTTATAATATAGGATAAGAAGACTACCGGGTCATTCGTCTGATGGTAAGCAAACGCCAGCCAGTAACAATGACAGTGCCTTTCAGAATTTCGAAACACAAAGGCCTGCGCGGCCTGCAGTACGCAAGTTTGAGACATTAAAGTCTCATTAAGCCCGATAGTTTCAACGGACTATTTTGTATTTATTTCTTTTTAAGAAAATATAAGATCACTAAGCAGGGCTTGAACCCATTACCATTGGAATAGGATAGGCGGTATGCTTCAATGATAAATAAGGACGAGAAACGTTGGTACATAAGGTAGCTAGCTGCTGCCTTACTACTTTCTACCTCCTAACTACTTAAGGACGTTATAGGCGCCAAGGACCTTGCTCGAATGGGCGGAGTCAAGCGCACTTCACCCGCGCAGTCCGCACTACGTCTTTCAAGAACATCGCAAAACCTAACGTCATAGAACACGCGGATGAACCGCTACGAAGCGCTACCCGCACGCGCGCACGGCATCTTTGCCTATAATTCTTTGAATTCATTTAGTGGAAAGTTCTTCATTGAAAGTGAAGTGTTGAAGTGATCATCATTTATTCGTAAATAAACGTTACGGATGCACATGAGATTATCCAACGTTGAGATTGATCTCAAAATATCGCTCTGGACTAAAATAAAAGTACAGACAGCCAATTTGCTCCGTAATTTTGAAATTTGTTACACATTTTGACCCAAAAACGAACTTTTTTTATGTTATTTGGTAACGCGACGAGCTGGTCCTTTATTTATTTATTTGAAACACCAACAGTACACATATTAAATAATTTCTAGTTTTACATTTACTTATTTCTATTCTGTCCTTTACCTGATGATAAGCATAACGCCGGCCCATAACAATTGGGATGTTGACTGATTTTGGGAAAGTGTTTAAAACGATGCGTATGGGCCTAATATAAGCCAAAATATTTAAATTTACTTTTTAAAACAACTAATATTTTAATTTTCATGTATTTTAAATGCCGTTTTAAATTTCGCTCCAAAACGCCAATGACGTCACTTGTTCAATACCACAGAGTACTTTTCTATAACACTGTAAAGTGACAAGCAAAGAGAATATAACCACTACTACCTAGTCTGTGCTACGTTTAGTGACAAGTTGATTCGATATTTTCTGTGTATGTATTGTTATGTATTAAAATAAAGTTTTTTGAGCTTACTGATTTATATATAGGTATGCTTTGGTTAATTAATACACTTTGAATCTATGATACTATTATATATTCATTGTTGGTTATAGAAATAATGATTTTTGGCATAATAAGTACTTACACGGAGGTCTTTACATTTCTAAATTCAGCAGAGCAGATATTATCGTTTGTCGAAAAGAAATTGGCCACCGTAAAACAATCCATTCTCGGCAAATTGGAATTATTTGCCTTTATGAAGCCACTTTCCATCATGGGAGAATATCCAAGAGTAGAAATAAATTTCGAAAAAGTGGCGCCGAATTCACGGCACAGATAAATAATCACAGAAATCACTCTAAAATACTAAGCACAACGAGCAATATACTCATTGGAGTTTTGGCGGGAATGCGAAAATGTGCTGTTGTTGATTTTGTGTTACTTACTAATACGCAAATCACGTGGAGCCAAAAGCAAAAAAATATATATTGAACAAGTGACGTCACGCGCGTTTTATGTCACGTGACTTCCGAGTGATGTGATTACATTTTGATTATTGAGTTAAAATTAAATTCCTTAAAAATAAACAAAAATATTGTGTTTTATAGGATTTCTGTCACAAAAACTACCGTTTCGCGGCAAAATTATATTTTTATTTGAATACAGTCAACATCCCAATTGCAGTACCAATCAATACTTTGAAACAAAAAGATGCAGCACTGCATTGTGCTCGTATAAATAGTCCTAATAAAAAAAAGTAACTCAAAATATACTATAATAAATATAGCGTCCATGCGCACACACAATATAAATAGTTCCTATCTGATTTCCCTCTAGACGCTAGTCTTCAAACCCACACGAATAGAGAAATACTTGTGTCGATTGTCATTCACACACACAAATGCACGTAGTCGGTGGACAGCGCCAGCGGATCAACGAGTGACACAACCTCCCCGTCTGATAGCTAGCGCACGACTGCCGCGCGCGCCCGCGCAGAGCACCTCCAAGACTTGGACGTTTGGAAATAGATTTTTTGCTATTTTCTTTGAGAAAATGTTGCTTGATTTACAAAAGAAACACGTACTTTAAAGTAAATTTTCTTCCTTATTTTTTGGTGTAAAATTAATTCCAAACGTCTAAGTAATTTAGAAGTTTTAGGGAAAATAGTTTTAAAACAGCATGCTGTTAAATATTTTTTCAAGCCATAAGTAATGGTAACACAAAAAAATCAATCAGTCAAATTAATGCCCTTGAATTGATCATTCAGGTTGTATTTTTTTCAAGTCGGTAAACCAAGCCGTGTGGGAGTTTTAGGAGGAGAAAGTAGTCGTTTTGGCGTCCCTAGCCCCTTAAGGTGCTCAGTTGGTATATAGAGTGATTCATGCGATCAGCGGAAGTCTTGAACCAAGTACCTATGTTCGATTATCGACCATGTCGTCACTTCTTATTTAACCATGTGAAGCAATAATCAAATGCAGGTTTTAGTCGTTTAGTTATTTTTACTATTAAAAAACAAAAACCTTCCGGTCACAGCTATAAAATAAGACTAGAGATGATTGTGATAGTATCAATACCTACCTAGAAACCTGTAGACAAACAACTCTGCTCAGTGGCGTATTTTGGGATTCAGCGCCCCGGGCCTGCAGGCCCCACCGCCCTGCCGTCGCGCTTTTCACTATATACGATAGCCCCGCGTCTTGGTGTCTATCAATCTTACACCCACGACCACCCACGACCACCTTACGAGATTTAGGTTCTTATTAAGAAACAATGTTAAACGGGGGTTCAGTTAAACATAATTTTTTCTTTGTTACTCTTTGACCATTTAAACTGAATCGAAAGAAACAAAACAGAGTTTAATTAAGTATTCAATTGTTTATTAATAAGAGCCTTTTTTTAAATTTCTTCTGCTTGCGCCGCCCCTCGCAGTCTGCCGCCCCGGGCCCTTTTGGCCCTAGGGTAAATACGCCCCTGACTCTGCTAGTGTTTCTGCTAAGCAAAAAAGCTGTCTTAACTTTTAAGCTTCATGCCATTAAAACGAATTGAAAGCGACAACGGCAAAAACATTTTGTATCTATTGTATATTTAAAAATAAAACATAAAAAATTAGCTTCCATCCACCCCCTATATCCCTTTATAATTTGTATAGTATATCGGTTATTCTCATGTATAAGCTATATTACTGTAAAGTTTCATCGAAATCCGTTCAGTAATTTTTCGTAAATGTGTAACAAACATCCATACATCCATCCTCACAAACTTTCGTGTTTATAATATGATTAGTAAGAATGAGACAAAAAAAAGCCAAAACTGTAGGTAGAATTAACCTAAACAACTATTTACTATAACGCAATATCTGTGCATAAAACTAAACTATTATATACCAACTTTTAAACTTTCGCGATTCGAAAACATTGTTTACTTTTAAGAACGGGACTTAATCGCGATAAAAACACAGGTTTATATTTACCTTCTTCTCGTGACCACGATCAATGCAACTTGATCGAAACGTCGAGGTAAATATAAACCTGTGTTTTTATCGCGATTAAGTCCCGTTCTTAAAAGTAAACAATATTATATACCAATTTATTGAAATATCAACATTATCAGCCAATCCATCGTTATTTAGCTCAAGTTTATGCTTGGTCAAACTCTATTAACTCCATCGTTCACTTAAACAATTTGAGACGGGAGATCGATATCTACTCCAATCTATAGCGCTTTTACATCGTTCGACTTCCGTCGGTAAGCATCGAGCTGTTCTGAAGATGATTAATTTTCCGCAGATGTAATGTCTTTCTTCCGCAATTTTCTATGAATGGCGAACTAACTTGAACTAAAAATACTTGAAGCATCGGTAATCATTTACCCAATGGGTACTGATAAGAAAATAAATGATGAAAATTCTTTGCAGGATTCAAACGACTATCTCATAGAGTAGTACTCTCTGTCTTATGTCTGATAAACGGAGATGTTCTGACTATACTCCGTTCAACCATTTAATTTACTTTTGACATAAGCATTAAGCACGCCTATGAAGTTCCATATATATTGACAGACAAGACACAAGTATAGACCAAAAATTCAGTGCTCCATGGACGCTGTTTTTTTAAAGAAGCAACGTGTTCTTTTGCTCCTATTTTAGTTTGTTGTCGAATCGATATAGATTCGATATCGAATCGATATTGATTCGATATCAACAAAAGATCGATAAGATTATTTCATGTTGATTTTTCCATGAAATTTTTGATCAGGTCTTCGGTCCATCGAGTGGAGAGTCTGGCCTACTACATTTACGTCTTCCGGTTCGTGGTCGCCTCTCCTTCGCTTATTGGTTCTGCGAGCTATGTGGCCTATTGCCGTTTCAATTTGCTAAATTTGAGAGCTGTCTTAAAATAAACCAAGTCCTTTTGTCTAGCACAAAAAGGTGTCCGAGCTTCTTTTCGTTTAGTTTCTGAGGTAAAATCGGTTCGTATAAATTACATCCGAATCTACTGTTGTAACTGGGCGCATCTCGCGATAGTTGCGGTTAGTTAGACGCATAGCATTTACTTATTAGTAGTTTCCTAATCCGAACTCAGCCAGCACAAGTTCGTTAACTTGACACCGTAGACGAACAAAAAAATAAAAATGGCGAGCTGAACACAGCAGTGAGGCCTCAAAAGTACGCCGCGAGTTTGCTGCTCGATATTGTTATTACTGAATTGCTTCTAATTACGTATAAGTACAAATTAATGCATAATTCCTGAATTAAAAAAACAATTTTAGCGATGTACAAACTTAATACCTAACAAAGATTGAATCTCTATAAAAACACACAAACAAAAATCTTCACTATTTTAATCACTTTTAGTATTCGTGGTTAAAATACAATGGAGACATTTGAAAGGGTTTTAGTGAAGCCGCAAATTGGATCAACTTATACTTCTCATTTATTGCATACTTTTGGTATAGCTTCGGCGCAAACTGAGGCGGTAGCCGCGTTTGTGGGTCTCCTACCGCACACTCGGCTAAAAAACCGGCTTCTCCCTACTGGCACATAATAGAAAGAGAACAGAAGGAGTGCTATGGGCGCGTATAGACGGCCTTTGTTCTAGAGCGCCCCTTCTGTTCTCTCTATTTTGTTGCTACTGCGACTGGAGGCCGTACCCAGCCATTGGCGGCCGCGATTCTGTGGATTCGCCTTGTGGCTGCGTTTAGTTGCTGCGTCTAGTGGTCCAATGTGCGGCAGCACTTAGTGGTATCCGTACTTGCGTACTATAAGTATGTACGTTACTATACAAGTGTGTTTGTAGATTTGTTGGTCAGTTGGCTTGTCCTTCTTTGCCACAGCAACGGAACGACGTGATTTTTGGCAAAGATATAGTTTATTGGCCGCATTAGCACTGACTACTTTTTATCTCGAAAAATGCACGGTTCCTATGGGAATGCGAAACTGCAGGCAGAAGCTAGTACATAATATATAGCATGTATGTAGGTCGCAATAACAGCTTCAAGTAGTTTAAGGCCATAAACATTTGCGTTTATTCAAGATATAATTGAGAAAACGCTAAAATGAGCTCTGAAGATAAAACAATACAGATCAATTTTGTGGCTCTGCATTCCCCTTTTCGTATGATGGATGGGATGTACGAATACTCGTAAACCACTGCAGTTATGCATTGATGTGGGAGAAGTTAGCTCGATAAAACTCATCACAGTTGATGGAACATGTAGATAATAAAGAATTCAGAAATAATTCGAAGCGAAATTCGAGCGTGATAGTGGTGTCGATTCTGTCATCTCATACCTAAGCCTAATTTTAGTTTAAATCTCTCTTTCTATATGAGAACATGAAAAAGAGATGAAATATATTTTAGACCTGTCAAATTAATCCACTTGCTTGTTTAAAGTGTAAATTTAGTGGCAATGAATTTAATAGCGTCTAATTTATCAAGGATGGAAGATATTGGACAGCTTTAAGACTAAATTTAGATGTGTAAAAGATCTTCCATCTCTTTCTCATGTTACTTTTTGGAAAGAGAGAGAGCAAAACTAAAATTAGGTTTAGGTATGAAACGACAGAATCGACACCAGTGGCACGCCATTTTCTAAACTATTTTTTTCTAAGTAAACAGTTGAATATGTTTTGACTCTTTCGATTCAGTTTAAAACTGTCAAGGAATAACGAAGACGAAACGTAGTTTAGTTAAACTATATGTTTAGTTAAACCACCTTTTAACAATATTTATTAATAAGAGCACTAGTTCAAAGATATTATTTCATTAAAATAATATGAGAATTTTCTAAAAGTAGCTCATCGAAGCATAGCGTGGGAAATTGACACCCATGAGAATACAGCGCGCTTGATACAGACGTTTGCTCATTTAATTACTTTGCAAGATAAAACTATTATAAAAACTTAACGCATATTAAATATCTTAAAAGTAATTATATAACAATGTGTTGTAAAATAGGTTGTGTATAATTGGTACTGTCTTTTATTGGCGGCCCAACTACTTACTTTCATATCGAAAATAGTCACTTCGGCCACAAAAACCAACATTAAGACGCCTTTTTAGCTAGTCCCTAAAAATTAAACAATGCAACACAAATTTCACAAGTAAAATTACTAGACTAAATTACATCAACAGAAGCGTATTAGACAACATTTTGACACATCTTAAATCAGCAGTGTCTAAAAGATAAATGTCTAAAATTATTCAGAAAGTCAAAATTTAAGCTGTGGTACAACTGATCACTTTGATTATCCAAATGCTTTTGTATAGCTAGGTTAGATGTTCTTTAGTATCTAATTAATCAAAGGTCTTCCCGGTGAAACCTACTTCCATAAGGAAATAAGAATATGATATTATGTACATATTAGAGTGAACAACATAAAATTAATAACACATCTAATAAAAATACGTAGAGTCACTATTTATAAGAAGTCCTTGAAAGACATAGGTACAGTTATTTCACCCTCCATCAACTTACGTCACGGCTGCCTTTTCTCCGCCGTTAAAACATGCCAGAGTCATAAACACTATCAAACACATAATTTCGAGTGATATATCCTCCGGATAATGTTTCCTTTGTCATTTCTTATATGGAAATGATAAATAATTCATCATTCGAGCCTTACTTAGTCTAAGTACACCATATTTCACATCGGGCCCTTCTGTGGATGCGACATAAAATACAGCGACGGCACTATGGAACTACCTGACAGTGAATTACCTTAAACATTTTGGTTCCCTCAAATAAACAGAATTAAGTAGTTGTAATATATCAGTGCTGCAAAGGAATCGAATTCTTTGCTGTCTTTTTTCCTATTACTTAACTATAAACTGGGTGTATTTTATGCTAGAGTGGAAGGTATTTTCTAGATCTCCGTGCTTCATCTTCGGCTACATATTTGCTTACCAACAAGCAAGCCAGCATCTATCTCAAAATCCTTTATTTACGGCAAAACAGTCTCACTGCCAGACGTGTTCCAGTTGATGTTGCTGGAGGGAGTGTAAATTGTTCGAGTCCGATTTAGTATACTTCTGTCACTGTAATCAAACGATAGCGTATCGTAGCCTTTTGTACAAAGCCTTATCACTGTCTAGTTGTATGTTGTGTAGTAGGTAATCCTATCCATCCGTGATTTATACCAGAAGAGGGTCAATGTGGAAATTTCATAAGCAATATATCATCGTTTCATATGCAGAACTATTTAAAAGTAAATTATGTACTGTGATGTACCCCCTTTTTTTCAATTGTATTGCAATTTAACATATCAACAACTTTCATATCTTTTTATCTACCAGTAACAACAATAGCCCATTATAACGATAGGATAGGGATGTTGACGATCAACTCGTATTAATATAGAGTCCATCAATCAACGGATATGATAATTTGCTCTCTTGACATGATGGGTCTGTCTGTCAATACTTTTTTACATCGATGTGTTCAGCAGTCATCTCTCTCGTCGCCACTATTCTTCCACTTCACTTTACCACATGTCAACAAAGAAGCGTGTTTTATTAAATAGAGGCTATTATAGTCCGTTTAAAAAAAGAAGACTTAAAAATATACGGACGTTATTAACTTTTACAAAAATTGATAAAGCATCTGATAACGATAACCATCTACCTATCGATAACGACAGTAGAAAGTGACTTTGAGTAGTCCTGCTGTTTATTTGATGATTTGGACGAAGGAGGGTACAAATTATAGGACTAGGTAGGACTATCTTAAGCATCCCTTTCCCTGCAATTACTTCAATCGTTACGAGCTAATTTATGCAGCCTGCGCAAAACTGACGAAGTAAATTAATGCATTTAAACTAGCCTTAACTACAGGCTACATTTAGGTATATTTGCATCTGAAATTGTTAGAGTAGCTTATCTTGCTGACTGTATTAGAAATTATTAGACGTTACCTGTGTAAAACATAAAATAAAACCATCAAAAACCGAAAATGTAGTCGTAATTATAACTTAATATTATCTCTTATAATATAATAATATTCTGACATTATTTTGAGAAAATTGTAATGAGAAAATTAAATAAGGCTTCGCAATTATTCCGAGTAAAAGCCGCAAAACTTTTGTTGGTAAATAAATCTTTATTTTACCGTGAAAATCCAAGATAGATCACCGATGATTAAAACCTTCTTCGTTCAGTCTAAAAAGAATAGTATTTTATTATATTATTTGAGAAAAAAGACGTTCGTTTTCATTTGAACGTGATTATCATCATGTTTCGGATAAATATATTTTTATCTTTATCAAAGTCTGTAGGATTTGAATATAATAAATATGGATCGGCGGCCGATTTTTCAACCTCTGACCCATCGCCGCTTTAATTGAAAAATGAACAAGACGAAAAATAATAAGTAACGTGTTCTACATAGACTATAGAATATTAAATTTACTTTTTGACTATTAAAGCTTTCCTTACTTTCAATCATAACATTTTATTTATTTTACCGAGGCGAGGGAAAATAACGAAATTGGAAATACCTCTCTTTGTAATTAAGGTAGCCAGGGCCCACCATCTCGTTTTACATTGCCGAGAAGATGGTAGTGAAGAAAATTAAAATTTATTTTCGTCACGATTGCCTATTAAAATAGGAGCGACTACTTTTGCGCCTTCTCAAGTGGAATTTCAGCTCATTTGGAAATTGCTTTTTACTATGTACCTCTTTATATTCTTGCGTTTGCGTTTCACTATCTTACCTATTGGTAAGCGACGATGCGGTCGACAATGAAGCACGCTTACGTAGGCGTTACCTGTTCACTCTTGACATGAAAGAAACTTACGTTATATAGTAATTGGGAAGCATATGCCCGTTTGCGCTAAAGTTTGACTGCACCTAAGTCTAGACTTATCTCTCTAGGAGGTCCTTAGGAATGCTAAAGGCGTGGCACTAATCTTTGGCGATTCCTACCTTTACGACACCGATTTTGCAAGCCCTAACACTAAGGAGGTGCCTAACAAGTGACGTTTAGAGACAAATTCAGACAAAACAGTCATGTCAATTTGGTATTTAAAATTCGCGCATGCGCAATTCGATTTTTAGTGTCAAAACCAACAAAACCACAGAGTAATATAATTATAGAAATGTATCACATTTTTGTTCATTTCATTCTCTTACTTACGAAACGTCAGTTGTAGGAGTATCTTAACATAAACTGGTGGTGCAGAGGAAGTTGGTCATGATTTATTTATTTATTATTCATAACCTCAGAGTGAGCATTACAGTTTCCCAATGCGCTCACTCCAAGTCCTTAAAAACTAGACACGTGCACATTATAAAAAACAATAAAAATAATAATTATCCCAATTTAACAAATCACTTCAGCAAATTTCATAGCTGCGCTATAGAAATGTATCACATTTTTGTTCATTTCATTCTCTTACTTACGAAACGTCAGTTGTAAGAGTATCTTAACGTAAACTGGTTGGTGCGTTGCTTGTTAAGTCTAGACTTAGTTTAAGAGTTAACCATATAAATCGTATATCAGTAGATTTTAGTACAAACGGGCAATAGACTCAGGCAAAGAGTTCCAATACTTATAGTAGCACGTAAAATGAAAGTAGAAGCAAAACGATTCGTGCGTAAGGAGGAATATCCGCAATGTATCGTCGCTTCGCCGTTCGATTGCTCGCTTACGCCAATAATAATGGGAACGTTATTTCTCGGTAACTCCAATAACAAACAATGAGTATCAAGAATCTTTCAATGAAATTGTTTAACACATATTTTGTTCGTATACTCATTAGTACTAGTACAGTAGATTTTCACTTGTTTCAGGAAACAAGATTGTTCTCGTTTCCGAGAACATCAGAAATTTCAGATATTTTCTGTTGTTCTCGGAATCGACAGGTCTATTTCCAGTATTTCTGTGATAATATTGAAACAGAGGATTATTATGTTAGTACCTTTCTATACAACCTGAGTTTAAATTGGTATATTATCCTGAAAGGGGATCAATGTACTCCTGGAGGTCAACAACATTTGTTGTACGAGTTTCTGCAATTCAGAATTTTTCATTGAAGAAAAGGCTTTTAAAGTTTACGTCACAATTATACTACAGAACTTCCGGGCAGCCCCAGATCAGCTGATTCACTTGAACTATATTGAACTTAGTCAAATTATAGTGTTGATTAGAAGAGACATAAAAAAAAACAGAAAATGTCGCGCACTTTAAATTTAAAGTTTTTTTTGGAAATTTAATTGGCTTTTTTAATTTTTTGCAATTTCTAAACATAAACAATGAATCCACACTATTTCAAATTGCCGCATACAATTTTAATTTTATCATAAACATTTAAATCTCTCCTATCAACTCTAATATCGCCAAAGCTACAAAGTACAAATACAAATTTACTGTTAAATTAAAACTAAAACTGTAAATGGATCCCATTCACACACTTTTGTTAAACGGTTTAAACCGCAAAGCCTCACTAGGCCGTGTAAATCCTCATGTACATTGTAAACATGGCGTTTTATTGAAATAAAAGGTATTTTCGCGCAAATGTCGTTACACATTTAGGCGAGAGCCCCCTGTTCACCTCCAGGCTCAAGATTTAACATAACATCATAAAGATATTTTCGCAAACCCGCCTCTTCACGTAACCGTCGGAAAGTTGTTTACGTAACTTTTGATTGCCTTCTTTACTCAGTTTGTTTACTTTTTTACTTAGAGCGGAATTATTATGAAACTTTTTTCGTTAAAGGCTCAAAGATACATAAATGGGTTTAGGACCAGTTTTGGGTCGCTCAAATTTGTTTGCCAATGCGCTCGATTTTTATTAGTCTTTCCCGTCTTTTTCTTTGATACCTACATGTTTTGAGCGTTCAGTTTTCACGCTAAAGGAAACTCAAAACGAGGCGTTTGGTAATGGCGGATGCCGCGATGTCGTGAGTATTTTTTTCTTTGGAATATTCTTGGAGGGAAGTAAAGAGGCCTCTTTCATTTACTTTGTAGTTCTTTTGTGTTTTGTATAACAACTGGAGTTACTTTATTCTATCAACGTGCTGGGAAAAAGAATAAAGGTACCAGGTAGGTACGTTATTCTTTTGTTTTGCTTTTAATTCTGCGTATCTCTTTCCGAGGTCTTTATTAACTTCTTGAATGGTAGTAATTAATTAGTAGTTTCAAAAGAATCATTAACAAATATCTAGTTACAATTGTTACGCAAGAAGTTTTACAAAAAGTCTCCAAAAAACAATTCTGTACGTGGAAGTAATTATTTCAACGATTTTCTATAAATACATTTTAAATGCAAAGGGCAAAGTTTGAATTAATAGGAAAAAGCAAAATAAGTAAAGCATTGGACAAACCTAAACAACCAGCGCGACGAATTGAAATCCTTCCTACTACGAGTATAATAATTCTACTAATATTATAAACGCGTAAGTTTGTGAGGATGGATGGATGGATGTATGATGGATGTTTGTTACTCTTTTACCCAAAAACTACCCAACTGATTTTGATGAAACTTCAGTAATAAGATTTATACATCAGAATGTTATATAGGCTTCAATTTATAAAGATATATATAATAGCTTTTCACTAAATGCGTATGAAAGTATATGCTGTACCTATGACAAAAACACAATTTTTAAAATTTTTGTCTGTCGGTCTGTCCGAAATGGCTGGATCGATTTTGACGGGACTTTCACTGGCAGATAGCTGATGTTATATGTAACTTAGGCTACGTGGGCGAAGCCACGAGGCACAGCTAGTTTATAATATTAGTAGGGTGGTCAACTCAGTAGTCCGCGGGTTTAATAGGACTGTGTCCGCGGGTTTAATCCCTTATTGCCTGTTATAAATGGCGACTTAAGGGGTGGCTAAAGTAAACCCCGGCTGCTCCCAATGGCTAAAAGACACAAAAAAGGCTCCCTGGTTTTAAAGTTGCTGAATCGTGCAATAGTTTAATTTCAGAATCACATCATTCGCTTAGGTAGCTGGTTTTTTGCAGCGCAGAGCAAATCGAATGCGTTTTTGCGTGAGTTCTGTGCCCGCGAATTCCCAAAGCAATTAGCTACCTACACTTTAATTACAACTTGTAAAACCAGTTTGAATTGGATTTAAGGTTTACTACTTACGTATTTATTATGCGGGTTAGTCGGAGGAATAGGTTTGTAGTTAAAACCCGTGAAATTTGTTCGGAATAATAGTTTTCTCTCAGTGAAATAACCAGTGATTTTTAGATTTTATAGATATTTATATGCGCCGTAGTCTAGATACAGTAACAATATTACGTATCGTATGCCTGGGCATATTCTCGTATGCAGGACTATACAAGACTTAGGGCCGATCTTTCAATTGCACTCTAACGAACTGATTGCTATTGAATCAATACATTTTCGTGATTTTAGTGTGTTTTTCGGGCCTTTAATTTCGATATTAATGGAGTTTAGCTACCTAAGGTTTATTTCTTTAGTATGGCATAAAAGTTACGTACGTCTGTCTTTACAACAGACTTAGATGATTCAAGGAATTCTGCGATTCTAACACTTGTCGAGCTAGCGAAGCGAACGAAGTCTTTGGAAGAACTTGGAGCCAATTTTGATTTCATCTGTCCGGGATTTGATACTTGCAAAAAATACGACCTGTAGTATTTTTCAACTAATCTTGATGAAAATTGGTGTACAGATTTGAGAACTTCGCAGTTGTTTTGTGTCCTCTGCGATTGTTGATTTCCCGTACAAAGAGCGGATGTACCTACTCAATTATAAACAAGATGGTGTGAAAAAAATCGAAAAGTGCTAAAAAAATAATTTATATTCATATATCGATATGAATTTTGATTAATTAAATCCAAAATACAGAAGAACTACGGCATTTACTGTCAGTATTCCCTAGCAGTTACCACCTCAAGGTGGGATAATACATTGACGTACAGACTGAACACAATTGTTGCAAAAAAGTTAGTGCTCGCCAAGTCTACCATTCGCGGAACTACTAGTAACTAAGTTTACACCTAACTTCAATTATATCCTGAAAGCAAAACTACACGACTGTAACAGCACAGATTTCATAACAGTTACGTGGTACTTCCACCAGGGTCTTGTCATATTGGTTCTCTTCAATAATAGCTACCTACCGCTTGAAAACTTACCCGGCGTTCGAGAAACAATCTAATCGAATCCGATCCTAAGGAACTCAATCAGGCGTTAGAGATATACGGCCTTGGTCAAATACGTTCTGGTAACGATGTTGCTATGTAATAAAACATCGAGAGCAGGCCATATTAAGCTCTTTTACTATTACCATTTGGAGAATCTTTTTTTACAAGCTTTTATGGAACTTGCAATGTTTGTATGGAGGTATATATGTATATATTTTTCTTGGTTTAGGTTAAACCTTGCAAGCTAAATTTGATGTACCTACTTCCCGGTATTCGATTGAGCTGAAATTTTACATACACGACATAACCCCATCGAGTTTGGCCTCGTCTGATTTGTTTTTACTCTGTTCCAAATACTCTGATCCTAGACGAGGTCCGGGGTCCTGATGATGGAGCTCGAAAGTGGCCACAAGGTCTTGAAGTACAAATTACGTATTTTATAAAAGCTTGCCTGGTAAAATATTTTATTCCACACAAAACTTGTTTAAAAAATACACGAATAAGCAAATACATTTAAAAACTTTTGAATTTAAATTTTTGACAGGTACCTTTACCCTTCTCACATCGAAACTGAAGTGACAATTTGGTATTTCTATTTATTGCAAACAAAGTTTTAAAGTTTTCTTGACCACCCTCGTTTAAAAATTCTTTATATAAACAGAGTCTAAGAAGTAAACGATTAAAATTACTAGAAATGTCGCAACAGATAGAAGAAACAAGCAAGGCAGTGACTACACCTACTGGATTATTGAATGTACATAGACGGTGGTGACTTTTGACATTAAAAAATCTATCTATAAATCTAAAGATAATCATTGTAACTCAATTTGTAGATATTATCTTTTGGTAGATCTTTTTGTAGATATTTTGGTCCACGTAAGTAAGTCCACGTAAATACACCAATTTAAAGTAAGGTAGGTAAGTTAAGGATTCTTTTGTTAGTCGGGGTGCTAAAAATACATCCACTACAAAACCTCAAGAAAATTGAACCCAATTACCATTTCGGTCTTTCTCTTGACACATGACTCTTTAAGAAAACGCGTATACTTGTGTCAAGTACAAATTGCTTCTGTAATTAGGATGAAAAGTCACGCTGTCGGAGTGTAGGAGGGGAGTGAGTGACGGAAGATGGTGGCAAATTAGGTAATTTATTGGAGCCGTCATGAGGGGCGTCGGGTTATATTTTCACATTAAACGTCGGGAAAAAGTAAAATGTCTAATGTATAATTTAATGTCTGTGTTGCGTTAAAATGATGTTATCTACTTGTGTATGGAAACCTGCTTCGAAAATTGTCGTCTTTGAAGATTGAAAATGAACTATAAAATTAGTCTAACTTTTTTTGCTCTTGAAGGGTTATTTCATCGATACGTCAACTGACAAGTTCCCATTTATTTTTAAAATTTCAATTTTCAACCCGCGGAATGGCTGGCAATCTTACTAACGCTGAACAATCATCACTATAATTATTAAAAATAAATTAAACAAATGAAAATAATAATATAATATTTTCTACGTTTAAGCTTGTGTTTTGAATCATTATTTATAACCTACGGAGTCAACAACTTAAAATATCTATGGTTAATTTTATTATTTAAGTGTGTTGTTAATTTACCTGGCTTTTTGTAAACAATATTTTGTTGCTAAAAACGCATAATATAAAAGTATTTACAGAAAAAATAAAATTACCCCCCGAGAAAAATGCCAGATGATATTCAAATGACTGAACAGATTTTTTAAACCTTGCTAATAGCACTCTCAATCAAGTCTGCACTTTCAAATAAAAAAAACTAAATCAAAATCAACCCATCCACCATTTCGAAGCTACGATTCCACACAAAAATATGTAGAAAATGTAGATACACAAAATTAACTTAAAACAATGCCTATCCTTTTTTTGCGTCGGAGGTTAAAAAATAAGAAGTTACTACTAATTGCTTAGTTTAATTGCTTAGTTCTAAGAAAACAAACAAGGTACGAACTGCCAAAGGGTATACCTACAAACTAAAGTAGTCTAACATTATAGTAACCCATAAATTAATTATGAAACTCCTGCAGATAATCTTAATGTATATAAATAACTAACTACAACCATCTCAAACTACAAATTTGCAGCTTGGGAACTTACTAAACTAAATAATTACATATTAGGCTTGTGATGTTTAATTTATTTTATAATTCTATGAACAATATAACATGCAACAGATTACTATAGCAGTTCATGAATTTTATATAAGACTAGCTGTGCGCGCGGTTTCGCCCACGCAGCCTTATGTTACTCTTTTTAACATCAGTAATCTGCCAGTTAAAGTCCCGTCAAAATAGGTCCAGCCGTTTCGGAGATTAGCCGGGATAAACAGACCTACAGACAGACAAAAATATATTTATTTATATAATTTTGTATGCATTTAGTAAATAGCTGTTATTTTGACATTGCAAACAGACACTTTAATTTTATTTATTGGTATATATTAATATACCTAATATTACAAATTTAATTCAATAGCCCGTTAGCAAAGACTATAAATCCTAAATAATCTGTGCCCGTTAGATAAGAACAACTAAAATTTCAGAGACATTTTTTCGATTTCTCGTAACACCCTTGTTTATCTCAAATGACAATTCGCATAAACATTGTGCCAATTGCATAACTAAAACTAATGAGTTACATTTCAAAATTCATTAGAGTCCGAATAATCCGAATTTGCTATTGAACCTGATCATGAGTTAAACGTCGTTCAACGTTGAACTTCAAATCAAAATGGTGAACTCGGACTTAAGAGATACAACAAATTTATTTTTTTATGCTGTTTGGTAACGAGACGAGCTGGTCGTTTGCCTGATGGTAAGCATAACGCTGGCCCATAACAATTGCAGTTCGCTCGTTACCCTGGGGCATTAAGTAAGCCCAGTAATTTCACTGGCTACACTGCTCATCAAACCGGAAAAAAGTAAAGCTTGCACATTATTGCTTGGCGGCAGACTTCACGAGCAAAGTGGTGGTAACAACCCAGACGGACACTCGCAGAAGAATTAGTCCTACCACTAACGATCTTAATATGTTAAGTTTTAACACAATATCACTTAAAGATAAACTATCTTTAAGTGATATTGTCTTAAACTTACGAAAATTATGTATGATTGTATTATAATGCCTATATATTACATTGTTTACATAATTCGTTGTAATCTTCGAAAACCAGCATAGTTACAGGTTAATACCATGTTATGTATTCTGAGTACATTATGTTATTTTCTTAGGAGTATCTCGTGCCACGATGTTTACCCAGATTTCGCCTTATACATCCAGCCTCGGGGCAAACGTAACAATTCGCCTGAATGCTGGATTCAATTTGCCCCTGATAGCTAATTTGCTCCCCCAACCAGTCGTGTACACTCAACGTTATTATTAATAACGATCTTGATGTAATCACTTGATTTTATTTTTCACTACCCGCCTTTAGTAGGTGTTTAATCTTTAAAAAACTACGTATTAATACAAAACAATTTCATTATGTGCCTAAATATCAAGTATAAAATGTGTCTCAAAGTGTGCTTAGCTACGCTTCTGAAGGGTGATTTTAATTCCGTGTAGGAAGCGACTGTATCTGACGTTTAAGTAGGATTTCGGAATCGCATCCCGTCATAAAAATGTCCCGTTTATTTTCAACAACTTAGCTGCATAAACCATCTGACAATAAGACAATAATTCACTGTCTGGTTATGATTCCGAAATATATCTAAAGTAAACGATAAGAAACAGTCGCTTTATAGACGGAATTATTCCGAGTGAATTCAAATTAACAAGCTGAGTCACTGTCTATTCTCAATGTTCGTCACTTAAGTTCAAATGAGATGAATGTACAAAGCTTTAAATACAATCATATCGGATATAAACTAAAAACCTTGAGTTAAAGTCGTGTCTTAGCAACTATAGGGCCTATAGACTTCTCTTCAAAGCAATCATTGCTATCGATACTATAGAGTTAAATCGAAAATTGTACCATGTCTATCTAATAGTAACGTATATCTCAACTAGCTTTTGTCCGCGGCTTTGCACGTGTCGAATGAATCGACAAAATGTAGCATAAGTATTACTATAAATATAGGTAGGGATAATGACGCTTCAATGCAAAAAAATTTAGATTCGGATCAGTGATTCCAGAAATTAGCGATAACCAACAAACTTTATCTGTTCACAATAATTGTACGGATATAACACAAACTTTCTTAGAATTAGGATTGCTTCAAGGACAATGCCATTAGACAAGGTTCACTCGACTGTCAAGTCTAAGCGGTCTATGACATACATAAACATAAGTGCTCACTAGCTACCCAACTACAGTGTACAACGTATCTCACGCACCTAGTGACTTTAAAGTAACATATGGGGGTTTTGGCGGGAATGCGAAAATATGCTGTTGTTGATTTTGTGTTATTTACTAAAACCTATGTTTTATCGAGTGTTAATGTGTAATAATGGTGGATTATTAACCATTAAGTGGTCGTAAATGTGCATGAGTGAAAGGCAAATAGTACAAAGACGAAAAACGTGTATTTTCGTATCCTATCCAAAACTCCATAGAAGCATTCAGTAAAGTATTCACCGCTTTACTGAAGCGTCACTTCGACTGGACCGCGCCTCTACTAAACTTTAACGTGACTTTGACGACTTTCACGCACCAAAACTATAATTTATTATAATTTGACACTGGCTAAATACGCAAATCGCGTGGAGCCAAAAACAAAAAAAAAAGTAACATATGTGTCACATCTGCACTCTATCACCGACTGAAATCGCAGTTCGCAATCGCCACGTATAAAGAGAAGAGCTCGAAATAAAAACGAAACAGTGTTATTTGTCCGTATCTCAGACTCACATAAAGCTGAAAGCGACCCATTTCAGAGTCCACACACAGAACGCAGATCGAGGCAGAATGACCCTATAAAATGGTTTTCATTCAGGAATTTGAATGGTTGTACTTTAAATTCGAAGTGGATTCGATCCTCGCATCGGCTCAAATATTTGAAAACGGAAAATCTTTTTAAATCAATACCTAGTTTTGTCTATACATAAAATATATTAATTCTGCTGTTAGTTTATGAACTTTATTATAAATTACCGTTCAAACACATTTAATATCGAAATAGAGACTAATGTTTTTGAATAGGTAAGTAGGTACTTTGAGATTAACTGGAAAATATTAGTTTCTACCCTACGTAAAATATACGTTAAGATTTGTTATTTAAATGTTTTGTATTATTTTGGGTTTTTGAGATTATAAAACATTGCGGTTATTTTATATTATTCAATTGATGTCTATCATAATTTATGAACTAATCTCTATGAACACGAGCACTGGAAATTAATTGAAATGTTGGCGATTAAAACGATGTAACATTTCATATTACGTCATAAAGCTTTTGAAGGAAGTTTTTTAATACTCGCATGTATTATTACTTCTACGAGTATACATTAGAGTCCTAGAGTCCGTAGTTAATTTAATTTTAGAAGAGAATAATTTATAAGTAGTGTATTATTTGTAAAAGTGCCAATTTATTAATCAAAGTTTTTGTTTTGTTTTTGAAAGTTCTATATGCACAGCTGTTCCATCATCCTAACTTTTCACTCTCAAAAGGTTAGTGAAGGACTCGAATTCAAATTTAAATTCTTTGCCCCCATGACAGCACTCATGAAAATGAAAAATAAAAGACCAAGTACCTGTTCCAAATTGGTATAGACCGATAAAGAAGGATAAGAAAGACGTCGGCGTTCTTTTTAAAAATAGATTTTATTATGTTTCTAATCCTAATAATCGTTTAAAATTTAAGTCTAACTGGTAGAACCTCTTGAGTCATTAAAATGATTATTATAATATGTAAATATATTATACAATAATATAATATACTGTAAAATAGTATGTATGCATAAGATAAAATGTGTAAATAATTTTTTTCAATCATTTTTACGAGTAGACAGCTTTTTTCCAACATGTAAGGTAAAAGCGTCCGTTCCCCGTTGACCGCACGATTTGTTCCAACATAAAAATGAAGAGAGCTTCACATTACTCGACCATGAAGGACGGCAATACAGGCCTATACTCCACCACTTACTCACCAATAAAACCTGACGAACGTACTGTAATTGCTGCTATTATATTACGAACATTAAGTTTTTAAACGGAAATTAACTGTTGTGATTTAGCCGCACTTGGCCGTTTCGTATGCCGTTTGCGGTTTTATGAGAATGTATGTTTTATTGGAATGTATTCAGACTGTAATGGCAGGTGTGGGTGGAATAAAATTTTATTTGGTAATGAATTTGATTTTACATTGGCGGTAAGCTTATGTGTTTTATGATATGAATAGCAATGAAGGAGATAAACGATGGCGCGATTCTTTATCATTAAGAGAGCACTTTGTGCCAGGTGCTGTAATTGCACCTTCAGCAAAGAGAGCTGAAGCGCATTCAATACATCGGGTTCGATACATCGACTTACAGTTTGGACGACGACCTAACTACAGTAGTTATACACGACTGTCACTGAGCTTATTGAGCCACTCTCATCACATAACATATAATGATACTTTCTCGTTTCAAATTCTTCTGTGAGTTTTTCCTCTCAGTATATAGTTTCTATCAAAGGGTGACTGAAAGAGGTCGTCTTTAACGATAAGTCTGGCTACTGTAGTTTAAGATCTTTTATTGTCGTTGATTTGTCTAGACTGGTGTATAATAAAGTGTTAAGATTATATTGATCTGTCTAAAGTACAGTATAACGATCGCTGTGCACGCAAGCCAGTTCTGAGTGGCCCTGAAACTGTTATTGACAGGTGTTTGCTCATCATCAGACAAACGACCTGGTCGACTTGGCTGTATAAAAATATCATTATTATAATGTTTTTTTTCTAATATAAGAATGCATTATTACAACAGGTTTAGACATTTAATAGAACTTTTCAGCCTATTTCAGGCACAGGAACTATGTGAACCAGTTGCAAAATAGGTGGATAATAGCGAAGTTAAGACAAAGCTTGTAAAAAAAATAGTAAGGAACGCCAAAAAACCTATGTCACTGTGCATTTTCAGAGAAGTGCGTGAATCTCTTAACCGGAAACAAGTAACTTTTTTATTATTAAATAAAAAAGTTACTAAAAAAGTTAATATATTAATATTCCTGTTCAAGTTACTTTGAAATACCTTGAAATGAAACCAATTACGTACTTTCCAATTCCTATTCTTCCCAAGTACAAATAGGGTAGAGATGGACGTTGGAAACGTCAATTGCCCGGATCACGATCGTCCCATAAAAACGTAATGAATCCTCGTCGATGCATTTTAATGTCTGCTTTCATTGTAGGTATTTGAATTGCAATGGAATTGTAATTCATTGCTGATCTCCAGCTGAAACAAAGTAATTTGGAATTGGGTGATTTAACATCATCCATACTAAGACTATAACTCTGATAGTTACAATGTCTCCTTGACTGTTGCCTCTTCATGCACAAGTGCTGAACCGGTTGAGTTTAAATTTGACAGACGAACTAAAGTTGAAGATGTAGGTTAAAGGATCATGAAGCTGAAGTGGAGGTGGGTGGGACACTTGGCCAGAACGGTACTAAAGAAGGTGGATCAAGGCAGCCACGAGGTGGTCACTGTAATGATAGGAGACTTCTCGGGTGACCACCAGCCCATTGGTGAGGGTGGAGGGAAAGTAGTGGATGAGGATTGCATATTGTTCTCGTAGGAACGAAAAGAGTGGCGTGCAAAGGAGGAGACCTATACGCATAATGGTAAGAAAAAGTGTCATCGCTAACACTAGAAAATAGAACTGATGAGGGTTGTGGCAGTGAGATCGCACATGAAGCGATGACTTGGTTAAAATTGGGTTTCTTAAATGCTAAATTTGTGACTATAGGTGGAGAAAAACATCGTGATGCAACAATGAGGTAGAACATTTTATAGTGCTTGGCGGACTAGCTACCTTAGCTCATAACATATCTTTCTAATGATTACCTATTCAATAAAGTTTTGTTTTATACGCTTTGATAACGAGACGAGCTTGTTGCTTGCCTGATAGTAAGCATAACGCCAGCCCATAACAATTGCAGTGTCACTCAGAACCAAGGTCCTGCGTGGCACTGCAGTGCACTCGCTACCCTGAGACGTTAGGTATTAAGTCTAATAAGCCCAGTAATTTCACTAGCACCTTTGCTCGTCAAACAGCAACACAGTAATGCTTGCACATTACTGCCTGGCAGCAGATTTCGCGAACAAAGCGGTGGTACCAACCCAGACAGACACTCGCAGAAGAGTTAGTCCTATCACTAGTAAAGTAATATAATAGTAGTCTTGTGAATATCAGAAACTTTACAGCTAAAAATATTTAAAAACTAGGTTACTTTCGGTTACTGGCATGGTTGAGGTCAAACATAGGTACGCTTAATTCCGTGAAAATATTTATGGCAACGTCAGTTGCACAAGTTAGAGATATATTTTTATGTTACGTTTTTAAAAGCTACAACGACTGGTCCATTTCCACTTGCACACTTGTTCAGACTCACAATTCACCAGTTGAGAAGTTAAACAACTGTTCTAAATCTCTTATCCCAGAATCACTAGTCGGTGACAATGCCCAGCCTAACTAAAAGTTAGACTTTCAGTTTTCACAAAACAAACTTCGTATCGCCCCTGTCCAAATGAAACTAAGCAAAATACGAATTGCCTGTTTAACTTGGGCTGGCGAGCGTTATATTGTGTTTCCACAAGTATTTCATTATGCAAAGGCTTCAAAGACGGGTACTAAGGAGAAGTGTCTTCAACCATTTTCCCTGCGAGATTTTATATCGCCACTTCTCTCTTCTAACCCGTTATTATTTAATCTATACGCTAAGCGTGCTCGCTCTGTCACTTACCTGGTTGTAGGACTACACAGAATGTAAGACTGTGAATACATATAGTTGAAAGAAGAGGTGGTAAGGTCAATTGATTGAGTCCGAATCCTTCAATTGAAAAGACACATCGCAATGCGACTACAGCATGGTGATACAGCATGGTCCGAGGTTGAATAGTCCTATATAGGGCATTTTAAAGTGCTTACCTAGCTAGCTACGTAAGTTAAGAAGGGCTTTACTCTGAAAATCGAACGTCGATGCTTCGGCTGATGGATTGCAGTTTTCCTACTATCAAAAACCTAATGTCAAGTTACGAAGTGGGACGCTACTTGTGTCGTCACTTAGGCACTGTCTGGAATTTCTGTCTATGTTTCTAAAACATATACTGGAGGCCTACCAGCGTCAAACAACAAACGATTCATAAGCAGAGCAGTTCAAAAGCAGCTCTTAAAATGAACCACATTTTTTTCGTACTATTGTCTGTTTAAAGCAGCGCTGACTTTAAACTAACTCTCAGCCGAATGAATGAACTAAAACATCCTCACGACGACTTGTATACGTCTGAGCGAAAGGGATAAATGTATCGCGTGCGTAATGCTAACTCGCTCGCACGGTGTGTTTGATTTCTTCGTTCAAAAACTTAATTACGCTGCTATTGGACCTATAAATTAGCGTTTTCGATGGTTTTATTGAAACTAATTTACTCTCAAATATATTATGAAAATATTACGCTTGATTGATATTTTCACTATCGAAACAACGATCGTTGTCTAATTATGACAAAACAGTAACATTATAATTATATAAACTGGTGGTAAAAAGTTTGCAATGCAAAGTTGAAACATTTAAAAAGGTTTTAGAACGCATAGAATAGAATCGATTTCACAATAAGAATGTATACCGGTATTACATTCTCTTTGGAATGTAGCGTCGATTATGCATGTAAAAGAAGGCTTGTGAAAAATCTTAGGAGGTTGTGTGAATTACCCTGACTAGCTGCTCATGTTTTTTTTTGCGTGGAATCCTAATTTTTTTTTAAGCCGGAACTTGTGTTTTGTTCGTAGTACCGTACTTACATAGTTTAGTAAAAAGCTGTTATTTTGACATTACAAACAAACATTTCAATTTTATTTATCTGTATAGATAGTAATATGCCTAAGTAAATAGATGTGAAAGCACTGTACAAAATAATATAATAATAATCGAATGAAAATTAAATATCGAATACAATTGCGCGCGCAAACCTTTGCATGCGAAAAACTCCAAAATACTTTAACTTTCGATTAGGACTCTCCAAAACACAATAAACGTAGTATCCCTTAGTAGTTTGTGCAATAAACTCTAAACTAAACGTAGTGATTATATACTCTTTGCTCTAAACGGTTCACAAAAAGTATGTCTGCGAGTAACTTTTTATGAACCGCAAACTTTGACTGCTAACTGTCGAACTAGAAGTTGAGAAGCTGTCAATTAACAGACGATAGTACGAAAATGATCACAAAATGAATGAACGAATTCCTTAGCAGACTACAAGCAGCTCTGCTTTTGACACAACGGAATATAAAACGTTATGTCATAAAACGGAGAGACCATAGTACGAATTTATAAAACGTTTCATTTCAAGTCTTAAACTGAGCTGCATTTAGAGACGCTGGTAAGCCTGCAGGTGCCAAATTTGAAAACAGTGCCGAATAAAAATAGTTCTGTTTTTAAAAATTACCTTCTTTTTTCGTACTACGTCAGAATTCGCTGGACAAATGTGAGAAATCTTGTAAAATTGAAGACTCCAGCTGTACTCTAGCATATAACAGTCTACCTTTTGCGCAATTTGAATCCACTGAAAGCCCCATAGTACAATAGACGTTATTTTACTGGCATTTACAACATATCACATAATATTATCATGTTTAACTTTAATAACGCTCGCCTAGTTAGCCGTAATTTCATTGCATTATGAAACCCTGTTAGGTATTTTCAATAGAGTATAAAGTTTAATTCATACTCTATCAGTTTAATCACGGATGGCAGGAAAACTGTTGTTCAATTTTAATGGAATGTGAAAATTGCATGTTCTATGTAATCACTACCGAGCTACATGGGGTTTGAGGAATATACATGAAGTTTAGTGAAAATAATAATACATGAAGTTATGTTAGTGATGGGAGGACTAACTCTTCTGCGAGTGTCCGTCTGGGTTGTTACCACCGCTTTGCTCGTGAAGTCTGCTGCCAAGCAGTAGTGCGCAAGCATTACTGTGTTCCGGTTTGATGAGCAGAGTATCCAGTGAAATTACTGGGCTTATGAGACTTAATACCTAATGTCTCAGGGTAACGAGCGCACTGCAGTGCCGCGCAGGCCTTTGTGTTTTAAAGTTCTAGGTGGCACTGCAATTGTTATAGGCCGGCGTTATGCTTAACATCAGGCAAACGACCAGCTCGTCTCGTTTGTGGATACTTTTCAGTACCAATCAAATATCGAGAGATCGGCTTTATTTAACTTTACTATCAGCCTCTTACGCTCCCATTGCTGGGATACCGGCCTTCTCTCAGAGAGACTTGGTGGATTTCCTCACGATGTTTTCCTTCACCGTTTTTTAAAGCGAGTGTGAATAATCGGCACATAACTTGATATAAGTCATTGGTTCGGCCCGAGTCGAGATTCGAACTAGGTATGGTGCGTCGAATTGAAAGTCGCACAAGTTCCCGCTCGGCCACACTCGCTCTCGATTCTCGCTCTATTTAACTTTACCACTGTTTAAACTCAGAATCGGCTACTTAATATGTTATACTTATTTAATTCTCATTTTAAAAATGTAAAGCTACACTATTCTAAGGCAGGCTCAAGCCAATAATCCCCACTGTGGCCGAACCATGTGTGACCAGCGGTGTTATAGACGGGGGGATTTACTTGATACACCGATTTGAAGACCAATTTACGTTAAACTTATTTAGCTTTGATATACTTACACGGTCTTATTTAGTGAAAGCATTTTAAAAGGACAATAGCTTAAAATAGTTGTTAAAGAAAATTCGTATACCTATGTCTCACGGTTTTTCACACACGTCGAAATTCTCGACAATCTTTATTTTTTTTGTAACGAGACGAGTGGGTCGCGTCGTAATGAACCGATTTCAATGAAGAAAGATAAGTAGATGTAAGCAGTTACCAGCGAATATTTTTTAAATCACTGATTTGAAATAAGATGATTGTAATTTTATAGAAAACTTAACATCGCTTTAATTAAGTTCTAAAATTCTTAATTGATAATGCTCTTAGACGTTAGTATACTTAGCTAAACCACTATTTAAACAACTGTCTAGACCGTTTTTTGAGAGAGACATGATTGTTGAGTTAGTATTTTATATTACATACATTAAAATTTTAAATACCTACATAATATTATGAAAATGGGATGACAATGCAATACTCGTATAATAATGTCACAGTGCTGGTATAGGAACTCTGTAATGAAACGATGCAATCTCATCGAATTAGGGCTCGTTTGATGTGTCTTTACAAGTTTTATACTATTATGTATTCTGTGCAAGTACTATGATCCTAACTTTTAAACTTTCGCGATTCGAAAACATTGTTTACTTTTAAGAACGGGACTTAATCGCGATTAAGTCCCGTTCTTAAAAGTAAACAATGCTATGATCCTAGATAACGTCCAGGGCCCTGATGTTGGAGTCGGGTAACAAAACGACGTAGCCCTATCGAAATTTGGCTTGTTTCATTTGTCTTTACAAGTACTCTGATCCTAGATGATGTCCAGGATCCTGATGATGGAGTTGGAAGGTGGCCACAAGATTGCAATATCAATTCCGTATTTTGTAGAAGCCTGTCTGAAAGAAAAATTTTTTCCACAAAAACTTTTTACAATATAATATTTCTGCATTTCCACCTCATAAAAAACAGACCGAAAGAATCGTTAATATTACTAAGCTAGACAATCCGTCGCTTTGAAAAGGCTATTCAGTAAGTAAGGCAAAAAATTGTTAGACTGAGAGAGCTCGGAATTATGAATTGAAATATCTCTGCAAAAACGTCAAGTTGTACTATTTTACGGCATACTTTACCCTATGATCCTACCGGCTTAGCCACACATAGATAATATAATCAGTAATAAAACTTTTCAAAAATCTACATTTTATTGTATCATACAATTCCTGAAATTGACTCATTCATTTACATTACTCACTGATTATTGATCGCTGGAACATGAAAGTCAAATGGCAGTTTTAATCTGTGCAAAAATCTTCATGTGTTGCACACCTAACATAGCCAGATGCTTTCCATCGCACGTTTATTATTCAGCCTCTAGAAAGTATCGACTTAACACACTGGCTTCATTGCTGCCCTCAGTGTGGCCAAGCCGTGTCCAGTGACGTCAGACGGCTATTAACTTGATTTATATCGCAGTTTCTCTTCAGAATTAAGGAGTGCGGTGATCGTAGGCTCAAATTATGGTGTAACTAAGCCTATGTAAAGTTAGAAACGCTGGCTGTTGTGGAATAATAATGGCAGCTTAAGCTAATGTAGGTTGAATAGACTGTTATTGTGGAATACCTTGCGGGTTGAAACTAAACGGTTTTAGTTGTCGACCAATATCGTTCAGTAACTCGTCAAATGTATATTTTTAACACTTATTACATATCATATGATAGATTTTCTTGGTGGTTGTCCAAATGAGGTATTTAATGCACGAGTTCATGCGTTTGAATTCAAATTCGGATTTGTATGTGAATGGAATGTAATAGCTTTTAATACCTCACCATCGCACGATCGGCAACGCGTGACTAGACACGCTCTGCAAACGCCTCAACTGGACTAGGTCTAACTACTACCTCGACTGACTGGCTAGGCGCAAGCCACATTGGATCTGGTGCGGGCGCGGACACACCGAATGGTATGGATATGGGCGTCCATTCCGTACCATTCGGTGGGTTCAAATTGTGACTTTATTTCCGTGCATTTTGTAAGGGAACGGAAAGAGCTCGTGACGTGTCCGCGCCTGCGCCAGATCCTATGTGGCTTATGCCTTACTGATGCCGTCGACGATACATCATCAATCATGTTTGTTTGCTTAGAATATACCAATTCTAGGACTCGAAAACCCACAGGTTATATTTATCTGGAAAGGACGCTACCAAAGAACTCTTCCTGCAGTCCGCTTAACGAATGAAAGCCAATGAAAATTACTGTGCAAATAACGGCTATCTTGTTGTTTAATCATCATTGACCATAATCCCCCTTAATCCATAATTTATTTACAAAAGCTAAAATAGGCCACTTATTGAAACTGCTACTCTACTAAAGCCTATCAAAAACTTGAGAATGGCCTCGAGGATTAAAACCAATAAAAGAAAGCTAATATTGATTATATAATTTGTGTTTGCGTTGTGCACAATCTATTAGATTTTTATTTTAATAACTTGACTAATACGAAATCTTTCGAGAAAAACTATTCAAGAGAAGTACCTGCTATCTATTGTTATGCGTATTTTGTTATTAGTACCCCCCTAAAGTCTATAAAGAACTAACTTATCAAATTATATAAAGAATAAAGGTTCACAAGGTGCAATTTTGCATCTTAAATTAAACGCAATACAGAAACTCGAGCACACAGCAAGAAAGAAAACAAAACTTTACTCAAGAAGGTTGTTTTCTTAAGAGATAAAATCAGAGCCACACAGTAAGCACTAATAAGTAACGATCACAAGAATTAAGCAAGTGTCTCTCGGCCGCAGTTGGTCCACAACCGCTATGACAAATGCTCCCCAAGGCAAGCTTTAAACTCAGCCAGAAAACCCGACAATGCGCTCAAAACTTATTTCTTCTGTTATGTTTCATTTGGGTATAGGTAGTGCGAAGACAGTACCCGTGCTCCAGAGCAAGCGACCGGATAAATGATACGCTTACTAACGCACTCGTATTAATGGACTTTGGTGGGTAGGTAAGCGTTGGAGGCTTCAAGTAATACTTTCAGAAGGCATTTTTCATGAAATCAACTTTTAATGTTGCCAAAATATAGAGCATAAACCAAAATTGTATTAGTAAAATATGATACATCCACTCGGCACGGTGCGGATTACTAATGGGACCTGAATGTGTTGATCAATGCTCTATACATACGAGTATAACGAAAACACACGGCTTTGCGACGACGCATTAGGCACGCAACTACGTCACTGTGTGAGAATAGTAGTGCTTCAAATCTCGTTCTACGAAGCCATGAAATGAAGGTACTGTTTTCATTGTTATTTGGTGATTTGGGTCCGGGCTCTGAAGAAAATTATAAAAAAAAATCAGTGGTTCCATAGCACACCCTTATTGCTAAGAGTTTTATTGTTACTGCTTCACGGAACCCGTTTGATATTGTTATACTGTACACTCAATACTTCGCGAATACTCGCTACTCGTGTTTAATAATTGTTTTAAAGCTTCATAGACTTTGTTCACAGTGTTCGCGTAATTTTACATCGGGAATGTTTATTTTAATTTGAAAGGAAATGAGGTCTTTCAAACAATTAGAGAATTATTTACCTTTAGAGTGTTTCGTGTATTGTATTGTAAGACTTCGTCCGTCAACAAAGCACTCTGTCACTCGTAATTACTCGTTTTAAACGAAATTATTTGCAGGAATATAGCAACGTTGACATTTTCATTAGATTAATGCGGAATACCTATTAAAAGGAATGAGATAAAAAGTTTCGGTGCTTACCGCAAAAATCCATTTCCAAGTCAAACAGATCTCTTTTCACGTTTTTTGCTCATTGAATCTGAGAGATGCCTACTTTTATTTTTCGTTCCATATTTCAAGGGTTCATAGTAGAAGTTCATTTTGGGTCTTTTCCTTAATTAGAATCGTAGAGCAGAAATTCAAAGGGTGGGGTCTAATGAAATTGACCCGGAAGAAGTTATTAAACTTCAGGGCGAAGTTTAATATAACGGGTGTCTCGACATCATATTTGCTAAAATCTTCTACTTTAGTACATGCATATTAAGGCCTATCAGCAGCTTTTATGGTAATAAAGGTAAGGAATTTAAAAATAATATTTATATATTTTTCTTGGAACTAATCCTCGTATATGTGTGGAGACTTTTAAATGGCTGTTGTATTTTTTTAGTTTAAGATTTATTTTATTATTGTATAGTCGATAGTCCTCCCAAAACATAATAAATAAATAAAAAAATAAATATCTGATTCCGTAGATAGAGGAAATCGTGAGGAAAGTGTGTTTGTACGTTTGTTGGTTTGTCCTTCTTTCATGCAGCATCGAAGCAACGGATCGACGTGATTTTTGAAATAGAGTTTATGGACCGGAAAATAATATATGCTACATTTTATCCCGAAAAAATGCACGGTTCCTGTGGGAACACGGGGGAAAACCGCGGGCAGAAGCCAGTTTTATAATATTTTTAGAACTGTATATGTTATATAATGTTAAGGCACGTGTATTATAAAATAGTCTATTGAATTATTAACTTCTGACCCCAATTTCTTTGTGAAGCGGTATAGCACAAACTAAAATCTTTTTTAGTACCTACTTCTTTGTTTATGTATTTCTTTGAAGATATAGATTATTTTTGTAATTTTCCTTACTTTCGTTTTGTTAAAATATTTTCAAATCCAACAAGAAAATTAATCTATCCTCACAGTAATCCAGCTTAACACAAAGATGAGAGAATGGAGCGAAACGAAAAGGATCATGTTTTAAGTACTTTTTGAACCTTTGACAGGTTAAATAGCTTTATTGTCCATTAAGGCCTAAATCTGGTCGCGGGTTAAATCGGCTCGGTCTTACCACAAACAACTTAACAACACGCTAAACATGTGTTAAACAGCGTCTTACTTTTAAACATGCGCTTTATTGGCAAGTTTAAATATATACATATACCTTGATTTAAGAAGTATCTATCTCAAATCTGTTGTGACATTTCTAATCATTTTCAACGTTTATCTTTTAGACGCTGTCTAGAACTTGATTAAAGAATGGGCTAAACATTGTCTAACTCACTTCTGAAGACCTAGTGAGAGTGTTGTAACAAGTTAACCCGTTCTACAGTGACCGCGTTTACGAAGATTTTGTATGAAAAAATGTACAGCGCCACTAGCGCCGCATTTATGAACTATCATCGCGCATTTTTTTTGTATGGTGTTTACTAGACACTCAAATAAAAATAAAAAAAGAATTTTCCAAATCAGTTTATAAATGATGGAGATCTCATTTTTTGGAAGTCGGTTAAAAAAACGTACATTGTTACTAGAAAATAGTGTTAATTCCATACCCCATAAGAAATTTATTTTCTACACAAAGTAACTCTCCACTTAACCATCGCGACCTTTTACCAAAAGCGGGAATTTCATATTTTTCTCGTATCAAACGCTTTTGATTAATAATCCTAGCTCGAAAAGACAGCCGTATTTTTCTCACCATAAGTTACAATTCATTCGTCTACCTTAGCGTGGGTATTCTGACTCTGAAGCGTATTATTTTCAGATGTCTTGGAAAACATTATATTCTTGCCTGGGTAAACACTTTTGTGAGCTCTTGAAGTCTGAGAGATGAACTCGTTAAATTCTATACGCACTTACCAATTTAGGTACAGTGGAAGCAATAAGATGTACACACTTCAGATTATCAAAGCGTTTGATTGATGCGACGCGTAAGCAACATGCTGTACCCCTAGTACGAGTTTTAAAATTACGAAAACGATAATAGTTTTCGTGAGCTCACTAAACTAATAGTTTTCATTGTAATCGGTAGTATGAGTTAACATTTTCGAACGACGTTTACACCATATCGAATATCGACGATCTCGAATGAACGAACTTCATACTGTATATTTCTATCTCTCTTACACTTGGAGAAATGTAAAGAGACAAATATATTTTGCTATTTTTATCTGTTTGACGTTATGTTTATCGTATTTATCCACAGACATTGTATTTATCGTAGGTTAGGACCAAAGAGTATAATAACTATCCATGTTAGGACATACATTCTATAATTCTTTTTTCTTTAACATAATTTGGGACAATTATTGGAGTGCTTGTAAATTTATTGTTTTATGCAATGCGTTTTATCAATGCACTTACTAATTACATGTAAATAATAAATCTCATTAAAACAAAGTGGTTCTAGATATTTTTTAAATATTTATTTAACCTATACATTTGCAATAGAAAATAAAAATCTTAGGAAGTAGAAGTCTTCAGTGTGATTCTTTGAGTGCTCCTGAGATTTGAGTCTCACAGAGGTACGCAAAACTTTTTTTTGTGAGCCGATACCGCTACACAAAGTGAGTGTTGGAGATACGGCTGGGTACCAATAACCGCCGCCTCTGTGTTAGCTCCCGACGCTCCTCATCACGACGGTCAGCTTCTACAGTACCCCTAGTACGAGTTTTAAAATTACGAAAACGATAATAGTTTTCGTGAGCTCACTAAACTAATAGTTTTCATTGTAATCGGTAGTATGAGTTAACAATTTCGAACGACGTTTACACCATATCGAATATCGACGATCTCGAATGAACGAACTTCATACTGTATATTTCTATCTCTCTTACACTTGGAGAAATGTAAAGAGACAAATATATTCCGCTATTTTTATCTGTTTGACGTTATGTTTATCGTATTTATCCACAGACATTGTATTTATCGTAGGTTAGGACCAAAGAGTATAATAACTATCCATGTTAGGACCTCAATTCTATAATTATTTTTTCTTTAACATAAAAATTCTACACTTATTGTTTTATCACTGCAATGCGTTTTATCAATGCACTTTAATAAGTGCATGTAAATAATAAATCTCATTAAAACAAAGTGGTTCTAGATACATATATTTTTTTGATATTTATTTAACCTATACATTTGCAATACAAAATAGAAGTCTTAGGCTAAGATTCAGAGACGATTCTAAGCGTAGACTTTGGCTTCCATATGTCAAAACTGTATAGAATTTTGACGTAAGGAAGCGTGAGTCCACGCTTAGATTCGTCTCTGAATCTCAGCCTTAGTCTCCAGTGTGATTCTTTGAAAGCTCCTGAGATTTGAGTCTCACAGAGGTACGCAAAACTTTCTTTTGTGAGCCTATACCGCTGCACAAAATGAGTGTTGGAGATACGGCTGGGTACCAATAATCGCCGCCTCTGTGTTAGCTTCCGACGCTCCTCATCACTACGGTCAGCTTCTACAGCTTCCGCAGCTAACCGCATCGCAAAATTCCGACTTGTCATCATAATTTCCACAAAAATCACAAGACGATTACACGCTCTCACGACAATTTAATCAACGAGTAACAAAACTTTTTAAGTTTTCGAAAACGTCTTTGTTTACTACTGTCACCGTGTCAAAGTGGCAACTCATACTGCCCAAATGCAAAATACTACTCGAAAACTTTTTTCGTTTTCGAATACTACGATTCGAAATAGCTCATACTACCGATTTCAGTTCCTCCAAGTTTTCGCTAGGGGCGCTGCACGTAAATGTATGGGAGGAAACGATACGAAATGTAGTATTCGAAAACTATCAAAACTCGTACTAGGGGTACAGCTTCCGCAGCTAACCGCATCGCAAAATTCCGTCTTTTCATCATAGTTTCCACAAAAATCACAAGACGATTACACGCTCTCACGACAATTTAGTCAACGAGTAACAAAACTTTTTAAGTTTTCGAAAACGTCTTTGTTTACTACCGTCACCGTGTCAAAGTGGCAACTCATACTGCCCAAATGCAAAATACTACTCGAAAACTTTTTTCGTTTTCGAATACTACGATTCGAAATAGCTCATACTACCGATTTCAGTTCCTCCAAGTTTTCGCTAGGGGCGCTGCACGTAAATGTATGGGAGCAAACGATACGAAATGTAGTATTCGAAAACTATCAAAACTCGTACTAGGGGTACTGGTACTTATTGGGCTCAACGGATCAGCATTGCGGTTCAACGAGGCAATGCCGCCAGCATGCTGGGTACGCTTCCAACTGGTAGTGGCTAGAACATTTGGATTATCTATAGACCTACTTGGACTTGTAGATTATACAACTGTTTTTGTAGCTAGTTAGGTTAGATGTAGTGTTGATTATCAAATAGGTATATGGTTTTTTTTGTGCTCGTAGGTACATATATGACTGTGTAATTGGTAGACGTCTTGTTAAAAACTTATAGGTATTTACTGGTGCTTAATATACTAATATTAAGCTATCTAAATAAATGGTGCCAGTAAGAGTGGTTTACTCGTCCATAAATGGGAAACTCAAAAATACTCTATTTTATTTATTTTTAAAACTATCTCCGTCCCATAACGCATAACGCCATCCCATAGGGGACTGCGTTATGCTTAGCATCAGGCAAACGATCTGCTCGCCTCGTTACCGAATGGTATAAAAAAACCTATATTATAAAAGGGGTATGTCCACATTCTGTCTGTCTTTCGAGACATTTTCTGCGCACTGCATTCGTTTCAGTAATGAAGGAAGCGCGACTATCAAAATGGATTGCGACTCTGTTTTTCACACCAATGTTGTTTCTGGCCAACGATAAAAAACACTGACGTAGAAAATATAAATGAAGCAACTATACAAGCATTGTCTTATCATTCATTTGTCAGCCTTTTGTAAAAGGGAAGAAATGTGTCTTTTGCATTTATAGCAAAAACTAGCCTAATTACTACTTTTTAACGTTAAAAGTAAATAGACGGATAAACTTCTTATTGAAACTCCATAATACAAAGAATCCTATCCCACTTCTTTTTTTGTTGTGTTTGTTGTTGTTTGTAAGCATAATGCCGGCACATAACAATTGCAGAGCCACCCAGAACTTTTAAACGCAAAGGCCTGCGCGGCAATGCAGTGCGCTCGTTACTCTGAGACATTAGGTATTAAGTCTCATAAGCCCAGTAATTTCACTGGCTACTCTGTTCATCAAACCGGAACACAGTAATGCTTGCACATTACTGCTTGGCGGCAGACTTCACGAGCAAAGGGGTGGTAACAACCCAGACGAACAGTCCCAGAAGAGTTAGTCCTACAATCTACTATTAATATTACAAACGCGAACTAGCCATGGCGAGTGAGCCAAAATGCTTTCTAGTGAATATTGCCCTCAACTATTTAAAACCTACTACTTGCACACACCCTATTCCATGCAGTGACATAGTAATAATAATTCCATAGTATTAATAATTTCCTGCATAATCATAACACCCCAAGTTGGCTAGCTAGCTATAAAAAACTTCCGTCATTTCAATTTACTGATGGCACCGTTGTTATTTCAAATCACAGCGGAAATAAAAGGTTCGCGGGAAAATATTGAGTTGACAGTTTGTTTGTACCTTTGAAAAGCACTTTGTTATATGAAAAAAGAAAACAACGGTGACACTCTTGACCTCTTTTAATAATATAGACGAGTTTAATATTTTGTGTTACTTATTTTAAATCTTTGAGAAGTGTTTTGTATTGATTAGCAGGATCAGGTATTGGATTCGTGGATTATTTTTGAAATGTTTTCCTCATCGTATAGGCTTATGGGAGGCATTTCCCCGTAGTGAATTTCTTGAATATTTTTTTTTTAAAATTATGTTACAATTCTCTCTATGGACACGTGGTCCATACTCTTATAAGATTAGGTCATATATTAATAGAAATTAACGATTAAATAAAATAAAGAATAATAAATTTAATATAGTATATAATTAATATAAATCGGCACGGGAATTAATATCCTAATAGTTTTTCAAATACGTAAATGCAATTGTAATTGTAATTTAAATTGCACGTAATTCAAGAAATTAAAGGTTTTTTATTTTATTTATTGCCAGCCTACACCGCCTATCAGTTGGGGCCTATATGAATAAAGCATTTTGAATTTAAATGCAATGCCGCCAGCATGCTGGGTACGCTTCCAACTGGTATTGGGCTAGAACATTTGGATTATCTATAGGTCTACTTGGGGTTGTAGATTATCCAACTGTTTTTGTAGCTAGCTAGGTTAGATGTAGTGTTTGTTTTTATTAGGGCTTTTGCAACTTTTATTTTAAGTTATCTTTTTTCAATCTGTGTAAGTATTCAGTTTTTATCAAAATCTACCCGGATACTCCTTTGATCATTTTTAGCTATTTCCTATATTAGGTACTTTCAGAATTGGTCATCCAGTAAGTACATGAAAAATCATCTGTACTATGACAAAAATAATATTAATGTATGTTAAAGGAACAATTACTAAGTTTTAATGTGGACTAACTTACTTAAATATCAGAGAAAATAGTCTAATTTAATCACTTAGCAGGTAGGCAATGAAAGAGCACAAGAGCTCAACTTAAATTTACCTTAAAACCTTATTAGAATAAGGTAAGTATAAATAAAAATTAAATATAAATATAAATTCTAAGAACCCTTGGTTTCATTTCTTTAAAAAACAGGTAAAATGTTTTCCAAATTTAAAATAAAATATTAGTAGGTGTAGTGCAGTACTTGATGCTAATTCTAGACCGAGTGAAATTTCCACCAGTTTTTTTGCTGTGAAAAATGGACTAACCATAAAATATTATGCGCGTATTTTAATTCGAAGATTTAAAAATTCCTACCGTGCGCTGCGCCGGTAGTGGCGTGAAATAAAGCTCATTACACACTCGCATACATTCACGGAACTGAGTAACCTTAAAAAACGGTATTTGTAATATGTGAATTATTTTGATAATTTAGTAGCAATATAATACAATAATTCGAGGACATTTGACATTCAACAAGCCGCATTGGGCCTGGGTGGTTTGTTCCGTTTGTTGCAAAATAGGGTTGGTGTCAGGCTGTAAAAAAAAATCTATAGCAGCAGGTTTGTAAAGACGTACCTACTGCGCTGACTCTTCGTAAAATGTGACAAAAGTAGGAAAGAGATGGAGATATAATCTCCATCTGGGTGATTCCCAGCCCACTCAGAACAACGGACACTTGCAGAAGAATTCCTACCACCTCATACGTCGTGGTATCCCTCTTTAGACAGAAGGTCATTCCAGATACCAATCATCAATCGCATAGAACAAAGAGCTAAATGATATTTTTACCGCTTAAATACCGCTCAATTTCTACTATTCCGTCCCTTAATACATACATACACTCGTACATTTTGCATATTTACGACACAGTGTGATATTGTTCGCGCGCCGAAACCAAGTTTCCATTACCGGGTACAGCGAAACGTCGTTTACACAGTAATGTCTGAATTACATTGATCCAGTGGGCGTTCCAGTAGGGTACGAGGAATTGCAGTGAATTTTATAACCGGTTTTAGTCGGTAATGTTATAAAGCGCTTTGGATAGGATGGAAACTTGAGCTACCCTTTATTATTATAATTTTGGTTGTCTTAATATCATTTACATAAGCTTAAGGTAAAAAAAAATGATGCAAAATTAGAATTTAATTGACAAATATAGGGCTACATTGACTTGTAAATTATTCATCTGTTTTTATAGCTAGATTCGAACGGAGATGTATTGTTTGTGTGGTAGATAGTTAATAATTAGCCCGTTGAAAAATGGTAGGTACTCTGTTCTAAACATATTTAAGCCTATTTAAATATTGGCAAATCGGCAATAGGGGTATATTATGATTAGTTGTACTGCGTAGACTAACCTTCATATACATTATACCTTATAACTTTTTATGCCTTCCTTTATTTGAAACTCCAGTAAAACTCGACAATGGATTTGATAATTGTCTAATTGACAGATTTCTAATACGTGAGATTTGATAGATTCACGTAGCACTGAGTTCGCTGGAGTTTCACATATGGGTACGAAGATAAGTCTGCGCAGAGGCTGGTTTTCAGCATACTCCACCACAAACTCAGGTGGTCGAACTTAGCATTGCGGTAGTGCATTTTTTAGTACTCAACTGACTAACCGCCACCCTCTTGTTGAAAATCAGTCACCAAGCTCATATCGGCGTGTACCGGTGTACCGGTAGGCGAGGTTTCGAATTCATTCTACATGGGGTATATGAACTCAGATATACCTGATATAACAAATAAAAAAATGAGTATAAAATATATAATCGCGTTGATATTTCAATTGGGCCCAAATGGTGAATTATTATTATTTTTACTATAGGTGGTAGGATTAACTCTTCAGCGAGTGTCCGTCTGGGTTAGTACCACCGCTTTGCCCGTGACGTCTGCCGCCAAGCAGTAATGTGGTTGATATTATCAAGATATTAGACTAGTATAATTTGAGCTAACGTTTTCTCAATTACCAATTACTTAAACTCTTCTGCGAGTATCTGTCTAAGTAGGTAACACCACGTTGCTCGCGTAGTCTTTCCCCAAGCAGTACTTAATGTATAAGCATTACTGTGTTGTAGTTTGATGAGCAAAGTAGTCAGTGCAATTACTGGACTTATGAGATTTAATACCTGAGTATTTCTCAAAATAAGTGTACATCTTGAAAAAAAAAAGTGTGCCTCGACGTTGGAGAAAAGTTACAGGTTTTAATTCATTCATACAATAAAAAAAATAACATAATCGTGAAGGAAATATATTTAGCTATAAAATTATGAAAGAATAAATAGTATAATATAAATATCCAACTTAGTTTAGTCAACTTTTTAAAACACTGTTTTTTGCCTTTCATACAAAAATCAAATTGCCACCCCACCTCCCGAGTACTGTTAAACTTCGTAAAATCAGATGTGTCACGTTAAAATTGAATATTTTTATGTATTACGTATCTTGATTAAATGTAGTTTCTGTATTAAAGTGATTTTCTATGGAGTTTCATAATAAAAAAATTATTTAAATGCGAAAAACAAAATGAGTCATAACCATTTACTTTTTAGTTACTACTCTTTAGTTACATTTTATTCCTACTTCCAAATAATTTCCATAGGCATCCGTTAAAGTTTAACACGGCCAACACTAGCTTCTTTCTGATAGTTTGTTGGTTTGGCGTCTCCGCCATAAATTTTAGTGTGAAAATCAGTAAAAACGTGTTGTGTAAGTGGGACTACTTTTTCGTTACAGGAAATTTCATAGCACTTTTTCACATTACAGTAAGTCTTGATTTATATACCATTTTGTAATATGTGTGGAAGATACATTTAAGGTTCTATATACATTTGGAGTTTCAGATTATAACAAACCATTGATTTCTTAGAGCCCTGTTTTGTTAAATTCTTATTAAAATTTCGTAACGTTTTGTATGAATTTCGTTACGTTACGAAAAAGTACAGTATAAAGTTGAGTGTATACAGTTACAACCTGATTAAGCATAGTAACATTCGTTGCTACTAAGTATATAGTTATAAATATCATGCAAATTGAAGATACTCACGAAATCAAAGGCAAAACATGTGGAGTGGCTATTATTAATGAAGAAAAACTGGAAAATATATACACAAAAAAGAAAGTTTCCAAAGAAACCTCTTTTAATATGATTACTTAATAGATGAATGAATGAATAATTATAACCTTGTTTCATTTTAAAACCCTTACAATAGGTAAAACAAAATATAACTATGTATTAATAGTTCTTACAATAAAAAAGAAGATAATTATGTATATAAAAAAACACGACTATTTGACAAAATAAATAAAGTTTTGCCATTGTGTAATAAGCCTTATGTTTACTATTTAGTTACATGTTGGACTATTTCGTAACAATATTTCGTTACAACTTTTTCGTTACGTACATTTATTTTGAGAAATACTCACCTAATGTCTTAGGGCAACGCGTGGATAGAGTGCCGCGCAGACCTTTGTGTTTCAAACTTCTGTGTGGTACTGAAATCGTTATGGGCTGATGAGGGGTTTGATTGCCTGCATGAGTTTATCATCAGGCAATCGAACCCCATCTCGTTATCCAATAGAATAAAAAGAAAAATTAGAAGGCTTTGTCAGGCTTACTAATAGTGATTTTTCAAGGTACAAACTGCTAAAAAGGTTTACGTGCCTTTATCGGTGTCAGTAAACTAAGCACTGGATCGCCATAAACCTTCCACCTTACATTCGCTATAAAACAATGCAAGATGCGCGTTCACGGCTAAATCAGTACCACAATATATGTAAATTGAAATGGCACCAACTTCCTCTAGATTATCATGACAAACGGAATACAATGATGTATCTGTGTATCACTGGTGATGTTTGCATAATTCGAGCTTGTACATTTATGATAATGAATTGACAGCATATCTGACTTTAACGGTTTGGGGCAGCTAATAGGGATGCTGGCTCCATTTTTTTATGATGTCAATCAATTAGTTTTCTATGGAATCAAATGTTTATATCGAAAAAACTGAAAATCGAACGCTATAAACGTCAAAAATGAGAGCCAAAGTCGGGCATACCTGCTGAGCGCGAAAACACACCAATTGGGCAGCACGGGTGACGTCACATTTTCTGCGCGGGTCGTAAAGTTGTACTAAAAACATGCATTTTGTTGATTTTGGTCGTGAAAAACTGTGGCAAGAACGCGCTCAGAATAAGCTGCATGTGTCGTTAGATACACCGCCTGGCCAAAAACATCTTTACTGGCTCACTAAGGCTAGAGAACGAAGGATGTTATTAAAATAAAATGTGTAAGAAATGAGGCAGGAGAGGTGCGACACAAAGAAAAATAATTAAACGGAAAGAGAAAGAAAGAGAGAGAGAGCAAAGGAAAATATAGACTGCTGGAAGTTAGTTGTCCTGTATGTTCTGGCATCTAAGTTGGCAGGTAAGACAATAATAATATTATACTCTCATAATAATAACAAGACATTGTACGCTTTGATAACAAGTGTCACAAATTGTTTCAGAATAAATTAATATTAATTGCACTCCAACATAGAAAACACCAACGGTATTGTCTGTTCAAAGTATTTGTGACGGTAGGGTGCTCATGAATCTTGATGAGCTGTTGTTCGTCGGCTTTAAAGTTAACTGAATGGTTTGTAAAACAAAGTCATTACACCGAAGACGAAGGGTGAGTTAATTGACAAATTCTATGGAACAATTCAAAGGTGAGAGGATGGAATACCTGTATAATTCACCTAGCTTATTTATTTCAATTATAGCTGCAGAAAAGAAGAAAGACCTGTTCTGATCAACTCGCGAAGATAAATAGAGCGTCATCGTGCCGTCATTGCAAAAATATATACAGCTTAAAGCGAACACACAGCTGAGTTTAAATTAGTATGCTATTCCGAAAGTAGGTCAATCTAGTCCTGGAGTTGTTTTCCGAGTTTTTGAAATTTAGAAGTTTTCGTTAAAGAAAAGGCATTTAAGGTTTACGTCAAAATTCTACTACGGAACTTCCGGGCAGCCCTAGATCAGCGGATTCATTTGAACTATCTTGAATGATGTTGATTAGAAGAGACTTAGAAATAATTCCAGAAAATGCCACACATTTCACATTTGATGTGAATTTATTTTCTTGTATGGCAATTTTTAATGACGTATTTTCTCATTTTTGACGAATTTTTGATAATCTCTCTCTCAAAACTTGTCGCCAACCATGGTCCTAATCACCCTTCTGGGATAACATACCAATTCAAACTCACCCGGTATAACAAAACCAATAATTAGTTGAGAAAGTAGCATTTAAACTTCATGTTGACCGGCCAATTTTGTTTTCATGTATCCGGATGATGGTCCTCGCGTACAGACCGTATTTTTCGACTAATATTGATGACAGTCGGTATAAGTACATGCAGCTTTACAATTTAATAGAATTTTTTGGACGTCGTCGATTTTTATTGGAAGGCGCCATTACCGGCCAAATTTTATATCTGGCAGAAACATCCGGAAATAAGGGGTTAAAAATAATTGATATTGATTGATCATTAATCGACTTGATATAAGTATTCAGTGAAGTGAAAGGATGTACTTACTATATCTCTCTTCCTCCTTTGTGCCCTTGTCCCATTTTACATGGTGCAGTACATCTTAGCAGACATACTAGGTTTCTGCAGTTTTATTACATCCAGGCGCCTAAAAATTAGGAACATTTTCTGTCTCTCCAATTCGTCATCGTAATACTATCGTATAACAACTGTGAATCCGGTTCTTTCAAGCTAGTGTATCAATATAAAATATTATTCACAAAAGCAGTATGTTTATGACGCTTCAACGTACAATTGAGAGCAAAAGTACTTAGTATTTTTATAAACACCAGGTACTACGAACAAAGCCACAATTAGGGGGACATTTACCATGTATGTATATCACTTGTTTTGAGTTTCCGATACTTCGGCACTCTTGGAATCACCATGATCACGGGAGAACTGAAGAACTTCGGATGGAAGTTAATATTATGGGCAGACATAGCGATCTACCCCGGGGTCCATTGCGAAATTTATTTCTTACAACTTAAACTATTGAAATAAGTCAAGCAACAAACTTATTTCTAAAATCAACGGTAAATTTCTCTATCTCTTATAGTTTTAGACTTTCAACCCCCCATAATCCCTCCTGATGGATCAACCTGTATAATAATATGTTTTGTGCGCGAATAGACCCGTTTTTATCTAAATACTAAATACACGTTTTGTTATCCAACGCAAGCAGTTTTAACATTTTAACAGAACATTTTAGTGCAAAAAAAGCATTAAATAAATAAGTAACAGTATAAGAATTTTCCTCTTGACTGTAGTTGTGGAAGCCGCTGCAGGGATGAGCAAACAAAATTCCTGTAACTTTTTATTCGTTCTGCGTCCAAACCCTGATAGGTTTGTTATTGAAACATAATCTCATTTCCTAGTTGAGTGCAAAATAAATTTTAGTTTCGCCGATACACCAGCGGATCCAACGTGTGGAATACTGAATACGTTGTTGCCAATTTTTAACACGTAGATACCTTTCATGAGGACGCCTTTGTAAGGATTTATTTATGGCATTGCAAATATTATTGGTTACATATGATTTGTAAACATACTATTCGGTATCCACTACAGATGCTAAGAGACACGGATCTTTACTTTTAAATTGATTGATGAATAATTCGGTGCTTTCTCGTAGTCAAGCTATTTATAAACATTAAAAGAACAATAAAAAGTCAGTATCTTTTCCAAGGATTTTAGGATCATAGTTTCTTATTTTAATGCGACAATGGTGTCAATTCTATCATTTCACACCTAAACTAATTTTAGTTTCACTCTCTCTCTTTCCAATGCATAACATGAGAAAGAGATGGAATATATTTAAGACCTGTCAAATTAATCCACTTGCTTGTGTCTAGTGTAAATTTAATGGCAATGAATTCAGTGGCATCTAATTTATCAAGATCGAAAGATATTTGACAGCTCTAAAACAAAATTTAGATCTGTCAGAAATCTTCCGTCTCTTTTCATGTTATGCATTGGAAAGAGAGAGAGTGAAACTAAAATTAGTTTAGGTGTGTAATGATAGAATTGACAACAATGGCTCAAATCGGTTTCAAATTCTACAATGACCTTGAGCTTTCGGTGAAATAAAACATCGTGATGTAACCGTAGCATTACGGTAGGATATTTTCTAGAGCCTATGTTAACTATCCCTGCCAAGTTGAAGATTTGTCGCCAAGTACCTATCGTTGTTTTCCGGAAGCTTGTGCTAGCATTACTGTGTTCCAGTTTGATGAACAAAGTAGTCAGTGATATTACTGGGTCAATGAGACCTCAGGGTAACGAGCGCACTGCAGTGCCCGCATGCCTTTGTTTTTCAAAGTTCTTAGTTGTACTGCAATAATTGTTCTGGGCTGATGTTATGCTTACCATCAGGAAAGTGACCCGCTCGTCTCATTATCAAAAAGTCAAATGGACATCCAACTTATAAAAACGACTCGAGCGTTCAAATTCTAAAAATATCTTGTAACCAACTTCAACTCGCAAAAAGTAAACAAATAGCTGTGCCCATTTGTGGATTCCGTCATCCGCACAAACCCAGCTTGAATTTAGACTGACCTCTATGAATCAATGATGAATCCAATTTCAGCGTAACCTTTACACACGTTACCTCATTTGGTCAAAGGTAAAAACGTTTTGCGTAAAACATGAAACGGGGTCACTTGTCACCCAATTTATACACTTTTTTAGTTGAGGTTTATATTCTTTGATCCTTTTGGCCAGAGAAGTGATGGGCGGAAAATATGGGTGTGACCTTTCGTTACCTATTGTATGAAAAGAATGAAATAAATACAGGTATTAAGTGTTTACACATGGTCAGATGTTTTGATAAAGTTGTCGCGAAATATTGGCCTGTGTTAACAATTTAGTGTATGTATGTTAAGCAAAATTTCTACCTTCTTCAGGGTCAAACTATATCAGCATCTTAAACAAGTGTTTTAACTCTTGAAACCGTCCAGACGCATACATTTTAGAAAAGAGATTGTTTCAAGAAGTTCTTATTCGAAACCGAAAGGGCCACCTTTGGCGCGCCACAAGCATAGGTAATAAAAAATATGTATAATTTGAAGATCAGAATTTGGCTCCTATGATGAGCCAAATTCGAAGGGTTTACTTGTAGCCACTGAATAGTTCCACTATCCAACTCCTGGCTCTATCATCTGATCAGCTCCATGATACCAAGTTATAGTTTTGTCATCCGACACACATAACTACATATAAATACAAAGTTTCATTTCGATACGACAGTTAGAAGTAGGTTAAATTTGACTTCTAAGATTGTATTACATTGTTACTTACAAGTGAAGCTAAAAAGGGTTTTAAAAAAGAAGCGAACACCGCAAAACTTAACTGATAAATTCCTTCACTTCTAAGACACTGTTTTATCCCTTTGGTGCATTATATACAATTTTTCTGGTATAAACCAACCTATTACATCTTAGCTTAGTTTTAATTAAATTCTAATCGCTATTTGAACAGAATAATCCTTCCTCGCTTAGTGATAAAATAACTGGACCTCAGAAATAATATTCATAACAATAAAATAAAACCGTTTCCGGTTTTCATAAAGTGGAACCCGGCAGTTGGCTTTTACGCGTGGGACTGGGCATTAAGCTAATGTCATTATATACCTATGCTTGTGTGTAGTAGTTATATGAAGCAGAAACCTCGAATCACTCAGGACGTAGAACGCTCTCTGTGAATGTGCTAGGTATTAGCAACGCTGAATGATACCTGTCTAGCATATCGAGCAGGTTTCTTTTATTAAATATTCAGGTAACTACAATTTTTGACTAATACCTTTCTGGTTCTCGATCGTAATTAATGTATAATAACGTTAGCTAAAGATCTTTAAAATTAAAATTGTTCTTTAATTGTAGGCTATCAATTTAGCGAACCATGTTTTTTTATATTCTACAGTTCTACATTATCTAGGTTCTAGGTTCTTTTTTCATACTATTGGATAACGAGACGAGCTGGTAGTTGGTCTGATGGTAAGCAAAACGCCAGAACATAACAATGATTACAGTGCCACTCATAACTTTTAAACACAAAGGCATGCGCGGCACTGCCTTGCGGTCGTTACCCTGAGACATTAGGCACTAATCAATTCTTTAAATTTTATGGACAGTTGGTCAGATACACAGTTTTCATCAGGTTTAATGGGCTAATCGCCAGTCAACTAGAAGTAGGTATGCCCGTTTCTGCGAACATTTCTGAGACCATTAAGTTTACTGGAACCGCCTCGGGCTGTGTTTTTCGAGACGTTTTGATCAACTTGAGGGCCAGTTGCCATTTTGTGTTTTAACGTTTTTACCAATTAAATTTATTTTATCATATTTAACTTGTGATTGAGTAAGATAGCGATTTAATTTAAACCTACCATTACAGTACATTGCATGTGATTTTAGGATTTGTTACTGAGTCATTTTTAGACCATTTTCATATAATAAGTACAAGTTATTAATTTTAACTTTCATGAGTGCTGCCCTGGAGCCCATGCAAATAAAGATTTTTGAGATACTGATATTAAAACTGGTGGACTGTAATTAATTATTATACACATATATGTAATCAGTTTCAAGTTTACTTAGGCCGTATCTCAAATTATACCATCAGCTTCTATGTTAAATTGTTACTGTTTATGTTTGCATTGGATTAGACGGTTAAAATTACACAATAGTAATGCTTGCACATTACGGCCTGATGGCTAGATATATAATATTAAACAATTGTCAATTATTATCCTACTAATATTATAAATGCGAAAGTGTGTTTGTTGATTTGTCCTTCTTTCACGCAGTAACGGAGCAACGGATCGACGTGATTTTGGCATAGATATCGTTTATGGACCGGAGAGTAACAGAGGCTACTTTTTATCCCGGAAAATGCACGGTTCTTGTGGGAACGCGGGTGAAAACCGCGGGCAGAAGCTAGTATAATAATATATTGATATTCAAAAATCCGATCAGAAAAGAAGCAGCCCGTCTATTTAAAATAACAGCAAAAATGTGTGATCAAGACATATTGGCTCAACTGCCAAACGATAGTAGCACCTAGTTAATCAAGAAAGGTAGCTTTAAAAACTTGATTAAATTATTTAAATTAGTTTCATGGTACTTCCAGTGGGAGAACGTTTAACAGTAATCCACAGTAACCAAGTTACATAAAGTTGCGACTTTCCGCTGGCTAATGAACAAACTCAGAGCAAATGCAGCGGTGCGACTTGGCAGTGTCTCAAATTATACGAGTGCACCCAGTCACCACTGTTATATTAATTTGAAGCGCGTCTTTCTATTTTTTTAATCACTTTACATTGTATTACCTATCAATATACCACTTGAACAAAAGTTGTGAGGCGTACACGCTCTTAAACATTTGCTCTTTGAAAAATAGGCTACTATGTTCCATCATCTCATGAAATAAAATGAAATTTTATCTTTGGAGACCAGTCTTCTTTAGAATTAGATGAGAGTCTTTATTTATTTTATATATTTATTTATAAAAAAACTGATATTGATTGACACACACAAACCTTCGCATTTATAATATTAGTAGAATTAGATTAACTAGAAATCTAATAAAACGTAACGAAAGAAACTGTAGAACTGATCAGAAATGTACAACTATAAACTGAAACGTCTGTATTATCTTAATTTTCTGTATTGATAATAAAACAGAAACTGATTCAATATTTTCCTCTTTAACTATGATTATTTTCTCTAGTAATATTTCTCTTACTAAAATTACTTAGCTATTTCTACAGGAGCCGGCAAGAAATAAGGTGCGCCACGGCGATCAAAGAAATGTAAAGTAAATAATATAAATGATTTATTTAAACATCACAACACAGAATTAATTAACTTTAAAGATAATAACCGTAATGATATTAAGACATAGATCCATTATAGGATATATGTCAAGTCATTATAGGATCTTTTAGAATCTATTACCACAAATTACAATCTAATATCACAATATCGATTTTTCGATTTGTTCGATTTTTTATCACTTTATCCATATATAATAACAATACTCATAAGCGCTATTTGACTAGCTTCCATTCTTCGCCTTCTTAGTACCTATATATATTTATAAACTGTAGTTTATGTATTATATTGATGTATAAGCTATATTACTGTACCGTTTTATCGAAATCCGTTCTGTAGTTTTTGCGTGAAAGACCATCCTCACAAACTTTCTCGTTTTTAATATTATCTAGTAAGTTTTACTATTACCACCGCCATAAAGTGATCACCAATAAACAATAAAAATATAAAGCAAAAACAATAAAAATAAATAATTGTACAATGGTAAGCCTTATCGCGTTCAAGCAATTATATAGGTTATTTAGCAATGACAGTTAATTATTTGTGCTATTATAGCTTTTCACGATAAAACGACGCAATAATTCCATTCGTATTTTAAAACGTGCCAAATTACTACCAGCTACTGTATTGCGTGAAACGAACGTAATTTTCTCAGACTGCTCTGCGATTTTCCAATTTAACACAATTTTTTGCCCTGAATAGCCTCGTTATCTGAGAGAAGTTTATAGTGCGCAGTAGTGTGCTTTTCAAGAGTTTCACTGACGACGGAAAATACTCGAAGTTTGTGCGCGTGGTTACTACAAGAGGAGTAAATTACACCTCACCAATAGCGTCAAAGGCTAAGTTTTATTATAACGTGTCTTTCGAATTGTCTTTTCTAGGTATAGTTACTCATTACTTCAGCAACAAGTGACATTTGAATATTGTGTTTACAAGTTGTAAAATACAAGGTTTTGAAAAATGCTAACAATCTCTTCAGATTCATTTTTGGGTTATGATTTTTCTGAAAACTTATACATAACCTAAGACTTTCTCGCCCGGTCACTATATTTCTCACTAACATTATCCATTTCTTTTTACAAGTTGATTTTTTCTCTAGAATTTGGAAATTATTATTTCTTGTGGTTGTCTATACAACGTAACAAAGTCATCTAGAAGAGTTGTTTTAAAGCCTTTAAATTCAAAGCTCGCAAATTATATTTGTATTTTCAAGTTACAAGCTTTTATTTATTATTTATTTATCTTTGTTGGGGGCGCCTCTTGTATGTGTAGAATTTCACCCAACGTATTTGTTATGTTGATATTTTAAGTAAAACGATGTTGTCCGGACGACTGTGTATTGCCAATTAACTTATAAACTAGAACATTTTGAGTTACAAAATAAAACCATGCTGACGGATGCGCTCGGGCGCCCGATAGGTACCGCCTAATCTGCTAAAATTGAATCACATAAGAAATATTGTATGTACGTAGCTCGTACAATCTTTTCTTCTTAGTATAAGTCAAATCTAAATGTAATATGAAACGAATGACAATGCAGTGAATGCCACAGAGCTGATATGATGTTTCTTTGTTTGTGCTATTTTCCTTTTTCTGTTAAATAAACACGTTTGCTTTCTTTCTTATTATGATCTTTTAGAAGACGAAAAAAAAGTGGTCCGTTATAATGTACAGAAATTTCCCTCATGAAGTGGTGAGGCACTAACTGTTCAAACACGACGTTGTGAAATAAAACATGCTAAAGTAGAAACGTAATTTTTCCGACACAAAACTACTAAACCAGTTTAGCAATCTTTCAGAAGACGAGATAATACAAAAGTGCAAACAAAGCTATTCTATCGATCGGCAAACGCAATACAATCAAACAATAAACTAACCAGCTGCCTAGCTCCCATGCAGCATTCAGTCTATACGTGGGTAGACAGCTCAAGATATAATAGCCACGGGTAGTTAGTATATAGCCTTGGGCATAGTATATTATCTTTAAAGCAACAATATGCTAGGTACACATGGTCATGTTTGCTGTGTTCCACTTTGGAACGCGAAGTGCGTTCGTGGAAAATAAGTTTCGATTTCAAATTTAATTTACTGTAATATGAGTGTAAAGAAATACCTAGTATTCGTATGAGCATGGTATTATAGTTTAGAATTAATTTAATTTTAGATAAAAAAATATTTAATAATTAAATAACCATGGCTTTGCATCAAGCGCGGATTACGAGATAATACACGCTCAAGCGCGACTGGATGCAAAACCATGAAAAAACCACGAAATAGACATCAAAGGCAATATGGCCAGATAGTGCTGTTTCTAACCGATCAAGAGGAAGGGCAAGAAACTCGTGATCATTCTATATACGTTAATTAATTCTACGATAGTTACGCACAGTACCGTGCGTGACATTATATTTAATTACTAAATTACAATATTGTTAAACAATTCTAATTTATCAGCCATATCCGCACAGTCCGTCGGGAACATCACAGCCCTGACCGCGTAGTCTACAAACGAGACGTATTTCGGATGAGCCAACCCTAGTGCGTGGAGAGTTGTGTGCGCCACTTCAGCTTGTAGACTACACAGCGGAGTTACTAAGACAACCTGCAAATTAAAAATGGTTTTAAAAAACCATTATGTTGTATCGTATTATCGTTATTTTCGTCTTATCGGTTAATGGCTAACGGTTGCTAACGCTTGCTCATAACAATTACATGCAGAATTTTGAAAATAAATAAATAATTCACATGATTTACCTCAATTGGAGTAATTTCAATAAAAAATAGCATAATTCTTGCGTTCGCAACAATGACAAGAACAGTACATATTTTCCACATTCATTTCAAAGCTTACCCGCCTGCCGACCGGCTTTGTGAAAAACGGTAAGCAACAACTTTCAAGAACTTCTGAATAACTGTAGAAAAGGTATGTGAAGTTTTCTCTCCTCGCTGTTTCCACAGGATCTTGCTCTTTGAATACCAAGCAGGACCTCGCTTCGATGTAGTCGTGTGCTTTGCGAACTAGACTCATCAGCCTTTTTGGACCTTTAAAATATATGAGCAATTTCATCAATTTTTTTTTTTTTTAATAATTTTAATAATTTAATAAATTTTAATAATAATTAGGAATGTCATCAAAACTCAAAATAGAAAAAGCAAAATTTATCAATACGAAACTAAGCGACGCAACGCTGCAGTGCCAAGAAAGACGTAATATTGCGCGACATAGGAAATAAGACGTCACAGTGTTGTAATTTTTTACTTTTGCTGCATGTTGTGGTTATTCACATGCAAATTTATATTCTCCATGTTGTTTTCACTTTCAATTTCACTTTCTTAATATTTTTATACCTCACCATTGACCATGGAATAATAAATGTAGGGTATACATATTATTGAGTAGGTTCGGTATGAAATTTTAATTAATTTTATGAAAACTTCATTATTTTGTTATGAATAAAACCTTGTATGGAATAATATCATATTGTAACTAATAATTACACCTAATGGGATGGTTGAGGCCATGGAGGCCATTGAAAGACGAGCCAAAAGGGTTATTGGCAGCGATACCTAGGTGTGTTAGTGATTCAAATTCAGACTCAATATTATATCTCTTGTCTAGCTAGCTACCACTCCCAAATTGAAAATGTTGCACATGAGATTTAGTTATTATCAAGAGTTGGTGTGTATGTATATTCTTAGGAAAGAGTGGTCAAATGCTTACATATCCTGAATAAAAAGTACCCACTTACTCAAAGCAAAATAGTCGAACACAAAAGGAATATGGCCGTCATTCCATTGACACGGCCAGGTCGACGGCAACTTGTTATTGGTGTCTAAAACAAATACATCTCAAACATTAAATTCTAAGGAAATATTTCAAATGTTCTCGCAAATTATTTCCACAAACCATTGTTCGAGTCGCAAGATTGCGAAATAATTATATTTAAATTACAAAGTAAAACAGACAAATTTATGAACCAATTTCCGCCATGCCGATATTTTGACTTTATGTGTAAACTCAACATGGCAATCGGTATTATCGATCTCGTTTATTTTGGTAATAAAATACAGCGTTTAAATCACAAAGGCTTATTGTTTGAACGCCGTAAATGTGCATTACTACACAACCTGAGTTTAATTTAAACTATATGTATGTTATCTATATAGGTAAGTTATCCCAAAATGGGGTGAATGTACACCTGGTCAACAACGTTTGTTTTACGAGTTTTTGAAATTCAGAATTTTTCATTGAAGAAAAGGCATTTTAAGTTTACGTCAAAATTATACTACAGAACTTCCGGACAGCCCTAGATCAGCTGATTCCGTTGAACTATGTTGAACTTTGTCAAATGATAATGTTGATTAGAGGAGACTCAAAAAATCCCAGAAAATGTCGCGCACATCTAGTTTGAAGTATTTTTTTTTTAATTTTGTATTTTTCCTTGGGAGACAACACAACTTGTCGACAACCATGGTCCTAATCACCCCCCTTCCGGGATAACATACCAATTCAAACTCTCTCTGTATAGGTTTTTTTATTGTGGTTGCGAAATATTTGATGTGGAGACACGAAAGTTGATTGCATTTTGGGAACCAGGGGTGTCGCAGTGGTAATGGTTTGTCGCCATCTGTGTAGTTAGAACAGTTGGATAGACTTTTGAGAAAGCGATTGCAATTCAGTGGTATCTCTGATGTAACCGTAGGTTAAGAGGTCGAAATCTAATAATTCAATTTAGCTTGAATTTTCAGTGAAAGAAAGTATAGCACAGTGTTAGAGCATCTATTGCTAGCATTATTCTTTTCAAAATTTGTCGCGGAGACATCTTTTGTATCGGTGTGTTTCGGCAGATTCGAGGGCCGTTCTAGGTTTTGAATATTTATCACTTTCGACAGCATTTTTGGCCAAGTGTTAACCTATCTAGAATAATGAATATCAAAGCTCGAAAAGAGTGAGTGCGTTTGCGAGAAATTGTGGCAACAACAACAACATTTTTTCAATAACAATTTTTTTTGTTTGTTTCGTCTTTGACCGCGATCTCAGATTAAGCGACGATGCGGTGATAAATATAGCGTGTTTGTCTAGAAGAAACCTATTCACTCTCGTCTTGAAAACTCTCATATTATAGCTATTGGGAAATACAGAAGCTAGCAAAGACTTCCACTCTTTAGTATACCGAATAATGTACGAACTCGCTCGGTACGAACAGGAGATATTATATTAATATATACGGAGTGCCTATTAAGTTATGCTCTTTTGTAATACCATGAAAAAGCTTTTTCACTAAATTCATAATATATTTATAATGTATGCACAGTGTTGCCAACCAAACCTAAAACTAAAGTCCGCGCTGCGCCATAGTCAACGCGCAGTTGTCAAAGACGTATTTTTGAAACGAGTTTTTAGGGCAAGAATTTGATCATTGCGGTCGCTAAAGTGCTGTGTCCCGTATAAAATTAAATAAAAACATTGCACTCCTTTTTTGTGCAGTCGTGTAAAAAGATATAACTTGGCGACCTTAATCGTGCGACACTAAATTATCAAATATAATCAAGCTCTTTCTTGTTATTGCTCTTTTACTTTGTTCAAATTCAATATCATTTTGCTTGCGTATTTTATTCGAAATTTAAAAAAATAGTTTATTCATTTACTGCATTTTTTAACGTATACAATGTAACATGCATCTTGATTTTTACAGTCGGCCTTTGTCGTGTGGATAAAATATATAGAATTTTAATTATCTACACTAAAACAGAAAACTGCAAAAATACTATTTTAAGTTTAATTTAATGACTTTGATTTGGAATAGTACACCAACTGCTGCTGCTGCTCTTGAACGCAAGTTTCCATTTTAAGTCAATCGTTAGAAACTACCACTTCCGACCACACCATCTTAACACTCAAGACCAGGATCTGTCATTAAACGCTATAGTACAAAACATTTTTTTTTACATTTTCTTCTTATAACATATTCTGTCATTAAACGCAATAGTACAAAAATATTTTTTTTACATTTTCTTCTTATAACGTATCTTTTGATTTGATGCTATCAACGAACGTGCCCATGCTAACTCGAGCACAAAGTACACAAACAACAAGAACAATGTTTTAATAACGTTGAAGATAGGTATTGTGTGCGGTATAAATTGCGTCCGTTTTGAGCCGAGGCGGTTGCTTGTTTTAGTAAATAAATAAAAAAGGTTATTTTTGCTGCTGTACATTATTCTCACAATGCATACAGGCGAGCTTTTTGTCCGTGATTAAGGTACTTAATACACTGTAGCGGGTATGATGTGTTTGTCCGCTACGACTTAAATACCAAGTGGTGGGATCGAAATATACGTGTTATACTTAGCGCAATAAGTAGCCTGAAAACTGGTGAGAAATCCAAACAAGTTCGGCATCAGTGTCATGGACTGTATTGGTCGTAGCGTCGCGTCTCATTCGTTTACGTAGGTACGTTTGATTCGATCGGCTTTAGGACATTAGGTATTATAAGCCCGTAATTTCACTGACTACTTTGCTCATCCAATCGGAACACAGATAATGCTTGCACATTACTGCTTGGCGGTAGACTACATGAGCGCAGTGGTGGTACCCACTCAGATGGACACTCGTAGAAGAGTTAGTATACCTACATAGTGATCAAAGACTAACATGAAAGTAAAAAATATTCTACCTCAGGTACAGACGATAAAATAACAATTTTATTTTCTCGGAACGCTTGCTATAACATCAACATTCAAAATATTGTTTCGAAACTCAAACCATAACACAGAAGTACGTACTACTTATATTATACTTTCAACTTCAGCCCAGTGTTTTACAAGTTGAGGAAAGAAGTTTGTCGAAATTCGATTAGAGGGTACCGCACCGCAAGCCTTTGCTTCGGGGTTCTTTGAGAAAATTGGCAGCTATTTCCAAGTTGGTACTAGTTCTTATATTATAATAGACCTTTGTAGTATAACTAAGTAATAACTTGCTAATTAATAAATGTATTATTTCTAAAATTTTATGAAAGCTGGTTGTTTATCAATAGTACGATGTTTTTATATACTATTTGATAATGAGAGGAGCTGATCGTTTGCCTGATTGTGAACGCCAGCCCATGATAATTGCAGCTCCACTCAGAACTTTGAAACACAAAGGCCTGCACGGCACTGCAGTGGGCTTATTACCCTAAGTTAACACTTAATAGTTTCATAAGCCAAGTAATGTCACTGGCTATACTTTACTCATCAACCCGCAACACAGTAATACTTGCACATTACTGCTTGGCAGTCCTATCACCTAGTAATTTAAGATTTGGTTTGAAATTATACGGTTTTGAAAACTTCGTATAATTCGAGCATAAGAAATGTTCTATGACATCATCACAGAGCGGCCTGTCCCACTGACTCTGGGAGGATATGCTTTTGGGCAGGCTAATTTCCAAGCGTTCAATGCTTCGGTTAAAAAAAGCAAGTATCAAAAAAAACAATTTTCTAGTTGATTTATAAGGGATTGAAGTTTTCCATCTAAAAAATCTCGCTTTTCTTAATCGTAAGATGTGATTATACTGTCGTTGCTTTTACAAATTACTCTTAGAAAGTCCTTTTATAACAGTATTGTTACCATCTGGGTGGCGGGGAAAGTTAGAAGAAGCCATTTATCTGGTTTAAGTCGGTAATAGATCGGCCAAATCTAGATTTTATTCCCGAGTTGTACGAATGGGCCTTTAGGAAGTACTTCAAGGGTTTAGATAGATCCAAAGTTTTGAAGGTCTGGAGGTATATATATATATATATAAGTATATATAAGTATGAAAGTATGGATTTTCGTAGATGGCAGTTCCCACTTTTTATAATATCAAAATTGGTATACCTTGAATTTAAAATACAGACGAATTTAAAACCTCCTCCTTATTATCAAAACGGTTACTAAAAATCAATGTAAATAATATAGTTAATGGGTAGTTTTTGAACTAGTTTTTAATTGAGGCTTAAATTATAACACAATTTCATATCTAATAACTAAAACAAGCTTTCAATTAAAATTTTCATTAAAAACCAATAGCCTGCCGTCCGCCCTTTTAGTTGCTGACGTAAAAAAAAACACCAGCCACGGCAATTTGCAGTATCATGTTGCCTCCATTTTTTGTTACGCATGATTCGACCGAAACAGTTATAAATTGATTGGCTGCGAGGGCGTGACATGCCGGATCGCACCCACGCTAATTACTTAAAAGCATTGAGAATTCACGTACAACGATGAATATTAATATTGGCATTTTTCTTCTTTTTTATACAACTGTAGAGACTTATCCAGCAATCGAATCGAGCTCTTGAGACACTCGAGTCCTATCGGTCAGTCTAAATCCAACCGCCGCGCGCCGCGCCGCAATTAGAGCGCTTGCGTGCGCGTGCTAATAGTATTGGGTTGAATTATATTACAGTAAAAACAGAAAATTAATAATTTAAAATATTTGCGAGACAAAATAACCTTTTCCTAAAACCGGTTAGTAACTAGCACTCTGTTTCGTAGACGTAATTATAGTTAGTAATCCGTAGGTCTAAATGTTTATACTGTATGTGTATTAGTACTCATTAGTCATTACGTTAGTTATGTAAGTGAGTACTACGCGTAGTGTTTGCTTAGCGTTGTGCCGCATGCAAGCACGGGACCTACTCAACTAATTACTCTACTTATGAGGCTCATTGTGTTTGGGTAACAAGTAACCAAGAGTAGTTTTTGAAGCTTATTGTCAGAATCAGGCTGTTTAATTAAAATGTAAAAAAAATATTGTATCGCTAGAGAAAGAGTGGAACGATACAACGATACGACAATATCGTGCCAAAACAATAATGGTACATTTAAAAAAAAAGTCAGAAAAATTATTAATAAAAGAAGTTGTCGTCGTCTGATGATTAAATATTATTATATCTAAATTTGATTTCACAGTGAAAGTGAAGTTGGTGAAAACATTTCTATTCATTTCATTCTAAATTCAGAATATTTGTAACAAAAAAACTACTTATTTCAACTTCTTTTAAATTCTAACTTGCTCTGATTTAACGTGTTATAAAATTTTACCAAGCTTCACGATGAAAAAATTGATTAACGTTATATTCACAGACAAACTATAATATAAAAAATAATCTTTCAACGTCTAGAGAAAGCTCAGACAAATGTTTTTAGAATTGTAAGACAATAAATAGATTTGGTCTAAAAATAGACGAAAAAAGACTTTTTTGTTACTTATCTGTTAGGTTTACTGTCTTTATATGAGAGTCATTTAGAGAAATAATTTACTTGGGGCAAAAAAGAAACCATGAAGTGCGCAAACTCGAACTCAGAAACTTTTTATGTAACTTCGATAATTAATTCCTGCCCATTCTAATTAGGTACTGATAAATTGCTTTAAAAGTAAGATCATGCGGATATTATCTTGACTTCAATTAAGATGACTCTCAATTGAAAGCGCTGGTTATTCATTAAAATATTAACATTGGCGATATTTTATTTCGAGGTACTGTAATCTAAAAATCAGATAACAGCGTTTTTGAAAAGGTTGCGTAGTAACTTTGAATTGGACCTAGTTCTGGACGAAATGGTATACATCCAAATTAAAAAGAAGCTCGCTGTTTTTTCTTGTTCAAGATTTCAGCAAATTTATACCTTTCACACATTTGGGTTTATGACGCACAGAATTTAAAGAAATATAAGAGGAAGCAAACAAAATAAACCTAAAGACAGACAAAACCAGTCATCCGTAGAATACTTAGTATAAACTCTTTCGTGCCATGAACGAATTGTTATTCAGTTCAACGCATTCGCGCCTGCCTGGCACACGTTCTAAAATAGCACTAAGAAATAATATGAAGATGATTAGAGTAGCATTTGCGCATGCAGCGGGCACCCAGCCAGCGCTCAACACCAGCCCGCCATACTTTATTGCTTTCGTACGAGGAGCTACTACAATCGAAATGCTTGGATCCAATTATTCCTAAGCGTCGATAAAAAATATTTTTAAAAAGTGGTTTACATTCGCAGTCTGCGAGCGGTGCAAGGACATCAACTAAAAAGTATTATTGAATATCGTTCTGTGGAGCTCGATTTTATTCGAAGACTTTTGACGGTACGGCACCACATACACCAGCTTATCTACACTGGACTACGTCCTGCTATTTGAAGCTAGGACGTTTTGTGAGAAGAATCCACTTGAGTTGTCCTTGAAGGAGTGACCAGGATTTTTATACGAAAACGTTACAATGTAAAGGTTACTCGTACAGTGTCGTCTGGATTGTCGCTTCACCAGATGATAGCGTGTTTATTGGTAAAAAAAGAAGAGTCACAAAAAATGGTTTGTATTTTGACGTATCAAGTAATATTGAATACAAGCATGTCGATTTTTATAGTAAATTCTTATAGCTTTGGAAAATCGCTGAAACATGACATGATTTAGCAGACTTACCAATAAATATGACATGGTCACTTTAACAAAACTTAACAATAAAAATGTATCATCATATTATTCTTCCACAACCCCTTCCACGAATTCTTTTATGTCCTAAATCAACGTAACATCTTGAAATTCGTTATTCCCAATCTGACAATCCCTACCGTCTCACATATTTTGGTTACAATACATCCTGGTGGTTCTTCTCCTCACAAAGCTCTATTGTATGGAAAATTCAAAGAACTTAATCTCTCGTACATTTTATGTAGGACGTATGTATACGTTTTATCGCGATCTTTGCTCGCAAATTCGCGGAATAATCTGACTTGAAAGAATAATATAGTTAAGGACGATATAAGGTTTGCCTTATCATAAACATATTTGCTTAGTTCATCTACTCCATTGTGATTGAGGTAGCTAAGGCTGCAGCGTGGTGGCTAAGTAGATAGTAAATATGCCTGCAAAGGTCGATTCCCGGCCGGAGTATATGTGTGGTCAGCATAAAGTTTGTTTTCGGGTCTTGGATGTTTATGTTATGTATTGTGTCCATACCACCTGCGACGCACGTGTGCGTTCTCGCAGCGGCATAATATCGAATTTCATGATTTGAGTTCTATAGATATTTAGTGTATGACGCCGTGTAAATGTGTATGATAATTTTAAATTTGTGTGTCCAGCCGTTTTTGAGTTATAACGAAAAAACAGATTCCGCCAGGGCAACGTTCTCCTAGCGGCACCTTTTTTTCAAAATGGTCGTACGTGAAAAAAAATTATACCAATAATTAGTGTGTGAGGAGTAGTAAATGTGTGTGCTAAAATGAAATTTGTGTGTCGTAAGACTCCGAAGATATTCAAAATGCCGCTGCGGGAACGTTTTGCTGATGGCTGGATATCCTAAACGATTAGGCGCACAGTTATGATTTTTTTTATTCACGTTGCTATGAATTTGTTTATATTTGTTTATAAAAGAAAATTCGAAAATAATATACCATTCGGGAGAAAAAAAAATATACCTAGAATAAGGTTTTTAGGTTCTAGTACTTCAAATATATGTCCTAGAGACTAGCTTTTAACGTAAGTATGTGCCCTATAGCTGCCTACAATGATATTCCAAGTCTCGTTTGTATACTGTAAATAATTAATGAGATATGTAAATAATACCACGATTAGACTACGACCATTTTCGCCATTGGATTGGACGAGTTCTTTATGGGTTATCAAATTATAAAGTATTCCAATAATTAGTGTGTTCATTCAATTATACGCCTGTAAAATTTAAGCCCTGTACAGTTTATAATTAAAGAGATATCATTAAAAAACCAACAAGACAAAAAGCAGTAGCTAAACCGACCAAGTTTGAATGGCTACATAAAAGCGGCCGCGCAGTATAAAGTGCTTACCTTCTAAAATTGATAGTATTGTACCGTTACTGGGTCAGTACATGTGCGTACACTATTGTTAATATGAGTTTTTATTCAAATTCTGCTGATAGGTACCTAATAAAATAATCCTATTCCTATCTATACAAATAAATAAAACTGAAGTGTCTGTTTGTAATATCAAAATAACAGCTTTTTACTAAATGCATATGAAAGTATATACGGTACCTATAACAAAACAACCATTTATAAAATTTTTGTCTGTCTATTTGTTCCGGGTAATCTCCGAAACGGCTGGACCGATTTTGACGGTACTTTCACTGGCAGATAGCTGATGTTACAAGGAGTAACTTAGGTTTCGTGAGCAAAGCCGTGGGACACAGCGAGTTACTAATAATAACAATAAATAAATATTACTACCTACCTACCTACTTGTTTTGTAAAATTTGGTGATGAGGTAGGCATGTACAGGTTTCGTGAGCACAGCCGTGGGGCACAGCTAGTTACTAATAATAACAATAAATAAATACTCCTACCTACCTACTTGTTATGTACAATTTGGTGATGAGGTAGGCATGTACACCTACCTACCTGTCGGTCTTTTATTGTAATAATTGAGTCAATATGTACCTACATAATGAAACTAATCTGTGATTGTATATAGGTGTACGTATCCGTCACTTTGATAATTATATAAGTAGGTAAGGCAAACTTCGCCAAAAATAATTGTGATTATATCATAGTAAACTCCTTTTACTATGATTATTTTAAGCCAATGCTGATTTTAGTGAGGTTTTTAAATAATATAAGTACCTATCTAGATAGCGGCTTAAGTAAAGAGTAAGTCATTTACATTTACTACTTCACAATGAAAAATTAACCGCAGTTCTATGTTTTGTAATACCAAAGTACACACACATTTTATTTAATTTCCAACAAAGGATTCACACATTGAGAAGAGTTTACTAAAAATTGTGTACGCTCTTGTACTAAAGTTACAATAAAATACTATCAAATTTAGAAGGCGAGCACTTTATACTGCGCGGCCGCTTTTTTGTAGCCATTCAATCTTAGTCGGTTTAGCTACTGTTTTGTGTCTTGTTGGTTTTTTAATGATATCTCTTTAATTATAAAGTGTACAGGGCTTAAATTTTACAGGCGTATAATTGAAGGAACACACTAATTATTGGTATAGTTTTTAATTTGATAACCTATAAAGAACTCGTCCAATCCAATGGCGAAAATGGTCGTAGTCTAATCGTGGTATTATTTACATATCTCATTAATTATTTACAGTATACAAACGAGACTTGGAATATCATTGTAGGCAGCTATAGGGCACATACTTACGTTAAAAGCTAGTCTCTAGGACATATATTTGAAGTACTAGAACCTAAAAACCTTATTCTAGGTATATTTTTTTTTTCTCCCGAATGGTATATTATTTTCGAATTTTCTTTTATAAACAAGTATAAACAAATTCATAGCAACGTGAATAAAAAAAATCATAACTGTGCGCCTAATCGTTTAGGATATCCAGCCATCAGCAAAACGTTCCCGCAGCGGCATTTTGAATATCTTCGGAGTCTTACGACACACAAATTTCATTTTAGCACACACATTTACTACTCCTCACACACTAATTATTGGTATAATTTTTTTTCACGTACGACCATTTTGAAAAAAAGTTGCCGCTAGGAGAACGTTGCCCTGGCGGAATCTGTTTTTTCGTTATAACTCAAAAACGGCTGGACACACAAATTTAAAATTATCATACACATTTACACGGCGTCATACACTAAATATCTATAGAACTCAAATCATGAAATTCGATATTATGCCGCTGCGAGAACGCACACGCGACGCACGGAATCCTAGTGCAAGGGTATGAATGTGTAAACGTTTAAGGCTGCAATAATACATTATTCAAAAGCTCTTGTTCAAAAAACTTGTGTAGTCTGTAGGTGTTTTAAATTATTACTGAGTTCCATTTTGATGAGTAAAGAAGTTAGTAAAATTACCGTTCATTATGAGAGTTAATATCTGATATCTCAGTTTAACGAGCGCACTGCAGCGACGCGCACGCCTTTGTATTGCAAAGTTCGAAGTGACACTTTAATTTTTATGGGGTGGCGTTATGCTTAGGTAGGTACTTAAGTTAATGTGTAGAATAAATAAAAAATGGGCTAGTGAGGTGGAATCCGCCACTTCCTTTACAGCCTGCCACGACTGACAAGGATTTTTACAAATCAAGAACAAAGATTCAAGAAAATAACAAGCGATTTTATCAAAAACTATTAATAATGTCAACTAACATTAGCATTTTCATACTCACGCAAAATTTTATTACTGCTGTCTACTTGAAACGGGGAAAATAAGCCAAGCTGCCTGCTGAGTACTACATAAGTGTAAAACATAAGCGCTTATCTCAGCACTAGGATTCTTTGTGTTGCAGGTGGCATGCATGCACTATACAAACTCCAAGACCCGAGAGCAAACTTCACGCTCACCACACAAAGTTTGCCTCGGCCGGGATCCAACCCGGGGTCCCTCGCTTTGCAGGCAGAGTTAGGTACTACCAACTAAAAGCCACATAGCCGTCAGTAATTATTGTCCCTTGTTACGAATAACAACATTTTTTGACATAATTTTACATGGACTAACAACGTTTAGTATAATTTTTTTTTTCTTTTAGTTTAATGATTGTTTTGTTTGAGTAGGTTAGTAATTTAGGCAAAGTAAGTTTAATTATTATAAGGCGACCTTAATGCAGTTTTTTTTGTAAGGTTTTTCTTTTTGTTCAAGTTTGTGATAGGTGAATTTAAATAATATGAATCATAATAATATATGTTAGTGTATCTTTATATGTAATACTAATATTAAAAAGTTGTAGAAAATAACATTATTATAATTTTATATATTTGTTTAGGTATTGTCGTAAATGTGCCTCTAAGTCATTGCAATAGTAAAGTATTGTTTAAACTTTGACAATATATATTCATTTGGTATAATGTTAGTTCACATAATTTTTGTTTCAAATAACATTTGTTTAACATAACATCTATTGTGTTAATGTTCAATGTTATACCTGATGATTATACTACCTGACGTCAAGAAAAGGTTACATTCAAAATTATCTTACAGCCTTTCACAAAGTTCAAACCAGCAATATTGATCTGGCGATTAGGAATGGGCATATTGAGAAGTTAGATCAGAAGTTTCAATGTCGTCTTCTGAGTATATTTCTATTTCAAGAAGGGATTTTACTTTGGAACTTTGTTACTGTTTTGGTAATGTGACTATATATTTGTAAGACAAAAAATGAAACGTAATTTTTGTTAATCATATTTATATTGTATACTAATTAATGAATACACCATGTATTGTTGTTTCTTGATTTCTCTGCATGAAAATGTTGTCTAAAATAAATCGTTAAGACATCGATAAGACCTTTTAATTTATACGTTGTTAGGTTATTTTCTTTTTTCTTCTTTTTATTTAGGTACTATTATAATTATATAATTAATATGCTGTGTACACATGTTTTAGGACATGGTCTAGTCAAGCCTCTTCTAAATTGTATTTTATTGTATCCAGTTATGTGTGCGTTATAAAATTTAAAAAATATCTAATGATAATTATAATAATGAAAACTAGGTGTATCTAATAGATACGGATGGAATATAATTAAATTAAATCAGTTTTGCTTGGCATTACAGACCTCCCAAGCCACAAAAATATGTCACCAGCATAAAATAGGTAATGGAATTATGGAAATATTATTCCATAATCCCATTAGCCAGATGACATAAAAACAACAAAAAAAAAACATTGGATAACAAGCAGAACACAGGGATATTGAAGTGTCCTCTGTGTTCAAACTCACTAGCGCGCGAAAATCCGGGTTTGTGAGGAATCGAGGACCCTCGAAGCGATGCAAGAGGGACCCTAATAGGAAGAGGGACCGAAGGACCTCTGAAGGTTGTCTGTCCACTCTTGGACCGTAACTTAATCGCCAGTTGAGGATATTTAGAATCGAGTTGGGACTTTAAAAGCCATTTAAGATTCCAGTGTCGAAGTTCGTAACTATGTGAAGATAAAACACAATAAAAGTCAACCATTGGACATATTATAATGGCAACCCAACGCGAGCGAAGCCACTGGCAATATTGTATTGTAAGTGATATATAAACATTTCAATTACAAACAAAGCTTGCAGAAAGTAATAAAATCCATTCAACGGCAAAAGGAAGCAAGACGCTAAAGACGCCCCGCCCACGTTTAGGCGGGAAAGAAAAACAACTGCAAGAACTGTCGTCGTGGAAAAACAAAATGATTTATGGGCGAAAACCTGAACTAATTTTTGTTTTTAAGGTTTGGAGATTTTTAGAGTGTAGCAAGGTTTTTGGGTGAAACCTGTGCATATTTATGATGCCATAGTACAATTAACAATACAAAATATTCAATTATACGCCAGACTAAAAAGTAATAACGCCAGGGAAAAATAATCTTTTTTTATGTTTTTTATACTAAGTATTGGGTAACAAAACGAGCGAGTGGTTGCCTGTAGAGCATAACGCCAGCCAATTACAATTGCAGTGCCACTCAAAACTTTGAAATACAAAGACCTGCGAGCCACTGCAGTAAGCGCTAGTTACCTGAGTCTTAGGTAGTTTCATATCATAAGGCCAGTAATTTCAGACTCATGAGGGAGACCTATGTTCGGCAGTGGATGCCGTCCAGTCCGTACTGCGTTACCGTGACAACGATTCTGTTATAATAAGATTTATGAACAAAAATTTAAACAATAAATTAATATTAATAACAATTTTAAACTTGAAATTGGTAAAATACATAAATCATGTTTGGCCAAAAAGAAGAAAGAAAAAAGAGACAATTGATGGGGACTGACTTTGACATTTAAATAAAACAAATTAGATTTATTTTTCTAAATATCCAGGTCATTAAGAAAATTTTATGTTGATGTAAACGTAGTGATTATATTCTCTTTGGATGTAAACTAGACATTAGTCAAAGGTGAATGCTATATTAACGTTTGTTATCACTGCATTAAATACTAGTATTCTATATGTACTAAAGTAGTCTGCTAGCTGCCGTAAGATCAAAAGTTATCAAGTGTCCTTACGTGATAAAGGAAAGAATTTGAAAACAGACAAAGGTTTTCTTACCATGACTGTACTAGTTGAGTACCGATTGAGTTTAAAATTGATACACATAGATGGATATATTAGTTTATTACCCAAGATAGGACATAAGGTAATTACAAATAAAAATATAAATGCCATAATATAAACTTTTAGGCGCAGAATGTCCAATTTGCAAAATGGCCAGCTGTCGCTTATATTTGGCATACTTAGATATATTATCCAAGATACGATTATAAGGTTACATAACAGTAAAGTTAGTATCTAAATAAAACTTAAATCTAAAGAACCATATTATATACTTTTTGACTATGTAAGGTCCAAATATCATAATTTAGTCCCTTTTGTGTTCTCATTAGTAACCTACTTAATATTTTGGTTTGTAAATCCGCATTTTGCACGTTTGACTGCTTCTTGATTTGGGAACCAAATTACATATTTGCATAGATATTAGAAACTGGACCAACTCGTAGTATATTGGATACTAGATATGTGAGTTGAATGGAAAAGGGTTTGATTTTTCACATAAATTACATCTACAGACTATATACGCTTTACGCTAAGAACAATTATTTATAGATAAGTCAATAGTGTAGTTGCTGATAATAGGGCCGAATACGAAATCGCGTATAGGAAGTGTCCGATACGCGATTTCGTATTCAGCCTTATTTTGGTTGGAAAAAATTACAACCAATTAAGGTGGTTAATTTTTTTCCATGTTATTACTTGAAGGTTGTATAGTATAACCACAGATTATTTAGCCTGAGTCTTTGTATATAACCTATCTCATCTTCTAACTCAATGTCATCTTTTTAATTATGTTGCATTACTCGCTACTGACACGTAGTCCATACTCTTATTAGGCCATATTATATTAATAGAAATTAACGACATATTAACAAGATAGTAAAAAAAAACTTAAAGACGGGAACTATGGTCTTAAATAAAATAAACGTTAGAACTAAATTACAAGTCGACAGAAGGATTACAACTGGAGTTGACCAGACATTACAAACGGCACCCGTTCACGAGTATGACCCATGTGCCAGCCATCGCTCTCCTCAACCATTACTGAGGGAAGAGAGCGCCTCATCACAAGATGTCGCCGCGAGCAGAACCTTTTTTGTGCAGACAGCTCCAGTTGTTTACACATATTAGATTTACATATTATATAAGTATCTATAATAGGTATACTAGGGAATTGTAGGTGATCGGTGATTGGGAATTATCAGCCGTGGACCCCGCGTTTCCTAACCTCCTGAGTGCTTGAACCACTTCTTCGTTGCGGTGTTGTATATGGCTTTTCGGAGGTTTTAGTCCACGATCATTTGCGTTGTCTCTATCATTGTCATCTTAGTTCATCCAGTTCATTCATGGCCCTGTGGTTAAGTAGGTAGTATTAACCCTACGAAGCGTAACAGCTGCGGTTTTGCTACTTTTAATTTAGCTAGTAACAGTAAGACGCTGAATAAAACGTTAATATAATTATATAACCATACCTACTATTTGTGCTCGGGTTGGATCCCCGGCCGGGGCAAACTATGTGGTGAACATAAAAATCAGACTTACGGCTAAAACAAAATTCGAGAAAATTATTCAAAGGCCTATATAGACGTTCAAAAATATAGTATGTATCTAACTATATTTCAGTGCGGCCTACCTAAGATGAATAATAAAAGTGAAGTACCTAAACACTTTCTAACTCAAATATGAATTTGCGCAGAAATTCAGTGTTGCGTAAATGTTTGTATTTGAGTTTGTAATAACTAGTTAAACCTTAGCTCTGTAGATAAGCAGAATGTTTTAAATGTTTCAAAGTTTATTTTAAATTATTATTGTAAGCAAAGCAAGAATAGTTTATTTGTATATAGTCGCATAACAATTTCATACATCATGACATTATTTTATAATCAACCGAAAGACACCGAGCTGTAGGTCGATGGTTAGAATCCTATACAATGAGCTTGAGATTTAGATGAAGGAAAATATCGTGACGGAACCGTAGCAGGTAGGGTAGTGCTCGCCTACCTAGATCATCATCATCAGCCGGAAGAAGTGCACTGTTGAACATACGCCTCCCCCATAGAACGCCACTTGGATCGGCTACTCGCCTCTTGCATCCAGCGGTTCCCCACGGTTTTGACAAGGTCGTCGGTCCACCTAGTGGGGGACCGTCCTACACTACGTCTTCCGGTTCGTGGTCGCCACTCGAGAACCTTTCTTCCCCATAGGTTATCGGTTCTGCCAAGCTAGATACCACCCTCAAATTGAAAATCTGTCTACAAGTGCATATCGCCGTATTCCTTCAGCAGATGCGCTTGAGAGCCAGTCCTAATCTAGTTCCAGCGTATTTGCCATCTTAAATCACGTTATCGCTTAAGATCACGCAGGATAGTTATCAAATGCTAACCTATGTATTTTGATAATATGTATAGATTTATAAAAAAATACACAAGTAAGTACAAAATTCCTATATTTGATGAAATCAGGCGTTACTTTGCGGAAGTCCATTTTAAATAAGATTATATAATTTAACCACATTATATAATCTTATACAAAATTCCTAAAAAAAACATTTAATTCATCGTCACACATTTTAATCTACACTCAGAAAACCGAGCTTATCTTGACCGTGCGAGATGTAAGTTTATATTAAAAATCCCGTGAAATATCATTTCGTCTGGAAGCGAGTCGCATTTCGTGCGCCATATTAAAACCTCGGGCTGAATTAAAATGTAAAGCATCCAGTCACGCTCTTGTAAAGTGAAAGAGATAAATGAGCCGTGGGCCCAATGAAACGTTCTTTCGCATATCACAAAAATAAATTAGCCGAGGAGCCTCTGGTTTCATTTGAAACGTAATCGATATGGTTCACGACATTTTTTGCGAGGCGAAATGTGATTTGTCACGATTTCCATAGTAACTCCCTTAAGTTGTTTTTGGCGAACCTTGCAAGTGAAGTCGGTATTTCTGGGTCTTTGTTTTTGTAGCCGCTGGTTAATGTTCATAGCATTTTTTCAGTGATTCAGAGTAATAGAAATAGAATAAACATTGTTTTGCAACAATTTAGCTAATAAGCAAACAAATTCTTACATACTCATACACGCAGGGGTATGAGTGTGAGTATATAAGCGTTTGTTACCTAGTAAAATTTCCTGTGTCATAGCTGTTGCAAGTGGCATAGACACAAGCGTTTCTACAGTCCGGACAGGTGGCATACGGAAGAAAGCAGTGGGTATTTAACTAGTTGGAGTCTGGCATAAGCTCTTCGTAGCTATACCTCCGTAGTAGAGCCCCATTTGGATTTGCCACGGGAAAAAAGTTGACATGGACACACATACACGATACAAACATCCAAGACCCGGGAACATAATTTATTCTCACCACACAAACTTTGCTCCGAGGAAGAAACCGTTAGGCTCTCAGGCCATTTCGCTTCTAAAAAAATCGGATCATAAAACGTGTGGTAGTTGGCAAAAAACTGGTATTATCAACTTTTTACTATAGTTAAAGTACTTTCAACTTGAAGATGGTAGCTAACCAGGCGAGCACTTGAAAATGCACTATCACCATGACAAGGTGATAGTGCATTGCATTGTGCATTATGCAGGTGGCAAGCATCACGGTGTTTTCCTCCTACCTCGAGTTATCTATTTACTAAGAGTTTAATTATAATCTAACTTTAAAACTACCACAATTTTCCAAATATGTAAATTAGATAAATTGAAAGTCGTCCAAAATGTTGGCACACTAAAAGCGTTGAGCTTATTTCGGATCCGGAGTAAAACCCATTTTAATTAAAACTCAAACAATGACCTTTTATTGGGAACGTACTTTGAAATTTATTTCCAGCTTTGTACTATATTATATAACTATATTTTTGTGTCCAACATTTTCAAAATAAACGTCAATATATTTTAAATTGAAACATCAGCAAGTAACTTCAGCAAAGTATCAGTGAAATACTGGGCTTAATTACTTAATATAATATAGGTAATATGGATTGTTTGATAGATCTGCGTGGTACAAAACTGATGGCTAAGATATAAGTTTAAAAAAACGCAGGTGAACATTCACGTAGTCCACAATACATACTCAAAGATCTTTCTTTATACTACTTAATATTTTCCTCGGAAACGACAATATTAGACACGAAAGCTGAGTCACTAACTCAATAAGTACCAAGTCCCAGAGCGACGCGACTGACTTTAAGCAGTCCCTGCTAACAGACCTCGTTTATCACATGCATCTGTGTCACAGAAAAACTTCTATGCCGCTTGTGACTAAATGATATTGCGATTTTCTTCGCGTGACACTTTTTTCCTTTACTTGGTTACATGTTTTGCGTTGTCATCTTAGTTGGGGTTCTGTAGATTTATACGTTGCCAGTATTTACTTGCTTCAGGGAAAACACTTATTTTAGATTTGTATAAAGGTTCCAAATGTATTATACATTTTTTTTATTGATTTACCGTGACATTTTCTAGCGACCATTTCCAAATAATATTATTTTTGTTTCTATAAGCGGGTAATTTTACACTAGCTACATAAATAAGTACATCTTTATATACACATAAGCAGACTGAATCTCATTGACAATCAGTTTATATCTGAGCCACGGAGCACCATTATTTAATATAAAAAACTTTTTTCTTAACTAAATAACTCAATTCAAATTAAATTAGTTTTATTTTTATTTTTTGCTAACAAGTTTTGTTGTGAATAGAGTGAGTAATGTGAGTGCTGTAATGGATGGTTCAATTGTTCTAAACATCTATTTACAGTAAATATATGTTTTTCTGTTCTATTCTAACAAACCATTGAACCATCGAAACAATTGAACCATCCATTGTATGCATAATAAAAGAAATGTTCTAGCCACAGAAAATCTTATTGAATGGTCAGATTATGAAATATCTAATCGTTATTTAAAGAATGGAATGAGTTCTGCTGGTGACAGCGAAAATAACCAAATAGCTTTTAGGCACAAAATAAAATAAGTTTTAATTAACATCAGAAGCAGACACGATAGCGGTCGTAAAGGTTAATTCAAAATTGGTCATGTAAGTACTTTATTTATAATTATTATTAATAGGGATGTTGCACGAAACAAAAAATACATAATTACTGTACTACTATTACTGTACTAGTACATAGATAGTTAGTAGGTAGTAGATAAAAAAGTAGCCTAATATGTTATTCTCCGGTCCATAAACTATATCTATGCCAAAACACGTCGATCCGTTGTTCCGTTGCTGCGTGAAAGAATGACAAACCAACAAACGTACAAACACACTTTCACATTTATTATATAATAATGTTACAACCGTACAAGAATAAATAAAACACAGTTAAATCACATAATATTGTTGTATTTCAATAAGACACTTCAAAATGACTAAGAAAAGGACTAAGTGCCCGTTCCAAGGTATTATTTAAAGTTTAAGTAACAATCTAAACACTATCTTACAAAATCACCAATTATAATTTAAATCCACATTAAATTTCCTTATTATGATTAAGTACGACCAGCTCGTCTCGTTACCTAATAACATAAAAAAAAAAAAAAAAAGTACTTTATCTTTATATAATCCAAAAACCATACAGACTTTTTTGCCGATATGGCTTACTCTAAATCCGAAGAAGAACTACCTGAAGTAACTGAGAAAAATGGCGAGGTATCAAGTATGTTCATGATGACGTCATTTTTGTGGCGGCAAAATCCTTTGCTCTCATTGGCTGGTTCTTAGCGATGATTTGGTTCAGTTCGATCCACCAGGTGGCACCACCTGTCGACTCAGGGAAGAGGAAGACGTCACAGTCAGTGAAGAATTATTTAGATTAATTATAATAAGTATGGATAGGATACATTGGTATTCTAATGATCTTAAGTCTGGTTAAAATCTGTATGCGTGTTTTTCCCTTCCTAAATCACTTTTTACTTTCTTCACAATAACCAATACCGACGCCTAGTGTACTTCTAATCGCTTGTGATAGCTGGTTCTCGTTACTCATATTATGCTACTTACGACGTCCGTGTAAACCGAGCGTGGCTTTGAAACCGCGGGCATGATAGGTTGTAATCCGATTACTTTGGCAACGTTTTGGCTGAAAACAATGCCAGACCCCGCTTAAAATGGGCTTGTTTACATACATTATCTACGTACGTACCAACCTACTTTTCACAGGCTTTTAATTGAAGTCACGACAAATGGAAGCTAACACGTTTTTAAAATCCAACCAAGTTGGAAACCATAACGCATGCCCATAACAATGGAATTGCCGCTCAGAACTTTGAAACACAAAGGCCTGCGCGGCACTGCAGTGCGAAATAGTGTCGAAATGTACAGTTATCGAAGTACAGTTGTCGAAGTGGAGAAGCAAAAAAGCGAGATGTTATTTAACATTTCATTTGTAGAAAACACTTGTAATTCGTAGGAACTCAAACAAAACGTCCGGAAAGGCTCTCAGCCTGAGGGGCGGGCTTAATGTAAATACTGTAATGAAAAAGGTTTCATTTAAATTCGACCTAGCTACAATTTCTATACATAATTGAAGGAAAAAATCTGAAAGGATTTATTGGTAAGAGTATTAAAATTAAGAGCAGAAAATTTATGGCTGTTTAATCTCATCGTTAGAGTGGTTTTGTGAATTTTATTAAGATTTTATTGAAATTAAAGGTGTATAGACTTCGTTGATTTAGTATCAAATAGTACCATTTGCATTGAATGGATTCATATCTCGTATGATTTATAGTTAGGAATAAGTAAGCTGTTATCCGGTCCGATAGTATTAAAATTATAGCCAGTAATAATACATACCAGTCACTTTTAATTTACCGTGTTACCAACTTTACTTTCTTCATTCTTGACACTATAAAATATATATAATTCAAAGCTTGAACCGTAAATAAAAAAAATGTAATTTGTTTACCCAAGAGAAACTTATTGTTTTATTTCTATCCGGCTTTGATGTGCAGTTCTAAATATACTACAAACAGACAAACACTTTAAATAGCTCAGTGTTTATCCGTAAATATTCAAATCCCTACTAATATCCTCTAGGGACAGTGCTGCAGTACAGCTACCACTATATACGGTGACGGCGCCAAGCAATGAGGAGCACAGGAATGTGTTTAGAAATGTAAATCTTCTGCCAAAACTCCCTGCCACGATACAAGCATTAATAACCACAACAATTGCAATTATAACAGTAGCTCAACTTAGTCGTTTTGACAACAAAATTGAAAGCCAGAGCCCACGTACATCATTACTATTATTATATATAGAAATTGTGTATGTTAGTTTGTTAATGTGTTGGTTTGACTTTATTTCACGCAACAATGGATCGACGTGATTTTTGAATAGACATGGTTTGTGGGCTGGAAAGTAGAGTAGGTTCACTTTTTGTCCCGGAAAATGCACCGTTTCTGTGGGGAAATCCACACGTGTGAAATCAGGGGCAGTAGCTAGTAGTAACTATATATTTAAATTACAACAATTTTTTTAACTTACAATTACAAAAACAACAGAAAAAGTAAACAACCTAAACTAAAATAACTAAATAAAATACACACTAATTAAATTAATATTCCTCTCCATGTAGGCACAGTCTAGTCTGGAAGAGATCGCTTTTAGGGATAAGCCTGCAAATAATTCTAAAACTCATTGTTAATTGGTTTTAGTTTTATAAGGTTTCTACATTGTGGTATTTTAATAAAGAGTTTATTTATCTATATACATATTACATATATTTTTGTCTTTCATCATTTTATATTGTTCGCGATGAGAAATGACTGATTAAATCAAGTTGTTCTAATAAAAACAATAATCTAGCTAAAACTACTTCTTGTGGGACTGAGATGGGTGCTCGCGGAAGTTATTCTAATTGCCTCTTTCCAAAGTTACACTATTGAGAAAAAGAGCAAGAAACTCGACGGTGGAGTGGCAGCAAGTATGAATTTGAGCTACTGGTTTAGTAAGTGTATTGCGTCACGGGTGTATGCGAGGTGTACACGATAAAATCTCAGCTTTGTTCTTGTCTCGAATATGCGTTATTTGGGACTTGGATAAATGTGCGCAGATCGTGATGTGAATACCGGTACAGCTTCATTTGCGTCAGGCCTAATCGAAGATAAACATTTTGTTGTGGAGAGATAAGATTGTGCGTATTCACAGCAAAGTTTTCGGCTTCTATTTGTTTGAACTTAAACCGAGTTTAAACTTCAGGCAGAATTGTTTGGGCTTAAGAGACAAACTTCAAGTTTATATTCTGTTTTTATTTTGATTTTATTTTATTTTAACGATGATGCTTGACACATCCGTAGAATAAATTCAAAAGTGTGTTTGTATGTTTTTTGGTTGGTCCTTCTTTCACGCAGCAACGGAGCAACGGATCGACGTGATTTTGGAATAGATAAAGTTCAGGGGCCGGGCCGCAGGCTACTTTTTACCCCGGAAAAATACATGATTCCTGTGGGACGCGGGTTAAACCACGAGCAGAAGCTAACATACCTACTATAAATTGTTAACAAATTTTATTTAATGATTAATTTAGATACGATTTTACAACTATCCAAATTGCCTTTTCTAAGAATGTTATACCTATATTAGATGTGAAAATTAAGTACAATCTAAGACAAGAATGCTCAAACTTCATTTCATTTATAAATTTTAGTAATAATTCTGTCTAGCCAGTAAATCTACACGTACTAATATTATAAAGAGGTAATCTATGTTTCAAGTTTGTTTGTTAGTCATCGATCATATATCTAGATGCACGCACTGGTTCGATTCTAAAAATGCTTTCCCTAATGTAGGAAGCTACATTATCCTTGAGTGTAGGCTGAATTTTCTCCTGATTCGCAAAAGCTAATAGTTAGGTAGTAGTATGTAGCGACCACTATATAGCGAGTGGCCGCTACCAGCTATACGCATGTCGTTGCAAAATATATGAAAAATTTAATCTGCTGTTGGTCACTTACCACTAAATAGCTCATGCGAGTGGCCTGCATGACGTGATCTGGTGTAGTCTAAAATGTAACCTCTATTTTATTCAGAAAACGTTAATCCAATTCTTTACAAGGGCAGTGAGGATTTCTATTCCTATAGAAAAGGATTCATGTGTAACTTTTCTTGCTGTGCCCCTTTGTGAAATTCCATGTTTTCCTTGATGTGCTTGGATGAGAACAATGCACTAACTCAAGCAGTTTCAATGGATGATCAGTTACTTTGGGCATGTTAGCAAGGGGAAAGATCTGAGGTTATATTATTATTATGACAAAATATACAAGAATGCGAATTTTAACTTTAGAATAACCAAGCGGTATTCGCTGAAGTTCATATATGTAATACGTACCGAGCTCGACACACCCAGACGACGAAGTAGAAGCTATGTGTAAAGATATATCCGAGGTCATGCGTACTTGCGAAACCTACTTCACTGTTATATAGGGAGACTTCAACACAGATCAGTTTAATGAACTAAGTACCTAATCATTGAAATTACTGGGCATATAATGCTTATTACCAATGTTACCTATAAGGAAACAAGTGCACCGCCATGCCACGCAGGCATTTGTCTTTCAAAGTGATGGGTTCCAGTGGAGTTTAGACAGGCATTATTTTATCATCAGATAAGCAATGTACTTGTCTTACCTTTTCGAGATTCTCGATTTAAATAGCGATATCTAATTATTTTTTCCATTTGCACTAATAGAATAAGCCTACAATGGCCTGTGTATTTTATCTAACTGTTTTTGATGCTATGCTAAATTGTAGCTAGATATATAGAATATATAAATGTATTTAGCTAATTGAAAAAATAAATTGCATCACTGCTTTGCCTGATCTAGGATATATTTTCACCAGGTTTTAGTCAGTGAAGTTACTGGTCTAATATCTAGAATTTTAGCTTTGATTATGAAGCTGGGCTGGTGTAATTCTAAGCATCAGGCAAACTACACGTTCGTGTCGTTTTTCAGGTATTTATAATAATAAAAAAAATAAAGCTTTGTTTAAAATATATATTGTTGTTTAGATTACTTTGTTGTAAAAAATACTTAATCATACAGAAGCCTAATACATGTAGTATATGTACTATGTATTGATCTTCCTTCTCCTTCCTGCCTTGGTCTCATTTTACATGGGGCAGTAAATACGAGTATATAAGGATTACCTGGCATTTACACATACCTACCACAATCCAGTCTTACAATATAACTTTTACTCAATGCCATAAAAACTTGGCAAACATTTTTCTTTCATAAATAATTCAGCTCAAAGAGAATCGAATTATGCTGATTGGTGTACTCCCAGAGCTCTATACAAAACAATAAGTTTGCGAAGCCGTGCCGATCTGATTGCCATGGAGCGTCCTTCAATTCTATTTGATGTTTTTTTTTTTCATTTATATGTGGTTTCGGGGCTTCCTAATATTGGGAACTTTACGTGAGTTAAATCAGATCTGGGTAGCGATAGGAAAAAATCTCATTTTCATTGAAGAGACATCATGTTTGTTAGTGGGAGGACTAACTCTTCTGCGAGTGTCCATCTGGGTTGTTACCACCGCTTTGCTCGTGAAGTCTGCCGCCAAGCAGTAGTGTGCAAGCATTACTGTGTTCCGGTTTGATGAGCAGAGTATCCAGTGAAATTACTGGGCTTATGAGACTTAATACCTAATGTCTCAGGGTAACCAGCGATCTGCAGTGCCGCGCAGGCCTTTCTGTTTCAAAGTTCTGGGTGTCACTGCAATTGTTATGGGCCGGCGTTATGCTTACCATCAGGCAAACGACCAGCTCGTCACGTTACCAAGTAACATAAAATAAAATGTTGGCGAATGAAGGTACTTATTTGTTATTTTTTATTTAATACAAGACATATTCAAATTGAAAATCCTTTATATGCCTGCAATTGCTTAATGGTCAGCCTTATTACACTCCTGGGACACTGGCCTTCTCTCACAGGGAGAGTAGATATACTTAGGGGCTATAATCCACGCGAGCCCAGTGCGCCTTGGATGGCTGTCGCATGTCCTCGAATTTTGTGTTCTTGAACATGCCGGTTCTCACGATGGTTTCCTGCACCGTTGTAGAGCGACTGTGATAATTATATGTCATTGGTGAGGAGATAAGCCGAGATACGAACTGTAGTGCGTCGTATTGAAATTCGCACAAGTTCTCGCTCGCCCTCTCTCGCTGCTTGTAGATTATTCAACTGTTTTTGTAGATAAGATATAGTATCAAGGAGAATCACTACTGTTAGCATAGTTATATAACAGTAGTAGGTGTTTTTAGAATAGAAGCAAATCCATAAAAGTATTTAGCCCGTAGCAAAACAATCTTTATTATCATGGTCCGTAGTTAAAAGCGACGAATGAGTCCACGCTTAAGGCGCTACTCCAATCCAATGACATTCATCATTCTGGCCTCTTTGCACACACTGTCGGTCTGCATTGATATAAAAGAAAAAAAGATCGCGCGTGATTAAAAATTGAGTAAAAATAAAAAAAAGCTTGATTACCTACTTCAGAATTATTTAGATGTCTAATCAAAAATGTACCACAACTAATTTTTTTTGTCATTATATAATACGGTAAGTCTTGTTAATTATATCAATATGCATTTATAAATAACAGATATATTTCATTGCAAACTTATTTTTAGAGGTAACTTTGTATTTTTTTTCAAGCGAGAAAATTTCGTAAATTCTTGTTTTGATCACACCAAAATTATTAGTAATATGATGAATAATGACATATTTTTTCCACTGCCAGCTCATCAGATTTTGCTAAAAACCTAAGCGAAGCTATGCTGCTATATGTCTTAAGACTCGTCTCTAAATCTTAGCCTTAGGAGTGAGTACGGCGGGCGAATGGGACCTTATGCAACTTTTAGTCTGACGCACCTGAGTTCAAATTTCAGGTCCAGCCTAGAGTAAAAAGTATATATCTATTATGTTATTGGCTATGCTATAAATAATATATTTTTTTAAATAAAAGCAAGTCCACATAAAAACAGAACACTTCCAAACTTCAAACGCTCAAATTACCCAAAAATCCGTGGCAACCCATTATTCGTTAACACAGTGTCGCGTGACCCAAACCCGCTAAGATAACCCACCCCTAATTATAATTTACACGGTTAGATAAATAAGTATAAAACACCACGACACTGTTCCGCGATAAATAAATTAACATTTAAATTGTTTTGTCCTATCATTTACATTACAAAGAGTTTGTATGGCGTTTGTATGGCGCCTACCATGGCGGTGAGTCTGACAAGAACATAAATATGGCAAGACGAGGGTTATCTCACATTTACACGGAAAATTATGCTAATGATTTATATTGTTTTTATTTATTAGATAGCCGAGAAATAATGTGACACTGTAAACAATAGCCGCGCGAGAGAAATGGATTCGTGCTCGGAAACAGCTCATAAAACAGACTCGAAAGTGAAACTAAAAGCCTGTTCAGACCTAAGCGTTACATAGTGGAGAAAACCGACAGGGCACGAAACTTCATATACAAATACGGGTGATCCTCTACGCACAGCGGTAGTGTTTATAACGCTTAGGTCCGAACAGGCCATCTAGACAAAAATCTAATAAATGGCTAATATAAATTAGGTAGGTACGGTTTGTTATAAATTTTTAGTGATTTCGAGGTTAGCGCGAGAACTACAGATCAATTATTTTTTTCACAGTGATAGCGGCCGCCGCTCTTTGGGTCGGTGGTTTGAATCCTACAATTAGCTTGAGTTTTCGGTGAATTATACTATATTCTAAGGTAGGGCATTTTGTAGGGCTCTCTTTGCTAGCTACCACCCTCGAGAAGAAAATCTGTCGCCAAGCTTAACAAATTCGCCGTATTCGACCACATCGCTAATTTGCTCGAAAACAAATCTACTTACCAATCATCAGTCAAAGACATAATTTGAGTCTTAGTATTAGGGTCCTTCCACACTGGCGATTTGATCGGCGATTTATCATCGGGGCGAGATTGCGGTGTGCACGCGGTGATTTCTTAACACCCGTCTCCTTGCTACCGTTGTATTGCACTGTGTTCATTCTAGGAAACGTATGCAAACGTGGAACACGTAGGGCACAATGTCATCATAATTAGATTGAATGAACGTTGACTTATTTGTGGGTGAAATGCACGTGGTACGAACACTGCGAGCGCGCAATGAATAGGCTGTTGAGAATACTCAACAGCCTATTCATTAAGCAGTATAATAATACTGCGATATCGCCGCACTTTGTGAAACATCGCGACAACGCTGCGTGCTCGCCGCGTGCACACCACGCTCTAGGCCCGCTGAGAAATCGCTGATCAAATTTCCTGTGTGAAAGGACCCTTAGTCCTCGTAAAACTCGAAGCCTGTTGTCAGTAATATAAAGATACTGATCGCTTTATTTTAATTTATTTATAAATAAAAAACTTCCAGAGATATTAAGATCTGATATAACAAACGCAATGCAGGGCCGCGCAGGCCTCTGTTTCAAAGTTCTGAGTTGGCACTGCAATTGTTATGGGCTGGCGTTATGCTTACCATCAGGCAAACGACCAGCTCGTCTCGTTCTCCAATGGTATAAAAAATAACAAGGAACCCCAATAAAACAACACTATTACAAATTGTTTGATAATTCTTATTTATTTACATTATCATTTTGTGGCATGTACCTATTCCATCTGATACTTATTTAAAATTAAGTTATTACTAATTAGCCATATTTACACAACATTTTCCCTAAAACTAAATAACGCTTATTTTAACATAATTTAGCAGTTTTTAGAAAATTAAAACCATTTTTAGAAAGACTAATATTTAAATTAATTCAGAACTTTAAGCGAAAACAACCTGTACATGACAGTTACTTAGCGCCGGAGTGGAGAAACAATTTATAGTCCATTCTAAACGCTAAGGCTTTCGATTCTCTCTCTATTTTAGCAAAGTGGTTAGATATTTATCAATAAATTAGTCTCTACTCATTGTATTAAAATATAATTTATAGTCGATTGTAGCAGATAATTAAATTAAAAAAATCCTTGCAAAAAAAGGATCTTGTAGCAGTCAGTTTAAGTTTTTTTTTTTTAAGTTTGGCTCAACACGATTAATATCGTTAAGAGCGTTATCGCCCTACGATGTTTAATACAAACCTCAACCTTAATAATCTTCGAAATAAATGAACTGATTTCAATGAAACTTTATATACATAAGCAGGATACATAGGTCTAAATTTCTAGTAGAGAACGTTTCCGAAAGAGCATTAAAATTAAATCGAACAATTCAAAGTTTTCCATTTAAATTAAACATTAAAATGTTCTCTACTATTATAAATAAGTATAAAGATATATGTAACTTGCTTATGTGTATAAAGTTAATATAATAATGTATATGTATGTACATGTAATTATAATATTTTACGTTACGGACCTGCAGCATTAAAATCCCTTTTAGATTAATTATATCCAAAGCGGATTATAAATGGCGATATCTAATAACACAGATAAAAAAATGCGTGTTGAATTATAACCGGATGAAAAAGGCTTTACAGTGTGGAATGGATTTTATACGTCATATTGTCTGGTTGTAATAGGATGTATGTTATGTTTAAAATGTAGTCAGGTTTTATTTCTAACATAAGTAGACTTATTTACTATGTCATTTATTATCTGATCTGCAGAATAAACATAAACGAAAACACTTCATCGTAACTAGCAAAAATGGCAACATAAATACTTGAGTAAATTTGCTTTGCCTGGATAAGCTCGGAACTTATTATAAAGTTATTAAACTTGTCATTCACTCTATATTTAAGTTTTAACGATTATTTACATTTTAACTTTATCTTTTTACATAAGTTTGTATGATATGCTTTATTATGATTAAGTATTATTACACTTTGTTATTATAATTATCTTGTGGAGAATGATCCTATTGAAAACCATAGTATTACCTTATTATAATACGTTACTCCAAATTGATAGTGTATTATCATCAAAATATCTTAAAACAATATTTTAGAGCGTGTTTTACGGACAGTAATAATAATTCTTTCATCCAATATCCATAGATACTATGATTTTGTTAGTGGTAGGACTAACTCTTCTGCGAGTGTCCGCCTGGGTTGTTACCACCGCTTTGCTCGTGAAGTCTGCCAGCAAGCAGTAATTTGCAAGCATTTCTGTGTTCCGGTTTGATGAGCAGAGTAGCCAGTGAAATTACTGGGCTTAGGTATGAGACTTAATACCTAATGTCTCAGGGTAATGAGCGCACCACAGTGCCGTGAAGGCCTTTGTGTTTTAAAGTTCTGGGTGGCACTGCAATTGTTCTGGTCCGGCGTTATGCTTACCATCAGGCAAACGACCAGCTTGTCTCGTTACCAAACAGAATATAAAATAAAAAAAGCAGCTTGAATATAAATATACAAGGTATCTAATGTCTCATTTTCTTAATTGTTTTATAATTTGGTTTCACTTTATTACGCACTACGGTTTTCATAGCGCCAATTCGTTTAATACGCCTATTATTTTAGGCCGTTAACTTAAATTTATACCCATTTCTATACTCTGACATTCACTGCTTTACATGATTAAAATATTATCTTGCCGATATAATAATAACAAGCAGTTTAATAAAACCATTTACTTACATAAAAAGCTTTTAACTGTTGGTTATTACTATTTACATTAACATAATTATCATTATTTTACATCACAAAGGCAAAAACACATTGGTAATCTGAACATATATACTCGTAAACACAAAAATAAATATTGCTTCTTTTATCTAAATCATACGAATTTTTTATTCGTAAAATTAATGTTATTCTTCTTGAGAGCTAGCTATTTTAAATTTAATTACTTGAATAATAAAAAATGCAGCTTATCACCTCGTGGTTGTGAGTAAAATTTTTAAATTGTTTTTGTGAATAACTAGTGAATAAAAGGAATGAATATGAGTCAATAGCACGTCTTGTAAGTACGGCAGCAAGGAAATGAGCATGAGTGTAGGGAGGGGGAAAGCTTGATGGGCACTAGAGCCCGTAGATTCGGCAGTCGGCAACCAGTTGTTGTCGAGGACGGACTGCTCTATCACGTTCTGCATGGTATCTATAGGGATAAAAACATTTACTTGTTAATATTAACGCAGATCACACTAAACAAGGAGAAATAGTGTTTAAATAGATTTCAAAATGTATAATAAATCTGCATAAATATAGTATCTACGCTTTCAAAATATGAGTATATAAGCCCATCACATATACGGCGCGCCAATTTGTCTATAGTATTCATTGTTATAATAATTAATCAAAAGATGTAAGTATTTGGAAACTAATTATTCTTACCATAAGTTGTTACGTCTGGCGTATAAAACTTTTGTTCAGCTGGTTGCAGTGGAACCACGAACCCTATAAAACATGTTAAATAAATACATTTGTTCAGTAATACAATTTTTTAGTATTATTTATAGACGAAATTAGTATTTTAAACGTTTATATATACGAATATTTTAGTTTGAAGCACAAACGGCCGCAGTAAGCCGTGGCTCCATCTAGCAGACAACACTTTGCAGCGATTGCCTACTCCAATTTAGTGATACTTTTCAGTACCAAACAAATGGCGACAGATGTCGCTTTATTTAACTTTGTTATCCCGCACTGGGGGGTGTTACATGAAAAGAATTTGCGTTGGAAGTTTAATATACATTACCTACTACCTACTATAAAAGTTGTCATAAACTTACGAGTCGGAGGTTCAGTTGTTGTTGGCGGTGGTAGTGTTGTCGTTGATGTCGTTGTTGTAGTGGACGTGGTGGTCGTACTCGTCGTTGTTGTCGTCGTTATTTTTATTTCTGACAAAAGATAAAATGATTATACTGTAAGTGGAATAAAAATGGGACCAAATAAAAATATTAAAGCTCAGCGTTCATTCTGATTTAGCAAATTAATTGATGAATCCCCATAGAATTTATTGTTGGAATTGTTTTGCGTAAACAAAGCTTTTCGAATCCCTTTATTTAGCTTTGAAAACATTAGTCATATGGTGTTATGGGAAATGAAAATTTCGGATTATAGTTTCGCTGGATACCTTGTCAAGTCCCGGGGCCTTACCAGCTAACAAAATCGTACTTTCGTCGTTTTTGTCTCAAACCCGATTAACATCAGCGGTCGCTAGGTCTTCGGCTGGAAGGAATTATCTAGAATTTTCGCTGGTTTTCATTTTAGAATAAACTTTATTAAGAAAACAAGTTGTTACAAAACGAAAACTAGCGAAAACTCGGGATAGTATCTTTCCAGTCGAAGACTAGGTCTAGGTTTAGCGTATATAGTATATTTATCCACGTCACCAATTTAGATCAGTTGAGACAGTGGTCAAACGGTATAACGGTATAACAACGGTAACCAATCAGGAGTTTCAAAAGTTCTAGGGAGATTTATCAAGTGGCGGGACTTTTTCTTCTGCGAGGGTCCGTCTGGGTGTGTATGTACCACCGCTTTGCTCATGTAGGCTACCGCCAAGCAGAAATGTGCAAGCATTATTTGTTCCCAATTTGATGAGCAGAGCAGTTAGTAAAATTACTGGGCTTATGAGACTTTACATGTAATGTCTCAGGTTAAAGAGCGCAATGCAGTGTCGCGCAGACCTTTGTGTTTCATAGTTCGAGTGGTAGTGCAATTTTTATGAGCCGGCATAATGCTTACCATCAGGCAAACGACCCGCTCTTCTTATTATTCAATAGTATAAAAAAAGATGTCAGATTTAGGTAGGATTGACGTTTCATTATAGCACTATAAAAGAAACACTTTCAAATCTCTGACGGCTCCGTAGCTAAGTTGGTAGTAACCCTGCCTGCAAAGCGAGGGGTCCCGGGTTCGACTCCCGGCCGGGGCAGATTTTGTGTAAGCATAAAGTTTGTTCTCGGGTCTTGGATGTTTGTGATGTGTATCTGTGTGTGTCCATGCCACCTGCAACACAGGGAATCCTAGTGCGGGGGTATGAGTGTAAGCGTTTAAAAAAAAATGCTTGCGCCGAAATAGCACCCCCTATTATTTTCGCGAGTCGTACACGTGTAAATCGTAGGTACCTACTTTGGTGTTCTATTCATGTTATTATAATATCAGAGCAAATAGAGACTTAGTTAAACAATTCTAAACATACATTTCTAACTAAACATGACGGTACAAAGATAAACGAAGGTTTTATTCAAAATGAGCTTCAACGCCTACGTTTTTCGACAGTTACTGTTCTTAGACACTCTAACTTTTACAACGAGTTTTGTTTTGTTTTCTATCGCAAAAAGGTCACCGTGTTTTTTCTCAAAAGTTAGCATGCATCGTACTTACCATAAAGTCTGAGGGTTCCCTCGGCTTTGCCCATAGTATTTGTGGCGACACACGTGTATGTGCCTGTGTCTTGTAAACTGAAGTCTGTTATGACGAGCACAGTCCGCATTTGGTACTGCGATATACGCTCTTCAGATATCTCGTACTTGCCTCTGAAATTAAACTTGATATCAAAGGAATGTTGAATAGATTCATGTAGGTTATATCGTATCTAAGTATGGTGCTTAAACAGCGTGACCTGAGGACCTAGTATGAGTTTTGCAACAAGTTAACGCGTTTCAAAGTGACCGCGTTTTGTATGAAAAAAAATTTACAGCATCCCTAGTGCCGCATTTATGAACTATCATCGAGCATGCTTTTAGTATGGTGTTTACTTGACAAACGTGATCGTTCACGTAAACAGGTTTTAACTGCGAAACTCAAACTCAGCACACTGAATGATTGGCAAGGCCATATGATGGGTGCAGGAGTATCTAAGGAGACGAGCTAGAAAATCCGAAATTGCGGCACTAAACGAAGTACGACCACAAAACTAAATAAAACGAAACTAAATAAAATTTACTTTAGTTTTCTTAATTTTATTTTTATTACTTTACCTACAGGTTGCATGAAATAAAACACGTAGTTTTGTACATTAGTGAGTTTTCGTATCGTGGCCAAGTTTGCATGTTTGATCTTTCTTCACTAATTTGAAGTTTTCCCGTGTACGTTACACAGGAAATTCGTCTCAAGGTCGGTAGGTACGTAACCTACGGCCTTAAATGAAAATGTAAATAACGATTACATTTTAAGACCCACCATCCTGATTAGAGGGTCAAAGTCATAGCAATGAAACCGCAATCCCTATAGCCCAAAGCGAAAATCTCCAACTTCGAATAAAATTAATAGAGTGATTCTCCAAAACCGGCACCTCGGTTTCAACGAATTTGATGCCTCATAAACTCTGAAATGGCCTCAGATTAGGTAAATATCTGTCATAAAACAAAACCAATCTGCTGGATTACCGATATATACGTACTATTACATTCGCGATTTTATCGCATTTCCGCTACGTTAAATAGCAGGAAATGCAATTAAATCGTGTTGAATGGAACGGTTTGTAGTCATTGATGTGGAAAAACTGAAACTGTAGCGGGTAAACAAACTAAAATTTTGTTAATCACTGAATTAATGTGATTCTGTGTTGAAAATTGAGAATCAATTAGGATAATGATTGTGAATTTATTAGTTTAACCTAAATATGAAATAGGAAAAGTTTGTAATCTTCACTATACCTATGAGCAAGTCTATTTTTGTGGTGTGAGTATAAAAATATACAAAGCCAGTTCTGAAAGGGTAAGGGCAAACTTTAATGGAATCACACAAGCATGTTCGGGTCAGTCATTGTATCAGGTAAAGAAAGAGTCCTTTCTTCTTTGTACCTCGTGGTCTGTGACATTGTTTAGTGGGTTATAAACAGTGCCAAAAAAGTTGGTTAAATATAATCAAAACGGGAATAAAATATTATGGCGTAATTGAAATTTTATATTGAACAAAGTATCAAAACTAAATAATATATTCCTACTGGTAACGGATAATTAGATTAAGATTGTAAATAAATAAGTGTGTATTTTATTTAGTTATTATAGTTTATATTTTTTACTTTTTCTATTATAAGTTAATTATTTTAGTCAATCTATTTTGATATTATAATAAATAATTTCTGTGCTATTCATTACATTTATTAATTATTTTTGTATGTGAAAGTGTACATGTTTGCAATAAACAACTTGTAACAGTTTTAAATGGGATATATTTTACACACCAGGAGATAAGACTGACTCTTGCGAGCGTCCGTCTGGGTGTGTACTATCGCTTTGCTTGTATAGTCTGCCGCCACGCAAGTAATGTGCATGCATTACTGTGTTCCAGTTTGATGGACAAAGTAGTCAGTGAAATAAATTTCTGGGCATAATGTCAGACTTCATACCTGATTTCTCAGTATAATAAGCCCACTGGAAACTTTTGAGTCTCAAAGTTCAGGCATGGCAGGCGTTATGCTTACCATCAGACAAATGACCTGGTTGTCTTGTTACCTAGTAGCAAATAAGACAGACTTTATACTGATTGCACAAGAAATAAAACTTACCCAGACAATATCATTTCCTCATTGCTCTTCAACCAGTAGTTGATAGCTTGAGGATAAGCTTCTATGAAGCACTCCAGCTTAGTGTGGCCTCCGGTAGGCACGCCTATCACCTTTGTTGCTACCAGTATTGAAGGTGGAACTGTGGATAAGATGCTTATATAAAAATGTCGCCTGATAAATTCGTGTTACGCGAGGAACATCCGCTGTAGGGAAAACGCCACTAAATGCTATCTAATTTAGCGGGCATAATGATAGTTCATGTGACCTGCTACAATCGACAGCATGCGTTTCCAGTCTATAGCAGGAAAACAAGATGCTAAAGGTCAAGAAGCGCATAATGGATGATATAAGAATCGAAATTATGTGTGGAGTAAAGTTAGCATAAAATCGTAATGATGTCACTTTGCTTGTAAATGTAGTCTGTATGGGTTAAGTAAATTTGTAAATGGATCGATAAAATTACTTACAATTAACACTAAGCATGATCCTCTTGCTGACCGAAGGAGGGACATCGTTAGAGGCTATGCAGAGATACGCGCCCATCTGGCGTCGCTCCACCTTTGTTAGGTTAAGAGTCTGGCCCATGTACATATCCACTGCAAAGAAAATTCATTTTAAGCACGCTGTATATTATAACAAGTCCAGATCAATTTGCTTGACATTTTTCGCCAAGCTACACGACGATATTGATTTGGTTGAAAAAATTCTTTGACATACATACCTATTAGTTACATGTAACTCAGCGCTACAATCTTATTTTAAGCTAACATGAAATATTTTTGTTTGTAGACTAGAATCACTATAATTATAATAATTAAGTAGTAAATACAATCTTAGCAGTTAACTTAACAGTTTCAAGTCTAAGTCTATTTCATTTTGTAGATTTTGGCCGTGAAAAACTGCGTTGAAGTACTGTATAATAGTTCTCATAATGTTTTTATCAAAGACTATAAATCCTGTTGACTAATGATACAACTTCCCCTCACACGAAAACGACATATGTAAATGCACTTCTCGCCACTGCGAGTACGAGTGCAGACTTATAACTTATCGATATTCAATGTATACTTTACAATTAATATATATATACTATTATTAATTATTTTGGAAAAATAATAACCTTTCGTTTGGATTTGTTAACCGACTTCGAAAAAAGAGGAGGAGGTTAAATGTTCGACTGTACGTATTTTTTTAAGTAATTTAACTGATTTCTCCGTCAATTGTGGACCGATTTTGAAAATATTTTTGTTGTTTGAAAGTGTATCATCTCAAGGTGGTCCCATATACATTTTATGGAAGAACATCTGAAGATGAAAAAATGGTACTTGAATTTTCATATATCGCGATATTTTCATCGAAGTAGGTTCCCGGTTTTTTTAAAGTATTTCTGCTTTTTGTTGTTAGATTTCCAGACATCCCAGAAATAAAGGAAAAGTGGATAGAACCGACTCAAAAAGAGAATTGGTTCCATACATCGCAAGTCATGGAATCCATTCAGTAGCTTCGACGTGATGCGTGGCCAAAATACAGACAGACAGACAAAAATAAAAATACAGTTTTGGCTTCAGTGTAGATAGGAGTGCCATCCCAAAAAAAATGTGACCTGGAGTTTTATTATAAGTAGTATTATAGATTAATTTATAAAGTAAGTATGTATTGTCTAGGTTTTCCATATAATAATTTATTATTAATCGTATATGTCAGGGAATCAAGAATGCGGTGCTAACTACCTATTCAATTTTATCGATATTATTCTGTTCAGTAGTAGTCGTACCACATCACTAAATTACGTCATCCAAATGATCGACCAATTGCAAGCATAGAATATTACCTCGCCCCCTGCCCGCGCCGGTGAGTATGTTTGTATGAGGAATTGTGTTCATGAGCTATCAACAGGCTAAATAATCTGTGGTTTTTATTCATTGAAATATACAAAATATTCTGGTATTAATTAAATTACTATCCGATGATAAAAAGAATCGTTTTATTCGGGAGACTTCAATTTTTTTTTGTGAACTTCATTTTTATTGTGGTATGGGTAAACTATTGATACCAGTTTTTTGGAACATCTATGTAAGTACACAGTTTATACAATAATTATTAAATATTTCTGATTCTGATTCTGATAAAAAGTAGTACAATACTGTTTTAAATTTTAACATTTAATAAATTTTAACTCATTCATTAATTGTAACGGGATATTTAATGTTACCTACCCGTGAACATGATGCTTGCAACAGCGTCGAAATATCGGGCGATCATCGCTCAAAAATAATCACAGTAAATATCAGTTACAATGTACAATAAAATCATATACTGCCAATAAAGTAATAATAACCAACAGAAAACTCAACAACAATTAAAATAGAAATCCGTACAGTATCAATTGCATTGTTGGCGCAACAAAAACAAACCACTCCGAGAACGAACAAAGTTTGAGCTCAGAAAAATAACGTACGAGAAACGTTCCAACCACTGCCAGCTGACAAAGAGAAATTAAAGTAACAGTACGAACCCAGTTCCTGTAAAGCAATGTTTTCAACTAGAGCTCTTAATAGTTTTAGAGGAAAAGAGGGCGGTGAGAAAGTTTGAGATGAAATTTTTGAAAGGTTTAAGATTTATTCCTATATAGACTGTTTGTACAGTTTGGTGGTTGAAGTAAAACCTCTGCTTGGAAGAAAGTGTTGCGAATGGGTTTAAATTCATGGACTTATATATGAATTAGGTCAACACAATATTTTTTTTGTGATCAACATAGTGTTTGAAGACGTATCGCGATCAAAGATAATGGTAAACTTTTGATGTGTCTTTGAATTCCGATGATGTAGTGGAGTACATCAGACTGAAGATCAAGCTCACGCTAAGTGTCGCGAAGTTGGAAATCCCGCCACTAGACGAATTTAAATTCTTTTGTGACCAACCACTTCCAACCGTACCAACGAGTACCAACTGTACTTCTGTCGATCTTCACTAAAGCGAAATTTTGGGGCAAAAAGTGTCGCGCTCTGGCGCTTCAGAGGCCGCGTGGCTACCTGACACTATGTTGCGTCACGCGTCGTCAACCAAACGTGCAAAGTATTTTTTAGGCTCTTGATGCCTAAAATAAATGAATTATTATTATTACATAGACATTGCTACTTAGCCTATTTAAGCCTTAATTAGGTGATTGATTGAAAGTCATTCGTAAATCTGGCTCATAAATCGCAGACACGCTCACTTTAAAATAAGATAGCTAACAAGCACCTGAGATCTTCACGACTTCACGTTAGCACTTGTGTTTGCTTCCAAGCCAGTCAGCATTTTTACTTATGTACTGTAAGAATAAAGGTAGAACATGGTGTGGTGCTGTAGTGCTACGCTATGACGTCAGCAAGTCAGTGCTACGCCGTAGTCGTCCCAGGGCTACACAAGGGGAAGACGCGGGGAAGGACATCAGTCCTCATTGAACTACGATTGAAAATACATGTGTGTCGATTATTCTAACCGAGTTTTCTCATTTCTGGACCTAACATTACTTTGGTGTGGTTAACTATGTTGCTGGTAACAGACGCAGAAAAAACCACAACTGCCCGCAGGCTGCTAAAAAGGAGGCACAAAATAAAAAGTCACAACTTAACTGAGACGATATTGTAATTTCTAAAATATATTTTGGGCTTACGAGTACTATTTAGCAATTTATACCTGAGTAAATACGATTAATAAAGTTCCAATAATAATGCTTAGTTGCTTTCTTTGATTTGTAGGCTAAAATTTGAGCCTCATACTCAATCAACTGTTCAAAGTAGTAGCGCTAAAATAGATAAAGTAACGATTCATCATCATCATAAGCCGGGAAACGTGCACTGCTGAACTTCATGAAGGGGGGATTTTTCCATAATACACCACGCTTAGCAGACGTCTTGGGGATCGCAGTAGATTGGCCTTTGATTGATTCCTGGTTATTTTCGTAGCCGACACTTAATGTACGGAACGGAACAGATGAGGTGGTACTTCTTGGCCGGAACTACACGACCACAAGTATAATTAACAAGCCAGAACTACACGGCCACAAGTATAACAAGCCTGTACTGATGATTTTTAATACCACTTCTCACATTTCTGTCAAATATTAAAATGAGACCTGCCACAAAGCGCCACTAAATAATACCGTATCCACACAGCTTGCCATTTCGGGAACCGTAAATCGAAACTGTCACGAGCATTTATAAAAACCTGCCGTCGGCTGGCTCCCCCAATCCCGTCCTGTGTTACAAACAATTATTTTATGAATATTCATAATCGGGTGATTCGGGAGTCTGCGAGGAAGACGTGGGCGGGCTCGTGTACGCACCTATTCATTATTACTCGGTTATACTGTAAATTGCCGGATTGTGCGGATTTATTTACCACAAACGGACGAATAATTGAAAAATATATTCATTTTAAACCGTTTGTATATAATTATTACGGGAGTGCGTGTTTTATAAATTTAATTAACACGTTTATGTGATGGCCTGATCCGAGAAATTTACGTTTGGACAGTGTTTCGTACGTAGTTTAATATTGAACAACACGAAACAAAAATTAAAGTTGTTATATGTTATATATGAATAGCGAAAAATATATCTGTGACTGGATATTATAAATGGTAAAGTGTGTTTGCTGGTGTGGTATAACGCAGCAAGCGAGCAAGCGATTTTTGACATAGATATGTACAATGTACATAGTTCATGGACCGGAGAGTTACATAGGCTACTTTTTATCCCGGAAAAATGCACATGATTCCGATTGGAATCTCGGGTGAAACAGCGGGCCTAAGCTAGTTATATAGTAGTAGCTGTAGTAACTAAATATCGATAAAATGAAATTAGAAATAGGTACTTCGTAATACATATTACGTATAAATTTATTGAATGAGATGGGGATCAAAATATGTTCTAGGAACTGGATTTATCGTACCGGGAAGATTATTACAAATAATTCCAAGTGTAACATTTTGTGAATTAGACCTTTGAATTGGGGATTTCGTACCATCTCTGCGGCAACGGAAAGTGTAAGGAAAAATTTCAACTAAATATTATTAAGATTTAAGGTTTAATTGCACTTATTCTTCTTTAGTTGAACTTTACAAGTGACTAGAAAAATGTTATCAGGACTTAATGAGATTAGTTTTTCTCTCATAATGCGTACGATTTGTAATGGAAGCCTGCTTACTTTTTTTAGGATCTGGGTGACAGCAATCTTCGCTATTTAAAAAAATTAACTTTATGTTTGTAAAATTACGTTTTTACCAGAAATACAACTATAGGTACCCTTAAAAAGCAAAACCTTATCTTAATGCAAAATTTCATCCAAATCATTAGAGCCGTTTCCGAGGTATGTATACGCGAAATATTTACTAATTGCTTTACTAGGACTAGCTCTTCTGCGAGTGTCCGTCTGGGTTGGTACCACCGCTTTGCTCGTGTAGCCTGCCGACAAGCAGTAATGTGCTAGCATACCATGTTCCGGTTTGATGAGCAAAGTAGTCACTGAAATTACTGATGGGCATATGAGAACTAATACGTAATGTCTAAGGGTAACGAGTGCACTGCAATGCCTCGCAGGCCTTTATGTTACAAAGTTCTGAGTAGCACCGCAATTGTTATGGGGCTGGCTTTATGCTTACCATCAGGCAAACAACTCTCTCGTGTCTTTACCCAAAAGTATACAAAACCAAGGAAATTAGTAATTTTTTTCACGATTCTTTCCTCCTTGTCGCATTAAACTTAGGTAGTAACGACAAGCTCTCAAGGTACTTACCGATATATTTATTCAAATGAAATCGAGTAAAATTAATATTCCTCTAATGAGATCCTTCAAACAATATTTAATTGGTTCCTGGAACGTTTGAAACGATAATTCGACTAATGAATATATAACGGTAAGCGTCTCGTTTACAGTTTATAAAATATTAGATTCTGCCCGCGGTTTCACTTGCATTTCCACAGGAACCGTGCATTTTTTCGGGATAAAAAGTAGCCTATGTTACTATACGATTCATAAAGCTTACCTACTTATGCCAAAAATCACGTCGATCTGTTGCTCCGTTGCTACCAAGAAGAATAATCTAACTGACCAACAAACCAACAAATCTGTAGGTTTGTTGGCTAAAACCTGTAGGTTTGTTGGTTTGTTGTTGTATATACAAGAATTACTCGTTAAGTTATTAGAATTTGTTTACTGGAATTGGGGCCTTTGGTCGAAACTGAGGGGAACCGTTGGATGCAAGAGAAGAGTTGCTGATGCAAGTGGCGTTCTATGGGGAGGCCTATGTGTAGCAGTAGACGACTTCCTGCTGATTATGATGAAGATGATACAGTATGTTATGAGATTTCGCAACAAGCACTTTTACTTATGCATTGTGTTTAGTCACAATTATACATACAAAGTATGTTTCCATAGGTTTAACATGAATTGTAAGTAGACATGAAATGGATATGGTCATCCCATAAAGTGTGATGAAAACGCGAAAGTGTGTTTGTTGGTTTGTTGGTTTGTCCTTCTTTCACACAGCAATGGAGTAACGGACCATCGTGATTTTTGGCACAGATATAGTTTATGGATTGAAGAGTAACATAGGCGTACTTTTAACCCGGAAAAATGCACGATTACTGGAGAAACACGGAAGAAACCGCAGGCAGAAGTTAGTTCAATTATAAAATGTAAATTTATGCCTCACCTTTCCTCAACTCTCCAACTTCGTTCCTTAACTGTATGTTGGTTCCATCTTCTCTCCTCCAAAGGATGCGAGGCAGAGGCCGACCTTCCGCCTTGCAAGATAAACTCGCGTCTTGACCTTCTCTCGCCACCAGGTCACTGCTGGTCCCCTCGTCTACTATGTTTGGTGGCACTGCAAGAGAAAATCTTTGAGATGTTTGCAGAAAGGGATGAACCAAAAACTATCTGTAAATAAGATTATATAAAGTGAGTAATTTATAGTTTCAATTCCGCGATAAACTATCTGTAACTTTGTCATTGACGTGTTACTTTCTTTTAAAGTTTTGATTGAGTTTACAAAGAGTAAATATAATGAAGTGTTAGTGAACGCAAACTCATTGTAGGATTCGAATCATCGACCCACGGATTGGAGGACGACTTCACTACTACTAAACCATCATTAGTTCAATAAAACAACGTACAAATAGTAGGAAACTTGTACGACTTTCAATCTAACACACCAAGACCAAGAGTGAATATTTCAGGTCGGTCGCAAACCGTATATATATTATAGTATGCGGATACATTGTATGCGGATTTTACCACACTCCCTCTAAAAGCGGCAAACGAAAACATCGCGAGGAAACCCGCATGTTCAATCACAAAAAAAAACAAGGATATGTGACATCCACCAACTCCACCAAATCGCATTGGGTCCTTGTGGTCGAAAATAGCCTGTACTTTTCCCAAGGATAGTTGGTGTCAGGCAAGCGGCCTGCTATATAAAAATGTGCCAAAACTTAATAGTAGTAGGTTTTTCTGTAAAGACGCACTGCGACGACCCCGTGTAAAATTTGATAAGAGCAGGAAAGAGAGATTAGGTGGGTGATTAGACCAAATACCATGAATTTATTTCGTTGTCAGTGGCGAAAGTGAAAAAGAAATTAAGTAGTAAAAGAAGGTAAGTAAATAAATTAAAAATAAACTAAATATTTCTATTTTTATGCAAAAGATACACAAAAGGAAGAATTTTAAATAGCGAAAGACCCGAGCAGGTAATTTATGTACCTACAGGGGTATTGTTATTCACTCCTAACCGAATATATTTCAGGAAAGTAATAGGTACCTACTTTTTGGGGGAATACTTTATCCGTTTCTTTGTATTTGTTCTATGTTACACAAAAAGTCTGTATATATTTTGTTTCATTTTGCGATAGCAATCGGTTTTGATTTACACACATAATTAGTCTAATAATTACCCTTGACTTAATTTATGCACTTATAGTACATTACGATATTAGTGCGTAAAGATGTTATAACCAATACGCACGTATATCATACGACGTTTTTTAACACACTTGCGAGTAAACAGGAAAAAAAAAAACATTTAAATAAACTCAATCTGTGAATGCACACTGTTGCTTTCCCGCCATTTTACCAGCGCGCTTGAATAGCAACAGCGCGCTGCTCACTAGCTGGAGTGGTGCGGCGGCGATCAGTTCATACCCTATATAATTTGTGATCAGTTCCATATTTGAAATGGCAAATAATACTGTTATGGAATTTGTATGGACTATAACTTAACTATTTGCTTTAATAACACACGCGTTTTTTATGACCCGCTTTACATATTTAAAACCGGTGGAATTATATCAGCTTTACGAGAGAGGGTGTTAAAAAAAATATTACACTCGACCTTACGTGAAGTAAATCGTGTTTTCAAGTAGGATATATTCTAAAGTTAGTAACGTACTAGAACTTCTGGGTAACATCACCGTACTGTTTGATGTTCTCTAGACATTTTGAGATAATACCATTTTATCATGAATATATTATTACTAACACACTATCACTGTAATGGAACATCAAAGACAAAGGTCTATATAAAGATCCATTCACAGACTAAGGAGATGAGTGAGAACATGCCGCTCGTTTGGAAAATTACATGAAATAAAACGTGTACTTAAAATTACTTCTTGATAACCGAAAAATGGCAAAAATAAAGAAAAATAAATTGTGTGAAATATTCATTTGTCCTTTGTCTCTCAGCTTCGTTGGAGAAACGGCAACGGTATACATAAAACAGTTAGAAAGTAAGAAATCCAGTGAAATTGTGCTACCCACTCCAACCTCATCTACCTACTATAGCTCGTTTCCCGCGCCACGTACTTTCCACTGATAAAAGTAAGTAAGGTAAAAGAACATGAATCCGCAATACTCAGCGATAATATAATTATCGTATTCTATATACCCTGACAGAAATGTAATTATAAATATAATTATAGATTTAAGGATAATTAACTCTATTTCAAAGTGCTAAAGTTAATTAGTACTTCCTCACTAGAGATATAAGAGATGAGAGAGTGATAAACAGTTTCAGAGACTAACTGTGGTCAATCAATTTGAATTCTAAGGTTTTTTGAGGTAATATCTGGAGTTCGATATTGTCCAAAAAGAATTTGTGCAATACGTCCGAATATTGTTTGTATCCTGCGACTTGGCAATCTGTCCATAGAACAATAATCAGATCTGCTGGCTGTTTCCAACTCATTTTACATTGTACGGAGAATGACGCGTCTAAAGAGTTAACTCTCACTGACTTCGAATCTGTGCGCAAGATTTAGTATACTATAATTATCTCTTCAGAATTGAAGACTGTTCCTTTCAGTTGACCGACCAGTTCATTTCAGTATTTGTCCAGTCTCAGTTGGTATTTTCCGAGTAAATAGGCTATTACATACATAAGTACCAAAATAAAATTCGTTCGCGACCCCACGATCGGAATTTCGCTTTAAATCACAACAACGATCTTGTACAAAACGCTGGATGAACGTGCCGGCACGTAGATTACCAGATGTTGGATGCCGAGATTCGTTTTGCCTTAGTTTTCTAATTGTAAAAAGATTTGCGAAACGTGACTTTTGTGTAGTTACAGCATTATTTAAATGGTAATTAGTATCTTTTCTATTTGTAAACAGATGAGATTTCAATGCTATAGCTGTGGTCAATGAGAAGCGTGACTAAAATGCTGTCAATTTTCTTTCGGTAGATAAGCACTCATTTTGACACGTTCTGGCTATAAACGTTGTTAGGATTAACAAGCTTACAGCCTTAGAAGCACATCAAGCCAAGCAGTTGCCCTAGTTCGTAAAAATGTTTAGAGAACGATTTTAAGACAAGTACCTATTTTAAAATAAGATAATTGTAGTCGTCAATAGGTAAGTACCAATACTTAACAGTTTATAGTTATTTATTCATACTCATATTCTTTATTTGCATTCCACAGTGAAATTAGGTGACAAGCATCGAGATATTACTAGTCAATGCTGGTAAGTTAGTTTTAGTTTAGTTTTTTTTTATGCTTTGGAACTATTGTTTTTTTATAGTCATTAATCTCGTATTGTTGTGAAATTTGTTACTCAATTACATTTATAACAAATGTTGTTATAAATGTAAATTACATTTATAACTAAATTTATGTAACTCACTCTATTAGTAGCACAGGTGTAGAGTAGTTACCTATACTGTTGGTATAAAAAGTGTGCTAAAAATTAAATCCATATACTTAATTAGAATTTCTCGAGGCCTAAGTTTAGTTCTCAGCTTAGTTAATCTCCAAACAAGTTCAATGTTTTTTAACAATTCTATTTGAAGAATCCACTTTTACTTTCAAGTTATTGAATGAAACAATTTCCTTTTGATTAAAAATACCAAAACCCAGTCTGCAATTGCGAAAGGGCATAAAGCTCAAGCTCCAAAGTAAGTAAACAAGCCCTTTTTCAGTCATAACATTGTAGACCGAGAAGTTTCTAGACACGTTGGCAGATAGATTCATAATTCAATAACGGTATCATATAAATAACGAACTTAGCGTCTGTGCTGATGTGGCGGCCAACTTTACGTCTATTCTGGTATGAAATATGATCGTTACGCGACTTTATGATTTGAAGCATATTATTGCGACAGTTCCCATCTAAGGCGTGACCCCATTAGCATACCGTTTGGTTTGTGCTGGCTCAACTCAACACAAACATACCACATAAAGTTATTTTAATAATAATCGCAGTTAATAATAGTCACAATTTCGGTTACATAGTAAGGGCAATTGTTTACTTTATATTTGGTCGAAATTTGATGATTGATTATTATTAATGGGTTGGTTTTTGAGCTGGCGTTATGCTTACTATCAGGCAAACGACCCGATTGTCTCGTTGCCCAAAAGAATAAAAACGAAGATTATTAATGGAATATTTACTGTCCAAATTGAATCAGAGACAAAATATAAGAAAAGATTTACATTGCACATTCATAAAGCCAAAGAAGCTGTAAGCCGATTTGTGGTATTTTTTTATCGCTTCCAGCCCCAAAATAACTAAGAGTAGTAGTACCTAGTACGAATAAATGGATTCATAAAAGATCAAACACAAAAAAGACCAAGAAGTGTTTTTTTTATACTATTGAATAACGAGAGGTCGTTTGCCTGATGGCAAGCATAATACCGGCCCATAATAATTGCAGTGCCACTTAGAACTTTAAAACGCGGCACTGCATTTCGCCATGAGAGATTATGTTTTGTACCTCATAAGCTCAGTAATTTCTTTCACTACTTTGAGACCGACTTGCTCATCAAACCGAAACACAGTAATGCTTGCACATTAACTGCTTGGCGGCAGATTACACGAGCAAAGCGATACCCAGGTAGCAGAAGAGTTAGTCCTACCGCCTGGTCATAACGTAAGCGTTATGCTATCGCAAATAGGAAGCAAAACTTATCCAAACAACAGACAAGGAAGATAAAACCTATTACCAAGAAGTCAGAGATCGCAACAGCTGTCAATAAACAAAAGGCACACAACCAGGTAAAATTAGAAAAAAAGCTAACTATGAGGAAATAAAGAATTAAACATTTACCAGACTAAGGTGTTTTCGCCAAACTTCTTGATTTATACCCGAATAATAGTTATAATTCAATAGTACGTAACTATTCTATTCTGCCACCCTAGGCAACGTAATAGATTGCCGTCGACCTAAGGTTAATATTGGGTATAAAGACGCTGGTTCGGGCTGCCAGCCAAGTAGGTCGACAGAAGTATTGGCAGGTACGGACAGTGCCGGGATATATGGCCGCACGAGGAAGAAAGGAACACATTTTAGTTTCACAGCTACAGGAATCCTGATTTGGACGTGAATCGTGATGTGCAGCAAATAACTTTCGATGGCTAATATAAAACGTATTTTATATAGTATGTTGTAGTGTAAGAGTGAATAACAATATTTCTTTAAAAAAACGGTGGGTTAACCATTGTTTTGCTAATTTAATCTACTGTCTATCATTGTGAAAGAAAAAATAGGTATAATTAGTATTTTGCAAATCGCAAAAATGTTGTGACTTGTCAAATGGCTCTCTGACTGGCTCTGTAAAAGTTATAGACACGTGTTTCTTGAGACAGAAGAAAAGAAAGAAAATACATTTATTTCAGGACATCAAACAATATAACAATGTTTACAAATCCTTACTATAATAAATGCGAAAGTGTTTGTCTGTTTGTTCGTTTGTGCTTTTTTCACGCAGCAACGGAGCAATGGATCGGCGTGATTTTTGGCATAGATATAGTTTATGGACCGGAGAGAAACATAGTCCAAAAATATAAAGGACAAAAAAGTAGGTAAACTAAAAACATTAGGTACTAAAAACTACAATAATAAGAATAAATCAAAGTATTCCAGCAGACCACAGAGGAATCATCATTTCAAAAAATAAAGCTAGTATTTCCAAACATAAAAATTATATATGTATAGCCGAGACGTTTGGCATAGACAATAAAGATCTATTATTAGCATCCGAAAAAATATGTAATAGAAAAAGTATTGGAACATTTCGTATACCCATTATATACCCTCTAAACTACAGCTGTGGTGAAATAGTTCCCTTATAGCTATACCAGTTTTCCATTACCTCCAGACGTTGTTTTCCCCATGACTCATGATTACGGCGCTCCAGGATAGATGAGCCAAATAAACCGGCTTAATTGGCTTATTTATGCTCCTTTTTATGAATGGAGATGCTTATCGCGAAGATTTTTTTTCGAGAGCAAAGTAGACTGAAGGACATCGTGAGTACAATTTGTGATAATAGAATTCTGCTTATCACTTGTTTGTATTTTTCCGTAACGATGCGAGCGAGACGTTTGCCTGGTGATCATTAAAGAACCCGTGACAGTTGCAGTGAAAACCAGAACTTTTCAACACGAATTTCTGCATGGCACTGTAGCGCGCTCGTTACCATGAGACATCAAGTATTACCTAATTATTTAGTATTATGCTTTTGCTTAGCCTTTTCTACTGATTTTGACTACTTTTACCATCAAACCGGAACAAAGTAATGCTTTTATATTACTTTTTGGCTGCAGATTATACTAATATAGAACGAGTGTGACCAAGTGGGAACTTGTGCGACTTTCAATCCGACGCACCATAGTTCGAATCTCGACTCGGCCCGCACCAATGACTTATATCAAGTTATGTGTGGATTATTCACAGTCGTTCTAAAAACGGTGAAGGAAAACATCGTGAGGAAACCCGCATGTTCAAGAACCACCAAAATTCGAGGACATGTGACATCTACAAGGCCGCACTGGGCCCGAGTGCAATGGTGGATTATTGTCCCAGATCTCCGAGAGGGGCCATAATCCATACCATACCTTTCTCTCTCTCTCTCTCTCTCTGTCTCTCTCTCTCTCTCTCTCTCTGAGAGAAGGCCGGTATCCCAGCAGTGGGAGCATAACAGGCTGATAATGTATAATGTATGATGATATCCATTCAAACTACTCACATAAGAGCTAGTTCGACTATCAAGCTTGCTTCATGGTAAGCCGCAGCGTCGCTTATACCAAAAGATAAGGTAAAGGTCAAATGCAAGCCTATAGTGTAAAAGGAAGAACTACTCGTATTATGCAATGATGAACAGTTATAGAAACACGTTATGGCGTGGCGTAGTGCCGTAGGTACTAGGTCGTAGGACTATCTCTTCTGCGAGTGTGCGCCTAGTACCACCGTGCACCGGTTTGTTCGTGAAATCTGTCACCAAGCAGTAATGTGCAATTATTACTGTGTTCCTGTTTGATGAGCAACGTAGTCAGTGAAATTGCTGGGCTTAATGTCAAAGCGTAGAATAACGAGCGGACTGTATTGCCACCAAGGCCTTTGTGTTTGAAAGTTTGGAGTAGCACTGCAATTGTTATGGGCCGGCGTTATGATTACCATCAGGCAAAAGACCAGCTCGTCTTGTTATTAAATAGTATAAAAAAACATTCATATAATTCATTAGTTAGTCAAGAACGACATCATTTTCTATATTTACTTCATAGATGCGTGATACTATAGAAATCAGTTTACAAAAATTTTCTTTTCCAATTTTAGAGTCATAAATTTTCGTGTTGAACAGCCACGAGATTGATTAAATAAAGTTCCCTTTTAACATAAACCGTAGAAGTATGTACTTCCATAATTAAGAATTATAGGAGACTAAAAAGATTAGCTTTAAAGATGATGTGTCATTGACCTTTCTCATATATCTGTCTTCGCTCTAAGAAAACATTTTGGTAGCTAAGAGTTTTGTCATTTTTTTTTTTTTATGTTATTTGGTAACGAGACGAGCTGGGCCCTATTTAATAAAGCTGACAATTCGACAAATATGTCAAAAACTGACATAATTGTCGAAATTTCTTAGGCTTAATTCTACAATTATGTCGTTTTTTGACATATTTGTCGAATTGACAGCTTTATTAAACAGGGCCCTGGTCGTTTGCCTGATGGTAAGCATAACGCCGGCCCATAACAATTGCAGTGCCACCCAGAACTTTGAAACACAAAGGCCTGCGCGGCACTGCAGTGCGCTCGTTACCCTGAGACATTAGGTATTAAGTCTCATAAGCCCAGTAATTTCACTGAATACTCTGCTCATCAAACCGGAACACAGTAATGCTTGCACATTACTGCTTGGTGGCAGACTTCACGAGCAAAGCGGTGGTAACAACCCAGACGGACACTCGCAGAAGAGTTAGTCCTCCCACTAACAAACTAGGTACTAGATAATAAAAGTAGGTACTTCAAATATTCGCAGTGTCTGCTAGAGAAGATTGTTTGTTGGAGGCAAGACAATAAAATTATTTTGTTTGTTACCGCATAGAAATGGAACAGCTTACAAAATATTGTCACGTAGCACCAAAAGAGAAACAACTTCAGTTTCAAATGTGAATAAATTTTTACTATGGTTGAGCTTTTGTCGGGGTAAAAAATTCACCGAAGTCAGAAATTGGTAGCATTCTTGGAGACAGTAATTTCAAAGTAATTTTGTGTTTGAGACATGATATTTTTGATAGGTAAGTATAATAAAATATGAACTACGGAAGAAACGAGATGTTTAAGTGCAGCCGCACACTAGGCTACCGAAAGCAGCCACTAGCTGCAGCCACTAGACGCGGCCACAAGTGGCTGGAAGCAACCTCCAGTCGCAGCCTCTGGTAGTCACAAAATAGAGAGAACAGAGGGGACGCTCGGATGCTTAAACCATCCTTACGCGCCCAAGCACCCCTTCTGTTCTCTCTATATTTAGTGCGGGCGGGGAGAACCCGGCGATTGTGGTTGAGAGTGCGCTGGTAAGCGAGCCACAAACGCGGCTACCGCCTCAGCTTGTGACTCGGTCGCGGCCACTCGTACTCTCGGTTTGAGCCGATTCCATACAAAAATCTTGTCCGCATCATGATGAGATTCCGCTGCATTTATTAGAGGATTTACCGCGTTAAGTACCCTTTAACACATTTAGATCTGATTGTAACTAATTCTCTCCCTTACAGTTTAAATCATTAATGAGAAGGCAAAACGTTTTACGCGTATAATGTTAAATTAAACCAGTGTAAGGTGGGATTAACATTACACCGTTTAATGTTAATCGCACTAGGAAATGGTAAGGACCTTTCTAAAGTAGCGAATAGACTTATAAATTTATATTAAAATAGCTATTAAAACTGTATGTTAACGGGGTATGGTGAAAGTTCAGAATATTGTTTTTTCAACGGTGATGAAAGAGTTAAGTTACTAATTACAGATTAGCTGATGAAACTGTGGTTGGGTAATACTTATGGATGTTGAACTTTCTTGATTGATGTATACCTATAGATACACACGATACCAGGTCTATAATTGAACATACCATTCTATATGACAGTTTTCTATGCTTGTCCAATAATGTAAACAAACTAATGTAATGTAAACAAATGATCCGATCGTTGATCCGATCGAATTTGAATTGATATCTATGTCATTGGTTGGTGAGCCGTCAGATTTGTTTATATTCAAGTATCAAAGTATAGAAAATTGTCGTTTAATAGATTACATCTTTTTTATGCCGTTGTTGGCAAACAAGCAGCCTGATGGGAAGCAGCTACCGTCGTCCGTCACCTATGGATATCTGTAACAGTCGGGGTATTACTGATATGTTGCCCATCTAAAGACTATTCACCCTTCTTTTGAAGAGCCTCATGTTGTAGCTTGTCGGAAAGACCGCAGGTGGGAGCTCATTCTGCAATTTGCATGTCCTCGGCAGAAAAAAGATGTCTTCTAGTATGATCTTTTCTTTTGCATTTTATAGTACTCGACTGGCTAGCTACCAGCCTCGATATGAAATTCTGTTGCTGAATAACAATGACAGCCGCAATAAGGGCCCGCTTACATTTTATAATTTACCGTCATCGTCATTTAGATCATCGTTAAAAATTAACATATATAACTTACCCAGCACATCGACGCAGCCGATCTGCTTCTTCATAGTACTCGTATTGATCTGGCACATGTAACACCCCCGGTCTTCGACCTTCAACGGCCTGATGTGAAGCTGCCAAGACCGGGGCGAGTCGTTAGTGACCGCGTACCGGGAACTGTGTGTTACGAGACGCGTGTGTAGCGTCAGGATTGTCTGGTCATCCGCCCGGATCCACGCGACCTAAGTAAAAATAATTTTAAATGATCAGAAAAGATTGAGCGAGTGTGGCCGAGCGAACTTGTGCGACTTTCAATCCGACGCACCATTCGGCGTAACGCCTGCTAAGAAGCGTTACGCTTCATCAGGCAAACAGCCTGCTCGTCTCGTTATCTTGCAATATAAAAAGAACCACATGACGTTTAGCTCTTACAACACTTTGATTTATAATGATTTGTAAGATATGACAGTGTAAGAAGTATATTCCGCCTCTTACTTCGAATTATGCCTGTAAAAAGAGCTCAGATTCTTTTATAATATCACAATCTTTGTGTACTCACAAGAAAAATATATTTAAAAGCTAAGAAGATTTGGTTAGAAGTGATCAAAAGAAATAAATATAGCAGAGCGTTTGAATGATCAAACAAATTCCTATGTCACATAATAATCAAAAGGAAGAATACGAAGACAAAATATTTCTCAAAAATAATTTAAGACTAATGCTAATATCGTAAAAGAACAGAACAAAGTGAGTCTTCATTCGAGGTCTAAAATCAAGTAAAATTACGTTAAACAAATCGAAAAAATGTACCGAATAAGGAATAGCAAATGTAGAGAGACGAGAAGGGAAAATTACTGCGTTCTTTTGTTCTTTATTCGGCTTATTTTAATCCAATATTGGAGACAAACTGCCTGTCTGAATGGGATCAATTTGAAATAAAAAGCGCTCTTCTGAATTCGCTTTTGGATTTCGGTCATCAAGATGCGTTGTCTATTTGGCAAGTCATCTAATAAATCAAAACAATACAAATAATGTGACAATACTATTGATTCTTCCTTGAAACCTTCTATATCCTACAGGCAGTGACTACTACAGCTGGTATCAGAATTATTAAACCTTCTGACATGTCTTAACGTCTGTCGTCGTAAGAATTGCCGGGCTTTAGGTGGTACCCTTTAAAGCGGTCACCCACACAAATAAAGGCTTACCGGCTGACATATGAATGAGCTGTCGCCGGGATTAGGGCCCAGGAGAGAATAGCTCCGGTGCACGAATGCGTCTGTTTCACGTGGGCCCTAGTCTAGCTAAAGCCTCGCAAGTTTGAAGTGAGCGTTTTGCGGTATAATGACTTCAGTTGCGTCGTTCCAAAGCCCACACCACCGAGAAGATGGGCAAAAAGTGAAGTTCAGCTTCTAATAACTAAACTTATGCAGCAAGTAATCGACCTCACCTCTTATGCTTTTAATTTGGTATCCAATACCGCAACCGAAAACTGAACGCCTTACTGCATCAGCACTTGGACTGGTACTAGGATTCGACCGATCGAATCGGATAAACCCATCGCGGTCGATGCTCAGGTATGTGTGTGTGTGTGTAAGTGTGTGTGAGAGATTGGCTGTGGATCACTTAAACCAAGCAGTATCCTAAGTGCGTACACTTTGAGGTGTAGGACGTAGTGTATCTGATACTGTATCCTACGCACCTTACTGTACTCTTATATCGCGCCTACGCACTCGCTTGATACAGTATCAGATATATCACGCGCTACACCTGTGAGTACCCTGCTTATGCATCATAATATAAATGCGAACGTTGTTTAGCTGTGATCGGTTAAGAACGATGAATCGAGTGACGCTATGAGCACGCTATTAATAGAATATCACTATACCTACAGCAAACTTTTATTTTGGTTTGAGTCATATACGTTTTTAATTAACAGTGACATCTAATACTGAAGTTATTTACATAGCCATTGTGATATAGTTGAACCTACGTGCGCCGTAAACCAAACTTTGTTTGTAATTAGAAGCCCTACGCTACCGACTATTATTATTTATGTATGTTGTTTAGTAAATAGTCACTGACATTGTTACCAACACAGGAGCTACATAGATAAGTCCGTTTATAGTTTCTATATTTACAACAATGAAATCAATAGATACTTCAGTGCCAGAAAAACTAGTAGCTAGAATATCTAGTGATAAAATCAGTTAGTTTCTTCTTTGTTTAGTATAATATATTTAAATAGACAACTCTTAATTAGGCTTAAATTTTTGGTACACCTCAAGTACCTCTGTATGTTCTTTGTTGTTAATTTTATGTTAGTGTTTTCTATTCTATCATATTTCTTACGCTGTCAAGTACCTGTATTGGTACTTTCGAAAACAAATTCTAAACAAAAATGAAAAAATAATATTATGTAAAATTCAAGATTTTGAAATTTGCCTTTTCGCTATGGCATTTTTTGATTGATTTATAACTCCTATAATGTAATTTACAATTAATTGTAATAATGAGGTGTCATTGCACAAAGGTTTCTCTTTTTGTCAAGCTCAAAATCGAGAAAAAAATAACGTTAAAAAATGTTTGAGGTTAAACAGTTTACCAGTGTGATAAAAATGCTTTATACGGGTACCAAATACAGTCATTATCATATTATCCTTTCATATGTATTCAGTTTATAGCATGTGTTACTTTATCACAATACAAAATCTGCATAATGATTGTGTGAGAGGCTCTGTGAAAATTCAGTACGTAAATTCGAATTTGTGCTCGTGATTCCTGTGCATGAAGAATGAGTCTGGAATCAGCTTACAGATTTTATTCCAGTAAGGTAATTGAAATTTTGGCGGAGAATTGACGGAGAAAAAGAACTCGATGTATTTTTTTAGTAACAAATAAAACTTTTCTTATACTTTATTTAAGTGGATTCACTTACGTAGTACAGCGAAGTTTCGTGACGTTTGCACAAACGGTTTCAAGGTAGTCAGTACATCTTCATCACGAAACTAAACGCTCGCACTCCGGCTGGTTGCCGCGCATGCACAAATAAATCTACATTAGACACTAACTCGCCTAATTGTAAGCAAAGATGGGGTCAATAATGGAGCACGTAGATCTAGGAAATATCTAATCCATCTAGCCTTGAAGTCACCCATGCTGTGCTTTATCAAGAAACGATAAAGACGGCAAAGAGTTCCACTCCTTTGCCGTACGCACAGTAACTATGGAGCCGACAATGATATCGAGCCGATCTTCCACTACAGTGAGGGGATTAGGTCGTGTAAGTTCTTCGCACACTCTCCGTAATGAAACATAAAAAGTAAAAACTGATATAATACTGTGGCATAAACTGTATTTTAGAAGCCAGTGGCTTTTCTCGACAGTAGTCAAAATATTATTAGTGACCACGCAGCAAAGTCACTAACTAAAAGCTCCGGAGTGAATGCGTGGTTAACCACGCACTTGATAGGTTGGTTGGAAGATTTGCAAATGGATGAAAAGGTTAACGATTTCTATCTCATCTAATCTTAAGTAACGATGAGAGTAAATAGGTGAAACCTACCAAGAGTGACGATTACTATAGTGGTAGGTCCTTGGCAACAGATTTTCATCTTTAGGGCGGGTACCCAGACGTGCAATGGAAAATACACCATGTTATCACCGTTGTACAGTTGCATCACCATTCTTTTTATTCGCCGAAAACTCCAGCTCATTGTTCTACAAATTGGATGGCGACTTCATTTTCCCTATACCATCACTATAGCCATCGATTCGTTTTCAATAGATTATAATTGTTAGTGGTAGGACTAACTCTTCTGCGAGCTTCCGTCTGGGTTGTTAGGTACTACCGCTTTGCTCGTGAAGTCTGTCGCCAAGCAGTAGGTAGTGTACAAGCATTACTGTGTTCCCGTTTGATGAGCAGAGTAGCCAGTAAGAATTAATGAGACTTAATGACACTTAATACCTAATGTCTCAGGGTAACGAGCGCATTGCAGTGCCGCGCAGGCCTTTGTTCAAAGTTCTGGGTGGCACTGCAATTGTTATGGGCCGGCGTTATGCTTACCAACAGGCAAAAGACCAGCGCGTCTTGTTACCAAAAAAAAATAGGTACTCACAATCTAAATAAATGTACAGTCAAAACTGATCCAACGAAAACACCAAAAATGATACCTCAAGCCTATTTAAACGGCATATAACTCAGCTACACAGCTATTATGTAGGTACGAGTATGTAGACGGGATTTAAATTATGATGAGGACGGTGCCTGTTAACTCATGGGAGCGAAATTGCAAGCGAGGCAGATCTCTTTGTGAGGAACGCTGATCTCGGATTTAACGTTTCAAGAGAGGGTAGCGGGAAACAAGTGAACTTAATTTTATGCAGAGAAACGGTGAGTAGGACAAAAATGCAATGCTCTCATAAGAGTATTTGAACACATTTTTTTTTACATTAAATATTGTTTTACATCAACGTTGTTGGCAGGTAAAGTTGAGCAACGATACCGATATAACGGTTTAGCACTCTTCTCTATAAAACATCTCTCCTTTAAAACTCTCAGATTATAGTTATTGAGAATTACAGATGCTGCGAATCATTTCATTCTTTCTTTGTGCGTCACATGTTACGTCCGCAATAAAAAAAAACGATATTTAAGTTTATTATCTTGTCTATGTCTAAACAACTATTTAACTTCCTTTCTTAGAAATCGTTAAGATTATGAAAAACACAATTGTTTTAGTTGTGAACTCGTTATCCTTGTGAGAAATTGATCTCACACAATACGTTCGGGAAATCAGAATGGAAAGCTAAGAAAATTCTTGCTTACTTATTTTGTCAGAAGTTTTACTTTGAAACACTATTTTTACCTTTTATTTGATAGCTGCGACGGTATATACGCATAAATTCAAACACGCAAAAAGTCAGACACGCATAAAGTCAAACACGCGTAACGGCCCGCGGTTTCCACCGCGTGGACATTTCCACAGCATTGGTGCATTTTTCCGAGACAAAAAACAGCCTATTTCACTCTCCAGCCAATAAACTATCTCTATGCAAATGGTCATGCACGTCGATCCGTTGCTCTGTTTCAACGTGAAATAAGGCACTTTCCCATTTATTTAATAAACAAGGGGTAGAAATTATTGCGTTTTCGGATTATCAACTAACATGCATTCAAAATGGACGGCATGGATTCAAAAGCATGTATACTATAATGTTGTATGTTATAAACTTACTTTACAACCTGTCGTCTACCAAAGTAAACGACAAATTCTTAAGTACGTAAGTCTAAAGTAAGAAAGTACGTGTTTTGTTAGCTTAAAAAACTGCAAATACAGCTGTTACTCTTTGTAAAGAACTAAAAATATTCTAAATAACAATGTTAATGTTCCTTTTTTAAATCGGGAAAATGTATCTAGTAAAAGCACGTCCTTTCTGGAGCACTAATAATTAGTCTATTTGCATTTAAACGATTCGGACAAGATAAGAATATTACAGAAAACCAAGAGCTTCCAGCACATTTTTGTAATTGTTCGAATTCGAATGTCGAAAAAGTATTTTTTTTATATTTATATAAGATAACGAGACGAACAGTCGTTTGCCTACAGGTAACAAAACTACTATAGTATAGGTACCAATTTGGCTATAAAAGAAAGAAATAATTTATTCAGCAAATAAAAACTATATAAGTACCAGTACTATTTTACTGTCATTCAGAATTTTAAAAACAAAGGTATGCACGGCAGTGCAGTGCTCCCATAAGACATTAAAAAAAAGAAATTTCTTTAAAATAAATAAAATGAAAAACCTTATCGCTAGAAGCGATCTCTTTCAGACAACCTTTGGATGAATAAAAATGTAACTGATTGATCATGGACGGGACAATCAGAGAATGGGCCATCAGATATCAGATATGTAGCATTATATGCCACTTATCACTGACTACTTTCTCATGAAATTGGAACGTAGTTAAGGTTACAACTACTTTACCGCAGACAATACGAGCAAAGCAGTGGAATCTATCCAGATTGCCACTCGTAGAAGCTATGCTTCTTGATATTATTTAAGGGACTACTTTTATCGTATCATTAAATAAACCTATAAAGATTATAAAAGGATACCTATTTCACATAAGCAGTTATGAAAAGGGAAATTGAGTAGGCGTAAATAGCGTACTTTTACAAAAATATGGACGCTAAAGCACTCAAAGCGACGAGGAAAATTGGCCGTTATCCGTTATTGAAAGTAATGAATATTATATGTTAATGTTTTCTGAGGCAGCTAACAAATACAACGACAAGATTTCTTGTTATATTTACAGTGCGATTTTGTATAATTAATAAATAATAGTTATATATATTCAAATAGGATTTTTGATACTTTTGTTGGGTAAATAACACCTCCAACCTTCATCTTACGCAGTTTCATTCTTTTTTAACGGACTACAAACCTTAATTCCTACCTACCCTACATCTAACCTAGCTGTAAAAACAGCTGGATAATCTACAAGCCATTGCAGGGCTGTATATACCTATTACAAATTATGTTCTAGCCCATTCAGCGTTGGCAGCGTACCCAGCATGCTGGCGATTAAACGCTCTATAAACATTTTTTAAACAGAATCTAACTTAAATGTTCTTTGGTTACGTGTTTAAATAATAACAACCACAAATCTTGATTTAATAAGTGTCTAACCGTTGTCTAACTTTACATTAATTCTGTTATGACTTTTCTAATAATTTTAAAAGTTTATCTTTTAGACACCTTAAACAACACATGGACATAGTGTCTTCGCCTTAATAGAGACAAAGAGAAGTGTTATTGGACACATTCTTAACTATTGATCTAGAAGTTTAAGTTAAATGTTAATTGCGTTTTAGCCTAAATCTTTGGCTATTTTGTAATATAAATAAGGTTGATTAAATAATTAACTTTTTTATCGTTTATGGTCTTGCGTTTGACCGCCATCTCGCATGATCTCGCATGACACTCTAAGAAAAAAAAATTTTAGACACTGCCTAGCGAAACAGGCGTCTAAAGGCTGCTTTTAGTGCTAAGACAAAAAAAATCGAAGCCCTTGACCTATGTTAGTATTTGACGACTTAAAAATGTAACAAATCTACAGAGGGGAAAAGAGAGTATTATGAGTTAAGGCGTTCTAAACCATCAGTAATATTAACTTGCAACTAGATTTTGATAAAAGGACACAATCTTTGATCCTTTATAATGTATTCATCCCTATAAATTAAATCTCATTCGGAGTTCTCGTACCTGCGGTGAAGGTAAACAATCAAAGCTGGGCAAATGATTACCTATATTGACTCGCTGGGCCCGGAAGATCCAGGTTTGTGAGCTTTGCAAAGATTTCGGAAGCTTAGCGAGAGCTCCAAATTCAAACGTTGCCCTTTTATGTCATGCCCAATGTAAAATAATTACTGTATAAATCTTTAGTGTAAGGCTAATACAGTTTAAGTTTAAAGATATTTACAAATTTATTTTACTTTACAAACAAATAAAATTGAAGTGTCTGTTTGTAATTATTGAAACTTATTTTAAATTTATCAAAATTATAGCTTATAACTAAATTCAAATGAAAGTATATACGGTATAACAAATAACCAATTTTTATATTTGTTGTGTATAATATGTCTCTCTATCTGTTGGCTTGTTCGTGTTGTTGTTTGCTAATCTCTGAAACGGCTGGACCGATTTTGACGGGACTTTCACTGGCAGATAGCTGATGTCATAAGGAGTAACTTAGGCTACTATTATTAACGTAGGCGAACCTGCGGGGCGCAGCTAGTTTTCAAATAACATAAATAGATAGCCGCTTCCATTGAGAAAAGCGTTGAAAATAACAATGACAATATTATCATCAGTCGGAAGACGTCCACTGTTGTTCACGAATCTCATAATATGGGGGTTATTATCATGATTTTGGTAGGCGTTTTACTTGTATACTCAATATTCTACAGCTAGTTCTGCTGTTACAGCTTTTCTCAAACAATATTTTTTTCAACATGCTTACGTTAAAGATACATTGGATCGGACAAAGTTTTAACCCCACATTATGAGTCTTAACCGAGAAAAACAAAAACTTCGGGTATTTTTGTTGCACAATAAGCTGCTAAGACCGCTAATATGTATATGAGCTTGCGACCTACTTACGCCATCGGAAAAGATTATGTCAGATCGTAGTAACAGCATCGCTATTTTTATTTTCATTTTTTAAAGCACCGTGTTGTTTTTCCAGCGACCATTACAGCACAGCGTCAAAGGAGAGTTCAGGTGCTCAGCCCCAAAAAGTGATGGCGACTAGCTCAAGGGAATTACGTGGGGAGTCTATACGAATCTCAGCGCGGACCAGAATATGGAAGTCAGGGGAAAATAGCCCGGCAAACGAAAGCATTGGTTGGAAGAATTGCGCTACTAAATTTCAGTGAGCGTGCAGTGTGGCCGAGCGGGAACTTGTGCAACTTTCAATCCGACGCACCATAGTTCGAATCGACTCGGCCCCGCACCAATTACTTATATGAAGTTACGAGTATGTGCGTATTTATCACACTCGCTCTAAAACGGTGAAGAAAAACATCGTGAGGAAACCCGCATGGTTCAAGACAGACAAAATTCAAGGACATGTGCCATCAGCCAAGCTGCATTGCATCCTAGTGGTGGATTTTGGCCCATACTCTCTCGTTCTGAGAGAAGGCTGGGATACCGTCCCAGCAGTGGGAGCTTAAGAGGCCGATAATGAAAATGATAGTAACAAAATTTCTCATTAAGGGAATCGGGTCAATCTGGGCGGGTCACTTTTGCAGGATGCTCTCGAGATAAGAATGCGGGCACCCATCGTCACGAATTGGGTCCCTAGTGATCGAATATGTCGAGGTCTTCCTAAGCAGCGGTGTCCTTCTCAACACCTTCAACCGAGATCGGATAGAGGTGTCTAGGCACTGATACCGTTGGATGGGTGAGGGACCTTTGTCCAAAAGTGAGAACCATTATCTTAATTAAAAAAGAGAGAATCGAAGCCGCAACCCAAAGGCGCTAAGATAGTAAGATCTATAAACTACTTGAGGAGAATATTAAGCCCAATCTATTAAAAATGCATGCCACTATCGTTGTGTGTCGTGTATCGCGGTTGTGCCGCAGTCTTGGGTCGCAGCCTTACGTCGTGGTTGATTCAATCAGAACACACCTTAAGTTAAACTGAAACACTGTCCAGAATATGTTTACACGTTTCTATATTTCGATACCCAACTATTGTTCGAATAAATGTCTGCTTATTTGCAAACATTTGTCTGACAATACCGATAAAAAATCCATAAATATGTATCGGCTTTGTCAATTCGCTGCTTGGTGTTTCCCGAGACTTTTGAATTATTACAGGATTTATGACGGAAAAGGAAATCAGAAGATCGTAATGAGATAACGCCTCGGCGATGCAAATGAATTTGACGGATGGATGGGCCCGGGACGGCTCGGAACGTCTCGGGACCGGGACTCGGAACAAATTGGAGAAGACGGAGTTTTCACGCTCATTTACGGAAATACGAGCACTCCGCTTGATCTACTATCGACCACTTTCTGTAAAAGATATAGGTCAGTAGCTGTGTACTCTTGATACTTATCTGTATTTCTATTACAGTGGAAAATGTGGTGAAATTTAATATTGTGTTATAAGACAAAGTTTTTGAATTTGATGCGGTGACCACTCATGGGGTTGGCTACTAATTTTTATATGAATGTTCAAATCCAGCAAACGCTAACGTATCAAACAATGAAAAACCCGATAAAACCTTCAAAAAAGCTTTAAGCTTCAAAAAACTCCCTTTTGTGTTTTTATATAGGGTTCTTACATTTAACGTTTATATCATTTAACCATAACCATAATCTTAAATTATTATTTATATAATTTCAGCTATGATATCAGCTATAATTTTCGCACATATGATAAATTAATTTTATAAATTACATACAAAAAATTATTATCTCTAAATTTTATAGATGATACAATTTTGTATGTAGGTCTAACCTTTTCGTTGATACGATCCAATACTCTTATATGGTTTTATATACTATCTCGTAAGCAAGCGTAATAGCTAAACAGTCTGGATCACACGTGGAATATACAATTATACACTCTAGAGATTTCACAGCCATCCTTGTAGTTTTAACAAAACGAAAGTGGAACAAAAGTTCTAGATTTATCTTTTTACGCGGACGGAACTGCGACTTTTTCTTGTCCCGGATATAAATCATATTTTTTGATGTTGAAATATTATCTGTTTTTCCACAGTTACGTTGGCTCATCATTTTCGTACAAAAAATCACAACCGATTTTTTAAAGCGGAAAGTTTGTCTTTTTGTTTTTGATTGGTATTAAAGCTTATGATCACTATCTCTCATCAGTCTTGACCTTAAGTGATCACCTTTGTGGCAGTGAACACGCTAAACCTAGATTAAGACTGGATCTCAAGTGCAACTGTCGGAACACACCGATAGATGGCGACAAATTTTCTGAAGGTAATAAATAGGTAAGCAGGAGAGCACTAGAAAATGATTAACCTCATTTTATGGTCCCATCACGAATCACGATATTTTCCTTTAGCGAAAGCTCACTCACTGTCACACATTAACTACGAATAACGAAGCGAACATTAACAATGAAGCAAGATATGAAGACATCCGAAGATCAGCCAAAGCCAAGTACGAAAACCATCGAAGCTCTTTGGCTGCCAAAGGGAGGACAACGAGGGGCCCGTGGAGGTCATAGAGATGCTGAAGATGACGCGAACAGAGAGGGGAGTACCTATGGTGGAAGACTGGTCAGTATATAAGCCACTACCACCATCACCTATATAGGTCGATCGACATCACAAACACGAAGCCATTAACACTTTAACAAAACTTTATTCTGCCATTTTAGCTAGCTTATTGAATAACGCGTGATTGATATTATATGAAAACTACATTAGTTTTCATACAATATCAATCACGCGTTATTAGGGAAACTCTCAATAAACAAAATAAAAAATAACTTTACTCTTTGATAAGTTATCATCGGATCTCGTTATTTTTTACTTGAGCGAATTATAGTATTTTTCAAACGCAAATATTAATTCAAACGAGTCCTACAATTTGGTCGTGAGTTAAAAAAAATACCATCAGGCAAACGACCCGCTCGTCTCATTAGCCAATCGCGTACAAAAATCTTAACTATTTATTAAATTAAAATTTCGCGGAGACAATGACAACCCAAAAACGGGGCATCGGTAGCAGCTAAAAACAAGAAAAAATGAACTCTTTTAAAACATTTTGAAAACTACCAAGATAAAAATGAAGGCTGTATCTATTCCGCAAGTCACCAGGCCCATAAGACACTGTTTAAATGTCATTACCGACTGATCGATTGCCTCCTAAAGGAAAGAAGCTCGTTTGTCATTACGAGGACACTAAACGCGTCTTCGGTAAACGAAAGTTATTTACCGACCACTCAACCAGCAAAAAACACGTGAATGGAGAATCGGATAGATAAATGTCTTGGAGTGTTTCGAATTGAAAGATCATTAATATCTTTCCCTTTTTTCCAATTCGTACTAATACTGTCTACACCGATCGTGTCTGGCGGCTTGCTGAAAACGTATTTACAAATTTTGTTTTTTTGTTTATGGGTGAGAATATAGCGCGTCGCTATTTCACTCATGCGTCTCTACTTTTTTGAAGATAAACAATCACTTAGTATAATTATGAAAAATTGTATTCGGTGAAGTTTGAAGTGGGCCTTTGATCTAGCTAAAGTTACTTCACAGGGTACTTCAAGGGCTTCAGATATGGCCGAAGTGGGCGTTCATGGATTTATATATGTTTAGGCCTACTAGGGCTTGTAGATTATCCAACTGTTTTTGTAGCTAGCTAGGTTAGATGTAGTGTTTGTTTATGTATTAGCTAGTAAATAAAGGCATTTAACTTATATGTTTAAGAGTAGCCGCACATTGGGCCACCGAACGCGGCGTTAAGTTTGGGGTCTTTTCTAATGCTTTATAGCCGTCTCGGTAACTGTAGCTACTTACTGCCGCACTCAGAGTCGTTTAATGATTACTTAAGGGGCTATAATAAGCCATCTTTAGGTATAATTCTTTTGGAAAGAAATAAGATTCACTGCAGTGTGACTTGGTGGATGTCACATGTCCTCGAATTTTTTGTGTGAACATGCAAGTTTCCTATCGACGTTTTTCTTCACCGTTTTTAGAGAGTGTGTGCTAAGTCATAATTTGACTTAGTCATCGGTGCGGGGCCGAACCGAAATTCGAACTATGGAGTGTTGGATTGAAAGTGGCACAAGAACGAGTCACAGTGTGACTCGTTTGGTGTGACAGGTTGGGAACCCATCAAGCTCCCGCTCGGCCACATTCGCTCTCTACCTCGCCCTCTATTTTAGATAGGTACGTATAGCTCACTTGAAACAGGCTGATATTATGATTATGTGACTTTATCGTCGAGAGCAATTTCGTATTATACGTACTTTTCATATGTAGGCATTATTATTTATTTAAAGTATAAACAGCTTTTCACGAAAATACTGCGAAAATTAATGAAAAAAAATAATTAATAATAACCTGGTTTCCATCGTAAGCAAGATGAAATAACCGAGAAATTTAATTTTACAAGTTGCAAACTACTTCAACGCTCAACTTTCAAGTGAACATATTTCATTAAAGTTTTAAGAGAGCAACTCTTCTTAAACGTCTTCCAGTATAATCATAGTGACCTTAAAGTTGAGTGTACTGGATAAACTGAGAGGCAAGTGGTGCCAGATAGCGGCAGAATCACGCTCTTAAGGCAAACTTTGTTAAGCTCTTCAAAGGTATCTTATTATCTCAGTGAGGAAATATAAAACACGCAAGCTGAAGTTGGGTTGGGGCTGTGTGCTTAGGTGAATTTCGCGAGCGTTTATTTTATACTTAGTCTAAGCTAGCTTAAGCTGGTGTGCTCCTGCCAGATAGTTGAGACGTGTTGTGCAGTGCATTAGCAAAATCACCAAGCTTAGCTGCTTCGTACGCCTTTGTTTAATCTCAGTTCGACAAGTTCATCCGCTAGTAATTCCATTATTCGGAAAGTTTTCTCATAACAAAATGGAAAAAACATCGGGCTCTAGCTTTATTTTATCAATTTACTGTGCAATCAATACTAGCCTCCTCGTCTCCACCGACGAATTTAAGAAACTATTTCATTCCTCAACTTTGTTCGTGGTTCATCTTTTACAAGGTGGGCCTTTTAAGTACTGACCCAGGTCTTCTGGTTAGAGGTACCTTTAAGTTGAAACTTGACCTATGTACGTATGTATGTATTTAAATATTACAACAAAAAAAAAACATATCAGACCTTAAATCGAATCGATTTTAATTTAAGATCATCATTACGAAAGCCACTTTGTGGAAAGATTTTTGTAATTGTAACTGCGTCATCAGGTTCGTAATAGATCTTTATCCATGGACCCCGGGGCATAATAGAGGAACCAATTACTCTTAATTACCTGAAAGCGAACGTAACTCGAGTAGGTACAGATTTCCGGTGTAAATACCCGAAATCAAACGTAAATCTTTGTGTAGATTTTAGCTCAAAGTGGGAAGGTTTAAAACAGAAACTTTTACAAGGATTAAATTACTGCTTGCGGGGAACCGGATGAATTGAAGCATTCGTGGTTCAATGGTAGTGACGTTGGACGCTAATCTGTGGATGGTTTGTTTCTACAATGAGTTTCAGCTTTTGTTGAAGAAAACCTTGTAAATCGTGATGCAACCGCGCGGTAAGATGGGGCGTTCTCTAAGGCTTACCTAGCTCGAGATGAAAATCTGTCGTAAAGCACGCATCGTGTGTTCCAACAGCACTTGAGAGCCAGTCTTTTGTGGTCAAACTCTAAAGCTCAAGTATAAATTATACATTGAATACAAAATTTCAACCTCTTCAAGTCACGGGAACTGATTCAAAATTCAGTTGCAAATTTTGGCTCACATATTATAACAAATTAGTGAAGTGAAATAAAAACTAATAAAAATAATAATATTGTAATACTTACATGATCGTTACATCGCCGCCGTCAATGTTGCACTATTTACACGACTACACAAAAAAGAAGTGTAATGTTTTTAGGGTGCATGTATGTATGTTTGTATGTGAGCTTCTTTATTCATAACTTTTAAATGCCTGAACAAATTTGTATCGACAGAATCCTTACATCATCCCAAGTGACACTGGCATTCGTGTGTTTATGTAACTTTTGTTACATCGAGTTGTTTAAAGAAAAGTTGATGAAAAGCTAATTCAATATCATTCAGTATCGTACGTACACGGCTGATAAGCGATTTGAGTTATTAACTAGTTAGTGACTTTGGACGTTGAGATAGGAACCCGCTTACGCCAGACCCTCCGTCTGCGGTCAGTGCCTAAACTAAATACACGTAATATATTCTCTAGGGCACGCTTAGATGTCAGGTTAAACATTATCTATTGATAGGTTACAGATTTATAATTGTACATAGAATAGAGACTGGATACGTAACTATTATAAACGCTGCTATAAAACACTGCTTACGGTAACTATACACGAGAAATATATGTAGTGTACATTATGATTGCAATAAATTGAGTACGGAGTAATTATTACCTTATAATCCCCGATATCAGACACGGAACAGGTCAGCACTGCCTCCCTGCCCAAGGCCACCGTAACGTTCTCTATGGGGCCCAGAAAGTCAGGCTCAGCGTCCCTGAGTGACACCGTAGGCCCCACCCGGCTAAGCGGGGACGTGGTCTGGTGTCGCATGCTGTTCTTTACAACTGAAAAAGAAAAGAAAAGTTATCATAAGGCTTTCGTCAGGGCTTTACCTGCGTGATAAAATCCGAAATAAGGAGATCCGCAGGAGAACGAAAGTCATCGACATAGCTCTCTAAGTTAGCAAGTTGAAATGGCAGTGGGCAGGCCACATCGCTTGCAGAACCGATGGGGAAGAGAGGTTCTCTAATGGCAACTACGAACCTGTAGCCGGCCGGTAGTGTAGGTCTGCTCCACACAGGGTGGCCCCGCGACCTTGTCAAACCCGTGGGGAACCTGGATGCAGGAGGTGAGTAGCCGATCCAAGTGGAATTCTATAGGGGAGGCCTATGTTCAGCAGTGGACGTCTTTTATTACTGTGTTCCAGTTTCCTGAGCAAAGTAGTCAGTGATATTACTTGTAGTATAGAGACTTATTACCTAACGTGTCAGGCTATAAACGAGCGCAGTGCCGCGTAGGCCTTTGTGTTTCAAAATTCTGAGTGGTACTGCAATTGTTAGGATGAGGTTACGCTTACCATCAGAGAAATGACCCGCTTGTCTCGTTATCTAACAAAACATAAAACACTCTTTATGGTCTTTGTTTGAAAGTTCTACTTACATAGTAAAACCGTGATTTTTCTTTGTTTTCAATGCAGAACTTGAGTTAAAACTCCTAAAATCTTCATCAGATTGATTTTAAAAGGAATCGTGTTGTAAAAACTAACTTTTAATTTCAGCAATTCTTATACATTTAAGATTTGTATTTGTTTATATGAGTACAATTATATTAGTAGACATTACTGCAAGAAAATAATAAGATTTTTTATTCTCCGTTATACTTCCGTATCACTAAGCTACACCGCTTTTTAAAAAGTCACCGTACCCTTTCCCTAACCGGATATATAAAAAAGTAATTTATGTCATATTGTCGACCCTCAGTCAAGTGATAGCCGACCCTTGCCTATTCAAATTAGACCTATGTGCCTGTTCCACTTGAGCTCCGTCTTTATGTACTCGTAATATAGTTTTATTTCATAGTTACAGGTGACATTGGCTGAACAATTAAAGCTTTGAGTTTCGACTAAAAAATTTAAAGATTGTTTTCCTAACATCCCCGGAAATTGTTTAGTTATTAAAAAGATCGGAAACAAACGACTACGCAAGGATTGTGATGGGTTTTTTGATGTTTCTTCAGCAACGTTACAAGCACAAATTCACATCACTACAGTTAAAACTTAGCATAATAATCACTCGGGTAAATTGTGGAAATAACTTTCATTCTTTATGTGTTGTGATTGATATGTAGTTAATTATATAAATCTAATGGCTACGTGCTGTATTTTAAACTAAATGTAAGTAGAGAAATAAATTAATAAGTAACCGTTAGAATGTCCACCGCTTTGCTCGTATAGTCCGTCGCCAAGCAGTAATGTGCAAGCAATACTGTGTTCCGGTTTGTTGAGCAAAGCAGTCAGCGATATTACCTGGGCTTATAATACTGTTTAAGGGTAAAGAGCGTAATGCTGTGCCACGCAGGCCTTTGTGCTTAAAGTTGCTATGCAATTGTTATGGGACGACGTTGTATTACCGTCAGGCATACGACCTTCTAGTCTTGTTATCCAATAGTATAAAAAATATTGAAGTAGTGATCATTTTGTGCTGGTTTCTGCTTACCTCTTATTTACCTTGTTTTGCTATAACAATACGCATCGCGGAGGCACGTTCATGACGGAATAGACCGCTGCGATAAAAGATTCCTCTGCTGCACACGCGACAACTGAACGCTCCCCCAGGTCGTCGGGAGTTGGAAGCCTGCTTGTAGTACCGCATGCGTTTTTTTTAACGATTTGCGTCAGGCATCGTTGCGCTTTGATTGACCTTCGTCGATAAGGCGACGCGCGACGCTTGTTTTTCCCATTGTAATTGTTTTTAGTCACCTAGCCGTTACTGTATTTCCATAATAAACTGCCACCTTCATTATCATTTCTCCGTGGAGTGCCTCATAATCTTTTGGTCCGATTAATTAAGAAATCCCGTGTTCTTTAATTAAGAAAAGTGGACGAACTCTCGTAAGGCCCTGGATTTTTGGCTACCGATACCGAGAAGAGTGCGATAAGTGGTTCTGGAACCGAGAGAGAGTAAACTCTGTTTTGATCTCAGGCGCTATAAATGCGTGCAAACCGTCACACGGCTACAATCCCTGATTGCTCCGAAACCAGATCTAGACATTTTTTGTCAAATTTCCATGTATTTGTGTTCATTTCTTTTGTAACGTGTCTTAATACCTACACCTACCTGCCTATCCTACCTATACCTACCTGCTTGCTGTACCTACCATATACGCAGGAATCAAATTGACGTAAATAAAAAACAAAGTCATCTATCATGACCCCATAATTATTAGAATCTTATTTTAAGTATTATTATTAAATCATTAATTATAATTGCTATACAATACGAGTATTGAGTAGAGGTAATGTTTCACACCTGGAAGACGAGCTGCTCGTTTCGTTACCTTGTTATATTAGAAAGTAGCTGCTGCCCGCGGTTTCACCCACGTGGAGGATTTAAATGGTTTTATTTTTTTGCATGGGACCCTAGTTATTTTTTTTAATTAAAAGTAGCCAAGTTACTCTTCATAACATCAGCTACCTGTCAGTAAAAGTCCCGTCAAAATCGGTCCATCTGTTTCGGAGATTAGCCGGAACAAACAGATTAACAGACAGATATATATAAAAAAATTAAAAATTGCTTTTTGTTATAAGTACTATTATATACTTTGATATCCATTTATTTTGACGTTACGAATAGACGCTTCAATAGGTATTATTTATCTGCTCTAGATACATATAGATATATATATTTCAGTATAGAAAACAAAAACATAATACTATATCGTCTTTCCTGACAATGATATATACAAATACGTAATTCTTACCTTTGATATAGGTAAATACATTATGTTATCATGATAAAATGTTAAAGGGTCTCGAGAGGATAAAGGAAATTGCGAAGAATATTCTAAGATCATTTTGGCTCTTTTGTTAATATTTACGACGTTTTGTTTATTTGTCGTTTATACGTGAGATTAGATTTGAATAGGTAAGTAATCACTCTCAACTCAATCGAGTGAATTTGGATAAGATAGGTTAGGTTGTTTTTAGAAAAGGTTTTACTTTTGGTAGTAAAATGTTATTATAAGAATGATGTCTCTGTGTTTGGCGAAAGAATTATGAATGGTAGCTAGCCAGACGGGCCCCAAGAATATCATGCTATGATTGCATCACAAGTCACGATGTTTTCATTCATCAATTGCTGAAGCATATACATATTTATAAACACACAGCTAAAAAAGGGCAGCAAATCTAAGTCACTTTTTATGGTTCCATACCTCAACTGGAGAAAAGGAACCCTTATAGGATCACTTCGTCTGTGTTTCTATCTGTCACGACCCTTTTTTCAAAAATGCGTAAAGTTATCAAGTTACAATTTGTTTCAAATACTCAAGTGTGCAATCCCTTGGAGCTGTGAAAAAATCAAACTTCTAAGTCAAAGCAATCTAAAAATACGGCCGTTTATGGCGCATATTTTGACACTCGCAAGGGAATCAAATCCTATATACTTCCCGTTGACTTAGAATCATGAAATTTGGTAATCACAAGTAAATGAGAAAATCTGAAAATCGTAAATTTATACTTATATCATAAAAAAATAATATTTCGGTGAACGTAGCTGCTGTACAATTACCTAATGATTCCCGTGCTAGACAACCTATTTACATACCTACAAATTTGTACGGAACCCTTGGTGCGCGAGTCCAACTCTCACTTAGCCTGATTTTTTTCTAGTAATTTCGTTTCGTTAAACGGTAATTCCTGCTCTGAAAAATTTTATTTTATTCCCTGAAGCATTACTAACACTAAGCCTTTTATCATCCATTTTAAAAATTATAACGAGTTACATTCAAAGTCCCGGTAAGCCAGCAAAAGTATCGGTTTTTTCGCCGTCTATCTTGGGCCTTAAAACCGTCAGGTCATAATAAATTTAATGGGGGATTTAGGGGAAGCATTTAGGCCGATTCCATAAATTTTGTATTCACGGTATTTGCATTGGGAGAATGTTAATTTAGTTCTTGCTATTCAGATTATTTTGCGGGACTGCATACGATAGATTTTGTAGAATTTTATTATATTGTGTTAAATTTGAATAATATAAGTACTATGAAGGCTGTATGTTTTATTGACGCACTTGTATTTGCTTCACTTATGTATTTCGTATAATGGAATATTGGAAAAATTGTCGAAATGAAATTTTGTATGTATAATTATGTAGTTTGAATAACAAGACAATAATTTAGTATCATGGATCTGATGATGAAGATAAGACTTTGATAGTGATACTCTTCTTCAGTGGCTACAATTAAACCCTTCGAGTTTGGATCATACCATTCGTTTTGAGTCTATTAAATTGCACTTGATGTCGAGGTTCTGATGAGGGAGTCAGGAGGTGGAAGTGTGTTTTTAGTTTCTTCAATATAGTTATGTAAGTATAGTTGAGTTAGTTTTTATTGGACAAAAGTATTGTACTTTTAAGTATACCTTTACAATTGTTTATTGACAGCCGACTAACTTAGTAGTAACCCTGACTGCAAAGCGAGTGGTTTCGGGTTCGATCCCCGACCGAGGCAAACCTTGTGTGGTGAGCCTATGGCAGCCCCTACACCTAATTCATGATTGATGGATAAGCATCAATCGCGAACTACGAGAAAACCATGGAAAAACCCCGCTTGATGCATATCGTATCGTTTATTGTGGTTGTGGTTGGGGCTTGATGGAAATCAAGTCCGAGCACGGCACACGCTTATATCTACGCTTCTACCTCTATTAAAAAAAAATGTTTCACAAACACTGCGTGCTCAGTGCAGGCGCCGCCGCGGTAAATAAGCGGTGGTGCGCAAGTGAAGTATGTAGCGTAAAGTGGAGCAGTTTTCACCTTGTCTACTAGAGATCGTGATCAAACGCTGCTTTAGTCTGTAAATACAAAACACAAGTCTCTAACCATTAGCCTCTTGATACGACCAATGTCCTCAGCAAACAGAAAACATTCAGAAAGGTGGACAACAAAACTGTATTCTGTTACAGTTTTAATGTCTACATTAAAGTACATCTTTCATAAGTACTCTAAAAATAAGGTCAGAAAATATAAATAACGTTCTCACTTTCTTGCTAAAAATAAAACACTAACGAAGTAGCCAGTGCATTAAATAAATTAAAGCATCTTCAACTGCTTTTATTAGGCTTTTCTAGGTGTTTTTAATGTAACTAGTTAACTACTTCCCGTGAAGCAAAAAACGAACTGGGTACACCACTTAACTAACAAGCTACCGTCTCTTTTCTTTTTATAAATTGTTGACCCTTTTTATCGTCATCGACCGAAACGATTTCCTCGGAGGGCGAGCAAAGTGCGCAGGGTTCACCACAGTTCAACCTACGCGGTTAGCTTACTTCGCAAAAAATACGTTGTTCAGTTTGTAGTTGACGACTAGCTTAAAAGGAAACCAGAGCTTCACTATCTATTGGCGGCCAGTTCAAGGTAGTTAATAAGTGGAAGGTATTAGAAGTTGTTCGTACTATAGTGAAATATTTTGCTATAGTTTCAAAACCCTTTCAGAATTTTTTTACGCAAGACAAAATGCTCAGCACAAGCTCATGAATACTATTTTTATGGGATAAGCGTTGGGGATTGTGAGCCGTTGTGTCGGAGCTAATTTTTGAAAGTAGAGACAAGGTTATAATAGACTGACTATTACTGATGATGGCAAGTTTACTTAAGACACCACAGTGTCACCAAGCGATGTCGTATCGTTTTTCAACGACTGTAACTTCGGTCGCGTAGTCGCTTTCCTTCAGGTGAGATACTGCATCAAATAAATAAACCTGGAGCTCATAGAGTACTTACACAATAGTATGGTCATAAACTGTCTGGTTTCATTATACTGTGACCCGAGCCGATGTTTGGTACAATCTAATCTCACCTCTGATTGCTGAGCGTTTCTTACAATTTTACGATGCCATTACGCAGCTCGAGGGCCAGTGTGTTAAAATGTGGAAGCCGAGGAAAGCTGGGCCGTTGTTGGTGCTTGAATTAAAGGGTTTTATTAAATTTATTAGGGTAAGGTAACTGAGATTGTATGTGTTGCGATTTGAAGCTGTTTTGAGACTTTGAGCGCTATTCATGCATTTTATAGACGCTGTATAGGTTTAGAGCGTTAGTACAGGCTTTATTTAAAACTGTTTTGAGGAACACTAAGAATATTTGACTTCAATTTGTAATGCCGCCAAGTAGATACATGCATTACTGTTTACTTTGTTCTGGTTTGATGAACAACGTAGTCAGGATAAATTGTAAGGCAAATGAGATTTATTTTCAGATGTTCAGAGGGGTAATGAGCACTCTGCCAGTGCCGCGGAAATCTTAGTATTCCAAAGGTCTGAGTGGCACTGCAATTTTTGTGAAGGTGTTTCAAAGTTCTGAACAGCATTGCCATTGCTATGAGCAGAACTAATGATTACCAAAGGCAAATGATTGGCACATCTCGTCACCCTGTAGTTTAAAATAAAGATAATAAAACTATTTTTAACTTAACCACAACGATTTTATGATATCAAAGTCTTCATTCTACAAGATTAACGCGGGCTTTCTCAGATGACATCTAAACTATTCGAGTTATAAAATCTATCGCCAGAGCGTTTAACCTAGTTTCAGGAGAAAAAGATATCTCCCGAAACATCGGCGAGATATTTAATGGTGTCGCAATGAATGGTTGCGGTCTGGCAGACCTTTCCGAATGCCACCATCAATCAACAGAATAACTTTCACACTACCGGGCAAAGAGGTTCGAAGTGCGATATAAATAAAATGTTTTCGATATACAATTTTTACAAGCTTTTTTTGACATGCATTGTTTGTTTAATTAGGTCAAATCTTGCAAGCTTAATTTGACCCACTTCCCGATGTTCGATTGAGACGAAATTTTACGTAACATCTGTATATCGGATGACGATTCAATATGTCACAGAGCTGGTTTGATGATGGAGCCGGAAGGTGGCCACAGGAACTCTGTAACGAAATGACGTAACATCATCGAGTTTGGACTTGTTTGATTTGTCTTTACAAGTACTGTGATCCTAAATGTGTTGTGATGATGGAGCCGGACCGTGGCTACAAGATGACAGCACCAATTACTTACGTATTTTATAAAAGCTCGTTATCTTGTAGCATAAAATCGTGTTTATAATCGTATCATATTTTATTAATGATGTGATGTTTTTAATGCTTTTTAAATAACGAAGAAATATAGTAAATAAAAGTAATTCGTGTCATTACGCACACAATATTAAGGGCGCGTGCACTTTATAATCAATTGATAGTAAAAAAACCCCAGAACTTGCATCTTTAGGACCATTGGCAAGGACTTGAACCGCTTCGGAATGGGGTCGATCCCGCCGACCTTCCCAAATGCCATCCATCAACGGATAACTTTCCCACTACGAGTAAAGCCCTGTTTAGGCTGCGGCGCCAAGCATTGTAAAGCGTTTGCCCTGGTACTGAAAATGACAGTTTATTTTATCTACTTATACAAATAAATAAAATTGAAGTGTTTGTTTATAATGTGAAAACAATAGCTTTTTACTAAATGCATATAAAATTACACAGGTACTTATAAAAACAATTTCTAAAATTATTGTCTGTCTGTCTGTCGTTTGTCTGTATTTATGTCTCTCTGTCTGTCTGTTCCGGCTATTCTCTGAAACGGTTGGACCGATTTTGACGGGACTTTCAATGGTAAGTATCTACCTATATAGTTGATGTTATAAGGAGTAACTTAGGCTACTTTTATGACGTGTGGGCGAAACCGCGGGGCACATCTAGTAAAATATAAGGAAGGAGAATTTTAAGTCACACTACTTATGTGGATTTTAATTTTTAAGCTCTACAAAACAAAACGTAACAAAAGTAATTGATTTGTGACAAAAAGGTCGCCGTACAGGTACCCGTAAGGGTAAAATTACGGGTTCATTAAAAAAGCACCACCAATTAGATAATATATACTCTATTCATTAAAAAAGAATAATTTAAATAAGTAGGTTGAGAATTGCCTGAGAAATCGAGAAACACTGCAACAAAAAAAAGACAGACGAATTGAGAACCTCATCCTTTTTTGGAATTCGGTTAAAAAAACAAAAAACCCGGCTGCCTGATAAAAAATAAAAATAAATTTTAGTCTCTGCACTCCCACAATTAAAACGAAAGTAATGACACCTCATACATACACACGCCTCGGCAGTCGACAGCATATCAAAATTCAAAATGCTTTATTCGTCTGGGTCCCAAGGGAGCCCTCATGAAGGTTAAAATAAATGAGTCTAATTTCCGATATAGGCCGAGCAAGAAGAAGGGCGAGAAACTCGTCTAGGCAAAATGGACCCCATTGAAGGTCGAATATCGTATTCGACCCCATTGAATCATTGTGTTTCGGAATAAAAGTGTAATATTTTCAAATGTCAGCAGGGGTCTCACAGGCCACTCCTAACTCTATCATCAATCAGCGGATAAACTTTCACACTGCGGGTAAAGCCCTGCTTAGGTTGACAGTGACAGGCTTTAAAGCACAGTGGAGCCGCTTTAGATTGGCAAAGGTTTGAACCACAGATCATAGAAACAAGGAGATGTGGTAAGGCGTACGTAGCGGGTGCGAACGCATCAGGCCCAAAATAGGCCAGATACATTTAATCGAATTCACTGTGACAGCTTTGTTGTCCCACTTTTTTGCCTGTGGACTAATAATTAATAAGTTTATTTGTGTGGCTGTAAGTCTCTTAGTGTGCATAAAAAATGAGTAGGTGTGCCGTACTTACAGATTATGCACTAAACGGTTTAGCGGAATGGTGAAAAAAAATTTATGAAAAACGGACATATATTTTGAACGCGAACGGGCATATCTCCCTTGTTTGTCCGATCTAAGGTTTGAACTGTGCGTAGTGAGCGCCACGCCACGAACCACTGTGCATATACACAGAGATTACTATGTCTTTGAGGTCATATTTATTTAACGTAGTCAATAGTCATGTTATGTATCTTACTTTTAGATGGTTATATCAAAATATCTGGGAGACCAAGCTTCGCTCGGTGTCTAAAAAAACATTTTTTTGTGTAAAACGAGTAACATAAAATACAACCATATGAGTAAAATTAAAAAGCAAAACCTTATAAATGAAAAATTTCATCCACATCGTTAGAGCCGTTTCCAAGATAGTCGATTTTTTTAGGTACCTTTATTAAATTATATATTTGTATGCATGAATTGCTCGTTTAAAGTTTTAAGAAGTTATAGTGTAAATAAAAAATATAAAAGGAAGTGATGTTTATTTTACGTTTGCCCAGTTACACTTTTTAAAATCTTTTACTGTTATTATCTTAATTCAAAACGTTGAGAATTAAAGTAATGTAAAAAGACGTGGCAACAACTGTTAAAATGTATTAATTTGCAAGAAGTAGGTATAATAAATGTATAATTATAACTGTTGTAAAAAGTTAGAATATGTAAAAGAACGAGTTTCGATCTCCTTATATGTTTTGAAAGAGCGTTAATTAAGTTTCTACGTCACTAACGTTGTTTTTTATTGTAAGGGAATTTTGCTTTAATTTGTTATTTCAAGTTCACGATAACTTCTAAATCATTATAGGATTGCAAAAAAAATTCTACATTTTCTAGAGTATTATCGAGCATTCCAAACATTAGATGGCTGCGTAGGTAAGTTGGTAGTAAACCTGCCTTCAAAGCGAGGAGCCCAAAGTTTGATTCCCGGCCGGGGCAGTATATGGTATATAGTGAGCATAAAGTTTGTTATCGGGTCTTGGATGTGTGTGTTGTGTATCTGTGTGTGCTCATGCCATCTGCTACTCAGAGAATCTTAGTAAAAAAATATAGTGTGTACCTACGCGTTTAAGTTTATGTTATAATATTAAAAAAAATATTACTTTTTATCCTTCAAATGAAAATAATACGTCAAACAAGCCATACAATTATGTTACAGCTTTGAATGTACCTATGAACAAATATTGTGTACAAATACTCGTACAACCTGTGAACCAGCCCTAAAATCTCCCAGTTATCGCTAGCTATAAAATACAGATTAATAACCCGCACGCGTTACCTACATATTGCGGCAATTTTTTAGCTTTTGACACTTTTAGTTAGATAATAGACTGCATAAATCTCGAAAAGGAAATAGTGCAAATAGGAAAGGGTGATATGTGAAGCTCGTGTCCCAGTTAGGGCGCCATAAAATAACAATATGAATCGCCATGTGCAATACGCAAATGTGTCCGTACATAGAGTGACAAGACCGGAATAAAATTAAAGGTTGTGGAATTAGTTTATTAGTGTAACATATTTCCTACTAGCTGCCGCCCGCGGTTTCACCCGCGCGGAGATAGTGGATTTCATGGGTTTAATTTTATCTTTCTTTTTTTCCCTAATTATTTTTCTAAAATAAAAGTCAAGTCCCGTCAAAATCGGTCCAGCCGTTTTGGAGATTACCCGGAACATACCGGATTTTTTGACGTATTAATAGGCATCTGTACTTAAGATATCTTTGATAAACATTCAAGACGTCTCTTCATTTGACATAACGAGACGAGCTCTTGGCGCTGCATGTTAGCACCGGTAGACATAAAGAGAAATATATCTCTATCTCGATACGACAAAAGGCGCGTATCTTAGCCCTCTGGTGTATAACATAATATAGAGTCCGCGACCCTTGTAAAGCTAAAAAAAACTTATCGAAGCGTACGTTTTGATTTTAAATTCAGAATTTAAAATACTTTTATTATTTCACGCCACGTGCAAACCGTAAAAAACATTTCATAAAAAAGTCTAGAGCACCTGTTCAACAAACAAATTGGCTCAAATACGAACATGACGTTACAAAATTCGTGGCAAATAAATTGAGGCACATAATTAAGTAGGCATAGAAAAGGTAAACGGTACCGCGAGAAGGCTGAATGGGTCATTATTGATAAACGGGCCATCTATCACGAAAGCTTTCAGTAATCAACCCAAGGAGCTTTATAACTCGAGTGGTCGCCTCGAAAATGCCAAGTTTTCTTTCTGGGCAACAATGAGGGTTATCGAGCTATTTTGAAGAGGATATTAAAATGCGCTTATATGATAAATCCCGGTCGATGGTAGTAATGTTGTTGGACTACTTTTGGGGTTGGGTATCTAGCGTTTTATTATTCTGCCAGGTATAATAGCCAACCTTATCAGAGGTGAGTGAAAGCAATAAAACCCTTTGTAGATTAAGTTGTATGTAAACTTTAAACTTTAAACTTTAAATTAAGTTTGTTTCTTTAATTTCTAATATCCTTGCTAATATTATAAATGAAAAAGTGTGTTTGTAGGTTTGTTGGTTTGTCTTTCTTTCACGCAGCAACTGACAAACGGACAAACTTGATTTTTTGCATTATGAGTCGGATAGTGATAGATTTTTTTATTTTCCGAAAAAGAGGCAAAGTAACCACTTTGAGAATCTCCACGTGGGTAATATTAGAAGAATTTGACTAAATCTAAGCGTAAGCACACCTTTGTAAAGGTTGAATACTAACACTGAAGTATTTTTACTAGCTGGGCCCCGCGGCTTCGCTCACGTAGCCTAAGTTACTCCTTGCCAGTGAAAGTCCCGTCAAAATCGGTCCAGCCGTTTCCGGAACAAACAGACAGTCGGACAGACAGACAGACATTTAACAAAAATTTAAAGTGGTTGTTTTGTTATTGGTACCGTACTATGCTATCATATGCTATCGAATAAATGTATTTTCTTTCTTCTTTCTTTCTTATATGCATTTAGTAAAAAGCTGGTATTTTGATATTACAAACAGACCCTTCAATTTTGTTTATTTGTATAGATATAGATAATTACCTATGTATAAAATGTATAATAAATACGTTTTTTTTTCTTGCAATATTATAACTGGATTTGATAATGCTATTTTTGATACAACAGTCAATGTTTGTTTTTAAATGTTTACTTTCCCTGAACAGTAAAGATGTCTAAAGTTGATAACAGATGAAACAACATTTACACTAAATTATGCATACTTTGCCTTTGTTCAACGAAATTCTTTCATCTCAATAATTCGTCGAATAGGTACGTACATTATTTAGATTTAATCAAACTGCTGCAAAGTTAAGTTATACCCAAAAGGGCTCGCGTAAGTACTCATGTAGTATGTTACCGACCAAACCCATTTTCAGCATAAACTTGTTTGATCTAAGCCGAATTGAAAACTGAATTGGTCTTTGCATCATATATGTATATGAAAGCGCTTTTCAGCATCCTATTCCTAAGCAGCTGTAAAAGCGGGGGTTTATATGGAGCCAGAAAAGAATTCAAGAAAATAGTACTTTTTTTCATAACATAAAATGGTAACGAGACCAGGAAGTCGCATGCCTGATGGCAAGTCTGCCCATAGCAATTACAGTACCACCCAGAAATTGGAAACACAAAGGCACTGCAATGAATATACGTTACCGAAACATCAGGTATTAAGTCTTATATTATGCCCAGGCATTTAACTGATCACTTGGCTTATTAAAAAAATGAGGGCTACCTGGATGCTCGGCAACCAATTTTAAAGCTGAAAGTGAGCTGACCTACGCTAGCTCATCTAGGCTCCGATGAGCTAGAAAACGCATTAAGTTATTTAAATATTATCTTTTTTAAAACTATATTTTACCTATAACTTATAAAGACACGATACTAATTAAACGTTTTTTATGAAAATAGACCTTTTATGGCTATTTTTCTTTGTTGCTTTGAAGCAGAAACTTGAATTTTGCACGGTCAACCTCGTCACTTAATATTGAGTCAAAGTTCATGTTACGAGTAGTTACGTAAGATTGAGTTTCATTTTTCATTTCATTTTCATTTTCAATGCTACGCACCACTCATTTCAAAAATGTGTAAATCTGCTTTTGATGATGAATTTTATTCTAGGAAAAACTAGTTTGTTCCAGAATCGGTTTGGTTGGTAACATATCGACCGAGCCCATACAACCAAGCACTTTTAGAAGTTAATGCTCGACGAAATCCCTATCTAATGAGTTTACTGAGCTAATATTAAGTATTTAGTTTGGGTTGGAACTATGTATGATAGCTTAATTGGAATTCTACGGTTGGTTGATAATTTTTTGTTACAGACATTTTGAAAGATAGCTAGCAGTGAATAGCGATGGAGCAGGTCGTATATTATTGTATTTATTACATTATGTAAGAACTTTTTAATGTTTTTGTCATTTGTGGTTACGGATAGAACGCAGCAAGGGGTTTAAAGTATCAAGAGTTAAAACAATGAAAATGTATATTTTACAACGTAATATTAATTCTTTTTACTACAACTTAAAGATACGAGCAGGTAAATGTCCTGGCGGTACCAGGCACACGCCTGATGGTATCATAAATGGTGTTCATAAAAATTGCAATGCCACCCAGAAAATAGAAGATAAGAAGGTTTTCAATTTTCACTATTTATGCAGGACAACGGAAAAAAGAAATAAAAAACAGAAGGACTAACTCGCCTTTACAATAATCATCTTGCATCCTGCTTTCACTACCATTGAAATATCAAACTGAAAAAAAATCTTAGAGAATCAGCAAACAGCTCGATCGTGTAGCAACCAATCGCTTTGTAATGCTTTGAAGTTAATCGAATACAACCATATCAGAATAATTCTCACTATACGGTACAAGTTCAAGACTTATAAGAATAAATACAAGGATAATACTCTAGGGGTGTTGCTGGTATTCTAATTCCAAGCTAACAAACTTTAAAAAGAAAATCGGAAAACAACATACACAAGCAGGAAGTAAACAAATATATACTGTATAGTTTTTTCCGTATATGGAAGAACTATGGAAACCCGTCATCCTGATTGGCAAGTAAATCACGTATACGCAGCCTCAGCAACACGTGAGTACAATAATATTAGGTGTAGGCGATGTATAAGTTGCGCTCAGAACAGGAAAGAAATGCGAGGTGACGAAGATCATGAGTTTTTCAATTTACATATTATATACGTTCTGTTATGTTATATTTAACGTAGTGGTAACGACACAAGCTCGTCGTTTGCCTGATGATAAGCATATTTCTAGCCCAATATAATCTTGCATTTGGTATTTTGGAGTTGGATTCATAATTCGACTTCATTTGCCATTGTTTTGCAATTCTCGCCAGTAGAACTAATTAGGGATACCTAATTATAAACCTATAATTAAATACAAACCTATTAATCAATATTTACTTAAATGAAACATTTGGTTAAAGAGGGTTTTTGGTGGGAATGAATAACAACCATCGACCTTGTTTAGATTTTGGTGCCAAAACTTTTAGACATAACTGATAGATTATTGCAAAAGTCTGGAAATTATATCGTTTTCAGTCAGTACTAAAAATGACACGAAACTTATACTCACATAAGCCGGCCTTACTCGCTTTGCCTTTTTACGTCTTGCTGTCAAAATAACAATAATTTTGCAACAAGCGCGGATTACGAGGAATCACACGCGCACGCGCCGCTTGAAGTAGAACCATCAAAAATCCACGAAACAGACAAGAACAGCAGATACAGCCGTATAGTGCTGACTCTTTCAATCCCTGCTTGGGCTCAAAGTGATAACAGCTTCGCCTTATGCTACATAAATCACTTGCACACCACCGCGTATTTACCGCGGCTTCTGCACTGAACACGCAGTGCTAGTGAAACTATTTTTTTTAGTAGAGATCGTAGAGGAGAATGCGATACGTCTCTTTCACTACCTCTAAACGTGGTACGATTAGCGCTCGGACTAGATTTCTGCTAAGCACCACCTTAGGCGGTACGATATGCGTCAAGCGGTGACTGTGGTTTTTCTATGGCTTGCACATGGTCAATGTGCTTATTCATCAATGATGCATTGTGTCAAAGGGACCCGTTGACACTGCGAAAAAAAAACAAAACATTGACACAATAAAAATCAGTAAATAGAGTTTGTACAAAACCTTAGTTTAGAAACAGTGATTAGAAAAAATCTTCATTTCCTATCACTAATTTTGAAGCGTTGCCGAACTCTGATTTCTTATAAAGTTATTTTAAGTAAGAAAACATATTTTCCTTATTTTTAACTCATCATTTTACCGTAGCAAAACGTCTCCTGGAAGTTGGACCATCGAAACTTTTTGTTCATAATACCTACCCACAAAGAATCAAAAGAAAAAGTTCCGAAAAGAGTGCAAACTTTTTAGGGGGTGGAAACATTTAGCTTTTCATAAGCCCGTGAATAAACGATACAAAATATCGCAAAGGTAATAATTTCTTTGGTAGTTAGAAATGAGTTTTCACAAAGCGTGGTCTGGCAAACTTTTACTTCCAAGAACAACGTGAATTCAACAATAATCACCTTTAATTATTAACCCTGTTAATGATACAGTGTTGTACTTAAACTTTTATGAAACTTTTAGTTCAGAACTAATAATAATACTTAATGTTTCTGTGAATTAATTAAAAGTTATTCGGTGTACTTGAGATGTTTTCAAAATAGTGAATGGTGGATCTTATTGTTTAGACAACAATTCAACAACCTTTCATCAAGGTCTTCAATCAATTATTAACTATGTTTATTTATACATTTATACATTGTGAGAAGATGGTCAAGTATCTTCAATCAAGTAGTAACAGTAATTGATATAGATAAACAAATTAAAAACAAATTGTTCATTACTTAATTCATCATATTATTTAAAAAAAACCTTTATCGCACATTCTAGAAGGATTTAAATTAAAGAAACCTTTTCTTAATATAAATACGAGAGTAGGCATCAAATCTCAAGATTGTAAAAGAAATTTCTTGAGACTGTTTTACGAATAAGTAGGTGTGCCATTTGGCATTAATTCATTTATTGACTTTAGTAGCTTCCACCTGTGGCTTCGTCCGCGTGGTATGTACTTTAATAAATTGTAACCTATGTATTATTCGGATTCATACGCTATATTATTGTAAAGTTTCATCCAAATCCGTCCAGTAGTTTTTGCGTGAAATAGTAACATCTAACATACATCCATTCTCACAAACTTTCGCGTTTATAACATTAGTAGAATAGAATTATTATCCCAGTAAATGAATATTTATTATTTCCTGAGATTAAAAACTAATTGCTAACTTATCCGACTAGGGAACATTAATAACATGCACCAAACTAATTCCCTTCGCAATAAAGACCTCGAAAATTACACTCGAGTATTACAAAACAAAACGAACTCATAAATAACACGATCTGTTTCATTAATAGCTTGCACAGGGGCAATAACAATAGCTAATACTGCTGCTACATAGCCGGGGGTAGGTTAAGCCGAGGGGTAGGTATGCTTGGGGCGTCCAGGGGAATGACATAATCAAATTGTTCCCAGCACATCTGTGATGCACCTCAGCAGCCGGGAGGTAGCAGACAATACGCACGGATGCTCATGATAATAGGTTCATAGAAACTTATAAACGGAAGCAGTAACCCAACTTCATACACTATACAGATGTTACAGAAGTTGCACAAAATACATGGTTAATTATTATCGTTATACAGGTCAACAATTCATAAAAAATATATAATTTCCATAAGGATCTAAAAGTTCCCGAATTCATCCATTTTTTATCATATTAATAGTAATTTAAATAATATCGATTTAAATACTATGCAATTCTTCACATTTCAATGCGCATGGTAAGTGACGTCACATACCATGAGAAATTTGGATGGAGCGTTTTAGCGCTCCGTAGATACGCCAGACTTTGATGCTCATTTTTGACGTTTCTCGCTAGATTTCCAGTTTCTTAGATATAGATTATAGATGTTTGATTCTCTTGAGAAAATGAATTGAATGAAATCGTAAAATAAATGGAGTCAAATACCTTATTGAATGCTGCAGGGACTGAGCGCCGAGTGGTTAAATTAAAAGAAAACATTTCCAACCACGAAAGCTTTTATTTATAATTATTTATCCCGACCTGATTTTGTATTATTTTTGTTACGGATAAATACGGATTTACATTTAAATAGCCTCATGTCATTGCCTGGTCAGTAGAATAAAAAAAAATATATTACTTGTGTTACTGTTTGTATCGAAGTGATCATAGTCTCGATACAGGGTGTGCCAGGGGAGTCAGGGGTGATTTATTACATGTTAAACGGATTGGCTGCTGAACTCCAGATTCGCTATATCAATGCTCTAATAGCCTCCCATGTGTCCGATGTGCAATCTATATGCGAATTATAATTTCGTTCGAACGGTTCATTTCATTACACAGTAATATTCTGGACTAAAACTGATATATGAACTTATTGATAGGTACGTATATTCTATACTCCGAATCCTTGTTTTAAGAAACTTGCTATCTACTATTTTTCTGTCTACCTATCATTAAACAAAATTGTAATTTTTCTGCATTCCGAGTTCTTGTGTTTTGAAGGAAGAAGTAGACTAGGAACTTGTGTGTGTGAGATTTTTTTTAAATTGGAACATTTGCGGTACAGTGTAGCACAATGCAATTGAAAAAAAAATTGAGTTTATGACACTTATAAATAATGTCTGTAATGAAGAATAAGCGTATGAAAGGGATAAATATTTGAGTGAGAGATAAAGCACACCGTGAGTCTGATATGTTATAATTATCCCTAAAGGGGGTAAATGTTGTTGACCTCCAGGAGTAGATACTTCTGGAGGTCAACAACATTTGTTTGAAAAGTTTTTGAAATTCAGAATTTTTCATTGAAAAATATGGCATATAAAGTTTACGTCAAAATTCTACTACAGAAATTCCGGGCAGCGCTATGATAATGTTGATTAGAAGAGACTTAAAAACAGTTCCAAAAATGTCGCCTACTTCACTTTTGAAACGAATTTATTATTTTGTATTAAAAATGTAGAATGACGTAATTTCAAGGGCGGTTCACACCACTTGTAGATAATCATGGTCCTAATCACCCTCTTCCGGGATAACATACCAATTCAAACTCACCCTGTAGATATATGGAGATTCTAACGACACCCAGACGGTGTAAATTACTTTTAAGTTTGATATATAAAAATCTATGGTTATATGAGGTATTTTCCTGCCTGCAAAAACATTTTTATAGGTAGGTACATAGGTATACATAGCCACACAAAGCAAGTCAAATAAAATCCTTAAAAATAAAGACAACAATAAACGAAACAAAAAAAAACACTTCAAAAATGGGAGATAAATTGAGTTACATCTCAACAAAGAAGTCAATATCAGTTCCATCAACATACCACAAAACACACACAGAGTACAGAGCTAGCTCCGCGCCCACTCTTTGTCCCGGACGTATGGGGTCACTAAAGAGGCCGTTAGCCAGAATGTACTGTTGTTGGTTCGCGACAATGAGGGCCATATATCAGCCGGCGGGCCATAGCTACAGTAATGAACGCACGCGATCGCCGCTAACGGCAGACAGATGAACCTACCACATCACTAATGCCCTCATCAACATAATGCCCATGTATTGCTGTAATTGTCCTCTTTACAAAGGGTATTGTTTCACGCTGAATGGCGTCTTATGAAGTGTGTTTTGAGATAAGAAGTTTGCAGAGTTTGTGGATGTACCTACGTATTTGAGTAAAATTGTGTGAAATAGGTCAGGGTCTGTTTATGGAGATTCCTCAAGAAATAACGAAGTTGGTCATTCATCTTGATCAGTGGTTCTTAAGCTTTGTCTTGCTACGCTGTGAGCTATCAGGACAAATCAGTTTACTGTTGACAAAACCAGACTTTGTTATCATAGTTTTGTAGACTATTCAAAAATAGAATGTAGACTTGTAGCTTTGGGCAAACTAACATAAATACATGCTAAAAATCCCGTTACTAAAGTTGATTCTTGACCATGAAAGTTAATAATTCTCTAAAATAGACAACGTTCTTACAATGTCCATGATCAGTGAAGGTTAGTACTGTTTAATAGTAACTTTGCAAGTCTTTAAACCAAGACTTAGATTGAGAATTATCCACGTATAGGAAATGTGGCATCAGTGAATTTATGACCGCAATTTTTAGACTAAATTAGTCAAATTGGTCATTTCTCAAATGCAGAAACAGTTCTAAAAGCATCGGCACATTATCGTCGACGTTGGTCTGGCATTATAAGAGGCGTGAATACTCGTCCTTCGAGGATTTTAAACATCAATAGCAACTTGTTGTTTATTTCCTTTAGTTGTTTAGTTACTAAAAACTACTACTGGTTGGATATTATCATCGCTTGTATAATTTGAGACCGTGTCGAAAACCCGTCCCGGCCAAAGAAAGTCAAAAGGTACTACTAGTCTGAAAGTCGTAATACTATAATAGTGATGAAAATCAATATTTTTGGAAATGGTTTGGTACCATAACGATTGCAACCCAAAAACAAAAAATTTAAATGGTATTAATACAATTTAATTAATTTCCGAAAATATTGATTATCTTAAACCATCCAAATCGACAAAAAATCGATCGAAATTTTCCTTTTTTGGAGTCGGCTAACAAAATAGAGGTTGAAATTTCAAATTCAAAGCGTCTTGTAAAGAGCTCATTAGTCATTTTATTTTCTTCTACTGCTTGTGAAATAAAAAATAAAAACCCTTTTCATTCATTAAAAGGTTTGAGTACCTATAGATTTTTAATCAGCCTTGTTTTGTGTAAGTACATCCTGTTCGGGTTTCTCAGAATCTTTCAATGTTTGTAACAAAAAAGGTTTTATAAATTTGGGTAATAAGCTTAAATTATGTTGTTAATATTAGTTTCATTTTCATGAAAGGAAAGTTATAGATAAATCCAGTCCTTTGCTTCTAAGGCATTGTTTCTCAAACTGTTTAGTGCCGCGACCACTAAAAACTAAAAAAAATAGGTGAAAAACCTTGCGACCCTTCATTTTGAGCAGTATTAGAATAATTTAAAACTTTGATTAACTTAACGTAATTTAACGTGTTCGTAACGTGAATGATATAGTTTATGGACCGGAGAGTAACATAAGCTACTTTTTATCAGGGAACGCGGGTGAAATCACGCGCAGTAGCAAGTATATTATATTCATAATAATTATTATATAATTTTATTTTTTTTATCATAATATTATCTCATCATAATACTATGTATATTATCGTAAATACCTAAGCTCTAAGCGACACCTACGTCCACCCACTGTACTTTACCTTACGATCTGTATAACAGTGAATCAACTACTTACTGTAAGTGATATAAAGAACTTCGTTAATGGAGTTAAGCAATCGATATAAAGCGATGTCTGCTAGATGGAGCCACATGTAAGCCGAAAGAAGTCACCATCTTAAGAATTTCGCTACTAACATTAACATCGCTCCTATATCCTAGTTGGTTAAAACGTCTGGTCCAGATAACCAGAAGACGCAAACGTGAAGTTTTTGTGATGTAAGTATTTGACTCATTTTCTTAACGGATTTGAATAGACCTAATAATCACATTTAAGACGCAATATCCTTCCTCCTATTCTAAAATACCCCAAACGTTTAAAAACGTTCCCGAAATAGGCACTTGCAACAACAGCGCCAACACAATGGGGTACAGGGGAGTTAATGGTTGCACATGCACAATGCACATGTTTGCGTTCATTTTTCAATAGGGATGGACAAATGAACAACAATACTATCGACAAATGAAATAAAAGTAAACACTTCATGCTGCTAGCATTCTGGGAACGTTGGCTACTGGTACTTATAGCGGTTTATTAGATTAGATTTGTATATATACTTTCTAATTTGTTCATAGTTAGGTATTTAATTTACTTATACCTTAGTTCAATTATTATTCCCATTGTATTAGCCTGTTTAGAATGAATTGTTTGATGTTTATATGTTAATTACAAATAATAATTATTGAAATTTCTAAGAATGAATACATTATTAATTTATATTTGTTTTTTTTTTTAAATTAAAATGCATATGTTGTTTGAGAACATAAAATTTATTTAACTGCAACGGTGTAGGTAATACGTTGTCTGCACACAGTATGGGGGCGATGACGAAGTCTGATACCAGTATGAAATCACAAACAGTATCAAAATGAAAATCCTAAGTCGTATCACCAACAAACAATCAGGAACATAAGACTGAACAATTGAACATATATCTTCTAGGCAAGCATGCTACATTGTCGACTGCATCGTCAGTTAACATCAGGTGAGATTGCAGCGAAACGCAAGCCTTTTGTAATACAGAAAAACCGGTAAAGTCAAGCAGGAAGTAAACATATTTGTGGAATAACGTGTAAATAGCTGTTCTATTTTTCATTATCTTCCGATCCATAAACTTTACAAAGCTTTACAAATGTTAACGTGCAATAGTGCAGTGCAAACACAATGTACCAAAGCGTTGATGGTTGCGAAATCACTAGGTACATATTTAACAGTAAAGCTAGGGCTGTAGGTATATCAATAAAGTTAGGAGAGAACAAATGTTGAAAAATGAAGAAAGTAACATTACTTTATTGGCCAAGCGTAGGATTTGAATCTGAATCTTAGGTTGCCCAAAAGAATTCTCTTACAAAACGCGTTATGCAGACCGTAGACGCTTATGCAAAGGGTCTACGGTCTGCAATACACGTATTTAAATCTGTCGTCATTCACTTCCGTGTCCCTATCGTGTTCCCTCAACTAATACTTATGACCAATCATATTCTAGGTTTAGTTTTTTCAGGACCATCAACAACATGTACACGTAAGAATTGATGTGATAGAGTTCAAAACGCGTAATAGAAAATAAAAATTATACATTTTTCGAAAAACAGAAGAAACTTTAGCAACAATACTAGGTAACTAATTGTTCTTAATTGCAGAGCGTAAATCTAAAACCATGATGGGTAATTCGCAAAATAAATCTACGATAAAAGTGCAGACATCGACATTCTCATCCACATTCGTCAGCATCACTACTAATACTTCAGAGGCTGAGTCGCGCGCCCGAGAGAGACGTGAAATGTGCAAACAATTAGAAGGAGCTCTTTTTTGTGCCCTCTCTCGGGAACCCCACAATCGCACTCTATGTCAACGACAGCTCGCCTCTATTTAAACACCCCGCAGATCCAATCCACCTCTCAACACATCTGTTACTTTCACACCACCAATAAATTACTCTCTTATATCACAAGAGAGAAAAAAATCACATGTTTCTCCAAACAATATTTTAACAGGCTCAACACAAATAAGGGGTGACGTCAAAGCACGTAAATCTACTCCAAAGATTCTTTTGATAAACCTCCTTTGTAAACGTTGAAGAACAACCTAAGGCTCCATTTTTCTCCTAAATACATAAGCACTGGCAATCGGAAAAATCGATGCGAGATCCTCTCACTGCGTGAACCTATTCGATCTCATGCATTTAAATTCAGAATTAGTGAAAAGCCTTGCCCGCAGACCGACTTTTTGCCGAAGGTAAGCAAACGATTCCTCGGATTTCTCTCTAATGCCGCTTTCATTGAAAACGTGATTGATTTAATGGTCTTTTGTATACGATAAGAAAACATTTTTAAAGGTGGAAGTCGTTTTAATAAACGCGAATCTCCGGATAAAGTATCGCATTGTGCGGTCGGTGCTTGGAGTTGTTTTTAATTTTGTTTCTTTTTCGGCGGACTCAGGTAACAATCAGCGCGCCTTTCCGGTTCACAAAGGCCTCAGGGTGACAACATAAATAATCTATCCGAAGACAAGTCGTCCCATCTCTGGCAGGCAGAAAAATGTATCTGGGACATAAAAGGATGGTGGGAGCGCGGTTCGTTACGTTTTGTCGCTCCCTGGGGTGCTGCTCGCGCCATGCGGCTAGTCTCCTCTGCTTGAACATGAATGTTTTATGTTTGCGTCACAATTCAGATTTGTATCCAATGCTCAGCCGGTTTACGGCCGGCTGTTGTCCCGCGTTGGCCAATAAAGGGGTGTGTTTATTGTTTTTCGTATTCGACGTTCAAGGTTCTCCGCGTTTGGATGATAGTTACGATCCCGAATTATTCTATGGCACTATGGCAGCACTTTATGTCACAACTTTACTACTTTTGCTCTTTGACTTTGACTTTTCCTTAAATTATCTTTGGAATAGTAATAAAACGCGCAGAGAAGGTGACCCCAATATGTTAACAACAGCGTACTAATTGGCTCACCAAGCTAGAGTTTAATTAGCTATCTTGTCTTTTAATTTGTTGAGTTAATATAGGTACAGCGAATTAATTAAGCGATACAATGTTAGGTTTCACAGCACAGGTTAACGAAGGGTCACCTTAGGTATATCTTGCACCTTTCGTAGGTTCTTATGTCGTAGAATAAATCAAAATTTAGGTTGTATTAAAGCTGATTTAAAACTATAATCCCAGGTAGAAGATAGACATTCTTACGTTCAGGTTTATATTAATAATTATATAATATGAACTAGCTGTTAAACATAAATACTTATACGCGGGTATACCCTGACACTATAGGATTACCTGTGTCGCAATTGGCATGAACACTCCCAGATACACTACACGGGGATTCACATTCTCACAATTAACGAGTCGACAGTGATTCATAACTTGAATTCGTTGAAGTGTTTTGCTGTCAAAATAAACATAGTATAGCGACAAGCGCAATTGAAAACAAAAATTAGTTGTAGGTTTGTGGCCTTAGAATCGACACCATTGTTACTTTGAGATTTGGAATAATAATATCAGATTCGCAATAAAGTAAGGACGGTACAAAACAAGACGGTTTTTCCTATTCTCCCCGAGGAGAGAAACAAGTTCATATAAATAACGAATATGTACTTGTGGCGTCAATATAAAGACATTTTGCGATGTGGGGAACCTAAGACCTTTTCTTTTGCTGCCGAACAAACGAATAAAATCTACTCATGTAGGTAAATACTGTGTGAGAAAAAAGACAGACAAAAACCGCTTTTCCTGGAAAAAATTGCTTTGTGCTTCGTAGGTGTCAGTGCAAGTATTTATAGATCATAGTAAAATCGTCGAACGTGAAAACTGGTGAATTTATTTTTATATTGATACTCAATTCATCTGAATTTGAATTGATGTTGTTTTCGAAGGTATTGAAAATGCCTAATACTCCGTCCACACATTTATTTTACTTCTGACATAAGCACGCCTATGCACAAAGATTACTATAATATCTATGCCTATGCAGTTCTATATTGACAGGCAAAAATAGACAAAAGTATGCAATACTCCATGGACTCGGTTTTTTAGAGAAGTCCCGTAGTCTTTAGCTCCGTTATTATTATTTTTTATTTTATTTTTTTTCTTCTTTCGTGGCAGACACGGTTTGTGTATTTTGCCAATTTCAAGTTTAAAGCTCCCTTATTTGTCGATAACGATATTTGTTGAGTCCACAGATTATGTATAATTATGTAACGAAGATTCTTAAAGTTTTTTCATGAATTTTTTTATAATAATTTGACGATTTTGCTTTGTGTTGTCAGAAGCTTGTCTTTAAAATATGAATTAGTTTAAGTATTTATAACTTACTTTCGACAAACAAACTCAAACAAACAAACTTTGCATCTTTGTAATATTAATAAATAGAAGAAGTTTAAGTTTTCACAAATAAGTGCCACTCAAAAGACATTTACATAATATATAACTAGAATTCCTCTCGCCCCTAACTACTAAAATTAAGAGGAAGTATTAAACCCTTTTATACCATTTTAGAGTATCCCCTATAATCTCGAGAGAGATTATTAATAAAAATTGTTAGCAATCTCAATCAATAACTTAGTTGTAATCCGCTTCAACTCCGTCCTATAAATTAGAATCACAAAGCAAAATCATAGAGGTAATATAAGAGATATTAGTAATTAAATAATAGACACAAAACCATTTTTAGAAATGCAAGTATACAATTATAGTTGAAGGATATAATGAGAAAAAAATACCGGTAAATGCTGAAGGAAAAACAATAATTGATTCTAATAATAGCTCGTATATCATAGGAACATGGCGTGTAGGCGAAAATAACTGAGAATCATCGGAAAACAAAGGCGTTGGGCGATCTCATTATGATATAGGTAGGTTCGCGTATTACGTTTCATGTTAGCGTTCGTTAGACGTAACGTAACAACAAATTAATTTAGGTATATAAAATTATATTTAGCTGTCGCTCCGCATCCGCGTAATATTCTTCGCCCTTTTTTAGCCAATTTAAAAAAAGGAGGAGATTCTGTGTTCGACTCTTTACTTTTTTTTTTAATATATATTATATATTCACCGATTTCTCCGTCAATTATGGGCCAATTTCAGAATTTATTTTTTTGTTTGAAAAGACATACTCTTTAATTCAATCAGTGAGTTATGTAACTATATGTTAGTTTTTATTATAATAACAGAAAAAGTAAACAACATAAACTAAAATAACTAAATAAAATACACACTAATTTATTTACAATCTTAATCTAATAATCCGCTACCAGTAGGCAACGTTCCCAAAATGCTGGCAGCATTGCCACGTTGAATGGCAATGCTGCCATTAATTTTGTGAAACAGGTACCACCTCTAAAGGTGGAAAAATGGTGGATGACGTTTCGTATATTACGATATTTGAAATCGAAGTCAGTTCACGCTTTTTTTAAAAGCAGTTTTACTTGTATCATCCACATTTCAAAAGAAAATTACTGTCCAAATTTCTGATTTCTATCTTCAGTGATATAGGCTGGGCGTGCGTTTCTCATTCGGCATCTCCTTTTATTATATATGAAATAATAATAGTAATATATACCTATACTTAGAAGATAGAGATATTATGGGATCAACCGCCAATCAAGAGGACACAGCAGAAAAGTTAAGAAAAAAGGAAGTTTTTTGATTAATGACTTATATAATGAATGAATAAAGACGATAAAACATACATAATCTAGATATGTAGTAGTTCAAAATGTTAGAAAACCTAGGAATTAATATTTGACTTCCGAGTATAAGTTATGCGGTTATATAAGTTATTATCATCGACCAATTAATAACATACTATGGTTGCTGCAAACTTATTCGCATAAATTGACTTTTCTGAAGTAATAAAACTCCTCAAAACTCCAACCAGTTTTTCGTAATTTTACAGCCAAAAAGTAATAAAGGAACGTTGTAGTTACCATACACGTACTCTTCAGAGCTTTATATTTTATTTTTACGAGAGTTGAGTTCTACAGCGAACTCACAGTCGAGTCTAATGTGAAAAGGTAAAGAGAGAGTCCAAGAATGCGAGTAATAATTTCTCTCAAAGACGATGTTCACATTTTGAACTCTTTGTCTTCGAGACTGCATGATACGATATATTTTGGTAAACTCCATAGTTCGAATGCCAGTCTACATCACTTACTTTCTTCTTGTAAAAGTATGTCGCAAAAATTTCGCTGTCAAAGTGATTCGAACCCGCGTCTTCTGGTTATCTAGACCAGACTCTACCAACTAGGCTATGGGAGCGATCAATGTGACTCGTGCGCCATCTATCACCTTAGGAGCTAAATTTTTGAGATGTAGGTATATTGACGTGAACGTCCCGTTAGTGTCGGTTAACACTTTAATAGTCATTTGTTATACAAGGTTGCAAAGTTGTTGTTTGGCGCCAGTGCTGAAATCCTAGGATCCTAAGAGTGAACCGTGAGCGTAGCGAGTAGTTCAAAAATAGAATCCTGTTTGCGAGGGTTTCAAAGGTACGAGACGCAAAATAACTTCGCTGCCGACCTAAGCACAAACAAAATTTTCACCTCACTACAACGAGGAAGAATTTTGTCTATCAATCGAATTTCTGTTTGAAAAAGTACGGCCGGCGAGGCGCGGGCGGTGCCTTAACGCCGCGCGGGTGGCGACCCAGCGCTCGCGACACCTGTTCAAAATAAATCATAAATAGCAATTTTGCACGCAGACTTCGAATGATAAACAAAATCTATCTTTATTCCTTTCTTCTTGTAAACAAAGGCATGCGGTCAGCACTGGTGCCAAAAATTTTAAGCCGTCCGAAAACCTTTAACATTGCTTAAATACTGTTTGCCTAAGTATAAAATTGTATGACAAATGAGCAAATTAAGTTAAACAAAAATTATCTATTTTGTAACTCAACTAAAAGAACTTTTTAATTGATAAATGCTATTAAAGTCTAGACGGTTTTTTATAAGCGAAATAAAAAAGTTCTAAGTACTTATGGAATGGATCAGTTTGCTCCAATGCTATCAATAATGATACCCTACTCAATCAGGGTCTTGTGTTAAGTTTAAAAATAACACAAAATCTTCATGTAAGAGTTTTTTTATACCATCTGATAACGAGACGCGCTCTTCGTTTGCCTGATGGTAAGCACAGCGCTAGCCCATAAAAAGTGCAGAGCCACTCAGAACTTTACAACACAAAGACCTGCACGACACTGCATTGCGCTCGTTACCTTGAAACATTAGGTAAGTTATTTCACTGACTATACTACTATAATGATTGCAATAAATGATTAATTAGCAACAACGAGGACCGATGGCTAAAATCACGGTAGCGCTCAAATCTAAATAGCAGCCAACCATAAGATTATCGACCGAAGTGAATGTTACTTAACTTTATCGATCGGTTAACAACGTTGAATCATGCTACACTCCGAGCACCCCCGACTTATAAATAAAGTGTTTCGCTTCGAATGACAAAGTACTTTGTCGTGCTAAAAGAAATAACAAAACACTGTCGCTTTCCCCCATGTCTCCCTCAGCTGTTATCCCTGGTAAGTGTAATAGAGACATAAAGGTGTGTGACGGGTTCGGGACATTGAATATACGATATTACCTTTCGTGCTCTCGACGACGCAGTCAATCCTCCAGAGAAGCAGCGCTGTGTAGAGAGTCAGCAGCATCTTGCCGCTCCGGAAGCAAAATAACTCAGTTTTACGGCCCATCCTCATATCTACACAAATTCTCGGCAGCGCCGCCTTTTATAAACGAAACTGGCAACATCACAGCACTTTGTTTTTTCTGAACAGAAGTCGCTTCCGACACTGAACGAAATGTGACAGTTACGGCGCACAATTTTTTACTGTTGCGACCTTATTCCGCGCAATAAAAACGTTCAGTTATGATGCATTGACACTGGGGTTACGAGATGCCGTGAAGATAACCTGAAACAGAGGAGAATTGTATTTAAGTATTTTTTTATGCTTCTATTATTTTTTGTAGGGTTTTAAAGAAACAAAAGTTGGTTTTGAATGAAGATTTTAAATTAGATGATTGCACAGGACTACAAACTATATATTGCAAATTCTAGAAGAAATATTATCATGTTGGATTTTAAGGCTGGAGCACATAGGATCCATACATGTAGACGTGCACCTGCAGGTGCCTCTCTGTGTTCTAATGTATGGAACTGTATAAGATTTACGTCTACGTCGCTTTACGTTTACGTGCACGTGCACATCTACGTCTACGGATCCAGTGTGTTCTGGCTTTTATTGACGTTTATTATTATTAGGATTCCATAAATGTTATGGAACATTCAATTACTATACGTTATACTTAAAGTTAATTTTTTAATTAAAAAAATCCAATAACATCAGTTCCTGGAGCCTTACTCTGAAAATTGAACGTTGAAGCTTCAGCTCACATGTTTTCCTATCATGGCACCTGGTACTTAATGTGGACTAAGGCGATGGTAAGAAATCAATTGACACATTTCTTTTTTGTAGTTTTTTTTTTTATTTTTGTCTGTCGGTCTGTTTGTTTGTTCCTGCTAAACTCCGAAACGGCTGGATCGATTTTGACGGGACCTTCACTGGCAGATAGCTGATATTATAAGAACTTAAACTAGGTGGGTGAAGTTGCGGAACACAGCTAGTAAATAAATAATTCAAACTATCTACACTCTAATAACGACCATCATATACTTAATTTTCAACTAGATTTCCGTGTAGGTATCTAGAGGATCAATAATGATCCAATACAATATCCAGACTTCTAATATACAATAATAAACTATGCAATAATTCTAATGTAAATTGAAGTTTACTTTAAAATAAATTTAAATTGCATGTTTATAAATGAAGTATGTTTCATTACAAAGTAATCACGAGTTTCTTGCTGGATAACAAAGATTTTACGGCCCGATACTATTCCGTCCCATCGGGCACAGTACACTCTGAAAAGCTTTTATTCAAATAAATTCCGCGTCGCAAATAAAAATAACAACAATTCCCTGCCGTCCGACATCAAGATTTTTATAGCCAACTTATTGTACCTATAAAAACATTTTCTTTTACTTTTCCGTTGATCCAGGAATCTCGGCTTTCAGACGTCATTTACCGGGGAATCCTATTAGGGGAATGGCAGCAGCTACTCAGCTACTTGCGTGAGCAATTTTATTTTATACCCACAACATTACCTGACTGCGAATTGAATTGGGCCAATTACTTAAACCTGAAAAGCGTAATGTTTGAAACTGTTAAACTAAGGTTGATTAAGGGTTTGGGTACAAGTTAATAGTATATAGGTAGTATAAAGGTTTATAGCATGAGTGAAGCTGTGGCAGTGAAAAGTAACAAGCAAAATTCACCCCAAATGCTCTCGTAACATAGATCCTTCATGTGCGAAAGGCAGTAATTAGGAGTGGTTCCTCAAATGCGAAAGGTCACGCTTCAAACCTTCCCAGGCTACTTTTTTCTAACCCGTACCTAAGGACTTTAAGTACTTCCTATAACTAAATAGTTAGAAGTAATATACTTTTCTATAATAAGCAAATGGCATACTAAATAATATGCCTAAAATGTTCATACAATATATCTCTTTATGTCTACTGGTGCTATTTGCAGCGCAAAGACCTCTTCTCGTTATGTAAAATTAAGAGATGGTGTCAATTCTGGCGTTTCATTTGACAGCTATAAAACTTATTGGACTTGTAATGACAATGCCAAACCACGTTACATTGTCTCTTTTATTAGCTTAGAGGCCTTGAATACATAATTTTAGTTTACAGCTTCGTTTGCAATCAATCCTATGGGTAGAGTCTAACTTAGGAAATGTGGTACTGATGATGCGTACTACCGTTTTCGAAATTCTCTACGCAGTAAGTTCCTACTGCAATCGTAACGCAAATAAATTTGGTGGAATTTCAAGAAAAACAATGTCGTAGGTAGTTAGGTATGTTAAACACAGACATGACTTTTACCATAGGCGAACGAAGTATAATATGTACCTAATGCTGCTTTCAAATGCAAATACAACATTTCTAGCGGTTTACATCACAGACTTGTGCTAATGTTTGCGCTTGTTCAAATCGATACTCAAACTAACCAAAGTACGAAGCTACTATACGTGTTTTGTTTAGTGCAATCGGTACTGTATTGTAGAATTAACGAATAAATCCATCGATGTAACATGTAAGAGCTCGATGACTAAATCTGAACTTTCTTTACGCAATTCGTAATTTGACAACGCGTGTGTCGTCATAAAATCCTTACGTCTTATTTGTTGAGTTGACGGCTTTGCTGGTGGAGAATTTGGTATTGCCACCTAAGAAAGTAGAAGTTTTAGTTTACCGTTATTTTGTCCACCAACATCTAATTTGGTGTCCGTGTACTCTTCTTCTTCATCCTCTCTTATCTTCACAAAAAAAACGAAAAATTTAAATTTTAAGATATGTTTAAATGTGGTTTTTATTTACTTGAAATTGTGACAGTACAAAGACTGCCTGGCCAGAAAAAAGAAGAAAAAACTACATATATCTATTTGCGGTTTATTTGTACTGCTTTCGGTACGTTTTCATACATTTTGAAAATGCACTTAAAATTAAACATCGATGGCGTCAAATCTCAAGGTTTTTTAAAATAACACATTAAACATGTTTTTGAAATATGGAACTGATTTCAATGTCTTAACGTACCGGATTCGAATGAAAGAAAGAGGATATCGTATGTCATCACACCGTTTCAGTCTTAACAAAACAAATATGACGGACACACAGATGTTTATTCGAAAAATAATGGCTCAAACGAATACCGTGGGATACATTAGAACAAGTGATGTTTCAATGTAGATAAAAGAAGGAACAGATATTTATTTGCCTTTGAAGATTACTAATTGATTACAATGCCTGCCGTTTTTACTTATACAAGTTGCTCGAAGATTTTTTACGTGTAAAGCTACATAATTATATGAGGAACGCTGTGGGGTATACTTGTATGCGGGTTGTTTTCTTCGGTCAATGGACGGATTGTCCTTGAGGTTACCTGCCTTGCCAAAGCAGGAGCTCAAATTTGCAACTAGTATTTTTTTTGCTACACATGCTATGCATGAAGGTTGCCGCACTGTGTAGTGCATCAGATATTGTAGCGCGTCTTGGGGTTTCCTTGCCCTACAACTCGCTGAACGCGGACGAAGTATCCATTTCCAGTAACTCGCGTGGCTGCATCGTGGGGCACCACGTCATTTTCGAATCGGGTGTTCGAGCATGGATGGTTCCGTGGAGATGAGAATCGGGCGGTTGCCAGCTGCGTCATGCTGGTATTCAAGTAAGCCAAGACGATAAGCCAAGAAGAAGATAAATATATACATCTCAGGAAATTTCGCTGCCAAGGGAATACGAAACCGATACTTCTGGTTATCTATAGACCAGACGCCAGGCTATGGGAGCGATCGATGTTGACTCCGAAATTCTCGAAATGCTGATGACTTCTTTCGGCTTACAACCACCCCGCATCCAAAAAATCCCGCTAGTGCAGATAACTTTGTACATACAAATAAATAAACCATTTTACCAAATGCATATAAAAGTATATACGGGACCTATAACAAAACAACCGTTTTAGAATTTTTTGTCTGCCTGTCTGTCTGTTTGTTCCGGGTAATCTCCGAAACGGCTGGACCGATTTTGACAGGATTTTCACTTGCCGATAGCCTATGTTATAAGGAATAACTTAGGCTACTTTTATTTTATAAAAAGAAATAGGGTTCCGCACAAAAAAATAAAACCCATGGAATCCAATATCTCCGCGCGGGTGAAACCTCGGGCAACAGCTAGTTATAAATAATTATGAAAACATGTCCTAGAAATTTTATTTCAAAAAATATTCTACAATATATATACGACTAAACATTTCGATTAGCAGGTATTGCTGTTACCACGGCAAGTTACAAATTACATTTTGTTTTTTGATCGACTGTAAATTGTAATTATTTTTAATATTCTCGGTCGAAAAACTTTACTTGTTAATTTCTTTCTGAGAGCGGAGATTATTCCAGCTAAGTAGTCAGCAACACGAGTTTCCGAAACCCGAACTCCGTAAGCTCTTGTAAATTTGAAAGAAGGTATAATTAAGCTCAGCTAATGTAATGATAAATCCATAAGGAAACCAGACCAAAATAATACGCGCATCATCGCATACTTTTAACACTGCGCACAACTTCCTTACATCTAGTACTGGTCCGTAACCACTGACTAGTATAGTTTTAGTTTAAAAATTACCAGATGATAATTCTGAAACCTCAATAAAGTATAATATACTAACTTGATAACTGTGTACAAAGAGTTTGTTATGGTTACGAATCAACAATACTTCTTTGCAAATGAAGAAGTGGCTTTCAACACTGACTCTAAATCTGTCTCTAATTCCTGCTAATTACAACCTGGACGCGTATAAAGGTGAACCGAGTAAGCGTGCTGTTGACCGTGTCGTCAATTCACATCGGGTCATAATGTAGACAATCGCTGCTTCGATTTGAAATGAATAAGAATGCTTATCATATTCCGATACTTTTTTATGACCAACGATGCGAAGAGGGTCTTGGTGTCAGCTTTCTGGGATTTAACCATCAAAGATCAAAGCAACTTACGAGGGTATTTTCTAAAATACACCTTCCTAGTGGGGTCGACTGATCTCCAGGGTTTAGGTACATGTCACACTAATAGTCTCAAGAAACGTACGGAACATTTTGTCTTAGAAGATGATTCTTTTAGTACCTAAAATACATGCTCTGTTTAGTTTGGGACTGGATGGTGCTATGTAAAATATCTCAAATATTTTATTTTATAATAATATACGACAGTGAATGTTACTTTGTTTTCCTCTAAACTATAGTCAGCTTTTGGGAGTACGCCCATAGAAATTTCTGATTGGGATAAATACGAATTGATGTGAAGTCACGATTAGCTTAGAATAAATACCAGTAATTTGGGCTGTATTTTACAAAAAATGATTAAATTGTTCTCAGAAATAAACATAATAACAGTAGAAATTATATTTGTGAGGTTTACTGCAATCATTTTCTTTACTCATGAGAATAACCGATTCACTTTGTTGAAATACAGTATAACACAATAGTAAATACTTTAGAAAATCTTAGGTAAACTGAACAAAGCTGTCACGAAGTTTGCTGATTTAATGTTTCCTAAATCCTAATCTAAAACTGTTTCGCCCGAATAAGATTTACCGGCCGATTGTGTCAGAATTGCAGCTAGCTGAGCAACTTGAACCATTCAAATACAAAAAGAAAATAAACGCAGCAAGTTCCCAAGAGAGCTATTCTCGTGCCGCCGGCTGCGCCCGGTATTCTTAGATAATTAACTCTTTATGTCTAGGGACATCTGTTTACAGAGATGCTGCTACTAAATTTAAAGCTACAATGTACGGCGTCAGATTAGTTTCATTTGCGTAGATGGATATTTTTTTGGGAGAGATACGAGCATGTTTATTTCCTTAGACTTTTTACCAGTTGGCAGGACTATCTCATCTACGAGTGTCCGTCTGAATGAGTGCCACTGCTTTGCTTTACTAAATGAAATGTACATATTATAAGTTCAAAAAAACGCCAAGTGCGATTCTGACTCGCTCACCAAGGGTTCCGTCCAAACCTGTAGGTATCGTCCATCACGGGGGGTTAGGTACAGCTATACCTACTTCACCGAATTTTTTTTTTTGTGATTTAGCTACTAATTTATGGCTTTCGGATGTTTTCGTTTACTTACGCTATAAAACACTACTGCTTGCCAGATATCATGATTCTAGGTCAACGGGACGTACCGTGCGAGTGACAAAATATGCGGCATAAACGGCCGTAAGCTCCAAGGATTGTAGATTTGAGTATTTGATATTAATTTGGAATTGATCCACGCGTTCCTGAAAAAAAGCCTTGACAGATATATAGACCGACATACATACAGACGGACAGCGAAATGAGATATCAGGGTTCCTTTTATCCTTTTGAGGTACCTACAAAACTCTTTATGTAGGTAAGTAAGCACGTAAAAACAAACGATCCTGTATTAAAAAAATTTTAAATTGAATTCAATCACACCATTGTGGTAGATAACTTTCTATGCTCGCCTAGCTTGCGAGTTTAGTTAACTTGAATTGATCTGGCCAACCAGTCAAACAGTCAGACAATATTCTACGCTTAGAGGGATAGTGTGATATCACCTTTGATCACCGTAATTACCTTGAAAGATCAAGAGAGATATAGGTTTTTAAACTGTCATGGTCATCAACACTTTGAAAATTATCACTAGAAACGGGATATTTACCATGTATATTGTTTGATTTGAGTTTCCGATATTTCGGCGTTGTTGCAAACGCCATGATCACGGGAGAACTGAAGTACTGCGGGTAGATGGTGTTCAGTTCTCCTGTGATCATGGCGTTTGCAACAGCGCCAAAATATCGGAAACTCAAATCAAACAATATACATGGTAAATATCCCGTTTCTAGTGATAATGTTCAAAGTCAAGAGAGATAGTCGTCAAACACTAACCCGTTGATTTAATTTGGTGTTCACCAAATTAAGTCAAGTCAAAATAATTATTGAAGTCACAAATTAATACCAAACACTAATCAACTCACTTAAAACACACAACAAGCATACATAATAAAAACCATACATAATACGAAAAAGACTTTCCCCTACTGCTCTTTAATTTCCTCTTTCTCTTTCAAAGGTTACTCGTACATTACTTTGCCATTCGTCCCATGAATAAAAAAATAGTTCCTTTGTCTCCCTGACAAGGATCCTATGGATTCAATTTAATCCCGGGGCCAAAAAGCGCGGCCATTAGGAAAGTAATTAGTATCTGGGCATCCCCTTTGCTAATAAATATTACATCATTTGATTCGTAGGGTAACGAACACCGGACCCCTTAGCTAAAAGATGCGACCTAACAGAGAGAAAATTTCATTAAATAAAATCATAATTTCATTATCATTTATTACGTACATGAACCATGTTTAAATCATAATATCAGGTTTTAATTTTTTTTGAGAGACTAGACTTTGTAGTACCTAATAACAAAATGAACATTACAGCCTTTGAACTGATTTTCTCGATAGTTTGATGAAGGTATGTTAAAACTTCAATCTGGTTATGGTTAAATTATTACTAATTTAGTGGTTATTTTGTTATTTTGTAGCGTTGTGTCTAGAATAATTTATTTCTCTCGCGCTTGCTCAGAAGTTATATTTAAAAAAATGAATACGTCAATCGGTTCTTTTCTGTACTCAAAGAAATAACACGCCAGCAATTCCAAACACGACAATGACGAGAAGTTTCCAAACAGTTTTTATTTTTAAAATTTTCTTGGAGTGCTACCGAAATGTTTTTAACGCCTTCGTTTAGTGAAAAAGGTTTTGGGAATGACTTATGGATGCACCTCGTACTTCCAATATTGCTCGGCCATCATGGCTTTATTTCCTTCCGGTCTGACTAATGTACTATTAATGTTGGTGTACAATAAAGATTTATCTATCTATTATTACTGTCGTATAAAGGTAGTAAATAAAGAGCAACTTAACACATTTCCCCCCAATATAATACAATTTTAAAAGTATATTGTTTCCTCTTTAATTAGCATTATAAAAAGGTTTCATGCTCTAATTTGGCCGCCCCAATTTCCTCTTCAAAGTTTTCTCTGTGTTAAAGATACACCAAATAAAATTGATATTGTTTATGAAATCCACGGTAAACAATTCAAAAAGGTCTCAGGGCTCGACAAAAAGGTATTTGGGCCTCCTTAATATTCCAGATAGTGGGGTCTAACTACAAATCATGATATTTATATCAATGTTCCTTGAGGGGAAAAATAGGAGGAATATCTTTGAAGAAACGGAAAGGGTTGAAGTACTTACATAGTGGAAACAGAAAAGTATGTTATCTTTAAAGAGTGGTTAAACGATTGTTTGTGTATGTGTGACAGTATAAGCACTACAAGGGCAATAATTATCACCGTCCATTTTTTACACATATATACCTAGGTTAGCGTTTGACAACTATCTCGCCTGGATCTTAAGCGGCGATGGGGTCAAATATGACAGATAATTTAATCTAGATTAGGATTGGCTCTCAAGTACTTAGTGCAGTTGCCGGAGCACATCGATAGGTGCTTGGTAACAAATTTTTAACATGAGGGTGGAAGCACCAGACGAGCACTAGAAGTGCCCTATTACTATTCTATGGTTGCATCATGATGTTTTTCTTATCACTTCCTACAATGAGCTCGAATATCATCGTAGGATTCGAACCATCGACATACAGATCGGTCGGTGACTTCACTACCACTGAGCCATCATCCATTCACGGCGCAAGCATGCGCAAGTCTTGACAGTATGAGATGCCCTTGCGGTGTTTGCAAACTGGCATGCACGCATTACAAGCCGCGTTTGGCACCACTTTATGAAGATAACATTCTTTTCTGTTTCTGCTATGATATGCTTGCCTGTGTTGTTCTATATAAGTGTTCCCGTAGGTATTGGGTTAATAATTTATTATTTACCAGCTATTTAGTTTACGGTTTCTCTCGAATGTATATGTAGGTGTTCTCACCTAAACATACATTTTCACCGTTCTCACCGTTATTATGGCTGCAATTACCAGTGAAGCCTGGATTGTCACAGGTATCATCGTGCTTACGAAATAAAGCTCAATTTATAACGAACATGTCAATTGTATGAAAATATAATTTCCACTTTCAATTAGTATAGAAAAGCCTATGTATTAATTCGGGCCCTACAAAATATTGCAGCGAGAGTCTCACCATCATCAATTTAAGTCAGATATTTCCCTTTTATACTACGAAGAAACGAGACGAGCTTTTGCTTGATGGTAAGTATAACGGCTGCCCATAAAGACTGCAATACCAGCCAGAACGCCTGAACTTGCGCGTCAATGCAATGCGCGTTTTACCTTGAGACAAAGTCACATTTCACTTTAATGTCCAGTGATTTAACTACATACTTTGCTCGTCAAATAATCGGAACACAGTAAAATTAAAACATAGCTTGCCCGTTGGATAAACAGACAATACATTGAAAACAATGGACCAAGTCTTGTGTATAGAGGATTTATTTGGGACGCCGGACGGTAGAGTCTAACTGATAGCTTTTGGATCTTGCTCGTCCTAAATAAATCATAGAAAATTGTATTTTACAAATTTAGCTTACTATTATTATAAGTTTATACGTTATTTAAAAGCATAATTACATATTTTTTTGTTATTCAATTATTTCTGGACAAAATTCAAATATTTTTTATTTTCAAAAACCTCTGTTATTTGTTGCATTAGTGGTAAACACTGAGTGTATAAATAACTAATTATTTAATTATTATGGGATGATCAACAGCACTAGAACATTTTTTTCATTTTATATAAAACAGCAACCCAAATAGGACGGACCTATTTGGTTTGGTTTTAGTCTTTCTTCTTCTTTCTTTATTTCCTGGCTTCTGTGGAATGTTAGCCACATTGGTTTTGGTTATGACAACAAATAACAAAAAAATTAAATTAGAACGTGAAATAATCTTTGTTATCTTTACATATATTGGTTAGTTTATATCTTCAATCCATAAGTTTCAATGGCGATGCGATTTTGTAAAAAAATAGATCAGTAATAAGCCAAAAGGGACCCCTTTATACTTTTGTTTCATAGCAGCTGTAGAAGTAAAGTAGATGGACGGGCAAATAAACCAACAAGCTGAAAAATCTTTTAAGTATTTTTTGTAAGGAAAATGGTTAAGGAATGGGCTTTTATACTCACCATCAGACAAATGACCTGCTCGTCTGTTATCCAATAGTTTAAAAAAACAAAAAAGCTTACATAATATTTAAGTAGGCACCACTAGTATTAATGGTATGAAATGCTATGTAGCATTAAATCCCTTGTACATAACATATTTTATGTACTAATGAATAATAAATAAATGATGACAAATATTCGAAATACTTTACATCTCCCAAACATCCTCATTTTAACATTTCATTCCACAAAGGAATTCTCAATAACCGGTGACAAACATTCTGTAACCGAATCCCACAAATCCCCAGAGGCTTCAGCAATGAATAAATACGCAATTAAATACCGATCCTGGTTATTTAATTACCATCGATTTTCGTTAATTATCCACCATTTTGTTTCATTACAGTAGAATCATAGACTGACAGTATAAAGTAGACGGAGCGCACAAATACACACCAATTAGTATACACAGATTAGAGAACTTAAAATTCAAAATTGTTTATTGATATCCATATGGATATGAAATCTTACGTTGAGTTCTTGCGTAGCATGATCTAAAGTATTAGAAACAAAATTAAATACGTTACGTTAGTGGGAGGACTAACTCTTCTGCGAGTGTCCGTCTGGGTTGTTACCACCGCTTTGCTCGTGAAGTCTGCCGCCAAGCAGTAGTGTGCAAGCATTACTGTGTTCCGGTTTGATGAGCAGAGTATCCAGTGAAATTACTGGGCTTATGAGACTTAATACCTAATGTCTCAGGGTAACGAGCGCATTGCAGTGCCGCGCAGGTCTTTGTGTTTCAAATTTCTGGCTGGCACTGCAATCGTTATGGCCGGCGTTATGCTTACCATCAGGCAAACGACCAGCTCGTCTCGTTACCTAATAACATAAAAAAAAAAATAAAAAAAAAACGTATCTCTAAAAGGAGCCCAATCCAGAAGTCTTTAGGGTGACATCAGCATTATTTTGGTCTGAGCGTATACGTAATGATTATACAAACGTATAATTCCCATTTTAACCCGCAGTGGGCTATGACGGTGCGCCGTCCATCTATTTATTTTACTCAATGGTATTATTACCGGTCCCTTGATTGACCTTTGATCGCACTGCTGGAAATAAATTTGAAATGTTGTTTTCGGAATTCGATATACTTAAACAACACTTATAAAGCTTGTTTGTAAACCTACCTTCTCTCCTACCTCCCTTGTTTAAAAGTTTTTCAAGAATATTATTTATTTTAAATTACTATTTATTTAATTTAGTTACTTGACTACTCTGATTTAATTTTCGTAATATCAAAGGAATTTAATAACTTACAATAGAAAAGAGATAAATAAATCTACTTATACCAATCTCCTACTGGAGCTCTAAAGATATAATTGGAGATTAGACAAGACTACCTAATACAATCTCTTTGTCTACTAAAATTATTTACTTTGTAGACAAGAAAATGAACCTAGAAACAAGAGGCTGGATTACCGGCCTCAAAATATCTAAAATAACAAAAATAACGTAATTTCTACAACACAGAACATCAAAGCGGCATAAAAGCCACGTTTGGTCCCTAAAAATCGAATAAACAACCAAATCTAATACATTCATAGAAAAAGTAAACTGATTTCTATCTTCTTGCCGAGACAAATTGGATTTAGAGTTTTATGTGAACCAGGAGTCTCCTGTCCTGCAAATCTCGATATACATAAAACTAAATGAATTGTATGCTAGTCTGGAATATTAGATTATCGCAGTGTAATCCTTTTTTGTGCAATGTAACACTTCATTTTTTAAAGGAAACTATAATGTATAATTTGTATAATCTATACAAATAATAAAATTTGTTTAATCCAATCATGTTTAATAAAATCTGTTTGTAATATCAAAATAACAGCTTTTTACTAAATGCATATGAAAGTATATCCGCTACCTATAACAAATCAACCATTTTTTAAATTTTTGTGTGTATCTGTTTGTTTCGGGTAATCTCCGAAACGGCTGGGCTGATTTTAACGGGACTTTCACTGGCAGATAGCTGATGTTACAAGAAGTAACTTAGGCTACTTTTATTTTAGAAAAATAATTAGATTTCCACGCAAAAAATAAAACTCATGAAATCCGCGCGGGCAGCAGCTAGTTATATTATAAATTTAAATTACTATAGGGTAAAAAAAAATCGTTGAATTCGGGAAGCTTTTAGATACAGTCTCTTTGTGAGAATTTCATTTTGATTGTGTTAATGTAATCTTCTATAACTGTTTAACTGTGTTTGTATTTTTTGTTTCATGCAACATCCCAATTCTGACACATCAGCTGTCCCAGTATCACACGTTAATTTTAATAAGTATAGGGATCAAGCGTTGAAACAACCAACTATTCAAATAAACAGAACAATAGTTTGGGTTATGTCGACCCGTGTTCATTTCTCTAACTGGTTGAGTGAGCCCCGTGATGGAGGAAACTCAACTTCATATTTGCATTTGAATTTTGAATTACTAAAACTGGTCGGAGGAAATTCCTCTTACAAAGAATAAAAGGTTGCGAAACTGGAATATAATGTGTTTCTACGAAGCTTTTGGACATATGATTTTATATATAAACATACGTACTTATAACATTCTTTTAAAGTAAAGATTTTTTTATATCTAGGTATATACAAATAAATAAAATTGAATTGTCTGTTTTTAATATCAAAATAACAGCTTATAAATAGATGCATATGAAATTATATACGGTACCTATAACTTAAACACATGTTTTTTAATTGTTGTCTGTCTGTCTGCCTGTTTGTTCCGGGTAATCTCCGAAGCGGCTGGTCCGCGTTTGAAGGGATTTTAATTAATTTTACTGTCAGATAGCTGATGTTATAAGGAGTAGTGTAGGCTACTTGGGCAAAGCTGCGGGGCACAGCTAGTATAATAATAGAATTGGATAACCCAGAACTTTGAAACACAAAGGCCTGCGTGATGGTACTACATTACACTTATCCCTGAGACATTAGGTGTTAAGTGTTATAAGCACAGTAATTTCACTGACTACTTTGCTCATCAAACCTGTGCATAGTACTGCTTGCACATTACTGCTTGGTGGCAGACTACACGAGCAAAGGGTTGTTAGCCACCCAAACGGACACTCGTGACAGAGTACTACCACCTGATAAATAAGAATGTGTAATGAGTAGATACTATTCAGTTTAATGACAATTTATATAACAACTAGCTGTGGCCCGCGGCTTCTCTCACGTAACCTAAATTACTCCTTATAACATCAGGTATCTGCCAGTGAAAATCCCGTTAAAATCGGTGCAGCATTTTCGGAGATTATACCCGAAACACAGACAGACAAAAATTTAAAAAATTTAGTTTTTGTTATTAGGTACCGTATATACTTTCATATGCATTTAGTAAAAAGCTGTTATTTTGATATTACAAATAGACACTTCAATTTTATTTATATTTATGTATGTATGTAGTACGTATAGGACGTATAGGTAATACAATAATTGTACTTTTATTTCCGGCGTAAAAGGCCATAATATACCTTACAGACTAACATAAAATTTAAAAAAAACTTAAGTTGATTTAATTAGCACGATAATGACCTGATGTCTCAGAGTTCGTTAACAAGTAATTTAGAAGTCCAAAACAATATGGTATATTCTCAAGCGTCTTATAAAATAAAAATATTTCAACATTTTCACGGGTTAAAGTGCCACAAGGCTAACATTTAGTGGCCACGGTTTAACCCCTGTCAAAAAGTTTTTCAATTATGTTGCCACGATAACGTATACCTAAATACTACTCAACATATTTCCTGCACGAAACTTGGCCTGAAACTTCCGTAAGTGTCTGAAAAGGGCCCACGAGGGTGTGGAGTTTTATTTTAATAACTCGGTTATATTAGCCTCACACGCTAAAAAATCTCATTAAAAAATTATTAGATCAACAAAAGTTGGCTTGATGGCCAATTTTCTCTCAACGCATAATGGTGATTAGTTTACTTAGCTAAGGGCTGATTTTTCAATAGTCAGATAGCGTCCTGTTAGATAATTCCCCGAATCATCTAAGTCTGTGGTGAAGACAGACGTAAATAAATTTTATGGCATTCTAAAGAAATAAACCTTAGTTAGCTAGTGGTCCATTAATTTTGAAATGAAAGACCCGAACAACACACTAAAAACACCAAAATTAATTGATTGGATAGCAATCAGTTCGTTAAAGTGCAATTGAAAAATCGGCCCTAAGACTCTTATTATTGCAGCACTCATAGTGCAGCTTTTATTTTTCTTTGGAAGACCATACCGTTGGTCTTGCGAACTTTGCAGTACCATCTAACCATCTAACAGTTATAATAAGATAGCCCAGATGGTGCTTAGCTTGTTAGTAGGAGGACTAACTCTTCTGCGAGTGTCCGTCTGGGTTGTTACCACCGCTTTGCTCGTGAAGTCTGCCGCCAAGCAGTATTGTGCAAGCATTACTGTGTTCCGGTTTGATGAGCAGAGTATCCAGTGAAATTACTGGGCTTATGAGACTTAATACCTAATGTCTCAGGGTAACGAGCGCACTGCAGTGCCGCGCAGGCCTTTGTGTTTCAAAGTTCTGGGTGGCACTGCAATTGTTATGGGCCGGCGTTACGCTTACCATCAGGCAAACGACCAGCTCGTCTCGTTACCAAATAACATAAAAAAAAAGCTCTAAAAAGTGCTGAGTGGCGACTAGCTCAACAACATCGCGTGGAGTAAAACACGCAGTACAAACCTCGGCTTGGGCCGTGGCCGAGATACGGCAGTCTCGAGAGAATAGCCCCAGCCCCGGCACACGAATGCATCGGTTCCCTTAGCTGGAAGCTACTTTCTCACGGCCCGAGATGGGCACTCGTGGAAGATGCATACTCTCACACTCACTCTAATAATTGCCTCATTCCAAAGCCTACGGCAAGAAGCTTGACGGGGTAGTAACCATCATAGCGCAGCTTGACTCACCGTTCTTAAGCGATCGAAAAACTTAAGCAACGACATTGAATAAAAATTTGGTTAGATTGGAAATAAAGCAACGTCATTGGTTGAATTGTCAATCTTCATCAAACATATCAGTCAACCGACCAATAGCAAGGCTACACCCCAAATGTATTCAGCCAAAACGAATTTGTTTACTTTTCTAAAGCAATGTCAACAGCAGAGCTGTAAGCCCCATTTCGGCGTTCTATTTCCCTGTACCCTATAGTATACCAATAATATTTGTAATGCAAATAGGAGAATTACTTTCAAAGGTACATAGCCAAACCAATATGGCAAGCACGGGCCTCGGATGAACACAGTTGGCAAATTGGAAGGAGAGTGTATGCGGAAAATTGGCTTGTCTAATATAGCATACATATCGTGTATCTGATACTAGGTATTAGATATAACAGGTATTGAATATTTGATACAGAACGCAATTTAAAAAACAAAGAATCGGAATGAAAAATATACGTCAAAAAATAAATACGAAAAATACAAACTGGGCCCCGATCGCGCTAATTTGAAATGACACCATGCAGTTATAGTTTGGTTGTGGTTTGATACCAACTGTTGTTTAGTTTCGGTTCAGGCGTGTGGAATTTGATATTGCCGTTCATTTGACAGCGTTAACTGTCAGTTGTTGTCGAGAAACGTCTCAACTTTTGGTAAAACTATAAGCGCGATACGAAACGGTCAAAAAGCTGTGATGCGGTCGTGGTTTAGTAGCGGTTTGGTTGATAATTTTTAACGCGATTGCCCTCCAGGTATTTGTTATGTTCTTTATGCAAACCTTTGATTGGATTGTTTTATCTAGATTCCGTATGAAACGTTTGAATAACGTAGACACAGTATTGCATACGTTATTTGATATTTTTGGATATAAACACGTTTAATCTGAACTGTTATGTAATATTAACATATATTACTTATTACAGTAATTGTTTATAGATACTTAATTATATCACTTAATGCCTATTATACAACAGTTCAGATTATACGTATGTTCATGTCTAAACATACGCAAGACAGTATCAACTAGTGTATTGTAGTAAAGTATAGTGCTTTGTTGCTCTACACGCCGCACTATATACTACCTCGTAGGAGGACCGGACTCAGTTTATTTTTAGCCGACTTCCAAAAAAGGAGAAGGTTCTCAATTCGTTGGGTTTTTTTTTTACGTTTGTTACCTCAGATCTCCATCATTTATAGATAAACCGATTTCGAAAAATTATTTCTTTTATTTGAAAGGACATACTTTGTGAACTACTACTATGGTCGAATAGAAATTTCATCTAAATCGGTTCAGTAGTTTGTCACTGAAGTCGGTTCGTCGCTTTTCTAAAACAATTTCATTTGTATATCATAATATATTCCTAATCTAATAAGTGTACAAACCACGTGTATGTAAAGAATAATACATAAAAAAGATTGCATCAAGTTTTTGTCACGTGAACCGCCAATCGTCCACATACGAACCTATTGCAATAAAAACATCGTAGAAAAATCGTTACGAAACCAGTATTTTGTCTAAAAATCCCAAAGTTTAAGGTCACAGTGACCTGTTCTATCCCACTGTTAAATAAAATTAATTATGTAAATGGTATGAATGTGTGTTGTCAGTGTTACATGCCAGCTTTACCATACATAAAAGAAAAACATTTAAATTCAGCTACATATTTATTAATTTTACAAAACATTTTCAACCTAATTAACTGTAATATCAACCTATCACAATTGTATCTATATTCGGAAATTGCTTACAGCTACAACACTGGCTTTCTTTAACGTTTAGTTTATTGGTAAAGCTACATTTCCATTTAAAGTGATTTTAATTTATTGGATTAAAAGTAGGTAGTAAAGATCTACTTTAGATATCTTTATATACCTGTTGAAAAATTATACAGGGTTTGATCAGACATGATCATGCCACCGTTAATGGTAAATATTCATAATTGTGAAACGTATAGAGCCAAACGTATGCCAAAACGGGATAAAAAACTTCATAAATGTAATAAAATTAAATCTGATAAATTGATTCATGGACATCATGATCGTCTTTAGATTGCAGGGAAGACGTTATCAAAGCCAATTTCATAAAAAAAAATTTAAACCAAAAATTTAGCTAACAATTTACATGTGTGCCAAGTGATTTTAAAAATATAAAAAAATACATTCTGGCACAGTTTCACATTATTCCAGCAATTGCTGGAATTTGTTTCTCATAAATATATCGAAACCAAACTGATACAATATATTTGAATGTTTTATAGCATCCGACATTAAATCGTATAAACAAAATTATTATGAAAACTAACACCTAGTAGGTCAACGTGTAACCAAGGAGAAATTGTTTATGCAGCTAAGTTTTTTATTCTGGTGGATAACGAGACGAGCTGGTCGTTTGCCTGATGGTAAGCATAACGTCAGCCTATAACAATTGCAGTGCCACTCAGACTTTGAAACATAAAGGCCTGCACTGTATACTGCAGTGCGCTCGATACTCTGAGACGGCCCAGTAATTTCACTGGCTACTCTGCTCATCAAACCGGAACACAGTAATGCTTGCACATTACTGCTTGGCGACCGACTTCGCGCCCAAAGCGGTGGTACCAACCCAGAGGGGTACTCCTACCACCTAATTATCTAAGCTATCGATTATAGAAAAAAAATTAATAGTTTTGTCATCAGTTTGATGCCCCATGGGCAGTTTATAGGTAGGGGAGCTAAAATAGTACAGAATTGTTTCGATTCGATTTTACGTACGTTTGGACGTTTTTTGACCATGGTCTACTTTCCTGATTTTCTAAATACAATCCTCGTATACGAATGTGAGCGTTGTTTTATAAACAAAATACAAAAGAAAAACAGTTTTGCTTTGCACCATACTTCATCTGATGGTAATTCATAATTTACTCTCTGAAAATTATCGTTTTCAAATTTGCATATTCAATAAGCAGGTAATAAAGAAGCAGAGAATTAATAATAAACAACGAAAATAATATTACATTAGATTTGATCCAAAATGCGAAGAGGGTTCTGACTTTGTTTCAAATTCTATGTTTTATATTTAATTTTACATTTAATTTTTTTGATTGAAAACCAAACAAAATATTACCATCTACAATATATGGTATTTAGGATATCTTTTCGAAAATTCCAATTTAAATTACGTTAATTATCAATCAAGATGATACTTAAAATTAGTATCTACTGCAAATCTATCTATATATACGAGTATAATAAAAACGATAAATAAAGTTCCTCTACTTACAACAAGACGTCACTTCAACTTTGTTCACAAACCGCGTATTCCATCACAAGTCACAGAACCTTCACTGCTAATTAGATTATTTTAATCACCACGAAATAAACATCAAAAGATTCGTTCGTTAAAGATTCCCTGCCGATAACTTTATGTTTACGCTACGTAACCTCTCAGTTTGGGACGCATAGCGGTACGTCCCAGCCTTCTCGTGATCGGGATACATCTAAAAAATCAGAGTCCTGGAAGTCCATTGCCATACCGTCTAGCGCTTAAGCTTCATCCAGACTATACTTCCGTAAACTAAAAACTACTCAACGCTTTTCGTAATATTGTTTAAATTCAATCGCAATTCTGAATAAGGTTACGTCGTTTTGGATTTACAAGTCGTCAAAGATAGGGGAAGAGGACAGATGCTGCGCGCATGCGATTTCGGTCTTCCACACACGCGAATGCTTACGCTTGTGTGTGTATGTGAATAGACGCCGCTACATTGTTTGAGTAGGTGCCGGACATACCATTGTTGTGGACAGCGCTGGCGATAACCGTGGTTAACAATCGACCACGATTAGTAAATATATCTCTGCCTATAGCGTAAAGACCTGAAAAAATGTTACGTTTTTAACACCTTAAGACTAGTACCCTGAGCTCTCGACTTAAGATTAGGTCGTGTCGTCCGGTCCACCTTTTCGGTCGGTCACCTGTCATTTTTTTTAATGTTGTAAAATGTGGTTTCCTTTACAAAAGAATTTGTATTCTTATGTACCTAATAATAAGATATATTTTTTGTTAAATTTTTTCCATGTTGTGTTTTGGAAGAATATGTTCAAACAATATCGAATTACCAATTAGTAATTAAAGTGGTAAATAACTTTTATGTTAGCTCATACATGATAATATAACGTAATATTCCAAAAATATATTAAATTGTTGGAAATCGAAACAATATCCGGAGAGAGGTTTAATTAGTAAAATATTTTAACACATTCTCTTTGATCAAGTTTTCGGAATTTTTCTTTTACTAGCGACTAGGATATTTGGGATGTATTTGGTCTATTTTATTATTTTGTATATTTTCCAGGTTTATCCTCATTGTAGTTCAGAGTATTTAAAAAAGGAAGGACCAGTTTGTCCTGATGTTTGTGCGCTAGATTGTATTTTATTGCTATTCTATAAAATATGTGTTTTCTATATAGCGTGATGAAAATGCCGTCTGCTTGAAGGTAAGCATGCTATAGGCTATAATTTATCCCTATTCTACGCTTGCGAAGCTGCGGGCAAAAGCTAGTGTGTAATAGACGTGAAAAAAATATGAAATTATCGTGTCTGTGAATATTTTCGATGTTTTACAAAAATGCGTATTCAAATAATTCCAAATGTGTGTAACACCAAAACACAAATCGTTTCACACTCCACGGTTTTAGCTTACGTAATAGAAATGTTTATGAGATGAAATACTGTGAAAATATAACGTTTTACGATTTAGGTGAAACGTTCTTTCAGGTTATTACGTTATTTAGGTCGATAAACGCATCTCATTCAATACAAATACAAAAATACAAATACAAAATTTATTTATTGTATATAAAAAAGTGTACAAGAAAAATAGTTGAAGCCCTGCCTGCTGCTTTAGTGTAAACTGTGTTGCAGAAGGCAGTGTCTTCCCTTATAATTAGGTCTTTTACAATCTTACAAAACACATGTGGTTATAGACAGAAAAAAAAACAAAAAAATTAATAATACATAAACATTAGCGCCGCATGTGTATGTGTGTGTCTGTGTGTGTGTGTGTGTGTGTGTAGGTGAGTGTGTGTGTAGGTGAGTGTGTGTGTAGGTGAGTGTGTGTGTGTGTTTTGTGCTTCATATGAAGTTGTGTATTTTTTATTCTAAATCTACTAATCAACTCTCATCAAAAGTTTTTCCACAGAATCATAGTCTGATTGTTGTAGCCATTCAGATATTATAGTCTTTAGTTTGTGTGATATTAATGATTTAATAACAAATTTGGAATTAAGCAAATTATAAAAAATAGGAGATAGATGGTTATAATGCCTCCAAGCTATCGCACTGTTGTATTTAGGCACAGGACATTTATCAAGTCTCTTGGTACTAACTGGCAGAAAGGGAACGGTTTCTTTATGATATCTTCTAATGCATTGTGACACAAATAACTTTCTCACCGAGTAAACTTTACATTCGTCATAGAGATCTTTTGTGGGATGTCTAAATGGAAAGCCCATGATAACTTTAAGTAAAGCACGTTGAGCACGTTCCACTTCAATCATGTGTGTCTTGGCAGCTCCACCCCACGAACAAATGCAGTAGCTAATTATACATTCACCTAGGGCCTTATAAGTCTGCAGTAAAAGCTTTCTGTCTGCTACTGGGCGAAGCGACTTGAAAACGTGTATGAGCCTTCTAATGCGCTTAGACACTGCATTAATGTGCGGTTTCCAGGTCATTTTGTGGTCAATAGTCACTCCAAGGTATTTAATAGTTTCTACTCTTGCGAGGACATTACAAGTGCACTGAATAGGATAGAGGTGATGTCGATTGCAGGGAAATGTATGGGCATGTATTTTGAAGTCTGGTGGTAATTTGTTATTTTCACTTTTTTTAAAGCACATATACTTAGTTTTTAATGCGTTGAGCGATAACAGATTATCCTCTAACCACGAAATTACACGTGATAATCCCTCTTCTGCCAACTGACGTGTAACTGCCCAAGTCGAGCCATGAAACAGCAAAACGGTGTCATCTGCAAACATGAGTATATCTGCGTTCAACAGTTCCGCCTTACAGAGCTCATTAATATAAATTAAAAATAGCGTAGGTCCAAGCGTGCTGCCTTGAGGAAATCAATATTATAAACACTGTTTGTCGGGTGAAGGACAGGGATAATGTGTTCCTTTTAATACAAAATCATCTTTGCCTTTTGGTTGAAGTTTATTTAGTTATTTTATTGAACCTTTTAGGTTACATTTAAAACTGGTACAACTTTAGCTGTCACTTCTAAAAGTTATACGTTAATAGTGTATTTATTTAGTTAAGAGGTGCACTATAAGCTTATCTTTAAAAGCAATATTTATATGCATTTTTGCGTTCTAGTTCACACAGGCAAGCTATTAAAAGTATAAATAGAATCCTCCATTCCAGTGACAGTGGTAGAAGTTCATAAAATTCTTGGGAAGTGTTCACGGTGTGCAAACAGCTTTGAGTTCGGGAAAGTGCCTGCCAATTGCAAACCATCGATAACCTTACCGCAGCATTTCTTAATCTTTTACTTGCGAATTTGTTTTTTAATCCTATTTTAGATCTGGTTATTTTTATCATACCTAATAATGTCGGCAGATTAATATTAAAGGTTACGCAAATCTTTGTAATCTCTGTGAATGTAGGCCCTGGTAGGAAACCGCATGTTACCTAACAGTCTGTAGGTGTGTCAACTACGTTTTTGTGTATATACGAACTTAGCTCGTAGCAGTCACAGGTAGGCCTCGTCCGCGGGCTTAGCGAGGTGGCGACGGTGCCAGGGGCCTTACTCTGAAAATCGAAAGTCGAAGCTTCGGCTGACGGATCGGCATTTTCTTACCATGAAAGACAAAATGTCAAGTATGAACATCGAATCGAACGTTGGATACGAAACACTTTCGTAGTTGGAAAACTACAATCCGTCAGCCGAAGCATCGATGGTCGATTTTCGGAGTAAGGCTCCAGGTGCGAAATGTCAAATGTAAGGAAGCACCGTATGTGGCCGTAGTTGACTGGGGCGGCCACGTGGAGCGATGGCTCCGAGACTAATAGTGCGCGGTAATCCCTAACGAATTTATCCGTATACCTATTCGTTGCCGCCACACTGACAGGTCTAGTAGCGAGTGTCGCGCTAGGCGGAACGTTCTAAATAAAAAATGAAACGCTAAAACAACTCGCAGTGCACTATATCCACGTGTCCCTTGACGTTTTGCGTATTTGACTTTATGCGTGTTTGACTTTGTGCGTATAATCCACGTAGTCGCGCTCTCCACCGCACGTTCATTCTGGACGAGGCCTGAACTTGTCAAGTTCAAATTCGAATCCGAATTTTAAACAACAACACGAGCGATTGCATGCATGTGAACGGAATGTATATATTAAGCAATATTATGTATATCTATATTGCTTCTCACAATCGGGTGATCGACGGTACGCGACTCGTTTTTCGCGTAGAACACCTCATCTGGACCATATCCTGCGATACAGGAAATAAAAACCAATTCCTAGCCAATCAAATCCAATTTGAAAACCCACAAAAAATGCTCCAAAACCCGTAATAGCCATAGATCTCAAGTTAAGAACCGCTGTCGAGTCGCGAGACTGTCAAACCCCATTCAGAGTCAGAGTCCGTCCTCAGGTGGATAGAACGGCTTCGATTATCCGTTTACAAAAGTCCCAAGCTCAATTCTCACCAAACTTGTTTAATTAAAGTTTTCGCACTCTTTTTCCCTTTAGGCGGGGAAATAATCCCTTGTTTGGAACAGGAAAGATGTGGAGTATCGATTGGCGCTCGTGCAAGTCCAGCGGATTATTTATATTTATGTGTAGTTTTTCCGACGGATGTAAGCGAACCACAGCTCGTCACGGTGTCTAATAGTACAAAAAAATATGTCATTAATTGGTATGGACGTAGAAGTCTCCGGTATGTCGCTAACAAGATAATAATTATTAAAAATTTACCTCACTAGTGAGTGAAATGCCTGTAACTTAAAAAAGTTGTGCTAGCAGAAATGATCATCTATTATATAACTGTGATGAACATGTAAGTTCGTATGTTTTTTTGAGCATAAACCACTGAAAATAATAATCTACTAAATTATCCCCTAAGCGTGGGTGAAGCTTTTAAACATCAATTTTTATGAAACACAAAGGCCTAAGGAGACTAGTATTGGCCTTGTTACTCCGAGACATTAGGTATTAAGTCTCAAGAGCCCAGTAATTTCACAATATTCAGATAGTTCTGTAGAAAATGCGCGAAAACGCTCAGTAAATATAATTACCTAAAATTCTAGTATTAAATTATTACCGCGGTCTTATCCGCGTGTGAAGGTTCCCAGAGTAACTGCGCATTTTTCCGGGGAAAAAGTAGCCTCTGTCACTCTCCACCCCATAAACTGTATCTGTGAAAAAATTACGTCGATTCATTAATGCGTGGAAAAGGAACACAGCAATAACCATTCGCATTTATAACATTAGCTCTGATAAAGTCTCTACGCATTTCTGTAGCCGCAACACGTTAGTCCAAGTTTTGTAGGCACTCAGTATTTGCTTTCGGGATTCGCGCTGAAGTTCCCAATATGGCCGAAAGTATTGCATTCGCATGCTCCCATGTTGGTACATCCGGTACACCCGGGTATAAGTTTCACCGATCAGATTGTAAAGTTCAACGGTAAAGTACGTCCTTGATGTACCTAAAGCCGTGTAGTGGAGAGCTGTTTAAGTGCCTTAAGTAGTTTAGCTTGTGATGTCGGAGCATATAAAGGAAATATCGTTTTCGACATTCCAAACGTCCCAAAGTGCTTGGTAACGGTGTTGCCTAAAATACTTTCGAGTTAGTTCGGGCCGGTGCGGTCTTTGTAATGTCACCTGACCAACTACTAAATAATACGTGACAGCTCGTGTTTTTTTTTGTGTCGTATCAGGTATGTCATTAGTAAAATCAAGTATAATTGTACAAAATGCATGTAAGTATCTCTGCCCGTCATCAAGAATTGTCCAACTCTCAAGGTTAAATTTCAAATTTTATGCACTGTAGTTCCCTTTTGCTGGCAGCTATTATATGAGGAAAGCTGAGGCTCGGGTTCAGCTTACTAGGAGAGGCCAAGTCCGGCAGTGGCTCATACATTTTGTAGGAAATCACTGTAGTTGCCACAAAACGGTCTTAGACTATTCTTAATTTTTGAAGATACTTTCACCGACATTCTACACCGACAAGCTACAAGTAGATTACAATTTTGACAATGATAAAAACAAAGATACTAATCTAAGGTTATGAGATAATTTTAAGTAGATTGTAATTTTATAAATAAAAAAGATAAAGAAAATAATTCTTATTAAATGAGATATAATCTCACGTTTTGTGATGAATTCCAATTAATTCGATTTATTTATAGTTTATGATGCTATAATATTTTTTTTAATGAAGCGTGAATCTTTGTTGCGATTAGATTTTGACAAAATTCATATGAGGTGGTAGGGCTAAACCCGTTTTGTGTGAGGCTGGTGCCTGAGGCAGGTATAATAACCTGTAGTAGAGGTACCTGCAAATAAACTACCACCATTCGAATACCACCGCATTGCTTGTATATATATTCTGCCGCCACGCGGAGATCTGCATATAGTACTGTTTTTCACTTTGGTGAACAAAGCAGTCAGCGAAATTACTGGGCGAATAAATGACACTTTAAATCTGATGTACGGGCGGACTGTGGTGCCACGCAAGCCGTTGTATTTCCAAGTTCTGGGTGGCACTGCAAATCATGCAATTGCATCGAGATACTAACGATGTGTAGGTAGTTATTATTGGCAAGGATCAAGTTTACTATAAGACCTGCTAGTTTCACCATCTTGTTTTATGGAAAGAGTAATATTTTTTTGTGAAAATGCACCATAATTGTCAGTGAAATCACTGGGCTTATGAGACTGGGCTTTGTTAGTGGGAGGACTAACTCTTCTGCGAGTGTCCGTCTGGGTTGTTACCACCGCTTTGCTCGTGAAGTCTGCCGCCAAGCAGTAATGTGCAAGCATTACTGTGTTCCGGTTTGATGAGCAGAGTATCCAGTGAAATTACTGGGCTTATGAGACTTAATACCTAATGTCTCAGGGTAACGAGCGCACTGCAGTGCCGCGCAGGCCTTTGTGTTTCAAAGTTCTGGGTGGCACTGCAATTGTTATGGGCCGGCGTTATGCTTACCATCAGGCAAACGACCAGCTCGTCTCTTTACCAAATAACATAAAAAAAAAACTTAATACCTAATGTCTCAGGGTATAACGAGCGCAATGCAGTACCGCGCAGTCCTTTGTGTTTCAAAGTTCTGAATGATACTGCAATTGTTATGGGCTGCCGTTATACTTAGCATCAGGCAAACGATCCACTAGTTTCATTATTCAATGGTATAAAAAAATCTGTCGCTTCAAAGCAAGGGTACACAAGGGTTTAGTACCGACTTAACAATTAAATTCGAGCCTCTACCGTTCGTATATTTTGGATCGCAAGTTGTGATAAGGGATTGTGAAGTTGGCAAACTTTTCAAAAAGCCCCAGGCGTTGTCACCTACTCGGTTTTGCACGAAATTTGAGCAAGCAGTAGGCAAAGTACATGCAAAGAGCTTGATGCTAGAAAAAGTCGATGTTTATACAGAATTCGCGAAATATTCACGTGTATATTAATCAATCTGTCTTTTATTTAAATAATGTAGTAACGGTTGAATAGTTAAACTATGTTTTGGTTCTTTCGATTCAGATTAAAATGATCAAATATAACAAATACAAACCATTGTTTAGCTAAACCACCTTTTAACACTGTTTACTAATAAGAATTATGATTGATGAAACTTCAAAAAAAAAACTAAGACATGTGATTGATCGCTTGATGGCTAATTTGTTAGTAGCCTTGCCCTCTTTACCCTTCACCCACATTGTGATTAAAGGTCAGATGAGACACTAACCTATTAAGAGTAAAAAACTGTACTTTTTCACTTAATTTAAAACTAATCTGACCTGCTGCCTTATCAGCTAACAATCTCGTGTTCGTTTTCAATACCAAAACGATGAAAACCAGCGGTCGCTAGTCTTCGTGTGGAAGGAATAGTCTAGAATTTTCGCTGGTTATCCTTTTCGAACGAACGTTATTAAAGAAACAAGCTCTTACAAAAAGAAAAGAAGCGAAAACTATTGACAACTCTTTCCACACGAAGATTAGTGACCCCTGGTTTTATTCGGTTTAGTATTGAAAACGAACACGAGATTGTTAGTTGATAAGGCAGCTGTTTTATTTTTCACACAAACCAGTAACCTGGTAGATTTACTGGTCTGTGATTTTTCATTACGCCCATCCAAAATGTAAGCTACCTTTTATAATCTCAACATTTAGAATGTTTGATGAAACATCAGATAAATCTACCCTATCTATAGGTACATATCTAGTCTTTTGTAACGAAGTCATAATTTATTATTCTCCTAAACCCAAATTAGTTCTGGCTCTTCTAACAGCCAGATCATAATTAAACCGATGTGATGAATGAACGAATTTAATATTAAAGAGGTTTAGTACATATCGAGTTTCAAGTTAAATAAAATGATAGCTGTTAAGACCATTAGGTAGCACTAACTCTTTTACGAGTGTACGTTTGGGCTGGTCTCATCGCTTTGCTTGTTTAGTCTGCCGTCAAGCAGTAATGTGATGCAATACCATACATAGGTCTTCTGGACGGCAATATTTGCAGTCAGGCGTTAGGGGCACATTAGACGCTAATGTCATGGTTCTGCAACAAGCGTGGATTATACGTGGATTAAGCGTGTATTACACGCACACGTGCTGCTTGAAGTAAAACCATCAAAAATCTATCAAGCAGACGATGACTGCAATACTGTTAGATGGCGTTGTCTCTTTCACTACCTCGAAGCCTTGGGGCTCAAAGCTATGACTACTCCGCCACAAACATCACTTGCGCACCACCGCATGTTTACCGCGGCTCCTGCTTTGAACACGCAGTGGTTGTGAAATTTTTTTTATCCTAGTAATAGTAGAAGCGATGGTGATCTTGGATTTCCCATGGTTTGCGCGTGATCCGTGACTGTTTTATAACCATTATTATGCATTAGCGTCTAATGTGCCCCTTATGCTTCCCATCAGGCAAAGGAGCTTGTCTCATTTCCATAAAGTATACAACATGTCAGAAATAGATCGATTCTCTGTACTATGTCTACTGCTCTGTTCTCATACTGAATATTGTCTAAAATATCTCACCAAACTTTAATAATGTTAGCTTCACTTTCTACGAACTAGTTATCATAGAAATATAAGCACTGTCAATCACCTTGCTACGGTATTAAAAGTTTATCCTGCAGGGAAAGAAAAATTGCGCTCAAGATATTGTTAGCCTATTAATGAATAACATCTGAACAATATTAAATAAGTACTGAATATGTAATCAGGTTACGAATTTGCATTTAATAATAGCAGATTTGGGATTAGCCAAAGAGGTCTCGGTGGCATAACTCTAGTTTTACTAACCAAATCTTGGTAATAATCTAAATAGAAGTTGCCCGCACGGGTACAGAGTTACCCCGTAGCTAATGAAGTGTGGGGTAGAGTTAGCTGAGAATGGTAATGATGTGTAGTTATCAATCCATGGAACTCTAGGAGCTTATTGCTGAAAGATTTCATACCAAATAGCTTCATTGTTAGACAATAAAGTTCTCAGAAATTATTTTATTTAGCAAGGAAATAATTGAATTTCAATTTCAGTGCTTCTCTTGAAAGAAGAAACGAACGAAACGATTTAATTCTTCTTTGTGGCTTTGCATTGGATTTTACTTTAAGCATTTCACTGACTTTTGAAGCGGGCTTTTTATTTTTAACTACTTACTGTTTGTTGGGTACCAAGATATAAAAATATCTTATCTATGGCTAGAAAGCCACGACTCGAAAAAGAGTTGTACTCATTACGTCCTATAAAAGTACAACATATACTTTAAGCCTAAGCAGCCGCCTCAGTAAATGAACCAACGACCTGGTAAAAACCGCTAGATGCAAGAGGCGAGTAGCCGTTCCACGTGGCGTTATATGGGGGATACCTATGTTCAGCAGTGGACTTCTTCTGGATGATGTGTGATTCGTCTATGATGGCCAGTGGGATAGTAATAAGGCTGATGATGAAACCCTAATTAGAATTCAGTTAACGTAACAACCCTATTTTTATGCGCATTGCGCACGCATTACTATCATATATTCGCTGATACATCTTTCTTGACACAGAAATATAAGGTTGGAGAACTCTCAAATTTATGCCTATAAATATAAATTCATGTAGTTATCTGTAATCATATTTTACGCTTCATTTGCCACAAGGAAAAGACACGCAATATGGCTAACACAATATATCTATATATAAGAGTACTGTAACGAATGTGTTTCTCTTTGCAATTCGTTCGTGTAATCGGTGATACAAAAATGGTTGCAATAAAACTGGAGTATGATAGAAATGGTCCACAAGATGGATCGACGACCTGGTCAAGACCGCGTGGAACTCTGGATCCAAGAGGCGAGTAGCTGATCCATGCGGCGTTCCATGGACGTCTATGTTCAGCAGTGGACGTCATTCCGGTTGATGATGATGAAAAAACTTACAGAAGCATAATATCTACAAACACATTTTAAAGTCGAGGATTCAAATACTACAACGGGCAGAAAATGTTTCATGGCCTATTTTGCTTGACAACATTTCATTAGATTTTATGAGATGTAATGTAGCTGATAAAAAAGTTCTCAAATCTACAGTAAACTAGCTCTCATCAGAAGTTCTATATAACTATTATTAGCTAGAGCTAGAGTCACTATTTTTATTCTTGATAATAATAGTTTGATTCGTGACAACGTGCATTCAAGCGCGACCGGACACTCCTTTGCGACCTTTCAAATAGATTTAACGTTCTAGAAAATGTCTCAACATATTTTATCCAGATTGTTATCGTTATTATGACTTTGATATCTAATAAAGTTTTTAATTTTGTCAACGAACGACCGTCCATAAAAAATGTTATGAAGATGTCTGTTCGAAATTGCACCACAAACTTATAACAAACACTAAACCTTTTCAAGAATTGTTTATTATAATTTTAGTTAGGTATATATAGCGACAAGGGAATTCGATATCAGTCGGAAGGATGCTCACTCGTCACAGACAGTTCTAGAGTGCAAATATCATTATCAACTTTATCCAGACAACTGGAACTCAGAAATTGTTCTATAATTGATATTATTTACCAAGTAGTATAAGGAGTTAAGGACTAACTCTTCTGCGAGTGTCTGTCTGGGTGGATACCACCGCTTTGCCGATTTAGTCTACCATCAAACAGAAGTGTGTATGCACTATTGTGTTTAGTGTTTAGGTTTGATTAACTTTCATAAGTGCTCCTTTGGGGCCTATTTCAATAAAGCATTTTGAATTTGAATTTGATGGGAATATTTTATTAGTCATTGATATTACTAAGACATCATGTCTCAGGGCATGCAACGAGAGCTCTGTAGTGCCGCACAGGCCTTTATGTTTTATTGTTCTGGGTGGTAATGCGATTGTTATAATATGTAGGTGCTTACTAACAAGCAACCTTCTCGTCAAAATTAAAAAAAGGTTACAGTATTAGTAATCATTTTTACCGACTACAATTACATTTTTATTTACTAAGCCAAAACGAGTCAATAAAAGAGTTAATATATATTATAAAGTTGACAACCTAATTTCTACAAAACAGTGCACATGGATAATGTCCACTATTATAGGGATTATGTTCCGATGGCGCACAGGTAGGCTTGCACGTTCAAAGTTGGTCAACATAGAACAGCTTTTTAATATTTTCTCTTTTTGCCTTACTAAAAAATTGTCACCCATTCCCTTCATTTCAGTCTCCTGTAACCGTCAATATCGCCACACCTCCGCTTCCTGGAGATAAAAAACCTTAATTCCAAAGCTTGTGACCATGTACCTGTCTAATTCATAGGGAAAGTACCTACCTACCTGAAAATGAAAAAACGGATTCCTATCTTAGAGAGTAAATTGTCTGATAGCTTTATCACAAAATCGGCTTACGATTAGAGCAAAAGACTTCTATACAGCTTTATAGATAAAACACTCTAATTTAGTTTTAACACTCATTTTCGAAAATGTTCTCTACTAATTATTTGGACCTAAATATTATCATACTCATGCATATAAAGCTTTATTAAAAATAGTTCATAAATTTCAAAGATATTGGATTTGATAATTGGTATGAAAACCCGTGAGGCTTATTTACGCTCAACCATATGAGCTTGAAGCCTTCGGGCGGCTTCCAAATTCTGACCAGGGCTAGACATGCGCCTACATGAAGAGAGTTCTTCTTTCTTTAGTCAATCTCTACGCCAGCTCACATAGAATCTCATTGGGCCTGGCAAAGACGGCGGCTCACGACGCGATTATCTGCGGTGTAATATCAAAAGCGCTCGCTGGCGTATAGGTATTATGTAAATTCGCCCGATAAGGGAACCATTCAGTCCCCTAGCTATAGCTCCGTTAAAATATGCAACTCTATTATGTCTAAGTCTAGACTAAGCCGATGGGTTATAATGCTGCTTTAATTTTAGAGTAACTTGTCTTACTATAGTTTAAGGTTTAGCCGGTTGAGCAAACGATTGTTCAAATCATAATTGAGGTTTAGTTAAATTTAAATTACTTATTAGCCTTGTTATTTGGCTAAATTGTAATCTAAATAGGGTCGATTAATAAAGTAACCATAAGGGAAAAAATAAGCTGTTCTTGAGCCATGATTGATGGCGCAATGATAGGTTGCCTACCGCCGCTTCGATCCGCTCCAATCCGTACGATTATCCCAAGAACAAACTTAAAATTGTAGTTAAAAAACCTGTCCTTACATACATTCCAACTGCAAATATAAGCAATATTTTCTACGAACAAAAATTAATAAACTAATTTGTCACCATTTACAGTTTTTGTTATGTTCCTATGAACATTCGTTTATCATTTTCTTTAATTTTTTAAGGAAATAAATATTGCGATTGCAATGTACGCTCGACCGTTACTATCAGTTGGAACAGTAACACGTTGCCGGAACGAAAGTAAGAAATTATTACTGCAATTAGTGAACAATCAATTATTATTATATCATTCAGTAATTTTGCGATGGTTAAAGTAACATTTTATATTTTATTTAAGTACCATCAAAGACTATATCATCATCAGCCTTATTATATGTAATTGATTCTACTTATGTGTGCAGGGAACCGTAGTTATTTACTCCTGTCCCTCTTTTTTCAGTGCCGAATCACTCTGCACTCTTCCCTTTCGGCATATTACCTGTACTCGTGTTTGTTATTTATAATCATTCAACTTTTTAATTAATACCTATCAGATGTATTTACAGCGTTTTGCTATTAATGCTATCTTTTTCCACGATCAGAAATTAAATGAAGCTATTCAATCATTCATTTGATACAAGTAATAATCATCAAAAAGATAAAGCGACGTTTAAATATATGTATGAATTAAGTGTTAGAGAATCACTTTTGGAGAAAAAAAACTTACGAAGTAGGTAGAACGTAAACTAAAAATGAGAGGTAAGCCGAATAATCTAATCTCGAACTTTCTGTACGATGTTGGTGACTTACTAAAGTCCAAGATCACCAAATGTTTTGATCCGTAGTTCAACGTTGAACTAGATTTAATTCATGAACCGACATTTATCATCATCATCATTATCAGCCTCTTACGGATAACGGGTTTCTCTTAGAGACAGAGGTATAGGCCATAATCCACAACATGGGCCCAATGCGGATTAGCGGATGTCACATGTTCTCGAATTTTGTGGTTCTTGAACATGCGGGTTGCCTCACGATGTTATCCTTCACCGTTTTAGAGCGAGTGTGAATAATCCGCACATAACTTGATATAAGTCATTGCTCCGATGTTTACAATAGCTTTAAATTTTGATTATTTTAAAGAGCATTTTGATATCTGATGTCAGAATTGGGAATTGAACTGAAAATCACTTGAACGTCGTTCATCTAACACTTGGCGAACTCCGACCTTACTAGATTGACGCAATTGTTAATCACTAGTAATATCTAGTTGTATTTAAAATACTAATGGAACTATCCTTTCAGGTGCTGGACTGCTAATTTTCTGAGCTTTAGCACTTACTGCAAGTGGAAAAGATATCGACCGATCTGTATGCTCAGAAGATGCAGGAATGTTTGTACTGATACCCCATGCTAACTGCAATCAATTCTATTTATGTGAAAATGGAGATCTTGTCGAGAGAACGTGTGAAGAGGACCTCGTATTTAACACCAAAGTACAAGCCTGTGACTGGTCGGAAAATTTTCAGTGTGGAGACGGTAACATCTCCCTAAACGCTCCCCCAATATCCAGCTCTATTCGCACTAATCAGCCTATCTGCGCTTTTGAGAATACTGGCGTACACATCATAGCTCACGAAAACTGCAACCAATACTACATGTGTTTTATCGGAGTTGACTCACTTTTAACCTGTCCAGATAGTAAGCTCTTCAACTCTGATATCCGTGCCTGTGACTTAGCAGAAAACGTCGACTGCGGCGATAGGATACACTAATAAATATTTATATAAACAATTGAACATAGTAATAAAAAATACTGCCTTACACTTGAAATAGTCTAATTAATTGGTGCTGTTTTTGTAATGATAAGAAAATGTTACATACAGGAAACCTAAGGCCTAAAAGGTTTACCTGATTCACTAAGTTCACACATTTTTTCACAGCTAAGATGACAAAGAAGAAATTCTGCACGAGGATCTTATACTTTCTAGTTTATTACAAACGAAACTTGTGTTAAAATCTGAACTTAAATTAACTTTCGACGTAATGTTGGTATAAGTATCGCAGAATAGCTAATTAACTTTATAATTTAGTTAACGAACAACTATGATAAAATTATGAAGCTTGAAAATTTCAACTGGACCGAAGTAAGTAAGCCAAGGTAGTTTATAATTCAGGTGTGTTTTGTGATTGTTAAGTATCTATATACATCCAAGTTAGGTACTTATCTTTAGGGATAAAAGTGTTTCTTCTGCGGGAAATATAGAGTAAAATTTTCCACCTATGATCGGGTAATCGTAGAAGGTGATGATTGTTAAAGTTTTTTTTGTACTATTTGATAACGCGACGAGCTGGTTGATTGCCTGATGGTAAGCATAGCGCCGGCCCATAATGATTGCAGCGCCACTCAGAACTTTGAAACAAAAAGGCCTACGCGGCACAACAAAGCACCTACTCTCGGTGTTTTGTGGCGGCACCGGATTGCTCTCGTTACCCTGAGAATAAGCCCAGTAATTTCACTTATAACTCGTTCAATCAATTGATAAAGTTGTTGCTTGAATTACAAGGAATCCATTTTATAAACTGAAGTGGACAATAAAGTTCAAGGGTACACACTAAGGCCGTATAACCAGCGGGAGTTCCCCGTTCCTGATATAATACTAAATATCCTAATATCGAAACAATAATACATTCTCATAGGCAGTATGATTTTTAAGAACTATGAGTACAAATATCTGTGCTATAAAATTATAAACTGGATAAAACGAAACTGATAGATAATAATACATATTAAGAGTCGATCTTTCCATAGTCAGATAACGACCAGTTCGATAATTCCCTGAATCAGCTTAGTCTGTGGAGATGACAGACGTAAATAAACTTTACGTCATTCTAAAGAAATACACCTTAGTTAGCTAACGGTCCATTAATTTCGAAATGATAGACCCGAAAAACACACTAAAAACACGAAAATTTATTGAATCAATAGCAATCAGTTCGTTAACGTGCAATTGAAAGATCAGCCCTAAATATAAGTTCACAATATTAGCAGATTTTTATGTAAAAAACACCTTTTTTGTTGGTCACCCTTGATTCTTCACTCGGCCATGATTATATGGAAAATTGCAGCGTGGCTTATGCTTTGGTCTTTAGGCTTGTTTAAAACGCATTAAATATTTTTTGTTTTGCATCGCGTTGCTGGTAGTGGTAAGTACACTCTATGTTTAAAGTGAGTATTACTAACCATAGATAGATAGTCATTATTCGATTATCACATTGATAACGAATGATTCGCAAAGTGAACAATCAATAAAATTAGCGATATTGTTTCCTCAATTAGTCATTTTATTATTCTAACACATTAATGATTCATTGAACACCTGACTGTTTATGCTGTCACTTATCGCACCTACTGACCACCGTTAAATATAAACCAACGCTATAGACAAACAATGCAATAAATAAAGCATATATAATTTAATTTCAGTATTAAAAAGGCATAAATAATTAAGGCCAATAATGATACATTTCAAAAACCCACTAACTTTTTATACATGAACTAAGTGTTGAAAATATTAAAGCCGAACCGATATTTAGAGTTTCGTAACACAATTTACAAATAGGACTCTCACTTCATTTAAATTCTTAATGTCCCAACTGGTCCCTTCCGTGTGGTGCAACTCTTTCGAATTAATGAAATAGCGACAAATAGTTACTACGACTGTTGCCACTTTTTTCCTTATGACAGCAGTCTATTCTTATTTCTTTAGTTGGTTTAGCGGGTATTTACCTTTAAACACGTAGCTACCTTGAGAAAAAGAATAACAAATAAATAAAGTGTACTTATCACCAAATTTAAAGTAAGAAAATGTGTTATCGTTTTACGACTTAAAAATAATAAACTGATTCAGATTAGTAGAGATTGAATTTCTTTGTAGTAATAATTATGCCGGCAGATCAATAAATAAATAATAAAAATAGATTACTGATAAATCAGGTTAATTCCCTGGATGACGTTAGTCAAAATGGCATAGCTTTTTTTCTCATAGAATAGGGGCAGCGTAGACGTAGACTCATACAAACGTACGTTTGCTTGTCAGAATAACAACGCTTTTGCGTCAAGCGCGCATTTCGAGTATCACGAAATCCGCGCTTGACGCAAAAGCGTTATTTTTTGACTTTAATCTACGCTAAAATTGGTCGAACAATTACAATTTTCTATAATATTATAAGTATGGTAGTTTAAGCGTGGATTGTCATAATCTTAACATAACGCTCCTCCTTGCTTCGCTCGTCAATAAAACTAGGTACTATGCTTATGCAATGGTATTTTATTTTATTTTATTTTATTTTATTTTATTTTATTTTATTTTATTTTATTTTATTTTATTTTATTTTATTTTATTTTATTTTATTTTATTTTATTTTATTTTATTTTATTTTATTTTATTTTATTTTATTTTATTTTATTTTATTTTATTTTATTTTATTTTATTTTATTTTATTTTATTTTATTTTATTTTATTTTATTTTATTTTATTTTATTTTATTTTATTCGGGGGGCTTACAGCTAATATTACAAAATATGTATGAAAACAACATACGGAAAGCCATTTAAAAGCCTCCACAGTTAGTAAAAAAGTATAAAATGTACAAAAACTAACAAATTACATAAAACTAATTACTATTACTGTGAACATGCATAGCCACTTATGGGCTTCTATTTAGCGTACAATTACTGCTTAACACTTCATTGACCGAAGAACAGCTACTAGTAAACAGGTCAATCATAGTGTGCTCGGATCTCATTAATTGGTTGAAAGCAATGGATGATCTTACAATATATGAATTTTGTCGATATATAGTACGTGTGAACGGAATATGAAGAAGATTTCTAGGGCGGGAGTGGCGCGGTGGAATGTTTATCAACAACTTAGAAATTAATTCTGGACAATCAATTTTTGACTGTGCAATTTTCATTAGATAACGTATGTCAGAGATATTACTCATCTTCTCGTTTTTTTCCAAGCATTTTAAAGTCGTTCCCAATTTCAATAGCTTAATAAGATACGGGCGGCTTACAAACAAATAAATCACAATTCATGTTAACGAGTATTTAAAAATTATCACTTGCATTATCTTCACCATCTGTTCCTTCATTTCACAATTATCGCCTTTGCCGATGCATCAAAAGTGGAAATTCGCCGTAATCAGTTTGAAATCTAATAAAACGTTATCAAAATGATAATATCCGTGACACTGGGAATAATGCAGGAGTATAAATTAGCGCCATTAGTAAGTCATACTCAGTTATTGTGCATCATTGGGAAAGAAAAGTGACTAAACAAGCTAACAATGAAAGGTATAGACCTAAACATTTAGTTTTTATAATTATATAAGTAATTTGTTTAATTATTGGCGTGGAAATTGTTGCATTTTGTTTAAAACTATTAACTGCATTTTAGTTTTAATAAAATAGAAGTATTAATGTTTAATTATAGAATTTTCAAGAAAACTCAAGTTTGCTTGTAGTATTTTTGAAAATTAAATTATTATTATACACCTATTAAAGCGTTTAGACTGCTGCTTAATCTCAAATTTTCCTAAACATATTTTAGGTTTAGCGTTTATTATTAAATATTAATTAATTAATTAATAATTATTTACTTCATTAGTTAGTCTACATGACACAGTACTGGGGAAAATTCTAACGCTAATCTACCTAAATAAAATTGAGGTTTCTACTTCTACTTCATTATTCAATACTATAGGTATATTACGTAGTAACTAGTTAAAAAAATTATATGTCAGTGGTGAACAAAGGTGAAAAAGTAAAAGACAGGTCTTTATTTTATGAACAATGGGTTTCTACATAAAAAAACCGCATTAATTTTATCAAAAGGCTCATAGGTACTAACAATGTTTCTATTTTCTTTCCAGGCGCAGCACTTATTCTTTTCTCCGCGTTTGCACTTGCACTCAGTGACGAAGTTGAACTCAACGCCAACGGCTGCCCAGTTGACTTCGAAGTCCACAAAGTTTTGGCACATGATACATACTGTAACCTATTCTACTCCTGCGTAGGTGGCCTTCGAACTGAGCTAAGATGTCCTGGTGAACTCGTCTTTAATGCGGAAGCAGAAGTATGTGATTGGCGTGTTAATGTTGACTGCGGTAACAAAGGAATTTCCGTATTAATTCCCGACAGTGAGGAAGAAGAAGAAATCAATCCGGGTGGAAACAATGACCCTACTTTGGCTTCTGAAATCTGCGCTCGTGAAGATTCTGATGGTGCTCTCGTTGCTCATGAGAACTGTAATAAGTTTTACAAATGTGATAGAGGTCTCCCAGTCACGTTAGAATGCCCTGACAACCTCTTGTACAACTCCATCCTTGGCATTTGCGACTGGCCTGTAAACGTTGACTGTGGAGACAGGGTTCTTCCCGAAAAAATAAGTATTGAACTTCCTGGCAGCAACCGTCCATTGGCCGTGTATGAAGCTTGCGCTAACGACAAAACCAACGGACTTCTGCTGGCTCATGAGCACTGCAACCGATTCTACAAGTGCTCATACGGCCTCCCGGTCGCCTTCTCTTGTCCTGCTGGACTCCTGTACAACATTGAACAGCAATGGTGCGATTGGCAGACTAATGTCGAATGTGGTGAAAGGCCTATTGTTGAAGATGAAGTTGTTGATGGTGGCAACGATGGAAACACTGACAGTGAAAGCAACCCCGGTGGACATGGACACAGCGACCCTAGCGAGGCACCTGCTATTTGTGCTGCTGAGAAATCTGAAGGTGTGCTAGTTGCACACGAAAACTGCAACCAGTTCTACAAGTGCTCCGGCGGATTACCAGTTGCCCTAAACTGTCCTGAGCCCCTGCTCTACAACTATGCACTTGAAGCATGCGACTGGCTCCAGAACGTCGACTGCGGCAGTAGGATTAAGAGCTCTAAATAAATTAAACAACGACGAAAAATCTTCGTCTCGCGAGAAAATGGTGTTGCATTTTAATTATTAAATGTATTTAATAACATACTTTTGAATAGTCTACGTTATTCTATTAAATTCGTTGCCAAGTACCTGAATTTTGTATATGTAAAGTGAAATTATACTAAATAAGTATATTATTATCATATATGTTTTTCATTTTAAATGTTAGGTTATTTTTTCTTAGAAATACATTATTTATAACTTCACTTCCATGCATTTATTCTTATCCAAACAACAGATTAGATAATAATTACTGTGTAGGTAAACTAAACCGACAAAAGTATTGTCATCATTAACAAATGAGCTATTACATCCTTTATTGTTTTGTATGGTTTATATAGATACTAATTATATTTTATAGATACGAGTATACGAATAGCGTGCTTGGAGTCCAGATCTTCAATTCGTTTATCGACATACGGTATTTATGGTAAAGCGCCATTTAGCGGGGCCCAAACCCTCCTACAATTACACACTACAACTCTGGTCAGTTATATTGCAATGTGTGAGTTCGCACAGTTCATTCATCATCATCAATTACAATTTCAGTTCGTTCACTCACTTTGAAACGCTCTGCAAAGATTTTAGTGATACTTAGTAGACACTTAATTACTACTAATGTAAGGTATTTAATTTCTCAAGAGAAGGGTGCTATATTCAAAAAATAATTTTTAATTCAGAGATTTGAAGTCCAGGTATTGTCTCAACACCACGAGTTGCCATAATATTTCCCTTCAAAATCACCAGCCATTAGTCTAAATTGGACACCTACTTTGGTAGCATGTTAGTTTAAACCTAAATAACAGGTTTACGTACATGAGGTAGGATTTGACATAAAATTGCCAATGTGAACCCGATGACACAACGTACTAATGTATCAGTACATAAGCACAGAACATATAATAATACTGCATATTAAAGCTCCATACCTTCTACCAAAAACTTAAAGCACATCATACACTTTTTTTGCATTTGCTTTAGCATTTAACTATTACTTATCTCGTCTAATCGCGATAATGTGGTCGAAAATGGTAAATATTCTCAGTCAAGATTAGGACTGGTTCTCAAGGGGTGTCATGCTGGGTAACGTCCACGTGGTGCACTCTAGGTATCTGGCAACAACCCTCAATGTCACCGTTGACCGAGGAGGTTGTTGACAACGTATAACCCGACAAGATAGGATCAGCAGAGGGCTCAGTGGATGAGGTTCAGGGGCTGAATGGGGCCCGAAGTCCGCAGAGAGGGACCTAAGCGCTGGGGCGGGGCGCATCTGGCGCAGTGCTCAAGCATCATTGGAAGGCTAGGGTAACACGAGGTGAGGCGCGCTGTCCCGGTTTGGAGGAGACTAGTACCTAGCCATCATGCTAAGCTCAAGCTCATCGTAAGATTCGTACCACCAACCTACAGATCACTGTAGTTCTAATAAACTTCCATTGCTTTTCACACTTAACGGTTTACTCAGTATGGCTGATTCGACCACTTTTTTACTATACTTAAGCTTTTATTTAAAACTTGCTTTTATTTATGTTTGTATGTAAGTATGTTTGTTTGTTTGCTTAGGTCAAATCTTGCAAGCTAAATTTGATCCACTTCCCGGTATTCGATTGGGCCGAAATTTTACTTACAAAAATGTCGATCGGATTATAATGCAATATAACGAATAATAGGAACTCTGTAACGAAATGGCATAACCCCATCGAGTTCGGGCTCGTTGGTTTTGTCTTTACAAATACTCTAATCCTAGATGATGTGCAGTATCTTGATGATCTATCTACCTATATGTATCTTTTCCACAACAAAAAACTTTTTGTTTGAAGGTTTGGTACTGTTCAAATATAATGTACACAGAGCCGATAGGTCTGGGCTGGTTTCTTTATAGTCACCATTACTCAGGCGCCGCAAGTTCGGCCACCTGAGCTCCTCTGCGGAATCTTTTCTGCATTGCAGACGTTCAATTATTTGGAATTTCTTCTGTTATCACAATTTTTCAGGACCTGATCTTTTAGGTGTATGACAATTAGGAGAAATAAAGTGTCACAAATGCGGTTTCTTTTTAAACACACAGTTGTTGGATTAAAAATGCTCTAAAACACAAAAGTAGTTTTAGCAAACATGCACTATATGTATTATTTCAAGTTCGATTTTTTTTTACGCATACCCTCTAAAAACTTTCGAAATAACCCAATTAAATATATCAAATAAACAAATATATATATATATATGTATGTTAGTAGAGTTAACATAACATGTAAAAGCTTTATTCTTGTGAATAGTAAGTTCTGAAGTACTTCACTAGGGGAGTGGATGAAGTTACAACTCAAGTATTGAACGGTGGAGTTTGGTCGTGACTCGACGTTCATTGAAATATAAGCAGTGTTCGGAAACGTAGACCGTGTAACTAAATTTCTATCAATACAAGTTATACCTACAACACTGTCTAGGCATGAAATAAAACAATTGACGGCCGAGTACTATTGGCAGGACGAGACATAGCCAATCATCTCGAAGTTATTTACATATTTAATTAAACGAGACCGTTAATTTTAATTTTGGGACAGATTTGTGTAGTACTTATAATTCAGCGAGGAAATATACTAATAAATAAATAAAGATAAAGAAAAACGATCAGCTCGTTTCTTTATATTATAGTATAAAAATATAGTAAAAAGAGAATTCAGAAAATAATGTGCCTGCCAAAATATTTTACACCAAAGTAGAAATGATATTTGCTAAGTCAATAATAAATTTCAAATTATGCATTGTGCATTAGAAAATTAACTAAAAACCCCACACAATACTACTTGAAAACCACAAGACCTACGAAGATGACCTACTGGCATGCGCATTCTTCTTGGAACACGTGCTGGACAGGTGTTGAATAAGAAAAGATTTTGTGAAAAAAAAAACAAACTAAGGAAATCTTTTCACTTAGTTGGTGGATCGACGTGATTGCAGATAGTTTGAAAGACGGAGAGTAACATATAATACTTTCTATCCCAGAAACATGCATGGTTTCTGTAGGAATCTCCACGCAGGTGAAACTACTGGTAGCGCCTATTAATATTATACAATCTGTAACAGAAAAGTGTAGCTATTTATACTATAACCACATATTATTATGTACAGGCGCCCATTTAATTTTTTTCACGAAAACAATCAGAAAGTTTTTTAAGGGCTATGGCAAGACAAATTTTTCCTGAAATCAGTTAGAGAAAAGGCAATCGAAGTGCGGCGCCGCGGCGAGCTGGAGCCCAATTCTCGCGCAAATGACATCATGTCGGCGGCGCGAGTACGGATCTTTTCGATAAATAAAATTCAATAAAATTGACAGTTAAAATCGATAAAACTCACTTTATCGATTTTTAACTGTCAATTTTATCGAATAAAACCCACTTTATCGATTTTAACTGTCAATTTTATCGAATTTTATTTATCGAAAAGATCCGTACTCGTGCCGCCGACATGATGTCATTTGCGCGAGAATTGGGCTCCTGGTGGCAGATGCGCCCGCGCTCGCGCGCTTCCGTACCCGCGCTCCCCGCGCCGAGCGGACGATCATTCATTGTGAAACGGGAGGGAGGGAACGCGGGGACGGTGCGGTGGTTATTGACTTTGCGTATCTCCTTGTATTAGGGTTGTTGAAACAACACAAATAAATATTTATAATGTTTATATTGAAAATGTTAGTTGTAATTTCAGTTTAAACAATAAGCAAGCAAGTAGAACATAAGCGAGTAGACACTGGATATACGTACAAACATTTCAGTTTCCTACACCCTGTATACGCAAACGTGTGTTTGCTGGTTTGTCCTTCTTTCACAGAGCAATGGATCTTGATTTAATGCATAGAGATAGTTTTATAGGCCGGAGATTAACATAATAAGCTACTTTGTATACCGGAAAATGGATGGTTCCTGTGCAATCGCTTCTCCACGTGGATCAGATCGAGAGCAGCAGTTAGTTATGAATGAAATGAAATACCTAATGGAAAAATAGGGATTGTTTATTAGACGAAGGGTGAAATGGCGTGATATGAGTTAATTTGCTTGTCAGGGTGGGAGAAAAACTGATTGTGCTGTCATTTTCAGAACAGAGTGTTGTTCTATGTAGAAATAAATAAGCTAGGTATCGATTTCCTTTTTATAGGTAAAAAACAATGGACTCTATTGTTTCTACGAGTATTACGTCCTTATTTGTATCTTAAATACTCAAATTAGTTTCCATAGGTCAAGCAGTTTTCGAGATTACGTGTTTAGTCACTGTGCAAGTGAGTGATATATCGTCTTGACGACATAACTTATACATCTTATATTTTACATTCATACATCTTATATCCAATCTTAATAATGTGAACGCCTCTATGAATGTTTTTCATAGTATTTGATAAAAGCCTCTGAAATAAAATAAACTGTTGAAATCTAAGATTAGAAACACAAAACTTATTACTCCTTGTATTTTCTACGTTTAAACAACGCTCTACTGAATTTAAAAACGTCTCCAATTTGACAATTTGATTTTAAATGTTTGCTTTAAAATATAAAGCATTTAACTTTGACACGAAAAACAAAAACGACAATCGTTGGAAGAAAGGACATCAAAAGGAATTTATGATTTACTAATAGGCATCAAAATAGGAGAGGGTGAAAATCAATTCGTGGATAGCAATTTTCACGTCTACACCTTGAGGATACAAAGAGAATAGTTTCGTTGAAACGAGCTAGGGTTGACACTAAATTCTATTTTGCTGGATCTGAAAATTGTAGCAAAGCATCGAAGTACCTACTCAAAAAAAATACTGTTCTTATATTTTTTATTTTTTAAAAATATGTTTTAATGTTTACCGTGGATATTCACGTAAATATATAAATTTTAAAATTTTCACGGCCGGCAGTGAGGCCAGGCAGGGCTTCGAGACAACACCATCTGGCAGTATTGCTGTTCTCGTCTGTTTCGTGGATTTTTTATGGTTTTACTTGAAGCCGTGCTTGCGCGTGTGTTAGCTCGTAATCCGCGCTTGTTACAAAAGCATGGCTATTTTGACAGAAACCCCATACATGCATAAGCGTCTATGGCCGGCCTTAAAAACCCTCCATACCGTTTTACGAGCTTTAACCTTTATCTTGTCTAAATTTATACTGAACCAGTTCTATAGTTTAACCGTTATAGTAAAGTAATAGATTAACACGCTTTGTTACTTTCAAAATCGTAATCAATATGGATGGCTGTGAAGTTTATATACGTGATCTCGATTGAAGCTGTTAATCCAAATTAATTCTTAAAGCCTCGTCTTCAAGAGAGAGAGAGAGAGAGAGTGAGAATAAGGGGATAGCGAGGGATAGAGAGAAATAAAGGGAGAGAGTACATACTTCAACCTACAATGCTAGCCTACTGCAGTGGATATCACAAAGCTTGAAATCTACAGTTCTGAGAGATATCAATTTTATTTCGATGCTTTATTTCACTGTTTTAAGCGACAACATACTTAACATACGAGCAAACTTATTTTTAATTGCACAGTTTTAACACTAAATTCCCAGCAGTATCCCAGCAGTGGGAGCGTACGAGGCTGATAATGATGAATGCTGAACACTAAATTATTTATACGAACATTGAAGACGTAGATAATGGACAATTGGAATTTAAAATGTAATGCTAGCAATATCGTTAAAAATAAAAAAGTGATAACCCTGTAAACCTAACGTGTCAGATATTATAAATCCAAGCAATAAAACGTAAAGTTGGCTGTTCAAGTTCCCAGTTTTGAAATATATTCAATGACAACCTGAGCTTCAGAAAGGCACTCCGCAGAATAAACCATGGATTTGCCAAGCTATGAAGAACTTTTTAAACAAATCAAAATTAATTTCTGGCTAATTGGAATCCCATACGGTAGCTCCAAAATCACCTGGAGATACTTTGTGTGCTTTACAAGCCTAGTCATAATGATCATAGCAGAAGCTGCTTTTATTGTTTCTAAGATAACTTCGGTGAATCTACTAGAAATTACTCAACTAGCTCCATGCACATGCATTGGAATTTTATCTTCTTTAAAAATCGTGGCTATTGCAATGAAAAGGCAAAAGATATACGACTTATCTGAAAGCCTGAGTCGTCTCTATGAAACCATTAAAAAGGATTCGGTAAAAGGGCCACTTATAAGGTCTCAAATGATTTTACTAAAACGATTGGTCAAATATTTTTTTATTTTAAATGCCGTGCTGATTTCTGTCTACAACTTTTCATCGCCGGTGATCATTTTTTTTATTTATTTGAAATACGGTGATATTCCATATATATTGCCGTATCAGGTTCTGCTGCCTTTTCAAATTAATTCGTGGACTAAATGGGGATTGGTGTACGTTCACTCCGTTCTATGTGGTAAGTTTTTGTGCTACACTTTCGACCGCATCATCATTTACCATCAGGTGAAATTGCGGTCAAACGTGAGCCCTACTGTATTTGATATTTCTTTAGAAACTGTCGTATTCATTATTCCGCTCTTATTGTAGAGCTTCATATTGTGTATTATATATTAATATATAGGAAAAATCCGTAGACGTTAAAAATCACAAGGTACTTATTATAGTGCGTATTTAATAATTAATTAGATAAAAATAGTACCTATTACGTAGAAAAAATAATTATAATGATGAAAGATAAATGCTAATACTTATAACAGTTTGCTGCTGCAATGACATTATTGTAACTTTGCTGAACGTTATAAATAATTATTTATATTTATTTATTCATAAAAACCACAGCTCTTAAAATTATCTTAACATTACTTATATAAGTTACCTAAAGCCAATAATAATAGAATCAATATAACTAGATTTTGCATTGCTTTTAGTATTTTTATGTGTTTTTATTATTTTGTATAATTGTGCTTGATAACTTTAGTTTTCCTAGTTTTTACTTGTATTTGTTTCATTTTGTTACAGGTTTTATTTGCGTTTTATATTTCACTACAACAGACGTACTGTACTCTGTGTTGACTACACATATCTGTGCTAATTTTAGCATCATCAGCAGTAAAATTGAACAACTAAATGAAAAAAATATTCGTCTTCTTAAAGAGATTATCAAAGATCATCAATATATTTTGAAGTAAGTTTGATAGTATAATTTTATTGAAAAAAACAAATAAATGCTTTTGGCACATTACCACTTCTATTATAATTTTATTACACCACGCGTCAGCCTGACTTTCTTACAGTCTACTTTATTACTATTACCGAATAACAGGCTAACTTTTATTACACTACAAAATTTAACGGACAGTCTTAGTAAGACAGTCAGGGTTACCTGAGTCGCAGGTAGATGGCTGCGTTAGTGACTCTCCTCCCGCGCACAAACGACCATAAGCGCCAGCTTCTGCCCACCCGTGCAGAATAGAAAGAGAACCAAGGAGGATCATGAAGTGGAGAGAACAGAAGGGTGCTTAGGGGTTTAGGCAGTCAAAAACGCCCGAGAACCCTTTAAGTTATCTCTATTTTGTGGCTACTATAGTGGTTCCGACTGAAGATTGCACCCAGCACTTGGTGGCTGACTCCAGTGGCTGCGTCTAGTGGCCATGTTCGGTGGCCCAATGTGCAGCTACTCTAAAATGTCTGTATACATGTTTACAGCATGACTAATTATTGTACAGATTATTTTTTGTTACTGAGACAGTATATACGAATCCTAATGAGATACGGGAAACTGTCTTTTTTATGCTATTTGATATCGAAACGAGCTGGTCGTTCACCTGATGGTAAGCATTACATCGGCTCATAATAATTGCAATGCTACTCAGAACTTTGAAACACAACGGTCTGCGCGGCACTGGAGTGCGCTCTTTACCCTGACAGTCTTACTAATTAACTCAGTATAACAATTGAATAGTTACACAATGTTTTGTCTCTTTCCATTCAGTTTAAAATTATCAAAGTAAACTAACCCAATACATTGTGTTACTAGACCACCGTTTAGTATAAGACCCTGAGACATTTGGTATTAAGTCTCATAAGCCCAGTAATTTCACTGACTATTTTTCTCATTAAACCGGAAAACAGTAAACGGAATACACAACATGTTATTTGATATTACAGGCTATCAGAGGATTTGGAAGATATTTTTACTGGACCGAATTTGTTCAACGTTCTGGTTGGATCTATAGAAATATGCGCTCTCGGATTTAATCTGGCGGTAATACTTTCTTTCAGTATAACTTAAACAGCATAGATGTAAAACTGACGATAATATTTTCAGTATCAAGCACTCAAAAATGCTGATAACAGGAAATGAACCAGTGTCATTTGGCTCTCCATGCTAAACTTAGTAGCAAGTCTCTGGTTGCGTGTATAGGAGTTTGTTAGTTGGCATTGCAAGCATAGAACCACCTGGATGACCGCGCTCGCTGAGACTCGGCTTGGAGAAAGCTCGGTGTAGCGGAGTATTCCGGAGTATAAGTCTATCTAATACCCTTGTCTCTCTTCCATTAATTTCAGATGGGAGAAACGAAACAAATACCGGGCTGTATTTTGTTTTTCGCTTCGGTATTACTGCAGATATTAATGATGAGCGTTTTCGGAGAAAATATTATTACAGAGGTAAAGCAAACTTCAGAGAAAGGTTTTACGTTCGAATAATAAATACGATTAAAATTTGTTACAATAGAAGTTTCAAGATATTCATTCTGTTTATAATGAAAACTGTGTTTAAAAAAAACAACGGAAGGTTTCGTCAGAAAGTGGAGCGAATCAAAAAATAATAAGCAAGATTGTGCAAACTTGCGGCTGAGATGCAAAATAGAGTTTTCACAATTCTCCCGAGAAGTTAAAAACTTTATCAAACAATAAGCAAGGGAATGGAAATGATTTCATTCTAGCAGTCCCACTCCAGAATTTGTGTTAATCATATCATTAATGTTTATTACGGTATAAAATGTCAATAAATACACAAACGATAACTTTCTAAAAATAAATCTAACTACTAGTAATCTATCTTATGCATAATTTAGGTAAGTGCTGCACCGAATGCGGCCATTAGATCAGCCACTAGACGCGGCCACCAGTGACTGAGTGCAGTGTCCAATCGCAGCCACTGGTAGCCACACAATACAGAGAATAAAAAAGGCGCTCGGGTGCTTAGGCTTACGCGTCCAAGCGGTCCCTTCTGTTCTCTCTCATTTTATGCGGGTGGGAAGAAACTGGCGTTGTGATTGTGCGCGGGAGACAAGCCACCCTCTCACCTTGTGGCTCGGTCGTGGCCACTTGAACGCTCAGTTGGCGCCGATGCCAAACAAAATGTATGAAAAATCTTGTCCGCAACATGTGGTCGTGTTAGTGGCTGCGTTCGCCCAAAGTGCGACTGCACTAAAATGAAATAAAAATAATTTCCGTGTAGGAATTTGTCGCATATTGTATTCTGCAGATAGGCGTAGAATTGCTAAAATGATCAAAATTGTTTACTGGTTTAGAGCACTAGAGTTGGAGAAGCAGCTTACACCTGCAAATGGTACGAAATGGATGAGAAGACGAAAAAGACCATTTTGACTTTGATGATAAGGTATGTAAGATCTTGATTACTTCTTTAGATTCCTCAATAGTCAATTTGTTCGTGTATGTATGTTCTACAGAGTATGTAAAGTATGTACCTATCTATCCTTTACTATATTATGATCGATATGAAAAAACCTATTGAAATATGTGAACGGTTATCAACTCACTTTCTGTTTTCAGATCCAAAAAACCTGCGAGGCTGACTGCATACAAGTTTTCTGTCATCAGCTATAGTAGCTTTTGCACGGTCTGTAAAAATATTTAATAAGTTTGGTTGTTGTTTTACATTAGTTATTTTTTTATTATGTAACATGATATGAAGTAATAATTTTGATCCAAGTTCGAATAACTTCTAGGACCTACGTTTTCAACACAGTTGGACAAAAGAAAATACTATAACACCATACCTACGAATCACATATTTCATTTTCTTTAGAAAACTCGAGGTGGTTGGAAGATTTGAACCTACTGAAGATTATCAACCAATCTTATTACAACAGGTTATCACGTCATCGTAGCTTTTTATTAATCTTTAAATTTTGCAAAAAATATTAGGTATCCCACAAACGAGCGTCTTCATACATACATATCATTTGACTATATTATGCATCTATGAGTAGGAGTATTTTACGGTTAGTGCGATTAATTGAAAACCATAATTAATTAGTAAGTCGTAACTACCGAGAACTATTGATACAAATCAGCACAGTAATTTAATGTGATTCAGAATCAAGTCTCAATAAACGCTTCGTTATATTGAGAACTGATAATTATTATTAATTTCAGTACTTAGTTGCAATTTATTTATTCTCAAAGTTTTCATTTATATTTCCATATTTATTTAATAATAAATATCCGGGTGACCGAGTTTTCACAAATTCGCACACTCCGACATATACAAGAATCAGCTTTTGCCCACGGTCTCAACCGCGTTCCCACAGGAACCGTGCATTTTTTCGGGATAATAAATAGCTTTTGTTACTCTCCGGTCCATAAACTATATCTATGCCAAAAAATACGTTGATCCGTTGCTGCGTGAAAGAAGGACAAACGAACAAACAGATAAACACACTTTCACATTTATAATAATTATGTCTTATGGTATTCCTTTGTTGGTGGCATAAGTAGAATGGCGACACCGAACAAAATATAACAGCAAAACCAATCTTGTTCACACGAAATAAACACCGTGGAACCAATTTAATTTGATGAATTAGTGTCATAGACGTACTTAGATGTACCTAGTGGACTAAACGTTCCCGTCCAGCTGTGAGGTGAACGCCTGTGCGTCCAATAGTGATCTTTTTCTAGCATTATCATTGGTCCACATCAGAGGCTTTCAGGAACGGATAAATTCGGACTTGATACCACATAGGGGCATTGGTCGTTGGTAATCTATAGGCTAATATGTACTTAATCGTATGTTTTAATAGCACCTTTTACTTTTTTCAGATTTTAAGCACATCCTGGTCTTACTTCACCATTTTGCGTACCATCTATACGCCACCGGATTCTTAAGATAAGGAAGGAACATGTACCTAATAATAATTATTACAGAATAAGATTATATAATGTGGGTAATTTATAGTTTTAATTCCGCGATAAATTAAAACTATAAATTACCCACATTAAATAATCTTATTTAAAATGGACTTCCGCAAAGTAACGCCTGATTCCATCAAATAAATTATTACAGACTTATCAAATGGTTTTAGAACTAACAACACCTGCTAATGTAATTATTCACATTGCAATTTATTGTGTAATTACATATAATCCAAAAACTTTTCACCAATAGAAAAGTAAATACTAAGATAATTACTTGTATTCGTACTTTTCTCTTTACTGCTTAGGCACGCACCATTTTTCTTCCACGTTTTTTTTTTAATATTTTTAATTCAAATTCAAAATTATTTATTCATATGGGCCCCGAGCACTCATGAAAGTTAAAATAAATGTCTCTAAGTGCCCGTTCCAAATGGGTATAGAGTATTATACTTGTTTAACGAATAAATAAATAACATGATTGTACACCTTTTTTATACAATAGTGCAGTGATAGTAGGGAGGTAGAGATTATTGACTTTTTTTAAATAATTGATACATTGATGATACTTGGTCGGTAAAATAATTTCATATAGAGAGTAGAAAGGACACTTAATCCCGCTAAACAGTTACGTGAGCGTACGTCATCTACATCAAGGAAATATCTGACGGTTTCAAAGGTACCTAGAGTAGCCTCAAAATGGCCATCAGAGATGGGAAGCATGTGGTGGCGGATACCATTGCAGAATTTGAACGGAGAGGGGCGGCGCGGCGACGGGAATGGGACAGTGAATTGAGTAAACAACCGGAGCAGCCATGGTCACTAAAATGACTGCTCGCAGTGGCGCCGTAAGGCGGGTCGGCCCCTTCCCTCTAAAATGGTTGAGGAGAGCGATGGCTGGCACATGCGTCACACTCGTGAACGGGTGCTACCGGTGGGATCTCGTCCACTTCGATTGTGTCCTTATAATTAACTACTATTAATAAACATTTGTAATCCCTATAGTTATATATTAATTAATTAACTACTCTTAAGAAACAAATTTTATTATTATGTATTCGAAATCTTAACAGCTGTGCACTTAATAAACTGCTCTTTATAAACTATTTTTTATTAGTCCTAATAGATATGTGAAACCCTATGATATCTACAATAAGAAATTCTGACAAATTAATTTAATTACCATAAAAGGGTGCGAGCCTTGGAGCTTGCAGAATTTAGTTAAAATAATAAAAAAAGGTTAAATAAAACCTAGAGTCTTTTGAAACTGTCTGACATTTCCTTGAAGCGGGTAAACTCAAATGACCGTTTAGTATTGCGTCCCTTCTGCTCTCTGCATATTTTGTGTCTCAAGTATAGCAGCTGTAAGAGAAATTACCGAAGTAACCGAGGTTATCTTTTAATAAATCCTAAATTGAGTAAGTTTTCAATAAAGAATGTTCCCATATCTGAATGTACTTATTTATCTAAACAGAAATAAAGTATTAATTTGAAAACATTCGATTGGAAAAGTACTTTGATCCGAAATCTATAAAGTACCTATTATTTTGATAAACTCGTGTCAACAATTAAAGATTACATTGATATTTTTGCATCGCAAATATATGTAATTATCGAAACATGGGTCGAAATAAGGTTATGTAAGTAAGCACGATATATGGGAGGTGTGGTCCCGACTAAAAATAAGTAGTACCTCCACATCTCATAAGCGACGCGCTGGATGGTGGGGAAGTGCGACGACATTGAAAATACGTGATGATATCGACTTCAATATACATTTTTGCGAAGTGGTGGATAAACACCAGGTTAGGACTAATTCTTCTGCGAGTGTCCGTCTGGGTTGTTACCAACCCTTTGCTCGTGAAGTCTGCCGCCAAGCAGTAGTGTGCAAGCATCACTGTGTTCCGGTTTGATGAGCAGAGTAGCCAGTGAAATTACTGGGCTTTTGAGACTTAATAACTAATGTCTCAGGGTAACGAGCGCACTGCATTGCCGCGCAGGCCTTAGTTTCAAAGTTCTGGGTGGCACTGCAATTGTTATGGGCCGGCGTTATGCTTACCATCAGGCAAACAACCAGCTCGTCTCGTTACCAAATAACATAAAAAAAAATAAAAAAAAAACGATCTGACTATAGTAATTTGTATTTTCCACCTTTTCTCTTGGCCATGTTTTACTCTGGACAAAATTGTACTAAAACATTGTGGAGATATTTTATAAACGTCGAAACAACGATGCGGATAATGTATTAGATCTTTCATTGCACACCGGGTGCACCGCATATCTTTTATTATGCAAATTCGTTAAATGTTTCAGAGCTACTATATTTTCTTCGGCTGACGACGAAAACATGTCGTTGTGTTATATTGAAATCAAATGCTAGAATGCCCTGTATCACCCTCATCGCCTCGCCTTTTTGACATTGTTGGCCCGCCTCTTTGCGCTACGCCCGCACCTTGCCCACGCCCTTTGTACTTTTCCCGCGCCATAGACTAAGAAGTCGCGGTGCGGCGTTATTTGTGTCCTTCCTTTATCTTAATTTAGCAGAAAAGACCAATAATCAAGTTTTTTTTTTATTACACACTCACTAGGATTCCCTGTGTCGCATGTGGCATGAACACTAACAGAAAAACAACACAAACAACCAAGTCCCAAGAATAAACTTGATATTTATCACAAAAAATCTAACCCGGCCGGGAAGCGAACCCGGGGCCCGTTTGCGGGCTCGCTTTGCAGGCAGGGTACCTACTGCCAACTTAGCCAACTGGCTATTTCTATTCTCCACTTTGAAAAGCTTCAGCGGTTCCGTAGCTTTTAGTTGCTGATGTCACGGATACGTTCTCGCAGTCGTGCACAAAGTTGGGTTTAAAATTATTATTTTATCGAAACAAAGAGCAATTAACCGATATTAAACCCACCTGTTCCTTGTGGCTTGTTTGAAATATTACTCGTGGGAAATAACAAGTTACCAAACATCTGTACCTGCAGGGTGCAAATGTTACTGGGATTTATTATATAGGTAACGAATGAAATGTACAGTTTATCATGTGCCTTCATACATATGTTTGAAGCGATTCTGTTAACATATTGACTTGGTGATTGTGTTCTTTCTTTATTTTTTTCTATATTTCAAGACTAGCTGCTGCCCCGCGGTTTCACCCGCGTGGAGATTTTGGATTACATGGTTTTTATTTTTTTGCGCGGAACTTTAATTATTTTTCTAAAATTAAAGTAACCTATGTTACTCCTTGTAAGATCAGCTATCTGCCAGTGAAAGTCTCGTCCAAATCGGACCAGCCGTTTCGGAGATTACCCGGAACAAACAGACAGAAAGACAGCCAGACAGACAGACAGACAAAAATTTTAAAAATGGTTGTTTTGTTATAGATTCCGTATATACTTTTATATGCATTTAGTAAAAAGCTGTTATTTTAATATTACAAACAGACACTTCAATTTTATTTATCTGTATGGATATCGAGCCAAGTAGATCGTTGCCCTGATGGTAAGCATAACGCCTGGCCTTTGAGGTGTCACCAATTTCCTTGCAACACTAAGTTATCCGTGGCATTACAGTGCATTCGTTACGAATCAAGTATTAAGATGTTTCATAATGCTCATTAATTTCACTATTTTGCTCATCAAATCAGATCACAGTAATGCATGCACTCTGCTGCTTGGCGATCGACTCGAGGAAATCGTCTGTTCCCACCATGACGTACCTCGCAGAACCATGGTCCCAGGTTTTAAAGTATTGACCTACACTCACAGTGCGATAGCAATCATGTCCATTGCCTGTGAACATGATTATAAAAATAGAAAGTGGTAATTGCAGTTATCGTAAGTACTTAATTATCAGGATTACTGTGACGCCGGACAATTAACCTTTGCAACCAATTAATCAAAAATTATCTGCGTAGATATCTAAAGCCTACTCGGGAAGTTTGCCAGGGGGTTTAGTATAATACTATAGTCATAAACACAATGATTTTACTGATACCGTTTGTTTATCACCTACTTCTACTACTTTACAAATTTTTATTTTGTTTACGTCCGAATTATAGAATTGAATCCATTTAGTCCAATAGGATTAAATTCCAATAGCAGCGGCACACATTCTTAATTGTTAACTGCATAATCGTGTGGAGGCATTTATTTTGGCTCTGAGCAGAGCAAGATAGTTCCTTGTAATCTTGGTTCTCTGGATATAGAAAATCTTGGTTTTTAAATTTTTGATATTTATTTAAGTGACACGCACGAAGATAAACATTAGCACTTCACACCGAGACAGCCTCTTCTTACAAATCTTTTCCAGCAACAAGCCTGATCGCGTTGTAGTAGTACTGTTCTATCTTCATGGGATAGCTCTTCCAAATATTGGCTGGAAGCCTTGGAGTCTATTGAAAGTTAAGCCAAAAAGTTTATAGAGGACGACGAAAGGGTTGCGAGTTCCAGAATCTGGAGAATCATAGCAAAATTTGCCAGTTTGTCGATATTTTACGGGAAACGTTTCAGAGAGTTTCCGGTGCAATAACAAAACCTAATTCCTAAAAAAACAGTATTAACCCTCTTTTTGGTTTTCAATCAATTGCGGCGAAAATAAACAATGGATTTGCCTGTAATCAGATATAAGTAGATAGGTATCGGTAATTTTTAGCCGGAAACATTCCCACTAGGGATAAAACTGAAAGTATACGGCCTACGTACTAAGTATAAATATAATCCCCAGTCACCGATCACCCTGCAATCCCCTAGTATATAGGTACCTATATATATAAAACATAGGTTCATATCTGTAAGCAACTGGAGTTGTCATGCTCACGAAAAAAATTCTGCTCGCGGCGGCATCGTGTGGCGGGTCGCCCTCTTCCCTCAGTAATGGTTGAGGAGAGCGATGGCTGGCACATGGGTCATACTCGTGAACGGGTGGCACTTGTGGTGTTTGGTCAACTCCAGTTGTAATCCTTCTGTTGTCTTGTAATTTAGTTCTATTTTAATTTAGTTTAAGACCATAGTTCCCGTCTTGATGTTTTTCTTTATCATGTTTATATCGTTAATTTCTATTAATATATGACCTAATCTTATAAGAGTATGGACCACGTGTCAGTAGAGTGTAATGTAAAAGAAAAAAAAAAGAAAAATATAAAGATAATGAATGAGTGTGACGGGTGTAGATAATTAAGTTTTAGCAACGTAAACAAGAGATTAGAACTAAAATTACTATTGTTACGGTAATCAACTAAATAACAATGACAATAACATAATATCACAAGTTATCAAAAATAATTATTATTCTAGTACGTTTGGAACTGATAGCAGAAATTCTTTAGTCTTGAGTGTTTTACTAGACAAGCTTTTTGCTAGCACTAGAAAATTTTAGAGCTTAGTCATACATTCATGTAACGGAATATTTACCATGGCAAGTATTGAGCGACATGCACGCAATATTTCGACTCTGTTAATAGCATCATGTTCACAGGAATACAGCGTCGAAATATCATCATATTGAGCTACCTCATCGCTCAATAATAATCATGCTAAATATCCCGTTACAATGTATCCGTGCTATAATTATTAATGTTGTTGTGTGTTTGTAGGTTTGTTGTTAACTATAATGTCAGAAAAGGAACAAGTGGCGTACAGACTGTTGGTTTGTTCTTCTTTCATGCAGCAACGGAGCAACAGATTGACAATTTTATTTATCGAAAAGACTGCACTGTACTTGCACTGCTGGTAAGATAGTGGTTAATTAATTGTTATCTTTTTACAAGAGTTGGGTGCGGGTAGTGGTTTATAACCCTCACATCTCTCACTTACGCTCAAGACGCTAATTTGGTTTAGGGGTTAGTTACCAAACCAGATTTACTAATAATACGGCAGTGCTTTAAACATCCTTTATTTGATTTCTTTATGTCAAAACAACAGAAGGAAGACCAATTTCTTTCCAAAATCAAATTTTCTCCAACACGAATGACGCATGAGTTGAACTTGTGCCAATATTTTATTTAAATCGCCAAAAGTTTCCTCGCTTGCGCCTGAAACATTGCACGGGTGTTATAAAAGGAATAATATCAGTTTTTATTGGAATCCATTCGAGAGCTTAGAATAATATTCGTTTGAGTGATTGTCAGTGGAGATTACGAGTGGATTCTAAAGTTTGCGAATATAATTTTGTTTAGCACGAAGTATTTAAAGTTTAAACTATCGTCGGGTTATAGACTATATATAACTACTACGACTGTTATTCCTAGGCTGACTTGGTTGGAACCCTGCTTACAAAGCGAGGGGGCCTTTGGAAAATAATTCTAGCGAGTCGGTGGCCAACATCACTCCCAGTATTATTTATAATATTGGCTAATTACATTATAATTAATAATATATAGTTAAACTAGCTGTTGTCCGCGGTTTCACCCGCGCGGTGGTAATGATTTTTATTTTTTGCGCGTACCCTAATTATTTTTCCAAAATAAAGGTAGCCTAAGTTACTCCTTGTAAAATCAGCTACCTGCCAGTGAAAGTCCCGTGAAAATAGTTCCAGCCGTTTCGGAGATTACCCGGAACAAACAGACAGACAACAAGAAAAATTTAAAAAATGGTTGTTTTGTTATAGTTACTGTATGTACTTTCATATGCATTTGGAAAAAAACTGTTATTTTGATATTACAAACAGACACTTCAATTTTATTTATTTGTATAGATTTGGCTAAAAACACATAATATGCATATACGAGTAGAAATATATATTATCTAGAAAGTGAGTTTGAATTGGTATGTTGTCCCGGAAGGGAGTGATTAGGACCATGGTTGTCGACACGTTGTGAGAACCCCCCTTGAAAAAACGACATTTGAAATATCCATGAAATAACAAAAAACTCAGGTTGTATATTACATTTTAAATATAGAAATATATTTATTACATTACATTATGTATTTTTAAATAAGCTATCTATTCGGATACAAATATATTTACATTGTGTATTTTTAAGTCATTAAAATAATTCTGTACTTAATTCTATTTTGGATTAATTCACCAATACCGTTTTAATAAAGTGATGATCCAAAACGTGATCAGATAATAAACCGTTTAGATAGATTGATGCTCGGATTAACACTTTTCAATGAGATAAAATAACATAATAAATAGAAGACACGGAAACTTGTCTCTCATATTCACTTGGACTACAGTGGACATCATGAAAAGCGCACTCGTGATTTTAGTTCTTGGAACAGGTATGCGTAATTTCAACATTTGCAAATATTATATTAGGTATGAATGATATTATCAAGTGTTACCTACAAGTAAAGTCGTGATGCAAGTCGTCGTCGTGTGCAAAAACCCTTTTAGGAATACTAATTATACCGTAAGACATGGAAAAAGTTCAATTACCTTGCCAGTATTGAACTTGCTCTAAATGTCAAAGTTTTTTGGACTTGATACTTGTACTACTTATTCTGTCCTAGTATTGATATGAGTTTCATCTCGTAGTTGTCATTGTCATAACTGGGTATTGCCTGTATTTGTATGTACCTGTAACATTGTGACTAATCAGTTTGCTGCAAGAAACACAGTTTCACTCCCCCCGCACCACAGCCCTAGATGGGATTTCGAATCCCATAAGGGCTTCTAAAACTTCATTGGTTTCAGCGTATTTAGCGTCTGGAGTACCAGTAGCAACCCCACACGACTACAGCCTCGACCATGGCTACCCCCGTTTTATCAAGTTCCCGGACGGTGATGGTAACCTACACGATGTGGATCTTGAAGCTGAACCTGACATGGAACTTGTGAACGACATTAGTAGAAATCCTGCCAACAACGCATACCTGCTGTTTACGAGGCAAGTCCATGATAACTTTTTTATATTGCAAGGTCAACAGGAAGTCGTTCACCTAAAGGTAGGCTCTACGGCTTCCCATAACAGTAATTGCAGTGCCACCCAGAACCTTGAGACAAAAAGAAAGGCCCACGAAGCACTGCAGAGTGCTCGTTACACTTAGATATTAATTATGAACCAACTGAGTCTCAAATGAACACAATAACGCAAGCCCTCTATTACTAAACTGTGGACTGCAGAGGAGTATCTCTGGAGTAATATCACCACCTGGTGAAATAACGATACAGTAAACAAAAAATTATAAAATTTTTAAAAATAAATATGATAACATACGCCAGCCTAGACTAATACATAAAAATGACTATTAAATCAAACGTTCTTGAATAGTAAAAAAAAGCAGGTACGATAAATGATTGATAGATAGATGAAAATAGAAAGGACGTTTTCTTTTCTTAAAATTTTAGAGCCGTCTTCTATTAAATCACATCTTCTCTCTTTCTTGTGCTTCATCAGATTTTGATTTATGAATCAAAATCTTTTTTTGGAAGTTGTTTAAGAGTAAATTATAAGCAGTCCTTGAAACAATAAATTATAATTAATAACAAAAATAATGCAACATGAAAAAGATTATGATGACAAATTACTTTATGATAATGAGTTGATAAAGGTTAATTAAATTTTCCTAAAATGTCATTCAATGTTGATGTAGAATTACCTACTGTAGAGCTCTTGAGCTCTAATTACAACAGCAAGGACACTTCAAAAAGAATAAAAAATCTAAGGTCGCGAACTGGACAGTTTTACGGATCATTAGATATTATTTTAACAAGTTTCTTTCACCGTAAGTGCTTGTCTAGTTGCTTATAATAGTAAATTACAGAATCCTGATCAGAGCGAGGGCTACGAGGGCCGAGATGAATTATTTTTTTCACGAGTTATGTACTCTACTTATGTACCTACTATATTTATCAAATTATAGCTCAATTTACATAATAGCTCCATTCAGCTAGCCAGTAGGTAGCTACATTTAGTACGGTTTAATAGTTTTTTGTACATAATTCACTTAGTTGGTGCTTGTTTCAAATTCAATATGTTTTTATTCACTTCTATCGATTACGTAATCAGCACTTTTTCGAGTGGTCATGGTCAAAACATCCATAATCCATATTCATTTTCTTAGAGCAATTTATCTCTCCAATGCCTTCCTAGATACCTACTTACAAGTTCGTAGTAATCAGAATGATAGCATAATGATAAGTTTCTTACACTACACATTTCTATCAGGTGGGTCATCTGCTTCTTTGTAATAAGAATATATATGTTTTTGCTATCTTATCACATAAGAAAAGAATTAAAACATGTTTGTGTCATTAGAACACAATTCACGTAAATTCAATTCAATTGTGCGTAGGACCCGTAATGATTGATTGGATATTTATCCGTGTTAAGTTTTTGATTTTATCTATTACTTTGGAGTAATAATAATCGTAAATTGGCCAATCAATGCATGTTCGAGTATTATTTTGCTATTAAATCCCTGCCGTGTGCTCCCGGCTAAAAATAGTACCACTTCACCTCTTTCCATGGGTGTCGAAAGATTCGCAAAAGGAATATCCAGGGAAAGGGCAGCATCCAGCTGATGACCAAGTATAAAAAAGACTTAATTGGCTGATGAAACCATTATCCTAAAACTTTTTCTTAATGGCTATTTAATTGTCTCGATAAAAATTTGATATAGGTATAGTAGATTTATTATAGTTATTATATCTAGAGCCTGATTTTAAATTTGAATGATATCCCGAAAGGAGGTCAATCTACTCCTGGAGGTAAAATTATTTGATTTCGAGTTTTTTAAATTCGTAATTTTCCATTGAAGAAAGCACATTTAATGTTTACGTCAAAATTCTACTACAGAACCTCCGGGCGACTCTAGATCAGCTGATTCACTTGAACGTGGTTGAACTTTGTTAAATCATAACATTATCATTCATAATCAACATTGATTAGAAGAGCCTTAGAAAAAATGCAGAAAATGCTTCACGTTTGAAGTTATTTCTTTTTATTTTTGGAAATTGTGATTGATGTTTTTCCAAAGGAGGTTCTCACAATTTGTCGACAACCATGGTCTTAATTAACCCCTTCCGGTATAACCAAAGATCAATTAGTTTCTTTTTTTTTATGTTATTTGGTAACGAGACGAGCTGGTCGTTTGCCTGATGGTAAGCATAACGCCGGCCCATAACAATTGCCACACAATTGCAGTGCCACCCAGAACTTTGAAACACAAAGGCCTGCGCGGCACTGCAATTTACTCGTTACCCTGAGACGCTAGGTATTACGTCTCATAAGCCCAGTAATTTCACTGGATACTCTGCCCATCAAACCGGAACACAGTAATGCTTGCACACTACTGCTTGGCGGCAGACTTCACGAGCAAAGCGGTGGTAACAACCCAGACGGACACTCGCAGAAGAGTTAGTCCTCCCACTAACTGTTTCTCAGAACACAGAAACTAACTTCAAAGTCCATTTAAAGTATCTTCAATCAGTGGTCAGTCAGTTCAGCCTCTTTAAATGTTTACTATTAATTCCACCTACAGTTAAGTACTATTCCTTTATAGGCGCAACCCAAGCTCGGCGCAGACTCTGGTTATAAACAACGCAAATTCCATCACATCTTCCAATTTCAATGCGAACGTTCCAACCGTCGTGATCGTCCACGGCTGGCTCAGCAATCAGAACACAGACATCAACCCTACTATCCGTGATGGTAAGATTATTGAACATGAAATTGGTCTTACATTGTTTAAAGCCTCATTGAATCTTATCTAATACTAACCGTAAGATATAATTAACGATAATAATCGTAAAGTGACTACATTTAGGGCCAATTTTTCAATTGCACTTTAACGAAGTGTTTGCTATCCAATCAATTAATTTTCATGTTTATAGTGTGTTTTTAGGGTTTTTTATTTCAAAATTAATGGACCGTTAGCTAACTAAGGTTTATTTCTTTAGAATGCCATACAATTTATTTACGTCTGTCTTCACCACAGACTTAGATGATTCATGGAATTATCTAACAGGACGCTGACTTTTGAAAAATCGGCCTTTAAAAGTGTTAACCCACATTTTACTGCTAACAGGTAAATGGTTAAATGTTCTGGTCTATATAACCAGAAGACGTGGTTTCGAATCCTGATGACGGTGATATTTTCGATATGCATAATATGTATTTATGATTACAAGCATGGGTTTAGGAAGTATCTCTAATTATGTATTCGATCTGTTGTAATTTGAAATTGAAATGAAAAACGAACTAACGAATAACGTGGCTGTATTCATACTCATTCATTTTAAAAACTTAACAACACTGGGAGAACTAAGTTATATTTTTAACAACCTATTTTAATCTCTTAAATATTTTACAGCTTACCTCAGAAAGAGTGACGTCAACGTTATTGTCATGGACTGGAGGCGCTTGGCTCTCTCCGACTATGCCACAGCAGTCATTGGAGTCCCCGGTGTTGGTCGAGGCTTGGGCCAATTCATGAACTTTTTGAACCAAGTAACCCGTACTCCTTTCTCCTCCATGCACTTGGTGGGCTTCAGTTTGGGAGCTCATGTAGTCGGAAACGCAGGTCGTGAGATGGGTGGAAGAGCAGCTCGTGTGACTGGTACGTCAAATCAGTCTTTTGTAATTTTCTTCTAACTTTGAGATTTCATCTATACTTTTTATTTCGCTTTAAATTTAAACATTTCTTTTCAAATCTAGGTCTCGATCCCGCTGGTCCTCTATGGAATCTCAACTCCAACCGCCTGAATCCCAACGATGCCGTTTACGTTGAGGCCATCCACACAGACGGTGGCTACACCGTTGGTGGTCTTGGTATCGGATCTGCTATTGCCAACGCTGATTTCTTCCCCAACGGTGGTATCTCTCAACCCGGCTGTCTGACCAACATCTGCAACCATAACCGTGCCTGGGAGCTTTTCGCTGCCACCGTTTCCTACAATCACTTGATTGGTCAGGAATGCTCGAGCTCTCTCCAGATCACATTGAACAGTTGCCGTGGTAGTAGTTTGAACATGGGCAATGATAATTTGAATAAGTGGGGGTAAGTTTCGTATAAATCTCTTTTTAATACGCTTTTATGAGCTTCACCTGTAACTGACTTACTTTCTAACTATGTAATCAATTTTAACTGACTTCTAATAATTGTCGTATTGAAACGAACTTTCTATATATTGTATATGCAGTTTGGGCGACAATATTATCATTTGTTATCATGGAGTTGCTCTTATGGTAGTGCCAGGAGGTGGATAGTAGGTACAACTCTTCAGTGGCTACAAGTAAACCCCTTGAGTTTGGACTCATTTGATTCATTTTGACGAGTCCGATATATTGCACTTGAGCCAGGAGGAGTGAGCGTACTTTTTAGTTTTTTAAACTAGGTACATAAAGTGCAGTGTTTTTAATACTGACTACTATTATTGAGAGCCAGTTTATTATTTTCCAAACAGTCAATAGCAATATAAATATAAAATAGATCCTATTTGTTTCAAAAGTTTTGGTAGGTACTGTAATATTAATGGGCAGCCGTTACGCTTACCACCAGGCACCTCGTTAGCACGTAGTTTGAAAGAAGCCAAAACACTTCATTATAAAAAATTAAGTAGTCTTTACAAATTGACAGAACCTCAAGTCATTAGTACGGTTCTAAAATGTTATTTTATACTTTTCAGATCTGGAATGTATCGTTTGGACACCCAGCGGCGATATCCTTTTTAATTATCAATGGCATATAGAAGCTCAAAAAACTGAACCCATCGACTGAACGCTGTGAAATCAAAACACATCCATTTTATTTAATAAATGAATTTATGACGAAATGCTGAACTGCAGAAATGTTCAATTTCTAATTTGCTTTATGAGACTGAAAAACAATTTAAATAAAGTACATGTATTAAGTAAGAATTATCAAAATTAATTGCCGACGATGTATAATGTATTATGACATGCCTAATATAACGTACTATGTTAAAATGTAGACAATTAAATAAATGAAATGAAATGAAATCCTACTTATTCACTATTAAAGATCACGTATTACCTACTTTCTCCTCTTGAGTTAAGTATGTAGGAGTTAGTTGAATAAATGCCCCCAAAACGGTATACCTAGCAGTAATTTAACCATAGGCAATGAACTTGAACAAATGGGAAAATATCATTCCACGAAGTTAGTTAAAGAATGGTTTCTAAAATAACTTTTTAAAGCATTATGAAATATATTTTATAGTGTTAACCGACACTAGCGGATGTTCACACAAATATATACATTACAACTACCTGCGAGGTTCGAATCCTGATGGAAGCGAAATTTTTGTGATGTATATATTTGTGTGAACTTTTTAAAGCAGTTGGGTCAATGCCAGATATTTATGTTTAGTGGCAGAAATATCTGAAACCGCTAATCTGATTCTGAAAACTTATTTACTGATAGAAAGCTACACTATCCGGGAGTGACATAGGTTTTGTTTAATTTTGATACTTACTTCCATTCCCGGCTAAGGTTACGTTATATTTTGTGTTACTTAGCTTCGTAATTATTGAACGGAATTGGATGAAATTTTAGGTGGGTAACGTAAGTAGAGTAGGTAGTCGTTGTATTAATTTTATATTTTATCCTGGTTCCTGGTGTTCGAAGCAGCGGGCTTATGCTAATTTTTTTTATCAAAATATACTATAGCTGTTAGGCGACCGATTTTTAACTTGAGGGAAGTTGTCAAGCGAGATCTGGAAACTGCTACTGTTGCTGATAAGATTTTCATCACGATCCTTTACAAAAATCTTTAAAATTAACTTCATAATTAAAGTTATTCTATCACTGAGTCGACACCGCTTAAACGATGCACATGCATGTTCCATTTATGATCTCATGGTGGAGCCAGGAGGTGGATAATTGAGCTCTTCAGCAGGGGCGTATTTACCCTAGGGCCAAAAGGGCCATGGTCCGGGGCGACAGGCTGCGAAGGGCGACGTAAGCAGAAAAAAATTAAAAAAGCCTACCTAATTAATAAGGCTCTTATTAATAAACAGTGCTAAACGGTTGAATAACAGTTAGTTCAACTGTGTCTTGTCTCTTTCGATTCAGTTTAAAACTGTCAAAGAACAATAAAGACAGAACATACTTTAACTAAACCACCGTTTAACACTGTTAATTAATAAGAGCCTAACTCTCGTAATAAGGTGCTCGTGGGTATAAGTTTGATACACATCAAGAAGTGGGGCTTTCGTGTTATATATACCGGCAGGGCGGCGGGGCCTGCAGGCCCAGGGCGCTGAATTCTAAAATACGCCTCTGCTCTTCAGTGGCTATAAGTAAACTCTTCGAGTTTGGACTCATATGATTCGTTTTGACGGGTTTAACTTATTGCACTTGGTGTCGAGGTTCTGAAGACGAAGTCAGGGTGTAGAGGTGTGTTATTTACTTTATTTAAAGTAAATAAGTACTTTATTTTGTTAGTGGGAGGACTAACTCTTCTGCGAGTGTCCGTCTGGGTTGTTAGCACCGCTTTTGCTCGTAAAGTCTGCCACCAAGCAGAAGTGTGCAAGCATTACTGTGTTCCAGTTTGATAAGCAGAGTATCCAGTGAAATTACTGGGCTTATGAGACTTAATACCTAATGTCTCAGGGTTACTTGCGCACTGCAGTGCCGCGCAGGCCTTTGTGTCTCCTTTGAAACCCAGAACTTTTTCTGGGTGGCACTGCAATTTTTGCCGGCGTTATGCTTCCCATCAGGCAAATGACCAGCTCGTCCCGTTACCAAACAAAATTAAAAAAAAGTAAATGTAATTATTACTAACTACAGTTCGTCACTTATTGATCTACAAATAAAACAATACTAGAATGAATACATTCAACAATACATTCCATTGGTCATTAATTTATAAAGCATCTGCCCTTAGCTTCGACCGCGTAGTATATATCTTTATAGCCTATGTGCTATTCCAGAACCCAATCTAACTACATTCCAAATTTCATCAAAATCGGTTTAGTAGTTACGGAGATACGTGGCAACAAACGTTTACACACACGCACACGCGCGCACACACACACACACACATACACACACACACACACACAAACACACGCATAAACACACAAACTATCGCAATTATAATAATAGTAGGATAGGACAGGATTTGGTCTCAATCGCCAAAAATTCGGTATTTTTTAAGAAAAATGTTAAAATGCAAATACTATCTCAAAAACTAACATCGACTTAATTTAACAAAATAGATTTATGAAGTTTAATATACAACAATATACGTCTATACATAGGATTATTTACATTTCAATAAAAAACTAAGAATTTATCAATTAAAACCAAAATTAAACAAAACCTTATAAATAAAAAAAAAATTAAATTAAATTTGTTGCAATTGTGCAACTCCACCCGTCCTGCCAAAAATACGTCCACAACAATAACAAATATTATATCGTACTACACTTATTATCTAACTATACAAATTAATGTTATCACAATATAAAGGTGTAATATAGGGAAAAGAACATACAATTTCTCTCATAATCATTTATAGCATAATAATGAGTTTATCTTCTATACATCTATACAAATAAACAAAATTGAAGTGTCTGTTTGTAATATCAAAATAACAGCTTCTTACTAAATGCATATGAAAGTATATACGGTACCTATAACAAACCAACCATTTTTAAAATTGTTGTCTGTCTGTCTGTTTGTTCCGGGTAATCTCCGAAACGGCTGGACCAATTTTGACAGGACTTTCACTGGCAGATAGCTGATGTTACAAGGAGTAACATAGGCTATTTTAATGGTAGAAAAAGAATTAGGATTCCGCGCAAAAAAATAAAAACCATGTAATCCAAAATCTCCACGCGGGCGAAACCGCGGTGCAGGAGCTAGTTTACTTAATAATTGTAACACCCATGTGTGTCATTATCAGTAGCAAATTTAGAGATTGCTATCAAGTTTCTTGATAAACACCTTATAAATTGCGAGTCACAAGATTTTAGCGTATAGTCACTCGAACAGGGATCATGAAGGGAGCACTGGCAGTTTTACTTTTTGGCTTAGGTAAGTGAAATATCAGTTATATATTATCAAATATACAAGGTTTATTGTAGAGAGTGAGACAAACTCGATGGTCTTATAGGGTGGCAAATTTAAAAATACAAATTGATTAACGATGGAATGCCGCCAGCTTGCTGGGTACGCTGCAAGGTGGTACATTTCAATTATCTATAGACCCCTACTATGACTTGTAGATAATTGTACTGTTTTAGAGTTACATGTAGTGTTTTTGTAATAGCTAGCTAAAAAGGATTTAAGCTAGTTGAAAATAAAAAATTAATATAGAAGATGACTGAAATTTGCAGTGTTTTTTTTTAATTTAGTATGTTTTCTAAAATTTTGCCTCTTTTTTGGCTACATTTTCCTAAATTTTTGGTTAGTTATTAGTCACCGATGTAGCATTAGTATCTTTATCAAAGACAAAAAGTCAGATGGTCGACATTGTAATACCTAAGCTTTAAAGTTAGACAAGCATTTAAAATACTTGGTCGCCTAAATTTAGATCTTTTTAAACCGATCAAAATTGAAGCTTTATAAATGTTTTATTTCATTTTAATTTTAGAGCTTCAAAGTAACAATTATGTTATGAGTTTAACATTTCGATATACCAAAGATACATCGGAGGTTAAAAAACAATAAAAAGTGCAATCGAAAACTAGCACAAAAATTAAAGAGGTAATATTTCGGTATACCATAAAAAATATTTAAAAGAAAAAACATTAAAACGGAGTACCTATTCTAAATGTGTCTACCTATGCATCAAACAAGTTATCCTAACTCTCTGCTAAACATCCTGTATAATTAGATAGACCATGCTTTTGTTACATTAATTGTCAGTGAACGTTTCCTTTGCAACTTGTGTGACTTTCAATCCGACGCACGTACGTAGACGCACGTAGTTCGAATCTCGACTCGGCCCGCACCAATAATTTGTATCAAGTTATGTGCGAATTTATCACACGCGCTCTAAAAACGGTGAAGAAAAACATCGTGAGAAAACCCGCATGAACAAAAACCACAAAATTCGACAACATGTGACATCCACACCAAGCCCAACCGGGCCTGCATGGTGGATTATGGCCAATACTTCTCTATTTCTGAGAGAAGGCCGGTATCCCAGCAGTGGGAGCGTAAGAAGCTGATAATGTTCCCTTTAGAAAACCCATTCAACAAACATAAATACATTTGAGTTTGTTGCGAATAAATTAGTTTTACCTTGTACCTTGTTTTACCTTGTAATGAAATTTGAAACGGGATAATAACATGTGCATTGTGCAAATGTGCATAGCATTATAGTACCTACGAAAAAGACAAAACATTAGATTCAAATAAAAACTATTTTACAATTTGGCTCAATAAATCAGCATTGCGATCCAACGAGGCAATCGCCCCAGCGTACTGGATACGCTGCCAACTGATAGTGGGCTAGAACATTTGGATCATATTCAGGCCTACAACTGCTTGTAGATTATCCAACTGTTTTTGTAGATAAGTTACATGCAGTCAGCGGTAGTGATTATGTATGTAGCCGGTTTAAAAGAACTCACAATCAATACCCTCAAATAAAATAATTGAACATAGCCATGAAGCAGATGACGATTTACATATGAAAATATGGTAATTAATATTTGAGTCTAACTGTAGTATTAAACTTAGTAACAAAATCCCTAAGCAATGAACCACCACAGTAGATGCGTCTCAGACTCGATCAGAGGATTTAGCTCGCGGGCCGGGACACAATGCTGCGGGAGCGGAAAAAAATCTTAGTAACAACCCCTAAGTTTCAAGATAAAAATATCGTTGAAGAGGTAGAAATAAAATTAACCACATTTTTTCCAATTTTACAGCTTATTTCGCCTCAGCGGTTCCCGTTAGTGATCCGCAAGCTTACAGCCTCAACCATGGCTACCCTCGCTTCATCAAATTTCCCGATGCCGAGGGGAACCTGCACGACGTAGACCTCGAAGCTGAACCCGACATGGAAGTTCTCGACGAAGTCACCAGGAATCCTGCTAACAACCTGTATCTACTGTATACTAGGTTAGTTATTATAATTATTCTAATTTCCGGGATGTTTGATAGGTGTTAATGGAGCCGTAGATATTAAGAAGCTATTAAGGGAGGATATTAAGAGGTAGATTTTAATTAAAATACAAGTAAACTATCGTGTATTCCCAGTTGCCGCCACTGGTGGTAATCGGAAATTAAAATCCCAGTTGACACTAGTGGTGATCAGGAATAGATGGTTAGTAATAGTTAGTAGACGGGAATTACTGACAATAAAAACAAAACATTGTCAGTCGCACTTAGTACAATTCCCATTTGGAATACCGATTAACGCTGACTGTGATACTTAGTTTCTAAATATGAAATCCTTATTCACAGATAAAGAACGCTATGCATAATAAATCCAGTTCTAAACCATCTGAATTGCGCCACTGCATTACACGCTATTCCGATTCACGCTATCACTAAAGAACGCACTAATAACACTATGGTTCTAAATCACGTGAACTCTAATAACTGCATTTGTAAAATACGCTAAACATACGTGGACAGGGGTTGTAATGACATACACTGTTGTAAGATACGAATAAAAAACCTGGAATATTATTATAAATGTCTGATGACTATAAACCGGTCTATATGAAATGAGACTCCGGCACCAGCCAATTCTTGCTATTAGCATGCCTTCCATTTAATTATAATTATTATTGTGGGGAGACAAAGCAGACTCCAATTGCGGAAGAGTTACATTTTACCGCTATCTGACCTGATCTCAACTGACGATGTAACCCAAGGTGAAACTAGCAGCAATTTCTTCCACAGAAACACATGTCCTAACATCGATCGTTTCGAAGGTGTCCTTTAAAAAAATTTATATATTATTTTCAATAAACTTTACAGGCGCAACGCAAATTCGGCTCAGACCCTGGTCATCAACAACGCCAATTCTATCACTTCTTCTAACTTCAACGCTAACGTCCCTACTGTTGTGATAGTCCATGGATGGCTCAGCAACCAGAACACTGAACCAAACCCCAGTATCCGCTCTGGTAAGGAAATTTATATTTATTCAAACATTTCGATTAGCAAGAAATCATAATTACATTCGTCGTCACATTCACTTGAATACTTAAAAACAATAATTAACAATCATAACTAATCACATTCACACAATACCAATGAATTACAATAGAATAAATTCTTTACTAAGAACTTTCAATACTGGATTTGTGTACCAAAGAATTCCGTTATTCATTATTTGCGAATTACGAATTATTATTGTTTGCAGCGTATCTCGACAAGAGTGATGTCAACGTTATTGTTATGGACTGGAGACGCCTTGCCCTGTCTGACTATACTACAGCAGCCCTTGGAGTCCCTGCCGTTGGACGAGGCCTGGGCCAGTTCCTGAACTACTTACACCAAGTCACCGGTGCTCCTTACAACACTATGCACTTGGCTGGCTTCAGTTTGGGTGCTCACGTAGTCGGGAACGCTGGACGAGAAATGGGCGGCAGAGCTGCTCGGGTCACTGGTACGTTATGTTCTGATAAAGACAGCATTAGTTTTAGTCTGTGATTCGGGTAGATGAATGTTGCAGAGGCCGGCTGTTAGAGTCATTTTAACTTTCATAAGTGCTCCTTTGGGGCCTATTTGAATAAAGACTTTTGAATTTGAATTTGAATTTGAATGCTTTTTAAAAATGGTGCAGATATTTAGAGCAGCATATAAGTGTCCGTATATAATATATAACTGTCCCTAATATACGATTTGACAAGTATAAGTATCTATACTTACATTTTTTAACGAATAGTGCTAAATTCTCAGTCGTTAATAGACTACGTATGCAGCAAAGTATTACGCAAATTTTTATCATTATTTAATACAAATAAATATTAAATCTAAAATTAGGTACTTATATTAAAGTTCCACATGACAATTTGTTCAGATAACATTCCTGGGAGAATTTGAAAAAATTCGCGAAACAGGTTCGTCAAACCGTTTTAACTCAATCATTTATTCTGTGCAATTACAGGTCTGGATCCTGCTGGTCCTATGTGGAACTACAACTCCAATCGTCTAGGCCCCAACGATGGTGTTTACGTTGAGGCCATTCATACCGACGGTGGATACACAATTGGTGGTCTTGGTATTGGATCTGCTGTTGCCAACGCTGACTTCTTCCCCAACGGTGGTATCTCTCAACCCGGCTGCCTTACCAACCTCTGCAACCACAACCGTGCCTGGGAACTCTTCGCTTCTACTGTCACTCACAACCACTTGACTGGCAGGCAATGCACCAATACTCTACAGATCACATGGAACACCTGCCGTGGAAGCAGCTTCAACATGGGAAATGATATCTTAAACAAATGGGGGTAAGTGTCAAAAAACCCCCTAATCAAATTTTGCCATTTAAATTAAATAACTGTCTGATTAACCTAAAAGGCTCTCGAGTCCTAAAAACGACAAAAATAGAACCACTTTGTCTTCATGACTTTTCGAAAATTAACTTTTAGGTGAACGAAGTGGAAAAAAAGCAAAAAATCAGCTACGTTTTAAAACATCTAAAATTCAGTTTCTATCAATAAATCGAGTTACATTAGTTTCCACGCCCTAACATAGTGGATACTTTAATATCACCTGGTACTAATATTCATTATTTTCATTTCAGAACTGGACTTTACCGCCTGGACACTGGCTGGAGATACCCCTACTAAATGGTTTTCTAATAGTTAAAAGATGATTATGTAAACGAGAAAATCGGACTATCTGGAATTTATAAAATTAAAAATTTAGACAGAGACAGTATTGAGAAAGAATTTGTAAAATGTATAATGTAACAAAACTTTGAATTTCAACACTATTGTTGTCAGCGATAAAATAACGGCTGTTATGTATAACATTGTAATGTAAATATTCTCAGCTCAATAACTATTTACTAAAATATTATGCATAATTGAAAGCTATGATAAAAATATTAAATGACTTTAAAAATATTTTTTTTCTCTCGTTAGTAACCTAACACCTAACCTAGCTTTAGCAATCATCTTAAGTAATGATTTCTCCACACATATACAACGCATCTATCTACTTGGCGAAAAATATATATTAATATAAAGGTGATAGTCAGACAGGAAAGCAATAGAAAATATTCTACCAATACCTATGTTGGGCTAAATCACCATGTTTTCTTTCAACAAAATCTCTAACTCATTGTATAGTTCGAAAAAATACGACATAGGTAGGTAGGTACATCAGATTAGCAAGCGAACTTATTGAGATATCATTGCTTTTAAATTACAAAGCAAAGCTTTTACTAGGCTTTTCCTAGAAATAAACTTCTGCGAGCGAGTTGGTACCACAGTTTTGCTTGTGAAGTCTGCCGCCAAGCAGTAATGTGCATTAATGTGTACATTTATGAAAGAACACCTAAAGGTGAAAAAATGAGAGTTGAATTTTCATATACTATCACGGTATTTTTATCGAAGTTCTTCTTCTTCAGGTTATGGTGTAACACTTCTCGCCGGTTTGCCTACCTAGTTCCTATAGAGGTCTGAACTGAAGCAGGCAAAATAAGACGCCAGCTAAAAGGTTAACAATTAGTTTTTATTTAGGTCAGGGTCGTGGGTTCCACTCGCGAACTGAACAGTGTTGCCTAAACAGGATAATTAGCCACTGGCCTTAGCGGGCGCGCGGAGACAGCTCGCGCAGTCAGTGACGGGGGAGTACTCAGAGCCGGCAGCAGGTTGCAGGTAGTGCAGCGTAGTGCAGCGTAGTACAGCGTAGTCGGGACCGCGGTGTGACTGTAGGTCAGCCCGGGAACCGCGTCGGAGGCAGAGCCGTAGGTAGGGAAAAAAAACCCCAATCGGGGTTTTTCACTTCACAAGTAGTATTTATAGGAATTAACAGTAGATTTAAAACCACTCGAGCGATTTAGCGCGCTTTCGGTGTGATTTTTAGATAGAACAGCGGTACGTGCGTCGTCGGAGATAGTCCGGCGCAGCGTGTCCGTTACAAGGTCGCGTCACCGCTTGCCCGTCTTCCCAACCGTTCGAAGCTCGATCATGATTGGTCGCGCGCGGGTCGCTATGACAGTCAGTAATTAGACTGCGTTCAATGTTTTGTTATTACGCCGAATAGAATTATAATTTTTGTTGTGAATAGTAGTGAACAATATTTATTTATGTAAATAGGTAGAAATTAAGATTTGTATAGTAATTAGTTAGGCTAGTGATTTATTATAGTATTTACTAAATAGATATATTTTTACGGTTAACTGGCGAGATTTTCTAGCTAGGATAGCCGCAGCCGTAACGATGTCGTTACATACCCCCCTTTTTAGGTTGGGGTTTTACCTACGAAAAATCCACGGAGGCGCTCGATCTTGGAATATCATGTCAACTTAAAATCTTTTACATGCCACGTTCCTAAGTTTTGACCGGCCATGTCTTCAAGTTCGTATACCAGCTTTGATTTTTTTTCAGTTATACGACATTTAATAAATTTCGGAGCTAGCTTCTTAGAAAATTTGTTGTCTTTGTCGCTCTGGTAGAAGGTACGCTTCCAGACAATGTCTCCTACGTTAAATTCAACGTTCTTACGGCGTAAATTATATTGCGTAGAGTTTCGAGAGTGAGCTTTAATTAGTGAAAGTTGGACTCGATCAAATATTTTGTAAAGTGCACCCAAGTTTTCAGCGTAGGCATCGCGGGGTGTAAATACGATATGGTCCTCAAGGTCAGGATCGATGTAATGCGAACCGCAACTGACTAACTCACGCCCAAAAACCAGAAATGACGGCGTGAACCCAGTAACTTCGTTTACAGCGCTATTTAGGGCAAACTGTATCTTAGGGATATTCGTATCCCAGACCCTATGATCAGTCTCAATAAAAGTGGACACTGCCGTCATTATAGTCTTATTATAGCGCTCTACAGTGTTAACTTGAGGCGTATACAAAGGAGTGTAGAAGACGTTAGGTATTTTATACGTTGAAAACAAATTCCGCATAGTATTGCTAGTGAATTGCTTCCCATTATCCATCAACAACGTACTCGGAATACCGTGTACCAGAAAGACGTGTTCCTCAAGGAGACGTGAAATTATATCGGCTGTAGCTCGCCGAATAGGGAAAAGCATGCAGTATTTAGAAAAACAACATGTTACTACTAGCAAGAAGGTGTTCTGCTTCCTGGATACCGGTAGAGGTCCAACCAGGTCAATACTCAGCATTTGAAAAGGGCGACTACAATCCTTAGGGCGGCCCATTGTGCCCAAGGTACTGTGAGTAGGATGTTTGTGGGAAAGACAAGCATCACAACTTGTAACGAAGTTTGTAACATCCTTAAGCATGCCAGGCCAGAAATATTTCAGGGTTAAACGCTTGTGGGTTTTAAAAATACCCAAGTGGCCAGAAGTAGGTTCGGCATGATTTTGACTAATTATATCCCGGCGGTATTCGAGTGGTATGACCTCCTTCCGTACAAATTCTCTAGTTAGTGGATTAAGAGAACGCATATACCTGAACAATTTACCTGATTCAACGCGGTAATTTAAGAATGACGTTGGGGATTGCTGGCATCCATTGAACAGATTTATGTACCACGAGTCATCAGTATTTTGGGAGGGGTTAACTACCGCGTCAATGGCAGTAACAGGAACAGCACGGGATAAACTGTCTGGAACAACGTTTTCCGAGCCTTTTCGGTGTTTTATTAGAAAGTTATAGGCAGAAAGACGCACACCCCATCTAGCCAATCTCCCGGAAGGGTTGTTGAGATTGAGAAACCACTTTAAGGAAGAGTGGTCAGTAAAAACCGTAAACTGGAGTCCATTTTCTAAGTAGCAGCGCCAGTGCTCAATTGCAGAAAGGACGGCCAACGCTTCGCGCTCAGTAGCACTGTAATTGCGCTCCTGATGAGACAGTGATTTGCTCATGAAAGCAATTACTTTCTCTGTTCCATCGAGTGTCTGTGTGAGTACCGCACCGATGCCATAGTCACTCGCATCGGTGTGGACTTCAAAAGGTTTAGTGTAGTCAGGACAGGAAAGAATTGGCGCTGAAACTAAACACTTTTTTAGGTTGGTAAATGCACTCTCAGCTTCAGGTGACCACGAAAAGGGAGGAGCGTTTTTGCCTTGCGATGTCAGCTTATTTAGAGGAGCTGCCAGAGCACTAAAATTAGGAATAAACCGACGATACCAGGAAGCAGTTCCTAAAAATCGCCTTACTTCCTTGCGATTGACAGGAGTGGGGTAGTTAGATATAGACTCCACTTTTTCGGGGTCAGCGTGTAATCCATCAGAGTCTACAATGTAACCCAAGTATTTAAGCTGGGTCCTAAAGAATTGACTTTTTTTAAAGTTAATAGTTAGGTTAGCCGCTTCTAATTTGTCATGCACACGCTTTAGGAGCTTCATGTGCTGTTCAAAAGTGTCTGAAATGATGATGACGTCATCAACAAAAACGAATACCCTGTGTTCAAATTCCGGCCCGTAAAACAGCATATCGACCAATTTTTGCTGCGTAGCTGGTGCGTTAGTCAAGCCAAAGGGCATACACTTGAATTGAAACGTGCCACGCGAGGGAATGTAGAATGCGGTTTTACATCTATCCTCTTCCCGTATTAAAACCTGCCAGAAGCTTTTGGACAGATCCAAACTAGATAGGTACCTACAGTCCCGCAAGTTATCTAAAATTTCCGATATATAGGGTAGACTATATGCATCTTTTTTTGTTAGATTGTTAAGTTTTCTGCTATCGAGGCAGAAGCGAAGCTCGCCGTTCTTTTTAGGCGTAAGGAGAACGGGCGACGACCAGGGGCTTTCGCAAGGCTCGACCACATCTTCACTTAACATCTCATCTAGTTGTTCCACCAACATTCTCTGCTTTTCCGGGGACATACGATAATAACGCTGACGAATGGGGGCAGCATCCCCAGTGTCAATCGCATGAGAGATTAAGTTAGTGCGACCCAGACCTCGTACCTCATAGGAAAGGTCGTGAAACTGCGTTATCAAGGAGTCAGCTGTCGCTTTCTGTTCGTTTGTGAGATAGTCGTAGGAATATAGATTTGGAGGTTGCTCTTCTTGCAGATCTGTAGTAAAAATTTCATCAGAGTCTTTATAATAAGCAATGCTATTTAAGTGTTTAGGAAAAAGATCAAATGTCCTCCAAAAGTCCATGCCTAATATGAGGGAGTGTTTGATAGTAGGTACAATGAAAACTTTAAGAGTGTGGTTTTGGTTATTAAAACTGACTGGAAGGTGTAGAACTCCTGTAGAATTGAGTTTTTCACCTCCCGCCGCGACAAACTGTACTGGACCACATGTTTCTAACTTAAAGCCTGCCTTTAATAGATGGTCGTGAGATCCATTGCCTAGAATAGTGGTAGATGAACCAGTGTCAAGCAAACCTATGATTGGCTTATCATTAATGTTGACTGTGACGTAAGGGCGAGATATATCAACTGCTGTGGGGTTATTATTGCGGATTGAAGCGATAGTATTATACGTGGAAAATGTAGAAACGAAGTCTAACCAGTTTTTCCAATCAGATGGATCAAAGTGACTGTTATTCGTGTGCTCTATAATACTATCTCGGCAATCCTGCATATTTAGTTTTTTGGATTCTCTCCATGGGCTGGGTGACAGATAGGGCAATCCACAAAGCGAACGTCCCTTTTGCCGCACTTAAAACAAATGAGGAAACGTTCCTCTTTACAGTTCTTCAAACTATGATCGTCCGTCCTACATCTCGGACAATATAGTTGTTTAGGAGAACTGACTACCAGAGCAGCAACGGTAGGGTTACTAGACTTGGTTTTTCCGTAGTTATTTTGGTTCGAGTTAGTATACGTAGGTCTCTGAACATAGTTGTACTTGCTAGATGTTAGAGTAGATGCAGGAGCACTAGGTTTGTAGGCAAACTCTGGGGCAACCGTACAACTTGACACTTTAGGAGGCTCGTGAAATTGTGCGAATCGCGCCTGAACGTTCTCGTAGTTACGACACAATGTCTTAAGAACCTCTATAGTTTTTATTTCCGGCACGGCGGACAAGGTACTAGCGTAACAAGGCCGTATATTATGCAGCAGAATTTCTAATCTATCGTCCTCCGAGAGAGGTTTACTCAGCCGTGAAAACATGCCATGCATGATGGACAGATAAATAGTGATGCTTTCACCTTCTCCCTGTGTACGAGAACGAATATCAGCACTGAGCCTATAGTCGTAATCGCTCGTGCTAAAATCTTCTTTTAGTAGTTGACACAAATCATTCCAAGATTGAACCTTATCCCTATTGCAACGATACCAATGCAATGCATCGTCTGTGAAAATCTCAAAAGCTAACGATAGTATTTTCTCGTAAGATATTCCTCGTGACTCGACAAATTCCTCGACTTTCAAAATAAATGAACGAACGCACGATTTTCCCGAGAACTTCAGTTTAGCAATATCAGCACTCAGGTTACGCTCGCAAGAAACCGATATAGCCGTGGGTTCCGTAGAGGTGCTAGGAGTCACAGGGGTTGCAGGTCTTGGTTGGGAAGACTGTGGTCGCAGGGCAGATAGCTCCTTATGTTGCGAATTAAAGTTTAGCAAACAGGATTTGTAAGAGTCCGCAATTTCAGTATTACTAGAGATTCTAGTTAATCTATGATAGATATGATGCAGCAAAGTTTCAGTCCGAGTCCACAGATTTCTATCAGACCTTTGCTTAAGTGAAGTTAAATTATTTTGTGACTTCGAAAGAGACTCCAGAACGCATTGTAAGTCATCATCAGGTTCCAGGTGCGATTCCAGAATGTCTTCCGAAGGTAACAGTTGGGAAAGTTTGACAATATGTTTGCGCAACTCCTGGACTGACTCTCCAGCTCCACCACGAAGTTCCACCTCATATTCCAATTCCGCTTTTTGAAGTGATAGAAATTTAATAGGAAACGCCATTATTGGATGTGTGTTGTAACAAAAAGCAATTAATGACAATAGTAGAATTCCCAAATGAGATGATTGATAAGCGCCTAATAGGCCACCAAAGATTAATAGACTTAGGTGCAGGTAGCTTTTGTAAATTTAATATGCAAGAAGAACAAGCGTGATGAAATTGAGAAGGAAAAAAAATGTAACCAGATTGCCAGGCAGCTACACTTAAGTCGATTAAAGCACAAAATCAGTCTTAAGTAATAACATTGACACACAGAAGAAAATAAAAAGAAGAAAGAAAAAAAAAATATAAGCCAACACCAGAGATACCTATAAATTGCGAAAAGTTATAGCAACACAGTTCAGACGCGAATGCAACCTATCTTGGGCGCCAGTGTAACACTTCTCGCCGGTTTGCCTACCTAGTTCCTATAGAGGTCTGAACTGAAGCAGGCAAAATAAGACGCCAGCTAAAAGGTTAACAATTAGTTTTTATTTAGGTCAGGGTCGTGGGTTCCACTCGCGAACTGAACAGTGTTGCCTAAACAGGATAATTAGCCACTGGCCTTAGCGGGCGCGCGGAGACAGCTCGCGCAGTCAGTGACGGGGGAGTACTCAGAGCCGGCAGCAGGTTGCAGGTAGTGCAGCGTAGTGCAGCGTAGTACAGCGTAGTCGGGACCGCGGTGTGACTGTAGGTCAGCCCGGGAACCGCGTCGGAGGCAGAGCCGTAGGTAGGGAAAAAAAACCCCAATCGGGGTTTTTCACTTCACAAGTAGTATTTATAGGAATTAACAGTAGATTTAAAACCACTCGAGCGATTTAGCGCGCTTTCGGTGTGATTTTTAGATAGAACAGCGGTACGTGCGTCGTCGGAGATAGTCCGGCGCAGCGTGTCCGTTACAAGGTCGCGTCACCGCTTGCCCGTCTTCCCAACCGTTCGAAGCTCGATCATGATTGGTCGCGCGCGGGTCGCTATGACAGTCAGTAATTAGACTGCGTTCAATGTTTTGTTATTACGCCGAATAGAATTATAATTTTTGTTGTGAATAGTAGTGAAAAATATTTATTTATGTAAATAGGTAGAAATTAAGATTTGTATAGTAATTAGTTAGGCTAGTGATTTATTATAGTATTTACTAAATAGATATATTTTTACGGTTAACTGGCGAGATTTTCTAGCTAGGATAGCCGCAGCCGTAACGATGTCGTTACAATGGCTCATCGAAGTTAAAAGCAATTCTACTTCTTATGTGACGTGTTTAACGCAGACGTCAATGTGGCACGAGGATTGTAGAGCGCCATCAGGTTAAAAAAACAATTAATAACCAAGATAATCAAATAAAAGATGATAAGCGACAAATGCGAAATAAATAAGGAGCTTTGAATTGATAAGTAGGTAGTTAATGTCTAGGTTACACGTAGGGAAAAATGCTAAGAAAAAAGGGAGAATCCTGTTAAACTATAAACAAATAATTAATTAATTAATGATAAAAATTAAAATCTAATATAAACATAATTTACCAAACCGCTACTTGTAGGCAATGTTCCCAAAATGCTGGCAACATTGCCACGCTGAATGGCAATGCTTAGTGTCTGTGCCAAGTAAAGGCCAGCATTTTGGTCACGTGCTGCATCGACTAAACATTCCGAAACATCTTTAAAAATTTGAGCGCTCCCGGTTCCCCCGGTCTTTGCGTTTCAACCCCTACAGGCTCAAATATATATTATATATATCCACTGTCAAGAGAACTAACTACATACTTGCGCCTAGGCTTTCTGCTGACTCATCCTCCGCACCAGCTTTATTTTGTGTTCCAGGAAGATGCGATGTTGCAAGGGTGGCTGCGCATATAGCATCCTACACCTGACGCCATCCCAACTTCCGTGGAATGAGCATCATTCCATGGAAGTTGGGTCTTGACATTTTGCAATGGCAAAACCCTGGTTGGCTCAAAACCACGCTCGACGCAATAAGACTTTACCCCTGTTCACTTCTCTGATTACACTTCACTTTTCTCTTCAAATCCGATCACAACAATACATTTACACCAGACATACATTACATACACACCATATAATACGTAGTAGGTACTAAGAATGTATTCATTTATTTATTCATAAAAACCACAGCTCTTAAAATAATCTTAACATTACTTATATACTTAAGTTACCTAAAGCCAATAATGGTTTTTTTTCAAGTTACTACAAATACAATTAAAAGATGTATAACCGATTATCAATTATTAAGTATATATTATTTAAGTATTACAAAATACTGCACTAAAATCTTATTTTTACTTAATATTACTGTAATTACAAATTGTGCGTATAGGTGGATGTGGTTGTAAAGAATGCAGGTAAAGCATAAGGATTACTGTATATTAACGCTTTCCTGATTGCAACTTGCAAGTCTCTTAAGAGACAGGGAACCAGGAAAAACACTAAGGTGTGAGTTGTGAATGATAGTGTAATATGTATGTGCGAGTGTGTGTATATTTTTTTTTTACTCATCTTACTCTCATAGTAAATATCTAGATCATAAAATTTTCTGTTGTAGTTCCTGTGTAATCTACTTACAAGGGAATTCTGAGCATAATTAGTGCTTGTGTGCCTTGTGGCAAAAATATGTTTATGTCGAGTTCGAACTTTAGGGACACAAAAACGCAAGATTTTTGTCAATAATTCTGCACAATCTATGTAATTGTTACATACGCCATGCAAAAAACACATATCAGCCAAAGTTCGCTTGCTCTCAAGAGTCATGAGACGGTGATGAGTGTATGATGCCTCGTAGTCATTAAACCTGTGATAGCATCGGAAGTTCACATGCTTTACAAACTTATTTTGTATAATCTCTAGTTCCTAAACATAGGTCTGAAAGACCTGAACTGCGGATTCCAGGCGTAGGCGTGTAACATAACACCTCAAAGAATATACGTAAAGTACGGTAGTACTAAGAAGACACAACGAATCACCACGACGTACTACTCTATTACCATGCACTCAATTTGATTAGAATCAGAAACAAATATTTAATTGCAAGAACGGAAAAATCCATAGAGTAACACCTGGATCTACGAATGTATCACTGTTATCAGCTGCTGACCTACCACAGAGTCTGTAAACACAAAGCAATTTTTAGTCACAAAATTAAGATCACTATCAAAATAATCCGTTTATGATAGTAACCTAATATAAAGGAGGCTAGATTTTAAAAAAGCGCATATTCACGCGAGTCTTTGTGAACATCATGAAGGGAGCACTGGTTTTCTTATTCATTAGTGTGGGTGAGTGTTTAAAAACATTAAGCAAATTAAATAAATTAGCAAGCTAAATAAAGCAGTAAGTTTTGTTTTTTTTTATTTATTTTTTTGTTACTGCTAATCTCTGGAACTGCCGCTGGTCTGATCCTAATAAATCTTTCATACGTAGCTACATTATTCCAGAGTGCTATATTCTCTCACGTGCGAAGCCGCCGGCAGTTAGGTTACTTTACTAAAAAATAAGTAGTGAAATTCGTAGCCAGCATTTGTGTTCCTGCAATTACAGTAATTTGGGAATTTGCAAAATGAGAGTGAAACTTCTGGGCAAACGTGCTATACCTAATCTCGTCCACGTTGTCGCGTAATATATTAGGTTGGGGAAAAAGTCTTTTCGCATTATAGTATGTATGAACTTGTAATAAAATCTCTTTGGCTATACTATTTGTATCTGGCTGGTTTTGGTATCATATGAAAGTTTAAATTTTAAAGAACATAATTCCAAATTCAAATTAGGAAAATGTGTGATTTTCATTTGTTTTTCGTACTGTCAAAATGAGTGAATCTAATGAAGAAATTCGATACATTTTAAAATTTTACTACAAAAAAGGTAAAAATGCAACGCAAGCCGCGAAAAAAATTTGCGATGTTTATGGACCTAGTGCAGTGTCTGTGACAGTAGCACAAATTTGGTTTAAGCGTTTTCAATCCGGAAATTTTGATTTCAAAGATGCACGTCGCTCTGGTCGCCCTATTACGGATAAAATGGATGCCATTTTTGAAAAAGTGGAACAAGATCGGCATATCAGTAGTTACGACGTAGCTGAAGAACTGGGAATTGACCACAAAACAGTTTTGGCGCATTTGAAAAAAACTGGGTACACAAAAAAGCTCGATATTTGGGTACCTCACGAGCTCACTGAAAGAAACCTAATGAACCGTGTACTCATTTGTGATTCTTTACTACAACGTAATGAAACCGAACCATTTTTGAAGAAGCTGATAACTGGTGATGAAAAGTGAATCACGTACGACAAGAACGTGCGAAAAAGGTCGGTCAGGCTTCACAGACTGTGGCGAAACCCGGGTTAACTCGTAACAAGGTGATGCTGTGTGTGTGGTGGGATTGGAAGGCCATTATTCATTATGAGCTGTTACCACCAGGCAGGACCATCGATTCTGAACTCTACTGCGAACAACTGATGAGATTAAAGCAAGAAGTTGAAAGAAAGCGGCCGGAATTAATCAACAGAAGGGGTGTGGTTTTCATTTTCATGGTTTTTCATGATAACGCTAGACCTCACACATCTTTAGCCACTCAGAAAAAATTAAGAGAGTTTGGCTGGGAGGTGTTAATGCATCCGCCGTATAGTCCTGACCTTGCACCTTCAGATTTCCACCTGTTTCGGTCTCTTCAGAATTCTTTAGGCAGTGTCAGGTTAACATCAAAAGAGGACTGCCAAAACCACTTGTCGCGGTATTTTGATCAGAAGTCCCAAAATTTATATAGCAATGGGATCATGTCCCTACCTTCTTATTCTTATTCTTATTCTAGATGGGGGCGATAAGGCCTGCACTGACGTCCCGCTTGGGGTGTATTGTGCATTTCCCCCTGCCAGCGCTTACCCAAGCCAGCCCAACTCCTTCATATAACGGAGTGCGGCCTTGGGGCGCTGGCAAAGCTGCTCCAGTAGCGTTGCAAAGCTGCTCCAGTAGCGTTCATGTCCCTACCTACAAGATGGCAAAAAGTTATCGAACAAAATGGTACCTACATACTTTAGTTAAATGTAAATAAACTATATTAAAAAATGTTTTGAATTTTCTTAAAAAATGCGAAGGAACTTTTTCCCCGACCTATTACATATAATATATATAAAACAAATGCTGGCAACAGATTTTCAACCTCAGTCTTCTGAGCAAGTTACCAAGCTGTTATCAAAATGATATTTCATATTTATTATAATTTAAAACTAATTTAGATGATAAAATTTTGATATATGGATAGGTAGGTAGTAATTTTTATTAATTGTTGCTACGATATTATAGGTATATTGATAAATAGTGGCGTCTAATTTATCAAGGATGGAAGATATTTGACAGCTCTTAAACAAAATTATGATCGGTCCTACATTTTTAATCTCTTTCTCATGTTGTTTTGTAAAGAGAGAGAGGTAAACTAAAATTAGGTTTAGGTATGAAACGACAGAATCGATACCACTGTTATAAGCCTATAGAAATTTTTTAAGATTTAACAACTATAGTTTTCACAGCATACCTCGCCTCCGCGGTGCCCGTAAGTGAACCTGAAGCCTACAGCCTTAACCGCACTTACCCCCGTTTCATCAAATTCCCCGATGGTGAGGGAAACCTGCATGATGTAGACCTCGAGGCTGAACCAGACATGGAACTCCTCGAAGAGGTTTCCAGGAACCCTGAAAACAACGTATACCTGCTGTACACGAGGCAAGTAAAAACATTCTTCAAAAATTGTTACGATAAAGGTATTTTTAAAGCATAGTTCAACAATATTTTTTTAGTAAAATCACTGACTACTTTACTCATCAAACCGTAACACTGTAATGCTTGCACATTACTGCTTGGCGCCATACTACACGAGTAAAGCGGTAGTACTCACCCAGACGGACACTCGTTGAAGAATTAGTGGTAAATCAAGAGAGAATGAGCTACTTCAGAATGGATATATTTCAAAAATATTTTTACGTTAAGTTAATAAAGATCTTTTCACAACCTCAATAACAGGAAAAAATTAAACAACTTTTAACGGTTTTACCAATCGTGATCGATATTAAAGCGTTTTTTTCATTACGTTTTGGTTTACAGTTCTCCAGAATAAATTTCTTCTTTCTTTATTTATTCGTTTTATCTCGAATGCTTAACCTATAGTGCATTTTTTCATTTATAGGCGTAACCCGAACTCGGCTCAGACTCTGGTCAATAACAATGCCAACTCCATCACCTCTTCTAACTTCAACCCTAACGTTCCCACTGTTGTGATTGTCCACGGATGGCTTAGTAATCGAAACACTGAACCTAACCCCACCGTTCGTGCTGGTAAGAAAAAAACACCTTATTAGAAAATATACATGAAAACCACGTTTTAAAGTTTGGAGATTTTCATTCATTCATTTGGTGAAAAACACTTCTTGTTTTTCAGCTTACCTCGCTAAGGGTGACTTCAATGTTATCATCATGGAATGGAGACGTGCTGCTCTATCTGGCTACGCCACTGCTGTCATCCGAGTCCCCGGGGTCGGACGAGGGTTGGGCCAGTTCCTGAACTTCCTAAATTCCGTCACCGGGGCTCCTTACAGCACCATGCACTTGGTTGGCTTCAGTTTGGGTGCTCACGTGGTCGGCAACGCTGGAAGAGAATTGGGCGGAAGAGTTGCTCGTGTCACTGGTATGTTCTCTATACAAAATTTGTGAAATAAATTTTGCAGTATGGGCAATGAAAATAAACTTATCTTCTATTTATATAAACGTTGTCTGTGTTCACACAGGTCTGGACCCTGCTGGTCCACTATGGAACCTTAACTCTAACCGCCTGGGTCCCAACGACGGTGTCTATGTGGAGGCCATCCATACTGATGGTGGTTACACAGTTGGTGGTCTTGGTATCGGAGCTGCGATTGCCAATGCTGACTTCTTCCCCAACGGCGGTATCTCCCAACCCGGCTGTATTACCAACGTCTGCAACCACAACCGTGCCTGGGAACTTTTCGCTTCTTCCGTCACTTACAATCATCTGGTCGGCAGGGAATGCACCAGCTCTCTTCAAATCACATTAAACAATTGCCGTGGAAATAGCTTACACCTTGGCAATAATATCTTAAACAAGTCGGGGTAAGTTTAAACAACTCAACACATCAGACACGTTCTAGAGATCCACTAATATAATAAATGAGACATGTTATTTTCCCTTATTTTCTGTAAAAATCTATTTTTTAATACACCTAGAAAGTTTTTATAAAATAATTATAACAATTTTATTTCATTTCGAATGTGCTCTTGTATAGGTGATACATAAGTATCAATATAGTTTGCAATACTTTCATTCTTCTGTAGGTTTCTGGAGTAGATTAAGAGTACTCGCATTCTGTAGGTATCCGTAGTAGTAAAAAACATGATTCTTCTTTTTAAGCAAGTACGCATAACGCCTGCCCATAACAATTGCAACATATGCGCTATGCATTGTACTGATTTTACTTAAATGTTTTCTTACATAGGAAGTAATAAATATGGTAGTTGTAATGTTGCCTAATAAGTTTTTTCTTTTCAGATCTGGAATGTACCGCCTGGATACTGCTCGGAGATACCCCTATTAAATGGATTAGCAAAATTTCGCCTGATTTATCTGACTTTGTATATACCTACTTAACTTAGCATTACTAAGTAAGAAAATGAAATAATTTTCATTGTACTGTAAATATTGTGAATAAAATAATTTAAAATGTTTATTCTTGTTTATTAACTGACTACATACTATATTACCTCAATGTGCATAAACAAATGCTATACGAATAGACTATTATCACACTTCACCAGTGGGAGACGAAAATTAATTAAATGTTTTAGCTATTAAAAACGTAGTGCAAATAGAGGGGTCCTAAATGGTTAGTAAAGCCATGATAGGATATTATTATTTATAAGGGTTCTGGCTACATTTTTTTTATGTTATTTGGTAACGAGACGAGCTGGTACTTTACCTGATGGTAAGCATAACGCCGGCCCATAACAATTGCAGTGCCACTTAGAACTTTGAGATACAAAGACCTGCGCGGCACTGCAGTGTGCTCGCTACCCTGAGACATTAGGTATTAAGTCTTATAAGCCCAGTAATTTCACTGGATACTCTGCTCATCAAACCGGAACACAGTAATGCTTGCACACTACTGCTCGGCAGACTTCACGAGCAAAGCGGTGGTAACAACCCAGACGGACACTCGCAGAAGTGTCCTCCCAGTAACAAAACTAGTCCTACTATCCTACTAATGTTATAAATGCGAAAGTGTGTTTGTTGGTTTGTTGATTTGTTGGTTTGTCCTTCTTTCACGCAATAACGGAGCAACAGATTGACGTGATTTTTGGCATAGATATAGTTTATGGACCGGAGAGTGACATAGGTTACTTTTAATCTTGGAAAAATGCACGGTTGCGCCTTGAAAAATGCACCTGTGGGAACGCGGGTGACAAACGCGGGCAGAAGATAGTATTTTCCATATCCATACTTGCATACTAATATTATAAATGCGAAAGTGTGTTTGTTGATATGTTGGTTTGTTGGTTGGTCCTTCTTTCAAGCTGTAACGAAGCATCGGATCGACGTGTTTTGTGGCATAGATATAGTTTATGGACCGGAGAGTAACATAGGCTACTTTTTATCCTGGAAAAATGCACGGTTGCACCTTGAAAAATGCACCTGTGGGAACGCGGGTGACAAACGCGGGCGGAGGCTAGTTATGTTATATTGCCACAGAAGGCAAGATAAGTAGTGAAAATAATTACCATAATTGTTAACCCCTGGATGTCGAATACCTACATGATCTTATGCCGAAAGAATACTAGGTGGAAAAGTATCCCGAACAACTGGTAACGTATCTAACGCACCTTTGTAGGTCAGTTTTAATTTTGTTTGTTTTTTTTTTGTTCCACTCTTCCCTACATTTGAATAATTGTAATGCAGGTAGCATGGGCATGTACAATCGCAAATAATTCGTACTAAAAATATTCAAGTTCCGAGGATTATTTTTTTTCACCGCATAAAGTTTGCGCTGGCCTTGAATCGAACCCGGGCTCGCATTGCAGGCAGGTTTACCACCAATTTAACTACGGAGTAGGGCGGCGGGTTGTGTTACTGGTTGTATATCTATATATACCTACTATCTTTTCTTCAAATTATATAATCAATTACTCTCGTCTGTCAGAAACTGAAAAACGTAAAAAAGGCATTCGATAGGTTTATTTGTACTTTAAACCAAAGTTCATGGCACGTTACAAAATCAATCTATCAATATTATCATTCAAGCCGCAAGGAAAATTAATGAGTCTAATTATTACAGAACATAATTAATCTCACTACCGTATCTAATGCTGATAATATAACGTAATAAAAAAGGTTGCATAGAGATTCTAGTGCATAGTCACACGAATTTCAGCGAGCACAATGAAAGGACTACTAGCTGTTGTTTTACTTGGTGTGGGTGAGTATTCCTATAGTAACCTCTTTTATCTTTTTTTTTAATTCATTGAGTTTGCACTTGGCCTCATTTCAACGGTTGGAAAGCCAGAATTTCACATTCACGTTCAGAAGAAACGTATTTACTTGCCACTTGTAAACACCCAATTGTAACATTGAAAAAAATCGATTTGCCGCGTGGTTAATTAAATAATGCCCGGAACGGCTAGTGCAGATGGAACTTCAACGACAAAGAGATGAAAACTTGATGGAGCCTTGATGTCCTGTGTTGGAAAGTCTAAAGTGGAATCTCCTGGTTCGTGGAATTCTAGAGCTAAATTTTAAAACGTTAATTTCATATTGGAAAAATCTTTAGTCTCTAATATAATACTGAGATTACTGATGACTTAGGGTAACGAGCGCACTGCAGTATCGCACAGGCCTTTGTGTTTCAAAGTTTTTGGCGTCACAGCAAATCTTATGTATTATGTATTCTTCTGGATGTCCAAAGAATAATTTTGCAACTCTTATTTCTGTTTAAATAAATAAAATATCATTTACACAGTGTACTGCGCGTCTGCGGTACCCGTGGAAGAACCGCAGATGTTCAACCTCAACCGCACCTACCCACGATTCATCAAATTCCCCGACGGCGACGGGATCCTTCAAGATGTAGACCTCGAAGCAAAACCCGACATGGAACTTATTGATGAGGTCACCAGGAACCCTGCTAATAACTTGTACCTACTGTTCACTAGGTAAGTCCTTCCTTCTGGTCTTGATGTTCCTCGTATGTGGCCGGACCTAATGTCAAACATTTTAAAACATGAATTCTTTTGGCATGGCTGACGATTGTTTCCTTTAGACAACTACCGGGATTACGGGCTTGATGTTCTGACGCGTAGCAGTGCTCAGTTGTAAATACTACGTGGTAATCACCCATCCAAGTACTGACCAAAGCGTACTTTACTGATCGGTTAAGAATCGGTTAAGAATTGTAAAACGATGAAACTATTAAAGTGATACTTTTTGTTGTATAGTAATTTTATGTTTATTATATTGTATATTATGTTCTGTATTGTTGACATTTGTTTATGAAATATTGAAAATTTTGAAATTTGTTTATTACCTTAACATTGTAGAAAAGAAAAATGTGCTAGTAGTAGTTAGGTACATTAAGACTATTTGCGACACCCGAACTGGGTATAATGTACGTACTTACTTGACTATTTTATCTGTCCACCAATGTACATTTATGCAAAATAAATTATGAATTATGAATTATGAATTTTAATTTTTGGATAATATTCTGCTATCTATTTTGTGATTCCATGGTCTTGTGGTTTTTTAGACTCAGAAAAGTTAGAAAGAGGAATTTCATCATATTACTAAATGATTATGTCAATTATATTATCGAGAATTTGAGGATGTTATTATAATTTTTACATCAAAAGTGTCACTTTTACTTTTTCAGGCGAAACCGGTATGTGGCTCAAACTTTGGTCATGAACAATGCCAATTCCATCACCTCTTCCAACTTCAACCCCAACGTTCCCACCGTTGTGATTGTCCACGGATGGCTGAGCAACCGTTACACTGAACCCAATCCTACCATTCGGTCTGGTAAGAAAAAATTGACTTATGAATAGAGTATTTTATTTACATTAAAATATTTATAAATTGTAACATTGTCATCCGATTTACGTACTCTTGTACTATTTCGGCTCAATCGAACACCGGGAAGTGGGTCAAATTTATCTACAAACATACATCTATACAAATAAATAAAATTTAAGTGTCTGTTTGTAATATCAAAATAACAGCTTTTTACCAAATGCATATGAAAGTATATACGGCACCTATAACCAAGAAACCATTTTTAAAATTTTTGTCTGTCTGTCTGTTTGTTCCGGATAATCTCCGAAACGGCTGGGCCGATTTTGATGGAACTTTCATTGGCAGATAGCTGATGTTATAAGGAGTAACTAAGGTTACTTTTATTTTAGAAAGAGAATTAGGGTTCCGCGCAAAAAAAATAAAAACCCTGAAATCCAATACCTCTGCGCGGGTGAAACCGCGGGCAGCAGCTAGTACAAACATAAAATATTGCAATTTAAATAAAAATAATGTATTTTTCAGCTTACCTCAGTAAAGGTGACTTCAACGTTATCACCATGGACTGGAGACGCCTTGCTTTAGCAGACTATGCCACAGCAGCCCTGGGAGTCCCTGCCGTTGGACGAGGCCTGGGCCAGTTCCTGAACTACTTACACCAAGTCACCGGTGCTCCTTACAACACTATGCACTTGGCTGGCTTCAGTTTGGGTGCTCACGTGGTCGGCAACGCTGGACGAGAAATGGGCGGCAGAGCTGCTCGTGTTACTGGTAAGTTTAAACTGATATTTTAATGTAACTTATCTGCAATACCATAAAGTTTTCAAAGGCTTCGTGGATAAGTTGATAGTAGCCTGTTTGCAAAGCGAGGGGCCTTGGACAGATTTTGTGTTCTATCTGTTTGTATCCATGCAAACTGCGACGCAGGGAATTCTAGTATAAAACTTAGTGGTAGGACTAACTCTTCTCCGAGTGTCCGTCTGGGTTGTTACCACCGCTTTGCTCGTGAAGTCTGCCGCCAAGCATTAATGTGCAAGCATTCCTGTGTTCCGGTTTGATGAGCAGAGTAGTCAGTGAACTTACTGGGCTTATGAGACTTAATACCTAATGTCTCAGGGTAACGAGCGCACTGCAGTGCCGCGCAGGCCTTTGTGTTTCAAAGTTCTGGGTGGCACTACAATTGTTATGGACTGACGTTCTGCTAACCATCAGGTAAACGACCAGCTCGTCTCTTTACAAAATAACATAAAAAAGGTATGAGTGTGAAAGTGTCTGTGTTCTATGTTTATGTTTAAACATCAAACAAAGCGGACCCTCTGAATTTTTAAAGCGATGATTTGAAAGATGAAACTGATTTGACATTTCTATAGTGCCTAACTACCATAACAACTAACTGACAGCTATAATTATACTATGGCATTATTAATCATCATCATGTTATTGCTCTGCCCGAATCACCTCATTTGATATTTCGGCCCAAGGAACGGCAACACATTTTACGGTTATGCTACAGTATGAATTATTTTACTAAAACTAATTTTTTGGTCACGTTAGGTCTGGACCCTGCTGGTCCTATGTGGAACTACAACTCCAACCGTCTGGGCCCCAACGATGGTGTCTACGTAGAGGCTATCCATACTGACGGTGGATACACAATCGGTGGTCTTGGCATCGGATCAGCTGTTGCCAATGCGGACTTCTTCCCCAATGGCGGTATCTCCCAACCCGGCTGTCTTACCAATCTCTGCAACCACAACCGGGCTTGGGAGCTCTTTGCAGCTACTGTCACCTACAATCACCTAACTGGCAGGGAATGCAGCAGCAGTCTGCAAATCACATGGAACACTTGCCGAGGAAGTAGCTTCAACATGGGCAATGATATCTTAAACAAGTGGGGGTGAGTGTTCAACTGTTCAACCGATAAGTGTATTATATTTTTGTAATCTTAATTGATTGCCATGTAGCTGTTATCGCGACTGATGTTATGTGATAAAATGATAAAGCTGATAATATAATAAACCTAGAATAGAAATGTTCATCAAATAGTGGCTCCCAGAATACACGGATAGCGGCTTGGTAAAAGTCTCTTAAGTAGTCAGTGAAAATACTGTGATTATGAGATCTAATGTCTCAGGGTAACGAGCACGTTGCAGTGCCACGCAAGAGTTTAAAAGTTCTGAGTGGCAATTCAGGCTCATGAACTACGTGCGTGTTGGCGATCAATCGTACTATAACTGAGCCATGATAGATATATAGGTATTCTTTTGAATAAAAATAATGTATTTTATTTTTAAAGACTCCATATTATGTAGCTGCGCAATTTTTGTTATTAACACTTCATCGTTTCATCATTATCAGCCTCTTTCCGCTGGAATGCCTTCTCTCAGAGAGAGAGAAGTAAGGCCGCAGGCCCAGTGCGGCTTGGGGGATGTCACAAGTCCTCGAATTTTGTGGTTCTTGAACATACGGGTTCCCTCACGATGTTTTCCTTCGCCGGTTTTAGAGCGAGTGTGAATAATCTGCACATAACTTGATTGTCATTGGTGCGGGCCGAGTGGAGATTCGAACTATGGTGCGTAGAATTGAAAGTCGCACAAGCTCCGCTCGGCCACACTTGCTCTTTTGTTATTATTGACACTTAAGTATACTAATATTATCAAGAGGTAAAGTTTCAATACTTTTTTTGTTAGTTACCGCTAATATCTAGAACCACTGATCCGATTCTAAAACTGTATGACTAATAAGGAAGTACATAATCTCTGAGTGCTTTGGGCTACTTTTTTCCACGCGTGCGAAACCCCGGACAGAAACAAGAAGCGTGAAATTAGAAGTTAGAATCTCATGTTGTTCTTATTGTTATTCATTTATACTAAAATAACTTATTTTATTTTCAGAACTGGTATGTACCGCTTGGACACCGCCAGAAGGTACCCCTACTAAACGATTTTTGAAAACTTGTTACCGAACGATGCTAATTATATCTTAAATTATTGGATTTGTGTTTTATCCATTTTGGTCTTAAAACTGGACTGTATATTGACAAAATAATGATAAATATATAATTTTGACTGATGAATACACTTTTTTTTTTGAGTAACATACCTTTATTTAAATACCCATTTTAAATGCAACGAAGTATGCGATGCCTTCACCTATTATTTGTATGTAGTTAAAAAGTTATATTTGATATTAATATTAGTAGATAATTGTATAAAAATCTAGTTTGCAGATAACCATGATAGATTAACATCTAAATAATACTTGGTTTAGGACTAAAATATAATACTTATTAAATTTTACCAGATAATATTTTGTAAATTCCTACTTCTAAAATTTTGTTGGTTAGATCACCTTTACTATCAATCTGTACATCTAAATAATACTTGCTATGATTAAAACTTATGACTTATTATTTTTTTTTTTAGGAGATAATATTTGGTAATTTCTTCAATGACTTAATACTTCTAAAATGTTGTTGTTTAGTTCACCAAGACTAACGATCACTACCAGGACTAGCATGATCGAACGAGCGGAAATGACATAAACATTAATTACATATTGATATGAGATTGTGCACTATTTGTGATAACAGCTGATAATATTCAAAGTAGGTACTTTATTGATTTCTTTCGAAAATTACATCAATCTGTTGCAATAAAAGCAGAATATTTACAATAGAAAGAATTCAACGATTTGCGATGTCGTGAAATACATGACCGAGCATACTTTGGCTCTTATTACGGTTAAATAGTAAAACTATATCCGTGTTACCACAAAAAACTAGTTTTAGACGCCTGTTTTGTTAAACAGTGTTTATAGATTGACGACTAAAATTATTAGAAATGTCACAAATGAGTTAGACAAAGGTTAGGTACTACTTAAATCACGATTTGTGGTTGCTCATATTTAAACACGTGACTAAGGCATGTTTAGGAGTTAAACACTGTTTAACACTAGTTCAAAGTGTGTTTAAGATTTATGTTGTAAGACCGTATACGTGTAAAACCATCTTTTGGTAACATTAAATAAATACTATCAATAATAAAATTCAATAACTGCTTCTAATTTTTATTTAGAATATAATATAATTATTTTCAGACACCAATTATCGCATGCTTAAGTAGCTACCGACTGACGCATTAATACTAATCGATTACCCCAATGAGCTTTTTATCTAAATTAGTATAAAAATACGACGATAATGTTTGAGATCATTATCTCCATATTATGCCGACGTAACTTATTGTGTGCATAATTGGTAAAATCTATACAAATAAATAAAATTGAAGTGTCTGTTTGTAATATAAAAATAACAGCTTTTTACCAAATACATATGAAAGTATATACGGTACCTATAACAAAACAACCATTTTTTTAATTTGTGTCTGTCTGTCTGTTTGTTCCGGGTAATCTCCGAAACGGCTGGGCCGATTTTGACAGGACTTTCACTGGCAGATAGCTAATGTTACAAGGAGTAACTTAGGCTACATTTATTTTAGAAAAATAATTAGGGTTCTAGTTGTAAATATGAAAAGGTTGGGCTAAAATGAAGGGTTTCAAAATATAATACTCAACAATAGTTAGTTACTAATATGTACAAATGGTACTGAAAAAACACTTAATTTTTTATGTATCAGATTCTGCATTAATCCTCCTTACAGCAAGGAAAATAAAATCACCAATATAAAGACTGGAAATAATTAACATAGTCATATGGATCTCATAAAGTTTCAGTGCCATTATCGCGTAATGGCCTACATCTTGAAGATTAGCACAAAAAAGGCGTATGGAGTTATTCTAAATGTCTTGTCTATCCTAAGCTCTTTTTAGAAGAGATGAGCTCTTTTATTATTTATATATTTATATTATTATTATTTATTAATATTTTACGTGGACTCAACATATAAGTCACGCACTGAGAAAAATGGATTTTGGGCCTAAGGTGAATTTAGTCTTATACGGTTATATTATAAATACGTCAGGACAATTTGTTAATCTTACGTTGATTTTCGCTTAGCTAAGCGAAAACCCACAAACGGTATAGTCAATTACACGGTACGTAAAACGCCGAAACACACGTGCCTTAAAGGAGATTCGGAATTAACCGTATTCCAGTTAATATAGCAGTTCAGACTCAAATTAACGCTTTACGCAGAGGGCGGTACATATTTAAGAAATATCAGCTTAATGACGGTAATATTTAGTATACGAAAAGGTTAATATTTGTATACTTCACACGAAATATACCCAACATTCAAACAAAACTAACGCAAGATCGAAGTCTTAAAACAACGGACATTAGCGGTACATATTAACCGAGAAAGGTTTTTTATGATTTAAATCAAGGTATAAAGCATCGACTTTATGGTCTTTACATTGAAAAGCCAGACCAACTTTAAAGCATTACATATAGGGTGAAAACTGATTCCGTGTCAAGCGGTTTTTGTGCTATCGCAAAGTTGTAAGCGACATACCTACCACAAAGGCAATTACATTTATTAGGTACCTACTAGCTACGCCCCGCGGCTTCGGGATGGAGGGGGAGGGGTAAGATACTCTTCCTAAAAGAGGGGGTGCGGGATGGAGGGGGAGGAGTAAGATACTCTTCCTAAAACAGGGGGTGCGGAAAGGTTTTTTATTCCATTTTTAATTTTTCGAGGTTTAACCACTCAGGTCTGGAAGGCTGAACGGATTTTAATTCAATTTGCAAGCAAATCGGCCCAGAAAAATTGGAGAAATCGTTGTACTTATGCTACCTACATAAATAACGAAAATAATAGATAACGGAGGTACAATACGAATTTTTTGGAAAAATATATTTTTCTAGACATGTTTTTATAAAATAATGTTGTGGCCACCTTCCGGCTCCACCATCAGGACCCTGGACATCATCTAGGAACAGAGTACTTGTAAAGACAAATCAAACAAGCCCAAACTCAATGGGGCTACGTCATTTCGTTACAGAGTTCCTGTGGTCACTTTCTGGCTCCGTCATCAGGACCCTGGACATCATCAAGGGTCAGAGTACTTGTAAAGACAAATCAAACGAGCCCACACTCGACGGGGTTAGGTTGTGTCGTTACAGAGTTCTTAAGGCCACCTTCAGACTCCATCATCAGACCAGCTCTTTGACATCATTATATTACATTGTCATCCGATTTGCATATGTGTATAAAATTTCGGTTCAATCGAATACCGGGAAGTGGGTCAAATTTAGATTGCAAGATTTGACCTAAACAAACATACATACACACATACAAACATTACAAGTTAAGTAAAAGCGTCACAAAAATAAGCTCCTTTTCTGAATTCGGTTAAAATACATTACCTACATTCTGTACATTGTATAATAATGATTACTTACTTATTTTAACCTACCATTCAATTCACAATTCAATTTAGTTAAGTTACTTACTAATTTTTTCGATAGATGGCGTTAGTGTAGAAAGTTGACTCGGTCTGAATCGCGCAAGCGGTTTGTTACAAGCGTTACATAGGCCGCGCGTGAATTTAAAATTTTGTTGACAAGAAGAGCGCGCTCTCACAGTTTGTATTGAGTCTTCTGATACATTGGTAAGTATTTGGTATTTGGTAGTATTTAGTATATATTTTCTGGTAGGTGGTTGGGTAAGTAAAATTTGGTCTTTCGCACCGAATTTTTTTGGAGCCACTGGTGACTGGTTAGGCTCAGTACTCCCACGAGTCCCGTCACACATGACGAGTTTTATACCAACTTACAAGAAGCTTGAAACGCTTTAGTTTACAGGGTATATAACTGTAAATAAGGGCCTTAGGTTTGTACTAGGACAGAAAACGCTTTACGAGCAGGTTCTAAATGCCTAGATAATAGGTTAATCCACAGTAACGAGAGATGCAAAACGCCTTAGAGAGTTCGATTTGGCTTTCAATACGTCAGATATTGCCTTATAGAAGGTTCACGGGTGTTCCATAAGCACCCTAATTACCGTTCAAATCGCCTTGCGGAAGTCGAATGCCACCGTCAGTCCTTCGATTTCTAACTGACTTACTATGTTTTACGCTAATTGAATACGGTTAAACTGTTCAATAGTACGATTGATAACGTGGTTTAAGAGTCTTATTCATAGTATCGTAGTTTATTGAAATCGCCTTACGTAACTAGAATAACGCCTTCTACTTTAGGAGGCGCTTTTGTTCGTTTTACGTTTGGTCGGTTTTTTGCCTTCATACCAACTAAATCGGTCGTTATTACGGCGCTTCCAACTTTACATTTTTCTCAGTGCGATAGTTTCAGCATGATTATACAGATATGTAGCCTTAGGGCAAGAGTGTTTTTTTTAAACTCGCTGTTTGCGTTTGATCACTATCTATATTATATTAGTACAAGACGATGAAGCACGCTGGCTTACAAGATTTAATTGATATTCTTTCGCAACTTAAAGAAAAGGTATCACTAATTTGGACAAAGAGATCCAATCCTTAGCGGTACAAAATGAACGTGGAAGCAAAACACTGAACAAAGGTAGAATCGATCCGTGCATTACTTTATATAAACTATACCTTTTGTATATTAATTACAAAAACAAGATAATAAAGGGTGTGATATATTATGATAACAGTGTTTTGAAAATTAGAGTTACGTGCAGCCGGTGGGTGAAGAAATAACTTTCAAATCAATTTGTAGGGCAGACTCATTAAGATACTAACCACTCTCGATGGGCAGACTCTTCTGCAAGAATCCACCTGTCCAATGTAAGTGTTGAGCATCGAGAATTAAGCCCCTTTAGGGTTAGTATCTCGATACTGTTGAGCCATCGAACAAAGAATATACCCATACTAGTAATAACATTCCGAATACGAAAGGCTATTAGTTACTAAGATAAAGAGTCTCAGAAGCCTCTCAGGATGACAAGCGCGTTATTGGACTTTGTTATTCAAAGCTCTGAATGGTGATGAGATGTAACGCTTAATATCGAGCAAACTAATTTGAAAGGCTATGCTGAAAGCTCTGGGGCTAAGTTGGAGGTAACCGTGCCTGCTAAGCGACGAGCCTCTGGTTCTAACATCGGCTGAGGCACAAAAATTGTATTTTTAAACGAATTCCAAAAACGGAGGTTCTAAATTCGGTTGCATTTTTTTATGTTTGTTACCTCAGATATCCGTCATTTATAAACCGATTTGGAAAATTCTGAATTTGAAAGGATATGTTTATTTGTTTTGAATTATATTTCAGATTCGTCCCGTAGAAATTTCATCAAAATCGGTTCAGTTTGTCACTGAAGTAGGTACGTAGTTTTTTTAAACCAATTTTACTTTTGATGTAAAGCAAGTGAAGTTTTGTAAGTAAAGTTTGTTTTCAAGGTCTTACTTAGTATTGTGTTGCTGTTTGTGGCCCCACTATCATAATGCAAGAGGAAAGAGCGAGTAAGCGTTTAAATAAAAGGCGATTTTTTTGTACGGGACCGCTCGCACAATAAATGGTTTATTTAATTTTATGCAATGATGAGAAACACTTCGAACCTTTATGGTTATTAATGCGATAATTGCAAAAATATCGTAACAAAAAAGTAATTAAAAGTATTTAAATCCATTCAACTAACTCGATGAGCGGATAAGACAAGATAATGACATTATAAATACAAGATTACGAAGGATCAAATGTGTATTCTCGCAAAAGGATCAAAGTGTTAACATGAAGGGTGCATTGGTGATATTTCTTTTTGGAACTGGTGAGATTTTATTTTATCACCGGATTTAATACGTATTTGGCCAGTGAAAGTGACAATTTAAACATAATATAGCCGTGTGTCTAATCAACATTACTATTGTCCAAGTACTTGAGTACTTGGGCAATAGTAATCTTGAGATCCATTTGCGCAGTACAATTAGAAGTTATCTGTCACACAATTTTTGTCACCTGTAAAACTCGCTTTGCTCGCCGTCTCACGTTGTGTTTATTCATAATGCCTATCGCTGACAAATTTGATGATACTAATAATTTTGTATAAAAAATAAAAATCATGTTTTAGTGATACATAGTACCTACTCAAAGTAAATGACGTCTTGGTCTCAAATATAGGCTGACGATAGACAACATAAAATTATACACTTTTTACTTTATCATTCAAAATGTGCTGTAAAGTGTAAACTTTACAGCACATTTTGAATGATATGTAAATAATAGTAGTAGTAGTAGTAGAAGTAGTTATGTAAATAACTGTGTATAATGCATTTCTTTTTTCAGCCTACCTGGCATCTGCAGTGCCCGTCACTGAGCCACACGACTATAGCCTTGAGCGTACCTACCCTCGCTTTATCAAATTCCCCGATGGCGACGGTAACTTGCATGATGTGGACCTTGAGGCTGAACCTGATATGGACTTAATCGAGGAAATCTCCAGAAACCCCGCAAACAACCAGTACCTGTTGTATACTAGGTATGTTCACTATAAAATTTAAAAAACAAAAAAATGTTTATGAACTGTATTAATTTAGACATGAGGAGAGAAGCTAAACTTGGCCGTGCATACGCGTTGAATATGATAAATTGGTGTTGATTCTGTCGTCTCACACCAAAACCTAATATTAGTTTCAATCTCTTTTTCGAAAAGAAAACACGAGTATGAGATGGAATATATTTTAGACCTGTCAAATTAATACACTTGCTTGTGTCTAGTGTACATTTAACGGCAAAGAATTTAGTGGCGTCTAATTTATCAAGGATGGAAGGTATTTGACTGCTCTAAAACTAAATTTAAAATACTTTATTCATATGGACCTCAAGGAAGCTCTCATGAAAGTTAAACTAAATGGTTATGATGAAATAAAATAGGACAAGGGGAGGAAGATGAAGTTGACCTCTTCAGAACTCTTTTAAGAAAATACCAGATTTAATGTTACGATCAATATTAACGATAAGATTAGGGAAATTATAAATATTTCATGGACTGTTTTTGTTTTTTTTATATACTAATCGATCTTAACTATCATTTTTTACAGACGTAACCCGCGTTTTTCTCAAACCTTAACTCTTAACAACGCCCTCTCTATCACTCGTTCCAACTTCAATGCCAACAACCCTACCGTTGTGGTTGTCCACGGCTGGCTGAGCAATCAGTATACCAGCATCAACCCAACCATCCGTGATGGTAAGCATTGAGCAACAAAAAAATATTATTAAATTGACCGTCGTCACTATCGTTGGTAGTAATTGACAAATTTTATTTCAGCGTTCCTCGGAAAAGGTGATTACAATGTTATCGTTCTGGACTGGAGACGACTTGCCATGGCTGATTACGCCACAGCAGTCCGAGGTGTTCCAGGAGTTGGACAAGGCTTGGGCCAGTTCATGAACTTCTTACACTCTACCACTGGTGCTTCTTATGCCTCCATGCACTTAGCTGGCTTCAGTTTGGGAGCCCATGTAGTTGGCAATGCTGGTCGAGCTATGGGTGGAAGAGCTGCACGTGTCACAGGTATATTATTCCTAGTTCACTTATGCATTCAAATAGCTACTAACCTAATTAATTTCTGTTGTGGTATGGTTTGAGTAAAAAATGAAAATTTGTGCTTGAAATTTAAATTTATTTATTTGAATATATCAATCAGGGCAAACTAGACCAAAAGCGAAAACATTTTTATATCAATTAGAAATGGAATAATTTTAAACTTAACGTTTGATTACAGGTTTAGACCCTGCTGGTCCCCTATGGAATTATAACACAAACCGCCTAAGAGCCAGCGATGGTGTCTATGTAGAGGCCATCCACACCGACGGTGGAATTGGTGGTCTTGGAATTGGATCTGCTATTGCCAATGCTGACTTCTTCCCCAATGGCGGTAACTCACAACCTGGCTGTCTCTACAGCCTCTGCAACCACAACCGTGCCTGGGAGCTCTTCGCCGCAACCGTTACTCACAACCACTTAGTTGGCCAACTGTGTACCAGTACTACACAGATTACGTGGAACAACTGCCGTGGAGCGCGACTAAACATGGGCAACGATGATTTAAGAAAGACCGGGTATGTAAAATTCGATTGCGTTCATAGGTATACTCTAGGAGGCCGGATTACACACAAACTTCACGAAAAAATGGCAGTATGAGTGTATACGAACGTAGGCTGACGTCAAGTAGACGTATGTAATGTAATTGTTTACATTACACAGAAACAAAAAATAATTTGAAACCTAAATCATAAACATATGGTTCAATTTTGCTTGCAACAATTTATCAGTCTAAGCAGCTTCCGACTGAGAACTTTCGGTTTTACGTCTAACGGAGTTTGCGAGAATATAGGAGTAATGGATTAGAAGCATTTCACTTTTGTTGCTAAGTTTATTAATTTATAATTTTACTGTAGTAAGCTAATTAAAAGTCCAAAGAAATTCTTTTTCACTACTACTGTTTATCACATTCTAATAACATTTTCCTTTGTTTCAGATCTGGAATGTACCGATTGGACACTGGCAGAAGATACCCCTACTAAAGTACACAAATTTTCATTTTATCAATTTATAATCTATTTTATTAACTTAACGAGTGAACTAACTTTGCTAGCTACCTACTCACATGTAATAAATTACTTAAAGCAATACCTAACATGTGTTTTGATTTATCTTATGATATCTGTCTTCGCTTTGTTCTGATAAGAAATGTTAAGACTGGTATTCCGTGCAGCGATAAGAAATGTGTTTCGCTATTGAGTGATTACTTTAGATATTACTTGCAAAACCTTTGTGGTAAAAAACACTGAAAATAAGTAACATACAGTATACAAATAAATAAAATTGAAGCGTCTGTTTGTAATATCAAAATAACAGCTATTTACCAAATGCATATGAAAGTATATAAAAACAACCATGTTTAAAATTGTTGTCTGTCTGTTTGTTCCGGGTAATCACCAAAACGGCTGGGCCGATTTTGACGGGGCTTTCACTGGCAGATAGCTGATGTTACAAGGAGTAACTTAGGATATTTTTTTATTTTAGAAAAAGTATTAGGGTTCCGCACAAAAAAATAAAAGCCATGAAACCCATGAACTCCGCGCGGGTGAAACCGCAGGCAGCAGCTAATATAATAAAATGAGAGAAAGTATGGATTGGCAGTTGTATTATGGTTACATTAAGAAAGTTATAAGTCTGTTAGTCACAAAGTAGAGGTTTTAATGTCTATTGAACCTAAGATCAGATCAAAAATGATATATTACTGAAATTAATTTTAAAAATTGAAATTAATTTTAAAATTGGTGATTTTAGAAATTGGACAGATCCTGTACCCATCAGACACCACACACCACCACAGATTAATATAAAAAGTAGATTTGTATCTAGGTAATTCCAACAATTCTGTTTGCAAGAACGGCACGGGGAACCAACTCTTCAAAAGAGTCGAGCGTAGTAGACCAAGAAACAGGATACAGAAAAACTACTAAAAGCCAGCACTATACAGGATGTAAAATTATGTAAACGGGCTCAATATTCGAACAATATCGTACTGGGTTTAAGCCTGTGGCAGACGTAGTGACTCTGTTTTGTAATAATTAAGGATATTTTTATGATATTAGAGCTAAAATGAAATGATTTCTATTGATTCATGTAAGTTATCACCTTTATATTCAGTTATTCGCCTCCTTCAAAATGGACACCATTTACGTATACAACACCTTGTATATACATTGTGTAATATAAGTGATGAAACGTAAACAGCAAGTATTAAAAAAGGAGTCTTCGTACCTAGTCCATACATATTATAAAAGGAATTGGGAAACACAGATTTGGACAAATACGAGTAGAGTAGCCAAACATTGGGCTACCGAACGCGGCCACTAGACGCAGCTACTAGATGTAGTCACCGGTGGCTGAGTGCGGACTCCATTCGCAGCCATTGGTAGCCATAAATCCTCAGTGTGTGTCGATATATACTGATCTGTGGTGTCGATGCCATATCAAATGCCATTTTATGTAAACTCTGGGGCTGCTGGGTGGATGACGTTGACACTGTTGTTGATTATGACAGTGACAGTAACTAGGTATAAGATTAGCGTTGTCCGCCCTGAAATAAATATAACTGTCCGGAGGTTAGTGATGTCATACGTGTGGGTTCCGACTGAAAATCAGTAATTAAGGTCCTTGGACCTTAATTGCATGCTGAGTCGGAACCCTTATCATGGCATCACGCAACATTGGGTTTTAATTCATCTACTTGCCTGTCCCTTATTTTCATTTTATTTTTATGTTTAAAATTGTACTAGTACTATTATGTGATGTCCTGAAATAAATATATTTTCTTTCTTGCATTTTTTTCAAATGTATGAAAAATCTTATGTCACGCTAGTGGCCGCGTTCGGTGGCTCAATGTGCGGCAGCTCTAAGTTCCACTTGGTACTTTTTTATACTATTGAATAACGAGACGAGCGTAGTGTTTGCCTGATGGTTAGCATAACGCCAGCCTTAATGCCACTCTGAATTTGATACTATAAAGGCGGCTATATGTGTGGCACTGCATTGCGATTGTTGCCCCGAAATTCCCGTCGAACAGTTTACCGACAAATTTACCTTTTTTGGTATTCTTGATGCAGATAATCTTGCAATGCTGCGACGAAACATGTAGATAACTGGTGTATTCATTCATTACTGCTCAAACAATGCACACTTCAAGCATTTGAAATAGCAATATCCACCATGTAGGTAGTATCCATCAGGACCCACCATCAGTTTTTTTATACTCTTCGATAACAAGACGAGTCGGTCGCTTGCCTGATGGTAAGCATTACGCGTATCAACAGCATGCATACTGTGATATTGACTGATAAAGATCATCGACTGCACCCATATTCGTGGTACCTATATCGATTGTCGTGGTAATTTATGATAATCGCAAAAATACCTATGAATATTTTCAGGTACGTGTGTCAATCTGACAATTGTGGGTTTGTTACTTCTTCACCGAATATTCTTACAAATATTTTTATTGGAGAGGGATCTTTTTGCTCATTTTTACAAAATTTTGTTTTCCTCCAACGTAAGGTGAGCCTTGGGGAGTTGAAGAATGTGTAGGGAAACTTTTACGCCATACTGGAGATTGGTTTTGTGGTTGACACTGAACTCATTTTGAATGGTTCATCGCCACAACTATTATTATCACTTACAGCTGGTCTCGGTCTGGTCTGATCTGTTTTATTCATAGAGGCCGCCCCAATGGAGCATTCATGAAGGTTAAAATAAATAACTCTAACATCGGGTCTCTGCAACGTTCGTCTACCCGAATTACAGACTAAAACTAATGCTGTCTTTATCAGAACATAATAAATGACAGACATCAACAGACCCAATCCGTGCTCAAAGTCAACGAACCATCCAGAAACCCACCGTTCCCGTTGCAAATTGGTATAAGACTAGCAAGAATAAGTGCAAGAAACTCGTCTCGGCATTTTTTTAAAACATTTTTTACATTGATTGGTTAAAATAAAATGTGTCTTCAAATCTGTCTTCCTTCCTCTATATATATAAAAGGATTTGTCCTGAGTGAGTGACTGACTGACTGACTGACTGGCAGACAACGAACCGCCCAAACCACTGAACGTAGATATACATGGATTTTTGGGGGAGTGTTTATAAACGTACACTAACAAAGGAAATTTGGTCTCATTTCTCAGATCAGAAGATCAGCGGCGCGAGTACGGATCTTTTCGATAAATAAAATTCGATAAAATTGACAGTTAAAATCGATAAAGTGGGTTTTATTCGATAAAATTGACATTTAAAATCGATAAAGTGGGTTTTATCGATTTTAACTGTCAATTTTATCGAATTTTATTTATCGAAAAGATCCGTACTCGCACCGCAGATTTCAGTTTTTGCTTTGTTATGTATATAAATATTTAATATCTAATGGGTTATGCTAATCTACGTCATTAGGCATCTTACTTACGACTGCAGTTGAACGGTAACGCCTCTATAGATGAAAGGTATTTTTATCTAATCCAAATCTAGCCTACTACCAGTTGGAAGCGTACCCAGCATGCTGGCGGCATTTTCTCGTTGAACCATAATGCTGATCCGTTGATCCAGATAAATACAGGCATGGGTAGGTTTTGAAATAATTTTTTTTAACTTTAAATACATACTACTATTATATACTATTGTATACTTTTTGATAATGGGACGAGCTGGTCGCTTGCCTGATGGCAAGCATAACCAACATAAGGGATGGCTCATAATAGTTGCAGAATATAATAAAAATCTTTTTTCCTCTGGTTGTACCCAAAGCTTTTCACTCCCATTTTGGTATGGTGCAGATTTTTTTGATACTGACACGTTTGTTAATGCGATAATAACAAAAAAATGTAAAAACAAATGTAATTAAAAGTATAATCCGTTTAACTAACTAGATAATTTGAAGATGGACAGATAATACAAGATAATGACATTATAAATACAAGATTATGAAAGAAAAGTGCATTCTACCAAAAGAATCAGTGTGGAAACATGAAGGGTGCATTGGTGATACTTCTTTTTGGAACTGGTAAGATTTTATTTTATCACCGGGTAACAGAGTTTTTGCAAATACAAGTGACGATTTAAAAAGACATCCATATGTCTAATCAAGTACTTGGACTACTATGGCTAAGATAAAAAGCCAGTTCGTTAGACAACTGATGAAGAATCGCTTTAACAAGCGATTCTTCGATTAGATTAGACCAGTAACACTCTTTTTATTTGCTCTCCACGTTCCATTTATTCATAACGCGTAAGCTAATAAACTTGATGAATATTTGTATTACGACAAGGTATTAGGTACTTTTGTATCAATACCACAAAGATTTCTTTAAAACTCTACAGGGTGATCCATCAAGAGGGGTCAGTGCGCAGTGGGGGGAAGTCTAAAACTATAAGAGATAGAAAAACTTATTCTTAGGAACCATGTCGTCGATTTTACGATGATTAAAAACTACATTCTTAGATTTTGGGAAAATCTCATACATGCTTCGGGAATCGAACCAGCTCTTTTTCGAAAATTGATCTTTTCGAAAATAGATCGTTGCTTGTTTTATTACGAAAATCGATAGTTTAAGTGGTAAGAAATACATTTTGAAATGTCTAAAATAAAAATACAAGGCTGCACTCCATTTTTTTTTCTGCAATTTCGGCCGTTTGTACCATTCTATTTTTATTGAATTTTATCATTAAAAAGAAGTATAATGAAGTTATCACTAACAAATTTATCTATCTTTGATATTTTGAGACTTTCCCCCACAAACCTCTCCTGATAGATCATCTCTGAAACGGCTTGACCGATTTTGACGGGACATTCACTGGCAGATAGCTGATGTTACAAGGTTAATTTTAATTTGTTAATTTTATTTATTTGTATAGATGAAAGATTAACCGATTATGCAATAAATTTTGATTCCAATATTTATCACCAAAAAGTACCGTAAAGATTAATTGTATTATGTGATGCCTTTTTTTACAGCCTACCTGGCATCTGCAGTACCCGTCACTGAGCCACACGACTATAGCCTGGAGCGTACCTACCCTCGCTTTATCAAATTCCCCGATGGCGACGGTAACTTGCATGATGTAGACCTTGAGGCAGAACCTGATATGGACTTAATCGACGAAATCACCAGAAACCCTGCAAACAACCAGTACCTGTTGTATACTAGGTATGTTCGCCATTAAATTTGAAAATGAGGAAGTACAAAATGAGAACTGTGTTTTTTGAGTTTATGGAGAAAACGAAACTAGATCATAGGTACAGGATCAATGAATAAGATACAAACTCAGAAAGTACAGCTAACATAATTTTTTTATTTATGACATATTTTTTTAATAACTATTTAGATCGTATTTTAGGAAACTTAATTGATTTTGACTTTATAAAGTTTCTTTTGTGTAATACTTAACTAAACCTAAATGTATCCTGTTTTTCAGACAAAACCCTCGTTTATCTCAAACACTGACGATTAACAACGCCCTCTCTATCACTCGTTCCAACTTCAACGCCAACAACCCTACCGTTGTGGTTGTCCACGGCTGGCTGAGCAATCAATATACCAGCATCAACCCAACTATCCGTGATGGTAAGCATTGAGCAATAAAAAGATATCATCAAATTGACCATCGTCACTATCGTTGATAGTAATTGACGAATTTTATTTCAGCGTTCCTCGGAAAAGATAATTACAATGTTATCGTTCTGGACTGGAGACGACTTGCCTCTTCTGATTACGCCACAGCAGTCCGAGGTGTTCCAGCAGTTGGAGAAGCCTTGGGCCAGTTCATGAACTTTTTACACTCTACCACCGGTGCACCTTATGCCTCCATGCACTTAGCTGGCTTCAGTTTGGGTGCCCATTTAGTTGGCAATGCTGGTCGTGCTATGGGTGGCAGAGCCGCAAGAGTCTCTGGTATGCTATTTTTATTATTATGTCATGGTTGGTTATCCATTAAATTCGTCACCAAAAAATTTATAATTCAGTGCCTCAGAGCAAGCTAGAACAACAACCAATACTATTTCTAACCAACTTCAAAAAAGCAGGTGGTTCTCAATTTGTCTGCATTTTTTTGTGTGTATCACACACAGATCTCAGACAAATGTCAACCGATATTATTTTTACATAAGCATTTTTAATTTTTTCATATCTCAAAGGCGTTCTAAAAAGATATTCAGGCGTTCTTATAAGTTGTATATAAGAATACCAAAACCAATCTAAAATGGGGGCTGAAATACCTTATTATATATCGCGATATTTTCGTCAAAGTCAGTTCCCACTTTTTTTTTAAAAGCAATTATTATTTTATACGTATTCGAAGTGGAATAATTTTAAAATTAAAGTTTGATTACAGGTTTGGACCCTGCTGGTCCCCTATGGAACTATAACAATAACCGCCTAAGACCCGCCGATGGTGTCTATGTAGAAGCCATCCACACCGATGGTGGAATTGGTGGTCTTGGAATCGGATCTGCTATTGCCAATGCTGATTTCTTCCCAAATGGCGGTAACTCACAACCTGGCTGTCTCTACAGCCTCTGCAACCACAACCGTGCCTGGGAGCTCTTCGCTGCCACCGTCACCCACAACCACTTAGTTGGACAACTGTGTACTAGTACTACACAGATTACGTGGAACAACTGCCGTGGAGCCCGACTCAACATGGGCAACGATGATTTGAGAAAGACTGGGTACGTAAAAATCGTAAGCGTTATACTCCGCGTTAAAGCTCCAAAGTTCTGAGTGGCACCGCAATTGTTATGGGCCAGCGTTGTGCTTACCATTAGACAAACGACCGGCTCGTCTCGTTATCAAATAGCATAAAAAATACTAATGTTTTTTACTGGTGATAACATCAGATTTAATCATTTATCTAATGTAAGCCTGTTCTTTGACATGTTTTCCTTTGTTGCAGATCTGGAATGTACCGATTGGACACTGGCAGAAGATACCCCTTTTAGACTACACATTTTCATCTTATCAAATTGTTCCCTACGACTTTTTTAACTGTTCGACTAAAGTGACTGTGCTAGGTAGTCACATGCAATAAATTACTCAAAGCAGTACCTAAGATGTATTTTGATTCATTTTAAATTATCTGTCTTCGCTTTGTTCTGATAAGAAATGTGAATAACAGACTGCTATGACGTGGGGCGATAATAAATGTGATTGTTTCGATATTGACTGATAACTTAGAATTATCTACAAATTCTTGATTTTTCCGGTGGAAAACACAAAAAACATCTCTTTTTACAGGACTGCACAAACAAGGAGTATAATGTTTTTATTATGGTTCATGTATGTCGATTTTGACGGGACTTTCACTGGCAGATAGCTGATGTTACAAGGAGTAACTTAGGCTACATGGGCGAAGCCGCGAGGCTCAGCTATAAAAATACTAAGCCAAATTATAGATAGATTTTATTTTAAAAGAAATTAAGTCCTTTATATAATATAATTTAGCAACAGCCGGAAAACGTGCACTGCTGAACATCGGTCTTCACACAAAGAGGGATTTTGCCTTGAAACACCACGCTTGGCAGGCGTCGTAGGCAGTAGATGATAATGTTGACCTAAGAGAATGCTGTCCATGCCCATTCGCATATTTCCTTAGCCAGCTCCCACTTTAAGAGAAGGCTACTATGATAGCCGGAATCACACGGCCGACAACCACACGGCTTGAGCTGTTTATCGTTCTTTAATAAATAAAAACGATTAACGTATGTTAAATCACTACGTCATACGAAAATCAGAATCGATTAGTGTAGATTATATAATTTATTAGGTAGGTACTTATATTGTAAGTACTTAATTCGCAATCACCAGCAGAGAGATATAATACAGTAAGCTGATAAGTTATGATAGCCGTGTAAAGAAAGACATGCTCAACTTATAGATAAGCTATAATTTGCCAAGGTCATGCAAGTATTTTAATTATATTATCACTTTTATTAAGTAGGTATATATAGTGTTTAAAAATTGATTTTACTAAGTATTTTTTTTTGTGTTATTTTGTAACTAGACGAGCTGGTCGTTTGCCTTACGGTAAGCATAACGCCGGCCCATAACAATTGCAGTGCCACCCAGAACTTTGAAACTCAAAGGCCTGCGCGGCACTGCAGTGCGCTCATTACCCTGAGACATTAGGTATTAAGTCTCATAAGCCCAGTAATTTCACTGGCTACTCTGCTCATCAAACCGAAACAGACTGATGCTTGCAGATTACTGCTTGGCGGCAGAATTCACGAGCAAAGCGGTGGTAACAACCCAGACGGACACTCGCAGAAGAATTAGTCCTACCACTAACAAAAATAATAAAAAATAACACGACTGTACTAGTAAGCGTCATTCGGGATGATATTAGGGTTCCAACGATACCTGCCCAATTCCTCCAACCTAGTCACTACTAACAACTTCAGTCTAAAAACATCATAGTAAATCCCACCGTAAGTCAACAACCCGACAGTTGAATCAACAACTTCATTCCAATCACGTCCTTTGAAACGACAAATCTAAAACGAGAATGAAAAAAGTTTGGCTTTAATCAGCGAGTCTTGTGACGGATAGTTTCGGAAGAGCTTTTGTCTGCCACCGAAGTTGAGCCAACAGTTCACATTTAAATACAAGCTCTTTTATTTAGAGTTGGTGTTGAAAAGGTTTTCAAAGTTAAATATACTTTATAGTATCTAGAAGTATTGGTCGTTTTCTAATGGAAAACTTAACGCCAGACCATAACAATTGGAGTGCCCATAGGTACACTTCGAAACACAAAGCTTTGCAGGGCGGCACTGTAGCTCGTTATGTCGTTGCCTTGAGACGTATTAACCTCCGTATCCTATAACCCATACCTACTCCAGCCTACATCGACTCAGTGCTAATTGAATCTATGATGTTTTATTATAAACTAGCTGCTGCCCGCGGTTTGACCCGCGCGGAGATATTAGATTTCATGGGTTTTATTTTTTTGTGCGGAACTCAAATTTATTTTCTAAAATTAAAGTAGCCTTAGTTACTCCTTGTAACAGCAGCTATCTGCGAGTGAAAGTCCCGTCAAAATCGGTCCAGCCATTTCGGAGATTATCCGGAACAAACAGATAGACAGACAAAAATTAAAAAAATGTTGTTTTGTTATAGGTATATACTTTCATATGCATTTAGTAAAAAGCTGTTATTCTGATATTACAAACAGACACTTCAATATTATTTATTTGTATAGACTATCTAATCTGCGTCTGCTTATTTATCAAAACTTACAAAATTGGCGGCAGATGTAGCCTGCGTAGACTCGAAAGTTGATGAAAATAACCAATACCCATCGGATGAGTCAAGACAGGCTGGAGTTCGCCTTAAAGGATGACATACTATAGAAATTCGAATTGGACTCATGTCATTGGTTGGCGAACGGATCACACTCTGACCATGCACTATTATGGATGTAGTAATGTACTACATCCATAATAGTTGGTCCACCGAATTTGTTTACATTATTGGACAAGTCACAGATTTATTGTATGTTTGTGGGACAAGTACGAGTACAGAAAACAAGACTTAAGAAGATACCTGCTCATTCTCAGTAACTTTTAATATTTCGCGATTCGAAAGCATTGTTTCCAGAACGCGATAATTCGTTTTAAAAAACAGGTTTTTATTTACCTCAACGTTTCGATATGTTTTATCATGAGAAGACTACTTACTATCATTTCAGTCTATTATTCTTATTTTGTCTTTTGTTAATAATCACTGTTCATGTCTTGGAGACTCCCAAACTGGAGTTTCCAGGAGATACAAATGTCATAAATTTATATTTAACTTTATATCATTTCTGATTATCTAAGCTACTTATATATGACGAACTTAGATAAATATACGATAATGGATTAGGCGCTTCGTAAAAGATAACGATTTGTCGTGAGTCTCAATGACTTGACATGATATCATAGAAAGGAAGAAGCTAAGAAAACCGCCGCGTACAATGCTGCTGGAGTGAACCAGCGTGGAGCTGAAGCGAAAAAAGCTCCTGGGACCTCCAGGAACACTCCGGGAGGCCTGCACCAGCATCAGCGAGCTGCTATTCTTCCTGGGAGACATCGGGTGGTTGCAATAGCGCACACCACTCACTCACGCAAAAACGGCCGAAACGGCCTAGATGCGGGATAGAGCCCGCGCACCGCGTTTATAATATCTTGTTCTACGTTCGCAAGTACTTTTAAGTCTCACGGATTTTCACTCAAACTTTCAAGTCAAAATTTTCAAAATGAATAAACCATATTAATTTAGTAAAACTTTACACAAATAGGAGGATAGGTAAATGGACACGGATCCAGGACCTCTAATTATTTAGCAGAGAACATTTTCGTAAAAGATTATTTAAACTCAATTAGAGCAATTTAACTTTTCCATAGAAACAGAGCAGTTATAAACTCCAAAGCACTGAATAACAAAACTGACAACATTACTTTAGCTGCCTTATGCCTTAGGCAAAATTCATCTGGCTCGAAGGTAGGTACCTTAAATGACAAAATCAATAATATTCACTAAGCTGTAAGCCATCTGTAAGCACAGTCAATGGCAGTACGTGTCACAAATGTCAGGCCTCTCCAAACCTACCCTTACCTTGTACTATTATCTACTCTGTGCCCTTACATCCCTACCCCCGTACCTCCAACTACGCTTAGAATACGAATCGTCACATAATGAGACCGTGAAAACACTCGCTACTCACAACTCCTCACTCTCCAAACGATTGGCTTCAAAATGAACGGAAAAGACGAGAACTATCACGCTATTACGTCCTTTAAATCAGTTGGGTAAAGAATATTTTCGCGTGCGGATATGGTAACGCTATGCGAATTACTGTTTGATATTCGGATAACATTTGTGAAATGATAGGCAATGTGCCTGTTCATAACCGAAGAGACAGTCAACGTTCCAGTGGAGATAGATCTCAGAAGCTTGTTAATATAATCTATACATACAAATAAATAAAATTGAAGTGTCTGTTTGTAATACCAAAATAACTGCATTTTACTAAACGCATATGAAAGTATATCTATGGTACCTACAACAAAACAGCAATTTTTATTTTTTTTACTTATTTTTCAGTTATTTTTCTGCTACTCCTTATAATATCAGCTATTTTCCAGCAAAAGTCCCGTCAAAATCGGTCCATCCCTTTCGGAGATTAGCCGGAAACAAACAGACAAAAAGACAAACATTTTTTAAATTGCTTTTTATTATAAGTATTGTATATACTTCCACTCAAATTTAGTAGTAAAACTGTTATTTTCACGTAACAAATAGACACTCTATCTGCCAGTGAAAGTTCCGTCAAAATCGGTCCAGCCCATTCGGAGATTAGCCGGAACAGACCGACAGAAAAACAAAAATTTTAAAAATTGCTTTTCTTATAATTATTGTATATACTTTCATATGCGTTTAGTAAAAAGCTGTTATTCTGATATTACAGACACTTCAATTTTATTTATTTGTATAGATATAGATTGAATAATAAAGTATAAGCTTCAACCATCTCCTAAAAGTACTAACCTTTGTCACGACGAAATACCTATACTATAATTCTCCTATGGACTTTCTTTAAAACATATTTTATCCCAGTAAATATTCAAGATTCGAGCAATGAGCATGTAGCTAAGCAAGACTATACCTACTGTATTATATTTGATCGAAGAAAGACGGTTATTACATTTCATGGCATAGGGAAGAAAGGTGCAGAATTCAACGTAAGCTTTATTGAGAAATGCCTTATTTTGTACTGTAGTCGACTACGGCTGATTTCATTTTAAACTTTTTTATTTTTAGAAGCATTGGTATTTTTGGTAATAAATGAAACTACTGTGACGCAAACGAGTATTTTAATTTAACTAAAGGTCGGTGGTAGGTCAAGGGACTGTAATCTACAATGTGCCTATTGTAGGAGATTCAAACCCTCAATGTATAGTTTTAGCCAGCAATGTTTCGTCGAGAGACATTTGAAATACACACGAAATTATGTAAGTATCTAAATACGTTATAAATGTTCAAATAGTTCAAGATAAAATCTGGAGAGATATTTATATATCTCCAGCTAATGTATTTACATTGAACAATTTCACAATCGACCTTAAACGATAAATAATCCACGAAAACGATCCCACATCATACCAAACTATAGCTATCGGTAAAATATAACCAACGGACTTTGATCGTATTCTGCCTCTAAGTTACTGTGCATGCTATGTTCCATTTTGATGAGCAAAGTAGGGAAGTTACTAGCATTTTAGACTTAGGTACAGTGAGTACTAATAATTGACCTTTGTGTTTCAAATTTCTGGGTGGCAATGCAATTGTTATGGGCCGTTATGCTCACCATCAGACAACAAATCGCTCATCTCCTTATCCAAGAATAAAAAAAGCATGATGGTATCTCTTTCAGTAGTGTTACATTTTCTTTCAAGCTCCAGCCGAGAATAACCGAAAAATGGATTTTCTCTAAACCATATTCGATGCATCGTAATAAATATTCATGAACGCAGCGCAGTTCAGTCCTGACTATATTATAGCCTGATCGTATAAGAAGCGAGGCCGGTGAATGCAAAGTGTGCCTTGGCGTGCCATCAAGTGCTCCAGTGGTCGATGCTCGAGTGCGTTCTGCTTTCGTTCCACCGATAGCTCCGTATTATTTTTGAAGTATGTAAAGTGCATTTATAGATGTGACGCTTTTTGCAGCCATATGCAAAGTGGGATTTTAAAAGCTGTACTATTCACTATTCTGCGTGATACTACAAGCTTTTGGTAGGTATGTAGTTGCTTAGTTAGAGGTTGATTGGGAAAACGTTGGTGGTTTGTCTTAACATACGAGTTGCATGGCATTTGATCATAATTTCACGTGATATAGTGACGATCTGGTTGGAGGTAGTAAATGCGGTGAATCTAGAATAGGACTCTCAAGCAGAGTCCAGAATACTCCAATAGTAGCTTGACGACTGATTTTTATCTTGAGGAAGATAGGTCGCTAAATGAGTAGGTACTGGAAAATGCTCCATATTGACACACTTATATATTAAATGTTTGCCTAAATATTATTTTGTATTATAAAATTTACTAATACTTTAAATTGCTAACATGTGGACTACATCTCAAATATTTCGCTGCCAACGGCATTCGATCCTGCATCTTCTGGTATCTTTAGGGCTCATATATGGAGACGCGACGCGTCGTCTTGATGTTAATTCTACCAATGAAGGCAAAAAAAACCGTCTGTGAATCCTCTGATATCCGGTTACTGAAAAGTGGGCTATCCAGAAAGGAATCATGCATCACGTACCACATCAGGACAGCAAATGGGCTTAGCAACCTTTGTGAGTCACGTCGCGCGAACTTATCGCCTGTGATTAGATAACATCAGGAACTTTGCGAAGTTAAGCAGGAAGTGCGGTTGTTTCTTAACCGATGGTTTTAGCAAAGTTAGGAATGAGGCTGTTGATATATAAATATAACTCAACAATACACGTGGAAAAAAATCGGTGAGACATACTCTTTAATGAGGTACAGTACAATCAGGAAAAAAGTGCTTTCATTGCATCATCATGGACCTACTAGTGGGCCATGGAGCAGGACCACGGGCAATGAAAGGTTTTTGTACTTTATTATCACCACGAAACTGAAAGAGCAGACAGGACCCTTAATACTTTTTTTATACTATTGGGTAACGAGACGGGTGGGTCGTTTCATAATGGTAAGCAAAACGCCAGCCAATTACAAATGCACTGCCACCCAGGGACCCACAAACCTGCGTGGCACTGTATTGCGTTCGTAATCCGGTAATTCATAATTATCCCATTGATTCATAAAATCTAAAAGTGTATACACAGTATTGCAGCCGACTGTACATTTAAAAATCAGAGCGATAAAATCTAAAAATAATTTTATTATTTTTCCAGAACAGAGAGTAGGTATGATTAGGTACTTATAACTAAGCTGTTTAGTAGATACTTAAAGATAATCCTTAAGTTATTATTATCAGATAGTAAAAATAATGAGTGTGATTATCATTTCGCATTGTATTTTGACGTAATAGGAAATTAGCGATAAAAAATTGTTTTTATCGCTTAATTATATTCCAGAAAAATGTGTCCTACCAATGTAAAGTTTGATAGTTCAATCAGAATTACGAATAGCCTTTGAACAACATCTTATTATGTTTTCAAGGTTCATCTATGTATTAGTTAATTTATTCCAACATGACTTTTAAATGCCTGAACAGATTCAGACTGATTGTGTACTGTAGTGACACTGGCTAGGCTGGTACATTTTTTTGTTGATGTGTCTTGTAACTGTATTGTATAGTGTAAAAAACAGCTACTTCTATTAGAGCTGTTGATAAAGTACCAGATTTAATTTTTAGTATAATCCCTACTATCCCTACTAATATTAGAAATCCCTCCTATCCCTACTAAAATTATAAATGCAAAAGTGTGTTTGTTGATTTGTTGGTTTGTCCTTCATTCACGCAGCAACGGAGCAACGGATCGATGTGATTTTTGATATAGATATAGTTTATGGACCGGAGAGTAACATAGGCTACTTTTTATCCCGGTAAAATGCACGGTTCCTGTGGGAACGCGGGTGAAAACCGCGGGCAGAAGCCAGTAACAGTAATACATGTGATTGAATTACCTCCAATTGTCGTTATTTACTCAAGTTCCAAGAATCTGACATCGACAATTTAGGGCGATTATTATGTGAAAGAGAATTGAATTACCCAAAATAATGAGCCTATAAGTAGTCTTCAACATCAAAGTTTATTTTAGCTAGTCTTTGTAACTTAATAAGAGGTGGCGTTCTTTGCGGAACTTTGTCAAAGCCAACTCTAAGTACCAGGGACGATGTTGTTTGATGAGAAACTTTAGTTTTAACGTTAGTTCATTATTTAGAAAATAATTGGTCCGCATCAGTCTCGTTGTCTGCAAAGTTGAAGATACTAATAAGTATTATTAATTCATTGACCTGAGCAGACAATTAATGAATAATTATAAAACATTTATTTCAGGCTACATCTGGGGCCTATACTTAGAATAAATAGCTTATAGACTAATTACATACATATACAAATAAAAGCTTTGAAACGCGAAACAAACAACACATAAAAAAATTAAGAAACATAATAGCAAATATTGGTACTTTACTAATAATTGTCTATACTCTATGTAGATCATTTGTTTGGGTTAGGCGACTAAAGTCTAAAATGAAAATTGACAATGTATATTAATGTCAAATGTCGAAGTTTATAAATATCTAAATGTAACAAAGTCGCAGAACAAAAATGACAAAACGCTAAAATGTCGAAATATAAAATTGACGAAGTACAAAAATGTCTACTATAAAAATCTCGAAGTATAAAATGGTCATCATTTTAGACTTTATTCGCCTAACCCCAAAATAGGTATCAATATTACAAAATTAGCTAAAATATATTTGAAAATAATCAGTTCAGTGCAAAAGTGAGAACGCTTATTGTGGACTAGCATAAAATCTTGTAATTGCCTCAATGTAAACACAAAAAAGTAAACTAAACAATTAACATTTATCCATTTATTAATATAATTTTTTTTAACAAACTATAATTATTCAATTTAAAAAACTTAAATTTAGTGACTAGGTAAATACCAGTAACTGTGCCAAATTGCATGCATTTTAGTGTATAATTTACAAAGCTTATAACACTGACACAGGTTTAGACGGATAACGATCTTAGAAGGATTCCTTACTCGAAAATGAAACCCTGAAAAGACAATTTTGAACCCTTTATCTAATGCATTTCTCAAATCTATTGTAATTTAAAAATGTCGGCCGAAGGGATACGAGCTGTTACACTGGCAAGTGTGTGGGGGGAGTATAGAGAACGAGTTTTCACGAAGATTGAACGCGAGGCCAACAGTTTAGATTAGAAAAGTTCACGGAAAGCGGACCCGGACTGTGAACAAATTGCTTTACTAATACAACAGATTTCCGGACTTCGCCGGAATCCGACAAAAACTCGAACAGGCGATAGTTCTCCGGAAAGGGACGGCCGAATTTTAGTCTGTAATAATTTCAGAGAATTGGAATGGTTTTTGTGTTTACGAGGTGTAAGCTAATAGGCTACTGTTTTCATCAAAAACATAGCTTTTTCTTATAATAGGTTTTCACCTCTCTCTGTGGTTGAAGATGGTGAATACGCTAAGGCTAACCTAAACATCAGAAAAAGTTAAGCGGCACACGGTTTTACATTCCAATTCGTTTAGCCTAGAAAAAAGCTTTATAATAATAGGTTGAAAGAAGTAACCACAAAGTAAGGTTATCACACTTGTGCCGCTTTAGGCCTTAGTTTCTGCGTATTTTCCTGTTTACATTTTAAAGTTTCCTAATTTACATTTACATCCCAAAATCTCAGATCGACCATCGCGTATCCTAGAATCACAAGTTGCACGACACCTATCCTTGTAAATGTGAACACGTCGAAATTGTATCGCGTCGTCAGATCCTAGTCTCACTCAGGATGGCTACCAATTTGCTGGTGGAAGCAGAAACACTCGCGCTGAAATGAGAATCTTTATAAATAAAACAAAGACTAGTATTGTTGCTTCTCAAAAGAAATACACGTGAAACAGCGTTTAAAATACATTTAGCGATCACTACGATATTTACCATATGAGTTGATAAATATCAAACGTCAATATGTCCACTATGGACAAAAAACTGTTTTATTATACTAACATATAGTAAAATAAAAACTAATCATTCTGGAATTTTAAAATTACACATATGTCCACTTATTTGCTGTGAAAACCGCGAGTGAAAACCTCGGTTTGTTTCAAAATACATTAAGTCCATAAAGGCATTCGTAACAGAAACCAATATGTCCCAACCGTCCAATCAAATCAATCCGTTTGGCTATGATGGCGGGAATTAGTGTTTGCATTAATGGCTAACTCGGCGTAGCTCTGTGATTTAAATTAATTTTAATTAGTTTATATTAGTGAAAATGGACTCAAATGTTAAAAGTGTTGACCCTGATAAAGCCAGTAAAAGAAGTAATATAAAGACGCAGCAAAAGAAAGCAGAGGAAAAGCGAAAATTATAAGTCAAATTGTTATTACTTTAGCTAAAGTTAAACTAGTCGCAGGGCTGCCACCAGCTCACCACAATGGCATTTTGATATCCTCACTAAGTAAACTACTATAAATTTTTAATACATAACTATCTTTATTGTATTATTTACAAGCTTTGATTTAATTTGTATGTTACATACGTATGTATGTAAACATTTTTTGTTTGTTTAGGACAAATCTTGCAAGCCAAATTTGACCCACTTCTCGATGTTTGATTGAGCTGAAATTTTACATATATTTGTGAATCGGATAACAATGCAATATAATGATGGCACAGAGCTGGTTTGATGATGGAGCAGGAAGGTGGTCACAGGAACTCTGTAACGAAATGACGTAACTCCATCGAGTTAAGGCTTGTTTGATTTGTCTTTATAAGTACTCTGATCCTAGATGATATCCAGGGTGCTGATATTGGAGCCGGAAGTTGGCCACAAGATTACAGTACCATTAAATATTTTATAAAAGCTTGTCTGGTATACGAGCGTTACAGAGGCCCGCTGTTAGAGTAATTTATTTGAACCTTCATAAGTGCTCACTTGGGTCCTTTATAATAAAGCATTTTGAATTTGAATTTATCTTTGAGATTTTAGCCATTTAAATAATTAAACCTATGACAAAATAGTTTTTATTTTATTATTTAATACCTAACTGTAGTAGTTTAAATCCCCAGTATGTCTTCGGTGGCAACCCTTAGCCGTGGCGCCATTATTTCGTCACAGTGTTTTTAATCAAATTCTGTTATGTCCGGTCATGACTTTTTTTCAAAAACAAATATGTCCATTGATTTAGTTCAAAATCCAATATGTCCAACCAGTTTTAAGGATTTTGAGGATGTTTGAACGTAATTCGTTATATTTCTACGTAGTCGGGGATAAACATTGTCAAAATAAGCTAAATTAAACGTTAAAATCGCCGAAACAATGTCGTTTGCATCTGCAAACAATTATATTGGTCTATCTTTTTTTCACTTATCAAGGACATATTGACGTTTGATATTTATCAACTCATATATGTTATTTGTTTCGAGTTTCCAATATTTCGGCGCTGTTGGAAGCGTCGTGATTGTGAACGGAAGAAACTCAAAACAAATATACGTGGCAAATATCCATAACAGTTTAAAATGCTTACATAACTACCATCGTGATTTTTTTATTATCATTTTATATGAACTTGATATTATATTAATTTTGAGTTTACTGGGAATAAGTTCTTGTTGGGGGATGAGAGGTAAATAATTCTGTTTAAGGGCAACCCTTTCTGTGCGTCCGCGCAATTTAAACCTAACTAAAGTTCTTTGCTGCAAGCGCATCAACAAGTCAAGAATAAATAAAGCGGACCACACATATTTATATCAGATATGAGTGTCTGGTACAATAGCAGTACCTAATCAAAATTGAAAAAAGTCTAATTTAAGTTTGGCCTAAGCCTTTTACCAATACAACTGTATCGATGCTTCTTTTTTTTCATCCCCCATTTTTTTCACCTTTAGGGGTAGTATTCATTCATAAAATTTATTAACGGACCACCCCCGAAATAACACTACCCATAAAAAAAATGAATCATCTAAATCGGTTGACAATTGGCTGCGACTTCAAGTAACACTCCCAAAAAAACAGACGAATTGAGAACCTCCTCTTTTTTTGAAGTCAGTTAAAAAATAAAACAAATGTTTTGTATAGTAATCTTCAACGAAAATACCAAGGCAACAATTCTTGTGAAGTTATTTACGCAAAACTCAACACAATTACAAAATCCATTAATAATTTAGAAGTTAAACAAATGGGGAAAACCCTGAACAGTTAAACAATTTGTAATGCCTTTCATGTCAAACCATATCATGAGAGAAACGTGCGAAAGTTACAGTAACTCAATTCCCACCATCCTTTGTAAAATGCTGCCGCTGCAGATATTGTACTGTTAACTTATTATAAACATGTCAAGAACATAATCTTACCAGATATAGGAAATAGAAATGAAATTTGTTTGAATATTAAAATTGGTTTGCAAAAGCGATTTGCTCGTCGGTTTCGATGAAATCCATGGTGCGTTGCATATTGCTTGTGCAACAGGGAATTTCAGAGACTCCACGAATACGGCTTGATGTTCCTTTGTACATTTTGGAACTTTCATCGAAGTGTTTCGTTGTAGGATTCCAAACGTTTTTAACTAAATCACTCCATCGCTGGTGGAATGGTGGGTCGTAATATATAGCCTTTCCCAAGATTGGATAGTTTCATTATAGTCGTTGAACACGATGAACATAGAATAGAACTGCAGTTATATTTGCCTTGGTCTAGTTGAACATGGTCAAGTGCAGGTAACAGAACAGGCTCGGTGGCAGTTTTCAAATTATATATATATTAAAGGCAGCTATAATGAGCACACAAACATTAATACAACATGTCATTTGATGCAGCTAAATAAAAATTGTTAATTTAAAATAATTTGTTTCTACCATAAAAACAGGTAAAAACTGCAATACAAACTTCAACAACATCAAGTAAATTTTAGTCTTATATTTATCTATAATATTAATGTAATTCTTTAGCACACAAATTAAAACAAGGTAAACTAAAATAACTAGATAATATACACACAAATCTATTTACAATCTTCTAATAATCCGCTACCAGTAGGCAACGTTCCCAAATTACTGGCAGCATATAATAAATAACAATTTTCTTTTAATTGATTTAATAAATTAAGTCTGGTAGGTGCAAAAGTAACCCTAAAAATAGGTTGAAAAAAGGTTGAATCAACCAATTCAGTGCAGGGTTATATACAAAAATGCTCTACCACATCACGGTCTTTTGTCAACCTATTTTGCAATTACTTAAGATTACTAATTAAGATATTTTTTTCAAAACCAGCCGTAAATTGACTTGAATAATAAAAGAACCCAGAATACTTGTATCTCTCACGTACGAATATGTATATCACTATATAATACGTTTATTTATTCTCTTGCTTCCAGATTTGTATAGCTCACTTTTGCAAATATCCACGTAAAGGCAAACGGTAGGAAACACAATTGTTCGCCCAAATTAGAGTTGTGGCTAACGAGCGTTTTTCACCGCTTCCTTTTGAGAGCTGCAAGGACTCGTGTACTGAGGCATTTTGTGTAGGTAATTGCCGAATGCTTTTTGGTGTTTGCGAATCAGTGATGAGGGGAGTATAGTTCAACTCAGTCCAAATTACCGGTCAAGTCTACGACGCGCTTTAGATTTGAGGAATGGGTGTGATTCTCACTTTCTTCTTGGCGTATTTTACGATATATACACATTGTAAACAATATTTCTGGCTTGCCAACCTCGTTTACGGAACTTATTACAAACGATCGATAAAATTACATAAAAGTATTCCAAAAGCAAACTATAGCGTTAACAAACGCAGTCCATAATTTGTACCTAAGCAATTGTAATAATACCAAACCCAAAATGGCCAATCAATCCTTACATCGATGGCTGTATGTTAGGAAACGCAATAAAAGTTGTAAGCGTTGTTTCTGTCACGCGTCGATGATAAACGACACATCTTGTTTGTTAGGATATAACAACCCTTAAGTTGTCCGAATGACGGGAGGGTCCCCTTATTACGTTATGTGTGTACAGATATAGACGACGTTTGTAAGGGAGACTTTTAAAGGACTAGGAGACCTTTGTATTGATTTAAAGACTGTGTTAAGCAAAACCGTGTCGTCCCGACTATTAATAGTACCACCCCATCTCTTCCTGTGGGTGCCGTAAGAACCAGCTAAGGGAATATCCAAAGAATAGGAAACAGTATGTCCTCCTTCAACAGCAAATTTTCAGTTTATGAACTCGCTCTTGCATCACTTCATTCGGTTTGATAAATTCCCAAAACTTGCCAGGGAAAATATACCAAGAAAGCCATCGAGGTTATTAAATAAAAAAGACACGCACGCACCACAGTCTATTCGACAAAATCTCAGACTCCCAAGACTGCGTTTTTAATGAAATTGTCTTTATGGTGCGTGAATGCGTGCACGCATACATAAAAGTCGCATACGGCACTGCTCCATCAAGATAACATACTTTTCTACTTCTACTATACCTGTACGTCCATATATTCTAAGATAATCTCAATTTAGATAACAGATTGGCACTTGCGGCCACCCAGTAGCCTAATACAAACGGGTCTTGAGATGATAGAGGGTTCAGTACACACCGCTAAACGCGGCACAGGTGCACGAGACGACCCCTCGTCGCTAATTGTCCCTTGTTTATGTAAACAAATTGGTTGTACGCATAACTTCAGTCATTTGAATTAGTTGTTAAGGTTGAACTTGGATAAGCTTGGGACAGAACTTGTGGTACCCTAATTGTGCCACATGTTTCTGCTGGAGATTGTAATGTTGAGGTAACTTATTATGTTTGATTTTAGAGGTGGACAATAAACATTTTGTAAGGTTATACATACCAGGGGCCCGATTCTCCTATTTCTTAAGAAAAACGATAGACAAACGATACAATTTCAATTCAATTACAATTTTCATCAAAATCGGTATTCTACTAATTTCACAAACGATTCCGATTGAATTGTAATTGTCTCGTTTATCAATTGTTGGTAGAAATATGTTCGGTGTGACCATTCAAATCATAATCTAAGCTCCCATAGCTGATAGACAACATTTGAAATCTATTTAACACAATATCTCGTGTTTTTTGTAATAAACATTTAAAAGTAATATTTCTTTTATGGTAATAACTATTTCTAATGTTGAAAAACATATAAAACTCAACCAAAACATGATTTTAGTAAACAAAAGTGTGTGGTCGGCATTATTGGCTATCATAGACAAAAAATAAAAACAAACCAGAAGTCAACGTCACGTCAGTGTCAAATCAAAGTTCAAAATAAAAGTCGTAGAGTTCATCAAGATACAAATTTCTAATTTAATCTTTTTAATATTTCTATTATTTAATCCTAATTTATACAGTAAGCAAGGCCTCCAAAGCGACGTCACCGACAAGACAGCAGCAACAAACTCAAGGTAAACAGTTGTTCATCATAATTAATACCAAAAGTTCATAGGACTGGATTTGGTTTACATATTTTGATGAGATTAGTTCTCAACTTAAAGAACTATATCTGTAGTATGACATTGGAGTATTGTTCTTGATAATCATATGAAGTAGAGCACAAATTCCAGTTATCAATATTAAGTACACATACATATGTACACATTCTTTAACATGTATTTTTTTTATTAGATTTGGACCGTGCACAACTGGATGCATTTCAAATTAGGCTTGAACATATTGAAGAAAGGCATGCTGAAGCCGCTTTAGAACAAGCAAGGTAAGGGAATAACAATGTAATTTGCTTAAAAGTAACTAGCTGCACCCCACATAACGAAAAATGATGACGAGAAGTATCCAATGTCGTTTCTCAGGCTTCAAGCTATCTTTTAGCAAATTTCATTAAAATCCACTCAATGGTATTTCAGTCTATATGTTACATACTGTGATATTCCTACAGGAGAGGGAAATAAATGTTTTCACAAGAGTTTGGGAACACAGCTGTATTTGAATGACAGTTTTTCTTATATCTACTCTAGACTAGAATAATTAATAACTAACTTACATCTTACCTACTATTTACACAATTCATACTTAATATTTAAGACCTGTCCCAAATATACTACTCATACAGACATTATTTTTCATTTGACTGCAAGATGGTAAGTGACAATGCAGCAGAAAATGAAGCATGATTGCCTAAAAGATATAATGATTTAGATGTACTACTTTGCCAAGTAGGTATATGTATTCTTTATTTTTTTCAGAGCTATGAATAGGATGGCTGCTGCTCTTAAAAACTATTGCCTACTTTTACTACAAAACAATATAAAATCTTAATGGAGTTGTCATGTCTATTTACATTCTTTATCAACAACAGTTATGAATGGTATATTGAAATACATCTATAAAAATAAGAGAGACAGCACAACTATGGGACCTATTCAGTAGTTGACATGCATTTTGGCTCATTACGCTCAGCATATCAAAATACACACAGAACTCACCCTAAAAGAAAATTGTGAATTTGTTTTTGTTTATTTTGTTGTTTAAAAGTTTATTTTATTTTCAGAAACATCACAACGACTAAAGGAAAACAATAAATACACTTTGTAATATTTTTTAATAAATATTGTTACTTATAATAATCTTTTTTATTTCAAATACCATCAATTGATCAATGTCAAAGTATTTATTACTAGCTTCCGCCTGCGGCTTACATCTTATTACATTGTGGCCTATGTGTTATTCCGGTAGCTATATTACTATAATTTCTTCAATATCCGTTCAGTAGTTTTTAGTGAAAGAGTAACCAACATCCATACTCGGAAACTTTTGTTCTTATAGTAGTAGTACTATAATAGTAGTATAAGGTAGGCAGTACTTTTACAAGTTCAGATTCTAATTGCTTTATTAATATAGGCCCTAAAGGAGCACTCATGAAGGTTAAAATAAATTACTCTAACAGTGGGTCTCTGTAACATTCATCTACCCAAATATTGCAGGTAGATAGGTGCTTACTATCATCACGTTTAGGGAATGGAATCCCTTTCTGTTGAAGTATCGCTCTTCATGCACATGGGGCCTTAAAATTGCCACATGCATCCCATCAATGGAGGCCAGCACATCCGGAATAGCAAATTCCAGATAGAACCTAAAATTAAAGTACAATGAAAATAAAGCTATGGGCGGGTTATTAGTCCTATTTAAAATTGGAATAAGTATCAATTTTTGCATCTAATTAGTTAACCCTCAAGACAGTTGATATCACTTTAATCTTCATTCTACAAATAAACAAGACTAACTTTGTTTTTAATTTGTTTCTCTCCTCCCATTGTGTTGGCCATTTAACATATTTCCTGTAAACCATGCTGAGTACCCCAGTCACTTGTCTCACAGCCCGAGAAACTGTTGTCTGCAAGACATTGTGGAAGGCACTCTGTCCCACTAATGTCTGGTAGGACCCTGAAGCCAAGAAGGCCAGTGTGATCAAGACCTGCAAAATAAATGTGATTTCATTTGTGTCTACTTATAAATCTTTAGTAATAGGTAGGTCACCTTCATTTATTTACGCCTTAGATTCGTTAAAAAAGTGAATTTGTTTGTTGATCTTACCTTTATCATGACCGGTATCCCATCGGTCCGGCGCTCTTTTGGAGAATGGGGAGTCAGCTCTTCCGCTAGATTATTTAGGTACGGTTTCCTTGCCGAGACGAAACGTAATGAATTCCGTCTCGGGAAGATCACAGAAGGGATCTATTGTGCACCGCAACAACGCCCGAGGTAGTATCCCTTAGTAGTTTGTGCGCCCGAGCACGGCGACGACTTTTGCGCTCCGAAACTCTGCGTTGGCGAGCATTTATGCGATTAGCTAAACCAACTACCATATGCCAACGGATAATGCGACTCATTTTCAATTGGTATGATATATTGTAATCCAGAAATTGCAGTGGAAGACGGAAACGCTACTGTAACAATAGCTAAAAAGCAACCTTTGCAAAATTGTTTAACAATTGTGTTTTCAAAGACAAATAACAATCGGAAGAGCTGTCAAAAAATAGTAGAATACCAATTTTTCACCACCACAATAGACAATTCATAAACGATTGATTAAGAGAATACGAAAACTATAACCGAATTTTGTATTGTTTTTCAATTGTCACAATTAATAAACAATTGTAGTAGTAGAATACCAAAAGTGTCAAAAGTCACGATTTTTTGACAATCCATTAACAATCCATAAACAATTGGTTTAGTAGAATCGGGGCCCAGGTGGTAAAACTATTCGTAAGTTTCGTCTGGGTCGGTACCACCCGCTTTGGAGGTGTAGTCTGTAGGCATGTAGTATGGACGCATCACTTCATTATTCATTCGATGAGAAGTAGTTAGTGAAAATACTGGGCAAGCGAGACGATATGATCTGTCTCATGGGAACGAGCACATCGCTACGCAGGTCATTGTGTTTCAGTGTTCTATACCAAATTATTGCCCTGCCCTTAGCTACATCTTAACAAGACGAAGCTTATCCTTTCTGAGAGAGAAGCTTGCTCAGCTGCCGTCTCCGACAAGAGGCTCCAATTCTCTCAAATAAGTGTAAACCTCTGTACAGTTTGCACATAGCACTCTGGAATAATCCATGCCAAGATAGCATTTCCGATAGATAGTGCAGGTTCACTAAGCCGTGTATATCATGTGACGTCGTACAGTGATCAAGCGTGCCATTTTTTTCTTCAACAGAACGCAGTGTCTAACCTATAGAACAAAAAAGTGCTTTCTTGATGACTCTTTTTCAAGTCGGTGGAGTAAAAACTAAGTATTTTTGGTGTACAATATGAAATATTGATGGATGACGTCACCGAATAAAGAGGTGCCGAAGACTGCAGCTACGACTAACTCCAAAGGCGCTTTAAAGCCTGGCACATACGATTCATAGTTAGTTATGTTCGTTTGGTTTGATTAAATGTACTAACGTGGTGATACCACACGATCCCTGAATGTAGACAAAGCCATTTAATTCCAGCATCAAAGTCATTAAGAACGGTTAATCTTACGTCCGACTATCGAAACGCTTCACAAATAAACCTTCTCGCAGAGGACCGAAAGCGGTTACTTTAATGGTATTTAGCCCATTTTCAATAACGGCACAGTTATACATAGGTACCTCAAATCATTCCCTACATCAAGGCAATAACAGCAGAACCAATAATCAATAGTCAATTAACAATAAATAAATGCTCAGGTATGGTTTTTTATTGTTTAACGTACTATTTCATCTAATCTTCAAGCGATATTTATGGTCATCCGTCATCACTGTCAATGTCACCATTATTACATAGAGTCTCAAACTTAGAAATTCTTAGTTAACTTAGAAAGTCCTGCGTGGCACTGCATTGCGCTCGTAATCCTGAGACATTAGGTATTAAGCCGGTAATTTTATTATCTTTTTCAAATATACCGGAAGCTTTGGGTTATACAGTCCTCGCTCCTAACATGACTGTGAAAGTCAGAACTCGTTAGCTGGTCTTTATATAAACTTTTTCCCGAGAACAGCCACCGAAATGCTGATAACGAAAAACTTGGGTATACGTGATCCTTTTGAAGTGAGTTTGGGACCCCTGCAGGCGCGAAACGCTTTATCGGTTTTATTAATTTGCGGATGGAACTTTATGATAGGAATAACTGAAATGCGGTGTTTACTTTTCCTCGTCGTCGACGAGTCTGTACTCGTTCGTGATATTTGAGCGTGTCTCAACAATTTAATAGCTATCTATCCCCCTCTGTTAACGTTACTAAGGCTTGACCAAGATCTCAGTTTGATTAAAATAAATTGTATTACTCGTATATAGCGATATAATCTATTCATACATACAAATAAATAAAATTGAAGCGTCTGTTTATAATATCGTGAAAGAATATACCTACAATAAATCAACCATTTTTTAAATTTTTGTCTGTCTTGTTTGTTCCGGGTAATCTCCGAAACGGCTAGACCGATTTCACAGCAGCAGATAGCTGATATTACAAGGAGTAACATAGAATACGTGGGCGACGTGGGCGAAGCCGCGGGGTACAGCTAGTAATAAATATATGCCGTTAAACAGGGAAAATCAACAACAGGGTGTACCTACAAAAATGTAGGAATACATCTTTGCATACACTTTGTGGACCTGTCAAAATAATTTTCAACTAAATTAATGTAAAAAACACGGCTCTCCAAAAAACAATTCACAAACTCTCAAAACTCCATGAAACTTTGCAGTTGAATTAGCGACGCCTTCTTGAAACGCCACAGCGCCTCCGAAAATAAGCAAAACTATTCTCAAATTGTCTCTTCTAGTATTTCTCGCGGCGTAGAAATAATGCGCTCATATTATTTCGTGACGTGTAATCTAGTTGATGTAGGTAACCTCAGTGACTCGAGGGAACACGCAACATCGTGCATAATAAAATGTTTCTAGCACCTATTGTGAACGCTGTTTTGTTATGCTTACATGATTGATAAGTCGTAGCTATTTTCTTGAAATGAAAACATACGCTATTCTTTTTTCGTATTTTTACCGGGTTTTAATGCCGGGGAGCGTTAGCGTATTTATAGAAGGGTTAATAGCATACTTCGCGTCAACCTGTGACTTTTTATACTATTGGACAAAAGTGACGAGCGGGTTCATCTGCTGATGGTAAAAAGGCTGTAAGTTTATGGTACGACAGCCCATATAATAATCGCAGTGCTACTCAGAACTTGAAAAGGCAAAGGCCTGCGCGATACTGCAGTGCACGTTATCATGAGTATTTTTCAAGTCTCATAAGCTTACTGACTAATCACTCATATGATTCAGAATATAACTTGAATCTGTGTCTTCTGTTCTTAGGCTAGAAGTGCTTAGCTCGCTCCCACAGCTCAAGAGAAGCTCTGTGTATTGTTTACCGCTGGGTTTAGACAAACAGCATTTGAGGCAAGCAATTGTAGCTATCGATAGGTAGTAAAAAAGTAGACATGGGGAATTGACTTGTCACTGTGGTTACCATGGTGACATATATCTCAATTTCATAAATAACGTCTGTTGAATTACAATCGTTATGAAGCGAATGCTGTTAGTCTTTGCCCTCTGGACAGAAGAAGACTCAGGTTCGAGTCCCGTTGATGGCGAAATATTTGAGATGTTTCAATAAATTTAGCTACCATTGGTTCTACAAAACAGACTTCGTTTGTATATCTGATGCTACAAAACAGTTTGATACTAGTAAAACCGAGCTTAAGCAGGCCTTCCTTCACTTCTAAAATCCAAGTTAATAATGCTCAATACCGCGCCGCAAGATCACAGCCCACAGGTGATTGTCATATCCAGTAATAATTAATCGAACCACAGCCAGAAACATCTGTCGCTTGTGATGACGTACACACGCGTCACTTAGTGTAATGACGTCACCAAACGTGACCACCTTTGGTATTGAATATGTAGATAAGATGATACAAACGATGTCCGCTTGGTTTGGTTTGTGGTTTGTGGTCTGTATGATATGACAATGCTAATTAGGCATGAAAAGGGTATCGTGGATATCTTGAGTTGCCTGGCTTAATGTGGTCAAGTTAAAGATGCCTTTGAAGTACAAAGCGTTCCGATTTCACAAAGGTGGCCGAAGCTCTACCACTCAGCCATCATCGCTTCGAAATTTTACGTGTTCAAATCTACAGTGATACACGATCCAAAAATTAAAGCTATAAAATAGATCCCTGAATCCTGTCATATTAGTTATTTATTCCGTTTTAGGATTTCACACATTTTAAATCGTTTGATTTTGGGTTTGACGCTTGACCAGCTCCATTACAGTCCAGTTTGTTGTTGGTAAAACGATTTCTCGATTGGCTGAATTTGTATCAAGCAATTAATCAAAAGGAAATCAAACTGACCTTTATTTGTTTTACCTTGCAGTAATCAATAAATAAAATATGAATGTATAGATGAGTTGGTTGAGATCACAGATGACGCAGAGTGTGACAGAATAGTAAACAACTATTTTGAAGATTATTTTAAATTTAATTATTTTTATATGTATTTAACCGGATTCACTTACGTGGTACAGCCGAGCTTCGCGACGATTGCCACGTAAGTGAATCCGGTTAAATACATATAAATATGAGTAATACTTACGACAGTTTTAATTAATGATTTTTGTTTGTGATTTTGAAGGATGCCGGCGGGCGGCCGATTGTAAAAAAATATAAAAGTTTACCGAAAGCAAGTATGCGTGAGAAAAGATCGCATAAATCGAGTGGTACCTATATGACACTTTCAGGACTCAATTATGTGTGTATTAGCTTTGTTCTGGTGGCGAAATGTCTTCCGAGCATTCCCCGTTGTATATTCGGTTGAATATAAACAGCGAACCAACATCGCTGCGAAAATTGGGATGTTGACTGATTTTGGGAAAGTGTTTAAAACGATGCGAATGGGCCTAATATAACCCAAAATATTTAAAATCACTTTTTGAATACAGCTAATACTTTAATTTTCATGTATTTTAAATGCCATTTCTAGTTTCGCTCCAAAACCCCAATACTGGTCACGTGGTCGATGTGACGTCACGATTCCTGGCACAGATATCTATATTCACAGACATCACTCTAAAATACTAGGCAGAAAGAGCAATATACTCATTCCGATTGAGAAAGTGACGTCACGCGCGTTTTATGTCACGTGAGTTCGGAGTGATGTTTTGTGATGTTTACATTTTGATTATTAAATTAAAATTATATTCCTTAAAAATAAACAAAAATATTGTGTTTTATAGGATTTCTGTCACAAAAACTACCGTTTCGCAGCAATATTATATTTTTATTTTAATACAGTCAACATCCCAATTATGTGGCTTGTGACCGTGAGTTTGGGGTCATCAATAAGTCGGATCGATCTACGTTGTGTTGCGTCGAGCGACTGGATTTGATATTAGTGTAAGCAGTATTAAAAGTAAGGATGAACTTGTTCCTTGTATAGCAACAGCTACCAATCCCTAAAATGTAGTTTATCTGTAAAGACTTACTGTGTCGACCTCGTGTGAAAAGTGTCAAGGACATGGAAGGAGGAGGAGGATTAAATAAAAACTACAATATTATTTAATATTTATACTAACAAAAATCGTATGTCTTGAAAGTTAAAGTTTAGGATCACAAGAAACTCTCAGATGAAGTACGGTACTCAGTAAAGTTCTTCTATCGACGGCATAAAACTTTCTGGCACATGAGAGTTCTCCAAGCGAACTTCGCGTTTTTTGAACACCGTTGTTATTGATCTGGCTTTCTCAGTGGTCGTATATTTTCTGTCCTTTGATTTCTTACCTTTCTTGTTTACTCTCCTCTTCGTCAAAATTAAATCGATTTCGTCAGATTCGCACGGGAGGGTTTTCTTTACGCTATAAACTTTGCATGTTGATTTCACATCGCTTAGTTCCGATATTTGATTTACTTCAACTATCTTTATCGCGTAAACTTTTTGATCTTCTTGCGTATATTTTGTTATGGACAAAGGTTTTGACATTATCCCTTTTACATGCGGTTCAGTGTTATTATAGTTTGCATTTATACTTCTTTTGTGATGTTTATGCTTGACTTGATTGGTCTCTTGTATGTTGTAAAAGAATTCTTCAAGATGATGGTTACTCAAAACGTGTGTTCGGTTTTGTTGAGTTTTTACAGCTTTTTCTATACAATCGTTACAATGCTTACATAATTGGTCTGAGAATAAAGCTTGAAGCTCTGTAATCCCGCTGACAAGAGGTAGAGCATCGTAACTTAATATTTCTTTATCTCTATTGTGCGTAATATTAAAGTTTTGAACAAGCATTCTATTATTTGCCTCCGAGGTAGATTTTACATTCGCTCCTGCAATAAAAACTTGGGTCGCTCTAATTGATCACCGAAAAACAATCAGTGGAAAAGTTGAAAATACCTGCGGCCAGAAAATAACTACAGTGTCATTCAAGCATAAAACTTTTCATATAAATTGTAACGTTATAAAATAGTTCTGCTATTTTCAAGCGTTCAAAATTGTTCTGAAAATTTTATAAAGTAAATACAGTTTAAATTCGACAGTTTTCCAGAAAGGCCTTTGACCCACTAAGTAAACAATTTGTGGCGTGTAATATAAACGCTTATTTTAATTTAAATGAGGTGTTTTCAGTAGGTAACTTTGTGATATTTCCGAGAACCAACGGCAATCAGGCTGCAAAACAATTGTTTATTGGGTACTTGGCTTTATGATCACAAATAAAGACGTGAACACACATTTAAATGTGCAAAACAAAACGCTAAAATAAAGTAATAGAAAATCTGCACTGTCTGCACTCACCTAGCGCTTGCGGGAGCGTCGCGACGACTGCGCACAACAACAGAATCCTCATTAATTCCATCTCCCAGCTTCGTCCTAAGGTGTTTTCGCGCTTCGCCTATATACAGTCTCGGGCAAGCTTCTTACTAAAGCGTGCTAACAAGCTTCGTTAGAATGCGCGTTTAGCAAAACTGCTCACTGCCGCACCCGAACTCAACGACTCGCTTGGCTCCTGTTAAATATTTTCAAGTGTGTCTTAGTTTTGAGAGTAGAAAACTTCGTAGCAGTTTTTCGTGTCGTACTTTAGAGCATACCGCAGTTTTGCTGGTATATTTACTTTTCAGTGCATATTCGCTTTATCTTAAATGTGTTCGTTTATCTTTGAACCATGCTGCCTTATTTTTATGTCGTTACTTTTGAGTGTAGCCGTATCTTAGTGTTTTCATTTTGAAGCGTGTACTTGTTGGATCTTACTTATATTATAGTTTCGGTACATATTACATCAATTCGGGCTTTTACCAACACATTAATCATCAAACTTTTTATTTAACTACGCTCTTTGAAATAAATTATTTTGCATATGGAATTGGATGAATAGCTTAATATGAAGAACTACTCCTAACTGATACAAGAGGTACGATACCCTCAGTAAAAAAGAAGGAATGAACGAGTGATGTACATAGTGATCTATGTCCGTGTTGGCTTATGTAAATACAGGGTGAGAAAATACAATTCATAGAATATGTGCATAGAACAGAGTAGAGTTTATGTCCCTTACTTACGTATCCCAGTAGATCGATAGCACATTCGAATAAATAACACCAGCGCGAAGCCTTATCCAACTTCAAGATATACACATTTTATTTTGATACTCGATTCTCAACTTGAGAAGAAATGTATCGCTATGTTCTGGGTAGCAATGCCGTTAGAGGCGGAAGATCTCGCTTATATCACGTGAAATGTGTTATATAGACGTGTGTGTGTAATGCTTATCTTGTAGTGTTTACTATTACTGGAGAACGTAGGCTTGGAGATCGGGGACAACTTTGTTACGAATTTTAAGGTTTGATGAGTGTGAGTTTGGGTTTTTAGTAAAACAAACGATTATCAGTACCTAAATATATGCACATACCTAATAGACACACAGATCAAAGGGGACTTCCGCCTACCACCGATGACTGATCTGTGTGCAAAAATGGTGCCACTACATTCTCTCACACAATCTCTCACTACATTTATATTAATAAATGTTCATGTGTAATGTGTATGTATGTCACAGTTAGCAAAGTAGGCAGTGAAATTTATTTCACTGCTGTGCTGCGTAAACTTTTGTGTTTAAAGTTGGCGTTATCTTACCATCAGGCAAACGACCTACAAGTCTCATTACCTGGTATTAAAATAATAATAGTGAGGATGGATTTGTAATGGGCAATGGGCAGGCCAGATCGCTCGCAGAACCGATAACCGATGGCGAAGAAAGGTTCTCGAGTGGCGACCACGAACCGGAAGACGTAGTGTAGGCCCCTACTACTACTATGCTTACCACCAGGCAAACGACCAGCTCGAATATAATAAGGTGGTACTATTCTTAGCTGGAACTATGTGGTCGGGAAGTGGAACAAAGGCGGATATCCTCTAGTAATCGAATGCTACATAGACTCGCCTACTATAGTTTGTTTACTCACTGGACTACAGACGTTTGACAATCGAATGTTTGCGTCAACTTGGGCCTGGGCTATTGTGAGATTGATCATGTTTATCCAAAACCAATAACTTGGCATTACCGTGCTGGCTAGAATAGATAGAAATCAGAAAGATTACGTGAGAAAATTATTAACCAAAAAAATGTATTTGAGGCTTTCACAGCTGCAAGCCCTTTCATTTGATATTTCACGCGGTACAACATGCAGTTATTTTAAAATTTCTAAATTTTATTATTAAAAGTGACCTCCGTATACAAAATTCGTATGTGTACCAAATTTCAACTTAATCAGTCCACTATACCTACCTACTCGGAGCATAGTGTCTGTGACACACGGACAGTCAAACACGCAAGTGATCCTATAAAGGTTCAATTTGTTCATCGGATGTAAGGAACCCTAAAAATAAGTTGAAATCTACGTAGGGCTTGGATGATGACTTCCGCAAGAAGCGCCAGATCCAGTTTTAATTTAACGTAGGTAATAAAATTTGAAACGAACATGTGTGCGATTAATAGCTTAACACTAAGCGTCACAACGGCCCATGTTCCAGTGCCATGCTAAGTACCTATTTTGATTTTAAATAACCACGTTATAAAGAAAATGTTCTTCAGTCGTATAACAGAAAACAAGCACAAACGTTACTCACACAGCCCTCAAAAAGCTGACCCAAAGTGAGAGAAAATTAGCGTTGTGTGATTTAAATAAATTATGAGGCCGAACGCGTCACATGCATTTTTGGTCAGGGACACGCGTCGATGGTCTGTGCATAAATAAGTGGTGGCAACCCTACTCAGGCTGGGTCTAAACAAATAGAACAATTATCCCGCCCTTGTCGGGACCAAGTATTTATTATTGACGCAAAAAGGTAAGTTTGAACTGAAAAGTTCAACAGTAAGGACTATCTTGTTTTTAACCTAATTGCATCGTAATTCAACAATTTGGCGAAGTGTGTTTGAAATAACTAACATTATAAAATAATGTAACAGATTCGTTTCGATCATCTGCATGTAGATGGACTGCATATATAGACGGATAGCGCTAGGGTTTGAGGTTTCGAAAATATTAAAATCTTTGGTTTTTTGCATATAGGTTCTAGACCATTAGCACAACCTAATTCCTTAATTTGTGTCATTTTGGGTACTTGGGTAGGTAGATATTTAGGTATTTGTCTTTTCGAACAATATCGGACGAAAAGAATATCAGAGTAGAAAATTTCACTTTCGTGATACTAACGAAGTAGTAGCCGATGTACATATGCATTTTGTGTCATTTCCGTCCACGGGAACACTGTTTTTTAACCAATACCTAACACGTGGCCTAAATAGCTCTAAAAGAATATTCGCCTATGTTAAATAGGTGTTATGCGTTTTAGATCACTGGTATCTGTTGTTCAAAAGAATTTGTGTCAAATTCATCCACGACTTTTGTAGCAATTTTAATTTTTTCGTAAAACATCCTGTAAAAGCCAAAAAAAGGAAATTTAATTTATTAGAGTTTACGTCTTTATTATGACTATAATGTAACGAAACACTATCCAAAATTTGTGTCATTTTTATCCATAGAATCCTAGTAAAAAAGAAAACAAACCTTTTGGCGCGTAAAAATCGTGACTCGTGGGAGAGCGGGGGCAACGGCCGGGGCCGCGGCGTACAGTAATTGCCAGCCGGCCAGCCGCGTGACCTTGCGCGTTCATTTATTGTCGTGCGAGCGAGTATACATTACTTTGCGAAAACAGAGCCGCGCTATATGCCGCAGCGTGCGACGTTGCCGCCGTGCGAGCGAGTATACATTACTCGAAAACAGAGCCGCGCTATATACCGCAGCGTGCGACGTTGCCGCTCCGTGTGACATAAAATCAAAACCACAAAAAACTTCCGTACTTGCGCCGCGCGCCGCAGACGCGAGGCGCCGGCGCGCGGCGCGGCTGAGAGAATAGAACGAGCTGTAGACAGGTACGAACACGCTCTGTTCGCGTGTCGGTACGTAGCGCGTAGGTATATCTATCTATATCTCCCGCCCGCCGCGCGTCGCCACCGCACGCCCGCCGCCTGCAATTTTCGTTCGGTGAAACCGTAATCATTTTTTCATATAAACCGTGCATGAAAATGACACAAATTTACACTGTCGATCTGTCATGCAATTATGATTTTGAATATGTAAACTCTAATAATGGCAATATATTTTTGAAGCTACAAAAGCTTGGAAAAGCAATATAATTAATTATCGTCAAAACCTGTGGCTTAATTAGGCACAAATTTATTTAATGGGCATATTTAGGTGATCTGAATTATGTCGTGTCTAAATTTTCAAATATAATTTTATTTTGACAAAGTTTTTGCATACTGACTGTATGTCAGTTTGTAATGAATGAAACTGACACAAATTAGGTTTGCATACTACTCAGGCTATCTTAGATACAATACCATTATATTTTTAAACTCTATATGTATTTTGACAGTTTTATGTTGATTTAAACAAAACAGTCACAAACCATTGAATTCCTGAAAATGCAAGTGCACGATGTGAAACAAAACTCAATAATAAGCTTTTTATGTACAACTGTATCCTCAGGCAAAAAATTAGCTACTCTAGAATTATGGTAAGTTATGACCCCAAAAAGTGCTAGCGCTACCGGACTAATAGCTACGGTATGGGAGCTCTTCGCGTAAGCTATCTATATAATTATTATCACTTATTTCTATCAGGCAAATCCACACACATGTCTTTCACTAATATTGTATCTCTTATACGCTCACAACGTACAGTCGTACATGTGTGAGTTTAAGTTATTATACCTATAGGTAATTTATTGGTCATACAGGTTTTATGTTTTTTAATAAAATAATACAGCTCTTTGTTATGTCAATTTTCATTTTGTTCTAATTATGGTTTGTTTTTATAAATTGTGTTCGTTATTAAGGGCCTTAAAAGAAAAAAGAGATAGAATATTTAGATTTGTTTATTACGTTTGTTTATTTTTCTTATCTCTACCTAACTAGAAGTTATCTTGAAGAAATCGCTTTTTACCCGACTCGGCGAAGCAAAAAGGGGAGGTTATGAAAAATCATAAAAACAACAAAGGACAAAAGTAGATAAGGAGACTTATAAAAGCTTTTTGGTTTTTTTGTGTTATTATTTTGTGTAAAGATGTTGTGCATTAAAAAGACTTCCACGCAGATTTCGTGTATAGAGATTACTCTTGATACTGTCAATCTAAGAGGCTGCGGACCTGGCGCATATGACATGCGGTGTTTCCTACTTTTGCATTGAAAGTACAAGCACATACGCTGCATAGTAGGATACAGTCATCCATCGCCATACTAACCTCAAGAGAGCAGCAGTGACGTTTGGTTTGCACGAAATAAATTCCTCCATTTTTGCCAAGACATAATGCGCTCTGATTGGCTAAGCTACCATCTTGCGCCGATTCCCCGTGCGCTGATACGCTAAGCTCTGATATTAGTTATAGCAAAATTAATACATTCTTGAGAGATCGGATAGTAAATTATTTCTTCTCTTGGGGTTAGTATCTCGATGCAGTCATCATAATTGGTAGTAGTAGTGTAATTATAAGTAGTACTTCTAATGACAGTGCATGATATTTATCGTAAATTTTTAGAACTTATTTTCTACGTTAGCATTATTAAAACAATGTCCATACTGTTTTTAAAAGTGGAATTTGAAGGTTTCAGGCCAGCAGCGACGCGCGGTGATTGCAAGCGAGCGAGCTATTTTCCGCAAGCTCCATATCAAAACGTCATTCAATCTGGGATGAAACGCCAAGCATGTGGTTTATTTACAAAACGGACGAGAAGTAATTCTGAAAAGTGTTGTCCTGGATTTTTTTATTAAAGATCACACGCATCACGTTGTTTAGGTAGCTGCGCTTATGAACCCGTAGGTTGCCCATTTTTCGACTACATCGTGACTTAAGACCAGTTAGTGGCATCGAGATACTAACCTCAAGAGATGCAGTGACGTTTGGTTTGCACGAAATAAATTCCACCATGTCTGCCTAGACATGATTGCACTCTGATTGGTCCACGCCAGCACCGCCTCGCTTCGATTCCCCGTACGCGGGTCGCTGATATTAGTTATAGCAAAATCAATACTTTGATGTGAGATCAGATAGTTCAATATTTTATTTCTCGAGGTTAATATCTCGATGGATAGTGGTGAACACTTACCTATGGAGAGCGAAATAAAAATTAAAAAAATAGCGTAGGTATTTATAGTACACTAACTTCTACCTGCGGTTTCACCCCCGCGGATATTCTCACAACCACAACTGTACATGTTTCCCGGATAAGAAGTAGCCTATGTCCACTATGTATTTTACTTTCCGGTCCATAATAGTAAATTATGGTACAAGTATGCTAAATTGTCATCACAAAAAAGGTGTCATTGTTCGACAAGATAATCGAGTGTGGAACAAACAGACATACAGCTAGACCAAATATTTAAAATTTGTTTTTTTTTTGTTATATAAGGTACTGTATATACTTTCATATACATTTAGTAAAAAGCTGTTATTTTGACATTACAAACAGACATTTAAATTGTATTTATTTGTATATATAATAGGTCGGGGAAAAAGTTTCTTCGCATTTTTTAAGAAAATTCAAAACCTTTTTTAATATAGTTTATTTACATTTAACTAAAGTATGTAGGTACCATTTTGTTCGATAACTTTTTGCCATCTTGTAGGTAGGGACATGATCCCATTGCTATAGAAATTTTGGGACTTCTGATCAAAATACCGCGACAAGGGGTTTTGGCAGTCCTCTCGTGATGTTAACCTGACACTGCCTAAAGAATTCTGAAGAGACCGAAACAGGTGGAAATCTGAAGGTGCAAGGTCAGGACTATACGGCGGATGCATTAACACCTCCCAGCCAAACTCTCTTAATTTTTTCTGAGTGGCTAAAGATGTGTGAGGTCTAGAGTTATCATGAAAAACCATGAAAATGAAAACCACACCCCTTCTGTTGATTAATTCCGGCCGCTTTCTCTCAACTTCTTGCTTTAATCTCATCAGTTGTTCGCAGTAGAGTTCAGAATCGATGGTCCTGCCTGGTGTTAACAGCTCATAATGAATAATGGCCTTCCAATCCCACCACACACACAGCATCACCTTGTTGCGAGTTAACCTGGGTTTCGCCACAGTCTGTGAAGCCTTACGGGTCTTTGACCACGACCTTTTTCGCACGTTCTTGTCGTACGTGATTCACTTTTCATCACCAGTTATCAGCTTCTTCAAATATGGTTCGGTTTCATTACGTTGTAGTAAATAATCACAAATGAGTACACGGTTCATTAGGTTTCTTTCAGTGAGCTCGTGAGGTACCCAAATATCGAGCTTTTTTGTGTACCCAGTTTTTTTCAAATGCGCCAAAACTGTTTTGTGGTCAATTCCCAGTTCTTCAGCTACGTCGTAACTACTGATATGCCGATCTTGTTCCAGTTTTTCAAAAATGGCATCCATTTTATCCGTAATAGGGCGACCAGAGCGACGTGCATCTTTGAGATCAAAATTTCCGGATTGAAAACGCTTAAACCAAATTTGTGCTACTCTCACAGACACTGCACTAGGTCCATAAATATCGCAAATTTTTTTCGCGGCTTGCGTTGCATTTTTACCTTTTTTGTAGTAAAATTTTAAAATGTATCGAATTTCTTCATTAGATTCACTCATTTTGACAGTACGAAAAACAAATGAAAATCACACATTTTCCTAATTTGAATTTGGAATTATATTCTTTAAAATTTAAACTTTCATATGATACCAAAACCGGCTGGTACAAATAGTATAGCCAAAGAGATTTTATTACAAGTTCATACATACTATAATGCGAAAAGACTTTTTCCCCAACCTAATATATAGAGTACGGAAATGAACGAGGAAAGTTCAACCGCCATTGCAGCGGGTAGACTTTTGGAGGCCTCTGTGAAAATTAGTTTAGTTTTTGTATCTGTACTCTTTTGCATGTAGTGGTGAGTACGGATATTCGTAGTTTATTATGAAATCTTGATTAATTTTATTGGCTTTCCATTTTTGTATACCTACTTTGACTTATCAAAAACGTTGTGCCTACTATGTTCAAAAAATTACCAGACTACACTGTTTGCAGAGTTAGATTAACCAACATTGGAGAAAGTCGAACTTTCTCAAAGGTAGCACAACTCTTGATTAATTTTGCATTAGACTCAAGCTAGTTTGGAAACCCAAGCTGCTACTCTATCTGAACTTGTCTAATGATCTTTGTATTACCTAAAGTACCTTCATTGTAGTTTGGATTCTCGGGTAGACTTTTTTAAACTTATTTCTAACTGATATGTGGAATTTTGAAATATGTTTTTATTTCTAAAAGGTAATGGAAAGAGCGCAACAATTTCAGTGCCATCCAGAAGTTTGAAGGACAAAGATCTGCGTGGTACTGCATTAATACCGTTACCATGACACATCAGTACATTTAAAGGTACTGTCTCAGGGTAACGAGCGCATTGCGGTGCCGCACAGGTCTTTGTGTTCCAAAGTCCTGGGGTTGCAGTTATTATGGGCTGGCGTTATGTTTACCTACCAGCTCTTCTCCTTACCAAATAGTGAAAAAAAATTGCACTGAGTACGACACTGATGTGAAACTATTGCAACAAATAAACAAAATTGAAGTAACTGTTTGTAATATCAAAATAACAGCTTTTTTCTAAATGCATATGAAAGTATACACGGTACCTATAACACAACAACCATTTTTAAAATGTTTGTCTGTCTGTCTGTTTGTTCCGGGTAATCTCTGAAATGGCTGGACCGATTTTGACGGGACTTTCACTGGCAGATAGCTGACATCAGCTATCTGCCAAAAATTAAAGTAGCATAAGTTACTCCTTGTAACATTACAAGGAGTAACTTATGCTACTTTAATTTTTAACAATAATTAGGGTTCCACGCAAAAAAATAAAACCCAATATCTCCACGCGGGTGAAACCGCGGGCAGCAGCTATTTATAAATATGCGCAGGTTTAAACTATAAACTTCTTCGAACTTCGAGAAAGTCCACTGTTGAACATTGGCCTCCCCATAGAACGCCACTTTGAACAGTTGCTTTCTACAAAGAGTGGAATAGACGGGCCGCGTAGAGTATTCTACGCACCCCTTTTTCACCCTCAAAAGCAAAAATTGGCTCAAGTTTCCGACAGTAAATCATTCTGTTTTTCCGCGCATTCAGTTCTTGTGGCTGTTTTTCTTTGCCACCTAAATGTAGGGCGTCTTTAACTTTTGGCTGTTGGATGAATTTTATTATTATTTTTCAAGCTTTGTTTGTCATTGAAAGGTTTATTTACTACATCCGTGTTAAAGCAAACGTAATGTGAACATTACGTATGGACAACTATACGTATGGACTTACGTATATATACTTACGTATGGATAACTAAAGAGTTTTTTATATGGAACATACTTCAGCATGTTCCATATAAAAAACTCTTTAGTTATACGCGCATCGCAGTTCTCGCTATTTTTTTAAGTATATTATAATTTATTTTTCTTATCAAACAAAAAAATAAACGCATGTTATGCATAGTTTACCATTATCCATAATAATAGTTACTGTGAATGCTACTTGTAAACTATGCATAATTGCATTTATTTATTCTGGTTAGTTGTAAACTAGCACTCATATTAACTATTATGATTTTTAATATAGTCACTATGTGTAAGCAATTTTAAATTAAAGATTTTACAGTTATGAAATAGCAATCGACGGTATAATATTGTGTTACTATTACACAATACATTTTCTCACTGCACCTTGAGCTTGAACTACGGACGTCTAATATGTTTATTCAATCCAATAACCGGATATTGCAGAATAGCTACAATGTATATGTGTACCTATGAATAGAATAGAAACCTATAGCTTTGTTTGCAGAAATTCAAGGATTTGCGAGTACTAAGTTTCTGATTGTTTCAGGTGTAGGTATAGCATTAGGCCTAGGGTTTTCACTTTTAGCTGTCTTGAGTATTCTATTGTCTTTTGTTCTGTTTTAGATTCACGCTAGTTCATGTAATTGTAAGTCTTTAACAAACTTACCATTAGGTAAGTTTTACTGTGTTATCGAGTAAAAGTTGCATCCAGGTTTAGTGTCACAGTCGAGTCTGTAGATACTTTACTGTATGCTTCTATGAAGTTTCAGGTAGAGTACGAAAATACACGTTTTTTGTCTTTGGTTTTCCACGAGCACATTCACAAACATTTAACGGTTAATAATCCACCCTTAGATGTGTATTATTTATCAAAGAATCCACCATTATTACACATTTGGATAAAAAATAAAGACAGAGATAGCTTTTTTTTTTTATTTAATCTATTTTCCACTGCAAGCTCCAGGCCTTGCACCCTTTGTTTGATAATTCAAATTATATATACAGAATTTTTTTTTTTAACTTATCATCAACTTAACAAAAGTAAACTTACTCCGAAAGCCCAGAGATAGCTTGAAAACAGGCACAATAAGAAGTCTTATCGCTAAAAGCGACCGTCTCTGCCAGATAAACTGAAGGGCTTACAATGCTACTGATTGAGCAAGGACGATGTTTTAGTACCATAAAGAAATGCTTACTTTTAATCATCATTATATATCTAATACTCTATACATACAAATAAATAAAATTGAAGTGTCTGTTTGTAATATCAAAATAACAGCTTTTTACCAATTGCAAATGCATACGAAAGTATATACTGTACGGATAACAAAACAACCATTTTTTAAATTTTTTGTCTGTCTGTCTGTTTGTTCCGGGTAATCTCCGAAACGGCTGGACCAATTTTGACGGGACTTTCACTGGCAGATAGCTGTTGTTATAAGAAGTAACTTAGGCTACTTCTATTTTTGAAAAAGAATTAGGATTCCGCGCAAAAAAATAAAAACCAGAAAATCCAATATCACCGCGCGGGTGAAACCGCAGGCAGCAGCTAGTTTTAACATAAATCAAGAACAAAAAAAAATCAGTCAATATTGGCAATTAGGACCACGTAATCGTTATTTTCGTTCATTCGTCTGTGAATCTGTTTGCAACAAACATTTCCGTTCATTCCATTCCAGCAAAGCTGGTACACGCCGCAAATTCAATGTTTATATTTGTACAGAAAATGAGCAAAACATTCTCCAAAAATAAGATGAAGACGCAAAAGAGTTAAGCAATATTTCATGTGTTTAAGGCGAGCATGTTCATGTAGGTTCAAATAAAATTATCATAAAATATTATGGAAAAGTGTAGCCGAGCAAAAAAGCGAGGGCAAAACTTCTTTTTTGTAAGTTATCTCGTTATTCACGAAGATGTGACTTTTATGACAGAATCGGACTTTTAGGTTATTTGTATGCTTCGTATTCCTTGGGATTTGTTCTTATGTTCGGGTGCAAGTGGAGAGATAAGGATTTTATTTACGGTCACAGATTTCTATCCGTCAAATAGATTACGTGTCTCAGTCGAATCGAAAACTAAAGATGGCTGATGGAGTTTTACACAAATAAAGTTTGAATTAAAACAAAGGTGTTTAAAAATAATTGTCTGATGAAGTATGACTGCATTTTTACAAGAAAATCAACTGTATTATTTTGTTTATTTCAAAACGTTTCTTCAAAATTTCCAATCAATTACATTGAGAAAGGGGTGGAAGATATTTGAAACCTGCCCAATATCTTCCATCTTTATTGCTCTAACGGAAAAAGACGCCAATAAATCAGTCATTAAACTCATTTAAAAAAAAATGTACATTACTTAATTTCCTATACCTATATTGAATTAGAAATAGACATAGTGTTGCTACAATTGGTTATTTTATGAGAAAAAGTATTACTGATTATTTTTTAACTGTTGAAAATAAAACTAAATATTGTTAATATTTGTGACACACTAAATTGGATTACAAGAAATGTAGGTAGTCCCCATTAAATGAAATTAAATCCCCGACCAAAATGGCGTCATTCCTTGGGGATTATACTCATTTCGCTGATCGGGCCGAGTGATGCCAACCTACTGCTGCTACCTACTAGCAAAGAAATAATACGATGGTAGAAATGTAAACATAGTCGTCGTTAGATAAATAATGCTAAGTAATGATTTTTCAAACTAAAAATGTTCCTACAATAAAACTGAGTAATAAAACTTTGAGCACTATCTCGACTGATTTTATTTAATCCACGATGTAGTAGAATATGCTGAACTCAAATCAAGATTAGTAACAGAAAAAGAAAACGCTTTTTCTGGAGATTATTTGTACATTAATAAAGTTGTTTGTTGTATTTCCTGTACAAAATTAAGAAAAAAATACATTATACATTTTATAATGGTCAAGAATGAAAAGAACAAAAAAAAACGCAGTTAGCGCTAGACTAACCTTTATAGAGAGGCAGTAAATAGCCTCTAAATAAAATCCACCGGACATATAGGTATATAACATACTAGCTGATGCCCGCGGTATCACCCGCGCGGAGATAATGGATTTTATGGTTTTTATTTTTTTGCGCGGAACCCTAATTCTTTTTCCAAAATAAAAGTAGCATAAGTTACTCCTTATAACATCAGCTATCTGCTAGTGAAAGTAGCGTCAAAATTGGTCCAGCGTTTACCCGGAACAAACAGACAGTTTTTTTTTTTTAAATTGTGTTTTTGTTGTAGGTGCCGTATATACTTTCATATGCATTTAGTAAAAAGCTGCTATTTTGATATGACAAACAGAAACTTCTATTTTATTTATTTGTATAGATACAGTCTGATCAAAATTTCAGTTGCAGATTGCCTATCTATTTCGTAGCATCCACAGTACGCAACAAAATCCGAAACAAACCCCGAATGCATAAGTAAACAGCTACCCTACCTCTGCAGTCGCATTTTAAGATCCCCGCCCCTATAAAAAGCTTCCTTATTAAAGAACCGAGTAAAAAATTAATTCCTGGCATGAAATTGGTCACATTTTATCAGGCTGCTCTCGAAAGAGCGTGTAATCGCTGGCTGATGCTAATCCGATGGGCCATCGAGGAAATTTAACTGGAGCTCGTTGCCATTGAAACAGATATAATATCGAGCCTGCCCTGGGTGGAGGGAGCTCGCTGACGACTGTTCTGCCGTTTTAGCACCGACGGAATTCATTTCCTTTAAAGAAACGAAGGTTCTGTGACATTTATGCAGATTCAAAGGGCGCAATTATCTATGTCACTGAACTGTTTCTTTTTAGCACATTTTTATTAACTCGCTTTCTTGTGTATCTGTTTGTTTGGTATAGATTTTGCAATCGATTTAAAAGTAATTTCCGGAGAGGCTTGTTCTTTTTAGCAGCGAATAATATTATTTTTTGACAGTTAGAGTAGCCGCACATTGCGGGCCACCGAACGCGGCCACTAGACACACCAGTCAGACACCTGCGTCCAGTAGCCACCGGCTGCAGGGTGCAGCTTCTAGTCGCAGCCACTGATAGCCACAAAATAGAGTATTTGGGTTATAATGAGTAGCTCCACTAAGTATACCGGGTTCCAAGTGCTTCAACTATAGGTATTCATTTAAATTATCCCGTCAGTCCAAGTTGAAAGTCGTAAGATAACAGTCATCTAGACATGTCAAGACTTCGAGCTGCTTAAAAATTATGACACCAGCAGGGCTATAAGATGCGCACCGTGAGATATTATTTGTCTCACGCCTACCTATTGTCTTCACGAGTAACTTCTCGCACAGAAGTGTTCCAAATTCAAAATAAAATAGATGTGCATGGCGTAGAAAAATTATCTATGGTGCTTGGTACGACAAACATCAAAGATCTAACAAATCACTAGATGTAACTTTGTCTACCAACAGAGTTTTAGTGATTTTGTTGGGGAAAATGAATATCGAAACACCAATTTACTTACACATAAGATAAGATCATTCATAATGAAATGAAATGTCTCAAACATTACAAAATTGGTGTATAGTATAGGGGCTAATGCAAAACACTTTTTACGGTCACAACATATAAGAGTGTCGTAAACTGTTTCGATTGCGAAATAAAATAATGTGATAATAATGTGAGTAGGTAAATATAATTTTGTAAGAGGCGTTAAACTGGATCACAAATGAAAAAAGTGTCATTCGGGGCATCTTTATATTGCCCGCATCTTTTTTTACGTTTAGGCACATGTGCGTTAGACCTCTTTGATAAACATTCACGCCATAGATGACTTATTTGCGCGGTATCTAGCGTAGCGGTATATTCTCTTTGGCGCGGCATAAGTATTAGCACCGGTAGATATAAAAATATATATGTTTATCTCGACACGACAAAAGGCGCATCTTAGCTCTGCACACGGGTATAAATCTGTCTAAGAAAAACACTAGACACGAGAAACGTCACAGCAAAAAGACATATGACATTTTGCACCCCCCGCTCACTTCACTCCCCACCTCTTGACGTCATCTTTAGAGCCGCCGCCATATTTGTTACGATTTGAAGTCATTGTCGTCGTCATAACACATTAAAATCTCTTTGCAGACCACTCATTGTGTTGTCCACCTATTGTCATTGTGCTGTCATTATTAAATAAATTATATCTTAAATTTCAATATTTAAACATATTGTTGTCGTTGTGTTGAGTGAATTGGTAGCTGATCGATTAATTTTCGTCTATTTTCTTTTCCACATCTATAGAAATCAACTTGTTTGATGAATTTTTCTAAATGTATCACAAATGATGTGTACCGGGCTGCGTAAGCCCTCGAGACGCCTGTATTTTACACAAGTTACCCAAAAGCGAGGAAAGGTTCCAAAAGTGATTGGTTGCCATCAACTGCGATTCTTTGCGAGTGCGCAAGAGCTCACCGATCTACAAATGTGTCCCAAACATTTTGAGGCACGATTCGTGACATGAAATCATATCTACTGAGCATTGCTTATCCTACTTTATTTATACAATCGGTAATTCGCAGTGGGATTTCATTATCTCTTGAAACGAATGGTAAGCTAGTACCCACATTTCAGTTACGTTCCTAATAAATAATTCATATTATATACATTCAATTTCCTATTTATTAATCTTCGTTTTCCAGAAACCATGCTTTGTACTGATGACCATCAATACGCTGAGAAAAGGACTGTAATTCCAGCAATGCAAAGCAAAGCTCGGAATAAATATAAGAAAAAATTGAAAAAGAAAAATAAATGATTGAATACAAAAACGTCGTTTTACTGAATTTTAAAGAAGTAGGTTAGGTAATATTAAATAATGAAGTGAAGGCTGCTCTTTATTAGAATATTGCATTAGCTTAGGTAAACGTAAAATTAAAAATTAAAAAAATTTCATACATCTTTTTGCTTCAGCCAATCAGAGACGAGAGCTCGTGTCTAGCGACGGATGTAGGCGACATGTCTATCTGATACCCTATATAATATACCCTATATAATTTGTGGCTCTGCAGGCCTAGCCTCTTCGCGAAGGAAGGGCTCTGACACGATCTTCTCGATAAATACCTATAAATACAGGACAGTTCGGAACCTGTTCATAATAGTGCAAATACTTTCAAAATGGCAGTGCACAATGCCGTCGGCGTTCACAGCCGTCCATTACACTTTATATCAAAAGAAAAAAAACTGCAGTGGTGTAGCTGGTAGGACTATTTTGTAAAGTAATCTTTCACCATTCACGTTAAACAACAGCATTGCTTAGTTTAAAGTTTAAGAGTGGACTGGAGGTTTTATATTTTTCAAGAGTTTAATTTCAGGCGATGAAACTAAGCCATGACTCTCGTTAGCAGTTTGAACGTCCGTCCGTTACTCAGTGTAAGACAGCGATGGAGATCCACCGCTTCTTATTTGTATACAGATTTCAGACTCCAGGATTTTTTTACCGCGTCAGAAAGCGTATAAGGTATGGCGAATGTGGCCGAAGAGGAACTTGTGCGACTTTCGATCCGACGTACCATAATCAAATTTCGGCTCGTTCATTGATTTATTATGTTTTATTATTTATTAACTAATGATTTATATCAAGTTATTTGTGGATTTATCACACTCGGTCTAAAAACGGTGTAGGAAAACATCGGCAGAAAACCCGCATGATCAAGAACCACAAAATTCGGGGATGTGACATCCACCAAGCCGCCCTCGCGGTGGATTATGACCCCACACTCTATCTGAGGGTGTTACAGCATTGGGAGCGTAATAGACTGATCCCCTGATGATGAAGCGTAGAAAAATCTGTGTTTTATCCGGTAGTTGTTAAATAAAACCGATTACCAATGTACTATGGCAATACTATGTTACTAGGTATACCAAACTTTTTGGCTAGGGCACAGAATAGGTAAGTAATAGTAAAAGCTGGAGATGAATATTTTTGCAATATGTACTGTTTATACTAGGAATAACGTAAATGCTAGATCAATAATAGATCTTGTGGACGCATTCACAGCTGGTCTCATTTTCTTTCATAAAATATTAGACGTCACACGCTCACAAGACGGCTCCGTAGCTAAGTTGGTAGTAACCCTGCCTGCAAGGCGAGGGGTCCCGGGTTCGATTCCCGGCCGGGGCAGATTTTGTGTAAGCATAAAGTTTGTTCTCGGGTCTTGGATGTTTGTGATGTGTATCTGTGTATGTCCATGCCACCTGCGACATAGGGAATCCTAGTGCGGGGGTATGAGTGTGTAAGCGTTTATGTTTATGTTTACAATAAACCACTTGCGCATGCTAACCTTTCTGGTAGCGACATCTAGTTTCAACAAGATGTGAAATTGTGTGATGGCGCCATTTGTGGTATAATATTGAGCATGAATGTAGTAGCAGCTACTTGTAGGTCCCGCGGGGGTGTACAATAATGAGAGGGGAGGAGCATATGCCTGCTCAGACTGTTATTGTTGTTATCATACTCTGTATTTTCTTCCTTCCTTCACTGTTAACCAATAACTTAACTTTATGAGTGGCTAGGGAACTATATGCCAAGATAGCTTCTATCTTCAAGTTGCAAATCTTCCTCCATAAACCTATCGGTGCTTTCTTTCCCCGTAAACCTATCGATGTGTTTTATTTCGGTACCTGCACTTGTAAGCCAGTTCCATTTTAAGTTTGTAACTTAAAATCAGTTGAGATACTAGTCAAACACCAAAATAAAAAAATAACGCCTGATAGGTATCTTTGAACCTTAGATACTGACTAAATTTCCGCGCAATGTTCGTACTCCGTATAAATGGGATCGAAGCGCCACGTCTTCAGTATAAGGCGAATAAATGACCTCACATCGTTCGATAAAATGAGAAAAGAATTTATAGGTTGAAAAGAAAATGCATGTTGGCTCCGCTTGTTCAACTAGCGCTATTTGTTTATAAGTTAGATACGTTTTAGCCTCTCTTTTATTAGAAAATTTGGTCTCTATCAATAGAATATAGTCAGTTAGAATGTGTTGTAAAAAAAAATTGCATAAGCATATGTTTCAAATTGATAACAATATTTTATAAAAATCTATACAAATAATTAAAATTGAAGTGTCTGTTTGTAATGTCAAGATGACAGCTTTTTATGAATTGTAACGAAAAAAAAGTATATACGGTACTTATAAAAAACCCCAATTTTTTTAATTTCTATCTGTCTGTCGGTCCGTCTGTCTGTCTATCTGTTTGTTCCGGCTAATCTCCTAAAGGACTAGACCGATTTTGACGTGACTTTCACTGGCAGATAGCTGATGTCATAAGGAGTGACTTAGGCTACTTTTACGTGGGCGAAGCCGCGGGGCACAGCTAGTATATACTAAGATTATGAATCAATATAATAATAATAATACAAAAAAAAAATTGATTTTATATATAAATTAATTACTTATCTATGTTTATTAATCAGCTAGAATACTAATAGCTACATCACCATTGACTAATTACTATTCGTAATTGAAATTGCATGGCATACTAATAAAATTAAATGCACAAACAGACAAAGATTGAAACTCATAAATTAGGATTACATGATGTCAATTATTGCATCGATCCTGCAGTCCACACAAAAAGCAATTTCAAACATCGATACCAATAACAAAGGGCACGTCCGAGGCCAATAACTGACAGCTTAATAAATTCACGACCAAAGACTGTCATGTCCAACGATAGGGGCTAATCCGCGACCCTATTCTGCATTCCGGTTGATTGCCACCGGTCGCTACTGTCAATTTTGTAAACCAATATATTCAGTTACAGTTCCTGAGTTCACAACATATTAAAACGCTACCATGCTTGTGAACTACGTCACAGTCAGCCTGAAAGAGATGTGAAACGGCGAGTTTGATAACTTTTTATTATAAACGTTGTAACTCGTATTTCGTCGTATCTCTATAGATATGATGTCTCTGATATGGATGCTGATTCCTTGAATCAGAGATGATAAAACTCCTTACGGTACAGTCAAGGCATCACATTCACAAAACCTACGAGATGTAGTGTCGAGCAGATATACCATTAGACACATTAATACAAATATTATGTTATATTTATATACTCGTTTGCTTTAACGTACACATCTGTCCATTGTTAAACTGTGGCTTGCGGATATCAAGCGACACGTTTTCCATGGAAATTCCAGATCGATCCATTTCAAAACAGCGAAGTTTGACCCTTCAATGAAATATGTACCCCTTTGATATATGAACGGATGCGGTGGCACTAGGATCTACCACCAGTATGGATTTATAAAAAATTGATCAATTATAATATTACATTTGCCTAAATGAACGAAGTGAATGGATTGAGTATTGATCTGAGGAGGTTCGTATGTAAAAATCACCCAAAGTAGGGTTTTAACATGTTTTAATTTTGTAAACTTATTAGAAATGTTATGGTCCATACTCTCTCTCTTTTCTTTCTGGTAGACTGACTTTATAAGTCGGACTAACAAAGTCACCATGCGGCATCCACAATGAATGATGTAAAAATTCCCCTGAAGGAAAAAACGGCCTGTATATATTTTGTTAAAGTTTTCTTACTGTGACAATACTGTTTATTTGTTTTACTGCAATATGTTCCATACGTTTGCATTGTTGTTTGTTGAAATCAAAAATCGTGTTACTAACTTTTAAACTTTCGCGATTTGATAACATTATTTAGTAAGAGACTTAATTGCGCTTTAAAACAGTTGGTAAATAAGTAAAAGATCGTAAATAATCCGTCCGTACGTGTGTTGGTTTGTCTTCTTTCACGCAGCAACGGAGCAACGGATCCACATGATTTTTGGCATAGACATAGTTTATACTGTTTTAAACTTTCACGGTTATTTACTAATTGAGACATTGTAACGGGATATTTACCGTGATTATTATTGAACGATGAGCACCCGATATTTCGACGCTGTTGCAAGCATCATGTTCACGGGAATACTCAATCGACATAGTTTATGGACCGAAGAGTAATATGTGCTACTTTTTAGGTTCCTGTGGGAACATGGGTGAAACCGCGGAAAGAAGCTAGTATAAAATAAAATCACAAATTGCCAATCAAAAGGTGAGAGAGCGGCCAATAGCTGACCTTAAAGGGCATAACAGAAATATATATTCTACAAGCGTTAAATTGAACTCAATAGCACTTTATCTGAATCCATTACATTTGAGACCCTTTTACTACTACTTTCTTAATTGATGAAGGATAAACCTGTTTTTATTTCGCTCAAGTATATATTATAGCCTTTTCATTGCAAGTAGGCCATGAAATAAGAAAACTAAGGCAGTATTTACACAATTAACTTGCTCGATACAAAAAGGAAGATTAAGATGTAATTAATGATTTAAGATAAACATTACATAAATCATAAACATTTGCCAGAGGACAATGACTCATCGATCGACTTAACATACATTACTTGACTTATCATATTATTATCGCAGCAATATATACACACAATCACATGCATCCCAAAAAAACTTAGTACAGTTTATATTGTATTTTATATATAGTACCTACAGTATTGGGTAACGGAAAAGGCATGCGTTTTTATATGCTCCGGCCGCGACCGAGCAACCAGATGTCAAAGAAGAAAAAATCTTGCTACGCAACTAGTTGCCAAAGAAGAAATTCAAATCTCGTTTCACAACCACGACCGTTATCAACGCAGTGTGTGGTACGCTTAAATAATCGATAGCCCTTCACAGCTAAGTACGCTTTTGACCCTAAGTTGATACTTCAGACAAATGAAAATAGAAATTGATTGCACACATTGTCTACATTAAAACTTTTACACATCGCAGTTGGGCCATTAATTGTTTGAACAGTTGCCGATACGAGATAAGTGGCCTTATTTTAACGATAAAATAGAATAAGTACTGAGAGATTTAATAAATTTAAGGCCGTGAAAATAGTTCAGTAAAGTAAAAGGTTTATGAGACTTAATGTAAGTTATAACTTGTAGGCAATGTAACGTACCTACTAACTAGGCATACCAAAGTACAATGTTTATAAATATGGATGTCTCAGTACACGTCGTTCAAATGCCTAATATTTTAAGAAGTCTGATAGTTTTTTATTTACTATTCCAAGCTTAGAGAGAGGCACAGAGACGGACCGTCTAACCTATCTTGTAAAAAATATTGTATAATACGTAATCAAACATAAAAAAACTTTTCTATAAATTAACATTGACGAGACAACCAAATCAATTTATATCTCGAGCCCACAAAAACAGCTAATACCTATCTAGCCAGTTAATTGGCCATCCCGAAAAGCCCATAAACGTAATTGATAGGCGCCAAAGCCGCCATAAATTGAATATATTGTGTGTGTCACCTTAGGCTGACATGTCGCCCGATACGTCGGGTCATCTCAATGTGAGAGGTCCGCTGTGACCACGAATGGTTTTATCTCTTCAAACGGTTAATAGAAAAGTTAGCGATACAACATTCATTTAAGAGTTAAGTTTTGATAAGTATTTTAGAGTCTGTCTGTCCACCTCAGATCACCATCTTCTTGTAAATCTTGCGTGCTATCCCTTCGTTTCATTATGAATGTTTCAGTGTAATTTTTTGGGTTTTTGATCATGACTAGTCTCACTTTGTCCAAAACTTCTTAGATAGAACTTAAGAAGTTTGACAAAGTACTGCTTTGTCGTCACAAAAACCTAATAGTATGTTTCTGACAACAGTCTGGCAAAGACTTTTAGCACATTCTTTCAGAATGGTTTGGAGACAAGTCTCTGCATTACTTGCTCGTCGCTCGAGGGAAGTTTAAAAAGAAAATACAAGAGTTAATACAACGTTAGTAGCTTGCCGTCATATTGTCAGTCTGACACTTAGTTAAGTTTCGTTTAACGTGCTTATAAAATTGTTTATATCTATAGATACTAGCTATTGCTCGTTGTTTTCACCCACGTCGCCTCAGGAACAGTGCATTTTTCCGGGATAAAAAGTAGCCTATGTTACTCTCCGGTCCATAAACTATATCTATGCCACAAATCACGTCAATCCAATCCCACTGGCTACTCTGCTCATCAAACCGAAACACAGTCATGCTTGCACATTACTGCTTGGCGGCAGACTTCACGAGCAAAGCGGTTGTAACAACCCAGACGGACACTCGCAGTAGATTTAGTCCTACCACTAACAAAAGCTTTCGCGCAACAATTCAAAACTACTTTTTCACTACCACTGTGTAAGTGCAATATGGTTCTTAGACGCTCAATACTCATTGTTCATGCCAGCATTTTCTAAATCCTTCTGCAGACACAATAAGTGTTCCGTGAAATATGAAACAAGTTAATATAAAGCCAGTATGATGGATGCAAGCGTCGGGTGGCGAGATTACGGTTATTCATCACTGCATCGAAGACTATTGTTGCTTGGAGATGAGAAAAGCGTATTTTGTGATCGATCAATTCTGTTCACGTTACCTTTGAACGTTTTTATCTTTTGAACTTGTTACTTGCACTCTCGCTGGCGTCTTTTGTTTATGTTTCTTTAGAAGTTGAATATCGAGAGGCTATGGAAAGAATTGAAAGAAAAAATCGTAAATTAAAGTGAAAGAAGTTAAATAATTAAAAATTCTAAGTTTAACGGCTACGACTACATCGTTATTAAATAAGGCGAGATTTATATACTAATATTATAAAGAGGTAAAGTTTTTTGTTCATAACAAATTTTTGGTACCTCTGAGCTCTAGTCCAATTTAAAAAAATGTACATTATTCATGCTATAGGCTACTTTTTATCTTGCAATAAGTCTGGATGTCTGGATATAAGTACCGCCGTTTCGATCTTGTAGTTTAGGTTCTAGTTAGATGAACAAAGTACCTATTCTGTGAAAATACTGCGTATATGAAACTTGCTCGATACCTTGTAGATTAAAACAAATATTTTAAATTTAATCTTTAATAAAATAATATATTAAGGTATTGCAATAAAATGATTCAACATTGAATTAAACTTGTTCGTCATGTTTCCATTAAATTATATACTATAACGCCTGACGTACTTAACATAAAACCCTTTCAATATAATTCCCCAAAATTAAATAGTGTAATTTGTACTGCACTGTGCTTAATGAATTCATTATCATCATCGGCCTTATCACGCTCCCACTGCTGGGATAGCGGCCTTCTCTCAGAGAGAGAGAGAGAGTATGGGCAATAATCCACCACACGGGCCCAATGCTGCTTGGTGCATGGAGTCATGTATCCTAAAATTTTTTGTGGCTCTTGTACATGAGGTTTCCTCATCGATGTTTTCCTCAACTTTTTAGTGCAAATGCGATAAATCCGCACATAACTTAATATAAGTCATTGGTGCGGGGTCGAGTCGAGTCGAGATTCGAACTATGGTGCGTCACATTGAAAGTCGCACAAGTTCCCCGGCCACACTCGTTCTGTACATAATCAATCGCTCAAAAGACAGCTCAAAAGTTTCTTACTGGCCAAAATGTGTCTTTCTTCTTTTGGTTTTGGCTTACGATCAGAAAATTATAAATAGCATATTATACGGGTATTTTTATTATTTCATACTAGCTTTTATCTCGTATTCATGCAGTGTTTCCCTCAGATTTATTTACGCCAAAACATATTAAACTTCTTGAAAATTGTTTTCATTTCAGAAAGCCTTCAAGTTTCATATGCGAGTAACGCGAACGTTATAATGTACCAGATCATACATATTAATTTATGATTTATAGTTGTCTTGTCCAGATGGCATGGTTTAGGTTGTGATGAATCGTTGTAATTAAGCCGTCTGCAACCAGCTGACCCACGAATGACCTCTGCAACTAAGTTGGAAGATTTGTAACCATCTAAACTTTGCGAATTAATGTAATAAAAAATCTGATTTATTAGTTCACAATTTAAAATTTTGGCAATCGTTTCTTTTCATAGGCCAGAGAATGAAGACGGCGTCAAATTCGATAACTGGCTAACTGGAGACTGTTAGGAAATTATAGCATTGCTAACCGTGTGCCCAAAAAGATTTTTAACCCTATATTTAACACATTTAGGGTTTTCAAAAATCCTTTCTTTCACAACTACGTTATACAGCCTGAGATTGAATCAGTGTCTTATCAGTGTGTTGAAAATAATGTTGATACTAACAAGCTTGTTTGTGCTCGAATTTGCTGGTCCAGTAGTTTTACAATCTGAATCTGATCGAACTATACGCGGACCGAACTTTTACAAATGGTTAAAAAGTAATAATCTACCGACGTAAAACTCTCTTGTTGACTATTAAACAGATGATACCGTTGGGAATAAGAGCTAATTAGGAATACAGTAAAACTTTAACGGATAGCGGCATTCATATCGGTCGATAGTTATGCAGTGCTGCCGTACATTGGGCTACTGAGCACGGCCACTGACGTGACCACGAGCTGCGGACAAGATTTTTCATACATTTTATATGGCATAGGGGCAAACTGAGCGTTCGAGTGGCCGTGACCAAGCGACAAGTTGAGGCAGTGGCCGCATTTGTGGCTCACTACACTAACGTGGTTACTACCTATACCAACTAAGCTTCGTGACAGATTAACTGATAATAAAAAGACATTTCATAAACTTTAGATAAGAAATAGGGTCCTTCAAATTATTGGTTTTTGATAGGCCAATTGCCACGAAAAAATGAACATACTCCACTTACCAAACCGTTTGAGCAAATCAATTCGGATCCACTTCTGATATAATATCATAACGCTTATGCGTAATAAACCCCTCGTCCCAGGAGATATTAGGCGTGAAGCTCAACATTCTTTAGGTACTGCCACGCATAATTTGTTACGTAAAGCTAGGGTGACCATGTGCTTTTCAGCATTAGGACTATTATGAACATTTTTCTGTCCGATCATCTAAGTTTATGAATATTTTCTTAAAATTAATGTTCATTTAGGGATTTATATTTAAAAAAATCATAAGGTTTGAAATGGGAATACTTATTTTTAAAAATAGGTCTACATTTCGTAAACTTTTTTTTAATTACAATAAAGCAATGTCTGTCGTGCAATATTTTTTTACAATTAATAATTTAGCAATTGACTCCTACCTCGCCTGATATTAAGCGACAATGGGGTTGAAAATTCTCAATATGCTAAACCTAGTTCAGAACTGGCTCTCAAGTACAGCGGTTGAAAAACATCGATAACTGGTTGGTAATGGATTTTCAACTTGAGGGCGGTAGCTAGCCAGGTGAGCACTATAAAATACCCTACCGCCATGCCATAGTTCCATCACGATGCTTTCCTTTGCCAAAAAAAGTTCAAGGTAATAATAATAAGTACATGCTATATACAGCACCAAGAGAACCGACAAATTGGCAACTGACGCGACGTCTCTACCACTGAACTATCATGGCTACACTATAATATGATAGTCTACTCAAAGTATTTGGCTTATTGATTACTTACAGTTATTGTTCTTTGGTTTAGCTTAAAAAATGTTAAAGGTACCTACTTTTTATTCTGTCCTTATTTTTCGTAAAACGCCATGGGGATACTTTAAGTGGAATTTTATTACCTTAACTTTTTGAAGATTGTAGAAGATATTGAAAAAAGCAACTTACCAATAAATTAAAACTTTTTACATCTTTATACTTTCATTTCGATTAGTTTATAGAGAGAGAGAGATAAGGAAACCCAATACTTTTTATGGTAAAAGTTTAACTAAAGAAAATTATTGTTCAGATAGGTACCTACTACACCTGATATAATTTATGAGAATTCTAAATCAATAAAATGTTTTTTACAATTTGACTCATTCCAAAGGGAGCTTCAGATGGACTGGATATTTAAAATACATAACAACTCCAACTCAAAGGAACTTTTTGTCTGATTTTTATTTCGTAACTTGTGCAAAAGTCATGATTGTATGGACCACACCACTGTCGAAATTAACACGATCTACTTTAAATCTAAAAAATGACGCAGAAATAACATATTCAAATAAAAATGTACTACATCAAGGCACAATACATACAGATAGACAACGATATACCTACAGTAGGTAGGTACCAAAATTGTAACAATTCACAATTGCAAAAAAAATGCATATCGACCACCAACGGCGAAGTACTCAATGTAACATAAAGGACATTCTCACGGCTTCTGGCACAAAACACACGGGAACCATGATTGCTGTGAAATATGGCGGAAACGTACCAGTTTTAAACTGAATTTAGAATGGTATAGGAGCGGGACTTTATTCAGGCGGCACTTTACCAAACTTGCGGCTGTGGACTTAAATCGAATAAACGTCAGATGTGGTACCGCGCTAGCCTGTGAAATTGTACGGCACGGGCATAGAAGCGCATTCAGCCGGTATTTGTTTCATTACGTGGTCACCGCAAGCCGGACTGTCGTATATTCTGGGTGTTATTCAGGATTTTTAAGTAGCTAACAGTTATTTGCAGATACAATAAAGCTCTTGCTTTTCTCTTTAAAGAAAACTCGGATCTGAGAATAAAATGAACATCTTCTATACAAATAAATAAAATGGAAGTGTCTGTTTGTAATATCAAAATAACAGCTTTTTACTAAATGCATATGAAAGTTTATACGGTACCTAGAAGAAAACAACCATTTTTTTTTTTTTTTGTCTGTGTGTCTGTCGGTCTGTCTTTTTGTTACGGGTAATCTTCGAAACGGCTGAACCGATTTTGATGGGACTTTCACTGGCAGATAACTGATTTTTCATGGAGTAATTTAGGCTACGTGGGCGAAGCCATCCATCAACCAAACCATGCATCCAAAACTTGAGAGCAAACTTTATTTTCATCATTCAAAGAAAGACGTAACTATTAATTCATACATATATATACGAGCAAGCCAACTTTATTTTGGACACATTTCCGTTATTAATTCTTGCTCTCAACCATACAGTTGACTCTTATTCCATTTACAACGAACATTGGTGATCACCGACGTGTATTCATGAAACACTTCCGCTTTGAAATTATGTTTATTGAAAAATATTTCGTCGGAAACGTTTTAATTTATTTTTCAATTAATTTCAACACAATTATGCAGTGCGGTTTTTGTTAATGGATATCGGAGCTTACAAAGGAAATGCTCTGATTTTCAATTAAGTTACACATTTTTGGTTGAAATGGCTTTTTATGAAAATACTTTACTAGTATTTGGTTAGAAATGTTAATTCATTCATCAATTTGCAGGTAAAAACTATTTAAATTGGTACCTACTTATTTCCAAACTTAATATTTATGCCACAACTGTATTCGTCTCCCTCATATATTTATTCTTGTAAATTTGGTACAAGATCCAAGTTATTGACCGAGTGGGCGAAGCAAAATAAGTCTTTGCAACCATTGGCCACATTTGCTTTCATCAGTCTGGGTGTTGGTAATCACGTACAGGTTGTATTTTTCAGCCAATCTTGATGAAACATATTAAATATATTACAAGTTCTACCCACATGCAGCAGTGCCATTCAGAACTATGAAGCACAAAGGACTACGTGGCACTGCAATGCTCTCGTTACCCTGAGATATTAGTTATTATGTCTCATAAGCCAAGTAACTTCACTATCTACTCTACTCTTCAAACCGGAACTCAATAACGCTTGCACATTACTGCTTGGCGGAATAGTACATTAGCAAAGTGGTGTTTTTTTAAGTTATTTGGTAACGAGACGAGCTGTTCGTTTGCCTGATGGTAAGCCCATAACAATTGCAATGCCACTCAGAACTTAGAAACACAAAGGCCTGCGCGGCACTGCAGTGCGCTCGTTACTCTGAGACATTAGGTATTAAATCTCATAAGTCCAATAATTTCACTGGCTACTCTGCTCATCAAACCGGAACGCAGTAATGCTTGCACATTACTGCTTGGCGGCTGACTTCACAAGCATAGGTGGTATACAGAGACGGACACTAGCAGATGAGTAGTCCTTTCACCTGGTAAAATGTTATTAATGTTTTATTTCTATTTCAACTACTTATGTCAAAAAGTTACGATTCTAGTTAGGTTATTATATACCTAGAGCGGAAATAATTCGACCCCAAACACTACAGCGTGAAGGTTCATGAACTTTTAAAAAATCTCGCAAATTCTTTGGCTGAACATGACAAACACCTCGCTTGGGACTAGAAACCCAGTCAAGATAAACGAGCAATTTGAGCAAAGTGGTTGGAGTAGTTAGAGTGATATGTTCTTTCTTCAAGACCAAGTTTGAATAACTACTTAGTTCCCAACATTCCTGTAGGTACCTATCTGTAGAGGGTAAGTTTTTACCTTTAAGCAAGATACGTCTTACCACAAAAAAATCTTTTATACGCCTGTTTAACTAGACTAGAATGTTTAAAATTATTAGAAATATCACAATAGTAATACTTAATCAAGGTTTGTGGTTGTTAATACCGGTCTTATCGCACAAAAAGTTTAAACTCAACCAAAACATAGGTACCTATGTTAAACAGATGAAATCCACGTCTAACTCTTAAACATACATGTAAACTTAGTCGCGTGTTTAAGTGTTTTTATGTTTCTACTATGTATGTTAGTCTGTAAGATATATGTTTTATGGGCCTTTGATGCCTGAAATAAATTATTTATTATTTAATTTTTATTATTATTATAATATAAACAACATTTTAACAGTCACCAACGCGCGGCATTTGTTTCAATATCTCAGAAATATTTGGAATATCGTAGCTCGTAGCCAGGTATGATTGTTAACCACACGGCCAACTGTATTGTTATTTTAGATTACTTAGATGTAATTAGCTGTAGTATTAATGTAGTAGCTATAGTTAAAAGCTTAAAACAATTTCCAAATGAATAAACGAGAAATGTAGCTTAGGCTACTTGCTCAAAATTGATGATGCAAAGCAACTATGCAATCGAAGCATCGCGCCTACATTAAGAGAATCCTTGCCGATATGTTCATTGGACCGCAAGTATTGCTCCACTACAGCTCCGATATAACTGTAGACGGCTAAGCATTTCACACTTCGATGTGTAAAGGGGGATCGATCGGTTCGAAGCTGGGGGTTTGATCTCGTAATTAATGCATTTCATAGTAAAGAAGCCGCATAGTTGAACTCAGTTTTTTTTTCCTCAACCAACAGCGGGATTGTATTATTACCTTGTCGCGCTGATTTTATATGGTGGTTGTTGTCGCCAAGGTCGCGCGATCTCCAAAGAGAGTTCAGTTAAAAGGCGGATTTATACGGGAGGTGTAATTGCTATTAAAAGTATTTGTTATTATTCCAACCGACAAAATAAAAGCACTTCTGAGATCACATCTTGCAAAGATATAAAAACCATCTCAGATATCAGTAACATTTTCGCAGATATTTTGCGCCGAGTAAATCATATCAAATAAGCCATTAGTATAATTTATAATATGTAGGGGGCGCGTCGTGCATCGTAAAACGTAACATTCTACTTTACCAGCAGTTGGGACCTTAATGAAAAAATATACTCGTATTTACGAGATTCCTTCGAAGCCTTAGGAGTGCTGACGCGTGTAGACATCGGAGAACTTTTTATAGAGTTTGGATAACTTCGCTTCAAGTTTAGAAGAACTTTTATCCAAACAAATTATAATAAATCTTAAAAGAATAGATGACTTAATGGTTTTGTTCACAGTGGCAGGCAAAAACAATAAATATTGAGTATTAAAAAAGTTTACTTTTTGAAGCTTTACGACCAGCTCCAGCTATAAAACCAACTGGTAATAAGTATCTAGAACATTAGGCATGCAATGGCTTGTAGATTATCCAGCTGTTGTTGTAGCTAAGTTAGATGTACCTACTATTTATGTAGTAGCTAGTTAGTAAAGCTTTTAGACTTTTTGGAGACTTTATACCTATACTTTGTGTCCCCCACAAAGTATAGTGTATTAAGTCTCCAAATATATGGCCAGTAATTTCATTATAGCATTCGGCTGCAGCAGCAACGATAATGATTAGATTTTAGAATTTTTAGATCCTCCGCTATTAAATTTTAGAACATTACCACAAGGTAAAATATGTCAGTACAGTCACATTTTGAACAAAATTTTACAATTTTAGGTAAAGAAACCTTTTGTAAGAGCACGAACTACGATAAACCGCTACGCGCCCTACCGCGCCAGTCGCGGTTCTGACGTGACGTTTCATTTCCCAGTCGGCTGACAGATCGCAGGTGCATCAAGATTGTAAATGTTGTAGCACTAAATAGAGAGCAGAAGGGACGCTCAGTACTTGGCGCGCTAAACGGTCACGTGAGCCTACGTCACGCGAAAGACGGTTTACGGTTTCAAAATACTCGCGACTGAATTATTTTGAAATCGTCTCTTATTTTCTTGACGCGGGTGATGTTTCTTTTCTGATGGGGTCGATTGCCTGTTTGTAACCACGACGCTTGCCTATACCAATTGCAGTGCCACTCAGAACTTTTAAACACAACAAAGTCGCGTGCACGGCAATGTAGTGCGCCCGTTACCCTGAGACATTATTTATTTATTTTGTTTATTAAAAGTTTATAATAAGGTTTATAATAAGGTTTAAAGGTTTATAATAAGGTTTTAAGGTTTATAATAAGGTTTATAGGTATGAAATCTCATAAGCTCAGTAATTTTACTACTTTGCTCGTGAAACCTGCACATAACTGCTTAGTGGCAGACTTACACCAGAAAACCTGTGGTAACCATCCAGACCAACAGTTAGTTAGTCCTACGAGGGTAGTTTTGTCGTTCTTGAACATACGGGTTTCCTAACGATGTTTTCCTTTACTGTTTTAGAGTGAGTGTGATAAATCCGTACATAATTTATTGATAGCTACTAATCGACAAATAACTTGATATAAGTCATTGGTCTGAGTCGAGATTAGAATTATGGCGCGTCGGATTGAAAGTCGCACAAGTTCCCGATCGGGCACACTCTCTCTCAATTAATCTATTCTATACAAATAAACAAAATTGAAGTGTCTGTTTGTAATATCAAAATAACAGCTTTTTACTTAATGCATATAAAAGCATATACAGTACAAATGACAAAAAAAAAACATTTTTAAAATTTTTGTTTGGCTGTCTGTCTGTCTGTGGATCTGTCTGTCTGTTTGTTGCGGGTAATCTCCGAAACTGCTGGACCGATTTTGATGGGACTTTCACTGGCAGATAGCTGATGTTACAAGAAGTAAATTAGGTTACTATAATTTTAGAAAAATAATTAGGGTTTCGCGCAATAAAAATAAAACCCATGAAAAAATCCAATATCTCCACGCGGGTGAAACCGCGGGCAGCAGCTAGTTGTAATGTATAGTCTCTTTAAATGATATTACTTTGCTAACAATATCTGAAGAGTTCTTTGCTGCTGACCTGTTCTTTTCGCCAAACCACAAAGGTTTCGTAAATGTAATTTTTTCCGTTCGATTCCGTGTGACGGTGTGACATATGAAACATCGTTTGTGCACAGTTGTACGCGACGTGCACAATACTGATGCACCTGCTATCCGTCAGTTGGCTACGAAAAATTGAATGTCAGAGAACCATAGTAGCATTTTACATGTTACATATTGGAAAGGTGCGTTCGTGTATACCTACTGGAACATTTCATACAAACTTGTGTTACATCGATTTTTATTTTTATGAGAGATGTTTTTTATGAAATACAACAAGTTAACGAAATTAGCATGTTGTTTGCCTGATGATGTGCACAACTCCTGTCAAATAACAAGTTCAGTGCCGTCCACAACTTTGAAACACAAATGTTTGTATTGAGTATTTGTGTGTTAATTTGTTTTTCTTTGTAGATTTTTCCTGCAGAAGACTAGTTAGACCTACCACCTAGTACTTATAATTGATATTTGGGCGAAAACTCATTTTTATGCTAAGCGACTATACTAGCTATGGTTGCCGGTTTAGCACGCTTACATAACAGAAACCTAGAAAAAAACAACCGTGATACTTTGTGATAAAACTATAAATAACCTTTTTAGTTATATACCTAGTCCTATGGTTGCCTGGAAGAGATCGCTGCTTAGTGATAAAGCCTCCGATTGTAATAATTTGTAAAAATTATTATAATTTCCTTTATTGTGCAATAAAGTGTTGTAACTATCTATCAAACATAACGTAAACAAGTAAATTCAACAAACGAACCCAGGTTTCATTGTCCGGCGTCGCGCGTTACGTTTGATTAAATTCAGTATAGATCGAACTTAGGCCATTAGACATTCTTTATCGCGGAATTAAAACTATAAATTACCAACATTATATCTATCTTATTTTCAAGTAAATTCATTTGACCACGCTAGTTTCCCTCGCGACAAACTACTTCCAAATATAATCAGTGTACAGATTATATTTCGGAGTACTAATCTGTCGGGCCGTCTCGTGCGACCCACATAACAACACGCCATTGTTATTTATCGTGAGTGAAAGAAAAATTAATATACGGCCCGCGCAATTACTCAACAATAAGCCGGCTAGATGTACGAGCATCTTGAGCTTGTATAAGTCTTACCAGACGGTCTCAAATGTCCGTAATTTTCTCCGTACGAGTAGGTTTTTATCTTATAATAAGTGTACGGAGAAGGAAATATTCGAACGGAACACTTTCGTCATACCATACTTACTTTTATCCAGATGGTAAATCTCCTGAGAATGTCCGACTGGGTTGGTATCACCACTTTGCTGGTGAAGTCTTTCGCTAAACAGTAGTGACAAAGAAAATAGAAAACACCTACTGGTTCTATCTTCAGACTCTTGACACCAAGTGCAATCTATCGGACTCGTCAAAACGTATCATATGAGCCCAAACTCAAAGAATTTACTTATGGCCACTGAAGAATTCCACTATTCACCCCCTAGCTCCATCTGATCAGCTCCATGATACCAAATTATAGTTTTGCATCCGAACTAAATATACATACAAAGTTTCATGTCGATACGACAATTAGAAGTTCTAAGATGTTATTGCATTCTTTGTTAGTTACAAGTGAATCTAGTAAGTGTGATGGAACCAGTCACGGGAAATAAAAAAAATGTCAGTCTGTTTCGAGGACTTCTCCTTCTTAGATTCTCTCGCGGCATAATTTTGTTTGTCATAAGATTGAAGACGTTTACTTTTAGTTTACTCTTAAAAATAAACCACAACCAACCATGTCGAGACCAACATTTACCTGCCTTTGTTTACAGAACTGAGAAACTCTTTGATGTGAAGATCAATGGATACTTTTATTCAATTCACATCGACCGATAAATTCTCAATTATGTTAATCTATTTATAAATAAAATGTAGTAGCAATGATCAAAGGATTTTATTTTATTTTGTGGAAGGCATCGCAAAACCCAGTGAACTACAAATGGGTTCGATTATGTGTAATTTATTCGCCAATCATATTTCGTTTTTGGGCTACGAATGAAAGGCCACATATGCTTTGTGCAAGTAGCTTACATGCAAGTTATCTATATGCAGCTTGAGTGGTGTAGCAAGAGGAAACCACTTTTTTATATACTATTTGATAACGAGATCAGCTGGTCGTTTGCCTTATGGTAAGCATAACGCCGACCCATAACAATTGCAGTGCCACTTAGAACTTTGAAATACAAAGGACTGCGGCCTGCGCAGCACTGGAGTGCGCTCGCTACCCTGAGACATTAGGTATTAAGTGTCATAAGCCCAATAATTTCACTAGCTACTCAGCTCATCAAACCGGAACAATGCTTGCACATTACTTCTTGGCGGCAAACTTCACGAGCAAAGCGGCGGTACCAACCCAGACGTTAGTCCTACAACTAACAAAACCTTTCACAGTTTCCTTCAAACCGGTCTAAAATTCTAACATAAGCATCTGTTCAGGAGGCGCCGCGAGTGGTCTGTTCTATCGGTTCTAGATAGGTCCCACCATTTGCATAAAGCAAGCACGGACAACGTTTTGGCGTCAGTTCCCTTGTGCCTGATTAACATAACTGCTCAATTATTTCGTACGAAATTGTCACTTTACAGGCACATTTTGCGTTTGCGCTACATTGCGCCCGCTACTGAGCGGTGCGCTTTAAAAGTGTTTATTATTCCTACTACCATCATGTTAAATCCTTTTTTGAGTAGGCATACAGAGGCTACTTTAGAAGTTAATTATGCGATCTAGTGGTTTATTTTTTCCTTCATTAACGCTATTTTTAAAAACCTTTTAGATAACCATTTTGACTAATATCTCCAGTGTATCAGTGCCTATTTCGTTCCTACGTACCTGGTTTAGTTGACTTTTGGTACTGAACTGAAACTGTAATGTAACTATAATTATGCAACGGGTCAGTAAATACTGGCTTATATTTATTATATTATAATGATATAAAAATTGAAGAAATTTTTATTAGCAAGGAAGAAAATCGTACCGGTGAGCTCATTTCCTACTACAATAACGATACTTCAGTAGTGATTAAGCTCAAGACCTTGGAAAATACTCAATGAACGTTTCACAGGACCAAATTTTCACACAAGCACTTCCCTTAAGCCGTCATAAGAAAAGATGGAAATATTTAATAACGTATGAAGCCTTAAGAGCCTACGAGCCGAACCCTCCAACTCATCGGTGGGCGCGGCTAAAATGCATGCTATTTCGTCTAACATTCGTGGGACAAGGTAAGGCTCTGCAGCTATGAGTAGTACGAAGCTAATGCTCGCGCATACACAGTTACACACTCTCGTAAAGTCGCGACCTGCCGCTTCTACGCACACATGCGTGATCTTATGAATGGCGATTCTTCATTCAAAGAAATTTCGTGAATATTCGTGTGATGGCGCTCGCTTTTGTTACTTGTACTATTATCTATTCTGAGCTCTCGTTTGGTCATCGCGCCGCGCGCGCCATTTTTCATTGTTTGCTTCTTTGAGTATAAATTGTAAATTGTTTGGTTTGCCTACAGTCCGCTGCAAACATAGTAATAAGCTATATTATCTACTGTAAGTAAATAAAGTTTCATCAAAATCCACTCAGTAGATTTTGCGTGACAAACATCTATCCATATATCCATCCATCCATCCTCACAAACTTTCGCATTTATAATATTAGTAGGATAGGAAGTAGGAAGAGTAGGACAGGATTTATGTATATATATGTATGTATGTGTATAGATTCCAATGAAATTTGGTGTGAAAATAGCTAGAAGCGCGAGAAAACACACAGGGTACTTTTCAACAACATCATCACTTTTCATAATTGTCGATCTATAGAACGGAAGAAATTTGGTTTCGAGATAGCTTGAAGCCTGTGAAAGAACACAGGATACTTTTCATCATTGTCAATCATTTGAACGGATTTTATAGAAATTTGGTGTGGAAATAGTTTGAAGTCTGATAAAGAAAGCAGTGTAATTTTCAACCTCATCATCACATAATAAAATAATCGTGCATTTGGACAGCGTAGAAATCTGCAGAAGTTATTTTCGGAAACAAATTTATCTAAGTATGCAAATAAATAAAATTGAAGTGTCTGTTTGTATTATCAAAATAACAGCTTTTTACTAAATGCATATGAAAGTATATACGGTACATAAAACAAAACCATTTTTAAAAATTTAGTCTCTTTGTTCCGTGTAATCTCCGAAATGGCTGAACCTATTTTGACAGGACTTTCACTGGCAGATAGCTGACGTTACAAGGAGTAACTTAGGCTACGTGAGCGAAACCGCGGGGTATAGTAACTGTACTGTACAGGGGTAGTAATATCTAATAGTTCTTCATGTTTTATTCTCAACAATCAAACTTGTACACTATAGACAATAACAAGTTTGTACATTATAGGTAACAGACAGTACCCTACCTATGTGTTCGACGATAACTTCCGAATGAAAACTGCCAGCGCGGGAGTAGTTACCTACGTCAGGCGGTATATTTGTAAGGTAGGTAACTACCTACCTACCTAAGTACCTACATAACTTAATAATTTTAGGTGATTCCTACGAGTATTATAACAGTCCTCCAAGTCATTACAATATATAATGCGCGGGTCAGCGACCCCACACACATTGGTACCTACATCTCATCACTCATTTCTACACAAAAAATGTCTCACCCATACTCCTGCCAGGATGACCTTTCGTTTAGATAAGTAGGTATTTAATTACACGACTGCACAAAAAAGGAGTGTAATGAGTAATGAGTGTGATGAGTAATGTAATGAGTGTGATTGTATATACATACATACAAACATACGTGAACCCTAAAAACATAACACAAAAAAACTGCACAAAAGTTTTGGTGGAATAAAGAAACTCACGTACATACGTGATTCGGTGAGATTTCGATGTATGGGGTATCGCTAGAATCCTTACATAATCCCGAGCGACACTAGCTAGGACTGTCGTGTTTTTTTTCATGATCGATGTAACTTTTGTTACATGGACTTGTTTACTTATAGGTACTTTTCAACATTTATAGTTCTAGTAAGTACGTTATATAGCCTACTTGGCTTCCGGCCGTGGCTTCGCCCGCCTGGCTTAGGTACAAATACAATATCTTTATAAATTATAGTCGTGTTATTCTGATGTATAACCTCTATATTACGTACTGTAGTTTCATCAAAATCCGTTCAGTAATTTTTGCGTGAAAGAGTAATAAACATCCATACATCCTCAAAAATTTTCGAGTTTATAATATTAGTAGGATAGAAACGTACTCGGTAGCTGATATCTATTTATTATCACGTACACTGTATTATGTAACCTACCATATTTTTTATACTATTGAATAACAGGACGAGCTGGTCATTTTCTTGATGGTATAAAACATATAATTATATTACTCTGATAGAATAACGCCCGCCCATAACGATTGCAGTACCTACTCAAACTTCTAAGCACAAAGGCCGGCCCCACTAGGTGGACCGATGACCTTGTCAAAAGCGCGGGAAACCGTTGGATGCGCGAGGCGTAGCAGCTAGCCGGTCCAAGTGACGTCCTATGGGAGACGTACGTTTGCTTGTCAGAATATCCATGCTTTTTCATCAAGCGCGAATTACGAGATACTACACGTGTAAGCGCGGCTCGTGGTTTTTTGATGGTTTTGCATGCGCAAAACCACGAAATATACAAGAACGGCAATATTGTCTCGAAGACCTGTCTTGGCTCAAAGCGACGACTGCTCCGCTTTACGCTACATACATCACTTGCACACCACCTCTTATTTACCGTGGCGTCTGCACTGAGCACGCAGTGGTTGTGAAACAATTGTTTTGAATGGAGGTCGTACAAGCGGGTGCCGTGCGAAGCAACCGTCGCCGACTAGAGTTCCATCCAGCCAAAACTACAACGACACCAGACGATACGATATGCGTCAAGCGGGGATCGTGGTTTTTCCATGGTTTTCCATGGGCCGCAAGCGTTGTTATTTCGTCAAGCAAACGTACGTTTGCACACGTGTGCCTGGGGTCTGCCTATGGGAGAGGCCTATGTTCAGCAGTGGATGTCTTCTGGCTGATGATGATGATGATGATGATTATGACAAAACAGAGAGTAGTTTCATGCTTTTACACTGACGAGCTGGCGCAATAATTCAAACAAATCATCATTGACGGTTTCGTATTTTTTGCACGTACGTAATGAGCCGTGATTTTTCACCATTCGTGAGCGCGCACAAGCGCGCGAGTACGGAAGTCGGTTCGATAAATTTGTCGAACCGAAATCTCGAAAAATTTATCGAATTTTGCGAGTACCGAAGTCTGCGGCGCAAGTACGGATCTATTCGGGTCGATAAAATTCGATAATATTCGATAAAATTGACAGTTCAAATCGATAAGGTGGGATTTATCGAGCCTCGAAACAATCGACAAAAGTTATCGAAAAGCTAGGTCGAATCCAAAGAGAATATAGAGCTACTACAATACTTTACCATCAGACTTCGGTACTCGCAACATTCGATAAATTTGTCGAGTTTTTCGGTTCGATAAATTTATCGAACCGACTTCCGTACTCGCGCCGCTGTTATCTAATCGGGGCGCCGCCGCATAGAATTATAGTCAAAGGTTAGCCGCCGCGCGCCGACGACGGCGCGCGGCGTTGCATGCCGGGCTGGCCACCGCCGCCGCCGCCGGCGCGCGGCGTTGCATGCCGGGCACATAGAAAGGTTTATAATCAAAGGCCGGGCACCGCCGGCCGCGCGCCGAACCGGAGTCCGGGCGGTGCAGTGCGCAAGTATGGAAGTCGGTTCGATAAATTTGTCGAATCGTAACAACTGATAAATTTATAGAATGTTGCGAGTACCGAAGTCTTATCGTAAAGTATTGTAGTAGCTTTATATTTCGTTTGGATTCGACCTAGCTATTCCGATAACTTTTGTCGATTGTATCGAGGCTCGATAAATTTTATAAAAAGTTGATTAAACCCAATTTATCGATTTGAATTGACAATTTTATCGATCTACAAGATCCGTACTTGCGCTGCGGGCCGGAGGTACCTATGTACCTATTATAATAGACCGTATACCTACACCCATCCAAACGAATTCTCGCAGAATATCTTCTAAGAAGAATATCTCAGTCGGTCATGCTTTTTATTTTACATTTTTGAAAAAGTTGACTGACTATGGCTGGTATTTTAGTATACGAGACATAGGTAGTGTACATACCTACATGCCACTGTACTGACCAATAAATGAGTAGTAAATATAGGTGATAAGGTATAACTATAATAAGTAGAATTCAGCGGGCCCAAGTACTAACTCTTACCTATTCTGTGGCGCCGCGCAGCCGGGCGCCGCCGTCGTCGCCGGAGGATTTCAAGTAAAGCGGAGGTAAAATAGGTACCTAGGTACTCATCCAAATGGACTCTCACAGAAAATGTTCTAGAAAGATCGGTGGGTAGCCTAAATAAAGCCTTACCTACTTATGCTTTGCTTACCTATGCTTTCACCTTTGTGTTTTACTGATTGCTTACGTATTTTATCATACTCACCTACTTCTTATACCTAGCTATAGAAGACATAGGTTCATACCTACTGTAATTCAATTGCCAGAGCGACCGATAAATGAGTAATTAAATATAATAAAGGTACCTACCTAAACTCTTTTTTGAAACACCAAGTTAGATATTATAGGCATTTCTTCCATACATAATTTTCATACCTATAGCTATAAATATATGGCCAGCGCAAGCATCGGAAACTATACAACGGGACGATTTTTTCTGAATTATTATAGATTACCCCGAACAAACACAAAACATGAGCGCCAGACGGCTTTTAAAGCTAATTAAAAATTCTAGATTATAGCCTATCACATTCTCGGATGATCTCTCTTCCATTTCGTGAAAATGCTATGAAAATCATGCAGTAGTTTCCGAGAAAACAAACACAAAAACAAACACGAATTCAGCGCGCCGTAGTACTAACTGTTACCTATTCTGTTCTATCACGTGACGCAGCTAGTAAATTCAAATAATTTGCTGTATTGAATTTTAGTAGATACCTACTCGTATCGACCTACCTACAGAGTTATATTATTCATTTCATTCATTTTTATTATTCATCACCATCATCATCACAGGAAGGGCCGTGTGGCCGTGCGGGTAACACGGATAAGATCACCCTATCTCTTCAGAAAAAAAATTTGTTATATCAAAATAACAGCTTTTTACCAAATGCATATGAGAGTATATATATACGGTAACTATTATAACAAAACAACCATTTTTAAAAATTTTGTGTCTGTTTGTTCTGGGTAATCTCCGAAACGGTTGGGCCGATTTTGACGGGACTTTCACTGGCAGATATCTGATGTTATAAGGAGTAACTTAGGCTACTTTTATTTTAGAAAAATAATTGGGGTTCCGTGCAAAAAAATAAAAACCAAGAAAATCCAATATATCCACGCGGGTGAAACCGCGGGCAGCAGCTAGTTTATGAACTTTTATGAATATATAAAGCTTTTTTATATAACGTGTACAATAAAGTTATCTATCTACTCACGGCGAAATAACCGTAGTTTTTTTACGGCAAAAAAACGTATATGTATATAAAATAAGTGGTCTAAAGGGCTATTAGACGCAATGAATTGACGCAAAGCATAATCACGGACCACGCGCAAACCATGGAAAAACCAAAATGGTGATCTTGACGCATAACGTACTGCCTAAGGTGGTGCCTGGTAGAAATCTAGTCCGAACGCTAAGGCAGTCCTCACACCTAATTCATGATTGATGGATAAGCATCAATCGCGAACCACGAGAAAACATGGAAAAACCACGATCTCCGCTTGACGCATATCGTATCGTCTATTGAAGTTGTGGCTGGGGCTTGCCGCTTGATGGAAATCTAGTCCGAGTACAACACCCGCTTCTACCTACTATTATTATTGTTATTATTGTCAGCCTCTTACGTTCCCACTGCTGGGATACCGGCCTTCTCTCTTTCTTTCTTTCTTTCTAGAGAGATGGGCCATAATCCACCACGCGGGCCCAGTTCGGCTTGGTGGATGTCGCATGTCCTCGAATTTTGTGGTTCTTGAACATGCCGGTTTCCTCACGATGTTTTCCTCACCGTTTTAGAGCGAGTGTCAATAATCCGCACATAACTTGATATAAGTTATTGGTGCGGGACGAGTAGAGATTAGAACTATGGTGCGTCGGATTGAAAGTCGCACAAGTTACCGCTCTCGATTCACTCTCGCTTCTACGAAAGATAAAAATTATTTCACAACCACTGCGTACTCAGTACAGACGCTGCGGTAAATAAGCGGTGGTACGCAAGTGATGTATGTAGCGTAAAGCGGAGCAGTCGTCGCTTTGAAACCAGACCGTCTGGCCGTAGTGCCGGTCTCGTCCGTTTAGTGGATTTTAGAGGTTTTTTTAGATGTTTTTTTCTTCAAACTGCGATGCGCGTGTAAATACTTACCTCGTATATGTGTAATTGTTGCAAAACCATGGTTATTTTGGTTTTTTATTTATATTTCAACATAAGCCGTGTAACCACAAAAACTAACTTTTAGACGCCTGTTTAACTCGACAGTGCCTAAAGATAAACCTCTAAACTGATTAGAAAAGTCACAACAGAGTGGAGTTAGACAATGGTTAGACACTACTTAAATCTCGATTTGTGGTTCATATTTAAACACGCGACTACGGCATGTTTAGGAGTTAAACTCTGTTTAACACACCGTAAACAAGTATTAAACAGCGTTTAACTCTTAAACATGCCTTAGTCGCATGTTTAAATAAGTAATTAACCACAAACCTTGATTTAAGAAGTGTCTAACCATTATCTACCTCAATTCTGCGGCGCGAGTTCGACAAATTTATCGAATGTTGCGAGTACCGAAGTCTGATCATAAAGTATTGTAGTAGCTGTATATTCTCTTTGGATTCGACCTAGCTTTCCGATAACTTTTGTCGATTGTTTCGAGGCTCGATAAATCCCACTTTATCGATTTGAACTGTCAATTTTATCGAATTTTATCGCCCGAAAGGATCCGTACTTGCGCCGCTGATGTGACATTTCTAATCATTTTAGAAGATAACGGTGACCTTATCATAGAATAAATACTCATCGTACAAGCCGTTATGATTATTTCTAATCATTTTGCTCGTGAAAGTTGTGTAGCGTTGTTTAACTTTTAGACACTGTCTAGCTAGAAAAAACCACGAAAAACTATTTTTAGACGCCTGTTTAGCTAAACAGCGTCTAAAAATAGTTTTTGTGGTAACGCGGTTTTAGTTCAAGTATGTACGTATGTACTTACTAGGTAGGTTATAGACTTGTGCTATTATCTATTCTGTAGTTATAAGTAGGTACGTACCTACTCAGTTATCAGTAAGTACATAAGTACCTACCTAAGTACTTACAACATAACACCGTATATCGGTCTTAGTCTTACTAAAAACACACCCTAAACATGTGTTAAACAGCGTCTAACTCCCAATCATGGCTTACTCACGTGTTTAAATATGAGCAACCACAATCATTTTATATCACAACTAGCTGCTGCCCGCGGTTTCACCCGCGCGGACTTTTTGGGTTCATGGGTTTTTTTTGCGCGGAACCCTAGTTGTTTTTCCAAAATAAAGTAGGAGTACCTTATAACATCAGCTATCTGCCAGTGAAAGTCCCGTCAAAATCGGTCCAGTCGTTTCGGATATTACCCGGAACAAACAAACAGACAGACAGACAAAAATATTAAAAATTGTGTTTTTGTTGGTAGGTACCGTGTATACTTTCAAATGCATTTAGTAAAAAAAGCTATATTTTTGATATTACAAACAGACACTTCAATTTTATTTATTTGTATAGATCATTTTATAGACGTTTTTATTTAGACACTGTCTAGCTAAACATGAGTCTAAAAGTTGGTTTTGTGCTAACACAATATGTAATAATAACAAATCGAATAATAATAGGTAGGTTTTTACGTAAATAGATAAGTATCTATTTACTTAAATTCTATTAATAGATTTCTATTTATTAGTATTTGAAAAAGATATAGGTAGGTAATATTATTACAAAAATACGATTTAGCCATTGTTGTACTGAAGTCAAAAATAAACACAGAACACTTCTCTAACGCAGCAAAGTCCAAATTCACAAGCATAGGTAAACATCCAATTTAGGCAAAGAAATCTGAATCCAATATAGCGGGCGGTGGCATTATCATAGAACACAATTATGATAATACGCATATCGTAAATCGTTTTACGTCTTCGGTCGATCACCTTGACCTTTGCTTGTTCGTAATGCCGCCCACAAATTACATAGGATGCCGCCGCACGCACCGGCCGATCGACCGCGTCTGGCGCGAGACAGTACTTTGTCACAAACATCGCGGTGTTTCGTGACTTTGAAATGGCACAGCAGCACACAGCGGGCACTGTAGTGTGCGTGAGACACTTCCCTCCTCTCCCCGCCAGGGTGGTAAAATTTCCGTGAGACGCGCGATGGTTCGACTCGAAAATCGGCGCGCAAAAATGTACGAATTGGCTTCTGGTACTTGGGGTGTTACGGCAAAACTACTAAATGTATTTAGTCAAACCAAAGTTATTTGAAATGTCGACAAACTAAAGCTTGTTACTATGTTCTTTATTTTTGAGTTTTCTTAGTTCTTTTGTAATTTATTTACGTCCAAACTTGCGTTAAAATATGTGCTAAAATACAGATGTTTGAAGGCTCATTACTTTTAAGCCACTTATTTTTTTTCTGTATAATTAGCAGATCAACCTAGATAATGAAGAGATAAATCGATATTATTCTTAATTTTGGACTTAAAACGTCAAGTAGTGGAGTAATAACCCAAATACGATTGTATGGAGAAATAAACGACTCGTTTTCCCTTAAGACAATTTAGAAACATTCTCGCTCCAATATCTCAACCGATACGCACGTTACGCCTCATTTTAAACGTAACACCTATACTTAAAGCGTATGCACCTTTGATAAAATACAGGAGATACGTTACATGTACTGCATTGCACTTACCAAAATTACCCCATTGCACCAGCACTGACCTAAAAGGATACTGACATTTCACAGTAAACTAAATTATAAATTCTTTACTGTGAGCACAGAATTTTCATAAGTTTTGCTGTTGTAATAAATTGATAAAAAAACAGTTTTTACTTTTTATCGCTATTCTATTCACGGCTTTTCAAATACATTGTAGTCTTCGTGCCGCTGGTGGACGTAAACAAAATATAGACGATAAAAACCAATAAAAGTTAGCTAATTTTCCTTATGTGGGTTTTAATTTAAATACAAATAAGGGGAATCATAATAATAATGAAAGATATATAGTAATCATAAACACTATGAAAGGAAAAGTAATAAAAACTGCGTTTCAAAACCGTAGGGTGCATTTAGCTCAGTTTTTAACTTCCACGCAGCGATGGTCGGTAAGATATCTTTCATTTTAACGTATCAAAGCATAATAGCATCAATTCACATCTTCTCAACTCCAGAACGGCTTGAAACGTGGGGTCGTATTGTGGAACGGCCCCTTGTGAGGGTACATTATGAAAATTGCCTTCTTGGCGTAAATAGTTACTGCCAGAAATGTTTTCTTTTAACAATGGAAGCTGCCTGTCAAGTTTTAACGAACGCAAAACCACACTTATAGATCTATCTACCGGGTGTCCCTCGGTCATGATACGTCGAGGGCAAGTTTTTACATACCTATTATTGAAGTTAGGAATTCTTACTTATAAAAGACTTGCCTTTATTTTTTTAAGTAATACAGCGTTTTGCTAAAGTAAAGTAATGCTGTACTTTACATTCTGATACCGATCAAAAGGGTAAATCACAAGGATTAATTCCTTCTTAACAACATAGTGTCTCAAGTTAAAGGAACACCTTACACTATTACACACTTGTACAATTATATATTTTGTTATTATACTTACTTTAATACAGATTGTTTAATACTTTTAACACAGATACTGACCGACTTCCAAAAGGGAGGTACCGTACTTAATTCAGGCTACTTTTTTTTTGTCATGGAATCTATAGTTGGTACATATCACCGCCACATTTGGAACACATTGGCTTTTTTATCTAAAACACCCACGTTGGTTCTTTGAAAATTGGTCAAGGCCTAAAAATAAGATAGAACGTCAGTCAACGTCGGCTTAGACGACGTATCTTACGGCAAATGCCGCTCAAGAACAACATACTTAGTTAAGACAATGTATCTCAATTTATGCGGCTTTCCATCACCCAAAACTCAAAGCATATTGTGTGTGTAACTATCGCACATTCACAAGTTAATTGGAAAACTAGAAGGCCTTTAATCCATTGAGGGGAGTTATAATGGGCAACGTATGTTTGTTTCTGAAATAAACAAGGTTAGATTGCATTGCTTAATGTGATTGAAAGGCATATTTAGATAAGTAAATGTGTTTGCTTAACATAAATGCGTTGGAATTAAGTCTAACTTAATCTTCGTATTCATGCACTCACAATTATTATACTTAAACAAGTAACGACAGGTACATATCCACACCATAAAATTTATCAAATACTAAAAAAACGGACCCTGTATACTATCATTCTGTATGACGTTATATTTAAACATACATAGTTAGGGTGTGTAACGTTACATCACAATACGCAATAATAACTAATGTAAGGCGTTTCACACATAATCCGTAGTATTATAAAAACAAAAGCGTGTTTGTAGGTTTGTTGGTTGATCCTTCTTTCACGCAGCTACGCGGCGTAACGTATCAACGTGATTTTTTGTATAGATATACTTTATGGAGGGTAACATAACCTTTGTAACTTTCTAACTTTTTATCCTGGGAAAATGCACTGTGCCTGTGGTGAACGGCACGGCGGGTGCAACCGCGGGTAGAAACTAGTATATTATGAAGCGATGAGGGTCAGAGGTAGTGACGTCGGCTACTGATCTGTAGAACGAATGCAACTATAACATGGTGGTAGGGCATCGTCTATTGATCGCCAGGCTAGCTACCACCCTAAGCTGAAAATCTGTGTGTTCCAGCACGTGCACCTAAAAGCCAATTCTATCTAAGCATATTCACCATTTTCGTCCACAACTATGTGGTATGCAGCAACTATGCTTAAGTACAGGCGATTTAGTGGTTATTATTATTTGGGAACTTTCGACTATGTCTGCTAACCTTCGACTATGTGTGCTAAACTTTGACTATGTGTGCTAACCTTCGACTATGTGTGCTAACCTTCGACTATGTGTGCTAACCTTCGACTATGTGTGCTAACCTTCGACTATGTGTGCTAACCTAACGAGTATAAAAAGGTAATAATGACGTTGAAGAAAAATTAGTAGATGTGCCGAATCCTGTTTTGTGCCTAACAACACACACATAGTCAGTTTTAAATAAAATTTATCTCTAGCTGGCCACGAAATACACCTCAGAATATATCTCCGTGCGAGAATATTCCACAGATGTATTATCTCGAGTGGCGTGGCTCTTTCCCACACAGACTCTCGTAAAGACCACACTTATCCGTATTTGCTCTTCCAACTCTCTCGCATTATGATAACTTAGCGGATTTTACGAGTAACTCCTGGATTTCATAACTCATATATAAACTTAGTTTGAAGTAGAAATAAAAACACTGTAGGACAGACTTCTGACTAGTTGGTTTCATTTTGTTCCGCCACATTATAGTTACTTGCAGTATAGGTATTTGCATTCAAAGTTTCAACTATTAGAGTGTAACAGACCTAGCTATAGTCTATGTTTCACAGACAGAACTCAAGGCAGTTTAGTGGTCGGATAAACAAAACAATTAAGCAGTTATGGTAATCCCGAAAAGTTCCCGGATGGGACTCGTCCCGGGCGTTTTATGTAAATGCTGTCCGGACGGCCGGGAGAGTGCAAGGTTATGATCGGGTATTTGTATAATCTTGAATCTATCAGCGTTACTTATAAATATTGTTTACACATTAGTTAACCCTGCTCACACACGAGCTTCGCGCTGTAGCTACCAAACGCCACCACTGAGCTGCGGACTGGACTGCAGTTTTTTGTATGAGCTCGCTGCAAACGATGACGCCTATGATCGCTTAACGCTTCGCTTCGTATAGGCAACGCCAACCACAAAGCATTGACACTAACTTCATGACGCGGAGAGAGTTTCCTTCCCTTTCTTGTTGATATTTCACCTATACGCACATCTCGTTTTGCCAACTCTTTTATAATCCGCACGGCAAAGGCGTGGGACTAGCTTCCGTCGTCAGTCTCTCACGATGTTTAGAATTTGGGTGTTTTCAAGTCAGTGGTAAATAGGTTTCTTCTGGGTGAGCGTGTTGAACCTTCGGCCCCATTCTCGCTTTCCAGCAGGTGAGATGTGGCCAAAGGCAAACCCATCTCATATAAAAAAAATGTGACCGAGTTTTGTAGCTTTAGACTCGTGTGCGAGCAGGGTAAAATCTTAATATATATAAATTACGCGTCACGTTGTTTGTCCGCGATAGACTCCTAAACTACCAAACCGAATTTAATCAAATTTGCACACCGTGTGCAGTTTGATCTAACTTAAAAGATAGGACAGCTTCCGTCTCAATTTATAGCCGCAATATTATTTTATTGCAAATTCTATTAGGGTTCCAGGCAAAAAAATAAAAACCATGAAATACAAAATCTCCACTCGGGTGAAACCACGGGGCAGCAGCTAGTAAGTTATGTATATGTTTTGTCTGATTTTCACGCGTAAAATTTGTATAAAATCGGTAATAATTCATTTCGAAGATTTTAAACTTAGAAGTTTGTATGAAAATTCGTGAAGCTTAGACTCTCGGCGGTAATTCAAAAAACCTCGACGTGGTGCGTAATTTTACCTAAATTAAGTTTACGCTCTGCTAGCCGTGTTAACTTTGGACCATATTCTGTAGGGACAGTTTCGTAAACATATTTTGGTTCATTATAAATCAAAACTATTTTAATTTAGGGGTTGTTAAACAGGGATTTAATTACTTTGACACGTATCTCGTGTTAGCGTGAAATTACATTACAAAAGTGTGAGGGATTTGAGCTGTAATTTACAAGTCAGTAATCTACGTCAAAACTTTTCGGTGCAATTAGGTGATAATACGGGAAGGTTGCTTGCCTGATGATTAACATCTGGCCACGATACCCTCGTCATGTAGGCCGTGCTGTCACGGCTAAGAATAGAACCACCCCATCTCTCCCGTGGGTGCCTTAAGAGCCGGATAAGGGAATATCCAGGCAATAGGCAGCAGTATTCTCCTCATCTACTACGATCACCAAGACGCCTGCCAATCGTGGTGTATATGGCAAAATCCTTCCATCATGGGGGGCCGACGTTCAGTAGTCAACGTTTTCCGTCTTGATGACGTCACCCCCAGTATGGAAATGAAAGCGCCGAGCCAAGTTCATATCGGCCCGAAGTATCGAGTGGAAAATTGTGGGCTCTGGGTTACTAAAGTTATTTGGTTGCTAATTCCTTCAAATGTCGACAGGTACCGCGGGGGCCGTAAAGGGGGGAAACAGTTAGCCTTTATTCAGTGATGATAAGGTTCAACATAGCGTTTATAAAAAATGTCTCATAATGTTAAAGCTATTTTGAACCTTATCACCACTGAATAATGACTAACTGTTTTTTTTTTCGCCGGGCCTACGTGGTTCCGGGCGACATTTCAATTTATTTTCATTTGTTTATACAATAGTACAATATCGAGGATGCGCGAGGTTTGAGTACTATTTCACCCAGCGGTAAGCCGGGTGAAATAGTGCTCAAGCGTAAGCGTAAGTGATGTGGTTGAAATAAAAAATAACATGCATATTCAAATTCAAATTGCTTTAATCATATCGGCCTCAAGAGAGCACTTCTGGAGGTTAAAATAAGTGACTCTGATCTCCGTAACGTTCTTTATTAGAACATAGTAAATGACAAAGATATCAACAGACCCAATCCGTGCTCAAAGTCAACGAACCTTCCAGAAACCCACCACTTCTCTAGTACCATGCTTCTCTATATATATCACTTCGCGACCTGGAGAAATCCAGACTGTCTGCGACCAACTATGCTAAAAGTTCGACAAACGTATAGATAACGTATGACAGACTTCAAAGTAAGAGAGACGTATGTTCTTGACGTACATTTTATGCAAAGTGAAAATTGGTTGCAAACTTTCACGCAAGCTTTACAAGTTAACTTCAACGCGTCTCGTTTTTATTAATCTGAAAACGTGCCTATTTTGTTAGACTGGAAAACTTTTTCAATTTGAACTTTGAAAATGCTTACTTTAATCCTGTTTACGCATTAACAAATTCAAGTCACATGAATAAATAGGCTCCGGTAAAATTGATTAAACAAGATTTTTTTTTTGTCTTAGTTGATGTTTATAACTAAGTTTAGCTATTCAGCGAGGTAATGTCGCCAGCTTTTTGGGCACCCTACCTGCAGAAGGCGACCTTAATGCTGTTTTTTATTTATAAGGTTTTGTTTAATTTTGTTTTTAATTGATAAATTCTTAGTTTTTTAATTATCTTCTTCTGTATATTCTAGGATTTACGATTATTACAGAACTAAGAAGATATATTTCAAAAGAAAAATATTTTTGTATAAAATTTAAAAAATAAAATATGTCTATTGTGTAGTGTGTACACCACACCGTGGTTTGCGTTTCGTAATTTCTCTCTATTGAATGGTCTATTATTATCTACCTTTGATTTGATATTATCTACTTATACCAAAAGTGATTTGGAAACACTAATTCAGAGGTTACCTACTATTAAAAAAAATTCAAAGTTTAAACACTAAGTAACTAGTAACTTTTGACATTTGGACACGTGGACTCACGCCAACGCTTAAAACTCGTTCTCTACAGGTTAAAACAACGTACTATCTCTGATGAAATTCTATAAAACAACCTGCCTCTAACATTGTAATATACTGTACAGCTCCCATATTCCCAAGAGTCCGTGAGTAAAAACTATTTGTCTATAAATCTTAAACTTCCAAAGTAACTAGTTAATTTAAGATAGATAAGTTAATTTAAAACTATCCTATTCAAACTAGTGAAACTTTTGTTAAGTCAGCGTTACGTTTGTGTGAATTGCGAATAACCTTACAATATTTGGGCTAAAGCGTCAACATTTGTGTTGTTACCTTTCATAAAATAAATGGGATACGTTATATTGTAACACCAAAGGCAAACAAAAGTCTAATGTAGACTAGTCCGTCAAGTTAATTGACGATTTGCCTAACGCCGCGTTTCAATGGAATGATGCAAGGTGCAAGTTGCATGCAAGTTGAGTAGTGGGAAGGTGAACAGGCATGCAAGTTACAGGTTCCATACAAGACGATTTTAACTTGCACGCAAATGTGACGTCAAACTTGCATGCAAGAATTGCACAATGGAAACGCGGCCTAAAGTAGTTATGTGCGTGGCGTAGTGGTGAGAAACTAGGAGGATTGTAACAACGTTTCTTGTTTGCCATTCCTTGCATCCTGCAAAGCTACGAAAACAACAAAATTACTCGTAGTATATTATTTGAAATAAAATAATTCCAACAGTTCCGTGCGCTTCTTCTCGAATAATCTTATACAAGAAAGGAACCCAAAGCTATATATATAACTATCTGGAGCGCTCTCCTGGCCCACACCTGATATCAATGCCTGAGTGTGATGCCCAAAAAGATTGATAGATTGACTCACATAAATAAACTCTCTATTTGCACACTACGATGAAAAACACAAAGCTAATAAAAAGATACATATTTTTAAACAAAGTTTAGGTTTTTATTATAGTTTTCACACTGCTGTAACACATTTTCCGGACTCGGAATTTGCATGACACGTAAATGTATCTTTCAGTTTGAGTTATCAAAGGCCAAAATTAATTTGTTTCGCGCTCTGACCACTCGACCGTTATACACAAAGACACGTGATATGGGTTCTTAATAGCAACACAAAGCTGGCTTTATGTGCGAATTAGATGAAATTAGTTACATAATTAACCACCTGGAGGTTTCTCTTAAACTTTGTTGTGTAAATTTTAAATTAAATTTGGTTGTTGTAGTCTGTGCTACTGAAACTGAAGACTACGTTTCGTCCTTCACGCTTGAGCATGTGGCATGCCGTAGTGTCAGAACTCTTAACCCGATTATTTTATGAAAAATATGGTTTAACAATTGTTGTCTTACTAAAACAACCGACTGTTGTCTTACGATAACAACAGAGTCCGACGACTTAATGTGCCTTCGAACACCATCCAAGTAAATACTGACTGCAGCGAACGTCGCTTAACTTTATGAAATGTGAATCAAGCCACAATATGAGCGCTACAATTCTGGAATTCTAAAAAACTGAAACCAATAGTGGGCAACAAACTGTGTCCCTGTTTGAAAGGAGAAGTATTTAGTGAAATTAGTTGGCCATGAGACTCGAGACATGTAGCCTGCTAGTGGTTCGCGCTATCGAACATCATCAGCACTTTGCTTTGGGTAGTTTTGCATATTTATATATTGAATATTTATTAAAGGTACCTTGTGGAACGTGCAGCTAGCGTCACTTACTAGTGGCTTAAAAGTTCGGCGTAGCGCCATCGGTGACAGCGCGTTAGGTCCAGGTTGATTTTGGTCGTCTTGCCAATTTGTTTCTTGTAAACCAACGCTTTAATTCCAATCAGTCTAATATTATGGTTTCTTGTATTTCATTTGACTTCTTGCGGAAACACATCGTGAAGGTTGTCAGTTATGCTCGCGCTGATAAGCTTCGTGTAATGAGACCTCTGTCACTTCATTGTGCTTATCTTAAATACTCAAAGCTTTGATCATTGCAAGGGTTCCATGCTACAATGTCTGTTCACGAACTCAGCTGACGGTCGATGTTATTTATTGTTGTGGTTATTTATACATTAAAGAAAGCAGCATGTGTGCTGATAATAGGTTTTTATCATGCAGTGTTGAAGGTAACCATGGATGTCTTGTTCATTTGTAACACAGATTATTTAGCAGTCTTTGATTTGTAACCAATGAAATGTGAACTTATTGACGTAGCGCTCGACTGTTTCGGTTGTAGAACACTCTAGAAGCGGGGAAGCCGGCCAACAGCGAGTCAGACTCGCGCACAGAGGGTTCCGTACAAAACACACGTCTTCATAGCGGAAACACGTCGTCGTAGTTCCTGATTACTTAGATAAGTATACGAGTATACAACGAATTCGTAAGGATTACACATCGTAAGGAGACACACAGCTCGGGAGCCTCCTAACGACTACTCTAATACTAAGACTTAAATTTTAAACATAATTGTTAGAACTAGAAACACTGTAAGTATATTTTTATTTTTTGTAAAAGAGAATGCCGACTAGTGTCTTGCCCTTCTTCTCGAGCGGTCGTATAGAAGGAACAGAGGCTTAGAGTCTTTTATTTTAACTTCATGAGCGTTCGCCTGGGCTCCATGTGAATATTAAAATATTGTACAATACAGCGTATTCCGGTTTTTTTTTATCGTTTAGATGTTTTGAAGATTGCGCAATGATTAGTAGGTACATAGGGTTAGTATTAGGTTAGAATTGCGCAATGTTTTTAGTCTAAGGAAGATTTTGAAGTTGATTCAGGGAATTCGTGTTAGGCATCAGCATCGATATTCTACTCGATGGGCATCAGGGGGTTGAAAGTTGGTAGTTATTACTTTATTAAATATACCAAATGTCATTTCACATATTTCTAAGTAGGTACTCGCTTTATAATCTGTTATTTTTGTTTGCAGTACATATTGTGCATGAGAACAATGCTAATCTATTTTGTAAATAGTTTCTAATTAGAAGCTTATAGCTTAGTTATATTTAATTTTGTTTATATTATTAGGTAACGAGACGAGCTGGTCGTTTGCCTGATGGTAAGCATAACGCCGGCCCATAACAATTGCAGTGCCACCCAGAACTTTGAAACACAAAGGCTTGCGCGGCACTGCAATGCGCTCGTTACCCTGAGACATTAGGTATTAAGTCTCATAAGCCCAGTAATTTCACTGGATACTCTGCTCATCAAACCGGAACACAGTAATGCTTGCACACTACTGCTTGGCGGTAGATTTCACGAGCAAAGCGGTGTGGTAACAACCCAGACGGACACTGGCAGAAGAGTTAGTCCTCCCACTAACAAAATTATAATAATTATACAATATTATTTCCATTACTTTAGTTTGGGTTTAAGAATTATTGTATCGGTCCCAGCTATTTAAAATTAAATAAGTATCTATCGAAAGTAAAGCACGAGCATACCAATTGTTATTAGAAAAGAATCTGTGCCACCCGTCTCCGTCACAGAAACAATTTAATTTTTCAAAATTAACATTTTCCTGCCGTTGCGGGGGATACCTGATGCAAATTTCCATTGTAATGTTAGCATCAGAATTTTAATTAAGTTTTACTTCAAAGCTTCGGTGGGTCAATGGGGCAGGATTCTCTGTTCGGAGCAAAAGGGACATCTCCACTTACCGACATTATAACTCTTAATTGGAGACATATTCAGGATTTGCATTTTTTGTAAAAGAAATTTAATCATACTTCGGTATCCCTTATCATAAAAATACAGATTCTTTTTTTTTGTCATTTAGTGCGTAATTCGGTACCAGCTCTATAGATTTTTAAAAATCTTTATTTGCTTTACATGTTACTTACTTCAAAAAATAAAAGAAAGTGTAAAGTCTCGATTACTTGGCAAACATGGTCGTGAGACACCCGGTATAATCGCGAAGGACTGTGTAGTGTGTACCTCTAAATTGTTAGCTTTTATGACATTCAATAAAGTATAGATACTAGCTCTACCAGCAAAAATCAAGTGCTGTTGGAAATTTATACACATTATGTACGCAATGAGATCTCGCACTGTTGTCACTTGGCTGAAATTATGCTTACCATCAGGCAAACGACAGGCTCGTTTCGTTATCAAATAGTAATTTTTTTTAAATAAAATTCTTTCTATATTTCCTGTGACAGCAAATCGCGATTATCACTTCTAGCGTAACCATTTCTACTTATTATGTGATACCCTTCCAGTCGTAAAGTACTATTGTGTAGTATAAGTATACGTTTATTACTTCGAAGCCTTATTAAAATAAATGTTTAAGTATTGGTCAAAATGACTTATACTAAAAATAAACCAAAATAATAGAACTTTTTATAGTCCATGGAGCTCACAAAAATTATGGAGGTATCCAGTTCATCAAGTCATTCGGCCCTATATTGAGGTTTCCACAAACATTTTATGATAATCACGGCTTCAGGGGTTCGTAAAAAATATACCCTGGGCTCTCGTGTAGAGCAAGAACTGCGTTCGCCATTCAAATGCAAATTGGTATAAAGGGCCGATTTTTTTTGTTGAGTAGACATTACACGAGTTCGTATTAAAGTGGACTGTAATATCTAGTGGTTTAACAAAAAGGTATGACCGTAAATCTGGTGGGGGTTTTACGGCACTCGCTAAGAGGTTGTAAAGCTTCAGCGCTTTTTGAGATTGTCGTAGAGAGGTAAACTGCTCATTACGAGCATTATCGACCTAGCTAGTTCGATAATTATGAAAAAATGTTTGAGCTATCAAGTAGGTACATTAGCATTCTAGAGACGCGAGTATACTGAGCCGACGTTCATACGTAAGGTGAAAGGACGGCACTCGCATACGAATGCCTTTAGTTAGATTAGTAAGTAGAACGTAACATTGCTACTGAAATAGGTTGTGTTGCTGTGGTATTTGCAACTTGTTAAACATTATGTAAGCGGTTGACCCCGTTAAGCTTTTTAATCAAAACGTACGGCTTGTTTTTTGTTTTGGGAAAGTGGTCTTGGCTTTAGAATTTATGAAATATATCAATAAATAAATAAAAGATTACACTCATGCCCCCATGGACAGATGGCATGGACACACACAGATACACATCACAAACATCCAAAACCCGAGAACAAACTGTATGGTTACACAAAATCTGCCCCGACCGGAAATCGAACCCGGCACCTCTCGCTTTGCAGGCAGGGTTACTACCAACTTAGCTACGGAGCCGCCTATGAAACTGTCGCAGTCAGAATCGTTTAAAGATTACTTAGCGAGTCGTTAATGTAGGTTTCTTTTCTAAATCTACACTAAGGACTCGGTTAAGGAATGATTAAACGACTCAGAGTGCGGCTGAAAGACTACAATATAAGAGAAAGCTATACCATGCAGGCCTTTTCTGTCCCTCAAGCCTCGAGCGACAGAAAGGCATGCTGAAAAGTCCTGAAATGTCCTATACCACGTTAATCCTACAGGAGTAGACAAAGAACTTTGATAAATGTACTTTAGTTTAAATTTAAATAGTGAGTAAATCAACAAAACCAAATCTTTTGTTAGTGGGAGGACTAACTTTTCTGCGAGTGTCCATCTGTGTTATTACCACCGCTTTGCTCGCGAAATCTGCCGCCAAGCAGTAGTGTGCAAGCATTACTGTGTTCCGGCTTGATAAGCAGCGTAGCCAGTGAAATTACTGGGCTTATGAGACTTAATACCTAATATCTCAGGGTAACAAGCGCACTGCAGTGCCGCGCAGGCCTTTGTGTTGTAAAGTTCTGGGTGGCACTGCAATTGTTATGGGCCGACGTTATGCTTACCATCAGGATACCAGCTCGTCTCGTTACCAAAGAAAATAAAAATAATCTTAAATAAATCTTAAGAAGCAGCAGACCGTTTCACATTATAGTAACAGAACATAGTACTTACAAGAAGTTACTAATTTACTTACTCATATATAGTTAGTTTAACGTAAAGAACACACAAAGTGTCTTCAACCTCTAGTTTCTTGCTTAACTGCAAGCTATGTCCTCATTATTATTTCAGCAGCTCGCAGCTCGCCTGAAGACGGTGCTGCCGATAAGTTACAAAAGCAGATTAATGGTCTGAACGTCTCTGAAAGGAAACTCTGGGATTCCAGATAAATCCTTGCTCAATGGCGACATTGAGCTCGCCAAACGTACCTACCTTCCTAGTCTTACTTACCTATATATATTATGAGTTGCAACTATCTGGGATCTGCTATTAAATAGTTTCATAATGAAGTGTCCACATCGGAGTCAGAGCAGCTGTTCTTAACAGATTGAGTAGATTAAGCAATATTCGGACCGCATAGCGCTTGAATGGAAGAATGGTCACTGCTTGCCCATAGCAGTAACTTTCCCTTAAAAATAGATAAAGATAATAAACATATTGTTGCCTTTGGCTTACTTCACTGTGGACGTAGTATTATTATATGTCCTGTGCTAAGGAGAAGAAAAGGTGAAAGGACTGCTAAATCGTTAGCCAATAAAACTATTGAAGCAATTATATTTTTAAGCAGTATAATATATTACCTAATAAACGCCACTGTTTACCTGTAAGTAAGTGATGATGCGATGACGCTTACCTAGAGCTAGAAGATATCTATTCACTCGTGACTTGAAGACGCCCAGGTTCTCTTACTAATATATATATGTAATTTATTATTATTAATATTATAAATTCGAAAGTGTGTGTTAACAACACGCACTTTCGAAATTGTAAATGTGAAATTGGTGTTTAAACCTCAATAGTTTTATTTTATCCATATTTTGTGTAACGAACGACAGAAGAGCGTTTGCTTGATGGTAAGCATATGCCTGCCCATACTGCGTTACTCTGAGGTATTATTAAGTTATGAAAGTATTTTTTTTAAATTATGAGTGCATTTTGCTATAGTTTACTGCAAATCTGCAAAGTTTAAAAAACCTTCTCACACCAGCGTCCCTGAGTACCTATTTCTTCCTTCAAAACACAAGAACTCGAAATGCAGCAAAATTACAATTTTATTTCATGATAGGAGCTACACGACTGTTTGCAAAAGTCTCTGCAAGAAGCATGGTATTCTTCACAATTCTAACTTTTCCGAAATACTTTTTGCTCAAGTCTTTGCAAAACTATATTAAAATTTTTCAAGTCGAGACTCGTAGTGAGTTGCTGTTACGTTGAGAACATTTTAGAGTTATTTTCTCAACAAAGCGTTGAGTTAGAAGTTTAAATTAGTTTTATTAATGGCATTTAAGTTTAATATGTTCATGAAAGTTAAATAAGCTTAGCTGTTTTGTAACATGTGCATGAAGATTTTGGTCTACGAATTCAATTAACATTTTCTCAAATTACCTACTAATTTTGAAAATAGAATAGATTTCTATTCTAGCGACGCTATTGATCGGTTTGCTGTCATTTGCGACGGATTTTTTATGCTATTTCGCAACGAGATGAGCTGGTCGGTTGCTAGATGGTAACCATAACGCTGGCCCATAACAATTGCAGTGCCACTCAGAACTTTGAAAAACAAAGGTCTGCGCTGCATTGCAGTGCGCTCGTTAAGGTATCTCGTTCAGTACAAATCACCGTACAGATGTACGAATAGCTTGCTTGATGTTTGTATAGACACGGACAATGTTTGTGGACAAATACGAGTGCACACAAGGGAGACGCCTGATTATACGCAAACACCGTACGTGATTTAAATAAAGTTGAAATGAATCGATTTGTAATAACTTTCAAATGTGTGTCTAATGTATCCCCACTCTTTAAGAATGAACAGTCTTAAAAATTGCAAAAATTCACTTAGTAGAGACTAACGAATACAGTTTACTTAAAACTAAGTTATATAAAGAAATCTTATATTTTTTCAAATAAAGTAATCCGTTATTTTGGCTATCTATACCTATAAAAGGTTAAAATTGAAATACAAGAAAAAGCTTTTAAAAAGTGACTTATAAAAAAGTGGAAATCGACTTCCATGAAGGTATCGTGATATTTGAAACTTCATCCCCCATTTTTTCACCTTTAGGGTTGGTATTCTTTCATATAATATGTATGGGACCACCTCGAGAGACGTATATACCCGAGATTAAAAATGAATCAGATAACATCTTTATAGGCTTTTGCACGGTTGGATCAAAGGCTAGACGCACCTTAACAATGTTTGTATGTTCAGAAGGTTCCTCATTCTGCACTATCTGCAGCCCTAAAGCACTGGTAGCTTAGATCCAGTAGCGAACCTAGATGTTCCGATGCTGATGATAGTCTAGGCTTAGGTTCTTTAATATTTAGTAAAAAAAATCTTATTAAATAAAATAAATAATGTGAAAATTGAACTGCATCTTTTAAATTACTGGAGAGATAACTCAGAACTACGAGTATCATCCCCACATAACAGACGCTGAAAAAAACTAACTATATGGTGTTTTTTTGCCCAAATATTTCCGAACAGTTAAAAAGATAGGCAGGCAAAAATATTATTTTGGTCACAATGGGGCTCAGATATCTGACGTTTCCACAACATAAAGTTACAACGATTCTGTGGAAATATAGCCATAATGCCATTATTAAATTGAACGACCTCGCGTGTCATGAGAATGACTTTGGGAATATGTATAAAGGATTTTTTTATAGTAACGTCACCCTAGAGTCCTATTTCATAACAAAATATACATATAAAAAGTGAACTGCGCTCGGCGAACCTTTTAATTGGGAGGAGTAATCATAATCGCTCTTTTATGGTAATATACAAACTATATATTATTATGCTCCTGTAACTTTGTACTCTGTTTTTTTTTTGTGATGTATATTCGACACAGATTATTTAGCCTTAGTCTTTGATATTCGACATACTCGCGATACTGTGTCACATCCAAAAGTTCCAAATGTTTCGATACATTTTTAAAGTTTCAACCATTAGAATGTATCGGAACTCAACAACGTTGAAGCAGGCTGAAAGTACCTGGGTTTTTTGGTATAAGACACTAAACCGATTTTGACGTTACATACGCTCTGGTATGTATCTGTGCCTCGGCTTGGTTCAGAAACAAACAAATCTCAGAGTCAACCATAGTCAAGACTAACAGGCTATAGTAGTCGCACTTTATCATCATAAATAAAAGGAAAGAAAACAAATAACTTCCAAACAAAAAACCTTAATCTGTGTATCAAACCCAGCACACCGAAAAAACACCTCCAACCGAAGCCGCGTAACCGCCCAACCGCCCAAATGAAGTGGTTTGCGGAACAGGATAAGCGAAATGACTTTCCGGTCCCGTCGGCATCGTAAAAGTCAACGCATGCATTTAATTTAGTGAGTTATGTATATTGCCACGTACGTGTGTACTCCTGTGTACCGCTTTCGGTCCCGGCACAATTTTTTTCAGCGCTTTTTTCCGGTGTTTTTTAATTATGAAAGCGGATCTCAACTATGCGTGACGTATTTTGCGGGAACGGAGGCTTTTCGGCCTTTTCTCCTTCCGGACCCTCGTTTTTTGTAGTCATAGAATTTTTGTACTGTTTAAATTGGCTAATTAAAGTTAATTAGGAACGCTGGTAAGTTCGGAGTCATTAATTACCTTTCTTATTTAATAATTGTGAATTTTAATATTTTTTGCTTGTTGACTTCCAAAGTGTCTACAAAGGAAGTTACATATTTTAAATTATATTCGCGAAGATTGTTCCATAATCCGAGGAATCAATTTCGTCCTTCCATCCTTTTCTGAGTCTGCCATGATATTTTAGGAATTCAATTTATGAAGAATCTCTCTCTCAGCGTCAGTGTCTTTTGATTACGCTTCCGCCCGCGGCTTCCCTCGCGTGGTATTCGTATTGATAACATGTATGTATACAAGGTGTATACGTTAAATTTTTCGGGAGGTGAATATACAGGTGATATAGACATACTACACACTACTGCTTGGTGGCAGACTTCACCACCAATGCGGTGGCACCAACTCAGACGGACCTCGCAGAAAAGTTAGTCCTACTACCTAGTAACTACCATCTAACTAGTAGTATTTTTTGCATGAAAGAGTAACAAACAAACATCCATCCACGCAATAATTCTTTAATATTAGTAGGATACCCACGTATTCTCCCTGCTGAAACAGTTTGTAGTAGTTTGGTAACCTGTTGATTCGCTAAAAACACTGTACAAGAAAATGGACAGCTTTTTTTAATAATTATTTTTTTTTACTTTTACTTTACGACCTTTGTCATCAATGGAATCCAAATAACTCTAGTTGTCAACGTTCGCAACTAATTACTCTGTCTGGCTCAATGTCGAGCACTTCAATAAAGCCTTACATGAGCCAATAGGCGCTTGTAGAACAATCCTTAGACGTAAATAGTAGAGGCATGTTCGCCAAGTAGCGAGGCCATTAGCTGCTTTACTGGGATTTGCTAATATAGATTGTAGTTGGTCGTAGTGCAGTCAGAGAAGCAGCTGATCTGTAGTCAGTGTGATTACTGCTACTAAAGCTAGTAGCTTACATAATTTGAATGATTATACCAATCTCAGTTATGCACACGTATTAATTCCACACGAATGACAACAATGCTCGGGACCTTGTAACGCCAGAACAGTCGCAGATTAGCAACGGTCTGTTTCACAGATACGATGTAGCTGATCATATGTTACAGATCCATGTAACATGTATTACATCGTAATCAATCAATTCAACTGTAACCTTACAAGTAGGAGTAATGTCCAACCTTAATCTGGTTTTGAGTACTTCTAGTTCTAATACCTCAGTACCTACTGTGTAGGTACAATGTTCTTTGAAGTTACGATTGGTTTGGGTAGGTAATAATTTTACCTAGCGTATCTGGTCATCTCTGGAATCCAAACATTGTTCAGTTTTCATGGTATACCAAACTACCTACGTTTACGAACAACAAACAGTTGAATGTTGCTACCGAACATGAAGCTCAAACAAAGCAAATAAATTAAACTTTGTAGTTTGTCAAGCGACTCAGAACAGAAAACTCCTACTTATGAACTGCATAGCTCACATTCTGTGGTCTTAAGTTCGGTGCAATCTGGTTTGAGTGGACTCTACTTTTTCCTTAGTTATATTTAGTTTACATTAAGACGGCCACGGAATATATGCAGCGGTGGGATGTAAGGAAATTAATCAATATCTACTAATAAATCCTTTCCTACTTAATATTATACTTGTGAAAGTTCATATGTGTGAATGTTTGTTAGTACGTATCTCCGTAACATCTACGCAGACCAGCGCTGGTTGTCAACCAGCATTTATGCTGAGTTTGGACCGATTTGTAACAATTACCTATTGTAACAATTTCCGTGTTTGTGATCAAGGTTTAAGTGGTTGATTGTTACAAATAAATGTTTTTCATTTCATTTCATTTCATTTTGAATTTGACATTCCTACGTGTTACACTCTAAATAGTATGAATAACACTGTCTTGTAGTACTTACAGCTTAATCTTGTCAATTAATAGTACGCAGTGTAATTCACATTTTGCGACTAAAACCGATGAGTGTCCATCGAAGCACAAGACGAAATCATTCCGTCCGGCTTGCTTGGGCTGGGCTGCCTGATAGCTTACCAAACTTGCGATACGTTATAATCGATCGAGGGATCTACTATGGTATGTAAAAAATACTTTTTTAAAGCAAGTTTTACCTTTCGCTCCCCTAAATAATAAATAACGCTTGATTATTGTATGCCTGCTTTGTTAAAGTCTATCTTTACCAAACTTCCTACTAATATTATAAATGTTAAAGTCTGTTTGTTATTTTGTCCTTTCACGCAGTAACGGAGCAACCGATCGACGTGATTTTTGGCACAGATATAGTTTATGGACCGGAGAGTAATATAATATGCTTTTTATCCCGGAAAAATGCACGGTTCCTGTGGAAACGCGGGTGAAAACCGCGGGCAGAAGCTAGTATTTTATATTCATATTCTTTTTAACACATAGGTACGCAGAAGGGTTCCGTTTGTCACAAGTGGCATAAACACACAGATACGCAACAAAATCAGTCAATATCAAATTGAACTGAAATACGATATGCAAGATGTTTACCGGTGAAGAGCCCGTTAAACACAATTTCAATATCATCATCATCACCATAACCTTGATCAGCATATGAAATGAGGCAAATACCCGCCAAGTGGTAGTGGCTCCTCTGAGAGCTTGGTTCTGGGTGTTCTTTTTTACAATTGTAGGGGCTAGTCTAGGCAGTTTTAATTTATTTTATTTTATTTAATGTTTCAGTTAAATAAATTTGTTTTTATTATGTTTTAATAATAATAATAATCATTTATTGATCCAAAAATGCATCTTAAGGTTACCTTAACAAAAATAATTCATACTTATATAATACATTATATATTAAAATGTAATTAACAGTAACAAGTTGTAAATTTAATCAATCAGTTTATATTTAATCAATTCATATAAAATAATTTACGATATAGCGCAAAAAAAAATTTTTAAAAACAATCTTTTCCTCATAATTTTGCGTTCATTATTAGTCATTCTTAGTTTTATACATGCATACAAAATTTCAGCGTATTCGAGTTAATAGTTTAAAAATCAGTTGCAAAATTATTTAACCCCACACATTCATACTAACTAGTAATTTAAATAAAAGTTTGTAAAAACAAATCTTATTCCAGTGGTAGACTCTGAGTCTAGACTTCCCCGTACTGCACGACACGTAGTTTCGATTCTCCCGATGACGCGTCCGAGCGAATAATCGCACGTCCGTAAGTGCACAGGTACTGTGCAGTACTCTGTTGCACTGTAACGGAAATCGAGCACTGATCGGTAACACCAGTATCGCTGAAAAGGGTGGTTTTGGAGATAGGTTTGGAAGTTTGAACAGAACGAAAAAATGCCAAAAAACACGACATGAAGGCTGTTTGGCTAAATTGGTAGTAATAATTTTATGGGTTCTGGGTTATGGGGTGATTTGTATGGCGTATCGCATTGTGCTTACCATCAGGCAAATGACCCGCTTTTCTAGTTATACAATCGTATAAAAAAACCTGCTAGTAAAGCGAGGGCCCTGGGTTTGATCTCCAGCTGGGAAAACATTGTATGGAGAGCATAAAGTTTGTTTTTTGGTCTTGGATGTTTGTGTATCTGTGTGTGTTCTTGCTACCTGCAACAATGGGAATCCTAGTGAAGGGGTACAAGTGTTTTTGTTAAAAATATAAATATTAATCCATTACTAAAACAAATACTTCTTCAATATTCTTCGTTTTTTTATGCCGGGCAGGTTTTTACTACAGCACTATGTTACGGATCCTGGGTCAACGCTCCGCTACGCAGGTACCTTTCAATAATATATTTCGCCAAACAGTAAAAATGTAATCTTGGCCGGCTATTTGAAATTCAGGTGAAAAACTTAACCCAACCTCTATCCTGGGCGGGCGATATAGAATAATTTATGTAAGCTCAACACATTTGGAGATTTGGTATCTCAATCCGTAAAATAGAGTATTGATCGGAAAGAACGTAATCAGGGATAAAGAAAGGGGCAGGCCCCTTTCTTTCTTTCTAAAATTCACTCCTTGCCTCAATCTGCGTTTCCAATCGAATAGACTGAGTTTCTTGTCTAGCTTCTGGGCAAGCGTGATTACCAACAGGTCAAAATATTGATATTGGTCGAACAAAGCAAGAATATACTGTGTGTAAAATATGAAGCAATAAAACTTAAGGCGCCTTACTGACCCAACCACATTCAGCACTCAGTCCTCTTTGCCATCCGACCTTCACCCCCTCAATATTATTGCGCAATCAAATTAGTTTGCTGCGACTGCAGCTTGCATTGCAACACATCACCATTGTTCGCTTACTAAGGCACTTCGTATACATACGATATCGTTATCTCCATGACGATTTGAACAATGACTTTAAACAGTAGGTTATTATTATAATATCTTCTCACCACTTTCACTCAAATCGTCCTAGAGTAAAGATCGACTTAGTGTTCTAGTCATTTAATTTTATTAAAAAAACTTGAGTTTCGCAGCAATGTGTAATCCGGCACCTTCCCTTATAAGTCTATAGAAAAGCCAGTCATACCTGTCGTTTAGAACGACCCGATCCGGCCCCACCCTAACTACGTCCTTGTCGAAAGCGATTCCTTAGGGATTGTGAGTAAGTTTTAAGGTCACCGGCTCAGAGGTCCGTTCTTCCGAGCCGATAGTTTGCGCCCGGCTCGATCTAATCAAACATTGCGCGAAACTTACATTTGGTTCAGTTTCATGACAGTTTAATTATGTTTGAAATGAAATTTCGTAGGATTTAGTCTTTAGCGTCAAGGTGAAGAAGGAGTGACATCACTATCATTCTGCTAATAGTTATAAATTTAGCAGGAATCTCTCAAACATCATAAAATGATAGAGTATTCGTGGAAATATATTTTCAGTAACGTCTCTTTTGGGAAAATTCTTGGAAATTAGCGTAATATTATAGGAGTTCTCAGTACCGCAAATTAAAGATTGCAAGCCTTACTAGGTACCAGTAAGCTCATCGCTTAAACCAGTTCTTAAATATAGTAGCTGGTACTAAACAAATACTTCTGATGTGGACCGTACTTTGAAAAACTAAACATTAAAAACCTTGTAAACCACTGTTCATTACATTCGTAATCCATCCAGATTTTCACCAGATCAAAATAGTTAAAGTCGTACTTAGCCATCCCAAGACTACCCTCGCTTAAAAGACTCAAGTTGATTTATAAAAAAGCAGGAAACAACCATTTACTATTCCATAAACACAAAAAACGGACTACTTCTTTTTGGCAAATCAGAAGTTTGCTGTCAGTTATGAGGTTTAAGACACAACTGGCTATATAAATTACCTATACTAAACAATGAGAAAATCTGATAATTCACTCGATAAACACTCGATTAGAACACTGTCCAATAAACTGGAAATCAGCTTATAATTCAATTGAGCAAACTGTATGAAAGCTGTAAGTTCAGTTTGATCACCCTCCATACTTTAACCGCAATTCCCAATTATCAAATACCCGAAACCTAAACCGGTATGACTACGAAACAATACTCGTAACCGGTACAAACATTGCTATCGACTAAACCGGTACGTAACGTATAACTCCCAATCATCGTATTATCACGTTTGCATCAGTCGAGCAAATACCGTGAGCTGCGGACGACAAATATTTGTTTGTAATAATTGCGCTTTAAACTTATTTGTCGCGTTTCCAGAGCTTAATCATTCCATTCATTATTTGATTGACGTTAATTTCGAATCAAAATCTCGCAAGCGCTGAATTGAAGCAACGAATTTCGCTTGACGATTTCTGTTTCATTAATTGTGTTAAAATTAATAGTCGTTGCCGCGGCATCCAGGTTATTTCGTAATGAGTATTGCTGAACGGAAAAGTAGAAGCTTACAAAAAGGAGATAAGCAGAATTGCGCTATCACTTGTTTCCGTTTTCTGACAAGAGTTTGTTCCATTGTGTATATTTGAAACAAAACACTGTTTATTCGTTTCTTTGTTCGGTTTGCCTTACATTTATTAACTATGTACTACATCTAATTTAGCTGCAAAAATAGTTGGGGAATCTAAAAGCCATTGTAAGCCTATAGAAAATCTAAAGGTCCCACTACCAGTTGGCAGTTTTGAGCGTACCTAGCATGCTGGCGGCACTGCCTTGTTTGGTTGCGTGGGTTTTTTGTATTGAAATAAGGGTGAAAATCTCGATGCATTTGCTTTTAGTTGGAGATAATTTCGTACTTTTTATTTAATTAAGAAAAAGAGACAACATAAATTTTAAGCAATTTTACACAATTATGTCTTTAGATGATTAAAGTTCCTTCTTTTTTTTTGGTTACATAAATATGATTATGTCGATATTGAGCCATTCAAGATAAAAGAATTTTTTTGGGGTCTTATTTGCGATTTTTTTACAAAATTCTTAGCCATTTCTATAAAACATTTTACAGATACGCCCTTTACACTTGGCTATACTACTGTATTTTTTTTGGGGACGAAAAACAGGACTTTCTGACGTTTTGCTTTAGTCACGCCTTAAAATATACACTCAACCTAACGGGCACTTAAATATTTTAAGTGCTATATTTTAAGACTTCGATACCTTTTGTCTAATGTATAAATATTTGGCCTCTAAAATTATTGGTATTTACTTTACTTCTCATAAATAATATTATGCCGTTGGTACACACTGTTATTCATCCAAATATGTATCGTATTTACCGTGTTTGAACCTTCAGGCTATATACAGCTACTGCTGACGAGGCGAATCTAACAAGTCCAAAACTAATAAACCACCATGCAGGATGCTGTAACACGTCCGTCTTGCTTGGTAATACCGTTTTATGCGAATATCGTAAATCTCCTATACTGGTAATCCCTAGACAGTGAAATATTCAACATTTTTTTACTACAAGGTAAAGAGACGAGCATGTCGTTTGTGTGACAGTAAATAGCAAATACAGTGCCTACCTGAACCGAAACGAAACTACGAACTATAGAAAAGAAATGATTAATTGGGTTTCAACAAATATTCGGTATAATCAAAATAGCTTAAAGTAGTTTAAATTCAAATTCAGTTTTTTTTATTCACATTGGCTCGACAAGAGCGCTCTTAAATGACTCTTATCTAGTACCCGTACCAAGTATAGATCGAGATCGATCAAAGAATCAAAACAACAACGTATTTAATCGTCTCTTCACACGAAGTAAGACTTCACATTTTAAAGCCCACAAGTAGACCTGGCAACGGGAACCTTTATCTATGTATTGTTGTACAGTACGTTAGTAGAGAACAAATAGCTATAATTCGAACCGGCACTGCCCCGCTGAGGGCCGTACATTACCTCTCTTCTCTAGTGCTATAGCCTGACTAGTTTGCTAACCTATGGAGAGGTTAGCTAAGGTCTTTCATTTAAACAAAAACTTTAAAGCGTATCTCGGCTCCTTCCGGCCTTGGGGCGGCTTAATAATTCTCACACCAGGGCACCACATGTGCCTTATACTATATAGGAGAGAGTTTGGCACTACACAAAAAAGCTTTTCAATAAATATACGTTTTTCTTGCTGACTGTATTTACACTACTGTATATTCATAGATTTTGATAATGAAAATGTACAGTCACCAAGAAAAACGAAATTTACTCAAAAATTGTTTTATGTAGTGCCAAACTTTCTCTTTGTATATGTCCAAGATCTATGTCTGCAGGTGAAAATGTCTTTAAAAATGAAGGGCAGTCTCCTAAGTACGTTTTCCAACTACAGTGATTTGCTACGGAAAGTGCAATTTTTGACATTTATATCTCTGAATGCATTTGAAAATTTCTGGAAAGAACAGACTGTCCTTAACTTATAGACAAATTTTAAAAATGTTAAAAACTTCAACTTTTAAGGTTAACTCTGACTGCTCGGTCACAAAAATAAACTCTGTACTTATAGCTTCAGTCGTCGTGACGCTCGACAATTCGTCATCGTGTGCACCTCATAACTTCATAACAACTATACAAGTAACTAAAGTACCTTAGTAAATAAAGCGACTATCTCTATACCTCCTACATTCAGCGGGGAAATTTTCCACTTGGTGAATTATAAAGAGTGTCGACAATTAATGTCTAGATGTAAACGTTAAAGTACAAACTCCTTTGTTTTCTACCTCGTTTGTAATGTCGTAATGTACATATAAATATACTAGCTGCTGCCACGCGGTTTCACCCGCGTGGAGATTTTGGATTTCCTGGTTGTTATTTTTTGCGCGGAACCCTAATAGAATTTGCAATAAAATAATATTGCGGCTCTAAATTGAGATGTAAGCCATCCTATCTTTTAAGTTAGATCAAACTGCACACGGTGTGCAAATTTGATTAAAATCGGTTAAGTGGTTTAGGAGTCCATCGCGGACAAACAACGTGACGCGTAATTTATATATATTAAGATTATATTTATATATTTGTAATGTATATACAATGTCTCGTAAACACGACAGACTTCGAACAGCGCATATACAAATAGATTTGTAGAAAACAATTGAATAAGTTATTATAAGTACTATAGCACCACTCTATAGTTCCGTATTTTGTCGCGTCTGGTGATATCTTGAACGGAATATAAAGGGATTCATTAGAAGAATGTTATTGTGTTCTTTGTTTTACTCAAGGCGTTGAAATAAAAAATATATCTCGGAGTTTCTTAATGTTGTTTTTGAAATATCGATAACATTTCCTTTCGTGTTGACAATACTTTTGCTTGAATTAATTGGTATCCATGCTAGCAAGACAAAATGACATTTCCTTTTTTGTAGGTATAAAATCTCGCTTCTTAATTAAAAGGCAAACTGTCTTTGTTTGTTAGAATGCTGAAGATATTTTTAGTACTTTTTATTTATTAACAAAATCTGTTGGATAAGTAAAAATATCAACAAATAATACACTACCTAAATAGAAAAAAAAATACTTACATTTGTTATATATTAATTACAATTATTTTTTATAGCAGTATTACTTATCACTCACTTATAGGTACGAGTTTAATTAGAAGATAATGCTCCATAGGTCTATATGTGTCTATAGCATTAAGTTCGCCAAGTGATTAATTGTTTGTACAATAAAAAAAACATGTATGACTATAAAATAAATATGTATATAGGTACACAACTAATTTTACTAGTTTCCACTTTAAAAAAGAATGTACAATTGTACACTAAAACTAATTTAGTTTTAACTAAATCCAAAGTACACAAAAAAAAGGTGACTGCAGTACATTTCTTTCGCAAATGAGAAAACCGATTCTCGAGAAATCTCGTTAAGGATTTAATAGAAACCAAGTGAGGCTAAATTTATTTCCTTCTAAGATGTTTTATATCCCGGTAGCCTTGTATCAAGTAATTAATGCTGAAAGCACATAAACATTTAATAGTTATAGCTAAAATTAATAAGACTTGCTTTTACCCTGTTATTAGATAGATTTTTATTAATACATATTATAAAAAGTCATTTTTTAAGACTCTAAAAATGTATACAGATGTGGTGGGTCGTCATGTATTTATCTCGTCCTTATATTGTTAATACCTTAATAAAGAAAAAAAAACACTTAACAATATTTTTTTTTTAATTTTTTTTTTTTTTACTTTATGTAACTTTAGTGTATCAACAAATCTTTGACGGCTTGTGTTGGTACTCTTCTTTACACTGCGCTTTACCTATTCATGCCAACCGTGCAAACATAAAACTAAAAAAAATGCTTCGGGATTCCGATTCGTAGTAATAAAAACACAATAGGCCGTTTCTGCTGTATAAACCGCAATATCTGTCTGCAACGCGTTTTTGACATAAGTTTTTCATTTCGAGATGCAAAGCCCTAAAAAACATCGTAAAATTTACATAGTAATAGTACTTGCGCAAGGTACTGCGTTTTACCAGCTCTCCAGCGAGTAGTGGCCGTTGATTATGAATTTCAATTAAAAACTTGGCAGCCAATTGAATGTTGAATTCCTTCGCATTTGCCGAGGAACTTTTTGTAAACGTGACCCCGCAGACATGAGCAGTGCTCTCAGAACCAGGGGCCCTAGGCTGAATTATAATTAGCGAACTCTGCTGCTTGTAAGAGAGTCTATTGTTTAAGTAATTCTCAACTTTGCTAGTACTGGCGCTGTAGGAAGTACCTGCCCGTAGTCTAACCAATTTCTTGGCTGTTTGTTACGGACGTCACTGGCCTAATCGTAAATAAATGTGCTCTCTAATAAATGCGAAAACTGTAACCATTGTTAATAGATAACTGTTTAAAAGTAGTCATATCTTGACTATATGTTGCGGATATTCCTTGAATAAACTTTAATCGTGTACTTGTTAACAGAAAAGACAATATAGTAAAAGGTGTTTTACTTAAAATTGGACAGAACGTTGGTGGGAACGTACTTAAAAACTAAAATGTGTTCTTGTGAATGTTGTTTTAAGGAGGAAGATTTGGTACATTCTCCCAGAGCCTACTCAATAGGCTCTGGGAGACAAATTAAATCTTGTGAAATGTAATCAATAAGAAGGACAGAAAGACGCACCAAAGACTGAAGTGCGATTGAGACCGTCGCACTTGAGTCTTTAATGATGTATTTTATTTTACGCACAACAAGGCATTTTGGTGCATGTTAATAATTAACAACTGAAAGTAACTCTTATGAATCATATTGACAGCTGATGTGCGTTCAGGACGATGTCCTGCACCAGAGTGCAGACTGGTGCAATTGCATAGTGCGTAGGTACAGCCAAGCCAAACAGTGTACTCAGTTTTTTAGGCTCAGCTCCGTTTTGTATGTCACTCATCTTTAAAAACATCATTGGTTGTTGTCGATTTTATATTATTTACCAAAATTGTGTGTTATCGTGTAAATATTAGTAAACGTGCAGAAAGCAAACGTTACAAAGAAACACGTAAGTATATTTTTGTATTTTCTCCAAACTTTCATAGAAGCATTCAGTAAAGTAATAAGTATTCTGCACCGCTCTACTAAAGGTCATTATTGTGCACTGATTAAATTTTACATCAAAAATGAAAGTTGAAGCCACATTCAACTGGATCCTCAAAATATAATAGAGACGACAACAAACAAAATATCCATAAATAATATCACAACATAACCACTGTCTCGGTTCATTCAAAACAGAAGGCCGGACTCAAAAGAAACCATTCTGTCCCGAAGCTAAAGTAAGTAATAGCGCGGAGCTTCGCATCTGAATTGCAAATATCTCCAATTTTATGTAGAAAATGCAACCGGCGACGGAATTTAATTCGCTATAACGCATTCGTAAATTATGCGTTACATTAACTTAACTAAGTTTGTAACAACTGTTTTAATCTCTTTTTTATTAAGATTGAAGCATTACTTTTGGTTTTGTAATATATAGCTGACTGACGATTCACATTTGTTTGCAATTCAGTCAACTCTTAAATTACTGGTCTTTCTGAAGACTTCAAATTCAGAATTTTCTCAAGCATTCTTTGCACAAATTCAAATTCAGATTTCTTAATTCAAATGGGCATTATAATGACTCATTTTGTATTTATCCACAGATTACTATAGGTATATGTAGCTAGCTATATTTATCGTTCCGTCTCTCGCAGCACTGCAGAGCGACCCCATGAGGTGGCTCTCGACGCAGACATTTATTATTATCTATCAGACATCGCATTGCTAGGTTTAGAACGTCACTTTTTAGATCTGGTAATGCGATGTTATCGTAAGAACGTTACTAGATTATTCTAATGACATTTTAAAATCTTGGTCAAAACTAATATTTCAAGTGTGACAATAATTTTATTTATTTTAAGGTATAATTAAGTAATTACTTTTAATTTTAGATGTGGTTAATAATCATTATAATTATATGGCATAAATATTATATTAACTTTTAATTTATAATATCCTAATAGATTTTTTGAAGACGTCTTGATCTGCGTTTCAAAAATTAAGTTAAGGATAGTCCTCAACACTTGGTGGCGCAAGACATGAACGTATTAGCAACTAACTCTGAGTTTATTAAGATAACTTGAGCAGGCGCAAACGGGCCTTATGTATGTGGGTAGATAAATAATCTATTTCCATCGAAAAGTTGACTGGAAGACATTACTTTTATAGATAATCTGGCCCATTGAGTTTTAATTTAAGATCTCTTACAGTGGTTAATCCCTCAAGACTGCTGTACGTACAATAAAGATTATATTGATTTGGTTTGATAAATAATAAAGAAATAAAATTGAAGTGTCTCTTTGTAATATCAAAATAACAGCTTTTTACCAAATGCATATGAAAGTATATACGGTAAATATAACAAAACAACCATTTTTAAAATTTTTGTCGGTCTGCTAGTCTGTCTGTCTGTTTGTTCCGGGTTATCTCCGAAACGGCTAGGCCGATTTTGACGGGATTTTCACTGGCAGATAGCTGATGTTACAAGGAGTAACTTAGGCTACTTTTATTTTAGCAGAAGAATTAGGGTTCCATGCAAAAAAATAAAAACCATGAAATCCAATATCTCCGCGCGGGTGAAGACGCAGGCTGCAGCTAGTATATATATATATAGTAAAGGAAATCAATAAGTCGCCTTCGATCGCCTTACCTTCGTAGTGCATCATTCGATCTTGACAAAATATTGAAGGGAAAAGGGACTAAGTAAGCTCAGTATAATCCCGCCTCTGCATACCCTTTCAGGTTTATTCAAATTGATCTATGAATTTTCGAGATATCCGGAGACATTAACCACTCAAACTGATTTGATCTCTGATGGAATGAAATTCTGTTCGTACTACTACTATCAATACTACTGGTCTCTTTTGGGGTAGGCAGTAAGAAGAGAATGTCACAATAATAGAAGATATGTATTGTAACGTAAACTACATACATACTATTACAAACATGTAGGTACCATATTCACACCTTACACCAATTATATAATATATCGGAGCAATGACGTCACAGGCGAGCTTCATACGAGGTGCAAAATGACAACAATCAAAACATATTAACTTTGGTTTATTAATTAGTGTTTAAAACCATAAATTACTCATTGGATTGTTAATAACTTCACTTTAACTTTGACTAACTAATTAATGTTTAAAAACCATAAATTACTCATTAAATTGTTAAAACTAGACAAATGGATTGTTAAACTGAACAATTTCACTGTATACATAATTATTTAAAAGAATGACGATGATGAAAAAAATCAATAAACAAAGAAACAGCTCTTGGTGACCCATAAAGCCAAGCCATAATATGATATAGCCCATATTGGAGAACACGATTGCATAGATATTTTGCTTCATCAAAAAAGAAGCAAATATCAGCTAAAAAGAAATATACGAAACCGATCACTAAGTAATCTCCTAAGTCAGGCCAAACAAGGCGAATGATTAAGCGCCATCTATCTTTGGTTTAGCGAGTTGCATAATTGAAGGGCCAGCATCACTTGGCCGTGCTTAAAGTGTTAAGCTGCGTCGTGATAGCCGTCATTAATAACTTACAACACTTAAGCCAGTTTACTTATTCAAGGGTAACATTGTGTTTCATAGTGGCAGCACAGGATAATATCCGTTCAAGGTGGCAAACGCTTAGATACCACACGTTACGACTTAAACGTATACTATCAGGGTTTCGTGTTTAAAGCTGAGACGCTAAGGTAAGTATTGCTTAATTTCCTTTACATCTGCCTCATTTTTCATTCATAAGTTGTTTTATAGCTGAGAGAGATCCATCATCTTGAAATTGGATACCGGAGCCTGAAATGTTTAATAAACAGTTTTATTTTAAAAGCTCTTCAGCTCAGAAAAATACGTGACTGATAACTCCAATCGAAGTTAGGCATTATTGAGTGTAAATTAAACACTCTACTTAATGGGGTATTTACATCTCTGAAATAAAATACGTGAGATAAAAATGTACTTTGTCTGGACCTGTCTTTAATCTCCAAAACGAGCAAGTCGATTTTAGTTAAATTTTGTACATAATATATAAGCAATAAAGGTTCTAAATAAAGAAAAGAAAGAAAGAAATAAAGATGAAAGTAAAGCATTTTCTTTCAGAGCGAGTGTGTCCGAGCGGGTACATGTGTGACTTTCAATCCGACGCACTATAGTTCGAATCTCGACTTCGTTTCCATGAAGTCAGTTCATTAATGTCTGAGATTAAGTACTTGAAATTTGTATGAATAACTGTAGGACGTAAACGTTCTCACCTTTTACGAAAAGATTCCCAAATATATCAGACCAATCCAACAAAAACGTCCGTGTTTGCCTCGGACCTTCAATAGGGGGAATAGGGATGCAATGATAGGTATTATGTTGAAAAAGTTACACCGTCGAGAAATACGGCATTTGTTTCCATATGCCGTCAAAAATGTTTTAAAGAGGTAAAGACGTTGGTTTATGAGTATTGTTGACCGAATGTCTGGAACCATTGATCTGATTTTGAAAATTTTTTTCACTGATAAATTACACAGTGAGTTACGAGAAGTTGGTACAATTTCGTGGTTTGTATGTGTACTATGTGTAGTGTTTATTTATGTAGGTATTAGCTAGTTAATAAAGGCTATTACACTTTAATGAGCGCGACATAATTGTCACGCTCATACCAAAGACGCATCGCGAACAAATATGACGAAAAATGAAATATCGATATTACAACTCGTATTTTTGATGAACTGGCGTCCCTACCCAACATGACAAGAAGGTCGCGACCGGAGGCCCGAAAAATCTCAAGTTTCGGTTGCTTTATGTATTTTTTGGCAACAGCACCGTCCTATGACCAATATGAATGTGATTCAATTTGTCAGGTTTACGTGGTTATTTGTACGAGCGCAGGTGCGGGATCTGGCAGCGCGGCGCTGGCAGCCCCGTTTCATGGAATAATAATGACAGATTCGACTTAGCGAAGACTTAGCGAGTCGCCTGAGGCGTACCCTTCAGCTTGCCTCATTTGCACGGCTTAAGTTACTTTACCGGATGTCGACGATGTGCAACACTTGTTCGTATTTGACGAACTTTGAAACGTGTTTGCTATTCGTTTGGGAAGTGAGGTGAGTGACAAAATGGCTGTATTAATAAAATGGCATTACAATATACGTATAATTTGTTTATTTTTATTCCTTTGCTAGCTATAGCTCACGGTTTCATCCGCGTGCATCAATGTAAATTCTTTCGGGATAAAATGTAGTCTGAAAGTCTCTTTATCTTTTAGGCATCATTTTTTTGAGTGGAAATAAGGTTGAAAATGGCGATGCGTTTTCTTTTGGTCGAAGGTTCATTGTTTTTATTTAAGAAAATGTAATTGTCGATACATATCGAGACAAAAGAAATGTTACCGGATCATATTTGCGATTTTTTTAAAAGATTCTGGGCCATTTCATTGAAATATTTAATAGATCAGTCCTTTCTATAGATACTTGGCTATACAACTGTATTTTTGACTTGTAGTATCTATGAAAACTGAATTTGTGCGACGAAAAACAGGACTTTTTCGGACGTTTTGCTTTAGCCGCGCCTTAAGTATGAAATCACTTAAATCCGTTACTGCGTGAAAAAAGGGCAAAACAACACGCTTTCGAATTTTTATTAGTATACGGATTTAAAATTAATTAAAATAATAAACTAAAATTAATAAAATATACGTAGGTACCTAGGTATACATTTTATTGTCTTACAGAACCTAGTATGGTGTAGTAGCAGCTCTACCTCGATGGCTCTACTTAATTCATGTCGATAAAAGTCCCTAAAGCCTAAAGCTCGTGTGTCACTTACCCGCACTATATGTCTGCTTGGTAAAATAGAAATAGGTAGAAAGGTCCTTGCCGTGTAGTGAGAAGGGTTCAATGCCTAAATAATCTATAGGATACTGTTAAATGATGCTTAGAATTACTACTTCTTTCCTATACGTCGTATAAAGACTTGCCCCGATCGATACAGTTTCGCAGAAAAATACGCTATTCGGATTATCTGTTATTTTCAACGAAATTTTCCAAAGAACAATTTCTTTGATCCTGATAATAAATCTAATTATTTTACCATAGTTAATAAGCTTAATTAACCTACACAGAGGCAATTTCTATAATTATAAATTTTCTTCAGTTTTCACTGAGTTAGCGTTTCTTGAGACACGTTTATGTAATATTTCAGTACAAACTATTTATAGACCAAGGACAACCAACTACCAGGTGGTAGACTAACTCTTCTGCAAGTGTCCGTCTGGGTTGGTACCACCGCTTTGCTCGAGAAGTCTGCCGCCAAGCCAGTAATGAGCAAGCATTACTGTGTTACGGTTTGATGAGCAGAGTAGCCAGTTAAATTACTGGGCTTATGAGACTTAAATACCTAATGGCCTAAATGTTAATGTTAGAGAGTATGTAAGTCGTCTGTATTTATTTTTGTTGTGATAAAAAGTATTTTTCATTTTTTCATTTTCAATGTCTCAGGTTAACGAGCACACTGCAGTGCCGCGCAGGCCTATGTGTTTCAAAGTTCTGATTGGCACTGCAATTGTTATGCTTACCATCTGGCAAACGACCGGCTCGTCTCGTTATCAAATAGCATAAAAAAACTAGGTATTGTGCAACTATTTTTATAGTAGACTAGCGACCCGCCCGCCCTTGCTTCGTACGGATAATAGTTTAAGACTCTTATAAACTAATGATAGCCCTTAGTTGCCATTAGTTTGGCACTTTCGCAATATCCGATCCGTTCTTAGCTGACGTTTCCTATGTAGATAGGAAACTAACAACCGAATACTGAAACGCCACTTAAATATTTAAGTTCGCGTTAAAAATGTAAGTCTCTGTTATATTAGTACTATACTAGGAACTACCTACCTGCCAAATTTCAGTTTCATAGATCAAGTAGTTTTCGAGATTTCGTGATTAGTCAGGTTAGTGTTACCTATTTTAGAGTTCTAATAATGGCAAAATGCCATAAATAGATATGTTTTAATGAATATTTGGCTGCTTATCATTATCATCAGCTGAAAGATGTCCACTGCTGAACATAGGCCTCCCTCATAGATCGCCACATGGATCGTCAACTCATCTCTTGCATCCAACGATACGGTTCCCCGTGGTTTTGACTAGGTCGTCGGTCCACCTGCGTCCTATTCCATAAATAACTAATTGACAACACAATACTCCTTGGAATACAACAGTTCTTATAAAGTAAGCCATAAAACAAATCTTTCTTATTTTTTTCTACTTATGAGTAGGTGTCGGGATAAATTCTATCACCGAACCCTCGACCTAAGGATCAGCGAGCAACTTACCTCTAAGCCCGCACAGCTTCCAATGAAATCATAGAACCATACCTTAAAATGGAGTAAGGATCCATCATGGGACCAGTTTATATGAAAGAGAAATATCTACCACGATTCGTAATATCAGTAATTTGAAATTCTCCGACAAATATAGGCACTACATCGATGAGCTGAATTTCATAGCGCATCATGAACATTTATATTGGAGTAAGGTTTCCCTTGAGCTAGCAACTTCAGCTATATTCAAATCTGCATTCCCAACGCACTCCTCGTATCTGAGATTTAATAAAAATCTCTACCATTGATGTTGAATCTCAGCTGTGCAGATCTTCGTCTGTTTTATTTTAGATCTATGGATTCTTGAGTCTCCGTTATATTGCTTCTTTGATTTTGTCTAGGAAGAACTTAGAACCATGTGTTTTATTGGAATAGATAGATTTCTTTTTTATCATTATTATTTTTATGCGGGATCGACTTTTTTTTAGTATCGATGGGTTAACCATTATCTCTAGACCCCTCTCCTTTCGATCACCAAAACAGAAGGGACACTTGGCGCTCTAAACCTCACCTGAGTCAAGAAAAACATCAAACGGTTTCAGAAGACTCTCCCTTTGAAACCGTCTGATATTTCCTTTATGCCGGCTCCACACGTTGGTCCCAACGTCGGCCTCAGTGCCACTCGTCCAACATGTGGATATTATTATTAGCCCCAACCTTGGCACCAACGTTCGCGCGTTCGCAGTGCTATTAACGTATATTATATGTATTAATATTGAGTCGAGTGCAGCTGCCAGAGCAAACCAAAAAGAGCTTGGCGACAGAGTTCCACTCCCAAAAAAATGAAAACTAGTACTATCTTACAATATTAAACTAAATTACTAATTAGTTACTAATAATAAATATAGCTTTATAACTAAAGAACGGTAATTAACAACTCAATTCGTTTCGCATATTCGATAACGCACCAACAAAAATACCAAGCCCGATCCTCTAATAGCAAAACGCCAAAACGTTCCCAACTAAACAATTTGGCAAAGTGCTGGGCAATTTACAAAATCGATTAAAATGTAAATCTGTCGCGCGGCGTGACCTCACAACCAATAGTTTAAAAAGCTTGAAAAAGCTAAAAAAAAAACAAAAGTCCGGTTCCTGTTCTATTGGCGAGTAGGTTCTGTCGGGGAATGGACAGGTTGTTTTAAATTCAGTGGGCGAGGCCCGCACTCGGATTGCGCCGTGGTGACACCCGTGCTTATTGTATTTTCACTGAGAGCATTGCCAACGGCGTTGTTTCAACAAGATTTATATGGAAAGCAAGCGATAAAACTGTTATTAAAAATCGTGCGTCCTGAATTTTAGGTTGGTTGGACAGGTTTTTTTACATATTACCTGCTTGTGACCACAATTTCTGGTAAGCAATAGATAATGTAGTTAACAATGAACAACCAATGAAGCACGCTTGCCTAGAAAATACTGAATCACTCGCAAATTGAAGCAATTATAATAGTTATTGGAAAACATCACTCAAGAACGTGGAATGGCACTGAATGCGGAATAAAATGCTTTGTGCGAAAAGATACAATAGTGTGTTTATATTGGTGTGTATATTTGAGTGAATGTACCTAGGTAACATTCATTCAACTATTTCAACAGGAAATAATCCGATAGCGACTAGATGTACTCATGCTTTCAAAATGAAAGAATAAGTTCCAGTCTTTGTCTTGCACTTTGCATTGGCAATAATAGCAAAGGAATTCCACTTTGCAATAAAGTTAACAACTAGTTCCGATTCAGGAATTACTGTAAATTAGCAAAGATATTCGCGAAGTTTTGAACTGTCTGCTCAGAAGTGCTGTGGAGCAGAGTCTGTCTTAATTAACAGGGTGGCCCGGATATTAATTCCTAGCAATTTAGCTGAAGATCGACCTTTGTGGCAGGAAGAGCTGGAATGTCCCAGAGACTAATGAAATTCGGTTGAAGAAATTGGCACTAAAACAATAAGTACCCAGCGGACACGTATTAGGGATTACTAAAAGGTAAGTTCAAACAGTCAAGGACACAGAAAATAAAGTGGTGCAAGGGCGCGAGCTTTAAAAAAATGCTTACAAATAAACAACAGCGTTAGTTAGTGAATCAGAGACCAGAAAAAATCAAATCGGATAGTAAAAAGATCTTTGAACAATAATCTATCTCCATCACATCTATATTGGCTTCTTGGGATTATATTTCTCTGTGGCTTTTCCCTTCGTAGTCAAACGCAGGCATTATAAGAACGAAATTGACGAATGAAGAGTTAATGTTTAATATCAAGAATTTCGCAATCAACATCGATTGCTCCCATAGCTTAGTTGGTGAAGGCGTCTGGCCCGGCTTGCCAGAAGACGTAGATTCGAATCCTGTTGGAAACGAAATTATTGTGATGTATATATTTGTGTGAAAAATGAGGTGTTCTTAATTCCAATCAACTGTCGTCAAAAACAATGTTGCTACTTGGTTCGTGTTAACGTTAATCAACTCTATATTTTCCTCACATATAAATCGTAACATGATGAAAATAAATCCACAGAGATAAAACAATGGAACTAAAATATTGCCGGAACTAACAAATAAACAGCTTTATGGCCAATCCATCTCTTAAAAATGTTCCTCGTTTTTGCTGTCGACTATTTCGTTATTTTTATGCCTCTACTAGCTTTTGCCCGCGGTTTCATCTGCGTTGCCACAGGAACCGTGCATTTTTCCGGGATAAAAAGTAGCCTATATTACTCTCCGGTTCATAAACTATATCTATGCCAAAAATCACGTCGATCCGTTGCTCCGTTGCTGCGTGAAAGAAGGACAAACCAACAACGTACAAACATACTTTCGCATTTACTATAGTACGGATTCGTCAAGTTCGTCCATCACTGGAATGGTTAGGTAATTGTACAACTATATTCACCAATTTTTTTTATGGGGTCTATCTGTAATTTTTCTGTTTTCGGATTTTTTTTCCTTTACTTGCGCTATAAGATATTGCTTCTTGCCAAATTTCATGATTCTAGGTCAACGGGAAGTAGATACCCTATACCTGATAATGATAAAACGTACCTAATTACTATATCTAAATACACAAAAGGTATACAAAGCAAAACAACCTATTAGCATTGCAGGCTTTCAAATAGTCCAAAATCCAAATGTTCCAGCCCACTGACTAAGCTGCATTGCTGCAGGCATTTCCCGTTGAATTCCTGATTCCCGTAAAACGTTAATTATTCAAAACTAGCTGCTGCCCGCGGTTTCACCCGCGTGGAGATATTGGATTTCATGGGGTTTATTTTATTGCGTGGCAACCTAATTCATTTTCTAAAATTAAAAGTAGCCTAAGTTACTCTTTGTAACATCAGCTATCTGCCAGTGAAAGTCCCGTCAAAACCGGTCCAGCCGTTTCGGAAATTACCCGGAAGAAACAGACAGACAGAAAACATTTTAAAAATGGTTGTTTTGTTATAGGTACCGTATATACTTTCATATGCATTTAGTAAAAAGCTGTTATTTTGATATTACAAACAGACACTTCAATTTTATTTATATGTATTGATTGTGTCCACATTTGCAAAGATGATCATGAAGAGGTTAAGACTATAAAACCACCTCTTTAGTAAAATTTAATAATACAAGCTCATTACATTCCGTTTTTCAAATCCTACAATAGAGAGTGCCAGGCTTGGCTGCTAATTACTGTAGTACCTCCGTGTGCCGTTGTCAAATTGTATAATGAACTAATTAAAAGAATATTACCGCTGTTTGTGCCGCTCGGACGCCATTACGAGAAGTTTTTATGTAGGGACATTATGTTTGGTTTTCGAAATAAAATTTTATAATTTGGTGACAGTCTTTCATTGGTTTTTTATCTACTTTAGCATGATTTAGTTGTATGGTTATTGTAATATATTCTGATTTTCATTGTTTAATAATCCCTACCCATAATATCACTACTCAATAAGTACTTACCTAATTATGCGAATGAATGAATTCGAAATGGTTTTATAGTATATGAGATAGGTTATAGGCCATGGAGTGGCATAGACTACTATTTATCTCGGGAAAATGTACGGTACCTGTAGGAATGTCCACGCATGTAAAACAGCGGACCGCAACTTATAGTTATTAATATTAGTAAATAGCTTAAACCTAAGGACTATGTATTAGCTTTTTAAGGGCGTAAAACAATTTGAGGAATCATTTGGATCGTGAAAGGATAACTATACTAAAATTTATTTACTAAAATTACTAATATACTAATACTAATAATACTATACTAAAATTGTTTTATAGAAAACGTCTCTTATATAGCATTACTCCGAAGTTAGCTGGAAGAGAATGCTTTATATCATGCATTTTTTTACCTATCTAATTATTTTTGACGTAAAAGATTTATGCGGAAACAATGTTAATTTTGGTTTTTAAAGTCTTAAACACGTACTTTCACATAACATTAAAATAACTAAGAGGATCTAAGAAATTGAAAGAAAAAATTAAAACAAGTAGACAGAGAATGATGTCGCTCGGGTCTTGGGTTTTCGTTAGGCACGCTAAGCTTCCGGTATTTTTCGGTCAAAACCCAGCGGTCGCAATACATACGTCCATGACTTACTAACTCACGAAACAAATACAATATCTAATCACTTGCCCTAGCTAATATTATATCTGAATTAAATATTTAAGCGCTGCCTTTCTAAAATTACCAGTTTGTTTGAATTATTTTTGCTCCATTGTTTGCAACAACGTTTCTAAATCACTGGAGATACAATGCGCCGCAGTTTTTCGTTTGTAAAACAATGTTGCATTGTTTGTTGTTTGTTATGTTCTTGCGCGATTAACTATGAACATGTATAATTTATAGCGGATGTGGCGGATATGGAAGGATTAATGAAACTGTATACAGTTTTATTGAATTAATACTTTACTGTCCAGTCAATTTTATGTTTAACTAGCTGCTGCCCCGCGGTTTCACCCGCGCAGATATATTGGATTTGGTGGTTTTTATTTTTTTGCGCGGAACCCTAATTCTTTTTCTAAAATAAAAGTAGCCTATGTTACTCCTTGTAACATCAGCTATCTGCCAGTGAAAGTCCCATCAAAATCGGCCCAGCCGTTTCGGAGATTACCCGGAACAAACAGACAGATAGACAAAAATTATAAAAATGGTTGTTTTATTATAGGTTCCGTATATACTTTCATATGCATTTAGTAAAAAGCTGTTATTTTAATATTACAAACAGACACTTCAATTTTATTTATCTGTAGTATGGATGTATGGATGATAGATAGAACAGAATGTCAGTAATTAACATAAAACTACAAACCATTTCATAACATCTAACCTAGTACTAACAATTTCAGTTCCTACTCACAACAACATTCAGGTACCACAAATTGAAACTATCGCAAGTCAAGCTATTTGGAAAATTGTTAGTGCCATGTGACGTCACATCAACGGCCGTCAACGAGCGCTCGCTATTCGCCATCAAACAGATTTATTCCTGAGCTTTGTCCGCCATTCACCGTATCTCAGATAAACCGACCCGCAATTGTGTTTGGACCCGAAATTATGTGTTGGGAATTGCTCGAAACTCGAGTTGTTGCGCCATTGTGCTTAGTTTGAAGTGGACATTAGGTTTGGATTTACGATTTACGAAAGGTTCAAGATTCAGGCTCTGAGCCTAAAACCAGGGCATCCTTTGAAATTAATCTATCCAGAAACCTGCTCCACTAAGCAGTCACATCTTTTGAGCTGAATTTTATAGCATTCGCAAATAACACTATCCACATCACGCTTGGACGAACGAGGTCCCTTAGCTAAACTATTCAGAAACCTTTTTCAATATTCGTGCCAGAATCTGAAGTGGCTCATAACCTAAAATCCTTTGAGCAAAATGCCAGCTTTTCGTTCAGAGGTTTTGAATAGGAAACCATTTTAGAACGAACTGTGTTCACTCCCACGTGAGCTAATCAGGGATCCTAGAGCTTATTTATCCGTGTTTACAACTGATAGTTCTTCGTCTGAGAGTTTCAAAGTTTAACGCGACGTCGTAAGATGCAGAGTCGGTTCGTTTGCCGGCATCCAGAGCACCGGGACTGGTCCGGGCAAACGAGCGCCCGTATATTCGAAAGCTTTTACATTCGATTCATGCGGAACTCTATGTGAAGAGAACTCGATTGAACCGAAGAGCACGCTGAGTTTCTACGTACACACTTCGAGATGCCCAAAGTTGGATCAAAACTTCCCGCACCAGAACTCAACCAAGTTTTATCTGCTATTTTCTAAACAAACAAACCGACTTTCGTATCAACATGGATTCCGAATAGAATTATAATCGCTACTCACCTCATTACCAAACCACATTTGAGCGTAGTAAGTTCCACGGTACCTATCCAATTACAAAACACTAAACCAGATAAATTGACTTTATTAACGGTGGTGTTCGTTGTTTTATTCAGTATAGGAGTTTGTTCGGCTGGCCTAATCGCCCCTCGTAAAAAGTTCTTAAGTATGCGCTTAACTGCTGTAGTTTTAACGTAAAAGAAACGATCGCCGCAATGATTAAACTGCGGCGAGTATCTTTTGTTTGGTTCTCGTTAAACTCGAGTTTAAGAACAAGCGATCATCAAATGCAATTTAAATAGAGTTGGGGAACTAGTTAGGGTAAACAGGCGGTGTGGAAGCGTGTAATATCTCCCGGTTCATTACGATGCAGCACGTTGCAGCGGAAAAGCGCGCAATTACTGCACACCTGACACTTCATACTTAAACCGCTAACCTCTATTAAAGTTGTAAACCCTAAAATCCGCACAGCTTAATTTCTTTCCACGTTCGGGCTCCGTCGGAAAGCCGTTTGGGCAAAGTAATTGCTTATGAGTGGAAGCGGATAAACGAAACGAGTTTCACTCTGCGGGGCCTCGTAAAATGGACTCAGGGGCTTGCATTTAATTAGTACGACTACTACAAGTACGTGAGCACATCTACTGAAATGGAATCATTCCTTTTGACCGCTGAACTGACTTTTTCCGGCGAAAAATTACCCAAATTAAAGTCCGAGTCAGCATTTCAACGTGCAAACGAAAAGGTAAGAGGAAATGCATGTCGTGAATGCAATTCACTCCGTTACAAATGTTTTTAGACTTTCAGTACTTTCATTCTTTGAGTAAATAAGCGACTTTTAATGCACGTAAAGTTAGACAGAAAGCAGTTGACACCCACAGAAGTGTTTCCTTTAATTAGACAGAAGTACTTGAGTTACTAGCGACTCCGAAACAGGCAACGGGAAAAGTTAGGGTCAATAGTCTTTAATTTAAAGCCAGAACAAAAGGGACACCAATAATAGGACAGAAAAGAGCAAGATTACAGAACGACTTCCTTCACCAACTTCGGATTTTACAGAGCAGTTCAGAACTATACAAATACGATTGTACGAATTCAGTATCGTTCGTTATTGGAATCTTTAACGCAATTAGTTTTCATTTTAATATTAATTGCTACCCGTTCTATGTCATCTTTTATAAATTTTATAGTGTTTTACAAGTTTTTATTTAACTTGTTTGTATGTTTATTACTATTTGTTTAGGTCAAATCTTACAAGCCCAATTTGACCTACTGTCCGGTATTCGTTTGAGCCGAAATTTTACATAGGTATATAAATCAGATGACAATGCAATATAATGATGTAACATAGATAAAATTTTTAAAAATGGTTGTTTTGTTATAGGTACCGTATATACTTTCTTATGTATTTGGTACAAAGCTGTAATTTTGATATTACAAATACAGACACTTCAATTTCATTTATTTTTATAGATATATTGTGCAATAAATTAAAATAACTGGAAAGGAAAGATCTCTTTGTATCTCTACCTATTGTCTCAAAGCGAGAACGTTACTTATAAATGCAGCTCTATACAATTCCCCTTTTTTCCTTGGGTCGTTGTCGGTATGCAAATTGTGAATTCATTAAATGATTGTACGTCCGCCCTGAGTTTTTCTTTAGTTTTTGCCCTTCATGCTTGTTAAGAGTCTCTTGTCCTTTAATAGAAGCGTTTAGATCTAATAATAAAATGGTACACGTCTTATTTACTTTTCCACGCTCATCCGATCTTTGATGCTAATTTTTCCGTTCTTTTCTTGCGATTTTTTTTTAATAACTTACAGCGGTGTTGAAATATATAAAGATTTAATATTCGGTCGGTATCTCGCGGAAAATACATTCGTTTTGAGATATAAATAAAAGGAGGCTACACGGAGGGCACCATTATATCATTATTGATTATGAGCCTCTTACGCTCCCACTGCTGGGATACCGGCCTTCTCTCAGAGAGAGAGATATGGGCCATAATCCACCACGTGGGCCCAGTGCGGCTTGGTGGATGTCACATGTCCTCGAATTTTGTGGTTCTTGAACATGCCGGTTTTCTCACGATGTCTTACTTCACCGTTTTAGAGCGACTGTGAGTATTCCGCACATAGCTTGATATAAGTCACTGGTGTGGGCTGAGTCGAGATTCAAACTAAGTATGGTGCGTCGGATAGAAGGTCGCACAAGTTCCCGCTCGGCCACACTCGCTCATTATATTAAAGGTAGGTAATATATCGTTAGATCCTTGCATCTCTATGGAGCCTCACAGGCGGCTTCCAATGCCATATATTATGACGAGAGATGCAGCGTTAACGTGTGACTAGCTTAGTTTCCGTACTTAATTTTATCACTGTTTAAAATGTATGTTGTCTCAAACACTCGCGATTTTTTATCGACTTTCGCGATATAAAATGTGTGTCTGAAAATCAATACCTACAGTTTCCGTCGCCATTCTCCACAGCTTCTATTAAAGCAACTATTTACAAAGATAAGAACTGCATTTTGCACAATTAAAAATAAACACAAGTTACACAAGAAAGAATCTTCTATTACGAGTATTTTCTTTACCGTTCCATTACGCTCACGTATTAATAGAATGCAGGCAAAACGTGCAAAACTGGGACTGCGAAGAAAAATACGGAATTGTTACTTTACAGAGTCGACGCCAAACGCTGTGAAGTGGAACCAGATGAATACTAAATGAGTTGGCTCGAATATACTAACACTCGCAAATAATGATTCCAAATTGGTAAATTCCTAACGGTATAGCACCCCTACCAAACTCATATGTTTCTCGAAAAACAAGTGTAATTGGGACAAATATATAAGACTACCTTCTGCCCGCGGTTTCCATCCGCGTTGCCACAGGAACCGTGCATTTTACCGTGATAAAAAGTAGCCTATGTTACTCTCCGGTCTATAAAGTATGTCTAATGCCAAAACATCACGTCGATCCGTTGCTCCGTTACTGCGTGAAAGAAGGACAAACCAACAAATACACTTGCGCATTTATAATATTAGTAGGATAGGACTAGTAGGATATTAGTAGGATAGCCTCCTAAACTTAAAATAAAGCAAACAAATTATATCACTGAAAATAAATTGATTCACTTCAGACTTGAAATGAAAATTACTATGAAAACCATTTTCAACCACGAACAAAAACGCTATTCACACAAAATGTATACAGTAGCTGTAAACTGACCAAACAAAGGCATTTTTAACAATTGCTCGCTGGCACCGTACCCTTCAAAGTCAGTGGTAAAACCCCAGATGTTGGAGCCCGTTCAAAACGTCACATCACTCCGCGAAATTGCATTCTACCTAATTTGTATTCAAGGACCTCTCAGGGCATATTTGTTCATAAGGCTGCGGGTCGCGCTGATAAGCGTTCCCCGACAGACGGTTCAAATGACATCTGACAGTAGACTCGAAGAAAATGCGTGTAAAAATAGAAGGAAAACTGCTTGTTCTCCTGATATTGAAAAGCCAGGGAATTTGCTTCGAAGGGAATTTCCGACGTATTGAACCTTTTTTTTAAGAAATAATTGAAATTCTAATTGTAAGGGATAGAATTTTTTTGGTTACCCAAGATTATTCAATATTTGTAGAGTACTATTTTAGTGAAGTCGACTCAAGGTAAACTAAAAACCATTTTCTTTTCAAATGATAGTGTAAAAAATTGAAGCTAATTATTCCTTGGTTTTTAAAGCTTTTTTACTAACACACTTTTAATAGCTTCATGCATTTGTAAATAACTGAAATGATCCAGTTTAAAGTTAAATCGGGTTCTGAGTTATATAACTCAGAACCCAATGAAACACATAAGCTTCATCATGGGTGCTGCCCTCTTGTCGCTAAAGACTTTTTGCATGCGTCGGTTTTTCCTAAACGCTACAGTTGGGAGTCTTCAAGACACAAATTTAACCTGTAAGTAATTATACTTACTGGTGTCTTCTTGATAGGCGTGCTACACACTCGGTTAGATGGCGGTAAAACGCGAGCGCAGTTTCTAAAAAGTTAAAAATAGAGTAAAACACGATTGCGACAAAATACAAGTAAGTAAACTTGTGAAAGATAGATCCCTAACTATTCGTTTAACCAACTGCGCCCCAACCCAGTTGCCACGGTAGTCCATCCAGACACGGGAGCAGCTTTTATTCGTTTCCATGCCATTTCGCGGCTGCAGTGAGATGCGTCATTTAAGTAAATGGGTGTTTGGTTGAGCTGAAAACTTGACGCATGCCTTTTCTTATGCCACGCTGCCATTGTATGCCAAGTCTTGCATGCAAGTGACGTCAAATTTGCGTATAAGTTCAAAACTGCTTGTATCCGCAGCTTTCTTTACGTTTCCGTTACTCAAATTGCATACAACTTGCACCATGCATGCAAGCTACTTTCATAATGGAAATGTGGAATAGTTCCCGTAGCAGCTGTAGTAGAATTAATTAGTGTAGATTTAACCTTGGGGGTAGCTTTAAGTATTCTTTATTCTGTATACCCGATCTATCTAAATAAAACAGTGTTCAACCAACTTGTTTGTTTTACTACAGCAGCGTTGTTGTGTGAGTGTTTTATTAGTAACAAAACACCTAAGAGTGGTAGGTACCACTCTTTAGTGACTAGGTAGTCAGGCAAGCATTAAAATATATCCTATAAAATATGTCCTATAAAATATGTCCTATAAAATATGTCCAATAAAATATGTCCTATAAAATATGTCCTATAAAATATGTAACTGAAAGTTTAAGCTCATTGTAGTATTCTAACCGCTGATCTACAAATCGGCCGCCGACGTCAATACCACTGTGCCATAATCGCTTTATAATTTAGGTACGTCACTAGGTATTATATAATTACTAACCAAACCTACTCGTATAGCTCACTAACAACAAAAACAAAAAAGGTAAGTCGTCGTGACAAGGGTTACCAGGCTTCATTAATTATATAGTCATGTGCGGCCAAAAAATTACAAGTAGGTATGACTTGTGGTCACAGAAAAATTCAATTGAAAATTTCATGTAAATATTATAAATGCGAAAGTGTGTTTATTGGTTTGTCCTTCTTTCACGCAGCAACTGAGCAACGTCAAAAAACAAGTAACTCACGTGTTTTTTTTTTGTATAGAGAACTATCTATGCATCTTTTTTTCTCAGTTTCGCGCACGTGAAGTTTGCCACAGGAAACGTGCGTTTTTTTTATCGGGAAAAAGTATGTATCTCTCTCTGGCCTGTAATAGTTTATGGGCAGGATAGAGACATTATTTTTACCTTTTCATTAGTGTTTTGTGCCAAAAAAATTACAGTGTGGCCAACTAAAAAGCTTATTTTGAGGTTTATCCATTTTCGGGCCTAGCAAGTGGCAACACTATCCGTGACGCACTACAAGTCGTCATGGTGAGTGAAGCTCTTAGAGCTTGCGTTTGAATGAAAAGAAGGTGTTATTTATAGGTCCACTTGGTAGTTGGTATCCGTCGGTCTGCCCGTCTAGACATTTTTCCTAGAGAAAGTCTCAAGGTAATAAGTCGAAATCAATCAATTAAGTACAGAGATCAAAAGCAAAATTGTCGTTTAAAAAAGACTTACAACTTCTTTTTTCTATTAGAAAGTTGTTCTTGTTGACCTACCTAATTTATTTTCATACTAACGTCTACCCGCGGCTTCGCGCGCGTGGAATCAGAATAAAACATAGCACTCAGGGATAATGTAGCGTCCATTTAGGGCAAGAAATTTTAGAATCGGACCAGTGATTCCAGAGCCTTATTACAAACCTTACTGCTTTTTAATATTAGTATAGATAAATAAACAGTTTTAGATGCCTCGCCCACTAGCACTGAACATATAATACTAGGTACTAGGCTAATTTACCAAATTCCCTATGACGTGCATCGCATACCTACCTACAGGGCATCATCATTAAATCAAATTGCTGTAACAAAAGATCAGGTTTCTTAAAATCTGATCTTAATAATTAAATCATGAACGTCTCCCTCCAAACTGAAAATTTCGTATATACTAAATCAAATCTCACATTTAAGACGGAAAATGCAAACATCTCATAATGAATGTCTGTAATTATGTGCTTGAGAGCGAAACTGGGACCGTGAGCAGACACGTACAGTCAACATAAATGAAAAGCAGGCCTCATAGAACCCTGTCTGGCGAAATTACATGTGCAAGCTACAAGAGAAATCTTCGACAATTTGCTAAAGACATACTGCGACAAAGTTCAAAGTTCACATTTTCTGTTTTGTTAGCTGTACCTAAATGACGTCTGTAAAATGGCCGTTTTGTCAAATAAATTATATCCTAGGGGATTATCAGGCGAAAACATCGCAGTCTTTAACTTAGTTTATTCGTGGTAGTTAGAATGACTATCATTATAGGATTTGATTCATTCCTGTTACAAGTTTGGTAAAACAGGGCTTAACACGTTAAGTGCGAAACGAGGCCTAAATCACCCCTCATGCAACTTCCTTGTGGTGCGGCAAGGAAAAATGTGAACATCTCTGTCGTGCGAAGGGCATAGCTTTGGTTTGGTCCAGTATAGAAAAGAGATAAATGTATATTTGAGATGCGCTAATGGTCCCGGACTCGGTGGTATACCTACCTTGGTACCGGATGTTTTAGACCTCGTACCGCACTGAATTAATATAATTTTAATGCAGTGCGGAACGAGGCTAAAACGTCCCATATCCTCCTGGACCTCGTACCGCACCCAACGCGAGCTTCCCGCGACTAGTGTTGTGCATCACGTCGATTGGAGAGCACGTCCTTTTACATCGCCGATCATGTCTAAACGATATCGGAAGAAGTTAATTTAAAAAAACCCAGAAACAGAACCAAAACAGGTAAGTAATTAATTAATAATTCAGTAGTTCTTTGCCTAGGTTTTGAAAGTAAATAAAGATTACCTAACGATTTTTAGGGTTCCGTATCGAAAGATAAAAACAGGACCCTCTATTACTAAGACTTCGCTGTCTGTCCGTTTGTCTGTCACCAGATATCTCAAGAATCGCGATAACTAGATAGTTGAAGTTTTCTCAAATTAAGTAGGTACTTCTGTTGCCGCTATAACAACAATACTAAAATGTTAAAAACAACAAAATATGTACAGGGTTATTTTTAATCACCAAGTTTGTTGAGTGTGTTAGATTCGACTTATGTAAATTTTACACGATATATGATGACGTAAGCATGTGTCAGTCACGTGGTCGGAAGAGAGCACCAGGCGGAGTAGGTATATTATTGTACGATGGTAAAAGTACAGAAATTATGTGTTAGTAAGTATTAAGCCCGAGGCAGAATAAATAGGATAGTTTCTTTTCTACTTCTGGTTTTCTTTTTTTTCTATTCTGTGAACCGCATTAAGACTTTCACACAAAAATAGATAAACGTCGTTGCGTCGATATTATTTTTCTCATCACTAATCTTAGCGAAAATTTACCCTATTTCAGTGCGTCACGAGGTGTATAAGATCCCATATTTTGTTTTGCCAATAATTAATAAACTAGCTATCAGATCCCGGGGCGACGGTACATTAGGGTTCATCAATTCACTGTCTATATCGATAAGGACTAAAATTTTCATTTATCTTTGATTTCGCGCCAGAAAATGGATTTTAGTCTGTTAAAGGAGGTGGGGTCTAATAGACCGCGTGTCGCCCTAACGTCTGGTCACGGTGCGGGCCGATAATACCTCGTGCCGCAGGAACGGAAAGTTTGCAAAAATTGGTGCCGCAGCTAACGTGTTAAAACATTTAACGACCACTATAATTACCTGTTCAGTAAACCAAAAAGTAATTTTGAAGCTATTAAAACAAGTGGTAGGGAAAATATGCGAACCTAATGAACCAAAGTTTAATCGCTCATAAACATAGGTAGAGACTTCCTAATCAGTGCTCATAAAGTTAATAATTAGTTACATGCGATATGAATAGATAAGGCTAACGACGAAGCACACGACCGGAAGGTTGATAAATAAGAAGAAAGATATTGCCCTAATAATCTACGAAATAAAAAACGCATACCTAATACGTCACATTATACAGTACAGCTTCCTTGTTCCATCAATCCTTCCACTCGCAAACCGAAGCTGCATCAACTATAATATTTACTACTGTTTAAAATTTGGCGAATTGAATCGATAGTATTAAGACGAAAATGGGTCTTATTCACGCGCCATTTCCTTCTGTATTCGCACCTGCCTTCTAACAACAGTAAAGATTTTAAGCCTCATGAACCTTTAAGTGTCTACCCTATTACCACTATCGAAATATCGTTAACCCAATTCCAACTGCAAAAGCATTACTGCTGTCCATTTCCATAACTATCACAGCTTATCGGCCACACGTACTTTATGATTTGTTCCCAACCCTATAATATCGATACCATCATGAATATTGTCCGTTCCAGCTATAACTTCGATAGTTGCCGTTTATTTGTTTAATTGCCATGTTAAATCCCTTTCTTGCCCGACACCTGAATAGGAAGAGTTGAGATATGGTTTAATGGACGGTTGGAGCGTTTATGGCGAAGCGTAAAAGTGTCATGGCCAATTTTCTGCTAGGTTAGTGATGGTACGGCTGAAACGGGAGCTGTCTTAAATGGTTTGATGGGGCTATATACGTAGTATAATGATATATAAAACCTTTTGGGAACTGAGAAAATTGAAAGGTAACTGTTTTGCAGATAAAATCTTAATGGTTAAAATCTTAACGTTGTACCTACGAGTATTGATGTCAAAATGCTATGCTTGATGAATACCTATCGAGAGTGCACAGCGATATTGTAGTAGGTATTTGGATTTGTATAATTCAAATCCTTTTAGTAAATATATAATTAACTGCATTTAAACATATGTACTCTCATCACTATCAACTAAATTTATCACAGAAATTTGATTACAAATAATAAAAAAAATAGGAAAAACTTTTGGCTACACGCACTACCAGTAGGTATTAACGTAGTAGTTAGTAGGTAGCAGTAGGTCATAGTAATGAACTGAACGAATAATATCAATAAAAATATATAATCATTTCATCAATGGATCAAACAGCCGACCTCTGCCTCACGCACGGACATCATGAACGCCATAATTCATCGAGATAAGTACGCCCACAATATATAGAACATTCCTAAAACAAATACGAAAACTAATATATGGCCTCATATACATACAGATACAAAACTTTTACATGGAAAAATGAAATAAAAGAGCTATAAAGTTGGTAATAATAGCCATATTTCAATGTTACGATCCCCACGGGCCCTTGCAGATTGAAGCCGGGCTGTGGACAAATCCCCGAACTAGAGAACCAGGCTTTACCCAACATGTTATTCAATATACTGGAATGTTACAGGGCTTATGGGTGTTGTTGAATCTAGTAGAAATTTAGTGGGGAATATACTAAGGCTTAAGCCTGAACTTACTTATGCTTAATACTGAAGCCCTTAAGGCCTTGCCTGAAAATTTAAATATAAACAGATGTGGCTAGTATGTCCGTGTTGTGCGCGTCAATCACGCACCACACGTGGAATATTCGTTCACGGCGCAGTCTTGCCAATCTGAGATAACATGTGTTGCTAATAACTGCACATGCACTTTTACGGTCACAGAAGACAGAGTAAACACGGGCTTGCATGGGAGGTCAATCGCTGACAGGTGCTCGACTGAAATCAAACTTCAACAAAATCTTAACAACTAGAGTAACAACACTGGAACAGCTGTGCCAGCGACAAGCGTCAAGGAGTTGGGCTGGTTTGGGTAGATACTGGCGGGGAAAAAACACAAAATACCCCAAGCGGACGACAATGCTTACCACCCCCAATTTGAGTAAGATTAAGAATCTGAGATGAATATGAATAGTAGCAAGGTAGTCAGTAAAATGGGCCGATGATACCCACGCAAGCCTTTGTGTTTCAAAGTTCTGAGTGACATTGGTTCTGGTTCTGGAGGCTAGCGTTAATGCCTCAGGCATGCTACCAAAAAAAATAGTAAAAAATCAGAATTCGAACAGATTTGCAGATAATGTAGGTCGTCTCAAGTAGGCACTTAAAGTTAGGTACAAATTCTACCATAAAACACTTGGAGATAACTTTGTTCGGACAGCACTCGTTTTATACGGCTCTTACCAAAGATTTATACGGTGAATGTACGGAACAAAAGAATATTACAATTCTCTGTTGATATATGGTACACCTGCGGTGACTGACGCAAATGCTAGGAGATAATTTAGTGCGAATGTAATTCGGGAAATGTGGGGCTGTCATTAAAATCAGGTGCCATTGAAGTGGATAGCGTAGAGAGCGGTTGGTGCTGAAATGTTAGTTAGGGTCATATTTTATTTTAGCGTTGGTTTCTAATGGTAAATTAAATTTTGTAATATTTTATAATTAGTTTAGTATAGTACTTACGGCGTATACTTTTAGTTTAAAAATACTAGGTACACTCAGAAAAACACGACTATAGGACATAAAAGCTTACCTACCTTAGGTAAGCTAAGAAGTACTTCCACGTGGTGCACTCAGGGTGCACCACGGTTTTCCCGGTTTTCCGGGACATTGTTACCAGATAGAAGATAACATGGCAAAGTGGCCTTTCCACGTGACCCTCTGAAAGGAGCAGCAGAGAGATCTACAGCTGAGGCACAGTGACTAAGCGGGTCCTGAAATTGATGGAGAGGGACCTTGGGTGCTGGATCACCGTGGCTCAGGCACGATGCTCGGGAGCCATTATATAGGGCGGAAATGAGGTGGGTCACGCTGTTATTGGGGAGCTGGTCTGGGACTCCAAATCTACTGGCAGCGTGCCAACAATGAACGAAACACTAGGAGGAGAGATGGCAGGCGGAGCATTGGTGGTGTTGCCGGCAGTGAGGTTGGGAATCGGAGGTTCACGGCCGGTAGGACCCCCTTGCCGCTCGCATATGTTAACTGGCCCGTTGCTTATTTGGAGACGACCCAAGGTGCTTTGCTGCCGTCCCAACGCACGATCCTTGGCCTAAGCAGTGTTTAGGGGCCACGGCAGCCGGCAGGCAAGGATTATCCTTCGTCTGCTATATATAGGAGCTGTGTCAGGGGATCTGAGTGGACTCGTCACTTTCTCTTTCCCTCTTGCATAGAGCGTTGGGTTCGGAGCTTGGGATAACAACCGGAGGGTGCCTCGAGGTGCCTCTTAGAAGGGGCCCCTACTCTTTCTTCGGCTACAGATGCTCAGACGGTGGACCCGTCGCCAGATGGTATCGTCGGTTCTGTTGTTCATAAATCGGCCTCATTAGACGCCAGTCCAACATAACCGCTCGCGGCGGTTGGTTTCATCACCATAGCGTTTAAATGTTGCATTTTCCCATTGTACCCATGGTTGATTACTCATGGACTATGGTTTTTCTTTAACGAAATCGCAAAAGATTGCGGTAGGTAGACCTATTAAATAAAATAGGATGAAATAAACGTACTTAAACATAAACCCTTATATACACTCAAACCCCTGTACTAGGATTCCCTGTGTCGCAGGACACATGCAGTAACAAACATACAAAACCCGCGAACAAACTTTATGCTTTTACCCGGGAATCAAACCCGGGGCTTTGCAGGCAGGCCGTTACTACCAACTTCGCAGCAAATCAAGTGAAAACTTACAAACTAAAAATAAAAGTGTGGCGTGTGTACGCGCCACTGTGCCGTGTGCACGCGCCACTAGGCAAAAGTCTCTGTATCCAAATCGATATATTTTGCGTGTCAAAACAAAAGTTTTAACAGCGCCCTCTTGCGCCACTACACTACACTACCGCAGACTCAACCGCGCAACAAGTAATCCGTCTCGCGGCTCGCATTTCTGTTTGTTATTTATAATTATTCTTGCTTATGTTGTGCCATTACCGATGTAAAACGTAATTGTAAATTCAATAAATACTGTGTAAAACTATTCTACAAGTTTCATTGGAGTGAGAAGTGTCCTGCGTCATTTACCGAGGACGCCCAGAGCATCCTCCAAATTGGTGACCCCGCAAGTGCAAAGCATCGCGCAACCGCTGATTTGCTGCCGCATTGGAAGCTAAGCGTGTGGAGGCCCATGCCCACACGCCTCATCCAGCCTAGCAACAAAGAAGCGCTCGAAAAAAGGCGAAGCCTCTTCACGCCGCGACGCGCGACGGAGCAACCTGTGGACCGCATACGGATCCTGCAGCATCGTGTCGTGTGCGGAGGCCTTTTCCCGCACACGCGCCAGTGTAGTTTGTGCAACCTACTTTATTATTTTTCGTTTTGCCAATCGCCATTTTTGCATACCAAAAATCGTCCAAACGTCGTAATTGCATTGATGGTGGCGCCACCCACGGACGCTTTGGTGTACTAACATTTTGAAATAACGTGAGGACGATTCGCTAACGCAGAGCGACATTCTCGTTGGTAGAACTAACGAATTGTCAAAGTCAACTGTCAAGTCAACGAACTCTTGTCATTTTACGTAATTTGATTTCGGATTACGTCGATCGATATACAGTGTTTTTGGACATTTCGGTGCTTTAATATTAATAATTAGGTTAAGAAAACGCTAATAACAACTCAATTGCATTTTTTGTATGTTTGCATGTGGTTATTTGGACATCTTTTTGGGTGTGTAAATTTATTGTTTGTTTTCTGTGTTTTATTGTTTTTTTTTTACATTTTTATTATTGTCTTGTGTTTATTAGTGTTAAGTTGTTAAATAATAGCTATAAGGGTGCTTGTGGCCAAACTAACCCCCATACGGAGAGAAATATTCTTTTTTAGTCATAGCTTAAACTAACCATATTTTAAAAAGGGCTGAATCCGAAAATACACAACCAGCACCAAAACAGATCACTCTCCTTGCTCTTCAAAACCAAGTTGCTGAATTGATTCGTACAGTTGCTGCCCTTACCACTTCTGGGGGACCATCGAGTGACAACAGATCACGCAGCCATAGCACAAACCGATCGCGTAGCCGCAGCTGTTCACGTCCACGAAATCCGGACCTGTGCTGGTACCACGACAGGTTTGGAAAGCGGGCACAGAAGTGCACACAGCCGTGTACGTGGGCCAGCAACTCGGGAAACTTGAGCAGCGGTCGGTAGTGGCGAGTACCGACCGCCCTCACGCCAGTCGTCGTCTTTTTGTATTGGACCGGTGCACCAACCAAAGATTTTTGGTTGACACTGGTTCAGACATCTGTTGTTTTCCCCGGCGACTGAGTAGGGGCCGCCTCATTAGCAGCGGATATGACCTCAGTGCAGCAAATGGCACTTCCATTAAAACTTATGGCTGTATTTCCCTGAATTTAAATTTAGGGCTACGCCGAGAGTTTAAGTGGAATTTTATAATTGCTGATGTCAGTACCCCTATCATAGGTTCAGACTTTTTGAGTTTTTATAACTTATTACCTGATTGTAGACATGAACGGGTGATTGATGGCACCACCAAACTGTGGATACCTGCATCCGCAGCGCAGACATCCCAGGACAGCATCAAAGCCGTGACATGTGGGAATTCACCATTTGAACAGCTACTCGCTGAGTATCCCGACATCACGCGGCCTCCTGGAATTGACAGGGTAATAAAACATTCTACTGTCCACCACATCAGCACCACCGATGGTCCGCCAGTCACCTGTCGTCCCCGCCGCCTGGCCCCGGACAAACTTCGCATTGCTCAGCAGGAGTTTGATGCGATGGTCCGCTCCGGTACTGCAAGACCTTCCAGCAGTCCGTGGTCGTCGCCCCTGCATCTCGCCCCCAAGAAGGATGCGACATGGCGACCTTGCGGCGACTACCGAGCCCTTAACGCCCGCACCATCCCAGACCGATACCCGGTACGTCATATAGGGGATTTTGCCACTGGTCTTTCGGGATCCACCGTGTACAGTACCATAGACCTGGTGAAGGCTTACCAGCAAATACCGGTGAATCCTAGCGACATTTGCAAAACAGCCATCATAACTCCATTCGGACTATTTGATTTTCCCTATATGACGTTTGGTCTACGCAACGCAGGGCAAACCTTCCAAAGGTTTATAGATGAGGTGGTGCGAGGCCTCAGTTTCTGTTACCCGTACGTCGATGATATCCTGGTCCATTCAAAGGATAGGTCAACACACGCTGAGCACCTCCGGATCCTCTTTGAGCGACTACGCCAGTTTGGGGTTATCGTTAACCCTGCCAAATGTGTTTTTGGTGCAACGGAAGTATCCTTTCTAGGCTACAAAATTAGCCAAAAGGGTACCCAACCACCTCAAGACCGCATACAGGCGCTCCTCGATTTTCCTCCACCTAAAACAATCCAGGGCATGCGTAGATTCCTAGGAATGATTAATTTCTACCGTAGATATCTACCCAATGCTGCAAAGTTTCAGGCACCTCTCATCGACGCTGTAGCTGCCACACACAGCAAAGGTCCGAAACCGTTCCCATGGACACCAGAGCTGGAGAAGAGTTTCGAGGCCTGCAAATCGAGCCTCTCATCTGCTACTCTGCTGGCCCATCCGGACAACAGTGCACAGCTTGCTCTTTTCACCGATGCATCAGGTACCCATATTGGTTCTTGCCTACAACAACGTCGCACTGACAGTGAGCCATGGCAACCATTGGCTTACTTTAGTAGGAAGCTGACCGCTAAACAGACTGAGTGGCCCACCTACTATCGCGAGCTTCTCGCTGTTTACGAGAGCGTACAGCATTTTAGGCATCTGTTAGAAGTCCAACACGTAACTATCTACACAGATCACAAGCCTCTGATGTACGCTTTTAAACAACGACGAGAGAAGCTGCCGCCCGCTCAACTGAATCAGCTCAGCTTTATTAGCCAATTCAGCACTGACATAGTGCATATCAAAGGCGAGGACAATGTAGTAGCAGATGCGATGTCACGCATCGAAGCAATCTCGCTCACGGACGACTACGCCGCACTCGCTCAAGCTCAAGCAGTTGATGATGAACTCGACAAACTGAAGACTAGTTCCTCTCTCATTCTTGAATCAACTATCGTTCCAGGAACAGACATCAGCATCCTGTGCGACACATCGACGGGCAAACCGAGACCGTATCTGCCGCCGTCTTTTCGTCGAGCTGCGTTTCAGAGGCTCCACAACCTCAGCCACCCCAGCGCCCGCGTAAGCGCACGCCTGGTTGCTGACCGCTACGTGTGGCCACTCATGCGCAAAGACTGCAGCTCCTGGGCGCGCTCCTGCGTCGCGTGCCAACGCAGCAAGGTTTCACGTCACATTTCTTCGCCACTGGGAAACTTTTCCAGCACCTCTGCACGCTTCCAGCATGTCCACTTGGACATAATCGGTCCACTTCCTTTCTCAAACAACTACACATACTGTTTGACAGCCATCGACAGGTTTTCACGGTGGGCAGAAGTGTGGCCGATGACGTGCATAACAGCTGAAGAAGTAGCCGACACCTTCATAAACGGTTGGATCTCACGTTTTGGCGTCCCACTTATTTTGACCACAGATCAGGGAAGGCAATTTGAGTCTGCACTTTTCTGTCGGTTGTTGCAACTTTGCGCCACCAAACGCATACGCACAACGAGCTACCACCCACAAGCAAACGGCATGGTAGAGCGCCTCCATCGGCAATTGAAGGCAGCGCTTATGTGCCATGGTACCTCATGGAGCAAAGCCCTACCACTCGTTTTACTTGGCATTCGCACAGCTCTTAAAGAGGATTTACAATGCTCCTCTGCAGAACTCCTGTACGGCGAACCACTGCGGTTACCCGGAGAACTCGTCGTACCGGCAACAGACAACCGCGACACCAATCCAGAGGACTTTGTAGCCCGTCTTCGCTCCAAGATGGCCAGCCTACGTCCCACCCCCGCATCACGCCATGCAAACCCGTCGACATTTGTCTTCAAAGACCTGCTGACGGCTAGCCACGCATTCCTGAGGGATGACACGGTGAGGCGACCTCTACAACCACCGTACACCGGGCCGTACAAGATCTTGGCCAGAAGTCCCAAGACAATCACCCTGGAAGTTGCAGGCAAGAAGCACGAGGTCAGCATCGACCGCGTGAAACCAGCGCATCTGGAAGCTGAGCAAGACCCACCAGCGTCAACCACAGCTCACTCCACACCAGCTCCGGTCATCACGCCTCCAACTGCTGCACCGTCTGCTTCTCTGCAACCTGTTTCCCCCTCGCCTGCTCCTACAGTCGTCACCCGCACCGGTCGCAGAGTTAGGTTCCGCGACATCCTAGATCTGTAGGCATTGTATTTTTTTATTTTTATTTGTTATTGTTTTGTTTTTACCGGCTGTATTTTTCTCCGTAGGGGGGTGATGTGGCGTGTGTACGCGCCACTGTGCCGTGTGCACGCGCCACTAGGCAAAAGTCTCTGTATCCAAATCGATATATTTTGCGTGTCAAAACAAAAGTTTTAACAGCGCCCTCTTGCGCCACTACACTACACTACCGCAGACTCAACCGCGCAACAAGTAATCCGTCTCGCGGCTCGCATTTCTGTTTGTTATTTATAATTATTCTTGCTTATGTTGTGCCATTACCGATGTAAAACGTAATTGTAAATTCAATAAATACTGTGTAAAACTATTCTACAAGTTTCATTGGAGTGAGAAGTGTCCTGCGTCATTTACCGAGGACGCCCAGAGCATCCTCCAAAAAAGTATCTATACCGTAAATTTTTCCGAAGCGCGACTTTAAACATCTCGCTTCAAAGAAAAGTTCCGTAGCTATCTTACGACCAGTAATAAAAGCTATTTACGCCACCGCCGTTGAAGATGCAGCCTCATCCGAAACATCGATTTACAAACTGTATTCTTCGTACTTACATCATTTTTCCAGCACAAGCTTCGAAGAGGAAGTTAAATGGAAGGAATTGTGTAACTAAGTTTGAACACTATCTATATACTTACTAAAAGAACTAGCCTGTTACTAGATATACCTATGTGATATGTGTTGCACCATCGTTAAACTATCTACATTCACACACACACAAACTGTCGCCTTTATAATATTTATTTATTTATTTATTTATCGGCCTCAATATAGTATAAGTGGGGTATAATTTATAGGTCAACCGAATGCGTTCGCCTCGATCAGTATCCAACGTATTTAAATACGTATTCAATTTAGGTCTGAAAGATTATCTTTACAACGAAATAAGCAATCTGATAAATAGTTTAACACCGTCCTAGACAAAGCTAGTTAATATGAAATTTAGTCATAAGGCAACTTGGTCCTTCTACGCATTAAGTACACCAGTCTGAAAGGCTTCGTAAGTACGTACCTAGGTTTATTTTCAACTTACTTACCAAAACTAATCCGTACTACCTACTATAAGTATATTTGCCCACTTTCTGGCAAATAAATAGGTCGGGGATGTGCGTCTTTTCTTTCCTAAAACTATAATCTATAATGTAAAGAAGTTGGTTATCATGGAATTCGAAAAACAAACTTGGAAATTCTCCAGTGGAACTTTTTGCGGGACCGGAACCAACAGAATAAGTTCCCTATTACTAGATTGCTTCAGTTCACGTTAATTGGCTATTGCTTGAAAGAACTTCTGTCTTGCCGCTTTTTTATTCAGCTTTTGCATTTTTTCTTTGACTTTCTACTTTTATCAAAAGAATTTATATGACAAATTATTTAGTGTACCTAACTCTTTTTACAACTTATCTATCTTTTTTATTATTGATTATCTATATACAAATAAAAATAAAATTGAAGTGTCTGTTTGTAATATTAAAATAACAGTTTTATACTAAATGCATATGAAAGTATATACGGTACCTATAACAAAACAACCATTTTTTAAATCTATCTGTCTGTTTGTTCCGGGTAATCTCCGAAACGGCTGGACCGATTTTGTTAGGAATTTCACTGGCAGATAGCTGATGTTACAAGAAGTAAATTAGGCTACGTAGGCACAGCTAGTTTATTACTATAATATAAATACTCAACTCATTAGGTAATTAGGTATCTATTAGGATGAAGGTGCTACGCCATTTTTTTTATCCTTTAGTACCTACCTACCTACTTTTGTTTTATTTATTTACACCACCGACCTTTCTCACTCCACTAGGTATCTTTTCGTTAGTGGTAGGACTAACTCTACTGCGAGTGTCCGTCTGGGTTGTTACCACCACTTTGTGAGTGAATTCTGCTGCCAAGCAGTAGTGTGCAAGCATTACTGTGTTCCGGTTTGATGAGCAGAGTAACCAGTGAAATTACTGGGCTTATGAGACTTAATAACTAATGTCTCAGGGTAACGAGCGCACTGCAGTGCCTACGCAGGCCTTTGTGTTTCAAAGTTCTGGAGGGCACTGCAATTGTTATGGGCCGGCGTTATGCTTACCATCAGGCAAACGACCAGCTCGTCTCGCTACCAAATAAAATAAAATCCAAAGGTTGACTGTAAGAGATCGCTTTTAGCGATAAGTTCACCCATTGTACGTACTTTAGTGCTATGCTTGTTAATTCTGTACACTCTTAATTTTAAGTCTGGTGTACCTACAATACCTGCAGCATTTGGTTTTGTATTGTTTGTATACTTTGACTTTCTTCTTCGGTCATAACTCCTGCGGTCTTCTACCTTGGACAACAAGCCGGGGGTCGGAAGTTTCAAAGAAGTCGGACTCATGATTGCTATAAATAATTATATCCTTATGATAACCTAAGTACGCTAAAAAGTAGATTGCAAGTACATATATGCATGCAGAATATAGAGATATATAAAGATAAAACTCAAAATTGAAAGGCACACTGAACTATTACAAACTCAAGGTTATCAAATCTGTTACCTATACCGGTCAGTCCTATCACAACTTATCTCTTCCACCCAATTCAAAAACAAAGTAAAACCATATGCAGGACATAAGAAGAAAAAGATAGGGCATAAAAGATTAACATTTTGATGAAGACATCGAACGCGTTCAATTGTTCATTAATAGCCACTCATTTAATTTACCCACATAACTCAGCGCCTGGTCGTTCATTGCATTGTTTATATATATTACGTTATGAAAATCATTTCCCCGTAACCAGTTAATGAAATAAAGCCCGTTCACACCGCGGCCCGCTCTCGACATCTGTAATTGCGCTCAAAGCATTCAGACTGAGCCTTTGCTTTGTTCGAATACCCTCCCTTTATTATTATTTCCGTCTTTCCTACGGAAACATCCACTCCTACACTATACCCGACACAGTACAAGTTCTGTCAGTAAGGAGACTAGATATTTATGATATAACATTAGGAATACCGCAATGAAAAATGACGTATGTACTACGGACTGACAAGCTGACAACGCACCTATATTCAAGTTTAAAAATATTTATTCATATGATCCACAGGAGAGCGCTCATGAAAGTTAAATAACTCTAATGCCCGTTCCAACTTTTTTTTGTACGCGAGACGAGCTGGTCTTTTGCCTGATGGGAAGCATAACGCCGGCCCATAACAAATGCAGTGCCACTCAGAACTTTGAAACACAAAGTCCTGCGCGGCACTGCAGTGCGCCCGCTACCCTGAAACATTAGGTATTATGTGTCATAAGCCCAGTAATTTCACTGGCTACTCTGCCAATCAAACCCGAACACATTAGTACTGCTTGGCGGCTGACTTCACGAGCAAAGCAGTACCAACCCAGACGGACACTCGCTTTCAAGTATAGGTACAACCGATTGACAAAAAAGGCAAAAAACTCCTCGGCATTCTTTTTTTTTAATACTTATAATGTTATAGGTAAGTAATCTCTTACAAGTACCTAAAATTCTTATTATTTCATAACCTAATTATATTTACCTATCATTTGTTAGGTAGGTAGTTAACTAGTTAGGTGCACTAAAATTGTCCTACCAATTATGTAATTTCAAATTGGTACAATTCGGTTATTTCGACAGTATAAATAGGTATTAGACCTACTGCTTAGATACTGAACTAGGACACTACCTACCTAGATAAATATTTTTGGAGAACCTTCATTTGTATTCCAATATTCGCGGCGTATTGTTCTTGTAGTTCTTTGTAATAATACTAATAATACTTACTAGGTTAAGTGTTCGGTAGAATCTAATTCTCTTTCAATGTGTTTGCAGATGGTACTCACATTAAATGATGTACCTATTAATTGGAAAGGAAAGCTTTTGCTGAAAACAATCAGGTCAAGGAAAGCTTCGCACATTGAAACATTGGGTTTGTTTCCTCCTTACTAACAAAAAAAGTATCAATGAAGTCAGACGACGCGTGAGTTACAACAAACTTCCTATTTTGACTTTCATCCCCTCTCCCAAGGGAGCCGTTCTGCATATTTTCGGGATAAAAAGTATCCTATGACCTACCTCGTAGCATGAAATCAAATCATGCCAAGTTTCATTGGAATCCAGCTTCTGCAATGAACGCAAACTGGTTTGAATAGAGGTTTTAGAACTCGTAGAAGCGGCATTGAGCGTGATTTTTCCATGATTTGCGCGTTAACCATCACTCATGCATTAATCTGTGCCCCTAATCAAGATCTGCGTGAAAAAAAAACTATTTAATTTAAAAGAAATAGGTATTGTGACCCTAAGCTACCGTGTTTGTAAAGCACTCGATCAAACAGTGGGGTTGTAATATTTATAAATGTTATATATATTTTAACGCCATCTATTTAAAAACCGTAAAACTTATCAGTACTATCACATACTATTACGGGCCTTACTTAGTTCTTCATTGCCGTTACGCGCAGCCCTCAAGCAACCCTATCTTCTGAAATAAACGCGGCGACAAGTATCTCCGCCTCACCGGCGCGGCGTGGCGGTGATGAGCTTATTATATTTTTCTTTTAGTTTGTTACTGTTTGTTCACTATCCTACAGCTGGCCACCTGATCTTACTCAATGACATTTAGCCAACTTAGATCAATTGTACATACTGTATGGCAGGCAAGCTACCAACCATCCTTATGTGTGCGGCCATGGCAGCATCTTCAAGCTGACCTCGTGGTAAAATCCAATCAGAAAGTAACAGTACATAATAAGTGGTAGAATAGAATAAAATTATTTATTGGCCTTATAACAATATGTAATCAATCAGACTGGAGATTAGATTGGCATCTAACTAGATTAATCTCAACTTCAACATGCTCCATATCACACTGGTAGATGAGTGAGCTCGAGCTCACCTAAACCTAGGTCGACCTAAAGGTATAATTTACAAAGTTTATTGTTTACCCTAACCTCAAGTTTAAGTTTTCAAGTTACCTCAAAAAGATGAAATATTTATAGATCAATTTTAAGACTTGTATAACACCAAGTCCAATTCAATGATATTGGTCTATAATTCTTGCAAGAATAGGAATTGCTCACACAAAAAGGGCCAATAAACAGCCTAGTTGCGGAAAAGAGCCCACTCACTATGTGCTGATAGGATAGGATTGCTATCTCTGAAAACAAATACAATTTTAAAGTTAACAAAGGCCAAGTTTTTGTGAACATTTATTTTGCATATTATAAATCTACTAAACTAATTACAACTACACCAAAACTATTTAGATTTCGCTTGAACACTTGATAACTTTGTAGGGTCATACTTGTATGTTTTTTGGAGAGGCCCCCTACCAGCTTTTGTAAAGATCATCTCATCTACTCTTTGTCGGTCAGCCAAATTTTTTGAAATCTTTAGGTTGGTCCATGACTCTTTGGCTCCTGCAACAAAGCCTTTCTTTTTCATTGGCAATGCATCAGGTGAATGTTTTAACAAGGCAGGAATTTTGAAATGCTCTCTGACTGCAGGGATTTTCAGTATACTGACTTGCAACAGAGAAATAAAGTTGCTTGAAGTCCAATAAACTAAGATAGCCCCAGGGAAGTTGATAGTGAAGGGGAGCATGACTATGGGGATGGCTCGGAGGACATATCGCATGACCTGCATGTTTGATGCATCCAGGCGGCCACCATCCACTCCAACTTCTATTGTAGCCCACATTGTAGCGCTTGTGATCAAAGGGAGTATGAAAAATTGGTCAGGTACAGTTAAATCTAAAAACCACCAAAGCCCACCAGTAGAAAGACTCTCAACTGGACAGTTTGCCATTCCTCTCAGACCCACAAAGAACGAAATAAACAAAGGTGCTTGGGCTAAGGGAACAATCATGTTTTTTACAGGATTCATTCCTTTTTCCTTCATAAATAGCATCATTTCTTGAGCATATCGAGCCGCCTCAAGCTGATTGCCAGTTTGTCTTGCCTGTGTCATTTTCATTTGAAGCAACTGGATTTCTGGCAAATTATTATTCATTCTTGCCGTATTTCTTTGGGAAATAATGACAAGAGGAAACATGGCCAATCGGACTACAACCGTGCCAATAAGTATGGCTCCCCACCATGGGACATCAAGGGAAACGTGTAGATATTCTAGAGCGTTTTGTACAAGACCAACGGGACCCCAACCACCAAGGCCGATGCTTGCAAACGTTGGTTCTCCATTGGCGGCCAGCGATTGAACTGCACCTGTTAAATCGACGATTGTTGCAGGATCCGGGACTGGAGGAGGCTCCGGTATTGCATCCACAAAAGTAGCTGTCTTCCCAACATCGCTACCACCGGTTGAAGCGAATCTCACTGATCCAACTGAAGAAAAAGCGTAATAAACTCTTGCTTTTCTAACCTCAAAGTTTTCGGTACATATTTTTATAATAGCACTGCGACGTCCATGCCGACTAAGTAATTTAAACATTGTAAATGTAGGTATTTCTTTTAACAAAGATTTATTTGATATAATGATTTAAAAATCACTAATTTCCGTATTTACAATTTTTATTACGGCACATTTGACATTTTTGAGTTCTGACAAGAAAGTGTCAAGTGACCTGTGACACTGACATTCTATTCACTTCACTATTGACTGGACAGTCAAATGAACGTCAAATTACCAATTTTTTTTATCGATTTTTTTCTACCCCGTCCTAACTTTTATATGTCTTGGGAAGCGAAGGGGAACGGGGAGTTGGGGAGGCACTTTTAACTTTTTGCTAGGTTTGGACACCACGAATTAAACACAACAAACGGTTATATAACTCCCAGAGTAATATTAATATTTATTATGCGCACAAGTCTCGCAACATGTAAAAGAAAATAGAAAAAAATATTTGTAACCTGTAGAAAACAATATCAATTTGTCTATAGGTAAGAAAGTAACATCTTTTTAATTCTATTTCTAGACCTGGATACATAAATCAGTTACAGTACAGTCTGTGCCGATGTCATAACTCATTTGTCCCTTTTGTCAGTGTCTCAAAGAAGCTGTCAAGCGGAAAGTAAATTTTTAATTTTTGTCAACTGAACTCTTCAAAATAAAAATTTAAAAACACGTGAAATTTCATTGAATGAAATGATAGGTTATAGTTATAGTAAACATTCAAAGTTTACATTCCAAACCAAATACTTATTTAGTTACATGTTGGTTGATGTGTTAATCTATCCTGAATAAGTTAATGTTAATAATTCGACATGTCTCACATATCTTTTCCATTCAAGAAAACTAGCAAAGCAGTCTTCAAAAAACCTGCAACTGCTCTCTCGCAGGATGAAATTTACTGGGGGAAACTAGGAGTAAGAATACCTACTTTTTTTAGTTACTAATTGATTTTGTAACTGGTACTTTAATTGTTTCCAACTTGCTATATTTTGCAGACGCCAACATTAGTAAAGGAGTATGGCGCCATAGATTATTTAGACTTCAGCCCAATCGAACCGTATTACTTTGCCGCAACATGTTCCGTCAGAGTTCAGGTAAATACTGAATCAAATTTTTATTTCTTAATCTCTTCCTCGTCATCAACATTAGCTGGAACTTAGAAGACATCCACTGCTAAACTTAGACATACCTCATTCGCCTCTCCATACCTTCCTGTGGTTGAGGGAGTATGTGTGCAACAAATGCAGAAATATAAACTGAAATTCAATTAGTGATTCCATCCTAACCTTGTAATACCTCCCTATATATAAAAAGGGAAATTAATTTAGAGGAAGAGCTTTTTCTTCCTTTAAAATAAATAACAGTTATAAATTTATAAAAACAACTAAATTTGAAACTATAACTTATGCATGCCTAGTTAAAGTATAATTTTGCCATGTATAATAAAAATAAATAAATATTGTAGTAAATAATTGTAACTAATGTACCTATGTAATGAATGTAATGTAAATTATTATAAATAATTATGATGCAGCTACTAAATTATAGTAGCTACTCACTTTTATAACACAGTGCTCACTGCTAACCGCCATTTAATTTAATTTTAGTTGAAAATTGTGTTTCTCTGTGAATGTATATCCTTCTGAGAAATAAATTCTTAAACCACAACATCATTCATCCGTACTGCTGACCCAACATACACAACATACAATATGTACCTTTGCTAAATTATAGATTAACCGTATAGTTATGTATTCTATGGCTAAATCTAGTCAGTTGCATATTACTAAACAATTATTTTTTTTTACATTAACAATCATTGTATCCCTAAGCTGTAACTATCTTTTTCAGATCTACGATCCTATATCTAAAGCAGTGACAAAGAACATATCAAAGTTTCAACAGGCTGCATATGGTGGAACATTCCGTTCTGATGGCCGTCTACTGGTTGCAGGTAGTGAAGATGCAGCTGTTAAACTGTTTGATGTATCTTCAAAGAATGTGCTGAGAGTATTTTCAGGACATACTGCACCTGTAAGTAGAAATGTTTTTGTCATTACATTAATGCTATAGCTAAATAAGTACATCTAACTTTTGTTATGTGGTAGAAGTAACTCTTCTGCGAGTGTCCGTCTGGGTTGGTACCACCTCTTTTTGCTCGTGAAGTCTGCCACCAAGCAGTTATATAGGCACAAGTATTACGGGTTTGATGAACAGAGTAGCCAGTGAAATTACTGGGCTTATGAGACTTAATACCTAATGTCTAAGGGTAACGAGCACACTGCAGTGCCGCACAGGCATTTGTGTTTCAAAGTTTTGAGTGGCACAACAATTGTTATGGGCCAGCCTTATGCTTACCATCAGGAAAACAACCAGCTTGTGTCATTATCAGATTACCTTACTATTATTATAAATCAGAAAGTTGTTACTGCTGCGATGATACTGTCAGAAGTAAAATCTTTGCATCCTACAATGTTGCAATATATATTGTTAATATCCTACTTAATATATAATAAATGTGTAAATTAATGTTTTTTACCATTTATCTCTTGAAATACTAAACCAATTTTCATAGAATTCGGAGTGTAGATAGTTTAGGCTCTGGAATAATACATAGGCTATAAAGATAAATACCACGCTGGTAAAGCTACAGGTGAAAGCTAAAATTTGTATTTGTACATGTTTAATCTTACTCATAATGCTAGTGTGAAAGTGCAGGTGAAAGGCCTGTAGCGGTACACATACATACCTACATGTATACATGTCTACACTTAATCACAATAATACATGCAACAACATTGAACATTATAATATACCAGTGTGGGGGAACCGTAAAAACTTGGATACATACATTTCTAAACTCTAATAAAGTTTATTAAACTTAAATATTATTTTGTAGTAACAATAAGTAAGTTGTATGCTGTATAATGTCAGTCACTATTTGATGCTTATCTTTTACTATAAATAATTACAGGTACACAGGACATACTTCACGAAAGACCAAGCCAAAGTTCTCAGCTGCTCAGACGATAAATCAGTTGGTTTGTGGGATATAGCTGTTGAAGAACAAATTGCTTGTTACAGTGAGCATAGTGACTACATTAGAGCTGGAGCCCCTAGTCCCATCTGTGCAGACCTTTTTATGACAGGAAGTTATGATCACACAGTCAAATTGTTTGACTCCAGATCAAAAGAAGCAATAATAACTGTTAATCATGGAAGTCCAGTTGAATCAACACTGTTCTTACCATCTGGTGCTATATTCATAAGCGCTGGAGGCACAGAGATCAAAGTCTGGGACATATTTAATGCAGGAAGACTTATATCATGCATTTCTCAGCATCATAAAACAGTGACGACTCTATGCCTTGCAAGTAATAATAGTCGGCTAATGTCTGGCTCCTTAGATAGACATGTCAAAATATATGACATTGGCACATTCAGAGAAATTCATAACATTGATTTTCCAAATGCTGTATTAAGTATGGCTATTTCAGAAAATGATGACATATTAGCTGTTGGCATGATTGATGGCATAATATCAATAAGAAAAAGGAGAGAAGCAGCTGTAAAATCAAAAGAGAAGAAAGGACAAAATATGTTCAAATTCGCCCCTGATAATTTGAGACGGCGCAAACGCAACAAGCGCTTGATGCTACAAAAACCAAGAGGCCCGCCAGCTGACATGGTGGTGAAAGGACCTAAAATTACAGATAAAAGTTCAGACTACGAAAGACACCTTAGAAAAATGGAGTTCACACAGGCATTGTCTGTGGTCCTAAAACCACATTGTCTATTAAAACTTCCTCATGTAACTGCTGGATTGTTACAAGAATTGTTGAGAAGAAAAGTCCTTCATAGAGCTTATGACAATTTGGAAGAGAAAAAAGTTGAGATATTATTAAAATACTTTAAAAAATACCTCGGACAGACAAGATTTACTACAACTATTATTGATGCTGCAAATGTATTTGTAGATGTATTTGAAAGCCAAATGCTTAACTTTAGTGTTGATGTAATGAGGTTGTATAGAATGTTTCTAAAGGACTTGAAGGATGAAATAGAAGTTTGTAAGAGAGTGAGTGAACTAGAAGGTGCAATTTGTCTTCTACTTGCTGGTGCCCAGTTAAGGGCAGATACAACTACCGAGCTAAATGACACATTTTTACCATCAATCAAAGCACAGAAAGATATTGTAATAGATGTTTAAATAAAATATTGTTACATACTATGTATTTATTGTTTTATTAAAGCTGTTTTGGTTTAAACCAAAAATTTTGCAATATTTAGGTATTGTATAATAATATAATTTTATTACAATGTCCAACATAGAGTACATATTAGAGAAAGATATTTGATGAGTGGAATACCACCCTTATAACTTATTTACCTATCCGGCATTAAATAGACTCAAGTTTTGTATGCAGCACAGCACAGAATAGATAAAGTACAAGAGGAAATTAGTTACAGTTAGTAAGTAGGTACTACTAATAGTTAAGCTAAAGAAAAATTTTCGCTAAGTATATTACTCGTAATGTTCAATAGGATTATGAATGTATATTTTTTGTTTGTAAAATGTGACACTTGAAACCTAGGGTGAATTTATTAAATTCTTTCTTTTAGCTTGAAATTCTTCAAAGCGAGGATTTACAATAACTTTTATTTAATAATTTCTGTTTTCACCAACGATGATAAAGGCGATTAACTAACTCATAATCAAAGAGTATAATAACTATCCATAAAGGAGCTCATAATGTAAGCCACAGATCAATAACAAGCAAAATCCTAACCATAAACCGTTAGAACACTCCATGGTTGATGAAACGTTTTTTTTTGCCCTGGGCACCTAAATTATTTTGGCATCTACTATCAACTACGGTTGGTGAAAACGAGCATTAGTTTTCTTCATGCGGCGCGGTGGCTGTATCGTGGTTTACAATCTTAGTATTGGCAAATGAGAAATAATTTTCAAATAGGTTTGTAAAATTAAGAAGGGCACCGAAATGGTCGCTTATCCTTACTTATTTTATGATTTCTAATTTTGTAGCATAATAATAAAACACTTACTGAACCCAATTATAGATGGCGGTATTTAACATTGTTCTTGCGTTAGCATGTCTAGTAAGTCTGTGTTACTATTTGACTACGTGGTTTGATTGACGACCGTAAGATGTCAGTTTTATCAGAAAACAAGTTTGTTACTTTTTTTCACTCTTCAAGTTTTAAAAAAAAACGCGTCGCAATCTGTTACATGGCCAATCACGCGCATTTGACGGCGTTTTATTACTGTTTTTTCCAAATTGGTGTCGTTAAAATACTAAATAGTGTTTTTCCCAGTAAGTTCGTTGTGTTAAGACTATTCTCCTCCGGCTGTGTTGAATTTATGCTCCTAGCGCTTGTAAAAATACTAATATCTATTATTCTAGTGAAAGTATAAAGTGAAGAATCGCGTGGTTCCCATGATAACTATTTCAGTGTTTAAAAATAAATGAAGGGGTAAAAGCTAGAGTTGTTTTATTCTCAAAATAAATAGTGTCCAAGTATGCAGGCATAATTTTATGTGAATTAGTTTTTCTTTAACTTTGTTATTATTATTTAGCCATTAGTAAACTAGTAAATAGCTCGGCTCTATATAATATAGGCACGTTTATAGGTATACTTAAACCTATATAGGTATTTAATATAGCTATATCGACATCAGTATTAGTTCCTGAATACGATGTCGGAGAGCGGCACTTTCGCGTTTCCTATTTTGACAGCTGAGTTAGGTCTCTATTCCCCTCAAGGAATTTATTTGGGTATTTCTTGATTCCCCTAGCTAAACCAGACCTCTCTGTCACAGATAAGTAATATAATATGTAGCTCTCAGTGTATATAGTACTATCTGTGCTAAACCCTTTTGCCAATCAATCGCACAGATTAGTTTAGTACCTAATCCACAGACTTATTACAAATCTGTGACCTAATCAATCGAGCGAGAATGAAGCAAGCAAAGACCGATTGATACATTAAATACTTGTCTTTAAACTTGAAATTGGCAAAATACACAAACCGTGTCTGGCCACGAAAGAAGAAAAAAAAACTACTTGTCTATGACTATGACTATGACTAGTAGTGTTCAAAGTTGCTTTATGTCTATAACTTGCTTAATGCTATTTGCTTTATTTTAAAAGCATGCTATTTTTCGTGCTTTTTTTATAGCATGCTTTTTTTAAAAGCATATTTGTTACGCCAAAACGGGCGGGCACAAATAAAGCATGCGAGGAGGTGACTGTTAACTCGCAGCTCCTACCTTATCGTTGGACAGACAGCATGCTTTATAAGAATATTAAGTACGTACATCGCGTATATGAATTTATTACGATAAAATAGAACAGTAAAAAAGAAAAATGAACTTTCCTTCATACTTTCCAGGCTTAGGACTGACTATAATTGATTAAGTGTTATTATGAAATAAAGTATATTAGTATGTAAGGATTGTAAGGCGATAATAATTATAGTCAATATTTCACTTAAAAAGCACAACGCAAAATAGCGCGTAGATCGCAAATTCGCACGCGGGGCGTTATACGATGACGCACGGCGGCCGATAGCAATCGCTAGCATGCGACGACTGGCCGCCGACACGCCGCCCGGCGTGCTACTTGCTTTGCGTTGCTACTTGCTATTGCTTTGCTACATGCTTTGCATTGCGACTTGCGATGCGCGATGGACAGATAATATAAGAGAGTGCGAAATAAAGCAAATAGCATCAAGTGAGAGCCACGATAGCATTTGCTATATGATATGTATAAAAAGCACGGTGCTTTATTTTGCTATATGCTATATTAACCACCACTAACTATGACCATAAAAAATGTTGTTGGATGTCCGTCGGACAAAATGACGTTTCGTAAAAATCCCAATGAAAATTGTTAATTTTCTTGTGTAATTTGCTAGTCCTAAAGTGTTGTGACAATGCAATAAAATAGTATAACCAGAATGCATAAAATAAGTGGGAAACAACTGCTGCTCAAATTAACGACGTGAGGCAATAAACTTGTAAGTTCACTTCAAAGGTTTCGTGTTATTAATTTTTGCTCTCAGTACTCTTGTTTCTTCACTACTACTAAAGTATTTTTTGCATTGCACCTCGATATTCGTTTATAAATAGATTTTGAAAAAAAAAAAATAAAGGCAGGTTAGAATTTTTGATAGTGAATCTTGGCCCCAGATAAAAACCGCTTGTTTTTCATAGATATATCACACTTAGTGCTGAAGATGGACGAGAAAAGAGTAGCAGATTATTTTGTGGTAGCCGGGCTGCCGGAGGAGCCTGAATTGCTAGACGATTCTGACTCTGGGCATTTGAAAGGATATAGTACTAAAGCTCCTATCACTGATATAGGTAAGTTTTTACGTATTTTTGTCAATATAATTTAATTAGGCAAAACAGCTGCTTTGTATCACAACACATACTTCATTAAACACATGCATAAATCTTATCCATTATAAATATCCTTGAATTAATTCCAGAAAGTGTATTTAAAAAATTGTCCATGGGTAAAATGTAAAATAAAACTAGGTAATGCTTAATTCAAATCCTGATAAAAAAAATACAGTACATACCTATTTATAATTTATTTTTTTATTAATAAACAAATTCATTAATTATCAATGCATTTGTTATGCCACATTGAGTATTGTTGTTGATAACATATGATAAAAAGCTAATTTTATTTCTGATGATAGTAAACATTAGGTCACATTTCTATGGTACTATATTGGTTATTAAAAGTTTAGCTCCTAGATGTTCTAGGTTTGATTTCTTCAATGGTGTAAATGGATCATTCATTGTTATGGGATTAGCACTGCATGGGCTAGCCTTTAAAATCTCTACAAGCTTTGTAATGTTGGCTTCCAACTGCCCTAGAAGCTCTGTAGGTACTTACGCATCTTTCAACTGTTTGCTTTTTTAGTTGTCTGCTGTTTTATTTTTAGCAGCAAAAAGTTTTTAAGCTACACTACACATATTTGATAACTACCTATGTGTTAAAACGTAAACTTTGTTCCAAATATAGGATGAGTAAACATGTCAGGGAGGAAGTAATTAATCATTAAAGTCCAGCGGACCTCAATGGGTTTTCTAGGTCACACATGTGTAGTTTATTAATATTTTGGTCATACCTGAGCAGTCACATACCATTTTACATAATTAATTGGCTTGATGCCGGTTAAATAGACTTCGGCTTACTAATAAATGTTGTGTACTAGTAGGTAGATAGTTACATAGTGCATAATGGATCTTGGCAGTTACCTAGCAGCCTTAAGCCCAGTAAAGTTCACTATGAATAGTTTCTATCTCAGTCACTTGTCATATCAAAATTACTGGGCTTATGGAACTACCTTATGTCACAGGGTTGAACCAGTGCACTGCAGCGCTCTGCAGGTCTTATTGTTGTAAGGTTCTGAGCGGCACTGCAATTGTTATGGGCTGGCACCACAGTTTTACAATCTATGACATTATGCTTACTATCAGGCAAACAACCTGCTGATCTTGATACCCAATAGTATAAAATCAAAATATATTACCTGTTAGTAATGCAGTTTCGTATTTGTCGGCATATGGCGCCACCCTCACTGCTAGCAGAAATTCAAATAATAGACACAATCTTTTCTCGCTCTAGTAATATGAAAAATTTTGTGTTTCGCTTGGCAGTTATATTATTTTGAGTCTGTTATCTTTGAAACCCTCGTTACGCTCAGGATTCTAGTTTTGAACTGCTCACTTAACTCATAGTTTAATCTTAGAATTCTTCCTTGGGTTTCTATTGAAGTACTCGCATCAAATAACAATTTAGCAGCTTTGCATAACAAATAACTACCCTTGACCCTTTACTGCCCCAATGCTTGTCAAAGACCTCCCTTAATCTTAGAATTCTTCCTTGGGTTTCTATAAAAGTACTCGCACCAAATAACAATTTAGCAGCTTCGCATAACAAATAACTACTCTTGGCCCTTTACTGCCCCAATGCTTGGCAAAGACCTCCCCCAAGTCCTTTCAAATGTCACTATTTAGCACCATATTAAGTCAGCCTTATTGGTGTGTATCCAAGTCATCTCACCATCTCTTTCTGGGCCGGCCTCGGTGGCATTGTCCATCTACAATTTTATTCTATAGACACCCAATGTACTATGACCTTTGCCCCCGGTTGGGATGCATGCAACTGACATGAACAGCCCAATTCCACTTCAGCCTGCCAGACTAACATGTGCACCACAACAAAATTTTGTCTACTGTTTGGTCTCTCTCGTTCTCCTGTGAATACAACACAATTATGCAAGATATATGCATCAACAAAATTTTGTCACAGTGCGCATGTTAACTCGGCTGGTAGTATGTTTACCTAAATTTGTTGAATTACACACAACAATAAACAATAAATTATATTTATTATAGTTATGATTATATTCTCAGATAGTATTCAAGGTTCCTGGAAGCTGTTTTCTTACACACATTACACTTATTGACTTACAAAATGAATTTGTGGTTTGGAATCACATTACAAGGAATTGATACCCAATGGCCACTTTCCATAGGAAGTTAATGTATGAAATAATGTGATGACTCACAAGTGTACTAAATCATGCATGATACTAAAATTGATAGTAAGTAAGTAAATAGACTACCCCACCCAGGTTTAAAAATGATATCAGCCAATGTTTAATGATAAATAATGATAGAGTTGCTGCCGGCTGTGTAGTGATTCCATATCAACCATGTATGTTTTCGGGATAAAAAGTAGCCTATCTATGTTACTCTCCGGCCCATGAACTATCTCTATGCTAAAAATTATGTTGATCTATTTCTCCTTTTGTTGCTTCAAAAAAGGTGCCATTCTAGTTGTAAAATGCCGACAACATCCGAAAAGTTTGGACTTTACTCAGTAGGTAAAACTCCTGTCGCATAAGCTTATTAACTTTAAGTTGTCACCGATAAACATACCAGTTTTTGTGAAAGCCTACAAGTTGAAGCGTCTTGTTCCGATTATCGGCTAATGAGTGTAACTGGTATAATCTGCACATCGAGGGGTTAGTTCTCGATGAATCCACGGTACTCGGGCAACTGGGGCGATTCCTTATCGAGAGATACAAGCTTTATATTCCCTCAGTAGTTAGTATAGTGCTTTATGTTTGGAGCTGATTAGTTTAGCTATAGAGTTGTTTTAAAGGATGTTGAGTTTTTACTAAAGGTAGACAGTAAACTTAACTAAAAGTGATTTTAATCAAGCTTAGTAATAATCCGGAGTACGTTCTAAAATACGTACTTTGATTATGAACCTCGTTCTGTCTTCGTAGAATACGTAGTGTAGGCCGGTCACCCACTATAGGTGGACCGACGGCACAACCGCGGGGAACAGATGGATGCAAGAGGCCAATCCAGGCCAATCCAAGCCGATCCAAGTAGTTTTCTATGGGGGAGGCCTATGTTCAGCAGTGGACGTCTACCGGCTGATGGAGAAATAAAAATCTGTTACGTGCAAAAACTCACTAGCTTTAAGGCATCAGTACCTACTCAATAATTTAAAAATAAAAACTGTAGGTAACGCCGTGACGCTGTCATGACAAAAGCTGAACTCACGCGACATTGAAAGAGTACTTATCATAAATCTCTTCCAAAGAGAACTCTGTACGAAACGTAACCACCTTTTCGTACAACCAAAAGCCTCCACATATTAATTTTTAGTGCCTTGAAATGCTTTAAATAGTTATAGGCTGAAAATTGTTTCTATAGTAAAATCACTGGCATTTTACTCGTACTTTACTGTATAATAAATTGACCGCATTATTATAGTGTGAACGAATGAACTCAACAACCTACAGTTATTGCTCTATTACAATGCAATTGGCCTATGAGATGTAGCTATCCATTCCTTATGACAAATTGATCTGTACATCTAGTATCTATTATCTATCTATACAATTAAATAAAATTGAAGTGCTGTTTGTAATGTCAAAATAACACATTTTTACTAAATGCATATGAAAGTATATACGGTATCTTATATAACAAAACAATTTTTAATTTGTTTGTTTTTCTTTGTCTGTTTTTTCTGGCTAATCTTCGAAACGGCAGGACCGATTTTGACGGGAGTTGCACTGGCATCTAGCTGATGTTATAAGAAGTAACTTAGGCGTAACTTTTAGGGCGAGCCGCGGGGCACAGCTAGTTCTCAAATAAACAGATGAATCTGTACTCTTTATTTTTGATTATCTGTACTACTCGTAGGTAGGTAAGTAACTATTAATATAATCTATTTAACATATTCATTGTTCAAACAATGCTTGCTGAATATGTACATCTAGCATATAAACATTGTTCTTATGTAAGATTATTGAATGAATGTTGGACACCTGCGTCGATAATGTTGCTCACCATTATTACCATAGTAAAATACTATGTTATCACTCACGGTAGTTAAGTGGGTTATATGCATTTATTTATACTTTTTATTGAGCCGTCGTTGAGTTTCTTGTACCTTCTAAATGGTGTAGGCTTAGGAATGACGCAGTTACAGTCACTGCAACTTCCACGAGCGCCCATATCGGGCCCATGTGAAGCTTTAGCTAGATTAGGGCCCGCTTCAAACAGATGCATTCTTGGCGCCGCGGATCTTCTCTCCAGATTCCGCATTCCGATGACGGCCAGGCCGAGGTTCGTACCTACTCCATGGTACACAAGTGCCATGCATAATACAATTCAGTTCATGGAGTGACCTCGTGCTATTGGCATAACACCATTTTCTTTTAATGACCCCGTTCTGCGCTCTTTTACTATCAATATATTTATTTGAATTTGTGAAGAGTTAGGTAGGTACGTTAAGACAACTGCTATACAATATAGAGAATCCTTTTTCATAAAATACAATAAATAATTATTGGGTAAATTAGAACCTGATTTTCCATTTTATTTATTGTATTGGTCAACAATGGACTTGACATGTCTGTGACCTCTAACCTCTGCCGTTATATATTGATCGTTCATTGAAATCATTCAATCTGTAGCTTACTTCTGTAAGCTCATGAGTTCATTGCCACAGAGCACAGACCTCTAGACGTGTCAATAGATACATTGTTTGTCTGACGTAACAACGCACGCATTCTTTTGTATTAAGAATAGTTAATTAGTCTGAGAGATAGCGGCGTGTTTACATTTCGAGCAACTTCGATTTTGTAATGCACCTAGTAGGTAGGTACCTACTAAGTATACCTTGTGTATTATAAACTAGTTTCCAGTTTACAGTGATCATTTTGCATGAATGCAATAACGTTTAAAAAACATTCGTGGCATTGTAGTGAATCCGCTATAGTAGCTAAATAAAAATAGGATTCTCAAGGACAGTTGCTGTTATACTCTCATAAGTTTTGGCGACGCATTATCAACTTGAGGGCCAAGCGAGCAATAAAAATGTAGCACCATGCCAAAGCTGCTTTTATCTATGTTTTTTTATACTATATTATATCGAGACGAGCCGGTCGCCGGACCATAACAATTGCAGTGCCACTCAGAACTTTGAAACACAAAGGCCTGCGCTCGTTACCCTATGACATTTTAGGTATTATAAGTCTCATATATAAGCCCAGTAATTTCAATGGCCTCATTGCTCATCAAACCGGAACGCAGTAACGCTTGCACATTACTGCTTGGTGGCAGACTTCACGAGCAAAGTGGTGGTACCAACCCAGACGGACACTCGCAGAAGAGTTAGTCCTACCACCAAGTGTAAGTAAGTTTTCTATTTACCCGAATTTTTTAGGTCATTCAGGATTCGAATCATGGACCGAGGGATAGGCGGGCGATCTCACTACGACTGAGACATAAATATAAATACCTACTGCCTTTCATCTGGTATTATATCCCTGTAGCTTGACTGCCTTGTATATACTTTTTCACGTTTCCGTGGCGTGATGTGTCACGGCAACTTTACTTCCACATTTATTACATAGGCGTATAAGCATCGAGATACTAACCCCGAGAGATGAAATACTGTACTATCACATCTCACAACAATGTATTTTGCTATAACTAATATCAGCGCACGGGGGGAATCGGCGCGAGGCGGTGGCTTAGCCAATCAGAGCGCATTATGTCTTGGCAAAAATGGTGGAATTTATTTCGTGCAAACTAAACGTGAAGTGCAGTGGCACTTCTTGAGGTTAGTATGTCGATGTGTATAAGACAGTCAAAGAAGTTAAGTTATTTTATTACAATAAGGTATGATTAACACTGACTTCATAATTTGCCTTGTTAAGTTCTGTTCAAATTTTTTAAAGGAATTTGGTGAATAAATATTACGTGTCATGTCCACAAGAATACGTTCTTTGTAGTTGTTTACATTGTTAGCCCTAATTAGACTTATTTCAAAGTATACTATAATTACTATACGCTTGTTTTCAGTCTTGAACTTATTAATAGCGTTATTATAGGCGTGTTTTTTTTTAATTACAACTATTGAACAACAACTTTATAATAATTTTCATTCCGTATTTATGGCGAGTGCACAATGCACATCAGAGACTCCTCGATACGCTCGTATTCACAACGAATGAAATCAAAAGATTTGTTTGTTTTTAATGTAGGTACTTAGCGTCCCCATTTTTAGGGACTGGGGAGCCCATTTTAGGGGCACCCTCGCGCGTCGCTTTTGCCGTTACTAGCCGTTTGTGCGCCCAATGCGAGCTTCTATAACTGCGCCCTAATGGCTTTTTGTGCGCCTTTTGACTACTGCGTCGTAATGTTCTAATCTAACCCGAATCTGATCATTTACTCACCCTCTCCAGGGTTTGCGCTCTGTGCCTGGGCACCGCTGGCACTGCCCTATTTATATATAATGACGACGACGACAAAACACTACAAAATATACTCGTACGATTTTAATCTTTAAGTCAAGGTGAATTTCTGTATAAACTATTTACCAATGTCAATTGGTTTTTGTTCACGAAGGTCACGTATTGTCTATAAAAGGCGAAAACGACCCAAGCGCCTCTAAAGGAAGCTTGTGTAGTTCCTATCGAAGCGTGCAGTCAAACAAATTGATCTCTAATGAACCGTTTTCTTTGTAGAATATCTAGAGAAATTGGTAGGTCAAGTGTATTCGCCATCTTTGACCACATCTTCGGGCGAGTTAGCAGTCAAACGCTTACCTATATATATATAGAGGTAAAGTCGATTGTAAGTCGGTTTGCTGTTGTCTGCAACCGCTAGGCCTGATTCCAAATTTTTTTTCATTAATAGCCAGGTTCGCCTTGAGTGCTACAGGCTACATTTTATCCTGATTCTTAAAGCGTTCGGAGCAACGGAAAAAAGCTAGTTGAGTGTAAGACAAAAAAATTGGATTAAGTAGTTTTTCATAATAAATCACCTAAACCGGGAATAAATCACATTAACGGTATTTTATTTTTATATTGAAGTCTAATAAACATCCGTATAATCGAAAGTGGTGTGTCGCTAGAAGGACAACTGTTGAGTTTTCGTTTCACCCAGCAACCAATCGATGTGATTTTTTGCTTAGAAATAGTTGAATGAGATGTGTAAAGGCTACTTTTATTCCCGAAAAAAAAAATGGATCGTTCCTATGGGATTCTCCTTGTTGCAGATGAAAACCGCGGCCCGCAACTATAAATAAATAAAGCCCAACGATCACATACATATTATGTCCCCTGACCCTTTCATTTCCAGTCCCATCAGACGAGAAACATATACGTCATCGTCTTCTTGCCCTTATCCCAATTTATCTGCATTCGGCGCAGTAAGTTTCTTAGTAATATGCGTTTCATCTCTCCTCATAACGTGTCCATACCAAGTCATACGATTACCTACGATTCGATAACGAGAAACAAATACGTGCGATTCTTCTAAGTGCGTAAATATTTGTCCCATTGGGGAATCGGACCCGTAACCTGTACAAGGCACCTACAGACGTTTAATTCAACAACCTATCTACTGCCCACATGAGATGTCAATTGCATTGATTGTGTATTTGTGATCACCAGCAAATATAGTTACATACGAAGACGAACGTGCATGGTCGAACCGCAAAGATATAAAGTAAACGAGTTGACTTCGAAACTTAGAGTTGCAAATTGTAGTGGTTTGGCCACGATCTCACCTGATATTAAGAGACGATGTATGTGAAAATAGTAAAACATTAAACATACACTGGGATTTGGGAACTGGCTCTCATGGCTTCCAAACACACTGCTATAGTTGTTTGGTGACATATTTTCAGCGGTGGTATATCCCAGACGGACACTCGCAGAGGAGTTACCTTATCCTAGATACCACCTGAATAATTTTTCGAAAAACTAATGTAATCAGATCTATTTTTTTTTCTTTACCACTTAGGTTCGGTTCCTCCTACATTTCAGCTAACGTTGTAACCGGGAGCTAACTTTAATCACACCATAACCATATGACCAAGCTGTAACCGAAGGCGCAGATGCATATCGCGTTGCACAATACCATTTTTAACTCTTATCAAAACTAACGTCTGGCAATGGAGCTGCCAGTTAAATTAACACTTCCTTCCAATTCACGTATGTTTTGCGTGATTGCTTTTTTGTACTAGCAACATTACGCTTAAATGTCGTGTCAATGCAAATTCTTAACTCAAATGATAATGTTGTTCACAGGCATAGTGTTCCCCGGCCTGCACGAGGAGGTACCAGACGGATTCGATCTTGTAGAACTGACCCCGACTGGTCTACCGGCCGATCTCAACCATGGCTCCATACGAACAGCGGCATGTTTTATCTGCATACGGCGAGGGAAAGATCGTCCGCCTCTCGTTGATATCGGTAATGTATCTCATAGTTGTCTACTGCCGCTCGCGCTCCACTGTCGAGTTTGTTGCTCTGTTCCACGATGGCTTTAGGAACGAGGAAACTAGTCACTATAGAAATTTCATTGAGGACTAGGTCGCCGTTGGGCCTCATTTTGCTCTTGTTGCAGTCCAATTTAATTAGATGCATTCAGGAGTCAGGGTTAATCTCTGATAATTATTGTATTCCGTTGAAGGCCCAAGCAAACACTGCAGTGTTCGGATGTAATCTTTTAGTGCTGCGCCATGAGCATAAAGTCTGAAGAGATAAAACAAAGTTCTTGCGGTGGTTAAAGGCTGCAGGGTTTGAACATACGATCCCCGCAATAGAACAACTTTTTGAAAAAAACACTTTAATAGGTTTTAGCGAATATTGTGCTATTGTGAGTATTGTAGCTGAATTAATGAGCTTTATGTTGCATAGGGACCAAAGTTACCGCTCCACTTTTCGATTCAAAATTCTGTGTGACATTACACCGTTACGCGGAGATGTATAAGTAGAGGTTAAGGTCTTAGCATCGGCAGAATGACTTGCTCATCTTGACACTGACTTGTAAAAATATATATTGTACTACTACGGACAGATTAACCGCATTACCTTGAAGCTGATCCGTGAATATTCTGAGCGAGGTCTTGTCTCGTTTGTGGTATTATTTCGTTTAAAAATAACTATATGAAGTTTAAACAGGCTACTGCAATTTCTGGAATATGCATAAGTGCTGGTAGCATTTTTTTTTGTCTTTGGTAACGAGACGAGCTGGTCGTTTGCCTGACGGTAAGCATAACGCCGGCCCATAACAATTGCAGTGCCACTCAGAACTTTGCAACACAAAGGCCTGCGCGGCACTGCAGTGCACTCGTTACCCTGAGACATTAGGTATTAAGTCTCATAAGCCCAGTAATTTCACTAGCTACTTTGCTCATCAAACCGGAACATAGTATTGCTAGCACTTTACTGCTTGGCGGCAGACTTCACGAGCAAAGCAGTGGTACTAACCCAGACGGACACTCGCAGAAGAGTTAGTCCTCCCACTAACAAAAACACTAGCTCTCGTTTTTTTGACAAAGTCGAGACAGAATGATGTTAAAAAGCTATGTGGTACATACGGTCCTTATTAGCAGTACATAGGTACTGCTAATAATTCGATATAAGTAACAGAAGTTACATAAGAAACTGCCTTAGCCAGTGTCACTCTGGATTATGTAAGGATTCTCACATAGGTACATAGATACGTACATGTACCCTAAAAACATTGCACTCCTTTTGTGCAGTCGTGTAAAAATCGCTCGTGTCTAAAAACAAACCATCATTGAACAACACAGATTTGTTCCTAGACTGACTCAACTAGTAAGTGTTGTGATAAACATTCGTTAACTTTATACCGTTTGCGGTGTGCGTGGGGTGCTAGGAATTGTAGAAGTAGGAGTAAATTGACCTAGGCACATAATGTTAGAACGCAGTAGGCAGCTATCTGATTTCATCTACTGGATGGCAGCATGTGAGTAGCGCTGCACGCTGTGGTGTTCAGTTTCATTAGTGTAAATAAAATAACGTTAAGAAATAATGACTCGTCGGCTTAGACAAGCAACAAAGTATATCCTAATATTTTTATAGAGGTAATTAATGTTATTGTTTGTATGTTTGTAGGCGGTAATCTCTGGAACCACTGATCCAATTCGAAAACCATTTCTATTACATACTGCATATATAATATGAGCATATCTATGCTACTATCCTTGAGTGATATAGGCTATATATGCTTACTTTATTGTAAAAGTAGCTTCACTCCACGGTTTTGCTCGCTTTTGTGTTTGGTACAACTACGCAATGATTAAAAGGATTTAGTTTGTTTTATAAATAGACTAGCTTCTGCCCGCGGTTTTCACCCGCGTTCCCACAGGAACCGTGCAATTTTCCGGGATAAAAAGTAGCCTATGTTACTCTCCGGTCCATAAACTATATCTATGCCAAAAATCACGTCCATCCGTTTCTCCGTTACTGCGTAAAAGATGGACAAACCATTGGAATTGCGAAAGTAATGTTTATACATTACTTTCGCATTTATAATTAGTAGTAGATTATTAGTCGGACTTACACTACACTTAGACCCATGTTTTTTATAGCGTGTTTCATTAATTGTAATTGATATGTCCGGCATTTTTGTCACCATAAATTTAGTCAAAATCAGGTGACGAAGGTAGCCGAATAGCAGTCTACAAAAAACACCTGCCACAGTGTATTTTCACGTTATCTTCAAGGAGGAAATAGCGTCACCTATAGTACATTATGCATTAGCGGAAATCTAAAACTGATAAGCCACTAACACCAACAAAAATACTATACTTTCCGTACCAGTTTCAAAATACTCGTATAGATAACACGTGCTCAATATTACGTTAGCTTCTTATGCGTACATAATCCTGATAAAACGGGCCTCAAAAGAATTCAGAATTACTATAGATGACGCGGTTTAAAAAAGATAATCTGACAATATAGAGTGAGCCATTCTCCACGTTACGTCATACTTATAAGGAGATAAAAACCACAACTGATATAGTTCGTAATAGATAGCAAAGATATAACTTAGGGCACAGTATAAGCAGTAAGGACACAGCGAATAGCTAGCTATTACATGCTGTTGATGAATAATAAATATTATATACTGTTGATATTTGTATTAGATGTGTTATAAATGTTTGATTTTTACGTTTTTAATTCTTATATTATTATAATCGGAGAACAAATCTTATCATTTATCAATAGTCCGCTGGTTCATTTATTTATTATTTATTTATTTAATCAATTAGCACGGCCAATTACACTAATAGAATTTAATTAACACGCATGTCACAGCAGATAAGTTAGGTAGGTACTAATACAAATTAAAGGTATCAATTACATGTCAAAAGTATTAAATAATAATAATAACGACAATAAAAGTTCAATAAGACTAAACATTACACATCAACTAAATTAAACAAACGAAACAACAATAAAATTAAACATTATTTTCACAAAAATTCAGAAAGTGATACATTAGCACTTTCCATTCGTCCGCGAATATGTCGCAATCCGGCCTTGCATCCAGTAGGGCTAACATGCGCACCGTGACAAAATTTACTCGTGGCGTTATCTCGTGGAAAGAAGGGATAACTAGTCTTCTCGACAACCGCTAACATGGCTTAGCGAGTTTGTCGTTTCGTTTTGTCATATGACGACAAACACGAACGGTTCTATTATCTGTGTCTCTTTTGTCGACAAACGCTAACATGGCGCGTCAAGTTTTCTCATTATTTGTCTACTTTTGACGAGTAGTTTGTCGTCGAACTTTTTGAGGACGAGTAAAACTGTAACACGGTAACTAGTGTTCTGTGATACCCTGATACCTATATAATTTGTGTTTCTGTTGTGTGACTATTACTGCCAACGACTATCTCCGAAAGCACACATACTGATCTGTGTCCGAAAGCGTGATAATGGCAGTACCATATTAGAATTATGTTTTAACTATAAATGAAGAGCGCGAGCGACGCAAAATTCAAAGGAAAGTAGGTAGGGACGAATAAAAAATTAAAAATGTTACTATACATAATATATACTATAGCTGAATTTTTAAAGTAATTCATTTGACCACTGAATTTCTAGAATTCTATTTAAATTATTGGTTTTATTTTTTGACACTTTAGTATAATTAATAAGAAAAATAATAACATTTGATATTATAATTATATAAGTACCTATAGGAAATGAAATATGAATTGTGTTACGATTATTGTGTCATTCGTTTTTTGTAATATTTTCAATTCAAGGATAGTTAATTATTCTAATATTTGCATGTCACAATGAGCTGTAACAGTTGTTTATTTAGATATTTGTTTGGTTTTATTTACAAAAGAAAACATTAAAATTTTATGGACGACATCGAGACTACATTTTCTATATGTACTGGGATCTCGGACATAGTTTAACAATATTATTTACTTAGTAGTGTTTACTTTACGTTTTACTCACATTTTTCTGCCTGGCAAAATGCAAGCAATTTTTAAAGTAAATTCTTATGTGGAATAATCTAATACTTCTTCTTTCTTTATTTTCTATATGATAGTGTGTAAATAAAATTCAAATTCACAACAGCCAGATAAGTCACATTCCCGGAGTTTTGGCGGGAATGCGAAAATGTGCTGTTGTTGATTTTGTGTTATTTACTAAAACCTGTGTTTTATCGAGTGTTAATGTGTGTTCGTAAACGTGCATGAGTGAAAGGAAAATAGTACAAAGATGAAAAACGTGTATTTTCGTATTCTATCCAAAACTCCATAGAAGCTTCAGTAAAGTATCCACCGCTTTACTGAAGCATCACTTCGACTTGACCGCGCCTAGACTAAACTTTAACGACTTTTATTTACCAAAACTAGAGATTTATTATAACTTGACACTGGCTAAATACGCAAATCGCGTGGAGCCAAATACAAAACAAACAAAAAAAGTCATATTCCCGATATTTACTTGTCAACTTCACTAAAATGTCATTGTTATGAACGCGTTCACACAGCAAATTAAATAAAACTATAGTAAATAAGACAAATTGAATGAACTAAACCGGTGTTGCTAATCACATGGCAGCACTGGTTTGGCGTCCATTGTCTTCGAAGAGATAATAGTCTCTCGTGTTTGCCATGTTAGCATAATCGACTAAAACGTCGTCCGCGAGAAATCTTGTCGTAGCGCGCGCGCCATATTGCTACTTTGCCATGCTAGGCCAGCAGGAGGGCATTGATTGCTACTAGAGATCGGGGAATAGGCGACCGAGCGCGAGCGACAGGCCGAGACGATTGTACCGCAAAAAGTTTGTGACTCCTGCTGCGAAAGTAGTTGTTAAGGGCATAAAGACAAGACAACTCGCTGTGAATATCAGGGGAATCTATCTTCCCTCGAAGTATTTTGCACATAGTTGTCATTTGCTCTTTTGCCCTTCTAACTTAACTTCATGTGACTGCTCCAGTGACTGGCTAATTCATACTTAAAAAAAACAATTATCTACTAGGAAAATAAATATTGTCGGTTCAGTCAAACAAAAAAATGCGTTTGACCGATGATGAAAACTGGAAGGTGATAGGAAAACTTTATGGCATTCAAATTTTAATTTACTCAATTAGGTAATGATACCGTTTTGGGCATTGTTCTTTTAGTCTAAAGCTGGTTTTTATTTTGAAATTTCATATCTAGTTTTTCTTGTAAATTCATTGGTTTTTTAACGAGTGCGGCAGTTTACTCGGAGATTTCCTACTGTTGCACTCACAATACGTTGTTATTTTAGGGCGTGTGCTGTTTTTATCACTGCGTTCTCAGTAGCAACGCTTTGATTCGGCTTTTTGTATCGGAACGAGTAGCTTTTTTTGCTGCTTCCAAATTACGTTTTGACGTGCTTCTTAGCTGAGTCAAGCGATACAGCCGAATAATCCCGTTAGATGGTCGATTGCGAAACAGAATATTATACTATGGTGCTAACAGCTCTGCGTGTCAAGGCAATGTTCGTCTTTATAAGGGCAAATTATAAATATTTAACTTGTGCCGCTTTAGAAGGTACTGCATGATGCTTGGATCTCTGCTACTATAAATATTAGATCTTAATGCAAAATATATATTATTCATTTGTCATCAAAATAGACTAGGTGGATGCTATTATGAGCCCTTATATCATTTATTGCATAAACATGCATAAACATACCTGACTCGTATTTTGGTACCGTAAAATTAGTAATCTTATGCATCTATTGATGAGATATATTGATGAGTATAGATAAGAATACTTCTTGATCATTTAGGAACTCGTTGGACTATATTAGAGAATAGTAATGGGTTGTTCCCCCATTAGTCTATTTTCAAATTTCAATTTATTTTACGTACTAGATTTGACCCTGAATTTGAGAAGAATGAAGGTCGTTCGCTCTTTCATAGTGGCGATTTGATGGTAACTTACTGATGAAAAAGTCCATTGTGTGTGTGTTTTGTATTACCTACCATCTCTGAAGTTTCATTTCTCACTACTCATTGGCTACAGAGTCCTCCAACTTATCACAGTAGTCTTGCTCAATCCCGCTTGAGGGCAGAATATATTGGCCTAAGCAATGGACTACACAAATGAACCTATTGTACAATAATCCTCTCTGCTGCAAACTTTTTTATAATATTATTAATTTATTATAAAAAAATCAGATTTAAAATAATGTAAATAAATATAGTGAATAGTAACATAATATGAAATAACAATGCTTGAATTTTATGATGTGTCAATGCTAATTTATTTTACAGGGGTTATGTACGACGGCAAAGAGCGCCTTATGGCCGACGCAGAGATGGTTCTACGATCAGTTGGTGGGCATATAGCGAACGTCAATAATTCCACAGCTAAGACATATATAACGTACAGACGCGCGCACCCCAGCGCGCCCTGTAACGCGCTGGTCGTTGTGGATGTGTGCGTGATTGTAGCGAGTAAAGGAGAGGTACCGCCGCATGCGTTTTGTATGATCCCCAAAAATTTGAATAAAGGTTAGTATTGATGATAGATTTCAAACCATATATGTAGAAATTTGGCGGAGACACAGTATTGCCCTAAAAAGCGATATCTGTCACGCATTGGTATTTGTCAGGGAAACACAACATTTTTCTGATTGTAAAGAATTTACTCTGGTTTAGTGTCATGTGGAGGGATTAGAATTGCAATTGTATTTTTAGTGAAGAAATAAACACTGTTTTAGACTTTCACGGTTATTCACTACTTTATACATTGTAACGGGATATTTACCGTGATTATTAACTTAATAACTTAACTTAAAAAGTGATGTACATGAGTTAAATACTAGAAGTAAACATAAAATTGTTGTACCCGGGTTCAGATTAAGTAAATCTAACAAATCGTTCCTGGCAAATGGTGTCAGATTCTACAACAAGATTCCTAAAGTATTAACTGAATTACCACAAGGAAAGTTTAAACGTATAGTCAAGAGTGTATTAATTAAAAAAGCGTATTATAAAATTAAGGATTATGTAGATGACAAGGATGCATGGAGGCAAACAGCTCAGGAGCCTCCTGGCGACTACTAAACTTTAAATTGTTAGTTGTTAGCATTAGAATCATTGTAAAAAACTACTTTTCTTAAAAAGAATGCCGTGACGAGTTTCTTGCCCTTCTTCTTGCTCGGCCTATACCAATTTGGAACGGGCACGGTGGGTTTCTGGAAGATTCGTTGACTTTGAGCACGGATTGGGTCTGTTGGTGTCTTTGTCATTTATTATGTTCTGATAAAGACAGCATTAGTTTTAGTCTGTGATTCGGGTAGATGAATGTTGCAGAGGCCGGCTGTTAGAGTCATTTTAACTTTCATAAGTGCTCCTTTGGAGCCTATTTGAATAAAGACATTTGAATTTGAATTTTATTCTAAGCTGGTGAGCTCCCGATATATCGACGCTGTTGCAAGCATCATGTTCACGGGTATTCCCGTGAACATGCCGAAATATCGGGAGCTCACCAGCTTAGAATAATCACGGTAAATATCCCGTTACAATGTATAATGAAGAAATAAAGCTTGTTTGAAAAGAACAGTCTTCAATAGTAAACACAAGACATAAGTACGTACGCTGCATGCTGTAATAATTATTGTGCTGATGAAATATCAATGGGCCTTTTACCAAGTATTCAATAAACACGAAAACGCAGTCTTGTTTGACGATATGACGATATCTTACCATTATCTATACAAATAAATAAAATTGAAGTGTGTGTTTGTATTATCCAAATAACAGCTTTTTACTAAATGCATATGAAGGTATATACGTAACATACAACAAACAAACCAATTTTACAATTTTTGTCCGTCTGTCTGTTTGTTTCTGGTAATCTCCGAAATGGCTGGATCGATTTCGACGTGACTGTCACTGGCAGATAGCTGATGTTACAAAGATTAACTTAGGCTACGTGAGCGAAGCCGCGGGGCACAACTAGTTAATAATAAGAAAATATGTTTGAATTTATAAGAAAAAAAACTGCCTTAACCAATTAATTTAATTGTATTTAAGAATCCTATCTTTAATTTGACGAGGTATATAAAAAGTTGGCGTTTATTACAAAAATTTTGCACTTAATTGTAGTCATAATACACATGACTAATACGGTGTTTTTTACGTTGCAGGTCTAATGGGCAGCGATGTGTTTTTGTGCTACAAAAAGTCAATGAACCGTCCACCGCTAATCGCTTATAAACCGGAAGTTTTGTTCAGGTATAAACAGAACCAAAAGTCTTCTTTATTTCTTTTATAATTTAAATATCTGTATTAATTAGTTATTAAGGTTATTCGACGAGTTTGAAGGCATCTGATCGTCGTTAACGATTAAATTTCATATTGAGATAAATATGTTACTATTATTCGGCAGTCGTGGTTGTCCCACTGCAGGACAAAGGCATCCATCTCCTCCGGAGCGCTAAGGGCGGGATACTTCGCGCCGCTTTCTCGCTCGCGCGTTTCAACATTTTTGAAGATAAGCAATTACTTAATATAATTATGAAAAATCGCATTCGGTGAAATTGCTGGCAATAACAACACAAAACTTTAACAAAAATTACATTTTGATACACTTAAGTTTTCAAACCTAAAAATGGGATTTTATATTTTGCCCATTTTCATGTATGAAAACCTGGTGGGATCAAAATGATACTTTTGCCGTACCTTTGTAATGTTATTGCCAGCAACTTCACCGAATGTGGTTTTTCATAATTATATTCAAATATTGATTATCTTTAAAAATGTAGAGATGCGCGAGCGAGAAAGCGGCGCGCTGTATCCTGCCATGTTTGCCTCCAATTCTTTTAAAACAACAAAAGAAATTAAATATTAGGAATAAATCCTTCAAGGGCGATAACTCGCGCTTCAAGACTTGTTTTGGCGGTATTATTGCAATAAAATTATTTTTTACTATTTATTATATGATAATTATGCTAATTTTAATGCTACAATTATGTAAGTGACGAAACCAGCAAGTCGTTCGCATAAAATGATGCTTCACACATTATATTATGTCGATCAATAAATTTACGCAACTGGTCAATATGCTAATAAGTTCATTAGACAACGACTATATTGGTCAAAAAATAAATGCAAACTAGAACTCGGTCTTTGGAAATGAATGCTAATTAGCGGTACTTTCTCGTAGTGAGTCATAGAGTAATTAGCTCTGTAGCATGGACTACAATGGAGTCGCTGATGCGTGAACTCATTCGACTTTTGTTACGAAATGCACTAAATCAGTGGAGGATGAGGTGCATCTAAAATTAAATATACGTTTCGCGCTGTTTCATTATTAGCCTTTTTACTTGTTTTCGTGTGTTTTTTCCCAGGGACATTCTGGTGTCAATTAGGTATATCGTGTATATTCAATGAAACTGGAATTATGCTAATTTCTTTAATACAATAATTATAGTAAAAACGGTTAACGGATTACTTAATATTTTATTGCAAACTTATAAAAAGCGGCTTTGTTTTAAAGCTTTTTTCGTCTGTGCTATTCATTATTCCACATAGTGCGGTTAGCTATTAAAACTAGTGTTTTTCTAGTTGTGTCAATAGATGTCGCTAACGCAAATACTATTCTTCTGCAGGTATCCAACTGTAGACCGGCGTAGTTTAGCGTACCCTACGTCTGTGCCCCTATTCTGTCTCCCGATGGGAGCCACGCTAGAACTCTGGCCCAACATTGCGGCTACTCCGAAACCCGTGTTTTCTACTTTTGTACTCACTGTTGCTGACGCTACGGATAAGGTATTTTAATTGTACATATTATATCATAAATGTAAAAACGGTCATACGTAAATAAGTGCCAATATTTAAAGTTGGGTTAGTTTCAAAGCCAAACTAAAAGTAGCCTGTTTGTTATTTACGCCAATTACAAAATATTGTCAAAAGAGTTTTTCAGTTTTGGTAGTACTAAAATAAATGTGAAATTTAACCAGAATATAAGTTGGTTTCTTGGAAAGAGCTCTGAATGTCTAGATATTCTGAAATGAAATTACAATTTTATAGGCCGGCCATGTCCTGAAAATACATAAAGTTTTTTTTGTACTTAACGTGAGACGGAACGCTATTTTTCGAAACGGAATGGTTTTATCTAAACTGTCAAAAATGACTTTTATGATGTTTCTGCCTTTTGGATATTGTTAGGAACGCAGTGTTGCTGTTAATTAATTTTGCATTTCTACTACGGTTTTCTTTAAACAAGATGCAGGCCTTAAACATTTTTTTTATTATTCTGCTAGGTTCTTTATTTCAGGCTAGATATGTATCTAGAAAAAAAATTGGCTAGTTAATTTTTTCTGGGAGTAAAGTACCAAGCTCCATACAAATTTGGTACAAGTCCTTTAATATATGTACCATAGACAAATAATGATTGTATACAGATGTAATGATCTTTTTTTTTAATTTAGGTGTATGGATCAGCTGTTACGTTCTACGAGAAGTATCCACACACACAACTTTCCGAGTATCAAATGGACCAGCTAGGCTGGCGGGCCGGTGTCACCCAAAACACGCACTCGCTTCACGCGAATAAATGCGTCTGCTTGCTTTCAAGGTGGCCCTTCAGCGATACTTTTGAACGGTGGCTACTATATATACTTGTAAGTATTACCTGTTAGAATGGGGAAGCACAGGCAAAGCTAATCTCAGATGGCGCCACCATCGCTGGTATTTGTCATTGGTTTACTTTGAGGCTTAATTAATTACACATGCTCGCGTCTTAAAAATCATTAGATTTTAAATGGTCACTACACTACACCTGGAAGAATAATTGGTTTCCAATAATGTTTGATGAGCAATGCTTTGATCCACAATTTCCGTCTTTGCTCGTCAGAAGGGAAACGTGTGTATCTTAATTTTATACTTAATTGCACTTTAAACAGAGGCATACTTTATTGCAAAGACGATTTTTCGTTTACTTACTAATTGAAATATTTCATGCACACTAGTGCATGCACTACTGCGTTCAGGCTGTGTGTACCTGTCATCTATATACTTGTATATCTATGGATATAGTATGATTTTTTTCTTTACAGGAAATGTCATGGAGTCAACAACCGTTGACGGTTCCGATTGAACGGTACATCACACATTTGTTAGAAGAAGTACCTTTCCCTGAGCCTAGTATACTATTGCAGGTAATTTTATTATTCTATAAATTAATATTTAACTGTTGCAGTTTTTATTCACTAGTTCCGGCATAAATATTACTGCTAAATTATACACATAATTAATCTGCTCCTCATTTTTTATAAGTTTTTATCACTGTGAGTATTATAACAATCCAATAGTTCTAGACTGATAAATGTTAGGAATCTATACTATATATATATATTATAAAACATACTTAAAAAATATACATTATTTTTTGTCAAAAATAACACTTTCGTGAGACAATAGGTATTAAGTCTCATTATGTTTGTTATTTAGAATCTCCATTACATATCCAAGGATCCTATGGAAGTGTTTTGTTTACTTTTACATTTATGACTATTTATTATTGGTTGATATTATAGGTGTATGGAAGAGGTACCTGTATCACGTACGGTGAAATTTGCGCTGGTTCAAGTACACCACAGTCAATCTTCGATAGCCTTTTGCTGGGCTAAGCACTATAATTGTTTTTCTACAATTTTCACAACACTTGAGAGGTTTAGGCGATAGATATTGTTTATTTTTAAATTTAGCGGTGCGGTGTTTAACGATTTTCAACGGTGCGCGAGAGTGGACTGTAGATGGCGCTTGCGTGTTCACAGGTCGAGGAGAGGGGGGGGGGGGGGGAAGGATGCGTTCAGAAATCGTATGTGTTTGTGTGTATAAATGTATGACTGTTTGTTTGGCCAAACCATGCTCCCCGCCTTGGAGTTTCTCCAACATGACAAAGAGCAAAGAGAATTATTATTCGAGGAATTATTAGTGCGGTTAAGTTTATTGATATATATGAGGTTAATTTAAATTTATATGAAACTATATGTATTTAATCTAAAAAAGCTAATTTAATATTATATAATTATCTACTGAGTTGGTAGCGGGCAAGCCCGTATGGCTGGGCGGATATAAGTACCAGTTTTAGTTTTTACTTTTATTACCCGACAGACTCCATCGGCTCCAGGAAAGGTTTCCTCTACCACAGCGAGTGGCCAACACAGTAAAGGAAGTTTTTCTTCTCTCAGAATAACAATTTGGCCTTTTTTAATAGGATTGGTGGAAATATTCCATTTTTCACGAGATTGTAATGAGGTGAGGTATTCTGTATGCCAACGTTGCCAATAAGATTGGACCATTTTATCGAGCATTTTATATCTTTGCAACCGATTAGTTGGGGTATCATCTAGATTTTCAGCGGGTATATATTTAAGAGGGGTTAAATTTAAGAAATGCGAAGGAGTTAGCGCTAAGGGCTCAGATGGATCACTACTCAACACACAAAGAGGTCTAGAGTTCATTAACGCTTCAATTTGTATAAGCACAGTGTTGAGCTCTTCATATGTCAAAATTTGAGATCCAATTATCTTATTTAAATGATTTTTAACTGGTTTTATATTCCCTTCCCACAAACCCCCCATGTGGGGTGCGTAAGGTGGATTGATTTTAAATTCAATTTTTTGAGGTGTTAATTCTTTAATAAGAGCATTGTTATATTCTTCAGAGCAAACTATAGAGTAAATTTCGTTCAGTTGTCTGCGAGCTCCTATGAAGTTTTTTCCACCATCACTAAGTATTAGTGATACTGGTCCGCGGCGAGCAATAAAGCGTTTAAACGCGGCTATGAACATTTCAGTTGTGAGGTCTGACACTAATTCAAGATGAAGCGCTTTGGTAACTAAGTCAACAAATAAACAGACATATGCCTTTTGGCTTTTTATACCGCGTTTTTTAGCGAGCGTTATGTAGACTGGACCCATATAATCAACTCCACATTTTGAGAAACATTTTTGTTGTGTTACACGATGTTCTGGCAAGTTTCCCATAAGAGGTTGAATCTCTTTGGGCCTATGTTTAAAACAAAAATTACAGGCGTGTACTACTCGTCGAACAAAACTTCTAGCAGACAATATCCAATATTTATGGCGTAATAGAGCGAGAAGTAAACTAGGTCCAGTATGAAAGTTTGAAGTATGATAATATTCAACAAGTAATTGAACAATGCGGTCTTTTGCGGGCAATAATATAGGGTGCTTCTGTTCATACGTTAGAGGTGCGTTGTGTAAACGCCCTCCTACACGAAGAATACCTTCATCATCAATGAAAGGTCTTAATTTGCGGAGCGTTGTGCGTATATTTCTATTGCATTTTATATCAGAAATATCCTTGGCAAAATATTTGTTTTGAATCATTTTAATTAATTTCATTTCTGCTATATTTAAGTCTGTAACGGTTAGACTTCCAGAGCTTTTTAGTATTTTGGCAAATCTTAGAACATAAACTACTGCATTTATCAGTTTAGTCCATTTAGAAATGCGTTCTGCCAATATTTCAAGAGGATGCGGATCTGACTCTATGTTAGCGGCTTGAATTAACGATATAACTTTGGATTCTGGCATATCTGAGGGAACATTCTCCTTAGTAAGAGACTTCACAGGCCATTGACTCTGTGGCAAAGAAATCCATTTAGGACCTTGTAACCAGAACTCATTGTTTATTAAATTGTTTGGAGATACAGGGCGAGAGATGAGGTCACTTGGGTTCTCGGTACTTGGAACATGAAACCAAGATTGTGGCGGAATAATTTCTTGAATAGCAGATGTTCTGTTCGCTATAAAAGTCTGCCATCTATGTGGGGAGGACTGTATCCATGCCAAAGCTATGGTAGAATCCGAGAAAGCGAGTGTGCAATTGACTTTACATCTCGATTCTAAATTCGACATCACAGACTGTAACAGCACTGCGAGAAGGTGAGCTGCACATAGCTCAAGTCGAGCAAGAGTAACCTTTTTTAAGGGAGCGAGGCGCGAACGAGCGCATAACAGGGACACGCTGGTGGCGTGATCCAGAAGCGAACCAATTCGTAGGTAAATAACCGTACCGTAACATTTCTCACTTGCATCCGCGAATGCCACGAGCGTGATGAAAGAGTCAGCGAAAATACCTACATGTCTAGGTATTGATATTTGCGAGAGGTCAGAGAATTCATTCTGTATTGTTAACCAGGCACGGGCAATATCATCGGGCACGTCTTCATCCCAAGAGAGGTCACGCTTCCAGCACTCTTGTACCAGAAGTTTCATGCCTGCAGTTAATGGCGCGAGTAGACCTAACGGGTCATATAAAGTAGCGGTCTTTGACAAAATTATACGCTTAGTGCATTTGTCGTCGAGAGGAAAATTAATTTTAAATTTGAAACAATCATTGACTGGGTCCCATCTGAGTCCAACTATTTTAGTTTCAGACTCAGAACCAAAGTCGAAGTTTTTAGAGGCGCGCGTATCTGCGGGAACGTCTTGTAAAAATTGCGGGGAGTTAGAGATCCATTTAGTGAGTTTAAAACCACCACTGGCGAACATGCCTACCAGTTGGTTATGAAGTTCCAGCGCTTCCGAGGGTGATTTTACAGAGTGTAAAAAGTCGTCCATATACGAATAGTTAGCGGCAACCCTAGCCGCTTCCGGATATTTGTGACACTCATCCTGAACAAGTTGCCGGACTACACGCATCGCGAGATATGGTGAGCACTTCAATCCGAAAGAGACTCGTTGAAACTCATAGGTTTCAATAGGGTCTAAATTAGCGTGAAATCTGAACAATATTCTCTGGAACCGTTTGTGTTCTGTTACAACTTTAAGTTGAAAATACATTTTCTCTAAATCACCTGAGATGGCGACAGCAAAAAGACGTAAATTTAATAACAAATCAAATATGTTTGTCTGTAAGTTCGGACCACAATATAAAATATCGTTCAAACTTTTTCCCGAAGAAGTTTTGGCACTAGCATCCAAAACAATTCTAATTTTCGAGGTATCTTTATCGGGGCGGTAAACTGCGCGGTGCGGGATATAATAAGCGAGAGTGGGCGGTTGCGGGTCTAAAACTTTAGTCAAGAAACCTTTATCAATATAATCTTGCATTGTAGCATTGTAGCTGGCGCGTACGTCGGTGTCCGAGTCTAACTTACGCTCGAGCGATAAGAGGCGGCGTTTTGCAGTTTTGTACGAGTCACCTAATAATCGAGGATCATCACAGAAGGGCAGTGCGACTACATAACGACCATCGTTTTCGCGTGAAACACTATCTGTAAACAATTGTTCACATTGCTGCTCTTCTGGACTTAATATTTTACGAGTAGGTACAGATTCTAAGTTCCAAAATTGTTGAATCATTTCATCTAATTTGGCGTCGTTATTGTTTACAATAAACGCGTGACAAGAATGCGTAATCTCATGCGACGAGTTTGAGAGGCATTCAGCTTTGCCCATCACTATATATCCAAGTGTGGACTGAATCGCGACAGCGGATGACTTAGGATGCACGACCTTATGTGATAACAAAAGATGCGGGAAAAGTCCCGAACCGATAACGCAATCAATTTCAGACGGCATGTAAAACAAGTCATCAGCGAGAGGAATGTCTTTAAAATGTTCTAACATACGAGTATCAATGCGAGTTGTAGGTAAATTACCTGTGATTTGCTCCACGACGGCGGCTTTGATAGAATATTGATACCTCGCATCCATTCGCGATCTAAACACAATCACTGTGTATCCTAACACTGGTTTCACTGCCATGCCTATTCCGTGAACAGAAGAAGGCTGGTAAATTATTTGCAACTTTAATCTTTTACAACAAGCTTCAGTCACAAAGTTCGCGGTCGAACCGGAGTCCAATAACAAACGAATATCCGATGGTTTTACTTCACTATTTATCACTCGAACACTCGCGGTTGGCACTACTTCAGTGTAATAGCGATTAGAGTTAGCGTCCGAGGTCAAATTGCAGTGATGATGCGGTAATAAATTATTGTTTTGATTTTCATAATTATGTGAGGTAGTTTGACTAGTTGACTGAACAGAAAAAGCAGGTAGATTTTCGGTGACGTTTGACATTACGGCGGCGGCGTGCGTACTCGCGGGAACTATATTTATCTCGCTCTCACTGGCGGACTGCGCGGCAGAGCTAGCGAGAGACATGATATTGGCGCGGGGTTCGTGCGTGTTCGGCTGCGAATGAACTGATTTATTTTGATGCGTATGATTATTGTTGTTTGCGTTCCGAGGTTGATATGTAAAATTATCCAAGTGTAACAATGTATGATGTTTTTTATTACATTTTAAACATAACTTTGAGGATTTACATAATTTTGTTTCGTGGAATCCTAAACAGTTCCTACAAAATGCATTACTCGATACAATCGAGTAACGTGAGTTAGCATCGAGTTCTGAGAATTTTTTACATAGATAAAGCGGGTGTTTTTCTTGTTTGCAAATAACGCAAATGTTATTGTAACTATGCGGTGCGGATGCGTTAGAGGGTAGCGGGCTCGATTCCTGATTGGAGGTAGATTTCGAATCATTCATAAGATATGAGTGGAGAGGTTTATTTTTATTAGTGGCTGTGTTGGTACGAGCGGATGCGGGAAATGTATTGGATTGCGGTTTTATGTTTAATTGAGTGCGGGAGATAATTTTACTCTGTTCTCTTACGAATGTTTCGAGCGAGTTAAAGGTAGGTATCTTTTGCGAGCGGACACTTTGTTCATACAAGTGAATAGTTTCTTTGTCGAGTTTGTTCAATGCTAGGTGCGTAATCATAAAATCGGCTAAGTCGTCGATCTTCAGAGCCTTTAGAGCGGCAACTGATGCGCAATATTGATCAGAAAATATATCTAAATTGTTCGAGGTGGCGGAAGCGATAGGTTTGAACTTTAACATTTTGTCTAAATACTGAGTTCCTAGCGTTCGTACATCCTGATACCTATCTACGAGAAGGTTCCACAAAATGTGATAATTAGAAGCGACAGGTAGGATTCCCGCCGTGATCGAGGAAGCCGTTCCGGACAATTTCGAGACCAAATACTGAACTCGTTCGGCGTCTGTGAGATGTACGTTATCATGAATCATTTCTTTAAAATTTTGATAAAAAAGCGGCCATTTAGTGTAATCACCGTTAAACGGGACTAATTCGAGAACCGGTAACTTGTGTTTAGGTTTGTTGATAGGTATCGAATCTGAGCTAGATTTCGATAAGCACTGTTGTTCTACCATTTTGATATGACAATAAATTTCATCAAATGCCTCGATGGGCTTGAAAGAGGGTTCGAACTTAGGATTTATTAACATAGTAGCTTCATTGAGATCGTGAATAACATCAGTAAACTCTTTGCGAAGATTTTCTAACGTTTTCGTTCGAATAAGAAATCTCTGCTTCTCTTCGGGCGTTTTTACATTTGTACTCAAATCGTACGCGTTTTGCAAAATAGAAAAAATACTTTTTCTTTTCGCGTCTAATAATGTAATCGATAGTTCCGATTTTTCCATTGTTACAACGAGATTGACAACGGAAATTAGAAATTAAATGTAAAAGATTTGCAATATGGCGGATTTGCCGTGTGCAATTAGAACATGCAACGACGTGATTAGAACAATGGCGTGCGAAATGCGGAATGACCAAAATTGAGTTTATGAAGTGTAAATGTAGTAAAAATTGTATATTTTTGTGTAGGTTGAGAAGGGGACTGTAGATGGGATCGCGGGAGAAGGACCAAGAAAGAGGATGGTTGATATTATAGGTGTATGGAAGAGGTACCTGTATCACGTACGGTGAAATTTGCGCTGGTTCAAGTACACCACAGTCAATCTTCGATAGCCTTTTGCTGGGCTAAGCACTATAATTGTTTTTCTACAATTTTCACAACACTTGAGAGGTTTAGGCGATAGATATTGTTTATTTTTAAATTTAGCGGTGCGGTGTTTAACGATTTTCAACGGTGCGCGAGAGTGGACTGTAGATGGCGCTTGCGTGTTCACAGGTCGAGGAGAGGGGGGGGGGGAAGGATGCGTTCAGAAATCGTATGTGTTTGTGTGTATAAATGTATGACTGTTTGTTTGGCCAAACCAATTATGAACGGCCAAAACCAAGGTAAAAGGCTGTTTTATAAGGCTTTTAATGAATTGGATTGTCAAAATTTAAAATGTTTGCTTCCATAAAAACCTAGATATAATGCACAAGATACTTATTTGTTCAAAACACCATAAGGGTTGGTTCCTCTGGTTACGCCTAGTAAGTTCACTGACTGAGTATTCCTTCCCCAGCTTTCTCCAACAAATCCACATGCTCGTGTGATTGTGACCCGCGGCGACGACCAGCCACTAGTCCGCTCCGGTGCCAGCTTCCGACAGTTGCTCCTCAATTTGGGTCCCGACAACTGTCTGCTACTACTGGCGCTGGCCATCACGGAACAGAAGATTCTTATACACTCTCTTAGGTGAGTCACGGTTATATTTCAGCTGAAATCTATTTTTATAGTACGTAGAACGAGACGGAAGCGTAATAGCCTCAATGGGGAGGCACAAGCAAAGCTAATCTTAGATGGCGCCACTATGGCTGGTGCTTGTCATTGATGTTTACTTTGAGGATTTTATGCTCGCGTAGTAAAAATCATTAGATTTGAAATGGTCACTGCATAACCTAGATAAAGAATTTGGTTGCCAATAATTTTTGATTGGCAATGCTTCGATCCGCAGCTTCCGCTTTTTCTCGTCAGAATGGAAACGTGTGTACCTTTATTTTTACACTGAAATGCGCTACACAGCGGTATACTTTATCAGAGACGATATTTTCGATGCGAATTTTCGGCCAAGGGGCCTCTCTCAAACGGGGAATCAGATGCTGAAGGTCACTCACTCAGGAATGCGCCTTAATACGTGTAAAGCCGTGTATTTTGACTTGTCTAGTGATGTAAACAAATGAGACACCACCAACCAGTGACATAGATAGAAGTCTCCTCGCGAATCAATGTCATTGGTTGGCGACCAGATCACTATGTCATTGGTTGGGATGCGCCTTAATACGTCTAAAGCCGTATATTTTAACTTATCTAGTAATGTAAACGAACAAGGCGGATCACCAAAATGACATAGATAGAAATCTCCTCACGAAACAATGTCATTGGTTAGCGATCACATCACTATGCCATTGGTTGGCATCCGCCATATTTGTCAATATTATTAGACAAGTTAAAAATGACGGACCTTTGTGTTTTTTTCTTTTTCAGACCAGACACATTAACAGCAGTATCGGAGGCTGTATCAAGTCTACTGTTTCCCTTCAAATGGCAATGCCCTTACATACCATTATGTCCACTAGGTAAGTGCAATTCAACGTCAAAAATATGCTTGTTTATGACCAAATTTTATCTTATAGGTGTCGTAAATCTTTTTGAGCTCTTTGAACATTGATCAAAAGGTATTGCGGTTGGTAGTATTGATTAGTTAACTCTCGCACATGTGTTTGTGTATGAATTATGGACGTAACATTCACACTAACTCACGACGCTGTGAAAGTGGTTTTGGAAGAAAATAATAAAAGCTATCTAACAAAAAGATTGTTTGTACAGATTATTTTGACAGTATAATTAACAAGAATGTAACAACAGTTAAAAAAAAACAGAAAAAGAAAAGTTGGTTTTTAAATGTATTGAGTATGTATACTTACCACAAAATAATTAAACACACCCTCAACATTTGGACTCTCGCTTATGGTTAAACAAAGCTTAGTCGCGTGTTTAAGTATGAACAAACACAAACCTTGATTTAAGGAGTGCCTAACCATTGTCTCACTAATACACTTAACTGTTGTGACATTTTCATTTTATCAGATCTTTTGGACACTGTCTAGTTAAAAGCTGTTGTGGTAAGAAGGTTTGTTTGTAAAAACTGACATCTACAATATGCGTACGCGCAGTCATTTGCACTCCACAATATTTGAGAATGGAGAAATAATGTACGTAATAATTATTTGATAATTTATTACTCAAATTTTATTTTTCAGGTTTAGCTGAAGTTTTACACGCACCCTTACCATACTTAATAGGAGTGGATTCGAGATTTTTCGATTTGTATGAACCTCCGCCCGACGTTACTTGCGTTGATCTAGACACGAATAATATAACTGTGAGTATCTGAAATTTCATTATCTATTCTGATTTCTGTACAGACATGTTGGGCGCATCTTTGAATTACCTTGTAATTTTGAATAAACGGGTTGTAAGATTCTTTATTTTTTCTGAAAATACTTTTCATCAAATACATTCATAATTGCGTGAAACGGAAAGACCAAATTAATATTGTGTGTTAAATGTGACATAAAATTGACAGCTGTCAATGAAGTTTTATAATGTTGAATTGTGGTGGCACTTCCACAGAAGCCACATAGAAGAGTTGACAAGTTGATTTATTTTGACAGATCTGTGTTTTTTTTCATTCAAAAATTATATGAGTTCAATAATCTGAAGAAGAAGAAGAAGAATCTTACCCCAGTCAGTTAAATTGCCGATAAAAAGAGTTTTCACTGTCCAAAATATCTAAGTTCCAAGATATCCAATAGTGATGGTAACTTTGAACGGCCAATTAAATGTCATTTTCTCCCACCTTTTTCAAGTTTATCATTTTAATTAAATTACTCTGAATTTAGTTATGAAAGAACGAACACTAATTAATCAATAAGACATAGACTGATACATTTTTATTTTGATATCCGTAATAATCTGAGAATAATATTCAAAGTTACCCAACTTGACTGTATTAGAAGGAAAGATAAATATTTTTTGACGTTCAGAAAACAAATAATTAGATTAATATAAAAAATAAAAAAGGAGAAAAGACATAGGTAATATAGAAGAGAAAATATTTATCTCGGCGGCTTTGCACGAAAGACGCCGCCGTCTTTTTTGATAAATCTCCGTAGGTCTTAGAGATGAAAAAATATTATAAAAGGGAACTAAATAGTACGCGCCCTTCTTGATTTTATTAAAAAAGAAACATTTAAAGTTATCTAGATTACTTTCAGGATACAATATAGCAATACAAAATTTGGGCCACAAATAAAGATTTGCTTAAATGTGGGCTTAAATCTAGTTGGTAGTGAATGTTTTGAGATGTTTTGATAAACATATATGTTCATTAAGTGTGGGTTAACGCTTTAAAAATCTATTTAATAATTTCTTTCGCAGATATGTGAATCACAACGGCATATTACACTTAAACTATTACCGAAACGGCAAAAAACAACTCTTCGGCAGACACTAGAAGCACTACACGGAAACATCAGACCATGTATGTTTTTTTATACTATTGCGTAGAGAGAGATAGAGAGAAAGCTAGTTGTTCGCCTGATGGTAACCATATTGCCTGAATGTCACTCAGAACTTTGAAATGCCTGCGCGGCACTGCATTGCGCTTGGTATCCTAAGACATCTACTATTGAATCTCTTTTTTATCCTATGTCAGTCAGTGGTTTAGAGAGAGAGGAATTTTACAAACTTAGAAACAAACAACTTAACATTCTTATATATAGCATCGAGATACTAACCTCGAGAGATGAAATACTGTACTATCCGATCTCGCAACAATGTATTGAGTTTGCTATAAGAAATATCAGCGCTCAGCGTATCATCTCACGTGGAATCGGCGCGAGGCGGCGGCTTAGCCAATCAAACAGCATTTTATGTCTAGGCAAAAATGGTGGAGTTTATTTCGTGCAAACCAAACGTCACTGCAGCTCTTGAGGTTAGTATCTCGATGTATTACAGTATATAGTGTAGATGAGTAAAGTAATACGAGCCCCGATGCAAAATAGTTCGTCTAGTGTGAAATTTTCTCTGTGAGATTTTTTCTAACTTCATTATTTTTGTATATCTATATAAAATATTAAGCTGTTCTACTATCACATGTTGCGTTACTTATGCCATTTTTTAATTATGAATCAATAAACTATTTTAGCCTTTTAAATTTATATATATCCTGTTTTAAATTCGATGAAGTTATAAGCAAAATAGTTCGTCTAATTGTTAAGCGATGCAAAAGAGTTCGTCTATCGGTGAGTTAAATAAGATTATTCCTGTTTCTACAATTATGTTGCATAATTTTAATTTGTAAAAGTAATTCTGTGTTATTTGTCAAGTGAGACAGTATAAATTCTGAAAATTTCTGAGTTTTTCATTAGTTTTCAAATAACAATGGGTCGTGGCAAACCCGTGTGTGAAGAGCTTCGAAAATGAATAGTTTGTGGGGTCGATGCTGGCAAATCAAGTTACCAAATATCTAAAGACTTGATACTTCCCAGGTCTACAGTCCAATCTATCATTCAGCACTATAAAAAGAATAGAACGACTTCTTGTTTGAAGAAAACTGGTCGACCACGCATCACAAGTGCAATAGAAAACAGAATCCTGAAGCAAATTATCAAAAATAATCGTCGTGCTCGAGCTGGAGAACTCACGGTGAATTGGAAGGACATGATTCACAAAGACGTCTCAGTTGATACTTGCAAAATAGTCTTAAAAAGAATGGGTTACGGATTTTACACCGCTAAGGAGAAACCACTGTTGACTGCTGTACAAAAGAAAAAGAGGTTGAAGTTTGCTCGTGATCATTTAAATTAGACTTCCGATCAGTGGCGTAGTATCATTTAGAGTGACAAGTCCAAATTTGAAGTGGCAGTCGGCGATGAAAGGAAAAAAGTGATTCGGAACAAAAATGAGGCATTTCATACTGATTGTCTCAAACGCAAAGTGAAGTTTCCGGCGTCTCTTATGATATGGGGCTGCATGCCTGCACAAGGTGTTGGTGGTATGCAGTTTGTGGATGGTTCTATCAATGCTGCAAGGTATCAAAACCTTTTGGAAGAGAATTTACTGCCCTCTATTCCGTCACTTAAGCATCACGATTCCTTCATTTTTCAACAGGATGGTGCTTCCTGCCATTCTGCAAGGACAACAAAGACGTGGCTACCGGCGAAAAGCATCTCTACAATCGAATGGCCATCTAACAGTCCGTACTTGTCGCCGATCGAAACCCTATGGTGGAAAATAAAAAAGTTCTCCGTAAAAATCCATCAAGATCGAAGAGCGACTTAAAGGCTAAACTCTTGGCTGTCTGGGAGTCAATTACGCCTGAGGAGTGTGCAGCGTTGGTTGCAACCATGCCTCTTCGCATTAAAGCTGTCAATGAGAGCAAAGGCGACACAACTAAGTGGTAGACGAACTATTTTGCGTGAGTGACAAGGGTAGACGAATACTTTTGCGTTATGTTTTTTAGAATATTTTTGAAATTTTTTATGTTATGTAAAGTCATGAAAGAATTTCAGTTATGTTAAAATAAACATTAAAATGTTCCTCAAATTGTGGTTTACTTTTTATTAAACGTTCTTAATTATTTTACCAATATTTACTTTCTATATTTTACGCTTTGCACTACTTTCCATACTAGACGAACTATTTTGCATCGGGGCTCGTACTTATTGTAATTTGTTATACCTTCTTGTAGCATCACCAGTACATCACACAAGTGAAAGCAAATTCAACGGGGAACCAACTACAAGTTTAGACAGAGACTTTCAAAAAAGAAAAAAAGAGGTGAGTATGCGGGATAAATGCACGGATCCTGCGGGAGCGCGGGTGAAAACCGATGGCATAAACTAGTAATACATAAAAAAATATACTTACCGAAAGGAATTTCGAATTGAATGCTTTTAGGATATCTTTTTTATTGTTTATTATTTTATAACAATAATAGCACGCTTTCTGTTCCAGTATGCTTTAGAATTGAAAATTCAAGAGGCATTCCTTCGGTTCATGGCGGATACGTTGCAAGGTTACAGGAGTCATCTTATTCCAATAACGAAAGCACCAACTGTAGGAACAACAGATCCGCACGCACTCTTTCATATGGAAGCTTTCCTCAAATCTAAGGAAAAGGTAATTGTGTATAGAAAAAAAGAATAACATTTAGTTGACATCACAAAACAAAATAATAATAAACATATCTTTTTTTTTCCTATGAGATGAGAGGACTCTGAACAAACGGACAGACACAAAAATTAAAAAAATGGTTGATTTATTGTAGGTACCGTATATACTTTAATGTGCATTTAGTAGAAAGCTGTTATTTTGATATTACAAACAGACATTTCAATTTTATTTATTTGTATAGATGTCCTCAATAAACGTTGTCGCTTTCCAGACGCAGCATAATTACTACAAACTAATGATGCGAACGCAAATGTTCACGCGTTTTATCGAAGAGCGTTCGTTCGTTTGCGACGTGGACCAAGGGCTATCGTTCTTTGACGATTGCATAGAGCGAGTGGCGAACGGAGACGAACATCTGTTAGGAATTAATATCGGGAACGCGTCTGAACGGACCGTGTTTGTTCTGCCGCCGGACCCACCTGACCCTGGTAAGAGCTATATTATGTAGGAGAGAATATGTATATCTTCGGTTTTGTAGATTTTTTTTTAATTTTTGTATATTATTCATGACAAAAAAAAAGTAAAAAGTATTTGTATTGTTTACTTTTAAGAACGGGACTTAATCGCGATAAAAACACAGGTTTATATTTACCTCGACGTTTCGATCAAGTTGCATTGATCGTGGTCACGAGAAGACTGGAGAATGCGGGTGTCAGCGTCAATAAAATGTGAGTGTTGTCACCAACTACCCACATTTGGCGTTATAAAAGTTTAAAATTGTCACGACACACCACACTAACTGTATCCACTGGCTTTTCCTTTTTGAACGAACCGCGATGCGAACATTTATCAATCACTGGATTCCATGACGCCGGCAATCTGAATCCATCTTCCCGGTTGAAATTGGTGCATTTCTTAATTTCAACCGCTTCACGTACAATCCTGGAGTAGTAATGTCGTTCAGTGGAGAGGATTTTCGGTGCAAGGAGCTCAATCCAATGGTTAGGACCCGATTCAAGTAGGTGTTCAGCAATGGCAGACTTATTAACCTGTCTGTTCTTTACAGCTGCAATATGTTCCTTGACTCTTTCAGCTATAGTCCGCTTAGTTTGGCCAATGTATGAACTACCACAGCTGCAATCAATTTTGTATACGCCAGGTGTTTGATAGGGAATAATGTCCTTCGGTGTTCCAACTTGCCGTGACAGTTTCGAGTGTGGAGTAAAAACTGTCTTGATGGAATAGTTTTTAAGCACCGTTCCCACCTTGTCCGTCACACCCTTTATATATGGCAAGAAAGCAGGCTGCCTACTGACTTCAGTCCTCTTCGTATGTTTACGTCTGGGGCGTCCCCGAACATTCAACCTGTAGCCATTTTTCTGCAGAACCGTTATTAAGTCCGTTAACCGGAATTAAGTCCCGTTCTTAAAAGTAAACAATGTTTTCGAATCGCGAAAGTTTAAAAGTAAGTATTTGTATATTTGTTACGTACTTTAAGATTGTCTTTTTATTTTATTTAACGCTCCTTAATTAACTGTCTGTATGTATATGAAAATAAATGTGAAAAATACACTAGATGTCAGTATAAAATAGAAAATTTAATATGTGTGTGTAAGTTTCGGTTTCGGCTGAAACTGGGAGCCTGACCGAAAGTTCGGTTTCGGCTGAAAAACCTGTTTCGGTCGGACACTAAATTAGTAAGTTTCCTTTCCAGAGCTAACATACACGTACTCTACATTCGAGCTGGACAGTGGTCTAACGGCGTCGTGCGGCGCGCGGGGCGTGGGGGGCGCGGCGCGGCGCCCGCCCGCCTCCGTGCTGGCCTCCGCGGAATCACTCGCCGACGCTGAGCCTATGGCCCGACGCACTAAGCAGGAAATAGCCGCCGCACAAAGGTCAGTGCTCAGTGGGCTTACTCTCGACACCCGATTCCAATCGTAAATATAAGTTTCATGAAATAAAAAAATAATAAAAATTAAATTAAATTTGCACAAATATACTGCTTTTAAAATTTCCCGAATTTAACAAATATTTTTCTTCTATTAATAGTAATTTGAATGATACCATCAGATTATTTACATTTCTATTTATAAAAAAATGTATGACAACTATGTACTTAAACGCAGTTCGCCAAATTTGGTTAAATTATTAGACGTGTTAAAACACTTCCATTACTACGTTTACCATTACAGATTAGCCCGCAAAGCGAGCCTTTCATCAGAAGCGTGGGCGAAGTGCTTGCTCGGCGCTTGCTATTCGCTCTATTTCCTATCATTGCCGTGTCGACTGTCTCTGAGTCGCGGGAAAGAACATGCGACGTTAAGGGCGGCCTACGAGCTGTTAGAACGGGCGACAAAACTACGGGTGCCTTGTGACGAGGTAAGAATTGGGATGTTGCATGAAACACAAAATACATGCCGTTATACAGCTTTTTTTTATGTTATTTGGTAACGGGACGAGCTGGTCGTTTGCCTGATGGTAAGCATAGTGCCGGCCTATAACAATTGCAGTGCCACCTAGAACTTTGAAACACAAAGGCCTGCGCGGCACTGCAATGCGCTCGTTACCCTGAGACATTAGGTATTAAGTCTCATAAGCCCAGTAATTTCACTGGATACTCTGCTCATCAAACCGGAACACAGCAATGCTTGCACACTACTGTTTGGCGGCAGACTTCACGAGCAAAGCGGTGGTAACAACCCAGACGGACACTCGCAGAAGAGTTAGTCCTCCCACTAAGAAGGTCACATTAACACAATGAAAATGAAATTAATTATATAATTTGCAATGCATCTAAAACTAACCCAAATTCAACAATTTTTTTTATCATCCATTAGTAATTTTAATGATACCAATAGTTTCTTTACATTTTAATGAATAAAAAAATGTAAGACAATCTTCACAGTATACGCTGTCCCCATATTTTTGGCTAAACTAATGAACTGATATCCGACAGATACCTATGTAGCTTACAGCCCGAGGAAGGATATACGGTAAAAGTTACTTCGTAATAAACGTTTTTCAATCTACCCACAGGTGTGCTACCGAGTAATGATGCAGCTGTGCGGGATCCATTCCGTGCCAGTTCTAGCGGTCCAGTTGCTGTTTCTGATGAAACGCGCGGGGCTGCAACCCAACGCGCTGACTTACGGCTACTACAATAGATGTGTGCTCGAAGCGGCTTGGCCTCAAGATATGCCGAGGTAAACAAATAACACCCAAAGGGCCGTGTGGTTCTGGCGTATGAAATACTAGCTTCTGCCCGCGGTTTCACCCGCGTTCCCACGGGATTTTTCCAGGATAAAGTAGCCTATGTTACTCTCCGGTCCATAAACTATATCTATGCCAAAAATCACGTTGATACGTTGTGCTGTTGCTGCGTGAAAGAAGGACAAACCAACAAACTTACAAATACTCTCGGTTTTATAGTGTATGGATTATGAATAATCATATGCCGGAAACATACGGCCCTATGGCCGTGGTTCATCGCATCTACTTCTATTTACTAGGTGATAGGACTAACTCTTCTGCGGTTGTCCGTCTGGATTGGTACCACCGGTTTGCTCGTGAAGTCTTCCTCCAAGCAGTAATGTGCAAGTTTTACCGTGCTCCGGTTTGATGAACAGATTAGCCAGTGAATTTACTGGGCTTATGAAACTTAATACATAATGTGTCAGGGTAACGAGTACACTGCAGTGCGTGCCGCGCAGGTCTTTGTGTTTTAAAGTTCTGAGTGGCATTGCAATTGTAATGGGCCTGCCGTTATGCTTACCATCAGTCAAACGACCAGCTCGTCTCGTTATCTAATAGGATAAAAATAGACATTTCAACTTCCACCATATAAAAGTAAGAGACTAGTCTTTCTATTATTTCAGTCGGCATGTTTACAGCACATCACTTTTGAGTTTACTTTAAATCTTTTCTAAGGGAATTTTAATAATGACTTCAAACGCTAAAAAGTCTTCAAACCGAATTTACTACATCCAATGGCAACCCAATCAAATATTGTGTATATTATTTAACATTTTTTTATTTCCCGAAACCTTTGTAGTGTTTGCGGTCACTGGTAGACCAGATGATGGATCATTTGGTGTTCTTATGAAGTTCTATGTAATAATTTCTGTTCCAGCGGTGCTCAGTTGTTATGGAACAAATTAAGAATTGCCGTGTTAGGCGCGGCACTGTTTCGTAAAGCCGGAGCGTTGCGAGCCAGCCGCGCCGCCGGGGCCGCTTTGAGTGCCGTACCTTCTGGAAGTAAGTATGAGATATATAATCATCATCATCACCGGCCTTATTACGCTCTGGGATACTGATCCCACTGCTGGAATACCGACCTCCTTTCAGACGGAGAGATATAATGCATTCAGGTTATTCCAAAAGCAGGATTTTAAGCTTTTGTAGGGGAGCGATCAGTAGATACGCCCGATTGAGTCTCATTTTTGATGTTTCGATATAGACATTTGATTCTCATGACAAACGAATTGATCGACATCATAAAAAAATGGAGTCAACATCCCTATTATATATTTTGTGATTTATGCAACATTACTCTTATATTTCGGAACTTCACAGGCGAGTTTATGTCAAAACTTAAATGAATGGGGTTATAATAAGGTCGATATTCGCAGGCAGCGGTACTCTACCGCGTGTGCGGTCGGCGGCGGCAGTGGGTGAGGGATCGGAGCTGGCTGGCTTGGCGGGGCTGGCAGCCTGCGAGCCAGCTCACAGCCGCACCAGTCTTGACTCCGGTAAGTGGAAAAAGAATCATAAAGCAGGATTTTTTTTTAAATAGAAATGGAGAGGCACCTGCAAAGCTAATGTGAGATGGTGCCACGATCGCTGGTGCTTGTCATTGATTTTTACTTTGAGGGTGAATTAAACTATAACCAGTAAACATGTTTGTTAGTAGGACTAACTCTTCTGCGAGTGTCCGTCTGAATTGGTATCACATGTACAAGCATTACTGTGTTCCGGTTTTATGAACAGAGTAGCCAGTGAAATTACTGGGCTTATGAGACTTAATACCTAATGTCTCAGGGTAAAGAGCTGCAGTGCCGCGCAGGCCTTTGTGTTTCTAAGTTCTGAGTGGCACTGCAATTGTTATGGGTCGGTGTTATTCTTACCATCAGGCAAACGACCAGCTCGTCACCAAATAGCATAAAAAAAAAACAATGTGCTTGTGAGGGCGCGCCTCTAAATATTAGCTAATGTTGAATGAGTCCGTTGCAGTTTGCGGGCGCGAACAGGAGGCTCGTTCGAACGCATTTGAGGCTCTCTGTCGGCGCGGCAACATAGTGCGCGCGCACCCGCAGCGAGCGCAGGCGCACGGCATCTCTACCGCCGCCGGGATTCTCATATCGGGTGAGTAAAGTATGTACTCCGTCCAATCATTTATTAACCTTTTGACAGCTCGAGTTTGCGATGTAATCCATTACCGATTCGATTTCTTAGAACAATCGACTTTATTTATGAAGCCGTTGTAATTTATTTAACACATCACCACACTACAATCCGATGATTTATTATAATAAAATAATCAAAGTATTTTAGGTAGTTATTTTATTTGCAAACAACTGTTTCAATATTTAACCTTCTTTCCTTATCTTATTGATAGTTATATATACCCACCACTCTTTAAAAATTTAACGGATTTGAAAATTCGTCAAAGTCTTATAAAAAACTAATTGAAAAAATAAACTTGAATGAACTATTAAAATTTTCGTGAGTATCACACATAAATTGGTACAAACCGGTTATAATTCACGTCATTTGTCGATATTTTCGACCTAGGTTTCGAGCGTGGCCGACGCTCTTCCTCAGGGAATGCACGCGGCGAGATCGCAATGACCACTGAAAATATCGACAAATGACGTGAGTTATAGCCGGTTTTAAACAATTTATAATTGAATGAACTTGTTACAATATCTGAGGATTCAATAAATATCGATATCGGCAAATATCGGAGGTTAGGAACACTTCGCTTCCCTAAAAAAAATAGCGTCCATGCCTTTTATTGTCTATGGTTGCCTGTCAATAATTATGGAACTTCATAGGCATGTTATGTCAAAAGTTAAATAAATGGTTGAATGGACTACATATAGGATGTATTTAACTTGGATGACCCAAACTAAGCCTGGGCCTCAGACAGTAAGAGCAGTCACTTCAGTCTGTCTTGCGCCACCTTCTGACAATTCTCGACACGAAGCTGTGAAATTAGGCCTGTTATACACTGCAGCTTTTTGCAGCGCGTTTATAGCAGTCGCGATGTAGCAACGATACAGTCGCCAATCGTCTACCTTTAAACACTCGCGGTACTTTAACCATCGATACAATCGCGATGCAGTCGCGATACAGCATCGATGCAAACGCGGTACACCATCGATGCAAATGCGGTACAACATCGATGCAAACGCGGTACAACATCGATGCATCCGCGGTACAACATCGATTCAAATGCGATAAAGTCGTAAACGTGTAGGTCAGTATATCAGTCGTTCGACAGCCTCTGCGCGATGAGTTCGATTTACTCACCTATGTTCGATGGATATGCGCGACTGTAGTGATGCTCACGCGCGTTTGTATCGATGCTCACGCGCTTTTGTATCAATACAAACGCATTTCCACTGTCGAGATACAGTCACACGATTGACAAACGCGCATTTTTATTGCTGCAAAAAGTCGCAGTGTATAACCGGCCTTACTGACCATATGTAACTTCTTAGAAAAAGCATACATTTATATCCTGCACTTCATATACTGCACTGACTGAACTTCCTTCTTCTATACGCCAGAGTCTTCCGTGAGTCCAGGATTAGACTCGTCTCTGAATATTACCCTAAGAATCTCTGTGTCACAAGTGGCATAGATACACGGATTGTTATTGGCCGGCGTTATGCTTATCATCAAGCAAATGACTGGCACGTCTCATCCGATAGTATTAAACAAATCATAAAATCAAGCCACGGAGCAGACAATTTAAAAAAATATGTTGTAATAATAATCGTATTCACGTGTAATCGTGGAGAATCTTTATGTGTAATACTCTGTAATAATACAATTAATTAATGTATGTAATAATTTCAGGGGTTCCATCAAATCCTGACTTAAGTGCGAGCTCCAGACCAAGAAGTAATTCGTTGGGTAACGAAGAGGCGATTAACACTGCGCCAAGTGCACCCTTAACGATACCTGAGAAAAGACAGGTAATCACACTATTATAATCTAATATTCATAATGACTTTGTTCGAAATATAATAAACCAATATATTCGAATGATGCGCACACATTAACGTATAAAAAGTCTGATAATTTTTTTTCGTACAACACAATTTGTATACCACAGTCTTGTCGTTTCTCAATTCTTCTCCATCCGAAAATAGTCTGACAGAACATCTGACGTCACTTGTTCGACGCGAGCCGTAAAGCTGTACTAAAACATGCATTTTGTTGATTTGGCCGTGTAAAACTGCGTTTAAGTACTTAGATGACATATATTGTTTTATTCATTAAAATGTAAAAAATCTGATGGGATTATTTAAATTACTAATGGATGATAAATAAAAATGTTGAATTCGGGATACTTTTAGATACAGTATCTTTGTGGAAATTATGTTTTTTTGAATTTCATTTTTATTGTGTTAATGCGATTGTCTTAAAATTCTATAACGATAGAAATTATGTATTTTGTGTTTCATGCAACATCACAATTTTGACATATATTAGTGTGAGTCCACGGTTAGATTCATCTTTGAATGTAAGCTGAAGTCTCATATCGTATGGTTACGTTTCAGACAATACACGTAAGCCCGGACAGTCCGTCTGATCTACGAATACTTACTAGATCGGAGAGCTTTGCTGGCGACGCGCAGATCCTGCAAAATCTTCAAAGACTATCGTTTACCAGTACAAGTGAGTTCAAATCCGTTATGTGCTACGTAAAGGTAGGCTAAAAAGCATATTAGTTTTGTGTCAATGGTGTACTGTGCAACTAATGCGGTGACTCGATGATGGTCGAATTGTTTGCAGCTTCTCTATGTATATGAGTGGAAGTTAATAACGTTTACGACAATCTATTTGTCCAACAAACTTGACGGCTACCCCAACCAATATAGACAGAAATTGAAATTCGAATCCTGTCATCGGTTAGCGTTCGGATCACTATTGCTGTCAATGCACTGGAGGGCAATCGCGTTAAAAATTATCAACCAAACCGCTACTAAACAACAACCGCATCACAGCTTTATGACCGTTTCGTATCGCGCTAATAGTTTTACCAAAAGTTGAGACGTTTCTCGACAACAACTGACAGTTAAGAGCCTACTAGCGGAACCCCCGAAGTATTCGGTGGGCGCGGCTAAAATGCATGCTATTTCATCTAACATTCGTGGGACAAGGTAAGGCTCTGCAGCTATGAGTAGTACGAAGCTAATGCTCGCGCATACACAGTTACACACTCTCGTAAAGTCGCGACCTGCCGTTTCTACGCACACTTGCGCGATCTTATGAGTGGCGATTGATCATTCAATTAATTTTCGTGAATATTCGTGTGATGGCGCTCGCTTTTGTTACTTGTACTATTATATATTCTGAGCTCTCGTTTGGTCATCACACCGCGCGCGCCATTTTTTATTGTTTGCCTCTTTAAATATAAATTGTAAATTTTATGGTTTGCCTATAGTCCGCTGCAAACATAGTAGGTACATACAAAATACATACCTATAAAAAGTACCATGACTCACTGACCTACACTGCCAGACAAACATCTATCCATATATCCATCCTTACAAACTTTCGCATTTATAATACTAGTAGGATAGGAAGTAGGAAAAGTAGGATAGGATTTATGTATATGTATGTGTATAGATTCCAAAGAAATTTGGTGTGGAAATAGTTCGAGAAAACACACAGTGTACTTTTCAACATCATCATGACTTTTCATAATTGTCAATCTATAGAACGGAAGAAATTTGGTTTCGAGATAGCTTGAAGCCTGAGAAAGAACACAGAATACCTACTTTTCATCATTGTCAATCATTTGAACGGATTTTAAAGAAATTTGGTGTGGAAATAGTTTGAAGTCTGAGAAAGAAAGCAGTGTAAATTTCAACCTCATCATCACACAATAAAATAATCGTGCATTTCGACGTAGCGTAGTACGTATCTACATACGACGAGCGTAGAAATCGGCAGAAGTTATTTTCGGAAACAAATTTATCTATACAAATCAATAAAATTGAAGTGTGTTTGTATTATCAACATAACAGTTTTATACTAAATGCATATTAAAGTATATACGGTACATAAAACAAAACAACCATTTTTTAAATTTTTGTCTTTTTGTTTGTTTGTTCCGCGTAATCTCCGAAACGGCTGAACCGATTTTGACGGGACTTTCACTGGCAGATAGCTGATGTTACAAGGAGTAACTTAGGATACGTGGGCGAAGCCGTGGGGCACAGCTAGTAATATCTAATAGTTCTTCATGTTTCATCTATAATATACAAATAAATAAATAAATAAGATTGAAGAGTCTGTTTGTAATATCAAAATAACAGCTTTTTACTAGATGCATAATAATATGAAAGTATACACGATACATAAAACAAAACCATTTTTAAAACTTTTGTCTATTTGTTCCGGGTCAAAAAAAAAAATTCAAAATTCAAAAGTCTTTATTCAAATAGGCCCCAAAGGAGCACTTATGAAAGTTAAAATGACTCTAACAGCCGGCCTCTGCAACATTCATCTACCCGAATCACAGACTAAAACTAATGCTGTCTTTATCAGAACATAATAAATGACAAAGACACCAACAGACCCAATCCGTGCTCAAAGTCAACGAACCTTCCAGAAACCCACCGTGCCCGTTCCAAATTGGTATAGGCCGAGCAAGAAGAAGGGCAAGAAACTCGTCACGGCATTCTTTTTTAAAAAAAAAAGTAGTTTATTACAATGATTCTAATGCTAACAACTAACAATTTAAAGTTTAGTAGTCGCCAGGAGGCTCCTGAGCTGTTTGCCTCCATGCATCCTTGTCATCCACATAATCCTTAATTTTATAATACGCTTTTTTAATTAATACACTCTTGACTATACGTTTAAACTTTCCTTGTGGTAATTCAGTTAATACTTTAGGAATTTTGTTGTAGAATCTGACACCATTTGCCAGGAACGATTTGTTAGTTTTACTTAATCTGAACCCGGGTACAACAATTTTATGTTTACTTCTAGTATTTAACTCATGTACATCACTTTTTAAGTTAAATTTAGTAATATTCTTCCGTACATACATTATATTTTCCAAAATGTATAGCGAAGGCAGGGTTAGAATACCTATTTCTTTAAAAAAGTCTCTTAGAGATTCGCGTGGACCCATGTCATAGATGGCGCGTACTGCTCTCTTTTGTAATATGAAGATGGTATCTATATCGGCAGCAGATCCCCAAAGTAGGACGCCATAAGACATCAAACTATGAAAATATGCAAAATATACCAACCTTGCCGTCGCCACATCAGTCAGCTGCCTAATTTTACGTACTGCAAATGCAGCGGAACTCAAACGACCCGATAGGGCATTGATGTGAGGACCCCACTGCATTTTGGAGTCAATAGTTAATCCTAAGAATACAGTGTTATTCACCAGGTCAAGTTTGCTGCCTTCCAATTCCACTTTAGATTCCACGTGTGGTACGTTGGGAAGTGAAAATTTAATACATTTAGTTTTACTAGCGTTAAGTAGTAGATTATTAGCAGCAAACCATTCTGAGATTTTGTCAAGGTTATCATTTAATTCCTTTAGTTCACTGTCTTTCCTATCAGTTTTAAAAATGAGTGAAGTATCATCAGCAAACAAAACTATGTCCAATGCTATATGGTCTGTCATAAAGGGTAAGTCATTTATATATACTAGAAAGAGAAAGGGGCCCAGTATTGATCCCTGCGGTACGCCTATCTTCACTGAAGAACCACAAGATGTTACTCTATCGATGCCAACCTTCTGCTGTCTACCCGTCAAGTAAGAATTTACAAGATCAAGAGCTGTCCCACGCACGCCGTAATGATGCATTTTTTTAATAAGCGTTCTGTGGTCCACACAATCAAATGCTTTGGAGAGGTCACAGAATACTCCAATAGCATCCTGTGAACCCTCCCAAGCTTCAAAGATGTGGGACATCAGTTTAGCTCCGGCATCGACTGTTGATCTGCCTTTCGTGAAACCAAACTGGTGACCATGCAATATTCTATACTCGTTGAAATGTGAAAGTAACTGTTCTAAAATAATTTTTTCAAAGATTTTGCTAAGAGCTGGAAGTACAGAAACTGGTCTATAGTTAGAGGGGGTGTCCTTACAACCAGATTTAAAAATAGGGGTGACTTTACTGTGTTTCATTAGATCAGGAAAGACACCCTGATCTATAGAAAGATTAAAAATAATAACTAGATAGGGCGCAATTGTATCAATTAAGGATCCTATTACTTTTACCGATATACCCCACAAGTCTTCGGTGTTTTTCATATTGATGGATTTAAACGCTTTTTTGATACTAGTGGTTGTTATGTAACGAAAACTAAAATCCGGAATTAATTTAGAAAAGCTGTTTAGCAAAAGCATTTCTGCTTTTGCTGGAGAAGAGTCTAGTGATTTAGTAGCCTCCAATGGTATCTCCGAAATGGCTAAACCGATTTTGACGGGACTTTCACTGGCAGATAGCTGATGTTACAAGGAGTAACTTAGTCTACGTGAGCGAAACCGCGGGGTAGAGCTAGTAATATGTAATAGTTCTACATGTTTCATTCTCACCAATCAATCAAACAACTATAGATACCTACAGCGTTTAGGTAATTACATACATCGTCGTTTGTATATTATAGGTAACATACAGTACCCTACCTATGAGTTCGACAATAAGTTCCGAACGAAAACTGCCAGCGCGGGAGTAGTTACCTATGTCAGCCGGTATATTTGCAAGGTAGGTGAGTAACCTACCTACCTAAGTACCTACGTAATAATAATTATTTATTTGGAATGAAATATGATTACATAACCTAATAATTTTAGGTGGTTCCTACGAGTATTATATCGAGTCCTACAAGTCATTGTATAATACGCGGGTCAGCGACCCCACACACATATGTACCTACATTATTTAAATAAGTATAGCTATCATTTATAAGATTGACATGTAAGATTTATCTTATTAATAAAGAATTGAATTGAATTGAATACATCTCATCACTCAATTCTACACAAAAAATGTCTCACCCATACTCCTGCCAGGATGACCTTTCGTTTAGATAAGTAGGTATTTAATTACACGACTGCACAAAAAAGTAGTGTAATGAGTTATTATATGTACATACATACAAAAATACGTGAACCCTAAAAACATTACATAAAAAACTCTGCACAAAAGCTTTGGTGGAATAAAGAAACTCACGTACATTCGTGATTCGGTGAGAATTCGATGTATGGGGTATCGCTATAATCCTTTCATCATCCCGAGCGACACTAGCTAGGACAGTCGTGTTTTTTGTCATGGTCGACGTAACAAAATTTCATCGACCATAAAAAATAAACAACTTGTTTACTTATAGGTACTTTTCAAGATTTATAGTTCAAGTAAGTACGTTATGTAGCCTACTTGGCTTCCGGCCGTGGCTTCGCCCGCCTGGCATGGGTACAAATACAATATCTTTATATATTATAGTCTATATGTTATTCTAATGTATAAGCTCTATATTACTTACTGTAGTTTCATCAAAATCCGTTCATTAGTTCATCACTCAAAAATTTTCGAGTTTATAATATTAGTAGGATAGAAACGGTATTCAGTAGGTATCTATTTATTATCACGTATACTGTAACCTACCATATTGTTTACTAGCTGCTGCCCCGCGGTTTCACCCGCGTGATTTTGGATTTCATGGTTTTTGTTTTTTTGCGCGGAACCCTAATTCTTTTTCTAATATTAAAGTAGCCTATGTTACTCCTTGTAACATCAGCTATCTGCCAGTGAAAGTCCCGTCAAAATCGGTCCAGCCGTTTCGGAGATTACCCGGAACAAACAGACAAACAGACAAAAAATTAAAAAATTGTTGTTTTGCTTTAGGTACCGTATATACTTTCATATGCATTTAGTATAAAACTGTTATTTTGATATTACAAACAGACACTTCAATTTTATTTATCTGTATGGATACTATTGAATCACGAGACGAGCTGGTCATTTTCTTGATGGTATTTAACACATATAATTATATTACTCTGATAGCATAACGCCCGCCCATAACAATTGCAGTACTCAAACTTCTAAGCACAAAGGCCGGCCAGGGGGACCGATGACCTTGTCAAAAGCGCGGGAAACCGTTGGATGCGCGAGGCGAGTAGCCGCTAGCGCAGTGGATGTCTTCGGGCTGATGATGATGATTATGACAAAACAGAAAGTAGTTTCATGCTTTCACACAGACGACTCGGCGCAAAAATTCAAACAAATCATCATTGACGGTTTCGTATTTTTTGCACGTACGTCACAATTAGCTGTGATCTTTCACCATTCCGGCGACAAAAATTTCGACCAAAAAAAAATGCCCGCGTCGCCGCTTTATTTTCATTCCGCGATATCTCCGAAGATATTCGTCTGAATTTAACGGAGTAAAGGCCTATATCGGTTACAATGAAACACTCTCGATGATGAACGCATTTATTTAGATAAGGATTAATATGGTGTAGGTGAAAACACGGCTGCAAACGAAGCACCATTTTTTGCCAAATTACAAAATCGTAAAAACGCGAATTGCGAGCTAACCCGAAAAGATAGACATATGCTATCTCGGACTTTTTTTCAGATCTCTTCAACGGGAAAGTTTCTTCCATACATTGTTTTTGTATAGCTCTAACTATATGGTCAGCTCACGCAGTACTAACTGTTACCTAATAGGGGCGCCGCGCCGCGCCGCATAGAATTTGATTACTATGTCTATACTTATTATAGACATAGTTCCTCCACCGGCGCGCGGCGTTGCGGGGCCTCCGCCGCGAGCCGGCAACGCCGCGCGCCGAACCGGGCGGCGCGCGGCGCGGCGGCGCAAGTACGGAAGTTGGTTCGATAAATTTGTCGAATCGAAACAACTGATAAATTTATCGAATGTTGCGAGTACCGAAGTCTTATCGTAAAGTATTGTAGTAGCTTTATATTCTGTTTGGATTCGACCTAGCTATTCGATAACTTTTGTCGATTGTATCGAGGCTCGATAAATTATATAAAAAATTGATAAAACCCAATTTATCGGTTTGAATTGACAATTTTATCGATCGACAAGATCCGTACTTGCGCTGCGGGCTGAAGGTACCTATGTACCTATTATAATAGGTATACCTACACCCATCCAGACGAATTCTCGCAGAATATCTTCTAAGAAGAATATCTCAGTCGGTCATGCTTTTTATTTCACATTTTTTAAAAAGTTGACCGACTATGGCTGGTATTTTAGTATACGAGACATAGGTACGTACATACCTACATGCCACTGACCAATAAATGAAATATAGGTGATAAGGTACCTATAACATAACTATGATGTCAGCGCCCCCTATTACTAACTGTTACCTATTCTGTGGCGCCGCGCCGCCGCCGCTGGAGGATTTCAAGTAAAGCGGAGGTAAAATATGTACCTATAAGTACCAAGGTACTCATCCAAACGGACTCTCGCAGAAAATCTAGAAAGATCGGTGGGTAGCCTAAAGCCTTACCTACTTATGCTTTGCTTACCTATGCTTTCACCTTTATGTTTTACTGATTGCTTACGTATTTTATCATACGCACCTACTTCTTATACCTAGCTATAGGAGACATAGGTTCATATCTACTGTAATTCAATTGCCAGAGCGACCAATAAACGAGTAATTAAATATAATAAAGGTACCTACCTAAACTCTTTTATGAAGCACCAAATTAGATATTATAGACATTTCTTCCATACATAGTTTTTATACCTATAGCTATAAATATATGGCCCGCGCAAGCCTCGGAATTGATCCCTCGGTGATCTTGACGCATAACGTACTGTCTAAGGTGGTGCCTGGTAGAAATGTAGTGCGAGCGCTAAGGCAGTCCTCACACCTAATTCATGATTGATGGATAAGCATCAATCGCGAACCACGAGAAAACATGGAAAAACCACGATCTCCGCTTGACGCATATCGTATCGTCTATTGTGGTTGTGGTTGGGGCTTGCCGCTTGATGGAAATGTAGTCCGAGTACGGCACCCGCTTCTACCTATTATTATTATTATTTTCAGCCTCTTACGCTCCCACTGCTGGTATACCGGCCTTCTCTCAGATGGAGAGAGGTATGGGCCATAATCCACCACGCGGGCCCAGTGCGGCTTGGTGGATGTCGCATGTACTCGAATTGTGTGGTTCTTGAACATGCGGAACCATCACGCTGTTTTCCTTACCGTTTTAGAGCGAGAGTGAACACTCCGCACATAACTTGATATAAGTCATTGGTGCGGGCCGAGTGGAGATTAGAACTATGGTGCGTCGGATTGAAAGTCGCACAAGTTACCGCTCGGCCATAATCGCTCTCGATTCACTCTCGGTTCTACATATAAAGTGGTTGTGAAAAAAAAATTTTTCACAACCACTGCGTGCTCAGTGCAGACGCCGCGGTAAATAAGCGGTGGTGCGCAAGTGATGTATGTAGCGTAGAGCGGAGCAGTTGTCGCTTTGAGAACAGACATGGCTTCGAGACCCCACTATCTGGCCGTATTGCCGTTCTTGTCCGTTTTGTGGATTTTAGATGTTTTTGCTTCAAACTGCGATACGCGAGTAAATACCTCGTAATATGCGCTTATTGCAACATAAGCTGTTGGTTATTTTGGTTTTTTATTTATTTTTCAACATAAGCCGTGTAACCACAAAAACTAACTTTTAGACTCCTGCTTAGCTCGAAAGTGAGTAAAGATAAACCTCTAAAATATAAGAAAAGTCACAACAGAGTGGAGTTAGACAATGGTTAGACACTACTTAAATCACGATTTGTGGTTCATATTTAAACACGCGACTATGGCATGTTTAGGAGTTAAACTCTGTTTAACACGCCCTAAACAAGTGTTAAACAGCGTCTAACTCTTGCAACATGCCTTAGTCGCATGTTTAAATATAAATACTTACCACCACACTTACTTACCACAAACCTTGATTTAAGAAGTGTCTAACCGTTGTCTAACTCAATTCGGATGTGACATTTCTAACCATTATAGAAGTTTACGGTGACCTACCACAAAAAAAATTAACACACTCTACACACGTGTTAAACAGGGTCTAACGCTTAAATTTGCCTTAGTCACGTGTTTAAATATGAGCAACCACAAACCTTGATTTAAGAAGTGTCTAACCATTGTCTATCTCCATTCTGTTGTCACATTTTCTAATCATTTTAGACGTTTATCTTTAGACACTGTCCAGCTAAACAGGTCCTAAAAGTGTTTTTTTTTTTGTGGTAACTTTTTACGCGCTGCCTATACATTGGAGAAGTGCCTTACCGTTATCACAGAATAAATAATCATCGTACAAGCCGTTATGATTATTTCTAATCATTTTGCTCGTGAAAGTTGTGTAGCGTTGTTTAACTTTTAGACACTGTCTAGCTAAACAGGCGTCTAAAAATAGTTTTTTGTGGTAACGCGGTTTTAGTTCAAGTAGGTACGTATGTAATTACTAGGTAGGTTATAGACTTGTACTATTACAGCTATTCTGTGGTTATAGGTAGGTACGTACCTACTCAGTTATGAGTAAGTACATAATATGTATGTCGGTCTTAGTCTTTCTACAAAAACACACCCTAAACATGTGTTAAACAGCGTCCAGCTCCCAATCATGGCTTACTCACGTGTTTAAATATGAGCAACCACAATAAGTTTATATCATAACTAGCTGCTGCCCGCGGTTTCACCCGCGCGGTCTTATTGGGTTCATGGGTTTTATTTTTTTGCGCGGAACCCTAATACTTTCTCCAACATAAAATTAGCCTAAGAAGTACCATATAACATCAGCTATCTGCCAGTGAAAGTCCCATCAAAATCGGTCTAGCCGTTTCGGAGATTACCCGGAACAGACAGACAGACAAAAATATTAAAAATTGTGTTTTTGTTGTAGGTACCGTGTATACTCGTACTTTCAAATGCATAAATTTAGTAAAAAGCTATTATTTTGATATTATAAACAGACACTTCAATTTTATTTATTTGTTTTTCTTTAGACACTGTCTAGCTAAACATGCGTCTAAAAGTTGGTTTTGTGCTAACACTATATGTCTAGCTAGCTGCTGCCCCGCGGTTTCACCCGCGCGGTGTATTGGATTTCATGGTTTTTATTTTTTTACGCGGAACCCTAATTCTTTTTCCAAAATAAAAGTAGCCTATGTTACTCCTTGTAACATCAGCTATCTGCCAGTGAAAGTCCCGTTAAAATCGGTCCAGCCGTTTCGAAAATTACCCGGAACAAACAGACAGACAGACAGACAAAAATTTGAAAAATGGTTGTTTTGTTATATGTTCCGTATATACTTTCATATGCATTTGGTAAAAAGCTGTTATTTTGATGTTACAAACAGACACTTCAATTTTATTTATCTGTATGTATGGATGGATAACAAATCGAATAATCCATACAGATAAATAAAATTGAAGTGTCTGTTTGTAATATCAAAATAACAGCTTTTTACTAAATACATATGAAAGTATATAAAACAGCCATTTTTTTAAATTTTTGTCTGCCTGTCTGTCTGTCTGTCTGTTTGTTCCGGGTAATCTCCGAAACGGCTGGGCCGATTTTGACCGGACTTTCACTGACAGATAGCTGATGTTACAAGGAGTAACATAGGCTACTTTTATTTTGGAAAAAAAATTAGGGTTCCGCGAAAAAAAATAAAAACCATGAAATCCAAAATCTCCACGCGGGTGAAACCGCGGGGCAGCAGCTAGTATGTAATAATAACAAATCGAATAATAATAGGTAGGTTTTTACGTAAATATATAAGTATCTATTTACTTAAATTCTATTAATAGATTTCTATTTATTAGTATTTGAAAAAGATATAGGTAGGTAATATTATTACAAAAATACGATTTAGCCATTGTTGTACTGAAGTCAAAAATAAACACAGAACACTTCTCTAACGCAGCAAAGTCCAAATTCACAAGCATAGGTAAACATCCAATTTAGGCAAAGAAATCTGAATCCAATATAGCGGGCGGCGGAATTATCACAGAACATAATTATAACAATACGCATATCGTAAATCGTTTTACGTCTTCGGTCGATCACCTTGACCTTTGCTTGTTCGTAATGCCGCCCACAAATTATATAGGATGCCGCCGCACGCACCGGCCGGTCGACCGCGTATGGCGCGAGACAGTACTTTGTCACAAACATCGCGGTGTTTCGTGACTTTGAAATGGCACAGCAGCACACAGCGGGCACTGTAGTGTGCGTGAGACACTTCCCTCCTCTCCCCGCCAGGGTGGTAAAATTTCCGTGAGACGCGCGATGGTTCGACTCGAAAATCGGCGCGTAAAAATGTACGAATTGGCTTCTGGTACTTGGGGTGTTACGGCAAAACTACTAAATGTATTTAGTCAAACCAAAGTTATTTGAAATGTCGACAAACTAAAGCTTGTTACTATGTTCTTTATTTTTGAGTTTTCTTAGTTCTTTTGTAATTTATTTACGTCCAAACTTGCGTTAAAATATGTGCTAAAATACAGATGTTTGAAGGCTCATTACTTTTAAGCCACTTATTTTTTTTCTGTATAATTAGCAGATCAACCTAGATAATGAAGAGATAAATCGATATTATTCTTAATTTTGGACTTAAAACGTCAAGTAGTGGAGTAATAACCCAAATACGGTTGTATGGAGAAATGAACGACTCGTTTTCCCTTAACGCTGTCAAATGAACGGCAATATCGAATTCCACACGCCTGAACCGAAACTAAACAACAGTTGGTATCAAACCACAACCAATCCATAACTGTACACTGTCATTTCAAATTAGCGCGATCGGGGCCCTGGGCATCCGCCTAGTTTCTTTATATTATTGTATAAGTATAGAAAACTGTATAGAGTTATACTATATTTTAACGGGAACCGGAGCCGATATTTAACATCAAATTAATCATATGATTATTGAAGTTTTTTAGGTGGGAGTTAGAGCCACAGGGTCGTTTTGGAATTATTATTTTTTTGTTTACCAGATACATCAAATCCGAAATCACGATGTTCAAGAACGCTCAGTTTCCCCGAAGAACCGGAAAAGGAGGCGGCAGCTATGGACACATTAGACACTGAGAAGGCATCGTCTCCACTCAAGTAAGTAGAAGCGAAGCTATTCAGTGGTAATGCGGTCGCCAGATTCAAAGATGAGCACCCGATAGTATACCCGTGAACATGATGCTTGCAACAGCGTCGAAATATCGGGTGCTCATCGCTCAATAACAATCACGGTAAATATCCCGTTACAATGTATGAATTACTCGATTATATTATCTCAGGTTAATCTCTTGCAGTTTGTCGGCGATGTTGCTTACACCAATACTGCGTCCGTTGTCGTTGCGGATTTTTTCGCAATAATATAAAAAAATTGAATTTGCAGGCTATCTCCTCGAACCCCGGTCCTCAGCGACGACCCCTTGGGAGCGCTCTGCCAGCCGCCCCCGAGCGAGCCGCCCCCTCCTCCCCCCGAGGAGCCCCCGCCCCCTAAGCACGAGCTCAGCGTCAGCCCCAAGCTGTTCCACCGCAGAAGCAACTCGTTCCAGGACGAACCCCTGGAGATACAAGGGTATACACCTTCCTGTAACGATTTCCTTTCATCCTGCATACTGAATCTTCATATCAACTTCAGCTGAAAAGGCAGCAAAATTTCCCCCTTCATGGGGGGTTTAAACTTTTCGTTTGATGCATTGAGGATGTGCTTTTTGAAGATTTTATTCTGCTAATTTTCTAAATGTATATTATACTTTTTAAATTACAATGTCTTATACCTAGCTTCAATCTTTTTGGCGATGTGAATATTGGTGCGAGTTCTGCACTGTAGCTAATAGTAGGTCCAGCGTCTCTTTCACTCTTTTACTCCCAACATGAGTGAAAGAGTCGCGAATGTTCGCATGTTCCGGGCCCAAGTACTACTAAACAAATGGTTTTAAAATGACAACAGTTTCATCGCAAAATGATCACTTTAGGCACTTTCGGTATTTTATAGCACAATCTATTATCTATTGTCGCCAATGACAATGGCGGTCGCATAACGTTGTAAATTTTCGCGCATTCTTCATAAAAGTGATCATTTTGTAAAACATTTATGTAGTAGAATTGCGGTCCAGACCGGTGTAGATTTTTTATGCTATTTGGTAACGAGAGGAGCTGGTCGTTTGCCTGATGGTAAGCATAACGCCGGCCCATAACAATTGCAGTGCCACTCATAACTTTGAAACACAAAGGCCTGCGCGGCACTGCAATGCGCTCGTTACGCTGAGACATTAAGTTATTAAGTCCCATAAGCCCAGTAATTTCACTGACTACTCTGCTCATCAAACCGGAACACAGTAATGCTTGCACATTACTGCTTGGCGGCAGAATTCACAAGCAAAGCGGTGGTAATAACCCAGACGGACACTCTTAGAAGAGTTAGTCCTACCACTAACAAACTTTTGATTGATGCTGGAACGCGCTCCAAATTCACGTCAGCCAAAAAGTTTGTCAAAATTTAAAAATAATTGATTGTAGAGAAACGACTGCACGCTGTCAAGGCCCCCTAAAATATATATCCAAAATCCTACCCTTGCACTATTACATTGTACCCGCTAACTCGTACCGCTAGCTCCGCGCTTCTCCGAAGCAAGATAACCTCGATAGTTTCCTGCTTCTAGGAAACTGCATAGAAGTGAGACGGCGCCCGCGACTGTCGCAAACAGTTTGATGAGCTTCGGGAATACCTTCAGCAAGATCAGCTTTGGGTAAGTTGGGTGTTGAATATGTGGTTTGTTTATACTAGTTACAGACGTTCGGATTTGGCAGGTGCCGTCAAAAGAAAGTCAGTTTGCATCATAACATGCGCAAGGTTATCCGATGTTTTTATTAATAATACTAGCTGCTGCCCGCGGTTGCACCCGCTTGGAGATATAGGATTTTATGGTTTTCATTTTTTGGCGCGGAACCCTAATTATTTTTCTAAAATAAAAGTAGCCTAAGTTACTCCTTATAACATCAGCTATCTGCCAGTGAAAGTCCTGTCAAAATCGGTCCAGCAGTTTCGGAGATTACCCGTAACAAACAGACAGACAATTTTTTTTAAATGGTTGTTTTGCTATGGTTGCCGTATATACTTTCTTATGAATTTAGTAAAAAGCTGTTATTTTGATATTACAAACAGATACTTCATTTTTCTTATTTGTATAGATACAAGTCGGTCGTAGTAGGATCGCCTGCGTAACTGACTGTAGACATGTCGCAGTGATCGATTCTGATTTGGTGATTGGTCGTCTGACGAATCGGAACGTCTGTTAATAGTTTTACGTTGTTTGGCGTCTCGGTGTAATTTACCCAGATTAATTCATACGCGTGGGCAACCGAGGAAAGTGAAACTATTCTTCATTTTTCATAATTTTCGCGTAGGTTGACATATTAATTTCTAACCCCTGGTCGGTGATCATCAGCAGCTGTTTTCGATAATCAAGTAATAAAATAATGTACAAGAACTGCTCAAAAAGTATCGATGGATATTTGTGTCGAATGTGAAGCAGGTATATTTGAACCGTTACTATCAAACAGCGAAGTTATCTTGTGCGGGAGACATCGGTCGGTTCTTTAAAAATGTTACAACTCATCATAATACAGCTAACCTATGATAGCTGTATTATGATATGTTGAGTTCTAAAGTTCTGTAAAGTTTTGTATTGTAGACATGTATAGACATGGACATGGAGAGCCACGCCATCGTTTGATTACACTACAACCAAACTCTATATACCATCACGAGTTTGGTATATTGAGTATACCAAACTTGTAATATTTAATCCTGGGTTTGTATATCACCCAGACGCCTATATACAATAATCTGTAAATAAATGTAAGTTACTGTCTATAGAGTTTCACATAGCTATTTTCTATTATTTATTTTACATAATTTCCGAACGAAGCATGTTCACAATTCAATGAAATGCATTTGGTTTACCATTTAAATGTTAGCTGTCAATTCTAATTTTAGCATTAATTATTATGTTCCATTAATGGAAACATCTTGAAGTACAAATAACAAATAATAAGTAGCCGGTTAACCGTACCGGCTACAATCATAAAGGTCTAAAGATAACTTAGTTTTAAATTAAACATTAAATCTGGGAACGATTCTGAATTTTGGCCAAGTCTTTAGGATCACTGTACTTCGATATATTTCCAAGTTTTTTTTTTATCTTATATTCTAATGCAATCCGCCATGTTTCATTAACTGCACCACACGAATACGCTAGCCTGTTTGTTTTCTTAGACGCTATTCACCAGCCAGAATGTCGTTGAGAAAGGACATGAAAATCGGCAAGGCTATGATCGAGAACTACTTCAGGTGAGCATGCCTGTTCCTATCATATAGACATAATATTATATCTATTCAAATAATCTACAAGCCAATATAAAAAAGTAGACACAGAACTTCGCTAAACTTAAACGCGTTAATCAAATTTGCTGCAGTACTGCACGACTGGCAAGCCGAAGATTGCGCTAGCTCGAGGTTGAAAGCTGTGTTTCAGTTTGGCGAGTACTATATTTTATCTGAGTAGTTTGTCCTAGCTAGTTTCCGAATGTCGTATCCTTTTGGATAAGTGGTCAGTTTTAACTGGAACCGTTTTTGTTCTGCAACTCAATTTAAACAATTCATAAGTGAAATCAATTTTATTTATTATATATATTTATTTAAGATATTGAAAACTTTCTGGTCATAAGAAGTCCAAGTATAGAGTGAAAATATCATACTCAAAACATCCTACAACTGATGCTGCAATTTCTCTTTATGAGATGTTTTTGCATAATTAAGTCTACCTCTGTATGAAATTATTAGTGTAAGTGGAATTATTGTTTAGGGTACGATGGGGCTGGCATACCTTTGTTAGGTAAAAGCCTCAAAATAAATAAGAAAAAAAAACATACTCAAAACAATACTGTTATATCCCAATCCGCAATCCCGCTCAAATTTTGATTTGCGTATCCATCTTATTTGTAGAGCTTTTTTCATTATTTCGCATTCGGAGAGCATGATTATTGTGATGCGCAGACATTTTGCATGAATACATGTCAGTTGAATGTGTCACTATATTTTATTAATAACGAAGATACTAAATAATTATATTAACGTAAATTGTATTTAGTTTAAAAATTCTGTGAATGTAAGAGTTAACACTTTCAAAGTCTACTACCCAAAAAGTAATATCTAACTATCCAAGCGTACTGGGATTTATTTTCTGTCAGGTTTGTTTTGTCATAGGATTATTAACTAACCGTTTACGACGTCATAATGGTTTCAGAATTGTACCTGTACGCACACACCACAATTATTTTACAACAGGATTATTATAGTAATTAATTAAACTTGTAAATAGCCCAATTAATGGTTATGCCTCCAAGTAGTAATGTGCAAGCATTACTGTGTTCTGGTTTGATGAGTAGTCAGTGAAATTATATGTTAGTTGTAAGACTAACTCTTCTGCGAGTGTCGGTCTGGGTTGATACCGCCGCTTTGCTCGTGAAGTCTGCCGGCAAGCAGTAATGTGCGAGCATTACTGTGTTCCAGTTTGATGAGCAGAGTAGCCAGTGAAATTACTGGGCTTATCAGACTTAATACCTAATGTCTCAGGATAACAGGTGTACTGCAGTGCCGCGCAGGCATATGTGTTTCAAGGTTCTGTGTGGCACTGCAATTGTTATGGGCCGGCGTTATGCTTACCACCAGGTAAACGACCAGCTCGTCTCGTTACCAAATAGCATAAATAAAAGAAAAAAAATGACTGGTTACCTAATGTCTCAGGGTAAAGGGCGCAATGTAGAGTTGCGCAAGCCTTTGTGTTTTCAAACTTCTGAGTGGCTGGCGTTATGCTTACCATTACGCAACCTTCGTCTTGTTATCCAATAGAATAAAAAATATGCAGTCTCGTAACTTTCCACCTACCCATTTTCAGCCCAACAAGCATAGCCGGGAAGAAGTCAACAGAGCTACTGACAACTCTGAAGTCAGCTGCGACAAGCATGGCGAAGAAATACGACGAACTAAAGGAAGTAATATCCGCAAACTCTACGCCGGTGAAGGGAGCCATAGGAAACGCGACCACCGCTTTTAGTAATCTCATTGGTGAAGAGGGCTCTACGGATGGATCTTCTGAGATGAATCCAGACGGTTAGTAAAGAAACACATCTCAAAAACTTTGTTGCTAACTGCATTTTTGTTATTATTCGTTCACTAGCTTCTGCCCGGGGTTTTCACCCGCGTTTCCACAGGATCCGTGCATTATTTTACGATAAAAAGTAGCATATTTTACTCTCCGGTCCATAAACTATAACTATGCCAAAAGTTACGTCGATCCGTTGCAAGTTGTAAGAACCTCCCTTGGAAATAAGTCATTCCAAATTTCCATACAAAAAAAGAATTAGGAATTCTGCAGTAGAAAACTGAAGTAAATTTTGCACTTTCTTCAATGAAAAATTCTGAATTTCAAAAACTCGAACAAATGTTGTTGACCTCCATCCAGGAGTATATTGACCCCCTTTCGGGATAACATACCAATAAAACTCAAGCTGTATACTATACTAGAATATATAGTATTGTTACGGACACGGGTTAAAAGAGAACTAATACTACGAATTATATTGGTTAATCGATTTTTACAGAATGGGCAGGCGGCGGTATGAACTTTAGGCGTGCGTCCAGCGATGCGGAACTCGCCTGCGCTATGGAGCGGGGATCTCTGGCCACACTTGTTTCTCATTTGCCTGATAACCTCTACCCACCGCTAACGGTAAATATTTTAAAATCCAGTGAATAATTTTCGCATGACTTTTGTTTTTTTCTAGGCCAAAACGTCAATTTCATTAAGACAACAAGGCAATATATGGCTTTTATGGCGCTCACTACTCGCATATTTGAGAGTTATTTGCCTGAGTTTTATCAGTATTAGTTTTGTTTCTTCATTCTGGCATTGCAGGCGCACATTGTTTACGCTCTTCTGTGAAATCTCTCAAATAGAAATGTATAGTGGAGATTTTCATAGCTGTCCAATAATCTAAAAACAAACAAACTTGACGGCTCAACAATTTGACTTAAAAAGAAATTCAAATTCGAATCATGGCATTGGTTAGCGATCGGATCACTATGTTTTTATTGGCCAACTAAGAAACCACTCTACCTAGTTAGCCTTACCTTCTTAAGGGTTGAGTAAGGGTGTACTAAGCGTTGGTTATAAAGTTTAGCGTTACCTATAGACCAGCGGTTCTCAAACTTATTTGTCATCGGACCCCTTTTGGAAAACGAAACATTTGACGGAGCCCTAATATAATCCAAAACTGGGTTTATGTCATATAGCATTTGCATCGAATGAGATGTATGATATTGTTTTTATTTTTCATAAATTATTGTTTTGCGTCAGGCTTGACAGAAGAGAAAATTTCCATAGATGAAATATTTCGATAGATTTTATTTTACATTGCAACCTTTTAGTATTATTTTTTTTCATTATGACCAGGATTTTCCCGGAGCCCCCACAGACGCTTTACGGAGCCCTAGTGCTCCGTGGAGCAAGCACACTTTGAGTATAGCTGCTAACCTGGTATATACATTTGGTTACAGGATAACCCGCGGCACGAGAGCCCGTCAGTGACGGTGCATATATCGTCGTGCTCTCAGTGCCACCAGTGCCTGTGTTTGCTGTACGATGAAGACATCATGGCGGGCTGGGCTGCGGATGATTCTAATCTCAACACACGCTGTACCGCCTGCGGTCGCCACACCGTGCCGCTGCTGTCTGTGCAGGTAATCTCTCTTTCTCTCTATCTCTTTCTCTCTTTTTTCCTCTCTATCTCTTTCTCTCTTTTTTTCCTGTCTCGCTTTCTCCCTTTTTTCCTCTCTCTTTTCCCTCTCTCTTTCTCTCTTTTTTCCTCTCTACCTCTTTCTCTCTTTTTTCCTCTCGTCTTGAATAGGCATGCTGCTGCTGTCTGTGCAGGTAATCTCTCTTCCTCTCTATCTCTTTCTTATTTCCTCTCGTCTAGAATTGGCATGCTGCTGCTGTCTGTGCAGGTAATCTCTCTTCCTCTCTATCTCTTTCTCTCTTCTTTCCTCTCGTCTCGAATAGGCATGCAGATGCTGTCTGTGTTGTCCCTCTCATGTAGGCATGTGGCTATCTGATATCAGAACTTTCAAGCGGCCCGAAGGCTTCTGAATTCTGATATTGGCTGCAGTTACAGCTCGTGCGCGTAACTTATTCAGTTTATGCTATTAAACGAGAATTGTTTTCTTGGTACGCTTGCTCGTAACAAATTGCAGTGCCATCGAGATCATTGCAAAACAAGTGCGCGGCACTGGAGTGCGCTTGTTTCCAAACATACATTTAATATCTAAATTTTTCATACAGAGAAAAACATAGTTCTTTGAGTATGGAATGAACTAAAACAATGTATTAATTCGTATTTTCTCTCTCATTTCAGATAATGCGTATCGGCCAAACAAAAGCGGAAACATTGAGCGTGCCTTATTTAAATCCACTCGTTCTCAGGAAAGAATTTGAATCTATTTTAGGTAGGTGACTTTATTCACTGACTTTTCTTAGATATTTTAATGTATTATTTTAGAAAAATCCCATTAATCCAACTGTACCACAAAGCTTTAACCTTATGCAACAAAACTAAATCCTAGTGAAAGTCAATGATAAGAAAACAACAACATTCAGGCGGGTAAATGGTATACTTGAGGAATCTATAAGTGTCCATAGCACTTATGACACAGGTAATACTAGTATTGAAGTATGAGTGGAGAAGAATGTGTTAGTTTGCCTATCTTTTCCTCACAAGAATGTTAAAGGAATTAAAAAAAACAATGAACTAAAACCAAATCACAATAATTCTAAATACCTACTTATAGTGTTACCACAAAAAAATTGTTTTTCGTCGCCATCAAAAACGATAAGAAATGTCATGAAAAGGCATGTTTAGGCGTTAAACAGTGTTTAAAACAGGTTTTTTAATTTTTTTTTGGTAAGACCCTGTTTACTTTTTTATATTTTCAGGAAGGGAAGGCGATGTATGTTTAGCAGAATCAGAGTTCGTCGAATCACATCCAATAGTTTATTGGAACTTAGTGTGGTTTTTAGAGCGAGCGAATATCGAGAATCACCTTCCGGACTTGTTGTGTGTGGACTTCCAAGCGAGGTATAGAAGCTTGGACGCGATACCCGAAGGGGATAAATTGGGTTAGTTATGTTTTAACACGCCTTTAATAGTTGTACCTGTATACATATACATTATACATAGATATGTGTGTGTGTACAAAACTAATTAAAAAGTCAGGGTGATGAGGTTATGATAAACTTATCTTCTTGGAGAGTGTTGTGTTCACGTTATATATTTGTAAGTGCGTCTATACCCTGTCCCAGAATCTTAGATATTACATACGGATAAACATTAAAAAACTAAGAATAATATATTTTAGAAAAACATATTTCCTACTAGGGAGTACTAGTGTTATGCGTTTATGTGTTCGTGCCACAGTGAATTTACTGCAGAAGTGTGTAATCATTTGTTGTTGGTTTTCATTTTTGGAGTGTACATGGTTGCAGGTTGCCGCGTGGTTTGCGGCTGGGAATGGATGCACGGTGAAGCCGGCGAGGCGGGCGTGGCACTGCACCGCGCGTGGCGCAACCACCGCCAGCGACACACGCGCTCGCGGGCGCTGCAGGCACTACTGCTCACCGAGCACGGGGACTCGCCGCCGCACACGTGAGTACTGCACTGTGGCGCTGCACTGCGCTTGGTCTACGTAGCACCGCTCGTGTCGCAACAACACATGGCGAAGGATCACTATAGCTTCGTGCTTAAAAAAACAGCCTTTTTAAACAAATTTTACCTTGACTTTGGCCGTTCACAATATTCTCGTAAATGTAAAATTAAACAAAACACTTCCATAGGATCCTTGTAATGGAGATTCTAAATAACAATTTTTTTTTAATAAACTTGTAGGCATTTTCAAAAACACGCATTTCCAGGAACAAGTTTTAGGAAATTACCACGCACTAATTGTCTCCGGAAATTTTCGTTGGAAATTTATTTCAAAATTTTCAGAATGCCAACCGAATGCTCTGGCGTTGACTCTTTTTTTCGGTAGTGCCTGTTTTTCTTCGATGAAGCAACAAGCCTTTAGGGCCATTTTTGCGTTCTACTTGGGCGGGCCGAGAAGAGACCACCAAGGTGGTTCGATTTTCTTACTAACGTATTTTTCCATTTATACGAAGAGAGTATGATTTTACACTGAAATGATTGCTGTTAGCTTTTATATTGGTCTTTATTTGCGACAAATCATATTTAGCTGAAGAAAACAGTGGATTAATTGTGAAAATAACATTGAAATTGTAGTCCATACTAAAATAAATAATAACCACCTTAACAACCCAAACTCGAAACCTGCCAAATTTCAACGACTAGCATTATTTGACTATAAGCCTTTAATCGTATTATTCCTGAACTAAAAGAAGAGAAATCTCAAAATAGTTGGCGCAAATGGTTTGAACAACCATTTTTAATTTTGCAGGGTGGCATTAGCAGTCCTCAACGGGTTGCTGAGCAACGACTTGACAGATGCTCTGAGAAAATTGGCTGCTTGGCGGGAGAACACATCGAACAACAACAGATATTATTCCTATTACAGGTACATACTTCATAAAATTATTATCTATATATCTTACTAATATTATAAATGCGAAAGTGTGTTTGTCTGTATGTTGGTTTGTCCTTCTTTCACGCTGTAACGGAGCAACGGATCGACGTGATTTTTAGCATAGTTATAGTTTATGGACCGGAGAGTAACACAGGCTACTTTTTATCCCGGAAAAATGCACGGTTGCTGTGGGAACGCGGGTAAAATTCGTGGGTAGAAGCTAGTATAACTAATTGTCTTTCTAATTGGCATACTTGATAACCAGTCAAAGAAAAGAATATTAACCACTGTATAACACTTACACTAACTTTAACGTAAGCAAAGAAACTAAATTCTTTGACTCAACTCACCTAAAAGTAATATTTATTAATATCAAACTTATTACTAACTATAGCTGTGCCCCGCGGCTACGCCAACGTAGCCTATATTACTCCTTGTAGCATCAGCTATCTGCCAGTGAAAGTCCCGTCAAAATCGGTCTAGCCGTATCGGAGATTACCCGGAACAAACACAGACAAACAAAAATTTTAAATATGGTTGTTTTGGTATAGGTACCATATATACCACATACACACATACCCACGCGCGCACACAAACAAACATCACCCCCCCCTTCCACACTTTTCAAATGGTTGGAATACAGCTTTTACTTTGTCTATATGTAAGCATTTATGCTATATTAAAGTAATCGTTCTAATTATTCAATCTTTTCGTTTCTAGGGATATCCTGTTTCTTGCAATGGCAGCACTGGGCGAGCAAAACATCGATTTTATAGCGTTACAGCGCGAATACTCGCGCGCTTTAGACCAGTTGGGAGGGGAAGCGAGACCGCAAGATCTCCCACCATCGCCAACCGCCGTGTGTTGCCGACATTACTTCAGAAGACTACGTTTGATACTCGACTAGCAGAAGACGTTTGTTAGTGGTAGGACTAACTATTCTGCGAGTGTCGATCTGGGTTACCACCGCTTTGTGAGTGAAGTCTGCCGCCAAGCACTAGTGTGCAAGCATTACTGTGTTCCGGTTTGATGAGCTGAGTAGCCAGTGAAATTACTGGGCTTATGAGACTTAATACCTAATGTCTCAGGGTAACGAGCGCACTGCAGTGCCGCGCAGGCGTTTGTGTTTCAAAGCTCTGAGTAGCACTGCAATTGTTATGGGCCGGCGTTAAGCTTACCATCATGTATACGACCAGCTCGTCTCGTTACCACATAAAAATAGACTTGAATTCACGCCGGTTTTAAAGCAGTTGGAAGGAAAAACGTGGCCGCTAGATTCACCCGCCGCGTTATATGTTGCTGATTACTTTTGCGTCTGATATTCGACTGACAGAATGGAGATGTTGCATAAAACACAAACTACATAATTACTCTCAAACTGCGATTGTGGCCGAGCAGGAATTTGCGCGTTTATAAATTATTAATGTTTTTCGTATCTAAAAAAAACGCACCATAGACGAATCGCGTGTCGGTCCCGCACCAATGAGTTATATCAAGTTATGTGCGGATTTATCACACTCGCTATAAAACTGTGAGGAAACCCGCATGTTCAATTACCACAAATATCTTTAGTAATAGGATTTACCATGTATAATTTTTGAGCCCTAACTTTCGGTATAATTAAACATTGTTATAAATAAAACTCATGGTCGCTCCGGCACTAAATATATTCTCATATAACCAAGTCCATAAGTTAAAAAATTGTAACTCGCGGAATTTACATAAAAAAATTGATTTCTCATTTCGTTATTGAAGAAATCGTGCCTAATTAATATCAAGAAATATTTCATAAAAGACGTAACCGTCCATACATTTCTGTCGAACTCATTTCATATGGCAACACTGGAACTTAGCGAACTTTACTCGCCCGTCCAATTAAACGAGACATTTTATAATCTTGCTTAAACATATACTACTAAACTAAGAAAATATGTAACCGCTATCTATAAGAGTATATTTATATGATAGGACATGTGTACGATTGAATTTTGGCCTAAGGAGATACATGGTTTTGCCCCAAGTAAAGAGATAATATTACGTAATTCACAAGCAATTTTGTTCGAAACATCAATATTTCGGCATATCCATTTAGTTTAGGCATGTGGGTGCTAATCATAAGTATTTTTTGGATCGTTAAATGTTAGTAACTTGTGTACATAGAGCATTTTGTATAGACTAGGTGTAAAGGTTCATGGGAGGCACTGTTGAAGGTATGCGCTTGTCAAGTACAAGTGCAAGCGCATACCATGCGGGGTTTGATTCGTAAACGAATATTGTGTGAATGGAGTTGTCTAATCATTGGTCACATTATTTACGAAAATAGCACAGTAGGAAACCTTACTTTTGACGTGCAAATACCTAATACGCGACTATTACTTAGGACTTGATTTAATTTGAAATTGGCAATATTATCATGGCAATTATTAGGTATCTAGTTTTGCAAAGCTTATAGTAAGGTTGTGTTTTTATTTAAATTAATCTTGAGCACGCGTTTTTAGTTAAAAGGTAAATAATGTGACTGCCAAAATTGAAAAGTATTCAAGCATGTTATGATAAAATCATTATTCTTACGTAATATTGTAATGAAATGTAACACCAATATTAAAAAAAGTTATTTCTATAACTAGGGTTTTCTCACTTTTACGTGATCTATAATTGTTACTGCAAAAAGATTAAAGTTTATCAAAGCCATAATATATCGGTTACTGGCTATTCCAAAATCAAAAACTGGCAAAAATATTTGAATTCAACTTGGCATATTTATTTTTATTAATAAAAAATATAACAATTCTAACACAAAACATCAATACTCAACATATTAACAGTAACAACTGTAAATATCGGTAGTTTTTATGGAAGTAGTAGTTTTCGGACTAGGGTTTTAAGTATTCGATCAAACAATAATTTGAGTTATAATAGACAAAATTGTATCGTGAGTGAAATACTAATATGTAATAAGAGGGATCAAATTTCTTTTCAACTTAAAATGTATATTTTGTTGTATCTGAAATAATCATTTTATATAATTATTTATTACACAATATTCAATCTTTTAAAATATTTCTTTCACAATTTCAAATAGTTTTATTATAGTTTATTTAATAGTGATTACTTGCAAGAATTGCAAGCCATATTTTTGTTCCATACAAAATGTACAATAAATGTAATCTGTTGTTATATTACATGGTAATGATAGACTATCATATTTAGAATTATAATGCAATTTAAAATAGTAAATGAAAGACATAAATTTTATTTGTTATCTACTCCAAATAACATCATATTCAGTTATGTTATTTTGACGAAGTATTGAAATATGGAATAATTTTTTATAAAAAAAAATAAAGGCTTATTATTAATACATGTTTTATTTATCTAATTTATACATATGATCTAATTGGACATTCCTAAAACTCTATACAAAAATTTCCCATCATGATCATAATAACAGTCATTTACTTTGTATGTAGCACCTTTTTTGTATGCTTTCTTTGGAATCCTAATTCTTTCTGGATAAGTCATTATACTATTTTCTTCATCTTCTTTATCTTTAAAAACTTCTACTTTATTTTCTTCGCTTATTTCACTTGATAGCTCAACTTCAGAGTTATAATTTTCAACACTGGTTTCGTTTTTGGAATTAAGTGTGCTCAACATAAGCTTGTCTGGATCATCAACTTTCTTCCCCTTTTCCAATCTTTTCTTTATTTTTACTGTAAGCTCTTCTAATGTGACGAATTTTGCATCCTTCCTCACTCTCTCTGTGCCTATATCTGATTCAGCATTCAATTGTTCAGTTGCCTCTGTACCAGAAGAGGTTTCTTGAGCAGCACATCTTTGTACTATCTTCTCAAATTCTCCGAGCTTATCATCGTTTTTTAATTCTAATTTAGATATGGATTTCTGACTCAGCGGGGGTATGGTTCTGTTAGAGAATTTAAGAAAATGTTTTCGTAGTTTTTCTGGTACTTCTAATGAACCCTCTTTCAACTCACGCCAGTTTCTCATTACATTTTCATCATGGCGAGCTATTCGCGCAACAGTGGCTGGTTTCCATTTGTATTTAAGTAATTTCTGTAAAAATAAGGATTAACACAACAATATCAGTATTAATGGAATCAATTTTCAGTCCCGTATAATATTTTATCATTATAAAATTCTTGTGGCAGCATTATTAAGATATTACTCTATATATTACAAAATAAAGCTGATTGGTTTATGAAATATATTTTATAGTGTTAACTGACACTAGCAGATGTTCACCTAGATAACCAGAAGATGCAGGTTCGAATCCTGTTGGAAGCGAAATTTTTGTGATGTCTAAATTTGTGGAAAGCTGATTGGCTTTATTTCTGTTAGTTTATAATCAACCAGTTATTGATTTTGATGAACAAAAGTCATAACAACATTCACAAACATTTCAGGATCATTATAAAGGAGTGTGCCCACTTACATATTATATGATAGTATTATCTTAGAAATTTTTGTTTATTAATTGCAGTTACACTTTCTTGATCGCAATTTTAAAAATGTTATGAGTAGTACACTAAAAAAATTAAGTTACCTTTAAAACAGGCACTGTAACAGGAAAGCTTTCAGCCAGTTTCTCTGGTGTCCATTCATCAGGATGTTCCTCAGCCAGATGGCGTATTTGTTCCTTTTCACTCCATGTCAACAGATTAGGCATATTTTCCTTGAAGTATTTCTCCTTGATGATGCGATGGTGTAGTTCATACTTTCCCATGAGTGTCTCATTTAGGTGTTCATTATATGCTTCACCAATCTATAAAGGTTTATTTGGGATGTTATTTCAGAAATTAAATTTAACTAAATAATATACCCAATAAAATATAATACTGCTGATTATTGCAGAGATTATATAGCAAATTAAGAGAGAAACATATTGCATTTCAAGCTGAAAGAGAAGCAGAGATTTACAAAGGAAGGGCACAAGTGTAACAGATGTCTCTAAAAGATCAAGAGAATCAAATAACTATATTGGGCATTTTGTCAGAACAAGTGAATTTAAACATTCTATTACCCCAGAGATGGCTCTACAATACAGTAGTGAAGCCCTCGTTAACCTATGGTGCAATAGCCTGGTGGCCCAGAACCAAGCAAATTACAACTATAAACAAGCTGCAAAAGTTCCAGAGACTAGCCTGTGTAGCGGCAACAGGTTGTAAGCGTACGGCCCCCACGGCAGCACTAGAGGACTTTTAGGACTCACACCCCTGCAATTTTTCATCCAGCAGGAAGCTGCCATGTCCGCATACAGATTAAAAGCATTAGATCTTTGGAACTATGATAAATAAGCCACTCACACAGATATAATGAACACGTTTGCGGATGCAAACTCACTTATGCACTCTATCTATGATAGAATACCCAAAAAACATACATTCTCTAAAATGTATACAGTACAGCTACATGAGGAGCCTAGTGACAGTTCTGGTATAAACGAAATTAGAATATATACAGATGGCTCTAAAACGGCAACAGGAACAGGGTCAGGAACATTCTCAGATGATCTCAACATACATACAGCAGAGGCTCTGGGTGCGCACAACTCCATCTTTCAGGCGGAATGTGTAGGTATCATCCAAGCAGCTCGAGCAATACTGCGCAGAAAGGTAAATGATTTAAATATCAGAATACTATCAGACAGCGCAGCAGTGCTACGAGCCCTGAACAGCAACGTCCACACAACGGGGCTAACGTTACAATGCCACGATCTCCTGGATGAGGTGAGTAAATCAAATACCATTACCCTCCAATGGATCAAAGGGCACAGTGGCTCCAGAGGGAACGACGCAGCTGATGAACTGGCAAGAAGAGGCTCTAGCATGGACCCCGTTGGGCCAGAGCCAATGATCCCTCTGCCTTTCAGCCAAATCCGCCTCTGGATCCGTCAGGTAACTATGCAACATCATCAAGAATACTGGGCAAATCTAAAGGAATGCAGGCAGTCAAGGGAGGCATTTCCGGTCCTGAACCGGAGGTACTCCCGAAAACTCCTCAACCTAAGCAGGGACAAACTCCGACTGATAGTCGGGATAGTCACTGGACATTGCTCACTAAACAAACACCTCTTTAACATAGGTGTTACCAACAGCCCACTATGCAGGGGATGCATGGAGGCGGAAGAAACGGCCAAGCATGTGCTGATGGAGTGCACGAGCTTGGCGTCTCAACGAGCATTGTTCCTCGGGTCACCGGGAACACTCCGGGAAGCCTGCACCGGCGTCAGCGAGTTGCTGGCCTTCCTGGCGGACATCGGGTGGTTGGAATAACGCGCACCACTCGCTCACGCAAAAAGGCCCGATAAACGGCCTAGTTGCGGAAAAGAGCCCGCGCACCAAGTACCAAGTACCCCAGAGATGGAAAGAGAACAAATAGGTGGCTACGGATGAAGAGGAAGGATAATTGACCAAAAGGCTGGCATAGAAAAGCCAGAGACAGAATAATGGCGACTTCTAGAGGATGCCTATGTCCATTGTCCAGGGTGGACCACCTGATCGAGAAAATGGTGCTGGTGTTAGTAGATATTGGAATAACTGATCAGTGAATAAAGGCTTTAATACCACGCAATAACATGCATAGGCCCTAAATCCTAATCAGGATTCTATGAACCTAGATAATCTAAAACTATGAGGACCATAATCTTGCTACATCCAGATAGGACAAATACTTGCCTCCTATGTGGGAATATAACCAATACTTACATGCTACACATGTCCATTAACCTACCAACCATACCAAGTAAACACAGGTGAATTATCATGTAATTATTTGCATAGGACATAGCTTTAAAACAAAGGGGCACATTCACATTGGTCCTCCTACATACTGTTGTTGCAATGTAACATAATAATCAACTGCTTCCTAGCTAACTGAATGTGAAGTGTATGTTTTGTTAGTAGCTTTACATTATGCATGTTTTACATTATTAGTAAAACATGGAATTGTAGCTATTAGTCAGGAATACGGTCGGGTACTAGAAATGTTTGTCTTTTTTGGAAATCCCTATGCAGGTTTGGTAGTGTCAACTAGAAATTGAATTTATTTTTAATTACTTTGTAGAAGTCACTTTCAGACTGTTCAACGAACTCCTCTGCATCATTATCGGTTATTTTAAGTCCATCTTTCTCAAACGCTTGAATCCTTCTATCTAAGCCTGGGTTCGGTCCTCTCGGGGCATACTGTTTACCCCGTAAGTTTCGTACAATGATTTTATCGCAGGTCTGATATACTCTTCTCAGAGATGCAGCAAACATTTTTGCAAACCGTTTCAGTTTCCACCATGAAAATTGAATTATGTTTTCTTTTCAAAATACAATCTTAGTAGTTTCTGATACAAATTACAAAACACAACCTCAAAACTCAAACAAGCCCAAAGAGTATAATAACTATCCATAAAGGACATCCTATCTACACTCTGTGATCTACACTATTATCTATCCAAACAAGCCAGTTGAGCAGTTGAGCACAGACTAGGTAGAGCAGTTGAGACATACCTATGATATTACTCTAATCTGTGAGTTGAGAATGGCATTGACATTTGACAGCTAGAGCTATCTATCAAACTATATTTTTATTTTTTTTCGTTTTTGGCTCCACGTGATTAGCGTATTTAGCGAGTATATGAATAATAATAAATCCCTAGTTTTGGTGCATGAAACTCGTCAAAGTCACGTTAAAGTTTAGTCGAGGCGCGGTCAAGTCGGAATAATGCTCCAGTAAAGCGGTGGATACTTTACTGCAGCTTCTATGGAGTTTTGGATAGAATACGAAAATACACGTTTTTCGTCTTAGTACTATTTGCCTTTCACTCAGGCACGTTTACGAACACTTAATGGTTAATAATCCACCATTATTACACATTAACACTCGATAAAACACAGGTTTTAGTAAATAACACTAAATCAACAACAGCACATTTTCGCATTCCCGCCAAAACTCCTCAACATATACCTATTAGTAAATAAATATTATGAAAATTACTCTTTCTTGTAAATGTAGATCACAGACTACTATGCAGATAAACTCTTTGGTAAATGTATGTTCAGAATTGGGATGTTGACTGATTTTGGGAAAGTGTTTAAAACGATGCGTATGGGCCTAATATAACCCAAAATATTTAAATTTACTTTTTAAAACAACTAATATTTTAATTATCATGTATTTAAAATGCCGTTTTAAATTTTGCTCCAAAACGGCAGTGACGTCACGTGTTCAATTACCACAGAGTAATTTTCTATAACACTGTAAAGTGACAAGCAAAGAGAATATAACCACTACTACCAAGTCTGTGCTACGTTTAGTGACAAGTTCATTCGATGCTTTCTGTGTATGTATTGTTATGTATTAAAATATGAGTTCTAAGTTTTTTGAGCTTATTGATTTATATACATGCTTTGGTTAATTAATACACTTTGGATCTTAGAATCTACGATTACTGTTATATATTCATTGTTGGTTATAGAAATAATGATTTTTGGTATAATAAGTAGGTATACTTACACGGAGGTCTTCACATTTCTAAATTCAGCAGAGCAGAAATTATCGTTTGTCGAGAAGAAATTGGCCACCGTAAAACAATCAATTCTCGGCAAATTGGAATTATTTGCCTTTATGAAGCCACTTTCCATCATGGGAGAATATTCAAGAGTCGAAATAAATTTAGAAAAATAGGCGCGGAATTCACAGCACAGATAAATAATCACAGAAATCACTCTAAAATACTAAGCAGTTAAGCGCAACGAGCTATATACTCATTGGAGTTTTGGCGGGAATGCGAAAATGTGCTGTTATTGATTTTGTGTTATTTACTAAAACCTTTGTTTTATAGAGTGTTAATGTGTAAAAATAGTGGATTATTAACCATTAAGTGTTCGTAAACTTGCATGAGTGAAAGGCAAATAGTACAAAGACGAAAAACGTGTATTTTCGTATTGTATCCAAAACTCCATAGAAGCTTCAGTAAACTATCCACCAATTTACTGAAGCGTCACTTCGACTCGACCGCGCCTAGACTAAACTTTAACGTGACTTTGACGACTTTCATGCACCAAAACTAGAGATTTATTTATATTATTATTTATATAACTTGACACTAGTTAAATGCGCAAATCACGTGGAGCCAAAAACAAAACAAAAAAAAATAATATAATCATTCCGATTGAAACCGTGACGTCACGGGCGTTTTAGGTCACGTGACTTCGGATTGATGTGATTACATTTTGATTATTTAATTTAAATTAAATTCCTTAAAAATAAACAAAAATATTGTGTTTAATAGGATTTCTGTCACAAAAACTACCGTTTCGCGGCAAAATTATATTTTTATTTGAATACAGTCAACAACCCAATTGTGTAATTATCACAGATATTATGTGTGGTAATTATTTATTATGTATACATGATTTATGAGTGTAATAGTAGGTACTTATGTTAGTTTTAATCATAATGAACTGTCACATTAAAAATTACCGAGTGCGCTAATAAATGGGTTTCGAGTACCTACAACATGGAAAATATTTATTTACATGCTCATTACTTTTGTATTTTAACACGATATAATTATAATAACAGAAAAAGTACCTAAATAAAATAAACTAAAATAACTAAATAAAGTACCTACTTATTACATTTTAAACCTCTTATCTATAATTATATCATACGTTATCTTTACTATCTAATTCTATAATAATTGTATTGCATGAAATAAATTTTATTCATACGACATTACAAGTTTTAAGACAATAATTGAGTAAATAAAAGGTACTTGGCGGCAATTACGAATATATATTGTTATGGACCGGCGCACGGTGGACTGAGATGAAGCTATAGTGGACTTAGGAACATAAAAAAAAGGGAGTGATAAATTTAAAAAAAAAATGATGCGAATCTATTCTACTACAAAATACAATAAGGTATTCTTTTACGACTTTTTTTTTTACTCACTTAGTATAAAGTTATGATTTTTTTTAGTTTTTTTTTTGTATGAGGATAAACATGAATACATCAAAATCTCAAAAATCTCCAATATTCTCCAAAAATGGATTAAAGATTCGAATAGTACGAATTATTTTCCTATTTATCCATATAATGTGGTACTGCGCTTTTGTGCGCTTTAGGCGTTATATATTTTTTTATTTTCTATTCCACACTACCCATGAGGTTGAAAACTAGGCGCGTTTTTTTTTATCAGTCGTCTCCCCAATAGGTCTAATCCACTAGTACAAATATTCGGCGTCATGTGACAATGCTATTTCATCATCATCATCATCATCATCATCAGCTAGAAGACGTCAATTGCTGAACATAAGCCTCCCACTTGATCGCCTCACTGAAATGGCACCTCGCTTACTTGAATCGACTTTCTGCCTGGTTATTTATCATTCAGAAAATCCGGACTCACGTTCTTGAAACGATAATGGGTCTTCACTTAAAAAACCTATGTTTTCTTCATCATTATCGTCATTAAATGTCTCCTCCCTAACGATCAACAAAGCTTTTGCTTCTTCTGAAAGGGCTTTGTGTTTGCGCCCTAGTTTGGGTCGTATCTTTGAAATATGTGGATCCGAGCTGATTAATAAATTATTCATAATATCTTCATTGGTAGCCTTCCTACAAAATTTTCTCGAATGATGTGCACGATATCTACGGAAATCTTTATTGCGTGCTTCAGTGGCTTCTTCGGATAATTTTCCAATGGGCACTATACCCACAACGTATAATTTCATAGTGGCATCGGTATATTCTTTAAACTTCAGTGTATCTATATGATGACCAGACGAAATTGCCTCTAGTATGGTTCTAAATCTTTTTATCAATTTTTCATTTACTCCTGTGATTGAAGCCGCAATATCGGAATGTTCGAAGAATCTCCTAGCGGTATTTCTATCATTTGTCGTACCATGGCCCTGTTTCACAACATCAACTAAAAGACCCGTTTGAGATTTAAATGCTTCTTGAATATTTTTCTTTCTGCTTTCCATAACAGCTTTACTGTCACCTCTCACTATGCATGTCTTCAAATCTAATCTGTACGCTATGTGAAGAATGCATTCTATGAATCGTATCCAGGTGAGTAACGATGATAAACCATATCTGTATAAGTTGGCATCTACTTCTTTTGTCAAAACCAAGGGCAAATCATTAATTTCTTTTGGTGTAGCTTTACATATGTCACATCTCTGTGATGATGAATCGCAAAGAATTGCTGTTGCTTTACCATCTACCATGGTTAGTATTAAGTTGTGCGAGATTTTCAGTTCACCAATCACTGTCTCTAATAAATTGCCAATCTCGGCCTCGATTGCATTTTTTTCTTGTAAAATGATGAATTTAAAAAATAGTGGACGGCACCATAATGCGGAATTTGGGGAATCATTTTCCCAAACAAGTCGCTTACCAGCAACTAGTTTGATAGGCATCAAACTAGCCATAAAAACACTAGAATCGTCGAAATCATCATCTTCTGCACTTTCATTAAGAATTTTTTGCTTATAATTGGCTTGATGAGAAGCCCCGTCAAATCCCCATTTACTAATCAGTGTCATATTATTACAAGTTTCGTTAATTGCGTTCGACATAATAATTCTTTTCACAGTAATGTCCAATAGTGCCTGCAATTCTATCTTAGCTGTTTTCTCTGTTACTGCAATTGCAGTTTTAGGTGGACAACATTTCATTTTTTCATTTTGTAGAGCGTAGTAGGAGGGAAACATATTAGTACTAGTCACTTCTTGTGTACTTTTCCGTAGCGTATTATATTGCCATTTTGTTAACTTAAGGGATAAAAACAAGCCTAAAGCTTTATCTGGTGAGAATTTTGATCTATTTTTATCAGCAAAAAGACAGTCTTTTACTTTCTGCACATCTTGTGGATTCTTGAGCAAGTGTTGTAAAATGTCAGCAATATCTTCATTTCCACCTGCTTTCAATTTCAAAACATGTGTATGTGATAATTCTTCAGATTGAATAGTTTGCATAGTATGTTCCGTACGTCTCTTTTTTTGCTTAGGGCCCAATTCCGTGAAAGGTTTTCTAGGACTTACATTAGTCGATGTGCCAACTGATACTTTTTCTGGAGATGTGTTCTCTAACCGTGTTGATGTGGTAGGAACTGGTTCGTCGTTATTTTTCACAAGATCTTTCATAAACTCTGGCCAAACTATATGTGATTCCAACCATTCACTGTATTTACTTTTAAACGTTTGCACTTTACGATTAGCATTTTCCCACTTTTTATTATTATTATAACGGAACTTTGCACAGAACTCCTTTAGTTTTTTATCATTATCATTGTTCAAATAAGATAATTTTAACTTAATAGCATTATACAAAATCTTATCATCTTTAAGATTTGTACCTGCTTTCAATTTCACAACCAAATCAAGATTAGTCACTAAATCACTAAACATTTTCACAAAATTAGCGTAGAAATAAACCTTCACAAAAACGCAAAAAATAAAATTTCACAACAATCTAGTAAGGGTAGCCCGTGTGTAATGGGTGGTAACAATGAACTGAAGCCAATTTGTTTTCCATTTCCTTATACCCCCGGGTAACAGATTCCTGTTATCTGCAAATTTACTGCCCTCTGATTGGCCAAATTGAAGTGGAGTGGTGTGGAATGCGCTTGCACATATTTACAACGTCTAATTTGAATATTTTTTAAAATGTGATTCTAATAATAAGCTTTATATATCGAAATATTTATCTTTTTTTCATACAATATTAAAACATATATATTTCTAAAACTAATGGGTTACTGATAAAAGTCACGGAACATAAAAATGTTGTATTAGTATGTAGAATCCAAAAATATAAATAGAAATCCTTAAGTCCCTAATTTGCGATTTCGGTCCACTGTGCGGCGTTATGCTTATCATCAGGCAAACGAACGGCCGGTCTTTTCTATATGCACTTGGCTAAATCTACTACTGTATTACGGAGATTGTGCGACGAAAAACAGGACGTTGCGTTGAACCACCGATACGCTTAACTTTAGTGTATATAGGTACTCGGTATTTATTAGTTTAGCGGCTAAACCATAAGCATACAATGGCTAAACCAAGATAAGGGTTGGTGTGTTCCAGCAGCTGCACTTACTGCTGGAAAACATCGGCAGGGGCGTGATGACGGATTTTCAAATTAAGGGCGGTAACTAGCCACAATAAATTACCCTATCACCATGCTATGGTTGCATCACGATGTTTTCATTCACTGAAAACTCAAAGCTATTTGTAGGATTCGAACCACTGACCTACAAACCGTCAGAATCAGGACTACGACGTTGGTCAGAACTCCCATTCGAAACAACTATGTACTTGCATTTTTTAAAATAAATAATTTCCTGTTTTACCTGCAGCGAGACCTCACAAACAGGTCAACTATTGCATTTACCGTCTCAAATTTAGGTAATAGTAAAAAACTGCATAATTAGAATGTTAATAGTGCAACAGTAAATGTGCATCTTTACCTCGAACAAAATTGAATACGAGCCAGCAGCCAACATTCACTCCAAGAGGAAAGACTGTATGTATCACTCTCTCGACGCGATATTTGGTTCTCTCCGGCCAGTCTGTCGCGACTGTTGGACGCACAAGCCCGCATTCGAAAACAAAAGTGCATCCAAATTCGAAAATAAATTCGTATTTTGTTTTATAAGTCGACGCGACTGGAATAAGGTACGTAAACCAAGTTTAAAAAAATATGTATTTACCTAAGTATTTATTTTTAAATTAGAAAAAAATAATAATTACAAATAAGAATAAATCAAACCAAAAAATCCTATTTTTTACACCAGTCATGAAATATTAGCAGAACAACAAATGTAAAAGCATAATTGGCGGACTTATCGTTAGCGATCTCTTCCAGTCTACCTTTGGATGGAAAGAGAAGTATGAAAAGTCGGTGGTGCGACTATCTATCGTGGTAGATAGGTATACATAATGCCTACTCGTTCCTAGGTCTGTAGCATTTTTAAAACACGAATTAATATTTTATTTAAGATATTCGTGTTTTAAACTTCTTTAAAAAATAATCAATACAATATAATATTAATGACTTTAATTGCGCGATGTAAAAATCAACTACATGGTATGAAAAGAGATAAGATTAGCGAAGCAAAATCCTTTGTTTAAATTTGAATCCAATCAACCAGCATTGTTTAAAGATGTTCATCCAAAAAGTTAATCTTATAGAATCAAGACAACACGCATACATACACGTATTGCTGTATATGTAGGTAGTATAGGGTTAAAACATGTAATAGCATCTACCTATTTGGCACAAATCACTTCTCGTAGATTCACCCCCAGTCTACTTGTTTTCTCGCGAAAACTACAATTGTCCAGAATGAAAAGTATCCTAAATATTATTTTAATGACAAAAATAAGTAGGTATGTAATTGTGCCGTGTATAGTATCACACCATCTCTTCCTGTGGTTGGCGTAAGAGCCGGGTAAGGGAATATCGAGGGCATGGGCAGCAGCACTTGCCTCGGTCAAGATCATTATCTACTGCGATCACCAAGCCGCCTGCCAAGCGTGCTGTATTGTATTATGGCAAAATCTGAGTAATCCAAATCTAAATGCCGACGAATTTCTTTCGTGCCCTTCTTTTCCATCAATCGTACCGAACGGGCACTTTCTGCGGCATGACGCCATTCACATTAGGTTGGGGCCCATGCATAAAATAGACTTAACTAATCTGAGTTGCATAAAATATTCGTTGCAAGGATAGAGTGGAGGAGCGTTTCCTATTCTATTCGCTCCAAGCGGAACTTGGCGTGACGTTGGATGCAATTTTAAACCAATAGTGTCAGAATTGCGTCTCAATGTAAACAACGATCACCGGTGTCATTGGAGTGCAGCAATGAACCTTGACCAAAATAATGTACGCCCACTTTGGGGTTATACCTTTTTAGATATAAAAATGATTCATAGAAATCGATATTCAACGCCGAAGACGTTCATTAACAAACTTGTATAATAAAAAAATGTGTTTACTTTAGGTCTACAACGAGCTATAATTATACCATATCTATTGTTGATTGTAGTACATTTACCTATAATATTCACATCTATTTCCTACCTAATTAATAAATAGGTTTTGTTATTAGATAAATTAGACGTATAATTATGTACCTACTTAGTTGTAGCACAGTTTTACAAATGGATTGTAATACTGTGATCGATAAATAATTTCATTTCAAGTAAACACAATAAAAGTACCTACTTGCCTGCATCTCTGGAATTTGTCTAAGTTATGCGATAAATTGATTTTATGATAGCATTAATATAATAATGACGAATGTACTATGGCCAACACCCTTTAGCCATAGTAGGTACATTCGTCATACACAACCAAATAAAGCTCGACAGCATGGTTAAGTGTAGCGAGTACATACCTATAAGTATGTACTCGCTACACATGTAATATGTATACATACATATAAGTGTTAGTATTAGTTTAAGCTTTTTTTTACTGGCAGATGCTTTTTTATGCATATATTCTTTGAGGACTATCCTACCTGCTGGTAAGTGATAATGCGGCCGACGATGTAGCACGGTCACCTAAGAAGATATCTTTACTCGTGACTTGATGAAACCCACGTTATAGCGATCAGGAAACAGAGACTCAGGTCACTCAGGCAACGACTTCCACTCCTTACCGGTACGCCAAATGAATGTAGAAGCAGAATGCTTTCAACTTTCTTTTCCAAATACTTCATTGTCATCATCATAGGATGATATATGGATAGCCTTATCCAGCTATTTGGGTTCGGTAGGTACAACATTTTCGAGCCCGCTACCGCAGCCCGCTAGAGGCATTGCAATGTTAAAATATATTTGAAATATTGAATTGCTGCAATCAACTAGAACTTCTGATAAAACTTTCCAAATGCACTAAGCTCATGAGCGCCACAGATCCTAAGTATGTCTTAACAGCAATCAGCTCATACTTTTTTTTTTGCAAACCCGTAACCATCTCTCGCCAGGTAATATTACTCAACACTCTTCTTTGAAAGTCCGTCTGGTCCACTACTTAATTCAGCCGCCGAGTAGTAGCATGAAATTATTACATAGATATTGCAGTAGTTAGATAAAAAACATAATAGTTTGAAAAGTTATGTAGGTATCAGACTTGCGAGCTTAGTGCAGTGCCGCCCGTACTTATTGTTGCTATTATTTCAGGCAAACATTTATACCGTGATTTGAAAAACGTTTATATATGAACGTTATTACCATCAACTGAAAAAACTGTTGTTCATAATAACAAGTTCTACAAAAAGACACCATGCCAAATTTGCTCGTATTATATTCGATAGATTGTTTCTTTTTTCATTTTCGAATCGAAACCACAAACAGTTGTGTGTCTATAAGTTAAGCAGTTATATGTTTACAACAAAAAACCGTACTTATGCCGGTCAGGTTTTTAACTTGGCCTAGATACGAGCATCGCTTTACCATTACCGTTATAAAATTTCGAATAGGGATGTGAGTAAGTAGTCAGATCACATCAATATCGATGATTTTTATCTATTAATTTAGTTTTTATAATAGAATAAAATATCTAATTGTTATGTGCCAAAATATGATATTCATATCCAATTAGTGGATTATGGCCATTGTCTCTAACTCTGAGGGAAGGCCTGTGTATACCAGCAGTAGGAGCGTAATAGACTGAAGATTGTGATGATATTAATGTCTTATAATTTTCATTCATTTTGTTAAAATATATAAGTTTTAATACTTACTTATATGTACTGTATATTATTATATGACTTTTTTCGAAAATAATTGGCGAGACATTTCACAATCTTAGTGTACAGGACATTTGGTCTATAGGTATACCTGCGAGCAAATCTTGTTTTTGCGTTTTATTTACCTGCTATTTGATGAACTACTAATAAAGTTATTTTATTCCTTATTTGCTTATGTACTACAACAATTATTATAAATATATCGATATCTCTACTTCCCATCCCTGATGTAGAGTTCAATATCAGATGTCACTCTTACTAACCATGGAAGCGTGAATGTTGTAACTCTAAAATAACTCTTGAGTTGCTTTGACGAAAACTTATAAGTTGCCTTGAAAAGAACCCACCTTTGCCTTGAACTCACGTGGATGACCGAATCTGGTATGGTCTCGCGGCTGCGAAATTTATATCGCGTGATAGAATATTGGTTCACAATAAACCAGTTTAGCGTATGCAAAAGTGTCGAAAGAAGAATTAAATTATGATGACGTAGGTAGTGGTATAGCACTTTCACTAATCTGCACAAATTTAGTAATCTAGCACTATGGTAAATTTTGTTATTTTATAGACGATGAATAGGTAGGTATATACGTACAACAAAGGGATAAGACTAAGTCAAGAATAGGACTGGCTTTTAAGTATGTACTAAAGTACCTTTTAGTTTCAAGTACTTGGTTGTGATTTACTAAGTACTTACCTATCTGAACTCTCAATCGAACAATTGGTAATAAGTTATTATATCGCTAAATAAGAATCTAGTCCAAAAATATTTTAGAATTTAATTTTACACAAATGTGGAAAATAAGAATTCGGAAAATTAAGAATTCATAAAAAAACGCTGACAGTAATTGTACATCTACCTAACTTTTAAAGGCTTGTTTATTTTTAAGAACCTGATGATGTATGTATTAACAATATTTACCATGTCCATACTAAAAGTAGTTTTTTTTATCTTGTTGTTATCCAACATAGGACAATGGCACTTTTTGTCTATACTACCCATATTTGAATAATTAGTATATGAATTCATAACTACTAGATACTTAAGTATTTTGTACAGTCGGCAGCAATATTATCCCCACCTACTAAAGTAGTACCTACTTGTAGCAACATCATAAGGAGTGCAATAAAGAGTTATTGTTATAATATTATATTGTAAACAGTATAATCAAAGAGCTAAGGTAGAATTTTTTGCCAGTTTCTTTGTTTCCCATAGTAATCTGGGAGTTTTCAAGACGAGAGAGTGAAGGTTTTTTTTCTAAGCAATCGTTTTACTCCCTCGACCGCATATTCATTGAGATTATCACACAATAGGTATGAGATCGCCGTTAGACGGTTTTACGCCAACATTACTTATGTAAAAATAGTATTAAAAAGATTTTTAATTTTAATTAGAGCCTTCGTTACCTACTATTTTATTAACCGATTGCAAAAAAGACGAAGGTCTCATATGAACCTGTTTCAAAGTTTTATGTAGGTATAACCATCTAAGATAATTAATATTTATCTGCACTATTGTATAAAGTCAAAGTCAAAGTCATTTATTGCGAGAATGTTTGTTGTACATATTGGTGACAAATTTGTGCATAAAAGTTCTGGGGCCTGTTTCATAAAAAATATTAGTCTAATATTATGAGCTCTATTTTTCTTTTTTCCATATATAATATGCCGCTAATACTAATAATATTAGACTAATATTTTTTATGAAACAGGCCCCAGAACATTCTATCATAACCATGGCGTGCAATACTCGTAGTAGGTAACACAATAATAATAATTCACAGTAATAGCTGTACACAAACAAACAATTATAATTTGAAATACAAAATTAATTAATTATAGCTATTCACAATTAACATTCAATAACATTTACAATCATTAAATAATTCTTTGATGTCATAAGTTTTTTTACTGTTTTTTGTGTCGATGTTACTCTATTTCTCCGTCCATTCTCGACCGATTGAAAGGATTCTTTTGTTTTTTCATTACATATCTCAAGGCTGGTTCTTTTTTCATAGAATACCACCCCTAAAACTTAAAATAGTGGGGATGTACTATCAAATATAGCGATGCTTTCATCGAAGTCGAAAAAAAATTAGTTAGTTATCGAATACAAAACATTAATAGTGTTACCACAAAAAAAAACATTTTTAGTCACCTGTTTAGCTAGACAACGTCTAAAGATAAACGTCAAAAATGACTAGAAATGTCACATAATTGTATTAGATAACGGTTAGACACTACTTAAATCAGGATTTGGTGTTGCTCATATTTAATCGCGCGACTAAGGCATGTTTAACAGCGTTAAACAGTATTGAACTCAGGTTTAACGTGTTTAATTTTTTGTGGTAAGACCCTAATACACATCCTAGTCCTATATTATGCACACTAGTGAAAAACCAAAACAGAGGTTTTTGTTTAAGAGTAAAACCAAATATCAAATACCTGTTTATTTGTATGTAAAAAACTAAATTTATGCTAAGTGCACGCACTGAAGCATTCAAGTCATGTTCGAGGCCTCGCGCACAACGAATCATACTAATGCGTAATTATTCGGATGAACTTGGCCGGTGTATGTACGCAATAACTAAAGGGCGAATGAGCTAAAGCCGATTGGCTTTATGATTGGCCTTTGATGTTGTAATAAGTTGTGAGCATGAGAGAGATCTCATCGTAATTCTTTTACAACGAGAGAGTGGATGCGAACCCGTACATCTTTTCTTGTACTCCACAGTACCTAATGGTAAAGAGACTAGTTAAATATTGCGATTACTGTTGCTTTCTTCTTTCTCGCTTGTGACTAACCTTGGGATATCAGAATTATTAAGCTGCCCTATAGCTTGTAGCAGACGTTACATGGACCTAGTGTACGGAATGGGCATCGAGGTTCGCTCCGAATCGAGGCTGAAGCTCTCGGATTGGGTCGGCCCACGCGATTGCAGTAGAGCTACACAGGCTTCACTTGGTAATTTGACCAGTTATGATTATAACGGCCGTTGGCCGCTCTGTGTAACTTAAGGCAGTTGTTGGGTTTGGGAGCTACTCCGACAGCCGCTGCTCTCTCAGCGAGGTTGAGTTCTCTATTGCCATAAAGGCTTCTAACATCGAACCGAGACGTACACTCCATGGTACAGTATCGTTCAGTTGTAAAATGCATAGCGGTCACCCATCCAAGTACAGACCGCAGATAACGCTACTTAGCTTTATCGATCGGTTAAGAACGTATGACTTGAATTACACTACCATAGAGTAGTACTGTAAAAAAGGCACACTACGTTGCCGGTTACAAGGTAACCCTTTTTATATGATGTTGCGAAATTGTTTTGACACCGAGTAGCACAACTTTGACCTTTGTATATGATTACAAATTGTTCATTATGAAGTTGCATCATAGCGACGAAAGGATGCTGAAGTAATAAGTATTGTTATAAAACTTCTGACACAACTTGAACTTATGGGAAGTTCAAGCCATGTTCGAGCTATACAAATAAATTAAAAACACAACATACTTATATGTTTTTTGTTATAAAAGTTGTTATTCGAAACCAGGGACAATCCTTTTGTTTTTAAATTATGCGAACTAAAATTATACCAAATGAATATTGTTAGAACGTGTGTGTTGTACGGTGTTAGGCCAAGTATGATTATATTAAGGTGGTTCAATTCTCATACTAACGTCATTTTTATGGGCGAAGAGAGTTTAATAATAAATAATAGTATAATTTTACACTGAAATAATAGTACTATTATTAGTATGGACTAAAATGTCAATGTTATTTTCGCTATTAAATCACTGTTTTCTTCAACTCAAAACAACAGCAAATAAAGACCAATATAAAAACCAACAACAATCGTTTCAGTCACAGACTTACAGAAATCTGTGGTTTCAGTGTAATATTATACTCTCATCGCCCATAAAATCTAACCACCTTCGAAACAAGAGACAACCGTTTTTTCTACTCGTGTTTTGATGGTGGTCCAGGGAAAAGTAGCGCCCGTTGAAGTCTTTTCTATGCACTTTTTTCTAACAAGCTCAAGTGGCGTTTCAAAATATATATTTCGCATAGATTTTAGATAAATCTTTAATTCCTTTAGATATTCTCTCAGTTATTTGTCTTATAAATAGCATGATTGGCAAAATGAGGGTCAACTTCAACGACACGACAACGAATTAAAAAGTGTAGTTAAAAGATAACATTTATAAATCGACAAGGAAACCTTGCTCCTACAACATTTAGTAGCAATAGTAATGTGAAAGTAAAATTATTGTAATTCCTAGAATTGTGAGTACGTTAGTGGTCAAAAGAGACAAGAAATCATGCAATTTCTGTTGTATTGACTGGTATAGCAAGTAGTATAGGTAGTGACAGATTGTTTTCCTTTCATAGTCATGTAGTTTGTACAATGGAAACAATACGTGCTTGTTGTTACAACGCTTGAACGTAATTGAACACAATATGTGCAACGTCATCCAGTATACTGAATACTCCGTATGAGATGGCATCTTCGTCGTCATCCGGTAGGCGTTCACTGCTGAACATAGATGTTTTAAATTTTAAAAATTAGTCTGAACATTTCCAAAACTATTTTTTAATATATTATATCGACGTAAACAGTGAATTAAAAATATACAAAAATTATATGCATATTCCCTACTAGCTGCTGCCCGCGGTTTCACTCGCGCGGAGATACTGGATTTAATGGGTTTTATTTTTTAGCGCGGTACCCTAACTCTTTTTTAAAATGAAAGTAACCTAAGTTACTACTTATAACATCATCATCTATCTGCCAGTGAAAATCCCGTCGAAATCGCTCCAGCCGTTTTGGAGATTACCCGGAACAGACAGACAAAAATTTTAAAAATTGTTTTTTTTGTTGTTGATGCCGTCTATACTTAATATGCATTTGGTAAAAAGGTGGTAAAAAGCTGTTATTTTGATATTACAAACATCACTTCAATTTTATTTGTTTGTATAGATTAACATGATATTTACAAGCAACTCGGGAATTTAGTCCGTAATTTAGATCTTTTTGTCTATCCGGGACTTGCACTTGAGATACAATTCTATTCTCCACTTGCAATACCTTGAGTTCCTTGTTTTACGACTGAACCATAAAAACGGGTCTTCAAATGCAGTTTAGTGACGTGAATATGAGATCCGATATAAGTTAGCATTGACTTGATAATTGGTGACTGGTGTTGGCCGAGTATATTGGTATACGGTACCTAATGCTATTTTCTAGCTATATGTATGTCAACATACATACAGCTAGAAAATAGCATTAGGTACCTGCATCAATGGCCTATGTCAGAACTACTAAAAACAACAAGTTCCAAAAAAAGAAACACTTTTTTTAAAGCAATAAAAAGCAATCCGCGTTTGACCGCTGTCTCACCTAGGCTATAATATCTTGAGGCTTTTTTTAACATTTAATGCCAATTATAACGTACCTAGACAAGCTACACGTGTCTTGACCTATTAGAGCAACATCCATGACTCGAAGGTTCATAGTAGCCAAACGTTATTGCCTCTTATAGCGCACACTTGCGCAGAACAATATAAGATATTAGAAAAATACATTACTGTATTTCACTTAGAACAATGGTAACCCTTAATTAAATTACCATAGTCCCGCCATCTCTAATTAACTATATACTTTTATTCACCCAACATATTAATTTATTAGCCTGTGACCTGCTATTAGATATTGAGCAAGCCTTGGAATAGGTACGTGAATGAGTTTACCTACACTTTTTCAGCTATTTTAGACGTAGGTACGTGTTTGGCGCTCACGAACTCTTCGCCTGTAATTGTGTTGTTATGACGGAAACCCCTAAACATTAAACTACACCTATTAAACTCCTCTTAAGAAAAATACTAATAACTTAACAATACATAGTTATATTCAAAATTAATATGAATATCATATTTTTCTATAGTTGTGCAGTCTTTGGAACAATATCATTACTTACTCATTCTACAGTCACGAAAACTTACCAGGGCCCGAATCCTGCTAAACAAATGGTTTATTTCAAAATTATTTCAAAATAAACATCAATCAAATCAAAGTGATCACTTAAAGCACATTCCATATTGTATAGTCGACTATAGACAATGGCGGTCATCAATAAACCGGTGTTAATTTTCGTATGCTCTTCATCAAAGTCACCCTGGTAGGACTAACTCTGTGTCCGTCTGGGTTGACACCACTGCTTTGCTCGTGAATCTGCCGCCATGCAGTAACGTGCAAGCATTGCTGTGTTCTGGCTTGATGAGCAAATTAGTCAGTGAAATTACTGGCCTTATTGGACCTTAGCGCCCTTTATGGACTTCTGGATGGATGCCCGTGAGGAACTTGATATAACAATGGTGTACGCTATATAAATAACCCACTGGAGTCTAGATATAAACAAACCCTCTCAAAGCTAACTTTTTATGTGTTTCGGTCTTGCCTGATCACTGAAATAATATTCAACGTAGACCATAACCTTTGAACTACTAATATTACTTTATGTTTATTCGCCTCATATTGAACAAAATAAAACACTACAGCCTACGTGAGGCGATCTGCTCAGTCATCATTACAATAAAAAGGTAAACTACAAAATTTTATAAACCTTACTTTATTCTGCTTGCAGAAAAAAATGCCGGATCAAGACAGCGACTACAACACTGACCTCGTTACCATTAAAGACTGGCTCGGCAAGCAGCCACACTTGCCCCATGATGTCGGTGAGTATCTATTTTGAATTGAGTTATGAAAAATCTATATATTTAATAAGGAAATACCGCTCACTGATTATCACAACCTCAAAAACCTGTAAATCCTACAAAGCTGAAATTTGGCATGCGCGTTCTTCGTGGGTTAGGTCTTTGCTATGAATACATTTTACGAAAGGAGCAAACCTAACAGCTTTTTACTAAATGCATATGAAAGTATGTCTGTCTGTCTGTTTGTTCCGACTAATCTCTGACGCGAATTTCGATCCGATTTCGACGAGTCTTTCACTGGCAGATAGCTGATGTTATAAGGAGTAAATTAGGCTACGTGGGCGAAGCTGCGAGGAACAGCTATTAAAATAATAATCGTTTACAAACCAATACTTCTGCACTAGGATTCCTTGTATCGCAGGTAGCATAGACATGCATAGTTACACAACGTCAGATACACGTCCAAAACCCGAGAACAAAGTTTATGCTCCCCACACAAAGTTTGCCCCGGCCGGGCGGCCGTGCGGCCGGTGATCGACGGTCGACCCTGGGCTCCGGAGGTCCTCGCTTTGCAAGCAGTTACTATTATCAACTTAGCCATGGCCATACACCCTAAGTTCGTGAATGTAAACAATACCTTGTATATATTAGTCTATGCTAATATACATATAAATAATTATACTATTTCACAAAATATGTAATTTTGTCTCAAAAGGTCAATTTGGCTTAATTAAGAAACACCTATAAACATCTTGTGCAAAAATTTTTGACCTCGCTCGATACTGTCTGTCACCTATCATCGAGTAAGTTCGTACGTAAACATGCATAACCTCCTGCTTATGCATGTTTTGCTGTCAAAATAACCATGACTTTGTAACAAGCGTGGATTACGAGATAATACAAGCGCGGCTTGATGTAAAAGCATCAAAAACCCACTAAATAGACAAGAACAGCAATACAGCCAGAAAGTGACGACTGCTTCCCTACATACATCAGTTGCGCACCACCGCGTATTTACCATGGCTTCTGCCCTGAACACGCAGTGGTTGTGAAACTGATTTTTTTTTAGTAGAGATCGTTGAAGCGGCTCCGGTTCGTCTCTTTCATTATCTCTAACCGTGGTACGGTTAGCGCTCGGACTAGATTTCTACCAAGCTCCATAGAATACGAAATGCGTCAAGCGGTGATAGTGGGGTTTCGCGTGGTCCGTGATTGATGCTTATCCAACAATCGTGCATTAAGTGTATGAGCCGCCTTAGGAAAGGACTACTTTAAGGACCTGTTCGGCGTACACCTGTTCCTACTTGCCTTGAAAGCGTAGGCACAGACCAGCATTTACTAGCTAGGCTATACTGTGAATGACTACAACCCAGACTAAAAGAGCTTAATTGCCAAAGTCACTTGACACAGTTAACGATCGTAATTGAAACCGCAGTAGGTTGGTAAAACTATAAAGCTCGAAACTGACTGACGGTGGTAATTATTGACATCCAAAATGGTAAAAAACGACATAAAAACAAATGACGTCAGAAGTCTAGTACCTTCAGTTTGTATAGAATTGATACGGCTGCGTTATGTCTGCATCTAACTTTACGAATAAATTATGAACATAACGACTGTTCTTAAGATATAATCCTTTTGTATTGAAATAAGGTTGAAAATGGCGATGTGTTTTTTTAGATGCACATTGTTTCATAGTTTTATTCTTTGCTTTTATTTTAGTTACGGAAATGAGACACCCTTAAATTCAAATATTTTTGCAAAAGTATCTCTTTAGATGATTCAATTCTTTTTTGTTACAAAAAGTATTATTTATTTTCGCAACCCAGAACACCCAGAACCATGTCGAACAGCCGGTATATACAACTGAAAGTAAAAATCTCTGTTACTTTTTAACGGCTAAACTATTGAACCAATTGAGATTAAATTCGGCAGAGATGTATACATTATAGTCCAAAGGATTTAATAGGTTATCAAACATATAAAGAAATCAGTGAATTTACTTGTGTCTTAGGGTAACGTACGCATGTGCAGCGCAACGCGGGCATTTGTGTTTCAAAGTGCTGAGTGGCACTACAGTTGTTATGGGCTGAAATTATACTTACCATGACGCAAGCGACACGCTCGTCTAAATTTAAATTTAAAGATATATTTTTTTATATTTACACCATAGAACAGACACCTCATCATTGAATGATCAAACTTCAACATTAAACGAAGCATGGTTTGTATATAATTATAAACTTCATGAGAACAACCAAATACAAGACCGACGTGACTTGACTATAATTGTAGTGCTAGAATTATAATACGCTATATATAATCCTATGTATTAATATACCTATAGGTATAATTGTAATGTTTCGTGATCACACATTCTAATTGAGGAGACGAGATAACAATAGTTATGATGTTATTAAATCGCTCATGGAAATTTTCATCTAGGAATACTACAATTATAATGAATAGTAATAAATTTAGGTAATGTACTTCATGATCATCATCGCGTCAGCAGGAAAACGTCCACTGCTGAACATAGGCCTGCCCTATAATATGGAGAGGTGTACCCATCGAGGTACTAACCCCGAGAGATGAAATACTATACTACCTGATTCCACAACAATGTCGTGGTCTGTCATTAACAAATATCAGCACTCATTGTATGAGCGCGATCGATTCGGCGCGAGGCGGTGGTTTAGCTAATCAGAGCGCATTATATCTAGGCAAAAATGGTGGAAGTTATTTCGTGCAAACCAAACGCCGCATCTCTAGGCATTAGTTCCTGGATGGGTTACCGTAATACACCACGCCTAGCGCCTGACTGCAGGCGTCTTGGTGACCGCAGTAGATTATAATGTTGATAGAAAAGAATGCTGCCGCCCATTTCCTATACAGCCTGAGTTTGAATTGGTATGTTATCCCAAAAGGCGGTCAATCTACTCTTGGAGATCAACAACGTTTGTTTTACGACTTTTTGAAAATCGGAATTTTTCATTGAAAAATGTGAATTTAAAATTTACGTCAATATACTACTACAGAATTTCCGGACAGCCCTAAGGCTGGCCGGGTATTCGCTGCGTGGTCCCTGCGGGAATCGGCTGCGTGGTCCCTGCGTATGAACAGGACAAACTCATCTCTTCCTGTAAGGAATATACAGAAGGAGTTTAAATTGGTATGTTATCCAAGGAAGAGGGCTATGCTAAATAGCTGATTCACTTGAATTACGTTGAACTTTGTTAAATGATGATGTTGATTAGACTTATATAGAAGAATTTCAGAAAATACCGCGCACTTCATGTCTGAAGTTAAGTAAATTTTGATTGGCTTATTTTCAAGAGAGGTTATCACAACTTGTCAGCCATGGTCCTAATCACCCTCTTCCTAGATAACATACCAATTTAAACTCATTCTGTATATTCCTTACAGGAAGAGATGGGTTTGTCCTGTTCATACGCAGGGACCACGCAGCCGATATAATTACTTAACAAACATGTATTATAATAAGTATATTACTAGTGTGGTTTCATTGAACAATGTATTTGCTTCAAAGTTTAATGAGAAATAAATATGTAAATATAATTTGAAAAGTTATCGAGTTGGTATTCTAAATAACTTCTTGATAACTGTATTCTTATCACGCGACGTCAAGAGTCACTAGTCACCACGCCTTGCTATGCGTTGTTTTGTGACGGCATGTAATTTGTCTAGTGTATTGGCACGGGTCATGGCATTACACTAATGCCACCAAAAGTTCCGTTTTTGGCATGATCCGGGAGGCAAAAGATAGGCACAATGTAAATTATACACGATCGTTAGGCTCTTTCTGTTAATCATCCGGTAGCACTAGATTAGTATCAGACGTGCCGATTTGGCAAATGCCGACCAAAAGCCCAGTCGAATAGCAATCACGGCAACATGCCTTCAGATGCAACGGATATCGGCTGCGGCGCGGACCACCACCGACCAGCATCAATAAAGTAATAGCAAGTAATAGTAAGCGGCGCAAGTACGGAAGTCCAAACTATAAATTTTTCGAATGAATCGAATGAATCAAATGTTGCGAGTACCGATGTCTGATCGTAAAGTATTGTAGTAGCTTTATATTCTCTTTGGATTCGACCTAGCAATTCGATAACTTTTGTCGGTTGTATGAGGCTCGAAAAATTTTATTACAAAATCGATAAAACTCGATTTGAACTGTCAATTTTATCGATCGAAAAGATCCGTACTTGCGCTGCTGGACGGCATCTGCCAAACTGTAACGTCTGTTGTTACTATTACCAAACACTGACAGATATTGCGACAAGCCACCGAGCCAGCGAGGCTACGACTATCAAGCATGCTCACAACGCGGAAAGTAAAAGTGCCAGAATTCAACAGACAGGGTCGATGGACTCAAAAATGCCAGCCCGCAATTTGATAAATAGCCGATGTTGCAATATAAAGCTTGTTAAGAAATGATAAAGTTCATAGAAGGTATCGGTATACTCTTAAATCATAATATTTTCTAGTATCCACCAAGCCGCATTGGGCCAGCGTAGTGGATTATGACCCATCATATTCTCTCACTTTTACAAAAGGCCTGTATCCCAGCAATGCAAGCGCAATGATACGGCAGATGATGATGATGATGAATACATCATCATCATTGTTTATTGACTATTAGGAAAATTCATAATAGTAGTGTAGGTAACCGTAGATAACTCGGTGTCCAGAGCATCTGTCATATAAAATAGAAAAGACGCGTAATCAAGTAAGTATCTCAAACTTTAACTGCTCTTCATTTTTAACTTCTTATTAGTCAGATGAACACCATACACAAACTCAATAGGCTTTGTTGCTCAATACACACGCATAATATAGTTAAGTATGTGGCATGAGAAAGTGTGACACACCTTCAAAAGATTCTGAAACAAGTACCTACATACCAGCGCCATCTCCAAAGTGCCAGTGTACTTATGGTAATAGTTAATAGTGAACCAACTAGCATGATGTATGCAAGAGGTTAGTAGCCGTTCAAAGTGGCTTTCAGCTGTAGACGTCTTCTGGTTGATGACGAATCATCACCACATGAAACGTATTTGAAAAATAGTGTGAGCTACTCGACAAACACCACTTTTAGGGTTGAGCGCCTTCTGCGCTCTTCCTTTGGTCAGTGACATCGTCATAATCGATGGACCGATCATATGAGTCCATAAAAAACGTCACCAGAAAATACCCATAACTTTGAAACACAAAAGACTGCGCGGCACTGGCACCAGGTATTATGTCTCGTATGCCCAGTAATTTACTACTTTGCTCATTAAACTGCACACAGCAATGCATGCACACTACTGCTAGGCGGCCGACTATACCTATATACGAGTAAATTTTGTCTTAGAGTTACCTAAATGCTGCAATAAAGCTGGGGCGTGGCTATGGAAAGCTGGGAAGTCTGTACAAAGACTAGCAATTTTAGGAAAGTCGGTATTTCCTCACAATAGTCACAAAGCCATGTCATGCTTATAGTGGCCCGATTCGTAAACGAACTTGACGATTAATTTTAGGTCATAGGAAGAATGGCCATGAATATCATAATGTTAAAACAAAAATGGTATTTATTCTTTCTCAATCCAGCAATCTGGAGGCAAACAACTTTCAGAATAGGTATTGAACAAACTTAAAATTAAAATGCACCCGGTTTTCTCTTATTTTACGACACTATGAAAATAAATTCTTAATAATATTAACCACGGTATTATTTATTTAATCTTTTTATTAATATATCTATTGATTGAAAATTAATCACTGATGTTTCATAATTGCCGGACAGACGTATGGGTGCTCTTTGACATTTATCCTCTGCCATTATCTTTTATATAAGGTGTGTTATTTTGTTCATAGTTTGCGAATACCCAATTAAAATATAAATTAACTATTTATATTTTAATTGGGTATTCCCATTATTTTATTCTGTTATGAAATAAATCAGGAGTGATTATTAGGTAGTAGGAACTCAATCTTCTGCGAGTGTTCGTCTGAGTGGGCCTCACCGCCTAGATCGTGTAGTCGAGTCACCAAGCTTTATAGTCTGCATGCATGTGTATCCAAGTTTGATGAGCAAAGGCTGTAACTGGACATAGATGTCTCAAGGTAAAGCTCAAATCAGTGCCGCGTAGGCCCTTCTGTTTCGAAGTTGTAGGGGGCCCTGCAAATGACACAGTACAGGAGGTGATATGCTTACATGATATACATCAGACAAACAATCTCTCGTCTCGTTATCAAGTAGCAAAAAACAAATTGTATTTTAAACATCGAACATAATTGCCCACAGATGAGCTACTCCTCCGTCGGTTCATGTCCAGCTGCTACTACAGTCTGGAGCGCACCAAGCGCACCATCGACCTGTTCTTCACCATCAGGTCCAATGCTCCCGAGCTTTTCACCAAGCGGGATCCTTGGGCGCCAGAGATTAGACGCGTCTTTGAGATTACGTGAGTGTGCTACCTATTGCTTGAGGTAAAGCTTGCGTTGCGATTCTATACCAATGCAGAGTTTCACATTTGAGTTTGAGACGCATGTTCCCAAAAGGTTTTTAATCGTATCTACTACGAAAAATTATTGAAGGATTTCGAAGCGTAACCAGCACAAGTAATTCTAGTAATATAAACAGGTTATAGCAAACAGCCTGGGATTTCTTTTTCTTCGCCTCACCAAGAATGTATGGAGATCTGCTTCAAGTTCTATCTTTAGAACTTGATATTTTATTGAACAAGATTGTATGTAACAAGACCTATGTTATTTTTTTGTCGTGGCACCCAAAAGGCTTGTGGCACCTAAAACCCAAGGCCAAAAATCGGATGTAGAAAATTTGGTAACTCTCACGATACAAGATAAACTTGACCGTTTTTCAAACTGGATCCAAGTGACTGGTAAAATCATTTACATACCTACCTAAGTTGATATTTTTTTTGTAGCTTGTTGTTTACATAATAAAGTGTAGTAGTGTGTCATTGTGAATGATGGAAAGTAACAAAAAATTAAAAATATGCCTCCTAAATCACATAAACCGGTTTCTTTACATTTATGACAGCTGATAATTTTGTTATATATGAACATATATAACTGATAACAAGATAACAGTTTTGTTTGCGTTTCGTTGGACTATACTTTTTATCTAGTCATGCAAAACTTAGAGATCAAATTATGTACGATTATATGTCCCTTATAACCGTAGGTATATACTTAATTTGATCAAAGTTTTGCCGCTAAGACACGACTTAAAAAATAATTTTCTTATTAATATGCTAATGAGTAACGAGGCGAGCAGTTCGTTTGCCTTATGGTAGGCCGTAGGAATAACGGCTTTCCATAAAAATTGCAATGCCACACCACAGTGGCTGTGGTGTGGCATTGCAATTGCAAATGGAGGCTATACTCCGCTTAGCCGCTATACACCACCCAAGCCCAAGGTTATGCATTATCACTGCGTATAGCAATTTTTGTAAACAAATCACAACACCCCGTCTTCCCTCGTCCCCAGCCAACATTTTACGATTGTGTTCTCATGCAAAACTTAGATTATTCTGCGTCTAGGTTTACTGGTCTTTATGCCACACAGAACTTTCAAAGATCACAAGACACAAACCTCTCTTACAAAGATCTGCGCGGTACTGATGTAGTGTGCTGGTTTCCCTAAGACATCTTTTTGCCTAAGGCTCGTTTATCTAAGGGTGTTAAGTTTCATACGTAAATTAATTTTCTTGACTGCTAAAATTCAAATCCTCTCATTTATTGAGTAACCAAACACTAAGCACTAATTCTCTTGTTTCCAGCGACATGTTACCACTCCCCAAAAGGACCCCACAAAATTATAAGGTCTTCATATACCGCCTCAACAACCCTGACCTAGACCTGTTTAGCTTCGTGGACGCAGTGAAGACATTCTTCATGCTGGCCGACACCAGGCTCACTGAAGATGACGACATCCCCGCGGGAGAGATACCTATGTTCGACTCGGCTAACGTCAGCTTGAAGTTTATAGGGAAGATTAACTTATCGGTGCTGAGGAAATACATGATGTACACACAGGTTTGTGATGTTTTTTATGGTAATTGGTACCTAATACCCTCACGTTTGACCGTAACCTTGTGATGCGTGTCTACCGGTGCGCACACATGCCTATTGAGACTTAGCTACCGCCTGTGGTATTACTTTAAGAAAAAACCTAATAAGATAATTAGGGAACGAAACATCATACAAAAACGGGCGATATTACCGCTCGATATTTCCCACAGCGGTGTGGTAACTATTATTGGTACATTTTGATATATCATTATGGTCTTATCAGATTTCGATGTCGACATTATATGGTTTAATATAGACAGGATGGTAGTGACACACCACTTACTCTAATAGGCTCTCGTTTAGCTAAGTGCCATCTCACTTATGTTATTAAGTTATATTGTGCTGAAATCAATATAAAAAAGGTTGTTAAAAGAGGTACCTAGAGGTACTTGAGGCACCGACTCATCGGCTCGCGAACTTTCGCAACTACATTTCTCGAAATTATCAATAACATTTCGACACGTAGAGAACGTTTTGATCGGGAACCAAACTTCGCATGGCAAATGCGGGCGATAACGATAATGCATTCCATCAAAGAATGTAATTCTAGTGTAAAGTACGATACGCAGTTCCTTGAAATGAAATATGAAATTGTGGTAGGACTACTCTGTGCGTTTGTTGGTGTGTGTGTGTGTGTCACCGAGAGTTGTACTGTAAAATAACAACTACTCTGTCAATGGCTCTCAATCAACATTATTTCATAATACATTAATGCGTGTTTATCTTAATTGCATGCATCGAATGGCTGGGTTATGAAACTCGACACTGAGTTGTTTACCAACTCAAAAAACAAAAGTTAATAACTGTTTAAGGTCACTTTTATTTAATACCTTTATAAATACTTAAAATTTTCCGTTCCTTCGTTAAAGTAAAACTCCTTAGCACCACTACTTTTCTTTTATCTAAGGAACAAGATGAGAGTGACGAAGGATCTGCAAGAAATCAATGTGAGTTACATGAATTTAATTCGCTCTGCTTTCTTGTGAGAAAAGAGCTGTGGCTCTTTCTCGCTCCGGCGCGTCGCTCGGCTGCGAATGTTTTAGGGAGAGATGAAAGAAGGAAAGAATAATACATCATCATCATCATCAAAAACATTCAATTAAACAAGTAAAATTGCTTTTAAAACAGTGGGAACCGATTTCAATAAAAATATCGCGATATATGAAATTTCATCCCACATTGTTTCACATTTAGGAGCGGTATATACCTACTTTATAAAATGTTTATGGAACCACATCGAGAGTATACCCTTTCAAAGAGAAAAATAATTTTCGAAATCAGACAACAATATAAAAAGTAATAAAATTGCTTTTAAATAAGCGAGAACCAACTTATGGCAAACTGAACCGATTTGGATGAAACTTCCACCGGACCAATCTGAAAGTACATATATCTTTTCAAATAAAGAAAGAATTTTCCAAATTGGTTTCTAAATGACGGATATCTCAGGTAACACACATAAAAAATACAACCGAATTGAGAACCTCCTTCTTTAGATATTGGTTAAAAATACATACAGGCGAAAAAAGAACCTTCATTTCTGAAGTAGGAAAATGGTCCATGTTCAGCGTAAAGCTGGTGTTAAATAATATAACAAGCGTTGATTTAAGATACGAACTAAAATAAGTTTCGCGCTTGCTTCGCTTCTCTCTGCTTCAGTTGTCAGCAACCCTATCTAATGGCGTATGCGGCCAAATAACTTATAAATAACCAAATAACTTGAAAAATACATTGCGCAATATTTATCTTAACATATTATCTAAAATTATTCATCAACCTTGAATGACTAAAAATATTTTTGCAAGTTACAAATATTATAAAATATTAGGTTTAGACATTAACGTTCTTACCACAAAAAAATTAAACACACTTTAAACCTAGGAACTTTAAAAGAAGGTAATATAAGTAACTAGTGGTTCTTATGCTAAAAATAGATTTTAGGTAACAGATAGGTAAACTCTATATCTACTGAACTCGGCACGTCAACAGCACAATAATGATCTCAGCACTCCAATCACAATCCAATCACAGCGTGATTAATTATACCTTAGTTTATAATTGACGTAAAAGAACTAAATGATTGGGGGCTTTTATAACTTGTGTACCGTCAAACAGCACGGCATGATTTTACAGTGATACAAACAATTATTTAAAGTATGTATTTGCCAATACTGAACCTACGTTCATAATTCAGTTCTCATTATTATCTCTATTATTTCATCGGGTGATGAAGATGCAATGATGATGATAGATCACCATCGTGAACGGCATTTCGTGTGGAACTGGACAATCAAATGGACTAACTACAAAATTTACGCAGTTTGGTACATTTTGCTTTCGTATTATATCGTGACGATAAAATTTTGCACTGCCCTGCCGTTTGAAGAAAATCGTTCAGTAACTTTTTATTTTCGATAGCTGCTACTATCTCGCCTAAGAATCTGGATAATGAAACCTTCTACACTCGTTACCAATGGTAAAAAACTTAAAAAATGTTTGGAATTGACCTAAGAATTCGTTAAGTTTCCAAATGACTTATCGGTTTGGTACGTCAATTTCTTCCATTATTAACTTTTCTGCTATAATGTGACTTTGTTTAGACCCTCTGATCATGATTGATGATGTGGCCACATTGTGGTGGTGAATACATTGAGGGATGTAAGAACAGGGCAAAGGGAAACCACGTTTGAAAATTATCACTAGAAACGGGATATTTACCATGTATATTATTTGATTTGAGTTTCCGATATTTCCGTGGGAAACCACGTTCTAACTACCTATTATCTTATCTGTGCCATATATAACTTACCTATTTATATAATCGTATTTGGAAAAATTTGTTTGACTTCGGACTCTTGAGAGTTCCAAGAATAGATACTTACCTGTGAAATATCTTGATAAAAAATATTAAAAAAAATTAACATTGACGCGGATGCAAAGCTTTTTGCCACATTTTTTTTAGATTGTGGGAATTTCTTATATGCAGGTACATGCGTCATATGATAAGTGGTCCAACATGTTCGTCATGGAATAAAAGTATCTTGATGGGTTAAATCTCGTCAGAAAGACTATAGCTGTATGAACCTATTACGTTTTAGCAAAGTTTTTGGCAATTTTTTGAATGTTATTCCTGCGCAGTACTGTCACTAAGCATTATCTATTCTGCCGCGGTAGCTAATTATAGACACTTATGTAGCGAGGGTGTAGGTACATTCTTAGACAATTTTCTCTCATATTTTTTTATTGTTATTTGATAGCGAGACGAGCTGGTCGCTTCCCTGATGGTAAGCATAACGCCGGCCCATAACAATTGCAGTGCCACTCAGAACTTTGAAACACAAAGTCCTGCGTGGCACTACAGTGCGCCCGGCTACCCTGAGACATTAGGCATTAAGTCTCCTCTTTTCGACCTCATTACTGAAAGATCAAGTATCTATTTCAAACGCTAATATAAATAGATATAAATATAATATAAAATCTAAACGCCACAATATCTATAATTTACAGGAGGCCATGCCTATCAGATTGAAGCAGGTCCACGTGATAAATGCACCTTCCTACATCAGCAAGATCTTTGCGATTTGCAAGCCCTTCCTCAAAACTGAAGTCTCTAAATTGGTAAGAATACAATCGGAACATTCATAAAAAACACTTTTGGTGGCGAAGTATTCAATAAACCTTCCAAAAGGAACTTCAAGTACGTCAAGAAAGTAAAAACTACTTTATTTGATATCAGTTCAATTGATGAATTAATGTTACCTATTTTAGTTTCTCACAACCAAAACTCACTCGGAATTTTGTTGGTGAACTATAATTATAGTGAGGTTTTTTTATTGTAAATGGGATTGCGTTTGGCCGCCATCTCTATCAAATTGCTGTGGCATGTTACTTCGTTGCGCAGACCGTATATAGCCAATTGAAATATTATTTTTTAAATAATGAAGTGGTTTCCGAGCAATATGGGAAAAATATTGGTAAATGTAAAATAACTTAAATAACAAAGTAATAAATCTGTAACAGGGATTACTACGCATTTTCAGATTAAATTTCACGAGCCAAACTCCACAACCCTTTATAAAGACATCCCTCTGGACATAATGCCGAACGAATATGGTGGCAATGGAGGCTCCGTGGAACAGATCAAGAAGGAATGGATTAAGAAGATGGAAGCTAAAAGGTAAAACAACTTGAACAAAATAAAATTATATGTACAACTAGCTGCTGCTCGCGGTTTCACCCGCGTGGAGATATTGGATTTCATGGGTTTTATTTTTTTACGCGGAACCCTACTATATACTACAGTAATACTACAATACTACAGTATTCCCGTGAACAAGATGCTTGCATGAGCGTCGAAATATCGGGAGCTCATCAGCTTCTTATAATCACGGTAAATATCCCGTTACAATATATAAAGTAGTGATAAACCGTGAAAGTTTAAAACAGTGTTATGTGTTTTGTTTGTTTTTGTTAGTGGTAGGACTAACTCTTCTGCGAGTGTCCGTCTGAGTTATTACCACCACTTTGTGACTGAAGTCTGCCGCCAAGCAGTACTGTGCAAGCGTTACTGTGTTCGGGTTTGATGAGCAGAGTAGCCAGTGAAATGACTGGGCTTATGTGACTTAGTAATACCTAATGTCTCAGGGCACTGCAGTGCCGTGCAGGCCTTTGTGTTTCAAAGTTCTAGGTGGCACTGCAATTGTTAAGGGCCGGCTTACCATCAGGCAAACAACCAGCTCGTCTCGTTACTAAATAACATAAAAAAACCAAGAGTTTAAAAAAGCGTGTGGTTTATGTTTTCATTAATATTTTCAGAGACTGGTTCTTAACCAACGACAAGCGCTGGGCGTTGGACGAGTCTGCCCGGCCGAGCGGCGCCGCGGATGTACGCGCGGACAAAGTGAAGGACCTCCCCGGCTCCTTTAGAACTTTAGCACTTGATTAGTTTCTTCCAATAGTAACATCCGCTTACAATAATAAGTTTAAGGCCCTAAGTCCTTAGTCGGTAAACACTATAAAATATATTTCGTTTAAGTTCGCCATTACACGGTCATGCATGTTGCGTTTGGCTGTCAATAAAACCACAGTTTTGCAACAAGCGCGGATTACGAAGCATTACACGCTCACGCGTGGCTTGAATCCATCAAAAACAAGATAGTAGTCAGATAGTGTCACTCCTTCGAAGCCCTGCCTGGACTTAAAGCGATGACTGCGCAGCTATCCCCTCGAAGACCACAGTTGGCGCTCGGACTAGATTTCCACAAAGAACCGCATTAGACGTTACAAAGTGCGTCGAGCGGTGGCCGTGGATTTCCCATGGTTGGCGCGTGGTCCATGATTGGTGGACCTACCAATCATGCTTGACCATGTAACGGGCGCCTTCAATCAGGCGAGATAGTGATCAAACGTTAACCTAAATAAGTACATGACAAACAGCTCGAATATAATGTAAAGATTTATTTCCGCTCTTTTGCAACTATTGTTTCACTAAAATTGTCACAGTGAAAACAATTTTAAAATTACGGGGTTTATAACATTGATTAGGAAGTAAGGTGTATACTTATTATTGCAAGCGACTGTATAGAATGCGCATTGGATCTAGGCCGGCATGGACAGCTCTCAGCGTTGTCTTACTGAGTACAGTAGCCAAGATTCGTTATACTTATATGTACTATGCTTGCCAAATTTAATGCGCCTCATAAATAAGAGTAAATTCAGCTGCCGTGAAATCAGATTGTTACTACAGACGAATAGTGATCGAGGAGGTAATGACTAATGTACCACAGCCACTTATTGTGATCTAAAATCATCAAAAATCACAGAAGTGCTGAACGCTTCTGTGATAAACTTAGAGGCCTATTTAAGCTTGGCACGTAACAGAGTTAATTATTTTTATTTCCTATTACTATCTAAAATAATTTTGTACCTAATATTAAGTTATATGTAGGAGAGAATACCACTCTCTGCTAATTATACTACCTACCTTTATTTTCTCAATGAAGACTCCTTCTGTGCTACCACAAAAATAATAACTTTTGGACGCCAGTGTAGCTAGAATGTGTTTAAAGATAAACGTCTAAAATGATTAGAAATATCACAACAAAATCGAGTTAACGATTATAGATACTACTCAAATCAAGAACCTTGTTTTTTAATATTGAAACACGCGACTAAGGCATGTTTAGGAGTTTATTTAACACATGTTATTTTATTGTATTTTTGTTTATTCAGGCAATCCAACTGCGTATTACAATAAAAATAATAAACACAAAAAATCTTAAAACATGTTTAGTTGCGTTTAATTTTTTTGTGGCAAGAGTTAGAGCTCTTATGTTTAAGGTGAAATACTTTTTCAGTAAGTCTGTGGTAAGAGAGTAAGACGGGGAGAATACTTAGCGGGTTTATTTCCATTTAAAAGGGATGGAACGCGTCAGTCAACAGCGGTCTTACCACAAAGAAATAAACACAACCTAAACATGTGTTGAACTCTCGCTTAGGGTTAAAGATGCCTTAGTACGTGTTTAAATTATAAACAAGCACAAACCTTGATTTAAGGAGCGTCTTGATTTAACCATTGTCTAACTGAATTCTGTTGTGACATTTCCAATCATTTTCGTCTAGCTAAAAGTTCTTTTTTTGCGGTAAGAGGGAAAACGTGAATCTTTTGGGCCTTCGGAAGGAAGAGTGGAAGCATACTGTAGGTGAAGGGAGGGTAGGAAAGAATTTGGAAAGCCTAATCCGTATTATTATAAAATAAAAAAATATAGAATTTGAAAGTTAATCAATGGACTGATGCGTAGTTTCTTACTTGGGATAGGCCCTTTCAGAGAGCTCAAAAAGATTTGCGAAGATAAAATTATTATTACAAATTATATACACGTGTACACACACGTGTATATAATTTGTAATAATAATTTTAATGATAACTTTCGACATTGATGAATATACTTAATAGAGTTATTAACTTTTTGTTCATATTTAAATGACCATATTGTTCGAGGTAGCCTTAAATATACACCTTAAGTCTGTCATTCCATTGAACCTGAATGGAGTGAAAAAAAAGGTAGGGAAAACTTTACGAATAGAGGTATAACTATCTCTGTCGAGACCTCAATATCAAGATTTTTGTAATATTCACTCTCCAGTCGCTCAACGTGAACACCGTGCCGAGACATGGATGGCACAATAACAAATGCTGCAAATATATAGGAGCAACCACAAATCACGTATTTAAGTAGTGTCTAACTCCGATCTGTTGTCTGGGTAAACAGGCGTTTAAATGTGTTTTTTTTGTTGTAACACGGTTAAATTCGCAACGTTTCCGCTAATCTCCCCATGTTTAGAATTCTGCTGCCCATTCCTGCATATTCCCTTATGATTTGTATTCATACCACACGTTAGATTCATACACCGGGACCAGGAACTATTTATTGGAAAATTACACAACCAATCGATGTAACAAAAGTAACATAAATAAAAAACACGACTGCCCTAGCCAGTGTCACTCGGGATGATGTAAGAATTCTAACGATACTCGCAACATTCAAATCTGTCCAGGCATTTAAAAGTTATGGTGGAATAAAGAAACTCACATAGGTATAAATACATACATTAATTGAAATGTTACACTCCTTTTTTGTGTAGTGGTGAAAATACATGTTGGTGTGGATTTTATGCTTACTAAGAGAGCAGCTTCAGCTTCAGTGAAATAAGGTTATTTTATGCGCAATATACGAGTAGGCTGTAGGTATTCATTTTAGCAATACCTTACTTGAGTTTTTGGTTTCCTCATTGTAGGATTTGATCCGTCGACTTAAGATGATACCTTATTATCATGGTGGTAAGGTGGTAAGGTCACCTGACCTTACCACCTTCGAGTCCTCACCTCGTCTTCATTGACATTGAAAATAATGGCGTGTTAAGTGAACAAGGGTCAAATAATTAATGAAATTGCTTGCCGGGGGTGTGAGGCTGCATTCTAATACCTACTGTACTGAGAAACACACGGTATGATCTTTAAAGATAAAGATAAATTTATTTGTCATTAGATTATAATACAGTTACAATATAATCATATAAGCAAAAAAGGTTTTAATAGTACATATACCACGTTAGAAACGGATTGAAAAGTATAAAATAATTTAGATATCTACCTATTACATGCAGCTACCAAGCGCCGAACACGCACCCGACGTTTTACAAATAATTTGATACTTTTCGGTCCTTTTTAAAAACGTGGTAATTAAAAGTTGCGAGCGAGTGTGGCCGAGCGAGAACTTGTGCGACTTTCGATCAGATGCACCATAGTTCGAATCTTGACTCGAATCGGCCCGCACCAATGGCTTATATCAAGTTATGTGCGGATTATTGTCACTCGCTCTAAAACGGTGAAGTAAAACTTCGTGAGAAAACCGGCATGTTCAAGAACCACAAAATTCGAGGACATGTGACATCCACCAAGCCGCACTGGCCCCACGTGGTGGATTATGGCCCATACCTCTCTCTCTGAGACAAGGCCGGTATCGTAGCAGTGGGAGCGTAAGAGGCTGATAACTTTGGTGACACTGCATGCTGTAACTTTTCGGTGACGCTGTATAGCAAAGAGAATATAGCGCTACGCTAGACTTTACAGGTCACAAGACAAACAGGACGGCCCTTAAAAAAAACTTAAGTATTTTTTTATTTATATACAAAAAATTGCTTTTATCTTGTTTAATTTAAATTTTGCAATAAATTTTTTTCTGCTTCTATTTTATAATATTGCATTCTCATCAAGCTACTCGTATGTATAAATTTTAACGGTCTTACCACAAAAAGAAAATGTTTTGAACTCTCGCTTAGTGTTAAACAAGCCTTAGAAGCGTGTTTAATTATGAACAACCACAAGGAATGTCTACCCGTTATCTAACTCAATTAAAGATATATAAAATATCGTGATTGTGAAATTTGTACCAAAAAGAGAGTTAATAAAAACAAATTAAAATATCAAATTAAGAACTATCTTTCTTATTTCAGGCTTTCATACAAACAAGTACCTATAATATATAAGCTTAATCTATAGAAAGAGTTCTAAAAGATCCATTCATAGTTATGTCTTCTCCGTTGATTTTTCTTTTCTTTGAGAGATCTGCTTTCCAAAGGTTATCGTTCAGGAACAGTTTTCTGAAACAATTTAAAAAGAAATTGAGATCATAGACCGACAGATTATCTAGACCAGCCGTCGTCAACACCTTACGTAGTATTTGTATTCTCTTTGGCCAACAACAACAATAGGATTTTCACGAGATAAAAGTATCCAATATCTTGGTCTATGTTCCAATTTTCAGCCAAATCTGTTTAGCGAATTTTGCGTGATTGAGTAATAAACAAACATACAAACTTTCACATTTACCAATAATAATAATGTGACAAATACGCATGTGAGTCATGTAAGGATCTAGTATTCTAGTATTTTACCCGCCTTATTCTTTTATTGTATTGTTCTAGTATTTAGTATATTCACTCACGGCGGATCGTAGGTATATGCACTTAGGGTGAGAGGTTGTTTGATTTAGATACGGTTTTCTGCATAGGGTTTGTGATTCATCGGCAATGGTTCTTAGATACAAGTTATGGCATAAACTCGCCAGGGGGCGCTGTAAAAATTATTAATAGCCTGACACTTTGAATTTTGAAACGATTGCTTAGAAGTAGGTGAACTCGGGTCATAGACAGTAATGAAGATTTTCTCTAAAAAGTTTAAGATAAAAACAAAATTAAAAATTTTGAGAAAACCCATGACGAATGTATACCTAATCGTAAAAGAATTAAATAATTTTCTTGAAAAACCCGCGACTAAAAGGTAGAGTAACGAAAGATAAGTTAAACCCAAGAAAATCCGTCGGGGGCTGCCAATGCCATCCGTGTTCCCAAAATGAAGCAGTACAGAAAAGCTATTGAGAGAGATGCAGCAATTTATATCTAAAAAGACAACATTAATTACGTACCTACCTAACGTAATTTCAATTAGTCAAAAACTCATAAAACTGTAAAATTTCAGATAATTTCATGGCAAGCCACTGCAGCCCCGGAGGATTTTCTTGGGTTTAACTTATCTTTCGTTACTTTCCCTTTTAGTCGGGGGTTTTTCAAGAAAATTATTTAATTCTTTTTCGATTAGATTTACATTCGTCGTGGGTTTTCTCAAAAATTTTAATTTTGATTTTATATGTTATAATCAACATCATCAATTAACAAATTTCAACTAGTTCAACTGAATCAGCAGATCTATGACTGTCCGGAAGTTCTGTAGTAGAATTTTGACGTAAACTTTAAATGCCTTTTCTTCAATGAAAAATTCCGATTACAAAACCTCGTAAAACAAATGTTGTTGACCTCCAGGATATTGACCCCTTTTCGTGATAGCATTACCAATTCAAACTCGGGCTGTTTAAATATGCTAAAATATGATTGTTGGCCTTTGGTTCGTTCTTGTACAGCAGTGATAAAAAGAAAAGAAAGATCGGCCTTCACACTATATAGTTTGAAGGCCAGTATTACTTTTTTTTCTTTCTTTCATAAAAGTTAATGTCTGTCAGTTGGTTTGTACTTCTTTCACGTAGCAACGGAGCAATGAATCGACGTGATTTTGTGCATAGATTTGACACAGATATAGTTTATACATAATAATCATGGATTATGTTACCCGAGAGTAATATAGGTATGTATTAAAAGTATGGATTATGATCCATACTTTTTGTCTCTGAAAAGTGCATGGTTCCTGTGGGAATCCCCAGAAACTAGTAAATAAATAAACTTATTAAAATTATTATATGTTCTGTGACAATAGTATAAACGTGTGAACTTATTCTCACCTTTCACCTTCGATAGTCTTGACCCAATTTCTGTGTTGTTCTTTAAAACTTGGCGCGTCACCACCGTACTCCTCTGGTAGGTATTTTTTATCGATCGCAGAATGTAGTCCTTCCTGGGTGGTGTGGAAGGAAATCTGAAAGAGCGTTATGGGATAAAGGGTAATTCTGGGTAACACTCCGAATTTGACCCTCGACCGGGGCAAACTTTGTGCGGTAAGCATAAATTTGGTTCTCGGGTCTTGAATGTTTGTGTTGTGTATCTGTGAGTGTCCATGTCACTTGCGATACAGAGAATCCCAGGGTGGGACTGTAAGTGAAAACTAAACATAAAAAAATTGCTACTATCCCAATTTTTCCACTAGGAAAGCCAATGGTAAGTAGGTATAGGTTTATATAATCTATGTGGCGAGGATTATTTAGAAGAGGAACTACAACATGTGGGCTTCGTTCAGAGAAATGGAAATGGAAGCGTCAATATTGTGTAGGCGTAGGGGGACGGCTTCCAGCATATCTTTCGTACGTGAAAGTAGTGACAGATAGGGTTGCAAATATTTTGAAAAAGTTCTCCGTAAAAACCATCTTCACGCCTCACAGATTTCAACGTCAAAGCGGAATACAGTAATGCTTGCACATTACTCTTTGGCGGCAGACTTAACGAGCAAAGCGCTAATAGTAAAAAAATTATAGAATTGACATAACAATTCGATGTTAAGTTACCATGTTACTTATCGATTCGTATAATATAGGTAGGTAAGTATTATCAATTCCCGACTTTTATATAACTATCGATACCGATTGTTGAAAGTGGCTTTATCTATAGGTCCCGAGGTGTGATAATGATCGCATAAACGCTAACCTATCACGAACAAAATATCTCACCAGGTCATTGACTTCCTGTGGCAGTGCAGATTTTACCAACGCGTACAGCTTCTCATAAAAGGGCGGGCAGTTGATAACGTGGACTTGCTTTAGTCGTATTGGCATCGCTTCCTGGAGGAAATGTGTCATCTTTTTAGTAGGCAAAACATATGGACCCACCTTCGCTTTCCTGTTCTTGTCTCATTTTATATTAGGACAGTGCAGTCAGTGCAGTGACGTCTTTACAGACATGCTAATTTTAGGGTTTGGTAATTTTTCTACAACTGCCTGGTGCCTAACACCAAACCTCCTTGAGAATTCTGAGATTATGTAAGAGTAGGCCATAATCCTCCACGCGGGCGCAATGCTGCTTGGTGGATGTCACATGTCCTCGATTTGTTTAGCAACCAAGCAGCTGTTATTAGCACAGCTGATCCAGTATCGTTGACGGTTTTGAAAGTTATTAACTATGCAGATGACGCGATGCTGTGTAGCGTCAACAGGTGTGTACACGTACAGAGACTTATTTTATCAGGATGGCTCGGTGGAGTTTTTGCGTTTTCTCATTTTCTATCAGCAAATAAGTACCTACTCCTGCATTTTAGTACGCCATTGGGTAGCGCTGCGGTATGAAAACGCAATCGCATTTGGATAAGCAGGGTTCACGTAATGAAAGAATTTCATAGCCAAGCGAGCATAAGAAAATGTCCTCAAGTGCATCATTTTTTCAAAATCTGTGAATGCAGTTCAGAATATCTCAAAAGTTATCGATGGTCTCATAGGAACGTTTTCCTGTAACTATATAACAGATGATAAGATACCTGCCGTTACTGTCCCGTCTCAAAAATCCACCCTGCACATTGGTAGTCCAAATGTTCTCTGTATAGTCTAGCTTACTGCTAATTGGCTGCGTAGGTACCCACTTACCAGCAAATATATCAGCAGCTTTTGTAAGTAAAATATGTTCACTTTAGTAACCAGCCTCAGCGTGATGTATTTAATATCCATTATGACAATGTGCCCTTCAGGTTGAAAGTCGTGGAATTTCAGCCAGTAATCGGCCTGCAGGCTGAAAGTCTTCAGCACGTCGTAGTAGTCAAATTGGTCCAGCGTCGGGAGGTCAAGATGGTGCATCAGTATTTCGTTGTCACCAGCTTCGAACGTCGTTACGTATCTGAAAAGACACGTGACCTGACGTAAAAATGTGAAAAAAATATTTAAAACTATAGCTTACTTTCCAGGTGGTTTTACCCGGTGGTAGGACCAACTCTATATAATTTGTGGACCAACTTCTTTGCAAGCGTCCGCAGTTTGCTCGTGAAACCTGCCGCCAAGCAGTTGTGGCCACAAATTATATAGGTATTTGGATATGTTTTCAAACGTCATCAGGAGAGTTGTAAGTTATTTGTGGTAGAGCTGTGTAGAGCTTACAACTAATGCCGATGCTCAACAGTTGTTACCAAGTGCCTATGTAAAGTACAAATTTTATTTAAATTTAATTTGGCACCATCATAATCAAGCAATTTAATTGCAAGAAGCGTCAAAAATATATAAACTGGATGACGCGGGTGTTGGAAACAACAATGGTTATTGACTCTTCGATAAACAATAGGTACATTCGCTTATGTTTTAATTTCAATATGGTTTTGTTGTGATGTCCATTGTCTTAAGAACTCATTCTACCTATGTTTCAACTTTTATGATACCTCCCACTGAGGTATATTTAACTATTTTGCAACCTTCAGAGTATGTTACACGTATGTCTGCGTACATTAAAAATATTACCATTAAATTCTAAATATCGAAGACTAATGGCAGTTTAGTAATCGCAAAAAAGACCATTTCAAAATATAGTTATTAAACTATATGATTATTAAATCATATTAAAAAAAATTAAATGACCCCAACTTAATTGTCATGGAAATCAAGTTGAAGTAGCTACCTATCAAGTTTTTTTATGTAATGGCCGCGGGGAAGTTGCAAACCTACGTAAGTAAATCACGAGTTATAAGTTGAGGCACCATGGGCGTTGTAACCGCCATCTCACCTCTGATGATTCTGTCGACGATGTAGCACGCATGCCTAGAAGATACCAGCAGGGTGATTTTAATTCACTCGGAATGATATCCGTGTCGGAAGCGACTTTCTATAATCCCGACAATATTTCTCTGTTGGTATGCGTTTCCGTTATATAAACGATCAAAAAAGTCGCTTCTGCTGTTCAATCTTGACTCCCAAACTGTAGTAGTATTCAAGAAATTACAGATGCTGGCAAAGAATTCCATTTCTTCGCTATCCGCATGACAAATGTAAAAGCAAAATGCTTGATGTAATAAGTAATGTGCCTATGAACTATAGTGAGACTGAAAACACAGATTAGATACCTAATAGTTGCAATAAAACTTTGAAGCAGTACCTACCTAATCGTTCAAAAGTATTGTAAGTGTTCTGTGATGTGTGATGGTAGTGAAGTTGCTATAGCCATGTAGATATATATATATTTAAAGGGGAATTATTGTCAAATTCATTCAGAGGAAAATAATGGAATACCTTCCTACATCCAATTTCAGAGCGCGTGAGACAAGGAGAAGTTGAGACTTATTTCCCCGAAACTGTTCACGACATCGACGAGCCCATGTCAGTCACGTTATCGATTAGGTGCTAAAAATAATAGGTACCTTAACTTTACTTACGCATAGGAAAAAGCATTTTGCATCTTCGCTGAGCAGGGATCCCGCGAGATAAACATTTCGGGCATGTTGTACCGCCCGCTGCAAAACTTATCTATGCATGTTTTCGTCTTCTCCAAACTTCCATAGCAGCTATGGAGGAATTTCTTGATCATAAAATCATCTGAAAGTATTAAAATTTAGTTTTTAACATATCAATGGTGATTTTGTTAGTTGTCCAATAATGTAAATAAACTCGGGCGATAACCAACCAATGACATCCTTACTGTAATAAATGCGAGAGTGTGTTTGTATGTTGCATTGGTTTCTTGGTCAGTTGGTTTGTCCTTTCCCACAGCAACGGAGCAACTGGTCAGCAGTTGGTTTGTTGGTCATCCGTCTGTACTATAATAAATGCAAGTGTGTTTGTATGTTTATTGGTTTGTTGGTCAGTTGGTTTGTCCTTCTTTCACACAGCAACGGATAGACGTGATTTTTGGCATAAATAATATAGTTTTATGAGAGTAACATCTAATTTTTATACCGGAAAATGCACGGTTCCTGTGGAAAAAACCGCGGATGAAACCACGGACCGAATCTAGTAGATAATAATTTGAATTCGTATCATGTCATTGGTTGGCGATTGGATCACTATTGATGTCATTGGTCGGCATTCGCCGAGGTTGTTTAAGTACTTTATTGGACTAAATAATATAGAAAGCCAGACATTCGTTGTTTAACAAGCGTAAAACTGTAACGAAACGTTACTGTAAGAACTGCCTAAACTTAAATACTACTTAAGGACGTTATACGGGCCAAGGACCTTGCTCGAATGGGTGGAGTCAAGCGCACTTCACCCGCGCGGTCCACACTACGTCTTTCAAGAACATCGCAAAACCTAACGTCATAGAACACGCGGATGAACCGCTACAAAGCGGTACCCGCACGCGCGCACGGCATCTTTGCCTATAATTCTTTGAATTCATTTAGTGGAAAGTTCTTCATTGAAATGAAGTGTTGAAGTGATCATCATTATTCGTAAATAAACGGTACGGACGCACATGAGATTATCCAACGTTGAGATTGATCTCAAAATATCGCTCTGGACTAAAATAAAAGTACACACAGCCAATTTGCTCCGTAAAGTTGAAATTTGTTACACATTTTGATCCAAAAATTAACGTGTACGTAAATAAATGATTTTCGGGTTGTTTTTATTTTTACTTTTGTAGTCGTGTTTTTTATTTTGGTGTCATTTACGAGGTATCGAGTCATCTGCGAATGTCCGTCTGGGTTTCCACTTTGTTCATGAAGCCTAATCATAATAATTTATTTGCTAAAAATGTTGGTGACAACAATAGTGTCGGGTCACAGGTATAGAAAATATAAAGTATCATAAACATTTTACCACATTGTGGCATGCAAATATTAGAATAATTAACTATCATTGAATTTAAAATATTACAAAAAACTAATGACACAATAATCGTAATACAAGTCATATTTCATTTCCTATAGGTACTTATTTATATTATCAAATGTTATTATTTTTCTTATTAATTATACTAAAGTGTCAAAAAATAAAACCAATAATTTAAATAGAATTCTAGAAATTCAGTGGTCAAATAAATTACTTTAAAACTTCAGCTATAGTATAGTAATATTTTTCATGCAACCAACATTTCAATTTTTGGCAAAACCGTGTCCAAGGTAGGTCCTTGATTTCTCCCGGAACAGCATTATATGCTTGCCGGCAGATGTGCAAGCATTACTATGTTCCGGTTTGATGAGCAAAGTAGCCAGCGAAATTACTGAGCTTATGAGACTTAGTTACGAGTACAGAGCAATGCCGCGCAGGCCTTTGTGTTTCAAAGTTCTGTGAAGCATTGCAATTGTTATGGGCCAGCATTATGATGAGCACACTGCGGTGCCCTGCAGGCCTTTGTGTTTCAAAGTTGTGAATGGCACTGCAATTACAACATATTTACAGTTTTCGGATAACGCCGGCCCATAACAATTGCAGTGCCAATCAATACTTTAAAACAAAAATATGCAGCACTGCATTGTGCTCGTTAACCTGAGACATTAGGTATTAAGTCTTATAAGGCCAGTAATTTTACTTTTCAATTTCATTTCCAGTATTTTCTAAAACGGTTCTCAACCTCCCGATATTCCTTTGTTAACCAATACATATATTTGCCACTCGTAAAAATGATGTACGTAAACAAGAAATTGTAATCAGAAATGTAACCCACTCAATATGTATGCGAGGAGTGTCCACGCGCAAATCACGGAATGAATCAGATTTCACCGCTCTAGACGCTACTCTTTGAGCAAGCTTCAAACCCACACGAAAACAAATACTTGTATTGTATATCATTCACGCACACAAATATGTAACGTCGGCGGACAGCGTGAGCAGAGCAACGAGCGACACAACCTCCCCGTCTGAATGCCAGTGCATGACTGCCGCGCGCGCCCGCGCAGAGCACCTCTGAGACTTGTACATTTGGAATTCAGTTTTTTGATAATTTCTTTGCGAAATATTGCTCTATGCACAAATTTAATCAATACGATGTATAGAAAATTTTCTTCCTTATTTTTTGGTGTAAAATTAATCCCAAACGTCTAAGTCATTTAGAAGTTTTAGGGAAAATAGTTTTAAAATAGCATGCTGTTAAATATTTTTTCAAGCCATAAGTAATGGTAATACAAAAAAATCAATCATACAAATTAATGCCCTTGAATTGATCATTCAGGTAGTATTTTTTTCAAGTCGTTAAACCAAGCCGTGTGGGAGTTTTAGGAGCAGAAAGTAGTCGTTTTTGGGTAACCTAGCCCCTTACCTACCTAGAACCTAAAAATATAAACTATACAAACGCAACGTACAACTCGAAACTGAGTAAATATTGCGAAATTCACTACGTTGACAAACAACCGTTATCGCGAGCGCCGAGCGGCAAGCAGCGGGGGTATCCCCTCCTCGGACGATTCGCGGGGCAGTCCGAGCCAGAGCAATACTGAGCACGGACGTACTACTTCTGCTAATAAAAACCGTTGGAAATAAATTGTCCAGTGCTTCAAGCTGGTTCAGATTTAAATTGTTATTACTGTTTAGTAAGTGCCGTAAATTGTGTTTCCCCGATTGGGGTTCACCTCTACGGCAGGAAATCTAGTCCACCTACCTGGACTACCTACCTGGACTACCTACTCGTCAGATCAGCGCGCACCGGCTGAGCAGCTGCTACACAGCTTGTTCGTCCTAGCTACCACGGGCGCGCTCATCACCGGCACCTTTTCAACGGCTTCGCTAAGGCCAGTGGTTTTTACGTAGGCCAAATAACGACGTTCGTGATAGGAAGAACCCTCGACCCTAAATAAATGTTGTAAACTTAGTCTCAGCTATCTTTTTATTTACTGGCCCCCTAGGAACCTCTAGGTGTCTAGGTAGGTCAAGTAGCTAAGACGGTTTCAAAACAAGTGTTTAATAGTCTAACCACCTGTAAACTAAAGTAAACATTTATTTGACAACTGTTAATACATATATAGGTAGAAAACAAATAATGTCTGGTTTTATTTAATTGTCCAATAATGTAAACTCGGCGGATGCCAACCAATAAAGCCAACCATTACACAAGAGTTTAATAGTCTAACCATCTGTAGAGCATAACCCAGCGTTTCCCGAAAGATGGTCCGCGGAACTCAAGGATTCCGTGGAAGGGTAAAAGGAGTTCCGGATTCTGTCCGAGAATTATAGATATAAAATGGTCGTAGAAAATAGTCATAACATAAAGCTCTCAGTCAAACCGTACAAATTGTCAATACGGACACTCGCAGAAGAGTTAGTCCTACCACCTAGCAGTGGCACGCCTAATGGTATGGTTATGCTTACCGACGACGACTTACAACTAATTACTTACAAACGACTTGCTCGTCTCTTTATCCAATAGAATAAAAAAGAAGTAATGAGCAGTAGTATTTACGTAAAATCTAGTTTATGGAGGTTTTAAATGCTAGTTTTCTTTAGAACGATTCTAATGCCATTATCGCGTTGCCATAAAATTGCGTGCTCTGCAATTCTGCAAAACACAAGTGTGTTCACATATTTAAGGTATTATCCACGCTTTCATGTGATCAGCCCAACTCGTTCGTTCTTGCTCAGATAATTATTTTTATAGCCGTGCCAAACTGCCCAGTTTAGTTGTACCCTAGTTCTGAAATTGCCAAAGACATGCAATTTATAACAATTGTTAGTATTTTGCAAAAGTTCGTTGACTCACCAAGGTCGTTCGGTAAGTACGTTTCTTTTGCCAACCATTCTTTGATTACGAGTACATCTGGATCTTTGTCAAGGGTCATCTGAAAATAAAATATGATGTAGGTACCTATAATTATATAGCAATATGTAACGACTAATACATATATTCCTACAAAAATATGTAAAGATTAACATAGTACTAAAGACCGCTGCAGGAGTAACCTGTACAAATGGCACTTTGCTCCAGATGGATGCATCCAGTGCGAGTATGGTGCCCTGACTGGTGCTGCAGACGATGCCCTTCCTATCCTAACAATTGTTCCATGGGGGAGTTGATGGGGATTATCTATACAAGGCAATAAAGATGGCTAGTTATTGGGTCCGAAAAATATAATTTTCTTTTTAGTGTTTGATCTATCGACACGAAAAGAAACAGAAGAACACCCCTACTTCTGCCCTAGGATTCCCAGTGTAGCAAGTGGAATTGGCCCACAGATCAATAATAATTAATTACATTATATAACTTTCTAAAACACTGTACAGTCTTTATTTTTAAAATTCAAGCAAAATGAGAAGCTCTTTATAACTATAAAAATTATTTACTAGCCACTTTTACAAAGATATTGTGGAAAGTGCATCTCGTCGGTCCCAGGCAGTTTTTGTAGACAGAGGAGACCCAGTAGAATACGGACCTTTTAGATTTTCCCAGCTTATGTTGCGGTGTTACTAGGCGGTCTTGAATTAAATGTGTATTAATAAAGAAAACTATATAGGATAATAATCGTGAAAACCTAACAAAGTACCAAAAAATACTCACTTCAGTGACGCTGTGAAGCCGCGGAAACACACTTGTGAAATTGTCGGAACAGCAAATTCGCCACACCTCCTAGTATGATACCGAATGAGCGACTGGCCGTCTTTGCGACTATGAGGTAGGTGTCTTGTGGATTTGGACATCCGATACCAAGGTCAGGTACACGGCCGAGTAACACAAAAAGAAAACATATAAATATTAATTATTGACATTCGCTTGTGCATGCCACTTTGCTTGAGTCAGGCCTTTGGATGTTAGCTCGGTTGTTTGTTTGGTTGTTCTTACAAGTTTGTGACAGGTCGGAGTAAGCGAACGCCCCGCCCGCCTCTCTCGCTCGACAGGAATGTATTCCACTGGATCTAAAGAGTAGGGGAAACCTAATTAGACCTTATATAATTAACTAATACGCAGGGAGTATCTCTTTGATGTACGCAGGACATAATCATCACCATCATGGACCTTGTACCTACTTGTACCTACTAATATTCACACCGATCGAAAAGTTTGGTGTACCTAAGTACGTACATTATACGTACTCAACTAACACCGTGAAGTTAGCATAATCTATCGCGATTTTAAAGAACCAAGTACCAAAGTTAAAAAGTATGTACATCAGTCATCTTGAAATTATCTTAATAACCTTACTTAACACATTCCTGAACCGTCATAGATGTAATGTCCGCGTTGCAGCTTAATTTTACCCGAGAAACAAAAATCTACGTAGTTACTTTGTAAAAAATTCTAGTATTGCCGCCTGGTTTATCACCACTCTCAGGTTGGAAATCTTTCACCTAGCATTTATCATACCTTAAAACCTTCGACCAAATCGTCACTTGATCTGTTCGAAAAAAAAATATCAACTGACCAACCAGGTCGGTGTCGGCTAAGGAAAAATAATACTAGGTTGATTAGTCGGTTAATTATAGACGGACAGCCGCAAGACAACTTAATTATATCTTTGTGGTTGTGCATGCATTGATTACTGGAAAAATAATTCTATAATATCTCTAAGGGTTATGTACCTTTGATCTCTATTAAAATCTGATACTGTACCTCGATAATTATATTATTATTATTATATTTCGATAATTATATTATATTATTATGATTATTACTCACTTTATATAATCTTAGTTAAAATATCATTAATTCTAAAGTTTTATAAGTACTACTATTGTTTAAAATTTGCACGCCATTATGGCAAAAAAACATGTTTGCGCAAAATCTTTGTAATGAAACAACTGTACTATATCACCATGTTTTATGCAAATAAATAATTTGAATTTGAATTTGAATTTGAATAATACCATAATGCAGACCGTAGACGCTTATGCAAGTTTGCGTTTTACTGTCAAAATAACCATGCTTTTGCATCAAGCGTGGATTACGAGATAATACACGCGCAAGCGCGGCTTGATGCAAAACCATGAAATAGACAAGAACGGCAATAAGGCCAGATAGTGCTGTCTCGAGGTCTTTCTGTCTATCTGTCTGGGTCCAAAGCGACGACTTCGCTGCTTTACGCTATATATATCACTTGCGCACTGCACCACGCTTATTTACCGCGGCGCCGGCGTCTGTACTGAGTATGCAGTGGTTATGAAACAATTATTTTGAATAGAGGTCGTAGAAGCATAGGTAGAAGCGGGTGCCGTGCTCAGATTAGATTTCCATCAAGACACGATACGATATGCGCCAAGCGGGGATCGTGGTTTTTCCATGGTATTCTCGTGGTTCGCGATTGATGCTTAGCCATCAATCATGAATTAGGTGTGAGGGCTGTCATAGGACACACCAAGCGACAACGTAGGTACCCCACGTATGTCACCGTAGCATTCATTCTACAGGGACACTTTGAAGCCCTAAGCGTAACATAAAAATTCCCTCGTCCACATTTTGCCCTCAGGAAACCCACCTAGGGGCAGCGTAGACGCTTATGCAAACGTAACGTACGCTTGTCAGAATAACAACGCTTTTGCGTCAAGCGCGCATTTCGAGTAGGCATCACGAAATCCGGGATGATGTAAGGATTCTAATGAGATAACCCTATACATCCAAATTTGGTCAGGCATTTAAAAGTTATGGTGGACTAAAGAAACTCACATACATACATACATACATGAACCCTAACAACATTACATTCCGTTTTTGTGCAATCGTGTAAAATGAAACTGCGCCGGCCGGCCCTCAAGGTTACTTAAAGCTCGGTGCTGTCATTTGTGGAATACCTTGTTTACTTATTTTAGACTGTTTAGTGCAGTATATCAGGTAAAATATCATCCGAAAGGTTGGTTAATTATGCAAAAAAATTGGCATGGGTAAACTTATACTTCACGATTTTACCTACCAAACACGAAAAAAAACAGATTGCCAGATTACTAAGATTAATTGTATCTGACTATATTACCACTATACTTTTTTATATATGAAATGGGCTCGCGCTCGCTTTTGTCGAAGAGGCAGTCTAAGGTTGAGCAAGCTTAGTGCTATTTCAATGTATATTTCGCTGGAAATCACAGACGCTGGAAAAACGTTCCACTCCATAGCAGTTCGAATGATGAAGGTGTTTGCGAAACGCTTAAAAGCACTGGTGGAATATTGATAACAGAAGGGTGCAGTCATTTACGTCCTCGTATCATTTAAATTACTATTAGATGATAAAACAAATTTTTTAATTCGGAAAACTTTTATATTCCAGTATCTTTGTGGAAATGTTTATTGTGAATTTTTTTATTGCGTTAGTGTGACGTTTTTAAACCTGTATAACCACAGTAATTATGTATTTTGTCTTTCATGTAACATCCCTATTATGCAAAAGAAACAGTGTTGCAGAGAGAACCAAACCCTGTACTCCTGTAGAACTCTACTATAAATTAAAAATACGTTGTACAACTGCACATTATTGTAGTTAAGCGTCAGATGCCAACTAAAGTGAACTTACATCAAAACATTATAATCCCAACTCAGAGAAAAAATACTCAATCCCAATTATAAAATTGCGCAGGTCTGATAAGTTTGTCCGGGTAAAACTACCACCCGCCCACTGCCCCACATCCTATTAGGTCTTTTTGGTCTACGTTATTTAGGTATTACCAGTTGTGATGCCTTTTGGATCAATACAACAATAATATAAAACATACCTACCTGAGTCGTAAAATACTAGTTACTTTTGCTAATGTGTGGGCAGTTTAAGTTAGTGTGGGCATTATTTGTATTTTTTCGATAATTTTTTCAAACACGATGCTGCAACAACAGCAACCAGTTCCAGCTCTTTGTGTGGAACGACTTTGGCATTATATCAATGGCAAATACATGCCTTCACCTTATACTAACCTTCGTTCTGCCAACGATATAATTTAATTGGAGTTTGTAGATGAACTCAGTAAATTATTATCTATTCTGTGGTACAATGCTTACAGTGCTTACTGACACATTTGTAGACCCTTAGCCATGGCTGAGCCAGATAGTGCTGATTCATGGCTGGGAGGTGCTGCAGGAGGTGGAGACGCTGTCCGACCACCGATACATTCGGTACAGCGTCTCCACACATCCAGAGGCTCCGCGTCTGTCAAACCAGACATCAAGTGAGCAGGGACCGCGCTGGGCACTGAAACGCCTTGACAAAGAACTTCTGCTTGAGGCTGCTGTAGTTCAGTCCTGGTTCCTTAAGCCGGAGGGTACGATTGATACAGAAGAGGAGGTGAAGTGGTTCCGTGGGGCAATGACGGGTATCTGCGATGCCGCCATGCCCCGCGTTAGATCCCTGCCACCACGGCGGAGTGTGTACTGGTGGTCCATGGAAATCGCCCAGTTTCGAGAAGCATGCGTCGTGGCAAGACGCCTTTACACTAGGTACCGCAGACTTAGTGAGAGTAACCGGGACGAAGAGATAGAGGCGAATTTATACGCATCCTACAGAGTGGCTGTAAACACCCTGCAGGAGGCAATCGCCAGGGCGAAGGCCCAAGCCCGCGAAGAAATGCTGGAGACTTTGAGTCGGGATCCATGGGGAAGGCCGTACAGGATGGCCCGAAACAAGCTTCGCCCCTGGGCTCCCCCATTGACGCAGAGTCTTCAGCCACAATTCCTGGAAAGTGTGGTGGTTTCGCTCTTCCCTGATGCCATGGAACACACAGTGCCTACTATGGCACCGTCAACTGCCGATTTGAACGACGAGCAGGTGCCAGAAGTGTCTGATGGCGAGCTGGGATGGGCAGTTATGCGCATGCGGGCCAGAAACACGGCCCCGGGTCCCGATGGGATCCCGGGCCGTGCCTGGGCTTTGGCACTAGAGGTGTTGGAATCCCGATTTAAGGGCCTTCTTGACGCCTGTTTGGAGCAGGGCTGCTTTCCGCGAAGCTGGAAAACCGGAAAACTGGTCCTGCTGCGCAAGGAGGGACGACCCATCGAGTCACCGGCGGCTTACCGACCGATAGTGCTGCTTGATGAGGCGAATAAGCTCTTTGAGCGGATTGTCGCATCTCGCCTTATCAGGCACTTAGAGCAGGTTGGACCAAATTTGGCTGACTGCCAGTACGGATTCCGCCGAGGCAGATCCACCATTGACGCAGTTCAACGAGTGAGGGCCTCGGCGGTGGACGCTGTGTCTCAGGGAGAGGTCGTCATGGCGGTGTCACTTGACATCGCCAATGCCTTCAACTCCCTCCCCTGGGACTGCATAATGGAGGCGCTTAGGTACCATCAAGTACCGCGATACCTATATCGGATAGTGGGAGCCTATCTCTCAGAGAGAGGCGTCTCATATCCCAAGCGGGATGGATGGGGTCGGCGAGAGATGTCGTGCGGTGTTCCACAGGGGTCAGTCCTCGGACCACTTCTGTGGAACATCGGCTACGACTGGGTGCTCCGCGGCTCCTATCTGCCAGGAGTGAACGTAGTTTGCTACGCGGACGATACCCTGGTAACAGCCCGAGGGAACACGTTCAGGGAGGCAGCTATTCTAGCCACAGCGGGTGTAGCACAGGCGGTTACACGGATCAGAAGGCTGGGACTACAGGTGGCTCTAAATAAATCCGAGGCTCTATGTTTTCATGGACCTCGGAAAGGGCCACCAGCTGGAGCCCAACTGGTTGTAGGGGGTGTTTCCATCGGTGTCGAGTCGACGATGAAGTACCTAGGACTCGTCCTCGACAGCCGATGGAACTTCAAGGAGCACTTCCGCCGGTTGGGTCCCAAATTGATTGGAGCGGCCTCAGCACTGGGACGACTGCTCCCCAATGTCGGAGGGCCGAATGTCAGCTGCCGCCGTCTCTATGCATGGGTAATACGGTCGATGGCCCTGTATGGAGCTCCAATATGGGTGGACTCCCTTACTGCACATAATTCAGCCCTTTTGCGCAGACCGCAACGGGTTATTGCAGTAAGGTTGATAAGAGGATACCGCACCGTATCCTTTGAGGCGGCGTGCGTTTTAGCTGGCACCACTCCTTGGGACCTGGACGCACAGATGTTGGCCAGTATTTACCACCACATCACAGAGTGCCGGACAAGGGGGGCCATGCCGCCTCCTGAGGTGGTGAAAAGGTGGCGGATACGGGCACAACTAAGCTCCCTACAACAATGGAGCGAAAGGTTGGAGGCACCAAGTGCCGGACACTGGACAGTGGAGGCGGTTCGACCCGTCTTAAAGAAGTGGATCGACAGACGGCACGGAGTGCTGTCGTTCCGAATGGCTCAGGTCCTGTCGGGACATGGTTGTTTCGACAGGTACCTTTGCAATATAGCAAGAAGAGAGCCGACGCCTGTGTGCCACGCGTGTAATAGTGCGGAGGACACGGCACCGCACACCCTGCAGGTGTGTCCAGAGTGGGATGAACAACGATCCCATCTCTTAAATGCAGTGGGCAACGACCTCTCATTGCCGACCATAGTTAGGGCTATGGTCCGAAATGAGACGGCGTGGGATGCCATGCGCACATTCTGCGAATGTGTCATGGCACTAAAAGAGGCAGCCGAGCGGGTGAGAGAGGAAGAAGCCTCCTCTCATTCAATGAGGCGCAGAAGAGTAGGGCGTAGGAGATTGGCGTACGAGCGCAACCTACCGCCATAACGGGAGCCTCCGGGCGGCGGTATGGGTTTTCCGTCGCCCACACGGAGTGCGACCCTGTGAGGTTCAATGACGGCCGTCGTCATTACTTGGTGGATGAGAGCTGAAGCTCTCTGTGCAGAGATCCATAGAGGATTAGTGCTGCTCGGGTCACGGAAGAATGCTTGCTCCCCGTGGCCCCAGCATAAGGTGCTGTGTATGTTTTCGTCCCCGGAGGTTTTAGTGGGTATGGGCCGGTAGTGGAAGCCGGCTGGAGCCCCACACTACCCCCGTCTATTGCACCTCGGGCGGGGGTGTGCGTAAACACATTTCCTCCGGGCAAAAAAAAAAAAAAAAAAAAAAAAAAAAAAGATAGTGCTGTCTCGGAGCCCTGCCTGAGCTCAAAGCGACGACTGCTCCGCTTTACGCTCATACATCACTTGCCTACAACCTGTTATTTTCCACGGCGGCGTCTGCACTGAGCACGCAGTGGTTGTGAAACTATTCATCGGCCGAATTATTTCAAAATATTAAAACACTACCTACTGTATTAGTTAATGGGCCTCGGCACATTCCAACCTCGGTCGATGAAACTTCTGCTGTTGCCTAGGCTTTTTTTATACTATAGAATGGTTAAACATTTTTTGCGTAGATCTTTTAAAAGTAGCTATTTAGGTATATAACACTGATTTATTACAGTAGATGTTACCAAGTCGATTTAACAAAAAGTTACATTAAAAAAAACAAGACTGCCCTAACAATCGTGATGATGTAATATTCTAATGATATCTCATACATCCAAATCTGTTCAGGCATTTAAAAGTTATGGTGGAATAAAGAAACTCACATACATACATTCATACCTACAAGAACCTTAAAAAAACATAACACTCCTTTTTGTGCAGCCGTGTAAAATATGCTGCTGCCTTTATAAAAAGTTGTGGAAAATAATATTCAGAGAGAAATATTATACATGTGAGAGCGAGTGTGGCCGAGCGGGCGGCACCATCGTTCGAATCTCGACTCGGCCGCACCAATGACTTATATCAAGTTATGTGCGGATTATTCACACTCGCTCTAAAACGATGAAGGAAAACTTCGTGAAGAAACCCGCATATTCAAGAACCACAAAATTCGAGGACATATGACATCCACCAAGCCGCACTGGGCCCGCGTGTTGGATTATGGCCCATACCTCTCTCTCTGAGAGAAGGCCGGTATCCCAGCAGTGGGAGCGTAAGAGGCTGATAATGATAATGATTATAGGTGTAGGTAAACTCAGTTTTGAGCTGATGAGTGTCTGGGAGGCGGTGGTCTCCTTTTGCAAAGCCGTTGTTTTGCAAAGGGAGGCCGAGGAGCGGAGAGAGGGATCCATCCCTCTCTCTCCCGCTCCGGAGAGCACGGAGACGGGGGTAAAGTAACCATCGCTTCCCGTCTCCACAGGGAGGGTCTGGGGTGCCGGTTGCGGTCGGGCATCCGGCGTTCTGCACATGTAAGGATCCTCCCAAGGCGGAGGCGATGTGCTCGTGTTCCGGCGCATCGCCTGAGCCGTGTGAATCTTACTAATCTCACGATACAACAAACACAATAAACGTAGGTAATTAAAATGCATACTAAGTAACATAATATTACTGTACAAAGTCTAATCAAGCAATTTAATGTAAGTAGTATCCTATACTAAGCTTATGTGATGAATGGATAAATTTTGTAAATATGTAGTAGTTACCTACAGGTTCATTTTTTGTTCTTAATAATTAGTTGGTTAGAGTTTCACACAGTCGACACTATTCCACAATTCTAAGAAACTCTGGCTTTTGAAAACTTTTGCCATAGGCCCGATCCGCCATTTTGTTATTTTTTCAAAATTGCGTCGCTTGGTGTAACTTATATTTTTCGGGAGGACACATAAACAAACAAAAAATGACAGATAACATAATGTCATAAATTGTCACGTTATCGTTATGGAGATCATATGACCTACATACTTGACATTGGCGAAATTGTGGTTAACATTCCACAGAAGCCAGGAAATAAAGAAAGAATTAGAAGATAATATGGACATAAAGATTTCAAAGTGACTCGTAATATTTTTAAATATTATTGGATCTTGCGATCTTAATTTCAGGATTTGACGAATTACCAAAGTGACTGAAATCAAATTTGACAAAAGTCGTGCTATCTTCGTGATCGTGGATATCGGATCGTGCTATCTTCGTATCGTTGATACTGCATACCTGGCCACTAGGGCCCTAGCCTAGGGGCCAGGTATCCAGTATCACGTTCATCTGTTCTTATGTTTCTTTAACCCAATGACGCGGGTGGATGTGTATAGGTAAGTATAATAGTAAAATAAAACAAAAAGTAGATTGTCACAACTGCTATTTTATGTGTTACCAATCAGATCAAAATCTACAAAAATGCAATGAGACTTCTACAAAAATCTTAGTAGTAATAAGTTTATCGAACGGAATGTTTACTTCTTTCTTTTTTGTAACATTTACCAAAAAAACAACATTTTTACTCGCTCTAGCTCACTGGTTGTCTAGCTTGTATAACAACTACTTACCAAATAAAAATTTATAAAATTTGGCATTGTAACGAATTAGTTACTTTGTTGAAAGTCTAAATTCACACTTTGACATAGTTTTTAAACTTTGTGCGACAAGGCATTTGTCTCTAACAATAACGGACACTGGCGAACCGCACAATTTTTATAATATTTTAGTTGTCTTATAAAATCAAAATACTTTGTAACAAATAACAAACTAAATGTTTGACATAAAATTAAATCTCTATAAAGTTTATTCTAAAAAACCTTTACAAAACATAAACAAGTAACATCACAATGAAATACCCTTCATAAAATAAATACGTATTTAAAAGTAGAAACCTGTCAACTTTATTACTTGGTTACACTTAATTTTTATGTTAACCAGTATTTATGCCCATAGCTCAACTGGTTAGAGCGCGGCGTCTCGCCCGGAGAGCTAGACTACCCGGGTTCTAACCCCGGCTCGTTAAAATATTTACAAAAGAAATAATTAGTTCTAGCATATTGTTTATAGTTACATATACAATAAAATTCAAGTAACCAACGAAAATAAATTCGCCTCGATATTGTGCACGCGAGTGGATCGATTTTTTCCATTAATGAACCAGAATTAATGCAAAGTAAATGAACGAACTAGATAGCCAATACATTTCTCTTTTCTGGAGAACTATGGTGATCTTTCGAATCGAATTTAACTCTGCCGAATACTGACATAGTCACCTGCAGTATCTAATATTACCTATATTATAACATAAATTCAAAATACCACAGATTATTTAGCCTGTTGATAGCTCATAAACACAATTCCCCATACAAACATATCTCACCGGCGCGGGCAGGGGGCGAGGTAATATTCTATGCTTGCAATTGGCCGATCATTTGGATGACGTAATTTAGTGATGTGGTACGACTACTACTGAACAGAATAATATCGATAAAATTGAATAGGTAGTTAGCATCGCATTCTTGATTCCCTGACATATACGATTAATAATAAATTATTATATGGAAAACCTAGACAATACATACTTACTTTATAAATTAATCTATAATACTACTTATAATAAAACTCCAGGTCACATTTTTTTTGGATGGCACTCCTATCTATACTGAAGCCAAAACTGTATTTTTATTTTTGTCTGTCTGTCTGTATTTTGGCCACGCATCACGTCGAAGCTACTGAATGGATTCCATGACTTGCGATGTATGGAACCAATTCTCTTTTTGAGTCTCTTCTATCCACTTTTCCTTGATTTCTGGGATGTCTGGAAATCTAACAACAAAAGGCAGAAATACTTTAAAAAAACCGGGAACCTACTTCGATGAAAATATCGCGATATATGAAAATTCAAGTACCATTTTTTCATCTTTAGATGTTCTTCCATAAAATGTATATGGGACCACCTTGAGATGATACACTTTCAAACAACAAAAATAATTTTCAAAATCGGTCCGCAATTGACGGAGAAATCAGTTAAAATACTTAAAAAAATACATACAGTCGAACATTTAACCTCCTCCTCTTTTTTCGAAGTCGGTTAACAAATCCAAACGAAAGGTTATTATTTTTCCAAAATAATTAATAATAGTATATATATTAATTGTAAAGTATACATTGAATATCGATAAGTTATAAGTCTGCACTCGTACTCGCAGTGGCGAGTAGTGCATTTACATAGTTCGTTTTCGCGTGAGGGGAAGTTGTATCATTAGTCAACAGGATTTATAGTCTTTGCAAAATACCTACCTGCAGCTTTTTGGCTAAAATTATACCTATCTGTTCCCTAAGTAAATTGGCAAGCTTTAGGCCACCTGCGTTTTATATTAGTTTCAGGCATTAATTTTCTGAAGTATCCTACTTCCTACTAATATTATAAATGCGAAAGTGTGTATATTGATTTGTTGGTTTGTCCTTCATTCACGCAGTAACGTTGCAACGGATCGACGTGATTTTTGGCATAGATATAGTTTATGGACTGATGAGTAACATAGGCTACTTTTTATTCCGGAAAAGTGTACGGTTCCTGTGAGAACGCGGGTGAAAACCGCGGGAAGAAGCTAGTAATAATATATATACTTGTAGTGATTACTTTCTCTGTGGATACTTATTATATTGTTAAAAATACTAATAACGATTCTGCTCGAAAAAAATGTGTCGGAAAATTACATATCAGATTTTTTTTTTCATTGTTCACTAGCCGGACCCTTCTTATCTCAGACACTTTTTAAAGAACAATTTTAATAACTGAACAACCTAAAAATCGAGCTATGCGAGCATCAAAATGTTTACTTATCGATATTTATGTCATTGCACATATCAAATTTAATGAAACGTCTTTTGTGTTTAAGATCACGCGTGGGCATGAGAGATGAGCCGAGAGATGCATCTTGAGAGGCTCTGTGTGAACGTGGAGGATTTAAAGTGTTTTTTATACTATTGAAAGAGACGAACTGGTCATTTCCCTGATGGTAAGCATAACGTCAGGGCATAGTAATTGCAGTGTCACTGAGAGCTTTGAAACACAAAAGCATGCGCGGCACTGCAGTGCGCTCGTTACCCTGAGATATTACGTATTAATTCTCGTAAACTTCACTGTAATTTAGTAATTTCACTGTTTTAAAACCTCTTCTTTTATATGTCGGGGTTAAACACGAGTACCTACCTATAGACTAAAAAATAAAATAAAACATACAACAAAAATGTAACAAATAACGATACACAGCGCTGACATTTGCTTGACCTGTTTTTATGCTGGCTAGCAAACCTAGCGCCTATCCATACAGATAAATAAAATTGAAGTGTCTGTTTGTAACATCAAAATAACAGCTTTTTACCAAATGCATATGAAAATATATACGGAACCTATAACAATACAACAATTTTTTAAATTTTTGTCTGTCTGTCTGTCTGTTTGTTCCGGGTAATCTCCGAATCGGCTGGGCCGATTTTGACGGGACTTTCACTGGCAGATAGCTGATGTTACAAGGAGTAACTTAGGCTACTTTTATTTTAGAAAAATAATTAGGGTTCCGCGCACAAAAATAAAAACCTTGAAATCCAATATCTCCGCGCGGGTGAAACCGCGGGCAGCAGCTAGTCATAAATATAATAATTATCATTATTAACGCGCTATTTTGAAATTTTGATTTTTGAAATGTGACTGTCATTTTTTATTACGAAAATCATATTATGGATATTTTAATACTAGCTTTTTCCACGGCTTCGCTTACGTGGAATCAGGAGGCTATGTAGCCTGTATGCATAATGTAGTCTCAGTTTATTTTGCTTAAGAGTTACTACTACGTTACTAGATACTTTCGAAGTCCTTTTTGGAGTTCGCAGAGAACACGTAACGTCACTTTTCTATAACCTTACATAATTCGTTCCAACAGCATTCTTCTTTAGTCTTCCAGCACTGCCATCAATTACGTGTACTCTTTTAGCTAGTTTCACAAAACGAAATGTTCTAATCAATGGCAAGAGTACGGAAGTTGCTTATTTCTGTGGTATCCGCTTTGTTGTTTTTGCCCTTTTCTTTCTTCTCACACCGCCAGAATGTGTCATCAAGGAAGATTTGTCTGAAAAGAAAAAAAGTGTAATGTTTTATTTATATTGTCCGTGAAATGTTTTTTCAAACTTTTCTAAATAAACCAAGGTTTTGGCCGCGCGTTGCCAACATATAATAATGGAAAATGACGTCAGATACTCCAACATGGGGACTCTTAAAACCAGTGTGGAAATGGAGTGTCATTATTCTTACTAATGAGTTTATTTGTGATTATTAAAATAATTAAATAACGTCCAACGATTAGAAACGTATAATCTTGGTTTGTTCTTCTTGTGTTCGTTCGACGTGATTTTTTGACTAGAGATAGGTTACGGGTCGTATAGTTTACTTTATACTCGGTTTTTTTTTATTAATTTAATTAATATACTCTGCAAGCTCCAGGACTCGCACCCTTTTTTGTTATATAAATTATTTTAACATTACAATTTCTTAAAATATTATCAGTTAACAAAAGTATACCTACTCCGAAGGCCTAACTAAAGTGTCACATATACGCTGCAGCAGGGTCATTCTAGTGACCATGGCCACTCCGGTTTTTCACTTAATTCACTTATCCACTTTTTACTCGGTTACGGGCCGGTTAGTTTACTTTTTATTCCGAAAAATGCACGGTTCCTATGACAATATCCCCAGGGGTGAAAATGCCGGCAGCACCTAGTAGAAGTTAAACCTAGCGACTTATCAAATACACCACGCAGGTAATCAATAACATAGCTAGACAAGTCGATGTAACAAAAGTTACATTAAAAAAAGACGACTGCCCTAGTCAGTGTCACTCGGGTTGATGTAAAGATTCTAACGATACCCCATACATCCATAAAGAAACTCACATACATACACGAACACTAATAAAAACATTACACTCCTTTTCGTGCAGTCTTGCAAAAATAGGCCTCACCTTTTATCCATAATATCAGAGATAGCCTTAACAGTGTAGTCTGATAGTTTGCCCCGAGTGCCACCGAAGTCTTCAGGCAAATCATCTTTACTCAGATAGTCGAACAGCGTCGTGGATTTGGGTGAGTGGAAGTGGATCTGCAAAAAATATTTATAAGTACAGTACGACTTGTTAAACAGGGAACTTATTACATGCCTTACTTGCCTGTTTAAATATGAACGACCACAAACCTTGATTTAATGTGTGCCTAAACCAGCGAAATTTTATAGTTTGCTGCTCTAAACATTGTCTAATTCAATTCTGTTGTGATATTTCTGATCATTTTAGACGTTTAGACACTGACTAGCTAAACAGGCAGCTAAAAGTAGTTTTTTATGGTAAGAAGGCATGGTAACGAGCATACTGAAAAGCCGCGTACGATGCAAGCTGCAGCCCTTTGTGTTTCAAAGTTTTATAGGTGGTACTGTTTCTTTTATAATATTGGATAACGAGACGAGTAGGTCGTTTGCCTGATGGTAAGCATAACGCCGACCCATAACGATTCCAGTGCAACTCAGAACTTTAACACACAAAGGCCTGGGTCCGTACTCCGTAAATCGACGACTGACGGATCGGACTTTGCCTACCATGAAAGACAAACTACCAAATTAAGAACATTGAACCGAACGTCACTCCAAAACACTTTCATGAGTTTCAAAGTACGAAAACTGCGATCCGTCAGCTGAAACTTCGACGTTCGATTTTCGAAGTAAGGCATACGCGTCACTGCAATGCGCTCGTTACCCTGATACATTAGGCATTAACTCTCATAAGCCAATAATTACAAATTTCACTGACTACTTTCCTCATCACACCGGAACACAGTAATGCACATTACTGTTTGGCAAAGCGGTGGTATCCACCCAGACTTCGTTGCCAGCGTCTTTGTTTCCCGACAAATATAATCTGGGAGTCTTTAAAACGACAGTGAACAGGTACCCTCTAGGCAAGCGTGATACACCTTCGACCGCATCATCACTTACCATCAGGCGAGATTGTGGTCAAACGTGAGCCTATCGAATATAAAAAAAAGATGAATATTCGCAGAAGAGTTAGTCCTACCACCTAGTAAAATAATGCTAAAGTATGCAAAAAATATGCTTACCAATCAGGCAAACGACATGCTTCCTCCAGTTAAATTGTAGTATGAAAGTGAAATGATCACTTACCATTTTGGTCATTTCCGGTTTCAGAAAAGGCTTCATGAGCGAGAAGATTTTGTCTATAACGGAGGGCGCGTTCACTATATGAATTTCCTTTAGTCGTATTGGCATTGCATCCTGAAAAATAAATGCGAGATATTTGTAAAAACTACGTTTAAAATTTTCTCTAAGTATAGTAAAACCGAAATAAAAATTAAAGAAAGTTCCTCTGGTGCCGGGTACAGAGCGTACGAAATCAAAAGCGTGAGATTCTGCATGTTTGATCAATGATTACGTACTTATTTAAAAAGATTTAGTACCTCTTGATATTTGGACATCTTTTTCGCAACAGATATGTTGAACTTTGTGAGAAACTTGAGAGATATATCCTTAGCATCCATCACGGCTATGTCATCTTCCTCCAAGTCATCGGTATCCAAGAGCCAGGAGTCCGTGGCCATGAAGAACACCTTCGCATCAAGAAGATAGTCATATTGTTCCAGTCCAGGGTCATTCAACTGCCATAACCATAAGTTTCTCTTTCCCTCAATCTGGTACTGTGCCAAGTTTCTGAAAATAAATACAACAATCCATACGTCATCAATATCGATACATCGTTTGAAATCTTTGAACTAGAAAGGTCCATGGATAACGTAGAACACCCGGACGCTCGGTTCACGGTTGTCAGTTCACCAGTTGAGATGTTGGTAAAATGTTTCATGAGAGAAAATAGACTCGCAGCAATTTCAAGCGATGAGCCATTTTATGCGCCGGCGCCGATCTGTCGCTCGATGGTTGTCAAAAACGGAAAGATGCAAACAATCGTGATGAAATGGTAGTAGAAGGTAGAGCATTTTTTGTTCACCTGGCTAGCTACTACCCTCTAGTTGAAACTGTCAAGGATTCGGGCTCCTTACTCGAAAATCGACTGTTGATGCTTCGATTGACGGATTGCAGTGTTTTGGATCCAATGTTTGATTCGAGGTTTGTAACTTGCCGTTGTCTCTTTCATGGTACGAAAACTGCTATCCGTCAGCCGACGCTTCGACTCTCGATTTTAGCAGTATCTGCCATCATCGACTATAACGTCACATAAGATTACGTCTAACCTATCAAGAATAAAAATAATAATAGGTATTAGTTACTGTGATTTAGTTAATACCTACTTTGTATAGTAGAAACGGTCTGGCTAGCCTTGATAGGTCTTGTTGGACTTGTTAGGTATAATTAGCTAGCTGCACCTAATGATGCTGCGCACCATCTTAGTGACTATAATCTAGTTATGTAATTTCTTCAAGTGCTTATTGATGTATTTGCGATAACGATACTATTCACTACTCGATAAGTAGTACTGAAGATTTTCAGCAGGAACTAAATTTATATATTATCTAATATTATTAGCGGATTGTCCTGTTAATAATTACGAAGTAACGGAACCCTCATATCAGTATTTTTTTGTCCCACTAGATCTAGGTCTGTTGTCAACGTTTTTTTTACCTCAAAAACATCATTACGTAAAATGACGAAAGCATTTTCGGCTTGACAGGGGCGAGATATAAAACCAGGTCGCGACTCGATAGAAATTTAACATCACCCTGAGACAGTTTCCTATAACATTGTTCTTTAAATCAATCCTTTAAATGGTCTTCTTAATCTCAAAATCTCCCTAGGTAGTTGTTTTAAAATATATAAATAAACATCTAATTACATACCCCGACTCTCATTCATCACAAAAAACTTTAGTATGAAACATTTGTTTTGGAAATTAACTTTTTTGCATGCATTAATTTTTTTTTAAATTGATTCTGACAACACTACAGCGTTATAATTATTAGTAACAAGAACAACGAATATTAATATTCGTTTTTTTTTATATACGAATATTCCTATTTCGATTCGATCGAATATTAATATTCTTACAAATTCACTTCTGTCGATCAGGTGCAATAATGGTCGAATAATGTACTTATTAAAAATTAAAAAAAAAACGAATATCCCTAGCTCTGTATCTATCCAAATCTAGTCACCAAGACGCAGCGTTTTCATAAATTTTTTACAATGTTTTGCCGTTGGCATTGGCAGAATTGTAAACAGGAACTAAGCAATGTTATACGACCTTCACCAAATAGCCAATGCGACTTAATTAACGATTGTGATCTAACTGGTGGACGACTTCGTCTTGCTGCAAAGCATTTGTATATTTTATTTATTATAATTAAAAAGTCGCTTCAGCTAATATTATCCGTGTTCACTTAGGTATAATTATGATTAATTAATTGTACCTACATAAAAACAGTAATTAAGAAATTCAACTGTAATTAAAACAAGGAATTTTTGCTCTTATAGTCAAATCGTTTCAATATCGAATGCAGTACTTAGTAATTTTGTCCATCCGAAAAAAAACCGCTTACAGTAATCACCATCAGCCGGAAGACGTCCACTGCTGAACATACGCCTCCCCCATAGAAAGCCCCTTGGATCGGCTACTCGCCTCTTGCATCCAACGGTTCGCCGCGGTTTTGACCATTATTTTACTTGATAAGGGCGCAAGTTATTGTACAATTTATTTATTTTTGCAATAAGCAAACAGCAAACATGTATATCATACAAACGAGTTCAACGCGCTTCTAAGACACTAAACGCCAACCTTACAACACTAATATAGCAAATTATATTGTTATGCTGTAGTATAATTCTATCTACAAATATGTGATAGACAGACATACCATTTTTCTTTTTTCATGTTTCGTATACATCGTTTTACTTTAAAAACGGGCATGTCGAGTTAAATAAAACCTATGATTAAATACCGGTCTGTAGATACCAAGTTTCAAAGCCAAACTTAGACATTAAACATAGCCTAATTCGATGTTATTTACGCGAATGGCGAAATATTCTCAAAAATATTATCCTGATAGGGTTAAAATCGCAAAAAAAAAACATGTTTTATTCAAACCACCATCCCTCTTAATGTACTTAGCAGTAGTATTATCTGTTGAATAAAATAATTCTGCCCAATAAAGAACACATTGCTTATTAATCGACGACTCAGTGGCTAAGTTGGTAGTGAGTAGTGACCCTTGCAAAGCGAGGAGCCGCGGCTTTGATCCTGGTACGAGCAAACTTTCTGCGGAGAGCGTAAAGTTTGTTCTCGCGGGTCTTTGATATTTGTGTGTCCATGCCACCTGCGATACTGAGAATCCTAGTGCAGGGGTATGAGTGTGTGTGCGTTAATGTTTACATACCTGATACATAGAAACCAAACAAGTCATAAAAAACGATACAGAAACCTTTTCTTTTTTTGTTTCTTTTCACCCCAACTCCTAAGATCGCAAATACTCACATAATCTTAAATGTCTTCTGAATGGGAGCTGACATGGGGTCCCTATTAGTCAGCAGTTCTGGCGCAGATGTCCTGATTGTGAAGAACAGTCCCGCAGCCGTCTTTGCTTTGTCCAGGTCGTAGTAACAGCTGTGCAGGAAACGCAGGCATAGCTTTTCACCTGCAAATGTATAATGGGATCGGGTAAGAAAATGTTGCACATTTTGTGACGCTACAGTATAATTATTTTGTCATGGTATGCGACCTGCATAATCTCATGTGAAAAGGTGCAAATTGTAAAAATAACCTTGAATCTGGCATTGTTTCCTGGTTGCTAAACTGCGCTGTTAAAACAAGTTAAGTAAATGAGTCATGACACGTAAAATAGTTTTAAATATTATGCGCAATACACATTTCATCTTCAATCCACAGGTACAGCTTTATATAACCGATAATATCTACATTTCTATATCAACACAGGAGAAATTTCTTCACCATTGGGCCTTCGTCAAGTTTCTATCCAGTTGCAGCTTATGTCCGAAATATCTGTACTTTCTCAGTTTAGTTGAACCGGACTTAATCGTGCTCAAAAACAGATTTTACAGAACAGAACCTTGACGTTCGATCAAGTTGCATTGATAGTACATAGTCACGAGAAGGCTCACAGTCTTCTCGTCAACAATGTAAGCAATCTTTTAGAATCGTGAATGTTTAAAAATAATATTTTCATAGGATAATACTTGGTTTAATACTTTCTTACGTAGGTATAATGGTCTAAGAACAGTCTTAGCAAAGCATCGGCTAAGCCACTAAATCAAATACGTATTCAGAAACAAAATCCATGTACGATCTAAGCTAATACCTGCCATACCTAGTATGTTAATTTTGTATATTGTTTATTTAGATTTGTGTACATACTTGTTTGTTTATTGTTATTTCATTTGTATTGTTTATTTTGATTAGTGTAAGTTTGGTTACTGCTATTTCTTTAATATAATATGTACGATATATTATGTTTTTATTTAATTTACTTAATTTTTTTATTGTTGTGTGAATGTTAACTACTTATGTAAGAACAGTAATGTTGAGTGATGTGAAATAAATGTAATTTTTTCCTTGTTGGTTTTCCTTCTTTCACGCAGCAACGGAGCAACGGATCGATGTAATTTTTTTGCATACAGATAGTTTGTCGGCCGGAGAGTGACACAGGTTACTTTTTATACTTGAGATCTACTTCTAATCTAGATTTAGCATATTTTATTCAGCATCTTTGACCACACCATCACATAGGATAAGGCGAAAATTCGTACTACAATTTTCAATGTAAGGTTACTAAATGCTATGTGTAACTACAGTGGACTATGTTTAGGTAGTTTCTAAATTAAGTTTAGCATTAGTTGCCTATATTTAAATAAAAACAGTCTGAAATTGCAAATGACATTTGTGTCTTGGGACCTTGGCCCTTGACAGTTATAAGAGCAACAAAATAATCCTTCTTTTATTCAGTAGTACGGACTTAAGTACAAAGGATATTATTAGTTATAGCTAAAAAAATAGCAAACAAAAAGTATTTAAATAATTACAAAAATTCTTATCATTATTTTTGTGATTTTCATTAAGATAGCATTGTTTTAGTGTGAACAAAGGTTGCTCTTTCCGTTTTCTTCTTTTATTTTTTTAATTATGTATGGGTGATTCAACTTTTATAAAGAGGTTTATTTAGGTATTATCATTGGAGCGGATGAACACAGATATTATTACTACCATACATGTTACCTACGTTTGCAGTCAGGACTTTAGTCTTATAACTAAACTGCCTCGGCGAACTCCGGATCTAAGGCACTTTCTAAAGCAACACGTCTTATTTTTCGTCATACAAACAGCCATTTCTATAGATCAAACAAAAAAATAACATATTTTTTGTAACTAAAGGAAATGAACTTTAATTATCTAATGAGATATGCAAAACTGTTTCAACATAATGGTCTCTTTTTCTTAATTAAATAAAAACTACGAAATAACTATTAACTAAAAGAAAACGCATCGCCATTTTCAACCTTATTTCTTTACAAAAGAGTTATACCTGATGGCTTATGCGTTGTGCTCGGGAAAGAACTAAATCATCAATATCTATGGTATGCTTAGCCTTATCCCCTGGATGCACCGTGTAATCTACTATTTTTGAGATGTGTATACTCACTTATGTTGTTTGGTAAATGCGGTTGTTCGTCGATCCAACGCTTGAGCTCGGCCACCTGTTTCTGCACGTCTGGAGATTGCTGGTCCACCATCCTGAAAGAAACGCCTGTAACAAAACAATTCAGTTACATATTAGTAAAGGTAAAGCAATTATATATTTTTGGCAATAGCCAGGCCACATCACTCGCACAACGGACAACTGATGGGAAATAATAGACGTTATAGGATTCAAATCTAGTCTGACCCATCAGTGGCATGTACTTTTGGTCGACACATGATTTGAAAAAGCCTGTAAAGCCAGCTCCAAGGGATTACAGACCATAAAATTATGCAATCCCTTCATTTGATATTAATTTCAACTTGACAATTCCATGCGGTTCTGAGAAAAAGATCTTGACAGACAGACAAACGAACAACAAAGTGAGTCTATAAGGGTTACTTTTTGCCTTTTTAAGTACGGAACCCTAAGATACAATTTGAGAATTGAGAGAAAAAAAGGTTTCAAAAAATACAAATGCAAAGAAGCAGAGCTCGACACACAAAAAATATTTTAAAAAAGTTGTTATTATTATCAGCCTCTTACTGCTGGGAGACCAGCCTTCTCTCAGAGAGAGAGAGAGAGTTATGGGCCATAATCCACCACGCGGGCCCAGTGCGGCTTGGTGGATGTCACATGTCCTCGAATTTTGTAGTTCTTGAACATGCGGGTTTTCTCATTGCCTTCACCGTTTTAAAGCGAATGTCAATAATCCGCACATATCTTGATATAAGTCATTGATGCGGGCCGAGTCGAGATTCGAACTATGGTGCGTCGGATTGAAAGTCGCACAAGTTTCTATGGTAAGGTAGAAGGTAGGTAGGTCTCATAAAACCTAGTTGTGTAATATCAACCGAGTATTGTCGACTAACCGAGCTATTACAGCCGTCAACAAGCGTACGAATTGCAAATTTCCTGCTATATAACATCACTCTTACTTATTCTGTATACTAACAATACGTGGTATAGAGAATAGTGACGATCAAATGATTCGACAGAATCATCGTAATCTCGTTTTTCCTGTAGAAATACTCGTTTTCGCGTAGTTATTTACTACATTGAACAGTTTTTTTGAATAGTCAAGTCATTATAAGAAGTATTATATTAACCGCCCCGTTTAATGGCATATGAATGTAATACGATTGTATAAGATAACCCATTGAAAATTGGAAGTGACAACATTCTTGTATACGGTAGAGCCTTAAATGAACCAAGCTGCTGATGCTGGTGATAAGCAGAAATGTACAAGCATGACTGTATTTCGGTGAGTAAAGTAGACAGTGAAATAATAATTAGGCTTTAATGTCTCTGGGCAACGAGCGCAATATTAATGCAGTGGCGTGCAGTCCTCTGGGGCCTGTTTCATAAAAAATATTAGTCTAATATTATCAGCGTTTTTCTTTTTTTTTCATATATTTAATGAGGCTAATACTCATAATATTAGACTAATATTTTGTATGAAACAGGCCCCTGTTTCAAAGTTCTGAGTGACGCTGCAGCAGGCAGGCCCTGTTATGCTCACCTACCATCAACCAAACAAGTTGCATGTTTCATTACTTTGCAGACCAAAAAACACGATCTATAAAAGCTTTTAGCAAATAGCCACTTCCTCAACGGGAACCGGTTAACATTGAAACATGCTACTATTGAAGTATATTGGAAACCGGACGTTGAAAATGGTAATATTTCTCACGATAATTCACACATCGATGAATTTTTGATATCTTTGATAACGAGACCACCCAATCGTTTGCGTGGTGGTAAGCATAATACCGGCACATAATAATTGCAGTGCCACTCAGAACTTTAAAACACAAAGGCCTGCGCGGCACTGCCGTGCGCTCGTTAACCTGATGACCCAGTAATTTCACTGGCTACTTTGCTCATCAAACCGGAACACAGTAATGCTTGCACATTACTACTTGGCGGCAGACTACACAAGCAAAGCGGTGGTACCACCCCAGACGAACACTCGCAGAAGAGTTAGTCCTAGTAACACTGCGCACACAAAAAGCACCGAACGAAATTTATAAACAAGGCCACTTACAAAAACGTGGACGGAATAAAACAGAACAGCTCCAGATAAGAGACAACTGTACACATTCAGCTGTTCACAAAAACTGAACTCGGCGTGGGTTAATCTCGACCCACACAAATGCATACGCGTTAGGTTTGAGTGAAATAGATACGTATAGCTTTATAGTCGTTTATGTCCACCTATTAGATCTTATCAATTCATTTTCGCACACACGTGTTTGTCCGATATCTATTGTCTATTATATATATTGCCTAAATATAAATAGAAGGAAAAATTCCTACTATTTATATTTAGGCCTGTTACGAAGGCGTATAAGTAGTGCTAGTGAACAGCAAACTTAAAAAACTATAGTCAAATGCAGAGCCCGATTATCCATAAAGCAATGTAGGCAACTGCCTAGGGGCCCAGCCCAGATTAGGGGCCCGGGAAAAAAAATTCAAAATGTTTCTTCGAGTGCAAATTAAATTTGAAGATTTGATTGTAACAAATCCTCAATGACAATATTATTAATATTGCGTTGTGTTTTTTATATTATATCATCATATTTCAAAACGCATTTCAAATTTTGATAGCATAATATTATTAGGGTTAGAACAGGGGGCCCGAGACGTGTATAGCCTAGGGGCCCCGACATGGTTAGTGCGGCCCTGGTCAAATGTAATCATCGTTTAAATAAAGATAAACATTATAGTGAGATCCGGCTATTTTCCAGAATCAGTTTTTTAATCTACAAAGGATAAAGATATTTTGTTATCAGAACACAACGTAACAATATTAGTGACAATATTAATAGAATATTAGATTTTAATAAATTTGAATAAACATCCGGTGCGACCTCGCAAAATTATCTTTGGGTTCTCTCGTCAATATTTTTTTTATACACCCATTGCACTCCAGGCTTAGGTACTAATAAACAGTGTACAAAACGATGGTATAGTTACACAATATGTTTTGTCTTTGTTGTTCTTTGACACGCTGTATTACTATTCAACCGTTATACAGTCTTTATTAGTAAGTCTGTTAGCCTTACGTTGTGATTATCCCACCAGTCTGCAATTAATGCTTTGTAGAATTTTTCATCATTCGAATTGCAGCTAAGGAGTTCCTACTCTACTACAGTGTAGTTTAGTACTTTAATACACTAAAGGCTCTACCACTCTACCATCACCTTTTTAGTCTATAGTTAATAGTTATTAGGGGTCTCATGGGCAGGTACAGTCAGCCTTACAGCCTTATTAATAAACATTGTAATAACGGTTGTATTGCTACAGTGTTTTGTCTCTTTCGATTCAATGTAAAACTGTCCAAGATTAACAAAAACAAAACATTGAGTAACTATACCACTGTTATACACTGTTCATTAGTAAAACCCTTATATCTTAGCTTCAAATTAGGCAAGATGACAAAAACCCGAGCTCATTTCATAATTAAAAAATGAAAAAAATACGATCATGTTGTGTCTACGTTTCGCAATAATAAAAGGCCTAGTTCATAATTTATCTTTATGAAAATGACCTGACTCAACCTTTTTGCTTGACGTACGGAGCGAAATTAGCTGAAGGACTGAGATGTCTGATTTAGATCTCACTCAAATTAAGACTTGGTACAGGCTTTAGGCTTTAGGCTTGGTCTGAGTGACATACAGATATAAGTAAGTACATTTCATGCTGCAGACCGTTTTTTATTATGAAGCTACCACAATTAAGATTCAAATCTAATATTTGACCATCTCGTGGCATTAGGTACGATTTAGTATTCATAAGTGCGGAATTTTTATATTTTTTCGAAAATGTGAAATGACAAAGTGGAAAATAATGATGATACTAATATTATGAAGAGGTAAAGTTTGTTTGTTTGTTAGTTACCACTAATCTCTGGAACAAAGGTCAGGAAAAAAAATATTCCGTAAAAAAAAATTAAAAATCTTCCGTAATAAGAAGCTACTTTATCCCTGAGACTGTTCACCCAGGTGATATCACCCAGGTGCACATAGTGGAATAAATCATATAATTAAGCTGTGATTCGGGTAGACGAACGTTACAAAGGCCCGCTGTAAGTAATTTATTTTAACCTTCATAAGTGCTCCGTTGGGGCCTATACGTAGACAGATATTCTGTCTACGGGCCTACATGAATAAAGCAATTTGAATTTGACATTTTGTCCTGTTTTCACTCTCCATACACTTTTTTGAAAAGGGTAGGTAATTGATTAGATTTTTACCCACGACGCAACAGAGAAGATGCGTTTAGGGTGAGAGGTTGATTGTTTGTGTGTGCATACAAATGTTCCCATTTATTTGTAGTTATTGTGGTGTCACCCATGAAGCTTTGTGGTGCATAAAATGTAAAATAATGGACGGGGATTGAAAATACAATTCTACTGTTTAAACTGTTCCAATTTCGCTATATATGGCTTCATACATGGACCTAGAACTTGCATTACTTTTATAAAAGTGAATACCTACTCTCAGACACTGAGACACGAACTCAATGCTGGGCCCTTGTATGGAAAAAGGTGCGTAAACGTCAACTAAATTCTGTCAATAATACAGAACGTGTAATTATATTTACTAGGTGGTAGGACTAACTCTTCTGCGAATGTCCGTCTGGATTGTTACCACGGCTTTCATCGTGAAACAAAGTCCAACAAAAGAGGTTTTTACTTGATTTCTCCGTCATAATTCTCAACCGATTGAAATAGTTATTTTTTTAATAAGTAGAGTAAGTATATTATCTCAAGGATGGTCCTTTTATAATATACGGAACCTAAACAAGCAGTCAACAAATGGCAACAATTGATTAAAACATAGGAAAAATAATATGGAACTAGTTCCCAGTTTTGATACCTGTTATAAACAACATGTTAACCTTCGGCTTGCCACCAGACAAGTGATTTTGTCTCTCTGTTTGTCTGTTAGTTCGGATAATTTCCCGATATCGGTCCGGCTTGACCGATTTGGACGGGACTTTCACTGGCAGATATAGCTTATGTTCCAAGGAGTAATATAGCCTACGTGGGCGAAGTCGCGAGGCATAGGGTACTTATTAAACATGTTATTTTTTAGTATTATTTGTAATCTCAGGTAGGTAATTTTCTAAACTTACTTAAATATAAAATTAAATGAGAAAAGGTAAATACAATGCTACTGCAGTATTTTTTTATAACAACAGCTTTAACTTGTAATATTACCACCTGGCACCTATGATGTAAGAAGAGATTTCTCTAAACTACAGATAGTTTTTCAAACTAATAAAACATTTAATTAGTAAACTTTTAATTAGTCAAGTAAGAATCGAGAGTCTTGCATTTGTCTCATAAATAAGACTCATCGCTCAATAGTCCTTATGAGATTGTTAAAAATAAAAGTTTACCACTTGTACGTACCTACGTCTGAATAACTAACATAGTTTTAAGATTTGCTTTTCCGTTACTAACACATGGACCATGTTGTCTGGATTATTATTATTAAAGTTCCATATTAGAAAAAAAACAAGGCGTATACACTCCATTACTAAACCACAGTTACAACTTACAAATTAATCAGCATAATTTCCTGTAAAAATTGGTTGGCATTTTATCCAAATATTGCAGGATAATCAAATAATACTTTTATGTCACTTATAGTAATTATTATTACCAGCAGGTGCTTTATTTAATAATGCAGTTCTTATTTCTATTGCTACTTATTAAATCTGAAGCTGGTGCCTACATATAGGTACCTACCTACCAAACTATAAATTTAAAAACAACATTCATATATTGTGTCAGGAATTAAGAATAATTTTGGAATCGACTTTGTTTATAAAAAAATTATAAGCTGAAATGGAATAATGAGCGATAGGAAATAGTAGATAGGTACGTAACAGCCAGTACTTATAACATATTTTACTATTTGATTAAGTATTACGTTTTCTGTAAATATTATTGAATAGGCCCGGGATGCTGCATGAAACACAAAATACATATTTACTGTCGTTATACAGGATTAAAAACATCACATTAACACAATAAAAATGAGCTTCACAAAAAAATATATTATTTCCACAACGATCTAAAAGTTTCACGAATTCCACGATTTTTTTATCATCCAATAGTAATTTAAATGATACCATCAGATTCTTTACATTTCATTGAATACAAAGTAAAGTATGTAAGAATGACAAGTATACTAGTAAGAGAAATATCTACTTAAACGCAGTTTTTCACAGAGAAATCAACAAAATACATGTTTTAATGCTACTTTTCGGTTCGCGTTGAACAAGTGACGTCAGATGTTCTGCCCAATTTGTATGGGGCGTTTTAGGGCTCAGTAGATATGCCTGACCACATAGTTGACGTTCCTAGTAGGCGAGTTCCAATTTTTTCAAAATAGACTTGATAGAGATTGATTCTTATGAGAAAACGAATTGATTGACATCACAAAAAAAATTGAGTCAACATCCCCATTGTTGATAATTAAATGTGTAAATTGGTTTGTAAAAATTGAAAAGTAAAATAGGTGGACACTATGCATTGAGTACGATTATCAAAAGATTTTTATTGTTTTCTGAAGCGGATTGCCACAGTAACTAACAGATACGTAGGTACACTGCAGTATACGGATACATTTTTTTCGAGGCACGGAACCCTAAACCTCTAGAACAATGGTAGAGATTATCGTCATAACACGTAGGTATACGTCATCAATTAAAAACAAGTGTACTTATGATAAAATCATTAATCGAATTAATTAGGTAGGTACACTAATCAGAAATTATATATATTATTATGTAGGCAGATAATATTATATCATCGCATTATAGCTCTTGATACGTAAAGTATAGTAAAAAGTCGGAAGTCTCACCCAATAGACCGGTTTTGAGTCATCAAAAATACATTTCAAACCAGACTTTACAAACATCTCACAATGGTCCATATTATCACTACAGAAAAGTAATAACTCACTGAAAAGGGCCTTTATAGTGTATGCTAGCTCCACTAATACCTAAAAGGCTAGCGTAAAGGCTAAGAAAGTATAGGAAAATAATAATATTGTCACTTACTGTACTATCAACAAGCCGACGCAATTCTATTGTGACTGGTTACTGATAGCACAATCCGGAGACGACGTAATGAAAAGAGGATTTTGTGCGACGCGTGGTGACCGTGCCACGGCCACTCAGAGACTGAGCGTGAGCTGCTGCTGCCGTCCCGCCCCGCTGAGAATTTGACGATTGATGACTCCATCAATCATGCTTGACCATGTAATGGACGCCTTTTTTTGCAGAATTGTTCTGTTCTGCAAAGAGAGGCGTGGGTCACCTGAAGATGATTTACACTATGCGTTTTATTATTTTAACACCAAGGCTGATCACCTCTGTTGCCAAAACAAGAAGAAAATAACGAAATGTTCATACTTACTACTGTAGTGCTAGGGGTGATGGACTGATCAAGCGACCCCAGCTCAGCTATAGATAATAACATTACGTTTGACCACTATTTCACCACGGATAGTGTTATCAGTCGTTGTTACTTGTTTGTTTGTTTTGTCCGATCGCCCAAAATGCACAACTTGTATTTTTTGTAGGCTAGTAGGTGTGTTTTGTGTTTAGGTCAAATCTTGAAAGCTAAATTGATCCACTTCCCGGTGTACGATTGAGACTCAGTGGCGTATTTTAGGATTAAGCGCCCTGGGGCTGCAGGCCCCGCCGTCCTGCCGCGCCGCGCGCCGGTCAGTATATATACGGTAGCCCCGCGTCTTGATGTCTGTCAAACTTAAACCCACGAGCCCCCACGACCACATTACGAGTTTTAAGCTTTTTAAACTATGTTTTGTCTTTGTTGTTCTTTGACAATTTTAAACTGAATCGAAAGAGACAAAACACAGTTTAACACTGTTCATTAATAAGAGCCTTAGTTAGGTAGTCTATTTTAAATTTCTTCTGCTGCGGCCCTAACAGCCTGCCGTGCCACCCCGGGCCATGGCCCTTTTGGCCCTAGGCTAAATACGCCCCTGGATTTAGCCGTATAATTATCTAAATAGGATGGCAATGCAGTATGTATATAAAGATGTCGCAGAGATGGCCTGATGATGGAGCTGGAAGGCGGCTACAAGGGACCCTGTAACGAAACGACGTAACCCTATCGATGGGCTCGTTTGTTTCGTCTTTACAACACTTCTGATCCTAGATGATATCCAGGGTCATGAAGGTGGAGCCGAAAGGTGACCACAAGGTTACAGTACCAATTAGGTATTTTATAAAAGCTTGTCTGGAAAATATATTTTTCCACAAGAATTGTTTTACAATTTCTATATTGGAAGCTATGTCAACAAAATAAAAAAATACTTTCGAGAATTAGATAGGGATTCCGTATTAATTAAGTTTAAAAAGCTACTCTGCTCATCAAACCAGAAAACAGTAAAGCTTGCACACTTTGATTATAAAACTTGCACATTACAGCAGAATTCATGCAAAGCAAAGCGGTGGTACCAACCCAGACGGTCACTCGCAGAAAAGCTAATTATTCTACGAGTGACCGTCTAGGTTGGCAAGACTAACTTGCCACTGCCAGTACCACCTACCTAGTAATTTTGACCACCACAGCCCATTTGACATGACACCAGGATCAAGAGAGAAGGAATAATTTTGAATACGCGTTAAGGGAAAAGGAAAGAAGAAAAATATGTTCACTCTGTTGTGTATTATTTAGAGACTAGCTTCTGCCCTCGGTTTTAACCCCACGTTCCCACAGGAACCGTGCATTTTTGCGGGATAAAAAGTAGCCTATGTTGCTTTCCGGCCCATAAACTATAAATATGTCAAAAATCAAGTCGATCCGTTGCTCCGTTGGTGCGTGAAAGAAGGAAAAACCAACAAACACACTAGCATTTATAATATTAGTAGGAAGTAGGAAGTATGACCAGTAGGAAATAGGATTTCTTGAATAAAACCTTCGTATTTTGGAAAATTCTTATTACTTACTACCTAACATCTCAGTCTCTTGTACATTTTAAACACAAAAACCAAAAAAAAAAATGATCCCTAATCTAACCTCTAAAACAAAATCGGTATTTAGTAGTTTGTGATCGGTATCTCTCACAGATAGAGCTGTAAGAAACCGTATGTATTCGTTACTGAGTAACGAGTACATCACCAGATTCGAAGTACCGAATCGTTACTTACAAATTCAATTCGTTACTTCGGTATGTTTCGTATCATGTCAGCTTGATTCGTTATCCGTACGAATACAACGCACGATGCGTGAACTGAATCGGTTTGTCCAGCGATCGAATGAATGCGAGTGAGAAATAGCATCGTGGCTTCGTATTGTTCATATTTTTATCCAACTTCAAAATATGGAGCAGAAGGGTCCTCAATTCACCTGTATTTTTTTTGTGGAGATGTTACTCTTTATCTCCGCCATTTATCGACCGATTCGACTGATTTTCAAATTTTTTTATTTCATTATTTTACTAAGAATTTTTTATGGTGTTACTTTGTGCCAATAATGTCATTAACTATATCTAAGCAAGACGAGAATAGTTCATACGTTAGACAATACGTATGTACCTACATTTATATATTAGTCATTTTACGAAGTCCGGTAATCGTAAGTTCGATACTCGATTGTATCAAAAGTAACGAGAAAAGTAACGATACGAAAGTAACGAATACTGATGATTTCAATACCGAATACATACGAGTACTCGATTTCTCGTTACTTTTACAGCTCTACTCACAGAGTACTTTTCTATAGATAGGGAAAGTATCTCTATCTATGTAACTGATAAACAAAAGTTACCAGGCATTGCTACGAACAAATAATAATATTCGTAGAAGCATTGGAAGTTCATCAGTCTTTACCTACTATATTATAAATCTGTGGTCTTTATACAAACTACTAAGTACTAAGAGATCTAGGTAGATACTTATAGTCTGTATCGATATTTTTCAATACAGAACTTTACTAATATATCTTTACTTTATGTATCTTTTGTTTAAAATAAATTATTTAAATGACTGGCAATCAAGCAAACGGCCCGCTGATGGTAAGAGATCACCCCTCGCATAGAGTCTATAGACATTTGCAACACAGGGGCGTTGCCAATGCATTGCCGACCCTTGAGAACCAAATTGGCATTTGGCAATGATTATACTCTGTGCGGCCTATCATGGTCCGGGTAACCCACAGACTTATTAAATATCTGTGGGTAATAGGGACGTTGACTGCATTTTTTTTATGATGTTAATTAGTACGTTTTCTCATGAGAATGAAATGTCTATATCGAGAAACCTGGAAATCGAACGTTAGAAACGTTAAAAATGAAAGTCAAAGACAGGCGTATCTATTGAGCGAACTCCCTATAAAAGTTAGACAGAGCATCTGACGTCACTTATTCTACGCGGGCCGTTAAGCTTTACTAAAAACATGCATTATGTTGATTTGGCCGTAAAAAACTACGTTTAAGTGTAATTTTTATTCATTAAAATGTAAAGAATCTGATGGTATCATCTAAATTACTAATAAATAAAAACATGTTGAATTCGGGAAACTTTTAGATGCAGCGCATCTTTGTGGAAGATATAAATTTTTTGTGAATTCCATTTTTAATATGTTAATGCGATCTTCTTAAAACTGTGTTTCACGCAACATCCCAATATATTTTTTGTGAATTTCATTTTTATTGTGTTAATTTGATGTTCACTTGTTTTAACGACAGTAATTATGTATTTTGTGTTTCATGCAACATCCCTATTGATTTGATTCATAAAGTATTCTGGGTCTATGGTTTGATTCGCCAAACAACTGGCCAATCATGAGAAAGCAGATCGATGACAGCTACTGTTACTGACTGTTAGTACTGCCATAGCAAAATTGCTGAAAAATAAGAACCACAGACTAGGTAGTGTACTACAAATAATAACTTGTAGTCTTTGGTCGACTAGAAAATAATTTATTTGAAGTATAACCGTACAAATGCAATGGCGCGGGCGTTTGTCTGAATATTAAACGAGGAAAAAAGTAAAAACCAAAACAAAATGGCGGATAATGTTGTGAAAGTTGAATGACAATAAACTTCACATTTGTTTCAAAGCTGGCAACACCGGTTGGTGCAAGTTTGCGCATGCGCCGAATGGCGAATTAGTGACTATTCTTTGAGTTAAATATTTTGTAACTAAGAAATTTTATCGTTATTTGGTAATCGAATTATGCAAACGTGTATTATATTTTACTCCTTAGACCAAAAAACATCCATATACAACTCATAGTCAACAAAATTGCAGTGAAAAGTGTAACATTGGTGGCCATTACAAAACCTAAACTTTTTTATCAGGACAAATGTCCATTTGATGTTTCGGCGACGTTGTGACTAATCTTACGGAAAGCTTACCGAAAAATCGTGTATCGTGCTGCTATTTCTTCAATTTCCACTTCCCAGGTGCTGTGTAATAATTGTTCTAAAACCTCGCTATTATATTTCAAAACGATTTGTGCCGACCGACAAATATTGGGGTTGACTTTTCACAAGGAACTGTCAATTGTTACATTTTTCCGTAACATTTATTTCTTAAAAGTAATAAACAATAATTAGCTTATTGCTCAAGAACGGTGTTAATCACCAGAGGATCGATCGTCTGTGCGTGGCAATTTGGGTAATTTAGTTAGCAATACCTATCAAGTTGTAACACCCACATTGGTTGTTGTTACTCTTCAATGAGCATAACATTGGCACGGCGACCTCTATTCATTCTCGCTTCGTTTTCACAGTAAAATCGCGTGGAGCTACAACGACTTGTAATTCAGTCAGTCTCGATAATTGTCAAGTGTCGCCGAAACATACCAAAGAACAGTTCTAAATTGTGTTGCAGTGTAACAAAAATGATTTTGAGATAAATTGTACGACAGTGCAGTGTAAATAGTGTCGAAAGAAAAAAAAAATAGCAATATTAAAAAGTGTGGGTTTGGATTGTGTTATGGGGATGAGTTGTTGGCAGCGATTATCGTGGTGACATGGGCTACGGCGCGGCCCGTACTGACGCTGGGCTCAGTTGGCTGTGGGAGTGACGGGCGTGCTGGGCTTAGTGCCTGCACAACACATCCTGTAGCATGAACAAGAGGGAGAGCAGCAAGGACAAAGAACGTCAGAGTGACGACAAGAGAACATCAACGTAAGGACACCACTCTATTTACATAAACCTTGTTGCCGAAAGTAGTCATTTACCTTTAATTCCCTTTGTACCACTATTTTCCTTCTTTACTGACTTCACTTTTGTACCTAGAACTTGAATTGTATATGTATCCCTTTCTTAGTAGATATAAACAATTATAAAAAGAAACAAGTTCAGGAAGATGTATATAACACAACATTCAGTCACAGTTTATGTTCCAACCAAAATTCCTTCATAAAAACAAGTAATTACCTAGTAGGTCAACTATTCTGGAAACAAATTAGATTGATTTGTAATAAAGTTACAGTATTACTTGACTCATAAATCTAAGATAACTTACCAATCAGTGGGGTTTCACATTCACACTATATCCAGGCTTGCAAAGCTTTGATACCATATTGTTTTCCAGGATTAGTGAACATAATCTAAACTGAATCTGACAACAAACAAAAGCCATTTGGAATTAAGCTGTTTGGGGCTTACATTATTGGGGTCCATCTGACTTCAGTTGTTAGGTTTCACACCAAATGGTGTAATAGTGATTGCTCAGCTATGTAGCCTGTGCTGCTTGATCTAAAAAACAGTAATTGCAATCTGCTACTTCCAAAAAAATACCAAATCATATTTATTTATTTCTTATTAAAAAAGTGTTCATTGTCTAGTGATAACTGCTCCTATATGACAGCAAATTCAGATTTTTTCTATTACCTCTCAAAGCAGCATACCTTCTCAATTATTATATTCTGTGAGATTTCAACCATTGTTATATTCTCACTGTTCTGGTATCAGGAAACTTAGCTTAAGCTCTGCCTTCCTTCTACTCCAATAGTTCCCAAAGTTAGGAGGACCGCAATCCATTTTTTTAAAGTTTGAGATCCACCATTATATCTGCTGCATCTTTTTATTCGTTAATACAAATCAAAACTAAGCGAGGCACTTGTGACTGTAGTGCTTAGCTACTAATATTAGGGCCCATTTAAAATCCACTTGACCCACACTTTAGAAAAGACTGTTTTACTTTATTCCTAACTAGCTTCTGCCTGCAGTTTTCACCCTCATTCCCACAGGAACCGTGCATTTTTCTGGGGTAAAAAGTAGCCTAATGTTACTCTCCGGTCCATAAACTATATCTATGCCAAAAATAATGTTGATCTGTTACTGTATGAAACGAGGACAAATCAACAAACACACAAACCAACAAACACACTTTCGCATTTATAATATTAGTAGGAAGTAGGATTCTGTTATGACCTGTAAAATTGTATGGGGAAGGGAGGCAGTGGTGTGGCCATTAAATAAGCTAAACCATTTATTCTTGAATTCTTCTTACTTTATAAGATGTACTATTAGTGGTGTTGCAATCCTCTTAGTTATGGAGCAGCTGACATTGTTATAGTAATCATGAAATTATGCTGTACCTGACCTTTTTCCTTATTTACAATTTAACTTCATGAAGTGTTTTGTTATTACTCTTATAATCATTTCCTGTTGAAATTCAATCTTGAATCCCATGAGTAACTAATAGAAAATGAAATAAACAAAAATATTATTTTTGTTACTTAAAAAGCTGGTTGCCATTTAATACAATTTTTTGCTACTTAAATTGTTTTTTATAACTTAGTATTCACACTTTTCTATGATGGTAAACCATTTTCTAATGTTGGAATTGTTAGATATATATATATTTATTGCCAATTGGCAGGTAATCTATTTCCATGTTGTTCCTTTGGTTCTTGAGCTGATTGAAAGATAACTATCTTTATTTTAAATATACCTAAATGTAGATTCTAGTAAATTCAAACACTTTCTAATTTCTATGCACAAAAAGCTATGCTACAGTTAAATACACCAAAAAGATATCAAAACCACATTTTGTATAGTATATTTATAATACAATACATGTCAATGGTCTCAAACATTCACAAGTGTATGCAAATTTAATGTAAACAAACTTTTTACATTATTCTTAGGTGCTATCAATACATTGCACTGTGATTTTTTATGACAGCACAAATAGTTACTGTATTGCTGGAACTGTTTTATGTTTAACAAGTTATTGAAGTGAAGTAATAATGATTTCAGTTTACCTATTTTATATGTCTTCCTATGGTCTGTGGTACATTTTGATGTGAGTAGAATTGGTGGAGATAGTTATAGTGCTCCAGAATTTTATGTAACATATTTCTTTTATGTAAAAACATTACTTTAGAGATCTCTCATTTCCTTTAACCAAGTTTGCATGCCCATAACCAGTTGTTTTGTTGAGTGTGTTGTTTCATTCATAAATGGTTTTAATGTGTTTCTACAATGCTGCTCAAATGGCAGAATTAATGACTATTTCCAACCGCTTTCTCTTAACCAGGTTATCTGAACATTTTTAGCAAACAGTATCATATAAGCAGATTTATTTTAATACTAGCTGCTGCCCCATGGTTTCACACGCGTGGAGATTTTGGATTACATGGATTTAATTTTTTTGCGCGGAACACCTATTTTTTTTTCTAAAATTAAAGTTGCCTATGTTACTCCTTGTAACATCAGCTATATGCCAGTGAAATTCCAGTCAAAATTGGTCCAGCCGTTTTGGAGATTACCCGGAACAAACAGACACAGACAGACAAAAATTTAAAAAACGGTTGTTTTATTTTATAGGTTCCCTATATACTTTCATATGCATTTAGCAAAAAACCTGTTATTTTGATATTACAAACAGACACTTCAATTTTATTTATATGTATGTATAGATAATATTGCATTATATACACTTCTTTAAATTTCGGATTGAAATTCTGATGAAATTTTTTTCTCACTTATTTCTGCATATTTCTAAACTGATCATCAGCTCATGTAAATCTATTACTGGGCATACTCATCCCTGTATCACTGCTCTCTGGCCTGTACCAATTATATACAGGACTTTTTGTACCATAAATGAGGTATAATTTGTTGGTGTGAAAGATTTATTGGTAAAGGTGTGTTTAACATAACTATACTTTTTGCAAGAAAAAATTGTGCATTGTTGAATTGGATGTAGTAGAACCAAGATCCTTGTACATAGAACTGTATGTATGGATCAAGATTTCTGTTATAATTCCTTAATTCATTGCCAGCTTAGTACTCTGGAGACAATATAATTTAATTGAGTATGGTCTTGGTCCTAATGGATCAGATAATAGAACACATACCAAAACCAAACCAAATTAAAGGTTAATTATGATATTTATGGCCTTCAAATTTGGCCAATTGTGATGTAACATAACTAGTGAGTGCACAATCCTTACATCAACTTGAATCACTTCAAGGTTAGATAGAGTGAAGTATGTTTATTCCCTCTTGGTACTTACCACCAGGAGAGTGGTGAAAATAAGTCTATCAAGTAATAGGTCGGGGAAAAAGTTCCTTCGCATTTTTTAAGAAAATTCAAAACATTTTTTAATATAGCTTATTTACATTTAACTAAAGTATGTAGGTACCATTTTGTTCGCTAACTTTTTGCCATCTTGTAGGTAGGGACATGATCCCATTGCTATATAAATTTTGGGACTTCTGATCAAAATACCGCGACAAGTGGTTTTGGCAGTCCTCTCGTGATGTTAACCTGACACTGCCTAAAGAATTCTGAAGAGACCGAAACAGGTGGAAATCTGAAGGTGCAAGGTCAGGACTATACGGCGGATGCATTAACACCTCCCAGCCAAACTCTCTTAATTTTTTCTGAGTGGCTAAAGATGTGTGAGGTCTAGCGTTATCATGATGAAAAACCACACCCCTTCTGTTGATTAATTCCGGCCGCTTTCTCTCAACTTCTTGCTTTAATCTCATCAGTTGTTCGCAGTAGAGTTCAGAATCGATGGTCCTGCCTGGTGGTAACAGCTCATAATGAATAATGCCCTTCCAATCCCACCACACACACAGCATCACCTTGTTGCGAGTTAACCCGGGTTTCGCCACAGTCTGTGAAGCCTGACCGGTCTTTGATCACGACCTTTTTCGCACGTTCTTGTCGTACGTGATTCACTTTTCATCACCAGTTATCAGCTTCTTCAAAAATGGTTCGGTTTCATTATGTCGTAGTAAAGAATCACAAATGAGTACACGGTTCATTAGCAATTCATTAGGTTTCTTTCAGTGAGCTCGTGAGGTACCCAAATATCGAGCTTTTTTGTGTACCCAGTTTTTTTCAAATGCGCCAAAACTGTTTTGTGGTCAATTCCCAGTTCTTCAGCTACGTCGTAACTACTGATATGCCAATCTTGTTCCACTTTTTCAAAAATGGCATCCATTTTATCCGTAATAGGGCGACCAGAGCGACGTGCATCTTTGAAATCAAAATTTCCGGATTGAAAACGCTTAAACCAAATTTGTGCTACTCTCAGAGACACTGCACTAGGTCCATAAACATCGCAAATTTTTTTCGCGGCTTGCGTTGCATTTTTACCTTTTTTGTAGTAAAATTTTAAAATGTATCGAATTTCTTCATTAGATTCACTCATTTTGACAGTACGAAAAACAAATGATCATCACACATTTTCCTAATTTGAATTTGGAATTATGTTCTTTAAAATTTAAACTTTCATATGATACCAAAACCAGCCAGATACAAATAGTATAGCCAAAGAGATTTTATTACAAGTTCATACATACTATAATGCGAAAAGACTTTTTCCCCAACCTAATATAAATATTTATAATTTTTTTGTCACAGTTGTTGGTAGAGAATGTGGCACTTCGTCTAAAAATACCTGTAGGTTATCCATTACTTATCGAACCCCCAAAATGACAAATAATAGTGTTACCACAAAAAAACCATTTATACTCGCCTGTTTAGCTAGACAACGTCTAAAGATAAACGTCAAACATGATTAGAAATGTCACAACAGAATTGTGTTAGACAATGGTTAGACACTAGACTTAAATCAGGATTTGTGGTTGTTCATATATACAATCGCGCGACTAAGGCATGTTGCCGCAGGTATCTATCTCCATGCAAGTGAAACTGCAGGTAACAGAACATATTATACAAGATAAAGTCTTGCTTAAATTAGTAAGAAACATAATTCTTTGTAAGATCTAGTTCAAACATCTACCATTTAAGAAAACAATGCCTTTGAAGTGGTTACTCAACTACCTGTTGGAAGTGACAATCAATGGGCAAAAGAAACCAGGTGTCAGCAAGTTAGCCTTCCAATCCTTGCTCGTTTAGTAAGATGTGAGTTCTGAGTGAGTAAACATTTTTGTCTTTGAAAGCATGCGTTAATACCTTGCAAGAATCAGTGTGACCGAGCAGGAACTTGGACATGGACAACAAGGACATGTTACATCCGCCAAGCCACACTGGGCATACATAGTGGATTATGGCTTGTGCTCTCTCTATGTGAGAAGGTTTGTATCCCAGCAGAGGAAGTCTAATGGGCTAAGGATGATTTGAATACCTGTATAGCAATACTTGCCTTAGATTTCAAACCAATAAATTCTGTTGCTCGAATTCTAATTTTGTGTAAACTTAACATCAGAACCAGTGCTTTCTATTGCATCATATCTTTCTGATTGCAGTGTAATTTCGCATTACTCCAATACTGTGTGCGGATTGCAACTCTGTTCCTTGTATCTCGGAACAATGACAGATTAAGTACAATGTCATAAATCATTGAATTCATGAATCATAGTTTTGTAACATTGTTGATTTCTACTATTCATTGAGGTAATACTTCACTTTCTATAAAATTGACATTTATCTCTCACTACTCACAACTCACTATTTATCAACCAAGTATTTTATACTCTCATATAATATTTTAGAGCTACATTTCACCAGTTTTTTATACTACTATATGAGACTAACAGGTTGGTTGCTTTGTAAGCTTGGAGCCTGTCCAAATTGCAGTGTCACCAGATTTTTGAGACACATGGCACAAACTGTGTGGCACTGCAGTGCCATCATTATCTTGAGAAACTATAATGATTAATACAAATATATACATCACAAAAATTTCGCTTCCAACAGGATTCGAACCCGCGTCTTCTATTATATATTTGTATGAACATCCGGTAGTGTCGGTTAACACTATAAAATATATTTCATAATGATTAAGTATCATATGCCCAGTCATTTCACTATGTTTCATTACACTAATAGGTGAAACATGTCAGCAATACCTCTTTCTACATTTTATATTAGTCTCATATTTCTTTAACATTTCTATGAGTGATGACACTGATAATTACAGTGATGATTCACCAGTCATACAAACATCAGCTTAACTTCAGAAGTTTGGCTTAAATATATTACACAGCAATGCTTTATTTTGGTTAGAAATGGTTGCTAGTTTTTAAATTAAAATAAATACTAAATAAACATTTGTTATAGATTATCTATTCCTTAGACCAATTTATAAAAGTTCCAGGTCAATTGCAATTTGTCATAGTCAGACATAATGCATAACAACGGAAAAGATAACCTGTTCATCTCACCACATTGCATAAAAATGTTACTTTACAACCTTGAAACCTAATCTGTAAACAAGCTCCTAATAATACAATACTGTTATGTTTAGGGTCAGTGACCTCACATTAATTGATTGCTGTAACTTAACAACATCATTGTCAATTTCAATTAATGCCTCAATAGAATACAGTTTTAAAATAAAAAAAAATTTTGGTACTGTACAATTATTTATTATGTCACCATCATAGGTTGTCTATTATGATAGCAGGTCAGCTGATAAATGTTGAACAGTAACATGTTCCGTTCACCAACCATACAGTTTCAAGAGGCACTTTATATTACTCAATGATAGTTTGCAATAAATTACTACTTATTTGTAATAAGTAGGTATCTAAGTGAACCACAGACGGTCAACATCTTGTAGCTCTCTCACAATAACTGATAGCATGTTCTTAATAAGAACAATATATCAGGTGCTACAGTAACAATCTTTGACCATGTATTGTTTTATTGTACTTGAAATCTCACACCCATATCTGCATTAAAAACGAATCACATTGGAAAATTACAAATCAAGGTAGTCTTGATTGGCTGTCACAAAATTGTCAAGTGAACCTGTACACACTGTGATGACTAATTTTAATTAATGATGAATATTAATAAGTGTGACTGTCATTTTATTTATTTAAATACTCCCCTCAATGCATAGAAAATAGTGAGTATTTAAAACTAATATATTTCATTTTTAATTCATTGCCATCCTACAGGGCAATGCAGTTAGCATGGTTCGCTGCCATAGTAGTGAATTCTAAAACATTTATTTGTAGGCCTACAATCAATCCTATTATAAATGTGTAAGTGTGTTGGTTGGTTTGTTTTTCTTTCATGCAGCAATGGATTGACATGGTTTTTTGCATACAGATAGTTTATGGACCGGAGAGTAACAATAGGCTATCTTTTGCTGTAGAAATTTAGCGAATATCCTGTGAAAATCTCCACACAGGTAAAACTGAGGCCTAGTTTTTTGTAGATAATCCATTGCTTAGATGAATGTAGCTGTAAAATAATACGAGTAGACATTTAAATGTATTTAATGTACCAGCGACTTTGTGACAACTATCAATAAATAATTATTTAAAGGTGGCAAAGTAGCCAGTGAATTTACTACTTAATGTCTCAGGGTAACAAGCACAATGCAGTGCCTAACAGGCCTTTGTGTTTCAATGTTCTGAGTGGCACTGTAATTGTTATGGGCCGTATGTTTACTATCAGGCAAACGACCAGGTCGTTTCGTTACCAAATAGCTTTAAAAAAACTGCTATTCATAAATAGCGTAGTAGAGTATAGGCACAGGACGTGCTCGTCCCGTTGCTGAATGACTGAATTTTCTAGAAATCTCTAAAGATGAAATCTTACGGTATGTCCATTAGACATAAACAGCCTTACTAATGAACACTGTATGACGGTTGAATAGTTACACAATGTTTTGTCTCTTTCGATTCAGTTTAAAATTGTTAGAGAACAATAAACACAAAACCTGTAACTATACCACCTTTACACTGTATGTAAGACCCCTAGATTGGGCTTATGAGATTGAATACCTAATGATTGAATAACCAGGACAAAGAGCGCACTGCAGTGCCGCAAAGGCTTTCTTGTTTCAAAGTTCTGAGTGGCATATGGCACTGCAATTGTTATGGGCTGGCATTATGCTTACCATGTGTAAACAATCTGGCGGTGGTCTCGTTACCGAATAGTATAAATAAGATCTTATTGTCATTGTTATATTGTGATCTCATACTTTCTATACTTACTTTAGTATAGATATGAAAGCTTCAGAGCCAGAAATTTTCGCAATCGACAAATTTATGATCTCTGCGTGTGAGCATTGATAAGCTCGATAAGAATCACAAAGGCCTGCGCGGCATTGCAGTGCGCTCGTTACCCTGAGACAATAGGTTTCAAGTATCATAAAAGCTCAGTAATTTCACTGGCTATTCTGCTCATCAAACCGGAACACAGTAATGCTTGCACATTACTGCTTGGCGGCAGACTTCACGAGCAAAGCGGTGGTAACAACACAGACGAACACTCGCAGAAGAGTTAGTCCTACCGCTAACAGAGAGAGATCCAACCAGAACGTGAATACATGCCTGCGCAGCACTGCATTGCGCTCGTTATCCTCAGATAATGCCTCTAGTGATTTCACTGACGTTATACCCACTACTCGTCTCAAAAATATTGTTCGTAGCGTAGGTATTTTGTTACGTTAAGCTAAGAGCTACATGACTAGATAGCTCTGCCATGCTTTCAGTTGTGCATTGTTACTTTCACTTATAGTCTCAATGCCAATAACAGTTGTGATTCACTAAAGCCACATTTAAATGTTCTCGTGGTGAGTACTTACTTAATTCTTTTTAGGTTAAAATCTTTCTGTTATCTATTAAATAATTATTTTACTATTTATATTTTCGTGAGTGTCACACATTATAAATAGTTAAATAACCGGTTATAACTCACGTCATTTGTCGATATTTTCGACGTAGGTTTCGAGCGTGTCCGACGCTCTTCCTCAGGGAGTGCACGCGGCGAGATCGCAACGACCACTGGTCGAAAATATCGTCAAATGACTTGAGTAATAGCCGGTCATTTAACAATTTATAATGATAATTACTATTCAGCGAATAGTTATTATTTGGATAATTTTGTATTCTGTTTTAACATATAGTCTATTTATCTACATCTATATATACAAACTAGCTGCTGCCCGCGGTTTCACCCGCGCGGAGGTATTGGATTTCAAGGGTTTTTTTTTTTGGCGCGGAACCCTAATTATTTTTCTAAAATAAATGTCGCCTAATGTTACTTCTTATAACATCAGCTACCTGCCAGTGAAAATCCCGTCTTAATCGGTCCATCCGTTTCAGAGATTACCCGGAACAAACAGACAGACAGACAAAAATTAGTTGTTTGTTAATTAAATTAAAAAATGAGTTGTTAATTAATTGTTAGTCGGAGGATTAACTCATCTGCGAGTGTTCGTCTGGGTTGTTACCACCGCTTTGCTCGTGAAGTCTGCCGCCAAGCAGTAGTGTGCAAGCATTACTGTGTTCCGGTTTGATGAGTAGAGTAGCCAGTGAAATTACTGAGCTTATGAGACTTAATACCTAATGTCTCAGTGTAACGAGCGCACTGCAGTGCCGCGCAGGCCTTTGTGTTTCAAAGTTCTGGGTGGCACTGCAATAATTGTTATGGGCCGACGTTATGCTTACCATCAGGCAAACGACCAGCTCGTCTCGTTACCAAATAACATAAATACATAATAAAACTTAAAAAATGGTTGTCTTGTTGTAGGTACTAATAATACTAGTACTTATACTAGTACTAATAAACATAAACATAACATAAACGCTTACACACTCATACCCTCGCACTAGGATTCCCTGTGTCGCAGGTGGCATGGACATACACAGATACACATCACAAACATCCAAGACCCGAGAACAAACTTTATGCTTACACAAAATCTGCCCCGCCTGGGAATCGAACCCGGGACCCCTCGCTTTGCAGGCAGGGTTACTACCAACTTAGCTACGGAGCCGTCAAATAAATAACAATATGCATTTAGTAAAAAGCTGCTATTTTGATATTACAAACAGACACTTCAAAAATTGAATTGTTGTTTGTTTAATGTCAAAATAACAGCTTTTTACTAAACTGCATAAACACGGATGTAATCTATAAATCCCGATTATATTTCGCAGTCGGGATGCGATTCCGAAATATAAACGATCCGAAACAGTCGCTACTTACTACACGGAATCATTCCGAGTAAATTAAAATAACTCTGCAGGCCTACAGTTGAGATAGTTGTTTCGCTCATTACCAAGAATAAAAACTTTTTAACAAAAAATTTAATTGCTATTTACAGTGTGTGTGCCAGTTTTCAATAGAATCTATTTAGTGGGTGAACAATCGAATCATACCTTTTTTCTATTCTACGGCACAGAATAGATAATTACATATATGTTTCAAATTTAAATGGGTCCAATTTCGTTGTAAGTAATACCCCTCCCTATCCAATGAAAAAAGAATCGTGAAAATCGGACATACATTAGTTGACACGAGAATCTTTTATTTTTTTTCTACAGTTCTATCAACATAACAATCGTAGGTACATCTAAGAGGCAATAGGATAATTATAGAATTTTTTTACAATTTGACAGTCCACTTCCGCTATTGTTGGAATGCTTCTGCTTTGCCAGCTTCCCAACGGCGCGGGGTCGACAATGAATTTATATGTTGCTCATGAACATTTTGATAATATAATCTTAGGCGTTATCGTATGTAAATTAAATACCCTTTATATGGATACTAGCTTCTGCCCGCGGTTACACGCGAACGGCCACAACAACAGAGGGTTTTTTCCGGGATAAAAAATGTACTTCGGATTTGCACCAACATTCACACCGACCAAAAGTTTGGTAATACCTGTATATGCATCTCAAAAAGATCAGTAAAGATAAAGATACATTTATTTCTCAAAAACATGTGAGGTTACATACATTATCCATCCGTGCATGCATGCAGATCTTTTCTTTATAATATTAATTGTCAACATGTTTTGCCTAGTAGGCGTACAAATACAAGAGAATGGCGTATCTAAATCGATGTCAAAAAGAATATTAAATAACAAAAAAATAAATGCTTGTCAAAATAGTCAGTAAAATTATTGGGCTTCTGAGACTTAGGTAATACCTACAGTCTCAGGGCAACGAGCGGACTGCAGTGCCGCTCAGGCCTCTGTGTTTCAAAGTTCTGAGTGGCACTGCAATTGTTATAGGCTGGCGGTATGCTTATCATCAGGCAAACGACCCGCTTGTCATTTTACCCTATAGTATAAAAAGAACAAGTCGGGCTAGGATCGTGTGTCCTCATACTCCAAAACTTTTGTCATCAATCAAAAATCTATACCTGGCCTCGATTGGGTAAGTGGATGAGAAAATGTAAATTCTAATTTCGAAGCCCCTAGGAATTGCTACCAGAACCCAAAAGTCTAAACTCCATTGGATCGATTGTCAGACTCGATAATTTTTTTCAGGGTCTAATAATAACACACTGAATATTGCCTCACCACCTTCGACCATGTTGTCTACCACCTGATCTTAACTGATTAAGATTGCTGCCTTACCGGCTAACGACAATCGTCTTCGTTTTCGATTCCAACCCGATTAAAACCAGTAGTTATTAGACTTCGGCTGGCAGGACTTGTCTATAGTATTCGCTAGTTTTTTTTGTAACAACTTGTTTCTAACATTCGTTCTAAATTGAAAACCAGCGAAAATTCTAGACAATTCCTTCCAGCCGAAGACCTAGCGATCGCTGGTCTTAATCGCGTTGGAGTCGAAAACGAACACAATTTTGTTAGCCGGTGATGCCCCTGGTGGTAGTGGCCAAAAATTACGAGACTAAGAAATAAATACTGAGTTTAACTTCGAAATATCGTTCTTCTCTCGTTCCAAAACTGATTCTATTGTGGCACTTTAACCGTGGCGCTTCGCAAATATGCTCAGTAGGGAAGACAGCAGTAGGAAATGGTTCTGTGGATTTTTTTCCTCTTCAATTGGTTAGTGTGACTAGTTGATTACTCCGATGAAAATCACGCCTAGTAGATCTCTCTTTAGGATGTATTTAATAAACTTTTTTTTTTTTTTTTATGTTATTTGGTAATGAGACGAGCTGGTCGTTTGCCTGATGGTAAGCATAACGCCGGCCCATAACGATTGCAGTGCCACCCAGAACTTTGAAACACAAAGGCCTGCGCGGCACTGCAATGCGCTCGTTACCCTGAGACATTAGGTATTAAGTCTCATAAGCCCAGTAATTTCACTGGATACTCTGCTCATCAAACCGGAACACAGTAATGCTTGCACACTACTGCTTGGCGGCAGACTTCACGAGCAAACTTATATTACAGTTGATTAAGTGAAAATGAACTCCTTGGATGTTTGCAATTTCAGTCAAATAGGTTATTTGACTGGATTAAAAATATATTAAAAGTTCTATCTTTTACCTGTGGCTTTGCTTCCGCGATTAAATATCCCACCCTTAATCCGTAAATCCTGGAACTGTTGCTTTATTAATAATTGTTATGTTTCTAGTTTGTTGTTCGTACTCTAATGTAATATTGTATTGTCCGGAATTTAACGCATTTTCTTTCTATCTTACTGTTTTCCGAGCTAAAAAATAGCCTGATCTATGGATCATAAGTAAACTCTTTGTGCAAAAAATATAGTGAATACCTATGTCTTGATTTCATGTTCCACCATTGTTTATCTCTTATCTCCAAAACATCGCTAAATCTGTTTTTTATTAAGCACTTATTAGATAACGAGATGAGCGGTTCGTTTGCCTGATGGTAAAAATAACACCAGCAGTCAGCACATAATAATTGCATTGCCACTTTGGCCTTCGTGGCACTGAAGTTCGCTCGTAGTTTACTCTTAGACATTAGGCACCAAGTCATATAAGCTCACTAATTTCAATGATCTAGTTGTAAATCCAAGGTATTTCACAAAGTTACGTTCATAAATTGTCATTGCAGCGCGACCGGCGCGGTGGGCGGGCGGGGCGTGGGCGGCAGCAGCGCGATGCACACGTCGAGGCACTCCGTCACGTCGTCCTCTGGCGTTCTCATGGTCGGACCCAACTTCCGCGTCGGCAAGAAGATTGGCTGCGGCAACTTCGGTGAACTTAGACTCGGTGAGTGTAAACTACATTTATTTCTGGCTAGTGTTGCTACTTACGTTGCAAAACAATGGAGTTCTCCGGAATGGAAACTCATGGCTTAATCAAAGGCATTAGAACCACGATTCTATTGCTTACAACTAATTTTAGTATTCACTGTCTTTCCAATAAATAATACATATAACATGAAGAAAATGATGGAAGATATTTGAAAGGTTTAAAATAAGATTTCAACATGTTTTTAGAATCATTATCAATATTATCACTAAAGGTCCGATTTTTTAATTTCACGAGTTATTTCGAAATCACCAACATCTTAAATATCTGCCCTACCATTTCTTGATGATGTCTGCATTCGGAGTGATAGTTAGGTCGGCCTCCAATCAATGTAGGTCAATGGTTCGAATCCTACAATGAGCTTTCGGTGAAGAAGAACATCGTGGTGCAATCATATCATCTACATAGAGAACTTTTTAATGTCTGATAAGCCACTGCTCTCAAATAATTGAAAGCTCCTATCGGTGTGCTCAGTTGCACTTGAGAGCCAGTCTCATTCTGATTAAACGTATTTACCACATTTGACCACATTGCAGTGCTGCCGCACATTGGGCTTACGAACGCGGCCACTAAATGTGTCCACCTGTTGATGGGTGCGGCCTACAGTCGCAGCCATTGGTAGCCACAAAATAGAGAGAATAGAAGGGGTTAGTCGGGCGCTTTTTGACGTCCTAAGCGCCCAAGCGCACCTTAGGTTCTCTGTCTATTTTGTGCGGGCGGAGAGCAACCGGTGTTTATGATCGTAAGTGCGCGGGAGAAGAGCCACAAATGCGGCCAACGCCTTAGCTTGGGGCTCGGTCGCGGCCACTCAAACGCTCAGTGTGCGCCGATGCCTTATAAAACATAATATGTAAAATCTTTTCCGCAGTACGTAGTCGCATTAGAGGCCGCGTCCGGTGGCCAATGTGCGACAACACTTAGCATAAAGTGGTCAAACGTTAACCAATACAGCGTAAAAATACATTATTACTAACAAATCGTACGAAACGTATACTCACGCCATAACCATAGGTAATTCAGTGATTGCTCTATGAGCCGTGAAAGGGTGTGATCTAAGACAATGCTTATTTCTACTGAGCTCGTCGTCTGATGAATGTTGGTAACGTGAGATCAGTATCAATATCAATATACAAGGACATTATTGAGTGAAGTAGAGTAAATAAACGCTTGTAACAAAAGCTACATAACAAAACACGACTGCCCTAGCTAGTATCACTCGGGATGATGTAAGGATTGTAACGGTACCCCATACATCCAAATCTGTTCAGGCATTTAAAAGTTATTGTGGAATAAATAAATTCACATACATACCTGAACCCTAAAACATTACACTCCTTTTTTGTGCAGTCGTGTAAAAAGAAAGGATGTCGAGTCATAGTGATGCCGCGTACTGTTACGTCCAGCTGCGCAGTGTTGGCTCGAGCCTCATCCAAACCGCTAAAAACATTAACGTAGACGTAGACTACTCACGGAATTACTTGGCCTTCGATTTTTATGGTAACAGGGCATGCCACACTAACACCAATCTCTTTGATAAAGAAATAAATAAAACGAATTTGACAGACTGTGATTAACACCCCGTAACTGAGTTCATTCTGACGTGCTTTCACTACATCAGCTGCCTTACCGGCGAACAATCTTGTCTTCGTTTGCAATTCCAAACTGATTAAAACCAGCGGTCTCTAGTCTTCGTGTGGAAGGAGTTGTCTACAGTTTTCGCTTCTTTTCGGTTTGTAAGAACTTGTTTCCTTAATAACGTTCGTTCTAAAATGATAACCACTGAAAATTCTAGGCTATTCCTTCCAGCCGAAGACCTAGCGACCGTTGGTCTGACGGGTTGGAGTCGAAAACGAACATGAGAATGTTAGCCTGTTAGGCCCCTGCTTTGCCACGAAATGTTACAAATAACGCGGCTTCCTCGGCATGAAAATAATTTTTAGATTCTCTAGTTCAAACTTCCAACCAAAATAATTAAAAAATACGAAGGGGTTTTTTTTCAATTGTTAAAATTAGGTTTTGGCGAAAGATTTTCATCGTGAGGTGATAGCTAGCCAGGCTAGCACTAGAAAATGTCATTTTTAATAATAGAATATCTGGCCGTAGCTAAAGAGTCAAGAATAGATAAAGCGACGATTATATACTCATGGTTGCTGAAAGTGACGGGAGAAGAAAAACCGAGGATCTGACTCTGAGGCACGCCCTGGGCCGAGGCTTAGCTATTGTTCAGAAGTGGACTGATATAGGCTGATTATTATTATGATAAAAGAGTCACAGAAACTGTACAAGTGTACAATACATATCAAGTAGTGATTGTCACAGTGACCATAAGGTACGGCGCAGTAGCAGTAGAATATTCGGTAATTCGTAATCACTTTCATTAGCTTCCTGGGGCCCGATTCTCCTATTTCTTAAGAAAAACGATAGACAAACGATACAATTTCAATTCAATTACAATTTTCATCAAAATCGGTATTCTACTAATTTCACAAACGATTCCGATTGAATTGTAATTGTCTCGTTTATCAATTGTTGGTAGAAATATGTTCGGTGTGACCATTCAAATCATAATCTAAGCTCCCATAGCTGATAGACAACATTTGAAATCTATTTAACACAATATCTCGTGTTTTTTGTAATAAACATTTAATAGCGATATTTCTTTTATGGTAATAACTATTTCTAATGTTGAAAAACATATAAAACTCAACCAAAACATGATTTTAGTAAACAAAAGTGTGTGGTCGGCATTATTGGCTATCATAGACAAAAAATAAAAACAAACCAGAAGTCAACGTCACGTCAGTGTCAAATCAAAGTTCAAAATAAAAGTCGTAGAGTTCATCAAGATACAAATTTCTAATTTAATCTTTTTAATATTTCTATTATTTAATCCTAATTTATACAGTAAGCAAGGCCTCCAAAGCGACGTCACCAACAAGACAGCAGCAACAAACTCAAGGTAAACAGTTGTTCATCATAATTAATACCAAAAGTTCATAGGACTGGATTTGGTTTCGAATTTTGATGTTTTTGTTGAGATTAGGTCTCAACTGAAAGAACTATATCTGTAGTATGACATTGGAGTATTGTTCTTGATAATCATATGAAGTAGAGCACAAATTCCAGTTATCAATATTAAGTACACATACATATGTACACATTCTTTAACATGTATTTTTTTTATTAGATTTGGACCGTGCACAACTGGATGCATTTCAAATTAGGCTTGAACATATTGAAGAAAGGCATGCTGAAGCCGCTTTAGAACAAGCAAGGTAAGGGAATAACAATGTAATTTGCTTAAAAGTAACTAGCTGCACCCCACATAACGAAAAATGATGACGAGAAGTATCCAATGTCATTTCTCAGGCTTCAAGCTATCTTTTAGCAAATTTCATTAAAATCCACTCAATGGTATTTCAGTCTATATGTTACATACTGTGATATTCCTACAGGAGAGGGAAATAAATGTTTTCACAAGAGTTTGGGAACACAGCTGTATTTGAATGACAGTTTTTCTTATATCTACTCTAGACTAGAATAATTAACTTACATCTTACCTACTATTTACATAATTCATACTTAATTTTTAAGACCTGTCCCAAATATACTACTCATACAGACATTATTTTTCATTTGACTGCAAGATGGTAAGTGACAATGCAGCAGAAAATGAAGCATGATTGCCTAAAAGATATAATGATTTAGATGTACTACTTTGCCAAGTAGGTATATGTATTCTTTATTTTTTTCAGAGCTATGAATAGGATGGCTGCTGCTCTTAAAAACTATTGCCTACTTTTACTACAAAACAATATAAAATCTTAATGGAGTTGTCATGTCTATTTACATTCTTTATCAACAACAGTTATGAATGGTATATTGAAATACATCTATAAAAATAAGAGAGACAGCACAACTATGGGACCTATTCAGTAGTTGACATGCATTTTGGCTCATTACGCTCAGCATATCAAAATACACACAGAACTCACCCTACAAGAAAATTGTGAATTTGTTTTTGTTTATTTTGTTGTTTAAAAGTTTATTTTATTTTCAGAAACATCACAACGACTAAAGGAAAACAATAAATACACTTTGTAATATTTTTTAATAAATATTGTTACTTATAATAATCTTTTTTATTTCAAATACCATCAATTGATCAATGTCAAAGTATTTATTACTAGCTTCCGCCTGCGGCTTACATCTTATTACATTGTGGCCTATGTGTTATTCTGGTAGCTATATTACTATAATTTCTTCAATATCCGTTCAGTAGTTTTTAGTGAAAGAGTAACCAACATCCATACTCGGAAACTTTTGTTCTTATAGTAGTAGTAGTATAATAGTAGTATAAGGTAGGCAGTACTTTTACAAGTTCAGATTCTAATTGCTTTATTAATATAGGCCCTAAAGGAGCACTCATGAAGGTTAAAATAAATTACTCTAACAGTGGGTCTCTGTAACGTTCATCTACCCAAATATTGCAGGTAGATAGGTGCGTACTATCATCACGTTTAGGGAATGGAATCCCTTTCTGTTGAAGTATTGCTCTTCATGCACATGGAGCCTTAAAATTGCCACATGCATCCCATCAATGGAGGCCAGCACATCCGGAATAGCAAATTCCAGATAGAACCTAAAATTAAAGTACAATGAAAATAAAGCTATGGGTGGGTTATTAGTCCTATTTAAAATTGGAATAAGTATCAATTTTTGCATCTAATTAGTTAACCCTCAAGACAGTTGATATCACTTTAATCTTCATTCCACAAATAAAAAAGACTAACTTTGTTTTTAATTTGTTTCTCTCCTCCTTTCGTGTTGGCCATTTAACATATTTCCTGTAAACCATGCTGAGTACCCCAGTCACTTGTCTCACAGCCTGACAAACTGTTGTCTGCAAGACATTGTGGAAGGCACTCTGTCCCACTAATGTCTGGTAGGACCCTGAAGCCAAGAAGGCCAGTGTGATCAAGACCTGCAAAATAAATGTGATTTCATTTGTGTCTACTTATAAATCTTTAGTAATAGGTAGGTCACCTTCATTTATTTACGCCTTAGATTCGTTAAAAAAGTGAATTTGTTTGTTGATCTTACCTTTATCATGACCGGTATCCCATCGGTCCGGCGCTCTTTTGGAGAATGGGGAGTCAGCTCTTCCGCTAGATTATTTAGGTACGGTTTCCTTGCCGAGACGAAACGTTGTAATGAATTCCGTCTCGGGAAGATCACAGAAGGGATCTATTGTGCACCGCAACAACGCCCGAGGTAGTATCCCTTAGTAGTTTGTGCGCCCGAGCACGGCGACGACTTTTGCGCTCCGAAACTCTGCGTTGGCGAGCATTTATGCGATTAGCTAAACCAACTACCATATGCCAACGGATAATGCGACTCATTTTCAATTGGTATGATATATTGTAATCCAGAAGTTGCAGTGGAAGACGGAAACGCTACTGTAACAATAGCTAAAAAGCAACCTTTGCAAAATTGTTTAACAATTGTGTTTTCAAAGACAAATAACAATCGGAAGAGCTGTCAAAAAATAGTAGAATACCAATTTTTCACCACCACAATAGACAATTCATAAACGATTGATTAAGAGAATACGAAAACTATAACCGAATTTTGTATTGTTTTTCAATTGTCACAATTATTAAACAATTGTAGTAGTAGAATACCAAAAGTGTCAAAAGTCACGATTTTTTGACAATCCATTAACAATCCATAAACAATTGGTTTAGTAGAATCGGGGCCCTGATGATTTGCATAGAAAGCACAAACGGCTCGCTTTATCACGTGCGAGCGTTTCCTACGCCGAGACCGGTGTGCATCGAAAACGGTTATTGCTCTATGAATAAATCAGCATTGATTAATTGTGTGGTTCGTTCCTAATAATACATATATGTACCGTTTTAAAGATCATGCAATACATCAATTGTGTTAGTGCACAGTGTTGAGCTATATAGTTACAACCAAAAGAACACGTGTAAAATACCGTAGTGGAGTGTGCGTAGAGTTATTATTTTTGTCTATATCAGTCTGTATTTTGTTTCCATGAACCATAGCCCTTGTCCGTGTCGGTAACGTGTGTTTAACCGCTAAGCCTTTGGCGACACATTTGCAACTCGAGAATGACAGCTAGACAGTTAAATACACTTTTTCTAATACGCAATCGTTTTTTAAAGACAGTTAAAATCATAAATTAAATATGGCAAAATTATTTCGATTTCAATTAAAAGAGGTATCAAATCAGATATACCGATAAAAACCAGAAATTCGAAGTGTTATGCGCCAATCTTAAATTTTCTCTGGAATTTGTTGTAGTTATGGAGAACACGATTATAGAACAATAAAGCGCTTTTGTTAAAGCCTTATCAACATTTTTTCACGCACGTCATTTTTTGCTTTAAGACTTTAGTTGAACGAAATATGTGGAACGAGGGGACGGAGGCCTTTGCCGTACAGTGGGACACTACAGACTCAATATAACAATAATTCTGCACGTTATTTATCTTCCATCCAGCATTTATAGCAACTTGTTGCTATTATATCATCATAGAAGATAGGTAAAGATGACCATCTGAATAGATCAAGATGCAATACAAGTTTGGTGAGCACCATACCAACAAGCCCCTGCTATTATCATGTCCACATTTTTATCATTATCCAATTTAAGTTGTAACGTTTATATCTAGTGTGGTGTATACATACGTACATTTTCAAACGATTTACATGACTATATGTTTAAACTGTAAACAATAATGCTCGTGTCTGTCTTGTTGCTTTTGTCAATAACTTATAGATAAATGAACTTGACAGCCAACGAAGACTCGACGGGTATAAAGGCATGTAACGAACCGTACAGTCGACCTTGCACGGTCACTAAAAATATTCAGTTAAATACCCAAAACAACACTTATGTTCAGGATTTAAGAGTACTTGACACACTTGTCTGGTTTAAGGTGCTACATAAAGCGCGCATTAGCTGTGTGAAGATTCGCGATGCAAACAAAATGGTATGCGTTCGTAGGGCGAATGCGCGCATTGAGTATACCGTCCGCCGGCAATTGGTTCACAAAAAATGTTCGCTTCATGACCGCGCGAAATGTTTAGTTTGCGACTCGAAAATTCGCGTTGCTAGCAAAATGCGCGTTCGCGAGTTGAATGCGACAAGTGAGTACCGTAATTAAGCCGATTTTCGGGAATGCGAATGCTTTGTGATAGTAGTTTTCAGAAGCGAGAGATTTATGTCGAAGCTTTGCATCTGTGTTTATAATTTTCGGCATTTGAATGCACATGTACATGTTCCTAGTGCAATAACTCACCAAGACAGTAACACAGCGCTAAAATGCTTTTTTTATGATGATATCATTAAAGCTCTGTTACCACTGACTGACATAATATGACAGTTGTTCATCCAGATTATTGTTCTCCCAGAAGGAGTTGCAGTGGAGAGTTTTTGATAGTGTTGTACTTACAGGCAATGGGCCAAAATCTGAAACCAACTGAATGCGAAACCTGAACCGGAGTGCCCCATCGGATCTCAAAAATGTCTCGCAATGTTTCTGAACTGGTGCTTGATTGTAACTACTTTGTAGGGAACCATGTATCCGCCTAGCACGAACAATTTGACGTATCAAATTCAAATTGCTTTATTCAAATAGGCCCCAAAGGAGCACTTATGAATGTTAAAATAATATAAAATAAATAATATGGAATTCGAAAGAATTGTTCTATAACATTTTAATTAAATTTTATCATCATGTGTGCTTAAGAGCCTACGAGCCGAACCCTCCAACTCATCGGTGGGCGCGGCTAAAATGCATGCTATTTCGTCTAACATTCGTGGGACAAGGTAAGGCTCTGCAGCTATGAGTAGTACGAAGCTAATGCTCGCGCATACACAGTTACACACTCTCGTAAAGTCGCGACCTGCCGCTTCTACGCACACATGCGTGATCTTATGAATGGCGATTCTTCATTCAAAGAAATTTCGTGAATATTCGTGTGATGGCGCTCGCTTTTGTTACTTGTACTATTATCTATTCTGAGCTCTCGTTTGGTCATCGCGCCGCGCGCGCCATTTTTCATTGTTTGCTTCTTTGAGTATAAATTGTAAATTGTTTGGTTTGCCTACAGTCCGCTGCAAACATAGTAATAAGCTATATTATCTACTGTAAGTAAATAAAGTTTCATCAAAATCCACTCAGTAGATTTTGCGTGACAAACATCTATCCATATATCCATCCATCCATCCTCACAAACTTTCGCATTTATAATATTAGTAGGATAGGAAGTAGGAAGAGTAGGACAGGATTTATGTATATATATGTATGTATGTGTATAGATTCCAATGAAATTTGGTGTGAAAATAGCTAGAAGCGCGAGAAAACACACAGGGTACTTTTCAACAACATCATCACTTTTCATAATTGTCGATCTATAGAACGGAAGAAATTTGGTTTCGAGATAGCTTGAAGCCTGTGAAAGAACACAGGATACTTTTCATCATTGTCAATCATTTGAACGGATTTTATAGAAATTTGGTGTGGAAATAGTTTGAAGTCTGAGAAAGAAAGCAGTGTAATTTTCAACCTCATCATCACATAATAAAATAATCGTGCATTTGGACAGCGTAGAAATCTGCAGAAGTTATTTTCGGAAACAAATTTATCTAAGTATGCAAATAAATAAAATTGAAGTGTCTGTTTGTATTATCAAAATAACAGCTTTTTACTAAATGCATATGAAAGTATATACGGTACATAAAACAAAACCATTTTTAAAAATTTAGTCTCTTTGTTCCGTGTAATCTCCGAAATGGCTGAACCTATTTTGACAGGACTTTCACTGGCAGATAGCTGACGTTACAAGGAGTAACTTAGGCTACGTGAGCGAAACCGCGGGGTATAGTAACTGTACTGTACAGGGGTAGTAATATCTAATAGTTCTTCATGTTTTATTCTCAACAATCAAACTTGTACACTATAGACAATAACAAGTTTGTATATTATAGGTAACAGACAGTACCCTACCTATGTGTTCGACGATAACTTCCGAATGAAAACTGCCAGCGCGGGAGTAGTTACCTACGTCAGGCGGTATATTTGTAAGGTAGGTAACTACCTACCTACCTAAGTACCTACATAACTTAATAATTTTAGGTGATTCCTACGAGTATTATAACAGTCCTCCAAGTCATTATAATATATAATGCGCGGGTCAGCGACCCCACACACATTGGTACCTACATCTCATCACTCATTTCTACACAAAAAATGTCTCACCCATACTCCTGCCAGGATGACCTTTCGTTTAGATAAGTAGGTATTTTATTACACGACTGCACAAAAAAGGAGTGTAATGAGTAATGAGTGTGATGAGTAATGTAATGAGTGTGATTGTATATACATACATACAAACATACGTGAACCCTAAAAACATAACACAAAAAACTGCACAAAAGTTTTGGTGGAATAAAGAAACTCACGTACATACGTGATTCGGTGAGATTTCGATGTATGGGGTATCGCTAGAATCCTTACATAATCCCGAGCGACACTAGCTAGGACTGTCGTGGTTTTTTTCATGATCGATGTAACTTTTGTTACATGGACTTGTTTACATAAAGGTACTTTTCAACATTTATAGTTCTAGTAAGTACGTTATATAGCCTACTTGGCTTCCGGCCGTGGCTTCGCCCGCCTGGCTTAGGTACAAATACAATATCTTTATAAATTATAGTCTGTGTTATTCTGATGTATAACCTCTATATTACGTACTGTAGTTTCATCAAAATCCGTTCAGTAATTTTTGCGTGAAAGAGTAATGAACATCCATCCAAACATCCTCAAAAATTTTCGAGTTTATAATATTAGTACGATAGAAACGTACTCAGTAGCTGGTATATATTTATTATCACGTACACTGTATTATGTAACCGACCATATTTTTTATACTATTGAATAACGAGACGAGCTGGTCATTTTCTTGATGGTATAACACATATAATTATATTACTCTGATAGAATAACGCCCGCCCATAACGATTGCAGTACCTACTCAAACTTCTAAGCACAAAGGCCGGCCCCACTAGGTGGACCGATGACCTTGTCAAAAGCGCGGGAAACCGTTGGATGCGCGAGGCGAGTAGCAGCTAGCCGGTCCAAGCCGCCGCATAGAATTATAATCAAAGCAAAGGTTAGGTAGCCGGGCCACCGCCGCCGGCGCGCGGCGTTGCATGCCGGGTTACCGGCATTACCGCCCGCCGGCGCGCGGCGTTGCATGCCAGGCGCGCGCCGGCGCGCGGCGTTGCCGGACTACCGCCGGCCGCGCGCCGAACCGGAGTCCGGGCGGTGCAGTGGCGCAAGTGTGGAAGTCGGTTCGATAAATTTGTCGAATCGTAACAACTGATAAATTTATCGAATGTTGCGAGTACCGAAGTATTATCGTAAAGTATTGTAGTAGCTTTATATTTCGTTTGGATTCGACCTAGCTATTCGATAACTTTTGTCGATTGTATCGAGGCTCGATAAATTATATAAAAAGTTGATTAAACCCAATTTATCGATTTGAATTGACAATTTTATCGATCGACAAGATCCGTACTTGCGCTGCGGGCCGGAGGTACCTATGTACCTATTATAATAGACCGTATACCTACACCCATCCAGACGAATTCTCGCAGAATATCTTCTAAGAAGAATATCTCAGTCGGTCATGCTTTTTATTTTACATTTTTGAAAAAGTTGACTGACTATGGCTGGTATTTTAGTATACGAGACATAGGTAGTGTACATACCTACATGCCACTGTACTGACCAATAAATGAGTAGTAAATATAGGTGATAAGGTATAACTATAATAAGTAGAATTCAGCGGGCCCAAGCACTAACTCTTACCTATTCTGTGGCGCCGCGCAGCCGGGCGCCGCCGTCGTCGCCGGAGGATTTCAAGTAAAGCGGAGGTAAAATAGGTACCTAGGTACTCATCCAAATGGACTCTCACAGAAAATGTTCTAGAAAGATCGGTGGGTAGCCTAAAGCCTTACCTACTTATGCTTTGCTTACCTATGCTTTCACCTTTGTGTTTTACTGATTGCTTAGTACGTATTTTATCATACTCACCTACTTCTTATACCTAGCTATAGAAGACATAGGTTCATACCTACTGTAATTCAATTGCCAGAGCGACCGATAAATGAGTAATTAAATATAATAAAGGTACCTACCTAAACTCTTTTTTGGAACACCAAGTTAGATATTATAGGCATTTCTTCCATACATAATTTTCATACCTATAGCTATAAATATATGGCCAGCGCAAGCATCGGAAACTATACAACGGGACGATTTTTTCTGAATTATTATAGATTACCCCGAACAAACACAAAACATGAGCGCCAGACGGCTTTTAAAGCTAATTAAAAATTCTAGATTATAGCCTATCACATTCTCGGATGATCTCTCTTCCATTTCGTGAAAATGCTATGAAAATCATGCAGTAGTTTCCGAGAAAACAAACACAAAAACAAACACGAATTCAGCGCGCCGTAGTACTAACTGTTACCTATTCTGTTCTATCACGTGACGCAGCTAGTAAATTCAAATAATTTGCTGTATTGAATTTTAGTAGATACCTACTCGTATCGACCTACCTACAGAGTTATATTATTCATTTCATTCATTTTTATTATTCATCACCATCATCATCACAGGAAGGGCCGTGTGGCCGTGCGGGTAACACGGATAAGATCACCCTATCTCTTCAGAAAAAAAATTTGTTATATCAAAATAACAGCTTTTTCCAAATGCATATGAGAGTATATATATACGGTACCTATTATAACAAAACAACCATTTTTTAAATTTTTGTCTGTCTGTTTGTTCTGGGTAATCTCCGAAACGGTTGGGCCGATTTTGACGGGACTTTCACTGGCAGATATCTGATGTTATAAGGAGTAACTTAGGCTACTTTTATTTTAGAAAAATAATTGGGGTTCCGTGCAAAAAAATAAAAACCAAGAAAATCCAATATATCCACGCGGGTGAAACCGCGGGCAGCAGCTAGTTTATGAACTTTTATGAATATATAAAGCTTTTTTATATAACGTGTACAATAAAGTTATCTATCTACTCACGGCGAAATAACCGTAGTTTTTTTACGGCAAAAAAACGTATATGTATATAAAATAAGTGGTCTAAAGGGCTATAATATTAGACGCAATGAATTGACGCAAAGCATAATCACGGACCACGCGCAAACCATGGAAAAACCAAAATGGTGATCTTGACGCATAACGTACTGCCTAAGGTGGTGCCTGGTAGAAATCTAGTCCGAACGCTAAGGCAGTCCTCACACCTAATTCATGATTGATGGATAAGCATCAATCGCGAACCACGAGAAAACATGGAAAAACCACGATCTCCGCTTGACGCATATCGTATCGTCTATTGAGGTTGTGGCTGGGGCTTGCCGCTTGATGGAAATCTAGTCCGAGTACAACACCCGCTTCTACCTACTATTATTATTGTTATTATTGTCAGCCTCTTACGTTCCCACTGCTGGGATACCGGCCTTCTCTCAGAGAAAGAGAAATAAATGTATTTTCTTTCTTTCTTTCTTTCTAGAGAGATGGGCCATAATCCACCACGCGGGCCCAGTTCGGCTTGGTGGATGTCGCATGACCTCGAATTTTGTGGTTCTTGAACATGCCGGTTTCCTCACGATGTTTTCCTCACCGTTTTAGAGCGAGTGTCAATAATCCGCACATAACTTGATATAAGTTATTGGTGCGGGACGAGTAGAGATAAGAACTATGGTGCGTCGGATTGAAAGTCGCACAAGTTACCGCTCTCGATTCACTCTCGCTTCTACGAAAGATAAAAATTATTTCACAACCACTGCGTACTCAGTACAGACGCTGCGGTAAATAAGCGGTGGTACGCAAGTGATGTATGTAGCGTAAAGCGGAGCAGTCGTCGCTTTGAAACCAGACCGTCTGGCCGTAGTGCCGGTCTCGTCCGTTTAGTGGATTTTAGAGGTTTTTTTAGATGTTTTTTTCTTCAAACTGCGATGCGCGTGTAAATACTTACCTCGTATATGTGTAATTGTTGCAAAACCATGGTTATTTTGGTTTTTTATTTATATTTCAACATAAGCCGTGTAACCACAAAAACTAACTTTTAGACGCCTGTTTAACTCGACAGTGCCTAAAGATAAACCTCTAAACTGATTAGAAAAGTCACAACAGAGTGGAGTTAGACAATGGTTAGACACTACTTAAATCTCGATTTGTGGTTCATATTTAAACACGCGACTACGGCATGTTTAGGAGTTAAACTCTGTTTAACACACCGTAAACAAGTATTAAACAGCGTTTAACTCTTAAACATGCCTTAGTCGCATGTTTAAATAAGTAATTAACCACAAACCTTGATTTAAGAAGTGTCTAACCATTATCTACCTCAATTCTGCGGCGCGAGTACGGAAGTCGGTTCGACAAATTTATCGAATGTTGCGAGTACCGAAGTCTGATCATAAAGTATTGTAGTAGCTGTATATTCTCTTTGGATTCGACCTAGCTTTTCGATAACTTTTGTCGATTGTTTCGAGGCTCGATAAATCCCACTTTATCGATTTGAACTGTCAATTTTATCGAATTTTATCGACCGAAAGGATCCGTACTTGCGCCGCTGATGTGACATTTCTAATCATTTTAGAAGATAACGGTGACCTTATCATAGAATAAATACTCATCGTACAAGCCGTTATGATTATTTCTAAACATTTTGCTCGTGAAAGTTGTGTAGCGTTGTTTAACTTTTAGACACTGTCTGGCTAGACAAAACCACCAAAAACTATTTTTAGACGCCTGTTTAGCTAAACAGCGTCTAAAAATAGTTTTTGTGGTAACGCGGTTTTAGTTCAAGTAGGTACGTATGTACTTACTAGGTAGGTTATAGACTTGTGCTATTATCTATTCTGTGGTTATAAGTAGGTACGTACCTACTCAGTTATCAGTAAGTACATAAGTACCTACCTAAGTACTTACAACATAACACCGTATATCGGTCTTAGTCTTACTAAAAACACACCCTAAACATGTGTTAAACAGCGTCTAACTCCCAATCATGGCTTACTCACGTGTTTAAATATGAGCAACCACAATCATTTTATATCATAACTAGCTGCTGCCCGCGGTTTCACCCGCGCGGACTTTTTGGGTTCATGGGTTTTTTTTGCGCGGAACCCTAGTTGTTTTTCCAAAATAAAGTAGGAGTACCTTATAACATCAGCTATCTGCCAGTGAAAGTCCCGTCAAAATCGGTCCAGTCGTTTCGGATATTACCCGGAACAAACAAACAGACAGACAGACAAAAATATTAAAAATTGTGTTTTTGTTGGTAGGTATCGTGTATACTTTCAAATGCATTTAGTAAAAAAAGCTATATTTTTGATATTACAAACAGACACTTCAATTTTATTTATTTGTATAGATCATTTTATAGACGTTTTTATTTAGACACTGTCTAGCTAAACATGAGTCTAAAAGTTGGTTTTGTGCTAACACAATATGTAATAATAACAAATCGAATAATAATAGGTAGGTTTCTACGTAAATAGATAAGTATCTATTTACTTAAATTCTATTAATAGATTTCTATTTATTAGTATTTGAAAAAGATATAGGTAGGTAATATTATTACAAAAATACGATTTAGCCATTGTTGTACTGAAGTCAAAAATAAACACAGAACACTTCTCTAACGCAGCAAAGTCCAAATTCACAAGCATAGGTAAACATCCAATTTAGGCAAAGAAATCTGAATCCAATATAGCGGGCGGTGGCATTATCATAGAACACAATTATGATAATACGCATATCGTTTTACGTCTTCGGTCGATCACCTTGACCTTTGCTTGTTCGTAATGCCGCCCACAAATTATATAGGATGCCGCCGCACGCACCGGCCGGTCGACCGCGTCTGGTGCGAGACAGTACTTTGTCACAAACATCGCGGTGTTTCGTGACTTTGAAATGGCACAGCAGCACACAGCGGGCACTGTAGTGTGCGTGAGACACTTCCCTCCTCTCCCCGCCAGGGTGGTAAAATTTCCGTGAGACGCGCGATGGTTCGACTCGAAAATCGGCGCGCAAAAATGTACGAATTGGCTTCTGGTACTTGGGGTGTTACGGCAAAACTACTAAATGTATTTAGTCAAACCAAAGTTATTTGAAATGTCGACAAACTAAAGCTTGTTACTATGTTCTTTATTTTTGAGTTTTCTTAGTTCTTTTGTAATTTATTTACGTCCAAACTTGCGTTAAAATATGTGCTAAAATACAGATGTTTGAAGGCTCATTACTTTTAAGCCACTTATTTTTTTTCTGTATAATTAGCAGATCAACCTAGATAATGAAGAGATAAATCGATATTATTCTTAATTTTGGACTTAAAACGTCAAGTAGTGGAGTAATAACCCAAATACGGTTGTATGGAGAAATGAACGACTCGTTTTCCCTTAATAATAGACAAGAGATATTGATATAGTCTTCAAATTAACTGAATATTATGTCTCTAATAAGAATTTCGGATTCAAAACTCGTGTAGGTTAACAATTCGTTACTATTATACAACTCAAATGGTTTGTGCCTACTGATCTTGAAATGCTTACAGCCTCACGGGTCGCTTGGAGCCCGCGCACTGCTTAGACTACATGTCCATGTATAAAATGATACCATAAAGTCACGTGGTCCGTGCACTTTTTTCCATTAGGTTGAAAAAAATACTGGCTAATAATGGGAAAGACATCAACTCCACGCTTACTTCACTACATCAGTAAAGGACAATAGCAGAGCATTTTACAAATGATCCGTTCCGGTATAAATGCACTTGATAGCCAGTCCAGTTAGTATCGGCCCATTGCATAAATTATCACTAAGAAGAAATCACGTCAATCAGCTACTGTGTAAAAGGAGAACAACAGCAAACATACTTTCACATTAATTTATAAGCCGTAGGGGTTTGCCACCCATGATGCATGGTCCTATATAAAATATATTTCACGATCTGATAAAGCGTTACTAAGATAAGGGGGGTTTTCAGTTTTTGTAAGCAATTTTCGCTTTTCACCTTGTATTCGATTGCTGTATCTATATGGACCGTTATTATGTATAGCGAGACAATCTCTGATAATAAAAATTATCGGAAGGAATTACCGATTTAATTATTTTGTCGCCTTTGAGACGATGACTATACGATTAGTCACTTGATAGTCTAATCAGAATTTCAGGTAATTAATTATTTTAATATGTACAGTTATAAAAATAAATTTGTTGACGCTATGGCTAGTGCCTGCTTAATAATTATGCTAGCGAATTAAATTTGTTTCTATTTGCTCATCAAAAAGTGGCCCTAAATTTCCTAAAATACAATAAAAAAATATTTCAAAGTAGCAGTTGCGTTTCATCCGCGTTAGATTTCCAAAGGAATCGTGCATGTTTCTTGAAAATATTTATATATTTTTTTTTATATTCGATAGGCTCACGTTTGACCGTAATCTCGCCTTATGGTTAGAGACGATGCGGTCGATGGCGTAGCACGCTTGCCTAGAAGGTTTACTCTCGTTGTGAAGAGTCTCAGATTATATTTGTCAGCACTACACATACGCTGGCAACGAATTCCACTCCTTACAAAACACTCTCCGGCCCTATACGGAAAAAACGCCGATCCGTTGCTCCGTAGCTTCATGAAAAAGGACAAACACACTTATAATAGCTGCTGCGCCTTGAGACATGAAAGCGCAGCTTAGACGCAGCCACTGAAAACAGCCAACAGTGGCTGGAGCCACTGGTAGCCACAAAATAGAGAGAACAAAGGGGTGCCGGGCTCATTTTGAAACGCCAAAGTGCCCAACTGCCCAAGCGCCCTTTCTATTTGCTCTCTATTCTGTACAGGCGGGGAGAAGCCGTCGTATGCGGTCAGTGTCCGCGCGAGGTGAGCCACAAACGCGGCCACCGCCTCATCTTGTAGTTCCGTCGCGGCCACTCAAACGCTCAGTGTGCTTCGATGCCATATAAAATGTATGAAACATCTTATCTGCAGGTGGTGATCGCTGCTATGGGCGGGCGTTATCATCAAGCAATTTGCGTGCTCGTCTCGTTACCTTACAATAAAAAAAACCTTTACTGGACGATACTAACTATTATGCTACTAACAATAATATTATGCCCTAAACTACTTGTATTACGGTTCTGCAGTGTCTGGTACAACAGCCTGGGTTCCGTGTCTAGTGTTTCTGCGGCTATATTCTTCGTATTTCTGACGACCTAGATACAAATCAATACAAGAATAGTTAGCACAGGGCTATGTATGTGTTTGTTTGGCAGGAACGTGTATGCTCGCTCTGATATTTGCTTATTGAGAAAGAAGCGATGGTAGCTCGGTGGTCGGCAGTGAGGCCACCTGCTGGTCGTGGATTCGACTACAATCTTTCGATGAAAAATAACGTTGTGTTGTGATTTAAACATGATGTGTGGTCTTTATGATCACCTGGTTAAAAACAAACAAGTTGAAAATCTGTCGCCATATATTAAATGTGCCGTTTATATTATATACTAGCTGCTGCCAGCAGTTTCACCCGCGCGGAGTTATTGGATTTCATGGTTTTTATTTTTTGCGTGGAACTCTAATTCTTTTTCTAAAATAAAAGTAGCCTATGTTACTCCTTATAAGATCAGCTATCTGCCCGTAAAAATCCCGTCAAAATCGGCCCAGCCGTTTTGGAGATTACCCGAAACAAACAGACAGACAGATAGACAAAAAAATTAAAAATGGTTGTTTTGTTATAGGTACCGTATATACTTTCATATGCATATGGTAAAAAGCTGTTATTTTGATATTACAAACAGACATTTCTATTTTATTTATTTGTATAGATAAATAACAGAACAGAGAGAGAGTTTAAAAGCTTACCTTTGTTTTGTGGAAAGCTTCTACAATCAATTCCCATTTATAAAACGTGACTTAAGTAAAGTATTGACTGCTACAATAAATATAGACCGTATGTACATAAAATAACTTATTCTTTCATAATAAATAAAATATTTTGAATTTATAAATGGACCATTAATCATTTGCCAATAATTGCAAACCACAAGGAAGATTCACTATAACTGAAACACGTTCTATGAATCATTTTCTGAAATCAATTACTGTCTTCGAAGTAATTTGAACAATTGTTCACACAATAGTTCTGACGACTAACTAAATGAGTACACTTTCGTACTCTACTAGACTACTCAAGATATCCTGTCAGATTCCTTTACACAATGCACTTTGTTTTTCTGTAAGTAGGCTTTACAAAGAGACATGATGAACAAGACAAAAAAAATAGGACACTAATATGTCCTGTAGTGACGTACTGTAGGACGGCACCCCACTAGGTGGCCCGATGACCTTGGCAAAACCACGGGTAACCGTTGGATGCAAGAGGCGAGTAGCCGATCCAAGTGGCGTTCTATGGGGGAGGTCTACGTTCAGCAGTGGACGTCTTCCGGCTGATGATGATGATGATATGTCCTGTCTATACATCAGTCAGGACTCATGACTGATCTATCTAGACGCATGTACATTGTACAGCCTTGCTTATTACCACTGGTTACTACTACTGAATACAGAAATCTGAAAATTGGTCCGTAATTTCTTTTTGTAATGTTTGTGGAAATTCCGTTCTTCGCACACTAAGAACGGAATTTGTGATATTCAACCTCTAAGGGGGCGAAAGAGGATGTCAAAGTTTGTATGGAGACCGATTATTTTATGTCAGGGCAATGCAACCTTACTAATAAAAATAATAGACACGTGTTTCATCGTTTTTTTTTAAATCAACCCGGGTAAAAGTTTTATTAAGAGAGTTAACATTTACTGCGCACGAAGTCGCGCGTGAAAGTTATATATATGATACAAACGGGTCTGTTGGCGCATTCGAGAACGTCTACTTGTAACTACAATCAATGCTGCTCGATATAAACTCAATTCGCGAAAGTTTGAAAATTACTAGGAAATTAAATTAGCATTAAGTAATATTCTTTCTTATTCTAAACTCACAAGAAACAGGAAAACTCTCGGGAGTTCTCAATGAGACGGAAATAGCTCCTCCACCCACCACGTGAAGGACTAAAAGCATAAACCCAACAGGAAATTCTTTTGTGACTTTACTTAAGGTGGTTGTATTTTCATACTAACGTATTTTTCCATTTTTGGACGAAGAGAGTATAATTTTACACTGAAATTATTGTTGTTGGCTTTTATATTTGTGTCAATTGGCTGCAAATCATATTTAGTTGCAGAAAACAGTGATAGATAGATGTACAAAATAACAATGCTAGGCGATCATAAAACCATAATATAAGTAAATGGTAAAATCATGCTGACCGCTTTAACCAGCCCTTTGCAAGAATAATAAGTAAGTAGCATTAAGATGAGGACCTGATAAAAAAGACGCTTACCATGAAAACTTATTTGAACCTAGCTTTAAGAAAAAATGTTCAAAAAAGATGGGAAACAACGTTATTCGTAAAATAACACATCTCATCAATATCCCTTTCCCTAGTTGAAATTGTAATTTAGAACATCGTCAATAATGTAAATTGACTAAAAATTAAGACCTTTTCAGCTCCAAAAAGTTTCTGCAGCTTAATATGTCAGAGGATAAAAATAACAGTTTCAATTAAAGATAAGTTTGTAAGTTTGTACTCTTATGAGGTGCACTTATATTCAACTATAAGCTCAACTATAGCTCAAGTATTTACGCGATATTGTTCAGCCGCACTGGCTCACCCTAACGACAAGTCTGACGAGCTACGGTATCCTGCTACAAAATTTATAGATAGAAAAGTGACACTGGGCATAAAACTCAATGTCTTATTGTCGAAGTGATAAGGTTTCTATTGGGTCATATTGAGCGGGGCTATATGGCTGCGTGCGTATTGGGATCGGCTTCCATGCAGGGTTGCCAAGCGTCCGGCTTTTACAGGCGTGTGCGGCCAAACATTCATATAATAATTATGTCCGACCGTCCGGCTTTTATCAGGCGTTGTGTCATAAATATATAACTTAAAGTCAAATTAAAAGTCAAAGTTCATTAATAATGTGGCCTGCCTGTTTTTAATGAAATTTTTTGTTTTCGAATAAAGTTTGAATCTCCGGCCAAATGTAATGCTTGTCTCGGGCTTTTTCATTTTTGGGGTGACAACCCTATTTACGTCACTGAAAATAACAGTAGCGCCACGTGCGTGTAGTGATTAATACATACATTCCAGGGGGTCACGGTCTGACCCCCCTCGGTTTACTAAATCGATTTTTACCTAGACTAGCCTTGTAGGATACGATGCAGACATTGCGGCTTGGCTTGGTATACCCATACTTATCGGTCTTGCATTGGAATTGATTACCGATGGCTTACAAATTCGGACCAAGGCTACATGGCTATAGGTACGAGAAGGAAGGAATGATCCCCGAGAACTCCTGTTGGTTTTTTTTTGGTGACGTGAATAGCACATGTCAAGCTGGTTGGTAGAACAAATTTTGATGACCTACTCAATAACCAACCTTTTGCAAATATGTTAGTTTGTCGATCTCCGCTTCTAAACGATCACTCTCAATTTATCCATGTCCATGTCTCATTACTTAGAAGTTATTCAACTTCTTCTTTCTTCAAAGAAATACTTTACTACAATACTTCTCTCTGCCCGCGGTTTCACCCGCTTTCCCACAGGAACCGTGTATTTTTCCGGGATAAAAAGTATAAGTAAGTGAGTAGCTTATGTTTCTCTCCAGTCCTTAAACTATAAATCTATGCCAAAAAACACGTCGATCCGTTGCTCCGTTGTTGCGTAAAAGAAGAACAAACAAACGTACAAACTCACTTTCGCATTTATTATATTAGGTGTATAAGTATACATTAGAGCTCAAAATACGAAGGTCGAAGTAGTAAACATAAAAGCTACCCTGTTACCAAGCAGTAATTCGGAAGTTATACGCTCTTAAAAAGTTCTCTCCTGGTCCAAAGTAACGATGAGAAAGGGCTATTTCTCAACCTAACCTGGTTTAGAGACTGCAATTTTGTAGCACAAGGGTTGCGAGTTCGATTCTCGCAACGGCACCAAATATTTGTGGACAAAAAAGTTTGTTTTTTATGTATTCGTGTAGTATATTATGTGTGTGTAACTGTGTACGTATTTGATGTGAGACCACCATGATTCTCAGTGTTTCTGATTCCGTAGATATCTAGGGAGTTAGAAGGATCAAAAATCATCTAAGTACCTTTATTTCTTTAACTGATAAAGAGCGGCCTACTGACTGTTTGGCAAATCGATGTCAGTGACACGTACTTATACGTTACTACTTAATTTGCTTTATTCAATTCTACCGCCTATACGATAAGATTACTTTAAATCGGAAACTTATGTTGATAAAGAAAGTGACGTTCTTCGTTTTGATCGATAACTAACATAACACCTTGGTGACGTAAACGACGGGTTTTTAAGGGCGGTACTCACCGCGCGAAGTTCGATTCGCGAGCAAAACGTTCGCTGTGTGAGCAAAACTTCATGTTCAACCATGCAGGGTAATTTTAATTCACCGTGAAGCGACTGTTTCTGATCGTTTATATCTCATTGCTCCTCCCTCTTGCGCTTCCGCAAGCCTCGCCCTTCCTCTGCTTATTCTGGAAGTAGATATTTTTTTACGCTATTGAATAACGAGACGTCTTTGGCCTGATGGGTAGTCACCCAGACATACACCGGCCACCACCTTTCACCAGGTAAAGCGAGCTCAAATGCAAAGTTTAGTTCCCCAGCCAAACATAGCGAATGTTTGTCTCGGGAACTAATCACGAAGCAAACGCTCGCACAACAATACCGCGTTCGCGAGCCGAATGCTCAGGATGAGTACCTACCGTCCTTAAGTTCGGATAAAACACTTCTGGTAATAATAATTGTCAACCGATAAATAAATTCAGGTCTGGACATGTTTGCGTCTCCGCCTGTGATCCGATGTTACCTTTGGGGTAAACGTGTTCTTGAATATCGAGAAATTCGTATTGTAGGTACCAATATTGCATGTTGTAGCCCGCATTACCTAACCATTTTACATTATAGGGAAATAGGTATGTATGATAGGAGTTAAAGATCGGGTGCAACGGTACTTACTACGATCTTTGAACTATTTTTATCCAGCTTCAATGTGATTTTCCTTATATTTTACCCTATTTTACTGTACATTTTCGGTTTCTTAACCGATTCATATGAAAAATTGGACATTCATGACAATGCATTTATTTGGTTTTTTTTCATCTTTGTGTTTTTAATATTTTATTAAATAATATTAGATGTAAAATACGGTTGAAGACTGACTGACGTATTACATAAAAAAACTCCTGAATGGAAACAGTAATGCCATTTTTGAAAATATCTAGAAATAAATTATGTTTTTTTAAATTCTCGTAGCTTAGCTTTTGTCTTTTCCGTGGCGTTCAGTCAAATGCGCATTCGGTCAAGTGACCGAAAGACTGGCAATATCGCGAACGGTCAAAAAGAGATTGGTCCAAATATAGTTTTAAAGGAGTCAACACGAATGCATAGAACTGACTCTCAAGTGCAGGTTCCGGAACACACCGATAAGTGTTTAGCGAGAGAGTTTCCGCTTGAACGTTGTAGCCAGCTACAGACGAACACTAAAAATGTCCTACCACCATATGATATGGTTGCATCACGAGGTTTTCCTTTACCGAAAGCCGAATCTCGAACCATCAACCTACAGATCGGCAGTCAAGTTCACTATGATCATCAATATCACCATCAGCCGGAAAACCAGGTCCTAACCGTTCTGTGAGCGTCCGTCTGGTACCACCGCTTTGCTCGTTTAATCTGCCACCAAGCAGTAATGTGCAAATATTGCTGTGTTCCAGTTTGATGAACAAAGTAGTCAGTAAAACTACTGGGCCAATAAAACTTAATATCGAATGCTTTGTTTTGTAAGTTCTGAGTGGCATTGCAATTATAGGCTGACGTTAAGCTTTCCATGAGGCGAATGACCCGCTCGTCTCGTTATCCAATAGTATAAAAAAAACAAACATTGACCCATCGAGATACTAACCTCAAGAGGTGCAGTGACGTTTGGTTTGCACGAAATACTTCTACCAACCACAATTTATTGTTTATTAGTAGGCACTGTGTGACGCTGGTTGTTTAGCGTCTTTGCTATCTTTCACAAGTTTCCAAGGAATATTGTAACTGCCCTAAATACGCCAGATCGATTATCAAATATCTTATGAATCAGTCAAATCGACTTGCTAATTACTAGAAATTATATAAGCTGATCAACTCCAAGCTTTGCCACAACCGCTATGTTTTTACATCTTTATCCCGTTTTACAATCTTCTGATTACAGATATCAGACAGATCACATAAAAGCCTTTAAGTCTAAGCCTATTCGTAGCTGTCTGGCTGGCCTGCCTCGATAGGTACGATTAGCTGGGGAACTTTAAATTACTGAGCCATTATTGCTTCAAACTACTGAGTACTTGTATCTCCTCTTAGTAACATAAAGACATCCCTAAAATGTGTGATCACAAAAGTGGCATTAGATCCTTCACGCTCGGTGAATTGCCTCCGATAAGATAGTAAAGGCAGATAGCGCCGCATAAAACCATTCACAGGAAACATTCACTTTCCTGTGCTATGATTGATGTAGGAAAATCAAAAGCGGACGACTATTTAGTGGGCTCTTATATTATTTAACAGAAAACGGGAGTACAAAGAGGCTCTTTCACGAAAACGTACGTAAAACGTTTTTCGTGAGTTGATTGTAGCTCTAATAAATCTTATTCCATGAACCTGGAAATCAACATACATTCAAAGAACTTGCTAAAATTAACCCGCGAGTCGTTCTTGTGATTATTTCTTTGTTGTTCAAAAAAATACATTCGGGAAAACTGGAAAGAAAGTTCAACGGCTTTAACTAAAAACGACTTATTTACACGATCGATTTATAGGTTCGATTTAATGAACTAAATGTTTTATTGTTTTTTTACAGGCAAAAATTTATACAACAATGAACATGTAGCGATAAAGATGGAGCCTATGAAGTCCAAAGCTCCTCAATTGCATCTAGAGTACAGATTTTACAAGTTACTAGGCACGCACGGTAAGTCACTCCAATTACATATATTAAAAGCACCGCATTCTGAATGATGTTACAAAAATCATACCGACTCCTTAGTCGCAAGTGTACATTTAACCATCACTTCACCCTATTACCAGCACCATAATAACCATATTCGCTCAAAAACATTGAACTGATGAATCATGATTAAAACGAGGCGATGTTACGGAAATAATAAGTACCGTTTCGTCGGTAGCCTTAGTTTATGATCCGTAATTGTATAGACTTCATAACTCCGACTAAGTGTTCGAATTTATTAATAAGATCTCGCGGCACACATGCCAGTAAAGAGTCCGGTCTGTCGTATGCTGTCACGATTATTCTTGTATATCAATCACGGATCCATAGACAATATTCATTGAATCGGGATGTCGTATAAAAGCTCTGTGTGCCGCTTCCATTCCTCAAGTTACAATCATGCGCCGCGCGATACGTCTGTTCACAACTTTATGAAATCCATACAATTACGAGGAAACGATAAGTTGGAAGTACGATAACTTTGTTTTGAGACGTATTGAGCGCGTCATTGACCATTCATCATAGCTGTGTTAGTTTTAATTAGAGGATTGATGAGTTAATTTGCTCAGAGGGCATACCGAAAGTGTACTACCTGGGTACATGCGGCGGCCGCTACAACGCCATGGTCATGGAGCTGCTAGGGCCCTCACTCGAAGACCTGTTCGTGCATTGCGGGAGAAGGTTCAGGCTTAAGACGGTCCTTATGATCGCCATGCAGCTAGTAAGACCCTCCAAATATCCGATTATAGTTAGCTAGCGGCCTTTGACGCAACACCGTATCCGATATACGAATAAATTGTCTTGTTTTTAGCGAGGGTTCGCACGCCGTGGTCATGGTCGTTGTTAGGTCGGGGTCAGACCGAAAGTGGCGCGGCTTTAGTTAAGGCGCCGTCCTAAATTATTCAACGCCTTGAGGTTTAATCAAGAGGAAAATTTATGCGTTCGTATCCTGACGTGGTCTGACCGCGGCCTTTAGGTGCGACGGAAAAAATCACGTAGCAATGCTCTCGCGTCCCACAGACATGGCAATATCGGCTGCGGTGTTGCGAATTTCAGGTGCGACCGAGAGCAATGCTCGTGTATCTTGGACGTGAGTACTAATTTTGTATTTCCTATCCCCTTCCCCCTCTCCCCGTCCATGCCCCGTTACTTCTGCAGCGCCGTCGACTGCCGAGGGCATCCCCGAAGTTTACTACTTCGGCCCGTGCGGTAAATACAATGCCCTGGTGATGGAACTTCTTGGGCCATCGTTGGAGGATCTCTTCGACCTCTGCGGCCGACGCTTCTCTTTAAAGACTGTGTTAATGATCGCTATGCAGTTGGTAAGTCCTATGTGTAACTTTTGTAATACAAACGCGGGGATAAATGACTCATCGCTTGGGAACCGGATAGCGGGATGATTCACCTCGCTGCTATTAGAATGGATGTAAGAAAGTGGCTTGTTGTATTCGAAGCCTCTTTTTTTCCGTTGACGTCCTTTTGATTCTTAGTAATTTAAAAAACATGTTTTGTTTATTTTTGTTTAAGTCGATCGTTGTGGCTTTTTAGTGTAAAAAAGTCTTTATGTTCAGCTGTATACGTCTTGATGGTGATTATGTTTGGCAATAATGATGAAGAAAAGAATATGCAAAATTGCGGAACATATGTTACCTGGTCATGCTTCGATATTGTCCCAATAAAAACGTAACTCTATTGAATAGCAAAATAATACATGCAAGTTATTTACTGAAGTTTACACATCAAGGGCAACTCAAGCGTGGAGCGTGCTGCCAATTTTGAACGGCCGTTACGTTCATTATAGATAATCCATATTATAAGCCACACTCGTCTAGCATTACGTCACACGTCATTTGAATAAAGACGTTGTAGACTCGCCTCGAAATCAGCGTAGACTTTACGTTGTACAGGCAAGCCCTAACTATAATACAGACATGACAGCTAGTCGGCAATACGTGACGTAACCGATGCAGTACGTTTCAACAGAGCCTATTGGCGATCGCTGATCTATACTACACCTAGTTAATGGATTAAGTGAAGCTATAAAAATAGAAAAATGTCTGTTGAGTACTTTGCAACGTGTTTATATTATGACACCTGTGCAAGTAGGTCGACATTGTTTGGATTTTCTCAGCCTGATCCGGAACTGTACTTATATATGGCATGGCCTATTTTAGTTTCCAATATGACTAATAATATGGAGCTAGCTCCTTAGTCCTTAGAGATGGTTACACTACACTTTTATTAAGAGTTTTTATCCCAACATAAATAGTAATATCGAACTAAAAGGCTACGAGCGAGTTATTTTGCCTGTAATTGTCATTCAGAAATTTGGAAAACAAAGGCCTGCGCGACACTACTCGGTACCCTGATAAATCAGATATTGACCGTGTTACCACAAAAAATAATTATCATTCGCCTGTTTAGCTAGACAATGTCTAAAAATAAACATCAAAAATGATTATAAATGTCACAACAGAATGAAGTTAGACACGGTTAGACACTACTTAAATCAAGATTGGTGGTGGCATGTTTAGGAGTTAAACGCTGTTTAACACGTGTTTAATTTTTTTATCGTAAATCCGTAAGTTTCTTTGATGAAGTAGCTTTATTAAGATCTTTTCGAATCTTCTGATATAACATAATAGCTGCATAAGCTGCATGACCGCAGTGTGTTGAAGGACGCCGTTTTACCCATGGCCTGTAAAGCTCTGCAATCGCCCTGAAATAGTGTCGGCTTTGTTGACTGACACTTTGGCACTGACATACTTTTTTTGTAAAATCGGTTGGCAAATAAAGTTGTTTCTGAAATAACGGAATTCAGCGATGTTATGCTTACCATCAGGCTGGTGACCTGCTCGTATTACCTTGCAGTAAAAAATACTTCTCATTAATAATGACGAAGCTGAACAATATAACAAAAATAAAACAGTTATTATAACGTATAAGTAATTATTAAGATGAAAAGAAAAATAGTGACGAATGCGTTTACATTCATATATTTTTTGTGATCTCGCGGAATATTTCTGCGAAGATGTTTGTGCTGCCAAATTCTGATTCGAGATGTGTGTCAGACGAGTGAATCAGAAATTAATTACATTTTAGAACTAAATAGCGTACAATAATTCGATATATTACAAAAACAACGAGACTTCAGTCTATTTCAATACACTACCGTAGACTTATCAATCAATAGACGGTGCGTTTCGTATCCGTTAGTGAAGCAGTTATAGCCAAGTAAGTAAGCCAGGTGGTTCTTAAAGTGTGTAAACATAAAAGCCTTTCGCACACTGTTACATAAAGTTCACCATACACGAGTTTTCCAAATCCATCGCGCGCCGTCGAATGAGTGGAACGACTGGTCCAATTTCGAGCCCTCAGACAGACACTCCATTCGGAGCGCGCCATCGTTCTATTTCTCCGTCATTCTGCGTCTCGAGAACTGCCAAGTGAGCGCGAAATGGATCGTCGTATCGGCCACTGAGGATGAGTTGGAACGTTGGATTTCTAATATTTCTATCACTCCAAGAAATCCACCTCAGATTCCGCACACAAGGGCAGTTTTTGGAACGTTGAATTGGAATGTTATGGATTGGTGTACTCGTGAATGTGGGCTCTAAGAAGTATGCCTGCGCTGGTATCACAAAGCAAAACCTTAGACCAAGCATATGGTTAAGGTGTTTTCTGGTGCTCGCCTATCTCTGCAACTTCTCCGTCTATACTGGTCTGTCTATGGCCATGATATCCGAAATTTTTTTAAGTGTTTGTCAAGTTCACACATGATGACACGTAGACGCCATGCGTCAGTATCGATGCGACTTTACCGTCATATATATCAGTGTGATGGTAAGTTCGACAGATACGGCTATCGCACTGACCCACGACTTTACGGCGCCGCGCACGCACGTGTCAATGCTATAGAATGCTTTTTTGTACATTGATGAATGCAAAAAGCATCCTAGTTTATACTTATCGAAGAACTTACTGAAGTTATACGATTTTATATAAAACATAAACCACAAAAAAAAAACACTTCGACGCCTGCGGCGCAAGTACGGATCTTTTCGGTCGATAATATTCGATAAACTTCGATAAAATTGACAGTTCAAATCGATAAAACTCACTTTATGGATTTGAATTGTCAATTCTATCGAATTTTATCGACCCGAATAGATCCGTACTTGCGCCGCTGCTTAAGTAGACAGCGTCTAAAGATAAACGTCAAAAATGATTAGAAATGTCACTACAGAATTGTGTTAGACAACGGTGTCTAACCATTGTCTAACACAATTCTTACTGGCCAGGATACTCCGCGCCGCTTTCTCGCTTGCGCATCTCAACATTTTTGAACATAATCAATATTTTAATACAATTATGAAAAATCGCATTCGGGGAATTTGCTGGCAATAATATTACAAAAGTACAGAAAATGGGCAAAACATATTCCATCTTATAGATTTGAAAACTAAAGTAGATCAAAATTATTTTTTTGTTAAACTTCTGTAATGTTATTGTCAGCAAATTCACCGAATGCGATTTTTCATAATTATATTAAGTGATTGTTTATTTATCTACAAAAATGTTGGAGATGCGCGACCGAGAAAGCGGCCATCGCTTTCCGTCACGTGATCTTGCGGCCAAACGTGATCCCGTAATAAAAGAAAAACATGTATTTGTTTTATCATTCATATTTTAACAAATAATGTAATATATTGACAATGAGATGATACTGCCAACTTTTAGCGTTTGATTCCTAGTAAATTGTACGATTGTGTAACTGGCTGCTAGTAATATGTTTTCTAATACATTTTCCTTGTATTTTTCAGTTACATCGCATCGAGTATGTGCATACGAGGCATCTAATATACCGCGATGTGAAACCAGAGAATTTTTTAATAGGTAGAACTGCAACTAAAAGGGAAAAAATCATTCACATCATTGGTGAGTAAAATGTTGTATTTTACTGTGGTTTCGTATGACAGCACAGCGTCCTACAGGGTTATTTTAAATCACTCGGAATGATATCCGTGTCGGAAGCGACAGTCTTGATCGTTTATATCTCGGAATCGCATCCCGACAGAGAAATATTGTCGGGTTTATATCCGTGTTTATGCAGCTGAGTTGTCGAATCTAAGCGGGAAACTTCTCTGATCGGCGGTGCAAGTACAGAACTTTGCGATGGATATAATCGACAGTTCAAATAGTTAAAACTAGAAGTGGGGTGGTTGTTGTTGATTTTTTCGAAAACTAAAAACTGCCTTTTTCCCAAGGACGAAAACTAATCTCCGAAACTAGTTTTGCGACGGCGACAAGTTCTACTAATACTCGTAATCTGTTATCGATTGCATTTGCTATTATATTTCCTAATTTCACGAATGAAAGTGTGAAAACCGTTGCAAACAACGATAAGACCATTTTTAGATTTATGTTAGTATAGTCTTCGTTACATAAATCAGTCTTCGAATTGTGAGATGCGAATATTCATTTCATATTGAAAAAGTAGATTCGGTTTCTTTTCGTTTTCAAAACAATCAAGAACTTCTTATCTCTAATTTAAATTGTTAACCATTCGAACTGTCAATTTTTTTATCGAAAAGATCGGTAGTTGCAGATGAGATAGTGACCAAACGCCAACCTATCAACAATAATAATTGGTTCACTAATGATAATCTGATAGATATTATTCGTGAAACACCATAAACGTGGTGTAGTCATTGGTATTTTAAATTCCCATCGGGCACATTACTTATGGGATGGCCCCATTATGTATAGGTACGTGATAAATTGGTGTTTCTGTGAATGAATGTGACTTCTGCGCACGGCAGAATATCAATATGCTGTTAATTATCTAAGCTAATAGACATCACGATGTGATAGAGAGATAAGACGTTATTCCACTGGCGTCCCGCAGCTTAGGTAACTATTATCTCCGAGAAATCAATTAGATTAGACGCTACAATGTCCTAAGTGGCTAATGTTTAGTACCTTAGTGCCTCTCTTCTGTACTAGACATTGGTCCGATTCTGTCGCTCAAACTTTACTCATTTAAATAACACTGCTAAGATTCAGATACGAGTCTTAAGTGCTGGCGCACATTGGGCAACCGTACGCGGCCAGTCGTAGCCACTGGTAGCCACAACAAAATAGAGAGAACAGCAGGGTGATTTTAATTCATTCGGCCTCATATCCGTGTCGGAAGTGACTTTCTTTGTCGTTTATATCTCGGAAACGCATACCGACAGAGAAATATTGTCAGAATTATATCCGTGTTTATACAGCTGAGTTGTCGAATCTAAACGGGAAATTTCTCTGACGGGATGCGATTCCGAAATATAAACGATTGTCGCTTCGACACGGATATAATTCCAAGTAAATTAAAATAACACTGCAGAGGGGCGCTAGGACGCTTAGGCCGTTCTTACGCGCCCAAGCGCAAGGAGAAGCCGGCTTTTGTGGTCGAATGTGCGCGAGAAGCGAGCCACAAACGTGGCCAATGCCTCAGCTTGTGGCTCGGAACGCTCAGTTAGTGCCGATTGGAATGGATTGAGAAGACCCTTTCTGGAAATCAGCTAAAAGCCTCAATTAGGCAAATTGTATTTGAAGATTATATCGCGCCTTCCGGACTGGTGGAGTCGTGAAGACTTACAAACAAATGCTTAAGTTTCCGGGTTAAGTTAGACATGCCGTCATAAATATATCATCTGTTGTGTTTATTTTGTTTTTTATTTATATATACTAACCTCCGTGCTAGTAGCATCACGATGGTATATTTATAATTAAGTGACTGTAATTGTCGTTTTGAAACTCAATTTCTTTAAACCTTTACATGTATGGTGAATTAAAATGGTCATATCATGATTATTTCCTGCGGCAAAGTTCCCGATCAGATTAGCTTCTGCGCATAAATGCGTCATGTAAAGTATTAACACTTGGATACTAAAATTCCATATAAAACCTTGTCACTATAAATAAATCAAAAATTAGTTACTTATACCAAATGATACATTTTATCATGATTGTTTCCAATGGTATAGTTCCGCGACGCTATCAAATTTATAAACTCGAATGCGCTTAAAGTGCGTCATTACGCCTAGTAGGGTGCAGTGATTAGGTAACAAGATATATTACAAGAATAGTGGAGTAATACAATACACAATACGAGAAGGACTGCGGTTGAAATCTGTTACGTTATTATGTTATGTATATCGTTATGTATAACATAATGTATTGTAATTATGAGTTTTAATTGAAGCTCTTTTGATTCGCTTTAGATAGAGATAATATTCATACTGATATAATCTACCTTCCATTCCCATATCTTACGTTTAAATCATTAGACCATGGTTCATGTAGTTTCTGAGACACGGAATCTTAGCTATGTGTAATTATAATAAAAAGTAATAATTTATTTCTGTTTTATTTCAGATTTTGGTTTGGCCAAAGAATATATAGACTTAGAGACAAACAAACATATTCCATATCGGGAGCACAAGTCGCTCACCGGCACCGCAAGATACATGTCAATAAACACACATTTAGGAAAAGGTAACTATCACATAAACATAATCCGTGTTACCACAAAAAACCTATTTTAGACGTCTGTTTAGCTAGACAATGTCTAAAGATAAACGTCTAAAATGATAAGAAATGTCACAAAAGAATTTAGTTAGATAACGGTTAGACACTACTTAAATCAGGATTTGTGGTTGCTCATATTTAAACACGCGACTAAGGCATGTTTAGGAGTAAAACACTGTTTAGCACAGGTTAAAGTGTGTTTAATTTTTTGTGGTAAGACCGAATATGTATATTCGAAAAAGGCGGGGGTGTATACAGGGCGTTTTTATCGTGTACCTGTTAGAAAGAACGTGTGTGTACAAGAGGCCTTAGGTCAGGCCGGGGCCGTTTGCTGTGTGCCCGAAGAGTTTGGGGAACCTAAAAAACGAAAATTCTGCCCGCTGTTCTCACTCGCCGCGTTCCCACAGGAACAGTGCATTTTTCCGGGATAAAAAGTAGCCTATGTTACTTTCCGGTCCATAAACTATATCTTTAATACGCTATAACACTTTCGCATTTATAATATTAGTAGGATTGTAGAGTAGTAATTTTTAATGTTATTTTTTCATTAGACAGGATATACTACGAAGTTGGCCCCATTTTAATTTAAAAATACTATCAAATTCTAATAATTTATTTAACCAAAAATACAGTTCCTATATTTTAATTATTTCCATTCTATACACATATATTATGTATCAGAAGTCAAATACATAATACAGGGTGTATAGAGCGTGATCGTAGCTACATTTTTTATTACAACCATTACTTGTTTTGTTATGTTATATATTATGTTAATCTTTGATCAAAGCGGTGATAAACGGCCAGAACAATAATTAATTTTCCACAATGGCTAGAATTGATCTTTATTACTCGTTAGATCCTATTTCCATAAGCGCAATGGTCAATTAAGTATACTGTTACGGTATACACGTACGCCTAGGATGTTCATGCGTAGCCTAGTCCGCCTTGTGTGCGTAACATGGCTATGTCTCATCTAAGAAAATGTTAGTCAAATAATAGTTGTTAATAAAACACTGTTTTAAACTTTCACGGTTATTTACTAATTCACACATTATAACGGGATATTTACCGTGATTATTGTTGAGCGATGAGCACCCGATATTTCGACGCTGTTGCATCATGTTCACGGGAATACTGTGTTCCCGTGAACATGATGCTTGCAACAGCGTGTGAACATGATGAAGAGACCTGTCAAATTAATCCACTTACTTGTGTCTAGTGTGAATTTAACGGCAATGAATTAGGTTGCGTCTAATTGATCAAGGATGAAAGATATTTGACAGTTCTAAAACTAAATTTAGATCTGTTATCTTCCATCTCTCTCTCTCATGTTATGTTTTGGAAAGAGAGAGAGCGAAATTAAAATTCGGTTTATGTATGAAACGACAGAATCGACACTTATTGATTTCAGATATGGATTTATGTTATGAGTTTATGTAATTTAATATAAAATGTTTTCTCGTTTTCAGAACAATCTAGACGCGACGATTTAGAGGCTCTCGGGCACATGTTTATGTATTTTTTACGTGGTTCCTTACCCTGGCAGGGTTTAAAAGCTGATACACTGAAAGAGAGATACCAAAAAATTGGCGATACCAAGCGTGCGACACCTATTGAGGTAACTGTTTTTTAAATATATATTTAACTATCACCGATAATTGGATAGATTGTTAAACTGTGTACTGATTGGTTTCTAGTGCATGTTCGTTCACAATCTGACGGCAAGACCCGGGTAAATTATAAAATATCCAATTTCGAAGAGTATATTGTAAACAAAAACGTTGAAACAAAAATGTTCATAATAATTCTACAGTATGCACCACGCAGGCTCAGTGCGGCTTGGTGGATGTCACATGTCCTCGAATTTTGTGGTTCTAGAACATGCGGGTTTCCTCACTATGTTTTCCTTCACCGTTTTAGAGCGAATGTGAATAATCCGCACATAACTTGATATAAGTCATTGGTGCGGGCCGAGTCGAGTGTCGAACTATGGTGCGTCGGATTGAAAGTCGCACAAGTTCCCGCTCGGACACACTCGCTCTGTCTGTCTTGTATATTAGTAACTCAATGTATACCACCCAGAAGAACACTCGCAGAGTCGCAGCTTTTAATCCTACCACTTGATAAATAATGTATATAGTAGAAGTGTAGTTGAATGTATAGTTTAGTTAGTGGTAGGACTAACTCTTCTGCGAGTGTCCATCTGGGTTGTTACCACCGCTTTGTTCGTGAAGTCTGCCGCCAAGCAGTAATGTGCAAGCATTACTGTGTTCCGGTTTGATGAGCAGAGTAGCTAGTGAAATTACAGTAAAATTATTACTCTCATAATGAGACTTAATACCTAACGTCTCAGGGTGCAGTGCCGCGCAGGCCTTTGTGTGTCAAAGTTCTGAGTTGCACTGCAATTGTTATGGGCCGCTGTTATGCTTACCATCAGGCAAACGACCAGCTCGTCTCGTTACCAAATAGCATAAAAAAAATGTAAACCGTTCGCTGATCATTCCAGGTGCTATGCGAAGGTCATCCCGAAGAGTTGGCCACTTACCTGCGCTACGTGCGCCGGCTGGACTTCTTCGAGACGCCCGACTACGACCAGCTGCGGCGCATGTTCCGCGACCTGTTCGAGCGACGCGGGTACGTCGACGACGGGGAATTCGATTGGACCGGCAAGACTATGGTGAGTACCGACCACTCGCTGCTTTTTTTCCGGGATAAAAAGTAGCCTATGTAACCTATGTTACTCTCCGGCTCATAAACTAAATCTATTACAAAAATCACGTCGATCCGTTGCTCAGTTGCGTCGTGATAGAAGGACAAGCCAGCAAACGTACAACCGCACTTTCGCTTTTATAACATTAGGATAGGATATATTATATTAAACTAGCTTCTGCCCGCGGTTTTCACCCGCGTTCCCACAGGAACCGTGCATTTTCCGGGATAAATAGTAGCCTATGTTATTCTCCGGTCCATAAACTATATCTATGCCAAAAATCACGTCGATTCGCTGCTCCGTTACTATGTGAAAGAAGGATAAACAAATACACTTTCGTATTAATAATATTAGTAGGATAGTAGGATGCATGCAGGGAATAAAGCTGCTGCTTTATTATACAAATGAAGCAACTACTGCTACGATATTTGTTTTTGTACTACTTATGGGAACACTAGACGAGCTGGTCGTTTGCGTGAAGCATAACGCCGGATCATAACAATTGCAGTGTCACTCAGAACTGTGAAACGCAAAGGCCTGCGCGGCACTGCAGTGCGCTCGTTATACTCTGGAACATTAGGTATTAAGTCTCATAAGCCCAGTAATTTCACTAGCTACTCTGCTCGTCAATCCGGAACTAGGCAGATTTATTCCATGCAGGGAATAAAGCTACTGCTTTATTGTAGAAATGAAGCCGATTAGCACCGCTTCGGAAATTATCACTAGAAACGGGATGTTTGCCATGTGTATTATTTGATTTGAATTTCCGATTCAAATAATATACATGGTAAATATCCCGTTTCTGGTGATACTTTTCGTAGTGTTGATGACCATGACAGTTTAAAAACTGCTTCAATGGGTTCTACAGCGTTAGGATGCAAGATTAGGGAAGAACGCGGGTTGTGTACTGACATTTTTAGAGCAATAAATTACCAGTGAAATTACTGGGCGTATGAGACTCAATATCTAATGTCTCAAGGTAACGAGCAATGCAGTGCCGCGCAGGTCCATGTGTTTCATAATTCCGTGTGTCACTGCAATTGTTATGGGTCGGCTTTATGCTTACCATCAGGCAAACGCTCGGCTCGTCTCGTTATCAATTAGAAAAAAAAGGTTAGCACCACCACTTTTTACACAATTAATTAGGTAATAGGTTTTATAACTTTAGTTCGATGCAAGATTAGGGAATACCGGTACCTTGGAGCAATTTAAGGTTTTTAAATAACGCCGATTTGTAGCAGTACAACTAATTGACACAGTTTTTATAGGTTCTGGGTGGGAATAACATAGTTTCAGAGTCACTCGCGATGCAAGATTAGAGAATAGCACGGTTTCACTATACTTGCATGTTTGTACTGTTGTACACGATTTTGCCGGCATCTACAGAACCGTAAGATTAGTCAGAAGCGCCGCTTGATTACTAGCAGATTTATAGTGATGACAGAGTAGAGAGTCGTTTCAATAACAACGCAGCCTCTTAAAGAATGCAGATTTGTAACGACGTATTTTTAAAGAATAAACACTGTTTCAATACTCGCAAATTTTGAGTTATGCAAGAATAGAGTATGGAATAATGCTGTTTCTATACCCGCAGATTTAAAACGATGCAAGATTAGGAAATAACAACGCAGCTTGAATCTCCGCAGCTTTATAGTGACGCAATAATAGAGAATTATACGTTCTCTTTACTTATACAGTTTTAGTGATGCAAGAATAGGGAATAACAGAATTTCAATATGCAGGTTTAGAGCGATGCAAGATTAGGGAGCATCGTTGTTTGAATACTCGCAGCTTTGTTACAATGCAAGGGAATGACCATTGCTTTCATACCCAGCTTGATTGAATAATGCTTAACACAGTGATCTAAACAGGTGTTGACGTAATTTTTACGTTCCAATGTTTTCGCCGTGCTACTAAATTCACCTGTAATTGTATGGCTATATTCCGCATGTCATTATTAACTCATCGTTTTTGTAATGAGTGCGATGGAAACGCTTGTGAAAATGGTGCTTAATGTCGATTTATATTCATTGGATCGTCCGAGCATACATTATCTTATCCACTTTAATTATAGCGAAAACCGCACCAAAATCCCCGTTGTAGTAGTTGAAATAAAACCAAACGAATAGCTACTTTTATGCTATTTAGAGATAAATTAGATCATACTGCTTTCTCCTTATTTACATTTACTAAGTTAATTATTGCAATAATTAATTGAGTATTGCTTAAAGATCCGCTGAATATAACTCGACACTATAGGATTATGCGTACTAATGAGGTTTGCGGTGGTGTTAAATGTCACTACACTACTAAAATGAAACCAGGGGCCTGTTTCATAAAAAATATTATTCTAATATTATGAGTATTGGCCTCATATTTTATATGATAAAAGAAAAAAAAGCTCATAATATTAGACTAATATTTTTTATGAAACAGGCCCCTGTCATTTGTTTTGTGTACTTCAGTAAAACATGCGTCGAATAGTTTTATCGTGTATGTGTCAGCAAATCATTTCTAAATTATGATGTGTCTTGTGATAATTTCGCGCCACAGCAACCACACTTGTTTGCAAATTAAAATAGAAAGTTTATTATTTTTTCACGATTCTTAAAACGTGCTTTAAGTCTACATTTTGTATTAAAACTTTGTAGAACATTGTGCGCTTTTATATTTATCGTCGAACGGCACGCTTCTGCCGTCACGATACAATGGGAAACCAAAATTTTTGGAGTTGTTGACAGATGATTTTAATTATCCGTCAACGATAGCATCATGCCGTGCATGCTGGACGTCAATAAAATTGTATCGTGACGGTAAAATCGTGCCGTTTGACGGTTAATTATAAAGCGCCCAATGTAAGCAAAAGTGAAAATGATAAACTTTTCTCTCCTTAATCATATTCACATACATTCATTACCTTGACATAAAGTGAGATAGTTTTAAATTGAATTATGTTTTTAAAGTAGGTAGTTTTTATTTAGCCCGGCGTGAATGAGGTCGGGTATTTGACTCCCATACTACTTGCATTATTCAATGGAATCTTTTCTCAGAAAAGCTTTATTACAAAATTTTACGTGTTATTTACCTGCTGAATCTAAAATCAGGCTAACGAGACACTTGGATATACGAAAATTTAACCACATCATTGGTGATTGTCAATCTCTACCGAGAGCATACCAATGTTCGTTTATTCTAAAGTTTAGTGAGAACTTAACAAGATACTTATAGAGGGTTGTATTGTAAATTCCTGTTTCTTGTAACGCTGATGCCTGAGTGGAAATGAGATAGTCAACAGATCCGTAGTTTGGAGGCTCGTATTTCCATATGGTTTAGAATTTTGTGAACGAAAACATCCTGATGCAACGATAGCGTGGTGGCATTATGTAGTGTTCGTCTAGCCTTCTCAAGTCGAAGATATGTCGCCAAGTGCCTGTTGGTTCGTTCTAGAGAGCTAGTTCCTAGGCCGGTTTAGTGTATTTACCACTATCGACTACATCGTTACTTAAACTCAGGTGAGATAGTGGTCAAACGCTAATTATCTCTCGGACCCCATAATATAAGTACTTAATACCCGACCTCATAGTCGGTGTGATAATTTGTACTCACAACCCCCATAGAAGATAGACATACCTTTTTGAATGGATTAGACCTTTTTTCGTATTTTTTTTAGTCTGTATTATGGGAAGAGCACGAGCGACGTATTAAAAAGTTCCTAGCCGCCCTTTCAGACAGCGAAAGTTCCAGTGAAACTACCGACGATGGCACCTTAAAATCCAATCAAGGTGCGAAGGAAAATGAGAAAGCGCACAATACAATAAATTAATATACAATTCGTCTGTATCAAATACTAAAAAGTAAAATTAGTTAAAAGTATGATAAACGAATTTTATCCGTATAATTTTCCTGACCTCATTCACTCAATGCTGGGTAAACGTTAAAATAGTTGCCCAATTGATGTTAGCATTACAAATGTAGGTCGTGCAAATCATTTTGAGTTCTCTGAACGTAGGCCCAAGTGCGAAATCGTGCTTAGTACAGATGATTGGTTAACTTTCGCGCATGGTGTTTGTTTACGAACGTAGCGCTCACACTAATTCGCGGCGCTGCAAGATACAAACGAGTGGTGACTATGACTCATCTCAGCATCCCTCTGAAACCTAGAATATGCGTACTACCCACTCGTGGTTACTTCTGATGGCTCAAAAAGGTTCGCGCGACTTGTAACACTTTTACTTAAGTCCTGTATAACAAGAAATAGATAACCCTTTGTAAAAACTTTGTTGGGACTGGTTCACAACATTCATGCTAAGCATCATTAAACAAATTATACAAAATTTGGACTTGACACGCTGATTAAAAAGTATAAGAAATAATGCAATAGCCAAATATAATGTGCGAAGTAATCGCTTGAAATGTAAGCTATCCTCTTATTCATAAATCGTCAAACATCAAAAGTAGCTAATATCAGTTCTGTCTCTTACTCGCGCGTCACATTTCCCGTCAGCGGGAAAAAAAACAAAACGCTCGTCACTGGTTTGGAAGACGTTTTTTTTATGAATGAGAGTGAATGTTTATGTTAAACTGATCCAAAATTAGTGTAATTTGGAGCTCGAATCATTTTCCTAGGAATTTTTCTGTAACACAAGTTTTACACTCATCGCTTGCGCTGACCGTTTCATATTGTCACGTTATAGAATGCACAGTTTTGAAATAACCTGTAATTTGAAAAAAAAAACGCTTAGGTTTAGTTCAATCTCTTTGACTTTTAGTCTAACAGGTTTGTGCTTTGTTATTCTTTTTTTTCTCATCGTTACCAGTGCAAGTGCAACCCGACCAATGCTAAATAATCGTGGTGGTGTGAAAAAATGTTGCATTGTTCGCATGAACTAATTATTTTGATGAAACGCTGATAACATTCAAATGTAGGCTTGGATTCTCACAGCTTGTTAATGTTCACGACACAAATTGTATGAAGTTATTATTTGGAACTTGTTTTATGAAAGTATTTTATGTTCATTTTGTTTTACCCGAGCCGGTCAAGCTCATGTATCTAAGAGCCAGGAACGATACAAAAGTCATTATATATTATAATTACTATGGTAACACAAATTGTGTCAATTGGAAAATACCATATTTATAGTATTTTGTCACTTTTTACTCTATGCATTATGAAAGGTACATACAGCATCTTGTAATCGGACGATGTGTTACCGTTCACCGATCACTTACTTTTAATATTATGTTTTACCAATGAAGGCTAACATTTCGTGCCGTTAGTCTCACAATTCGGCACTTCTGTTTTTCATTCAAGTTAAGCCCAATTAAACATTTAATCATCTTCCAAAGAGAACAGTCTCAATTCAACCCATAAATTTATATGCTTGTACACTTCTAACCTTCATTAAATGAATCGGTTTAGATTTTTGTGAAAGTATTTTGGCGGTGCACGGTGGTGGGGCTAATGTCAGTCCTCATATTCCAATATCGCATTATATGCATATTGCTTTCATGCAAAAAGTTCACACGTACACATCGGTTTTTTTATTAATATTTTGCTTCTGTCGCCCTGCAAAATATTTAACTTGACATTAAATTTATGACGGTACCATTAAATTAGTTAACTCTTAGACTAGCGTTGCTAATTATTATAGTTGTTAAATATTTATTACATTTGGTTATTAAAATGTTTACTTATCTCTGTGTTTTTGTGTAGCTTGTGGAATTACTTTGCGTGACGTTAATTTTTAATCTAGCTATGATGGTAGGATAAAATCGAAATATTATGTTACAATTAATATAATTCTCAGAGCTCAACGTTAAGAATACGTTAATGAATTGATATAGGGCACGTAAATCTTTTTGAACTCTCTGAACGTAGGTCCGAGCACGAACCGCATCGTACAGATGAGTGGTTAACTTCGCGCATGTGTTTATGTACAAACGTATCACTCATACTAACCCACGGCTCTGCGAGGTGGTTTTTCCTTCCCCAAATTCCTCTCGTTTCCCTTTGACATCTTCAATATGCATTATCATCTACACGCGCTACTACCAGGTGTTAAAACGATTTGCGTGATCTTTACTCACGTCATTAACTATATACATACCTCAGTGGCAGATCTATATAGAGTGTGTGATACATGATCGAGCTGCCTGTCCGTTTGGCGTCAATCGATGTAGTGGCACGGTCGAGTTCCATACTAATAATATGAATAGTTACTGCTATCTGTTGTGTCTCCTCACTACTCCAAAGCTACTGAACCGATTTAGTTTAAAGGCAGTGATGTAGCTTAGAGCTCAAAGGAGACATAGAGTTTCTAGTCTCAGATTGTGTACTCACCCGCTGTAAGACTTGAGTCCGGACAGAATAGAATTCGTCTTACGCGCTCGAAAGTAGCAGCAAACTCGATAAGTTTGAAAAACAGTTCAAACTCTTCAATTTTAATAAGACAACGTCATCAACATAGATTGCTTCTTACATCAATCTACCTGTCTACAGAAATAGGATAGGTCTCTAGATACATACATAAATTGTCTCACACCATGAATGTTGCATGTCGCATGCTTACCGCTTGTCTGCCGCCAGCCAAAGAACATTCACGTGATGAGAATTCTTCGCAATGCACCGCCATCGAATGTCGTTAAAACTAAATCTGACAAGGTATGTGGTGAATGGTGATATATGTTTGGTGTTGGGTTTGTACGCATTTTCCGCACGTTATCGCTAGTGTTAGAAACAAAAAACTTTAATAAATAAATACAGGGATCAACCCCTTTCTAGGATTATTACCTGCATCGTTAGGAACCAAATAGGCACCAAGGTCCAAAGTTGCATAATGCTTAGACACGAAACATATACTTGCGGATAATTATTTCTACGTCCTCTAGAAGTCCATCGACCTTTTCAACGGGAGCTGCCTCTTTCCTAAAAACTGGAAGTAAGCTACAAAACTAGAAGTATTCTATTCGATAAAACTAGAAGTATGCTATTCGATAAAACTAGAAGTAAGCTATTCGACAAAACTAGAAGTATGCTATTTGGCAAAACTATAACTATTCTATTTGACAAAACTAGAAGTATTCTATTCGACAAAACTAGAAGTATTGTGTTCGATAAAACTAGAAGTGTGATATTCGACGGAACTAGATGTATCTAATATGCTATTCGACGAAACTAAAAGTATGGTATTCGACGAAACTAAAAGTATGGTATTCGACGAAACTAGAAGTATCCTATTCGGCAAAACTAGAAGTATCCTATTCGACAAAACTAGAAGTATTGTGTTCGATAATAGTAGAAGTGTGATATTCGACGGAACTAGATGTATCTAATATGCTATTCGATAAAACTAGAAGTATGCTATTCGGCAAAACTATAGAAGTATGCTTTTCGTCGAAGTTTTAAATTTTAAGACTACGGGAGCTTTTGTTTTACAAAGAAACATTACAATGATTTCAGTCGACACCAGTCGGTTCCATACAGACGGGGCACGAAATCGTCGTATCGCCGAACCGCGATAGTCATCAACCTTTCCACAAGGTAATACAATTTACTATATTAAACTTTACTGTGTCTCTTTTTTACTGTTACGATTATGCTACATTCTAGTACACATCTTACTCAAGTAAAAGAATCACATTCAAAACGGTAAAACTTAATGGTTACAAAAATTAATCTACCCACTTAACAGCAAATATAATGCTGCAGTTGTTCGCAAACACAAGACGGTACTACAATTTACCACCATAAAGTTATATATATTTAGGTAATAAACTATTATTGATCAATAAATCAACCGACACTCCGAAATTTACAAGTGGCGCTTATTTTATGTGTTTTTTAAAAATAAACAATAAAATGATCTAATTTGAAAATCTCTCTTTGGAATTAAGTTATTTTCTCAAAAAACAATTGAGTAAAATGTGTATAATATCGCTAAATAACGAATTAAAATTGTCTTATTATTTTCTTGCATTTAAACACTTATGTAATTATTAGTACAATGATGTCAGTAATTTATTTATATATCATTCGTTTTAGTGTACTAGCTTTAGATTTAAATTATTGTCACAAGAATATTGTATGTCCGTCAGTTCATTAGTCAACATTACGTACCTACCCTCTTAATATCAAAATATCTTGTTTAAATTTTTCTCTTAATAAATAACGTTCACTAGTTAAACATTTCTTATAACTCTTCTTTAATCACTCTGTATTTAACTATGTTTCTCCTAAGTGTTTTCTAATGTAACTGACAGACCAACTCACATTGCTTTTTTGTCGTCACAGGATGATTTGTGTGATTATATGATTGGTTTGGTTGAGGACGATGAGACAGCGCTTATATCCGAAGAGGTTTGGTCGCTTTACATACGATAGTTGTTGTTTTTTTAGTCGGCTGACCCTTCGCCAATCGCCTCGATATTCTCCATTTTTAGTTCCCTTTTCTCAGAGAATCCATGCTCCAAAATACAGCGTATTTTTCAGTAAATGCAATTTAGAACATTACTATTTATTACTATCTGATAAGTGATTAAGTTTGAGCTTAGACACGCTGTCTGCGTTTTACAAATTTTAATCATACTTCAAAACAGCAGCAGTAATATGTACTATTTTTAAGCATTTTACTGGAAAGTAATGTCTGTTCCTTGGTCTGTCGCCTATTCTTAATGTTATTCCAAATTCTAAACGTAGATCACATACCTGCCACACCAGAATAAATTAAAAAAAATTTACGCCATTTTCATCCTGCAGTTTGCTTGTGCTTCTAGGGTTTGCTAGTCCCTAACAAAGTCATATTTGTGTGGAATTTCCAAAAACAGGTTCGATACTTCAATAGACAACTCTAAGCGTATCCTTTTTTCCTCATTCCGGCTGATATAGAAAAATATGCTTACCGTTGTGCTCCGTTAGAACCACTTTTGTGTGACCTTTGAATAATGCTTGGGAGTGTCTGCATCAATCGAAAACACTATCCTTTTCTTTTCGTTGGGGTTTAGTTGAGACCCATGATTTTGTTTGTTGATTTCCGGTAGCGCTGCTAAATACCTACTCCCCGTAATTTTTTTTATCTATTTTCTTATATATAACAATTTAAGGAAAAACATTGAATCATATGGAAAATAAAAGCAGAGTGTTACTCTGGTTTGTCTACTGTGTTCGTTTTAACTGATGGAAAGTGACGAAGCGCGCGAATGCGCGGTATAAATGACGTCTTTGCAACACATTTTCATACAGTCACTATTCTATACTGAAACAGCGTGGTAGATTATGAACCATACCTGCTCAGAAATAAGGCCTGTGTCCTAGCAGAGGAAATGCAATAATAACTTGATAAGAGTCAACAAGAATGCGATTCAAGCAGCACAACACGTTGGGATCGTTTCAAAGTCATAGAATAAGGACAATTTGATTTGCTTAGGCTGATATTCAGAGACGAGTCTAAGCGTGGACTTTGTCTTCCTTATGTCAAAAAGTAGTGCTTACGCTCTAATTTGTATTCAGAGACATTTGGAACACTACTTAAACTTAGCGTATGCTAAGCAAAGCCTGAGTAGTCAATATCGACTACTTGAGCCGCTCTCAAAACAGAAGTGGCGCCACCAAATGATAACGGTAGAAACCATAATAACCAAACATTGAAATGTCAAACTTCAAAACTAACATGTTTCATTTATTATAATATCAAAATAGATTTATAGCATTAATATTGTTGTTTCACTCACTCCAGTGACATTTTGTATATCGCTATCTTTGTTGTATTGCTATTCATACATAAATGATAAAACCGGTAAACGTTCCGGTGAAAAAATTAAAAACTTAACAGCCATAGATAACGAGAGTGTGATCTTAGCTTAGACCGTGCACGAACTTTGTTTCTGAATACGAATTCGATTGAGCGGCTTAGCCGATGCTTGGCTAAGACAGTTCTTAGATCGTTTTAAGCTGTCGTCTCTGAATATCAGCCTTAGAGTCCAGGGACAAACTTGACATCATGCGCGTAGTCTGTCCACTCCCATTGTTTTTCAATTCACTGAAATATTTTTTACGTAAACTAACTTATAACCTCCAAGCAGAACAAACATGACAGACTCATCTTTCTTTCCCTAATTTATTTTAGTAGATACAATGTATTATGAAACGAATTTAAGTAAGATATGACTTCTATTGTTAGTTATTTTACACTGTGTCATTCATTTCATCACAAAGAACTTCCACATGTTCAGCGCGGTGCCTTTCAGATGGCGGCGCTGGCGGCGAAGGAGTTCGGGACGGGCACCGCCAACACTGGTGGTAATTGGCCCCATAGCGGGAAGGCCACCCCACTTACGGCGGGGCACCTCACACCGGCCGACAGACATGGATCTGTGCAGGTAATGGCAATGAATATAATGGAAGAACATTTACTCAGCACACACAATGAGAACATATAAGTAGGTACATAGAAAAACACACATGAAAAGAACATAAACAATTTAATACATGATCGTTTTAAATTTTTTACACTGCTTAACTAAACTTAAATGTTTCTTGTATCAAAACTAACTTTAAATTTTCGCGTTTTGCTTCAATCTTCATCATACGGGTGGCTCAGGAGTGGAATTATTTGCCGGCCTCTGTTTCCCAATAGCTATATCATTTGGGAGTTTTCAATTCGAGAGTGAATAGGTTTCTAGGCAAGCGTGCTGCATCGTCAACCGCATTGTCGCTTAACATCAGGTGAGATCTTGGTCAAACGTGGCTTATTTCATATTAAAAAAAACTAACTCTTTTTTTACCCATAGATATTTTGGTAATGTTGCAAGCAAAAACATAACTAAAATTAGTTCTTGTGTTTAGTGACTACGCAAAAAATCTTATCATTGCCAGTACAGATATAAAAAAGCTTGCAAATTCACTGTCTGCTGCGACAAGGATTGGCTTAGCTTACATTTAAATGTAATCAAATTGGCAATATAATTAAACATTGCTAAAGTGGATAGATTTTGGTCATAAAATGTATAATTAAATATAGTTTTATTTATGTTTCTACTTACGTCTGGCAAACACAATTAGCACATAGCATTATGGATTTATAGAGCTTGCTAATCAGTCTTGAGACAAAAAACGAGCTATTTGCGTACATTTTAATAACAAACTATAATTTGTGCTAATTTCATCGTGTGGTTTCGATCATGCTGCATTGACCATGGTCACGAGAGAAGAAAGTGTCTTATCGGATTACAAAATATATGTTTGAAATTAATTTGTGCGGGAATAGACTCGTTTTTGTCTTTCTATTCAATTCGCGAAAGTTTTAGTCAAGAATTTTACAGTGTATACCATCTATATCATCACTTGTAAACAACAAAATGAATGTGTGTAACTGTGTAGTGTTTATTATTACTCAATTTCCATCATAAGTTGCATCCTTATGTTATTTCATTTGTTGTGATGTTGAATGTGTTTTCATAGTTCATATACTTTAAAAAAATAAGGTAATATAACTAAGCATATTGGCATGTTGTATTCAAACCTACGTGTTTATATCATCCATATTTTAATTTATTGTTTATTTATATGCAATATTATATTTTTTGTAATGGTGAATGTATATTGGTGTATTTATTTTTTAGCTATTGAAGAATAAACATTTTCGGTATGTGAAATTTCCCGGCTCGGTTTCAACGGTCAGTTCTGATTATGTGGCAATTTGTGCTCGTGTGCATGATGCTTTACATTGTTGTGCTATTGTATGGACACGCCTTTATTTTCGAAAAGCATAGCCTGAAATAAAGCATTGCCAATATTCATTCATAGTAATTACTTTAGAGGTTTTTTGAGCTATTTGTGTTTGTTTTAAAGCTTTGAAACGAAATCATCGCTATACTGACTGAAAAATACTCAGTGAAATTACTGGGCATAATTATGACGCCGGCTTTTGTGTTTCATAGTTCTTGTCAGGTGCTATGCTTACCATCAAACATACGAAATGCTCGTCTCATTACCTAGTTGTCTAGTTATAAAATAACATATTCTATGGAATAGACCAGCGATACTCAAAGTGTGTTCCACGGAAGCCTAGGGTTCCGCGATACTCCTGTAGGAGTTCCGCAAGAATTTAGAAAAAAAATCATGGTACTTTTATTACGCTTATTAGTAAAGAATACACTTTTAATAAGAACTATTGTTTTATTGTAGGGTTCCGTCATGTATTTCGCTTTCCAAAAGGGTTCCGTCACCGAAAAAGATTGAGAACCGCTGGTATAGACTATCCGGTGGTCGAATCGATCTCTAAACAAGTCGTGTAAAATGAGTCAGTCTTATTCCGACCGCCGAGCGGAGCTGTTGTGGGCGCGTGTTGTAGTATTGGTGGGCTGACAGTCAGGATTCTACACATAATATAATATAAAACATACCGACACAAATTACGAATGAGCTGGTATCGTAAGAGTCGTAACGTTTTATGACAGTACCCATTCGCTACATGTTTATGGCTAGAGCAGTCGTTCCTATTACCGGTACTTTGCATACGACACTCTTCGTTTTTATGGAACCGTAGGTCGTAGATATTTATATTATAGAGAGCCATTTAGAAGTTAACCTCTTATGATTTTTTTGTACAGAAGAAAAAATCTTAAAAGCATATGAAAAACATATACATCTATTTTTTAAAGTACTATAATTATGAAAACAAGCTAAACTTGGATGTAATTTTTGTAGCCATATATTTTTGCATAAGTAGGGTTTCGTGCTGTTATCTTAAAACTTGATATATTAGGGGTGAGTTATTCAAAGTTATTGATGGCAGTGCTAATGGTCAAGCGGGACTCTTAACAACTCATTATATGCACTACTTTTTAAAATGCGCTTGACTTACATCCATAAATTGTAACAATAATTATAACGCGATCTTTGTGCTGGGTACACACCTTATAAGTGTGGGACATTAACGAGCGGGAATTGCTGATGGTCACAGCTTGCAGTCCAAATACTGCAAAGTTTTCAAACGTAATCAAAAAGCACCAATTCCCGTTGTTCCGTCGTTCGGCGAAACCTTATTATGACACCAGCATGCGTATTCTAAACTCAATGCGACAGGTTTCGGTTCGGATCCACATTCTTCGTCTTTGTCAGCCTGAATGTAGATGACAGAGACGAAGAATGTGGATCCGAACGGATACCTGTCGGAAGTAGTTTAGAATGCGCCGCAGGACTGTACGAAAAGGACGACGAAACGTTCCTATCGGTTCGCTCGTTAGCTTTTGCTTGTTAAGTTTGTACTCGAATTAGGCTTCGATTTAACCTAAAACCGCTTGTTTTAAAGCGTAATGATGAATGTGCAAAATCTAGTTAATATTACAGTTGTAAATGTAAAGTATAAGTTTTTATACTATTTGGTAACGAGAAGAGTTGGTCGTTTGCCTGATGGTAAGCATAACGCCGGCCCATAACAATTGCAGTGCCACTCAGAACTTTGAAACACAAAAGCCTGCGTGGCACTGCAATGAGCTCGTTACTCTGAGACTTTAGGTATATATCTTATAAGCCCAGTAATTTCACTGGCTACTCTGCTCATCAAACCGGAACACAGTAATGCATGCACATTACTGTTTGGCGGAAGACTTCACGAGCAAAGCGGTGGTAACAACCCAGACGGAAACTAGCAGAAGAGTTAGTCGTACCAGTAACAAAAATTATGTGTGGTGGATTATGGCCCATACCTCTCTCTTTGAGTGAAGGCCGGTATCCCAGCAGTGGGAGCGTAAGAGGCTGATAATGAATCTGTCCCACAGGTTGTAAGTTCAACGAACGGGGAGCTGGGCGCGGACGATCCCACCGCTGGCCACAGCAACACGCCCATCACGCAGCCGCACCACGAGGTGGACGTGGTAGACGACACCAAGTCAGTGTTTCAACTGTATGGATCACTTTTTTTTTATTTTCGCTTGTTTTGGTTCGCGCTTGGTTGCGGTGCTGTTACTAAGTTTTTTTTAAATTTAACTATTATACTCTGCAAGCTCCAGGGCTCGCACCCTTTTTTTACTATATAAATTATTTTTACATTACAATTTCTTAAAATATTATCCAGTTAACAAAAGTATACCTACTCCGAAGGCCTAACTAAAGTGTCACGTATACATACTTATTATTAAATTAACATATACATTATTACATTTATATAAATATTACTAGTGTATGTTATTGCTAGTTAATCAAGAGTAGCTGTTACTATCTTCAACTACGGACGCAATTGGGATGTTGCATGAAACTCAAAATGCAAACTGTGTTACCCATACCAAAAAAAAAACCACTTAGATGCCTGTTTAGCTAGACTCTGGTGTTGATTCTGTTGTTTCATACCTAGGCATAATTTTAGTTTTGCTCTCTCTCTTTCCAATACATAACATGAGACAGAGTTGGAAGATGTTTGACAGATCTAAATTTAGCTTTAGAGCTGTGAAATATCTTCCATTCTTGATAATTTATATGCCACTAAATAAATTCAGTGCCATTAAATTTACACGAGACAGAAGTAAGTGCATTAATTTGACAGGTATATATTCCATCTCTTTCTCATGTTCACCTTTTTGAGCACTGCTTGGGTGCATGGTTTCACTAAAATCTAACCAAAAATGTTCGTTTCTAATTCTGTTTACTTTCAGACCAATTTTATTATGTAAAAATTAGTCAGGTACAACAACAATAAATAATTGTAAGGTTTGCGTTTCTACTATTGATTTCTTGATCGTGTGAGGTAAAACACACGCTAACAGAATCTTTGGAAAATATGTTTGCTTGTGAAGTCTGCCACCAAGCAGTAGTGTACAATGTACATGCATTATTGTGCATTAATGTAGTAAAAGTTCCAGAACATTCAAACTTTTTTTGGAGACTGCATTTGCAATAATAATTGTCAAGTGCAGGCGTTATGGTTAACGTCAGGTAAACGACCTTATGGTCTCCTTTCATTCCTATGAAAAGGGACATGTTAGTAGTAGCTCCTATTAGAAAACAATAAATTGGCTGTGCCTAAATGGAAGTCATTTTGTTTTTGATGTCTCGAGTGGACCATTAGTGTAGCCGCATCGTAAGCCAAGAATCCGTTTTTTAAACAAAATTACTACGAGCGTATTCCACTTTAAATAACTTGGCATGTAGTCGCGTTTGTTCTAAGGATTTAAATTCGCGTATCAAAACTGGGCCCCGATCGCGCTAATTTGAAATGACAGCGTACAGTTATGGTTTGGTTGTGGTTTGATACCAACTGTTGTTTAGTTTCGGTTCAGGCATGTGGAATTCGATATTGCCGTTCATTTGACAGCGTTAACTGTCAGTTGTTGTCGAGAAACGTCTCAACTTTTGGTAAAACTATTAGCGCGATACGAAACGGTCAAAAAGCTGTGATGCGGTCGTGGTTTAGTAGCGGTTTGGTTGATAATTTTTAACGCGATTGCCCTCCAGTTGCTAAACATCATCATGGGCATGTCATTGTATGGTAAAAGTCCCTTACGACTAGCCAAGTTAATTGAAGTGGACTACCGTTTTCTGACTTGTTTCAAATATATTAGTTATGATTTATAGGATTAATATAATTTTTATTATTTGCATTTCTTGAAACCTACACTTCAACTTCCTTGTACGTATTGTTTCGTGTGCCCATAATTAAAATAACGGCAGACCCCGTCAAATCTTCATACAGGCAATCCGTCTATTCCAGATGCTGCTGTTTCTTCAAGCGTAAAAAGAAGAAGTGCGCCGCCCGCGCGGGCAAGTGACGCGCGCCCCGTGATCCCGCGCACGCCCGCGGCCCCGCCCGCGCCGCCCTCACACGATGCTACATATAAAACACCCAGTTGCTTAGAAAATTACATTTTGAGCGTGATCTCTTTGCGAGCGTCCATTAATTACGTGAGGTGATTTTGGCAATTTTTTGGCCCCCCTCCCTCTTTGTGAGATGTCGTGATATTTGGCTCGACCCCCTCCCATCCTTGGTGAGATGTCGTGACATTTGGGTCGACCCCTTCTACCCCCTTGGTGGGATGTCGTGAGATTTGGCTCGACACCCTCTTCCCCTTGGTGAGAGATTTCTCAAAATATGTGTTTTTAGTGCAAATACGATAACCTGCTATTCATAGCGATTACTTAATTTAATATTTGCTGAGACCCCTCCCTCTCCCCCACGTTAGATTGGAATGTTAGTGAGATTCGGCTTGGCCCCCACCCACCCAAACATTTCACGTAATTAATGGACGACCCTTTTGGTAAATCGATGGCGCGTTTGTACATGTTTTTTTAGTCAGCTGACGTTTTGCCTGGTAGTTCCAAGTTCCAACTGTCGATATGCCGTAACGTCCTTAGTGGAATTATAAACGTGATTTAGCTAATTATGTTAGGTTTACTTTCGGCTGCCAGCTTGTATAGGAAGCGATACGATTTACCAATACATATACTCAAAAGCAATGATTCATCATGTCAATAGAAAGCAATAAGAATATAGCAATAGTCACTGTTCATGACGCTTTCTCAATAGAAGACAGGGTTTTAGAATGCTCTCTTTGATTTTTACAAACCGTAAGTACTCTTGCGCATTTGGCGGCCAGCGTAGAGATTCTTTAACTATGTTTGCCTTATTTGCGATGGACACTGAAATTTCTTATATTTAATTATTTATTTGCCTAAACTGTGGCTTCACACGCACCGAAGCTGTTAAATGGAAAAAAATTACAAGGCACTGAGCGTAGATTACGTTGGAGAATCGGACCGCTGGCCGCCTTATTTGCGTTTGCGCTACTTTCACGTGTAGAAACTAAATTCTTACTTTTATATTCAATGTTTACGAGCAACTGGGTTGGAATATACGTAAAATTGTTATGTAAATTTTACCGCTAAAGCACTGTCCATTAAACGATATTCGAGTTGCAGGTTTGACCTATTTTCGACCTTATATAGAAAGCGTATAGGGCGTAAGATTCAATGAAGCGATACTAGTTGATAGAAAATGGCCGCCAGATTATATATACTCACAATAGCTCACCGTAATGTTTTCGCCTCTATTAGCATTGAAACAAGGTCGTATATCGAAAACATTCTCGCGTGACATTCGTTGTTAATTTTTGACCAAAACTTGTTGTTACGTATAAATTCTGATATGTTATTATTGTTCACGTAAGGTTCTAATTCTGTTGTCATTACTATTGGTATTAATGAAGAATTATAGTATTCGTCAACAGGTTAGCATATTTTCTGGCTTTCATTTAAAATTATTTATAACCGTTGAATTTTCACATCTTTAATAGCGAGGAAGGTCGAAAATTTTATTATGGAAACGACGTGACCGCGTGTCAGATCGATTCCGAAATTCAAAGGTGCAAATGTAGAAATGATTTAAATTTCATGATTGTTGCACTGATTATGTTAGGGGCAGGATACTGCGCGCCGCTTTCTTGCTCGCGCATCTCAACATTTTCGAATATAAACAATCACTTAATATAATTATCAAAAATTCGGCGAAGTTGCCGACAATAAAATTACAAAAGTTTAACAAAATTTCATTTTGATCTACTTAAGTTTTCAAACCCAAAAATGGGAGTTTATGTTTTACCCATTTTCATGTATGAAAACCTGATCGGATCAAAATGATACTATTGCCGTACCTTTGTAATGTTATTGCCAGCAAATTTACCGAATGCGATTTTTCATAATTATATTAAGTGATTGTTTATCTTCAAAAATGCGCGGATTATCCTTCCCTTAATCTATTGTATCTACTAGAGTAGATGTGTCGATCATTATTCTAACCCTATTTCACTAGCAGTGGGGCGTTAGAGAGACGAAATTGTGTCTCAGAAGGGCCGGGCCGTGCGCAGTAAGCGTAATTATCATTTTTGTGTTCCCGTCCGTAGCGAATTATGTTTTCATTTCTCATCAAATACTTGTAAATTCTACATCTTGTCTCTAGAACGAGAACGGAGATTTGTTTTACCTCATCAACGTTATTTCCAATCACATAATGTCCATTCCAAGGCATACCATTGATTGAACAAATCCTCTGATTTGTATTAATAAAAACCAATTATAATAAACAGCTGTAGTTTATAAAAAAAAATTACTTATCGAGTAGTTGTGTAACGCTTTTCCCCATATAAATGAAGCAGTTAAATATTATTTTTATATCATCTGTCAGTGAAGAGTTATTTTGATTTTGTTACATAAGTAATGAATTACCATAACATAGGGATTATCGTGACTTTGTAATAAGTTGTGTGTTGAGCGAGTCCTCTTTGTGTGTGTTGTGTCGAATACTATGAACTTTGGGATCTTTTAGTTATATATAAATGCAGGTTGTGATATTTGACTGGTTTATTAATGTTCATATACATTTGAATGGTAGCAGGTCGTTACGAGACAGCGTTGGCACTATTGTGCCTTAACTTAAGAGGACCCAATCCGCCATACTTTCTATACAAACGCTCGTACGTAATTATAGTGTTGTATCGATTTTGTTCTTTGGGTGTTTTGAACAAATAGATATCTTGTGCATTATATCTAGGATTTTATGGAACCAAAAATATCAAATTTTGACAATCCAATTCGGTAAAAGCCTTAAAAACAGCCTTTTTAAACAAATGTTATTTTGACTTTGGCCGTCCACAATATTCTCATAAATGTAAAAGTAAACAAAACATTTCCATAGGATCCTTGAACATGTAATGGAGATTCTAAATAACAAACAACATTTTTTTCACAAACTTGTCAGACATTTTCAAAAACACGTATTTTCTGGAACAAGTTTTAGGAAATTACCACGCACTAAGTGTCTTCGGAAATTTATTTTGGAAATTTATTTCAAAATTTTCAGAATGCCAACCGAAGGCTCTGGCGTTCTCTCTTTTTCCGTAGTGCCTGTTTTTTTCGATGAACCAACAAGCCTTTAGGCCATTTTTGCGTTATACTTAGGCGGGCCGGGAAGGGGCACCTTAAGGATTGCTTCAAGCTCTCGGATTGGTGTTCTCAGCTGGTGGTTATATTACAGTGGAAGTAGAATGGTTAGGTTGATATATTTTGATCTTTCAAGTGTGCATTTTAGACAGCGTAGGCGCTTCATAATATCGCCGATGTTCATTGTATTCGACACATCGCTTGTATGCGTATTTCTAGGTTTTAACTTTATTTAGTCATGTCTAAACCTAAGTTCAGTTTGTGCGAAATGAAGTATGGTAAATATTATTGAATTGGCTCCGTTCCTAAAGAGATGCCACGTACTTTCATATTTTTATTTATGCCCGTAGTTATAGTTTACGAGATACTGGTAATTTCAGGCAATAAAAGAGAAATCTTTGGAAAATTATAATTCGTTTAATAGGTATTTGTGACAAAGGAAATGTTGTTTTTCGAGTATATTGTGAATGTGAACGTTGATCTTTGATGACATGAATGTTATGTATTTAAACGTGCAATAATTTATGTATAAATTCATTACATTACAATAGTATATATGTGTAAAAAATGTAATTTGTTTCAATCGGTGTAACCCAATCGAGTCCCGAGTGAACTGGCTTCTATAATTCCTACAAGACTGAAAGAAACATTTCACATTGTGTACAAAACGCGTGGCTCCGGATTCATCGTCAATTTGTATTACTTATTACAATTCGCCTTTCTTTATTAGTCGTACGATCGAAGTATATCATTTTGAATAGACTTTAGTCGCAGGCGTGTTGAATATCTGTAGCCGAGGTCGTCGGTAAAGTCAAATATATGAGCAAGTTAGGTTTAACGGCGGCTTTGGCTGCATTGCATTCGGGGTGGTTATCGGATCAAAGTGACGGTTTAGAAGTTGCATTGCGAATAGACTGATTAAGATGTCGGTAAGCGTGCGTCCCCCAATTTCGCGGTATAATAACGATGGTGTATCGAGGGCCGGATTAACCATGTCAGGGCCCCTAGGCAATGCAAATTGGGCCCGCTTTTCTTACCATAACAATATTATGATATAATAATTTGAAAAGCGTTCAGATGACGATAAAAAATAACGCAATATTTATAATATTGTCATTAAGGGTTTGTTACATACAAATCATGAAATTTAATTTTCACTCGAAGAAACATTTTTTTTTCTCGGGGTGCAGGGCCCTTAGTCGTTGCTGGGCGCCTAGGCAGTTGCCTACTTTGCCTTATGGATAATTCGGCGCTGGGTGTATGCAGTAACAGCCATAGTACTCAGTAGTTATGGCCTCACAATCTCGGTCGTTTGATGGTGTAAAAATTGTACAGCTTTAGAAAAACACATTTGTATATTTTTGCTTGGACTGGAAGCGGCAAAGATTCGACAAGCGTGATTTGTGTATAGGAGTAAGATTATATAGGTGTCGTTCTGTTGAGCGCAATGCTGATTTGATCGCGCAATTCATAGCACGATGAGGGACAGAATACGGCGCGCCGCTATCTCGCTCGCGCATCTTAACATTTTTGAAGATAAACAATCACTTAATATAATTATGAAAAATCGCATTCGGTTAAGTTGCTGGCAATAACGTTACAAAGGTACGGCAAAAGTATCATTTTGTTCGGATCAAGTTTTCATAGATGAAAATGGGGAAAACATAAAATCCCATTTTTAGATTTGAAAACTTGAATGGATCAAAATGAAATTTTTGTTTAACCTTTATAATATTATTGTCTGCAATTTCACCGAATGCGATTTTTCATAATTATATTCAGTGATTGTTTATGTTCAAAACTGAAGAGATGTGCGAGCGAGATAGCCGCGTGTCAAATTCTGCTCCTTAACGAGCATTCTGCTGAACGAGCGACATTTTTGTAAAGTATTTTCGATTAGTCACGGATATGTAGTCATCACAAAATTGTATTCCCGCATTAGGAATTAACCATTTCGACTAAGTAATGTTTAAAATGTTTTATAACATAAAAACATCTTGTTGTGTCGTTTTCATATTTTTAGAAAAAAGTATATTTAATGCAAATATTGTCGATAAATCATTTATGTAAATGAGGGTTCTTTTAAATCCATTCATAAATAATAGTTTCTGATAAATTATTATTGTGAAAATTCGAAGTATTCTTCTCGTTGATTGAGTCGTTAACTATTGTACAATCATTGCAATGTAATAAAAACTATACTTCTTAAATCATACAATTAATACCACATTTGTACCTAATTGTTACTTTCTATTTGCTAGATAGAATAATCAAATTAGATTGGGTATTAAAAATCGAAGTCTAATTGTGTGATCTTGTACAATGAACAATTAAAAGCTCTTGAGTGTTTATTGAATTAGGTACCCAAATTATCGTGTAACAGAAACGACCGCTAGCGTGTTTATGGTGTGAAATGAGTGGACTTCCGCAAGGGTTATGGAAAACCTTGTCTCGCAAATAGCTGGAGTTCTCCGAAGAGTTTCCAGTCACTAAGCGATGAACGTGTAGTTAACTTGTAATTATTAACATCGTGGCACTACTTTATTTCATTGCGTTCTTCGACTTACAGACAGGGCCGGATTAACCATGTCGGGACCCCTAGGCAATGCACGTCTCGGGCCCCCTTTTTTAACCATAATAATATTATTCTATAATAATTTGAAATGCGTTCTGAAATATGACGATATAATATAAAAAAACAACGCAATATTAATAATATTGTCATTGAGGGTTTGTTACGTACAAATCTTCAAATTTAATTTTCACTCGAAGAAACATTTTCAATTTTATTTCCCGGGGTGGGGTGGTGCTGGGCCCGTAGGCATTTGCCTACTTTGCCTTAAGGATAATCCGGCCCTGCTTACAGTTATTGATATGTAAAAATTATCTTAACTTTATTATTTATTACGAACGCTGCACCAAAAATGTAGGAGAATGAGACAGGGGCTGAGACGTTTTGTCGAAGCTACGGGAGCGGAGTGGTCTGAGCTCTGGTAACACTGTATTTGTAGTTAATTTAATTTTAAATCTTCGCTTACTAAGTAAGTCATGTTCAGTGGGCCGGCTTGTGGACGCACGAGGAAGTTTTGAGCTAGTTATTAACTATGTATTATAATACATGATGATGCTTTTGAAAATGAATTCTTATTGTAAGTATAAAAAAAATATTAATATTCATAGAACAGTTCTCAGTGTTTATTTTTTCAGTAAGATGTATGATAAAGTTTGCGTACGCAATTTGACATGTATTCAGTTAAGGTCACAACCCTATTCAAAATTTGTTAACTCGTAATTAAATAAAGCTTATTATAAGAAAATAGTTTTATTCTTTTTAAATCCAATTTACTTTGTGTATAGCCTTGGAACCAAGGTCGCCTCTAATGCTTGTAAATTACCAGCAAAATATAGTAGATACAATTCAGTCGCTTCTCCTGAGTTAGAAAAATTCGTTAGGGAAACACCACAGAGTACTTGGAAACACCATGTCTTCGACTTTAGGATAAATATTTTTTTTAGTTAACCAACCCTCGTCTCCTTTTTTTTAATAGTTTAAAAAACCCTGACTGACAGCATGGACATTTAGGAAAAGATTAACAAAACTAGCTACATACTAGAAGTATGTACCATGCTATTATCATAGATAGTGGTATTATGCTAGTATCGTAGATAGTATTATCATAAGTTAGGATATATAGGTTTAAACGCTACGCTTCGCTCGTGTTTTGTGACTCATAAAATCAGAGCCGCTGAATCGTCTGTCACAATTCCGTTATTTATTAGTTTACCAACAGTTATTACATTGGTGAATACTTAGCGTAACATACCATGGATCAAATTGAAAGGTCGAGAAGTTAAAATTAGAAGCAGGTAGGTTTAGATTTTTTTTCGACCACGAAAGAGCCTTTTTCCCGAAAAAATAGTTCGAAATCATTTTAGGGACGACGACAGGTTTTACTAGTAATCTGTTATCGATTGCATTTCCTACACAATGCAGTAGAATTTTCATTGCATTGACCAAATAACTAATTTCGCGAAGTAAGGTGTGAAGACGGTTGTGAATAACGATAAAACCATTTATGTTAAAATAGTCTTCGAATTGTGAGACGCGTATTCACTTCATATTGATTGAAGAAAGTAGATTTGGCTTCATGTTAGAAAAAATAAGAACTATCTCTAATTTAAATTTTTAACCATTCGATCTCTCAATTTTATTTATTGAAAAGGTTGGTATCTGCACTGCAGGTTAGCGACAGGATTTGAATCGGGATAATTGAAAAACTATTTCTCTTGTAAACTTTATTAGAACTAACATGATTCTATAGTTCTTAATAGTTATCGTCAAAAATAAGTAGTAAAATAAAATTTAATATAACACGAGTTATGTACTTACTATAAGACTGATACACTCATCAGTCAACTCGCATGTAATTGCACCGAAATTAAAACTTACTTAACATGCTTAAAAATAATAAATCGCACTTACACAAGCTAATGTAAATAAAAATATATCTGATTTAATATATTAATTTTGAACCCTCAAATAAATATCATCAACAACTTTCATTCTGACAGACTAAAATCGTACATCTAAATAATACTTAGCCTACTTATATAAAATCATTCAACGTGTAGTTCTCACTAAACACAAACAAATTATTCAAATTAAAAACAAACTCCGTAAGGGAATAATTGTCAACTCCAAACAACAATATTCGGAATATTTATACTATACTGTCTTAAATCTAACGCAAAAGGAATAATTTCATTGATAGCATAACAATTCTCAAAAGTGAAATTGTAACAAATAAAAATAGATAAAGAATGTGTATCAAAATAGAATTAGAAACCACTCAAGGTGCCATTAACGACAAAACTTTTTATATCGGTCACATTCCGTGTATCATAATCTGAGATCTCCTCTATAACTAAGTCTTCATTTTTCACCGGCACTGGAGGAAATAAATCGAGTAACTCCCCAAGTTTCCTACCAGTTGAAATCAGTGTATTCGTCAAGAGACTTTTGTCATCCATTTTGAAATCGCTATCGGGGTCTGTTTTAAATTTGAAGTTAAACCTGTTGTTCTCGTAGCTGTTTTCTTTGACGATGGGAGCAATGTAATCTTTCCCATCGTCATAGTCGAATTCAAGCTTTTTCATGCGTTTCTTATTAGGAGGCCAATCCTCATCTATGGGGACATCCACGTAGCCCCCTGGCAGAGTCTTTGACTCTAGACTCTTGACGATCTGATAATCATGGTCGGAGTGGGGACGATTGAAGGTAATCAGCTCATCCATGTTGAATTCTCCGTCATCTATGACTGTTTCATCGAGGGCCATTTCTGTGGATGAAGAAACTTTAACTGAAATTATTATGCTCTAGCCTAGTACATAAGGAGTAATGTATGTTATGTACACGATGAATTTGATATTTTTTCAAATAGCTTATTTCGGTTCAAGATCAATCTAGGATTGACATTTTTTTAACCAAATATGTATTGTTTAAACATTATTCCTCTTTGTTTAACTTAACATTTTGTTACATTTAATTATTTTTTTCTCTTTCATAATTTAACTTTTATCTTTTTTTTTTATTAACTTTATGTATTTACTGAATATAACTTGTGTAGTTTATTCATTCATAATGTATAAAGTAGGTATAAGCTGTTGTCTATATTGCATTTGAGGTTTGCATCTGTAATCGAGGTGGCACTTGGCATTGTGTGTTTTTTTAAGCTAAGATCATTAGTGTAGTATCTTAGTGTTCACACCGTTGATGCAAGTGTCTAATTACTTAGTTGCATAACTAAAGTGATTAAGCCATCCAAGAATAAATTCGTGATTATATAACACGAAAGTTAAAAATAAGTGAACCGTAACTGCTATCTATGTTTTATGTAACTAGCAAGAGATGATAACATACTCGTAACTTTATATCCAAGTATAATAATATATTATATTATAATATTATGTAAGAGAGCTAAAACGAACAAAAATATTTGAAGTAGTGAAGTATATTATGTATTACTAGCTGTGCCCCGCGGCTTCGCCCACGTTACTTCTTATAATATCAGCTATCTCTGCCAGTGAAAGTCCCGTCAAAATCGGTCCAGCAGTTGACAGACAAAAATTTAGAAAATGGTTGTTTTGTTATAGGTAATATTCTTTTACATGCATTTAGTAAAATGTTATTTTGATATTACAAACAGACACTTCAATTTTATTTATTTGTATGGATGTAGTGCTGCTATATTTATAAAAAAGACTCGAACAATTTAATAGAGACAAAAAGAAATGTATTTTTAGACACTTTCTTAAAATTAAAAACATGAACTATAAGTTTACATAAAATATAGTTTCCGTTATAGATAGGCTAGATGTTGATATAAATAGGGTGCACTTTAAAATGAATAATATATGCCAACTATTTTCATTTCAAAACTACCTTGAGCGATATAGATTGTAAGATACGATCGGTAGAACAATAACATTACGTCTAGGTAGCTTACACAGGAGATAACTTATCAAAACAAACGTGATAGCATCAAGGAAATATATAAATTGTTTAATAAAGTTATAACAATTAGTTGACTTGACACGTTATTCTTGTGGTTATTCCGGAACATTCAATAATGAGGAATTATAGTCGGAATAGTTTTGCGTACATTGCATAATGAACTTTATGTACATTGTTCAACGTACAAACGCAAACTACTGATCGCCCGTCTTCCGTCGAATTCTCAATGATACAGCTACCTTCGCATTCCTTCTAATCTGCGCCCAATGAGGTTTCCGTGGGAACTTGTGCGACTTTCAATCCGACGCACCATAGTTCGAATCTCTACTCGGCCCTGCACCAATGCCTTACTTATATCAAGTTATGTGCAGATTTATCACATTCGCTCTAAAACGGTGAAGGACAACATCGTGAGGAAACCCGCATGTTCAAGACACAAAATTCGAGGACATGTGACATCCACCTAGCCTCACTAGGCCCGTGTGGTGGATTATAACCCATACCTCTCTCTCTGAGAGAAGGCCGGTATCGCAGCAGTGGGAGCGTAAGGCTGAGATTCAGAGACGAATCTAAGCGTGGACTCACGCTTCCATGCGTCAAAATTCTATACAGTTTTGACATATGAAAGCCAAAGTCTACGCTTAGAATTGTCTCTGAATCGAAGGCTGATATTCAGAGACGAGTCTAAGCGTGGACTTTGTCTTCCTTATGTCAAAAAGTAGTGCTTACGCTCTAATTTGTATTCAGAGACATTTGGAACACTACTTAAACTTAGCGTATGCTAAGCAAAGCCTGAGTAGGCAATATCGACTACTTAAGCCGCTCTCAAAACAGAAGTGGCGCCACCAAATGATAAAGGTAGAAACCATAATAACCAAACATTGAAATGTCAAACTTCAAAACTAACATGTTTCATTTATTAATATCATAATAGATTTATAGCATTCATATTGTTGTTTCACTCACTCCAGTGACATTTTGTATATCGCTATCTTTGTTGTATTGCTATTCATACATAAATGATAAAACCGGTAAACGTTCCGGTGAAAAAATTAAAAACTTAACAGCCATAGATAACGAGAGTGTGACCTTAGCTTAGACCGTGCACGAACTTTGTTTCTGAATACGAATTGGATTGAGCGGCTTAGCCGATGCTTGGCTAAGACAGTTCTTAGAGCTGTCGTCTCTGAATATCAGCCTTAGTCTAAGAGGCTGATAATGAAAATGAACCGGTATTGAGATGCTGGCGCATAATACTAACTGTTGGCGGAGAGCAGCGCCCTGGTGACGGCGGAGGCGGCGGCGGCGGCGGCGCCGTGCGGCCGCACGTCGTTGCGCATGGACGGCAGCGCCACCAGCGCCACCGACAGCAGCAGCACCAGCAGGCACGTGGCCGGCTGCGCGGCCTTGCCGCTGGGGCCGCTCGATACGCCCGTTAGCACCTTCTGGAATTTAACACGAGGTGCTTCATAGACTTTTTGTTAGTGGTAGGACTAACTCTTCTGCGAGCGTCCGTTGGGGTTGTTACCACCGCTTCGTGAGTGACGTCAGCCGCCAAGCATTAGTGTGCAAGTATTACTGTGTTCCGGTTTGATGAGCTGCCAAGCCGTAGTGTGCAAGCATTACTGTGTTCCGGTTTGATGAGCTGCCAAGCAGTAGTGTGCAAGCATTACTGTGTTCCGGTTTGATGAGCAGAGTAGCTAGTGAAATTACTGGGCTTAAATGAAACTTAATGTCTCAGGGCGTTTTAAGTTTTAGGTGGCGCTGCAATTGTTATGGGCCGGCGTTATGCTTACCATCACGCAAACGACCAGCTGGTCTCGTTACCAAATAACATAAAAAAAAGTTAGGTCAATTTTAAAGTATTACCTGTAACCTCCTCAACTGCGTGCTGAGCGAATGGTTCTGCGACTGCAGAATCTTTATCCGCCGCATTAGCGTCTGATTCTCGACTGTGCACTGCTTCACTCTGAACAAAACAAAGGTACATTATTTAGTTAGATCTACATCTACAACTTTGACTAGGCACTTATATTTTAAACATAACCCGTTTTACCACAAAAACACTTTTAGATGTCTGTTTAGCTAGACAGTGTCTAAAGATAAACGTCTAAAATGTTTAGAAATGTCACAACAGAATTGAGTGCATCTAAAAGTGTTTTTTGTAATATAGGTACCCAGTAATTTCCCTGACTATACTGACTACTGACCTGTCTTCGAGCCCGTCAACGTATTCCTTCTTGCGCTTGCGCGAGTCTTGCGCGGAGATTTTGTTCCTGATCTTGCGGCGGATTCTCTTCAGTTCCCGCTCCTCGTGCTTCGTGAGCGGGTAGCTTGTGGGGAGAGTGATACCTTCCTGTAATATTAACAATAGAATACAATACAACATTTTAATCATACCAAGACAAAACAACATAAAAGAAAAGAAGTTTCATAATTGTTTCTTATTACATTTGCATTATTCAAATTGTTTTTCAGTCTCATAAAGCAAATTAGAAATTGAACATTTCTGCAGTCCAGCATTTCGTCATAAATTCATCTGTACAAATAAATAAAATTGAAGTGTCTGTTTGTAATATAAAATAACAGCTTTTTCCTAAATACATATGAAAGTATATATGGGACCTACAACAAAACAACCATTTTTAAAATTTTTGTCAGTCTGGTAATCTCCGAAACGACTGGGCCGATTTTGACGGGACTTTCACTGGCAGATAGCTGATGTTATAAGGAGTAACTCAGGCTACTTTTATTATAGAAAAAGAATTAGGGTTTCGCGCAAAAAAATAAAAACCATGATATCCAATATCTCCGCGCGGGTGAAACCGCGGGCAGCAGCTAGTGATATATAGCTACAAGATACAGACCTTGGCCAACAGACGCCTCTCCTCAGCAGTGAGCACGAGGCGAGGGTACCCGTTCCTTCCGTCTGGCACCAAGTCCTTGTGATCGTCCTCGTCGTCGCTGTGGTCGCTGCCCGAGTCATCTGAAACGTTCAAGTGTAATAAGTATAATAGTTATTCGTAATGGAGGCGTTAGGCACCATCGAGATACTAACCCCGAGATGTTAGTGGGAGGACTAACTCTTCTGCGAGTGTCCGTCTGGGTTGTTACCACCGCTTTGCTCCTGAAGTCTGCCGCCAAGCAGTAGTGTGCAAACATTACTGTGTTGCGGTTTGATGAGCAGAGTATCCAGTAAAATTACTGGGCTTATGAGACTTAATACCTAATGTCTCATGGTAACGAGCGCTCTGCAGTGCCGCGCAGGCCTTTGTGTTGTAACTGCAATTGTTATGGGCCGGCGTTATGCTTCCCATCAGGAAAACGACCAGCTCGTCTCATTACCAAATAACATAAAAAAAAAGAAATACTGTGCTATCCGATCTAACAACAATGTATGTATTCATTTTGCTATTACATATAAGTATCAGCGTATCAGCGCACGGGGAAACGGTGCGAGGCGGTGGCTCAGCCAATCGGAGCGCATTATATCTAGGCAAAAATGATGGCAATTTTAAACTGAATCGAAAGGGACAAAACATTGTGTAACTATTCAAACGTTATACAGTCTTCATATTGTAGTAAGGCCCTATGTATATAAACATTTGCCTACGTTACCTATTTAATCTGAAAGTGAATTGTTCAACAAGCCTGTTCTTGCGAGTTACTTTCTATTAAATGTCAATCATATTCTGAACCGAAAACAGGTTCAACCAGTTTTAACACTCGGGTGTCGTCATGCTGGTTTTATTCTACGAAGGTTTTGATAATAAACTTTGCTTGCAATTGTTATGTTAATTGTAAGGATAAATTAGTTTAAATTATTATTATTCAATGCTTTTCCCTTTATTATAGAGGATAATCAATTAATCAGGTATTATTTTACATATTTCTGGTCATATTCATTTTTCCTTCCAACAAATATGATTTGCTGTTACCACGATTACAGGGTTAATTAAATTATAAATCTTTTGATACAAAATTAGGGTACCTACCCGTTGATGTTTTTTTACCCTTTGACCACACAAGCAAACAAACAACCGCTCACCCTCACGGTCTCCGTTCCGTCGCGGGTAAAAACCGCTGAATTCAAAGCCGTAAAAAAAGTTGACTTTTCATTCATCATTGTCTATGACTAATGGTGGTACTGTATGAGTTTGCTCGGAAAAAAATAATAAGTAAAATTTCATAATATACAAACATTTTTAGAAAATTTCATTGATTATATCGATGTTTTTTTTTTCGAAAACAAATCAATATCTATATTTTTTTTAAATATCGATACGATATTTATCGATACTTGTTGGCACATCCCTATAATCAAATTTGAATCTCAGCCTTAGTATACAATTCGCGCTTCAGTTCAGCAACACCGAAACGCTTGATTGAGAGCAATTGTCTAATTGGTTCGCGGTATTGACAAATGTGGTCATTGGACTTATTTCGAATGTCTAGCGCACAGTCGTCCTACGAGATTTATTTATATGACCACGTTAAATCAGAGATGAAAAAGTCTAACTAGGGTCAATTAGTAAATTGTTTTAAGTAATAGTAAAGGATAGGTCGCACTTTTCGGAGCAGAAATTTTAGGCTTTGATAGGGTTAGACTATTTTGTGTTTTTTTTGTACTGTATGTGATACTAATGGTAAATCATTATCATTAGAATAGGTACAAACGATTCGTCCAAACATATCCAAATTTGAGTACGCCATTAACGTTCATGAGGAAAATTTAAAACGAATTTTCTGATAAGATAATTATTATTGTGGTAAATATTTGTTTTCCTTGGTAGCTGTACGTATGATAAACATCTATTAATATAATTATGTGTGGTTAGTATCTAGTTAGATTAGAAATGTTACCTGACATCGTGTCAAATATTAGAAGAAACAGGAGCCTTACTACGAAAGACTGAATATCAAATTACGAATATCGAATCGAGCGTCGGATCCGAAACACATTCATGGTAGGATGTCTGCGATCCGACAGCCGAAGCTTCGTCGTTCGGTTTTCGGAGTAGGGCATAACATTTTCGTTCGCATATCTTTTGTTTTAATTAAGTTTATTTCTATTGCAACGACATGACCGACTACGAAACCAGTTTTTCGAAGCGGTATTTCACAATAGACTACAAATGTTTCTATTACCTAAAGTTCTCAGAGTTAGATGTTATGCTCTAGGTAGTGTAGTAATCGAACCAATTTTGCATTAAGGACTACAGGAGAGGTTACAGAAGTTTATTGCCTACCCGGTGTAGCTTGTTAGGTCGAAAGACTTAATTTCGATTCTCAATATTTGTGCACTCTACTTAAGGTGCCCCTTCCCGGCCCGCACTTTTTTTTATGGTGTTTGGTAACTAGACTAATTTTTATATTTTTTCAATGAAAACTACATAACATGCTGTAATATATTAGGACATTACTAAAGCTAATACCTGAGTGTTACCGCTATATTTGTTTACATTATTCTACAATTTAAAATATAAGACTATATAAGTATATAGGTACAAAAGCAAAGGATACTTACCACAATGGTTCCCAAGATGATCGTACTCATACTCGTTCCTTGCCTCCTTAAGGTCCAGTTTCCCTTGCGCCAATAGATTGGCCGCCGCCAACTTGATGCTACCAGCGTTTTTCAAGTCAGCTGCGTTGATAATTTTAATCGATTTCAAGTCTTTCATGTCTTTTATCGTAACAGGGAGCAATATCGATCTAGGGTTACCCGCCATAGGCGCGACCCTGATCACTCTCCTCTGAGGCGCGACCGATTCTACAGGTTTTGAGTAAACCTTGGTTTGGGGGTTCAGGACTTGAATGTTAGAGACTTTGACCGGTCTTTGAGGCTGCGCTTTTACGATAAGTTGGGGTTTTTGCGTCGCGTTCGCGGTAATCTTTATCGTAGGCTTCTGCACTTTAGATTGGACGGTGACTTGCGGTGTCTGTGATAGGCGACGCTTTCGGTTGCCTTTACCTGCCAGTATGGAAACACGGTTTTACTTAGCGTTCAGTTCGAAGCTTGCATGCAAACGGGTTACCCGTATTTGTTTGAGCCAGTTCACGCACATGTCGATCGAATTTTACTTCAAGCAACGTTTTTTTTTATGCTATTTGGTAACGAGACGGGCTGGTCGTTTGCCTGATGGGAAGCAGTTGTAGTGCCACTCAGGAACTTTGAAACAGAAAGGACTGCGCGGCACTGCAGTGAGCTCTTTACCCTGAGACATTAGGTATTAAGTCTCATAAGCGCAGTAATTTCACTGGGTACTTTGCTCATCAAACCGGAACACAGTAATGCTTGCACATTACTGCTTAGCGGCTGACTTCACGAGCAAAACGGTAGTACCAACCATGTAACTATGCTTTTGATTCCATCCAAAGAAATTAAGAGACTGCTAAGGCGGTTTTAATATCATTTTGTTTTACTATTAGGTACGTACTTGTACATATTTGAATGCAATTAAAAGTCACTCTATTTTCTATACAAGCTTTGATAACACGTTACCAATCATTAGTGTGCATCACTATCAAAATTATCAACTGAGCACACAAAACGACCCGCTCTTTAGAGCCCTTCTTGGACGTAAAAAAAACCAGCAAAATACTATTTCAAAATTACTCAGTATTCAACAAATATTTATCCAAGTGCTCAAACCAAGTGAGTCAGTTGTGAAAACAAATTTAAAGGCCATTTGTTTGGGTATATACAAAGATAAACTCTGTATATAGATAACGCCGGCACAATTCGATAACTACTGTTCTACTCTACAAATGAAACAAAAAATGTGCAAATTACATAACAGGTGATAGCGAAAATGCGTGCTGATATCGAATATCGTAGTAAGTAAAATTACTGCGCATAATTTGTGACTTAATAAGTACTTGATGTCTCACGGTAACTAATACATTGTAATGCCGTAGAAGCTTTTGTTTTTACCAGCTCTTGAGCGACAAATTCACCAAAATCGGCATTCAAAATCGAATCGAATCTCCTATCGAAAATATTAAAAAAATGTACCATAGGATCGTTACTATAGTAGTCTGCCACAAAGCAGTAATATGCAAGCATTACTGTGCTCCGGTTTGATGAGCAGAGTAGCCAGTGAAGTTACGGGGCTTATGAGACTTAATACCTAATGTCTCAGGGTAACGAGCGCACTGCAGTGCCGCGGAGGCCTTTCTGTTTCAAAGTTCTGAGTGGCTCTGCAATTGTTACGTGCCGGCGTTATGCTTACCATCATGCAAACGATCAGCTTGTCTAGTTATCAAATAGCATAAAAAAGTAGGCCCACTATTTTGTAAGACTCGTCAAATTATCCTACTCTTACGGCAACTACAACTATAGCAATGAAACAAAATTACAAAGGTACCTTACCAGAGTTTTGGAATGTATGACTGTCGTTGATGAAACCAGGTACCACGTTCTGTTCAAAGTCAAGTATATCGAAGGCTTCCTCAATGACTTCGTTGGAGGTGTTCGAGCTGTTAGAAGCATCGTTCTCTTGGATGATCACATCTTGGACGTTTCCGGGGCTTGTGGGCTCCAGTCCAGCAGTGTTCACGTCATCATCGCATGAGTTCTGGATCAGGAATGGCGATAGCTGTTGCTCGAAGTCACTGGAAGAGAGGAGGTACTTATTAGTTATGATGGTTTACTCAACTAACTATATAACTATAACGGTTAATAGCGGTTATAACGGTTTATAACGGTTTCGATCCCCGGACGGAACAGCTTCCGTGTAGTGAGTGTTTACTCTCGGATCTTGGATGTTTGTGTTGTGTCTCTTTGTGAGTCCATGCCACTCGCGAAACAGGGAATCTTAGTGCAAAGGAGTGAGTAAACGGTTATGTTTCAAGTTTCTGTTTAATGAAAGACAATTCGAGCAGATCGACCTTATAACTTTATATCTCATCATTTAATCATAACAGAGTGAGAGCCAGCCGCAATAGTATCCTGATGTCATTTGCTGAACGTTTTGACTGTCAGTATGTGTACTATTGTAACATGGTGCACCTACTGACTAAAGTCAAAATTATGTTTTAGGTACCTACTAACTATAATTTTATCTATTTTGTATCATATTTATCTTAATTTATTATTATTTTCTATTGACATATTTTATTTTTTTATTTTTGACATACTTTATTTTATTGGTTTTATTATTTATTTATTATTTGCTTTATATGTGATCCAAGTTGGTCTAAATAAATGAATTTTAATTGAATAACTTTGTATGTTAATATCACCACTTATGCGATCATGTCCAAACCTTCCTAGAGTTAAAAAGAAAAGGTTGCTTAAAGTATAGTTTATAACAAAGATTAGAACTTGTAACTAAATGTATCCAAAGTATGCGGTACTTATAACGGTAATCATATTTGCATGGTAATTTTACGCCTACAACTGTCGACAAAAACAAGAGGACGATCACCTGCTGCAACGAATATTAACCAATAAATAACACAAATATATTTTGCAAATATACGCGACTCCATGCTATCTAGTCGCTAAGGTGAAATATAAACTTGCAACATATTCGGTCTTGGAACGCACACATGTGAACTGGGGTTATTTACGAATAGTGATAACGATACCGCGCATACGCTAATGGGGCCTGTTGATAAGTGATAAACATCTTTAACAATGTAGCACGCTTCTTATAGCCTGTCCAACTGAGCGCGATAAACATTTAAATTGCGACTGACTATATAGTTTAAATACACTTATTTGCTCAGGGTGAACTTTCTGTGAGGATTTCATGGAAAATTTCAAACTAATTCAAAAGGGGTACCTATCATATAAATGACGAACGTTACTTCGACGACGAAGCGCCTTTTCCTCAATAGAATCAGAATAGTTGGAACATTAATAAACATTCGAGCTAAACATGTTCAAATTTAGGATTATTATTTAAATAGCTTCTGTCCGCGTTTTTTACCAGCGCTCCGTGGGACCGTGAGGAACCGTGCATTTTTCCGGGATAAAAAGTACCTTATGTTATTCTCCGGTCCATTAACTATATCTATGCCAAAAATCACGTCGATCCGTTGCTCTGTTACTGCGTGAAAGAAGGACAAACCATCAAATCAACAAACCAACAAACACACTTTCGCATTTTTTCGGGCTCCCTTTTCTAACCATAATAATATTATGCTGAAATAATTTGAAATGCGTTCTGAAATGTACATAAACATGACGATATAATATGAAAAAACAAACGCAATATTAATAATATAGTCATTGAGGGTTTGTTACATACAAATCTTCAAATTTAATTTTCACTCGAATAAACATTTTCAATTTTTTTTCCCGGGGTGCTCGGCCCCTTGTGCGTGCTGGGCCCCTAGGCAGTTGCCTACTTTGCCATATGGATAATCCGGCCCTGCTCATATGCCCTGTAATTTCACTGAATATACTTTTCTCATCAAACCGGAACACAGAAATGCACGCACAGCACTACTTGGCAACACGAGGAAATTGTTGACTCACCTAGACGAACACTCGCAGAGGAGTTAGTCCGTCCAACTAATCTTTTTTCAAATAAATTAAGCGTCAATAAATCCAATTTTAGACTGAAAACACGGAATTGCTTGACCTTTTACCTTATAAGCTATCCGACCCATTACTTCTCAGCCCTGACTAAAGGATAACCGCCTCAAGAGAGGTTAACGAAAGGGCATTTACTCGCACCATCGCATTTATAATCCATTTGTACGATGTTATTGCCATTTGTGCGAGAGTAAATAGCTATTTATTACAATTTATCTTTCCACATTATTAGTACGTGGTAAGGATTGCGTCTCCGTTTGAGTCTTAGAAACATTGACCCCGATTCTTTATTAAACTTTACTAAGCAATTTTAGTATCACTGTATCTCTTCAATTAAAAATATGAAAAAATGATATTGAAACATGTCCAATATGCCTTTTTTCTCATATAAGATCGATTGAGCGCATACAAATGAAAAGCAAGCGCAGAAAGGCACGTCCCTTGTATTTCTTAGGTTGATTAAAATACCTTTAATCACACACGCCATGGCGAATCCATCCGATTAGCGAGAAGTACATATTACATTCTTTTATAATCCATTTGAGTATAGAAAAGTTGACGATAAATGGCTTTTATAATAAAATTGGTCGTTAAAAAAAGGTATAGAAAACCCAGTATGATAGCCTGTCTCCGGAGACCATCAGCATAACGTGACCAAATTTATATATTAGCCCAGGGCTAAATGATGGATGCATATTTTATTTAATAGCCTAGTTTATAAATCAGCCCTTGTGGATATCACATAACATGCGACAAAAAGCGGGTCGAATTATAAAACAAGTTTTTTGGTTATTCGGTTATAAAATTATTGCTGCAGCGTAGCACTGCTCTCACTTATTGAGAATAATTGTGAATATAAAGAACACAAAAATACCAACGCCAACAGGATTCGAAATCCGGTCTTCCGGCTCTACGTGCTTCTAGCACTGAGAGGCAACTCTTGCAACTGAGCTATGGTATCGACCCAATAAACTTAGTGTACTTCGTTATCGTTGTGGGCCGAGCTGTGATTCGGGCTTAGGTGCGTCAGATAGAAAGTCGCGCAACTTCCCGCTCGGTCACGCTCGCTTAGGCGTGATAACATTCAGTATTTCAGCTTTAGATGCTGCCTATATGTATCTACACAAAAATATGTATATTACATTCTGTGATGTAAGGCGGAAAACACACCACACAAACATTTATTGCAGAATTTAGCATTAAATAATTCTAATCACGCTTTCCGAGTTGGGACTTTCCGCAAAGAATACTAATAGGAAGGTGTCAATAACTCCTCACTAAATGAATCGGTCAAAAGTGGCATCAACAATAATCACAGATTATATAAGTTAATAGTATGTATACTGCAACAAAGAGTATCCGTTTTTAAAGGATCGTCAAAATAAAACTTATAGCGTCACCTATGGAAGAATGGAGAAAGCGCTCAGCCCTAAAAAAATCCATTGTGAGAACCTTGAAATATTTTTTATATGATTCATATATTGAGTTACCTTTACTCGCTGTTTTAGTTTTACCTTGAGTGACCGGCAATAGCCCATTTTACCCTACTGTTCTAAAACCTATTTTACCCTAGTGTTGTTTAGAATTTGATCGGCGGTATCTACCAAAAGACAGAATTTTTTATCTCATGCAGCCGAAAACACGTGCCAAAATATAGGAAATCCTATGCCAAGGCGTATATATATTGTCTCAGGGTAACGAGCGCACTGCAATGCCGCGCAGGCCTTTGTTTTTCATCGTTCTGAGTGGCACTGCAATTGTTATGCTTACCACCACGCAAACGATACGCTCGTCTCGTTATCAAATAATAATAAAAATATACACAGATCTGTGATGATATAATGAATTTAAAATCACTAAAGGCATTAGTGGCTACGTGTACTCGTGAGTCATTGCTCCGTGGATGAAAGGAATAGAAAGGCGCACAACGGTGTTTTAGCTCACGACTGAAGATTTGACCGCTTGTAAGAGGTAGTTGTGCAAATATTTTATTCCAAGCCTGAAACAATGCAAGTCCTACATGAAAAACAAAAAACCGGATTTTGCGTATACTTAATGCGATGTCTGAAAAGATTTTAGCATCATTAGCATATAGGTACTCTAAATAATAGTTGCTCCTAACACGGAGTAATCAAAATATAGAATGAAATACCGGGTGTCCCACGGGTCACGGGCCACGGCTATGGTGCCTACATCGAGGACAAGTGCCTACTTTGCATATTGAAATTAGGACGATACTTTTCTTAATTTTTTAAAGTAATACTGCATTCAAATATTATTAAAAAGTCGCTTGCCCTAAACCGTGAGTCGAAAGCCACTAAATGAGAAAAAAATCAATAGCTTTTTACACGACTGCACAAAACAGTGTAATGATTTTTATGATACCGATCGAAAGGATCAATTTCTTCTCAATAACATAGTATCTCAAATTAAAAGAACACCATTTGTGGTCGTTTTTTTACTTACCTGTATGAAACCCATAAGAACGTGTATTATATAGAAGACCAAAGATTACATTAGTCAGCTGAACTGGCCAAAATAGCTGCTCTAGAAAAGCAAATACGACAAATTATGCAATTTTACAGTTAGCTTACGTGTTTTGTTTTTATGAACTTAATGCAGTTTCTACTCACGCCAGTATTCCGAGCGTATTATTTCATAACAGCATAACGCCTGCAGGGCTAACATGCGCGCCACGACAAAATTTTGTCTACTGTTTTGTTTCGCTCTTTCTCTCGCGAACATGAGACAAATGCACGACATAAGCATCGAGAAAATTTTGTCACGGTGCGCATGTTAGCCCTACTGGTCGACCTTAATTTAAATCAATAAGTATATAAATGCTTGGTAATAACCGTACGTACGTTCTATTACTGTACCATACAATCAGCTATTAATGACGATCTAATAAAAAAATCTATATTCAACAATAAAAACATTCAAGGTAACCTTTTGACGGCTTCGTGTCTAAATAGTGCCATTTTTAACCGACATCCAAAAAAGGAGAAGGTTCTCATGATAGTAGACCGTTGCGGGCGGTAGGCGCATTTATTTATTTGAAAGGATATACTTTCAGATTGGTCCCACAGAAATTTAATCAAAATCGGTTTAGTAGTTTGTCACTGAAGGCGGTTCGTCGCTTTTTTAAAGCAATTTTTGTTATATCAGACGGCCGACGTGAATTAAATAAGACAGACGTAACGATTTACTTTGAAATTTATTATTTCACGAATGAATGATATAACAGCGAAAAATAATACAAATCGAAACGAAAAGCCTTGGGTTTACTATCATCGGGTAGTAAAACCAGTCGGGCGAGTTTGATAAATTATTCAAATAGTGGTAAAACTCCATTCGATGCTCGGTTCCTTGACTTTGAATTTGACAACACGTGGAGAACATAATGTAGATTGCGTAGAGTTAGGAATGTTTGCATTATGTATTTTGACGGCTGGTAGAGTTGGTATGTCCGCAAATGTAATCTTTGAGGATTTCGTTTTCTTTCACGCTCAATTTTTTTAGGTAGCTTATTGCGTCCTGTTTTAATTCTAGGAATGAACTTGTAGAAACTTACTATACTTTTTATTTACAATAGGCGACCTTATTGCTAATCAGCTCTCCATTAAAAATTCCATGCTTAGAAAACCCTTTCTACGTAACCTTTGGAGGATTGTATTGACAAACAAAGTACCTGCTATATGTTATTAATATATATTCTAATTACACGGTTTTTTATTGCGTGAGACCGAGGCTTCATTTGCGTGTAATAAAACATTTTTCTTGGAAACAACGACAAAGTTCAGAAGTACGAATTTTGGCGAGTACTGTTTGAGTGTTTAGCATTCCTACTAAAACCAGGACGGTTGAAGAATATTGTTACGAAGCTTGTAAATAATTACGAGATTTTATTAATAACTATAAGAATGAACACCATGAAGCCAGTCAAGTATTGAACTAAAATTGAGGGAAACCTTATAATATGTAAGTATCTAGGAAACAGTTTTATCCGCTTACTTCGACTGTATTGGACTCATGGGCTTTAAAGGGCTCTAAGTTCGATAAACAATCCACTGAAGCGACTGACTTAGTGTGATAAAACCCCTCAACCCTCTACTGACTGGATCCACCAGTGGATTGAATACCACTCTGAAGTTCACTGTGATCCACTATTGTTCTGGGTGGATTCGGTACCACTTCAACTCTTATAGGACCTACCGTCCTGCCCCACTTGTGGATCGAATGGCACTCCAGGAGTTCGTTGAGTTCCACTACTGTTCTCAGTGGAGCCTGCAGTAGAACCAAACCGAATACGATACATTTATTCAATATTGCCAAGAAAACCATAGGTCAGCAGCTAGAATGCTTTTTTTATACTATTGAGTAACGACACGAGCAGGTCGTTTGTCCGATTTGCAGTGCTACTCAGTACTTTGAAACATAAAGGCCTACGCGGCACTGCATTTTGCTCGTTACTCTGAGACATTACGTATTAAGTCGCCAGTAATTTCACCGACTACTCTGCTCATCAAACACTTAAAACAGTAATGCTTGCACATTACTGCTTGACGGCAGACTACACGAGCAAAGCGGTGGTACCCACCCAGGCAGACACTCGCAGAAGAGTTAGTCCTACCACCTGGTGAAGTGGTACAATGAACTAAGCTTTCGGTGACAGAAAACCACATGATGCAACAACAGCATGGTGTTGAGTCACATAGCTACTCGTAGTACTCATCTGGATAGCTATCACCACCAGGCCTCTATTGGTAGCTTCCATTCTAGCTTCAGCCGTTAGCTTGAGCGTGTTCGAAACGTGGCTACCTTTGCAATATTAAAAACGCTAAAATTTTAAGATAATGTGTATAAATTGAACGTAAGGATTTCATCACTTTGTTGATAGCAAGTACCGTTTTGTTAACGAATCTATGACTAACCTGGGCCGACCTGAGAGAAACGCCTTGCATTTTTGTAAACATGACTCAGAAGGACAAAAGAAGCTACAAGCTTTGGACCTTTTTCCTCAATGATATACACGTAATTTTCTTACACGCTGCCTAAAACTCTCGGGCCACTGTCGGCTCTTCACTGTCGGGCTACTGGATGGGCTACTGAACGGGTTACTGGACGGTTACTGGATGGGCTCGGGACGGTGCTATCCGAACAAAAACGTGGTCCTAAAACTCTCTAACGGAAAATAATCTTTTCCTGGCATATCGATGATGAAACCGCTACGACATTTTTAAATATTTTATTTGCATTTTCGAACATACAATCTTGATATTTACAGAGTAGTGAGATAATTTGGAGAAGACTGCAGGCAAATTAGGATGATAATTGACTGTAAATACGTCAGCATACAAAGTTAAGCAACATTAGCTGGGGTCAGTACTTGAATGGGCGAACGCTATGTGAATTATACAGCCGAGGGCTACCGGGCTTCGGAAGGGCACTTTAACCCGTCGGTCTCAGTTGTTGTCGTAAAACAACATTCGTTTAGCCACGTCAGAAGCCTTTTGTGACCTTAAAATTCTTACACAAAGGTAACCAAGGTTGGCCACATACATACGAGAAAAATTGAAAGTGGGGAAATCCTCATGAATATGTCCAGCTGCGGGGGCGACAGAGAGGTTATGCCAGACTCATACTGGCTACAACTCCATGGTTTTCTTTCGTACATGGTTCATAGTTAGTTTGGTTTCGCGCATGGCTGTCGTGAATGTGGGAACGCTTCGAAAACTTCCGCGGTCCCTACGGCGCGCGCTGATTGCCTGGTACCCCAACCCCAGTGACCTTGTACCCCATCGCCATCGCCTTATCTGCCTTATCTGATTTAGAAGGGTGCGCGTGGACAACGCGCGTTTCATCTCGAGGCCCGACACTGAGAGTATAAACAACCTCGAATTCACAAGTAAGTTGATGGTACCTGCTTTCTACATGTACATTGTATATGGCTAGGTAGGTACTTACAATTCTGCCGGGTCACTGGAAACTCCGCTGTCAGAACACGAGCTGCTGATAGTCTCCGGTGGCGGCGGGACATTCTCCTGGCACAGGGTGTTGAAATCGGGCATCGACGCATCCAAGAAATCCAACGACCCCTGTTCCAGAGAGAACATGTTCTCGAGGAAGTCGTCTGCCGCCGGCCATGCGTCCGACTGGAAAAAAGAGGCACAGTTAGAAAAGAGTGGTTTCAAAGTTTTAAAAATTAAATAAATATATTAAACTGAATTTTTTGGACAATAGCATTTTGGAGTGCTGACAAGGACATATAATTATATAAACAAAATAATTCAATAAACAAAGTTCTAATGTTACTTTATGGAGGTAATTGGACTATATATGGATATATTGCAATAAGAGTAGACAACCAGCTCATCTAATTATAAAAAAGTATAAAAAAAAATTTTTGAATCTTTATGATCAGAACCAGCAAATCATTTCGTTAGTAGTAAATGCTGTGTAGTGATAAATAGATCTAAAAATATTGAAATCATTTTGAAATCTTTAAGTAACCATAAATCTTCAGGAGGTCCATGTCAAAGAATAATAAAGAAGTATATATGAATAATGAAATAATGATGTTTCTAATTACTTTTAACATCTACACACTGCAATTAGGTACTAACCACAACTTCTAACCTGAAAAACTGGTAAGGGTCGGGGCATCATTACTAAATTACTTTTGCAGCTAAGCATTACTATTACTAATTATTTTACCAACACTAACTGAGTAACTTATTTTAAGATTAAGATTGTTTAAGTGCTATGCCTACTCATTTGTTTATTCATCTGTGAAAGTAAATATTATGAACATATTTTAATTAATAGTTGTGAGTCTTTGTATCTTGGATTATCATTATTTTATAACATTGCCATTTCCATGGCAAGTCAGTAGAACACCCCAGCTGGGGCAAACTTTTATGAGGTGAGTGTAAAATATAATACATTGATTGTTCTCGTGTCTTGGATGTTTGTGTTATTGTCAGTGTGTGTATCCATGTCACCTGCAACTCAGGGAATCCTAGTCTATGCGCATGCATAGACTAGGATTCCCTGAGTCGCAAGTGCAAGCATTTACTGGTGTGCACATGTGTGCTCAACCCATACAAATGTACAAGTGATAAATGTTTAAAAACATACTATTAACACAGAATAGATAATAGTACAAATACTATTACTTACTACCTAGGTACCTATTATACTTTAAAAACTTTTGACTAGTCAATTCTTTGCAATGCTATCTGCTTGTCTTTAGCCCCCCAAATACGTATGATACTTTACTTTTACAATTCTATTCTGTTATTATGTAACAAAAACAAGATAGCACATTACTAATAACAAGATGTTATCTATGCAGTTATCTCAGAATTACAATTTCAGAGTCCAATAAAAAAGTACCACAGGCGGCTAAAGCAGCTTCTATGGACACAGTCTGTCTCACCTTTTTCAGGGTAAAAACAAAACAGGCAACTACAAAGCACACTAGCTTAACATGCCCTAATCTAAGTACCTACTTAATCTATTATAACTGAATTTTTTAAGAATATTTCTACTTTTTCACCCAGGGAACCATTTTTAGTATCTTGTTTATGTTGTAATAGTTAACATCTCAGATAAAAAATTGATGAGGTGACAGTGGAATGGTTATGAAATTTCAATAAGCCGTGTTAAGTACTCACAAAATGTCACAATATCCTTATTAAATAGATAATATGTGGTGAAATAAAAACCTGTGATTTAATTGGAATTAAGTCCTGTATGTACAATGACTCAAAAGTTTAAAATAGGTATAATACTCATTAAATTTTGTAATCAAAGCTAATGATGAAACACTGGAGGACTGTTTCAAGCACTGGATCAACAAGGCTGATCATGAAGGCTTCCAATAAACTTCACATGCAAATGATGACTCACTTATTTCTGCATTTTGCATCAGCCTGATAATTTTACTTTCATTTTAAGATGCTTAAAGTGAAAGGAATTTTCAGATTAAGCAAATGTTGACTTTCTTATTAGTTCAAGTTACTGTTTATGAATATTATCTATACAACATTAATATTATAAAGCAATAGTTTGTTAGTTTTTTTGTTTGTTTGTTACTGCTAATCTACAAGTCTCTGGTCTGATTTTAAAAATTCTTTTACTAATATGAAGCTAAATTATCTCCGAGTGCTTTAAGGTACATTTTATTCTGATTCCATGAACGCAAAGCTGCAGGCAGACGTTGGTTCTATAATATAAGTAGTATTCTTCAATTAACGTTAGGTAATTTGTATATGTGTCATTATTTCTTGTGTAATTGTGCATGCAACTTTACCACAAAAAGTTGACATATTTATGTCAGTTTCAAATATTCAACATCAAAATATATGCACCGCTCTATAGGGATGTTTGAAAACACAATCAATTTTAATTAACACACATCTTATCTTGTGTGAACAGATTAATGTAACTTCTCGGTTCTCAAAGGATCTTTCTAGATATAAAATTGTTTGATATTTTTATTAATTGTATTATCAATTTATTCTAGTAGCTGTTGTTCAATATCAGAAGTATCTTACAGACATGGTATCTAGTAAAAAATCAATGTTATTACATAAAAAGGGAAATAAATAGCTAAATATTTACCTCGAACAATGATAATAGATCTAATTTCTTATCCATGATTGCCACTTCACAATTGCATAAAAGTTACATTAACATAACTGAGTCACAGTTTAATTAGGCAACAAAAGGAAAAACACAGTAGAAAGTTCTGAATCACTGCACAATAGTCACTATGATCTCCGTTGAAGCCAATACTGGCAGGTACCGGTGACTATTTAGAATAATTTATGAGGCATATGGTAAACGCAGCAACCGCATGGTGCCTAGCTGGCAATTTACTAGACTTGTTTACGCGAACCGGCCGGGCGCGCTGCTATCGCGTAAATGACGCGCTAATTAGGAACAAGGTATTACGCGCCAAGGGGGAAACCCTTGTTCCTGTTAACAAACGGACTAATAACAGTGACAGCACTGGAGCATAAAGTAAAATAGCTATCAGCGAGTATGCGCCGACCGTCCACGAAACGAAATGAACGGATAACGGTAAAAGTGTGAGCGTGAGTTCACGAAAGCTGTAGAACGGGGTGAGCCGACTGCCGAACACTAATTCACTATTACTTCACAGTCCGTCTAGCGGGCCGCTCGCAAGCCCTCCATTTCTCCGATCAGCTAGCGATAATAATATTATGTTATCAGCGGATTGCGCCATAACCAGATACGCACCATTAGACCTTCCTGCTGAAAGTTATCCATTTTTGCGGTTTTCTGATTCAGTTCATCCAAATTTTGATCATTTTTTGTAAGATACTCCAAGATCCTGTTCACATCCTCGTCATGACAGGTCATTTTAATCAGATAAGAACCGCACAGAGGTCATCTTATATAACAGCACTATTTTTGTTCACTTGTATTACTGTTTTGTTTGTACCGGTTTCTTACGTTGTTCTCTATAGATTTTTCATGTTTTCAAATCTAAAAACATTGGTTTCCAAAAGAAAAACATGACAATATGACATTTCAGTACAACTTCCAACGTGTAACTAATGACGTCATTACTCATTACGTCAAGAAAGATGGACACTTTGCAAGATTTGATTGGTGGATGTTGTTGGTAAAGCAGAGCATTATGTGTGATAGTATCGCCATCTATTGAGTATGTTTGTACAAGTACAATGACCTACGTTCCGTTCTACGCTAAATAATATGGTACATAATGATTTCGTGGACAGAAAAACTAAAAATATTAAAAAAATAATAGGTCCAACTTTCGGTATAAAATATATAGGGAAGTGCAGAAGTCGAAAACTAGGACTAATACCTACTTGGAGAAACGAATGTTTCTTGTTTTGTTTGTCCAACATGGAGACTGGACTGAGCAAAGACTAAATAATCTGTGGGACTGAGTGCTCCTTCGGCTTACAGCTTTGAGCATATTTTGAGCTTTCACAGATTACCTACTACATACTTAATTTTCTATCTAATAAAAAACGAGCAATAATTATTTTTAATGATATAAATATAGAGGCATAATACTTAATAAATAAATGTATTTCTGGTATCTCGGACACGGCTTACACAAAAAAAAGTATTTTAGTTTTTTTAAAACACCGAGTGAAGTACATACGGTCATCCATTTTATCATTTTACAGATACCGGAAATTAATTATTAATTTCCGGTAGTAGTAAAACAGAAATTTTACACAAAAGAAGGTATACCGAGCGAACTGCGAAGGTCCATAACCGTAGGAGGAGGGAGCAAATTATACTATTGTAAAGGGTGCTTTTACGCGAAGAAAATCCTATGAAACACGAGAAATAGTGATAGAGGTACCTTACGATTTACCCGAAAACCGTGCACTCAGAGTTTTCGTGAGATCTTTTGTCCCATCTCCATTAGTATAGAAAGGTGATGAAAGGACACCCGGCAATGTGAGTAGGTAAGTAATGTAGGTATTGAAGACATCTAAGTGCAGTACCTACCTACATTAAGTTTGTCTCAAAAGGAGTCTCTAGTGAGACTTGTAGCTAAGTGCTAAGAAATCGGTTTGTGAAATTTATTCCTGTCATTTAGGTAAACAATGTAAGTATAGGTAGCCTAGGTATTTAGCTATTAAAAAAACGCAGTCGCACCGCACAAGCTGACTGCATTTTCTACACCTTTAGGCTCTTAGTAACGGTTGAATAGTTAAAATGTTTTGTCTCTTTCGATTCAATTTAAAATTTCCAAAGAACAAGAAAGACAAAATATTGTGTAACTATAACGCCGCTATACACTGTTTATTAGAAATGACTTTTGGTACATTACAAAGTTCTTGCCCAAAAAATAAAGAACATGCTTTATTTTTTGCTTGTCTAACGGAGCCTCTAGCTCGAATAGGTACTGTTATGTGATGCTTAGAGAAGTTGTAATAATAGCAATTTTTTATGTATAAGAACAGTTTGCTTTTCGATGATGAATCATCAATGAGGTTGCTTGTCTGTTGTGGTTTAATATTATAGCATCAGGTGGTAGGACCATAGTAAAATGTACTATGGTAGGACTAAAACTTCTGGGATGCGTTACGGAACCGTTGAAAATGTACGTTCAAGAATCACAAAATTCGAAGATATGTAATTACATAACATACATCAAGCCGCATGGGGCCTGCTTGTTAGATTACGGCCCATATTCTCAAAAATCCCAAAGAGCGTTAGCTTCAGACAAGCGGCCGACTGTAAAACTATTGCCAAATCCAAAAAAGCAGTAAGTACCTATGTTTGTATAGAGATACCGCTCCGACCTCATGTAAAAACAGGATGGAGAGAGGGTGTTGCAGTAGCATGAAGGTGTTGCAGTTCCTGGGGTCTTACTCCGAAAATCGCACGTCGAAGCTTCCTCTGACGGATCGCCATTTTCCTACCATAAAAGCTTTGACATGTAAGGAAAAAATTTCAAGCGAAGGACAAAATGTGAACATAGAATCGAACGTTGTATCCGAAACACTTTCAAGGTAAGAAAACTATGATCCCTCAGCCGAAGCTTTGACCAAAGGTTTTGTCTCGATTTTAGGAGTAAAGCCTCTGATTCCTGGGAATTTACAGAGGAGAGATTCTATGCATATGATCGTTAGTTATATGTTTTTTAATTCTGTCTGAAGGCTGTATCACTATAAAAGCCAAAAATCCGAGAAATGTATATATTGAAAGAGAGATGGTGCAGGTGAGATCGCGGTCAAACGTACTACATAAGCTTATATGAAATAAAAAATATTGACGTCAAAGTGAGGATAAACATACTTAGGTAATAGCAAATTAATTGGGTTTACCGTCGACCGATACATTCAATGAGCCATATTTAGCCATAGCAATCCAGTTACATGACACATCATTTATTTATCCTGTATTTTGTACTAATGGTGACGATTCTTGAATTACAAACCCAAACTTAATTTTAGTTTCACTATTTCAATAAATATCATGAGAAAGGGATGGAAGATGTTTGACAGGTCTAAATTTTTTGTATTAAGACAAAAACGGGTCTTTTCGCGCACAAATAAAATCAAAATATAATTTTGACTAACCTCGACGTTTCGATCAAGTTGCATTGATCGTGGTCACGAGAAGACTGAAGAAAACGGGTGTCTGCGTCTTGAACGGCGGGCGTTGTCATCATCTACCCGCATATGATTTTCTAAAATATCGCATTCGCGAAAAGACCCGTTTTTGTCTTAATACAATGAATCCAATTCGCGAAAGTTTAAAAAGTACTAGGTCTAAATTTTGTTCTAGAGCTGTCAAATATCATCTATCCTTGACAAATTATACGTCACTATAGATAATAATACGTCACAACTCACAACTAAACCCAATTGACTTCATCATGATATCATGTAGGTACCTAAGTATATACGTCACAATTCACAACTAAACCCAAATGACTTCATCATGACATCATTCGAATTATTATCTTTCCATGTCTATGGGTATAATTTCATAATAAGTTATTTTTCTAGGCAAGGTTTTATAAAGTATACATAATTGGTATTGAAAGCTGATCTGAGATTAGGTCCAAGCACCATCCGTGTTACCACAAAAAACATCGTTTAGGCACCTGTCAGACAGTGCCTAAAGGTAAAAGTCTAAAATGATTATAAATGTCATAACAGAATGGAGTTAGACAACGGTTATACGCTACTTAAATCAAGATTTGTGGTTGCTCATATTTAAAAATACGACAAAGGCAACGCTGTTTATCACCAGGTTTAGGGTGGGTTAATTTTTTTGTGGTAAGATGTTTCAAAGTTCTGAGTAGCACTGCTTACCGTCAGGCTAAAAATAATATATGTATGTAATACTAATGCACAGCATCTAGGATCAGAGTACAAAAAAAGGATAAATCAAACGAGCCAGTTTCTGTGGCCGCCTTCCAGCTCCATTATCAGACCAGCGGCGCTGTGACATCATTATATTGGATGAGCATGTTCATAATTCATTTAGTTATGTACGTTATACGTCCGTGTTTGGGTTGCATATAATAATATATGTACCTACCCACCAAATTTAATCGGTCCAGTAGATTGGGAGCAAATATGAAGGAAAAGACAGCCAAACGAGTGATCCTGTCCAAGGGGCACCTTAGACGCTCAAGCAAACGTACGTTTGCTTGTCAGAATGCCAACGATTTTGCGTCAGGCGCAGATTTCGTGATACTCGAAATGCGCGCTTGACGCAAAAGCGTTGTTATTCTGACAAGCAAACGTACGTTTGCTTGAAAGTCTAAGGTGCCCCTTAGGGTTCAGTTTTTCGGACATACGAAACCCTAAGAAAATAAGAAAATCGATAGTTGTAGGTCCCGTTTAGGGTATAATATCTACGCTTCGTAGACTACAGGACCCTTGGAGTACCTATGTAAAGTGGGTTGATATTTCAGTGACATGTTATTATTCGGCCCACGTGCCCACGTGCCCACGTCCCAAAGCCTGGAAAGTAGATGGCCACTGCCTACATATAAAATTGCGAATCACTAGGGTCGAACGAGTCAGTACTTGCCCATAATGGCATTAGGGCTGTAAAGAGTATCCCTCAGGTTTTTTAGAAGACCTAAACTCTTAACAGCGCGTTTAGACTTTATTTTATTATAATCTAGCTGCTGCCCGCGGTTTCACCCGCGCGGTGTTATTGGAATTCATGGGCTTTTATTTTTTGCGCAGAACCCTAATTCTTTTTCTTAAATAAAAGTAACCTAAGTTACTCCTTATAACATCAGCTATCTGCTAGTGAAAATCCCGTCAAAATTGTCCCAGCCGTTTCAGAGATTACCCGGAACAAACATCTAGACAAAAAATTTAAAAATGGTTCTTTTGTTGTAGGTACCGTATATACTTTCATGTGCATTTGGTATAAAGCTGTTATTTTGACATTACAAACAGACACTTCTATTTTATTTATTTGTATACATACTATTTTGTCAATTATACTGGTCTTTATTACATACCAGGGTTTTGTCCTGGCTTTGTACAGGTGGAATCGGGATAAAAATTACTTACCCTATAGCACTCTTGGCTAATGTAGCTTCATATTAGATTAGCGGCTACAAACAAACAGAAATACAAACTTTAACTCCTTGTAATAATATTATACTACTATATCTAGTAGGTATTTATAGCATAGTATTACAGATTGAATATGAATAGGCTTGACTACTCTCTCAACTATTAATAAATTCAATGGTGACTACAGCGGGGCAATCGCGTTAAAATTTATCAACCAAACCGCTACTAAACTACAACCGCTTAACAGCTTTTTGACCGTTTCGTATCGCGCTAATAGTTTTACCAAAAGTTGAGACGTTTCTCGACAACAACTGACAGTTAAGGCTGTCAAATGAACGGTGAAAAAAATTCTACACAGGTGAACCGACACTAAACTACAGTTGGAATCAAACCACAACTAACTCATAACCGTACGCTGTCATTTCAAATTATCGCGATCGGGGCCCTGATTATATAATTGTGCAGATGTATGTTGTATACTGGCATGCATAAAAATTAGGCCACTATGAAAATGATCTTTTTTTTTGTATTATGTAGGTTTGATTTTTAAAAAGATTTTTTACGAATTATTAAATTTAAATAAAATAATGCACGTTTTCCCGCAAAATCTGTTCGGTAAATGACGAAAATTTAAAAAAGTGACTTTTGAAAATTGACGTTTCGGTCACATTTCATTACACTAGGCACTAGACACTAGACTATAGTAATATAAATAAAAATAATTAAATAAAAAATATTAGTAGTATATAAATAAAAATAATTAAATAAACAATCCGTAGGATCACCTTGGGGCCTGATTTTTGTTTTGAAATTTAAATTTGAATTTTGGAACTGGACCTGGCAATGGGCTTAGGCGCAGTGAAAGGGTTTGAGATCCTTCCTTTGAGATCTCGAGGTTCCAATCAAGCACAGAGGCACGCCCCCGGCTGGTGAATGAGTAAAACTCCCTCACGGTTGCATCCTAAGCTAGGGGGTAGGTATCTACGGAAGATATTTCCCTGTCAAGAAAAGAGTAAGTAGGTAAGTAGCTGCTTGTTGTTTCATGGACCTTATCAGAGTTATATATTATAGAGTTATATATATATCAGAGTTAGTATCCTCTACAGTATTCTTGTTACCCAATAAAACAATAAACGGTTAGATCAAAGTTTGTGGTTGTTCAAATTTAAACAATAGCTAATACATGTTTTGTTATTCCACAAATCCCCATTGATGGAGAATGCCAATGGGGATTAGTGAAACCAGCAAGAGTGAAATTAATTTCACTGACTATAACTTTGCTCATCAAACCGGAACACAGTACTGCTTGGCGGCAGACTATGTGAGCAAAGCCGTGGTATCCACCCCTCGCAGAAGAGTTCGTGCTGCCACCTAGATACATATTACTGATCTGTGGCTATACCACCTGGTGAAAAGTCTTTGAATAAATGATAATATTACTATAGATTTTTTTTCTGCACACTAATGCATTTCAAATCATAAGTTTTTGAACATGATATAGTCGCCTAGAGGAGATCGCCGTGTAGTGATAAGGGGGTCGATTGTACTAATTGGTATAAACTGTTGTAACTTTATTTATTGTGCAATAGTACTCCAAACCAATGTACCCTTGGTACGTAGAAATAAATCAATCAATCATTTATTTGCTTCAAAACATGGTAATTACAAAAAATTAATTAGATGTTCCATTACGAGTAGTAGTATGGACTATCGTCCGTACACTAGTTTTTTGGCATAAAATTGCACGCAAATTACAGTTATATTATTTAAATTACAAATTACAATGTCACTATAGATAGTTGCAAATTAAAATCAAATACATTCACAAATTCACAATTAGCATAAAATGCAAAATAATAATAAAAAAACAAATTCAAAATTTTAATATCAATTACCTACATTGCATTTTAATCTAAATCTAAATATCCAAAATACTAAATTATGTCTAAACTAGCTTCTGCCCCCGGTTTTCATCCGCGTTCCCAAAGGACTCTTGCATTATTCCGGGATAAAAAGTAGACTGTGTTACTCTCCGGTCCATAAACTATATCCATGCCAAAAATCACGTCGATCCGTTGCTCCGTTACTGCGTGAAAAAGGACAAACCAACAGATCAACAAACCAACAGACACACTTTCGCATTTATAATATTAGTAGGTAAGTAGGGATTAATTGCATCTAAACTTGTTTCTATCCTTCCAATTGAAAAAATCATTCACAGAAACATTAAAATATGTTAGATTCGCTTTACTAAATGAGTAAAAAAAAGCACATTATTATAGATTACCTATATAGGTAGATTGTTAAACATTCATAGTTTTTAAGTTTCTGATATTATCTCGGTGCTCGCTGTTGCATTGTAAGCGCAATGATTACGGGGAATCTACTAAATTCAGTTTACTAAATGAGTTAGAAAAACCATTAGGCTAGATTACGGATTCCCTATACCTACTAAATTCAATTTACTAAATTTAGTTTGGCTCTGATTTGAGGTATGTGTGACTCAAGGAGTCCCATTCATATTTTTAAGGAATGCAGGATGGAGTGAATGAGTTAAAAATACCAGTAACTGGGCTAGATTTACCTATACCAAATTCACTTTACTTAAATAATTAGTTTAGCTCTGATTTGGAGCATGTGTGACTCAAGGCTTCTTATTGATATTTTAAAAGTGCAGGACCACACTTGAACAATACAGGTAGAGAATGAAAATAATTCAAAGCAGTCTCTTACACATTATAGCCATTATCTTCATAACAGGATTAAGTAAACCTGCATTGCGACTGATGACGTGGCCCGATTTCTGTCTGGTCCCTTTCTTATCAGTTGGCGCGGATTTAAAAGTGCGAGTGTAGTCACATTACAAAAACTCCCCATTCTCGGGCAAATTCTCCGAAGCTAGCAAGGCCGATTTCGTCTCGGTTCCGAGCGATCGCGACGGGCGACCGACCGCCGCGCCGAGAGCACTGAGCGGAGTGGAGTCGAGCCGCGCGCGAGCCAGTCAGCATCACGTGCGCGAGCTTGACGCTCGTGTTTTGCTTCTCGCCGCGCGATTATTCACGCGCCATTTGACAGTTGTGCCGTGCCCTGTTATGACTCTAGTGCATCACAGTGTAACGCAGTGCCAACAACAGCTATTACTAAACGTGAGGAATTGGTCAACAAAACCAATATTTAACAGTGATAACAGGCGGGATGCGAGAGGTGAACGCTCGTCGCAGCGGCGCCGACTCTCACCGGCCACTATTGTCTAAGTGCCACGGAATCTTGGTCCTTCCCATCGGATTCCATCGATGAAGCATCCGCTTTTCGACGTGGGCTGCACGCGAATCGTTCGGCGAGCGATTAGTCACAAAAACTAATGTTTACATTGCCGACCGATGGACACAGATTAGATACAAACCTGTCATTCTGTTGTTAAACTGTATTTAGTGTTCGATGAGTATTTACTAATTAAAAACTATGCAAATTACGTGCTGTGGCGTCCGATTGCTTGAAGTTGATCGGTAAAATTGTCGACGCTAACTGTAAATACTTAACAGACTCCGGTGGCGGTGCTAGGTGAACGTGCGATTGTGGTGACTGGCCTACTTTTTATTCTAAAAGCTAAAATTAAAATGATACCTAGGTGACGTGAATCGAAATGAGTTTAACTAAACTCTCTTTGTTTTGTTTGGATACAGTTAGAGTTTGAACTTTGTAGTTAATTGCAAGGTAGAGCGCCAATTTAAAACTACTACCTACCTAATGTTATTTGTTTTTAATATAAAATTTTAATATCTATCATAATCACTAGAGTTTCGTACGCACAGTCATCACAGAATCACTTATTCTTATCTTACAGCACACGGTAGCGTAGTACCTGATCGTGTAAAATAGTCTAGTTTATTTGTTAGGACAATTAGATTACAAATGCTGTTGTTTATATAAAAATTCTAACTTTATATCAAACATATAACGTTATAGGTATAAATACTATATCTGATATCATCTCACAAAACAGTGTGTTGAAGACACAATAACATTATCATCTATGCTCCATTGTGAACGAGGTTATCATCAAGTGACGAGTAGGTAAACATTCTTAGTTATCGACGTTCAATGCCGTTAACTTTGACTACAATAATAATTATTGCAACACTACATTCTATAATTGGTATAAAATCGTTAGGTACGGCGAACGAAAAGAAAAAAATAAGATATAAACATTGGATTGGAAAATAACAAACTTGGAACTTTGGCATGGTATTGTAGTCAAAAGCCAACCTGCCTAGGGTTCGAATCCCACGTGCATCATAGGCCACAGTAGAGTATATTCTAGAGCTTAAATGGCTAAGTAGTACAATGTAAGTACAACCCTCAAGATAAAAATCTGACCAAGCACCTAACGATGTGCCCGGAACAGGAAGACACCGACAGGTGCCTCTCTTGATAAATTGAAACCCAAGCGTGTTTATCACATTTGATTTGACCACACCGTCACATAAGATCAGGTAGAGCGGTGGTAAAACGGACCTGTTTTTTATTAATGAATAAAAAAACACTACCTATCTATTATTTCCTTTTTAACGGCAGGTGACAAAAAATATCCAGGTACCTACCTAGTTAAAATTTGAATTTCGAACTAATTCGATACGTAACTGTTGTAATAATATGATTATTACAAAATATCAAATATACTAATTAAAACTTAATATAATTTAGTCAAGGGAATATTATATACTTGATGCTAATTTTCCTGTTATTGAATTTTTTAATAGGAAAAGCCAAAAAATTAACTTCCTAGATTATTACTAGTAAGTACATGATTGTTATTATGTACATTGTACCTACCTACTTACAAAAATTATCATCGTATTTATTTATTTAAGTATAGAAAGGCGACGAGCGACCTTACAACAACTAGACAAAATACAATCAATTTCACCCTATATCAAACTACACTTCGTAGTTAGGTAAGTGAGCAAGCATGCTCATCTTACTTAAGTAAACCTACCTATCAAAAGCTTAAACTGTTCTGCTAGTGTCCATCTGGGTGGGTACCCTTTGCTCGTGTATTCTGCCGCCAAGGAGAAATATGCAGCATGCACTACTTTACGATTTGAAGAGCAAAATCCTTGAAGAGTAAATGATGTCTCAGGGGTTACCCTGAGACATCATTTACTGCTCATCATATGATTATCATTTGCTGCATATCTTTTGCTTGCGCCGCACTCCAGTGTACTCTGGTGAGCACACTGCAATTCGGCGCAAGCCTTTATATTTCAAAATTCTGGGTGGCCACTGCAAATATTATGGACCGGCATAGTGCTTTACTGCTTATGTCTCGTTATACCTACCTAATAGTATAAAAAAACAACTTAGGTAGGGACCTGACTTTTGAATTCACAGGCGGAAATAACATTCTAATGTAATTCAAGGGCAACAAAATAATCAAGAGTTTGTCCTACCATTTACTGTTGTCCTAAACCAGCATGTAGTAATGTAGGTACCAAGAGATCTGTGACCACAAGCATGTATCACAAGCATCTTTTCTTAGATGCTTGGAATAGTAGATAGATCATGTACCTATTACTAACAATGTCTGATGCTTTTGAATAAGAATACGCATAAAAGGACAAAGCGAGATCGCAAACCCATTCAAAAAGACACAATGGCCGAAAAATGGCGTCATAAAACATACGAATCACATCATGTCCAAGGGACCTTAAAAAATCGGTAAACCCGTACCGGGCGTGCAGAAATTGATGTATGTCTTGTTTATCCCAAAAATAGGGCAGGCGTCAGACATAACAATACTTTGAGGGAAGTAGGTTGAAGTATATCGATGAAAAGCGTTGTGATTAATGGTCATCCGGTGATACGATGATAAAGAGCGGAGCGTTATAACAGACCCTCGGGCGCTCGAGTTCTTCCTACTTTGTCCTTCATTGTATACTTGACCTAATTATTGTGAGATTGCTGGCAACAAGCCGCACGCTCCAAGTTTTAATTTGTAGGAAACCGATTTCCGATTGATTGGCAATTTTCTTACATTGGACGTGGTTTGCGTGTGCACGAGATGAGACAGTACGATCAACTTCATTGGTGACTCCTTCGAGTTTGCTGTGAATAGTCATTGAAATTGATTGGTTTCTATCAAAGCGTTACGAGTGTTCTAATTTCTAATCATATCACAAACATATCATTGTAAAATTTTATTTACGTTGTTATAAATAACTAGAGGGAAATTACTGCTGACCTAGCCTGTAAACTGCATTGTGTGCCGCCAGCTTGTACCAAACGAATTAAGTTTTATAGACACTTGAACAACTCAAATAAATTCTCCGCTAAAGACCGGTAGGTAGCTACATTAAAGTAGGTAATTCCCACAATGTGATGCAGCCCACGCGAAAGAGCTTTGTTGTATCCGAGTGCTTCTTACGAATCCACATAATGAGGCACTTTCTTACCGTCATTTTATTCCAGATTCCATTCAATCCATAACAACAGCTATGATATAAGAGCTACATTAGAATCACCAGTTTGTTTTGTCAGTTGTAAGTTTTACGAGACAACTTCTGAGGCTTGAGGGTAGATATAAAACGGTAGTGTGTTTGTGCAATGCTGACAAGTACTACCCGGTGAGTGTGTTTGTGTGCGATGGCGCGAGAAGTGCTGGTCTCGGCAGCCGTGCTAGTGACGATCCTATCGATCTTGAAAGCGGTGGCTGCCCACTACACTCCTACATGGGCGGTCCATGTTCCGGGGGGGAAGGAGGCGGCGGATGCTGTAGCAGGCGACCATGGCTTCATCAATCTTGGAGAGGTACGTTTTCCATCTCTGTTTATATTTTTTTCACACCGTTAATACGTGTCCTTTGTTTTGTGTATCTGTAATAGAGGATGTACACCAAAATGGCTTAACGAACGTACAATGGATAAGCGACGTTGGAACGAGGGGCATGTGTTAACAAGGTTGGCCACTTGCCCAGAGGAGACGAGAGTACAACTCATGAATTACTCGACAAAAGAGTACTCATGAATGCTTCCACCACTGCAGACGGTCTTCCTTACTGACACATAATTTTAAGAATCCTGTTTTTCTTATGAAGAAGTTGGCTCAGTGGTACATAATAGGGCACTAACATGAGCGCCGATCGATAGATCGTAGTTCGTTTTCTCACGAGGCTAAGCTCTTGACGAAGGAATATAAGACATATTTTGATTTTTGTGATAAATACATGTCGCCTTTTTGGACTGTTCCGACTGTTTCGGTTGGACATTTTCTAGAACTTGCCTGACAATATTTACTTACCACCTTCAAACCAAGCACCTCATTAGTATGTTCCAGCGTCTGCTGAGAGAAAACCCTCACTTCTAGACTTAGTGATTTACTACTTTCGATTACATCTGCCATCACCAATTAAACAAGGGCTCGACTCTGGTTGCCCGGTCGCGAATTGTATCCCTCTCATTTGCATTGATATAGAAATGAAATGAAAAGAGACCGACCGCGACCCCACACGACCTGTAACGAAACCTTCGTAAGAACCAAGGAGGTATCCAGTCAGGGGGGTAAAAGCGAACCGGTAACTGAAATGACGAAAACTAGTAACAGACATTCCGATTCGGCAGACGCCGATCAAATACAAAGTCGGATACGGATCACAGACCATGATACCAACCTCTGCGACATGGCTACATATATATATGCGTCGTATATCGGTTGTGCAGGTAATCCGCCCACGACTGACAAGTATTAAAAATGATACCGTCAATCTGACCGCCTTACTTAAAAACCACGATCAATGCACTCGTCAAGGTAAATAAAAACATAAAACATTCGGATTATCTATAGGCCTTTATACATAACATTTGCTAATAGATTATCCAACTGTTTTTGTAGCTAGGTCAGATGTAGTAGCTACTTAATAAAACCTATATATGTTTTACGTTGTGCGTTTTATACAATTAAACAACGCCTTACAATTTACACGCGATGCGATTTTCTAACCTGTGGTCGGCATCTGCTAAATCGGAACGTCTGTTACTACACGTCTATCACCTCATTCCAAATCCAAAATCAATGGTGTGCTACTACACCATTGTTATATTACACAACAATTAACCACAAGTCTTACAAAGTTAATCGCTTGGGTTAACTCGGCTAATGAAAAGGCTGGTAGGGCAATGCTGGCATTGACCGACTGGGACGTGGCCTTATTGAAAGGAAGCGGCAAATTAGGCACTTGACCGTTTTTTAACGTCCACTTGGGCAGCTTGGCTGTTATCGTGCATTTTAATTACCCACTCACTCAGGGAGTTAGGAGATATTGTTGTTATTATATTACTGAAAACAGCGATTACATTGCAAAACAAATTTAGGTTAGGTTTCCATTTGATTTATATGCGATTTTATCGCATTGATACACAAAAAGTAGATTGGAGCTCATAAAAAAACTAACGCCGACTCTTTTCTATTTTTGTAGCAATGTTCTGTGCCCGTCGGCCCCCGATCTGGTCGATAGTTTAAGTCCTTGAAGGAAACATGGTGACGCAACCTGGAATGATGGTATAAGACCTTAGGGGCAGCGTAGACGCTTATGCAAACGTACGTTTGCTTGTCAGATTAACAACGCTTTTGCGTCAAGCGCGGATTTCGTGATACTCGAAATGCGCGTTGTTATTCTGACAAGCAAACGTACGTTTGCATAAGCGTCTACGCTGCCCCTTATACCGTTGCTCGCGATTACCTAGGTGTTTGAGCTCATGTGCTACGTCAGGCAGTATGAGTAAAGACTGAAGTATTCCATTGGTCGTGTGTTCGAGCCCCGCTAAACATGTGGAAATAACCACGTGTATGATTTTAACAAAAAGTGATCTGTTTAAATAATTGACCTCAAATTGATAACCACTCGCCTTGAAAGCGATAATTTAACTGGAATAATTAGTTATGTATATTTAAGATTAGGCATGCTACGGTCTGCTGATAACCTTTGTTGTGTTCTCAAAATTGGGAATATTGGGGATTTAGGTTTTTACATTGGGATTCTTACACAATATCGTATTTTTAAAAGCTGAGGGAAGAGTTTTTTTTAGCAATCTTCTACGTATAGAAGTGTCAATTCTGTTTCAAACCTCTAACAAACAAAAAAAATTAGTTTCGCTCTCTCTTTATAAATAAGAACACGAGAAAGAAGTGGAATACATTTTCGAACTGTCAAATTAATCCACTTGTTCTAGTGTAAATTTAAGACAGACCTATTTATTTCCTGTATTTCCTTCCTCATTGAAATTTTAACGGCCATGAATTTAGTTGCGTCTAAACTGCCAAAGATGGAAGATATTTGACAGCTCTAAGTTTAGAGCTGTCAAACATTTTCTGCTCTTTTCACTTGCTTTTTTTTATTGGAAAGAGGTGCGCTAACTAAAATTAGGTTTACATTTATGTCGCCAGAGTTGACACGAATAAATATATTATATACTAATGTAATAAAGCAGTAAAGTTCATAAGATTTTTGTTTGTTTCTTACCGTTAATCTCTGGAACCGCTGGTCTGATTCTAAAAATTCTTAAAAATAGGTTACAATTGACTTCCAATATTCCATTACACAAAAGATTGCCTATTCGACTGGCATTTTCTTTTTTCTGTAACCTAACTTATTCCTTATCTAATGACCTTTGAGGCTGGAATTGAAAATTATTGTTTTATCAAGATGGGTCCTTGGTTGCTCCCATAAAAAATGATTATATGCATTCCACAAATAAGGTACTGGTAGAGGAAGGAGTATTATAAAATCAAATAAAAATTATTCATTGTACACCAATCTTCAGAAAATAATCGAAGTAGCTAATAACGGGTGGATTTATAGTAAAAACGTTAAAATTAATCTCTTTGAAGCAACCTCCCTTATTACAGTTTTTTTTCTAATCGGAATCATCGGCATCATGTTGCCCTGATGCCAAGCAGTACTTACTGCGAGTAAAGTAGGTAGGTAGGTAGGTACGCAACTATAGTCAATAAAATTACTGGGCTACGTGATGAGCGTGCTGCAGTATTTTTATTGTAAAGTTCTGAGTCGCACTGCAATTTTTCTGAGTATGTATACGTTACGCTGGCCGCCAGGTGAATGAATATGCTCCACGTCTAGTTACTTTCTAGCATAAAATAAAAACAGTAACATTTCTCTATTATGTTTGTTATTTGTCACTGTCGGAATGATATTTAGTTTGGTCCTCTCCTTTCACTTCTTGGCCATTCATAACTAGACCATAAAAATACAGCGGACATTTTTGATACAGAAATAGAGCGCCATAGGCGAATGAAATCTCGTTGTCACTCTAAATGAATGTCGCTGCTCACTTATTTTTGTCCCCCCTGCTCCGATGGCGAGTGCTTTCTAAATATGGAATAGGTGGCATTAACACATTTCTAGAATCAATTATCTACCCTCTGTTTTGGACAAATGTCTTTGATATTTAAGTAGCTAAGTTCAAATAAAAATATGTTTTCTCACATCTTCTAATTCAGTTTTATTTTTAACCGAGAACTTTAAATTGGGTTTTGTTTTCTCGTTAAAGCTGGTCTTAAATAAATATTAGAAACTTCCATTGGAGAGCTCCTCAAGGAATTGTGCAGTTCTTAAGTAAACTAAGAGTTTTAGTTTGAGATCTGGATAGCTTCGGAAATGATTTCTCGTCACGGACACTGTAAAGTTCTTAAAGAAAGTTATGATGCCATTTAACTTTGACGTCAAGCAAATGCTAATTTCCACTGTACGTGGAATTCTAAGTTCCAGCGGAGTCGTGCGGAGTCGTGCCCAATTAATTTGCATGCTCACAAACATGGTGTTTATGAAGATGTTGAAAGCATGAATCTCGGAGTGGGCGTCGGCTGACATGCTAATGGTACCTACACGGATAAGTTTCGCCTCCTTAAAAGCGGCTAGATTGTCATACTAACTTATATCAAAATTGTTTTAGAAGCGACGTTTGTTCCGTGGTAGGTATCCCCGGCCGACGTAGGTCGAGGGTTCGAAGACTTCGAAGCCTTCATGAAGTGACAAGTTTTCGGTGAAGGAAAAGATGGTGATGCAAGAATAGCATTGTGATAGGATGTTATCTAGTGGTTGTCTGTCAGTTGTTACCTTTACCTTTAACCAATCATCTATGGGCATTGGGCGTGTCTCAGAAGCAAAAGTCAGTCTGTCTCATATTGAAAAATAAACTTCAATCGAGCATTTTAAAACCTAGAACGCGACGGCGAGATTTAGCGTAAACTTCGTATCTACTCAACGCTTAATGGGACGTTTCCTGAAATCTGTTGTAACAACACGTTTGCAACGTCTTGAAATAAACCCACTAATTTTATCTCGGTGCAGTTAGCGATGCGGTCCATTTCATTCGTTACATGATCTTATCTAGCGAGATAGAAGGCAGCGGGCTTGTTTGTGTTACCTGGAATCTTTACGCATTGATTTAGCACTGTGCTACTTCACAAATTTAATTTTATCATTTATGAAATTAATATAGATTTTGAAGCTCGTTGTAGACATTAGTCAGAATACGATTATGTAACCTATTTTAGAGTGCTAGATTACTTTAGGATATTAGGACTTTAGGACTTAGATGGGGCTCCTATGATTATTAATTATTATGATATGATAGAGGACTATTAACTACCTACATGCAAAGAAAGGAAAAGAGAGGTGGGTTAGGAGTGAATATCGAAGTATTTTATCATCTTATTCATATAAACTAAATATATTATACCTTTTTACCACAAAAAATAACTTTATAACACCTTTTAGCTAGACAGTGTTTAAAGATAAATGTCTAAAATTATTAGAAATGTCGCAACAGAAGTGAATTAGACAACGGTTAGATACTCCTTAAATCAAGGTTTGTGGTTGCTCATATTTAAACATTCTACTATGCCATGTTTAACGCTAAGCGAGAGTCCAACACATGCTTAGGTGTATGTAATTGATTGTGGTGCGTGATGGTGGACTAAGTTTTTTAATCTGTACCATCCCCTAAACTATCTGATTTTATTAGAAACATCGATCGAAATCGTGAAAATACAAAAGTAATATCTAGGGCAGCAAATATTTATTCACGCGTAATAAAAGCGAACCAGTGTGAGCTATTATTGAATATCTATAGACCAGGGAAGGAATTGAATAGATGAGAGGCGAGAACGTTTTGATTCCGCTCCAGAGGTATACCAATAGAAACACAATATCACCACCCTGTATATACTTCCACCTACAGGGACAAAGGGCGTTGTCGGCAGTGTCAGCCCACACCGGTTCAACGTAGCCGATAACAGTGACACGATACAGTGACGTCATCACACAAAGATGAATGACTCCGAGATATGACGTCAGAGTTCTTAGAACTTCATGATAATGTGTGTGTCAAAATTTGTAAAGAGTAAATACCATTGTGTTTTAGTCTCCTTTGTTGTGTTGCTCTGCTTGGGCGATCAAGCGAAGATCGTTAGTACGTACTATTAGTACAGCGTTTAAGTTAGGACCAAAAATGGAGCTTTATTTTGTTCGCAATATTTTACTTTGGATTTTCAATCGTTGTCATGCTTGTTCAAATCCTAAGTAAATCGCTAGACTTGAATATAAGGACTTTGAAAAATTTTTTCTTGAAAGCTTCCAACAAAGGTTTAATACTTAACTTTAAATTTAAAAGATGGCGTCTGAGAGCGCGCGGCTCCACTGCGTGTTCCACTCATGGTACATGTAGGCACAGAATAGATAGTACAAGTACGTAGGTGAAAATACTAGATCGTAATTTCGTAAATAGAACTGGGTAATTTATTGTATACACTGCTAATAAATAGCCTGGAAACACTTGCGAAGTAATAATTATTTACGTCAAAGGGAAATACGCAGACGTCGAAAGTGGTTAGGTGTACTTAGGTTACAATTTCATTACGGTCTAGCCTAGTTAGGCTGTGTTCAGGTTTCTTCAATTAGGTACGTACTAATTAGTAGAAAATGGTTACTTTATTGAGATTAAGATGTGTTAAGCGATGATGGCGGTCGATTGCAAGTAGAAACGGCGAAGAGACACCGCGTTATACATTGTGGATATTCCTCTTTTACGCCATGGAAAAACCACGATCCCCGCTTGACGCATATCGTATCGTCTAGTGTGGTTGTGGTTGGGGCTTGATGGAAATCTAGTCCGAGCACGGCACCCGCTTCTACGACTTCTATTCAAACAAATGGTTTCACAACCACTGCGTGCTCAGTGCAGACGCCACGGTAAATAAGCGGTTGTGCGCAAGTGATGTATACATAGCGTAAAGCGGGGCAGTCGTCGCTTTGAGCCCGGGCAGGGCTTCGAGACAGCACTATCTGGCCATATTGCCGTTTTTGTATATATCATGGGTTATTGATGGTTTTGCATCAAGCCGCGCTTGCGCGTGTATTATCTTGTAATCGCGCTTGATGCAAAAGCATGGTTACTTTGACAGCAAAACGCATTCTTGCATAAGAGTCTACGGTCTATAAAGCCTAAGTTTCTTCAAGTCACGAATGAATAGACGTATCTTCTAGGTAAGCGTGCTCCATAGTCGACCGCATCGTCACTTACCACCAGGTGAGATAGTGGTCAAACGCAAATTGTGCATAAAAATGCACAACCTAAATCTAGAATAGTATACTCTATCTGTATAAGTGATTGACGATTTTCAACTTGAAGGTGGTAACTAGACGCGCATGCTATAGTGGCATCATGAAGTTTTCCTTTACCGAAAGCTAAAGAGTCGAACTATCGACAAACAGATCGGTGGCCGAAGTCACAACCACTGGGTCAGCATTGCTTTAAAAAACGAACTTTAAACAGTGCTTGGTAAAAAATAAGGTTCAACTGCAAGTCTGACAATTCTGGTCACACGGTAAAAGTCGTTAGAAGTCTTACCACGTGCTTCGAATTCATAGGTTTGCGGTTTGCATTTCCGTTTTTGGAGTGCCCTTCAAGAAAAGTACCTGTAATAAAATGACTCACTAAGACTCTGTTAAGCATTATTATTAGATTTACGAGCTGATGTATAAGCTAGTAGGTGCTGGGTAAGAATAATAATGCTTCAGGTTTACCAAACAATCCAATATATAACTTACATTTTGAACTATAATGGTTTTCTATACTTGTCCAATAATACAAATAAACTCGGCGAAAGCCAACCAATGTCAGCAATAGTGATCAGATCGCTAACCAATGACATGATTCGGATTTGAGTTTCTAACTCTATCATTGGTTGTTGAGGCGTCAGGTTGTTTACATTATTGGACAGTTAAGAAAATCTCCCTTAAAAAACCTTAAAGAAATACTTACTATCTACTACAACAGGGGGGTCTAGGCGAATTTTCTTTATTCCCAAATCAGATTGTCCCAGTAATTTAGGAGCTCAGTAAAAAATGTCTCGTGTCTACATTAACATTAATCGTAGCGGGTGCTTCGTTATACTCCGTGAGGCTGGTGGAGCTGCCAGGCGTCTTGGGCTGAGATTGAGACATGAGCGATAGAGACAGCGGGTATAGCATATGAAGATTAATATTCATTTCTTTATTAGATTATTTATTTGCTAGAAAATTTGGATTATCTATAGGCCTACTAGGGTTGTAGATTATCCAACTGTTTTTGTAGCTAGCTAGGTTAGATGTAGCGTTTATTTATGTATTAGCTAGTTAATAAAGGTATTTAGCCCATAAAAAAAGAGATTTCTTTATGGTATAAAATCAACATAACAAGAAGTGTAGGATTTCAAAAGCTAGATGACTTGGCTTGGTTTGATAGCCTTGAGATTAATGGAGAACAACAGCTCAATATAAAAGAAATTATCATTAATTAAAAAATACGAATGATTTATTTCTTTTAAACGCATGATAAAATTAATGATTAATTAAAAAAAATACTAATAATTTAAGTAAGTATCTCAAACACTTGATTTACTCTGTAACTCGCTCTTATTATCTTTTCTAACTGAAAATTTGCATGTAGTCTTCACCTCTAATTGTAACGACATTTGGCTGTATTATTTTAAATCAAAGAATTACCTATGCATGAACTGATGTTTGTTATGTTGGTGATCATATAAATAAACACATGACATGAAATTTTAGCTCGAACCAAAACCATTAAATTATAAGATTAAAATCATTAAGAAACATAAATTAAAATGAATAAATCAGTCACTGCACCTATGTACCTGGTCTAAGTTTTTTAACTGTGTTGGTTAAAAAGACTTACAGCGTCACTGCAGGGTGGAGAAGCGCAGAAGATTCTCAGACCTAAAAAGAAGTAATCTTTAGAGACTAATTCAAGGATATTGCGTGAGGTGTATGTGGGCTTGGGCCTTCGCCGGAATATTAGATAAGGATATATAAGCTACATTTTCTTTACTAGAGCGACGTTATAATGTATAAATGAATACTTGATTGACAGTTGCCAAACGCTATGGAAAATCAATAGTAATTACTAAACTGGTTATAAAATCTATGTCGTACTTTAAAACCTGCGTTAAAACTCTCTATTCTTGATCGCAGCTGGCATATTAGTTAATTTCAGAAGAGATGGCGGGTTCTGCCAACTGCAGAACAATACCTCCCAAATTAGTGCTTATCCAGTTAATAGTGTTAGATAATGAGCTATCAAGCAATATAATTACTACTAAATTTAATGTATCTCAAAATAGCCAGTCACGTGTCAGGCTATTGACCCTGAGTAAAACAAACGAGCGCGCCTCTAATTGTTCCGTGAATTGCCAATTATCTGTGTAATCTTGTAATTTTTCAGTTTATTTTTGCATTGCATCATTATTTCCGAGAAACAATCAAAAGCACTGGTACTGAGTAATCAGTTAAATGCTTGCCACTTAAATAGAGCTATTTTGGTTTTTTATACTGCAGCGTAGTTTTTATGATGGCAAACGGCTTTTCTAAGGCCGACCATAGACGCTTATGCAAGTATGCAAGTACTGCCAAAATAACTAAACTTTTGAAACAAGCGCGGATTACGAGACCATATACGCGCAAGCGCGGCTTGATGTAGACCCAACAAAAAACACGAAAAAGACAAGAACAATACGTTCAGATAGTGCTGTCTCTTTCACTCACTGCCTGGGCTCAAACTGACGACTGCTCTGCTTTACGCTACATACATCACTTACGCACAACCGCGTGTTTACCGCGGCTTCTGCACTGAACACGCAGTGGTTACGAAGCTTTTATTGGTTACATATCGAAGAACCAGCTGCGGGTGAGTATTTTTCAGTACCTCTAACTGTGGTACGTTTAGCGCTCGGACTAGATTTCTATCCAATCAAATCAAACATTTATAATTGCAAGAGTAGGTACACAATATTATACATTTCAGATGTTACAATAAAAATAGTCATAGTAGGTATTCAACCTGCAAGCAGGCGTGCAAATATTAAAAAGTCATATTAATGTTATGTCACCTGAAGTTTACCTAAATATTCAGCTATGCTATAGAAACAATTTTGTAATAGCCACTTGTGTTTTGTGTTAAATTGATTGTGATTTAATATTTCTTCCGGTAATTGATGTCTTCCGGTAATTTATTGTATATTTTATGACACATATTATACACACTTATTTTGGTCTTTATGACCACCAAGCTCCATAGACGGTACGATATACGTCAAGCGGTGATCATGGTTTTCACGTGGTCCGTGATTGATGCTTATTCATCAATCATGCATTAGGTGTACGGGCTGCATTACGATAAACGGTCACGACCACCTATGAAGGTTTACAAGTATAGACTAGATTATAAGTTTTTATAGCATTTTAAAATTTTAGGTAAATGGTTCATTTGAATAATCGCTTTCCTAGAGTAATGAAAGTAAAGGATTCTAATATTAACCCTGGAAGGTCATAATTAACACTAGCTTATTGTTATCCTTAATGGTTTTTTACAGTAGGTAAGTTGGTAACTTTGTTTAGTTTAGTATAGTATCGTTAGAATCGTAACATCATCCCGAGTGGCACTGGCTAGGGCAGTCGTGTTTTTATGTAAATTTTTTCGTAGTTTGTAAGCAACAAAGAAATTATTGTTCATAGATTTCATCCTAAGTAATTGCTATCATTATTTTATTTTTAATCACTATCGGATTATGATAAAATAAAAAAAAAACACAAAAGTGACATGTGATGATGAAGCTGCAATGAACCAACAGATTTTAGATTTCTTTAACCTAGACCACCGAATTAGAGGGTTCGAGCGCGAAAAACTAATTACGCGAAATAATTTTTTCCGCCTACACTAACTAAATAATAGCGAGTTTATGCATGAATAATAAGAAACATTACCCGCTCCCGCTTCCGCTTGTAGCAACATCAACGACAGGACTTGCAGCCATCATCGGAACTGTATGTCGGGCTGTTGCCAAAACGCGGTGCGTCGACGTCGCGTGACGCTGCAGTCCGTGACGGATCGCAGAAACTAGTGGATCTGCTGTCACTGAAATAACACAGTAAAAAAATAATTCTTATAACTTCCCTAAACAACAACGGGATTGCTTATTAGTAAATTCTGCATTTTGTTCCCCTAGATAGGCACTCATGAATGTTAAATGATTTTAGGTGCCCGTTCCAATAAGCAACCGCTCGAGTGGGCAAGAAACTCGTCGGCATTCTTTTTTTCTTATTGTTTTAGTACTATGTATTTCAAAAAAACGATTCAACGGTACCTACTTCGAATTTCTATTCGAGATGTTCAGTAACCAATATTGGTTTTAACTAATATTGATATACGCCACTTGTTTAAATAAACGTTCGCGGTCTGGCCATTTTTCTGACGCTGAAAGTCCTCATGGATACCACCCGCCACGGGGCAGTGGCAAGCGTAGAAGTTATGTTGGACTCCGTCTAATGAGGCCAACCTGCCAACGCCATACTACCGGGCTGCGGGGCCATGTTAGTAGCCAACCGCGGCGCCGACGACGCTCCGGACCCATACCCACCTCTGGCCACAACGTAATCCACGTACGCCATCGCCGTACACTCACCTCCTAAAATCGCGCGGGAACATGCGCGCGCCACCTCATGGCCCGGAACTTGATAGTGAACACCTCCGTGTGCACCCCATGGCCCCCAGGAGCCGAAGAAGGAATAGAGGCTCCTTCTGAGACCTCACCCCGCATGCCCATCACCACCACGGGTAACGTGCAACGCGATACACCCTCCGGTGGTAGTCCCAATCCCCGACTCCAACGCTCCATGTAAGAGGGAATGAGAGAGGGATAAGGCTGACCTAATTTAACTTCAACGCGATCATCTACTTTCCGTCTAGTTCAGTTTGTCAACAGACAGTAATCCTAAATTACGTTTGTCAGAAAGGATTCCATTTAGGATTACGTCGCAGGCTAATTTAGGCCGTCAACAAAGATTTTCCTACTGATTTCCCGAATAAATGGTGTTAGAGATAAAACTTGATACCGTTGTCGTGACGCAACGCACGTAACTGCCAACCACTCCAACCAGGCACTCTAAACTCTTACTTACTACTTAATATTCTTTACAATAACTTCTTGTAAATTGAGTAATTATTTACTCTTATGAGCATCATTTTAAAATCGATTTTATGAAGTTATTCTCGGGCCATGTATTATAAGAGAACGTGTGCGGTTAGAATAGGTACTATACATGTTCGCTTTCTCACTAAATTGCACAAAACCGTTTTATTCACACTTTTTAGGTATTTGACCATTATCTCGTCTGATTTTAAGCATCGATGTGGTTGAAAATTATGTATAATGCTCAAGCTACATTAGAAATGGCTCTCAAGTGTAGCACATCGATAAATGCTTGGCGATAGATTTGCAACTTGAGGGTTGTATAATGTATATGCCAGGCGAGTCCTATACAATATTCTACCACCTGAATGAATTTAATGCCATATCCCCGTATTCCCCGTTCTAGGTTCCCGAACAACGACACAGTAATATTCGTGGCGGAAGCGTGTCGCGAGCTTTATGCGAGTCATTCACACCGAGTTTTAAATACTTTTTGGGTATAATCTGAAATTAGGAACGATGTGAATAACTGGAAGTGTTACTCAAAGATTTTATTAAAAGCGGGCATTGACAGTTTTATTGCGGTGATAATTTTACGGTGAAAGGAATTTTAAAATTTTGTTATCCTCAATGCGAATGCGACAGGAAATTGGGTGTTTATCTTTGCCACAAAGTTTCTTTGTTGTTGTTGTTGCCAATAATATGCTTAAATTAGGGTATAAGTGTTAATCAATTCCATTTCACTCAAATAAAATAAACATGTAGTTATATTATTTTTTTGTATTTAGTATTTTTTAATATTATATTTATTAGTAATTGTATATATAATTTTTACTTTTAATCTCCATTGCTAGCTAACTGCATAACTCATAACAAACTGGAAAGATACATCGATAAACATTTATTAGTTATAACATATGTACAATAAAATTATTTAAAATTATCTATAACCTACTTAAATGTTAAATGAAAAAACAAACTTAGAAAATATTTTTAGCGTATTGTGTAAAAATATTCCCAAATATTCTTCCTAATTGTTTCTTGTGATTTACATAAATAAACTAAATACATTAGGATATCTTATTACGTAAATAATTAAAATGTACTAATACTTACCTCATTCTGCAACATCTATACAGTCTATTATCTAGATAAGATAAAGCGATATGCATTCTACTTTGTTCGTTATCTTGAATGCATGCCCCATATTTGTAAGTTATGTACGTTTAAAATTCATGAGCAAAAGATTACTAAAAGACGTTGTATCTGTTACTGTATTATGCAATTCATATTTCGAGCGCATTGCAGTGCCGCGTAGGCCTTTTTATTTCAAAGTTCTGAGTCTTACCATGAGCAAATAATGCGTCCGTTTCGCTAGTACTCAACCCAGTAGTTTTTATTTATATTTGATAGACTCACGTTTGACTGAAATCTCACCTCATTGTAAGCAGGGATGCTTTCGAAGGTGTAGCAGGCATGCCTAGTAGGTGCCTTCCTGTTCACTCTCATTTTGAGGACTCACAGATTATAAATATTTATCGGGAAACAGACGCTGGCAACAAATTCTATATAATATAAAAGCAGTGTGTATTATAAAGGACGAAAGACGGACAATAAACGCTTAGTCCGTATAGATACTTATTAGGAGGGATATCGATCATAAAAGGGTGGCCATCTTGGGTGGATCATCTTGACCAGAGGCGCATTGCTGCGCCTCTGGTCAAGATATTTCACCGAAACGTATTTTGTAAAATACTGACCAATTGGCAACTTTATGGCTATGCTTGATCCTATTTTGAAGCCTGCCCGCAACCAATGTGTAGTCATCTGTAATGAGTACGGTAGAAAATATAAATTATTTTATATATATAAGTAGAAAGTACACACACGGTCTGTAACAGTAAACCTACACGCCGCAACTCACATAACGAACTGCATGACCCTATCAGACAATAAATAAATACCTGAAATAGAAGACATTCCTTCACAGTAAAGTTGCAACTCCGTTATCATCCATCCATACCAATCATAGACTAGGATTAGGATTGTCGAATCGAAAAAGCAATTGAGAAGATTCTCAAACAATGAGAGCCGGCCTGGAATGGGATTTCGTTTTCTTACGAATCCATTCTGCAGTCGAATGAGGGGGCTTTGTGAGGGCAATCGACGTTGGCTTAAACGCCCTCTGCAGTAGGGCTGCGGTCAGCAATAAGTTCATAGCTTTTATTTTAAAGAAACGTATACCTTTCAGACATAACAACAGTATCTAATAATACATTATTTATTTCACAACAAAACAAAAATTAAATATACATGATACCCTGTCTCATGGAAAGCGTGGCTTTGGGCTAGAAGACAATGCTCACCAATGAAGGTATATTATTATTTTTGTGGTAATTAATTAAGTAGGAATATTCTAGTAATATACTATTTTATAATAAAAAAATATGTATTCGTTTTAGAGCGAGTATGAATAATCCGCACATAACTTGATATAAGTCATCGGTGCGGGCCGAGTCGAGATTCGAACTATGGTGCGTCGGATTGAGCGTCCCACAAGATCCCGCTCGGGTACTGTACACTCGCTCTTGCTCGGCCACACTCGCTCTTACATTTACATAATACATTGGAATGCACGAGTATGTCCGTTATGGTAAGGACTAAACAAGGAAATATTTGAACCTTCAATACTTAATGGAGCCAGACGAAGTTTATGCCATAATGTTTCCTGTTGGCACTTGACGTCAAGATGATCGATTGACTCGTTTCTCACTTTAGTTAAACAAAATGTGGCACATGACTGATATTAAAAACGCCACGTAATAACGCATTGTTTCCGCAAAAACACATTTGGCTATCAAAAGTTACGTACGACGGTTTTTTTATTATATTGGGTAACGAGACGAGCAGGTCGGTGGCCAGATGATAAGCTTAACGCCAACTCATAACAATTGCAGTGCCATTCAGAACTTTGAAACACAAAGGCCTGCGCGACGCTGTAGTGCCCAGTTATTTAGCTCATTACTTTGCTCGTCAAACCAGAACACTGTTATTACAAATTACTGCTTGACGGCAGACTAGACGAGCAAAGCGGTGATGTGGTGATTGTAAGTAAAATAAAATGTGTCACATCGATAAGCTTCTAAGAAAGATAACAACGTTAAGATCATTAAGCAAACTCATTTCACTCGTAGCAACCCTAAAGCCGGAGGGTATAGAGAGGTAGACACAAGGCAAAGGCATCCGCTTTTGTGTGTCCGCGCCTTTCACCCCCTGCAAACAGACTGCGTCGCGTCGGTCTCTGCAAAACCGATTGCATTAACCCCCCTAAGAAATGACTTTTCAACAACAGATACCTTTCCCGACAAAAATAACAAATCTGGGTAATAATTGGATTTCAAAACACAAATCGGTTCTACCGTAAATATTCCTGTTATTGAGCCTGACCGATCCTTTAAGTTTTCGTAATTAACTTTCGAAAGATTGGGTTTCGAAACGTTTCGCTGAATCTGAAATAGAAACCTCAATAAATGACAAAGTTACCTCAAAAAAAAGTTTACAATGAAATGTCTCTGTTATTTATAAATGTATATTGTTAAAATTAACAACTTAGGTACGTATTATACAATGACAAAAAGCTTGGTTGTGGTACATTTTGATTAGGCATCTAATTTTGTTGTACTTACATAAACGTAAAACGACAATGTATGCAAAGATAACAGAATGATTAATGCCATTATCTTGGGGTAGCGCCTTAAGATCAGAAGAGATAGTGGACAAATGGTAACGTATCGATTATAAAGAAAAAAGAAAGAAACGATACTCCTAACGTTTGTCCGCATTGTCCGCAATTTTTTCTGAACGTGTCAAAGTTAACTAACTAAACCACCCCAGAAAAGGTAGTTTTAGCTTTGTTTTAGTCGTCTTAGACGGCTTTATCTAAGAGTCAATAGAGCACTATCAGTGACATGGGTGCAAGTTAGTGGGTAAACAAAGAGTCCGATAGTTTCGGACCTTCAATTTAGATTAATGGTGTTAAAATCTAATGCTCCTCGGATGGGGTCACAATTGGGATCCTTCCCTTTGGAAATTGAATGAGGATTTATTGCTGATAGATGGGACAGTCGGTGATTGTACGGAATTCTATTCTTTATTTTTGTTTGTGGCTATAAGTACATTTTGCTTCTATCTGACTATTGCTGTAATTATTTTCCATCATTATCATAATGATGAACTATATTATATAGCCGCCAAGCAGTAATGTGCAAATGTCTCAGGGTAGCGAGCGCACCGCAGCTCAGTGCCGCGCAAGCCTTTGTGTTTCAAAGTTCTGAGTGGCACGGCAATTTTTATGGGCCACCGTTATGCTTACCATCAGCCAAACGACTAGCTCGTCTCGTTACCAAATAGCATAAAAAAGTCCAACAATACAAGCAAAGATACCTAACAGATTTTGAAACGTGAATATTTTATTTCTCAGTTTTCGTCACTATCTTCCACGTTTTACTTTGCTTTTGGGTTTGGAAGAGATCGCTATTAGCATTAGACTGCTTTTATGACATTTATTTATTTTTGTAAATCTCTTTCCAGCTACTGTATATTTGGTAGGTAGGTACGTTCCGTTAAGTTTTGTTTTACATTTTATATACTTCTAACGATCCTTTGAGTGTTTGACTTAGGCACTGATATGTAGAGCTAGTTGCCCTTTCATAGCGATACAATGTAGACTGAACTAGCAAAACTGTTATTTGCCTCTATGGCAGCTGGCATGAGATCAAGTGATTTATCACACAGCGATATTACATTTCTTCTTTTCCAGAAGAGAATTGTCGCGTGAATAACATTAGTGACAGTTTTGGTCGTGTTTTATTCTCTTTATGCGTGTATTGTGCGTGCGGGTGTGCGTTCGCGTGCGTGTGTGCGCGAGTGCGTGTGTGTGTGCGCGCATGTGCGCATGTTTCCTTCCTTGCTCTTCAGTATAACAGCAATCTTTGATTTTCATTCTATTCTATGTACGTATTAATTCGGGTATTAATATTGGTATGGCAATTGTCGTTTTTAGCATCAATAATATGCCAACAGCTACTTTGAGAATGAATGTTTTAGAATTTGAAATCCAGTCTTACATTCTCTACGACGAGTGCTTTGACCAATTTGATCCTTTGAGAATTCGCAGTCCTCAATCCGAATTCAGGGCAGATAGGCGCTTAGAATTCAAGCAAAGTAACACGAATAAAACGAAAAAGACATTTGTTCGGATGATTATGCCTTATTTTTATGTTCAAGAGTAACCTTACATTTACTACATACATTTTTCTTCTTCCTCCGACATACAGGCTTCGGAAAAACTTAACACAATTAATCTTCTTTCTGCCATCTCAACTCCCGACTATCCTTCCTTCTTCTTAAATCCTTTCACCGAATGTGATGTTGAAAGGAGCGTATTATCGATCACTTCTAATGCTGTCGGTGGTGATGGTATTAGTCGTAATATGCTGCTGCCCATCCTAGATATCATTCTTCCTATACTATGTCACATTTTTAACAGCTCAATTATCAATGGGCAATTCCCTGCTATCTGGAAAAGCGCTCAAATTATTCCCTTGCCGAAAAAATCCAACCCGAAGTCCTTTTCTGAATACCGTCCCATATCTATTCTTCCATTCCTGTCCAAAGTCCTTGAGCGCCTTGTCCACAGGCAACTTATTGACTTCCTTCATAAACAAGATCTTCTCAATCCTTTCCAATCTGGCTTCCGCCCTGGGCACAGCACAGTTACTGCACTTTTAAAAATCACCGATGACATTCGTTTAGGTATGGAGAATGGGCTGCTTACGGTCTTGACTTTGCTGGATTTCAGCAATGCTTTTAACACCGTAAACTATGACATTCTCCTGGCTATACTGCGCTCAATCAACATATCTCCATCGGTGATAGATTGGTTTCATAGTTACTTGTACGGTCGTCGGCAACGTCTGCACTTTGAAGATTCATTCTCTTCTTGGTGTAATACGACAGCTGGCGTACCTCAAGGCGGCGTCCTATCTCCTCTTCTTTTTGCAATTTTCATAAACTCGATTTCTAAACATCTTTCTTCTCCCTACCACCTCTATGCAGACGATCTTCAGATTTATTCGCAGGCCCCACTTAACGAGCTAGGTATGGCTATAGATACTACAAATTCCGACCTTCGTTGTATAATCGAATGGAGTAAAGCCTATGGATTAAAAGTTAACCCTATCAAAACGCAGGTCATAATTATAGGCAGCTCCCGCATGATTTCTAAGATCGACTGGCCGTCCATTCCTCAAGTAGTTTTTGATGGAATCTCAATACCATTTAGCGAATCTGTTAGGAATCTTGGCTTAATCATGGATCGTTGTCTTAGCTGGAGTACTCATTTGGATGCAATTAGCCGCAAAATATTCGCCTCAGGTGCTTCTTTGAAGCGCCTTCGCAATTTCTTACCCACTGCCACTAAAGTTGCGCTGGCACAATCACTTCTACTTCCGATTTTGGACTATGCCGACGCCTGCTATCTAGACCTTACGGAGCAGCAACTAAACAAGCTTGAGCGTCTTCAGAACTTTTGCATTAGATTCATATTTGGCTTGCGAAAATATGATCATGTGTCCCAATTTCGACTAAAACTCAAGTGGCTCCCCATTCGTCTCCGCCGGAATGCTCATATTCTTTCCCTTCTCTATAATATATTATATAATCCCTCGTCGCCACAATATCTTAAAGAACGTTTTAATTTCCTGTCTGAATCTAACTCTTTCTCCCTTAGGTCTTCGGATAATCTTATGCTCAAGACTCCTTCACATTGGAGTACCTTTTATGACGGCTCATTTACTGTTGAAGCTGCAACGTCTATGGAATGCCTTACCAGTTTCCATTAGGGGTGCACCTTCATTGAATGTTTTCAAAAATAGCGTGACAAAATTTTACCAGTCAAAGTGTGCTTCTTAACTAATTTTTCATGCTGTACCTGATGTAATTTGTTTTGTATCACCAAAAGTATCTATTTTATTAGCTAAATTACCTTTAAAGTTATCATTATTATACATATACCTATATATAAATTGTATTTATAGTATATATTATATTTATATATTTTACATATCTAATATTATAAATATTTGTTTTGAGTATTATAATGTATTATAATAAGTAGATATTAGTATTTATGTCTGTGTAATCATTTTATTTATTAGTATGGCAGTATTGTTAGTACACTCCTCGTCGTCTTCGATTTTAATGAATCCTTTCCATCCAAAGGTTGCCTGGAAGAGATCGCTTTTAGCGATAAGGCCGCCCATTGTAGCACTTAGTGTAAAATATTTATGTTCCTTGTTTACTTTTCTTTGGTGTGTACAATAAAGCGTTTATCTATCTATCTATCTATCATGCTTATTGCGAATTCCGAGTTTGTCTAGACCGTAATTAGTCTGCGAGACGAAACAAAACTGTCTCGGCACAGCGAAACAAAAGAAATTCCTAAGTCTAACAGCGGGACATAAAACGAATAGGTACGTATCCAAAACAAAAAAGATAAATCACACATTTCTAACGTACATTGTGTTTGTTCGTCGCTGTAAATAATCTCCGTATTTTTTCTCTTAATTATGTAGAAAATCTTCCCGCAAAAAGGCTCAATAACTCCATGATTGAGAAAAATGGTACCAAACTCGACTGATCAAAACTGATATTTTTCATAGGGTCGTACATCAAAAAGAGTGAACGACAGATTTGCATTCAAAAAGGTCTGGTTCAAATTTATCTTAGCTCCATCGGCCCGGTAAATTGTCGTCTTAACTTGAGGGAACCATTTATTTGCGTTTAGTCCATACTGGGCTTGTCTTATATTATGCAAACGAGTTTTCATTCGGGCCCGGGATTTGGGACGAAAATGGAAACCTCCCAATCTTACGGAGTAGACGAATCAAAGAAGTCTGTTATAGCTTTTTTATGTTCATCTAGAGAAATATTTGTGTGTTTAGTAGAAACTATATTGCGAAAATTTGTACTACCTATACCTAAATGTTTCTTGGTTTGTCCTTCTTTCACGCAACAACAGATGAAAAGAACGACGTAATTTTTGGCATACCTAGGCTATTTATAAACAAGTGAAATTGCTTTAAAAAGCCACGAACCGAATTCAGTAACAAACTACTGAACCGATATGATGAAATTTCTATGGGACCAATCTGAAAGTATATCCTTTCAAATAAAAAAAATGATTTTCCAAATCAGTTTATAAATGACGGAGATATGAGGTAACAACCATAAAAAAAATACACAGCGAATTGAGAACCTTCTTCTTTTTTGGAAGTCGGTTAAAAAGTAGCCTGAAAAAGTGCACGGTTCACGGTGTGGGACAGAAGTTAGTACTATTACATGTTATATTAGCTTCTGCCCGCAGTTTCACCAGCGTGGCACTTCCTACAGGAAGAGTGCATTAAAATTTTGCAATCGAAGATAAAACCACTTCCCGTGACTCGAATAGGAACTGTTTTATAATCATTTGTAAGTCATTACAATAGAGATTAGCAGTAATAAAGTAAACAAACTACACACACTTTACCTCTTTATAATATTACTAGCTTCTGCCTGCGGTTTTCACCCGCGTTCCCACAGGAACTGTAAATTTTTCCGGGATAAAAAGTAGCCTATAGATGTTACTCTCCGGTCCACAAACTATATCTATGCCAAAAATCACGTCGATCCGTTGCTCCGTTGCTGCGTGAAAGAAGGACAAACCCACAAACACACTTTCGCATTTATAATATTAGTAGGAAGTAGGATTATTAGTAGGTATAGATAATGTGAATCACCGATTCTTATTGAGATGTACGTTATACAATTTCAGAGCATGTTTAATGAATATAAATAACGTGACAAAAGACTGGAACGTGAGTAAAATTGTGAAGGTAAAAGGAAAGGAAACAAAGAACCGAAATTGAACTGATTTAGAAGTCGCCTAGAGCATTTAGAAACATACTGTGAATTTTTAAATCTCCACTCATAGGAAAGTGAACTTATTTATAAGTCACCTAGAACATTTAGACACATCATCATCATCAGCCGGAAAACGGCTGCTGGAGATCGGCCTTCCAGCGAAGGAGGGATTTCGCCTGTGCGAGGTTTAATTGCCTACACTCATAGGAAAGTGAACTATTTGGAGTCTATGAAATTCAGCTCATTAACTATGGACCCGGGGAACAAAAACACTTTTTAACAAGTCGATGTAACAAAAGTTAAATAAAAAACTCGACTCCCTAGTCAGTGTCACACGGGATAATGTATGGATTCTAACGATACCCCATTCATCCACATCTGTTCAGGCATTCAAAAGTTATGGTGGAACAAAGAAACTCACATATACCTATATATGAACCCTAAACACATTATACTCCTTTTTTGTGCAGTTGTGAATTGCACCAAACATTGTGGCCCCCGCCCGGGGAAGCTGAGACCAGGCAAGTAAGGATCTTTTCGGTCGATAAAATTGCCAGTTCAAATCGATAACACCCACTTTTATCTATTTGAACTGTCAATTTTATCGAATATTATCGAATTTTATCCACTCGTATAGATCCGTACTTGCGCCGCAGGACCAGAATCTCCTTGTCTCCCCCAAGGGGAGCCAAGTCCACGTAGCCTATATTTCAACACTCTACTTTTGTAACAGACAAAGAACCATGTCACAATAAACGATCACAATATAGAGAGAAGACAGAGAAGGTATTCACGACATTATTGAATAGATATCACATAATGTTCAGCATGAATGGTCTCGCCTTTATCGATAAGCTTCAGTGCACTGTATTGACAATTATACAGACAGAAATGGTTCTTTATGAAGAAATATATTTAACAAATTACATAGAAATAAATCGAGATTAATATAATTATAATTTGATGATTTGAAATTGAAACTTTATCAGCTCTCTCACTTTAAGAAAACTTTTATAGGCGATAATTCGATGTCGACAAGTTTGGTTTTGATGTAAATATAACAGACCTTTTTTATCTGCAAATTCGCCAAAAAACACATAAGCAGAAACCACCAAATCTTTGCCAGAAACAAAGGACACAAATGCATAAAACCAGAAATATTTCTAGACAAGCCTAGAAAAAAAAAACTAATTATAATTCACATAAATTAAAAAGTTCTTATAGTTCGGAGCACTAACCGACAAGTAAGCACAACTTGCACTTTGTTATTTTTTTTTATAAAACAAGATAACGAGACGAGCTGGTCATTTGTCTGATAGTAAGCGTATTACTTGCTAATATAACAGCTGCAGTACCATCCAGAATACATTTTTAACGTTAAAAAGGTTAATATTTTTGGTGAAAATTGTAACTTTCCAAGTTCTAAATTGCCAATTATTCGCACCTAAAATCGAAACGTTATTTTGATAGCTTTATAACGTTTTTAAAGCGCTTCGTTTTTATATTAACCTTTGTTTACGTTTGGTGGGATTTATTGCAATGATTATTATGTGATATTTTGCTTGAGTCTGTCGCCCTCAGTTGTAAACAATCGAATATGTAAACAACTTATTTTTGTTCAGGAGTTTCACGACTTCAGCTCTTATTAATAAAACCGCCTTAACAGTTGCTGTGCACTGTGCCACTGTATGATGGTAACAATTGTTTATTGATTCCCTATTAATAAGTTGCAATAAATAGGTACGTAATTATTGATAAAAAGTAACATTGTCGAAAATTCATCTAATCGCAGAAAATATTCATACGGTTTTCACCAATGGAAAGAGAAATTATCTGAGAAGTTTATGAGACTATAATTCATTAATATTTTGAGAAAGTAAGCTACCGGTTTGATGATAAATGTAAATTAATTCGGAAAAAAACGTTCCATATGAGTTTCCGTGGCATGCGCTGCGTATGTGAGTTATCGAACCATAATATCAATTCTATTTGTACATTTTTAGTTTTTCTATTGATACTAACTATTGAGCAATAACTATGAGTAGAAATGAACTTTGTGTAGGTCCCCAACTCCCCAGGTATATAAATAATTGGACTTGATATTTGTGTAAAAAAACGATTTTATCCATTGCTTGGTGTTGAATATACTACGAATTTTCATAAACAATAGCTACTACACTTGTTTAAGTTTTAAATTGCTTTTATTAACAAGATCCTAACCACAAAAACAACTTTTGTTACGCCTGTTTACCTAGACAGTGTCTAAAGATAAACATCTAAAATGATTAGAAACGACACTACTTAAATCAAGATATGTGATTGCTCATATTTAAACATGAAACTAAGCCATGTTTAGGAGTTAAGCGATGTATAACACAGGTTTAGGGTGTTGTTAATTTTTTTGTGGTAAGACCTTTAATGTTTAATCTGCTTGTACATTTTTTTGCAGAATATTAGAGACAGTGCGCTTAAGTATCTAGAAGCGGTTTAGGTTTACAGCAAAATGAACTGCTAATAACAATAAAACCTAAAAGTAGTCAGTAAAAACTGAATCTTAACCACGCGCACATTTTCTCGTACCTATTTATTTTAGAGGCTAATCTAATCGGCATGGTGAAGCTCGATAACCAGCAATTCTCGCGGACATCGGAAAGCACTCTGAATTATGTCTCTCTCCCAAGATCGTTTCAAACCTAATAATACCTAATGGAATTGTCGTTATTTTTTATCACGAGCCAACGCGAGGTAATCACAGATCCTAAGGATCAACATCCACCATGGTCCGTGACCATATTAAGCGAATAAAACTATCACGAAAGAAATATTAATGCTGGGTAGGTACGCTGCCACCTGGTACAACACTAAGTAGAACTTTTGGATTGTCTATAACAGGCCTAACTATACATAATGACGGTTCATCAATATTTCACCTGATCTTAAGTGATAGATAATGCGGGCAAAGGTGATGACCAAGCTAAACATAATATAATAACTCATAGTCGGACGTATTAAGGTGACTAAAACAGCCATATGGTCAACTTTAAAAGCTATCTACTCAAGCTATCTTTCAAGATTATTGAATGAAAAAAAATATATGTTATTTATTGACATTTTCTACAAAAATGGTACTGACAGAATTTTTCTAAATGAAGAACTACTATGTTTAAAAAAATCTCAAAGTGAAGCTGTTTCGGACAGAAAAAATGGATAAACTTCTAAACGACACAGAATTGGCTGCTATAAACACCTTAAGCGACACTTTATTACTAGGAGCAATCCAGTACATATATCCAGATGATCGTCGCCAAATCATGACTTTCGGGCCCGGTGCCCTTTAGTCCACAGGTAATAAAAAGCTAGCCGTTCGTTGTTAGGATGTAAGGGAGCGATTACCCGACGATAATAAGGTGGTCCGAACGGTCCGACTTCAAAAAAACTTGTACCTGCCTTGTCCTAATGAAGGTCGCTCGGGAACAAATTATTACCTACGCTTAGGCTTGTCGAACAGAAACAAAATTGATTTTATCTACACTTCTATATTACAAAGATGTATTTGTTGGTTTGTTTCTTACCGCTAATATTTGCAGCCACTGGTCCGCTTATGAAAAATCTTGTCAGTAATAGGAAACTACATTATCCCTGAGTATTATATATAGATAGGCTAATATTAATATATAATATAATATAGGCTACTTTTTATCCCGATTCAACGCGTGCGCAGCCGCGATGCGAAGGTTTAATTTGTGTGTAATGGAAAACGTATGTTAAGCCTAAATCTGAAAGCTTTATAGTTAGTTACGATGATCCCTTCGCTTGTAAATGAAATAGTATGAAAATATTCTTGCGTTAAATAACCTAATTTACATATATGCGTACAGAATGCTAATATATTTTAGGCTAAACTATTTGCGTCACGCATATTTTGCCTAGATATTTGGTTTGGGATCCTTTGCTTTTCAGAGTTTGGTGTTCAAATTATAGGCTTGGATAATTTCGTTTCATTTAAATAATATGAGGCTTATTATTATTACAAGCCTTCGGGATATTTAACATATAACAGCTGATATAGACTATGTTGAAACTTGAAACAAAAGAATGGTTCTAACAATGCGATGTGTTGTAATTAGACAACGGTTAGACACTACTTAAATCGAGATTTATGGTTGTTAATATTTTAACACGTGACTAAAGCTTGTTTAAGGGTTGTTTCACTCGTGTTAACGCTGTTTAACACGTGTTTATTTGTGTGTGTTTATTTTTTTGTTGTAAGATCGATCATGCCTACAAAGTAGAAACTTAATTCAAGCCAAAATCCGAATTAGTTAAGATTAGGTGGCATCAAAATAGATGTGGATTAAAATTAATGATTGGCACCCAAAACCTGCACGGCACTACAATGCCTCTCGCTCCATGACATTAGGTATTTAATCTCTCAGCAATAATATCACCAATTAATCAATCAATGATGCATTTAAATGTAATACTTGCTTAATATATCAAGTTCTGTGAAATTACAAACATATCTTTCAACTCAATTAATTTTAAATGTTCCCCGTCAAATCTGAAAGCAAACAAAGACTACTCCCTCGGTCTAACATTTAAATTACAGTTTTCTTGCTGCATTTCTGAAATAAAGTTATAAAGTGTTTCAAGCTTTTTTTCTTTTTGCGCCTTGTTACCAATTTAGAAGTAAAACATTCAGTTCTTTTAATTTTGAAGTAAAACGTAACAAAATATGATTATAAATCGATATTCATTTAATATTCTGCACAAATTTGTTTACATGGAAATTCCATGCAGCCAAGCACTAAGGAAAACATCGTGAGGAAACCCGCGACACGACTAGCTATCACTAAGTATCGCTAAGCACTTCACAAAGCACTTTCTATAATTATACAATCTATATTATAATAATATATGAATATACAACCTGAGTATGAATTGGTATGTTATCCCGAAAGGGGATCAATCTACTCCTGGAGTCCAACAACATTCTTTTTAAATTCAATTTTTTTTATTGAAGAAAAGGCATTTCAAATTTACCTCAAAATTCTATTATAAAACTTCCGGGCAGCCCTAGATCAGTTGATTCACTTGAACTATGTTGAACTTTGTTAAATGATGATGTTGATTCAGTTCACAAAGAATTACAAAACATGTTTACTGTAAATGATACTGACTTATATTAATTACGTAATAAAGTTTATTTAATATTGGTAACAGAAAAAGTAAACAACATAAACTAAAATAACTAAATAAAATACACACTAATTTATTTACAATCTTAATCTAATAATCCGCTACCAGTAGGCAACGTTCCCAAAATGCTGGCAGCATTGCCACGTTGAATGGCAATGCTTAATCTTTGACCTAAGTACAGGTCAGCATTTTGGTCACGTGTGGCTTCGACCAGACGCCCTAAAAGTTCTTTAAAAATTCGATGAGCTCCAGGTCCCCACGGTCCAAGTGTCTCAACCCCAAAAGGCTCAAATATGTAACTGCTATAGTACCGGGAAGATGTGACGGCGCAAGAATATTAATATTAATTAAAATTGCACATATAATAATAAAAATTTAGCTCATGGCCTATTGTGTGAAACTTTTCTTGAAGATCGTTATAGACCGTATTTATGGATGTTGATTAGAAGGGACTTAGAAACAATTACATAAAATTCCACGCACTTCACTTTTGAATTGAACTTATTTTTGTGTATGAAAATTTTGAATGACATATTTCCAAGGGAGGTTCTCACAACAACCATGGTCCCAATTACCCCCTTCCGGGATAACATACCAGTCAAAACTCACCCTATACAGGGTAATACGCCATATTATATAAAGAGATTCCCAGTTATAAAGAGAGTAGGGCTATAGAGTTACTCTCTTTGCTTATTTAATTTACCAATTTCGACCACTTCAGCGAGATAAAGAAAGTAAAAAAAAACTATACATGATAGGAGGTACATATTATCTTGTGTTTACTAATTAATATGCTGCTTAATTTTACGCTATTAATTTCCGTATAATATAATCTTTTTGTCTTGTTTCCAAGCCATCTTGTATATTCCATTAGACGACTAACATGAAAACCGCCTTCGAATTAATAAGCTTATTTAATATAAATTACCCCGTTAATATAACGTTGACTTGTTAACATCAAGGTGAAAAGGGTAATGGTTGATATAACTTTATTAGATACGTTGATATTCTCCGCTCAGCCCGCGGTAGGTCCGACGCCATAATAAGAACATTTGAAACAATTCGCTTTTTGTTTCATCTTTTTGTTCCCTTTAGTTGCTTTGCTCGGTTGTTGCCTCCTTTTATTCCTTTCGTTCGTCTCGCCGCTTTTGTTTTTGTATGATTTTTATCTGTGTCTCTAGTCTGCGTTAATTTGGCTTTGGTTTAAGATTTCTGTGTTGTCGCTATTTATTTCTGCTCGGTTGGGTAATTTTATACCCGATTGAAGCGGTGAATTGTGATGGCGCGGGTTGCCTGCTGATCTGTACAAGGGTTTCAATCTTATAATGAGCTAGCTTTTGGTGAAGGAAAATTTGATGTAATCGTAACTTGGTGGTAGAACATTATCGTTCGGCCTGGCGGGCTACCACTTTCCAATGGAAAACCTATCGCCAAAAAATTAACAATCTCTTCTGACAGCCACACATATGAACCAGTAGTCGTTCTAAGCTTATGAATTTATGACATAATATTTTTTACTTAAAATCACGTGAGTTACGGTGGGTTTCTGCAAAGTTCATTAACTTTAAGCACAGATCAGGTATATTGACGTCGTTGTCGTTTATTATGTTGTAGATAAGTACAACATTAGTTTTAGTTAATGAACTTCCAGAAACCACCTATCTCACTATGTTGAAGGGCTTGCTACGACGTTGCCTAAGTAGAATTACTCAAGATCCTACAGCATTAATTTCAATTAGCAAACATATTAATGTTATTTAAATTTAAATAGACGGCACCTGGAACATCCCTAACTACCTAATTACTTTGATAACTCAAGGCACCATAATAATCCTCAATAAGGATAACGGGAATGCTCTCATTAATGCTTAGTTATTAACCCAATCTCAAGATGGAGAATTACGTACCTGGTTTAATATTAAATAAAGAGCTGAGATGTTGGAAATTAATTAAATAGATGCTTCGTTTAATTCTTGTAGGATGGGAGTATAGAATTAATTAAAAGTTGTAGCCTATGCGCACCTTTGTGGGGCGTCCCGTGAGGTTTTTAATATAGTTGATGTTCCTGATGGATGGCTCGGGACATCAAAGAGATGTGTTGTTATTTGGGTCGAAGGCAAATGTCGGAACGAATTGTCATGGCTATGGCTGTAAATCTCGATAAATGTGCTGATATGTGAAAGGCCAAGTTATTATGAATACCAAATTTTAGTTATTTTCGTTATTATACATAATTTGATGTTATGATTTTGTATATATTGATATATGAATGCTTTAGTCAAGAGATATTGCGATATGCGTATGGTTATAACTAGGTAAACACAGTTGATATGGTAGAAAACCTTGAGAGATGCTTTGAAATTCTCGATATAGGTAGGCACTAGTTGTTACGATATGTGGATGACAAACAAAAACCGCTGGCACTTAATATACCCCTAAAGTTCTCTATGTCTAAGGTGCCATGGATAGACACTGATATACAATCATCCTTAACAATTTTTTTTTGTTTTACACCTCTCGAACTATTGTAACGAGAAACATTGAGTATACGCTACGCTGCGACATTGCCATATTATGTTCCACAACATAACACGGAAACGTGACGCAGGATGTGTTGCAACTTGCAAGCTTCTATTCTGAGGGGGAAAGAAAGCAAATGCCGTGGAATACAATAAATCTAGCGCAATGTAGTAGAGTGACATGTTTACACACATACATATTTTTGAACAGAACCGATACCATTTAATAATAATATTTTTTACGATGTTGCAAACAAAATGTTTCACGACGTGGTCTCCAGCTACTCAAGTAGTTGTCGAGAGACATATAAAACGCTTTGTTTGTCCCCTACTGTTTCTAACGTTTAAATAATTTAATCCGTGATGCTAAATTGATAGTTCCCCCTATTAGAGATGACAGACAAATTGGCTGTTACAAATTCTTTCAAATCACTTTCAAATTCCTATGACTATGAACACTGACAATATCTTTACATGTACGTTTATTTGTGTTACTAACTGCCGCAGAGGAGTTTTGGCGGGAATGCGAAAATGTGCTGTTGTTGATTTTGTGTTATTTACTAAAACCTGTGTTTTATCGAGTGTTAATGTGTAATAATTGTGGATTATTAACCATTAAGTGTTCGTAAACGTGCATGAGTGAAAGGCAAATGGTACAAAGACGAAAAACGTGTATTTTCGTATTCTATCGAAAACTCCATAGAAGCTTCAGTAAATTATCCACCGCTTTACTGAAGCATCACTTCGACTTGACCGCGCTTAGACTAAACTTTAACGTGACTTTGACGACTTTCATGCACCAAAACTAGAGACTTATTACATATTATTATTATTTATATAACTTGACACTGGCTAAATACGCTAATCGCGTGGAGCCAAAAACAAAACAAAAAAAAAACTGCCGCAGAGTCGTTTAGAGTCCTTACAAAATAAATCTACACTAAGGGGCGGCAGTAAGTCACTGAATTGAGTAGGTATGCTAAGTGTTTGATAAAGCGGCACTTGTCTGCGTCATATCAATGCATTTGTTATGTACGTAATTATACGTTATCGGAATGCAATTGGAATAGGTTGAGAAATTTTTGTAGGTACATTTTCCACAACATTTTCAGACTTTTGGACTTTGTATTAGCATAAAGTCAAACACGCAAAACGTCAAGGGATTGTAAGTTTTCGCAAAATGTCAAATTTATGGAAGATTAATATGTAAAAACAAATGAATGACTTTGTCGAGGACGGCCGGTGCGAAGCGGACAACTAGAATGTACACAACAACCAGAACACCGTTACAGTTAGGAAGTATATTAGAAACTGAAGTGAAACTGAAGTCTAAAGTACAAAAACATGCTTGAAGTTTAAAACAGTTTGAATTCAAACAAAGGAATATTGCCAGAAATAGGACTTTACAAATAATATTGTTAATATATTATTAACATAATAGTATTAAAAATGCTTTCGAAAAGGTATGGTCGGCAAGTCGACAAACGGACTATTTACAGATTTATCAATTCAAATAAAATTAAATTCTTTAATATACACCAGTCATTACAAATTAATCGCAGAAGCAGATATTAAAGTATCTACTATTGGGCCATCCCTAAAAGCGATCTTTTCCAGTTAACTTTTGGATTTTTTGCAGAACTATTTTTATTGAGTCATATTCTTAAACTACGAAAACTGTATTTATTAATCGGACAGTTAATTATCCTTGTCTTTAAAAAACAGCCGTTCAACAGTCTGTTACAATTATTCGTTACTCAAACTCAGTATTTAGTTCCCAACTAAGGTAAACAGTACAGATTGGATTTGAAAAGGATTTATTAGCCTACAATTCAATAGCTCTAAATGATTCAAAATTGAATTTCGTTTGAAACACTAGAGAGGAGGGAGAGGAGAGATTGTCTGAGCCGTCGGACAAAAGAGACGTAACAAGGAGTGCTAGCGCCAGATATAGCAAAATTTTTCCTTTAGATACTCTAAGCTTTCGGAGGTCAGATGGTCGCTATAGTGACGCTAGTTATGGTTGCATGTCCTTTTTAAAAGGACATTGACAGTACTCAAGTTCTCAATCCGTAGTTAGTCTTAGGGTGACATCTATGAACAGTGATTTTGTATCTAAAGAACATTTTTCGATCTTTGCAATGATATAGAGAGGAATTTTTTGCTTGGGTTTGTTGCCTGATTGATATAATCTGGGAGTCTTTATTGCCAACTGAGCGAGCGTGATTTGGACCGTCGTATCGGCCACTAACAATGAGTTGGACCGTTTGGATTTCTAATATTTATATCACTCCACGTAATCCATCTGAGATTCCCCCAAACGGGCGGTTTTTGGAACGTTGGATTGAAATGATGTGGATTTGAGTGCTCGTGTATGTGGGCTCTAACGCGAATTTTCAGTTCATGCTGGCGTGTGAAGCATGGCGATACCTTAGCGGGTTCCGTGTCGATGTCAATAACATAAAATATGGTGATAGGTAATCTCGTTAATGAAGATGCGAGGTGCATGGTTGCGTCCACCACTGCGACTCCGCCTCGAGCAATACTGGACACTCTGAAAGATATCATACATCATCATATGTTTAAATTGACCGCATAACGTGAAGCACATCGCGATACGCCTCGCGCCCCATCTCCTTACACCACCTATTCCTCGCGCCACGTCTCCTAATTGAATTTATGACAACTGAAACAATGTAATAGTAGGCAAACAAATTGTTGGAGCCGGCCGTCTGTCTTGGACGTCGTACAAAAGACCGTAACAAGAACTGCTAGTTCCAGATATAATTGCTTTTCTGCTCTGAAGCACTGTATATATACACTATACAGTATCCAAGTTTCGGGAGATTGAACGTGACCGGCGTTGTTTATTAAATAATAAAATTAATCCATTTCAGAATTTGTAACTCCAAGAATTAGCTTACTTTCACGAAATCTACTGTCCACTATCTCACTCAGTCAGCAAGACGTCATCTTTTGTAAAGATGGCAATTGAAATAATTATATATACTGGTGAACGTGACAGTAAACAATGCAAAGAATAGGTTAACTAAGTACTATAGGAAGGAAAGTCAAAATCTAAATATGCCGTCGACAAAAATAGTATGCACCAAATTTGGTCGCGTCTGGGTTGAGTCGCCTACTTTACTACTAAAGGTACACGTATACACATTCTCTATTTTTACCCTTTTAACCTATTTAGTACATATTATCTTTTAGATATTGTAACTGTTCCTAATTGTGCGGAGAATACACTACCTTTTGCAACACAGTTGACACTACAACTCAGCAGACAAGACTCCGATTCACACAATCTAAATTTTGTATATGTTTGCTTATTTACACAAAACATTGTCTTGGACAAATATTATATTTGTCTATGACATTGTCAAGCCATACCAGCGGAGCTAAAATGGCCACTTTGCCCTAATCATAATAATAATATGATCATTTATTATGATCCATTTCATAAATTATAAAATGGTAATCGTAAAGGGAATTCATAATGTGACTCCGTGTCCAATCATTTCAATTATAATTGATCTATTTGACAGTTTTCTGTGAAAATTCGTAAAATGGTTCACAAAATAGGAATTAATTAAGCGTCAAATATAACAGAATCTTATGAAGTTACTCATCTACGAATTTAAGTGACAGTTTATAATTTATGGAATTGATCATATTATTATTATTTGAGCTTCCGATCTTCCGGTTTACCTAAAGCTTTGTCACTGTCTTCTTCAGCTCTAGGCACCCTGAACCGTTTGTTCAGGCCTTAACTCTAAAGCCAGAATTATTCACGAAACGTGAACGTCGCCAACTAAAATGTGGTGGATTCTCACAGAAATCGTGACTAACGTTTGCTTTAAAAAGTTTCGTTTTACTTGGGATCTATTTGGTTTTAGCAACAACTTCTGTTCCGGGAGATCTATTTAGGTTTGAGTTTAGAACCGTACTTTGTCTTAGATTATTTTTAGTATTTGCTTCCCCAAAGTAATAGATTTTACAAGGCATCTACTGACTACTGTAATTCCTTCCACTGGGTGGACCGACGATCTGGTCCAAACTACTATAAACCACGACAAATTTTTGGATGCAAGAGGCATAATTTATGAACTGCACAGAACCTAGTCTAACCCTTTTGCTAATAGAAATTAAAGCTAGGTTTTTTTTTGTTCAAATGAGCCCCAGTAGAGTGCTCATGAAAGTATGACTCCAAGTGCCCGTTCCAGGTGAACGACCAATAGAGAAGAAGAGCAAGAAAGTCGTATTGTATCTAAGTAAGTGTAGGTTTTTTGGCAATAAATATTTTTTATTCCTATTCTTTTTTATAAACGAAAAATGTGCCCATGGCTTGAAAATGTGCACATATATAAAATTAATTGGTTTATTGTACACGAGGCAGGTTAGGTAAGGTGAGTGCACAACCAACACGTGTGATGACTTGTGTTACACGTGCGCTCGACATTGTCGTCTATCAACCTGCGGTGCCGTTAATTAACTTTAGTTCTCGGTACAGCTGGTGTGAACTTCATCGACGAAGCGATGGATCAGTGGAAAGGCCAAATGGCGATCCGAGTCGATGATTCAGATCTTTTGAGGTTTCAGTGAAGGAAATTGTGATGCAACTGTCGCATTTTCAAGTAAGGTATTTTCTAGTTCTAGCTTGGCTAATAGGACCTCAATTCTACTATACAATTGGTTTAAAATGAAAATGGTTTCGATGCAAAATGATCACTTCGGGCACTAATTGTATTCGTCTTTCGATGGTCACCTATGCCAATGGCAGTTATCAATAAACCATTGATAATTTTCGTATGCTCTATATCAAAGTGATAATTTAGCGATGGAACCATTGTCATTTTTAAACCATTTGTTTAATAGAATTGGAATTCGGTTCGATTCGGTATTCGGTTCTAGGGTTAGCAGGCCCAGTAGGTGCCTATGAGCTACGAGGATGAACATTGATCATTCCGCTCCATAATTAAGAATACTTAATGCTTTTTTAGGTTTATCATGATAAGGCTTTTTTTTAGCGTCGATCATGTCACCTAATGTTAAGTGACGATGTGTTCGTATGAGACTTAATACCCAAAGACCTAGAACTATTTAACTACAATGTCTCTGGGTAACGTGTACTGCAGTGCCCTTCAGAACTCTGAAACAAAGGCATGCTACGGGCTGGCGCTATCTTTACCAGCAGGCAAGCGACCCGCTCGTATCGTTAAAACAGCTGCTGATACTTGATGGCGGTAGCTAAACTAGAGATTCATCACCACTTATCATTCTAGTCGCAAGCTTTACACAAAACAAGTTTAGTGACACAGTAAGAATACGAGCTGCCATGCACGTATACCTATGTAATAATATGTAATGTATGTTATAATTGAATCGCTTATTCTCCCGCCTGTACTCACAATCAGTCGATTCGGTTTATAAACACAATTATAGTAATTACACCGCCTGCTCTCTGTCGTCGAGTAAATTAGGAGTTTGCGCACCTGTTTCGTGACATACGAATGAGTGACGAAGAATAGTACATACGGTAAGAAATCTAACGCATCTAGCGGTGTGATTCTGCCTTTTAAAACTTAAACCAAATTAACACTGTCTTATTAGCTTCATTAATTGTAACTGACCTACTGTCGCACTCAGAGTCATTTAATGGTCACTTAAGAGAGTCCTAAGTGTAGATTTTTTTTGTAAATCTACAAAGTAGTTTGCGGCAGTAACTATAACTAGGTATATTATCAAGTCTCGGAATCTACTTTAATCTACTTATACTCCTTTACGTAACGGCGGATTCTGTTAAGGTCCCGTAATAAACGAATGGCCTTCACTTGCCGCCTATTCGTTTGGATAACCATGTGATAATCAATATTATTTTTAAAAATGTTAAAGATCAAATGGCGAGTAAAACTGCGAATTGCAACTAGTACTACAATAATGTATAGATACCAAGATGGTCTAGATATGATATAGTCTAGCATATCTCGTTATTACCTAACAATGCTCTACAAAGACTGACACGTCACGTGATTAATTGACGTCTGGATTAATTAATTTAACTGACGCAGTTTGCACACCATTTAGCGTAATAAATTCCTATTATACCTAATAATTATGTTAATATATACTTGTTTCTTGTATAAATTAGTTATCGAAGTTGCCACTTTTTGTCTGATGTCGATGAGCTTTTTCGGGTCACCGTATTCAAGGTACACGTCGAGCTAGTGTTTTTTTAATATTACTTGGTAAAGAAACGAGCGGGTTTGCATTTTTTATTATTATTTCATAACGAGACGAGCTGGTCGTTTGTCTGATGGTGAGCATTACACCTGGTATCAATTGCAATGAAGTTTGAAACACAAAGGCATGCAGTGCGCTCGTTACCATGGGATCAGGTATGTGGTTTGTTTATATTATATAGTTCTATAGGTAGTTAGTACAACTTATATTATTATATAGTTCAAATCCCATTCCGAATCATGTCATTGGTTGGCAATCAGATCACTATTTATGGCTTTGATTAGCATCCACCATAAGTTAAAAAACAGACTTTAACCGTTTACCACAAAATAACTTTTAGACGCCTGTTTAACTAGACAATGTCTAAAGATAAACATATAAAATGATTAGAAATGTCACAATAGAATGGAGTTAGACAACGGTTAATGTGGTTGATAATATTCAAACACATTCTGTTAGAACTATTTATTGTACTGACTTATTTTTACTCTATCAATTATGTTAAGACAGTATGCAGTATGCAGCTTTGTTTCCCGAAAAAATGCACGATTGTTGTGCGAATCTCTTGTTGAAAACGCGGGCGCAGCACCCAGTAAATTTCTCAGAATATCTCAGAGTCACCACAGTAGCGGTTATCATACATGGCTGATTATGAATAGGTGAAGCGGAGAACCGTAAACCAAACGAACGTCCAATACTTCACACAAAAAGCGTTATCAGTAACATTAGTACAACCATCAATAGCTTAAGTTAATGCGACTTGATTCGGGCCCTTTCATCTATTAGGTATTTGTGTGTGCAGTCTATTCAGCCTGTTGCCAAGAAGCGGAAAGGGTCCAATTAACCCATCTTGAGTGTATCAGTCAATATTGTCGAACCCATGTGGTTTCGTCAGGATTACTGATTAGATTAGCCACGGTTATTAAGTACCTACATTAGATCCGATTGCCTACTGAACGGAGTACTGAAAGGCTTATTTGACGAATTGGGGTTATTAATCTTAAAATATGCGTCCGGTGTTTTGGAGTATGAGAACATCATCGCAAAGCAATGATGACTCCGGTATTTTTTTATGCTATTGGATAACGACGACGGAGACGAGCGAGTCGTTTTCCTGATAAGCATAACGCCACTAACATTGCAACTCAAAAGCATGTACGGCATTATTGTGCGCGCTCTTTTATACCCTGAGCCCAGTAATTTCACTGACTATACTTTTCTCATCAAACCGCAACACCGTAATGCTTGAAAATTACAGACTGACAGCAAAAAAAAATTAAGAGTGACAATTGGACGGACTGAACGATCTCATAAACGTTCCTTTGTTTTCTATGGACCTCTAACTACGACAGGCGATGCCGAGAGGCTGAGACGCAGTTTGTTTTATCTCACGTTTACTATGAATTCGGTATCCGATATCAACATCTATACAGCGATATGTCATGCAAGGGATATGGGTTATTAAACGCATGAGCATGCCTGTTACCGAGATGAGATCGAGCTTAACGATTAGACGACTATTAATCAGAGTAAGTATATTCGCTACATAGAGAAAACACCCCATTAGAGGCGTATAAGACCACACAATTTAAGTATATTACATTAGTGAAATATCATGTAAGTGAAATATCATCTGCACACGCCATAACGCGATGTAATGTCATCGCCAAATGATCGCAATATCGACTTTTTCGTGAATTGGTGTACTGATAAATAATGTGCGATGCCGTCTTGCTTGGTGTTCAAGATAGAATTTCGTATAACGAATCCAAAATGCGGTTCGTGCGGTAAGTGCATACTAATAAAATACTTACCGTAGTAACACATTTTCAGTATCGTTTTGCTTTTATCGACCCTAGACAATGCGCAGATCAACATCAACACTTAGTTGATAGAATTCAGATAAATTATTCGGTGTATGATATTTAATATTGTACCTGATGTCTCAGGGTAATTATTGCAATGCAATGTCACGCAAGCCTTTGTGTTTCAAAGTTTTACGATGGCGTTACGATTACCATCAGGAAAACGACCTGCTCGACTCGTTTCTTCTCTAACAAGCTCTGTCCTCATTGGCATATCTGCCCTGATATAAACCCGGGTAGTTTATGGCTATCATTAATGCGTACTAAGAAATATGATTGTATGAGGTCATACGTGACTGTTTGTTTACATACATTTTGCTGCTTTTATATAGGAAGTTATCGGACGACACAATTATTACTTACAAGGAAAACATCCTGTATTGCTCATCCTTGAGATAAGAAGATGCACAGATTTTGGTGCTCAGTAATTATGCTTACACTCAGTCAATTACTAAAAAATGCAGGCACCAAAACATACGCGCACCTAAGCGTTAAAACGAAATGATATCAATAATATGCACGAATTTTGGGTACAAATTGATTGCATAGAATATGTTGTAGCAGAATTCTGCCTGTATAGGTGTACAAATATTAGATAAGTGAATGAAATTACATATTATTATACTCTGATTCGTGAATTGTTCAGATTATAATAGCATCTATCCGTAGTTTCACCCGCGTTACTATAAGAAAAGTGGATTTTCCGGGATAAAAAGTAGACTATGTTACTCTTCGGATGGAATACCTATCTATGCAATACAGTAATAGTACGGAGTGTTGAATTTAATTTTTTAAATGTCATCGAATATAGAATCTTCTCATACTGTTTTATAATAACATAAGTACTTACACTCACAGCCTTGCACTAGGATTCCCTGTGTCGCAGGTTTTGAAATTAGTCAATATAAATAATATGAGAAATCTTTCAAAGCACGCTGTTAGTGAAATGATATAGTTAGTGTATATTACATTGTGTACAGTAGCTTTTGGTTAAAATATATAATGTCTTGGGTTTAATACTTGAGACTTAATACCTTATATCTCAGGGTAAGGAGCGCCCTGCAGGGGCGCGCAGGCTTTTGTGTTTCAAAGTTCTGCGTGGCATTGCAGTTGTTAGGGCTGCCCTTATGCTTTCCTACCATTAGGCAAACGACTTGCTAGTTTTATTATCCAATAGTAAAATAAAATATGCCAAAGCTTTTCAGTCTCCAGATATTCCAGCAAGAAAATTCAATGTTAAAAAGAAGGTAAACGTTCGGTCCAGCGAGCATTTTCCAAGTTACGCTTGTTACTTCAGAAGTGGGTCCAATTCTGTATAACCTTACCTCGTACCTCGCGTGTGGAGTGCGCTCTTGAGACGATCTGCATCCTCGCCGACTCACGTTACTCCACGCTTTTAGGGTTCCATTAGAGCTGATATTGACAATACTTTTTTTTTAACTTAAAATACAGGCTTACCTTTGATATCTCACCTGATGCGGTCGACGGTCTAACTCACTGAAAACATTCAAATTAGAACTATGGGAAAAAAGGAAGCAGGCAATGAATTAGCTTTCCGTATACTGAAAACAAACGCTTGGTACAAATAACAGGATGCATTCATATATACGTCATTGGAATGTCAACTGTTTATGGGTGACGTAGTTACGTGCGTGTGGTCGTCTGATGATGAAATAGAGATGAGTCCTCAAGAGAGAGAGCGAGATAGAGAAAGAGAAAGATGAGGAATCAAGTTGTTTAATTCCTTTGCACACTTTCCTAAATGTATCCTGTAAAAGTTCGTGAAACTGTCAATTTTACGTCGACGTCCAATTACAGAGTATTAAGTAAGTTCTAACTTACTGAGATTAAATTGCAAATAGGGACCTACTGTCTACTAGCTACACTATGGGAGACATGGGCAGATGGACTTAGTCGTGGTAGGTTATCGTTTCAAAGAAAAACCTTTCTAAGTGAAATACAGAACCCTGTTTGACGATTGACAAAACTTCACTTCACAAATCTCCAAGCCAAATATCTCAAGGAACTCTCGGCCATTGACGCGGTCTCCCATCTCGCTTGACTGAGCAAAGAGTCACTTGAACCTCGGAGTCATGCAGGATCATAACACAGTTTCGTGGCGGGAACTAACGAAGTGCCCTCGACAAAGGACGTCGAGCTGGTAACGTGGCACTTTCGACCGTGAGGGCTGCCAATGAAAGCCTCGTCCGAAAAGTATGTTGAGATACCTTTATGTAGTTAAGGTGCTGTTAGATCCCGAAATTAAAACAGTTGTCTCCTTTATGCGGCGGTGGAGAACTTGGCCTATTTTGCTATGATCATCTGGGTGATATCACCTAGGAGATCATAGGCGACACTTTGGTGTCCTTTTAACCAAGCGCATTTTATAAAAACAAACAACTCGTAAAAATGTCAGTTAAAATTAAACCGCCAATCATTGATTAGAAGGAATAGTATCTCGTTGCCGTCAATGTATCAAATTTGATATTTTATGATATATTTTTCATGAGCATTATGCGCTAGAGATGTTATAGTACATCGACCTATCAACTTCATGGGGATGTCGCTGTATTTTATAACATAGACTATAATATTTATATAGACCTACACAATAGACTTAAACGTACATTCATAAACCATTCACACACATTAATAAACATTATATAAAACACATAATCACTATTTTAATAGAAGTATATTGTATATTAACAATGTATATTGTTACATTTTATTCAATCCCGTTCCCGTAGTATTAACAATGTTGTATATTTTCGCAACGTCCGGAACAACTATCTTGGTCTCAAACTTACAGATTACTGAGGTACGTGATCTCGAACTGTAATATCTTGACTTATTACGTTACCAAGATACAGTGGCCTAATTTCAACACTTTTATCCACCGTCAAGTTTCTTGAAGAATCTTAAAGGTCGGTTGTACTATGCTTGTGACGATTAATATTGTAACGTTGGCGTACTACTCATCTTTTGAACGAAATAAGTCGTTTGCCTGATGCCTGACGGTAAGCGTCAATCACGGACCACGCGAAAACCATGGAAAACCCACGATCACTGCTTGACGCATATCGTACCGTCCGAGGTGGAGCTTGGTAAAAATCTAGTCCGAGCACTAACCGTACCACGGTTAGAGGTACTGCAAGAGGAGCACCGGAGCCGCATCTACAATTTCTACTAAAAAAAAATATTTTCACAATCACTGCGTGTTCAGTGCAGAAGCCGCAGTAAAAATACGCGGTAGTGCGCAAGTGATGTATATGTAGCGTAAAGCGGAGCAGTCGTCACTTTGAGCCCAGGCAGGTAGCGAAAGAGGCAGCACTATCTGGCTGTTTTGCTGTTCAGCTGCCTTATCAGCTAACAATCTCGTGTTCGTTTTCAATACCAGACCGATTAAAACCAGCGGTCACTAGTCTTCGTGTGGAAGGAGTTGTCAATAGTTTTCGCTTCTTTTCGTTTTGTAAGAGTATTTCTTTAATAACCAGCGAAAATTCTAGACTATTCCTTCCACACGAAGACTAGTGACCGCTGGTTTTAATCGGTCTGGTATTGAAAACGAACACGAGATTGTTAGCTGATAAGGCAGCCGGTCTGTTACGAAGATATCTAATAGTTTTACTTCAAGCCGCGCTTGCGTGTGTTTTACCTCGTAATCCGAGCTTGTTATTTTGGTTGACCATGGTTATTTTGACAACAAAACTCAAGCATGCGTGAGCGTGTACGGCCGGCTTATCAATAATTACAGTGCCACCTACAACTTTAAAACACAAATACAGGCTTGTGCGACACAGCAGTGCGTTCGCGCGTTACCATGAGACGCAGGAATTCCCTTTCACCGAATACATTGATCATCAAACTGTAACAAAGTGTTATGCTTGCACATTACTACATGGCGGCAGCCTACATGGGTAAAGAGGTAAGTACACTCGCAGAAGAGTTAGTCCTACCACTCTACCTAGTCTACTTACCACCTAACAAACGTGTTTAAATACCAAAAAAATCTATCTGTATTATAATTGTAGCACGGCTCGGTTAAATAGATGATTTTTACCGTCTAATCCAGTTCAAATTCCAAAGGGCACCGGCTAAAAAATGTAAATTTTAATTATTTAATCTACTCTGTATTTTGGGTAATAGCCAAGAGAAATGTCCTCAGCGCAGTAATTTGCAGAGGGCCTTGTAAAAAGTGCTTTGTGAAAAAGTTAATATTTGGAACGTTTTTGCGACTAGTAGACGTTGAATCTTGATAGCGATGAGGTTTTTTCTACCCAAGGGCCAAGTTACCCTTGCTGACTAACAAACACTGATTGGCGTTTCTAATTAATTTTATCTAGCATTTTGCCAAATTCGTGTAGTTTGTATGGTTAAGGTGGTTAATTACTCCTAGGCATATTAAAGCCGAGAAGTTTAGGGTTAGCATCGGGGTTAGGAATTTCAATCAATTTGTGTAGGACGTGTTTAGGAAGGAACTAATTGTAGTATAATATGAATACGAGATTATACTTGCCTTTCATGTCGGCAAAAAGAGATGTATTATTGGCCAACTTCTAAGAGTGATTGGGTCTTAACTTAGTGAGTCGTTTTGAAAATGTAACCTAAATGCGAAAATTAATTAAACTTTCGATCTTACTTGAACTTACGATCAAGTTTTCATACATGAAAATGGGCAAAACATAAAATTCCATTTTAAGGTTCTGAAAACTTGAATGGAACAAAATGAAATTTTAGTTTAACCTTTGTAATGTTATTGCCAGCAACTTCACCGCATGCAATTTTTCATAACTTTTCACAATTTGAGCACGATAATTAGGCTACCCTATTATTCTATAATTGTGTGATCACTGCAATCGCGCATTGATCGCGCGACAGTGCAATGCCATTGTGAGTGCTACAGCGATAATCCCTCACTAGGTGCATGTCCGTCTGGGTTGGTACCACCGCTTTGCTCGTGAAGTCTGCTGCCAAGCCGTAATGTGCAACCATTACTGTGTTCCTGTTTGATGAGCCGAGATTATTGGGCTTATGAGAATTAATAACATGTCTAATGTTTCAGGGTAAAGAGCGCATTGCAGGCCGCGCATGCCTTTGTGTTTCAAAGTTCTGAGTGCAGACACTGTATTTGTTATGGGTCGGCGTTAAGCTTACCATCAAGTAAACGAGCAGCTCGTCTCGTTATCAAATAGTATAAAAAAGTCGATATCACCTTCAGCTACACAAAAAATACTTTTACTTAATCAGGTTATCCGCCGGTATAAAAAACCGATTAAAAAATTAAATAATTTGTGCCCAATCAGAGCCCATGTCTAATATTTGTGTTTCTAATCAAGCGATTTAAATTAGATCAAATCGGATGATAACATATTCACGGGTTAAGCCAGATTTAACGATTCCCGTTATTCTAATGTCAAACCATGTACAACGCTAAACTTATTTTAAATTTATTCCCGCATGTAATTTAATATTATATCTTAAGTATTCATTATTTTGGTGGTTATTTGCTGTAGTCTACACGTTGGGGAAGATTGAATACCTAGCGGTTAAAGGTGTAGGAAATAACTACCACTTTACCCCGTGGTCCCTATTAATTAATCTACGTATATAGGTAAGTACATTTACTGATACCTATACCATATTATTATGTAAACTTCAGTATGTATGCCTTGTTCATTATCGGGTACTTCTTGCTCGGGTGAGTTCGTCAAACACATACATACACCTAGCGTTTCGTTGACTGTTGGCCCCAGATATTTTTTTTAAGGATTAAATACTTCTGATTTCGTCACAATAAAACAAAAGATGACGCACTTTAATTTGCCTTCGTGCTTATCAGTAGGTAGGTACGTAGTAGTGTGACAGTAACAACGATGTTCGAACTATTATATAGTGGTATTATACCTGTGGAGACTTGACGTCACCATCTTCCCAATCAAGATAAGAAAAGGTTAATTTTTTTACTTAAACTAAATTAAATCACGGAGTTCTGCACAGAAGTTGGATCGGAATTGAAATCTAAAATTAGCCTTGCAAAGCTTTGTGGAAGCCGAATTTAACTTTGTTGGATTTAGTTTCGATCCAATACTTTGCTACCCCTTTCCGATACGGTAATTTGTACGGCAAATTGTAATTTGTACAGAGGAATAAGTGAGGATGGAAAAGTGGGTATTGGAATATTTCTCTCATTGGTTCACATTCGCTTCCTGTTAAATTTGAACTAAAAATGCCTTTTAGAAGGAACCTTTATCTAAAATTATAAACTATATTAGCATTAGCCCACACGGTTCTACCATAGTTTAGATTCACATAGGAATTGTGCATTTTTCCAAGACACAAGTAGCCCATGTCACTTTGACCTATAAATTATCAGTAGCTATCCAAAAAGTCACGTTCAATCCGATGATTCGTTATTGCGTGAAAGAAAGACAAACCAATTAACACAATTTTGCTATAAATAATAAAAGCAACGCAAGGATATGCATCTGTAACAGTGAATGTAAAATTGGATGGTTTATTTTTATATTGGAGTGCTTGGCTATCAACTGACTACCATATAAAATAAAATCTCGTGAAAATTCCAGGGCCAAAGTAAAGCAAGTATATAACACCTCAATAACGCGAGGTTAATGCGTATGTAAGTATCACAAGTAAAAGGGCATATAAGACGTTCCCAGGGCACTCAATAACGAAGACTTACCCGCGCCTTACTTCACCGCTTTGACACATGAATATGATAATCCTCAAACACATTGCCAAGTCACAGGTGGTGAGAATTTGGGGCGCGCTCGGGCATACGCAAAATTTCTATATCACCTGTCCTATGACATTTTTTCGTGTTGTGACACAGCAATTTGGCAATATCTTGAGTTATTGCAGATTTATATCACTTGTACAAGGGGTAATGGCAAGAGGGATGTTAGATAATAGATGTACTTGGAGTTTGCTATTTTTATTGTTAGCTTATAGGTAGGAACTTTTCTTCCATATGGTCGATACTTTTTTCGTATGTGATTGGAGATTCAGTTGTTTTGTGTTGAGTTGTTTGAGCAAGTTGTACCGATGGCCGTTTGCACAATTAGTGGTTTTATTTCTTTGTTGCGATCGATCGCTAACGAGTGTATAAAGTATGTGCAAGGTTTAGGATAATGTCGTGCATTAGATACGTCATCTGTCGTTGATGGAAAATTTAAAGCGTCTTCATACAATTCCACATATTTGCCGAGACGAGTTTCTTGCCTTTCTTCTTGCTTGGCATATACCAATTTGAAACGGGCACGCTGGATTTCTGGAAGGTTCGTTGACTTTGAGCACGGATTGGGTCTGTTGCTGTCTTTGTGATTTGTTCTGTTCTGATACAGACAGCATTAGTTTTAGTCTGTGATTCGGGTAGATGAAAGTTACAGAGACCCGCTGGTAGAGTAATTTATTTTAACCTTCATGAGTGCTCGCTTGGGGCCTATAGAATAAAGCATTTTGAATTTGAATTTGGCTGTCGTTTTGTAGTTTGACGGTAAAAGCGTGCTGTGCCGAGCGGTGTTGCTAAATTATAAAAGCACCTAACTAAACTAAACTAAAGGCCTAAAAGCACAGAGTATGCGGAGGCAGTTATCGTCGTTCAGCCGACTTCAGCCTTCCAAGAACTATGACCATCTGTGATGCACGCATGCGTCATTCGTCATCGGCACGCGTCAGTCCCGCAGTTTGTTTTGTTATAACGATTTTTTAACCTCGCAAACAAATTAGAAGAAGAATAACAAACAAGGCGGCTAATTTGGAAACCGGTTATATTGAATTTTGAGCTGGGGGAGTATCGATGGGTAACATTGAGAGCTTTTTTTGTGTAGCCGGATAAAATTATTTAAAAACATCAGATCTCTCTCTAACACTGCACACACTGATTAGCAAAAAGAGTTTAAAATAATTTCCTTCTATATGTAGGTTAATGAGCACAGAGTAAAAAAAGCATCCAGCGCTGTACTTTCGCATGGGTAATGGGTTCCTTTGGTTCGGTTTGATATTATACAGTACGTTGTAATTTCTATTTGTGGGCGATGTGGTTTTTGTGCTCTTCAGAGGTTTTGTGCTTCCAAAAACATAAAGCCATATTTTGTAAGAGTTTTCACTACGAGAACACACATTGATAATAGCTGGCCTATTACTAGAATGAACTATATAGAAATACATGTATAGTTCATTCTAGTAATAGGCCAACTAAAAGACCTAAAATCCTACAAATATTCAATCACGAAACACTAACTTATTGTATTTTTTAATTGAAACATATACGAAACACTTTCTGTAGTTTGTGATTGAACACGCGCAACACTTTTTTAACTGACTGTTTATCTGAGGCGTAAATTGCGGACTTGTTTCCGGACTAAAGTAAAAGCACAATTCGGTCGCAGATCAGAGTTTTCCAAAGCACTCACAAAATTAAATGCAATTTTATCTGAACTTCAACGTTTAATAACTCCCCAGCACAGAATCTACCCAATCTGGGATTCTTGGAGTCAAATCTAGGTTAAACCTAAATGATGACTGATGGTTGAGTCCACGATTGCGCTCTCAGTAATTTAGCCTGCCCATCTGTGCGAACTGACCATCGCCGTTTACTCTTTGCCTCTCGTTGGAAATATCCTAAAAGCGAAAGCTGAAGAGGTCTCGATTAGAGTTGCCCTGGGTAATAGTTAGTCCGGATTGTGCAACACCAGCAGGGCTCAGATGCGCGCAACGACAAAATTTGGCCACTGTTTTGTCTCACTCTTTTCGTACGAATATGTCATAACCGTCATCAAAATTATGTTGATGCGCGCATCTTGGCACTGCTGGTGGCAATGCCCGTCCAATAAACCTATATCTATGTCACGTGTTCAAAATAGCTATGAAAAAGTTAAGATTAGGCTCCTCATTTATTTTACGTACTGCAAACTAGAACCTCTTTGCCATCTTGTTTCCTGATACTTAATTAATTAAACAGAGTGTTTTCAAGGCTAGAGTCTATATTTTTTAGATCTAAGTACGTGCTTCATTTTCATACCTTCACAGTGGTCAAGAGTAGATATATAATTATGTTGTAAAAACAAAAAGAAGAAAGAATGTATTTGATGACATATTTTCAACATGAGGTTGGTAGGTAGCCATATGAGCACTAGAAAATGTCGTACTACCGTGCTAAGGTTAAATCACTGAATAAATTGTACGCAAGGGTAATTTGTTTCTGATTTCCTACCATCCGTATTGTGCATGTCAGCTTAAAACGTCAAATTGAAAAGTAAAAATGTGTCCGAATATAGTTTAGTGGCCGGATTCCACCCAGCACTACCTCTAATGTAGGTTAATAGTACAGGTGCGTTTCAGTAAGTGCTTTTCTTTCTTTGATTTACATATTAATGAACTTTGTCCCGTATAATGAGGTCGTTCAGACGACTACGTAAATATTGAAACAGGTATGACTCTCCGTTTCTTTTTGGCTCGTTAGATTCTGTGATTTTGCACTTATGTTTTAGAATGCTCTGCCGCATGTGAAAATTGTCTTATATTTTTGCGTGAGCTGTTGAGATTAATTTGCGGTATAAGTGATTGATGTTCCGCTAATTTGAGAAGTACACTCCGTGGCGGCAGAGTACACGAGCCAAGATGTGGTACCAAGTCTACCCACCCACGAGTTAGTCCAACTACTTGGTAAAATAAATGCTTACCTAACTGTTTAATTCAAGCAGTTCATGGTATATAGTAAACAGTGTTAAAACTGTATTTTGTCCTGTTGTTCTTTAATCGAAATAGACAAAACAATATTGTTTATTAAAATGAGCCTACATTTTGAATGTTTTATTTATTTATTTGTTTATTAAAAGTTTTGTTGTTTCAATAAACAACAAAACTTTTAATTGTCAATACAAGCTAAAGGCTCACAAAGCTTCTCAAAGATCTGAGAATCTGTCAACGAACTGATATCAAAACAAAGATTATTGTTCTCATGCGTATTTATGTCAAAGTGCACTGATCGTTGCCCGCATATTTGTCCATATTTATTTTAATATCAATAATAAATGCGAAAGTGTGTGTTGTACGTTTATTGGTTTGTTAGTTTGTCCTTCTTTCACGCAGCAACGGACTTTTATCCTGGAAAAATGCACCGTTCCTATGGGAAGGCCGGTGAAACCGCGGGCAAAAGCAGTTATACAATAGTTTAGGTACCTACCTGTATATAACAGAAATGAAGCTACGAATAGAAGCGTCGTACTACAAAGTTAATATCACCTTTGGAAAGTGGAGGTCGATAGTTCATCGGTGGCAAGTGTGGCAAGTTTCGATTTCCGTCCTGAGAATAGCTTCTACCCAATTAACGGTACGGCATATTTGCATATACTTCCATTTTGAAATCTTGTGCAAACCGGGTATCCAACGGCCATGATACGCACGGAGGACAAGTACGTATACTACTTTAAGAAGTTTAGGAATAGAACTTCTCGTGACCACGATCAATGCAATTTGACCGAAACGTCGAGGCCACCATAACTTGTAAATGCCTGAACAGATTTGGATGTATGGGGTAACGTTAGAATCTCCGAGTGACACTGGCTAGGGTCTTGTTTTTTTATGTACCTTCTGTTACAATGACTTGTTTTCTAAAGGAAAGTGGTTTCCACTACATATAGGACTATAGGTACATAATTACCTACGCCTATATAATCCAAAGTTACAAACTCGCCTCTCGTTGGAGTAATCAATTTTATAAATGAATCTAACGGATGGTCTGCCGTGTCGCGCTCCTATTCTATGAAGGATGACGTCCTCTGCGGTCGAGCAAGTGTATTTTTACTCCTTTTGTACACCGCTTAACAGAGGCCACCTTGCTCACTTTGATCACCTTTTTATGACTCAGTTATTTTATTGTTATACTCCTATTGCTCCAAAAGGTGCCTGTCAGCGTCCTTCCATTGAGACTTCAAAGGGATTATGTTGAAGCTTTCTTAATTTATTTATAGATTTTTTTGTGAGCTTATAATATACTAGCTTCTGCCCGCGGTTTCACCCGTATTCCGTAACCGTGCATTTTGCGGGATAAAAAGTAGCCTATGTCATTCTCCGATCCGTAAACTATTTATATGCCAAAAATCACGTTGATCCGTTACTCTGTTGCTGCGTGAAAAAAAGACAAACTAACAAACGTAAGGACAACATACTTTCGCATTTACTATATAAGTATGTATGGATATTATATAAGTATGGATTATATCGTTTCTATCTCAAAATATCTACAATTTGGATACCTATTATTGAATTATATTTTATACAAAATCAATTTTGCTTTATCTTGGTCCGAACGAAATCTGTTTACGAGTTTTTTTGCGCATGTATTTTAGATTTTGTACTGGGTTGAGGGCATTACACGTAGGTATGTTAGCGTTTTGCTGTCAAAATAACCAATAATTCAAGAAACTTGAAGTAAGACCAAGAAACAGACAATAATAGCAATACGACCAGATGGTGTTGTCTCTTTCACTCCCTCGAAGCCCTGCCTGGGGTCAATGCGAGGACTGCTCCGCTACATACATCACTTGCGCGCTACCGCGTACTTACCGTGGCTCCTGCACTGAAGACGCAGTGGTTGAGAAACTATTTTTTGAGTAGAAGTGGTGGTTATCGTGGTATTCTATGGTATGCGCGTTGTCCTTGATTGATGCATAAACATCAATTATGCATTACCGTCTAATCTGCCCTTAAGTCAAATCTGAATCTGAAGCTTAGGTTCACACAATTAGAGCAGAATTTACATTAGGTTTGTGGCGCTAGAATCGAGGCCAATGTGAGATGTGACTCCTATTAAAGCACTTAGAAAATAAAGCAATAAAAAAATAAAACCACTGTTTACTTTTTTAAATAATTTAAAAACGAAACTAAATTTTTTTTTAAATAAACTATTAAATAGACACTACAAAACTGAAGCTTTGTTAGTACGAATACAAACTAAACTCGTGGCGCACATAAGTTTAGCGAGTGTTACTCGTATTACTCCTATTTCCACAATGGCCACAATTTTCCGTATTCGTTTCCACGCGTTAAGTTATAAATCAAGTGTTAATAACCACCTGTTATAATGTATTTTCTCTTATTTCAGGTAAGCTACGTTAACTGCTCTCCATATTATGAATGTAATTACACATCTTTGTAATTATACTATGTAAGTAATTAAACAATGCTTCACGGAATATAAATTATGTGTAAGTAAGCATAAAGTTTTTTTACATATTTTTGGGTGTTTTATTTGGCTATAATTATACTAGGTATATGTAGAATTTTGTCAATATACTTTTACAATTTTTTAGTAAGGAGTATAATGTATATGAAAAGGAAACAAGGTGTGCAGATAACTTATAGTGTGGTGGCGGAGGCCATCGCAGAGTTCGAACGGAGAGGGGTGGAGACGGGGAACAGACATAGAATAAGTGACAACCAGAGTGGCCATGGCCACTGAAATAACTCTGCTTACAGTGACGTCGTGTGGTGGGTCGCGCTCTTCACTCTAAAATGGTTGAGGAGAGCGATGGCTGGCACATGCGTCACACTCGTGAACGGCTGCTTCTTGTGGGATCTCGTCCGCTCCGATTGTGTACTTAATTAACTGCTAAATACACTACTTATACAATTGTAATATTTATAGTTGTATACCTAAATTACTCTTAACAGACCAATTAGATTAGACTCTTAACAATTAGAATCTTAATAGCTGTAAAAAATGTATTTATATAAAATTATATGTATTTAGGCCTTCTGAGTATTTTTTTGTTAACTTAAAGAAATACTAAAGGGTGCTAGCCCTGGAGCTTGCATAGTATAATAAGCTAAAAAAGCAAATCTAAGTAAACCCTTAATTCGCTTTACAGATTTCAACCTTAATATCAATCGATTCCATAAAGTCAAATTAATATTCGTACAAAATGGATTGAAAGCTGTGCTCTGATGCTTTTGTAAAATTCTATTTCCTAGTTTGAAGGTTTTGTAGTTAGTCGCGTCGACTAGGATGTTTTATCGACGCGTCGCAAACATGTGTCGTTGTAACGTACAGAGAGATTACGGTCTGACGGGCTTGAGCTGTATGCGGGCATAGTAAAAACAGAGCAGTATGTTCTCTTCGTTGAGGGTACCGAGCGCGGCTTGCATGTGTGCGCGCAATTAAGCACGCACCACAGCGTTGCGTAAATATGGGTTAGTAGGTTGACAAATTATCATGTGATCGCCATATTCACGGTTAGAATTGCAAATATTTAGTCGTTATTGATTAAATTATGCATTATTATAATTTAAAATGGTCAATTAATCAATAAAATGCAGAATGTCAATATTAATTATAACAATACATAATTTTTATTACAACTTATTCCTATATGCATAAAATCGACCTTAACATTTTTGCAGAAATTTATCCACACTATAAAAATTCTCCATCACCAACACCTTCTTAAGTGCTGAGCAAAATCCCGGATAAGGATCATGTCTACGAATTGCTGAGCAATATTCACGAGGAGGTATAGAGCATTTTTATTTGCCTGGCTCGCGTGGCTACCCTTCAAGTTAAATCTATCAACAAGCACATATTGTTGTGTCCCAGCAACTGAACTTATGAGCCAGTTCTAATCTGTGGATATATGTATTTTTTTAGCATATAAGGTCGCTCCTTCAGGCAATATTCTTTTGTATTGAATTAAGGTTGAAAATGGCGATGTATTTGCTATTAGTTGAAGGTTATGACGTAGTTTTTATTTAATTAAGAAAATGAGACACCATATAGTTTAAATATTTTTATTGTCTTTAGATGAATAAATTACTTTTTTTTGGTTCCAAAAACAATTATATATAGTTGTCGCTCAAAATATTGAGCATTTCGAGATAAAATAAACTTTTCGGGATCCTTTTTGCGACTTATTTACATAATATTTTATAGATAAGTGTTTTCTATAAACACTTGACTATACTACTGTATTTTTTCCTGCTTGTAATATTTATGCAAACGGAGTTTTGTTCGAGATCTGCGCCTTAGTCAAATGCTTCTGTCGAGGATAAAAAAAGAATACGAACTGTTCTGTTTGTACTATGATGCGGGGCCCGTATATAGCGTATCATTTTATGTTGTTGCTCTATGGTTATGCATTTTCATGCATACATTTAGCCATGTTTTCTGTTCGATATGTATGCCGCAAATAACGAATGTTTTTATAAATAAATTTGTTGGATTTCGTTTCCATTTGAGTTACTTACACCTGTATCAAAACGTTGTCAAAAGCGGTGAAAATGGAATTAAAAAAAATTACTAAATAGGCGATGTAGGCTTAACAAAATAACAATAATGCAATGTATCTATCTTTGAAATGGAGACAACAAGTCAACAAGAAGACAAGTCGATGTAACAAAAATTACATTAAAAAAACACGACTGCCTTGGCCAGTGTCAGTCGGGATGATGTAAGGATTCTAACGATACCCCATACATCTAGATCTGTTCAGGCATTTAAAAAGTTATAGTGGGATAAAGAAACCCACATATAGCATATACATACATTAACCCTAACAACATTACACTCCGTTTTTTGTGCAGCTGTGTAAAAAGTCCAGCATGCGGGCTGTCAAATCTGCCGTCGCCTTAAAAGCTCCTATTAGATTATTAAAATGATGGGAAAAGAAATATATTTACCTCAACACTGTCTGTTTTTATTATCAGTATTTTTATCAGTACGGTAACAGCACTTTACCGGCGCTACCCCGCATCGTACCTACGATACGTACCTACGTATTTTTGTTTAAAATGTGCTCCTGGTTTTTACTGCAAAAGAGTTATAGGTCATCGACGAGGCTTCGTATAACCAATGCAATATCTCTGCGCTAGCTACAAAGCACTGGCAATGTTCGATAAAACAAAAAATAAGACTACGTTTGGAACCAATTTACAAAAGCCGCGTCGAATAGGTTTTGCAGCGTACCTACCAATAAAACTATGTGCCAGTGTGCGTATTTCAATCCTAGCTTTGAGTAGATCCGGCTCAAGTATTGTTTAATACACGTGAATATATTTTTTTTTATTTTCGATAGATTGGCTATCAAGTTTAAAATTTTTATTTTTAAAAATGTGTAGTAAATCCACAGATTAGTAAACCTGCATGATAATATAATCGTCAAATGTTGGCGGGGCACGAGGGAAGTCGGCGTGTTGTGGTTGGTCAGTTTAAAACTCATACATCAGACGAGCGAAGACGGCGTGTTGTGATTGGTTCGGCTGGACGGCGTTAAGTAGTGATAGTGCTTAACCTTGACGAGCAGGGGTGCCCGGCTAAACGGACTCTATAGGTTTAATGGTCTGTGAGTAAATCGAAGAAGTACAAAAACAGCTGGATAATAGGCCATTGTAGGCCCATAGATAATCTTAATGTTATAGCCCACTACCAGTTGCTAGTATACCCAGCATGCTATCGGTATTGCATCGTAGCATTGCCACTGACCTAAATTTCAACACCAAAAGGCTGTAAATGCTTAATTGGTTTTAAAATCGCAATGTTAGCAGAATGGAGTTCAAATTACAATAACATTCGCATGTCGAGAAACGTTTGACGCAATTTGTTGTTTTAATAACAAGATGCCATTTGTGACATTAATGAGATGAACAAAAGATCGAGACTGAATATAAGTGACTGTTTTAAGGGTTATTTAAAAAATTAAAATACAACTAAATGGGGCATCAAATACGGCTTTAATAAAAATGTTACTAAGTTAACGCTTAACGAAAAAGGACTGATTTAGTAGAAACAGTAGTTCATAATAAATTACAGTGTCTTCGTAGGCATCCATGCCACCAGAAATAACGCAATGTAAAGTTTTGGTACTTACTATAATTTTTATGGTCACTGGGCAGGTAGCACTTACCATTAGGTGAACGTGTATTCCCGTCACTTGCTTGTTTTAATTTCACAGATTGAATTATCATAGATAGTTTAAAAAAGGAATGTCGCCTAGTTTTTGTCTTATACTTGACCTTTTTTCGAAACGTTGTATAAGTGCAACGGGAACCTTGATGAGATATTTTACTTTCCTGAGAGCTCTTTTGGGTGTTATGAATAAAGTTTTTTAAGAACTAAGTATCTTATCTGGACACAAATTTCTCGTCATCATTTTGTAAAATTGTAGTTAAAAGTACACGGTGCACTGCAAAAAACCTAACATCCAGAAATTGTAAAATATTTGCAGCGACCAACCGTAGGTACAAATAGAGAAAAACGCGATCTCGGCTATTATTCACCTGTCGGCTGCAATAACTCAAGCACTGAACACCTGTTCCAGTGTTCCGAACAAATGTCTGATGCTGGGTCCAATATCCTAGCGGAAAATCAAACCGGCGAGAATATGCGTCGTTTTTTTAGAACATTTGTGCTTTCCGCCTTTCTAAACAACGAACTTTCTACTCCAAAATCTCCGAAAAGAACGATCCAATTTTAATAAAACTTTAAACGTATAATAGTACAATAAGCAAGATACATATAGAGAGAGATAGAGAACATTTTTAAGATGTGTAACTTACAAGAAGATAATTCAAATATTCTGTTTGTATGGAAAACTTAAGATCGCTCCAATTTAGTTTTAATATAGGTTTCTACCTACTATAATAAAAGTATCTCACCTATAATTGGTAGGGCATAAATCATAGTTATCTAAAAGATACCTATTCATTCGATATTAAGCATAATATAATTAATTTAATAATATAATTTAATTTGTTAAAGCGATCGGTAACATAGACTGGCAAGGAGTTCCACTCCAATGGACGTTGAAGCAAAACGCTTCGTACGAGGTGAAACTCTCACCATGTGTCGATACCGCTTTACCGTTAATGTTATTGGCCGTTGATGGAAAGGGTACGAGGGAATTAAGTTGTGCATATTCGTCGAACTGTATCGAATAAGGAAACGATAAACTATAGTGATAGTAAGCAGAGGTGAAGATATTTCTCTCAGAGAAGAGTAGGCAACTCGCTGACAATGCCACTGGTTGCTTTCATGAGTGGCAGTGATTACTTAACATTAGGTGGGCCGCAAGCATGTTTGTTGCCCCTAACCACAAAAGATCACTGGTACAAAAAAGTTAGCAAATTAGCTTAAAGTAACTTTAAATAAATTACAAATGGAAGCAAATTTCAATAATCATAAATACTGTTTTTTAAAACAGACTAAAAGTAAAGATTTTTAAAACCCACTCACTGTTGGATACCCTGAGTCTGAAAGAGTGAATTCACTTCTAGACTACTAACGCTAGATGAGAATTAGGTTAGACTTAGTACTCTAGAAGAAAATTAGCTCTTTCAGACGCTAAAATCTAGTGATTTAACTAATCTTAACTTGCAACGACTATAGTCAACGCTCACAGCTCTCTAGTTCCCAGAGGCGCTCCAGCACTGCCTCGAGATAGATACTTCGGCATCATTATTGCTTGTTTGTGATAAATGTTTGCTCTACGGTCACGGGCCATAGTATCATGTTACAGAGTCACATCACACCTTAATTTTACAAACGTGAACGACTCTTTATTATTTCCATTTCACTCTAATAACCCATCAAAAAAGGTCCAATTAAAATGGGGCGAACGCCAAAGGAGGGTTTCAATCCAATTAATACTGATGTTTGTTTATATGTACTTTTTGATTCATTATAGTAATGAAGTTCCGCTAGAAAAAGATTCTCAGACATTTATTTCGGGAATTTCCAAACTAAGTACTAAATTTAGCGTTTCTCTCCCGAAATGAACCTTAAACCTTACGAGATACAGGAATAGATTTTAACTATGGGGCGGTAAATTTACTTCTTTTATGGCAGTAGTAAACAGTTCGAAGGAGTTAAACAGCGGTTTGCTGCGACCACAAATAGGTTGGTTTATTGTACAGTTTCGAGCCGGCGCTGGCGTAGACTAACTTAAGAATAGACGGAACCTCTAGTACTCGCTAGTGAAGTAAACAAAAGTAAGCCAGTGCGCTTAAAACACAAGCCTTAATAATTACATTACATTGACTTTGGAACCGAAACGTCTATACGACTTGTTGTTGATTTTAAAGCTATGGTAAAGGGAAAGTAGCTTTATAGCTACTACTATAAGATCGAAGGATAAAAAAGTTTGCCTATTTCTAGGTGACTCCTAAAAGTAGCTTTTTAACCGTCGAAAATACGGAGGGGCTTCTCAAGTCAAGTAGTAAGTCTCAAGACAAATTATAGTCTCATTTTGACGAGGCTTTCTTCATTATCTAGACCTAGATAGGTATAGAATTTAAATCTAGATATACATACATACTTCGAAATATTTAAATTCCAAAAAACTCAGTCGTCGACGCAGGTTTCATTTTTTGTTAAGTTTTTTATTGCTTTGTAATAGCTGAGAAGACAACGGTTTCGGTATACTTTAGATTGTTTTGGTATAATATGTCTGTGCTATAGGCTTATGAGCACAAATTTTCATTAGTCTATTTTGTGTGTAGTGAGTTTTACATAACGTGAAACAGGGTATTCCAGGGTCGAACAGAAGTATGTATGTGTTCGATTGAGGTAAAGTGTTACATGACAGACCTGTTATAAACATATTGCTTTTATAATGAGACTGCACGTGGTCGTGCCCGACCAATGTATGAATTATGATATCACGGCGCGCTGTCTTTTTGAAGCTGAGGTTTTGAAAAACTTAATACTATGATTCGGTGAAAATTTCAGAAAATTTCCAGATATTCAAATCAAACAAGGCTTTGTCAAGAGTGTTTTAATTAAACTAATTTTAAACAAACCTAAGTGAATAACTTGACGGTGAAAAAACATGCCAACATCACTCCCTCAGAAGTTAATGAAGTCGTTATTTTTTAATTACGACAAGTATCAAGAAAACGCCTTGGAGCAGGCTTGAATTAATTTAATTTTGATCCATTGTTTGTCTTTTTAAGGGAACTTAATTATAATTTGAGTACTTTGAGTTTGAGACATCTTTCATGCTCCGATTAATAGCTGGAGTGACAAAAAGAAAGCGAAACTTTGTGTTTAACTCGAGAGACAAATTAATTTAACTAGCTAGGCAGGTCTCATGCAAGACCGCGCAATGAAGTCTCGGGTTTAGTTGAAAATACATATTTTATAGGTGGTAGTACTTATTCTTAATAATATCAGACACACAACCAGTTCGTCTCGTTACCATGCCTTATTAAAATAAAATAAAAAGGATCCTTATAACATTTCCCAACATACTGTATAACCAAGGCCTAATTTTAATTTAACTTCGGACTCAAGTTTTTTATACTCTTTAATAACGAGACGAGCTGGTCGTTTGCCTGATGGTAAGCATAACGCCGGCCCATAACAATTGCAGTGCCACTCAGAACTTTGAAACACAAAGGCCTGCGTGGCACTGCAGTGCGCTCGTTACCCTGAGATATTGGGTATAAAGTCTCAAAAGTCCAGTAATTTCACAGACTTAAAGAAGTCTTCTAACTTCTAAGTACGGAATTACGTTACATTGTTATAATTTAAGATTATTTTTGTGTCATAAGGTAGGTAAAGTTAGTTACAATAAAAATGATTCAATCTGGGAGCCACAAAAAACATCCTAAAAGTCTTCAGTCTATACTAAATGTTAATATATAATTATCAAGTTGGTTAATACGCCACAGCTTAGCGGATAGGCCCCCTTGTCCTACCTACCCGTACTGATCCGAAATCGATTTACAAAGTACTTGTACTCCAAAAAATCTTTGCAAGAGGTCTCTGACGCAAAAACGTGTAAACAATTGCAATTAGTCTGAAAAGTTGTGCAGTAAATAAAAACTTAGAGAATTGCGCTCAAGTGCGAAACTTTCTGTAGCACAAACGTTTTGATAGAGTCCAGCAATTTTTTTTAAAGTAAACAGATTTTTATTGCCGCTGACGCAAAGTACGCCAAAGTTTTGCAATCGTACAGACTAGCTGAAGAATAAACTTGTGAAGTTAGTTCGTTGCTTGGACTGAAAACTTGACAGTGAAAGGCATGGTCCGACTCCTTTAACTGTTTGTTGCTATTTAAAAGCAATAACCAATAAATCTATATATAAATAAATAAAAGTGTCTGTTATAATATCAAAATAACAGCTTTTTGCTAAATGCATATGAAAGTATATAATTATATACTTACTATATTAATATAATATTAATATTATAATTATATTATTAAGTATATAATTATATATTATTTTGACGGCTCCGTAGCTAAGTTGGTAGTAACCCTGCCTGCAAGGCGAGGGGTCCCGGGTTCGATTCCCGGCCGGGGCAGATTTTGTGTAAGCATGAAGTTTGTTCTCGGGTCTTGGATGTTTGTGATGTGTATCTGTGTATGTCCATGCCACCTGCAACACAGGGAATCCTAGTGCGGGGGTATGAGTGTGTAAGCGTTTACGTTTACGTTAAAAAAAAAAATATATACGGTACATATAGCAAATGAACCATTTTTAAAATTTAGTCTGTCTGTATGTTTGTTCCGGTTCCGATTTTGACGGGACTTTCACTGGCAGATAGCTGATGTTAAAAGGAGTAACTTGGGCTACTTATATTTTAGAAAAAGAATTAGGGTTCCGCGCAAAAAAATAAAAACCATAAAACCCAATATCTCCGCGCGGGTGAAACCGCGGGCAGCAGCTAGTTATTAAATAAGTAAAATTATCACCATCAGAATTATACGAGTCTTATTAAATCTATTTGCGGATAGAGATCCCTTTATTTTTCTCCCACGCCTCGTAGTCTTTTGCCTCAGTAGCAATTGCTGCGTATTTACCGAAAGTTGGTACGACTGGCAACGAACGAGTCTCAGACCAAAAAATTGTCAAGCTATTGGCTCAATGATGTCATACCCTTAGCATAGTTCAACAAAGGAAATTTAACCGCGTTTTCACCAAGCGTTGAGATACTAGCAGACTTGGAATAACAAGTAAAATCTGGACCCGACTACGACGAAAATACCATATTTCCACCTTTAGGGGTGGTATTCTTTCATAAAACTTATATGGGACCACCTCGAGAGTATTAACTTGGATTTTTTTTAAATCTTTTCTTTATTTATCTGAGTAAATGGGTACATACATAAAAAAATACACACAGGCGACATAGAACGTACTCCTTTTTTTAATCTGTTCAGGACTTAATATATTTTATTGCCTAATGCTTTAAATTTTGTATGAATTGTAACCTATTTGTCACCTTCACAGTGAAAACTTGTCACTAAGTACCTAATACTATGTTCTAAGTCAATTATTCCTTCGACTACATTACCTATGTACATAGGATAAGGTAAAATCGTGGTCAACCATGAACCTAACGAGAGTAAAAACAAAAGTTTACTAATCACATCGAGATTCCAAATTGTGAATGGCTGATGTAAATATATTTATAGTGCCTTCGTATAAGAGCGCCTATATCAAAAGTTTATTGCTCTCTGAACTCTCGACCGCGGTTGCTTGGTTTCTAAATCATTTAATTGCTTACAGTTTCCTTTGTTTCGTTTAGTACGGCCGAGGCGGGGCTTTTGTCAATTGATTGATTGACAAAGCCTCTAACTTGGATAATGCTCAAAGCGTTTCCAAACCGCGTTCGTCCAGAGCACTCCAGCTGTAAAAGTTCACAAAGTGCTTCAAAAATTATATTTTTCCTAGCTTTTTTTTCGCTTTAAAGCGGGCTGGAAAAGCGACGGACAGAACACCGAATACAATTATAGTGGAAGCCTTTAAGCTCGTCTGTAAAGCTAGAAATGAATTGAAATAGCACGGCGTGATCGTGCGGTCGTGATTTGAATGGAAATACCTTTATTGGTTACAGTGTTTAGCTTCAATTATATTTTGCTTCGGAAAAATCGTGTATTTCAGATCCATAATGAAACTTAGGCCGAAGAGTACTCGACACGGGCCTTGAACCTCATTTGATCTGTAAAAGTGTTCTCGCTTGCGTGCGCTAATGCATTTGAAACAAAAAATGTTAACCTGGTAGGTAAATATATCAGTCTGGATGAAACCGCACTGAATGTGCGAGGGTTGCGTGCAACGGGCACTGGTCAGCACTGCGCAGATATAACTTTGGCGCGCTCTCAACCGACGCTATAATCTATCACAATATAACTACACGCAGTTATACACTTTATAGTTATACAGTTGATCAAATTTACCAAAGAATTGTGAACATGCAATATAAATATGTGATAGCGAGTGTGGCCGAGCGGGAACTTGTGTGACTTTCAATCCGACGCACCATACCTAGTTCGAATCTCGACTCGGCCCATACCAATGACTTATATTAAATTATGTGTGGATTATTCACACTAGCTCTAAAACGGTGAAGGAAAACATCGTGAGGAAACTGTTCAAGAACCACAAAGTTCGAGGACATGTGACATCGACCAAGCCGCACTGGGCCCGTGTGGTGGATTATGGCCCATACCTCTCTCTCTGAGAGAATTCCGGTATCCCAGCAGTGGGAGGGTAAGAGGCTGATAATGATGAATAAAATATCCATTTTATTTGGCAGTTAGTTCATCCAGTAGACTTTGCAGATGCTGTGAACATTCAAAGTAAATTATAACAATGGACTACTTTTAATACGCGGTGTATAAAACATCAAAGACACAGGCGCTGAACACCTTAATCGTTGGAAGACTTAATGCATCGGCAACTGTAAATGCTACTGCTGTTCTTAGCTACAGTGAACGTAGTGAATGACAACGATTATCAGACGGTAGAACTCTTCTAACAAGTAGCGTCTGCGTTTTACCAACTTAAACGTGCACTAGTACTTTTTAAACTTTCGCGAATTGAATTCATTGTATTAAGACAAAAACGGGTCTTTTCGCGCACAAATAAAATCAAAATATAATTTTGACTAACCTCGACGTTTCGATCAAGTTGCATTGATCGTGGTCACGAGAAGACTGACTGAACGTCGAGGTTAGTCAAAATTATATTTTGATTTTATTTGTGCGCGAAAAGACCCGTTTTTGTCTTAATACAATTAAACGTGCATGCAGTGCACGTTTAATTGTATTATTGTTTAATTGTAGTATTGTATGCAGACTGTGCACGCGTGAAATTACTGAGCATAGACTTAATACATGTCTCAAGGTGAAGAGCGCAATGCAGTGCCGCACAGGCCTTTGAGTTTCACAGTTGGAGCTGCATTGGGATTGTTTTGAACAATCGCTTGCAATCAGGCTAACGACCCACTCGTTGACAAATAAAAGCAGCGAGAAACGACATTCTCCTAGATTCCTCTTCCAATCGTAACGCCAAGGAAATTGACGGACTAACAAAGTTGGGTCCGTCCCAAATATATTCCTCTCACATAATAACATTTGCTTCCTCACAAAATCTCGACATCTTTGCATTAAAACGTCTACAGTTGCTGGCACGTAGAAATTCACTTTTCTGTATAAAGTGACGATGCGGCATGGAATGCCATTGCATCGTTGTCGCGTTGCCAAGTAGGCCCCCGCTCTTGAATTAAATTAAAGACTAGACTGCACGAGAAAACTAGTGCTATTTCTGACAATATCTGCAGCGAGACTGCCTCGGTGTATGTTGTTATTTATTTATCTAAGAAGCTTTTTTATACTCGTTAGGTTAGGGACGAGCCTTTATCCGCTATCACGTTTGGCTCACGCCGAACAAATGTGCTTCTGAAACATAAAGTACTCTCAAAGAAGTAAATAAATAATAACATTAAGGCTGCATCTCCAGTCAATGACATTCATCACTCTGTCCTCTTTACACACACTATCGGTTTGCGTTGGTGTTGGTATTGCGCGCGCGCCACTAAAATGTAGTAAAAATCGAAAAAAAAAGCGTAATTACTTTAAAATTAGATGCCTAATCGAAAATGTACCACAACCAAGTTTTTATTATTATATAATACGTGACTCTTGTTAATTCTATCAATATACATTTATAAATAACATAGATATTTCATTTCAAACTTATTTTTAAAGGTGAATCCTCGACCAATGGGTTGGCAGGTAACTTCACTGCCAATGCCATGATTGCTTCTAGATATGTTGATAATTTTAACTGTGCAGTTTTTATTTTAACCATTTTTAGTCTATGATCGCTTGTGTTATTTAAACAACTCACTACAAAGTGATACAATTGGTCTCAATTACCTACTCGTAGTAAACAAATTGCAGTGCCAACACACGGTTGGCGCCGTTTGAGTACTATATTTGTCACTCCACAAGTCACAAGCCAAAAACTTTTCATAGACAGGAAATTAAAATCACTTCACATATATCTTGGATCAACCACCAAAGGCCGGAAGTTATTGTCAAGCGCAGACATTTCGCCTCGGAAATCTTCGAATTTCTAGGTATTCTTTGACAACGCGTGGGAACTCATAAGTTTCTGAAAAAATGCCTTTCAATCATCCAGTTACTAGAGAATTGGTGAAGAAACGTCTATGCACCTGTGTAGTTGATATTCTGCCCATACGCACGAAGCGTTATGCTTCTATATATTTTTTTACTACAAAGTAGAGTTGTACACTTGCAAGTCATTTGCTTGGAGGCCTGCCTAATTAGTACTTATTTAGAAAGAGAGAGTTAAACTAAAATAAGTTTAGATATAAGCCGCCAGAATCAACACCAATTGATTTTTAGTTCATCAAACTGGAACCAATCAACTAACTATATAATACCTATATCTATCTATGCGCGGTTATGTGCTTCGACCTATGTTCAAAGAGCTCAAAAAGATTTGCGTGACCTATGCCCCTTTGCCCCATCTGTTTCTCCACCTACATGACTTTGACAAATTATAGGCTTCGCCAAACTAACTTGCTACTAAGTTTAACTAAATTGCTTTCCTTTGCAGACCGCTAACTAATATAGAGGCTCTTGAAGGGAGGCGACCCCAGGCAATTTCATCTAATGCGAAGAGACGAAACAAAAGAACTTTGTTACTAACGTACATAAAGGCGCGATTCTAAAATCATTCCAAAACATTTGTTTACCAAGCAAATGTTTTGTGTACAACTCGAATAGTGCTTGTTTCTGTTTCTCTGTGTGTCTTATTTACCGCGGCGTCTGCACTGAGCATGCAGTGGTTGTGAAACAATTTTTTTGAGTAGAGGTCGTAGAAGCATAGGTAGAAGCGGGTGCCGTACTCGGACTAGATTTCCATCAAGCCCCGACCTCAACCACAATAGACTATACGATATGCGTCAAGCGGGGATCGTGGTTTTTTCATGGTTTTCTCGTGGTCTGCGATTGAAGCTTATCCATCAATAATGAATTAGGTGTGAGGGCTGTCTAACGCAATAGTCCCATTATAACACCTTGCCACAAGAACTATTTTACGATGCAACAGCTACGCGATCTCAGAGATGTCGTAACCACCTTATCAGTCACGATCGGTGGCCACAAATCTTGGTTACCAAATCTCCTCACATGACCCCGGAATCCGTCTGATAGTACTTATTACTGTTTGTATTCGATTGGTTAGCGTTTGACCACTATCTCACTTGATCTTAAGTTACAATGTAACACCACCAACATCTAGAATAGGGCCTCACAATTATGTAATTCCCAAAATCAATTTAAATTAGTTTCATCCAACTTTATAACAATTATTGGCTTCGCATGTGTCCGCCCACAATGTGTAGGTACCAAGAAACCATATGAGAAGGAAAAATGAACTCCTTGGGGAAAAAACAACGTTATCGAGACAGAAAGTGTAAGATAATTAATATTCAAATTCAAATATTTATTTATTACTAGCTAACTAATCGCTAACTGAGATCCGTTTTATTAGTATACACATATAAAACAAGTTTTGATTAGTACACAATAATAGCAAAGTAAAAAAAAACAATTATAAAGGTAAAATAGCTAATAATGTAGAAGCATTCCAAGAGGAGGATGATCAAAAAGGTTATTTCTTCTAGAGTTTTTACAGGAACCGATATAAGTTTAATCTCCGAGGAAATATGAGTCACGAGGGAACTCAATAAGTTTCCTCGTGGCTTCCAGATAAAATCAAACTTTTATTCGATAAAACCAGCGTTTCATAGCGGTGGGCATTCATAACTTCAAAACTCGTACCGCCCGCTACATCACCACTACAAATACCAAGTTTTTCCTCATATTACTCACTTCCATCGAACTTAGGTGTTTTACGATAGTGTCGGTCTGAAAAATCGGTCTTATTCTCTACACTCTACACTACAATATAGGTCTTACTAATAAACAGTGTATAACGGTGCTATAGTTACACAATGTTTTGTCTTTGTTGTTCTTTGACAATTTTAATCTGAATCGAAAGAGACGAAACATTGAGTAACTATTCAATCGTTATACAGTGTTTATTAGTAAGGCTGTAAATGGTTACGACTCGAGCAAATCGTTGGCCTGCTTGATGAGCCGCAGCTAGAACTCTGAAATGCAAAGGCCATGGGTGGCAATGAAGTGCGCTCTTTACCCTGAACCATCTCTTACGGCAGTTCACAGTAATGCATGTTCAATTGTTCACTTCTGCGTCGCGGCAGCTTACTCGTCCATAAGTAAAGCAGTGGTAACCCAGTCTCCCACCAAGAGGGACACTCTCAGAAGAATCAGTCCTACTACATTGTTAGCAATGTTTTAAAAAGCGTTTTATTCCAACATCACCTCTATTTATATTTGTGTGTGTTTCCCCCGCAATATCTGTAATGGATTCTGTATCTGCAATTTTATTGTTCAACTAAAAGCGTATCTTTGAAAATATCATCTCCTATTTGGCGTCGTGGTTTATTGTGTGACGGAAATAAATCAGAAAACTCTTCCGAAACTCGGAAGAGAAAATGGAAGTGGATTAAGATTGTTATCAAATAGCTGGCAGAGAATGCCTATTGGCAAGTAAACAAACATGTCACGACCGGCCGCGTCATTGTTCGCCAATCAACTCCAATCTCATCGTACGATTGGCAAACGTTAGCAATCGGAACATTATTGGACGTTGCTAAACAGATTGGAATTATCACTCGCCTGGAAACGCTGTTAACCTGTACTAGGTTAACAGCGTTTCCAGGATGTGTAATGAGCGAGTCGTGCATGTGTGCAGATCGCATCGCGATACTAATCGAAATGGCTATTGTGTGTGTCCGGATGCAGACCGCACGCTCCGATCTCGCGCCCTACAACAATGCCCGTTTCCACAATACTTTCATAACAGGGTTGCTACTCAGGGCGTCTACTTTCTAATATTTTATATGCCATGTATAAAATTCACAGATGTTTTATATTTTATTTTTCATTATTGTTCGTTTAGGTGGTGATACAAATTAAAGACACAATTTATCCTATTTTATTCCTATAGAACTTAGCTACATTTCCAATGTCGTAACAAATTTTGTAACTTTCGTCCTACTACATAAAACTTCTAAGGACTTATCCTGCCTGAATCTCGATTTTAGCGGTCAAAGCCGCAGAGCGTAGTTAGTAAGTATAACACAAATTATATAGAAAAAAGTAGGCAGTGAAAACACAACTTGACAAATGTTTCAAAATAATTATACCTATAGCCAATAATAATTATTATAGCTCTCGAGGTAATATTTTTTACCTTTTTAAGAAACCCAAAAGGAAAATAAATCACGTTTGTGTGTTCGTACGCATTCGCTCGCCTGAGTCTTTCCGTGTGTGTGTATGCATGTACGTGTGCACGCGTATGTGTATGGGTGTGTTGTAGAGTGTGTGTGTGTGTGTGTGCGCGCGCGACTGTGTGTTTACGTTTGATTGGGGGGAGATGTAATGCTATTTTGAATAAGGTCACACTATTACTAAAAACTAACATCTTAAAAAAAACATCTAAAATGCAGATGAGCTATGTAGTATCCTTATACAAACATACCGAATTAGGCCCTAGGATTAATAAAGCAAATAAAAGCTGACTCTAGGCCGCCCCACTCTAATTAACTACTCTCCCCAAGGATTGATCCAGACGGGATATTCGCTAAGTTTTCTCAATTGATTGCCTCCCGCTCCGGAAGTTACTATTGTTAGGTACGCAGCTGAGCGGGAGCTAATCAACTGTATCTTAAACATTCAATTTGGCGTGCCTTTGTCTAATTATGGAATGATTATAGCAAGGTTTAATTTCTTGATTGTTTTGATAACTTACAAGTACAAGTATATAAGTTAGTGGTATAAGGCAAGCAGTTTCACAGCGAAGTTATAGAATATATGTTTTTTTATGCTATTTGGTAACGAGACGAGCTGATCGTTTGCCTGATGGTAAGCATAACGCCGGCCCATAACAATTGCAGTGCCACTCAGAACTTTGAAACACAAAGGCCTGCGCGGCACTGCAGTGCGCTCGTTACCCTGAGACATCAGGCATTAAGTCTCATAAGCCCAGTAATTTCACTGGATACTCTGGTCATAAAAACCGGAACACAGTAATGCTTGCACATTACTGCTTGGCGGCGGACTTCACGAGCAAAACGGTGGTAACAATCCAGACGAACGGACACTCGCAGAAGAGTTAGTTCTACCACCTAGTAACTAATACCTGATAACTAATTACTTTACTTGTCAGTTCCTTTTTAGCTCGTATACATTTTATTACTGATACTGACAACCCTACTCAATCATGGTGACGTTTATCTAGGTTGTGCATAATCTAATATTCCGGCGTGTATGAAATCGAGCCCGTGAGCACGAAACACAATTATGATAAGTGAACATTTAGGTGCATACGGTTATTATACGATATAATAATGACTATAATGGCTATAATGGCTTCCAGTTCACGGTGCATATGTTTATTTATTTTGCGCATCCATAGTTGCAACTTGGTGTGCGTAGGTATCTTTGAATGTGTATTTGCACTAGAAAGTAAACGTCACAACTCATACACACATTCATATAGTATGAATAGCATACAAACACAGGCGCAGAGAAAGCTTATTCAGCTGGATCCGAGCAAATATGTGTTTATACGTCACTGCGTAATGTCAATTTATACAACTCTATATGCTCTAGATAATATGTAAAGCTGTATAGTACATAATGAACTGTGATGCCCGCAGGGAAATAGCAAAACAACGTGGTGCCATAATTATTAATGTATTTGGCGTTTTCTCTCATTTTTTATATTGCTTAAGGTTGAGTTTAATCGCAGTTTCACCTAATGTTAAGCGACGATGCGGTGGACGATGCTTGCCTATAAGTTAAGTTCTTAAAAAAATTGATAATATCAAGTCGTTGACGAAAATATATAATCATTTTATTAATAGTTATATAATGCATGGTATTCCACAGGCCACTTGGAGATTATCATGACCCTACCTAAATTCATCGCTGGATATAAATTATCATTGTTAGCTTCACTCTGAAAGCTTTTTTGCCTTTACGCACACCTCTATAACCATAACATTGAAATGGCGCGTTATGCTTACCTGTTGCTAGGTCTCGTTATCAAAAAGTACAAAAATATATCGTTAAACCAATGCCAATATTGGCAGCCCTATAATTCTTAAGAGTAATTACGTAAGCTCCCCAATCTACGGGAAACGTGCGTGTTCCCCTATCTTCGCACGCGAGTGTGGTAAAAATGAACTCGTAAATCGCACCGCGAGTCGTATCCCGAGTTGTGTAAGACGGTACATATACTTAACGAATTGACAGGATTTCATCTCGCACACATACACATATTTGAAGGTTTTATGTTGATGTAAACTAGACTTTTGTCAAAGGTAAATGCTATTGTAACCTTTGTTATCACTGCATTAAGTAATAGTATTCCATACAGAGTAATCTGCTAACTGCCATAAGATCAAAAGGTACTAATTGTACTTACGTGATAAAGGAAAATGACGAAGGTATTCTTACCATGACTGTACGTAGTAAAGCGAAGGAGAGCAACCGAAGACAAAAAGGTAGGATTCTCCTCATTTGTTAAATTATTATTTTTTCTTTTATGTGCCGATAGCGGAGCACGGCTGAAGACGAACTGGGGATTTGGTATGTGTTTTCTTGCTTTCACTGTGTCGTCCACACTGCATAGTTCGTTTGTTTGCGTTCGTTAGCGTTCTCCGTCAGATTTCTGCATGTTTAACCAGGTGGTAGGACAAATAAGATTCGTAGACGACTCTAAGTGTGGACTTTTGCATACATAGGTCAAAACTGTATAGAATTTTGACATATGAAAGCATGAGTCGACGCTTAAATTCGCCTCTGAATCTTACCATTACTCTTCTGCAACTGCTATTTGGGCGTGTTCCACCGTTTGGTTCATCCATTCTTTCGCAAAGCAGTAGAGCGTTTGCATTCCTGTGTCCTGGCTGGAGTAGCAAAGCAGTCGGTGAAATTACATTTAAAAATAACTTATGTCTCAGGATTGTCAGGGTAGTAAAGAGAGCTTGCAGTAATACGCAGGGGTTTGGGCTGAAAAGTTCTGCGTGGCACTGCAATAGTTATCGGCAGACGTTATGCTTACCATCCAAATGACCTACACGGCTTATTACCTAGTAACATAAAAAAATGTAAAGAAACCGTCCAATCTCAGGTACTCGCAATACTTGAGTTTGTTTATAGAGCGGTTTTCCGCATTTGGGGAGCCGAAGTGAGACAACACAATTCTACGGAATGGAACCATAGCCTCCATGCTTGGAATCTGCGCGAACTATTGACAAGGAAAATTCGTATTTATTTTTAACCGATGTGAAAAGTAAGAGGTTCTCAATTCTTCTGTATTTTTTTTTAATCTGGTCGCTGCCATTTTAGCACTTTTTAATATAGATCATATACAAGATAAACATCAAGACTAGCTTATCGTTTGCCTCATGGCAATCATAACACTCATAAATAATTGAAGTGCTACCACAGAATAGATAATAGTACAAGTGTACTCACAACATGACACATACAAGTTCCTGCGCCGCAGTGCAGTGCGACATCAATCAGCTTTTAAGTCTCATCTGCCCAGTAATTTCACTGATTTTCTTTAACGACACTTCAAACCCACTGGCAATGCTCTTTTGCCATGTATTATACAATTCTCATTTACTATAACATGTTATGTGTGGCATAAACAAATGTACCTAATTACTGCGTTTGTTTTTAATGCACCACTACTATTATATATTCTGTGACACTACCAGTCGAATATTATATTTTCACGGCATTGGTTTTTTTTTCAGCTAAATCCGTAGAAGAGTTTGTTATTTTGTTATTGCCACTTATACTGATGTTATTTTATTTGTAATGCTATTGGTACTAGTACATCTTACAGCGTGTTTTTTTTATGTTATTGGTAACGAGACGAGTTGGTCGTTTGCCTGATGGTAAGCATAACGCCGGCCCATAACAATTGTGGTGCCACCCAGAACTTTGAAACACAAAGGCCTGCGCGGCACCGCAGTGCGCTCGTTACCCTGAGACATTAGGTATTAAGCCCAGTAATTTCACTGGCTACTTTGCGCATCAAACCGGAACACAGTAATGCTTGCACATTACTGCTTGGCGGCAGACTTCACGAGCAAAGCGGTGGTACTAACCCAGACGGACACTCGCATAAGAGTTAGTCCTCCCACTAACAGATTATAGAGGTTTAGATTGCACATTCGGCCGCACGGATTTCAGTTTTCACCCCCACTTCCCCGGAACAAAATGTACCCCTGCAACACCTAGCGCCATTTTCACAATTATAAATTTGCGGAACCAAACACTTCCAAGTATGTATTAGCGCCATCTGATTAGGACTGCTGGGACTACGTTTCAATACGCACACGCCACACGCCATCTGTATTTTCATACAAGAACTAGCTGTGAATGATATAGCCAGTTTGCAACAGTAAATGATAGTACATACACGCATAGTGTATTATGAACCCCGATTTTGACTCATTTCGTTTCTTTACAAATATCAATATTTTTAATAAATGTAAGCTGTAGAGTAAAACTCCCGCATGGATACGACATGCATTTTATTTTAAAAAAAATTTCAAAGTTGCCATACAACCGGGTCATGACATTAACAAAAAATATATATATAAAAAGAACTGGAGGACTTATTTGAGTTTTTATTTTATTATATAATCATACACTTCATAAAACACCTTCTGACTAGATTTTGTCATTTTACTTTGTGTAGATAACGAAATATGAATATTTTTATCCTCTTTCTTTATATTTTTTTTCTCGACTATAATGCCGTAATAGGTATCAGTTTATCGATATTATTAAAACCATAAACTAATTCCGCGTTATCTAGAAGTTATCAGCAATTTTTTCATTTTTGTCAGGGTTGTCACGTACGCACATCCGGATGCTTATGGTATTTTTATCCGGATCAATTCAAATTTCTTTATTCAGATGGGGCTCCAGGCCCGTCCCAAAGATGTAACACTAATCAAAATCAAGACCCAGAAACTCGTCGACATTATTTTAAAATAAATAGTGATTAGTGATGGCAAGTTTAGAGTGCCTATTTCTATTTTCTTTAAAAAAGGTGTAATAGATTCGCGTGAACCCATGTTGTAGATGCATGTCCCTACTCTCTCTTCTATACAAATAAATAAAATTGAAGTGTCTGTTTGTAAGAACAAAATTACAGATTTTTACTAAATATATATGAAATTATATACGGTACCTATAACAAAAACACAATTTTTAAAATGTTGTTTTTCTGTCTGTCTCTCTGTTTGATCCGGATAATTTCCGAAACGAATGGACTGATTTTGACAGGAGTTTCACTGGCAGATAACTGACGTTATAAGTAGTAACTAAGGCTACTTTTAATTTAGTAAAAGAATTAGGGTTCCGCGCCAAAAAATAAAACCCATGAAATCCAATATCTCCGTGCGGGTTAAACCGCGGGCAGCAGCTAGTATTAAATATATTTACCGCCAGTAGCGGATGTTCACGTACAAATATGTTATATTTATAATAAATTGCTTTTAAATAAGCGGGAAACGACTTCGATGAAAATGTCGCAATATAAGTATGAACTTTCATCCCCCAATTTTCCACCCTTAGGGTTGGTATTCCTTCATGAAATTAGTAAATTTGTGTAATTAATATAGGGTGGTGCCCTGCCTACTTAAAACAATAATCATTTAAATCAGTTGACAATTGGCAGATAAATCAAAATAAGTCACCAAAAAAACTACAGATAACTGAACCTCCTCCTTTAATTGAAGTTGGTTAAAATATTAGTAGTTTGTTTCGTATGAAATATGAACAACAAAAAACCATAATTATCTCAAGAGAATATTTTCAGATGAGAAGGTGATGACCCTGGACCCGGATATAACATTAATAGCTGATAACTTCTAGATAACGCAGAATTAGTTTATGGTTTTAATAATATCGATAAACGAATGCCTAAACAATCGTTTAGTTTAGAAATCTCCGACTAATACGGTGTTATAGTCGAGAAAAAAGAAATATAAAGAAAAAGGATAATAATATTCATATTTCGTCATCTACACAAAGTAAAAAGACAAAATCTGGTCAGAAGGTGTGTTATGAATTCACGAACTAAATCACAAAGCTGTTCGAATGAAATGTTTAGAAGGCAGTAAAATCTATGTTTCAGCGAAGTCCTAGGATCGTTTGTTTCCGTGTCATTACGAATTTAAACATTTTCTTTTTTTTTCTGAAACTAACGGCCGTTTCCAGAATAGTTATTTACACAAAAAGATACCTCACTAACTCCTCTACGCCCTCACAACATATCTCGTCATAATTCCATGGGCTAATAAAGTTATCAGCCAAAACATTGTATGTCCGGTTTACTCGGTTACAGGAATGATACTTTGTTTTTTTTATTTTTTTATTAATTATTGACAAGTGGAATATGGCAGGTAGGTAGTTTATAGGTAGGAGTATATGAATAGTATATAGTATATGTAGAGTATATAATAGTATATAGTATTTTATGATATATTTATTTTTGCGGTTATCCGGATCAAATTGGGACGATTTTCAAAAAATCATATTTCTGGAACTAGATACTTTTGCTACCTGGGAGTTTTACTCTTGCATTTTGTTTAATTAAAACTATTAGGTTTTGCAGTAAAAATGGAATGACACAAAATCAGTCAGGAATTAGTCATAGTAGTTTATTTTATGCGAAATTAAATTTCCTTTAATTATTCATTCATTTTAATCTAAAGAGTTAGCTTGTGTGGTTTTTATGTTATTTGGAGTTAACTTTAAGACCCTTTATTTTTGCTTGCGAGTGTAGTAGGTATATTTATACAAATAAGTATAAAAATAGTTTTTCACCTCGCAAGCTCAGAAAGGTCTTGTTTATCACTCGAAATCTGCGTGCAGAAGTACATTATATCCACTGATTTTATATTATAGCGTGGCGCGCGCAACGCCGCACGGTACGAAGTTGCATAGTATATTATGAACCCCAATTTTGTCTCGTCTTGATTTTTTACAAATAGGTATCAATAGTTTTAGTAAATTAATCTCTAGAATAACAAGGACACGACAAGTAGTTTATTTAAAACAATTATCAAAGTAGCCCTACAATCGGGTCATGAAATTAACACAAAAAAATATTTAAAAAGAACTGCGGCGCAAGTACGGATGTCCTAAACTCCTAACGATAAATTTGTCGAATCGAAAATACTGATAAATTTATCGAATGTTGCGAGTACCGAAATCTGATCGTAAAATATTATAGTAGCTTTATATTCTCTTTGGATTTGGATTTGACCTAGCAATTCGATAACTTTTGTAGGTTGTTCAAGGCTCGATAAATTATATAAAAATCCAATTTATCGAGTTGAACTGTCAATTTCATCGATCGAAAAGATGTACTTGCGCTGCTGGAGGACTTATTTGAGTTTTTATTTTATTATATTAGATAATCATACACTTCATAACACACCTGATCAGTTTTTGTCTTTTTACTTTGTGTAGATAACGAAATATAAATATTTTTATCCTTTTTCTTAATATTTTTTTCTTTCGACTATGACGCCGTATTAAACTGAGATTTCAAAACTAAGCGATTGTTTAGACATATTTTTATCGATAATATTAAAACCGCAATCTAATTCCGCGTTATCTAGAAGTTATCAGCAATTAATGTTATATCCAGACTAATCCGGGTCCAAGGGGGTGACACCGTCTCACCTGAAAATATTCTTTTGACATAATTATGCATTTTTATTGTTAATATTTTATACGAAATGAACGTCAAATAATTTAACCGTCTTCAATAAAAGGTATTAATTACACAAATTTACTAATTTTATAAAACAATACGGGTGGTATTCTTTTATCTAAGGGTGGAAAAATGGGGGATGAAATTTCATATCTATATCGCGACATTTTCGTCGAAGGTATTTCTCGCTCTTTCATTTCCGACTTTAAAATGGCCGAAAGAAAGAAGAAAATAAAAAGATCCCATTATCAGCTGAAGCAGTATATTTATTGAAACCTGTTGTTGAAAAAAATATTTTATTTATTACTCCAGATGACCCTGATGATGAAAATGTAGTCATTCAGAATCTTCATTCTGAATGAAGTTCTACGATTAAATTTGTATCTAACAATAACTCTTTGACCCTCTTTTTTAGCTGCTGTCATCGATGTAATTTCTATAATTATTACAAAAGCAAGAGTAGGTACTTGCCTCTACAACATGGGTACACGCGAATCTATTAGACACATTTTTTAAAGAAATAGGCACTCCATCACTAATCACTATTTATTTTAAAATAATGTCGGCGAGTTTCTGTCTCTTTATTTTGATTAGTGTATACTTACCTACTTGGGACGGGCCTGGAGTCCCATGTAAATAAAAAAAAATTAATTGATCCGGATAAAAACACTATAAGCATCCGGATGTGCGAAAGTGACAACCCTGACAAAAAAAGAAAATTGCTTATAAATTGTAGATAACGCGGAATTAGATTGTGGTTTTAATAATATCGATAAGAATATGTCTAAACAATCGTTTAATTTAGAAATCTCCGTCTAATACGGCATTATAGTCGAGAATAAAATATAAAGAAAAAAGGTAAAAATATTTATATTTCGTTACCTACACAAAATAAAAAGACAAAACTGGCCAGAAGGTGTGTTATGAAGTGTAAGATTATATAGTAAAACTAGCTGCTGGCCGCGGTTTTTATTTTTTTGCGCGGAACCCTAATTTTTTTTCTAAAATAAAAGTAGCCTTAGTTACTCATTGTAACATCAGCTATCTGCCAGTGAAAGTCCCGTCAAAATCGGCCCAGCCGTTTCGGAGATTAGCCGGAACAAACAAACAGATGGACAGACAAAAATTTTAAAATGGTTGTTTTGTTATAGGTACCGTAATACTTTCGTATGCATTTGGTAAAAAGCTGATATTTTGATATTACAATCAGACACTTCAATTTTATTTATTTGTATAGATAAAAACTTAAATAAGTAAGTAGGTACTCCAGTTCGTTTTAAATATTTTTTTTTTGTTAATTTCATGACCCGGTTGTAGGACAGATTTGATATTTTTTTCAAATAAACTACCTGAATAACGAAATGAGACAAAATCGGGGTTCATAATAACACGTGCGACGATGAAAACACAAAAAATAAAATTGTGCAAAAAGTGACCTTTGATGAGACTCGATATATGGTGCTAAGTGCAATCGTACGCCTTCGAGACCGAACGCTTCGACCACTAAACCAACACGACAGCTATGTGTTAGGTCGAAATTAGTAACATATTACTAGTACTTGTATTTTGTTTCCAAATTACAAAACGGAATTGTATCATCATAGCTGTTACAATATCAACTCATTTCTCAGCTTACCCACAAGCTTGATAAATCAATTAGTTATTCACGGTTTGATTTACAGTTACAGCAATTTTTTGATACATTTTTTCATCGGACCACAAATTTTCACTCTGATAAAATATGGTAACTTGATTCTCAAACTACTTGAATTATTTTATTTCGAATATTTTCGATCAGTTACAGTTAATTACGTGTTGACGTATTATATGTAGTATATTGTATTATATTATATAAATATATAATTATATAACCCCTCAAATGTCGGCCGGAACCACGTCGGTCCGGCGGCAAAAAAAAAACAGTTAGCCCTTATTCAGTTGTGATAAGGTTCAAAATAGCTTGAACTAATAAAATAATAAAATTGCTAACTATATTGAACCTTAATGACGCTTTAATGTCGGCCGGTACCACGTAAGTCGATAAAAAAAAAACAGTTAGACCTTATTCAGTGGTGATAAGGTTCAAAATAGCTTGACCTATAATAAAATAATAAAATTACTATTAAAATTGCTAAGGTGGGAGAAACAGGTATTTTTTCCCCCGCACCAGCTCCTTTGGGACCCTCGAGACTGGATGGGTATATATATATAACTAAAACCGACAAATTGGTGGGATTCGAACCAACACCTATATCCATTATTATAGGAGGTAGGTAATACCTACTTACTTCTCCCGTATTCTCCCGTACCTAAGGCTGATATTCCACCCGTCAAAGATCTTTGACCAAGTTGCCTTTGATCGAAGAACTTGGATGACTTCATCAAATCATCTAGGAACGTCAAAGTTTGAACAAAGACCAGAAAACACAAAAAAAAAATTGTGCAAAAAGAGCCCTTGCTGAGATTCGATATATGGAGCTAAGTGCAATCGTACGCCTTTGACGACACGCAATCTATGCGGTCGAAATTGGTAACAGAACTTGTTTTTTATTTACAAATTAGAAAACGGATATGTATCACAGTTTTAATGTCAAATCATTTCTCAAAGATTGATAAAACAAATTCGCCTCATGTACATTTTTTTATAAGATTGTTTACCCATAAATATGAGAGTTTTATTTGTGTAAATGTCCTGGAGAAAAGTGACACAGGTCCGTCTAGCAGCGCGGATCGCCGCGGAATGCACAGAGGAAATAATACTACGTAGAGCGGAATGAGATAGAGCGTGAAGCAAAACACGCGAGTAACAAGAGAAAAGAGAGCGCCACGATGTTGCCGCTGCTCGAAATTAAAAACGTAAGCGACATTTCTAAAAATCCATATTATGTAAAAATAAAACAATTAATCAAAAAATTAGCTCGGTCGATTGTTTTCTTATTATTTGGAGAATATTTAAGTGAAATATAAGACCGATACACTTTCGTGTTTAGGATATACAAGGGAATAACTTAATTTTCAGGGTTGCGTTTGACATTTTTTTTTATCGAGACTTTTACCTTAATTCGTGTTTTTAAACCGGTCGATTAGTCATTTATATCCTTGAGTATAATGTATAAAAATATCAATACTATACAGTAAGCAGGAACGATACAATATGGGTGGCAATATAGCGATTTCTGGGCCTTAAATGCGAACGATATTTCGCGTTATTTCCAGACTTTTCATTTACCATGAAGACTGTGAGAAGCTATACTCTAAATTACACCTTCCCTTATAAATTTAAGCGGAATTCCTCGCTCCCGTTTCTTCTGTGGATCTTTCAAAGGAGATAAACAACATTCCAGCACTAATGTTGCATTAACGTTGACTCTGCCACTAAAATGTCAGCGGTTTACATTCCGTGGATTTCCGCACCTGTTTTGTTATTGTATATTGTTGTAGTTAAAGTAAAGTATAAGTGGTTTATTCTATTTTATATACTGTTTTAAACTAACACGGTTAATCACAACTTCATACATTATATACCTAGGGATATTTACCGTGGTTATTAGTATGGAGCAATATAGAGCTCATAAGTAGTTATTTATGAGCCATACCTATTGCTATTGCTCCATACTTTCGAAATTTGCAGAATACATTATTCCCGTCAGATGTGTAACAGTGTTGAAATATCGGAAGCTCATCAGTTAAAAGTAACTACGGTAAATATCCCGTTAATGTTAGTAGGTTCTATAAGATAATGTTATGATGATTTTATTTATGTTTGGAATTGTTCTCAAGTAAGTGATATGTAATGGTTTTTTTAAGAATACATAAATCTATTTAAACCTAAACCTATATAATAAACTATAGGTGTCACTACTCGTAACGTATGAGAACTTGAGTTGATGAATGACAATCATATGGTAGCGTGGTGAGCTCCCGATATTTCGACGCTGTTGCAAGCATCATGTTCACGGGAATACTGCTTGCAACAGCGTCGAAATATCGGGAGCTCACCAGCTTAGAATAATCACGGTAAATATCCCGTTACAAAGGAGCCGAGTACCGTATAAAGGAGTTGAGTACACGCATTTTGTCCACTCATTTATATTTTTTACCTTTCTACGTTATAGGTATTATTGGTTTACCTCACAATGATTGGACTAATTATGTTGGACTAATAACAAAACACTGGTCGTGCGCTGAATATGTAAAATATTACTATTCCCGAGGGGTATGTACTGAGCGAGCACTGAGCGAATTTGAATGGAATAATATGTTAATGCTACTCTGTTAATGTTGTGTTCATATACTAAGTTCTTGTATCTATTTATCTTAAGCTAAGTTTATTGTTGATGTTGAAAGCTCGTATTCATCATCGTCAGCAGCACAAAACATCAACTGCTTAACAATTACCTATGCTCGTCATCCTTATCGGTAAAGTTAAGCATCGTTGATGCGGCCAGTACTTGGATGGGTGACCGCTGTATAATTTTTGCCGAATTTCTGTTTAATTCGTAAGCCGGTCCCGATTAGCTCATTAAAGTGTACTTATTTCCGGGAACACGGCTAATTTAATCTCGAAACTGTGAGAATACACTGTATTCTCACAGTTTCGAGAGTGTGGGCGAGTACCTCAAAGGATACTCCACTATCGAGTTACTTACCCTTCTTGTCGATGGTGTAGGGCATAGACTTTGGAACGAGGCAACTGCATAGAGTGACTGCAACTTCCGCGAGCGCCCAACTTGGGCCCGCGCGTGAGATCTAGCATTAGATAGATTGGGGCACTCCTCAAGCGGGCATCCGTGCGCGCGCCTGCCGGGGCTAATATCTTTCGACCCTCATATCCTGGTGACGACATGCGACGGCCCAAGCCGAGTTTCGCCTGCGTAATTCACCCCACGCGGTGCCCTTGAGCCACAGCCATTTCTTTTAAGGCGACTGCTATCTACATTCACCCACAGCTCGATGACGCTGTAAAGGTCGCTAAAATAATCGCACATGTATACTTAAAAAAAATACTCAAAGGCATTCTACAGTTTCAGCATGATCAAGTAAAAAACAAACAAACATATTGGGTAAAATAAAACATTTTTGTCATAGGAAACGTGGTTTGCTATTCTACACCAAACACGTTTAATACGATGACGTTGGGTGCGATAATACGACGATCATATTGCTACTGGTATGCATTTTTTATTCTAGTTTAGTCAAGCGCGGATTTCGTGTTACTCGAAATGCGCGCTTGACGTAAAATCGTTGTTATTCTGACAAGCAAACATACGTTAGCATAAGCGTCTACGGTCTGCATAAAAGCAAATCAATCAAGCCCGAACTCGATGAGGCTACATCGTTTTGGTACAGAGTTCTTGTGACCACCTTCCGACTCCATATCAGGACCCTGGACGTCATCTAGGATCAGACTACTTGTGTAAAGACAATTCCAACGAGCCCAAACTCAATGGGGTTACATAATTTCGTTACAGACTTCCTATGGTCATCTTCCGACTCTATCATCAGAACAGCTCTGTGACATCATCATATTGCTTTGTCATCTGATCTATATATGTATGTAAAATTTCGGCTCAATCTAACACCGGGAAGTGGGTCAAATTTTGCTCGCAAGATTTGACCTAAACAAACACAGATAGATACAAACTTTGCAAGTTATATAAAAACTTGTATTAAAAAAGGTGTTGTGGGTCAGATTACGCATACGTTTTGAGTACATGTTAGTTTTCTATCAAACTATTTAAAGGTATTTTGTCTTCCACTAAGCAAGTATAGATATCAGTTGGAACTTGGCCTGCGTGCCACTGCAGGTCAATTGTTAGCCTGTGAGAGAGGGGCACACCAGGTATAAAGTCTTATGTACCTATGCCCAGTAATGTCACTGACTATATGACTATGACTTAGTTAATCAAACCGAAGCACAGTAATTCTTGCACACTATCTTGGATGACTACACGAGCAAAGCGGTGGTACCCAAATCAAAGAAGCGTTAGTACCTAGTCATTTTTATTTTTTCACTTCAAAGAAACATTCCTCAAAGCGGGACAACCCTAGATTAGAAACATTATAAACTTATTGAGGGAAAGTAGGAGTAATTGGCGACCAAAACCCGAGATCTACCGGATCCCGCCGACAAGGGTATTATCGCTGTACGCTGTTGTCACCAGTTACTAAGCTCGCTACTTCATGGTATTGCTGCACGCGGTTTCACCCGACTATAGATTCTTAAAGGAACTGTGTATTTTTACAGGATAGAATGTATCCTACGTCACTCTCCGCCGACTTTTGAACTATCTCTATGCCAAAATCACGTAGATCTCTTGTTTCGTTGCTGCGTGAAAGAAGGGCAAACCAACACACCAACAAACTGTACACTTTCGCATCTATTTAATACTATAAGGGTTCAATCAATCATCTTATTGTTTTAATTGTACCAAAAATATATATGACTAACTATTTTATAGAGCTTTTTTGTGCTATATTTTGCAGCAAAAAACGAAAAATAGCCACATTGCTCATAGTACGTAGGTAACAAAGCTCTTTGTAACAAAGCCTTCGGTATGTTTAACCTCAATCACTGTCGTATACTGCACAAAGCCAAACAATTTAAGAAATTGATTCAGACTCAAAGAGAGTCAGTTATTAAAAATTCCGTCATAGTCGTAATTCGCGAAATTTCGACAAGATACCGATAGGCCAAAATTAATGGACTCTTTAACTTTTGGCTGACGACGGCATAAACTCAATTCGTTGTTTCGTAAATTCGATGGGATTCTCATAGTAGGTATTTCTCTGTTAATGTTTCTGATCTCTGATTTTCATTTGTTACGTTTACTTTGACTTTAAAACAGTTCGATTTTTATTACATTTTATTTTCCTGGAAACTATAGAACGAAGTTAGTAAACAATTTTCAATTTATTATTATATAAAACATTTATTTCAACAAAACTTTTAAAGATGTATTTAAGTAATAACTAACCGATCGCAACACTGGAACTTGACTGTGGCAAAATTACGTTAACAACACCAAAAAAGCTGTACATAGTGTAGAGTGTAGCTGCAGACCCATCATAATATTATTTACTGTTAGTAGGTATATAATTATTTATCTTTATTATTATTTTACATGTACTCAAATATAATAATGTTAGTATTATGTTACTATGTAATTTATATAACGTAGAACATAAATATTTTTTGTTATATAAATTTATTTTTGTCACGAATTTTTAAAGCTTACCTATGACCTATTTTTATAGGACGGGTGAATAACTGGAATAAACCTCTTTAGCATTAGGTACATTTTACATACAATTTTAGACCTTTATAATTATGTGGTATTTTGTAAAATGCTAGCTTTATATCTACGCAACACATTTTGTTAATCCATCCTAACATTTTTTAATTTCCACACCAAATTAACTAATTCCGCGGCTTATCCTCCGTAAACACAAATGGACGGATAATGCGAGCAATCCCGGCTATATTCGCATTATTTCGCGAAATATCCGCTAAAATAACGTTGATAATTATAACCAGTCTCTAAAACGTAAACACGACGAGGTATTAACTCAGGTAAACTAATCAATTTCGCTGTGTAAACGAAAATTGTTTCTTTTAACTTTAGTAACGAAGCGAGAAAACCTTCCGCTAGCTTAAAAATTCAGCTTTCTGCCGGTCTAAGACGTATATATACTCTTTTTCCTTGTACAAAAAGACATAATTAGTCTTCTCTTCATTTCTACGGTTGCTTACATATGCAACGCAAAGAACTCGTGGTTTGGTTGAATTTATTGACACTTGCGCAAGAAGGTTACTCGTGACATATACCTTGAGTATCGATGCAAGGTTGCTTGTCTTTCTGTCTTCTACGGGTTACATATTGGAGAGTGTACTATATTGTGCTGCATGACTAGATTCCCCCTTCCTCATTTCATCATCTGACGATCAGACGTGCGGCAATTCGTCGTCCGTTTATGGTCGACATTCCTCATATCCTGGAAGTACTAAGCGTTTTGCTTCAATCTTCATCGTACGGACAGGTAAAGAGTGGAACTCATTGTCAGCGTCTGTTTTTCCTGAAATCATTAGCCGGAAGGCGTTCTGCTGAATATATTCCAACACGCTTTTGGTAATCGCAGTATATTATGATGCTGAAACGAGGAGAATGCGGCTGCCCATTCCATGTTCCTTTAGCCAGCACTTACGGCACAGACGGAGGATGAATAACAACTTGCACACAAAATTTCGTCCCCAATAAAAAATTGATTCATTTAGTAAATTAATTTATTGGCGGCTAATATCTCACTATAAGAAGCCAAAATGTTAAGCCACTTCGGGATCTAAGATTAAAAGAGAGGAGTTAATCTATTTAGGACATATTAGTCGCTTACGTTAGGATTCCTTGTGACGGGGGAATTACCCTCAGTCTTGGGATAATCCCCACATTATTTGGTATCTAGTATTTCACCTATAGTTTTTCGGTTTTCCCGTGAGACCTCCTCAGATGAAAATATCTTTGTGACGGTCTATTTGAAAAAATATACTAGTAATCGGTTCAGAAATTAAGGCGTGACTTGCGTAAAAATGAGGTTGTTGTTTTTGTTAATACGCTATCCGTAATCCATTCATGGCGTACTATTATTATGAATGTGAGAATGTGTTTGTTTGGTTGTTGGAGTAAAAGCCGGAAAGTAAAAAAGGCTACATTTTACCCCAGATAAAATTAAAATTTTTAAAAACCCGCGGCTGATAAATCTGATTATCTTCAAACGACAGAACATATGGTTTTGAATCATAACTAAGACTCTCAATCATGTCACATTTCAAACAAAAAAACGCTAAATCAAAATCGGTTGTGCGGTTTAGGAGCTCCGATTCCACAGACATACACACGTTACAAACGTTAAACTTATAACGTCCCCTTTTTTGCAATTAATAGTGCACGGTTCTTTTGCGTGGTGGGACTAACTCTTCATGCGAATGTCCGTCTGGGTGGTACCAACCACCGCTTTGCTCGTGAAGTCTGCCGCCAAGCAGTAGTGTGCAAGCATTACTGTGTTTCGGTTTGATCTGTAAAGTAGTCAGTGAAACTACTGGGCTTATGAGACACTACTTAAAGTCTCAGGGTAACGAGCGCACTGCAGTGCCGCGAAGGCCTAAGTTCCGAGTGGCACTGCAATTGTTATGGGCCGGCGTTACGATCAGGCAAACGATCGGCTCGTCACGTTACAAGTATTAAAAAAGACTACGCGGTTGAATCTACGTGCAAAAGCTAGTAAAATATATTCCAATTAACATCGTGGAATTTCAGTAGAATATAATACGGTACGGAGATAGGCACTAACAATACGCAATTAAAATATGCGTCCTGCGAAAGCCTGAATTTCCTATTAATATGCAAATCGTCTTCATTAACCATAGCTGTCATAACAATAAACTTGATACGGTCATTGGCAATCGATTGGTAATGGAGATAGCCCATAATACCGCTTTGTACGTGACATTGTATTCGACGAGAAAAGGATAGCCGCTTGTGTAATATGTCCCTTATTGGCCGTTGTACTGTTTACATTACATTATTCATTGCCTCCTCGTGAGTTGGTTTGTGAATGAGACAATTTGGGAGAATGGTCAGATAACAATAAGTTCAATTGTTCATTGTTAAAGAGTCTTTAATCGGCTTAGAGTCGGTCGCTGTAGGTATGATAGGGCGTGTAGGTTTCCATCCTTTTGTTGTTGATATTTGAATATTGCGCACACCTCGTTTTGCCAACTCTTATATTATAAATCTATCAAAGATGTGGAACTCGCTTCCATCGTTAGTCTTTCCCGATGTTTACAATTTGGGTGTTTTCAAGTCAAGGGTGAATATGTTTCTTCTGGGTGAGCGTGTTCCACCGTCGACCCATTCTCGCTCCATCTGGTGAGATGTGGCCAAACGCAAACTTATCTTCACAAATAAATAAAATTGCAGTGTCTGTTTGTACCTAATGTAAAAATGACAGCTTTTTACTAAATGGATAATTATGGAGTATACTTATAAGGAACTTAAAAAAAAAATGTTTTTGGTCTTTCTGTTTATTCTGGCTAATCTTAGAGACGGCGGGACCGATTTTGACGGGACTTTCACTGGCATAGCTGATGTTATAAGGAGTAACGTAAAGTAGGCTCCTTTTATTACCTTGGGTGAAGCCGCGGGGCACAGCTACTATAAAATAAAAAATATGTTTAAGTGGGGCTATATTGACGAGAATCAGACGATGCCCCATCTTCTCTCTCGTCTCTTCTCTCTTGATCCCATCTTTGATTGAATTGAATTTTCATTGAATTTTGAAATTTATTTTAATATTTTATTTATTTTATTTTATTTATTTATTTTTAAGGAAAACCAACAGCTGTATTACAATAACTTATAAAACTAACATAACATTAGAAAGCCAATTATAGGTTCTCACGAATAGTAACAGAGAAAAATAAAAGGGTGAAAACTAAAATATAACAGTGGTGTAGAAAATTGTAATAGTAGTCCGACAGTCACAAAACTTATCAACCGTTATTAAACGGGCGCTAATGTTGCGCCAAAAAGAAATCTCTGCTCAGTCGCATCCTTGCTGAGGTGGCGCTGGTATGAAAGAGGTCAAGATCAGTGTGTTTACTCAGCTTATTAAAGTTGTCGCTCGCTCGCCATAAGTAAGAGTTTTGACGGCTCCGTAGCTAAGTTGGTAGTAACCCTGCCTGCAAAGCCAGGGGTCCCGGGTTCGATTCCCGGCTGGGGCAGATTTTGTGTAAGCATAAAGTTTGTTCTCGGGTCTTGGATGTTTGTGATGTGTATCTGTGTGTGTCCATGCCACCTGCGATACAGGGAATCCTAGTGCAGGGGTATAAGTGTGTGTGTGTAAGCATATGTAGGTACGCTCGGAAGAGTAAGTTGTGCTAGGATACTTTAAAACGTTTATAAGATCTTATATCCTCACAGCAATAAATGGTGCTCAACCAACTGCACGATGAAATACTTTATTATCAGCCTCTTACGCTCCCACTGTTGGGATACCGGCCTTCTCTCAGAGAGAGAGAGATAAGTATGGGCCATAATCCACCACGCGGGCCCAGTGCGGCTTGGTGGTGGTGTCACATGTCCTCGAAATTTGTGGTTCTTGAACATCCGGGTTTCCTCACGATATTTTCCTTCACCCTTTTAAAACGCCTGTGATAAATCCGCACATAACTTGTTAAACTTAAGTCATTGGCCGAGTGTAGATTCGAACTACGATGCGTCGGATTGAAAGTTGCACAAGCCACCGCTCGGCCACACTCGCTGACCGATGAAAGACTTACGAGATACAAACGGGGACTCGGTCATTTTGGCGACCCACTTGGCAAACCTAATTTAAAAGAATCGTATCAATGACACGCTAAGAGGAACAAGAAATCTATAGATATAAAAACAAAAGGTCACTGACTCATTGACTAAACACGAAATCTCGAAAAATACCTTACCTATAATATGAAACTGAAATTTGGCAGGTGGATTTATAGGTAGGAGAGGTCAGCTAGGAACGGATTTTGCGACAGGGCGGAATGAAAGGGGTCTAAGGGCTATCATAAATTTACATAAAAATCAAACTATTACCCGTGCAAAGCCGGTGCGGGTAGCTAGTCCATAAAGATTGAAACACGGAACACGAAGTGGCCCAGCAATGCGCTCTTCGACGATCTTCTTGACATATAATTATTAACTACTAGCTTTCGCCTGTGGCTTCGCTCTCGTGGTATAAGTACATATTTGTAAATAATTATAGTTTGTTTAATACTATTCGATAAGGAGACGAGCCGGTCGTTTGCCTGATGATAACCATAGCACCAGCCCGTAATAACTGCAGTGCCACTCAGAACTTTGGAATATAAAGGCCTGCGCGGCACCGCAGTGCGCTTTTTACCTTGAGACGTTAGGTTTTAAGTCTCATAAGCCCAGTAATTTCACTGGATACTTACAGAACATACAAGACAATAAGAAAATCCGCTTGATGGGAATACACACTCTATACAGTGATATTCGTTTTATGGTAGAGTTGCGAATTGTGGTCTATGCGTAAAACCATTTCGTTTCAGAAAGCAGCGTCTCATTCACCATTTACACTCAAACATTTTATTCATCACACGTCGTGACCTCTCTTAGCAATTCCAAAGCTTTCTACATCTCGGATAGTAAATAAAATAGATGCTAAGATACATGTAAGTCGGCTGAAATTGTATAGGGTAAAGAATTTCAGTGGACTTGGGAAGTTCTATTCAGAACACTTACTTCCTTCGCAAAGAAAACATATATAATCGTGTTTTTCATCACCTAGTAACCTATTTCACGACTGCCCAAAAAACGAGTGGTTCATGTATGTATGTGAGTTTCTTTAGTCCACCATAACTTTTAAATGTCTGAAGAGATTTGGAAATGCGTCATGCACATATGCTGAAAGACATATGTGGTTAGTTCTATCAAAGCCAGGCTTAGACCTTACAATGGACGCACAACACATACGTATACCTATACTGATGAAATGCTAACAGAGGCACACAACACGATGTCTAAAGCCACAGTACTACTTGCAGTACCTATGGTCCCTAGGCGTTCTATTTGAATCATGCACACACAAAGACACGCATAAGCGCTCATAAGTTAAGTTGGAATCGTGTTTGCAACACGTCTAGAATACATTTTCGAAGCCAAACTTTTCTGTAGCCGCACTGCGCTTTGCACTCCTGACTTGATAATTTAATTTCTTGATACTATATTTCGATACACACAAATACGAATTTATTAAAGTTAAATTTGTACTATCCAACATTGATTGCGTAGTAACTTTCATAAACTGCCCCAACGCGCAAGAACTACTCGCACTTGACAGGTTTATTATTAAAACAAGGAATACTCGCTCGTTATTACTGGCCGTTACATTGAAGGGTGGTGCGAATAGGCGAATGCGGGCGAGCGATAAATTCGGTTCGCTTCAGCGGCGCTTCAGATATATTACTGTGGAGCACGAAGGCTTCGGAGGCTGATATACACCCCGGAAACGAAGGGCAAACTGAAAGGATTCGCGCTAATTTATAGTCGTTGGGAGGAAAAGCGATATGTTAATATTGGTCTTGCAATTTGTCGTGGGGTATATATGGGGATGATATTTTTTTTGAACTTTATTTTCACCATATAATTAAGTGTTCCTACATACTTAAGAGGACGTTCAGTTTTATTACACAGTCATCTTATTTTTTATACCACAAGGAATTGCGATAAGAAGAGTCGTTTTCCCGATGGTAAGCACACTATTTGCTGATAACAATTGCAGTATTACCCAAAACTTTAAAACACAAAGGCGGTGTAGTACTGCAGTGCTTGTTACCTTGAGACATCCAGAGTTTCAAATGTCTAATTATTTCATTGACTACTTTGCTCACAAACAAACCAATGCATTCAAATTACATCAATACAAATAAATAAAATTGAATTGTCTGTTTGTAATATCAAAATAACTGCTTTTTACTAAATGCATATGAAAGTATATACGGTACCTATAACAAAACAATCATTTTTAATTTTTTTTGTCTGTATGGCTGTTTGTTCCGGGTAATCTCCGAGACGGCTGGACCGATTTTAACGGGACTTTCACTGGCAGATAGCTGATGTTACAAGAAGTAACTTAGGCTAGTTGGCGAAGCCGCGGAGCTCAGCTAGTCTTCCATAATTCCGAATATTAAATTACCACAACATTTTGACATTTTCTTGGTTGTTAATGTACTTAATTATTTCCTGCAATGTAAGGCCGTAGCTTAGTAGGAATGACGTTAATTACTAAACGTTATTTCAGATAGGTTCATAATGAAAAGTGTTTTAAATAAAAAGTAATTAGTTTCATTAGTAATCGTCCATTCCACTTACTAATTGAAAAATTCAAACCATTGAAATTGCAAATGAAAAGTTAATTACTTACAAAATCAAGCAAAAAATAAACAAGCACTAAATCATGGCAAAATAATTTAAATTATTTTTCTTTACATTATCCAACTAGATAATAAAGGCTTTTAGCCCGTTGAAAAAAAAACATGACTTCGAGTCTTAGAAACCAGCTTAGATATTATTGTATTAGCAGTCAGTTCATACAAAAGTCTTAAATTATCTTTAACTGCCAATATCTACAGTTTCAAATACATTGCTTTCACGCGTATAATCTGATAAGAAGTAACCGCAACCGAATATGCTACACAAAACTAAACCTTATAACGAGGGAATAAGGCATATGTATAAGCCTTTTGAAATCAATTATTCCAACACGGTTCCGCGTGAATGAAGTTTTACTAAAGACATTTTCTGTTTATCGAAGCGTAAAGGTTTCGAGTGTTCTATACCCCAACGTGGTTCAAATCGTCTGCAGTTCATTCATATTTTGTTATTTTTTTCTTGTCTTAAAAGTAAAAAAGTGAACCTTTATGGAAGAGTGCAATAATTTATACTTGATAGTTTATTATTTGACATAATCTTAAACGAGGATGGGATAGAAGATGGCGGATACACTAAACCTAGGTTAGAACCATGGCTCTTGTTAAAACATATTTATATTTGAATTTCACGCGAACTGACCGAATGACATTAGTAAAACTGTATCGTTCTATTCTCCTCGCTCCAGTTCCCCATGATATGTTTAGCATGATGAGTGTGTGGGGGGGAGAGGGAGGAGGGGGGGACTACGACACATACTTATCATGTTCGGCCATATTCATACTCAACGCCGGTTCTATTAAAAAAAAACAAAATAATCATACGGCAGACTTCACGAGATTCACAAGCATTACTGTGTTCCGGCTTGTTGAGTAGAGTAGTCAGTGAAATTATTAGGCTTATGACACTTAATACTTAATGTCTCAGGGTAACGAGCGCACTGCAGTGCCACGCAGGCACTGGTTTTAAGGTTCTGAGTGGCACTGCAATTGGCATGGGGGGCGTTATGCTTACCATCAGGCAAACGATCAGTTCGATTTGTTATCAAATCGTATATAAAAAAGAGTATACCTATTAGCAAAGCGCACGGTTACCCAGACGGACCCTCAAAGATATTTATACCACCTGGAAAATATATATCACTCACTATTTTACGATAACTTGTATGTTTGAATGTGCAGGTCAAATACAACTGAATGTTGAACCAGTCTCCGTGCGTCGAATAGGCATAATTTTTGTATTCGTGTGTAAACTTGGTCACAATGCAATATCATGGGGAAAAAGTGTTTTAATAATATAATTTCATCTCTATCCACTCTCATCAATAAACAAAGAAAAAGCAATTTTCTTCTATATTTAAACTTTACCCTAGACCCGAATCCTCTGTAGTGGGTAGTACCTACACCGGTAATCAATTCGGCTAGACTATTGGAATTTAGTGTTTGAACATAAATCGTTTTCATCCAACCCACGGGATTTAGTTTTAATCCCGGTTGTTTTATTCAACGTCCAGTTGGAATTTTATGCTTTTTTTAATAAAATAACCAAAATGGTGGGAGTGTTTGATTCTCCCTCCACATCACCCTAATCCAAAAGTTTTAGTAAATTTACCGCTGCGGAAATCGAACCAAAAACATTTATGCGCTAACTTAATTCCATCTACCTATTAAATATACCACCAATACCAATTGCAAAAAATGATATAATAAAAATCGGTTTATTAAAAAAGGCGTGTGCTAAATATTGCGAAGGAATCTACAACATTCGTCGAAAGAAAACAATGTAAAACACTTTCTTGTAGACTCCTTGCTTTAGGATTGAGTTGCGGCTTCATCTTCTTTTTATTCAAGCTTTTATTTAACTTGCAATGTTTGTATGTATGTTTGTTTGTTTAGGTCAAATCTTGCAAGTTCAATTTGACCCACTTCCCTTTGTTCGATTGAGCCGTAATTTTACGTACATAGTAAATAAGATGAAAATGCAATATAATAATGCCACAAAGCTGGTCTGATGATGGATCCGGAAGGTGGCCATAAGAACTCTATAACGAAACGACATAACCCCATCGAGTTTGGGCTCGTTTGATTTGTCTTTAAAATTATTCTTGTCCTAGATCATGTCCAGGGTCCTGATGACAGGGCCAGAAAGAGGCCATGAGATTACAGTACCAATTCCGTATTTTATAAAAGTTTGTCTCGAAAAATATATTTTTACATAAAAACTTGTTATATATGCACTATGCATGTTACCTGGCCAGCCAGCCTAGCCCTGTCAGCTAGCCAGCCGCCTGAAGGCTTAAAAATGTTCAACAATCTACCCTTCTAAATAACAACACATGTTGTTATTTCAAAGCCTAATGCTTTGTAAATATCAGCTCTACGGCCGAACATGATCTGCTATGATACGTATTGAAGGCTGCGAGCAATTTATCGGAATTATTTCCCCAGTAATTCGTTTACCCTTGTCAAAAGAGCACATGGCGTTATGAGGAGAAAATGAGTTTTTGCAAGCCATTTTAACGTCTCTTTAAAGTGTTGGGTTTTGGGGTGTTTGAAATAATTTTTCAAAACACATTGTATATAAGTAAAAGGCTTTGTAACGAACAGATTTTTTTGTGGTTTACAGGCATGCGTGTAACCGCAATCTCACCTTAAGTTGTGGTGAATAGTTGCCTCGTTCGAAAGTCTTAAATACCTACGTCGTGTCGCTTAGAAATACCATAAACTTAATTTTATTAAAGTAACATTCGTATGTAGTTTTATTAAAGTATCAATGGATAGTGTGTTCTGATCTGAATCCATCGATCACCTCACTAAGTTCTCTTGGGAAAGGATAAAACGCAACGACATTTCACCACTCTGTCCTGGGGCCTTACTCCGTAAATTGAATGTCGAAGCTTCGGTTGACGGATCGGCATTTTCCTACTATGAAAAACAAAATGTCAAGAGCGAACATCGAATTGAACGTTGGATCCGAAACACTTTCATAGTAGGAAAACTGCGATCCGTCAACCGAAGCTTCGACGTTCGATTGACGGAGTAAGGCCCCTGGTTCCTGGCATACATAAACATTCATTAATCTTTTTATTCACTTCCGCCAGCTACGTTCTCTGAACTTTCTCAATTCACAGGTATTTGTTAAATTGATTTGGGACTGAAGATATTTTGAATTTCTGAGTATATATTAAGTAAACTAGCTTCTGCCCGTGGTTTCACCGGCGTTCCCACAGGAACCGTGCTATGTTACTCTCCGGTCCATAAACTAATATCTATGCCAAAAATCATGTTGATCCGTTGCTACGTTGCAGCGCTAAAGAAGGATAAACCAACGAACCTACCAACACACTTTCACATTTATTATAGTAGGTATACAAACCAACAAACGTACAAACACACTTTCGTGAATATTATAGTGCTGATAACGAATAAGTATTAAGCGAATAATAAAGAGAATTCGCACGCAGGACAAATAAAGTCCGTCTACTTAAAGCTGTTAATATTAATTTACTGAAATATTTACGTTAAAAAACATTTGAAAAATATTTATAAAAGAAAGCTTTTCTGTTTAACTTTATACTGTAACTAGATTTACAAATGAATACAAATTATCAACTAATTCAAATCACGGGAGCCTGTTCACATTTCAGTTGCAAAATTTGACACACATTCTTACATTCTAAAAAAACTATGTGACATTCTTAAGTCCTTTTTGCAGACATTTTCGAAACTCAAGACATACCTGACCATGATTCGATGCATTAAAAAAGCATACCACTTATTTTATTCAGCTTTTCTTTAATTTTTAACTTTATAACGTCCAATCTCTGTTACAGGTAAGACAATAAATGTCAGTGCGCTGCCTTCCTGATCCAGACAATGTTAATGGCGGGCAAGTAAACCTCCGGGTAAGTGTCCAGTGAAGGTGATCTAGACTTGAATGTCACTTGCGTATCAACTAGTCACTTGTAGGCACTCACTTTTAAATTAAATCTATACATCTTCTATATACATTGTATTGAGAATCAGCTCAAACTAATTGTTTTGATCGTTGTTGACATCAATACTTTTGAACCATCACAGCAGTTTCTGTTAGCCCACTTCAATGCTGATTACAAATTTCTAGGTCACTCTGAGCAGTACAGTCGGCTGCAATTATACATGCACTTTCAGATTTTTAAAAGTCATTGTCTACCTTTGATGTAACTAAATGATTTTGCGAAAATTAGTTTGCTGAGTTACGTTTTCATTTCATGGAATATGTAGTTAATTGTGTAAAGTACTTAGTTATATAGTTATTTTTGCAAAATCATTTAGTAACATGTATTGCAATCTGAATGTGTATGAATATCTAACCACGAGGCGGTAGGACTAACTCTTCTGCGAGTGTCCACAGTGGGTACCACCGCTTTGTCTGTAGCCAAGCAGAAATGTGCAAGCCTTAGAGGATATACCTATTTTTCCTCTGAGGTGCAAGCATTATTGTGTTCGGGTTTGATGAACAAAGTAGTCAGTGAAATTACTGGGCTTATACCAAATGTTTCTGGATAACGAGTGCAATGGAGTGCCGCGCAGGCCTTTGTGTTTCAAAGTTGTGTGGCACTGCTGTTGTAATGGGCTGGCGTTATGATTACCACTAGGCAAACGACCAGCTCATCTCTTTATCCAATAGTATATAAAATGACAGATCTATTTAAAAAATAAATTCAAACCCCTTTCAAGAAACACATAAGCTTTAAAGATCAATTGCTTCCAAGCACCAAGCGTTCACGGATAAGGTTATTGATCTGAGAACTGCCTCAATGAAGGCGATCCGCAATTGAATGTCGCTTGCGAAGAAACTAGTTCCGCGTGGAGTGACCTTGCGGCTACTTACTGGGTGGAGTAGATCATAAAGGGCGTTTTTTTTATTAGTTTTGGCTTCGCACGTTTTGTGCATTGAGCCACAGTCAAGTATAATAAAACAGGTTATATGTCGAGGCCAATGGGCGCTATTGGCTAAAAGTTATGGGAATTTGCTGTATCTAGAAAGAAAAGGTATTTAAATGTCATGATTTAAATGACTGGAGTCTTACCACAAAAAAATTAAACACACTCTAAACAGCGTCACTCTGCAACTCACTCTGAAACTGCAACCGCGCAAATCTGTTCAACTGTTGCAAACCACTTATCAGTTTAGACGTTTATTCGCGTGTTTAAATATTAACATCCACAAATCTTCATTAAAGAAGTGTCTAACTAAATTCTGCTGCGAGTGACATTTCTAATCACTTGAGACGTTTATCTTTTAGACGTTGTCTAGCTTAACAGACGTCTAAAAGTTGTTTTTTTTTTGTGATAAAACGGTTAATGTTTATTTGAACTTTTTCCAGAACTTATTAGTTAAACAATATATTTTGCAAGCGTCACCACATTGAAAGGCAAAAGCAAAGTACGTAAATGATTTTTTATGAAATTTATTTATTAATGATCTATTTTTGTCGACTAAATTGATACTTCATAGTTGGCAACCCTACACGCGACAAGCATATATCGCGAACAAAGTTGAACTATTTTATGAACACGGAACTGTTCACAGTGTAACTTTAAGATTTAGCTCAACGGCGTCAGCAAATGTGTCAAACCAAGATGATGTACGCGCTACCCTCTCTATCCCCTTGTTGGTGCACTGGCGTGTAGTTTGCTATGCTTTGAAGCCAATTGATAGATTGATGAATAGATACATGATCGATCTTTTCGAGGATGCATGCGGAATAAAAATTGTTTCATTGGCATCGTTCCTTAATTTTCCCTACAATTTTCAATTATTTAATTTAATTTAATTTTCAAAGGTGGGGGCGATCCTTTTCACACGTCGGGACCATATACTATAATATCTACCTATAGGTACTGTATAAATACTGTACATAAATAAGATTTTTCTGTGATTTTCCATCAATCAATTCATTCGCATAAAGGTAAAAATTTTAAACACAAATAAAGCGTTCACTACCACTTAGTAAAACTATGAATTCATAGTGATAATTCTTCGAAAAAGTACATTATTGTATCGCCAACTGAATAACATTCATATAATAGATATTATCCAAGTAAGATTTGAATCTGTTTTATAATTATAAGATTACCATTCCACCGCATTTTTATTTATTGTTTCTAATTTTCGCTTACAAATTCAAATGTTTGGTATAGGTACCAATTTATGATTAGAGAAAACAAAACTATTCATAAAGAAAACTTTAACGCATTATAGTTTTTTTGAGCGGGGATACGGGAGAACTGATATCCTCAACATCAGGGTCACCTAGTTAGGAGTTAGAGCTCATCCATGTACTTTATCAAAGCACGACCATGTATATGCTAGGCTATTTATGATACAGGCGTCAGAAACAGCCATGCTTGCAAAGCTCTAAGCGAAATATTTTGACAGAAGGCCCTGTCCCACAAATACCGACCATTTCAGGGCTTAGACATACTCGTAAATATCTACACGGATAGTCGTAAACGTAAACCATACCTCGACAGGTTTCTGGAATATTCTGTTTTGATGACCCAGGTCTAGGCTTAGCCTGTCCGGAAGACACTGTTTAACATATGTTTAGGTTGTGTTTAAATGTTTTGCGGTAAACCATATAATTCTCATATTAAAATTAGCTTAAAAAAAGGGTTTGAACCCGAGAAAAAGCATTGTTATAAATTTCCAGCGTTTTCATTATTTTTCGTAGCTGTCGCAGAAACCATTTTACGTAATATAATTGATATAAGATAATCGATATATATGAGCGATTTTTGTATCAAATATACAACAGGTTTATAGCATTTTGATTTAACTTTTTGCATCATGCACATTAAGAAAGAGTTCTCAATGGTCGGCAACGCATTGGCAACGCCCCCAGTGAGTGTTGCAAATGTCCATAGGCGACGGTGACTACTTACCATCAGGCGGGCCGTTTGCTTGTTTGAATGTATACGTCAGCATTTTTTGTGTTTGCTCGTTTACATAAAAAAAAGTAATATACAGATTATATTAATATAAGTAATTTTTTAATTAATTGTAATAAATGCTTACACTCATACCCCGCACCAGGATTCCCTGTGTCGCAGGTGGCATGGACACAACAAGATACACATACAACAACAAACTTTATGCTTACACAAAATCTGCCCCGGCCGGGAATCGAACCCGGGACCCCTCGCTTTGCAGGCAGGGTTGCTACCAACTTAGCTACGGAGCCGTCTTATATAATGTCCTATAATTATATATTATGTCTATAATAAATATTTCGGATTCAAACTTCCCTTACGTTAACAATTCGATTACGTCCAATAGTTTGTGCTAGGGCTTCTGAACAGTTTTCTAAAACGTCAGTTAAAGTTCTGAATAGGCCACGTAGGTACCAGGTTTACCGATGGTGGTCTGAACATCGTTAAATCGTACTCCGTGTGGAGTGCTCTCGAGCCTGTCTTAACTCCTCTCCCAGACCCGTAGCACCCGTAGTGTGCCCATATTGCTTACAAAAGGCTCTACTTCCCTTTGTCTCTCGAGTGGTATCGGAATTATTTGAGGACGGAATATTTTTTTGTTTTTATTCGAGCGCGCAATTTTAGATTTGTTGAGAAATAATTAGTGGGATTTTAAGGAAAAGAGAATTCTGTAAAATTGTTAGAGCTCCAATTTTAATGAGCATGTTATTTTTATGTTATTTAGTTTGTTTTTTCATATATATAATTGTATTTTGCACTAATGTACATCGAGGACAGGTATTTTACATCGTCATAAAGTCAAGTAAGTATACATTATACCCTAAGGCGTCGCAATTGTATTAGTAATAAGCAAGTAATATTACTCGTAGTATTAAATTTATAGATTACACTCTACTATGTTAAAAAACGATAAAATTTACATTTTCAGTTTCATTGGTCGTAAGAACTCTGATTTTTATATCTTAGCCGGTGCTGGGATGTACTCTAAAAAAAACTTTTAACCTAGGCAATAGTTCCGCCAAGTCTATTTTAGCAAACATGCATCTCTTTTTTGTCTAGTATAAAATTAAAATCATTGTATTTCTACTATTACTTTCATTTGCTATTTGCGATAGTACGTTCTTCGAGGTTCAAGTCATGGATACCCAAAATTTGTGATTAGGTCGTTTTTCATGTGTACTGCAAGTTTTGACACGGAGGGTGTCAAAAATTACAGTAAAACTGTTACTTCAGATCAGATCGTCTTTTTTCTACCTTTAGAATAATTTTTTCAAATTCAAATGAGACCAACTTCAAAGTATCCAATGAAAAAGAATTATCAAAACTGGATTAGGTACTCTGTAAAAAGATAGGTGTGCTCCTCTGTTTTTGTCATTTAGTTAAACAATATAATTGGAATAACATTTCATATAGGTACCTATGCCTAACAAGCTTCGGCGTGATGCACGGACAAGATACAGGGAGACAGACAAAAATGAAAAAATTACAGTTTTGGTTTCAGTATCGATAATAGAGTGCCCTACAAAAACGAATTTCACATTATCTTCTATGTACAAAATTGGACCTGTTACAGTTTTATTATAAGTATAGATGAAGATTATCAATACAAATTTCTAACAAAAACGAACGAGCTCCAATAAGAATTTTCCAGAGCGCCTTGAACATTAAAAGTGCTCGTTAAAATTAGGTTCCCTACTCCACGCAGTATCCGTTGCTAACAATGTAAAATTAAAAGATTAAGTACGTGAACACGCTTGAAGTCTTGACCCAATTGCCGGTGGCTCACAAAACGTCTTTTGATTGTTTTCTAAAGGAAATTGTACCCTTGGCTCGCTGATATTGGCGAATTTCCTGCTTGGACGACCTTTTGTTTCTACTTTTTATCACAGCAAATCCATTAGGTGTTATTCTCTGGGAAATAGAAATAATTTCTGTTATATTTCGGCTGGTATCACGTTTAGTGAATGATAGTTGATGGTCGGAAGGAACATTTTTCTGCCGATGTGTATGAAAAAGTTGATTAATGTTGGATTGTGTTGGGGTAAGAACTGCCAAGTGCCGGTTGAAAAGATTGAACTAGGCTAACGATTTTCTAGTATGGTCAGCCTTTATCGGGAAAATATGGCAGGGAAGTATTGTTTACAATCGATACCATATTCGATACAATCGATTCCAGTCGTTCGTCGAATCGATTACAGTTCGATTAGAAGCTAAGTAAGCGATCGATTTTTGCCCCGAAGTGGCTCCATCTTAGACATCGCTTTGCAGCGTTCGCTTAGACGGTTAGTTTAGACACTTTGGATGATCTAACCAGAAGACGTTAGTTCGAATCCTGTTGAGAGCGAAAATGTTTAGATATATATATTTAATGTGTTTAATTAACGATTTATTTACGAGCACTGCAATTATTAATACACTAGCATTATGCCTATATTCAGGCGAAAGTCTCGCCTTTTTACCTCACAGTAAGAAAATATAAACTCTGTTGAATTTCAATGCGTGCTAGGACATCATGATGCGTAGGTAACATCCAACGTATAAGCCAATTGGCTGCACAGTTTAGCTGGGGTACACACTAATGAGCTCAATTCTAACCAATTACGGCTTGTCTAGACTGGGACAGCATGTCAATAGTGATGTCAGTATCAAAGCTTGTGACAAGCAAACGGTAAACCGACGCAAAAACGGAGGAGGAGTGTCTCAAAACAACCTATATATATTTTTACTATAAAATGTACTAAATTCTACCCGCAATTTCAACCGCGTGGCGATTCCCACAGGAACAGTGCATTTTACGAGATAAAAAGTAGCCTTAGGTACTCTCCGGTCCGTAAACTATATCTATGCACAAAAATTACGTCGATCTGTTGCGCCGTTGCTGTGTGAACGAAGCACTAACAACAAATAAAATGACATACAGTATTAAATTTTTCGTTTAAATTTTTTTTTGTAAGCGCTATAGAATGAGGTTTAACAATGGCCGGCCTTATATAGCATATATAAGTAATTTCACATTTAACATTAAACACCATTTATAAATTATATGCAACATATAACATGCGCCATATGCGATTACACATCTTTAAGTGACACTGTAAAGCGTTGGCACTAAACGCATAGACAACATACCAGACTATTCTTAAAACATATCAATGTGTGTGTGTCACACATACGGACTGTACATCGGATACTGCGACTCACCAGCACCAGGATACAGCTTAATTGACCCAATATATCTAATACCTGTGCCGGCCATTAATTGCTGGACCACACAATGATAAATTGGCGCCGCTAACGGGACTGTTGGTAGTATTTCATCAGGGTTAGTAGACATGTAAGTTGGTATCGCTATTGGCACAGCGGCGCAAGTACGGATCTTTTCGATCGATAAAATTGACAGTTCAAATCGATAAGGTGGGTTTTTTCGAGTTTTTATATAATTTATCGAGCCTCTATACAATTGACAAAAGTTATCGAAAAGCTAGGTCGAATCCAAAGAGAATATAGAGCTACTACAATACTTTACGATCAGACTTCGGTACTCGCAACATTCGATAAATTTATCGAATTTTTAGGTTCGAAAAAATTTATCGAACCGACTTCCGTACTTGCGCCACAGAATAGATAATAGTAGAAGTTTATTGAATACTTTTATAATTGCCCGTCAAACGGAACGGCCCGTTTTTTCTGTCCCGATAGACACGTCTGGTGTAAGTCGGAACAGAGAGCCATCGCCTTATCTTTCCAGTACATCATTAGATCTTAACCATAAAATGAGACCTGCCGGAGATATCGAACAACCATACAGAAAAACGTAGTAAAATGTAGGATAAAAGTGTAGGTCTATCAATAATTTGTAAGAAAGCCTGTATTATTCTTCTGAACGGTCTTCGTCGTTTGACTTTGCCCCGAGGGCAACATCGCTCACTCTGGGATCCAATATATTAAACCAACATTCAGGGAATGGTCTACAGGTAAAGCATGCATACTGCGGATTATGGTAATACGTAATACGAGTAGGTATTTTGTTATGAAGTTATTTTGATAACGGCTGTACATCCGGTGGTTGACTATGATGAACTACAACGGTTCTTTTTACACGACTGTACAAAAGGAGTCTAAATGTGTTTAGGGTTCATGTATGTATGTGAGTTTCTTTATTCTACCATAACTTGTAAATGTCTGAACAAATTTGGATGTATGGGGTATCTTTAGAATCCTTACATCAACCAGAGTGTATATTTGTTTAGGGTTCATGTATGTATGTGAGATTCTTTATTCCGCCATAACTTGTATGTGCCTGAACAGATTTGGATGTATGGGGCATCCTTAGAATCCTTACATCATCTCGTGTGACACTGGCTAGGGCAGTCGTGTTTTTTTATGTAACTTTTGTTATTTACTTATTTTTACCTGACTACGGTAAAGTCAAAAGCATGAGTTATGTTGTTAACTTTATGTTTGTATTTACGTACGTTCCACCGTAGTGCCTAAACTACATATCGGAGTTAGTAAATGAGGTGTCAATCAATTCGTTATTATGGTCCCAAGTGACATAGGGTAGATACATTTATCAATAAAAGTATTAATATGATGTAATATGTTCGTGTCGAATAAGACGTCAAAAAAAGAAGAGAAAATTCTGAGTTCATAAATATACTTAGTACAATTTTACATATAAAAAAAATTCACGGTTATTCAAAACTGTACATTATAACGGGGTATTAATCTTGGTTATTATAAATTAATGAGCACCCTATATTTAGACGTGTTTACACGTTCCACGTTTTAGTATCGTGTTAAGAGTAATCTCGTGAACATGATAGTTGATACGTCGATATTTCAACGTGGTATTTGCAAATATCACGTTATGTTGTATAATACATACCTGTTCTCGGTATCCTCGGTAACGGGTTTTCCTTTTGTTCCCGAAGTTGGGTTACAGTTTTGAAACTTTTTCTTGTTTAGGAAGTTACTTTAAACAGGCTTATGAGTGTAGCACGGTTGTTTAGAAGAACCTAATCATTGTCGTTTACGAGTTGTAAAAGTAAAACATCCGTATCCTCCATAGTCTATACATTTATACAAATAAATAAAATTGAAGTGTCTGGTTGTAATATCAAAATAACAGCTTTTTACTAACTGCATATGAAAGTATATACGGTACCTATAACAAAACAACCATTATAAAAAATTGTGTCTGTCTGTCTGTTTGTAATCTCCGAAACGGCCGGACCGATTTTGACGGGACTTTCACTGGTAGATGGTCAGCTATCTACCAGTGAAAGTCCCGTTATAAGGAGTAACTTAGGCTACTTTTATATTAGAAAAAAAATTAGAGTTCGTCGCAAAAAAATTAAAATCATGAAATCGTATATCTCCGCGCGGGTGAAAACGCAAGCAGCAGGTAGTATTAAAACAAATTTGAAAGCGTGTTTGTATGTTTGTTGGTTTGTCCTTCTTCCATGCAGTAACGGCGCAACAACGGCACAACATGATTTTATACATAGATATATTTGACGGACTGTAGAGTAGCATAGGCTCCTTTTTATACCGAAAAATGTACTTTTCATGTGTTCACCGCGGGCAGAAGATAGTTATTAATAAGTCATAAGTCAAGAAAATCCCTCGATAAAATCCTTGTGTGTTAGCAACTATTCCTTATAAAGGATTTCCCGAAGATACTTCTGTCAGGTTATTTTATTATTGATACAATTAAAAATTCATACAATCGTTAGCGCTGTATTTGAGAATTCATTTGCATATTTAATAATAATTAGAATTCGTAATAGGTATACGCGTACCACCAATCCACATAATTCTCCGTTTATTTTCCTCGCTCCTTGATCCGCATCACTTATTCTCTTAAGGCTTCCTGCAGTTTATATTTTATTTACTTACTTAGCTACTTTCTTAACGAAAGTCCACTTGGAAAATGTATAGGTAAACTCTTTGACCTATGAGATTGACTTATATTTCTCCACATGTCATTCATGGGTTAGATTAGAAAAATATCCTTGACCAAATTACGTATTTCGGGAACTTGCTTCCCTTCTCTAAACACTATTTTATGATAATCATTGCTGTTTATTTTTTATCTGTAACTACGAAACAATTCTTGTGAAATAACGTAATATTTTCGCAATAAAAATCTGCTATAATAGTGGTAGATTATTCAAAAATGATTATAAACTTACATAACACTTAACGCGCGCATCCTGCACTGGAATTTCTGGTATCGCAGGTGGCATGGGCACATAAAGCTACACAATACAAACACCCGAGAACAAACTTTATGTTCACCACACAAAGTTTGCCTCAGCCGGTGATCGAACGCAGGCTCCTCGCTTCACAGGCTGGGTTACTATCAACTTGGCCGTAGGACAGTCTGTTATTATTGTTGTTATATCATAGCTAATTTTGTGTTTGTAAAGAATTGATCTGCAAAAACAAATAAGCAGTCTTTCCAAAAGTAAGAAGACCAGTAACGCTGTAATTATAACAGCGTTCTTGGAGCTAATAGCACTCATTGATCTCCATTGTGCCGATTAATTAGAGGCCCAGAAAGTAAGTAGTGTCGGGCAGAAAATGTAGCACGTCGGATGAGGGCTATTGTTTTGGTAGCACGTTCTTGTTGACTAGACTGGTTGCGAAGCAATATTAAGCAGCTTTTTTGAAATTACACAATTTTCTACTATCCATCTCCTGGCTGGCACCCTCAAACAGACAAAACGAATCGTAAGGCCCCAAACTCGAGCTTTCTTTTTAGCTACCGAAGAGTTACACTATCCTCCTGATTTCATCATCAGATCAGTTCCATGAAACTAAATTATTGTATTGTCATCTAAACTTAAATACAAAATTTCATTTCGTTAAGACAATTAGAAGTAGGTTAAAATCGACTTCCAAGATTAAATACCTACTCGTAGTTACAAGTAAAACACAGCCACTGCATCCTCTTGATTATTTTAAATCAAAGCTTAAGTGATCACTAACCATACTATACCTACCTTCTTTCACGGCGAGTCATTACCCTGACAGTGACGGTATCTACAGTACGGGGACTAAAGTTGAAACGGTCAGCATAGGGGGAATGATAAATAAGGGAATTCGGGTGTCGGGAACTTCGGGACTCTGTGATAGGGACTGCTTTGGCTCTCGCCTGTTTGTTCTCTGTAGGTCGGCAATGTTGTATTTGTGTTGTGTGATATCTCACGAGCGCTACAGCTTGCAGGCATTTTAAATACCTCCTTGTATTTTACTCCTGTAAATATAATACTACCATAGCTGCTGTCCATTTTTCACCCGCGCGGAGGTTGAAACCTTGCTTTTTCACGAACCCGATACTCCTCGCATTGCAGGCACATTAAAGTTTTATTTATGTATTTTTTATATTAGCAAAATTGATTTAATCTAATTATTCATCTGTGCATGTTCCTCTTAATAAATTCAATTATTCTAGCGTTAGCATGATCGTAGGACATAAACTGTTACATATGGGCGTGCCATTTTTTTGGCCATGTACTGCACGTAGTTGTACAACGTAACTACGTGGCAAGTACGTTGTAACTGAGTTAACGTAGTACGGAACTGTTACTAATCCTCTTAAGAAAACTATTCTGGACCGTCGCAAAACTTGCTAAGAATAATCTACCCGTAGGTTCTCTATTCAGAACACTTTTTTATACCAATTGGTAGGACGAAAGTGTCTGGAAGAGCAGGTGCATTTTTGAGTGGGTACCACCGTTTTGTTGCCAAGTAGTAGTGTGCAACCATGACTGTGTTCCGGTTTGATGAGCAAAGCTCAGAGCAACGAGCGCACTGCAATGCCACGCAGACCTGTGTATTACGAAGACCTGGCTGGCACTACAATAATTGATAAGGGCATTTGATTGGTTACTCTATAATCTATATATTTATATAAAAAAAGGAAACTGTTCACATGCAAACGAGATGTCAAGCCTCATTTTCATTTATGAAAGCGGCATCCTACAGAATCAAACCTCACTGGCTTAATGAATTTACTTTATACCTAACACATACATAATATACTCACAGAGAGAGAGAGAGCTAATCGCATGAGAACAGTCGTTTTGGATAGGCTATAATCGGATTAAGAAGCTACATCGTGCTCGACTTGCTTAAAGCTTACTCTTTCAGGTCTTTTTTCTTTGCGGACAGCTAAAGAGTGGAACTCATTACGGGCATTTGTTTTTCCTGAACACTACAATCTGGGAGTCTTCAAGAGACGAGTGAATAGGTATCTTCTGTTAGATAGCTGTTAAATGCAAGACCACCACCACAGCCATAAAAACATTTAGTTTATTGGTTGCTATGGTTGTGCTAGTATTGGAAAGTTCACCTGGCGAGGTGGGCCCCTCCGCGTGCCCCTCTGAATGGATCAGCAGAGGGCTCAGCGGACGGGGCGTATGGGCTGGGCGGGGCCCGAAGGCCGCAGTGAGTGACGGCGTGCCGGGGCGCTGCGAAGCGCTCCGGCACTGCGAACAACCGGACGAGAAGGGTGACCGAGAGGTGGGGCGCGCTGTTCAGTCGATCAGCGCGCCAACAATGGACGGGACTAGGCGTACGGGGCGAGGTGGGGCGCGCTGTCTCCCAGCGTGGGACCAGGTGTATACCCCCCCCCAGGGGTATAATATACCTCCTGCTCCCGCTGGCAGCGCGCCAAACAGGACGAGACGTAGGAGGAGTAGACCCCCGCTCTGACGGGTATTACTTGGGGCGGGGGTTGCCTGGACGTGACAGGGAGAAGTAAGCCCCCACTCTGACCGCGGGAAAGCGCTTGGTGTAGGGGCTTTATCGGAGTGGACGTGGGAGAAGGAGTCCCCGGACTGAAGGTCCTCTCCTTGAGGTCCGGGGACCGGCACACGGTCATTGATCGTGTGTCGAGAGTTGCGCCCCAGCCCTAGGCACCGCCCTTGCGGGTGCCGTGGTGGGTGGGGGGCCGTGGTGGTGCTCCGTCGAGCACGGGGACGGGGGCGCGGTCGAACCCCTCCGTCTCCTCCGGGAGGGCCTGGGGCGTCGGATGCGGGGGCATTCGGCGTCCCGCACCTTCTTATAGGTAGGGTCCTCCCGAGGCGGAGGCGATGCGCTTGCGTTGGGCGCATCGCCTGGCTGTGCGGGGGAGAGGTTCTCTCCCCGCGAGGCGGGTCCGCCCCTGGGGGGCGGACGACGGCTGACGGGGTTCCGCGTGTAGTGCGTTAGTGGCACCGCAACCCCGTCCAGAAGCTGAGCCGTATAACGCCCCGGTGGTTTTTTGGTGGGTAGTCCGCTGCGCAGTGGGCGAGCGGGAAGCCCACACTCTCTCCGTGACCTCCCCCGAGGCACGGAGGGGTAAGCTCATAAAGGAGTTTTTCCACCGGGAACAAAAAAAAAAAAAAAAAGTATTGGAAAGTTCACTCAAATATATACATCACAAAAATTTCGGTTCCAACAGGATTCGAACCTCCGAATTTCGCAGTCTAAATCGATTGCTCCCATAGCCTAGTGGTTAAGGCGTCTGGCCCGGCAAGCCAGAAGACGCAGGTTCGAATCTGTTGGAAGCGGAATTTTTGTGATGTATATATTTGTGTGAACATCCGCTAGTGTCGGTTAACACTATAATATATATTTCATAGTATTGGAAAGATTAATCCTATTATGTGAAAGATTTCGAAACTTTTCAGAAAAATTCGATAAGCATCGAGAAACACCATAAATCTATTCTTATTTAAATTATAATGGAACAATATTCCTATCACCGGTTTTTCGCCGCCAATCTCGCGAATTAGGCCCAGAATAAACCGGCAGCATTATCTCCGGGCATTTCTGGCCTAACCAGAATTTGTGGCGAATACGACGGAGTAGTTATTCGTGTTCCCCAAGCACTGTGAGAACATCTTAAATGAAAACAAGCGGCGGATCGTAATTCGCTGTGGAAATTCTTCCTTTGTTATTTCTAGTGTAAAGTGTCCTAAGAAGTTGCGGCTTATTGTATTAAGAGGTTGTTCCGGGTAAAGTGTTTGGTGTAATTTAGATTAGAAGTACTTTATTTATGATAATGAAGTGTTTTAACTCGTTAAGTTTATTTTAAACGTTAGTCGTCCGTTTGATGGTAGATAAATATGCAGAGATACTTTCATAAAATTTGTATAGTGTCGTAAATTGAAACACAGTATTTTAAAATTTATTTAGTTGTTTATGCTGCGAATAAATACATTAATTTCTTTCTTCTTTCTTACTTTCTATAACTTATCTTGCTTGCTTTCCGAATGCACCATAGAATCTACAGAGCAGAGTACACAAGGTGATATACAAGCAAATTTAAGCTGAAAACACAATACAAGAACATGCCTAACTATAGTCATAGTTTCTCTTTGCAAGCACTAAGCCGAACTAAGCATATTCAGTACGTAGAATTGAAATCTGAAGCAGCTATTGCTATGCTTTGAGCCTTAAGTCTCCTTTGAGACTATAGGTGTACTCTACCAAAGCTTGAAGCTAACCTTACTCAAAGCAATCCATGGTCTCGTGGGGTCGCTCCGGTTGTATACTAAATTTACTAGTTTTAAGATTTTAACACACCAGACGTAAGAACAATCTACATATATATAAAAATGTATTAATTTTTTTTATAATTAAAAAATCCTATAGGAAAAAACCAAACAGGTATCATAAGAGGTACAGAAAAAAGTATACTATATATATTTGTCTGTATATCCATCCTGCAAGCAGATGTGCAAATATTCAAACAAGTCTTAATTTCCATTGGTTACACTAGACACTGTTAATTTCAATTACATTTTAAAATGTTACAAAAATTAACCAGAAATAAACGCCTAACTAGCAACAGCGCGAGCCACGAAGTTATTATAAGTACAATTTGTAAGTCTTAATGATGACTGGTGCATACATTATGCATGAAAAGTTTGTAACACCCACTCGTCGTAAGTTGCCGTAATTACGTGCACTCGGCACCGTTCAGCGTTTCAACTGAAACTGTACAGTACTTAGCAAGAAATATGGCATTCCAAAGAAATATTTGTTGTTGTTCTTGCTCAGACGCGTTACTGATTTTTCATTCTGGAACAAAACATTCGTTCATAAACAATTAAAAAGAAATTGGTAGATATCTAATTATTACACACCAACACTAAACAAAAGTAAAATTTGGAACTAAAATGGTTACGTCATGGCTAACTGTAACATAGCACCTCCCGTTGGTTAATAGTGTACCATGATACACTTACCAATTCACATTTCTTTACAATATTTTAGAAACTTTATAGTAATTATAATATTTTTAAATGCAAATATGAAGTTATCTAACTAACTTCATGGTCATTAACGATAATAGTAAACTTGAATAAAGAATTACGTGCTATAATTTTTTAGAAATGATAGACATGGTTAACTGTTTAACAGATCACCCTATGGTACTTACATTTTTTTTATCGAACCATGACATAGGTAGTGTGTTGAAATGGACTACTGTAGGGTGTGAGTAAAAAGCCGGAGCCGTAGTATTAAGATCAGACATATAATGTTTCTTGCCAAGCACTGCACACTGTACCTACAGCGTCATTTATCATAAAATATATTGTAGTTTAGTAGCGGCTTCTTCCGCATTGTCATTGCTTAGCTATTTGGTCACCTATATTGATTGTACTAGGAACTGGGAATTTTACTGCTGTTGTCAGAGAATAGTTCATAGTCATTACCACCGTCTTCATATTTTTTATTCGTACTGATGCGATCACAGATATAGAGATCTGTGGATGCGATAATAGGGAGCTGCATAAACCACAAAATAAATAATGACTGACTTTATACAGGTTTAAGAATATCACATCAATACAATAAAAATGAAATTCATAAAAATATAAAATTTTCACAAAGTTACTGCATCTGAAAGTTTCCCGTATTAATTTTTATTATTATCCAGTAGTAATTTAAATAATACCATCAGATACTTTACATATCAATGAATAAAAAAATGTATGACAATTAAGTATTTAAACGTAGATTTTCACGGCCAAATCTACAAAAGGGAATGTTTTTAATACATCTTTACGGCCCGCGTTGAACAAGTGACGTCAAATGTTCTTTCCAAATTTTATGGGGCGTTTTAGCGTTCAATAGATACGCCCGACTTTGACACTCATTTTTACGTTTCTAGCGTTCGGTTTCCAGTTTTTTCAATATAGGCATTTGATTCTCATGAGAAAACGAATTGATGGACATCATAAAAAAATGGAGTTAACATCCCTATTGTGCCAATGCTTGTCTATATTGTCTAATAACAAAACTCATTACAAGCAAGAAATAATTCGTATGTAAATACTATTTTAAACTTTCACCGTTACTCACGGGAATACTGACCAGTATTCTGGCAATCGCGGCCTGAATGGCCTTAGAAAATGGACATAAACTTTTGGCAGGTAGGTAGTTTACGGGTAGGAGACGTCAGTAATCTGGTTTTGCGACAGAGCCGAATTAAGGGGCTGTAAGGGTAACGTAAGTTTATATGAAAGTCCTATAATCCTTGTGAAGCCGGGGCGAGTCGCTAGCAATAAAACTAAACACGATGAAGTAATTAATTCGTAACGAATTGTTTGTTTTCCTTCAGTAAAAGGAAAAAGTTCTAAGACGTGGCGTGCTAAGGTACAATTTATAAAATTATTTATAGATCTGCTAACATTGACTTGTGTACACAGTAGGTTTGGGGTCGTACATTGGTGAATGTTGCGTGGAGTGGAGCGTTTCGGCCTTTTTTATCGTTGTCATCGCACTCTCCCATTGGAAATTTTACAATTGTACACCACGCTTGGCAGGCATCTTGGTGATCGCAGTGGATTACGATGTTGGCCAAGGAGAATGCTGCTGCACATTCCCTGGATATTCCCTTGTATTTAAAATTTTCGATTATATTTCAGAGTTCTGGGAGGCCATTCCAATTTTCATAGGCAGGCGTTATGCTTACCATTTAAACACACCGTTCTTCTCGTTACCAAGTAGTATAAAAAAAACATGCCTATTCACTTAGCATTAGATGCTAAAGTGTTTATTCCAATTATGCTTTAACTAACATAATCACAATATCAAGCAGAAGAAACACAACAACACTCGTACACATCAAAATAAACTAAAAGACATGCAACAATGAATGTACACTCCCAAATGAAACATGCAACAGCGTTAGTACTTTTTTAAATAAAACAAAAGAAAAATGCAACTACGCTCGTACCTACACTCCCAAATAAACCAAAAGTCAATCAATTGACGTAATTACGAGTACGAGGATTGTTGCATTGTTTGTCGTATACGCCCAAGTGAAACAAAATAAATTAAACATGCAACAACGCTCGTATACGCACGGGTCCCCGCTATTTCCTACACAGCTACAAAGTAAGAGGATTAAGTTTTTCTTCCCCGAGAAAAAGTTATTACCGTCCCGACCAGCCTTATCTAATTTGCTATCCTCACCGGCTTCGGATTAATTTACCGCCATTTATCTATGAGACAAATTTTCTGTTTTATTCAGAAATAAGTTTATATTTATTTCAACGTATTTGTCGAGGTTTCAGTAGCTAGCTGTAGCTTGATTTTCGTTGGGACCAAACGGAATGAGAAATATTCCTGGTGTTAGGACTCATTTATCTGCGAATGTCAGTCTAGGTGGGTAACACCGCTTTGCTCGTGTAGTCTGCCGTCGTGCAGGTAGTGGGCATGCATTAGTATCGGTTTGATGAGCAAAGTAGTCAGTGTATAAATATTCCATGCCTCGGGGGCACGACACTGCCACCACTCTGGCAGTGTCGTGCGGCTTTTGTCTTTTACAATTTTCTAACATAATTGTAAGGCCGGCTACACACGTTGGCGCCAACTTTGGTCCTAATGCTACGCGCCCGACGTATTGATCTAGAAATTTGCACTGCAAACGCTGGCGCCAACGTTGGGGCTAATGGTATTTTCTATATACACAAGTTGGACGAGTGGCATTGGGGCCAAAGTTGGGGCCAACGTTATGGGATGGCGCGTGGCGCTTTGCTTACCGTCAGGCAACCCACATTTGTTTCTCTTCTGTATAACGAGACGCGAGCCCTAGCAATACATAGTAATATAAAACGATTACACACTGACTCCCCAGTACTAGGATTCCCTGTGTCGCAGATGCCATGGACATATATAGACACAACACGAACATCAAAGATCCGATAACAACTTTCAAGCTCACCACACAAAGTTTGCCCAGGCTGGAATCGAAACCCCCCCCCCCCCGTCGCTTGCGGGCAGCTATCTTACTAAACACAAACGTTTAATTTTTTTTATTATAATAAGGTACACATTGGCTGATAAAAGCAAATACTAGCACACTTAGCTACGCACTACATAAGTGACGTACACATAAACTGCATAGCACATTTGTACGAATAACACTCGACACTACCGCTTTACCTTCTCGTTTCTATGCCAAGTTAAGTAGCAGCAAGAATTTCAAATTAAAAAAATCAGGTGACGGATCGTCGGTGGTACTCGTGCTACTGAGAGCACTTGGTTTTCTCTGGTTTAGCATTGCATTTTGCTGCTATTTCCTCCTTTTGGCGTGAACCATTTGTTTTTAGAATACATATTTTCCCAGAACAGTTTTGTGATACGGTTGGGGAGTTATCATCTATCGCGGACCACGAGAGAACCATGGAAAAACCACGATCCCCTCTTGACGCATATCGTATCGTCTATTGTGGTTGTGGTTGGGGCTTGATGGAAATCTAGTCCGAGCACGTCACCCGCTTCTTCCGCACCAATGCTTCTACAACCTGTATTAAAAAAAAATGTTTTACAACTGGCCATATTACCGTTCTTGTCTATTTCGTGGTTTTTTGATGGTTTTGCGTCAAGCCACGCTTGCGCGTGTATTATATCGTAACCCGCGCTTCATGCAAAAGCATTGTAATTTTGACAGCAAAACACATAATTGCATAAGCGTCTATGGTCTGCATTACTCGGGATGATGTAAGGTTTGTAACGATACCCCATACATCTGTTTAGGCATTTAAAAGTTGTGGTGGAATAAAGAAACTTACATGCCTAAATACATTAATGAACCCTGAAAACATTACGCTCTTTTTTTGGACAGTCGTGTAAAAAGTTGGAATCTTATTTTATGTGGATTATAAATCTCGTTGATTACGAAAATTAAGAGGGCTTAAAATCACAATGGCCTAATTAGGACGACTATAAATTTAATTAATGCTGTCTGATAAATCAGACTCTAGTAAACCAACTAAGGATTTATGTAATTAATAGTAATGATATTTTATATTATTACCAGTAGTTCATATTGTTAGTTGAGAGATAATATAGGTAGGTTCATATTTTATTACAATTACAACATTAAATTAAGCTGCAGCTTTATAATACCAAGACTTTAATTATTATGTGTCGTTGATTAACCCACCCAAAGGGACACTCGCAGAAGGGTTAGCCCTACCACCGGGTAATAAAACATATTACCTCAAAAGCAAAGGTATTAGGCTATTCTCTATCTATAGGTTAGCTCTTGATCACTATATCGCCTATATCGAGTTGGAGTGATCGTGAATGGTGAACTTTATTTTGTTAGTGGAAGGACTAACTCTTCTGCGAGTGTCCGTCTGGGTTGTTACCACTGCTTTGCACGTGAAGTCTGCCGCCAAGCAGTAGTGTGCAAGCATTACTGTGTGCCGGTTTGATGAGCAGAGTATCCAGTGAAATTACTGGGCTTATGAGACCTAATACCTAATGTCTCAGGGTAACGAGCGCACTGCAGTGCCGCGCAGGCCTTTGTGTTTCAAAGTTCTGGGTGGCACTGCAGTTGTTATGGGCCGGCGTTATGCTTACCATCAGGCAAACGACGAGCTCGTCTCGTTATCAAATAAAATAAATAAATAAATTAAATAACTTTATTATATGGACTGAGCCATCATCGATTCAAATGATCTGGAAAGAGTAGATCAGAAATAGAAGGAGATCTTTAGCTTAGTTGACGAAATCGATTCTAATGGAATTTTCAATCAACTAGCGTGGAATTCTAGACCGCCAAGTTTGGGACGATGTTCTTGGTTATAACTTGATTAACCTCTGATTGAGCTGTATCCAGTTTATTGTAGTTTAAAGCTATTTTATTGAAAGGCCCCAGTGGTCCCAGTGATTTGATCGGTTGACACAATACCTATGGCTCGTAAGTTTAACAAACTTTACCTCTATAGAATATTAGTATAAAGAAAGAAAGTGTTTATTTGACACAAAAACAAAAGTAAAAGAAAAATAACACATAACGGAAACAAAGGAGATAACATAGACAAAATAAATTAAAAATTTCGCTGCGAACAAGATTCGAACCTGCGTCTTCTGGTTATCTACACCAGACGTGTATGTTTTTATGTTTTCCGCTAGTGTCGGTAAACATTTTATATAATATATTTACGAAACAAAATAGTAGTAACAGACGGACTAGTTGGGGTTCCACCCGCACTTTATTCTTCTGGAAAGAATGAAATAATTTATAGAAAATCACGTCTTTTATAATTTTTTACGAAGAGTTTTATCTATTACGAAATATATTTCAGTTTTCTTTAGTTAGACAACTTATGGGTTCATTGAAAATGAGTACAATAAATTATGCCAAAAAATATTTTATGCTTTACTTTAAGTTACAAACTTTAACAACATTGCAACTTACTACAGACTTAGTTTTATGTACCTATATTTAACCTTTAGAATTCAAATTTTGCAGACACCAAAACTTGCTTCTGAATGTTTAAAATCAACTTTGTTGAAGTTGGGAAAGTGACTTCGCACCTAGTAACTTATGTTGCACTGGAAAATTTCCAGCTGCTGTTGTAAAACTGTTGTACTGTTGCTGAGGATGATTAAAATGGGGAATTCCTCGTTAAGCTTGAGTTTTTTAATTATATTAGTTTCCTCGACAAATGTGCATACATTACTATGTTTTTGTTAAATGAGAAAATGGTCAGTAAAATTTCTGGGCATACGAGACTTAAAAGATATCATAAGTCCAGTAATTTATACATAACCCTAGTAATTTCACTGGCTAATCTGCTCATCAAACCGGAGTACAGCAATGCTTGCACTTTACTGCTTGGCGGCAGACTTCACGAGAAAAGCGGTTGTACCAAACCAGATGGACACTCGCAGAAAAGTTAGTCCTGCCACCTAGTAAAAATATTGGCTTGCGTTTAACCACTATCTCACCTGACGGTAAGTGACGATACGGTCGACGCTTTTTGCGTCGGGAGTTAAAAATTAAGATTGGTGTTATTACAATCATTATAAATATGTCAAAATTAGATTCGAAAGTTTACTACAAGTAATCTGTTGGATTCAGTCAAAATCGCTCAATAATTTACATTTAGTTCCAAAAATCCTCAGAAATCGGTTCCTATCGTGCGCTAGTGTGGCGTTCAAGAGTACGAAACTGCACGAATGCGATCCTAATCCCAATTTACGATTGAAATCAAGTGTTAAGTGTAAGTCCGCTGAAGTAAGTTTGAAACATAAAATTATGTCGAGATTAGAGTAGCATACTAACTACTAAGTAAGTACTCTAAGTTTAATCTCCCTGTATACAACATACTTGTATGCAAGATTAACTTGAGAAAATGCAATGCCCATTATTAATTCAGAGAACAAGTGAATGCCATCAATTTATGAACCGGCTGACATGAAGTATAGGTATTCAAGAATAACAAGTACTTATTAATCTTATACCGAATGTCCACTGGGAGCGAAACTAAGAACCTTCTACTGAGCCGGGAGCACGTAGCGAAGTCAATTTATTTGGAGAGTAAACGTTTTGTGGTGGGCACGAAATTATGAATATATTTTCGTTACGTGATCTCAATTCCCTGGAATGACCGCTTATTGTACTTTAAATAAGTTATGACGGCTTTATCCTACTTGGGACCCATTATTGGAAAATTTTAGGGCTAAGTAAGTGAGTAAGCATATTGGGTCACCGAACGTCGCCACTAACGCGACCACAAGCTGCGGACAGGGTTTTTTATACATTTTGTATGGTGTCGGCGCAAATTTAGCGTTGGAGTGGCCGCGACCGAGCCACAAGCTGAAGCCGTGGTTGCGTTTGTAGCTCGCCTGCCGCGCACACTCGACCACAAACGTCGGCTTCTTTTCGCCTGCACAAAATAGAGAACAGAAGGTGCGCTTGGGTGTGCAAGGAAGGCCAACGCGCCCTAGCTCAACTCCTGTTCTCTCTATTATGTGGCTACCAGTGGCTGGAACTGGAGAACGCTCCCAGCCACTGGTGGCCGTGTGTACTGGGTGCGTATACGGTAGCCCAATGTGCGGCAACACTAATACGACTTTGCTCGAGTAGTCTTTATGTTTCAAGGTCTGACTGGCACTGCAATTTTGATCTATCAACGTCAACGCCAGAGGAAGGGGTATGTTTTTAGCATGTATAGGTATTTGTATTTATACGTAATGTTCCACCGGAGCGCCTAATTCATCCGGTTATGGTAAATGAAGTGTTAATCGATTCATTATTATGGTCCGGGTGAAATAGGATACATTTTATACGGATAAAATCAATATGATGGATGTTACAACCAAAAATGGGGTTCTCTGTTTTCTACCGTTGTCGGATTTCAGTTTTTTAAACGTTTTTTATTATGATCAATCAGGATTTATACTTACGTCAAACGAGTTATTGGTTTTGTTACTGTATAATCAGTGATTAGGATACTCTCGATGCGTATATTATCTATATAAACAAAAGATCGCCGGCCAATTGAAAGTGTTGACCAATTGTTGCAGGCTCTTATTGATGAACAGTGGCGGTGGTTTAGTTAAACTATACTTTGTCTTTATCGTTCTTTGACAATTTTGAACTGAGGCGAAAGAGACAAAACAAAGTATATTAAACTATTCAACCGTTTAACACTGTTTATTAAGAAGAGCCCTAATGATAAAGCGAACTTGCTGTGTATTTAGCCAGAACTAAGTATTTAAAGCGTATAGTTTGCGATGGATAGCGGCCTTACAGAACGTATAGGCTAATACAGTATTCATATAATGCGTAGATGGTATCAAATAAAGATGTCTCTGTGCTGTCGCTGAAATAACTACCAGATAATGTATCCTGCACGATGACTACATAAATATCTTTGCTCTATTATAACTATGTTGCAATTAAATAACGCAGTTGATTAGTGGCGTTCTTTGATGTTTCGATGTAGGAAATAATTAAACGAGCCGGCACATGTACATTTAGAATCGTGTTACGTAATAGATAGACTATTTATTGGAACACCAAAATACAAGGAATATTGAGAACTAAATATCTTAACAACTGTGTTACAACTCGCTCATTGCGATCTCTTCTAAATATACAGGGAGTTTGGAAATAAGATACATTCCTTGCAAGGGGTTAAAGTAGAGCAGTTATTTTTGACTTATTCAAGATTAAAAATTTTTAATCACAAACCCCCTGTTTTTAATTAAAACTGTATCATTATAGTGAATTATGCAGCACTTTCTTTATTATTTTGTGGTTAAGTCTTTACAGACATACTACTTTTAGGTTTTGCCTTTTTTTACAGCCGGCCGCTTGCTTTACATGCATTGGGAAAAAGAGTCATTATCAGCCTCTTACGCTCCCACTGCTAGGATACTGGCCTTCTCGCAGAGTGAGAGGTATGGGCCATAATCCACCACGCGGGCCCAATGCGGCTTGGTGGATGTCACATGTCCTCGAATTTTGTGCTTCTTGACCACGCCGGTTTCCTCGCGATGTGTTACTTCGCCGTTTTAGAGCGAGTGTGAATAATCCGCACATATAACTTGATACGAATAAGTCATTAGTGCGGGTCGAGTGGGGATTCGAACTATGGTGCGTCGGATTGAAAGTCGCACAAGTTCCCGCTCGGCCACACTCGCTCTCTGGTAAAAAGAGTGTATATGATATGTGTATCTAATATGTACCTATCAAATATGTAGCTTTACTAATTTTGTTTCGGAAAAGTATTCAGCTCTTCCCAACATTCACCACAGAAGCGATATAATTATCCTCATAAGTATAAACAGTCAATATATTAATCATTTAACACAATAAAACTACACAGTTCAAAAGGAAACTTCAGTACCTACATGATGTACTAATCAAAGCTGAAATGGAAATAAGATTTATGATGTCTTTCAGCTGCGGCTGAAATTGAATACTGAAACGGGAGCGGCTCTAGTTTCATCGGACTCTAAACACCATGTTTGCATGCAATCTAATTTTGGTATCATGACTGTGTGTCTTTGGAAGAAGAAGTTAATTTTTTAAATGTAAGTATAGCAACTGACATTTAAAAAATTAAAATATAAAGCAACACTTTAAATACTAAACAAGTAAAATCGTATTGTATGTGTATTTCGACATGTATGAATATTATCATTTAATTGACATCCTGAACTAGTAGACAATTATTTTATAATGAATGATAACAATTGCTTTTAAAAAGCGGGAATCGATTTCGATGAAAATATCGCGATGTATGAAATTTCATCCCCCATTTTCCACATTTAGGGGTGGTATTCTTTCATTAAATTTATACGAGACCACCCCGAGAGGTAAGAAAGCACCCTTTCAAACCAAAAAGAATTTTTCATAATCGATCCACAATTGACGGAGAAATCGGTGAACATAATACATAAGAAAATATATGCAGTCGAACATATGAACCTCCTTCTTTTCTGAAGCCGTTAAAAAACAAAAATAAAAACTGACCAGCTCTTTTAAAATATTGCATTGTCATCCGATTTACACAAGTGAGTAAAATTTCAGCTCAATATAAGACAGGAAACTGGGTCTAATTCAGCTTGCAGGATTGGACCTCAACTAGCAAATATTACAAGTTAAATAAAAGCTTGTATAAAAATGCAGGCCTCTGTTTGGCACTAAAGAGAATATAACTATATATTTTGGCACTAAGATTACAGCCACAGTTCGGTCAAATGAGGTTATTTCATTTAGACGTATTGGAGATCAGAAATATCTATTCTAGTTAGCAGTTGCCTACAATAACTAAAGCCGAGACAGAATTCTATATTTATTATTGAAAGCTCGTGGCCTACTGGGCAGTGGGCACTGGAACAGTCTAATTCAGATGAAACGCTTCCGTACATATATGATCTCATGTTTGACATAGAAAATGTCTTTGTTCGTATGGTAAGGGTCTCATGTTTCTTCATATTGTTCTAAAACTTTTTCGTACAAAATTGTATCCTTCAAAATATAGCTAAACGAAAGAAACCATACTTAGATAATCAGCAAAACTAATTTGCAGCATTAATCGATAAACATCTAACTCGTAATGTCAAACTGTCCATAAACAGCATCGTTAAATCAGATCGCTTCATCAAGACGGAAATAAACTGCAAACAGTATTTGAGTGCAGTTACATTATACTTTGATGAAAGATGTCCAGCGGTTGATATATGACATGCACTAGCTGTGATATAAATAGCGGGGTGAGTTGACCGACCCCGTCTTGCGATCTTTTTGTTATCCGCTAAAAATTATCTCCAACAAGTTGATGTCGGGGATAATTTATGTTTATCGAAAAACTGAAAATTTACTCGAATGTCTGGCGGTTGTAGTACTTGTTGAAATTTTTATGCATCGTGAGTACCTACAAATTTTTTAAACGACTTCAAAAAAGGAGTAGTTAATGAAGTTTCACGTAAGATTACAAAAGATGGAAAAATGGGAGATGAATTTCATATATTGCGATACCTTCGCCGAACTCAAGTCCTGCTTTTTTTGCTGTGGATGTCTTCCAGCCAAAAATAAGAGTTTCTACTAAGGCACTTTGTCAAAGATCTGATATATGTATCGCACCCGGACTTTCACTTATATTGCAGCTTTATAGATGTAATTTACTATGTACCAAAGCTTTTATAATCATAGAATAGCTTTGTAGCGTAAGACAGATGATTAATTAGAGGTTAAATTAAAAGCGACTGACAGCGATTACCTAAAATAACACGATTAATTTGGATTCCTCACTCAGCGATGGCAGCTCTCCTATCCGCATCAAATAATCTTGAATTAGACTCCTCAGTAATAGATGTGTCTGCTCTAACATTAACTGCACCAAATTTGTATCTCTAAAGGTCTTATATTTGCTTAACTTCGCTTAGGGCTTATATTTGGTTAACTCCGTTTGTATTAGTGCAAAGTAAGTTTAGGGCTGAACGCCTCCTGCTCGAACACAGAGTTCTGTGACTCTTCAAAGATAATTACACAGCATGGTAGCTGGTAATTGCATGGCATATTGCATAACGTGAACAATGTCGCCAAATTAAAGAAATAAAAACGAAAATAAAGATGACATTAATATAAAAATATTTCATTGTATTGTTATACGTCTCACAATAAAAAAGATAGCCGTTTCACCCGCCGTACAATAAAATGAAACAAACGATGTAAGCAACACCAACGTTACATTCCTCCAATAACTCCACCTTGTTCAACGTTTAAAAAATGCAATTTTTATGTGCGTGAGGGTAAAATTTTTCATTACGCGGCAGCACCCTCGTTCCTTCCCCATGCCATTCCATTCTTTATAGCCTTAATATTGTTTTGGAGCGTCTTGCAGCGACAAAATAAATGTTTGGGTGCGGACCCCACGCGCTGCCGTGTACAATTTAGGCATTATTGGCTTCGTTGGATATTTCACACGGGGTTACCGTATTTATGGCCCTTTTTGGTAATAATGAACTAAGAGAGACAGATTAATCCCCAGAGTCTTTGTTACTTTCTTTATGGACTCATTTCGTACCTAGTGAAAAGCGATGGTGTGTCCTTTTTAGTCTCGGACGTTATTTGTTTATGTAAAACAGCGCGGACCAAATAATAACGCAATGGCTCGTTTTTTGGTAAGCAGTTACGAGTGCCTACGTCTTTGCAAAGTCTTTGCAAAAAACCCTAGGGGGTTGCAACCCTATGCAGCAATGGAGCAACAGATCAACGTGATTTTTGGTATAGAGGTATCTAGTTTAAAAACTGGAGAGTCACATAGGATACTTTTTATCCCGAAAAAATGCACGGGTCCTATACAAATCCGGGAAACTGAATCCGGGAAGCTAGTAATAATAAATAAAAATGGGCTGCTAAGCAAGTTTGCGTAGTATAAGCCTCTAATGAGATAAGAGAACAAAATACAAGTAGGTTTGGTTCTTTTTTGTACACATTATCTGTGCGAATGAAGAAAACATTCCAATCTACGTTATCTACGTAAAGCATTCGACTCCCGACCGGCGACACGCGCATACGCATAAGAGTGATCCAAATACTGTCATTCAGGAAACACGCGCTTCCTTGTTTCCTCTCCCGCGCCGCGCCCCCGCATTTTTTGGATTATTTTGTGCCTACGTATATGTGTTACACGAAATAACATCAAGCCCGCGAGTGCGAGTTGCAACCTGGTGCACTGGGACTTTTGGATGCCTGCAGGACGTCTGGATTGGTATGTACTTTATTTAATCAGATTTTTGTGTATAAATTGAGACCATCCATCCGTCAGGCCTGTTGGGAACCTCCGCACCTACCTCTGCCCCCGCTCAAAAACACGTCAAAAATTTGAACTCGAGGCCAGCCCGCATCCGCGCGGTGGAAACCTTATTTTCATATTTTAGGCCAGTTCTGGTCTTCCGCAAAGAATTTCCGCCATCTAATGGTCCTTCGAGCCGGATCTCGGTTCAAATTTGTGTTTTTTCTAATATCGCACGGCCATATTACCGTCCGTCATTTTAGTGACCTATCGTTGCAACTCGTAATTACAACATACTAGAAACTTATTTTCTTAATAACCGCTTATTGTAATATATGCCTACTTTAATTATTGTATCCAATCGTCAAATTATTTAGTATTCGCATTTAGTTTGATATAACTCGCATTCAACCGCATTCCAGTGTATCTACCTGCGCATCTTTTTCATTCACAATGACTACCGCCAACGAACAAAAATTAAAACTTCTAGAAAGCCAACGCGAGCTATTTTTCGAACGCATTCAAATTATATACAATAACTCATGCTCTGATTTAAATGATCCTGTTGAACTAGACAATTTTTTATGTTCAGTTGAAACATTAGACGAGGTTAGAAACAGTTTTCAACAGTCAGTTAAAGACATTAACGCAACTTTGTTAAAAATAAACAAAGACGCAGAGCCTGATTTTAAAACATGGCTTGCTTTTGAAGAAATATACTGTCGCATTAAAAGAAAACTTACGCAATACAAACCGCGCCAAGATGTTAAATCAGAAGGGCAGCCTTCAGCTTGCCAAACCCAAAATGGGGTCAAATTAGCCCGCTTAGAAATTTTGGAATTCAATGGAAATCCAAAAGAGTGGCCTTTGTTTTACGCCACATTTCATAACGCCGTTCATTTAAACGCATCATTAACTGATACCGAACGAATGTATTATTTGATAGGTAAGTTAACTGGAAGGGCAAGATCTGTTTGTACAGGGATAGTGCCCTGCGCTGAAAATTACTCCGCAATTTATACCGCACTTATAAATAAATATGAAGACAAACGCAGTCTCGCTGTCTCATATTTAGACGAAATATTCGCATTAAAATCTATCACTTCGGCAACCGCAAATAACCTAGAATCTTTTATAGATCAATTCGCTAACGCATATCTCGCATTAAAAAACTTAAAGTTAACTAATTTATGTGATTTTGTTTTGTCTTACACCGCGCTGCAAAGATTAGATAAGGAAACAGCTCGTTTGTTCGAAATGGAGAACAGAGGTAACGAAATCCCTACGCTGGATAGTTTAATTTCTTTTGTACGCGACCGCATCAAAATACTTAATCGCACCGGTGATAGCTCATCTAGTTCTAATGCTTCGTTCGCGAAGCCTAAATCGCAAAATCATACCGCGCAAAAGAACAATGTTCGTTCTTTTGTAGTTAACGATAACAGCCGCGAAACCTGTTCGTTATGTAATAAATCTGATTACGATCACTTATATTTATGCCCACATTTTCAAACGTTATCTCCCCATGAGCGTTATAAGTATATAAAAGAATTAAATGCATGTATTAATTGCTTAAGTAAAAGGCACACCGCACACACATGTAAGTCTTTGACCTTATGTAAACATTGTCAACATAAACATCATAGTATGCTGCATTTTATGCAAACGAATAAGAAAGAAACGGGATCTTCTTATCAGCCGCTCGCCCCGCACCGCGCGTTTACATCAGGTAGTCGTGACGTCGCGAATAATAACGACCGCATGCCGCCCGCTTCTACTTCTCACAATCAAGGAGACAATGTTGTTTCGCTTTGTAGCATGACCGTGAATTCTAACCGCCCGCGAAAATCCCAAAGTGTTTTACTGGGTACCGCTCTAGCTGATGTTAAGTGCCGTGATGGTTCAGTAGCTCAAGTTAGAATTTTAATTGATAACGGATCGCAAAACCACTTCATAACGCGACCCGCCTGTAAAAGATTAGGTCTTCGCATTTTTAATGATTGTTCTGAAAAATCAGTTTTGGGTATAGGTAACAATGCTCAGGCTATTTCTGGTATTTGTGACGTAACTTTATTTTCGCGCCATGATTCAAACTTCTGCTTGCATATACAACCGCTCGTACTTAAAACTATTTCAAGTGATCTGCCCAGCTGTGCGCTTGATATTTCCGCCGTCACTTATTTATGTGACATACCGCTCGCCGACCCGCACTTTAATGTACCCGGACCAATCGATATATTGTTAGGTTCCGACGTATTTATTGAAATCTTACGACCTGGAAAAATTCTAGGGCCGCCTGGAAACCCAGACGTCTTAGAGACCGCATTCGGTAATGTAGTTATGGGGTCAGTAACCTCGCTGCCTTATCGCGATGATGATGTTGCACCGCGAGACGTTCGCAACCGCGCCTTTTTCTCATCAAGTGATGAATCAATTGAAGCGTTAGTCGCCAAGTTTTGGCAGCTCGAGTCAGTACCGACTAAGAAGCATATTTCTAGGGCTGACCAAGAATGTGAGAACTTCTACGTGTCTCATACACACCGAGATATTGAAACTGGACGCTATGTCACCGCTTTACCTTTTTCGCAACCTTCGTCTAAGCTAGGCAACTCATTAGCAACCGCAACGCGCCGCTTTTCTTTTCTTGAACGTAGGTTCCAGTTAAATAACGCATTAAAAAACGAATATGATAACGTAATGAGAGATTATCTTAAAAATAATATTATTTCACCCGCGCCCGCTTTAAATACTGATCATGACTATTATGTCATTTCGCACCACGGAGTCTGCCGACCAGACAAACCAGTTCGCATTGTTTTGAACGCGAATGAAAAGTCGAGTGATACAAACACTTCTTTGAATGATTGTTTACACTCCGGGCCAAATTTACAGGCCGATTTAACCGCGATCATTTTAAAATTTCGACTTTTTCCTGTAGCTTTGACTGCTGACATTAAACAAATGTTTTTGCATGTCGAAATTAGAGAAGAAGACCGCCGCTTTTTAAACATTTTATATAAATTTGATGAAGACGATTCAGTTAGATTGTATCGATTCAACCGCGTATGTATTGGTCTACGCTGTTCGCCTTATCTCGCGATGCGAACAGTGAAACAGCTCGCTCAAGATGAACATGATTTTCCGCTCGCGTCTGAGGTAGCTTCTAATGACCTTTACATGGATGACCTAGGCTCCTCGGTAGCCACAGTTTCTGATGGGATTCAGCTAGCCCGCGATTTAATTGATTTATTTAAACGCGGAGATTTTGACTTAGTGAAATTTATGAGTAATTCAGCTGATGTCTTAAACGCAATTCCGCAAGAAAACCGCTTATCATCAAATGTGGAATTTGACAAAGATGATAACTTGAAGCTTTTAGGCTTATTTTGGTCACCCTGTGAAGATGAATTCTCGATCGCGCTTAAATTTAATCCGCAATCTAGATGCACTAAACGGCTAATGTTGTCTACAGTAGCAAAATTATGGGACGTTAATGGTTTTTGTGCGCCCGTAATATTATACGCGAAACTTCTAATTAAAGCTCTTTGGATAGCCAAAATAGGTTGGGATGATCAACCGCCACATGACATTTGTGTGGCCTGGAACCGGTTTCTAAGTGAACTTCCCGCGCTAGAACACTTTAAAATACCGCGCTTTTTAGGTATTGTTCCCGACTCACGCGTCATTTTGCTAGGTTTCTCTGATGCAAGTGAACGCGCGATGGGTGCTGTCGTATACCTATGTATACAAACCGCGAATAAACCTAATGAGGTTAATTTGATTTGCGCCAAAAGTAAAGTCGCACCACTTAAAGTTGTGTCTTTAGCCCGCTTGGAGCTCTGTGCTCTGCTGTTATTATCGAAGCTTCTTCGATTTGTTATAGAAACTATTTCTCCCCGCTGTCGCATAGACGATATTTTCGCGCTCACCGACTCAACGGTGGCCCTACACTGGGTTCATTCCGCACCGCATCGCTTCGATACTTTCGTTGCAAACCGCATCGCTCAAATACAAGAAAATCTCGATCCTAAATATTTCTTTCATGTAGAAGGAATACATAATGGAAGTGCAGATTGTATAAGTAGAGGACTCTTTCCTTCTCAACTATTGAATCACCCGCAATGGCTACATGGTCCATCATGGGCTCGCGAAGATGTGAGTACTTGGCCAATACGCAGATTTACCTTCGATTTACCATGCAATGAGAATGGTTTAGAAATTAAAAGAAATACAAACGCTTTTCTAAGTACCGAAGAACCGCAACCATTTCTTTGCTTACTAGCAAAAAAGGTATCTTCTTGGTCCAAGCTTCTCCGCGTAGTAGTCTACCTATACCGCTTCTTAAGAAAAATTCCGCGTTCCGATCGTATGGAACTATCACATTTACAATACGCCGAAACTGCTATAGTAAAGGCTCTTCAACTACAATATTTTCGCACCGATATAAATGCTCTTTCCAAAAATAGCAAAATATCGAAATCACTTATACCGCTTTCTCCATTTTTGGAAAGTGATTTACTCCGCGTTGGTGGTCGATTAGGAAAATCGTCACTTGATTTTGATGGAAAGCATCCGATATTGCTTCCCAAAAAAGATCATATTGTTGATCTTATAATTGATTTTTACCATCGCAAGTACTTGCACGCTGGTCCGCAATTGTTATTGTCATTAATAAGACAAAAATTTTGGATAATTTCCGCCCGCAGTACGGTAAAACGACGTTTTCGGCTTTGTAACAAGTGTTTCAAAGTTAGTCCGCGCGCTGAGGCACCTTTTATGGCCGACCTCCCCGCACCCCGCGTCAATGAAGCCAAACCGTTCCTCAATACGGGCGTGGACTACGCTGGTCCATTGAATATACTGATAAGCAGATACCGCGGCGCTCGTAAGGAAAAGGCTTACATTTGTTTATTTACATGTTTTGTAACGCGCGCCGTCCACTTAGAGCTGGCAGTAGATTTAAGTACCGATTCGTTTCTCCGCGCATTTCGACGTTTCATATCCCGACGTGGAAATTGTACCGCGTTATTTTCGGATAACGGTACTAATTTTACAGGGTCAAAGTCTCATCTCGATGACTTAAACGCATTTCTTAAATCGAAAGCCTTTTGTGATTCCTTCGCTGAGGAAACCCTAGCTCAAGGTATATCATGGCATTTAAACCCGCCCAGCGCTCCCCATTTTGGAGGCGTATGGGAAACGAACGTACGCAACGTTAAAAATTTATTGAAACGCACCATAGGTGAAGTCTTGCTCACGTATGAAGAGCTACTTACCGTTCTCACACAAGTTGAGTCTGTACTCAACTCGCGACCTTTGACTGTGTTAAGCTCGGATCCAGCAGAGCCGTCAGCTTTAACACCCGCACATTTTTTGACTTTTGGTCCGTTAGGCTCCTTTCAGACAGATTCACACTTTAAACCTATGCCGGTAGATTTAGTACGCAATAAACATTTGATTGATCAAATCGTTCAGAGATATTGGAACCGTTGGAGGCGAGAGTATCTAAATACTTTACAAACCCGCACTAAATGGAATACTAAATCTAACCCGGTGACGAAAGGAACCGTGGTTCTTATTAAAACGGAAAATTGTCCGCCGTTGCAATGGCCTCTGGGCATTATAGAAGATGTACACGCTTCTTCAGATGGTGTTGTAAGAGTTGCAACGGTACGCACTAAAACTGGCACTTATGTCAGGCCTGTAGTAAAACTATGTGTTTTACCTACGCAATAAATAATCGCATATTTATTGTTTCGCACACCTACATGGTGTATCCTTAGTTTAGGTATTAGTTTAGTTCTTAACCTTAGAGGACATCTATGCATTTCGCTAGATGGACTATTCCCGCATCCGCATTTTTTTTTGAATAGTTTTTTTGTACATCCATGTGTTATACAGGATGCGCTACCGCACCGCTTACTTATTAGGAACATTTTGTTTCCCTTTACTCTCTTTTTAGTTCAGGAGACCTCTTTATCTCCTGAAGGCCGGGGGGATGGTTCTTTTTTGTACACATTATCTGTGCGAATGAAGAAAACATTCCAATCTACGTTATCTACGTAAAGCATTCGACTCCCGACCGGCGACACGCGCATACGCATAAGAGTGATCCAAATACTGTCATTCAGGAAACACGCGCTTCCTTGTTTCCTCTCCCGCGCCGCGCCCCCGCATTTTTTGGATTATTTTGTGCCTACGTATATGTGTTACACGAAATAACATCAAGCCCGCGAGTGCGAGTTGCAACCTGGTGCACTGGGACTTTTGGATGCCTGCAGGACGTCTGGATTGGTATGTACTTTATTTAATCAGATTTTTGTGTATAAATTGAGACCATCCATCCGTCAGGCCTGTTGGGAACCTCCGCACCTACCTCTGCCCCCGCTCAAAAACACGTCAAAAATTTGAACTCGAGGCCAGCCCGCATCCGCGCGGTGGAAACCTTATTTTCATATTTTAGGCCAGTTCTGGTCTTCCGCAAAGAATTTCCGCCAAGGTTTCTTCAATATTGTTGGTGCGAATAAATTATGCCTCTCGAAAAGGTCACCTGGCGAAAAGTGTTTGGATTTCGACGTAATTGGATTATTGCTCGGCTCCAATTGCTTTCTTTTCATTACGACTCTTATAATTATTGTAATTAGGCAACCGTTGGACCTTGTTTACGATTCGGGAACTTTTGTGTTTTAATTGATTCCAGCTACGAATTCAATTTTAATAAAAGTTTTCGTATTTCAAAATTTGTTTTTATAGATTTTGATTGGAGTTTTGTCGAACCGGTCTGCAATCAACTATGCAACCTACATGGGTTTGGGAAATTCGCGCAGTTATTACAAAGAGTTTTGAGCGTCAAATTCAAAACAATATTCGTTATGCTGAAGCGGGAACGGTGGAGTCATCAATATTTCAGCTCGCGGCACTTTTATTTTGGTTCACCGTTTATTGCCTTTTATTCGTGGCCTGTATACATTACCCGGTGTATTAATATTTAAAGAATTCTTTTTATCTCTGAACACAGGGCGAGGAGACTGGTAAATAATTTTGATGTGCATTTCTGGGGTTGAAGGATGCGGGGTTAATATTCAATTACGGGTACTACTGACAAAGCGGAAAGGGTCCGGGAATATAAATCAGTTTGTGTTGAGTATTTTCAATTTTGGAAGTAATGTTGTGCAAAGAGAAGATTTTTTCCAAATGAAAATGGTGTTTATGTAGTGTTTGTATCTGAAGTGTGTTACTATGGCCTCGATTTTAATTTTAATTCACTCTCTCGTTCTAAATAAAAACATGAGAAAGAGATGGAATGGAGTCTATGGCTTTATAATAATATTTGCTACTACTTATTTATGTCATTAAATTAACTTTACTTTCTAAAACATTTGCTTAACATAGACTTAATGGAATGTAGATTATCCAACTATTTTTGTAAATAAGTTAAATATAATCAATATTAAATGCAGTTAACTTTGCTAAATGATCTGTGAATTTTGTAACCGTTTTGTTTGAGATACGCTCTATATACGCAGCGGGAGAGAGAACTGCCGCGTGTGAGTGAATGAACCCAGAGGCTCTTTATGTAAGAAAAAGAAAACTTTTTTCTTATATATTAAATTCTTACTTTTTCACCAAGCTTACTCGGGAACTGTTTCAAAATTGAGTTGCAAAATTTGACCCACACATAGTAACGTACAAATAAAGTAACTAAGTAGCGAAGTATTTTTTATTTGATAACGCGGCGAGCCGGTGCTTTGCCTGATGGTAAGCTCGTTACCCTGAGACATTACATATTAAGTTTAATAAGCTCAGTAACTACTGAGCTTATTGCTTACCGGATTGATGAGTAGAGTAGCCAGTGTAACTACACTGGCTACTCTACTCATCAATCCGGTACACAGTAATGCTTGCACATTACTGCTTGGCGGCAGACTTCACAAGCAAAGCGGTGGTACCAACCCAGACGTACACTCGCAGAAAAAAGAGTTAGTCCTACCACCTAGTAAAGTTAACAAAAACCTTGTAAACAATTCTAATCTTTGTAAACAAGTGGGAAATGCACAAGGGAAATGTCGACACGGGCACATTATAGAAATTCAGTGCATCCTACGGCCCACCGCAGACGTATTGCCTGCATACGCAGACGTACTGCCTGCATACGCAGACTTACCCCCATGAAGTTGAGGGACTCTAACTCAAGATGTCGCTCAAGGAAAATCCGAACCGTTTCACAAACCAATTTCAGTGTATCGCCGTGCCGTCGCTCACTATCAGACCACGATCTGCGCCCAACTTTTCCAATAACAGCTGCCTAGAAAATTTCAATTATTAACTTTGTCCACAAATCGGGATAAAACGTGCATAAAGTTCCTTGAATCTTTTGTCGAATGAAATTCGCTCAAATGAACTCCGGAGGTGCGCTCTATTGTTTCTTAATGCCGCAAAAGGATTTGTTATTTAATGCTGTTTGTTTTTTTGAGACGGATACCTTTTATTTGTAAAGATTGGCTATTATTATAGTAGAAACTGATACGATCAGATTCTTTGCATTATTTGTTAAGGATGGAATATATTCGACAGCTCGAAACCTAAATAAATACCTGTCAGGCATCTTGCATCCCTTTCTCATTGTTTTTGTTAGAAAGAGAGAGCAAAACAAAAAATTAGATTTAGGTTTGTGACGTCAGAATTGACATCATTGTGGTGGTGTGTGTATTATACTGGTGTGCACACATACAATCCGCGTTCGGTAACGCACGAATTACACTTGTAGGTATGTTAAATTCATAGAGTGAAGTTAACGTACTGGTCTGCGATACTGTGCTATTATGTAATTAAATCGGATTGGCCAAGACTCGCTAAAGCAAAACATAACGTAACAGTAATCCTAAGTAATTCGTTGAGTACTTTTTCGTTTGCTGACCCCTATCGGATTTTCTTGGGATGATCAAAGGATGTTTTAAGTTAAACATGGGATTGTTAGGAGGGTAAATACATACATAGTTAGCTTGCGAGTTTATTGAATTGCGTAGTCACGAAATTGGCAAGGGGATTCTTTTTGTTTGGTTTGCGTAGGATTTTTAAAGTATATTTTTATTACTTGAACTTCTTCGGTGTGTTATAATGGAATTAGGTACGTGTCTGATTATACCTTCAGTTGAATTGTAACGCAACAAGTATCAAATAAAACTCTCGAAAATCATATTCCTTTTATTTTTTTGAGGTGCCAAACCTGTCCACGGCGGCGGCCGTGCAATATCAAATCTTTCATAATTACTTTATGATTAATTGCTTATTCATTATCTTATTAAAATAATTTCACGTTTTTGAAAATAGTGAATATGCTAAACCTAGACTATAGCTCTCAATTGAAGCTGCTATAATACACTGATAAGTGCTTGGTAACAGATTTTCAGCTTGAAGATAGTAACTAGTCAGGCGTGCACTAGAAAATCCATCCCACCATGGTTGCATAGTAGGATCATCATCATGATATCTTCTTTCATCTCATAGTAGGATCGAGAACCATCAACCTACACACAGACCAGCGGAAGACCGACGCTGAACCATCGTCGCTTTTGAATATTTAATGTTCGCTCTAGTAGTTAATATTTGAAGACACGCCTAACATGTTTATAAATCGGTAGGAGCAGACATATGTGCCACTTCGTAAGACAAACATTTCAACTCTGATTATCTCAATATGTGAAGTAAATAGCGCCGCTTGTTTATATATCCGAGCCCAGAAAATTTGTAACTCTCTAAACTCTTTGACACGGAAACCGGATACATGAATTCTATTGCTCGGCCGACGACTATATAAGCCTAACGGTAGCACCTACCTAGACACTCGCAAAACAATAAGTCCTACAGCCTACTCGCAGCTGTGAAGTCAAAATTTATTTTAGGTAGTATATTTAATCTAATTACTATTAATCTCAAAGCAACTTTGAAAAATTTTACCTTAAGCCGTTACAATAAGACTTAAAGTCCACATTCAAGTGGTTGTATAACAGCTGACTGACCGCATGAATGTAGGAGTGAAATGAGAAGTAGCAGACTGATTGATAGTCGCGTGTGACCTCCCCTTAACCCGGCGTGCCCGAAGGTCGGGATTAACTTAGAGCAGATGTGTTGTGCTACGTTTGTATATGTTTTTTGCGGAAACAGTTTGCATACAAATGGTCGTGCCTAGTTCCAAATGTCAGAGCTTTGTGTTATTTACAACTGAGCACTGGCGTGCTTCATCCTGGTTACCGTCGTAAGATAACAGCCGTTAAGCCATGTCAGGAGCCTTCGGGCGGCTTAAAAATTTGGACACCAGGGGTGGCCCCAAGATACGAGATGGGACAAAGACGTTGGAGCGTATAATAAGGTAAAAGTTTTTAGGGCTGAGCGCTTTCTGAGCGTAGCGTTTATTCTCTTTGGTCATCTGCGCTTCACATCGTTCGGTGACACTGTAGTTCGTTAGACGATCCTTCAAAAGAAAATGAATTTCCTTTATTGAATCTTTTGAAATAACTGTCGTCTTTAACAGACAGTCTTTAAAACTATTTAAAGGTTCCGGCGGCTAAATCAATAAATCCTCATTCCTCAGCTGTTACTAAAAATAGTGTCAAACTATCAACATTATTTTTCATAGATATATGGCTATTTTTAGTTCAGCGCCAGTGTCGACAATTCGCATCGATCGCGTACATCTGGAGGTTTAAGAGATTGCTAGTGGATGGAACTATTAATTATGCAGCGCTTAGCTCAGCTAGACTACTGTACTGCACTGTGACCCAATTTTGTTGCATGCCTGCGAACAGATGCGGTGCTCTCGGATTAACTAGTCTTACTGCTGTGACTGCTCTGTGACTCCTGAATAACTGCGTTGGAATTGTCTTCGGAGCTAGAATTTGTCGTCAGACTTAATGAAAGTGGGCTGTCTCACCTGTTCAGGTTGATAATGGTAAAACTCTAAACTTAGAATGGGAGCTTCTCAAGCGCGGCTGCCGAAACACATCGATAGGTGCTTTGCAGTAGATTTTCCGTAATGCTGGTAGTTTGTAAGCTTGTACTAGAAAATGCCTTTCCACCTTTCGGGCCATGGTTGCATTGAAAGGGAATCCGTTGGATGCAAGAGGCGAGGAGTTGCTGATCCACTGAGTTCGCCACTGGGGAGGCCTATGTTCAGCAGTGGACGTCTTCCGGCTGATGATGATGATAGTTGCATCACGATGTTTCCTTCACCGAAAGCCTTATATCCTACTTATCCTACTAATATTATAAATGCGAAAGTGTGTTTGTTGGTTTGTTGATTTCTTGTTTTGTTGGTTTGTGGCTTTTCCCTTCTTTCACGCAGTAACGGACCAACGGATCGACGTCATTTTTGGCAAAGATTTAGTTTATGGATCCTGTGGGGACGCGGGTGAAAATAGCGGGCAGAAGCTAGTAATTAGATACATATCTTTACATCTAGGGTTTAACCGCATCGTCACGTAACATGGTGGTAGTTATCAAATGTTGATTTAGTATTCTGTGACTTAACACACAAAAAGCAGGTCACGTTTTGATAATCAGTTTTAAAATGACGTAACCGAAAGCGAATCCCAACAGTGAGTTTACAACTGCTGATTAGACAAACCGCTGTAAAAGTTATACAGTCTCGAATAACAATAACCGTTTTACCGCGTTTTCCACCGTACGTTATTGCTCCGTATGCCAAACTCCTATAGCGCTCAGTTATTTGCACGTCATAAACACCATAACACTTCCTCGCCGGAGTTCGGGGAAATGGGTGGAAGTTTTAGAATCATTCTTGCGTGTGACAGCTTTAGGAGATTGCCGTGGTTATTTCTATCGCATTTTTAGGTAGATTTCTCTGAACGACTTACCTCAATATATACGGCGTGGTTGGTAAATCGAGAAACTTACTTAAGGACATGCATAATTCGTGATAAGTTTAATCCAGTGGCCTGGTCGATTACGATCGTATGAGTTAAACTTATCAGCAGAAACGTATTAGACCTGCCGGTCAGGCTTTTTCTTGCGGTATAAACGCGGTGTAAAAATTTACTGGTCAATAAACCCGCTCAATCCTAAAGAGTGCCAAAGAACTTGACAGACTAGCAAAGCGAAATATAACTTGGCACCGCCTCGTCACTTTATCTCTTATCTTGCTAGTCACAAATGGGACTTAAAACTTTTTTGCACAGAAAAATCTACCATCGAGGATTTTTTCTGAATTCCCGTTGATGACTAAAAGATGTGTGCTCAGCGATTGTCAGAAACTGGGGGGAACTAGGTCGGGCCTCGGAGGCCGACGCATACTTAATTTCATTGCATACTCCCCAAGCTTTGGAAGGCTTAAATTTTTTGTACGACCCTTGCATACACCGCGACTTTTTTATTCTTTAGATTTTAGGAATATCTTCTTTTTACTTTGATGACAAAAATGTATATTATTAACAGTATCACTAGTTCTACTATTATTATTAACAGGCAGTATCTACATGTAACCTATCAAATTAATGCAAGTACATTACTAGCCAAATTTAAACGCACTTTATGATGTTTGCCTAAGTTGTGCAGATGCCTAATGTCTCGGGGTCAAGACCGCAATGGAGTGCCGCGAAGGCCTTTGTATTTCAAAGTTCTGGGTGGCACTGCCATTGTTTGTGGCCGGCGCTATGCTTACCATCAGGCATATGAATCAACTCGTCTACTCATATCAAGTGAACAAACGGAGTTGCCATGACAATGTTTGCAGTGGTGTCGCCGTCGTGTGGCAGGTCACCCTCTTCCCTCTAAAATGGTTGAGGAGAACGATGGCTGGCACATGCGTCACACTCGTGAATGGGTGCTGCTTGTGGGATCTTATCCACTCCGATTGTGTACTTAATTAACTACTCTTGATAAACTAGTAATAACTAACAGTAGTAGGATTTGTATTTATATTTTTTTTTATTTATATGTGTCACTGTTGCGCTCCATGGTCCCCCCGGTTCTAGCGTTTCAACCCTAAAAGGCTCAAATATGTATATCCACTATCAAAAGTTATACTTGCGCTTCTGAGGCTTTATACTGACTCAACCGCCGTACCAGCCTTATTTTGCGCTCCAGGAAGATGTGACGGTGCAAGAGTGTCGACGCATGCAGCATCCCACACGAAAGATCACCCCAGCTTCTATTGAATAAGCGTCAGGTTTTTTACCATCGTCACGCACACGGCCACTTGGTTCTAAAATAGCCGCACAGTTGGCACTGGTAAAAGCCCAACGGATAATATCGTAACGAAACTGTATTATTAACAGTTAGCTGGGAAATTCAATCGCTCTATCGCTGGGTTCGTATCAAGCAATCGGTATGATTAGGAAGCCAAGTTCCTCGAATCCTCGCCATTTCTAGGTGTAGTTAACCCATTTGAGCCGCCAATTCCGAACAGAAACGTTCCATTACTTGGTCTCCAATTTCATTAATAGTTGTTACGTTTTGTGGAGGCTTTGTTACCGTAAATAGCCCAAGTTTCACCCTTAGAGAACAATACAAAACAGTGAAAAGTACTACTGAAAAAAATCTCGTACTATATAGTACAGTAAATGCGGTTATCGCTCGCGATCTGTTCCAACATTTACATCTCTGCCAATATAACGGAGAGGAATTGAAACTTAGAGGTAAAAATGGTTTTGCTATAATTTTTGGTGAGTTTGTTCGCGTTTTGACTGCAGAATGTGTATTTTTTACTTATTTTTGATGGCCTCAACAAGTAACTTGCCAATAACGTGGTCTAATATATCCATTGCACATTACTAGTAATGATTACAAGTTTCCTATCCAAATCAGTTGCATACTAATCAGCGATACGAATATAGGTACCGCATCGGTAGCAGTGATTAATGGTGGCCAGCGACACAAACTGCCTTCAAGCTTATTTTATTCCTTTTTTTGCATGTTTTTATAGTTCACTTCCATCACAGGTCAAGGCTAAGCTCATAAAGTATCGGATTACGACTTTAACGGTATTATCTTCATTAAGCACAAAGTGCGTGTATCCGCTTCGGATTTATGCAAGCCGATTACTAGCGGATTTGGCGAACTGCTGCCAACTCGATACTCGCCTATTTAAGTTGGGCCATCTCGTCCCGCATCCCGGGGCAACTTGCCCTAGCCGAGTCCTTCATTCGATTCTCTGATCGGTTGGAGATTGTGATACACAAGTTAGATGGTTCTCGCGTACTCGAGTTACTTGACCAAGTTGGAATGACCTCTTTGTGCATGTTCATCGGGTAACTTGGGATAAGTACGTTTATGTTACAGGATCTTAGTTTTGTCGAGTTTCAGCACTTGTTTTTTATATTTTTAACCGACTTCCAAAAAAGGAGGAGGTTATCAATTCGTCGGGTATTTTTTTTTTATGTTTGTTACCTCAGATCTCGGTCATTTATAAACCGATTTGGAAAATTCTTTTTTTATTTGAAAGGGTATACTTTCAGATTGGTCCCATAGAAATTTCATCAAAATCGGTTCAGTAGTTGGTCACTGAAGTCGGTTCGTCGCTTTTTTAAAGCAATTTCATTCAATAGGCTCGTTTGACTGCACTCTCGCCTGATGGTAAGCGACGCCGACGATGCGCTCGAAGAAGTACCACGTTTGCCTCGAAGGTACGACTAAAGTACTTGATAATGTATTGGTAATCTCCTAACTGTCTGATATAATTATATACCTAACTTTATTGAGTACTGCAGTCCAGGCAGGCGAGACTAAACTATTATTTAAAAAAGATACCAATTAACAGATACTTACCGTTTCATTAGGGAAAAATGCAACAGTTCTCATAAAAAACAGTTATTTGTTGTGGAACTGTGGAGCGTCACAAGTGAAATAATGTAACCAGAATTTTTAATTTTAATAATGCAAGCCAGTCCCAATTAAACTTCGAACGAAGGTTCCCAGTAATTACTTGTTTATTAATCTATTGCTGATAAAACAATGGCGTTCTTTGCAGAAGGAATTCCTACACGTTCAGCAGTGGACGTCTTCAGGCTGAGGATGATGAATCTCTAGATACACAGGTTTCACACATGAGATTTTAGTAACCGTGTATTTTATGGGATAAAATGCAGCTTATATCAAATTCTGCTCCAGAAACTTTTCGATTAGTTGCTTCGCTGTGTTATGGAATGATAAACCAACAAACACACTTTCGCATTTATAATATACCTTCAACCTTCTGCCCGCGTCTTCGCACGCGTGCAGGAATCAATATAAAATGTAGTTACATTTAGTACGATAAGAATAAAGTCCATCCAAGTCTGTAGCTTCCCATTATTGAAAGAATTTTTAGAATCAGAGTATTGGTTCCATTAGAAATTAGCGGTAACACACAAAGAAATAAAAAAAAAATTACGTCTTTCTAATATTAGTATATAGAAGTACAGATACCTTGGACTCCCACTCGCAAACGAAACAATATCGATTACGGCAAAGCAAAGTTATCGATTTCACAGCAATTAGTTTTGTTTCGTCTAAGTAGCATCCCGAACAGTTTGAATCGGATGAAGTTTCGATATGAAATTCGTTCTGAGTTCAGCATCCTCGATGGTTTATAAAGTTTGTGGTCGTGTCGTTATCAAAAAGAGTAGAGATTTAAAGTTATACTATCTGCAGTCCACTCTGAAACCACGATTGCAACTCGATTCGAATAAAATTGTTGGCGAAATTAAATATCGTTGTGTATGACTTTATTTTTCAACACTATTATTCATTGAGTATTTTGAAAATGGTGAATACCTACGCGGCTCTCAAGTACTGCCAGAACATACTGATAGGTGCTTGGCTACAGATTTTTAAATTAATAGTGGTAGCAAGCTAGATATGCACTAAAAATCCAGAGCACTACCATTTATTACAAAAAATATATTGAGCCCTTTTAGAGAAAAATGTTTTTTCGTGGTCTTTTTGCGTCTATATAAAGAGATACCTATGTAAAAATATTTAAACTTAAATGATATTTTTTTTAATTAAATAATATAAAAACAACGAAAAAATTTTCAACTAGCAAACGCTTTTTTGGTACACTACCCTTCTCTAATCTCTTCATTTGGTTACCTTGAAGAAATCACTTCAAGCGGTAAGACCGTCCTTTGATTACGGTAAAAGAGGTTTCTATTTAATTTTATTCTACAATGTAGTGTGCAAATAAAGAGATCTGTCTAAGAAAGGAAAAACATTTATTCGTGTCATACAAAATATAACAATATATTAAAAATACATGAGAAGCTTATAAAAAACCTTTCCTTACGTACCCTATTCTTGGAGCAATCGTCACTTTGCAAATATCACTCTAAATCACAGTGTAACTAGGTCAGTAGGTATTCAACACCGAACGGAAGAGGGAGATTCTCAAGGAGCCCGCCTGTATTATTGCTTTTGAATCTCAGCGAGTGATACGGATTTCCTTGCCTGGTGATGCGTATCGGATAACCCGAGTAATTAGGGAAACAGCTACTTGAAACTAAGAATTACCTAGGGTTGTCTATTTCTCACTTTAGTTGATCACGTGAAGTGATATCACTGTACAAATTTTAAAATCATATTAAACATTTTTTAACCATATTAGGACAACGATGTAAAAAAAAACTCCAAATATATTACATAATTTTTATCGGTAGTATCCACCCGGACAGACACTCGTAGAAGAGTTATTCCTAAAACCTAATGCAATTATGATTCAAACCACTAAATTATCGGTCTAAACTCCACGGTTTTACCGGAAAAAGTTAACGGCATCCTAAACCTGTATTAAACGGAGTTTAACTCCTAAACATGCCATAGTTGCGTTTTTAAATATGAACAACCACAAATCTTGTTTTAAGTAGTGTAACCGTTGTCTAACTCCAATTCTATTGTGACATTTCTAATCATTTCAGATGTTTATCTTTAGACACTGTCTAGCTAAACAGGCGTCTAAAGCCCCTACTTTAAAATAATACTATTAATTTTACGGAATTGAAGCCTCTTCATTCAGTAGTGGGCGTACTAAGAATCTTAACCACTTCACCAAGAAGCGTGGAACATACCTAAGCATCATCTTTGAGCCACAGTATTCACTCGAGTGATAAATTGTTAGTTCAAGAGACAACCATGTTGCCATATCAACGTTTGACGTAGATTGTTTGACTTCTAGTGTTACTGTGTGCTTGCGGCCAGGTTAACTAATTAATGTTATACTAACATTATATATTTTAACAGGCGATAACACGAAGGTCTCGTCTCGAACTGTATGCACATCTATTTATGTATTTAGATATACCTATGTAATTATTTTTTTCAACTTACTATAAGACTTTGATAATTAGCTACTACATAAACACTTCATCTAACTTGGGTTCAAAAACAGTTGGATAATCTATTAGCCATTGCAGGCCTATGGATAATCAAAATGTTGTAACTCACCCAAATCTATCCAAATGTTGGAAGCATACGCTTCCAATGCCCCCCAGCATTGCCTCGTTGAACCGCAATGCTGATCCGTATGAGCCAAATACGTACCTGCACTTTGGTTACCCGTCATATCAGCCATTAAAAACAGGCGCCCCGGCAAAATTATAATTGTATATAATTATTTCGGTTCTGCGATCACTCAAAATCCCGGGGAAATAAAAGTTTGAGTTTTCTAAACAATACTTTACCTAATGGGCGCCATCTTGAAAAACATTTCTTTAATAAATGGTCGCCTGAGATAATAATAAGCAAAAGGGGCCATTTGCTTAATGAAAAATCGTTTATACTGTCATTCGTTGCTTCACGTTTTGTCCTTATCTCTAGTAGAAGAAATAAAGAAAATGGATATTTTCCTTTAAGATTTTCCTTTTCCTTTATGTGCTCTGTGCTTAAAGTAATATAGTACTTATTTACTTTTGTTCTTTTTCAGGTAATATTCAAGAATAGCCTTCATCGAGAATGATTGGTGAGATATACTAGAGCTAGTGAGAAGTATTTGCCATTCTAGATACAAAAATTAAATCGTATTTCTAAGTTATGTGTTAAAATCCGTACTTCCGTACTATAATAAATGCGACACAGCAAAATGGAGCAACAGATTGCGTGATTTTTTGCATGGATATAGTTTATGGACTGGAGACTAACAGAGGCTACTTTTTAACCCGGAAAAACGCATTGTTCCTGTGGGATTCGCCACGCGGCTGAACCGCGCTAGTTTAATATAATTACAATGTGGTATAATTCAGTTAGCGTAGGTTTTTTTGAACTAACTCGCATGATCGTGGTCGACGATGGCGGATATGTTCAACCTAGATTAGAACGCAGGTTCTCCAGTACAGCCGCCGTTCACACCGACAAATTTAGATATATGTATAATTATATATAGATAATATTTATGCGATAAATAATCCTTGAACGAATTCGTTCAAGAATAAACCCGTCGCATATGCAAAACCCAAACTTATTCTAATAAACGCTATATGAGTTTTACAGCCCACCAAATCCATGCACAGGGCATAAAGATAAAAATCATATATCTTACACGAGCGGAAATATCGAGGAATCGCTCTGTGCCAAATAAAATATTCAACGGGCGTAATTTAAAAGCTTCCGGGTCAGTTACTCCCGGTTTACCTTGTCGCACGGGTACTGATTGTAGGAATATAGACCTTAATCCGTTGAATTAAAAGTTAATTTGGACAGTGGAGGCTGGGTAAAGGTAAGCTTCTGTGATTGAAAAAAAACCGTGCTCATCATTATCTTACTGATGTGATCGGTTAATCAGAGACTGGAATATGAATCCGCCAAATTTAAAAATGGGACGTGGCCAATTGAATAGAAATTCAAAGTCATTGCCAACTGTCTCAAGATATATATTTTGCATAACGTTTTGAATACCATTAAGCTTTTCACAGTTTTTGAAACTGTTTTTCCTTCGTGTTTTTTTATTTTTTTTGTATTTGTTTAGGAAGCGATGGATGGCGACTTATACCTAATTTAATTATATAATTAATAGGTTTAGTACTTTAGTAGATTTTTATGTATTAACAGGGTGACTTTGAATTGGTATGTTATCCCGGAAGGGGGTGATTAAGACCATGATTGTCGACAAGGTGTGAGGAGTTTCTCACGGAGGTCTTTGAAAGAAAGTTATTCAAAATTTCCATTAAAAAAAATTACTTCAATAGTGAAGTGTGCGGCCTTTTTCTGGAATTATTTCTTAGCCTCATCTTATCAATATCATCGTTTAATAAAATTCAACATAGTTCAAGTGAATCAGCTGATCTAGGTCTGCCCGGATGTTCTGTAGTACAATTTTGAATGTCTTTTCTACCGAAAGGTGGTCACTTTCGAGATAACATACCAATTTAAACTCAGGTTGTAGAGGACACATCACATCTGAATCGGCTGACATCAATTGCCAATCTGTCACTTGTTATTACTAGAACGAAAATAAAAGAAAGCTTTAAGTAGTATTATTGAAGCGCCGAAAAACTATTTATTAACTTTGAATAGTTGGACACATCCAGACTAGTTGTTTGGAAACTCGAGTGAGTGCTCATAGCAGGCGAGATCAAAACAACGAGGTATTATTGTGTCTGCTAAGCCGAGAGCACATGAGATCACTGGGCTTTAAGCGAACCACACAAATTTTACCGCGACCGAGAATCCAGCCTATATAGCAGTGTGAACCCCCCAATAAGTGGACTTGAGGTGGACCGACGACCTGCGGGCTTACCGGCTAATAACAAGCTCATCATCGTTTTAGTTTACTATCCCATTAAAATGAGTGGTCGCTAGTCTTCGGCTGGAAATAATTCGCACTAGTTTTCTTTTTGGAACAATTTGTTTCCCGTTCCAGAATGAAAACTAGGACTAGAAGCCGTTGGATGCAAGAGGCAAGTTGCCAATCTAAGTGTCGTTCTATGGAGAGGCCTATAGGTATTCATCGAAGTGTCGTTCTATGGAGAGGCCTATAGGTATTCATCAGTAGACGTCTTTCGACTGATGATGATGACGATAGGGCTGACAAACTGTTCGTCTTGTTGCTTATTTATTTACTTTATCCCTGATCAAAGGTTATTTGTGCAAAAAATACACGTGTTAAATAGGTTAGAGCGTCTGTTCTGGTAGGCAGAAGGCGTGGGCTCAGTTCTCGTTATATAGTTACTATGTTTTTTTGATGTTTTAGCATATAATCAACATCAACAGAGAGAGAGATGCCTAGCAATCTCGTGTGTACCAGACTTTATGTCTCTAACGCTACCGTCTAGCAACTTTCGACTAAGCCAAAGTCAAGTCTTCAGTCGAGACGTCATAAACAACGCACCTTGCTTTAGTAACAAAAGGTGTGGGTATGTCAAGCGTAAGATCCACCCGCCTTGACGAGCTACGTGTTCATTTGGGAGTGATTTTTTTTATACCAAATAGGCTAACGTTTGACCGCTGTCTCACCTACGGGCAAGCGACGATGGTCCTTGAACGGGTTTCCTCACAATGTTCTACATCACCGTTTTAGAACTAGTATGATAAATCCGCACTTGTCTTAATTAAAATAAATTCTTGAACCGTTAACTTATCTTGAAAGTCATTGGTGCGGCGGGGCCGAGTCGAGATTCGAACTATGGCGCGTCGGATTGAAAGTCACATTATATCCCTGCTCGGCCATACTTGTTCTAAAAATGCGTAAAAAAGCTTTTGTTTTCGAAGTTCTGGGGTAGCACTTCAATAGTTGTGGGCAAGCGTTATGCTCACCATTAGGACAAAACTTCTCGTCTCATTTCTATGTTGTACAAAAAAGATACATGAATCAATATTATCAAAGCCATTCATGATAATATGGTTATTTCGTAGCACCTAATTAGTTGGAATAATAATTAATGTTATCAACACTATTAAAGCAGGGGTCACGTAAGGTGAAATATATGAGATCGACGTACTTGCGTGTCTTGTTATGTTGTGTTTTAACTTTTAATAGCCAATGTAATTAGTACGGGTGTGTAGTTTCTATTGTTTTGATCTTTATAGTTCGGTCATGATCTCTATCTCAAGTTTATGTGCTTGAAGTTGGTAAATATGCTAAAACTAGAATGGCAACTGACTCCAGCTACTGGAGCAAAGCGATATGTATATCACTATAATCTGTTTAAGAACGTTAAACAACTGAAATTGCTATGGCAATGGTGCCATTATCCATCACAACTGCAATTGTGCCAAAAGTCATGTCTGTCATATGCCGGAGGGAAATTGATATCATACAATACAATACAAAACTCTTTATTGAACACCAAAAAGTACCATAGAAATAACAATTTACATAAAAATAAAAAAAAGGTTGTACAATGGGCGGCCTTATCGCTATAAGCGATATATGTATATATGATTTACCAAACTGCCAAATTAGCAAAACGGTAATGGCCGGACATCATTGTGGTTTGTGCGTTACCAAAAGTGTCATTTGTCGTCACAATGACTATTTTGCCCCTGGTCAAAACCGCGGGGAGACGTTGGATGCAAGAAGTACATAGCCGTACATAGGCTTATGTTCAGCTGTGGACGTTTCCTGGCTGATGATGATGATACTAAAATTGAAAATAATAATCTGAAGATATTCCGAGACGATGTGCCTTATGCTAAAGTTTTAAGATCGAAAGTTGTTCTACACATAACAGATAGCAAAGACAAGTGAGGAAGGGTGAACACTGAGCAGGCCTAAACTCAATATAACTTTAGGGTGTTCGTAAATGTCGCTTAAGATAATCAAGTTTTATTTCCCATTGAATTGGCAATTTTCGTGAAGTTATATTGCCGTTAAAAGTTGGCTGGCAGTCAATTGAAGTTATCTTAGTATTTACGGTGTTTTGATAAAGTTATTAAAATTTGTGACTGTAGACCGCTCGGTTATTTGTGATTGGAAATAAAGACTGAGAACACGACGCGTTTGCTATTCCCTAAGGTCTTCTGCTACTGAGAGCCCTTTGACAACCTATCTTCCATTTGATGTGCAAATAATTTAGAACAATAGGACCAACTCCATGGCTTCAATACATTTGTTTATACATAATACTTTAAGAGCAAGTGACTTTTAAAAAAATGGAACCAACTTCGGCGAAAATATTTGAAATTTCATCCCCTATTTTTCCACCCTGAGGTGTGGGGTACTATTCAATAAATTTTATAATAGAACCACCCTTGAGATATACCATACTCATTAAAAAAAAAAAACATTTAAATCGGTAAACAAATGGCGGAGAAAAAGTAACATTACCAAAAAAAATACAGACGAATTGATAGAGTCCTCCTTTTTTGGATAAGACGACAAAACAAACATCGTGTGAAGTTTTTTTTGTTTTTAACCGACTTCCAAAAAAGGAGGAGGTTATCAATTCGTCGGGTATTTTTCTATTTTTATGTTTTTTACCTCAGATCTTGGTCATTTATAAACCGATTTGGAAAATTCTTTTTTTATTTGAAAGGCTATAATTTCAGATTGGTCCCATAGAAATTTTATCAAAATCGGTTCAGTAATTGGTCACTGAAGTCGGTTCGTCGCTTTTTTAAAGCAATTTTAAAATGTATGCTTGATTTTGTATCAATAAAGAGTTTATCTATGTTATTTTTTATTTCACAAGGTAACGAGACGCATAACCATTGTATTACCAACTCAACAGGACACCATCTGCGGTTCACTCACTTTTTGTAACATTGTGTTTCATAACTTCAATTATCATAATAACTCTCGCCCGCTCGAATTCTCTTCAGCAAACAGATGACCAGCATCCACCACATTATCGAGCTGCGGCAGCCAAGATTCATTGCAGTTCTGCCGAGGTATTCGGTCGATATGAGTATAAGCTTGGAAGCAAGCCAGTTGCTTGCCATACTAGAAAAACTTGAGAGGCGAAACCGCTGCGCTTAGTGGAACCAAGTTACGTATAATAATCTTGGAATTGCGTGCGAATATTGTTTCTAATTACAGTGTTAGCTTTTACTGTAATGAAGCTTGAACAACAATTAAGTTTCCTTCATTATTTACTTAGTTTTTAACTGTACTATGTTATTTCTTTTTTATAAACGTTTCTGTAGAAATACGTAAACCTTATTGGACCACTTTGCTATTCATCTGGACGTTCGTTAGAGTTATAGTGAAGGTATGGCGAACCTTTATTGAAAAATAAACCTATTTTATTAAAAAAAAAAGCAATAATTGGGCAGTGACGTACCGATAAACAATTGAACGAACGAACGATTGAAATTTATAGTTATTGCGATGTCTGCTGTTGCAAATTAGATGTTGATATCTTAAATTATGGTTATACTTGTTCTGGATCTTAAGAAAATGAAAAAAATAATAAATCAAATTTTCTAATATAAAATAGTGATGTCATACTTAGGTATTCGAATTCAGTAACTTCGTAGCTAACCAAATTAAATTAACCTAGATTCCTCTAAAATAAACTAGTTTTTCGGCAAAAAGTGACATTACTCGCAGACCTTACAGCTTTTACTATGGTAAAATATGACGCGAGGCTTGAATATACCAGCTATAAGGGCTCTGACCTACTGGAATATTCGAGCACTTATGTGGGTGACGCCGAATAAATTCGCGCTGATATGTGCCCCAAATAACATTATAATTTGGGTTTATCCTAGTCATAAGTGAGCCAGCATTTTCCGGGATATCGTTTATCATTTGGGCCTTTTTCGAATCATTTGACATATTATGAGGCTAATATAAAATTCATGAATGGAGTTAGTAACCTACATAAACGATTCAGTAACTACTGAATCTGTATTTCGGAAAATTGAATTTTTTTTTAAGACGCGATAGTGACCACTATGTGACGTCTAGAGGTCGTCGACAGGATTGCGTCACCATTTAGAGCCGTTTGATATTCCTCCTGTCCCAAATACTTTGCTTCTACTTCGTTTTTTTATAGTAAATGGGCGTTTGACAGCCATCCTGATGTTTAGTAACGATGTGGTCGGCAATGTAGCACACAAGACACTGGTTCACTCGTGTCTTGAAAACTCACAGACTACTGTCTGTGAGTTCGCCTGCGCGGCACAGCAATGCGCTCGTTACCCTGAGACATTAGGTATTAAGTCTCATAAGCCCAGTAATTTCACTAGATACTCTGCTCATCAAACCGGAACACAGTAATGCTTGCACACTACTGCTTGGCGGCAGACTTCACGAGCAAAGCGGTGGTAACAACCCAGACAGACACTCGCAGAAGAGTTATTCTTCCCACTAACAACAGATGACAAATTGCAGTAGGTACGTGTTACGGAAGGTTAATGAGTGGAATTCTTTGCCAGCTTCTGTTTTCCTATTAGACACAATCGGGGAGTTTTCAAGAGTGAATAAGTATCCTCTAGGTGCTACGCCGTCAAATACATCGTCGTCATATCGTGGATAAACGTAAACCTATTTAATGTAAAATAAAGAATAATTTGCTCATCTACACGGGACACAGCAATACGCGCACTGTGCTGATTTGTGGTCTGCCGCCAATTATAGCACTGGGTATAATATGCTATACAGCAATAGCATACCATAGTGTGTAGCTAACTACAGGAGCAATGCGGTGCTACCCACCCAGATGAACCGCAAAATAGGTCTACCACCTGGTGCTATCTAATAACAGTATCGGTCTCTATTACCGGAAGCTTATGTTGTGTCCATATTTCATATCACGCTTCAGGCGATTGTTGGACGAAGGCCAGGGGACCCGCCAAACCTGCACTAAACCTATTAAGCTGCCGCGTCGAGAAATTGCATTTCACGGCATATTTTCACCACATCTCTCGTATCTAATCACTAATGTGGTTATATACCACGATATACCGCTGTGTATATATCGCTGTAGCGATACTGAACTTTGACGAGACTGCGCTGCTCCATGTGACGATCTTGATGAATGTTGTATTAAAATATACATTATAGTTCATAAAAAAAAATTAAATAAAAAAATAACAGGAAAATAGCTGGATTCTAACAGATTCGTAGGTATCTGATAGGTCTTACCTTCAAAACTTAATGCTTAAGTCTTCCTTTCAAAGAAAGGGTACGCTAACAATCCATCATGCGGGTTTTGAGAAGATTTATAGAATAGAAGAAATAAGTACCTTTTCTAGATGCGATAAGACGAAATTGGTTTATCCAAATGTAAAACATTTCGCCGTGTTAAAAGTATTCTGAACCTTTTTTTAAGGTTTGACTTAATCCTAACTAAATGCGAAAATGTGTTTGTTCATCCATGTCCAGATTTATGGTTTTTTTGGGAAATATTTTTTTTTTCTAGGCATGGTGTTGTTTCTCAGATTGATTGATTTGGCTTCTCAGATTCACCTTCTGCTGTAAAATATTTTTCACCACACTTGTTCGTAAAGTGGATCCTATTACCTCGCTCATAATTTAAGATATTAAACAAGCTTGCTCTTTACTTTACATTACCGCACTCGTGTTTTATGAAAATGTCTCTATTAAGTTAAGTTTGTACCTCACTGCGAGTTATATGTATGTTGATGAAACATTCTTAATTTAACGCCATTTCCCGCAAAAATTTATAAAAATACAGGTCTGTTTATTTCGCGTGCTATATTATATATATTACATTATACACTTTGCTCCCTTTTCGATAATAATTACACCTCGTGTCTGATGACCAACTCAACACACTTGTATCATAATGTACTATTATTAAAATATTTTGTTTCAAAGTCGCAAAAACTTTGACATATCTAAAGCTAAGCTCCTTTTTTCGCGAAAAGGTAGGGACCGAGTAATACATCATTCGGCAGCGGATTTGCTGAATCCCTGATTCTAGATAAGTTTACCTAAAAAGACTGCCTATTTTAAGGTTGAACAATATCTAAATTTCCAGCCACCCTATTGTTAACTTAAACCAAGTTATTGAGGATGTTGTACCGAGAAACGCTTTTCCATTTCATTACTTTCCACCGAGGCACGAAATACTTACCGGTAAAAAGCTTATAAGCAACGCTTTCCGATGGAATAGGAATCTATAAATATTTATACACTTGGCTTCAAAGCCGCCTTTATTATCTAAAAGCACCCGAAAATTTAGCTCCGTTTACGCCCGTATTTTTGCTACTGCCAACAATATGGTACTATTGAATATTAAATTTAGAATAGCCAGTCGCGTAAATCTGGTCATTAATTATACCAGGTCACTGGACAATGTGCCTCCGATAACGGCTTGCATTTAGCAGTCAGTGGAATTGGAACAGTTTCTCGACTAAAGTTGGCATAGTGAAAATCTATCTATACATATAAATAAAATTGAAGTGTCTGTTTGTAATATCAAACAGCTTTTACCAAATGCATATGAAAGTATATATACGGTACATATAACAACACAACCATTTTTAAAATTTTTGTCTGTCTGTCTGTCTGTTTGTTTGTTCCGGGTAATCTCTGAAACGGCTGGGCCAATTTTGATAAGACTTTCACTGGCAGATAGCTGATGTTACCGTAGTAACTTAGTACGTAAGTAGTAACTTAGGCTACGTGGGCGAAGCCGCGGGGCACAGCTAGTTCTAAATTAAACGTGCAGTATCATAAAATTAATAATTTATTTACCTCATTCCACTTAATTCTTCTTATAATCTACTTATCCTGAGTCATTCTGAGCCACAAACACAAAGGTTTCTGAACCTCCCGCTTCAGATTTGAATCCTTGTAAAGTTCGAACTCTGTTCAAACCGACCGTACTTTTAAATTATATTTTTCCGTACAAACCCAAGTAATATAAGTCTCTTTGAACTCTTAAGGTTACCTCGCTCACAACTCAAACTGTAAATGGGTCATTAAAGGGTCACCTAAGTGGTAAAATCAGTGTAACGTGAACCAACATTGAATCTCCAGGAAAAGCTGGAAAGGCTTCTTGTCTTTCACCATAATTTAAATAAAATTCGAGGAAAGAAAGTTTGATAGCTGCTATTTCTGATTATTTTTAGACGCTTTCGGCTACGGTGACATTTTCCATTAATTAATTATTTGATGTATCCTCACTCTCTTTTGGCATTTAGATCTTGCGTTCGTTGGTCTCCAAATAAGTATATATTTTTCTGAACTGATAGTCTTTTCCGCGCTTTTCAGCTTGCATTTCCCCCGTATATAGAATATATAGGAGGTAGCCTGAGGTAGTCTTACTTATTTCCATGTTTTAGCTTTTGTAGGCCATCAATAATGTAACAAAAGTGCTAAGTAATAAGTAAGTTTCTGCAGCGATGGTAAACTGAGCCAAGAATACTTGTAAGGCGGAAACTTACTTCAATCTAGTCTTTTGATGAAAGAAGATCGTTCTTTTGATGAAAGAAGGAAAAGAAAACTTCAATAAAATACAGCTTGTATTTTATTGAAGTTTTCTTTTCCTTAGTTTTGTTAAAACAGCGTTATTTGATCTTCAAGGCAAAGATCTATCAATATAAACCGAGTTTGTTGCATCTGAGTTTGAAGACTTAGAAACAAATTGAATCTTGTTTCCTTATTATGTAGGAGTTCGCTCGTTTAATCAGTCACCAAGCAGTGTGCAAGAATACATGTTCTCTTTTGAAGGACAGAATAGTCTATGAGACATGAAAACTGATCTCTACGGGTGACAAGCATGGTGCAGTTCGTAATTCTAAGTGGTACTGTAATTGCTATGAACGGACGTAAAATATTCGTTACACTGCTTTTTTGTTTTTTGCGAAGTTAACGTTGTTATCAACGTTAATTTCGCATAAACAAAAAAGTCTATCTAAACTTATATTAAATGAACTGGAAGCAGTATAAAGTAAAAAGCAGTGTAGTTGTAGTGTAGCAGAATACTTGAGCGTTTGTACAAATGTAAAACTAGCTAGGTTCTTTTCTCTGTGTAGGTACGTAAATGAAATTGGGGACGGCAAACCAGAACCATAAATTACGCGGACAAATGCTTCGTAGAAGAATTGTTTTCCGCAAGATGAGAATTATAGCAGAAACAACAAAATAAACTGCTGGAACTGGCATGCAGTCGGTAACGTGCTTAAACGAGATTTATGGCGTTCATCCTGACAATAATTGCTTAATCACGGATTTGGTGTAAAAGAGAAGAAAACCACACTATACGAGTATAACTTCAAGGTCACGTTCGTTCCCTTTTGTGAATAACTTTTCTTTTGACACAAATTCTTCTTCACACATGCACAATCAATCTTCAGCTATACGCGGTAGGACAACTAACCAATTAAATCGCATCGCTTCATTTCCGCTCTTGATTGAAATACAAAATTTATTTACGATTCCAATTTTCAGTACGAATAACGTTTGAATCTATTGTCAAACGCTTCTCGAGTTCTCGAATCTTCTCACGAAAACACATAGATCAAAGCCCTTAACTTTTTCCACGTGAATCTTCACAGAATTTGTATACACCTATAACCTGTTTTGTTTTACTCCTGTTGTCAAATCCACGTCTCGCGAGCATCAGCGAATTCGCAAACGTTTTGCGCGAGCTCAGCAAAACTTAGCTCAACGTTAATTTCAGGCGCTTTACTTGTCAAAAAGTTTGGCAATTGTGCCCGTTTCAGCTAGGCTGATTTTATGAATTAATCTTACGCGAGACAGCGATATTTTATGTTCGGATTTGTTAGCTATGAAACGTTGATTATAAAAAGTGGGATCTCCGAATATCCTTGATCCTGTTTATAGAACCTACGTTTCAGAGAAATTATAAACAAATGCAATGCACCAGAAGAACCTACTGCTCGCCTGGCTAGGAAAGTCGTTCGTGGATCGCTTTATATTTTTTTAAATTGAACTTTACGATTCTACTTTTGATTATGATTCTACTAATCTTCGAAAATATGGATAGGTCACATTTTTACCATTTATTTGTATTTCAATATAGACATGACAATCCGCACGTCTATTACTGAGGCCCTTGTCAAACTGTCATCATATTTTTAGAAATAACTTCATGGACAGTCCACCTTTTTATACGTAATCATTTGACCTAAATGACATCTGAGGAAATGTTATAAAATATGCACTAGATCGTACAATTTTTATTTATACCTTTTTTTACCAGGACTAATGAAAGGTCTGCGCGGCGCTGCTGTGCGCTTGTTACTCTGAGACATTATAAAAGTCTCATAAGCCTATTAATTTCACTGACTACTTTCCTCATCAAACCGAAACACAGTAATGCATGCACATTACCGATTGGCGAAGCAAAGCGGTGGTATGGTACTAACCCAGAATAAATCCTACTATTACCAGTAAAAACCAGTTCAAAATTATAACTCTTTTATATTATCACATAAGATTATGTAATAAGAGCTTTTAATCACTATTAAAATGTTCCAGGACTTTTTATAGCTATTTAGTTAGCATGCAGATAGTTCGTAACTGCAATTTAACTGTATTATACTGAGTTATTAATGTGTTATATATTACAACGTGACTTTTATATGAGTTTCCAGCTTATTAAAGAGCTCTCGCGCATATAGAAACTTTATGACTGGCGATGAGCTTCCGGTAATAATAAGTATTTAATGAAGTAAAAATAGAGCGAGTGTGGCCGAGCGGGGACTTGTGCGACTTTCAATCCGACGCACCATAGTTCGAATCTCGACCCGGCCCGCACCAATGACTTACATCAAGTTATGTGCGGATTATTCACACTCGCTCTAAAACGGTGAAGGAAAATATCGTGAGGAAACCCGCATGTTCCAGAACCAAATAATTCGAGGACACGTGACATCCACCAAGCCGCACTGGGCCCGCGTGGTGGATTATGGCCCATACCTCTCTCTTTGAGAGAAGGCCGGTATCCCAGCAGAGTGGGAGCGTAAGAGGCTGATACTGTGGTGTAAAAATATCAGAATAAAATGTCATTTTTATTAGACCTCAATTTCATTTCTGCGGTAGCTTTGTCTTTTATAAGTATGTAAACTTAAAAAGCAACACCTGATAAATACAAAAATTCATCCAAACAATTAGGGTCGTTTCCAAGATAGCTGAAATAAATTTATATATGTATAAGTTTATTTATAAATTTAAATTTATATACAAGAATAACTCCTTTAAACTTGTAAGGTAATGCTTAAAACAACTTTCTTCAGTGAGAAAACGTAGTTTAATGTTGAAAGTGTCGGGCACAAATAATGATGTAAGTGAGTACGATTCTTTAAACTTTACAAACGCATGTAACTCGATGCTGGAGTCTGGGTAAAGAAGAAAAGTTCCGCGAAAGATTAGGATTTATTGAGCTGTGAACGCAGCTTGCACAATGCGCTAAAGGTGAGTTAGTTTATGAAAGTTTAAGAGGGAACTTGTTTAACTAGCTTACATCGAGCTTGTGAGAGGGAATTTCAAGTTATTTTAAAGGGATCGTTTTATGTATTATATAGAGAACTTGGTTTTGTAAGGTTTTACTGTTTTGTTTACCCGTGACGGAACGGAGAAGAACACGAAAGTTTCCATTTATCTCCAAAACGGTTGGACCGATTTAGATACGGTTTTCTTTATAAGGTTTGCGATTCATCGGCGATGGTTCTTAGATGTTATGTTGTTAAATATATAGGGAGCGCTGCAAAATAAACTTATACGAATTCTCAAAAAGCATAAAACGATAGCGTAAAGAAAAAATTTGAAAAAACCCTCGTAAGATATAAATATACTTGATTGAAAAGGGATTCAATAAAATTTTTGAACAACTCCCGACTCCGAGAAAATTGGTCGTGGCTACCATTGCTGTTTCCGTTCCCAGGTTCAATTAAGCAGCAGTAACAGCAAGGAATGGCAGTTCAGACGAAATTGCATGGAGACGGGAGCATTGAAAAAAAAATTTAGTCCTTTTTCAACCAAGATTACATCCGTCGTGGGTTTCTGCAAAATTTCTAATTTAGGTTTTATTTTAGAACAGTAGTACAATTCTCCATTTTTGGGAAATACGATACAAAAAAATAGATACAATGCCTAATCTAATCGCTAAAAGTGCTTCCAGACAAATGTAAACAAGGACGATAGTGTAAATGCGCAGGCACTGCTTTGCGCTCGTTACCCTAAGACTAGGTGTTAGTCCTACCTATTAAATAATACTCTACCTAATTAGACCGAGTTAGGCATCAGTTATATGTGTAACATACAGTAGAGTTACCTTCTGCTCGCAGGACTTTAATTACTAACAAAATGCTCGCATGAGATAGCCTTTCCCAAAAGCCCACTCCGCTTTGTATTTCGCGTAACTAAAACGAACTTCAGAGGCAAATTTGGGTTCGGCAAGCACCATACCTACCTGAAAATTAAATAAGTAACTTCCTTCTGTTGTACGTGTATTAAATTCTGTTTGCACTCGGGATCCCGGGAACAGGGAACGCAAAACCCCGGAGAAAAAGACTAAAACTCATATTGAGTTTTAGTCTTTGCATGGACAGTTTTTTTATTTAGGTTCTGTTTAAGTGAGTTTACAAGGCTAAAATCCAATGAAATGAAAGTTTTGCATGCAGTAACGACTCTGTTACATTTCTGATTACGTTATAGGGTTTTTAGTACCTACCTACATACTTTATGTTATAGGTTGTTTAAAATCATTATTGAATGGTGTAAGTTTTTATACGAGTGACTTGATAGGAGAGCCAATAATTGGGCTCTGTGGCGCGCCTTGCTAGGAGCTTGTATCCAGAGCTGTGGACTGACGTAGGCTGAAAATGCTTTTTTTTAAATAGACACGCATTCACACGAGTTAAACTATATTATATGGTGCCCACTCAGATGACTATCCCAAATTGATTATCAGATATACCGTTGCATTTTTCGTAATCTAAGCCTAAGATTCTGTGACGAATCTTAGCGTGGACTCTGCATGATTTCATATGTCAAATCTATACCTACAGTTTTGACATATACAAGCAAAGTCCATGCTTAGACTCATCTCTAAATCGTAGCTCAAGTTTAATCGATTTCAATGTCGATCGATTTCACGTATCTGAGATTGAATGAACATTTGTTACAGTAGAGTTAATATATTCGAAGCAATGTCGTCTAGATGTCATATCGTAACCCCACGACTCGCGCATATGAGTGCTTACGTCTCGTTTAAAAAGCAAACTAGACTTCCTCAGAAACCGGATAAGCAACGAAGTATGGTAGGTTCTATTAGCACCCCAGCTTCGCAGAGCACTTCACAAAGGCCTGCAGGTAAATGACCTGCACGAGGTGAAAATTCACGTATCGCGTTAGAAATTCCATTTAGTTTTCATTTTACCCGTTAGCGCTCTCAGGTGGGTTGTAAAATAAGAATTGGTGGCTGTGCTGGCTATTGAGCGCGGCTTCGTGCTCGGTGGCTGGTGAAACCGTTTTGTGCTATCGCTTAAATAAGCTTCAGAGTTTGTGCTGAATTAGTTCAGTTGGTTTTCTTCAGAAACCAAAAACAAAATAGCAGTCTTTTTATTTTGTAACTTTTTTATTTAACAAAATCCACAGCTTATTATTATTTAGCGTGATGCCTCAGTGGTAGTGATATAGGCATCCGATCTGTAGGTCGACGGTTCGAATCCTACAATGAACTAGAGCTTCTGATGAAGGAAAACATAGCTTATATTGGTTTGCCCGGCTAGCTAAGTTTCGCTTCGTGAGCGTTTTTTGATTATTAGAAGTAGACTTACGTTTGACCGAGATCACAATGCGGTGGACGATGAAGCACGTTTGCCTAGAAGTGTTAAAAGGGGCATAAGTATGAGAGAAAATAAGTATTGGTTAAGGGTATTGGTTTATGTGTTATGTCGTGGTTTTGTCAGTGTAGGTAATTTTCTTTTGCAAATAGATATAAAGTCTGGCTACACTTATAATCTATCTATGAAAAGGGATCAGTGATAAATGAACAGTCAGCCTATTTTCCACAAAGCTCCTTAAACAAAGACAATTAGTAATAACCCAACAAATACACGAAAACTCTTCTTGAAGATATGAAATTTATTCAAGAATCGGTTTCGTGGGCTGAAATCGCTAAATTGATGTTTACTTAAGAGTCGCGGGATTTATAGCTTGTAATATTTGAGTCTAAAGGATGGTACTCACGTTCGCCACGCGAAGTTTGGTTCGCTAATTCGCGAGCGAAATGTTCGCTACATCACCACGCGAAATAATTGTTTCGCGAGCCAAACATTCCTAAAATACGCACTCGCGAGTGGAATGCCCTTGGTCATTCGATGTGTAAGTTTTTTAAAGGTTGGTGTGCAAAGGCTCTATAATTAACTAGAAACTTGCTAGGTGCGGGGCCGATAAAAAAATGTAACTTCAGTATGATAATAATTTAACGTTTATTTCTTTGTGATTAATATAATTTTATACAATTTGTTAAATCAAATTGTATAAACGATAGTATCTAGTTCTTCACTTCTTGATTTTCAGTTTTTTATCCATAAGTTCTTGCCACACAAGGAATCCTAGAGTAGGGAAAATAAAAATTAAAAATGACAAGGAAGGCAAATACATAAAGAAACATGTTAAAATTAAAAATACATCCTTTTAGCAAAATGAACGCCTGCTATTTTTGGCAAGACGGTAATACGAGGTGGTTGGACTAACTCTTCTGCGAAGTCCGTCTGGGAAGGTACCACCACTTTGCTCTTGTAGTCTGCCGCCAAGCAGTAATGTGCAAGCATTACTGTGTTCCGGTTTGATGGCAGAGTAGTCAGTGCAATTACTGGGCTTATGAGACATAATACCTAATGTCTCAGGGTGAAGAGCACATTGCAGTGCCAATCAGGCCTGTGCCTTTCCAAGTTCTGAGTGGCACTGCAATAGTTACGGGCTGTCGTTATGCTTTACCACAAGGCAAACGACCAGCTCGTCTCGTTATACAATACTATAAAAATATATACCTAGATACATAGATACACAGTGTACAATTTACCCTCATGAAGTTTCTTCATACCGAACGATACAGGCTTCAAGGTACTAATTTTGTTGAACATTGATGATGAAACGTGCTTAATACTCTCTGTGTTAATGCCATAAAGTGGCTTGGCTTATCTTTTCTCTTTATGAGGTATGATTTCTGCACGAAGGCTCACTAAAATTGAAGCGACTTTAAAATAAGCTGCTCGTGTGTACATTGTATACTTTCTTAAGATTAATATTTTCTGGGTGTGTTCTTGGGAGATGTGGAGCTTATATCATTAAAATTTAACCAACAAGGACGTTTTGTATAAAAAATTAAGAATATAATACCCACAAATACAAGCACAAAAAGTGGAAAACATCTCTGTAAAGGTTGGACTTTCAATGGCAGATAGCTAATGTTATAAGGAGTAAATTAGGCTAAGCCTGGGCGAAGCCGCAGGGCACAGCTAGTCTGATATAACAAGCTTTTGTTCAAGCCAAATTGTAAACGTAACTGACTCGAAATTTCGGCTTCCTAAACTCACCGTGCTTGGTGACAGACTTTAATCTTAAGAGCCAGATGAGTACTACGAGTGGCGACAACAAACCCAGAGACATAGTGTAGACCGGCCCCTATACACTGACCTGATCTGGTCGAAACCGCGGAGAGCCGTTAGATATAAGAGGCGAGTAGCCGAACCAAGCGGCTATGGCGATGAGGTAGACCTATGTTCAGCAGTGGATGTCTTCCAGCTGATGATGATGATTCTGATGATGATCAGAAGACGACTTCTCTACCACTGAGCCATATTCACTTTAAATTAAAATTACTATAGAACTACTTACATTTAAGGACACCAGAAGTTTCTATCTTCACTGGTATTCCCAGAAAAAACGCGCTGTAATAGCCATCAATATCTGAATCTTATCTGTCCATTATTTATGTACATACATAAACTGAGGATAAATAAGCGCTTTCTTCGCTTTACACCCGCGTATTATAATTTACGAAGTTATGAAAACGCTTAACACAGAATATTACTTCGACCTCTCTTAAGTTTATTTTCAAGTTATTCTGTCGGTATGATTGAAAAGTGGAAAACGTAAAACATAATTATGAACATGGTTATTAAAAATTACGATGTCGTTGTAAAAAAGTTTATTACGTAATGTAAGGTAACGAAATCCACTCCTTTCAAATTCAAATTAAAAAATATTTATTGAATGGAGATCCTAGAGAGCGCCCATGAAAGTTTAATGAATGATGAGGTACCCGCGTTAACGTAACGGTAACGTCGAAATCGGAATTTTTTAGTGTAGGGCCCACATCAAATGGATTTGTATCCACTACTTTTAACGCTTACACTCATACCCCCGCACTAGGATTCCCTGTGTCGCAGGTGGCATGGACACACACAGATACACATCACAAACATCCAAGACCCGAGAGCAAACTTTATGCTTACACAAAATCTGCCCCGGCCGGGAATCGAACCCGGGACCCCTCGCTTTGCAGGCAGGGTTACTACCAACTTAGCTACGGAACCGTCAAATACTATACTACTCAATACCTACCCTCAATGTAGTGTCTCAATGTAGAAGAACATCTACTTGATTGTGCTAATTTTTTTTTTTAGTACCTTGCTGTTGGTCTGGCGACCTTTACAGCGTCACCGATTGGAGATAGCAGTAGCCCCACTATCACATTTATAAGTGTGATTGTATGACGATGTTTTCCACCCAACACCCAAACTGACTGTTGAATTGGTGGTTAATCCTAGGCATCGGTGGGTGCCATCATAGCTTTATCATCAATCGCCATGCCTGTATGTACTTTAAAGGAGCAGCCAAGAAATAGGACAGAACGTTTCCAAAAAAAAATCTCTATCACAAACACGCACTTATTTTAGTAAAAATTCCAAACACCTAATAAACAAAGAATTTTAGAATTTTTGACGAAAAATTTCAGATAACTCGCAACAAAGTTTCAAAACAGTTCTTGCGAACTTGAACAGGTTATTGAACTGTTAAACTTTTCGTTAACATATTCGACCAACTAATAACAGTTAGGTGTCAACAATTTCGCGCCGTGAGGTGGCTGAACTTTTGTTGTTGAACCGACTTATTTCGATAGCGCGACCGTTCGCAGTCATAATTATCGTCTCTAGAGGACAATTCTCGACTGCACGCTAATAATTTCTACGAATTTAGAGCATTTGCAGTGTTTAGTGCCTCGCTTAGGGTTGTCACATTCCTAATAATACTAGAAATGCGTTAGTGTTTGTGTTTGTTTGTCCTTCTTTTACGCCGCAACGGATCGACGTATGCATAGAGATAGTTTACAGTAATATAATAAATAGCACAAGAAATTCAGATAACAATTTAGAGTATATAATAAGTGGTGTAACGTAGTTAGCAAAATTAAATCGTAAATACGTCGTAAAAAGTAAAGCCGAAATATAACACTCGGTTTTATTAAGCATATTTTTTACTCAAACTATGGTTTTAGCGGCACACCAATTAACAAAATTGAAGTAGAATTTCAAAAGGTGGCAACCCTCTAAACCCCTCCTCCCCTCACTAGGTACCTCCTTTACCCAGGATACTCTATTAACGTAACAAATGTGTGATGTTTTATTTTGAACCCATTACTTTGCATAAGGGTCGTATTTTATAATGATTTATGTTCGCATTTCAACCGAATGAAATTCGCGAACGGCGTTAACATTCGGCTAACGAATGGATCTCGAACATGGACTCTTTGGGTCATTGTAAAAAATAATTGGCACGGAAAAATCAGGATAACGCGTTGCTTTTGCCAAAATATATGTTTTGATGATCGTATTTTATTGTTTGGGTGAAATAAATTTTGAAATAAAAGAACGAAACGAACGAACGAAAAAGTATTGTGTTCACCATCTTTTATCACATAGTCGAACCTTGCCGTGCTAGCATGCACGCCGTGCCAAAATTTTGTCGATGCTCTTATATCGTGCATTTATCTCATATTCGCACGAGAAAGAGCGAGACAAAACAGAAGACAAAATTTTGTCGTGGTGCGCATGCTAGCCTGGCTGGTCTTCTAATATACTCTTCAGCAAACAATATTTTTATGTTATACAAAATAGTTTAACTAAAACACCATTTAAGGCGCGTATATAGCAGCAAAATAACTTTGCTTAAAAGGTTTTTTAGTAAAATCAGATGGTCTTCTGGCACTGGAAAAAATTTATGTTGTTATTCATCATATTACTGATAATCTTGAAGTGATCAAAACACGTTTCAACATCTTTCGTCTGTTTCACAATCTTAGTGACCCACGTAGTTTTCCTTCTCTTTTACATAAACGCAAACCGACAGTGTGTGCAAAGAGGACAGAATGATGAAGATCATATCTGCTTATTAAAACTAAAAGTCAGTGTAAAACTTCAGCATGATTTAGGTAGCGAAGTGATGGGAATTGGTAGAAAAATCGATCGTAAGGTTGGTCTCTGTCAAACAGACAAACAAATAGGAATCTAAGCAGAAATGTGCAAGCATTACTCTATTCCGATTTGAGGAGCAAAGTAGTTAGTGAAATTACTGGATATACCTAATATCGCAGGGTAATCACACAGGCCGTTTTGTTTCCAAGTTCCGAGTGGTGCTGTAATTGTTGTGGGCTGACGTTGTAGTTACCGTCAGGCAAGCGACCGGCTCGTCACGTTACCCAATAGTATAAAAAAGGAGCTAAATATTAGTAAAAATATTCTCTCTGCAGAATAGTTACGGTTGAGTGTCTTTTCCATATCCTAACAAGCTGGCCACGCCGCGCCGTGCTAATGTTTAGTGCCGACAAAGGCGCAACAGGGAACGGTCAATTTGTTCAGTACTTTAGCGTGAATTTAAATGTCATTTAGAATCCTGTACATAATGTTTTATGTTATCATCTGCGAATGTGGATAATTTCCTGGCTTTCTCTAAAGTTTAGTTATCGCACTTAATGTCTCAGTTTCAATTTTCATTTTAGCAATAAATTTTATAAAAAAGAAACTTATAGACCTTGCTGTGAAGGTCAATAGGTGGGTAATAGTGTTAGTGTACTCTCAATAGGTATTTTTTAATCGAGCCGAGTTAGATAGCTTCACGAGCTCTCTATAGGTATTACAATTATGTTAGTGTTACTATATATGATGTCTTCTTATAGCGACAGTTGAACGTTTAAATTTGTCATCATACCGATGTGTTCCCAATAATCAGGCAACGTTGAATTACTCGAAGCATCATCAAACACCGCAAGCGTTTACAAACAACATAAAGCTACTTCACAACTGCTTCCTCACATAGAAATGTGAAAACTAGAATTATTCAAATATAGTGCCAACACAGCGATGTGAGCACGGAAATTTTAAACGAGATTCTTTTGAAGACAAAACGTGGACTGGGTATTTGTTTACTTGGAACTTTTGGCAAACGTCGTCGCCCTGCCACTGCTGCGTGGAGTGGAGTGAAACGCTCCTTCGGCAAACTTGTAAAATGAATATGCTTTGCAGTTTTGTTTCCATATTTCTTAATTTGAATATGACCCAGCTTAAAAGTAATATTTTGCTTTTTTAACAGCGTAAGAACGATTTCCCATTGAATTATATCGTTAGGCGCCCGTTACATGCCACCAAATGACCCCACGCCAATCATGGAAAAAACACGATCACTGCCTGACGCGTGGTATTCAAGTGGCGTTCAAGTGGTGCGCAAGTGATGTATGTAGCGTAAAGAGGAGCCGTCGTTGCTTTGAGCCTATTAAGAGACAGTCCTATTGGTGTTCTTATCTGTTTCATGGATTTTTAATGCATTTACTTCAAGCCGCGCGTGAGCGTGTAATACCACGGAATCCGCGTTTGTTACAAAACAAACACGGACTTATCTGACAATGATACCTACCTACATTTTGGTATGTACTGCATTATTTCGCTGTTGTGAACTAATGTATACAGATCTAAAGGCAGGAAGTATATAAGTTTGTTGTGAGGTAACTCTGTGCTTTAATACTGATGTATGTTGTTTCATTTTCATTGTGAAATTACGAGAGTTCGTAAACTTTTAACATTGATGGCAAAAGTTGAATGTTTGTAACCTTTACGTCGTAAAGAATGGTTAATGAATTTGGGTTTTTAGCTATTGTGTAGGCAATAGTGCAGACGTTTTAGTGTTGAGACACGGTTTTTTCTGATCGTTAGAGAGAAAACATTTCGTTAATATTACGCAAGCCTATATCATGTAAAAAAAATGGTTTATGCGACGCGGCTGCCTGCAGTACCAAAACGCTGGCACTTATTTGACTTCATCAATCAGCATTGCCATTCAACGGGGCAATGCCGCCAGAAAGCTGGGTACGCTGCCAACTGTAGTGGGGCTAGAACATTTGAATTATCTAGAGGCGTAAAAAGATCTGCGGATGATCCATTCATTTTTATATTAGAAGTAATTAGCAATAATAGCTGCTAATTTAGCAGGGTAGTATTTTTATAGATTTTGTTTACTAAACAATTTAATAATTTATTGTATATTTCTAAAACTAAACTTCAATTAAACTTTATAAAGTATCGCTGCCAAAAGATGGTATCCATAAATAAACATAATTATAACTGACTCATTCCTTCTCAGTTATAATTAGTTTCTTCGGCAATGTTATATTGCTTCAACAAACAAACAGTAGGTAATTAGATATTCGGAATGAACGAGGCAGTAATGAAAAGCAATGCAATTCTTGAAGCAAATGTTCAAAAGCAAGTAGGTAGGGCGCCAAGCCGTCTGCTGTGGTAGTAGGGCTTGGGCGAACTGAAAAGCGAAAGCGGGCAAAATTTAGTTCTAAACATGAGGGCAAAATTTAAAATTTACATTTTGGACACCATTGTCCATTTTCCAAGTTATCACATAAAAGCAAATACTTCTTATAGTTTGGCTACGGCTCCACTTATAGTTGCGCCTATTTAAGGGTTGGCCACTAAGACTCGGGTAATCATTTTTTTAATTAATAACAGTGATCCGAGCAGCTGGTACACAGCACATATATTACAGATTTTAGAGGTATGCCGTATGACGCGTGAGGGTCGGCTCAAGTACTGCCAGCTTGCGCCGCGCTTCTTTTTTTCGTAGACAATTCCCAAGTAATGTTTTCAAATGGACCCATTAACTGTACCATGCGCAGTTTCGGACTCGGGTCTAGGATACATGCACAAAGAGCTAAAAAAAAATTTGCGTGAGTTACATTGCTAATTCGCTCAACCGCTTTCCTGCTATGTCTTGAGCCTAATATCACTGAGTGAGCGGCCGGGTGGGGGCGAGAGAGCCTGCAACCGTTAAAAGCCTCGGCTCCCACAATAGCGCACGTTTTCACTACATTGCGTTTACTCGGATTCCATTTCCAATGAATTCTTGTTGTCGTTGAAATCAATTCTTGCATCGCAACGGAGTCACTCCGCGATAGTCCTGTCGTCGTTACAGAGTAATGGAATTCTTGTGTTAGTAAATAGTTGGAGTATGTTTCAATTCATAAATTGTTTTTTTTGTTCGTTTGTGCAAACGTAGAAACTTTTCTATTTAATATTAAATTTAACTCTAAGTGACAAAGAAATGGTCTGTTCGGAAGCTTTGAATCTGTTTTGAATTGCGAATCTTTAGTGTGAATGATCAAGTAAAAAAAATGTTATGCGCTGACTCGCAACACACTTCGCAATCGGTTGGTCTCATTGGACCAAACACGAAATGTACTATTTGAAAATGTGGGTTAAGAGATTGAAAGTTTAGAGTATTTTTGTCGGTTTTCGTTTGAATACAGTCGCGAGCTGATATCTGCCAACTGTAACGAAAATGTTACATGATATTATAAATGTCTTGTATTACTCGTAGCCTATTTAATTCTATTAAAGTTAACTTAATTTTCCTTATTTGATATTCTAATAATTACGTGTAACAGTTATTGCTAATTTATAAAAACAGCTGTTTACAGCAAACTCGTACGTAACGAGTAACGGTCCATAATAAGTGCAAGCAGGACAGCGATCACGAGCATGCGCCGCTCTGTTCTCGCCGCAGGCGCCAGTCGCATCTAGACTAAGGTCAGCGTTGGTTCACGCCTCTCTGACATATTTTGCTCGCACAGATTTGCGCGATATCTCGTTTTAACAATTGTTTTGTTAAATAAATAAGAATTATATGTACTGGTGGAATTGGTGAGGACAATTCAACCATAATTCTGTGTAAAGTGCAGTTTCAACCCCGCTTTAGGGTAAGTTTAGAATAACACACAAAACATCTTATCTTATTTCGTGTAGTTAAGTTCATTATTGCTATAAATCATTTAAATAGTTAATTTTGTTATATTTCAGCTTTTCCATAATGTACCTAATTAAAATTTAGTCGTAGAAATTGTCGTTACAAATTCATCATTTATTTTTTTTCCTACCTTCGATTGTAATAAAATGTGTACTTATTCATCGTAACAATTAAAATATATCTCTTCTTCATAGATCAGATATTGAATCTTGTTACTAGATTATTATTAGCTTCCTTCTTTAATCTGTAACTCCGTTCTGGTTGTGTACCACCACGGCAGCCTCACTACAAGCGCTTTCCTAAAATGCCGTTGGTGGTAACCCAGGACGGAAAATAAAATCAAACCCTCACGGAATGGTTTTATCAATTCCAGGGTTCACTGTTACCGCCTACTTTCCGCTTACTTCACTTCGCTTTACCTTGGACGTCGCCACCGCAAGCTTGCCTTCTTACCACTTACCAACGCGTTTACAACTCGAGGAGAAGAGACCGTGCAGCTAGAAGAGACGGCGGCCGCTCATTGCGAGCCGGCCTACAAAAGGGAAGTGCTTCCTACGGGGGTTAAAATCAGATGGGCTTTGTGACCTCCACGACTAAATAAATTTGTTGTGCTCACCTCCTGGCTCTGGATTATTATTAAATGTTTGTTCTTTGTTTAACTACCTATTTTATTTAATGAACCCAGGTAGGTGTCACACTGGCGCCTAACGTGGTTAAATCTGATTTTGCCTCTGTAGTTACGTGGTTGTGGCTTGTACGTGTGTGTGTTGTCGCTTTCTTTGGTTTGCTGGTGTGAATATAGCGATTTATGGTTTTATTCGTAACAATTGTGATTAAAATCGATTTAATTTAACTGGACAAGATACAGCATATAGTAAAAAAAAAAAAACTTAAATCTTCCTTGTTTTTGTTTTGGTAATATCGGCTATCTTCACACCATTAGAGTATATGGTAATTCTATTCTATTAGTTAATTGTTTTGTTTTCATCAAACCGGAAACTTCTGTTAATGATAATTGTAACGGAACGGAGCGTTTTCTGTCATTTTCTTGAATCATATTGTGTGTTATTCAAAATATACCTGCTGGTGGTACCTGCTTTATTATTATGGCGTATCCAATAAAGTTTTTATCGCTCCAAAAAACTGAATTGGAGTATGAAGTCGCGGTAAGAGGAGAGACTCCTGCTAGCACTGTAGCCGATCTTAGGAAACAAATTAACAAATTATGTCAGATATTTCCTTCAGAAGACATTTTATGTTCACATCTAGCACCTTTGGATGACTTACAAGAAATTTTGGAATTATTGCATAAAACTGAAATGGCTCTAGAATCAAACCCAACTGATAAAAACATATTGTCGCGTATAGAAAACAATTTTCACCACTTATATCACAGGATGAACAGAATTGTCAGCGAAAAGGGTATACAAGAGCAGTACTCTGAATGTAACAGGTTTTACAAAAAATTATACGAACTCTTACATCAACAAAAAGGCAAAAGTTTCGATCCTCTTGGTATAGCGGGTTCTAGTTCAGAGTATCAAGGCATATCTAGCCCGATTAACATTTCGGTAACTTGTGAAGGAAGTGGTAAGCTGTCCGAGTTAGGAAAACTTAAATTCGATGGCAAGACCTGTGTCCGATCTTTCATACAACGCTCAAATGAATTAAGAGAGGCTCACAATATATCAGACGCCAAACTGTTTGCTTTTGGTACAGAAATTTTTGTGGGCGATGCTCTTCATTGGTTTCGCAACGTGCGGGATCAGGCAACGTCGTGGGATGATCTAGTAGTTTTTTTGTTACGCGATTTTGATGAGTCAGACTATGACTATCGTCTCTTGACTCAAATTCGTAGTAGGGCACAGGGAGAGACAGAGAACATCACGATTTACTTGTCAATAATGTCAGGTATGTTTGCGCGCCTTTCTAAACCACTGTCGGAAGAAGATAAATTAGAAATTATTTCGCACAATATAAAACTGTGTTATGCAAGCACCTTAGCTTCAGCAACAAATATTAAATCTATTGAACATTTGCAAACTCTTTGTAGGAATTTCGAAAATGTACAATCACGGTTACTTCACGTCCGCGAACCTCCATCCGCAACCACAGATTTGGTTGCTCCCGAATTTGCATATAGACCGAGACCAGGCTCATTCAGTAAACAAAAACAGAATGCGACTGATTTTAATATGAATACCAATTACTATAAAAATAAACAACAACCTAACTTAAGCACCAACGTTAATGAAAAATATTTACACAGCATTGATAAGAAGATGGTTGATAACGAAAATAAGTTGCCTTACTGCCCCAGGTGCCGCAACAATACTCACAGTTTGAGGGACTGTAGTAATACTGATATCCTGTGTTTTAAGTGTGGCAACAAAGACGTTAAAAAACCAGATTGTCCTAATTGTAATAGTGCCCAAGTTTCAAAAAACTAGGTTTGCAGAATTGTCGTAATCCGTCATTTCCAAAAGATCGTTTCGATAAAGATGATTGGAATAATTGGTTAGAGACGATTCGTTTATTTTTTAATGCTTACAAAATTGCTTCAATTCTGCAAAATGAACCTTCTAACGATTCAAGACCTTATGTCAATATTAAAATCAATGATATTACGGCATCAGGACTTTTGGATTCAGGGTCAGCCGTTACCATTTTAGGTAATGGTGCTCACAATGCTTTAACTAGCAAGGGGCTTCTGTTGTGCCCTGATGACAAATTATCTATTGTTACCGCAGGCGGCCAAACTTTAAAAAGTAAAGGCTATATTAACGTGCCTGTGCATTTCGAAAATAAGTTCCATTTCTTAAAGATGTTCGTAGTTCCAGAGGTCCAATCTTCGCTTATTCTAGGGATTGACTTTTGGCGCGCTTTTCGAATATGCCCGAGATATTTAGGATCTCTTCAACTGTCTACCGCCCCTTTAGAAGACTTAAATGTCAATAGCCCCCCGGCATTCATACAATCTTACGGAAACTTAAACGACCCACAGAAGGGTATTGTTGATGATATTATCGCTCAATTTAAGGATATTTCTTTTGAACACAAAGGTCTAGGTCGAACACACTTGATCACTCATCACATCGATACTGGAGATTCTCTTCCTGTTAGGCAACGTTACTATAGGTTATCGCCGGAAAAACAGAGAATTCTAGCAGAACAGTTAGATGAAATGATTGAACTTGATGTGGTTGAGCCTTGCGAAAGTGCCTGGCAATCTCCGGTATTGATCGTGACTAAAAAAAATGGGCAGCCTCGGTTTTGTCTGGACAGTAGGAAATTGAACTCTGTCACAAAACGAGATGCTTATAATCTGCCCTACATATCGGAGATACTAGACAACTTGCGTGATGCGCGCTACTTAAGCAGTATCGACCTGTCTAAGGCTTTCTGGCAATTGCCTATAGCAGAAGGGGATAGGGACAAGACGGCATTCTATGTTCCAGGCCGGGGAACATTTCGGTTCAAGACCACACCCTTTGGACTGACAAATGCGCCTTCTACGCAACAGCGTCTTGTTGATACCTTATTTGGCAACTTAGATAACAAGGCCTTTGCGTATTTAGATGACATAGTTTTGGTAAGTAGCACGTTTGAAGACCACGTCCTTCTTCTTCGCTGCGTACTGGACAAATTACACAAAGCTAACTTAACCATAAACTTGGAAAAATGTGAATTTTTTCGAAGTCAACTAAAATACTTAGGATATGTGGTCGATGCGAATGGTTTACGAACCGACCCGGACAAAGTTGCAGCCATCCTGAATTACCCGACTCCTACGAGTCGTAAGGATCTTAAACGTTTTCTAGGTACAGCAACTTGGTATCGAAGGTTCGTACCAAATTTCAGCACGATCGCAGGGCCGTTAAACAAATTGACTTCTAACAAAAAAAATTCACCACCTTTCATCTGGACTGATGAGGCCGATATTGCTTTTAAAAAACTTAAGGACTGTTTAGTTTCTGCGCCCGTTCTTTCATGCCCGAATTATGACCTTCCTTTCCAAGTACATACCGATGCTAGTAATTATGGGATTGGCGGTATGATCACTCAAATAGTGGACGGGATTGAACATCCTATCGCATACATGAGCAGGTCTTTAACTGGGGCAGAAAAGAATTATAGTATCACGGAACGTGAAACATTAGCAGTTCTTGTAGCTCTAGAGCACTGGCGTTGCTACCTAGATAATGGAAAATCATTTACGGTTTACACGGACCATAGCGCCTTAAAGTGGTTTCTTTCCTTAAGTAATCCCACAGGTAGGCTTGCGCGATGGGGTGTCCGTTTGTCTTCCTTTAATTTCGAAATCAAGCATCGTCGCGGCGTTGACAACATAATTCCTGACGCACTGTCCAGGGCTGTCCCCGTTTCTTCAATTTCAACCGCAAATTCTGTTACGACTACTTGTGATGACTGGTACAAGAATGTTTACAATGGTTGCGCAACTAAGCCCGAAAACTATCCCAACTTTCAAATTAATAATCACGCCCTCTTTCGACTAGGCAAGAATAAATGTCATCTCACCAATGAATTTTCATGGAAAGAGGTTGTTCCCATGGACCTACGTAACGATATAATTGCTGAAAACCATGATGAACCAACCGCGGGACATTTAGGTATTTTTAAAACTTATAAGCGTATTGCGCTCAGGTATTACTGGCCGAATATGCATCGTGACGTGACGAATTATGTTAGTTCCTGCTCCACATGCCTGTCGTATAAAAATCAAAACCATGCTACTCTTGGGGAAATGGGACGCCCTAAACATTGCTCTCGTCCCTACCAAATGATCTCAATAGATTTAATGGGTCCTCTTCCGACAACTCGCAAACAGAATAGTTACATATTAGTAATCACGTGCTGTTTCTCCAAGTTCTGTCATATATTCCCTATTAAAAGAGCCACTTCCGAGATCATTGTGAAAATACTTGAGGAACAGGTCCTTTTAATCCATGGTGTTCCTCAAACTATATTTATGGACAATGGTAGTCAATTTATAAGTGGTCAGACAAATGGTCTCTTTGCAAAATATAAAATCCCCAACGTATTCCTCACTCCCAAATACACGCCACAAATCAACACGGTGGAACGTTATAATAAAACCATTATAACTTGTCTTTCTACATTCGTGGACGGCGACCACAGAGCTTGGGATACGTTTATTCCAAAAGTGCAGTTCGCAATTAATAATTCCGTCAATGAAGCTACAGGGTTCACTCCGTCGTTCCTAGTTTACGGAAGGGAACTAATACTATGTGGTTCTCATTACACTGACACGGATTTGGGCGATGAGGTCTTATTTTTGCCACGCGATTTATACGCAGAGAACTTATGTTGTTTGAGAGAGATATTTGATCAGGTACAAAAATCCTTATTTCACGCCCACGCTAAAAATACTTCACATTACAACTTGCGGAGAAAAGCTTTTGAATTCGATGTTGGGGATATTGTCTTTAAACGGGCATATGTTCTAAGCGATAAAGATAAATATTTTAGCAAAAAGCTAGCGCCAAAATATATAAAGTGTCGAGTGACTCATAAATTATCTCCACTTGTATATGTCTTGGAAGATATGTCAGGTAAAAAGCTGGGAACGTGGCATATCAAGGATCTAAAAATAGTAGGACACACCAAGGCTTGAGTGTTTCGTCACTTGTTAATCGTAATATTGTTAATAAGACGACCACTCGTTTGTTTGTTGAAGAATGATTTTATTTGAGATTTTTTTTTTGTGGGGAACTCATTTAACGGATTTAACCTTTAAATTTAAATCCTTAAGAGGGAGCGGCGAGTAATGTAACGAAAATGTTACATGATATTATAAATGTCTTGTATTACTCGTAGCCTATTTAATTCTATTAAAGTTAACTTAATTTTCCTTATTTGATATTCTAATAATTACGTGTAACAGTTATTGCTAATTTATAAAAACAGCTGTTTACAGCAAACTCGTACGTAACGAGTAACGGTCCATAATAAGTGCAAGCAGGACAGCGATCACGAGCATGCGCCGCTCTGTTCTCGCCGCAGGCGCCAGTCGCATCTAGACTAAGGTCAGCGTTGGTTCACGCCTCTCTGACATATTTTGCTCGCACAGATTTGCGCGATATCTCGTTTTAACAATTGTTTTGTTAAATAAATAAGAATTATATGTACTGGTGGAATTGGTGAGGACAATTCAACCATAATTCTGTGTAAAGTGCAGTTTCAACCCCGCTTTAGGGTAAGTTTAGAATAACACACAAAACATCTTATCTTATTTCGTGTAGTTAAGTTCATTATTGCTATAAATCATTTAAATAGTTAATTTTGTTATATTTCAGCTTTTCCATAATGTACCTAATTAAAATTTAGTCGTAGAAATTGTCGTTACAAATTCATCATTTATTTTTTTTCCTACCTTCGATTGTAATAAAATGTGTACTTATTCATCGTAACAATTAAAATATATCTCTTCTTCATAGATCAGATATTGAATCTTGTTACTAGATTATTATTAGCTTCCTTCTTTAATCTGTAACTCCGTTCTGGTTGTGTACCACCACGGCAGCCTCACTACAAGCGCTTTCCTAAAATGCCGTTGGTGGTAACCCAGGACGGAAAATAAAATCAAACCCTCACGGAATGGTTTTATCAATTCCAGGGTTCACTGTTACCGCCTACTTTCCGCTTACTTCACTTCGCTTTACCTTGGACGTCGCCACCGCAAGCTTGCCTTCTTACCACTTACCAACGCGTTTACAACTCGAGGAGAAGAGACCGTGCAGCTAGAAGAGACGGCGGCCGCTCATTGCGAGCCGGCCTACAAAAGGGAAGTGCTTCCTACGGGGGTTAAAATCAGATGGGCTTTGTGACCTCCACGACTAAATAAATTTGTTGTGCTCACCTCCTGGCTCTGGATTATTATTAAATGTTTGTTCTTTGTTTAACTACCTATTTTATTTAATGAACCCAGGTAGGTGTCACACAACCTCAGTTCAGTGCGGGCAAGCTGAATGAACCGTCATAAATAAATATGAGTCATGATCCACTATAATTATGTTCTTGGCGCATGCTATGCAGCTAAGTTTGTTTATCCTTTCATTTATTGTTTTCAAACACCAAAGCATGTGAAGTAAAGTGTGCATTGCAGCAGGTCTGAAGGTCAAATAACATTACTAGACTTGAATAGCAAAGATTCTCTTGCTACTTTAATAAGTTCTCCCTTAAATTACTTACTTACAGGCCACCCAGACCTTTCAAACACAATAGGCTTCCGTGACACTGTGATGTGTGTGCATCAAGTATTAAGTCTCATATGCCCAGTAATTTTACTAAAATAGTCATCGAACCGAAACAATACTGTGTGCATGCATCCATATGCAACTATAGGTACGTATACGCTTTATTTTTATCTTGCTTCTTTGCTTCTGTTATAAACAAAATTCAAAAGTGTACCAAAGTGAACATTATTTACTTGCCCCTCTTGACTTGCGCTACTAGGAAAACATACTAACATTGCGCGTGACACCTTAAATTGGAAAATATTGCTCGAATGCAACCAGCTCTCGCGGCAGCTACCGAGAATTTTCAATATGTCTCTTCGATTCTATTTTCAAAACAATTTTTGTAGCGCTGCATTTTACAATAAAATATGGAGAGTGCTTACTCTCCTGAGAGTTACGGTGGCGGTGCACTATAGATCTAAAGTGATCCTATGGGTTTTCATGGTAGGAACCTGAGGATTTGAATGATAAATAACTTATGATAGCTGCTGCAGGAATGAGCTGTCAAAATCTAGATATTCTGGCCTGCGATTTCCTGAAAATACATAAAGTTTTTTATTAGTACTACGTAACGTGAAACGGAACGCTATTTCTCGAAACGGAACGGTTTTTTCAGCAATGTGATAAACTACGAACAAATAATTTGTAGGTGATAAAAAGCAAAGGCAATAAAAAAAATTTACAGAATAGATGACAACACAGCTTATTATTTGTCAAAACTGTCAAAAATGACGTAACGATGACGCCATACTTTTTTAATGTTGCTGCTTTTTGGATATTTTTAAGAATGCAGTGCTACTGTTAATTAATTTTACATTTCTACTACGCTTTTCTTTAAAACTAGTTTAAGAAAAAACGCAGGCACCAAAAATTATTTTTATTATTCTGCTACCGTTCTTTATTTCAGACTTACCTTATTTACATATCTAGAAAAAAAAATTGAGGCTAGTTAATTTTTTTTGGGCATAAAGTACCAAGCTCCATACAAATTTAGTACAAGTTCTTTCATACAGAATCCATGTTTTTGCTACCACTAATATCTAATAAAAAAATGCGGGGCCCCCCAACTTTGGTTTGGCAAAACCTCGTTTTCCAGATAATTTGTGTGTAAACATAATTACACGACATGCCTACCATCTTGTTATTCATCTTCCCCAAATCCCTACTTTAGCTAATTTAAACGGTAAAAGCTAATGTTTGAGGGAATAACACGGTTTTACTAACAAATTCTGGGAATATTTCGGTGAATTCCGTTCTCGAGGCTAAGACACCTCGTTAGAAAATGATGTGTAAGCTCCTTGACTGAAGATATGGCGCGGAAAATGTAGGCTTACTTATCCTTTGGCTTCAAGTTTTATTTGAAACTTATTTCAAACTATTTCAAACATTTTCAAATTTTCATTTATATACGTCCCGCGGACCGATGCGGTCCGAGCGACATGTTTTTTTTTCCTTACACATGCGTCCTGCTGACTAGACTTTTAACTATACATACGAATATTGCAAGTTAACGAAAAGCTTGTAAAAAGACTACTGGCGAAATTTTGGCGGGAACGCTAAAATGTGCTGTTGTCGATTATGTATTATTTACTAAAAACCGATAAATGAACAGTCGAAAATTATGTATTTTCGACTATTCATTTATCGGTTATTTAATTTGAAATGAAATAATATTTTTGCAAAATATGCTATATATTTTTTTTACGTGCACCTGGATTAAGTTATAAAAACACAACAAGCATCGGATAAAACGTGCACAAAATTAAAAAAAAAATTTTGGTGGGAGGAAAAAGGAATAAATTTATTTTAATTTGATGAAGAAAGTGAAATTTCATGTCGGCATTCCCAAAAGAGGACGTCCTGAATGTGATTACTTCGTTTCATTTTAATTTACTTTAGCAGTATTATTAATTTGGATTACTTTAATTTTAATGTGGATGTCTTTGAGACAAAACTAGGCTTTGATTATTCAGGTCTGCTTTAAAATAATTACTCCTCACAAATTAAAAATCACCAAGTCAAATCAGTCATATTACAAGACTCCTTTAAAAGTTCAAGACTTCTCCAAGAGTTCTTAATAAATATACGATACCTATAAGTATAAGATGTTTTGTACGATTTTTATTGATTGATTTCTATTTATTCCTCTATGGACCTTTAACTTTCATTAATTAGCGAAAAAAGTGTTTCCGGCCAGTAACTTGGAATCCAATGGAAAAGTTTCTTACGACACGCTTTTGTCGCTACGTACGTACGCGCTTACCTTGCCTCTTATTTACACGGGTCTTTTCAAAACTTTTGAACGTGGGGAATATTTACTGTTATGGTGCCAGAGGATCGTTACGCTTTATAGCAGTAGGGATGTTCCGTTGATACGACTCTATTCAATATTTTCTGTTATGCTACAATATGTTGACTCATTGTTTTTTTTATGATTTAAATCAGTTCGTTTTCTTATTAAATGACTATCGAAAAAACTGGGAATCGAACTTAAGAAATGAGAATCAAACTAGAGTATATTTACTGAGTGCTAAAACGCTCCAAATACAAATTGGAGAGAACGTGTGACGTCACATATTCTGCGCGGGGATTCTTGATTCGGGAAACTTTAGATGCAATATTATATATTTTTTGTGAATATCATTTTTATTATATTAATGTTGTGTAATTCATAATTTATTTTGCATAAATGTACATTGATGGAGATAAAATAGTGACGTCAGTACGTACAATATCATATAGGTATAAACCTAGTTCGGTTGTTGCAAATAGTCATAATATAACTCCTTAACTGAACAACTTTTTTTACAATATTAAGGTATAGGTAATAAACAATTTTTAAAAATACATTTCCATAACTCATATACAAATGTCAACAATAATTAATACGCGAGAATATTGATTATTAAAACCCAAGATAAGTTATAAACACAAAAAGAATTAGAAAATCTCTACCAAATAATTGTAACTTTAAACTTTCATGATTTGAACACATAATATTTTAACTGTCTAACGGGACTTATCGCGCATAAAAATCCCTTTTAGGGAAAGTCTACCAAATAAGTCAAACTGTGCCTTGTCTGCTTAGTCCTTACTGTTATTTCACTGCAGGGAGGTCCAGGGGAAGCTGCCCAATAGTTGCTAGGCAACCGGACGCGGTAAAGGTGACGCAGGATGGATTCTATGGAATTTTATATGCAGGTATAGGGTGGGATGTGGGGTTTCATGAAAACTTTTCTGCCTGTATTGCTAAATTGTTATTGCATTTGAAATCTAACGACTTGTTTTTGTACAATGTTGATAGGACTTATGAAACGTTGAAAAGTGCTTTAGCTAGGACCATAACTGCATTTTAACCAAAAAAAGTGTGAAAGATAAAACATTTTTATACAATATAACGGGTAACGTAATATCCCGTTATCTATGTACCTACTTATATATATATACAAAGTGCAGGAAGGTCACTAACCCACTGACTAAACACGAAAACTCGAAACTAGTTGATCTTTGAACAATTACCTTAAACAATTAATGTTATTTAAAAAAAGAGTTTTTCTTTATATTGAATAAGTCGTTGGTAACACGAGCGGGTCGTTTGCTTAATGGTAAGCTTAACGCGGGCCCATAACAATTGCAGCGCCACTGAGAACTTTGAAAAAGGTATGCGCGGCACTGCAGTAGTATACGGTCGTTATCCTGAGCCCAGAAAATAAATAATAAATACTGCCTGAGACAAATAATAGAAACACTAGTTTTGAAAAAACGATCGTTACCTTTTGCGTCCGCTTAGACCGTTTTCTGTCTTATGCATAAGACAGAAAACGGCCTTGAATCTTTGAGATAGGTACGCTCTTACAAAATTTTGAAAATACTAGCTCCCAGCCCTCACGGACCTAATATTCCAATACCAAACGACTCAAATATAGAACCAGTAACGATCGATAAAAACATTCTTCTCTTATTCAGAAACATGTGAATGCCGGTCGCGCCGATAATTCGCCTCTTTGATGGAATAATCATGAAATGTACGGGATTACAGAAAGAAATTTTGCCTAGTTTTCCCCAATGAGAAGATGAAAAGATTATCTTGAGTAGGTCTCCAAATGAATAAATTTAATCTCATAAAGTGGTGGGTATGTTACGAATCACAAATCTACCCGACAAATTATGATAACCTATATGTTTATCAAACTATTTATTTACCATCCGCGTTTATTAGGAAAATCGTACTTGCACTATAATAGATAATAATAATGAAAATTAATAACCCACCTGGATCGGGCTTCATAAATTTAATTCAGCCTAAAGCCTATAAAATGTGGTCCGATTTAAATTATGGAACGGGAGTGTAAGCCTTTTATTAAATAGGTACGTCGTACTAGAATATTAATTAGGTAACTAAACTAAATTTAGGAACGACGTATAGGAAGGAATGCTGAAACGATTTGTAATTCGGAAACTGATAAATAATCACTAATAAAATAATTTTATGGATAGAATTTTATCTGATAACCAGCTTCCGCCACCTGCTTCGCCCGCGTTGTATTTATCTGTATAACCTAAGCGTTATTTCAAAATCTAAACTATCTACATTCCAAATTTTATCAAAATCGGTTTAGTAGTTACGGAGATACGTGGTAAAAACATTCACACACACACACAAATTTTCGCATTTGTAGTATGTAGTGTGGAAGTAGTATCCTACTTCCACACTACATACTACATCGAAGGGATAGGAAGTAGGATGGGATAGAATAGGATAAATGAATTTGAATAATCTGCCGATCGGAAGCTAGAATTATATATATTGAGAATACAGGTTGTTTGGAGATAGATTTTTTACCGTAGATGACGACCCGACCGACTTTGTTATGTCCAAATTTTAACAAATTTATTGTGGTCTTTGTTCATATAAAAATCCCATAAAAAGCACTTTTTACCAAATTTTCCAATTTTCCGGCATACTTCCCATTTTTCTTCAATCAATAAACCTTAGTTTACTTTCAGTGTTATCGTTCAGTGTTCTTACGGATTATGATGAGCATTTTAAACTAGACAAATAGTTCAGCCTTTTACAAGTGACGCGCTTCCTAACGAACAGCATTTTTTTATAAAGCTTGGTTTTATTACTTGACGGCAGACTACACGAGCAAAGCGACCCACCCAGAAGGACACTCGCAGAAGAGTTAGTCCTACACCTGGTTAGAATGCAAGTTGCGACAGTTGCTCCTGCGTTGCTATTGTGCTGTTGGTTTTTATAAAATTCCAATCCCAAACCGTTTTGCGAGTGTTCCGTATAAAAATACTCCAGATAGGCCCCGATACAATATAATGCTATTCATGAAGCTTTACCCAACCGTTCAGTCAGAAAAACGTAACCACGTAATCGATCCCAAAAGGTCGAGCATTTTTTGCGTTTGTCAGAAACATAGATTTTATTTCCGGATTTGTTACGTAGATGTTTGTTTAGGTAAATCTCTCGCTACTCTTCGATAGCGATTTTGATTTAGTAACTCTTTTTATATCTAACTACTTTGATATAAAAACAGATGGATTATGTACAAGCCGTTATAGGCCTATAGATAATAATTTGAATTGGTATGTAATCCCGAAACGGGGACTCCTGGAGGCCAACATTTGTTTTACGAGTTTTTGGAATTTGGAATTTTTCATTGTAGAAATAGAATTTAAAGTTAATGTTAATTCTACTACAGAGTTTCCGGGCAGCCCTAGATAAGCTGATTAACTTGAACGATGATATCGATTAGAAGAGACTTAGAAACAATTCCAGAAAATGCTCATCACGTTTAAAGTTGAATTAATTTTTTTATGGATTAATTTAGAATGGCGTATTTCTAAGGATTCTCACTCGTGGACAGTCTTGCTTTCAAACCCCCCTTCCAGGGTAACAGACCAATTCAAACTCACCCTGTATAGGTATAATACAGGGATAAACTAAGCAAGCTAGGTCTTTCAATTAGTTTTATCAATAAATATTTTTCTACTTTAAGTATCGGTTGCTTAATGCTATAAAAATGCGAGTAATCTTTACCATAATTGATTTAACTATGTTTGAGAAACCACTCTATACTCATATTATAAAGAGGTACAGTTTGTGTACGTTTGTTTGTTACCGCTAATCTCACCTAGGTTAGTTTGTTACCGGAACCATTGGCCCGATTCTAAACATTTTTTCACTAATAGAAAGCTATATTTTTTTTATATATAGGATATGCCTAACTCTAAAGCTGCCATTAGACGGTAATGCATGTTTGATGGTTATGCATCAATCACGTACCACGCGCAAACCATGGCAAAACCACGATCGCCGCAGCTCCTAGGGCCTCTACTAAAAAAATAGTTTCACAACCACTGCGTGTTCAATGCAGAAGCCGTGGTAAATACGCGTGGTGCACAAGTGATGTACGTAGGGGAGCAATCTTCTCTTTGAACTCTCTCATGGCTTTGAGGGAGTGAAAGAGATATATCTGTCCGTATTGCTGTTCTTGTCTGTTTCATGGATTTTTGGTTGTTTTACCGTAAACCACACGTGAGCGTGTAGTACCCGCGCTTGTTAAGCAAAACCGCAGGTATGGTTATTTCGACAGCAAAACGCAAACATGCATTACCGTCTAATGGCAGCTTAAGCATTCTCGCGCCAAGGCGGGATAAAGGCTTTCGCGCCATCGTACTCTCGAGCTCACAAGTAAGCCTCCGGGGCAGATCGTGACCTACGCCCGCTTAGCCTACGAACGCTGACAAACGGCACGAACGAATATTTTAAAGTGCACTCGTGTTGCCGCCTGTTATAAGTCTAGGCAAAGGAAGATTAGGTTACAGACTACGAGCTCGCCAAAAGACTTCTTTGCCATTTAGCGGCTTTGAACTTCTTACTGCTTTTAAATTGCTATAACAATTTCTTTGTCATCAAATGTTAAAGTGATATTATTATTTTTCTATATCTTGATAGATTTAATGGTACTATCTCACCTGGTTGTAAAGATAAAGTCGGAGGTGAAAACTACGCTATATCTAGAATAAGACACAAATATCAAGAGCGGTAACCGTAACACACCGGTAGGTGCTTGATGGCGACATATTTTCAACCTGATTGTGGTCGCTAGCCCATCGAGCGCTCAAAATTCTAAAATAAAAGGTCGCAACCCGATTAATAGTTTCGGAGAAATGCGTGGACACACATACAGCATACACCTATAAATATTTGTGTATTTGGATGCCCTAATAGATTATCATATTACATGAATATTTTGAAACTTTATGAAGTATTTTATTCAACAAATCAGGAAGCAGGACTCCTTGAAGTTTCTCTGGTGCCTTCCAACCCAGCGAGTGTTGACCACATTAAATGTATATTGCAGTTCCAATATTATTACAAACATACGTGTCGAATATAGTCTTCTTTTTTGAAGTCGGTTAAAATTACAGTACAAGTTTGACTTACTAGAAAATTGGAAGCAGTGCCCATAAACAAAGTCGAAACGTACTACATTAGACTATACACAGCCCTTCCGCGAATCCTTACGTTACAAAGTCAACACAATCTGAAACCTACACACTTCACTGCATTGTGTCTAGGCGACTGCATTTCACCCCGTCTTCCACACGACTTCATAAATAGCCCGGATCCGCCCGGGGCTCTACAAGGATCGCGCTGCCTGACCGTAGCTAAGGAAATGTACAGATATTTTCTCTTCGAGGTGAAAAAAGGTTAGGTTTTATGCTCTTAGTTGAGAGAGTCTTTAATAGCGCTTATTAGCGTTTGACTCACTGTTCTTGATCGGTAAGGTTATGCAACGTTTCTCTAGTAGTACTCGTAGTACATAAAAGTAGCTTATACGTGCACCGTCTCGTTCGCGACAAGTTCAGGGCGCTACTGCTTCACAAAGCACACTACGACTTACGTGAGTTCTTTGCTGAAAAGTTCCTGATCCACACTGATCCAGTCCTGATATTAATTTGTGGGGTAATATTCATAATTTTTTTTATAATTATTTAAGTTGACGTGTAGTGAAATTACTGGGCTTATGAAATATAATATCTATGTCTAGTGTAAGGCTCAGGTGTCAGGATAACAAGCGCAATGCAGTGCCGCGTTTTTAAAGTTCTCTGTGGCGCTGTAATTGTATGTTGTTAAACACCTCATACATACAGGTACGCAATGCGGAGTTGCCAGTAATAGATATTAGATTTTTTGATATTTTCCATTGCCAAAATTTAAGGGAATTCAGTTTTTACTGACGCCACCGCCATTATTAAATGGATAACGTTTCCTTTTATTGGAATATCAACAGCGAATAAGAGAGATTCGCCATACTTATTCTATTGGGTTATTTTTGTGTAACTTTAGAGGTCGACTTTCTTTTATTTTTCTATTCCGCCTTTATTTGACTGTAGAATATACCTACTCCTACGTGTATTTACGAGTCTTATGTGAACGTAAGGAGCACTATTTCTTTATCATTTCCATAGTTTGTTAAGCCATCGATATTTATAACACAGCAACTTTTGTCCGCATTGAATAAATAATTGATAATCATCACACAATTATCAGTATGTTATATTTTCCATCATAATTGTAACCAACATTTAATGCGAATAAAAATATTCTATTCTATTCACTATTTCCGACGACACCGATATTCTCAACATAGTAGATTACATTACTCCAATAATGTCACGTTCCATACTGTACTCATCATTATACATGTATTATATCTACACATTTATAAAAGAACTAGCGTCTACCCGCGGTTTTCCTGCGTTCTCATAGGAATCGTGTATTTTTCCGGGATAAAAAGTAGCCTATGTTACTCTCCGGTCCCTAAACTATATCTATGCCAAAAATCACGTCGATTCGTTGTTTCGTTACTGCGTGAAAGAAGGACAAACCAACAAACCAACAAACACACTTTGGCATTTATAATATTAAGTAGGATGATTGAAATATTATTGGTTCAGTGGTGTTTCGCAACTACTCAATTTTGCGCTTCTTGATCATAATTTTGATTTATTAACAGCCTTAGGTATAACTAATAATCACTGTATAACGGTTGAGTTAGAAAGAAAAAACATTGTGTAACTATAATATACCACGGATATACACTTGTATAGCTGAATATTGTTTTTTTTTGCGTTGTGTTTGACCACTGTGTCACCTGATGGTAAGTGACGATGCGGTCGAAGATGAAGCACGCTTACCTAGAAGATACCTATTCACTCGTGACTTCAAGATACCCAGGTTATAGAGATCAGGGAACACAGTAATATAGATATACAAACTTTTTGGATGTCGTGCATATTCTAGCGAATTGACTAGAGTTTGTCCGGCTAGCTACCATCCTTAAGTTTAAAATCTGTCACTAAGCACCTATCGATGTTTTGCGGCAGCTGCACAACTTGTAAGTTTAGTATCTTCACAACCATCAACCAAATCGCCACAGATCTGTTGAGATATAGTGGTTAAACGCCAACCTGTCCGGAAAAAAAATATCCAGCAGATATTCTCTTTATCTAGATACAACATAAACGGTATTATTTTCTTTGTCCCCAGATTTTCGACAACCACTTCCACTTCCACCACTCCAAGGTTGTCAAAAGGTCGCTTACAAAAGCACACGACCACCACGGGAGGTTAGAAGGAGACAACAGGGTGCGGTGGGCGAAGCAGCAGAAAGCGCTTTCAAGGAAGAAGCGGGATTTTCAGCCTCTTCACGACTTTACGTCGACAGGTATGGTTGTTCTTTTTTAAATAACCATCATAATCACCATCGGCTTTATTAGTCTCCCACTGCTGGGATACCGGACTTCTCTCAGAGAGGCAGTATAGGCCATAATCTACCACGCGAGCCCAGAGCGATTTCTTGGATGTCAAATTTCCTCGAATTTTGTGGTTCTTGAACATTCGGGTTTCCTCACTATGTTTTCCTTTACTGTTTTAGAGCGAGTGTGTCAAATCCTGGTGTAAAAAAGGATAGTTCACGAAAAGTTGCCAAACGTCACAGAAAGTTACGCGCAAATTTAAAGCATCACGAAGTTAGTCATCAGAGGATCGGCAAGAATTGGCTTCTTCAAACGCATTTCAGGATATTAATCCGGATATGAAGAGGACAGCTAATCTAACAAGGTTTCTTTAAAACTTGAATCTTAATACTATGCCTTACAACAAGCTAAAATGTAAATAGTGACACAGTTTATGCTTAAGTTTTTTTAATGAAGGGGCAAAGTGTTCTAAAAATGTTGGTAACCGTAGACTAAATTTTTTATTATAGGTTTGAGCCAAGGATCTTTTCAAGAATGAAAAAAATAGATATCTATTTCTCACAAGGGTGGCGACGTGAATAGTGTTAGTCTTGAATCATAATGTTCTGTGGTGTCAGTTTTTAAGGAGGTGAATATGCAGATCATATACAACCCAAACCAATAAAAAAAATATGCAAATTTGACCCCTAATATCACCAAAACGGCCTTAATTTGTATAACACAGAGTCACCTGTATACTTCCCCTAAGCATGAGTTAAAATATAGAGTTTTAAAATTATTCCTCAACAGCTGAAACAAAAACACATGACGCGCCATCGCCGTCGTCAGCATCCAAGAGAGAGACGGGTTCAAGACTAGAGCAGCAAACCACGAGAGGAAAGGGGCGGCCGCGGGCAGCCGACTCCAAGTTCCAGCTGAACGACCCCAAGTGGCCACATATGTGGTATTTAGTAAGTACCCTTTTTACGTCTTGTATCATACTCACAGATTACTCGTCATGGGACCCGACTAAAAACATACGTAATTCCTTCTCAATTAATTTCAAAGCCAAACTAAGACATTAAAAGTAGCCTAACTGTTTTTTATTTACGCAAATAACAAAATATTCTCAAAATGTTTATGCTGGCCGGGTAAAAATTATAATAGAACATATTTTTTTCAAATTTTCCGCCACCTCACGGTCAGTCCACCTTAAACACAACGTATTGAGGAAATTTCGGGTACAGTGCCGTACCGAATATTCAGACTTTTCGTATGCGATAAAATTTTTGCGCTGCGTCCACGCATCGTATTGCGTTGTGGCGTCCTTTTTGCGACGCGTCGTCTCACCGCAGTGTTATGGCCTCTTATTATTTCAACTTTATTGTTACCTTTATAGTTAAATTATCAATACTACAGTTCGCAACAAACTACTTTGTCCCTGTCACGTGCCAGACTGAAACTTTCCTACTTCATTATTCAATTTCAATTAAAACGTAAATATTGAACGCGCAAATTGTTCAGAAGCCATAAAGTTACGCAGTGTTAGCACTCATTTTGCCTCGTTTTGTTTTCCTTTAGCAATCTCCTTGAACTGAAACAGAAGTTTAATTTTCTTTAAGGCGAGTTTACTGCTTCTTCTTGAAATATTGACGAGGTTGAAGCCAAAAATTCGAGTTTTATTAAGACATCGCGGTTTTCCCTTAATGTTAATTTTTCGAGAAAGTTCGCCGACTCCTAATGGGAATGAAAATGTTTGGTTAACTTTGAGGTTTGATGGTTTTTTATCGAGTTTACGTTAAAAGTTTTTGAACAAACCTAGCAATGTACGTTAAACTCAGTACAAGAAGAATCTATTAATGTTAACTTAAACAAATCACTTTGCTCAAAATGTTGAGTGAGGTTAAAGTAAATTACAAATGTTATGATTGAGTTTGTAACTCAATATAGAATCGATAAAAAAATCAGTCTAAAAATGCAGACTTTATTTTCTTTTTATACTTGATAGGTTAGGTATATCGTCTGATTTTAAGCGGGGATAGGCTAAACCTACATACATTATAGGACTGGATCTCAAATGCAGCTAGTGATTCGCAGTGCGTCTCTCTCACCTCCTCTAACCGTGGTATGGTAGGGCTCGGACTATAGTCCAAGTACCACCTTAGATGGTACGATATTCGTCAAGTGGTAGGTAATCGTGGTTTTTCAATGGTTTTTGCGTGGTCCGTGATTGTTGCTTATCCATCAATCATGCATTAGGTGTACGGGCCGCTTACTTCCGTACTTTTCAATTGGACCACGGGGGCTTTAAAATAAATACAATTTTTAACGTGGCATAAAAGATTGGTGGCTCACAGTTGCGCTTAGTGATAGTGACAATATTTTATGCAATTATGTGGCGTGAAATTGAAGTGACATTTCATACAAAAAACCAATTTACTGGTACATTTTATAGTCTTCCGCAGACACAACTGTGAGGCCGATATTTCATTTAACTTTATCAACGTTGTCTTTTTTTGAATATTCTTTTTGTAACATTTACTTGATTAAAATACGTTCTGCCAATACAAGCTGCCACGCGTAAATGATTTAATACATCAAATTGTTTGTATCTGAGCGCGTTTCATATGTAACATTTTCTTAATTTGGGAATGGAACTCAATACTTCGTAAAGCAGAAAAACAATACTATGTCCATGCCACCTGCTACACATGGAATCCTAGTGCAGGGTGAGAAGCTTTTATGTTTTGCTTGATCTAGCTAAGCAAAGTAGTCAGTGAAATTACTGGGCTTATAAGACTTAATACCTAATGTCTCAGGGTAACGAGTGCAATGCAGGGCTGCGCAGGCCTCTGTGTTTCAAAGTTTGAGTGGCAAGCTGCAATTTTTATGGGCTGGCGAACCATCAGTTCGTCTCGTTAGTAATAGTGTAACACCTAATTATATACGATTATTCTTTTTTGTAGAACCGAGGGGGCGGCTTGGACATGAACGTGATCCCGGCGTGGCGGGAAGGCATCACGGGCCGGGGGGTAGTCGTCACCATCCTCGACGACGGCTTAGAGACTGATCACCCTGATTTAATTGCTAATTACGTAAGTATTGTAAAGATAATATAATTTTCTCTCACTACCCCGGAAAGATAGCTTCATTATTTAAAAAAGAATACGGCAATCGGCTGCCTTACCGGCTAACGAAAATCGTCTTCGTTTTTGACTCCAAACCGATTAAAACCAGCGGTCACTAGTCTTGGGCTGGAAGGAATTGTCTAGAGTTATCGCTAGTTTTCGTTTTGTAACAACTTGTTTCCTTAACGTTTGTTCTAAAATGAAAACCAGCGAAAATTCTACATAATTCCTTCCAGCCGAAGACCTAGCGACCGCTGTTCTTAATAGGGTTGGAATCGAAATCTAAAACTGCTCCCTATGTTACTTGGCCGTTAATTGCTTTATTTCCGATCTCGACATTAATTTACTATTAAAGTTTTAACCTTAGCTTGATGTTCACCTAAATATGTACATATCAAAAATTTCCTGCCAACGGGATGCGAACCCGCAACTTCTGGTTTATACTAGACCAGATGATAGCTATGGGATCGATCAATGTTAGCCCCCAATTCTTGGGGTGATGACTATCTTTCTGCTTACAAGCCGTGGCTCCATATAGCACTTTGCAGCGATTGCCTACTTCATTTTTGATATACGTAACCAATCAAATGTCGAGAGATTTTACTTTATTTAATAAGTGTGAAGGGATGATTGTCTCTTCGGTTTCTCAGGGCGTATAAATACAAACAAACAAATGGTTCTGACTACAACAAAAGTTTAATCGGCACAGAAAGTTACACGGTTACATCAGAGAAAACAAAACAAAAAAGGAATATGAGCTCGCGAATCACGAGTGGCAGTCACACACCGTTCGAAAAAACTCTCTCTACTCTTCATGGCGGGGGTGCGCGGCGACTGACGTCCCCCAAATTCCGTCCAAAGTCCGTCCAAATTATGGACAAAATTCAATAAAATCTTGTTCTAGTTATAAAAAAATACCTTGTCCCGTCAAAACGTTTTAACAGTATATTTTGGTACTCAGTATTATCGGGGTCGAGTGCGAACACGCGTAAAAATTTCAGCTGGTAATATCCTGGTAAATTGTTGATAAAACCTATTTTCACGTGCTCTCTATTACGTAGTCCCGATAGGCATGAAAATTATGCTGTAAACCTTTCAACTCGTGAAAATGTTATTTTTACTTTAATTGGTACGAATAAATGTGGATCTTATTTATTTGTATTTATTTCTGTAAAACTAGTATGATTTTTTAAAATATGTTTGATTAGTATGTTATCTTCTAACACCTTATGTTAGGCATGCATTTCTAACACTTCCATGCGATTTTAATATCGTTTGTGACGTCCTCTCAACTCATCTCTGAAGATTATTCAAGTGGACTGGATTTTCTGCGTTTTTGCTGTTATTCTCGAAAAGATCTCAGTAATACGCTTAATGTAAATGCCTAACTTTATAAATGGATGGAATTAATAATACTGAACGTACGCCCTAATCATAAATAATTATAAAAGCGAGACTTCAAATCTTCAGCAATGGAAAGGCAACTAAAGAAAAGAAGAATTAATAACTTGATCGTTAACTAATTAACTATGGTAGAAATTTGACTCAAGAAAGTTATATCAAAAATTCTACACCATATGTTTCTTTTGGATTATTAACAAAAAAAGTATATAAGTATTATCTCCATAATACAAGTTCTGCTTAGTTTGGGACTAGATGTTCCTTTTTATATGTCCCAAATCTTTATTTATTTATTTGTATCAGGTACATATTATTTTATCTTCAGGTAGCGTAACATTTTCCACCCCTTTTGAGACATTGAAGCCTCAATACCCAGATTAACAAAATCCCGCTTAAACTCATTTATATACCTCCCCGTAGACACGTTCCATTATCTCCTGATCTCCATAAGATTAGACACCCAAGTCTCCTGATAGGGTATCGGTGAATCCTTCATTTGTGCCTAATAATGAACACGATACGTGAGGCTAATGCTAAAGCATAGTTCATACCTGCACGAGTGGTGCGAACGCAAAGCAAATATAATTATCGTGCGACAAAATCTGCTTATTTTTTTTCTGGAGGCACTGATGCTATAGGGCTTTAACTTGGTTTGCGAGACGCCGCGGTGTGTAAGCGGTGGTAAGAGACTCGTAATTAATAATCAATGATGTTTTCGCGTACTTTTCTCAGCGTGCGTATCTACTTGTTAGGTTGGCTAGTACAGCACTCTTTTGCACCGCGCTTATTGTTATTCTACGAAGGAAGTTGCCAGACCATACCTGATGGTTCACTGGTCAATCCTACAATGAGTTTAAGCTGTCGATAAAGAAAAATACACAACATCGTGGTACATTTTCTGGCCTAGCTAGCCCAATACCTATACCTAATTTGAATAACTATTACTATTTTTGTGTTTTGGTACCCACATTTGGGCTAGTCCGCATTTTAGGCTTTTAGTTAACTCGCTTTGATCAAGCGAGATAACCAAACGATAACCTTATCATAACAAAAATCCTTAATAGAAACACGGCCAGATTTGCTAACACGAAAATGCCTACAAAGCATGACAGATGCTTTTATTTATTGTCTCACTCTGGGAACGCGTAGTTTCTTTCATTTCGATTCGCACGAATAGCTTAGACATGTCCAGATCATTACTAAACACGCGTCAAATTCTACTAATGTGCATAATATATTAGATTATCTACTAATACCTATACGGATAACATGTAACGCTGATTGAACACGGGATTGATGCACAGTCGTTCTGGTCTCGTCAATCAGGTACAAACTTCGTACGACCCAAATACGTTGTTTTGAGCTCGCTATATTTAGGGAGCTCTCTGTTAACAAAGGTGTTCTATAATAAGCTGCGACCTGAATGTTCTTGTATTTCACATTATTCAGTTATCAGTTACTCGTGAAGCAGCACTCTATAATGTATATATGGTAAAAAGTAGACCGAGTAGCGACCTGTGATATGAATATAGGCTTTTCAAACTATAACAAAAGCTGAATTAGTATATAGTTAGATTACAAAAGTTCGACCTTTGGAACTTTATGATATTATGATCAGGCATCAGTCGCAGAATATTCCACTTTAGGACGGCACTCATCAGTGCATTCGGCTCGCAAATGAATATTTTGTTCGCGTATAAGACCACTTTATTATAAGAACCGATTTATTGTATCACTGTTGTTTTCTGAAGAAATCCACAACACAGACTGCGTTGTATGGAATGGCGTCAACTCCTAAAAAGAATAAGGGTTACAAAGGAGATAAAACTTTCAAACAAATATGGACCATACGAAGATCTCGAAGATGTCCTACCCACCTGCCCTGAACAGCTCGCTGCTGCCGTCGAGCGCCGCGCATCTTACTTCTTTAAGGCTAATATTTGCTTCTCTACGTCAGCCATTGTAAGATGTAGCGCAGGTTCTCCACCCGACAGTAAATCGGTGCGAAATACACGGCCCAATTACCCATTTTTCTGAACGCCAACAGTGAAATTAAAGCCGCCCGGGCGAGATGAATCGCGTAATTTCAAACTCGGCTTTTGTTCGGTGCGCAGATGTCACTCCGGGCCCTTTTCTCGCGGCTGAGGATTACTCGCTGTTCTGATTTCATCGATGTACTTGGAACGTTTCATTTATGTGCTGGTACACCTGGCGAATCGATAAATGCTTTCGATAGATAATGAAGGTAGCATTCATTTATTATATTGATGGAGAGGCGTGTAACTTTGTATCCGCACTGGTAAAATAAATATCGGTACGTTAAGTCGCAACCCTGATTGATTGAGAACCTCGATTCTAATAATTAAGGACCTCAGTAGAAGTTTTCAAGTAGCGATGCTCTTTGTTTTTGTCGTTTATATCTGTGTTTTTTTACTGTAACCGTACAGATATTTTTAATGTATGTTAGCAGATCCTAATCGATTTACCAAAATTTAATGTCTATGAACCTGTCTAATAATAATCTGTATTATGATAAAAATTGGGGTAAAATCAGACAATGAACTACTTACTAATAATATAACGTAGTCAATTTTACTCAAACTTTCCTTCCGTCCTTCTCAAATTATACGAACTTGAGAAAGAAATCCATTAAAATATTACCACTAGATTATGTTAAATAAAGTATATTTTGTAATTTATTATTATTGTTATGTGCAAATAAATAATTTATATATATACTGTAGGTACTACTTCTACTACTCATTCAAAATTCCCTATTTTTTTATACTAAGTGTTTTGTTCCACCAGGATCCGATGGCGTCTTACGACGTGAACTCACACGATAGTGACCCGCAGCCTCGATACGACATGATCGATTCCAACAGACATGGAACGCGGTGCGCGGGCGAAGTGGCGGCCACTGCCAACAACTCGCTTTGCGCTGTCGGCGTCGCTTTTGGCGCTAGTGTCGGAGGTAAGCTATCACATTGTGAGCATAACTTGGCGTCTCAATACGACATGATTAACTTTAAGCTTCACGTGGTGCGCGAGCGATGTGGCGGCCACTGCCAACAACTTGCTGTGTATTATCGGCGTCGCTTTCGGTCATAGTGTCGGAAGTAAGCAAAGAACGTATAAAAATAAACTTCTGTACATATACAGTACATCCGCTTATAAAGTTGACTGGCGAAATGTATTTAAGCCAAAGGGCTAAATGTCAACCATCCACCTACATCCTACATAATATTATATTATTCTGAATAAAAGTGTATGTGATAAATTCTTTTCCGCTCACTTCCATCGCAGATAAAAGAAAAGCCAACACTGCAACATTCACAAAGCGGTATTGAAGGTCGAAAGTATCATTGCCAATAAATAATGTTAACTGTACGAGTAGGTATCATTGGAAAGCGAAAGAGCCTCGCTTCAGTATTGCTTCTGCAAGTAATAGCTCAATAAAAATATTACGAGAGGAAGTAATATGATGAATTACCACACTCGCGCCGCAACATTTGAGACATTAAAAGTTAACACAGACTTTGTTGTTCACGCTTTCAACTTTGAGATATTATAAACTTCGTTTCACCACGAACTTAAAGCCGTGTAAAGTCTCATCTCGGTGTTGCCAATATTTACAGCAATAACGTCGAATTGGAACATAAAATGTGCAAATTACAATGCGAGCCAAACGGCCCGTAAAAGATTAAGTTGTCTCGGAAAAAAGTTTACCGAATTACGCGAAAAACTCATCGCACTCGAGAATACGAGTGTGTTCGTACTTCGTAGCATCTCGTCTGAAACAAAAAAGGGCATTTCCAAGTTTATTGTTGTACGTATGCACGTTTTATGCCTCATCGTAAGTTTTTATTGCTTCATTTTTATTCAAACGCTCCTCATTCAACTGCTTTTCTTTTATGCAGACAATCCAGCGGGCGGAGAAATTAGCCGTGGCCGTCATTTGCCTTCGTTACGTTTTATTGTAGTTTTATTATTTCATTATACTGATTGGTATTCTACTACAAGATATAGAAACGAAGCGGTCGAATGAATCAATGGTTTTCCATTCATAATAATGAGTAATAAATGTATTGATCGGCACAATGCAAATTGGGGTGCTTTTGTATACCTATCTGTGGTGATACAGGTTTTGGTTTTATATTGTTTTATTTTTATTTATTTTTTTTGTCGTATCAAAATGAAATGGAATAGGTATATGTAGTCTGGATGACAATACAATTTGATAACACAGAGCTGATCTGACGATGGAGCCAGGGGGTGGAAGCGTGTTTTTTAGTTTCTTTAAACTACACATAATTATTCATGTTACTAAAAGTCGTAAAACAAAATTGATTGAACTGTCAGTACATAAATCAACAGCTTAATATTGTGGACTATTGTTGTGATCGCTCATGTAATTGTCTCTTCTATTCTGTAATTTTAAAAGGATCTGGATAAAACTCATAATTTAGGTCATAATGTAGGCGAGCGACCTGTTTGTTCTTTTGCCAAACCCGTAGCCGTGACAGAGTCATTATCATTATTTCCCCATCAAGTAAAGCAAAAAAGCGTCTTGTACGGTCATAAAAATTCATGGTGCCTAATTTTGAGAGAGATACCACCAAAAACAACGCTTTGATATTTGTCGTTTTTCGAGGATAAACATCGTAAGAGCATCCATTTGAAGATATACGACCAATTTGGCGTGAACAGATGAAACGTTACATACACTTTGAAGTTTTGTCTACTGCCAGAGATATGAAAATGCCTGTAGGTCACGAAGTTATTAGCGTACTCGTATGTATATCGTGCGATGCGGGGAGCCGTGGGGTATATGTGGTATATCATATATATGATATATGTCACAGCATATATTATCATGTAACATGTATCTTGCTACGTGTATGTTGAATTACTCTGGTTTGTCTGCGACATTGTGATTGTCTTTCTACACATTTTGCGTCTGTGGCATTTTTCCTTGTATGAAGAACGCTCGTGTAACGGTGGAAGATATATATAATATCATACAATGGAAATAGAATAGAAGCTTACACCATTATAATACGTTATTTTTTCTGTGATATTTTTTTTTTATTATAACACAGTATTTCTGTACATACTAGTGTAACATTTACTTACAAATGTTACACTAAACTTGTTACTAACAAGTTTACAGTGTGTACGGAAATAACGTGTAGGAAGTTTATAATACCGATATTATAGTTACATAAAAAAGAATGTTGGATGGGACTTTCGCTGAAATATTTCTTGGTTTTTTTATTTTTTATGTTGGTGAATCTGTGTGTGAACAGGTATTTAGCATACATTACTAACCACAATACAGCCGTGCAGCAACGTATACATTAAGCTGTTCACACGAGAACTTTAAAAATGTTTTAACTAAGTAATTTACAAACAACTGAAGTTGTTACTAAGTTTTATGATGCGCTCTGGAGTAATCTGTTAAATATTAGATGAACTTTGAGTGCTTTCATCCAGTGCCTTAAATAGGGCGGTGCCAGCGGTGCCCAGGTACAGGGCGCAGACCATGTAGGGGCACAAAAATGACCAGACCTGGGTTAGATTATAATATTAGGGCGCAGTTATAGAAGCTCGCACCGGGCGCACAAAAGGCTACTCCGTTAGTAGCTTTCACCGTTTAGTGTGTCAAACATGGAAGCTTAGTCGATTCAGCTAAAAGTTTAAAAAGAAACTTCGTAACTAGAATCTTATTCTTTACCCAGTTTTATTAAAATTCTAGGTATAAAAACAGTCTGGAAGTTACTAATGAGCCGAAGTTGAGGTGCGGTGTCGCGAGTGTGTAACTTGCTTAATATCAGACTATGTTGAAGTTTTGGTGCCATATGTTGGCGTTAAGGCTTCACTTTCCGTGCAATTAAGTACCTCTTTAGAGAGTTTAGGAAATGAAAAGTTAGGTATTATCTTCAAGTTTTAAGCGGTTTCTCGTAGGTTGATAGTTTCTTAACGACTCTTTTATGTTTATAAATAAATAGTGCAGGACTACACAATTTGACCTTAAGATGTCGTGTTCCGGCGTTTTAGAGGTTTATTACCTGATACCATGTTGGATCACACGTCGTCGACTATTTGTTTTTTATACTTATCATGTACTATCTTCCGCTCGCGGTTTCACTCGTGTAAAGATTCCCATAAAACGCTGAATTTTTCCGGGGTAAAACGGCCCAAAAACTATGTCTAACTATGCCAAAAGATCACGTAGATCCGTGCTCAGTAACAGCGTGAAAGAAGAACAAACCAGCAAACCTACGAATACACTTCCACATTTATAATAGTAGGTACTTATTATTATGTTATGCTATAAGGCTTTGTGATACATTATGGAGTCGTGAATTGAGTTTTTATCTCTCTGATCTCTTATCGAGTGATTGACTGACGAATCGTTTTTATACGCATTGTCGAACCGACACGTTCCACTTTCCACGTGTTCTAAGTTAAATGTTCAACATTTTTCCCAGATTAAGTTTGTTTTATATCTTTAAATTGCCTGTTTTACAAAGAGAAGCCCTTGGGATCAGCTGAATAATAAATTATCCAGTCGAAATGTACATATAGTACACTGCCAGCTTTCTTTAGCCAGGGTGTGGCGTATTTACTTTGTTAAATGAACATATTTTTATAGGACTCGGAAACAGTCTAAGAGACGGTTTGAATCAACAGTCATTACGGTAAGGCTTTATTTCTGAAAAGGAATGAGAAGAAATAATTAATTAGGCAGGCCTCTTCAGTTCTACTAATGGCACATTTTCTCAAAATATTTTATATACTTTAGTATAGACGACGACAAATAAAGTTTCATAATAGTAATTTATGTAGACAGGACAAAAAAAGTCTAATATTCGCTGCAGCCTAATGCGTCAGATCGATACATTTTAATACTCGATAGTTTATAGCGATTGGCCACTATCTCACCTGATGGAAGTTAGCAAATACGCTAGACTTCTAAATATACGATACGCGTTTCGATAGGCGAGGAATCAAAACGCGTTTCATTCAGATGCGTTTACCACAGTATAGCAGCGAATTAAGATCATAATGGATTGATTGAAGAGATGGAACTTTCACACAGACATATTTTTCTTTTTGAATAATAATTAGCAATAAACCAAAAGGTTTGTCGAATACGCTCCCTGCCGATATCATTCTCCCAGTATGGCCTGCGTTAAAAATAGATTAAAACGCTGGCTTATCTAGACATTCTACAGTTTTGAAGAATTCATTCTAATATAATATTTATGTGACATTTGCTACTAATATTAATGTTAGTATTTTTTTTTACCATTGGAACTCTGTAACAGATCGACGTAACCCCATCGAGTTTGGGCTTGTTTGATTTGTCTTTCAAGTACTCTGATCCTAGATGATGTCCTGATGATGGAGCCGGAGGGTGGCCGTAAGATTATAGTATCAATTAAATATTTTATAAAAGCTGGTCTGGAAAAGTATTTTTTCCACAAAAAACTTATTTAAATTAACTTATTTGCAATCCTAGGTGTTCGAATGTTGGATGGTGACGTCACAGATGCTGTCGAAGCCAGGTCCTTGAGCCTGAATCCGCAGCACGTCGACATCTACAGTGCGTCCTGGGGCCCTGATGATGACGGGAAGACAGTTGACGGGCCTGGTGAACTGGCCACGAGGGCCTTCATTGAAGGTGTTACGAAGGTATGATTTTTACTTGTAACTACCAAGGGATGCAAAACAGTTAAAGACTGAATATTATTTTGCATATCTAGCTACTTATGTAATGACAAGTGTTATTGATAATTTTGTTGTTATTATTAATATTATAATAAATTCAAATACAAAATACTTAAACATTTGTGTAGTTCACTGTACAGTACAGTCGCGCTACGAAGGCTATAATGAAAAGTCACAACACCGCTGCGTTGTTTCATTCTGAACTTTAATTTGTCACTGTTTCTGAAAGGCATGATAATGGCACTTGTGTTATACGAGCTAAGGTTCAATTTTAATTGTTCTACACCATCAATTGTGTAGGTAACTCGGTTAGGGGTACCAGCGACGCGACACTTGTCTAAAGTAATTTCTTTAATGACGCAATTATTTTCTCTCTATTTCCTACACTATATGGTCAAGTGCTCGCGTACCGTGAAATTTACATAACGTTGTTTCTCTTTTTAACTCTAAAGGCGTTGAGGGCCCTTGTTTATACAAAATAGCGTTTTAACCTTTCCTCTTTGTGTACTTGCGTGTTTTTAACTTTTACTATAACTTTTTCATTAATAAGCCGAAATATGTTGTTCTGTTTTGTTACGCTATTTATTTATAATCTCTAGAACTTTACGTAAGCACAGCCTACTTTTTGCTTTGTATTGTTCAGAAGTAATCGACTGAAATAACCCAACTTTATAATTATTGGGATGTTGCATGAAACACAAAGTACAACAACAAGTTCTGTCGTTATGGGTACCTACTGTTTTAAGAAGATTACATTAACAAAATAAAAAAGAAATTAAAAAAAAAATTCATCATCAAAGATCATCTAAAAGTTTCCCAAATTCAACAATTTTATTTATCATCTATTAGTATATTAATGATACCACCAGATTCTTTACAGTTTAATTAATAAAAAAATGTAAGACAACTATGTACATAAACGCAGTTTTCACGGCCAAATCAACAAAATGCATGTTTTAGTACAGTTTTAGGGCCGGCGTAGAACAAGTGACGTCAGATGTTCTGTCCAATTTGTATGGGGCGTTTTAGCGCTTAATAGATACGCTCGCCTGCGACTCAGATTTTTGATGTTTCTAGCGTTCGATTTCTAGTTTTTTCGATATTGACCTTTGATTCTCATGAGAAAACGAATTCAAAGACATCATAAGAAATGTAGTCAACATCCCTATTATAAGTTTATTATAACCAATAGTTAATAGACTCGACAGTGACATGCATTAAAGGCCTGGCTATCGTCAATGGATGTTTGCAAACCAATCAACTCTCCTAACTAATTACTTAGCTATGTACCGCCTTCCTCGCGTCCCCTGGCAATAAACGGGAATTATGCTATCGTATATCTACGTGCTTTGACTAAATTATCAATGGATATTAGGACTGTAAATTAGGAATCATGGCAGCCATAAAATGCGTCCTTATGATCCTAATCAAACACCAAGTACTTCTTATTCTTTTGATACCAACGTGAAAGTTGTAGCTGGAGATTTCAGAAAACGTATTGCAACCTTTACAATGTCACAAGGCGTTTTTTATACTACTGGATAATGAGACGAGCGGGTCGTTTGCCTGATGGTGCTGACTTATACTTTTTGAAATGAGTTTAAGTTGGTATATTATACCGAAAGGGGGACCAATCTACTCCTGGAGGTCAACAACATTATAACGACTTTTTGAAATTTGGAGTTTTTCATTGAATAAAGTGACAGAAAAATGCCGCGCACTTCACGTTAGAAGTTGAGTTAATATATTTTTTTGAAAATTTGGTTCTCACAACTTGTTGGCAACTATGGCTCTTCCGGGATAACATACCAATTCAAAATAACCCTATATAACCAGTTGTGCGCAAATTAGAGGCGCGGGACGTTGATAGCTGTTTGCCTACCAATAGGCTCCATTAATTAATTACCTAGAAATGGGACCTTGCCTTACAGCTATTGGCTATAATGAACGGGAACTGGGTTGATTCAGGTAAATGGTGGTAAATACTTGCGAGCTTAGATAATTAGCGTTCTGAAGATATAGAACCTTCTTTGAAGGTAGAAAATAATTTCAGAAGATAATATTGTATAATACCTAAAATATATTCTTCATTGTCTGTAATCAACGAAATTCCTTCAAAATTTTGTCAGAAAACTGATAGAGGATGGCTTGGGCGCTTAGGCCGTTCTTAATTCTACGCTAAGATCGTGACCGATGCCTACCTTTCTCGTTCTAATACCTTTTTTCGTAAAATTCTACAAGGGTAAGCAATTTTTTTTAATTAAAATTACATCTTTACCGTTCCTGACTATTTCAACGACTTTATTTTTTTATTTATCGCACAATAGGTACTAATCACAGTCGGTACAAAACAAAATACTTACATGGAGTTTAGAGAAAGACTGCAAATCAAAATTATTAGACCACACCTTGACCTCAAATACATAATACTTAAATATTTTTTTGGATTACGAATTCTGATAACTAGGCAGACGATATCTCTCTAGTGTAATTCTGGTTTGCCACCCATCAACGCCCAGCACTTACGTCAATAGACGTGACATCCAATCAACTCTCTAGTAATTACTTAGTCTAGTAATTATTTGAGTAATCAATAGTTATCATGTTGGCGTAGTGATATACAGTCCACCCTACGTAATTAGATAATTTTAGGTTCCGATAACTTATTGGTGCTAATAGCGGCTCGACTAATACAAATGGAAGAATGTAATAATTGCGAAAGGCTGTCTATTCCCGTTTTTAATGTCTTATTATTTTTGTAATGTGAAGTTGATTAGTGTAATTGGCTTACCGTACTAATTAATTAAATAATAAATAAATTAGTATCTAGAAAGAAAAAAGGTATTTAATACCGAATAACAAAGTGTACACCACAATTTAACAAAAATACACACAAAGCTAAGAAACAAGACCAATTTTGATCTATTATACCCGTAGTAGAACATTAACGTAGTTTACAATACCCAGGGAGTATCTACCTATTTTAACAAGCATTTCGGTTAAGTACGTACAAATATTTTAAAATCGCAAAGTGTACACATAATACATATTATTGCAGCTGATTGCACATAAACTTTTGAATTACTATCTCACCTGATGTGGACGTGATCGAAAGTGGACCGCGTATATAAATATTACTTTAAAAAGTATTGCAGCAAAGTCGTCGTAATACATAATGTAATAAGTCTTTATCTAGGGACGTGACGCCTAAAGGTAGTGCTCACTGCGCGCATTCGCGCTATGAAGTTTGATTCGCCAGCAAAACTACGCCACGTCACCGCGCGAAATGTTTATTTCGCGATCATAATGCGCGTTTGCGAGCCGAATGCCGGGAGCATTGATGAGTACCGCCCTATCGCCAGAAACCAATTCAGGATTTGTAATTGTAATCAAAGGAAATTATACCATTCTGCGTCCTGCGACCTAGTTATTAAATCACATTCGGCTCCAATAACTTATGGGTAGTAATAACTGAACGGACGGACGGCCGCCAATTAGGGATAGGTTGACCTAATATGGAGAGATAGAGACATCTAAATATATTTCCTATTACATTTAGATAATTATTATATTTAATGAAGCGAAATATAGGTGTCCATTCTGTTATAAAGAAAGGAAAAGTTTTTATGACCAATTTTTATATTATTAAGATATAATCCAATCATAGGGAACATTTTGCCAGACATTTGGTTTTAAAGACGGTATTAAAATTATTAAAAAAATTAAAGAGACGTTATATTAATTTATTTATAATCATTAATATATACCGCCGTATTTACATACGGTTTATCAGTGTACTGTATATAGGGTTGTCAACTTTTTGTACGAGAAATAAGGTCGAAGAACAAAAATAAACAGTATTTTACAAAAATATACACACCCAAAGAATACAAAACTCTACACTAGAGTAGGTATAGATACTTATTATAGTTTTAAAAGACGTATTTTTTGTAATTCTTGCACATACTAACAATTAACTATCCTTTTCAAAATATTAATTGTACCTCTCTATAATTTAACTTAAAATAAAATATGAGGCGCTCATTTTTTATTGAATTTTGTTGAATTACGCTTTATTTCTGGTCCAAAAAAGTTTATGGCTCTGAGATCATGAAAACAGCAATTTGTACTTTTTTGTAATATGTACTGTAAACAGTATATATTAAAAAAGGTAATAAATTATAATACTGTTTGTAAGAGTATAGTTGGCAACCCTATCTGTATGATCTATAAAACCTGTTAAAATAATCCGTTGTATAGTAAAATATTTCCAAAAAGCTATTGCTCATATCGAATTTTAGGGGTGTTATCGTTAAACATCCTGTTTGGGGTGTGTTGTGAATTTTTTTTCTACCAGCATAAGCTCAAGCTAACCTGGTTCCTTTACATAATAAGACATAGCTTTGAGTCATTGTCAGTTCCAGTGTTCCAGTGTTGTTGGTGAAGGTGCCACGTGGTGTATCTTAGAGGTCGATTTGTATCGAGCTTCTGAGATTGGTCTGTGCAAGTCAGGTTTTAACAAATATCTACAATTCCATGATTTACTTCTCAGGGTCGCAACGGCAAGGGTTCCATATTCGTCTGGGCATCAGGCAACGGTGGTCGTGAACAAGACAACTGCAACTGCGATGGCTACACCAACTCTATATGGACACTGTCGATATCGTCAGCCACAGAGAGAGGCGAAGTTCCATGGTACTCAGAAATGTGCAGCTCCACGCTTGCTGCTACTTACAGCAGTGGAGCTATCAATGAGAAGCAGGCAAGTCCTTTATACAAGCTTTTATTTCTTGCCTTGTTAATATGGGTCAAATCTTGCATACTAAATTTGACCCACTTCGCGGTGTTCGATGTAGGCGAAATTTTACGTACATATGTAAATCAGATGACAATGGAATATAATGATGTCACAGAGCTGATCTGATGACGGAGATGGAAGGTGGCCACAGGAACTCTGTAACAAAACGACGTAACCCCATCGAGGTTAGGCTCGTTTGATATGTCTTTACAAGTACTGCGATCCTAGTTGATATCCAGGGTCCTGATGATGGAGCTGGAAGGTGGCCACAAGATAACAGTGCCAATAAAGTCTTAGTGTCAATAAATTATTTTTTAAAACCTTGTCTGGAAAAATATATGTTTTCAAAAAAAACTTATTTAAAGCATAGGCCGTACTCTATTTAAATAGCTCATCGTGCTCTCCGAACAACAAGAGAGCTCAGTTAAAAAAGTGGAATTTTACAGCGGTCCCCCATGCAATTAGGTATATTGACTGGTTCAATTATATTGCTAAAATAAACCAAGTTCATTTGGTACGAATGGCTTCACACCATTTTTTTGTTGGCTAGGTAAAGCACTGATATACGGTCATGGAAAGAATGCCTCACAAAATCCCTATAATTAGTACAAAAGTATTCCTTGACCCTTGTAAATAACTCCATTTGAATATAAATTATGAGGGTCGCCTTTGTTGGCTAGTTACTTCAAAAGAGTTGATATAGTTCCACTGGAGTTTTGTGTGCTCTCTATTACAAAGGCGAAATGGGAGCACTCAATCAAAGTTGCAGAAACTTTAGGGTCAGACAAACGTAGGTAGACGAAAGTGACCTATATTGTACATAGAACTATGATTTTTGGATTATTCCAGTTTTCAATCATTCAGTTTTTTTTATAGTCTTGCGTTTGAAAGGTATCTAATTTGAAGATAACCGATGCTGCGGTCGGTAATATAACACTAATATAGCCCAGAAGATATCTGTTGGTTAGAAGACATTCAGATTGTAATTTTTAGAAAACAGACGAGTGCAGAGAAATCCGCTCTACATATAGTTCTGAGAGAATGCTTCTGTAACTACCTATACTTAGCTACATAAATATTACCTACATCTTATTCAAATTAATTTAACTATAATCTACAAACACAGTTGGACCTACGAACAGTCTTTCGATGGTCTATAGGTATAGTCTGGGTGTCACCAAAACGAAAGCGACCTACCTTCTAGATTCACCTTTGACTATACGAGTAACATATCAGTTGAGATTGTAGTCTAACGGGAGCCCATATATAATTTTTAGGTGATAATAAATACGAATAACTGTTTTTTTATTTATGTATCACACAGCAACGAACCAATGGGTCGTCGTGCTTTTTTAGATAGTTCATCGATCGGAGACAGAAATATAGATTAGTTTTTTATCCCCAAAAATGATGAATTATTTTGGAAATTTCCACGTTCCTTGAATTATGATTAAATCCGTGAAAAAAGTTTCCCTTGCCGGGAACTATCCGATACAATAAGCTGTATACGCCTACAAAGGCGATAAGCTCAGTCATTATACTCAATTAAGTAGGTCCTAGTCGGGTGTGTTGATTACGGTACAGTACAGTGTGGTAGAAATCAAGGTACTGATTATATCAAATGGGTAGAATGTTTTCTGTAATTATTGAGGCTAGCACAAGACTTTTTTGTCATGAGTACATAACTTAAAGTCCACGTAACTTAAGGGTCCAATCTGTCCATTTCTTTTCCCATCCCCATTCTCAGATTCGTAGAACATCTATTAAATAAGGTTACACTATTTTATTAAAATAAATATATTTCATTGATTATATAGGTGATAACAACAGACCTGCATCACTCCTGCACTGCTGGACACACAGGCACGTCGGCATCAGCGCCGCTTGCAGCCGGCATCTGCGCTCTGGCGCTGCAAGCCAACAGAGCGCTAACTTGGAGAGACATGCAGCACATTGGTAAGTAAAGCTTTCAGATCCTCGGCAGCACAAAAGATCTGTTACTTCAGCACTGTCCAGGCACGTACAGGCATTATTAGCACATGGAGGAACCTTCTCATTATAAGACATACACCCATGCAGTATGTATGTGGCCAACCCTTAACCTGCACCGACGATTTAATCCAAGATCAATCTACTTTGCACTTATCATAAGTCGACTAAGAAGTCTCTTACTAAACTATACAAGTCTCTTACAAATCTCAGAGGATATTTCATTTGAACCCTTTTCGAATCGAATTCGTCAATTTGATTTAAATATCAAATTATTCCAGTAAATTGCTGTTTTAAACATTTTTAACGTTCATGTTGCAAAACAGAAAACCTCGCACAACCTTATTCAATAATAATTATATTCAATTTACGCAAAAGTTTCACACTTAAATCTTCAAATGTAATCTTAGAAATGCTAAAAGCAAATTAAATTTTCTACTTACGAGAGTTTTATTAAAAGAGCTGCGCTAGATAGACATTTACTATCCAAATATCTAGACTGTAATGGAACTCAGCACCAACTACGAGTAAGAATCCTTACATTACGTATAGAGGTGAAATTGATTGACCTTTAGATGTCTAGACGTACTTTGGCGCTGTTTATTATCTAGGTAAAACAAAATTACAAAAAACAAGTTTCTGAAAGAATTTATACATATGACGAAATATTGACGCAAGTAAACTAATAAAAACAAAAAAGAATTCAGGCGTCACAAACCTAAATATAATTTTAGTTTCGCTGTCTCTGTCCAATAAATAACATAAGAAAAGGATGGAAGATGTATGACATGTCTAAATTTAGTTCTAGAGCTGACAAATATGTTCCATCCCTGAGAAATTAGAAAATTTACACTAGATACAAGGATATAGATTAGTTTGATAAGTCTAAAATATATTCCATTGCTTTCACCAGTTTTAATTTAGAAAGAAAAAGATGAATTAAGATAAGGTATAAGTATGAGACTTTCATATCAGAATCGACACTAGTGCCTACCTATTGTTTATTTTGAAACACGCGATTAAAAAATAACCATAATTAAGCTTTATTTATTAAATATAATTTACTAATCGAGACATACACTTTAATAAACAAACATATGTTTACCAAAAACAGTTGTACGGACCGCGCGCCCAGAACGCCTCAGTATGGGCGGCGAGTGGCGAATCAACGGCGTCGGCCGGAACGTCTCGCATTCCTTCGGATATGGGTTACTAGACGCTACAGGCATGGTGCGATTGGCCAAGAGTTGGAGAACAGTCCCTGCACAGAGAAGATGCGAACTAGCAGCGCCGAGGCCACAACGGGTAGTGCCGCCAAGATCGACAGTCACTTTACAAGTTAGTATATCACTTCACTCTCTTACTGTCTCTTTCGGTCTCTTACTGTTGGCCTCATCATCAAGCTCAGAGTTGCACAACGAGCTATGGAGAGGGCTATGCTCGGGGTTTCTCTGCGTGATAAAATCCGAAACGAAGAGATCCGCAGGAGAACGAAAGTCACCCACATAGCTCTTAAAGATAGCAAGTTGAAATGGCAATGGGCAGGCCACATCGCTCGCAGAACCGATAACTGATGGGAAAGAAGGGTTCTTGAGTGGCGACCACGATCCAGAGAACATAGTGTAGGCTGGACCCCTACAAAGTGTGTCGAATTTTGTGCTTCTTGAACATGGCGGTTTCCTCATGATGTTTTCCTTCACCGTTTTAGAACGAATGTGAATAATCCGCACATAGCTTGTTGTAAGTCATTGGTGCGGGCCGAGTCGAGATTCGAACTATGGTGCGTCGGATTGAAAATCGCGGAAGTTCCCACTCGGCCACAGTCGCTTAATGTGTGTGCATGCAACACCCCTATTATTTGAACCATTTCCCTTTCATACGCAGCTGGACGTAGGCGCATGTCCCGGTGTCAACTATTTAGAGCACGTGCAAGCGCGCGTGTCACTGTCAGCCGCGCGGCGCGGCGACCTGCGCATCGCGCTCACGTCCCCCGCCGGCACGCGCGTCACGCTGCTGGCGCCTAGGTAAGTGAAGCAATTCCACTAGGTGCTAGGACTAACTCTTCCGCGAGTGTCTGTCTGGGTTGGTACCACCGCTTTGAGAGTGAAGTCTGCCGCCAACCAGTAATGTGCCAATAACCGTGTTCCAGTTTGATGATAGAGTTGGCTGGATTGGAAAGTAGCCAGTGAAATTACTGGGTATTAAGTATCATATGTCTCAGGGTAACGAGCGCACTGCAGTGCCGCGCAGGCCTTTGTGTTTCAAAGTTCTGAGTGGCATTGCGTAGGTACTCGCAAGTCGCACTGAAATGTTCGACTGAAATTAGCTGTAGCGCGATCCAATTCCTACCGTACTATATAAATCTGAAAGGGCTTTGTTAAAACTAGGCCACAGATAATGGTATCTCTTCCTTCTATTTCCTTCTTTCACGCAGCAATGTAGCAAAGGATCGACTTGATTTTAGGCATACAGATAGTTTAAAAGCTGGAGAGTAACATAGGATACCTTTTATCCCGGAAAATGTAAGATTCCTGTAGTAATCTCTACGCGGGTGAAACCAAGGGCAGCAGCTAGTATTATATATTCCTCTGTAATTACTATGTTGTGGAGGCGGAATCCGTATTAGGTAGGTACCTAACTTGAAGGCACACGATCGAGGCCTTCTCCTATTTTCTAACATTCTGCGTAACTACGACGTATTTGAGAAGAAAAATGAAAAAAATTTGTATGCTAATGCTAGCAATATTTACGTCGCGGAATTAATGTTATATTTTTTGTATAAGTAAAGGTTTTTTATCTATTTGCCACTAATGGCTTTTGTATCCGATGAGTAACTACCTATGCTAATTCAAAAGAATCACGCTACATAAGCAACAGTGGAATATTACAAAACAGAGATAGCATTATCTGAAGCGGAATAGTTGCCTGCATTATAACTCATTCACTGGATTTACATTTTGTGACCGAGGGCGGAAACGGTATATCCTGGTATAAATAAAATCCGTCAAAAAAAAAAGAAAATATAAAAATTGCGTAAACTCGCGCTTTGAGAAATTCGTTATATTTTCAACGCTCAAATCTCCGTTTACAAAGAGATTACAAGCACAAAAAAATACAGTAGTATAGCCAAGTGTTTACAGAAAAAAACTTATCAATTAAAACATTATATAGAAATAGCCCAGAATCTTCTAAAAAAGACCACAAAAAAATATTTTGTCTTGAAATGCTCAATATTTTTTGAGCGACAACTATCATATTTTTTTTAACCAATATCTTTACATATGTCTTTACATATATAAAAGTATTTAAAATTTTTGGTGTTTCTATTTCTTAATTGAATAAGAACTACTAAATAACCTTCACCAAAAGCCAACGCATCGCCATTTTCAAAAGAAAAGAATTATACCTAAAGAAAGCCTTAACAAACTATCGTACTACGTCAACTTATCAATTAGAAAAGGATCTTTAAATCAATTAGAAAAGGATCTTTAAATCTTCATTAACGTGCAAACGCGGTTTACAGGTCCACATAATACCAAAGTCAACAACTAATTTATATCTCAGTTTAATTTGCGAAGTTGCATCCCTCAGACAGTATTATTTATAGTACCTACTTAGTTAATTACAACACAAGATGTTAAATACTCCACTGGGAACAATGTAATGAGTAAATTTTCCGTAAGGATGCACGCTCGGGAACCTTTTAGTTGTATGTGTGGTCTGCTCAATCGTAATATACAAGCTTCTTCCTTACTTAACTTTCTCCGTGTTTAACATGAGACGCCTGAGAATAACGCTTACATACTAATACCTCTGCACTATGATACAATAGTTTAGAAAAAATACACAAAAGCGTACTTTTAGCAGAGATATCCTTCACTAGGGCAGTCGTGCGCACTCTGCTAAACTACAAGAGCTTTTTGGAATCCTTACGCTATCATGAGTTATTTCTCCTTACAAGTATCCACATGGACCCGGTAGTAACTGCAATACGTACACAAAAAAGCAATTTTATAGACGCTGATATAAAACTAAGGTCACAAATATCTAAGACCCGAAAAATTCACTCTGAATTCAGAATGGAACCCCTTATTTTGTAGGGTACTACCAACTTACGTCACGAAGTCGTCTCATATAATACTGAGTTTGGTTAAAACAAATTTACAGCTTCCATAATAATATGATTCTAAACATAATTTTCTTTCAGGGCGCACGACTCTTCGCGCGCAGGTTTTAACTCCTGGCCTTTTATGTCCGTCCACATGTGGGGAGAGTCACCGCTCGGCGTTTGGCAACTTGAGGTCTCCAACGAAGGCAGATACATGGGTGCGTAGCGATATAGGGATAGTTAGATAATAGGCAGGGACTGTTCAATAACAAGCTACGAGTTTAATCTCCAAAGTTGAGGGCGTTTTTCGCAAATAACGCAATAAATGTCCAGTCACTCGCTTCATAAATTTTCAGTGTCTGCTACTAACAATATCCTAATACGTTTTTCATATCTAATATGTAAATGGTGTTGATTTGAGTATAATTTTCCATATCATAGGCCGAGCGACATTGCAAGACTGGTCGTTATTGTTGTACGGTACTACAACACCGGCGGCCAAAAACGATCCGATTCCATTCCGGAATCCAATAATACGGAACCGAGGGAACGCGACGCGACCCCTCGTCGTGCAGTCGGGACGGAAAAACAACAGAGGGAAACCGATCGTACCGACTTACACGGTCGGGCTCGTGAAGAGAAAAAAGAATAAGAATTCCAAGAATCCGAATAGGAATTCACAGAAGAAGCAAAGTCGGCCGGCGACGCGTTCGCCGATTGAGAGTACGACTGCGCGCGTCGTGTCGACGACGGCCGATTTGAGCCTCAATTTACGAGCGGACATGACGGATCCATTGGACGTTCGCGGGCGAAAGATGTCCAACCTATTTGAGCAGTATCCGAAAATCCAGCGGATTTACCCGGCGCCGCTGCAAGCCCACGGTACCACGGCTGGGCCGTACTGTGCATGTTGTGTCGTTCGCCGTTCATTTGCCGCCTAGTCTGAGTTTGAGCACCCCGATTTCCTTTGTTTCGGACGACACCCGCTCCGTGCATGTGTTTGCGTTGTTTTAATTTTGTTCCGTAGCAGTTTATTTCATAAAACTTCGTTCCTAATTGAATTTTGTTCTCAGTTTTACATTACAGACCGCAAATTTAACTCTCATTTTTAGTTGTATGTTCGCTATTAGACGTCGACAATTTGGCTTTATAATTTTGTTCAGCGTACGTTCGTAGTGATACTAAAATAATATTGTGTAGAAGTCGATGGCACTGCGATTTAAGTGTTTAATTTTGCGCTTCTAACTTTGTTTTTGCAATGTATACTTTGATGTTAAACGTTTGAAATTTCAAATATTTATAATAATTCACGTTGTTTGTGCAGCTGGACCGTTGACGCAGTGGCAGCTCATATTCTACGGGACCGAGACACCGCCTCAAGAATACGATGCCTCGCCTGAAAGTAACTCTCTCGGGACCAACCCTAGTCCAGGCGTGACAGCTTGGAATGGCGCAAATGAACCTGGTTCCATAGAAGAAGTTCGCCAGAATGCGATAGAAGACGACCTTGCCCTTGTCTGGCATGACTCTCACGCGGTGAGTTGACACATCTGTTCTATTCACTATTCTATGAAAACCAATAGTAATAAACAAAAGTACTGAACTACTTGAGAATATATAGTAAAACTTCTCGAGCTTATCGAGTGCTGAGCTTTTTTATGTATTTCCAATATTTACTTAGTAAGTAAATGGATCGACTTGATATTTGCCAAGCTGCTCTATATGTACCTATACTAGACAAGTTTATAGGTAGACGAATAAAATTATACTGAGACAAAAATTATAAGGTTAAGGGAGTCAGTGAAGTGGCCTGAAATTTGAAAAAATATACTTCCCCGTTAGGATAAAATATTTGTGAATGTTTTGTAATTGATATAAATAACAATTTACCGAATGTTATTTTAAATTTTAAATTTACCTATAAATTAACCAATAATATTTTTCCAAATAATTAAATATTGTACCTATTCCTCATAGACACATTGATTGGCAGTCATGATAACATAATATACTATATTACGAGTATGTTATCCTTTATTTATATAATTCACCTTTATTCGAAGGTGAAAGGTCAATATTATGTTGAAGATATTGAAAGCTTGGAGAATAATTAAACTGGAAACTCAATATTGATGTTTTGTCTATTTGAACTTCGATAATTACCTAAGAGTAATAAGGATCATCATTAATAAGGCTTTCGATTATGGTTTAGTTCGTAATTATGTTACGTTTATTTTCACTTTCAATCGTATTTGTATTTGTCTAGTCTATGCCAGTTTTGCGTTACCGTGACACAACGATACTGCGGCGCAAGTACGGATCTTTTCGGTCGATAAAATTCGATAATATTCGATAAAATTGACAGTTCAAATCGATAAAGTGGGTTTTATCGAGCATCGAAACAATCGACAAAAGTTATCGAAAAGCTAGGTCGAATCGAAAGAGAATATAGAGCTACTACAATACTTTACGATCAGACTTCGGTACTCGCAACATTCGATAAATTTATCGAGTTTTTCGGTTCGACAAATTTATCGAACCGACTTCCGTACTTGCGCCGCTGTTATTATAAGATTCATAAACAAAGAGAAAATTAATGGGAGATGCAAGTGATGCTGACAGACTTTGACAGCGAAATAAGTAGATTTATTATTCAAAATAGCCACAGGAACTGGTAGAAAATTCCGCTTTGCAGTTGCAAAATTTGACATGTATACAGACTAACTAGTTTAGTTAAAAAAACATGAAAAAGAGGAAAAAGCGAAGCGTGTAAGAGACATCAGCGCAATTTCCGGAATCTCGCGATTGTAAGCACCTAGCTCCTATTACAAACGCCTACACATTCCCGTCATAAGGCATAAATCCGGCTCGGTTTCACCGATACAGATGAATAATACGTTAGATTACGGCACGTGACAGTCTCATATTGCGTGGCAGACGTGCTGTGCGGAAAAATGATGCTTGGGTCTGGTTCTTCGTGATTACAAGTATTTTTAGGACGTTCGAAAACACACGTCAGGAAAAAATGGTTTAAAAGTATTAAGTAAATAAAAAAGAAAATAAACAACAAAGTTGGCTCAACGCGTATATACGCTAAAAATATGTTAAAAATATTAAGAACCATTTGCTCCTATTTTCAAATTGGTCTGCGACGTACGAGATATAGACCGTAATAATATCGACGATATTGCGTTACGAAAGTTACGCCGTAGACCAATTTCAGACCGCGTAGAATCGTAGCGTAGACATTACGCGTAGTAATGCGTGTGTTACAGTTGTTATATTGTCAAAAAGGCGTTTCCGTTTAGTGACACTATCCGGTCAGTGCCGGTGCCCTTTTGGTGAAGCTGTAAAGGATGACAACCGAAAGCACGATTATTAAAACAAAAAAGGTGTTGACTTCTTTATATCGAGCCTTTATTTTGGAGAACTTGTAAAGTTGTAGAATTGTAAGTTGTTGAAACGGACTCGAGATATATACCCTCGTCACTGTACGGTGACGACATCAATTCTTGCTCGTTTCTTTCTCACAGGAGAAATATACTAAATAACAATGTACAAAGTACTTACACAGCTACTGTAAGTATTATTAAAGCTTAAGAATCTTAGGTGAAAAAAATAGACGCAACAAATATAGAAACAAGAAATATTTGATACAACAGTGTTGTATTACAATAACCTATATGGTCACTGTGTTCTGTTTGATGAGCAAAGTAGTCAGTGAAATTACTGGGCATTTGAGACCTAATACTTGATCTCTCAGAGCAACAAGCGTATTGCAGTACCGCGCAGACCTTTGTGTTTCAATACTGTGTACCTATATAGTATAAAAACATCTTGTAACATAATAACGCAATCCTGAAATTAGTTTGTTCTGAATCTATTGCAGTTATTTTTTACCAGACTACAGCGAAGCAAGAAAAGGTATGATTTTATTAGTCGAACAGATCAACGGATGTAAGTAATGTTAAACATACATTGTTTGTTTGGATATTCCGCTGTAGCTGTAGCTTTTGATGCTACATTAGCAAATGAGGTGTCAATCGATTGGTCTCTGTTCACAAAATTTTTTTGGGCATATTAAATGAAATTGATAAAAAAATATTATATTTATTCTCGAAAATCACTATCACCCGTAATATTTATAGATTGTGCCATGAAAACAAAATAAGTCTGCTTTAAAGTTTTTGTGTGCGTTATAGCACATAATATAAGTACTTACTTTATTTGTTGTATAGTGATATAATAGCTATATTCTCTATAACAAAATGATTGCTTTGTAGATGTTACTAATCCATTAATAAATAATCATTTTTAAATTTACTACTTTTATGTACTACTATGCAAAAAGTTCCATTTGATGTTTTCGTAAACTCAAACGCAAAACAAACAGTTAAATACTAAATAAATTTGATAAATGTAATGTAATATCATTATAAAAGTAACGTGTAATGTAAAGTATCAATAATCATTGTAGTTGTTGTATTTCGCTTACGTATTGAGGCGTCTGAATTATAATTAATGCTTATTTTGTTACATAATGTAGGTATAACATTAAGTGGTCTTTTTCATTTGGCCTCATATTTTCCGGTGGCTCTGTCCTGGTGCCGGTAAAGACAAAGTTCTAGAAGAAAAGACAATCCACGGCTGCTTAGTCAGAGACAAATTATTCGTCCGATGTTCAAAGCAAATGATATTTATGAATTCAGCTGGATGGACTGTCTGGTGTACGTAGAGCTGGAAGACGCCAGACGAAACCCACAAAATGGGCTTCATCCATGTCATAAGTACCTACTTACAATTTTTTTCAATTCCAACACCGATTACGTATAAAGATATATTTATTTCTTCAAAACATGCGTTTACATGCACCATAATTATGCATGTAAGATGTTAAAATTAAAACTAGGTCAACAAGTTTTGCCTGAGACGCACATATCAGTATATATGTAACTAGCTAGCTCACAGTTTTATTTATATATCAAAGTTGGAAAGGTTTAACTAACCATGAAATAGATATTTCTAGCTAAAAACATTTTGCAGTCCGAAAACAGTCTAAAAAGTTTTGCTATTCACTTTTTTCGGCTCGCACTGTTTCCGTACCACTTTGTTGCAATGTGATAGAGATGAAATCTGTGTAAAAAAACTTTAAAAATGTAAAACTAGTTATAACTATATTTACTTTACTTCTCACAGAAGCCGGAATCTTTGGGGATCTTAGAATGGAAAAGTTAAATTAAACGCGTCAAAGTAACTTTAAAAATTTCTATGAATATATTCGTGCTTGTTTTAACCTAATAATAACTTACAAATGTTAATAAATTGAGTAGATTATTGCAACAACTTCATTAATAAGTGAGATAGTAATATTGCTTGTATATGTTTTCATGTTTATTGATATAATTGAGGTAGGACTATCACAAAATATGTGTATTAGTTAGGGCCAGCGATGATTGTTTCTACTACGTCAGATGATTGAATGGTTTATCATACTTTTTTGAGCTCTCGGAAGTAGGCGCGGCTGGCTACAGGGAAACGAAAGAGAATCAGGTTCGGTCACCACCAGCTCGCATCTCGCAAAACCACGAGTTAATATGAGTGCTACGTTCGTACACAGACTCATGCGCAAAAGTTCGTTCGTGCGGGCCTACGTTCAGATGGCTCGAAAAGATTTATGTGAACTATAAAATGTTGTATTTTTTTAAAACTGATGACGTTATAACTTGTTACCGTACACTTTTCAACTATTTGGTACTATGAGCTGGTTTATCCATGTAATGTCTGATTTTAGACTGGCGAGCTCGCTATTCTGATATACCACACACGTACACTAATTACAAACGGCAATCACGTAGTACGAATGTTAGTTACTGCAAATATATTTCGCACACGACGCTATCAGTAAGTTATCGGTTCGAATCGCATAGTACCTATGCTCATTCAGTATCTCGGTTTATCATCGTAAATTGCGCGATTCTAGAAGCGTTGTAGGAAAATACTCTTATTTCTTAAACTAAAAAGTAACAACGACTAAATTTGAGATCTGACCGCATACCAATCCAGCTCATAAAGTTCTGATTATGTGTCAAATCTCATAACGGACTCGTTTGAATGATCCCACCGACTGCGCCAATATAATTTGATCTCTGCTGAATATAAAGGTTCATTTGATTAATGATCATTTGTTTTTTTCTAGATCCGCGAAGAAAGTTCCCCAGACGTGGATCCCGGCAATGCGGGTCCGTATACCAGCTCTAACGGGTGCTCAACGCTCGCACACCAGCCACCTCACATCTGCATAGGTTTGTCCCTGCTACTGCTAATGTTACTAACGTCTGCTTTTCCTAGCAGACAGCCTAAATGGCACTTAAGGCACAGTGCGCCTACGGTACGCGCGGGGAGCGGGGCGTGATCTCTGCGAGAAGTGAGCGGAAGGGGAGGGGAAACGCTGGATTGATCGCTGAAAGTTTTGATCACAGATTCTACTCTATGATATAAAGGGTTCTACAATTTTCCTAATTCACCGCCAACTTATGTTTTAGATAGTTTGTAAAGCTTATCTGTCGGTCAGCTTAGGGACCAAATCTCTCCAACCGAAGTCAGTAGCTGGCTAGTTTCAAACCGTATGAAATTAATTAAAATGTAATTCGTTATTTTGTTAGTAGCAATTGAAACTATTGTAAAACTTACTAGGTAGACCTTTTGAAAATTCGTTCATCTGATCAATAGTCATGCGTATCTTCTGTGGTCATATTCTGTCTGCTATCTCGTCTTTCCCTTCCCTCGCCGCTCCGCGCGAACCATGGGCGTATCGTGCCTTAAGTTTAGGTGTAAGTAGGTGTGCACTAACTGCTAGAAACCAACACCGGATATAGCTCCGTGCTTGTATAATGGGATATGCACACGCGAGCGTATGCGGTGACTTTACGACTACCATATAATTATTTGGTAATTAAGAGTGTATTTGTTACCATAAAACATTTCTTCAATGTAATCTATGTCGACAAATTAAAACATTAAATTAAAAAAAATTAACATTTGTTTATCGTGAAACCTTTCAATAATGTTCAAGTATTTTTTAAAATAACCTGAACCGATCTTTAATTTACATAAAGCTGACCAAACGTTTTAATATTATCGTTTCTTCTCCTTACATCGGTTTTCATTTAAAAGGTTTCATATAAGTACAGTCTATACTCACCGCATCGCCCGTATATGCATACCCAATAAACGGAACTCAAGGCAACTAAATCGCCAAAATGAGGCATGTGATTTTAGTTAATTTTATAAGTACAAGTTTTTATGTTATGATTAAGGCTGTCCACACTTAATTTGGTTGACTTAACTAAGGTTTATTCTGCCGTACTTATCACGTAATGATAGTCATAGCAGTAAGTCTTTGTGTCTAGACAATGAAATACGTAATTAAGAAGTTTTATTTATCACCTTCTTTCATCGAACCAGACCTTAATTAAGTTTTCTAATACGGGAATCTAATGAATTCTCAAGACCCATTGTGCTAATTGAAAATGTAAATAACATGATATTTAAAGTTTTGGCCAAAACTATTACAACTGTAAAACTTAAAATACGAAATTCCATGTAACAAAATTTATTTTGTCTGTGATATAAAATTGTTTCATAATGTGGCAGCTACTAATCAGGTCTACTTAGATACGAAATATTAATAAATAAATGTCCATTTTTATACTGCATCAACAAGTAATTGGCATTATAAAAAACAACAAGTGCAATTACATAAAAATGTAAAATAAGGACCTTATATCGGAATCGGAGCACGTTTTCAGACTCGATTTTGTTAGACTATGCTAAAGACAACCGTAACGCTTTGTGTTAAGGTTTATTACATCTGATGACCAATGCAAGCTCAATCACAACAAAAAATAGATTAGTACCACTTGAGTGCCTGACCTTTACTTTCTTATTCATAAAAAATTTAAGACGTCACTTAAAACTTCAGTAAATGGGTGCTTTTATAATTTGCCGTCACGATACAATAGGAAACCAAAGTGTATGGAATTGTTAAACGCTGTTTTTACATCTTATTATCCGTCGACGATAACATCATGCCGTGCAAGACCGTAACCTATATTTACGTTCAATAATTATATCGTGCAGTTTGAAGATCAATTATAAAAGCGCCCGATGTGATTCGTTTCATGTTCGCGCGTCACAGCGAAAAAATAACACTATAAAAAGTAACGACGGCTCCGTAGCTAAGTTGGTAGTAGCCCTGCCTGCAAAGCGAGGGGTCCCGGGTTCGATTCCCGGCCGGGGCAGGTTTTGTGTAAGCATAAAGTTTGTTCTCGGGTCTTGGATGTTTGTGATGTGTATCTGTGTTTGTGTCCATGCCACCTGCGACACAGGGAATCCTAGTGCGGGGGTATGAGTGTAAGCTTATAAAAAAAAAAACTATAACTTCTGAAGGTTTCCGTCACTCTTATTTTTTATGAATATATGTTATACCTTAATACAAAGAATATGTTACGGATACTTTTGTATAAGTACATATTCAGTTAGAAATTAAAAAAAACGTGTTCTTTTTCTGTTAACGGGCTTCTTAAAATTAAAATTAAATAAAAACGTCCATTTTTCATGAGTAACTGTGACGCGAAAGATTGACGTGTGATTGGACATTTTTTACTGTGCAGAAACGATAAACTTCAGTTCACCTATCAACCGCCATTAGGTACTTAAATATTTTAATTATTGCTTTCGAAGGCAATCTTAAAATTTATCCCTTTTAGTTCAAAGGCAGCGTTACTTTATTGCAACTATTACTTACTCACTAATTTCGTCGTGATTTTTAATTTGAAAGGAAATTCAATAGATTATTTTTTACAATTTTATTATTCGGGAAAATCTTTGTCCCTGTGAAGATACCAAATGTTGAAAGCATTTACGCAGACGCTTACCCTTTATTTCATGGAATTATAAAATAAAAGCTCGATATTGATAACTTGATTATTTCTGTGCCTGTGAAAGTGATGACCGATATAAAACAATCATTGTTCTAAATTTTAACGCTCGTGATCAAAGTTTTAGACTAATTTTTCAGCTATTAATCCCAACGCATAAAACTATGCATCGTTAATACCGGCACTAATTAAAGAACAAATAGTAATGAGTACATAAACAACAGTTTACGTCACCAAATTTTTGATACCTACATGGAGTAAAAAGCATTACAGTTATTATAAATATTTCTTCGAGCAACACCTGTCGCGAATGGAAAAAGAAAGTTTTATATATCTACCTTTTAAACGAACACAATATCCGGCAGTACAAATTAATATTTGTTTATAAAAAAAAACAAAAGTCTTTATATTGGCATTTACGTTATAATCTCAGGAATAAAAGGGCAGAAAGCATATTAGATAATTTATTTATATACAGACTAATTAGAATAGCCATATATTGAATTTATTTGAACTGAATGTTATTTTTATTCAGTGATAGCTCTTAGGCGGTTATTTCCTTGTGATTGTTTATAGAATCCTGTAATATTTATTTCGGTGCTGCTATTAACACATAATATTTATTATATTTCTATATACGCCATTACGTGTTTATATTATAGTGAAAAGTCATACATATCTGTTACACTAAGTTTATTGTTTATTAGAAGTCATTTAATGTTTATTGTGGCATCTAAATAGCTGTCTTCTGTTTATATATTTATTTATATCTGATTTATTTGTTGAAATCGGGGAAAGCTTATTTCGAACTCTGATTTAAAATTTACGTTGTTGTCAAAGGAAACACAGCTGGGGTTCAATTCTCGTTGGCTTGTCACTTCGGTCTCTTTCGCTTACGTTGAGATTATTACGCTTTAGAAAGAGACGGAAACAAATACCGCTTTTATAATTTAACGTCAAACGGCACGGGGTAACACGATTTTGCTGTTATGATACAATAGAAAAGCAAATTATATGTAATTTTATGTAGACGCTTTTAATTATTTATCCGTCGACGATCACGTCATGTCATGTACGACGTTAATATACATTAAACGTTATATAATTATATCGTAACGGTAAAATCGTGACGTTTCATTTGACGTTAAATTATAATTAAGCATTCCAATTAAATTGAAACGAGAATAGGGCCCCTGTAGAAATGCCAAGATAAACATAAATAATACGATCGTAGGTCCATCAACGTTACTTGTAGATAATGTAATAAAACATAATAATTGCATATTGTGGTTGTGATCATAGAGAAGATTGCCAATCCATAAACTAGCTTAAACGTATAATAATAAAAATGTAAATAAGTAATTATGTATCAATATAATATATTTGTACAAATTGCTCACAAATCTGTAAATTGAAAACGACTGATCGATCATTTTTTATCGACTGGTAGTTAAAACTATTTTAATGTTAATTAGTAGACTAAAAATTTGCAATTTTTTTTACCACAGTTTAATTTAAAGAAGAATGGGACTTCCAAACTTTCCTAAGATTTATTGAGTAAATTCATTAGGTACCATTGATTTATCGTAGCCCTTAATTAAACTTTTGTCGTTGGAAAGCTTTGTTGAGTGATATTTGAAACGAATGGCAAATGGGGCGTTTTCAAAAAGTTATTGCGTGACGATATCGTTTTCCCTTGAAACAAAGTTTGAAAATTTTGATGTCTTAAAATTTGAGACACCAAACCTTAAAACATCGAAGGTCTGTAGGAAACTGAGTGCCGTTGTACTGCGTAAACGGCGTTCCTTTAAATTTCGAACGACAATAGGTCATCGATATCGTTCACAATTTAAACTCTTTAATTATGACCCGTAAACAAAACACTTTCACATGTCTCTTGTTTTAAGAATACCCATTCTTCTTAACTTTTGTTTTATTGCATCTCGTTTGGACGAGTGCACGTGTACCTTAGATCGATGTATTTAGCCGTTATAGCTCTTTTATAAACTTTTGTTTGGTGTTCATGATGTTCACGGGCTCGAGAATAGCTATGTATAATGATGTAAATGTTTCATAATTTGTATATATTGAATCTGATGTGAACGGAAAATAATAAAAACAATCTTTTATTACAAAACAAAAACTATTTCATTTGAATATTGTACACGAGTCTTGTCTCTGATTTATGTTTTAATAGCAGTTAGTTGCATTTAGATTAATTTAAGGAAACAAACTATTTATTATTTTAGTTTATTTTTCATTATGGTTGTTGCATGCGCTGCTTTGCTTGTTACGTGCTTGCTTCATTTTAATCTATTTAACCTATCTGTGCTATCCACGCTTCATTAATTTCACTTTATTTTATTTAGACAATGGCACGATTTTTCTTTCTCTCACTGTATATGTCCACTTTCATCAGTCACTTTACAGACTTATTACAGATTTATCTCTTGACATCTGTCTGATTTCATTTAATTTTGTGCACGTTACTATGCATGTTTGTGACAGTCCGTTTGTTTTCCTAAATTATCTAAATGTATACCTATGAACAAAATTATTTGAGATCAGTGACAAGATTCTACCTGTCCTTTATTTCCAACTATCCTTTGATGACTGACATCGTGCCTTCGGACGCAGTTCACCATTCGCTGCAAGAGCCCGAGCTGCATGGATGCTGGAAGGTGCTGGTGGTGTCGGCTACATCTAGTTACTTATGTAATTAAACGTCTCTGTTCTTTCTCCCACTAGAATGCGCGAAAGGCTTGCATTTGTACGAGGGTCGGTGCTTCGAACGCTGCCCGGAAGGCACGTACGCCAGCGAAATCACTATGGAACGGAGCTCCAGACGACGTAACCTAACTTACTTTTCTGAGAGCGCCGTCATGAAACGACAGGACTCCAAGCCTACTGCGACGGAGGCGGAAGACATGGAACGCTCTGGGACGGTTGCCAAAGTCCCGTTACATTGTCTTCCGTGTCATTACACTTGCGCAACTTGCGTGGGCCCTAACAACAATCAGTGTTTGTCTTGCTTAGAGGACGCGCAATTGTTCAATTTAACGGACAAAGAACCGAAACTCTATTGCTATCCCAATACGGTTCTCTCTCGATTGGGCGACACTAATTGGCACTACAGTATGGACGTCGCTCTTTCGGTTCTTTTATTTAGTATCACTTCTATCACTCTCTATTTCATTATTTCGTATGTTCTCAAAAGATGTTGTTGCGGGAATTACTATTCTACCAACGTGGCCTCAAATGTGGCGTACAACAAATTGGCAGTAGATGACAAACAACAGAGCGCCCTAGAGGTCGAAGAGGAAATTTGTAAAGCTTTGAAGGATTACAGCGAGAGCGACTCTGAGGACGACTTGAATTTATAGCATTTAGTAACATTCCAATCTAAGTATTACGAAATGATCGAACAATACGAAGTTAGTGAATAGGTGATTTTTTATGAAAGCAGGTCTAACATTGTGATAGTTATAATAATCGGTTGTCACAAGTTTTTAAATTAAGTTCGGATAGGTTGATGAAATTGATTTGTACAAAAGTTGTTAATTGAATTAGTCCAAAGAACTGATCAAACTCTTTTTTTTTCTACTAAAAAGTATTGACCCATCACAATTTCTTTTTGTTTTACTTTTTTATTTTAATTTAGCTAAGATTTCGACGGTACTTAGCTTTTTAGATGAAGTTAAAAACAGTTTCAGAATGTGCAAATAAACTTTTAGCTAATTATAACTACGAGTAGAACATGTTATATAAGTACACGTCGCATGTGCTTACTTCCTACTCGTATTAGATCAAAGTAAGCTTCGCAGCTGTTAAATCACATTATCCATTTCTTAACCGACTTCTTTTTTCATGAATAAGATATACTAGCAACTCAATCAATTTTTTGAAAGAATACCACGCCTAAGGGTTAAAAGTTGGGATGAAATTTAACACACCCCGATATTTACGTCGAGCTCGATTTGCGCTTTTTTTAAAAGCAATTTTTTTTAAATTATTTTTAAGAAGAAATATATTACCTACTTGTCAAGAACATGTAGAGCCATTGTATTGCGTATTCAAATAATCATCACGGATTTATTGTATGTTGATAATGGATAATAGTTAATCGCAAGTCTTATTTTTCTGTTGTTTTATAATTATGTTGGACTAGCGTCTGCCCGTGGTTGGTGGCATGAGTGGAATAAGAATTTAAATGTAATCTATAGCACTCAGGTATAATTTAGCTTCCTATCAGAGAAATAATTTTTAGAATCAAGCCAGCGTGGTTCCAAATATTAGCGGTAACAAAAAAACTTACAAACTTTACTGCTTTATAATATTAGTATCAACTTGATAGTTTAAAAGCACATTCTGAAACACAATTTTAAAATCAATTTATTTTTACGAACAATAAATTTGGTTGTGTTTTGCTTTTGCTACATATCAAAATTAAAGACATTCCAGTTTAATTTTAAAAAGTATTTTATGTAATTTTAAATAAGGGCTGTATACATGGCTAATGATGAAACAAAAATTGTTGGAGGCTAGCGCTTAAATTTTTGTTTATTTAGCTTTGTAATAAGAATATTTTTTATATATTTTTTTGCTTTTTTAAATGTATTTCTTATGGCCTAGTATTAAGTATAATTACAGAACCAGAAATTCAGTTCTAGATAAAATCTTTCACTTTATCAAGGCCAACATGAATATACGTCGCGTAGTTCAGGGTTTGAAATCAAAATGTAGCAAATTGTTGATTTCGTATCTAGGTTGATTTTCGCAATTTCCAACATATTTTTAAAATTAATTTTTATTTTAACCGACTTCCAAAAAAGGAGAAGGTTCTCTATTCGGTGCATATTTTTTTTATCTGTTACCTAAGATCTCCGTCATTTATAAACCGATTTGGAAAATTATTTTTTTATTTGAAAGGATATCTTTCAGATTAGTCCCATAGAAATTTCGTCTAAATCTGTTTAGTAATTTGTCACTGAAGACGGTTCTTCGCTTTTTTAAAGCAATTTTATTAATAAGTTTTCATCTCATTTGTCGTTAAATATCATAATATTTTAAGCATAATATTAGATTTTTAGATAAATTTGCTCAAGTTGCCATTATAACTGTATAGGTATGTACTGAGCCTTTAGCAGCTGTTTACATTAAGTTATTGGATTTGCGACTTGGATTGAAATAGAAGCTGTAGTTTTAAACAGCTGTCTTAACTACTGATACTGTTGTTCTTCATTTTAATATAAACCACTAAGCTTCTTCTCAATTAAAAAAACATGAGAAAAAGAATCTGAGAGGCACTTTAAACGTTCCTTATCTTCCATCCGTTTTTCTCAAACGAGAAACAGATGTTTTATGATTGTTAATCACATTAGTTACAAGATCATTTGTGAAATGTGAAAGGCTAAAATGTGAAAAATTAACCCTTTTTCCTCGTCAAAATGATTGAAAGTATTCTTTGGAGGGACCTACGTACAATCGCATAGAGTATTTTCGATCCCATAAAACGCAAAGTTGGTTCGAGTAAACGGGGTAGAGCCGTGTACCGTAACTAGTTAATGATAAATGTTGAAAAAACAATAAATATATCTTTGGAATGAATGAAACGTTGAATTAGAATGTAGCCATTGATCGGCTCAAGATAAATATTCACCTTGATTGGTCAATCTTCAACGACGTGCAATCGCAAGCTATCTGAATTTTCTATCCAATGCTAAAATATGGGTAGCAATCATATCAATTGTGGTATCAAAAACCTAATTTTAGTTTCGTTCTCTCTCTCTTTCCAATATAAAACATGCGAAAGAGGTGAAAGATATTTGACAGATCTAAATTTAGTTTTAGAGCTGTCAAGTATCCTCTGGCAAATTAGACGCCACTAAATGCATACCCGTTAAATTTACACTAGTTACAAACAAGTGGATCAATTTGACAGGTCTAAAATATATACCATCCCTTTCTCATGATTTTATTTAGAAAGAGAGTGAAACTAAAACTTGGTGTAGGTGCTATGCTAGAATTGACACGAGCTTTAATTCAACGGCTTAATGTGAACAGGCTCTTAATAGTGTAAATATTGTGTATGTAATTAAATGAGTTCCTATTTTAGTTCTGCTGTTTTATTTTGCTTCACTCTTCGCTTAAATACCTCGGGTATGCGCATGTTTTGAATTGATTCATAGGTACCTACTAACCTTTTGTGGATAAGAGTTTTACAACTGCCAAAGTCATTATCTTATCTGCAGGGCTAAGGGGCAGTGTAGACGCTTTTACAAACGTACATTTGCTTGTCAGAATAACAACGCTTTTGCGTCAAGCGCGGATTTCGTGATACTCGAAATGCGCGCTTGGCGTAAAAGCGTTATCCTGACAAGCAAACGTACGTTTTCATAAGCGTCTACGGTCTGCGTAAGATGCGCGTCTTTTGTTGTATTGATATATAGTACATATATATTGTTTTTTTATATATGTCTCACCTTCTTCCATGCCACAGTTGCATCCCAAGGATTTTTATCATCGACCAATGGATCTACTGAATCATCACTTCAATATTTTAAAATATTTAATAATTAAGTCTCAGGGTAACGAACGCAATGCAGTGCTGCGCAGGCCTTTTTTTCTGAAGTTCTGAGTGGCACTGCAATTGGGCTGGTGATATGCTTACCATCTGGCAAATGACCCGCTCGTCTCGTTTTCATATCTTATAAAAAACCTACTTAGATTGATTTTGAGTGCGTACCTATGACCTAACTACCCTATAGCTAATCAAGTATTTGGTAGATATTTGAAAATGCTCCAATAACGTAACCGAAGACAGTTTCCATTTTTTATAAAGCAATTATTCTATAATAATGACTTGCCAATTCAATATTAGGTACATTGAAAGTATAATTCTAACCATCCGTTCAAACATCCGCCCTTTTGACGACAAAATATTTCCATTAGCATACTAATGGAAAATATTTTGTACTCAAAGAAAATAATATTACCTCTATAATAGTATATCTCTACACCAGAAAACGTAACAAAATCAATCTGCTCAACAGCTATCTAGCTGATGCGATCCTTCACTAGACGTATATTAGTAATAATACTTGGTAATTCTTACGGTTCTTACGTTGTGTTTCTAGATTTAGATCACGATAAAATGTTTGTCTGAGATCATAAGAAATATCGGGAGAATTCTGACGTGTCCCGACCATTTGGCAACCCTCAGCATGCACATAATACAGAAGCTCTTCTGACTGTGCCATTATCGCAGTAGACCCCAAAATAACGCGTCCTCGCCACACGATCAATAAAGCTAAAGCATTGCCAATAAGGCCGGTACAACGAGGTAAGTGCACAAAGAAGGGCCATTACGGGACCCTATAAGGAAGTTAGATCTGTTTGGGGTTTTAGTTTGGATAATAGTTGTGGAAAGCTGTTAAGCACCTAAGTTTTATTTGTTTGGTAGCAATTTATTCTCTACATACAGCAACGAATATTACAGCAATTGCCAAATTTACTAAGAACAAAGGATGAGCTCTTTCAAAGTTGTTGTTATTGTTTAAAGTTGTTAAATGTTTAAAGTTCTGAGTGGCACTGCAATTATTATAGGCTAGCGTTATGCTTACTATGATGTAAACGAGTCACTCGTCTCGTTATCCATGTAGATTTTAAAAACCTATAGTAAATTTCTAAGCAATCATTATATTTTGAAACATGTAATAACTTACATTGCAAATATTGCAATGCGAAAGCACAAACCATAAAATTGCATGCCACTTTAAGTGTATCATTAAATAGGGTCTTTCGCAACCCCTACATTTTCTACGTAAATTCGAGATTCATCCGAAAAATGTCAATAATTACTGGGGGGAGGAGAAATACGTAATTCTTTTTCACCCCAACCCTCTAATATTGTGCTCAGATAGCTTGTATCGCTGTTCCTGTCATCGCCGTAGTTTGTTAGATGAGAATATAGCTTTTGGGGTGGCACAGGTGAAGTCAAGTGTAATATACGTAGTATAAGTACAACCCTGGTGTGTTTCTCTAAGAAAAAATATTACATAGGTAGGTAGTAGGTATTGTTGATTTGGTGTTGAAAGAACAGGAAAACATATCCTAAATATATTAGAAATAGTACCGGTGTACTGCTAGACATAAATTCAAATTTGAAATTTGTTATTCACATGGGCTCCAGGAGAGTGCCCATGAAAATGAATTGACTCTAAGTGTGTGAGTTTGTTCTATGCTAGTTAACGTGCTTTTTGTTCATTCTCTTCATACATTTCTGTCGGCTTCGTGGTCCCTGCCTGCAACCTAGATAGAAGCTCCGGAATCGACCCCTGGCCGGGGTGAACATAAAATTTGTTCTCTGATCGTGTATGGTCCCACAACATCCTAACACACAACTAATGCTTGTTTTTAAGTGCACCAATATTTGTTCCGTTGTGGAAATCGAACCCGCGTCCTTTACGCGTTGCCATAGTTATGTTTATCCACCTATCAACACTATGGTATACATAGTTATATTTAAGAACTACATTCATACACCGTATCCTACCGCAAGGAAGTGTGTATAGAAGGAACGCCTCATATTTGTTCCTCTTGAGGTCGATCACTAAGGGCTCTAAGGGCAGAGTTCACCGACCATTTTGAACTGAAGTTCAACTGTGAACTAAGTTTAATTCATGAACCAAGATTGACTTCCGATTATTTGAAAAATAATTTTGACATCTGCTGTCAAAGCTCGCTCTTGAACTGCTGGTCAAGAAAACGATCGTTTCATATACCTCTTATAAGCCATAATCTGAAGAAGAAGAAGAATGCCTATTGTTCGATGAACTTCGACCTAAAAAAATACCTACATTGCATGAAAGAAAAAAACAGCAAGAAGTGCTTAGAGGTATCATCGTCAGAAATATTTACATTTAACTAAGGTTAGATTTTTTTAAATTTTATTTCGTAACGAGACAAGCTGGTCGTTTGCCTGATGGTAAGCATAGCGCTGGCCCATAACAATTGCAGTGCCACCCAGAACTTTGAAACACAAACGCCTGCGCGGCACTGCAGTGCGCTCGTTATCCTGAGTCCTGACGCATATACATATATGGAAAATGCCGTGGTTCAGTTTACTTCAGAACATATAATAATGAATATCCGTACCTATTTGTTTTTTGTATATATATGGTAACTCAAGTAATTTCCCTGATGAAAAGTGATTTAATAAAAAATGTGCGAACATTTCCTAAGATCAGAAGCCAAATATTACCTACAAGATTACCTAACGCGCATTGTAACAGGAAGCAAAATGATTACATTTGTTTATTATTAAAAAATATATTTAGCGTTAGTGTTATCGAATTTGCTGTGTAGGTTTAATTTACGGTCTTAAACGGTTTTCTTGGAAATAATTATTTTCCTCTTCCAGCACCTCTTGTATCTTATGAGGGAACAGATGGGAACATGTATTTCTCCCGTATAATTTTCTGATGAAATTCGTAATATAATTAGATAAGAAATAAGATTTATACTGTTGTGATGAAAACTTTTCAGTAGCAAAACATCGCATTACTAAAGCATTCTGCTATTATTCATCTGGTCATTTCATCTCTCTCAGGTGATTTAGTCATGCTGAAATTCGATCGAATTGTTTGTGACATAACTTTTAAGCGTAAGTGTCTATATGTCCATCATGTTAGTCACGATTTGACGCGACTGAAGTAAATTTTAGTTGTGACATTTTTACGTATAAAGTAAAAAAAAGCTATTTTTAGAAAAATATATTTTTCCAGACAAGCTTTTATAAAATACGTAATCGGTTCTGTTATCTTGTGCCCACCTTCCAGCTCCATCATCAAGAACCTGGACATCTTGGACCAGAGTACGTGTAAACACAAATCAAACGAGTCCAAACTCGATGAGATTACGTCGTTACGTTACAGAGTTACTGTGGCCCCCTTCCGGCTCCATCATCAGACCAGCTCTGTGACTACATTACATTGCATTGTGATCCGATTTACAAAAATATGTAAAGTTTTAGCTTAATCGAATACCGGGAAACGGGTCAAATTTAATTTGCAAAATTTATCTAAACATACAAGGCACGTTAAATAAAAGCTTGTAAAATAGGAATGGATGGTAGTATTCTCCTCAATCCTCGGTCATCATCATAGTTTACTGCGATCACCAAGACGCCTGATGATGATGCGTATGATGGCAAAATGCCCTCTTCATGGAGAAGGCCCACGTTCTGCAGTGGACATTTTCCCGTTGATGATGATGATGAACTGCACATTTACGAGGAACCATTATGATGAGCCATATATTGATGTCGATTCTGTCGTTTCATACCTAAACCAAATTTTAGGTTCGCTCTCTCTCTCTCTTTCCAATACGTAACACGAGAAAAAGATGGAAGATGTTTGAGAGATCTAAATTTAGTTTTATAGCTGTCAAATATCTTCCATCCTTGATAAATTAGACGCCATTAAATTCATGGTCGTTAAATTTACATTAGACACAAGCAAGAGGATTAATTTGATGGGTCTAAAATATATTCCATCTCTTTCTCATGGTCTCATTTAGAAAGAGAGGATTATACTAAAATCAAGGTTGAGATGACAGAATCGACACTATTTGCTCAAAATTTCATAGAACACAAACCACCCTTTTAGCTGGTTCGATGAAAATACATCCTATTTATATGAATAATGAAGGACCCGTATTCAATTAGGCTAATTAAACATGTGCTTAACATACCGAATCAGGTCTCCGCATGATTGTTCCACAACCCTAACCATAACCGTTGGAGATAACGTCGCTGCGAGCATAATAATAACATCAGCAATTAGATGCCAAAAGGTTTTCTTGCCATTTCGGATCATTTGACGGGAAAAAGCTTCGGCAGAACGAACGCGTATAATAATGATATCTTGAATACAATTTTGCCGGTGAAATGACTTGGCATAATCTCAGACCTTAATACCTGATGTCACAGGGTAATGAACGCAGTGTAGTGCCGCGCAAGCCTTTGTGTATCACAATTTTAAGTGGCACTGCAATTGTTATGAGCAGGTTTGGCTTTCCACCAGAACCAACTGCTTGCTTACCAAACGACTTGCTCACCTCGTTACTTAGTACCTAGTAGGTATATAAAAAAGTCTTCAGAAAGCATCAAATTTACTTCGGACTACCGTGAAAATATAAGTATGACATTTGTTAGTGTAGGACTAACTTTTCTGCGAGTGTCCGTCTGGGTTGTTACCACCGCTTTGTTCGTGTAGTCTGCCGCCAAGCAGTAGTGTACAAGCATCACTGTGTTCCAGTTTTCATGAGCAGAGAAGCCAGTGAAATTACTGGGCGTATGAGACTTAATAATATATATACCTACCTAATGTGTCAGGGTAACGAGCGCACAACAGTGCCACGCAGGCCTTTCTGTTTAAAAGTTCTGGTTGCACTGCAATTGTTATGGGCCGGCGTTATGCTTACCAACAGGCAAACGACCAGCTCGTCTCGTTAACAAACAATATAAAAAAAAATTTACAAAATCGGACAACACAGAAAGAGTTATCAAAATTCTTAAAAATTAGTTAAAGTTACCTTTTAGTCTAGTATTCCCATTTTCCCAACACCAAGACCTAATCTAAACTTTAAGTTCTATAAAGCTTCCCAAAAATTTCTCTGACCATTCCCGTTTACCTACAAACTTACGAACTATATGAAAAGAAAGTAATGACGACACAACCTCCCTTTTCCCTAGAAAAACAGCGTTCAATATAGCTAGTATATTAAATTACCACACTAACTACATTGATAAGCGTTAACAGATACTATGGGCCTGTTTGTCCACTCAGTTATGCCCAGCTTTCTGTAACATAGCAGCTCATACGAGCCTATCTTAAACCTTTTTATGAACACCGCCTCTTTTATGTACTAGCCGAAAAAGGGAACAGGACCATCCAATTTCATGTTATCATGAGAACTAAACTTTCGGGGTTGAAAGGTATTTTCATAAGGTATTGTTACGAGGGACTTACATTTTGTATGCAGCTCGTCGGGTAGACGTTTTATGGAAGATTTGCACAAAGGCTATTTGCAGTAAACGTGGTTGTTTGACGTGGGCTCTATTCTCTCTGTGTTTATACGTGATTCAACTATGTAAACACGCTGGTTTGCCCAAATCTGATGCGTGACTAATGTGGTAGTACCTACATTTGTGATTAAGAACGTGCAATAATAACTATGCAAATTAAAATGAGCTAAGGCAGGAAAAAATATAAGCTTACTCCTTAGTGTGGATGTGGGATAAAATCATACAATTCATAAATGCGAAAGTATGCTTATTGGTGTGTAAGTTTTTTTATTAAGAATGCTGAACGGAGCAATAGGTCGATTTGATGATTAGAAGCACTGGGCCCACGTAGTGGATTATGACCCATACCTTTCTCTCTGAGAGAAGGCCGGTATCCCATCAGTGAGAGCGTAAGAGGCTAATAATGAATAGTAGTAATATAATTATACTATCTTCGATTTTACAAAAAACCCAGTGTTTCCTGTCAGAATATCCACGCGGTGGAAACAAAATTTAGTTACAAAATTTAAAACACATACCTTGTTACCACAAAAAAACAATTTTAGACGCCTGTTTAGCAAGACAGTATCTAAAGATAAATGTCTACAATGACTAAAAAAGTCACAACAGAATTCAGTTAGACACCGGTTAGACACTACTTAAATCAGGATGTGTGGTTGCTCTTATTTAAACACGCGACTAAGCCATGTTTAGGAGATAAACACTGTTTAAAACAAGTTTAAAGCGTGTTAAATTTATTTGTGGTAAGACCGTAAGTATAACGTAGGCACTAGGCATAGATAGGTACTAACTAACTAGCAAAGTTAAATAAAAGCTTGTAAAATTAGATGGCTATTTAAACTTTAACCTTTTCATAACCTACAACAACCCAAACTAAATAGCATACCTAGTCTATCTATTCCTACCCTTTTTAAGCTTTTTGTGTACAAAGAGACTAGTAGTCCATATTAATAACGAAACAATACAGAAGTGCTCTTAATGTAAATTTGAACCAGGAAAATGGAGGCCTGAAAAAATAATTTTATTAATGGAAAACAAATAGCACACAATTTCACACAATGGATTTTCATTTCTGTTTCCATTTATGAAAATGTATGTACGGTAAAAACAAAGAGTGCTTTGTCTCCATGTCCACATTGATTGGCAATGCGGTGCTGTAATTGCTGGTGTGGAATGGAATTATATATTTGTTGCGGATCAGCATTGCGGTTCAACGAGGCAATGCCGCCAGCATGTTGGGTACGCTTCCAACTGGTAGTTGGCTAGAATATTTGGATTATCTATAGGCCTCCTTGAGCTTGTAGATTATCCAACTGTTTTTTATGTAGTATTTATTTATGTACTAGCTGCTGCCCGCGGTTTCACCCGCGCGGAGATATTGGATTTCATGGTTTTTAATTTTATGTGCGGTACCGTAATTCTTTTTCTAAAATAAAAGTAGCCTAAGTTACTCCTTATAACATCAGCTATCTGCCAGTGAATGTCTCGTCAAAATCGGCCCAGCTGTTTCGGAGATTACTCGTAACAAAGAGACAAACAGAGAAACATTTAAAAAATGATTGTTTTGTTATAGGTACCGTATATACAATCAACTTCTATAAAATTAATATGTGGATAACGTTGTGGGCTACGTTATTGTTAAAATTTATTATATTATCATTCTAACCCTTTCTACTAACGCGAATAATGTAGCTGTTTGTTATCCTTAAATAAATAAAATAAAATACTATGCTTCTGTACTTTCATATGCATTTGGTAAAAAGCTATTATTTTGATGTTACAAACAGACACTTCAATTTAATTTATTTGTATAGATTAGCTAGTTAATATTTTGTTACATGCGACTTGGACATTTTTTTTTTAAATTTAATTTGGAAACGAGACGAGCCGGTCGTTTGCCTGATGGTAAGCATAACGCCAGCCCATAACTAATACACTTTATAAGTGAAGCTATTTAACTGCTATAATACGTTTTAAGATTTATCAAAAACTTCTGGGATATAACGGTAACCATTTATGCTCGTTTATTTAAAAGAAGTGTCGAATTATAAACAATATTTCCTGAACTTCCGAACACTGTTGTTTATTAAGAACACTGGCTGCGGGCTACGGTATACTTTACATTTTCTTATCAGTTTTTGCTTCGGCAAACAGAGTTCGCGAGGTAAAATATTAAGGTAGGTACTCTCTAAATGAACTCGAGGCAAAGTAGCACTTCCTTACCTAAAAGTTTGTTCATAATGTTCCGGGAACAACCGCAGTTAATAATGGAACTAAAATTAGGCTGTTTTGTTGTATTAAGCTGTTCGAAAGTTAATTCATTAAAAAGTCATTTATGACCATTAATAAAAGCTAGAACATTTCCTAGACTATTAGTAGCGCCTAGTTGTCGTGTTTTAAATATTTTATTAAACACTTTCTTACACGTTAAAATAGGCGTTTAATAAAATGTAAAAAATAAAATTAAAATAAATTGCTGTAAAATAAATGCTGTTGCTGGTTTTGTTGTTGTTGCTGTGAATGCTGTAAAATGGGCCCAATTTTGCCTAGTAATTAAGAAATAATTAAATATACTATAGCCGATTTTACTTAGTTTTTCATCGTCTTTATACTGGAAAATATATAAACGGCCTCCAAATGCTGCAACCAGAAATGGTACTAACGTACGATAAACTTATGACAACTTTCTTGACCCTTTCAATTTCAATCACACGACCATGACAAATCTATTACAAAAAAATGTGTATTCCTCAGATAAAATAGAGCCGGGAAAATGGGTGTGTTGACAAATTCGTCAAGATATGTGATGAAGGACGTGTAGGCTCGTCGTAAGAGGATCATTTTAAGGGCCCCATAAAAAATGGCCTCTCGGTTTAAGCTCCTCATTTTAAGAACGGATATAACGTTTCATGAGGACGGAGTTGTTCAAACAATGAATACAGGTTGATAACATTTTGTAGGTACGATGTCTTATAATAATTTGATGGGCATAAAAAATGTAAGTTGTCAAATCTACCATGGCCCAAATTCTAGTAAACAAATATTAGATAAGGGCTCTGTTCTAGATACTGTTCTAGATAAGGACACTGGACAGCATCAGTTTTAGTCTGTCATTGAGGTAAACAAACGTTACAGAAACCCACATTTATTTTAACTTTCATAAGTGCTCCCTTAGGGCCTATATGAATAAAACTTTTTAAATTTGAAAGAAAAATTACCTTAATCAATGAAAAAAAAAGGTTTAAAAATGACAATGGTGTCAAAGCATTTCTATTCACGAATTTTCTGCGTGTGTCCGTCTAGTTGGATATCGCCGCTTTGACCGTGTAGTCTGCTGCTAAGCTGTAAAGCGCCATTGTTTTATTTCAACCTCATCATTATCATCAGCTGGAAAACGTTTACTGCAAAATATTGCCCTTCCACCTGAAGAGGCATTGGCCATAACACACCACTCTAGACAAGCGTTTTGATGATCGCAGAAGATTATGATGTTGACCTAGGAGAATATACTGACACCTATTTAATTCCTTGGATATTTCTTTGGACGGCTCTTACGGTACCCAATAGAGGTACCCATATGAGGTGGTACTTTTACTATCAACCTATTTTCTTGGAATAGGTACTTCGTATTTTTTATTGCAGTAGCTAGTATTCTTTTAAATAAAATACCACCTTTATCTCATATTTTATGAACCACTGCCATTATTGCAATCAGGGCCCTATTTAATAAAGCTGACAATCCGACAAGTCCGACATATGTCAAAAAGTGACAATTCGACAATTTTTCTGTTTAATAAAACTTACAGGCGACAAAATTGTCATGGTGGAAAATTGACAAATATGTCGGATAATCCGACAATTTTCTTATTGTCAGATTAAATTTGACTGTGGTTTTTTGACATATGTCGAGTTTTATTAAACGCGTTTTTAGATGACAAATATGTCAAGATTTCACCTGTCGATTTTGGACATATTTGTCACTTTTATTAAACAGCCTAACCGCGACAACTCTACAAGTATGTCATTTTATGACATATATGTCGAATTGTCAGCTTTATTAAATAGGGCCCAGGTCCCAGCTCACATGACTCAATTTGACAAACTGCGCTCAACGCCGCGGAATGAGATTCGATCTAAGAGCAAACCGCTCATTAAAGTCTATATGAGCAGTTAAGGGAAAACATCTCGTGTCGCTAAGCAACTTATCCCACGAGATGGCGCTGTTTCTCCAAAAACATGTTTTTATTTATTTTACTCTAAGTAGCGAGAAATAAACTCATTTTAGGTGATTTTGCGGGATTTTCAATTTTTTCTTAGCACATATCAAACATAGTTGAACCCATTGATAACTACACTTTTGAGAAAATGTTAATTAAAACCGCACTCCTGTATATGTAAATGAACGACACACACACATGTAAATGGGAAAACAGTATTATCGGTATACTAAAATTGGCCGAAGTATAAAGCTACGAATTAGCGCAGTTGTCACTTGCGATTTGAAGAACCAGAGTTCGTATCTGGAATACTATAGTCTCATTTTGTGCTGAAGAATATTTTTTTTAGATATTTTGGTTATCTATTGCACTTAGTAATAATAACAATAACCTAGTTTTTGTGCTAGATTGAAAAGTAAAATGAAAGACTGGGTAACGTTTAAAAAGATTTAATGTGTATGTCCACTTTGGAGATGAAGCATGTCGACTATTTTTTCTATTATATGTATAAGTTGTTTATTGTTATTTAGTTTATTACATAGATTTTAGAATAAGTGAGATAACCACCGCCAGGATAAACTCTTCATCTCTCAATTTCTACTACTCTTGTGGGTTGGGCTGATGAGATAAAGCACTCCAAATAAAATGTCTTCATTTTGACTCTTAGCTGGCTCTGTACCTGGTAATAATAAGTGTGATTTTATTTATTTTTGATCTTCCCTCTTCGAATACAAGTGGATTTTATTTTCCTTGGCAGCACTTTCGATATCTTTATTCAGTACGACCAACGAAGGAAAGCACTTTCATTCTAAAATCGCTTCTTCATTTGTAATCACGCCATTTGAGCTTGCTCCTATAAACCCATATTTGACATAGCATACAGAAGGACTAACTGCTTTTGAAAATTTTCAGCAAAACTAGTTCATTTTAGATTCATTTTGCTGACCGGACACCATATCCGTTGACAATTACTTCTTGGACGTTTTCAGGCATGGTTTGCTGTGTTACTGCTCTATTTTTTGTTATAGTCAACCTCAACACGGATCCGTCTTGATTTTCTAGCATTTTTTATTGTCAAAGGTAACACATCAGAACTTGAACTGGGTTTGACAAAAAAATCTAAGCTGAGCTTAGCTAAGATGTTTTTCGTCATGCGTCTTCCCGTCTGTAAAAATGAAATAAGTACCTGCTTAGTATCTCAGACTTCAAAAAATTTGTTCCATGTTTGTTTACATAGGTTCAATACTTACGAAACTTCGTCGCCATGGAAATGCTTGAGTTGACCACGAACCTATTTTCGCTTTACTTTTAGGACAGAATGAGTTTTATAACACGGTTTTGATCTACTTATTAGGTCTATTCATTTTGCTGTTATAACAGCTGGATTATGAATAAAAACATTATGCTGCAAAATACAAACACTAACCTAACCTAAAAATTGCGAACTGAGAACACAACAAAATTTGTATTTTGTGTTGCCAGTACGTTACATTCAATTTGGCCAGTCTACTGCGGCCAAAAGTAGTGTCTTGATTGATTAGGTTCGCGTACTGAGTATTGTTACAGTAAAATAAAAAAAAACTATTGTTATTTAAGTCACTTGGGCTCATAGCTGTGTTTCCCGATAAAGCTTGCTAGGAAATTTTCTTTAATAATAATTAATCACTTATTATCCCCATCATCACCCTGAACGTGTTCTTTGTTGATAAACTTGAAACCCCCTATTTTTTTAATCCAAACGCTTCTATAGTACATATTAATGGTAATCTCTATGAAAAGGTCCTAAATATAACATTCATATAGCAGGAGAGTTACGCGATAATGTCATAAGTTACTCAAAATGTTACACTCGCAAGGTCTGGCAGCACTGAGTTGTATAACTCTCGCTTATTTGAATTGTTGTTTTTTGTGGTTTTGATTTTATGTCACACGGAGCGGCAACGTCAAACGTTGCGATATAGCGCGGCTCTGCTCTCGCAAAGTAATGTATGCTCGCTTGCACGCACAATCTGACAACGCACGTTGCACGCACATTATGAAAATGTAACTCACACTACGACCGCGTGATATATAATATTGTACCACTACAAACGTAAAATTTGTCGAAATATTAGGCTAAAAAAATGTACTTCCAGGCTATTAAATCGTAATATTACTGATTTTGCGGCTATATAAGCTTAAATTAGGGCTATGTTAAGTCATTATGACTTCAAAATAACAGCAGGACACGTAAAAAGGTCATGCAAAGTTTGTATGGTAAACATTTAACCTTAACGAACAAAGTTTGTAGGAGCCGTAGACCACCATCACCCACTAGACCCCCAAAAAATATATCTAGCTCGAATAAATAATAGATCAGTACAGATATCAGCTTAAATAGGCTTGTTATTACTAAATTCAAAATTACTGTTGTTTTTACTAAAGTGAACTATCTGTATTTATCATTTGTGATGTTGATCTTTTAATAAATAAATAAATGTTTTCCTGAAGACATAACATTGCGCTAAGCGACAAAATCCATTAAACATTATTAAAATATAGGTACCCCATGAGGTACAGGTTAAGGAAGCTTGCACAACCTTAGACTGCATCTGAATTTTACATCAGATTGTGTCAGAAGCGAGCCCATATGATGTAAACAAAAATTCAAAATCTTGAAATTGACTTTAAGCACTGGTCTAGGGATGTTAAAAAGTTCTTAGTTCATTCTCTACGGATAGTTATTTTACAATAAAGAAACTGTACCTATTACACGTTTTAATTTTAAATTAATTCTAAGGTATTTACATAGTCATTTTAAATTTTAAAGAGATTTCTTACGAACTACCTAGTACCTACACTGTACTGTTGAACAAAGTACGATAGAAATAATTGAAATTCACCAAAAATGGTTTTCATAAGACTCGAAAAACAAAAAAACTTCATCTGATAACGAGCAAAAACAAATCAAACTTATAATCAAGAAAGTTCCAAATCAAACCCCGAACTCACTCGATGGAACTGTACGGCAAAATCAAAATCCCGAGTGCAAAAAGTTAAGGCAATTACGAGGCACATTATTCGCGCACTTTATATATTTTTAAGGCAATTTTCCGTTAAACAACTGACGCTAATTGACTCTGAGCGAGAACTCTGGTTATTTATTGCGAAAGCTTGGCGTGTCCTAAAATTTTAGTCGAGAGTTCCGTATACAGTTGGGAACGCACCGCAACTTTAATTGAGTAGCTTTATTTTAGTTTACTTCCGTTTTTAGTTAATTGCCTATTTTAGGGAAAGTTTGGATTGTTGTTTACTTTTTCAAAGTTATTTTTATTGTATTTGAAGCAAAATAAGTGTAGCAAACAACAGGAGTAATACCTGTAACATGTTTATTTTGTGAAGGCTCCGTGGCTAAGTTGGTCAGTCTGCCTGCAAATCGAAGAATCCTAGGTTTGATTCCCGGACTGGGCAAACTTTGTGTGACAAACAAAACGTTTGTTCTCGGATCTTTGATATCTGTGTATGTCCATGGCACCTGCAACACATGAAATCATAGTGAACTATGATTTGTTAATGAAAAAATATTATTAACAACAAATTAAATAATTTTAACGGTTTTCATAGCGTAATATATATTTGATCACATTGTTTTAATTCACGAACTTAGAAATACAGTACGACATTTACCTAAGGTCACAAAACTTGCAAAGTTAAAAGCTATTTGATTAAATAGGTATAAGACCTTTGTAGACCTTTAAAGCTAGTTGTTATTCTTCAAAATAAAACTTCACTACACGAGAAGAATAACCCGTCGATTATTTAAAAAAAACCGCCTGCGTAATAATTATTGATTATTACGCAGGCGGTTTATTATTATTATGCGTAATTGTTGATTTTTGTAAGAGTCCCTCTCGTGTTTGAAATTCTCACAAACAACGGGCTATGTAAGTAGGCAATGAAATTAGAGGTAATGTGTCATGGTAACGAGCGCACTGCAGTGCTGCGCAGGCCTTTGTGTTTCAAAGTTCTGAGTGGCACTACAATTGTTATGAGCTGGCGTTATGCTTACCATCAGGCAAACGACCAGCTCGTCTCTATAGCAAATAAAATTTAAAAAAACCAAGAAAGTGACATATCGATAACAATCGACGTGTCACGCGTGCAGCATAAACAGGTCACGACCGATATGGTCGGTATTATGAGAAATAATGTTGACTACAAAAACTATAACTACACGTGATTGAAAATGTAGCACTCAAGGATAATATAGCTATTAGTGAAATAATGTTTAGAATCGGACTATCGGTCCCAGATATTAGCGGTAACAAACAAATAAAAAATCCAGGACCTTTACTGTTTTATATTATTAGTATAGGGGTGGATCGCTAGACCCACCCCGGCTTTGCACAAGACTTTCATATAAACTTACGATAGCCCTAAGAGGGGTCTAAGGGATATCGTAAGTTTATATTTAATTCGACCCTGTCGCAAAATCCTGCCAAATTTCAGTTTCGTAGGTCAAGTTACCTAAGCTAGTTTTCGAGATTTCGTGTTTAGTCTGTGACTTAAGAACCCGAAGTATAACTCGCCCAACTCCGTGATGGGCCTAGCGCCGAGCGGTAAATATTGTTCCTGTTTCACCACGAGCAAGACGGGGCGCGGAAAAGAGCAAGACAGCACGTCTAGTCAAAGATCAAGAAATTGGTGAAGCGCAGATGCGAATTTGACAGACAGGCCATAGAGTAATAAATAACCTACGCCTATGACGATGACGACATTATTATAATTTGAAATAATGGTTACCTACTGAAATAATGGTTAGTCATATATTGTAGGTATATTAATACTCTACTTATTGGATTCTACCTATCCGTTGTCCACCATGGAGATACAATGACACATTGCTTTTAATAAAATTTTAAAATTAGTAAGTATATGGATTTTTGAAAAAATCATGTTCATGTCCGTGACCTGGGAACTACAGTTGCTGGAAACAGGACTCGAAAGCTGAAGCCCCAGCTCAGTGGCGTGATCTTGAATAATTTGCCTTCGTTCAGCAATCGACAAGAATATAAGTTGATGGTACTATACCTATAACTCATGCAACTACATTCGACAAAGTTGAATCATGACCCACCTATTCGATTTTTTTCATATATCAATTATCGAAGTATAGGAATTATAGGATAGGCTTCGGATTGCTTCTGACCGATTTTGACCTTCATTATGGACGTGTTAGATTAACAAATCGGCTGTAAGATCATTCAAAACTTTTCCGATGAGGGAAACTGAAAGATAAAGTCCAACTTGTCAATTATTATTACGCTATAAAGAAAATAAAATAAAACCTTTTTACAGAAATAACGTTGACTTTTTTGATCGTGAATATTTGTTGTTTTCTTCACCTGACTGACTTGACACTTATCAACATCTATATCAATACTAGCTTCTGCCCGCGGTTTTCACCCGCGTTCCCACAGGAACCGTGCATTTTTTCGGGATAAAAAGTAGCCTATGCTACTCTCCTGTCCATAAACTATATCTATACCGAAAATCACGTCGATCCGTTGTTCTGTTACTGCGTGAAAGAAGGACAAACCAACAAACACACTTTCGCATTTATAATATTACTGGGATATATAGTAGGATTACTAGGATAAAGAGATAAAATTTGTTTGTTTGTGAAAGAAATTCCACCTGGCTACCATTCCAGATGCACTCCGCAGTTTAGGTATAAAGCTACAAGTACGCGGCGCGCGGGCTCGTACTGTCGGGACGAATTCAGCGTGTTGCCGTGCGGCCGGGTCGCACGTTAGCAGTACCTACGTAATCACTCACGCGGAGCAAAAGCATATTGCTTCGCATTCAGCTGCGAGGATCCAAACCGCAAGTTTTTGCAGTTTTAGAATTTTTATCGACTTACAATGTTTTTATGTACAATGTACATATAAACAACACAATATTTGTGTAATATACAAAAATAAACTATTTTATCATCAGTCTTATTTAATAAAGTTAAATTAATCACTTCAAATAAGCTATTCTTGCATAATTATACTTTAGGGGATAATGTGAAATGAAGACGCGGCGGTGGCCTAAGGCAGCCCTTACACCTAATTCATGATTGATAGATAAGCATCAATCGTGGATCACGAGAACACCATGAAACAACCACGATCCCCGTTTGACGCATATCGTATCGTCTATTGTGGTTGTGGTTGGGGCTTGATGGAATGATCTATTCCGAGCACGGTACCCGCTTCTACCTATGCACCTAAGCTTCTACGACCTCTATTTAAAAAAATGGTTTCACAACCACTGCTTGCTCAGTGCAGACGCCGCGGTAAATAAGCGGTAGTGCGCATGATATGTATGTAGCGTAAAGCGGAGCAGTCGTTGCTTTCATCCCAGGCAGAGCTTCGAGACAGACGTTCTTGTTAGACGTTCGCTGTTAGAGTAATTTTAACTTTCATAAGTGCTCCTTTGGGGCCTATTTGAATAAAGACTTTTGAATTTTGAATATTGAAGTTCTTGTCTATTTAGTGGTTTTTTGTTGGTTTTACATCCAGTCGCGCTTGCTCGTGTATTATCTCGTAATCTGCGCTGGATGCAAAAGCATGGTTATTTTGATACCAAATCGCATACTTGCATATTGTGTCAACGGTCTGCATTATGATAGCGCGGACTAGTCAGCTGCAGCACCCGTGCTGTGCTTGCGTTATGTTTGGTACGCTCAGCATAATAAACGGAATAATGAAATTTTGTTATCTAAATACGAGTAGAATAGATGTAGTAGTTTTATCCTGATTTCACATGAGTAAAGCCGCGGGGAAAAAGCTAGTATATAACGCATTAAAAATATTGAAGCTAAATTCATTCTAATCCAACCAATCCTACTTCCTTATAAATACGAAAGTGTGTTTGTCTGTTTTTTGGTTTGTCCTTCAGCAACGAAGCAACGTATTGATTTTTGGACGATTTTTGGCATATATATAGTTTATGGACCGGAGAGTAACTTAGGCTAATTTTTATCCCGGATAATGCACGGTTGTAGTGAGAACGCGGGTGAAATCCGCGGGCAGAAGCTAGTATTATAAATGCGAAAGTGTTTGTTAATTTCTTGGTTTGTCCTTCTTTCACATAGTAAAAGTGCAACGGATTTACGTGATTTTTGGCATAGAAATAGTTTATGGACCGGAGAGTAATATAGGCTACTTTTAATCCCGGAAAATGAACGGTGCCTGTGGGAACGCGGGTGAAACCGCGGGCAGAAGCTAGTTGATATTGTACAGCCTTTGATTATCTAGTTTATCACATAAAATAGCTATGCAAAAATAGGTATTTATCTGGGTCAGGATTCAAATTTGTTACTGCTCCCTGTAATGTCTCACACATTATACACTTATCAATCGTATATTATAGCGTACCCATACACGAGCACACTGTTTGTAATATCAAAATAACAGGTTTTTCACTAAATGCATATGAAAGCATATAGGGTACCTATATCAAATCAACCATTCTTTAAATTTTTGTCTGTCTGTCTTTCTGTCTGCATGTCTGTTTGTTTGTTCCGGGTAATCTCCGAAACGGCTGGACCGATTTTGACGGGACTTTCACAGGCAGATAGCTGATGTTACAAGGAGTAACATAGGCTACTTTAATTTTAGAAAAAGAATTAGGATTCCGCGCAAAAAAATAAAAACCATGAAATCCAAAATCTCCACGAGGGTGAAACCGCGGGGCAGCAGCTAGTCTATGGAATAAATCTGAAAGTGTATCCTTTCAGACAAAAAAAATGAATTTTACAAATCAGTTTATAAATAGCGGAATATACATTAAAAAATACAACCGAATTGAGATCCTCTTTTGTTTTGAAGTTGGTTCAAAATAAAATAATTTATTTTTTCCATAACATCGCAGTGGAAACGAACCGTAGCGCACAGTCTCTCGTGAGCAGTTATCGCTTGCCTCATATTATTATTTGTGTTCTGTTTTAACCGAATTAAAAAAGGAGGAGGTTCACAATTCGTCTGTTTTTATATTAGGGTTTATATCATGGGTGGTTTAATAAATTTTATGAAAGAATACTCCTTAGAATGGAATTTCATCATGACGATATTTTTAGACAGTGTCTAAAGATAAACATCTAAAATGATTAGAAATGTCACAACAGAATTAAGTTAGACAACGGTTAGATACTACATAAATCAGGATTTGTGGTTGCTTATATTTAAACACGTGACTAAGGCATGTTTAGGAGTTAAATACTGTTTATCACAGGTTTAATGTAATAACAATATTTTTTTGTGGTAAGACCGTAGGTAGGTTTCTACTCTCCAACTAGTCATAGATACTTTCGCGTTGAATCATCCATTTTTCATACCTCCGAAGTCCGAGAAAGTACCTAAAGGTTGAAAATGTAACTTACTGATACGAATCAATAGGTTCCTAAATACCTACCAAATCAACTGTCAAATACGTCTCTATAACGTTATAAATATTACCTAATCTGTATCTCAGTTACAGAATACGAGTTGATAACTTCATCAATAGATACACTCTACGAAATTCGAAAGAATAAACGAACATGCCGCGTACAATTTGAGTTGTGAATTATTGTGTTCGAAGCGTAGACAGAGAATAGTCCGTCGACGGTTCGAAGACTGTCGGGGCTAGATCGGCAATTGTCGGGACTCGGGAGTTTCCGTAGCCTCACTGCGTCTCCCCGTTACCTCACCCCGCGTGTGACGAAGCGGTTGCAAAATGTTGACAATATTTTACATTTTTTTGATAACTTATCGAAGTTCCTTTTTCATTTTGAATGTACATAATCTATTTCAATTATTATGTATTATTTTCAAAGTTGACTATATTACCGAGGGGTAAGGTGCAAAAGTTTTTTGATTAAACGAGTTTATTATATGAAAATAATCAGTTCAAAACGAGTCGTTTTAGTGGTGGAAATAATGAAAATTCACTTCGCTCTAATTTGATTTTAGTTGTGTTTGAACCAAAACGAAAGCGTTTTGCCCCTAGATACTGCTTATCCGCTTATACATGCAAAATTTCATTTATATCTGACCTGTAATTTTCAAATGAACAGGGAAGTTCGTTTGTATGGGACATTCGGTTTACGTACCTCTGTTAACTTTCGCCTATGTACCTATTTATAGATTACTAGCTACTGCCCGCGGTTTCACCCACTCGGAGTTATTGGATTTCATGGTTTTTATTTTTTTGCGCGGAACCCTTATTATTTTTCCAAAATAAAGCCTTAGTTGCTCCTTATAACATCAGGTAACTGCCAGTGAAAGTCCCTTCAAAATCGGTCCAGCCGTTTCGGAGATTGCCCGGAACAAACAGACAGACAGACAGACAAAAATTTTAAAAATTGTGTTGTTGTTGTAGGCACCGTATGCATTTAGTAAAAGACTGTTATTTTGATATTACAAACGGACACTTCAATTTTATTTATAAGTATAGATTTATAGTTTATGGTTTAATTCATTTTTTGAGGGCCAAATGATTTTTTTTCCTTTCTTTCTTTCTTGTTTATTATCTGTACCTACTACAAAATATAATGTCATTATCTAACGAAGTTCGGGGCAAACATCGATTATTCATGGGGGCGATCTAAGGTATCTAACTCCATAGCTATATAATATCTATAGCTTAGATGGTTGAAGCATCTTGTAGAAGAACCTCGTTGGCCGCTGCCAATTATGTATAAAAATTTGAATAACCTCGCTAGGTTATTCAAATGCTTATACATAATTATTAACCCGTAAATATCTCGCTAGTGTGAGTTAATACTTTAAAACTATATTCTCTTTATTGTCCCAAAATATTATTATCTTTAGTAAACGCAAGTAAAAATCCTGAAATATAAATCGATTATTATTGTCCGTTGTAGATAGAGCCTGTCCTAAAAGCATCTAGGCATGTGCTAAATAACCAAATATAGTGAGACCTGACTTTATGACCCGACGTAGTTTATTAAATATTACACGTGCATCCACGTTCACCACCGTACAGTTTTATGGTTGTGATACAGCCCTAGCCTAGATGAAATCCGGGTTTACTGACTGCTCCGGACGCGATCACGTCTGCTCTTTATGGGCGCTACACAAAAGCGTGTACATTATTATGCAAATGGAGACTCTAGTATAATGAATTAAATGTTTTTGTGAATGTTAGTAGTTACTGTAAGTTTACAAAAATTAAAAAAGACTGTACATATAGGTGTAATGTCACGAGAATTCCCGTAGAGTCATTGAATTGAATGATTAAACTTTTTTATCATTGATTTTTTTACACTAGATCCACACGTTATGCAGACCGTAGGCGCTTATGCCAATGTGCGTTTGCTTGTCTAAATAACAACGCTTTTGCATCAATTGTGGATTTCGAGTATCTCGTAATCGACGCTTGATGCAAAAGCGTTATTATTTTGTCAAGCAAACGCACGTTTGCATAAGCATCTACGGTCTGCATTAGACGAGTGGCATAGGGGTGGACGTTGGGGCCAACGTGTGGAGCCGGCATAAAATTAAAGCTTAGTAAGATTTGAATCGTTTGTTCACTTCATCTAAGTTCACTTATTTTATTGTTGCTTCCTATTTTTCAATACAGTAGAGGAAGATATATGAAGTGATATGTATTCAAATCAAAAGCTGTAAACGTACTGGTGACATCTCGCTCCGTCGTAAATCCGCAGCGTAATGGATCACGGAAACGATCCAAAATATGCACTTACATAATAAACCTCGGCAGATAGTAGGTAAACTAGAGTTAATCTAGTCACAGCTTCGTTTCTCTTGATTGGTTGGTGAGATTCTGACCCGAATACATTTCACGTTTCTTTAGTTCGTTTATATTTGACTGTTTTATGTAAGTATATGTATTTATGTCGCATATTTATCATGTATGTTTTAAATTATGCAAAAAATTCTTTCAGGAAATTCTGCATCACATTACGCTGCACTACATGACATATAATCACCTCATTACACATTAATTTGGGAAGCAATAAATAAAGATATACAAGCAAAAATATTTATAGTAAAAAACCCACTTGAATAAAAAAAAATTAATCCTCCATACTACGTCACATTGCTTATTATGATCCTATCAACATTACTGCAACATGCACTTTAAAATATATATATGGTAAAGTTCAGGATTCATTTTAGAGAGTCTATCTTGCAAAAACACGATTATATAAAATTATCTCGAAAGAAAAAAAATCGTAACGCGGACAATAAACCGCTAGTATTCAACTTCGCATTCAACTGCACACTTTCGCATATTTAAGGTAAGGTATATCAGTTGAATTTTAAAATAACCATTATAATCACTGTAAAAGAAAATTAAAAAAAGCGCATCTAATGACAACTCATATGTTAAAATCAGCCAAACCGCTTAGGCTACAGAGCGTGCCAAAGAAATAGACAAATTTAATATTAATATGTACAATACATAATAACGACAGTTTTCTAATACTTGTAATGTAAAAAAACTCAGCGAATACCAACCAATCACAAATAACGATCCGATGGCTAACCAATGACATGATTTGAATTTGAATTTCTCTCTATGTCATTGGTTGGTGAGACGTCAAGCTCGTTTACATTACTGGACAAGTATAGACAATGGTTGTATACGCTCGAAAAACATTACACTTTCTTTCGATAGTCGGATAAAAAAAACAAGTTCAGGGGCACACTCATGTGTATAAGTTTCATTTTTATTTTTTTATATTGTTTAAGCATGTATCAGATTATGTAAAATACCGCAAGTTACAGCATTGAATTATTTCTGGGAAAAAAATTTCTGTAATAAATTCTTCCCACATTTGCACCTCATTAGTGCACGACACACGACTGAAATCCACGGTTGAAATGTCCCAATTATGTAAATATCATCGCCATCTTGTTGGAGGTCGTTTAGACTCTCTTTTTCGACAGTAAATGCAATGAAGCGTATTTCATTACGCTCGTTACAACTTTACCACGTAAAACCTGACAGTAAAATTTGTCACGATCTGATGATAGACTTTGAAGATAGCTTCCGGTACCTTCGAAAAGTTTTGTTGTTCATAATCGGATCGTGACTGACTTTACTTTGCTTAAATTCTGCTATTTAACAAGTTTGGTATTTAACAAGTGTAGTATTATATTATCTAAAATTTAAATAAAATGTTACCTTCTGGGCAAATCATGTATAGCAACTATGATAATACTCACCATACGAGTATGATATATGTTTTTAAACACCATTTTAATTTGAAGTTAGTGTTAAATTATCTAACATTTAAATAAAGTGTTACCTTCCGGGCAAATGATGCATAGTAACCACAATAATATTTTGAATCACATTTTGGAAGTCAATTTTAATCTACTTCTAATTATCGTATTGAAATGAGACTTTATAAATATGTGTAGTTTGGATGAAAAAACAATAATTTGATATCATGGAGCTGATCTGCAAATAAAGCCAGGAGGTGGATAGTAGAACTCTTCAGTAACTTCAAATAAGTTCCTCAAGTTTTGGGCTCATACGATTCGTTTTGATGAGTCCAACAGAGTGCACTTGGTGTCGAAGGTCAGACGATGGAGCAAAGAGGAAGCATGTTTTTTAAACTACATAACGTGATTTTTAATTCACAGTTAGTGTGGCCGAGGGGATTTTGAGCGACTTTCAATCCGACGCACCCCCATGTGTTTTATTATGATTGGGGTACTAGATACCCCAATCATAATAAAATACAAGTCCAGTCCAACAAACAGAAACTTTTCTTAGCTTAGAGCAGAAAGGCAAGCTATCAAACCGTTGTTATAACTTAGTCATTTGACCACATCCAGTTCCCAATTGAAAGTTTTCAACAAAGACCAATAGGGATCCCCGTGACAATAGCACTTTAGTGTCAAAAGTGAGCAAGTTGTAACTGGTGTTCGGAACTCAATTAAAAAGTTACCATCACCTGGGTAGGGTCATGCTACGTGCCACTATACAATGAATAAAGATATCGTTTTCGACGCGGCGTCTTGCGTAGCGCATTGCGTAGCTGTAGTGCTACGCGAGGCGCGTATCTCCGTTCATGGAAAGGTGGCTCTTGAAGCGTTGTGATATCCGCGTTTGCAGTTTCAAATCCCGCGTCTTCATAAACGAGTTGTCATATCGCCGTGTTTGTATTTTCGTGTGTGACACTACGTGCAACTCAGAAAGTGTTTGCATGAACATTGTCATGCATCGCCATACATCTGAATAGACCGCACAACGCGACGTTCAACGCCACGCGCAACGCGCCGGGTCTCTTCAAACAAGCCGTACCTTAGCCAGCCGAACCGAAGCCAATCGGTACACGCATAACGCATTCCTAACATACATTTATACTACATTATACAATATACATACATGTAAAATGGGACATGGACAGGTATAAAAACCTCACAAGTACCTTGTTATAAAATAAAAGCAAATCCTAAAATAACCTCCTCAGTAATTCACCGCCCAGTCTTATAAAAGAAACAAAAAACTAGAAAAAAGATTTATTACGCAAGTCGCTGAAAAAATAAAATTATTCCGCTCACTTATTGCGTCTGCCACAAGGTTGCAGAAGGTATACACGGGGAAACGAGATTTGTATACGTCTTACCTTTCCTCGGCGGATATTAAAATGTCATTTGGATCCTAAAATTTCGTAAACTGTGTATCTCAGCAGATATATCAAGTTGTGCGGGAAAATCACTTTAAATAAATTGCTTTTATATGCCCTCTTTCAGCTTTGGATACCGTGCATCCAACATACCTACACTTAACACGCATATCTAATTATTTTCTCTTAGGCACTTCGCATTTGATATTTGTAGGTCATCGAGTCAACTTTACTAGGTATTAACATAAAAATGAAATATTCTTGTTTGTAATATCAAACATCACACTGCACATTTAACTTCCGCACAGATTAATACACCCACAGTCCCACACACCTACACCAAGAGACACTTGATTGTACATGTTATAAATCAACACATTAATGTTCATGTTAACTGAAAGATAACACTTTATAGCATCTAACAGCAATTATGCTTGTGTAATAAAGAATTTTCTATCTATCTAGTCTACTTATTTCGGAGATTGATATTCCAAAGAAATAAACTAAGCTTTTTTATTGCACCACAGCTAAACGATGCTATCAAACACGGGTAAAGCCAAGAGCATATGTTATTTAGAATAGTTCTACTCTCCAGATTAAACTAAACTAAAGAGGTACCTTTTCCTAGTCAAGGGATATAAAATCTCCTTTTTTAGATATGCTTACCTTCGTTATACATGTGATACGATGCAGTGGATTTACACTACTTTAAGATGTAGTATATCTTAAACCCGTGTCTACGCATTTCAGTCACGTTCCCGCAAAAGCGGACGGGCTTTTGCGGGAAATAGGTAAATCATTAGTGCATTCAAAAAGGAAGATATGTTAATACGTATTATATGATATTTTTTCGGTTCTGCGCCTTGAAATGACAAAATGGAATCCTTAAAGGATCACTGTAGTATTTGCGTGTGTTTGCTGCCAACAAATTTCGTCTGCGTCTTACGGCACTTGGCTGGGGTAGAAACTTTTGCCAACTGATTTATGGAAGGGCAGGCGATACATTTTTGAAATGTATATTTTCTTTTCAGCGTAGGAAGTGTGGCTCTTCCAAGTAGAACCACACCACTTCATTTGTGGAAATTCCGATACCTATCAAATTTATCGCTTTAGTGACTTCCTGTAACTTAAGGACAGCATTAGTTTTAGTCTGTGATAAGGCTAAACAAAGGTTACAGAAACATCTAAACCTAAAGTCATTTATTTTAATCTTCATAAGGGCTTCCTGGGGGCCTATATGAATAAAGCATTTTGAATTTGAATTTATCTTTTGTATTTATCTAACGTATCTAGGGTACGTACATTTGTTTTCGCTTGGATATTCTCATACAATCGGTTGCAGATAACACCGTGTGTTCAACGTTGAAATAAACGATACACATTTTAAAATGCAAAACTGAGGGTAGACGATATTTTTATACCAACTTGACGGTACCTGCGGGAGAAATTGTTTTTTTTTTATCTTCCATGCTACACATTTATGTAATATGTTTTTTTTTTGTTACATTACACTCTGCGGACACGTGGTCCATACTCTTATAAGATTAGGTCATATATTAATAGAAATTAACGATATAAACATGATAAAGAAAAACATCAAGACGGGAACTGTGGTCTTAAACTAAATTAAAATAGAACTAAATTACAAGACAACAGAATGATTACAACTGGATTTGACTATGATGATGTAATAATAATATGTTAGACGGGTGTATTTTAACGTTGATTAAAGAATAACAAAATACAAGATGCATTATTATTGAAAACTAAAACATTTAATGATCTTGTTGTTTGGATTGATTGACGAGCTTTCAGTGAAGGAAAATATCATGACGCAACTATAGCATAGATTAACTATCACCCAAGAAATTAGATATTTATTAATTATCACCTGAGAAGCTTATAACTACAGAAATTGAAAAAATAAAACCACTGATTTCTTGCATCTTCGTATAAATTAAAACTTGTTATAAAATTTGATTTACAACAATGGAAGTTGATTTATTACACGTTTAAAATTTTTCAAAAAGACCAAGAGAGGAGAGAAGATTTTTTTAACCAAACATTAAATAATTGATGCGAATTTTAGTCCGAGTGGCAAGCGCAGAGGTTGGGCAGCCGTCTCTCAAACGGGGAATCAGGTGCTGAAGGTCATTCACTGAGGGATACCCTTAAACGGTTAATAGACCTATTCCAAAATGTCCTAGAAAGTAGTAATAAAGTAATAATCCATTTACACACTTAAGATATTTGATTTACGAGCTTGCTATAAAATGAAATGATACCTATCACAGAATAATCACGTCACAATCACATCCTGGAAAAACAAGTAAATAACGCCTAAAGTTTCGTCTATAAACTTAAACTATAACTACGTTTCCAAATCGCGACCCGAACCCTTCAAGAAAGTCCATCATCCCCGACTCACTATTGAGAACACATCAAAACAGGATTTTCGACAGCGAGTAATAAAATGCAAATCTGAATTTACTGGCAAACACACACACCCACTTATCTGAAGACACAATGAAAACATTGTGGCAACGCCTTTAGGCACGCCTCAAATGTTCTGTAAAACAGAATTTAATCTTTAACGTTACAATGAAAATGGAAAGAAAATATACGTTAGAATGAAAGAAGAAATACAATTTACGCACGAAGCGTTTTGCTTTTACATTCATTTGGCGTACCGCTAAGAAGTGGGGTGCTCTTTGCCTGAATCTGGGTTTCCCGAACGCCATAATCTGGGTTTCTTCAATACCAGCCTATAAATAAAAAATAAAATACATTTAAGCCCTGACAACTTATTCCATTTACATTAGAATACAATCTCATAACACGAAACAAGAAGAAAAAGAACAAATTAAATGTTGTGTTATACCAGGAATAGATCATATCTATCTTATACCTATTACGACTTCTTTCTTTCTTGACTCTTCTTGACAGTTTTCTGGATTGGAGTGGAGCCATATAGGTATACGCTGTGTAGAATTTTTATCGAGGTAAAGGCAGGAAAACTTGTAGCTAAATTTAAAATCATTAAACTAATTGTTTGTCTTATTGTTCAAAGCAGCCTCTGTCATGTTCTTGAGTGGTAAATAACATTGCAACGCTTCAACTTTTGGAGAGTATAGCCAAATGTTGTGCCATCTTTAAGAGGTCAGACTTCAGAAGCCTTATCGATGAGTGAGTTCGAAGTTACAGTTTCGTAAAAAAAATATCTTTTAACCGTTAATTAGAAAAATTGGAAGGAAAATGACATCATTTTGATTTACCATTACCATGCCATTTTTTTAATGAGTAGGGTATATCTCAAGCGTGGTCTTTTGTACATTTTATTAATTATAAGGGTGATAAAATTAGAGATGAAATTCCAAATATCGCGAGATTTTCATCGAAGTCAGTTCCCTCATTTTTAATAAGCATTTTTTTTATTAGAATTACTAAAATATTATTTTTAAGTTAATGTTTGCCATAGAATTCGGAAACAGAAATCTCGTGACTTTAGGTACCGTCAACCGGAACCGTGATTTAACCGAACGGGTTCCTGAGAGCATCATAAATTCTTAACTAAGGCAATGAAACCGAGATCGGATCAGTGATGTTACTGTGTGCTTAGGTTAGGCCGAATGATGTTTGTCACATCCACGGGTTTTGTTTAAAGTGTCACTACTTGGGAATCAGCAGTAACCAGGGCAAACTTGTTTAGGCTAGCAGTTTCTGTTAACTAGTTAAATATAATGCATATACGAGTAGGTTTATTAGAAGTAAAACTAACTCGGAGGGCACAGTGATCCAGAATGAGTCTTGGCATCCGTAAATAATAAAAGCCGCCACTTCTGCCTGTTTTGCGATACCTCGGATCCTATATCAAAGAATGATTAAGGATGTTAGTAGTGAGTTTTTTACAGCATGACGTAGTAGAGACATTCTAGGGGATGATAATTCGCATAGTAATAATTAAATCCGTACTAGGTATAAAACGCGAAAGATATGGATGGTTTGTTGGCGTATTGGTTTGTTCTTCTTTCACGCAGCCAAGTAGCAACGGATCGACGTGATTTTTGCCATTAACTTAGTTTATGGACCGGAGAGTAACATAGGCTACTTTTATCCTGGAAAATGCACAGTGGAATCTCCACGCGGGTGAAACCGAGAGCAGAATCTAGATAAACAAGAAAAAATTACTTGGCTAAGATACTAACTACTAAGCATTCAACGAGGCAATGCTGCTAGCATTTTGGGAACATTGTCTACTGGATTGCGGATTATTACATTAGGTTTGTTCTTATATAGTTTCTAATTACTTATAGGTAGATGAATTTATATTGGTTGTTCCCTTTTATTATTTCCATTTTTTGTACTATTGGATAATAACAATACGAGCGGTTCTTTTGCCTGATGGTAGGTAAGTATAACGCCAGTTCATAACAATTGCAGTGCCACTCAGATCTTTGAAACACAGATTTTAGTCATTATACATGTAAGTATTTCGTTTTATAAATAAGCTACTTGGTTTATAGAAAAACATACTGAAAACATTGTAATCACATTTGTAAAGTTTGGACAATCTCGAGTCAGGCAGTAGCCGATGATGGTACGTGCAAAGCAAAAATAGTACCTAATTTTTACTTTGATCGAGAATTGGGTACTGTTCAATAAGTCCCTCCTCAGTCGTCACACTGTATATTTAATTCAGTCATTAGGCAAAAAGGTTTTTTCTTTTGAATCTCGCTTTTTGATATTGGTTTAGATTCGAAAAGGGAGGTTGGAGAAATCCGAAAGGTTTTTACTTAAAACGTGAAATTCCCCAAACAAATTAAATAGGTAAGACTGAAACCCGTGCAACTCGAAAATTCCCAGAACTCAAAACAACAAGCTACCTATTATTTACCGTTCTCAATTCTCACAAAAGTTGTTTGTCAGGTCCGCCTCATTATTTGGGAATTATTTCTGTTTTATTGCGCCGAGATTTGTAAAACTCGTATGAAAGGAAATACATGTATAATATACACCAATCTGGGATTTAAATTTGACGCAGTTTTTTGCTGGTTATATTAAATGATAAATCGGAAAAAGATTTTTTTTTTCAACTTTTGTTGTGGTTTTGAAACTTTCTGAATTTTTCAACAAACGAAAATAGAAGTTTCATAAACAAGGTTGATATCTGTTTTACATTTGAATGTATAAGTACGCCACAACCTTATTTCTCGAAAGGTATGATCGGAAACTATGTTTTCTTCAATGTTTGCACAACGGGATTGGAATAACGTTTGAATATGAGAATATAGAAAGTTATTTATGTGAAGTATTATAAGAACACACGATATGCTTGCACGATGCACCTACATTATTTCTTCATACTTAGAAATATGCGTAGTTACATTTTGTAACAAAAACTATTTTGAACTGACTTCCAAAAAAAGAGTAGGTTTTCAATTGGTCTGATTTTTAGCCATGTTACTCGATTTCTCCGAATTCTCAACCGGTTTACACAAATCCTTTTTTATAAATTTTATTAAAGAAAAATAAAAAAGGGTAGAAAAATGGGGGTTGAAATTTCAATATTATAGTATAGTCATCGAAGTCGGTTCCCGGTTTTTTAAAGTCACTTGTCACATTTAACTTCACTAATTTGTATGGTAGTGTATTTAATTTAATCAAACAGTTGCAACTGATCGCGCGAACGGACTGAGCATGGCAAAAAGGCGATTGAAGCACAAACGAAACGTTAATTCCAACACTTGAAAAAAAGTTGCTAAAACATAAAAGCACTGTAGTCTAAACAAACGGGAGAGATTTGTACCAACCGTCTATCTGTTTTCACCTCGTTCATCCGCGCCCTCAATAGCATGGTTTTGCGTTAAGCCTCTCCAAGAGCCGTTAAACCTTTACCTTGTCTGTTCTCACTGTTCACAAGTTTTTGCTTCGGTCGACCCAATAAAAATGTGATTTTCGGCTCAGTTTTTATGTGTCTTTTATGGATTCGCCTATTTCACAGATAAGTACAGTAATTGCAGGTTAAGAATGTAGACTTATATTCAACAAAATAAGCTATTTGCATACACATCCCTCCATCCTACTAATCCTACTTATATTACCTACTATTAATATTATAAATGCGAAAGTGTGTGTATTGGTTTCTTGGTTTGTCCTTCTTTCATGCAGTAAGTAACAGAGCAACGGATCGACGTGATTTTCGGCTTAGATATAGTTTATGGACCGGAGAGTAACAAAGGCTACTTTTAATCCCGGAATAATGCACGATCCCTGTGGCAACGCGGGTGAAAACCGCGGGCAGAAGCTAGTACTAAAATATATTTCGATTAGGCATGTAAGATTGAAGTAATTCCGCTTTGTTTGGATTTTTACTCAATCTTAATGGCATGCGTGGTCTTTTTTGTAAATTATAGGCTTGCGTTTGACCACTATCTCACCTGGTGGTAAGTGATGATGCGGTCGACGATGTAGCTCACATAACTAGAAGATACCTGCTCAATCGTGATTTAAAGAAAAACAGGTTATAAAGACCGGAAAATACAGACTCGAGCTTCCACTCCTCTTTTATATCAACGCTAACCTACAGTACTTCTGTCTGGACAGTATGTGCAAAAAGGACAGAATGATTAATGTCATTGGCTCGGGGTAGCGCGTTAAGATCAGGTGATGTAGTACTCAACAAACTGAAGCTCATAAGTTTGGGCGATCGCCTCGTAAAAAGGTAAGCAGTTAAAAACATATGTTTCTTCTTTTATTTAAGTCAAGTGACCATGCTCCTAATCTATGGCGCGTATACGCTCACCTCTATGTATTATCCGGCGGATTCAGAAGGCCAAGTTTACACTGCAAACAAGGTCGATTGTTTAGTCCTCGTTCTCACCCGGTCAGCCGGTGTTTGGGTTTTCTAAACACACTCGTGACTCGGGATTTTCGATCTACATCCGATGTAGCTTGTCTGAATAAGGCAATTTAGATTCAATGCCATATTCAGGTAGGCGATACGATACAGGCAGAATTCGTATGAACTTTTGTATTACAAACGACGTTAGTTTTGGATATCCGGACCTTTCTTAGGGCTGACATATTTATAGGGTCGACGTGAAATAGACCGTCGAATTTGATTGTTTGTTATATAAATAATACACTATAAAGAAGTACCATAACAAAATTTTGAAAAATTACTCGCGCAGAATAAACAAATTACAAACGCTTTAACTCAAAATAACTACTAAGCCTTCATTCAAGCGGCTCACCCATTTAAACTGCTCACGGGCATCTATTAAATTAACTTGAAAAAGTTAATTGCCTCTGAAACGGTAATCATGAATTGAATTAAAGGAAAGGAATATTATATACCCAGAGGAAATTAAGCGAATGTCTCTTCCATACAGTATAACAATAGTATGGACATGGACGCTGAACGAACAAAACAAATAAGGATTTCTGATCTTACTACATAACATTTCTGGGTGATTTTGCCATAATACACCTTGACAGGCGTCTTGTTGATCGCAGTCATCGAGATACTAACCCCGAGAGATGAAATACTGTACTATCCGATCTCACAACAATGTCTGGGCAAAAATGGTGGAATTTATTGCGTGCAAATCAAACGTCACTGCACCTCTTGAGGTTAGTATCTCGATGATCGCAGTACATTATGATGTTGACCGAGGAGAATGCTGCTGTCTGTTCCCTGGATATTCCCTTAGCCGGCTCTTACGGCACCCACAGGAAGAGACGGGATGGTACTTAACCCAGACCAAACCGCCATACTGATTATACTGTGGCTCCAATTGCATTCCTAATGCATATGTACGTACTGAATATACAAGTCCGAAGAGGATATAGTCAGCATAGCAAGTGCGAACGTAATGGCAGGGATGGGAGGAATCACAGTGTAACAAAGTGTTAAAATCTCGTGTAATTACTACATTACTGCACATTACAAGGCGTGTCTTTTTTGCGAGTGGTGTTGCCTCAATTACATCATCATATTTTAACATCAAGAAACGCTTATGTGCCAATTAAGGACACCAATATTTATAATTCCAAGGAATGAAAACACCCAGGTGAACAGGGGCAACTTTTTTTATAATTCTTGTATGAAACAATTACTGGGCTTATAAGACTTAATACCTAATGTAACTCAGGGTAACGAGAGCATTGCAGTGCTGCGCAGGCCTCCGTGTTTCAAAGTTCTGAGTGGCAGTTGTTATGGGCCGGCGTTATGCTTACCATCAGGCAAACGACCAGTTCGTGTCGTTACCAAATAACATAATAAAAACTGTGCGAAGCAGCCGTAGCTCGTGAAACGTACTTTTGGAGATGAACTCATTGAACTGGTTCCTTGATCATTCTCTTTTCTGCCCTAATCCGTTTTTACATATGGTCGATGTAGTAAGTCTTTTACAAACGCTCTGCTTTTTTAACCGACTTCAAAAAAGGAGCGTTTCAATTCGGCAGGTATCTTTGTAATATTATTGGAACTGGAATAAATTCACATAATTATGATAATTAGGACCTTGAAACAAACAAAATTTTATAGGTGTATGTTTGTATGTAAGTTTATCCAAGATTTCTCCGAAACTATTTACCGGATTGTGACCGTTCTGTTTACACTCATAATTGATTGACATTATATAATAAAATAAACTAATGCTAGTGTTTCTGCTGTTTCTATTCTGTGGCAGTGCCGAACACATTTGCTAGCTCCTCAGACAATTAGACATTTACTTTAACATGCATGAGTGCTGTCTGAAAGCACTTAGTTTCAACTTGTAGGGCATGTTTTCACTTGAATTGGTACCTGCTTAGAAATTAACATTCTACATCTGTTGTGGTGTTTGAATTACGGGATTCACACTCGGGTGGGTTTTCAACGAGTTTCAAAACAAAATTATACCTAAATTATGGGTATTATGTGACGAAAAGTATGAAGCTATGGCGACTTCAGTGTTTATTGTATTTCACATTTAGCGTGTCACATGCCTCGATTCCAGCGTAATAAGCCTAAACTTAATTTTAGTTCCACTCTCTCTTCCCACTTGCTTGCAACTACTGCAGATTTAATTTCTTCTAATTTGCCAAGGACGGTATATATTCGAAAGCTCTATAAGTACATAAATGTATGCCTTTTAAATATCTTTCATCCCTAGTTATTGGAAAAAAGAGCGAAATTAAAATTAGGTTTAGGTTCATCTTTTATTAATTATTACATTTTCATCCAAACTACATATAAATACAAAGTTTCAATTCGATACGACAAATAGAAGTAGGTTAAAATTGACTTCCAATGTACATAGTTACAATTGAAGCTAATAAATAGCGTTACTGTCGACAGGAATCGTTCCCTTAGGTCACCTCTACGAACCGATAAGTCGTTTCTCTACAATTCTTTTCTGGACTCTTTATCACGTAGGAAGTGTTTTTTTTAATAAAAATCTTATTATAATACAAATCGAATACGAAATTCTATGAATAGCATTACTGGCATGACAAAGCTGTGAGCGTTAGCAGTCTTCAGCTTAGATAGTTTTTCTCCACGTACAAATAAAAAAGTGGAACAGAAATTGACTGGTATTGGGGTCACATGCTGTGGGTCGTTGCCACAATAATCTTGGACTTTTTGGAAAGGAGAATCTCGTATAGAAAGAAAGGAGAAAATACATTTAATTTCGGACGCAGAATTATACATTAGAGCATTGCCTTTAAAGTGGGGGGAGGGACTACCTAGGCGTGAAGACATGTAAAGGTGAGCGTGGTCGGCACACTTTACAAAAAAGTGGTATCGACCAGCCGTACATACTTAAGTATAATAAAACAGCTAAAATGTATCTTTAGAGTTTATTACTCTTATTGTATTTTCCAATTGCGTGGTGAGTCCACTTGCTGCCACTTGCTGCGCCATGGGGGGGAGCATAGATAGTACAACAACATTTAGTTAGGAAGGCGTCATAAAAAAGCGTCTTTTGCAGGGGGGCATTAGAGTAACTCAACACAACAATTGCTTGTAAATAAGCAGAAACCGACTTCAACCAAAGTACCGTTATATTTAAAATTTCATCCCTCATGTCCACTCTTACGGGCTATTCAATAATCAAATTTAAAAATGATGACTCTTGAGAGATCATGAAAAAAAGAATCATTTAAATCGATTGACAATTGGGAGCGAAATCGAGTAACATCGAAAAAAAACAGACAAATGGGGAACCTCCTCCTTTTTGGAGTCGAAAGGCTACTCAGCATACTACTAAAGTCAACGACCCTAGCCACTGATTTTCATGAGACCAACATGACGTTACGAAACATAGCACAGTGATAGAGCATTCTCTAATACTGGCTCGCTCATCACATAGTTAGTTGGGCATACATTTATCACTTACACACTCATACCCCTGCACTACGAGTAGGATTACGTGTTGCAGGGGAGGTAAGGACACACATACACACCAGAATAACCCAGTGTGCATAAAGGCATTAGCCCCGGCTAACAAAAAAAAAGATAAGTAGGCGGTGTTGAGTACATTTTTTGTTTGGTTTTAGTTTTCATATATACTCTACAACCTAAAAGTAATTACAACCTAAAAGTAATTATTGAAGGATCGCCCAAGCTCTTAAATTCCAATTACAAATGCCGTTTTCAGAAGTGGTCAACCGTTTAGTGGCCACTCGTTTGAAACACAAACAGAGCCACACATCGGCTGCTGCCCTTTGTGACAAACTTTGCCAAATTAACATAAAGGCCACTGGCAAGTACCCGGATGGCAAACAAACTAGAATGTTAATCTCTTATTAGATAGTTCTAAATTAGAGGACGCTAGTGCTTAGCTTACTTATACGAAGTGTGTTTTGAAATTTACTAGGTTGTAGGACTAACTCTTATGTGAAAGTCCGTTTGGGTTGGTACCACCACTTTGCTCGTAAAGTTTGCCGCCAAGCCGTAATGTGCAAGCATTCGCCGACCAAACGGGCTAATTGTTTTTATATTTCTACTATGTATGTTAGTCTGTAAGGTATATGTTTTATGGGCCTTTGATGCCTGAAATAAATTATTTATTATTATTATTACTATGTTCCGGTTTGATGAGCAAATTAGTCAATGAAGTTACTGGGCTTATGAGACTTAATACCTTATATATCTCAGGGTAACGAGCGCACTGCAGTGCCGCGTAGGCCTTTTTGTTTTGTTTGTGTTCTAAAGTTCTGAGTGGCGCTGCAATTATTATGGGCCAGCGTTATCATTACCATTATGCAAACGACCAGTTGGCCATCAAATAGTATTACAAAAAACAAATGGCGTAAAAGAGTTAACACTTTTTTAGGACCGCGATTGAAGAAAGGTAAGAGAGCAGAGAAGGCTCAATGTAGAAGCCAAACTATTTGCTTACGGAAGGGCAGCCAACCTAATTTTTCTACCTCATTCACTTCATCCACCTAGTCCTACCATTGTCTACTTCCCCTTTTTTACCTACGTGTATCCAGTAAAGTTTATACACTTGCTTGTCGCCAAAACGTAACTATACGAACAAAACGGTGGTACCCACTGTAGAGTCAAATTATAGCGCAATTCTTGCCAAGACATAAACATGTTTCAAAGCTTCTTTAAACGATTCAGAAACACAATCGTAAAAATCTCTAAACAAATAGCAAGACAAATCCACTCGTACGTTTCTAACAAAATATAAGCACGAGAAGAAACTTCCATCTTTCGGAGTTTATCCGACGGGGTCGACGCGACATCTGTCAAGGATTAGGGCACGACTTACGACATCTCCTTGGAAGCACTTGTATTCTGTCCGGAAAGTCGACCGACGCTTAAACAATGGTAGCTGAGCCAATTGACGGTTTCATGTCAATCAGACGTCGTGCTAGAATAATTCAAAACACATCTAATAGATAGTGTGCTTGAGTTTGCCCGTGGAAAACCTCCTCAATCTATTAAATGTCTAATTCTCTAATTAAATGGTTGAAAAGATGGAAGTGGTTCGGTTTGCGGAAGGAGTTGGGAATTTACAACAATGTAAAAAGGGGGTTAGGGGATGGCTAGAGCCATATTACGGCGCGGAGGAGGAAAACACGTCGGTTTTTTTAATTGGTAGGTCAGCGTCATTATCCGGTGTCTAACATAACCACCATGGTGCCCTCGTGGCTGGTGGTATCCAGGTTATTAGCGAGGTAAAAAAATGGCTCGGATCATATATATAACTTTCAATAGCGCAATCAAACTTGGAAATGTACGGGTTTGACTGCTATCCACACATGTTGTGATCATACAGTATTAACAGAGGATTAAACACGCAGGCTTATAAGCCTACTCAAACCCGGACATTGCCAAGCTTGATTGCGCTTTTGAAAGTTATTTGACATTAGAATGCTATTATTTGACATTATTGCTTGACAATAGAATTTCTACATGAGGGTGGCCAGCCAAGCAAACACTAACAAAAACCCTCTACCAGCACGATTTTGCACTACATTGTTTTCCTTATCAGAAGGCTTAAGGTCAGTGTATTATTATTACTTTCAACTGACAGATCGACAGGTGACCCACTACCAGTGTAGCATAGTAAAACAGTTCCCAATTCAGCTAAATGTATTGTTTTTTTTATCAACAGGAACATCATGAATTTGATTTACTAGAACAATCATTAGCAGTGAAACAGCGAGAATCCATACTTATACATACTTTACGTTTGTTGGTTTGTCCTTTTTTCACGCAGCAACGGAGCAAAGGATTGACGAGATTTTTGGATTAGGTATATTTTTTATCCTTGAACAGGTCCTGTGGGAACTCTGTTGAAACCGCGGGCAGAAGTTAGTTTTCTATATTTAAATGGATTTCATTTAATTTAACTATCAAAGGAAACTAATCACGCTCGTCTGCACCAAAATTTGACAGTCTCTAAGTTGACGCTTATCTTTCTAGGAGGGACATAACAGCTATGTACTAAATATTGTAACAGTAATAAAAAGTCGAAGGCAAGTTACAAGTTTTCGCAAATATTTTCGAGAAGAATAGCTAAACATCAAAGACAATAGATGGACAAGCACAGAGGATGAACATACGAACATAAGGTTTAACGAACTGTATCTAGAGCCTGCAGGCTCTGCAGCGTTCATTCCATATTGTACGCCAACTTCAAATACGACACTTTCCTCGTCACTGATTACGAACGCTGTTCCTATGTCCTACGTAGTTTTCTGACTACTCTGTCATGCTTGATATTGAAGCGTATAGCCAACTAGGTTAATGAACTAATACCACGTAATACCAAGTAATTTTAATGTTTTTTGGGTTTAAATTGGGGCTGCTTCTCATAATCCGTCGGTTGGTTTGTCCATTCACGAAGCAATGGAGCAACGGATCGACCTAATTTGGCATAGAGTTTAAAAACCCGAGAGTAACATGCGATACTTTTTATCCCGGAAAATGCACGGTTTCTGAAGGAATTCCCGCGGGTGAAATCATGGGCAGCAGCTAGTTTCATACTAAAATACAATTAAAACCAGTAAATTACTTTGTACTTTTCTGTTAAACCGCGTTTCCAAGTATGCAGTGTCAAAATCAGGTGAAACTTTTCCCTGACTTTCGTAACTCCATTTGACAGTGACAAAAATAGGGATGGCACCATAAAGATATCATGGATAATGGTAAAGTTGTCACATCCATTTATTTCATGTTCCGTTACGAAGTAAATTCGCTCCTGATAAAACGATAATATGTGTCATAAAACGTTACAACAATTTTCTGATAACAAAATACGGGCTTAAAATAACTCTTTTGACGCTAGTAGCAAAACAAAATACATGTAACTGGTGCACATATTGCGACTTTTGATACAGAAATTTTAGTTGATAAAATTTAATGAAGTGTGTAATTACTGGCTAATGGCCACGCAGGCCTATGTGTTTCAAAGTTCTGAGTACTGCAATTGTTGTCGGCCGGCGTTATGCTAGCCAGGCAAACGTCCAGCTCGAATCGTTATTCAATAAAAAAAACTATTTTAGGGAAAGGTAGTGGAAGGGTGAATGCCAGCCAAATCGTCATTCTATCTGAATGACGATTTGTGAGAGACGACTGAATAGAAGAATAAAAATTGTCAATTAGCCCAGAAACTATCACTTCCTTCAATATGTAGTGCTAATTGGAGGCCAGGATCGTTAAGTCGTATTAAAGTCACTAGCAGAAATCAAAGATTGGAAATCTATAAAATTGACTTATCAAGCGGTGAAGTAAAACGTGACATAACCTGCGCCGTAAACGTGTAATCTTAGCATTTAGTGGGTCTGTTTAATATACCTGCCTAACTAGAGGCCCTTCTGAAGATACATGACAACAAATTACAACAAAGGCTATATTTTTTGCTTGGACACTAATGTTCGGACATAAAATTCCCATATAATTTATCAAGAGAGCTCCTTGTTATGTAGCCCAAAGTTTGTGACCTCATAAACTTCGTTAACTGCGAGTAAATAGAGCCAAACTTTTTGAATAAGGTACCCCTAATATATCAAAGATCGTATCGCCCGGTTAGCAAAGCAATATATTTGAAGCAACTAAAGTTCGAGTCGTGTAACCTAAGTTACTCGTCCTTTGAGGACTTTGTTGCAATGTGGAGGTGAGGACTTAGTATTGTGTAATTCATTGACTACTCGCCTTTTGATGATTGATGTTCACAATATTTGGATAATTTAGATAGTTTCCTCATACAACCATAACTCTTACAATTTCAATGAACTTGGGATGGCATTCCATCAATCACCCATTAGTCAGTGAGCTTACACTGGAGCAGGCGATGGAAGCGGACCCAAAAGAGCCCCACGCGTACACCCGCAGCACTTCACCGTCGCATGCCGCTCATAGTTAGGACTGATGGGATGGACTGACGTAAGTGTGTAGGTACTAGAACAACTAGACCTAGTTTGGTATTCTGTCGGATAAAGATAGTAATAGAATCATTACGCTTATGCTATTATACTCGTATCATGCTCTTCTATACCTAACGATGTTAGTATACTTCAAAATTGCTTTTAAAATAGCGGGAGTCACCTCCATTGACAAGCTACTGAACTGATTTTGAATAAATTTGTATGGATACAATCTGAAAGTTGATTCTTTCAAATAAAGAAAGAATTTCTCAAATCGGTTAATAAATGACGAATATCTGAAGTAACAAAGATAAAAAAAGATTTTGGATTGGAAGATAAAAACATTTTGGGAGTCGGTTAAAAAATGATACAAGATGTACTAACAATGTGAGTTTACGAGTTGTCGTGTCGTCGTTAGTGAAGAACCTTACTCCCGCTAACCCTCAGTTAAATTGAGAGCATTATCGGAGAGGACGCAATTCCCATTATTCGATACATTAGCTTTATTGGACAATAGAAGTGTGTTTACTTTGTTTCGCGGCCGCTGAACGTTTATCGATTGGTCTACGAGTGTGATCTTGGATTAATATTTATTTATGTAATTTTGTTAGTGGAAGGACTAACTCTTCTGCGAGTGTCCGTCTGGGTTGTTACCACCGGTTTGCTCGTGAAGTCTGCCGCCAAACAGTAGTGTGCAAGCATTACTGAGTTCCGGTTTGATGAGCAAAGTATCCAGTGAGATTACTGGGCTTATGAGACTTAATACCTAATGTCTCAGGGTAACGAGCGCACTGCAGTGCCGCGCAGGCCTTTGTGTTTCAAAGTTCTGGGGGGCACTGCAATTTTTATGGGCCTGCGTTATGCTTACCATCAGGCAAACGACCAGCTCGTCTCGTTACCAAATAACATAAAAAAAAAAACAAAAAAAATATTTAAGCTTTGATTTGATTGAATTACTCGTAAGTCTGAAGTCACATGTAGTCTAATAAAAGGCGCATCTGTGTTATTTTACGGACCCGTGGTAGCTTATGAAACAGCGCTCGGTGTCGAATTAGGTAGTAGCCTTGCTATACTGCAAATGTGTAGTTATATTCAATTTTAAAGAGAACTTACAAACGATACCTACTTGACAAACATGTGTATTTGACTCATTCGGAATGTTTTAAGTTAAACTAAGGACTAGGAGGATTTTTTATACTATTTTAAAACAGACAAGTGGATCGTTTGGCCGACCCCGAGTAGTCTAAGAAGAAGAAGAAAAATATTACGAGTAACGCAATGTTTCGATAGTACTGAAGTTGACTACCGGCTTCAATGTATTAAGATGTCGTAATGCAGTTTGTCAATGCATCAGGGCATAAAGATCATGGATCTGCAATTTCCAAACAAAGAAGAAAAACTTGCATAGTTGTTTACATGTGTGTACACAATTGGTCCAGTCGCAGGAATCACACATGCAAAAATATAGATGTGAGAATTTCCGTCACTATCTCGAATTTCACAGAATTTTTTCCGATGTCAATAGAAAACTAGAAATTCAAAAAATCAAAATCACCTAACTTCGCTGGAATCTACTATCAAACAGCGCTTGTTTGGAAAAATAAAACAAGCAGAGGTTTCAACATTCGGCGCTCACATGTCCTCCACAAAATAGTTGAAAATTCGTTAAAAGTTTTCACTCCACTTTGATTAGGAAGAGAGTATGTTGCGCTGGCTCATTGTGATTCAAATCGCTGTCCAATGGGGTCAAGTTAGTGTCATTCGAGTTGAATTAGGCTTGTGCGCACCCCAGGGATAGCAGGCTTTGTTCTATAGTTGTTTTCCAACTAATGAATATACTACTTTCTTCTGTGTGATTCTGTTAATAAATTATGTTCATAAACTTGTGAGAAGAGATTTAAATGGTTCGGTAGTAAAAATGTTGATTTCTCTTTTAGTCGAGTCCCAAAAATAGGCCATTGAATGGAGAAGGTATATACAGATGAGAGATTGTTTGTGTGTGTCATGAATGTTTCCATTTATCTCCAAAACAGTTTGACCAATTTAGATACACGGTTTTCTGTATAGGGTTCGTGATTCTTACATTATTGTTGAAATGTTAAAATGCTAGTGGGCGCTGCAATAAAGTCTTATAGGAATTCTCTAAGAAACTTAAAATAAAAGAAAATTAAAAATTTTGAAAAATGTTTCGATGTTTGTAAACTAGATTGAAAAAGGTGTAAAGGATAAACATTATGTAAATCCTTCGTAAAATATAACTGTACATAATATTGTAAAATGTACTGTAAAATGTTGTCTTATAACGAAAACCTTTTATAGGGCTCGAACCTACGACACGGTACTGTAAACTACACCCTCTGAGCCATCATAGCTTCTGTGTACGACACATTGATTTATTAGCTTTTGAAAGCTGTTGATCTTAAGTGAAATGTAGCCGAGGTATCACTCTAAACCTGAAATACCTAACTAGAAAATTCATTTCAATAAAACATTTTTCTTTTCTGCGAATGTACAATAACTGTCAATAAAAGTTATGTTAGTGTCATTCAGACTAAATTAGGCTGGTGCGCAACCGCCCTAGGGGCTTGGCCAACTTCCAAGCATCCGTCTATCTTATGTATGTGTTCATTAGAAGTAAGAAAAGCGAGCTTTAGGAGAAAGTAAGTTAATGACATACTTTTTTCCCACTTTTCTGTAAATATATTATTTTTCTGTTATTTATGTTCTGGTTTGAGCACTTTTGCTTCCTTTTAGACCTTTGTTGTTATGGGAAAGTAATGATTAGGTTGGAAATACATCCAGCAAGATACAAAAAAACTCTGTGTAATTCAGACCATTCGACATTACCGCTGTGGATAGAGGAAAATAGCAAGCGTTAAAGGTCTGTGATAAGAAAACGGTGATGCGTTTTCTTTAATTTGCACTTTATTTCATAGTTTTATTTTATTAAGAAAAAACATGTAATATGGTACTCGTATATAAACTTATAAATAAAGGTATAGAAAAAAAGAGTCACCTTTATATTTAAATATTTTTAATTATCTCTTTAGATGACAAAAATATGATAGTTGTACCTGAAAATATAAAGTATTAACAAAAAAATGATCATGAGATGTCTCATGATCCATTTGACAATCTTTTTTTAAGATTCAGGACCATTTTTTTTAATGAAATATTTTTGAATAAGTCTATCCTTTAAACACTTGACTACAATACTGTATTTTTTTTTCTTTTGCTTTGCGTATACTACATTACAAAAAAAAACAGATATTTGTGTGACACCTCAACGCCGTGCAAACAGCAGCGCCTTAAGGTCTGATGAGTCTCTTACTTACAGTGCAGTCTCACTTACTAGGCTAGCGAATTGCAACGTAAGTAGGCTTGTTGTACACGTTGCTAGTTGTTAGTAAATTTGCTGGCTTGCAATAGACTGTAACGACCACAGACTTACAGTAGAAATCTGTGGTAACGACAAAAAATAAGTTGGATTGCTTCGTGAAAGAAAGACAATAAGTTAAAATAAAAGTAAACATTTTAGTCTTACAACAACCGTTACATTTATGTAATACTAGCTGCTGCCCGCGTTTTCACCCACGCGGAGATATTGGATATCATGGTTTTTACTTTTTGCGCGGAACCCTAATTCTTTTTCTAAAATAAAAATAGCCTAAGTTACTACTTCTAACATCTGCTATCTGCCAGTGAAACTCCCGTCACAATCGGCCCAGCCGTTTCGGAGATTACCCGGAACAAACAGAAAGACAGACAGACAAACAAAAATTTTACAAATGGTTGTTTTGTTATAGGTACCGTATTTACTTTCATATGCATTTGGTAAAAAGCTGTTATTTTGATATTACAAACAGACACTCCAATTTTATTTATTTGTATAGATTACAAACAGACACTCCAATTTTATTTATTTGTATAGATTCAAAATGAAAGCTACGTTATTCAATCGCAGTTCGTAATCAAATACAGTAATGTATCACTTTAATTGAAATTGGCAGTACTCTTAAACCGATTGGATGTATGTCGATCTAGGCTCACTGGTGATTATCAAACTTTATCTGGAATAGCAGATGGTTACGCACTTTTTTGTCACGAAGGCAACTTATGAAACATTGTTTCTTGTAACGTAAGGAGTTTTACTAGTGGACATTCAGTGACGTGGCGGGAAATTTGAAAAATAGTTTTTTCATGTTTTATCCCAGTTAGAACTAAATATTAAAAAATATTGTGTACGTGAATTCGGGGAAATAATATACAATTACTTTTGTATGTCTTAGTTGAAACTAACTCAAACCTAAAATTTAGTTCTCCTTTACAAAATCATTGGTTGATTGTATCATCAAGTTGGATGTATCATTTTGACATTTATTAAATCAATGTTTAAATTTAAACCAAACTAAGGCATTAAAAGTAGCCTAATTGTTTATTACTTGCGCGAATTACAAAATATTCTCAATTTTTTATCGTACTTAACGGTTTAAAACCACAAAAAACACTTCCTATTGAAACATAAGCGACTAAGGGCTATAACTCTCATCAACCGTCTTCTGAGCGAGGACCAGGATGCTGACATACATACTGACCCTATTAGGCTTATTTCTTTGTATCTGTCATTTGGTGTTTCATTTGATTAGTTTAACTGTGTCTTGTATTGTGTATTAAATAAATAAGATCAGGCGAGATTGAGCAAAACATTACTTTCAATTAATAAGAGCTTAAAAGTTTTTATCCACCCGTCACTACTATACTTCACTAGCGTTCATCATAGTGGGAATAAAATATACCAAAACTGTAGTATAGGTACGTTTTGACTAATAGCCAATTAGGTTAATAGAGTGCTCGAACTCCGAGCAATGTTTCACGTTCACGTGGGCCGTACGGCGATACCTGCTGAAATATTAACTGAACTAAAAGTGGGCGGTTTCGTTCATGGTTGTTATCAATATACGATATACGAACATTCATTCGAATTCATCACGTTTTATGTTAAAAATAGCTTGGGATGAAATCGCACGTGACAACTAGTTGTTTATAATATAGGACTAACGCTTCTCCTAGTGTCCGGATACCACGGTTTTGCTCATGTAGTCAGCTGTTAAGCAGTAGTAACCCTATTATTATTATTTTTCTCGAAAAACCTAAAAAAAACCATTATTAGTATTTTATTTCATCAGAAAATAGTAATTTTCAGTAAGCCTTAAGAAAAAGAAAGCTATAGGGAAACTCATCGGCATTCTTTTTTCAAAAGCATAGGTACGTTCGATTTAATAATACTGGCTGTAGAATTATTATCAGACTGTTCGTCAGTGCGAACGAGCATAGAGCGGAAATAAGGCTTCGACGCTTCGAAGAGCTACCGCGCGGGCGTGTGTTATATCTCGTGTATATATGTATGAGGTGTCTGAATTGTGTGCCTGGCTTTACATAAAGATGTGTGCGTGTCTGTTTTTGCAAGGGTGTTTGCATCATGTTTTTGCTCGGATATGACTCTTAATATTCTAATATTCAAAAGGGAAGCCAGCGCACTGCAACTGATTGTTAAGGTGCTCCTAGACGGGCAATATTTGTACGGAATGTATGGCTTCAACATAGTACACATATATAGTAAGTATTGAGTAATAAGTATTGCCCGATAATGTTGACCGTGTACAAAGCTATAAACCATACTGTGTACAGATATATTGCCGAGATGTATATTTTATTATTTTTCCATACATTTCCGTAAAAATATTGCCCGTTACTTCTGCTTTTTTTTAGAACGGTATCTAATTTGAATCTATTTTGCTGGCTTATAAGAAAATTTTCAACTGGACCCACTATTTTTTCCGGCATTTATGGACTTTGTTTTTGCTTCTGAAAGAGCAGGGATCCTTGAACAGTTTTCTTGATCTGATGATGGAGTATTGACTTTGAAGGTTAGGCATTGGAAGGAAAAAATTACAAGCTCATAGAACTGGGACCTTGATGCCTTTGGGATAAGCCTATGGAGATATGAACATGGAATTTAAGTTTGAAAATAGTTTTATGTAGTTATTTTTATTTATTTTATAAGCTTTGTTTATTGTTTTTCCAAATATATACTAAACTATCAAATCTCTATCTCCCTATATGTTTATTTGTCATTGATTCAGTAACTTGTGCTATGAGACTACAGAACTACGAAACTACGTCGGCCAGACCAGACGATCTAAGCTATAGCCGGGTGACCACTTGAAAATGCCCTACCACTACGCATTCAACTTTTCCATTTTAATCTCACATTTTTAACAAAATTACCTTATTAGTTCATACAATTTACCTTATTACCTTATTAATTAATTTGACGGCACCTTCTCATCATACTTACACGGGCCTCTGAAATAAATTACACTTATTTGTTATTATATTTTAGGGGAGTCAAGTAAAAATTATCTCTTATGAGTTCCGGACCTGAAGTAAAAAAGTTATCGTTATAATGACAGTTTGAGGTTTGGTTGTTCGTATATTTTTTAATAAATTACAGTGTTCTGCAAACTTGTTTTAAGCCAACTTATAACACCCCTCGTTTTTGCGTCGGAGGCTAAAAACGCCTTTTTGGCTTTGCCGTACTGCTAAAAAATAAGAAGGCTTGCTCGGAACGCTCAAAGCGATGTTGTTATAATTATTTTCAACCATACAACATAATATTACAGTTACAAACCAAACTCTATCAGATCTTGTATTATACGGAAGCAAAGCCGCGGGCAGACTCCAAAATAAACGGTTGGTAGATAAAAAGAGAGGTCCCTTTTAAACAGGCTGCCGTTTCGTAGAAATGAGGCGACTGCAATTACGTGGACAAATGACCGTAGATGAGCAAACTCGCTTAAAGTATAACAGGGTTGTCAAAGTATAATTTAAACTTTCACGGTTATTTGCAAATTCATACATTTAACATTTTAATGGTGTTACCGTTTTGTATATTGTAAATATTAACCGTGATAATCATTGAGCAATGAGCAGCCAGTATATTTTTACATTGTTGCAAGCATCATGTTCATGGGAATATAGGCGAAACTGACGGCAGTCACAATTAGAAGTACCTAGACAAATCTGTCTTCCCGCTTTCTTAGTCGTTTACTCCGCGCGCTATCGAAACTCAATGAACAGTGACTAACGGAACACAAAACCTCACGATTTCACTAAGTTTTTGAGAGTCATTGAAGGGCTTTATTTATTTTTTAGTATTGCACGCACTAGACAATTTGAAACCATCTTCCCGATTGAAGTTTTTATATTTTAATGTTTCGGTGTCGCAATATCAGGTAATCACGGCTCAATAATAATCACGGTAAATATCCTGTCAAAGTATATGAAGGATGGGTGATTATTATTTCAATTATTTTAAAGTATTTACCTATATCATTTATTTTTTTTGTTTTATAAGTGTTCATTTTAAGATGTGTTGTGATGATTGTGATGTGTTTAAAGGTTGTAAATGTTTCCATATTTAATAAAAATGGTTGACAACCCTAAATGCTCTTGGTTAGGAATACACCCGGCCTTACCAAGCGTTCTGTGAATACAATTTTTCACTTTTACGTCCTAGTTAATTTAGGTTCTCTATTATTTTTGTAGTCCATTGTAAATATGACCTTGACAAATTATACAAAATTTTTTTTGGTATTTTAGTAAGTACACAGTCAAACTGCACTAACCTCTGTAAGTCTGTAATCTATATAAAGGAAGTATGCAAAGATAAAGCTAAGGTACCGGGATAACCGGTAATCTATCCAGCGTATATAACGAGAGCAATGCAGTGCCGCACAGACCTTTGTGTTTCCAAGTTCTGAGTAGCACTGCAATTGTTATGGGTTGGTATTATGCTTACCATCAGGCAAACGAAAGACAGCTCGCCTCGCTATCCAATGATATAAAAAAATATTTAAAAAGGAGAAAATGATTGGCGGCTGATGATGAACACATGATATGTATACATACAAAATAAGAAACAATTTTACCGATCTAATAAAACTTACTTATCTTATAGGGATATACTTTTTGGTTCAAGGACTAAAAGTACCTAACTTACCTTTCAAGTAACATCATTTACAGAGAGATGAGACACGGCCATATTGTTAAAACTTCCATTTGACAAGGGTAACTCAGGAACATTATGTTACTTTTGCACAAAAGGTTTTGAGATACGTTACGCAATTGCCGTTTTACAAAAGTTACAAATAGTTTTTAGGAATTAATTTAATCCAATTACTAAACGGTATTAAAACATACTTAAACTTAAAAGGTTGTTTACATAAATGTCAATAACTAAGCTTAGGTTAACATTTTGTGTACTTCAAAAAATAATAGGTTCTCAATTGGGGTGTTGCATGTATTTTTTTTTATGTTTTTGGTATTGAGACGAACTGGTCTTTTGCATGATGGTAAGCATAACGCCGGCCCATAACAATTGCAGTGCTACTCAGAACTTTGAAACACAAACGCCTGCGCGGCACCGCAGTGCGCTCGTTACCCGGAGACATTAGGTATTAAGTCTCATAAGCCCATAATTTCACTGGCTACTCTGCTCATCAAACCGGAACTCAGTAATGCTTGCACATTACTGCTTAGCGGCAGACTTCACGAGCAAAGCGGTGGTACTAACCCAGACGGACACTCGCAGAAGAGTTAGTCCTCCCACTAACAAGGCATATAAAGTGTGATTACTGTCGTTATATAGGTTTTAGATGTAATGCACTAAAAATATGTAATTTCTACAAAGATACTGTATCTAAAAGTTTCCCGAATTCAACGATTTTTTTATCATCCAACAGTAATTTAAATGCAGATACCAACAGATTCTTCACATTTCAATGAATAAAGCAATGTTTGACAACTATGTACTTAAACGCAGTTTTTCACGAACAAATCAACAAAATGCATGTTTTTAGTACAACTTTAATACCTACGGCCCGCGTAGAACATGTGACGACATTTTTTGTAAGCGCTCAGTAGGTACGCTCGACTTTGTATCTCATTTTTGACGTTTCTAGCGTTCGATTTCCAGTTTTTTAGATATACACATTTAAACGATTCTCAGGAAAACGAATTGATTGACAACATAAACAAAATGGATTCAACATCCCTATTCGGTTATATTTTTTCTATGTTTGTTACCTCAAAACTCTGTCATTTGCAAACTGATTTGAAAAAATCATATGTAAAGTTGGAAGACATGATGTTTAGAATTAAGTTAATATGTACGTACTAAGAAGTACTTCACTATTTTGATTGGCACGCCCTGACAGGGTAACAGTGTATAAGATGTAACTGTGTGTGGATACATAATTGCAAATTATGATTATGATTAGCATAGCAATCTTTACAATTAGCAGGTATGTTTCCCAAAGCGTGTAAAAGATTTTTCCAAAATCTATGAATGCGGCTTCCTAAAACCAATTTGTCTTTCTCTTATAGTTTCAAACATCCTCCCACTGACCCCTCATGATGGATCGCCCTATATTATACACAGATAGATAGCTTATCTCAGCTTTAAGAATAGTTCCCTCAAGAGGTTTAGTATAGGCAGTGAACAAGACAGCCAATCGACATCGGGGTCATTCACAATTCACGATATTCCCGGGAGGAAGACATCGACGGAAACAAAGATTTCCACTTACTCACTGATTGTAGCTGTTGTGAGTAGTGAGTGCGGTACACACCGAAATTGAAACCAAATCTAAGACCAATACTATCTTTTGAGCCAATTCTTTGGAAATTGTTTTACAAATTTTGTTTCTAGTCCTTTTAGCTTTAGTTGTATGTGTCATATACTTATGTTGACTTGACATTCTCCACTATGCTATCTCTTCCGAAGGCAACCCGGAAGCTTACCTCAAGAGCGTACTTTCTTTTACGGCGTAATTTAGTTTCTTTTTAGTTTTTAGTTTTAAATCATATCGAATAATTACCCCCAAATATTACCTTACAATACAGAGGTAACTATATTTACTGTCAGCATTCCCCAGCAGTCACCGCCTCAAGATGGAATTATACATGACGCACAGACTGAACACAATTGTTGCAAAATGTTTATGCTTGCGGTTTCTACCTGTCGCCGAACTACTAGTTTACCTATATTTGTATACAAAAACCGCGGTTTAAAACTGAAAACTTCCTTTTCACTTCAACAGCATTAATATCAATTAAGGCGCTGAGTAAAACGTGCTCCGAGTCTAATTTATTCAAAAGCTAACGTCCAAATAAATCTATCAATAAGAGTATGAAAACCGAAATTCTTTCAACACGGAGTAGGTACTTTCGTTTAAATAGGGCATTATGCTCTTCAAACTGTCGGAGATACTTAAGAACCTCTGGTGAAAGCCCACCGTGGTCACGAGCCGATCCGAAATTAACAAATGAGATCAGACCTAGTATTACGCTCTACCATAGAATAATAATCATTTTTTTATACCACTACTAAATAATGTAGTAAGTAATGTATGTAATTAGTATATTTCTATTTATTTTAATGTATTTTTTACGGTGCACGAAAGCTAGTAACATAAAACTACCGATAATATTGAACAATAGGTAGATGGCTCTGTGACTAAGTTGGTAATAACCCGGCAAAGCTAGGGGTACAGGATTCAATGCCCACCATCGCAAACTTTGTGCGGTGAGCACATAGTTTGTTTTAGGGTCTCGAATGTTTGTCTTGTGTATCTGTGTGTGAGCACGCCATCTGCACCATGCAAGATATTTTTATGCTCTTATGTTGTCTTCATTTATTTTACTTCTTATAGTGTTTATAAAATGGGTATTGATTGATTTTATTATTACCTACATTTAGTTAGCGTCGCAGGGCTTGATGCGTTTAAATCCTAAGTATGTATTTTTTCTCTAAATGGCTCTTTTTGAGGAAGACGAAGGCCCATTAAGTGTTCCCCAGCGTCTTTGTGATAACGATGTTACTTCAAACTTTGTAAGTGACATCGCTCTGCTACTAATATGGACTCTGTCATTATAGACACTAACTTATCCTACACGAACTTTATCCAGATTTATTGAGAACAGAGATATCCTTACATATATAAAGCGAGAAAAAGGCGCATGTCTTAACGCAACATATCTGTCAAAAATCTAGAAGTTTCTTTTTCAAGAAATATATTTTTGTTGGAAATGTCAAATTCATTTATTCAGGTTGATTATAAAAAAACCTTAGCATTAGAACGTTCCGGGCACTTAGTCATTCATTTTATCTTTCATGAGTGCCCCCTTGGGGCCCATATGAAAAAAGAATTTTGAATTTGGATTTCCCAACTTCCTCACTTCCCCCACTTTTCGCCACTTTATGAAAATATATAAATTATCTAAAAAACACTTTGAATTTGCTAAAAAGTATAGCACTTCAGAGGCCTGTCAATAAAATGAAGATAAGAATCATAAACTTTGAGAAGGGAATAAAATTGGCAAAGTAATAAAAACTTGCAAACTGCTAGTTCTTCCGGAAAAGTTCAAGCCTGAAATTATAGCGGGCAGTTTTATAGAGAGCCGATATTACCTATTGGAAACTTTATTAAAAAGAATTATGTAAATTTACGTTCAACTTTGCGTAGCTAAAAGTGTTTTGAACTGGGTCGCTAAATTCACGTAAAAAGCATTCAGTAAAATGCTTGTAGTTTTATTTATAAAAATCTTGGGAAACAAACATTTTTTAATACAATTGTTTAACAAGACGAGCGGGTCCTTTGCCTGATGGTAAGCATAATGCTAGTGCAAAGCAATTGCAGTGCCACCCAGAACTTAAAACACAAAGGCATGTGCGGCGTGTGCTATGCGGCACTATAGTGTACCTATTTAATACAGTCATCAACGTTTGCTTTTAGTTGAAGGTAATATGTATCGTATTTTTATTTAATTAAGAAAATCAAACAAAAAAGAGACCCCTTGAGTTGAGTTATCAATTCGGTGGGTATTTTTTTTATGTTTGTTACCTCAGATCTCCGTCATTTATAAACCGATTTGGAAAATTCTTTTTTTCTTTGAAAGGATATACTTTCAGAATGGTCCCATAGAAATTTCATCAAAATTGGTTCAGTAGTTTTTCACAGAAGTCAGTTCGTCGCTTTTTTATTTTGCTTGTAATATCTACGAAAACGGGGATTTGTGCGAAGAAAAACAGGACGTTTTGCTTTAACTGCGCCTTAAATCTCAAATTATATAGACGCCCAGTAATTTCGCACCTATTATCTAGAAGCACGAGCTGCACACATCCATCCCTTGCAGCTAGTTGCATATGTTCCTAAGTGCGGGCGAGCTAACGAGCATTTCAAACCAATTTAACACGCTCGCGCTGCGCTCACTTGTGGCTAGAATGCTCTTGACTGCGAGCCCGTCTATCTAACTGGGACTGTAGGTCTTACCAAAGCTATAAAACTATAGTAAAACTGTTTTTTTTAATTATTTTTGTTTCGATCAAATAGTATAGATGGCGCTCGGCTGAAAGTCTGGTCGTCCGATGATGGAAGGGGGATGAGGGAATTAGATCGTGTAATTCCAAAGCACACTCACCGAAATGTATCCGATAAAACATGACCTAGCAACTCTACGATGAAGCCCAAGTGTTTGTGCACAAAATCTAGGATTGGCTCTCAAGTTTGGCAATAAGACCACAACGACAGATTTTTACTGGTGGTAGTTGGCCAGGTGAGGCCTAGAATGTCTTGTGATAGCAATGCTAACGGTTGCATCATTAATGTTTACTGATACCAAACGCTTATTGTGGGTTCCCAAACTTGGACCTAGATCTTCAGATTGGTGGGCACCTTACTACCACTACACCATCATCGTTTCAAAATCCAAAAGACCATTTCATATAACCATGATAAAATGACCAGCCAAAATCGCAATTGTGCCTGAATAAAACAAATCCATGCCACAATTGTAGAATGCCAATATTTTATCTGCACGTTTCCCACAGTACAGATTAAAATACCGCAATTAGCAAAAATAAGCGCTGCATTTAGAATTTTGGCTTTATCGCGTCATTTGTTGTAGAATGTTTGCGGCGAACGCGAGCGTCGAACGAAAACCGCAACACACGGCTTGCCCTCCTCTATTTCCTACCTATAGATACTATTAACCTATATTATAATACCATTATTGTAAGTATTTGTAATTTTGTATTCAGCTGACGTTTCTATCTTTGCTATGTACCTACAGTAAAAGTCGTATGTAAATAGTTTTTTTTTATTTTAACACACAAATGAAGATTTCGGAATTTATTTGGGGGCAATAAACAACAAGTAATTTTTAATAGAAGTGTATTTATAGCTACCTAGCCGAGCTATGATGGTTTCTGGTAAGGAAGGTGTAGAAAACAAAATGCTCTCTGAATGACGTGCTCGCGTTGTCAAACATTGAAGAGGCACTGAGAGGGGCGACGTTACTTCGACGACGACGAATTTTATTAGTTGCGAGTTTCGGTGATTGCAACAGTTGTCGTTTGGTGCAATCGGTGATAAAATTAATTCTAAAGCTCCGCCACTAGCACTTGACAAATTTATACCATTGGTGTGAAGTTGATGGTTTCCGCAACTGGCAACCATAAGGCTTATAGCTGGTATATATTATGTGCTTATAGAGTGACTTCACCACTCACCGTCCTCCGCAGTGCAGCATCATTCTTTTTCTACGTATCGTTGAGCTAACTGTTGATTATGGATTTCCAAAGTTTATTAAAAATCGCATTTAGGTCTTTTTTATATATAGCTGCAATTTACGTAAAAAATAGTTGCACAAACTTAATTATCCACGTGTGCCGAGAACCTAAATGATATTCTCTGCGAAGTAACGCACAAGTCCTTATTCTGAAAGCAATTTCAATAATCGCTAATCGCGACAAGAATGTTCAATGTCATGGTTTGAACTTCAACTTTTATCAATATTTCTAAGTCAATCAAATTCATTTGTGTCAAAAAATCTAGAGTTTTCGCACTACATAGGTATACTATAAGAACTGTAATGACATAAAAGCTGCTACTAATTATATCTGTACTATAAAGTAAAAGCTTTCTCGTCTCTAGCTAGTCCGCATATATTCAATGATCGTCGACACGAGCGGTCACGTTTAAGCATTATTTTATTCTCTGTAATAGAAGCTATTACAAAAGCTACGCAGGGCAACATTGTAAATTCAGTTAAAATATTCTCCGCTCTTTGTAAAGAAGCTTCTCGTTATTAATGTTGTAGAATGGGAAGTAACGGGGAAAACTATTACAAGTCCACTCAATAAAAAACAAATGAAAAGTAGAAATGTAAATATTTCAACATGTTAATAGCATCCTGTTGTGGTAGGCAAAGAGAATAATAATGGTCTTTTACTCTTTACTTCCGTTGTTTTGTTCTGGATAAGAAATTCAGGAAGGGTATTATTTTTCCACCTCCACGACAGCTGATTACATTGTTGGACATTATCAGTATTGAAGAAATTCTTCACAGATTCGACAGCACAGCCTACAAGGCCATGCCACAACTTTGTGATGCTATAACGGCCATGCGCATTTAGGGATAAAATATCAATCAACCGCTTGCAAATACCAGCCATCTAATGTAATTAGAGATGCAGGAATCATTATATAAGAGTAATTAAACTCTCCATGTCCTCCCAACCTACACGTAGCAGTAACACCTTTTCTCGTAACCTTTATCTCACTTTTTTCATTACCTCTTACATTTCTCGAAAAAAACTTTCGCTACGGCTGAAATAGCATTTGGTCTCTTCGTCTTTTGAGACACTTAAAAAGTTGTTTTTGATGAAAATTCTTTTGCGGGACTTTAACGGAAGTGAAACAGCGAGTTGTTTTGGAAAAAAGGTGTTGCAAAATATAAAATTGAAAGAATTTTTATCTCCCTTAGCGTTTTACTTGATGTTTAACATTAAACTCTCTGGCTGTTTGTTGTCTAAACTTTATGGCATGGTTAAAAAATTGAAAAGCGAGATTTCTGAGATATTTTTAACTGTTTTTTGTGCTCAGTTCTTTTCTCATTTGTCCCAAAATTTTTAACATTTTCTGAGAATCGTACTCACCTTTGTTGCGAACAAAGAGTGTCAATTATGCCTTAAAATACTTTGGTCCTTATGCATAAACTAAACCTAACTAAACGAACTAACTAACGCAAAAGCGCGAATGCTTATTATTGCGCAATTAAAACCATAAAATTACACACATTATATAATATCTTATTTGTATGGACTTCCGCAAAGTAACGCCTGATTCCATCAAATATTTTAAACTAATGGTTTAGTTTACGTAGGTTGGTATGGTTTCGGACGTATTGTTTATAATAATAATAATAATATAAAGAGCTGAGAATTCCGTTCTCATTCACAAATTACATACTAAGCCAATTTCTGAATTTCGTAACATCCAAACCAAAATTGAACTAAAGCCAAAATCGTCTGAACGTAGCTTCATTAATTTGGCTCGTAAACAAACCGAATCAGTTTAATTTGGACCGACTAAGAAATGGGCTCTTGTGTGTACCTACGTCAATAATTTGTGGGCGAGAAATTTGGCCCAGCCAGAATAAATCTCAAAATAGTCTTCCCAACCCACTTTGAATGTAAATATAATTATTTCATTATGTAGCGAAAGTATCTTCGAGTTTCATTTTCAGGCAGAGGTGGTAGACCGACAGTAATTCGAATGACAGAAAATAAAATTACTTACGAGGAGTACCTTCAATTTCAGGTTATTTTCTCTGTGATTTTACAGCGTGGGAAGTAAGAAAACCTAATTCAAATTTAGATTTTTTTGAAACCTTTTTATAGGTGTTGGTTAAGATTTGTTTCACATAAAGAAGTATTAACACAATAAAGACTAGCCCAAAATACGTGGCATCAACTGTAAATAAATACAATTGAAGTGTTTTTTTTTCTTTTTTGCTCAGACAATGTATCTTTCCTTTTTTTTAACACCAAGTATTAAGTCTCATAAGCCCAGTAATTTCACTGACTATTTTGCTCATCAAACCGGAACACTGTAATTGCACATTACCGCTTGGTGGCTGACTTCACGAATCGTTAGTTGTGTGACCACTATCTCACCTGAATAAATACTACTGTTATCGAAGGTGGTAAAATACACTCAAACTAGAATAGGAAGACGGCGATTGATTGGCCAAAATGTTTTATTTGTTAGTTAAAAACAAGTCGTTGTACATTATTTTTAGAAATAACGGGTAGAATGCCTCTACTTGCTAGTTATTATGTAACTATTGGAAGTCAACTAAAATCATTACGTTGTATTTGATGGAATCAGGCGTTACTTTGCGGAAATCAATTTTAAATAAGATTATATATAAAGTGAGTAATTTATAGTTTCAATTCCGCGATAAAGAATGTCTAATGGCCTAAGTTCGATCTATACTGAATGATGGCTTTGCCAACCCTTACTGGTTATACCCAGTTACTGATGGCTTTGCCAACCCTTACTGGCGGAATTGAAACTATAAATTACTCACTTTATATAATCTTATTTAATTACGTTGTGTAAAGAAACTAATAACACACGCCATCTACTGGCTCCATCAACAGAACCACGACAAAAAGTATAATCTATTGGACTCGTCATAACGAATCATATGAGTTCAAATTCGAAAGGTTTACTTGTAGCCACTGAAGAATTCTACTATCCACCTCCTGTCTCTATCATCAGACCAGCTCCATGATACCAAATTATAATATTGTCATCCAAACTACATGTGCATACAAAGTTTCATTTCGATACGACAATGAGAAGTAGGTTAAAATTTACTTCCTAGATTCTATTACGTTGTCAGTTTACTAATAAAAGCGTGAAGTGCACTGTAGACTGTGCAGGCTATTGCTTTAAATTTTTGGTAGCACTACAATTGTATGGGCAGGTGGCTTGCTATCAGACAAATGACCGGCTTGTCTCGCTACTTAGTAGAACAAAGTCCCTTTTCAAAATAAATACACAAGTCCATAACTCGTTCTAGATAATCCTCCTTTGAGAATTTTCCTTATTGCATTGCAGAAGTAAAACGCTCTATACATTCAGTGCGTAGCGTTGACCGATATAAACAACTTCTTTTTTATGTATAACGAATAATTTTCCTGTTTATCCTGTCCACTGGGCCGACCACTTGATTGATATAAATTGACCCTGCACCATAAGGATTTAGTATCACGTACATAATGTTAGACTAACAGAAATAATGATGAGACAGCGCGCTTAAGCGCGAGTAATCCGACCCTCTTAATGCTACTTCCTACAAATATTATAAATGTGAAAGTGTGTTATTGGTTTGCTGGCTTGTCCTTCTTTCACGCAGTAACGGAGCAACGGATCGACTTGATTTTGTATGCCGGAAAATGCATGGTGCTTGTGGGAACGCGGGTGAAACCGTGGGCAGAAACTAGTAATATATATTTTTAAAAACACGCTTTTCCCCATTATATTGCATTATCACCAGGCACATATGATAACAAAATTGCAGCTTAATTACAAAATTTGACCTTTTTTACACTTTTGGATAACGAGGCGAGCAGGTCGTTTGTCTGACGGTAAGCATTACGCCGAGCCCTAACAATTTCAGTGACACTCAGAACTTCGTAACACAAAAGCCCGCGCGGCACTGCATTGTGTTCGTTACCTTGAGACATTCGGTAATAAGTTTCATAGACACAGTAATTTTAATTACTATTTTGCTCATCAAACTGAAACAGAAATTCTTGTACATTATTGCATGGCGGCAGACACGATCAAAGCGGTACCTAATCAGACACTCGCAGAAGAGATACTTTCCTAAACATAAGCTGGCTTACTTTAATGGCTTCACTAACAGGTTTCAAGCGCACTGTCTACATTATTCTGTCAATATAACCGCCCAATAAATGCTACAAGTTATAACTCATAACCCCGTTATTTATAGCTGCCCTCGTAATATTCTCATAACAGATATAACTAAGCCAACATTGGGACACAAGAGAGATACGAATTTATCATTCCACTCGCAACATTATGCAAATTCCTGCATAGTTGGTCTGGTGTTATAACGGAATAAACGTTGTCGTTTTCAGACGTTTGTGTTATAACTGCTATAGTTTTTAAGCTCAAACGTTATTGAATTTTCAACGGGTTTAGTACTAGTGCATTCTTGGCTCGTTGTTTGACTTGGCACAGTCATACGCTTTCGGATATAAAGATTTAATTTAAAATAAGTATCTACCCAATCTAGAGTATAGAGATATAAGTGCGTAGTTTATTAAACTTATTTTGTATTTCTCTTATATACAACTGAATTTTATTCTACAGAAATAAAGAGCATTTTGCAACGGCCACAGGAACTCTGTAACAAAACGACGTAACCTCAACAAGTTTGGGCTCGTTTGATTTATCTTTACAAGTCTGATCCTAGATGGATGTATTTTGTGGTTCTTGAAAATGCCGGTTTCCTCACGATGTTTTCCTTCACCGTTTTAGAACGAGTGTGAATAATCCGCACATAACTTGATATGTCATTGGTGCGGGTTGAGTCGAGATTCGAACTATGGTGTATCGAATTGAAAGTCGCACAAATTCCCGCTCGGCCACACTCGCTCTTCCCGCTCGGCCACACTTGCTCTGAGCATGAACGCGGGGCGAGAAAAGAGCCATGCGAGTGGATCCGAAGTCCGTTGCCGTTTTTGGCACTACTTTCCCTCCTCCACCGATCACATACCACAAGCGTATTGCGAATGAAATAAAATAATTAATTAGTCGAGAAGAAACAACAAATAAATATTTCAATATAATGTCAGTATCAATTACTCGTAATTTATTTAAAGTAAAGGTTTAGATTTCAACAGACCATTTCTAAATTTATTACACAATCTCAATAAGGAAATTAATAATATAAGGAAGTTTATCCAACAGGAAGTAATGTAGTACAGCTTATTATTTATTCAAAGGCAGTACAAACGGCTAATGGAACGGAACATTTTGGTTAATTAATCGCTAGATATTAGCATAGAATCAGAGATATCCGTTTTTGGGAACAGTTACCTGCACTTCTAATGCATAATGCTAATGAAAACGGGGGCATAGATCCCACTACCAGCCTCAGGCTTTATCAGATTCAAATTCAAAATCCCTTTTTGCCCTGAGCCCCAGGAGAGCATCATAAAAGTTAAAATTAATGACTCTCCAAGTAGGTATAATCCGTTCAAGAGGAAAGGAAAGAAGCTCATCGGCATTCTTTTTTTAAAAAAAGGTTTTTGCTATGCTTCTAATACTAACAATTACGCAAGCTCGCTCCTTCAGCAGGCTTATTCATAACTCAATCTGACAGGTTTCCGTTCGGATCCATATTATCTCTGTCATCTATATTCAGGATGACAGAGACGAAGAATGTGGATCCGAACGGAAACTGGTCGGAATGAGTTGAGAATACGTCTGCTGGTCTCTCTTTATTCTGTGCAGGCGCGGGGTAAAGCCGGCGTTTGTGGTCGAGTGTGCGCAGGAGGCGAGCCACAAACGCGGCCACCGCCTCTGCTTGTGGCTCGTTCGCGACCAATTGAATACTAAAATATGAGATGTTTTATATAGGTATTTCTAGTAAGATTGTGATAAAGCCTTGAGAAATAATTTTTTACACCACGCTTTCCTGCTGAAAAAGATAGGACGCGATCTGATTGATATATTTTATTAACATCTGTTTTACTTTCCTCAGTGTTAAATATGCAACACTGTGTCTACGCCGCTCGCAGAGTTGACTGCATAAATATCTCAACACTCCATCAGCATGTTGTCGCAGCAAAATGGTTCAACACCTTCTGGAGCAGTAGAAGGTTGCATACATTCCTGGAAAAACTGTCTGACTGTACAGAGGCTTACATTATTTGTGCATAAGGGAACTTCTAGAGAAAACGGGGCATGAAAGTTGCAATCCCTTTTTTACGCGTTGTAGTCCCAAATTAATCAAATTAACAAAATACTACGAGTATTAACAGATTTTTGGTTGTTGATTCGAGTATTACCTATGCGGGTTAGTAAGCGGTAAAGTCCCGACTTAGACAAGAGATTTTTAAAAAATGTTTGAATGTAGTTTTTTTAGAAAATAGTATATTGTGGTATAGATTGTCTTGTAACAGTTTTATATCAAAATATTTTAAACAAAAGTGAATGTATTTGTTGTAAGACTGTGCTATACCGTTTGGTTTTCAGAAATACATGTTTTTTCTTTCCGATGCAAAGAAATCCGAGCAAAAACCTGTAACAAACCATAATCTTGAAAGTAACAAAGACATAATTTACGTATCAGACTGTACAGTCGGTGGCGTCACGGACAAAATTAGCTGTCGCTTGCAAAGGGTGCTGGTTTTAATCCTGTCACACTATATTTTCTTAAAGTGAAAATGGGAAAGACAAAAACATTGTATATTCAGTCGTGAAATTCAGTCCAAAAGATTTAAACTTTTTTATTTGTTTACTTGGTGTTTTGAGGAGTAAGTATGTACCATTGCGATTGTGGCTGAACGGTAACTTGTGCGAGTTTCAATCTGAGTACTTGAGTTCGAATCTCGGCTTGCACCAAAGACTTAAAACAACTTATGTGCGGATTTAGCACACTCGCTCTATAACGGTGAAGGAAAACCGTGTGGAAACCAGCATGTACAAGAATCGCACAATTCGCAGGTGGATAATAGGCCATACTTCCAGAATTTCCAAAGATAGATCGTTGATATCGATACATTGTTAATACTACTCCTTGACGCATGTAGCGTATATTGCTTACATTCATTTGGCGTACCGCTAAGGAGTGGAATGCCTTGCCTGATACTGTGTTCCCTGATCGTTATTATTTTGGTATCTTCAAGTCAAGAGTAAATAGGTATCTTCTGGTAAGCGTGCCCCATCTTCGACCGCATCATCATATTTTACCATAGTGGTCAAATGCAAGCCTTTAGTATAAACCTACGTCTAAGTTTAGGAAATTTTTTAAAATTTATTTAATCAAAGAAAAGGTTCTTAATTATATTGGTTAAGTAATGATAACTGTGATTACACTATTGCACTGTTTTACTCCAAATAATCTATGAGTATAACAAAAATATTCAGTCATATTCGTAGATACAAAACGATATACATACTTCCTATCTTCCGTGTTTTTATACTTGTCTAATAATATAAATTAATGGCGGTTCACTAACCAATGACACAGACAGAAATCCAAATTTGAACCATGTCATTGGTTGTTATCCGCCAAATTTGTTTACAAAGACAAGTATAAAAACACGTGCTTAACTATTATACTTATTCTTCACTTAAAACTATGAAAGACCTCACAACCTATGAAAGTGGACCATCACCGCGCAACGCAAACGTGCAAGGGGCGATAAATGCGTGTTCTATTTGAAAGCAATCACAATAACTACGAAAGTGAAAAGGAATTTGTTACAATTTCCCCAGATTGCGTTCCCAGTAAACTCCCGCTATACACTTTCATCAACTAATTAAATTCATCGCACATTTTGCCTCACCAAACTGTCTTCATGAAACAGTAAAGTGCTCCATTGCAAAATAAGCAACATCAGCGCTTCATTGAAATACTTCGGAAACCGAATCGCTTCCTCGAAAGTAGTTCGCGGTGCTCGCCAGACAATTGTCCCAATCTAAACTTAGGTGACACTCGCAAGTTATGTGAGCTGTGAGTGCTAGGTCTATATTAAAAGCGGATGGTCTAAAACAACGAAAAAGTTATTAATGTACTTAAAATTAGGCTCATCAGCTGAATCAGTGGAGAACCTCAAAGGACGCAAATATAGGAGCCTTGATAGCAGCTTATGTAACCTCTTGAGGCTTTTAGAAACGCTCGCACCATGTCCTTACGGTCCAGTCGAGTTTTTTAGTCTTATTAGGGCGTCTGTGATCGAAGTCATAAAAGCACCATGCTGGCCTCTCCTTAGCACGAAGATAAAGCCATTCAACGTGGAAATGCTTCTAGTTTTTTTAGATACGAATATGGTGAATATGCTAAACGTAGATGATCATAACAATAGCATTGAAATTGAATTGAAACCCGCCCAAAGTCGAACTCGAGCGCCCATAAAAGTTTATGAAACTAATACCACTTTTCCTAACCCTATCACGAGGTTCTCAACTCCAAGTACAAGTAGCACTCTCGTACTTCCGGAACAAATTAATATTCCGGCTTCGTACCTCGTTGGAATAAATAAAACATACCAATGAGAGGTTTCACGCCGATGTTGTGAATCAACGATCCCGCAAATTGAATATTTGTGAACAAACTAAATCATTAAACGGGTTTAGAATTAGGAGCGTAGGTACATTCTGAGAATGGCACTTCTCCATATCTCCGATTTTGATCTCTGATGTTTACGTGCATATCAATTAGTTGATACATATATAACAATTACAAATTACATATTACAGTTTTTGAGATAAAAATATGAATTTGGCGGCTAGTTGATTCGACGTGTGACCAAAACGATGGCTGTTATATGTTTGTCAGTAGATCAGGATTGCTATGAAACGAGGCAATGCAGCAAACACTCTAGTCAACAGTGACGATGACGATCCCGAATCTATATTAGTATTTCTAGGGTATCAGAAAAACCATAGTTCCACAATTCCTAGATACAGAACAAATATAAAATATCAAGCAACTCTAAAGTGTAAAGTCTACCAACCACTATTCGTCTACTAATCCTATTAAAATTGATGCTCAACTTTCGTACTCTTTGAGTGACTGCAAAAAATCTTTTTCATCTAACTCCACTTTGCGTACGATTTATTGAAAAACCATGTCTAACAATCTCTTCAAACCGACACTTATTTCTATTTCCTCTTCAGATAAGTCTCACATAACTCGACGTCAGTTTCTACCCTTCGCTCATCCCTTGCGGCGTCCTAAGGGATGAAATATGAATCCCCGTCGGACGTGCTTCCCCGAATCACCCCGAATATTGGGTCTCCGCAGGCTGGCTACATATCATGTGCATTATTTATGTGAGACGGTGAGACCGCTAGTGACACTGCATCAGGTGTTTGCGGTTGGAAATGACAAATCGCATCAATTTTGATAGGTCCTATACATAGTACTTTTTAAACATCCTCGAATCAAATTCATGATATTAAAAAAAGATATTTTAAAATAAGTATATACGTCTAAAAATATTATATTATTATAATTATTGTTATTTATATAAATTCGGGAACCGAGTTTGACGAAAATACCGCGATATATGAAATTTCATCCCCAATTTTTTTACCCTTAGTGCATGCAATATTATCATAGAGCGGGAGAAAGATTTCACATTTTTTACTGCAAAAAGCCTTGCGTTTGAAAGCAATCTCAACTGAATGCGATTGAAGGTTTGGCATGCTTGTCTAGAAGATACCTGTCTCTTGAAACTATCAGTTTGTTTTCAGAAATTGTTTTCAGAAAATACAGATGCTGGCGACCAATTCCATTCTTTAAAAGTCCACATAGTAAAAGTTATAAGCATCATAGCATATTTTTGGACGATTTAATATATCAAGCCGTGAGTCTTTAGCTCAATTTGGTTGATATAGAGAAAATTACACAATCGCCATTATTATTATTATTTAGCTAAATAAAATGCTATATACCGTGTACCTAAAAGCTATTGTTCTCGTTATCCCACTCTCTCGTTATCTTACTTTTAACAGGATTAACAAGCCCTTAAAAATATTAAAATGGTTGTAACTCGTATTTCACGACGGGGTAGTATTTCAATAAACGCCTCGAGAAAATCCTCCCGGATATATTTCATCGCTTGGATAACTTTTTTAATGTCGGCCATTTTAAATCATATCCTGCGAAAATTGACCGATTATTTTTTTATTAAAAAACTTGTGAATTTTATGAAGGCCCATAATAAAAGAGTAGGTACGAGGAATCCCTTTAATATTAGAGTAAGTAAAGGAAAACGTAAAAGTAACCTAATTTATTACGCGAAGGTTCAGAAAGTAGCATGCAATATTACCAAAAAGAAAAAGTCTTTTCATATAGATTCTGATAATAACTATGTGGCTCTAACTTATTAATTTCATTAACTACATTCTAGATAAAGAGTGATAACTCAATTAAGAAAAGAAATCACATATATACGTGATATAATATGTATATACTTATGCTGACAATCTCTCCTTTATACTCGCTTATTTAAACTACATAGTTACGAGACATTCGAGTTTTTTTCTTGGTAAAAATAACACCTGTAAAAATTGCAGTGCTACCCAGAACTTTAAGTCATTGACACACCACATAGAAGTGGGAGTCGGTGAGATGATTTTAGACTTTCAGTCATAAACAAAGTCAACTAAACTTAAGCGAGAAAGAGTTTACTTTAGTCTGTAATGAATTTACTATGAGACTGTCTGCAGGGTAAATAACGCACTGTAGTGCCGCGCAGGCCTTTGTGTTTCATAGTTCTGAGTCGCACTGCAATTATTATGTGTTGGCATTATGATTACCATCATGAAAACGGACCGCTCGTCTCGTTATCAATTAGTATAACATTTCCTACGAATGTCGAGCTTTCAAGTCCAATCTTCAAAATGAATGAACGGATTTTAATAAAACTTTATACACATACACAAAATAGATCGATCGTATTAGTTAGCATACAATATATTTTTTAAAATATCTAATTTAAAAAGATAATTGCAATTTTCTGTTTTTATTCTAAACATAAAATCGAAATTTTCTGTTTTTATTCTAAAACATAAAATCGGATAATTGGAAATTGATGTAAGTCATTTTTTTAATTGGACAATTATTGGAAAACATCTCGCTCTAATTTAGTTACTTCTAAGACTCTTTTTCGAATATTTAGACCTATGTATTCTGCTTACGCATAAGTATAAAGTTATTTCATTTCGAAGATATTGGACAATGAAAACCCGCGAGACGTACACGCTCTCAACAAAAGTTGTCGCACAATTGTCATTCCATTCCTTTACATTTCAAGTCTAGATAAATTGACAAAGAATGAAATATGTAACAATCACCAGTTTCTTCCGCAACTTTGAAATATATCTTAGCATCTTTTCCTGCCCAGTGACAGTGCCTAGAAATACCGAGCCATAATGTTGCTCAGAGCGAAATTCAACCCTTTTGATGTTATTTTGTGTTTTCAATTTATCTTTTGTCAAATAAGAGAAGCGTAATTAAAACCCGTTGGTTATTTATTTCATATTTTGTTCGGGAAATACAAGAAGATTTTTCATCATCAATCATTGTTTTTACCCGATTGTCGAACGAAGGAAAGGAGGGTAATGTTTTTCGAGCATGCATATGATATTGATGAAATATACATAATTACATATATGATACTTAATCAAAAATACAATTTTTAAAATTTTTGTCTGTCTGTTTGTTCCGGTTAATCTCCGAAACGGCTGGACCGATTTTGACGGGACTTTCACTAGCAGATAGCTGATGTTATAAGGAGTAACAAGGCTACTTTTATTACGAGGGCGAAGTCGCGGGCAAATCAAATAAAGATGAAATACCGTAAAACAGGCATAGGAAACGTGAGCCATGATTTCCTTCACGAAAAAAATCCTTCCAGATTATATAAAAGCTTTTGTTCGAAGCATGATCAAAAGGCAACAGGGAAATCCGAATTTTGCTTATTATTCAAAAGAAAAATCAAATAGAGAGCTAACAACAATTTATTAGATACCCTCTGGGTATGAGAATACATAATGAGACCCTAAAAGAATATATATTTCTTCAGTGGGTCTCTGTTACTTGCATATAATATTTTTTTGTCTTTTGTATTGTTTTGGTCATAGGCTTGGAATCTAGGAAATAGTATGAAATATATTTTAACTAGCTTCTGCCCGCAGTTTTAACCCGCGTTCCCACAGGAACCGTGGATTTCTCCAGGATAAAAAGTAGCCTATGTTACTCTCCGGTCCATAAACTATAACTATGCCAAAAATCACGTCGATCCGTTGCTTCGTTACTGCGTGAAAGAAGGACAAACCAACAAACCAACAAATCAACAAACCAACAAACACACTTTCGCATTTATAATATTAGTATGGATGTATGGAAGTATGGCTAGTATGGATTATAATATTAGTATGGATTTGGTATATCTTTATAAAATATACCTTCGATCAAGTTATATTGGTTAGATAGGTAGTGGTCAAAGTGGGTAACGTACTAAACGATAACTTATGAAAAGGTCGTAAGTTGCAAGCGTAAGTTTTCAATTTTAAATTAAGTTAATCGATAAAAAATATAAAACATATTTTACTTAGTAAATAGTATTACAGTAAATTATACTAATATGGAACACTAAGTTTTGATGTCAGATTTTGTAACCTCTATCAATCAATTGATTTCTGTAGTCGTTAACAAATACGTCCATCGCTGATTTCAAAAAGAGCAGCTGGTGTGTACATAAGCGTATTAATCTTGAATCTCTTCGAAAGTCGAGTTTTATCTCTTCCGGTCCACTGCCTTGGGAATCTGTAGCAAGCGGTAGGTGACGTCACAGATTGACGCCTTGCTATTGCTCCACGAGGTACACGTAGCTACGTCATCAGTATAGTAGAAGAAAAGTAATAACGGCTACTTACCTAAGTTGCTTACTAGCACCAGCAGGGTTACTACCCTGACTGTGAAGAGAGGGTCCCCGGGTTGGATTCCCGGCAGGAGCAGATTTTGTGTGGTGAACAATGGGCACTTGAAAGTTTGTACTTGAGTCTTGGATGTTTGTGTCGTTTATCTGTGTGTTCATGCCTCCTGTGAAACGGGGAATCCTAGTGTAGGGGTATAAATGCGTAAGCGTTTATGTTTACAATTGAGTGAAATTGAGAGTGAAATTAGTTGGTTTATGAGACTAGCTAATAACTTACGTCGCAAGGTGACTAGCGCATTGCAATATCGGCCCACAGCATTGTATTGTATTTGGGGTCTGGCTTAGACCGCATCATCACTTAACAGCAGATGGTTTAGCAAATCCACAACCTTCGACCACACAGAAATATAATATAGTAGTCAAACGCTATATTAAAAAAGCTTCACCGTGTGCCCACAACCTAAACCATGAAAACTGTTAAGTAATCGCTTAAGTTTTATCTGGTTTTCAGTCGACTTCACCGACAATCTGTTCATGACGGTATCTCTGACGGCACACATCGAACTCCCGTTATTGGTTCGTTGGAAAACGGTATTAATGGCGTCATACTTTAAGGGATGTATAACGCGCGTACAGTCGACGACAAAAGTAGCTAAATAGCTGAAATTCAATTGAATGAAATTTATTTAATTGTAAATAATATATTTTAATGTACTAACCCACACTAGCGGAATGTTCACGTAAATATATAATAATACTATATCTCTAAAAATGTCGGGGTTAACATCGAACCCATATATTACTTGGTTAAAGCTTCTGATCTAGATAACCAGAAGATGCGGGTTATACTTCTGTTGATAACGAAATTTTTGAGATGTTACGGAGATGTATACAGTGTGTTTATATTTACGTTTTTTTACTGGAACTTATTTTGAAAATTAGATGTAATTATTATTTTTTGGGTAAATAAATACTTTCCACTTATAAAAGAGATCGGTTTGCCGTACATAATATAACCTACCAAGATCATAAATTAGATTTAAAATAATACAATAACTAATAATATATTATAATGTGATTGCAAAAAATATTAAGTGTTGAAATCTAAAAGAGAGTTAAATACTTAAATTTCGAAACATAAAATACTAATATAAGAAGCATTGTACAAAAAACATTTTCGATAAACAAAAACTATTTTTTGTGTTTCTTGAAGTGCAAGTTAAACAGGCACTTAGAGGCTTTTAACTTTCATGAGCGCATTCCATGCGAATGAAGTAAATTGAATTTAAAAAACTTAAATTTCCTATTGATAAAATTGACGGAAATTGACCTTTTCTTACACATTAAATAAAGTTAGATTTATGTTGCTAACTGTACGTATTAAATTGCTAATATATGTACATGATGGATGGTTTTTCCCTGATTTGTATTTTAAGGCAGTTATGGTAAGTTTTTTGAATCTCGATAGAAGTAAATCATTCCTTAGAATTTGTTTACAGTCAGTTATTTTCTTCTACATAAAAAAAAACGGCTATAAATTTAAAAATGCGTGTAAATTTTTTTCATTCAATAAATATTAGAAGGCCTACCTATTTTAGATTTTCTAAACATCACGCATCCCATAAGGTAACGCGTACTCATCAGGTATATTAGGTGTAGCCTACATACACTGCCATAAAGGAGAGAAGCACACCTGAGCGTTTTCACTTACGTTCCAATCGCCTAAAATGTACCAATTGCACTAAGTGGGACAGAATTCTGAAAAGACTATAGTATTTATAAATATATAAATCGGTTGGATGGTTCTCTCTATTTATAATATAAACTTGAGCTTTTGGTGAAAGAAAACATTGTTATAGTGTTATATTAAGAGGATAGGGACGGTTTGGTGGCTAAGTTGGTAGTAACGGAGTATAACCCTGCCTGTAAAGCGAGGAGTCCCGGGTTCCTTCCCGGCAGCGGCAAACTTTGTGCAGCAAAAATTTTTGTGTGGTGAGCAAAAATTTGATTTTCGTGTCTGTATTGTGTATCTGTGTGTCCAATTTCCTCCTGCAACACTAGGAATCCTAGAAGAGGGGTGTGAGCATTTAAGCGTTTATTAATATACTTACCTGTCTAGCTACCATCTTCCAGTTGAAAATCTATCGAAGTCGAAATCTAAGCACCAATTTATTCCGGCAGCTCTTCAAATGTAAATTCCACAAAAAAAAACGCGTGTTAAAAATTCAAGCGCATCGTAACAGCAGACAAATATCAGACGTCAACCTTTTGGATATAAAACAATCATCCATGAGCATACGAAAAAACAACTGGCATCCAATAAAAACAAGGGCAAAGGCTTGTTAATCAAACGTATAGCCTCTTTGCCGCTTCAGAGAACACCTGATCGTAGATCGCAAAAGATCGCTTGCCCGGATGAATAGTGTTACCAAACTTCTGTATCTCATCTGCCGAATTGTGCCTAAAGTTTATGTGTTCTGGCAGTTGGTATAGATAATTTATTGGATGCGTATGAAAGTTACTGGGGTGAGGCAAAATATGTCAATATTTGTTTTGTATTTTTGCGTAAGGAAATTTATTGATATGGAATTGAGTAACAAGAAAATACGAAACAGTAACTCTGGATCATCAAAGTGCTACTACTTCGATTTTATAATTATAGCTTTTATTTAATGAAATTGCTTTTTATGACTTTTAAGTCGTTATTTGCCATTCTATTTCCGGTCGCCCGTTATATATCCTTGCCAACGGACTGGTCGAGTTTAGTTTGGAAGTAGGCGCCACCAACGAGTCTTTGTGACGGATCGAGCGGGCCCGTGGCCCTAGACATGTCTTCGCACTTTGTGTACAAATGCGGATACCTTTACAACAGTACAATTTTACTCATTTCTAAAATGTATATACATGGCAGTATTATATTGTCTACGTATATACCATGTTCATTACTTTCGTATAATCCAACTGTCTAACCTACTTATAAAGTATATATATTTAGAGTAAAAAAAGATAAAATATGGCATTCGCATGGAAGCGATTCTAATTATATAGTTGCAACCAATGAAAGTTGAATGAAATTGAAATATGGATTCGTTATGTTACCATAATTACAAGGTGCGGAGATGTGCGTAAAGGCATTTCACCGGGATCCAAATAAAAAGGGTAAAAACCAAAAAGGGCTGTACCCTGATTGTAGGGTACAACACTGGTGTAAAAAGTCACTTTCAACTTTCTTTTAAATCTGGTGCTATGTGAAGGTTGACGATGTAGCATTATTGCCTAGAAGAAAATTATTTACTCTCATCTTAAAAACAATAATGGAATCTCCATTTAGGGTCTATTTTTTATATTAATATAAAAATAATTCTACTAAAGGCTTGGTTCCGTCCACGGTTCAAAGCGAATTATGCGCTCTTTTTTTGAACAAACAAACGATCAATAAAAACCTTCAAACTCAACGTTCACGTTTACATCATGCAATTAAAATTGGGAGCAGATCAATCAACTGAATGTTTTCCACGAAACCGGAAAAAACATTTAATAAATTTCCGACGCGAAATAATCATGGAAAGGTCCTGAGAGAGGAGGAACACTGTTTGAGTGTGGAACATTTCGATTTGGCATTCACAGAAACAAAGAATTTAATTATGCCCGTAAGTTGAAAGTGAAACTGAATTCATTTTGAATTTGTTGTTTTTTATGCTATTTGATAACGAGACGAGCTGGTCGTTTGCCTGATGGTAAGCATAACGCCGGTTCATAACAATTGCTGTACCACTCAGAACAAAGGCCTGCGTGGCCTACTGTGCGCACATTACAGTGAGTCTGGTACTAAGTCTCATAAACCCCGTAATTTCACCGATTTCTGCATGAGAATGTATATGAGAGGTCAGCCTGTGACTCTAGGCGTAGTGGGTTCCAAACGGGCCAGTCACTCTGCTCCGGTTGATAAACGACGCGTCGGGAACACGCCGCTATGACTGATGAACTAGACTTCTTGCACGCATTCATAATACAGACTTTTTACTTGCCATCGCCGTTTATTTGTTGGCGTTGCGTGCTCGTGACTTATGGAGTTCTGACTGACGGTTGGGGAATGATCGCAAACAATGACTGAAAACTTAAAAGAGGATCTTATTCTGGGTAGCATATATAGAAAGGCTTCTCCTACCCGTCCTCTCAGGTGGAGACGAACTCAGTTAGCATTTCCGGGCGCTAAGCACGCATTAATGCCACTTCTATGTGTCTCAGACAGGCAGCAACTATTGTTTCGCTGCAGACAGCGACGTGCTAGCGTAGGATTTCGAAGCTAATTTGCGTCTAACTGTACTCTCGTTTTCTTTCTGTCATTACATTTTATACTAAAATGCAAACTTTAGAAAACATTGGCCTGACTTAAGTTACATTCCGGAATACGTGATTAGACACGACAGTTGTAGCTCATGTGAGCTCTTGCAACTAATAATGATGGGAAAACTTGTCGGAAAAAGGAAAGGCGTTCGTAGAAAAATGTGTTACGTCCACAAAAGTTATTTTTTATAACAGTTTTATAAAAAATACTCCAAACTGTTGTTTATTTGCTAGGCCAGTGCTTCTTTGTTCTACGTGAGTTAAAGGCTTACTAAACGAACAACACAAAAATGGCTTTACTACTTCAAGGCTTTGAAAACTCGCCCTGATTAACGAAACCTTGCTGGCTTCTGCTCAAATATATGCACAAATTACAAAGATTGTGTAGAAATCGTTTTCTCTAGTATAGTTTATTTTGACAATTTATTATAACTATTAATATAATTAATGTATATAATGATATCTATTATCATATATTATCTATTTTGTGTTTATAATTTATATCTATTAAACTGATGAAAAAGCTTGTTAGCTTTGTAATCAAAATGCGAATCTCTCTTGTAGCATTTAATTAACATTTACCAAATGAAAAACTGTTAGATCTATTTTAAGAGAAAGTGTTCAACTAAGTGTAAGGAGCTGAAATGGAGAACACTGGACTCATCTCTCAAATGAATCTCCAAGATTATACAGATTGCTTTTCCACAAAGTTTATAAAGAAGATGCCACTTATCCACGGTTCATCACTAAGTGGAGATTTTATCAAGGACTTTTATGGAGGTTGGTGAAAAGATAACTTAGGACAGTATACCTACGAATTAATTTCAGTAAACATTATATTTAATATCAAGTTATAAATAAATACAAATAAAAATTTAAGATTTTACTTCGTATTGCTAAGTGCTTAGAAAGATCTTGTCTTACGATAAGGCTATGGTTAAGTTAGTGGTTATCTTTTAGATTTTAGGTTATACTAGCTGCTGCCCGCCGTTGCACCCGCGCGGAGATATTGGATTTCATAGTTTTTATTTTTTTGCGCGGAACCCTAAATCTTTTTCTAACATAAAAGTAGCCTAAGTTACTCCATGTAACATCAGCTATCTGCCAGTAAAAGTCCTGTCAAAATCAGTGTAGCCGTTACGGAGATTACCCTGAACAAACAGACAGACAGACCGACAGACAGACCGACAGACAGACCGACAGACAGACAAAATTTTAAAAAATTGTTGGTACCGTACTTATATACTTTCATATGCATTTAGTAAACAGCTGTTATTTTGATATTACAAACAGACATTTCAATTTTATTTATTTGTATAGATTAGCGCTTATAGTGGGATATGTGTATAGAATGAGATGTTTTGACCGATCTATACGTATCTATAGACTGTGCGTGCAAAGTCTATAAATCTGAAATTTGGTCAATATTTACCTTTTGTAATGCGGATGCATACTAAGAACGGAATTTGTGATATTTAACCAGCCACAAGGGAGTGAAAGAGGGTTATGTATTGGGAACAATTTTTATGTTAGGGTAAGGAAACTTTGGTAATAAACTAAGCAAATAACAATAGCAACCTATTAGTAGAGTTTGGCTACGAGGAATGAAGTGGTTTGGCCAACTAGTTTAGCAATGAGGAATATATACCTAACAGAAACGTAACTCACAATTGTTTTTAAATTGAGCCTTAATGTTATTGGTGATAAGAGATGTAAAAGATTACCACGAACCACGTGGACGAAGTTGCCCGCGATGGCTAGTAATAGTATAAAAACAGCAAGCAGGTACTTTTTAAGAAATCATCAGACAATTTGTTATTAACCTTCATACTAGGTTTAATTTAAATTATTATTTAACTATTAGTATTGCGGTGAATAAATAAATTAAAAGCGTGGCAAATGGTGTCGCCAATTACCAAGAGCACGCCACAAAGCCGCAATTTTTTTTTGATATCTATTCAAATAAATAAAATTGAAGTGTCTGTTTGTAATATCAAAATAAAAGCTTTTTACCAAATGCATATGAAAGTATATACGATACCTACCTATAACAAAACAACGATTTTTTAAATTTTTGTCTGTCTGTCTGTTTGTTCCGGGTAATCTCCGAAACGGCTGGGCCGATTTTGACGGGACTTTCACTGGCAGATAGCTGATGTTACAAGGAGTAACTTAGGCTACTTTTATTTTAGAAAAAGAGTTAGGGTTCCGCGCAAAAAAACATGAAATACAATATCGCAGCGCGGGTGAAACCGCGGGCAGCAGCTAGTTTACCATATAATTTGACTTTTCCTTTGTGAAACATACACCATTTTCAATTAATTTATTTAATTCAGTTGAGCTACTAAAACCTATTTTGTATTCAATTTATTTAATTTTAATTGATTTAATATTTATGTCTGAGATACTTTCTATGTATATTCAAGTAGATAAATTAAGATTGTATCACGACAAATAAATACACAAGCCTTCTAAGTAAATAAATTATTCACTAAACAGAGTTAGTCTACACAGAGGAATGAAACAGCAAACGTCTGTGTTTAGTTTAATACATATACAAGTAAAATAATACTTAAACCCTGCCAATATAGAAAGACCTTTTTTTACTTAATATCATAAAGAAAAAGAGGTTTTACTTTAGCTGGATTTTGGTTCCAAATTTGATAAATATGTACACACATATGTAATACTTCTTGTACGCTGTCGCATTACATAAAGTCTATTTATGCTAACGGAATATACTCAGAAAAATATACGACGATAAGAGAGTTACGGCCCGATATCATTTTCGTAAGTGCGAAAGTGAATTATGTCGGAAAATATAAAGAAATCATATACAAGCCGAAGGCTTTGCTGCTAGAAGAATAACAAGTTTATTTGAAATACCGCAGGGAGTGATGGTGTTTCTGCAGTTCTCGGTTCAGTTCAGTTGTTCTTACAGCGTTACCTAACGTTGGATGTGATTTTAGTTCAATGGTTTAGTTTAGTCATTCGTCATACTGTATGTACGGTGTATAAAGCCGTAGTCTAAATCTAGCTTTAGAAATATGTACTTCAAACTTAAATAAATACTCGCACAGTCTTATTTGTTTTTCTCCTGTACTCAGAATCAGTAAAGTAGTTAAGATAACCAAGTCTCTGATACATTTATCTAATACAACTGCGCCTAATGGGAACGAAGCCAAATACGGACTCATAGAGAGACGCAAACAAAGATATCCATGGCATAGGTCCAACTAACTACTTGAGAAAAATGATTTTCAGTTCACCAATACCGGTATACAGTAAAGATATCTAGAGGTCTTTTTACTGACCATGTGAAAATGCGACTCAAAAAAAATAGACTCCGACTAGTACATAGTTAACGTGATGTTTTCAATCGCAGCCTGTAACAGTAATTCTAGTCGTCTGATAATGGTAAGGAGTAAGGAGATAAAGAATATTCCTTTCAATCCTGTATGGCTTACAAAGTGTATTTCGTATAATACTGAATTAAATTATTATAAACGAAAATAGTTCAGAACCGAAAATAGAGCGAGTGGCAGTGCGCTTTGTTTGCGCCGCATCTGCCGCGTCCGCCAATACATGCGCGGCTATCAGTCGAAGTGCATGCAAAACCGTGATGAAGGGTACCGAATTCCCCGAAACCGGTCGGTCAATCGTCGTCAGATTCAGCTGAACTACGTAAATGAATCCGGTTAAACATAACATATATAATATAGTTTAACAGTTGTGAAATGACCATAATGCGCTTAATTTTTTCTTTCACTTATATATACACTTTTAACTTATATATATTTGGGTACCTACCAAAAAATTACGGTAGTTACTGAAATTAGTGTACTACAAAATAAGAGATATACCGCAATTAAAATTTGCGAAATTTAGGGGTTATTCCACCTTTCCTACTAGCTGACTGAATGTGAAGAAACCGTGACCTATCTGCTTTAAGCATCGGACCGCTATACCGCTGAATCCGATCTCCCTGCTCAATCTCAACGAGTGGTAGGGGCCACTTTAAAGTTTTGTTGCCAGCTGTAGACTTAGGTGTTTGATTAGAGTTTGGTTAGTTACTGCTTTAGTTTTGTAGACACGTAGCAACAATGCATTTACATGTTATAAATAGTTTTTAATTTATGCAAACTAGCGAAACGTAAAAAAAAATTATGTAACGCGAGGGTAGTCAAAACCAACAGCTAGTATTTTAATTTGTATATTTTTGTGTAACATATTTCTCGAAAACAACTTATTACCTGTCTTAAAGGAAATTACATGAGTGGGTACAGAGTAGGTTTTTTGCTTTGCGTTCGAAATCGACCTGTCAAGGTGTCGACCGTCAGGAAATTTTGATATACTCGAAAAAACGATCGTAGCTCGATTCTCAGATGTTTTATTTCACACCACAGAGCTGAAGGAACTGCTTAATTATTGCTAGCTAACTCATGATAATTTGATGCTATCATGGTTTACTAGTTATCGGAATTTCTATATATACAATATATACATACTCTTATCATCATCATCAGCCAGAAGACGACCACTGCTCCTCCCTCATAGAACGCCACTTGGATCGGCTACTCGGCTCTTGTATTCAACGGTTTCTTGCAGTTTTGACAAGGTCATCGCTTCACTTAGAGGGAGGCCGGCCTGCTGGTCTTCCGGTTTGTGGTCACCACCTTTCTTCCTTATCAGTTATCCGTTCTGCGACCGATGTGGCCTGCCCATTGCCATTTCAACCTGCTAACTATGAGAGTTATATCGGTGACTTTCGTTCTCCTCGTTTCGGATTTTATCACATACATACTCTTATAAGACTTTACTAAGATAAATAACCACTAGTATTCATATTTTACTGGCTAAATACCAAGTCTAAATGCAAGTCGGCTAATACGACTGCTTACCATATCTGAATTAAATACAAAAACTATTGGATAATCTATAGACAATTATATAGGCCTATAGATAATCTGAATTTTCTAGCCCTACTACCATTCGGCACCGTACTCAGCACGTTGCGCGGCATTCCTATTTTGAATAGCAATGCTGATTCATTGAGCTAGTTAATTAGTACCTAAACAGCGTTTTGGTTGTTTACTGTTGAAGCAAAAGTGGCGTAGTTTATAACTGCAATAAAATACAAGCTACTAATCAACGATTTTAAAACGTAAACCCCCACATTCTATCGCCATAAACTTTTTATAGAACACATTTAAACCTTTTAAAATAGCTTTAGGTTATTTCACAAACACGAGTTCATTGCAAATACAACATTTCTCTACGAGACAACGTAGCACCGTGTTGAATCGTAGACGACGCTAAATGTGCTACGGTACTACGAAACTGACTGAAAACGAAACGACGACTCGCATTTTACTTTTTAAATCTTGTGAGAGTCTGTGAAAATAAAAGATAATATTTTGAGAGTCTGTTCTGTTGTAAAAATGTTGTAGACAGTTTCAGACATTGTATTTTTTAAATTGCTTGGAAGTTAAAATATTCACATGGTATATGGAAGCTTCAGGCTATTCAAATAATTTTAAATTACACCGCATATGGTACTCTGTAAAGATAAACACCCATATCAGTAGATAACTAAATTTAAAATTTAACATAAGAGTCGTGAACTCTAAGAGGGAAGTCCCTGCTATCTTTGCAAGTCATAGGAAAGGACTAACAAATATACGTTTGTTGGTTTTATAATTTATAGTACCTAATTATCTGTAACCAAGCACCTATCGATATCTTCTGGCTTTCTTCCAACAGTTGCACTTGAAATCTTCGATCACATCGTTGCTTGTGACCAGGTAAGATTGTGGTCAAACGCAAACATATCGAGATTTAAAAAAAGCTAGCAATAATTACTCCATTGAATTTACATTTTCTAACGTGTTTTTATCTTAGCGACAGGGTTGTTTGAGGAGCTTAAGGTACACACATCCAACCTTCTGATTTTCGGAATAGTCTAGTCTATTTTTTATATGTAGTGACCAACCAAATGTAGTGAGTTTATTTAGAGCGTGTGGAACGGCACGCTCCACTGTGTTATTTTGGGGTGGCTAAAACTGCGTAAAATGCGATAGCTACCCAACTAACCTAGGTACAGGTTGACATTCCAACCTGCCATCTTACGACACATCATGGATGTCACTGACAAAATGGTAACATTCCTTAGAATTCCAGCTCTTTGAAGCTAAAGGGCTTTGCAGTTGATTTCAAAGTGCGCATCACCGCACTCATATCGTAAGAGTACCGCTAAGAAATTTGATAGGGCATGGATTCAAATCGCACAAAATGAATTCTAATATCCAAGTTTATTTGTAAATACAGCACAAGAAAGGGATAATGTCTCATGGTTAGGAGTGCAATGTAGTACACGAAGGCCTTCGTGTTTTAAAATACACACAATGCAATTGTTATGGGCTGGCGTTATGCGTACCATCAGGCAAACGACCGGCTCGTCTCATTATCAAATAGTATGAAAAGAAGTGTGCGAAATATCACAACTGAAAATCATTGAAGAATGTGAAAAGCAAATTTTCAATCAGTTGAAATTACTTTGTCAAACCAACGAAAGAATTAATCTAGAAAGTATTCCAACTGAACTTCTATTTCTCACACCTTTACGAAACCATACATTTGACAAAAGGTGATTCCGAAGCGTGATCAAAGCGGGTCCAATATCTTCCACGAGACATTACCATAAAAGGTCCATATTCCTCACCCCATTGTCGATCCAATGCTCAAAGGGTTTGTCGCTCATACGTGAAATAGGTCAAGTGACAGATGAACGGTTTCGCGCCGATTTGTCTGCGTCGCGGAGTGACAGCAAGAGTTTAATGTAGTAGGTGCTCCGAAGTAGGTGGTAGGTGTAATGTGCTTAAGGTAAATTTGTTGTGTAGGTGTTTCAGAGCGTTTTGCTTTGGGTACCGATTACGCGACGCTTTGCTAGGAAAGCTTAAAGCCAACATGGTCTAAGTAATTATAAATGCTGGTAACTATTTGGCTCAACGGATCAGCATTGCGGTACAACGAGGCAATGCCGCCAGCATGCTGGGTACGCTTCCTACTGGTAGTGGGCTAGAACATTTGGATTATCTATAGGCCTACTAGGCCTTGTAGATTATCCAACTGTTTTTGTAGCTAGCTAGGTTAGATGTAGTGTTTATTTATGTATTAGCTAGTTAATAAAGGCATATAGCCCGTTAAAAAAAATTTATAAATACAACCGCTTACACATTTGTCGTATCTCTACATTCCCAATACCTACATCGAAACACAACGGTCACCTCAGATTGCGTACCCCAGCTGCTGCATAAAACCACATCTCTGACATCAAGCGCGATGAATGACGATAGGTGTATCGCCATTCACGATCTAACCTCATTTCGGAACAGTATAGGACAGTTTTAGTAATTAAGTTAATTTTAGAGATCTGGGTATAGTTAGAAATGTATTAATCCCTATTTTATATAATAAATGCCAGTGTATTTGTACGTTTGTTGGTTTGTCCTTGTTTCACGCAGAAATAGAGCAACGAGTCGACGATTTTTTGCAGAGATAATAGTTTATGGACCGGGGAGTAATATAGCTACTTATTACTAATTAAAAAGCTAAACTACACTACAACCGGGCCACTTAATTATGCGAGAGATACGGGTTTAGAACGGCCTATTTTCATACAAAAATCCACTCACTATCGTGACATCAAGTTTTTATCCCGAGAAAATGCGCAGCTCCCGTGGTAACGCAGGTGAAACCGTGGGCATCAGCTAGTTATTTAATTATTTATATGTATTAAAATGGTCTCCTGTGGTGCTTCGCGAATCTCATAAGTAACCAAGTGGCGAAGGAAATTGCGAAATTGGAAATTGTGAAACTGCGGGCATAAGACAGTAAATAAATAAAAAAAAATAGATGATGCTCTCAACGCGTCTGTTTCCAAAGTACGTTTAACTTGGACAACACCGTGTCGCAAACACTCTACTTTGCGTATCCTAATTCTTAACTCTAAAAATAAATAAAAGTTTGCAAATGGGACTCCACATTCGAAGCACGTACGACTCTTAGACCGACTTTCTCGTTTGCTCAACATTTCTAAAATATCTACACGTTGTATGAGTTTATAAACGTTCGAGTTTTCTTGACGTTTATTACAAAGACGTGGTATTTAATTTTACATAGGCACTGGAGCTAGGGATAAAATAATAAAAACCTTTTAACAATACATTATACAGACGACAGTTTTTTTTTCAAATTCAATTGTTCTGAAATAAGCTTCGAGCTAAAAGTATCAATAAATAATCTCGCCCCTTGCATTTTTGACATTAACTATCTCAGTTTCCGAACGTTATCTACTAATTTGACGTGTGCAATGCAAATGGCTGCCACTGCCAAACTAAATTTTCATGACCGAGCTTATTTCTAAAAATTATACCACATATTTTTGCAGGCTTCAATTAGCGCACATCATTTGTCAGTTTTCAGACAGGTTTTTGTTTTGATTTGATTTTAAACTAATTTAATTACTTCGTTATTTTAGATGTCAACTAACCCATTATATTTCATAATAAGGATTTATGTTTTTAAGTTTTGGATTCAAAAGCTAAGTATGGAATTATGGATTCATATTTCATTACAAGTTTTAATTAACTATTAAAGAACTCTCGCTCTTTTTTTTTAAATGTAAGGTTATATTCTTTAATCCATAATAATATAAAAAAGTGTAAATATTATAATAATATCTTCTACAACTAATCCACGAAACGACAATAATTAAAACGAGAACTACTTATTTCAGAAATGAAAACATTTCAAATTGAATTCGTAGCTTAGCTGTGTAGGTTTAAGTAACAGGCAACGAAATTAAAATTCACCAGCTAACTACACCGATACTAGTAAAACTAACGTTAACACGAAAATACTGGATAGGTAAACTTGTAAGCGGATTAGCCACGGACACTGTAGAGTGTGTAGAGTGAAGGATAACACTTTAATATTGCAACGGCCTGGCTCAGAAGCTGAGCACATGCGACGGGTGAGCTACTCGAGTTATTTCTGAGCGGGTGCGCTAACCGTCCGTCAAAATGAGGGAGTAATATTTCATAACTGTATTACTGTGTGACAGGCCTAGATGGAGGGTAGTTCTGCGGAATGTTTAGTCTATCTTTCATATCTGTTAACAGTTATAAACTGAGAGACGTTTTAAATCAGGTTTGCTTACACAAAAAATTTAGTTCGCCTCAGAGTGATTTTTTTAGTCCCATTCTGTTTTTCTATAGACCTTTATAGCGTCACCGAACGGTGCAAGAGCGCAGAAGGCGCACAGCCCTAAACAAAAGTGGTGTGTGGCGACTAGCTCAAGTGCACCGCGTGGGGTGAACCATGCGATACGGACCTCGGCTATGGGCTGGCGCCGGGATACGGGAGTTGGAAGAGAACTTCTCTTCTACTTCTACTTCTCACGCGCCCGAGATGGACGCTCTCGGAAAGCTGTTGCGCGAACGTGTTTTTGTTCTATGACAATATAATTGCTGGAGCAGGATGCAAGTTGGTCTAGGTAAATAGTAAGCAAGATAGCAATAAATGCTACTTTTGCGTCTTCTTTTTGTCTGAAAATTGCTTTGACTTGTAGTCAAAATAAAATAATGTAATCAACTACATTCAACTTTATTTAAATGCATTCAGTTTTGTCTCCGCCATTTACCAAAATTTTCGTGATCGTATTCTCTTTTGGACGTTCCGATCAGAGAGCTTGATTGCCGAGATCCACTGCATCCCTATACTGTAGCATATATTGTGATGGAGTAAAGATATCAAAAATGAACAATAGATAGAAAAATAAGTCATCAGAATGAAGAACGAATGTATTAAATCTCTATACATAGGATTATTTACATTTCAATAAAAAACTAAGAATTTATCAATTAAAAACAAAATTAAACAAAACCTTATAAATAAAAAACAGCATTAAGGTCGCCTTCTGCAGGTAGGGTGCCCAAAAAGCTGGCGACATTACCTCGCTGAATAGCTAAACTAATACGTTGAACGAATGTATGTAAATCAAGCTTTATTATGCTAGCGAAACGTATGTATGTAAATATTCATCAAATGCAAGTACAAAAAGCTCAACACACAATGAACCAATGCAATGCGTGAATAATAAGATTTAACATTTTATATTTTGCTTTCGAATTTTAAACCTGTAAAACAGCACTACAAAGGAACGGACGGAGCGGCACGACAAATTGTCATTACAACCAACCGTGAGCGACCGACTGACCACAGTCAGCTGATCCACCGCATTCGGTCGGCCGACCACAGCGACATCTGCAACATCGGATGCGAATTTTATTTTGTACAATTACTTTAAACGTGCACCAATTTGCTGAAAAACCCCGCGATTTATTTCACGTAGTGTATTTTTTAATTGATTGCGCGAAAATAGTATTTAGTATTTATGTGTTTTAATCCCTCAATTTTTCTTAATTGGTTGAAAGCGTTTGGTCCTAACCAAACACTTTCAACCAATTAAGAAAAATTGGGATCCATTAGTGATCAAATTTATCCAAGTAGTCATACATACCAACGATTAGGATAGTAAATTTCACACTATGTTTAGTTTTTAGTGATTTTTAAATTTTTTACTTGATATTTAAAATACTTGAGGAAATCGAATTAGAATTATTTTAAAATATTCGTAAGCCGTACTATTTGTACTATTATAAAATATGAAAGTGTGTTTATTAGTTTGTCCTTCTTAACTTCTTCTATACGCAGCTATGAAGTAACGGATCTTGCTATTATTAGCTTAATTTGTAACTTTGTCATAGAATCTTTGAAGTCAATTTTAACCTACTACTAATGGTCGTGTCGAAATTAAACTTTATATGTATATGTAGTTTGAATGACAATACAATAATTTGGTATCATAGAAGCTGATCTGATGATGGAGCCAGGAGGTGGATAGTGGAACTCTTCAGTGACTACAATCAAAATCCTTCGAGTTAAGGCTCGTATATGATTCGTTTTGACGATTCCATTAGATTGCGCTTGGAACCAGGAAGTGGAACTGTGTTTTTTAGTTTTATTAAACTTTCTTTAATTTGAATACAGATAGTTTATGGACCGGAGAGTAGCCTACTAATTTTATCTTGGAAAAATGCATGGTTTAAGTCTGAATCTCCGCACGTGTGTAAAACTACGGGCAGCTATTAATTTATAACTACTTAAAGCGTTAAATAAGTTATTTTTATATTCTATGCATTAACCGTATCAAAATCATTTTCATAAAAGAAGAGACAATAATGACTTTATTCCAGCACTTATCAAACTATGTAAAGAAAAAATACCTACTAAACATTAATTTACGTCACTTAAAACAAAGTGAATTTAAACAGGGCCGTAATCGTATCTCAAACTACTTGACAAGCAACTAAATCCCCAGGAACCTTGTCTATAATCCACTTAAAGTACTGAAAGTTCTAAGTTTTGAATATATCTACATACTACGAGGTTTTAGTGGCACTAAATCTTCCGAGATTCAGCCTAAGACGCGTCAAGATAACAGGGTTTTGGATTTGTTGGCACACCCCATTGTGTTATCGTGTGTTTTGCTTGCAGCCCTATTCCCAGCTCTCGCTCTTTGACAGGCGCGGGTCTAAAACAACATTGTAAGAAGGGTTGGTTTTGTATCTCTTGAGAGACGACTGTGAAAACCTCAGCAAAAAAAAAACGCTTCTCGCTATCGATTTTATAGGGTTTCAGGGATTTTCAGATCAAAGCTTAACTAAAAAAAAACTCCATTAGAAAATTGGCTGCTAAATATTCCCAGCGGTAAACAGAATTGATTAAAGTCCGAAGTTTCCATTACAACAAATCTCCCCCATTACCATTGTCCTTGACACTCGAATAAATCTCCCATCTAGGTATAATATCCCGACCCGAAAGTGGAATCGAATCTCATTACATGCAGAATCTATAGCCCATTATGTAACTGTGTCAGCAATAAAATCGCTATTTGCTATTATTGTTACGTTCAGAACGATCATATTTTAGCTAATAAAAGTTTTTTAAATAAAGTTAACATTTATGATGATTTATAAATGCTAATGGTATTTATTGATGGTTTTTTTTACTGTGCTTTGGCTATATTCTTATTTCATTTTGTTATGAAGGAAATGACTACAATTCGAAAGACAGACAGGTACCTACTTTCATTTTTGTGTTTCTGTTTTGTTTGTTATCAACCAAAACATCGTCTGGTATCTACATATATCAGCTAACTATACTCTACATTTTACAACCTGATGATAATATATACTTGTAAATAATGCAATTATTTTTAATACTTAAAAGCTCTGGACGTGATAATTGAAAGTTAGACCTGTAGTTGAAGCAGTAAGTACAAGATTTAAAAAAATGTAAACATTGCTCTTAAAAAAGGGGCAACCGACTGACGAAAATATCGAAATATATAAAATTTCATCCCCATTTTTCCACCCTTAGGGGTAGTTTCATAAAATTTATAAGAAGACGAACCTTGAGTCACAACTTACTTTTGAAAAAAAAAATTATTTATTTCGATTGAGAATTCAGGGAGAATACGAGTAACATAAAAACATACAGACGAATTAAGAACCTCCTCCTTTTTAGAAGTCGGTTAAAACAAGAAACACGACTGCCCTAGCCAGTGTCACTCGGAGTGATGTAAAGATTCTAACGATACAGCGTACATCCAAATCTGTTTAGGTATTTAAAAGTTACGGTGGAATAAAGAAACTCGCATACATATTACATGAACCCTAAAACAGGACACTCCTTTTTTGTACAGTCGTGTAAAAATCGTGCGCTCATTAAACAATATTACGAAAACCGCACACAGAATCAGAAGCCATTCGAAAAGGTTTGAAAACTCGAAAGAAGGTTAGTCCCTTCTATCAAACATTCATTAAAAACCATCACACGAACACACCGTTCTTCAATATTCTGTCAACGTCTCAAGGCAGGTGGTTTGATCAAAGTATTAGGACCTGTCACATTGTTCCCTATGAATCCATAAAGCTTCCAGGGTTTACGAGCAATTTGCGGCTGCCTTACTCAGACCCTAGTTGGTTTACACCATTTGTGCATAGTACGGTCTTAAAAGAATGCTGTCTCTTCGTCAAGCGTGATTTTAAACCTTTGGTAGTAGCGAACAGAGTTGAATTTAGCTTGAAAAAATTTCAGTAGGTATACACATCTTCGCCTGTATATAGAACGACGATATCCAATGAATAATTTATCATGGCTAAACTACTGTAGAAAGTTAGTACCGGACAAAAGTTTGGCGTCACTTCGCAAAGTTCCCGACTCAGGTGTATCTATAATTTTAATGGTTCACTTTACTCCTGCCTTGTGTATGATACCCAGATTAGTGACTCACCTGTTCCGTGAGGTTGAACTTTCAAAACTAGTAGTGCACATAAATAAAGAGCTACTGTTTGAAACTGATGCATTTTTCAGCGTATATGTTATAGATTACATTATGTATTTATTGTAAGGGCCTCTGATGCCTGAAATAAACTAATTATTATTATATTATAAAGCGTCTGTAAAAGACGACCAATGCCATATGATGCTGATGTACATTAAAATCATTTACAACTCACTCAAGAACTGATTCATCGTCAATCTTAACGTGGTTTGATGATAACGATTTATACTGTAAGTATTGAAAAAAGTGTCATAAAAATCCTAGTGATCTATCTCTTAACAGCTGTGCTACTAGCCACAGTTGCTTATGATCTACCAGATAATCTTATAACTGTACCAGATCCACTATTAATTGGTTGGGTACACAAACAAATTCAGTCATTAAAAAAATATATAGCAGTAATTTCTTAAAGACTTTGATTTCGTTTGTTATTTTACCCGGTCGACACTGGTTTCAATGTTCTTCTGAGGATTCCTGTCAGGGGAGCCAAGTAGACGGAGAGGAGAAATTTATCACAAAATAAATAATTCAAAAACGCAGGCTTTGCGCCTGCGGTGGAAATCCACCGGGTCATCCTACCTTATCCCTACTAATTGTATTTACACATGTGAAGCCTTTATATATTTGTTTTTCCATTATTTGAAGCGTTGATGACTCAGTGTTAATGCCGTGGATGCCGATAGGGTCGATGGTTTGAATCCTGCAATGAGCTTTACCTAATCAAGAAAAAGCTTTAGCTTTTGTTGAAGAAAAACATCGTGATGCAATCGCAGCATGCATGGTAGGGTATATATATATAGGTGGCTTGTAGTGCTCGCCAGGCTAGCCGTACGTATGTGGTAACCCTAAAAATCTTTCTCCAAGCATCTCTTGGTATGTTCCGGCAGTTTGGTTTGAGGAACGAACCAGAACCAGCTAGACCTAGGTCTAGCGTATTCGCTTAGAAGGCGTGAGATAGTAAATATAATAGCTAGTGTCTCAGGGTAACGAGCGCAATTGGTGTTTCAAAGTTCCGAGTGGTACTGCAATTGTTATGGGCTGGCGTTGTGCTTACCATCAGACAAACGACCAGCTCGTTGCATTATCTAATAGTAGGTTTAAAAATACATATCTGGATTTTTTACTACATTAAAAGTAGAAAAGGGAGAGGATTCAACCTGAAGCCTAAGGACAACTTGAATTACGTCTATAAGTATATTCTATAAGTTATTTTATAGAGTACCTACGTAAATCTATAAGTTTTTTTAGGTGATCCAAAAACAATACTGTGTTTACTGTCGGCACTCACCCACGCTCTATCCAACCATGTGTTTGACTTCATTCGAGTTTTTTATTATTTGGTTTATATGTTAGGACTAGAATAAAGTAAACAGTCTGTGAACCGCAAATCTTTACTCTAATTCAATTATATGTGGTTATCTCCTCTAGACTTATGATGAACTTTGAAAAATTAATGAGCTTTGTAAGATTAAATAGTACTTATTTGTGTTTGAAATGATAATACGATTCATCTTATTTTAAGACGAGTTCTGAATGAAACAATATTTTTATCAGGTGGTCTCTTCTGTGATTGCCCGTTTGGCTACCACTGATTTACTCATGTAATCCCACCAAGCAGTAACGTGTAAGCATTTCTGTGTTCCGTTTTGATAAGCAAAGTAGACAGTGAAATTACTGGGCTTATGAGACTTAATAGTCCAACCAACATTTTGAAACACAAAGAGCGACGTAGCACTGAGCTCGTTACCCTGAGACATTAGATATTTAGTGTCATAAGCCCAATAGTGCTTGCACGTTACTGCTTGGCGACAGACTATACCAGCAACGCGATTAGATTAGTGAATTCATCCAGACGGACACTCGCAGAGTCGCAAAAGAGGTAGTTATACCACCTGATACCTATATTTCATTTTTGTTTACATCACGACTTGCAAATCGCATAACGACTAACGAGATCCCAGTTTATAATTAAAAGCTCTCCATATCTGTATAATAAAGCTCTCGACAAACAACTCGTCCACACGCGAGCTGAAAGCCTGTCCGCGCGCATTATTCCGAGTGATGAAGCAAATTGTTAAAAAGCTAGTGAATAAGCTTGTGCTGGATGTGACTGGCTTTTTATTTTATTTTTAGAATTGTTTTAGATAACAAACGATTACACACTCCTGCACTAGGATTCCTTGAGTTGAAAAACTAAACAACAAACAAATGACATTAACAAAGAGTTCAAAGAACCTTCATCTTAATGACTAGACTTTGGCTAGTTTTTGTTAACTCATTATGTACCTAAAATTAATTAAATTAACAAATGTTTACCTACTTACTTTCAGTAAAGTGCTCAGACTCATTTGCATGTTTGAATTTGTTTATCTAGAACTTAATTAAGTTAATTAGAGATGCTCGATTTGATGAACTTTCATTTTATATTAAAAAAAGCTGATGTTACGTCCGATATTTGGAAGATTGTTTGTCGAAACTTTTTGGTTAATTAGGTTGATGTTTCATCACAGGGATTTTATAAAGCATTTATTGCCTTTTAACATTGAGTTAGTATTGACTTCTATATAGTGTAAGAATAAAGGTAGAACATGGTGCGGTGCAGTGGTGCTACGCTAAGTGGTCAGCAAGTCAGTGCTACGCCGTAGTTGTCCCAGCGCTACGCAAGGAGAAGAAGTTAAATGAGGACGGACAGCAGTCCTCATTGAACTACGAGCGATAATACACCTGTCAATTATTCAAACCGAGTGTCTCATTTCTGAACTTAACAATAGGTATCTATAAAGATATATCTGTACATGTATAATTGTATATCTCTGCAAGTGGTTTATAACTTCCGGTGGAAGCGTCTTTGTCCCGATGAATACGCCTATCTTAGTTATGATCCGTTATACGAGCAGAACCCCTTTGTCGGCTAAGTGTAGTCGTAAAAAACTACGTGGCTGTTCGACGAGCTTCCGACGTAGTATGAACCTTAAAACTAATAAGTGTGCGTGGAATCAGGATAAAAAGTAGCCTGTAGCAGAGATAATATAGCTTCTATCACTAATGTGAAAGAATTATTACTGAGTCCAGAGATTAGCGGCAAAAAACCAACTTTACACCTCAAGGATGATTTTTCTAGACAAGCTTTTATAAGCGTATAATTGTTACTGGCTCCACCAGCAGGACCTTGGTCATCGTCTAGGATCAGAGTATTTATAAAGACAAATCAAACGAGCCCAAACTCGACGGGGTTACATCGTTTCGTTACAGACTTCCTGTGGCCACCTTCCAGCTCCATCAATCACACCAGCTCTGTGACATCATTATATTGCATTGTCATCCGATTTACACAATATATGTAAAATTTCGGCTCAATCTGACACCGGGAAGTGGGTCAAATTTAGCTTGCAAGATTTAACCTAAAGAAACAAACATACATAAAAACATTGCAAGTTAAATAAAAGCCTATAAAAAGAACTAGGTTTAGAAACCATTTTGAATGCAGAAATATTAAAAATAAACGTGAAAAGTAGTCCTAGTTTATGATGATGATTTTTCCTCCACAGCAAAACTTTCACACGGTCGTAACGAGGTGGTCACATATGAGTAATAAATATTAGTTATCATCTTTCAAACGAGCGGGGCCTTTGTCCCGTGAGAGCAGTTTTATACCCAAAGCCCTCTATAACATAGCCTTACGTAAAAATCGACGTAGTTATAAAACCTACGCACTTATAGTGACTTAAGGGCATCTTAGAGGCATTTTATTTGTAACGGTGAAAGCTTACTGACTTAGTGCTAGGTCGTGAAATGTGGGCATCTTAGTTTTATACTCTCTTCGGGTGTTGAAAAGTACTTATATAAGGTTTTAATCTGGGTAAGTGCTTATCGAACTCTATTTTGGGAACTGAGCGCGGACAGGACACAGCAGCTTGTTTTGATCTTATCCAATTTTCAATGTGTACTTTTGCTGATATCCCTGTTTTAAATTTTAAAAACAGTTTATTTACCTGCTATTTCATAAATAAAAATATCGTCCATAAAAATTTTTTTTTTTTCAGAAAATTTACGGTTTTTGTTGGAGTCCTAGTAATAAGGCGCAGGATACGAAGAATTCTATTCGCAGGCTGTAAAAAAATTCAAATATTATTTCCGAATCAATCACACATTTTTTTATATTATATACAGAAGCGTGGAAGAAGTACAGAAGCTATTCTGCCCACGGCGTCACCCGCGTGCTATATATCTTTACAGCCTATGTTTTATCTCTGAATCTAAACTATCCACATTCCAAATTTGATCAAAATCGGTTTACTAGTTACGGAGATACGTGGTAACAAACATTCACACTCACACAAACTTTCGCATTTATAATATTAGTAGGAAGGAAGTAGCAAGGATAAGATAGTACGATAGTCTTACATTTATTTGCAAACTCACCTAGCAAGCGACGTGGTCATGCCCTAAATTTGAAGCCTTCCAGATTATGTTTATTTAAAAAAATGTATCCTGCAAACTGGCAACTTGGCAGCGGTGCTCGAGAATCTGAAGCCTGTCCACAACCAATCGCGTGTCCATATTGTAGTAAAATGTAGTATGTCCGTAACGAAGTACGGAATGTGACTCTACAACAAGCGAAGCGCATCGCTCTCAAACCAGCCGTGTCACAACAGCGCAACGATTTATCACATACGAGCATGTCTCGATGACTCTTCACCAAGAGTTACTTGCCACGTTTTAGGATTAAAAATGTTGGATGAACGTTGACCCACTTCCAAGAGAACTCTTCACTGACCTCTGCGGATTTGTTACAGATTTTAGGGGAAAAATAAAAAGCGTTATTTGAAAATGTTTGATCCATTTAAAGGAAGAGCTTTTAAATTTGTAATGTTTGTATTTTATTTTATTTATTAGAATATTCAGCATATTCTGAACATGCTGAATATTCTACCCCATAATAAATAACAATTTTCTTTTAATTGATTTAACAGTTCATATCTGCCGGGCTATTCCGTATCTCGGTTGACAACCCAAAGTGATGATCACTTGGCAAAGTGTACAACGATGAACTGTCAAACGGCTAGTTTCGTATTGGCTAACCTCAGTTATCAACTTGGATGACGTCATGAGCACCGAGTTTCGCGGTTAGTCACTTGTTACTCACCATAACTCATTTTGACAGATGTTTCTGTATCGATAGTTTAAAATTGCGATTATGTAAGCATAGTGGACATCAAATTTGTTAATCACCGAGGTTTGTGAAAGACACTACCCAAAAGCAGTGTTTTATAAATTCGAGTGATTAACACCGTCGATCGACAACAACGATTTTGTTGTGATTGTGATGCTGGAGTGTTTATTGCTATATATTTTATGATTAGATGGTAGGGCTACGTCTTCTGCGAGTGTCCGTCTAGGTTGGCTCCACTACTTTGCTCGTGAAATCTGCCACCAAGCAGTAATTTGCAAGCATTACTATGTTCCCGTTTGATGAACAAAGTAGCCAGTGAATATACTGGGCTTATGCTGACAATTAATACCTAATGTCTCAGGGTAACGAGCGCACTGCAGTGCTGCGCTGGTCTGTGTTTCAAAGTCCTGAGTGGCACTGCAATTTTTAAGGGCAGGCGTTATGCTTACCATCAGGCAACGGACCCGCTCGTCTCGTTATCCAATAGTATAAAGAATAATTTTAGATAATACTAGCTATGCCCCGCGGCTTCACCCACGTAGCCTAAGTTACTCCTTGTAAGGGGCACCGTAGACGGTCAAGCAAACGTACGTTTGTTTGAGCATCTAAGGTGCCCCTGACATCAGCTATCTGCCAGTAAAAGTCTCATCAAAATCGGTCCTGCCGTTTCCGAGATTAACCGGAACAAACAGACAAAAATTTTAAATATGGTTGACTTGTTGTGGGTACCGTATATAATTTCATATGCATTTAGTAAAAAGCTGTTATTTTGATATTACATACAGACACTTGAATTTTATTTATTTCTATAGATTTTAAATTTGCCTCCTTTATTAATTTGGTATCATAACCTACTTACTTTATTTACTCTCACCAAATTTCTAATGTTTTACTAACAATATTTGCACACCTGCCTGCAGGTTGAATACATAGATCAAAAATATGCGCTAACATGATGGTATACTAGCAAATAAACGACTTGATTTGATTTGACTTGATTAACTTTTAACAGTAGGTAATTAATAGAATGGTGCTCGAATGAAGATTACGTAATGAATTACTATGAATTTTACCCAAAGAGTTTACATATATTTTACCATACATACTTATAGTATAGTCTGTGATTTTATTTTACCGCCACTTTATCTTAAGTATACCGTCTAAAATGAAATGTCCTCAAAATGTTACACGCATAACCCTCAAAAAGCATTAAACAACTTAGTCGTATAATAGTCGATAAAAAATAGTGTTGCGCTAGTGACGAACTGAAAGACACCGTTAGTCACTATAACCAGTTAACCACTCAATGTGATACGCAATACCAAAGTTATGATAAATCAGTTGACATCAAATGTCGGTGTACAACCAGACTCGGTTGATCACTAGAAATGTAAAAGTTAGCGAATAGGGGGGCTGGTAGGTGCTATATATTAACCCTAAAAACCGCTTGAAAAAAGGTTTAATCAACCTCTTTGGTTTTTCAGTGTAGCTGTGCCCCGTAGCCTTAGTTACCTACTCATTGTATACATCAGCTATCTGCCAGTGAAAGTCTCGTAAAATCGGTTCAGACGTTTCGGAGATTAGCCGGAACAAAGAGACAGGCTGACAAAAAATTAAAAAATTGTTTTTGTTATAGGTACAAAAATCTTTTACATCTTACATATATTTAACTAAACTGATAACGTAAGTCGAAAAAACAATATTTTATTGTATTCGTGAAAATAAAGCCTCCAAATCAAGGTACCGAAGGAAGACGAAGCAATTTGGATACAATTCTCTTAATAGTCCTGCCGTCCGTAAATCAAGCTTTCGGGTTAATTCTTATTTAAGGCAGAATTCGGCCTCGCAATGCGCTATAACACTGCGACTCATCTTGTTATTTCGTTTAATTCGTCGGAGGATGCCGAAAAGTAAATTACATTTCGGAGAACGGTCGTAACCGCCAACGCGGCTGAGATTAAAACTACTGAAAGCGAGAGGAAAGTGCACAGCTGCTCCAAGGGTACTTCGATGTGTTATGTAGCCCTACAATACAAGAAGCATGGCGGTACAAACACTACATAATACATATTATGACAGCACAGCCGTAGCGCCATAGCTAGCCGTAGCTAGTTCTACCGCAAGTAATCATAATGGGGAGGCACAAGCAAAGCTAATCTCAGATGGCGCCACCATCGCTAGTGCTTGTCATTGAGGTTTACTTCGAGGGTTAATGAATTAAACTAACCAGTAAACTTGCTCGCGTCTTAAAAACCATTAGATTTTAAATGGGCACTACATAACTTAATTGGTTTCCAATAATTTTTGATGAGCAATACTTTGATCAACAGTTTCCGTTTTTCTCGTCTGAAGGGAAACGTGTGTATCTTATTTTTAGACTGAAATGCACATTACAGAGGCATACTTTATTGCAAAGACGATTTTTTTGTTTATTTACTACAATTTTATAATGAAGTTTCATAGTGAAACAACACCAGCGATAATGCGCCACCTAGCGGCAAATCACTAACGCGAGCAATTTTTGTATCCAAACAACATTTCTATAATTTAATTATATAGGCATAATATGCACTTTAAATAAGTAATAGACAGAGATAATCTTCAAATTAACTGAATATTATGTTTCGAATTCAAAATTCGCATTACGTCAAATTATTTCTGCTAGTGCTACTGATAGCCTAGAAAGGCTAGAAATCTGCTGAAAATATAGGTACTATTTTCCACATAAACAAAGCACTTACAGGTACATAATTACTTCGAATAGTACATTACAACTAAACTAACATAATTATCAAACGAAACTTGTCCCAAAGTATTTCCTAAACTTGGTATAGACAATAGTCGCGTAATCAAATAAATTTACCATATTTTGGCGCTTACAGTTCAACTGCAAACTACAGTTAAACATTAAACTAACTACAATACAGTTTAAAGTACTTCAGATGTAATTAAAGTCTGGTTTGGTCCACTGCGACTTAAAAGCGGCCAGCGACTTATCGACTTTCGACTTGTCGCAACGTTTCTTAAGTATACATTACACGTTCGTCTCTTCTTGTTGCATGCGAGACGTCGAAAATTAAATTAGATTTTGCGGAATGGTCCCGACCACGTCTTTGCCAAGATTAAACCAGCGAAAGCTAAAATGAGGAACGCTACGTAATGACACGAAGTTTTTCATCTTGTGAAACTTGCATGCAAGATTAGAAAATGATGTTTTTTTTTCAATTGGGTGATGAGACGATGTCATTACGCTGTTAGGCGTCCCGCCCATCTAGTTTTAGTGCCACCCAGATTTAACTTCAAATTCAAAAGTTTTATTTCAGATACCATAGATCCATAATGTTAGTAAAATAAAAATTACACGAATTAAATTGTTGAAATTAGAGCTAATGAATCCCGACGCGGTATTGCACTGCAGATCACTCTAAGGGCGACATTACACGCTAATGCATGTTTGCGTTTTGCTGTCAAAATAACTATGATTTTGCAACAAGCGCGTATTACGAGGTCCACGCTTACGCGCAGATTAAAGTAAAACCAAGAAAAGACAATAACAGCAATACGGCTGTCTCTTTCGCCCTCCTTCAAACCCTGCCTGGGTCAAAGCGACGACAGCTCCATTTCAATCTTACGCACCACCATGTCTTTACCGCGGCTTCTGCACTGATAACGCAGTGATTGTGAAATTATTTATTTGAGTAGAGGTCGAAGTGGCGGAGATCGTGGTTTTTCCATGATTTGCTCCTGGTCTGTGATTGGTGCATATAAACCATAAATCATGCATTAACGTCTAATGTGCTCTTAAGAATTCTTTATCTCAATAAATCAAACTTAGAACTAATGTCTCGAATTTATTCGTTGAGAAAAAGAAAACCTACTGGGGCAACCATAACATGTCAGGCACTAAAATGTCACTTTAAAAAATCGTATTCTGCCAATATGTGCACACGTGTTTAGAACGGTTGGCAAAGATGCAATATAGGCTATACTGTGCTATAGTGAAAACACAGTAGGGAATCAACGGATAATAGACTACACGTACGTTGATTCTTCAATCTAAATCCCGACTAATAGGCGTTTAGTAGTTTCCAAACTAAAATGGTTACGTCCGGAACGAGGTTTTGAGTTTTTAGACTTTTGATAGGGATTAGTGAAGCCGAGGCAACAACGCAAATGCTTTGCTTTGATTAACAAGCTTTTATTTAACTTGGAATGTTTGTATGTATGTATGTATGTTTGTTTGTTTAAGTCAAATCTTGCAAGCTAAATGACCTATCCCGGTGTCAGATTGAGTCGAAATTTTACACACATATGTAAATCGAATAACAATGCAATATAATTATGAATGGTCTGATGATGGAGCAGGAAGGCGGCCATAGGAACTCTGTAATGAAACGATGTAACCCCATCGATTTTGGCCTTCTTTGATTTATATTTACAACTACTCTGATCCTAGACGATGTCCAGGTTCCTCATAATGGAGCCGGAAGGTGGTCACAGGAACTCTGTAATGAAACGACGTAACCCCATCGAGTTTGGGCTTTTTGATTTGTATCTTCAAGTACTCTGATCCTAGATGATTTCCAGGACCATGATGATGGAGTCACAGGTGGCTACAAGATATTTACAGTACCAATTACATATTTTATAAAAGTTTGCCTGGACAAATATATTTTTCTACAAAAAACTTATAATGTATTCACGTTGACAATGGTAACTAGCAAGATTTTTTTTTAATTTTTTTATGTTATTTGGTAATGAGACGAGCTGGTCGTTTGCCTGATGGTAAGCATAACGCCGGCCCATAACATTTGCAGTGCCACCCAGAACTTTCAAACACAAAGGCTTGCGCGGCACTGCAATGCGCTCGTTACCCTGAGACATTAGGTATTGAGTCTCATAAGCCCACTAATTTCACTGGATACTCTGCTCATCAAACCGGAACACAGTAATGCTTGCACACTACTGCTTGGCGGCAGACTTCACGACCAAAGCGGTGGTAACAACCCAGACGGACTCTCGCAGAAGAGTTAGTCCTCCCACTAACATTTGTATAATAGAATATTATTATAGTATTAGGAAGAGCTTTCTTAGAAACAACGCTGGTCATGAATTACTTCGTCCCTAATATTAAAACTATTGAATCTATTATTTTCTACCTACAGTTACTACACTGTGACTTGGTTTATTACGTAGTTTGTATGCTGGAGATTACACCGCTGGGCTCTTAGTTTAGGCTTGGAAAGTTTTTGCCGGGTTTTCGTACCATGTAGTAGTAAAAAAGCTGACCACAGTGGACAAAATTGGAAGCAACATCGGCCGGTTGGGCTTTGATTAATATTTTTTCATCCCACCCCGTGGTTCCTCGAGCAGCTTGTTATTTTACCTGCACGATAAAACTGGACTATTCGTATAAGACGTGCAAATTGTGGAATGAGGTCCCAACCGCGGTCTTTCCGAAAAGCTACAACATGGGGCTCTTCAAAAGAAGGAGAATAGAGTCAGGTCAACAACGTATTAGTAATACCCCAAGTGTTGCAGACATCCATACGCGACGGTAGCTGCTTACCATCAGGCGGGCTGCCTGATTGTTTGTCACCTACGGCATAAAAAAATTAAGTATTTAAAATGGTAAGTAATTGAAACTGCTTTTTTTATTTAACTATCACAACTAGTTCACATAATATCTAGATACGTAGTAAATTTACCTACTTATTTGAGTTTTTTTAGGAGCTTGTCACGATCAATATAAAATGCAACTTTTATTTCAAAATTTCATTGGAATTTTTATTCTATTAGATAAATAAGATTTATTAAATTGATTCATACATACAAAATTAATTTAAATAAAAACGCAAATAATTTATCTTTTGCATTTTGAAAGCCATTAATTTCTTTTTTATCATTCTGAAACTCTATTTTAAATTAATTGATAGTCCCTAAATGAAGAGCTTTTCCCCTTTTAAAGGTTTTCAGAGAGTTTATTTCATCAAAGAAATAAGAAAATAATTCTCTTTCATTTCTCAGAATTTTCTATCAATCACAGAACTGTAGGTAAGGCCGACTTGATGCAATTTATCAATGCCATAAGAAACTTAGCAGTGTCTCCACGATACGCCGTCTTCCTGTTTCACTTTTGATAAGCGTAGCATTGATATTGTTATTTATTTTGGCCGCTTCAATTTCCGTCATCAAAAACAAATCTAAAATCGTTTAGGTTCTGAGGAATTTTTGGTTATACGCGTGCGTATATATAAAGGCACACAGGCAGACAGGTATTCTACTTAGGTATTTGCTGTAGAACTATAATCATGTATGATGCCATGAAGATGATGCCAAATGTCTTTTCGATAACTTTACTAATAGCTGTTTAAAATACCTAGCTCCTATTTTCTATACGCGATCTACGTATAAAATCGTTAACTGGCCATCGAGGCTCCTGTGTTTGCCTGCATTCCTAGCATGCCCTCTATACACGGTTTATTTTGCCGTGCCCTTGCTACTCTGTTCTGTACACGGTTTATTTTCCTGTTCTCCTGGTACACAGCTTGTTTATTATACGACTGCACAAAAAAGGAGTGTATATGTGTTTAAGATTCATGTATATATGTATGTATGTATGTGAGTTTCTTTATTCTACCATAACTTGTAAATGACTGATTGAGAATAACTGAGATGTATGGGGTATCGTTAGAATCCTTACATCATCCCGAGTGACACTGGCTAGGGCAGTCGTGTTTTTTTTATGTAACTTTTGTTACAATGACTTGTTTATACTGTTTATTCTGCATGGTTTTTAATTGCATAAATTAAAGTAAATTAAAGTATTAGTAACATTTTTTTTATTTTAAGCAAAAAATGGCGCTCCTTCCTTCCTTCTCGTATATATACATGTGTAATATAAGTTTTTAAACGATCATGGTCATCTACACTACGAATTTCTATTCATAATTCACTAGTCTAGTAGTCTAATTTCTAGTGATTCACTAGAAACGGTTACTATGTATATTATTTACCTCGATTTGAGTTATTCTGTGATAATGACGTTTGCAACAATGCCGAAATATCGGAAAGTCAAATCAAATAACAGTTTGCGACAGTGACGAAATTTCGCACGGAAACTCAAAGAAAGAGCATTTAGAAACTTTTAGATAAATCAAAAACACTTGTACTCGTCTAATTTTTTCCGTAGATAGAAAATTATATTTATATGTATTTAAAATATATTATATATATGAGTCATACTTACGAAAGTTTTAATAAAGAATTAGATAGAAAAATCTTCACAAATCCTCCCCATGTAGACCCCAGTCATTATCCCTGCTTTTTAACCCTATATTACGCTGTAATACCTTAAATAAATCATTTTCAAGAGAGAGGATTAAAAATACTTTTCAGCTTTTAAATTAGTGCTTCAATTTATTTAAACCTTTTTATCGCTTGCTATTAAATTGGATTGTAAAATGGGAGTAAAAAGTGAGACTTTACAATCGTCTTTGTCCTTGCCTTGTCAGTCACAGTTTTGAAACCATAAGATTTCGCCAAAATTGAAAGAAAATTCTGCTTTATTGACAATTTTATTTCCCTTTATAGCCTATGTGTTATTACAGACCCTAAACTATGAACATTCCAAACAAAGATACGTGGTAAGAAATATTCACACACACAACACACACACACACACACAAGGCCACACACACACACACACACACAAGGCCACACACACGCACACACACACACACACACACACACACACACACACACACACACACACACACACACACACACACACACACACACACACACACACACACACACACACACAGAAAAACACACACACACACACACATACACACACACACACAGGCGCGCGCGCGCGCTCGCGCGCACCCACGCACACACATACACGCACACATGTACACGCCCACGCCTTCTCACTCGCACTTCATATTGTGGGTGACATCAAAAAGGATTCAGAACCAGTAGTCGAATTTATCTTGTAAACTTTGGCGAAACAGAAATTATAGGATTAAAACAAAAACGAATCAACTCGCGCAGTCAGTTCTAACATATTCTAACTTAGCTTTATATTCTCTTTGCAGTCAGTTTTCTCGTGACCACGATCACTGTCGAAGAAAACCGATACTAAACATCGAACATAGTCAAAATTATATATTGTTCTTTGTTTTTGCGCGAAACCCGTTATTTTTATAATACTAGGGTATATCTTCTTAAACAAAGGCTCGATACAACATCCCTACATTTTTAATCAATCCATCTAAATAAAATAGAAAGTACTTATCTCTACAGAAATACACAATATTAATTTATGAAATGTCTTTTTCATCGGTCGAGCAACACAGCCTCTGTTCAAAGTTTCGATGAATAATTTACAATATTCTCGGTGAAGTTACAGCAGTGTTTTAATTTCATTAATGGAGTGTTAATACCTTAATTTGAAAGTCTTTCAGTTAAAATCAATCCATCAGGATTTTCCAGCGACCACTGCTATTTTTCGATTTTGAAAGTAATGAAGCGAGCTTTTTACACGACTGCACAAAAAGGGGTGTAATGTTTTTATGGTTCATGTATGTGAGTTTCTTTATTCCACCAAAACTTTTAAATGCCTAAACAGATTTTAATTTATGTGGTGTCGTTACAATCCTTACATAGTGACACTGGCTAGGGCAGTCGTATTATGTTTATGTAACGTTTGTTATATCGACTTGTTAGGATAAAAAAAGGGTCACACTATTATATATCTACTCAATACTAATATTTATATTGTGCCAATTTTAGTACCGTTTTAAACTATCACGTTTATTCAAAACTTTGTGACGGGATATTTACAGCGGTCATTACGAATTGATAAGGTCCCATTATTTCGACACGTAACGCGTTCACAGGAATACAAAGCCGAGTATTCCTGTCAACTTGCGACAGTCAAATATAATATCTTCCTATTACTCAAAGAATTTTTAGATTATTTTTGTACGTGGTTCTAGAAATTACAAACAAACAAACTTTACCTCTTTATAATATGCATTAGCGTAAACTAGAATACAGTAACCATAGTTCATAGATGAAGTACACCAATTGGCTTATGAGATTGACAAATCACGTTTGACATTTGCGATAGCCAATCACCAACAATCGCAATTAGCCATTGATTCACGCCGAGCTAAATAGCCCAAACTAGCTTTTGCCTCAGTTCACATCGGCTATTATAAATGCAGAGCCCTTACAGCGTGTACAAGGCACCGTTATTAATTAATAGACCCTTTTCAAACTACAGGCTGTAATTGTTTTCGTGTAGTGTTGTAAATGGCGAACCTATTGTCCGTATAGTTGTTCAATTTTAATGACCGACCAATTAATTGTACGACATGAAGCGTGTAGGGTTGCTAGTTGTAATTTCAAGAATTAGGAGGATTTACCTAATTCAGCACTGCTTCCAACACCTACCCGTTTTTCTATTTACCTACGTACTCAAAGTTTTAAAAATTAATTAATTTGTAATCGTAAACTTTTCTATAATAGGTGGTAGGACCGCTTTGCTCGTGAAGTCAAGTACAAGCATTACTGTGTTTCGGTTTGATGAGCAGAATACCCATTGAAATTACTAGGCTTATGAGACTTAATACCTAGTGTGCTCAAGAGTAAGGCATTGCATTGGAGGCCTTTGTGTTTCATAGTTCTGTTGTGTGGCGCTGCAATTTTTATGAGCTGGCGCTATGCTTACCATCAGGCAAACGACCAGCTCGTAGCGTTATCCACTGGCATAAAAAAATGACACTCCACATCTGTAAAGGCTAATCTGTAAGGCTGTAAGGTAATCTTCACTTTGTTTTTGAATATAGGTACAGGGCTGCGGCAAAGGAGGTATTAGCTTAGTTCTGTCAATGTCAGCTGAAAGTATGTCACTATCAGACTTGATTTGGCATCTATTTTTCAGCTAGTATTAAATTCTGCTCAGATTCTAAAACCAGTAACATAACTAAGTACATACACCAACTAGTCTCTTTTGTGTATTTTTATTCTATCCACGTGATTGGCAGAATTGTGGCAGCCCTGAATAGAACATAAAAAATAAGTTGAACTTAATTGTCACTACTACCTACTTCTAGATAGTTCTACTAGGTATCTAGTGAGTATTATATTTTGGGGATGCAGTGCTGTGAGTTTTCAGCCCAACTCATAATAACCTATCATGGATATCCGTTGACAACCCTAGTTATATTTATGTCCCTAGTTTTACATAATAATGTTTAGGGTTCAACGCGTGATTGAGTTTTCAAGTTTGGGAACTAATTCGGAAGCTGACTGTATTTGCCTTTTGCTAAACATAACACTAATTTGAATGGCGCAGCGGAAATGTTTGCTTTTAAATGAAATAATACAATACATAAACTTTATAACATCACAGATAACATCATCATCATCATCATCAGCTGGAAGACGTCCACTGCTAAACATAGGCCTCCTCCATAGAAAGCCACTTGGATCGGCTACTTGCCTCTTGCATCCAAAATAGCTTTTTACTAGATGCATATGAAAGAATATACTGTAATAAAAATAAATAAACAATTTTTAAATATTTTGTCTGTCTGTCTGTTCCGGCTAATTTCCAAATCGCCTGGAGCGAGCTGATGTTATAAGGAGTAACATAGTCTTACAATTATTTTGGAAAATTGCGTGGGCGAAGCCGCGGGGCACCGCTAGTTTATAGTATTAGTATATTTAGATATACCTTATTGGCATTCAAGACTAATTTCTCTGCTGGTACACGACAATGAGATAATACATAACATATTAATCTACATACTGCAAAATGTTAGATGGACGGGAACAATTTTAATCAGTGACCGAGAATAAAAAGGGAGAACTTTTTAACTTGAGCTTCAAAGGAATTCCAAAGGCACACAGCCTGGACTGTGAAACCCAATTGTAAAATGTACTATGATGAACCAGCGTTTTGATTAGTAAGTTAACAGTACATGCTGGTAGGTACTTTTAGTGTTCGCCTGGCTAGTTACCACTCTCAAGTTAAAAATCAATAACCAAGCACCAATGTGTTCTGGTTGCTGCACTCGAGAACCAGTTCTGCTCTCGTCTTCACTATTATCAATCAAATCGTCGCTCAAGATCAAGCGAGATAGTGGTCAAGCGCTAACCTATAACGTCGTAGGACTAACTCTTCTGCGAGGATCCGTCTGGGTTACTCGTGAAGTCTACCACCAAGCAGTAATCTGCAAGAAATACTGTGTTCCGGTTTGATGAGCAGAGTAGCCAGTGAAATTACTGGTTTTATGAGACTTAATACCTAATGTCTCAGGGTAACGAGCGCACTGAAGAGCCGCGCAGGCCTTTGTGTTTCAAACTTTTGAGTAGCACTGCAATTGGGATGTTGCATGAAACATAAAATACATAATATCTGTCAGTATACAGTTTTAAGAAGATCATATTACTAACACAATAAATATGTAATTCTCGAAAAAATTATTTCATATTCATATTCATTTATTTCATAGGTAACAGAAAATGTTACAGGTCAAAAAAGCACACTTCAAAGCCCACATATTAATAATTAACAAGTCAAATCAGTCAATCAATCAGCAAAAATGGAATTTCCACAAAGATGCTGCATCTAAAAGTTTCCCAAATTCAACATTTTTTTTTATCATCCATTTGTAATTTAAATGGTACCAGAAGATTCTTTACATTTTGATAAATAAAAAAATGTAATACACCTATGTCCTTAAACGCAGTTTTTCACGGACAAATCCACGAAATGCATGTTTTTAGTACAAAGTTACGGCCCGCGTAGAACAAGTGACGTCACATGTTCTGTCCAATTTGTATGGAGCGTTTAGCAGTCAGTATATATACGCCCGACTTTGACTCTCATTTTTGACGTTTCTAGCGGTCATTCTCCAGGTTTTTTGATAATATAGAAATTTGATTCTCATGAGAAAACGAATTGATTGACATCATAAAAAATGGTATCTACATCCCTATTGTTATGGGCCGGCGTTATATTTACCATCAGGCAAACGACCGACTCGTTTCGTTATCAAATAGAATTTAAAAAAAATATAAAATGTCTAACCGTCTTTTTGGGTTTAAAAGCAGCAATACCGCCCTTAGAATAAATGGGTCTTGATGCCACTCTAACACTAAGTTAATATTTGCCGCTTTACGCTCGAGATAAACGAAAAATTTTCTAAATGAAACATCAGCGCGCTTTTATTCAAATTCTTTGTAAGCGGTTTATGATCTTACATTATACTTTTAAATTAAGTTTTCTAAGTGTTGTTTGCTAACTGATTAGATATTAAAAATATTTTTAAAATTAAATGCAGTAAATCAAACATGATATTTAAGTTAATTTTTTTTAGTTAGTGAAGTTAAACCTACTTCCAAAAAAGGAGAAGGTTCACAACATGTTTCACAACACTACCACCGGGTGGTAGTGTTGTGAAACATTGCTTCTTGCTAAATTTCATGACAGACAGATGTATAACGAACTATGCACGGGTTCCAACCTGGGCGTGGTTACCCCCGCATGGGCAAAACAGTTATTCTGTGGGGATAGGTACTTTACAGCAAAATATGCTATCTGTTGCAAAGATGTCTCCCTTCCGCCTGCCTCCCGAGAGAAACCACTGTTATAAGGTTTACTTTTTTCTGTGAAAGTACGGTACCCTGAAAACCACAGAAACTGCTTCCCCATAAAGAAAAGCTTATACGAAACTAGGACAAAACACTGTAAGTTATGAAGGTGCGGCATACTCGTATAATCCGGTATACCCAGCGGTGCGCGATACCGCTTTATAAGTTAAACTGCAAGAAACCCAAGGGCTGTTGGCTTCTGGTTGAGATAGTAAAGGGACCACGCTGTTTCCTTATGCGATCTTTATAGGCTTTTATTGCTCCCTTGCTTATTATGAGAGCGTGCGAAAATAGAGGTTTTGCTGTTTTTGTATCATCATGGATATTATGTGGACTTAGATTTCCGAAAAAGTGTGTTAAAGTTTTTTAAGTAATTATATATACATACGTGTGATGAAGGAAGCTGATTATTTACTACGTTTATTACATACACTAAGTAATGTAACATGTATTGAGAATAACTATTACACTAAGTAATAGTGAGGGCGTAAGCTAATGCCTATAATAATTGCAACGCCCCCAAAACTTTGAAACACAAAGGCACTGCAATGCGCTTATTACGCTGAAACATTACGTCTCCTAGACTAATAATGTTACTACAAAAAAAAACATTTTTAGTCGCCTGTTTAGCTAGACAGCGTCTAAAGATAAACGTCAAAAATGATTAGAAATGTCACAACAGAATTGTGTTAGACAATGGTTAGACACTACTTAAATCAGGATTTGTGTTTGCTCATATTTAATCGTGCGACTAAGGCATGATTAGGCGTTAAACAGTGTTTAACAAATGTTTAACGTGTGTGTGTTTAATTTTTTGGTGGTAAGACCCTAAATGTTAAGCCCAGTAATTTCACTGACTACTTTGGTCATCAAACCAAAACACAGCAATGCTTGCACATTACATGGTGGTGGACTTCACGAGCAAAGCAGTGGTACACAACGAAACGGACACTCGCAGAAGAGTTAGTACATCTATGGGTGATTAATATTTTGTACGCATATAATGCTAAGTAAGTAGTAGTGTGCATGAATAGTTGTGTTCCGCTTTGAGGAACATGATAGTCGAGATCACTGAGCGTAGTACGCCATCCTTTCTACCTTCCTCTTGGCTTTACTACAGTCGATTATTAAAGGCAATATCTCTTAACTAAAATGTACTTCAAACCTTCCTCACAAAATTCAGTGATATATATTATACACCTCACAATATCTTGCCACTGATGCCCACAGAGGAACAATCAAAGCGATGATGTCGTCTAACGTAGCTTGTGAAATTTCGTAAGCCGAGAAATAAGTATTTTTGGTGAAACGTGAAAGGAAAGCGTAAAATCTTGCTATTTTGTACTAGAAAAATATCTTGGCTCAAATAGTTGTAATTTTCACTTTTATTTGATATTGAGTCGATTTAAAACGGTGGGTCAGTGACATTATCATTCCTACATTACGGTTCGTTTGTGTAATTGAGTAACAATTATGGAAACATGTTTCTTAGCTATTAGAAGCTCATCGCTTCAAAACGGTGTAAGAAAACATCGTGAGGAAACCCGCATGTCCAAGAACCACACAATTCGAGGACATGTGACATCCACCCAGCCGCACTGGGCCTACGTGGTGGATTATGGCCCATAATCTCTCTCTTTCTCTCTCTCTCTCTCTCTGAGAGAAGGCCGGCATCCCAGCAGTGGATTCGTTACCTGCAGGTTAGCGTTCACTAGGTGGTTCAAAAACTCTTCTGCAAGTGTCCGTCTGGGTAGGTACCACCGCTTCTCTCGTGTAGTCTGCCGCCAAGAAGTAATGTGCACGCATTACTGTGTTCCGGTTTGAAGAACAAAATAGTCAGTCAAAAGACTGGGCTTATAAGATATATACTTCAGGGTTACGAGGGCACTACAGTGTTGCGCAGGCCTTTATGTCTCAAATTCCTGAGTGGCACTGCAATTATTATGTGTTGACATTATGCTTACCAACTGGAAAACGACCTCGTTTCCCAATAGTATTAAAAAAACATAATTATTATAAATAAAACTCAACTCCTCCAGGGATAACGTAACAAATTACAACGTATTTTCTCAAAATAAACACAACAAGGGGTGGGGGTATTCCCCCAAGAGCACAATCAAAGCTGAGTGTCGCCGCTGTCGGCCATGGGACATGCCAAACAACTTTATTTTCAGCTGGTTTTTATATTGAAAACGTGATGGGAATTCGTGACGAGCGCAATTATTGTGTAGATGTGTTTGAAAACATTTGAAGTGAGTATATTGAACTAATATCAACATAATAACAAGCAGCAGCGTTAATTTAATTGGTTAATAACAATCTTCTTCGAGAATCGTCTGGAGTTCTCATTCTCTATGTACTCTAGACAATTCCTTCCAAGCGAAGACAAGCGATCTTAAGCGAGTATAAGAGAGTTTTTGATTATCCAGTTGGTCTCTTTACTAGACAAGCCTGTATCTAGGACACATGAATCTCGAGTTCCTTTTAAAGAAAATATTTGACTCAAAATTATAGCATATTCCTAGAAACTATGCTTTACTAGAACTATATAAGTGAGCAATATCTGATGTAAAACAATACTGCGTTAAGATAGTATCGGTACACTAAATCGGAACACATTCATGAATAGTATTTAGATATATAAAAAAATAAAATTTCCCGAAATTTTACATGTTCTTTGTCCACATGAATTTACTCGTATGATCATAATCATAAAAGACAAAGAGGGACAACACAAACTTGTTTCCAGCATCCACTGTTGCCATCCACGCCTAACTGGCACTCGGCCCACTGCTGTTCTAGATGTCTGTCATACGCTACTCGTTAACGTAAATTTCCTTTGCAGTACTAAATCTTTTTTCGTTTTCCTCAAGCCCCAATGGTCACTCGCATACATCGTCAGATGTAAAGTGATATCGTGCGTGAAGCCTGTCCTTCACGACAGCAGGCACTTTCAATCCGTCCCTTGTTTTACTGCCAAGTCGAATTGAGTTAGTTCTACTGACTGCGAACTCCTAACACATTTTATATGTCATAAAACCGTAGCTGTTAACCCGGAGCGTTAGGATCTGTGACATAGTAGTGCACAACTTCAGTTCACTTTACACTGTATAGAACGAAATGCTGGACAGTATTTTCATACAAAGTTTTATAAAATCCACCGGTTTTGTTTGAGATTTACAGCTTTTTTTAAACAATAGTAATTTTTAAATTTTCGTGATTAGACACATTGTTTACTTTCATCATGATAAAAACAGGTTTTTATTTACCTCAACATTTTGATTAAGTTGTCGTGATCGTGGTCACGAAGACAGTCTTGAGTCTTCTCGTGACCACGATCAATGCAACTTGATCGAAACGTCGAGGTAAATAAAATCCTATGCTTTGTCCCGTTCTTTAGAGTATTACGAGTACAATGATTTTTAACCAATTTCAAAAAAGGGGACGTTATCCCACTTTAAATGGTTTAATCAATTTAGATGGTTCCCTGAGGTGGTCCCATATTTTATATTCAAGACCAGATGGTACATTCCGAAGTAAGGCAAAAAAGTTGGTTTCCTCTTTTTTAAAAGCTATTATAGCGCGTCATCGTGGAAGATGCAGAATCTATGGCAAAATCTATTTCGGCTTCGGTTTTGTCTCTTTTTCAACTTCATTTGCAATGCGCGGAATGCCATTTAGGCAAACCATGATATCTTAAGGTAGGTAAAGAGTGCTTTGTTCGCCAACGGTGTACTGTGCTTCACAGATCTGGATGTCACTGCCACTGTTATGTGCAGGTGTTATGCTTCAGGTAAATGACTTACGAGTTGCCGTTACCTTGCAGAATAAAAAATTAGCTAAGTTTTTTGCTATATTTTGAGTTGTCTGTCAAGAGACACTAACCTACCGTTCAGTTATATTATTACTAGCCGCATTTGCATCAATGCCAATGGCAGGATTTTATTTAATATAAAAACAAATATTGTCATAAAAGATATTGTATGATTTTTTGAAAGCTAAACCATGACTTTCATATACTTACTTTGCTTATTACAAATAGTTTTGACTGAAATTGTAGACATTTCATGCAAAACCACTAAGTAATATCACGCCGTGATATTAGTCCTTTATATTGGCCGTATATTACAGATATGCTTTGATCTATTAGTACTAGAGGTTTTGCATGTTCTGAATAGTTTGATAATACAGGTGGTTCAATTCGAGATTGCTAGAGCGTATCCAATTTGATGGTTATTGAAGCCTAACTGTATATGGATTTATAATTGAAGCAAACTAGAATTGACATGACCGTAGTTACTAATACATTTAATATTTTTTTTATATTATTGGATAACGAGACGAGCGGATCGTTTGCCTGATGGTAAGCGTAACGCCAGCCCATAACAATTGCAGTGCCACTCGAAACATTGAAATACAAAGGTCTGCGCAGCGCTGCAGTGTACTCGTTACCCTGAGATATTTGCTACTTTACTGCTTTTGTAATTTCAGCGACTACTTTGCTCGTCAAAACGGAAACAGTATTGCTTGCACATTACTGCTTGGCAGCAGACTACACGAGCAAAGCAGTCGTACCTACCCAGACAGACACTTGTAATAGAGTTAATACGTCGGATCCGTACTTCCGTACTATTATGAATGGCAAAGTGTGTTTGTTAGTTTGTCCTTTTTACCCCAGCAACGGAGCAACGGACCGATGTGATTTTTTTGCATAGATATAGTTTACCAACTGAAGAGTAACATAGGCTACTTTTTTTCAAAGAAATATGCGGTTCCCGTGGGAATCTCCACGCGGGTGAATCCGCGGGCAGAGGCTAGGCTGCCCTGCGGTTTCACCCGCACGGAGATTTTGGATTTCATGGTATTTATTTTTTGCGTGGAACCCTAACTCTTTTTCTAAATTAAAGTAGCCTAAGTTACTCCTTGTAACATCAGCTGTCTGCCAGTGAAAGTCCCGTCAAAATCGGCCCAGCCGTTGTGGAGATTACCCGGAACAAACAGACAGACAGACAAAAATTTTAAAAATGGCTGTTTTGGTGTAGGTTCCGTATATACTTTCATATGCATTTAGTAAAAAGCTGTTATTTTGATATTACAAACAGACACTTCAATTTTATTTAGTTGTATAGATAAATGGTGTGCGTAATATAATGAAAGTTCCATGTGAGTTCTGGGTGCATAATGAACTTGATAAATTGATGGTACATTGGCAAATTCTAACATAAATATATCTAACATATATTATAACTATAACTATAACATGAAAACGTCGTAAACTTACTGCATATAAATATTTGTGTACCTTTACTGGTTAGTCTCAAAAAGCATTCTAAAATCACACTCCTTGCAAACTGGAAGTTTTTTCTTGACATTTAAATAAAATTCAAGACCTTTTTATTGCATCTACGTGTTGTAGCGACGAGGCTACGAAAGCTTGTAGCAAATCTACGGTTCACTGCTACGAGCTAAATAAAACTTAGTAAGTCTTGTTAATAAAATGAAAATGTATTTTTCGTTACGTCTCCAGCTGCAGTCACGAATTGAGTAACTCGATTCGTGACTGCATGACAGCATTGACTTTTTACTGGCGTGAACTTAATTTGACTTCACTGTAAAACAATATATTTTAACATTAGTTTAATTTATTTTGACTTCTAAACACAGTCGCAGTGGTGCTATTTCTAGAAAATTCTCGACTAATAGCTGGACCACTACGATCGGATTTGCAGAAGTGATCGTGAATGATTTTTATATTATCATTTTTTTAATACTACTGGCTAACTAGACCAGCGGGTCAATTGCCTGATGGTAAGCATAACGCCAGCCCATAACAATTAACACGCTCTCATTTCTGAGGTACCGGCCTTCGGACAGAGAGAGATTTTTTAATATTATACTATTGCTTCTTCAAAGATGCCTTGAATTTGGATTCATTCGTGGCTTGAAAATACCTAGATTTAATCAATAGGGACGCATAATATAGACTTCCGTCAAAGAGTTCTACAACTTAGCAAATCTGTAACCATCAATTTTGTATCAACGAAATCGTATTATCTACCATTCATCGCTTAGCGAAAAGCAATGCACGAATCTAAAAATATTTCAAAATAACGACCGAATCAAATTCCCAAAAGCCGGCGCTCGCAATTTCAAAATATTTCATTTCACAAACATCGATGGCAATTAAAAAAACGTTTCGGTTGTGCTCTGTATTTGGTTCGTCGCAATACGAGCATCACACGCAGGAGGTATTTAGCAGAAAAAAATGGACGGATTCAAATACGCCTCAATAAATCGTTATATATAGTCACGAAAAACACAAAGAAGTTACGGCTAGATATAGAATGCTATGATTGGTGCATTCACAATTATAATCGTGCGAAACAGAAAGAAAAAAAATTGTCATCCACAAAAAACGAAGCAACAATTGCACTTGGTAAAAAAAAATAAAGCATCATATGCATTAAATTGCAACTTGCTGCATTATGGTGCCAGTCTTGGTACCATTAATCCCTTTGGATTCAATCTCTCTAAACTATGACAGGAATTGCTCATTAGCTAATTTTACTTGAGGCACATTTAGGTTAATTGTCCGGTAACCATCGTGACTTCAGTCATAAAACCAATAAACTTCAGAATGAATAAAATATAAACCTTTTTTTTACAAATACGAGTATAACACCTTTTTATTGTTTTTATATTGAATTGCCCCTTGGTGGTCTTATAAAACAGACGATCTTATTACATCAAGGCACGATTTATGATATAATCTCTACTAGGAACAAAATTCATAAAGCAGTCCAATATTTTAAAATTTTCTTGCGCACAACGAAGATTAAAAATGTTATAAACTTTATAAGAGCAAAGCTGCTTACTCTACCGCAAAACAGGAGAACACTCAACATGTCTCCGAGCTCATATCCATGCGGAAGGGTGGAATGGTGTTTGCACGTTATTTACTATTGGGGGTACACGTCTGCCAATATTCTATGTCACGGGCAGCCTACACAAATATTGACTGCATACACCATGCTGCTTTACTGGAATTGCTTGTGTGTGGCAAAGAAAAAACTTGACTAGGTAAACATTTCATTAAAATTTGTCAGATCGTCTTTGGATTCTACATTATAACGGGATATTTACTGTGGTTATTGTCGTGACTTTCAAATATTCAGTGACTTTCAGTTCCGATATTGTGCTACACTTTTAGACGTCTGATTAGCTAGACACCAGTGGTGTCAATTCTATCATTTCATACCTAAACTAATTTTAGTTTCGCTTTCTCACTCTTTCCAATGCATAACACGAGAAAGAGATGGAATACATTTTAGACCTGTCAATTTACACTACACTCAAGCAAGTCAACACTGTTTAACACAGGTTTAAAGTGTTTAATTATTTTGTAGTAAGACCGTTATTACTTAAAGTGTTTTTATACGACGACATATAATGTGCTTTCGACTTGAGCCACGTCTTTAATTTGCTAGACCATTTAAAAGATTACCTACTAAAAATAAGAACGTATAGAAAATAAAAAGCCTTCATGGTATAGCTACTATTGCGAAGTTCACAGCCATATTCACAATTTCAATATCGAAGCTATTCACATTAATCAGGAACCATTTCTCGGTTGCATACCGTCACGTGCGACGTCTTCATCTCGCCCGTTATTGGAAAATTCCAGAAGAAATTATCTGTACATACTTGGGTACGGGTTTTTCAATACAGTGGATAGGGTACACTGCCTATATAAGATATCGGTTTTTTTACTTCTTTTAGACGTGATAGTTTATCTTTTGAAGTATCTAAGTGACGACATGGCAGAAGATTACCAAATTCCACACTCGCTCTAGTAGTAGTACTACTAGTTTACATGCGTGGGTATAATCGCTCATGATACGACCGAACCATGATTATGGCTACAATAATATATGGATAGAATTAAATCTGGTTCCAACCACAAATTTTGTCGATTGTATTACAAGTTACAAACCCGGGAATATGCATTTTTTTTCTTTCTTAACCTATAAATTTCATTGGATAGAAAATAAAACTTATAATATTTTTTATATGTACTTTTTTGATAACGGGGCAAGGTCATTTGCCTGGTGGTAAGCATAACGCCAGCCCATTACTATTACAGTGCATCATGCAAAACAATGCAATGCGATATAATCATTTTAACCACTTACATTATTCGTGGAATTATCATATGAAGTAGTTGCTCCGTTGCTGTGTGAAAGAAGGACAAACAAACAAACACGCTTTCGCATTTATATAGTCTGAGTTTGATTTGGTATGTTATTGAAAGCGGGTCAATCTACGTTTGTTTAACGAGTTTTTGGAATTCGGAATTGTTCTTTGAAGAAATGGCATTTAAAGTTTACGTCAATATTGTACTACAGAACTTCCTAGCTCAGCTGATTCAGTTGAACTATGATAAACTTTGTTAAATGATGATATTGATTAGAAGAGACTTAGAAACAATTCCACAAAATGCGGCGCACTATTTCCAAGGCAGGTTCTCACAACTCGTGGACAACCATGTTCTTTATCACCGCCTTCCGGGATAATATACCAATTCAAACTCACTCTGTAATAGTAGGGATGTATAGATAGAGCTACAAGCGAAACATAAAGTAATAGCTCACGCTTACGGTTCTCCCCGCGGCGCAAACTTTTTCACAACGTAAACTAAACACAAACTCTGGTGGTTTTGATTTTGATGGTAAAAAAATAAATGGCACAGAAAAAGTAGGCACGCTACAATTCCCTTTGGATATTTTATAAGAAAGTTTGAGAGTTACCTGAGGCAAAGTCTTGTAAGTTTGAACTGATAGCTTTACACAGAAGAGCGATTGGATAGGTCGTATCTTTAAAACAAATAAATAAAATTGAAGTTTCTGTTTGTAATGTTAAAATATCAGCTTTTTACTACATTTTTTTTTTACGGGCTAAATGCCTTTATTAACTAGCTAATACATAAATAAACACTACATCTAACCTAGCTAGCTACTAAAACAGTTGGATAATCTACAAGCCCTAGTAGGCCTAAAGATAATCCAAATGTTCTAGCCCACTACCAGTGGGAGTGTACCCAGCATGCTGGCGGCATTGCCTCGTTGAACCGCAATGCTGATCCGTTGAGCCAAATAGTTACCAGCATTTTACTAAATGCATATGAAAGTATATATAGTACTTATAACAAAAACACAATTTTTAAATTGTCTATCTGTTTGTTTCGGCTAATCTCCGAAACGGCTGGACCGATTTTGACGAGACTATCAATGGCAGATACCTGGTGTTATAAGGACTAACTTTTGGGGAGGCTATACTTTTATTACGTGGACGAAGCCAAGAGGCACAGCCAGTATTACAAGATTAGGTATTACTTTTTATTTGTTTATAGCAAATGGGCTTATGTTTGATCTCAATCTCACCTGATGAAGGAACGATTCAGTCGACGATGTAGCACGCTTACCTAGTAAATATCTGTTCACTCGTGTCTTGAGGACTCCCAAATTGTACTGTTCAGAAAAAAACAGATGCAAAGAGTTTCCGCTCTTTAGTTATCCATGAAGGTCGAAGTAAAACGCTTTGTACAGGTAGAAGGAATGTCAAACATAAATGGATGATGAATTGCAGTACGTCTGGTCGCCCGGTGATAACTCATGCACACTCTCCAAAATGTATCCTGAAGAAAACAGAAAGACTGGCACACTGCACTGATGCCCTAGGCTCTGAAGCCTAGCGTATCCTTTCCAACTTTCCGCTTTTTACACGTGTAAAAAGTTTAAAAGTCGTGTGTAAAAAGAAACTCACATGAGTTTCTTTATTCTACCATAACTTTTAACTACCTTAACAGATTTGGATGTATGTGTTATCGTTAGAATTCTTACATCATCCCGAGCGACACTGGCTAGGGCAGTCGTGTTTTCAGTGTAACTTTTGTTACATCGACTTGTTGACGGTATGGTTGATGGCCACTGGCCAGTTCTAGATCATTCGGAAGTGTGAACGGCCGGAAGTAACGGCAGATGTTGACAGCAGGAAATAGCGCCGCGGGCACGACGGATGTACCGTACCCGTGTACCGTCACCCGGTAGACCCGGATATTTATTAGTATAGGACAGAACATTAAGCTCGTCTGCTAATAGCGGTTTGTTACTACAGGGTCATTTGGTTTTAATATCTGAATTTTTTTTATAATATAAGCTTTGTTTTTATTTTAATCATGTGACCGTTTTTACTTGAAAGGAACCAATTTTTAAATTTTAGTTTAGTCTCAAAGCCAAACAAAAGCATTAAAAGTAGCCCAATTGTTTGTTACTACCGCGAATTACAAAATAATCTCAAAAATTTTATCCTAACAGGGATAAAATCAATTTATTTTTTATTTTCTTGGTTTCTTGAACTTTCCACCAATGCAAATGTGCCACTTACAAGGTGTCCCTTCTATTCTGTCTAGAACGCTTTAAAACTATGTTTAGTGTAAGTATTGTCACGACACTTGTATATACATGTAACGTAATTGAGAACGTTTTAAAATATATGCCCTACGTACCTAACTATGAAGAAATAATAAGAATTACGAAAGTAAATGCCCATTATTTCGCACAACGGAAACGTCGACTGTGTGACGTGTGTCCGGAAATAACGTCACCGCTGCCGGACGTCTCTTCACAGCTGAAACCGGGTATTATTATAATCATGGTGAGTGTTGATCATATCATCCAATTAATATGAGTAATTCGCAATTGATACGTAAATATTTAGCACACACAATGAAACATACAAATCCACAAAAATATTAATATAAACGGTGTACCACAAATAAACAAAGAATTTTAAGTTACCTACTTAATAAATAAAAGTAATTTTAGTTTTAGGCCTATAGATAAATAATCCAATTGTTCTAGCCCACTATATACCGTTGGACGCTCATCCGTTGAGCCAGATAAGTAATTAGGTATAGGTATTTAGGTATAGGTTTTGTATTAGTACCTAGTGCATATAAATTACTAAAATCCACTTCAAATTTGTTTACATTAATTGAAACGGAAAGACCGGTTATATGCAAAAGCATATATACCATGACAAAATTAAATTAAATTATGTTAGTATGTCAATGGGTAATTAGAATAAAAAGTCAAATAAATTAGGTACATAAGGTAAAATAAAGAAACAACAATCACAACAATAAATAGATCAGATACAAAAATAAAAACACAAAATCATAATAAAATAAACCAAAAATTCTATCTTATACTTTTCTATTCGAAGTTCCATTGGCCATTCCATCCATTCATTGGTTCCATTTACGAACAGTCAGGAATGTATAATTCTGTCAACAGCCGAACTGTAGTTAGTAAAAATGTTAAAGCCCATGAAAAATGCTAGCCATTGTTTTGTGACTAAATAAAATCCATGATTGGCCACTGGGGACGGGCGGCCGCGGGCTCGCCGGAAGCGTCGGCGGCAAGCTGACGTCCGGAAATAACGTCAACGCCGGCGGACGTCAAGTCACCCGCCGCAGCCGGATATTATAATAATCACGGCGAGTGTGGTCGATGTCGCCCTGTAATGAATCTGAGCAATTTGTAATTGATATTCTAGTATATTTTATAATCAAGATCCTTCTCGCATTAGTAAGTGGCTAGGATTTAATCCCCTTTAAGTCCCTCGACATCGGTATCGATAGTTATGGTCATCAGCGTAGCTAGACTCACTGTTTCTAACCGATCGGTCAAGCGTCCGTACGCTTGATGCCGTATGCCGTCATACGTAGCTAATTTAGTTTAGGCAACTACCAACTTTTTACAAGTTTTCACGGTTGCCCAATTGTAGCAACATAAAGACCCAGTTTACAGTTGCATCGATTATAAATAAACTTTCGAGATCTAGACAACACGAGCAAAGCGACGGTACCGAACTAGATAGACACTCGTAGACACTCATAGTATTAGGCCAGGAGGTGACTGGCAGATAGTCTGTACTTCTCTCATACCGAGATGTCGTCAAATGTGACTATAGGGATACCCGTACAATGTACATGCGTGAAGATAGACACCTTAGCGCTATGTATTCCCAAGGACGGCTTCAAGTGACTGGGCGGCGGGCTGTAAAAGAAATGCCAAAACCCATAGCAATATATTTCGAAATGACACGGAGCGCGTACTACGCTGACCCCAAATGAAATGGGATTAGGGCAAGAAAATGATGACTAATTGTATAATATATGATAGCAGTTATGTATCTAGCTAAAAACTGCATTGCAGATCATATATCAAAGACAACCGACTGCAGATTTACTAATTGGGTCGGAATGTATCGGCACCCGGTGCTAAACTGCGATTGGTCGTGCCTATACTCGGGGAACAGGCAGTAATTCTACTGGACATAATTCTCTCGCATCGTGACTGTTGTACTTACGTGCCACGGAGAATTATTAGACGGTAGAATGGTCATGGAAGTTATGCGGCTGGGATTAATACATGCTGCAGCAGAATGCATATTTTTTTTATCAATCCTTCGTAAGGCTCTGAACTACTACCTAGTTTTCAAAAATCAAACACAGTGTCATCCGTGTATCACTTCGTCGTACTTGTCTTTCTATCCATCTGAGTGTCAATTTAGTTGCGCTTTTCAGCGAGGGCTCAACCTATAATTTACACAAGCATTATACTAATACTTACTTACTTAATTTTTAGCAAGTGACACTACTAGTTTCTATGAATTTCTATGATGTTGCTGCGCTCGGAATCAATTTCTTAGAAATTCATGTATCGCTTGCTGATAGCGATTGCAGTTTGTGGCCCGTCTCAAACTTGTATCTTTAGAGTCAATTATTTTAATTTTCATGAGTGCTATCATAAAGTGAATAAAGAATTTTGAATTTCAATTTCACACAATCACAAAACATAGAGAGAACAGACCGGGACATAAAACTTGGCGTGCTAAACGATGACGTGAGTCCATACGTCACCTGTCTAAAGGAAATATCAGATGGTTTCAAAGGGATAGTCTTCTAGTACTAGATACTTTCTATATGTTGTTGTCAAGGGGTGTTGTCGATACCCTACTAATAAATTTTTATAGTTGAATCAGTGGGTATTCTACCAATCTGATTCCATGAAACCACTCAAGCTTGCCCGACTCGGCCAGTATTACCCTTGCAATTAGTGGTCGAGCCAGCATTGTGGCGCATGGGCTAATATAAGCGGGTATTTTCGAGCGTTCATAGTCCAACGCATTTTCGATTGTTACACTTTGTATGAATATATCGAAATGGCGGTCTGTTCACCGTGACTTTGTCTATTATACTGTGGCCATGTGCGGTACCAGCTAAAAATATTACTATCCCTTATCTTCCCGTGGGTACTGCAAGAGTCGGCTAAGGGAATATCAAGGGAATGGGCAGCACCATAATCTACTGCAATCACCAATACGCCTGTCAAGCGTGTTGTACAAGTATTATGACAAAATGGCTCGTTCTTCCTAAAACGTCCACACATTTTCCGGCTGATGATGATGATGTAGAAATGTGGTGCTGATAGTGGATAAATAAAAGACATTAGAAAAAGAGAACATTTACTTATGGTATGTCACGAAAATCTTTTTGAGCTCTCTGAAGTAGTCGCGAGTGGTTGTCCAGTAAGCATATTGTAAGTGTCAGACGTAAGCGGAAAAGGGTCGACGAGGACACCACCCGCTCGCATCTCGTAGCACACCCGCTCGTATCGCGCTACGCCACAAGTTAGCGAGACTTTGAGTGCTATTACATTGATATTATTATCATGCGCCAATTAACTGTACTATGCGCGGTTTCGTACTTAAATCTACGTCCAGAAAGCTCAAAAAGATTTGCGTGAGAACTATGAAATGTTCGTCAAGGCCAGGATCCAGGCCTCAAAAGCGGCTACGATCACTGCCAAGTGCGAGTCGGACTCACAGACTTGCTCGATACATTTGCATTCCAACAAAGGAGCCAAAACGTATGACTCCTCGGCCAAGTAACTAGTACATAGACTAACACTTTGGCGTCTGGCAAAGCCGTGGGCGAACTCTAGGAAATTAATAAACCAGTGTGTGCCTGCATTTCGAATTAAGCACGGTTCGTTTTTTTTTAATTCAATTATAGTATATCGGCCTATCGACCTCAATTAGGGTTGTGAGCATGCTCACCGTGCCCACAAGAGTGGATGTGCGTCACGCAGCAGGTATTCTGCATCATTGTAGCATTATACCACTACTGCTGAATATACATTAAGTAGGTTCTCGAGTCATGTTTTTAGTACAGCTTTACAGCCCGCGTAGAACATGTGACGACACTTGTTCTGCCCATTTTATATGGGACGTTTAAGCGTTCAGTAGATACGCTCATTTTTGACGTTTCTAGCGTTCATCATAGCGGTCATATAGACCTTTGATTCTCCTCAGAAAACGAATTGAATGTCATCATAAAAAAAATTGAGTCAACATCCCTATTCAAAGCGAATAATACCACTTGTTTAGGTCCTCTGTTAAAATAATAAAACGCTACACATCAGGCCTAATATTATAATACTTGTCTATATTATTAGAAATAATAAATATTTCAGAAGTTTGAAAGTTACCTACAAGTCAGTCACATCTATAAAAATCATTCGGGACTTTTAATAAATAGCTATTCCCTCAAGAGGTCACCCTTAATATTACGCACCACGTTCTGAGAAAAATATTGAAATTGAATATAACCAATAATATCACAACATTTGTTTAACATTTTATTGAAAAGAAGGCGCAAAAACATTTATGTCTAGACCCATAAAATGACGAAACGTAATATTACAAAGCTATAAATTTATTATCTCACCATTTACAAGTTTTCCAACGTAATAAAGTAAATCTACTTACGAGTTACTATGGTCTTATAGATGTGAAAAGATCTGTAAAGTACTACGTTGACCCACGTAAGGAAAGAGGTCCAGACATGAATAATAAAGGTACTAAAACAACAAGCAACACAACCGCTCAAATTCAAATTGGAAACAATGTAAAGACATTTTTGATGAAAAGAATGCCGAGTTTCATCCACTTCTTCTGGATCGGATACAATCCATATGTGAAAATTGTATATAATTTTGACATGTGGAAGTGCGGAGTCTTAACCTTAGGGTCACATAACTTTCATGAGCGCTCCCCTGGAGCCCATATGAAAAATGGGTTGTACATAGTAATTATTAGGAACTATAAGTCTGGCTTGTTTATTTGTAAAACAACAGTTCAATGAAACTCTGTATAGGTATATGATTTATTTATTTAGCCAGCTACTGACAACGGTACTAAATATTAGCCTACATCCATTTTACAACCTTCATTATTAGCATTATAGTACATTACGATATTAGTGCGTAAAGATGGTTATAACATGCGAGGCGGAATTTCAGCCCGAGCCGAAGGCGAGGGCGTAATTGAGCCGAGCATGTTATAACCAATACGCACGTATATCGTACGACGTTTTTTAACACACTTGCGAGTAAACAGGAAAAAAAAAACATTTTAAATAAACTGAATCTGTGAATGCACACTGTTGCTTTCCCGCCATTTTACCAGCGCGCTTGAATAGCAACAGTGCGCTGCTCACTAGCTGGAGTGGTGCGGCGGCGATCAGTTCCATATTTGAAATGGCAAATAATACTGTTATGGAATTTGTATGGACTATAACTTAACTATTTGCTTTGATAACACACGCGTTTTTTATGACCCGCTTTACATATTTAAAACCGGTGGAATTATATCAGTTTTACGAGAGAGGGTGTTAAAAAACTCCTATCTCAACCAAGCCAGGTAAAGAAGGTCTGAGAATGATAGAATTTCATTAATTCTCTTTACAGAGGCAAAAGAGCGACCAGTGAAACGTAGTTCCAAAGGTAAAACCGTATATTCTTGCTGTACTGTCTATCCGACTAATTTGATTCAACGCTTTTGACTCACAAACATGCCCTCTGTAAAGACTAAAGGCCCTTAGTGCCTGACGTTGTGGAGATTAGACCGAAATGAAACGGTGCGGACCAGTGTCCTGATATTTCGAGAACGAGGTTTTAGATATACAACATTTTAGATTTAGTTTTTACGATATTAGTTTTAAGAGACAAATTTTTAAAGAAAAATAAATTTTTAAAAACCCGTTCTTCTTGGTACAAACTGAACTCATTAAAACAGCGTCAATAGCGTTAAAAGTAGGTGGCTTTAGTCACTAATAGTATACCTACTCGTAAAGAAAAGTTTTCGATAAAGGGGTCTGTAAAAAACGGAAAAAGTAGTTGAATATTTAATAAGACTTTCAGAGTCATCAATACTCATCAATGGTAAATATTTACCAATAATCACCAACATTTGTTATGGGTTGGCATTATGCTTACCATGAGCCAAACGACCTGCTCGCCTCGTTATCCAATGGTGCAAAAATAAGGCTGTTGAAAATGATGCGACGCTTGGCAAACGAATTTTAACTTTATAACAACATCACTATGGTTGCATAAGGGTTGCATGATAATGTATCCTTTCACGTAAAATTCAACAACTCCACTATCCGCATCCACCATTTTTAACCTATTTCAAAAAGGAAGAGGTTTGATTGGATGTATTCTTTATGTGTGTTCACCGATTTATCTGTCAATTGTGGACCGATTTTGAAAATTTTTCACTTTTTTTATTTGAAAGGTTATACTTTCAAGGTGGTCCCAAACAAATTTTATGAAAAAATACCACCTAAAGATGGAAATTGCGAGAAGAAATCACATATATATCGCGATATTTGCATCGCAGGAAAGGTACGCGGGAAATCGGTTCCCGCTTTTTTATGCGAAATTTTACATGTTAGGTATTACGTCAATCTTTCCTTCTGTTCATAATACACTGTTTGTACAACAAGGCTTTTATTTTAGGCTTACCTGTGGTGAGTAGATCCATCTGAATAATCCAAAATTAGAAATCGTCCTTTTATTGAATGAAACAAATTTAAATTTTGTTAAGTATTTGAACGAAAAAATAACAATCTACCTCAATTTACCTGAGGACTATAAATAGATTATAATTATTATACTTACCTCGACAGATTTCGTAAAAGAGACATCATTCGAGAAACTGAATAATAGATCGCGACTTAAATATCCTATAAAACCGAGAGATAAGTACATCCAATCAGGGTCTTATCTCAACAAAGAGCTTTGATTCCCGCTGATCTGCCAACCAGTTCTCGTCATCTCAGCTGAATTATTATTTTGTAAGTCATTTTCTATTAGTCAGCAATCTCCGTCGGACAAATTCGTAATCAAATTAAAAATTCATCTTGATTTCGCTTTTAGGGCAAGGGATTCGTAATACTTTATATCTACAGTTTCAGATTAGGGCGCCAAGGCTCCTTTTGTAAATTAAAAATTCTTTCCGCGGCAGTTTTACAGAAAGAATAAGGCTCTTATAAATAAAATTATGCGATGGTTTAGTTAAACTATGTTTAGTCATTGTTGTTCTTTAACAATTTGAAACTGAATGGAAAGAGACAAAACATAGTTTAACTATTCAACCGTTTAACATTGTTAAATAAACAGTATTAAAGGATACTTTATTTAAACTATGTTTTGTCTTTGTTATTCTTTGACAAAATCAAACTGAATGGAAAGATACAAAACATAGCTTAACTATTCATCCGTATAACATTTTTTATTAATAAGAGCGTAATAATTAGTCGCAAAACTCAAACCATTAACGTGCTTGTTGTTAATGGAAAATTTAATGTACAAGCACTTGTAAATTCTTTCATCAAAACCATGTTAGTGGTAGGACTAGCTCTTCTGCGAGTGTCCATCTGGGTTGTTACCACCGCTTTCCTCGTGAAGTATGCCGTCAAGCAGTAATGTGCAAGCATTAATGTGTTCCGGTTTGATGAGCAGAGTAGCCAGTGAAATTATTGGGCTTATGAGACTTAATATCTAACGTCTCAGTCTAACGAGTGCACTGCAGTGCCGCGCAGGCCTTTGTGTTTCAAAGTTCTGAGTGACACTGCAATTGTTATGGGCCGGCGTTATGCTTAACATCAGGCAAATGACCAGCCCGTCTCGTTACCAAATAGCAAAAAAAAAGCTCATAAAATTCACTTATCAAACTTGAATAATAGCTAGTCAACTGAGCGTTCGAAAATGTCCTACCACCGTAGTTGCATCACGATGTTTTCCTTCACTGAAAGCTCAAGATCATAGCAATCGAACCATCGATCCAAAGATTGGCGGCCACTGTGCCATCGTCGCCTTTAAAATATATATGAATCAAATACAAGCAGTCCTATAACTAGTTTTTCTCATTTTTAGTGTTTATCAAAACGGTTGGTTTCTCATCAGAACCTTGAATGTTTGTTTCTCTATAATCTGTATGTCTACATAATTATGTTATGTATGTAAGAATATCTCTACATGTAATATTTGAGAGAAACAATAGTTATGCAGAAAATTTTATTTATCAAATGAAACTTAGATGTTAGTTTTGCCAATAAAAAATACTGATCGCGCTCACTCTTCAACGACTCAAAGGAATGTAATAAAACAAGAACTCTTTTTGTCTGGGAGCTCACAATTTCTTCTATCTTTAAGAAAGTTATTTGTTAGTTATATTATAATATCTATTTGTAGGTTACTCCTACGTACTAAAAGTATTTGACTTCACGAGCAAAGCGATGGTACCGACCCAGGCGGACTCTCGCAGAAAAGCTAGTCCTACCACCTTGTAACCGCTTTTTCGTCAAAAGTCGTAAGTCGGTCACCTTCCTCTATTAAACATTAATCGATAGCTAGCCTGCGCTCATTCGGACCTTGTAAACAAATAAACAAAGTTTCATGCCACCACTGCGGCGCTAAACAACGGCTATTAGTTTTATTTACGCCATTGACAACCATTAAGAGAAGTTTTTGTCCGTTTTGTACCTCTAAACACGCAATCCTCGCGTCCTTTAGGAAAACTAGAGACAAAATGTCGTAGAATTTGGTAGTACAGTAAATAGGTTCGTAGCTTTCTAGGAACATATTATATGATTGTAGCCCTCGTAGCTCGCAGCGTAGCTAATGTCGTAGCATGTTTCGTATCTTCACGCTGTCACTCAACCTCAAAGCTACATTGTAAAAACTAAAGGACACATAAAATAGTCCACCAATTTATTTAGGTATTTTAATTTTCATTCGGTTTTCTCGTGCAAGTTATGAGTGGCTCGGAGAAAGAACATTACGAGTGGATTAAAAGTTTATGCAAATCAAATGTGAATCTCACGCGAAAAAAGTTTTATCAGCGCTATTTTTATAGTAAATGGGCTTGCATTTGGCCTCAGTTGCAATTGCAGTCGACAATGTGGCACGCTTGCCCAGTTGCTTGCAGTTGCAACAGTGAACAGTTGTTCACTTTTGTTTCAAGAACCCAATATTATAGTTTGCATAACCCACAGGCAGGTTATAAACATATTTGTTCATTTCATCATACTTAATTGATGATAAGTAACATGGTTCCTGTGGTTGAGGTATCTATGTAACTCACTGCAGTGCAGGCCTTAGTGTTTCAAAGTTCTCTATGGCACTGCAATTGTTATGGGCCGGCGTTATTAGGTACCATCAAGCAAATGATCCAGTCATCTCGTTATCAACAAGATAAAAAAAACTAAAGTCCCTGTGTGCGTGAGCTGTTGTTACAAAGTCAAATAACTGATATAGCTTACACACAAACCCATTACCAGACTGCGAATAGCGGTTAACAATATATATGCGGCCTTTTAGCGGGTCACGTATTTTTACTATTGAATGGGGGTAAGCCGCGTTCCAATTTCGGGATCACATTACGCTAGGGACTAGTCATATACTACCTACTCGTATATCTAGGATGTAGAATCTGGCAATCATTCGGGTTAACGAGCGGTTAAGTGGAGTGGAGATGTGGTGGCAACGGCAAACAATTATTGGCAAGTCACGCTTAAGGATGGCTATACATGGGCACCTAGAACAGTTAACCGTCGATCGGGGCGCTCGAGCAGTCGATTTAACCACATGAAAATGTTTTTAAATTCTCCTGTAGCCGCTTTCATCATCGTTGTTCGATAATTCTTTAGCTGCTATATATTATTGTTTTTATATTTTGATAAAGAAGCATTATTGTTACAGAGAAAAGTGTGTAATTAACACTATTGGACAGCCATACGCATGGCTTCATCGGGTGGCCAAGTGGAATCTTGTACTAGTTTATAGGTAATTGATGTAATTTGAAAGTTTGCAATATAATAGTGACTAGGTTTTTTCTGAACAAGCATGCTGTACCATCGACTGTATTATTAGTTTTGAACATTCAGTGATGTCATAGTCAATGTTAACAATTTAAATAAAATAAAAGAACATTTGTACAGTCGCAGTTAGGAAAGGTACGTCACATTAAGGTCTATTTTTGTTTTCACAGTAGTTGTTTTGTGTTAAGACTCCTTGGTTAAACGTTTTTGTCTAGTCTATGTCAGTATTCTGTTACCGTGACAACGATTCTGTTATAATAAGATTTATTAACAAAGAGAAAATGAGTTGGAAAGTGCAATTGGTACTGACAGACTTTGGCGGTTAAATAAAACAAATTGATTTATTTTTCTGAATAGCCAGGCCACTAAGAAGATTTTATGTTGGTGTAAACTAGACATAGGTTAAAGGTGAATGTTATTTAAACCTTTGTTATCACTGCATTAGTAATGCATAGTAATAGTAGTCTGCTAACTGCCATAAGATCAAAAGGTACTAAGTGTCCTTACGTGTTAAAGGAAAAAATTTGGAAACTGACGAAGGTATTCTTACCATGACTATACATATAAATGTCCTACCTTGAATAAGTAAACTCATTCAGAATGGACAAGTTGTACTCGTATTACGATTCCGTGAAACAATTGAGTAACAAATCAATTAATTGGCATGACTCAGTGGTAATCCCAACAGCGTACCCATTGCAGTCGTGTACCGTAATGAATCGTCACTATAGTCCAGTGAATAGAAATAATGCTTTTCGCTAAAGGCAGGAAGATGTACAGTATACCTATAAGTACAAAAGATCTAGGCTGTTGTTAACTTAGCAAAAGGCATCTCAGTCTCTCATCAGCATCCCCTAGCTCGTTCGCTTTCTCTTTCAAACGCCTTTGAACCTGTGTTTCAGTCAGCATCGGATTTTTGCGCGCGTGTGAATAAAGTATGTGCTATATAACGTTTCTGTTTTACTGGCCAATATTCAGCGAAAAGATTTACCGACAACCTTTGAAGCATTGTAGTTACCGACAAAGTAACGAGACAAGCTGGTCCTATGACTGATGATGAGCATAACGCCTGGCGCCTGCCCAGAACATTGAAATACTAAGCCCGTACACCTAATGCATGATTGATGGATAAGCATCAATCACGGACCACGCGAAAACCATGGAAAAACTACGATCACCACATGATGCATATCGTACCGTCTATGAAGCTTGGTAGAAATGTAGTCCGAGCGCTAACCGTACCACGGTTAGAAATAGTGAAAGAGACGAACCACAGCCGCTTCTACGATCTCTACTAAAAAAATAGTTTCACAACCACTGCGTATTCAGTGCAGAAGCCGCGGTAAATACGCTTTGGTGCGCAAGTGATATAATTATGTAATAAAATATTTAAATGTTATGGTGTCACTTTTTCTTAATTTAATAAAAAAAACTACGACAGAACGTTCAACTAAAATCAAACGCATCGCCATTTTCAACCTTATTTCAATACAAAATAATGATGTCTGTAAAGGAGCGCGTTAAAAGCGACGTTTGCTTTTGCAAATATGTTAATAGGATCAGTAAACGTGCGTCCGAGGACCATGGCCTACTTTTCCGTCCAAGTGAGGGGCGGATCCAAGACGGAGCGAAGTGGGGCAGCTGGCCTCAGGATCCTCCAGTTAAACTACCATTTTTCACGACCTTCAATATGAAACTCTGTCACCAACCTCTTTGTGTTGAAGCAGCTGCAACTTGAAGCCAGTTTTCATTCTATTTTTAGCGTGTTTATTATAAACTACATCGTCTATAATATGGGGTGTGCAAAGTAATCAGTTAAATTACTGGGCCTATATATGAGACTCAGGGTAATGAGCGCAATGAAGTGTCACGCAGGTCTTTTTGTTTTAAAGTCCTGGGTGGCACTGCAATTGTTAAGCTTACCATCAGGCCAACGACCAGCTCCTCTTGTTACGCACTAGTATATAAAAGGTAATGGTCAAACGATAACTTATAGAGAGTTAAAAGAAATTTCAATGAATAAAGTTTAGGCTTACCAAGTTACCAACTAATGAATCATATCACTGGTTAGTGATCGGATCACTATAATTGTTGTTATTGGTTGTCATCTGCCGAGTTTGTTTACATTACTAGACAAGTACTATAGAAAACCAGGGTATAAATGCATATTTATAGTAACGTGAAAGGATACCATGTGCCCCTGTGAATGTGTTTAATTTAAGGACATTTTGATCCGGGTTCTTCACGACGCCCCTTCTGACCAAAACCCTTAATACACACATACACGTCCCCCTCCTGGGTCATCTATTGCGTTCGCGCCTAGCCTCTTCATTTCCATTAGGGACCGATGCTCACCGTAAATCCTTATAATGAAGTTTGTGCAAACTAGATAATGAAGGTAGAGGAATGTCTGGTAGATTAATAGAAGCCTATAAGATACTATTAAGCGTGTGATCAAATTGTTAGTAATTGTAGCTGTTATGGGGCCGTTGATTGCTTATTAAGTACAAGGCGTAGATTAATTTAATGTGTGGATTAATAGTGGAATAATAATGAGTAAATTTATAATAATAAGCAATAAGGGCAATAATGAGTTTTAGCAATAACTAGTTTTATTTCATCAGCACACTTTTTGCATCATCACTTTTGAGACTCAGGTTATTTTAATAGAGTAAGACCTCTACATATAATAATAATTATGATAATTTATTATAGTAATCGTAACTGATATCATAAGTTTATCGTGCCTAAATACCGATATATTAATCATGGCAGAAATAAATATATACCTACACTTCAAGAATTTAGTTGCTAAGTTTACCACTTTACGTAACTGAAGATATCAGATACTAGCTGGAAATAAACTGCGTATTCCAGAACAAAACCGAAGGAGAGATTACATTCATTCGCTTCATCGCATAGTTATAACAGCATTTCTAGCTAAGTAACCTTTTTTCAGACGGCGGCGGCGGCGAGAGAAACATTCGCCTAGAACAAACGCTCAATTAGAGCAACACGGACTAGATCACGCGGTGGTCGTGTTGCACTAATGGTCGGGCCACACTAACAATGCCCATTATTGCGATAAAAACGGCGTTAAAATATGTCACAAAGTCACGACTGAGTGGCATCAAATGCGCCTAACGTCAAACGCCAATGTGAAAACCGTTACCAAATTAATGTCATAAGTCGAAGCTACACCTACATTTAATGTCTATTAACGCGTTACTCAACAGTATTAGCTGCAAGTGTGGCCCGAGCATTAGAACAAATGCTCGCTCATGACAATGAAAACGCAGCGTAAAAGCGCGATATCTCCAAACATCTGCCCTTAGCATTTATCAGACATAGAAATTATACACCTCCATTTCAAGTATTTTATTACAAAGTAAGAATTACACAATAAAACTGACGGCGATTATTTAAGGATGGCAACAAAACAGATATCTACCCTTTCATTTAACGGTCTGGGCTCAAAATACCGTTTAACGTGGCTGCCCTGGGTACAATGGCGATTTATCCAGCCAGGGATTTCAAGTGTTGAGTACCGAATATTAATCTTATTTTCACTGTTTAGCTTAAATTGATATTTCTTGTTGAGTGGAACAAATGTGCGACTTTATGATAGGGTCATTTGTTTGTTTGATTGTGTTTTATAAACCAGCAATGAAATCGTGATCTCATGCTTTGATCTATTTCGCTTGGGTTAACTAATGAACTATAAAACGTGGTAAAAAATAATGTAACTGCTAAGTGCTAGCCAACTTAATTTTTTAAACCTAGTTTGGAACTGGCTCTAAAGTGCAGCTGGCAGAACACGCCGACAGGTATTTAGATGCAGATTTCTAACTTGTAGGTGGTAGCTAGCCAGGCGAGCACTAGAAAATGCTCTACCACCATGTCATGTCTACATCACGATGTTATCCTATACCGACTGGTCAAGCACTTTGTAAAATTCAAACCATCGATCTAGATCTACGGCAGACGTGTCACAAACATTTGAAGCACGGGTCACACCGGATGCGTGTCAGCGCAACTACGTTGTAATGTATGGATTATTTTGGGATATGACACACCAAACGCACGATGCTGTAGTTGCACAGTGTACAGAATCATGCGTTAGGAGTGTCAATTCCCATAATATTCATACCATATACATTACATCATCATAGCTGCGCTACAACGCTCTGCGCTGCAACGGACACGCATCCAGTGTGACCCGCGCTTAACTCATCATCGCTTTATATTAAATGAGTAACTAAAGTATAGAATTTTGCAATTTGTACTTATATTAGTTATAAACACCTTTTCCACCGCTACATTTAGCTAATACCTATTTCTATGGCCACGGTCACTTCCGCCCATTATCCCCGGCAAATTTCATTACGACTGCGGCTGGAAGACTTAGGGGCACCTTAGACGCTCAAGCAAACTTACGTTTGCTTGTCAGAATAACAACGCTTTTGCGTCAAGCGCGTATTTCGTGATACTCGAAATGCGCGCTTGACGCAAAAGCGTTGGGATGCCCCTATCTTTCTAATGTTCAGTATCCAAATACCAATATGACGCGTGGCACTTGACAGCCATGTCTAAAAAGCCTCCCATTGTGATAAAGATTACAATTTATGATTAGTTTTAAGTTTGTCAATCGTATATTTAAAAATGCCTGGCTAGCTGGAGGTTTATTTCTAATCTAACATTTATTTCTGATAGTCTAGTAAAAATTAATCGAATATCAATAAAACATTTGAAGCTTTTTAAAACCTTCAGTCCCTACCTAATATAAAAAAATGTTATTTTTAATATTTTTCGCATTAAAGTGGCTTTTAGTAATTCTTTTTTGCATTTCTAACATATTGAATTTGACAACTTCCAATGGTTTTCATGGTGTTTATTTTACGTTACACTTGTCTACCTGTGACTAAGTACTGTAAGACTAAGTACTTAATGACCAAAGTTCGGTCCATAACCTTTATACAACAAATCACGTCTACCCTTTACTCTGCTTCCACGTGAAAGAACGACAAACCAACAAACACACTTTCCCATTTACAATAATACGAGTTCCATACATAGCTATGCTTCTGCTATTTTCGTACCATTTATATTACTAATAGAACTAATTTCAAAGTCCAAACAGTCAACATTTCGATACTGTACAGTAATGTTCCATCTAAGCACAGCGATCTGTAAAATTTCCGGTCCATTGCACACAATCTCAATAACTGTTAACCTGTATTGGGTATTGATAATTCACTAGATGGAAAGGGTTAGGGTAGTTCTAAGCCTGTAGTTATTGTGTAATGGTGAATAGTGATAGGGCTCTTAAATGAGCGAAACTATCCTATATAGCGATTTTCATGCCACCCAAACCATTACAGTGTTAATTATTATTGTATTGGCGAATTTTCGTATAGCAATTAGTGCACGTAGTTTTTATACGACTTTGGAAAGGAGTGTAGGTAATGTTTTAGGGTTCATATGCCTCCTGATGAGCACACATTTTTCTACTTCAAAATCCGGGCAAAATACCTTATAAACGCTTACACACTCATACCCCCGCACTAGGATTCCCTGTGTCGCAGGTGGCATGGACATACACAGATACACATCACAAACATCCAAGACCCGAGAACAAACTTTATGCTTCCACAAAATCTGCCCCGGCCGGGAATCGAACCCGGGACCCCTCGCCTTGCAGGCAGGGTTACTACCAACTTAGCTACGGAGCCGTCTGATGGTCAGACTTATAGGTACGGTTTTTAAAACTTTCGAACAATTCATGGCGGTAGAAAAACATGCTGCATAAAATTATTGAAATAACAATACGTAAACTCCCTCTAGCGAATAATTTTACTGTTTTTAGTGACTCTGAAGCTAAATACCTGAAGTCAGCGAAGCGTAAGTTGTATTGTGCTTGGAGTAGGTACTGATACTCATTGTTTCAACGGAAAGTCGGCCAACTGTCATGTTGCAACCGAATCGGTTCACAGGTTAAAAATCCAGTGGTTGAATAATCAATCATATTTAATTTCGGTGGTTTTTTTTTCAAAATTAATTGACCATTTTCGAGGTACGACACCTTATCCAATAAAAAGAGAATCATTAAATTAGGACTACACTGTAAAAAGATAAGGGTAGCGCATATATTAATGGCCTTACTAATGAAGACTGTGTAACGGTTGAGTAGTTACTCAATGTTTTGTCACTTTCGATTCCGTTTAAAATTGTCAAAGGACAACAAGGACAAAACATTGTGTAACTATAGTAGTACCGTTATACACTGTTTATTAGTAAGAGCCTAAAAGTACACGAGTCGACATGACAATCTCCTCTGATTACTCGTCGGTTAAAAACTTCGCAATGTTTCAAGATTACTGCATTACCTACTTACCGTAGGTAACTTACAAATAGTAGGAATAATTCTTTTGCCAATGTCTGTCTGGGTTTGTTACCACCGCTTTGCTCGTTTAGTCTGCCGCCAAACAGTAATGTGCAATTACTCTGTGCCGATTGATGAGCAAAGTACCTAGTCAGTGAAATTATACCAGGCTTAGCGCGCAATAATGCAGTGCCGGGCGGCCCTTTGTGTTTCAGTTCTGAGTGTCACTGCAATTGTTACGGGCTGGAGCTATGCTTATCATCTGGCGAAAGACCCACTCGTCTCGTTATCCAATAGTATAAAAAAGTCACTTCACGTTGGTCATTTTTATAATGTTTTTTAAATAAAATATTAAAAGTTAACGAGCACATCAGCGGGCAACGTAAACGCGACCGAGCCTTCAATTTAATTGTTTTTTAGTTTATTTATCAAAAGTAGAGAGGTAGCGCCTAGAACTGTACAATTTACTTCCGAGAAATACTTGTTCCTTTATTTACCGGTCTTCGCAATATTGCTCTCAACGGAACGCTTCATAAGACACCGGATAAATATTTCTTTATCATCCTGAGGACGTGACTCTCGGAGGTCTTTTGTAAAGTTTATATATCTGCAAATTACTTAGTAATACATTTTAAGAAAACGGGCTTAGTACAAAATAATACAAACAATAATAATACAAGTTAAAATTAATTAAAGACGTGACTGAGCTAAGAACATTAATTATTATAATCCGTATCATTAATATTATCTACAATAACAAGAGTAGTCAGCGAAATTACTGGGCTTATGAGACTTAATACTAATGTCTCAGGGTAACGAGCGCACTGCAGTGCTATCTTCATGTCTCAAAGGTCTGGCTGGCACTGCACACCAGGCAATCCATCTCCTCGTCTCGTTATCAAAATATATTAAAAAAGTTAAGCATCAACATATTCGGATCGAATATAACAAAGTTTAATAAAAGTTACATAAATTTAAACAAAACCATTATAAACTAGGGCAGTGTTTTATGAACAAAATGGAGAACTACAACCATTGTTTCATGAACAAAACAATTCTCCTATTATCGATAAAATAGGAAAAGTTTTAATTTGGACGACGTTGTTATTATAATCATCGCTCAGAAGCATGTCATATTGATTGACCTACTTAGAAAATATAAGACTAAATGTGGGTCAGACTTAGAAAACAATTAGACGGACGCTTGGAACCCACTAGGGAAGCGTAGTAGATAAGCTAGCTTGTCTGTTAGATATACCTAATAGTGAGTGTCACACACGCATACTAAACTCACAGTAGCGAGCGTCCATCGCTTAGACGAAGTACCTACCTTATACTCTATCTACGGTCCATCGGGTTAGTATCTCGATGTGAACGTCTAATTTTTCGTCTCGTTTTTTTTAAATGTTCCTGTGGCGCAAGTAGTACGAAACATTGCGATCAATAGCGATCGCTAAATTGACAGTTCGATACGTTAAAATTAGAAATAGTTAGGGTCGTTGTTGATTTTTTTCGAAAACGAAACACAACCTTTTTCCGGAGAACGAAAATTAATCTCCGAAACTAGTTTTGCGACGACAAGTTTTGTTGTAATATGTTATCGATTGCATTTCCTACACAATGAAGTTCAATGTTCATTGCATTGACCGAATAACTAATTTTGTTATTTTCGTGTGAAAACTGTGGCGAACGACGATAAAACCATAATTATATACATTTATGTTAAAATAGTCTTCGTTCCATATGAGTCCAGTCTTCGTATTGTGAGATACACATATTTGAATGTATGAAGTGAATATTTGTATCTCACATTTCGAAGACTCGTTTTTTGGAACGAAGACTCAAAAGAATAATATTTAGAACCAATACCTATGAGTATTTATAAATAAGCCGTTTTTGCAGACGGTCACTTCAGAGGCTAAGTAGCTGCAACCTTCATCAACTCCAGACATTGATTCCAAACATGAAAGCCTTCATCATCATAATAGCGCACCGAAACTTCAAACTTCAGACCTAACGACACTCGACACGTCTTTGTTCCACGTTAAATTGGGTGCGTCCACAAAACTTGTCCGAAATTGAAAGCAATAAAACAACAAAGGGTTGTAAATAATTGCTAATGAACCCAGGCTCACTTGAGGTTGGGCGAAGCAAGGATGTTCTTTCAGGTGCTTGAACCCCTGAAAACTATGTAACACCAGGAAACTACTCAAAAGGACTTGATAATAGATACCTAGGTACTATAACAAGCGTACAAGACGCGCGCCCGGGACATGTTCAAGACAATATGTAAACGCTCAAGGTAACAAAAATTTAAGAGCGGGTCCCTTTTTTTTGTCACCCATTGAAAAACTCGTTTACGAGCTTACCCCTCCGCGCATGCAATAGCATGATAAAGCAAAGGCAAGCAATAATTTATTTTTACTTTAACTTTACTGTAGGGATTATACATAGGACAATAAAATTTATTGATAATTAATCATTACAAGTCATACTAGTTTAAAAAGATACGAAAAAATGATCACAATACATCATTATAAATTTTGTGATTAAATAATACCTATGCTAGGTACTTAATTAAGTTACGAACTAAGTTCAGATGTTCGATTGTTTTTGACGCGATCACTGTCTGGGACAACTAATTACTGATTACAAAACTAATACAACTTTTGCATGCAAACAAAATTAACGTGAGCCAGGATTGAGTAAAGTAGAAGTTTGCTTAGCTAGATCTCACCTTTAGAGCGGTATTAAAGATAAGTCCTTACGAAGTCTCCCCAAAAGCAAGTCCTTGATACGACCATGCACTCGAGCTTGCTCTGTCGGTGTCTAATGTCAAAGTTCGGAATGGCCGCAAACTGTAAGCTCGTGGACTTGGCAAAGTTTGCCGTTTACCGTGAAAATCGTCTTTCGAGGGTAATTTAGGTGATCCACTGCCCGAGGCAGCGCGTCTTGTAAACAGAAACTTGGTTTGGCAGCCAGCTAAAGATCTGTGCAGCTACCTATAGTTAGGTATAGTACCTTGAACCTAGCGGATCTTGAGTGCGAGCCTACACTTAGGGATAAGTATCTACTAATAATAATGTTAAGCATCAGTTATTACATCCTGTCTTTATACTTAGGACATAATTTTTACGCTTATACAAGTAGGTACTTATCCGCACCTACTATATCTTAGAGGAAAAATACTATTAATCAATGTATGTAGTTATGTACTATATTCGTAATATAATCCGTACAATAAATGCGAGTGTGTTTCTCTGTTTGTTGGCTAGTTGGTTTGCCCTTTTTTCACGCAGCAACGATCGACGTGGTTTTTGGCATAAATATAGTTTATGAACCGGAGTGTAACATAGGCTACTTTTTATCTCGGAAAATACTTTTTATCTCGGCACGGTTCCTGTGAGAACGCGGATGAAACCGCGGGCAGAAGCTACCTAATATAAATGCGAAAGTGTGTTTGTAGGTTAATTTGTCCTTTCACGCATCAAACGGTGTAACCGATCGACGTGATTTATTGCATTGATAAAGTTTATGGACCGGAGAGTAACATAAACGTGCTTAAAGGTTCTTGGCTAGTTTTCTTTTAACGGCCTCAATGTGGAATTCTAACCCACGACATCCTGAAAATGTGTGCGTAAAAGACGCACACATTTACCACCTTAGCTTACCTATACCTACCTACCTACCTTACCTTAGATACCTTATGTATCTACGCACATTCTCAGCGTTTCAAAATCTATATCCTCCATTTCATTAAACAGATTAAAACATAAACCGACAGGTACCTAAGTACTTAGTACCAAATGACCGCAAGACGTGGCGAGGCAAAAAGCTTTTTTAACATTCGCTTGAAGTTGAAAGTCCAAGTAGGATTATTCCAAAGGTCGTAATGGCTTCTTAATGAGGACCGGCAAAAGGCGAAGAGACAATATTTACGCTCATTTATAATGAGCAGGGTCCCCTTCCTTATGGACTGGGAGCTAGTTGTTAATTTGACTGAGGTGTTTTACCGTGACTCTTCTGACCTATGGCTATTTTTTTTTATTTGACTTTTAAATATCTTACAAAATTCCTACACGTCTCATTTCGCCAAAAGTACATTTGCTGTAAAGCCGGTTAATTGGGTCCGGGCATTGTCATTGTTTTAAATATACAGTCAGTCTTAATTGGTCTTAATGGAGGCACCTATCTAAGGCTGATATTCAGAGACGAGTCTAAGGCTGATATTCAGAGACGAGTCTAAGGCTGATATTCAGAGACGAGTCTAAGCGTGGACTTTGTCTTCCTTATGTCAAAAAGTAGTGCTTACGCTCTAATTTGTATTCAGAGACATTTGGAACACTACTTAAACTTAGCGTATGCTAAGCAAAGCCTGAATAGGCAATATCGACTACTTTAGCCGCTCTCAAAACAAAAGTGGCGCCACCAAATGATAACGGTAGAAACCATGATAACCAAACATTGAAATGTCAAACTTCAAAACTAACATGTTTCATTTATTATAATACCAAAGTAGATTTATAGCATTAATATTGTTGTTTCACTCACTCCAGAGACATTTTGTATATCGCTATCTTTGTTGTATTGCTATTCATACATAAATGATAAAACCGGTAAACGTTCCGGTGAAAAAATTAAAAACCTAACAGCCATAGATAACGAGAGTGTGATCTTAGCTTAGACCGTGCACGAACTTTGTTTCTGAATACGAATTCGATTGAGCGGCTTAGCCGATGCTTGGCTAAGACAGTTCTTAGATCGTTTTAAGCTGTCGTCTCTGAATATCAGCCTAAGTATATTAGGCTGACAGGTTACTTATTATAAACGTACTTTATAAGTTCATTGCAGTAAGTTTTTAAACTCGCATGGTCGATCACTGACTTCTTGCTGACATCAGTATTAGCCCACTAGGTTATAAAACCGAATACTAATCGTGTTATTTTTATTTGGTATGAGTTTTCGGTTGATATAATTATCTATAGATATACGAACTAAACAGAAAGAAAAAATGGTTTTGGTAGATCGTCTTAGAGTGATCACCAGTTTTTCAATTATGTAATTAGACCTTTTTTTTCGTAAATTGTACCTTAAATTTATACCAACCTTGCATTTCTTCTACACGTTATTTCTATTTACCGATGGCTCTTACACTATCCTTACAATTCAACTGATATATCACATTATAATGCGTCCGCAGCCTCTAGAAATGAAGGTTGGACTTGGGACTATATGAAAGTGGTTACGCTTATTGAAAACTAAATGAACATTGGAATAGAGGAAGGGTAAAATCTAATACATTTACATATTTCCTAATAGACAAGGAATTTTAGTTAGAATCCAGGACAAAGTAAAGTTCATTAGTAGGCAATTAGGCATGAAAACAGAATCATCGGATTACACCGCAATCACTTGCTTTATTTCAGGCGGAAAGAGCGGACAGTAATGTAATATACCATTACCTACATCACTAGGAAAATGAGCTAAAAAAGACAGAACAAAGACGATAACTTTTGTATTTTTGTCTTCTGAATAAACGAAAAATAATAAGGGTATTGAAACAGCCAAGTTTGAATTTAATTAACATTTATTTTGCACATAATTATTTATGTACCTACCTACAATCTAACAGAGAAGCTTAATTTAAATTGATTCATTTACATGATACATTATTAATATATTAAAACACTATGCGACACTAAGTTAAAAGTATGGAAGCCAGACTAAAAGGTTCATAATATCTCAGACTGACGAGTGAAGTAGGTAATGTTCTGCTTGCCAACCTGGATAACTGTTTACCAAGGCAAAGAAACCTCTCCTTTTGTCAGTTCTGGATAGTATAGGGTCATATTTTAAAAAATATTGTCAGTTGTTATACAGGGCGAGTTTGAATTGGTATGTTAGCCCAGAAGGGAGTGATTAGGACCATGATTGTCTACAAATTGTGAGAATCTCCCTTGGAAATACGTCATTCCAAATTTCCAGATAAAAAATTCATTCGCTTTAATCGTGAAGCACCTACGTAGCATTTCTGGATTTATTTATAAGTGTCTTCTAATCAACATCATCATTTAAAATGTTCCAGTGAATCAGCTGATATAGGGCTGCCCGGAAGTTCTATAGTAGAATTTTGACGTAAACTTTAAATACCATTTATTTAGTGAAAAATTCCGAATTTCAAAAACTCGTAAAACAAATGTTGTTGACCTCCAGGAGTACATTGACCCCTTTTCACGAGAACATACCAATTCAAACTGAGGCCAGTATAAAGACACCAGACACTGCGGTCGCTGTTTTACTTGGTATTAGGTAACAATCTAATTATTTATTATCTATCTAAAACAGCAGTGCAAGTACCGATCTTTTCCTTAAATAAAATTGACAGTTCAAATGGTTAAAAATTTAAATTAGAGATAGGTAGTTCTTGACTTTTTCGAAACGAAACGAAGCCGAATCTACTTTCTTCAATATGAAGTGAATATTTGCATTTCACAATTCGAAGACTGGTTTATGGAACGAAGCTATTTTAACATAAATGTGTGAATGGTTTTATCGTCGTTCGCCACGGTTTTCACACGAAATTCACTTCACGAAATTAGTTATTCGGTCAATGCAATGAAAATGAAACTTCATTGTGTAGGTAGGACATGCAATCGATAACAGATAAAAAGTAAAACTTGTCGTCGTCGCAAAACTAGTTTTGGAGATTCTCGGGAAAGGTTGTTTCCTTTTCGAAAAATACCAACAGAAACTACATACTTCTAATTTTAACATTTCGAACTGTCAATTTATCGATCGCTATACCTCGCAAAGTTCCGCACTTGCCCCACAATTCTTAATTTTTTCTAGCTGACGTGAAATTAAAAACGTTTTCACACTATAAACATTTTTATGGAAGTTTAAGAGATGCTGCTTTTTCCCTGATTATCTATCTATATCTAGGCTATGTTTTATAGTGATACCAGCTTCCGCCCGCGCCTGCGCTCAACTTTGGTACCACTCAATTTTATAACGTTGAACGGATTTTGATGAAATTTTGTACGTAAACAGATAAGATGTCAGAGTAACACTACATTTTATCTTGATACCATTTTGCAATGATTGTAGGTGCGCTACGGGCAAAATCTAGCATGTATGTAATTCAGTATGTCAACTTCTATGTTTTTCTAACCCCGTATGTAATGTACTCTATTTACATATAAGTCGCATAGTGAACGATAAAAAGTAAGACGCTTTCACAATCTCAACATATAAAAATGTGCATAAAAATATATATATATAAAACAAAAATATTAAAAATGGGAAACAAATAAAACTACGATGCTAATTTGGATGGGTAATATGATGTAATCTATTCAAAAAATAAAAGTCTACTGTATATAATTATATACGTATATAAGTCATGTATAAATTGGTGTTATAATTGCACTGATGAAGTCTATTACAATTTTAATTAGTGGAAGATTTATTTTGAAACGATATACTACTCTTAAAAACTAGTTACACAATTCTAAAAGGAAATGCATTGATCTCTAACAACTAAATATGAAAATATAAATATACATCATGATTTATTATGACAACTAAAAATATCTAGTGAAAAATCACATAGCGGTTACATTTCGTTTCATTTATCGTAAAACAATATCTTTTGGAATACAGTATTAATAATAACTCTTAAACTATAACAATGGTTAAATAAGATGCGATACAATTTCTTGAATAAATGAAAACCTATCTACAAATAGATAATCTAATGTAAAAACTTTTTTTTTTCATTTTCTTCACTTTAATCGTTAACATAAAAGCACCTTTAGAATAACTAGTTTAGTAAATAATTACTACGGGGAACAAAAGGCAAAACACTTTCAAAAATATACCCGAATGGGCTCATCCATTTCGTCCTGTACCGATTCGGTTTCATACAACGGATTCGTTCCAGATCAACAAGAACCGAGCGGTTTCTATTAAAAACTGGCACAAACCGGTGATAGAACCTGATCGGAACTGGATGCAAAAATTAGCCTCAAAAGCGAACCAGTCTAAGCGATGCAAAGTAAATAAGTAAAAAAAAAACATACAATCCTTATCAATATATTAAGTATATATATTAAATATTAGTGTGTCAATTAAAGTTATACTAATCAAAGTTTCAGGACAGCGTAATGTTTTTCCTGTATTCAAACATAATATTATGCTTTACATCGCCTCAAATGTGGTTTTGGGTATTGGAATTAAAAATAATTCATACTAAAAAGAGCTCTAGCGGTAAAGAAACAAAAGCGAAGATGCGGCGTTATTCACGAAACGAAAAACTTGAAAACAGAAGTTATATAAATAACTAGCAGTGCTTTTAACGTCTGGAAGCGCAAAACATATCAAAACTGAAAATATCGACAAAGGTTTCAATTTTCGAAAACGCAAACTTATTTGTTGTTTAACGAGTTATAAAACTATGATTACTTTTGAAAAACGAATATTTCACAACCCATCTCAAGTGTCAAATAAATACACCAATAAGCATACTCATATAACAAGCGTATTCTCTCATTTATATATCAGCCAACGCAACTTTTGAAATTAGAAATCCAACAGTGTCACTACTAACTTACGATATACTACAAAGTGCAAGGAAAGGGCGTTAAAAAAACTGCGGTTGTTACTAAAACGAAGCGATTCACACAAACAAACCAAACCGAATTAGTGCATCACGTCAATTTAAACTACGTATTTTTTTTTTCGATTTTTTTAAGATCTATAAAATGCATTCTATTTTTTTATATGGCGGCGAGTGTTGGAACGCTCACACGACCGCCGGAGATATACGATCGTTTGAGTATTCCAATTCTCAATATACGCGCCACGTATATACATATTAAACTATTCAAATAACAAGTTTTACCAGCTGACATGAATTACGCACTTTCAGCAAAGAAAAATATGTCAAAACACTACTAACATTTTTTTCGACTTGCGACTAGTGAAATCAACTCTACTCGACCATTTATCGATTAGTTGTTATTTTTATTCGATTATAAAAATCTCGATTAGTTCGTTCCACGAATGCACTATGTTTTAGTATACCCCCTATCTATTCAGACGCCGTGTTTTCAATGTTACGTTACAAGCGTCGATCTATTTTAGCGATTTTCACTTGATCATATAGCTAGTATATGAAAAGGAAGTCATAGATTTTTCCATACAGTCACCAAGACAGTCAAGTCATTTCAAGCTGTATTACCAACTAATAAAATTCATATTCAAATACAATTATTAGTGACTCACTGTATAGGCAATTGTACCAAGCAACATATCATATCGAATTTGTACCGTAACTCATTCCGTTCCCAAATAACCCCCTAAGTTTTTACCTTAATTTTTAGCCAATTTATATAAATTATACAATCATTTTTCGTGTTCAATGACATGTGACCCGAAGAGATTTCTAGATTGCTATCACGAGTGATCGAGTATTCAAGATGCGAATTCCTTGACATTGTGAAAATTCGGAAAAATTAGTCAACTATTTTTTTTACTATTACATACTACAGTCTCAACATCAATAAATAGTTTGCTACAGCAGTATTGGTAATACATTTCTATAAAGACGCAAATATATAGGATATAGAATGAATAAAGTATTCCGTTATAATGTATAATAAAGTATCCCAATATAATGTATGAAATATCCCATTACAATGTATAAATTATCCCGTTATAATATATAAAGTAATCCGTTATAATGTATGAAATATCTCGTTATAACGTATAAAGTATCCCTCGTTATAATGTACAAAGTATTGAATAACTGTGATGTGTTTGGGGTCCATTAATTACGTGAGGTGGTTAGGAGGGGAGGGGGGTTCAAGCCGAATCTCGCCGAATCTCACCAAATCTCAAATGGGGAGAGGGGGGGGGGGGTCTCAGCAAATATCACGTAATTTTTTTTTAACGTGGAAAACTGCATGAGATATGTGTAAAATTAAGTAAAATATGTTTCGCCACTAAAATACTATACGAACGCTGCGTGGCGTACGCCGCATCCGTAGGGGGGGGGGGGGGGCAATCTCACGACATCTAACCAAGGGGTGAGGGTAGATCCAAAAATTGCCAAAATCACCTCACGTATTTCATGGACGCTCCCTTTAGAACTGTTTTTTTAAATGTCAAGGAATCACGTCTAATATTATTATTTATTGTTTAATAACGTATCGATTTATACAGTAGTGTTCGCTGTGCAGTTAGTTCGGGCAATGGTACTAGAGTTGACAAAACTGTTAACTGTCACCGGTGCGCGCCGCCGGGCTTCTATTCCTCTCCGCACGCGTCCTCGCTTATTGTGTCGCCCGCTTTCTCTTGGGAAATGTTTTGACCTGTAAAATAAACGTACATGTTATAGATATAACTAGCTGCTGCCCGCGGTTTCACCCGCTCAGAGATATTGGATTTCATGCGGTTTTGCGCGGAACCCTAATTATTTTTCTATAATAGTAGTAACCTAAGTTACTCCTTATAACATCAGCTATCTGCCAGTGAAAGTCCCGTCAAAATCGGCCCAGCCGTTTCGGAGATTATCCGGAACAGCCAGACAGACAGACACAAATTTTAAAAATTGTGTTTTTATTATATGTACCGTATAATATACTTCCATATACATTTAGTAAAAAGCTGTTATTTTGACATTACAAACAGACACTTCCAATTTTATTTATTTGTGTAGATAGAGTCGACGCCGCAAAGGTATATTTTGTGCAACACTGCGGTCCTTGGACAGCAACTATCCCATTCCTTCCTTGAACAAAACGCGTAAGCGCCGTGAAATTAGTGGCGCTTTCGACCTTTTGATCGCGAGAAAACTACATCTTAGACGCAATCTCGCGTCTGACGCAATTACATAATTATGGTATTAGCGCTGCTGCGGACTTAAGCTTAAAAATAAAAAATGGAACAAGACTTTTGTTTCACACTGCTCCTCTAGTACACATATTACCTCGATGATGTTTATACATTTTTTTTACAATTGAATAACGACACGAGCTGGTCATTAGCCTAATGGTAAGCTCAACGACAGCCCATAACAACTGCAGCGCCACTCAGAAATATGAAACATAAAGGTCTGCGCGACAGTGCACCTTTGTGTTTCAAAGTTGTTGTTATTGACATTCCTCCTATCCGTACTAAGCAATAAATGGCACTCCTCATGGTTTAGCATGCTTGCCTAAAATAAATTTATAAACCTTTGTTTTGAAAATCAAATTACAGCTATTGGGAAACAGACGACGAGGCAATATAAGAAATAGAGGACTCCTCAGTCTCCTATAAGATGCAGGTAAGAATCAAACGCTTGGTACGAACAAACATAATCAGGGAAACGATTCATTACATACCATAATAATATCTATACAAATAAATAAAATTGAAGTGTCTGTTTGTAATATTTAAATAACAGCTTTTTACTAAATGCATATGAAAGTATATACGGTACCTATACCAAAACCACATTTTTTTTTAATGTTTGTTTATTCCGGGTAATCTCCAAAACGGCTCGATCGATTCTGACCGGACTTTCACTCGCAAAAAGCTGATGTTATATAAGGAGTAACTTGGGCTACTTTTATTTTAGAAAAAGAATTAGGGTTCCGCGCTGAAAAATAAAACACATGAAATCCAATATCTCCACGCGGATAAAACAGCAGTCTAGTAGAAGTATAAAAACCAAAGCCACATACCCTTTTTCGCTGATGAAAGTATGCACTTCTTGCAGCTTATGAAGAAAAAGGAGACACGTTAGAGTTAGGCGTTGAAGGCATTAAGTCCATAGTCTTGCAAACCCATCCCGCTATGTCTGCCTTGTCCGCATCCGCGTTACGAATCCAGTCGTGGTTCTGGAAATAATAATAATAAATAAATGAAGCGAATAATAATATATCATTATTTCATTAGCAGAGATCCATAGTTAAAAACATAAGAAATAAGAAATTATATAATTATACCACCCCACCTTGTTAGGTATTGAAAATGTAAAATATGGAAATGTATTACCTATATGTTACTTTTTAAAGAAGAGACGAAAGGTTTCGATAAGTTGTCAAAACGAGAGTGAATAGGTTTCTTCTAAGCAAGCGGTTTACATCGTTGACCTCATCGTCGCTTAACATCTGGTGAGATCGTGGTCAAAAGTAAGCCGAACTGAGGTTAAAAAAAAATCAGGTGGTAGGACTAATCCGCGAGTGCCCGCCTGGGTTGGTACCACCGCTTTGCTCGTGTAGTCTGCTGCCAAGCAGTAATGTGCAAGCGTTGCTGTGTTCCGGTTTGATGAGCAAAATAGTCAGTGAAATTACTGGGCTTACGAGACTTAATCAATGGCAACGAGCGCACTGCAGTGGTGCAGACCTTTGTGTTTCAAAGTTCTGAGTGGCACTGCAATTGTTATGGGCCAGCGTTATATTACCATCAGGCAAACGAACTGCTCGTATCGTTATCCAATACTAGAAAAATATGATTTCTGCTTGCGCTTACCATTAAAGTTTTCAGATCCGCTCTCTCGTCAGGGTTCTTCTTAAGGCAGCGGTCGACGAAATCTTTGAAATCATCACTGAATATCCCAGAAGGCAGCTTGGGCGGCGGCTCGTTGACTATATAGTCGAGGAGCTCGAAGATTGCCATTGGACGTGGGGAATTTGGTGCCTGGAATCAACGTTTCTTTGTATACCAGGTGGTAGGACTAACTCCTATGCGAGTCGGAGTGGGTACCACCGCTTTGCTCATGTAGGCTGCCACCAAGCAGTACTGTGCAATCATTACTGTAATTGCGTTCATGAGCAAAGTAGTCAATGAAATTACTGGGCTTATGAGACTTACTACCTAATGTCTCAGGGTAGCGGGCGCACTGCAGTGCCGCGCAAGACTTTGTGTTTCAAAGTGCTGAGTGCACTTGGCACTGCAATTGTTATAAACCGGCGTTATGCTTACCATCAGGCAAATGACCTGTTATCTCGTTATCCAATACAATAAAAAATATCTGGAACCACTGATCCGATTCTTTCACTAATGGCTATTTTCAAACAAAAAAAAGAAGTCGACAGATAGCTTACAAATTCCTGAATAAACGTTTTATTTCTTTCTTTCTTTGTTTTAATTTTACCTGGCCAGGAGAATGATCCTCATTCTGGCCGCCGAATATAGCAGCCAAAGTCTTCGCATCCGGTGGAGGAATCGGATACATGCCAATCGCCATTTCTACTAGAGACAAGCCCAGAGACCAGATGTCCGACTGCACTGAGTAATGGGTGCCTTGAAGGCGCTCCGGCTGTAAAAAAAATAAGATTGCATGATGATAATAAGGAATTTCCTTCATTTTCAGTGATATCATTATCAGCCTCGTAAGCTCCCACTGCTGGGATACCGGCCTTCTCTCAGAGAGAGAGGTATGGGCCATAATCCAACACACGGGCGCAGTGCGGCTTGGTTGATGTCACATGTCCTCGAATTTTGTGGTTCTTGAACTTGGCGGTTACCTCACAATGTTTTCTTCACCGTTTTAGAGCGAGTGTGAATAATCCGCACATAAATTGATATAAGTCATTGGTGCGGGCCGAGTCGAGATTCGTACTATGGTGCAGATGTTCTGTGCAATTTGTATGGCGCGCTTTAGCGCTCAGTAGATACGCCCGACTTTGACTCTCGCTTTTTGATGTTTCTAGCGTTCTTGTTCCATGTTTTCGATACAGGCATTTGATTCTCACGAGAAAACGAATTAAATGACATCATAAAAGAATGGAGTCAACATCCCAATTGTAATTGCATTGTATTGCAGCCGACTGTTCATAAAAAAAATCACACATACCGACATGTAGCTCCTGGTGCCGACAAAAGAGTTTGCCATGGAGTCTATCAGCTGCCCCGAAACGCCAAAGTCACAGATCTTGATCTCTCCGTTGCTGTTGACGAGGATATTGGAAGGCTTCACGTCTCGGTGCATAATGGCGTGCTTATCGCGAAGGTAGCTGAGGCCTTTCAGCACGGCTGATGTTATCGTTCCTGGATAAACAAGTTTTATAAAGTTTACTAGGTGGTAATCGTTCCTGGATAAACAAGTTTTATAAAGTTTACTAGGTGGTAATCGTTCCTGGATAAACAAGTTTTTTAAAGTTTAAGTACTAGGTGTATTAACACCTAGAAAAGCTATTAAAAATTTTATTTCCCATAGTTACAACTCACCTAAAATAGACTCAGGAATCCTGCCAGCCTTCTTTAAAATCAAATCCAGCGAGCCCCCATCCATGTACTCCATACAGATCGATATTTCTCCATCGCTGTAGAAAGCTCCGTAGAATCCGACTATATGTGTGAAGTTACACTCGTGTAGGACCTTCAATTCTCTGATGATCTGCTTTTTGATGGCTGGTTTGACTTCTAGATGTATGAGTTTGCGAGCCATAATGAGACCGGTGGACTTGTGACGAACCTTCATTACTACTCCACCGTTGCCTTGGCCTGTAAAATGAGATCGATTTTTTTTTTCAGCGAAAACCATTCAGACCGGTATATTAAACGAAACCATATTACAAACAACGCTCGCTTAAAATCGTTCAATAGAGGTTAATGGTTAGAACAAAAGAAAAGTTCACATGTACCAGTACAGAGTGTTACCAGTTTGAAATTTTAACTGGTTGTCAAGCCCTGTCTGTAGGTTAGCATTTGACCACTATCTCCACTAATCTTAAAGTGACGATCTGGTCGAAGATGGTGATATCGATCGAATAAATCATCTAATCGATCTAAATCTAAATTAGAATTTGCTCTCAATTGCAGCTTCCGGAACACACCGACAGTTTCTTACTGACTTATTAACTTGTTTGTGATTAGCGACCCTTCATCAGTTCAATCAAAACTGCCCCAACTGCATAAGCAAAGTGGTATGAACCCAGATGGATACTCGCAGAAGAGTCCTACTCCTATCTGTATGAATGTCTACATGAACAGATATGATTATCTGTAACTTAAAACTAACAACCTACCAAGTTCACCAAGCTTTTCAAAATCATCATCACTCAGCTCTCCAATCTTTTCCTTCTGGCAAAGGAACACCTCTATTCTGCGACGCTGGGTGTCATCCATTTCGATTTGCTCCAGCCTTTCAGTCAGTGCTTCGATGCTGGTCTTGGACTTCCCAGCTAGACCCTGCCTCCTAGTGACAGAACTTTAATTGAATAGTAGTTTTTGTTCTCGGTTATATCCATAAATATTGTTTCCTGTATTATACTATAAGATATCATACCATAAGCATGGCACTGGATCGCAATATACTTAGGAAACGATTTTCAATTTGAAGGCTGGAACTAGCCCGCACTAGAAAATACCTTAACATATGCTATAGTTGTATAATTTCTCAATTATTTTCTCATTGATAGCTCAAGATCAGTGTAAGATTTGAATACTCAAACAATAAAATTGCTTCGCCATCATTGTTGTTGCGCTAGTTATCAGTAAGTAGTAATTGCTAGATATCAGCAGGCATATTCTCAATTAAATTGGATACAACCGATTTCATTGAGAATACATCTGCAATAGATAATCAGATTATTATTGTAATGTTGTTCATTGTTGTGCCTATTTTGTTGCAATAACAACAAAAAAACAGTTACGCAATTGCTGCACAATAGATAATTTTAAGCTATATTCTCAAATTCATAATCGTGCAAAAATTAAGAAAGTTCTAAAATATCTTTTTTGTTATTTAGAGACAAGTGGGCTGTCAAAAGGATTTAAACTTTACTAGAAATAAAAAAGCTGAATTTATCTAATCAATAACAGACATCAAATGATCAAATTGAGATTGTCCTCTTTGAATGAATACAATTATTTGTGAAGTAATATTCCTGTAGTCACATATGATTCATATCTTCAAGTAATCTGAAGGTTGAACTGTATACAGGATATAGTGAATGCACGACTGAGCATGATTCAGTTTGGTTTTGTTCACTGTCCATTGACTTATATTTTCAATAAAACTGTATGCTAAGAAAAAGTCAACAATACATCTTAAAACTAAATATAAGACAATAGGTGAGATTCAAACTCGCAACCATAATTACCCACCTGAGGAAGGCAGCATTAACTTATAATAACTCTCAAATAACTCCACAATTAACATAAAATTATTGGGCTTATGAGACTTAATACCTAATTACTCAGGGTAGCGGGCGCACTCCAGTACCGCACATTACTTTGTGTTTCAACGTTCTGAGTGGCACTGCAATTGTTATGGGCCGGCGTTATGCTTACCATCAGGCAAACAACCACCTTGTCTCACTATCAAACAATATGAAAAAAATAAAAAATATTTAAAGGTTGTAAGTTGACTATGAATAAACATAAGTACCTACTATCTTTTTTTTCACCAAGCCACAACAGTCACTTGGAAGTCTGACTCAATCTATGGGTTGTCTAATGGGTTGTATTAGAAATTAATGTAATGATGTGTCTTATCTACTTACTCAGTTGCCGTAGCAGATTTTAGTTGCGGTGTCATGTTGGAAGGTGTAACAGCTGGGGCAGTGTCAATCGACCCTGGTGGCAGGGTCAGATTGAGCTTGTTCTTTGACATCTTACTCATTTTGATGAAGTTAGCTGCACTTCTAACCCATGAAGCAGTTTGATGTTTTATTTTGTGTAATTAACCTATAATAGGGCAATAGAAAATAGTGTACTTTTTTATTCTTCAATTAAGATGTAACATATTTTGAGCTTAACTCTTATAAAAAGAATAAAGGATCTTAGCTGGGCTTAAAAGAGATACTCGAAATGTTTCCTAGAGATAGCACATAATTTGCTACAGATACCATGCATTGCAAATGTAATGGATACAATTTGATATGGACTGTATGGATTGGTTTTACCATGCAGCATTCAAAATTATTTATTATGTGATGCAGGTTGCATGTTTTCTACGTTGCGGATACAAAAAGAGTTCAAAATAGAAGAAGTTATCATTCTAAGATTATAAACAAAAACTATTACAGATTATGCTACAGAATGAATTAATATGTACCTAGAGACTGTATACAAACACTGCAGAGTATTATTATATTACATGGTTAACTTGTGTTGCTAGCAACAATGAATACAATGCTGAATGTTGTCTGACCCTTACTTCAAGAGCTAAAATCCATTATGCATAGTTCATTTCAAATATTTAGGCCTATGTTACAAAGCTACAAGGCTCTAGACATTGAGCAATCAGATTGGCATTAAAGTTGGATTTAATTATGATTTAATCTACTAATGAATCTAATTTATAAAAAGCAATATGTACCTGCATATGTATAACAAGCCAGAACTATTTATTATTTAAACTTGACAGAACAAGAACAAAGGAAACAAGTAAAAGGCTAAAACTATGCCACTGTGATAGTATTTCTTTATATAATAAACAATAATTTATTTACATCTGTTTTCTCTCCTTTCAATAACGAATCTTATCACTACATACATTTAGGAATTAAATTCAACAAGTGTTATGGCATATTATTGATAATATACAGTTTTTTCCCTACAGTTTAATGAATCTGTGTTATTAGCTGGCTAAGAAATTAGCAATTTCTTTTAGAGCATGAAATGCACTAGGTAATTGTAAACTAAAAAGGGCGTTTTAGAAAAAATAAGAGTAAAACATGCGCCTCTAGATGCTCTAGCAAAACTTACCGAATTTCAATACTTTCGTCAAGACATCGATGACGAATTACCCAAACAGACACGTTTAAACAATTTGAAAATTATAATTAGTATTAATACTCGGATTTTAGAACCTTTATATCAAATTAAATTTTAGTTAAAGTTTATTTCCTTCGAGAAATATGCAAAAAATCAACGAATCAACGATTTGTCACCTTTTTGTTTTTTTTTTTATTGATCCTTCCTATTGACAGCTTTGACAGTACTAGATATGAGTCTAATGGAGACGTCAGTCTAAGAGCAGTCGACATTAGTCGATTATCACTCGATTTTCAATTATTTAATTAAAATTTAATCTCGAATATTTATTCGAGATAATTCTTTTTTAATTTTTAGGTTGACCTGGGTACGTAGTCGAAGGTAGTAGTCGCAATATTAGGCGTAGCACCTGTACTATTATATATTCTTTGGCGTAGCGTTAAAGAGACAGAAGACTTATTTTACTAGAGATGCTAACGCACCTGGATATTAGAAACACATACTACTAAATTAGAAACGAGCGTGGCCGGTTCAGTACGTTTCATTCTTACAATGTGTGCTGCAATCAAAACGTTGCTTTTCTTATTGTTGGGTAATTCCAGGCATCTGTAACGCATTATTTCAAAAGCATCCAATACACAAATACTTCCTATTAGGGGGGGTCCATTAGTGTGGTGTTTAGGGAGGGGGGGGGGGGGGCATTATGTCGTCGGCGGCATCTCTCCGTGTGCGTTCTCGCAGCGGCATAATATCGAATTTCATGATTTGAGTTCTATAGATATTTAGTGTATGACGCCGTGTAAATGTGTATGATAATTTTAAATTTGTGTGTCCAGCCGTTTTTGAGTTATAACGAAAAAACAGATTCCGCCAGGGCAACGTTCTCCTAGCGGCACCTTTTTTTCAAAATGGTCGTACGTGAAAAAAAATTATACCAATAATTAGTGTGTGAGGAGTAGTAAATGTGTGTGCTAAAATGAAATTTGTGTGTCGTAAGACTCCGAAGATATTCAAAATGCCGCTGCGGGAACGTTTTGCTGATGGCTGGATATCCTAAACGATTAGGCGCACAGTTATGATTTTTTTTATTCACGTTGCTATGAATTTGTTTATATTTGTTTATAAAAGAAAATTCGAAAATAATATACCATTCGGGAGAAAAAAAAATATACCTAGAATAAGGTTTTTAGGTTCTAGTACTTCAAATATATGTCCTAGAGACTAGCTTTTAACGTAAGTATGGGCCCTACAGCTGCCTACAATGATATTCCAAGTCTCGTTTGTATAATGTAAATAATTAATGAGATATGTAAATAATACCACGATTAGACTACGACCATTTTCGCCATTGGATTGGACGAGTTCTTTATGGGTTATCAAATTAAAAAGTATACCAATAATTAGTGTGTTCATTCAATTATACGCCTGTAAAATTTAAGCCCTGTACACTTTATAATTAAAGAAATATCATTAAAAAACCAACAAGACACAAAACAGTAGCTAAACCGACTAAGATTGAATGGCTACAAAAAAGCGGCCGCGCAGTATAAAGTGCTCGCCTTCTAAATTTGATAGTATTTTATTGTAACTTTAGTACAAGAGCGTACACAATTTTTAGTAAACTCTTCTCAATGTGTGAATCCTTTGTTGGAAATTAATTAAAATGTGTGTGTACTTTGGTATTACAAAACATAGAACTGCGGTTAATTTTTCATTGTGAAGTAGTAAATGTAAATGACTTACTCTTTACTTAAGCCGCTATCTAGATAGATACTTATATTATTTAAAAACCTCACTAAAATCAGCATTGGCTTAAAATAATCATAGTAAAAGGAGATTACTATGATATAATCACAATTATTTTTGGCGAAGTTTGCCTTACCTACTTATATAATTATCAAAGTGACGGATACGTACACCTATATACAATCACAGATTAGTTTCATTATGTAGGTACATATTGACTCAATTATTACAATAAAAGACCGACAGGTAGGTAGGTGTACATGCCTCTACCTCATCACCAAATTGTACATAACAAGTAGGTAGGTAGGAGTATTTATTTATTGTTATTATTAGTAACTAGCTGTGCTCACGAAACCTGTACATGCCTACCTCATCACCAAATTTTACAAAACAAGTAGGTAGGTAGGTGGTAATATTTATTTATTGTTATTATTAGTAACTCGCTGTGTCCCACGGCTTTGCTCACGAAACCTAAGTTACTCCTTGTAACATCAGCTATCTGCCAATGAAAGTCCCGTCAAAATCGGTCCAGCCGTTTCGGAGATTACCCGGAACAAATAGACAGACAAAAATTTTATAAATGGTTGTTTTGTTATAGGTACCGTTTATACTTTCATATGCATTTAGTAAAAAGCTGTTATTTTGATATTACAAACAGACACTTCAGTTTTATTTATTTGTATAGATAGGAATAGGATTATTTTAGTAAGTACCTATCAGCAGAATTTGAATAAAAACTCATATTAACAATAGTGTACGCACATGTACTGACCCAGTAACGGTACAATACTATCAATTTCAGAAGGTAAGCACTTTATACTGCGCGGCCGCTTTTTTGTAGCCATTAAAACTTGGTCGGTTCAGCTACTGTTTTGTGTCTTGTTGGTTTTTTAATGATATTTCTTTAATTATAAAGTGTACAGGGCTTAAATTTTACAGGCGTATAATTGAATGAACACACTAATTATTGGTATACTTTTTAATTTGATAACCCATAAAGAACTCGTCCAATCCAATGGCGAAAATGGTCGTAGTCTAATCGTGGTATTATTTACATATCTCATTAATTATTTACATTATACAAACGAGACTTGGAATATCATTGTAGGCAGCTGTAGGGCCCATACTTACGTTAAAAGCTAGTCTCTAGGATATATATTTGAAGTACTAGAACCTAAAAAACCTTATTCTAGGTATATTTTTTTTTCTCCCGAATGGTATATTATTTTCGAATTTTCTTTTATAAACAAATATAAACAAATTCATAGCAACGTGAATAAAAAAAATCATAACTGTGCGCCTAATCGTTTAGGATATCCAGCCATCAGCAAAACGTTCCCGCAGCGGCATTTTGAATATCTTCGGAGTCTTACGACACACAAATTTCATTTTAGCACACACATTTACTACTCCTCACACACTAATTATTGGTATAATTTTTTTTCACGTACGACCATTTTGAAAAAAAGGTGCCGCTAGGAGAACGTTGCCCTGGCGGAATCTGTTTTTTCGTTATAACTCAAAAACGGCTGGACACACAAATTTAAAATTATCATACACATTTACACGGCGTCATACACTAAATATCTATAGAACTCAAATCATGAAATTCGATATTATGCCGCTGCGAGAACGCACACCATCTCTCCAACTGTGTTGGGCCCACAGACTAGGTAGAGACAGTCTGTCGAAACTGCTTTTGATTAACTATTGTATTGGATTCTGTCCGCGTTTAGCCAACCTAACCAACCTTCAAACTCGCCAGGTTAGCCAACATCATAAGCGTTAACCAAACATCAAAATCAAATTGAAAAATTCGTTTGTGACATCCAGTGTTGCCAGATCGTCCTATTTAGGACGGTTTACCGTCCTATTCAATGTTCGTCCGTCCTATCGACGTCCCTTCAACAAGACCGTCCCTTTTAGGACGAATCTTCAGACCAACAGGAATTTGTAAAACATACACATTAAGCACACTTTAACATAAATTAAAGTATTATTTATTTTATGAGGGCTGAATACACAATCATTTTCAAAAGTTTAAAAAAGAACAAAAAACGCGCGCGGTCAATTTGGTGCAAATGTAAGTTTCATACCGAACTGAGGATTTTAATTTGATAGTTTCTTCTCAAGTTGGAGAAACAACGTAAACAAATCTCGGACGAAACCGCAAATAATGGCCTCGACAGTAATTTTATTTATTTATTTTATTTATTTATTCATAAAAACCACAGCTCTTAAAAATCTTAACATTACTTATATACGTTACCTAAAGCCAATAATGGTTTTACATTTTTTTGTTACTGCAAATAAAATTAAAAGATGTATGACCGACTATCAATTATGAATGTACCACTATTGTGTACGGATTATATAAAATAACACTTTTTTTTAAAACCGTCCGCTAACCATCAAAACCGTCCCTTTTCAGACAGATTATCGTCCGAAATCGCTCATACGCGCTGGCAACACTGGTAACATCAGACATGGCGGAAATTTTCACATTCACGTTTCACAGCAAGTTTGTATTTAATTTGTTTGGAGTACCTACGTTGTAAGAAATATCTGCTGCTAAATTCCTCACCAGAACGTTAAGTAGAGCCCATCCGGGCTTCTCCGTTTTGGTGCTGCCGTTTGGTATTGAAGTTTGAAACGAGTTTTGTGACCTAAGTTCTGTGTTGTGTGGATTAGTATTTATAAGAGATTATCAGTGATATTGTCTCAAAATGAGTGGTAAATGAGTGTGTGAAGAGTGCGTTATCAGATAAAGCCAACGGGGAGGCTTCTTTGCCAGTATTTTGCGCCAACACAGTCCAACAAACAATCATGGAACATGCTCCAATTTTATTGGTGCTTTAAAATCTTCGGTTGTATCAGGTCAGGTTTAACTGCACCACACAGCAGAGGATCAAATTTCCAAAAAGATGCAAATGATTTTATGACAGATTTTCATTATTTAGTGTTTAGTAAAATAAGAATAAAGAGACAAAAAATGAAGAGCCCTCCCAATTTTCCACAGAATCTGCCACAACCAGTATTGATGTTTCCAGTAATCCGGAAATATTTTTAAGCTGACCAGCGGCGCAAGTACGGAAGTCGGTTCGATAAATTTGTCGAATCGAAAAACTAATTAACTAGTTAAGTTATGTAGTAGCTCTTATTAAACTAAATATAAGTAAATAGTAAACAACACCGTATTAATATTTTAAGACTGCTAATATTTGTTCATTTTATTCTATCATGTAATAATGATTAGTTATTAACGTTTAAAGTGTAATTTTTAATTAAAAAATGTAATAAGACACGAAGTAATTTAATTATTTACCTCCGACTTCCTAACCTACTACAGGTTTGTATGCACAATACATTTGTACATGCAGTTAAATATTTTTATGAATGATTGAATTACATAATAGTAGAGATTATAGGCCCAATCATCGATAATTTTGTCGATAAAAGACATCACTAGTATCGATATATGAAGGTCACATCACTATCCAACGAAATACTTGGTTTCTTCATGTTGGCGTAACGTAGTGGATTTTCTCTTTGGTGTTGGCAATTTATGGACAGACGCCCATATATTTTAAAAAATTTAAAATATGTTCCAAGTTCCGTCTCTTCTACGTAGTATTATTTCCTCTGTGGGTAGAGATCAGACCGCCATCTCGGGAACATTGGTGTTAAACCGTATGCTGGAATTGAACATGACATTTCTTCTTTTTTTTTAATTCGCTCTTTGTAGGCATGGCAAAGGAAAACGATCATTCAGCCTATATGATCTGTAGGCCACGGTATACAGTACCATTTTTACTTTGTTTGCATGTTTAGGATAATAAATAAAACACATAATATGTAGGTACATATGTAATAACAATTTATTTATTAATATTTTTATTTTAAATTAATTTTTATATTTTAGTCTTTTATTTTAAATGTACATAGAAACAAAATGTTCATGCCAGCTCTATAGTATATCTTATACTAATTTGAACAGGACAAACTGCAAGTGCGAGCGCACATAAATGCAAAGGTATAGGTACCAACATCTATGTGCAGTTGCACCCACGCGCAAGATATATTATATATAATGCACTTAATAACAAACTAAATTATATATTATTTTAGTTTCACTAGAATTTGGTGAAGATACTATGCTATATACTCCAATATTATTTAAATCAATGCCTAGCCCAACCAGGATCTTCTGTCTTTCAACTTGGTTCCGGACACACTCCACCATTATGTGGTGCACATCTTCTGGCTTATTACATAACTCTTAATTCGGTGATGCAGCTTTTCCTATCAAGTGTACAAACTTCTGTAGTGGTATGTGTCCGGAACGAAGTCTATGTGCAAAAACAATCTGTTTCCTACTTATATCACCAATAAACCAATGCAACCAAGGAGGGTGACTTTGAATAATTTTATACCATATTCCCTTGCTTTTCGACCGCTCGTCATGATGTCTTGTTTTTGCGGTGACAGCCTCCCGAAGATCTTTCGCCTTTGCGTTTTATGCTAACAAGTTGTCGAAGAAAGAAATTGCTTGTGCCATATTCTTCAATGTTGCACGAATGGTGTTCCATCAGGATACAGAGCTAAAAATAAAAAAAATATCAGTCTAATAAATAAAAATGCTCAGTTAATAATAACGCTAATATTCTGTGTGTAGATAGAACCTGATTTATATAACATTAATCATCAATATTTTTTTATACTATTGGATAATGAGACGAGCTGGTTGTTTGGTTGCTGGCCTGATGGTAAGCATAATGTTGCCCATAACAATTGCAATGCCATTCAGAACTTTGAAACTCAAAAGCCTGTGGGTCACAGCATTGCACTTGTTACCCTGAAACATTAGGTAAGTATTTATGTGTCATAAGCCAAGTAATTTCTCTGACTATTTAGCTCATCAAAACAACGCCAGGTGCGCAGTGCAGTATAACAGCCTATCAGGTAAGTAAGTAAATCTTTAAATTGCATGACCATTAGCAACAACCTACAGTATTTATCAAAATAAAGTAGTACTAAATTGAATGAGTCAGAAAGTGCACGATGATACATACCAAGGTCTTCAGTACTTGCAATAGGTAGTTTATGTGAATGACAAATGTGGTGCTTCCTTAAGTAACTATGATCACAGCATGTAGTCATCTCAACATCTAAAAAAAAACAAAAATTCCACTGTTAACTTTCTAAATGGAAGGACTTGACTTCTTATAATTCAACTTGAAGCGGTGAACAGGGTGCAATAATGACAGAACTAGTTCTGGTCGTGCCAGGGTCATCAGTTCTAAAACCAACACGCATTTTGTAGTTTCGTTGCAGCATGCAATCCTAAATGTTGACAATGAGAGATGATGTTTACCTGTTTCGAAACAGGCAATGGTCGTGTCCTGAAGATATCCAAAGGCAGTGAACAAGTTTGTATAAGCGCCAGTCTTCATACGATTTGTCGCAGTATTAGCAAATCTTTGTTCAAAATTCAAAATGTTTTTGACAAACATGTAATTTGCTAACATCACAGTGCATGCTCCCATAAACTTTAGCCATTGTCTCTTATTATCCTCTCTGGGAATCCTGTACAACACTTTAGGACTTTTCAATAAAACAAAACACTACGTATTAGAAGGCTTTTAAAACAAGGGAAAATATCAAACACTACAATAAAATATAATTAGGTACATATACTAGTACTAGGAGATACTAGATCACAGATTACTATATATGTAGTACTAGATTGGAATAAAAAATGGCCGCCGCCCGCCATTACTGAAGTGATTATAACGGGGGTGAAGGAGGAAAGAGGAGGGCGCAAACGTCGTGTTCAAAACTCGCACTGTCATTCTCTACGGTGGATTTTTTTTGTTCGTGCATTGCCTGGCGCGGTTGGGCCTAAACACGCATGCTTCCATGTGGGCGTACGAACGTGCGTGCGGTACACGCACATCCCGTACTGTATAACCCCTCACCCCGCGCCCGCGCCCCTTCCCTATCATGTTCATGCCGTTCATGGCGCGTACAGAAGAACTACGTCTTTTCATTAAGGCTTTTAAATATTATGTCGTACTTACACTTGTTTTTCGAAAAAATAATATACACAACCCATCTAAATATCGAATACGAGCTTATGCACGCCCAAGCGCGGCTTGATGTAAAGCCATCAAAAATTCACGAAATAGAAAAGAACAATACAGCCGCATACAGACGCTGGTCTCGGTAAAGAATGTAGCTGCCGGTGTCGTGTCGTAGAGTACTTGCCGTGTTTTTACAGAGTGCGCTCGGTGAAGAAACGCCCAATGGCAGCCTTTCCCATGTTGGTGCCTATAGGAACACAATATACGGCAACAAACCAATTGTATACTCTCTACGTGCATTTTTCTGGGATATAAAAAGTAGCCTATGTTAAACTGCAGTCCATAAAAAAATTCTATACAAAAAATCACGTCGCGTCGCGTCGGTTGATCCGTCGCGTTGTTACTGCGAATAGGATAAACCAACAAACATACTCGCATTTATCATAAGTACAGATAATAGTACCGTGCCGATACTATCATCACTGTAAGTGCCGACTATCGATCCAATCTTAACTTTACAGTTTCTATGGAAAATGATTAGAGTAGTTGTTAACCACAAATTAATCTAAAAAATTAAAAAATTAAGTAGATACATTTTGTTCAATATATTTTAATGAATAATAATTATTATGAAGTACAACTTAAAAACTGATATTTACAACAATCAATCAAGATTAAAACAGCTTATTGTGTAGGACACAGAAATACTTTATAAGTCACAATTTATATTTCAATCCCTGCGGACCATCAACTGGTGAAATAAAGACATAAGATAAGGCCACATCTTATAAATATTCACATTTAAAAATATTACATTGTTACTACTAAAATAGTTCATACTAATAAAATAGTTTTGCTAGGAATTTGCAGGAATATTGGTTAACTGCAGAATTTTAAATGGTCTAATAAATCATAGTTTAGTTTTATCAATGCTCAACAAGAGTGTAGAAAATTCTTGAAATGTAAAACTGCTGTTATACAAGGTATCCAAACAGGAATACAGCCTGAGTTTAAAATGCTATGTTATCCCTAAAGGGGGTCAATGTACTCCTGGAGAACATTTGTTTTACAAGTTTTTGAAATTTGGAGTTTTCATTTAAAAGTTTACGTCTAAATTCTACTACAGAACTTCCGGGCAGCCCTAGATCAGCTGATTCACTTGAACTATGTTGATTAGAAGAGACTTAGAAACAATTCCAGAAAATGCGTAAAATGGGTTTTTTTGTATGGAAATTATGAATGACGTATTTCCGAGGTTCTCACAACGTGTCTACAACCATGCTCCTAATCACCCCCTTGCGGTATAACATAACAATTCGAACTCAATCTGTATAGTTTCATCAAAGTTTTCAAGTAGATTTTAATTTAGTCAAAAACATATTGATGCCTGGTTGAGTTTTCTTTGCTTCCTGCACATTCTTTTTATTCTCCTGATTGGGAGGTTTCGCTTCTTTTTCCTGGGGCTTTGCCTTTTTCTTTTTTTCTGCTTTCGGGCTTCCTTGCTCCCCATCCGTAGCAGTTGCTGCTTTCTTCTTTTTGACCTTTTTCTTTTCGGTTTCATCGGGTTCTTGAGATGGTTGAAGGAATGGTGTAGGGTCGTCCATGATCATAGCCAGTTTTCCGAAATAGTTCCACATAGCATCGACGCATTTGTCAGGTTTACCTCCGTCGCTATTCTCCCATAGTAAACCGTAAAGACGAGGTTTGAGTTTTTCAGTGGGTTTCTTCATTTCGGATTCGAACTCGTCTTCTAAATGTTTCAGTCTTGCCTTTTGTGTTTCTGGTGATAAAGATAACACGTCGTCTTCTTCGTCCATTGTTGCTTCCTAAAAATAGAAACATACTGTCTAGAGTAACTTTCACCTTTATGATTAACTAGATGTGCCCCGCGGCTAAGCCCACGTAGCCTAAGTTACTCCTTGTAACATGAGCTATCTGACAGTGAAAGTTCCGTTAAAATCGGTCCAGCCGTTTAGTAGATTATCCGGAACAAACAGACAGACAGAAAAAAAATTCATATGCATTTAGTAAAAAGCTGTTATTTACACGAAAATCAGTTCGCGAAATTAGTTCTTCTATCAATGCAATGAAAATTGAACGTCATTGTGTAGGAAATGCAATCGATAACAGATTACAAGTTAAACATGTCGTCGTCGCAAAACTAGTTTCGAACATTAGTTTTCGTTCTCGGGAAAAAGATTGTTTCGTTTTTGACAAAATTCAACAAATAACGTCCTACCTATTTCTAATTTTATCTTATCGAACTGTCATATGGATCCATCGATATGGATCGAAAAGTTCCGTTCTTGCGCCACTGCTCAGCAACACACGCCGCATGCAACATACTATGGCGCGTTGAAATTGAGAAACGTAATTACCTCATCACTAAGGTAACCGTGGGGCACAAACACTTCATTGTCCACTTCATATTCATCCGGGCCTTGTTCATCATCGCTGCCTGCAGCGCTGCCATCAATGCTTTCACCTTCCTGTTCCTCTTCCCACTCCTCGTCACTGTCTGCTTCATAATCTACATGTTTCTGAAATTAAGCATGTTGTTACAGTACAATGCAAAAGAAGAAAATAATTAATTCTGAATGTACAACACTAAAGTAAATTTCAACAATAACGCAACACATAACCAGAAGTTTTTGTAAGTGGTAGGACTAACTCTTCTGCGAGTGTCCGTCTGGGTTGTTACCACCGCTTTTCTCGTGAAGTCTGCCACCAAACAGTAATGTGCAAGCAATACTGTGTTTCGGTTTAATGAGCAGAGTAGCTAGTGAAATTACTGGGCTTACGAGACTTAATACCTAATGTCTCAGGGTAACGAGCGCACTGCAGTGCCGCGCAGACCTTTGTGTGTCAAAGTTCTGAGTGGCACTGCAATTGTTATGGGACGGCGTTACGCTTACCATCAGGCAAACGACCAGCTCGTCTCGTTTCCAAATAGAATAAAAAAGAAAAATGAACAATATAATGTTGTGTGATTTCTAGAATAGGTTCCGACTCAGCAAGGCCAATCAGTCACAACCTATCCTGACATCACTATCAGGACAACACAAAAAGCCATAACAACATATACATACTTAAAATTGATTAAATATAATAAAAGTGTTAGAACCTGCACCGTCTCTTGAGTCTAGATATTGTCTAGATTCTAAACCGTATCAGTCAGCGTCTAGACCAAAGGACTTAACCAACTAGGCTATGGGGGCGATGTCGACTCCAAAAATGCAATGGAGTAGACAATCGCTGCAAAGCGAGCTCTGCTAGATGGAACTAAATACAGCTAAATATACTAAATAATTAAGTCTGTTGGAAAAACTAAATAGATAAATAAGTAGTTAAGGGTCATATTTCATTACCTCATCCTGTCCAAAAGGTCTCCTAGGCCGGACACTTTTGCTTTTCTTCCGCCAAGTGCCCCAATACGGTGGGCGTCTGTTATCATGGAAACTTAGAAGCTTAGGGCGAAGCTTCTCACGGAGTGCTGACTCACAAGTGATGATTTCTTCAGCGCCATCTATTGGTGCCAGCTCATCTTCTGTAAAAAATGAAATTGTATGGTTTTTTTTATGGTATTAATTAGATAACAATATGGGCTGGTTGTTTACCTGATGGTAACCATAATGCCAGCCCATGCTAACTGCTTGCTAACTGTTATCAAAATAAGAGATAGAAAACTTATTTATTTATACTTTTTGCATAAGAGTCTTGTCATATGTTATTATAATCCATACATATAAATAAAATTGAAGAGTCTGTTTGTAATATCAAAATAACAGCTTTTTACTAAATGCATATACGGTACATATAACAAAACAACCATTTTTAAATTTTTTGTCTGTCTGTCTGCCTGTCTGTTTATTCCGGGTAATCTCCGAAACGGCTGCACCGATTTTAACGGTACTTTCACTGGCAGATAGCTCATGTTACAAGGAGTAACATAGGCTACTTTAATTTTAGAAAAATAATTAGGGTTCCGCACAAAAAAATAAAGACCATGTAATCCAAAATCTCCACGCGGGTGAAACCGCAGGGCAGCAGCTAGTGTTTACTAAAAACATCTATTCTTGATGTTCTTAAACATGGAACTCACCAACTAAAATAACATCATCATCATCATCCCTGTCACTCTTTGGCCAAGTCTTCCCACTGGACAATGGTTTATTAGCGCCATTCTTCAGACTCTTCAAATAAAGATCATTTTTCTTCACATTCTGTTCTTTAATCAACTTCACTAACTCATCTGCTTTAGCTTCTGTCAGGGACATTCTCGTTGTAGGAGCCAGTCTCATATCTGATTTTAGTGTAAAACTTGAAAGCATATTATTGCTAACCGAACCTACAGTAGGTTGATCTTTCTCAATTTTCTGCTTTGGCACAAAAAAGCTGACAAATGCTTCTGCTGTTTTTTTCTTTTTAAGTTCTTGTTCTTGCTTTTCAAGTTCTAAAGCTTCCTGTTTTTTGCGTTTTTCTTCTTCACGCGCTTCTCGCTCTTTCCGCTTCTGTTCTTCTTTTTCTTCCTTTTCTTTGCGTTTTTGTTCTTCTTTCTCCTCCCTTTGCTCTGAAAGTTGATTGACATTTTATGATTTACAAATAAAAGACAATTTTTTTCTACCGTATAAGTAGAAAATATTCATAAACTTCTGCAATCTATTTAATGCACAGATTAAATAGATTAGATTACAACAATTAAAAACTTATTAGCCTAAAAATCAATAATTTTAATAATGTGCTTACTTTTTTCCAACTCCTTTATCTTATCTTTTTCTTCTTTTTCCTTTTTTCTTTGCTCTTCTTTTTCTTCCTTCTCCTTTCTTTTCACCTCTTCTTTCTCCTCGCGCTCCTTCTTTCTCTGATCTTCTTTTTCTTGCCTCTGTTTAGCTCTTTCCTCTTTCTCTTGCTGTCTCTTTTGGTCCCGATCTTGTTTCTCCTTTTCTCTGTCTTCACGCTTCTTTGCTGACTCTAGTTTTTTCTGTAACTGCAAAGTTCAATAACATTTAAAACATGGTGTAAAAAAGTGAATTGAATAATATGCACCTCAAAATTAGCCATTTTTTTTACCAATTTGATTTTTATTCTACCTGATTTTTTATCACACATTAATTCTATATGTCGGCGCGAAGACATTACAAGCGAGCTTCGTCGGCGGTACAAAACAACAACAATCAAAACTTGGTTATTGTCATGGGCCGGCGTTATGTTTACCATAAGGCGACCAACCAGCTTGTCTCGTTACCAAACAGAATAAAAAAATAAAAAAAATGTTTACTTTGAATAACTAATTAATGATTTAAAAGCATAAATTACTCATTGGATTGTTAAAATTAAACAAATTAATTGATTGATTAAAAGAATGCCGACAAGTTTCTTGCCTTTCTTCTTGATCAGTCTATAACTTGGAAAAAGCACTTACAGTAACTTAACTATCACGAGGGCTCTCCTGAGCTGCATATTAATAAAATATTGAATTTGAATTAAAGATTAAATCCTAAACTAGAATAACAAGCAAACATGTTTTGTAAAGATTGCTTGTGTAACATAAGTCGCGAGCGCCCGATGGTTTGCAAGGTAGTATTGCACCCACCATTGGACTGTTCAAGTTATTAAAAATCTATAATTTTTTACAACTTGTATTCTGGTCTGACTAATCTGGAAACCAGATCTAGATTTATTTTTACAAAATTTCTTATACTTACATATTTATTAATATAAAATTTGTGTTGATTATGTAACATGTCTCAAATAGGTACCTACTTGACTTGCTGTGTTTTGGTGTTTACTGTAAGTGCAGCAATGAATTGTTGCAAATACATAATTACAGATAAGCTGTAGCTAGTGAAATCAACAGCAGTGGGTTTAATTGAAGCCCTAAATAACACCATATATACATATACTAGTTGTATAACTCTTTTTCATTCAATCATTTGTCATTTGGTAAAAGAAGAAAGCTATAGGCAAGCTTGAAACTTACCATCATTAGTCTTAATCTAATTTTATATTAAAGTGGATGACATTATAAATTTCAATATGAAATTTATTGACATTGTATGATATTGATTTTGTTGCTTATTTACAAATTCTAGCTAAAATTAAATTTGTGTACCTTTTTAGGTTCAGGTATGATTTCAATGTACATGTGGTATATGTACATGATTACCTGACAGGTATAAAATAAGAATTCAAATATTGGCCCTCACATTGAGCATTCAGTTTTCAATATTCATTGTTGGATCTAGACTAATTTTATATTGGACCACATAGGGGCAATCATGTAGACAAACATAAAAAATCAAAACCTAGCATGCTTAATAAGAATTCAAACAGCTATTAAAACCTACTGTTTGGGTCTCATGAAATAATGTTAGTGATATCTACTAAATAATATTGGCTCTTATTAATAAACAATGTTAAATGATGTTTTGTCTTTGTTGTTCTTTGATAATTTTAAACTGAATAAACAGAGACAAAACTTAGTTTAACTATTCAACTGTTTAACACTGTTTAATAAGAGTGCTAAATAGTAAGGCATCCATAATTCCTACTAACCTACCACTATCTATAATAACTACTTACCTGTTTTGGTGTTAAATTAATTGATGTGGATGATTCATTTAGAGATTCATCTACTTTTGTGATGGAGGAACTTCTGTTCTGTTTAGGAGTCGATGGATTTGAAGTCACTGACTCATTCAGTTTCGAACTTGATGGTGATCCTTTTGAATTATTATTCTCTTCCTGTTTGGCTTTATTTCTTGCACTTCTCTTTGGTGTAAGTGGAGTTTTCAACTCTTCCTTATTGGTACCTTTATTTTCATTTTCACTATCTGAAGCTTGGGGAGATTCTTTAAGATTTTCATCCTCTTTCTTTTCTATACCATCTGAGTTTGTGTCATGTGCTTCATCAGAGTTTGTATCAGTGGCCTCTACTGGTTTTTTATCCGAATTTACATCTTCCGAGTCAGATGTTTCAGATTCATCAGATATATCACCAGTTTTCACAACTCTTGTAACATCCGATGAGTTATTTGAATCTTCTAGAATTACAATATCACTCACCTTTTTAGAAGATTTATTTACAGAATTATCAGTCTCTTTCTGAATAGTTTCTATGTTAGAATCTGAGTTAGCACCATCAGTTTTTTTTGTCAGTTCAGGTTCATCAACTTCCATAATTTCGCTGTCACTGCCCGTTTTATGATCAGCTATGCTGCTGCTCATCTCCGCTGATTTACTAGCCACGTTTACACTCGTACTGTTTTTGCTACATTTCTTTTTCTTACATCCTTTCGATTTCTGCAGCTTTTTTTTCCAAGCTGTATCCACAAGTTTAACGTAAGGATTCGGCATTTTTTCGGCTTTTTCTGCAACATTTCCATCTTTGCTATCATCGTCAAGGATTATCACTAAATCGTCTACTATATCATTTTCTTTACTGATTTTGCCAACTTTTGTGACCGATTCAGCTTCAGGCGTTGAGAGCTTTCTTTTTCTGCTTGACGGAGTTACAGGTTTTGGTGAAATTTCACTAATTAACTTGAAAGGAAGCCGCGCTTGCTTTAGCTTCTTTTTCGACGGAGTCACCTCTGTTGCTTCTGGAGACTTGCTGGTTTTCATGTTCAACACAATAAGTTAAAACATGCAATATAAAGTAATAGTTATTTACGTAATTAAATCACAATAATTAAAATAAATAAAACTTCCTCATTCTAACAAAACACATTGAACTTTACTCTGACACTTTGACATTGACAGCAAGCCGAAAACGCGGGAGCATATAGATAATAGATACAGAATATAGACTGCGTTCAAAACTCATGGCTTTTGGGCTATTTTAGTCTTAGTACACAGACTACTTATAAGATGTACTACGTCTTAGTACTATTCATAGACTAAGTAGTATACTACGGTACTATTTCTACGTCTACCACTTCGGAAGGACTTAGGATTTTACATAGTACGGTAAAATAACGCAGATGTCCATTTGTTTTAATTGGAAATAATATGGATGAAATAATTACCTACCTATAGATTTTAAGACGTTTTAGTTCGCCTTTTTAATACGCATTTTAGTTTTTGAACACAAAAAACATTCCAATTTGTGCTCTAGAGATATACAAAAGTACTCTGTGCTCTAGAGTTTATGATCCTTCATGCTAGTTGCTTTAAACTTATATAGCTTTGGTTGCTAGGTATAAAAAAAAACAAAGGACTAAGGAGTATTTATTTACAAAAAATCAAAGAGAATATAATCCCGGCACAAATTATATAGGGTATCGGTAAATAATGGCCTGTCATTCCCGACAGATCACAAAAAAATATAATTTGACCCATTTGACCCTAATTATATAATTTGTGGTACATTGAACATTCTCTTTGTATAACTAAAAACACATTGTTATATACTGGTGTGCACAATAGTTGTATCCAACTTCCCAAAATAAATGGCTAGACCAAAATCAAGGTTTGATTTCCGCGATATCTCGACTGGTTTGCAAATTTTACGAGCCTTTTTGCTAGGCAGAGAGCATAAGCTACATAATCGTTTCCCACCTCTGATTTCACCTAGGACTATACCGGCGCCAGACATTCCTCGTGGACCGGAGTACAAGTATTCAAACCAGTATTACCACGCCCGTAACGCATTCGACTCTGTTAATCCGCCTGTAGTAGCTCCTATTGCTGAAGGCCCTCCTGTGAACCAGGATCCAAAAATGAAAGTCATGGCTGGTGGCTTGAAGCCCGATACGGTTAGCTCAGTCTCCTTTTTTATAACCCCCTATCAGTACTTATGTAATTATATTTGACCGCCTGAAATAAAATCAGTAGATTGCTGTTAATATTTAATCAGTTATTTAGGCTGGAGACTCAGTGGAACTTGTATTGTGATTTTCTCTCTCTGAGAGAGGACCGGCCTTCTCTCTCTGAGAGAAGGCCGGTAAGAGGCTGATATGAACGATGATTTCAGATATGCTTCGCCTGTGCACCGACTCCTGGCCTGCCGTGGTGGTGGGATGGACACTGCTACTACGAGAACATTCCTGATCCGTGCCCGACTTCTTGTGATGTTACTAAGCCGCCCTCGAATTCGCCACCTTCCACGCCATGTCCCCAAGGCTAGGTGATAGTCCACACCAGCAATAAAGGCACACTCTTTATTATCGAATTAAAGAAAGAAAGAAAGAAAATACATTTATTTGTAGCCATTGCCCAAAATATAGGTAGGTACCTACATACATTTTAAAGCTAAAATAAGTGATGGAACCATTGGTGATAACTGATAGGGTAGGTATTTTATCATGTAAGTAAACATAGATACTGACGAATGACAGAAAAGTTTCCAGGTGTAGGTAAAAAAAAACGAAGGAAAAAGCAAAAGAAAGCGTGTTGTCTCAGCTAAGAATACGACTAGTACTTACCCCATCTCTTCCCAAAGCGCCCGCCTGTTGCACGAACTGTGCGTATCTAGAGGTATAGAGTTGGATAGAGGAACTGATACCTGTCGTACGAACGTGGATTGAACGATTAGTCCAAAGAAAGGTCTTCGTCCGATGATTAACTTCACCTCTATGATTGACATATGAGTTAACTTATACAGGATGATTAGAAAAACGATACATTCCTTGCAGGGGGTAAAAGTAGTATCACATGACCAAATTAGCAGCAAATATGGATTCATTGCCCGTGGTCCTACGGCATATTTATGCTCTACTTGCAAGGAATGTATCGCTTTTCCAATCAGTCTGTATAAGTTAATGTCTGTATTGTGTCGTCATAAACGCTGTGGGCTGCACTAAAGCACAGAATAGGTAATAGTACCAACAAACTAAAGACAAATGCGGAGTAACGGATCACACCCACGTCTTGTACCATTTTCCATTACCTATGTGCCCACGTTATCTATAACTATCACGTTATCTATGTAGCTAACGGTTAGGTTAGGTAGGTACCTTAGGTTGGGTATTCGTGGCCAGATCGGTTTGTTAGATTAATCCAATGAATGTGTAATGGATTAATCTGTCCCCGCTTAGATTAATAACTACTTACCTCATAAATCAGAACATTAGACGGAAGGACTAACTTAGCCCTATCAGTAAGGACATGTGGAAAAAAATCCACTTGCTTCGGCCAGGTGGAATAGCTCAACTCCGAGTGCGAGTGGTGAGTGGCCGTCTGGGTGAATACCACCATTGCACTTTGCTCGTCTAATCGGCCGTCAAGTAGTAGGTAATGCATACATTATACCATTTGTGATCCGGTTTGATGAGCTAAGTTGTCAGTGAAATTAATGGGGAAGAGTACTAGGTTCAGGAGCGCATTGCAGTGCCACGCAGTCCTTTGTTTTTCAAAGTTCTGGGTTGCACTGCAGTTGTTATGAGGAGGCTGCTTACCATCCGGCAAACAACTTGCTCGTGTCTATACTTTTTAGTATATAAAAGTTATGGGATATAGCACAGTACCTATATGACCTAGATATGTATACGTACTACCGTATATAATAGGTAGGTAAGGTCACTAATTGAGTAATTGCCGCGCGTTAACAAATTGTGGTCACGTTCAACGTCCCCAGAGCTATTGTGGATTTGTTTGCTCGTTATTAAAGTTAACAGCTCTATGCTAATTATACCTATTAGAGGTAAGTACAGGTTATTACGGTTCTGTGAATGCCAGAACTTCTGTCAAATAACTTAGAAACACCGTGTAGTCCAGTAGTACTATGTTTAGTCGTAGTATTTTTTATGAACACGTCGTTTTTTCTAGGATTTCTCTTGATCTAGGAAAATTAAAATTTGGTCACTCAATTTCCAAGATTTCCTAAAATTTTCACGATATCTAGTAGTAATTTGTAGCTAGTAGGTAAGACGTGTCCGCCGGAGGTAATTTTCAATTTGAGAGAGCTGTATGATAAAACTGGTCAACGCGATTAAGGTTAGCCTAATGTAAGCGACAAGCGACAAGCGTGGTAAGAGACGTGTCGTTGAATTTATGTAAGACTGGTTCATAGTTGGATTTTTTAGGTTTTCTACTTCGATCTGTTCCTGGAACAATAAGGTAGTTTGTCCTGCGCAATACTTATTTGTAAGTCCAGCGGGTGCATAACACTGAGAGCGGAGCGTGTGCCATGTACAGTACATATTGTACATATTCGAAAATCAAAGCCTTTACAAAACATTTTCAATTGTCAGTGTCCAACCCAACTCACAATTTGTCATTTGCATCTACACAGCGAGCCAGCAAAATTGCAACGTTGCAAGTAGGCGTGGTGTGCAGGCCGCGTCGTTACGTTACAATTTGTTGGCTCGCAGCTACAGACCACACTAGATTTGTAAGTCGAAATGGACCGTGAGCACCGTGAGTGGGGACCTTTCAGACCGGTCATATACAGGCAGTTTGTCATGCGGTGCATTAGATTGAGAGCGGAGCGTGTGCACTGTGCATATTCGAAAATCAAAGCCTTTTAAAAAGAAAAACTGAAAGGAAAATCAAAGTCGAAAAGGGTTTGAGAAGTTTTATTAAGATTTCTTCTTAGAAGATAAAAGTAATGTTTTAAAAAAATAGGTAGCTATGTTAGCTAACGGTGATATCTTCCAAACAACCTTTGCGAGCATGGATTAATAATATAATATACCTATAAAGGTAGGTAGGTACAAGTAATAACATGGACAAGCTAGAAGATTTTCGATAGCTAGTGACTGCGGTTTCGACCCGCCATCGCCACCTCGCCTGCTTGGTATATCTATAGGAAGCCGCGGGCAGTAGCTATAATATAATATGAATAGGTTCAAGGTACGCGAAACAATGATCGTATTATGAAAAAACCTGAAACACACACTACTAGTTATAGGTACCTATAGGTAGTCTAAAGAAGTCTAGACCAAAGATACGCTCTACTTAATCTAGCAGACGCGACGTACCTATAAGCGTAGGCGTAACGTTGAATGTACCAACAAGACTTGATTCAAACATAAACTGGCTTGAAACATAATACACAGGTGTATTCTGAAAGGACAGTATTTCTGTACCTAAGTAGGAGGAATAACCTTGGTTTTACATAACCTATCGAAGGTAAAAAACGAGGTTAGGAATATTGTAATCTACGTAGGTAAGTTTCAGCTATACCCAGCGAAATAGAATGTCTATACCCCACCAAACATATAAGAACATATTTTCTTGTCATTATTCGGTTCTACGCAAGTAATCTTTTTTTTCTTCAGAAAAGTATTATTATATTTGCCTTTGCCTACCTCTAAATTACCCCAGGGATATTGCTTTAGTAGGATAGGTACTACAATGGGTCTATACTATAGGCCCGTAGAATTTGTTTATTAACTCGGTACATATATAGTATAGTAAAGACAAGAAAGAAAAGAATCTTGAAGTTACTAGCCGTTCTCGGCTCCGTAGTTACCTTAGAATAGGGAATAGCCAGTACTTCCTACTCTCTATTGGTAGTAGACCTGTCTACAAAGCACGGGGCTCCAGGTTCGATACCTGGCTGTATTTTCTTTTCTTTCCAAAAAAGCATACTTAATTATAATTATATATAAGGTATGTTGGATCATGTAGATATTCTACATTTTAAGCTTTCATGGTTACTAACAAAATAATTAACTTTAGTAACAAGATATTTACCATGTATTTTACTTGTTTTGAGTACTCGATATTTCGACACTCTTTACTAAAGTTAATTTTAGATATTCTACTATTCAAAAATAAATAAACTAAGATATTAATTAAAGCAGTAGGCATAAGTAACATAAGCCCCAAAACTAAACAAAATTATTTGATAATGACTAAAATGGTAGCCAAACAATTACATTTCCCACGAGAAAAACAAACAAATAGTTAAAAGAATACGTTTTTCAATTATACAAATTAAAATTCAAGGTTTTCGTTTTCGAGTTACATTAGCATCCTCTCGTGGATGAACGATCAAAGCGACACAGAATACACAAGAGTGCCAAGGTACTGAAACGAAAGCTCCTAATTAAAATAGGTTTACAAAGGAAAATAATTAATTGAAGGAAAAACATATATCTTGAATAATTCTGCGGCTGAATGTTTTGTTTTGTAAAATGATATCTAGTACTTAGTAGGTAATTTGTTGGAAATGTATTTGATTAAAAATTATGATGTTTCTCAATAGGTAAAGATAGAAACCGCAGGTATCAATACTGGGCCACTTTCTCTTTTTAGTACATATAAACGACTTACCCTTTATGACAGCCCATATAGCATTGGACATAGTTTTGTTTATTTTTGTTTTTGAATTTAAATTCGGTGTTGCGGTTGTAGGAACCGTGCAAAAAGTAACTTATGTTATATTTCACATTTTAAATAGTTAAAGTACTTATTTTACGTCCTCGTGCAAGTATCCTATATTTGTATCGTTATTTTGCTAGCCGTTGCGTGACTAAAGATATTAGTCTCTAGAAAATGAACTAAGTAAGCTAGATACCTATTCGCCTACAAGTTGAATTATTACTATCCGTCCATGATTCTAGAAGTAGGAACAAAAAACTACTAATAATAAGTATAATAATTTTGAAGGAGGTAGCATTCTTTTTATTTACTTTTCATTCCGTGGAACTACACTTATATAGGTGCGTATGAATAGGAATGATAATATCCATCTCATTTCTTTTTTGTGGATGTCGTAAGGCCAAGGGAATATGCCACAAATGGGCAGCAGCATCTCCTCGGTCTACATCATAATCTACCGTGGTCACCAAGATGTCTGCCAGCTTGGCAGTGCCAAGCGTGGTATTAATGTTCATCTTGCATGTCTTTTACTTCTTGCTGATGATGATAATTTTCAGCGATGGCTCTATTCTATAATAAGTTTAATGTATTTACATCTTTCGATAACGTTGTCACTTGAGGGTGGTAACAGATTATTTGCATCACAACAAGTAATGCAACATGACTCCTGCATGTTGTAAAATTGTATATACCTACTACAGAGTGCAACTGCTAAGTGTAGAAATACTGTACAGTGTACATTGTACACTGTATGTACTTTTATCTAGTAAGGAATCTACTTGCTGAAACCACAACTGAAATTTTCAGGGGGGGTGAGTGCGCCAGCGCGCGGGCAAACCCGCTCACGGCGGCGCCGCCCGCAGCCGCACCTTCATTGCCTTTTGTCCAGCTGATTTCAGGGGTGCTTCTAAATCAGTTTCACGAATAAGTCGACATGCGATAATTCCTTGGTTAAACTACTTAAGTACCTGATATTCTGTTTTTGTGTTTTTTTTTTAAATCGGCGCCTTTATACCTGCTTTCAGTATTGCTATATACACTTTTCTGTTATAGATTGTATACTTACATTTTCATGTCTTTGCGAACGCACTAAAAATAACTCTGCGCACGCTACTTGCTTTCGTCCATATATTTTCACGTTGCATTGCATTTTGAGTTGAAAATCGTCTGTACAAAGCCTAAGAAGAAGCGAGTCGGTTATCAAAACACTAACAAATCGTGAGCAAAAAAAATGCAATACGATTTCTCTGAGGAAAACGGGAAAATTTCAGTGAGATGCGTGTAGCGTAACCGGTTATAAATAATATCGTGTTGTAATCAAAACCTTTAACTACCAAGCGGTTCCAAACGGAAATAACACTCCACATTAACGCCAAGTTATTTCCTAACGAAATGTTCGGATCCTGTTTGATCGGAAAGTTTATTGTTTTGCAATAAATCTCGCAAGGGGTAACCAACCAAAAATCTAAGGTACCTACGTAATCATTTTAGGCATTATGATTTTAGGTAGTCGTAGAGTAGTTAGGTAGTCGTTTTGGGTAGATAGTTGGTAGTACATAATTAATATTGATGCAGATAATAGTACCGAGCCGCGGTCATTCTCAAATTTACGATATCAGATTTTCAAATGACAGAAGATATACAATTATACAGAGTGTCTCAAAAAATGTACTAATAGTACTTTGAATGGCGAGAAAAACTTTATTTATGAACATAGACAGAAGTTGAAAGTCTTCAAGTACAGAAGACAAATGTACATTGAAGAATCATGTTCGCAAATGTTCAAATTGATATAACAATGATTGTCCAGACAACGCCGATAACGCGCACCAAGGGATTCGCAAACGACACGAAACAGGTCATTTGGAATACTGCGACATTGGTGTCGATCATTGTCCATCTCTTTCTCATGTTTTCATTTAAAAAGGGAGATTGAAGCTAAATTTAGGTTTAGGCATGATATTGCAGAATCGACAGCACTGTCTAGCTAAACAGGCGTCTAAAAGTTGCTTTTTGTAGCAACACGATAAGTACCTATTCAGCATCTACAGGATATACATCAGGAGGACAACAATCTCAAAAGTTCTCCACACAGAACTGACTAAACATTATTTCAAAACCTTGAATGAACAAAAAATTGGTCTGCAAAGAATCTTCCCGTTATTTCCGGACGAGGTCCGAGACGGTCCTGTTTACACAGCGAGTTTATTGTTTTGTAAATGAGGTGTGTTTACTCGACTGTCGAGCAGTTTATACTCCAGGTTAGAGTCCTCTTTGCCGTTTGCAATGGTAATGTTCCAGTGAATTAAATCGGCCAATCGTATTCGGTGAAACAGTTGTGTAAAATTGGCTTTTTTTATTTGATGACGAGACGAGCTGGTCGTTTGCTTGATGATAAGCCAATAACAATGGCAATGACACTCAGAACTTTAAAACACAAAGGCTTGCGCGGTATTGCAATGCGCTCGTTACCCTGAGACATTAGGTAAGCCAAGTAATTTCACTGGCTAATTTGCTCATCAAAACGGAACACAATAATGTTTGCATATTACTGCTTGGTGGCAGACTTCACGGGAAAAACCTGGTACCGACACAGACGGACTTGCAGATGAGTTAGTCCTACCACCAATAAAATTGTCTTCAAATTACGATGTCTTCCCTATATTAGATACCAGATGTAATTGAATAGAGGAGACATTTGTACAAACCAATTAATTGTACCAATTGCAAGTAATTATTGACAGATTGTACAAATTGCTAAATCTTATCATCAAAATTATAACGAACTGAGCGTTTGTACAAATCATAAAATTGTACCAACTGTTCATAATTCCATTTACTGAGGAATACAATTGTGCCACTACTGCTTGGCAAAGGTCTCTCTCTCTCCCTTATCCTTCCACGATTCCTAGTCTCCTAACTTCCCAGTTCTATAACATTATTATGTTTTATTTCCTATAAATACCTCAGTAGGTAATAAAAGTATTTATAGAGCCTAAATAAAGCCTACAATGTTGAAGGTTTTTCTTATAAATAGATCTATGATTGTCCCGAAGCGGCTGTTCGTAGCACAGTACAAAATTTTGTTACAAGGTCACAATCAGTGTTTTAATGACAGGTAAGAAGATAATAAATAGAAGTACCTAAGCAAGTAAAACTACCTAATACTGCTGTAACAGCAAATTGCATTCTATTACGACTATTATTATCCATCTAAAAGTTATATCTTCAGTCCACGTATGAACGTCACATACAAAGTAAACGGGCGTCGATAAAATCAGATAAACCCATCGTACCAAGGATGCGTAAGGTGAAAGATGCGATCCAAGATCGTAGATAGGTAAGTGATAATCTGCGGAGCTCGCCTGCACCCGTCTAGGCGCATGATCGACCGTCATTCATTCTGTACCGGACCGCCAGTACCTCCGTCGCTCTCGCACTAAGCGCACGCCCTTCACCGCGAACCCCGTACAGTCTATACAACAATGACTGACACCACCCTCAATAAACGCACCCTATCATGAACCGTGCGCGTCAGTCAAACGCGACCGTCTAAGTTCCGTGTACTTCTTGTGTTCCTTGTGAATCAAATCAACCTGTGGATACCCTGATCGTCCAATATGACACAGGATAACGAGATCGAAGATCTACCAGTGCGCGTGGCTGCTTTTAAAGCAGACCCGGAGAAATACCGAGTAGCGACACAATTTGTCGATCAGCTCATTCAGCAAGCTAAGAAAGAGGCTGAACATAGACAAAAAGAGAAAGACAGAAGTAAATTCGTAAGTATCAATGTATATTTATGCCCGTAAGGAAAACTTCGGATTGATAGGGCGGTAAGTGTTGACAGGAGTACTAGAGATGCTGTAGAATGCAACAATCGGCTTCTTCCAATAGCAACGCTGTATCCATGACTTGGATTTAGAGACTAGAGAACACATTTTCAAAAAGCTCAGCATGCTTTTCATATTAATCTTTATAATATGGCTATGTTTCTTTTTCCTTGACCTCATGTTCCTACATAGTTTTCTGTAGGTACCTCATCACAATATTTAATCAACAAATTATGGCCGCATCGTTACACATGCCTTCCTACATCATATTGATTAGTACAAGTTATAAGTACACCTTTTTATAAATCTGAATGCTAAAGTGGCTTTGTTTCGGAACCCCTTTGAGGAACACGTATAAAAATTTACGTAATTGATCGGCACACAATATAATATTTGAAATTTTTTATACTGATAAGTTACCATTTGAACATCTCACCGGAGGATGTAGTCTAAGGTGGTGGACACTAAACTAATAAATAAACTGGCTCTAGAGTATGTACAGCTACTGGAACACACTAGTTGCTTAGGTGCTTAGCCAAAGACTATCACCTTCAAGGTAGTAGCTAGACGACCACTAGAAAGTAAGGTCCAACCGAGATTAGTTTTTGGCTATGGCCGAGACCGAGCCGAGACCGAAAATCACAAAACTAATAATTAATTAAAAAAAACAGACATACTTACACGAAAAATGTTTATTTTAGCAATTAGAATCTAATGAGTCTTTTAATTAGTTATAGTATTTATTAATAGTTATATACTTATGAAAAATCGAATCTACTATAATAAAGTGTCTAGTGACGGTATTAAAACTTTAGCAGTTGTATGTTGTAAGCAAGGAAAAGCATTTTCTCCGCATTGTATAGGTACTGTTAAATTGTTCCTTTTGTTTCATTGGTCGATATTCGTTGCAACTCATTCATTTATAACCAATCGGCAATCACATATGACGCTCAGCGACCGAGCGAGGGAGAGGCAAATTCAATTATTGCGGAACTTGTGATTCTCGGTCGTGGTCGAGAGTCTCCCGAAACTTGATGTGACACTTGGGTCGAGAATTATTTTTTAGCTGAGAATGGCTGAGACCTAAGGCTGAGGGTCGGACGTTACTAGAAAGTGCCCAACCATTTAGCTACGATTGTTTTCCTTCTCTGAAAGCATGATGCCTTAGATTCCAAGTTCCAACCATCGCTAAGGATCAACAGCACAAAACTCACACAGTATGCGATTTTTGAAGCGATGATGACTTTGGTAGTGACGTTAAATTGTCGTCCGATCTGGTAGATCGATGGCCCGAATCCTAAAACATTGGCTTTATAATATCATGGCTTTATGGTAGATCGTTTTATAGTGCTCGCAAGAATGTAAAGTGAAACTGAAAATTAGACACCAAGCACCTATCGGTGTGTTCCGGCAGTTGTACTTGAGAGCTAGTACTATTTATTATCGTACCTACCCGCCATCTTCGACCACATCGAGATACCGATAACCTATTGACGGTAAAAAATTATATGGACCTGATTTATCAGGTCATTGCAATTGTAGGGTTACATCATAAAACTATCTAGTACCTAAGCATCCAGTTCAATATGTACCTAATTTAATAACACCTTCATTCATTCGCCACCTTCACCTTCACCAGTTAGTCATTCGCTGACTCTCTTTCACAGAGATAATATAATTAAGAGATCTGTGGTCTCTTTTATTTGTTTGCTTATACCTTAATATAAGGATGAGTATCCTTATATTATACTTTAGGGTGAACACGCCCATACATTGATCTCTACGGCGATTACCCTAACACCAACATAACAATCCTTATACTACTATCAATAAAAATTGTTATCTTTTGTTGATCCATAAAACGATGATGGTGTTTTGGTGAAACTATATTGTGGCCCAAAAGATTGTAGAGGCAATCGACTCAATGTTTATCTGATAAAGTTTCATGTGGAGTGGGTATGAACTCGATAGATGTTTGATCGATTTTGGCTGGTCTCGGACTACCTACTCAAAGTTTCGGCACTGGTTTCGGCGGAGTTGTTAAGTAAGTCTTGTGGGAAATTGCCAATTTGTTTACTTAAGAGCTCAGTCTTAAGATGTAATTAAGGAGTAAGTAGATAATTTCTTCTCACGTTTACGAGATACGTTTAATCCAATCCACTTGAATATGTAGTACTTTGGCAAATAAATAACTCTCACCTTGCTTTCTTTAATTTGTTACATTATGTCGAAAATCCTTCTCTAGTTATCCAATAATATTTAAAAACGTAGAGGAGAAACTGGTGTAAGTTTACAAAATATTATGAAAAGTACTACTTAGGTAACCTGGGTGCCATGCCTGGGTGCGAAAACACATAATATTTAGAAAATTCTTAGCCAGTACACTTCTGTCTTAAAAGCCATTTATGGGAGAAACCTAACTATTTTTTTTTATATATTATACTCGTACTATTGGATAACAAGACGAGAGGGTCGTTTGCCTGATGGTAAGGATAACGCCAGCTCAAAACAATTACATTGCCACCCAGAAGTTTGAAACACAAATGTCTGCAGTGCGCTCGACGTTACCCTCATCACAAAAAGTTTGCCCCGGCCGGATTGCAAAGCCAGTGGCGTTTCATGCAGAATAGCTACCAGTTTAGCCATAATCGTAAACAACATTTACAATTACGTAGTTAAATTTATTAATTTCTTAAAATGAAATCCTAAGTATTTTTTGTGTAAAATTAACTTTCTTTCCCCTTTGGGAATAACAAAATAAATATAGTCGATTCTTTTGTGATTTATTTACTTTCGCATTTACTTACAGCGTCGCGTCACGTTAGAACGTACTTATCAAGTAATTTACTTTAATTTTTTTAACGGGCTATAAAAGCCTTTACCGCGACTATAACTATAGCTATCACTTTGCTACAAAAACAGTTGGATAATCTACAAGCCATTGTAGGCCTATAGATAATCCAAATGTTCTAGCTAAATCTCTGTGGTTCTAGCCCAATACCAGCAGACGGCAGAACCATGCTGGCGGCATTGCCTCGTTGAATCATAATGATGATCCGTTGAGCCGGATAAATACGTACCAGCATTTTGGTTACAGCTGCTTGAATCAACTAAGCGCCACGACAAATTATTTACTATATAATATTTAATTTACTGGCACTTTATTTCTGTACCGTGCTATGACCCTAAGTAAACGGTGTAGGTAAGTTTTACATGTTTGCATTGCGTGTCTAGAGCACATTTCAAACTTCCCCTCACGATTTTTTACTGTTGCATCAGAACTGCAATAATTATCTTCATGGTAATTTATTGTAAGTAATGTTGGTTATATAGTGTGTTTACCTTCCTATACAACTGTATATATTTATATAAATTTAAAAATAGTTTTGTATGCATACTTTTAATGATTAAGAGTCAGAATTGTGTCAACCTATGTAGCAGAAATGTGAAAAAAATAATTAATTACACGTTTTTGCCCCATGTTATATTGCCGTAGACTAACTAGTATCTAGTGAGCTGTGATATTAGCTATGACATTACTGTCATTAGATATTTTCTAGATCCACACGTTAGACGTGTGGCATTAGGGCGAGGCGTCGGAGCCAGCATGTGGAGCCGGCCTTAAAAACGTACGTTTGCATAAGCGTCTACGCTGCCCCTTACGCTCACGTCTCCGTCGTCGCCGCCTTCGCACATCTTGTGGGTGATCCGGACGATATCCCACCGCGGCCATTGTATCGGCCGCACTGGATTAGCACGATCAGTCCAATCTTGGCACCAGTTCGAATGCTCGTGCAGGTAGGCGTTCAGTTTTCGGTTGTGGTATCGGATACCAAATTAGAAGCAATAGTTATTTACCTCGCCGGTAAGATCGATTCTTTATTAGATATGTTTAGGTTAATAGGGACTGAGCTTCACTCCGCCGTCGAGTTTCTTGACCTTCTTTTCGATGGTGTAGGTTTTGAAATGAGGTAACTAGAGTCACTATCAACTCCCGCAAGCGCCCACCTCAGGCCCGTGAGAAGTAGCTTAGCTAAATTAATGCCCACTTCAAATGGACGCACTGGCGTGCGCCGGGCTGTTCTATTCTGACCCCGTACTTATCCCGGCGACCGCGACGGCCCAACCCGAGATCCGTACCTACCGCATGGTTCACCCTACGCGGTGCCCTTGACCTAGTCGCCACATACCACTTTTTTAAGGTCAATAGATCAGCAGCAAGGTCCTTAAAAAAATACCAGATTTGTTGGAAAGCGATGGTGATGTGGTCGACTACTTACTTTATTTGGCACCATTGAAATTATAGACGGCTTTGGTCTACTGTTACTAGATTCGACACATAAAGCTGTCGAATCCATCCTGCTTATGCCATGTCAGAGGCCTTATGGCAGCTTAGAGTTCAGACTCTAAGATGGTGTCAGCACCATCTTGACACATACCGACTGGACAAAGAATCACAGGAAAATAAAGTTAATACATTTTTAGAAATTGGGCCGGTATTATCATAGCCTACGCGTACATTGACATACCTACATTGTAAAAGACCATACAAGTTTTTTTGTTTATAATTATAAATTGCGGCTTTTGCAAACTGTTTAAAGAAAACATTTTTTTTATTTGCTTGCAAATATTGATCTATTATATTACTTGTTTCAGGATGGACAAGATGCAGGTAATGGTGAGTATTGGACTTTTTTATTCTTAAATTTTATAGTATTCTTAATACTTTGCTTTATAGAAGAGAAGATCCAAGTCCATTTAGGTAATCCCATATCACTTAGTCAGCTTTATTATTTTCATAATATTTATATAGGCAATTTCCATCCGATAATGATTTGTCGCATATCACGGCTACTGTTTACGTTGTGCCTGTTATATTAGACTGTCTTCTGCCCGCAGTTTTACCCGCGTTCCCACAGGAGTCGCGCTTTTTCCGGGATAAAACTATGTTACTCTCCGGTCCATAAACTATATCTATACCAAAAATCACGTCGATCCGTTGCTCCGTTACTGCGTGAAAGAAGGACAAACCAACAAACACGATTTAAAAATCACGGTCAATGTTTGCAATCACACGTAAGTTAGCCGCGAATACTGCAGCGTTACCTTAATTATATCACTCCCACAATTAAAATGACACCAAATGACACCTTATAATTATGTGTATCGGTCATGTCGCTTAGGCTAAAGAGCGTGCCAAAAAATAGATACACCGTACATACGCTCGAAAAATGAAAAACATTATCCACCTTCCCTATGGCAGTCGGGTAAAAAAAATAAGCGAGGCTCCAGACAAAATTTAGAATCCCCCGTTATTTATTATTTACGCAACGCCTTTTATTAATAATGCTTTAAATATGATGTGTTTTTTGAGTACCTAGTCATTAGATAAATCTTCTTGTCTATTAAAAGTAAACTTATATACGTACAAAAACATGCAAGTATTATTTACCACAGACGTACAATATGAATAGCGCAGGCCCCATAGCAACTCCTTGTGGAACCCTCGCCACATCTTATTAAAATGCAGATTGTGACGACGCTGAGAGAGTACTTAAATAATAACGACATTAGACAATGTAATTAGTATAACAATGGGTTTATTGCGTTTCGCGACTCTAGATTTACCGGGGAAACTCTGCCATTTCGCGTATTATTATATGTAACTTCGCGGTAACCTGGAGTTGGTTGATTGAAAATAAGAAAAAATGCACGTAACCCGAGAAAGTAACAAACTTTTGGATTTCAATCCACAATGATTCACCTAATATTTAAACCAGAAAATAACTCTTTTCTTGAAATTTGTAAAGTTTTGACTTACAATTTCCATTTAAACTAACAAAAAGCGTAGCTTTGATGTAGAACCTGTAGTTAGCCTGCTTATCTTTAATATAACAAAACGGTTATCTGTTTAACCTGTCTGTCATCGTCGTGTATTACAATGAGACACTGAAATGTTTTCAGAATGAGTTCTCATAACGGAAACTCTTCATCTCCGTCAGATGCTGTGACAATGTTTCCTTTACATGTTAAATGTTGCTTGAACTCATGCATAATTTATTATTGCCAACATCAAGCTTCTATCTAGTGTAATTTACGGTACCTATATTTGAATAAGGTAAATTGAGATAGGAAAGATAAAAAGTTTGACATGAAAATAAATTAAGGGTACTAAACAAAGTTACATTTGTTTACAAAACAATGCATTTAAAGTTTTAAACTTTTATTTATGCATATAAGTAGATTCTGCTCTAGGTATCAACACTGTACGGCATTTTGTAGTGATATGATTGCCAACTATTGAAGGATCGATCCCAGGAGATTTTCATATTTTAAAACGGCTTTAAAACACGGTTCATATACCTAGACTAACCTATCGTTAACTAATCGGAGGGAGGTCAATGAAAGTAGTTTATTTTTGTTACTTTTACTTTATAGGTACCGGTATTTAGGCACACAATTATAAAAGGAGTTTTTTTATAATTATCTTATTTAAAGGAGTTCATCTACCCACTAAAACCACCTGGGTATTTTCTGTCGTCTCAGCCTTCGGACGGGGACGGGGCCTGCTAAACACACTTCCCGCGACTTCGTCAGCCGTCGTCCATCCTCAAGACGGCAGAGGAAACTCCCCCGCACGGCTCAATTTCACCATTCACGCCGATCACTCCAATTCAATCACTCCGCGCGTCGTGGATTGAGTGGAATTATGGTCCAATTTTCGGTCACACAGACGGTCACTTCATTCCGGGCGCGTCATTGCTGTATTTTTTGGTCATTCTGCTTCTTGATTACCTACAGCCAACTGGGCGTGAAATCATGCGACATAGTATTGTATCGACCAAACACGATGAGTTGGAATATTGTGGAACATCGGATTTTTACAACAAGTTAACGCGTGTTACAGTGACCGCGTTTACGCGGATTTTGTATGTATAATGCCCCTAGAGGCGCGGATGTGGACCATCATTGCGCATACTTTTAGTATGGCGTTTACTAGACAAACGCGGTCGTCGCGTCAGCTTCCTTCTTTCCTTGAAGGATATCTAATACTTGCATTTTGCCGCCGTTACATAGTTACAAACACTCATCCAAATTATCAAATTTTGTAGAAATAGGAATTGAAACCGACTCTTTTCTACTTAGTTATAGTTTTTTTCTAAAGTATAAAGACATCTTATCCGAATTCGGACAAAAACTTTACCTACAGACTCTTTTGGTGAACTTCAAATAGCCCGTCTCAGGAAATTTCATTTCCTTTTTCTCTTAGAGCTTTGAGACCACAATCTTATTTGCCTGTTTATAAGTACGTACCTAATACCTTTAAGTTCCTCGTCCTTCGTAACAAACTAAGTATATCTAAGTAAGTCTTTCCAAAGGTGTTGATCACGCACGACCCACTGTTGGGTCCTGGAATTAAAGTGATTTAGCATGAAAGTGGCAACAGTGCCTCACATAGTTTCGATAAAATGCTGCAGAATTACTGAAACATAATTGATCTGAAAGTGTCGAGTAAAGGGCGCTTTGTGATCCAACCATATACATTATGGTGTGATGACATTTTCTAGTGAACATTATTAGCCTATAAAACTTTTGTCGCCAAGCATCCATATCGGTGTATTTTGTCAGAGCCTTAATCATTTTCATAATGATCAACCGCAAGCGGTCCACTGCTGAACATAGATTTACCAACGCCACTTGGGTCGCCTGCTCGCCTCTTGCATCCAACGGTTCCCCGAATTTGGACCAAGGCGTCGGTCCACCTAGTTGAGGGACCGGCCAACACTACGTCTCCCGCTTCGCGCTCGTAACTCGAGAACCTTTCTTCCCCGGTTCCTCTTTCTTCTATCAGCTGTATTTATCAACTTTGACCACGTCAACGTCACTTATGATTTGACTATAGGGTACAAATTGTAACGTACCTAAAGTAAAAAAACATCTGCTATTCTCCTACCTCAATAAACCTACATAGGTTAACTACGTTTACTATTGACACTTTCGTTCGTCGTAGTAAGCAACTACTTACGTTTATTGTCTTCAATAAAGTTGGAAAAATATATTTTTTAAAACAGACAGAATGACGATATTTGAGTTGAAAAGACTCGAAGGCCTTTTGTCAGACGGTCGTTGAACGGTAAAGATGCTGTCAAGACTACGTTATCTCGAATCTTTGCAGATTAAATGTTTGGACGCGTTAGTAATAACAAGACTTCACTGGAGACGTTTATAATTGATACCTAATTTAAGCACATTCGTCACTTGTGTTTTGAAATAATTTGAAATAGATACTACTAAAACACACTTAACACACTTATTAATATGTACAATAAGAATTAAATTAGGTACCTAAATACAAACTAAAATTTTACACTCATTCTTATCAAACAACAATTAATATAATAATTAGTGCTAGTAGGTATGACTTTTAGCGCAGTAGTAAGCGATAGGTATGAGCATAACCGCGGGATTTGAATAGAGAGAATAAAACCATTCATATTTTTATTCAAATAGTGACAAATAAACATACAAACCTGCCGAGTATAAAAAATAAAAGATACTGAAAAAGCAACGGAGCAACGGATCGACGTGATTTTTGGCATAGATATAGTTTATGGATTGGAGAGTAATAATATAGGCTACTTTTTATCTCAGAAAGATTAACGGCTCTTGTGGGAACGCGGGTGAAAACCGCAGGCAGAAGCTAGTTATAAATAATAATCAATCATAAGCATATATATATACTGGACGTGAACGAAATAACTTATATATAATACATTCTTTTATGCTTAGTTCATCGTCCTATCGACTAAACCACGATTATGGCTACGGCTGTCTATAATAGAATCTTAAATAGGACACAGAAAAATTGGTGAATTTATGACCTTATAATAGTTATAATACTATGATATTATACTATTTTCCCCTGATGCCATTAGTTATATAGCCCTAAGTATACCTTGAAACAAAACCTACTTTATGGTTTTTATGGCCAACGTCTGCTGCCCACTTTATGATGTCTTCAGGGCTTTACGAGATAGGTATAATGGAGCGATATAATTACGTCGTAAACCTGTCGCTTGGCTCATTTTTACACCGTCATAATTTTTTCACATTGTATTATTTGTTACTTTTAGCTACTGTTATGTATATATGGTTGTATTCGGGAACGTAGGTACATGTTTTGCTAATTTGTTCGATTTCACAACATATAGGTACCGAATCTAAAAGATTTTAATAAATTGAAAATTACGTAAGCATTAGAAGGATTTGTTCAAGGCCTGTTTTCAGCAAAACAAATGTAGAGATATATTTTTTTTGTAAATTTGGCCGGATCCCCTTTTGATTCAAATTCATTTACTGACAGATAAAATTCAATCCCTAATTTGTTTGTTAATCACGATCAAGCTAAAAACTATGTTAGTATCTATTAATAAACAAACAAAACAATAAAATCAAATCAAAATCAGTCAATATAATTGTAAAAGATGTCCATAATATATGATAATATATATTAATCATTGTCAAATTAAAATTAATATGAAGAGTCAATCGAGCAATGTATTAACCACACCACCGGAGAACTCAATAACATAACATTTCATGTCCATTTTTTTTTGGTTCGGCTGTAACTGCTGTAAGTCAACATAACAGTGACATTGGTATTCTAATTGGTACCTACAATTCGTATACCAATTATTAACCAACCTAACCAACCATCTGGGAAATTCCATTTCCCGAAAACAATTACTAATAAATATCGAGAAACCCTGGCAGTTGAAAGATGGGCCAACACGGTCATTTAACCTCGGCCCCTTGAATCGTGGGCAGGACAATCTCCAGAGAATGTCAGGCCTATGTCACAGTTAATGATGTGGATTTACTTGCGTAATGGGTAGGTAGTGGTAAATAGAATAATACTTGTATATGGCAGTAGAAAGTGTACTGAAACGTATGAAAATATTTTCAACGTTTTCATTTTTCATTACCAAGCCAAATGTGATCGTGTTGACATATGCTGTAACTTTTCATATAGGTGTAACATAAAAATAATATTAACACTACTCCCTATCGGCCCAGCCGTTTCGGAGATTAGCCGGAACAAACAAACAGACGGACAGACAAAAATTTTAAAATGGTTGTTTTGTTATAGGTACCGTAATACTTTCGTATGCATTTGGTAAAAAGCTGATATTTTGATATTACAAACAGACACTGCAATTTTATTTATTTGTATAGATAAAAACTTAAATAAGTAAGTAGGTACTCCAGTTCGTTTTAAATATTTTGTTTTTGTTGATTTCATGACCCGGTTGTAGGACAGATTTGATAATTTTTTCAAATAAACTACCTGAATAACGAGATGAGACAAAATCGGGGTTCATAATAACAAGTGCGACGATGAAAACACAAAAAATAAAATTGTGCAAAAAGTGACCTTTGATGAGATTCGATATATGGTGCTAAGTGCAATCGTACGCCTTCGAGACCGAACGCTTCGACCACTAAACCAACACGACAGCTAAGTGTTAGGTCAAAATTAGTAACATATTACTAGTACTTGTATTTTGTTTCCAAATTACAAAACGGAATTGTATCATCGTAGTTACAATGTCAACTCATTTCTCAGCTTACCCACAAGCTTGATAAATCAATTAGTTATTCACAGTTTGATTTACAGTTACAGCAATTTTATGATACATTTTTTCATCGGACCACAAATTTTCACTCTGATAAAATATGGTAACTTGATTCTCAAACTACTTGAATTATTTTATTTCGAATATTTTCGATCAGTTACAGTTAATTAAGTGTTGACGTATTATATGTAGTATATTATATTATATTATATAAATATATATATAACCCCTCAAATGTCGGCCGGAACCACGTCGGTCCGGCGGCAAAAAAAACAGTTAGCCCTTATTCAGTTGTGATAAGGTTCAAAATAGCTTGAACTAATAAAATAATAAAATTGCTAACTATATTGAACCTTAAATATAACTAAAACCGACAAATTGGTGGGATTCGAACCAACACCTATATCCATTATTATAGGAGGTAGGTAATACCTACTTACTTCTCCCGTACCTAAGGCTAATATTCCACCCGTCAAAGATCTTTGACCAAGTTGCCTTTGATCGAAGAACTTGGATGACTTCATCAAATCATATAGGAACGTCAAAGTTTGAACAAAGACCAGAAAACACAAAAAAAAATTGTGCAAAAAGAGCCCTTGCTGAGATTCGATATATGGAGCTAAGTGCAATCGTACGCCTTTGACGACACGCAATCTATGCGGTCGAAATTGGTAACAGAACTTGTTTTTTATTTACAAATTAGAAAACGGATATGTATCACAGTTTTAATGTCAAATCATTTCTCAAAGATTGATAAAACAAATTCGCCTAATGTACATTTTTTTATAAGATTGTTTACCCATAAATATGAGAGTTTTATTTGTGTAAATGTCCTGGAGAAAAGTGACACAGGTCCATCTAGCAGCGCGGATCGCCGCGGAATGAGATAGAGCGTGAAGCAAAACACGCGAGTAACAAGAGAAAAGAGAGCGCCACGATGTTGCCGCTGCTCGAAATTAAAAACGTAAGCGACATTTCTAAAAATCCATATTATGTAAAAATAAAACAATTAATCAAAAAAGTAGCTCGGTCGATTGTTTTCTTATTATTTGGAGAATATTTAAGTGAAATATAAGACCGATACACTTTCGTGTTTAGGATATACAAGGGAATAACTTAATTTTCAGGGTTGCGTTTGACATTTTTTTTTATCGAGACTTTTACCTTAATTCGTGTTTTTAACCCGGTCGATTAGTCATTTATATCCTCGAGTATAACGTATTAAAATATCAATACTATACAGTAAGCAGGAACGACACAATATGGGTGGCAATATTGACTATTCTGGGCCTTAAACAAAGTTCTATTTTTAAGCACTTCAAGAAACATAAAACGCACCCAAGTCTCTTTTATCCTTTCATCATTCAAATTCAAAATGCTTTATTCATATAAGCCCCAAGAGAGCACTTATGAAGGTTAAAATAAATTACTGTAACAGCGGCTCTGTGTAACGCTCAGAAATAAATAACTGAAATCTACACACAAAAAATAGACTTAATTACTGAGATATTTTCAGAGAAACGCCACTTTTATAAGAGACAATTTTCAAACCATCTGTGCTCAAATGAATGAAAGCTATTTTTGACAGCTAAAGGACGTAAGCGGTCATTAAACCATGCGACTACCCTCGAGTTATTGACATGAAAATCTCTAGAGAGTGCCGTGAGCTCCGCTCATCAAACGCTACGGTTTCCTTTAATAATAATTTTATGCTATACTTACAAACGTAAACCGCAGGTACTGTAATAATATAATTGTACATCGTATGTAAAGATTTTGAAGGTCGCTAATTAGTCAGATATCTTAGACGGTAACAACTTGATTTTGAACGACAACCGATGAACGATCTATACCCTGTTCCAGAATCTTAGATCATTTATGTAAACAAAGGTGTTGCCAGAACGAAAAAATTGATAGAAAACTATGCAATCCATAGTTTGATGATAGACATAATTATTAATTGATTTTAAATTATAACATGATAAATTTGAATTATTGAAACATTTTGAATGAAGCGTTTTTGCAAGATTGTTATTTTAAACAAAACTATAATAAAAGGATTTTTTTTTCGTGTAGTTATTTTTCTTAGACTGGGAACACAGCAGAGATTTGAAACATTTGCTGCACTCGTCGCCATTTTCTTGTTCTGTTTGTTGATTTGTTCCAATCTTCAAACTCGAGGGTGTATCTCGCTGGTCTAAGGATTTCTGCCGCGGCCGCCGTCATTTCCCCTTTCATTCGGTTTTGTTTACTCGAACTCAAATAATATATCTTTTCTCTGTGTTTGTGCAATTTTTTTTATTTTATTTTGTTTTTGGCTCCACGTGATTTGTGCAATTGTGCTTTGTTGTTAGACTTGTTGGTTATTGTTACATCTTCCTAATACTATCTTACTTTTAGAATTTAAGAATTGAAAAATCATACTAATATTATGTATCCAAAAGTTTTAACAAGAAAGACATGTCTCCCAAAAAAAGAAGCATTCTATAAAATTTTATGACATATCTATCTATAGAACCAATTCTAAGACAGTAATTCAAATCATTACGGCACGGCAATCATATTAATTGTTTTAATAAAAGGTTTTATTTAACTTGTTACAATTGTGCCACGCGAGAGCAAAGCCGAGGGAAAACAAAATGGGGCGAAAAAAAATATTTTTCAAAAGTGAAAAATATTTTCGCCAACTGGCATGACACTTTGACAGTGACTTTTCGTGACATTTCTTTGTTTACAAAAAAGATCTAAAAAAGATCTAAGATTCTGAAACGGGGTATAGTTTTATGTGAAGTGGTGTTAGGTTAGGTAAACGTTTCAGCAATAAATTATTATTATTTAGCCTGAATTGTTCTACTGCTGATGTGCAAATAAAAAATTGTTACTAAAAGATATATTAATCTACTTAGGGAAAAAAAGAATAACAATAGTAAGATTGTACGGAAATATAAATGTAGTATAAGCCGATGAAGCCGGTAGGCAAAGACTTACAACCTATTCAAATATGTTAAACTAAAGTTCTTTAACCTCGGGGACTTGGTGATGACAATAATAGTAGTATTAAAAGTGACTAAACCTTAAATGTCTTTTCATTGATTTCGATTAAACCTCAAATCAATCTAATGATCAAAGCAAGATTCTTAACCTTTTTGATTCATCACTGCACACTGAAGTAACATAACACAAGTCAGAAAACCCATCTATACGCTTGCCATGTACGAAACTCGACCTTCGTAACCAGTTGCAAGCCAAGACTATTTTATACTTCGGTAGTTCAGTACACGAAACCGTAGATTTCATTCGTAACAGGATACGAAGAAAACATGTTACAGATAAGAAGTTTACTCAGACAAAAGCTATTTCTCTTAAACAGTTCTTAATCAGTTACGTTAGCAAAGTCTTCTATCTAAATAAAGCCTAAATAAATCTCAAAGCAAGCAGACACTTGAAGGACGACACGGTCGTTTAACCTCTCGTTCGACTTGCAGACGGGTGATCTCAAGGGAGAGCTCGAGATGTTTTCCTTCCTTGAAAACCTGATGAGATTGTCTGGAGAGTTGAGCAACACTCGAGCACTGTATGTTTAGCAACATATAGTAACTCGAGCCTTGCTTTGCTTGCTAAAGTCTGTGTTGTTTACCTTGATTCAGTAAAGCAACGTTAAATTGAATAGAATCTTGGTTATCACACAACCTGCATGCAGGCTAGGCAATTAGGTATTGTTTATGACTATCACAAAAGACTTAGATGCAAGTGACTGTTGTGTATTTTTGTTTAAAATATTCTAAACTGCCTGTATGCAGCCTGCAGCTGGTATGCTTGTCTTAATTTTCACTACTGCAGCTGCTTACAGTTTCCATCATGCATGCAAGCTTCTTATAATAGTTCTATGCACAGTGGAAGCCCGGCATGAACTTCAAATTTTGTAATGGAAATTAGCACACAGCCGCAACCACCTTGATTATCCGTGCTTAGAAAGTTTTTATTGGTTCAATAAGGTCCATAAAACGAAAAAGCATGTCCGGATAAAAGATGACAATCTTAATCAGATGAACTTTTTAAGCTGTCCTCCGAACAGATTTCCAAAAGATATTGAAGAGGTTTTCTGTCAGGAGGCTTCGAAATTTTTTTCAATAATTGATTGACGGATTACTTCAGCCAGTTCTACGTGTGAATATTTCATAAGAATCCTCATTAATTTGATACTTTGAAGTTAGCTGTATTGGAAGGGATTTTCTGTGTTTTTTTATTTACTTTTATTTAGGTAGTTATGAAATATAAATGTCTAGATTGCGGTTGACTAATGTTTTTGTTTTTGACGACCTTCTCAAAACCACGGGGCAAAATTGGATGCAATAGGCGAGTAGCCAATCCAAGTGGCGTATGGGGGACGTCTACGTTCAGCAGTGCACGTATTCCAGCTGACGATGATGATGATGATGATGATGATTCTGAATGTTTGTAAATTTTCGCGGGATTTGGTAACATTTAGGAATCATCATCCAATTTATTGAAGATTTTTCTGAGGCTTTCAGGGGCGTATATGAACTCCTATTCCATATCTACAATCTTATCATAGTCAAACGTATTTATTATGTCACTATTCATCAGCACACATCGGAACTCATTTCTTGATGAAACCCGGCATAATACCCGAATACTAGGTATCTATTATATCTATTTTATCCAGTCTATTATGATTTCGATGCTGTCGAAAATTATGTTCGGTACGTGGATTGCGACGAAACTTGCGACTATTATTACTACTAGTATATATTATTATTACTACTATTACTAGTATTTTGCACTTTGTTCACCCAAGAAAAGGTTGAAAGGAGTCAAAGGTTAGGTCAAAAGTAATAATAACACACCGACATAACGAAACGCTGAGACAAATCTTTTCGGTCTAAGTTCTTGACTTGGCTGATAACTTGTGAATATTTTATGGGGCTCATAGTTCGTAACGGTCCCGGAAAAGGCATTAGTTATGTATGAAGTCTCGGATTTTTACTATCGGATTATTTGGTAAACTGATTTAAGTAGAATATTTTATTTGCTTTCTTCAAAAAACTTATAAATAGTGCGTTTAGATGGTGTGAAAACTTGTATTTTTCAATCAGCCTCTTACGCTCCCACTGCTGGGATTGGCCTTTCTCTCGAGAGGTACGGGCCATAATCCACCACGCGGGCCCAGTGCGGCTTGGTGGATGTCACATGTCCTCGAATTTTGTGGTACTAGAACATGCCAGTTTCCTCACGATGTTTTTTTTTTTTTTTTTTTTTTTTTTTTTTTTTTTTTTTTTTTTTTTTTGTCCGGGCGCTATTGGCCCGGCCCGCGAAACCTGTTGCTTTTTCTTATGCAACAACCTTAAAAACTATGCTTATTACTTTGCTATAATAGATACTTATTTACCCACATTAGTATCAGTATACAGTTAGTTACAGTATACAGTTCATCATATTCGTAATGGGGATAAATAGGTAATTTGGGGTAAATGAGTTTTTCAATGTTTTTTTTTTTTTTTTTTTTTTTTTTTTTTTTTTTTTTATATATATACTTTATTATCTTAACTAACTTAAATAACTAAAACTAAGTAACTAACTAATACAAAACAAATTGGAACTAAACTAAGTGGCTCTAAATTACACAATACTACTCGAAAATTCTTAGCTATCTTATTCTAGTGGTCCACGTCCAATTTAAGGTCTCTTATTCTATGACTACCGTAATAGTCAAACAATTTTAAACTGATTAATCATGTAAGTACATTAAATCAAACCAAAATAATTATTTAAAACTAGGTGGTTAATTATCCGAACATATTATCATATTCTCGCGTTAAATCAAGGAAAAGAAATGATCTTATTAAATTATACTGAGTCAACAGATCTAATCAAACCATTCTACATTAAATTAAATTAATTAGACCGAAACTGATTAATAATATAAAATGCATTTGATCAAATTAAAGGTGAATTATACAAAATTAGGTCGACTGATTGTCCGAATACAGGTCAATCAAGCCCAAGAGACCCATTGTCCTTCCCCGTCTTGCGCAGAATATAAAAGGCAAAATCGAGGAAGGTAGAGCGGCGGTCGTCGTCATCGATTATCTGGGAGAGATTCTCTACCGTCAATGCACACTCCATTGCGCACTCGCATTCGAACCTTCGAAGAGCAAAACGTTGGCAGTCAGTAAGGAGATGCTCTACCGTCTGCTCTATGTCGTCCCCGCAAGTGCACAATGGAGTGTCCATTAATTTAAACTTGAATAGGTAGGACCTGAAGCCTCCGTGGCCCGTGAATAATTGCGCTATTCTGTTGTTGATTTTTAGCTTGCTCAATATCTTGTATGTTCTCAATATCTCAAAATCTCAATATCTTGTATCCTCACGATGTTTTCCTTCACCGTTTTAGAGCGAGTGTGAATAATCCGCACATAGCTTGAAAACTTGTATAATTATATATATAAAATAGTGGGCAAAATCTGATGGATACACTCGAGAACCAATATCGAGAACTGGACGATTGAGAAACTTCCAGCTCCTGGCTCCATCGTCAGACGGATTATACCCTCGACACCAAGTACAATTTATCGGACTTGTCCAAAATTATTTGAGCCCAAACTAGAGGGCTTGACTTGATTATCCTTGGACTATCCAATGAATAGCTCCACTACCCGCCTCCTGAATCCATCATCAGATCAGGTGCATACCAAATTATTGTGTTGTCATCCAAACTACCTATTATGCAGACACGTTTCATTTCGATACAACAACTAGAAGTGAGTTAAAATTGACTTTCAAAATTTAATTACATAGGCAGTTACAACTTACAAGTAAAGCTAAGAAAAGCGTGTTAAATATTTTTTTTGTGACAAGTTAAACCTGGCACCACCGATTCTTCGGCTGAACGGCTCAAGCGGCGCAAATGTACTAAGTAGGGATTAGGTAGGTAGGTACATATTTGGGCCGTTTGGGGTTAAATATTCAGTCCGTTTTTGGGGACCGGGAGTGGTCAACAGCCATAGGCTTTATAAGAGCGCCTGGTTAATGTGACGCATGATCAAAATGCTGGCACTCATCTGGCCCAACAAACGACCATTGCAATTCGACTGATGCTATGCCGACAGGATGCTGGGTAAGTGGATATGCTGTCAACTATCTATTAGTGTGTTAAAGTAGACGGTCTATATAAGAATGAGAATGTGGATACAACATATCCATGTAATAAACATCATGTCACACATATTACGACATGATGTCATACATATTATTCTGTATGACATGATGTATGGTGTGAGAATATAGCGAATGGGCTGAATGGGACAATTCGAGCCACGAATTCGCGGCTAGAGTCTAGAGCTGTCTAAGGCAGCCCGCACACCTAATGCATGATTGATGGATACGTACCTATATTGACGCACGGACCACGCGAAAATCATGGAAAAACCACCGCTTGACGCATATCGTACCGTCTAAGTAGTTTGGTAGAAATCTATAGTCGGAGCGCTAACCGTACCACGGTTAGAGGCTGTGAAAGAGACGCACCGCAGTGGCTATTTCTTATCACAACATTGTTTACTCTGAATGGGAACAAACGTTTCACAACCACTGCGTGTTCGGTGTCGAAGCCGCAGTAAATAATCGGTGGTGCACCAGTGATGTATGTAGCGTAAAGCGGAGCAGTCGTCGCTTTGATGAGTCCAGGCAGGGAGGGGGCTTCGAGACAGCACTATCTGGCCGTATTGCTGTTCTTTCGTTAATTTTTTTTATGGCTCTTATATCAAGCCGCGCTTGCGCGCGTTTTAGCTCTTGATCCGCGCTTGTTTATTTTTACAGCAAAACGCATAAATGCATACGGTCTGTGGTTGGCCTAAGGAAAACATTATTGAACGTGGGTATAAATCCCTCCTACACATGTGTTACGTATTTGTAGCTAGACACAGAAAGACATACTTACCAACACATTTACTCTTATTACTAATGTGGAAGTCCATTATTCCTTCTCTTTTGTTATCGCTGGCTTTATCTTACCATTGTTTGCATATTTTGTATGCCGTTGAGATAAAATAGGTATGTACAAACTTATAGGTAGGTACTTATCACCAAACCTTATGGCGCATCTTTATGAGCATGCCTGACCTTCCCACTCTTGCACACTCCCGATAAACTCACAATGGGCTAATTACAACACAAGCTAATAAACAAGATTACATTACATTACATTAATTACATTTACAGTACAAGCTATTGCGCAGAATTTGGCTCATCAAACCGGAATATAGTAATTGTAACAACAGTTTTACAACGGATTGTAAAAACTTGTAACTTGACTTTATCCGGCGGTCGATTCGAACTCTGGAGTGACTCGAGTTCTATCAAGGAATCATAGCTCGACCGCCAGACGGAGCGGTTGTAAGTGGGTGGTGTACGTAACGACTAACGTTGCACGTTGGTGAGCTAAATACCGGAATTTTACAACAGAAATGCATAAATATTACAGCCGTAGACTAAACGAGGAAAGCATATTTCATATTGTGGTGAAGTTAAACGCATTGAAATGCTTTGTGAAAATTTCATGAGTCATGACTCATTGAAATGGGTTGATGAGCCTCTCCCTGGGCCAGCTTTGATGGTAGAACCGGGACACAGGAATAAGATCAAAAACTCGGGAAAACGTTCCTTTACAAAAATATATTACGATACATCATTTCGTATAAAGATTGGTATTCGATGTGTTTCTTGTCTACGAAAAAACAAGTCGTATTTACACAACTACGGCTTTAAAAAACCTTTGTTAGAGTCTTTAGGATTCTTTCGTTTTTTTTTTAATATTTAGTTAGCAATTGATAACTATCTTAGCGTCTCAAGTACAGCTGCCGAAACACTCCGACAGGTGCTTGGAGATTTTTGATCAAGAAATTGAATAAGTTACTAAGTACCTACCTACAATCTACATGCTATATAGATACTAACACATACATATTCAATATATCAGAGTTACTTATATAATATTATATACATATGTCTAACTTTCAACTGTAGCTGCCGGAACGGACCATACGCCAGTGACGTTTTTCCAAACTTATCGACAACCATGGTCCTAATCACCCCCTTCCAGGATAACGTACCAATTCAAACTCAACCCGTATAACGCCATACGTATGTTGAGATACAGGTTGAGTTGAATTGGCACGTTATCCTGGAAGGGGGTAATTAGGACCATGGTTGTCGATAAGTTGTGTGAACCTCACTAGGAAAAACGTCATTGAACATTTCCAAAAAAAGAAGAAAATCTTCAAACGTGAAGTGCTGATTTAGACTGCCCGGAATTTGTAGTAGAAATTTGACGTAAACTTTAAATGCCTTTTCTTCAATGATAAATTCCGAATTTCAAAAACTCTTAAAACAAATGTCGTTGACCTCCATCAGGAGTAGATTCGGGATAACAACAACTCAGGTTGTACAATGTACATATATTATTAGTTTTTTTTTAGTTGTCCCATAAAAACTTGTCGGCTCACGAATGACAGGAGAAATTCAAATACCTACGAATCATAATATCATTGGTTGGCGATCGGATCACTATTGATGTGATTGGTTGGCATTCCACAGTTTGTTTACATTATTGGACAAGTATATAAAACCGGACCGTAATTTAAGTTTGTCTTCCTTTAGAAGTATCTATAGGTCATAGGTCCTATAGCTAGTCTTCGCGCTCGTCTTCTGTCTCATCATTTACAGTACATTCTATTCCCAATCTGACATTATAACAATACTAAATTAAATGCCAACTTTGCAGGCAAGGTTGCCAAAATCGATATTCGCCCCATAAGGCGAAACACCCCAACTCACAGTAGGGGAAAGCCGTAACAAAAGGGTAGGTGGGTACACCTTTATAATCCTCGTAGGCACTGCCATTGTCAGTCAGTTGAATTGAATAGGGAAGGTACCCATCGGCCTTATTACAAAAAACTCGTTAAACTCGACTTTGGTCGACAACCAATTTGTCTTCAACTATCTTTAGAGTCGACCTATAAACCAAACCTTATTACAAAAGATGAATAAAGCCAAGACAACTTAATACCAAACTGTAGCTATGGTAGAAATTATTTCCACAGATAATAAATGTCTTTATGCTACGGATACACGAAATGTAGAATTGACACAATGTACTAATTTTTATTTTGGAATATAAGTAGCTATTTTGTCACACAATACTATTTTCTAATATCGAAAAATATTGTAGGTAATTTTTAAATGACTTTTGATCATTGCGAGTAATTCAAAACATCCTAATTAGGTATTTACGTATATGAAAAAAATGTTAAGGAGATACTCCTTATATATCCAACCTATACAATGGCACACTATGGCTAAGTAACCATAGCAACATGTTTTGTTGATTGTGTGTACTGTCAATTCTTGTAATATATTCTGTTTTTACTATGTCTACTTTCGATATTATAAGTATTTCCTATATATTTTGCTAAAAGCTATTATTCTACTCATCCACGCTTCCTAATACCTCACCACCCCTTCTTACTTTAATACAAAATATATGAATTTTTTTACGATTTGACAAGTAGAATACGTGGCCACCATTAAAATAAATGCTTAAACCGTCGCTAAACTAGGTGCCCGGCAAGACTAACTTTGACACCATAGTCAACCAAGACCTAAGTGCTAATCTGCTTTTTGTAATAAGAAATTTGACAAAACTACGGTTTAAACTCCAGTTTAGCGTTAAAACTCGTTTTGTAATAAGGCCGTATTAGATTATTTTCGGATCGAAGTTCGAAGGCAAAATAGGTAGGTAAATAAAATTGTTTGGACAGCTGAATAGGTAATTGGTCAATGTAATAGTATAACATTATGTTTAAAATGTTAAGGGTAGGACTTTATTTTATACTATTTGATAACGCGATGAGCTGCTCATTTGTATGATGGTAAGCATACCAAATGTATGAAAATTGCAGCCCGGTGGGTGCGTTTTAAAATCTAGCCAGGAAGCTATTGTAGGGAGTTTGTTTTATGAAAAGTACTACATGTTTTAATTAACTTAACGAAGAACTTGGAAAATTCTGCTTCGAACGAGTCCCGTGTGACTCGTTTGGTGTTAACTGGCTGGGAATCTACTCCTTTAAACAGTTTAAAATTGAAAAAAGACTGACGATACCGCAAGAGAGGGATCACTTGAATGTGACATGTGTACTGTGGCCCTGTCACCTGTGGCACCTTAGACTTTTTTTGTTCTTTTGGATAACGAGACGAGCAGTTCGTTTCTCTGATGGTAAGCATAACGTGGCATAATAGCCCATAACTGTTGCAGTGCCACTCAGAACTTTGAACCACAAAGGCATGCGCAGTACCTACCTACTGCATTGCGCTCGTTACTCTGAGACATAAGAAGCCCAGTTATTTCACTGGCTACTTTGCTCATCAAGCCGGAACACAGTAATGCTTGCATATATACTTGTACTTGCTTGGCGGCACACTAAACGAGCAAATTTAAGCGGTGGTCCACCCAGACGAAAATTCGCACAAGAGTAAGTCCATACCGAAGTGTTGTTTATAGCATCGGTGGTAGGGCATTTTGTAGGACTTGTCTGGCTAGCTATCACCCTGAACTTGAAAGTCATCTGTCGGTGTGTTCGGTAGCTGTACCAGAAAACTAGTCCTATTCAAGGTTTAGGTACTATGTGTACCATCTTCAAACAATTCGTCACTTAGTCGTCAAAAAAGCACGCATTCTGATCAAAGTTGATCGTCTGGGCGGCGCCCTACTAGCCCGAAGCTAACCAGAGAATTTAACTTATCCCCCCTTAGCTAAATAATTGCTTGGAGCGACTGTATAATTTACACGTTGACTACAATATAACATTTATGTACTATATTAGAAGCGAAAACCAGATTATCATGTAACTACCTACGTTAATTATACATATTATACTTCCATTGGAACATCTCTCTAGCTCTCATCTCTTTTTATTAATTATTATATAATAGATATTAATAGTGGAAAAATATTAAAGCAATTAAAAAAGAGTTAGGTATTGGAAAAGAAAAGTCCATACTCAAAGGGTATTTATCGGTTAGGTAATTAGTTTTTGATGAGTTTCTTGTTGCTCGATAGTACCTCATAAAATACGCTCGATAGTCGATAGAGAAGAACATTGCAAGATGTGTGAAGTACTACTGTATCACATTTAGTCAGAAAGGTGATTTCTTTTTTATATTGTGCCAGAACCATTTCGAATTTAAAGGAGGAACATATATCTTTTTATTAAAATACGACTATTAGATCCTACTGGAAAATTAATTAGATAGATTTAAACTTCATTGCACATTAAATAAAATAATAACAGTTTTCACAACAGCAGTTCAAACCCTTTTGCAAAGCTTTTTCCGTGCGCCACCGCTGCCGCTGTGTACTTACCACCAGGGTATAGCGAGTGAACTTGACGGTATACAGGTGAGTTTGAATTGGTATGTTATGCCGGAAGGTCATGATTAGGACCATAGTTGTTGACAAGTTGTGAGAACCTTCCATGGAAAAACGTAATTCAAGATTTCCAAAAAAAAGACTTGAAAACCGGGCGTGCGCGGCATTTTCTGGATTTTTTAAGTCTCTTCTAATTTTTATCATTTGACAAAATTCAACATAGTTCAAGTGAATCAGCTGATCTAGGGCTGCCCGGAAGTTCTGTTGTAGAATTTTGATGTAAACCTTAAACGCCTTTTCAATGAAAAATTCTAAATTTAAAAACTCCTAAAACAAATGTTATTAACCCCCTTTCGGAATAACATACCAATTTAAACTCAGGTTGTATATAGGTACCCGATTATACCCCTAACATAATTATACTTACATCATGACTCATGACAAAGGTACAGTCTAATTACCGAACCTCTCTACTTTATTCTTACGCCTTTCATTTTGAATAACTCCTAGCATGTGTCAATAAAGTCACGTAAAGCCTAACATCCCTTACTATTTGTTCCAGGTAATATGAAGAGGAGACTGGGACGAGCGCAAGGATTCGTCCGGCGCATGTTCGACGCTCTTTGCAACTGCACTCAAACGGCCGCAGCGGCGGCCCGGACGCACGCTCGCAACAACCCTTTCACCAAGCGTTAGTTTACCCGATCACAACTCACTTCCGAGAACATGTAGTACCTAACCCAATTTGACTGTAGCAGAGTCGTTTCGACTGAAATCGAGTTCAGACGCAATATTTGCTTAAATTTCTCATTTGGTTTACGTTACTCTGAAATTACTTAGCGACCTCGTCTGTGAAACTGTGTAAACTGTTATTAGACTCAGACGGGATAGATGGCGCAAGTTCGTTTAATAGGATGGATAGATATACCAGAGGCCCGATTACAGAATTTCACAAGTGATTTCGAAATCACCGGTGACAAAATTCTCAGCGATGACTTTGAAATCAGTAATTTGCAAAAGTCGTATTTTTGAAAGTCATACCCTGTATACCAACATGCAACTATTCCTCAGCGTTGATTATAAACTTATGATTGTGTTCTTTTCAATTTTATTTTTTAAGTTGAAAATTGTTATTACCTAAGTCAAAATTGGCACTAAATACTCATACCTATGATATCGTTTACGAATGTGTACCCCATTTAGTCATCCGCTGAGATTAAAAAATACGACTTGTTGTAAATCGGTGATTATCTGTCATATCGCTGATATTTAGTCACTCGGTGACATTCAAAAATTGTACCCCAGATCTGTTATATAAATAATAAACAAAACGAGCGTTATAATTGTTGAGTCTTTACCTTTATGTATCGCCTCATTATAATCTAAGAACAGACACGCCAAATTTAACGTGATCTTTTCAAATTCAAAATAATTTATTGCAAAGAGTGTATAAAGAATAAAAGATGGTAATAATTATTTTAATAGCTAGTTACAATAATGTTTTATTTTCAGTTAACAATAACTCTAGAGAAATAAAACCATTTTTGTATTTAGTTATCTAAGACTAACTGCAGATGCATTTAGGCCGACGCTTTACGTGCGTTTTACTCGAGGCACGTACCACTTGTGTTATCTATTTCTCCAAGTCTATGTACCTATTAGATTTTTTTTAAATAAGCAATATAACAAGCTTAGGTACCTATGTCGAGGATTGTTAGAGTAGCATTTTCTTTTCGATAGAAAACGCTAACATGTCCTGAAGGAAAATGAGTGAGAACAGATACGATAGACTTCAAAGTGAAATAAAATGTCTTTTAGGCAACTACATAAGTAAGTTATTGTGAGAATACCAAAAAATTATAATGTGTGTTTATAAATCGAATTGATGTGACTGTTTAAACGCAAATCTATTCGGTACTACATAAAAGTGTTTTTTAATCACAATCAGCAATTAAATAACGTAAGAGTAACGTAATAATATAAGAAGTTGCAGAAGAACTATCGCAAGAAATGTACCTAATAAAATGCGCGTGTGCATTTTACAGCAAGCATCTTAGCAAGCAGGTGATGACGCTCTTACCTCATTGAGAGAACTTGAAATTTCACACGCCAACGAATATGAAAATACGTGATGGTGCGTGGTGCCCCCGGGGCATACATATATATAGAATCCTTTCATTTTAGCATGGGAAAGCAGCCAGCGGTCGTGATAGAATATTCAAAAGCATCCGACTTGGCTTAACGAATGTTGTCTGCGAAAATGTATGGTCAAATAGCAAACTATTAAAATTCAGTGTTCCAAAACAGGATTTAAAATAAACCTCGTTTATTTTGTACCATGACGGAAGACGCCTAGTAATCTTTCCTTGTGCAGGCCACCCCAGGCGATAGATATTTTTAAGGCACCTGACTTCTTCCTACAAAGCTTAACTACTGTTGTCTTAACTGTTGGCACTCAGTTTTAAATACCACAAACTAGTTAAGTATCCATCCAAATACTTAACGCTTGATCACTATATGGTACAAATTATTACCAATTCAAGCAAGCTTAAATGGAACCATCATGAAAGACGTTACGCACAAGACATGCCATTCAAAGCACGCACACAGCACTGTTGTAAACCTCTAACGGCACCTCTAAAATTACTGAGCAGCCCAGCCCTACAATCATAAGTTTCCGAATAAAAATATACAATAGCTACGCATAGTTAACATAAGTAGGTACCTACCATTTTCTATCGGCCAATCATAGTGTGTACTAAACTATACTATTGTCTGTCCCCTAAAACCTTAGTCTTCCTAGTACGTACCCATATACGGTGTTACACGGTGTTTATGTGATCGGTGTGATTACGCTTATAGTATAAGGTGTAATTAGCAATACCAATAATGTACCAATCGTTCTTCCTTCTGCAATTTCCTTAGCAAAATCTGTGACTATACATACGTATACTATCTGTAAATTGATCGAATTGTACTTAAGCATATGATAAGAAATCATTATCAGCCGGAAATCGTCCACTATTGAACATAGGCTTCGCCCATGAAGGGAGAATTTGCCATAATACACCACCATTGGCTGGAGTCTTCGTGATCGCTTTAGATTATTATGTCGACCAACGAAAATATTGCTGACCATTTCCTGGACATTCTACTAAACGGATCTTACGGCACCTACAGGAAGAAATAGGGTGGTACTGTTCTTATAGAGTCGGGACCACATTAGAAGTCTTGCACATCCAGAATGTACAAGAATACATCAGAATTCAGGAGTAATAAAATCATGAAGGATATTTCAGTTCATATGCCGGCTTCATTGGGGCACATATATTTCAAGAACTGATGACAACCGTGATGTGTCACGGTTGTCTAACACTATCCTCACTGTAAGAGCCCACATTCACGAGCACTCCAATCCACAACATTGCAATTCAAAGTTCCAAAAACCACCCGTGTGTGGGAAATCTCAGATGGATTACGTGAAGTGATAGAAATATTAGAAATCCCAACGTTCCAAATCAAACGTTCCAACTCATCGTTAGTGGCCGATACGAAAATCTATTTCGCGCTCAATTGGCACTACTCGAGACGCAGAATGACCGAAAAACGGAGTTTTGTGAAATTCTGCAATAAGAGTAGGTACAGTTTTGTCATAGGTATTTTATTTTATACGTATTTCACTATGTCGCAGCGAAGTTGCAGAAGGAAAACGTATTAGTTACGTATTTTATATACTATCAAAATATAATCATATATTGTATGTATCTTTGATCTACACAAGTCTTTTGGAATTCTGAATATTTACCAGGTTTTTCTAATTTTCGAAATACAATTTTCACCTATTTGTAATGATTTTTTTATGTAGGTAAGTATTTATGCTTACCTTAATTTTGTAAACTTGTAGCTATTTTTACCTTCGACTTCAAGTGTATTTACATAATTAAGATATTTAAAAAAGTAGCGGCATCACATTTGCTTTGAAATGTAGCAGAATTCCTTATTATATGTAGATATAAATAATCAACAACAACAACAGTTCAATAATAATTAATTTTATTCTTATGATCTGAAAGCACAAAGATGTTCAAACGATAAGCTCAAGTTTTAATAAGATATTTGCCATAATTTGCAGTAAGTAATATGTATTTCTTTCTTTATAAGATACGTAGTTTATTGTAGAATTGGTTATAAATTATAATAAGTACGTTATATTATTTCTTTTATAATAGGTACTTGTTAAGAACGTTCTATCATTTAGCAATATAAATGCACGATGAAAATGTAAAGTAACACACATTTGTACTTTTGAAAAGGTTGCTTTGATTAGTTTTGCTAATAGCTTAAGATTGTTTTATACAATAATTTTCGGACTAGAGATATAAAAATATCAGTATTTTGGAGAGTAATAGAACCTAATCTTTTCTATGAGAATTAAATGTAATAAGTATATTATTTTCCAATGTATTTCTGTAGAAACGATAATAATAAATGTTCAGGGACGTAGTTATTTAATTATAAGTGGATATAAGTGTTTAAAATAAATGTTCAATGTGATATCCTGCCTGTAAACCTACTTCCGGTGTGATTCTAATAAAAACTTCTTCTAAATAAATGATTTACAATAATTATTTCTTTTGTAATGGTGTCAACGTTTCTTTTCTAGAATCTTTTCCACGTTCTTATTAGGCATATATAGTGTTTTTTTTAATATTTAATGTTCGTATATATATATATATATATGGGGTCATCTAGTAAGCGTTAGTCCACGCTAGCTCGTTCCCCTCTTTTTCTCTTATAGTTTCTGCCTTCCAGATTGTTCTAAGTAAGTCCATGTTGATGATTTTATATAGTATAATGAAAAACAGAGCATTATTGGTGTTGCTTAGGTTCGGTGAGTGAGACCACTGTTGACCCTTGAAAGATGCAGCAGATGGCTCAGTGGAAGAGGCAAAGGCTGGCGTAAAATAAATTTTTCTACATTTAAATTAAAATAAGGCAATATTATCTATAACTAGCTGCATCCCGTGGTTTCACCCGCGCGGAGATATTGGATTTCATAGTTTTTATTTTTTGCGCGGCACCCTAATTATTTTTCTAAAATAAAAGTAGCCTAAGTTACTCCTTATAATATCAGCTATCTGCCAGTGAAGGCCCGTCATAATCGGTCCAGCCGTTTCGGAGACGGCCTCGGATGGTCTCGGAACAAACAGACAGACAGACAAATTTTTAAAAAATAGTTGATATGTTATAGGTACCGTATATACTTTCATATGCATTTATTAAAAAACTGTTATTTTGATATTACAAACAGACACTTCAATTTTATTTATTTGTATAGATCCTTATAACCTACCCAGCTACCTTATCAGCTAACAATCTCGTGTTCGTTTTCAATACCAGACTGATTAAAACCAGCGGTCCCTAGTCTTCGTGTGGAAGGAATAGTCTAGAATTTTCGCTGGTTATTAAAGGAAAAGAAGCGAAAACTATTGACAACTCCTTCCACACGAAGACTAGTGACCGCTGGTTTTAATCGGTCTGGTATTGAAAACGAACACGAGATTGTTAGCTGATAAGGCAGCAGTACCTAATTTCACTGACTACCTATAGGTACTACATTACTTGAAAGCCTATCTGTAGATAAATGTATACCTATTTAACATAGTAGGTATGTAATGGCAGTAAGGCTAATAACTTAGCTATTTCATAAGTATAGATTTTCTCGTCGAATCGCCAAATATTGTAAAAGGTTGTGATTGAACCATGAACATCGAATTCGATCGACATTTGAACCCTTGACCCCACAAAGTTCCAATAAACATAAGTCCGTACACCGATATAATCAAGCGACGCCCTGAGCCTTCGGCTGACCTATTTTGCTACGATAAAAACCGACTTGACCTGAGAAATGAAGGGAAAATTTCATTTAAACCTCGACAGGCATAAACTGATTATGCGCTAGGTATCCGTTTTGGTACATATTTGCCGCTGGATTTTATGTAGGTACCAATGCTTATTAAAGGAAGGTTGTAAATCTATTCTATACAACTAAATAAAATTGAAGTGTCTGTTTGTCATGTCAAAATAACAGCTTTATACTAAATTCATATGAATTATATAAGGAAACTATAAAGAAATAACAATTTTTGAACTTTTTGTCTGTCTGTCTGTCTCTTTGCTCCAGCTAGTCTCCGAAACGGCTGGAACACAGATCATTAAAACAAGATGTGGAGGAGAGTGAGATGCGTATGTAGCGGGTGCGAACGCACCAGGCCCAAAAAAGGCCAGATACATTTGTTCGAATTCACTTTGCAGACGGCCTTGCTGTACCATTTTTTTGCCTGTGGACTATTAATAAGTTTATTTGTGTGGCTGTAAGTCTCTTAGTGGGCATAAAAAATGAGTAGCTGTGCCGTACTTACAGATTTTGCATTAAGCGGTTTAGCGGAATGGTGAAAAAAATATATGAAAAACGGAGACATATTTTGAACGCGAACGGGCGCATCTCCCTTGTTTGTCTGATCTGAGGGCTGGAACGATTTTGACGGGCCTTTCACTGGCAGATAGCTGATATTATAGTAACTTAGGCTGTGGGCGATTCCAATCCCTAAGGGGGTATGCGGTCGACGATGTCAGCACGCTTGCCTAGAAGATACCTGTATTACCTGTTCACTCTCTTGTATTGAAGGCTCCCAAATTGTAGCATTCAGCAAATACAGCAAAGAATCTCATTCTTTCGCTGTCCGTATATGATGAATGTTTAAGCAAAACGCTTGGTGTGGATAGAAGGTATGTCAACCATAAATGGGTGACGAAACGCAGTGCATCTTGTCGTCCGATGGTGGAATCTCCAAAATATACCTGAGTGGCACTGCAATTGTTATGGGCCGGCGTTATGCTTACCATCAGGCAAACGACCAGCTTGTCTCGCTATCAAATAACATAAAAAAATTTATTATAAGCGTAGTGGTAGAGCATTTTCTTCGGGCGCTTGGCTAGCTACCACCCCGAAGTTGAAAATCTATCGTTAAGCACCTATCGGTATTCTAGCAGCATCCCTAATGCTCAACCTTCGAAGGCTTCGAACACAATGATCAAGTGAGAGATGTCAAACGCTTACTGTAGGCATGTAAGTAGATAAAAAGCGCTTTGAAAATAAACTAAAAGATTTTACACGACTACAAAAAAAGGGGTGTAATGTTTTAGGTTTCATGTATGTATGTGAGTTTCTTTATTACACCTTAACTTTTAAATGCCTGAACACATTTTGATGTATGGAGTATCGTTAGAATCCGTACATAATATCGAGTGAGACTGGCTAAGGCAGTGGTGTTTTTTTAATGTAATTTTTGTTACCAAAAGAACCTTCGAGATAAGTTTTCAAGGGTAGACCCAATGTATTCTGTGGGTAGACCATAGAGTAGTACTATAATAAAAGGAATAGAGTGCGCTCTCTCGTCGATTCCACGATGTATCGCGATCAGCGCCACCTACAAAAGGCCGGTGAAACTACTTTACTATATTATATGTGTGCGTTCTGTATTTTACACACACATTCATAGTTTTCTATCTATGTGTGCATCCTGTATTTTATACACGCACTCATGCTTGTCTATCTATGTGTGTATTCTATATTTCACACACACATTCACACTATTTCCTTGGTTCCTGCTTAGTTCCTGCGCAAGTAAATGTATCTACTTATATGGAAAATAAAAAATTGCAGCCTTTCCCATGTTTGTGCCTAGGAGTAGGAACAAAATATACAGTACCAAACGTAATATGTAGATGAAGAGCAGCAAAAAGGAAATAACAAAAGCGAACACATAATAATTGAAACCCTTTATATTTAAAACTACAAGAAAAACAATGCATAATTAGACTGAAAACACAAAAACTGAGCGCTTCAGAGTAACAAATACATAACTAGAACACAACAATTACTTAAACCACTAATTTATATCACTTAAACCGCAAAAAATATCAAGAAATCACAATGTTGTTTTTCGAAACAGAAAATATTTTATTTTATTTGTTATCGGTTTCCATGGTAACCATTTTAACTTTGACATTTTTAAGTAACGTCAAAATAGTACTAGTTCCCATTTGGTTCCCATGTCTCGGGGCTCGACTATGGAACTGTCACAAAGTGTGCCCCCCCTGGGGTAGACCTACAGGATTATTTGGCCGAAAGCGCCATCTTTTCGTCGGCCTTTGACCTGTGCTACGTACCTAAACAGCTGAGGTACGTGACGAAGTGATTGTGAAAGTGTGATGTCCCTAGTATGCAATAGATGGCGCTATTATAAATAACAAAAAAATCTTATTTATTATTATAATAAACGCTGCTCTGAACAAAATGTTATTTAATTGCATGGTGATAATTTATATTACTATTTTATGGTGACAATGTAAGTCTCACATACATAATTAATAGTCCTATCATTTTTCTATTGTACAACATAATGTTAGTATCATGATTATTTACTTCATTGTGTAGGATCACCAATGGTTTGTAGATAATTCGCCAAGGAATAATGAATAATTTATCATATGTGCCAACTGCCAAGTCGTGTAAGGTGTTTATACATAATCATTATGTTTCCACAATAAGACTCTCTATTGGAATTGTCCATTTGGGTGGGTCCAATCGGATTGATGAGCAAAGTAGTGAAATTACTGGGCTAATGATACTTATTATCTAATGTATCTAGGCAACACAAAAGCGACAAAAAGTGACATTAGAAATAGCAATGTGCTTCCCATCAGGCAAACGATGCACTCGTCTCGCTATGCAAGTTTCAATAAAAACTTTTCATCTCGTTTTAAAACTGATTTATTCATTTCACTTACTTTCTATGCTTACGATAATTTGGCGAACGATCTCTATCTCTTTTCTTCTTTTTACCTTTCCTTTTCTTATCAATATCTCTTTTGCCTTCTGGGGTTTTGTTTCTCTTATTTCTATAGTCAGGTTCTGAATCACTTGAATCATGTCGTTTTTTTTCTTTCTTTGTATTTTTTTTCTTTCTTTCTGTGTCGGAATGTGAACTTAGCGATTCCTGGCTGCTATATCTTTTCCGTTCCTTCTTTTTGTGCCTTTTTCTTTCTGTATCAGAGAGTGAATCCAAAGACTCATTACTATCATATTTTTTGTTGTTTTTCCGGCTAGATCTCTCTTCACTTGAATCTATTCTTTGTTTACTCCGATGTGATCTATCGCGATCTCTCTCTTTCCTCTCTTCATCCTTCTTATCTTCACTGTCTTTACCATTCTTGACACTTTTGTTTTTTTCTACATGCCTTGAAGATTTTTCATCCCTATCATATTTATTTTCATTACTTCGGCTTGTTGTGGGCTCTCTTTCCGAGTACTTGTCTTCGTCTTTATGTTTGTCTTTGAATTTTTTCTCTGAATGATCTCCTTTGTCAATGTTTTTTGATGAATTTTGTGTGGTGTCCTTTTTCTTGTACTCTTCATACGAAGCGGCATCTGAAAAATAGCAGTGTAAAATTGAAGTAAAAATCATTATCAGTGAACAAGTAAAATTTTAGGAATTTTTGTACAAATATTGTACCTTACAAAGTCCTCTGAAGATAGGGATTTAAGTGCAAACAGAATTGGATCTCATGATCTAGATCTTTGTACAGATCTAGATCTTCAAAGGCATCTGTGGATAGAAATTAGTGAGAATATCAATAATCTATATTCATGCGGGTCTTCAATATGATCGCTAAGAAGAGGATCTCCTGCCTGTTTAGTTTTTTTTAAACTATTTGATAAAGAGACAAGCTGGTCCTTTGCCTGATGGTAAGCACAACGCCAGTCCATAACAATTGGGATGTTGACTGTATTCAAATAAAAATATAATTTTGACGCGAAACGGTAGTTTTTGTGACAGAAATCCTATAAAACACAATATTTTTGTTTATTTTTAAGGAATTTAATTTTAATTCAATAATCAAAATGTAATCACATCGCTCCGAAGTCACGTGACATAAAACGCGCGTGACGTCATTTGTTGAATCGGAAGGAGTATATATATATTTTTTGCTTTTGGCTCCACGTGATTTGCGTATTAGTAAATTTATAACACAAAATCAACAACAGCACATTTTCGCATTCCCGCCAAAACTCCAATGAGTATTTGCTCGTTGTGCTTAGTATTATTTTAGAGTGATTTCTGTGATTAACCACAAATCTTTATTTAAATAGCATAACGTTGTCTAACTCCATTCTGTTGTGACATTTTTACATTTAAACACATGTTTATCTTTAGACACTGTCTAGCTAAACAAGCGTCTAAAAGTTGTTTTAGACGCCGATTGATTGGTCGGATGGATGTTGGCGATGACGAAAAGTTAGTTTTTGCGGTAACACAGCTGATGTTTAATTTTTTTTTATCGTATTGTCATAGAACCCATATTCGTTATCCTAATCAAAACTGATGCAATAATGAATAACTTACTTATAACTTTAGACTCCTTGTCGAATTCTGATTTAGAGACTGGGTGCATCATGAATTCACTAAGGCTGACAGTTTCTTTCTTCACTGATATATCAACCATGACTCTGCCATTATCTTCATCCAAGCTGAGAACCTGAAACCCAAAAAAAATTCCAAACAGGCTTTTATTAAATATGCGGCCAGCCTCCATCATCAGGATCACAGTACTTGTAAAGACGAATAAAACGAGTCTAAAGTTGATGTGGTTATGTGGTTTCGTTACAGAGTTCCTATCTTCCGGCTCCATCATCAGAACAGCTCTGTGTCATCATTATATTGCACTGTCATCCGATTTACAATTTTAAGTAAAATTTCGGCTCCATCGAACATGAAGTGGGTCAAATTTAGCTTGCAAAATTTGACCTAAACAAACATACATGTCATACATTGCAAGTTAAATAAAAGCTTGTAATAGGTAAAGGTTATTGTTTGACCTTCTCACGTATCTTATCCTAGCACTGCATCTGACTGTAACTGGTAAGAGATCCCGAGGAAGACCGAAAAACCATATAATGTAGGCTTATTTTGGGGGCGTCTTTAAGTGCGGGTTATGACACTCTCAAAATAAGTCTACATTACAACCAGGTGGATGTAATCTAGGCAGATTTAATATGTAGAGATATGACACTATGTCATAATAGAAGGTCTTGCACAGAGCAAAGAGGCAAAAGAATAATAAGGAAGGCTGATCCCACCACCATGTGGGACTAACAGTCAAGAAGAGAGAGGTCATAATAGAAGGTCTTGCACAGAGCAAAGAGGCAAAAGAATAATAAGGAAGGCTGATCCCACCACCATGTGGGACTAACAGTCAAGAAGAGAGAGAGTTATTGAACAATCAAAACATTGGCAATTTAAGCGTTGATGCCTTAACGGTAGTGAAGCTGCCTAACAATTTATAGGTCGAAGGTTTTACTTAAATATATGTAGCACTCAAAAATTTTGCGTTTAACAACAGGATAAAATTTTCGAGATATATTTTATATATTTAAGTGAACATCCGATAGTGTCGGTAAACACTTAGCTACCACCCACAAGTTGTAAATCTGTTGCTAAGTAAGATTGTAGCAGAACAGAAGTCAATGTTAACAGGTGTCATGCAACTGCAACATTACCTTTCCATAATATCCACTGTACTTTCCAGTTGTAATTTTGACGTAAGCATTCTTGACAATAGTCAGGTCTTCCTCTTTGCCACCTTTACTTGATTTCTGCTTCTGGTTGCTTTTGACTACCTTATCAGCTCCCAGGCCTAAGCCTTTTGGACGTAGTTGAGGCTGCTTGTATGATGACCTGAAAATTGTTGGAGAAGATATTTTATATGCTTCCAACTGGTAGTGGCCTAGAACATTTGGATTATCTATAGGCTTACATTGGCTTGTAGATTAACAAACTGTTTTTGTAGCTAGGTTAGATGTAGTGGTTATTTATGTATTAGTTATAGTATAGTCCACCTAATCTAAGATATACATTTTGACGGTTCGCAATTTTCAAAACGCAATAACCTTGTGTGTCATACGTGTACACATGATTTCAAATAGTAAAACTTAAAATGTCAAAGAATTATTAAATTATTTATATAATTATCATTATGTGTAAAATTCCTATACAATAATCTAAAGCTGTATCTCGTAAAACTAATTTAAAATAAACAGAATATTTAAAATTAAAGTTGACGAAGTTGAAGTTTAATATTACAATGTCACGTCATTTTGTTAGTGTTGAGACAATTTCAAATACGTGAGTATCCGAATAATCGGTAATAATATTTGAATAACGCAATTAATCGAACCTATTAAATTTTTAAATTCAGTTTTGGTATTTACTTAATTTTTAACTTCCTTTCTGAATTCATAGTTTTTTTTATACTACTGGATAACAAGACGAGCGGGGCGTTTGTTTGATGGTAAGCTCGCTAGCACATAACTGTTGCAGTAGGTAGCGAGTCTGGCCAATTCTTAGCATACAGGGGACCAGAAATTAATAAAAGGTCAAACGGCAAACAACAGGCCACCTCTATTTTTAAATTTATTTTGTAAAAATTTGAATTAAATCCTTATGCGAGGAATTTCCTGTTGTCTATGAAATTCTGCTCTCCTGATTTAAACATCTTAGTCCTAAAAACTAAAAATTTAAATGAAAAGCTTTGTTTTGTTCACTGTACTAATATTTCTTGGAGGTGGTAAGGAATAAAATAGTATACCAAATTAAAGTTGTGGATGTAGGAGTAATAAAATTATGGAGGAGTATGAATAAGCCCAGTACCTAATGCTTACATGTTACAATGCTTGGCAGCAGACTTCACGAGCAAAGCCCATCCATATACCCACCCAGAAAGACACTTGCAGGAGATTTAGTCCTAACAAGCACACTGCTCTAACTACTGCATGTGCAGGCCTTTGTTTCAAAGTACAAAGTGACCGGATCACCTCGTTATTAACAATAACAAAAAAAAAGACTCAATGATGGCTTACTGGTACTAGAGATGTCACCCACAAATCTGTAAGTCAGTGATTTGAGTCCTAAAATGAGATTGAGGATTTTTGGACGAAACCTAAAAAAGAAATCCTAGTTGATACTCTATTGGCCATATCTGGCAAAGATACAGATGAAATTGAGAACCTCCTCGTTTTGCAAACTGATTAATACTTATAACCGTTTCTATACTATACATAGTAAAAATTATCCTTACTTTTCTTTATTGGGGGCCCATCCCATGCCTCGTAGCATAGCAATGCCGTAGTCTTGGACGGGCACAGACTCGTAATCATCTAATGTTGACTGAAAATAAAAAATAATTTGTTCAATACAAACACAACACCCTATCCTAAGTAAGTGAATTCATTGGTATTGGTGATTGTAATATGAAGCTGGCTGGTAAGTCAAATGAACAGTTCTGAGGCTGTCACATTGGTGATAAGCTAATGTCTCAGGGTAACGAGCGCATTGCAGTGCCGCGCAGGCCTTTGTGTTTCAAAGTTCTGGGTGGCACTGCAATTGTTATGGGCCGGCGTTATGCTTACCATCAGGCAAACGACCAGCTCGTCTCGTTACCAAATAACATAAAAAAAAAAAAAAAGCTCTTTAAACATTACTTGTGTTAACAAAAAAACACTTTTAGATGACTATTTAGCTAGATAGTGGTGTTGATCCTGTTGTTTCATACTTAAACCTAATTTTAGTTTCACCCTCTCTTTTTCTATAACATAACATGAGAAAGAGATGAAAGATGCTTTACAGATCTAAATTTAGTTTTAGAGCTGTCAAATATCTTCCATCCTTGATAAATTAGACACCACTAAATTCATTGCTGTTAAATTTACACTAGACACAAGCAAGTGTTTCTAAGCAAGTTTCTCATGTTCTCATTAAGACAGGTAGATTAAAACTAAAATTAGATTTAGGTATGAGGTGACAGAATCAACACCAGTGTCGAAACTTAAACATATTAAAAAATAGTGGTGTATAATGATTAGAAATGTCACAGCAGAATTATGTTACACAACAGTTAGACACTAGTTAAATCCAGATTTATGGTTGTTTGTATTTAAACAAGCGACTAAGGCATGTTCAGGAGTTAGAGGTGTTTAACACATGTTTAGAGTGTGTTTAATTTTTTTGTGGTAAGACTGTAAGTACTTATCCACATCTTTATCACCCTCTTTAGAGATGTCAACATATCAAAATTTGAACACCAGAGCCATCCCTGTCAACAGTTAATTGGGCCCTGTACACCAAGAGATATTATACTATTGGACTCAACTTATATATTGTACTCAAGTGAATTTATGGTATGGCATTTAGGGTGAAGTAAAGCTATAAAAGCAGTGGTACCTCAGACTCGCCTTCATTTATAGGTCTAGCAGGCATCGGCACAGTCAATGTTGGTGTCTCAATATTAACTTCCTTTTTAGCATCTTGTAAAAGTTCCCGTATTGCCATTTGATCTAGGGTCTCATTGTCTGGAATGTCTCGCTGTATCACTGGAGGTTTTTCAATTACTTCCGGCTCTTCCAATGCACTTTCAACTTTTTCCGCAATTTGTTTTAGCCTTTCAGCAGTTACAAGGGTGTTTGGCTTCATTGGTATAATGAGGGGAGTGTTTTCTGTTACTTCTTCTCCACTGCAATACAAAATACACATCAAAGCAACCATTTCAATTATTTTTTTTGTGTTGCACAGACTGTTAAATAAAGGTATTGGTAGGTTATGTTAAGGCAGATATTAATGAAATGTAGGTGCATGAAACGCTGACGGCTGAAAGGGGAGATAGGAAGAATAAGACTTGCTGCGCCGACCCCAAATGAATTGGAATAAGGTCAAGATGATGAATAGGTTATGAAAATATATTAGCACCTATAAATAAAAGAAATGAGTTTTTGACAAAAGGTTGACAATAAATTGAGATAGCATTTGATTTTAGCAAATAAGATGAGTTTTAGCCAAGTCTCAGCTGTAAAGATCGGTAAAATCAAAATATATCGATCTGACTGTCAAAGAGAATGAGGCTATTTTTATATGAATTAAAACTTACCCAACTACTTTGATAGACTTTTCCTCAACGCACTCGATGAAATCCTTTTTCTCTTCAGATACAGGCTTCTCAGCTTTTTTAGTTTTCATAAAACTAAACGATATTTTTTTGCCCTCCATAGCGTAGTTATTTCTGAACTTAAAACTCAAAAGATACGATAAATTGTATTGACAACAGCGTCAACATTAATAAACGTTCAACATACAAAATAAAATTATTGCAAATAACACAAACACAAAGCTACCATCACCATCGGTCATTTATTTACAAATTACAATAGTTTACATTACAATATATTCCACCACAGACGTAGACTACAGACTACAGAGTACAGAGCATAGAGTAGTATACTATAGTACAGAGTTACAGACACTTTAGTCAACATCCCCAGCCGTATAAATGGCAACGCTGATGCCGCCGCGCCGACAAGACGAGACGCCGCGCCGCTAGTCGCGACCACAGATCAGTGCTGCGACCTCTCTTAGTAGTTTGTGGTCGCGACGTTATCTCAGTTGTCTAATCAATGTACTCTGTGGTTGAATCTCTAACTAATTCTCTATACTATTGCGTAGTGTTGTATTCTCTTTGCTCTCTACTCTATTATATAATATAGTTTATAAATGACACTCCGTTTGCCACAGATATTAAGTCTGTGCCGTTTGCAATAATACGAGACCACTGACGTAAAAAATATATGGACTGGCAAAACCTAAAAAAAAGGTGCATACCTACACAAAATAGCACTGCGAATGCTTGCGGCAACGTTGGGGCTAAGGCCGGTTCCACATGTTGGCCCTAACGTCAGCCTCAATGTCATTCGCCCAACGTGTGGATCTAGAAAATAGCATCCACCCCAACGTTGGCGCGAGTGTTCGTAGTGCTAGTTTCTAGATCCACATGTTGGACGAGTGGCATTGAAATGACGTCAGGACCAACATGTGGAGCCGGCGTAATGCTATTTCCTAGATTCGCACGTTGGGCGAGTTTTTTTTAATGTTATTTGGTAACGAGACGAGCTGGTCGTTTGCCTGATGGTAAGCATAACGCCGGCCCATAACAATTGCAGTGCCACCCACAACTTTAAAACACAAAGGCCTGCGCGGCCAGTGCCGCGGCGCACTGCAGTCAGTGCGCTCGTTACCCTGAGACATTAGGTACTAAGTCTCATAAGCCCAGTAATTTCACTGGATACTCTGCTCATCAAACCGGAACACAGTAATGCTTGCACAATACTGCTTGGCGGCTGACTTCACGAGGAAAGCGGTGGTAACAACCCAGACGGACACTCGCAGAAGAGTTAGTCCTTCCACTAACGAGTGGCATTGGGCCACCGTGTGGAGCTGGCCTACAAGTATGGCGCCTACCAAGTGTCATAATAATGACGCCATAATTGGGATGTTGACTGATTTTGGGAAAGTGTTTAAAACGATGCGTATGGGCCTTATATAACCCAAAATAATTAAATTTACTTTTTATAACAACTAATATTTTAATTATCATGTATTTAAAATGCCGTTTTAAATTTTGCTCCAAAACGGCAGTGACGTCACGTGTTCAATTACCACAGAGTAATTTTCTATAACACTGTAAAGTGACAAGCAAAGAGAATATAACCACTACTACCTAGTCTGTGCTACGTTTAGTGACAAGTTCATTCGATGCTTTCTGTATATGTATTGTTATGTATTAAAATATGAGTTCTAAGTTTTTTGAGCTTATTGATTTATATATATGATTTGGTTAATTAATACACTTTGGATCTTAGAATCTACGATTACTGTTATATATTCATTGTTGGTTATAGAAATAATGATTTTTGGTATAATAAGTAGGTACTTACACGGAGGTCTTCAAATTTCTAAATTCAGCAGAGAAGAAATTATCGTTTGTCGAGAAGAAATTGGCCACCGTAAAACTATCAATTCTCGGCAAATTGGAATTATTTGCCTTTATGAAGCCACTTTCCATCATGGGAGGAATATTCAAGAGTCGAAATAAATTTAGAAAAATAGGCGCGGAATTCACAGCACAGATAAATAATCACAGAAATCACTCTAAAATACTAAGCAGTTAAGCGCAACGAGCTATATACTCATTGGAGTTTTGGCGGGAATGCGAAAATGTGCTGTTGTTGATTTTGTGTTATTTACTAAAACCTTTGTTTTATAGAGTGTTAATGTGTAATAATAGTGGATTATTAACCATTAAGTGTTCGTAAACTTGCATGAGTGAAAGGCAAATAGTACAAAGACGAAAAACGTGTATTTTCGTATTCTATCCAAAACTCCATAGAAGCTTCAGTAAACTATCCACCAATTTACTGAAGCGTCACTTCGACTCGACCGCGCCTAGACTAAACTTTAACGTGACTTTGACGACTTTCATGCACCAAAACTAGAGATTTATTATATATTATTACTTATATAACTTGACACTAGTTAAATGCGCAAATCACGTGGAGCCAAAAACAAAACAAAAAAAAATATATACCCATTCCGATTGAAACAGTGACGTCACGGGCGTTTTAGGTCACGTGACTTCGGATTGATGTGATTACATTTTGATTATTTAATTTAAATTAAATTCCTTAAAAATAAACAAAAATATTGTGTTTAATAGGATTTCTGTCACAAAAACTACCGTTTCGCGGCATAATTATATTTTTATTTGAATACAGTCAACAACCCAATTATTATGACAAAATCCCCCTTGACCGATGTTCAGCAGTGGAAGTGTTCCGGCTGTTAATGGGTACCTACCTACCTCTACATACAAATGCGTATTTTTTTTTTGCGTAATCTCGCTAGGTGAGGTCCAAGCCATCAGATTCTCTTTGACCGCTCGCTCGTTGGAAGGCGTCGGAACCCTCGTAAAAAAACTTCTTTTTTTATAGAGGGACGCCTGTTGTCACGGAAATTTGATTTTACGAATGAGTGCTTTTAATATTACCGTCTCACCTTTATCGAAATTAAAGGGCAGCTGTGAAGCCCACAGAGGAAATAATACTACGTAGATGTGAAGCCCATCTTTTGCAATAATATTTTTTTTTTTACTAACAAATGATGTTGGCCTATCTAAATAAACAAAATCGTTTGCTAAACTTAGGTATGAAGTTTAGAATTCCTACATAGTTGCTGTATAAAAAAAAGTATAATAACAGTAGACTGACAAATAAAATCCATCGATTTAGGTACACCGTCCGTCCTTTCAAGTCAACGTTTATTAGAATAGTATTTATTAGAATAATAATTCATTAAACGTTATACAACTACGTGTCAATAATCTACGATCGCCAAAATATGAAAGTGTATAGTAGTTAAACGTAAACATTCTTTCCACATTATCATAAATTAAAATGAATTGTGTCCAGAATTTTTTTTGTTGGCAACATTACACCAAATGAGAAGTGAGACGGTTGCGGGACGCTTGTTTTGTTTTTAGACTCAATGCGCGGTCTATCTCTATTCTTTATATAATTTGTGATGTTCGGCTTACAATTACCTAGACTGTCCTGGTCCTTCTGTCTTTCATACTTACTAGGACTATTTAGCTTCATAGACCTAGGCATACCTACCTAGGTACTTAGTTTTATTTAGGATCAATCATCAAATTCACATTCAAATTCAAAATGCTTTATTCAAATAGTCCCCAAAGGAACACTTATGAAAGTTATCAAAGTCGATAGCTTTGATTTTATTTCATTATCTTTTAATGTGCTTCACATAGGTAGGTACCTACTCAATAGGTACCTACTCCCTCTCAAAGGCAATAGAATTATACATTTCGCGCTTCCATGAATGACTACCTACCAACTTAAATAAGTGGGACAAGATTCCATTTCGTATCTAAGTAAAGTTGTGTTCCGAAAAAAGTTTCACAATTTCTCTTCTCCTAATTGGATCCTGATCCCTTCTCCAAGTCTGACGTATAATTTTCAGGGACAATTATATTATAGTGTTTGCGATCCGTTTAGGATGAAACTTGAATGCAATTATAAGTACTAAACTTTACTGAACGAGTTAGAACGGAGCAAGGGCAAAGCGAGAGGGGTACTCGCCCCCACACTGACAAAAAAGAAAACTAGGTACTATTAATAGGAGCCTTATCGACAAGCGCGGCGGGTTATTCCACGCACTTGATCTAGGCCTGCTTATTCTCAATGAAATCAGATGTATCCGTAATCCTTATCATGCCAATTTACAAAATATCTGAAATAAGATACGCCTGGTAAACTGCCTGCTCTCAGATTCGAACCACTTCCTTTGAAAACTGTATTTTTTTTCATTTTTGTCGGTCTGTAACTTGGGCGTGCATCACGCCGAAACTACTGAATGGATTCAAATGAAACTTGGCATGATTTGAGTTCATACTACGAGGTAAGTCATAGGATACTTTTATCCCAAAATTAGGCATGGTTCTCTTGGGAGAGGGGATAAAAGTCAAAATAAGTATTTGGTTGTAACTCTTTAACGCGTCGTCCGATTTCATTAATTATTTTTTTGTTAGAAAGGAGGTACTTTATCAATTGTCCCGTAAATATTTCATACGGGGTAGGTCATAGGATACTTTATATCCTGAAATAAGGCACGGTCCCTTTGCGAGAGGGGATGAAAGTCAAAATAGGTAGGTAGGTACATTGTTGTAACTCATTGTAGATATTTTAGGTTCTGGAATAACACTAGGCTATAAAGATATATACCGCGCAGGTGAAGCCGCGGGCAGAAGCAGAGGCTATAATGAATAAGTAAGTAGTACAACAAAATATATACTTATTATATAAGTATCTACCTCAGTACTTCTCAGATATCTTACGTAACTTGCTGTCTCAATATACGTTAGCGCATAACTTGTGCAATATCAATTTAGTAATGGAAATGTACAGAAATATGACTACAAAATAAATATTCCGAATGTTTCTAATCACATGCTCTGAACACACATCTTGTAGCTACCTACTTAATTCTCAAAAGCATTTGAGCGTCAAAGCAAATTTATTGACAAAATTCCTCTAATTCCTTTGCTATACCTACCTAACAGAAAAGATCATAGCTAGGCGTGTAAATAGCAGCTAAATAAATGGCAAAATCAGATGAGTTTCAGGCACTGGAAAAAATATATGTCATTACCTATTCATCATAAGACGTATTACCGATAATCATGTTGTGATCAAAACAAGTTTTTACCAAATTTACCATTCGATCAAAGAAATTGTCAAAGTTACCTCTAAAACCAAGTTTGAAAGGAAATATCTTTGTTATTTATAAATGTATATTGATAGAATTAAAAAAACTTGCGTATTATATAATAATAAAAAACTTGGATGTGATACATTCGCTTTTTTCACAAGTCGCTTTTTTGGATTTTTAGTTAATTCTAGTGGCCGGTGCGGTCTACCTTCTCTTTTATACCAACGCAAACCGACAGTATGTGTAAAGAGGAGACAGAATGATGAATGTCATTTACTGGGGATACCGTCTTAAGTACAATTCGTTTCAACATAGGTACCTATTTATCAGCCGTAATTTCGTGAGATAGTCTCATCAATTTAGTGTAACCAAGTGTGTCTAAATCTTAGAGGACGTCGACTTCTCGAAGGTCCTGACCTTTGATCACACGATATACTATGAAGTAACAAGATACGTCGAAGCGTTCACTAGTAGCGGGATCTGTGATCATTAAGGAAATTAAAAAAAATCCAATCGCAGACCACGAGAAAAACAATAGAAAAACCACGATCCCCGCTTGACGCATAATATCGTATCGTCAAATGTGGTTGTGGTTGGGGCTTGATGGAAATCTAGTCCAAGCACGACACTCGCTTTAATTATGCTTCTACGAACTCTATTAAAAAAAAAGTTTCACGACCACTGCATGCTCAGTGCAGACGCCGCGGTAAATTAGCGGTGGTACGCAAGTGATGTATGTAGCATAAAGCGGAGCAATCGTCGCTTTGAGCCTAGGCTAGGCTTCGATACAGCACTATCTGGCCGTATTGCCGTTCTTGTCTATTTTGTAATATAAGTATAAGTACTCCTTTGGGGCCTATTTGAATAAAGACTTTTGAATTTGAATTTTGAATTTTGTGGTTTTTTGATGGTTTTACATCAAGCAAAAGCATGGTTATTTTGACAGCAAAACGCATACTTGCATAAGCGTCTACGGTCTGCATTAGAGAAACGCGGCCACCGTGCAATCGACCGTGCACGATTTTACGATACAATATGGCGATGTTCAGATGGTCAACGCCGGACGCGTGGTGATGGTACAGTACGTTCCACGCAGGCCTATCATCTGCAAACCTACTCATTTCGATAGGTAATTATTAATAGTAGGCTGAAGACAAAGCATCTATTAGCTTCTCTTTATGTAGGTACTTAGGTGAATGTCTGTGATCAAAGTAGGTTGAGGCTCTTTTTAATAAGCCTTTTCACCTAGATGCCTTTCACTGGAGAGCTATCATTAGCGCTTCGTTATTGGAAAACCCTGAAGGGTAACTTGACAGGTAAAATTAAAGATTGGATTTTAAGGAGGGTTCCTAATTATCGAGCAGTTAATACCTATTTGGAAATTTACGAAGTTAAATCAGAAGGCATCACGATTTCGGCTCTGTAGAGAATATAGTCCTTCGATACGCACTAAGGCCGATTATTTTGATATTGTTTTATTTGTTTTAACCCTATTATTTAGGTGGAAATTATTCTTATTAGTGTTAACGAACTGAGAACGAGTAGTGTCCAACGTTTCAACAGTGTTAACAACATTGATAACTTAGCTGTATGTAAGTACTTAGGTAGCGAAATAAAAATATATAAAAAAATTCACCGCTAACGGCACTTGATTGGTGAACCAGTGATTATTTAAAATCTGCAAATCCCAACTTGGCAATTTGAATGGGCTTCTGTATGTAAGTAGACTACGGGAGTCTCGCTCGCATGTAACTATTGAGTACTCATTGCTTTTACTCAAGCGGCAAGCCACATAAGGGACTGCAATAACTATTCATAACATTGATATATCTCGATGATTCATAAACAAAAAACATCGTAAGATCTAAAAAAATTGGATACAGACTTCCTATATCGGATCGGCTGTGGTAAGTACACGAAGGACGTTGCAATCTTGTTAAAGTGGGGGCGAATAAACCAGATTATGCCTGAGTTGAACGTCTTCAGCTAAGCTGGAGCTCAAGTAGGCAGAATAAAAACAATATATTAGCTTTACGGGTCCAAACTGGCAAGAAAAGTAATAACAGAACAAGCAGCACAAATAATTTTCAAATGAAATCGAATTTAAAATTCACGTCATACTCGATCTATATTGCTGGGGAACCGACCCCATACAGATCTGGCAGGAACTGGACTTAGGTACCTATACCTATTAGATGCTGATCACAGCTGATGATGCCCATAAAATATTTATTGTTTGTTCTTGAAATATCAAAATTAATCCATGAGTAGATCAATTAGCAGCAATAGATGACAGTTGTGCACTGCAGGTTGCCCTCGGATAAAGTCATAGCAGCTCGTCCTAAGCCCAGTAGGTACCAGATTTATATTTTTCTTAAGTACAATTATATATGCCACTTCAGTTGGTGCTGCCCCTTTTTTTTCTTACGTATTTCACTTAAGCATTCTTTATCTATTACAATTACGATACAAGAGCCCCATACACGAGCTGTCCATTCCACAACAATCCACGCCATCAACGTTCCAAAAACAGCCGCGTGTGGTGTATCTCAGATGAACTACGTGAAAGTAATATTGGATATATCCAAACATTCCAAATCCAATGATCCAACTAATCGTGTGTGTCCGATACAACAATCCGTTTCGTGACCAGTTGTCAGAACTCAAGACGCAGAATGACCGAAAAATGGTGTGATGCCGATGGCGTACCCATCATGGAGTGACCGTCTGTGTGCTCGAAATTGGACCATCGTTCCTCTCAATCCACGATGCAGCGCGGAGCGATGGATTTGGAACGATCGTGAATACTGACATAAAATACCTTTATTAAGCGACGGATAATTTTAGCAGATAGTGTAAAAAGTGAAAAATTAAACAAAATTACACTTTTTTACGAAACTTTCTATTCGCGCGAGGTGTTCGGTATTTTCAAAATAATTGTGAAAAGACATGACGTAATGTGGCCATTTTAACGGCCAGGACTTGTACCCCGGCCCTTCGATTTACGGACAGAGCTACTACCAACTAAGCTACGGAGCTGTCAAATAATTCTGCTTTCTTGTATTTGTTTATTTACCGCGTCAAAAGATATTAATTTAAAGATATTAACTTCAAGTTAACTTATGATGAAATATCAAATTTGAAAATGTTTAATTTCCTTTAGAACCATTCAGAAATCAGCATACTTCCAAACGGATTGACAGGTGATCAATATGATCAAAAAATAAACGAATACAAATAAGTACAATTCGAAACGAGTAATATCCGATTTATATTATTTAAAAAATTCGAACCCCTGAAAAGTTGAACGTAACTTGAAGCAAAAGTTTGAATGTCCTGATAATTGCTAAGTTAAAGCAAGATTGTCCCTTTTAAGTTACCCGAAAATATATGCTAGTATCTGGTCGACTTAGTCGACTTAAAATAAAAGGTTTTTAAGTACCAACCTTGTCATTCCAATTTTAATTACTATCGAATTGAGTATTAGTGACATTTGTCAGCTTTGTGTTAGCTTGTATTTTGATGGAAAACACTCTGATTGAGAATACTCAATCACAATAACTAGTTAGGTTGGTATCAAATTAGTTAAGTTGGTATCAAACAAAGAGCTTGTAATTTCATGCAAAATACTGTGAATATTAGTTATGTTGGTATCAAACAGCTTATGTTTTTATGGGAACACTGTGATTGAATATTAGTTGCGTTGGTATCTAACAGTGAACTTGTATTTTGATAGAAAACACTGTGATTGAGTATAATAATACTTTACAGTAGGATAGGTAGGATAGGTAGTAGGATAAGTAATATACCGTCTCATTAGTTGTTCTGTGGTAATTAGTGACATGTCTGTATCATAACCACATCCTAACCGAAATAGGAAAAGTTAATTTTTCATCATTATGAGCAGCGTATAATTTTAATTAACCACTTGGTATGTTTAAGGAAGAGAGATAGAGATCTAATTTAAAGAGTAAAATATTTTTCTCAGCAGTCTTTGAAGATTGCCAAGAAAATTATTTCACAAGAGCAATTTGTTTTATTTTGTGGTGTAGGTTACAGGGCGTTTTCTAGTGCACTTGTGACTTACAGCTCACCCTACAGGCCTACACAGTAATATTATGTGCCGCCAGCATGCTGGGTACGCTGCCAACTGGTAGGGGCTAAATCAATTGGATTATTTATAGGTCAGCAATGGCTTGTAGATTATCCAACTGTTTTTGTAACTTGTTTGTAGACAGCCTATCTAGAATTCTGGACGAAGAGAAACTTTTCATCCTATATTTATGTGGTGTCACTTGAAGATCGGGTGGTCAAAGGCTAAGCTGTCAAGAGTAATAAAGGTGTATGCGCACAAAAGGTAATATTATAAGAAAGGTTATTAGATAATTATTAAACAAGGGCGGCTGTCCCGCACGTGCATTGAAGGAAATCATTTTGCAGCTTCAAATTTCTAAAGAGTCATAATTTAGAATCGTTATTAAGATTCACTCGTAAGACTCGAGCTCATTATGTACGTATATTGTAATAAAAGCAGTGGGATACCTTTTCATAGCTTTAATGGATATGACACCAATTTAAAAGGGAAATAAGCGTAATTGCGTTTATGTAGTTCGCTCATAAAACAATTATGCATTGGCACAGAGTGACGTCGTCGGATACGCGGCCACAATGGGATTAAAAAGTTTCCGTGCACTGAGCACAGAAGTTCTGACGGAAATGTCCGATAAAATAAGGAGTTGTTCATACCAGACCGTGCTTGGACGTACTGGCCTTGGATTTTCCTGAAAATAACGATGAGTGATATTTGAGCCTTGGTGCGGCGATCGTGTATAGGTGTTGTTTTCTTCAACCAATGGCCGAAAAGGGCCTCAAGGCAGTGATCTACAATAGGCGAGCTTACCCTTCTTACCCAAGTATGAGCTCAAGCTACACATGCTACACTAGATTGCCGCACTGTGTAGCATCAGGTGTTGTAGATGTAATGGTTCTTGGAGTTTCCTTGACCTACTACTCATTGGAAGTGGATGAAGTTTCCATCTTAACAAATGTCAGATCACCTGCTGGCCACAATTTTGCTACTAACACATAACGCGTCAGTAATATATGTATAAATCAACGAAATTTAATGTATACATAATAAATATATGAAGTTGAAAGAAACAAAAACATACGCTTTTCACCTTCTGGCTTCGTCGTCAGAACCTCGACACTAAGTGCAATCTATTGGACTCGTCAAAACGAATAACATGAGCCCAAACTCGAAGGGTTTACTTGTAGCCACTGAAGAGTTCCACGATCCATCTCCTGACTCCATCATCAGATCATTATTTACTTCTATAAATACTCTATAAATAATTATACATAGTGTTAGGTCCCGAAATGAGACAACTCGGTTTGAATAACTGACACACGTATCTTTTCACTCGTAGTTCAATGAGGACTGCTGTCCTTCCCCGCGTCTTCCCCTTGCGTAGCGCTGGGACTACTACGGCGTAGCACTGACTTGCTGACGTCATAGTGTAGCACTACAGCACCACACCATTTCTACCTTTATTCTTACAATAGGTAAAATTATTTACTTTGTTATTCAAGTAGATATTGCCTTATTGTTACCATCGATGTAGTACTAGGAAATACCATTTTAAAGTTTTACTTAAATTATGTCACTTGCGACTATATCATCGTCTCTCTCCAGCTCTCGTCCCGGCTACGTCATGGTGTAGTGTAAATTATCCTTAACCTACATACTCGAGCGGATTTGCTCAGAAAGTGCTTGCGAATGTGAAGGTATTTTTTTGCCAACGTCCATTGCAGTTGATCGACAATCGGTGGGCTTTTAATCGGTACGAATAGACGCAGTTTTTTACAGTCAAGTCAGACAATTTTACGAGATTCTTACTTCAATTTGCATTACAGCTAAAATTCTGGTTTTATTTATATCGGAGTTTATTTTTATTTGTGTTTTAGTAGATATATGTACTTAAAATAGGGTATGCATTTCTTATAAAAGTATATATCTGTCCATTTTTAAGCATTATTTTTATTTCCTTAAAGCATAGCTCTCAAGTCAGAATTCTGATAGGGCTTAATGACTGTATTTATTAATTTTTTAGGCTTCCCATCGACAATTATACTATAACATACAATATATAATCGAACCGTAAATTATTTTGCTTAATGCACCATCTATCAGCATGCAATAAAACTTATACTATGTATATGAAAAAAGTATTCTTACTACAATAAATGAACCAAAAGATGAATGTGCTGTGTGCGCATATATAGTTGTAACATAGTTATAAATCCCGGCGGTCACGCATCCAAGTAGTGATCCCAGTGAACGTCACTTAACTTTACCGATCGCTACATTTTTAAGAAGGTTATGTATCGGCCGAGAAATAATAGGAACTTTCCAAAAGTAAGTACTTGAGTTGAAAGAATTAAAGTTGATGTAAGTACATTAACTTTGAACTTGAACAGCCAGTAGAAATTACGCTTTTTACTCGTTCTTCTTGCCTCCCAAAAACTTTAAACGCAAAGATAACGCTTACCTTTATTCTTTAATAATAAATAGTTTATTTTTTATGACAAACGATTTTTTTCTGGTCAATGAACCAAAACGCTGAATAATGGCGAACAAAGCAGAGTTCATCCACAATAGATTTAATTCCAAAGATAGCAATCTCCGATGGGAAAGTTACCGAAACTTGAACAATTACATCAATCCATCTGTCTTTCGGCATTATTCCTTAATGTCCAACAAAATTGTATCAGAGCGTTTCTTAGAACAACTCAAGCTTCAGAACTTTTCAATTTAATCTCGAGACGAAATTCTGAATATTGTTGACGGTGGTACCTTTTATTTTATATTTCATTTCTGGAATATTTAACTTAGTTTTTGTCACAAACGATTGCTTTGACTTGGGAGAAAGGTCGTGGGTGAAATATGTCTAAATGTCAGATCCGAAAATTAGATTATTACATAGGTACCTACTGGTATGTTATGTCCGATTGCTGGATAAAGCAGCAAACATTCTTTTTTCTTTTTTCAGGAGGTGAATATACGACACGAAACAATAGAAATTATTTTTTTACCTCATATGTTATCAAAATATCCTTAATTATTACAAAGCAGAGCCATCACGTCTGCCGCAAGCTTGACGCGCCGTCCGCGTCAGCGCGGCGTCGCGGCGCGGCGCGAGCTGCGCGGGAGGCATAGATAGCTAGATCGCGTGCCACATTGACCGACTACCGTTAGGTTGTTCATATTCTCTCGTAATTACCTTGCAAAAAAGTCTAATGACATTTTGGCAGATTTTTTTATTGATCTGGATTTAATTACTTCCTATATTTTTTAAGAACCCAATACGACATTGTGTCCGAATATTGAGCCTGTTTACATGTACATCCTGTATAGCTCTTTTATTTCGATGAGGATGACCTTGGGTTGCCAGCAAAGCTGCTCCAGTGGTATGGTTAGTGATGATACTTGGTACTTGGTGCGCGGACTCTTTTTCGCAACTAGACCGTTTATCGGCTCTTTTTTCCGTGAACGTTGATGATGATAATGACGTTAATGACTGTTTGGGTTGCTACTGAAATCCGACTGCAACTCTTACTTCCTCTATGGCCTCACAATGCCATATCACGTGTTCCACAGACTTTTCCTCCTGCATGTAGCCTCAGCATAGAGGACTGTCTGTGGCACCTGTTTTGTCTAAGAATCTAAGTTATTAATCAAGGTTTCTATTTGGCCGTATGCATTTTAATTCAAATAAGAACCAACAGGAGTATAGAACCTTACATTAATTTGTTCGAAAGAAACCGATCCTTTGCAGTTTTTCCTGAAAATGAGATATAAACAACAAAACAAAATAAAACAAAATACACTAAGAAAGCTGAAAGATTTACCTAGGAACACCTCTGTTCGGTGGTACCGTTGCCTAAAAACAAAAGAAAGTCACAAGAAAAAAAAACAAACGTCAGATTAAACAGCAAAGAATTGCCGCGAAAGTGTCAAACAAAACGAGTCACCACTTAAAACGGTCTTATTAAAAAGTCCCACAAAGTTTATCTCCTCAATATAACGACGCTACATTATTGAGGGTGGAGGGAGACTGTCGCAACGGGCATCATTTAACATGTCTCCTCTGGCCACGATAATTGGATTCATTGCCGGCCAAGAGAAATATCGATGCCATTTGTTCGCTGGGACGTATTGACGACAGTCCACAGATAATTCAGCGTATTAATATCCTATGTTATCTGTGGCTCTCATGGAATGATTACAATAGAATTGTGATTGAGGCTATCTTTTCCCATAAAGGCCGTTTTACCGTGCTTCGAGTATTGGTTTCTCCTGAATAATGACCTATCTATACTTGTCGTTGTCGTGGTCGTTTGAACATACAAAATGTTATTGGGTAAACAGTTATGTTGGGTATAAACATGATTAATTTAATGAGAAACGGCGTTCATTTGTGTAAATATTGCTTGCAGGTAATTTATTGAGAGAAATTAATTGAGTAAAATTCATGTTAAATATGCCACTTTAAATATTTATTTAACTAGCTTCCACCTGCTGTTTCATTCGCAATTCCCAAGAGAACAGTGCATTTTCCGGGATAAAAAGTAGCCTACGTTACTTTCCGGTTCATAAACTATATCTATGCTACGATTGTTGCTAAATCACGGTTATTTTGACAGCAAAACGCAAACTTATATAAGCGTGTATGGTCGGCATTAGAAGAGTAAAGGTACGGACAGCATAAATTGATTGACATCATAAAAAAATGGATTCAACATCCCTATTGACTCATGCCAGCAAAGCATGGTCATCCATGCTAGTATAATATTGCTAGTATCGAACCAGCAAGCTTATTGCTAGCTAATGCGAATAGCTGGAGAGCATGCTAGTTTTAAGCATGCTTACTAGCATGCTTAATTTGAGCAAGTATGACAGTACCTTTTGTCCTACCAGGATTCCAAGAGGCTAGACCCAAATCAAATTCCGAAATATAAATCACACTGAGACAGCTTGATTTCAAAGTTTAATTAGTACAACAGGTGTACTTTCACACGTACCACACATAAATCAATTCGTTCCTATTGTTAACTAGTTATAAATCCTGCTTTACTCGCGAAATAAGGACGGTTCCTCTGCTACAAAACAGAGAGCTTGTGCCGCTGCCGTTTGACTATAAAAATAAATAATCTATACATATGTCTTACTGCGAAAGATATTTTATTACACGTTCGCTATGAATATTGAATTGTTAAAGAAATATAGGTACAATAATTTAATAAACAAAGCAAACAACAATCATATCTTGATAATGCAAAATGCTTTTTTTACCTTGTTAACCATTCTATGACCTAATTAAATAAGTCTGTCTGTACCTACGGACCACGTGTATGTTTAGAGTGGAATGTTTTACAAAAAATAAAACCGACATACTATAATTTATTAAACAACATATTTTTAATTTTAAATGCGACGAGCAGTCGAATGTTGAAATACTCTAGACTTAGAATACACTGGATAAGCTCTTTTAGAAAGTTTATTATATTATTATATGTAGGTGATTTTGTAAAAAATAAGACACAGAGTTAGACGATAAAGATTACGAATCATTTTGATGTGAGCTTTTCTGGAATAGAAATGTTCCTGACAGGATAATCTGTCAGATCAATTTGTCTACCCAATAACTTCTACCTTTAATGCTATGAAAAATCGTTTTTGATAAACCACCATTCACATTTTAAGTGTTTACGTGATTTATTTATTTATTTATTTATTTAGGCTTCCCATCGACAATTACACTATAACATACAATATATAATCGAACCTTAGATTATTTTGCTTAATGCACCATCTATTAAAGGGAAACACAGCATGCAATAAAACTTAACAATGTATATAAAATAAGTTAACAATAACCGAGAAGGTATATCGAGAAGGTATATCGAAGGTGATTGTGTAAGAATGTCTTAATTATTTTATTCCTGTAATTAAATTTTCAGTTCATACATAATTTTATTGTTAAAAAATGCAATAAGTTGTGCTAGGCAAGAATCAAAATCAAATCGTAGGTATATAAAAATATGCAAAAATACCAAAAGACGCAAAAGTAAGACCGGCAGAAATACGACATGGCAAAAATCAGCTCGCTGGCGTTTCTTTCTGTTGCGTGTATTATACTTTTTATAACCCATTTTTTCTATTGCTCGCACTGCCATAAACAATTCAGCGGCATCACTGACACAATTGAGTGTTTATTCTGCCACCAACGAAGGAAGGGAGGAAGTGGCAGGAGCTATGTCAGAGCGAGTATCGTATTTATAATTACGAGTACCTATAAGGTTCACTTTTCATACTAAACTGGTCCAATAATTTAAACAAAATCGATGCCAATCAATAACATCAATAGTGATCAAAGCGCTAACCAATGACATGATTCGAATTACTATCTATGTCACTAATTGATGATCCGCCATATTTGTTTACAATTAAAAAAAACAAGTAAAAAAAAAACACGGACCTTACTTGTGCTGTCCATTTTCCTGGACACTAGTTGAATGTAAACGCAGCATTAGAGCACTGGAAAAAAAAATTGATTGAACGAACATGGCCTTGTTTCATTTTATCGTTCAATTTCAGCTCATATGTAACTAACATTAAAAGCGAGCAAAGTCAACTACTGTTTATAAAACACCCCCTAACTATTAAACCCCATAACTATAGCTGAAGCACTTGCATAATATACTGTAAGGCTCATGAAAATAATAAACTTTAAAATAACCGTATGAACAAACAGACGAGAAACACTGAATTTTATACTTTATAAAATATGAAAAGGTAATTTTGGTATGCGGAAAGCGGAAAATTAATTCCGGAATGTTCTAGCAACATGGGTGCGTAATATCAAGGAAAGTTTTGATAAGGGTCAATGTTAATGGACGCAAGGTAGGTAATAGCGGCTTCACTTGGAACCATGAATGTGTATGAGTATTAGGTCGGTGGAAGTACTTAGTACAGCTCTAGATAGCTCCTCTAAACTATTTTATTCTATTTGTCTACGAGTTGTTAAACTTTTAATCGAAATGAAGCAGATGTAGTTCTGCCAGTAGGTTAGAGTTTGGCAATTATCTCACCAGATCCCTTATTCTACTAATCAAATGGTTTTTAAATGACAATGGTTTCATCGCAAAATGATCACTTTGAAAGCATACAAAAATTTATTGATGACTGCCATTGTCATTGAAGGCGACCATAGAAAAACGATTTTGCTACAAAATGCCGAAAATGCCTAAAGCTTTGACGGTATGTAGTCGAAGGCCTAAAGTGATCATTTTGCGACGAAACCATTGTAATTTTTAGGGTTCCGTACTTCGAAAGCAAAAAAGGAATCCTTATAGGATCACTTCGTCGTCCGTCTGCCTGTCTGTCAAGACCGAAAATTAAACCCTATAGGGTCCTTCCCGTTGACATAAAATTATGCAATTTGGTATAAGAGGCAATGTCTTATAGCACAAGTAAGGGAAAAATCCGAAAACCATTGTAAGTACAACATAAAAAATATATTTTGGTGTACTTATGTAATTATCTAACGATTCCCGCGTACGGAAACCTCGGTCCGCAAGTCCGACTCGCACTTGACCGTTTTTTTTAAATTGTTTAGTAGAATTGGGCCCTGACGTTGGGTAGCAATTTGGTCGTTGGTGGTAAGCATCCTATATAATAATTGTTATAGAATAGATTAGAAATAGAATAGAAATTAATCAAGTCCAGAATACACCAATGGTGGTAGCACCTATAGGTGCTCGGCAAAAGCTTTTCAACTTGTGAATTATTATATAGCTAGCGTTATTTATGGGTTTCGTTATTGGATCATTTTTTTTTAACACACTTATTAGCTTCACTTGTAATTAAGTAACTAACAAACAATGTAATAAAATATTAGAAGTTAATTTTAACCTACTTCTAATTGTAGTATCGAAATGTAACTTTGTATGTATGTACATACAGCCTGAGTTTGAAATAGTATGTTATCTCGATGTGATCTATATGCGGGTCAATGTACTCCTGGACGTCACATATATTTGTTTTACGAGGTTTAGAAATTTGGAATTTTTCGTTGAAGAAAAAGCATTTAAATTTTACGTCAAAATTCTACTTCAGAGCTTCCGGGCAAACTCACCCAGTATAGTTTAGATGACAATACAACGATTTGGTATCATAGAGCTGATCTGATGATGGAGCCAGGAGGTGGATAGCGTAACTCTTTAGTGACTACAAGTGGCTTCGAGTTTGGGCGCGTGTGATTCGTTTTGACGAGTCCAATATATTGTATACTTGGTGTCGAAGTTCTGATGCCAGAGCCAGGAGGTCGATGTGTGTTTTTGTAGTTTCTTTAAATTACAAATCGTCTATAACAGTCGTCTATTATTATTATGGCCCCTTTATTACACGACTGCACTAAAAAAGAGTGTAATGTTCGTAGGGTTCATGTATGTATGGTTGTGAGTATCTTTATTCCACACAACTTTGAAACACAAAGGTCTACGCGGCAGTGCAGTGCGCTCGTTACCATCAGATATTAGGTATATTAAGTCACATAAGCACAGTAATTTCACTGGCTACTCTGCTCATAAAAAAGGAAGACAGTAATGCTGGACATTACTGCTTAGCGGCAGATTTCACAACTTGATGACTTGGTTCGACTAAGTTCTCGAAGTTAAGCAACAAATTGATTTATATTTACTCGTATATGTCGAGTAATATCATACATTACATTAATTTTCATCTTATCCCGAGATCTCTTTGAAGTTCACCGCTTTCGGCGGTAGCGATAATATTGACATGATTATAAGCGTGATACTTTCTATATATTATGCCTACAAGAGGTAAAATAGGTACCTACGTAAGCTTTGACGACAGCAACGCTTGGTTGTTTTAAATGGTTGACTATATTTTGCTAGACACAGACATGCTGGAAGAGAGTGTTACTTACATTTAACTTGTAACTTTTACTTAGAGGTTTTTACAGAAAGCAGTATTGCTTGACGCGATAAAAACTGTTCTCCCACACAGCTACTATAGAGATATATGAGTATGGCTCCTGAAGGTATAAAGGTGCAGTTGCCAGGTCACGTACTGTCCAGTACGTGAGGTAACGTAATATCGTACTCGCTTTGAGGTGTTCCGAATTGTATGGAGCGGTACCCACCTTCAACTAATTTGAAATTTCAGTCCTCTCAACTTGTTTATTTAAAAGTAAAAATGACATTTAGTTTGAGTAGGTTGTGTACATATGTATTTTACTAATTGTCGAGTGGTACAGAGTTGTTAGTACTTATTTTAGGTTTAACCAATGATTTTTTTGGCCATATGATCCTGGCTAAAACTGGTACCACCCCGTCTCTTCCTGTCGATAGCCGTAAGCTCCAAACCACTACACTCCACAACATTCCAACCCAACGTCCCGAAAACCGCCCTTGTGTAGAAAATCTCATTAGGATTACATGGAGTGATAAAATATTAGAAATACAAACATTCCAAATCCAACGTTCCAACTCATCGTTAGTGGCCGTTACGACGACCCATTTCGCACTCAGTTGGCAGTACTCGAGACGCAGAATGACCGAAAAATGGAGTGAGGGCGCGTTCGGAATGGAATGACCGTCTGTGTGCTCGAAATTGGGTTATCGTTCGTTGGGATAACGAGACGAGCGGGTTGTTTGCGTGATGGTAAGCGTTACGCCAGTTTATAAGCAATTGCAGTGCCACCCAGGACTTTGAAACACAAAGGCCTGCGTGGCACTGCATTTCGCTTGTTATACCCTGAGACATTAGTAATTCTAGACATTATCGAAGATGTTACCTAAGTATTACGTAGGGCAGGACATATGTATAGTAGTCAAGTCAAGGACCTATACCTACGAAGGCGTCAACAATTCCTCATTTATTTAAAAAATAAAAACGTTAATTAGATAACATCATAAAAGTATCGTCTAATCAACTAATAGAAATAAGACAGATTGAATCAATTTAAAAATCCGATTTCCCAATTATCCGATAAAATAAATCAATCAATCGGAATCATAAAAAACTCTCTCAAAAAATACTGACAGGCAAACTTTTATTAAAAGGAAGCCCAGCGATTAAAATCACAATAAACAGTTGTTAACCTGTAGACGGGAAAACGATTTCCCAAGTTTCGGAGATTGGTTCTTTAACCTTCAGATTTCCTCTATTATTGAGGAGCAATCGTATTTCATCCTTTGCTTTCTCCCCATTTCGTCCGTGAATGATGTAATACAGGTGAGCATTTTTTTCTTTATAAATGAAAGGTCGAAGGCGAAAAAATGTCGCCTCATCAGTACAAAGTGGGAAATAATGTTTCTTATTTTTTCTTTATTTTTCCCTATTTGCTGGATTTGCGGATGAAATACGCTTGTTGAAGTTTATCTTTTGGAGTAAAACGTAATATGATTGTGATGTTTTTGTGTTAATTGGAGTGGATATTTAGGAAGATTTTAAAATCAATTTTGAATTTGTCAGCGTTTTCTCGCAAATATTCTAGATAATTTTAAGACTTATTAAAAGTATCTGATGCTACCATAGCATGGATTTTCTATTGCTCATAGGAAGCTTAAAATATTTGGTTTCCGAGTTTTTGAAATTTGGATAGTTCATTGTAGTAATGGCATTTAAAGTTTACGTCAAAATTCTATTGCAGAATTTCCGGACAGCCCTAGTTTAGATGAATCACTCGAATTATGTTTGTTAGACGATAGGTAATGTCAACATTACAAGACACAATATTACACAAGACTTAGAAACGATTCCAGACAATTCCGCGCTATCACGATTGAAGTGATTTTTTTATGGAAATTTGGAATGACATATTCCAAGGGAGGTTCTCACAACTTGTGGACAACCATAGTCCTAATGAACCCCTCCCGGGATAACATACCAATAGCGATGTTGACTAATTTTTTTATGATGTCAATCAATTCGTTTTCACATGATGAAGATGAGAATCAAATATCGAAAAAACTGGAAATCAAACGTTTAAAATGAGTTAAACTCAGGCGTGTCTACTGAGTGCTAAAACGCCCCATACAAATTGGGCTGAACATCTGACGTCACATGTTCAACGGCGGGCCGTAAAGCTTTACTAAAACATGCATTTTGTTGATTTGGCCGTGAAAAACTGCGTTTAGTTACGCAGTTGCCTTAATTTTTTTTAATGTAAATAATCTGATGGTGTCATTTAAATTACTATTGGATGATACTTTGGGAAACTTTTAGATCTTTGTGAAAATTATATAGTTTTTTTGAATTTTATTTTTATTGTATTAATGTGATGTTCTTAAACCTGTATAATTTCATCTATACGTATAGTTTCATGAAACATCCCTATTCCTGTATACATCTTCAAGTTGTAAATCTGTCGCTAAGCAGCTTTTGGAATGTTCTGACAGCCGCATTTGCACACATACAAACAATATCCTATCGTTACTTTAGGTATAAAATTAAAAAAAAATACAGCCTCTATTTGTTCGGGCGATCTGAATTATTTGATGTGTATCGTGGAGGCTAATGGACTCGATAAAGTGAGACGTGAAGTATAGGTAGGTATCTTGGCTCTTGAGTGCTAGGCGTGGTAACGATATACGCATCAAGACTTTATTGGAGTTTAAATTCTGAGTTGAAAAGTTTTGCTGTTTACTGAATTGCTAAGAGCTTGGCGCGTTTGAGATTTAGGTCCTTGTATATTTTTTATTGAGTTTGAACGTTTTTAGGTTAGTAAAATAAATGTAACTTTAAACATCGACTATAGATTATACCGTCAAAGACTTTTAAGGCTGAATTGCATTTTGTGTAGGTACCAATTTTTGAAATTTTGATGTTTGTTAGTTCGCATTGTTTTATGTTATTTTTTTATATATTACTGTGTAATTATGCCATCAAAGTTGAAAATCTGCCGCCTAGGGCCTATACCGGTACGTTCTGGAAGCAATGATTGAGAGCGGGTCTTGTTCCAATCAGTGAGATACAAGGTAAAAGCATATGAAAGTAGAAAAACATATGCAACTAACGCTCTGATATAAACTGAATACAGTTTTCACTAAACTGGAGATTCATTGAAAATCCGTACAAGAAATAATTTCCAATTCTGTTTACTTTTGTGGTTCGCTTTTTAAAATACTCTGCAACAGTTTTCCATCCATACATGTGCCTTGTCACGCATGCTATCACAGGAATTGCAAGCAGCTCGCGACGCAAATCAGCGCTGTGGATTTAAGACCTTTAATTGATGGTACCTACAGCTCCAACGCTGGCAACATTTTAATATTGTTTACTGGCAGGTCTATACTTATCTTACACATTCTAACATACACGGTTTGTGTAGTTAGCCAGTGTCATTATGATAAATTAAGTTATGAGAACAACCTAGAATGGAGTCGTAAATCTCAGGTACTTACATGCGGCGTCTTGAACATATCGTAAATTATATTTATTATTATATCGCTATTTTTTCTACATCAGGAATACCTATAAACTTGGTATGTATTTTACCATGATATGATTACATTACTACGTTTTCCTTCAACGAAAGCTCAAGAGTTGGATTGGTGTTAACTAGTCTTGTCTGCATAAAACAGTCAGAAGATATAAAAAAATACGACTGCCCTAGCCAGTGTCACTCGGAATGATGCCAGGATTCTAACGATACCCTATATATCCAAATCTGTTCAGGCATTTACATAAAAGTTATGGTGGAATAAAGAAACTCAAATACATACATGAACCCAGCAAACATTACACTCCTTTTTCTTATTCCATCCAATAATGGAGTGTATTGTTTTCAGAAACTCACATACATTCCGTATGTGAGTTTCTTTATTCCACCTTAACTTTTAAATGCCGGAACAGATTTGGATGTATGTGGTATCGTTAGAATCCTTACATAATTTAGAGCAACAGTCGTATTTAAAAAAATTGTTTTAATTATACTTGTTTCGGCAGCCGTGTAAAAAATATCCTGCACAAACATATCTTAATTAAGCTTCCATAACAAAATTTAAAATCGTTTCCTTCTACCTAAAGATCTGTGTTTCTACCTAATGGGCCTGTACCCATCAAGATCCCGTATCCACCAACTGCTGAGTGTAGGTTTTCTTTCGTCCATACTCTTTCCAGTCGTGTGCAATACCTACTGAAATAAAAACTATTTACTTTTGACTAAATGCATTATGCTACCATCGCTATATTTTGTGACTTGTTATTCATAGTTGCGTACTGCCGCTGGTAGCCTATGACGACAATCAGCGCTGCGGATTTCACGCGATCGCTAATTGGCGGCACTCACCTCGCGCGAACAATATTCGAACCCAATTATTATCGGTGAAGACGAATATTTAAATTTTCTGTGAATTTTTGCAGCGGGTACTGTACATGTTTGTCTTAGTATAATGCTAATAATGCGCGTATGTTAACATAATTTTCGTTTGAAATGTGTTCTAAATTTTACAGACAAAAAGTAAGGACATGAAAGATAAAGACATCTGAGTGGGTATATATTATGGTTAAACCTATTTTTCAATTTCCTTGTCTATGTTTAGCTCATTAACCACTGCACTAGATCATACGGAGAAAGGGATCAAACGTCAATTAGTGAGAAAAACCTGCAGTTTTTTTTTGTTGTAATTCTACTAGTCCTACTAATCCTACTAATATTATAAATGCGAAAGTGTGTTTGTTGGTTTGTCCTTCTTTAACGCAGTAACGGAGCAACGGATCGACGTGATTTTTGGCATAGATATAGTTTATGGACCGTAGAGTAACATAGGCTACTTTTTATCTCGGATGCACGGTTCCTGTGGGAACACGGGGAAAACCGCGGGCAGAAGCTAGTAGGTTCTAAATATGAAATTATGAGTAAACATTAAATACAATTTCCACTAGTTAAAAATGTCGCAGACCTAATAATTGGTGTGGTTCGGCAGCCATGCATGTGTATATATATATATATATTTATATTTATTTATGTTTGTATATTATTCTTATTCATTTTAAATAACTAGCTAAGTATTTTATGTATATTGTATTCTGCCTCCTATTTTTTAGGCCTTGGCTGAAAATCAGCGCTGAAAGTCTTTTGACAATCAGCTTATTGCTGAGCCACGGCCTTTTCAGCACTTCTTTGTTTTTTGTTTGTATTTGTAGGTAATGTCTTAAATTGTATGTGTATATTCTTCTCATGTATGCTTTTCTACATTTACATTGTATGTATGTGCTGAATAAATGTTTTTCTATTCTATTCTATTCTATTCCATGCCAGAGGTCCAACCTTTATTTTATGCTTTTCATGTTCCCTGTCTTCTATTAGATTACTATTTTACTTTTAGTACACTGCACTAATGTATAGTTCACAAATAACTTCATACAAAAAACCCTCTGTATTATACTAAAAACTTCATTGAAACATCGCCACGAGAAAAGGCTAACATAAGTCATATACTCATAAATTACTTCCACTCTATTTGTTCAGGATTAACTCCAATTACCACGAGCCGTATATTCGCACGATAAAATTTTAAAATGGGCTTTAACGTACTAATTACGAATGAACGTAAACAATTAGGGGTGGTTAAAAAATGTGGAAAACAAAGGTGGATTTTTTGAGTGTAAAATAGGAGTTAATCGGGGAGAGCACACGTGGATGCGCGTTATTTGTGTGCGTGGGGATTTGTTTCTGCTTACGATGTGTAAAAGATTATTATCTAATAATTTTCACCACATATATATTTGTTTTTTTATATTATTTGGTAATGAGACGAGCTGGTCGTTTGCCTGATGGTAAGCATAACGCCGGCCCATAATAATTGCAGTGCCACTCAGAACTTTGAAACACAAAGGCCTGAGCGGCACTGCAGTGCGCTCGTTACTCTGAGATATTAGGCATTAAGTCTCATAAGCCCAGTAATGTCACTGGCTACTCTGCTCATCAAACCGGAACATGGCACAGTAATGCTTGCACATTACTGCTTGGCGGCTGACTTCACGAGCAAAGCGGTGGTAACAACCCAGACGGACACTCGCAGAAGAGTTAGTCGTACCACTAAGTTAAGTTTGTAATGTCGCTAATTTTTGGAAGAACTTCTCCAACAAGCGATATGAAATCCGTACCAATATTATAAATCTGAAAGATTTATTATTTTGTTAGTAGTAGTAAGTGGCACTGCAATTGTTATACGGGCTGGCGCTATGCTTACCACCAGGCAAATGACCCGCTCGTCTCGTTCTCCAAAAGCAATGAAAATGGTATCCATAAAACAATTACAACAAAAAATATTCACTATTTTCCGATGCTTGGAGTTCAAAGATGATTTATTTGCATCCAGTGTAAATTGGAATGTTTATCTGAAACTTACACGATGTACTCAATTTATATGAATACCTCATTTGATCGCAGCACGAGTATACTTAAGATTATACCAAAACAAGGTATAATATTTTTATTATTTAATATCGATCGTGCCGGAGCTATACATATTATCCAATCACGTTGCCACGGGCGTTGTACTCCCTTGCGATTTTATGATATGGTAGCCAAACACGTAGCTTGATGTTAAGAAGCATTAGATATAGAATCTATCAAATTTTCAGGTCGTTCTACTATCTACCATTTAAAAATAAAACGATAAGTACAAGATTAGAAGATGGTTCAGAGTACGTGGTAATGGTACTCAACATTTCCGCAGACAGGATCATCCAAGTTAATCCAACCAGGATAAACTTTCGCAAGAAAATATCTATTAGTGAGACATTTGAAACAATTTTTATCAAAACTTTATACATTACTAGCTATGCCCGCGGCTTTGCCTACGTAATAAAAGTTACCTAAAAGTAGAAGTAGCTTATTATATCTACTCCTTATAGGTCAGCTATGAATGCAAGTCAAATTCCCGTCAAAATCGGCCCAGCCGTCGAGACAGACAGATAAAAATTTAAAAAGTGTTTTTTTTGTTATACCTACGGTACCGTATATAATTTCATATGCATTTATGTTGATATTACAAACAGATACTTCAATTTTATTTATTTGTATTATAGATAAGGAGATATTTACCGTGGTTTTTATTAATTAACAAGCTTCCTAATTTTTATCACTGGAATTTTATATTTTCCTATCGCTGTTGTCACGGTAAGAGTTGCAAATAACAAGCTTTTGGGGGTCTTAATTTGCGGTCATGGGCGTACGGATTTACGCACTTAAATTACTCGTATTACTTTTATATTTATGTACATTAAATAATTTCTAACAAAAATATAATGCTAAATCACGGTCACCTATTTTTAGTACCATTTTTACCGGCACCAGACGTAGATATAGCCCCAGCATTCGTCAGAACGCATATTCCTTGTAGAAATTCATTTAGTACAATAAATGATCCAAAGGAATATCTTGGTCCTTTTGAGATTGTGGTAAGAAAATTAATTTAAATTCACGGCGGGGGATCCACTCGGTGGGAATTAATAACCTCTCTTACAGTCCTTGATTTTGACTCAAAATTGTTGGAAGCTTCCCTGTATTGTTATCGGATAAAGGGCTGCAATAAATCATCTCATGGCTACTTTTCGATTTTAACATAAATTAATTGAACTTTTTGTTTTTGATGGACTTACATGTCAAGTTATTGTGGAACGGATTTTTAAGTTGTTTCGTATTAATTTACATAAAACAAAATACTCTAAATCAATACAAATAAATAAAATTGAAGTGTCTGTAATATCAAAATAACATCTACTAAATGCATACGAAAGTATATGTGGTAGGTACATATAACAAAACAACCATTTTTAAAATATTTGTCTGTCTGTCTGTTTGTTCCGGGTACCCAATCTCCGAAACGGCTGGACCGATTTTGACGGGATTTTCACCCAAGGAGTAACTTAGGCTACGTGGGGGAAGCCGCGGGGCATAGTTAGTTATAAATATGGACGTCTCGTGACTGAGAGCCTTACTAATAAACATTGCATAACGGCGATATAGTTACGGAATATTTTGTTTTTGTTGTGTTTTGACAATTTTAAACTAAATCGAGAGAGACTAACAAATTTGTAACTAGTTAACCGTTAGACAGTGTTTATTAGTAAAGCTGTGTATACGTTTAGTTTAAAATGATCAAAGAACAACAAAGACAAAATAAAACCGTTAACAAAAACCAAAAACAAGACCTTATATAAACCTTTGAATCCAAAATCTGTCACCAAACAGTCTCAATGTGTGCTCTATTACTTAGCGAAGTGTTTCAATTGATTTTAGAATCTTACTATAGTACTATAGTAGCTGTACAAAGTATAACTAAAGGTAAATCACAGAACATAAGTATAATAATCTTTAAGTTTGGCCTATTTCTATAAAATGGGTCAATAGTAAGAAGTATCAATAGGAGTGTTGGTGGGCGAACGGGAATGTGTCCGACTTCCAAACAGCCGGCTGTTGCAACACAAAGTTCTAATTTTGTTCAGCCTTGGCTTTAGTGGACTTTTATAAGTTCTTTTCACATTTGTGTTTGCACAGAAAACTGAAGAACCTCAAGCACAAGAAATCAAAAATTCAAGTTTCAGTTACAAAGTTACATTGGCCCAGCTTGGTGTACAGATGCCATATTATTTATTCTAATAGTCGACCGGCAGGAGAAAAATACTTTATTGTTAGAAAACAGTTTATAGTAATTACAGATGAAACCTATTCGTAGGTCGCAGTTCACCATTACTTCATAAACGAAGTTCACGTGATTGGAGCTCAAATTCCCAAGCGTAGTTAAATATTTGCTGTTCACTACGCAAATTTGATTAAATCGGCTGTTCACAAACCATTCACAGCTAGCTTTGACAACAGATGTCAAAATGCTCGTTTAAAATAATCCGGAGTTTAAGCCATATCTAACTTGGTTCATAATTTACATCTAGTTCATAGTTGAACTGAGGTTCAATATGGTTGGTGAACTACAACCTGTGTCATATTATAGTTAAGCAAAACTTATACTTAAAAAAAGAAATGCTGTTTAATAATAATTTATAAACGTCTTAGTGTCCTTTATGAAAGTATGGCTTATTTTACATTACAAAAAATTATACATTTTCATTCACACACAATCCCTTTTCCCAAATAAAGAGTTGACTACCTGATATTGTACTGTTGATACCTGAACAGTTAGTTCGTAGACGGCGAACCGTGCACTCGCTTATCGCTATACGGCACGCGCAGCTACCACCTGCTGTGATTCTCAAACTTTTGTTAGCCAAACCGAACATATAGTATTTACGTTTACATTTTCGCGATTTAGTTACGTCAAGTCACTTGTGAAACGATGGTCAAGTGCAAGCGCTGCGAAACCGAATTTCGGGATGGAGTACAGTGTACCATGTGCCAGGGTCAGTTCGATTTTCCCTGCGCTGGCATAACGGAAGCAGGATACCGGAAACTCGGAGACAGAAAAAACACATGGAAATGCTCCACCTGCAAGAATCCTGGAGCAGCCAGCCCGCTCAATGCGCCCTCTATTAAAATCAGTTCAACCAAATCCCCTGTGTTGACGACTGACTTGGAGAGCATCGCGCTTGATATCAAGCACCTTACAACTCAGGTGTCCTCTCTACCAGCTCTGACTGCAAGCATGAAAGCTATTCAAGCCGACATTGCTGATTTAAAGACGATGAAAGCCGATATCGCGGACTTGAAACTTATGAAGCCGGACGTCTCCGATATGAAGATCTCCATGGAGTTCATGCAGCAGTCATTGGAAACACTCACGGGCAGGATTACTGAGGTGGATAAGGAGATTCAGGGTCTCCTCAAGACGAAGGATGATTTGCATCTTCTCCAGCTGCGTTTTGAGCAACTTGAAGGTTCTATTAAAGAACATGATCAGAGATCACGCTTGAATAACGTGGAGATCAAGGGGGTGCCCATGACTAGCACAGAGAACCTATTCACTCTGATTGCAAAGATCAGTGACGTTATTAAGTGCCCAATTGCGAAGGAGCAGATTAATTATATAGCCAGAGTACCTATGCGCAACGACAAGCAGAACAAGTCGATAATATTATCTATTCACAATAGATATCTTAAGGATGACTTTGTAGCAGCGTCTAAGAAGTGCACCATGACCCCAACAGACCTTGGTCTTCAGGGCAATAGCAGAATCTACATAAATGACCACCTCACTTTGGAAAACAAAATTCTGCTCAACAAAACCAAGGCCTTGGCTAAGGAGAGGAATTTTGCGTACACCTGGGTAAAAGGGTGCAAAATCTTTATTCGCAAAAATCCTACCTCGCCCGTCATAACAATCAAGTCGGAGTTGGATTTGCAAAAGTTGCAGCGCTAGTGTTAATCTTAGTGATAATATTAGTTATATTAGTAAATTCAGTTCGTTTTTGTGAATACGTTTATTTGGTGCAAAGTTTGAAACACGCATGCTCCTCAGTCCGAACCTGTGTAAACGCAGTTGTCACTCACTGTTTTAATGTTGTCTCTCTCTCGCCCGCGGTGCCGGCCGTTTGCTATCTCTTCCTAAGCGATGATTTTTTTTTTTTATTTACTACCCTAAAAGAGTTTTTTTTTCATCAAAAAATTCTTACCTACATAAATATTTTTGCCTTATTTACCCCAGTTCTAATATTATTTACTTCGCCTCTGAACTGTTTTGTGCCTTTGTATACGCAGACTCTAATAATACAATATATATAAAATGATGCCTGTTAATATATTTTATCAGAATGTGAGGGGACTTCGTACTAAAGCGGCTCAATTTTATAGAAACTTATGTTTAAGTTCTTATGATGTAATTTGCCTCACGGAAACCTGGCTTTTAGACGGAATTCATAACAGTGAGTTGTTTGACGACCGCTACATTGTGTGGAGGCGGGACAGGGACTACCAGCTAACAAAACAGTGCCTTGGCGGGGGTGTGCTTATTGCGGTGCGCCGTGAGCTCATAGCTGAAGGTCAAACTGACTGGTGCTCGTCAGCCGAGGATATATGGATAACACTCTCGCTTCAAAATCGTAAGCCCAAAGTTTTATATAAAATTCACCTATGTGTAGTCTATATTTGTAACCAAAACTTAGGTAATTCTTTGGCTACTCAAATATCAAATTTTTCTAATAAATTAGTGGACATTATTTTACAACTACCGCTGGATAAGTTCGTTATACTTGGTGATTTTAATTTACCTAATTTAACTTGGAAACCATCAGACGGCGATTGTTCATACGTGCCTTCTAACATTGAAGGTGCCTATCAGTTGGAACTATTCGATAATATCACATTATGCAATTTGAGTCAATATAATTTTCATTCTAATACTAATAATCGAATACTAGATTTAGTTTTATCTAATAATGACGTAGTTGTGACTCAGTCAAGCACTCCTCTAGTACCAGAGGACTCTCATCATAAAGCGCTTAACATCTCAGTTGACTTCGTAGAATACCACTCTCTTAAGGCGAAGCCTTATCTAAAATATTTGTATAACTCCGGTAATTACGATGCAATTTCTACGGAATTAGATTCTATAAAGTGGGACGAAGAAATCTGTTGTAAGTCATTGGAAGACGCTATTGCTTATTTTTACAACATTTTAACGAAATTAAGTAATAATTATATACCATCTAAACTTGTTATGCCCCTTCGTAAATATCCATTATGGTACAAGAGCCCGCTCGTAAAAATGCTTAAAGAAAAAGAAAAACATCGTATTAAATTCAAGAAGTACGGTAATCAATACGACCAACAATCTTTCCTTACTTTGAGAGAGCGCGTAATAGTACTGGAGAGCGACATGTTTAAAGAGTTTATTACCCACATCGAGGATAGCATAATTAAAAATCCAAGAGCATTTTGGTCTTATGTAAAAACGAAAAAAGGTAGTAATACTTACCCATCGGTGCTTAAATTAGGTGAACGTTCTTCTGATCAGGGAGAGGAGATCTGTGAGATGTTTGGCGAGTATTTTCGTTCCACGTTCCTTGACGCTCAATCCTCTGCTGGTACCCTGTCTTTTACGGACCCCCTCGAAGCATGTGACGCAGCGTGTGATATAGGATCTATAGAGGTTCTTGAACCAGAGGTTTTTAAATTACTTAAGTCCTTAGATACAAAGAAGTCTGCTGGGCCTGATAACGTATCTCCTGTACTAATAGTTAACTGCGCGCAAAGTCTAGTCAAACCACTTTCTCTGCTTTATAGAAAATCTCTGCGCGAAGGTCTGGTTCCAAATATTTGGAAGTTAGCGTACATAACTCCTATCCATAAAAAAGGACCAAAAGATATGGTAGAGAATTATAGGCCCATATCTAAACTTTGTATTTTCGCAAAAGTCTTGGAAAAGGTTGTTTACAAACAGCTCTATCCATCCATTAAGCACACTCTTAATGAGCACCAGCACGGATTTTTGAGAGGTAGGTCCACAACTACGAACTTATTGTTGTGTAGTGAGTATTTGAGCCGCGGTATGTCGGAGCCCTCGCAGGTTGATATTGTATATACCGACTATAGTAAAGCATTTGATCGGATTGATCACGGCACACTTCTACTAAAACTCAAAGGCATAGGCATTAGAGGGGACCTATTCAGGTGGTTTTCCTCATATGTGCAGAACAGATGTCAGACTGTTGTACTGAATGGTTATACATCTTCGAGGATGTATATCCCTTCAGGTATACCGCAAGGATCTTTGCTAGGACCCTTGCTTTTTATTATTTTTGTGAACGACATATCATCATGTTTTCGATTCTCCAAAATTCTTTTATACGCAGATGATATGAAAATTATTTGTCCTATTAAAACTCTTGAAGACGCTTCTCGTCTCCAAGAAGATCTAGACCGCTTCCTCAATTATTGTACTCATAACAAACTAGCCCTTAACGTTAATAAATGTTACGTTTGTTCCTTTACTCGTAAACCCCAACCGTTGCATTTTGACTACACCCTGAAACAGTCGACTTTAACAAGGGTTTCAACAATTGTTGATCTTGGCGTCACATTTGATTCAAAATTATTATTCGATGAGCATATTAATACAATTGTTAACAAAGCTTCTAAAGCCTTAGGTTTCGTAATTCGGATGTCTTCAGAGTTCTCATCTATCAAAACTATTAAAATCTTGTACTGCGCATATGTTCGGAGCCATCTTGAGTATGCCTCACAGGTATGGAACCCCTGCTACAATGTCTACACCAATCGCATTGAAGGCATTCAGAAGCGTTTTCTTCGATACTTGCAATTTAGAATTAAAAAATATATCTCCGGTTACATAACTCGCTGTAATAAATTTCACATGCTTCCATTGTACGACAGAAGGCGTATTTCGGATCTGACATTTTTACTTCAAATAGCAAACGGTACGGTTGACTGCCCAGAGCTACTGTCTCAACTGGGACTTCGCACTCCTGCATCTGTGCTCAGGAACCCTAACCTCCTGTATGTTCCATATGTCCATAGTACTTACAGGCGGAATGCGTTTGTAATAAGGACATGCAGATCTTTTAATCAAATAGATAAGGAACTTGATATAGATTTATTTAATACGTCAACACATCGCCTTAAGCGATTGTTGAATGATGCGTTCTTTCGCAGGTGAGCACATCATATTTTCTATGTGTACTATATGTTTTGGTTATCTCTTCAATTGTACTTTTTATTGCCCGAGTATTTATATGTATGCCATACATACATACAATGTGTGTATGTTAATCTATGGTACTTTTCTTTATTTCGTCCGTCTATTGTTTTGTTTTTAAGTAACTTTGTAATTATTTGTGGAAACTTTTAATTAGCCTTCATTGCCTACCTCAATGTATCTTTGTATGTACTTAGCTGTTAGTTTCCTGACAAGAATAAAATAAAATAAATAAAATAAAATATATGGGGTACATGCAGTGGGAACTAGAGTAACAAAGTAGGCTCTACCTACTCCAGCGGTAAAATGGAACACCCTCTCTATTCGTAGATTTATGCGTTCCGGACGGACGAAAATGCTTTTAAAACATGCTGTATACGGTAGGATCGATTTAGATGGAGTCTAAATGTTTCAAAGCAGTGTTGGACGGAACAAATTGTAATGTAGTTGAGCGATTTTTAGAAAGCATTGTTTATTAATCTGCCTATACTAATATTAATATTTTAAGGGTAGTATTTTTTATACAATTAGAATATAACTGTTAGTGGCCTTCTGCCGATTATTGTTCCATGTTCAAATATCTATATACCTTCTCGGTTATTGTTAACTTTTTTTTATAAACATTGTTAAGTTTTAATGCATGCTGTGTTTCCCTTTAATAGATGGTGCATTAAGCAAAATAATCTAAGGTTCGATTATATATTGTATGTTATAGTGTAATTGTCGATGGGAAGCCTAAATAAATAAATAAATAAATAAATTATAACGAGGTAAAGTTTGTTTGTTTGTTTATTAAAAATCTATCCCAATCAGGAAGCTACTGTTATGGGTTACATTTTATCCTGGTTACGCGTGCTAAGTCGTGGGCAGAATCTGTAGCTACCTTTTAATTATGGAAGCACGTGTTTTGCAGCCACAATTGGGAGGTTTATCATATCACCACTAATTATTGCAAGAGATTGTAAAATGAAGACCGATCGAGAACATTTTCGAACTTTTTAATGCGCACAGCTGTTATGAGTGGAATTCACTGCCAGTATCTGTGTTTCCCAATACCAACTAAATATAATTTTGGGGACTTCAAAAATAGAGTTAACGGCTACCTTCTGATGCGTATTAAACCATCTACCACATCGTCGCTTACCATCATTTGAGATTGTAGTCAAACGTGTGCTTATCAATATAAAAATATTCGCACGTAGAAGGCACACTCGCAGTTCAAATTCAAGCTTAGTTAAGTGTTTCCAGTTTTAGCATTTCTAGCCTAAATTTTCCGAAATTAAAAATCGGTTTTAATGAAACTATACGCCTAAGTAATAACAACAAAATATATAAATAGTTAAGTAGGTACTAGAGAATATTTTCAAATGTCAAATTAAAAGAAAAGATAATTGTGCTTTCTGTTTGGGTGGAAATCGTTCTAATTCAGTTTTAATTATCTTTCCGGAATTTTCTCTTTTGACTATATATACCTATTTATTCTGGTTATTGCATATAATATACATTAGCATCGGCTCATTCATTTCGGAGATCTTAGATCTGAGGGTTAGTCCGAAAAACCGTTAGGCCTAAACACACTAAAAGTACTAAAGTGTTTACAAGCTGTAATCGAATGTACGTTCTGTTCAAGCTAATTGGCTTTTTGCAACTATCCGTGTAAAACAAGGGAAGGTAGCAGAACTCCTCTGAAACAATTTTAATCAAACATAAACCATCCGTAGCCCTTGTGTTTAGTAAGCTTCGTAACCACCGCAGCATGATTATGTGATTTAGATTTAGTGTTTCGTTTTTATGATAGGTAAGTGGCCCTAGGCATCAATTTTGTTAAATATTGCAGACCGAAGACGCTAATGCGTAATGATGCGTTTTGCTGTCAAAATAACCATGCTCTTACTACTTGCGCAAGCGCGGCTTGATGAAAAACCATCAAAAAACCAAGAAATAGACAAGATCGGTAATGCGGCAATTATGCTGTCTCGAATCCCTGCCTGGGCTCAAAGCGACCTTAGCTACATACATCATGATGTATGTAGCTAAAGCGGAGCAATCGTCAGTAAATAAGCGGTAACCGTGGCGTCTGCACTGAGCCCGCAGTGGTTGTGAAACAATTTTTTTTAATAGAGGTCGTAGAAGTATTGGTAGAAGCGGGTGCCGTGCTCGAACTAGATTTCCATCAAGCCCCAATCACAACCACAATAGACAATACGATATGCATCATGCGGGGATCGTGGTTTTTCCATGGTGTTCTCGTGGTCCGCGATTGATGCTTATAGACCGATCATGAATTAGGTATGAGGGCTGCCTATTATATCGTATTGGCGTGAAAATTTGATGCGGTACGAGACGAGTGGGTCGTTTGACTAAAGGTACAAGTCCGAGTTGGGCTGCCGACCGCAAACTGCAACCGCAAACCGCAAGCGACACTACTGGTTTCTACGAATTTGTATAAAATTGCAGCCTCGCTCAAATGCATCCAATTGCGCCGCACTCGGAATCAATTTTATAGAAATTCATACAAACCAGTACTGTCGCTTGCTGCTTGCGGTAAGCATAATGCCTGGCATAAAAATTGCAGTGCCATACTGTACACAAATGGATGGGCGAAAGTATAGTGCACTCTTTAGGTACTTTTAGTCTCAAATATGCCCATTTATAAATAAATTAGTAATAACAATTTTCATCACTAAACCAAAACGTCTCGTAAATAATGCAAACAAACCGCGCGGGTGATGTGCGTTTGACTCCGCCCATTTGAGCAAGGTCATTGACGCGTCTTAAAACCACCGTATACCCATATCTCGTTATTATAATGTATAAAATTAAACACTTCAGTTACTGTCCTAATGAAAGCAATTATAATAATTGCGAAAGAGCTATTTTAGATTAGTGTTAAAATTAATTTAGCATTCTCCAAAAAAATAATGCCTAAGCTACGAACCCATTTGGTCTCTTCTCTGTTTTATTGGACAATTTTGCGGCTATTTGCCTATAGATTGCTAAATTAGAGGAAATTTTAACAATTTCAATTCAAATTGCGTTTGCGTAGCTGAAACTTGCCAATTGAATATTTTTTATACATTTAGTTGATTGGATTTTGTCGGCTGTAATAATTATGTATACACTTTCAGATTTTCAAATGTAACTAACTGATTTTGCGAAAATAAATGTAGATACTGAGTAATGTCTACGTATTACGGAAAACGTAATTGTTTTGCTTGTTTAAATCATAACATGTAAAAAAAATAGTGTAACTTGTAAGTCGATTATTCATAAGCCAGTCTATAATAGCCAGTATATAATGATCCATTCTTCCGCACCTTCTTTGTAGGTGTTCTTTACTCTCTGGCCCATAAACAGATTCTGTGCATAAAATCACGTCGATCCATTGCTGCATGAAAGACAAATCAACAAACACATATTCGCATTTATAATATTTGTAAGAACCAGTAGAAATAGAAATATGATCCATAATCGTACCAAATAAACAGTTAGTTACAAGTAACATGCTATTCTTATATTTCTTTCTTTCTTTCTAACATGCTATTTAATGTGCTATCATAGTATGAATCGTTCCAGTAAATAAATTTCGACAGTATTTAATGTGACACCGTTAAAAAGAACATTAAGAGAAATTTATCCATAAAAAGATTTACATGATAACAAAATTAACCCTATGGGGCTAAACGCTCAAAGGATAATTGCAATAAATTATTTTACCCATGCTTTATGTGTTATACAAAAACATATATGTTTGTTAATTGGTGTCGCTTGGCAATGAGTGTTATTGTTTTCCAGAACATTTTACTGAAAAGACTCTCCCAACACTTTTGTACAAACTCGGCATTATTATGCACCCCTTTCGTTTAAAATTCCATGAGCGGTTCTAACTTTTTCCAATATTTCATATACAAAGCAGACCTTTTTGTATGTACTAGAAATACGTCATAATATTTGTACTCTGGTTCATCGGTATTTTATTGATAAAAGGACTAACCGATAAACACTTCTACGAAATTCTGTCAAGTACCACAGCTTTCTATTAAAATATAGTGTGGAAACAATGGCCGTGTTCCGAAAGACAAAGTAGTCAGTAAAATTACTGTATAATTATACATACTTATAGCATATAATATTTTTAGCCAGTGAAATTACAGGGCTTATGAGACTTAATACACCTAATGTCGCAGGGTAGCGGGCGCATTGCAGGACTTTATGTTTCAAATGGTTGAAAACAAATGAAATTTTCAACAGCGTATATCAAATCCATCTATCTTCAGAATGCATCCTATTGCAGGCTTATAGAAGGTATATACATACACCCATAAAACACTTTAATAGGAAGTTGCCCCTGGAAGTGACCGGATATTTGTTACAGCTATCTCTACCCACAGTCGCTCTATTGAAACCTTAAAAAGACAGGGCTGCGGTCACAGATTAAGAAAGAAAAAAATTGGCAAAGATGGTTGTTCCAGGATTCAATTTAAGACAAAACTTTACAAGTGCTATTACAAAATTGTTTCTATAGTGAATTTATTGACATTACATACATTAATGTAACTTTAATTATTGCTCGCCTGCTTCCCGGTTGAGCACTGGCTTTTTGGAATATCTGTCATATTCTGTGTTCTTGCAAATAAATGTTTAATTTGATTAGGGAGCATAGGTAAATACACAAAGACACACACACACACAATAGGTTAAGCACAGTTCACCTCATAGGTAAATGCACGTGAGTATGATACTTTAACTATTGTTTACAAAACAGCTGAAACAGCTTTCCCTGCCAATCCTCCTTAATATTTATTATAGACGTGAAAGTTTATTGAGGATAGATGTATGAATATTTGTTACTCAGGCACGCAAAAATTACTGTACAGATTTTGATGAAACTTTACAGTAACATAGCTTATATGTATATTAGAATAACACAAGACTACAATTTATAAAGATATGTACCACGCGCGCGAACCCTCTGGCGGAAGCTATTGTTTTTTATAAAATTAATATTATTGTTAGGTTATTACGTTACTACGCGCTGAGCACATCATCATATTTTTTTTTAAATACATGTCTTTTTGGATAATGCTAATAACTTCTTTGGGCAGCATCATATCAGATAACTTTTGTACCATTTTTCCAATAATTGGGAGGATTCCACAGGATTATACCGAAAAACAATATTTTTATTTTTCGTATTGGAAATAGGGGACGATAAATGCCGAAGATATCTTGTAACGGGCAAACTAAAGTCTATTAAAAATAGTGTCCCAGAAACAGCGTCTAACCATTCTAAAATCATCAAGATTTTTCTGCTCTACGGTCGGCGGATCACAATATTTAACGTACCCATGCAATATTTCTTTTCCATCCACCCTTTTATGGATTGCAGATACGAACATGTTTTAGGCATAAAGGTACCTAGTAACCTACTTAGTTACCCTTTGCCCGTCCTGCCCATTTATCACAGTTATGCCACCTATGTGTTGCGTAATACTTTTTTTACGTAAATATTTTTATGGCACGAGCCCAAAGCACGACAAGGGACGTGTAGGCGGAAATTAAACTCTACAAATGTGGACTACCGGCATGTACCGAGTATTTTTGAGATAAAATCGTTTTGGGTCCGGCTCGGCTCTATTGTCCGGTCTGACATTATGTCACACGCGAGATGAAAGTAACTGGATTGAATAGAGACGCAGTAATTAAATTTTGGTTTATTTTTGTAATGATTCTATAAATAAGTTTCACAATGAGTGGTTTTATGGCTTTTTTATTAATTATCTGGGCGTTAGCGTTATATTCTCTCGGAGGCAACTATACTGCGACGCGCAGCGCCGGTCACTGCAGCGCCGCTCTAATGCGACATGCACCATACAAAATGAATAAAATAATATTTTGACGCTTTGTGTCGCGCCGTGCAATGACGCGCAGCGCCGCCCGAATGCGGTCCGACCTTTCAACGCGAGTTCAACAACGGTTAGACTCTAAACGGTTAGACTACATAGATCAATATATATGTGGTTGCTCATATTTAAACACGCGACTCAAGCATATTTAAGGATTAGACGCTATTTAACACATGTTTGGGTGTATTTAATTTTTTTGTGGTAAGACAGAAGTCAATTTTAACCTACTTCTAATTGTCTTATCGAAATGAAACTTTGTATGTATATGAAGTTCGGATAACAAAACTATAATTTGGTATCATGGAGCTGATTTGATTATGGAGCTAGGATCTGGATAGTGGAACTCTTCAGTGGCTACAAGTAAACCCTACGAGTTTGGGCTCATGTGATTCGTTTTGACGAGTCCAATAGATTGCACATGGCTTCGAGGTTCTGATGATTGAGCCAGGAGGTGGAAGTGTTTTTAGTGTCCTTAAACTACAATTTGTTTTATTTATCTCTATACTTATAAGAAGTTCTAAAAATAATTAATATCTATTATAATGTAAGTAGCGTATGGAAGCTGTAGCGCACGAGTTTTGTTCAAAAGAGTTGTTACAGAAAATAAACTCTGTTCTGTTTATTTGTGTACTTTTTATGCAACAGTAATTCTCTGCTAATATTTTTCGTAAGTAGTATGAATGCTTGCTCAACCGTGAGGGAAAACCAAAGTCGGGTTTTACGACGGACCAATTTGTTGTTCTTGTTTATTTCAACTCAAGTTCGATTGAACTTTGGAACAAAACGAGCGAAATCAAGCTTTCTTTATTGAGAAATTGGTTTGTTATGAGATGTTTTTGGTGGAATCGGCACAATTTCATTTTTATCGCATGACTTTCAAACATTTCCTTGTTGTTTTCACAACATCCGGGCGCAATATAATTATTATTAAATTTTAGGCAATTGTATATGTCTTAATATAGGTTTATAAACTGTTATCATCAAGATACTAACTCCGAGAGATGAAATACTGTACTATCCGATCTCACAACAATGTATTGATTTTGATATAGTAACAAATATCAGCGCTCAGCGTATCAACGCACGGAGTATCCACCGCCATTAAGTCTAGGCAAAAATGGTGGAATTTATTTCATGCAAACCAAACGTCACTACACCTCTTGAGGTTAGTATCTCGATGACTGTTATGGTCATGTAAATTATATTCATCTCAAAAATTTTGCAGCCAACAGGAACAGGGAATTGCTCCAAAGCGAGGTCTGCTAGATAGTGTTACGGCTTGTAAGCCGAAAGAAGTTATCATCTCAAGAATTTCGGAATCAACATCGATCACTCCCATATCCTGGTTGGTTCAGGCGTCTGGTCTAGATAATCAGAAGACGCAGTTTCGTGTCCTGTTGTCAGCGAAATTTTCGAGATGTATATATGAACATGCGCTAGTGTCGGTGAACACTTTAAAATATATTTAATGTGAATAGATGGTCTGATCTGGTGGCTGAACAACTTGGCACCAACATCAGTGAAGCTCTGCCCTGCGCTACCAATCGACACAAGTGACGAAAAATAGTCGAGGACAAGCTTGGTCTGGGCCATCACGATGCTCAGCAGTGAGTGAACGACTAAAGAAGAAGGAGGAGATGACAGAGTCGAAATCAATATCTCCCAATATCTATTTAAATATAAACACTTTTACGACGGGAACAGAATCGAACCCACGTCTCGCGGTTTCATCAGCCAAGCGTAATACTATTACGCCAAACTCGCAATTAAGCCGAATTTACTGAATACAATCCGAAACAAGTCAACCGAATGATATTACCCCACACTCAGCTAAGTAAAATAAACTGGCCAACAGAACTGGGTTCTGGAATAACACATCCATATCCATACAGATAAATGTCAGAAAAAAAAGTGTCTGTTTGTAATATCAAAATAACAGCTTTTTACTAAATGCATATGAAAGTATATACGGTACCTATAACAACACAACCATTTTTTAAATTTTTGTCTGTCTGTCTGTCTGTCTATCTGTTTGTTCCGGGTAATCTCCGAAACGGCTGGACCGATTTTGACGGGGCTTTCACTGGCAGATAGCTGATGTTACAAGGAGTAACATAGGCTACTTTAATTTTAGAAAAATAATTAGGGTTCGGCGCAAAAAAATAAAAACCATGTAATCCAAAATCTCCACGCGGGTGAAACCGTGGGGCAGCAGCTAGTAGGCTATAAAGATAAATACCACGCAGGCGAAGCCGCGAGCACAAGCTACTTAATTATTATTTATTGACAGTAATGTGCAAGCATTACTGTGTTCTGGTTTGGTGAGCAAAGTAGAGAAATTACTGGGTTTACGAGACTCAATATCTTATGTTTCAGGTTAACGACCACATCTGCAGTGCTGTCTCTTTGTGTTTCAAAGTTCTGAGTGGAACTGCAATTGTTATGGGCTGGCGTTATGCTTACCATCAGGCGAACGACCAGCTCGTCCCGTTAGCAAATATCATAAAAAAATCTTCCATTTACTCGTCCAATCTATCGAAATCGAAAGAAAATCACATAAACCAATATCGATTACACTTCCGCACTATTCTGTTTTCCGCTCCAAAAATCAGAGCGCACGTGGGTAGATAGTTCCCTCGTTGAAGGGTCAGCAAGTTTTAGTTATTTATTTACCTGTCCTTATTAGGTTGATCCACGAGGGAAATGCGCAGATAACTTGCGGACTTTCCTTTATGCGCTTGGGAATTTGTGGGTGAAGGGTAAATTTTGAATAAAGCCCCATTGAAATAATACTTTAATACATACGGTAATTATGCTTCTAGGGTCGGCGTTATGCTCGCCAACAGGCAAGTGACCTGCTCATCTCGTTAACTCATAGTATAAAAATTACAATTGGCAGAGCGAGTGTGGCCGAGCGAGAACTTGTGGGACTTTCAATCCGACGCACCATAGTTCGAATCTAGACTCGGCCCGCACCAATGACTTATATCAAGTTATATATGTGCGGATTATTCACACTCGCTCTAAAACGGTGAAAGAAAACAACGTGAGGAAATCGGCATGTTCAAGAACCACAAAATCGAGGACATGTCACATCCACCAAGCCGCACTGGGCCCGCGTGGTGGATTATGGTCCATTAAAATCTCCTCCAATTAAGTATAATCCTCTCTGAGAGGAGGCCGGCATCCCAGCAGTGGGAGCGTAAGAGGCTGATAACGAAGGGACACATCACGAGTTTACAAGGGCGCAAAATAGGACGTGTCTTAGACAAACTTTTGGATAATTAATGGAAAAAACATAAAACGTAGTAAAGTTGTTATATGTAGTAACATAAAAAAAACCCTTTGAAATAATATTTTAATACATCGTCGACGGAAATTTCAATAGGCAGAAATTACACTCTATTTATGTAATTTGTGTATGACTTTGGTAGTCATACAAATCCTAGTTGCAGTTTTATCCTCGTAGAGATTCCGTTAATCTGTAAATGTGCACTATTCCTGTGGAATTTTTTTTTATGTATTGTGTCCATAAAATAATGCCATTGAAGACTACACGACTACGTTTTATGGTTTTTTTCCTTTGATTATATGCAACAGTTTGTTTAAAGCACGTGATTTTTGGCTAAATAAATAAAAATAATAAGGGATAAATCACGATTTTACCCACTGTAAAATTACATAAATAGAGTGTAAGTATTTGAAACTCAAAGTAGACTTTAAGAGCATTCTTTGTTAGCGTTCCTTTATTTGTTTTTATTCTCAACGAACGGATCAGCTTGTACCTATAGTTATTTGAATCCCGATAGAAACTATAGACAACAAAGAAAAATCCGATAGTAATGAAGCTGACGTTTCCACCATACCTTTATCAAAACCATTAATCCGTTTCATCTTATCTCTTTAAAATTCTCCTTTGAGGATTTTATATTGAACCTTAAATAGCAAGCATTTTCCCAAAGTATAGAACTCACTATCGTAGGTGACCGTTCTGAGAATGAAACTACCCTTCGTGTCCTCTTGAGACGAGATATCTTTACAAAGATCTTACCTATCCGGCTGTATGACAAAGGTGATAAACAGTATGGATGGACGAAGTAACAGAGTAGCGTGAGATGTTTGTGTTTCTATTATAGTTTTATCTCTTCTGTAGCTGACAAACTATCGCTGCTTTTGTTAAAATAGTTTGTAAGAGGTATTTTTCTACTATTGGATAACCAAGAGTTGGTCGTTTGCCTGACGGTAAGCAAAACATCAGTCCATAACAATAGGACTGCGTTTTTATGATGTCACCAATTCGTTTTCTCGTGAGACTCAAATTTCTATATCGCAAAAACTGGAAATCGAACGCTAGAAACGTCAAAAATGAGAGTAAAAGTCGGGCATATCAGCTGAGCTTTAAAACGCTCCATACAAATTTCTCATGATATGTGACGTCACATACCATGCGCGGGCCATCAAGCTATATTAAAAATGTGCATTTAGTTGATTTTGGACGTGAAAAACATAGTTGTCATCATATATTTTTTTATTCATTCAAATATAAAGAATCTGATAGTATCATTTTACATTTAAATAACTATTGGATGTTAAAAAAATAGTTGAATTCCGAAATCTTGTAGATCCAGTATCTTTGTGAAAATTAAATATTTTTTGTGTATTTCATTTTTATTGTCTTATATCTGTATAACCTCAGTAATTATGTATTTTCTGTTTCATGCAACTACCCTGCCTAACTAGGCCTGCTCGGCTTCTAAGCCCAGTAATTTTACTGGCTCTTTTACTCATCAAACCTGAACACAGTAATACTTGCACGTTAGGTACTGCTTTATGGCAGAATACACGAGCAAAGCTGTGATACTTACCCCCAGATGGACACTCGCAGATGAGTTAGTCCTACAACCTGAGAAAAATAACTATGTTTTTTGTGAATTTCTTTAGAGCTCCTATACTGTTTATATATTATGGAGAAGAACCGTTATAAGTTACAGTAAACAAGGACGAAGCCAAGTCGTTTACAGTCTAAATTATATTTTTTGTAAAGAGTTGAATGTGTTTCTTTTGCAAAATCTCTGAAAATTGGGCTGCCTCGTTATCTATTCCGTGATCCTTTCCTAAGGGCAACCCTGGTCAGCTCTGGCGTCGGGTTTGTTATACAACCCAAAGGATTCTGGCACGGATTAACGACGTCTATGATAGCCGAGACGTACCCAACAAAGCACGAAAGCATTTGTTGTAAGCGTGGGTGATATTAAATACAAGTGAAGTGACTATGGGCAAGTTGTAGTGAAGTCGCTGGTTTTTGGTACGAAATTTAAAATGACTATGAGCTTTTGTTGAAGAAATACATTTTACCAATTGGTAGTTAGTACCTTAGGTACTCTTCTGTGAGTGTCCGTCACTTAGATCGTGTAGTCTGTCGCCAAGCACTAATATGTAAGCATAATTCTGGTTTTTTTTTTTTTTTTTTTTTTAACTGGCTAAATGCCTTTATTAACTAGCTAATACATAAATAAACACTACATCTAACCTAGCTAGCTACAAAAACAGTTGGATAATCTACAAGCCCTAGTAGGCCTATAGATAATCCAAATGTTCTAGCCCACTACCAGTAGGAAGCGTACCCAGCATGCTGGCGGCATTGCCACGTTGAACCGCAATGCTGATCCTTTGAGCCAAATAGTTACCAGCATTTTGGTTACGCGTCGCATCAATCAAACGCTCTGACAAAATTTTGAAAATATTATGAGCTCCCGGCCCCCACGGACCCAATGTTTCAACACCAAACGGCTCAAATATGTAACCGCTCCCGAGGTTAGCATATTTGCGCCGCTTGAGTCGCTCAGCCGAAGAAGCCGCGGCGCCAGCCCTAATTTGTGTCTCGGAAATATGAGACGGTGCCAAAGTGTCGACACAAGTAGCGTCCCACACTAGGGGCCGCCCCAATTTCCAAGGAACGAGCGTCATTCCGTCAGGCCTTTTACCATCGTCACGCATAAGACCATTCGGTTCGAGAATGGCTGCTACATTGGCGCTGGTAAAAGCCCGGCGGATGATGTCATTAAGACTGGCGTGACGGGAAATTCGACCGGCACTTTTGGAACAAGAGAGGCCGTGATGACCGAGCTGATCGACAGCAGTACCACACTGGCAGCGATGGGCAACATAGCACCTCGCACCCAAACGTAAGCAAACAGCAAGACGAAAAGCGGATGGATCTAATAGGTTACCTGTATTAAAAGAAGGGACGGCCTGCAACCAAAGCCCTGATTCCCACATAGAAACTGCAAGAAGACGAGCACGATCTGCGACACTAAGGCACGTATCTAAAATACCTTTCCGTGCTAGGTCGCAGATCGGTCGATCCCACAACTTCTGTGAGGACAAAACCATAGGGAAATCAGTATTCGGGCAAGCCATCCCCCAGGCATTCTTGGCCTCCGTCAAGTGAGCTACTTCAAAATGACCTAAAGAATCTAATGATGGTGCTAAAATTTTTTCTATTAATTTATACGTACCATGGACAGAGGACAAGAACGCCGGTAGAGCAACACTCGAAATTTTGCGTATCCCTAGTCCTCCAAACCTCACAGGTAGAGAAGCTTGCGACCACGCCCTGTCATCCATGTCAATATTCAAAACCGACTCTAAAGTTTGTTTTACAATATTGTCCAAGCTCGTAAGGAGCTCACTGTGTTTCCACAGCTGACAACATCGTAAGACGTAGGTAAATTTAGGAACGAAAAGACAAAATCTAATTATTGTAAAAGCCATATGGGCGTTAATTTTGAGCAATCTGTCGGAAGTGTTCATACAATTTTGAATTTTTTCGTCAACGAAAGATGAAAAAGCTTCATCTAAAATCGGTGAACCCAAAAGGGAACACCTATCTACCGATTTGATATTAGGAGCCAGACTATTAAATTTTTCAAAAACCGAATCCTTATCCGAACAAGAATCGCAAACAAAAAGTTCGCATTTGGAAAAATTTAGCTCTAAACCAATAAGACGAAATTCGTCTATTAGAATACGCAAATCATTGAGAACAGTGTTCACATCGCCTCCCAGAGTTCCGTCATCTAAGTACCAAACATTAACATTCTGGTTTGATGAGTAATAATACTAACGGTAATAAATGTATAGTGGTAATTTTTTAATCTTTTGTTTTACTATTTCCCAAATGAGTGATACTGCAATTGTTATGGGCCGGCGTTATGCTTAACATCAGGTCAGCGACCAGCTCGTCTCGTCACCCAATAGTATTAAGAGTGCGCTCGTTATCCTGAGACATTAGGTATCAAAACATATTAGATCAGCTATTTCATTTGTGATCGGTGTATGTAATAGCTATCTTTATGAACCGAAGCGTTATAACCTAATTACCAAGTATCAGCAGAATCTCATCTGACCTTTCAAAATATACCTATTACTTAACGCTTTCATCGCATGTTTTATTAATCTCGTTCCATTACGTTTCAATCTTTTATTAATCATCATCATTTATGTAGCGTGATCACTCATTTCGTTAATTTCTTCAACAATGACTCTGATTCTATTTCGCGTCAGGTTTATTAATTCTAGTCTTTCTAATTAATAAAATGAGAAAATGATGGCATATATTTTAGGCCTATCAAATTGATTTTATTTTTTAACAGAATACTTTCCCGTTAGGAATTTAACATGTTAAAAGGGTCTTCCATCGTGTTCTCATTTTGTTATTTGAATGACATTAATATTATTTAAGTTTGTGTAAATCCACCCCCGGACTACCAGTTAAAGCAAACCGGGGGTCAGGGGTCTCATTTAGCTTCAGGTTGTCGGGGAACACGGTGTCACCACTCTCCGATGGCTCGCCACAAAGCCGGCCCTGTGCGTAATTATTATTTATTATTACTCTTACTATTAGGTAATATTTTATTATTACTAAAGAATACAACCGCATATTGCCAGACAATAAATCTAACTTTCTTACATTCAGCCGAAGTATTGTTATCGGTATTCTAACTTGAAGTGCAATCTAATTACTGCTTATAAGAACAGAAATACTATCACAAAAGCACGTGCTTAATAAAGCTATACAACCATACTATATAGGCACTATAAGTGTACAAGCCGAAAGCCCCATCTGGTACAAAAGAAATACAAAAAATATTCTGGATCTTTTTATTCCCCCGAGTAGGCTGTGATAGCGTAAAAGATTGCAGGGTATGCGTAGTTCCCAAAGAAAAAGTGCCAAAAACTCTCGTTCAATGCTCATGTGTCATACGGAAAAAACTAGTTCAACTGGGGTGGGGAGGAAATAAATCGGCGAAGTTGGTCTTGAAAGGTGTTTGTTTTGACAACTTTAGTTGTGACATATTCATGCTGGTTTGAGATTTGGTGGGCACTTGATCTATCACAAGTAAATGTTACCATCACTTAGACAAATTACTGAGCATAATATGTGACTGAGTACATGATGTCTCAGGGTAACGAGCGCACTGCAGTGCCACGAAGGCGTTTGAGTTTTAATTGTTATGGGCTGGCATTGTGCTTAGTATCAAACAAACGACCCGCATTAATACTATAAAAAATAATTAAAGGTAGGTATTGGAAATTACCTATATGAATTTAGATAAGACCAAAAACTTTTAGTATTTTTTCTTACAGAATCAGTCATGTAATAATTAATGTAGTTTAAAGAAACTAAAAAACACCCTTCCACCTCTGGCTCCATAACCAGATCAGCTCCTGATACCAAATTATTGTCTTCTGAACTACATATATACATACAAAGTTTAATTTCGATACGAGAATTAGGAGTATGTTAAAATTGACTTTTAAGATTTTATTATAATATTTACTAGCTAGTTACAAGCGAAGCTAACAAAAGCGTGTTAAGAATAATTAAAGTTCGAAAATTTACCTATGAATTCACATATGATAAAACCTTTTAGTAATTTTTCTCACATGATCGGCCAATTAAAAATCACATAGCTCATATTCGAACCGACACGGCGGAGAAAATAGCAGGTGTTGCATCCTAGGCAGGTCTACGGTCGACTTAATTATTTCTAATCAAGTTTATAGTCGATAGTTCATGGAAGGGTGAAAAATCCGTAATGAAATTATAGTGTGGAAACCAGACAGACCAAAAAATGTAAAAATAGTTGTTTTGTTATAGGTACCTAACATACTTTTTTATATAACAAATTAACGAGATGAGCAGGTTGTTTTCCTGATCGTAAGCATAACTCCTGCCCATAACAACTGCAGTCCCACTCAGAACTTTGAAACACGAAGTCCTGCGTGATACTGCAGTGCACTCATTAAGACACCTCAGGTAATTTTGCTGAGATATTTCGCTGTTTAATTTAACTATTTTCTTGTTTAGATTTTTTTTATAAACAATACTGCCCTGTCGTTGAAATTTATTAAGCTGTAGTAAAAAAGTCCGGACTCACGCAGCTCACGCTTCATAGTTTCCTGCACGGAATTCGGTAAAGTCAGCTGTGGTTTCCACATGACCGGACTCCAAACGTAAATCCGCCAGATTTCCGAATCAGACATAGGAATAACTCAGACGGATTTGCGTATATCTGTCTCATATACCGCATATCTGAGTGACCTACACAACGAAAAAGTGTTGTAAAGAAACTCTTAAAATATGCAATAACTAAAAAAAGGATTTATTGCAGTTACGGATTAAGTCAGTGCAATTATTATGTATTAATAGTATCATACGCCCAGTGGCTTATGCTACTTAGTACCTAAGTCTCATGGTAACGAGCAGTATGGAGTGAATCTCAGTGCCACGCTGGTCCTGCGATGCGCTCTGAGTGGCACTACAATTGCTATGGCCTAACATTATACTTACCATCATAGCAACGACCGGCTCATCTCGTTATCCAATATTACAAAAGTTTTGTAGCGATGATAGTTCAGAAGATAGTGGTGCCAGTACGTACACCCGCCGTTTTAATGTCATTAAAAAACAACAGAAAATCAAATTTTCAGTTTCAACTATTTCTTCTCAGAATTGAAATCCCGGTTCAGCATTAAATTACTCTAACTTATTCTATTCAATACGCAACGTCCGAAATCTCTTTATCTGTTTCCGGGTTGAACAACCAATATCTTCTGGAAGTTAGAGTTGTAATCGCAATATCGCACCGTATTGGCAATAACAATCTGAATAAATAAGGGGGTCGTGCCAGTTCCAGGCTTAATTTGGTTTAATCTCTGTTCTCGACATGCCCATTGTGTTCATACTTATGTGTTAGATGTGGTTATAGTGGTGAAACTAGGCTTTCGCTGTCCGTAATTTAGTAAAGGATTTATGTGATGATTGGTCCGGTTATAAACGCAGTTTGTTATAGCTTTTCGTGTGAGATTAGATGAGTCAACTAATGTAATTTTACTGGTAGTAGGTTTGATACAATTATTGAAGTTGCTCGCTTGTTTATTGTCTGTCGTAATAATAACATGTTGCGTAGGTCACTTTTTATTGCTCGGCTGGTTGGCTCCCTAAATTTGGAAATCTATCCCCAAATACCTATCGGTGTTTTCTGACAAGTGCGTCTGAGAGCCAGCTCTAATCTAGGATTAGCACATTCACTATCATCGACCACAACATCGCTTAAATTCAGACGAGGTAATGGTCAAATGCTAACAAATTCAGACGCGATAGTGGTCAACTTCAAACAAATTCAGACGAGATAGGGGTTAACTGGAAGCAAATTCAGACGAGATAGTGGTCAAATACTAACCTGACAAGAATAAAAATAATAACTAAAAAACGTTGATATGTATGTTGTTCTCTTGATATGTAAACTTTTGGCCATTATAAGCCAGCCACTTCATTTTCCTACATTGAAATACGGATGATCGTAAATGTAGAAACCGAAGAAACCAGTAGAAACCGGTTAAACAGTGTTGGGGTCGCTCCTAGCATGTGCAGAGTTTCACCCAACGGATTGTTATGTTGATATGTTAAGTAAAACGATGTTGTCCGGACGACTGTTTAATGCCAATTAACTTATAAACTAGAACATTTTGACTTATAAAGTAAAATTATGGTGACGGAAGCGCTCGGGCGCCCGATACCGCCTAATCAGCTAATATTGTATGTACGTAGCTCGTACATGCTCCCGAATTTAAGAAAAGAAACAAAAAATATAAAATGTTACAATAATTATCTAAGCTAAACCCTACGAGCTGGTATCGGAGAGCTGGCCACGTCCACCGTGTTACGGTAGGAGCGAAGCTCGACGCTGTCGTTGTCCGTGTGATCTTCTGTCTTCTCCACCTTGGACTCCGGCTTCGCCCGGCGCCTGTTCTCATGACCTTGTTTGATTTTGATGACCGCAAAGGCCCCAATAATAGCACCAAGCAATAAGAGAACGCCATATATAGCGTAGTGGTGACTCTCGTGGCTGTCGGTACGCATGTTTAAGGTCTCCTGTTCAGTTTTCACTTGTTTGATGTTTTGTTTAATGGTCTCCAACTGTTTCATGTGGTCTTCAGGTTTGAATTTAAAATCGCTGCCGCTAACAATATTGTTGATCCCCGACTCTGGTATGTATTCCTCATCTGGGTTGATTGTCAATGCACTCTGGAGCTTGTTATGTGAGTGGATAACCACGTGTTCTCCCTTTATTACACAGCCTTCTGCTAACGTAATAATCCCGTTGTGACGTAGTACTAGTGGGGCTATCCCAGCTGGGCAAAATACGCGCACAGAGCATTCCTCGCAACATGAGAATAGCCACGCGCCACGGCTGTGTAACATGATCCAGTCGGTCACACAATCGTCGGCGGTCACCGTCTTGCAACTGGATAAGTTACCATTGTTTATTATTTGCGCTTCACAAATCGACGACGATGCCTCTATGTTATGTATAGGTATGTTGAGAGTGCATGACAATTGATGTTCTTTATAATGTTCGCACGATGTTAAATCAGTATCGGTTAGCGATAGCAATAAATCCTTTCTTAGGTTCACGGCCAAATATTTCGATGACGGGAGGATCCTAATTGTTCCATTGCCTTGTAGTTTAGGTATCGAAATCACCCGGTTTAATTCGTAACGCTCGTTTGATATCAGCGGAAGCTTAACTTCAAATATAAGGAAATCTTCGATAGGCCTAACGTGAACACGTGCTCGTTTGTACATTTGTTGTATGCAGACATCATTGTTTATGCACGGCAGTGAGAGATCGTTAGGTATCTGTCTTGATATTATATTTAATTGTTGTTGGAACTCGTCAGGTTTCAATAAATTAGTGTCCAAATGCCCATTACGTACATCGGTCACCAGTTCCATTATAGCATGTTGTACTCGGTGCAAGTTTGAAAGTATCAGGCTGGCTGCTAGTGCGGTTGAAGTGATGTAAATCGCATTCTCATGATCCAATTTCACCTTGTTATCCAATTCCTGTAGATGTTGGCCGATGATGGAAAACTGTTTGTTCATCACATCTTCATTGCGCTTGAGCAGGTTGTACTCGCCTTCAATAATAGACGTATGTTGTTTGTAAATGCTCTGCACGTGATTTTCATTTTCGTGAATCAGTTTTATGTCCTTGTGGTACGTTTTTGCGAATCTTTCGTCCAGGACACCAAACAATGAGTTGGCTATGTATCCGACTCCGTCGATTAGTCCTCCGCCTAATCAGCTAATATTGTATGTACGTAGCTCGTACAAACAGTTTATAAAGTGCTCAAAATTGAGCTAAAACTTCGATAATAGGCAAACGATACCTAACCCGAAAGAGAAGAACAAATACGGATTCCGCAGCATCAAGTGCGGATATTGACACACCACTAGTAGTTTCCGATTCCCGTTTGATGTAAATTCACAACTACGAGTACGTTGTACGTATCGTGCACTTTGCACTAAATTATTTGGAAAAGTTTTTAGTTAGATATGGAAGTTTTTAGTTAGGAGGGGACTTTAAATTCCCGACATCCCCATTGAATATAAGCCAATAAAAAACCGATCACAATCCACAATTAATACTTTCGGAGAAATGCGTGGACAAACATACATACATAGAAAAATACATTTATAACATGTTGTACAAATATTAGTATTTATATATATTTATTTTTGGCGCAATTTTTTTATATTTAAATGCATAGATACTGTGAAGATCCTTGACCTAAAAAAGGCTCAAGTGTTAAAGTTATGCGTAGGTAAACACACTAACAAGCGAGTTCCAGATACCGATTTCCTGATATTTCACATTGGCGTTTTGCCACGTTGTTTATAAGGTGCGAGCTACCATCGATTTTCCATTCTTTGGGTCAGCTGCCAAGTTCAGTGAAAACTAACTGAGCTAGCTCCGACAGGTCAGTTAGGCCTTTATTCACTGTCGTATGTACATGCGATAAAAAATTGAAGGCTTTGTGGTACGATACAATTTTGATTTTTATTACAATTTTCGATCAAAGCTCTTGGTGGCACTGAATTTGTTACGAAAGTGATGCTTTAGGTGCTGTCACATATAAAAATTAAAACAGTTTTCTATAGAATTTTCTAGTTAACAATTTTCTAGTTTACTTATTTACAACTAACTTCTGGCCGTGGTTTTTTACCCGCGTTCCAATAGGAATCGTGCATTTTTCCGGGATAAAAAGTAGCCTAGGTATGTTACTGTCCGGTCCATAAACTATATATAGGTATTAGGTATGCCAAATATCACGTTGATCGGTTGATCCGTTGCTCCGTTATTGCGTGAAAGAAGGACAAACCAACAAACTAACAAACACACTTTGGCATTTATAATATTGGTAGGAAGTAGTAGTTACCCATTAAGTGGCTTGTGTTAAATTAATTTAGTCAGGAATGTACAATTATTATAATATAATGGAGGTACGTATTGCTCATAATTATATCTGTCTACGAGTAAAACGCTCAGCGAGATCGTGTTCAGAAGTCTATTTTCAAAGTTTTCAAACTCTATAATGATAGTTATAGGTATAACCTTTGCTTATTTAGATTACTAACTCCAATATAATAGGTCGGGGAAAAAGTTTCTTCGCATTTTTTAAGAAAATTCAAAACATTTTTTAATATAGTTTATTTACATTTAACTAAAGTATGTAGGTACCATTTTGTTCGATAACTTTTTGCCATCTTGTAAGTAGGGACATGATCCCATTGCTATAGAAATTTTGGGACTTCTGATCAAAATACCGCGACAAGTGGTTTTGGCAGTCCTCTCGTGATGTTAACCTGACACTGCCTAAAGAATTCTGAAGAGACCGAAACAGGGGGAAATCTGAAGGTGCAAGGTCAGGACTATACGGCGGATGCATTAACACCTCCCAGCCAAACTCTCTTAATTTTTTCTGAGTGGCTAAAGATGTGTGAGGTCTAGCGTTATCATGATGAAAAACCACACCCCTTCTGTTGATTAATTCCGGCCGCTTTCTCTCAACTTCTTGCTTTAATCTCATCAGTTGTTTGCAGTAGAGTTCAGAATCGATGGTCCTGCCTGGTGGTAACAGCTCATAATGAATAATGCCCTTCCAATCCCACCACACACACAGCATCACCTTGTTTAGAGTTAACCCGGGTTTTGCCACAGTCTGTGAAGCCTGACCGGTCTTTGACCACGACCTTTTTCGCACGTTCTTGTCGTACGTGATCCACTTTTCATCACCAGTTATCAGCTTCTTCAAAAATGGTTCGGTTTCATTACGTCGTAGTAAAGAATCACAAATGAGTACACGGTTCATTAGGTTTCTTTCAGTGAGCTCGTGAGGTACCCAAATATCGAGCTTTTTTGTGTACCCAGTTTTTTTCAAATGCGCCAAAACTGTTTTGTGGTCAATTCCCAGTTCTTCAGCTACGTCGTAACTACTGATATGCCGATCTTGTTCCACTTTTTCAAAAATGGCATCCATTTTATCCGTAATAGGGCGACCAGAGCGACGTGCATCTTTATGATCAAAATTTCCGGATTGAAAACGCTTAAACCAAATTTGTGCTACTCTCACAGACACTGCACTAGGTCCATAAACATCGCAAATTTTTTTCGCGGCTTGCGTTGCATTTTTACCTTTTCTGTAGTAAAATTTTAAAATGTATCGAATTTCTTCATTAGATTCACTCATTTTGACAGTACGAAAAACAAATGAAAATCACACATTTTCCTAATTTGAATTTGGAATTATGTTCTTTAAAATTTAAACTTTCATATGATACCAAAACCAGCCAGATACAAATACTATAGCCAAAGAGATTTTATTACAAGTTCATACATACTATAATGCGAAAAGACTTTTTCCCCGACCTAATAATTTTAATATAATATAATAAAAAAAAAAAAAAAAAAAAAAAAAAAAAAATAAAAAAAATTATTCCAACCTCCGTCTCGAGCTCGTAATTAGCGTTGCTTGATTGGAACAGTCTCTGAGCTTGCGGAGAAATGAGTTTTCTTATAAAATACTAGCTGAAAATACAGCTGGTTATTTTGTGCTGGTTTACAGCGCGACATTAAGAGGACATCCTAGCTAGAGAGTAGGTATTTAACAAATATATATATATCCATCGCACTGTGCCTCGTAAAGCGCGATAGGGACAACAGCAGCTCAGACCGATTATATCTAAGACTAGCTGCTGCCCCGCGGTTTCACCCGCGTGGTGATTTTGGATTACATGGTTTTTATTTTTTTGCGCGGAACCCAAATGTTTCTTCTAAAATTAAAGTAGCCTAAGTTACTCCTTGTAACATCAGCTATCTGCCAGTGAAAGTCCCGTCAAAATCGGTCCAGCCGTTTCGGAGATTACCCGCAACAAACAGACAGATGGACGGTCAAAAATTTTAAAAATGGTTGTTTTGTTATAAGTACCGTATATACTTTCATATGCATTTGGTAAAAAGCTGTTATTTTGATATTACAAACACTTCAATTTTATTTATTCGTATGTATAGATTAGCTTTTGTCCGCGGCTTCGTACGCGTGGAATCAGGTAAAAATGAAACCTAAGTATAGCACCTTGGAATAATGTAGCTTCCTAGTAAAAGAATTGTTAGAAAGAGACCAGCAAACTACGGAGTTTGTTTTTACGTGTAAACGTTTATACCAGAATGTTTTAACAAGTACAAGGATAAGATAAATTTATTTACTGTTGTACCGGTAGCTTTAAAAGGCATTCCTACTAGTTTTTCGTTTTCGTAAAATCTTCAAAACTGCTTTTAACTATAATCTCATAAACCAACAAATACTCTTTCGCATTTATAGTTTGGATACGGTACTATCCGGATGTGAACGTAATAAATACTTAGTAGAATCTACTAAAGGAGCCGTTAAAGCGCTTGTAGAGTAGTGAAGTGCTCGTAGTAAAGTTTCAAAGTGTAGCTTGGCTAAGCAACATTGGGGCCGCTCAGCACTTGTTGAGTGACCGCTGGTGGTATTTACAACGAATAGTTTACATGGTTCAAAAGACAGGACCTTCGTTGTCCGAACTAGCCAGTTACTTCTATATAACGTGCTGAACACTTTGAGGTCCTTAACTACACTATAGTCTGATTGGCTGATGCCTTGACTAAAGTCTGATTGGCTGATGCCTTGCTGTAGTTTTTTTTTCCAATCAAATAGGCGGGAGTACACTTTGCGCATTGATAAAATGCTAGTCTTTTGCGTCAACGTGGAGTCAACGCGGAGTCAACGCTTATACTAAGTCTAAGATCCTGTAATAAGATCTTTAATTAGGTATAATCATTTTTTTCGTGAAATAAGGTTGAAAATGGCGGTCTATTTCACACATGATCATCCTGGGTTATATCACCTATATAGGGGATCATAGGTGACAATTTAGTGTCCTTTGATCACTCGTGAATATAATTATATCTGTATGTGAAGAAGAAAGATACGCGTTTGCTTTTAGTTAAACGTTATTTCGTACTTTATATTTAATTCAAAAATAGAGACGCCATTTACTTTAAATATTTTTACGTTATCTCTCTAGATGATTAAAATCCCTTTTTTGGTAACATTTTTTGGTGATAGTAAAGTTGTCGCTCAAAATATTCAGTATTCTGTGACAAAGTTCGTGGTCTTCGCCCACGTATAGCCTAAGTTATTTCTTATAACATCAGCTATCCGCCAGTGAAAGTCCCATAAAAATCAGTTCGTTCAAAACTCAAATGTTTTGTGGTAGGTAAGCGTTGTGAAGTGTGGTTATCTAGTTAATGCTAGTATCTACTGCCATTTATTAATACTTACTGTATATAATTTAATAACAGAAAAAGTAACCAACATAAACTAAAATAACTAAATAAAATACACAGTAATTTATTTAATCTAGTTAATTATTTTTTTCTTAGTATTTCACGGTAGAATTCTCTATGACCCAATAGTTGCTTCTCTTTCATTCTTATGCAGACTAACAGGGACAGTTAAGTTTGCCTGTTTATTTTGATTCTAATATTATATAAATTTATTATTTAAAATAAATAATTAAAACATCCATCGGTAAATTGATAGAGACTAAGTATCTTATGTAAAGAGGTAAGTATTTAAAACTTCAAACTTGCTACGCGCTACATTTTCGAGAAATGAACTTCTCTGCTTGCTATAATTCAAGCCCCTCACAAAACGTAGCTCTAATAAAAAGCTACTAATATGAATAAGGAAGGTACGTTTGTTTGCAAAATGTTCCCGTTTCATGCCTTTGAGAACGTACCGTGGCGTTGAAAAGCCCTCTTTGCAGGAATCCATTGAAACCCGTTGGCGTTATGTGCCTACTTTTTATAAAGTAATAATGAGTGGGTATACGTTGTTCCCTATTCAACAGCTTTAATCGCGGGTGATGAAAAATTTTCATTTTATAGTGTGAAAAAGAGGTTTTAATAAATGCTTGCTGAGCAAATTCAAATGCTCAACTCAGCAAAGGGTTTGTGTAGTACACTGTGCTGTAGATACATTCAAATGAGTATTCCAATGCTTAATGCAGCAACCGTACTATAATATATGCGAAAGTGTGTTTGTATGTTTGTTGGTTTGTCCTTTTTATACGCAGGAATGGAGCAACGGAGCAATGGAATGATTTTTGATGGATATAGTTTGTGGACCGGAGAATAACATAGGCTACTTTTTATGTAATATAACACCTCGAGCAAGGAATAAATTCACCATTACGTAGCTGAAAAGCGTTCGGCCTATGAGCCCCCGTACAAGACCTTTCCAAATTCATCGCTCCGCGCGTCGTGGATTGGGAGGAATGATTGTCCAATTTCGAGCCCACAGACGGTCACTCATTTCCGAGCGCGCCAGCGCTCCATTTTTCGGTCCTTCTGCGTCTCGATTACTATCAACTGAGTGCGAAATGGATCGTCGTATCGGCCACTAACGATGAGTTGGGACGTTGGATTTGGAACGTTTGGATTTCTAATATTTCTATGACACCACGTAATCCATCTGAGATTCCCCACACACGGGCGGTTTTTGGAACGTTGGATTGGAATGTTGTGGATTGGAGTGCTTGTGTATGTAGGCTGGGTGTGGATTCTGTCCTCATCCCGGGTGAAAGTAAAAAGTGTCTTTTGTGGCTTTTTGGAGACATTTAAGGCAGATCCTGACTATATTAGAATAAATAAATTAAAAATTTTAGACGAATAGATACAATGAAGACAAGGAAAGCGTTATTTCCAAAGACTATAAATCCTGTTGACTAATGATACAACTTCCCCTCATGCGAAAACGAACTATGTAAATGCACTACTCGCCACTGCGAGTACGAGTGCAGACTTATAACTTATCGATATTCAATGTATACTTTACAATTAATATATATACTATTATTAATTATTTTGGAAAAATAATAACCTTTCGTTTGGATTTGTTAACCGACTTCGAAAAAAGAGGAGGAGGTTAAATGTTCGACTGTATGTATTTTTTTAAGTATTTTAACTGATTTCTCCGTCAATTGTGGACCGATTTTGAAAATTATTTTTGTTGTTTAAAAGTGTATCATCTCAAGGTGGTCCCATATACATTTTATGGAAGATCATCTAAAGATGAAAAAATGGTACTTGAATTTTCATATATCGCGATATTTTCATCGAAGTAGGTTCCCGGTTTTTTTAAAGTATTTCTGCCTTTTGTTGTTAGATTTCCAGACATCCCAGAAATCAAGGAAAAGTGGATAGAAGCGACTCAAAAAGAGAATTGGTTCCATACATCGCAAGTCATGGAATCCATTCAGTAGCTTCGACGTGATGCGTGGCCAAAATACAGACAGACAGACAAAAATAAAAATACAGTTTTGGCTTCAGTATAGATAGGAGTGCCATCCAAAAAAAATGTGACCTGGAGTTTTATTATAAGTAGTATTATAGATTAATTTATAAAGTAAGTATGTATTGTCTAGGTTTTCCATATAATAATTTATTATTAATCGTATATGTCAGGGAATCAAGAATGCGATGGTAACTACCTATTCAATTTTATCGATATTATTCTGTTCAGTAGTAGTCGTACCACATCACTAAATTACGTCATCCAAATGATCGGCCAATTGCAAGCATAGAATATTACCTCGCCCCCTGCCCGCGCCGGTGAGATATGTTTGTATGAGGATTTGTGTTTATGAGCTATCAACAGGCTAAATAATCTGTGGTTATTTCAGAACATTGGTGAAGGTAATCTCACAGAAACAATAAATCGAATCGTAACTTCAATAAATCGTCCTAAACAAATGACTACAGTAATTTTGTTTCTACAAGTTTCAAATAAAAACGTGGAATCACGACGAAAGTATTACGTACTTGAAGTGATCTCAAGAGAAACCTGAATAAAGAAGAAACGATAAAGTGACTTTTCGTTTAAAGTAGTATAGGTACTTTGTACAATAACACTACTGTTAGTGTGACACTAGTGTGACTTTGTTCGCATGGTCCTGGCTAAACCACATAATCTCTTGCCATGGGTGCCGTAAGGGCTGGTTAAGGTAATGTCCAGAGAAAGGGCAGCAGCAATCTCGTCGGATAAGTTCATAATGTACTGCGAACACCAAAACTACTGCCTTAAGCGTGGTCTATTACGGTAAAATCTTAATTTTTTTAAATTTATTTCTTGACCTGGATACATAATCCTTCAGTCGCAATATTAGAGGTAAAATTTTCATGGTTCCCCATGTTGCCAGTGTTCAGCGGATGACATTTTCCGGCTGATAATGATAATGATGATGATGATGATAAACTTTGTGCTTGGGACGTTACTGAAGAATAACAATAAAGGCACCAGGTTCAATCAATTACTATACTTAATTAATACCAATTGATGACTATAGCGTTGGCAAACTTTCTTCGATCGACGAACGTAAACCGCCCAAATCTTATCAAACACAACGTAGGGTAGTAAAACTCTCGAAATCAATCAAATAAGTAAACCAGGCTAATCCACCAAATCGGGCCAAATAAACAAACAGTAAACAAACCAACCTACCCGATAATAACCTCTTTTTATAGGTGATCTAATCCGGTTTTAAATTCGCTTCCTTTTTCGAATATCGATTGCCAGTGACAAAAAACGACGCGATTATCTTCCGTTGTCCCGGCAAATGGATATTCGGACCCTGGCCGTTGATGGGGGGGCTTTTATTATGGGGGAAACGGATTGGCTGTATAAAAGGGAGCTATTTGTTTTATTTTACAACTTTCCTACCCACCGCCGTCGGCTACATACTGCGTAGAGTCACGCATAACAATCACTTTCTGGTCTTTGTTTTTTTAGTACTGGCTGACGACATGCCGGGCATTATACTAAGCATGAAATTAAGGATTTATAAACGAGCACAGTATCTAAGTATCATATCAAGGCATCAATATATTTTCCTAGAAAATATTGAACCTAAATGAGGACGTAATTATTGTCAGAAAAAATTACATCTCGATGATGAGAGTCCAACTACGAAAGTACTCCCACTTTACTTTGCTCACACTATGTACCACTAAATAGGTATGAAAGCAATGATGGCTCATTAATAGTGAGAACAGCCATCGATCCATAGATATATGGTTCAAATCCTACAATGAGCGTGGAAAAGAAAATTATTCGTAATTATATAGCGCCGTAGTGCATTTTTAGTGCTAGTGTTAGAATAAAGGTAGAGCACGGTGTGGTGCTGTGGTGCTACGCTATGACGTCAGCTAGTGCTACGCCGCAGTCGTCCCAGCGCTACGCAAGGAAAAGACGCGGGGAAAGACCTCATTGAACCACGATTGAAAATACACGTGTGTCGATTATTCAAACCTAGTTGTCTCGTTTCTGGACCTAACACTAGATACCTCCGCAAGTTAAAAACGTCTCGAGAACATGCCCCATTTTAAGTTTAGTTTTCCCATTTACCACTTTTTATTCCATCGTCACTTAAGATCAAGTGAAATAGTGGTTGAACATTAATATATCCAAAGTAAAAAGACTCGTTCAAAGCTATGGACCTAGTGAGGTGTCTGGGAAAAAAAGAATTACACTGGCTGAATAAACTGACCGAGTGACATCAGGAACAACGTACGTGCTTACCAAAAAAAAATTAAACACACCCTAAATGTGTGTTAAGCAGCTTTTAACTCATAAACATCCCTTAGTCACGTGTTTAATTATTAACAACCACAAATCTTGATGTAGGTAGTATCTAACCGTAGTCTAGCTCCTTTCTATTGTTACATTTCTAATAATTTTAGACGTGTAAAAGTGGTTTTGTGGTAGCACGGTTAGGGTTTATATTCTCTTTACATAACAAACAATAAAAAATCTCCATCCATTATCAAGTAGCTGAAGCGATACTAGAACAATACAAACGGAATACCCCGCGGCATAAAAAATATGACAGGTTAAATAAACAACCAGTTCTATTGCAGAATCGAATGCTTCTCCTTTGACAAGGATCGACATTTCCGTGTTGAATTCTCATGAGTGTTCGGGTATTTTTCCATAGCCGTTTATCCCCTAAGGCCTTGTGCGTACTAGATCACATTTATATTGGCATTCTGTTGAATAATAAATAGAGGCCTTATTAATATGAAGATAATTAAAGCGTATTTGTGTATCATCAAAAAGTAGGTAGTTTTGGTTAAATACTAGATGGCTCAATATCCTACTTCCTACTTCCTAAAGTGTGTTTGTCTTTTTGTTGGTTTGTATATTTGTTGGTATGTCCTTCTTTCACGCAGCAACGGAGCAACAGATCGGCGTAATTTTTGGCATAGTAATAGTTTATGGACCGGAGAGTAATATAGGCTACTTTTTATCCCGGAAAATGCACGGTTCCTATGGGAACGTGGGTGAAATAAATCCGCGAGCAGAAGCTAGTTATACAATAAAGCACAATTTTGTCTCTTATCATAGTACGAATAAAAATTTCCAAAATTTCGACAAACCAAAAACAGTGAATAATAAAAAGCGCGCAATGAATTGAAAACCTCACTTTTTGGAAGTAGCTTTTTAAAGAAAAGCACGAAAAGAATTTTCGAGCACAAAATATGATAGCCACTTCACTAAATTCGTGTTACACATTGGCTCATATATTGCGCTTGAATATAAATTATGTCACTTGTGTCCTCTCCCGGTGTATTCCGGCCGTATAACCAGGGTAGAGAATGGTAGAGACTTGACACAATTTTGGGATAATCCCCCGTTTCTATCATTCACCTGTCCGGATCCCCGGCGCCTGTCACTGACGTATTCTGTCGGTCCATCAAGTGTGTTGAAATGTGCTGGTATTTTGGTATTTTCAAGTCTAAGCTGTTGCTATGAGATAAACTGTCTAAATCTTTATGGAAAAGTCAGACTTCTCTGCCAGCTTCCTTGTTTCTACATGCTTAAAAGGTTTGTTAAGTGGTTAAAACTAGACAAGTTTGATGCAATATCAAGTCTATTAATAATTGAGTCTCCCATTTTGTTTATATAGGTAATAATTTCTCTTAAAAACACAGGGATTTTTTTATCATATCTTCAAAACTAAAATTTGCGAAATTTCAGCATAATTTGATATCGGAAATCGGTCAAAAATCGCCAAATCTGTCATAATACATGTCATATACATACAGAACCATGATAAATAAAAGCTTGAATTAGGTTCGAAAAGTGTATGTTTTTGAAATCCACTTTTGAAAATACAGGATGCTATCTAAGCTACGTGATGCGCTGCCGTATCAAAAAGAAACAGGAATATCACAACTGATAGTAATGTACGGGGCGACATGGCGCAGCGCGGCGAGGTGAAAATGTCCATAAATTTATGGAAAGGCATTATTTTGTTGGGCTTACCTGGTGCCTATTTAGACCTGGTGTTTTCAGACATCTGAACTTGCAGTTCTGCAGCCTGCCGTTCTATATTTAGGTTTAGCAAGTACAACACCTTGTATCACATCATCTCTGAAGATCGGGCGAGATAGAGGTCATAAACAATTAAACATGTCATGACAGAAAAAAAAATAACTTAAAAATGAGGTCGGCGCAGTAGCTACGTCTTTACAAACATATATCTGTTTCTTTAGTTTTTTCAATTATATTGTAAGATGGGTTAATTCTAATAACTCAGTTCAAATAAATTTGACCGGAATTCGCATCAAGATTTTTTTTGTAAAACGGTTACCTGGTTTTTTTATTATAAAATCCAAAGTATACAAAAAACTAGCTGCTGCCCCGTGGTTTCACCCGCGTGGAGATTTTGGATTACATGGTGTTTATTTTTTTTGCGCGGAACACTAATTATTTTTCTAAAATTAAAGTAGCCTATGTTACTCCTTGTAACATCAGCTATCTGCCAGTGAAAGTCTCGTCAAAATCGGTCCAGCCGTTTCGGAGATTACCCGGAACAGACAGACAGACAGACAGACAAAAATTTTAAAAATGGTTGTTTTGTTATAGGTACCGTATATTCTTACATATGCATTTAGTAAAAATCTGTTATTTTGATATTACAAACAGACACTTCAATTTTATTTATCTGTATGGATTATATGAAAATCGGCTCCTAAGTGATTGCCGCTCAAAGGTGGGTCACTGGTTTGGATTCCGTCTGCATTTCAAAATTCTACATCCCATTTAATTATTATACGTTTCATTTAATTATTAAAAAGCTAAGCATTATGAGTAAAAAAATAAACAGGAAGATGTACTTGAAAATGGAACACTATTCTGTTATATTGAAAACTTAGGTAGGTACCTACTTTGACTGTTGCAGTAACACCTGCACCTACTTACTGGTACCCAAATTGTGACAAATAAACTAATTTCACTGAACGTATACTGTATGAGCTGCCTGGATAGAACTAGAAGATAGAATAATTTAAACTAAGAAACTTTGTTCAGCCAGAGTAATCTCTGCAGCATCATAAAACAAGCTGTCCCATCCACACAAATGTGCTCTTATTTATAGCTATATGGACGCTGCCATATCACCGCAGCTACGTACAAGATGTTAGGCAAAGTGTACCTGCGCAAATAGGTGCTTCAAAGTTTGTGCATCTTGTAGTCTGGGGCCCAAGGGAGATTTTAATCACTAGATTAAAATGTGCCTAATTTTCTTAATGACCAATTTAACAAATTTTAGCCTAGGCCACACTTATTTATTCAGTGTATTCCTTGGCTACACATGAGAGCTAGTACCTCTCTACATTTGTAGCTTAGTCTACATCATCATACAACAATTGGTGAAGTAGCAGCCAAAGTTTATTTATCAAGGCTACAAAAATCATTGGTGTAATATCGGTCAAGCGTAAGCAATGTTGAGAGTGAACAACCGGAGGAACGTACCTTCTAAGCAAGCGTGTTACGCCGTCGTCGACTGTGTTGTCGTTTACCATTAGGTGACATTGGCATCAAACCTGGGCCATTCATTTAAAAACCTTGGACTGTATGAACTTCCAATGTATTTTTTCATTTGAACATAATTTAGGACCATATGTTTCCCTGTGGTTTACCTATGTCTTACCAAAGGAAGCCCTTTGGGAATTTACAAAAGTCGTAACAAATACCTAGGCCAGCCTAGTAACTTCAACTATCATGATAATTAAGACTGTACACGTTTTAACTAAAAAGTTTGTCTAAAACAGTTACAGGGAATTTTGTAGCCAAAGACGTAGCACAAAATGTTACCGTGCTTCTAAACTAGATTTCTGAACTCGTAATTACATTAAACAACGGCTGCCGTACTACAGGCAAGTGCCATTCTCCTGGTACAATATTCAGGTCGTCACCCACTGTCGTTTCATTTTTCACATTATTTCCCCTGGCTTTCATAACGGGCATTTTGTCGAGAGTTCTGTTGCGTTCACGAAATGTAAGTTTTTGCATTTATTCATGAATCACGAATGCAGGCCAGTGTTGTTCTTGATACGGTTAACATGTAACTGGAAAAATGCAGTGCTTTTTTTATTAGTTTCAGTTATGCTCTGCAAGCTCCAGGCTCCCTTTGTTTGTTAATTAAACTGTTCTGTATATAACAATTCCTTACTTAACATAGGTATCATCAATGTTCTGTTCATTTTTTTATACTGATTGGTAACGGAACGAGCAGGTCGTTTATCTGACGGTTAGTGCGTGAACATAAAAATCGTAAAATTGCATTGCTACCAAGAACTTTAAAATACAAAGTGTAACTTTAAGACAAGCATAATATACGGTCCTGCAGTGCGCTTAATACTCTGAGATATCAGTTAATTTTAAGTCCAGCTAGTTCAATGACTACTTTGTTAAACCGGAAATACGTGCGCACTACTGTTTGGCGGCAGACTACAGAGAAATTCCGTGATAGTCGTGGTACCCCATCAGGCGACACTAGAAGAACAGTTAGTTGTATACCAAACTGGTAAAAGTATGTAGAAAAACACGTTAGAACTGCCAACAAGTTATATATCTGATGGGAGTGATGGGATTATTTCGGTTTGTGCCCCTGATCTATTCCCCCCAGGACACAAACAGGTGAGGGACAACCGATGAGGTGACAAATCAAACTAATTATTTCCAGTCCGTCCCCCTGTCCATCTGTCTGTCTGGGGGACAAAATGTCTGAAAAAAATATCGCCAAATACATAAATAGAAAAATAACACCGTAATCAGGTAGCAAACTGGGCAAAAGAATAAATTAAAAATAAAACTTATACGGTAACTCGTGAACGGGACAGCACTGCTGCAAGCTGGCGAGTCGGCTTTGTTTTACAACAAATACAAGACGGGATTTTGAGGAGTAAGCGCGGTTTTGCACACATTGTAAATGAAAGTTTACTGCATCTGGAATTACCAGAGATAAGCTGCCTTATTCCTGAAATTTCAAATATAAAGTTGGACTTTCGAGTGCGATAAAAACAGTATAAATAAGAGTACGAACTAGTACCAAACTACTAGAAGTATTTTTATAAATTCAAAAACTTACTATATTATTATTATGTTATTTGGTAACGAGACGAGCTGGTCGTTTGCCTGATGGTAAGCATAACGCCGGCCCATAACAATTGCAGTGCCACCCAGACCTTTTAAACACAAAGGCCTGCATGGCACTGCATTGCGCTCGTTACCTTCCTGAGACACTAGGTATTAAGTCTCATAAGCCCATTAATTTCATCGTCTACTTTGCTCGTCAAACCAGAATATAGGTAATAAGAGAAATTGCAATTACATACATGAATGGAAAACTAAACTTATTTTTCTTACATTTTCTTTTTAAAATAAATAATTCGATTGTAAATACACGAGCTTCGTCGACAGATTCCCATAAAACTAGAGCATAATTTTCCTTGAAGTTCAATCGCACATGCTAGGGGCAACAACTAAAGTAAAATGTTGGAAAAGAAAAATTCGTACTACATACAATAAATGCGAAAGTATGTTTGTTGGTTTGTTCTTCTTTCACGCCGTAACGGAGCAACTATTTTTTATACAAATAGTTTATGGCCTGGAGAATAAAATAGGCTACATTTTAACATGGAAACATACATGTATATCCTGTAGGAACATTCACGCGGGCAAAACCAGTAAAATAATCAATGAAATTACTGTGCCTACGACATATCGTAGCGTAATAAGCATACTGCAATGCCACCATCGGTGTTTCCTTACCATCAGGTAAACGACCAGGTCGTCTCGTTATTAAATCGTGGGTATATAAAAAATCGCGGGCAGAAACTAGTCTAGATATAAAACTTGTCCTAGGAACTGGGACTTGAACCCATAATATTTGGAACACCGTTCCATCCACCGACTGAGTCACGTCCTTCTTTATGTGCCGAAATTTCTCGCTCTCTTGTTATTGCGCGTTACGGAGGCTTTTAACGGCAACTATAAACATAGTTTAGGACTAGTTAACAGAGTCTAACAACGCTATCAGCTATATGACGGCTTCGTGGCTAAGTTGTTAGTAACCCTGCCTATAAAGCGAGAGGTCCAGGTTCGAGGCTCGGCCGGGGAAAACTGTGTAGTAAGCACCGCATACAGTGCTATAGTTAAGCATACTTAACTGTCGGGCCTACGGATCTTGGATATTTATGTTGTGTCTGCGTATCTACGTATGAATGTGTAAGCGTTTCTTGTTGTAAGCAAGAACTCAAGTCGTAGTGATGCCCGACATGTCGTTATCGTATGCAAAGAGCCTATAATAATGAGCTTTATTTTGAGTTAAAGCCCACATTCAAATTCATGCTTTCCCTTGTCAAAACTTAACTTTAATAAATAAATATTTGTTGGAGTGGGTACCATAACCATAACTAAATAGCACATAGGAAAAATATATCGCATAATATTATTTTTGTAGAAATATATGTTGTGATTTTTAGAAAAGTGGTAAACAATCGCGGATAAGCGTATTACTCGACAAAAATGTACTCTCATTTAAAAAAATAAGCTTTATTGATTGGATTGTTGTTCTATACTCGCAACGCGTTGTGGCCGCAAGACGCAAGGCTATAGCCAAATTATTGCCTTACTGTATTTTCCACTCTGGTCAAAATCAAGGGGAACTGTGGGATGTAACGGGCCAACATCCTATGAAATTGGCGTTCCGTGAGGGAGGCCTATGTTTAGCAATGGACTTCTTCCGGCTGATGAAGTTGATGAACACATTACAATAATATTTAGATGCGCAATAAAATTTGGCGAGCACAATATTCACTGCGGAATATTATGTCGATTTATATCTCCTGCCATATTTCAATCAAAAGACCTCAAAGAGAATGAGAGGCCTAATAAAATATATATGAATTTGTACCCGAAACGGCTTCGGAAATCTCTCAAATATCCGGATATCCGTTTCACGAGATGGATAGGAAGTTCTATAGACAGTTGTGTTTTATTAATGCAATGAATCTCCGATCGTTTGGTGTAACTTTCATCAAAGTTTATCTATTGTTTCTTGACAACGGACAGGTAGAAAATAGCGATGGTTTTGTTATATTATTTGACAATATTTCATTTGACAGAATATAGATCTGACAAGTGACAGATCCCGCGTATTTATGTTAGAAAATCTTTCCCAGCGCGTACGAGTATATGTGTACCTAAATCTGGCCTGAATTCAGGGCTTATACCATGCTCCCAGATTCGAGTTAATCTTGGCTTTAGTAGATATTTGCAGAAAAAAAATATTTTTAAAGATTATAGACTTATATTTTTATGGAAAGCATACGTAAATAGTAGAAATACTTGTATTAGGTACAGAGTACAAATGTTTTCTGTGGGACCAAAGACGATTATAGTTATGAATTAAATTCCAGCTATTCTTTAGATAAAAAACAGATTTTAATAAAAAAAACTGACTCGAGGAAGAATAAAATGAAGTATAATTAAAAACCTTTACAAATAAGATTGCCCTAGCTAGTGTCACACTCGCTCAATGACATTTTCTTACGATATCCCATACATCCAAATATGTACAGGCTTTTACAAGTTTTAGTGGAATAAAGAAACTCACACGATTCAAATAATTACTATATAGATTATACAAGAACCCTGACAACAGAACCTACACTTCTTTTAAAAAAGGAGTTTTATTTATTCTTGGTACCTAAAGGTAGCAACAATAAATAAAATAATGGTTTGATGTTTTTATTCAGAGTTACTTAAGTTCAAGTGTAGTTCATATTCATTTATTTTGTATACCTAACTGAGTGCGTAGAAGCCCTTTTTAGTTTGTTTCGCATAATATTAAAACAACGACACATAAATTAAACAGTTGAACCAACCTTATACATAATTATACTAGCATTTCAATTTCCATCCGCAATTTTCTCGTGAAACGATTTTTAAAATCCATTAAGTTGTAGGGAAAATAATTATGTCAGTCGTTTTAAGCATGACGACCGGCTCGCTCTGGTTAACTGAGAGAATCGTTTAAAAACTTTATTCCACTGGTGTGAAACTGAAATTGTAGGGTGGCTATACAATTAAAAGAGCAGGAGTGGATTCAGAATGGAAATTATATCGCCACCATTCATTATGATATCTCTTGAAAAAACACTCAAAACCTCACAAACTTAAAACGTCATTTAAAACTCTTTACTTTTATAATAATGTCATTAGATTTTTTTGTTACCCAAAATTTTACTCAAAAAGCCAATAGGGGCTTTATTATCTTTTATTAAAACCGACCTTGAAGTGATATTGAGCAAAATAACTTTTAATGATTTTTTTGATACATTTATTAGAGTACCCACCTTTCATTTACTACCGAAATACCAGTGAGTTGTGTTGATAACCTTCCCTTTGAATTTTCAGCCAGTTAAAAAAACAAATAAAACAACGGCTGAAATAGACACATCAGCTTTGTTGATCAAAGAAATAATTGGCGCGAAACCTCATCACACAGATAACTAGATAAATTATTTATTAGACATTTACTTAGCACTTCAGGATAACAACCCGCAATCTCTTTCCAAAACAAATCAACTCGAAAGTCTCTTGACACAATTATCTTACATTTCTGTTACTTTTTGCCGGTTTTCCTTGTATTTGACATCAATTTCAAAAGAAACTTGCTCCACTAAACGAAATTGAAAGCAAACACTGTGCAAATTCGAAATGGAGTCCGAAGGGAACGCTCATCGCCAAATAATTTTTTCGTAGTCTAGATACCGAGGTATAAAAACCACCTAACCACCACCACCACCACCTTTTTACATCAACATTCAAAGAGGCAGATCGGGATGAATGTTATTACAAAAACGAGGCTAACAGAGAGATCAATTTTTGTTATATGTGATTACTAACCATTACATTGAAATGCTTCAAACTGTTGTATCTACCATAGTAGCGTACTACAGCTATACGCTATGCCTAAAGTCTGGCTTCTCCCCGCGGCTTCGCACGTGTGGTACTTATCAGCATAAAAAGTAGCAGCAGATTCAGCATAATATTTGCTATCTTCAAATAGGTACATCATCGCTTAAGACTATGCTTAAGGTCAGATAAGATCGTAATCATACGCCAACTTGAACAAAAAACTCAGCTCCTTGAATAATTGAAAACTTTCTTTCAAACTTTTCCAGCTAAACCAACGCTACCTATTACTTTATCTTCAAAGAATAACATTTCAACTTGATAAGAACTGATACGCCTTGACTTATAAACTTTTATACGTGATCTATCGAAAATGCATCGGATGGTAAGAAGGCTCATATGAGCTGACTTTAAAGCAGTTTCGAGCGCTAAGCGCGATGTGCATTTACCCCCACTCTCTACATTATTCAGTGATCCCACCCATGTCACAATATGCTAAATATGAGCAGTACTTCAGTTTCACACAAAATATCCATAAGTAAAGAGTGGAACGCGTTCCCGTAGTCTTTTGGGTGTCATTATCATGCATCATTATCAGCCTCTGACGCTCCTTCTCTCAGAAAGAGAGAGTATGGGCTATAATCCACCACGCGGTTCCAGTGCGTCTTGGTGGATGTCACATGTCCCCGAATGTTGTGGTTCTTGAACATGCGGGTTTCATGACGATGTTTTGCTTTACCGTTTGAGAGCGAGTGTGATAAATCTGCACATAGCTTGATATAAGTCATTGGTGCAGGCCGAGTCAAGATTCGAACTATGGTGCGTAGGATCCGCTCAGCCACACTAGCTGTTAGGTGTGTTTAGAGAGAATTGGAATTTACTAATTTACTGGGAAAGTTGCTGCAGCTTCTTTCAAAGTAGTGTGTAAGCATTTCAGTGAAAAGCCAAATCCAAGAATAAAAAACGACTCAACCCTACGCATACACAAACCTATTTATATAACTTAATTGGTAGAACGTTATTTGAGTTCCCAAAGAAGAATCTTTTCAATATGACATCTTTCTTTATTTTTAATAATGATGTCAAATGTCAATGGCATTTAGGTCAGAGTTCACCAATCATTTTGAACAGAAGTTCAAATATGAACCTATAAACCGAGATTCGTATACATAGCTTAAAGTTCGTATTATTTTGACATCTGCTGTCAATGCTAACTCGGAATGCGCTTTCGATTTGCGCGGGAACAGCAGATGTTTACAGTCTTACCACGAAGAATTAAACACACCCTAATCGTGTGTAAAACTGAGTCTAACTCCTAAGCATGCATTACTCGCGTGTTAAAATATTTTAGCCACAAATCTTGATTGTCTAACTGTATTCTATCTTGACATTTGTTATCATTTTAGGCGTTTTTCTTTAGATATTGTCTAGCTAAACAGTCGTTTAAAAGTTGTTTACTGTGGTAGCACTGTTAAACTTCAGTTTAAACTGAGTTTGGGAATTTGAACGCTGATTATACATGAACTTCGTTTATTTCACATTTGGTGAGATGCGAATTTAAAGACAGATTTTCATATCAAAAAAATTAACACTCACAATTTATGTTACAGAGAGCTCTTAATAAATTTGGGTAAGATTAAATTTGATCATACACTCTAATCCTAAAGCGACGAAGGGCCGCTTTTCGATATTAAATTAAAATAGCTAACTGTCTGCTAGCGTACGTATATACGGACCCGAGCGAAGTGAAACTTCTATATAGAGAAAAAAAAGAAAATTATGCCAACACACGACAATTTAATACAATTTTCCTACAGTTTGTGTTATGGTTCTTTAATTTCCCGAGGCTTATAAGCCACCGCTTTGCGCTAAGACTTTCAATTTGCGTTCCAACATATTTCTGTGTTTCCTTCTCGAATTATGTTGGAACGCGTATTTTATAACGAGACGGTGAATTTTAATACGCCTGTGTAATAAGATATGCGACCCACTTTTTCTTTGTATTTGTAGACTTTTTACTAATGTTTATGTTTTATTAACTTAGATTAACCCGACATAATTATATAATCATTATATTATTCAATCATTTTCTCTTACTAGTAATATGATAGATAGTGGAAGGACTAACTCTTCTGCGACTGTCCGTCTGGGTTGTTACCACCGCTTTTCTCGTGAAGTCTGCCGCCAAGCAGCAGTGTGCAAGCATTACTGTGTTCCGGTTTGATGAGCAGAGTAGCCAGTGAAATTACTGGGCTTATGCGACTTTATACCTAATGTCTCAGGGTAACGAGCGCACTGCAGTGCCGCGCAGGCCTCTGTTTCAAAGTTCTGGGTGGTTCTGCAATTGTTATGGGCCGGCATTATGCTTACCATCAGGAAAACGACCAGCTCGTCTCGTTAACAAATAACATAAAAAAATGTATGTTATGTTTTTTTTAAAAACTCAACTTCCATGTCATAAGTTATTTAATAGATCAGTTGTCTGTTTTTGTAGATTGGGTGTAGCAGCGAGTTTGTACTTAATAAAGGCAGTCTGCAAAACCATTTAATAAATGTTACATCAACCACTTTTGTTGATATGAAAACTAATATTTTGCCTGTACTTCAACCAAAGTCGACAACAGCGGACAAACTAAATAACTTTGCGATATAACTTCTTTTACTTAACGTATTTTAAAATGTAACTAGATAAGTTTTTAAAACTTTTGCGCGAACAGCAGCGGTCGCAGAGACTTCGGCACCTTTCTTAACAGAATTTTGCACTATTTGAATTTAAATTATACTTTGAAATAAGTTTGGCGGTGTCTCTAACTCGTTATATATCATTTTGTCTTGCTACGGCAAACTCTTTGTGCATAATTTAGTGGAACCTTTTTGGGTGTACCATTCGAATGGCCTTTTGAATACTAAATAGTGTTTTGGTGACCGAATAGATACTGTTATTGTATTTTCCACGTTTCAAAGGCTTCAAAGGGACTCTTTTGACTTAGAATATAATATTTGTTTTAGACGTTAAAATATGCACATGGGTGTTATTGTGGCTTTATATTTCTAGACGTTTAAATTATCTATGGTCGTTTTAAAGACTTCGTTGAAAAGGCATCATTAATTAGTTATCTGAGAGTAATACTACCCATGATTTTTTTTTAATTTATTTCTTGACCTGGACTAACCATGACCTATTATAGTGTTGCCCTTTCAGAAAAGTTTTTACTTTTTTTAAACTGTGTGAAATAAATAAATGACCTAATAAATTGCCTATTGCAATGATTGTAAGTCAAAGCTCCCCACATTATATATCTTAATTTAAATGGACTTCCGCAAAATAATGCCTGATTCCATCTAATACATCGAGTTGTTAAAACTTTATCCTCATCCGGAAAACGCTGGCCTTCCCATGACAGGGAGAATTATACCATAATGCTGCACCAAGCTTGGTAGGCATCTTGATGATCACAGTAGATTATGATGTTGACTGAGGAGAATGCTGCTGCCCATTCCCTGGATATTCCCTTAGCCGATTCTTATGGCACCCAGAGAAGAGACGGCGTGGTACTGTTCTTAGCTGGGAGCACACGACCTTACCTATGAAGGAGATATTCCAAAGGAAAACAACTTTTGTTTTAAGTACTCTGGACCCTCGTCACAATGGGAGAATAATTCACCGAAATTTATTTACGTAATCCATTAAATTTAAATCAAGTTAAATGTTTGATTGTGGTCCACACGTTCCCAGAACGTCGTGTGATGTGTAAATAGTCTTAACCAAAAATTTACGTGTTATCCCGCCAAAATATAACTGGATACGGTGCGAGTATTTGGTTTCATTACCCTGTATAAACATAGCTCCGCCATGACTCGCAGTATACATGGCGAGGTTGCGACCTTACAGTGCTGCCGCACAGTTTGCATTATGCGTATCTGCGTATCATGGAAAATTAGGATAGTAAAGATAGTCAGGTATTCTGCAACATTTGTATAATCGTATCCAAGAGGAAATTTGGTTTAACGAACCATAGTAGGGTTTGTGCTAGGTGGTAGGCAATGATGTTAATGAGACCATTAACGGATACGATAGGAAGGACATAATCATCAAAGAAAAGGAATAACCCATGATTGCACGTATGTGGGTCACTTCTTTTTGTACAACAATATACATTGCTCTTGCTGATTCCACAAAATATCACGTGAACTATGGAAGTTGTCTATCTACAGATAACGCGGTATGTAGATTGAGTTAGAATTTGTTTTGTAACGTTTCCACCCTTAAACCGTGCATATGGATTCCCCATGTCACAGGTAAAATTAACATGCAGATCCCCAACAGAAACATCCAATACCCGAGATTTTTTCACAAACAAACGCACAAAGTTTGCCCTGGCCGGGATCCAACCCCATTTTTATTAGATTTTTATTCTCGACATTAGCGTTTGACCCCTTTCTCGCACCTGATCTTGATTTGGTTGGAGGTCATGAATACGCTTAGAATAACACTGTCTCTCAAATACAGCCGGTACACGTTGTAAATGATTGGTGAAAGATTTTCAATTTGTGGGTGGTAGCTAGCTAACCGAGCTTTATAAAATGCCTGCCACGCATGTTTTTACTAAGATACGATCCACAGATCCACAGCTCCAATACGCCGCTATGATACGAATGGTGAGTTATAAGCAGTGTAAACATCGCGTACCAGATATTGTTTAGTTTATGCTAATATTTGACGAGGTTTTTGGTATAGTATATAGTGGCGTGCAGTGAGTTATTTTAACTGCTCCAAAAAGATAAATAGAATAATATTTCAGGTCATGAATTGTGAGCACGATTGAAGGTGAATTGATAAATAAGTTTTTGTGACTGCGAACGAGTCAACTGTCAACTTTCTTGTTTTTGAAAAGTTGCATTATTTTTTATACAGTATTATAATATGTTATTTTTGCAATTAAATTATGAGACGAGCAGGTTCCACTTTGTACGTTTCAGTGTTAAGCTTAAGAAAGAGTTCCCTTGCAGTGTTAAGGTAGGAAACAGTTCCCTTGCAATGTTAAGGTAGGAAACATTATTCGTCTTTCCCCTATAAAATACGTGAAGTGATTATTGATCAATAGTACAGTGAGGTCGGATGCAAACATAGCGTGATGACGGAAATTTCTAGTACATGACTGGTTCCCTGAACGTTACAATTTGGGTGTGTACAAAAATAGAGAGAATAGGTATCTACTATAGGAAAGCATGCTACACCTTCTACCACATCGTCACTTCACATCAGGTGAGGAGATTGTGTTCAAACGCGATTCTTGTCCGATGAAAAAAGTAGAAAAAGTGTATGAAGTATCTTTTTCGGAGTCGTTCTGAAGTCGACATACGTACGACATCAATTAATAAAGAAGAAAAGCGATCTATATCAAGGTAGACACTATAACATAATTGGTCGCTCTAATCCAGACACGACCGCCAATCTAAACACAAAAGTGATTTAGTCGGACAAAAATACAAAAGGACGAATCGTTCAAGGTACGAATATATCCAGATACATATATAGGTAAGTAACAGATACAGCCACCTATTGTACTCGTAGTATTCGAAGCGCAAAGCTTGGACATGGCTGATCAGTTCTTTGGACGGAGTATGTATAGACGTTTTGATAGGCTGTGAAGCGAGGAAATGAGATTTGTAAATGTAAGGTACTGAATAATTGAAGAGAAAACGTCACATGGTAATGCAGTATTTTCAATTGCTAGCTCAGCTAATTACTACCGGAAGGTTAACAATCAAAGCGCACCTGTTTGGTAGGTACTTCGGACTGGTTGTTGGCTTTTGTATTTTTTTCCGTGCAAATTGCCACTCAAGCAAATCTAGTTAGCTAGAGTTTATAACGTAAAACGTGTTTTATAATTTAAATTCCAATCGGATCCACTGCAGGGGAGGTTACTGAGGACGTTGGGAAAATACCTTAAGCAAAAAAAAATATTCACTGGCATCGCGAAGTTGTACCTACTATAAACGAAGTTGTTACATTTCTTGTAATATTTCTGTGGATATGAATATCTTTCATGGGCTATTCACAAAAATACTGTGCCAAGTCTAGCTAAGGTACACCAAGCACCAAACATTACAACATAAGTCAAACTACCAAAAGCCACGAATTTTAACAGAAAAGTAATATTAGCCAGCAATAAAGACACAATCGTAGGTAAATGTATAAAATCTATATATAGGTATAAAGTTACCCATTACAGGATTCGAAGCGCGAAGCTCGGACACGGTTGATCAGTCCTTTAGTTCTGAGGGGAATATAAAGGCTCTATCGAGAAGCTATAAAGCGCTGCACACATGCTGAACAAAAGTGCCTCAGTTGAAATAGAGGTAGAGAAACAATTGATATTTTTGTGAATTTCGTTTTCTACGGTAACTGGTTCAGTTATTTCACAACACTTCTTTTTTTGTGCAACTTGGCGATGACATGTGTGTATCGATCGTTTGTTGGTAAATGTCACGAGGTGGGAAAACAATAGCGATTTTTTGAATTTCGATTTTGCGCTCTATATCTGGTTAAGATCGCAGTTCACTAAAATGAACGATGTTCACGCGATCGTTTCATGAGCTACCTTTGGCAGAAGATGTCAAAATTCTCTTTTAAATAAGTGTAAGCTATACGTGAACTACGGTTCAAGAGTTAAACCTAGTTGATAGTTGAACTTCGTTTCAAAATGGTTAGTGAACTTAGTAATTTTATTACTAAACTAGTGCTGCCTGCGAGTTCACCCCCGTGGAGATATTGAATTTCATGGTTTTTATTTTTTTGCGCGCTACCCTATTTCTTTTTCTAAAATCAAAGTAGCCTAAGTTACTCCTTGTAACATCAGCTATCTGCCAGTGAAAGTCCCGTCAAAATCCGCCCAGCCGTTTCGGAGATTACCCGGAACAAACAGACATCCAGACAAAAACTTTAAAAATGATTGTTTTGTTATAGGTACCGTATATACTTTTGCATATGCTTGTAGTAAAAAGATATTATTTTGATATTACAAACAGACACTTCAATTTTATTTATTTGTATAGATATAGATGTTAGTAATAATAAAGTTGCGTGCGCGGTTGCATCACGCATCGTGACTCGACATTCGATTACACCACTTGTCACTGAGCACACGTACGTACCTATTGTTATTTCCACTAATACTGTACACACTAATCGTACTACTACTTCTCCGGCGCAGCAACCCAAAATGGATCTGGACCTTCAACACAAAAGAACGCCACTTATGGAACGAACAATTTTCTTGGGTCTCTTAATTTTTGCACTGCTGAACATAGGCCTTCCCCATAGAACGCCATTTAGATCGGCTTCTCGCCTCTTGCATCCAATAATTGTTCTCTGCGGTTTTTACCAGGTTGTCCCACATCGGCGGGGGCCGGGGAATCAGTGATTCCGGAGATATTTCGTTATTACTACCAATTTAACCTGAGCTCTTTTTATTAGAGATGTGCTTACGACATGAGTTCAACTGATAAAAGTTTAATAGAATCAAAATAACGGCACGGTATATACGAATGAATTGGCACGGGATATCTGCTATTTAACAAGACTTCCAACGTTGTATCGCTTTACGATCTTACCCAAGCTACATTCGTAAATATAAAATATGGCAGTACAATATTATAGTAGAGTAGGATTAAAAATAAATCCCAGATAAATCGATTGGCTCCGTGGAAACTCGTTACCGATCTGAGCGCAAAAGATAAGTGGATTCTTAGATAGTGTATTACCCACTTTATTTCTATTCTCTCAACTTTCCGCTACGGGTCGTTACCTCCTCATCTCGTGTGTCTCGCCCTTATATCTCGGGAGCTGATACGTCGCCTACCATAACAATGTTAAAGAAAACTTTATAACAAGTAACCGTCTTTGAAACTACAAAAACTGTGCAGTGTCACTGGCAACTTATAATGAGACAGTTTTACGGAGAATTTAAAATAAAAACTTTATAACATCAAGTTATTAGGCCTTTATAGTTTTTTTTAATTTATTTGAATTTTTTAGATTCATGACTTTTCTTGTGCGGTAAGAGCTGGCTAAGGAAATATGCAGGAAATAAGCAGCAGAATTCCCTTCGGTCAACTTCATAATCTACTATGATCACCAAGACGACTGATAAATGTGCTTTATTATAGCAAAACCCCATATTATGGGAGGGCTTATGTTCAGTAGTGAACGCTTTCAGGTTGATGAATAAGTGTAATCGCTACTTAATATTATAAATGCGAAAGTGTGTTTGTTGGTTTGTCCTTCTTTCACGCATAACGGAGCAACGGATCGACGTGATTTTTGGCATATATATATATATATATATATATATATATATATATATGTATATATGTATATATGTATATATCGGAGCAACGACGTCACAGGCGAGCTTCATGGACGGTGTAAAATGACAACAATCAAAACATGTTAACTTTGGTTTACTAATTAACGTTTAGAACCATAAATTACTCATTGGATTGTTAATAATTTCACTTAAACTTTGATTAACTAATTAATGTTTGTGAACCATTAATTACTCATTGAATTGTTAAAACTAGACAAATGATTGTTAAACTGAACAAATTCACTGTAAACACATTTTTTTAAAAGATTGCCGACAAGTTTCTTGCCCGTTCTTCTTGTACGGCCTATTACTTGGAATGGGCGCCTAGAGTCATTTATTTTAACTATCATGAGTGCTCTCCTGGGCCCCATGTTAATAAAAAGTAATGAATTTCAATTGAAGATTAAAATCTAAAGTAGAATGACAAGATCTAACAAGTTTTATAAAGATTCTTTGTCACAATCTGTTTTGCTATAAATACGAGCGACCGACTGTTGGAAATAACTAGTATTGCGCCTACCGTCGGACCGTTCAGATCTCCCATATAACCTTGCCGCAATAAATGGTTGAGATAAATGGAACTACTTCGTGTTTTCTTTCTACGAGGGTTGAGCGGTCACCATGATGCTGAAGATGTTGACGTCACCGGTGGTGACGTCACCGTTTTTAAAAAGACCCCTGGACTCGCCGCCCCGTCATCAGAAGTGGGATTGGAACGGAACAACCTGGCTTTCCAATCCTAGCCTTCTCACCCGCTTGTCACCTGAAGTACCAGCACAAATGGGCAATGCAGTCGAGCCCAGTCGCAGCAGAGGTCCCCACATCGGACACCAGCTCCTGAAGATTATGCTGACACACCACCGTATTGGCGTGAGATGACCCATCACTACCAGCTCCTGAAGATTATGCTGACACACCACCGTATTGGCGAGAGATGACCCATCACTACCAGCTCCTGAAGATTATGCTGACACACCAGCCGCGTCCGTGGTATCTACACGAACGGGTCAACACGTGCAACCAAACCAAGAAAAAGGCGATGGATTCATGACATCAGAATACAGGTGAATCGTAACTTTTTCTACCATATTTTAACTTTAGACTTGCATGCGCATAAACGCAACTTACAACTTACAAATAATCCAAGAGATTACTTCTAATTTCACGAGATTTCTTAGTTTCTTGAGTTTTATTTTTAAAAGTTTTTCACGAGATACCCACAAATACCAAAAATCTACGAGTTATCCGTGTGCTGTCCGCGAGTTATCCCGAGGTATCCGCGAGTTATCCCGGGCAATCCACGAGTGATCCGTGAGTCAATCCAAGTGATAGCCGTGAGTTAATCCAAGAGGTAGCCGCGAGTTAATCCAAAGAGATAGCCGTGAGTTAATCCAAAGAGGTGGCCGCGACTTAGTCCAAGAGATGGCCGCGAGTGATCCGTGAGATGTCCGACGAGATATCCGACGAGATATCCGGAGATATCCGATGAGATTGTCACGCGATTTCCACGAGATATCTACGAAAATCCATACCTAGTAATTCTAACCCAACTTAATAAAAAGGCCTCCAAATCTTTTCAAGTATGGCAGTGTCTTTAATCGACATCACAATTCTTAATTATTATTATCGCTGATTATTTGTCTTTGAGGTATTTTTGTGAATCTTGTGCAATTTATTCAAGGCGAAGTGCCTGTTTGTATGCTAGTTTGAAAACTTAGTGGCACTAGCGTTCATTAAGTTCTTTCTATTCCGGTACGCGTAAATACGCGATGTGGTAGTTATCAAAATTCATTGACGATACTGAGCTTTCATTGAACTAGATTCGCAGCGTTAGCAACAGCGCGGGGACTGTGACGGATAAGTGATATTCGGTTAACAATTCGGGATCCGAATTATAAAACGTAATAGTTTTGAATCGTCTGTAACACTGTACAAATTATTTCATTCCTTGTGTACCCTCTATATTCGTCATTTTAAATTATTTTATTCCTTGTGTACCCTCCATTCCCGTCATTTTCAGAGCCTCTGCGGACCACGGTCATAACAATAAGGCCCAGACCGCAGCATCGACCTGTATCCCATTTCCTTTAGAGCCTCTGTGGACCACGGCGTACAAGACCGCCCAGACCACAGCAACATCCCTGTCTCCCAGTCTCCATGTCTACGAGAATTTAAAAATCATGCAATGTTGCGTGGAGCATTTGCATTGAACCTATAATAAATCTATTCATGCAATGATGCGTGGAGCATTTGCATTGAACCTATAATAAATCTATTCATGCAATGATGCGTGGAGCATTGGCAAAAACAAATACACACTCTGCTCACATTCCCTTGAGCATCAAATTCATTTACGTTTAACTACGAATGTTTGCATGTGAACTGTTATGTTTACAGAATATTATTAAGAAGGTACTAAAAGTTGGCTGATAATTTTGTTACGTGAATATTGTTTCACTCTAACATAAAGATGTAGCTTAATTTATGCAGTGATGAGAAACAAAGTTAACAGCTAGTGTACCGGTGTACAGGTACCTACCTCAAAACCAAATTTCTAGTTTTCAGAAACACCGTGCCTGGTGCAGGGCGCGCACCACCTGTCAGAATGGCCGAGTCGGCGCGAAGCGGGCTACGTCTACGGTGTTGAGCAGGGCAATAGGAAACATAACATGTTTACCTACTTTGATTAACTAAATGTTTACATACTTTGATTAACTAAATAGTTTGCTCATTAGATTGTCGAAACTAGATAACTTCACTGTAAAGATAATTGATCAAAGAAAAGAAAGCAAAAAGAAAAAGAAAAGAAAAAGAACAAAAAAAAAAAAAAAAAAAATTTTTCTTTTCTCTTAAGAATGCAAACTATTACTCTTGCAAACTTAACTGCAAGCAACGGTGGTTGCTTACAGATACCAAACTCAGAAGAAAACGTCTCATTGTTTCAGAACATAACTGGACTGGTGCAGAGCACGCACCATCTATCAGAATGGCCGTATCGGAGCAACGACGTCACAGGCGAGCTTCATGGACGGTGTAAAATGACAACAATCAAAACATGTTAACTTTGGTTTACTAATTAACGTTTAGAACCATAAATTACTCATTGGATTGTTAATAATTTCACTTAAACTTTGATTAACTAATTAATGTTTGTGAACCATTAATTACTCATTGAATTGTTAAAACTAGACAAATGATTGTTAAACTGAACAAATTCACTGTAAACACATTTTTTTAAAAGATTGCCGACAAGTTTCTTGCCCGTTCTTCTTGTACGGCCTATTACTTGGAATGGGCGCCTAGAGTCATTTATTTTAACTATCATGAGTGCTCTCCTGGGCCCCATGTTAATAAAAAGTAATGAATTTCAATTGAAGATTAAAATCTAAAGTAGAATGACAAGATCTAACAAGTTTTATAAAGATTCTTTGTCACAATCTGTTTTGCTATAAATACGAGCGACCGACTGTTGGAAATAACTAGTATTGCGCCTACCGTCGGACCGTTCAGATCTCCCATATAACCTTGCCGCAATAAATGGTTGAGATAAATGGAACTACTTCGTGTTTTCTTTCTACGAGGGTTGAGCGGTCACCATGATGCTGAAGATGTTGACGTCACCGGTGGTGACGTCACCGTTTTTAAAAAGACCCCTGGACTCGCCGCCCCGTCATATATATATATATATATATATATATATATATATATATATATATATATGTATATATATATATATATATATATATGCCAAAAATCACGTCGATCCGTTGCTCCGTGTATATATATATATATATATGACGGGGCGGCGAGTCCAGGGGTCTTTTTAAAAACGGTGACGTCACCACCGGTGACGTCAACATCTTCAGCATCATGGTGACCGCTCACCCCTCGTAGAAAGAAAACACGAAGTAGCTCGATTTATCTCAACCATTTATTGCGGCAAAGTTATATGGGAGATCTGAACGGTCCGACGGTAGGCGTAATACTGGATGTTTCCAACAGTCGGTCGCTCGTATTTATAGCAAAACAGATTGTGACAAAGAATCTTTATAAAACTTGTTAGATCTTGTCATTCTACTTTAGATTTTAATCTTCAATTGAAATTCATTACTTTTTATTAACATGGGGCCCAGGAGAGCACTCATGATAGTTAAAATAAATGACTCTAGGCGCCCATTCCAAGTAATAGGCCGTACAAGAAGAATGGGCAAGAAACTTGTCGGCAATCTTTTAAAAAATTGTGTTTACAGTGAATTTGTTCAGTTTTACAATCATTTGTCTAGTTTTAACAATTCAATGAGTAATTAATGGTTCACAAACATTAATTAGATAATCAAAGTTTAAGTGAAATTATTAACAATCCAATGAGTAATTTATGGTTCTAAACGTTAATTAGTAAACCAAAGTTAACATGTTTTGATTGTTGTCATTTTACACCGTCCATGAAGCTCGCCTGTGACGTCGTTGCTCCGATACGGCCATTCTGATAGATGGTGCGTGCTCTGCACCAGTCCAGTTATGTTCTGAAACAATGAGACGTTTCCTTCTGAGTTTGGTATCTGTAAGCAACCACCGTTGCTTGCAGTTAAGTTTGCAAGAGTAATAGTTTGCATTTTAAAGAGAAACGAAAATTTTTTTTTTTTTTTTTTTTGTCTTTTCTTTTCTTTTCCTTTTCTCTTTCTTTTTGCTTTCTTTTCTTTGATCAATTATCTTTACAGTGAAGTTATCTAGTTTCGACAATCTAATGAGCAAACTATTTAGCTAACCAAAGTAGGTAAACATTTAGTTAATCAAAGTAGGTAAACATGTTATGTTTCCTATTGCCCTGCTCAACACTGTAGACGTAGCCCGCTTCGCGCCGACTCGGCCATTCTGACAGGTGGTGCGCGCTCTGCACCAGGCACGGTGTTTCTGAAAACTAGAAATTTGGTTTTGAGGTAGGTACCTGTACACCGGTACACTAGCTGTTAACTTTGTTTCTCATCACTGCATAAATTAAGCTACATTGCTTATTTTCCATATTGTCAAGATTTAACTTTATGTTACAGTGAAACAATATTCACGTAACAAAATTATCAGCCAACTTTTAGTACCTTCTTAATAATATTCTGTAAACATAACAGTTCACATGCAAACATTCGTAGTTAAACGTAAATAAATTTGCTGCACAAGGGAATGTGAGCAGAGTGTGTATTTGTTTTTGCCAATGCTCCATGCATCATGGCATGAATAGATTTATTATAGGTTCAATGCAAATGCTCCACGCATCATTGCATGGATAGATTTATTATAGGTTCAATGCAAATGCTCCACGCATCATTGCATGATTTTTAAATTCTCGTAGACATGGAGACTGGGAGACAGGGATGTTGCTGTGGTCTGGGCGGTCTTGTACGCCGTGGTCCACAGAGGCTCTAAAGGAAATGGGATACAGGTCGATGCTGCGGTCTGGGCCTTATTGTTATGACCGTGGTCCGCAGAGGCTCTGAAAATGACGGGAATGGAGGGTACACAAGGAATAAAATAATTTAAAATGACGAATATAGAGGGTACACAAGGAATGAAATAATTTGTACAGTGTTACAGACGATTCAAAACTATTACGTTTTATAATTCGGATCCCGAATTGTTAACCGAATATCACTTATCCGTAACAGTCCCCGCGCTGTTGCTAACGCTGCGAATCTAGTTCAATGAAAGCTCAGTATCGTCAATGAATTTTGATAACTACCACATCGCGTATTTACGCGTACCGGAATAGAAAGAACTTAATGAACGCTAGTGCCACTAAGTTTTTAAACTAGCATACAAACAGGCACTTCGCCTTGAATAAATTGCACAAGATTCACAAAAATACCTCAAAGACAAATAATCAGCGATAATAATAATTAAGAATTGTGATGTCGATTAAAGACACTGCCATACTTGGTTAGAATTACTAGGTATGGATTTTCGTAGATATCTCGTGGAAATCGCGTGACAATCTCATCGGATATCTCCGGATATCTCGTCGGATATCTCGTCGGACATCTCACGGATCACTCGCGGCCATCTCTTGGACTAACTCGCGGCCACCTCTTTGGATTAACTCACGGCTATCTCTTTGGATTAACTCGCGGCTACCTCTTGGATTAACTCACGGCTATCACTTGGATTGACTCACGGATCACTCGTGGATTGCCCGGGATAACTCGCGGATACCTCGGGATAACTCGCGGACAGCACACGGATAACTCGTAGATTTTTGGTATTTGTGGGTATCTCGTGAAAAACTTTTAAAAATAAAACTCAAGAAACTAAGAAATCTCGTGAAATTAGAAGTAATCTCTTGGATTATTCGTAAGTTGTAAGTTGCGTTTATGCGCATGCAAGTCTAGTTAAAATATGGTAGAAAAAGTTACGATTCACCTGTATTCTGATGTCATGTCTCCATCGCCTTTTTCTTGGTTTGGTTGCACGTGTTGGCCCGTTCGTGTAGATACCACGGACGCGGCTTGTGTGTCAGCATAATCTTCAGGAGTTGGTAGTGATGAGTCATCTCTCGCCAATACGGTGGTGTGCCAGGATAATCTTCAGGAGCTGGTAGTGATGTGGGGACCTCTGCTGCGTCTGGGCTCGGCTGCATTGCCCATTTGTGCTGGTCCTTCAGGTGACAAGCGGGTGAGAAGGCTAGGATTGGAAAGCTAGGTTGTTCCGTTCCAATCCCACTCCATCTGTGCTGGTACTTCAGGTGACAAGCGGGTGAGAAGGCTAGGATTGGAAAGCTAGGTTGTTCCGTTCCAATCCCACTTCTGATGACGGGGCGGCGAGTCCAGGGGTCTTTTTAAAAACGGTGACGTCACCACCGGTGACGTCAACATCTTCAGCATCATGGTGACCGCTCACCCCTCGTAGAAAGAAAACACGAAGTAGCTCGATTTATCTCAACCATTTATTGCGGCAAAGTTATATGGGAGATCTGAACGGTCCGACGGTAGGCGTAATACTGGATGTTTCCAACAGTCGGTCGCTCGTATTTATAGCAAAACAGATTGTGACAAAGAATCTTTATAAAACTTGTTAGATCTTGTCATTCTACTTTAGATTTTAATCTTCAATTGAAATTCATTACTTTTTATTAACATGGGGCCCAGGAGAGCACTCATGATAGTTAAAATAAATGACTCTAGGCGCCCATTCCAAGTAATAGGCCGTACAAGAAGAATGGGCAAGAAACTTGTCGGCAATCTTTTAAAAAATTGTGTTTACAGTGAATTTGTTCAGTTTTACAATCATTTGTCTAGTTTTAACAATTCAATGAGTAATTAATGGTTCACAAACATTAATTAGATAATCAAAGTTTAAGTGAAATTATTAACAATCCAATGAGTAATTTATGGTTCTAAACGTTAATTAGTAAACCAAAGTTAACATGTTTTGATTGTTGTCATTTTACACCGTCCATGAAGCTCGCCTGTGACGTCGTTGCTCCGATATATATATATATATATAGTTTATGGACCGGAGAGTAACATAGGCTACTTTTTATCCTGGAAATATGCACGGTTCCTGTGGGAACGCGGGTGAAAACCACGGGCAGAAGCTAGTTTTAACATAAATGGTTCTACCGTCGTTCACCACGGTTTTCGCACGGAAATCACTTCGCGAAATTAGTTATTCGGTCAAATCAATGAAAATTGAACTTCATTGTGTAGGAAATGCAATTTATAACAGATTACAAGTAAAAGTTGTCGTCGTCGCAAAACTTGTTTTAGAGATTAGTTTTCGTTCTCGTGAAAAAATTCAACAACGACCTACCTATTTCTAATTTTAACTTATCGAAATGTCAATTTAACGATCGCTATGGATCGCAAAGTTCCGTACTTTCACCATAGTACCTATCGACTAGTAAGTTTTGCCAATAGTTCTATTTATTCTAGAGTTTTTGGGCGCAGATTAAACTAGCGGAGCGCATTCGGCAGTCGAAAAAAGTGTTTGCAAATGCAAAACTAAATTGGAATGTAAATCAAGTCCGCCCGTTCTGTGTTCCTCTCGATTTTCGATACACCTGATTACAGAAACGAACTGGGGTTAGCATATACAAACAAAATCTCTACGACTGTGCCAAACTAAGTAAAACGTTTACAAAAATAACACCGACGATGTCCTATACTATTCTTTCCACTAATAATATAAATGCGAAAGTTGGTGTGTGTGAATGTTTGTTACCACGTATCTCCATGACTACTAAACCAATAGTTCTGAAATTTGATATACGTATACCATACGGACGAAGCCTTGGGCGGAAGCTTAAATACCTAATATAAATTTTACAGAATTGTCAGTTCACAGGCTAAAATTCAGCGGGTAAACAATCAATCATCCCGTTTTTCTACCCTTAGCAGTGGGTTTTTTTTAATTTAAATGGGACCACCTTCAAAACGTACCGCAGTCCAATGAAAAAAGAATCATCAAAATTGGACTACTCTGTAAACAAAAGTTACATAAAAAAAAACACGACTGCCCTAGCCAGTGTCACTAGGGATGATGTAAGGATTCTAACGATGCCCCATACATCCAAATCTGTTCCGGCGTTTACATGTTTTGGTGGTATAAAGAAACTCGCATACATACATAAACGAACCAACATACATACCCCTACACACTCCTTTTTGTGCAGTCGTGTAAAAATTATGCGTGATCACTGGTCATACATAAAATATTATTATTATGATAAAGAGAGGAGATTTCACCCAACTTCCATTTATCATCATCATAAGCCTTATTACGCTCCCACTGCTGGGATATCGGCCGTCTCCCCGAGAGAGTGTATTGGCATAACACAACACGCGTGCGGCACACAGTGTTACATGTTTTCGAATTTTGCGATTCTTGAACTTGAGAGTTTGATAACGATGTTTTCCTTCACAGTTTTAGAGCTAGTGTGATAAATCCGCATATCTTTATCTTTGGTGCAGGGCCGAAGCGAAATTCGAACAATAGTGCGTCGGATTGAAAGTCGTACCAAAACTTGTCGTTCGGCCACACTCGCTCACATCATATTATATCTAGCGCTCAACTTCCTTGGTTGATTATAATCATAAGTAAACTTTCCATGTATTGTACAGACCTTACCTTTTTGTTACTATCAAAAGGATAGCACGTCTGTTTGGCTTAAGGAAACTTACGAGCTCGATTTGCCGAAGTTTTATGAGGAAACCATTCTGTCAACCAATTGACATAATGACCTAACAATTGGTCCAAGTTTTTCTTTGTTGGGTTAAAAGTACGCACCAAGAAAACACAATCTGGAAAAAAGGAAAACTACTTGGAAACGTTAAATAAAATTATGGTTAGCAAAATTGAGCTTCAGGTGGTACGCATTAGGTACAGGAATTTGGATTTCTTGAGTAAACGGTCCTACCACAAAATAATTAAACACACTCTAAAATATACTACATGATAAACAGCGTCTAATCTTTAAACAAGCCAATGCTTTAGTCGCGTTTTTAAATACTAACATCCACAAATCTTGATTTAACTTAGTATCTAACCATTATCCATTCAATTCTGCTGTGACATTACTAATCATTTTAGACGATTATCTTTAGACACTAGCTAAACAGGCGTCTAAAAGCTGTTTTTTGTGGTAACACTGTAAATCTCTATAGTAAGTGTGCAAGAGACGGAGGGAAATATCACTGGAATGGCAGATATTCAGCTGTTTAATATCTGCCATTCCAGTGATATTTCCCTCCGGCTCTTGCACAATTTTTTATTATACTATTGGGGAACGAGACGAAGGGGTTATTTGCCTGATGGTAAGCACTACGCAAGCCTATATAACAATTGCAGTGTCACTCAGAACTTTAAAATGCAAAGCCCTGCGTGGCTCTGCAGATCGCTCGTTGCTCTGAGGCATTTAATTTTCATTAACTAATTTGGTCAACAAACCGGTACACAGTAATGCTAGCAAGGTGGTGGTGCCACCCAGATGGACATTCAGCTGAGTTAAGCTTACTTGGTAAAAGATAAGTCCAAATCTGTGACATTTGGGACGATGTCATGCCGTGACCATGATAATATCTTGTAAATTGTACGTTTTGCAATGCGTGCTCGTATTATAAAAATAGACGACTTTTTTACTCCATCAAGCTCATTTGAGCTTGTATCTAAGTAATATTGCAGCAATAAAAGTGATGATAATTAATGAAAATAACAATACATTTCAGTATCTTTAGCATTTTGTTCAGATCCTACAACTCCAGCGTCGAATAATTACTTTTCCAAAGTTAAACAGCGTTATAACAATGCCAGTAGTCATTTATAATAACAACGGTAGAGTTACATTGTCACCATGAGTAATTTAAACTTTCCAGATTAGAAAACTCTGATAGGTCACGCGAAAACAAAAGTCACATTCACACTAAAAATATCTATGAAGTTGCCCTTTGTTTTTGACGTGACAGCAAAATAACCCGTCTGCCGTAGGCCATTAGATATGTTTCTGATATGCCTTATAATATTTATACAGTTAGTGATGAAAAGTCGTAAAAAAATTTACCATTGCTTGTTTTCATAGATATTACAAGAAAGAAAAAAATACAGTAGTATAGCCAAGTGTTTATTGAAAAGACTTATCTTTAAAATATTATACAGAAATGACACAGAATCTTGTAAAAAAATTTACAAGATTCGACACAACACATTTTTCGTGGGCAAAAAATCTGCCGAAATATTTACTTAATCTCGAAAAGCTCAATATTTTGAGCGACAACTATCAAATTTTTTGTAACAAAAAAAGGAAATTTAATCGTCTAAAAACATAATTATGTAAAAATGTTTTAAATTTATGGTGTCTCTTTTTCTTAATTAAATAAAAGCTACGAAATAACTTTCACCTAAAAGCTAACGCATCACCATTTTCGACCTTATTTCAATACAAAAGATTGATACCTAAATAGTGTCTTAATAAAGGCTTTTAGCGTCAAAAGCTTCAGCAAATTTAGCGCTGACAAGCTCTTATACTTTAAGAAAAACCTATGGTTAATAGGACTACAGGTGCGGAATTGGAAACAAAAACTACATCTTCTATACATACAAATAAATAAAATTGAAGTGTCTGTTTGTAATATCAAAATAACAGTTACTAAACGCATGTGAATAAGTATAAATGGTGCCTTAAAGAACAAGTTTTAAAATTTTTGTCTGTCTGTCTGTTTCGGCTTTAGCGGTACTTTCACTGGGCGATAGCTGATGTTATAAAGAGTAACTAAGGCTACATGAGCGAAGCCGCGAGGCACAGCTAAATATAAATAAATTTACTAACTAAATTACTCTTCGAAAATATTACATTGTTATGAGTGGTTGTATAAAATATTGGAACCTACCCAATCATGTCCAATTTATAGCTAAATCAAGGCCCAACTTTTTCAGAAGTAACAAACCGTTTACATAATTTGCGTCGCATAAAAAACGTAATATATTCCAGCAATCCTGAAAAAGTTTCAGTACGGGCACAAATCGAGGCATGAATACAAGATCTTCGTTTACGAAACACATAACTCTCTGAAGTCTGCTTAAAGTAACGTCCTGCATTCGAATGAATGAGAATGAGCGCTGCTTTCTACATACTGGTATTTAAAACAAAACTTTTTTTACAAGCTTTTATTTAACTTGTATGTATATAGGTCCAATCTTGCTAACTAGTAATCTTGTTAGTGGGGGGACTAACTCTTCTGCGAGTGTCCGTCTGGGTTGTTCCCACCGCTTTGCTCGTGAAGTCTGTGACCAAGCAGTAGTGTGCAAGCATTACTGTGTTCCGGTTTGATGAGCAGAGTATCCAGTGAAATTACTGGGCTTATGAGACTTAATACCTAATGTCTCAGGGTAACGAACGCGGGGTGCTATGCCGGGGAACCTCCACGTGGTGCACCCTGGGTACCTGCCAGCAACCTCTCCTGGTTGACTTTTCGGTCCCGGTGAGGTTGCTGACAGGTAGCTGATAACCCGGCGAGGTGGGCCCCTCCGCGTGCCCCTCTGAATGGGTCAGCAGAGGGCTCAGCGGACGGGGCGTATGGGCTGGGCGGGGCCCGAAGGCCGCAGTGAGTGACGGCGTGCCGGGGCGCTGCGAAGCGCTCCGGCACTGCGAACAACCGGACGAGAAGGGTGACCGAGAGGTGGGGCGCGCTGTTCGGTCGAGCAGCGCGCCAACAATGGACGGGACTAGGCGTACGGGGCGAGGTGGATCGCGCTGTCTCCCAGCGTGGGACCAGGTGTATACCCCCCCCCCAGGGGTATAATATACCTCCTGCTCCCGCTGGCAGCGCGCCAAACAGGACGAGACGTAAGAGGAGTAGACCCCCGCTCTGACGGGTATTACTTGGGGCGGGGGTTGCCTGGACGTGACAGGGAGAAGTAAGCCCCCACTCTGACCGCGGGAAAGCGCTTGGTGTAGGGGCTTTATCGGAGTGGACGTTGTAACGTAACGTTACCTCACGTTTATTTAGATATAGTTATAGCACTCTTATTACATAATTTAAAACTTAAAATATTACATAAATGATACTTATATTATATTATAAAAAATATTTACTAAATTAAATTCGTTATAAAATATTAAAAAAAAAAACCTTCAACGTACACACAGACGGAGCGATAGTTTCATATAGGTATAAATTCACAGCTGAGTCTTTTGTTTTCGCGCTCGGTCAATGACCGGCCGCGGCCGCCCCTCCCGGCACACCGGCAGCGGGCTCAGACCTCAATGAGCTTGGAAGCGAACGCACGTCTGTTTGTTGCGCCAGCGCTTATGAATTTTAAAGATTTTACGAGTACTATACTACCTATATTTCATTATCCAAGAACTGAAGGATATTATTTAAGTGTTTCGTGTTCCCAAACTGGGTAAGTTGTGCATTAATCTCTCGATATTTTTTGTAGAATGTAACCGTTACAGTTTGAAAGGTGACGGACAGTTTTTAAACCAGCTTATAGTACTTTAGCAATGTTAGTATGTACTTTACTATATTAATTGTGCAAAGTGATGATCTCGTAATCTAGTACATAGTTATTATTATAAATATTTGTAGATTTGTTTTGTAGTCGATATCTAGCCTAGCATCTGTTACCGTTTCTGCTTTCTTGACCTATCCTGACCGCCCTGATATCTTTCTGCCTCGCAAAAGTAATGTAGTAGGTAATAATAGTCTGGTTTACTTTACGCTCTTCCAGCGTCTCCCTGTACGGCGTGTATCCTAGCAGCGTCCTAATACGGCTTTGTATTACGCGTTCCAGGAACACCTTATAGAATAAAAACCGAAGAAGCTAATAGAACCCCTGTGCCACTGTCGACCGCAGCGGTTCCGAGTGCACCCAGCTGATACATGATACCTGACTAGCATAACTAGGACCCGGAACTACAACCAGGAAGATCGCAAGGAGAGTGCGGTAATCTGGACCAACTTAAAGTGCGCGTGAACCCTAGGCCGACCTCACGACCCTATTCTATTAAATTGCTTTGCTATTTTATTTATTTCTTTTCTTTTCTTTCTTTTTTTTTGTTCCCGCTCTTCCAGCGGTGACAATGGCGCCCATATACGTGGTCTAAGGTCATGCTCTGCACTTTATTTTGTGTTACTTATATGTTAGTTTTGCTGTGGTGACGGTTTTCTTGGTGTGTTGTTTTTGTAAAGACGTTACAAATTAGTCAACAACTTGTGTGCCAAAAATACATTATAGTTTTCTGTTAATGATATTATTAGCATTTTAATGAAATTTAATTATAGTTAGCATAATTGTATTCAAATAACAGTCCAATATTGATGGAGTGTCTTGGCACATAAGTTGAAGACGGGTATGATATTGCACTATTAGTTTCACCTGACTTCACTTGTTTTTTTTACTTTTATGGTGATTGTTTTTTCTTTCTTTTTCTACTGTTATTTATTATTGCATTTGTAGCGTTCTGTAGCAAAAGTTGATTATTTGTAACAGAACGGAGTTTGCTTTGGCTATTTTTTTTAAAATTAATTATTGTATTTATTTTGTTTTTTCACTTCGAACGATTTTTGCACAACATACCCAAGTATACCTAAGGTATCCTAGATACCTTTTCGTTAAAATGTCTTTTCCTATTAAATACTTACTTCTTCAAAAATCGGAATTAAGCTATGAAGTGGCTATTCGGGGTGAAACTCCGTCAGATAATGTTGAGGGATTGAGGCGACAGGTCACAAAATTGACACAGCTGTATCCTGCTGATGAAATTCTCGATTCTGTCTTTGAATTTTCTGATGATTCTATTGGGTGCAATAAATTATTGGATAAAATTAAAGTAAACTTGGAATCTCTTATGGCTAGTTATAATGAATCGCTTTTCAACAGAACTAGGTCTTGGTTGAATCATTTATATTATCGAATTCAAAGAATAGAGAAGCCAGATGCTTCTGAAGACTCCGCCTTACTATTAAAATTTCAGAGGTGTTTTGATAGCTACAATGCAATTTTATTAGGATTTTCTAAAAGTAATACTTGTCAATCTAAAGCTTCAGCTTCTGCGACCGAAGAAGATTATGTAGTTGTAGACAAACCAAATCTTTCTGGTTTAAATATTTCAGTTACATGTGATCGCGGGGTTAATAGCGACTTATCTAAAATTAAATACGACGGAAAATCGTGTGTCCGCGCCTTTATTCAGAAGTTAGAAGAATTTAGAATATCTAAGAATATTTCTGAAAGTAAGATGTTGCTTTCTGCCGTTGACTTGTTTAGCGGTGATGCCCTACACTGGTATCGTAGCGTCAAAGACCAGGTAGTTGATTGGCCGGCTTTAATTTCCCATCTTAAAGACGATTTTGACGTCCCAGACTATGATTATCGCATGTTGTCTGAAATACGGGATCGAACTCAAGGAGATGATGAAAGCATTACCATTTACATATCTATAATGGAGGGTATGTTTTCTCGGCTGAGTAAATCTATGTCTAGTGAAGATAAGCTTGATATTATAATTCACAACATACGACCTTGCTATTCAACTATTATTGCTGCTAGTCCTAATATAAGTAATATAGAAGAATTACGTACTGTTTGCAAGAATTATGAACGCATTAAAGTCCGTTCAGATAATTACAAAGAGCCCCCATCATTTAATTCTAAATTGTTGGCACCTGAATTCTGTTATCAATCGCAAAAGCGTAAGGAACAGAATAAGTTCTTTTACGGTCACTACAATAGCACGAATCAATCAAAGCCGTTTAAAAATGAGACTCAAATGAAATCAACGGATTTTAAAATGTCTGAAATTTCTGAAATTTCCACTCCTTATTGTTTACGGTGTCGTGTTAACACACATCACATGAAGGATTGTACGGCTGAACGAACTATTTTCTGTTTTGGATGTGGTGAAAAGGGTGTTCGCAAACCTGACTGCCCAAAATGTAAAAAACCACAAAGTCTCAGTCCAAATTAAAAAAACTAGATTCTGAAAATTGCAGGAATTCAACCGATCATTCTGATAGCTCGGAGTGGAATGATTGGTTGTTGTTTCTTAAAAAGTTCTTTTCTTCTTGTTCTAATTCTGTTTCTGCAATTTTCAATTCTAGGCCGAGAGAGGATCCCCGTCCATATGTCAAAATAGGAATTAGTAACGATTTAAATATGTATGGTTTGCTTGATTCTGGTTCTGCTGTGACTATTTTAGGCAACAACTCTCATAAGTGCTTACTTCAGTATGATCTAACACTATTTACTGACAGCCAAATAACTGTTACTGCTGCAGGAGGCCAGAAAATAACTTCTATAGGGTACATTCTGTTGCCAGTAACTTTTGAAGATAGTTTTTCTATAATTAAGGCTCATGCTATCCCGGATATCGAAACCACATTGATTTTAGGTGTCGACTTCTGGAATATTTTCAATATTTGCCCAAAATATTTAACTACGGAAGAAAATTTATTTGATAGCGATCCTGGTTTGTCTGAAATATCGAAATCTTCCGATATTCATTTGCATGCTTATGAAAACCTCGATGATCATCAAAAACTAATTGCTGATGACGTCGTCAAGAAGTACTGCAGTATTTCTTTTACTGAGAAGGGCTTGGGCAGAACGCATTTGATAAAGCATCGCATAAATACTGGTGATGCTGAACCAATTAGACAGCGTTACTACCGAATGTCCCCAGAGAAACAGAGAATCATCACGGAACAGGTTGATGAAATGCTTTCCTTAGATGTCATCGAACCTTGTGAAAGTCCGTGGTCTTCTCCTGTCTTGGTTGTCGGCAAGAAGGATGGAAATCCTCGCTTCTGCTTGGATAGTCGTAAACTGAACTCAGTCACGAAAAAGGATGCGTATAGCTTGCCATACGTCTCTGAAATCCTAGATAACCTAAAAGATGCTAGATTCCTGTCTAGCATCGATTTATCTAAGGCCTTTTGGCAGATTATGATTGACGAACCAGACCGGGAGAAGACTGCATTTTATGTTCCCGGACGAGGCACTTTTATGTTCAAGTCAACTGCTTTTGGACTTACTAATGCTCCAGCCACACAGCAAAGGTTAGTAGACCTTCTCTTTGGCCCCGAATTTGAGTGTAAAGTGTTTGCCTATCTTGACGATGTAATAATAATAAGTAAAAGTTTTGAAGAACACGTGTCGCTTCTCCTACGAGTTCTTGAAAAACTGCGTCTTGCAAATCTTACAATCAATCTAGAGAAGAGTCATTTTTTCCGGAGCAGGCTTCGATATCTAGGTTACGTTGTTGACGCTCAGGGCTTACGAACTGACCCTGACAAGGTTAAGGTTATACTGGATTACCCTACTCCTTCTAACAAGAAAGACGTGAAACGTTTCCTTGGAACTGCTTCTTGGTACCGGCGTTTCATACCTCAGTTCAGTACAATCGCAGGTCCCTTAAATAAGCTCACTTCAACAAAGAAAAGCTCTCCACCATTCCAATGGACCCCTGAAGCTGAAAAGGCTTTTCTCGAGCTAAAATCTCGTCTTGTGCAAGCGCCTGTATTGGCATGTCCCAACTTTGACTTCCCATTCGAGGTACACACTGACGCCAGTAGCTTTGGTGTCGGTGCAATGCTCGTGCAAACAATTGATGATGCAGAACACCCAATTGCATACATGAGTCGTTCGCTGACTAAGCCGGAGCAAAATTACAGCACTACTGAGAGAGAGGCTCTTGCTGTAATAACCGCTCTGGAGCACTGGCGTTGTTACCTCGAAAATGGTAAAACTTTTAAAGTTTTTACCGACCATTCTGCTTTAAAATGGTTTATGTCCCTTTCGAATCCAACTGGTCGACTGGCAAGATGGGGTCTTAGACTTTCCTCCTTCAACTTCGAGATTGAACACCGTCGTGGGAAGGACATGGTCGTCCCTGACGCCCTTTCAAGATGTGTTCACGTGAATGCCCTCGTTAATAGTGGTTCCCCTATTGCTTCTCCCCCTGCTACTCAAGACACCTGGTACCTTAACATTTTCAATGGTTGTCAAGAATCGCCTATCAGTTTTCCAAATTATAGGGTTGAAAACGGTTGTTTGTTTAGGTATATGAAAAACAAAAACGTTCTAACCTCAGAGTTTGATTGGAAGGAGGTGATTCCGGAAGAGCAACGAGAGCAGACTCTTTTTCAATGTCACTCAGAGCCTACAGCTGGACATTTCGGCGTGTTCAAAACATACAAGCGTTTGGCACTTCGTTACTACTGGTCTGGCATGTATTCTGATGTCGTTAGCTTTGTATCACGCTGTGATACCTGTCTCGCTTATAAAATACCTACCCACGGTACTCTTGGAAAAATGGGTAGGCCTAAAGATGTTTCTCGACCTTTTCAAGTCATATCAATCGACTTAGTTGGACCCTTACCCAATACTAGAAGGCAAAACAACTACATTTTCGTTGTCACGTGTTGTTTCTCAAAATATTGCATGTTTTTCCCGTTACGCCGAGCTACTGCTGAGCTAGTATCAAAACACTTAGAAAATGATGTGTTTTTGGTTCATGGAATTTGTCAAACCGTTATTTTGGACAATGGCTGCCAATTCATTAGTCATGAACTGGACAGACTCTTTAAAAAATATAAAGTGCCAAAAATACACTTTACACCTAAATATACCCCTCAAATTAATACGGTAGAGAGATATAACAAAACCATAGTTACGGCTGTATCAACTTTTGTTAATGACGATCACCGAACTTGGGATCTGAATCTTCCTCAAATTCAGTTCGCTATGAATAACTCCGTCAATGAAAGCACTGGGTATACGCCTGCATTTTTGGTACATGGTAGAGAGTTGGTAACGTGTGGTTCACATTACATAGAAAATGAAAATTCTCCTGAATTGATTTTTCTACCTAGAGACGCTTATGCCGAGAATTTGGGTCACTTGTCTCGCATTTTTGATAAAGTCCAAGCTGCACTCTGGCAAGCTCATGTAAAAAATACTAAACGCTATGACACACGTCGGAAAGAATTCGAATTTAATGTTGGTGATGTCGTTTGGAAGCGCTGTTATTTCCAAAGCGACAAAGACGCTCACTTTAGTAAAAAATTAGCACCTAAATATCAAAAATGCCGCGTCAAAGCAAAGCGATCTCCTTTGGTTTATGTTTTAGAAGACATGAATGCGCATGATTTAGGTGTTTGGCATATTAAAGACCTTAAAATAGTAGGTAGCTATTCGAATAATTAGTATTCAAGTCATAATTATAAGTTGTAGTTTTAATCGGATTTTACTGTAGCCACGTAAAATCCTTTTGTAAAGGAGGGGGTACTGTAACGTAACGTTACCTCACGTTTATTTAGATATAGTTATAGCACTCTTATTACATAATTTAAAACTTAAAATATTACATAAATGATACTTATATTATATTATAAAAAATATTTACTAAATTAAATTCGTTATAAAATATTAAAAAAAAAAACCTTCAACGTACACACAGACGGAGCGATAGTTTCATATAGGTATAAATTCACAGCTGAGTCTTTTGTTTTCGCGCTCGGTCAATGACCGGCCGCGGCCGCCCCTCCCGGCACACCGGCAGCGGGCTCAGACCTCAATGAGCTTGGAAGCGAACGCACGTCTGTTTGTTGCGCCAGCGCTTATGAATTTTAAAGATTTTACGAGTACTATACTACCTATATTTCATTATCCAAGAACTGAAGGATATTATTTAAGTGTTTCGTGTTCCCAAACTGGGTAAGTTGTGCATTAATCTCTCGATATTTTTTGTAGAATGTAACCGTTACAGTTTGAAAGGTGACGGACAGTTTTTAAACCAGCTTATAGTACTTTAGCAATGTTAGTATGTACTTTACTATATTAATTGTGCAAAGTGATGATCTCGTAATCTAGTACATAGTTATTATTATAAATATTTGTAGATTTGTTTTGTAGTCGATATCTAGCCTAGCATCTGTTACCGTTTCTGCTTTCTTGACCTATCCTGACCGCCCTGATATCTTTCTGCCTCGCAAAAGTAATGTAGTAGGTAATAATAGTCTGGTTTACTTAACGCTCTTCCAGCGTCTCCCTGTACGGCGTGTATCCTAGCAGCGTCCTAATACGGCTTTGTATTACGCGTTCCAGGAACACCTTATAGAATAAAAACCGAAGAAGCTAATAGAACCCCTGTGCCACTGTCGACCGCAGCGGTTCCGAGTGCACCCAGCTGATACATGATACCTGACTAGCATAACTAGGACCCGGAACTACAACCAGGAAGATCGCAAGGAGAGTGCGGTAATCTGGACCAACTTAAAGTGCGCGTGAACCCTAGGCCGACCTCACGACCCTATTCTATTAAATTGCTTTGCTATTTTATTTATTTCTTTTCTTTTCTTTCTTTTTTTTTGTTCCCGCTCTTCCAGCGGTGACAACGTGGGAGAAGGAGTCCCCGGACTGAAGGTCCTCTCCTTGAGGTCCGGGGACCGGCACACGGTCATTGATCGTGCGTCGAGAGTTGGGCCCCAGCCCTAGGCACCGCCCTTGCGGGTGCCGTGGTGGGTGGAGGGCCGTGGTGGTGCTCCGTCGAGCACGGGGACGGGGGCGCGGTCGAACCCCTCCGTCTCCTCCGGGAGGGCCTGGGGCGTCGGATGCGGGGGCATTCGGTGTCCCGCACCTTCTTATAGGTAGGGTCCTCCCGAGGCGGAGGCGATGCGCTTGCGTTGGGCGCATCGCCTGGCTGTGCGGGGGAGAGGTTCTCTCCCCGCGAGGCGGGTCCGCCCTGGGGGGCGGACGACGGCTGACGGGGTTCCGCGTGTAGTGCGTTAGTGGCACCGCAACCCCGTCCAGAAGCTGAGCCGTTTAACGCCCCGGTGGTTTTTTGGTGGGTAGTCCGCTGCGCAGTGGGCGAGCGGGAAGCCCACACTCTCTCCGTGACCTCCCCCGAGGCACGGAGGGGTAAGCTCATAAAGGAGTTTTTCCACCGGGAACCAAAAAAAAAAAAAAAAAAAAAAGGGTAACGAACGCACTGCAGTGCCGCGCAGGGCTTTGTGTTTCAAAGTTCTGGGTGGCACTGCAAATGTTATGGGCCGGCGTTATGCTTACCATCAGGCAAACGACCAGCTCGTCTCGTTACCAAATAATATTTAAAAAAATACTAAATTTGACCCACTTCCCGTTGTCCGATTGAGCCGAAATTACATAATGATGTCACAGAGCAAACTTCGAATAATATCTGAAATAACATCCCCAATCACACCTTTAGGGTGGTATTGTTTCATAAAATGTGTATGGACCACCTCGAGAGTATACCCTTTCACACTAATAAAAGAATTTACAAAAATGTTGACCAATCCATAATTGACCGAAAAATCGGTGGCAATCCTTCTAATATTATACTTGCGAAAGTGTGTTTGTACGTTTGTTGGTTTGTCCTTCTTTCACACAGCAACGGAGCAACTGATCGACGTGATTTTTGATATAGTTTATGGACCGGAGAATAACATAAATGGTACTTTTTATCCCGGAGAAATGCAATATTCCTGTGCATGGGAACGCGGATGAAAACCGCGAGCAGAAGCTATTATTATATAAATAAAAATACATCATACCGTCCAATATAGAACCTCCTCCTTTTTTGAAGTCGGTAAAAGAACTAAATTTAAATCGGTCCATCCGATTAGTAACTACTATGCCATACACACAGTGGCGTATTTTAGGATTCAGCGCCCCGGGCCTGCAGCCCCACCGCCCTTCCGTCGCGCTTGTCACTATATACGATAGCCCCGCGTCTTGGTGTCTATCAAACTTACACCCACGACCACCTTACGAGATTTAGGCTCTTATTAAGAAATAATGTTAAACGGGGGTTCAGTTAAACATACTTTATTCTTTGTTGCTCTTTGACCATTTAAACTGAATCGAAAGAAACAAAACAGAGTTTAACTAAGTATTCAATTGTTTATTAATAAGAGCCTTTTTTAAATTTCTTCTGCTTGCGCCGCCCCTCGCAGCCTGCCGCCCCGGGCCATGGCCCTTTTGGCCCTAGGGTAAATACGCCCCTGCATACACAGACACGCAGCTATACATACATTAAACTTATAACAACTTTTTTGCGTCAGTTGATATGCGGCTTATAGATAAACTGATAATATTGAGACATTGTAACGGGATATTTACCATGATTATTATTGAACGATGAGCACCCGATATTTCGACGCTGTTGCAAGCATCATGTTCACGGGAATACTGTATAGAGTATTCCCGTGAACATGATGCTTGCAACAGCGTCGAAATATCGGGTGCTCATCGTTCAATAATAATCATGGTAAATATCCCGTTACAATGTCTCAATTAGTAAATAACCGTGAAAGTTTAAAACAGTGTTTAACTGATAATATATTTCCGTATGTCCTACCTTCATCGGCTAAGAATACTTATTTCTTTATCCAAGCAGCGTTTTACGATCTATAAAATGAAGTGGGTTTATACTGAAGGAATGGACAAGAGGGCGTAGAATTGGCATGCCCGGTTGATGTGTTAAATAGCACTCTATCCAATCTTGTGAGATTTATCTTGAATTGAATTACTTGGAGTAATCACTTTCGACTCTATCTCTGTTTCATGTGAAAGCTTAAGCACTAGTACTCCCATTAGGTACGATATAGAAAAAGCTATAATAAATCACTACTAGATTTTAGGACTAACTCTTCTGCGAGTGCCAGTCTGCTGAATTGGCCCCGCCGCCTTTGAGTTTCAATGTTTTGAGTTATGGGCTGGCGTTATGCTTACTATCAGGCAATCCACCAGCTCGTCTCATTATCAAATAGTGTTGATAAACAAACTGCAAACCATGGTTTTACGTCTACCTAAACTATATTTTAACTGATACAAGGACATTTTTTTGCCAATATAAGTAAGTAACACATACTTAACAAGAAATAAAAATTAACAGGCTATTGGAAAAGGAATATTATACTCGTATTACGATTAATTATGTTTAGTGATGTTTGCCTCGTAGTCCTCATTACGAGTCATAGTCCTCATTAGTCCTTCAGCGAGTGTGCATGTGGACGGGGTCTGGGGACAATCGCTTTACTCATGTATATAATGTGCCTTCAAGCTGTAATATACAAGCAGTACTGTCTTCCTGTTTGATGAACAAAATAGTCTGTGAAATTAATTGCCATCACAAAAATTCATGTGTTCCAAATTTAAATTAGGTCGGTGAAGTAGATTCGCAGCAAATTGACTGTGACAGATTAACTATGGGAATACCGTTTCATTGCTTGGCTGAGCGAAAAGCTGGCTTATTTGGAAGAAAAATATACCTATAAACACTCAAATAAAAAAAAATAGCTACAGACATCCTGTAGTCTAAACAAATTTTAAAAACAGGTGCTTAAAACTTGAGTTTGCAACCAATCCGTATCGTTTACAGTTTCGAAAATTAATCGAAATCCTTTTCAGACGCTTTTACACGGATTTACAAGTTTTCTATATACACAGTTACCAGAGCGTTTGTGCCAACTTTTACGCTAAAGTGACACCAGACAGACTGCATTAGTGGGTGTTCTCTTTAGGGCTTATCGAAAGATGTGACCTTATTTAGCAAAAAAGAGTAAAAATATATCGATCTTAATACCAACAGAACAATTATTGTTCTTTTTATTTAATTTCGCTTAAAAGATTTATAACAAAACGTTACTTTGGCGAAATAATATTTGAACTTAAACTTTGACCTATATCTTGACTAAAAGCAGAATAAAAAATCTATTTACAAGAATGAAAAGAGTTTTTGTAAAACCACATTGGCGTAATAGAATAACAAGATTACATTATGTAAAGAAGTTCCAGGTTTTTTATTGAGTGAGGAGAAAAATCGTAAAAAAGAGTTTTGCAATATCACGAGCCAGACCACTTTTATAGTGATCTACCCAACCTTATTAAGTCAGCTTCCGACCCTTCTTCTTAAGCTGAGGTTATACTGACGACGCGTAGTTTTACTTAATATATTATATATTCACTGAGGCCGTGTAAATAAGAATAAGAACCACACCATCTCTTCTTATGGGTGCTGTAAGAAGTGGCTAGGCAAATATCCAGGGAAGAGCAGCACCATGGGGATAATGACTCAATTTTTATCTGACGTCAATCAAATAATTTTCTCATGAGCGTTAAAACGCCCCATACAAATTGGGCAGAACATCTGACATCACTTGTTCAACGCTGACCGTAAAGCTTTACTAAAAACATGCATTTTGTTGAATTGGCCGTAAAAAACTGCGTTTAAGTTCATAGTTGTAATACATTTTTTTATTAATTGAAATGTAAAGAATTTGATGGTATCATTCAAATTACTATTGGATGATAAGAAAACCCCGTTGTATTCGTGAAACTTTTAGATGCGGGATCTTTGTGTTTCAAAGTTCTGTGTGGCACTGCAATTGTTATGGGCCGGCGTTATGCTTACCATCAGGCAAACGACGCGCTGGTCTCGTTTGCCAAAAGTATAAAAAATAATTAGCAATTAATGGAGAAGTTAGCGATTGTCACTCATGGCCAGTGTAGCCTCGGCTTTAGCGGCATTCCAAATGTTTATGAAAGTGAAAATGTCTTTAAATGCACCTGTTTCCCAGTTAGAAAGAAAAATTGAACTGGTAATTTGTTAAAAAATATATGGAACTTAATTGCTTTGGAGTTTATGGTGAGTGCAAACGTTCATTTAATTTGAGTGGTTTGTTTTCCATTTGCGCTAAAATTGGGGTGACTCTCGGCGTTGGGTCATTTTTATGAGTTTAGTTCGTTATATTTTAAACATTACTGCTTTTTTGTTGAGTGAAATATTAGGTCATGTGTTGTAAATGCCATTCTGCCAGGAAATTACCATTACCAGGCGGTAGGACTAACTCTTCTGTGTGGGAACCTCCGCTTTGCTCGTGTAGTCTGCCGCCAATCAGTGATGTGCAAGCATTAGTGTGTTCCAGTTTGATGAGCAAAGTAGTCAGTAAACTTACTGGGCTTTGGAGATTTAGAACCTAATGTCTCAGGGTATCGAGCGTATTGCATTACCGTGCAGGTCTTTGTATTTCAAAAATCTAAATTGAACTTTTCGCTGATGACGCTGCAATTGTTATGGGCTGGCGTTTCGCTTACCATCAGGCAAACGACCCTCTAATAGTATAAAACAAAAAACTTTCCGAATAGAAAAAATAGTGAAACTTGATCGATCTATAGGCTGACTAGTTAAGTTGACCCAAAGAAGCTGAATATTTTGTAACAGGTCAGATGCTGTTCGAAATTATTTACAACATTCAAATAAGATGTTTTCAAATATTGATAGCTCATTGACGAACCTTTTACCACGTCTGATGAATATCTGAACAAGGCTGAACGTGAACTAAATTCAGAAGAACATATTTATACTATTATATATAAGTAAAAAAATAGAGCTGAGAAACTATACTATATATAGCTCACTGGTAGTGAGGTACCCGGCGATCTCAGGGTAACGAGCGCAATGTAGTGCCGCGCAGGCCAAAGTTGTGAGTTGCACTGCAGTTGTGCAATCATGCTTACCATCAGGCAAACGCAAGCTCGTCTCGTTACACAATAGTCATCATTATGAGCCTCTTACGCTCCCACTGATGGGATACCGGCCTTCTCTCAAAGAGAGAGAGGTATGGGCCATAATCCAGTGCGGCTTGGTGGATGTCACTTGTTCTCGAATTGTGTGGTTCTTGAACATGCGGGTTTCCTCACGATGTTTTCCTTCACCGTTTTAGAGCGAGTGTGAATAATACACAATCGTACATTGTATAAAATGGAGATTGTAAGCTACCATAGTAACCATGGTCTAAAGTCCTTTCAGTGACCGTCGTTTTCGTTTCGTGTTTGATCGTCGTGTTTATTAGTACCATCGATATAATGATCATTGCTTCGAATAATGCTAATACCGTGGTCCGCCCTTGTTTGGTGGTCGTAAATACCTGCCTGATGGTAAGCACAATGCCAGGCCTTAATAGTTGCAGTGCCACTCAGAAATTTGAAACGGAGAGGTCTGAGTGGCACTGCTGTGCGCTCGTTACCCTGAGACATTAGGTATTAAGTCTCATAAGCCCAGTAATTTCACTGGATACTCTGCTCATCAAACCGGAACACAGTAATGCTTGCACACTACTGCATGGCGGCAGACTTGACGAGCAAAGCGGTGATAACAACCCAGACGGACACTCGCAGAAAAGTTAGTCCTCCCACTAACAAAAGATCCTCCCAGTATCAATAGAGACATTCCAATATTTTTTGACGTTACGACATGAAACCGTTCACAGCCATACATTTGTGAGCCACACTTCCTTAACAAATTTCTTTTCGCTGGCTCCAAAAATCTCACGAAAATTTACCGAGACGTTATAATCATAATAAAATTTGCTCTACCTCGCTCTACAAAGTATTAGCAGACGTTGCCTAGCGTTTATGTATCCCGTCAATTTATCGCCGTGTAATATCGGGACAATTGCTATGTGAAGCCAACGAGACTCAAGGAATGTTGGTACGTCTCCTTCTAATTTATTAGACGTAATATTCGCTTCGGTCGAGACGACGTCTCTCGGTGCTCCCACCTGAAACACGCTCGAGATACACACAGCTTTAAGAACATAATCTTTATTACCTACTGGAGTACTCACAAAGAGTTCCTTTATTTTATTCCCGGTTGCGGTGGAGGTAATATATCCGGGATTACGTGTTGCCATGAAATATGCAGAATCTCTGAGCGGAGACGAATATATGATACGTCTTTAAGCAGCGTTGCGAGTTTTGAATCTGCGCTGTTTGTTCTTTTTTGATAAGTTATATTTGGAATTCTCAATTACAGAAAGTGTTTGGTTTGTTTATTTTTTGATACAAGATGGTAAGAATAATTCATGTGTGGGTGTCCATCTACATCCCCTTTCCTCGTGCAGTCTGCTACCAAATAGTAGTGTGCATGCATAAAAACATCCGGTTTTACGAGAAAAAAAATCGTTTTATTACTGGGCATAACATGAGACTTAGTACCTAATGTCTGAGGGTATCAAGCGCACTGCACTACCACGCAGTCCTTTGTGTTACTTTATGAGTACACCGCAGTTTTCCCATCTGTGCTGCCGAGTCTCTCGTCCTTACTTCGTTTATGCTCGTTACCTTGTAGTATAAAAAAGGCTAGTAAAAGTATTTAAAGTACAACTACTCGATTCACGATACCGGTATCTGAAAATGGATAAAAACATGGGCCTGGTCGACTAAAAACTAAAATCGGCCATTGCATCTCGGGCCCTGCTCATTGTAGGCCTCGTAGTTTCTCTTTTAACTCGCAAAGTTTTTATAGCTGGAAACCCATTACACTTTTCATTAAGAGTTTGTACTATAGCACCCAAACATCTTAATGAGTTAGGAAATTCACGCCAATGCGATGACTTGCCTGGTAAAAATTTAACTCATTCCTAAAGACTTATAAATAACCTGACAAGAAAAACAGCTATTTGTTAAAAAAACACGACAGATATTATGTTTTTCCAATTTACTGCTTTGGAAAGACAATTCTTATTACGATCCGTCATACAATTTAATCCCTCGTGAATTTGTAAGCGCCTGAATATTTTATCGTGCATTGTGCGGTGTATAACCCAAGAGCTAGACAGGACACCGACAAAAAACCTGTAAGTTTTTCAAAAAACTACGCCGTATGAGATTGACTATAATACTATTACTAAGCTCTACTTGTGATAGCGTTTGCGTTCGTTCACGATAAGACTGTAAATAGAACTAAAAGGTAGAAGTTAACGTTCTGTAAAATTTATTTTCAACGGGCTAAACGCCCTAATTACTAATTGCCTATATTACGTTATAGTTATAGCTATTGTATAAAAACTACATCTAACCTAGCTACAAAAACAATTGGATAATCTACAAGCCAATGTAGACCTATAGGTCTACATTGGCTTGTAGATTATAAAGTGGCCTAGAACATTTGGATTATCTGTATACAGATAATCCAAATGTTCTAGGCCACTACCAGTTGGCAGCGTAACCTGCATGCTGGCAGCATTGCCTCGTTGAACCGCAATACGCCAGATAATTACCAGCATGTTAGTTATGCGTCGTCCACCAGGCGGTTCGACAAAATATTTTGTTACGCTGATATTAATTCACGCACTCTTTTTGGCTCTCATCAGCTGTTGCCGAATTATTGATTGTGACGGACGCACCGCCTCGCGAATTAATAGTTAATTATGCGGTTTTATCAAAATATGCCGGCCGAGCCGCGGTTTGATCTTTTCAACACGAACCAGATTGTTTGACTTACTGCGGTTCGGATTGTTCGCTCTCTGATAGTAATACTTAGTTTTATCAATGTATTGAGTGTTTGAAAATTTTCTATAAATCTGAAAGGAATTAATATCTTCCAGTTACCTTTTCACCGTTTGTAAAATATGGGAAGACATAGGATAATAATTTTTTTACTCGATAGGATAGGGTTTGATTACCTCGCCTTGGCCCCAATTCTACTAAACAAATGGTTTAAAAACAACGGTTTCGTCGCAAAATGACGGCGGCTTTAGGCACTTTCGGTGTTTATAGCACAACCTTTTTTCTATTTCGATATCTATTTTCGTTTTTCTATCTATCTATTTGATATTGTTATTTGATAACGAGACGAGCTGGTCGTTTGCCTGATCGTTAGCATAACGTCGACCCATAACAATTGCCAGTATCACTCAGGACTTTGAGTTCTCTGGTCTTGGATGCTAGTCTTGTGTATCTGTGAGTGTCTATGCCACCTGCGACACAGTGAATCCAAGAGCAAAGGGGGTGAGTGTCTATAAACAATTACGGAACTTTACTCTCTCTCAAAAGGCAAGACATATCGAGACGAAAACTATATTAATAAATTCATTGATTAGTGTTAGTGAGGAAATTTATGTTTTTATGATTTATTAAAATGGTATTATGACTAATTGCTGCAAGATAGCTTATCTATCGTTCAAAGTACAATTCAGTACAACGTGCCATATCGTTCAGTTCATCAGCTAAATGACAGTTGGAAAAATGCCGTCTCAGTGTGGAATTTTTTAAATTGCTTTCCTTTGTCATTGAAATTGCTTTAGTGCGTTTTCTGAAAATCCAAAGCTATTGTTGCAGGATTACAGCTGAGGCAGCCCTTGAATTTTGTGAAAAACCTGACATAAATGTTGTCAATTCATTTTAATGGTTGTGTAGATTATTCGGTGGGAGCTCTTGTTACATGTATCAGACACAGTACAATAACGTTTTTGTAAATGTCAGAGATTAGCGGTAACAATCAAACTTTACCTTTACCTTTTTTAGATACCTAGCAAAGATATACACACATACTCTTGGAGGAGTATTGCCCGTATCGGTACTTCCACCAGTAGGTAGTTCAATTCAACGCCTTTTACGAATCGCTTTGCTGAGACGAAAACAACAAGTCTGAGAACAAAAGACAACTTGATCAACACGCAGCTTATGAGGGTGCTACAAGGGTGCTACACTTTACAAAGACGCCACTCATTCATTTGTTTCCCCAACTTGGCACTGCAAATGAGCTCCCTAACTAATTAGCTCATACAATGTGTACTTTGTGTACTGCTATTTAACAAGTACGCGTCAAAGTCATCCAATATCCAGATACTAATTAATTACCTACATTGATTAATTTGTTGCGAGTTTTATATTCGTAAAACCTGTTTTCATTAATGAAATCGATACTAAAATTATAAATGTTAAGTAAGTATACCAATTATACCACATAAATTATAATCAATTTCTCTCCGACAATGCACGTTCCGGCTTTCAGCCGGCGAAGTTATAGACACGTGGCTTTCAAATCACCTAACTTGATATATTTGCAGCGAGAGCTGCACTTATGTTATAACTGGAGCTTAGCGTATATTAACTTGGCTTGCTCGGGGCATGTTCTGTTTTTAATGGAGGTACGGTCAGTAGCAAAAGTAGTTGATTATTTGTGGACCGACGAAAACCCGAACCCGAACGTCCGGAAGACGTCCACTGCTTTTTTTTGTGACGACTTATGATGATGATGAAACTTTTTGATCGAAAAAGCGCACTGGCCAAGAAGTTTGGCTTACGTTTATACATAAAAAAAGCTTTTTGTTTTTGGCTCCACGCGATTTACGTAGGTAGCCAGTGTCAAGTTATAATAAATCTCTAGTTTTGGTGCATGAAAGTCGTCAAAGTCACGTTAAAGCCTAGTCTAGGCGTGGTCGAGTCGAAGTGACGCTTACGTAAAGCTGTGGATACTTTACTGAATGCTTCTATGGAGATTTGGATAGAAAACGAAAATACACGTTTTTCGTGTGTGTACTATTTGCCTTACACTCATGCACGTTACGTTTTTACGTTACGTTACGAACACTTAATGGTTAATAATCCACCATTATTACACATTTAACACTCGATAAAACATACACAATATGATTCAAACTAGCAGACTTCTATTTTTAAACGACTTAAAAAAAGGGGAGGAAGTTTTATGTTCAACTGTATGATAATTGTTTGAAATGGTATACTTAGGTGGTCCCATATGAAACTAGCGTCTACCCGCGGCTTCGCACGCGTGGAATCAGTATAAAACGTGGCAAATAGCGAAGTACATTAGGATAATGTAACTTCCTATTACTTAGTGACCAGTGGTTCCAGACTACTGGTCTGACTCTAAAAATTGTTTCACTATTCGATTATGTTATGCGTTTTACCTAACTGAAAGCTCATTATAGAATTCGAACCGTTACAGATCAGTGGCGGCGGATAATCCATTGCCGTCTTAAGTATATATCGATGCTCAATATTTTCTTCTAACTTCTATACATACTGTACTCTAATAATTATGTAATGAAACATAGTACGCCTGTTCATGCGTACACCATTTCCCAATAGCAAACACTAAGAAACAGTGTTTGTTTGTTTGTGTCATCGGTATTTATCTACTCTTCTTGCGGCCCGAGGGACATATCGGAGCCGACACCGACGAGCGGTTATTCGCCCATCTTAACCCTACCATTGGTTATCTATTCTAATTTAAATATAATATTTATTCTCGTATCTGCAGGATGGTGTCGAATGTCATCTCCAACGTGTTGATGAATTGATGGCAATCGATGGCAGGATGATCTCCGACTAATTGGAGAAAACTTATCTGAAAAAATTCACCTGAGTGGGTTTTCCCGTTTAATCTATTAAGTTACACATTACAGTTTCAAAGGCAAAGTTATCAGTGAAATTATTTGTGGTGTATGAGAAATAAAACTTGATGTTTTAGGGTATAACTAGTTCGATACAGTGCCACGAAGAACTGGGCTATTCCACCTGGCCCTATCAGGCCAGGCACTAGGGAGGGACAAGTGGATTTTTGTTGCATTTGTCCCTACTGGTAGGGCCTGGGCTTCACACAGCTTTCGTTTCGTCACAGCTTTGGCTTGCACTGCAATTTTATACCAACACAAAATGAAATTGGAATCTGCTGGAATGTAGCCTTTTAAGTTCACTTAATTTTTCCAGGCTTCACTTATTTTTTTTATGCTAACGAATTTTGTAACCAGTCTTTAAATTCAAATTTAAAATTCATTATTCACATGTGCACTACGAGAGCACTCATGAAAGTTAAAATAAATGACTCTAAGGGTCGGTTCCAAATATATACAATCTTACAACGTGTTAGGACTAACTATTCTGCGGATATGCGGCGGGCTGGTGTCCAATTTGCTCGTATCAAGCAGTAATGTGCAAGCATTACTATGTTCCTGTTTGATGAGCAAAGTAGTAAATGATATTACTAGGCTTATGTGACATTAGTTCACAGGATAATGAGTGCTCTGCAGTGCCGCGCAGGGCTTTGTGTTTCAAAGTTCTGCAATTATTATGGGCTGGCGTTAAGCTTACCATCAGCCAAAAAAAAACCGAGAAAAGGGCAAGATTTTCATCTTTGTTTCGAGAACGCGTAGTAACCGCAGAAGTAGACTGATTGTACGGCCGTTGCTGCTCGTACTATTTGGTCACGATCCCAGTAATCGAATAATCCACACAAGGCCGAGGCGATCGAGACTTCACTTTACTTCTATCACAGTGTGTAGATTGCAGTAAGAAATCCCTTGAGATTCAAAATGAAATAACTATAAAATACGTATATTTGGTACTAGTTATATGTCTAAAAGATTATTTGTAAATGTAAGTAAGGACGCCAGTCTCACAATAAACGCTGTACGGGAACTACGTCATTTATTTACCGAATAATTGTTAATTTAAAATAAGTTGTTTCTACCAAAAAGCAGGGTAACGCAACACAAACTTCAACAAAATCAAGTAAATTTTATGTTCTCTATAATAAATAACAATTTTCTTTTACTTGATCTAACAAATCATGTCTGGTAGGTGCTATAGTATTAACCCTAAAAATAAGCTGAAAAAAAGGTTGAATCAACCTCTTTGGGTTTTCAGTGCTGAACACATGCTTGGCTAGACTACACGAGCAAAGTGGTGTTACCTACCCAGAGGGACACTCGCGTGTTAGTCCTACCACCACTCTAGTGTGCATATCTTGTTCTTTGTGCTGTTGACACCACCAAGGATTTAGCGAGTCTGCTAGCCCAAATTATGTAAAAAGTATTTATAAATGCTCGGCTACTCGAGAAAAAGTTTAAATATATTAATTTCACATTTCTTGCATATAACTGTTTTAAATTCATATACAAATACATACAATACACTTTATAGTATCTTTATTAATATAAATAAAATAATTATTATCGCGCTAGTCGAAAGATTCGAAGTGTGAAAAATACCAACATTTTTATTTATTTGCACTGTGACTGGGCTTTTCTGTTCCGTGTATTGGAATTTGGAGTATTGGTGCAGCACTTGTATGTATTACATATTTGCTACTGGAACTTTAAACTTTATCCCTGTGTAGTAAAGTCTAGTATAAATAGTCAAAGTTCAAACTACAAAGAGGAAGTCTTAGGGTAACACTTTATTGATATTGCTTTATAAGGTGCAAGGTACAATTGTAACAGTGAAATTTAACTTATCTGCTTGCTATCATATTTTGAGAATCCTTCATAAGTATTATTGATTTTTACTTAAAAGTATAAAAATCAGTTAAAGAAAATTGTACACTAGGCTTTAAAACTGAGTTTTTGAGAAATTATCGAATTAAAATTACGAAGTATATTTTTCGGAAAATTAGATCTGAATAAGTTTTCTTCTAAAACCGTACAAATTTTATATTTTTGTCTCTATTGGTTTAAGCTAAAGTTTATATATAAGTTTGTAACCCTTGTTTTTATTATCTGTGGTATTTTTGTTATCATAGGAGATAGTTAGCTTTTTTTTATTTTGAAACGTCGTATTCAAACGTCAGCGTCAATTGTCACATTGACATTTACTTCAAAATTGACTTTGACAGATCTACTCAGTGTGGCCTGCATACTTCTTTGACCCTGAGATACGGGAATTATTAAACAAATTACGTGTTATTTTCTTGTGGACACTCAGGAAACATTACTTAATTGGTGAAACCTTCGGTAGAAAATGCCGGGGAAATAGTTGATGTTCGTTTCCCTCGGTCTCCGAGATCTTACGGCCCGTGGTTCGGGTCGTACGAACAGTCGTGTTGTTAAGTTTTTTTACCTCCTCAATGAGGATATTTGTGTTGAGAAAGTGGCCATCGGAACCGGCAAAGCCGAATTTCAATCCGGACTTTACCGCCTTTTCCATTTCGCTGCGGGGTCAAGAGCGGTCGCTCGGAACATCCTCCCACCAATCCCGCCACGACGCCTTGCGGAGAAGTGCCCTCAGGACCCCGGCGCCTTCGAAAAGCGAACCATCCGACCGACCACCATCGGATCGCCACCCGGTCGCCGTCTGGCCACCCACTGTCTTCACCTGTGCGGTTGAGAGAATCTCCGCCACGTGTTTGGAAACCCCCTACGGGTGAGTTGAACTTTAGTCTAGTTGAAGGTTAGGAAGACGTGGCTCACGCAAGTGTTCTTTTGCTAACCTAGAACTGTCCTTCGACAGGGTTTTTTTAAGATACGGTATCGGCTCGCCTCTTCAGCGAGGTCCGGGCGCATCGGCGCGCAGTAGGCTCCGCCTATCAACCATCTGGAGGTCGATGGGACTCAACCCGTCTCTACAGCCGGGCCACTTAGTCCCGACCTACCAGCCCTCACCTTACTAGCGGCGGCGCTCCTCCCTGCCTTCGGGGCGAGCTCCCGCTCTGCCGAGTCTCTGCGCTGACCGGCCTCAACCTATACTACACATCACTATACAAGCGGTACCACATGACCTGACCGGGCCGTGTGCTTTACTTACTTTTGTACCGTCCAAACTAACTTAACTTAATTTAATATACTGTAAATCTATATCTAGTAGACTTTGGTCGCAAGGCAGCATTTTGGATGGTGTTCAGGCAGAATCCGCCACCACTCCCTGAGACTGTAAACCCTTATTCTTATCTGTAACTTGTAACAATTGAGAGCATTCATAATATAACCACTTAAGATAACCTTCTTCAACATACAGGATTTGTAACCAGAAATAAATGTTTGAACTCTGATTGGTGTCTCAATGTGCTCTCCCTACCATACATGTAGTAATAAAAACGTTACAGTGGCGCCCACGTGATTTATTCCATGTCTTGCGACTAAATTTTACATGATTTTACATATTTTTAAGTGTCTACCTTACCCGTTGTTAGTGACTAACCTTAAAGTAACAATTGAATAACTTGAAACTTTAATTGTGGTTGTTTTACTATATTCCCTTAATTATAAGTATAAGGTAAGTGAGCTGATGTACCTTAATAATATTTTATTTCTATACTGTGATTTTTTTTGTGCAAATATAGTGCTACCTACCTTACAACTTTAAACTTATTGGAAATTATCTCATTGACAAGTAAACTTTGTGCTTTTATTAAGAAATAATGAATGTAATGATATATAGATTATAATAGTAAAATAATTGGAACTTGTACTGTGATACTATCTTACAACTTTAATCCTTTTGGTAAATTATCGCTACAATCTAACTAATCTTTGAAATTGTTATTTTACTAAGAAATTAGAGTACATATAACCTATAGACTACAATAATAGTAAATATATTGCTGAATTGCTTAATGACACTTGGTCACAACATTAAATCAATTGGTAAATTATTTCATTATCAAGAATACTTTGAAATTGTGTTTTTATTAAGAAAAAAGATGAAATATGAATTATAATAGTAAAAATATTCATTTGTGAGCTGCTCTGCGACCATTTTTTCTTTATAGTGAACTTTAAAACTTATTTTGATCTAACTTTTGAGTTTCTTAAATCATTACTTGTCTATACACTAAACAACATACACATATTGGAAAACATAAGTTGTGCAGTAGTAAATAGGAGGGAAAGCTACTTAGTTCATATATTGAGTTCCTTGTGAAACATTGTTTGGTTTTTGTTTCTTTATCTTTTAATTTTGCTGGTAATATTGTAGTTTTCAACTATATCCTAAACAAACTAAAATCATGGCAAGGCAGATGAATGCTTACCTGCTAAACAAAGATGAGTTAGAATATGAGGTTAAGATCAGGGGTGGTGAACCAGCCTCCAAGGTCAGTTTACTTAGGGCACAAGTCTCTAAATTATTAAAAGAGAACCCTGTTCCGGCATCTTTGCCTACAACTTGGGATTTAGCAGGTGAACTACCAATTTTACAGGATAAAACTGATACTTTATTGGAGACTGTTTTAGCACTGCCGGAGCATAAACCTAAGCAATCCTTATTGGAGAGACTTCATACAGTTGCCTTACACTTACATTATCGTGCAGAGAGGCTTTCATTTGATTCAGACAGGGAAATTGAATTGAATAAAATAAAAAGGGATTTATTGGTAATATTTGACAAACTTACAACATATGGCACTAGGAGTGATTCAGATTCGAGCAGTGAGGAGTCGGATCCCTCTGATCCTGGCCCTAGTAACATACATAGGGAGAAATCTGATCAAAGTAAGGTGAAGGTGGAGCACGGTGATGATCACACAGAAAACACTAAGAAACACTGCTATCATAGCATAACTTATGTTCATCCAACCAACATACACTCACTGAATTTAAAATATAATGGCACTTCTTGTATATTATCTTTCTTGGAACGTTTAGATGAGTTGGTTCGGTCTCGCTCACTTAGTTACCTGCAGGTGTATCGGTCGGCGGCTGAACTATTTACAGGTTCAGCATTGTTGTGGTACAGAGGGATTTGTAACTCTGTTGAATCATGGGAGGACTTGAAGCAGGAGTTGTTGGATGAGTTCTTGCCTCCTGACTTTGATGATAGGTTGTTGGAAGAACTTAAGGCACGTACACAAGGCATTGGTGAAAAATTTTCCACGTACTACTCAGTGATGTTAAACTTCTTCAATAGGCTTCGCACACCTCTGAGAGAGGAAGAAAAGTTAAGGATCTTGAGGCGGAACATACGTCCAGATTTCGCGGATCGCTTAGTTCTGTTTCCGATTCTTTCATTGTCGGACTTCAAGTATAAATGTAGGGAGCTTGAACGACAACGTATCAGCGCACAGTATTTTGTTGAACCTCCTAAAGCCACCCAACAGACGCTCGCGGTAGATCTTGCCTATCAAAGTAGTGTCCCAACAGTAGCAGCTGCCTCTACAGCTCATCCATCTTCAGAGGCAAAACAATTTTGTCCGCGTTGTCGAGTGAATACCCATTCTTTTCAAAATTGTACTGCACCGAGAACTTTGGTTTGTTTTCGTTGTGGATTGAAAGGTTTTACATCTCGAAATTGTAAAAATTGTGTAAAACGTTATGCTAGTACTAGTGAGGGGACACGTAAAGTCGACACATGCGCTAATTGTCAAAAGGGCACCTCGACTTCAAAAAACTAATACGGCAGGACCGCGTCGTTTCTCCAAATCTCAGCGCTGAAGAATGGACCGACTGGCTACAAACAGTTAAACTTTTCTTTAATTCCTGGCACGTAGGTGCGGTCCGCGAATCCGGGTTTGACCAACGTCCTTTTCTTACTGTTGACATTTACGGTCAACAGGTACATGGACTACTGGACTCTGGATCCAGTATATCCATATTAGGTGGTAACTCCCATAAGCAGTTTTTGGATTTAGGTGCTACCCTTGCTCCATGCGCCGACATCTGCAAAATCCAGTCTGTAAATGGAGTTACCTCAAACGTTTTGGGGTTCCTACAACTCCCTGTGATCTTTCGAGATCAACTTAAGATTATTAAGTTTTATGTTATCCCTGACGTAAATACTTCATGTATATTCGGCTGGGATTTCTGGAAGTATTTTAATTTGGCCCCGGAAATATTGAGCTCGCTTCCGTGGGTACCAAACGAGCACTCTTTTCCTGTGGCTGAAATCAATCGCCTACATCCTCTTGACGCCTTGACTATGGAGCAACGTCGTTTGGCAGACGAGGCTATAGATAACTTCGAGGCTATTGCTTTTGAGAAGGTAGGACTGGGGAAAACCGATCTAATTACACATACTATTGACACGGGCGACGCCAAACCAATAAAACAGCGATATTATCCAATGTCTCCGGAGAAATTGAAGGAGTTACATCGTGAGCTCGACAATATGCTGGAGCTTGGGGTGGTGGAACCCAGTACTAGCGCATGGAACAACCCCACCCTGTTGACTCCCAAGTCGTCCGGAGAGCTGCGGTTTTGTCTGGATAGCAGGAAACTCAACGCGGTCTCCAAGCACGACGCGTACCCCTTACCGTATATATCTCATATCCTAGATCGACTTAGGGACGCAAAATACCTATCTTCTATTGATTTGAGTTCCGCCTTCTGGCAAATAGGGTTAGACCCAACCTCGAGGGAGAAGACTGCCTTCACAGTTCCCGGTCGGGGATTGTTCCAATTCACCAGAATGTGTTTTGGGTTAACTGGTGCCCCAGCGACGCAACAAAGACTCATGGATCTCCTATTTGGTCACGACGGCTTCGACAATCATGTTTTTGTATACTTAGATGATATAGTGATCTGCCATGATACATTCCTAGGTCATCTGAATCTGCTTCGAAAGGTATTCGAACGCCTAAAGCAGGCGGGACTAACTATAAACGCTTCTAAGTGCAATTTCTTTAGACGAGAGCTCAGATACCTAGGGTATATCGTAAACGAGAAAGGCTTACACACGGACCCAGCAAAAGTACAGAGTATCCTTGAATTCCCACCTCCGACCACGCGGAAGGAAGTGAAGATGTTTTTAGGAACGGCCTCGTACTACAGACGCTTCATTAAAAACTTTAGCATTCTGGCGGCTCCTTTAAACAGATTAACCAGCTCCGGGAAAAAGGCCCCTCCCTTTAAGTGGACTCCGGAGGCAGAGGAATCATTCCATACGCTAAAACAAGCTCTGGTGTCGGCTCCCATTCTCGCCTGCCCCGATTTTTCTAAACCCTTCTCGCTACATTGTGATGCGTCCGCTTACGGGATCGCGGGAATGCTGGCTCAGGAAGTAGACGGAGTAGAACATCCCATCGCGTACGCGAGTAAATCTCTAACCAAGTGCGAGACGAACTATTCCGCTACCGAGCGGGAGGCTTTGGCGGTTGTATTTGCGGTGGAACATTTTAGGCCATATCTAGAAGGCAATAAATCATTTAAGATCATAACTGACCACGCCAGCCTAAAATGGTTCCTGAATCTCACGAATCCAACCGGCAGACTAGCTCGCTGGGGTTGTAGACTGTCTCCCTATAACTTTGTTATAGAACACCGCGCTGGTAAATTAAACGTGGTTCCAGACGCACTTTCCAGATTCGTACCCTGTGTCGCAGCCACGACAACGAACGATACATTCACTCCTACCGGAGACGCTTGGTACGATGGCTTATATAGGAAGTGTTTGGCTAAACCACTATCTTGTCGGAATTTCATGATTAGAGATGGCAGATTGTTTCGAAACACGAAATCCAATAATAATTTAGTCCGTGATTTTCAGTGGAAAGAAGTAGTTCCAGAATCAGGCAGGAAATCTATAATGGAGGAAAACCACTGCCTACCTACTTCCGCCCATTTGGGAATCCAAAAGACCTTTAAAAAGATCTCCTTGACGTATTATTGGCCTAGTTTATTCAAGGAAGTAACGAACTTCGTGCGTAACTGTGAAACATGTTTATCTCATAAAATTCCCGCACAGACTACTCCAGGCCTGATGGGCAGTCCTAAAAAGTGCTGTAGACCATTCCAGACCCTTAGCATGGATCTGGTAGGTCCTTTTCCGGTTTCTAAAAACCACTTCGTTCACTTATTGGTAGTAATGTGCTGCTTTACTAAGTATGTCATGCTTTTCCCTTTGCGTCGCGCAACGGCAGCTACCATAGTTAAACATTTGGAGAATGATGTCTTTATGAAACATGGGATCCCTCAAACAGTGATTTCTGACAATGGAACGCAGTTCACTGGATACGAGATTCGATCCTTGTTTGATAAATACAGTATCCCCCAGGTTCATTTAGGGCCCAGATATTGCCCGCAGGTCAATCCTGTGGAAAGGCAGAATCGTACTATAGTCACTGCGATCTCCACTCTTATAAAGGACGATCACCGTGAGTGGGATATACACTTGCCACATATCCAATTTGCCATCAACACTTCAGTCAGTGAGGCAACGGGGTTTTCGCCGTTTCTCCTGGTACACGGTCGGGAGGCAGTAGTGTCCGGATCAATCTACGACGCAGCTCCATTGGATCTCTCGGATCTTTCTTTCCCACGGCGCGAAGACTATGCACGTAATCTAGGTGAACTATCCGTTATCTTTCGGAAGGTTCGTGAAGAACTGGTTAAGGCACATGCCAAAAACACTCACTATTATAACCTCCGGAGGCGTCACGTTGAACTGAACGTTGGTCAAACCGTATGGAAACGATCTTTCCCACTCAGTGTCAAGGATAAGTTTTTTTCTGCAAAGCTAGCGCCTAAATTCACCAAATGTACCATTGTTGCCAAGAAGTCCCCTTTAGTGTATCAACTGGTTGATGAGATCGGGAGAGATGCTGGTGTTTGGCATATAAAGGATCTAAAAACTTCAAACTAGGCTTAACTATTGCTTGTTTGGAGTAACTGCTTCTTCTATTTGCTTGTAGACAGCCACACTTGGCTGTTCAACCTGTTTACCTGACTTATATCGCTGGAGGCCCTACACCTCTGCGAATTCTGGTCTCGTTTAAAATAGATTTTAGGCGGACTACTTTTATTTTTCTGCTACCGTAGCTAAGCGGTCTTAGTAGAAAAATCTCTTCGGGAGAATAGCAGGTACTGGTAGCTGTTGCTACTTCTATGGTCTTTAATGTAATTAGATAGGTAATACAGCCTTAGTTCCCACCCCACTAGGCTGTAGAAATCCCTGGACCGCGGGTTGGCCGCGAAATTTATGTCCCGGGGGAAGGTTTTTTTTGGATTGCTTTACTGAAGGCACAGATAGTTTTTACTAGTTGGCAGGTGTAGTTCCGACTTGGCTTGAGTCGAGTGGTGAACATGTTGGTCCCACCGCCTCTGCACGGACTACACCATGGCTTGATTTGTTTTTTTTATTAGTTATTTTTTTTTTGTTTTATTTAGTTACCTATATTTTACTGTAGTCTGTAGGTCGTTTTTTTTCTTAAGTTCGTGGTCCCTCATCCTTGGACCGCAGTTTGGCTGCGTAATTTTTGTCCCGGGGGACGGTTTTTTTTTCGGTTTGATTTACTAAAGGAACAGATAGATTTTACTCGTTGGTAGATGTAGTTCTGGGTTGGCTTGAGTCGTGTGGTTAAAACATGCTAGTCCCACCGCCTCTGCAGTCGGCACAGACTACACCATGGTTTGATTTTTTTTTGCTTTTTGCTTACTTAACTTTTTTTTGTTTTTATTTAGCTTTATTTTTTTTAGTCGTTTCTTTCTGAGTTCGAATGTTAGGGTGTATTATTTTTTTTACTACTTACTTTGGAGAGTTTTTTTTGAGTACTACCTACCTACTATAATTTAACTTATGTAGTCTATTAACTAAATTTATTTTATTTTATGAAAGTTTATAAATTTCACAGTAGGAGCGGTTCGTAACTCCCTTTAAAAATAAGCCATCCGACGATAGGGAGCGGTTCGTGACTCTTAAAATAAGCCTAGTTCGTTAATATCATGCTGAGCGGTTTTGCCAACTCGTTAAATAAGCCTTTGGTAGGGTAATATTTATATATTTAGCTATTGGGAATTTTCAGGGTCTTGGTTTTGTCAGTTGTACTCTCGGTTTTTGGTCCAGTCAACTTTCAATTTCCTCCTAGGGGTATAGTATGTCTGAGATAGAATGCTTGCGGTGTTGTGAGAAGATCTGGAAGGACTAAGCTAGCTTAAAAGATGAAGTATGACTGGGATGTATGAATGTGTGGGTTTGCTAGCATAAACGAGTAACGAGTAGGGACTTAATAGTATTATATGAATATTGGGGAATAGGGGTTTGTGATAACTTAGCTTTCATATTGACATTATTAGATAGCGTAGTAGTGGTGTACTCAACATTTCTTCAAAATAACTAGTTACTTATTTACTACTACTTAATTAGATTTTTTCTAGAATTTTGCACAACATTATTAGCTAAAGCTAGTTGGTGTTTATTTTTTTTAACAGTTTTATTAGCTAGAATTTTTTTTTTAGTCTGATTTACTTTTTTGTCTCATTATTATATCCTTTAGTCTTTGCTTGAACTTAACTCATAGAGGGAGTTAGGGGTTGTTTGTTTTACGGCTGAGGGCAGCCGCGAATTCCCTAAGGTGAATTCTGCGTGGTTAGAGGGGTATTGTAACCCTTGTTTTTATTATCTGTGGTATTTTTGTTATCATAGGAGATAGTTAGCTTTTTTTTATTTTGAAACGTCGTATTCAAACGTCAGCGTCAATTGTCACATTGACATTTACTTCAAAATTGACTTTGACAGATCTACTCAGTGTGGCCTGCATACTTCTTTGACCCTGAGATACGGGAATTATTAAACAAATTACGTGTTATTTTCTTGTGGACACTCAGGAAACATTACTTAATTGGTGAAACCTTCGGTAGAAAATGCCGGGGAAATAGTTGATGTTCGTTTCCCTCGGTCTCCGAGATCTTACGGCCCGTGGTTCGGGTCGTACGAACAGTCGTGTTGTTAAGTTTTTTTACCTCCTCAATGAGGATATTTGTGTTGAGAAAGTGGCCATCGGAACCGGCAAAGCCGAATTTCAATCCGGACTTTACCGCCTTTTCCATTTCGCTGCGGGGTCAAGAGCGGTCGCTCGGAACATCCTCCCACCAATCCCGCCACGACGCCTTGCGGAGAAGTGCCCTCAGGACCCCGGCGCCTTCGAAAAGCGAACCATCCGACCGACCACCATCGGATCGCCACCCGGTCGCCGTCTGGCCACCCACTGTCTTCACCTGTGCGGTTGAGAGAATCTCCGCCACGTGTTTGGAAACCCCCTACGGGTGAGTTGAACTTTAGTCTAGTTGAAGGTTAGGAAGACGTGGCTCACGCAAGTGTTCTTTTGCTAACCTAGAACTGTCCTTCGACAGGGTTTTTTTAAGATACGGTATCGGCTCGCCTCTTCAGCGAGGTCCGGGCGCATCGGCGCGCAGTAGGCTCCGCCTATCAACCATCTGGAGGTCGATGGGACTCAACCCGTCTCTACAGCCGGGCCACTTAGTCCCGACCTACCAGCCCTCACCTTACTAGCGGCGGCGCTCCTCCCTGCCTTCGGGGCGAGCTCCCGCTCTGCCGAGTCTCTGCGCTGACCGGCCTCAACCTATACTACACATCACTATACAAGCGGTACCACATGACCTGACCGGGCCGTGTGCTTTACTTACTTTTGTACCGTCCAAACTAACTTAACTTAATTTAATATACTGTAAATCTATATCTAGTAGACTTTGGTCGCAAGGCAGCATTTTGGATGGTGTTCAGGCAGAATCCGCCACCACTCCCTGAGACTGTAAACCCTTATTCTTATCTGTAACTTGTAACAATTGAGAGCATTCATAATATAACCACTTAAGATAACCTTCTTCAACATACAGGATTTGTAACCAGAAATAAATGTTTGAACTCTGATTGGTGTCTCAATGTGCTCTCCCTACCATACATGTAGTAATAAAAACGTTACAAGTTTTGGAAGATAACGCTCGTTACTAGGGTATGACGAGCGCACTATATAACTTAAAACATACCTAATCACTCAGGAGTCATTAGGTTTGTTTTAAGACGGTGTTAGTGTTAGTGGGCCCAGTAATTTCACTGAATCACTGGGCCCAGTGATTTCTTATGCGTCTTACATAAACGTAGTATGGACTCATAGGACTTGATTTAACAAAAACAAAACATGTTGTGTATCATGGTGTAAAGTCTGCTTTTTGTTTAATCAAGATACGTCGGCGCAGTTGATGCCAAGCAAGAAAAAAGGCAAAAATGTCCGCCAGCTTGCAAGTAAAAGGAAAATTTAATTCATTTTTTTGGATATTAATAAAAAAAACAGATATTAATGTACTACTGAAATTACCTACTCTTTTCCAGTTCAGGAATCAAAATTAATTAAACTGTAATCTAATCCAAAGCAGACTTCTCCAGTAACGTTCGAAGCAGTTTATAAGTTATGTAAGTAGGTACGGATGCTGTTGCAAATAGACAATAAATACCAATAATTCAATAAGCTAAGTAAGGATAATTTCCCTGATTAATAATTTCATTTCTAAAATAATTTCACTGAAAGCACAAAAGTGTTTTTAAATTAAATTATAATAGTGCTTGAACGTTACTTCTTGGTGTCAGAAAAAAGAGCAAAGTTATTTATCCACTCAGGCGGACTCGAACGATGAATTAAATGACACTCCTATCACCGTAGTATGAACTACTATAGTGATAGGAGCGTCATTGAATCCATCGTTCGAGACTCATCGACTTAAAATCTACACGTTTGATGGCACCTGTGGCATTATTAGTAATTGGAGCTCCCTTACTGTTGTGTCCTGTATTTGTTAGTTTCAGCGAACGCATCCTTGTATCTAGTTAATATATTATTGGACATGACTTTGCACGTCCCACGGGATCCGACGAATTAGTTTCAGCAAATGAACAAGTAGGTGGCGTGCTGACCTGAATTACCTTTGCTAAGGAGGAGGGGTTAACTTTATCGGGCGTAAAAAGATTAAGTAATTTGCGAAGTTCTATAAACGGACCTGTAATGATAATAAATAAGTTCGATACAATTTTTAAAATAAGTTCTATATCTGTTTCTGTAAGCCATTTTTTAATTCTTTTGTTAACAGGTTTTACAATAAGCATTTTTATTCAAAGGTCTTATCCATTATATTAAATCTAAAATTTTCTTTTGCTAACTCAATCTACTTTTGAAAAATATTTAGGTATTATGTTATGTTTGTTAGTGGTAGGACTAACTCGTCAGCGAGTGTCCATCTGGGTTGGTACCACCGCTTTGCTCGTGAAGTCTGCTGCGAAGCAGTAAAGTGCAAACATTACTGTGTTCCGGTTCGTTGAGCAGAGTAGCCAGTGAAATTACTGGGCTTATGAGACATAATACCTAATGTCTCAAGTTAGCGAGCGCACTGCATTACCGTGCAGGCCTTTGTGTTTCAAAGTTCTGAGTGGCTCTGCAATTGCTATGGGCCGGCGTTATGCTTACCATCAGGCAAACGACCGGTTCATCTCGTAATCAAATGGCACAAAAAAAATTGTGCTTACGCGTTGTTGCTACTTTTGTTCAAAACATATTTGTCTCATTGTTTGGCAAAGTTACTCGAAAGTAACCTAAAACAAAGACGTTATTAGCTCGAAACAATTTAATAAATCTCTGTTAGTCTCTCTCCCACACTGTCTCCGCGTATAAACTTCACGTTGCGTAAAAGATTAGTGTGATGAGATTACCTATTCAATCCTCCTTCATACAATTTATATTCATCGAATCACAGTGAGGATTAGCCAGGAGTTTCGGCTACTTGTGTTTGAGCTCGGGAGACCTGCAAATACATAGCTGCAAGTGTACGAGTCAGATGGAAATTGCATTGACTTTGCTAATTCTTCGCAACACAACTTTGTAGTTAGTGTCTAGACTAAAGTTCTGTATAATGATATGCTAAACGTGTTTGTTTGAGTGTTTGAGGTGAACTGGAGGTTCTACACTTTGACGAGAAAACTATAGCTACTTTTTGTATATTTAATATATTTGGTTAGTATTTGATCCTTTAATGTTAAGTGTGCTCAAAGGCACTATTCAGCCTACGGTGATGGGGAGAATATCTCTTAAAACAGACCAATTGATAAATGATCATCTTTGCGACAGGTTTTCAACTTATAAAGAAGTACCCTTGAAAATTGTTACAGACTATTATATAGACTATATATTTGAGCTTTACTACCATACTCATGCGTTTCCAATAAATAATGTATACGAAACGACACCATAATATTGTGAAAGGGAAAAATTAGGACTCCGGATTACGGTTCACTCTAAAAAGGTGGAGCGGAAGGATAAAATCAGATGACCACCCCTAAGCGGTTAGAACTCTTACCTTTAAACGTTGTCTGGTGGCCGTTCGTGTACCACCCGGAGTTGTAATTTAATTCTCATATTATTATGTTACAATAACGAAGGTATGGCATATCCGATTTGATTACGGTCTCAAACAGATCCGGAAGTTTTTCAGACGCCACGTTCTACCGTAGAAATATATTCAAACCACAAGCCTTGGCTGTCAGCTCCGAATTAGACGGCATTAGTAGGTTCTTATAGACAGCTTCCTCCGGCCTCAGTCATGAATATTAATTAACCAGATATCGTCCCGAGACATTCCGTCTCTGCCAATAAGAGAATTATTTATAAATTCTATTCATGAAATAGCGTGTTTTGAGGTCACCGCATTGTTTAAGGATCATGCCACTTCAACTTTGGAGTGCTTTCAATGGATGTAAACTTTCCATCTTCAAGTTTCATCCTTCGGTAGCGAATTGGTTGCTTTCTATCTCTTTCACGTAATCTTATTAAATTTACGCAGCGGCCGACATTTTACGGAAATATCGCGACACGTTTCCCTGCATTCTGTTTTTATCCGAGTAATTTAATTAAAAAAAGATTGGTAACATTTCGCGAGGGCAGCGGACAGTCTGGCGATGGCGGGAAGGTTCGGTTATTGCTGGGATCCTTGTAATACTGCCAGAGAGCTGGGAACGGTCCGGGTACAATGAAATACAGTATTTCGGTTACCTACAAATAGTTTGCGGGGAAATCACACACACAAATGTATGCAAACCAAAATTTATCATCTATATCAGCGTTGTAGTAATTTTGGAAAGTGTTGTATTACATTTATTCACATAGGCCCCAAGGGAGCACTAAATATACATAAGAAGTCATAATATATGTATATTTGTATAATAACAAATGTATGTATAATATGAAACGTACATATATATAAACTTGAAAATCTAACGTCACTCCTACCATCTCCACGTTCGCTTTTTGGAGAGTCTATAAATATTTCCATCAGCCCACATCCATTGTGCGTTCTGCAACTTTATGCTGCTAGGTTTTGTGTTCATGAACAGTGAACTGATTGATTGAGTGTTTGAGCAACCATCTCTGAAACCTGTTTGGCTAACAAGTTAAGTGCAATTGCACTTAAGTCTTAGTGCCTAGTAGCGACAGCCCATCTATTACACTGGAGAGGAAAGCATTTTACTTCGATCGAGAGATTGGAGGCTAGTCTGACATCCAGAATCTCTGGCAAGCTTAAGCACTCACTAGATTATGGCACTGCCTGGGCACGGTCCGGGAAATCTCAGATCGTACCGCAATTCGTCCGAACAACGAGGATTCTAACCGTTTCCAAGTGTTCACGACCAATTGCGTCTGCCTTTTTATCACTCGACGCTATTGTTCGACGGATTTCTTTTAAAAACTTTTGTACTTGTTCAATTTGGAGAATGAAATGTGGCAACCGACGTCGCTAGATCCTTTTTAAGGAAAACGCATTATAGTTGTCTCATAGATTTACCATTTAATTAAACGCAGGTATAAAATAACTTGGCGGAATGTTAAAAGCAATTCTAAAAAACGAGGAGAAAATTTAAAAGAGAGATATTTTGAGAGTTGTCCAAATTATTCCCCCAGTTTTTACCGGGAGCACGGTAACAGATGGTGATTCCTGTTCTACAGGGTTTCAAAGAAAAATTCTCGAAAGATTGTCCCTAATTTGCATTATTTTTAACGTACCATTTACAAATTAGCTTTGTAGATACTTTTACTGAGTGTTTTCTCCCTTTAGGTAAAATATTGAGGAAAGGTACAACAGTGGTAGAGAAGTTTCTAACAAGTGCAAAAGTTCTTTATAGAATTACAAGGAAGTTGGAAGTAAAAATACTATAAAATTGCTAAACTATAACCAATTTATGTTATTTTCTTTGTTTGTTGTGCCTAAGTATAGTGAGTTTTAGTACCTTAGTTAAATGGTTTACTAAGAAGACATGAATGTATTATAAGATTGTTGCTTATTTTCGTTTGTGATATTGAAATAGTAGTTAGGTAAATGTAGTCTTCACTTGGTTAACTCACGCATTTTCTTTTAGAACGTAGCACACCTAAACTGTCTTTAAAAAAATCGTTAAACACTTAACCAATACAGATTTTATCCAATTTTTTTAGGTACATGTAGCAATGTATGCCATTTTTATCAGCTTCAAAAATCTTGGAGAGAAAATCTTGATTTTGTCCAATCACTTTTTTATGTATTTGTGAAAAACTTTTTTTTCAACTGGCTACTTAGATAAACACTACATTTAACCTAGCTACAAAAACAGTTGGACAATCTACAAGCCAAAGTGAACATATCTAATGATCATGTAAGTAATCAGGTAAAAAATATATAAACTGTGTATGCATTGGGCAAGATTAAAAGATTTTTGTACGAGGTTGACACAATGAAAGTTAATTTAAGCTAGGATAAAAGTTTATATGGAAATAAATTAAACTTTAGATAAAATTTAAAGCTCTAATCTCTTTCATTGACCACTATTCTAGCGCACGATCCGACTATCAACATAGGAATTAATTCTAATACCCGTCATTAGCATTGTTTGCACGATCAATCTAACCTTACTTTACCTACTCTACTTGTAGATATAAATCGAATGACCACACTAAACAAACTGATTGTATCAATCCACGAACACAAAAGGCAAAAAACCACGTTTAAAAATACTCGAAGACCTGATATAAAAGCATTTATTTATGACGACATAATTGAAAAAATAATCGCCGACGCCGTTTTCATTTTTGCGAGGCCAATATTAATAATTACAAGTGATTAAAAGAAATGTGTTTTCGTATTTTCATCGCCGCGTCATTAGTGCCTGTGCCGCTCAAAATAATATGATGAATACTCTCGTAAATTAACAGGAAAGGAGGGAAAAAAGCGCTACGGTACTTTCGTGGAAACGCTTTCATTTTTCAAGCCTTGATAGGTACATTAGGAAGAAACTGCAAATGTTCTGGAAGGAATGTTGGATGGTCGTTTTTTTTTTCTTTGCCGCTTTCTTTTTTTTTGTTCCAAACTTAGTTTGGCCCGCGTGTTGGATGTGTTGCCAGACTAGTCAAATGGCTTTTCTACCAATATTTTGTTTTATTTTTTAAATCTTATATAAGTACCTAGGTAACACTATGTTCATCTGTGTATAAGCAACTGGAGCTGTCATGCTCACGAAAACGGTTCTGCTCGCGGCGGCATCGTGTGGCGGGTCGCCCTCTTCCCTCAGTAATGGTTGAGGAGAGCGATGGCTGGCACATGGGTTATACTCGTGAACTGGTGCGGCTTGTGGTGTCTGGTCAACTCCAGTTGTATTACTTTTGTCGACTTGTATTTTAGTTCTATCGTTTATTTATTTAATTTTAAGACCATAGTTCCCGTCTTAATGTTTTTTTATCCTGTTAATATCATTATTTTCTATTAATATATGACCTAATCTTATAAGAATTATGGACCATGTGTCCGTAGAGTGTTAAAATGTTAGCGTGATAGCATAAATAAAAACTTAGTTGCAGGAGGACTTATGTCAGGAGTGTTTCAATTTTAGTTCATCACTGTCACAGCTAAATTGATAGATGGTAGAGTATGATAAAGAAAGATAAAGATGATAAAGATTACATATTCATTGTTAAAAAAATATTTAGTTTATTTAGTATTTGGCAATAAACGACATAGAAAACATTAAGTCTTATTAATGCGATATAAAAAAAATATTTCTAAGATGCGGAAATATAACTGACCTAGCAACCCTAACCTAGCATTTTGTTCGTATATTTTGTTATGAAAGTTAGCTGCCGCGCGGAGTCAAGCTGCGAGAGCGAACTTTGCCTAGATTGTGGCTTAAACTCTAATCTTGCCAGTTACTTTATCTTTCATGAGAATCGATAGAAGTTTGAGTATTCCCCGAGTAAGTTTTTCTAAGAGTATACAGGTGAGCGTGAATTTTTGCGACTTAAACAATAAAGTTACGGCCAGCTTTCCCAACTAGGATTTGCAGGAATTTACTGGAGTGTGCTTTCTTTTACTCGAGCAAAATGTGTAGTTTAGTTTACTTATTGTTAACTTCGCCTGTTTACGAGAATTTATATTACTCGATTCAAAACTTAGGTGTGCAGTGAAAGAGCTCTGTCCCACCAAGGCATCTAGTTTAAGCTCTCGATGAAGTATTTCTCTGACGTATCCGCTAGTAGAAACCGTCTATTTCAAATACAAATTGGATAGTAGAGCCTATTAATTAGCATGAACAAACTGTTTACTTGATAGGCCCATATACTTATAGGTATACTTGCTATCTATCAGATATAAGCCTTGACTTATAAAACCAAGTAAGTATGATTTTTCTTTCGTCTGCACGAATTCAATCCGTCTGGATCAATCCGTTTTCAACTACGTACTATCCACAATTCCACAGTAACATCACCTTTTTAAACATTAAAGAGACCATTCCCCTCAAATCCAATCCCGCAATCTGTACATTGAAAGCCAAACCCTGTAATCCACACTGCTCCAAGCATAACGTACGGTGACACGGCAATCGAACCAAAACCCTCTACTCGGCACGAACCTCCCTAGCTCCCTAGCTCGCTCAAAAACCTCACGGGGCCATTATTCATCTCATGTATTGTTCTGCTGATATTTATTTTTTATGGAGACACAGGTATTTGTTGTAAAAGGAGCCGCGTAACTGCGACCCAGAAATTTTATTACCAACTCGTGATTTCCTGCGTGTGGGGAATATTTACGGGTATGGTAACTGCCTGCACGAGTTCATACGTAAAATTCAATGTTTGTGGCGTAGAATAAATACACGGGAGGCTCCTGCGGTGACTCTGTAAAGGTACATAAACATCACAGTCATAAAATAAAAACGCTTGGAGATAGTTTTGGTAAACTCGCCTGATATCGAAGATTGATGCTCGCGTCGGCGTGCTGACTTTATAAAGAAACACCTTGCACAACAATCACCAGAAAACATGACAGCTTATTTGTTAACTATTACAACTTAAATATCAACTGCAGGAATGATTCGTGTGTTTAATACTTGGTAAACTTTAAGTGGTTCCAATACATTTTTTTAAAAGCTTTTTCTGATGGTGATTTTCTGTGGGTGATTGTAGACTGCCAATTATGGCTGACACGGTTTCAAATCTTACTAACTTCGTTACCTCTATTTCGGCCTCACTGTTACTTCCGAGACACTTATCTAAACGCATTTATTCTAAGCGATTCTCAAGTCAAAGATTTAACGATCGGATCGCGACTCTTTCCATACATTGTAAGTTAAAATCATTGTACCCCAAAACGGCGGCGAATTGGGGAAACGGACAAATCACCGCTTTTATTATGTGCGTCCAGAAGGAAAATGTTTTATTCGGTAGTTTTATTTTGGTAAAGCGCGACACACGTTTTGCGAAGATAAAAGGTTCGCGAGAACGCATCGGACCGTAGATTTGTGGTGGCTGTAGAGCTTTATTACTTTTATTGCTATAGTTCCGGGTAGATAGTGAAATCGTGTGTTCATATACCGGCTTCCATTCGGATGGTAGAAGTAAAATGTGGCTTTACTGACGTAGATAGTAATCGCCGACCCACATCCATCTGATTCCACGCAGCAACGGGTATCAGGCCATTTGACCGCTCAAGCCAATCCACTGCTTCATAAAACTCTCTGCCCAAAAATTCCCGTTCCGTAGCGCAGATTAATTCAGACTTGGGTGAAGTCGGAAAATAATTTCCGCTATCTAACGCTCGAAGAATTGTCTTTGAGCTTAGATGATTGTATTAATCGTATTTGATAAAATGCTTTGACGTATTAATTTAACTTGTTATTGGGTAAGATAAATTGTTCTGGGAAATAATGAAATGGGTTCTATGTTTTGTTTTAACTAAGAAAAACGAATGCAAAATAATTTGTAAATTAGTTAAAAACGTGCGTTTATTTTTTTTTAAATGACTTGGAACGCTCAACATGATCGCAGAGATTCAGTTCCAACAGTTCCAACCGTCTATTATATTCCGTGCTTGTAGGTGTATACTATCAACTTTTCATCAGTGTTAGAGCTACATTACACTTGCGAAAACATCCTAATGTGAACTATTTATTTTCTTTATGAGCCTCTTCGAACCCTTTTTTCCTCAATCAGTTCCGCTGTCAAATAAAATTGTTCATATCCCGTACACAATAAAAACAGCGCCCACTTATGCAAAAACGTTTGCGAGTGAAATTATTTGGTTGTAATTGCACAAAAATGGCTCGCTTCCCCGTTGTTGGACACAGCTCCGAGGAAAATTGAACTCCGTACGAATGCAGTTGGTGTAGAACAATTTGAAGACTGGGTATGGCCGGTTAATCTGATTACTCTTGCCTGCCATATTTGATCCTACCTATCCCATTTGATCATTTCATTAATTGAAAATTTAAATTAATTTTTAACACAGTCTATTAAAAATGAACGTATAATTCTGAAAAAAAAAGGTAAAAAGAGCAGTCCGAACTGAATGAAATTCTTTATTAACCGACATAAAAATCTGTTTAAAATCGATGTCGATGATGAAGATACATAATATAATCTTTGACAAAAGCTGCAACCTGCATAACCTACTTAAAGTTGACGGACTATAGTGAGAGTATTAACCTTTTGCTCTTGATCTTATTATCACAGCTGGCCAAAGCAATGCAATGGCATTGCTCCTGCCGGATTATTGCTGCACTGTGACCCAACCAACTACCGCTTTGCTCGAGCTTACTGCGACACAGCGCCGTTATGACTGCAACTGATTTATACGCTTTAATACTCTGTTAAACACTCGTTCAACTGTTAAAGTTTAACTGGCAATAACGCGATAGTTTTGTTAAGCCGTTGAAACGTTACGGGAAGAGTTAATGCCACCGGATTATGTCCCCATAACCACAGATTAAGTTTAAAAAAGATGTCGGCCTTTCTGATCACATTAACTGAAAAAAAAAAAACATATTTGTACCGTACCTATAATAAAATGAATCCAAGGCGGTATGCATGCAGGATTTTGAGCTTACCAATTACTGAAAATGTTATTAGTATTTTATCTGTGAATCTATACAAATAAATAAAATTTAAGTGTCTGTTTGTAAAATCAAAATAACAGATTTTTACTAAATGCTATACGGAACCTATAATAAAACAACCGTTTTTAAAATGTTTGTCTGGCTGTCTGTTTGTTCCACGCAATCTCCTAAACAGCCGGGCCGATTTTGATGGGACTTTCACTGCCAGATTGCAGATGTTACAAGGAGTAACTTACGCTACGTGAGCGAAGGGGCGGGGCACAGCTAGTCCATTAATATGGCAAAAACCTATGTAGGTTTTTGCCATATTAATGGACTATACAATATGGGATTTTGAATTCAGAAAAATGGACATCCATTTTTCTGAATTCAAAATCCCATATTTCAATCTATATTGAAGAAAACAGAGTGTATGTGTGGTATTCCGACTAATGGGTCCGACTTACCTACTAAAACCTGACTGTGTTTCATCCTGATGAGTGACACACGGTCCTGGCACAAGCATCACGTTACGGGTACTTATTACGCTTTTGAATTTGTTCAAAGGCCTGATGGCATTGATTCTCCAAAGAGGACCCCTTTTCAGCTATTAATTCAGCACCAACACATTGCTTTCAGCGCATTGAGGCAGGTATGTGATTGGCGACTATAAGTTGGGGTGGACGAACATTACAATGACCCGCCGTTAGATTCATTTATTTTAACCTTCATGAGTGCTCCCTTGGGGCCTATATGAATAAATCATTTTGAATTTGAATTTGATTCCGATGGTAATTGATACCCAGACTCGAGCACAAAACAAATACCTTTTTATTGCAAACTTTTTTATTTAACTTGCAATGTTTGTATGTATGTTTGGTTGTTTGTTTAGGTCAAATCTTTAAACCCAGGCTGTATATCTACAGTGTAAATTATAAAAAATTAAAAATTATAAAGTGTAATTTATACCACAAACAGAGAGAGAGAGAGAGCAGAAGGGACACTTAATACTTGCCGCGCTTAACGTCCCGTTACCTTACGTCACCCGCATCAAGTGTCACTTAACTTTTTCTCTCTGTTTGTTGCCTTTATGCAAATTAATTTACTAGGGGGTAGGAATAAATCTTATGGGAGTGTCCGTCTGCGTTGGTACCACCGCTTTCCTCGTGAAGTCTGGCGCCAAGCAGTAGGTAATGGTTTCAGTTTGATGAGCAGGTACCATCAGGTAAACGACCAGCTTGTCTCGTTACAAAATAGCATAGAAAAAAAATGTAATTTCATTTGTTTCTGTGCAACTTGAATGGATACAGCCACTACCACAGCTGTGGTGAGGTTTAATAAGACATTTTCAGATCTTTGAGATTCTTTTAAAAAATATGTTCCATAAAATACAACATTATAAGCTTATGGGAATTACGTCAGATATTTGGTTTTAAAGTACAATTAAATTAAACAAAGACGGCGTGGATGAGTCTGCCAATTGTGGAATATGCATTGTATGAGCATATATAGCATCGCTAAAGGTTACGCACGTTATGTAATATGATTGAGGTGAATACGCTATTGTATTGATCGTGGTGGGAGAGCGAGTAGTCATTTAATCTAAGGTGATTTAGAATTTTATTAATTAATAACAAAACTCTAAAGTTACTTTCACTCGTATGAATAACTAACCGCTTAAACTGCATATTTCACTAAGTAACTCTTCCGACAGTCTCAAGAGAAAAAAATTTTTTAACTGCGTATAGTTTACATTATTTCAATTCTCGATGTTCCTTTACTGAGTCTGCGGCTGTAAGTAATTAGATTCGTGCATCGTTTTGACTTGAAGTCTGAGATTACAGTTATTGGATTACCTAAACTATTTGGGGTCACCAAAGCCTTCGGTCCCAGTTGCAATAGCCATTAAGCCACGACGAAGGCATTGGAGCGGGCTACATAAAAACCGAAAGCAGAGTTGGCTACTTGCCCATGTACAAAGAAAAGGCATATTAAAGTTTTAAAACTCTTAATTAGACCTACCATAAGCTCCTCTTAACAAGAGCTACAAGGCAATACAAGCGGTTCTACTGCAAGTGATCTATTCCAAATTCATGTTGGCTCATCAACACAGCACAAAATTCTATATTAAATTGTTAAAACACAATAAAATCAACACTTTTTCATGCACGCTCTTATTTATGGTAATACTAGCTTCTGCCCGCAGTTTTCACCCGCGTTCCCACAGGAACCGTCAAACCGATCTGTCAAATTAAATCAACTTGTCAACATTATAAAACTTTATTGACAGCTGTCAATTTATTGACAGCTGTCAATGTAAATTTTATGTCACACTAACTTCTGCCCGCGGTTTTCACCCGCGTTCCCACAGGAACCGTTCAATTTTCCAGGATAAAAAGTAGCCTATGTTACTCTCCGGTCCATAAACAATATCTATGCCAAAATTCACGTCGATCCGTTGCTTCGTTACTGCGTGAAAGAAGGACAAGCCAACAAACCAATAAACACACTTTCGCATTTATAATATTATTAGTATGGATAACCAGTATTTAGTGATATATTCGTAGTAGCTATTACCTCCGTCTTTCACTCAATAGCACAGACACGATGTATTGCTTTGCGAGTGCAGGCGGGTAATATTGTATGGCATATTTTGGAATGCAGATTTCTCCCCGCTGCGGCTTGAAATGACGGGCTTACGAGTAAAAATGAGCAAAAAAATGGTTAACAAACACACATGCCACGGAGTTTGTGCAGCAAATATCTGTTCAAAGCTTGCCTTTTCATTTCCAAGCTTGAAGCGGCTACTTAGTATACCTACACAAGTGGTGTACGGCTTAATGTACAATTATATGTATACCTACATCTATATAATATACATAATATACACAAATAAATAAAATTTAAGTTTCTGTTTGTAATGTCATAAGGTTTTTGCTTTTTATGCATGTTCGGTATGGGTAGTGTCCGAAAAGTCTGGACCGATTTTGATGAGACTTTCACTGGCAGATAGCTGAACTTATAAGGAGTAACTTAGGCTATGTGGGCGGAGCCGCGGGGCACAGCTAGTATTTTTTAAAACTAGGACATGATTGGTTATCATTTTTTGGCTGAATCTCCGTTTAAGATGAAAGCGTTTCGTGACAAACTTGTTTTAATACTACGATGACAAATTTCACTTTTTTGTGTCTTAATGTCTTTGATAAACTATTCATCACATAATTTGCGATGACATTCAATTAAATTTCAAATGAAAATCAGAACAGATCATTGACTAAGCAATCAGCAGAAAAGTTACTTTAAACGTTCACACGATCGTTTCATTGAGTTTGCATGAATCATGATACTTGAGACAGTCAAAATTCAACACACTTGCTTCTTACATTTGGGCTGAACCACACATTATTACATGACATCTGCTGAACGTTACCTGTCTGCATGAAACTTGTTTAGTGCTTATCATAGACGCTTATCATAGACACCTGCTATATATTTGCAAGTGGCAGTGGGAGCAGAGACGCCAATCTAATTGGCAACTTTTGATTTACTGACTCCCACGAATTTCTAATCTACTTTGCAAACGCTGTAAAACGTGTTCATTATCTAGGAATACTTTCAAGTACATATTGATTTATATTATGCACTTCATCATCACCCAGAAGACGTCCACTGCTGAACATAGGCATCCCCTACTTCTATTAACTCTTAGGTTTATTGAGTCAATTTTGACCGAACCAGCGGTGCGAGTACGGATCTTTTCGATAAATAAAATTCGATAAAATTGACACTTAAAATCGATAAAGTGGGTTTAAATTTTATTTATCAAAAAGATCCGTACTCGCGCCGCAGTACTCTCTTATTTGAGATCGTTCAGTTACCTAACCATAGTGTGCATGCGTAAACGAAGCAATTTGATATATCTTAATTATAATTAATTACCTGAGCAAGGATATCGAGGTATGTCTAAAACTTCATCTTGAAAGTTCTAGACAGAATTCTGAACAGTGCATGTGATGTGGTCACTATGTAAGAAAATACCTATAATCTTACTAGAAAATAATATGTATTGCATCTTATCATTTATAACATATAATTTATAAATAAAATAAAAACATAAAAAATAAAATAACGTTATACGCTTTCCGCGTACACTTGGATCAAACCCAGGTTCATTATGTGACATCTGTTCATTGTTCAATGCTACCTGACAACAGAGCGCATGTAAATTGTAGCAGATGCGGTAATTATGCAAGGAAATAGCTAGAAGCCTGTATGATCTTGCTGACGTCTAAGCCTACGAGGTAGGTATAGAATCAGGAATCAGACTGTGATTCGTCAGATTCACTCGCAATGCGACTACGGTATGCAGGCTGCAGTGGTTTGATGAGGAAACTTTTTTATACTATTTGATAACGTGACGAGCTGGTCGTTTCCCTGATGGTAAGCGTAACAATGTCCCATAGCAGAGGTTTGAAACACAAACGCCTGCGCTGCTCTGAAGTGCGCTCGTTACCATGACACATCAGTAATTTCACTGGCTATTTTGCTCATCCAACCGGAACACAGTAATGCTTGCACATTACTGCTTGGTGGAAGACTTCACGAGCAAAGTATAGTTCATTAGAACTACATCATAAATCAGAATATTTGTTGGTCAGTAAGTCTATGTATTTTTTTTAAAGAGGCTTTGTTTCTTTAAGTAGTATGAAAAAAAATTATCAGGTTCTGCTCGTGACTCCGTACACTTGAAATATGGATAAAATTAGCTGTCTGGTATAATTTAGCTTCCTACTTATTACTGAAGAATTTTAAAAATAAAGTTTGTACCAAAGATTAGAAAACTGTTACAAAGAAAATTTCCTCTTTATAAGACGAGTATTTGTATGGATTACGCTTGCTCTTTATGGGGGAGGGTTCGTGAAGTAGCGGATTTAAAAAAAAATATACTTTTATGTGATTTTAACCCCGTTAGGATTAGATTTTATAGAATATTTCGTAATTCACGTAAATAACAAATAACTAGCCTATACTTTTAATGCCTTACTTAAGCTTTGAAACTAAACCAAATTTACTGATTTACATCATGTGACTGATTTTACAGACTTATCTTAGGTTATTATTAGCGCCCTTTATGCGGTTTCTTCATAACTTTCGTGTGCAAATTCCACATATATAATATTGTAATATTACCGCTTTATGAACATGCAACCTTTATGCGCCATATAGCTAAAAATCTGTATGAACAGGTCCATTTTTTGCGCAATCTTCATAAAAACAAAAAAATTCTAACATACAGTAGTAACTGAGTAGATTCTACTTCATACTTTCATCAAGAAATACAGGAATAGGTACGAAACTGAAACAGAAGTAAATCAAACGTGTCATATTTAATTACTAACTGAAAACAAACTTCTCCTAGTTTCGAAGACTTCAATGAAATTCTGACATCAAGTTATACTTACTTATTTCTATTAAATATTGACGAGTCTCGAAACTTATTCGAGGCGTCCGTTCGAAGAACACTTAATACTTGGTATAGCTGAAACTCGGAAAAGGCTCTAATTGGATAGCCTTCCCGGGTTCCTAATTAATATTACGGAGATGTTAACTATCATGTACTAAGTCTAGTCTTTGTTTATCAGACCTCAGAATTAGATGAACATCCCTACTAAATTTTACTAATAACTGTGTTGATGTGTGTGCTTAAAATATAAGACTGTAAGTTTAAAAATTAAATTTGTACCGAGTGTAAGCAAAAAATGTGTATTTTTGTAGGTACTATAGGATATTAGTGGCAATTCTGGCTATTTCTAAATTAAATAAATCTATATTCTATATCTATATACAAGTCTAATTTTAGTTTCAGTGCTGTCAAATATCTTCTATCCTTGATTTGTCAAGTCAGTCGATTCGGTGGTTTTACCACATGTATATCTATTCTACCATGAAAAAGTAAAACAAGAGAAAGTAAGACAATATTCATTGTTACATTTAGATTTATAATGGTATTGAATCTTGTGTCTCAAATATATTTTAGTTCCACTTTCTCACCTGAATACTTTAATCCACTTGCTTGTGTAAAAAGGGCCATGAATTTAGTCCTATCAAACATCTTCCGTCCTTTTCTCGTGTTGTTTATTAGAAAGAGAGAGCACAACTAAAATTAGATTTAGGTCTGTGTTTGCCATCATTGTTAATTAAAACTTTAGAACAGATACAGCCTACTAAATTATTAAAGGCCCAATATTAATAGTAAAACAGATGGTTGCGTACAACCTCACTGACTTTGACTCAAGCTTGAAACAAAATTGCCCCACTAAACATCATCCATTTTAATATTAAAAAATGTTGAGAAATATTCTTTGAACAAATTGCGGGCAACAGCACACTCCATCCAGCTATACAACTGGAATTGTCGCATCAAAATCCAAATTGTTCTCTCAAACGATGCGCAAACGACACGGTCCCGGTCGCAAAAACTGTAAAGCACGTTATAGAGCCTTCACAATATAAATTCCACCTATATTTCATAGGAAAATTGCTGTTTTTGCTCGAGATGAAAGGAGTGGTGGCATTATACTGCGGCTCGCATTACTTAACCAAAGGTAATTTCTGACCCCTATTTGTTTAAGCTGTGTTCGTATGTACAATTAACAAAATTGAAGTTGGTCGCAATGTGATGTCACAGTGTAGGTTGTAATGAGTGCCTAAGTTCACGTGGTTTCTAAAGATCGATTATACAGGCAACCATTAGGTATATAACACCAATCGAACCTGATTTGTTAGATTACAACCTAAATATTCAATAGTAAAAGCAGTTTTATTTCACCTCTCTATTATGATATTACTTTGCTAAAAACGCACTCGTTACCCTGAGACATTAGGTACTAAGTCTCATAAGCCAGTAATTTCACTGGCTACTCTGCTCATCAATCCGGAACACAGTAATACATTGGCACATGACATTTCTGCTTGGCGGCAGACTTCATGAGCAAAGCCGTGGTACCAACCCAGACGGACACTCGCAGAAGCCTAGTATAAGTTGAAATGGTTACATGGTTTCTATATTTTAGAGAATCCGCAGACTTTTAGAATTAAGACACTACCTATCTCTTAGCTAAGCAGCACTCCTAAAATCCTCCGAAAACCACACCAAAATACATACCGAAGTAGGTACTTTGGTGTGTATCAGCATAGGTATGCTGATTGCTGAGGCGTTACTCCATCAACAGTATCAAGCTTGCTAACTGCCTTTTAGTATATATTGTCATAGCTGAAGTTGGTTTGTTGTAGTTTCATGTTTAAAAATTATGGGCAGTTAGCGTGCTAGGAACATTTGGAACCTGGCAGCTCCTTCGCGTGTAAAATGTCCGGAGTCTCATATAGTGGAAAAGCTATAACTATATTGTATTTAATAATAATAGCATGTAGCGGCACTTTAGTTATTATTTTTAACAATAATAGTATAAATTAGCAGCGCTGTTTTTAATAAAAATAGTTCTTTCGTACGGGTTAAACATATTTTAATTTTATATTCTCTAGTTTGTTATGCTAATGAATGTACGAAATGCTTAGAAGCTGAGGCTATTTTTAAGTTGAAGAAGAATATTTCAAAGAGCTTAGTGAGTTTACAGAAACGTGAGACTTTCTTTAGGATTTGAGTTATGTATATTACTTTGTAGTTATACGACTATATGTAGGTATTTTTTTCTGTTTTCTGCATTCTTCAGTCTTCTCTTGACGAGAATCAATGAAACTTGATCGAAACGTCGAGGTTAGTCAAAATTATATTTTGATACTATTTTGTGCGCGAATTGACCCGTTTTTGTCTCACAGGGAACCATTGACTACATTAATAAAAAAGTTACTAATAGTAACCTACATTTTCTTTGTATGTGTGTTCTGATACTCCGTGCGCGAAGCCGCAGGCTGGACTCTTGTATAAAACCAAATATCACATCCCGTCAATTTAGTAGGTAAACGAAATAATATCAGAATTTCCTAAACTTAGCGGCACACTCCCTTTTCGAATACGAAACTCAAACAGGGCCCGGACTGAGCTACCCAAAACTTTTAACTTCCTTGTACCAATGTACCTGGTAAAATCTTATACATACCCTTAAGCAAGCCATTCTTATGTATGTTTTTTATACTATTTTGTCAAAGAGACGAGCTGATCGTTTGCCTGATGATAAGCATAACGCCGGCCTATAACAATTGCAGTGCCACTCATAACTTTGAAACACAAAGGCCTGTGCGGCACTGCAGTGCGCTCGTTATCCTGAGATATTAGGTATTAAGTCGGTAGCGATCTTTGTTTTAAGTCATAGTAATTTTAGTCATTGGAAAACATAATAAACTTCATACAATCATTATAACGAGATATTTATCGTGTGGTTACCATCAGGTAATAATACCATCAGAGCAGCATATCTCGATACTGTTGCAAGCACGAAAATACTTGTGAAATTATGGGTAGGCAAATCTGTAAACAACCGCTCAGCTCAGCAGACGGAATAAGACTACTTGATATGACTCGAGTCACTCAAAAGCTCGAGTCTATTGCCGGATAAAGTCAATACACTACAAAGATAAACAAATACATATTTGTATGTACAGATTGTGCGATCTACTTTAGGTACCGTTACTAATTTATCTCCGTTAAGTATGGTTGGCAGTTTAACATTTTTTAGACCATAATATTATAATCTTGCCTTTCGTTCTGGTGAAAACTACCTCTCAAATTTTATACAACCGAAAATATGGGAATATAATTTAACATTTACGGTGAATATAGTCTGGTACACAATGCGTATTCAACGGAAATCCCATCTAAAGGAAAATTGCGTATTAAATTTCGAGGTTTTCCGGCGAAACATCTGATAAAATTAAAAGGAAGTGGAAAAGATTGGTGAGGTAAACACATATTTATTCTTATTAGCTTTGATGATATGAAAAAGGTACGAAAGAGAAATAGAACTAAATAAAGAAACTAATGAATATTGAGAATAATAAAATTCTGGTCGAATTGAGACCCTTATTCTTTTTAGAAGCCGGCTAAACTTATGCAAAGTAACCCCCTGGGATCAGCTAGTATAGGTAATTTAATTAAGAGCCTACTAGTCCATGGAGCGAACTCATCGGTGGGCGCGGCTAAAATGCATGCTATTTCGTCTAACATTCGTGGGACAAGGTAAGACTCTGCAGCGATGAGTAGTATGAGGCTAATGCTCGCACATACACAATTACACACTCTCGTAAAGTCGCGACGAAAACAGAAAAGTCGAAAACCGGCGCGCAAAAATGTACGAATTGGCTTCTGGTGCTTGGAGTTTTACGACAAAACTACTGATGTATTTAGTCAGACCAAAGTTATTTGAAATGTCAATAAACTAAAGCTTGTTAGTATGTACCTTATTTTCGAGTTTTCGTAATCCTTTTGTAATTTATTTACGTCCAAACTTGCGTTAAAATACGTGCTAAAATACAGATGTTTGAAGGCTCATTACTTTTAAGCCACTTATTTTTTTTCTGTATAATTAGCAGGCTGACCTAGATAACGAAGAGATAAATCGATATTATTCTTAATTTTGGACTTAAAACGTCAAGTAGTGGAGTAATCACCCAAGTACGGTTGTATGGAGAAATGAACGACTAGTTCGCCCTTAATATTATAAGTTACTAGCTTCTGCCCGCGGTTTTCACCCGCGTCACAATAGAATTGCGTTAGACACCAGTTGAACACTTCTTAAATAAAGATTTGTAGTTGTTGTAGATTATCCAATTACTTTTGTTGCAAAATTAGATGTAGTGTTTAAGTAGTAACTTTGTAAAGTGTTATTGTGTGTGTGTCACGATTTTAAAGTAGGTGCATGATCTATCTAACTCGGATCGATGCTATTGACACACTTGAAGATCGTAATTAAGGCCTATATAGCAGCTAAATATCTTTGCTTTGGTTTTTTAGGAAAATCAGGTGAGCTTCTGGCATTGGGAAAAATAAATGTCATTATTCATCATATTACCGATACTTAAAACACGATTTTACCAAATTTACTAGATCTAAAAAAATGACAAAGTTACCTCTAAAAATAAGTTTGAAATTAAATATCTCTGGTATTTATAAATGTATATTGATAAAATTAACAAAACTTACGTAGTATATAATGAAAACTTGGTGGTATTTTTTCGATTATATATCTAATTTTGAAGTAATTACGCCTTTTTTGCATTTTTACTTAATTTTAGTGGCCCGTGCGGTCTTCCTTTCTCTTTAACGTCAACACAAACCGACAGTGTGTGCAAAGAGAACAGAATGATGAATTGTCATTGGCTCGGCATAGCGCCTTAAATGTTTGATAAATCACTTAAAAACTTGTCAGTTGTGAAGCTCTTCAAAGGCCACACGGGCAACTACTCTCTTCCAGCCATGCAATATGCACATTGCACATACTAACTTTGAAGTCTGTCTCAGATGTGAAAATAAAGCAATCTTCATAACAACAATCTAGTCATGATTTATGTATCATGAATTTAAACGTCTAAGTACCAAGCTACAGATAAAGCGGGCAAATGAAAAAATAAAATTAAGATAACGATGCTTGGATAAAAATATTGTCGAGTATTTATTATACTTTTTTTCTGTAAGCTCCATTATCGTCCGAGATAAGAGAGGCGGGAAGGGCACAAAAGGGTCGCAATCACAAAGGACTACGATATAATGACGTAAATTTTTGGCATAATTTTAATTAAAGCCTAATTTGCGACATTTCCAAACCGGAAAATTGGACCCTGTAGGTAACAATTTAAGTAAAAAGAGATAAGCAATTACGCCTGTATGTGAAAGGAGCAAGCGGCTAAGAGGAAATAATGTGATATAATAATGGTGCGTTTTGATAACGATCTCTTATGTTCAGCCTCTCTTATTAATTTTAATGTTGGCTTTATTATTTTAACTACTGGTTTTTTAAGGAATTTTCCTAATTGATGCTTAATAAACGTCAAACAAGGGAGTTACTTTGCGGATTAACCTTTTCGTTGGAACTTTGTGTTTAAATTTATAAATAATGAGCATTTGATACGGATATTTTACCAATAACAAGTTTTTCCTTCTTCGAAAAAAGCATAAGCTTCAGCAAAATTGTGCAGAATTCATGAATTTTTAGGGAGCAAAAAATACCTACCGTTACTTTTTGTTTCAACCAAATTACAAAAATAATAATCCAGTAGTTTTCAGAGACAGGCTATATACGTTCCAAATAGAAGCTGATCAGATTACACCATTTCTGTAGAAAATAAAACATTTGATTAAAATTTAAGTTTTACTTGCCATTGGCCTTATTAGATTTCAGTAAACTTCTATTCATCATCATCATCGTCACCCTTATTACGCTCTCACTGCTAGGATACCGGCCTTCTCTCATAGAAGTATGGACCATAATCCACCACCACGCGGGCCGAGTGCGCCTTAGTGGATGTCACATGTCCTTAAATTTTGAGTTACTTGAATATGCCAGTTTCCTCACTATTTTTTCCTTCACTGTTTTAGAGCGAGTGTGAATAATCCGCACATAACTTGATATGTCATTGGTGTGTCGAGCCGGCATTCGAACTAAGTATGTGTACGTCGGATTGAAAGTCACACAAGTTCCCGCTCGGCCACACTCGCTCTTAAACTTCTATTACATAAACATAAATCATAATGAGGTTATAATAAGTAATAAAAATAGTTACGAGAATATCAATAGCAGCATTCGTATAGAATTTCAAAAATAAAATCTGTCCCTTTTTGGTAAAAACTCTAAGTTTCGTAATATCAGTACCTATACATAGTATTTATCTTTATTTCGGCAATCTTTGTAAACAACACAGCGTAAACAAATCTGCTTCTATTATCAGCTCTATCTCTTCATTTACCTGCTAACCTTTTCATCGGTTCTATATAGAGAGCGCTCGTGTCAATATAGTAAATCTCTCAGGGTTGACCAATATATATTGTAAATAATCGTGCAAACAACTGAGAGCAATAATAGTGAGACGGTACGCAGTCGTGAGAAATGCAAGAAACATGGTTGAAATAATCTTTGAACATGGCATCTATATTTACGTTTATAATCGTTGCGTTATTGATTTCAAATGTTCTAAACAATTATAATTGTTGCTCGGTATAAGATAGGTATTCTTTTTAAAATAATTGAGTTTTTTTAAACTATCCAAATGAGACGAGTGGGTGGTTTTCCTGATGGTTTGCGTAATGGCAGCCAATAACAATTTCAGTACTACTCAGAACTTTACACAAAGACCTGTGCGGCGGTGCAGTGTGCTGACACATCAAGTATTAAGTCTCATAGACCCATTGCAGTAATTTCACTGACTACTTTTGCTAATCAAACCGGAACACAGTAATGCTTGCACATTACTGTTTGGCGGCAGACTACACGAGCAAAGCGGTGGTTATTACTCACGCCCAGGCGAACACTCGCCTGGTGAATGCCTGAACTATCGCTTTCTTAAAGTCCTTCTAATATGAAACGTTATAAGTAATAATCCATTTTATCTTGCAGAATACTTCTGTCAAGATGCAAAGTAAACTTTTATTGTTACGTTCGGAGTATAAACCAATAGCTGCAATTAATAAAAAAAAAAATATTTTCACAACTACAAATGAGTAGATATAGTTAATACCTACTCATTTAATAACTCGTCAATACCTAGTTATGATCTGTGATTAATACCTTTAAAATACATCGAAGAAAATGATACAATTTAAAAAGCTTCGTAGGTAGCTTAAAGGTGAACCCTCATTAAATGTGTTCGTATTATTTAATACATAAAATTAAATATTCTTCAATACATTTTAGTTATTACTGTTGACATTAAGGCGATACCCCGTGTCAATGGCATTCATCATTCGGTCTTCTTTGTACACACTTTCAGTTTACGCATTGATGAAAAAGAGAAAGAAGATCGCGCGCGTAAAAATTGTGTAAAATCCAAAAAAAGCGTGATTAACCACAACTAAGCATAATCCACAACTAAATAGTTTGTCATTACATAATAAGTAAGTCTTGTTAATTTTGACAATATTCATTTATAAATACGAGTGATATTTCATCAATTTGGAAAAAACTTTTTTGGCACATCAACATTATCAGTAATATGATGAATAATGACATTTTTCCAGTGTCAAAAGCTAAATTTAGCTTCTATATACGCCTTAACTTGTATTGTTGGGCAAAGCTCTTTGTCCATCCTCCTAAACTCGTTCCACGCTAGTAGTTAAGTTCTTATAATTATTTGTTACAATTTTAGTAAAGGTACACCCCTAACCGCACGTACAGAAAACCCTGGAGAGGTTTCAAGTTTCCGCATTATCTACCTTGTTATCTGGATATATATTTGTTTTAGCGGAGTTTAGCCAGCTAATCGGTAAAGGGTCAAGTTGAGCAGCGACCGATTTATTGGGTTAGGCCTGTTTGCCTCGACGGGTGTAGCCTTGTAAGTAGTGCTTAGGTGTAATTTTATATCCATCGGTGTTTGAGTATTGTGTAAAATATTCTGGTAGGGCTGTACCCTTTGTAATCAGTAGTTGCTGGATCGATCAGACCCAGTCCTTTTGTATTTTCCTCGGTTTAAAGTTTGTGACATTGGCGCTTATAGTATGTACATAAAATACCTCAGTTGTTGATAGGCTAAGGGCTCGTTTAAGGAGACGCATTGCGTTATATTAATCGTCGCAAAGCGTTCGATTTTGCACGTGGCGTTAATCGTGTTGCCGGCGCACGCAGCTTTTGACGCAGCTTTTTCGTAATGCTGGAGCCACACTAACGTTCAACATCCATGTTCATTATAGTTATAATGAAAATGGCGTTAAAATACTTATGCCACAAAATAACGTGATAAACTGACTGGCTGCAAATGCGATCAGTGCCAAAGAAGAAAACCACTGTCCGAGCTATCGCCTAACGTCAAATGCTAATGTGAAATCCATTGTCAAATTAACGCGATAAGTCGTGCCTAACTAGTCGTGCGTGTTTCTGTTAACGCGTTAATCACAGACATTAGCGCATTAAGTGTGGCCCGAGCTTAATAGAACAACATCAACGTTGTACCTAAAGTCCTGACGTTGTCAGAAATTGGTCGTTTAAATTACGAGTGAAAAAGGTCTGCGTGCTGGACTTTTCCTTCCATAATTATGACAAAACTGTATAGAATACTGCTTGGCTTGGATTTGGCGTTACTAACTTTACATATGGAAGCATAAGTCCACGCTTAGAGTCATCTCTGAATCTCAGCCTCAGAGTCCAAGTCCTAGGAAACTTTATTTCTAGACTAGAAGCTCACCACCCAAATTCTGATAAATTCCATCTTAATTGAAATAACACCAGACAACCATATCAAACTAAAATTTTCAACCTAAAAAGGACTATGGCACTTTTAGCCTCACTAAGCTCCAACATTACAAGTTCTTAATATATATTGGTCTCTGTAATTCCGATAAAAAAATCTACTTTTGGCTAACGAGATGTGCGGTTCGTTTGCAGTGCCACCCAGAACTTTGAAACACAAAGTCTGCGCGGCACTGCAGTGCGCTCGTTACCCTGAGACATTAGGTAGGTATTCAGTCTCATAAGCCCAGTAATTTCACTCGCTACGCTGCTCATCAAACTGGAACACAGTAATGCTTGCACAATACTGCTTGGTGGCAGACTTCACGAGCAAAGCGGTGGTAACAATCCAGACAGACACTAGCAGAAGAGTTAGTCCTACCACTAACACAGGAATGAAGGATGACCATAGCAGCATTGTTTTGCTATCAGTATTGATTACATCCACAAAAGGGCTTTTATCTGTAAACGACAATTATCTTTTAGGCAGCTCTGGCTATGGCCAAAAGTTTATAAATAGTTTGTTGACAATACTTGTGTTATCCTATCCAAAAGCAAGGTATTTGATTACGTGGACTAATTAAAATCTATAATCAACAAGATGATATTTAAAGTTTCCTTCAGTTTGTTTAACAAATTACCAATGCTGGGTACATTACCAATTGGTAATGGGCTAGTAAATTTGGCAATGGCTTGTAGGTTATTCAATTGTTTTTGTAGGTACCTAAGTTAGATGCGTTTATGTAGTAGCTATACCTACATATATAAAATAGTCTTTAAAAAAACAAGCAACTAGTTACCTTCAATTATAGTCTTATTTCTTAAATCTGGAAATTCCTTTTAGCCCTAAATCGCCTATTGCACTGTAGACTAAGAACTACTATTTTTTCACACCTAATACCATAATTATATTATTACACCAAGGACCTGTTTGGGTAGGCAGAGAGGTGCAAAATCCACTTTTTATTTACTGTAAGAATAAAGGTAGAGCATGGTATGGTGCTGGGTGCTACGCTATGACGTCCGCTTCTATGATCTCTACAAAAAAAAAATAGTTTTACAACCACTACGTCTTCAGTGAAGAAGCCGCGATAAATAAGCGGTGGTGCACAAGTGACGTATGTAGCGAAAAGCGGAGTAGTTGTCACTTTGATACCAGTTAGGGAGTGAAAGAGACAGCACTATCTGGCTGTATTGCTGTTCTTGTCTGTTTCGTGGATTTTTGATGGTTTTCAATTAAATTCACACACACACACACACACATACACACCCAAATAACTACTTACGTACTTACTCCATACGATGCTTAAACCAGTAAACTTTAGCAGACTTAATAATTAGCATAAACACAGAGATGTGCTTACACAATGCTTTTAAGAAGATCCTCTTAACATAAATTTAGGCAGTATTAAAGACCCTATAGCCGACCTATTTTATTTCACAATTGTTCTCCAAAGTGCCTATAAAAATACTCGAACATTCCTCAGGAGATAAGCCTAAATCGTAAAAGATCGGAATTTATAAAATTTTAACTTAACAAGATTTTTTATGCAAACACAATTAAAGTTCGCCCCTTTCAAACTTTTCCAGTCAAATGAAACAACAAGAATAACACGTAAAATGTTTTTATTTACAAACGTAATTAGTATTTACAGCTTAATATTACAATTTACATACATTCTTACATTAAGGTCTTACAGACGATGGATTTATCCAGTTCGGCTATAATATGTTTGGGTCATTATACATAATATTTATTAGGAAAACAACAAAGACTATATTTTATACCTGATTGGAGACTATGTACAATTTTCTTACTGTCGGTAAATATCTATGAGTAAGGTACAATACCTAGCCAAAATATGGTACACTGGAGGTATACGAGGTACCAAGCTGCATAAATTGCGAGCGCCGGTACCTATAACTAAGTAACTTGGTACCTCGGTGAACGACTGTATGAATTTATAGACTGTGACGGTGCTTTGGAAACAGTTTTTAAAGAGCTAAAGCTCTTTCTTTATTTCCTGGCTTCTGTGGAATGTTATCCACAATTTCGCCAATGTCAAGTAGGTAAAGAGCGAAAGCTCGAAAGCCAATTTAAAGCACCACTATGTCAGAGGCAAAACGTTTATGTCATTATATTTAGTCTGTATAATTCGATTTTGCTTCCAAATACTTATTAGGGATCCCTTATTGAAAACTGTTCACGTGTAAGTTCCCGCAAAAATATTAAGGCAAATTATCTCTTTATTTTTTTATGCTATTTTAACGAGACGAGCTGGTCGTTTACCTGATGGTAAGCATAAAGCCGGCCCATAACAATTGCAATGCCCCGCAGAACTTTGAAACATAAACGCCTGCGCGGCACTGCACTGTGCTCGTTACCCTGAGACATTTGGTATTAAGGACGTTATACGGGCCAAGGACCTTGCTCGAATGGGTGGAGTCAAGCGCACTTCACCCGCGCGGTCCACACTACGTCTTTCAAGAACATCGCAAAACCTAACGTCATAGAACACGCGGATGAACCGCTACGAAGCGGTACCCGCACGCGCGCACGGCATCTTTGCCTATAATTCTTTGAATTCATTTAGTGGAAAGTTCTTCATTGAAATGAAGTGTTGAACTGATCATCATTATTCGTAAATAAACGGTACGAACGCACATGAGATTATCCAACGTTGAGATTGATCTCAAAATATCGCTCTGGACTAAAATAAAAGTACACACAGCCAATTTGCTCCGTAAAGTTGAAATTTGTTACACATTTTGACCCAAAAATTAACGTGTACGTAAATAAATGATTTTCGGGTTGTTTTTATTTTTACTTTTGTAGTCGTGTTTTTTATTTTGGTGTCATTTACGAGGTATCGAGTCATCTGCGAGTGTCCGTCTGGGTTTCCACTTTGTTCATGAAGCCTAATCATAATAATTTATTTGCTAAAAATGTTGGTGACAACAATAGTGTCGGGTCACAGGTATAGAAAATATAAAGTATCATAAACATTTTACCACATTGTGGCATGCAAATATTAGAATAATTAACTATCATTGAATTTAAAATATTACAAAAAACTAATGACACAATAATCGTAATACAATTCATATTTCATTTCCTATAGGTACTTATTTATATTATCAAATGTTATTATTTTTCTTATTAATTATACTAAAGTGTCAAAAAATAAAACCAATAATTTAAATAGAATTCTAGAAATTCAGTGGTCAAATAAATTACTTTAAAACTTCAGCTATAGTATAGTAATATTTTTCATGCAACCAACATTTCAATTTTTGCCAAAACCGTGTCCAAGGTAGGTCCTTGATTTCTCCCGGAACAGCATTATATGCTTGCCGGCAGATGTGCAAGCATTACTATGTTCCGGTTTGATGAGCAAAGTAGCCAGCGAAATTACTGAGCTTATGAGACTTAGTTACGAGTACAGAGCAATGCCGCGCAGGCCTTTGTGTTTCAAAGTTCTGTGAAGCATTGCAATTGTTATGGGCCAGCATTATGATGAGCACACTGCGGTGCCCTGAAGGCCTTTGTGTTTCAAAGTTGTGAATGGCACTGCAATTACAACATATTTACAGTTTTCGGATAACGCCGGCCCATAACAATTGCAGTGCCAATCAATACTTTAAAACAAAAATATGCAGCACTGCATTGTGCTCGTTAACCTGAGACATTAGGTATTAAGTCTTATAAGGCCAGTAATTTTACTTTTCAATTTCATTTCCAGTATTTTCTAAAACGGTTCTCAACCTCCCGATATTCCTTTGTTAACCAATACATATATTTGCCACTCGTAAAAATGATGTACGTAAACAAGAAATTGTAATCAGAAATGTAACCCACTCAATATGTATGCGAGGAGTGTCCACGCGCAAATCACGGAATGAATCAGAGTTCACCGCTCTAGACGCTACTCTTTGAGCAAGCTTCAAACCCACACGAAAACAAATACTTGTATTGTATATCATTCACGCACACAAATATGTAACGTCGGCGGACAGCGTGAGCAGAGCAACGAGCGACACAACCTCCCCGTCTGAATGCCAGTGCATGACTGCCGCGCGCGCCCGCGCAGAGCACCTCTGAGACTTGTACATTTGGAATTCAGTTTTTTGATAATTTCTTTGCGAAATATTGCTCTATGCACAAATTTAATCAATACGATGTATAGAAAATTTTCTTCCTTATTTTTTGGTGTAAAATTAATCCCAAACGTCTAAGTCATTTAGAAGTTTTAGGGAAAATAGTTTTAAAATAGCATGCTGTTAAATATTTTTTCAAGCCATAAGTAATGGTAATACAAAAAAATCAATCATACAAATTAATGCCCTTGAATTGATCATTCAGGTAGTATTTTTTTCAAGTCGTTAAACCAAGCCGTGTGGGAGTTTTAGGAGCAGAAAGTAGTCGTTTTTGGGTAACCTAGCCCCTTAAGTCTCATAAGCCCAGTAATTTCACTGGCTACTCTGCTCATCAAACCGAAACACAGTAATGCTTGCACATTACTGCTTGGCGGCAGACTTCACGAGCAAAACGGTGGTAACAATCCCAACGGACACTCGCAGAAGAGTTAGTCCGACCACTAACAAAATGTATGTGGTTTCAAAGGGACGTGATTATTAATTTTGCATTTACTGTTGTTTTAAATTACCTTTTCTACAAGTACCTACTTGTTATGAACTATTTAGTATTTTCAACTCCGTAGTAGTTACCATATTTTGTGCTGGGTACTGTAAGTTCCCAGAGAACGAAGCAGCCTTCGATAAAGGCCGTCACATATTTTATTAACGAAGTTAAGTACGCTTTTAACAAGTTATAATGTAGCAGCGTCTGAAGATTGAGTACTTAATCAATTTATTGAAGATAAGATCAATAACTTGAAAAAAAACGATCGACAATAAAATTTCATTAATTTAATTGAAAAAGTAAACTGTGTTAGTAAGATATACAGAAGCTACGACACGTATGTACGACATGTCGAGTCTTTGGAATGGAAGTATCGTGATAGAGCCATCGCATATGATAGGGCATTATTGTATGTTCATTGTGTCAAAAACCACCGGCAACTTGAAAAATCTGTTGCGAAGCGTATAGTGGTTAGTGTACATAGTGGTTTGTGTTCTGGCTACAATGGGGATGTTGACTCAATTTGTTATGATGTCAATCAATTCATATTTTCATTAGCATCAAATGTCTACTTTGAAAAAAATTGAAAATCGAACGCTAGGAACGTCAAAAATCAGAGTCAAAGTCGGGCGTATCTACTGCACACTAAAACGCCCCATACAAATTGGGCAGAACATCTGACGTCACTTGTTCAACGCAGACCGTACAGCTGTACTAAATGTAAATAATCTGATAGTATCAATTAAATTACTATTAGATGGAAAAAAATCGTTGAACTTGTGAAGCTTTTAGATGCAGTGTCTTTGTGGAAATTATATATTTTTTTGTGAATTTTATTTTTATTGTGTTAATGTGATGTTATTAAACCTGTATAACGACAGTAAATATGTATTTTGTGTTTCATGCAACCTCCCTGTTGCAGCATGTTTTTTCACGTTGCTATACAACCTTGGATTACATCGTCAGTTCACATCAGATGAATTATAGTACACTCTATATATTCCAAGTATGTTAAACTATAGTCCAACAAAACGGACAGAAACTGTAACTTTACGATTACTTGATTTTTAGCTATAAAGTATAGTTGAATTACATTTTGTCTTTGATACATACCATCTCAAGTTTTTATATAAAATTTTAGAAGTAAAAAAATTATGATATTTGTTTCCATAATGAAGAGTCTAGACGCGACTTTTACGAGTTTCATAAACATAAACACCAATACACAGGAAAATCCTTTTTGCTACTCTACCGATCTCACTAAATAAATAAAAATAATATAACAAGTTTTTATAAATAACCTGAGAAATAGTTAACTAGTCAAGTTCATTCCTGGTAAGCCTAGAGACGAGTATGGCACACAAAATGACTCATTACAATAAAGGTTTCTAAAGGGCTAATTTCTAACTCACTCGAGCTATCTGGCCCGATTTCTGGGACAGGCAATTTCTGGATGGAGTGTCAGTTATTCAGTTGTTTGCAAGTGTATAGCTGCAGGCGTTACGTAACTGCCTAGTTGCGTAACGCAAGCTGACGGACAATTAATGAGGTCGCAAATGTGGTTTGAATCCAAAATTGGGTACGTCAAAAGCATATAACTAATTGATTAAAAAGAAAATACTTATAGTAATTCGTTTCTTTATAGGTACTCATATCACCTACTATCATATTCTATTACGGTTTCAGATAATTTAATATCCGAAAACTTCAGGTCATCTGGGGACAAACCTCCTAATTTTTAAATTATCCCAAAAATGCTTAACTTTACCAAGATGTTCTAATGAGAAATTTCGATGAAAAAATACGAAGAACTTGACTATGATGTCGCTGAAGTAGGCTCCAGTTTGGTATGCGCTGATGGAAATTGGTAGAAGAAACGGACAGGATGGAGTTACTTTCGCAGCGTTGCTTTGCATGGCGGCAGGTCTTTCTCCGCTCACAACATGGACGACCACCGACGCCGAATCTGTAACAAAAAGTCTATTTTAAACTCGATTCAAAAGCAATGCCGCCAGAATTCTGGGTACGTTGACAAATATCAGTGAGGTAAAACATTTGGCTCATATATAAGCTTATACGGTCATATCGTCTCGGCTAAGAATAGTACCATTGCAGACTATCTCTTCCTGGGGGTGCTATATGAGTCAGCTAAGGAAATATTCAGAGAAAGTACAGCAGCACTCTTCTAGGTCTACATAATTTACAATTTCACTGGCTTTTCTGCTCATCAAACAGGAACACAATAATGATTTCACATTATTGCTTGGTGGTAGACTTCACGAGCAAAGCCGTGGTACCAACCCAGACGGACTCTCGCAGAAGAGTTAGTCCTACCACCTAGTAGAAATATAACGGATGTTACATCATGTGTGCTACTTTGTCGCTCCCCGTTCGGAAAGCCGAGACTATCATCAGAATCTCCTTGTCTCCACCAAGGGAGACATCAGGGGAACTAAGTCCACGTAGCCAAAAAAATGGATGTCCTGTTTTTTTAACTTATTCGCTTTACAGCTTTTTAAACTATTTTTTAATATCCCGTGGTTTTGTATCAACAGTCTAATACAGTGGGTCAGATGTTGCACAAAATGTAATAAAAAACAATCATAAAATAAACGGTAGGTTTCATAAGTCGTAAACCCTTGAAGATATTGATATTTCCTTTTTAAAACTTCGTTGATTCCAGTTCACGTCGTTCGTATCTACCTAACCTCTTGGATTTTACGGTCAACACTTTCATGAGATTAAATTCAATAAAAGGGATAAATGGAGTGAAAAGAATACAAATGGATATAGGTGCTGATATTTTGAGTCACTGGATTAGAATAATAGAAGGCTCACGTATCTTATGAGTCGTATCATTATAATGCTCGGGCCACACTAACGTTTAACATATCGATGTTAAACGTTAGCGTGCGCATTATCGCTATAAAAACAGTGATGTTACAAAATAAACGATAAGCTGAGTGGCCACACCTGTGTTTTGCATCAAAGCACATACGAGTTACCGCCTAACGTCAAACGCCAATGTGAATGCAGTTGTCAAATAAACTCTCATGTTGTTATTTGAGAATTAAACTAAATTAAGGATTAGGTATGCGACACCAGAGTCGAGATTGTCAACAAGATGCAGGAGACTAGGCTGAGATGGTAACGCACACATAAGCGGACCACCTAACTGCTTAGGCACTACAGCTTTTTATCCCCGATTGAAGATCCAGAGTTGCAGGTCGCTGACCCAAGACACAAGACAAGCTAGAAAAACGTAATGCAAAAGGATACGAGTGAATGCCGGTTATCCAGTCAAGATGTCGAGGATAGTGCGAAGTGGAGAGAGAATATAAGGAAGGGTGACCTCACCACCACGTGGGATTTGTAGGGCTACGCAACATTTTTACGCTGGCAATTTGAGCGTAGTGTACGAAAAAAGATTCACGAGATTCTGAAATGTGCAAAAGGCATGGAATAGCACGCGGGAGACGTAATTTGTTAGCCCCTGACCAACAGATTGGAGTTATGTGTTTCACCTGTTCGTTTGTATATTTGTACATGGACTTATGCCCCATTTGTTGGCTACCCACTACACACTGTACATTTTAATAAGGTTATCTACAACATGTAACGTTTGTAACATGTAACGGTTGTCTTACTTCAGTGCCAGCAGTGTGTCCACCACAACGGGTCAGTACTATGGGAAAGTCTTAAACTACATATAACAGAGAGAAATTTATTCTAAAAAACCATGTCATAGATTTTAGAAGTGTGTTGTGTTGTGTTAGTGGTAGGACTAACTCTTCTGCGAGTGTCCGTCTGGGTTTGTACCACCACTTTGCTCGTGAATTCTGCCAGCAAGCAATAATGTGTGTTCGGGTTTGATGAGCAAAGTTGTCAGTGAAATTATTGGAATTATGAGACTTAATACCTAATGTCTCAGGCTAACGAGCGCACTGCAGTGCCGCGCAGGCTTTTGTTTTGCAAAGTTCTGAGTGGCACTGCAATTGTTAGGGGCCGGCTATGCTTACCATCAGGCAAACGACCAGCTCGTCTCGTTACCAAATAGCATAAAAAAAATGTGCACTTAAAGATATTTGAAAAAGCTCATCGGGACGCATCGGGAATCGAAATGGCACCAATGTGTTTTTATATTGTGCAGTATTCAGTAGTTGCACAATATAGTTATATTCTCTTCATTTAGACTTCACTCTCTTCAGTGAATTTCCTACACAGATAAAAAGAAAAATAATTTATCCAAAGTGGTTTTCGATATAATCATTAATCATAATTACGCTAGCTAAAACACTATTGGCTTGTACTAAACGTCGCCATTTGAATGATGACTTTTTAAAACCAAAATAAAACGTCTTCGTCGCTTGAATGACAAAATAATAAAATGCTCTCGAAGCCTGGACCACGACCCGATTGACCAAATGCATCAATGCCTGCTTTCTTTTGAATGTAGAATCTATTCGAACATTTCTGGTTCGGCACTAAATTTTATGTATATTTTATCACAATTTGAAGTTGAACTTTTGTATTAGCTTCCTAGCCGTGCCAACAACAAACCGCCAGCATAATATAAATGGCCTGAAAAATGTGGGCAGATAATAACATGAGAGAAAACACGAAAAATCATAATATGGCTTTTGGCAATTACGAGTCCCAAGAGACGGAAAGCTATCACGTAAACAGAGTTCGAACACGTTGATTCCGTCCTTCGGTGGTGCGAAGATGAATGGCGCTGCCGCGAATGTCGACAGAGATGTAGTGGTTAGACGTGTAATGTACCTTCTGCGCCTACTAGAATAGTTGAAATAAACTGTTTATATGAGAGTATGTTAAAAAGGTTTTACTACTCAGTGAGAGAAGACTATATCAATATAATATTATACTACACAATTTATCTGTTGGTTGCTAAAGACTATGTAACGATGAGCCAGATATGCTCACACATTTTGAACTCAATTGTTTTTCCAAAGAATACTCTGATGCTAAGCAGAAATAAAAAAACCGAGAACATATGATATTCACCAAGCCGCATTAGGCTTGTGTGGTGGATTATCGCCAGTACTCTCAGAATTTCTTGAACGGTTGTTGCCAGGCAGGTGTAAAAAAATGCAAAAATCTAAAAGTAGTGTGTCTGTAAAGACGTACTGCACCGACCTCATGTGAAAATGGGACCAGGGTAAGCAGGAGATAGACTTTGATCCAAAGCTAGATATATCTGATGCACTCATTTTTAAAAAGCGCAAATGTTGAAAGAAAGAAAGAACCTACATTTATTTCAGGACATCACACAACATTACAGTTTTACACAAATAAAAATAAAATGACAATAAGGGACAGGCAAGTAGTGGGTTGCGTGATGCCATGATAAGGATTCCGACTCAGCATACAATTTTGGTCCAAGGACCTTAATAACTTATTTCAGTCGGAACCCACACCTATGATATCACAAACCTCCGGACAGTAATATTCCAAATTTCCGGGCGGACATCGCTAATCTTATAGTGAATGTCACTGTCATAATCAACAACAGTGTCAACGTCAAGGTTTAAGTAATTAAATCGCCGCTTCAAACAGCGATATACACCGTACAAGCGTGACATGAGCATGATTTTGGCGAACTTTTGCAGGCCATTTGCTATAAACAAGCTAAGTTATAATAATGTAGCCAAATCGGCTAGCAACCAGTGGCTAACTGCCAAATTATCCCGAGCAATAGAGGCCGCGAATAAAGCAGCGTAAACACGAACGCCACGAGCCAAATACCTGTCTCTGGCGCGCGAATATTTTGTTTGCAGTAGATGTGGGGAAGCAGGAAACTGCGGAACAAATCTTCTTAATTACCACTCGGAACGGTTTCTTGCTGGAGGCACTGTTGGTTTTTGGGTTGTACGTATCTTAATGTTGGGTTTATAATGGGTATTGTTGAGACACGCTACAGAGCGTAATAGGAAAGAGGTTCGTAAAATGCCATGGTAGCTTATAACATAATTATATAAGTTTGTATGTAACGTTTTACTAGAATTGTTTTTTTTATTTATAAATGTGCTGGCATTAGAACTGGCAAAATAATAACTGACACGTGAAATATTGCTGCTCAATATCTCAAGACCGTGAGAAATGGAAAGAAGATGATGATGAACTTTAAAATACGTTTCAATATGGTCATTTACTCAACTAACACTAAGAAGGTCACTAAACTGAAACATGCCTTGTTTCTTGTGGAATTATTCTTGGATCTTTCAATAATGCAGATTCACAAATTACAGACACTACTCCATAATTATGCTTGCAGAATAATAAGTGCAGTGCGGGAGAGAGTGAAGATGAGTTCAAAGTGAAAATACCTCACTTCTACTTTAAGTATATTTAACTCAAACTACAAATAGTTACCTAAGTATTTTTTTGTTTTAGCAGACCTTTTTTATGAAAATAAAAATATGCTTTCTGGTTTTTTTATTTTTGACCACAATCTCACTTGGTGGAAAGCGACGATGTGGTTAAAGGTGTAGCACGCTTGCTCATTAAATACCTATTCATTCTGACTTGAACACACCCAGATTATATTTAGGTGGAAACACAGACGACAGGGCATTCCACTTCTTTGCCATTATATATTTACCAGAGCTGCTTGGTGCACAGGTGTAGTTCCCGGAGTCTCGTGGAGATGCTCGTGCGATGAGTAGCCTACTGGTACGCGTCCGTTGCTCGGTCTCAACGCTGATGCCGCCTCGCTGAGCGTAATTCACCACGTTCGTACCGCGATACCAGTAGATAAAACTGTTGATTAAAGAAACCAATTTTAAAAAAATTGTAATGAAAAGACTTGGGCTCCGAGGCTTTCATACCTTATAGATATTAGGATAAGAAAGTGACATGCTTTAATGATAATATTGATACTAACATGATAAATATAAGTTGACCTCACGTTGCAAACCAAAGAAAGTTCAGTATAGTCCGGACAGATTTAAAATGTCTACAAAACGACAACGCGTTTCGACTTTTCACACAAACTTTCAAGTCAAAAATCTTCGAAATGAATGAACAGATTTTAAATCACCTTTTCATGCATAAGCAGGTTACACAGGTATAGTAAGGTACCTAGTTATGTAGTAGACATTTTTCTTCGAAAAAGAGTATTAAAATCTAAAGACTCTAAAATTTCCATATAAGTATACAACTATTATTTAAAAACACATACTACTAATGCTAAAAAAATACAATTATCTTTTCTTAAAAAAAAAACATTTTAGAAATGTTCTGTATAGCTTGCTTATGCATAACAAGTTTAATTAAAGGTTCATTCATTTTGGAAAATTCCGAAAAGCGTAAAAAGACAAAGTAAGAGAAACAAGCCTGTATAATAGAATATTATCCACACAATTATCTACGCATCCCTGCATCGATTTCATATTAAATTCTAAACTCAAAACGAAATGAGATATTCGTTGAAGGGTCAACGTTACATGCAAAGACAAAAGGTGACCTTTAAAGACATGTCACAATTTAACTGCAGGGCACCGGCCTCCTGTGACATCCCACTTGATATTTATCAAGTGGGATTTGACAATTGAAATTAAATCAGTTACTTTGATGTAGACTCGACTGTTGGAATGAAAATAGCGAATATTTTGAATAGATGATGGTGCAGTTCTAGTGACGTCACCCGCCGATCTGCGCCTGATATATCTGGTGTAAAACATGTACATTCGACATTGCGTATGAACAACGAATGTATTATTTTTATACTCTTATATAATAGAATTAATGGCAACAAAGCGAAAGATACTTCATCAAATTCTCGGGCTGGCTCGGGGAGAGGATGGGAGTGTGAGGGTCAGGAAGAACAAAAGAGTAGAATAGCTGGTGGCCGAACCAAATATCATCAACCAAACATCATAGTAGTAACTGTTATCTGTACTGGAGAGACCAGGTAACTGACCGCGATGAGAATGAGAAAAAGGAGCGATGATGAAGATGTGAAATACTAAAAAAAAACAAAAAGTAGTTATAACCAAATGAAGTATCAGTCACAACCATTGGAGGCTCAACGCATCCAATGCACTGATAGTACCTACGTGTCAAATACTGCCAGTCCTTAACAGTGGTTCGAAACATGACAATGAAATATGTGTGGACAAATAAACAGAACGTCGATAAGTGGGGCAGCGTAAACGTAAAATATTTATGGCTACCAGAGAATCCTACCTAAGTATGCAAAACTTTAAGCTTACGCATATATTTTTGCGAATTATTGCTGAATACGGCCAGTAAAGCCTTTAAAATATAGCAAACTGAAGTTTGAACATATTTGGATGCACTTTCTGACGAGAAGCTATACTTATTTTCAAAAACGCTAGGTACACGTTTTCACTCCCCCATCGCAAAGTTGTAATTTCATAGAGATAGGAAAATAAATTAAAATAATTTCTGGAGATTTTAGAGACACTCTGTGGTTAGGTCAATAGGGTTAATTTCTCTAGTTCGTAAAGGTAGCGGATCCGATTGCCGTAAGAGAACATCGATATGGTTATAACTTATAAGCTCAATTCTTACGATATGCTTTATCAATAGTTGAAATATTAGGTACAGAAACCACCCAAACCACCTCAGGGGTATTAGTGGGTAGAAATCCCACATTACCCGGCTGCTCCCCATGGCAGATTCTATCCTCGACAACAAAAAAGGTACATAAATCCTATATGAAGATATGGTATTTTTATATTACCTTGGTGGATCTGGTGCATGCCTCGCTATGCAGGTTAGGTTGATATCGGAGCCGGCCCGTACGAACAGCTCTGGTCCTGAGAGGATTTCCGCTTTTGATACTGCAACAAAACCAGTATGTTACTTCCAAATTAAATATTCCTATCAACTAGTATTGGTGTCGATTCTGCCGTCTCATACTTAAACCTAATTTTGGTTTCACTCTCTCACTTTCTAAATAAGAACTTGGGAAAGGGATGGATTATATTTTAGACCTGTCAGATTAATTCACTTGCTTAGATCTAGTGTAAATTTAACAGTCAAGAATTTAGGTTTAGGAATGAGACGCCAGAATTGACACCAAATAAGCTTCTAATATAGGCATTGACCACGATGGTGACCATGTATCATCATTGACCGTATATTTATTTACCACAGTTACTTTATCACTATCGAAATATGAAAAATTTCACAAAACTTGATTAAATATAAGAGTGGAGTGAGATTACACAAGAAATCATACCGCGATGATCATAATATATAAAAAATATACTTCTAAATAACCAGGCAAGCGGATCGTTTTTGTTGGATAAGCGTAACGCCAACCCATAATAATTGCATAATAAGTGCCACTGAAAACTTTGTAACATAAAGGCTTGCGCGGCACTGCATTGCGCTCGTTACTCTCAGACAATAGGTAAAATTGAGCCCAGTAATTTTACTAACTACTCGTACTTTGTGGAACAAAACCTGTGTGTAAAGTGCAGGACTTACAAACCGGAATCGGAACTTTCAGAGTCCAAGTTTTAAGAATCGGAGATAGATATATATTAGTCACGCGCGTTTCATTCTCGACCACATTTTTTGCGTGTGGTTGTAACAATTTTCATACATCTGTTTTTGGAAAACGAGAATTTTTGTTTGAGCCTACTCATAATCACAGCGTAACGATTCCATCACATAAATACAGATTACTCGATGAGAGATTAGATTTCCCCAGTGATATGTGACGCTCAGCTTTAATTTTGTCACATTGCGGGTTTTTATTCAGTGGGATTTGATTAAAATCTCTCAATCAGTCTTCATAAAATCGTTGCGACATATCTATGGCTTCAGAACCTTTTATGCGAGGATCTGATATGTACGCCAAATTTTATAATTATTTTTCTAATATATAACCACACTATGAATGTAAAATTATCGAATATTAATGAACAATTAGATTACACTGTCATAGTAATTGTAAAAGCCCCTTATTTAGCCCACCAGCACCACATAACGCGCACACAACCGCTCCGCATGGTGGTCGGAATAAGACTGCTTGGTACAGCTCGACTCACTCTAGACCTCGAATCGACCATCGGATAGAGACAGTTCATTACACTACATCAGTCATTTCAAAAATCGTGTTTCTTAAACCGTTTTAGAGAAAAAATATATCAGACAGCGCAATGAAGTTGTAGTGTGACATACCTACGGATCTGTCTTAGGTCATTGGTTCAAATACTACAATGAAGTAGAGCTTTCGGCGAAGGATAATATTGTGATAGTCCGCAAGTTGAAAATAAGTATTATCTATTGATGTGTTGTGGCAGAAAACAGTCCCGAATTTGTACGTCTTATTTATCACCTTTGATCCCCTGAGCACTTTGACCTGTCAAAGGTTTATCATTCGAGGGCAACATAAAACTTCCCACAAGCAAAAATACCTTAACCAAACTAAGCGCTAGTAGTAACACGCAGAATTTAATACAAACGCACTACCGTCAAAGAAAACAATCAGCGGCACCTGACGCCTTCATATACCTGCCTAGCTGATGCCGAGTTTAATAATACCTTCAGAATCCGAGTTAAATCGCTGGGTCTTATACTTTCTTAGCTCATACCGAAGCGAATAGCGTAATTTGTAACTATTCAGGTGGTTGTTCTCGGATAATGTGGTGTATAAAATCTTTGGTGGTGGTCGGTCGTTTCCAAGCGAGTAGATGGCTTGGAGGTTTTATGTTCGTGTAAACGTAATGATGTCGTTTAGTTAACCGTTCGTTGCTCACCCTTGTTTGTTTTGCTCTGATCAGTACCTTTTATATCTGTTAACTAGCTATAGCTAGTTATAGTTATAGCGAGGTATACCCCGCGGCTTCACCCACGTAGCTTAAGTTACTCCTTGTAACATCAGCTATCTGCCAGCGAAAGTCCCGTCAAATTCGGTCCAGCCGTTTCGGAGATTACCCGGAACAAACAGACAGACACACAAAAATTTAAAAAATGGTTGTTTTGTTTTAGGTACCGTTTAACGTACCGTATAACTTTCATATGCGTTTAGTAAAAAGCTGTTATTTTGATATTACAAACAGACACTTTAATTTTATTGATTTGTATAGATAAACAAATACAGAATTCTGTCTCTAATTTAGAATGATTTTCCTATATACAAAATTACTATTATAATAACAGAAAAAGTAAACAACATAAACTAAAATAACTAAATAAAATACACACTAATTTATTTACAATCTTAATCTAATAATCCGCTACCAGTAGGCAACGTTCCCAAAATGCTGGCCGCATTGCCACGTTGAATGGCAATGCTTAATCTTTTCCTATATTGTTATTGAGGATAAAAGACTCCGTAAAATCTAAAAAACGGAATAAAATTTGGAGGCATTTTGTCTTTTTGTGTTTTAAATATTTGTGATACTGGCGCGGAAATGAGTTCAACGCTTTTTCGTATAATATGCTAATTGAAGCGCTTTTTCCCCCATCAGTTTTTGCTCTTTTTGTCGTATTTACAGCAACGATGGTTTTATTTTACGCTGTAATTTTTTATCCTTGATAGGCTGGCGTTTATCTCATCTAGATACACAGTTCTACAATTACTTATTGACGAGAGAAAAGTTAAAATTGAAGTTTTGAGGGTGGTAGCTATCTAGGGAAACACTAATTAACGACTCAGCTCCATGCTATGCTTGCAGCACGGTTTTATTTCACCTAACCATCTATTTGTAGGGTTTAAAACCAACAGCTTCAACATTTTACAGAAACAATTTTAATTAATTATTCCGTAACCAAACGTAATTGCCAAGTTCAGTTATAGATATTTTGATTGGATAGAATCCAAGCCGCCGATGGAGATTGAGCAATGAATATTCAAATTGTATGTTTGGATTGAGATCGATCGATAATGAAGAAGATAAAATTTAATTCAATGCTAATACCTACCAGTAACTTTGATATACTGCTGGTAATTGTTAGAAATTGTTCCGTCCCATATAAGAATTTATTTGTTCAGCTGAGTTTATTTCACGTATAGACTCAATTGAAGATATAAATTCGTCTCTCAAATTTTCCCTTTGTGTTTTTTTTAGAAAGTTACTAAGCAATTTCAAAGGAATAAGAACGAGTCTCTCAGCTGTGTGGGTGCCACTCGCAACATCCACCCTTCAGAATTATGCTACTCACCAACAACAGTGAGCCTGAATGATAAACTAATCTTTGGCTCAGTTGACACCTGGCACTCATAAGCACCAGAGTCTCTCGGCTGTGCTGGCGCCACTCGCAGCGTCCACTCGTCCGAGCCATCTGTGTGGAGTGCAGCGAAACGGGCGTCACTGCTGTATGTATGAACTCCAACTGTGAGGATGTGCAGATCACGTTTGCGGATCCAGGAGACCTGTGAACAATGAAAAAGAGCTTATACATGACGAATACATTGAGTAAATAAAGTTTCAATTACAATACCTATGCCCAGAACCCTACTACCCTATACAGAGTAATAATGGTAAAATTGTTAAGACGAATCCATCTACTAGTAACCATTTGCAAGGGGTATTGTTAGCACCTAATAAATCTTCAATCTGGATCTCTAACTATAGAACTACGGGGTAACATGAGATCAGGAATTTCGAGGTCTGCATACGAAGATACGATCAAACACTTGAACCACTTTTTCAATGCAATGTGGGACACAGAAGAAAACATCAGGGGGACAGACAAGAAATAATGGTTCGATTGGTCCCCTCATCGGTAAAAGGGGGACAAATATAACTTTTTCTTCCTGTTTGTCCCCTGTGGGGACAGTTCAGGGGGACAAACAGGAATAATTTCTTGGTAGCAATAGAATTGTCATTGAGAGCTAAACCAGATAGACACACACTTTTTCGAGGAAAGAAACATTCAATTGTTACAGTTTCGTTTCTATAGTCATGCCGATTCTTTTAGGCCGCAGTTATTTCCTTTGTTTCTCTCATCTTACGACAAGTTACAATATTGCATTGCTACAAAAATTTGCCTATATAAATTCCGTTAGCTAACTATTTCCCTTTTATGAGAGCAACAGGAATCCGATGTATTGGAACGTGTTCTAGGACTACGGCATCTTGAGATTCAGTCAATTTACCGTGAAGTACCCTAGCATAGTGTCTGTTGGAACACCAAATTAGGGCAATAACACACTGCATTTGGTTAGTTGGTTAATGTTCTGATATACTCGTAGTACAAGAATGGATTATACATTTATACAACCACAAAAAATGTCTGTGAATGTAGCAGGACTCGAGCCAAGTTTGGCAGTGGTAAACGTATGTTTCGTGTACAACAAAAGTACGGTTGATATTTTAACCAATTCGGTTTTTACCTAGTTTTTCACTATCTAATATCGAGGAGCGGTTGGTTACACTACCTTATTTTTACAAACTTTCTTTCCAAGATTAAGTAAAGAAGTAGATCTACTTCTTTACTTAATTTTGGAAAGAAAAGTTAAATTTAATGTCGTAAATCAAATTATGCGTGGAGATAAAATAATGTAAAAGCTTTCTAAAAATCAGTTACATGAGTTGGTTCACAAATTCAGAAATGGCTTATTATGTATATAGCTGATGTTTATTAAAAAGGTCGTCTTTCTTGAAGCAGAAAATTAGTATACAGAATAAATCAACGTATAAGATTTTTTTTATGTTATTAGGTAACGAGACGAGCTGGTCGTTTGCCTGATGGTAAGCATAACGCCGGCCCATAACGATTGCAGTGCCACCCAGAACTTTGAAACATAAAGGCCTGCGCGGCACTGCAGTGCGCTCGTTACCCTGAGACATTAGGTATTAAGTCTCATAAGCACAGTAATTTCACTGGATACTCTGCTCATCAAACCGGAACACAGAAATGCTTGCACACAACTGCTTGGCGGCAGACTTCACGAGCAAAGCGGTGGTAACAACCCAGACGGACACTCGCAGAAGAGTTAGCCCTCCCACTAACACGATTAGACTGCTTAGTTGGAAAAAAAAACTTTCAACATTCCTTTAGTAATTCCATTCCATTCCTAATAATGGTGAAGTATTTAGAATTTGCAACCACAGATTCGTAAGAACGTCCGACCATCCGGTTAAGATTTTTTAGAGACCCGTAAATCCTTCTTCCTACTAATCCTACTAGTCCTACTTCCTACTAATATTATATGCGAAATAAATGCGAAATATAATGCGAAATGTGAAAATGAATGAATATGTCTTTGTTGGTTTGTCCTTCTTTCATGCAGTAACGGAGCAACGGATCGACGTGATTTTTGGCTTACGGACCGGATTGGCTACTTTTTATCCCAGAAAAATGCACGGTACCTATGGGAACGCGGGTGAAAACCGCGGACAAAAGGTAGTATAATATACATCTCAAACGATGCCAAAGGGATTCGAACCCGCATAGTTATAATAAGGATTTTTTCTCCACACAGATCCCCTTGGGGACATTCCTTTAGCGTTTTACCACTCTCTTGCTGGTTGTTAAATGAAGATTTGGTAAAACTGGTGACTACTAGTTCTTACTGTACTTGATATTATTCTTTAACCGGTAACACGACTGAAACTACTGAAACCTGTAACTACAGACACCTGAAAGAAACTACTCAAGTGATAAACTAGTGAAAACTGTTTCAGCAACTCGAATAACTTATTATATAATATTCGGAACATTCATAAAGTTCAACATAATTAAAATAGAGTCTGCTGATATAGAGATGCCCCAAATACAGTTTTCACTTGTTCGGCACCTCTACTGTAGACACAGATAGCTACGTTAAAATTATTTTTAGTTACTTTTACTAAACTTTTTTTAGTATGGGCACTGGCTCTCGTACACAGCGGCTATAATACAATGGCTAAATTTATATTCAGCTAACTAATTGTACTAATTATTGTGCAGTAGGTACTAAACGGCGTCATTATTAAATCATTTGGTCTACACCAGTGTAGTGTGTTACTAATGAATAATCGGTTCATAATTCAACATTAGTAGCAAATACCCGTTGTGTGCTGATCGTGAGTACAATTAGGACAGTATTGCAGTCAGGGGCTTATCTCATGTGTGTCAGTGGTTATTATGTACTCGTACTTATCGTGTTAAGTAAAAAGAGGCGTTACTACACTAGTGTTCTAGAAAACACTCCCTTGCGATTTCTAATAGTAGAAACAAAAAAGACTTGCTAGAAAAATAACAATAGTTTTACATCACCGAAACTGAACTGAACACCTCGCTGCAAACATCTGAACAATGTCATAAAGTTCAAGAAGCACAAACCAGATTTTATAAATATAATAGCTTTTGACCATGGTTTCACCTGCGTGGACACTAAGTACTCTAGGAAGTAGGAACCTTGTACTTTTTCGTGATAAAAAGTTTACGGTCTATAAACTATATTTACGCAAACAATTACGTCAATCCGTTGCACCATTACGAAGTGAAAAAAAGATAAATCAATACACCTAAACAAACAAACAAACTTTTGCATTTATAATAGTATAGTTCGGATGGATACATGTCGTCTCTACAACCTTGAGCTTATTATAATAAGCAGACTGTTTTATTAGTTCTGTACGTATAAGAACAAAATTAAAATAAGCTCTCGAATAAACGAGTCAGACGAAAATAATTTGTTCTACTTTTCCAAAAGTATTATTACAAAAGTTATAAGAACAGCTATGAGCTAACCTTTATATTATGAGCTCTAACAAAATCTTCAAATTCCAGTTTTCGTTTGTTTTCAGATTTATATAATAAGAAGATTTTCGACAAAATTACAGACAAGTACAGACCTTCGCTTTGTCCGTAATGAAATAGTTTTCATACAAAATTTAGAGTTTAATGAATTTATTATTAAATGGTAACAAATATTTGTGTTCTAACATAAGTTCTAGGCAATTACTATGAACTTATAAAGGTTCCGTACAATACAACAACACAACAATAATGGGTCCATTTTAGGTTTCCAACGCTGCTGCCGTTCTGTACTTCACCAGAAGAGAAATTACTAAATTTCGTGGAATAACTGTTGATTTTGTATTTATTTTATTATTCTATGCATATTTGTTGCAGCAGAGTGTGGTTAGTGAGTGTGCAATTTGGCTTGCGTCAACTACGTCAACTTTTGTGTTTTTAGTCCGTCTACTTACTTGCTAAGCCTCATTTAAAATGTCGGTCAAACATTACCCCAAGCTCGATTCAAAACGAACTTTTAATGTACATTCTGGCTTGTTAAAGACTTATAATTTTAAAAGTTGGTCACAAGTATCATAAGAGGTGCTTGGTAACTTTCCATGTCCTATTCACCCTCTCTTTGCGGTGAAGGCTGTTTTAGCCGAAACCTTAATCCGCGGTTTGACGTACTCGACAACAACTATTTCAAAATGATCCAGAATTGTTGTTTCAAACTTTAATTTATAACTTTCTGCTTTTACATTTCCGTTTACGCTTATTTTTTTGTGAATTCTATGTTGAAGTTTGTGTTAAATATTGTTAGAGGTTTTACGCAATGACGTTAGTCGTGACGCGTGATTTCTAAGGGCGGAGTTCACCAACCACCCGAAACGAAGTAAAATAATGAACTAGATTTAACTCACGAACTGAGGTTCTCTTTGAATTATTTGAAAAAGAGAACTTTTAGCTCTTGAACCAACCACGTGAACGTCGTTCATTTCACATTTGATAAACCAACCTTAGTCGTAGTCTTTTTGGACAAAATCTCGCACGAATATTGTCGCGCTTTATGACGACACAAATTACGTGTAACTCGTCCCAAAAGGCATATCTCAAGTCGTTTAGTACGAAATAATGAGAACGAGAAATTTGTAAATTATATATTACCATTATTACCACACATTATTCATTCATTATTAAAAATGTGTGTTTGTTGATTTTTTTGCTTCTTTCACATCACACAAAAATGGATTGACGGGATTTTTTTACACGGATAAAGTTTGTGAGCTGTAAAGAAACATGGCGTCTTTTTATCCAGGAAAAATGGACAGCTCCTGTAAGAATCTTCATGCGGCTTATAATTTAAACAAAAACAGTTGTAGGATACTATCAGACATACATTGATTTTAGTTTGTATTTTACAGGCAGTAAACCTATCACAATGTTTTTTAAAACACTGGACGAGGGCTTAGCTCAGACCCGTGTGTAATCTAGTGTGCACTACAGCTTTGTGTGCATAAGCTTATAGGTTCAGGGAGCACTAATACTAAAGTATGGACACAGCAAACTAGGTTTTTTAAATGTCACTGTGGAAAGCGGAGCAAAAACGGCAGACATTTTTTATACCGACTCTTTTGTGGTGCTAAATCTTACTGCTTGGATAGGTATAACGATTCGAAAATAGAAAGTAATAGTCGTATGAAATAGGGGCCTTGACCTTTGCTGGGCAGCTGGATTGAAGTCGGAAAAATAGGTAGGTAAGTATATAGGTGGTTTTTGAAGTAAAACATTCCCCAATATGACGTGCAACAAATAAGATGTATTGTAACAGATTAATTTAGAATTAATATTGCGATTCAACTAGGTATTGCCGCCATGTTGGGTACGCTGTCAGTGCAATAGTGGGCCACTTAGATTATAAATACATATAGGCCTATATTGGCTTATAGATTATCCTGTAACTGTTTATGTAGCTGGGTTAGAAGTAATGTTTTTGTAGTAGCTAGTTAGTAAAGACTTTACGAAAAATAATATTAAGCTTACTGACATTAGTTTCTAAACCTGCTAGTATTAACTAGTTGTTTTAGGAGGTGATCAGACGAGAAACTCAAGAAGCTGTTGATGTTTGTAAGACTAAAGATAAAGGAGGGTGTAGTTGAGTTGGTGTTGTCGGCTCAGTGGCTAAGTTCGTATTAGGTAGCTTGCAAAATGAGGGGTTTAGGACGTTTGTGTTGTCTATACATGTGTGTCTATGCCATCTGCACTATGGTTTATGAGTGTGTTTAAGTGTTTAATGTTTATGTTATGTTTATCTATGTACTAATATTTATTTTAATTCTGAAAACTAATCTTAAGGTGTTGTTGTAAGTAAGGTAATGTTCTCTATAATTGTTTCGCGCACGCACAGATGACTTTTATTAAAGGTCTTAGCCTAATAACTTATATGCATTTGAGGCTTAGCAACTACCTCTATTTACTATTTTGTTTATTATAATAATTATCAAATTATTGCCATTACTGTGTATTATGCAATTGTGCCAATAAATGAGTTTCAATTGTATTTGAATTTGTTTTATGTTAGTACTTAAAAGTGTACCTAAACCATAAATTACACCAAATAGATTTGTATATTATCGTTGGTGTTATTCATGCTCTAAGTTATTATTGAGGTGTAGAAATTCTTGGACTTTCTACACAATGAAATATGGTATGAAGAAATCTACAGAAAAGTTATTTATAGTATAGGGTTCGGAATCAGATATGAATAGCTAATTACAGAATCAGTGAAAAACTGATTTGGCGGTAGAAGGTAAAGAAAAACCGCCTAGATAGAATGATGATTTATTTGTTCACATTTCGGTTTCTAGTAAGATTTCGAATGATTAAATGCGTAATCCAAGTAATATAACATAATTTATCTCGCTTGCTTGTTCCAACTCATAGTTAAAAATTTAATGAAATATCTGCTCTGTTTGCCATGTTTAAGGCAAAAACTCGCCATGGGAAATCCTCGTCTGTTTTTTTTCAGCGCCATATTTTAGGAATTTCCCAAATTGCGACTTGAAAAAGCAATTCAGTAACAATTTTCCTGTTACATCGAGGAGGCCGTTTATTTCAGCAGAGACAGAAAAACGCTGTACTTGCAACACATGTTGACATAATTTGACCTTTGGGAAATTCGCATGTTTTCTTACACAGAATTAGATTGGGGCGCGCCGTAATGGAGAACATTATTCTCATTTTTTTATTTGTTATGTGAAATAAAATGTTGCACAGTACACAGCGCTCTGCTGATTCACTTAATATAACTTCATTTATACATAGCTTAGTCCGTATATTTTGAGACACAAAAAGTGCATATTTTCTCATACATCCCTTTTATAGGCTCTCATACGTATATGCTTCGAATTATTTTTCAATTTATAAAAATATCTCAATGACATATGTTCAACTATCAACGCAAACATAATTTCTTCATTTTACTTATAACCAACATTATTGCTACGCACTTAATTTCGTAGCTCCAGTAAATAATCTTGTTTACGCATTGGATAAAACCATAAAATGAGAGCAATCGTCCGCGGTCATAATGCCTGTGCTAACCCGAAAATTGGATGAAAAGTCGCCATTACGTGCTCCCAATAAGCGCCATTAAGCTTTTCTCATAAATGGTACTATATTATTATATCCTTGGCAACAGACAACATGAATTTCATAAAAGCAGAAGGTAAAAATGTATGTTTTAATTTCGTGTGATTACATAGGAAAACCTTTTACAATGAAATATGTGTAACTAACTAATTATAAACCGTAAAAATATTGTTAATGTTAAATAAGCGTGCTGTATTATGACAAAATCCACCCTTCAAGGGGGAGGCTGATGTTCAACAGTAGACATTTCCCAGCTTATGATTATGTATTGAAATTAAAAGCAGTTAAATATTTAAAGCAATTAAAAACTTCCACAATTCAGTAAATAAAAGATTTCCTACTGTCAATAGGTACACTGTGTCAAGGATTGGACCGTCACACGACTTTAGCGAAATAAAACAAATTCTGCGGTTTTCTGGCTTTGTTCCAAAATGTAGGTTTTCGCGGTTGCCGACCCAATTCAGCTTCCTATTGTGCAAGGGTGACGTTCACGAGATATTTCCTACTGCAACTATTTCAGTTAGTTCATTCGACGTGAGTTTTAGCGTTTTAGATTGATTGTAGCAATAATTGTAACGTTTCACAAAGCATTACGAACTCTTCTGTGAGTGTATGAATATCTGCCTTCGCCTTATCTTCTCGGAAACGTATTGACTAACCGATTTGGCAATTGACGATTGACCGACAAAAACATCCTGTATGGTAAGCACAGGTATAGGTACGGTTATATAAACCACATGTTGATTATTTGCTTAATATTCATCTAGGATCAATTAGATACCTTTACAACACATTTCAACAACATGTTCAGGATACGTTTAGAATTACAAGAGTAATATTCACGATCGTTTAGGAAAAAAATTGTAACTACGAGCGCTGCGAAGCATCACCGTCGTTGTAAGCGAACAAAATAGCAAAAAAAATATCAGTCAGCAGTCACTAAGCCTAGATAATAGAACAGAGATTTTTACAACCTACTTAATATAAAAAATGATGAGATGGTATTCAAATATTGCTACTTAAACGTTACTCTACTGAGCGAGCAGAATAATATTATTATCTTACAGCTTTTCAAGACGCGGCCTTCTACTTGAATTAGGAATCGATTGATTCGCTGTAAAAGTGCCTCCGCTTTGTAACATTACAGGCTCCAACGGCCTATCTCTCTTTTACTCGTATCAAGCTTCAATGGTTTAATAATGCCTTCATTTTTGTGCTACTGTGCTTTGTCATCGTTTTCTTTTACTCAATTTTAGCATACTCGCATATTTATGTCTGTTCAAAAGCCCTATGCTATGGTGTAGTAAGATCGTTTGCTGAACATTAGGGCTAATCTTATCATGAGTTTTAGCTTTTCGTCAAGGAAAACATCGTGATGTTGATAGCATGTAGTTAGAGCATTGTTTAATACTGCAGTACTTTACTTTAATGCATACTCGTAGTAGCTACAACTCGGTTGAAAATCTGCTACTAATTCCCGTCTGCACTAGTGTCAACTAAGATAGACCTTAACGGTCTTACCACAAAAAAATAAACACACCTTAAACCTGTATTAAACAGCGTTTAACTGCTAAACATGCCTTATTCGCTTGTTTAAATATGAGCAACCACAAATCTTAATTTAAGTAGGTAATGTCTAATCGTTGTCTAACTCCATTCTATAGTGACATCTCTAATCATGTTAGACGTCATAGATACTGTCAAGCGAAATCGTTACATTGTTGATATTCCACCTATATGTACGAAGCGGTTTGCTTCTACATACTTCTACATTTGGGGCACAGATTTGTAATATAGTATTTGGGGTACCGCTAAGGAGTGGAACTTCAAATGAAATATGTATAAATTTAAATGAATAGATATATCTTCTAGGTAAGCATGCTTCATCTTCGACCGCATCGTCACTTACAAGCAGGAAGAAATATCTTACAAAGTTGTATGAATTTTTATTCAATAGGTACTGTAATAGATTCAATATGTACACTTACTTAAATTGACTAGGTATAGGTCCCAATTAGCGTGGCGTCGATAATATTTAGCATCAATTTATAATTCTAATAATTGAGTCATCGCTATACACATAATTTCAGTTGCTGGAATTTCTTATTGTCGATGTTAATGGATTCTCGGAAAGTGTCTGTCACCTACTATGTACATCGTTATAATCTATGGAATTAATAAAGGCACGGCTTCGTTGTATATAATATTCGTCCATTACAATTATCATAAATAAATAAAAAACAAATTAATTAAATTTAAAATATTAAATTCATGTGAGCCTCAGAGTACATCATGAAAGTTATGGTCACAGATATGGCTATGGTCCTAGGTGCCACGAACTGAAAACAATTGCTTAGTATAAAACGTTTGAAATATTATCTTCTTGAAAATGACTTCTATCGTCACTTTCTGTCAAAATCGGTTAATAGAAAACATTTCAAGTGTTTTTTTTTGCAGAATTATTAATATTTTTTATTATTCTAAAGTTTTTTATATCAGGTATCGATGTACCTATTTGATTTTTTAATATAATAATGTAATGGGACGAGCACGAGCAGGTCGTTTATCTGATGGTAAGCATAACACCAGAAATTTGAAACAAAGGCCTGCTTGTGAGAGGCGTTACTACAGTGCGCTCGTTACCCTGAGCTATAAGCCAAGGGCTTATAGCTAAAATATTATTTTGAGCTCGGGCTTGTAGAGGTCCAAAGTTTGAACTGACAACTTTGGCCATCAAACCAAAACAGGTAATGTATATTTATATACTTTATGGCTTTAGCTAACACTCCACCGAATCAAAATATATAAAATAACCTCCTCCTTTTTTGGAATTCGTTAAAAATTGCTTTAAAAAGGCGACGAATCGACTTCCCTGACAAACTACTGAACCGATTTTGATGATATTTCCATGTGACCAGTCTGAAAGTATATCCTTTCAAATAAAAAAATATTTTTCTAAATCGGTTAATAAATGAGAGAGACCTGACGTAACAAAAAATAATAAATACCCCCCGATTGATAACCTTCTCCTTTTTTGGAAGTCGGTTAAAAAATACGTAGTAAACGCCACGTTAAAATTTTAACGCTTCTAAAATGTAATATTTTGTAAATAATAAAGGAAGAAGCACACTGCAAAACTGTGTACAGACTTTATTGAACTCCGGACAGGAAATCAAACCACTATGGCGAACCGCTGTGAGTGAATTACTCTGTCAGAACGCAGCATTCAATCGGCAAGGGGATAATACGATTCTTTTGCCGTTTTATAGGTTTTGCTTTGTGGGATTCCACCCTGAATCGAATAAAGCTTTTGGGAGATTAGACTTAGCAATGGTGTTAGGTTGTTTTGTGCACAACACAAATCATCTGATGAGTTGTGTTGGTATTTTCACCAATGTGAATGAAACTCAGTTATTTACAGCGTGATAATATAATGTGAGCTTGTGATGTTCTCGTGTACAGAATAATCCATACTTATAAATCCATACTTATGTATCTAATAAATGCAAAAGTGTGTTTGTATATTGGTTTCTTTGTGTCCTTCTTTTACGCAGCAACGAAGCAACGGATCGACGTGATTTTTAGCATAGATATAGTTTTTGAATCGGAGAGTAACATAGGCTTTTTATCCCGGAACAATGCACGGTTCCTGTGGGAACGTGGGTGAAACTGCGGGAAGAAGCTAGTAAACATACAAACCAACAAACATACAAACATACCTTCTTTTTTGCAATTATTATAGTATATATACATATATAATTATACATATATAAATGTCGACCTTGCCAGGATCCACGCAGTAGCAGAGCATTGGAGAGTAGTGAAACGAGTGAATGCTGGAATTACACTGTTTATTGGATATCTTAAGTAGATGCATTACACCGTACACAGAATAACAATAAGTTTCTTATACTATACTACAAGTACAATCTTTTATCTAGTTAAAACTCTCTTTGAAAGAAAGTTTAAATCGTAATGTAGCAATGGCTGATGTCATATGCAAAAATAAATTTGACAGCAATTTTGTTTAAGCCCCTTGCGTGGCTCGATCGTTCAGTTGCCTACTTATGAAAATATGACAAGAATTTTCACCTTTTCCTGAGCACGGAGTTGCGTGTTCCTAATAGAGCTCTTAAAGCTTTTACCCAATTTTATGGCAAGCGTTGAGCTAATGGCTCTTTTGTTGGCTAAGTTCTACGAAAAATATAGCTACATTGTTATTTTGTAAGTGAATAAGCTAACTCTAGCCGCTAAAGTTATTACAACTGTTGAAAACTATTTGCTTGTTTCACATTTTACACTGTTGAATTCTTGAAAAGCTTTTACAAACAACAAAATTTAGTTTATTATGTTCTTTGAATACATAGTTTAATATTATGTTTGAATATTGATTTGAACGTCGTACGTAACGTAGAAATAATATTCATCTTTTACTTGATGATACTTTTATTTTATTTAACATAGCTGCTGCCCGCGGTTTCACCCACGCGGAGTTATTGGATTGCATGGGTTTTATTTTTTTGCGCGGAACCCTAATTCTTGTTCTAAAATAAAAGTAGCCTAAGTTACTCCTTATAAAATCAGCTATCTGCCAGTGAAAATCCCGTTGAAATTGGTCTAGCCGTTTCGGAGATTACCCGGAACAAACAGACACTTCAATTTTATTTATTTGTATAGATTTTCATTTAAATTATTTTTCATTTATTTGCACAGAAGTCTACAAATTACTTAAAAATGCGATAGCAATCAACGCGCGAACACTATTCGACAGCCGTGTGATTACTAACTCGACAACGGCTGTAATCATTCGATTGTAGCTTTAGTTTTCACAATATTGAAACAAAATCAGTCATTTAAAAAAAAAAATTTTAATTATCTCTCCATAATATTCATTCATTAATTGTTACCAGGTTTTAAACACACGAATACAAGATATCAGCCTATCCGAATCACCGAAACTGATTCAAAATTAAGTTGCGAAATTTGAACCATTTTAACATACAAGCAAACTAGTGAACTTAAATAAAAGCTTGTAAAACACAATTATTAGTTCGATGTTTAAGGTTAGTAGGATGGTACATTGAGTCTGGTCAACCTTTTCTTAAGAAACTAGTCCGACAAAAATGAAATTTATGGATCTAGCCTAACTAGAAGCAAAGTTCTAGTCGACAAACTACGCGATTTTCTGTATAAGTACCTACCTATTTCAGTTTGTCCCTTTTGGCAAAATGTCAAAATATGTCAGCGCTAAAGTAGAAGGTTATATTTATTAAAGCAATGCAATAGGGATGTTGCACGAAACACAAAAGTTATACAGTTTTTAGAACGTCACATTAAAACAATAAAAATGAAATTTACAAATAATAAATAGGTAACTCCAGAATTCAACGTTTCTTTCTATAATCTAATAGTATTTTAATGATACTACCAGATTCTTTACATTTAAAGAATAAAAAAAATGTATGATAGCTATGTACTTAAACGCAGTTTTTTACGGAAAAAAATCAATAAAATGAGCTTTACGGCCCGTACTGAACATGTGACGTCACTTGTTCAGTCCAATGTGTATGGGGCATTTTAGTGCGTAGTAGATAAGCATGACTACAGAAAAACACTTTAGTATTAATAATAATAATATTTGTAATGTGTGTTTACTGTTTATATATAAACATAAAGTGTGGGTACCTTAAAAATCTAGTTAGCAAGTATTCGTTTATTTTATTTACGAAAACTTTCATGGAAAGATTTAAATTATTCGACAAATGTATATATGTCTACAGCCTACACTGTCGTTATAGTATTGTGAAATAGTGGGTGTATAATGTATAATCTATCAGCTAGACTACCGAACTATTTTCGCAATTTATAGCCTACATGGAAACTATGAATCAAATTTATGGTCCATGATAATGGTTTAGGGTAGCGAAGACGTGTAAATGAAACCAATTAGTAATTGGAGAGTGGTACCTAAGGGTTGTAGATAAGGTAGTTATCGAACTTTACCCTGCAACCTAACCGATAGAGTTTAATTTAAGGGTGAAGTTAGTTATGAGGGATGTTATGAAAATCAATACAATACAATAGTAACATGCCATGAAGGTATTTTTTGACTATTGAAGATTAATCAGCAAAGCCTCCGAGACTGCTGCGTTTCTTTCTTTAACGGCCATTATCAGGTTGTCTCCGATTTTTTTTTGCAGTGCCATTCAGAACTTTTGTGTACAAAGGCCTGCGCGGCACTGCAGTGCACTCGTTGCCCTGAGACATTAGGTATTAATTCTCATAAGACCAGTAATTTCACTGACTACCTGCTCACCAAACCGGAACACAGTAATGCGCACATTACTGCTTGGCGGCAGACTTCACGAGCAAAGCGGTGGTAACAACCCAGACGGACACTCGCAGAAGAGTTAGTACTACCACTAACAAAAGGTATTTGGTGTGGTGTTGGGTATTTGCTCTCCCATGTACCAGTGAATAAGACCTCTATTAAAGCGTGCTCTACAACCATTGGGTTCCGATGAGTGCGTTATAACTCCCGGCAGTTATATCTAAACTCGAAGACTTTTCTTTGACGATATAGGGTAGCTGTATGCGTTCATTGGCCTTGCTCCTAGTGTGTATTTTAACGTGTACCACGTGAATTTTTTTGATCGTGGTTTTACTAGTAGGTATGTAACTAACGAAATATTATATTGTACGGGCGTTGGGCCTATGTACCTATAGTCACCGTAATTATTAATATTCAGTCTAAACATTGTCACTATTGCAAGACATTGGTACTTTAGGCGAGCTAGAAGCCTGCCAAACGTGGTGTATTATGGCAAAATTTCACCTTCAAGGGGGAGGCCGATGGGGGAGCAGTGGACTTCTCCGATGATGATGTGCATAAATGTCAAAGAGTGTGAGAGAATAAGAGAAACTCGGAGACTTATTCGTATGCTATTTCAGATGCGGACCATTTTGCTGCCGCTTGACATAATATAATTTGACCTGCATAATATTATATTATTAATAGCTGCTGCCCCGCGGTTTCACCCGCGTGGAAATTTTGGATTTCATGGTTTTTATCTTTTTGCGCGGAACCCTAATAGAATTTGCAATAAAATAATATTGTGGCTATAAATTGAGATGTAAGCTATCCTATCTTTTAAGTTAGATAAAACTGCACACGGTGTGCAAATTTGATTAAAACCGGTTAAGTAGTTTAGGAGTACATCGGGGACAAACAACGTGACGCGTAATTTATATATATTAAGATAATGTATACTATATTTTTATTATATAATATTACATTAAAAATAAACCTACTTAACCTACTCTAGAATTTTGTCGTTATTATAAGGCTTACATAAAGTTCTGTAGAATGTAAAATTATTGGAATCACGGATAGTATTGTACGGTACTTAAGTAATTGGGCACTCGTGTATTCAATATCTAATACTCAAACTCGATTCTCAGAAACGAATTATACTTACAGACGAATTTGCGATATTTTATTGTGACCGTCTCGGCTTATGATTTGAATAGGGTCGGAAAATACGCTTATTTCTTGTACGCTTATTAAAATATTTTTGAAACAAGGGCTTCTGAAGTACTTGTAGATCAGGCTTTATCATTTTTAACTACTTGTTGTTTAATATTCGAATACATTTTAGAAAATCATTTTTACCTTTTCTTAAAATTATGTTCCATTATAGTTCAGACTTGACGTCATATGATTATCACATTTTTTTAAACAAAAAAAATAGTCTATATTAAAATATTTCACCATCGGCATAATGTCAAATTAATTTCAAAAATTATTAAAATGTATTCATCGTTGTATCAATATTTGTGAAAACTTAAGTAGCCGTTTTTTTACTATTGTATCAATTCTTTGTACATAATCTAAGTTTTGCTTTGATAATAAAATAACAATAAAATGAAATAATTATTACTCGTGATATGTTTTTTTTTTCAAATTTGTAGTGATGGTATGATCGTTGACCTGATTATAGCAGCAGCAGTTGCAGTGCCAAAAAGCACTCGCTGGAAAATAATAGAAGAGATATATTTCCGAAATTACAGTTATATTTCAGCCACGACATTCACCGTCCTAAATTTCCATCACCTACGTCACACAAACTACTACATTGTTCTTAGAGACAAATCCTTATACACGACGTAGGTATGTCAGCAATTCATTGTGGCGTTATCTCAAAGGATTTGAAAGGATTACGCCTTTACCTACTCATTTATACCATCAAAGCAACATAATATATTACATAATTTAAACAGATGTGCAGGCTTAGGGATCACTTTGAGACTTTTAGTATATCTTCTGTACATATATCTATATATGTATAATAAAATTGAAGTGTCTGTTTGTAATATCAAAATAATAGCTTTATACTAAATGCATATGAAAGTATATACGGGGCCTATAACAAAACAACCCTTTTTTAAACATTTTTGTCTGTTTGTCTGTCTGTTAGTTCCGGGTAATCTCCGAAACGGCTGGGCCGATTTTGGCGGGACTTTCACTTGTAGACAGCTGCTCTTATGCTAATTTTTATTAGAAAAGGAATTAGGGTTCCGCGCAAAATACTTAAACCCATAACATCCAATATTTCCGCGCGGGTAAAACCGCGGGCAGCACCTAGTTTGAAATAAATGTGAACTTTAAATGGCCTTACTTTTTTAATCTTTTATGAATTAAAGTCACGTTTTATTTGAAGTATTCCACTTATATAATTGTTATTACTTAATAACATTTAACAATGGATTAAAAAAGGTAAATTGATATAAATAAAATTTTTTTTTATTATTATTCTGCATTTTATTCTGAATCTTTAATAATTGTGAATTTGTAACTGCATTTGATATTTTAATTGAAATTTATTTATAGTGACACTGTAATTTGTAATTTAAATAATAAAACTGTAATTTGCATGCTATTTTATGGCAAAAAACTTGTACGGACCTCACTAGTAATGCAACATCTAATTTAATTTTTTAATTACCATGTTTGAAGCAAATAAAATGATAGATTGATTGAAGGTGAAGAGTCTCGATCCCCTTCCAAGCACCCCTGAAATCAAACTAATGTTTCGCTAACAAATAACATTTATTCGCAAATCGTATAAAACACAACCCCCATACAGAATACATTTCTACAATAATATAAGCATGCTACATATAAAGCGTAGTTTATAGTAAAGAGTTTGCGAATAGCTTGTCTTTACCCACACTAGCGCTTTGGAGACGAACGTAACTTTACGGCCATTAGGTTAGTTCTACACCAAGAGATAGATAGATCGACTTTTTATCACGCTTTTATTAGCTAATATAAGGATAGGATATAGTTACAAGTGAAGCTTCACTTGTAATTACGTCCTATCCTTTCTACTTTTAGTAATAAGTATTATAAACGCGAATGTTTAGTGTGTGTATGTGTGTACCACGTGTCTCCGTAACTACTGAACCGATTTTGATGAAATTTGGAATGTATAGATAGTTTAGGCTCTGGAATCACACATAGGCTATAAAGATATACCACGTGGGCGAAGCTGGGAGCGGAAGCTAGTATGTATCTTGGAAGTGTCATCTGTTTTGATGAGGCCAATAGATTGCGATTGGTGCGAGGGTCTGATGATGGAGCCAGCGGTTAGACAGCTTGTTTTTAAGTACAACGGACTTACCACAAAAAAATTAAACATACTTTATATTTATGTTAAACAGTGTTTAACTCCTAACCATGCCTTAGTCGCGTGTTTAAATATAAGTAACCACAAATCTCGATTTAAGTAGTGTCGGACCGTTGTCTAATTTGAAAATGAAAACCGAATATCTATCATAGAAATATCAGCAACATCTGTTTAAGAATTTGGCATGATAAAATAACAATCATTAATACAATCAATAATGAACAAACAGAGAAACATATTTGGTCTATAAGGATATGTACATATCCGGAGTGACACAAGAGATTGTTACACACAATACCGGTTGAATAGACTAGGGTCCCATTAGACCAGATACTGGCGAGGCAAGCAAGCATCATCTATAGTTCCCTTGGTGTGCACTCAGCATTAGAGGAAAAATATTCATGTATTCCGTTTACGTAAGTCTTCGTATATTTTTATACTGGCAAACATAGCTCGGCAGCGAGTTGTTTGTTTTCTTTTTTTTCCAGCGTACTTTTATATTTGACTAGCGTGGATTTAGCGCTGGCTATTTTACTAGGGTGTAAGCTTATATTTTTTCCAATACTATAATCCCGGTGGCCCTCGCTCCTGATTGCTTAGATACAAGGAATGCAAGGATTCCTACTTAGAAGCTCTAGATCATCAAAATCATCAGCCGTAAAAAGTCCATTGGTCCTGAACATAAGCCTCCTAGAACGCTATTTGGATCGGCTATTCACCTCTTGCATCCATTAATGTATGCTCAAGAATCTAGATCATATCATTTTTCACGATTAAGATTACCTGGTTTCTTTTCCCCTACTTTAATGTCAATAGTCGATCTAGTAGATATTTCGCGTAAATAGTCTTGATACTCTCACAAAGTTAACTAAAAGCAGTACTCAGTATATACTACTTATGGCACGTCACATACAAGTTAATAATTCATTCATACATTTGGCATTAGACGCGGAAACGTATACGAGAAACAGTGCAATGTAATTTTAGAGGATTAGTATGTAAATTGGGAGATAATTCCGAAATAAGCCGCAACAAGCGGGATTCGCTCGCTAGGCCGGATTCATGCATTATCATGTGTAGTCAACCGTTTGTAGGTTAGAATATGTGCCATATTTTGTACCGTAGGTTGGAATTTGTTCATTTAATTACCAATGCATTTAACTGTTTCTAAATTATTAATTCGGACGAAACTATTACCTAGTTATAACTTGGGCTGCTTCAAGGCGCGAGTCAATAGGTATTTATATGTAAGCATGCTTCAACGTAAACTGCATTGTTACCACCAGATGAGATAGTAGTCAAAAGCAAGCCATAAAAAAGTACGAATATAGTTGTACTAATATCCAGAAATTTCCTTAAGAGTATGTTTGTGAAAGTATCTATATTTTTACTATGTAATAAACAACGCTACTGTTTCGAGGCACCTAATTTGCCAGTGGATTGAACAATATAAAACTTCAACTCAATACTCGTACTAAGCCGCACTTCATCATATACCAAAATTGAGACCTTTAATAATCTTAACCAGACGCCGTAAAAAGTTATTGAAAGAGAAAGTTTAGCCGAGGGCTGGAAAAGAATAATGGTTGGATTTTTTGCCTATCTAATATTAACTTATAGTATTCATTGAATTTGTGGAAAATTACTTATTTAACAGAACGTCACGATTTTACTTGTTAAGAGATATTTTCTAAGCGCTCAACTGTTTCGAAGTCAGAAACAGACCCAGCGTCTTATCTTGGCTGCTCATCAACTATGTTTTGGAATTTAATCAACGTCACTTAAAAAATAAACTCAGTTGTGTGATTGACAGAGAGAAAAGGGTTTATTTAAAAAAGATTTTAGAACTTTTCTTAATTTGAAACGAAACATCGTGACTAATTTTATCAAAAAAAGTGAAATCTGCTCACTAAATAAACAACCATAGTAAAGATTTACTTCGATGCGCATAATAATAATTACTATTATTATATTATTATTTATAATTGTATTTCTTGTGTATATTTAAATGTATAGTCATTGAAATTACTCGGTACCTAATATCTCAGAGAAACGAATGTATTGCACGTCACGACGTGCATAACGTCAGGCTTTTGGGTTTTAAAGTTTTTAGAGGCATTTATATTTTTATAGACGGGCTTTATGCTTATCATCAGGCAAACACCCGCTTGGTTGATAACCAATAGTATATAAAAAAACAAACGCTCGGCAGTGATGTCAGGCTTTTGGGTTTCAAAGTTCTGGATAGCACTGCAATTGTTATGGACAGACACAATGCTCTATATTCTCATCTCGTTAATTTATCGTTAGTAATAAAAACAATCTTAAAAGGGCGTACCATTTTAGCATTCATCCCTGTTATACAAAAAACTTCTTTTATTACACACAGAAAAAACAAAGAAAAATAAAACGCCTTGTATTCCTTATCAAAATTATACTACGAACAGCCAAATATGATACTTTCTTGCCTACCCAGTAACCCTTCCGATCAAATATCAAAGAGTTCGAAACTACCCTTTGAAGTACAAAAATCTTTTGACGTCGCAAAAATACAGTAAAACATATAAAACATTTTATAACTCAACCAAATGCTCCGAGGAATATATCATAGATACGGTTGACAGATACAAGTTTTTGTGGAGAGCCGCGGTGAAGGAAATTTTTCATTGAAATAAATGACTTTTCTTATCTGGACGTTTCCTAACATTGTCTGACGTGAACCTAGACTCAGCTGCTATAAGTATATAAGGTAGGTAAAAGTAATTACAAGAAGAACGACGCTTTCGTATCGCATCTAGACTGGAATCCTGGCAGGATGTCTTGCCTAGATTGAATTAGTACGTAAGATAGACAGATTTGTCTGAACATTCCAGAATTATAAAAAAGGTTCTGATGAACGTTTATCTCTATCTTAGTTTCCATGGTATTCAGATTTTTGAACGGTAAAATCCACTGTCACTGCATATACCATCCATCTGGGCGGATACCACCGCTTTGCCCGGGTAGTCTGTCGTCAATCAGTAATGTGTAAGCATTACTGTGTTCCGTTTTGATGAGCAAAGCAGTCAGTTAAATTACTGGGCTTATGAGACTTACAACCTAATGTCTCGGGGTAACGAGCACAATGCTGTACCGCGCAGGCTTTTGTGTTTCAAAGTTCTGAGCAGCACGGAAATTGTTATGGGCCGGCGTTATGTTTACCATCAGGCAAATGACCCTCTTGTCTGGTTAACCAAAAGTATAAAAAAGTAAGTTTGTTTCAGTTTTTTAGTCAGATTTCTCAGTAAATTTGCCAAGTATAACCCTAAATAAAACATCCTAATTCGCAGGCAGAATATGTCAGCAAAATTGTAGTAGTGCTACAATTTTGCTGATGCAGAAAATTATGATCTACCACGTCACTTAAATTCAGTTGAAACAGTGATAAAAAACAAATGAAAAAGCTTATGTATTGTGATTGACACACCAATTTTACTAACTAGAGATTAGATAATCGACCCTTATTGCATTTAACCTAAAAATAAGTTCTTGTCAAAGAGTTTTTTATTAGTTGCAAATAAAGTTTACGCTAACGTTGTTCTTACCAACAGGCAAACAACCAACTAGTCTCAATATCCAGTAGTATAAAAAAACCTAAGTATACGTTTTATTGTACATTTAATTTTCATTATGAAAAATACATTTGTTTCCTTTCTAATCAAAACTTCCTAGAGCTTGAAACTACCACAATTCTCATTAGTTCTCTCAGAGAGTGTTTATTTTAGTCCCAATTTAATGAAGCACAAACCTCAACTTTTCAACACGGGCCTTTTCTATTTAGTATGGGCTCAAGTTGTTCATTACGGTATTACATAAACTATTTGTAAAGTTTGCTAGTCATGCTTTCAGAAAGACAAACTTAATTGAAAATTTCAGTTCGCTCTCAGAATAAATCCTTTTGACAAATCCTATCGAACGAGAGTCGTTGACAACGTTACAAATTAACGGTGGATAATCTCAGCGCTTGATTAGTGTGTAGACGATAAGTAATTTAGACTTTAACTAGATGGTATTTGGGTTGATAAACGAGTGACTTGAGAGGTCGGTGAAATGTCGGGGGGCGCAAGGTGTCGCTCACCTTTGGATCACCCGTGACAGGCTAAGTCAGATGTTTGCAATTTTAGTGACTCTAGCAAAGCAGGTGTATTAACTGCGATCGCTCGAAAGGCATTATTTTAGAATAACGTCGGAAGTGTTTGGATATACCAACATACGCTTGTAAAGGGAGAGAACAATTCTAACATTATTATAACGGGTATGTTGAATGGCTTTGTTATAAAAATAGCTGTTATGGTCGTCCGTCAGTGCCATAAAAATGTTATTTATTATTTATGATAGCCACTCCGCCAGGCCAGAACAATAATTGGGTTACAACGGCCTACGCTGCGACGCGTAGCACTTACGTAGTTCGGCTACGAAATTGCGTAGCTCGAGTTACACAATTACGTAGCAGAATTAATAATAGTCTGAAGTTCAAAATTTGTTTATCTTATAGCTAGGGTCTCTACATTATTGAAATTACAATAAAAAATAAATTATAATACAAAATAACGAGTAGGTTTAGATAGAGTATTTTTTTGTAGGCCGAAGTTTTTTAAATATTATTTTAGATAATGAGACGAGCTGGTAGCTTGTCTGGTGATAAGCACAACGCCAGCAGCCCATAACAATTGCAGTGCCCCTCAGAACTTTGAAACACAAAGGCCTGCGCGGCATTGCAGTGCGCTCGTTACCCTAAGACATTAGGTATTAAGTCTCATAAGCCCAGTAATTTCACTGGCTACTCTGCTCATCAAACCAGAACACAGTAATGCTTGCACATTACTGCATGGCAGCAGACATCACGAGCAAAGCGGTGGTAACAACCCAGACGGACACTCGCAGAAGAGTTAGTCCTACCACTAAGAAATCCTACCATTAACAACTTTTGACAGCATCACATAACAAAATAGTATTTTTTGACAGCAACACAGCCCTATTGACGGCAATGCAGCCCTTTTTAACTAATATCGTGGAGCTGCCGCCAGGTTATCTGTCACAATAATAACGTAGCAATAGTCAACAGCAACAACAACAGTAAATCATAATGACCTAATATCTATTTACGATGCCACTCACCGCTCTATCAGCCAAGCTCTTCACTCTACAGTGCAGGTAGGCTGGTTGTCCCACAGCGGCGGTGTAATCCCGCTTGGTGTTGTTGTCAAAATAGGGCTGTCCAACGCTCTCTGTCACAACTGTCACGTTGCCGGGGTCGATCGTCGTGGTGACGTCTTCATGACTGTCCTCGCCCCCGGCCAATATTCCTGGAATTAATAATAAACTAATCTGTACTTTGGAATTTCTATAAAGTGTATCCTTTGGGTGTTAGTATAGTTTATTGTTCGATATTACTTTTGTTTCCGCCGAAAGTCCTTCATTACGGTGCAAATTGTGATTTTATTTTCGGCTAAGTACGCGTTACAGTAAAGAGTGAATGTATGAAGAGGGTATTAACAAGAATTAATAGTGATCGAAGCGGCGCGGGCCCTGACGGACTAGGCTTCTCCCCGCGGCCCCCGCTAATTCCCCGCTGTCGTCTTCCACGTTGCATTATTAGGTATAGGTAATTCATGTTGTAAACACTTTTGTATGATAAAACATGGTCATATTATTCAGTTAAGTCGAATACTACCCGGATTCAATTTCAATAATTACGTTTTTTATTCGTGCTCTTGGAAACTAGTGATAGTTAAATGACTCTACCCCCTTACCATGAGTGGAACTCATCGCCGGCATCTGATTTTCTTGAACACTACAATCTGGGAGTCTTCAAGAGACGAGTGAACATCTTCTGGGCGAGCGTGCTAGATCGTCGACCGCGTTGTCGCTTAACATCAGGTGAGACAGCGGTCAAACGCAAGAAAATAAGCAAAAAAAACCCTTACCCCTTTGCTGTCAGAAGACAAACCTAGCCCTTGCTAACTTATGTTCCTTCATCAACATTTAGCTTTTGCCTAATTTGAGGTCCCTTATAAGGGTAAGACTTCCTTTTTGATGAAAACCAGAAACGTAAAAAATAAAAATGTCATCACAAATCCAGTATAAAAACGTTAATGTCACATTTTTAATGATGATATTTTCAACTTATTTGATAGACACCGTTCGTTAAGGTACTGTGAAAACCCCCTTTATGCTCCCATTGTCGGAATAATGATGTTCAAAGCCCTGTCATAGAAAAAGGGTTTCGCCAGAAAAGGTCACGAGTTTTTTCACCCTCATTTTCTTTGATACAATAATAGCATAACTTATTGAAATTGACAAGGGTAGAAGATATAAAATTGAACTGACGTTAACTTTCGAATCGACGTTTAAGTTAGTTTATCAAGTTGTCACAACCATACTCGGTTAAACTTTGTGAAGTTTATAAATCACAGAGCCGAGCCATTGTGAGAAGTTTTTTATACGAACGATGTGTTTTGTTCAAATCTGCATTGTTGGTGCCGGCGTGCATTAGGTGGTTTGAGGCTCAATCCGCATCAATTATTCAATAACTACGCTTCGTACAAAAAAGCCTTTTACAAAACAAAATCAACTTTTGAACCTCAAGATATATATATATATAAATATATATATACAAAACAAATATATATATATATATATATATATATATATATATATATATATATATATAGTTAACGATTTTATGATTGATCAGTACAATTTAGCTCAGGTTTCGTCAGTGATGTTTATGTAGCTGAGCATTTAAATCTTGCAAAAATAATCTGAATATTAATGATAATCTCAATCTCACATAAATTTCAATAAAACAAAACAAATACAATTTAGAACATATCAAAAATGTGTATATTACTAAGCTTAGATATACATTCAAATGTTATTTTGTAAATTCACATCAAAAAGATTAGTGCCAAACTCTCGATCTTCGCTATTATGCGTACGCATATTTATGAGATTAAATATAGTACTTACTAAATATAAATAAAAAATATACATAAACAAATACATAATAAACATTAATAAAATATATAAAATAACATATTGTTATATATATACAATACATATACCTACATAAAACTGAAGTTTAACTCCTCAAACAGATTCGCTATAGCGTTGGATCTCAACAGAAGCTCCTATCAAACTGTTTGAAGGCAAAGCTGTACCTAATTTAGTTTCGGCATTGTGTGTCACGAAGTGGTACGTACGTTATTTGTAAAGCAAATCTCAGTTACAGTGTAATGCAATGCTTAATCTTGGTACACACGATCAATTCGACTTACGCGCACTAACAAGACACGTGTGAATTTTACGTGAACTTCCGAGTCAAATCTATGGATTCAAATATTTACGCTTCTAAAGGATTATAGACTAAAGACCATAAAATATATCGGCACTAAACAATCGTAACTGTAACGTTATTCGCATAATATGTGATATTTTAGTTACATATTATACTCGTATTATTCGACGAGCTTCGCTACTGCGGTTTACATTGCACTATCTCAATTTCCTGTCTATATAATATTTGCGAACAAGGACCTGATTGAACTAAAGATACATGTTTGATCGGTAACTGAGTAATGGATAGGTTTGCGGATATCTTGCAAATTTGAAAAGGGTTAGATGAGTATTAGGGGTTGTTGAGTCATTGGTATTCTGCATTGCGCTCGAGTACGTGACAAACAAGTTCAAGGAACCACCCCGTGTGAGCTCAAAGCCAAATAACTTAAAGCAAACGAAATATAAGGTGTCCTACTTCCATTTACAGGCTAAAAAGCTACCCACACGATAGACTGTGAATATACCTATTAAATATAAAGGACGATTTGCATTGAGATTGAAATTAGATATTTTTATCTGTATTCGTATATCTATTGATCTGTTTTCATAGAAAATATTTTTCTGATACGTAAACATGTCCTTTGAAAGCTATAAAAGCTGAGATTTATTTAGAGCAATTGAAAGCTGTAAACAATGTCATAGAGGTTGTTTATTTATTATTTATCTCAAGCTGTCGAGTAACGCGCAGATACATGTGAAACAATTCGTGGCAGTAAAACGATGTTGGCTTTGTAGCAGTAAAGTCACCAGCTGATCTGTGGGTCGAGGGTTTGAATCCTATAACTGTCAGCTTGTGTTGTAGGAAAGTATCGTTATGTTACCATAACATACATTTTCTAGTATACAAGCTGATCTAACTATCATCTTAAAAATGTAAATCTGTCATCAAGCACCAGCGGCGCCAGTACGGATCTTTTCGATAAATAAAATTCGATAATATTGAGAGTTAAAATCGATAAAGTGGGTTTTATTCGATAAAATTGACGGTTCAAATCGATAAAGTGGGTTTTATCGATTTTACCTGTCAATTTTATCGAATTTTATTTATCGAAAAGATCCGTACTTGCGCCGCTGATGGTGTATTTCGGTAGCTGCACTTAAGAGAGCTGGTTCTCATTATATGTTTGTGAATCTATTGTTCCCAATCACATCATCAATTAAGATCAATAAGATAGTTTCCAATACAAAAATCCAAAGTAAATATACCAAAGTAATATAAATACCTTTTAAGGCCAAAATGTTTGACTTCTAAATTCATTATACGTAGCAGAGACGGAACATTTAGTATATATATAATCTGTGGTATTTCACGAAGAAAACGGAATTTCTTATCTGAATGAGACAGGATATGTGGTAACAGAAAACATCGTAGAGATAACGTAATTATATCATCGCATAAAAGGACGTTACATCTTGTAGGTCGTAGGAGAGATATGGAAGTCGCAAAGATAAATGCAAGTGTGGTGGTAGAACATTTGCTAGAACTTGCCTGGCTTGATATCCGGTAGTTAGTAAAGTCTATAGGACATATAAATATATTTAGATATATAGACAAATAACTCTTTATTGTACACCAGTACTGGTGTACTGGTATACAAAATTTCATATAACATTTTGGTCCATATCTTTTAAACTTGGACCATACTTAATTATTATTTTGCTTGTAATGTATATGGAAACGGATATTGGTGCTACGAGAAACAGGACGTTTTGCTTTATGCCCAGTCATTTCACTGAGTTCTTCATCATCATCAGCTCACATCATTCCACTGGCATACGACATAGGCTTCTCTTATTGCACGTCACTACGCCTGAGATTCATCTCCTATTCTCCAGTCACTGAAAGCATATCATCGCTCCACGTCGCAGAGCATCCAACACTTGGAAAGATTTCGCGGTCTTCACTCTAGAACACGTATATACAATAGTTACCTCAATGCGCCTAAGTTTGACTGAAATATGTACTAGATAGCTAGACTTCCAACGACACACTAGCGTTTTCTATGAATGTACAATTGTATGCAATAACGCTTCGGTGAAAGTATAATTCGCTTCGAAACCGGTAAGTTCTTTGAAGCGCAAATTAAAGTAATACCAAAGATATAGAGCTATTACTGCGAAAATTGCAAAACACTAATGATTTCCACGCCAATTGTTTTTATTAATTCTAGTAAGTAATAATAAGCATGTAGTTTCTATACTACATTAAATAAAATATGACCACAATGATAGAAATGATCTTTAGCAATAAGTATTTTTTATTAATTTTATGGTATTAAACGTCTTTTCAGCCTTTATTATCTGGGGTTAGTAAAAAATACTACTGTTAATAGATAATAATTAGGTAACGATATTATTTTGTTCTGATAAAGACAGCATTAGTTTTAGTCTGTGATTCGGGTAGATGAATGTTGCAGAGGCCCGCTGTTAGAGTCATTTTAACTTTCATAAGTGCTTTGGGGCCTATTTGATAAAGACTTTTGAATTTGAATTTGAATTTTTTTCACATGACTGCATAAAAAAGGTATGTATGCGACTTTCTTTATTCCACCATAAAATGTAAATGACTGGACAGATTTGGATGTTTGGGTGTAATGTTTGAATCCTTACATCATCCCGAATGATACCGGCTGCAGTCTTATTTTTTTATGTAACTTTATCTAATCTATATACAACTAAATAAAATTGAAGTGTCTGTTTATAATATCAAAATAACAGCTTTTTACTAAATGCATATGAAAGTATATACGGGACCTACACAAAAACAGCCATTTTTTAAATTTTTGTCTGTCTGTCTGTTTGTTCCGGGTAATCTCCGAAACGGCTGGGCCGATTTTGACCGGACTTTCACTGGCAGATAGCTGATGTTACAAGGAGTAACATAGGCTACTTTTATTTTGGGGAAAAATATATTAGGGTTCCGCGCAAAAAAATAAAAACCAAGAAATTCAATATCTCCGCGCGGGTGAGACCGCGGGGCAGCAGCTAGTCTATAATATGCATATATCCATAACTAACATTCACTGCATCTGGAAAAATAAGGAACTAAAGCCAGTCACGAATCAAATGCACTTATTTTAAGTGCACAAATATTTATTCGGTTGTGGGAAATAAACCCGAAATCCTCATGTGCTACAAAAATTAAGTACATAAACCTACAAACTGCACCACAAAGTACCTCTGTCACATACATACACAATACATATTAGTAGGCTGATGTTCAGCAGTGGAAGTTTTACAGCTGATGATAATGATTATACTATAATCTGTTGAACAAAGTCAAATCCTTGTTGCATGTTCCAACAAAAGGAAGCTATTGTGATAAGGTTCTAAACTGACTCAAGCATTCGACCACTTGAATCAACCGACGCTGCAAACGGACCCTTTCACTTTCATCCGGCGTCGTCTATCATCCAGACAGCTGTCGATAGCAGTAACCTCTTCTTTTATCACGAATTTTGTAATGAAATAACGTTCGACCAATTTGTTCCGAGATACGGAGATTAAATCGTTTTTGATAGCCCTCGTTTGCTTTCGATTGAAGGTTTGGTGATGGAATACGTACTTGAAAGGGAAGCTTGTTACGTATTGCTTTATTGCGAACAAATAATAAAATAGAGTGCGGAATATGTTAAATAAAATGTTTAATCTTTAAAAATTCAGGAAATTTATACTTTTTAGTATCAATCAAAAGGCAAGATATTTTTGTTTTACTTCAAGAAATTCAGGGCTAACATATATCACTCCCATGGTTTATTTGGTTAATGTATCTGGTTATATTTATTTATTATTATTATTGTTTTATCTTTGGAGAGCGATTTGAAGCGATAACAGCTCAATGATAGTAAGGTAACAGTCGATCCATAGCTCATAGGCTAGATTAGAGCTGGCAAGAGTGGCTATCGGAAAAAACCAGTCCTTCCTGGTGATTTCCATCTTGAGAGTCGTAGTTAGCCTGACAAGCACAACACCGCTTCTTGTAGATCATCATCAGCCTTTTACGCTCCCAATGCTGGGATACCGGCTCTCTAAGAGAGAAAGTGTGGGCCACAATCCGCCACGCGGGCCCAATACGGATTGTTGGATGTCACAAATCCTCGAATTTTGTGATTTTTGAAAATGCAGGTTTCCTCGCCTTGTCTTCTTCTTGTTAATCTTGCAAACCTAATTATACAAGAAAACTACTTCCAAAACAATTATATCTCTCTAATGATTCCAAGACAAACTTGTTAAGATAGTTCTTATATAAGGTGAGATAAAATTCAATTTGTTTTAATTAATTCAATTGCGCTTAAATTAAGATGAGATAAAGCTATTAAGGTCGTTCCTAAAGACGGTTAGATTAGTAATTGGCACTTATCCGATTTGCTAAAAGAGGCTAATGTTTTATCGTCCGTCAAGTTCATTCGAGGAACGCCTGCGTATTGTGCACAACAAGGACGAAAGTTAATTTGTCAGTGTGAAAAAATTATGTATATATGTGTATTATTGTGTATATGTGTATGTATATAAGTGTGTGTATCTACCGGGTGGTAGGACTAACTCTTCTGCAAGTGTCAATCTGAGTGCATGTTTTCGCATGTTTTTATTTAGTGAACAAGAGTAAATTGATCAGTTGGCAGTCAAACTTTGTTCGGAGCTATAATTTACGGTGGTTAGAGCGGACGCCATGAAAAGTTCTTACCATTTACATATTTTATACTTGATAGGTTAGTGAAGATGCCAAACCTTGATTAGAGATTCATTCGGAAGTGTTTTTCACGCAGTAACTGTACCATAGACAATCGTGATTTTTAGCATAGAAATAATTTATGGGCTGCATATTAATATACACACATAGCATAGACTACCTATAACTTTTCATCTCGGAAAATATCTGGGCTTCCGTGAGAAGGAGCCTTACTCCGAAAATCTAAAGTCGAAGCTTCGTCTGACGGAACACTCGTTTTCCTACTATGAAAGTGTTTCGGATCCAACGTTTGATTCGATGATCGTAAATTAACTTTTTATCGTTCGACGTTCGATTTCCAGAGTAAGACCCCCAGTTTAAAGAGACTGAAAGAAACGAGATGGTTGTAACCATCTCGTCGTATTGTTCAATAATAATAGATTTGTTTTAAATATAATTAGGTATGTACTGTTCTCTATTTTCGTGGTTTATCATTACAAATACCTTAAACTCCTCTAACTTCATCAGAAACAAACAGACCGAATACTACGCCGAAGTTTACACCTTTCTCGTTTAAACGGTTCCGACATAAAATGCGTCCCTTAAAGACAATAAACCTTACTAATTACATGACAGCAATGAAGGTGGCACTTAACTCGTATTTTGGCTTAATGTCAGGCATTAAGCGTAACGCTGGGTGAGCGCGCGTTTGATTAGAGCTTCATTAGGGGAAGATCTTCGACGCAATGCAAGGGTCGAGGCAGTACTGAAGATTCAAATGTAAAATTTTGAAACGTGTCTACGGTTTACTAGTTTGACGTGTTTAGATTAGCAGGTGGTAGGACTTACTCTTCTGCGAGTATCCACAGGGTGGGTGATCGCCGCTGTGCTCGTCTAGTCTGCCGCCCAAGCATTAATGTGCAAGCATTACTGTGTTCCGGTTTGGTGAGCAAAGTAATCAGTGAGATTACTGGGCCTGTGAGACTTAACCCCTGATGTAACGAGCGCAATGCAGTGCTGGCTTGTGTTTCATAGTTCTGCACGTCTTCTTTTTGTCATTACGGAATTTCTTTTCAAGTTTATTGCTGATCTTCTGACTCAAAGTGATAAGATTCGGATGATTTACAGGTCTACTTATAATAATATTATTTATTATTAGACCTTAAACACTGATTCATACTGTCTTCGGCGAGTTTCACACCTTTCAGATAATCTTTGATCGCAAATGCGCAAGATAAGGTTAGGGTAATTACGGTAACCTACGTAAGTACAGCCTTTATTTGCAAAGTAGAGTTTTACCTTGCCAAATACAGGCAAGGTAATAATTGGAAAAGATTTTAGAGCGTTATCTCGTTTTCGGTGAACAAAGTTTGAATTTTCTTTAGCTTGTGGAGCTATTTGAGTGAAAGGAAAAAATAACTGACGTTTAGTTATCTGACTTCTTACTTTACTGTTAAATTATTTTAGTATTGAACCTACTAGGAATAAAAAAACGCCTCAATTCATTTTGTGTAAACTGTGTAAACTTGTAAAACATAAATTTAACAACAGTCAACGAAAATACTGAATGTTTTTGCACGGTTGAGAGAAAAGTTAGACTCTCTGTCTACAATACAATTACTCGGAGCATTTTGTCAATACAGGGCAAAGTGCTTTCTTTAATTTCCATAAATTGCGATGAGAGATTTTACGATAACGAAAAGAAAAACGTTGTTGACACTTCCCCAATCAATTTGAAATAACAAATGCTATACTTTTTCAATTTTAGTGATTAAAGTAATAAGTGATACTTAACGGGCTAAATGTCTTTATTAACTAGCTAATACATAATTAAACACTACATCTAACCTAGCTAGCTACAAAACAGTTGGATAATCCACAAGCCCAAGTAGTTTTGTTAGTGGGAGGACTAACTCTTCTGCGAGTGTCTGTCTGGGTTGTTACCACCGTTTTGCTCGTGAAGTCTGCCGCCAAGCAGTACTGTGCAAGCATTACTGTGTTCCGGTTTGATGAGCAGAGTATCCAGTGAAATTACCGGGCTTATGAGACTTATTAATACCTAATGTCTCAGGGTAACGAGCGCACTGCAGTGCTGCGCAGGCCTTTGTGTTTCAAAGTTCTGGGTGGCACTGCAATTGTTATGGGCCGGCGTTATGCTTACCATCAGGCAAACGACCAGCTCGTCTAGTTACAAAAAAAAAAGTAGGCCTATAGATAATCCAAATGTTCTAGCCCACTATCAGTTGGAAGCGTACCTAGCAACCTGGCGGCACTGGGGTGATACGTATAATACAATAATATAGTTATATAGATGTAACGTAGGTAGTACTTATTTGTGAAACTCAAATGTACTCCTAACGCTCATCGTAGTTGTATGAAACACGATTTTAGATCACATAAGATTTGGGATTTTATATTCGGCTTACTAAAATGTAAAAATGTAGGGTGGGATGTTTTATTCGATTTACTAAATACTGAATATATTTGTAATCTAGTCTGAACTATTTAATAACCGAAGCGACAAATAGAAAGAATTTTAATTATTAGGTACAGACTTATCTTTAGTGTTGTACGAAAGGCGGAACTAAGCGAGTGATAAGACGCCTCATTGCGACACTTTTAAGATCTTTAGTTTTGTAACTGTTCCTACATAGAATTGTTTTTTTTAATCGAGCATATGAGAATAAGCCAATCTTTAGGTATAATCATTTTGTACTGAAATAAGATTGAAAATCGTGATGCGTTTGCTTTTAGTTGATTGTTATTTCGTAGTTTTAATTTAACTAAGAAAAAGAGATACATTTATATTTAAATATTTTTACATACCTCTTTAGATGATTAAATTTGTGTCCGTTTGGGTTGGTACCACCGCTTTGCTCGTGAAGTCTACCGCCAGCGTTATTCTTACTATTAGCCGAACGCCCAGCTCGTCTCGTTATCAAACCGTATTAAAAACACTTCTTACTTACAAAAATATGATAGTTGTCACTCACAATACAGAGCAGTATGATAAAAAATTTTTTTTCGTGGTTTACGTTTTGCTTTGGACAGCGCCTTCAGGGTCGTTAGTGCAATGCAGCGCCGCGCAGCACTTTAAGGTTCAAAGTTCTTTGTGTCACTGCAAGTGTTATGGTCTGCGGTATACTTACTACCAGGCAAACGACGTGTCGATCTTGTTAGGGTACAAAAAGTATCATTATCAACCTCTTACACTCCCACTGCTTATACCCTTACCCTCCCATAATCCACCACGCGGGCGGGCACAGTGCGGCTTGGTGGATTTCACATGTCCTTGAATTTTGTGGTTCTTGAACATGACGGTTTCCACACGATGTTTTCCTCCACCGTTTTAGAGCGAGTGTGAATAATCCGCACATAACTTGATACAAGTCATTGGTGCGGGCCGAGTCGAGATTCGAACTATGGTGCGTCGGATTGAAAGTTCCCACTCGGCCACACTAGCTCTAAAAAAAGTATACATTCAATAGATATCGGCCTGATACAGCCTGTGTTACATTTGCCAGTAGCAATTTTGCTGCATATTTTTCTGTAAATCTATGCTGCTTACTACAAAGCAATGAAGCGAAACGTGAAAATGGAATCTGGCATCTTAGAAATGTTTATTGCGGTGCGTATAGGTTCAAAGAAAGCAACCCGCCCTGAAGAAAGTGAGTCAATCACTGTCGTTTCGTTATTGTGTGAAAATCGTTTCTAGAATAGTTTTTTGGAGGATATATTTCATCTTTGACTGGCCTATCAGAAATCTTCAATAAGAGGTTACAATATGAGTGTTATTGAGTGTTTTCTGGTTTAACTGAAAATCTTGTCAATTCATCATTCAATTGAAGTTCAGTCAATTCAATCACTATACTGCCTGAAACAATTAGAAATTCTTACTTTCCCTAGTATTTTTTTCTTTTATTTACTTTACAGGTTAATTTTTACCTATGATACCCGAATAAAACGTGTAGTCAATAAATAATTACGCGTTACTAGTGTGAAAAGATTGATCAATGTTGACGAAGCGGAAGAAATATGCAAAACTTGGTATCAGGATACTGTGTCTGATTACCTCAAAAGGGACATAGCAAGATATCAATAGCAGCACTGCAGCGCAAATATTCGAACATTTTTGGATATCTTTTTATATTTTTTACAGTCAAAGTTTTTTGTTTATCTATAATATATTGGTTATATTCTACTGCATTTGCTCTGAACTTTCAACCTACACCCACTAAACTTTTACAACACATGCCTAGTTCCGGAACTTTCGCTTAAATCGAACGAGCAAACAGATCCAAAGTTACCAAACCACAAAACAAACACTTTTACCGAAAGGGTGAGAAAAGCTCAACGGCCCACATGTGCACAATTGAAACAACTTAAGGGCCGCCTATGAGCCAACTTAGCTCTAAGAACCACCATCTAATTCCGTTAAGGACTAGTCAAAGGGCCAATTAGTTAACTAAAAGGCGCAACGAACGTGAAAACAGCACTTAAAGTGGCTTTACATATTTCGGGGTTGTGATTTACATGTGGTAATGAACGAATTGTACCGCTTCTATTGTTTAGCTAAACGGATTGTGGGCCATATTAATTCGTAGTTTAGATTTGTTTGAAGAACTTTTGGAGGTTAGGAAATAATTTAACATTAAAGCTCAAGGAAACGTAGATTTTATAGTCAATTAGTGTAATGGTAATACATTGTGAGCTTAGTTTTGGTGACAGGTGTTTGGAAATTATTTTCAATTCAAGAGTGGTAGCAAGCCAGGCGAAGACTAGGTACATGCTATGGATGCATCACGATATTTACCTTCTCCGAAAGGTTCTCACTGCAGAATTCGAACCATCGACCGACGTAACCACTGAACTATTATGGCTTTAATTCGCTACATATGTATATATCTACATTACTATGTCAAATTAAAGCGTAAATAGGCCAAAGTTACTTGACATGAAATAAATTAAAATGAGAGCTCACATCTAATTATCATATCTCAAACAAGATTATCTTGCTTGTTAATATTCTCTGCTACACATGTTAATAACTTTCTGAAAGTTACTTTATTGTTATGTATCTCATTTAATGAACCTGTTAAATGCTTAAATATGTTTACAACATCAATTTAACGTTTTCCAACTATTCACAGTCGCAAATAACTGCTCGAAACTTGTTTGCTCACATGAACTTTTCAAATTGAATGAATTGAAATAAGCAAAGTTTCGTGTTCAAATTTGCCCTTCGATGTGTAGGTGCTAAATCACATTTTAGACTTAATCAGACCTGCGTCTGTGCCTAAACTAAGCCTGGATTAAATATAGCTGAGTCGTGGATTTGTCTCTTAGTATAATTTGCGTATATGTATTATATATACACTACACATTTGAGAATGTATTAAACAGTTCGGAGTAACGTTCGAGATAACGAGCTAAGTTAGGCCAACTGCGCACTTTGCGTCTGGTTGCTTAATTCAATTGCATGTCTTATTTGGTTAGGTGACGGTGGCCGTGAATGTAATTCTTAGTAAACTACAGTGTGTTTTGATTGAGTTTTAGATTAAATACGTGTTTTGATTTTGAAGATTCAAACGGTGAACTATTCAGAGACACAATAAGTGTATAAGAGCATCCACATCTATTTTGATTACTGCTAACATGCTGCAACACAATTGCCTAATCTTAAAAAATACGTTTTTCAGGCAATTAACTAAAGAATTACATTAGGCGTCAGATAGTGTTGATAGATAATTTCAAGCTGTTAGTTCTTACTGACTAGACACGCGTGCGCTTTACCCACGGATAGTTATAATTCTGTGATTGATGTGTTATGGCTTGTGTGACCATGCCGTATAATGCACGCATGTCGTAATAGGTATAAATGATATTAGGTACGACTCATTGGTAACACACTGAGCAATCTTTTATTCGTTAAAAGCAGAAGCGTGACATTTAAGTCGTTTATTTATAACCGCCCTAAGCTCTAAAACTCAGATAGTCTCGACATACTCAGATATTTTACAGACTTTGCAATAAAATCTCAGACTTTTTGTGTCACAGACGGGTAAAGTAAGAAATAGTAAGATAATATTACAGACTTTGAATGTCAATGTAGACGAAAGCGTTTCTACTTTATCTATGTAGTGCAGTGTGAGCGTTTCATATATTCGAGAAAATAGTATTATTTTACGTTCACTCAAATATTTTCTCGTGAAACTTTTCCACAGTCATACTACACTAGGATTGTAGGTGGCATAGACATACCCCGATAAAGGACACAAATATCCAAGACTCATGAACAATCTTTAGGCTAAACTTATACTATACTGTTTTACCGCAAAAAAACACTTATAGATGCCTGTTAATAACAGAAAAAGTAACCAACATAAACTATAATAACTAAATAAAATACACACTAATTTATTTAAAATCTTAATCTAATAATCCGCTACCAGTAGGCAACGTTCCCAAAATGCTGGCCGCATTGCCACGTTGAATGGCAATGCTTAATCTTTGACCTAAGTAGAGGCCAGCATTTTGGTAGACAGCGTCTAAAGATAAACGTCTAAAATGATTAGAAACGTCACAACAGAATTGAGTTATACAACGGTTAGACACTACTTAAATCAGAATTTGTGGTTGCTTATATTTAAAAGTGCGACTAAAGCATATTTAGGAGTGAAACACTGTTTAGCACAGGTTTAAAGTGTGTTTAATTTTTTTGGGTAAGACCCATAATGTTTACGCCATCCAAGTATCGAGATTTTTTTCCTAATCTATGCTTCCAGGGATTGAACCACACTTCCGAACTTTTCAGGCCGGGTGACAATCAACTTAAAAAAAAACGTTTACACACCCTTGCACTAGGAGTCCCTGTGTCGCAAGTACATGAACAATAAATTTACACAAATAACCAACACAAAAATAAACCACGACAACAAACTTGATGCAAGACAGTTTACTCCGGCCGGATTCGTTTCCTGTTACCGACCAACCCAGCCGCAGAGCCGTCTTCCTACACTGAAAAACCAAAGAGGTTGATTTAACCTTTTTTCAACCTATTTTTAGGGTTAATATAGCACCTACCAGATATGGTTTATTAAATCAAGTAAAAGAAAATTGTTATTTATTATAGGGAAATTGAACACTAAAATTTACTTGATTTTATTGAAATGTGTGTTGAAACCTACTTTTATGGTAGAAACAACTTTATCTCAAATTAACAATTTTTGTTTTGCTGAAACAAATGACATGCTATAGTACTAGTTTTAACATAATTTAATGTTTACTCAACTATAATAGAATACTAACATTCAAAAATTCTACGATGGACTTTTTAGTGTAGTTTTAAACTATTTTCTCATATACCTTACATACGTGATAAAGTAGCTGAGAATAGAACGGACGGGTTTCACCCTACATCCAGGGTCTGGCTTACGATTTTCTATTTGGAATATTGCATATCAACCACAATAAAAGGGTTCCAAGGGCCCGGATCCCGTCTGACTGAGGATAACAAGCTGAAATAGATATTCGGAACTGAGACGTCCAAAAGATTATGATAAAGGGAGATTACGTTTCAATTTTATGTGTAAGCGAAATGAGGTATCGTCTGGAGTCTAGGTAGGGATTTTGTTGGATAAATGATATATAGGTTAGAACTTCTTTTGTTTACTACTAAGTAGCGAGATTTGCTTGATAGTACGCATTAAGGCTGCAATAACAATAGGGATGTTGCATGAAACACAAAATACATAATTACTTTCGTTGCAGGTTTAAGAACATCACATTAACACAATAAATATGAAATTAATAAAAAAAATATAATTGCAACAAAGATACTGCATCTAAAAGTTCCCGAATTTTTTTTTATCCTACCATAGAAATTTATATGATATCATCAGATTCTTTATATTTCAATGAATAAAAAAATTATCACATTTATTTTCTTAAATTCAGTTTTTCACGGCCAAAATCAACAAAATGCATATATTTAGTACAGTTTTAAGGCCCGCGCTGAACAAGTGACGTCAGATGTTCTGTGAAATGTATATGGGGCATTTTAACGCTCAGTAGACGCACGACTCTGACTCTCATTTTTGACGTTTTTATGGCGTTCGATTTCCAGTTTTTTTGATATAGACATTTGATTCTCATGAGAAAACGAGTTGATTGACTTCATAAAAAAATGGAGTCAACATCCCTATTGCAGTACCACCGAGAACTTTAAAACATAAAGTCCTGAGGCCTTTCTCCGAAATTTAAACGTCAAAGCTTCGACTGAGGGATCGCACTTTTCCAACCTTGAAAGACAAAATGTTAAGTCACGAATATCGAACCGGCGAACGTCCTATCCGAAACACTTTCATGATTATCTTGGTAGGAAAACTGCGTTCCATCGGCCGAAGTTTTGACATTCGATTTTTTAAGTAAGACCCTTGCATACCACGCAATTTTCAAATCATTTTTGGAAGTCAAATATTATTATGTCAAGCACAAGTAGTCAAAAAGTTGCATGTTTTTACTAAAAATATTCAAGTCAACTGTTCCCACGCGTTAAAAGTTATCTAGGATTTAAATTAACATTACATATATGGGCTTAAAATAAATTTAAAAATATATTCAGTTCTAAAAGCTTTATCCCCAACCATTATTCCAAAAGTTTTTACCAATAAAACATAAGTCTTTTTAAAAGGGTTCATTTTAGTTCTATTATACTATATTAGTTTAATAAGCGGTTTCATAGCTCATTCATTATAATGACATTTATTTGACATTTGAATCAGTAGACGTAAGATAGAGTAGAAGCAAAATGGGTTCTAAGGGACTTGATCAGGCAAGCGTTTAACCGTGCACCCGGGGAATGTTTACGATAACTTTTTTTATGCTGTTGTATAATGAGACCAGCTGGTCGCTTATGTGATGATAAGAATAAATCCAGTCCATAAAAATTGCAGCACCACTCAGAATTTTGAAACACAAAGGACTACGCGGCACTGCAGTGCGTTTGTTATATACTCTAAGACATTAGGTATTAAGTCTCATAAGCCCAGTAATTTCACTGGCTACTCTGCTCATCAAACCGGAACACAGTAATGCTTGCACATTACTGCTTGACGGCAGACTTTACGAGCAAAACGGTGGTATCAACCCACACGGGCATGTGGCATTCTAAGTAACGAAACGTAACAAGAACCGCCGCACGTTGCAGTACAAGGTACACCTAATCTGTCATCGGCGAAGCATACTTGGGCTTCATCGACCAATCTTGGCCCACCAAACCAAACCGACGACGCCGAAACGTAGACTGACCTGGCATCACTAAATCGGTAATAGCTGGAATGTCTCTCGGGTGCGTGCTGTACGCTTGCTATATGAAGTTCCTAAGAGCCATGCCCTTAGTGTTTAATTTCACAGTTACACAGCTATAACTCTTTTGAATACTAATGGAGACGTTTACCTAGAATATGTAAATTCCTCTGAGTTTATCGGGTTTAATTTATGGTTTTAGTCTACTGAAAATAATTGTGACAAGCAGCCGCCGTGGTGTAGCTGGCAGGTATGTCGGTGGGCTGAGCTTCCAGAGCGTATTAGGTTTGTGAAAACCAGATGATTTGATGAAAGTCAGCATGTATTTCATTCAAAAAAATAGGTTGAATTATGAACGCGTTTATGAAAGCATATTAAAAAAATCATTAATTACTCGTACAACACGAAAATTTTCCGACAACTTTTATCAGCCATCATTTAATAAAACTCTGTAAACAAAGATAATATTTTGATCTTTCCACTATGCATCAAGTTTATCTTACCCAGAGGATTAATTTTGGCATTTTACTGCTCGATTACGGGCACTGGTACAATATTTCCGCGTGCTGCAATACTTTAAAGTGTCGCACAACTCGCATAAAACAGAGCACGAACGAACAATACCACGTTTTATTATTCCATGTTCGATGTCATATCACTATAGTCCCCTGACAAAACACAATCGTCCCAGTTTCCCCCGTCGTATTTATTCACATTTATCGATATTTACAATGCAATAAAAGCTAACAACAATAAAAATATGCTGTTTCCGCAATAATGGGTGCCGTAAAAGGATTTTATAGGCTTCGATGAGCGGAGTGGCTTCTTACTGCTAATTTTGATTTGTTTGTTCTCTAAATAAGAATTAGCTGATTGCTAATGAAAGCTATACATTCTATAGATAGGTTTATGTGGTGTAAGCTTAATAGGATTTCAGTTAGATGGAATTAAGATGGGATACCGCGACGGCTTGGCGTCTGAACACTTGGGTAATAACTTGGTTAGTTCATTTGCTTGTATTTCGTAGACTAAATATGGACGCTGCTGCTTCGCTATTATTGCTATTTCAACTTAAATAATGGGTGTGGTCTGAGTGAGTCGGTTCGTTGCACTTTAAGTGTTATTTGGCCAGTTATAAAGTAAAGCAGTCATATTTTACATACGTGGTTTTTATAATTACTCCTGGTGTATTTCATAATTTTATTATGAAGCAATAAGCATGGAAAGTAAACTAGTAAATTCGTACGATTGTATCCTTGTATAACGCGTTGCCTTGCCTTTACGTCGTTTTTCTTTTTACTACGATAACGAATCCGTGGAGAATTTTGTGGTCAGCGTGATAAGACAATGTAGACCATAATGGATCTCACCCGCCGCCATGGAATCGTCTCCCTTCATACCCGTCCACCTGAAGAGTGAAAAAGAAGGCATCCATCTCACCACGAGCTACTGGCTGTGGAATCCTCGTTCTCGAGCGAGTAGCGGGTGTATAACTGTTAAATATAACACACCATAAAGCTACACAGAGTTGCCAGCATCAGTAAATCCTGTGTGGGAATACAGCGATAGTAGCCCTCTTGAGCTCCAGTTGGGGTAAGAAGATCTTTCCTACTCCTCGAGGCCCATTCCAGCCACAAGCCGATGAAACTTCATTTAATGAGCCAATCGTTTGTCAGATGATAAGCATGATGCCTGCCCTTAAGTAATGCAATACCAACCAAAACTATGTAGTACCTAGTCAATAAAAGCTTTTAGCCCTTTATTGTATCACGAAGAATTCTTGTAAATATATAGTTCCTAAGGATAGCAATATTATAGTAAATATAAGACCAAGTCGGTGCGGTTACGTGTGGGCTATCTAGAAACGCTGTATCTACAAAAATGAAATATCGTGTTTGTGTCAAGTAAGTTAAATGTTTAAAATTTATAAACACACTTTAACGGTTATGTTACACGCGAAGTTGACTAGGACGTTTTTATTTTTTTCTGAAAGCTGATATTTAGCTGTCTGTTAACTAACTATAAATGTTATTCGGATCGTACGAGTAACATATTTTTTATAGTTTTCAATTGAATAAGTTTAAATACAAACTATTATCTTTTTCGATAGGATGGTACCTCAGTCCAATAGACGTCGGCCGCTGATTTGTTGGTCTATAGTACGAATGCTTGCTCATCTGGCTAGCTACCATAGTCAAGTTGAAAATCTTTCGCCAAGCGCCTGTCTAATAAGTCTAGCATATCCACCATTTTCAACCACATCTCCATTATTTCGCCTACGGCAAAATATCTTTTGAGAAGATTAAATAGGTATGTAAATTCTATTATATTATATTTTGAAGATTTAATGATTTAATTTACAAAAAAAAAATAGCAGTGTGTATTGTTATTTTTTGTTGTAAATGCTTTTTTGATCTGTAACAAGTGTTGTTTTGAATAACAATGTAAGAAAAGCCTCTCAGTTTTCTTTATAAACCTAATTATGTAAAAAAGGCAAAAAAGATCTCTCTGAAACCCCGAACACCCCGAACATGATACTCAAAGGAACTTTCATTACCGAAATGTTACACAAACTGTAAGGTTTGGTTTAGGCTCTTATTAATAAACAGTGTTAAACGGTTCAATAGTTAAACTACGTTTTGTCTCTTTCGATTCAATTTAAAATTTTCAAAGAATGACATAAACAAAACATAGTTCAACTAAACCGCCGTTTCACACTGTTTAATAAGAGCCAGTCTAGAAATTCGCACAAAGAGCTTGATCCAGTCTGAATCTAGTCTCGCCTATCCAAAAAAATAAAGGGTGTCTCAATAAGAGTGGACTATTTCAATTTGGTGTCATTTTTTTGGTGCAAGTGGCCACTATCAGTATGAATTGCAGTGATTGTGAACGAAATTCGTTACAGGAACATGATAACGGAGTTGTTGTTGCTTTAACTGGATTAGGATTGGATCTCTCCAACACATCATCGGTGAGATACAGTCACATCTAAGTAGTCAAAAAGTCATCGAAAATGTCATGAAAAGAGTAAAAGCCTGTCTTCAGATCCATAGGGGGCCATTTAACGGATATTTTATTCGATAGTTAATCGGAACATGTCTACTTTATAATGCAATAATGATATCACAACTCATTCTATAAATATGTGTTTTTATTTTTAATTAAATAGTGCAGTCTTATTGAGACACCCTATATAACGAACGGTGCATATTAATTGGAGACTGGCAGAATGGCCGGGTATTGTTATTGCAACGGAAACGGCCCGCGGCCCCTATTGTGCTCCTAACCTTATAATCGCAAACGGAATTCTAATTGAGGCGAAGGTTGGTTTACTGCGAAATGCATGAAAGGCCCTCGTATATATTTTTTTCAGGGCTTAACTTGTATCTTCATGAATTACGCTATATAAACGTTTTAGCTGTCAACTTACTTTGAGTACCGATTTTTAGTCTGTGACATGCTTTTTAAGCGATTTTCAGTTTTCTGATGAAATGGAACTTAAACAAAAGGTACTTATCTTTAATTATTGTTATTTTAACTCTTTTGAGTTTTAAAACCGTCATGGTCATCACTACATGTCTGTTCCAAACACAATGCACGGCGCCGATAAATCGGAAACTGAAATCAAATAATAATATGGTAAATACCCTGTTTTTGATGATAATGTTCGTTATGTTAAGTTAATTCGTAATAGCTCGCATAGAGGAGAGCTTGCTTGAATTGAAGTACACTAAAGTCATGGACCGGCATGTCTTTGATTAATTGTGGTTTCTTTACTTCTCATTCTCCGCCAGAAGTAAACGAAGATAACGTACTGCAATGTACGTAATTATTATTTAAAAGACAGTGGTGTTGATTCTGGCGTCTTATTCTTAAACCTAATTTTAGTTTCATTGCCTCACTTTCTATATAAGAACATGAGAAAGGGATGGACCATATTTTAGACTTAACAGATAATTCACTTGTTTGTATCTAGTGTAAATTTAACGTCCTTTAATTTAGTAACGCCATGTCAAAGATGGACGATATTTGACAGTTGTAAAACCAAATTCAGACCTGTCAAACATCTTCCATCCCTTTCTCATGTTAGTTATTGAAAAACGAGAGTGAACTAAAATTGGGTTTAGGAATGAGACGCCAGAATCGAACCAGTGGATGCATAAAAAGCCAAACTTCATCCTGCAAGTTTCCAGCTTCTCAGTAGTCCCTCAGTTACAGAGGTAGCGCTACGCCGCCGGCGCTCACAATTAGAATAACCTTCGGGGCTTCAAGAAGATATCTGAACGCAGACTAATACATAATTCATTGCAAGATGTCATGTTACTTAGAGGAAATTACCTTTCCGAGAGCGTCGGCCTTATTGCTGGTTAATGAGGGATTTGAGCCATTATTCTTCCTGTCAAAAATACCTTGGTGTATAACAGTTTATTGTTTGAGTGTGTTTCGGACAAAAGCGGGCGCTGTCTAAACGTCTGCTACGTCGCCGCTGAACCAGCCCCTCTTTACAAAAGCCACAAGCTTCTTTTTTCGCTCACTCTAACTCCAACACAATGTATGGAAATGACATCAGCTTGTGAGATGTCACGTGACTCTTTGGAAATTGGTATGCATTGTATATAATTGATCGTATTGGCTTTTTGCTCTATAGTATTGTCGTTAGCGTGAGTGGAAAAAGAAATATGTGGATTTTGTCTAGCGGCCCAGTTGTACACTGAGTAGTACTATTGAAGGTACAATTGGCACCAACTTGTCCCACTTGTACAGCTACTCAGATATGGAGCGGAATCATAGATCCAGAATACTACTTTATTTATGACTAGCTGCTGCCCCGCGGTTTCACCCGCGTGGAGATTTTGTATTACATGTTTTTATTTTTTTATGCGGAACCCTAATTATTTTTCTACAATTAAAGTGGCCTATGTTACTCCTTGTAACATCAGCTATCTGCCAGTGAAAGTCCCGTCAAAATCGGACCAGCCGTTTCGGAGATTACTCGGAACAAACAGACAGACAAAATTTTTAAAAATGGTTGTTTTATTATAGGTACCGTATATACTTTCATATGAATTTAGTAAAAAGCTGTTATTTTGATATTACAAACAGACACTTCAATTTTATTTATCTGTATGGATATGCGGTGTTGCCAGTCCATTGTCAGAGCACAAAATAGAGAGAGAACAGAAAGGACGGTTAATACTTGGCGCGGTTTATGGTTTCGTGGTACAGTTCCAGAAGACTCTCCCTTAAGTATTAAGATGAAGTGAGAAGCGGTCGTTTTGAAGATTTTCGGAAGCACGGGAAATGGTTTTTAGTCGTGAAAAACTAATAATTTTCTTTATATTTCAATTTATTATCAAAGTTAAATATACTTTTTAGAGAACTGCAGTAGCCGAAACACGATTGGTACAACTTGACTCAATAAAAAAAATGAGTCAAAATTGGCATTTTAATGTAGACCGTCTCTCTCTCTCTCTCTCTCTTGATTTCAGTAACTTTGAATTGGTATTCAACACATAAAATTAATAGTTGAACACAACATGATGTCAAGGCCGTTTTCACCTGACTAGTTACTAGTTTCAAGTGATAAAATCGTCGCTAAATATCTATTAGCTGTATGGGTAACAAATGGTTGGTGTGCCAAATTAAATATAGTTTTAAAACGATAATCATTTGTCCAAGCCGTAGTGACATTATAAATCTACTAAAAGATATTTAAAGGTTTTGTAAATGCTATAACACGTTTTCACCTAAAACTGAAACATACCATGTTAAATAAACCTTCATTTTTGCTGACAATATTTTCATCAAACAATTTTGTCTCGCAATCGGCCCGAGTTAATCAAATGTTATCGCTTCTAAAATCCAACGTGTTTTGTTAAAACACACAGTCAACAAAACTGTTAGACGGACAAATAAATATGTTTGAACTAGTGCCTCACGATAGCACCTACAGTTCGTTTTTATAACTATTTGTATGTTTCAGGTTACACGTCAATTATATTATTTGTAGAGCTTTTAATTTCATGTTTATACATTTTTTTATACTAATGGGTAACCAGACGAGCCGGTCGTTTGCCTGCATAAGCATAACGCTGACCCATAACAATTGCAGTGCCACCAAGAACTTTGAAACACAAAGACCTGCGTGGCACTGCATATGCGCTCGTTACCATGAGATATTAGGTTTTAAATCTCATAAAGCCCAGTAATATCACTGGCTACTTTGCTCATCAAACCGAAACACAGTAATGTTTGCACATTACTGCTTGGCGGCAGACTTCCCGAGCAAAGCTGTGGTACCAATCCAGATGGACACTCGCAGAAGAGTAATTAGTCCTACCACCTAGTATTTTTATATTATACTGTTAAACAATGTATTTGTGTATAAACAAAGCTTTCTCTCATACAGTAGAAGTCGTATTAGTGCTGTATACAACGTAAAAAAATATGAAATAAAAATTGAAATCAGAATAAAAATTATAGCTACTTTAAGATCGTATGGACGTAACGGCCACTTGTAGGACACCATTCAGTTTCCTTGTGATTACGATCAATCCTTCACAGAATAATGACAAATATTAGTGTGAAAATAGATCCAATATTTATTACAAAAACACATAGGTACAGCAAATCTTAAGGTATTTAAACATAATTTTCTTATTTCCAAAGATATTTCCACTATACCATATTATTCTATCCGTAATTTCGTTCTCGCTTATCGTCTTGCTTCTTAAACTCAGTGATTTTAACTGAAACATACACAAACGCAATTGAATATTACCAATCTTACATAAACGTTCAGCGCTATTACAAACGCATTCAACCAAGTACACATAATCAAAGACCAAAATGTTTTCCTTCGATTCCAGAAGCGGCACATATGTAGATAAGGCACCGCACATACTAGAACGAGTTTCTATACCGAAGCACGATGATCGATCACATTACCAAGAGGAAATTGAGTCAGGCGAGCGCACCTTTAGATCGTAGGTATAACTCACGGCGCTTGGTACCTACTTTACGCAGTATTTGATGTATGCGAGTAGTTTGAAAATTGTTTAGTCGCTTGCTGGTGAAGCTAGGTACAGTTGGGTAATAGTTTTTATAGAATCACTTTTAGTTTTTGTTTCTTTTGTCGAATATGCAAAAGCATCAATCTACTTTTTTCTTTATCATCCTATCCTTCCTACTAGTCTTATAACTGTGAAAGTTGTATTTTTGTGTATGTGTATGTCAATGTTTGTTACCACGTATCTCCGTAACAACTAAACCGATTTTGATGAGATTTGGAATGTAGCTAGGTTCTGGAATAACACATAGGCTATAGAAATATATACTACGCGGGCAAAGCAGTGGGCAGAAGCTAGTATGCTATAAATAGAACTCAAGTAACATAATTATAATAATTGGTCTCTTCCGTCTTTAATACAGTGGACTATGATTATTAGGGTGGAGCACGGATGTATGAAAAAAAAAATTTGTTTATATTTTTAGTTGTAATAGGGGGGGATCGGTGCCTTATATTGAAGTTAAAATAAATGTAATTTTTCAATTAATTTGATGAACATCTTCTGCCTCCGCATTGATCTCAAAAATTTAGATATAATTGAAAAAGTCTCGTACAGTTCTGGCCAAACATTAAGCTTAATTTAATGGTAAATGGATAATAAATGATACACAATACATAATTCGAATATTTATGAACTATCTTTAATCTAAAATAATACAATTTTGTTATAAAATTAAATAAATAATTTAATTTAATAATTGTTAAATAATTTCTGGAATAAAATAGGTCTGTTTATTAAAATTTCATAAATTTACATTTCGTCAAATTGGAGTATAAAACCAACTTTTTTCACAAATTCAAGGGCGTTGCGGAGGCTGTTACTGTAAATCAAATCAAATAACATTTTGCATGAATTAATTTGAGTCTAAAAGGCACCAATTTTTCACTATTAGATTACTCACAACCGATTTTTTTTTTCATTCCACCCTAATGGTTATACATAATGTTTCGAATGTTACGAAACATGTTTCGATTTTCATTTCATTCATTTCACTTCGTATTTTGTACGGCGCAAATTATTAACTCTGATCGCTTTAAAAATTTGATCAAATGAACCACACAAAATAATTAACGAGAAAAAAATACCAAAAGACAAGTCTTACGCAATTAGTCTTATCAATCAGTACGGTTTGCTTCAGCAGGCTTATGTAGATAATATTTATGAAACTGCCTAGCAAAATACCATTCAAGATGATGGCAGCACAATTGCCGTAACTCTAGGTTTAACTCCGAACCCAGACGCTAGCAACAACAATCTCAAAGTAAATCTTTATGGCGGTCTTCCTCCTTCTGGCGAGCTTTATTACAAACATTATCGCAGCAAAACAGCCGTAGCCATTAATAAAGAGATCACGGCCAAAACAAATCACCATTAGGCTGGAAAAGTCGGATGAGAGGCATCAAAGGCCACCGAAGAGGTCCCTTGCACCCCACATCCATTTACTGTTATTACTATTACTGTCATCGCATCCCATTTAGACCCTCGAGGTTTCTCGAATGTCATTTTATTTCGACGACAGAGAAATCAGGCATCGTGTGAAGCGATGTGCGAATGATTATGATTAGTTAAGTATAATGAAATTGGGCGATTGGGTTGGAATTCATCCGCATAATAACTCGAAGTTCGAGTCCCTTTTTAACCCTTTTGGGTCACGGTTCGAAATCTCTATTGAATTTTATGGGACAAGGTATGATTGTTATCGAACTTTTGTGTTGATATTTAAGTTTGTTAATTCGATTATAATAGCTTACGTGTGTTTGAGTTTCAAACTGGCCTGATAAAAGCTTTACTGATTTTATCGACAACAATATGTATATTAAAAACCCGGACTTTGAACAATTTACAGTTTGAACAATTACCATTTAATACTATGGAGAGTTGTACGTGTCTCAAAGTCATGGTGGCAGGTAAGTGAAAAATAAGATGCCAAAATCTAAAAGCAATATTATGTTCATCATTATAATATCCTCTGAACATAATAGTATATATTAAATATGTAATATACATGTCCATCACATACACGCACATACACAAACCCACGTACATACGCACATGTACAAGCCCACCAACATTTATTTTTGTTACAATGTTTAGAACACAGCTTTCACTTTACCTATATTTAGCTTTATTCATTCTTGTTTGTACAATAGCGTACATTTATAAATACCTACTATTACCTAAATATTTACTATAGTATAGGTATCGCACAGACTATCATGCCGTAACATTTACGATCGGTAGTATGAGTATAATACGCTCGGATTAGTCTCATTAACCAGTCAACATAATAACCGAATCTTTACTATACGTTAGTGTCAGTATTGAAATTTACCAATGAAAAACACCTCACTAGATGGACCGACGACCTTATAAAAACCACGAGGAAGAACATGTAGCTGATCCAATTGGCATTCTATGGGGGAGGCCTATCTGCAGCAGTGGATGTCTTCCGGCTGATGATGATGAATTATAAGTTGTTGGTGAGTGGTGACTTCGTGTACCCAACTGTCTTGTGCTAAATGAAACGCCAGACCCCCAGATTGCCGTAACTGGTCAACCAGTGATGGACACCACATGAGCTAAGACATGCTGCAAAATTTACTTATTTAGATATAATAGGGTTATTTATGAGTTAGTAACAAAAATATGTTCCTAGCCAGAAGAACCTAGCGCAGGTACATAATTACAATGATTCATGATATTACGCTCCCAGTGTTGGATTCCTTCTCTGAGCGTGGGTATGGACCATAATCCACCACTCGGAATAAGTTTGGCTTGTTGGATGTCACATGGCCTCGAATTTTGTGGTTCTTGAACATACGGGTTTCCTCACGATGTTTTCCTTTACCGTTTTGTGATAAATTCGTACCTAACTTCATATAAGATATAATAATTACAATGATTAGATTATCTTATAAGTACTCACACAAACGTAAAACAATATGGTGAAAAAAGCATGTTCTTAGAACATAATATGTACTTTAAATCGTAATATTATTCGTATTATATCATATAATATTATTACTACTACTATAATTTATTACCTACCACTTCACGGAATAGTAACCCTTAGCGGATAAAAAAAACTTGCAGAACTCAGTAATAATGCTGCCAAAGAACTAAATAACAACGGTGATCCCGAAAAGTGTTCAACATAAAAAGGAATAATTTCGGCAGCTGGAAAAGTTTGAAAGTACCAAGAATTGGAAACGGGCTTGCAAATTTTAGTCAGCGCGCTTGTTTTACGAACTAGTTGGCAAGTAGCTCTGTAGTTCTTTAGTTGAGACGTTGAGAGTTACGTAGTGCGGGAGATGTTTAGACGTTTTATTTATTTAGAGTTCTTCAAACTTCGTGTGTGTTCCTTAATCAAGTTGGTTCGTACTCTTACGCTTTCAACTTCATTGGCGCAATGCCATGTTTCTATAGAAAAGAAGTCGTAGTTACGGTAATACAACAAAAGAGTAATGCCAAAATTTATATTATTTTAATGGTTTTTAAATGCATAATAGAGTAAACCAAGAGTAAATCAGGTTTCTTCGTTATACGTTATAGCCGTATTTTGCTAGTCCTATAATCTACATGATATAATATTACCTAGAGTACCTACGTATTCAATTTACGCGGTCGCAAGTAGCCGTTATAAAGTGGCGTTGTTTGGAAGAGGCCTATGTTCAGCAGTAGACGTCTTCTGGCTGATGATAATGATAGGCTATTTTTTGATAAGCACTGGTTCAAAACCCGCTAATTACCTACTCTACCTACTTTTATGTTTACCATAAATACAGTTTCAGTACATCTATTTAAAATTATGATTACACCTTCCCACCCGTTTAACCCACAGGCGAAATATAGGTAAGTCATAATTAGATAGAAAATCTCCTGAATGCTATCAGGTTGTTGTAACTAATTAACGTAACAATACATACCTAATTAGTTATTTAGGTTAATTAACGTAATTACCACAGTTACCGGAGACGAGTCGCGTTATGTGTAATGTATAATTATGCCGTTACTGTTCAGCTTTTATAGAATTGGCTTAATAGTGTGAAAGGCTTTTAACATAATAATCTAATTTAATCAGAATGTTGTTATGTATACCTATATACATGTACAAGTACAGTAGCAGCAGCTTTATGTGAGCATTACTGTGTTCCAGTTTGATGAGCAAAGTAATTAGTAAAATTACTGGGCTTATGAGACTTACCTGATTTCTCAGGGTAACGAGCGCACTGCAGAGCCATGCAGGCCTTTGTGTTTCAAAGTACTGCAGTAGCTTTGGGTTGACGCTAAGCTTCCGATCAGGCCAACGACCCGCTCGTCGCGTCATCCAATATAATAAAGAAGAGGTTTTATTGTTAAGATCAAACTTTGAACTCAATAAAAGGTCTTTTTTATTGAGTACAAAATTTGATCGTAAATATCTCGCCTGATCTAAAAGTCTCCATACGGGTTCCAAATCTATCGCTGCGCGTGTAGTGGATTGAGTGGAACGATGGTCCAATTTTGAGCACACAAACGGTCACTCCATTCCAAGCGCGCCATCGCTTCATTTTTCGGTCAGTCTGCGTCACGAGAGCCAACTGAGCGCGAAATACATCGTCGTATCGGCCACTAACGAGTTGGAACGTTTGGATTTCTAATATTTCTATCACTCCTCCTAATCCATCTGAGATTCCCCACACACGGGCGGTTTTTGGAACGTTGGATTGGAGTGCTCGTGTATGTGCGCCGAGGTCGAAAATAGTGGTTTTCGCCCGTAATAACCAAAACAAATCACTAGCGATTTGGTTTAAATCATTCGATATCAAGTACACCTCTAAAAGCATTCGAATATTATTTCACGAGATGGTGTTCAAATAACAAAGCTTTATTTCACGACATTTTAAACTTTTGCACATAAACGTCTAAACCGCTTGTCCGTTTTTTGCTAACTGCCAGGTAATAAAGCTAACAATGCGCCAAAACATAATTTCCAGGAACATGTTATTTTTGTAACAGAACAAATTTACTCAAACGTTAAACATTCCAGATGTTATTGCATCACTAGCTGATGCCCGTGGTTTCACATGCATGGAGTTTCCCACAGGAATGTATTTTACCGGGATAAAAATAGCCTATGTCACTTTCCGGTCCATAAACTCTTACTTATTTTACCAGAAGGTAGGACTAACTGTTCTGCGAGTGTCTGTCTGGGTACCACCATATAGCTCGTATAGTCTACTACCAAGTAAAATTGTGCAAGCATTACTGCATTCCGGTTAGATGTGCAAAGTAGTCATTTCTGCAGTCCGCTCTCGTTACTCTGAGACATCATAGGCCCAGTAATTTCACTAGTAGTCAGTGAAATTACTGGGCCTATGATGTCTCAGGGTAACGAGAGCGGACTGCAGAAATGGCATACTATACGTTAAGCCATTAAGCCGCACTGAGAGTGGGTGCAGATCCCAGCAGTGGGAGCGTAAGAGGCTGATGATGAATTTCACTAACCTTTCTTGTGAAATTATAAACGCTAGTAAAAACATGATAGGTAATTATCAAGTAAACCATGATACGACGCCTATGCTTCTAGTCTAAATAAGGCAAAGACAATGTTGCAAACTCAAATCAAATAGACCTTTAGTCCCCACTTGATAGTAAGTTTCTAGCCTACAGCGTAGTCTTCAATTCAACATCTACAAAACAAGTCCTAAACTGTCAGAACTAGTCCAATAACGTTAAGAGTATATTTGTCAATTTTGAGGTTTCTGTGTTTAAGTCAATAAGTTGGCTAGACGAGATCAAGAAATTGGCGATAGAAATCGTAGAGCTAAGTATACGAACTAACTGCCGCACTCAGAGTTGATTAATGATTACTAGTGTTGATTTACAAAAGAACGCGTCATAAACGAGTGAGGAAGAGGGTAGCGCCGAAATATCGGGAACTCAATACAAATAATATACATGGTAAATATCCCGTTAATTCTGATTTTGTTCGTAGTATTGATGACCATGACAGTTTAAAAACCTATATTACCTATCATCGACTTCAACTACCTGTGGACCATTCCAGCTATCTGTCATCTAAGGTATCCGTCGTTCTTCACTAATACGTCTCATTGTAATACGGTCATCCATAGTGTTCCTTTCCAAAATTCGCTCACTGTGTGTGCTAATTATCTTACCTTTACAGCGCAGCTTAAAAATAGATCCTTTCAATAAAATACCCGTAAAATACACTCCAAAGTAATACAAACTTTACGACTACACTGTCATCAACGTCCATCACAGAATCGTTGCTGAAATATTAATCCAAACTCTTTTGTGATACTTGACGGAAAGAGGGTAGGTAGGAAATTACCTATTGCCCAGCAAAGCGGCGGCTTTTCAGACGTGACCTAGCGCCGAATCTCACTTGACCCTTTCGGGTAAAATACACTCCGTCAAGTGCGAGTATCTAAACTTGCACGGAGATTCTGTACGTAGAGTTAATCTGTATTTTACTAATATTATAAATAGGTAAAGTTTATTACTGCTAATCTCTGAAACCATTTTCCCGATTCTAAAAACTCTTATAGGCTTGTATTGTATTAGTTAACTTTTTTTTAAGCATGATGAAAGCAAATATTTTAAATGTAGAGATAGAGATGTAGATGTAGAGTTTCCAATAGATTGAAAATGTATGCAACCAAAACCGCATTTTGTCAAAAAAATTGTAATGTTATTGCAATCAAAGTTTTTTACATATTACTTACAGATATCAGGGAACTGCCTCTAAGCCATCCTACTCTTATTAATATTATAAATGCGAATGTATGTGTGAAAGAATGTTTGTTACCACGTATCTCCGTAACATGTCGACCGCAGGTGAGATAGCGGTCAAGCGCAAGCCCATATGCTATAAAAAAACTTTCATTAATTTTAGAATTTACTTAATTGATTTATCTGAAAATTTTATACAAAAATTGAACTTGACGTAGTTATACGTACGTGACGACTGACGACTTATTAAGTTGTATATCTTTTTAAGTTTCTTTTTTTCTATCTGTATAAACATATTAAAGGGATTTAGCCCAATCATTTTTATCTTTTATGATAATTCGCTTGAGAAAAGAAATCCACATGAGTGAAAAAAAAACAATTACAAGTACCAGTTATGTCAATTGCCAATTGCCCTTACATAAGTCCTTTAGGATCCCCAATAAAGTGGCTGCGGGTCACACTGACTTTCCTACTTGATGCAAAATGGAATAAGTCAATTTCCGCTAGGACGGTTTACGGGCTGGAGTTTTATGGAATCAGCCACGTCCTTCATAGGCGGGTCTGCATAATGTATATGTATGCTGACACTATTTATATGTAAATAACAGACGTCTGTCTGTACATAACAGAAATTGTGACCCGGAATTTCAGATCTAACTCGCCATGACTAAAAATGCTGTGCGACTCACACTTGGTTCAAATGCAATTTGCAATTCCCATGGACGACGGAGAGTGCTTATAAAAGTTAAATGGCTATACTGTCCTTCCGCTTGTATATTTTAGAAGAAAAGATGATCAAACAATTTGTTGTTCTTTTTTTTGTTACAAATCTTCTACTCTTATATAAAAAATAAAATAAAATTCCCCTTCTTTCTTTTTCAGTCGGGTAGTAAGGGATTTTTCATAATAAAGTTTTACAGTCAAGCCATGAATCAAAATTACAAGCCCTGTGTTTCATACACACATTTATTATTTTATTATAGACTTCATGAGAATCTTCGTTTACCTATCTGATAAACATCCTTTATGATCGAATTCTGTTACAAGGGAAAATCACCGCCCCGCACTTTACATACTCCAACCGAGGGTAAATAGAATTATTATTGATAGGTATTTTGCTACTAAGGTAACGCTGTAGCAAATATCTAAAAATAAATTACCCTCGAGGTGTCCTCATAAAGGAATTAAGTTATTTCCAGACCTCGGTATTTCATCGTAAATAAGGGCGTTCACTTGAGAAATTTGGCAGATAGCGACTTGGGCAAGTTTTCAAGTAATAAGAGGTCACAAGAGGATACATACTGTCTAAATTATATTTTACTACATGCCGCCCACGGTTTCACCCGTATGTATTAAGAACCATGTATTATACACCCATATATGATAAGTGAGTGTTAAAAAAGCGAGAACCGACTTCGACGAACATATCGCAATATTCGTAAATTCATCCCCCATTTTCCACCCCTAGGGGTCTTATCCTACTATCCGTCCTACTATAAAGCGAAAGTTTGTGAGGATGTATGGATGTTTGTTACTCTTTCACGCAAAAACTACTAAACTGATTTGGCTGAAACTTGATTTCGACCACATCGTCGCTTAAGATCAAATGGCCAATGCTGAACGATATAGGTACGAGTAAAAAAAACTTCCAAACCTACAATTGTTTCTCCCAGTATTGCTTTTATACTGGTAGCAAATCCAGAACGAACTCCGTTTGTCTTAAACTTTGATCAAATAAATTCCATAGAAACCGCATCAAAATGTCGTTTCCATAATCAGTCTTCCTCCGACAAATCTAACATGGAGCGTCCGAACACATCGAGCGATCGGAAATTGAGTCAAACAGATTTCCAAATTATACTAAGGTTCAAAATATTGGCATCGGATATCAATAACGAATACCTACTCGTTTGGTACCTGAAGTAAGGAGGGAAAGTATCGACCAATAAACTTATGGATCTTATTAATAAACAGTGTATAATGACCAAAATACATATGGGTATTAATAAACGGTGTATAACGACCGAAATACTTATGGGTCCTATCAACAGTTTATTACGACCAAAATACTTATGGGTGTTATTAATAAACAGTATATGACGACCAATATACTTATGGGTCTTATTAATAAACGGTGTATAACGACCAAAATACTTATGGGTCTTATTAGTAAACGGTGTATAATGACCAAAATCCTTATGGGTCTTATTAATTAACAGTGTACAACGACCAATATACTTATGAATCTTATTAATAAACGGTGTATAACGACCAAAATACTTATGGGTCTTATTAATAAACAGTGTATAGCGACCAAAATATTTATGGGTCTTATTAATAAACAGTGTATAACGGTGCTAATAGTTACACGTATGTTTTTTCTTTGTTGTTCTTATTGACAATTGTATAAATCGAAAGAGACAAAACATTGCGTAACTATTCAACCGTTATACAGATTTTATTAGCAAGGCGGTTAATAAATATACGATAAATATGGCTCTTAAATAAACATAGGAAGTTCAAGAGCCTGTTATAAAAAGCGTGACTTTTATCATCCGGTAAATATCCTGTTTATTATAAATGTAACAACTTTTCTTTTTTTCTAAATGCTTAGTGCCTTACTAATAAATCCTGTATAACGGTTCAGTAGGTGCAGTGTTTTGACCCTTTCGATTCAGTTTAGAATTGTCAAAGAACAACAAAGACACAATATTGCGTAACTTTACCACCGTTATACAGCCTTTATTAGTACAAGTAAAAAAGCGGGATTCGTATGCGATGAAAATATCGCGATTTACGGCATTTTATACCCTATTTTTTACCTTTAGAGGCGATATTCTTTCATAAAATGTATACCGGACCACACCTAGAATAAACCCTCTCATCCCAAAAAAAATTTCAAAATCGGTCTACATTTGACTTAAACATACATACAAAATTATAGCATTCCACGAAAATGTAACTTTTTAGATTGTTTAAACTACTTAATAGCTTAAAATCTAACTAACGTTTTGACTATTATTTCACTGGTCTACTGAATGATGTGATCAAAGGTACACGCTACACGCTAAACCATAGCATTGTAGTACTGGCTGATTTATTATGCATGTCATGAGTAAATTATAAGTGGAGAAATCTTACACACAGTTATTATGGGAAATTAAACTTGTACAATATATGTTAAAAAAAGCGAGAATAGGTATGTCGCATCCACCTTGTTGTCGGATGGATTATGGGCTACTCTTAGAATTCCCAAGGAAGGTTGGAGTCAGGAAGGCTGTAAATAAAATTGACAAAACATAAAATTAACAAGTCTGTTAAAACGTACTGCGCCCCCCTGTCAAAAAGGGACAAGGGCAGAAAGGGGGAGGAGGAACTTGTGTAATATACATAGATAAGAAAAACTAAAACCTTTAGGTAAGTTTGGACTACGACAAAAACCTTTCAAATCTTTAACTAACTTTCGTACCCATAAATGAAGCTTCAGTGTAACTCGGCTCCGTACTACTTGAATCTATGGGTTTTTATGGACCGATTCATAATACGTCAGATTTGATAGACTCGAGTAACACTGAGTCGAGTTTCGTTGAAGTTTCATTTATAAGTACGAAGGTGACTAAATTTCATGATTGTTATCAAACCTAAATATGCATCAGTCTAAATCGCGTAAATTGCGGCACTAATGTCAGTATAATAAAAATATATTATATAAATTTGTTTATGGTTCACGAGAGACATACTTAGTCACAACGTGACAAACCGCTATAGCGACACTAATTATCGTGTCGCAATAAATATCACAATTAGAGACACAAATGACCGATTAACAAATCAACGATCTAAAATAATCCGAGTTAGATACTGCTGACTTAAAGCACAGAACATATAATAATACTACGCCTAAAGTATCGATACTTAATATCGCTATCAAGTACAACCGTACTGATTCCCGATTTATACGGGTTATGGCAGTGATTTGCTGATCGGACCATATGGAATAGCATTTTCCTCGTCGTTTGCCAAATCAACGCTGTTACGATGGCTGTAAATCATTGCTCTGGTTTTGATGCAGTAAGGTAACTTTATCCGAATCTGCTCAGAATTTTTTTGTTTGTTTAACTATCTTGTTTATTCATTTTATTGTTTATTTCTCTGCTGTCGGATTATTTTGAGAAAGTGGTGGTGATGTTGGTGCAGACTGTATGGCTTACTGTTGACTTACTCTTAGCTTACTCAGTTTTAATTTCAATATCCGTTAATGTCAAAATCGCGTCGAATGTCGCAAAATAGTGATCATTTCATTTAGCTCAAAAAAAATATACTGAAATCGGTTCCGACCTTGCGCTAGAATTGGATCCTTATCTCAATTTACGATTGGAATCGATTGTCAAGCCTGCTGGTGTTTGAAATAAACGGGTCTATAGACCAATTTTTAAGGTCTGAGTACCTTGACCTGGTTATTTAATACGCGTCCGCACTTAGGCCTGAATTAATAAAAAGAAAGGCCTTCATAGTATATATTGGGGGGAAACAAAATATACTGCTAACAATCAGGAATAACTCAATAAAACGATGGAAAGCGGAAAGGCGGCAACAGAAATCCGTCTTCCCAGTTCTTATGGAACTGACATTCGCTGCGACGATAAGTAAGAAAACATATTTTCCGCTGACATTTCCTTCCTAATGCGTACTCAATGTCCCTACTTGGAGACAGGCTCTGACGTTTTCTCGCTCAGAGATGCGAAAATGTATCGCACAAACCGACAATATCGATTAAAATATTCGAATTTGACATTAGTTCTCGATATGTAAGAGATAAATTCTTGCAATATTATTACTATTATAAAAAAGTCTTTTTCCTTACTATACTGACATGTCAAATAATACAACTTTTTTATGTTTTCGGTCGGTATATGATTACAAAATATAGTTGAATATTGGTTATCAGGACAAGTCGATAGGTATTTGGTGACCGATTTTCAACTGAAAAGCAAGGTATTACAATTAGTAAGGCAGGTGAGAATGAGAAAATACTAACACAGCAAAAAAAATTCATTTTCCGTAGATATAAAATTCTGTAAATTACCAATAGACATACTAACGACAATTTTATAGGCTGTATAGCACGGTTTCCTCTATCGTGTCGATACTTACCAGTATCTTGTTCCACATATCTGGACTTAGATATTTAACAGCTCCCAAGGTATTAATTAGTTGTAAGTCCTATGGGCTTAATTTTTCGCTGAAGTCTAGCAGGTTCGTTTCTCTCAAAGGGACCAATATTTGAGCACTTAAAAAACGCATGCATTGGTCTATATGTAAATGATTTTTAGGTTTAATTTATTAGTTTTTTCTTCATTAAAAGAGTTTAAAATATTAAAGCCGGGGCCTTGACTGACCTATTTCTAAATCATACGATTATTTTCGCAAAACTCGGTCAAAGAAAGTCTCAAACAATTGAGTTAAGAGATTTAATAAAGTACTGAGAAAGTCCAGAGAAGGCTATATTTGCTCACCCAAATATCAATATCAAAATTGTTGGCTCGTTTTCAACCTACATAGGGGAAAAGCTTCCAAATTATATGAGACGCAGAGATGTGCACTATGACATGGCTGAACTTTTAAAAGTGTTAAATCACGTCGCAGCCCGAAAGGGCAGCAGATCCGTCTGTATATGAAGATTGAGGACCGAATAACTACGTTATGGTCACCCATTTTCGGACCTTTTTACCTTTTCTGCTCAGTTTGTCCCTGATATTGTTCGAGAAATGAAATTAGATAGGTAACTCTTGGAGAAAATATGTTGTATATTATTGTTTGAGTTAATATTTTTGTAACAAAATGACGTGTCATGATTTGATTTTGCGCACTTAGAGGAAAAATATGTGCATAAATTTACGACTTTGGGACTGGATTTTTCTTAATACTTTTTACTTTCTATAAGGATGTTAGAGGTTTTTTAAATATATCTACATCTTTTTAACCGCATAAGCATATTGCTTATGCCTTTAAAGTTTCATTAAAAACAGTTCATTCATTTCGAAGATTAAGTAAGGACTTAAAAGTTTGTATGAAAAGCGTAAACGTTCACAATTCTTAAGTGGTGTTGGGAACGGGAAAAAAACATGGTACTACATACAACACCGCCTATTTATCAGAGCGTCACTTAAGTAGAAATCAAGGTCGCTATACTGTGGTATTGCACAACCTTCCCTATTTAAAACAGATATATTGTCTGTGGGCTTCGGTAGAAAATTAATCTATTGGGGTCAACCGAAGAGATACGGCTATTCTGTTACTAGGATCCGTTCTAGAAAATTCGATGGGTATGTACAGGTATAGATAGGTATCCTCGCCTGTGAAGCCTCAATTAATCTGTATTGAATTTGCTAGTAGACATTTTAATTGCTACCTATATAAACGAAAACGACTAACCCTGCATCATGCTATTTATCTTCATCTCTTTCGTACACTTTATTTATATAATTACAGACGATAGGTGTTTAACCACCACTTCATCTGCGAAGTTCACATGAGGGCGCATAAAGCCAGCAAAAATTTCGCAAATCTTCGCGCCCTTTCTCTCTCTCTCTCACATAGCATGCGATCTTAAAACAATGATATGCATAACGTTCACGGATTAAAAATGTAGTAAGCGCCTAAGGCATTTTTTGTATACCTATAGCTAAAAACTATAGGTATTTTCATCAAATCTAGTAAAATCACTCACGTAATTAGCTAATTAGTTATCTAATTTTTGATCTAATATTTTTACCATATCGAATATTTAAAAAAATAAAGATTAGTTCGTGATTTTTTCTGTATCGAGAAAATTTTATTATAATGTATTTATTTGGGTAAAAAGTAGGGAATATAATCATGACTTTATAGACATACAATTTTTTACTTTTAATTTCGTACTGCATTAGCCCGTGTAAAATTATTTTGAAGTTTTGAACTTTGCTATATATATACGCCCTCTTAAGTTGCTATAGTTACATAATATGCCATCTTAACGGATTCTAAATCAATTTCAATTTAAACTTTTCTGCTGACGATAATTATCTACTGATTGTAAAGAGACTTTGACAACATGGTAAAAGATGTGAAATATACTAAAAACCCTACAGAACACGACTGCCATTTAAATGCAGCTGCCAGAACACAGTAATACTCACTAACCGACCGATTTGTAACTTTACAGCTAACAAGGCGAGCATAACATAATACGCCAAGATTTATAAATTCCGATGACGATTCGCTTCAAAGGTCCCGGGTATTTTCACTCACTCATTCACTAGGCTAAAAGCGTAGTTTGGTTCTGTAATGTTAGTGGTTAGATATACCCATTTTATGCTGCCATTAAACGGTCATGCATGATTGACGGTTGCTTATACGTTGCTTATACCAAGTGCAAACCTAGGCAAAACCACGACCATCGCCGCTTCTACGATCTCTACTAAACAAAAAGTCTCAAAACCAGAAGCCGTGGTAAATACGCGGTGGTGTGCAAGTGATGCATGTAGCGTCGCAATGAGCCCAGGCAGGTCTGAAAGAGTGAAGGGGATAGCACTATCTGGCGGTATTGCCGTTCTTGTCTGTTTCGTGGATTTTTGATTGTTTTACTTCTATCCGCACCTGAGCGTGTAATATGTCGTATGCGTGTAATATGATTGTTGCAACACCATGGCTATTTTGACAGCAAAACGCAAACATGCATTAGCGTCTAATGACAGAGTTATACATTTAGACTGAAATGTTCTCGTGTGCTCTCTCGGGGCTCATCATCGGAAAATTACCGAGTCAGTGGCCATGAATGGTCGATGCTCCTCGATGTGAAAAACGCGATGTATTTAGCCTAACGTGGCAGCGAAGCATAATGACTGCCTAAATTATTTAGTAACAAATTATAGGCATTTAATACATCACAATATGGTAGAGGAAAATAATAGTTATTTTTTGCTTCGTATTTTTTGCACTATAAGGTAACGAGACTAACAGGTCGTCTGCCTAACTGGTTGTCGCCTTCTGATGGTAAGCATAGCTGCAAGCTAAATTCTTTGACCCACTTTACGGTGTTCGATTGAGCCCAAATTATACACACACATGTAAATTGGATGAAAATGTAATATAATGATGTCGCAGAGCTGGTCTGATGATGAAGCCAGAAGGCAGCCATAGGAACTCTGTAACGAAATGACGTAGTCCCATCGAATTTGGGCTCGTTTGAATTGTCTTATACAAGTACTCTGATCCAAGATGATGTCCAGGGTCCTGATGATGGAGTCGGAAGGTGGATACAGTATTCCAGTATTAATTACGTATTTCATATAATCTTGTCTAGAAAACAATATTTTTCAACAAAAAAGTTTTTAATCGTTTGTTTAGTAGAAATGTATCCCTTATTCCGGAAGCCGCATTTCATAGCCAATCCTAATCTAGGTTGAAGAATTAACAATCATTAATCACTTGAGAGATAACATAAACTACATTATATTACGAACGACCTAACTTTATGAACCACACAAAGAAAGAAGATGCCAAAATAGTACATTTATTTTCGTTCGAAGCCCAAAAACTCTTCTTTATACCAACGTTATCTCAATAAATACCCTCGCTTTATAGAAAGTGGATCAATCCCAGTGGACCTACACTGTCCTAACATAATGCTTATCTTAATATACTGAAGTCTCTATTTTCATAAAAGATAATAAGCGTGTGTTTGTAGCTGCAAAATCTGTAGAGTTATTTTGAAGCCACCGACCGCTCCAACTAGGCACCACGAAGTTATACCAGTGTTCATGAATGGTGAACTTTAGGTATCAAGTCTAAAATTGCCAGTAATTTTACTGATTAGGTAGGTAATTTGCCCATCAAACCGAAACACAATATGCTTGCAAATTAATTCTTAGTCTAGACTACACGAGCAATGCCATACCAGCTATAACTTGTAAAAACGTGTGCTCTTTGAAGCTTTATTTTTTGTCGATATATCCAGCTATATCATAACGGTCTGCCTGCTAAGAGAGTGGTATCGGGTTCGATTCGTGGCCTGGCCAGATTTTGTTGTAAGCATAAAGTTTGTTCTCGGGTTTTGGATGATGGGTTGTGTATCTGTGTATAACTATGTCCACGACACTTTGGCAAGTACAGGATTTTTAGGGGTATGTGAGTTTAAGCGTTATTTGTTTAATATCAAAGTAGAAGTGGGGAAAAAGTTTTGCGTTGATGTTTATTTGTTTAGATTAGGTTCGCCTTCATAGTACAGTCGAGAAAAAAACTTAAGGACATTCATCCCACAAAATGTCTACAGCTAAGTAGGTACTCTTTGAAAGTTCTGGTTGCAGTGCAACAGGTCGTAGTGCATTCAAATGGGTTAACCCGAAGAAATTGGCTGAGTGGAAAAGTTTTCAAGCTTGCTAGTTTTAACCCAAACAAAAATAAAACAAATAATTAAACTTCGGTTACTTCGATAAACGGGTAAATTCGACGATATTGGAAGAGTGTCGCCACGGCTAATAAGCTCTAGAATGATTGTGTATACGTTTATAAACTTTTTGACGTGATTTCGTATTTCAACTTTTTTATTTTAGGGTCATCGTATTTTGTTTTTGGATATAGGAATTTCAGAAAACAGGTACAAGAGCAAGCAAGCAATTGTGTGAAATTATCATTGTGGTATTTTTTTATATATTAAAGGGATTGATTAGGAAAAGTAATATCTAGATGACTAAAGTTATCATTTGACCATCTTACCAGGCTCCTGGGGCCCAATTCTACTGTAACTAAACTAACTACTGCTAAACAATTACTGAACACTGAACTTTCAATTACTGAACACTGAACTTTCAATTACTGAACACTGAACTTTAACCAAAGTAAATTAGTTGGATTTGGGTGAAAAAAAAAAGTTTTATTACGTACGAGCAAACAAATCGGCTTGACTGCTGTTATATCCTGAAGCAGGCATTTCTCTTTGAAGTCTTTCCGGACAAATAAAAATGTATCATTATAACATTATTCTTTACCTCAAACATGATATTATGTACATTTTTTACATTGATCTAGTACAGCGACATTTACTGAGGGCCTGGTGACTGGTAATAATAATTTAGTTAAACCACAAATCAATTTTTACAGCGTGACAATAACACGTTTTAAGAGATAAGTAACAGTAATCATTAACAGTAGTTTGTGTCACGTCTTTAACAGTCGAAAACATTAGGGTGGTATTATTAACAGTCTGATAAATTTGTACCAAATTCGTTCGACCTAATTCACTATTTACCTTTGACACGCAATTTAGGTATCTGAAAACAATCGACATCGTGTCCTACACAAATCGAAGCAAAATATACCGTAAACAGATAAAACGGTCTATCATAAAAAGACAATAACACCCCCGTCCCTCATGCGGCCCTGACATATGGTATTCGTACTTGGCCGCGATGGTACTACAGCAATTGTTCGATTTGTACAGTCAGTCACTGAAGTTGATAAATATTAAACAAAATACATATTGAAAAATATTAGAAACTTACTCACAAGCTAAAAATGTGTAGTTATCTTGTTTAATAAAGATTTCCGCATAATTGTGCCTGATAAATTTTTAATAAATAATTGATATTACTACAGTACTTACCGTTTGCCAAAAAGCGTCGTTAAAAGGAGTATATTGAAGGCAAAAAATGTATTTTACAAAAATTTGTTGTGCAGCTTTAAAACACGTAAAAACCAATTTATATTCAACAGATTGAAGAGTTTTATATTAAGAAATTTTCAACTGCTTTTGTCATTGATTGTACTGTACTTATTTGTTCGATTTCCATACGCTATTTAGAGATTGAGGCAAAATGTAATGAGTTTTTCGATATATAAATATAGTTTAGGGGCTATGTCATCAATCCTTGTACGATAAAGTTTGTATATGAATTGTACATCATACGACGTCAATTATTATACTGTCAAAATTAATACGAACATCATTATGTTCGTTTAATAATTTTTACAAGTTTTTTGTTCTGCGCACATTAAGCCACCGAACGCGGCTACTATCGCGACCACAAGCTGCGGACATGACTTTTAATACATTTTATATATCATCAGCGCAAACTGAGTGTTCGTATGGCAACGACAGAGCCACAAGCTGAGGCAGTAGCCGAGTTTGTGGCTCGCCTCCCGCGCACACTCGACTACAATCACCGGTTTCTCCTCGCCCAGATAAAATAGAGAATAGAAGGGACGCTTGAGCGTTAAGGCCGTCAAAAAATCCCGGGCGCCGCTTTAGTTCTCTCTGTTTTGTGGCTATAAGAAAATTTTAATACGACAAACGTTTTTCCAATTATTTTTAAGTCCCTCGACCTATCTTCTATGTAGAAAAATAGTAACTCTCCTTTGTACTACTACATTTAGTTTTTTTTATACTATCTGATAACTAGACGAGCCGGTCGTTTGCCTGATGGTAAGCAAAACAAGTGCAGTGCCACTCAGAACTTTGAAACGCAAAGGCCTGCGCGGCACTGCAGTGCGCTCGTGAGACGTTAGGTGTTAAGTCTCATAAGCCCAGTAATTTCACTGGTTACTTTGCTCATCAAACCGGAACACAGTAATGCTTGCACATTACTGCTTGGCGGCAGACTTCACGAGCAAAGCGGTGTCCAGGCGGACACTCGCAGAAGAGTTAGTCCTACTACCTATAGTTATCCCTTGAAGTGCCTTCCGAACAACTAAACTGAGAGGATGCTCTAATTTCACAGAATATAAATAGAAGTACACCGGAAACCTTTCTGATAAAGCCAGTTTATAAACAAGTCACAGGTAATCGATCCCAACACTCCAAGGGCACAAGTAAACGACCAAGATTCGCCAACAAGGTAGAAACAAATTAACGAGCATTAAAGCGAAATCCTCTCCACAGCAAGCAAGACGGTAATTCGTAAAGTAAGTTTTATCATGACGACAAATTCGTCACGAAACATTTTGCAGTGGAGTTAACAGATTTTGCGGCGGAATGTCGTTTAAAACAACGTTTTGAATAAGCCGCGGCTCGTAACTCCCGAGTTGTGTAAGGAAGTTGTTGACTCAACTTTTGGGTACGTGGCACAGTTCGAGCAAAGCTAGAAACATTTACGCCCTTATTCATAAAAGCTCAATAAGATAATCTATGCTTTAAACTGCTCTGTCAACTTCTCGTTGACGGAAGGTGTTACGCGTGAAAACGAAATAAAACACTTTCTAGTAATTAAGTAAGTTACGGAACGTTTATGAATAAGGTCTTTAATTTTTCTGTTAATGCCCTAATAAATTAAATCTACAGTGAAAAGTTGAAACACACATCGACTCGTATAAAAACCGAATGAATTCATGTGCGCTGGCTTTAATAAATGCGTGTGGTGTAACAAAAGTGTGTTTGTACGTTTGTTGGTTTGTGATTCTTTCACGCAGCAACGGAGCAACAGATCGACGTGGTTTTTGGCATTGATATAGTTTATGGATCGGAGAGTAACATAGGTTACTTTTTATCCCGGAAAATGTACGGTTCCTGTGGGAACACGGGTGAAACCGCGGGCAGAAGCTAGTAGTAGTTTCCTATTGTTACGCGTTTTTTTTAATATTACAGAATTACTAAAATAAAACAAAATACCGAAATTAACAAATACCCGTTTTTTACAGTGAAGTAAGATTTGATATTGTTTTATTCACGTTATCGATAACGTTAATTAAACGATTTTTTTTTAATAATTTTTTCTCCTTAAATAGTATATTTATTTACTTATGTAGTCTAAGCTCTAAATTAGAGTACCACTACAATTTTTTTTTATCTTATTTGTAACGATTATGTTGTAATTAGTGCACCTTTATCAATGTGAGAAAAAGTCTCTGAGTCGAAATCCCTGCTCTATCTATATCTGTGAGCCCAGCCTTAGCCATTCCTCTTGGCTCTGCAAACCCTATTGTTATTAAGCCAACAAAATTACGATTGTCACCAATCTTCCCTTATCTCTGAGTTACTTATGAGTGCGGGGTTATCATTCAGGAATGAGGACTTGCGTGAGTTATGTTGGCTTTCCCCCTATTCAGGAGTCCATGTGTAATTGGTATATATTACTATGTAAGGCTAAAGCCACACAGTAATTGGTTAACATTTAGTTAGGGCTTTTGTTTATCATTTAGTAGATGACAACTACTTTATTTCGGTTACACAAAATGTGATAGTTATCACTTAAAATATTGAGCACTTCGAGATAATTCGAGGTCTTTTTTGCAATTTTTTTACAAGATTCCGGGCATTCTTTGCGTTAGCATAGGGCTATTATTTTTACCTAACCTAATTTTAACCTAAGTCCAAGTTTAGTATTTTTATGGACAGTAACCTGTGGCCGGAAGGGATTTCATTCCGGCGCTTTATAGACTTCAGACGCAGATCAGACACAAATAAACAATATGGATCAACACAATAAAACAAAATCTTGTGTCTTTTACAGTTTTAACTGTAAGTCAGTTAAGCGGTCAGTAGATTGTATAAAATTGCTGTGTAAGAAGTCAGACATCGTTGCTCTGCAGGAGACCTGGTTGCTGCCACATGATATACCGTACCTGGGAACCATTGATCCTGATTTTGGGTTTACTGGAGTCTCAGCGGTGGACACGTCTGCGGGCCTACTAAAGGGCAGACCGTATGGCGGCGTAGCCCTTCTATGGCGTAAGAGTGCGTTTAATTCGGTATCAGTTGTAGAATGCAACAGTGCGCGGCTAGTTGCAATTAAAGTGACGGTGTGCGAGCGCTCATTTTTGGTATTTTCAATATACATGCCTACTAACTGTGCAGATAATTTAGCAGAGTTTACACAGGTGATGAGCGAAATAAGTGCAATATTAGATAAAAGTGACATGGATTCTGCTTTTATGTTAGGAGATTTTAATGCGCATCCCGGTGAGTTATTTGGTAACGAACTTTTAAGTTTTTGCAGAGATCAAAAATGGTTATGTGCGGACATGGATATGTTTAAGGATGTAGATACTTATACTTTTGTGAGCGATGTACATGGATGTGTGAGATGGTTGGACCACTGTGTAGTTACAGAAGCCGCAGTGCAGTCAGTCTGTGATATAAAAATTCATTATGATACATATTGGTCGGACCATTTTCCCATGGAGGTTAAGTGTAATATTGATGTACTCATGCCGAAAAAAGTGATAAGTCCTTTAAAGTGTAATGGTGTAATATGGGGTGAGAGGGACAATGAACAGATGTATAATTATTGGCGCTTATGTAATGACAAATTACAAGACGTTGAAGTTCCTTCAGAACTCCATCACTGTAGTAACCAAATGTGCTGTAATTATGAACATAGAGCGGTAATAGATGCTATGTATAGAGATATTGTACATATACTTAGTGGGTCAGCGATGGCTACCTTTAGAGAAAAATGTAAAAAACGTATCGTCGTAGGGTGGAACAAACATGTGAGTCAGGCGCATAGTGAGGCTAGGCGTCACTTCCAAATATGGGTATTGTGGGGTAAGCCCACGAGTGGGCATCTGCGTGATAGTATGGTAGAATCCAGAAAGATTTTCAAAGCAAAGTTAAAGTGGTGTCAAAGAAATCAGGATCAAATTCGGATGGAAATCGTGGCATCCCACCATGCTTCTAAGACCTTCGGTGAGTTCTGGAAGCAAGTTAAAAGGCTCAACCCAAAGCATAGTTTTCCTGAAAGTGTGGGTGGTGTCAGTGGGTCGAAGGAAATTGCTGATATGTTCCGAGACCATTTTATCGTCGAGCCTCCTGTGCGCCCTGTTTTGCAGGGGGTGTCCAACGCTAAGGAGCCTGATGTGTGCCCGGTGGTCTTATCAGCCGAAGATATCACCAAGGCAATTGGAGATATGAAGAGAGGAAAATCTCCGGGGCATGACGGTCTTAGCGTTGAACACCTTCGGCATGCTGGTGTCCACATATCTAGGGTGCTATCCTTGTTTTTTAACTTGTGCTTTAGACATTCCTACCTTCCTGAATGTATGATGAGGACGACGGTTGTGCCACTTATTAAAAACAAGACGGGAGATTCGTCTGACATTAATAATTATAGACCAATTTCATTAGCCACCATCATAGCTAAGGTGCTGGATAGTCTGTTGGATGGCATTTTGCAAAAGCATTTGAAACTGCACGATGCACAGTTTGGTTTCAAAGCTGGGCTTTCGACTGAGACTGCGGTACTAAGCCTAAAACAGACTGTCCAGTACTATACTAAAAGAAGTACACCTGTGTATGCTTGCTTTTTAGACTTATCTAAGGCTTTCGATCTTGTCCCCTATGATGTACTTTGGCAGAAACTATTTCATGAGACGGATCTCCCAGACGAGTTAATTAAAATTTTTAAGTATTGGTACGAGAATCAGACCAATTATGTAAAATGGGCAGGCACTTACTCGGATGTGTACAGGTTGAGGTGTGGTGTGAGACAAGGAGGGTTAACGTCTCCTAAACTCTTTAACCTGTACATGAACCGGTTAATTGAGGAACTCAGCAACACTAAAGTTGGCTGTTCAATTGACGGAGTACGCATTAACAATATTAGCTACGCAGATGATATGGTGTTGTTGTGTCCCTCAGTAAGTGCTGTTAGGAAGTTGTTGGCAATATGCGAAGAGTACGCGTTGGCGCATGGGCTCAGATACAATGAAAAGAAGAGTGAGCTATTAGTTTTTCAGCCTAGCGGAAAATATAAAGTAACGGAGGTACCGCCCGTGACTATTTGTAGTACCAAGCTGAAGCGCGTCTCGCAATTTAAGTACCTGGGCCACTGGGTCACCGATGACATGTCGGACAACCTGGACATTGAGAGGGAGCGTAGATCTTTGGCGGTGAGGGCCAACATGTTGGCTAGCAGGTTTGCGCGTTGTGAGGGACCGGTAAAAATAAGTCTTTTTAAAGCTTTTTGCCAGTCTTTCTACACGTGCAGCCTGTGGACCTCTTACACAAAGGCCACTCTCAATGTCCTAAGGGTGCAGTACAACAATGCGTTCAGGATGCTGATGGGGCTGAGAAGACACTGCAGTGCATCGGGGATGTTCACTGAAGCAATAACGGATGGCTTTTACGCCATTCTGCGTAAAAGAATTGCTTCCCTGATGCAGAGAGTCAGGAACAGCCCCAACAGCATCTTGAAAGCACTAGCTGATAGACCTGACTGCTCTATATGGAAGCACTGGGTGAGTGCTCATGTAGAGCAGCCAGGTATAATATAAGTTGGTATTGTATGTGTCCGTGTGTTGTGTTTTTTTTTTTTGTTGTTGTGTTTTTTTTGTCGTGTTTTTTCAACTTTTATTTTATTTTAATATTTCACTAACAATAGGTAATAAGGTGTTTTACTAACAACAAATATGGATGTAAGTCCGAAATAAAATTTTATTATTATTATTATTATTATTATTTTGTCAGTTATGACATATTATAGTTTCTAAATAACACTTATTATTCAACCTCTATGGAATTTAATGTGTGACATTAAATTCCATAGAGGTTGAATAATAATTGTTTATGTGAGTTAGAAACTGAAAGTCCGCGACCACCTGCGAGTTCTAGGAAAACATAATTTGGTTTACAATTTCCAACATCACTTGTAACTCGGTAATTTTGAGTTAGCTGGGTTGAGCTCTTGATTAGATTTTCTCTATAAAATAATTAAATTACTTTACAACATAAACCAAAAGTCACTAGTTTCATTTTTAAAGAACCTACATTAAAACATCATAAATGTTCTGATTGATTATGCTATTCAATTCGCCACATATAAACCCTGGACCAATCTACTTGCGTGTAAGGATACGAATAGTGAATACCGCCAAGTTGAATAAATAACTGAATGTAGCCTCCACCAATGCAGATCCAACAAGAGGGCTATAATTACCAAGCTAGGTTGGAGCATATTAGTAGATTTGAAGACCAGTTAGCTAGTTTTCCCTCAGGGAGTCGAGCTTTTTGACCCATAGCTAAGGCCGCCGAAGGCAATTTTTGCCGAACCTCCTTACCAGCTTTATGAAAGTCGAATTTCACTCTAGCCCACAGCATCAAAGAGAACACTTGGCCGCCTGGCCGATCACATGGGTAATCTCTTTGCATCTGACTCGACGGATATGAACCCTGCCTTACTTTGTAAATCGAACGTCGAAGCTTCGGTTGACGAATCGCAATTTTCCTACTATGAAAGTGTTTCGGATCCAACGTTCAATTCGACGTTCGCTCTTGACATTTTCTCTTTCATAGTAGGAAAATGCCGATCCGTCAGCCGAAGCTTCGACGTTCGATTTACGGAGTGAGGCCCCATACATTCCTTTTTTGTGCAGTCGTGTAAAAAGGAATAACAGAAATAATGATCAGCGTGATGTGACTTATTGTGTCTTCATGGACCACCCATAATCTAACGGACCTACCTAGACCTAGCCATAACCATAGTCTATCAACCCTTAAAACATACTTCCAACATCTTAACCTCCACTATTCTCAAACCCTTTTTGGTCGTTGCGGTATTTCAAACTAGGTGATAGAGCTATAAACTTTCCTGAGAGCCTCTTTGTGGTAAACTTAAGTGAACACAGATTATTTTGACTTAAGAAGGAGTCAGTTAATGTATTGTGCTGTATTTTACCTAGCCAAAAACATTATAATGAAGAGAGAATGTTTTAAGATGAATTTTTTGTGGCAAAAAAGTTGACCGAGAATGTAGGATTAAGGATGTTAACCGAGATTACTTAAAATAATGGTTATTCAATTATCATCGCGTAGTTCAATTCTGTATAATTACTAAGTACTAGTGGTTGAGCAGGCGTCTGAAAATTACAGACTGCACTTTTTATACTACTTGATAACGAGAGAAGCGAGTCGTTTGACTGATAGTGAGCATTACGCCAGCCCATAACCATTGCAGTGCCACTTTGAAACGCAAAAGCCTGCGCGGCACTGCAGTGCGCTCGTTACCCTGAGACATTAGGTATTAAGGCTCATAAGCCTAGTAATTTCACTGACTATATTGCTCATCACACCGGCGCACAGCAATATACATGACTGCATGGCGGCAGACTGCACCAGCAAAAAGATTGATACCCAATTACCCATCCTAATGGACACTCGTAGTCCTACCACCTTATAACCTGGCTCTCTTTTCGTTAAGCTACAGCTTTAGTTAATAAGTAGAATATTTTAAAATGTTTTTTCGGTATCCGATGAAAGCCACTAATTACAACGTCAACATCCTAATTTTCCGCATAAAAGTCTTGCTCTCCCAATTTTTTACTGAAAACTTCCGTATAACTCCCCCAAGCAACAAGTTAAACCAAATTAAAACGTCTTTAAATTTGTCAAAGACTCAAAATAACTTGGTCAGAGATTTTACAGAGATGCTTAACGAGGTTTGGAGTAAGAAAAATTAAATGAAAAATGTTTATTTAATACTTCCTGTTTGTGTATCCTTCCTTGGAATATAAGCACATCTTTGCCAAATTTAAACTCAAGTGGTTCAGAGTTGTTTGGTAGCAATAGCAATATCTATAGGTATTGCTACTATTAAGCTTATAATATGAGTTAGAAAATAAAGATTATATCACTCATCATTCGAAATCAATCAGTCAACTTACCAGACATTTGTTATACTTTAACAAATGTTCGTATGATGTCTTTTTTATTTTGTCAAAGTGATGTCCTTCGTTTGATTGCCGATACAGCAGTGAATTCGATGGAACCTAGAGTAATACGACAAGAAAAATGCAACGATATATAACGTTCATCGATTTTGCGAGTATTCCTGATCATAATAATCGATTTAGAACTCGCTATATTTGATGCCCTTCGAGTTCAATAGAGGTCCAAGTCTAATTACATAGCCCGCACCCAACAAAATAAATCCTGTCAAATACTTATGCTGCCAATATATTATTATAGTCAACGATTGAACATAGATACTACTTCCTACTAGTCCTACTATCCTATCCTACTATTATAAATAACTAATATTATAAATGTGAAAGTGTGATTGTTGGTTTATTGGTTTGTTGGTTTGTCCTTCTTTCTCACAGCAACGGAGCAACGGATCGACGAGTTTAGGAACGGGAAAGTAACATAGGCTACTTTTTATCCCGGACAAATGCTCGGTTCCTGTGGGAACGCGGGTAAAAACCGCGGGCAAAAGCTAGTAATATTATAAATGCGAAAGTGTGATTGTTGGTTTATTGGTTTGTTGGTTTGTCCTTCCGTCTCGCAGCAACGGAGCAAGGGATCGACGAGTTTAGGGACCGGAGAGTAACATAGGCTACTTTTTATCTCGGAAAAATGCACGGTTCATGTGGGAACGCGGGTAAAAACCGTGGGCAGAAGCTAGTAGTCTAAATTCCATACAGTGCTGTAAAAGCAAAAGTCCATGTTTAGACTCATCTCTGAATCATAGCCTTAGAGTAGGTACCTACTATTAAACACGGAAAAAAATTGAACGTGTCCTCGATAAAATCTGTAAAATGCGTAGACGATACGCTATTAGCTTACAATAACCACTAAAGTATAGCTAGCAGTGTATATTAAGTTCTTGTTCCTGAATAAGTACCTCTCCTGTTGTATTAATATAAATTAAATTGTATTGAAATTCCAAATTGGTGACGTAGCCAAACCGTCGTCAAGTAAGTTAGCTTCATATATTTCAACATGAATTGTTTAGAAACGTATCGGTGACGTCGCCCGAGGCGACCCGTCGAGGTTGGGTCCTAATAAATGCACTCAAGACTAGGCATCTCATGCCATTGTCAATAGAAAAAAAAACCCATAAAATATTTTATAAAAACTTACCCGAGTGACAAAGCAGACACACCACCGCCGTAAGCCACATCGCGACTGTCTTTTTCACATCATTAGTGGAAACACACCCTTGTGTCACTTGCCTTCACTAGTTAGTTACACTTCATATATTTACACAGTCACAGTTTTATTTTCACTGAGTTTTTTCTCGTTACAATCCTGAAAAATTTAATTAAATTTACAAACGAATTAACGTCTACGTTATTTCTAAGTCAATTGAGATTTGAAAAAAAAACTAAATCAAAAATGTCTATTGAAGATAATGTGCTTCTATTGCTTTTGTGTCGACTTATTGAGTAGATATTGAATCTTCAAAAAGATTTGATGAATCGGTATTGAAATATTAACTTTGATTGAAAATCGTTTATGTTTTTTTATTAGGATTGATTAGCTTTTGATAAAAGGCTGAGCTATATACTTAGTCATATAAGTGAACATGTGTATTTTTACTCAGCGTTTTTGTAAGCGTTTGGTGACTATCTCGTCTCGTCACTTAGACAACTATTCTTAGAATGAGGCCTGGCGCAAAATGGGGCTCCCGGAACACTCCGATAGATGCTTGGTAACAGACTTTCAACTTTGAAGGTCGTATAAAGAACATGCCACCAAAAATGTTCACTCATTGTAGAAGTTTCATCTTTTATTAGATAAGTGATGATAGCTCAGTCGTAGTGAAAACAGAGAGGGAGAGGAAGTGAGATATCAGACGGTTTCAAAAAAGTCTCCTGTCGTCTGATATTTCCTTGACCCGGGTGACGTAGGTTCACGTGATCGTTTAGCACGCCAAGTATTAACTGGCCCTTCTAATACTCTCCGTTTTAAAAATAAGCTTTCAATAAAGGAAGTTTTGGCGTGAACGCGAAGCCTTTGTCGATTTTGGATTATTTACCAAAGTCTGTGTTTTGTCAACTGTTAATGTGTATTAATGGTGGATTATTAACCAATACGTGTTCTTGAGCAATGAGTGTAGCATGAGTGGAAGGCAACGAATAAAAACGTGTATTTTCGTATTCTCTCCAAAACATCATAGAACCACTAAGTATCCACCGCTTTACTGAACACAGATAACTACTACAAGCAGCTGTGTGTACCCATTATTACTGTACTAGCATCTGCCTGCGGTTTCACTCGCATGGTGAACAATGCATTTCAAGATAAAAAGTAATCGGTCCATAAACTATATCTATGCAAAAGATCACGTCGATCCGTTGCGCCGTTATTGCGTGAAAAAAGGACAAAAAAACCAAACAAACTTTCGCATTTACTATGGTACGGTTACCAATTTCAAGGGCAAAGTAAGGTGTTTGAGATATGCTTAATAAGCAACAAATTTAACATAATTATTTAAAAACAGCTGTTACTTTGTTTTCTCTAATGTATCATTGTGTGCTAGTATTAAATTACTCTTTTATTCTATCCTATTTTTCTTCATGGGAGATGCGCGCTGAAATGCCGTGCAAGAATTAGCTATTCAAAGGCCTGAGTGGCACAGCAGTTATTAAGGACAGGTGTATAAGTGACAGACAACATTTTCACCGTGTCTCCAAATAGCATAAAAAATTACGAACCGACCAGTAACGCAACCAAAAACCTATTATTGGGACTTTATAGTGCAAACCTTTGACCATCTTGAGAGGAGACGCATGTACACAAAACCCTCTATGATATAGAGCAGTGGATTATAATTAACCAATTTAATAACGTGACCAATTAATACAGTAATTGGCAATTTCACTTGACAAAACTATATCTTTAGGTAATATCGGCTCTCATAGTTTACTTTCGAGTAGTCGAAGAACATCCAATAAGCGAACTCTAATTAGAAACTATGATTAGATACAATGATTTTGCGTTTTCGTTAAAGGAAAACGTCATGATGCTACCAAATAAGGCCTCGTCCATAGTGCACGTGGAGTGACTAGGACTGAAGCGGGTGCGGTGGAGGGAGCGACTACGTGGACACAGTGCGCAGCAAGTTGTTGTAGCGTTTCATTTTGAATTTAGAACGTTCCGTCAAGCGCGAAGCTCGCCAGCTAGGCCGCTTGTTGCGGTCACACTGACCGCAACAAGCGGTTAGATTCGTTTGAAATGATAGTACATTATTACGATTGGAGACGTCGCGTCTCTCGTCGCGGCCACCACAGTCCCTTCACTATTAGCTACATACAACGGTTACGTTTGTTATTTCGCGCCCGCACTAGGCCTGCACTATGGATGAGGCCTTGTGCATTATCATGCATAAGGCAGCATTTTCTAGAGCTATCCTTGCTAGCTATCCTTAAATTCAAAATCTGTCGCCAAATACCTACCAATTGGGGGATTCCAGCTGCTACACTTAAGAGCCACGTAAAATCTGTTAGTTTCTGGTTTAGCAAGTGATTTTATTTCTGTTAAGGACCATAACGCTTAATGATTTTGGTTCAAAGCTTTCTTCAAACCCCAAAGTACTATATTATCCTTAAGGCGACAGGGTACTTAAGCGTTCATTTATTAATGTTGTTGATTTGTCGGTTAATTTAACCAAGCAAGTGATTGTGTACTAACTTGGCTAATGAAATTACCTCATAATTTATTGAAAGCTTGTTAACCACAACAGCTCGAATTAATTTCGCAGATTGGAGTACCGGTAAATGTACGTCAACATTTCTAGGCGATAGAAGATAGATCAAGTGTTTTATTGACATCATAAATAAGTACCTATAATTTGTGTTCTATAGAGCAACATTTTGAGCCTCAATAACGCATTTTTTTAAGTATTTACTTAGTTGAAAAAACCCTGTACAAATGCATGTCGGACCTTGCGATATGTATAGGTGTCCCTAATTTTCCTAGCAGTGTTACCATTTTCGACATACTGCCCTAACAAGAGGGAAAGCTTGTAAATAATGAATTATACTTACTGTTTTTAAATTTGATGGTTTTTTCACTACTTATACATTATAACGGGAATTTTGATCAGAAGTACAACTATGAACTAGGTTTAGCTCATGAACGAGGTTCATATAGCTTTAACTTCGAATTATTTTAAACGAGAATTTTGACATCTGCTGTCAGAATTGGAAATTGAACTGGCGATCGAGTGACCGTTGTTAGATGGACTCCAATCTAAGTAAGTCGAGCGAGCTTGATTTGAGACTAATATAATTATATCATTTGTTAGAAATGAAATTTAATCCAATCTATCTATTTCATCTGTAAACAATTTCCAAAAGAAGAACAGTATAACAATAATATTATTATAAACTTTTCAAGCTTACTTGTTTAGATTACTCGATTATTATTGTGCCTATATTAGTGTACGTAACAACAATTAATCCCTAACTTCCGCAACAAACCAACAAGATCATAATCGGATCAGAAACATCAAAGCCCTAGTTCCGGACGGTGCAGCTCTTTGATCGGACCGACTGAATACGCTACCACATGGAAAACGGCTATTCCTGTGTAATCAACAGAGGAGCAACTTAAGTGTTACTTTACATCTCTGAAAAGCAATACTAGTCTTGCACCACACACATATAACCTAGCAAATACAAATACTCTACTATTAGTATCCATAATATACTATCCATAGCACTATATTATAATCCATAACAATATACCGTGTTACCACAAAAAACACTTTTAGATGCCTGTTTAGCTAGACGGTGTCTAAAGATAACATCTAAAATGATAAGAAATGTCACAACAGAATTGAGTTAGACAACGGTTCAATTACTTCATCAGGATTTGTGGTTGCTCATATTTGAACACGCAACTACGTCATGTTTAGGAGTTCAACACTGTTTAACACAGGTTTGAAGTGTGTTCAATTTTTTTGTGGTAAGACCGTTATATTTCAAGTAGCAGCTGCCAACAGCCCTACGATAAACCAAAAACATCGTTTTTTTGTTCAAAGGATTCATAGTTTAATATGCCCTAATCTTAATTTCAATATATTAGAATCAGGCCACAGATTAGACTAATAAGTAATTGAAATTTATCTCTAACAATTTTGTAATAGAAAAATAAAGAAGGAGCTTCGTTTACATTTTATGTTTATTTTTATTTTTGGCTTCAACACTAATTGCGTTTGATTTCGGTAACCCAAAAAATGTGTTACAAAAATCTAGTCATGTAGGTTAGTAAACATTCTGAAATAGCACGATTTATTTTTAAACTTTGAACCTTTTTACCCAATTTCGGTACAAAAATTGGAAAACTATATTATATGAGTACCTACTGTTTTTCAAAATTGTGTTCACGGAATTAATCTCTTTCGTTTCCAATTCTTGATTGTGCCATAGTCTATTATGTATAAGATGATGAGACGGGAGGAGAAATTATAATTATGTGTGTCAACTGTCCATGTCAGAAAGTAAAGAGCGCACTGCAGTGCCATGAAGATTGTATTTCATTGGTTTCAAATTTCTGGGTGGCTTTGGTTCGCTTATTTTCAGGCTCGTCTCGTTACAGCTAAGTATGTTAAAAAAACCATTTGCCAAGCTAAAGACTAGCAGCTAGGACTAACTTTTCTGCAAGTGTCCGTCTGGGTGGATACCATTGCTTTGCTTCTGTAGTCTGCCACCAGTAATGTTCAAGCATTATAGTGCGTTCCGGTTTGATGGGCAAAGATAGTTTGTGAAATTTAGACTTATGACACTTAATACCTAATGCCTCAGCCGTCAGGGTAACGAGCTCAATGCAGAGCCACTCAGGCCTTTTTGTTTCAAAGTCCTGGGTTTATGGGTCGGAGTAATGTAACCATCAGACAAACGAACCGCACGTCTCATTATTCAAAACTACAAAAAAAGAAAAAATAAGATTTAATTTGATAAGAAACCGACACTTTGTAATGAAATACGTATCACAACGATTAATACCTATTGTTTGTAGGTTACAGTCGACAGTAAAGGTTTGTTTGCAAATATTCCTGTTTGAAAGTTCACATCGTAAAAGTTGAGCATTTATTTTATGGGCGGCATGGAATAAACTTTTTACCCGACTATAAAAGGTTACAATTACGAAATTACCATTTGAATTCAACAACCGTTTGGTACCTACTGAATTAAAGTTGAATTTAAATAATTTTACTGAATGTGTTACCAAGGTAGATTTAAGGACACTCGTATTTCTTATAGTCCTTCGATTGTGAAAGTGGAATAAGCTACTTAGGTCTGAGTTAACCAACCATTTTGATCTGAAGTTCTACGTTAAACTAGATTTAATTCATTAACCGATTTTCATATAGCTTCAAATTCGGATTATTTTAAAGAGCGTTTGACTTATCGTTAGTGGTAGGACTAACTCTTCTGCGAGTGTCCGTCTGGGTTGTTACCACAGCTTTGCTCGTGAAGTCTGCCGCCAAGCAGTAATGTGCAAGCATTACTGTGTTCCGGTTTGAAAAGCAGAGTAGCCAGTGAAATTACTGGGCTTATGAGACTTAATACCTAATGTCTCAGGGTAACGAGCGCACCGCAGCGCCACGCAGGCCATTGTGTTTCAAAGTTCTAAGTGGCACTGCAATTGTTATGAGCCGGCATTATGCTTACCATCAGGCAAACGGCCAGCTCGTCTTACCAAATAGCATAAAAATAATCACTCAGAATTGAGAATTGAACTGACGATCATTTGAACTTCGTCATTCATTTCAAATTTGGCGAACTACGACCTTATAGTAATTATTCTTTGGCGCCCACAAAAATTATGAATATTAAAACATATCCGTGAATTAAAATTTTGCTTGAGATTCTTCTATTATGTTCTCATAATAATAAATCCAAAAGTTTCCTTGAAGTGTATTAGTACTTTTCTGTTAAACACGTTACGACGCATTTACTCCTCAGATACGCGCTCCTCCAGACAATCGCTAAGTTTGCTCGACATCGATATTTTGAGTTATCTACAAAGCGTATGTGATTTCCTCCCTTGTTAGAAGTTTATAAATTTTCGGGCATCAAATATTTTGTCAAAACCTTATCGTGTTTCGTGCAAATTGGGAATAAAATGAGATCTAACAAAATTTCCACAATTATAGAGTTACTTCTTCAAAAACTTCATTGCTCACATGAAAGTAAAGTTATTTGATTGCCATTACAAGTTCTTTTTTCCGTAGGTATCCATAAATAAATGCGAAAGTGTGTTTGTACATTTGTTGATTTGTTGGTGTGTTGTTTTATTGGTTACTCCATCTTTCACGCAGAAAGGTCATAATGGATCGACGTCATTTTTTGCATGGATATAGTTAACTATCTTCTGCCCGCGGTTTTCACTGTACACCGTTTATAATGGAAAATAGCGAATAATCTAATTTTTAGTTAGATGAAAATCTGATGTTTTTTATTTTATTAGATCTGGGTTTTTTTATTTATTTACTTGTCTGTCCCTTATTTTTTTTTTTATGTGTAACACTTTAATGTTGTGTGATGTCCTGAAATAAATGTATTTTCTTTCTTTCTTCTTCTTTCTGATACCAAGCGTGTAACAGCGTGTTCCATTATCACCTTTGACTAAGTAATTACTTAAAGTTGGCTGAAGTAGTGGTCAAATCCTAACTTATACTTACCTACTTACAAAATAAAACACGGTCTAAATTCGTCAACGTTCAACGGCTCCGTAGCTAAGTTGGTAGAAACCCTGCCTGCAAAGCGAGGGGTCCCGGATTCGATTCCCGGCCGGGGTAGATTTTGTGTAAGCATAAAGTTTGTTCTCGGGTCTTGGATGATTGTGATTTGTATCTGTGTGTGTCCATGCCACCTGCGACACAGGGAATCCTAGTGCGGGGGTATGAGTGTATAAGTGTTTATTATTATTATTACAATAATCAGCTTAAATGAAAGGGCCAAGGGCAGTAGGTACTTAGTCTTTAGACACGGCCGACAAATTCCTCCCAGCTTCATTGTTAGGCGGGCCTGACCATGAGAGCTTTGAAGTTGCTAAGTCATCTAGTTAACGATGCTGTTACAAACAAGCCTACGCAAAAACGGCAAAATTAATTCCAGCGAAATCACCGCCAGGGTCCCATTATCTTAGAACTATCGTACAAAGCAAAAAAAACGCAGAAAATTTATTCGCCGCACGAATCCGTTCAGGAAGCTCTACAAAGAGGCATGAATTGTGATACTCACCTCAAAAAGGCATTAAAATTTCCGCAGAAGCTCAAGGCTCTTTTGATCAACGGTGTCGGGTTTAAAGCTATTCCATACGCGTTTGTGTAATCATCGCTGAGGAAATCTGTACCGTCAGCGATCTGATGCCATCGTAATCCCACGCATATTATCACAAAACTTTTCCCTTACGACACGGGAAAATATTGGAAAAGTTATCCTTTGTAGGAAAGTATTGAGTGCCTGAACATATTACCGAATACTAAACAACTCCGACTCGTTGAGACCGTAACGTAACAATAATCGTAAGAAAACACGACAGTATTAATTTAATATGATAAGAAAAACGAGGAATAACATTATGAAGAAGCTCGTGTAATTGGGCTGTTACAGGGGCGTAATGCCTTCATGAAGTAGAGTCTTTATTTCGTATAAAACACACCGGCTGTGTCCTCTAATAATTTTGCGCAAACTTGGCAACATTGGGGTAAAAACTGTTGGGAAAATTTGTCTAATCGCCATCAGGGCTCGTAAAGACGTTAATAGGTCGTAATAATTTTACATCTCGATGTAATGTTGACGATAAATCGGAAAGGAACTAGGGGGTTTCGATAAAAAATGATCGGTCGCCTGTCGTTGGACGGTCGCCTATCGAGTCAGTGGGCGGTAGTAAAAATTTTACGCTTTGGGTACGGCGCGGCTAAAGCGTTTGTGCAATCAGGCCGGATTGTGCGGGGAATCGGAGCTTAGGGAGGAAACTCACTGAGAGAAGTCGAGATTAAATGTACAAAGAGCTATATCTGATTGCTTTATCGAATTGTTTGTATATAATAATAAACAAATAAATCTCGCATGAACGGAATTCTTTGCTGCGTCTGTTTTTCCCGAACAGAGTCTTCAAGACACGAGTGAACAGGTATCTTTTGGGCAAGCGTGCTACATCGTCAATCGCATCGTCTCTTAACATCAGATTAGAGGCCAGTCAAACGTAAACCTATATTATGATAATTAATGTATTGTTTTTTCATTGATTTGCATATACAAACAGTAGCACAATACAACATTAACACAATGGTATTTAAAAAATGATGATGATTTATGATCCTATTTTCCTTTGCTTTTTCCCAGCTTCGCTTTTTAGCGGGTTTTGACCCTAAGCGCCGAAGGCACAAGGAAAACATTGAGCCCGGATGAATCCGCGTTACTGATTTTTTAAATTCAGCAAATCTCTTTTTTCTTCTTTTTTCTCTTCTGTGAAAGACTCGAGCAACTCTTGATGATAGAATTCGGTAGATTGTAATGAAATTTGAGAGATCAGAACAGATCGTTACTCATATAATTATTATTATTGAAATTATGTACTTACTAAATTATAATTATAATTTTTACAATAATTGTAATTTTTTAATTAAATAATAAATAATGAGAGTAAGATGTTTTCTGAATATATTTTTTTTGTAGTTGTAATCTGCTTTGTGTCCTGATCTCACGCGTGCAAACCTGCGTGCAAAATTTATTTATAACTAGCTTCTGTCCACGGCTTCGCCGACGTGGTTTACAGTACTACGGTTCCCTGTATTCAGCTGGCTTGTATACACCTGGCCACTCCCAGATACCCAACACAAACATTCAAGACCCAAGAACGAACTTTATGCTCACCAAAGTGTGCCCCACCACGGAACCATCAAAGAAGGATGTGCCAAAATGATGTGCTTTTACTGACATTAGTTCAATTCAATGTCAATAGAAGCTCGATAGGATAAGTCTTTCAAATGCCCAAGGAGTGAAGAAATTATAACTAACAGGTGACTTTTAAGAACACGGGATCCATTGCAACTGCGACGAAAGTATCACGATATTTGAAATTTCATCCCCCATTTTTCCACCGTTAGGGTGGTATTTTTAGTAAAATTTATAAAAGGTCCACCTTGAGTTACATAGTCACTGTAAAAAGGATAATTTAAATCGGTTAGTAAAATTGATAAGGTAACATCATCAAAAAAATACAGACGAATTCAGACCCTCCTCCTTTTTTGGAAGTCTGTTAAAAAGGAATTCGGTGTGAAAGTATTTGGACACAGAAGCCAAGTTTGACCAAAGTTTACCAACAATACAAAATAATCATAATATACTCCAATAACTAAAGGATGCCGGTGAAAATAAGTGAGAAGATTGATGAAAGTTGGTGGAAAGAATGAAATATGTAAAAACACTTAAAGTTGCGCGCGCTACCTTTCCTTTGCCCATCCCAAAGGAGACTTATCATGATGAGTGTAATAATAGTAAGTATTTTGTTATACTATTTGGTAACGAGGAGAGCTGGTCGTTTGCCCGTTGGTAAGCACAACGCTTTGGTCCATAGCAATTGCAGTCCTCTTGAAACTTTTAACAATACCTTACATTACACTCGTACTGGATATTAATAGAATGTAATACAAATTGATTTCAAGCAAAAAATATCGTGCAATACCAGCACAAAATAAAGAGAGCACGGTAATGACCCGCTAAACAGTGACGAGAGCGTATAATTATGGCGGTTTCATCACACTCTTCCTTTGATTTAGCTCTCTCACTCTCTGTTTTGTGATCCAGGCTCATACTAGACTAATATTTACAAATAAATGTAAAAATAAATTCTTAACATATACGTTTGGTCAGCTATATATTATGTGCTACAAATTGGTACAAAATGCTCGTCACGTGACTTAGTTATAAAAATAAACTCGCGTGTTAATGTCTCAGGTCACAAGTTTTGCACCAAACGTCAAATAAGAGACGATCGGCATTCAAACTCTCAAACTTAGTTTAAACTGAACTTAAAATATTTGCTGTTTATTGCGCAGATTCGATCAAAGATGTTCAAATTGGCGGTTCACTAATCATTCAGAGCTAGCAAAGACAGCCGACGTCAAAATGTGATGTAACTGACGTTTAAACGACATTATCGAGTTCGTTTAAAATAATCTGAAGATAAGCTATATACGAGCACGTACGAGTAATCCCCGATTCATGATTTAAACCTAACTGAATAGTCAAACTTCCGTTAAAAATGGTTAGTGAACTCCACCCTCAAGTTCAAGAGTTTGAAAATCTTGTATTTTAATAAACCTCCGTCATTTCAGACGTACTACGTGGGGATATTCATAAGGGTCAGCACCACATAACTAACCATTGGCCCATAACATATAACCCGCAAAGTGTCTTCCTCTAACGCTAAATATAGGTAACTATCCCCTAACGCTACATATAACATCACCTAACTCTTCATATAACTTTCCTCTAATAGTCGTTCCAGTCCGCTTGCCCTTCTACTAAACGGATAGATATGATCCCTTCCGCTACAATAACTTCGGGAATAGGATATCCACTTTAATTTCAGCAGTCATTTAGGTAAATTGACTTTGGATAATGCCTATTTCTGCTTTAAAATGTTTCCTTTATTCTCTTCTGTTTTAGGTTCTTAGTGGCCACAACCTTTATTTTATTTGTTGAATAAAAACCACAATTTTAATTATATTTATGAATAGTTAATGGGTTTTATAAATTGAATCTATCTGTGTTTGGTCAAATCTTGGAAATCGTAACTTCAATTCAATTTATTTTTATTAATCTTCAAAATTTCATTTTATTTTATGTGATACATTTCTTGGAAAGTAAACCTTTTCTGAATGAAAAAATATACAAAAACAATAATGACTATAACAACTTTCAACTAAGTGAAAGGTTTAAGTTAATAGATGTTGTTCTCAAAAAAAAACCACAAGCAGTTTTCACTCAAACGAATTCTAGAAGCAGTATTCGTCTTCAAGGAATCTTTTGATTTGATGACGCGGAAAAATCTCCGTCCCAAAGATAAACAATTACCATCATTTAAAAAAAATGTTTCGTAAACAACAGTGCCAAGACAAAAGCTGAAAGCCTCTCAAAAATATGTAAAAAGAAGAGAAGGAATTCACTGAAAATCATTACAAATTAGCCAAACTAGTTTGATTTGAATCCAACATAATGTATCAGTTTGCAGTTCAATACCAGCCTTTTGTCTTCACACTCTTTACTGCGTTAGATTATGCCTGAACATACACCTACAATCTACATAGTCTGGCTTACCGTGAATCGGTAGAATGCCCTAGATGCTGCTGATTCAAAAACATTTAAATCAATTTTTACAAAGAATAAGTACAAATGAACGCTTATGTTTACGTGGTTGCCTGCAATTTCGTAACTTTTCCAATAAGTTGTAATACATATATTATGTTTTAGAATGTAAACAGGTACTCGTATCTTTTATAATAAAAGGAAGACTAGGATTACCACCGTTCATGATATAACTATTAATATTTTAAATATTTTTGCTTTAAGCCAACTACAACATTAGTTTTATAATAACACAAAAGGTATGTTGGAAACGAGTCGTAATTAAATATTTTTGAATCGGATACATCGTTAGTTTCATAAAACGAAAACCTATTTTAAACACGGATTACACCCTATACTCTACCATAATCGTCAAAAATACCGCGGTCGCTGAGAACTAGTCACATTTATACAATTTGCGTGTGATTTCGAACTAACTGTGACCAAGAAAATACGTCACAAAATTTAAAAATCACGTACTTTTTAGTGACGTGTTTTCGGGATGGACACGGCATGGTATCGTGCTATTTATGCAGTATAAGTATATAAAATAGAAACTTTATATACGATACGAATCACTACACGCGTGCTAAAAACAGTTGCAGTGCCACAGATTTAGTTCTGCGGGGCATGGCACTGAGCTTGTTACCTCGCGGTCGTTGTTACCTCGAAATGTCAACTTCCATATCTACGCCCAGTAATTGACTACTTTTCTCTTCAAACCAGAACACAGTAAAACCTACGCCCGCTAAACGGAAAAAAACGAGCACAGACTTTCGCATAAGAAAAAATCCTATGCCTAGGAAAGATGCATTGCAAATTACAAACAAAAAACGTGGAAATTCCTTTAATAACGCTTGGTAGAAAACACATGTTCACTCCAGATTTTAACTGAATTATTGTTGATACCTGTGTAAAATTACTTTTTACAATTTTATTTTTCAAGTAGCCGTTACCTTAATTGTCTAGATACAGAAAAAAAAGAAAAGAAAAAACGCTGACAATACATAATTGTATCCAAATACTTATATTGTTTTTGTATTTTACATTATTAGCTCGTAGTTTTACCATGTGTTTTTATTAAGTATGTACTTAAAGTAATTTATATTACTATTGTTTGCAAAATTAGAAACATAAAACTATAGTAGGCCTTGAATGTGCTTGTAATAGTTTCTACCAACACAGACCCTATAAAAGAAAAGTAATGGCAGATAAATCAGCTTTTACTATCGTATTGCGTTCTTACCAAATATTAGGCCCAATCTTAATTCATCCGAAAATAAAATATCACTACACAGTTCGGAAGTAATCGAAATAATAAATCTCAATGTAATATGTAATTAAAGTTGTTTACTGTTTCGTAGCACGAACACTAGTAACACGATTTATCTTTAATTTTGCCGAAGTCAAATTAATTTTTTTTGTCGCACTGGTTGGTTTTTATTTTTTTTAATTTTGTAGTTTGTAGCGCGTTCGAAACTCGATTTAAATTGTGTTTGGCGCGCAAAGCGCAGGCCCGTTCGGAGGGATGAGGAGCGTCGAGCGAACTGGATTGCTCAGGCCGCGTCGGCCACGGCGCATGTGCCTACAACCTTTTATAATTTGATATCGCACATCACCGCCCCAGTGACATTCCGCGGTAAAATGTACTCGTAAATTATTCAATTTTATTTACTTATCGGTATGGTGAGAGATATTATGACAACGAGTGTTTTTTATTGAGAGTTTAGTTTGAACTAGAGTTTCGAAAGAGCTTTGATTTGACACGACATTAAGCATCAAATTCTTTTTCTTTATTAAATTTTTATTTCAGACTTCTTATCTGTAGGGCTAAAATGCGCGGCTTTTGTCTTGTAGAGATAGAGATATATCTCTATCTTTCTTTGCGCTGCATCTTAGAGCCGGTAGACATAATAGAGATATCGCTGGTAGACATAAAGAGATATATCTCTTTATGTCTACCAGCGATAGTACGTCTACGTAGTACTATAGATATTTTTTCTATGCCATGCACACATATTTTATTTTGATTTTGGAACACTTCTACGTGAGAAGTTATTCGCGATGACATACCTACTCGTGAAGACATAATATTATCTCACGGTGTGCATCATAGCCCTGCAGGTAATCAACGAACATATCGTAACTTGGAATTATAAACAAAAGAAAAAAACTCAGCATAAATCTAAAGTTAAATATGTTTAATAGACTCTCTTATAAATGCGCAAGCTTTTCACGTAATAATTAATTAGACGGCTCACATTACACATCATACCCAAAACATTAATAGTGTTCAGAATCATGCCGCAATGTGCTTTCAAATTATTTTGATGATGTGTTCAATACATTGAGCTGACAGAATGGCATAATATGAATTTCTATCAAATGTTTACAATAGAGTGTTCAATGTTCATGTTATTTAACATTTGATGATATCGTAGTACCTACTTGAATTACGTAACGTAGGTACTAATTGATAAAAATTTTTTTAATGAAAATTATCAACCTTCAAAGTTCCACCAAGACTTTGGTATCCGTGTTGTCTACCTGTACATGTGTGTCACTGGCGTTTTTCACAGAATACTAATATAATAATATGGGTGTAATTTGTCATTTAGATTTTAATGACCCAGATTTAATCCAAGTTAAAAATAATTTGTAAATGTTTTTACCAATATTGGAAATGGGTTACGAAAGAGGGACGCGGATAGGAAAAGTGGAACAAGTCATGTGAGGTTACAAGTCCCCACTCTCCCCTTGTCCAAGTTTTTTATCTTTTCCATTTACGTTTATGTGCCAAATATTTTCTTTTGACAGTCACAAAGTATCGAGTGAAGAATCGTCAACAATTCCCACGAAATGGCGTCTAGATACCGTTCGCAGGTATTCGAGTTTCTAAATCGCGCTATACAAATCGAAAACGTTGGGGCAATAACTCTCTAAAGAGTTCGAGCCTAGAAAAACTGTTCCGCTGTAGATATTTTATTAGAGGCATTATCTAAATGTATTGGAGTAAGTGCGGGCGCAAAGAGATTGTCGCACAGTAAGCCGACTACAAATAAAGGGAGGAAGCTGTACGATCGGTTTTGGCAGAACGCCACGATGAGACCCCCTAGTAGGTACGATTCCTACTGGATACCTATTTCTACGGACTCCTGGTATCGGGATGGTAGATTGCAGAAGATTATCTTGATACGAGTGGCTTTGTTTGACGTTTTGTTTTTTTGTTAGGATTACCTGACACAATTCATTTTATGCTAAGTGACAATATGTAAGAAGTATACCATCGAAGAAGTTCTGCGTTTATGTGTGTACGAAACGACTATGCGTGTTGTCAGTAGAATTCACTTTTTACGTGAAAACACATATAGGTATAGGGTCTCACATTAAACTTTTAAACACACCCTAAATTAAACCCTATGTTAAACTGTGTCTAACACGTCTAGTTACAAGTATTAACAACTACAAATCTTGATTTAAGTAGTGGCTAACCATTGTCTAACTGCATTCTATTGTGACCTTTGTATAATCGGTACACCGCATCCCATTAGCTCAGACGTACGCATATATTTTAACAGTTTATGGACAAGTCATTAAAAAAACAAATGATAACTGAGGATTTATACCTTAATTTAACTTTGATATCTTTTTTTATATACTGCGTTTGACCGCTGTCTCACCTGATGGTTATAGGCGTTGCGGTGGACGATGTAGCATGCTTGTCTAGAAGATACCTGTCCACTCTTGTCTTGAAGACACCCAAATTGTAGTATGCAGGAAATACTGCTGCCGGCAAAGAATTCCATTCTTTCGCTGTCCGCATGATGAATGTCGAAGCAAAACGCTTAGTTCGGTTAGAAGGTATCTTAACAATAAATGGGTGACATACTCCGCACGAAACACCGTGCGTCTTCTCGTTCGATGATGGAATGAGGATAGTGGAATTAAATCGTGTAATACCATAGCACACTCTCCAAAACCACTGTCAACCTTGCGTCGATGCTCTATAGATAGGCTATGCTAACTTACCAAAGGTTATAAATAGCCAAACGTAAAACAAAGTGCTGTGCTTTGCAGAAATAAGTAACGACAACAACCAAATAGGTGGATGGCACAAAATGTTTGGCATCGTAAACACGATCACGCCTCCTGATTTCGTGGTCATCACAAGATCCCCATGGCAATTACGTCGCATTAACCTCGACTACATGACACAAGGATTATTCGCAAGCGAATCGTTTCGTCCAACGGGTACGCTCTGTGACAAGTCGATGTATCTCGCAGTTAGAATTTCAATCGTAAATTGAAATTTTACGTCTCTACTGCAAATGCATAATTTTATTTCTTATCTATGTAAGGATTTCGCTCATCAGATAATTTGTTCACCTTTACATGTCGGAAATGACATTTGTGTTGGCTATCGTACTTCCAAACGCCACCTCACTCCTGTATATTGAAGGTGAAGTGTTAACAAACTCATAGCTTATTTACCTATACACTTGAAGCTTATTTTCTACGTTTTTTATTTATTTATTATTATATTTATATCATTATTTATGAATGGATTCCCTGATAGGTGTTTTGTGATAGATTTTCAACTTGAGGATGATAGCTAGCCATACGAGCACCAGTTCATACTCTACTACATGTGTATCATCGTGTATCATCCCTCGTTTCGACGAGGTATGATGTAGAAGTACGAATATTAAAGCTGGCTTACTTTCTTTATAATACACTGTGGCACTTCGTACAAAAACTAAAACCACCCGACAGTTTTGACGTTGGATCATTTACGGGACTGAGTATACTGGGGACTAAAGCGAAGGGATTTTTTACGCTAGTACGGTAATGGAAAAAGGACAGTGTCTGGTTTTCTATAGCAAGGCTTCGAAAGTTTCGCCTGAGACATTCAATTTGCGGAATAGTTTTGACTGAGGAAGGAAAGAGAAGCCAAAATACGAAAGTGCTATTTTAACCAACAAGGGTATTGTATACTTAACTAGGTTAAAATACGTATTTGTCCTTTACTTGGAGGTAGGGTCATGTTATGAGTAGGTGTGTATTTTTATAGCGTACAAAAGGTTGGTTATTCCCGATGGGTCCGATTGAGTAAGTGAAAAGGTTTTCAGTGATTTTGCCGAAAAATAATTTTACTAAACTTTTTTATACAGGCTTTCGTTTGACCACTATTTCACCTACTGGTAAGTGATGATGCGGTCGATGATGAAATTCGCTCGCTTAGAAGATACCTTTTCACTCAGAGTGAATGGATAAAAATTATCAAGAGGTATAGTGCAGTTTTACTACATGGCTATTAATACTTGCAGGAACTAAGAGGTCTTCACTTACGTTATTAAGACGTATCCACATATTCCTCCATGGCCAGATCAATAAGGTATTGTGAGAATAAAGGTAGAACATGGTATGTTGCTGGGTGCTACGCTATGACGTCATGAAGTCAGCGCTACGCCGTAGTCGTCCCAGCGCTACGCAAGGGGAAGAGGCGGGGAAGGACACCAGTCCTCATTGAACTACGAGTGAAAATACACGTGTGTTGATTATTCAAACCGAGTTGTCTCATTTCTGAACCTAACAGTATATTTTTATGACCTGATGACCTAACATAATAAATGATCCTTTCAATTGTAAGGTTACTCTAGTAAAATTATTTACGATCGGTAGATTATCACTTGACCAAATGTCGAAGCAATTTAAAATGTTATGGTATCAGTGTCCAAAAGCAATTACCAAAATTCTCAATCTAGATGTAATCAGTCTTTAATAGTCTTACTTAAATAAATTGACCTCCATACCATTATTGTTGATAACGAAAAAAATTGATTGATTTCTAGTAATGACGATAAATTAGGTTGTTTTAATGCCGTTTTACCGATGTCAAAGATGTTAGTAATATTGAAGGAACAAGACGTTCCTTCAATATTACTTCAATATGACTTTGATAATAAATTATGGTGTGATGAACATAAAAAAATTACAAGTTTAATCTATTTTAGGAATCCAAGATTCTAGTGGTTTTTTTCCATGAGGCACTTAAAAATATTTTTCTTATTTTCTCACCATTCAAGATTGTTTATTAATATAAAGTGCCATAGAGTTTGGAGTCGTTTGAATTGTCTTTACAAGTACTTGTTCGTTCGTCGATCAAAGTACTCTGATCCTAGATGATGTCCAAGGCCCTGATGATGGAGCCGGAATCTGGCTACAAGATTACAGTACTTACGTATTTTACAAAAGCTTACCTGAAAAAATACATTTTCGCTGAAAAACTTTTTTCTAGGTTATCATTATATCACAGTTTCGCCTGATGAAACGGTGGTTGTCAAAGGTGAATATGCTAAACCTAGACAAGATAGCTTTTGTGATAGCTTTTTTAGAATCACCTAGCCATTGAAACCTGAAACCTATAAACTCAGCTTAATCTGTGTTCCAGACAGCCTAGGGTATAGCTTGCTTACCCCACAAGAGCATCAAAGAGCTTATGTGCTTACTGCCGGCCCCAAATAGCTTATCTGCACTTTACGACATCTAACGGATGCGGCGGCGTCAAAAATAGGTCAAGTATTTGAGTTAAGTTATGATAAACCGGTTCTGGGTAAACTTAAGTTTGTGGCTGCATCGAATTTAATGTGAAGAGAAATACTCAAAATGGAACTAGTTTTTAAAACTATTAATTATAATTTAATAGATAAATACAAATAATACCTAATTGACGTCTAACGTTCATATGTACATCTCATTTACTTGTAAGTAGGGATCCGGTCTCACGACATCTTCGGCATTTGTTGGCCAAATTGAGATAATGTTGTATTTTTAAATGATTTTTAAAATAACCTTTAAATAAGGATCCAGTAGTTCGATAATATTTTATGAAGACCTGATGTTGCACACCGAAGAATGAGGTCATAGAAAGTGAATTTCCTTTAACTTACGTACTTTTTCATATAGAAATAGTACGTGTTTTATGAAAAGTCAGGTAAATAAATTGAAGTCAACTTAAAGACGCCTTATATATCTTTTTGTACAAAAGAAAGAAGAAAAGAAAAAGGCGGAACAGATTACAGAATATATTCAAATTCTCGACGGTACTTTATGAACACTTGAAAATCATATCGCAAACGCTAATAGGAAAAGTTGAAAATCAACTTATCGCTCTAATTCTTCGAATTTTCTTTACCGCAAAACTCAAAACTGATACCTACCTCGAACAAAATGTTATATGTTTTTATCTCACTTGGAAAATATTCAGGATGTTCTCAAATCTGCTGTTTATCTCAAATTTGCTGTTTATGTTTATCAATAGACCTAGCATTTACCGTTTACAAAAAAAATGCACTTTTAGACAACTGTTTAGCTAGATAGTTTCGAAAGAAAAACGTCTAAAATGATTAGAAATGTCACATCAGAACGGAGTTAGACAACGATTAGACACTATTTAAATCAAGATTTGTGATTGTTTATATTTTAACACGCGATTAAGGAGTTAGACACTCTTTAACACGTGTTTAGGATGTGTTTAATTTTATTGTGGTAAGACCCTTAAACATAAATCAATATTTTCCCAGCCGAGAGTAAAAATGCATAATACTTACCCTATTGTGTAGAAATGCTGTTAGTCTACTTTTGTCGTAAGGTTTTTTACAGAAGAGAATAAAAAGTTCTGAAGGTATTTGTATCACGTAATCCTAAGTAAAAATGCAAGTAAGTTAAGGTGGTACTTCCATCATTGTGGGACACCGGCCTTCTCTCAGAGAGAGAGAGAGAGAGAGAGAGAGAGAGAGAGAGAGAGAGAGAGAGAGAGAGAGAGAGAGAGAGAGAGAGACTATGGGCCATAATCCACCATGCACGCCCAGTGCGGTGTCATGTTCGAATTATGTGGTTCTTGGATATGCAGGCTTCCTCACGATGTTTTATTTCCCCGTTTTTAGAACGAGTGTGATAAACCCTTGATATCTGTCATTGGTACGGGGCCATGCTGAGGTTGGAGTGCGTTGGATTGAAAGTCATACAAGTTCCGGCTCGGCCACACTCGCTCAGTTCCCGTTCGGCCACACTCGCTCATTTTCACAGGTTTAGCGTGTACCAACGCTTACGACTTACGCTCAAGTGCGGCTGCAGGGCGTCTAGTAACAAATTTCTAACTAGAAGATTGTAGCTGGCTAGCTCTGAGTATAAAATACTTTTAAATGCGGATCACAGATCAGCAGGGTTATTTTAATTCACTCGGAATGACATCCCTGTCGGAAGCGACTGTCTTGATCGTTTATATTTCTAAAACGCAGCCCGTCAACAAAAATTCCCGCTTCGATTCGATAACTCAGCTGCATAAACACGGATATAATCCCGACAATATCTCTGTGTCGTGATGCGATTCCGAAATATAAACGATCAGAAACAGTCGCTACCAACACGGAACTATTCCGAGTTTTTTTAAAATCACCCTGCAGGTTGCATAGTAATCAAATATTAAACTATAAACAATAGAAATAAATGTTACTAATATACTAAAAACTGAAACCACGTCTACGTTTAATATAAAATTTAGGCTTTTTAATGATTTAATGGATCCTCTAATTACAAGATTAATTATGATCATTAACGTTTAGAATTTTCTACGACCAAAATTTTCATTCTTTACTAGATTTTAACAGAATGAAGACTCCTGTTGATTTTTATCAACATGTATCTTTACAGGTAAATGCCCTAAAGGGCTTTGGGCTTTGGTTTTACATGCCACATTCAGTAAATTCTATTTGGTTTTGGGTCGGGATATTGAGTAGAATTGTTCTGGGAGCTGTCATCTACATTATACCAATCGGGGGACAGGCTGTGTATTTGGTGCGTCTAATCCTATCCGGAGGTTCGAATATTTTGAAAGCTACTGGAATGTAAGTGATTTATAAGAGTTATTATTATTTTATTACTAGCTTCTGACCGCGGTTTTCGACCGGGTCCCACAGGAACCGTCAAACTGATCTGTCAAATTAAATCAACTTGTCAACATTATAAAACTTTATTGACAGCTGTCAATAAATAACTTCGCCTTCTACAAAAGGATTTCTCCTCATCCTTCCAAGATTACTCGGCTGTCAATTGTTTTATTGCCGGCCAGTAATTGTAAAATTGCTATTGGCCCGCATGGGGGCTAACCGCGTATCCTTTTTTGCAGCATTAACTTAGTTCTTACAGAATCGCTCGCTGTCCAAAAGCTTGTGAATATGCATCTACATCGAGACACGCTATCAAACCTGATAGATCAGCTCAACAGCACAGAGTTTCAGGTTCAATGTGAGCCAGAAAGAGCGATTTGCGAAAGTGCTATAAAAGTGTCCAAATGGTTGTTTAAAATAGTACTCTTTTGTGCGTCTATGGATGTATTTAGTAAGTTACATTTAGTAGTATAATTACGTTCATAAGTAGTTTACTTCGGAGTTCCTTCTCTAAAATTGTCTTCTATTGTAATTTGACTGATACTCGAGCGAAGTTCAAATTGTATACGCTACCAAATGATATTGTTGTTAGTGTAGGTAAAATAATTCGAAATACCTACTACTTATATCTATTTTCCTACCTGCGCTATATATGTAACTTATGGGTCCACCAATCCTAAAAGAATTTGCTCGTGGACGCTTCAGCTATTTAGTTCCATAGGTGTATTTTTCATCTAATCCTGCCGGCCCAAAATTGGTCCACAAAAACTTAAAAAATACCTCATTCAGCGTAGATACCTACACATTAAAAATTCGATCATGAAAATATGTTAATTTAAAGTTATCTAATGTCTCATTCATGTCAAACGTGTCCTTTCACTCTCATGAGTATATTTACGGCGTCTAACAGGCACCCTATACTAATTAACCAATTTCATTTTCAGTGCACGTAGTAGTAGTGCCAGGCTTAGATAAATTTGAAAATCTACCATTGAAAATGGATTTGATATTTTTCGACGTAAATGATCCAAAATATTTCAATTATGTCTGCGCTTATCAGGTAAGTTTCACTTTTGAATTAAATGTTATTAAGCCAAAAAATATTTAGTTTACAAGGAATGAAGTATTAAAGACTACTTTGCTTGCAAAGTGAGAAGACCCGGGATCGAGCCCCAGCTGAGGCAAACTTTGTGGTGAGCATGAAATTGGTTCTCGAATCTTTAAAACCGTATCATGGTGCGGTAGGGGAACATTAGACGCTAATGGACCACGCACTAACCTTGGAAAAATCACGGTCAAACTCACTTCTACGACCTCTACTTAAAAAATAGTCTCACAATCACTGCGTGTTCAGTGCAGAAGCCGCGATAAATTCGCGGTGGTGTGCAAGTGATGTACGAGTATGTAACGGAGCAGTCTTTGCTTTGAGCCCAGGCAGGGCTTTGAGTGAAACTAACACTAACTAACTAGCACTAACAGCACTATCTGGCCGTATTGCTATGCTTCTCCATTTCTTGGGTTTACTTCAAGCCGCGCGTGTGAGTGTAATACCTCGTAATCCGCGTGTATTGAAAAACTATTGTAATTTTGACAGCAAAACGCAAGCGTCTAATGCCGGCCGTAGAGCCTACTAGTGTTCGTCGAGCTAGCTACCAGCGTCCAGTTGAAAATCCGCACAACATACGAGTGGTCAAGTGTAAAAAAGATAAGATTTAGAAACAAATAAGTATTTAATACTACTACCTATTCTATATACTGATGTTATAATTCCAGATTCTGTACAAGCCTTTTATGGTCGTAGCATTTATATCACACCATACTATGCCGTGGGCGGCTATGTCATTTATCGGTAAGTACAAATAAAGCAATATTTTTTCTCTTATGTTTGATTTACGACAACATTTGCTGTGTATTTTTATCGTGTCTGAGCTTTGGAACTTAGTTTTCGATGTTTTACAATCCTAACGGCACAAAGATTTCTATTATTATTATATTAGCTGACGAAATGAAATTATTGTTATCCTAATAAAAGTGATAAAATTTATATTTTCCTATAATAAATACCTTTTCCGCTTTGGTATGTTAAATATATTATAAATTCGAAAGTTTGCCTATTTGCTACCCAATTACGTCGAAACTGTTGAACCGATTTACATGAAACTTTCTATGGATACAGACTTTCCCTGGAATAACAAAAAAGGTACATTTAAAACTCGATTTAAGCGAGCAAATTTGCAGGGCGTAGTTACATAGCTATTAAATGAAATCGTGTATGCCTAGAGGTGAAATATTACATTGCTGCTAATTTTATTTAAGGCATCATTTAATAAAGTCTGTGCATACGACGAAAATATAAATGCGCCCGCAATAAATCTCAATAATCGTAAATTGAATCATAACTCAGAGTCGGCGACGTAAAATTTCCATAACTTGAGCGAGTCCCAAATTTGTTCCTACAAAAAAGCACACAACAAAAGTCACCGATTCAGCAAAAAAATACCAGCAACATCTAAAAACCAGTTATATTTCCAACGATTTATTTACTTCCAGTGAGCCAATTGGACGTTTTAATTTATAACTTTGAAAATATGAAAGAGCTCGTTAAATCTAGCGGAGTTGAAAGGAACTGCGATGGGAATGAAGCTTTTCGTCAGACATTCAGGAAGCTCGTCCTTCATCACTCGTCTATTATAAGGTAGAATTGATTCGATTATGCTAATCTACTACGAAATTATTCAAAAGTGTAAAGTAATAAACAAAACAAAGATTTGCTGTCTTAATTCTTGAGCTTTGATTGGCTGGTTCAAAAGTTGTATTAAATGAAGTCTGAAATGGGATAATTTTGTTTTCAACTTTCATATTGCTTTTTTTACCGGTATACATTCCTAAAATCCACACTATTTGACTCAAAGACTATAAATCCTGTTGACTAATGATACAACTTCCCCTCATGCGAAAACGAACTATTTAAATGCACTACTCGCCACTGCGAGTACGAGTGCAGACTTATAACTTATCGATATTCAATGTATACTTTACAATTAATATATATACTATTATTAATTATTTTGGAAAAATAATAACCTTTCGTTTGGATTTGTTAACCGACTTCGAAAAAAGAGGAGGAGGTTAAATGTTCGACTGTATGTATTTTTTTAAGTATTTTAACTGATTTCTCCGTCAATTGAGGACCGATTTTGAAAATTATTTTTGTTGTTTGAAAGTGTATCATCTCAAGATGGTCCCATATACATTTTATGGAAGAACATCTGAAGATGAAAAAATGGTACTTGAATTTTCATATATCGCGATATTTTCATCGAAGTAGGTTCCCGGTTTTTTTAAAGTATTTCTGCTTTTTGTTGTTAGATTTCCAGACATCCCAGAAATAAAGGAAAAGTGGATAGAAGCGACTCAAAAAGAGAATTGGTTCCATACATCGCAAGTCATGGAATCCATTCAGTAGCTTCGACGTGATGCGTGGCCAAAATACAGACAGACAGACAAAAATAAAAATACAGTTTTGGCTTCAGTATAGATAGGAGTGCCATCCAAAAAAAATGTGACCTGGAGTTTTATTATAAGTAGTATTATAGATTAATTTATAAAGTAAGTATGTATTGTCTAGGTTTTCCATATAATAATTTATTATTAATCGTATATGTCAGGGAATCAAGAATGCGATGCTAACTACCTATTCAATTTTATCGATATTATTCTGTTCAGTAGTAGTCGTACCACATCACTAAATTACGTCATCCAAATGATCGGCCAATTGCAAGCATAGAATATTACCTCGCCCCCTGCCCGCGCCGGTGAGATATGTTTGTATGAGGAATTGTGTTTATGAGCTATCAACAGGCTAAATAATCTGTGATTTGAATAGTCAAACGTATAGACGTTTCACGATATTTTTTGCTAAACAACTGACTTGCTTGAGTGGCAAATATTTAGGTATAGGTACTTACCAGTATACCTATAACAGTATACCTCAATAAGGAAAAAATTAAATATCAAGAAGTCCGACTCCATAAAAAGAAAAAAGTGTTTAAATTATACCAATTATGATAATTATTTTTCACGTTAATAAGACCTATTATGCAATTATAGAATAACTTTATCACAACTTTATTATAAGTATTAAAATGTTAATTGAGAATGGTTGTTAACCAACTTTTTAATTCGTTATAGATCCTAAGGTACTTCGAAAGGAAGAATGATAAGAGAAACCTAAAAATTATTTTCGAATACCTATTCAATGATACCCTAGTAACATAGTTCGTCGACTTTTATTTTTTACAATATGGCGTCTTATTGTCGCAATATTGAATTTTAAATACTGCCATGTATTTAGTGACACTCGCAAGATTGAGGCAAATTGATTGACGTAAAAACCATCACAATCGGTTGCCGCGTGTGGCCTCTGGGGCGATAAAAAGGAACAAACAGACATCCATAGGCTGGTATTGGTTTCTAAAAAGCCACAAAGTATCAAACATACCTATATTAACAGGCTGATAAACACATTACCCGCCTTTGCAAGTAAAAATGTAAAAGACAACACCCTGTCACATGTAAACTTGATTTTAATTTCATTAGCGCTATAAAATGGTTGAGGAATTGAAATTTATTCTGGCATTAGTAGCCTAAACGAGCTTCGCTCGCTCGGCTCGCGTGGCGTGTTGTCACGAGTGACCTAACGTGTCTACTCTCTTCACTCGTTGTCACACCTATTTGTCTATTTGTTTAATTCAAAAGATACTTGTAAAAGATACTTCAAAAGTTACTTGAGACGGCAGGAATTTTAATTCACAGAGTCCTTATTGGTTGAGAGGTTAGTGAAGACGTTGGGAATACATTCTTGACTGGCTACTTTAAATCTAACTTGACTGGTATAATTAAACTTATGTTTAATTTTCAGGTTTATAAAGATACTTCAAAATACTTTTTCTGGACAGTTATCGGCGTATTTGTTTGTGAGCGCAATTATTATAGGCACAACCGCAATGCAGTTTTTCTCGGTGAGTTCTCCTTCATGTATTTAATTAAATATGAAGCTTATGCTCAAGCTATAGCTTATCAAGCTATTAATATAGCTTGATTGAACCTCAAAGGAAGGTGAAGTATCTCGTGAGCGTTAATGATTCGACTGGGGTTCAGGATTATTGCTTATTACATTAAATTCCAGTAGTTACATACTTTACAAAGATATAAAATTATACATTTAAAATGTAACAGTAGGGAGGCAGGAGCCTCAGTAGCATAGTTGAGAGGTTGATGGGCTTAATTTCTGTAGCGCTACAGCTTCGATCCGCAGGAGATCCGCAGGAGACCGAAAGTCACCGACATAGCTCTCAAAGTTAGCAAGTTGAAATGGCAATGGGCAGGCCACATCGCTCGCAGGACCGATAACTGACGGGGAAGAAAGGTTCTCGAGTGGCGACCACGAACCGGAAGACGTACCTAGTGTAGGCCCCCACTAGGTGGACCGATGACCTTGTCACAACCGCGGGGAACCGTTAGATGCAAGAGGCCAGTAGCCGATCCAAGAGGCGTTCTATGGGAGACGCCTATGTTCAGCAGTGGATATTTTCAGGCTGACAATGACGATGTTGATGACAGCTTCAATTTTGCTAATTAGCCACTCTATAAAATGCCAGTATCCATGGATACTGGCATGCCGATCATGCAGCATGCTGCATGATCCCATTTTCTCTGCCAGTGTTTACTGTACAGTAAAAAAAGAACGAGAAAAAAAATGTTGTGAATTGCCGCCGTTAATCTTAATATAAAGATTAACTGATGCTAATTTCTTTCAGATTGAGTCACCTTCCCAGAAGCTCACAGATGTTTTCTGGCTTCTAGCGTATATGATTATTTTCGTGGGATTACTGTTTGTTGATTGCTATTTCGGTAATTCGATTACTAACAAGGTAAAACCTATTAAAACTCTGTCACATTCATTCCCAATACGACCAATGTACACTATTTCGGGACTAAAGTCGGGTTTCCCTTAATGGAAGTAGGCTGCATGCAAGGTGTAAGCTACATGCAACTTGAGTAGTGGAAAAGTAAACCAGCATGCAAGTTCCATAAAAGGCGGTTTTAACTTGCATACAAATGTCACGTCAAACTTGCATGCAAGACTCACAATAATGCATAATGGAAACGCGGCAGGGACTAAGATTTATACGACTAACCTTATAACTAAAGTCCATTGCACCTTGCAGCTACTTAGGTACTTGGTGTGTGGAACGTTGCGAGGATGCGGGAACCATAGTTAACAATGTTATAGTTTATAAAAAGAGAGTATTAAACCTAGAGGGGTTTCAAGTTTTCCATACAATCAGAAAATTACAATATTATCTTTTTTTAAAGTAGACAGAAGTAGTCGTAGAATATTCTCTACTAACTATTTAAATCTATCGAATATCTTGAACCGTGTATAAAATTTCGTTGCAGTCGGTTCATTCATTCGGAGATTTTGTTGTGAGGCGTAAACGCTCTTAAATTTTTTTAACACGGTTCAAAAGGTTGTACTAAAACATATTACATTTTGGGATTATTTAGAATTAAATACACAGATGGTACTTATATTTTTTGTTAAGTGTATAAATATAATTAGGTATGTATTGTTGACTTCTGTAATTGTTTTTTTTCAGTGTGAACATATATCAACCTGCGTTTATTCTTGCCCATGGATGGACTTAGACGACGCTCTAAAAAAGAGCGTTGTTCTGTTCATAGCCAAATGTCAGCAGCCTGTAGTAATAACTGCCGCTAAGCTTGTTCCTGTGTCGTTAGAAACATTCACTAAGGTAAAAAAGCCTTTAATCTTTATTAACTTCTTCTTTAGTACCGTGCTGCTCTACCTTACAGCGTTACTGAACGGTGGGAGAGCGCAAATGGCAATGGGCCATCGTTACCATGGTTGGGAGACAATGGCCCCGGCGCACGAATGCGTCCGTATGAAGTGGGCCCTAATCTAGCTACTTCTCGCGGGCCCGAGGTGGGCGCTCGTGGATGTTGTATTGACTCTAGTTGCCACGTTCTAAAACCATTAAAATCGGTTCATTAATTTCGGAGAATTCGGACATGATTGGTATGAAAGCTGTGAGGCGTAATCGGTCTTAAATAATGTTATTTATAGTATGTAAGGCTTTAACTATATACTTATGTATATAGTATGTTGCAAGAAAGTTGTCTACCTCGATTCATTCTGTTTCTAAGCTGCACCACCGTCGGGTTCGCTAATGATTTGCATATTTATTTTTCATATTTCATTTCATTTGTAGTACAGCTGTTGTACTCATGTGTTTAAACTGTAGAGAATAAAAATTGTTTTTTTTTTTCATTAATTTGGGTAAACAAACAGTTGCACAATACAATATTAACAAATGGTACTTAAATGCTACAACTTAGTAATAGTGACACCAACACCATTCACAACAGCTTATTGTTGGTTATTAAATATTATTGTTTCTTGTTATAAGTCTTTCATACAAGAATCATAACAATTAGGTTAGCCCTTGGGAATGTCGATAATGCTTACATAGTGTATATAATCCTTTCTTACGTTAAGTTTTTTGTTTACGTCTACCTGCTGACCACTATAATTCTACCAGCATGGAAATTACCATGGAAACCGTAGATCAACTTTTCAGGGGATAAAAGTAGCCTATGTCATTCTCCGACCCATAAAGTATCTCTATGTAAAAAACACGTCGATCCGTTGCCGAGTTAAAGAATGACAAGCAAGTGAAACCAGAAGGAAATACAGCAATGTTTACATTTTTTTAAACGCAATTTTCACAGCCAAAATTAACACAATGCATGTTTTAGTACAGCTTTACGGCCCGTGCAGAACATGTGACGTCACTTGTTCTGCCAAATAATTTTTATAGGGTGCTTTAGCGCTCAGTAGATTGCATTCGATTTCCATTTAGACATTTTATTCTCATGAGAAAACCAATTGATGTCAATCATAAAATGTATTAACTGTTAGTGGGAGGACTAACTCTTCTGCGAGAGTGTCCGTCTGGGTTGTTACCACCGCTTTGCTCGTGAAGTCTGCCGCCAAGCAGAGGTGTGCATTACTGTGTTCCGGTTTGATGAGCAGAGTATCTAGTGAAATTACTGGGCTTATGAGACTTAATACCTAATGTCTCAGGGTAACGAGCGCACTGCAGTGCCGCGCAGGCCTTTGTGTTTTAAAGTTCTGTGTGGCACTGCAATTGTTATGGGCCGGCGTTATGCTTACCATCAGGCAAACGACCAGCTCGTCTCGTTACCAAATAACACAAAACAAATATGTTGTCAACATCCCTATTGTCGTTAATGTAATATTTTAGTCTCATTTACGTATCTTATAACCTGTCTCTGATACCGTGTAAAATAAGAGGGCCTTGAGAGACAGGCAGATAGACAGACGGACAGCAAAGTGATCTTGTTGAGGGTTCCATTTATTTATTGTAAGGTATAACTCTAAAAATTATTAGCTACTAAAATCTTGCCTTGAATGAAAACATAGCTTATAGTTTTAGAAAAGCCAAAACAATGTAAAGACAAACATCAGCCTAAATTTAAACATTTTCTTTCTAATTTCCGCTTCAATTCCAATAAGAACGCGTACGGCAAGAAAAATATACTAAAATTAAATTATAATTATATTTTTACAACCTATTAACCCATTGATACATTTTATCAATAGAAGTAAATTATTTATTAGGTTTTTACTACAATTAATGAATGAGACTGATTACTAAGTGCCTGCCTGTCTGCAATCTAGATATATTATAACATTTTTACCTATGATTTCAACTGAAATACATTTTGAGTAAGTAATCATGTTTATAACAATTTGTTATGAACGTAATACTTACGAAAACTCATTAAATCATGATATTCCATAAAGTTCTAGTATAAACTTATAACTCAGTTAAATATTCAGAAAGTTCCCTCTCAGCAATTGCTATGGGAATATTTAAGGAAAGTATTTTAAATAACTCTTGAAGTACATATCTAGTAATTTAGTATGTATTTTCAGCATTATTGAAGTTTTTAAAGTATATAATCTTTGCATATATACTTTGCATATAATCTTTATCCGTAGATAAAATTTCTTGAATACGATCTTGTGTATATGGCCCTCATATCTGGAGCGAGGCCATCAGAAGCACGGAGAAGCGCTTGCCATATCTCAAAGGCCTTTAAAAGGATATGGTCTTTTATGAAGGATATGGTCTGGAATGATAGCCTGATAAGTAAGCTTTCACCTTTGTGTATACGCGCCCCACCCACTTATGTGTATAGATATTAAACTTCCTGAGAAACCGATTACTTTGAGCAGTTCATAAAGAGCTGCTCGTCTGATCAGTTGGCAATTAATTCCGGGCATTAGTTGCTAATGTTTCCCATTCCTCAAGGGTCAGTTTTCTTTGTGATACTCTTTTTGAGTCACAAAAATTATCTGCCTTTAGCTCGGTATTTTTGAGTACTTATAAGTACGGCTGTGACAGCGCGGTCATAGAGAGATACACATCAAATGCACAAACTAGCAGTGCGCAGATTGAGTTTTTCAAAGAGGAAATGGTTGATGGAACGAACTTGATTGGGGCGATGCTGATCTAGCCAAAGTTATAAAAACCAGGCCAAGCTTGTGTATTCTCTGCTAAGAAGAGTCCATTCCTTCTGACTTTCCCTTTCTTTGATGTACCTTGTCGCTTACCGAACATCTGGAGTTCTTAGGTAAACACTCACACCTAAGCTTTGGCTCCTATATTGATCCCAATAGCTCTAATTTATTAATCAACAAAAAAAACCTTGTATAGCAAAGTATCATTGACGCACGCATCACATGGTGTGAACTGTGGAGTGATTATTGATCAGAGGTTTGCCGTGAGCAACCACGTCGACTCACACGCCGCTCCAGTCTGCACCATCTGAGATGTGTCTACTCGCATCCCACCGTCATAAAGTGAATGTATTGCGTACGTTTTGGTACATTTTGGTGCATTGATTCGAAGTTTCAACAAAAACGTTTGTTTAGTGCTTTTATCTTCTCTCATGGGGCAGACCGACGTGATTTTTTGCAAAGGCTTTTAAACTGCCTACGAGTAACTATTGCTATTTTTATCCAGATAAAATGAAACGAATCCTTTCCTCCACGCATGTGAGCAAGATCGCTTTTGGACTTAATCTTTTCAGCCGATTAAATGTAACAAAAATGTATACCCCATTTTATTGGCCAATGCTGGACACCGCTGGAATAGATCACGTCCCGACTACCTACACAAAGATACAAGCTAGTAAATTATTCATCAGCTGTTTTGCTGGCCTAGGGTCCGCCTGAGACCTAGGGAATTAAACCTATCGTCTCTTAATCTTTGTCAATTAACAGAAGGGTCACTCGTTTGAAATTAACTTTTATTAACCCAAATTTCTTAAACGCGTTGTGAATTCACACAAATTAATGGATTCTTGGAATCTCTCTCAGCTGTTGGAATTCTGAGTTACGAATTGAATTATTTTGAGTACAAATACCGTTGAAAAGTTTTTAGATTAGATTTTATTACAATGTTTGAGTTATATAGGCTTCGTCTCGGATTAAAATATATTATATTATAAAGTAATGAATTGGTACTACGTCTTATATTAAGGTATTGTATCTATATACTCTTAAGCAATAATGGTAGCTCATAAATATACAGTCCATTATGTATACAAGCAAGAAATTCAATACAAAATCTTTTTTATACTTTATAAGTAAGATTCTGATGTTCACGATGAATCGTTTTAGAGCGAATGTGGTTCATTCCATCCAAACATAATATGTAAATTGATATATAAGTCATCGGTGCGATGCGAGCCTGTATTCGAACTCAGGTGCTTAATATTGAAAGTCGCACAAGATCCCGCTCGACCACACATACTAGTCCCCACTCGGCCACATTATATATTCCCCGCTCAGCCACACTCAATAGTTCCCATTCAGCCACACTCACTAGTTTCTACTCGGCCACACTCATTAGTTCCTCCTTGGCCGCAATCCCTTATTCCTACTCGGCTATACTCACAAGTTCCCACTTGGCCGCACTCAATCATTCCTAATACTCGGCCACTATTACTTATTCCCACTCGGCCACACTCACTCAAAATTACCCGTAATAATATTTTCTTCGAATTACTGATTATATAATATCAATAACTAAACTTCGGAACAATAAAAATCAGTACCAACAACCCAAAAGCCAGGATACCTTAAAAATAATGCGTTCGTAACGATGACACCGCTTAATTACAAAATTTGGACAGATTTTCTTAGACGGGGTCGTTAACAACAGTTAATTAATTTTAGAGATTTATTAAACAAGCTTTCGTTTTACAGGTCATGAATTGGACTTACAAGGGCTTTGCTGTCATGAATCAAATGAAGTGATCGGTATTCTCAAAACTCTCAGCTTTTTATGAGGTATTGCGGAATAGATCTATGAACATTTTAATTTTAAACATCGCTTGCTCGATTTAGTTGCTGTGTATGTAGAATAAAATGAAATAAAATTTGATCTCGTTTTTTCCCTTTCTTATGTTTTTTTATATACTATTGGATAACGAGCCGAGCTGGTCGTTTGCCTGACGGTAAGCGTAACCTCGACCCCGTCTAGCTGCTTATACCAGCCTTAGTGGCGTGTTTAAATGTGAGTAACCCCAAATCTTGATTTAAGAAGTGTCTAACCGTTGTCTAACTCCATTCTGTTGTGATATTTTTAATTATTTCAGACGTTTATCTTGAGACACTGTCTAGCCACTGTTTTAAACTGTCTAGCCACTCAGGCGTCTCAAAGTTTTTTATGGTAACACGGTACATATGTTTTGCTATAGGCCCAATATACCAACACGTGATTAGATAACGCGTGGTTAAGCTCGTTGTTGATTAATGGGACCGTCCGCAACGTCTGATTGCAGCAAACATTTGTAGCTAATGGCCAAATCGCTTATTGTCCATAATTCGATGCAGCGTGTATATCACGTTTTGCTAAGTGAGGCTGGTTGTTTTTAGTTGATGTACCAATTCAAATTCAAATTCAAAAACAGTTGGATAATCTACAAGCCAATGTATAGGCATATAAATAATACAAATGTTCTAACTTTCTACCAGTTGGCAGTCTCCCCAGTAAATAAAGGCATTTATCCGGTTAAAAAATAACACATTATTTATTCACATATTATTATGAAATTCAAATTCAAATTCAAAAGTCTTTATTCAAATAGGCCCCAAAGGAGCACTTATGAAAGTTAAAATGACTCTAACAGCCGGCCTCTGCAACATTCATCTACCCGAATCACAGACTAAAACTAATGCTGTCTTTATCAGAACATAATAAATGACAAAGACAACAACAGACCCAATCCGTGCTCAAAGTCAACGAATCTTCCAGAAACCCACCGTGCCCGTTCCAAATTGGTATAGGCCGAGCAAGAAGAAGGGCAAGAAACTCGTCACGGCATTCTTTTTAAAAAAAGTAGTTTTTTACAATGATTCTAATGCTAACAACTAACAATTTAAAGTTTAGTAGTCGCCAGGAGGCTCCTGAGCTGTTTGCCTCCATGCATCCTTGTCATCTACATAATCCTTAATTTTATAATACGCTTTTTTAATTAATACACTCTTGACTATACGTTTAAACTTTCCTTGTGGTAATTCAGTTAATACTTTAGGAATTTTGTTGTAGAATCTGACACCATTTGCCAGGAACGATTTGTTAGTTTTACTTAATCTGAACCCGGGTACAACAATTTTATGTTTACTTCTAGTATTTAACTCATGTACATCACTTTTTAAGTTAAATTTAGTAATATTCTTCCGTACATACATTATATTTTCCAAAATGTATAGCGAAGGCAGGGTTAGAATACCTATTTCTTTAAAAAAGTCTCTTAGAGATTCGCGTGGACCCATGTCATAGATGGCGAAATACTCGGCGGAGATACTCGAAAAAAGCTCTCATGCTCATGTAAAAGCATATCCCTTGCTCATACAGGAGATCTCCACTCCACAACATTCCACGTAAACGTTTCAAAAACAGTCCGTGTGTGGGAGAATTTGAACTCCCCAACGCTGGGCAGGTTGATGGGGACGTTGGTATATTACCATTATACTATTATTTCTGTAATAAAGACTACTTTTAAAATTTGCCGAGATTACGGATTGCGCTAGAATTAAAAATTAACCCACATTAGGAAAACTCAGGCAACCTCTGTGTCATCTATTTTCAGCTACTTAATATTCAAACCACAGATCGCTGCAGCACAGAATTCCCTTCCTCTGTGGAATGAGTTTTATTAAGAGTAGAATTTTATTAAGAGCTCATAATATTAAGGAGTCGAACAAACTTTTCGTCAGATTAACTTAGATAAGGAGGCACATTTTACTCGATATCATAATAAAGAGTTTCATCACAGCAATAGTTATACGATATACGATGTGCGGTGGATATCATGTGACATAATGTTAGTGAAAAGAACTCGAAAAGATGTCTGTAGAAGACAAGTTATAACCTGAAATGATCGGGCTAGCATTGTCAGGAACATGTCATGTGCCTGACCAGTGGCGTATTTTAGGTTTCGGCACCCTGGACACAAGCCCCCATCAACCAGCTTACGAGATTTAGGTTCTTATTAACAAACAGTGTTAAACGGTGGTTTAGTTTAACTAAGTTTTCCCTTCGTTGTTCTTTGACAATTTTAAACTGAATCGAAAGAGACAAAACACAGTTTAACTCTATAACTAGTATTCAACCGTTTAACACTGTTTATTAATAAGAGCCTTTAGTTATGTATATGGTAAAAAAGATATGCCTAATGATTTATGCCAAATTAATAAATGTGTAACGATATTTAGGATACGGATATTCAAATATAAATTTTATGCGAAACAATATAGTGATCCGAAAGAATGCAAGCTTAGGCTCGTCTCCAAAACTTAGCAAGTAGGTATCATAACCCCAGTCGATCCCATGGGAGTATGAGAGAATGGGCCATAATCCACCACGTACGTCCAGTGCGGCTTGGTGGATGTCACATGTCCTAGAATTTTGTGGTTCTTGTATATGCGGGTTTCCTCACGATGTTTTCCTTCACCTACAAATAAAGTATTAGAAAAGAACCTCAACAGAAGTAATTACCAGGCAAACATGATTGAGTTTCAAAACCGTCGACATCTCGATACACATTTCTCACAAAGAATAATCACCATCATTTTTCTTTCAATCTGTTAATGTTTCACGCGCATTTTTATGGCTTGTAAATTCACAAATCGCGTGTAATGCTAACGTTAGGGTCATATCTACGCGGCCTGTGTGACTGTGAATAGGAGCCATTCATCTTACAACCATGAAGATGTACAATTTTTTTTTCTAATTTTTCAATAAGTCAACATCGGACGTTCTTCGGCTGCTGATGATGATCTGATTGATAGTTTTCTAAAAACTTTTAAACCGAATAAGAGTTGCAGTTTTTATTTCCGCAACAAAGAAAATAAACGTTCTGATTTCACATGTTTTAGTGCAATTTAAATTTTAAAAGAAAGAAAATACAAGAATTAACTTTAGTAACGGATATTGGCCATCTAATTTAAGGAATTCAGTTGCATGTGCAATTCACACTCTCCGAAATATATCTTATAAAATACCACCAAGCTGCTGGCAACCTTGCGGCGGTGGTCGAGACTCTGAAGCCTGCCCGCAATCAAAATACCGTCTCCTATAATCTTTTTGGCTCGTCTTTCGATAGACTTCAAGGCCTTCAGCTAATACTTGGCAGAACAACAGTAATCCATACACGACCGGACTTGTGCTTGGTAAAGGTTTAAAAACTGTCCGGGTGTGAAGTACCGACCCATCTTCGCCATGCGTAAAGGCAATTTCCCGAGAAACAAAAAAAGGCGTGCTGAGCTATACCCATACGGCGTACACACACAATATTATTGGCAATTAATGTACATAATTATTGACAATAATATTGTATGCGTAGCCTTATAGTTGTGCAGGACTGCACTAAGCTTAATAAGGCCGCCCTGTGACCTCCCATTATGTCAACTGACCTTATCGGACTCGCTGGACTAATCACAGGGCGGATTCGATGAAAGTTATGTTCATTACCTACAGCTTGAGATTTAATGGCTTAAAATAAAAAAAGCGGTTAGTAAGTCTCGAAAGCACGTAACTTTAATAGGCTGTTCGAAAAATATTGTACCTACTAACGATAAGGGTTATTTAATACTGAAAATCACACGAACGGATTAAAGGAACTACTTTTTAATAGTTTTTGATATTGAACAAATGAGCGAAACAAGGGAGTCTGCAGCAACTGACCAATGTTGTTTTCATCTGTTTAGATGGATGTTGTTACTAGCGTACCTATACTAGTCTTAGTTTTAACGACGGCCAAAAATAAGGAGGTTCTCAATTCGGTTGTATTTTTTTTATCATAGTTAATTCATAACTCCGATATTTATAAACCGATTTGAATAATGTGTTTGGACGTTTGTTGGTTTGTCCTTCTTTCACGCAACAACGAAGCAACAGATCGACATGATTTTTGGCATAGATATAGTTTATGGACTGGAGAGTAACATAGGTTAGCTAGTATATTATTTATATATTTATTGACATGATGTATTGAATATTTACATTGAAACATCATCTTACAACAGATAACTATTATAGTACCACCTTAACTGTCAGTATTCTCAAATAGTTACCGCTTCAAGATGGAATGAATGATACACAAACTGGACACAATCGTTGCAAAAAATTTGTGTTCGCGAGGTCTACCGTTGGCATAATTATAATTGTAAGATAAAGTTTGTTTAAACTACCATACTTAAATCTGTTAAGTGCAAATGGAATTTGCTTGCTTAGTTTTGTCAATAACTGAATTGAAATATATGTCATTCTTATAAAAATATTTATGCTGGTTAAATTTTCAATAGTTCAATTATCATAATAAAATATGATCTATGGATGCCTTTTCTCCTAGAATAAAGGGCCCAACAAACAACAAAGTGATACTTTAAAAAAGATCAGTTTTTTAATTCTGGGGTACGAAACCTAAAACTATAGTTCATTTTAAATTCAACTGTTCAAATTAGTTAATCTAACTTCGCTGCCGTCTTCAAGCTCGCTTCCTAATAGACAAACTTGGATCAAAACACTATGATTGTAACTGGCAGGAATACTTTAATTTCGTTGGCGAAACAATCCGCTAGAGAATTTCAGTTCAATTCTACGGAACGACCTGTGACGTAGGTACACTTCACAACTTCGGCTAGCAACTCTACTGGTGCAGAACTGAGTTTCTATCCTTTGTCGCCAGCAAAGCAGCGAGAGAGATTCTTATACCATCGCACACCGATTTTGCGTCCAATTTTAATAAATGGCATTCCACGTACGAAGCACCTCCACTTCATAACTTTGGCTGGCAATTCTGCTTATGCAGACTGGAACTATTGAGTATGAATAAAAAATAGGTTACATTACTAAGATGAAACCTAGAATATGCCTAAAATAAGATATTTGCATCATTATTACTGCATCGCATCACATGCCTAGGACTATGTGCAAAACTATTTCGAAATAGCACCCAAAACAGCCGTTGAACTTCTGACATCTCTTCCATCTTTGCTCAATGTCTTCATATTTCATCCTTCTATTGCCTGGGTACCCCGGACATTGATACATTTCCTTCTGGTAAAAATTGGCACGTTCTTAAAATAAACTTAGATGTATTGGATACCGCTCCCCAAGCTCGGATACCTTTCAGTGATTGAATGGTTTAATGCACTTATGTGAGGAGTTGAATGGTAACGAATTCATGGCATAAAATGTCCATTGACCTATTAAATACGGCGCTAAGTATATCTAAATTTTATTTATTACGCAGCACCGCAGCAGACATCTGTCATATACAGTTTTAAAGGTCCTAAGTTGAGTTTGACGGCTCCGTAGCTAAGTTGGTAGTAATCCTGCCTGCAAAGCGAGGGGTCCCGGGTTCGATTCCCGGCCGGGGCAGATTTTGTGTAAACATAAAGTTTGTTCTCGGGTTGGATCTTTGTGATATGTATCTGTGTGTGTCCATGCCACCTGCGACACAGGGAATCCTAGTGCGGGGGTATGAGTGTAAGCGTTTATTAGTAAAACACAAAATATTACAAAAAACCTAAACCTAGAGTGCCGCCGGCAGCGGGGCAGGGCTCAAGCTACCGGTGTATTATTATTATTATTAAGTAGGAAACAGTGCTGGACTGTACTTTAATGTTAGTACTGTAAGGTTGTATTTAAAAGTGGGATGTTTTATTTTTCAAAGACCGTGTTTTGGTCTACTGACCTTTATACAGCGTCACCGGGCGGAAAAGCGCAGATGGCCATCTGCCCTACAAATTGGTTTGTGGTGACTAGCTCAAAGGCACCGCGTGGGGTGAACTACGCAGTAAAAGAAAGTCGCTTTGGGTCATCACTGGGATACGGGAGTTGAGGAGAATAGCTCGGCCCACGAATGTGTCCGTTTGAAGTGGTTTAATCTAGCTAAAGCTACTTCTCGCGGATCTAACGTGGGCGCCCGCCAAATTTGTTGTTACTCTATAATGTTGCTTCTTTCTAAAGCCTACACCATCAAGAAGAACTTACTTTGCTAGGGTTACTTCTGGTTCCCAAGTGCTACGTCCGTGTAGCTCTATTAGTTTATCCTTACCTATATTTTTTTTAATTTTGCAGCCCTATTATTCATGGTAAAGCATGAAAAAAGTATTTGTAAGCATGGGCAGTGAATCGTTAAGGCTTTGAGACTTAGGTATCACATGACTTTCTTTTGGTGCGATGAACTCTGAGCAGAGCAATGCTGTTGATGTTTAGATTTGAATACTACGGCACTGTTGAAGTTTCTGGCCTAAATTATTACTAAGTTAGGTAAAGTAAACACGGTGGCTGTTAAATGTTTTACTTGAATGTAAGAAGAATATAGATAAATAGACTCTTTAATGCTGTAATGAAAAAAATCTTACAAAATATACTTAGTTATTAAACGTGATATAATAGTACAAAGAACATTATTATTGCTTAAAGCAATTTCATCCAGACAACTAGACTAGTGCAAAAACTATGTTACAATAATAGATACTTAACTTCTTTTTAAATACATACCTACTAATACACTTTATTTTAAGATATCATTCATTTAAGTTAACTTTGCTTAATGCCTCCAGGCATGTAATTTAATTACTACAGCATAATTAACAAGAGTTTACACATAAAGCTTTCAAATTTTTTGTTAACGAGGCACACAATCCCAAACACGTAAAAGCAGAGCACTCCTCATCTTTTCCCAGTTGGACTTTATTACACTTCTACGGCCATGTTGAAATCAGTTGTTTGCGCGGCTTATGTTTATAGAAGGGTACCAGGTTTAGCAGTAAGGGTGTGCTTGGTTTTTTATCCTATTGGATAAGGAGACAAGTGGGTCGTTTGCCTGATAGTAAACATAACAGAGTCCTCAATTGTAGTGCCATTCAGAACTTTAAACCTTAAAGGCCTACACGACACTGCATTGGGCTCGAGACATTAGGTACCTATTAGGACTCATAAGCTCAGTAATTTCAGTGATATACAAAACGAGTGAACTTCGAATTTTTTTATTCTGTTTGATAACGAGACGAGCTGGCCGTTTGCCTGATGGTAAGCATAACGCTGGCCTTTGAAACAAAGGCCTGTGCGGCACTGCAGTGAGCTGGGTACCCTGTGATATTAGATATTAAGTCTCAATAAGCCCATTAATTTCAGTGACTACCTTCCTCGTCAAACCGGAACATAGTAAAGCTTGCTTGTAGTTCGTTCAAAGTAATTAAAATATTAGCTGATTAAAATATGCTACAAGTATGGAAACGAGTCAAAGCCCATATTGCTTACTTCCTTTAGTGCCCTAGCAGTCCTGTTTCAGCTATTTGTTGCTGCGTATTTGTGACGGGTTGAACGCCGCAAATTGAATTGTCGGCGAGGGGGTAGCTGGGGGGTGGCCATGTGTCCAATCCGCATGCTTTCGACAGCTACCAACGCTTTTCATTTCTCTCTAATTTGTTGTGCAATTTATTAAGGTGTACAGCTTTCATTGGGTTTGATTTCAAATGGAAGATAATAACTTAGAAATAGAGACGTAGTGAATTAACTTAATTGAATTGGAATTAAAATAAACTAAGGACGGCATAATGTAACTACGATTTTCCACTTTTTATTTTATAATTTTATTCTTTTCTTATGTTGTAAGTATAAAAATAATAAAAGTTTCTCGTTTTTCTAGCTTTAGTGATGGTATTCATTAGTACAATTTATAAAAGGACCACCCTGCTCATATAAATCAGTTGAGAAAGAATTGACGGAGAAATCGAGCTAGTGTGAGACATCGTCACAAAAAAATACGAATTGAGAACCTCCTCCTTTTTTGAAAGTTAGCTAAACATAATAAAATAAAAGTGCCCCAGCATTTAGTTTCGCAATTAGTTGTACCACGTATGTTGGAACAACTATTATGCTCATTATGCCTGCTTTGTTTGTAATGTAACGTTTCGTAATTAAAATGACACGTTAATTTGCGAATTTCAAACCGAATGTTTTAATCAGTTCAGGGATTTGATTAAATTTTGCTGTGATTTCAGTGAGTTATTATAATAATTTGTTCCATAGGAACCATGCATTTTATGAGATAAAAAGTAGCCTATGTTACTCTCCGGAACATCAAATATTGGCATGCCAAAAATCACGTCGATCCTTTACTCCATTGTTGTGTGAAAAAGGCAAAAATCATCTGACCAACATACCTAATACGTACACTTTCGCATTTATTATAATAGTACGGTTTATGTTTCATAATTGTAAAATCCCGCTAATCAGCCAGTTTGGAATAAGAATGCTTAATACGACTCAAGTCAATCAAGACCTCAAGGCGATTCCGAGATCGAATACACACTACAATAATCGTAAAAAAAACAAAAACGTTATTTCTGACACCAGATAAAAACGTTTTAAATATATTATCAGACACTTGTTTGAAAGACACGTCTCACATAAGCTGGAATGGTTTTATCACGCCGTACTACAGTGACTTAAATCAGTAATATCACTGAAATAAAGATTTTCATAGTTTTACGTGTGAATGCATTCAATATGCAGTAAAGTTAGCGGCAAGAGCCCGCAATATAACGAACTAAGAGCACTATAAAATAACCACGGTAGCAACTAGCATGCCTAGGTGAATGTAGATGTAGTATTACATATTCTAATCTGTGGTGTAGCTATTTGAGTTGTGAGAGTGCGTAGTCGTGTACGCGCGTGTTGATCTATATCGTATGTTCTGAGATTTTAGAAGCTAAGGTAACTTGTATTAAAAAATAGTGACTAAATCAAAAATGCTTCCATCGTCAGGCGGAAAAACGTCCACTGCTAAACGTCATATATACTATATATACCATGCTTGTCAATATTGTGATCTTCTGCGATCATAATGTTGATCGAGGGAATATACTGCTCCCATTTCCTGGATACCCTCTTAGCCTGCTCTTACTGCACCCACGGGAAGAGAGTGTTACTACTCTTAGCTGGGGCCCGACGGCCAAAAACATACAGACAAATTGATAACCTTCTTTTTTAAAAGTCGGTTAAAAATACAAGCAGGCACTATTAAATAAAAAATCTACGTATACTACTGATCCGTCCATCATAGTAGATGAAAGAAAATATCGCTCTTCGAATCTATTTTTATAAGGTGTTGTTTAAGTTAAAGTAAATGTAAATTGATAAAAAACGGTCACAATCGGCAATCCGATTAATAGCGAAATGCGTGGACAACCATACATACATACCCCATACACCTATAAAATTACATACATACATACACCTATTAAATTTTGTATAGGTACCTATTTGTTTGGAAGCTCTAATATATTATAATATTATGTGAATATATTGCAGTTGCAGTAATATTACATATATACGTGTCGAACTGATAGCCTCCTTTTTTGAAGTCGGTTACAAAATAAAGGTACTTATTTCCGTAGCTGTAGATAAAATAATATCTACAATGTCAAACATTATGTTATGACGTTGAAAAATAAACCCGTCATAGTCGGAGATATACGACATTATCCACACAAAACAGAGATCTGTTTTGTGTTATCCGTAGCACTAAAAATTGACATACTTCATTTAATACCCAATGGCTTTATGCTACACTAGCTATGAATATTAATAGTAATGTACGTAGTATTTCCTCTGAGAAAACAGTGATAGATAATTGCGCATTATAGCATGCGATATTTTCCTATAGCGTTGGTGCAAAAGCCACTTATTCCCGGCACTATATTCGGAGTTAATGTGTTTGCAAATGGATCTTAGCGCAGGAAATAGGGATGAGACTATCGATAAACTTATTAGGACATTAACAGCTTCGTTTGACGTAACCTGCCTAATGTTTACCACATAATGCTTACATACTAGACAGGCTTTATCAGTCTTTATTATTACTTATATTACTTAATATTATAAATGCGAAAGTGTGTTTGTTGATTTGTTAGTTTGTTGGTTTGTCATTCTTTCATATAGTAACGGAGCAACGGATTGACTTGATTTTTGGCATAGATATAGTTTATTGACCGGAGAGAAACATAGGCAACCTTTAAACCCGAAAAAATACATGGTTCATGTGGAAACACGGGTGAAAACCGCGGGCAGAGGTTAGTTATTATATAATTCTTTCTATTAATTATACGCTTTTCATTGTTAATCTAATTTTAAGCAGATAAATTAATTGTTTGTGTTAAAAGTGTTGGAACAAAAGAGTGTCATTTTGTGAAACACAGTAAACGAAAAAATCATCACTCGAATTCATATTATTTAAAAGCTAATATCAGATAGCAAAGAGTTAATTAAAAAAGTTAAGAACTATCTCAATTTGGCTATCCATAATACCAACTTATTGTGTGCAATCAATCATTTCATCACACATCTAAGCCATAAAAACTGGATGGTGACTTTTTATTGTATGAAAAATATGTCAGTTTCGTGTAAAGCAACGAGCAAATGTGCAAAGCATTTTGCATGTCACAAACAAACATGCAAATATTTAGTGTTCCTCAAAACTTCTCATTTTGCCTTCTGTTCTTAATCCTGAATTTTTCTTGTGTAACATATAGTACAGGCTAAGCTAAGTAATATATACATTGATTAATATCTATAAATAAACTATTCATTTCATTATGCATTACTGTGTTTTGGTTTGGTGAGCAAAGTAGTCAGTGAGATTACTGGGCTAATGAGCAAGGTAACGAGCGCACTGAATTGCCCGCAGGCCTTTCTGTTTCAAAGCTCTGGTTTACACTAGGTTATGGGTGCAATTATGGGCCGGCGATATGCTTACTGTCAGCGAAACTAACCGCTCGTCTCACTAACCAATATCACAAAAAAATGTCTTTATACGAAATCAGAGCCATATCTGGTTTAGTTTTGGTGTGATTGGAAACAAACACCCAACTTTCGCATAGGTATTTATAACATTATAATTAAAAGTATACAATGGTTTGCACCCCGAAATTCAGTAAGCTTTAAGAAGATTAAAAGATGGTTAAAACAAAAAGATCACTATACCTGCTCTCTTTAGTTTTCTCGTGATCACGATCAATGCAACTTGATCTTGCCTTGATATTAATTTGTGCGCGGCTGGCCCACTGTTTTTCTAAATACTAAGAAAATAAAAAGAATTTCATTTGTCGATATTTTTAAACGCATCTCTATAATGGAAGGGCGATTAGGTGTGGAAGCCAGGAAATATAATATCAATAGAGGAGATTATGGTTTTCACATTCTGTGCAGATGACTCGGGTGTTTAATGTTTTTGAATGGGGCTAATGACTGCCTGAAGCTTTTCAAGTCTGTTAACTATGTTTACGATATTTCAGAAAAATAAAAATAAATTTTAACAAGAATAAAAATTAATGTTTTATTAGCAAGAGCGTTTCCGCTTCACGGTGTTTCATACAAACTTTCAAGCCCGAAATCTTCAAAATGGATGAGCTATTTTTGATTAAAAATTTTATACATAAGCAGTGCTCGTACTTACATAAGTCTACATAGTTAGTGGAGATTTTTTTCAAACATGAGTACTTATTAAAACTAATTTAGAGATACAAACAGAAAATTACAAATATCTTTTTAAATTACATCTAGTAAATATTTAGATCTATACGTCTTGCAATACGTTTAAAGCTTCATTAAAAAAAATTAACTAGCACATTAACGTTCATTTAGAGATATCTAAGATTCATTCATGTAAAATACAATAGAATGCCAACAATTATAACAGTAGCTATAATCAATGATTTTTGAACAGTCAATTGTAATACTCGTCTATACTATCATATTTTAAAGCTTTTCTAGGTATGTATGGTAGGACTAACTATTCTGCGAGTGTCCAATTAGGGTGGAGCACGGATGTATGAAAAAAAAAATTTGTTTATATTTTTAGTTGTAATAGGGGGGGATCGGTGCCTTATATTGAAGTTAAAATAAATATCATTTTTCAATTAATTTGATGAATATCTTCTGCCTCCGCATTGATCTCAAAAATTTAGATATAATTGAAAAAGTCTCATACAGTTCTGGCCAAACATTAAGCTTAATTTAATGGTAAATGGGTAATAAATGATACACAATACATAATTCGAATATTTATGAACTATCTTTAATCTAAAATAATACAATTTTGTTATAAAATTAAATAAATAATTTAATTTAATAATTGTTAAATAATTTCTGGAATAAAATAGGTCTGTTTATTAAAATTTCATAAATTTACATTTCGTCAAATTGGAGTAAAAAAACAACTTTTTTCACAAATTCAAGGGCGTTGCGGAGGCTGTTACTGTAAATCAAATCAAATAACATTTTGCATGAATTAATTTGAGTCTAAAAGGCACCAATTTTTCACTATTAGATTACTCACAACCGATTTTTTTTTTCACTCCACCCTAGTGTCCATCTGGGTTGGTACCACCCCTTTGCTCGTGAAGTCAGTCGCCAAGCAGTAATGTGCAAGCATTACTGTGTTCCGGTTTGATGTGCAGAGTAGCCATTGAAATTACTGGGCTTATGAGACTTAATACCTAATGTCTCAGGGTAACGAGCGCATTGCAGTGCCGCGGAGGCCTTTGTGTTTTCAAAGTTCTGAGTGGCACTGCAATTATTATGGGCCGGCGCTATGCTTACCATCAGGCAAACGATCAGCTCGTGCCGTGATCAGATAGAAGAAAAAAAATGTTCATTGTTTGCTTGTTACCGCTAATCTCTCTATTCTAAAAAAATATTTCAATAATAGGAAGCTACATTATAATTGAGTGCAAAGCCGTAATAAAAAACTAGTTTCTAAAGGCGTATTGCGAGCAAAAGTGCTCACCAGCCTAACAACAACAAAGATATTTTTGATGAGGAGAATCAAAAGCAAAAGCTTTTCTGTTAAACTGCTATCAAAGTCAACGGTCGGATGCGAAGACCTAAACGGGCTCATAGAACTTGGGTCTTTTGTTCGTAGTAGCTTGACCTTTCTTTAGCGTTTGTGAATAAAAACGTATATACGGCGGTCAATCCAGTATAGGAGAAAAACTGGTCTTTGGCCGGAGAGATGACCTTAAGAAGGTTCATTGTGATCTCTTTGCTAATTGTAATAATTACCAGTGTTTCTTTTTCTTTTTTGTTTCTGTATATAAGAAGCTGCTTATGTAAAAAGATTTAATAATTCGTTTAGTTTAAACAAGTTTAGTGAAGTTTACTTATTCTGTGACTGAAGATTTTGAATGCTCAATAACCAGACCCTGATTTATTTCACTAATTCTATTACTTTTGAGTTTTATTGTTCATCTATACACATAAATAAAATCTGTTTGTAATATCAAAATAACAGCTTTTTACTAAATGCATATGAAAGTATATACGGTACCTATAACAAAACAACCATTTTTAAAATGTTTGTCTGTTTGTTTGTTCCAGGTAATCTCCGAAATGGCTGGACCGATTTTGACGGGACTTTCACTGTAAGATAGCTGACGTTACAAGGAGTAACTTAGGATAATTTAAATTTAGAAAAAGAATTAGAGTTCTGCGCAAAAAATAAAACCCGTGAAATCCAATATCTACACGCAAGTGTAACCGCGGGTAGCAGCTAGTCATTAATAAATCTATAGATACTATTATACTATAAATGCTAAAGTTTGTGTGTGTGTGTGTGTGTGTGAATGTTTGTTACCACGCATCTCCCTAATTTTTAAACCGATTTTGATGAAATTTAGAATGTAGATAGTGTAGGTTCTGGATTAACACATAGGCTATATAATAAAAACTATGTATTTAAACGCAATTTTTCACGGCCAATATCAACTACAACGGCATGTTTTATTACAACTTTACGGACCGCTTTGAAAGTAACGGCTCAATTTTAATGGGGCGTTTTAGCATTCAGTAGTTACGCCTGACTTTGGCTCTCATTATTGACGTTTTTAACGTTCGAATTCCTATTTTTTCGATACAGACATGTAATTTTCATGAGAAAAAAAATTGATTAATATCATAAAAAATTGGAGTCAACATCACCTACTAAACCTTCAAAATCCTCTTATGCTTCTTCTTCCGCCTAATTGGGAAACACAAAGAAAAAGGCATTATTTCCACAATGTCGTTAGCATATTAAATTCTTATTTTATTTTTTGTCAAGGGCTCGACGACGTCAAGGAATTTGACCTTAATTTCACGAGGAAGATCCTTGGGTTTTATGTCGAATATTTAATACATACTTGCAAAGTGGGTATATCTATTGCATACTTAATACTTTCATTCCGACAGCGAAGTTCTAAAGTTATAAATAAAAATGTAAGCTTTTTAGTAATATTAGGATGCATACCTATTTGCATAGCGTATTTAGTCTTTAGTTTTTATTAGGTGAAACATCTATACGAACAGAATTTCTTTATTAACTATCTATAGGTACCCACAACAAAACTACTAATAAGATAAAGCACGATGTTGGGATATAATGTTTAAATATGGAAGTTGGAAGCGGAACAGTATAATTCTTCGTTGAACTTTTTTTTATGTTATTTGGTAACGAGACGAGCTGATCGTTTGCCTGATTGTAAGCATAACGCCGACCCATAACAATTGCAGTGCCACCCAGAACTTTGAATCACAAAGGCCTGCGCGGCATTGCAGTGCGCTCGTTACCCTGAGACAGCCCAGTAATTTCACTGGATATACTCGGCTCATCAAACCGGAACACAGTAATGCTTGCACACTACTGCTTGGCGGCAGTGGAAACAACCCAGATGTACACTCGCAGAAGAGCAAGTGGTATGCACCACCGAGCAGTAAATCCGGCATATAATAGGTAAATAGTACAACAACGTAAAATGGAATATCAATAGTCGAGTACGATTCTTTGTAGGAGAAACTAATATATTACACCTACTTCTATTTTCTTCAATATGGCTGTACTTTCCTGTTGTAACCTTTTCCATTTTATGAGACCGGTGTTTCAGGAATTGAGCTGATATTAGTTGAGAACAAAAGTAGGTACAAGAATTTTAAAACAATAAATTGGATCTCTGGGATTCTTAGCTATAATAATAAGGTTTTCCTTTTATACAAGTGTGTTTCTGAAAAATACAAGAAACGTCGACATGTTTAAATTTCTCTGTTTGTTTCTATCATTAGTTGAAAATTACTAGTGGTAGGACTAATTCTTCTGCGAGTGTCCGTCTGGGGTGCTACCACCGCTCATCAATCGAAAATTATCGTATTTCTGCTGAGGTTACGCCGAAAAGGATTCCCTTTTCTACAGTTTGTTTATAATGTTGTAGGTACCTTGTCAATTTATTTTTGTTAAATTATGTTCTCTTTACGCTCTATTTACTTTTTTGTGAGAGTGCCGAATAAATTCTTTTTTCTTTCTTCTTCTTAGTTCTAAAATAAACTACATAAACATGTTAGTTTGTATGTTTTTTTGTCTGCTACCACTAATTTCAGGAATCACTGGTCCTATTTTAAAAATTCTTTCACTAACAATATCCCTACGAAACCGCGGGCAGTAGTTAGTTAATTTATAAGGGTACCAAATTCAGATGGCTTCGTAAGTATGCGTGAGTATTTTAATGCAGTTGTTGTTTTTCTTCAATTTACGGCGTACGAAGGTCCAATATTGCGAGAAATCCCACATAAAATACCAGATTTTGGTAAGTAAAATGAGCACTTAGTCACAGACTTACAAAGTCCGAACTATTTATTCTACCAGACTGCAAATACAGTGTGAACAGTAGGTAAACTTAAACTAAATTGCACGCAATTAGTATGTTAAAAACTCGTCCCTTGGCGAATTCCTGTTCTTCAATAAGAAACAATGATGGCTGCGGATCTGCAGGTCGCTGCTTCGAATCTTGCAATAAGCTTGAGCGTTCAGTGAAGGAAAACATCGTGCTGTAAATATTGCATGTTGGAAGGCATTATGTTAGTGTTTGGCTAGCTCTACCACCTTAAAATTGAACACACTTACCGGTATGTTCCAGCAGCTGCCCGTGAGAGCCGGTTCAAATCTAGCTAATCTATCTGAATATCTCGTTACAATGTCTCAAATCTAGCTTTAGCAGTTTCACTATCTTCGAACACACGATTGCTTAAGATTAGACTAGACAGTGGTAACCTGCCGAGAATAGAAACATAATTGCAACAATCAAATAATTTATATATATTTAGGTATATAAGAATTCATCACACTTGCTCTAAAACGGTGAAGAAAAACCGCGTTTTTAAGAACCACAAAATTTGAGGACATGTGACATCCATGAAGCTGCACTGGGCCCGCGTGTGATGGGTTGTGGCCCATAGTCTCTCTCTCTTTCTGAGGGAAGGCTGGTATCCCAGCAGTTGGAGCGGAAGAGGCTGATAATGAATAATTTATGATCGACAAACTATCTGACTGAAGTGTGCAGACGTGTTTTCAAATTTCGCTTTTGTAGGTTTTTAAACTGTCATGGTCTTCAAAACTACGAAGAAATTCTTAATTACCGGGCTATTTACCACGTATATTGTTTGTGAGTATTGAGCTTCCGATATTTCGGCAGAGTTGCAAGCGCCATGGTCACGGCTAAACTGACGTGCACTAACTGCATCGCCGTGGTAGTTTACCCGTGATCTTGGTGCTTGAAACAGTGCCGAAATATCAGAAACTCAATAGAAATAATATACTTACAAGGTATGTATCCCACTTTGTACGTAGTTTCTCTTCTGTTTCACTGTGACCAACACAGGCAATATAGGTACTTTTCGTTTTACTTAGCTAAATAAACTCTGTTGTTTTTTTCTGTGAATCGTCTAGGTGTAATACGCGTTAGGACGTGATCTGTCTGGGTTCTAAGCTCTAATGAAGTAGATTGCTGTTTTTGTAGATTCTGCGTTTTTTGGCTTTAGGTGGGTAATTTATCTTTAGAAGTGCTTTATTGCATCCAATTCTAGAATTACTGCAAACAACACACGTCTACACGCGTGTTGTTTGTAGTACTTTTACTGTATGTAACTTAGCTATACCACGCCCGCGATTTCCCAGGATTGATCACCTCAGAGAGTTCCCGGGGATCCCAGGAACGTTGATCGCTGCATCAGCACACTCGTGCAATCCAGCAGCCATTGCGTGGCCGTTTCTTGCACCCTCTACACACGGGGTTGTCAGTAACACCTATTGTAAACAGGCGTTTTGATGTCCGGTGACTACTCCGAGTATCTCGCGGAGCACAGATTATTTAGCCTGTTGATAGCTCATAAACACAAATCCTCATACAAACATATCTCACCGGCGCGGGCAGGGGGCGAGGTAATATTCTATGCTTGCAATTGGCCGATCATTTGGATGACGTAATTTAGTGATGTGGTACGACTACAGTACTACTGAACAGAATAATATCGATAAAATTGAATAGGTAGTTAGCATCGCATTCTTGATTCCCTGACATATACGATTAATAATAAATTATTATATGGAAAACCTAGACAATACATACTTACTTTATAAATTAATCTATAATACTACTTATAATAAAACTCCAGGTCACATTTTTTTTGGATGGCACTCCTATCTATACTGAAGCCAAAACTGTATTTTTATTTTTGTCTGTCTGTCTGTATTTTGGCCACGCATCACGTCGAAGCTACTGAATGGATTCCATGACTTGCGATGTATGGAACCAATTCTCTTTTTGAGTCGCTTCTATCCACTTTTCCTTGATTTCTGGGATGTCTGGAAATCTAACAACAAAAGGCAGAAATACTTTAAAAAAACCGGGAACCTACTTCGATGAAAATATCGCGATATATGAAAATTCAAGTACCATTTTTTCATCTTTAGATGATCTTCCATAAAATGTATATGGGACCACCTTGAGATGATACACTTTTAAACAACAAAAATAATTTTCAAAATCGGTCCACAATTGACGGAGAAATCAGTTAAAATACTTAAAAAAATACATACAGTCGAACATTTAACCTCCTCCTCTTTTTTCGAAGTCGGTTAACAAATCCAAACGAAAGGTTATTATTTTTCCAAAATAATTAATAATAGTATATATATTAATTGTAAAGTATACATTGAATATCGATAAGTTATAAGTCTGCACTCGTACTCGCAATGGCGAGTAGTGCATTTACATAGTTCGTTTTCGCATGAGGGGAAGTTGTATCATTAGTCAACAGGATTTATAGTCTTTGTCGCGGAGTTAATCCCGCTTTAGGTTACGCAGTCTTTGGGAGTACCTCCGATTGAAGGACAGAGGAATCAGGCTCAGGCTTACGCAAGCAGGGTTATGTTTTTACTTTGATTTTACTTGTTAACCCTGTGTGTTCATTTGCAGTGTTTTGTTTCGGATAGAGTTCCACTGTTCTTCAATTTATCATCAGAGTACTTACCTATCTTTGCGTAGGACGCAAATATTGTATCGTCATCATAACTCTCATATAATCAGGGACAGCAGCTATCGTCTGCAAACAAGGGGGGTGGGACCTAGGAGCTGCTGTGTAACTGAACGCTTTGTTTGCTCTTCGGCTCGATAGCTCAGGGATGGAGAAAGGTAGAGGTCAAAGGTGGGCCAGACATCTAGGCCATGCTAGTGCAATTTTTTTTTCGGGTAGATGGTTTATTCTTTTAGTTCACATGCGTGATGAGGCTAGAGATATTTATATATCCACTAAAGAATAAATTAATTAATAGCACTTACAGAATTATACTATATACTCCTGCATTAGGATGTCTGCCACTTAAATTCATCATCATCATCGTCATCAGCCGGAAGACGTCCACAGCTGAACATAGGCGTCCCCCATAGAGCGCCAATTGGATCGGCTACTCGCCTCTTGCATCCAAAGGTTCCCACCTCGGTTTTGACAAGGTCGTCAGACCTATTTTGGGGGGGCCTACATTGTACTACGTCTTCCGCTTTACTGAGATGGCCACTTAAATTGGTTATTGGTAACTACCAATTTCTATATCATTAGCATTGATTGGGAGTCAAGTCATTTTACGACAGTAAAATACATGCATTTCTCTATTTGCTTGTATTACCGCTGCGCTGGGCTTTAGTGAAACTGAATACGTAGAGTTTTGATTTTCCACAAAATCCGCCATCCAATCATACTTATTGACCAAGATTAGGGTTCCAATTTTTGAAATGCCGAAATCGAACGCCTCTGCACTGAATTTTTCGATTCTTCGGTTTATTTCGGGATTTAGGAAGCTTGTGAAATTCTACCAATTTAACTAGCTAAGCGATGAAATACAGTATCGCTTGAAAAATGATTATTAAGTGAGATTATTCATATTTCTAGAGTAGGTTATATACAGTGTATAAGAATATAGCTCTTGATTCTTCAACTAAAGTTTACAAATTCTCGATCATGTATTGTGATGGTGTGGACAAAAATATCCAAATACAATTATTGCAACTCGATAGAGAACGTATTTACTAAATCCAAAATCAGTCAAAGTTGTACAAAGTAACTCAACTACATACCACATCGATAAACTTTCGAAAAAAATGTGGCAATAATTATATTTTGATTATACTATTGGGCAACGAGGCAAGCAGGTCGTTTGCCTTATGGTAAGCAACGTGAACCCACATGCACAAACAGCTTCACACGTTTGATATTCCTGCGAGTGCACTGCACGGCGCACACCATATCCAGTTTGCCCACTACTTGCACCTGGTTTTTGTACATGAACACTTTGAAACATCGAGAATCTCGTTGCTTCGAGACTTATTCGGCATGTCTGATATCTCGTGACCGCGCCCGCTATCGCGCCCGCGATTTAACGTGAATAAGCACTAAAGTCCTTGATAATGATAATAATGATAGCAGCTTTTGATGAATGCAAACTTGGTCAAATACCCAAAGCTTGGTTGTACTGTATGTAGAACATTTTCGGTATCGTTTGCTAATTCTCTACCAATCTTTTGTTCAACTGGGAAAGCCTATGTCATTATGATTAGCTGACGATACAACCTGTACAAAATTCTGAATACATCTCTGCAACGTTGCCAAGAATATCAACGTATCTCAAAGACTACGTACCCATGTCGCAATCCGGCGAAATGTGATACCGATTGCATTTTGCATTTATTTTTTGTTGTATCATGGATTTATAGCATGTAATAGTTAGGCTGTTGTGTGGTGTGTGTCCCAAAACCAAATCCAGTGAAAGAGACGTTTGAAATATGCAGAACTGTAAATCGTACGTTACACCATTTTACAAAAAGCTTCTTTTTTTTTCGAAACAGTGACTGGAATTGCACCCACATTTGGAGGTTGGTTAACGATTTAAATTCTACTAAGAGCGGTTGATAAATGGTCTTGTGACGAAATAGTAACATTTATACGGCACTATCTAGTGCTTGCCTGCATAGTTAACCCTCAAGTTCAAAATTTGTTTCCAAGCGGTGTCTGGCAGCTAAACCAAGGTCAATATTTCTAAACCAGCCTGACACCTTATTAAGTACCTAACGCCTTGTCTTATCTGATGTTACCTGATGATGTGCAAAAGATGTGCGGCCGTGCAGGCAAATAAACTTTTTAAATAACATATAGATATGTACATATATTACTGTAGGCAAGTCCTTGACAAGGTTAAAAAGATAAAAATGTTTATAGGAGTATATTCAACGATAAAACCTCTACATTATCTTTACAAGGAAAACCTACTTCTTCCGCAAACAATGACATCAAAGAAAGTGGTTTCCTTTTGGAGATTTCATGAAAAAAATAATTTTACAAAAGTCAAATTAGTGGGTATTTCGACTTCTCTCAAGTTTGTATTTTCTGTCGTCTAAAATCTATTTCACGTTTCAAGAAATACGTAATGTTTACTTTTAGAATCACGCTAACTTTCGTTTTGATTTGTTTGTGGAATATTAAATATTATTTTTAAGTATTTAACAGTGTCTGCCTGGTTCTGAAACTTTTCTGGCGGTTTGACTTTTAATTTATGAACTTAGAGTCACTAACAACATCCTAAAGAAAATTGAAAATCTGCTCTAGTACTTATATTTACACTAGTTAAAATATCTAGTCCCCATAGCTAGTCCCCTCGTTAGGATCAGCGTGCTGTCAACTTCGATCATATAATCACTAAACATCAGTTAAGAAAAGATTGTACTTAATAAGCTGTCCGTGCCCGCGAGGAGTGCTGGGATAGTATGAGGCTGGAGTGTGTCGGGAAGGCTAGAATAGCTTTGGTTTTTTTAGACATTGATCTCATTACATTGTTTCATAATATAGTTAAATTATCTTATACCTAATTGTTTTTGTGACCCTGGTTATCGCTGTAGGATTCCCTGCGTTGCAATAACCAGTTTTGTCAGGGACACACCGCATGGAAACCAATTTTCAATTTGAGAGCGGTAGCTAGTAGCTTAAAAACGATTGTTGATTTAAATTTTAATAAGTTCTTCTGTCTGCTTTAACGCCTAAATGTCAAACAAATCCACAAAGCCATTATAAATACCATATCGTCGTTTAAGAGCAGTCGAAGTTGGTCAAATACTAACTTGCTGAGTATTTTTTTAATTGTTTAGAATCACTCTACTAAAAAAAGAAAGAAAATTCATTTAATTCCGGACACAACATTACATCAGAGTACAATAAACAACACAAAATAGAAATACCTTTTACACGGTTACACCTTTATCTAATCACATCAAGCCGAATAGTGGACCAATACTAATGTGGAATAAAGTACCAAGAGTAAGCAAAAAAAAAAAATGAAAACCGGCCACAGTAAAATGAGTTACAGATAAATTTTCCCAATCACTGTAGGGTAAATTAATGTGATTTTATATTGTTATTTTTATTTCAAAAATCGATGAGTTCTGTGTTTTTTAATGTAAAAACAATACTGGATCAACAATCAAGTTCAACAAATGACAAAAGATAGAATTCCTATTACGATTTTCGTCATACTCGTATATCGGCTATCCGATCACTTTGAAAAGTACGGACTTTAGATGTTTGAATTTTTTGTAACAACGACTTGTCATTCGCTTGTTATTTTGCAGAATTATGGTGAAATGGAATGTAAGCCTAACGAGTTGGTTTTTCCTGGGAGTCACATAACAATTAAGAACCTCTTAAAATATGTATCCTAATGTTGATTAAAGTAGCTCCAATGCCGGGTCACGGGTCACATAAAAATATTATTTTTAGCGTGATTTGGACACGTCATGAATCATAAGAAAAGCCATTTTTGCTTTTTAAAATGTTTTTTATAATCGTGGAAAACGGTCATCCGACTTATCTTTGGAGAGCAAAATCTGATCGAAAACCAGCAGCGAAACAACTTATTCTTTTCGTTGCCTTATAGTACAAAAACATACAGAGGGATCAAGCCCTTTTTTATACAATATTAGCTACTGTCTGCACTCGCGTGGAGACTCGCGTGCATTTTTTCGGGATGAAAGTAGCCTATGTCACACTCTGCGTCCACAAAAGCAAAAAGCACTTTGCTCCGTTGCTCCGTGAAAGAAAAACAAACCAACAAACCCACTTTCGCATTTATAATACTATATATGGAGAGCGTGCGTTTGGCCGTGCGTGCGTTTGGCGATCTCATCTGTTGGTAAGCGAAGACGCGTTTGGTGATAAAGTACGCTTAATTTACTCGTGACTTAAAAATCTTAGATTATAGCGATCGGAAACACAGAATCAGTCCTGTCAGGTAACATTTCAAAGAGTTGGATTATTTATACAAAAATATTCCTTTGCGAGTTATTTTTTTTAAATAATTGCTTACGAATAAAAACTAAGTTCAACATTTGTTGTCATTTGTTGCAATTCTTTTTGTGTTTCTTATTAAAAGATCCGATTTTTTTTTAAATAATCCCGTTAATTGTTACAAAGTCCAGGCTTAAAAATTATTCGATACCTAAAATCGACGGACGAGAACAGAGGTAGGGCATAGACGTTACCATGCGTGACGGGATTATACGAGTATATACAAATAAGAAACAAATTGTAGTTTTATAAAAAATCGGCCAATTATATTATAAAATTGACAATTTGAAAACCAAGCACTTATTAATAACGCCTAGAAGTAACTGTAATAAAATTATATTCAAAGCTTAATGACGACATTTGCGTAACGGGAAAGCTCGTTGCATAATTGAAGTTGGACGCTACAGCTTGCGTAGCATCGTTACAACAAGAGATTTATAGTTACTATAAACCATGTTATGGTTAGTGATGTTCCTTCTTGAAAAGGTTTTCGTGCTGGAATAGAAAGGGCTGTGTTAGAAAAGCCAAGTAATAAATGATGATGGATGAATAAAAAATCGGTCCATAAACAGTGGAGAAATCGTAGTAAGTAGAAGTAACATGGTCATCATCTTCTTGCCCTTATCTTTACCTTATCTACCAAAAAAGTTGCGTAAATATAAACAGACTTCATATAACATGTTGGTCCATATCTTTTAAACTACCTACTTATCCGATTTTGATGAAACTTACGCCGTCCTCTAAACTGAAGTAAATGGAAGCCAATAAAAAGGAACGGCTACAACCCGTTTAATAGTTTCGGAGAAATGCGTGGATAAACATATATACATACGTACAAAAATTCATACTCCTACAAAAATTTATATATTTTTGTGGAAGCCCTAATAGATTTTATCAATGAATATATTGCAGTTCCAATAATATTACATAAATATGTATGCTTGTCAACCAATGGATAACCTCCTTTTTTGAAGTCGGTTAAAAATAGGTCAGTGGTTTTAAATTTTGGTTGCCTGTAAAGGTTTTGGGTTCAGTTCCACAAAGGGAGCAATATAATATTTTGTTCACTTAAAAAATATTTTTTCTTTTGTTGGGGTTCTTTATTGTTTCCTCGCAAATTAAAGAAAAGTACTAAATATACTAGTCTCGGGAGAAAAAATTATGAACGGCCTCGTTTCGCGACGGACTAAAATGTAGCAATGTACAACACTATTAGTTAAACAAACAACTAGAAGTGGAGCGTTAAACTGCTGCATAATATGTTAGCCTAAAGTTAAGTGTGAAACTGCAAATGTACGTTGTTACTATTACATATGAATTTACAGAAAATTGTATATGTAAACAACACAAGTGACAAAATTAGTACTTACTTACTCGTATAACGGGAGTAAATCAAAACCAAAATCCAGCGAGGCACACTGAAAAACTCAATAGTAGAATTCTTTAATGTTAGTTCTACTATTTTTGATTGAACATTAAATTATGTTAATACTAGTATAGCATGTCGTTTGATTCAGCAAAATTAAAATTGTTAGTTTGAAATAAGTTGCTTCTACCGTAAAAAAGGGTTAACGCAACACAAACCTCAACAAAATCAAGTTAATTTTAGTATTAAATTTACCTTTAATAAATAAAAACTTTCTTTTAGTTGATTTAACAAATCATGTCTGGTAGGTGCTAAATTAACCCTAAAAATAGGTTGAATAAAGGTTAAATCAACCACTATTTTCAGTGCAATCTGGGTACACGCTGCCAACCAGTAGAGGGTTAAACATTTGTGCAGGTATAGTTTAAACATCCAACAAGCCGCACCGGGCCCGCGTGGTGGATTATAGCCGATATTTTCTCTCTGAGAGAAGCCCAGGTTCCCAGCAGTGTGCAGTGGGAGCGTAAGAGGCTGATGATGAACCCGTTGAAAAAAGTAGCCAAAATATTAATTTCTTGTAGTACCTACGTAAGTACATTTATTTAGAGTAAGTAGACTATTTTATTTCAGTTTTAAATTATTAACTTTTGATTTTAATTATACCCGAAATACAAAATAATGGAAGAAAATGTGAAATGTTTTTCACCGAAATCTATTTTTGACCTTAAGCAATTGAAGTGAAACTTATTTCAATAAACTAGTTATTTTAATAGTTTGATGAAAGGTTATATTGAGCTTCTATGATAACAGTTTCTAATTGAACGTATACCTATTATCAAATTAATTAATTACTTCAGTAATTATTTATGCCGATCCCAATTTGTGCTTTATTATAGGTAGAAATTTCTAGGCTCAGATAAAAAGCAAATTAAAATTCTTCGATGTATTATTAGATTTGCGAAAATAACCATAGTAACAATAGGAAAGGTAGGATTTATAGACAAAACCGATCTCAGCCTTCTGGCTGAGATCGTTCTAGTCTAGTCTAGTTTCGTAGAAGGTTCTCCTTTAGAAGAGAATTAATAGAGTACCTACCTGTTACAGTTATGTAGATATAATGATATACTTAAGTACTTAATTGCAGATTTACTGTAACATGTAAATAAGCTATTTTAAAGAGCTTGTACACTATTTTTTATTTCTAAGTTAATTATTATTTTCTAAAAAAGGGGAGAATTTTCGATTCATTTTGTAAAAGGTTGCTTTTAGTGGTTTATTTATCCTGAAGGGTAAGTGTGGCGTTTCGGGCACATCCGACGGGCGACACGCCCTTTACATTAGCTCTTAAACTAGGTATACTATACCATGATCTTCATACTGTTATCATAGGTACTGTTAATATCGATGAATTTGCTTGAAGGAAAACATCGTAAGGAAACCCGCATGTTCAAGAACCATTAAATTCTAGGACTTATTGACCTCCACCAAGCCGCACTCGGCCCGCGTTGTGGATTGTGGCCCTACTCTCTTTCTGAGAGAAGGTCTGTATCCCAGAAGTGGGAGAGTATATAATAAGACTGAGGATGAATCCAGTAGATTCTACAAACCTGACTGAACCATTATAGTTTCATCAGAGCTTGTCATTCATCGCGTTTTATTACGATGCTCTTCACAAAACCTCGAGAACGTGATATTTTATACTGATTATATTAATTATGTGTAATTATGGAAACTATCAAATTCAAAATGCTTTATTCATATACGTCCCAAGGGAGCACTCATAAAAGTTAATAAATAACTCTAACGGCGGGTTTCTGTAAAGTTTATTTACCGTATTTATAGACTAAGACTAATGCTGTCCTTATCTAGAACATAATAAATAACAAAGACATCAACAGACCCAATCCGTGCTCAAACTTAATGACCTTTCCAGAAACCCACCCTGCCCGTTCCAAATTGGTATATAGGCTATCACTATACGAACAAAGTTACCCTTTCAATCTATATCTATCAAGGCACATCATTCACGCTGTTTGCATGTTACACCGGTGGTTAAGCGATATTCAGAACTCATGACTCAATATTTGTGCTGCAAAGTGAATAGATTGGCTGTAATTTGTCCCAATTACGGGAACTAAATTTGGTGTTGACGCGAGATCTTCTGTCGAACTCCATGGGCTTACAATGTTTTATCATAAATTGGGGGAAGTATTTGAATAAACTATTCAATGACGTAACCATGTCTGGAAGAAATCGCTTTTAAGGTGGTGTCAGGACCCAAATTGGGTCCATTGAAATATGCTTTACGCCAAATTTATAGATGTCATGGCAGCGAAAAAAATATATGTTAATCTTCACGATATTTCTAATGAGAAAGTAAACATA